>OY748327.1:24636692-34636692 GCA_963556525.1 Cochlearia excelsa | reverse complement strand
ATAATCCAATTCAATGTGAATTTTTTTAATATATTTTTTACTAAATAATTTTAGGGAGAATTACAAAACTACATCATTTAAACTGCATTTCACAAAAATACACCATTTTAAAGTAAGTTCGCAAAACTACACCTAATTACTAAAAACTAAATCAAAATAATCCCTACTCAAAAAAACCCTACTTCCTTAATACTTAACCCTAAAAAACTAATTAGCGACCCTGAATGAAAGGATTTTGGTTTTGGTAAAATTTTAGAGGGTAATTGAACCATTCTAAATTTGAAAAGGTTGTAGGTATAGAAAAAAACTTGAACTAGTTGTAATTTTGTAAAGAAAGAGTTGAAATGGTGTAGTTTTGTAAAACAACTAGTTTATGACCCAAGAATATGCGGGTTCAAAATTTATATCTTAAAAACCGCAAAAAGAAAAACTAATAAGAATAAAAAATCAAATCATGTATAAAATTAACTAAAACAAGATTCGCGTAACCATACGATTATTTATTTATTTTGATCCTCTAATTGTTTGTTGATGTTTGAGGCTTTCTCTTTTGTTTTACGAATGAACATACAATATATATTTTCATAGGAAACGAATGGTATTAATAGGAGAATTACAAAAGTACATCTTTAGAATTGAATTGCACTTTACAAAAATACACTCATTTTAAATCAATTATTATAAATAAACCTAAACTGAATATTGAACACAAAATATACCTTAAACATTAAATCTTACCCTTATCAAAAAATAAATCTTAAATACTTAATGGGAGAATTACAAAACTACACCTTTTAAATTGCATTTCACAAAACTACACCTTTTTAAAATCACTTCACAAAACTACACCTAATTACCAAAAATTAAATTGAAATTAGCCTTACCAACAAAATCCTACACCTTCAATATTATACCATAAACACTAATTAGCGAAGCCAAATGAAAATATTTTAATTTTGGTATATTTTTAGAGCATAATTGAACCATTAAAAAATTGAAAAGGGTGTAAAAGTAGGAAAAATTGAATTAGGTATAATTTTGTGAAGGAAGGATTGAAATAGTGTAGTTTTGTGACTTTCACATACTTAATAGCAAATCGAAGTAAGATTTTTTAATTGGGAGAATTACAAAACTACACCATTTGAATTACATTTCACAAAACTACACCATTTCAAAATTACTTCACATAATTACACCTAAACACTAAAAAATAAATCCAAATAAACCCTACCCACACAATCCTACCACTTTAATACTATACCCTAAACACTAATTAGCGAACCCAAATAAAAAGATTTTAATTTTGATAATTTTTTAAAGGGTAAATCAAGCTTTTAAAATTTTGAAATGGTGTAAATATGTGAAAAAATTGAATTCGGTAGAGTGTTGTAAAGGAAGGGAAGAATGAGTGTAGTTTTGTGAATTCCTCAAAAGGTTGTAGATATAGAAAAAAAATTAATTAGGTATAATTTTGTAAAGGAAGTGTTGAAATGGTATAGGTTTGTGAATTCCTCCAAAAAGAGTGAGAATTTTTTTGAGAAAGTAATAACGTATATATACATATGAAGCAAAAGAGTAATAAAAGATGATTTTAACATGACCTATAAGTAATTTATTTAATATAATAATAAGTATTAATATTGTGATTACTTACAACGTTGGTGTAAGAAAATAGATGAATCGTTGTTGCTCTTTTAAAGAGAAAAAATAATGTATTGTTGATTTGTTTTTTGTAAATTTGTGAGCAATTTTGATGATTTATATATTAGTGATTATATATGGACATGAAATTTTAAAGAAAAAATTGAATAATATTTATTTAGTATTTTTTTTAACAGATTAGTCTTTGAGAATTTTAGACTTACCGTTAGTTTATATAATAATATTTTCTTTTGATGGTTGTAAAATTATTATATTTTTTAATTATGTATAATATGATAGATTTTACGATGAATATTCAATACTGAAATTAAATAAATTTTTTATTTTTTTGTACCATAAATATATAATTTTCTAATACTTTTTCTTTGATAGGATAATTATCGATAAATATATAATTTTTTGGACCAATTATATATAATTATTGATGTTAATCTTTACTAATAAATATATTTATTAAGATTTTAAAATATTTACAAATCTTAATAGATATGCATAACTATATTAGTTACGAAAATTTTAAATTTAATTGCAAAATGTGTGTTTGACAAAAATTTGAATAATTACATTATTAATTACGAATTTTTTTAAATTTTAGTTTAGAATGAATATTTTAGTTTTTAGTTTTGACACATGTTGAAATCTCAATCAATATGATTTACACATGTCACGATCTCGTGAATGAGTAACTTTCGGAACCAAATTTTATAATAAGATTCAGTTGATTCTTTATAAATTTGAGGATTTCACAAAACTACACAATTTGATTTATTCCTTCACAAAACTCACCTAATTCAATATTTTTTTAGATTTACACCGCTTCAAAATTTTAATGGTTGATTTACCCTTCAAAAATTACCAAAATAAAAATCTTTTCATTTGGGTTCGCTAATTAATGTTTAGTGTATCGTATTAAAAGGGTTGGATTGTGTAGATATAGTTTATATGGATTTAATTTTGAGTGTTTAGGTGTAGTTTTGTGAATAACTTTGAAATGATGTAGTTTTGTAAAATGCAATTCAAATGTTGTATATCGTAATTCCCTATAAATATGGGAATACATCAAGAAAAATAGGATATTAATTTGACATACGCACGTTGCAAATAGATTAAGTACATTTAGGAGTTAAGCGAGGGGTAAGCTTTGAAGGTACAAGAAAATGTTTTTGATGAAAAAGAAATGAGTAACATAATATGAAAACATTGATGCAAAGAAATTAGTAATATAAAATCATATAAAATCATATAAGCACATTGTTATCAACATTTGATTCACAATTATGTTATCATAGAATTAACTAGATATGTTTGATTAAAAAAATGAATTAAACAATCTTATATAAACATACCTAAAAGGGATTAAAGAATTTGGTTCAAACTAACATGATTCATGAGATGATTCAAACAACAAGTCAAAATACTTAAGTTTTTTTAACAAACCAATAATAAAGTTTGGTTCTTTTAAATCTATAAACACTTGAACTTAGTAATATAAAAATAGACAAATTTAAGGCATAATTATTATTCGCCTACTACGATTTTGGAAACATTCAACTAAATAAAGAGGAATTCACAAAACTACACCCTTTCATCCCTCCCTTTACAAAGCTCTACCTAATTCAATTTTTGTTCATATATATACCCTTACAAAATTTTAAAATGTTGATTTACCCTTCAAAACTTTACCGCTAATTAGTGTTTAAGGTATAGTGATAAAAGGGTAGAGTTGTGTGGGTAGGCTTTATTTAGATTTAATTTTTTAGTGTTTAGGTGTAGTTTTGTGAAGTTCATATTAAAATGGTGTAGTTGTGTAAAACGTATTTCAAAAGTTGTAGTTTTGTAATTCCACCCTAAATCAATGCACAAGAAATAATACAATACGTTTACCCCAAAAAAATAGGGAGAATTACAAAACTACACCATTTGAATTATATTTCGCAAAACTACACCATTTCAAAATTACTTCACCAAACTACACATAAACACTCAAAATTAAATTCAAATAAATCCTACCCCCTTAATATTATACCCTAAACACTAATTAGCGAACGCAAATAAACTTTTTTAATTTTGGTAATTATTAAAGTATAAATCAAGCTTTTAAAATTTTGGAAGGGTGTAAATATGAGAAAAATATGAATAAGATAGAGTTTTGTAATGGAAGGGTGTAGTTTTGTGAATTTCTCAAAAAATACTATACATTAATAATAACTACATTCCAAGTGTTTAGTTAGATTATAATAAAACGTTTAATTTCTTTTTAGTTACAAAGGGAGAATTACAAAACTACACCTTTTATATTACGAGTCACAAAATTACACCTTTTAAAATTTCTTCACAAAAATACACCTTTTAAAAATTTCTTCACAAAACTACACCTAAAGAAAAAAATTAAATACAAATAAATTCAATGCATACACCCTACCCCCTTAATCACTCTATCCTAAACAATAATTACCGAACCCAAATGAAATTTTTTAATTTTGCTAAAAATTTAAAGGTAAATCAACCTTTTAAAATTTGGAAAGGGTGTAGTTATGTGAAAAATTGAATTAGGTATAGTTTTGTAAAGAAATAGATGAAAGTGTGTAGTTTTGTGAATTCCTCTACAAATAATCCATTATTCTCTATATATGTTATTTCACTGTGATCTTTTGATATAATATTAAAATATTTATAAAACTAGCTTTCTTTTAACTTATATTACCAACAAAAAATCCTAATAATTTAAAAGAACTTGTAGCTGTATAAAATTACGTTGTTTATGGATCCAATTAGTCTACATACTTTTATTACAAATTAGGTGGTTTGACCCGCGCCACGGCGTGGGCATGAACAACCATCGAAAATAATAATAATTAGTTTTGTTATGTTTGAATATATTAAATTGATAAAATAATGAGTAATTATTTTTAAAGAAATATTTTTTAATATATTAATGATTCAAAAGTATATGCAAATGAAATTCTAATGCATATAATAATCAATATAATAATAGCAAAAAGATTATTAAATTATAGAAAATTCTAAAATATGTTTAAAAGCAAAATTGTAAATAGAATATGTTATTAATAAAAACAAAACTTTTTAAAACTTCACTTTAACAATAAGTGATCTAGATATGTTTTAATTTTTTTCTTCGTAGACAACGGTTATAATATTTTGTGGGTTTTCTCATCTTTATTCATAATTAAAAATTTATAAATTAATAATATAATAGTTTATGACTTTGAAAGGTAGAAAAATTTATGATTTGGTTTAAAAAGTTTAAAATTTACATATTTATAACATCAAATCTATAATTAATTAACATTTTAAAAAATATGCAAAATTATTAAAAAATTATGGATCAACTTGAATAATCGTGAATGTAAACTAAATAAAATAAAAGAAATTCACAAAACTACACTATTTCAATCTCCCTTCACAAAATTACACCTAATTCAATTTTTTCCTACTTTTACACCCTTTTCAAATTATAAATGGTTCAATTATGCTTTAAAAATATACCAAAATTAAAATATTTTTATTTGGGTTCGCTAATTAGTGTTTAGGGTATAATATTGGATGTGTAGGGTTTGTGGGTAAGACTAATTTCGATTTAATTTTTAGTTAGGTGTAGTTTTGTGAAGTGATTTTAAAAAGGTGTAGTTTTGTGAAATGCAATTTAAAAAGTGTTGTTTTGTAATTCTCCCATACCATTAGAATTACATTTCAAAATACCTTTACCATCAAGTGATGTGTGGCGTTTTTAACGTTTTAAACATAAGATTTAGTCACACAATAGAGTCTTTTTATGTGTCTTTAGTTGTTATACAGGAATAAAATGCATAATGGCGTCCCGAGGCACTAAGGATGGACTTATGGAGATTTCAAGGCAAAAGAACGAAGAATGCAGAAGAAAGGAAAATTATCGACCGATCCTCATCAGAGATCGATCGATCTCTTATTGCGCAAATTTACGGAGTTATTCTGGATCAACCAAGAGTCGAATATTCGTCGATCTTCATAAGGATCGATCGATCCCTTGGTCGATCGTCCTTCAGGAAAACTTACGGAGAAAAATCAGATCGACCAAAAGTCGAAGAACAAATTGATCTTAAAGGCGATCGATCGATCGGTTAACTGATTTTGACTTCACCTTAGTAGAATTATTAACATTGGCCAATTTTCTCACTTTGGGTTTTGAGATGCATTGGATACGGTTTTGCTTTCAGGTCCTATAAGACATCTATATGTAGTATGATTCCCCTCTCTCTTCCTTTCTAAAAAAAGTTACATTATTTGAAAAAGTTGTGAATATTGGTTAAAAATATGTGATTTCGAAAGTAGAACGTAAACTCGTGTTCTTTCGACATTCGTGGAAACTAAAACAATGAAGCGACCGTCCTTCTAAGCGAAAAACAAAGGGAAACCCAAGGTCGAATTTAAAAAAAATACAATTGACATCTTAGAGAAAGTTAGGGAGACATTCGACCTTGAGGAAGCTAGAAAAGAGAGTGGAAAGGAACCAGAAGAGGATGTTCTTAGTGCTTAAGAAACCTGAAAGGTAAGACTTATGTCTACTGATCGATTTTCCATTAGTGACACCGCACATGTATTTGTTTTAAGAGATTAAGAAGTCAATTGAGGTGAAATCGTAGATTTTCGAGGATCAGTGGATTTAGAGTATTGTGAGGGTGATTTCGTGGTGGTAGTATGGTCTTAAGGTTCAGAGCTGGTGTTTGTCTTATGTGAGTTACTTTGGAAAGGATAGATTTAAGTGATGATGCAAGTATTTAGAGTTTTTCAAAACATTTTCTTTTCACTTAGTGTATTGTTTTGTTTGAGGACAAACAAAAGGCTAAGTCTGAGGGAGTTGATGTGTGGCGTTTTTAACGTTTTAAATATAGGATTTAACCACACAATAGAGTCTATTTATGTGTCTTTAGTATTTTACAAGTAATAAAAGGCATAATGGCGTCCCGAGGCACTAAGGATGGAGTTTTCAAGGCAAAAGAACGAAGAATGCGGAAAAAAGGAAAATGATCGATCGATCCTCATTAGAGATCGATCGATCTCTTATTGCGCAAATTTACGGAGTTTTTCTGGATCGACCAAGAGCGGAAAATTCGTCGATCTTCATAGGGATCGATCGATCCCTTGGTCGATCGATCGATCGTCCTTGGTCGAAGAAGCTACTAGATTTCTATTTAAGATTTTTAGAATATTTCCTTTTCTTTTATGTTTTCCTTTTATTAGTTTCCTATTTTTATAAGAGTTAGGTTATTATAAACCGTCTTTTAAGTCCTATATAAAGGATTTTAAGTTGGCTTTGATAATTAGATTGAGAATAATATTAACCTAGAGTTTTCTCTAAAGCCTTGCATTGATTTGATTGTGTCGTCAATACGAGAGACTTGCATCGAATCTGATTAAGTTCTTCGATACAAGAAGTGATGTAGCAGAAGGAACCTGATATATAAAAGATAAACACAACTCAACCAAGGGATTCAAGAATCCACACTTGGGACCTGCCATCTCAACCAGGGATTCTAGAGAATCCTCACTTGGGACCTGCTTCGCTCAATCAAAACATTTGTAAAGATCGCTTAAGACCGGTCTTCTTATAATTATGAATCTAATCAAATCAATAACAAGGATTCATGGAATCTCTTCTCTCAAAATTCAAAGATCTTTATCAATCAATCAGAGTCTTCATTACAACATAAGTCTAGATTAGCTATTTATAATAAATCATAAAACCCTAAAATATTCTAAATAGGAATAGGAAAACATCTAAATAGAACAAATAATGTAATTAATAAAGATATTTGTAAATCTTCCAAATATCTCTATGCATCATTCTCTCCGACGAAGAGAAGATTCGTCTCGAATCTTAACTACGGTCTTCGATATGAAACTCATAGTCTTCTTCTTCTACGAAAAAGAGACGCCTGATAGGATAGATGTTTCCGAACAACATGACATCCATAATCGTTATTCGATTGAGAAACCAAAGAGACACGACTGTGATATCAACTTATGTAGCGAAAGGAACCTGATAAAAGATAAACACATCTCAACCAAGGGATTCAAGAATCTACACTTGGGAACTGCCAGCTAACCAAGGGATCCTAGAGAGTCCTCACTTGGGACCTGCTTCGCTCAATCAAAGGATATAAAAAACCGTTTGAGACCGGTTTTTCGTTTTGATAAATCTAATCAAATCAATAACAAGGAATTAGAGAATCTCTTCTTTCAAAAGTCAAAGCTCTTTATTAAGCAATCAAAGTCTTCATTACAACATAAGTCTACATGACCTATTTATAATATATCATAAAACCCTAAAATATTCTAAACTAGATGAAATCCCGCGTAATACGCGGAAAAATTACATAAAAACATTTTATAATTATATATTACATAAAAACTAGATGCCCCTTTGAGACTCTGTTCAGTCAAAAACCAAACTATTATATGTTGAGAATCTTCGGGTCAAGATGTTATCCTTGCTTGCGACCCTACAATCAACACAAACTTGAACCAAGATCCTTGCAATGTGTCTTTCTTGGGTACAACTCTCAATACAAAGGATATAGGTGTCTCTATCCTCCTACAGGGAGAGTATACATCTCCCGACATGCATGTTGTATTTGATGAAGAAACATATCCCTTCAAGCAACAATACAAAAACAAAGTTCCCAAGTACATTACACCTATACTACAAGCATGTCAATGTCACAATGATTTTCATATGCCAAATGAGCAGCCATTGAAAGAACCAGACGCTTCTGATCATCCTATATGTTGTCCATATACACAAAGAACATCATCCCCACATGTCATACATGAAGAACAAGATACAACACAAGAGGCCCAAAATAATGATGAAGTATTGGATGAAACACAACAAGAATCTCAAATATAATCAAATATGGCTGCTACACAATCTGATTCTGGATAATCAAACTTCAGCCAATTTGAGCTCTCCACCACACCTCCTCAAACCAATAATCATCCCATGACAACAAGAGCAAAGACAGGAATCTACAAACCAAACACTAAGTATGTGATTCTCAAAGGATACTTCGATAGATCAAATGAAAAATCTCAATGGGTCTTCACATCAAAAAGGGCTCAAACTTGTCTCTTTCAGCCTATTGCGACAGTGAATACGCTGGTTGTCGAGAAACCCGACGTTCAACTAGTGGTTTTTGCACATTAGTTGGACCAAATCTGATCTCATGGTCTGCCAAGCGCCAACAAACAGTCTCACGTTCTTCTACAAAAGTTGAATATCGGGCATTAACTATAATAATAAAGGAGATCACCTGGCTATCTTTTCTGCTTCGAGATCTTGGAATCTCTCAAGACCATCTAACTATGTTACTATGCGATAATCGTTCTTCATTCCAGCTCAGCGCAAATCCAGCTCTACGTAGTCGCTCCAAACACTTCGACACATACTACCATTACATTAGAGAGCAAGTTTCCATAGGGCTAATTGAGACTGTACATGTGCATGCAACCTTACAATTGGCTGACATCTTCACCAAATCGTTAGCAAGAAGACCGTTTGAGAATCGGCGAACCAAACTCGGTGTTACTGAGTAACCCACACCGAATTTGAGGGGGAATGAAAGTGATAAAGCCCAAGAAGAAATTAAAACAAAAGAAAGCTCAAACACAAAGAAGCCCACATGTCACAACATGACAAAGAACACAAATCCTCTTGTACCTGCACCTGCAAAAGACGTTACAACAAGAAATCAAATCAACGGTAACAACGACAATCAATTCTTGGTTTTACAAAACCTTGGCTGGAATACAACTGTCCAAGGATAAGGATGATCTGATTCTAGATTGTTCCTTTTGTCACTATAAAACCTCTGTAAAACCCTAGTCAGAAATATTCATTCAATAACAAAGTATTATTCAGAAATACCATTATCTTTATAAGCTTTTTTAAGTCTTTCAGTTATTATAAAAATATATACTCCAAATTTGTTTTATAAAGATTGATTTTATAGTCTATTAATTGTTTTCCGGTAACTTAATTTTTACCCAAAATATAAAAAAATTCTAGGCTAATGCACATTTATTAAAAACTTATTTTTTATAACAACAAACATTAATGAAATGTATTTTTTGAAAAAATCTATAATGCAATTGATTAAAAGGTTTATTAGACTCTTCAAATTACTTAATATTGGAACACACTTTTAATTATTTTAGCATTCTCACTTTTATTAAATGTTAAACGTTTGTGATTTATAGTTTTATACAAGGGTCACTTACTAAACTAACCCTTTTTATTTGTTTATTACATGAGAGACTCTTCCCATTTTCTAACCAAAGTATCACATTATATTCCCATTCTACCCTTCGGCTATGTGATAGGAATAAAATAGTTTTCGGTTTTGCCACCGATTTTGGTTAATCTGCATAATTAACCAAATATATAAATCAACCGTTGTAATGTATGCAGACTTAATTTTGTTGCAGATTTGTAATGTAAAGTTTATGAAAAAGTAATCTCGCAAACTTTTATAAAAGTAGATTTATATTGCATGTTTTTCCTTCTATTAGTGCATATTTATTTGCTAAAGTAGATTTATGATGCAAACTTATACACTTTCGTGTATTTTTGCAGATTTATTGAAAAACGCATGTTTGTTTTGCAGACTTAACAAAATTGCTGATTTTTGTTGTTGACTTAACAAAATTGCGGATTTGTTAGTCGGAAGCTTTATTTTGCAGAGTTTTGAACAAATGCATATTTGTTTTGCAAATTTGTTGGACGAAAAATTTAAAAAGTGTGTAGATTTGTTTTGCTAATTTGTTAGCCGATTAATTTATAATGCAGATTTGTTTTGGGTTACAGATTTAAGTTGCAGACATTTGCGGTGACGTAGATTTATAATGTAGACTTTGTTGTGGTGAGATTATTTAGGTAAACAAATTTTTTCTGAAAATTATTTAGGTAAAACTGACTTGCAGATTTTTATTATGGTTGTAGTGGAGTTATTAAAGTGGTTTTTTACGGTTGAAGATTATGGTGAGGACGTTAATATTTGACAATAACGTAACAAGAAATACATATTATTACAAAAGGCGGAGATGACTTATTGAAACAAATATTACATGGAAAAACAATCTCAAACCCCAAATCGTGACAACCAAAAAGATGTTACGTAGCCGAATAGTAAAGAAAAAACATTACATATTCAAACCATATTTTATAAATATTAGACAAAGCAAACCATTATTGTGTTCTTAGAACATTCCGGTGACCATGACGTAGTTCCACGCGAAGCAATGAAAACAAATATCAAGATTTGTGACAATATAAAGTTTTAACCCTCTTAAAATCTCAAAAATATATGCCTACAAAGTTCAAAACTTATGATTTCTATAAATCTAAAGACATTTTTAAGGGCCAATGGAATTGTAATTACTAATTAGCAAACAATCAATCAAAGTGATCAATAAAAGTTGCAATATAAATATATTGTATTTTCCAATTGTTTCTTAACTTAATAGTAAAATAATTGTTTTTTTCTTGAAAATAGTTTTCCCGCAAGTTTAATAAATAAATACTGAAAAAAAGAAAACACAATAAGCAAAGAAAATAAATAATAAAAAACATTTCTCAAAACAAAGATCAGAAGTCTCAGATCACAAAACAAAAACTCAAAAATCCTACAAAATCTATGAAATGAGCAAAAAAGATAAAGAATGTTAATTTTATTTTTTAAAATTAGTACTCCCTCCATTTTTTAATATAGGATTTTTGTTGAAAATATTTGGTTTAAAAAAGATGGATTTTCTCACTTTTTATATACTATTGTTAATGATAAATTATAAAATTCAAAAAAAATAACTAAACATTATTAGTTTAGAGTTGTTGGAAATTATAAATAACAAAAAATAATATATTTTTATATGTTTGTTTATTATATCTGAAAAGTTAGAATATCTTATAATAAAAAACGGAGGGAGTATTATTATTATTCATCAGTCCATTCTCCTAACAAGCTCATTGATGAAATTCTCTCTGTTACCAGCATCACCATCTTCAACATAATGGTTTCTCTTCTTCTTAACACCACCTAGCGGCGCCTTCAATTGAAACTGCTAAAGAAAGTTTTTTGCTTCCTTGAAATGTGGTCCTACGGTCATGATCTTGTGTATTAGATCCCCCACGCGTATGATCTCGTGTTTCCCCAAGGCTTGATCGACTATCGAGTTGTCTGTAAGTGCTATCCTCTTGTGGTTTAGCTTAACGAAACCTCGTTTGTATATGAGTTCTTTAACACTCTTCAAGTTTGAGTATCTACAACAAACAAAACATACATGTCAAGAAAGTATATACTTGAGGTTTAATGATGGAGATATAGAGAGATAGATGAAGTAAAGTACCTGTAAGTTACGTAAGGCTCAACATGACGCAACATGTTTATTTTTGCCTTGTTCACCTTAAGAAACACACCATTGAAGATCTGGAAAAACAAAATGTATCACCATAAGACTTTTTGGAACTCTTCTCTTACAAAACATGATCTGTAAAGAGCAACTCATTGTCCTAAATACAAGTATATATATCATTACAACAACACCAAAAAGAGATCAACAAAAGCATTACTCAAAGTTTGAATCTTTTTGAATTTTGGCTAAGTATGCTTTGGAGTATTGTTAAGCTTTTGAAGATAACCAATGACTAATCCTCTTCTCTCTTCATCTTCTTTAGCACCCATGGATCATTACTTTTGAACAAGCCATTTTTGCTCTTTATTACATAGAATTTAACAAACCCAAACCCAAGAACAAGATAAGCTCAATAATCAAAACAAAAGAGACCCATTAAACAAATACAATAAAAAAGGCCATTGAAAGTGAACAACTTTGTTAGTCATAAAGAAAGCAAGCTATGGTTTTATCTCTTCGATTAAATCTAAAGTGAGATTAACTACAAGATAACGAATCGATTGGTAATCTATGAGATTAATACAAACCTCATGAACGAATCTATACGAAGAAGATCGAAGAAGCTTTTACCTTTAAGAGAGAAAGCGGCGTAGAGAAGAGGAGGAAGAAAAAGAAGAAGAAGAAGAGGAGAGAGAGAGAGTGACGGCGGCGATTCTTTGTAACGGAGAGATCGAAGGCGGCGTTTTTTCCGAGAGAGAGAGGTAGAGAGAGAGAGAGTCAAGGATAGAGAGAGAATAGAAAATGAGAAATGAAATTTTGGGATGTTTAGATTGATAAATTAGGTTAACGAAATTTTCTTTGAAGAAAATAAAATGAGTGGCATTTTCGTAATAAAAAACTCAAGTGTTGAGATATAGGTAATTTACTACAAAATCTATCCATCAAACTATTTGTAGGTCTCTCAAGTAATAAACAAATAAAAAAGGGTTAGTATAGGTAATTTTTCTTTATACAAAGCGTAATATCTCCATTTTTAAGTTATACATGTTAGAACTAGGGATTAGTGTATTTAGTAATTAAAGTTTAGGGTTTGGATTGATAGAAAAATTGAATATATAATATAACTACAAAAGTATTTGTTTCTTTTGGTTTGTATAAATTAAGAAGTGAAAATGACTTGAAATAATCTTAATAAACCCGAAATGACTAGAGTAACCCATTTAGAGTAACCCATGTTTGGAGGGTTACTCTAGTTATTATAAAAATATAAGATGGACAATGAGGGTTATGAAACAAAAAATATTTACGAAAATGCCATTTACGAAAATGTCATTATAATAAAAAAATTAATTTTTTTTGCTTTAATATTGAAAATTTTCATTTTTTACAACCAAAAAAATTTAAGAAAAAAAAACCCTATTCTCCCAAAAAAATCAAGCACCGTTCTTCAACGTCTTCGTTGTTTTTCGTCTTCATCTCCGTTCTTCACCGCCATCACCATCGCCTTCGTTGTTCTTCGTCTTCCTCGTCTTCGTCGTCTTCGCCGTCTTCTTCCTCATTGTAGTTCATCGTTGTTCTCCGTTCTTCGTTGTTGTTCTTCGTCGTTGTTCTTCGTTGTTGTTCTTCGTCGTTGTTCTTCGTTGTTGTTCTTCGTCTTTGTTCTTCGTTCTTCGTCGTTGTTCTTCGTTCTTCGTCGTTGTTCTTCGTCATTGTTCTTCGTTGTTGTTCTTTGTTCTTCGTCGTTGTTTTTTGTTCTTCGTCGTTGTTCTTCGTTCTCATGTGTCATGTTTTGTAGACTTGATTTTTTTGTAGACTTGATTCATCTTTTGTTGATTTCTTTCATCTTTTGTAGATTTGTTTCATCTTCTTTGTAGACTTGTTTCATCTTCTTCGTACATTTGTTTCATCTTCTTCTTTGTCACTTTCCTCTCTGTTGTTATTATCGTCATTGTTCTTTCTCGACGTCGTTATCGTTCTTCGTCACCGTTCTTCCTCGCCGTCGTTATCGTTCTTCCTCGTCGTCGCTATCGTTCTTCCTCACCGTCGCTATCGTTCTTCATCTTCGTTGATGTTTTTCCTCACTGTTGTCATGGTTCTTTGTTTTCATCAGGATTTTTCTTCGTCGCTGTTCTTCCTCGCCTTCGTTATCGTTCTTCGTCGTTGTTTTTCGTTCTTTCTCGTCGTCGTTATTGTTCTCATGTTTCACGTTTTGTAGACTTGATTCACTTTTTGTAGACCTTTTTCATCTTTTGTAGACTTGTTTCATCTTTTGTAGACTTGTATCATCTTTTGCAGATTTGTTTCATCTTCTTTGTAGATTTGTTTCATCTTCTTCACTGTCGTTCTTCCTCTTTGTTGCTATTGTCTTCACCATTCTTCCTTTTTGTCGCTATCGTTTTTTCGTTTCGTCGCCGTTCTCCCTCGTCGTCGCCATCGTTCTTCGTAAAAATTGTCTTCAATTTTGAATCTTGTCTTTTAAGGTTTATCAAGTATGAAGAACCATAAAGACATATCAACATAAAAAAAAGTATATAGGGTTGTATTATATTTAGGGTATAAGAGATACAAACTTTCGCATACTTGTTATGGGTTTCGCAGAGTTAACTGACTTTATTATAGATATATTTAGTGTTTTGCGGATTTATTGCAGCATATAAAAAGTGTTTTGAAACTTAATTTCACCCAGTACAAAGTACTAGTCAAGCATACAAAAACAAGAACACAAGATTACAATTCAATACATTTGTTCAAAACTTACTGAGTAATACCAAGTAAAGCAATATTCACACGCGCCATGAAGAAGGATTGCAAAAATAAATTTCACTTTCGAATTCGGGTTTTTAAGGTTTATCAAGTATGAAGTATCATAAAGACATATTCACATCAACAAAAAAGTATATAAGGTTGTATCGTGTGTTGAGTATAATGGTTATACATATATGTAGTATTTAGTGATTCTTCAAAACTTACTGAGTAATACCAAGTAAAGCAATATTCACACACGCCATGAGGAAGGATTGCAAAAAAATTCCCTTTCGAATTCGGATTTTTAAGGTTTATCAAGCATGAAGTATCATAAAGACATATCCACATCAACAAAAAAGTATATAAGGTTGTATCGTGTGTTGAGTATAGGTGTTATACATGTATGTAGATTTAGTGGTTGGCGAATTTATTTCAGCATAGAAAAATGTGTTTTTAACTTAACATCACCCATTAAAAATAGTGTTCAAGCATAAAAAACAAGAATACAATTCAACACATTTTTTCAAAACTTACTAAGTAATACCAAGCCAATCAATGTTCACATACCCCATGAGGAAGGATATCAAAAATTGTCTTCACTTTCGAATCTTGGTTTTTAAGGTTTATCAAGTATGAAGAATCATACAAACATATCCACATCAACAAAAAAGTATAAAAGATTTCGCCGTGTTTAGGGTAAAGGGTTATCCAAGCATGTGAATTTGTTATATAGTTTTGCAGATTTGTTATATAGTTTTGCAGATTTGTTATATAGTTTTGTAAATTTGTTATATAGTTTTACAAATTTGTTATGGGTTTCGCAGAGTTAATTGATTGTATTGTACAATTATTTTAGTGGTTCGCCGATTTATTCCACTATGAAGACAACGAACATGAAACAGTTGATGAAGAAGAACACGACGAAGACGAAGTAGACGATGAATACAACAACAATGTAGAAGACGAAGATGAAGAAGGCTTACGAAGACGACAAAAACAACGAAATTGACGATGAGAAAGAGAACGACGATTAAGGACACGATGAAGAACAAGACGACGACGCCGGAGAAGACAAATACGACGAAACGCTCGTATGGGTTAATTCCAAGAATACAATATCTTCGTTTACTGTCAACGAATATGAAGACAACGCCGAACAGTAGCCGAAAAAGATAACGAATACGGCGACGACGACGGCGAGGGACTACCGATGCAACAAACGAAGATGATCTACAATGGCGATGGCGGTTGATGAGAAAACTAAGGAAAACTGGATCTACAGCGATTTCACCGATGAAGTTAAAGTCACGTACATAGAGACAAAATGTAAAGTAAGCGCCAAAAAATCTGCAAACTCCAAAAAAATCTACAATCGTATCAACAAATCTAAAAACGCACAAGACATCTTTAACGTGAAGCAGATTTAATAAATTTGTCGCAGACTTAATAAATCTGCATCACTGTAAATCGAATAAAATCTGCATCAAAAGGGACTAAATTTGCGGCAGAGTTTCAAAATATTGAAAATGACGTGGCAAAATAAATCAATAAAACGTGAAAAATAAATCTGCGGCAGACTTATCCTCGCTGGCGGTGGCAATTTTGTAAATAACTAGCGTGTTTAAATCCGCTGGCTTTTTTTTATGACGTCATAATGATAGTTTTGAAAACTGTTTTTTTCCTGTAAAAGGGAAGGAAGGGCAGTTTCGGACCAAAAGTTCAGAGGGATTACTCTAGTTATAAAGAAAAGATTAGATTCGTTTTAGCAATAAAAGTCAAATTGTGAGTTACTTTAGTAATCTTTCCCAATTAAGAATTAGATAAACCAGATAAATAATATTCATTTAATATTTTCTACACATAAATAATTGGAAAAAATAGAATCAAATATAAATAAATAAAAAAATAAACAAACACTTTTCTCTCTATATATACCACTACCAAGCAACACAGACACACTCACATCTACATGAAAACAAAAAAGAACTCACACACTCACATCTAGAAAAAAATGGATCAATCACCAAAAGAAATCACGAAGGAACAAGAGAAAGGAAAAAACAAAAATGTAGTATCTCTCTCTCCCTTCTCCCTCTTAATATCAATATCATGACCTTGTCTTCTCCGAGCAGACTGTTGAAAGAGGAAAATCTGTTCAAAAGGAGAGGTGTCGTGCCAACTCCAAAGCTAGAGGGGAGCAGAAAAAGAAATGAACACTCATGTCATGGTTATCTTGTCCAAATCGGTTTCTCCGTTTGCTTTTTTTCTTTTTTGCATTTGTTTGTTGTTGTTGTTGTCTTTCTTAATTTCTTCCAAGGCTTATAGTCATTTTATGTTCTTAAATTAAGTGTGTTTTCTTATTTTAACAAAAAAATATGGATGAGAGAGATAAATGACCGAGGCTTTGTGTAGAATATATTTTATATCGAGACTAGCTATTTCTCATTTCTTTTTATGGTTTGATGAACAAGATATTTATTTTTTATGGCTAGATGAACAAGTGCAAATAATATGTTACTAAAACATGTATAATATTTTACATGTTTTGTGGGCATGAACACAAAATCTAATAAACACTAATTATTGCTTGTTATTAAACCAAAATTAAGGATTTGTTTATTATTGTACATATTGGGAGAACATAAATTTTTTTTGCATTATGGCTTTTATCCTTATATTAGTGAAGACACATTTAAATAATAATGCATGCCTAATATACAAAAATTTAACACACTAAACCGACACATTCAAACTTAACTTGAAATTCTAAACAATTTTATGGTATATCAATTTTAATTTCGAAATAAAAAAAGAAACAAAAAAGGTAATAAAGTCGAATAATGATATATAAAAAGATATTACCTTGATAATTTTTTTAAATCTCTATATAGCCAAGATGTTTAATAAAAAATAAAAAAGAAAGAAAAAAGGAAAGGAAAAAAATATTCCGTCAAAATAGAAAAGAAACAAAAAGGAAACAAAAAGGAAACAAAAAGGAAATCAAAGAAATTGAATAGTAATATCTAAGAAATCGTAACTTCATGTATTTTAAATATCCATATATTGCCGATATGTTTCAAAACAAAGGAAGGAAAGATTCTTTATTTCAAAATCAAAAAAAGAAAAAAAAGAATTCAATTAATAATATCTAAAAAATCATAACTTGATCTTATCTAGTAATTGAGAAACATTTTTTAAAATTAATTTGAGATTTAGATCTAGGTATAATCGTAGATATTAACTTTTTAAAATCTAGTTTGAATAAAAATTATGATTTCCACATAGTCAAACCTCTATAAATTAATAATGTCGACAACACACCAAAATTCAAAAAGTTATTAATTTAAAGTGATTATTAATTTATAGAGAGACAAATTACACTAAAATTCAATTTGGAACCGGAAAAAATTATTATTTTAGAAAGGTATTAACGAATCGAGTATTAATTTATAAAGGTTATATTGTATTTTAATTTTTGTAACGGATCATTAAAAAACACAAATCGAATTTGAAATCACGAATGATAATTATTATGAGACTAAATCAATTTTAGTTTATGTATAATATGTACGTGTAATTTTTGCGACAACTCGGAAAATATCAAACATAGTTTATAAGATATAATCAAATCATATTCGTAAAATCAAAATCTACATAACCAAAAAATTGTATATTTTCGTCATTATAAAAAAATAATAAATATAAACTATATTCATGTACTCTATAAAACAAGCGATTACAAACATATAATCCAATTCAATGTGAATTTATTTAGTTTATTTTTTACTTAATAATTTTAGGGAGAATTACAAAACTACACCATTTAAATTGCATTTCACAAAAATACACCATTTTAAAGTAAGTTCATAAAACTACACCTAATTAATAAAAATAAAATCAAAATAATCCCTATTCACAAAGCCCTACTTCCTTAATACTAAACCCTCAAAAACTAATTAGCGACCCCTAATAAAAATATTTTGATTTTGGTAAAATTTTAGAGGGTAATTGAACCATTCTAAATTTGAAAAGGTTGTTGGTATAGAAAAAACTTGAAATGGTGTAGTTTTCTAAAAAAACTAGTTTATGACCCAAGAATATGCGGGTTTACAATATATATTTTAAAACCCGCAAAAAGCAAAACTAAAAAGAATAAAAAATAAAATCATCCAAAATCATGTATAAAATTAACTAAAATAAGATTAGCGTAATCATACGATTATTTATTTATTTTGATCCTCTAATTGTTTGTTGATGTTTGAGGCTTTCTCTTTTCTTTTACGAATGAACATACAATATTTATTTTCATAGGAAACGAATGATATTAATAGAAGAATTACAATAGTACATCTTCTGAATTGAATTGCAGTTTACAAAAATACACTCATTTAAAATCAATTATTATAAATAAACCTAAAAACTAAATATTGAACCCAAAATACACCTTAAACATTAAATATTACCATTATCAATAAATCAATCATAAATACTTAATGGGAGAATTACAAAACTACACCTTTTAAATTTCATTTCACAAAACTACACCTTTTTAAAAACACTTCACAAAACAATACCTAATTACTAAAAATTAAATCGAAATTAGCCTTACCGACAAACCCTACACCTTCAATATTATACCCTAAACACTGATTAGCAAACCCAAATGAAAAAATTAGGAATTGTTTTGTGAAGTTATTCAGTTTCCGACCTGATAATTTTGGTAATTTTTTAGAGCATAATTGAACCATTTAAAAATTGAAAAGGGTGTTAAAGTAGGAAAAAATTGAATTATGTGTAATTTTGTGAAGAAAGGATTGAAATGGTACGTAGTTTTGTTCATTTCTCATACTTAATAGCAAATCGAAGTAAGATTTTTTAATTTGGGTAGTACTTTAAGAGATGTTAAATCCATTAAAACTTTAAAAAGGTGTATCGTAAATAATTATTTATATGTAGTTTTGTAATAGAGTCTTTTAAAAAGGGAGAATTATTATCCGGACCTTGTTAGTTTTTTATACAAATATGACCCAAAGTATTTTTAAATAATCAGACTATCATCTGGTATTTTAAGCTGTAATTTTTACCCAAAAATACCCTTACCCCTTTGACATGAATAATTTTTTCTTTTCAGCGCGACTGTATTTACAAAAAAGCCACCACTTATTTTTCGCGATATAGCAGACTTAATTTTGAGAGTCCAAGATTTATATAATAAGGAGCTTTATAAAAGGAGAGAATTACAAAACTACACTGTTTAAATTGCATTTCATAAAACTACACCCTTCCAAAGTCACTTCACAAAACTACACTTAATTACTGAAAATTTAATCAATATAAACCGTACCCACATAATCCTACTCCCTTAATATTATACCCTAAATACTAATTAGCAAACCCAAATGAAAATAAATTAATCTTGGTAACTGTTTAGAGGGTAATTGAACCATTCAAAATTTGAAAAGGGTGTAGATATAGAAAATCAAAAATAATTAGGTATAATTTTGTGAAGGTATAATTTTGTGAAGGAAGGGTTGAAATGGTATAGTTTTGTGAATTCCTCAAAAAAGGGTGAGAAATTTTTTGAGAAAGTAATAACACGTATAAAAAGATGTATAGAAAGTAATAACATTTAATATAGTATATAAATAAAAATATGATGGAGATTAAATATAGTATAAAAAGTAATAACATTAAATATAGTATAGAAAGTAATAACATTAAATATAGTATACTAATTTTTTGAGAAAGTAATAACGTGTATAGAAAGTAATAACATTAAATATAGTATATAAATACAAATATTTTCCTAAATTCGCTTATATTTTCCTAAATTCACTACGCATGAGTCAATTTACTTGTCGTTTATTATATATGATGATGATGATTACAAAAAATTATTAATATATAATAATATAATCCAATCAGAATTAAGAGAGATAATATTAATCAATTTTCGAAATTATTAAAATAATAAATAAAATAATATATTGAGAAAAAATGAATGACTTAAATTCGAAATTATTAAATTAATATGTATTATATGATAATATAAGTTGTAAAAAACTAAAGGGGATTATCATAACGAAATTTTGTAAATATTAAAATAATTATTAGTTAAAATATTTCTTAAAAAATACCAAATAATTTACTTGAAATTATCTATCGAATAAATTAGAAATATTAAAATAACATATAAATTTATCAAAAGTATAAGGGCTCAAACGAAATTAAGTTAAAATTTCATAAAATTCCTCTCGTCGTGACACGTAAGCCAAATTACTTGTCATTTATCATATATGATTTAAAATCAATTGTAGACAAAAATCAAACACTAAATCTATAACGTATAATATAAAACAACCTTATATTTTATTTTTAATTAAGCACAATGTTTGAATTATAAACATAACCTCTATAAAAAGAGGAATTCACCTAATTCAATTTTTTCATATTTACACCTTTTCAAATTTTAAATGGTTCAATAACCCTATACAAATTTATCAAAAATAAAACATTTTTATTTGGGTTCGCTAATTAGTGTCAATTAGGGTTTTGTGGGTGGGGTTTATTTTGATTTAATTTTTAGTAATTAGGTGTAGTTTTGAGAAGTGACTTTGAAATGGTGTAGTGTTTGTGAAATGCAATTGATGAATTCACAAAACTACACCCTTTCAACCCCTCCTTCACAAAACTACACCTAATTCAATTTTTTCACATATATACACCCTTTCAAAACTTTCAAAGCCTGATTTACTCTTTTAAAAGTTACCAAAATTTAAAATATTTTCATTTGGGTTCGCTAATTAGTGTTTAGGGTATAGTATTAAGGGGGTAGGATTGTGTGAGTAGGATTTATTTGGATTTAATTTTGAGTGTTTAGGTGTAGTTTTGTGAAGTATTTTGGAAATGGTGTAGTTTTGTGAAATGTAATTCAAATGGTGTAGTTTTGTAATTCTCCCAATGAAATTTTTTAAAAAAGGACAATTATGAAACTACACCTTTTAAATTGCACTTTAAAAAACCAAATTCATTCAAAGTTACTTTACAAAACTACACCTAAACACTAAAAATTAGATTCAAATAAACCCTACCCCCTTTAACAGTTAACTCTAAGCACTAATTATTAAACCCATATAAAAATTTTAATTTGGTAAAGTTTTAAAAGGTACATTACCCATTTAAAATTTGGAAATTTTGTAGATATTTTGAAATTTGAATTAAATATAGTTTTGCAAAAGAGGGTTTCAAAATATGTATTTTTGTGAAATCCACATAAAATAATAAGTGACGTTTAAGTTAAGAAAAATACCAAATGACTCAAAGTTTAATTTCTCCAAGAATTGTCAAATTACAAATAAAAAAAAATGTTAGATTTTTATTTAATACATATATAAAACTAAAAAATATTTTAAATAGTTTTGAAACTAATTTTGGTAAATATTAAAATCGCAACACCGCGCGTAGCACGGGGAATTCTCTAGTTAAAATATTTAATAAGATATCTCTGCGTACATATTTAATAAGTTTGTTATGTATCCTATATATATTAATTGAGGATACGCTTTTGAGAATTTGAATTAAAATCAAAAACCCCAAAATATGAAATATAAAAGCCCATAATATTAAATCTCTAATTATTTAAAACGAAAAGCCCGTAACATTTAATCTCAAGTTTAAAGCATAATGTAAATTGAAAGTTTAAAACTAATTATATATTTTTCAACAAATAATATATATAGATAATATACGTATATCAGACAAATTGTTATAAAAAACTTATATAAAACAAAAAGTTAATTATATAAACCGAAATTTACAAAACTACACCATTTAATCCTTTCATTTACAAAACTCTACCTAATTCAATTTTTTCACATATTTACACCCTTTCAAAATTTTAAAACTTGATTTACCCTTTAAAAAATTATCAAAATTAAAATCTTAACATTTGGGTTTGCTAATTAGTATTTAGGATATAGTATTAAGGGGGTAGGATTGTGTGGGTAGGATTTATTTTGATTTAATTTTGAGTGTTTAGGTGTAGTTTTGTGAAGTAATTTTGAAATGGTGTACTTTTGTGAAATGTAATTCAAATGGTGTAGTTTGTAATTCTCCTTTATATAAATTAATTGATTAGTAATTGTGAATATCAAACTTCTTTTAAAAAACAAATAAATTTTTTTTATCTAAACATATTCATAACAAATAATATTAGTGGCTAGTTTTTGTGTTGAAAATAATTTTTTTATTGGTTTCTTGATATTAATTCAAATTTTAATTAATAATAGTAATGATATATGTTTGTGTGTTTGTTTAATATAAAACTTTTTTTCAAATTGTTATAAAAGTTAAGAATAAGATTATCCTTATAAATTTTGTTTAGCTAAGAATAAATTACGGTTTTACCCTTACTGAATTTTTCTCATGTTTAAAACCAATGGCATAATCTGTAAATAAGTGAATTTTTGTAAACTTCAAAAAAAACTTCAAAAATAATAAGGGAGAATTAAAAAACTACACTTTTGTAATTACGTTTCACAAAACTACACCTTTTAAAAATTTCTTCACAAAACTACACCTAAACAAATAAAAATAAATTCAAAATAAATTTATTCATACAACTATACCCCCTTAATCACTATACACTAAACACTATTTAGCGAACCCAATTGATTTTTTAAAAACATTTGGTGAAATTTTAAAGGGTAAATCAACCTTTTAGTTTTTTGAAATGGTGTAATTTTGAGAAAAAATTAAATTAGGTAGAGTTTTGTAAAAGAATGGATGAAAGGGTGTAGTTTTGAGAATTTCTCAAATAATAATATAGATGTGTAGGGTTATATAATATTAACTTTTAATGTTTAGGTTTACTGTTTTGCAAATGATGGTATAATTTTGGAGTTTAGGCTTTATAATTTTTATTTTTAATGTTTGGGCTCACTATTTTAAAATTTAGGGTATCAACTTTGGTGTCTAGTGTTTAAAGTTTGAAATTTTAATGTTTTAGTCTAGTGTTTTATAATTTATGGTATATATTATTAACTTTTAATATATATTTGGGTTCATAATCTCGTAATTTAGGGTAATTTTTGGTGGTTAGGAGTTAGAATTTTAACTTTTAATGTTTGTTTTCACTGTTTAACAATTTTTTGAATAGTATTTGACTATTTGGTGTTTAGGTTTTAAATTCAAGTTTTATTGTATTATTATTATTAATATAATAATACATTAAAACTTAAATGAGTTATTATGTTATTACTTTTTGAAAATATGTGACTAATCTTTTTTTATTAGACAAAATACATATATATATATATATATATGAAATACACAAAAATATTTTGAAACATTTTGAACTCCTACGATCATTGGATCTCGCCACCAGAGTTACCTTCATCGTCTTCATGTGATTTCTAGCTTATTTGCTCCATCCTCTTCTCCTCAAAGGCATCATCAATACAATGAACTTATTGTTTCTAAGCAAGACAAAGATCTGGCTCTTATTTGGAGGATGAGCTGCTATAACAACCTCGTAAACTTTGACCTTGAACCATCCATTACCAATTACATGACCTGTGTTTTCTTTGATTGATCACATAGAATATATTTGGACAAGGACATTGTACCTGAAGTTTCTCTTGATGGGTTGAGTAAATGAAGTGAGATTTATTTGACAAACCACTACAAAGGTCAAGGCGTTTAGGATGTTTTAAAGTCTTTTCTGAATCCAGCACATATGATCTCACCATCGGAAAATATGTAGGCGTATTTATTGAAGCATCAACACGAAACCACTTTGTATCTTTTTTTTGGTAATTAGGTGTACGAAAATGTTATAAGAGAGGATAAGAGGATTTAAAATATTTAGCATTTCAGCATGCCTCATGCAAACTAGACTTGGAGCTTTGTATACACGTATCCACAAGTTGTTTGATTAATACGTGTCAAATTCGATATGAGTTAATAAAGTGGATAACTCATGGTTATTATCTTTTCCTATGCATAAACTATGCGTGACAGTATGACTTAGTAGCTTTACCAAAAATATTGTGTTCCAAACACAAATAAGCAAAATCAACCAAAAAAGAAGCAATTTAGGAATCCTCAAATCATTATTTACGAAGTCAGTTTTTTTAAAATGCTTAGGTGTTGCTCGTCCCGGTACCTTCGACCAAGTCACCTCCCACATGAACATTAGTATCGACGCCCGGATCTAGAACCCGCTAACTCAGGTAATACTCAAATAGTCGGTCTAACCGCTGGTCTATACTTATAACAAATGAACAAGCAAGTAGTTGAATCCTCTAAGTCCTAGGTCCGTTTTCAATCAATACTAAATAACTCAACAAGCAATATGTAACTGAATAAATTATACAGACAAATAGACTTTCATTCCTAGGTATCATAATTGTAAGGACTACCCCTCACCTTATTAGTGCGTTAAACGGGTCTCAGGATCTCGGATGCTCGAACTGGTTACAGATCTACAATGGGGCGAAAAACGGGTCATACAGTGTCCCGGGAAAATTTGTTCAAAGTCAACAAAAATTCGTGCGATGGTGGTTGCGGCGACTCGTCTGTTGGATGCTCCGGTGGTTGTGTTTCTGCAGAGGTTCGCTTATGAGATTGATGAAGATGAACAAAAGGATATACAAGGTATATATATATGATGGGCTTCAAAAACTGGAATGTTACAACTTTTCCCCACTAACAATTGATTGGTCCCCGAATCCAAGTTCGGGGCTCTGGTGCGTGATCTCGTCCTCAAAAAGTTTCGGGTAGTCCATTACCATCTCGATTTCAGACTCTCAAATGTCTTCCCTAACTCCATCCTTCTCCCATCGAACCTTTACTTCCTTTAACATTTTATCGTGGTTTTCCCTTTCCCGACGCTCTAGAATTTCAACAGGTCAAACCACCGTTGACAAGTTCTTGCTAAAATCGCTTGGTGGTTTTCGCAAGATGAGTTCAGGTCTGACACTATGCTCACCGGTACACCGTGCAATCGCATAATCACGTCGATTTACTTCCTTTCTAAGACTGTCGACCTATACGACTTCTTAATAGCCAAAAAGTGGGCCGATTTAGTGAGTCTATCCACGATAACCCAAATGGCATCTACTCCACCTGTCGTCGTAGGTAACTCAGTAACAAAGTCCATAGTCACCATGTCCCACTTCCACTCTGCTAGGGGTAAGTCTTGCATTAACCCACTCGGCAACTGATTCTCCTCTTTCACCAATTGACATGTCTGGCAACACGACACAAACTAGGAAACGTCCCTCTTCATGCCCGACCAATGATAGTATCGCTTAAGATTTTGATACATCTTGTTGTTCCCTGGGTGTATCAAAACCTCGAATGGTGTGCCTCCTGCAGAATCTCCTTCCTTAGATCATCGTCCTTAGGGACACATACTCGGTTCCTGAATAGGATGGTCTCGTTCGTCGCAACATGATAACCCAAGATTTCCTTCTTGACTTCTTTTAACAATGCTTCGTCCTTTTCTTACCTACTAACTCTCCCCCTCAGTGGTGGCATACAATCTGAGGCTCGCAAGTGACCCGGCGAGTACATGAACTTCCTTTGCTACTGATACATCGTTTTTGCGCCTACTCAGAGCGTCGACGACAATATTATCTTTTCCGAGATGATACGTGATCTCGAGATTGTAGTCCGCTAATAGCAACATCCACTTTTGTTGTCTCAGATTTAAATCCCCTTGAGTAAAGATGTATTTTAAACTCTGATGGTCTGTAAGGATATGCCCCCTCTCCCCATATAAGTATGCCCTCCAGATTTTTAAGGCAAAGACAATAGTAGCTAACTCTAAATCGTGACTCGGTAATTGGCCTCGTGCGGTCTTATCTGGCGTGATGTGTATGCAATGTCACGTCCTTCCTACATTAGCACACAACCCAACCCTGTCCCAGAAGCATCCGTGTATACTGTATATGGCAATCCCAACCTCGGTAGTGCGAGAACTGGCGTCTTTGTTAACAACCTTTTTAATTTGGCGAAACTTTGGCTAAAATCTTCTGTCCATTCAAACTTGGCGTTCTTGCCGGTTAATCTTATCATTTGCTTGGTTGTGCTAGAAAATTCCACGACGAACTACTGATAATACCTTGCCAAACACAGAAAGCTTCGAACCTCAGTCGGACTATTAGGCGTGGGCCACTCAGTAATCGTTGTAATCTTCTCAAGATCCACTCGACACCCGCTTATGAAACTATGTGTCCGAGGAACCCAATCCTCCTCTGCCAAAAACTACACTTAGTCAGTTTAGCGAACAACTTCTGCTCCCTTAGTTTTGCAAGAACAATTCGCAAATGTTCTGCGTGTTTTTCCTTGCTATGAGAGTAGATCAATATATCGTCAATGAAGACGAACACGCACTTATCCAAGTGTTCTCGAAACACGTCGTTCATGAGTTTCATAAAAGCTGACGGTGCATTAGTTAGGCCAAAAGGCATCACAACGAACTCATATTGGCCATAACGTGTCCTGAAGGCCGTCTTCTGTACATCCCAACCTGCTATAGCAATTTGATGGTATCGTGATGCGAAATCTATCTTCTAGAACCCAGAAGCACCTTCCAATGGTCAATACGCGGTAGGGGGTAGTTGTTCTCAATGGTCACCTTGTTCAATCCTCGGTAATCAATACACAACCGAAAACTACCATCCTTCTTCTTCACAAATAGAACAGGAGCTCCCCATGGTGAGTTGATGGTTCTGATAAACCCCTTGTCCAATAGATCGTAGAGTTGCTTATTTAGCTTGGCCATATCTGCAGGCGCAAGTCGGTATGGCGCTCGCGAAACCGGCGTCGTCCCTGGCTCCAACTCAATTGTCAACACGTCCTCTCTCGCCGGCGGTGGTCCTTTTAACGCCACAAAAACGTCCTCATAGTCAGCAACAACGGTAATATCTTGCAAGTCCATATCCCCAACACCTCGCCCGATGAAAATGGTGGCTAAAAAGCCCTATGCGACTTCCTCTAACAACCCCTCCGCCTGCAACATGGAGATGATGGATAAACCGAGGTTGGAACGGACTCCCTGGAAGGTGATCTTTCTTTATGCACTATGGATATGAACCCTAGCCCTCTAGCAGTCGAGTGGATCTTTCTTTGTCGGATATGTCAAGCCCCAATCCATACCAACGTGGTGTCGGGAATCACATCGTAGTGATTCAAATCCATCTCTGCTAGGTATCCGCTAAAATCAACCCCTCATAGTACAATGCGCACATCTTGATAGGTGCCTATTGTGCTCATCTTCTCACTGCCTGATGTCTGAATCGTCCTTGTTACGGGTTCGAATACCCCATGGAAGGTCCATCTCCTAGATGTAATCTGGTTGACAAAGTTGTGGGTAGCTCCTGTATCTAATAGCGTAAAAACCTCTATCTCCCCAACAACAACAGATCCTACACAAGTTATTATGATGTAAACAATCCTACATAACACTTTATCATACATAATAATAGGAAGGGAGGAGAGAGAAAAGAAATAAAATAAAAAATAGTTATGAGGTGATACATGTTATTGGCTCAGCTCCATCACAACCCCTGGTAGCAAGCATTCGCGAGGCAGTGGCTTGCCTCCTAGGACACTCCCTCGCAAAATGCCCCGATTGGCCAAAAATATAGCAAACTCTAGGTGTCGTGTTTGGTTGGTCCTGTTGTGCCTCCCTAGGCAGCAATCGACAATTCCTCGTTGAATGTCTCGTCTGCCCACATAGAGTGCATTTGAGACACGGTCCATAGTGGTATCGATGGCACTGTGAGCACTGCGTTGGTCCTGACGACTCTCCCGGTCGCTTTGGTCC
This sequence comes from Cochlearia excelsa, assembly GCA_963556525.1. Lineage (NCBI taxonomy): Eukaryota > Viridiplantae > Streptophyta > Magnoliopsida > Brassicales > Brassicaceae > Cochlearia > Cochlearia excelsa. The sequence continues at coordinate 34,608,044 of OY748327.1, read as the reverse complement.
CTCGGATACCTTAGCAGACTTGGGTTGGATGGCCTTGTTGAGCTTTTCCTCTTTTTCTATACCCTCCTCTTGCAGGGCAGGCTTCTCCACCAGCTCTAACATATCCTGATAGTCTCTGTTGGACAACCGATTATGAATTTCCACACGCATCCTGAGCATGAACCTCTGAACAACCTCCTCCTCGTCCATGTATCGTCCGATAAAGCTACGGAGACGGTTGAACTCACGATCATACTCCATGATGGACATAGTCTCTTCCATGGGGTATTCGATCTTACGCCTTCCCACCATGCTACTACCTCTTCCCACCATGCCATTGCGTCGTACCTCAGATATTGGACATCCAAGTCCAATCGAAACTCGTCAAGGCACCTCATGTTATCCAAGTTGCGCTCAAGCTTTCTTCTCCAATTATCTGCTACGGTGGGGTCCTCAATACCTTTTAACACCTCAAAACCCATGTTCTTCATCTGGCGCATTACTTCCCAAAAAGTAGGTCCCTCCCTATCTCTAGCCGGTGCTAGGGGTGGAGCTCCTACGAACTCTGCTGTGTGGCGGTTACCCCTTGGCTCTTCGACCCCACGGGGTGCACCCCCAAACTTCTGGGACTCGACCCTCTCACAGAGTCTCCTCAGCTCCTCTAACAGTGCGGCCTGGTCTCCGGCCTACTCATCCTCTGGAGCTAGTGGTGCCTGCGTAGCGTGAAGACCCATCTGGCGAGCAACCTCTTGTGCGGCTACTCTTGCAGCCTCTTGTCCGGCTACACGAGCAGCCTCTTGGACAACCTGTCGTACAACCTCCTGAATGGTGTCCCTCGTCACCTCCTCAACCATATGTCGTACATAGTCTTTCTCAACGGGTGGAGTGACGGATCGATGACTTGCATCCTGACTGTCGCTCTCATCACGGGTACTCTCACCCATGTCTTCCTGTGGGTCAGCACCCGCAAATCATGTCAATTGGGAGCGAGTGAATCGTCTTTGTGTCCTCCGTAACATCTGAAAAACAAAAGCAAACGCAGGTTAGACCCCGCTAGAAATGGTGACATCAACACGGCACTAAGATTTCTATCAACGAGTAGATTTTCAAGACCCAATTTTTCTTAATTTTAACTCCCCAGGCCCCCCAGATCGGCCCTTCGGGTCAAAAATGGAGTGGCAACTCGCTCTGATACCCAAATTGTAACACCCCATCCAACCTCACTCAGAACCGAGTGTCACACACGTATCTTAAATGCAAGTAATATTCGATAAAGGGAAAATGTCAACTTATTAATTAAAAAGAAACTCCAACTAAACATTATCCAATAACTGAAAAAGAGATTGATCGAGTAGCAAAAGTAAAACTGAAAAAAGAATACGAAAGCGGCAAAATTCCAACGACCCGAACTAGGCAACAACTAGCTAATGCCTCGGCTCACCTGCAACAAAAGTAGAGAGAGGGGTGAGTGACAGGGAAGTCACTTAGTGAGGGGAAACGCTATATGCGTATATAGAAGAACATGAATATAAACCTAACCCTGACCTAATAACAAAATTACAATCATCAATCATACACCTAAGTGTTCAATATACACATAAACGACCTATGTGGCATAAGTGCCCACAACACCGCCCGGAGATGCTTTATCGATCCCTATGGGCGACGGGTAACGGATCGACTGTATTACCCGACCTCACAACTACGCAGCTCGTATCACGTCAAGCAGCTGACTTGGCAGCTCGTCCCGGTACCTTCACCCACGTCACCTCCCACAAGAACATTAGTACCGACGCCCGGCTCTAGACCCCGCTAACTCAGGTAATACTCAAATAGCATGTCTAACCGCCCGTCTCGGCACCGCCGTCCATAGTGGTCATATAAACATACTAATTATCATGCAAGCCTATACTTATAACAAATGAACAAGAAAGTAGTTGAATCCTCTAAGTCCTAGGTCCGTTTTCAATCAATGCTAAATAACTCAACAATCAACATATAACATAATGTTGTATGAAACTTGGTTTAGAGTCCTAGAATATGCGTTGGTAGATGTTTTAGAAGTTTGTGAAACTTGTACATAGATTATTAAGGCACTAATAAGAACTCATGTTGCATGAAACTTGGTTTAGAGTCCTTGAATATGTGTTGTTAGATGTTTCGTAATTTTGTGAAATTTGCAAAACGATCATTTAGGAACTATAAGCACTCATGTTGCATGAAACTTGGTTTAGAGTCCTAGAATCATGATGATAGATGTTTCGTAGGTTCGTGAAAATTGTACAAAGATCATTGAGGCATTTATAAGAACTCATGTTGTATGAAATTTGGTTTAGAGTCGTAGAATAACGTTGTTAGATTTTTCGTAAGTTTGTGAAACTTGTTCAAAGATCATTAAGGCACTAAATAAGAACTCATGTTGCATGAAACTTGGTTTATAGTCCTAAAATGACATTGTTAGATGTTTCGTTAGTTTGTAAAACATGTACAAATATCATTGAGACACTTATATGAACTCATGTTGCATGAAACTTGGTTTAGAGTCCTAGAATATGTTGTCGTAGAATAATGTTGTTAGATGTTTCGTAAGTTTGTGAAACTTGTACAAAGAACATTGAAACACTTACAAGCACTCATATTGCATGAAACCTGGTTTAGAGTCTTACAATATGTGTTGTTAGATGTTTCGTAAGTTTGTGAAACTTGTACAAAGATCATTGAATCCCTTACAAGCACTCATGTTTCATGAAACTTGGTTTATAGTCCTACAATCTGCGATGTTAGATGTTTCAAAAATTCGTGAAACTTGTACAAAGATCATTGATGCATGTTAAGAACTCATGTTTCATGAAACTTAGTTTAAAGTCGTAGAAAAACGTTGTTAGATGTTTTGTATGTTTGTGAAACTTGTACAAAGATCGTTGAGACACTTATAAGAACTCATGTTTCATGAAACTTGGTTTAGAGACCTTCATTATTCGTTGTTAGATGTTTCATAAGTTTGTGAAACTTGTGCAAAGATCATTGAGGTAATTATAAGTACTCATGTTGCATGAAAATTGGTTTAGAGTCCTATAATCACGTTGTTAGAGGTTTCGTAAGTTTGTGAAACTTGTACAAAGATCATTGAGGCTCTTATATGAACTTATATCGCATGAAATTTGGTTTAGAGTCCTAGAATATATGTTGCTAGATGTTTTATAAGTTTATGAAACTTTTACAACGATCATTGAGGCACTTATAAGAACTCATGTTGCATGAAACTTGGTTTAGAGTCTTAGAATATGTGTTGTTAGATGTTTCATATGTTTGTGAAACATGTACAAAGATCATTGAGGCACTTATAAGAACTCATGTTGCATGAAACTTGGTTTAGAGTCCTAGAATCACGTTGTTCGATGTTTCGTAAGTTTTTGAGACTTGTACAAAGATTGAGGCACTTATAAGAACTCATGTTGCACGAAACTTGGTTTAGAAACCAAGAATATGCGTTGTTAGATGTTTCGTAAGTTCGTGAACCTTGTAAAAAGATCATTGAGACACTTATAAGAACTCATGTTGCATGAAACTTGGTTTAGAGTCCTAGAATCACGGTTTTAGATGTTTCGTAAGTTCGTAAAACTTGTACAAAAATCATTGAGGTCTTTGTAAGAACTCATGTTGAATGAGTGACAGGGAAGTCACTTAGTGAGGGGAAACGCTATACGCGTATATAGAAGAACATGAATATAAACCTAACCATGACCTAATAACAAAATTATAATCATCAATCATACACCTAAGGTGTTCAATATACACTAAACGACCTATGTGGCTTAAGTGACCACAAAACCGCCCGGAGACGCTTTATCGATCCCTATGGGCGACCGGTAACAGATCGACTGTGTTACCCAACCTCACAACTACGCAGCTCGTATCACGTCAAGCAGCTGACTTGGCAGCTCGTCCCGGTACCTTCACCCACAAGAACATTAGCACCGACCCCCGACTCTAGACCCCGCTAACTCAGGTAATACTCAAATAGCATGTCTAACCGCTCGTCTCGGCACCGCCTTCCATAGTGGTCATATAAACATACTAATTATCATGCAAGCCTATACATATAACAAATGAACAAGCAAGTAGTTGAATCCTCTAAGTCCTAGGTACGTTTTCAATCAGTGCTATATAACTCAACAATCAACATGTAACATAATGTTTCATGAAACTTGGTTTAGATTCCTAGAATATGCGTTGGTAGATGTTTTAGAAGTTTGTGAAACTTGTACATAGATTATTAAGGCACTAATAAGAACTCATGTTGCATGAAACTTGGTTTAGAGTCCTTGAATATGTGTTGTTAGATGTTTCGTAAGTTTGTGAAAATTTCACAACGATCATTGAGGAACTATAAGCACTCATGTTGCATGAAACTTGGTTTAGAGTCCTAGAATCATGATGTTAGATATTTCGTAAGTACGTGAAACTTGTACAAATATCATTGAGGCACTTCACTACAAGAAATCACGACTTTTACCACGACCATAATCGTTGTAAAATCGTGGTAAAATGCAGTTTACCACGATTTAACGACGATTTCCATTTCGTCGTTAACCGATCGAAGTAAAAACCAAATCGTCGTAAAATCGTGGTAAATTTTACGACGAACCAAATTCGTTGTAAATTCGTGGTAAAATATTCGTTGTTAAATCGTTGTAATTGTTACAACGATTTCACAACGAATATTTGGTTGTAAATTTGTAATTATAATAAATCGAAAATTCTTAAAATCGTCGTAAAATCGTCCCTAATTAGGGACGATTTTACGACGATTTTAAGAAATATATATATTACAAATCGTCGTAAAATCGTTCCTAATTAGGGACGATTTTACGACGATTTTTATTATTATAAAATATTATTTTTTTTTAATATTTTTATTACAATTTCAAAATACAAAATAAAAAAAAACTAGTCGTCTAAATTGAAATTAGGCCCGAAATAGTCCTGGGTTGCGTTCTCGGGATCTACGTTGCTTGTTCCGGCCTGCTCAGTCGACGGACGGTCGGGATGTGTCTGCATCGCCCGAAGTAGTTCCGGGTTAGATGCAGAAAGCACCGTAAACATGTTGTTGTAGAACTGCATGTTCTTCACCTGAGTCGCATGCATGTTATGAATCTCAGCCTGCAACTCAGCCGGAGATCGGTAATTGGTAGGAGCAAGTGGGACATCCTGCATGGATCCCATGCCTAGAACCCGTCCTTTCTTCTTAGGAGCAACCTATAAAATTAAACAATTAGTAAATGAACGTTTAAAAAAATAATTTTTGAGAAAATTTTAGAGTAAAATTTTACCTCATGATATATTTGATCGAGCTCGGCGGTAGTAAGCGGCTCGCCAGGATATTGAGTGCCTCCCGGGGATCTCTGAGATCGTTGAGTCTCGATCTCCGTCTTCCGAGCTTCAAGATCGTTAAATATCCGCTCGGAATGGGAGTCAACGAACTCGACGGTATTTTTCCTGTGCGTCTTCTCGAAGACGGCACTGACGGCCGGTTTGTGACCCAGCTCCTTGGCCTACAAACAAATAATAAAAATATGTGCATTAGTATAATATTAGTAATTTGAAAATAAAAATAATTTGGAAGAGTTAGTAAGAAAGACTTACCATTTCGTGCGCCCGACCCGCGAACGGGATTTGTCCGGACGTGTGAGCCATCTGCTTCGGCGTCCCGTCAGGTAGCTTCGCGTTCCTGGAGGTGGAACACTTCTCAGCTACGGTCGCGTTGTGGCCATCTGTCCAATATTTCTTCAAGCCGTCCCAGACCGCGACCGAGAGATATACCGGCTTCCCCGCGTCGCCGACGACTCTCCACTTGTCCTTCCAGTCGGAGACCGTGTTGGCGAGACGGAATTTCGCCGTCTTGTTGAACTCCGTCCTCACGGTCTCGTTGATCGAGACATCCCAATGCCACTTTTGCTGCAAAATATGAGAAATTATAAGTTACTTTACGCGAATAAATTATAGCGTTCCCCAATGCCAACTCTGGATGTACCGGGCCCGGGATATCGTCGTTTGCGGCGTCAGCGGCGTCGGCGGCGTCGGCGGCGGGCACATAAGGAGGAGGAGGCTGCTCGCCATGGACGGACGTCCCGGTTTGGACATGAGATGTCCTGGAAGCCGTAGGCGAACCGGAACCCGAGGCTTCCGGGAAGCCCTCTTCTCCGCCAACATCCGCATGTAGTCCGGCGCTAAGGTCTTCCCTCTCCTAGGAGCCATATATAAGTACCGCAAAAAAAACATTAAATATTTAAATAATAAACATTAAGTATTTAAAAATTATTAAGTATTTTAAAAACTAAACATTATATAAGTATTTTAATGACATTATATTAGTATTTTAAAAACTAAATATTAAGTATTTTAATATTAATTATGTATTTTAAAAACTAAGATTAAAAAATAATTATGTTAAGTAATAAGTTTTAAATATTTTAAAATATAAACATTAAGTATTTTAATAATTAATTATATGTTCTAAACATATAATTCTAAAATCTGAATCCTAAAACTAAAATCCGAGCCTAAAACTAATTCCAAATCCTAAAACTAATTCCAAATCCTAAAACTAAATTCCAATTCCTAAAACTAATTCTAAAATCCGGTTTTATAACACATATATTAAAAATATTTACCTTTGGGGATGTTGAAGAAGAGTGAAAATTGTAGAGTTTTAGAGAGAGAAAACTTTAGAGAGAGAGAGAGATTTAGAGAGAATGAGTGAAAATGAAAAATTTTGGTGGACTATATTATAGACTTAGGAATCGTCGTAAAATCGTCGTAAAAAAAAATTGAAACGTTTTGGTTCGTTTGGTTTGCCGCGTTTTGGGAATGATGAAAATAAATTTACCCCGATTTTACGACGATTACTTTATAAATCGTCGTCAAATCGTGGTAATAAAATCGTTGTTAAATCGTGGTAAATTTACCACGATTTTACGACGATTACTTTTTAAATCGTTGTAAAATCGTGGTAATAGTTGACGTTGACAACCTCGTACAAACAAAACTCCTGAGGATTTGACGTTTAGAGTTTCATTTTTGGTCGTAAATTCGTTGTTAACTTACAACGAATTTCCATCGATTTTGTGTGATTTCTATGATTTCTTGGATGATTCCGTAGAAATCAATGTCTCCTCTAACACAAACACCGTAGTTAACACTTGTTCGATGTCGCCCGTAATCGTACGCGTGGAAAGCATAACCTCTTGTAAAATACATTGGCGATTTCCGAATCTTCGCAGGGGGACGTTGTAGCATCTCGTGGAACCACCAACAATAATTTTGTTTAAATATATTATGTTTATATGTAATTTCATATTTGATATTTTCATATACCTGTGTTTGCAACCACATCACAAAGTGTTGAGTTTTACGGGAATCGAGCTCATCTTCAGATATCCCCGGAATCCCTTTTTGAATTTTTGAACTTGTTCGACGAAGATACTATATATGAAAATATCATAAGTAAGCAATATTTAATGAGTGTTGTAATGAATTAAAGAGTATTAATTAAAAAACATTAACTTTAATTTTACCTTTCCCATGGAGTAACAATATCGCAATTCAATACAATGTACGTGTGGGCACAATGAATTTCATCCTCGTTGCTCCACCAAACCTCTTTTATGCGTCCGCTAAGCCGACCAATGGGACAAAATATGTCAGGTACTCCTTCCACCGCGTACGTTGTTTGAATGCCTCCGTCATCATATCTCCTCGGCGCTCTTTTACGTGTCCTCACAGTTGGCGCAAAGTAGTACGATGTAAAGTGAGACGTCTCCTCTGTGATACTACCCGCAACGATTGAACCCTCGACTTTAGCTAGATTCTTCGCCTTCCCTTTTAGATGTTTCATAAATCGTTCGAAAGGGTACATCCATCGGAAGTGAACGGGCCCCCTAGTTCGCTTCGTGTGGGAGATGTACTTGGTAGGTGCTCCATAACATCAAAAAAGGATGGGGGAAATATCTTCTCCAAATTGCACAAAATGAGAGGAATGTTCTCGTCGAGTTGTCTTATTACTTCATCGTTCAACGTTCTTGTGGAAAGATCACGAAAGAACAACCCAACACCTACACAAATTAAATAAAACGTACGTATTACGATATATTCAGTTATGAAATATTTTATTAATTAATTAGACATTACGTACCAGCAATTGCTTCGTGCACATTTTGTGGAACAAGTTCGGCCAAGACAAATGGTAGCAGTCGTTGCATGAACACATGACAATCATGACTTTTCATACCTGTGAATTTACTACCATCTACACACCGAGAAAGATTAGAAACAAAATCATCAAGAAACTTAACTTCAGAGATCACCCACTGGAACAACGACGTCTTCGCTGCACTCGATAATCTGAATATAGGTACTGGGGCTTTTCCGTCATTATCAATGTGCAATTCGGATCTCGCACATATCTCAGCCAAGTCAAGACGTGATTTAAAATTGTCTTTTGTCTTTCCCCGCACATTCAAAAGAGTGTTCATAATGTTATCGAAAAGTTCTTCTCTATGTGCATCACGTCAAGATTGTGTCGGAGTAGATGATCTTTCCAAGTATGGAAGCTCCCGAGAAAATGCTTTTCTTATGCCAATTGTGTTCCGTAAGATAACCATCAGGCAGATTAGGCGGGACATGCCAGTTTCCTCCTTGGGGAACTGTGTAATTCGCACAGTAATGATCCATATGCGCCTCAACTTGTTCGTCCGTGTAATACACTGGTGGAGGATCACGAACCACTTTGTTCTTCTTAAACATTTGTTTGTTTTTCCGATAAGGGTGGCGCAGACTAAGAAACTTACGGTGACAATCGAACCAGCTAGTTTTCCTTCCATGCTTAAATTGGAAGGCGTCAGTACGATGCATGCAGTAAGGACAAGATAATCGTCCGTGTGTAGTCCAGCCCGACAACATTCCATAAGCGGGAAAGTCGCTAATCGTCCATAGAAGCACCGCACGCATTGTAAAATTCCGTTTCCTCGAACAATCGTAAGTCTTTACTCCGGTGTGCCATAACTCCTTCAACTCTTCCACCAAAGGCTGTAGAAAAACATCAAGGGATCTTTTTGGATGTTTAGGTCCGGGGACTAAAATGCTCAGAAATAAAAATTCCCTTTGCATACACATCTCTGGTGGGAGGTTATAAGGGGTGACGATGACGGGCCATAAAGAATACTGCCTACCTGACATAGCAAATGGACTAAATCCATCCGTACATAGACCAAGGTAGACGTTACCTTTTCGTCTAGCAAAATCGGGGCACACCGAGTTAAAGTGTTTCCACGCTTTCGCATCGGATGGGTGGGTCACCTCTCCAGGCTTGTGTGTATGTTCTGCATGCCACCTCATCGAAGAAGCTGTCCTCTCCGAGTGATACATCCTTTGTAGCCTGTCCGTTATAGGCGGATACCATATCTTCGGTACGGTACCCTCTTTCGACCTACTCCTTCGGCCTATATCTTGGTTTTTTGCAAAAACGACATTCCTCAAGAATGTCGTCGTCTTTCCAAAATATCATACAATTGTCTACACGACATCAATTGATCGATACGGAAGACCAAGACCGATAACCAATTTTTGAACCTCATAAAACGTTTCAGCGGCTAAATTATCGGAGGGTAGATATTCTTTTAACAATAAGGCCCAATCATCCATGCAAACCTCAGATAAGTTATGGTCTGTTTTAATATTCATCATTCTAGCAGCTAATGACAATTTAGAGTGCCCTCCTCTACAATTATCATATATTGGTTGATTTGCGGCATTTAACATGTCGTAGAATTTTTTAGCATCTAAATTAGGTTCTTCAACTAAATTTCCATCGGATGCAACTTCGGGACGAAATGCATCGCTAACCATGTCATTTATCCTATCCGGTTCATTTCCATGATCATGATGAAAATTATAAAAATCATACTCATTTTCTACATGCTTGGTCATAGTCTACAGATTCCCGATGATAATTACTACTACTAGCAACATTACCAGAATAACCTTCCCCATGCTGAAACCATATATAATATTGTGGTGTAAATCCTCTATTTAACAAATGCTTCCAAACATTTTCAACCAAAATGAATCGTCTATTGTCGCATTTGATACAAGGACAAAACATCTTACCGCTTTCGATAGTGACATGTAGATTTGTGGTTTGCTGCATGAATACTTCAACCCCGTCGAGGAACTCCCGTGTCACCGATCCGTCATCGCCTCGATGTATGTACATCCATTTTCGGATTTCGTAAATATCGCCTCCGGACATTTTTTTTTATAAAAAGAGTTTTTTTTGTAAGTGAGAGAGATAGAGAGATATAAAATTGATGGTGTGATTTATGGTGAAAGATGAGGAGGTATTTATAGGATTTTTAAAAATTTTCCAACTTTTTACCAAGGAAATTAACTACTAATTTACAACGATTCATAATTCTACAAGGAATTAACAACGATTTTACAACGATTTAACGACTAAAATGAAAGTTGTAAATAATTAGGTGCAATAGTAAATACACGTTTTCAACTACCAGATTAAATGTCTTTAAATCGTTGTTAAAAAGTCCCAAAATCAGAAGTTGTAAATTCGTGGTAAATTAGCAACGATATAGCGACGAAATATTCTTATAAACCAAAACGTCGGTAAATCGTTGTAAATTTACCACGATTTTACAACGATTTGGTGCTTAATCGGAAAATCGTTGTAAAATCGTCGTAAATTTACGACGATTTTAATCGTTGTAACGTTTACGACGATTTTATGACGATTACCAAAATCGTCGTAATATCGTCGTAAGTTTACGACGATTCAAATCGTTGTAAATTTTTCGTGGTAATTTGCGCAGATTCTTGTAGTGCTTATAAGAACTCATGTTGCATGAAATTTGGTTTAGAGTCGTAGAATAACGTTGTTAGATGTTTCGTAAGTTTGTGAAACTTGTGCAAAGATTATTAAGGCCCTAATAAGAACTCATGTTGCATTAAATTTTGGTTTAGAGTTCTAAAATGACGTTGTTAGATGTTTCATTAGTTTGTAAAACTTGTACAAATATCATTGAGACACTTATATGAACGCATGTTGCATGAAACTTGGTTTAGAGTCCTAGAATATGTTGTGGTAGATGTTTTATAAGTTTGAGAAACTTGTATAAAGATCATTGAGGCACTAATAAGTAGTCATGTTGCATCAACCTTGGTTTAGAGTTCTAGAATATGCGTTTTTAGATGTTTCATAAGATCGTAAAAATTTTACAAAGAACATTGAGGCACTTACAAGCACTCATGTTTCGTGAAACCTGGTTTGGAGTCCTACAATATGCGTTGTTTGATGTTTCGTAAGTTTTTGAAACTTGTACAAAGATCATTGAGACACTTACAAGAACTCATTCTACATGAAACTTGGTTTAGAGTCCTACAATATGCGTTGTTAGATATTTCATAAGTTAGTGAAACTTGTAAAACGATCATTGAGACACTTATAAGAACTCATGTTGCATGAAACTTGGTTTAGAGTCGTAGAATAACGTTTTTAGATGTTTTGTATGTTTGTGAAACTTGTACAAAGATCATTGAGAAACTTATAAGAAATCATGTTGCATGAAACTTTTTTTAGGGTCCTTCCACTACAAGAAAAATATCATATAGCCACGGTCGTATCCGTGGCTATAACGTTAAATCCGTGGCTATACGGTCGTAGCTAACAAAATCCGTGGCTAATTAGCCACGGATTTTTTCTATAGCCACGGAACGACCGTGGCTATATGACTTTTTTTTAGTAGTGTTCATTATGCGTTGTTAGATGTTTCATAAGTTGGTGAAACTTGTAAAAAGATCATTATGGCACTTATAAGAACTCATGTTGCATGAAACTTGGTTTAGAGTCCTAGAATCACGTTGTTAGATGTTTCGTAAGTTCGTAAAACTTGTACAGAGATCATTGAGGTACTTGTAAGAACTCATTTTGAATGAAACTTGGTATAAAGTCCTAGAATATGTGTTGTTAGATGTTTCATAAGTTTTTCAAACTTGTACAAAGATCATTGAGGCACTAATAAGAACTCATCTTGCATGAAATTTGGTTTAGAGTCGTAGAATAATGTTGTTAGATGTTTCGTAAGTTTGTGAAACTTGTACAAGGAACATTGAAACACTTAGACCATGTCCAACAGAGAAACCCTCAAAATTTCTTAACTATTCATTGGGACCCATGAACAGTTAGTTTAAAATAAAACAAAAATAAAATAATTAAAAACGCATCAATCATAGTTCGCCACGTATCCAAAGGGCCTACTAAATAGTTAAGATCCGAATCTTAAATAGGAAATATAAGATCTAGATCTTAACTATTTAACGGGTCCCACCTGCTAAGATCTCTTTAAGAAACATCAATGCACATGCTCTTACAAGCACTCATGTTGCATGAAACCTGGTTTAGAGTCTTACAATATGCGTTGTTAGATGTTTCGTAAGTTTGTGAAACTTGTACAAAGATCATTGAAACCCTTACATGCACTCATGTTTCATAAAACTTGGTTTATAGTCGTAAAATAACGTTGTTAGATGTTTTGTATGTTTGTGAAACTTGTACAAAGATCATTGAGAAAATTATAAGAACTCATGTTGCATGAAACTTTGTTTAGGGTCCTTCATTATACGTTGTTAGATGTTTCATAAGTTCGTGAAACTTCTACAAAGATCATTGAGGAACTTATAAGAACTCATGTTGAATGAAAATTGGTTTAGAGTCCTAGAATCACGTTGTTAGATGTTTCGTAAGTTTGTGAAACTTGTACAAAGATCATTGATGCTCTTATAACAACTCATTTCAGATGAAATTTGGTTTAGAGTCCTAAAATATATGTTGGTAGATGTTTTATAAGTTTGTGAAACTTGTACAACGATCATTGAGGCACTAATAAGAACTCATATTGCATGAAACTTGGTTTAGAGTCCTAGAATATGAGTTTTTAGATGTTTCATTTGTTTGGGAAACTTGTACAAAAATCATCGATACAAGAAGTCAGGTCTCTAGAGATTTAAATCTAAGTCCCTAGATTGAGCTGAGTTACCGTTGATACGCTGCGCGAGGTTGGTATCAGAGCTTTGCTACGTTCCTCGAATTTTTGTTTTCGGCCACCATGGCTAGACTTCGTCGAGAACCTGTACGAACCGAAGCAGAAATCACCCGCGCCGCCATCGCTGAGCTTCAAGCCCAGATGGCAACGATCACCACGCACTCCAAAACCTTAATGTTAAACGTCCACAACCACCAGTTTACGACAACAATGAACAAGAGAACAAAGATGACGAAGAAGACGACGCAGACCCGTTTGCAACAACCGATGATAACCCCTTCGCACATCTCCGTAATAACCGTGCAATTGCACGTAATGACGGCCAAAGAAGTAATGATGATTTTCAATGGGAAAAAGGTTTTAAAACAGAGATACCTGAGTTCCATGGTAATTCATCAGCTGAAGAACTACTCGATTGGATGGTCACCGTAGAAGAAATTCTTAAGTTCAAGAGAGCACCAATGGAGCTTTATGTCCCGGTTCTAACAATGCGTTTTCGCGGACTAGCAGCGGCTTGATGGACACAATTAAAAACAAATCGGGCTCACCTCGGGAAACCTAAAATTCTCGCCTGGGAAAAATTAAAGACGAAGCTCAAGAAAACATTCTTGCCATTCAACTACGACCAGCTCATGTTCCAACGTTTACACAATATTCGTCAAGGAACTCGATCTGTTGTTAAATATTCCACCGAATTTTTCTTGCTTGTTACAAGGGTGGATCTTCAAGATTCTGAAAGACAATTGGTTGCTCGATTCACTGCCGGTCTTTGCCAACAAATAGAACACACCGTCAATTTGTTTAACCCATTAATGTTGTCAGAAGCTCACCAGCAAGCTCTCACCATTGAAACACAGACAAGAAGCACTTTTTCTTGGTCTGCCTCTCGTCCCAACCGTCCTACCCAGCAACAACAACAACACGCAACCGCCACTGAAACGTTACAACCACAACAAACGGAGACTGCCCTCATACCTGTTCAAGACAAATCAAATTTTAGACCAGCTTCACTTCATTGTTTTGCTTGCGGCGAGATTGGCCATCGCCAAGCCAATTGTCCAAAAAGAAACCGCAGGGGTCTTCTCATTGATGCAACTGTCAATGATGTAGAGGTCATCTACGATGAAGAAGAAACGGAACCTAGTGAAGAAACAGAGGATCTTATCTCAGATCATGGGCCATGCTTAATGGTTCGACGTGTCTGTTTAGCACCACGCCACACTGATGAGAACCCTCAACGACATAACCTGTTTCATTCTAAGTGTACTATTGCAGGCAAGGTGTGCAAATTTATAATTGATTCAGGCAGTAGCGAAAACGTGATTGCAGAAGACGTGGTCAACAAGCTTAAATTGAACACAGAACTCCATCCTTGTCCTTATAAGCTAGCATGGTTAGACAAGAAGACATACATGACCATCACTCGTCGCGTGTTGGTTTCTTTTTCCATTGGTAGTACATTCAAGGATCAAGTTCAGTGCGACGTTGCGCCTATGGACGTTTGGACGTTTGTCACCTACTCTTGGGTCGACCCTGGATATTTGATCATCGCATACAACACGATGGTTTTCTCAACATTTATAGCTTGCGTTACAACAACCGCAACTTCACTCTCCAACCTTCCTTACCCGAGAAACAGAGTTCCTCGTCAGGTCCTCTCCTAATCCTTCAGCGAAAACCTTTTGAGCAAGAACTTCGAGAAGAAGGACGTGTCCTGATACTAATCACCTCGTCGACGAAAGCATCTCTACCAACGATTCCACCTACCTTTCAACCAATACTAGATGAGTTTCGAGATGTCTTCCCCAACGAGTTACCACCCGACCTTCCCCCTCTTAGGGACATACAACACCATATTGATCTAGTTCCCGATTCTATCTTGCCTAACCGAGCCCATTACCGTATGAGTCCTAGTGAACATGAAGAACTTAGACGTCAGGTTGAGGACCTGGTTACAAAAGGTTATTTGCGTGAAAGCCTTAGTCCTTGTGTCGTTCCAGCATTACTTATACCAAAAAAAGATGGGTCGTGGAGAATGTGTGTAGATAGTCGTGCTATAAATAAAATCACAATGCGCTATAGATTTCCCATTCCCCGTCTTGACGATCTCCTAGACCAAATTGGTGATGCGACGATTTTCTCGAAAATGGATCTTCGTAGTGGATATCATCAAATAAGAATCCGGCCAGGAGACGAATGGAAGACAGCATTTAAGACAAGAGAAGGACTTTTTGAATGGCTTGACATGCCTTTCGGGTTGTCAAATGCACCAAGCACTTTTATGAGAGTGATGAATCAATCTCTTCGTCCATTCATTGGAAAGTTAGTGGTCGTTTATTTTGATGATATTCTTATATATAGCATGTCACTATAAGAGCATATTACTCACTTGCAAGAAGTGTTGCTTGTTCTCCGTCGCGATCAACTATTTGCCACACTTAAGAAGTGTTAGTTCGGCTCTGCTACGGTTCACTTCTTGGGGTAAATCGTCTCTGCGGAGGGTTTAGCTGTTGATCCAGGAAAGGTAGAGGCAATTAAATCTTGGCCTACCCGACTACGTTATCCGACACTAGAAGTTTTCATGGCCTCGCATCATTTTATCGAAGATTTGTACCACAGTTTAATGGCGCCTATCTCCGATTGTATTCGGCGGGATGGTGTGTTTGCGTGGACTCCTGAAGCAGCTACAGCTTTTGAGATCATTAAAACTAAGTTAAGTTCAGCGCCTATACTAGCTCTTCCTGATTTTAGTCAAGTTTTCGAGTTACATTCTTATGCTTCTAAGATGGGAATTGGTGCCGTCTTAAGTCAGCATAACCGACCTCTTGCCTTCTTTAGTGAAAAGCTATCAGGAGCTCGTATGCGTTATAGTACTTATGATGTGGAGTTTTATGCAATGGTTCAAGCAATCAAGCGTTGGAGACATTATCATTTTCATAAAGAATTTGTCCTTTATACAGATCACGATGCTTTAAAACATTTGAACAGTCAAGATAAAGTCTCAGCTTGTCATGCTTCGTGGGTGTCTTACTTACAACAGTTTACTTTTGTTATCAAGCACACGTCAGGTATCTCCAATCGAGTTGCAGACGCTCTTAGCCGACGACGTTCATTGCTAGGGGTTCTTCATGTTTCAGTTCCCGGTTTTGCAGCTTTTGCAGACTTGTACGAATATGATGAATATTTTGGTCGGATTCTTCTTGACGTTCAGAACGGCGTGTCACGAGACTTCACTCATCATGATGGATTTCTTTTCCGCGGTGACCGTCTTTGCATTCCGGATTGCAGCCTCCGTCTTCAACTTATCGTTGAAACACATAATGAAGGTCATATAGGGCGCGACAGAACATTGCAATTAATCTCTGCATCATATTTTTGGCCAGCTCTAAGACGAGATGTTGAGCGTTTTCCACTTGTCAAACTTCGAAAGGTCATGCAACAAACGCTGGTCTGTACATGCCTTTACCTATAGCAACTCAACCTTGGTCCGACATCAGTATGGATTTCGTTATGGGTGTTCCTCGTACGCAGAAAGGGTTCGATTCAATCTTTGTTGTCGTGGATCGGTTCTCTAAGATGGTGCACTTCATTCCCTGTAAAAAGACAACGGATGCAGTCCAAGTCGCAACACTCTTCTTTCGTGAGGTTGCCAACTTTTATTGTTTCAGACCGTGATTCACGATTCTTGGGTCACTTTTGGCGGTCTCTTTGGAAGCTTCTCGGTACTAGTCTAGACATGAGTTCGGCTTATCATCCTCAAACGGACGGTCAAACAGAGGTAACCAATAGATCGTTGGGAAACTTGCTTCGATGTCTTGTTGGTGATGCCGTTAAATCATGGGATACAAAACTTCCTCAAGCAGAGTTTGCTCATAATCATGCACTTAATCGAAGTTCAGGATTCAGTCCATTTCTTGTCGTTTATGGCCTTCTTCCTCGTGGACCTTTTGATCTAACTACTCTTCCTGATTGTACTCGTCTTCATGGAGTCGCTGCTGATTTTTTCGATAACATTCATCTGGTTCATGCGAAGGTTATCACCAATTTGGAGTCCTCTTCGGCGAAGTACAAGACTGCCGCTGATTCTCATCGTCGACATGTCCTGTTCGAAGTTGGTGATCAGGTTTGGGCGTTTCTCACTAAAGATCGGATGCCAGCTCATGCTTATAACAACTTCCAGCTCATATCACTACCTCGGATGTGTTCAATGTGCGTTATCTCTCTCGCTATGCTCCAGCGGATCCGATTACTGATTCGAGGTCGAATCTTTCTAACCCAGGGGGACCTGATGTAGCATCATAATACCTTTACCGCAAAGCTACTAGATTTCTATTTCAGATTTTTAGAATATTTCCTTTTATTTTTATGTTTTCCGTTTATTAGTTTTCCTATTTTTATTAGTTTTCCTATTTTTTATAAGAGTTAGGTTATTATAAACCGTCTCTTAATTCCTATATAAAGGATTGTAAGTTGGCTATGATAATTAGATTTGGAATAATATTAACCTAGAGTTTTCCCTAAAGCCTTGCATTGATTCGATTATGTCATCAATACGAGAGCCTTGCATCGAATCTGACTAAATTCTTACAAGAAGTCAGGTCTCTAGAGATTTAAATCTAAATCCCTAGATTGAGCTGAGTTACCGTTGATACGCTGCGCCATTTAGAGTCCTAGAATATGCGTTGGTAGATGTTTTAGAGGTTTGTGAAATTTGCACAATGATCATTGAGGAACTATAAGCACTCATGTTGCATGAAACTTGGTTTAGAGTCCTAGAATCATGATGTTAGATGTTTCGTAAGTTCGTGAAACTTGTACAAAGATCATTGAGGCACTTATAAGAACTCATGTTGCATGAAACTTGGTTTAGAGTCCTAGAATCACGTTGTTAGATGTTTCATATGTTTGGGAAACTTGTACAAAGATCATTGAGGCACTTATAAGAACTCATTTTGCATGAACCCTGGTTTAAAGTCCTAGAATCACGTTGTTAGATGTTTTGTAAGTTTGTGAAACTTGATAAAACATCATTGAAACACTTATAAGAACCCTTGTTGCATGAAATTTGGTTTAGACTCCTAGAATAAGTGTTGTCAGATGTTTTATATGTTTGTGAAACTTGTACAACGATCACTGAGGCACTAATAAGAACTCATCTTGCATGAAAGTTGGTTTAAAGTGATAGAATATGTGTTGGTAGATGTTTTATAAGTTTTTGAAACTTGTACAATGATCATTGAGGCACTAATAAGAACTCATGTTTCATGAAACTTGTTTTAGAGTTCTAGAATATGTGTTTTTTAGATGTTTCGTAAGTTTGTGAAAGTTGTACAAAGATCAGTGAGACACTTATAAGAACTCATGTTGCATGAAACTGGGTTTAGAGTCCTAGAATATACGTTGGTAGATAATTTTGAAGTTTTTGAAATTTGTACATAGATTATTGAGGCACTAATAAGAACACATGTTGCATGAAACTTGGTTTAGAGTCCTTGAATATGTGTTGTTAGATGTTTCGTAAATTTTGAAATTTGCACAACGATCATTGAGGAACTATAAGCACTCATTTTGCATGAAACTTTGTTTAGAGTCATAGAATCATGATGTTAGATGTGTTCGTAAGTTCGTGAAACTTGTACACATATCATTGAGGCACTAATAAGAACTCATGTTACATGAAATTTGGTTTAGAGTCGTAGAATAACGTTGTTAGATGTTTCGTAAGTTTGTGAAACTTGTTCAAAGATCATTAAGGCACTAATAAGAACTCATGTTGCATGAAACTTGGTTTAGAGTCCTAAAATGATGTTGTTAGATGTTTCGTTAGTTTGTAAAACTTGTACAAATATCATTGAGACACTTATATGAACTCATGTTGCATGAAACTTGGTTTAGAGTATTAGAATATGTTGTTGTAGAATAATGTTGTTAGATGTTTCGTAAGTTTGTGAAACTTGTACAAAGAACATTGAAACACTTACAATCACTCATTGCATGAAACCTGGTTTAGAACCTTACAATATGTGTTGTTAGATGTTTCGTAAGTGTGTGAAACTTGTACAAAGATCATTGAAACCCTTACAAGCACTCATGTTTCTAACTTGGTTTAGAGTCCTACAATCTGCGTTGTTAGATGTTTCAAAAGTTCGTGAAACTTGTACAAAGATCATTGATGCACGTTAAGAACTCATGTTGCATGAAACTTGGTTTAGAGTCGTAGAATAACGTTGTTAGAAGTTTTGTATGTTTATGAAACTTGTACAAAGATCGTTGAGACACTTATAAGAACTCATGTTTCATGAAACTTGGTTAAGAGTCCTTCATTATGCGTTGTTAGATGTTTCGTAAGTTTGTGAAACATGTACAAAGATCATTGAGGTAATTATAAGTACTCATGTTGCATGAAAATTGGTTTAGAGTCGTATAATCACGTTGTTAGATGTTTCGTAAGTTTGTGAAACTTGTACAAAGATCATTGAGGCTCTTATATGAACTCATGTCGCATGAAATTTGGTTTAGAGTCTTAGAATATCTTTTGTTAGATGTTTCATATGTTTGTGAAACTTGTACAAAGATCATTGAGGCACTTATAAGAACTCATGTTGCATGAAACTTGGTTTAGAGTCCTAGAATCACGTTGTTCGATGTTTCGTAAGTTTTTGAGACTTGTACAAAGATTGAGGCACTTATAAGAACTCATGTTGCATGAAACTTGGTTTAGAATCCAAGAATATGCGTTGTTAGATGTTTCGTAAGTTTGTGAACCTTGTAAAAAGATCATGGAGGCAATTATAAGAACTCATGTTGCATGAAACTTGGTTTAGAGTCCTAAAATCACGTTGTTAGATGTTTCGTAAGTTCGTAAAACTTGTACAAAGATCATTGAGGCACTTGTAAGAACTCATATTGAATGAAACTTGGTATAGAGTCCTAGAATATGTGTTGTTAGATGTTTCATAAGTTTGTCAAACTTGTACAACGATCGTTGAGCCACCAATAATAACTCATGTTGCATGAAATTTGGTTTAGAGTTGTAGAATAACGTTGTTAGATGTTTCGTAAGTTTGTGAAACTTGTACAAAGAACATTGAAACAATTACATGCACTCATGTTGCAGGAAACCTGGTTTAGAGTCTTACAATATGCGTTGTTAGATTTTTCATAAGTTTGTGAACCTTGTACAAAGATCATTGAAACACTTACAAGCACTCATGTTTCATTAAACTTGGTTTAGAGTCCTACTATATGCGTTGTTAGATGTTTCATAAGTTCGTGAATCTTGTAAAACGATCATTGAGGCACTTATAAGAACTCATGTTGCACGAAACTTGTTTTAGAGTCGTAGAATAACATTGTTAGATTTTTCGTATGTTTGTGAAACTTGTACAAAGATCGTTGAGACACTTATAAGAACTCATGTTGCATAAAACTTTTTTTAGAGTCCTTCATTATGCATTGTTAGATGTTTCATAAGTTTGTGAAACTTGTACAAAGATCATCGAGGCATTTATAAGAACTCATGTTGCATGAAAATTAGTTTATAGTCCAAGAATCACGTTGTTAGATGTTTCGTAAGTTTGTTTAAACTTGTACAAAGATCATTGATGCATTTATAAGAACTCATGCCGCATGAAATTTGGTTTAGAGTCCTAGAATGTACGTTGGTAGATGTTTTATAAGTTTGTGAAACATGTACAACGATCATTTAGGCACTAATAAGAACTCATGTTGCACGAAACTTGGTTTAGATTCCTATAATATTCGTTGTTAGATGTTTCATAAGTTTGTGAAACTTATACAAAGATCATTGAGGAACTTAGAAGAACTCATGTTGCATGAAATTTGGTTTAGAGTTCTAGAATCACGTTGTTAGATGTTTCGTAAGTTTGTGAAATTTGTACAAATATCATTGAGCACTTATAAGAACTCATGTTGCATGAAACTTGGTTTAGATTCCTAGAATATGCATTGTTAGATGTTTCGTAAGTTGATGAGTGTGTATTTTAGGTGTTTTAAACATGTATTTTCATAGCATTTTAGGACCTTAGTTGCATATTTCATTTAGTTTAATGCATTAATTAGCTTATTTTCTATATTTAGTCAAAGATAGAGTCTTAGTTAGTTTTTATGTCTTTTGTGCATTATATCATGCATTTTAGGTACTAAGGAGCTAAATGGAGTTAAGGGGAGCTTAGTTGAAGTTCAAAGAGTCTAAAGGAGTTGAAGTGAAGAAGCGAGGGGTCCAAACCGCTAGACGAAGCCACCGGAAATGACGCGAAGAGAAGAGGTTGTGGATGACGAAACCGGCGGTCACCAAACAGCTAGAGAAGACCGTCAAAGAAGACACGAGAAGAACTGCTCGCGGATGTTCATTTCAGTGGTCACCATACCGCTGGATCATACCGCTAGGTCCTGCGCTACTCATTTATTTTATCCGGGTTGACCGGTTTGTCCCGGGTTGACCGGTTTGTCCCGGGTTGACCCTGTTCTCTCATAGTTCCCTATAAATACTACTCGGGTTTAAGTGGATAAACATCCCTTATTCTCTCTAAGTTTTTAGCCACTTTTTGAAAACCTTTGAGGTTCATTTAAGTTTTAATCGGATGCTTTTTATCTTTAATCTTTTAATATCTTTTAATCATGTATTTATCTTTAATCTCTAGCTTATTTCTTGTTATGAATAGTGAGTAGTCATCTCTTGGGTCTTGGGGTTTCTATAGGTTATGATGATGGATGATCGTTAGTGATGTTTATTATGTTAGGTTATGGTTTCTATAACATTAGATATGTTTAATACTAAGATAGAAGTAGCTAATCTAGCTTGGTACTTAGAATATGTTTCATGCCCGGAAGGTGTTCGATGAAATATCAGTCCAAATCTCTTGTTAGTCTTGTATGCTTAGCTAATGGAAGTTGATGTCTAAGGTTTAAGATGGACTTTTAAGGACTTATATTTAATGATCTCTAATCAACTAGGCTCGATTGGAAGATTTGTGGTTTTTATGATTAGAGAATGGATTTGAGTCATGGAAGTGATCTAATCTAAATTAGTGATCCTTGTTCTAGAAAGTCATCTCCTTTGTTAGTCTTAGTGTCACTAGTTTGATTCCATCCATCCAAAACCAATGATCTTAACCCCAAGATCCATGCTTTATCTTGTTTAGCTTAGTTTTTGGTTATTTGTCGATTAGTTGTCTTTAAGTTGACTTTTATTTTATTGCCTTAGATATAGTTTGGTTACAAAACAATGTTATTTGATAGGTCTATTCTAAGCTACGTTCTTGTATTCTCATTGCTTTGGTTCATCTCCTTGTGGATTCAATCATTATATTACTACAACAACTTGTGCATTGCACTTGAGGTTGTAAAATCCACAAATTGTTGTATGTGATTGAGGTAACTTCGACCTCATCATAAATTTGTGAACCTTGTACAAATATCATTGAGGTACTAATAAGAACGCATGTTGCATGAAACTTGGTTTAGAGTCATAGAATCACGTTGTTAGATATTTCGTAAGTTCGTGAAACTTGTACAAAGATCATTGAGGCACTTATAAGAACTCATGTTGCATGAAATTTGGTTTAGAGTCGTAAAATAAAGTTGTTAGATTTTTCGTAAGTCCGTGAAACTTGTATAACGATCATTGAGAAACTTATAAGAACTCATGTTGCATGGAACTTGGTTTAGAGTCCTTCATTATGCGTTGTTAGATGTTTCATAAGTTCGTGAAACATGTACAAAGATCATTGAGGCACTTATAAGATCTTATGTTGCATTAAACTTTGTTTAGAGTCCTAGAATCACATTTTTAAATGTTTCTTAAGTTTGTGAAACTTGTAAAAAGCTCATTGAGCCACTAATCAGCACTCATGTTGTATAAAACTTGGTTTAGAGTCCTAGGATATGCGTTGTTAATTAGAGGTTTTATATGTTTGTGAAACTTGTACAACAATCATTGAGGCACTAATAAGCACTCATGTTTCTTGAAACTTGGATTAGAGTACTAGAATATGCGTTGGTAGATGTTTTATAAGTTTGTGAAACTTGTACAACGATCATTGAGGCACTAATAAGAACTCATGTTGCATGAAACTTGGTTTACAGTTGTAGAATATGAGTTTTTAGATGTTTCACGAGTTCGTGAAACTTGTACAAAGATCATTGAGACACTTACAAGCACTCATGTTTCATGAAACTTGGTTTAGAGTCTTAGAATCACGTTGTTAGATGTTTCGTATGTTTGTAAAACTTGTACAAAGATCATTGAGACACTTATAAGAACTCATGTTGTATAAAAATTGGTTTAGAGTCCTAGAATATGCGTTGGTAGATGTTTTAAAGTTTGTGAAACTTGTAAAACGATCATTGAAACACTTATAATAAGAACTCATGTTGCATGAAACTTGACTTAAAGTCCTTGATTATGCTTTGTTAGATGTTTTGTAAGCTTGTGAAACTTGTACAAAGATCATTGAGGCACTTATAAGAACTCAGCTGAAACTTGGTTTAGAGTCCTAGAATCACGTTGTTAGATGTTTCGTATGTTTGTGAAAACTTGTACAAAGTTCATTGAGACACTTACAAGAACTCATGTTGCATGAAACTTGGTTTAGTGTCCTAGAATCACGTTGTTAGATGTTTTGTAAGTTTGTGAAACTTGTACAAAGATCATTGAGGCACTTATAAGAACTAATGTTCCCTGAAACTTTGTTTAGAGTCCTAGAATCACGTTGTTAGATGTTTCGTAAGTTTTTGAAACTTGTACAACAATCATTGAGGCACTAATAAGAACTCATGTTGCATGAAACTTTGGTTTTAAGTCCTAGAATAAGCGTTGTTAGATAATTTATAAGTTTATGAAACTTGTACAACGATCATTAAGGCATTTATAAGAACTCATGTTGCATGAAACTTGGTTTAGAGTCCTAGAATATGTGTTGTTAGATGTTTCGTAAGTTTGTGAAACTTGTACAAAGATCATTGAGGCACTTACCAGAACTCATGTTGCATGAAACTTTGTTTAGAGTCCTAGAATATGCGTTGGTAGATTTTTTATAAGTTTGTGAAACTTGTAGAACGATCATTGAGGCACTAATAAGAACTCAGGTTGCATGAAACTTGGATAAAAGACCTATAATATTTGTTGTTAGATGTTTCATAAGTTTCCAAAACTTGTACAAACATCATTAAGACACTTATAAGAACTCATGTTGCATGAAACTTGGTTTAGAATCCTAGAATCACGTTGTTAGATTTTTCGTATGTTTGTGAAACTTGTACAACGATCATTGAGGCTCTAATAGGCACTCATGCTGAATTAAACTTGGTTTAGAGTTATAGAATATGCGTTTTTAGATGTTTCATAAGTTCGTGAAACTTGTACAAAGATCATTGAGGCACTAATAAGAACTCATGTTGCATGAAACTTGGTTTAGAGTCCTAGAATATGCGTTGTTAGATGTTTCATAAGTGTTGAGGAGAAATACACAAGGAGAAAAGACTTTGCGGATTAAATGGTGTAACGTGACCTACAAGGCATTGTCAACGGTGTATTTTAAAGATTTCTTAAGGATTTTTAGTTTAGTTTGATATTTTATTTAAATTAAAAATAATATTTCAAATTAAAAACCTATAGCAACGTATACTACGTAAGGAGTTTTAGAAATATTAAGTAACCATATGTGGATTATTCTTAGTGAAAATGACTTGAAATGACCCTAATAAACCCGAAATGTCATTTACAAAAATGTCATTATGATTAAAAAAAAAAAAATTTGTTTTAATATTGAAGATTTTCGTTTTTACAAAAAAAATAGTTAAGAAAAAAACCCTAATTCTCCATCTCCTCCAAAAAAAAATCAAACCGCCGTTCTTCATCGTCTTCGTCGTCTTCGTTTTTCTTCTTTGTCGTTCTTCACCACTATCACCATCTTCTTCGTTGTTCTTCGTCTTCCTCAGCTTCGTCGTCTTCTTCCTCGTCGCTGTCGTTGTTCTTCGTTCGTCGTCGTTGTTCTTCGTTCGTCGTCGTCATTTGTCGTTCTTCCTCGTTGTCACTATTGTTCTCATGTTTCACATTTTGTAGACTTGATTCAATTTTGTAGACTTGATTCATCTTTTGCAGATTTGTTTCATCTTTTGTAGATTTGTTTCATCTTCTTTGTAGACTAGTTTCATCTTCTTTGTATATTTGTTTCATCTTCTTCGTTTTCATTCTATCTCTCTATTGTTATTATCGTCACCGTTCTTCCTCGCCGTCGTTATCGTTCTTCGTCACCGTTCTTCTTCGTCGTCGTTATCGTTCTTCGTCGTTGTTCATCCTTGCCGTCGCTATCGTTCTTCATCTTCGTCGCTGTTTTTCCTCGTCGTTGCCATCGTTCTTCGTCTTCATCACGGTTTTTCTTCGTCGTTGTTCTTCCTCGCCGTTCTTCCTCGCCTTCGTTATCGCTCTTCGTTGTTGTTTTTCTTTCTTTCTCGTTGTCGTTATTGTTCTCATGTTTCACGTTTTTTAGACTTGATTCACTTTTTGTAGACTTGTTTCATCTTTTGAAGTCTTGTTTCATATTTTGCAGACTTGTTTCATCTTCTTTGTATAATTGTTTCATTTTTTTGTAGACTTGTTTCATCTTCGTTGTAGATTTGTTTCATCTTCTTCGTTGTCGTTCTTCCTCTCCGTTGCTATTGTCATCATCGTTCTTCCTCGTCGTCGTTATCGTTCTTCCTCGCCGTCGCTATCGTTCTTCATCTTTGTCGCCATTTTTCCTCGCCGTTGCCATTGTTCTTCGTCTTCATCACGGTTTTTCTTCGTCTTTGTTCTTCCTCATCGTTCTTCATCGCCTTCTTATCGTTCTTCCTCGCCTTCTTATCGTTCTTCCTCGTTGTTTTTCGTTTTTCCCGTCGCCGTTATTATTCTCATGTTTCACGTTTTGTAGACTTGATTACTTTTTGTAGACTTGTTTCATCTTTTGTAGACTTGTTTCATCTTTTGCAGACTTTTTCATCTTCTTTGTATATTTGTTTCATTTGTTTTTAGACTTGTTTCATCTTCTTTGTAGATTTGTTTCATCTTCTTCGTTGTCGTTCTTCCTCTCCGTTGCTATTGTCGTCACCGATCTTCCTCGTTGTCGCTATCGTTTTTCGTTTTCGTGGTCGTTCTCCCTCTTCGTCGCAATCGTTCTTCGTGAAAATTATCTTCAATTTCGAATCTTGTCTTTTAAGGTTTATCAAGTATGATGAACCACAAAGACATATCAACATCAACAAAAAAGTATATAGGGTTGTGTCGTGTTTAGGGTATAAGAGATACACAGTTTCGCATAATTGTTATGAGTTTCGCAGAGTTAATTAACTGTATTATAGATATATTTAGCGGTTCGCGGATTTATTTGAGCATATAAAAAGTGTTTTTAAACTTAATTTCACCCATTACAAAGTAGTAGTCAAACATACAAAAACAATAACATACAAATACAAGATTACAATTCAACACATTTCTTCAAAACTTACTAAATAATATCAAGTAAAGCAATATTCACACGCGCCATGAGGAAGGATTGCAAAAAAATTATTCACTTCAAATTCGGGTTTTTAACGTTTATCAAGTATGAAGTATCATAAAGACATATCCACATCAACAAAAAAGTATATAAGGTTGTATCTTGTGTTAAGTATAGAGGTTATACATATATGTAGATTTAGTGGTTCGCGAATTTATGTCAACATAGAAAAATGTGTTTTAAACTTAACCTCACCCATTAAAAATAGTGTTCAAGCATAAAAAACAAAAATACAATTCAACACATTTTATCAAAACTTACTAAGTTATACCAAGCAAATCAATGTTCACATACCCAATGACGAAGGATTTCAAAAATTGTCTTCACTTTCGAATCTTGGTTTTTAAGGTTTATCAAGTATGAAGAATCATACAAACATATCCACATCAACAAAAAAGTATATAGGATTGTGTCGTGTTTAGGGTATAGGGGTTATACAAGTATGTGGATTTGTTATATAGTTTTGTTGATTTGTTATTTAGTTTTGCAGATTTGTTATGAGTTTCAGAGTTAATTGACTGTATTGTCGAGTTAGTTTAATGGTTTTCCGATTTATTCCACCACGAAAACAACGAACATGAAAGAGTTGATGAAGAAGAACACGACGTCGACGAAGTAGACGATGAATACAAAAACAATGAAGAAGACGAAGAAGGCTTAACGAAGACGACGAAAACAACGAAATTGATGAAGAGAAATACAATAACGATTAAGGACACGATGAACAAAAAGATGACGATGTCGGAGAAGACAAATACGACGAAACAAGACGACGACGAAGTCGAAAACAGCCACGACAGAGAAATCGGAAAAAACGACGACGACGAAGAGGAAGGCGAAAAAAGCTCATCGAAGACGACGAAAAACACGAAAACGACGCCTACGACGAAGACGGTTAATAAGTTATGAAATAAACAAGGAAGATGACAAGTGATGAAGATGACAAATGATCAGGAAGCTAACAAAAAATTGAGATTGGATCTGCAATGGCGATTTCACCAATGAAGTTTCGAGTTCTTAGGTTAAAGACAGGCACTTAGAGACAAACTGTAAGAGCAAATAAATCTGCAACTGCTAAACAAATCTACAATCGTATAAACAAGTCTACATAACAAGAAAATGTGAAGCAGATTTAAATAAATATGCTGCAGATTTATTAAATCTGTTTCACGTTAAAAATAAATCAACAACTCATACGTTTTGTAGATTTTCCAAACGGACAAAAATCTGCAAAACAATGACTTGTTAATTTAATAAGTCTACCGCAGATTTATTAAGTCTGCGGCATATTTATTAAATATGCCACATACTTATTAAGTTTGCATGACTGTAAATCGAATAAAATCTGCATCAAAAGGGAATAAGTCTGCGGCACAGTTTCAAAAGATTGAAAATAACGTGGCAAAATAAATCTACAAAACGTGAAAAATAAATCTGTTACAGATTTATCCTCGCTGTTGGTGGCAATTTTGTAAATAAGTCGCGTGTTTAAATGCGTTGGTTTTTTTATGACGTCATAATGGCAGTTTCGAAAACTGTTTTTTTTGTCAAAGGGAAGGAGGGGGAATTTCGGGACGAAAGTTTAGAAGGGTTACTCTAGTTATAAAAAAAAAGATAACGTTCGTTTTAACAATAAAAGTCAAATTATGGGTTACTTTAGTAATCTTCCCTTATTCTTATTGGTTGATTTTTTGTTGCTTTTTCAAAACTTATTTCATTTTTTTCTTGATTTCCTTTTGCTTAAGACACATTTGGGTGATCATCATGATTATTATTCTTCTTCTTCTCGGGTTGATTCACAATGGAGAGTATCATAGTTGTTTTCTCAGCGCCGCTATAGATCTTGACGATATCGTCAGCTTCCTCGATGGAACTCTCTCGAAGATTTAGGCTTTCAAAATCACATCGGTTACATATGGGTTTGGCTTATCGTCAGTGGATGAGCACCGATTATTCCTCTATGGATTCATTTTTTCGGTTTACGGTTCTCTTATCTCTACTTGTTTCATCGATTTTCCAAGACGATCCTATAGTTTATCTTCTCTGTCTAATCGATGTTTTACATGTTTCGTTTGATGGATGATTATTGAAAATCATGATCGTAAAAATCATGGTGGTATGGTCGTCTATTGAATTGATTATTTATTTTGTATGTATCTTAGTTGAATTACTTGATAGTTTTGTGGAATGAAACGAATCTTTGAATTGGTCAGAATTATTATTGAGATTGAACCATTGATACTACACTTACATCTGATATGTACTAAACTTATTTTGTCTGTGTTTGGGTCTTTTGTTTGTTACATGGATTATTGAGACTTCACCATTAAAATATATATTTTTAAGAACCCATATGGGCTCTACCATTGGACAACAAGTTAGAGTAAATGCATAATAAGTTTTTTAAACACAAAATTAAAACAAAAACAAAAAGTAAAATAGTTAAGAAACTCAAATAAACCATCACCACTCGAGATGCTCTAAAGAGGATAAGGAGGAGAAGAGATAAGCTTGAATATGGTTATAAAGTAACGTGGACCAAAAGGAACCAATCGCAGCGGTGCCCGAGCGCGAGCTCATCCGGTAAGCGCACCATCGCGCCAAGACAAAATAAAGCGCATAAAAGCAGTCCGGTACGAACATGTCAGCGCATAAAGCAGCCTACACGCCGTCTTATCCATAAACGACTCTTTCTTCTTATAGAGTCTTCTTCTCCTCTATTTAATCATTGTTGTATCTTGCTTTATATGTAAGGAACTCAGATTCTCTCTAAATACTATAATCAAACCGAAAGTTTTCTTAATCTCTCTTTGGTGTTCTTAATCAATCTTGTTCACAAACACTAAACTCACTAAACTTTACATGGTTTCAGAGCATTTTTGCTCCTAAATCTTTTTTTCCGCAACAAAAAGCTCCTAAAACTTATTTTCTTGTAGGATGTTATTTATCCCTACATCTCGTACACAAATTGTTTTGATGTATGTGGAGAAACTGAGTTTGTATGGCCCGATTAAAAAGAAGATATTGAAATTTATACACTAAATAAGGCCATTAGAGATAAGACTGAGTTTGGAAAACATGATTGGAAGTGTTCAAACTCGGTTAATAGTACAGAGTGTCTTGATGAGAATGATGAAACAAAATTTGATGACGAGGGTTCTAAAGATATTGATGTCGGGAATGAGAGTTTAAGTGACATCCCCGTTTCTGGAATGAAATACAAAAAGAATCTTCCTAATCATGGTGCAAAAAAACATAAAAGAAGGTTATTATGCGAAAGAGGGGCTGCAAAACAAAAAGGTCCTGGCGAAGACATGAAGTCTTTTATTCAAGAGATTTTCGACGTTTCTTTCTCTGGTTTAGAAGGAAAACTAGAGAAAAAAATTAATGATCGAATGAGTAAGCTAGAGTGTGAATTTACAGAGCTTAAGAAGTCACTTTTAATTTCAGGATTTACATGTAACAAAGAGAAATCCACATTTGCGAACCCGTCGAACACTAATGTTCACCATGAAAAATGGTAAGTATAAAGCAATGATTTATTCTTATTTTCCGTTTCAGTTTGATGATGATTGTGAAATAATTTTCTTTATACAGCAAGACGAAAGTGAAGATGGAGTAACTACTAATGTCCCCATGAACGTTGATAATTTTTTTTTTAGCGAGCCTTCTAACATAGACGAAAATTTGGGTACACAAGAGTATTTTAAAAAGACCGTCGGAGTTTTATCTCAAGACACATATGTATATGGGTTCGATCCAATACCAACATATGAGGTTGACGAAAAGATCTTCTTTCGTCCGGTTAAAATTGGAAGTCCGGAATTGCATATTCCATATGTTGTTGATAAGTTCACCAAGAAAATCATTACGGATACAAAAATGACTGATAGGGGGAGAAAAAATATTGGAGATTATCCACTTGGTCAAAGAGGCACGAGTAAGTTATCCATTTTATTTCTTTAACATTTACATGCATCCCCACTTTACCATTTTAGTGTAAAATTTTGTGGTCAATCATTGTATTATATATTAAACAATTTTTTTTTATCACGATATGGATGTTCTTATCTATTTATTTGGGGAAAATACAAGCCTAGGTCGATGGAAGCAGAATTGTGTTGCTTTTATGAATTGTCTTTTCAGCGTGAAAATTAGAGTGGAATACATGAAGTTTATGAAAAATCGTCGAGGATTCAAATGGCCTAGTTTTCTATTAGCATACGGTAGAGGTGATCTTCCATCACATGGAAAGAAAAAAAAACTGTGGGCTATGGATGTCGACCGTATCTATGCTCCAGTATTTGTTAATGGTAATCATTGGATTTCAATATGCATAAACTTAATTCAAAGAACAATTGAAGTTTTTGACTGTTCAAGTGATGATAATAGCAACCACGTGGAACCATTCACAATAGTCATTCCTCATATCGTGAAGGCAATTCAATCAACTTCTCTTAGGAAACAACTTCAGGTTACTCCATATTCAGTTATAAAATCGTCGATACCGCCTAACATTAATTAATCATCTTGTGATTGTGGTGTGTATTCGTTAAAATTTATTGAGTGTCACTTACATGGATTAGACATGTATTTGATCAATGATAATAATTTTGGAGAAGCAAGAATGAAGATTGCAATTGACATGTGGAAAGTTGCAAGAGATCCTTTATTGGTTGACCGAATGTCAACTTGTAAAATGATGATTGATGCACTAATAAGCAATCATGTTACATGAAACCTTCTTTAGAGTCCTACAATATTCGTTATTAGTTGTTTCATAATAAGTTTGTCAAACTTGTACAAATATCATTGAGGCACTTATAAGAAAACATGTTGCATGAAACTTGGTTTAGAGTCCTACAATATGCGTTGTTAAATGTTTCATAAATTCGTGAAACTTGTACAAAAGTCATTGAGGCACTTATAAGAACTCATGTTGCATAAAATTTGGTTTAGAGTCGTAGAATAACGTTGTTAGATGTTTCGTAAATTTGTAAAACTTGTACAAAGATCATTGAGACACTTATAAGAACTCATGTTGCATGAAACTTGGTTTAGATTCCTAGAATCACGTTGTTAGATGTTTCGTAAGTTTTTAAAACTTGTACAAATATCATTGAGACACTTATAATTACTCATGTTGCATGAAAATTGGTTTAGAGTCCTTCATTATGCGTTGTTAGAGGTTTCATAAGTTCGTGAAACTAGTACAAAGTTCATTGAGGCACTAATAAGCAGTCATGTTGAATGAAACTTGCTTTAGAGTCCTAGAGTATGCGTTGTTAGATGTTTCATAAGTTCATAAAACCTTGTTTAGAGTCATTTATAAGAACTCGTGTTGCATGAAACTTGGTTTAGAGTCGTACAATCACCTTGTTAGATGTTTTGTAAGATTCTGAAACTTGTACAAATATCATTGAGGCACTTATAAGAACTCATGTTGCATAAAAATTTGTATGTATTCGTAGTATATTTGTTGTTAAATGTTTCATAACACTACAAGAAACTGGTATTTTAGCAAGGAAATAGCGACAAATTATATAGCAACGAAATAGCAACGAATTAGCGACGAAATAGCAACGAAGAAAGTAGTCGTCGCTAAATTGTCGCTATTTAGCGAGGTATTAATTCGTCGCAAAATTAGCGACGATCTTGGTGAAGAATGAGTTATGCATCGCTAAATAGTCGCTAATTAGCGACGAATATATATCCTTGGTACTTAGCGACGAATTAGCGAGGAGGGTCGCTAATTAGGTAAGCACGTTTTCAAAAACGTTGCTAATTTTGATTCCTTGCAAAATCGTTGCTAATTTTCCTTGCTAAATGGTTGCATACAATTTAGAATGGGAATATATAAACCCCTCTACACTCTTCAAAAAATCACACCACAACACAATACAAAAAACATTCACTCTATAAAAATATAAACACTCTAAAAATTTCAATATGTCACACGGTAATAATAATATATACGAGTTACGATCTTGGATGTATCGACATAAAGATCGATCGGGGGTAGTTACAGACGAATTTACGGGGGGACTTCAAGCACTCATGGAGCAGGTCGGAAACATGCAGAATACGCAAGATACCGGTAAAATGTATTGTCCATGTAAGAAGTGTGTTAACACTAAATACGTGTTTGTTGAAACCGCATGGAAACATCTTTTTAATAGAGGTTTTATGCCGCAGTATTTTGTTTGGTTTCAACATGGGGAAGGGTATAACTCTAATAATACTGAATTTGGAGATAGTAGTTATACGTTTCCTGTTGGTGATCATGTTAGTAACGAACCTGCTAATTTACCGCATCATTTTGATAGTAACTATGATGATCAGGCCGGTGGTTATGTGCATGTAGATGATAATAGATATCATGAAATGGTTGTTGATGCATTTCATGATACGAGGGAGTATTTATCCGAAAATGTAGTTGAGTAACCTAACCTAGATGCTAAATGTTTTTATGATATGTTAGACGCTGTGAAAAACCAATTTACGAGGGATGTAAAGTTGGATTGTCAAAACTATCATTAGCATCTAGGATGATGAATATAAAATCTGATAATAATTTAAGTGAGTTTCGTATGGACTCCTTAGCAAAGTTACTGAAAGAGTATCTGCCTGAGGGTAATGTAGTTGCTGAGTCGTATTACAAAATAAAAAAAGTTGGTTTTTAGTCTTGGATTGCCTTCTGAAATGATTGATGTTTGTGTTAACAATTGTATGATTTATTGGAAAGATGATGGTAAGCTGCTTGAATGTCGTTTTTGTCGTCAACCGAGATATAAGGTCCAAGGGAAGGGGAGTAAAGTTCCGTATCAACGGATATGGTACTTACCCATCACAGACAGACTCAAAAGATTGTATCAATCAGAGAGGACATCTAATTCGATGAGATGGCATGCAGAACACTCAGTTGAAGATGGAGAAGTCACTCATCCGTCAGATGCAAAGGCTTGGAGCACTTCATCACGGTATACTCTGATTTCGCTAGAGAGGTTCATAATGTATACCTTGGTTTATGCACTGACGGATTTAGTCCATTCGGTATGTCTGGTAGACAATACTCTTTGTGGCCAGTTATACTAACTCCGTATAATCTTCCTCCCAATATGTGCATGCAAAGAGAATTTCTTTTCTTAAGCATTGTAGTACCAGGTCCGAAGCATTTGATACATGAGTTAAAAGAGTTATGTTCCACTGGGGTTCATACGTATGATATCTCATGCAAGATAAATTTTACGATGCGTGCGGTCCTCATGTGGACTATTAGTGACTTTTCTTTCTTATGGCATGTTAGCAGGTTTGACAACGCATGGACGATTGTCTTGTCCGTATTGTTGTCATCGGACTGATGCGTTTCAACTCCCACATGGAAGGAAAACAAGTTGGTTTGATTGTCACTGACGTTTCCTTCCAATCAATCATCCTTACCGAAAGAACAAAATGTTGTTTAAGAAGAATCGGGTCGTTAAACATCCACCCCTACTTTATCTGACGGGGGTAGAGTTATTGGAGGAGTTGGATAATTACGGTGCGCAAAAAACATGTAGACGGGGTGGTAATTCGCATGTTTCCAATTTACCCGATGGATGCGTAGAAAGCCATAACTGGCACAAGAGAAACATTTTTTGGGAAATCCCGTACTGGAAAAATCACTTGTTGAGACATAACCTCGACGTTATGCACATTGAAAAAAATTTATTTAATAACATTATAAACAAATTGTTGAATGTACATGGGAGAACTAAAGACAATTTGAAGACAAGACTGTATTTGCCAGAAATATGTTTTAGAAGTGAGTTGCATATCACAAACGAAGGTAAGTCTCTAGTCCCAATCTACAGATTGAAACATGAAGCGAAAAACGCGTTATGCAACTGGGTCGCTTCAGATGTAAAGTTTCCCGAAGGATATGTTTCAAAGTTATCTGCATGCGTTGAGAATGGTCAAAAAATTTCAGGTATGAAAAGTCACGATTGTAATTTGTTTATGCAAAGACTTTTACATTTTGCTTTCGATGAGCTTTTACCCGAACTCGCACACACAACAATAGCAGGTATCATTGAACCCTAAAATGTATATATTTTTATTTTGATTAATTAAGCTAATAATTACGTATATAATTAAATTAATGTTTGAAATTTTGTAGAGATCGGTGCATTTTTCTGAGATCTATGCACCTGTACGCTTACAGAAGAGGTCATTGAACAGTTACGTGACAGTATCCCGATTGTGTTGTGCAACTTGTAGAAGATTTTCCCTCCATCCTTTTTTGATGTTATGGAACACCTTCCAATGCATCTTCCTCACGAGGCAGAATTAGGAGGGCCTGTGCTGTTTCGCTGGATGTATCCTTTTGAACGATTTATGGGACATTTGAAAGGAAAGGCGAAATACCTTGCAAAGGTTGAAGGATCTATTGTTG
This sequence comes from Cochlearia excelsa, assembly GCA_963556525.1. NCBI lineage: Eukaryota > Viridiplantae > Streptophyta > Magnoliopsida > Brassicales > Brassicaceae > Cochlearia > Cochlearia excelsa. The sequence continues at coordinate 34,572,963 of OY748327.1, read as the reverse complement.
CTGGATCTTTAACTGAAGAGACGTCTCATTTCGCCTCATATTATTTCGGTTCCAACGTAAGAACACGTAGAACAACACGACGCTATGATGATGGAGGTGTTGGCACAATGTATGGAATGGAAGGGGTACCTGATATCTTTTCTCCAGTCGGAAGAGTTGGCGGAAAAATAAAAGAAGTTTGGAGGGAAAGTTATCAACATCGGCAAAGCGCACATACTTACATTATCCTTAATTGTGAATATGCCTGACCTTTTGAAAGGTATGTGCAACTATTCATTCGCACACTATCATGCATAAACAAAATAAATATTTAATTTTGATCCAGTTTCTATTGTTTTAGAATGTTTGAGGAGCAAGTGGATGAGGTTTATCCAGGACTTTCAAAAGACGAAGTAACCGCTCTTAAAAAACGTGATTTTGCCGCTTGGTTGAAAACGCAGATCGCATATGGTGACACAACGTATCACAACTTCTCCTATGTATTTCACTTGTGGTTACGTGTTCCACACCTTAAGTCATGGTCAACATCGAGCAACCGCAAATTATGGGTTAATTGTGTCGGGTGATTCAGTATTTTATGGTCTTCTAACGGATATTATTGAAGTGCAGTATCCGGGATTAGTCAATTTACGAACAACCCTCTTCAAATGTGATTGGTTTGATCCAACACTCGGTCGTGGTGTTCGATACACCAAATTTGTTGTGATCGACGTCAACCAGTCACGACGATATCGGAAGTTTGAACATTTTATCCTTGGATCGCAAGCTAAGCAAGTTACTTTCATTCCTTATCGTCGAGTTAAGACTAGCGGTATAACATGGAGTGCAGTAGTCCGAGCAGTTCTAAGAGGTTTAATTATGGGTAACGATGAAGTTCCTATGCAACAAGATGTCATTGGTGGGACAATCATTCCAAAAAATTAATCGACAAAAGATGTATTCCTTGTCGACCCCGATAATCAAGTTGTTGAAGATATTGTGGATGATGAAGACGACGGAGGTGCAGATGAATTCGATGAAAGTAGCGAAGTCGACTCTGTTTTTTCTAATAATAATAATGAATAATTTTCTTTATGTGTTATTTGTAATATTTGTGTGTGTTATTTTTATTAATTTTTTTTGTGGGTGTTATTTGTAATATTTAAATAAAATATATTTTTTAAAATAATAATTAAATTTGCAACGAAAGAGCAAAGATTTAGCAACAAAAGTCGATAAATTAGCGACGAATTAGCAACGATTTGTAAAATGTCGTTGCTAAATCGTCGCTATTTAGAGACGAAATAGCAATGATACATAAAATACAATATTTTCGTTGCTAATTCGTCGCTAATTTAGCGACGAATTAGCAAAGATTTATAAAAGACCATATTTTCGAAGGGTTACAGATTTAGGGGTTCACATGATCGTTGCTAAATCTTCGCTAAATATAATGGCATATCGTTGCTAAATCGTCACTATTTAGTTGCTACACTAGATGCCTTGCAAATTCGTTGCTAATTCGTTGCAAACTTTCGAACATTAAACCCCTAAAACACCACTTAATATAGATTTATAAGAGTTTTGGTTGACTAAGAAAGTGTTCAAACCATTAATTTATTTGTATAAAGCAATAAAAATTATTGATTACAAAATTATACTTAACACATTTAAGCTAAGTAAACCATAACTTATAAGAGTTTATACTATAAAATTTATAATAAACTAGTTTATCAGTTTTTGTCATATATTGAGTTTGTGACATCTTATGGTAAATGTTATAAACTCGTTTTGGCAAAAAAGTGGTAAAAACGATAAAAACCGAATTTAGGGTTCTAAACCCTAAAATAAGGGTTTAAAATTCGTTGCTAAATCGTCGCTAATTTTGAAAGTGAAGTACACCTCCTGACATTCTTGTACTTCTGAAGTACGATGAGAGTCGTTCCGTGTCACGTTAACATATAGCTACTAAATCGTCGCTATTTTTCGTTTTGCCGCGAGTGGGAAACCAAAAGGTTTGAACCAAAAGTAGCGACGATTTAGCGACGGTTCAAAAGTCTATATATACCCGAAGAGTTTTTCCCACTTTAACACAATTTCATTCTCTCTCTCTCTCTCTAGAACAAACACTTCTCTCTCTAAAAAACCCAACAAAAAAAACCCCTTCTAAACATGTCTAATAACCAACCCCCTCATTACTTTAATTTCATAAGGAATTGGTCCGGTTCCATTTCTAATTCAAACCCCAACCCTACCGAACCACCACCCCAACCAAACATACACCAAAACCCAATAGATGAGATTATTCATGATGTTCCAACCGATCCCCCCGTCGATTTACCACCCCCTCAACATCTTGGACCGCACATGCAGCGGATCCTCGAATTTCTTCGGCAGGAGGGCCACCAATATCTATCGTTGCTCCATTCGGACCGGCCATCAGACACGTTTTGGTAAGTAATTAAAATTATATTATTTTATGCAATTTAATTAATTGATTTTCAATTATAATAATTACTAACGGTAAATTTATTTTTTCGTAGGTTTTGCGATAACAAAGTTAGTAAGAGTGTGACCGATTCGATCAATAGGTATTTCGTGGAGCCGCACGACCACTGGACGTAGACGCCGCCTTACGTTCGGAACATCTGGTTCGAATCTTTTGTTGTAAGTAAAATTTTTAACTATCTAAATTTTAAAAATTAAACATTATAAAAATATAATATAAATATTTAATGTAATAAATAACATATATATTATATAAAATATAATAATTATTACAAAATTTCTTTTAATATTATTTAAATTTTATTTTAATATTTCAAAAACTTAAATAGCAAAAATGGCATTGGCGGGAGGAAGACATGTTTAAAGTCCGCAAGGCTTTCGACGAGAAAGCCATGCATCGACTCACCGGGATCGTCAACAAATGGAAGAACAAGTGGCGAAGAAAGGAGATACGGCCAAGCCCATAGCAATGGGCGGGGAGGTGTGGGAGGGCCTTTGTAGCAACTAGATGAACCCGCATTCGGTTCAAGTTGCATGTAGCTGCTCTAAGGCCCAACACACACCGATCGACGAGAGCGGTCCATATGTGCACACTTCAGGACCGACTTCTTTCGTCGGACGGCGTATTCAGTTGGTAAGTTTCAAATTTTAAAAATATATATTTAATAATTACATTTTTAAAAAATATAAAATTTAATAATATACAATTTAATTAAAATTTTCAAAAGCGCGAGGAGAGGGGAGAGCTTCCGCCCATTGTGGATATCTTGAAGAAGGTCTAGAAGAGAAAGGTCGGGACCTATGTGAGTTCACGATCTGAAAAGATCGTGAACGAATATGAGGCTAAACTCGCCGAGCGGGTTAGTCAGGGTTCGACGTCGACCGATGGGAGTTCGGTCAACTCCTCGGGACGGCCGTCGGTCACCGAGTGCGATCAGATCTACTATGAGGTAATGATTTCAAATTATTTAATTTGATTCAAATTAATATTGTTTATATTATTTTTACTAATGATTTTCAATTTGTCTATGTAGGTTGTCCCGAAGAAGAAGAACCGCACTTTCGGAGTCGGTTCGATGGAGACTGTTCCCGCTGCTTCGTCTTCGCAAGCTCGTCGTACTGCCCAAGATCACGCCGAAGAGAATGTTTGGTTGTGGCAGCAGATGGAGGAACAAGATCGCCGCTATCAAAACATCACAGACTTCTTCTCCATCATGGCGATGAAAAGTCCAAACCTCGCGAGATTGATGGAGGCGCGGGGAGTTCAACCGACCCAGCCACCAGTGATCCCTCTAGAAGTAGCGGAAGCGGCAGCTCAAGACCTCGGACGTGATCTCGGGATTGATGATTTCGAATCGTCTGATCCCGTCGATCCAGCTGATCCCGCTGTTTAGTTTTATTGTTTTTTAAAAAAATTATTTATTTTTTTAATATATTTATAATTGATTTTATAAATTTTGTTTTTATAATTGAATTTTAAAAAAAAAATATTTATTAAATCATTTGTTTTCACAATAAGCGACGAATTGGCAACGATTTAATAAGCGACGAATTGGCAACGATTTGTTTTCACAAAATCTTTAAATTCGAAAATTAATTTTTATATTTCGACATTATATCGTCGCTAATATTTAACGATAAACGTCGCTAATATTTAACGATAAACGTCGCTAATTCGTCCGATTGCTAAATAGCGACGATTACATGGCGTCGCTAAATTAGCGACGAATTAGCGACGATTTTTAATTAGCGACGAGAGAATAGCGACAAATATTTTCTCGTCGCTAATTCATCGCTATTGGCCTTTAGCGACAATTTAGCAACGAATTCTTCGGTTGCTAAATGTCTTGTTTCTTGTAGTGTATGTTTGTGAAACTTTTACAACGATCATTGAGGCGATTATAAGAACTCATGTTGCATGAAACTTGGTTTAGAGTCCTAGAATATGCGTTTATAGATGTTTCATAAGTTCGTGAAACTTTCACAAAGATCATTGAGACACTTATAAGAACTCATGTTGCATGAACTTGGTTTAGAGTCCTAGAATAACGTTGTTAGATGTTTCATATGTTTGTGAAACCTGTACAAAAATCATTGGGACACTTCCAAGCATTCATGTTGCATGAAAGTTGGTTTAGAGTCCAAGAATATGCGTTGTTAGATGTTTCATAAGTTTGTGAAACGTTTACAAAGTTCATTGAGGCACTTATAAGAACTCATGTTGCATGAAACTTGGTTTAAAGTCCTACAATATGCGTTGTTGGATGTTTCATAAGTTTGTGAAACTTGTACAAAGATCATTTAGGCACTTATAAGAACTCATGTTGCATGGAACTTGTTTTAGATTCCTTCATTATGCGTTGTTAGATATTTCATAAGTTGACGAAACTTGTACAAAGATTATTGAGGCACTTATAAGAACTCATGTTCCATGAAACTTGGTTTAGAGTCCTAAAAATTACGTTGTAAGTTTGTGAAACTTGTAGAAAGAGTCCTACAAAATTCGTTTCGTAGATGTTTCATAAGTTCGTGAAACTTGTACAAATATCATTCAGGCACTTATAAGAACTCATGTTGCATGAAACTTGGTTTAGATTCCTAAAATCACGTTATTAGATGTTTCGTAAGTTTGTGAAACTTTTACAACGATCATTGAGACACTATTAAGAACCCATGTTGCATGAAACTTGGTTTAGAGTCTTACGATATGCGTTGTTAGATGTTTCGTAAGTTTGTGAAACTTGTACAAAGATCATTGAGACACTTATAAGACATAATGTTGCATGAAACTTGGTATAGAGTCCTAGAATATGCGTTGTTAGATGTTTCATATGTTTGTCAAACTTATTCAACGATCATTGAAGTACTAATAAGAACTCAAGTTTCATGAAACTTGGTTTAGATTTCTAGAATATACCATTTCAAGTGAGATTTCTAAATAATGAACTTGTCGTTATTGATTTCTAATTCTTACGTAGTTTAATAATGTAAAATATATTGTAACATCAAATTTCAAAAGGACTACGTAAATTTAAAAGTTTTTTTGAAACCCAATATTCAACATTTGGTGAAATGATTGTTTCTAAATAATGATTTTTGTAGAACAAATAAAAATTGTATGTATGTTGTGAAGTATGAGATAAATAAATATTCAATTTTATTATAAGTGAATTTTTATGTCAACATTATAAGTGAATTCAAAATAACGTAAAAGTGACGTTTATTATAGTTGTTTAAAAGGTGAAAATTTATTTTCCTAGTTCTCATCTTTTCGTTTATATCACTTTTCAGTTCTAGTATACCAGACATTATTTTCTATAGATTTGATGTCAAAGTTTCGATCTCATGATTTCTAATGAAAACCTTTATGCATTCATTTACGAACAAATATTTTACTGAAACCATTTCAAAATCTGTATAAATTAAAAGGATTATTTTGAATTTTTTTAGTATAAATGTATTTATTTATGTTTATATTTATATATACACATATAATTTGTCTTCTATATAAATATAAAGTAAAATTACATTAAAATTATCAGAAAATAACTTTATTTGAACTTAATTTTCATTATGCTCATTCTTTACTTTGCTAATATGTAGAAATCTTTATTTTTTATAACAAATATAATCAATATGAAATCAATTATATAGTATAAATTTTCTAGTAAATTTTAGAAAATTACCTAGCAAAACAATTAGTAAGTTATATCCTTTTTTATTCGAAATTTTCTTAAATAAAAAAGAAATCTAATGAAGTTGTTAATTATAAGTTGTACAAATATATATCCATTTGGTTAAACTAATATTTATTTTATCATTTGAAAATATATATTTATATATATTATCTTATTATATATATATATATATCTTTAAAATACTATTTATAAACTTTATATTAATCAGCTTAATTTACCGATGACAGTTCTAAAATCTAAATGAGGTGTCAATTGTGTTTATACCAAACATCATTTTAATTTTTAAATATTTTTTCATTAAAATAGATTTTGAATATCTATTTATTATATAATAAAATAGATAGAAACATAAAATATGTTCGCTATTGTCAATATTAATATGAAACAAAATTTGTAAACTACTGTAGTTAGTCTTTAATCTTTTGTATTATTTTGAAGAGAAATAATTTCCGATAATTGTTAATTTAAAGGTTTTTTATTCATATATATATGTGTATATTATTCACATATATAAATTATATTTAACAAATTAAAAGGGGATGTCTTTACAAATTTCATGTTTAATTATGAATAAAAATCTTCAAATTAATAAAGAAGTAAAATATTATAAAGTAATTAAATATTATTTCAAAACAAAAGTGAGTTGGTGATGTGTCGAAATTTGAGAACTTTGGAAAATGATGGGGCATGATAAGAAGGCATGACATTCTTATTAGTGGACAAGATGCATCAACTTGGTTTGTTATTTTTTTTAAGGTGTTTATCTTTTCGTTTGGCTCTAGGGGTTTTTGGTTTTAGGCTCGTTAGCTTTTCAGTTCAGTTAAGAGTAGTTCTTTAGTGGATTTGTTTTCAGTCGTCCAAGTTAATTACATGAGGTCTATTCTAGTATGCCTTGTCAGAATTTTAGGTCTGCTTGTATATTATATTATTCGGTTTAAAAGAAGAAGAAAAGTGAAAAATAGAACTAGTAAAAGGATATTGGGTTTTAGTAAATAACATTGGCCAATCAACCGATCATAGAAGGAGTTGGAACACAATGGCTAGCAAAAGAATCCGATAAGAAACGTGGAATGGAACGCACTTTCAAATGTGTTGTTGGTTCTTGGGATCTATGAATCATTATTTTGGTAGTTAAAAAATTGTGTTAATAGTTTTCTTCTTACAACATTTGTCTTATCATGTTGCCGACCTCTTCTAAATTAGATTAGGATTTGTGAAAGCCGTATGATTGACAAGATATGTCACGAGTGTACTCTCTCTTATAGTACTCATTCACATAAAGTTTATGACAACTTGCATTTCTAAGGAAAAGGGAAAGAGAAATGCTACATGTAAACTATCATCAATAGTCCCCATGTGCATTTAGTATTTCACATTATAAGTGACACAAACCAAAATGTAAAGCCGTGGTACAACCTTATTTTTTTGATAAAGTGGTACAACCATCTTATTATATAAAGTGAGTGCGTTTAATTATAACTCACTAGATCGTGACACGTGTCACAATTAAAAAAAAAGGAAAATGTTAATAATTTTTAGGGTAAATGTTAATAATGTTTAGAAAAATGTTAATAATTTTAATAATGTTTAGAAAAAATGTTAATCTTATTATATAAAAGTGAGCGCATTTAATTATGACTCACCAGATCGTGACAAGTGTCACAATTAAAAAAAAATGTTAATAATTTTTAGGAAATATGTTAATAATGTTTAATAAAAAATGTTAATAATGTTAATAATTTTAGGAAAATGTTAATAATGTTTAGAAAAATGTTAATAGTTTTAAAAGAAGAAAAAGGTAAAGTTTAGGAAAAAAGGCAAAACAAAAACTAAGAAAAAAAAGAGAAAGGAAAAACAAAAAATAAGAAAAAAAGAGAAAGGAAAAAAAAGTAAACAAACGAAAAGTTTTCGTTACATCTATATATACATACCTAGAACCACTAAATTTCATTGTGGTCTCCTCTTTGTTCTATTTACTATTATTTTTTTTTTTTTTTAAAAATCAAACAGAGAAAATTAAATATGAGTTCCATAGTTTCTAAAAGCCAACAATCTTACTTCACACTAAATAAAGTAGACCGAAATCGTCTTTCATGTCGTACGATAGTTCGTGTTATTCGAAAGTGGGAAGCTAGAAATCCTAAAGCAAATAATGTTCTTATGTGAGTCGAAATACTACTAATTGATGAAAAGGTAAATATTAGAAAAAATACTCTCAATACAATATCTATTGTTTATTTAATTTAACAATAATCATTATTTTTTAAAGGAAAATACAATTCAAGGATTCGTGCATCACTCAATGATTCAAAAGTGTGGAGATCAACTAATGGAAGGAAACATCATTGAAATATGTGATTTCAACGTACAATAAATATGTGATTTCAATGTACAATCTGATAATACTAAGAAATACAAAGTTTCAGACCATCAATCTTTTATCAGGTTTACAAAAAGGACAAGATTTACAATTGTTGGTCAAGAAATCTACAAAATTCCATTACAGAAATTTAGAATTTTAACATATCAAAACCTGATATAAAAGTGAGATAAATAATGTATATATCTTATTATATAAAAGTGAGTGCGTTTAACATGAGCTCGACACGTAGGGAAATTATAACACACCAGATCGAGGCACGTATCAAAATTAATTTAGATCGCGACATTTGTCATTATTAAAATAAGGAATTTTCTTTAAAAAATAGGAAAAAATGAAAAATGAAAACACCTTAAAAATGGAAATCTTATAAATTAAACACTCAATGTTTAATTTATAAATTAAACACTTATAAATTAAAAAAAATTAACATTAATTACCAAATAATCTTATTATATAAAACCGACCACGTTTAAGATGAGCTTGATAAACATAATTATAACTCACGAGATCGTGACATTTGTAATGGTTATTTCAAATCGTGACATGTGTATTAAAATTGATACGTAGACATCTTATAAAATAGAAACTTAACAATATTGAGAAAAAACAGAAATAAAGAAAATAATAAAACTAATAATTAACATTAATTATCAAATAATTAGAAATAAAATAAATTAATCCAAAATATAGAAAAATAAAATAAACATAAATAAGGAAAATAACATAGAAAAAGAAAAGTTGAAGAATATTTTAAAAAATAATCAATAAAAAAATTAGAAATAAGAAAAAATACACTACAAGAAAAACACGGTATAGCCACGGCAGATACCGTGGCTATGAACAGATTTTCGTGGCTATATGGGTCCACAGCTACGGATAGCCACGACAAAAATACGTGGCTATAGCGTCGTAGCTGTGCAATAATCGTGGCTATTCGTAGCTACGTAGCCACGATATAGCCACGGACTGTCACGGAATAGATAGCCACGGATTTACCACGGATTTATCGTGGCCATATTAGCCACGATAAAATTCGTAGTTGTTTCGTGGCTATATTTGCCACGGTTGTATTTCGTGACTATTCGTGGCTCATTTGCCACAACAATATTCGTGGTTTTTCCGTGGCTCCGTAGCCACGATTATAATCGTGGCTTATCGTGGCAAATATAGCCACATAACTATCCGTGGCTATTTCGTAGCTACGCACCTACGGTTTAATACGTAGCTTTTGTCGTGGCTGTCTTAGCTACGGATTAATACGTAGCTGGTCGTGGCTGTCTTAGCTACGGATTAATACGTAGCTGGTCGTGGCTAGACTGCCACGATACATTCCGTAGCAATTCGTGGCTACACCTAATTAGCCACGGAATAGACCGTGGCTACCTTGTTTTAATTATAAAAAAAAATTACTATTTAAACTAAACCGATTAATTATATAATCAAAATATAATTAAAACCCATTGTATTAAAACAAAACCTAATCATGTTTTTGATTAGGTATTCAATATTCAAAAAAAACTACAAGTTATAAGAACCAATTACAAGTTTTTTACTAATCAAAACAATGTTTTGCGAACCAAACGATCACCCTCCTCCTCCTCCTCCTCATCATCATCATCATCACCATCACCATCACCATCACCATCACCATCACCATCACCATCACCCTCACCCTCACCCTCACGGACACGGACACGGACACGGTCACGGTCAGCCATAACACCAACACCAGCCTCCATAACACCTTCCTCGCGGTTATCTTGATCGCGATTAACGCTTTGAGAAGCGAAGTTGCCACTGGGTTGAGGCGTTGAGTTGGAGGCTGCAGCATGTGGAGAAGGGGTCGCAAATGGCTGGTTTGTCTCTGGATCGATCCCAAGACTAGCGAGAATCACCTTCTGCGACTCTATCATGACCTTCTGCGACTCGAGTATGGCTGAAACCGTTGTCTCGAGAGTTCCCACACGCATCTCCGTGCTGACATTACGCGCAAGAGAATCCGCCACAGCTTCGGACGGTTCGAAAACTTCGAACTGCTTGCTTCCGAGGCCGTATATACGGCCTCTGTTTGGCTTGACCCGCTGGAAATACAAACACATTTGCTCACATTTAGCAACAACAACATAAAACAAGAAAACCTAACCAAAACAACAAGAGTGGTGAAGGAGTCTAACCTCTAGATACGCCTTGTTAATCGGTAGTGGTGAAGGAGTCTCATCATCTTGGGTGACCCGAGAAGCTACCGACTCTACGTCCTTGACTATCGACTCCGCCCGACGGTCGACGAAGCTGCCATCTCTGCGAGTGTGAGTCTTACGCACGAGGTCGATGAAGGATGGTTCAACACCACCAGCCTTCGCGTCCGCACAACAACAAAACAACACGGCAAGTAAACAACAACTAATCAAGACATAAACAACAACTAAACATAAACATAAACAGAACAACAACAAGTAAACAACAAAGGATTAGTTCACGAAGCCACAAATTTAACAAGAACTAAACGCTAAGTATAACCAAAGCTGCAACAATAACAAAACATAACCTTTTTACAAATCTAAATAGAAAGTATACACAAAAGCATGAAGATAGTACGTGTTACCATGTCATAGCCGATCTTCGCAAACCCCACAGGTCCAGCACTATGCTTGTGAGGACCAAGACCATCGGGATTGGACATTCTGTTCTTGGAGTTTGTGTCCGACTTCTTTTGGCATGGTTCTGTATCCCATTGCTCTTGCATCTCTAGCCACGCGAAGTGTCCGAAACGTAATCGGGTTTCTTGTTCTTTCTCTTTTTTTTGCCGACTCGTCCGGATTGACTCCATGCATTCTTTCTTCCACATGAAGTACACCTGGTCATGGTGAGAAGGAGACCGGTAGTACGCTTGCTTGAAAAGGAAATAAAAAACATTACACAAGTAAGTGATTAATAAACAGATTTGAAAAGAAAAAACAATAAGACTTAACTTATAAAGTAACACTTACCACAAAGTCTTGCCACCATTCCTCCGCTTTCTCATCTGGAACCATAGACCAGTTCCACCATGCTCCCATATAATTGGACTGCCAAGTACGTACGACGATCTGTTAACTTCGGGATCAATCCCAAACCTGAAAAGTGATGAACATATATGTGAGCAAGCAATGCAAATCATCAACATCATAATCAGCTATACCTATGGAAACAAAAAGAGACAGAGATTTACTTACCAGAGAGCTCCATCCACCTTCTTTGGATGGAGGACAGGTTGGGTTTTTCTTGATGGGGCGTTTAGAAGAGCTTCTAACCTGAGTGGAGCGGCTGCATTTGAAGAAGAGGCACCTTGACTTGGTTGCCTTTCTCCGGTTGAACCAGGGGGAGTGAGAACTTGAGGCGGACGGTTCGGTGTTAATGTTGTCGAACTCTACGTACGGGAGGCATAGGAGGAGTCATCTCCATCGTCGGGGCTGGATGACCACGTCCTCTTGGTCTTCCTCTCCCTCTCCCTCTTGGAGCCATTACTGCATTTACAACAATACAATAAGATTTATAAAAGAACTTAACTATATAATGAATCAAAACAATACTTAACAAAACAAAAGTCAAAAACAGAAGTTAAAAACATAAAACAAAATCAAAAGTTAAAAACAGAAAACAAAATCAAAAAACAGATGTTAAATCAAAAACAGAAGGCAAAAACTGAAAACAAAATCAAACCTAAACGAAACCCTAAACGAAACCCTAAAGCAAACCTAAACGAAACCCTAAACGAAACCCTAAACGAAACTCTAAAGCAAACCTAAACGAAACCCTAAATGAAACCCTAAAGCAAACCTAAACGAAACCCTAAACGAAACCCTAAAGCAAACCCTTAAACAAACCCTAAATCAAACCCTAAACCCGCAACAAAACACAAACAGTACGATAAAATCAAAGTGAAGTAAAGATGCGAAAAGGAAGAAATCATGTAAACAAAAAGGAAGAAGAAATCGAAGATTTGCGATGAGTTTGGATGAGTTTTGCGATGAATCACCGGCGAAGAACTCAAGAGAGAAAAGGAAGAACATGTAAACAAAAACAAACGGTTAAAAGATGAGTACGAAGGGAAATGAAGGGAAGGAGAAGAAGAAATCGAAGATTTAAGATGTTTACCTTCGGATTTGCCGAATTTTTCGGTGAATCGCCGGAGAAGAAAGGGAAAGGGACGATGGAGGCGGATGGAGAAAGTGAGATCTATTTTCGCGAAAAATTAGGTTAATTTAATCATAGCCACGGATATTCTGTGGCCATCCGTAGCTAAGCATTAAGCCATGACTAAAAATATGGCCCAATAGCCCAATAAATTAAGTAGCCACGAAACAATCGTGACTAAATCGTGGCTAAATTAAATAAAGCTACGAATTAGCCACGATTCTTTCGTGGCTGTTCCTTGTCGAATTATCTAAGCTTAAAATTTATTTGGTGTTACTTAGCCACAGATGGAAACGTGGCAAAACCGTGGCTAAAGAACATATAGCTACGATGTAGCCACGAATTTTCCGTGGCTGTGCCTTGCCAAATTATCGAAGTTTAAAATTGATTTAGGGGTTAGTAAGCTACGGACAGAAACGTGGCTAAACCGTAGCTTAATTAGCATATAGCTACGGTGTAGCCACGAATTATCAGTGGCTATACCTCCACGAATTATATAGCTACGGATTAGCCACAAAGCTGTCGTGGGTATTTACCGCTATAGCTACGGTTAAGCCACGGATATTCCGTGGCTAGGAAGTATATATTTAGGGTTTGTTTAGGGTTTAGACTTTACATGTTCTAAAACCTTAAAACATGACTCAATTTAATGTATTACAACAAAAAATAGTAAATAGAATGTTTTTTGAAAAAAAAATTTCAAAACATTAATATAAATTAAACACTAAGTAGTATTATATATAAGTTTATAAAGAACATTCATATGAAGTCATCAAATACTCTTATTATGCATTTTAGAGTTATATATTTTGAAAATTGTAATTTTCTTTGATGCATTGCATATATATGCAAAAATGTGAATATATGTATGAGAAATTTTATTTGAAACGCATAAATTTCATGTAATTTTGATATTTTCATTATAGCCACGGTTATATCCGTGGCTAAAGTAGCCACGGATATTTTCGAGTTGCCACGATTAATGTCGTGACTCGCCGTTTTATTATCATCGGATCTGGACCTGACAATGACCATGTACTTGCGTGTCTTTCATCAATTAGCCACGGAATAATCCGTGGCAATCCGTGGCTACTGTTTTGTTGTTGAACGTATGTAGACTATAAGGTGTCCATATACGTATATTACAAAAGTATAAAAACATAAATTATAATTAGATAATAAGTTTTATACTAAAAATTTCATAACCAAAAAACCATAAATCAACACAAGTTTCACAATATATTACATTAAAAAGTTTCAGAATATAGTACAAAAAGTTTCAGAATATTGGTACAAAAAGTTTCAGAAATAATACAACAAGTTTTAACTAAATTTCAGAATATGTTGACGAATCCGAATCTGAATCCCCTGAAGACTGGCCAGAACCATCGTCTTCGACATTTTCGTAATCCAAAGGCTCCACATCTGCCAAATCATCATAATCAGAAGCATTTTCATCAACGACATGTGTTGTTACTCGAATCATTGAACTAGGAACAACGACGTTGTCGGCCGTATCATCTGAAGGGTGTCAAAGAAATTTCGTCATTCTCGCGATAACCCCTCGGTATAACTTTTGCACATGCCCACCAATCGTCTCTCGCTGAGCCTGATACGCGTGGATAGGGAATGAAACACACTTGGTCACATTGACCAGCTAGAACGAAAGGGTCATATTTCTCGTATCGTCTACGCGGGGCCACATCAACTAAACCAAATGGGTGTCTACGCAATCCGATACCGTACGTATTGTCGAACCAAGAGCATCGAAAATCATCGCTTTAAGACCAACTCCACCGCGATACTCGATCTTCATTATCTCTTCTATAAGACCGTAATAAGTAGTTTCTATTGTACCTCGTACAACAACTCCATAGTTTTGAGTTCTTTTATCCTGACCGTGTCTGTGATTGTGGAAATGGTATCCACGAGTGAAATACATAGGCCATGACGTGTAATTGTTTCTCGGACCTTGTATAAATTCCAACATCCATAATGGAAATTCATAATTCTTACTCGCTTCATTTATCTGCAAATTAAAGTGCACAATTAATTTATTGTTGAGAACTTGATATATAGAGACAACATTAACATATAAAGTACCCACGTAGTCCCGACACCATTTCGCGTAATGAGCGTCTCTAGCTTTGCCCATTTCATCATCTGTAATACCTGGCATACTCACTCTCATTGCTTCCTCAAACATCCTGTAACGAAAATGCAATACTCATTTTATTAGAATTTGAGTCTTTAAAGTAAACAAAATTTACCATTTAATCGCTTACGTTTCATAAGGTGCAAATTCTTCGAGAATTAAGCAACATGAATGTTTGGATGATGTTGTAATCTGGATCTTCTAGCCACCCATCTACCCTTCTTCCGCTCACACGTCCGATGTGATGAAATATGTTCGGGACACTTGGGTAATCATCATATGCAAATCGAATTTCCCCGGGACCGTCATTGATTCCATCTTCCGTATTCCCGTAATAGTTGCTTGCTGCATAAGAAATCTCTTCTTGGACACATTGTGCGACAATGGAACCTCCAATACGAGCCTTGTTCTTGACCTTCTTTTTCAGGTGATACATGTAGCGCTCAAATGGATACATCCATCGTATTGCACCGGACCACCTAAGGCGGCTTCATCGGGGAGATGCACGGGTAAATGTTCCATGACATCAAAGAACGAAGGTGGAAATATCTTCTCCAAATTGCACAATTTTATTGCAATGTTATTCTTCATTACGCTCACATCCTCTACTCGCAACATTTTGGCGAGATATCACGAAAAAACACGGCAATCTCGCAATTGTTCAAAAACCTTATAATTAGAAACATCCTAGTGTTACATGCATGAAACATGTGTTAAGAAAAAAATGTGCACATACCTGAAATTGCCTTGTGCACGTTGTTATCCAAAAGCTCTAACATCGCAAATGGAAGTAGGCGTTGAGAATCATGACTTTTCAGCCCCGATAGTTTCCCACAACTCTCATCAACACATCTAGTTAAATTAGATGCATATCCATCCGGAAATCTGATGTCATTTCTCAACCAAGAGAGAAACTTCCGTTTTGCTACGTTTGCCAATCGAACATTGGAATGGGAACTGTTCCATCGGCTCTTATTTGTAAATCGAGGTCTTGTGCATATGTCCGGAAGATCCAACCTTGATTTTATATTGTCCTTCGTCTTCCCCTTCGTATTCGAAGAGTGTGGATGAGATTGTCGAAAAAGTTTTTCTCGATGTGCATGAAGTCGAGGTTGTGTCGAGAAGTTGATTTTCCCAATAAGGCAAGTCCCAAAATATACTCTTCTTGTGCCAATTATGGTACTCACCATATCCATCGATTGTTCGACTCGGGTTATCATGTCCTTTTCCTCCACAATCGATTGTTTTCTCTAATCCACCAATGGTGTTTATTCTTTCATTCGGAACTTCGTAACCCGTCAACCATGGTGGAGGGTTACCTCGAAATGTCTTACCTTTCCCGAAAGCTTTGTTATTACGCCGATATGAATGATCATGAGGTAAAAATTTGCGGTGACAATCGTACCAACTATGTTTTCTTCCATGTGGTAACCAAAACGATTCTGTTTCTTCTTGACAATATGGACATGATAGTCGACCATGCGTCGTCCACCCAGAAACCATTCCATATGCTGGAAAATCATTTATCGTCCACATCAATGCAACTCGCATTGTAAAATTCTGGTTCCTAGAAACATCATAAGCACCCACACCTTCCCTCCATAAGAGTTGCAACTCTTCAATCAATGGTTGAAGATAAATATCTAGACTTTTCTTCGGATGTTTTGGTCCAGGCACCAAAACCGCCAAAAAGAAAAACTCCCTCTTCATGCACATACCAGGAGGTAAATTGTAAGGGGTGACTATAACAGGCCAAACCGAGTGTGCCTCACCATTCATTCCAATAGGATTAAATCCATCGGTTGCTAAGCCTAAATAGATATTCCGACTTTACGAACTAAAATCGGGATATACCTTATTAAAATGCTTCCACGCCTCTCCGTCGATGGGTGATGCATTTCTCCTTCGGGAGACTCGTGCTCGCGTGCCGGCGCATATGCGAAGCTGTGCCCTCCACTTGGTATAATCGCTTCGGTCGATCCGCAATAGGGAGATAGAACATTCTCTCGCTTTGCTATGTTCTTTCCCTTCCCTCTCGTTGGTGTGATATCGATTCTTGTTACAAAAACGACATTGTAAAAGGTTGCGATCTTCGCCCTTCCGGAAAATCATGCGGTTGTCCTCACAAACATCAATCTTATGAACTGGCATTCCTAACGAACGCGTTAGCTTCTTCGTCTCATAGTATGACCCGGAGCTTTATTAGGTTGTGGAAGAATCCGCTTAAATGCTTGTGTTATGTCATCTACACAACTCTCAGCCAAATTGTGCTTCGTCTTTATGCCCATTACTTCAGACGCCAAAGACAACTGTGAAATTCCTTCAACACAACCATCATAGAGTGGTTCACTAGGCTTCAAAGGCTCTGTAAATATTATCGTGGTTTGCCTCTTCCTCAATATTATCATGAATAATGTCTTCTGTTGGAACTCCTTGTTTTTCTCCCATATTAAGATGACCATAAGGATTGTCATGAACATTCCAAGCTTCTTCTCCGGGTAGATAGTGACTCGGCATTGAAGACTCCCCTACATCGTAACAATTTTCACCGTGACTTGTCCAAACGTAGTAATTTTTCTTGAAACCGACTCTATAGAGGTGTTTAAAAACTGTATATGCATCACATTGCTTCAAATTTCGGCACCGAGAACACGGACATGGCATAGTACCACGCTCTTGATATGATTGTTGGTTGGAAGCAAAAGCAATGAACATATTAATACCCTCTCCAAATTCTTCATAAACACAATCTCTTATAGGATCAATATGACGATCCATCCACTCTCTAGAACGAAAGAAATCGACATTTTGAACTCTTCAAAATCGCCAAATTAAGTGAAGAAAACGAAAAGAAGAGGAAAAATCGTTTTACCTTGTGTTTTACCAAGGGAGAGGGAAGAACAAGCCATTACATATCTTTACACTAAGCCACGGATTGGCCACGGATTATATCCGTGGCTAATTCAAATTATTAAACTGTCGGTTTTTAAAGTGATTGGACGTATCGCGGAGACCGGCTTGGCTTGCCGACATCAACATTGCCACGGAATAGCCACGAATATATTTCATGGCTACCATTAGCCACGGATTGCCACGACAAATTCCGTGGCAATATTTTGCTTGCTCCATTCGTAGCTATTTCGTGGCAAAATTTTGCCACGACTTTTTTCCGTAGCTAAATCGTGGCTAACTTACCACGGAAAGCCACGATTTAGCCACGAAACTTTTATTATTTTTTCGTGGCTTTCCGTGGCAAATTCGTGGCTTTTTTTCGTTTAGCCACGAATATTCCGTGGCTTCGTCGTGGCTATATCTGTTTTTTCTTGTAGTGATAAAAACGTAAAATTACTTGAAAAAATAAAGAAAATCTATATGATAACTTATTTGCTATCTTATGGTCCACTATCTAATTATTAATTTAAAATAAATGTTTTTTCATGCGTAATAAAACAAAAAATGTGTTATTTATATTTCTTAATAGATGAATAAAGTAAAAATCACTTATTTACTAATACCATATATTGTTGTGTGTCTTTTATATTTATTTGTTAATAAAATAACGGGTATAATATTAGTTTCCGTTTAAATCTAACTATAACTATACAAATTTACTAACAATATTAATATATAATTATAAAAAAAATTCTGTAATTTGTCCAAATTTACTAGTATTATATAAACTTTTGCTATATTAAAACATTTCACTCTTTTGCAAATACATGGTTATTGAAAGTTATAAAGCCCAAGAAGAAATTAAAACAAAGAATGCACAAACACAAAGAAGCCCACATGTCACAACATGACAAACAACACAAATCATCTTGTACTTGCACCTGCAAAAGATGTTACAACTAGAAATCAAATCAACGGTAACATTGACAATCGATTCTTGGTTTTACAAAACCTTGACCAGAATACAAAGGTCCAAGGATAAGGATGACCTGATTCTAGATTGTTCATTTTGTCACTATAAAACCTCTGTAAAACCCTAGTCATAAGTATTCATTTAATAACAAAGTATTATTAAGAAATACCACTATCTTTATAAGCTTTCTAAAGTCTTTCATGGTATCAAAGTCATTGTAAACCTTAACAGGTGCATCAATGATCGATTCCTACCATTTCCCATATAATATCCACATACACACTCTGTCACAATCAAACTTAAAACCACCAACTATCTCTTATGGAAATAACAGTCTGAATCTCTGTTATCTTGCCTTAAGCTTATTGGATTTGTTACTGGTACTATCCCTACGTCGTCGAAGACTAACATCTCGATAACAGACGATATCGTAACCAAAGTTCCAAATCCACAGTACGAGTCATTGTTTTGCACATACCAACTCATCCGGTCATGGCTATTTGGCACACTCTCTGAATAATTTCTCGGGTATGTTCATAATCTCCAAACATCTCGAGATATATTGCTCTCCTTGGTTGGAAACCTTAATAAGAGTAGTCTATCATGAGAGTTTTCCCTTCGTCGTTCTCTCCAAACCATAACAAAAAAGGGAAAAACCTTCTCTGTATATTGTCGAGATTTCATATCTCTCTGTGATTCCCTAAGTTCCATTGGAAAACCTATTGATGACTCTATGAAGATTTTTAGCTTTCTTAATGGCTTAGGCAGAAACTATGACCCAATAACAACAATCATACAGAGCTCCTTGGGTAAAATGTCTGCACCAACATTTCAAGATGTAGTTTCAGAAGTTGAAACCTTTGATTCTAAGCTGAGATCTTATGAGGAAGCTGATACAGTCACTCCACACAAGGCGTTTCAAGTACAACAATCAAACTACTACAATAACTGAGGAAGTTTCAGGGGACGTGGTCGCGACTACTATGGACAAAACAGAGGTTGTGGAGGATACTCAACACGAGGAAGAGGGTTTCCTCAGGATCACACACCATCGACAAGCTCTGGTGAACGCTATGTTTGTCAAATTTGTAGCCGTCTTAGACATATAGCTGTTGATTGCTACAAAAGATTTGACAACAACTACCAAGGTGGAAATGTGTTTCAAGCCTTCTATGCCTTACAAGTAGTTTATGATTCAGGGAGAGAATGGTACCAATCTTCGGTGCATCGGATCATGTCACCGCCAATGAAAACAACCTTCAATCCTCCACAACATATGAAGGTAATGTTACAATTCAGGTAGGAGGCGGAACCTATCTCCCTATTACCCATGTTGGTTATGCTACAATTGCCTCTACAACAGGTAATATCAAATTAAATGAAGTACTGGTTTACCCTGAAATACAAAAATCTCTACTTTCTGTCTAAAGATTATGTGATGATTATTCATGTGGAGTATACTTTGATGCTAATAAAGTATGTGTAATTGATCTCAATACTCAGAAAGTAGTGGCAAAGGGACCCATAAATAATGGGTTATATTTGTTGAAGAACCAAGAACTTGTGGCTCTCTATTCAAATCGTCATTGCTCAACTTCAGAAGATACTTGGCATCATCGTCTTGCCCACGCTAACTCTCAGATTCTTCAACATCTCAAAACCATCAAGGAAATACAAGTCAATAAGAGCAGAACTTCTCCAATTTGTGAGCCTTGCCAAATGGGGAAAAACTCTAAGTTAAAGTTTTTAAATTCAGAATCCCAGGTGATTCACCCTCTAGATAGGATTCATTGTGATCTATGGGGGCCTTCACCAGTTGTATCTAATCAAGGATTCAAGTTTTATGCAATTTTTGTTGATGATTTCTCTAGACACTCATGGTTTTATCCCTTAAAAGCAAAGTCTAAATTTTACTCAGTTTTTGTGTCTTTTCAAAACATGGTTGAGAATCAGTTCAACACCAAGATCAAAGTGTTTCAAAGTGATGGAGGAGATGAATTCACTAGTAATCAACTAAAAATATTATTTGTTGAAAGAGGTATCATACATAGAGTACCATGCCCTCATACACCACCAAAAAACGGAATTGCCGAAAGAAAACATAGGCATCTTGTTGAGCTTGGTCTATCCATGATGTTTCACATTCATACTCCGTTACAGTTCTGGGTAGAAGCCTTCTTCAGTGCAGTCTTCATAAGCAACCTTCTTCCATCACAGGTCCTCCACAACAAAAGCCCCTTTGAGACTCTGTTCAGTCAAAAACCAAACTATTCTATGCTGAGAATCTTCGGGTCAGGATGTTATCCTTGCTTGCGACCCTACAATCAACACAAACTTGAACCAAGATCCTTGCAATGTGTCTTTCTTGGGTAAAACTCTCAATACAAAGGATATAGGTGTCTTTATCCTCCTACAGGGAGAGTATACATCTCCCGACATGTTGTATTTGATGAAGAAACATATCCCTTGAAGCAACAATACAGATCATGGTTCCCAAGTACACTACACCTATACTACAAGCATGGCAAAGTCACATTGATCTTCTTGTACCAAATGAGCAGCCATTGGAAGAACCAGACGCTTCTGATCATCATCCTATATGTTTTCCATATACACAAAGAACAGCATCCCAACATGTCATACATGAAGAACAAGATACAACAAAAGAGCCCCAAAATAATGATGAAGCAAAGATATTATTGAATGAAACACAACAAGAAGCTCAAACATAATCAAATATGGCTGCTACACAATATGATTCTGGAGACTCAAACTCCATCCAAGTTGAGCTCTCCACCACCTCTCCTCAAACCAATAATCATCCCATGACAACAAGAGCAAAGGTAGGAATCTACAAACCAAACACTAAGTATGTGCTTCTCACTTCATTATTCTCCATAGAAGAACCAAAAACACTAGCAACTGCAATGAAACATCCAGGATGGAATCAAGTTGTTCTTGATGAAATGGTACATATCCACATGTTTCACACCTGGACTCTGTAACCACTAACAGAAGATATGAACATACTAAGCTCAATGTGGGTTTTTCGAACAAAACTAAAACCAAATGGAACTGTTGACAGATTTAAAGCTCAGTTATTTGCAAAAGGCTTTGAACAAGAAGAGGGCTTCGATTACCTAGAAACATTCAGCCCAGTGGTTAGAACAACAACATTTAGGATGGTACTAGAGGTAGCTACTTCAAAAGGTTGGTTCATCAGACAATTAGACGTCTCAAATGCCTTTCTCCATGGGGAGACAATTAGACGTCTCAAATGCCTTTCTCCATGGGGAGCTACAAGAACATGTTTTTATATATCAACCAAATCATGTATGTCGTCTAACAAAATGTATGGACTAAAACAGGCGCCAAGGGCTTGGTTTGACACCTTCAACAAATTTGTCATAGATTTTGGGTTCACTTGCTTCAAATATGATCCATCTTTATTCACATATCACAAAAATGGTCAATCCTTGGTCTTGCTACTATATGATGATGACATACTTGTCACAGGGAGTAACTCAGCTCTGTTTGAAGAACTACTTCAAGCTCTTCACAATAGGTTTTATATGAAAGACCTTGGAGATCCAAAATATTTCCTTGGAATTGAAATAGTATCAAACATAAGTGGTATGTTCCTTCATCAAAAAGCTTATGCTTCAGACATACTTCATCGGGCTACAATGTCAGATTGCAATTCAATGCCAACTTCATTACCTCAGCAGCTATTTAACTTTGAATCTGAGCTATTCCCTGAACCCACTTATTTCAGGAGCCTTTTCTGGAAAAATGCAGTATCTAACAATAACAAGACCAGACATTGAATTTGCAGTCAACTTTGTCTGTCAACGAATGCACGCCCCAACAATCTCTGATTTTGGGCTACTTAAACAGAAACTTCGATACATCAAAAGAACAGTCTCAATGGGTCTTCACATCAAAAAGAACTCAAACTAGTCTCTTTCAGCCTATTGCGACAGTGACTACGATGGTTTTCGAGAAACCTGACGTTCAACTACGGTTTACACATTACTTGGACCAAATCGATCTCATGTTTGCCAAGTGCCAACAAACAGATCTCGGGTTCTTCTACGAAGGCGAATATCGGGCATTAACTATAACAACAAAGGAGATCACTTGGCTATCCTTTACGCTTTGAGATCTTGGAATCTCTCTGGACCATCTAACTTTTTTACTATGCGATAATCGTTCTTCGATCCGGCTCGGCGCAAATCCTGCTGCACGGTCGCTCCAAACACTTCAACACGAGACTACCATTACATCCGAGAGCAAGTTGCCATAGTGCTAATTGAGACTGTACATGTGCATGCAAACTTACAATTGGCTGACATCTTCACCAAATCGTTAGCAAGAAGACCGTTTGAGCATCTGCGAACCAAACTCGATGTTACTGAGTCACCCACACCGAGTTTGAGGGGGAATGAAAGTGATAAAGTCCAAGAAGAAATTAAAACAAAAGAAGACCCAAACACAAAGAAGCCCACATGTCAAAACATGACAAAGAACACAAATCCTCTTGTACATGCACCTGCAAAAGACGTTACAACAAGAAATCAAATCAACGGTAACAATGACAATCGATTCTTGGTTTTACAAAACTTTGACCAGAATACAGCTGTCCAAGGATAAGGATTACATGATTCTAGATTGTTCATTTTGTCGCTATAAAAACTCTGTAAAACCCTAGTCAAAAATATTCATTTAATAACAAAGTATTAGTCAGAAATTTTTGTCACTATACCTTTGTGTAATATTCATTATGGAAAGTGACAATGATCTTCATGTGCCAAACCAGCAACCATTGGAAGAACCAGACGTTATAACAAGAAATCAAATCAACGGTATTAATGGCAATCGATTCTTGGTTTTACAAAACCTTGACCAGAATACAGTTGCCCAAGGATAAGGATGACATGATTCTAGATTGTTCATTTTGTCACTATAAAACCTATGTAAAACCCTAGTCAGAAATATTCATTCAATAACAAAGTATTATTCAGAAATACCACTATATTTATAAGCTTTCTAAAGTCTTTGAGTTATTAAAATATATACTCCAGATTTGTTTTATAAAGATTGATTTTATAGTCTATTAATTGTTTTCCGGTAACTTAATTTTTTGAATAACTCGCTTTTTTATTGATTAGTAAAAATATATTTCCTTCGTCCCATAATATAAAAAATTCTAGGCTAATGCACATTTATTAAACACTTATTTTTATAACAACAAACATTAATGAAATGTATTTTTTGAAAAAAACTATAATGCAATTGATTAAAAAGTTTATTAGACTCTTCAAATTACTTACTATTTTAACGCATTCTGAATTATTTTAGCATTCTCAATTTTATTAAATGTTAAACATTTGTGATTTATACAATGCATAGTGTTTGGGCAAAAGTTAGCGATCCGTTAGAAGAACCACGGAATTCGATAACGGTTAATACTACTAGAATCGGTTTGAATTGGATGTCTTTACTAATCGTTTAGGATTTACAATATGAGAGAGAAATATCAAAGAATTAGACCTAAAGTACAATCTAAAGTTATGAACGAGTAAATCTCTCTAAAAGTAGGTGTTTTGTGTCTTGAATCGAATATATGAATGTATGAATGAATGAATGTCTTGGGTCTTCTAACTTCTTATTTATATAGAGGTCTTTAGGGCAATGAGCTTCCTTTTCCTTTTATGAATAGGAATTGACTTTTTTCCTTTTATTGACCTTTTTCCTTTTATTTAGATATTTTCCTAGATTATCTCCTTTATGAATATTTAAGAGAATCTAGTAATATATCTTTTCCATTTTACCTTATGTCGATAATTAAGCCCAAATAAAGCCCAACATCAACTAAAGGAGGTCGGTTCCGATATTGTCGCTGATTCCGGTTTAACTGGTCCGATCTGCCGTCAGTCCGGTCCGATCTGCCGCCGGTTAAACCTTAACCGGGATGGTAAAATTTATCCCCAGCTTTGCTCTTCTTTGACTCCGGGTAAGAAGGGGAAAGTAGTTTGTCGAAGGATAAATTTCTTGAGCTCACCTTTGATTTCGTCGTGGATTGATTTCGTCATACGCCGAGTAGCAATGTTGAGTTGACCTCACTTGGAAGAGATATTCATGGATGCGCTGGGGATGTTGCCTCGTTAAAAACCTTACCAGGAAAACCCAGTGGGAAAAACCATGGTTAAGGGGAAAAGAGTGCAACACGCATTGTCTCCTCCTCGTTTGATCGACTCGTTTGAGTAGGGTTCACTTGAACTTGCATTATGACTTCTTTACATGCTTCAAAAAGAGCATATCTCGCCAATCTTGAAGTTGCATCGTGATTTGATGGTCCTTCTGTTTGGCTTCGTGAAGTGATGACATTCTGGTGTTTTTTCCGCCGAGAGGATGGTCGTCTCATTATCCTTGATGAGAATTTTGAATGTTTTCCTCGCGTAGAGATTATAAAACATGTGTTAGTATATTAAAGATAATAAGTAAAGTAATGCTTTAACGATTTTGATCAATGTGATCATATTTATCCTATGTAAGGATTTGATGACTTTCTTCTCGTGTAGAGAGTTGTCACGTGGTTATTCTCAGTTAGAATCTTAGACGTTTGTCCCGCGTAGGGATTGGTCTTTCTATTATCCTCTGTGAGGGTCACTGACATTTTCCCGCGTGGGGATTAGTCGTGTGAATATCTTTTGTAAAGATTATTGAAGGCTTGGAACGTAGTCGTTCCATGAATCCATATAGGGTTCTCTTCGTAAGAGTTCGATTAGGAAATACCTTTATATCATTGAGAGTAAAGTCTTTCTCCTTCTATATAAGCGTATATCAACGTTTAGTCAAAACTGAAAGAGTTTGTGATGATGAGATTACCTCGATGATGATCTGCTAAGTGACCGACAAGCTGATTTGATCATGAGAACTGTTTCGTTCGGGATATGATGTCGTTGATGAATTGTCATCGTCTTTCTGCTCCCAGTAACATCCGCCCTTGATCATCTTTTCTTGGAGACTAAGTCCATAATCCAGGTCGAGTCTTCTTTCGTCCGTGAGGATGGGGATATCGAGCGAATAAAGGTTAAAATCCACCGTATATCTTCATGTTTTGATGCTGCCACCGTGTTCAAAGCTTTGTTGGCAGGACTTCTTCTTTGTAAGAGAAACTTTCATTCCGTTCCATTGGAGAGAAAGGAATCTCTTCTATATCGCCAGTGACGGTTCTTTGGCCACGAAGGGAAATCATGGTGGTAAGATAAAATTTCTCATGTCCATGCTAGGTCTTGAAACGTCTATCTCTTACAGAAAGATGTTGAATCCATGTCGCAAGAGGTTGATAACCTCATCCGAAGGAAAGAAGTCGTCGACACCGGATGTAATTAGCGCCTTTGT
Source organism: Cochlearia excelsa (assembly GCA_963556525.1). Classification (NCBI taxonomy): domain Eukaryota; kingdom Viridiplantae; phylum Streptophyta; class Magnoliopsida; order Brassicales; family Brassicaceae; genus Cochlearia; species Cochlearia excelsa. Next base: position 34,546,795 of record OY748327.1, on the reverse strand, counting down.
AGGTCGGCGATCATATCTTCGAGAGAGATTAAGACGAAGATCTTTAAGATGAAGATCTTTATGAGAAATCGTCATAGATGAAGTCTAGATGATGCTGATATGAAGTGCCGCCATGTGAATCCTTCGTGGTTGCAAGTGGCAATATGATTCTGACTCGTCGTCTGTTTGATCCTTTCGTCGTTGCATCCGACGATTTCCTCAACTTGAAATATTCCCCCTTTGAGTAATACTTATTGGATGTACTACGCCTTAGTGCATCTCCAGACTTGCACCCGATTACTGGTTTAGTATTTGCGAGCAAAGTCTTGTGTTCTTTCACCATGGTCACCTTGCAAGTGAGAGGGTGATTCTTCTTGATGGACAATTCGCGCCATGTTGGTAGATTTTAGAACATACTTATCGTCTTCAGCTTTAACTTTTTGGGTTCTTTTTACTTGAATTTGGCTCCAAGCAGAGTATCACCGTCGAACTCGCGCTTTCTTCAGTGATGCGATCGCCGTAGAGGTTGTAAGTGAGTTGGAATTGATACCTCTTGGTCCAAGATGATGTTTTGTGAAGTTGAAACCTTCTAATGTCGCAGGTACGTCCTTCAAGAGAGCATGCGTCTTCTATGTTTGATGGTTGAAGATGAGCTTTCCCGTCAGTCGTGATTTCGTCAATGAGATTCTTCGTTACTCTATTTGATGTTGACCGTTTATAGAGTTTTATCTTCGATGTGTGATCTTTCACGGGGATCACACTCAGTTGTCAAAGGTACGCCATGAAAGGTTGAAACTTCGTCTTCAAAGTAGAGCTCGTGTGGGCTAACTTCTACATTCCTAGGTGAACTCCGTAAGGTTGACACTTCCGCCATGGTTGATGAACTCCGTAGGGTTGAAACTTCCGCCATGGTTGATGAGTCATCCAAGGATTATAAGGTCGTACTCATCATGAAAAAGATGTATGAGGGCGGCTCAAGGTCGCTTTAAGGGCTCGCTTTCTCCGGTGTTGAATGAGTCGCCTTCGGCTCGTCTTGGTCGACCATTCAGAAAGCTTTTATGATGGACCCGTCATCTTTTAGGCACTTGTTGGGTCAGCTTGTTGCCATCAATGCCAAGAACAAAGACGTAGAAGACCTCAAAGTCTCCATATCTGATCATGGAGGAGCTTCAACAAAAAGTCATCGAGAGGATGAAATAAAGGATGAGGACGTGAAGTCGCTGAAGGGGAAGAACGAGCTGCTTCAAACTGAATACGACTTCTTCCTTGGCGGGTCTGCGGTTATAACCCGGTGGGAGACAGTAAAGGAGTATCTGGTCGGGCAGCATTTGTCTTGGGACCTTGAGGGCCTTGATCGCCGTTATGCCCAAGTGGTGAAGGCTCAGGCACAGTTCAAGGGTCTGCCTGCTCCGGAGGTGGTTGAGTCGCTGATGGCGTTTAACGATGCTCCTCCGTCTTGATCCTCCTTTATCTAAAAACTTTTAATTCTGTTGTGGTCCATCCATGGGATGGGCCATCTTTAAACTGTTAAGTGGGCCGCTCAAACTTTCGTTGATCATAGCGGACCCTTATGTTTTTTTGCCCTTGGTGGGCTTTTTTTGGATTTTGCCCCCGAGGCTAAATTTGCTTTTTCGGTTATCTTTTGTTTTGAGCTTTCGATAAGTTTGAACTATATCCTTTGAGCGTCAAATCCGATTAGATGCACCGATCAAATTAAGCCTCGTTAGGTTATCCGTCACTGACCATCTTAAATCCGGATGGATCCGACGAGGTCGGTCATCTTTCATCTCTAAGTGGTGAATCTACTATCTCTCGTGGAGATTCTATCCGTTGGTTGTTTTTAATGCGTATGGGACCGCGGGGGTCAACCGTTTTTTGGACGAGATCTCGGAGATTCGATCGTCATTAATAGTGGATCAGTTAAGGGTCTCAGCGATGTATTAACCGTACAGAGCCTGTCGGGTGAGTCGGTTAAGTTTCGCCGAGCCTTTGTGCTGTACATTGCCTGGATGGGATCCGGAGATCGGCCATCTCAGTGGGGTTTCAGCGAGGTCTCGTCAGACCTGTACACCCAAGAGGGCGGCTAATGTGCGTTGCTGATTTTATACTTTCGAGGAAGGTCATTAACACACGATTAGCCTCCAACTTGTCGACTGGGCGGTTCGGGCAACCATACCAGCAGTCTTATGGAGTGAGGTGCCGTCGCGCCTGTACACTCGGCTGTTAGGTTACATGCCCGCAGACAATAACTCTAACTTTGCCTGGTCCTAACGTGGTCCGGAAACCCGTATGGAACCCTTCTAGCGTTCGATTTACACTGACACAGGCTGTCAAGATGTTTTCGGCTAGGATCGAGCCTGTGGTTTGATAAATTTCGAGCAAATTTATCCACCATAGTGGGCTATTGGCCTATGCGAAATAGGGCTTTTGGCCTATACGGAATAGGGTTTTTGGCCTATGCGGAATAGGGCTTTTGGCCTATGCGGAATAGGGCTTTTGGCCTATGCGGAATAGGGCTTTTGGCCTATGCGGAATAGGGCTTTTGGCCTATGCGGAATAGGGCTTTTGGCCTATGCGGAATAGGGCTTTTGGCCTATGCGGAATAAGGATTTTGGCCTATGCGGAATAGGGCTTTTGGTATTTGCTTGACGAAGTCGATAAACTCACGTCGAACATTATTGGCTGGTGAAGTAGTTTAAACTTCTTTGAGCCTTCTAGGGTGACGAAGTATATCGTCTTAACCTTTATTATTTTGCAAGGTTACTTTCGTAACCTTTACCCCTAAGATGTTTAGTTGATGAATTTCATCGAGCTCAACATCTAACTTTATCTCGTTGACCTAGGTCTACGAGTTTATAGAAATCGTTCTAAGGCTTTTGGGTTTTAGGTTTGTACCTTGCCCCCGTAAATCGTCGAACGATATTTCAACGAGCTTTTTCTTGTGACGGCGTTTTCATTAGGGTTTATTTTATTAAACGTTTTGGTTGCTTATAATTTTTACCCTAAGTATTTTTCATGAAAGTTTTTTGAGGATTGGTGATATTTGCCCTGAAACTTGGGCGAGATATGTTATCAACGCTTTTGCAGCCAACTAATATCTCGATTGAGTTTCAATGGATGACCTATTTCGGTGTTTTATATATAAACTTTTTGAGATTATCTATATTTGCCCACGAAACTTGGGCGAGATATGTCATGAACGCTTTTGCGGCTAACTAGTATCTCGCTTGAGTTTCAATGGACGACTAGTTTTGATATTAACACTATGTTTGGTAAGCGAGTCTTTTTCAAAAGTTCGCTTACGTTTTAAGTTTTTGTTTTATAGGTATATTAATTATTTGAAAATAATTAATGCGTACCTTCTTCCTTATGGAACTTTGTCGTTGAGATGTGATCCGAGGAATAGTCGCCAAGGTAATTCTCCATGGATAAAGTTTGTGCAATAAGTAGTTTTGCACGTCTCTTTGCTCGGCTGAGGTGGCTAGCCCGACTGAATGTCCTGAGTGTGGACGCTGAAGGATTCACTGATATTCCAATCAGTGTATTAAAGTCTGCGGCCTGACGTTCGTTGAGGATTTTCCAGATAACGCCAAAGTCGCTGAGTTTGGCCGCTCTTTAGAGATATCATAACCATTGTTGCACGCGGCTGATAGTAAGGTTGTAGTTTCTCGTCGGCCATCAATACGTCGAGTGTAAGTTTCTTCTTGAATACCCTCGTTGCAATCTCCTCTTCGTTCGGGTGGTAAAGATTGGATGAGGTTCTTATGTCCGCCGAGTGAACCTTATGCCCCACGGATTTGTGGTAGTATATGCTCCATGAGATAAATATTTCTTTTGATCTTGCGGATGCATCGGGATTCGGCTACATGTAGTGAAAACGTTGGCCTATCCGATTAGTTGATGCCTCGCCATATAGCTAATGACCCATCATAGTTGCAGCGAGCTTATCTCCTGAGCGAATTATGATTGACAGAGGTTTCCGACTTTTTCCTTGGCAACCCTGTCATGATCCGTAATAGACTTTCCTTGCGCTTGAGTTCGTCATTGATGATTAAGTCCCCAGTTGTACGCTTCTTCAGACGTCGCCGGTGAATATGCTTACGACTGATCTTGATCATCTCAAGTTCTCATGGAGGTAGGGGTTGATGGCATAGTCAAACGTCAATGGGATCGCCTTCTTCTTGTGAGATCATCGTTTTCGTACGAACTCACTTGTTGTATTGATTCCTCGCTTGTATCTTCTAAGATCGTCCTTCTATAAGCGGTCTTCAGGAGAGTGTTCACCAAGTTTTCATAGTTGATGAATTCTCCTTCCATCGAGCAATTAGAGTTAACACGATGACTGGTGTGCCATGGGGATTCATACTCCTTATGATATCCTTCGATGATGAACAAATTGCGTGTTATACGAATTGTTCAACCATTCCTTTGGCATCGTTGTTGTGGTGGTTCTTATACTTGCGTTGGTCGTCGAGCTGAGTCAGCTTGACGAATTATGACAATGATGGCGGCATAATCCTCGGCGGAATAGCGTTCAGTTTCCATATCTTTGTGAACAACCAGATGTGTAGGTGGCGTTTCGGTTGACGTAATCCTTGGCGGAATAGGACTCATCTTCCTTCTTCTTATTTGATTCATAATAGAGTCTACCGTTGTGAATAGCGCCAGTGATGAATCTTCTAACCGTCCACTAAGCATCGATTTCGTTTTCGACTTTGTTAACGTCGAAGCGTGATCTCCAATACGTCTGGTCTTCTCACTGAGGCTTTTCATGTGGAGTGACTGGTGAGTCCGCCTCGCTAATGTTGAAACGTGGTTTTTGATATGGTTCGTCTTCTCATGAAGGTTTTCCACATCGTAAGATCCGCGAATCCGCCTTTGTTGATTGATAATCATCGCGGGTCAATTTTGTTCCCAAGTGACCATGCTCGATCGAGAACACTTTCCATGGTTTTGCATTGGTACTTGGTGAGTTGTTTGTAGAGGTTGATGTCTACAAATAGACCTCCTTCGAACGCATAAACTACTCCTTGGCATATTGCAGCTTGGGTTAGGAGCCTTCGTAACATCGTCGACACCTTTATCATATTATTATCGTTGACAAACTAGTCGCCGAGCGGATGGTCAACGAACAGATGGAAGTCGACCGGATACGAACCTCTCTTCACCTCTTCTTGATCGTCGTTGTTAACAATTCACCTTCGTGATTCTGTATAATTATTAGGGTTTTCGCTTTGCCCCATAATACATCCTCGTTGTCTATACGTGATTGTCGGGGTTGGTAGAGCCATCGTAGATCTTCGCCGTTGGGAAGGTGAACCTCTCGGGCATCTTTACCAGAGTAATCTCATCCGTGAAGGGTGAGTCAGCATGGGAGTAACGTTTGGAGCGTCTTATGGGTGGAGCTACTCCCGGTATCCGTTCGATCATTAATTCGAAAGCACTAAGCCTTTTCTCGATGACGGAATCGATGTAGGCATGATCCCTTTCGAAGTAGGAACAGTCGTGGTCGAGATCGACGATGTTCCGATCACAGAAGGTACTAGGTTTTCCTCCCGTCGTTGGATAATATGTACCTGATCTGAATAATCTCACCGGCCGGATGGGGGTGATGAGATCCTGTCGGGAAGCGGATCTCTGACCATGGGAGGTGAGATTAGCGCTCTGCCCCCGAAGTCGGAGATTATCCTCCTCCAGCCGAGCAAGCCTTTCGTTGCTTGCCCGGAGTTGCTCGTTGACGGCATCCACTCGTTGCTGAGCGTGTTCGTCGAGAACGGTGTAGTAGGTTGCTCCGTTATCGCTCTTCGTAGCGCTATACTTCTGCCCCTCTCTCTAGCGCCAAACTGTTTGGGCAAAAGTTAGCGATCCGTTAGAAGAACCACGGAATTCGATAACGGTTAATACTACTAGAATCGGTTTGAATTGGATGTCTTTATTAATCGTTTAGGATTTACAATATGAGAGAGAAATATCAAAGAATTAGACCTAAAGTACAATCTAAAGCTATGAACGAGTAAATCTCTCTAAAAGTAGGTGTTTTGTGTCTTGAATCGAATATATGAATGTATGAATGAATGAATGTCTTGGGTCTTCTAACTTCTTCTTTATATAGAGGTTTTTAGGGCAATGAGCTTCCTTTTCCTTTTATGAATATGAATTGACTTTTTTCCTTTTATTGACCTTTTTCCTTTTATTTAGATATTTTCCTAGATTCTCTCCTTTATGAATATTTAAGAGAATCTAGTAATATATCTTTTCCATTTTACCTTATGTCGATAATTAAGCCCAAATAAAGCCCAATATAAACTAAAGGAGGTCGGTTCCGATATTGTCGCTGATTCCGGTTTAACTGGTCCGATCTGCCGTCAGTCCGGTCCGATCTGCCGCCGGTTAAACCTTAACCGGGATGGTTAAATTTATCCCCAACACATAGTATCTCCATTTTTAAGTTATACATGTTAGAACTAGGAATTAGTGTGTTTAGTATTTTAATTTTAGGATTTGGGTTGGTAAAAATTTGGATATATATTATAACTAGAAAAGTATTTGTTTCCTTTGGTTGGTATAAATTCAGAATTAGAGAAACCAAATAAATAGTATTCATTTAATATTTTCTACACATAAATAATTGGAAAAAATAGAATCAAAAATAAATAAATAAACAAACACTTTTCTCTCTATAAATATCACTACCAAGCGCACACAGACACACTCACATCTACATTTAAAAAAAAAACTCACACACTCACATCTACAAAAACAAAATGGATCAATCACCAAAAGAAATCACGAGGGAACAAGAGAAAGGAAAAAAACAAAATTGTAGTATCTCTCTTTCCCTTCTCCCTATTAATATCAATATCATGGCCTTGTCTCCTCTCAACAGACTGTTGAAAGAGGAAAGGCAAGTCAAAAGGAGAGGTTCCGTGCCAACTCCACCATAAATATATAATATATTTATTAGTAAAGATTAACATCAATAAATATATAATTGGTCACAAAAAGTTATATATTTATTAAGATTTTAAAATATGTACAAATCTTAATAGATATGCATTACTATATTAGTTAAGAAAATTTTAAATTTAATTGCAAAACGTGTGCTTGACAAAAATAAAAATAATTACATTATTAATTACGATTTTTTAAAATTTTTAGTTTAGAATGAATATTTTATTTTTTAGTTTTGACACATGTTGAAATCTCAATCAATATGATTTACACATGTCACGATCTCGTGAATGAGTAACTTTCGTAACCAAACTTTATAATAAGATTGAGTTGATTCTTTATAAATTTGAGGAATTCACAAAACTACACAATTTTATTCCTTCCTTCACAAAACTCTACATAATTCAATATTTTTTATATTTACACCCTTTCAAAATTTTAAATGGTTGATTTACCCTTCAAAAATTACCAAAATAAAAATCTTTTCATTTGGGTTCGCTAGTGAATGTTTAGTGTATTGTATTAAAAGGGTTGGATTGTGTAGATATAATTTATATGGATTTAATTTTGATTGTTTAGATGTAGTTTTGTGAAGTAACTTTGAAATGGTGTAGTATCGTAGTTCCCTATAAATATGAGAATACATCGAGAAAAATAGGATATTAATTCGACATACGCACGTTGCAGATAGATAAAGTACATTTAGGAGTTAAGCGAGGGGTAAGCTCTCAAGGTACAAGAAAATCTACTTGATGAAAAAGAAATGAGTAACAAAATATGAAAACATTAATTGATGCAAATAAATTAGTAATATAAAATCATATAAGCACATTGTTATCAACATTTGATTCACAATTATGTTATCTTAGAATTAACTAAATGTGTTTGATTAAGAAAATGAACTAAAAAATCTTATATAAACATAACTAAAAGGGATTAAAGAATATGGCTCAAACTACCATGATTCACAAAACTACACCATTTCAAAATTACTTCACAAAACTACACCTAAACACTGAAAATTAAATTCAAATAAACCCTACCCACACAATCCTACCCCCTTAATACTATACCATAAACACTAATTAGCGAACCCAAATGAAATTTTTTAATTTTGGTAATTTTTTTAAAGGATAAATCAAGCTTTTAAAAATTTGAAAGAGTGAAAATATGAGAAAATTTTTAATTAGGTAGAGTTTTGCAAATGAAGGGTTGAAAGGGTGTAGTTTTGTGAATTTCTCAAAAAATACTATACATTAATAATAAATACATTCCAAGTGTTTAGTTTCTTTATAATAAACCGTTTAATTTATTTTTAGTTACAAAGGGAGAATTACAAAACTACACCTTTTAAATTACGTTTCACAAAATTACACATTTTAAAATTCTCTTCGCAAAACTACACCTAAAGACAAAAAATGAAATCCAAATAAAGTCAACGCATACAACCCTACCCCCTTAATCACTCTATCCTAAACAATAATTAGCGAACCCAAATGAAATTTTTTAATTTTGGTAAAAATTTAAAGGTAAATCAACCTTATAAAATTTGGAAAAGTTGTAATTATGTGAAAAATTGAATTAGTTATAGTTTTGTAAAGAAATGGATGAAAGGGTGTAGTTTTGTAAATTCCTCTACAAATAATCCATTATTCTCTATATATGTTATTTCATTGTGATCTTTCGATATAATATTAAAACTATGTGACTTCTCGCGCCATGCGTGACGAATAAATTTTAAAAATAATATAGTTTGAGGTAGAGATGGATAATGATAATGAGGTTTAAGGTTTATTATAATAATATTTACAATTTGAATTATTTTTTGTTTCGGTTATAAAATTTATACTATTTTTTTTTTACTTAATTAAATTCAGTTTTAAAGTGTAATTTTTTGTCGTGAATTAGTCTACTCGTAACCATGTTAGTTTTCAATATAGAATTGATCGAGCAACTACAACTATTATCTCGAGACTTTCGTATCATGGGCAATATTATAATTTTTTATAATTTAAACAATTTTTTTTTCAAAATCTCGAAAATATTTGTTATAGTATTTCCCCAAAATCTCAAAAATCTCTGTTATTAGTATATTTCCAAAATCTCGAAAATCTTTGTTAGAAGTACTCCTTATAATATTTTTAACACTATATATGATAACTCCTAGATTATAGGAGAAATAAGAACAAATTTATATGGAAATTTTCGAAAATAGAAAAAGTTCAAAATTAAATTATCATAATCTTTATGAAAAATATAATCTAGGAATTATACGATCCATCAAATAAATGTATATCTTCTTATCTATATTATTATTTTCGAAGTAGTAATTTGAACATGTCCAAAAAATCACTCAATATTACACATTATGCCATTGAGTATAAAAATAATAATTTTGATAAATTAGGTAAAAAGGATTCGGATGGTGTATTTTTGTAATCCCCCACAAATTTATATGGCCCGTGAATATGTCTTTACCTAATTCGGCTCTATAAACTAAATATTTGACGATAAATTTTGTTCGCAAAACTCCCTTAAATAACGTATAATAATTTGGAAAATCATATCAAATATGATTTTTTTCCTAACAAATATATGGATATTATTTGTAGTAAAAATTATTATGAAAATTGCTTTATTGTCTAATTAAAAGTTACATCATACCTTAAATATCTTTGTATGTTAAAACTCTTTGTGATAAATATTATTTATGGAGAATTACAAAACTACATATTTTGAATTACGTTTCACAAAACTACACCTTTTAAAAATTTCTTCACAAAACTACACTTAAACACATAAATTATATCCAAATTAAGCTCACCCATACAACCCTACCACTTTAATTACTACACCCTAAACACTAATTAGCGAATCCAAATGAAATTTTTTAATTTTGGTGAAGTTTTAAATGGTAAATCAACCTTTTAAAATTTTGAAAGGGTGTATGTAAAAAAATTGAATTAGGTAGAGTTTTGTAAAGGAAGGGATAATAGTTTTGTGAATTCCTCTATTATTTATAACATGGGAAGATATTATATGATCTTTTAGTTCTTTTTAGTAAACATTATTTGAATATAATTTAAACAAATGGGGAGATATTGTTTACATCAAAATTTAATCCTACTATTTTCTGGATCTTCATAATCCTACTATTTTATGGATCTTCATAATTCGAAACAAATATGTTTGATTGCTTCGTTAAAGGAATATTATCAAACGAAAACGTTTTTGTTAAAGAGTTGTATTTTCTAACAAATTCCTTGTTAAAGGACTATTTTTTGGATCTTCATAAATTTACTTATATCAAGCAAGAGTTCTATGTTCGTAATCAAAATAAAAAGAATATTAATAACTTTATTTTATTGATTTATTAGAGAATCCTGATTTTTTATTAAACTTTTATCAGTGTGAAAAATTAAATTTTCGAAAACAAATGATTGCATGAATAAAAAGTGGTCACATTTAACATGATATTTCACATAGCGTTTTCACATAGATCTTATGTTTGGGCCTTGAAAGATGTTTAGTGATTTTAAATAAAATGATTAATGATGTTTCCATGTTGTATATTTTATTGGTTGTTAATGATTCCTTCTGCCATGTCACCATTTATTTGCCGAAACTCATTATGGTGTCGACACGTAGGATTTTTAAGGAAAATCACTTCCCAAATAATGTCTTAGGGATATTTATAAAACTAGCTTTCTTTTAACTTATATTACGCACAAAAAATCCTAATAATTTAAAAGAACTTGTAGCTGTTTAAAATTACGTTGTATATGGACCCAATTAGTCTACATACTTTTATTACAAACTAGGTGGTTTGACCCGCGCCACGGCGCGGGCATGAATAGCTATCGAAAATAATAATAATTAGTTTTGTTATTTTTGAATATATTAAAGTGATAAAATAATAAGTAATTATTTTTAAAGAAATACTTTTTAATATATTAATTATTCAAACTATATGCAAATGAAATTCTAATGCATATAATCATCAATATAAAAATATAAAAAGAGCAAAAAGTTACTAAATTATAGAAAATTATAAAATATGTTTAAAAGCAAAATTGTAAATGGAATATGTTATCAATAAAAACAAAACATTAAAAAACTTCACTTTAACAATAAGTGATCTAGATATGTTTTAAATTTTTTTCTTCGTAGACAACGGTTATAATATTTTTGTGGGTTTTCTCATCTCTATTCATAATTAAAAATTTATAAATTAATAATATAATAGTTTATGACTTCGAAAGGTAGAAAACTGTTTGATTTTGTTTTAAATGTTTAAAATTTAAATATTTATAACATCAAAGCTATAATTATTTAACATTTTTTAAAAATATGCAAAACTATTAAAAAATTCTAGATCAACTTGAATAATCGTTAATGTAAACTAAATAAAATAAGAGAAATTCAGAAAACTACGTCATTTCAATCCTTCCTTCACAAAATTACACCTAATTCAATTTTTCTCCTACTTTTACACCCTTTTGAAATTTAAAATGGTGCAATTATGCTCTACAAAATTACCAAAATTAAAATATTTTCATTTGGGTTCGCTAATTGCTGTTTAGGGTATAATATTGAAGGTGTAGGGTTTTGTGGGTAAGGCTAATTTCGATTTAATTTTTTCTAATTAGGTGTAGTTTTGTGAAGTTGTTTTAAAAAGGTATAGTTTTGTGAAATGCAATTTAAAAGATGTAGTTTTGTAATTCTCCCATAAAATAATTACCACTTATAATAATAAGTAACTATAAAATACATATTTCTAACATAAAATCCACAATTATCTAATATTTTTTAGAAAGTCAAGTATATCATATTTGCAAAAAATATTAAAAATTCGTGGATCAATTCAAATAATCGTGAATGTAAACTAAAACGGACAATTACCACTTATAATAACAATAAGTAGTTATATGTATTTACAATAGAAATTAAAATCCCAATAAAAGTGACATCATATTATTTTTTATAAGATAATACAAACAATTGAAAAATAAAAAGTGAAAACAAAATTTTTAAACAAGAATATATAAAAATAAACAATTTCCTATATTGTTTCTATTTGCGATAAATATGCCAATTACTTGGTATTATCATATATGATATATATATGAATGATATAATATCACACTGATACACGTGAATGTAATATTATGTATGCTAAACGTGAATGTAGTATTATATACTGATAATCGATATGGAATAAATTTAAAGTTATAATCATAACAAAAATTTGAAAATATTAATTAACTAAAGATAAATAAAATTGTTTTTTAATTTCGTTTCATGTAAAAAATAAAATTTAAATTTTCTAGATTGTCTGTCGTTGCAGTACATTGAAAATATTAAAAATAAAATTAAAATCAAATGTTGAAAATAATATAATAAAAATCAAAATTTTCCTTAAGTAGCTATATTTGTAACACATAAACCAAGTTATTTTCATTTATTATATAAATTATAATGATGAGAATTATACGATAGGAGATGTTTATATTATAAATATTAATATATAAAATGACTCATAGCATATATTAAACGTATTATTTTCAAAAACAGCCCTTCAATATGCTAGGTTTTGATGTAACAATATTCTTTTTGAATAAGATGTAACAATATTTGTTTAATCACAAATATTTTCTCACATGAATATCTTTTTCATTAACGAAAGCATATACAAAACTAAACTCCATACCCACTTAAGCAGAAAAAATATATTTAATAAGCTGTAGTTACATTATTATATATATGTAAAGAAACTAAAATAAATAATTTGGATGTAGTATATATTTGTGAACATATTTGTTTTGTAAAATTTTAATTATACCTAACACATGTTTGGCCACAAAATATATTAAAATTAAATATATCATAAACTGAAAATGTTTTTCTAAAAATCCCTAAATTAAGAAGGAAAAAATAGAGAAATACCCATTGACGAATGAATATAATGATAATAATTACTTTGGATGCTCAAAGGTATAAAGTTTTATGGTAGAAAGATTTAGAATGTAGAATAAGAAGTTTTAGCATCACTGATTTATAACCAAAAAGCAATAAGTATCTAACACTATTTTAAAAGTTAAGTTTATCATAATTGAATAAGAATAGATTTTGTAAAATAATAGTATTTGATAAACTTAAGTTATAGGCTTATAGACGTGAATATTAGAAACTTGATGCATTTGTTTTAAATATTTAAGGTGATAATCCGAAAGAACTTGATTCACATGTTTAAATATTGAATGTGATAATCCAAACGAAAATATTAATATATTAAATAAAAATCAAATTTATATTTTCCTAAATTCGGTTATATTTTCCGAACTTGATTCTCATGTTTTTAATATTTAATATTATTATCCAAACGAAAATATTAATATATTAAGTAAAAAATAAATTAAGATTTTCCTAAATTCACTTGTGTTTTCCGAACTTGATTCACATGCTTTAAATATTGGATGTGATAATCAAAACAAAAAAATTAAATATAGTAAATAAATAAAAAAAAATTTCCTAAATTCGCTTATATTTTCCTAAATTCACTACACATGAGTCAAATTACTTGTCATTTATTATATATGATGATGATGATTATATAAAATTATTAATTTATAATAATATAATCCAATCAGAATTAAGAGAGATGATATTAATCAATTTTTGAAATTATTAAAATAATATATTGAGAAAAAAATGAATTAGATAAATTCGAAATTATTAAATTAATATGTATTATATGATAATATAAGTCGTAAAAAATATAAGGGATTATTATAACGAAATTTTGTAAATATTAAAATAATTAATTAGTTAAAATATTTCTTAAAACAAATACCAAAGGACTTAATATCAAATTACTTGTCATTTATCATATATGACTAGGGAATTGCCCGCGCTACGCGCGGGAATATTTATTTTAAATGTTTTCTTGTGGTTTTGTATATGTGTTATTTGAAAATAAACTTTTTATTTTTTTGATGATAATTATTATTTGTCAAACTAAACATTGAGATTTTTTTTCTCTAAATGAATCGAAATGAGAATGTGGATATTAAATTTATTGTTTGTAAAAGGTATTAGTTTTGATCTTAATTTTGTAAAATTTACTTATGAATTTTCTTTTTTATATTTTGTAATATTTTATAGTTTAGCAAATGTTCATTTTTTTAGCTGAGAGGACTTTTAAATTTCTAATTACCAAAAAAAAATTGTGAGGAGTCATAACTCATAAAGTTTAAAGTGCTTAGCACATGACTTTTCAATATCGCCTTCTTTGGTGTCATTTGTCTTTATAAGATCTTTAAATTTATTTTATTGACTTAATTGCAAGATTTATTATTCCTCTTTTTAAATATATAGATTTTTCTTTTTTCTTTTTTACGATCATAATAATCTATTTCATATATATATTGTGCTTCCACTTTTATCAATATTATAAATCCCAGTATTGAGTTATTTTTTATACTTTTTCGTATATGTCATTGCTTCCATTTTCTTTTTTTCCGAATCTATTTTGGTAATTATTTTACATATTTCTATCATTTTTGTGTAGTTAAGCATGATTTTCTACTTGTAATCGTTTTTAAAAAACTGGTGTGTTTTAACTTTCTTGTTTTTCTATATAATTTTTAATCCTTTTGTGCGATTCTTAATCACACTATTGTGTTATTTTTATTTTAAATTTATTTTTCACAAATTTTCTATAATTTCATCTTTATTTTCATTTGATTGATCATTTTTCCATTTTGTACAATTTAGTATTTCTCTAGTAGGTCCTTAAGTGTTTGGTGTTTTATCAAAATATTATTTATTATATTTTGAGCTGAATTTTTTCATATTCATGTAAAATTTATATTCTAATTCACTTTACTTTTTAAAAAAATAATTTGAGTTTTTTTCCGCATATTCTCTATTGTTTACATATTTCTTTGTCGCGTTTAAAATTTTTTGTTTTAAACATTTTCTGAACTTTAATCATTTTCATTTCTATTTTTCATAATTTGAGCTGTTTCTTAAATATTTTTGTGTGTTATACATATTCTATTTTTGTGTGTTATACATAATTTTTTTGTGTGGTATACATATTTTCTGAACTCAGCAAGGTCCATATAGGTCAAGAGAGTTAGTTTTGTGTGTATACCATGTGTTCAAACATGCTGACCCAAGCCTTTCCTCTCAAGATGTAACTATTGGCAAACTTCAAAATATCATGTGTGTTAGATATTGTAAATCAAGATCACATCGATCCATCCCCAAAAGGTACCTTTCACTTTTGCAAATGTTCAATTAGCATACACTACAATCAAAATTCCAACATGCATATAGAATGAATGAGTTTCAAACGGGGTTTTTCCTGAATAATATATATGTATATCTGATATTTTTATCAATTGTACAATGAGCATCACAATCATAAGGGACGCACCATGACGTTTAACAAACAACCAACTCCTTGACCTGGTGACAAAGATAAGAACGTTGGTCGATTTAAAATCGCTTACATGGTGTTCTTGAGTGCTTCTCATGTTTTTTTAATCAGAATCTTATCTTTCATCTTGTTCGTTTTGTGTTCCATGGGAATATTTTATCAAAAAATTAAAAAAACCAATAAACTTAGTTTCCTTACTTAATCAGTATTAACACTTCGGTTTTGGTTTTGTTACCTTTTACGCTATTCACATGAACATTGTTGTTTTCATCTAAGTGCTTAAGAAGATTTGATGGCAGGTTAAGTGACCTTAAAGAGGATATGATCACAAATTCCTATGAATTTCCCGTTATGATTTCTTATTCGGAGTTTCTGAACCGCATTTGGATATGTTCCTATGTCTTGGTTTCTCTATTTTTGTTAAGCATATTAATTAAGGATAAAACTCGTTCAAACTTTCTAATGAAATATATGAACATACAACTACTGAAATGGTAAAAGTCCGATTTTTTTACCGTAAGAAGTCAGTTTTGTGAGCAACCTTTAGAAAATAACACTCATATCGGCTTAGTAGCTTCCCATCAAGATTCCGGTAGCAAAGATATCAACGACAACAAAGTAACATTCGGCATGCCCATGACTTCAAAGTAAGAGGCTCAAAAATCTATCACAATTCACAATCCAAACAAAAAGATGGTGCAAGTTAATCCACCGAAATTAATATCATATTAGATCAAATTAAACCTTTGGATACAGAAATTGATAACAATGAGGAGGTTTAATAAAAGTGGGCAGCTTATATTATCTATTGGTTAATTAAAAAAATTTAAGAGTGATGAATCAACCCAGATTTATAAGGAAAAGATCTAGAGAAAATGCAAAACAAACAATTAAAACAAGGGTTTTAATTGTTTTATTTGAGAAATCATATTGTATTAGTTCCTCACGCCCTCACTTCAAACAAACGAAAACCACATAGCTCAACTAAAGGTTATGACAGAAATGTAAAAAAGCGTACGTACCAAAGCGAATACACCATCGACCTCATCGCAGGTTATGAACTTTCTATGTGACGTCTTTTTCTCACACTCTCTGAACACGCCCGCAAGTAAATCTTCTCCGATTTCCAGAGAGCTCCATGTCCATGTCCCGCTTAATTACTAAAGGCTTCTATTTTAGGTATCGCAATATTGCTTCAATTTTGATCGATGTGACGTAGAAACCCTAAATCCTTCTTCTTATAGGAAACCTGGATTCGAAGAAGGTGGAAAGATTGAGTGTAGGATTTATTTATTGTTTTAAAGAAGGGATTTTATGAAACTTGATGTTATAAAAAGGGGAGAAGAAGCGAATCGGCTATGATGAATGAACAAATTAAACAGAAGTGATTTAATTAGAAGAAGACGAAACAACAATCGAACGACAATGAACGTGGGCATATGTCTTGATTAAACTTTCGTTGATGTGTCACTTATATAGAGTTTTCCAATTGCTGATGTGGAGGCCTTCTTGAGCTCCAAAACGTTCCTATTATATAGATAGATTTAAATTACTTGTAAGCCAAATTACTTGTCATTTATCATATATGATTTAAATTACTTGTAAACACTAAATCTATACCTTATAATATAAAATAACCTTATATTTTATTTTTAATTAAGCACAAGGTTTGAATTATACTCCCTCTGTTTTATATTAGTTGTCGTTTTGAAAAAATGTATATGAATGTATCAGGATGTGTTTTTGAATTAAATACATCCAAATACTAACCAGATACATTTCTCAAAACGACAACTAATATGAAACAGAGGGAGTATACATCTATATTAGTATTTTTGAAGTACTAATTTGAAATTTTCCAAAAAATCACACTAAATTACACATTATGCCATTGGGCATAAAAGGAAATATTTTTGAACATTTAATTACGAAAAATCAAATAAGGAAATATTATAATTCTCTCCAAAAATAAATAAAAAATATTAAAGAAATTATGTAAAAAATATTTGAAAAACAAAATAAACATATGTAATTCACATAAATACATTATTACATAGTTTTTTTTAAAAAACTACCATTAAAATTTTATTTAAATCAAAACAAACAGGTTTAATTAATATTATTAAGAATTTAAAAACGATTTGAAATTTTTTTTTGTTAAAAATATCAAACAATAAAAAACAAAATAGTTTGTTAACGAGTTTGATTTCCGGTTCGATTATAAACAAAAAAGAAGAAATTGCAATTCTACTAAAATTTAAATCTTATATTACATATTTAGAATATGTTTACAACAATTATTTATATATATATATAATCAAAATAATTATAATTTTAAATAAATTTGGGTAAATCGCATAATATGATTTGTGTATTTTGATTCGGTTTGTATTTTGAATTCGGGTATTTTCGAATCCTAAATATAATAAATAATAAATTATTGGTCTAATCAACTTATAAATTATATTAAATTTTTGCTACACGAAATATATAATAAACATATATAATATTATTTTTGAAGTACTTTTTTGAACTTTTCCAAAAAAACTAACTTAACTACATACTATGTCATTGGTTTTAAACTCACTTAAAGAGTTATAAGAAACTTACACACAAACATATCTCATTCTATATATATACTTTTTTAAAATTGACTTAAATATCGACAAAAACAATAAAACCGATTTTAACATAAAATCAACCACTAATTTCATATTTATGATATTTTTTGATATAATCTTTTTATTTTTCTTACGGAGGTCTATAAAAAATTTCAGAATATATATATTTTTTAAAAAGTATATAGTTTAGTTTTTATATATAATCATTGTCCATATTATAATTTTCTATTTATATTAATATTTTAGATGTTAATAAACATCTATATTGAACATAGATAAAGTTTGTTTAAATCAATTAACACTAGCATAACAATTATTTATTAACGGGTTCAGTTTCTAGATAAATTCTAGATAAATGACAAGAAGTTTGAAAATAATGATTAAACTTTATCATAAACAAATTTCGGGTAATTCGGGTTCAAATCTAGAAATTTGTTTTAGCTTCGAGTTTTCGAGGTAGTAAATTTCTCAATTCGTTCGGGTTATTTATTTTTGGAACGGTTTCGGTTCTTTAATTTCGGTTTGGTTCCAATTATGTACTTCAAATATAATTATAACTATTATTATTTTAAATAATTTTTGGGTAGTTAGAGTAGTTTAGTTTAGTTCTACAAAATTGAGTTCGGTTCAGATTCGATTTCGGGTATTATGGTAGTAAATTTCCCTATACATTCGAGTTATTTGTTTTTAGAATCGGTATTGATTTGGGGATTTCGGTTTGGTTTGGGTTCGGTATTTCGGATCCGGAAGTTTTGCTCATCCCTAATTTTTATAGTTTATAATAGTTTGGAATAAACACACTTACAAATTATATTAAGATTTTGCTATATAAAATATAATTCTCATTATATATTTATGGGAGAATCCCAAAACTACACCATTTGAATTACATTTCACAAAACTACACCATTTCAAAAATATTTCACAAAACTACACCTAAACACTCAAAATTAAATTCAAATAAACTCTATCCACACAATCATACCCCTTAATACTATTTCTAAACACTAATTAGCGAACACAAATGAAAATATTTTAATTTTGGTAATTTTGAAAAGGGTAAATCAAGCTTTTAAAATTTTGAAAGGGTGTAAATTTGTGAAAGTTTTGTGAAGGAATGATTGAAAGGGTGTAGTTTTGTGAATTTCTCTATATTTATTTGCATAAACAATAAAAGAACAAAATACTCTTTAGAAATTCTGAATATTTTTATTTATTTTACAAAATCAGAAAAAAATATTACAAACTTCTAAATTAACTGTATATATATAAAATTATTTATAAAAAACATAAACCCGTGGTGTACCACGGGTTAAATCCTAGTAACCTATATAAAAAAGAGGAATTCACAAAACTACACCATTTCAACCTTTCTTTCAAAAAACTACACCATTTCAACCCTTCTTTCAAAAAATTACACCTAATTCAATTTTTTCCATATTTACACGTTTTCAAATTTTAAATCGTCCAATAACCCTATAAAAATTTATCAAAATAAAACATTTTTATTTGGGTTCGCCAATTAGTGTCAAGGGGGTAGGGTTTTGTGGGTGGGGTTTATTTTTATTTAATTTTTAGTAATTATGTGTAGTTTTGAGAAGTGACTTTGAAATGATGTAGTTTTGTGAAATACAATTTTTAAAAAGGAGAATTATAAAACTACACCTTTTAAATTGCATTTTAAAAAACCACACCCATTCAAAGTTACTTTACACAACTACGCTAAAAATTAGATCTAAATAAACCCTACCCACAAACCCTACCCCCTTTAACAGTTAACTCTAAACACTAATTAGTAAACCCAAATAAATATTTTAATTTGGTAAAGTTTTAAAAGGTACACTACCCATTTAAAATTTGGATATGTTGTAGATATTTTAAATTTTGAATTAAAAATGGTTTTGCGAAAGAGGGTTTCAAAATATGTATTTTTGTGAAATCCACATAAAATTATAAGTGACGTTTAAGTTAAGAAAAATACCAAATGACTCAAAGTTTAATTTCTCCAAGAATTGTCAAATTACAAATAAATAAAAATATGATAGTTTTTTATTTAATACATATATAAAACTAAAAAATATTTTTAACAGTTTTGAAACTAATTTTGAAAAATATTAAAATCGTAGCACGGGAAATTCTCTAGTTAAAATATTCAATAAGATAGCTCTGCGTATATATTTAATAAGTTTGTTATATATCTTATATATATATAGATATATTAAATGAGGAGACACTTTTGAGAATTTGAATAAAAATTAAAAAGCCCAAAATATGATATATAAAAACCCATACCATTAAATCTCTAATTATTTAAAACTAAAAGCCCATAACATTTAATCTCAAGTTTAAAGCATAATGTAAATTGAATGTTTAAAACTAATTATATATTTTTGAACAAATAATATATATATAGAGAATATACGTATATCCGCCAAATTGTTATAAAAAACTTATATAAAACAAAAATGTTAATTATATAAAGCGGAATTCACAAAACTACACCATTTCATCCCTTCCTTTACAAAACTCTACCTAATTCAATTTTTTCACATATTTAAACCCTTTCAAAATTTTAAAACTTGATTTACCCTTTAAAAAATTACCAAAATTAAAAATTGTTACATTTGGGTTTGCTAATTAGTATTTAGGGTATAGTATTAAGGGGGTATGATTGTGTGGGTAGGATTTATTTTGATTTAATTTTGAGTGTTTAGGTGTAGTTTTGTGAAGTAATTTTGAAATGGTGTAGTTTTGTGAAATGTAATTCAAATGGTGTAGTTTTTAATTCTCTCTTATATAAATTAATTGATTAGTAATTGTGAATATCAAACTTCTTTTAAAAAACAAAAAAAAATTTATCTAAATATATTCATAACTAGATAATATTAGTGGTTGGTTTTTGTGTTGAAAATAATTTTTTTTATTGGTTTCTTGATATTAATTCAAATTTTAATTAATAATAGTAATGATATATGTTTTGTGTTTGTTTAATATAAAACTTGTTTTAAAATTGTTATAAAAGATAATAATAAGATTATCCTTATAAATTTTGTTTGGCTAAAAATAAATTACGGTTTTACCTTTAATGAATTTTTTCATGTTTAAAACCAATGGCATAATGTGTAATGAAGTGATTTTTTTTTGAAAAACTTCAAAAAAGTACTTCAAAAATAATAAGGGAGAATTGAAAAACTACACGTTTTGAATTACGTTTCACAAAACTACACATTTTCAAAATTTCTTCACAAAACTACACATAAACAAATAAAATTAAATTCAAATTAAGTATATCCATACAACTCTACCCCCTTAATCACTATACCCTAAACACTATTTAGCGAACCCAATTGATTTTTTAAAAATTTTGGTGAAATTTTAAAGGGTAAATCAACCTTTTAATTTTTTGAAATGGTGTAATTTTGAGAAAAAATGAATTGGGTAGAGTTTTGTAAAGAAATGGATGAAATGGTGTAGTTTTATGAATGTCTCAAATAATAACATAGATGTGTGTAGGGTTATATAGAATTAACTTTTAATGTTTAGGTTTACTATTTTGCAAGTGATGGTATAATTTTGGAGTTTAGGGTTTATTATTTTTATTTTTAATGTTTGGGCTCACTATTTTAAAATTTAGGGTATCGATTTTGGTGTCTAGGGTTTAAAGTTTGAAATTTTAATGTTTTAATCTACTGTTTTATAATTTATAGTATATATTATTAACTTTTAATATTTGGGTTCATAATTTTGTAATTTAGGATAACTTTTGGTGGTTAGGAGCTAGAATTTTAACTTTTAATGTTTGTGTTCGTTGTTTAACAATTTATTGAATAGTATTTAGTGTTTAGGTTTTAAATTCAAGTTTTATTGTATTATTATTATTAGTAATATAATAATACATTAAAACTTAAATGAGTTAATATGTTATTACTTTTTGAAAAAATGTGACTAATCTTTTTTATTAGACAAAAGATATATATATATATATATATATTTATATTTGAAATACACAAAAAATATTATAAAAATTTTTGAACCCCTAAAATCATTGGATCTCGCCAAATAATAGTTACGAATAATATGTCACATAAAAAGAGAACATAAAAAAAGAACAAAAAATGAAAAAAACAAGGGAGAATTATAAAACTACACCATTTGAATTAAATTTCACAAAACTACACCATTTACAAAATACTTCACAAAACTACACTTAAACACTTAAAATTAAATCCAAATACACCCTACCCACACAATCCTACACCCTTAATACTATACCCTAAACAGTATTTAGCGAACCCAAATGAAAAATTTTTAATTTTGGTAATTTTTAAAAGGGTAAATCAAGCTTTTAAAATTTTGAACGGGTGTAAATATGTGAAAACATTAAATTAGGTGTAGTTTTGTGATAGAGGGGTTGAAAGGGTGTAGTTTTGTGAATTCCTCAAAAAACAATTACAAAAGCTAGCAGTTAGCAAAGACACATGGCAAAAAAATGAAGTCAACTTATGTGGTTAGTAAGAGTGACGTGAGCCACCAGAGTTACCTTCATCGTCTTCACGTATCCACAAGTAGCTTGATTAATACATGTCAAATTCGATATGAGTTACTAACGTGGATAACTCATGGTTATTATCTTTTCCCATGCATAAACTATGCGTGACAGTATGACTTATTAGTTTTACCAAAAATATTTTGTTCCAAATACAAAGAAGCAAAATCAACCAAAAAGAAGCAATTTAGGAATCCTCAAAACATTATTTGCGAAGTTAGTTTTTTAAAAATGCTTAGGTGTTGCTCGTCCCGGTATCTTCAACCACGTCACATCCCACAGGAACATTAGTAACGATGCCCGACTCTAGACTTTGCTAACTCATGTAATACTCAAATAGCATGTCTAACCGCTCGTCTCGGCACCGCCGTCCATAGTGGTCATATAAACATACTAATTATCACGCCAGCCTATACGTATAACAAATGAACAGCCAAATAGTTGAATCCTCTAAGTCCTAGGTCTGTTTTCAATCAATGCTAAATAACTCAACAATCAACATGTAACAGGAATAAATTAGACAGACACACAGACTTTCATTCCTAGGTATCATAATTGTACGGACTACCCCTCACCTTATTAATGCGTTAAAACAGGTCTCGGGTTCTCGGATGCTCGAACTGATTACGGATCTGCAATCGGGGAAAGAATTGGGTCAGACAGTGTCCCGGGAAAATTTGGTCAAAGTCAACAAAAAGTCAACGGTCAAAGTAGCTTGATTAATACGGGTCAAATTCGATATGAGTTACTAACGAGGATAATTCATGGTTATTATCTTTTCCCATGCATAAACTATGTGTGGAAATGTGACTTATTAGCTTTACCAAAAAAATTGTGTTTCATTGTGTTTCAAGCACAAAGAAGCAAAATCAACAAAAAAAAGAAGCAATTTAGGAATCCCCTAAACATTATTTTCTCTTATTACCTTCTTTTTGTTTTTCAGGTTTTAGTTTGTGTTTTTGTGACTTTTTTCCCCTCAATACGTCTTTTATTTATCTGTTTCCACCATGTATGATTTGGATTTGTGGTTTTTGTACTATGTTTTTTTAGTCAAACTCTTTTTTCAAAACCACACTTAAAATTATATGTTAATTTGAGTGATATTTACATAACTTAAAAAAATTAATATTGGTTAAAAGACTTTATTTTTCGTGTGTGTTGGAAGCTTCAAATCAATTAGCAGCGACATTGCATAGTCATGATCCATCGATAAACTTGAGGAAGGTTTTCTTATCCTCCCAATCTCCCATTAATGTCAATTTTGATATAGAAAACTCTCACCACCTCTATCTTCTCTTTTTTTTTTGTTAGAAATCAATATGCTCTCCTTAAATTTAGTTTTTCTTATTGATTCAGTATTAACCATTACCAACAACAAAATCCTAAAGTATAAAAGTATTTCATGAACAATTCAAATATGCAAATGAAAAAAAATACATATTAAAACCAGAAAACAAAAAATAATAAGAATGAGATCTATGCCAATGAAGACAATATTCAATTGACATACTTTCAACAAAACTACTAACCATTAAGAGACGGATCAAGGTTTAGTCCACCGCGAGTGCCTGCAATTGAATTCAAAGGTAACTGCCCTACCCAACCAAATTGCCCCCCTCAAAACTTGAGGATCGATTCGTATTTTGATTTGGAAACTAAGGAGTGATATAGGTTAGAAATTGATTCATAAAATTTAGGACAGTTCGTACGGCCTAGTTATGTCATAAACATGATTTTTATTTGAATTTTAGAAACTAAATTACATGATACTGCTTTGTGATAAGTTTAGAGTTCATATAAAATTAATTGAGACTAAATTTTGGAATGCGCCAACCGCAAAGTTTTTTTTTTAATTTCGACATACAAATTTATTTAAAATAGATTTGGAATTGTGTTCAAAACATTTTTATTATTTATTATGACAATTCGCAAAAATACCATAAAAATGTGCTTTAGAACAATGTTGGCATCCTCTACTTTTTCTCTTTGAATAATATTAAAATGTTTTTATAATCCAAATACCATAAACCTTAAATCATATAAAAGAATGCAAATATAATTTTAATTTATGGCATTACTATTTGAGGAATTCACAAAACTACACCCTTTCAACCCCTTCTTCACAAAACTACACCATTGCAAATGTCACGATCTCGTGAGTTATAATTATGTTTGTCAAGCTCATCTTAAACGCGCTTAGTTTTATATAATAAAATTATTTGATAATTAATGTTAATTTTTTAATTTATAAGTGTTTAATTTATAAATTAAACAATGAGTATTTAATTTATAAGATTTTCATTTTTAAGGTGTTTTCATTTTTCTTTTTTCCTATTTTTTTAAGAAAATTCATTATTTTAATAATGACAAATGTCGCGATCTAAATTAATTTTGACACATGTCACGATCTGGTGAGTTATAATTTTTCTACGTGTCGAGTTCACTTTAAACGCGATCACTTTTATATAATAAGATATGTACATTATTTATCTTACCATAAAAGTCATCAGTCATGTCCAACCTTTTGATCAGGTTTTGACATGTCTGCGTATCAATTTTAATACACATTTCACGAACTAAAATAACCATTACAAATGTCACGATCTCGTGAGTTATAATTATGCTTGTCAAGCTCATCTTAAACGCACTCAGTTTTATATAATAAGATTAGTTGATAATTAAAGTTAATTTATTTAATATATAAGTGTTTAATTTATAAGATTTTCATTTTTTTAAGGTGTTTTCATTTTTCTTTTTTCCTATTTTTGTAAAGAAAATATAGATATAGTGAAAACTTTTCGTTTGATTACTTTTTTTCCTTTTTTTTGTTTTTCCTTTCTCTTTTTCATATTTTTTATTTTGCCTTTTTTCCTAATTAACATTATTAACATTTTTCCTAAACATTATTAACATTTTTCCTAAAAATTATTAACATTTTTCTTCTTTTTTTAATTGTGACACGTGTCACGATCTGGTGAGTTATAATTAAACGCGCTCACTTTTATATAATAAGATTTATTATAGCACAATAGATTGAATAACTTTTTATATATTTTTTTGTATTTTGATGATTTATTTTCCCCCTTGATGATTTAATATTGTAATAAGTAATAACTTTTGAGTAATTTATTTTGTATTATCATGTACCTTTGTATGGTAATGGTGGCAATACTCTTGCATGCCTCTTACAAATTTTACATATTTATTGGAATTTTCAAAACATTTTCTCCCTAGTTGCTTTCATACATGTTAAATGTAAATAATAAATTTGTCGTTAATGATTTCTAATTCTTATCATAGTTTAATATGTGTAAAATATATTTTTAACTTTAATTTTGAGAAAGACTATATAAATCTAAAAGTTTTTTTTGAAACCCAATATTCAAAATTTGGTGAAATGATTATTTCAAAAGAATAATTTTTGTAAAATAAATAAAAATTGTATTTATATTGTGAAGTGTGAGATAAATAAATATTCATTTTTATTATAAGTGAACTTAAAATAACATGAAAGTGACGTGTATTATTCTCACGGATTATTACACTTTCAATGTTTCTATAGTTGTTTAAAAGGTGAAAAATTATTTTCCTACTTCTCATCTTTTCGTTGATATCACTTTTCATTCCTAATATACCAAACATCATTTTCTATAGATTTGATGTCAAAGTTTCTATCGCACGATTTCTAATGAAAGTCTTTCAAAACCTTATTTCATAAAACTACACCTAATTCATTTCTTTAACTTTACGCCTATTTCAAAATTTAAATGGTTAAATTACCCTTTATAAATGGGGGAATTACAAAACTACACCATTTGAATTCCATTTTACAAAATTACACCATTTCAAAGTCACTTCACAAAACTACATCTAAACACTTAAAATTAAATTCAAATAAACCATACCCACACAATCCTACCCTTTTAATATTATACCCTAAACACTAATTAGCAAACCCAAATGAAAAGATTTTAATTTTTGTAATTTTTTGAAAGGTAAAGCAACCATAGAAAATTTTGAAATTGTGTAAATATATAAAAATATTGAATTAGGTAGATGTTTGGCAGGAAGGGATGAAATGATGTACTTTTGTGAATATCTCTTTATATATTTACTTAAATTAATTTTTTCATTTACTATATCGTGTTCAGGGTTTTCTTTGGGTTCAATATTATTTCTTAATTTTAACCAAAAAAATGATTCGTTTGCGGTGTGGAACTTCTTTATATAACAACACATGCACTAGTAACATTTTGAGAAAATTTTAAAATACCACACAAAAATGTTTTCATTTAAAAATAGCATTACAAGTGAGATTTCTAGAAAATGAACTTGTTGTTATTGATTTCTAAATCTTATGTAGTTTAATAATGTAAAATATATTGTAACATCAATTTTCAAAAGGACTATATAAATTTAAAAGTTTTTTTTTGAAACCCAATATTCAACATTTGGTGATATGATTATTTCTAAATAATGATTTTTTTAAAATAAATATAAATTGTATGTATGTTGTGAAGTATATAAATAAATATTAAATTTTATTATAAGTGAAATTTTTTTTCAACATTATAAGTGAATTTAAAATAACGTAAAATTGAAGTTTATTATTCCCATTTATTATTACACTTTCAATGTTTTTATAGTTGTTTAAAAGGTGAAAACTTATTTTTCTATTTCCCATCTTTTCGTTTATATCACTTTTCAGTTCTAGTATACCATACATTATTTCCTATAGATTTTATGTCAAAGTTTCGATCTCACGATTTCTAATGAAAATCTTTATGAATTCATTTACGAACAAATATTTTACTGAAACCATTTCAAAATCTGTTTAAATTAAAAGGATAATTTTGAATTTTTTTAGTATAACTGTAATTATTTATGTTTATATTTATATAGACACATATA
The DNA here is from genome assembly GCA_963556525.1 of Cochlearia excelsa. NCBI lineage: Eukaryota > Viridiplantae > Streptophyta > Magnoliopsida > Brassicales > Brassicaceae > Cochlearia > Cochlearia excelsa. The sequence goes on along the minus strand of OY748327.1, from coordinate 34,519,341 downwards.
ATTTATCTTATATATAAATATAAAGTACAATTACATTGAAATTATCAGAATATAACTTTATTTTCACTTTATTGTCATTATGCTCATTTACTTTGCTCATATGTAGAAATCTTGATTTTTTTATAACAAATATAATCAATATGAAATCAATTATATAGTATAAATTTTCTAGTAAATTTTAGAAAATTACCTAGAAAAATAATTAGTAAGTTATCTTCATTTTTTTTTCGAAATTTTCTTAAATAAAAAAGAAATCTAATGAAGTTCTTAATTATAAGTTATACATATATATCCATTTGTTTAACTAATATTTATTTTATCATTGAAAATGTATATTTATATATATATTATCTTATTATATATATATATATATCTTTAAGACACTATTTACAAACTTTATATTAAAAAGCTTAATTTACCGATGACAGTAATAAAATCTAAATGAGGTGTCAATTGTGTTTATACCAAACATCATTTTAATTTTTCAATATTTTACCATTAAAATAGATTTTGAATATCTATTTATCATATAATAACATAGATAGAAACATAAAATATGTTTGCTTTTGCCAATATTACTATGAAACAAAATTTGTAAATTATTGTAGTTAGTCGTTAATCTTTTGTATTAGTTTGAAGAGAAATAATTTCCGATAATTGTTAATTTGAAGGTTTTTTATCCATATATATGTGTATATTATTCACATATATAAACTATATTTAACAAATTAAAAAGGGGATGTTTTACATGTTTAATTATGAATTAAATTCTTCATATTAATAAAGAAGTAAGTATTATAAATTAATTAAATATTATTTCAAAACTAAAAGTGAGTTGATGATGTGTCAAAATTTGATAACTTTTGAAAATGATGGGACATGATAAGAAGAGAGGACATTCCTATTAGTGGACAAGATGCATGAGTTTCAACTTGGTTTGCTGTTTTTGCTAAGGTGTTTTTCTTTTCGTTTGGTTCTAGGGGTTTTTAGTTTTAGGTTCGTTATCTTTTGAGTTCGGTTAAGAGTAGTTCTTTAGTGGATTTGTTTTCAGTCGTCCAAGTTAATTACATGAGGTCTATTCTAGTATGCCTTGTTAGAATTTTATGTCTGCTTGTATATTATATTATTCGGTTTAAAAGAAGAAAAGTGAAAAATAGAACTAGTAAAAGGATATTGGGTTTTAGTAAATAACATTGGCCAATCAACCGATCATAGAAGGAGTTGGACCACAATGGCTAACAAAAGAAACTGATAAGAAACGTGGAATGGAACGCACTTTCAAAAGTGTTGTTGGTTCTTGTGATCTATGAATCATTATTTTAGTAGTAAAAAAATTGTGTTAATTGTTTTCTTCTTACAACATTTGTCTTAATCATGTTGTCGTCCTCTTCTAAATTAGATTAGGATTTGTGAAAGCCGTATGATTGACAAAATATGTCACAAGTGTACTCTCTCTCTTATAGTACTCATTCACATAAAGTTTATGACAACTTGCATTTATGAGGAAAAGGGAAAGAGAAAGGCTACAGATAAACTATCATCAATAGTCCCCATGTGCATTCAGTATTTCACATTATAAGTGACACAAACCAAAATGTAAAGTCATGGCACAACCCTATTATTTTTGATAAAGTGGTACAACCATATTATATAAACTATTGTTATATTAAAATATTATACTCTTTTGCAAATACATGGTTATTGAAAGTGATAAAGCCCAAAACAAAATTAAAACAAAAGAAGGCCCAAACACAAAGAAGCCCACATGTCACAACATGACAAAGAACACAATTCCTCTTGTACATGAACCTGCACAAGACGTTACAACAAGAAATCAAATCAACGGTAACAATGGCAATCGATTCATGGTTTTACAAAACCTTGACCAGAATACAGTTTTCCAAGGATAAAGATGACCAAAATACGAAAATTGCATTTACGAAAATGCCATTATGAATTTATTTTTTCTTTAATATTAAAAATTTTCATTTTTTACAACAAAAAAAAATTAAGAAAAAAAAACCCTATTCTCCAAAAAAATCAAGCGCCGTTCTTCAACGTCTTCGTTGTTCTTCGTCTTCGTCGCCGCTTTTCGCCGCCATCACCATCATCTTTGTTGTTCTTCGTCTTCCTCGTCTTTCGTCGTCTTCCCTGTCTTCTTCCTCGTTGTTGTTCTTCGTTGTTCTCCGTTCTTCGTTGTTGTTCTTCGTCGGTGTTCTTCGTTCTTCGTCGTTGTTCTTCGTTCTTCGTCATTGTTCTTCGTTGTTCTTTGTTCTTCGTTCTTCGTCGTTGTTCTTCGTTCTCATGTTTCATGTTTTGTAGACTTGTTTTATCTTCTTTGTAGAATTGTTTCATCTTCTTCGTAGATTTGTTTCATCTTCTTCGTTGTCACTTTTCCTCTCTGTTGTTATTATCGTCATCGTTCTTTCTCGACGTCGTTATCGTTCTTCGTCACCGTTCTTCCTCGCCGTCGTTATCGTTCTTCGTCGTCGTTCTTCCTCGCCGTCCCTATCGTTCTTCCTCGCCGTCGTTATCGTTCTTCATCTTCGTCGCCGTTTTTCCTCACCGTTGTCATCGTTCTTCGTTTTCAACAGGATTTTTCTTCGTCGCTGTTCTTCCTCGCCGTTCTTTCTCGCCTTCGTTATCGTTCTTCATCGTTGTTTTTCGTTCTTTCTCGTCTTCGTTATTGTTCTCATGTTTCACATTTTGTAGACTTGATTCACTTTTTGTAGAGTTGTTTCATCTTTTGTATACTTGTATCATCTTTTGCAGATTTGTTTCATTTTCTTTATAGATTTGTTTCATCTTCTTCGTTGTCGTTCTTCCTCTCCGTTGCTATTGTCTTCACCATTCTTCCTTGTTGTCGCTATCGTTCTTTCGTTTCATCGTCGTTCTCCCTCGTCGTCGCCATCGTTCTTCGTAAAAATGGTCTTCAATTTTAAATCTTGTCTTTTAAGCTTTATCAAGTATGAAGAACCATAAAGACATATCAACATAAACAAAAAAAGTATATAGGATTGTGTCGTGTTTAGGGTATAAGAGATACACAGTTTCGCATACTTGTTATGCGTTTCGCAGAGTTAACTGACTTTATTATAAATATATTTAGTGGTTTGCAGATTTATTGCGGCATATAAAAAGTGTTTTTAAACTTAATTTCACCTAGTACAAAGTAGTAGTCAAGCATACAAAAACAAGAACATACAAATACAAGATTACAATTCAACACATTTCTTCAAAACTTACTGAGTAATACCAAGTAAAGCAATATTCACACGCGCCATGAGGAAGGATTTCAAAAATAAATTTCACTTTCGAATTCGGGTTTTTAAGGTTTATCAAGTATGAAGTATCATAAAGACATATCCATATCAACAAAAAAGTATATAAGGTTGTATCCCGTGTTGAGTATAATGGTTATACATATATGTAGTATTTAGTGATTCTTCAAAACTTACTGAGTAATACCAAGTAAAGCAATATTCACACACGCCATGAGGAAGGATTGCCAAAAAAAAATTCACTTTCGAAATCGGGTTTTTAAGGTTTATCAAGCATGAAGTATCATAAAGACATATCCACATCAACAAAAAAGTATATAAGGTTGTATCGTGTGTTGAGTATAGGGGTTATACATGTATGTAGATTTAGTGGTTCGCGAATTTATTTCAGCAGAGAAAAATGTGTTTTAAAATTAATCTCACCCATTAAAAATAGTGTTCAAGCATAAAAAACAAGAATACAATTCAACACATTTTTTCAAAATTTACTACGTAATACCAAGCAAATCAATGTTCACATACCCATGAGGAAGGATATCAAAAATTGTCTTCACTTTCGAATCTTGGTTTTTAAGGTTTATCAAGTATGAAGAGTCATACAAACATATCCACTTCAACAAAAAATATATAGGATTGTGCCGTGTTTAGGGTATAGGGGTTATGCAAGCATGTGAATTTGTTATATAGTTTTGCAGATTTGTTATATAGTTTTGCAGATTTGTTATATAGTTTTGCAAATTTGTTATGGGTTTTGCAGAGTTAATTGAATGTATTGTAGAGTTATTTTAGTGGTTCGCCGATTTATTCCACCATGAAGACAACGAACATGAAAGAGTTGATGAAGAAGAACACGACGACGACAAAGTAGACGATGAATACAACAACAATGAAGAAGACGAAGATGAAGAAGGCTTAACGAAGACGACAAAAACATCGAAATTGACGATGAGAACGACGATTAAGGACACGATGAAGAACAAGATGACGACGCCAGAGAAGACAAATACGACGAAATACATGTATGAGTTAATTCCAAGAATACGAGATCTTCGTTTACTTTCAACTTCAAACACCCATCCTTTCTTCTTGAGCTTCCATAAATCACAAACAAGCACAACTTGTTCAATTGATGGTTTTAAAAATAAATCTGCAACGAGAGTTAAAAATCTGCTGCAAATTTTTAACCAGATCTAGACGACGAAGACGAAAACCACCAACAAGTCGATGAAGACGAAGACTTACACGATGAGGACAAAATTCGACGACTAAGCCAAAGAAAGCTCAACGTAGACGGCAAAAATCATGCCGACGAAGACAACGACGATGAAGACAACCCCGATGAAGACAACGAACATGAAGACAATGCCGAACAGTAGCTAGAAAACATAACAGCTACGGCGACGACGACGGCGAGGGACTACCGATGCAACAAACGGAGATGAGAATTTATGAAAAAGCTAAGAAAAACTGGATCTACAATGGCGATGGCGGTTGATGAGAAAACTATGGAAAACTGTATCTACGGCGATTTCACCGATGAAGGTAAAGTCACGCACATAGAGACAAACTGTAAAGTAAGCGCCAAAAAATCTGCAAACTCCAAAACAAATCTACAATCGTATAAACAAATCTACAAAACGCACAAGACATCTTTAACGTGAAGCTGATTTAATAAATCTGTCGCAGACTTACTAAATCTGCATCATTGTAAATCGAATAAAATATGCATCAAAAGGGACTAAATTTGCGGCAGAGTTTCAAAATATTGAAAATGACGTGGCAAAATAAATCTACAAAACGTGAAAATAAATCTGCGGCAGACTTATCCTTGTTGGCGGTGGCAATTTTGTAAATAACTAGCTTCTTTAAATGCGTTGGCTTTTTTTATGATATCTTGCATATTTCACATGTTTTACCTTATTTTATGCATTAGAATTAACTCATTTAGGCTGCATTTAGTGTCATATAGGTTGCATTTGAGTTTGTTACGTGTATTTCAGGTTTCGGAGCGTTAAAGCGGCAAAAGACGAAGAATTCAAGCCAAAAAGGAGCGGAAACAGTTGTACCGACTTGTTGTAGCGGTTTGCTGTGGCCGATATAGAAGATTCTTTAGCTAGAGACTTGTACGGACTTGTTGTATCGGTCACAAGTAGTCAATACAGAGGAAACGGAACCTGAAGATTAGATATCGACATGCTGTACCGGTTTGGAGTGGTCGGTGCAGAGGAAAAGAACCTGAAGCACTTGTACCGACCGATTCGTATCGACCTGAGGATCGGCATCGACTTGTTGTATCGGCTTGACCTGGCCGATACAGAAGAAAGGAAGCCAAAGGACGTATACCGATGAGCGCGTATCAACCAGTCTGTACGGGTTTCACTTGACCGGTACATGTTGCGAAATTAAAGGAAATTCGGTTTTCTATTTCTAAAAGGAAAACAATTCCTAAACCAAATTGGTTTTCCTTTTTTTTCTTTGGTTAAAAACTATATTAGGGTTTTGCTTTTGTTTTTGACATTATTCTAGTTTTTGTTTTTTTGATTTTGATCGCTTTGTTTTTTGTTTTTTAACAACTTTGGAGAATTCTTGGTGTTTAACTTTGGCCACCTTTGTAATCTTCATCATCATCAATAAGATTTTCTTGAACCCTTTATTCTCTTTGCTTTTGTTTATGTTTGTGCTTTTTCTAAATTCAATTGTTTTAAGATTCAGTATGTTTAGTGAGTAGATTCAAATAGACAATTGGGTTAGAGGAAAAAGGGGTTGATTGAATTTAGGATTGATGATTGTCTAGAACTTAATAGATTATAAAACTTTTGTCTTAGGTAACAAGTTTAAAGCCTTAATCGAGTTGGCCTTTCGATTACTGAACCTAGGAAACTTTATACATCGAGAGATTATAAAGGTTCCTGAACAATTACCTTAGAACTAAGCCTAGCTTAACCGAGAGATCTGTGTTAATAAGCTTAGTGGTTAAAATTGATTTGCTTTTAAAATTTCTCGATAATTAAACTATCCAAGACATTGTTTTAGTTTAATTATTGGGAAAAGGATCATTGCCACGAGAGTGAATTGATCTAAAATCGTTTTCAAAACCTTGAAGTTACCTTCGTAAAAAGACAATTTAAAATCCGAAAGTTTAATCACCCTTTGAAATACCTTAACCTGATTGTTTTGCTTTTTATAAAACTCTTAAAACTTTTAATTCGCATTTTCGTTTTGTTTACTAATCGATCTTAAAAACACTCAACAACAAACCTTCTTGATTACACTTAAACTGAGTTGATTCTTTAAAATTCAATTACATTGTTTGCTCCTGATTTGGTTTGACATCTTAAGTACTACATTAATATATTAGATTTAACGAGGGAAAAATCTCGTTTATCAAATGGCAGTTTCGAAAACTGTTTTTTTCCTATCAAAGGGAAGGAAGGCAGTTTCGGGCCAAAAGTTCAGAGGGATTACTCTAGTTATAAAGAAAAAATTAGATCCGTTTTAGCAATAAAAGTCAAATTGTGATCTTTCCCAATTAAGAATTAGAGAAACGAGGTAAATAATATTCATTTAATATTTTCTACACATAAATAATTGGAAAAAATAGAATCAAATATAAATAAATAAACAAATAAACAAACACTTTTCTCTCTATAAATACCACTACCAAGTAACACAGACACACTCACATCTACACGAAAACAAAAAAGAACTCACACACTCACATCTACAAAAAAATGGTTCAACCACCAAAAGAAATCACGAAGGAACAAGAGAAAGGAAAAAACAAAAATGTAGTATCTCTCTCTCCCTTCTCCCTCTTAATATCAATATCATGACCTTGTCTTCTCCGAGCAGACTGTTGAAAGAGGAAAGTCTGTTCAAAAGGAGAGGTGTCGTGCCAACTCCAAAGCTAGAGGGGAGCAGAAAAAGAAATGAACACTCATGTCATGGTTATCTTGCCCAAATCGGTTTCTCAGTTTGCTTTTTTTCTTTTTTGCATTTGTTTGTTGTTGTTGTTGTTGTCTTTCTTAATTTCCTCCAAGGCGTATAGCCATTGTGTGTTCTTAAATTAAGTGTGTTTTCTTATTTTAACAAAAAAATATGGATGAGAGAGATAAAGGACCATGACTTTGTGTAGAATATATTTTATACCGAGACTAGCTATTTCTCATTTCTTTTTATGGTTTGATGAACAAGATATTTATTTTTTTATGGATAGATGAACAAGTGCAAAGAATATTTTACTAAATTAGTTGACAATGTATAATATTTTACATGTTTTGTGGGCATGGACACAAAATCTAATAAACACTAATTATTGCTTGTTATTAAACCAAAATTAAGGATTTGTTTATTATTGTACATATTGAGAGAACATAAATGTTTTTTGCATTATGGCTTTTGTCCTTATATTAGTGAAGACACATTTAAATAATAATGCATGCCTAATATATAAAAATTTAACACACTAAACCGACACATTCAAACTTAATTTGAAATTCTAAACAATTTTAAGGTATATCAATTTTAATTTCGAAATAAAAAAAGAAACAAAAGAAGGTAATAAAGTCGAATAATGATATATAAAAAGATTTTACCTTGATAATTTTTTTAAATCACTATATCGCCAAGATGTTTAAAAAAAAAAAAAAAAAAAAGGAAAGGATAAAAATATTCGGTGAAAATAGAAAAGAAACAAAAAGGAAACAAAAGAAATTGAATAATAATATCTAAGAAATCGTAACTTCATGTATTTTAAATATCCATATATTGAGGATATGTTTAAAAACAAAGGAAAGAAAGATTCTTTATTTCAAAATAAAAAAAGAAAAAAAAGAATTCAATTAATAATATCTAAAAAATCACAACTTGATCTTATCTAGTAATTGAGAAACATTTTTTAAAATTAATTTGAGATTTAGATCTAGGTATAATCGTAGATATTAACTTTTTAAAATCTAGTTTGAATAAAAATTATGATTTTCACATAGTCAAACCTCTATAAATTAATAATGTCGGCACCACACCAAAACTCAAAAAGTTATTAATTTACAATGATTATTAATTTACAGAGAGACAAATTACACTAAAATTCAATTTGGAACCGGAAAAAATTATTATTTTAGAGAGGTATTAACGAATCGAGTATTAATTTATAAAGGTTATATTGTATATTAATTTTTGTAACGGGTCATTAAAAATCACAAATCGAATTTGAAATCACGAAAGATAATTATTATGAGACTAAATTAATTTTAGTTTATGTATAATATGTACGTGTAATTTTTGCGACAACTCGGAAAATATCAAACATAGTTTATAACATATAACCAAATCATATTGGTAAAATCAAAATCTACATAACCAAAAAATTGTATATTTTCGTCATTATAAGAAAATAATAAAAATTACACTATATTCATGTACTCTATAAAACAAGCGATTACAAACATATAATCCAATTCAATGTGAATTTATTAAGTATATTTTTACTAAATAATTTTAGGGAGAATTACAAACCTACACCATTTAAATTGCATTTCACAAAAATACACCATTTTAAAGTAAGTTCACAAAACTACACCTAATTATAAAAATTAAATCAAAATAATCCCTACTAACAAAACCCTACTTCCTTAATACTAAACCCTAAAAAACTAATTAGCGACCCCTAATGAAAATATTTTGATTTTGGTAAAATTTTAGAGGGTAATTGAACCATTCTAAATTTGAAAAGGTTGTTGGTATAGAAAAAACTTGAAATGGTGTAGTTTTGTAAAACAACTAGTTTATGACCCAAGAATATGCGGGTTTACAATTTATATCTTAAAACCCGCAAAAAGAAAAACTAAAAAGAATAAAAAAACAAACCATCCAAATCATGTATAAAATTAACTAAAGTAAGATTAGCGTAATCATACGATTATTTATTTATTTTGATCCTCTAATTGTTTCTTGATGTTTGAGGCTTTCTCTTTTCTTTTACGAATGAACATACAATATTTATTTTCATAGGAAACGAATGATATTAATAGAAGAATTACAATAGTACATCTTTTGAATTGAATTGCACTTTACAAAAATACACTCATTTAAAATCAATTATTATAAATAAACCTAAAAACTAAATATTGAACCCAAAATACACCTTAAACATTAAATCTTACCATTATAAAAAAATAAATCATAAATAGTTAATGTGAGAATTATAAAACTACACCTTTTAAATTTCATTTCACAAAACTACACCTTTTTAAAATTACTTCACAAAACAACACCTAATTACTAAAAATTAAATCGAAATTAGCCTTACCCACAAAACCCTACACCTTCAATATTATACCCTAAACACTAATTAGCGAACCAAAATGAAAATATTTTAATGTTGGTAATTTTTTAGAGCATAATTGAACCATTTAAAAATTGAAAAGGGTGTAAAAGTAGGAAAAAATTGAATTAGGTGTAATTTTGTGAAGGAAGGATTGAAATGGTGTAGTTTTGTGAATATCTCATACTTAATAGCAAATCGAAGTAAGATTTTTTTAATTTGGGTAATACTTTAAGAGGTAGTTAAATCCATTAAAACTTTAAAAAGGTGTATCGTAAATAATGTTTTATATGTAGTTTTGTAAGAGTGTTTTAAAAAGGGAGAATTATTATCCTGACCTTATAAGATTTTTTATATAAATATGACCCGAAGTATTTTTAAATAATTAAACTATCATCTGGTATTTTAAGCTGTAATATTTACCCAGAAATACCCTTACCCCCTTTGACATGAATAATTTTCTTTTTAGTGCGACCGTATTTACAAAAAATCCACCACTTATTTTTCGCGACAACAGACTTAATTTTGGGAGTCCAAGATTTATATAATAAGGACCTTTAAAAAAAAGGGAGAATTACAAAACTACACCGTTTAAATTGCATTTCATAAAACTACACCATTCCAAAGTCACTTCACAAAACTACACTTAATTACTAAAAATTTAATCAAAATAAACATTACACATAATCCTACCCCGTTAATATTATACCCTAAACACTAATTAAGGAACCCAAATGAAAAAAAATTAATCTTGGTAATTGTTTAGAGGGTAATTGAACCATTCAAAATTTGAAAAGGGTGTAGATATAGAAAAAAAAATTTAATTAGGTATAATTTTGTGAAGGTATAATTTTGTGAAGGTATAATTTTGTGAAGGAAGGGTTGAAATGGTATAGTTTTGTGAATTCCTCAAAAAAGGGTGAGAAATTTTTTGAGAAAGTAATAACGTATATAAAAAGATAATTTTAATTAACATGATCTATAAGTAATTTGTTTAAGAGGAATTCACAAACCTACACAATTTCTTCCCTTACTTTACAAAACCTATCTAATTCAATTTTTTATATATATACACCCTTTCAAAATTTTAAAAGCATGATTTACCCTTTAATAAATTACCAAAACTAAAATCTTTTCATTTGGGTTCGGTAATTAGTGTTTAGGGTATAGTATTAAGGGGGTAGGATTGTGTGGGTAGGATTTATTTTGATTTAATTTTGAGTGTTTAGGTGTAGTTTTGTGAAGTAATTTTGAAATGGTGTAGTTTTGTGAAATGTAATTCAAATGGTGTAGTTTTAATTCTCCTTTTTATAAATTAATTGATTAGTAATTGTGAATATCAAACTTCTTTTAAAAAACAAATAAAATTTTTTTATCGCAACATATTCATAACAGATAATATTAATGGTTGGTTTTTGTGTTAAAAACTATTTAGCGAACCCAATTGATTTTTTAAAAATTTTGGTGAAATTTTAAAGGGTAAATCAACCTTTTCGTTTTTTTGAAATGGTGTAATTTTGAGAAAAAATAAATTAGGTACAGTTTTGTAAAGGAATGGATAAAAGGGTGTAGTTTTGAGAATTTCTCAAATAATAATATAGATGTATAGGGTTATATAATATTAACTTTTAATGTTTAGGTTAACTGTTTTGCAAATGATGGTATAATTTTGGAGTTTAGGGTTTATAATTTTTATTTTTAATGTTTGGGTTCACTATTTAAAAATTTAGGGTATCTATTTTGGTGTCTAGGGTTTAAAGTTTGAAATTTTAATGTTTTAGTCTACTGTTTTATAATTTATGGTATATATTATTAACTTTTAATATTTGGGTTCATAATTTCGTATCCACAAGTAGTTTGATTAATAGGTGTCAAATTCGATATGAATTACTAAAGTGGATAACTCATGGTTATTATCTTTTCCCATGCATAAACTATGCGTGGCAGTATGACTTATTAGCTTTATCAAAAATATTGTGTTCTAAACACAAATAAGCAATATCAACAAAAAATAAGCAATTTAGGAATCCTCAAAACATTATTTGCGAAGTCAGTTTTTTTTAAATGCTTAGGTGTTGCTTGTCCCGGTACCTTCGCCCAAGTCACCTCCTACATGAACATTAGTATCGACGCCCGGCTCTAGACCCCGCTAACTCAGGTAATACTCAAATAGTCGGTCTAACCGCTCGTCTATACTTATAACAAATGAACAAGCAAGTAGTTGAATCCTCTAAGTCCTAGATTCGTTTTCAATCAATACTAAATAACTCAACAATCAATATGTAACTGGATAAATTATACAGACACACAGACTTTCATTCCTAGGTATCATAATTGTAAGGACTACCCCTCACCTTATTAGTGCGTTAAACGAATCTGAGGATCTCGGATGCTCGAACTGGTTACGGATCTTCAATCGAACTGGTTACGGATCTCGGATGCTCGAACTGGTTACGGATCTCGGATAATTGTAAGGACTACCCCTCACCTCAAAGTCAACAAAAAGTCAACGGTAAAAGTCAACGACCTAGGTCAACGGTCAACGCAGTCAAACTAGTCAAACTGGCCAAGCTCGGTCAAAATGAGTTGACTCGGTCAAATGTCGATCGCCGGTCAACGTCTTACCGGAAGTCAATGACGGCGCGACTTCCCGGCGGCGAACAGACGGCGGCGGTGGTCGGTGGCGGCGGCGGTGGTCGGCGGCAGCGCGTGGGCGTTACGCGTGGTGCTTCTCAGGGCGCGTGGGGTGCGCGTGCACGGTCGTCTCCGTCTACGCTTCTAACTTCGGTTTTGTCTCGTAGTCCCGATTCCGATGGTGGCCTTAGATTCGTGAGATTCAACACGGTTAGAAAGTTATCAACGAAAAACCACTTTCCCAAAGGAGATAAACCATAAACACTTGATTTTTGACTAGCCTTCGGTTTCGGATTCGTGCGGTGGTGGTTGTGGCGGCTCGTGCGGTGGTGGCTACGACGACTCGTCTGTTGGATGCTCCAGTGGTTGTGTTTATGAAGAGGTTCGCTTATGAGATTGATGATGATGAACAAAAGGAGGCTACAAGGTATATATATGATGTGCTTACCTAGAGTTTCTTGAGATACAAATGGGCCTTGTTGGGCTTCAAAAACTGGGATGTTACAACTCTCCCCCACTAACAATTGATTGGTCCCCGAATCCAAGTTCGGACTCTGGTGCGTGATCTCTTCCTCGAAAAGTTTTGGGTCGTCCATTCCCATCTCAATTTCAGACTCTCAAATGTCCTCCTTAACTCCATCCTTCTCCCATCGAACCTTTACTTCCTTTAACATTTTATCGTGGTTGTCCCTTTCCTGACGCTCTAGAATTTTAATAGGTCAAACCACTGTTGACAAGTTCTTGCTAAGATCGCTTGGTGGTTTTCGCAAGATGAGTTCAGGTCTGACACTATGCTCATCGGTACATCGTGCAATCGCACAAGCACGTCGATGTACTTCTTTGTTAAGACTGTCGACACGTACGACTTCTTAATAGCCAAAAAGTGGGCAGATTTAGTGAGTCTATCCACGATAACCCAAATGACATCTACTCCACCCGTCGTCGTAGGTAACTCAGTAACAAAGACCATAGTCACCATGTCCCACTTCCACTCTGCTAGGGGTAAGTCTTGCATTAACCCACTCGACATTTGATGCTCCGCTTTAACCAATTGACATGTCTGGCAACACGACACAAACTGGGCAACGTCCCTCTTCATGCCTGACCAATGATAGTATCGCTTAAGATTTTGATACATCTTGTTGTTCCATGGGTATATCAAAACCTCGAATGGTGTGCCTCTTGCTGAATCTCGTTCCTTAGATCATCGTCCTTAGAGACACATACTCGGTTCCTGAATAGGATGGTCTCTTTCGTCGTAACATGATAACCCAAGATTTCCTTCTTGACTTCTTTTACCACTGCTTCGTCCTTTTCTTGAGCTTGTCGCACCCTCCATAAGAGGTCCGCTCGGTGTAGTGACTCCTACCTACCGACTCTCCCCCTCAGTGGTGGCATACAATCTAGGTTCGCAAGTGACCCGACGAGTACCTGAACTTCCTTTGCTACCGATACATCGTTTTTGCGCCTACTCAGAGCGTCGGCGACGGTATTATCGTTTCCGAGATGATACATGATCTCGAGATTGTAGTACGATAATAGCTCCATCCACTTTTGTTGTCTCAGATTTAAATTTCCTTGAGTAAAGATGTATTTCAAACTCTGATGGTTTGTAAGGATTTGCCCCCTCTCCCCATATAAGTATGCCCTTCAGATTTTTAAGGCAAAGACAATAGTTGCTAACTCTAGATCGTGAGTCGGGTCATTGGCCTCGTGCGGTCTTAGCTGGCGTGATGCGTATGCAATGTCACGTCCTTCCTCATTAGCACACAACCCAACCCTGTCCCAGAAGCATTCGTGTATACTGTATATGGCGATCCCAACCTCGGTAGCGGGAGAACTGGCGTCTTTGTTAACAACCTTTTTAATTTGGTGAAACTTTGGCTAAACAAACTTTGGAGCCAGTGAACAACTTCTGCTCCCTTAGTTTTGCAAGAACAATTCCCAAATGTTCTGCGTGTTCTTCCTTGCTCCGAGAGTAGATCAATATATCGTCAATGAAGACGATCACGCACTTATCCAAGTGTTCTCGAAACACGTCGTTCATGAGTTTCATAAAAGCTGACGGTGCATTAGTTAGGCCAAAAGGCATCACAACGAACTCGTATTGGCCATAACGTGTCCTGAAGGCCGTCTTCTGCACATCCCGACCTGCTATAGCAATCTGATGGTATCCTGGTGCCAAATCTATCTTCGAGAACCAGGAAGCACCTTCCATCTGGTCGAGTAACTCGTCAATACGCGGTATGGGGTAGTTGTTCTTAATGGTCACCTTGTTCAATCCTCGGTAATCGATACACAAATAGAACAGGAGCTCCCCATGGTGAGTTGTTGGGTCTGATAAACCCCTTGTCCAGTAGATCCTAGAGTTGCTTCTTTAGCTCGGCCATCTCTGCAGGGGCAAGTCGGTATGGCGCTCGCGAAACCGGTGTCGTCCCTGGCTCCAACTCAATTGTCAACACGTCCTCTCTCTTCGGCGGTGGTCCCTTTAACGGCTCAAAAATGTCCTCATAGTCAGCAACAACGGTAATATCTTGCAAGTCCATATCCCCAACACCTCTCCCGATGAAAATGGTGGCTAAAAAACCTCTGCGACTTCCTCTAGCAACCCCTTCGCCTGCAACATGGAGATGATGGATAAACCGAGGTTGGAACGGACTCCCTGGTAGGTGATCTTTCTTTCGGCACTATGGATATGAACTCTGGCCCTCGGGCAATCGAGTACCACATGGTGTCGGGTCAACCAATCCATACCAAGAATCACATCGTAGTGATTCAAATCCATCTCTGCTAGGTCTCCGCTAAAATCAACCCCTCATAGTACAATTCACACATCTTGATCGGTGCCGGTTGTGCTCATCTTCTCAGTGCCTGTTGTTTGAATCTTCCTTGTTACGGGTTCGAATACCCCATGGAAGATCCATCTCCTAGATGTAATCTGGTTGACAAAGTTATGGGTAGCTCCTGTATCGAATAACGTTAAAACATTTATTTCCCCAACAACAACAGATCCTACACAAGTTATTATGATGTAAACAATCCTACATATCACTTTATCCCACACAATAATAGGAAGGGAGGAGAGAGAAAAGAAATAAAATAAAAAATAGTTACGAGGTGATACATGTTATTGGCTCAGCTCCATCACAACCCCTGGTAGCAAGCACTCGCGGGGCAGTGGTTTGCCTCTTGGGTGGCGGCGGAAGTACCTCATGTACCCTCCTAGGACACTCCCTCGCGAAATTCCCCGATTGGCCACAAATATAGCAAACTCTAGGTGCCATGTTTGGTTGGTCCTGATGTGCCTCCCTAGGCAACAATCGACAATTCCTCGTTGAATGTCCCGTCCGCCCACATAGAGTGCATTTGAGACACGGTCCATAGTGGTATCGATGGCATTTTGAGCACTGCGTTGGTCCTGACGAATTTCCTTATCGCTTTGGCCCCTCGCATACCTTAGCAGACTTGGGTTGGGTGACCTTGTTGAGCTTTTCCTCTTTTTCTATACCCTCCTCTTGCAGGGCAACCTTCTCCACCAGCTCTAACATATCCTGATAGTCTATGTTGGACAACCGATTATGAATTTCCACACGCATCCTGAGCATGAACCTCTGAACAACCTCCTCCTCGTCCATGTATCGTCTGATAAACCTACGGATACGGTTGAACTCACGCTCATACTCCATGATGGCCATAGTCCCTTCCATGGGGTATTCGATCTTACGACTTCCCACCATGCTACTACGCCTTCCCACCATGCTAGTGCGTCGTACCTCAGATATTGGACATCCAAGTCCAATCGAAACTCGACAGGCCACCTCATGTTATCCAAGTTTTGCTCAAACTTTCTTCTCCAATTATCCGCTACGGTGGGGTCCTCAATACCTTTAAACACCTCAAAACCCATGTTCTTCATCTGGCGCATTACTTCCCAAAAAGTAGGTCCCTCCCTATCTCTAGCCGGTGCTAGGGGTGGAGCTCCTACGAACTCTACTGCGTGGCGGTTACCCCTTGGTTCTTCGACCCCAAGGGGTGCACCCCCAACCATCTAGGACTCGACCCTCTCACGGAGTCTCCTTTGCTCCTCTAACAGTGCGGCCTGGTCTCCGGCATGCTCATCCTCTGGCGCTAGTGGTGCATGCGTAGCGTGAAAACCCATCTGGCGAGCAACCTCATGTGCGGCTACTCTGGCAGCCTCTTGTGCGGCTACACATGCAACCTCTTGGACAACCTGTCGTACAACCTCTTGACGGTGTCTCTCGTCACCTCCTCAATCATCTATCGTACAAAGTCTTGCTCAATGGGTGGAGTGGCGGATCGATGACTTGCAGCTTGATTTTCGCTCTCATCACGGGTAAACTCACCCATGTCTTCCTGTGGGTCAGCACCCGCAACTCGGGTCAATTGGGAGCGAGTGAATCATCTCTGTGTCCTCTGTAACATCTGAAAACCAAAAGCAAACGCAAGTTAGACCCCGCTAGGAATGGTGACATCAACACGACAATAAGATTCCTATCAACGAGTAGATTTTCAAGACCCAATTTTTCTTAATTTTAACTCCCCAGGCCCCCAGATCGGCCATCCATGTTAGAAATGGAGTGGCAACTCGCGCTGATACCAAAATTGTAACACCCCATCCCGCCTCACTCAGAACGGAGTGTCACACACGTATCTTAAATGCAGGTAATATTCGATAAAGGTAAAATGTCAACTTATTAACTAAAGAAGAAACTCCAACTAAACATTATCCAATAACTAAAAACGAGATTGATCGAGTAGCAAAAGTAAAACTGAAAAAAGAATGCAACGAAAGCGGAAAAATTCCAACGACCCGAACTAAGCAACAACTAGCTACTACCTCGGCTCACCTTCAACAAAAGTAGAGAGAGGGGTGAGTGACAGGGAAGTCACTTAGTGAGGGGAAACGCTATATGCGTATATAGAAGAACATGAATATAAACCTAACCCTAACCTAATAACAAAATTATAATTATCAATCATACACCTAAAGTGTTCAATATACAAATAAACGACCTATGTGGCTTAAGTGCCCACAACACCGCCCGGAGACGCTTTATCGATCCCTATGGGCGACGAGTAACGGATCGACTGTGTTACCCGACCTCACAACTATGTAGCTCGTATCACGTCAAGCAGCTGACTTAGCAGCTCGTCTCGGTACCTTCGCCCACATCACCTCCCACAAGAACATTAGTATCGACGCCTGGCTCTAGACCCCGCTAACTCAAGTAATACTCAAATAGCATGTCTAACCGCCCTTCTCAGCACCGCCGTACATAGTGGTCATATAAACATACTAATTATCATGCAAGCCTATACTTATAACAAATGAACAAGCAAGTAGTTGAATCCTCTAAGTCCTAGGTCCGTTTTCAATCAATGCTAAATAACTCAACAATCAACATGTAACATAATAAATTATACAGACACACAGACTTTTATTCCTAGGTATCATAATTGTAAGGACTACCCCTCTCCTTATTAGTGCGTTAAACAGGTCTCGGGATCTCGGATGTTCGAACTAGTTACGGATCTGCAATCGGGTCGGACAGTGTCCCGAGAAAATTTGGTAAAACTCAACGACCCATGTCAACGGTCAACACAGTCAAACCAGTCAAGCCCGGTGTCAAACCGTCGGTCAACTTCTTACAGAAAGTCAACAACGGCGGCGCGACGGTGATGTGGTGGCGTCGGCTTCCCGGCAACGAACAGACGACGGTCGAGCGCGGTGGTCGGCGGCGACGCGTGGGCGTCACACGCGGTGCTTCTCCGGTCGCTCGGGGCGCGTGCGTGATCGTCTCCGTCTGCACTTCTATCTCCGGCTTCGTCTCGTCGTCCCGGTTCCGATGGTGGCCTTAGATTTGCGAGATTCAACACGGTTAGAAAGTTATCAACGAAAAACCACTCGGCCAAAGGGGATAAACCATGAACACTTGATTTCTGACTATCCTTTGATTTCGTGCGGTGGTGGCTGCGGCGGCTCGTGCGGTGGTGTATGCGGTGGCTCATCTGTTAGATGGTCAGGTGGTGTTGTTTCTGCAGAGGTTTGCTTATGAGATTGGTGATGAAGAACAAAAGGAGGCTACAAGGTATATATAAATATTATGTGCTCCCCTAGGGGTTCTTGAGAGACAAATGGACCTTGTTGGACTTCAAAAATTGGGTTGTTACAACACATATCCACAACTAGCTTGGTTAATACGGGTGAAATTCGATAGAAGTTACTAACGTGGATAACTCATGGTTATTATCTTTTCCCATGCATAAACTATTCGTGACATTATGACTTATTAGCTTTACCAAAAAATTTGTGTTCCAAGCACAAAGAAGCAAAATCAAACAAAAAGAAGCAATTTAGGAATCCCCTAAACATTATTTTCTCTTATTACCTTGTTATTTGTTTTTGGGTTTTAGTTTATGTTTTTGTGACTTTTTTTCTTTACCTCAATACGTCTTTTATTTATCTGTTTCCACCATGTATTATTTGGGTTTGTGGTTTTTGTACTAAGCTATTTTAGTCAAACTTTTTTTTTCAAAACCACACTTAAAAGTATATGTTACTTTGAGTGATATTTACATAACTTAAAGAAATTATTATTGGTTAAAGGGCGTTATTTTTCGTGTGTGTTGGAAGCTTCAAATCAATTAAGAGCGACATTGCATACTCATGATCCATCGATAAACTTGAGGAAGGTTTTTCTTATCCTCCCAATCTCCCATTAATGTCAAATCTGATATAGAAAACTCTCACCACCTCTATCTTCTCTTTTTTGATAGAAATCAATATGCTTTCCTTAAAGTTTAGTTTTTCTTATTGATTCAGTATTAACCATTACCAACAACAAAATCCTAGAGTATAAAAGTATTTCATGAACAATTCAAACATGCAAATGAAAAAGAAAATACATATTAAAACCAGAAAACAAAAAAACACTAAGAATGAGATTTATGCCAATGAAGAAAATATTCAATTGTCATACCTTCCACAAAACTACTAACCATTAAGAGAAGGATCAAGGTTTAGTCCACCGCGAGTACCTGCAATTAAATTCCAAAGTAACCACCCTACCCAACCAAATTTATTTAAAATAGATTTGAAACCGTGTTCAAAACATTTCTATTATTTATTATGACAATTCGAAAAAATACCATAAAAATGTCAATTAAATCATGAACTTTCAAAATTCACCGAAAAAAGCATGAACTTTCACGTGAACCATTTAAATCATGTATTTTTAGTTGACTAACGTTTTAAATCATGAATTTTTTTTGCCGGAACAAAAAGAGCACACCGTAAACAAAAAGAGTCCAAGGTTAAGTTTATTAACGCAATAGTTTAACATTGTTTGAGATTTATCTGAAGAATTGAGCACTTTAATTAGCTGAAATTGAACATAATGTCAAATTTTTCCGTTAATGAACTCAACTTTGTGCTCTTTGTGTCTCAGTAAAAAACAATTCATGATTTTAAACGTCAGTTAACGAAAAATATATGATTTAAATGGTTCACGTGAAAGTTCATGTTTTTTTCCGGTGAATTTTGAAAGTTCATGATTTAATTGACATTTTTCCCGTTTTAGAACAATGTTTGCATCCTCTACTTTTCTCTTTGAATAATATTAAAATGTTTTTATAATCCAAATACCATAAACTTTAAATCATTTAAATGAATGCAAATATAATTTTAATTTATGGCATTACTATTTTGGATATTTATCCAACCAAGGGCAAACATTGGACTACGCATTGATTTTATCCGATTAATAAGACAAAATATATTTATGAGTAATAACTTTATACTGTTAGAGTTTGGACTTGAAGATTTGTGGCTTAATCCAAACCCATCAACTTAAACTTGCTGGCTTAAGATATTAAAGCTTTCTTTAAAATTTCATTCAAATTTCAAAAGCGTCTCCTCGATATATATATAAATAGGATGGGTGTGATTTATAGGCTCTACTAGAAAAGATGAAGTTGGAAAGAAAATAATGAAATTAATCACAAATTAACTTTGATAATTTTTTGAACTCGGAAAAAGGTAAAAGATTCATCCTCGGGAAGACAAAGAAAAGTTCTTTAAGATACAATTAACATTTCGCAATTGCAATTTTTACTGGCTTTTATTTTCAAGTTTTTTGATGAGATGTCAATATGAAAATTGAGGTGTCATCTTATCTTATGAAGAGGCACAAGGTTTAATATAGTACTAGGGCTAACCCGACTTTTGGACGAAATTTTTTATATTTCTTATTTAAATAGCATCGTAAGTTATTTACCTTTTAGAAAAGTTTTTTTTATTTTGTTTTATCATGTACCCTTGTATGGAAATGTGGAAATACTCTTGCATGCCTCTTACAAATTTTACATCTTTATTGGAATTTTTAAAACATTTTCTCATTAGTTGCTTTCATACATGTTAAATGTAAATAATAAACTTGTCGTTAATGATTTCTAATTCTTATATAGTTTAATAGGGAAAATGGTAATTTAATTCCCGAACTTTCAAATTAAAGCCGTTTATTTGGATTTAAATTTGAGTGTTTAAGTGTAGTTTTGTGAAGTATTTTTGAAATGGTGTAGTTTGTGAAATGTAATTCAAATGGTGTAGTTTTGTAAATTTTTCTTAATGGCTTCCTAAATAATATAAACGCTAAAATATTCCTTAATTTTCAAATCAAATCCAGAAAAATATCCGAACTTTCATTTGGGCCAAATTATTCTTTAATTTTCAAATCGAAGCCAAAAAATGTCCGAATATTGATTTATGCCAAATTATTCCTCAACTATTTAACGACGTCAATTGATGAGTTAACGGTTTACTTTTTCCGGTCTAAAATGGCTTGGTCAACGAAAGTAAAGATTTAATTAGTTCGCGCCAAAAAGTTAAGAAATAAAATGGCTTTAATTTGAAAGTTCGTGAATTAAATTACCATTTTCCTGTTTAATATATGTAAAATATATTTTAACATCAATTTTCAGAAGGACTATATAAATCTAAAAGTTTTTATTTGAAACCCAATATTTAACATTTTGTGAAATGATTGTTTCTAAAGAATGATTTTTGTAAAATAAATAAAAATTGTACTTATGTTGTGAAGTGAGAGATAAATAAATAATCATTTTTATTATAAGTGAATTTAAAATAACATAAAAGTGACGTTTATTATTCCCACTGATTATTACACTCTCAATGTTTCTATAGTTGTTTAAAAGGTAAAAATTTATTTTCCTACTTCTCATCTTTTCGTTAATATCACTTTTCATTCCTAATATAGCAGACATCATTTTCTATAGATTCGATGTCAAAGTTTCTATCGCACAATTTCTAATGAAAGTCTTTCAAAACCTTACTTCATAAAACTACACCTAATTAATTTCTTTAACTTTACGCCTATTTCAAAATTTAATTGGTTAAATTACCCTTAATAAATGGGGGAATTACAAAACTACACCATTTGAATTTCATTTTACAAAATTACACAAATTTCAAAGTAACTTCACAAAACTACACATAAACACTCAAAATTAAATTCAAATAAACCATACCCACAAAATCCTACCCCTTTAATACTATACCCTAAACACTAATTAGCGAACCCAAATGAAAAGATTTTAAATTTTGTAATTTTTTGAAGGGTAAAGCAACCATAGAAAAATTTGAAAGTATGTAAATAGAGAAAATATTGAATTAGGTAGATGTTTGGAAGGAAGGGATGAAATGATGTACTTTTGTTAATATCTCTTTATATATTTACTTAAATTTTTTTGATTTACTATATCGTGTTCAGAGTTTCCTTTGGGTTCAATATAGTTTCTTAATTTTAACCAAAAAAATGATTCGTTTGGGGGTGTGGAACTTCTTTATATAACAACACATGCACTAGTAACATTTTGAGAAAATTTTAAAATACCACACAAAAATGTTTTCATTTAAAAATACCTTTACAAGTGAGATTTCTAAATAATGAACTTGCCGTTATTGATTTCTAATTCTTATGTAGTTTAATAATGTAAAATATATTGTAACATCAATTTTCAAAAGGGACTATATAAATTTAAAAGTTTTTTTTTGAAACCCAATATTCAACATTTGGTGAAATAATTGTTTCTAAATAATGATTTTTGTAAAATAAATATAAATTGTATGTATGTTGTGAAGTATGAGATAAATATATATTCAATTTTATTATAAGTGAATTTTTTTCAACATTATAAGTGAATTTAAAATAACGTAAAAGTGAAGTTAATTATTCCCATTTATTATTACACTTTCAGTGTTTTTATAGTTGTTTAAAAGTTGAAAATTTATTTTTCTATTTCCCATCTTTTCGTTATATCATTTTTCAGTTTTAGTATACCAGACATTATTTTCTATAGATTTTATGTCAAAGTTTCGATCTCACGATTTCTAATTAAAACCTTTGCATTCATTTACGAACAAATATTTTACTGAAACCATTTCAAAATCTGTTTAAATTAAAAGGATTATTTTGAATTTTTTTAGTATAACTTTATTTATTTATGTTTATATTTATATATACACATATAATTTGTCTTATATATAAATATAAAGTACAATTACATTAAAATTATCAGAAAATAACTTTATTTTCACTTTATTGTTATTATGCTCATTCTTTACTTTGCTAATATGTAGAAATCTTGATTTTTTATAACAAATATAATCAATATGAAATCAATTATATAGTATAAATTTTCTAGTACATTTTATAAAATTACCTAGAAAAACAATTAGTATGTTATCTTCATTTTTTATTCAAAATTTTCTTTAATAAAAAAGAAATCTAATGAAGTTGTTAATTATAAGTTTTACAAATATATCCATTTGGTTAAACTAATATTTATTTTATCATTTGAAAATGTATATTTATATATATTATCTTATTATATATATATATATATATATATATATCTTTAAAATACTATTTATAAACTTTATATTAATCGGCTTAATTTACCGATGAAAGTAGTAAAATCTAAATGAGGTGTCAATTGTGTTTATACCAAACATCATTTTAAATTTTCAATGTTTTATCATTAAAATAGATTTTGAATATCTATTTATCATATAATCACATAGATAGAAACATAAAATATGTTCGTTATTGTCAATATTAATATGAAACAAAATTTGTAAATTATTGTAGTTAGTCGTTAATATTTTGTATTAGTTTGAAGAGAAATAATTTCCGATAATTGTTAATTTGAAGGTTTTTTATCCATATATATGTGTATATTATTCACATATATAAACTATATTTAACAAATTACAAATTTTATGTTTAATTATGAATTAAATTCTTCATATTAATAAAGAAGTAAATTATTATAAATTAATTAAATATTATTTCAAAACTTAAAGTGAGTTGATGATGTGTCGAAATTTGAGAACTTTGGATAATGATGGGGCATAAGAAGAGAGGACATTCTTAATAGTGGACAAGATGTTTTGCTGTTTTTGCTAAGATGTTTATCTTTTCGTTTGGCTCTAGGGGTTTTTAGTTTTAGGCTCGTTAGCTTTTGAGTTCGGTTAAGAGTTGTTCTTTAGTGGATTTGTTTTCGGTCGTCCAAGTTAATTACATGAGGTCTATTCTAGTATGGCTTGTTAGAATTTTATGTTTGATTGTATATTATATTATTCAGTTGAAAAGAAGAAGAAAAGTGAAAATAGAACTAGTTAAAAGGATATTGGGTTTTAGTAAATAACATTGGCCAAACAACCCATCATAGAAGGAGTTGGACCATAGTGGCTAGCAAAAGAAACCGATAAGAAAATTAGAATGGAACGCACTTTCAAATGTGTTGTTGGTTCTTGTGATCTATGAATCATTATTTTGGTAATAAAAAAGTTGTGTTAATAGTTTTCTTCTTACAACATTTGTCTTAATCATGTTGTTGACCTCTTCTAAATTAGATTAGGATTTGTGAAAGCCGTATGATTGACAAGATATGTCACGAGTGTACTCTCTCTTATAGTACTCATTCACATAAAGTTTATGACAACTTGCATTTCTAAGGAAAAGGGAAAGAGAAAAGCTATATGTAAACTATCCTCAATAGTTCCATGTGCATTCAATATTTCACATTATAAGTGACACAAACCAAAATGTAAAGCCGTGGTACAACCCTATTTTTTGATAAAGTGGTACAACCATATTATATAAAGTTTTGCTATATTAAAACATTACACTCTTTTGCAAATACATGGTTATTGAAAGTGATAAAGCCCAAGAAGAAATTAAAACAAAAGAAGGTCCAAACAAAAGAAGCCCACATGTCACAACATGACAAAGAACACAAATCCTATTGTACCTGCACCTGCAAAAGACGTTACAACAAGAAATCAAATCAACGGTAACAATGGCAATCGATTCTTGGTTTTACAAAACTTTGACCAGAATACAGCTGTCCAAGGATAAGGATGACATGATTCTAGATTGTTCATTTTGTCACTATAAAAACTCCGTAAAACCCTAATCAAAATATTCATTTAATAACAAAGTATTAGTCATAAATTTTTGTCATTATACCTTTGTGTAATATTCATTATGGAAAGTCACAATGATCTTCATGTGCCAAACCAGCAACCATTGGAAGAACCAGACGCTTCTGATCATCCTATATGTTGTCCATATACACAAAGAACAACATCCCCACATGTCATACATGACGAACAAGATACAACACAAGAGGCCCAAAATAATGATGACGCAAAGATATTATTGGATGAAACACAACAAGAAGCTCAAACAAAATCAGATATGGCTGCTACACAATCTGATTATGGAGACTCAAACTCCAACCAAGTTGAGCTCTCCACCACACCTCCTCAAACCAATAATCATCCCATGACAACAAGAGCAAAGGCAGGAATCTACAACCAAACACTAAGTATGTGCTTCTCACTTCATTATTCTTCACAGAAGAACCAAAAACACTAGCAGCTGCAATGAAACATCCAGAATGGAATCAAGCAGTTCTTGATGAAATGGGACGTATACACATGCTTCACACCTGGACTCTGGAACCACCAACAGAAGATATGAACATACTAAGCTCAAAGTGGGTTTTTAAAACAAAACTAAAACCAAATGGAACTGTTGACAAACTTAAACCTCAATTAGTTGCAAATTAAGGCTTTGAACAAGAAGAGGGCTTGGATTACCTACAAACATCCAGCCAAGTGGTTAGAACAACAACAATCAGGATGGTACTAGAGGTAGCTACTTCAAAAGGTTGGTTCATCAGACAATTAGACGTCTCATATGCCTTTATCCATGGGGAGCAACAAGAACCTGTTTTTATGTATCAACCAGCAGGGTTTGAAGATCCAAAGAGACCAAATCATGTATGTCGTCTAACAAAGGCTATGTATGGACTAAAACAGGCGCCAAGGGCTTGGTTTGACACCTTCAACAACTTTGTCATAGATTTTGGGTTCACTTGCTCCAAATCAGATCCATCCTTATTCACATATCACAAAAATGGTCAGTCCTTGGTCTTGCTACTATATGTTGATGGCATACTTGTCACAAGGAGTAACTCAACTTTGTTTGAAGAACTACTTCAAGCTATTCACAATAGGTTAGTTATGAAAGACCTTGGAGATCCAAAATATTTCTTTGGAATTGAAATAGTATCAAACAAGAGTGGTATGTTCCTTCATCAAAAAGCTTATGCTTCAGACATACTTCACCAGGCTGCAATGCCATATTGCAACTCAATGCCAACTCCATTACCTCAACATCTATTCAACTTTGAATCTGAGCTATTCCCTGAACCCGCTTATTTCAGGAGCCTTGCTGGAAAGTTGTAGTATCTAACAATAACAAGACCAGACATTCAATTTGCAGTCAACTTTTTATGTCAACGAATGCACGCCCCCAACAATCTCTGATTTTGGGCTACTTAAACGGATACTTCAATACATCAAAGGAACAGTCTCAATGGGTCTTCACATCAAAAAGGACTCAAACTTGTCTCTTTCATCCTATTGCGACAGTGACGACGCTGGTTGTCGAGAAACCCGACTTTCAACTATTGGTTTTTGCACATTACTTGGATCAAATCTGATCTCATGGTCTGCCAAGCGCCAACAAACAGTCTCAGGTTCTTCTATAGAAACTAAATATCAGACATTAACTATAACATCAAAGGAGATCACTTGGCTAGCCTTTCTGCTTCGAGATCATGGAATTCCTCAAGACCATCTAACTCTGTTACTATGCGATAATCGTTCTTTAGTCCAGCTCAACGCAAATCAAGCTCTACATAGTCGCTCCAAACACTTCGACACAGACTACCATTATATCTTAGAGCAAGTTGCCATAGGCTGCAACCTTACAATTGGCTGACATCTTCACCAAATCGTTAGCAAGAAGACCGTTTGAGCATCTGCGAACCAAACTCGGTGTTACTGAGTCACCCACAACGAGTTTGAGGGGGAATGAAAGTGATAAAGCCCAAGAAGAAATTAAAACAAAAGAAGCCCCAAACATAAAGAAGCCCACATATCACAACATGACAAAGAACATAAATCATCTTGTACTTGCATCTGCCAAAGACGTTTCAACAAGAAATAAAATAAACAGTAACAATGGCAATCGATTTTTGGTTTTACAAAACCTTGACCAGAATACAGCTGTCCAATGATAAGGATGACCTGATTATAGAATGTTCCTTTTGTCACTATAAAACCTCTGTAAAACCCTAGTCATAAATATTCATTCAATAACAAAGTTTTATTCAGAAATATCATTATCTTTATAAGCTTTCTAAAGTATTTCAATTATTATAAAAATATTAAATATATACTCCATATTTTTTTATAAAGATTGATTTTATAGTCTATTAATTGTTTTCCAGTAACTTAATTTTTTGTATAACTCGATTTTTTTATTGATTAGTAAGAATATATTCCTTCGTCCCATAATATTAAAAAATTCTAGGCTAATGCAAATTTATTGAAAACTTATTTTTTATAACAACAAACATTAATGAAATGTATTTTTTGAAAAAACTATAATGCAATTGATTAAAAGGTTTGTTAGACTCTTCAAATTACTTATTATTGAAACGCACTTTCAATTATTTTAGCATTCTCACTTTTATTAAATGTTAAACGTTTGTGATTTATACAATGCATAGTATTTCCATTTTTAAGTTATACATGTTAGAACTAGGGATTAGTGTGTTTAGTATTTAAAGTTTAGGTTTGGGTTGGTAGAAAATTTGAATATATATTGTTGGGGATAAATTTAACCATCCCGGTTCAGATTTAACCAGCGGCATATCGGACCAACTGAACCGGAATCGGCGGCCGATCAGACTGACTGAACCAGAACCAGCGGCAATATCAGAACCAACTTCCTTTAGTTCATATTGGGCCTTATTTGGGCTTAGTAATCGATATAAGAAGAAAAAGGAAAAAATATATTGTTATATTCTCTCAAATAATCATAAAGGAGAACATCTAGGGAAATATCTAAAAATAAGGAAAAAGGTCAAATCCTATTCATAAAAGGAAAATAAAGCTCATTAACCTAAAAACATCTATATAAAGAAGACAAGCTTGAAGACATAGATCAATTCGATTCAATAAACAAAATACTTACTTTTATATATATTTATTCGTTCATAACTTTAGATTGTACTTTAGGTTTAATTCTTCGATATTTCTCTCTCATCTTGTAAACCCTCAACGATCAATAAAACGACCTATTCAAACCGATCTTAACCGTTATTGAATTCCGTAGCTCTTATAACGGATCGCTAACTTTTGCCCAAACATATATTATAACTACAAAAGTATTTGTTTCCTTTGGTTGGTATAAATTAAGAATTAGAGAAACCAAATAAATAGTATTCATTTAATATTTTCTACACATAAATAATTGGAAAAATAGAATCAAATATAAATAAATAAATAAATAAATAAACAAACACTTTTTCTCTTTAAATACCACTACCAAGCGCACACAGTTACACTCACATCTACACTAAAACAAAAAGAACTCACAAACTCACATCTACAAAAAAATGGATCAACCACCAAAGGAAATCATGAAGGAACAAGAGAAAGGAAAAAACAAAATTGTAGTATCTCTCTCTCCCTTCTAATATCAATATCATGACCTTGTCTTCTCCGAGGAAAGAGGAAAGGCAGGTCAAAAGGAGAGGTGTCGTGCCAACTCCAAAGCTAGAGATGAACACTCATGCCATGGTTATGTTGTCCAAGTCGGTTTCTCATTTTGCTTTTTTTCTTTTTTTTTGCATTTGTTTGTTGTTGTTGTTGTCTTTCTTTATTTCCTCCAAGGCTTATAGCCAATGTCTATTCTTAAATTAAGCGTGTTTTCTTATGTTAACAAAAAAATGTATGAGAGAGATAAAAGACCATGGCTCTGTGTGGAATATATTTTATATCGAGACTAGCTATTTCTCATTTCTTTTTATGGTTTGATGAACAAGATATTTATTTTTTATGGTTAGATGACCAAGTGCAAAGAATCTGTTAATAAAATAATTAACAGTGTATAATATTTTACATGTTTTGTGGGCATGGACACAAAATCTAATAAACACTAATTATTGCTTGTTATTAAACCAAAATTAAGGATTTGTTTATTATTGTACATATTGCGAGAACATAAATGTTTTTTGCATTATGGGTTTTGTCCTTATATTAGTGAAGACACATTTAAATAATAATGCATGTCTAATATACAAAAGTTTACCACACTAAACCGACACATTCAAACTTAACTTGAAATTCTAAACAGTTTTAAGGTATACCATTCAAACAAAACAATCTCTCTCACTCATGCACATGACACTCTCCAGTTCTTTAGAAACAAAAAGATTCTAATTAAAATATTTAGAAAAAGAAAGGAAATCAATTTTAATTTTGATATAAAAAAAGGAACAAAAAAGAAGGTAATAAAGTCGAATATGATATATAAAAAAATCTTACCTTGATAATTTTGTTAAATCTCTATATCGCCAAGATGTTTAAAAAAAAGAAAAAAGAAAGAAAAAAGGAAAGGAAACAAATATTGGGTCAAATTAGAAAAGAAACAAAAAGGAAACAAAAAAAATTGAATAATAATATCTAAGAAATCGTAACTTCTTGTAGTTTAAATATCCATATATTGCCGATATGTTTCAAAACAAAAAAAACAAAGGAAACATTCTTTATTTTAAAATAAAAAAATAAAAAAAAGAATTCAAATAATAATATCTAAAAAATCATAACTTGATCTTATCTAGTAATTGAGAAACATTTTTAAAAATTAATTTGAGATTTAGATCTAGGTATAATTGTAGATATTAAGTTTTTAAAATCTAGTTTGAATAAAAATTATGATTTCCACAAAGACAAACCTCTATATATTAATAATGTCAACACCACACGAAAACTCAAAAAGTTATTAATTTACAGTGATTATTAATTTATAGAGAGAAAAATTACACCAAAATTCAATTTGGAACCGGAAAAAATTATTATTTTAGAGTGGTATTAACGAATCGAGTATTAATTTATAAATGTTATGTTGTATTTGAATTTTTTGTAATGGGTCATTAAAAATCACAAATCGAAGTTGAAATCACGAATGATAATTATTATGAGACTAAATCAATTTTAGTTTATGTATAATTTTAGTCGATGTTTCATTACAAGTGGATTTGGTTGTAGATTTGACAGAAGATGCTGATATTGTTGTACATGAAGAGTCTGAAGAAGAGGTTGGAGAATTTGAGGAGGCAACTGATTCTGGCACTGAAGACTCAACCGAATCCAAATGAAACGTTTTTAAAAAAAGACTTTTCAAAGAGTTTTCAAAGAGTTTTCAAAGAGTTTTGAAAAAGTTTTCAAAGAGTTTTCAAATATCTTACAGTTTTCCAAAGAGTTTTCAAATATTTTACAATTTTTGAAAGAGTTTTCAAAATTTTAAAATGATTTTAGAGGGATTTTACATACTTAAAAAATAATTTTAAAATTTTTATTTTTATTTTTTAAAGTGCGGTCGGAAAACGGTCGGAAACCGTCGGTAGCCGCCGAAACTCGATTACCTCGTACCAAATCGAAACCTCGAATGCAATAGGAAATTGGTTGGAAATTTCCGACAGATTTCCGACCGTTTCTTCAGTTGTGGTCGAAAATCGGTAGGAAATTTCCAACCGATTTCCGACCGTTTTAGGGTTTCATTTCAAAATGATGTTTTTTGTGTCGAATCAATGAAATACCTTTATACAATACGTTTTAGACATAAAATAAACTCTACAAATGTCTAAAATGATCCTAAATTGCAAAAGAGTTTTCATTTTTACAAATATATGTTTCATTACATCTATGTTATGTAACTTTCAAGTTTTTTTTTCAAAATATTTGTATTTTCATAAAAAAAAACATTCGAAAACGTGAAACATATTATACTTATATATTGTTATATTTAAGAAATCTTATATAAACACTCCATTAAACCCATACGAAACACAATTTTAGGTGACACCCTATATATACACTAAATCTTAAGACCGGTCAGAATTCGGTAGGAATTTCCGACCGATTTCAGACCGAAGTTCATGAATTTCTTACTAAAAAATGCTAAGTGTCAAGTATTCTTTGTTTATTTCCGACCGATTTCCGACCGATATCATGGTGTCATCAGAAATTGGTCGGAATTATACACTCGGTTTATATGACACTTGGCTTATTTAACGTGTTGATTTCGTCGGAATTTGCGGCCGATTTCCGACGACAATTAAATTTAATTTATTTTCGTCGTCGGATTTTGGTCGGAAATTCCTACCGTTTTCCGACGACTCAGTGCGACTTAAAGGACACGTAACGGACACTTTGGTCGGAATTCGGTCGGAAATTCCTGCCGAATTCCGACGACAATTAATTTTTTTTTTAATTAGTGTCGTCGGAAAACGGTCGGAATTTCCGACCGATTTTTGACCATAGTGAATTTTGACCGCTTCTTTTTCGCCAATATTTTTTTTTGGTGGTCAAGTTTTCGCCAAACCGCGATTTTTTCGTTTCCTACCGATTTCCAACCGAAATTTCGGTCGGAAATTTTTGTATATATACCTCCTTCCCCATTCATTTGAAACACAACTTAAACAACAACACAACTTTCTCTACCCAAAAAAAATCTCTCCAAAATCTTACAAAAATGTAAGTATATTCTTCTAAATCAATTTTTTTAATATTATTTATGTTTTCTATCTAAATACTAATTTGTTATTTTTATATGTTTTTAATTTGTTAGGTCTAATGATGGTATCGGATCTAGAGAACCCGTTACCCAAGCCTCCCAACCGGTGAGAATGTTCGTTGAAGAACTGGTCCAGTAGGGAGGACGAGAGGATCTAAAGCGGCTCGATCCCAACTTTGAAGTCATTCCCCGAGCCACTTGGTAAATATTTCCATACATTTTAATTTAAACAAAAATAATTCCTACAAATATTAATTATTAGTTATTTAATAAATTTTAAGGTTTAAATATACGGGAAAAATCCTGAAAGCTATTCTAAAATGCATCCACAAAATGTTACCCGTTCCGAATCCAAAATACCGAGATTTCCAGGCCGAACTTTGGGAAATTTTGTTCCGTTCTTTTGCGGTTAGTAAACTTTTTTATTTAGTCAAAAAATTAGTAACTAAATTAAAAATACTTATGAAATTTATTTATAAACTTTAAATTTCCAGCAAGATTTTAATTGGGAACCACAACTCATTAGTCAAATTCAAGAAGAATTTGACAAGGCTTGTGCGACTTCCTACTCGAATCATATGTTTGAGTGGAAGGAAAAATGGCGTTTGGGGGAGGACAAACCTTCGTTCCTAAACCCGTCTGTTTGGACCGGGTTTCAAAACTATTGGGCGACGGAAGCGGCCAATAAAAAAGCCCAGAGAAACGCCAAAAACCGTAGAGGTGGGGACGAGTCCATTGAGAAGGCACCTTCAACTCACAATGCCGGCGGAAACACTTTCGAACATATCTCAGAAGGCATGGTATATTTTAAACCAAGTAAATATATACAAATTATAATAATTATGATTAATCATACTAAGGGCTCTGAGGGGCGATTTGAATGGGTTCGTAACGGCTGCTCTTTGAATTCCAAAATGCAAGATCGGAGTTTAATTCATCGGAGATCATGGGATCGGATAGGCGTAATCACCGTGATGGGGTTAGGCGAAGATACCGTGATCACATCTCAGATCGGGGAGGGATGCAGGATTCGCAGATCTGTATGTAGAGTAACTTTCCTTTTACGAGGGCGACAATCAAGGGTGATTATCCTCTTCGGCTAGATCTTAGGAATTTGGCATCTTTTGTTCAAAATTGGTATACAGTTAAGGAAATTATACCATAAAGAGAGGAAATTATACCATAAGGAGATCAACTATTTATACGGTCGGAAATTTCCGACGACAATTGTGGTCGGAAATTTCCGACCTATGCCGGTTTCCGACCATCTCAAACCGACGACGCAGTTTTGGTCGGTAATCGGTCGGAAATAGCGACCGATTACCGACTAAAACTGCGTTAGGATTATGCATGCTTTCTTGTAGTGTCGTCTTTCTTAATTTCCTCCAAGGCTTATAGCCATTGTCTGTTCTTAAATTAAGTGTGTTTTCTTATTTAACAAAAAAATATGTATGAGAGAGATAAAGGATCATGGCTCTGTGTGGAATATATTTTATATCGAGACTAGCTATTTTTCATTTCTTTTTATGGTTTGATGAACAAAATATTTATTTTTATGGCTAGATGAACAAGTGCAAAGAATCTGTTACTAAAATAGTTGACAATGTATAATATTTTACATGTTTTGTGGGTATGGACACAAAATCTAATAAACCCTAATTATTGCTTGTTATTAAACCAAAATTAAGGATTTGTTTATTATTGTACATATTGCGAGAACATAAATGTTTTTTGTGTTTATATTAGTGAAGACACATTTAAATAATAATGCATGCCGAATATACAAAAATTTACCACACTAAACCGACACATTCAAACTTAACTTGAAATTCTAAAATTTTTTAAGGTATACCATTCAAACAAAACCATCTCTCTCACTCATGCACATGGCACTCTCCAGTTCTTTAGAAACAAAAAGATTCTAATTAGAATATTTAGAAAAAGAAAGGAAATCAATTTTAATTTCGAAATAAAAAAAACAAAAAAAGAAGGTAATAAAGTCGAATAATGATATATAAAAAAATCTTACCTTGATAATTTTTCAAATCTCTATATCGCCAAGATGTTTAAAAAAAAGAAAAAATGGAAGAAAAAAGGAAAGGAAAAAAATATTGGTTCAAAATAAACTAGAAACAAAAGAAATTGAATAATAATATCTAAGAAATCGTAACTTCATGTATTTTAAATATCCATATATTGTCGATATGTTTCAAAACAAACAAAACAAAGGAAGGAAACATTCTTTATTTCCAAAAAAGAAAAAAATAAGAATTCAAATAATAATATCTAAAATGTCATAACTTTATCTTATCTAGTAATTGAGAAACATTTTTTAAAATTAATTTGAGATTTAGATCTAGGTATAATGGATGATATCAAGTTTCTAAAATCTAGTTTGAATAAAAGTTATGATTTTCACAGAGTCAATCCTCTATAAATTAATAATGTCGGCATCACACCAAAACTCAAAAAATTATTAATTTATAGTGATTATTAATTTATAGAGAGACAAATTACACTAAAACTCAATTTGGAACCGGAAAAAAATATTATTTTAGAGAGGTATTAATGAATCGAGTATTAATTTATAAAGATTATATTGTAATTTTATTTTTGTAACGGGTCATAAAAAATCACAAATCGAATTTGAAATCAGGAATGATAAATATTATGAGGCTAAATAAATTTTAGTTTATGTATAATATATGTGCGTAATTTTTGCGACAACTCGGAAAATATCAAACATAGTTTATAAGATATAACCAAATCATATTCGTAAAATCAAAATTTACATAACCAAAAAATTGTATATGTTTATCATTATAAGAAAATAATAAAAATTACACTATATTCTTGTACTCTAGGAAATAAGCGATTACAAACATATAATCCAATTTAATGTGAATTTTTTAATATATTTTTTACTAAATAATTTTAGGGAGAATTACAAAACTACACCATTTAAATTGTATTTCACAAAAATACACGATTTTAAAGTAAGTTCACAAACTACACCTAATTACTAAAAATTAAATCAAAATAATCCCTACTCACAAAACCCTACTTCCTTAATACTAAACCCTAAAAAACTAATTAGCGACCCCGAATGAAAAGATTTTGATTTTGGTAAAATTTTAGAGGGTAATTGAACCCTTCTAAATTTGAAAACGTTGTAGGTATAAAAAAACTTGAATTAGTTGTAATTTTGTGAATAAAGATTTGAAATGGTGTAGTTTTGTAAAACAGCTATTTTATGACCCAAGAATATGCGGGTTTACAATTTATATCTTAAAACCCGTAAAAAGCAAAACTAAAAAGAATAAAAATACAAATCATCCAAAATCATGTATAAAATTAACTAAAATAAGATTAGCGTAATCATACAATTATTTATTGAGAAATTCACAAAACTACACCATTTCAATCTTTCCTTCACAAAATTACACAAAATTCTATTTTTCCTACTTTTACACCTTTTTCAAAATTTTAATGGTTCAATTATGCTCTAAAAAATTATCAAAATTAAAATATTTTCATTTGGGTTCGCTAATTAGTGTTTAGGATATAATATTGAAAGTGTAGGATTTTGTGGGTAAGGCTGATTTCGATTTAATTTTTAGTAATTAGGTGTAGTTTTGTGAAGTGATTTAAAAGGTGTATTTTTGTGAAATGCAATTTAAAAGGTGTATTTTTGTAATTCTCCCTTATTAATAGCAAATCGAAGTAAGATTTTTTAATTTGGGTAATAATTTAAGAGGTAGTTAAATACATTAAAACTTTAAAAAGGTGTATCGTAAATAATGATTTTATATGTAGTTTTGTAAGATAGTGTTTGTTAGATGCTTAAACCGTTATACTATTATAATTTTGACTAAGGTTGTGTGTCTGCTTTTTATACTTTGGTTTTTGACTTTCTTATTAAGTTGGAAAAAAAAATCTTGAATAGACTTTGTTGTTTCACGTATGCTGCTTAGTCTCTAACTTATCTTTTGTATTATTGCACGCGCTCATTGGTTTGTAATCGCATTTATTAAATTAATAAAAAATCAAAAAAATTCCTTAATTTTAGGAAATATAATTAAATTTTTGAAATATCAAATTAACAATAATATATGATGATATAAACCATTAAAAATAAAAGGGATAATCATAAACGAATAACAAAATAATAAATTAATAAAAATATATAAATTCTTTAATTTTAGAATATATAATTGAAACTTCCAAATATTAAATTAATAAATTTTAGGAAACATAATTGAAATTTCGAAATATTAAATTAATAAATAATATTTGATGATATAAACTATTAAATTAAAGGAGATAATCATAATTTTTAAAAATTTATTATATTAATAAAAAATTAAAAAAATCATTAATTTCCTACAAACTCTCTCCACTTGACACGTAGGCAAAGTTCCTCGCTATTTATTATATATGATGATTTAAATTACTCGTAAACACTAAATCTATAACGTATAATATAAATCAACCTTATATTTTATTTTTAATTAAGCACAAGGCTTGAATTATACTCCCTTCGTTTTATATTAGTTGTCGTTTTGAAAAAATGTATATATATGAATGTATCTGGATGTGTTTTTGAATTAAATTCATCCAAATACTAACCAGATACATTTCTCAAAACGACAACTAATATGAAACGGAGGGAGTATACATAACCTCTATAAAAAAGAGGAATTCACAAAACTACACAATTTCAACCCTTCTTTCAAAAAATTACACATAATTCATTTTTTTCCGTATTTACACGTTTTCAAATTTTTAATGGTCCAATAACCCTATAAAATTTATCAAAAATAAAACATTTTTATTTGGGTTCACTAATTAGTGTCAATGGGGTAGGTTTTGTGGGTGGGGTTTATTTCTATTTAATTTTTAGTAATTAGGTGTAGTTTTGAGAAGTGATTTTGAAATGGTGTAGTTTTGTGAAATGCAATTTTTAAAAAGGAGAATGATAAAACTACACCTTTTAAATTGCATTTTAAAAAACCACACCCATTCAAAGTTACTTTACAAAACTACTCTTAAAATTAGATCTAAATAAACCCTACCCCCTTTAACAGTTAATTCTAGACACTAATTAGTAAACCCAAATAAATATTTTACTTTGGTAAAGTTTTAAAAGGTACACTACCCATTTAAAATTTGGATATGTTGTAGATATTTTAAAATTTGAATTAAATATAGTTTTGCGAAAGAGGGTTTCAAAATATGTATTTTTGTGAAATCCACATAAAATTATAAGTGATGTTTAAGTTAAGAAAAATACCAAATGACTCACAGTTTAATTTCTCCAAGAATTGTCAAATTACAAAAATATTTTAAACAATTTTGAAACTAATTTTGAAAAATATTAAAATTGCAACACCGCGCGTAGAACGGGAAATTCTCTAGTTAAAATATTCAATAAGATATATCTGTGTACATATTTAATAAGTTTGTTATATATCCTATATATTTATATTAAATGAGGAGACACTTTTGAGTATTTGTATAAAATTAAAAAGCCCAAAATATGATATATAAAAGCCCATAACATTAAATCTCTAATTATTTAAAACTAAAAGCCCATAACATTTAATCTCAAGTTTAAAGAATAATGTAAATTGAAAGTTTAAAACTAATTATATATTTTTGAACAAATAATATATATAGAGAATATACGTATATCCGCCAAATTGTTATAAAAAACTTATATAAAACAAAAAAGTTAATTATATAAAGCGGAATTCAAAAAACTACATTATTTCATCCGTTCCTTTACAAAACTCTACCTAATTTAATTTTTTCACATATTTACACCCTTTCAAAATTTTAAAACTTTGATTTACCCTTTGAATTACAAAATTACACCATTTGAATTACATTTCACAAAACTACACCATTTCCAAAATACTTCACAAAACTACACCTAAACACTCAAAATTAAATCCAAATTACGAAATTAGCGAACCCAAATGAAAATATTTTAATTTTGGTAATTTTTAAAAGGGTAAATCAAGCTTTTAAAATTTTGAAAGGGTGTAAATATGTGAAAACATTAAATTAGGTGTAGTATTGTGATAGAGGGGTTGAAAAGGTGTAGTTTTGTAAATTCCTCAAAAAACAATTACAAAAGCTAGCCGTTAGCAAAGACACATGGCAAAAAAATGAAGTCAACTTATGTGGTTAGTAAGAGTGACGTGAGCCACTAGAGTTACCTTCATCGACTTCATGTGAGTTCTAGCTTATTTGCCCCATCCTCCTCTCCTCAAATGCATCAATACAATGACCGTATTGTTTCGAAACACGACAGAGATCTGGCTCGTATTCGGAGGATGAGATGTTATAACAACCTCTTAAACTTTGACGTTGAACCATCCATTACCAATCATATTACAAGACTTGTGTTTTCTTTGATTGACCACATAGAATATATTTGGACAAGGACATTGTACCTGAAGTTTCTCTAAATGGGTTGAGTAAATGAAGTGAGATTGATTTGACAAACCACAACAAAGGTCAAGGCGTCTAGGATGTTTTAAAGATTCTTTTCTGAACCAGCGCAGATGATCTCACCATCGGAAGAATATGTAGGCGTATTTATTGAAACATCAACAGGAAACCACTGTATATCTTTTTTTGGTAACTAGGTGTACGAAAATGTTATAAGAGAGGATAAGAGGATTTAAAGTATATAGCATTTCAGCATGCCTCATGCAAACTAGACTTGGAGCTTTGTATACACGTATCCACAAGTAGCTTGATTAATACATGTCAAATTCGATATGAGTTACTAACGTGGATAACTCATGGTTATTATCTTTTCCCATGCATAAACTATGCGTGGCAGTATGACTTATTAGCTTTACCAAAAATATTGTGTTCCAAACACAAAGAAGCAAAATCAACCAAAAAGAAGCAATTTAGGAATCCTCAAAACATTATTTGCGAAGTTAGTTTTTTAAAAATGCTTAGGTGTTGCTCGTCCCGGTACCTTCAACCACGTCACATCCCACATGAACATTAGTAACGATGCCCGGCTCTAGACTTCGCTAACTCAGGTACTACTCAAATAGCTTGTCTAACCGCTTGTTTCGGCACCGCCGTCCATAGTGATCATATAAACATACTAATTATCACGCAAGCCTATACGTATAACAAATGAACAACCAAATAGTTGAATCCTCTAAGTCCTAGGTCTGTTTTCAATCAATGCTAAATAACTCAACAATCAACATGTAACAAAATAAATTAGACGTAAAAGGATCTCGGGTTCTCGGATGCTCGAACTGGTTACGGACTACCCCTCACCTTATTAGTGCGTTAAAAGGATCTCGGGTTCTCGGATGCTCGAACTGGTTACGGATGGGCAATCGGGTAGGGTTATGTAGTGTCTTGGGAAAATTTGGTCAAAGTCAACAAAAAAGTCAACGGTCAAAGTAGCTTGATTAATACGAGTCAAATTCGATATGAGTTACTAATGTGGATAACTCATGGTTATTATCTTTTCCCATGCATAAACTATGTGTGGCAGTATAACTTATTAGCTTTACCAAAAAATTTGTGTTCCAAGCACTAAGAAGCAAAATAAACCAAAAAGAAGCAATTTAGGAATCCCCTAAACATTATTTTCTCTTATTGTTTTTTTGTTTTTCAGGTTTTAGTTTGTGTTTTTGTGACTTTTTTCTTTTCCTCAATACGTCTTTTATTTATCAGTTTCCACCATGTAAGATTTGGGTTTGTGGTTTTTGTACTATGCTTTTTTAGTCAAACTTTTTTTCAAAACCAAACTTAAAAATATATGTTAATTTGAGTGATATTTACATAACTTAAAAAAATTATTATTGGTTAAAGGGCGTTATTTTTCGTGTGTGTTGGAAGCTTCAAATCAATTAGGAGCGACATTTCATACTCATGATCCATGGATAAAATTGAGGAAGGGTTTTCTTATCCTCCCAATCTACCATTAATGTCAAATTTGATATAGAAAACTCTCACCACCTCTATCTTCTCTTTTTTTGTTAGAAATCAATATGCTCTCCTTAAAGTTTAGTTTTTCTTATTGGTTCAGTATTAACCATCACCAACAACAAAAACCTAAAGTATAAAAGTATTTCATGAACAATTCAAATATGCAAATGAAAAAAATACATATTAAAACCAGAAAACAAAAAATACTAAGAATGAGATCTATGTCAATGTAGACAATATTCAATTGACATACCTTCCACAAAACTACTAACCATTAAGAGAAGGATCAAGGTTTAGTCCACCTCGAGTGCCTGCAATTGAATTCCAAAGTAACTGCCCTACCCAACCAAATTGCCCCCTCAAAACTTGAGGATCGATTCGTATTTTGATTTGGAAACTAAGGAGTGGTATAGGTTAGAAATTGATTCATAAGATTTAGGATAGTTCGTACGACCTAGTTATGTCATAAACATGATTTTTATTTGAATTTTAGAAACCAAAAAACATGATACTGCTTTGTGATAAGTTTAAGGTTCATAAAAAAATTAATTGAGACTAAATTTTGGCATGCACCAACCGCAGAGTTTTTTTTTTAATTTCAACATAGAAATTTATTTTAAATAGATTTGAAACTGTTTTCAAAACATTTTTATTATTTATTATGACAATTCGCAAAAATACCATAAAAATGTGGTTTAGAACAATGTTGGCATCCTCTACTTTTTCTCTTTGAATAATATTAAAATGTTTTTATAATCCAAATACCATAAACTTTAAATCATATAAAAGAATGCAAATATAATTTTAATTTATGGCATTACTATTTGAGGAATTCACAAAACTACATCCTTTCAACCCATTCTTCACAAAACTACACCTAATTTAATTTTTTCACATATTTACACCCTTTCAAAATTATAAAAGCTTGATTTACCCTTTTAAAAATTACCAAAATTAAAATTTTTTCATTTGGGTTCGCTAATTAGTATTTAAGGTATAGTATTAAGGGGGTAGGATTGTGTGGGTAGAGTTTATTTGGATTTAATTTTGAGTAATTAGGTGTAGTTTTGTGAAGTATTTTGGAAATGGTGTAGTTTTGTGAAATGTAATTCAAATGGTGTAGTTTTGTAATTATCCCTTACTATTTTGGATATTTATCCAAACCGGGGCAAATATTGGACTACGCAATAATTTTATCCGAGAGTAATCAGACAAAACATATTTATCACTAATAACTTTATATTGTTTGAGTTTGGACTTGAAGATTTTTGGCTTTATCCAAACCCATCAACTTAAACTTGTTGGCTTAAGATATTTAAGCTTTATTTAAATTTTCATTCAAATTTCAAAAGTGTCTCTTCGATTAATATATATATATATATATATATATATATATATATATATATATATATATATATAAATAGGATGTGTGTGATTTATAAGCTCTACAGGAAAAGATGAAGTTGGAAACAAAATAATGAAATTAATCACAAATTAACTTTGATAATTTTTGAACTCGGAAAAAGGTAGAAGATTCATCCTCGGGAAGACAAAGAAAGGTTCTTTAAGATACAATTAACATTTCGCAATCGCAATTTTTACTGGCTTTTATTTTCAAGTTTTCTTGATGAGATGTCAATACAAAAATTGAGGTGTCATCTTATCTTATGGAGAGGCACAAGGTTTATTATAGTATTAGGGCTAACCCGCCTTTTCGACGACATTTTCTTTATATTTCTTATTTAAATAGTACTGTAAGTTATATACCAT
This sequence comes from Cochlearia excelsa, assembly GCA_963556525.1. NCBI lineage: Eukaryota > Viridiplantae > Streptophyta > Magnoliopsida > Brassicales > Brassicaceae > Cochlearia > Cochlearia excelsa. Next base: position 34,478,092 of record OY748327.1, on the reverse strand, counting down.
TTAAAAAAGTTTTTTTATTTAACTACTAGATGAAATCCCGCGTAATACGCGGAAAAATTACTTAAAAACATTTTATAATTATATATTAATATTGTTAGTAAATCTGTATAGTTATAGTTAGATTTAAAGGGGAAATAATATTATACCCGTTATTTTATTAACAAATAAAATATAAAAGACACACAACAATATATGGTTACAGTAAATAAGCGATTTTTACTTTTTTCATCTATTACAATTTTTGTTTTATTACATTGCTTTTGTTATTTACATGAAAACCTTGATTTTAAATTAATAATTAGATAGTGGATCCATGAAAATAACAAATAATTTATCAAAAAGATTTTCTTTATTTTTTTCAAGTAATTTTAGGTTTTTATTTTTTCTTATTTCTTATTTTTTATTGATTATTTCTTAAAACATTCTTAAATTTTTCTTTTCTATGTTATTTTCCTTATTTCTGATTATTTTATTTTTCTATATTTCGGACTAATTTATTTTATTTCTAATTATTTGATAATTAATGTTAATTTTTTATTTTTGATTATTTTCTTTATTTCTGTTCTTTCTCAATATTGTTAAGTTTTTATTTTATAAGATGTCTACGCATCAATTTTAATACACATGTCACGATCTAAAATAACCATTACAAATGTCACGATCTCGTGAGTTATAATTATGTTTGTCAAGCTCATCTTAAACGCTCTCAGTTTTATATAGTAAGATTAATTGATAATTAAAGTTAATTTTTTAATTTATAAGTGTTTAATTTATAAATTAAACATTGAGTGTTTAATTTATAAGATTTTCATTTTTAAAGTGTTTTCATTTTTCATTTTTCCTATTTTTTTAAAGAAAATATAGATGTAGTGAAAACTTTTCGTTTGATTACTTTTTCCTTTTTTTTGTTTTTCCTTTCTCTTTTTCATATTTTTTATTTTGCCTTTTTTCCTAATTAACATTATTAACATTTTTCCTAAACATTATTAACATTTTCCCTAAAAATTATTAACATTTTTCTTCTTTTTTTAATTGTGACACGTGTCACGATCTGGTGAGTTATAATTAAACGCGCTAACTTTTATATAATAAGATTTAATGTAGCACAATAGATTGAATAACTTTTTATATATTTTTTGTATTTTGATGATTTATTTTTCCCCTTGGTGATTTAATATTGTAATAAGTAATAACTTTTGAGTAATTTATTTTGTTTTATCATGTACCCTTGTATGGTAATGGTGGAAATACTCTTGCATGCCTCTTACAAATTTTACATCTAAAGACTCAAAATTAAATTCAAATAAACCATACCCACACAATCCTACCCCTTTAATACTATATCTTAAGCACTAATTAGCAAACCCAAATGAAAAGATTTTAATTTTTTTTAATTTTTTGAGAGGTAAAGCAACCATAGAAAATTTTGAAAGGGTGTAAATATATAAAAATATTGAATTAGGTAGAGGTTTGTCAGAAAGTGATGAAATGATGTATTTTTGTGAATATCTCTTTATATATTTACTTAAATTAATTTTTTCATTTACTATATCGTGTTCCGAATTTCCTTTGGGTTCAATATTGTTTCTTCATTTTAACCAAACAAATGATTCGTTTGGGGTGTGGAACTTCTTTATATAACAACACATGCAGTAGTAACATTTTGAGAAAATTTTAAAATACCACACAAAAATGTTTTGATTTAAAAATACCATTACAAGTGAGATTTCTAGAAAATGAACTTGCCGTTATTGATTTCTAATTCTTATGTAGTTTAATAATGTAAAATATATTGTAACATCAATTTTCAAAAGGACTATAGAAATTTAAAAGTTTTTTTTTGAAACCCAATATTCAACATTTGGTGATATGATTGTTTCTAAATAATGATTTTTTAAAAATAAATATAAATTGTATGTATGTTGTGAAGTATGAGATAAATAAATATTCAATTTTATTATAAGTGAATTTTTTTTTCAACATTATAAGTGAATTTAAAATAACGTAAAAGTAAAGTTTATTATTCCCATTTATTATTACACTTTCAATGTTTTTATAGTTGTTTAAAAGGTGAAAATTTATTTTTCTATTTCCCATCTTTTCGTTTATATCACTTTTCAGTTCTAGTATACCAGACATTATTTCCTAGAGATTTTATGTCAAAGTTTCGATCTCACGATTTCTAATTAAAATCTTTATGCATTCATTTACGAACAAATATTTATTGAAACCATTTCAAAATTTGTTTTAAATTAAAAGGATTATTTTGATTTTTTTTAGTATAACTATATTTATTTATGTTTATATTTATATATACACATATAATTTGTCTTATATATAAATATAAAGTACAATTACATTAAAATTATCAGAATATAACTTTATTTTCACTTTATTGTCATTATGCTCATTCTTTACGTTGCTCATATGTAGAAATCTTGATTTTTTATAACAAATATAATCAATATAAAATCAATTATATAGTATAAATTTTCTAGTAAATTTTAGAAAATTACCTAGAAAAATAATTAGTAAGTTATCTTCATTTTCTTATTCATAATTTTCTTAAATACAAAAGAAATATAATGAAGTTCTTAATTATAAGTTATACATATATATATATATCGATTTGTTTAACTAATATTTATTTTATCATTTGAAAATGTATATTTATATATATTATCTTATTATATATATATATATCTTTAAGATACTATTTATAAACTTTATATTAATCAACTTAATTTACCGATGACACCGATAACAGTAATAAAATCTAAATGAGGTGTCAATTGTGTTTATATCAAACATCATTTTAATTTTTCAATATTTTACCATTAAAATAGATTTTGAATATCTATTTATCAAATAATCACATAGATAGAAACTTAAAATATGTTCGCTATTGTCAATAATACTATGAAACAAAATTTATAAATTATTGTAGTTAGTCGTTAATCTTTTGTATTAGTTTGAAGAGAAATAATTTCCGATAATTGTTAATTTGAAGGTTTTTATCCATATATTTGTGTATATTATTCACATATATAAACTATATTTAACAAATTAAAAAGGGGATGTCTTTACAAATTTCTTGTTTAATTATGAATTAAATTCTTCATATTAATAAAGAAGTAAAGTATTATAAATTAATTAAATATTATTTAAAAACTAAAAGTGAGTTGATGATGTGTCGAAATTTGAGAACTTTGGAAAATGATGGGACATGATAAGAAGAGAGGACATTCTTATTAGTGGACAAGATGCATGAGTTTCAACTTGGTTTGCTGTTTTTGATAAGGTGTTTATCTTTACATGAGGTCTAGGGGTTTTTAGTTTTAGGCTCGTTAGCTTTTGTTCCTAAGAGTGTTCTTTAGAATTTTATCAGTCGTCCAAGTTAATCACATGAGGTCTATTATAGTATGCCTTGTTAGAATTTTATGTCTTCTTGTATATTATATTATTCAGTTTAAAAGAAGAAGAAAAGTGAAACATAGAACTAGTAAAAGTATATTGGGTTTTAGTAAATAACATTGGCCAATCAACCGATCATAGAAGGAGTTGGACCACAATGGCTAGCAAAAGAAACCGATACGAAACGTGGAATGGAACGCACTTTTAAATGTGTTGTTGGTTCTTGTGATCTATGAATCATATTATTGGTAGTAAAAAAATTGTGTTAATAGTTTTCTTCTTACAACATTTGTCTTAATCGTGTTGTCGACCTCTTCTAAATTAGATTAGGATTTGTGAAAGTCGTATGATTGACAAAATATGTCACGAGTGTACTCTCTCTTATAGTACTCATTCACATAAAGTTTATGACAACTTGCATTTATGAGGAAAAGGGAAAGAGAAAGGCTACATATAAACTATCATCAATAGTCCCCATGTGCATTCAGTATTTCACATTATAAGTGACACAAACCAAAATGTAAAGTCGTGGTACAGCCTTATTATTTTTGATAAAGTGGTACAACCATATTATATTAACTTTTGTTATATTAAAATATGACACTCTTTTGAAAATACATGGTTATTGAAAGTGATAAAGCCCAAGAGAAAATTAAAACAAAAGAAGACTCAAACACAAAGAAGCCCACATGTCACAACATGACAAAGAACACAAATCCTCTTGTACATGCACCTGCACAAGACGTTAAAACAAGAAATCAAATCAACGGTAACAGTGGCAATCGATTCTTGGTTTTACAAAACCTTGACCAGAATACAGCTGTCCAAGGATAAGGATGACCTGATTCTTGATTGTTCTTTTTGTCACTATAAAACCTCTGGAAAACCCTAGTCAAAAATATTCATTCAATAACAAAGTATTATTCATAAATACCACTATATTTATAAGCTTTCTAAAGTCTTTCATGGTATCAAAGCCATTGTAAACCTTAACAGGTGCATCAATGGTCGATTCCTACCCTTTCCCAGATAATATCCACATAACATACTCTATCACAATCAAACTTAAGACCACCAACTATATCTTATGGAATACACAATTTGAATATATTTAATTTTCCCATAAGCTTATTGGATTTGTTACTGGTACTATCCCTACGCCGTCGAAGACTAACATCTTGATAACTGACGATATCGTCACCGAATTTCCAAATCCACAGTACGAGTCATGGTTCTGCACAGACCAACTCATTCGGTCATGGCTATTTGGCACACTCTCTGAATAATTTCTCGGGTATGTTCATAATCTCCAAACATCTCGAGATATATGGCTCTCCTTAGCTGAAAACTTTAATAAGAGTAGTCTATCAAGAGAGTTTTCCCTTCGTCGTTCTCTCCAAACCAATACAAAACAGGGAAAAACCTTCTCTGTTTACTGTCGTGATTTCATATCTCTCTGTGATTCCCTAAGTTCCATTGGAAAACTTATTGATGACTCTATGAAGATCTTTAGCTTTCGTAATGGCTTAGGCGGAGACTATGACCCAATAACAACAGTCATACATAGCTCCTTGGGTAAAATATCTGCACCAAAATTTCAAGATGTAGTTTTAGAAGTCGAAACCTTTGATTCTAAGCTGAGATCTTATGAGGAAGCTGATACAATCACTCCATACAATCACTCAGCCCTAAATTGATCAATTCATGGTTTTCTTATGAATATTCTGTCCCGCGCAAGGCGCGGGGTACTTACCTAGTGATTTTTTATAAGATAATACAAACAATTGAAAAATAAAAGGTGAAAACAAAATTTTTAAACAAAATATATAAAAATAAACAATTTCCTCTATTGTTTCTATTTGCGATAAATATGCCAATTACTTGGTATTATCATATATGATATATATATGAATGATATAATATCGCACTGACACTACAAGAATCTGCACATTTAGCAACGACCAAAATCGTTGCTAAATCGTTGCTAAACGCGTTTAGCAACGATTTAGCGACGATTACATTTTCGTCGCTAATCGCTCGTCGCTATTTCGAAATCGTCGCTAATTCGTTGCTAAATTAGCGACGACTCCAAATCGTTGCTAATTCGTTGCCAAATTTTCGTTGCTAATTCGTTGCTATTTTAGCGACGAATTAGCAACGAATTTGCAAGGTTATTTTAGCTTCGAAATAGCAACGACTTAGCGTCGAATTTAAAAAAATTATTTTCGATTTTCAGAATTTAAAAACTTATGAAATTGCTGCAAACGTCGCTAATTCGTTGCTAATTTAGCAACGAATTGGCAACGATTCTTTATACAAATCGTTGCTAATTCGTTGTTAAATTTAGCAACGAATTAGCGACGATTTGATTAAATCTTTGCCAAATCGTTGCTAAATTTAGCAACGATTTGGCGACGAAGGACATAACAATCGTCGCTAATTCGTTGCTAAATTAGCAACGAATTAGCAACGATTATTTAAAAAAATTTAAAAAAAAAAATTTAAAAACAAATTTAAAAATAAAATAAAATAAAATTATTATAATTAAAATTTAAAATTCAAATTACATTTTAAAAAAACTAAATTAGGGATCAAAATCATTAATCCCGACATTCCGTCCCAGTTCTTGAGCTGCGGCTTCAGCCTCGTCTGGAGCAACCTCCGGTTCCGGATCGACCCCTAATCCGCGTTCCCGCATCGCATTAGCCAGGTTTGGACTATCCATCGCAATTATGGAGAATAGATCCGTCATTGTCTTGAAGCGGGCGTTTGTATCTTGGAGTTCCTGTCGCAAACGAGCATTCTCCGCACTCGATCCCGCCGAGAAACATGAGGTTGCGATGAAGAAGCTGCGGGAACGGTCTCGATAGAACCGACTCCGAAAGTGCGGTTCTTCTTTTTCGGAGCGACCTACGTAGAATTAATATTATATATCCGTTAGTAAATATAATATAATTTAAAAAATATAAATTAAATTATTTACCTCGTAGTAGATTTGGTCGCATTCCGCGACCGAAAGTCGTCCCGAGGAGTTCACTGAGCTCCCTTCTTCAGTGGACGACTGACTTATCCGCTCGGAGAGTCTAGCCTCATAGTCATTCACGATCTTTTCAGATCGTGAACTGACATATGACCCATCTTTGCGCTTCTGGGTTTTCTTCAATATCTCCACAATAGGGGGCAGTTCACCCTCTTCCTCGGCCTATATTTAATATAAATATTAAATATTTATTTATTTAAAAAATAATTAAAGAAAGTGTTAAAAAATTAAATTTACCATTTTAATACGACGACCGGCGTATGAACTCGGTCCCGAAGTGTGGACGTAGGGACCCTTCTCGTCGACAGGAGTGAGGCGGGACTTGGAACAGTTTTGCGCGACGGCGAGAGAATGCGGTTCCGTCCAGTAGTCGCTAACTTCATCGAATTCTTCATTTTCTTCTGTGGATCCTTTGTTTTCATCATCCACAATATCTTCAGCTACTTGATTATCAGGATCAACAAGAAATACATCTTCGGTCGATTGATTTGTTTGTATAATTGTCCCACCAACGACATCTTGTTGCATAGGAACTTCATCGTTACCCATAATTAAACCTCTCGGAACCACTCGAATTACTGCACTCCACGATATACCTCTAGTTTTAACGCGAGGATACGGAATGAATGTAACTTGCTCAGCCTGCGATCCGAGGATAAATGGTTCGAACTTCCGATATCGTCGTGATTGGTTGACGTCGATGACACCAAATTTGTTGTAACGTACACCACGACCTAACGTTGGATCAAACCAATCACATTTAAAAAGTGTTGTTCTTAAATTGACTAATCCCGGGTATTGGACTTCGATAATATCCGTGAGAACCCCATAAAAAACCGAATCGCCCTCAACAGTGACACCATAATTTGCAGATAGCTTTGAAACATATCCGTCGGGGAATTTGACATCTGACGCTACCCAATTAAATAAAGCGTTTTTCGCTTCAGGTTTCAATCTGTAGATCGGGACTGGAGCCTTACCATCGTTCGTAATATGCAACTCACTTCTAAAACATATTTCTGGCAAATCCAATCTTGTCTTCAAATTGTCTTTCGTTCTCCCCCGCACATTCAACAATGTGTACATGATGTTATCAAAGAAATTTTTCTCAATGTGCATAACATCAAGGTTATGTCTCAACAAATGATCTTTCCAGTAAGGGAGTTCCCAAAAGATGCTTTTCTTGTGCCGCTTATGGGTTTCCCCGTATCCGTCAGTAAATTCGAAACATGCCAATTTCCACCCCGTCTACATGTTTCTTGCGCCCCGTAATAATCCAACTCGTTTAGTAACTCTGTCCCCGCCGGATATAGTAGGGGTGGTTGTTTAACGACTTTGTTCTTCTTGAACAACCTTCTGTTCTTCCGGTACGGATGATTAATTGGAAGAAATCGTCGGTGACAATCAAACCAACTTGTTTTCCTTCCGTGTGGGAGTTGACACGCATCAGTCCGATGACGACAATAAGGGCAAGACAATCGTCCATGCGTTGTCCAGCCGGATAACATGCCATAAGCAGGAAAGTCACTAATAGTCTACATAAGCACTGCACGCATCATAAAATTTCTTTTGCACGATATATCGTACGTACGAACCCCAGTGCACCATAACTCTTTTAGCTCATGGATTAAAGGTTGCAGAAAAACATCTAGAGCTCTCTTTGGATGTTTCGGACCAGGAACTAATATACTTAAGAAGATGAATTCTCTTTGCATGCACATATATGGAGGAAGATTATAAGGGGTTACGATAACTGGCCACAAGGAGTATTGTCTACCAGACATACCAAATGGACTAAATCCGTCAGTGCATAAACCAAGATATACATTACAAATCTCTCTAGAGAAGTCAGAGTATACCGTGTTAAAGTGCTTCCAAGCCTTTGCATTCGACGGATGAGTTACTTCCCCATCTACGACCGAGTGCTCGAATGCCATCTCATTGAATCGGATGTCCTTTCCGATTGATACAATCTCTTGAGCCTGTCCGTAATGGGTAAGTACCACATCCGTTGATACGGGACCTTACTCCCTTTTCCATGGACCTTATATCTCGACTGACGGTAAAAACGACATTCCTGCAACTTATCATCATCTTTCCAATAAATCATACAATTGTTAACACAAACATCAATCATTTCTGAAGGCAATCCAAGACTAGAAACCAACTTTTGTATTTCATAATATGAATCAGCAGCTACATTATCCTCGTGCAAATACTCTTTTAGTAATTCCGCCCAGAGTCCATGCAAAATTCACTCAAATTATGATCCGATTTGATATTCATCATTCTAGATGCTAATGATAGTTTTGACAATCCATCTTTACATCCATCGTAAATTGGTTTATTTGCAGCGTCTAACATATCATAAAAACGTTTAGCATCTTGGTTAGGTTCTTCAACAACATTTTCAGATAAATACTACCTCGTATCATGAAATGCATCAGCAACCATGTCATGATATCTATTATCATCTACATGCACATTAGACCCACCATGATGATCATAGCTACTATCAAAAATGATGCGGTAAATTAGCTGGTTCGTTAGTTTCAGAACATGAAACGAACTACTTTCTCCAAATTCGGTGTTATTATAATTATACCCTTCCCCATGTTGAAACCAAACAAAATATTGTGGCATAAAACCCCCTATTAAAAAGATGTTTCCATACGGTATCAACATGAATGTATTTAGTGTTCACACACTTCTTACATGGACAATACATTTTACCACTTTCTTGAGTAGTCTGCATGTTTCCAGCTTGATACATGAATGTTTGAAGTCCCTCCGTGCACTCTGTTGTCACTATCCCCGATCGATCTTTGTGTCTATACATCCAAGATCGTAACTCGTATACGTTATTACCGTGAGACATTTTGAGTATATATGTTATGAAAGTTTTTGTATAAGTGTTTAGAATATATATAAGAGAGAATGTTTTGATATTGTGTTGTGATTTTGATTTGGTCGAATGAGTTTATATAGGGACATTGTAAATTTTAGCAAGGAATTAGCAAGGAAATTTAGCAACGATTTAGCAACGAAATATTTTTACCAATGAATTACCAACGATTTTGTGAGGAAATTGCAACGAATAATTCGTCGCTAAATACCGGTGGAGCTCAATGAAAACGTGCTCACCAACCTAGCAATATTCCTTGCAAATTCGTCGCTATTTAACAAGGAAATATCTTCGTCGCTAAATCGTCGCTAATTAGCGACGATTTAGCGACGATATAGGAATTCCTCCTTAAATCGTCGCTATTTCGTCATTAAATAGCAACGAAATAGCGACGAATAGTTTCGTTGCTATTTGGCGACGAATTAGCGACGAAATTTAGTGTCGTCGCTAATTCCTCGCTAATTCCTCACAAATCCGTTGCTAAATAAATTCCTCGCTAATTCCTTGCTAAAATTCGTTGGTATTTGCCCAGTTTCTTGTAGTGTGATACACGTGAATGTAATATTATGTATGCTAAACGTGAATGTAGTATTATATATATTTATAATCGCTATGGAATAAATTTTAAGTTATAATCATAACAAAAATTTGAAACTATTAATTAACTAAAGATAAATAAAATTGTTTTTTTAATTTCGTTTCATGTAAAAAATAAAATTTAAATCAAGATTTTCCTTAAGTAGCTATATTTGTAACACATAAACCAAGTTATTTTTAATTTATTATATAAATTATAATGATGAGAATTATACGATAGGAGATGTTTATATTATAAATATTAATATATGAAAATATAAAATGATTCATAGCATATATTAAACGTATTATTTTCACAAACACTACTAAAAAAATTCATATAGCCACGGCCGTATCGGTGGCTATAGCGTTAAATCCGTGGCTATACGCTCGTGGCTAAAACATTTTGTGGCAAATCGTGACTAAATAGCCACGGATTTTTGCTATAGCCACCGATGCGGCCGTGGCTATATGACTTTTTTTTAGTAGTGAAACAACCCTTCAATATGCTAGGTTTTGATGTAACAATATTTTTTTTGAATAAGATGTAACAATATTTATTTAATCACAAATATTTTCTCACATGAATATATGTTTCATTAACGAAAGCATATACAAAACTAAACTCCATACCCACTTAGGCAGAAAATATATATTTAATAAGCTGTAGTTAGATTATTATATATATGTAAAGAAACTAAAATAAATAATTTAGATGTAGTATATATTTGTGAACATACTTGTTTTGTAAAATTTTAATTATACCTAACACATGTTTGGCCACAAAATATATTAAAATTAAATATATCATAAACTGAAATTTTTTTTCTAAAAATCCCTAAATTAAGAAGGAAAAAACAGAGAAATACCCATTGACGAATGAAGTTTTGGCATCACTGATTTATAACCAAAAAGCAATAAATATCTGTTGACAAAAAAAAAAGCAATAAGTATCTAACAATATTTTAAAAGTTAAGTTTATCATAATTGAATAAGAATAGATTTTGTAAAAAATAGTATTTGATAAACTTAAGTTATAGGCTTATAGACATGAATATTAGAAACTTGATGCACTTGTTTTAAATATTTAAGGTGATATCCAAAAGAACTTGATTCACATGTTTAAATATTGAATGTGATAATCCAAACGAAAATATTAGTATATCAAATAAAAATTAAATTTATGTTTTCCTAAATTCGGTTATATTTTCCGAACTTGATTCTCATGTTTTAAATATTTAATCTGATTATCCAAACGAAAATATTAATATATTAAGTAAAAAAATAAATTACGATTTTACTAAATTCACTTGTGTTTTCCGAACTTGATTCACATGCTTTAAATATTGGATGTGATAATCCAAACAAAAATATTAAATATAGTAAATAAATTAAAATATTTTCCTAAATTCGCTTATATTTTCCTATATTCACTACACATGAGTCAAATTACTTGTCATTTATTATATATGATGATGATGATTATATAAAATTATTAATATATAATAATATAATCCAATCAGAATTAAGAGAGATGATATTAATCAATTTTCGAAATTATTAAAATAATATATTGAGAAAAAATGAATGAGTTAAATTCGAAATTATTAAATTAATATGTATTATATGATAATATAAGTCGTCAAAAATAAAAGGGAATATTATAACGAAATTTTGTAAATATTAAAATAATTATTAGTTAAAATATTTCTTAAAACAAATACCAAAGAATATACTTGAAATTATCTATCGAATAAATTAGAAATATCAAAAGAACATATAAATTTATCAAAAGTATAAGGACTCACACAAAATTAAGTTAATATTTTTTAAAATTCCTCTCGTCGTGACACGTAAGCCAAATTACTTGTCATTTATTATATATGATTTAAATTACTTGTAAACACTAAATCTATAACGTATAATATAAAACAACCTTATATTTTATTTTTAATTAAGCACAAGGTTTGAATTATACTCTCTTCGTTTTATATTAGTTGTCGTTTTGAAAAACTATATATGAATGTATTTGGATGTGTTTTTGAATTAAATACATCCAAATACTAATCATATACATTTCTCAAAACGACAACTAATATGAAACGGAGGGAGTATACATAACCTCTATAAAAAAAGGAATTCACAAAACTACACCATTTCAACCCTTCTTTCAAAAAACTACACCATTTCAACCCTTCTTTCAAAAAATTACACCTAATTCAATTTTTTCCATATTTACACGTTTTCAAATTTTAAATGGTCCAATAACCCTATAAAACTTTATCAAAAATAAAACATTTTTATTTGGGTTCGCCAATTAGTGTCAAGGGGGTAGGGTTTTATTGGGTGGGGTTTATTTTTATTTAATTTTTAGTAATTATGTGTAGTTTTGAGAAGTGACTTTGAAATGATGTAGTTTTGTGAAATACAATTTTTAAAAAGGAGAATTATAAAACTACACCTTTTAAATTGCATTTTAAAAAACCACACCCATTCAAAGTTACTTTACAAAACTACGCTAAAAATTAGATCTAAATAAACCCTACCCCCTTTAACAGTTAACTCTAAACACTAATTAGTAAACCCAAATAAATATTTTAATTTGGTAAAGTTTTAAAAGGTACACTATCCATTTAAAATTTGGATATGTTGTAGATATTTTAAAATTTGAATTAAATATAGTTTTGCGAAAGAGTGTTTCAAAATATGTATTTTTGTGAAATCCACATAAAATTATAAGTGACATTTAAGTTAAGAAAAATACCAAATGACTCAAAGTTTAATTTCTCCAAGAATTGTCAAATTACAAATAAATAAAAATATGTTAGTTTTTTTATTTAATACATATATAAAATTAAAAATTATTTTAAACAGTTTTGAAACTAATTTTGAAAAATATTAAAATCGCAACACCGCGCGTAGCACGGGAAATTCTCTAGTTGAAATATTCAATAAGATATATCTGCGTACATATTTAATAAGTTTGTTATATATCCTATATATTTATATTAAATGAGGAGACACTTTTGAGAATTTGTATAAAAATTAAAAAGCCCAAAATATGATATATATAAAAGCCCATAACATTAAATCTCTAATTATTTAAAACTAAAAGCCCATAACATTAATCTCAAGTTTAAAGCATAATGTAAATTGAAAGTTTAAAACTAATTATATATTTTTGAACAAATAATATATATAGAGAATATACGTATATCCGCCAAATTGTTATAAAAAACTTATATAAAACAAAAAAGTTAATTATATAAAGCGGAATTCACAAAACTACACTATTTTATCCCTTCCTTTACAAAACTCTACCTAATTCAATTTTTTCACATATTTACACCCTTTCAAAATTTTAAAACTTGATTTACCCTTTAAAAAATTACAAAAATTAAAATTTTTACATTTTGGTTTGCTAATTAGTATTTAGGGTATAGTATTAAGGGGGTATGATTGTGTCGGTAGGATTTATTTTGATTTAATTTTGAGTGTAGGTGTAGTTTTGTGAAGTAATTTTGAAATGGTGTAGTTTTGTGAAATGTAATTCAAATGGTGTAGTTTTTAATTCTCTCTTATATAAATTAATTGATTAGTAATTGTGAATATCAAATTTCTTTTAAAAAACAAAAAAAAATTTATCTAAATATATTCATAACAGATAATATTAGTGGTTGGTTTTTGTGTTGAAAATAATTTTTTTTATTGGTTTCTTGATATTAATTCAAATTTTAATTAATAATAGTAATGATATATATTTTGTGTTTGTTTAATATAAACTCGTTTTGAAATTGTTATAAAAGTTGAGAATAAGATTATCCTTATAAATTTTGTTTGGCTAAAAATAAATTACGGTTTTACCTTAATGAATTTTTCTCATTTTTAAAACCAATGGCATATTGTGTAATTAAGTGATTTTTTTGAAAAACTTAAAAAAGTACTTCAAAAATAATAAGGGAGAATTGAAAAACTACAGGTTTGAATTACGTTTCACAAAACTACACTTTTTAAAATTTCTTCACAAAACTACACATAAACAAATAAAATTAAATTCAAATTAAGTATATCCATACAACTCTACCCCCTTAATCACTATACCCTAAACACTATTAAGCGAACCCAATTGATTTTTTTAATTTTGGTGAAATTTTAAAGGGTAAATTAACCTTTTAATTTTTTGAAATGGTTTAATTTTGAGAAAAAAATGAATTAGGTAGAGTTTTGTAAAGAAATGGATGAACGACTGTAGTTTTATGAATTTCTCAAATAATAATATAGATATGTAGGGTTATATAATATTAACTTTTAATGTTTTGGTTTACTATTTTGCAAATGATGGTATAATTTTGGAGTTTAGGGTTTATAATTTTTATTTCTAATGTTTGGGCTCACTATTTTAAAATTTAGGGTATCGATTTTGGTGTCTAGTGTTTAAAGTTTGAAATTTTAATGTTTTAATCTACTATTTTATAATTTATAGTATATATTATTAACTTTTAATATTTGGGTTCATAATTTCTTAATTTAGGGTAACTTTTGGTGGTTAGGAGCTAGAATTTTAACTTTTAATGTTTGTGTTCGCTATTTAACAATTTTTGAATAGTATTTGGTGTTTAGGTTTTAAATTCAAGTTTTATTGTATTATTATTATTAGTAATATAATAATACATTAAAACTTAAATGAGTTAATATGTTATTACTTTTTGAAAAAATGTCACTAATCTTTTTTATTAGACAAAAGATATATATATATATATATATATATATATATATATGAAATAAAAAAAATATTTTAAAAAATTTTGAACCCCTAATATCATTGGATCTCGCCAAATAATAGTTACGAATAATACGTCACATAAAAAGAGATCATAAAAAAAGAACAAAAAATGAAAATAAACAAGGGAGAATTACAAAATTACACCATTTGAATTACCTTTCACAAAACTACACCATTTCCAAAATACTTCACAAAACTACACCTAAACACTCAAAATTAAATCCAAATACACCCTACCCACACAATCCTACCCCCTTAATACTATACCCTAAACAGTAATTAGTGAACCCAAATGAAAAGATTTTAATTTAGGTAATTTTTAAAAGGGTAAATCAAGCTTTTAAATTTTTGAAAGGGTGTAAATATGTGAAAACATTAAATTAGATGTAGTTTTGTGATAGAGGGATTGAAAGGGTGTAGTTTTGTGAATTCCTCAAAAAACAATTACAAAAGCTAGTCGTTAGCAAGGACACATGGCAAAAAAATGAAGTCAACTTATGTGGTTAGTAAGTGTGACGTGAGCCACCAGAGATACCTTCATCGTCTTCATGTGAGTTCTAGCTTATTTGCCCATTCCTCCTCTCCTCAAAGGCATCAATACAATGACCGTATTGTTTCGAAGCACGACAGAGATCTGGCTCGTATTCGGAGGATGAGATGTTATAACAACCTCATAACTTTGACGTTGAACCATCCATTACCAATCAGATTACAAGACTTGTGTTTTCTTTGATTGACCACATAGAATATATTTGGACAAGGACATTGTACCTGAAGTTTCTCTAGATGGGTTGAGTAAATGAAGTGATATTGATTTGACAAACCACAACAAAGATCAAGGCGTCTAGGATGTTTTAAAGAGTCTTTTCTGAATCCAGCGCAGATGATCTCACCATCGGAAGAATATGTAGGCGTATTTATTGAAGCATCAACAGGAAACCACTGTATATTTTTTTTTGGTAACTAGGTGTACGAAAATGTTATAAGAGAGGATAAGAGGATTTAAAGTATTTAACATTTCAGCATGCCTCATGAAAACTAGACTTGGAGCTTTGTATACACGTATCCACAAGTAGCTTGATTAATACATGTCAAATTCGATATGAGTTACTAACGTGGATAACTCATGGTTATTATCTTTTCCCATGCGTAAAATATGCGTGGCAGTATGACTTATTAGCTTTACCAAAAATATTGTGTTCCCAACACAAAGAAGCAAAATCAACCATAAAGAATCAATTTAGGAATCCTCAAAACATTATTTGCGAAGTTAGATTTTTAAAAATGCTTAGGTGTTGCTCGTCCTGGTACTTTCAACCACGTCACATCCCACAGGAGCATTAGTAACGATGCCCGGCTCTAGACTTCGCTAACTCAGGTAATACTCAAATAGCCTGTCTAACCGCTCGTCTCGGCACCGCCGTCCATAGTTGTCATATAAACATACTAATTATCATGCAAGCCTATACGTATAACAAATGAACAACCAAATAGTTGAATCCTCTAAGTCCTAGGTCTATTTTCAATCAATGCTAAATAACTCAACAATCAACATGTAACAGAATAAATTAGACCGACACACAGACTTTCATTCCTAGGTATCATAATTGTACGGACTACCCCTCACCTTATTAGTGCGTTAAACGGGTCTCGGATTCTCGGATGCTCGAACTGGTTACAGATCTGAAATCGGGGAAAAAATTGGGTCAGATAGTGTCCAGGGAAAATTTGGTCAAAGTCAACAAAAAGTCAACGGTCAAAGTAGCTTGATTAATACGGGTCAAATTCGATATGAGTTACTAATGTGGATAACTCATGGTTATTATTTTTTCCCTTGCATAAACTATGTGTGATAGTATGACTTATTAGCTTTACCAAAAAATTTGTGTTCCAAGCACAAAGAAGGAAAATCAACCAAAAAGAAGCAATTTAGGAATCTCCTAAACATTATTTTCTCTTATTACCTTGTTTTTGTTTTTCAGATTTTAGTTTGTGTTTTTGTGACTTTTTTTTCTTTTCCTCAATACGTCTTTTATTTATCAGTTTCCACCATGTATGATTTGGGTTTGTGGTTTTTGTACTATGTCAAAACCACACTTAAAAATATATGTTAATTTGAGTGATATTTACATAACTTAAAAAAATTATTATTGGTTAAAGGGCGTTATTTTTCGTGTGTGTTGGAAGCTTCAAATCAATTAGGAGCGACATTGCATACTCATGATTCATGGATAAACTTCAGGAAAGTTTTTTTTATCCTCCCAATCTCCCATTAATGTCAAATTTGATATAGAAAACTCTCACCACCTCTATCTTCTCTTTTTTGTTAGAAATCAATATGCTCTCCTTAAAGTTTTGTTTTTCTTATTGGTTCAGTATTAACTATTACCAACAACAAAATCCTAAAGTATAAAAGTATTTCATGAACAATTCAAATATGCAAATGAAAAAAAATACATATGAAAACCAGAAAACAAAAAATACTAAGAATGAGATCTATGCCAATGTAGACAATATTCAATTGACATACCTTCCACAAAACTACTAACCATTAAGAGAAGGATCAAGGTTTAGTCCACCGCGAGTGCCTGCAATTGAATTCCAAAATAACTGCCCTACTCAACCAAATTGCCCCCCTCAAAACTTGAGGATCGATTTTGATTTGGAAACTAAGGAATGGTATAGGTTAGAAATTGATTCATAAGATTTAGGACAGTTCGTACGTACGACCTAGTTATGTCATAAACATGATTTTTATTTAAATTTTAGAAACCAAAAAACATGATATTGTAACTATGGACGATTTAGGTGTATATTACAAATTGGGCATAAAATTGGGCCTTATAACAAATGGTTGATTTAATTTGTAGACATAGCATGATGTTATTAAATATTTTTTTAAAGACCCTCTTGTCCTCAATCTTCTTCGCCGATAATTGCAGAAGGTGATGTGACAACTAGAGATTTCTTCGGCGGGAAAAGGAAGATCACATCATAATATATGCCAAATCTACTCAGTTACCTATATTTTCAATTAAACTTACTACCTATTTGTTCAAATATACCAATTAAAGAATATGAAGATATAATATATCTATATATTTTAACTTAGTGTTGAAGAATATATCTATAAACTACTTCATAGGTAAAAGGGTGATATCCATCGACAAATCTGTGTCATTAATTGCAAGCTTCCATTAATGGGGCAAAACATTAATTGATTAAACTAACTCTCTTATGTATCTCTATAAATAGGTAACGATGGCTGGTGGAATAGCCGTTTTGCTTTTACATGGAGAATGGATATTGACAGAACATCGAGTCTGAATTTTTCAAGCTTCGAACAGCCATGGCCTGAACCTCTCTTCGAGAACTCGATTTGCAGAACTAGTCGATATGGTTGAGAGAAAGCTTGGTGTCGATAGAAGAACTCAAGCTGTTAAGTTAAGTTATCAATGTCCATCATTTATGTTGATGGAAGATGGTAAAGATGCCCCACCTGTTCCGATTCGAACATATTCTGATCTCGACTGTTTCCTTTCGGTTAGGGTTGAGGTGTCGTTACTTAATATAAGTGTCGCCATTATTGAACTATCACCCAACTGTCATGAAGGTGTGTAAATCCGTTAAGCATTATATCATAGTTATTACCACTTATTGAATTTTTTTGTGTCTTTAGTCACTAACTTTATGTGAAACAGGGGTTGACTCAAACAACATAATGACAACCAATTGGAGCGGTGCTGATGTTTTCGATGAAACCATGGGGACGGTCGAAGTTAACGAGGGTGCAATCGTGGTATACGAGGTAGTCCATAACCATGTTGACAATGGTCAAGGTACGGACAAATATATTTATACAGAGGGGATAGCCTACTATTTTTGGAAATATATTTCTATCATGTAGCATATTATTTTGCTTACTTTAATCGGTAATAGTCTAATATTATACAACTGTTGTTTGCGCATGTGTGAAAGGCCTTTTGCAGAACATAGGTTTGAATAGTTCAAGTCTAGTATCTCAAAGTCAATGTGTGGATGCACCTATGGAAGGTAAATTTAACATCAATGTTTTTCATGTAAATAACAAAAGCAATGTAATAAAACAAAAAATGTAATAGATGAAAAAAGTAAAAATCGCTTATTTACTATAACCATATATTGTTGTGTGTCTTTTATATTTATTTGTTAATAAAATAACGGGTATAATATTATTTCCCGTTTAAATCTAACTATAACTATACAGATTTATTAACAATATTAATATATAATAATAAAATGTTTTTATGTAATTTGTCCGCGTATTACGCGGTATTTCATCTAGTAGTTAAATAAAAAAAACTTTTCTAAATGGTAAATAACTTACAATACTATTTGAATAAGAAATATAAAGAAAATGTCGTCCAAAAGGCGGGTTAGCCCTAGTACTATAATAAACCTTGTGGCTCTCCATAAGATAAGATGACACCTCAATTTTTGTATTGACATCTCATCAAGAAAACTTGAAAATAAAAGCTAGTAAAAATTGCGATTGCGAAATGTTAATTGTATCTTAAAGAACCTTTCTTTGTCTTCCCGAGGATGAATCTTTTACCTTTTTCCAAGTTCAAAAAATTATCAAAGTTAATTTGTGATTAATTTCATTATTTTCTTTCCAACTTCATATTTTCCGGTAGAGCCTATAAATCACACCCATCCTATTTATATATATATATATAGGAGAGCCTATAAATCACACCCATCCTATTTATATATATATATATATATATATATATATATATATATATATATATATATATATATATATATATATAGGAGACACTTTTGAAATTTGAATGAAAATTTAAAGAAAGCTTAAATATCTTAAGCCAGCAAGTTTAAGTTGATGGATTTGGATAAAGCCAAAAATCTTCAAGTCCAAACTCTAACAATATAAAGTTATTAGTCATAAATATGTTTTGTCTGATTACTCTCGGATAAAATCAATGCGTAGTCAATTTTTTGCCCCGGTTTGGATAAATATCCAAAATAGTAAGGGAGAATTACAAAACTACACCATTTGAATTACATTTCACAAAACTACACCATTTCCAAAATACTTCACAAAACTACACCTAATTACTAAAAATTAGATCCAAATAAACTCTACCCACACAATCTTACCCCCTTAATATTATACCTTAAATACTAATTAGCGAACCCAAATGAAAAGATTTTAATTTTGGTAATTTTTAAAAGGGTAAATCAAGCTTTTAAAATTTTGAAAGGGTGTAAATATGTGAAAAAATTAAATTAGGTGTAGTTTTGTGAAGAAGGGGTTGAAAGGGTGTAGTTTTGTGAATTCCTCAAATAGTAATGCCATAAATTAAAATTATATTTGCATTCCTTTATATTATTTAAAGTTTATGGTATTTGGATTATAAAAATATTTTAATATTATTCAAAGAGAAAAAGTAGAGGATGTCAACATTGTTCTAAACCACATTTTTATGGTATTTTTGCGAGTTATAAAGGTTCCTGAACAATTACCTTAGAACTAAGCCTAGCTTAACCGAGAGATCTGTGTTAATAAGCTTAGTGGTTAAAATTGATTTGTTCTTAAAGTTTCTCGACAATTAAACTATCCAAGATATTGTTTTAGTTTAATTGTTGAAAAAAAGATCATTGCCACGAGAGTGGATTTATCTAAAATCGCTTTCAAAACCTTAAAGTTATTTCTGTAAAAGACAATTTGAAATCTGAAAGTTTAATCACCCTTTAAAATTCCTTAACCTGATTGTTTAGCTTTTAATTAATCTTTTAAAAACTCTTAATTCGCGTTTTCGTTTTGTTTAAATTTCGGTTACAAAATCATTCACCAACAACCTTTTTAATTACGCTTAAACTGAGTTCGTTTCTCATAAATTCAAGTACATTGTTTGCTCCTGATTTGGTTTGACATCTTAAGTACTACGATAAGATATTAGATTTAACGAGGTAAAATCTCGTTTATCAAATTGGCGCCGTTGCCGATTCAGGAACTCGAACAATTATTAGAATTTTGAAACTACTTGGGATTAAGTTTCAGCTCTTGTTACTAATTTGTTCTATTTCCTTGTGATTTTCGTTTTGTTAGGTGTATGCAAAGAAAAAGTCACCGACAAAGTGACAGCTTGCTCTTCTTCGCGGACATCAAAGCGCACGAAAGAGCTATCTCAAGAGAAAGAAGATCCAGCCATCACTCCGACTCATCTACATCAGAAACTTCGGGTTCAGATTCAGAGTTCGAGATGGGTGATGCAAACAACGCACCTAACGTTGTGCGCACAATTGGAACAGCCGATGTGCCTTCTAACATCACCAACCGTAGTGGCATCACGCCACCAACCATCGCCAACAACAACTTCGAGATCAAGTCTAGTCTCATCAATATGGTGTCCAACAACAAGTTCTATGGGCTGCCTAGTGAAGACCCCATTGACCATCTTCACCAATTTGACATGCTATGCGACACGGTGAAGATCAATGGTGTCAATGAGGACATGTTTAAGCTGTGTTTGTTCCCTTTCTCACTTGGGGACAAAGCACACATATGTCAGAATAACCTTGTGAAAGACACCATACAGACTTGAGACGCTTGCAAGAAGGCTTTTCTCACAAAGTTCTTCTCGGTGGTGAGGACATCAAAGCTAAGAAACGAGATCTCGGCTTTTGCTCAAAAAGACCAAGAAACGTTCAGCGAAACTTGGGAAAGATTCAAGAGCTACACGGTGAGAGGTCCGCACCACGGATTCTTGGGAGAGAGCTTACTTAGCACGTTCTACCGAGGTCTCAAGCCGAAGTTTAGAATGCTTCTCGATTCAGCTAGCCAAGGAAATTTCCTTGGGAAAACGGAAGCCGATGGACAACTTTTGGTGGAGAACTATGCCCTAAGCGATAGCAACTACGGGGAAGAATATGATCGCAACATCCGCAGCTCTAGGAACGATGAGCAGTTCAAGAGAGAGATAAAGGCGGTAAATGAGAAGCTTGATAAGCTACTTATGTCTCAACAAGTGGGGATCAACTACGTAGGAAGTGGAGATGAGCAATTGCACCCAATCGAGGGAAACCAGGAGGAAATAAACTACATGGGAAATCAGAACGGTTGGCGTTTCAACAACTATTCTCAACACCCAAACCTCTCCTACCGCAACAACAACGTAGCCAACCCCCAAGACCAGGTCTATCCCCATGCGCAACAAGGAGGTTACCAAGGTAAACCTCAATACAACCAAGACGGATACGCACAGAGACCACCACCTATTCGTCCTCCGGGTTACAACAACCCCCCTACTTCTCAAGGAGTGGTTACATCACCAGCTCCCTCAGGTGATCAAACTGCTCAGCTGTTAAAACATATTCTAGACGGCCAAACCCGAAGTCAATTGGAGTTTAGCACGTTCAAGAAAGAAATTCACGCAAAGGTTGACAACTCCTACAATGATCTCAACGCCAAGTTTGAATCAATGAGCTCGCACTTGAAAGCGATGGACAATCAAGTGGGACAAATCACATCTTCCTCCAAGCGACCGATGGGTCAACTCCCAGGGAAACCAGAAGCTAACCTGAAAGAGTATGTCAACGCTCTACATCTTCGTAGTGGACGACAATTACCCTCTGGGGATCGCATCAAGGACAATGCGGATCAGGTCGGGGAGGTGGAACAGTCCCACGAGTCAGAAACTACACTCTTAGATGACGAAAATACCGCAGGCGGTAACGAGGAAGATACAGGACACCTGTATCGGCCAGGCGTATCGGCCACAACTGGCCGATATCGACCACCTGTATCGGCCAAGGACAAGGCCGATACGAGCGAAAAAGAGACAAGACACTCGTATCGACTTGGAGCATCGGGTTTAGACAACCGATATCGACCACCTGTATCGACCAAGGACAAGGCCGATACAGAGGAAAAATCCGCCAAATCGAAAAAGCCAGCCTACGTTACGTCTCCTTATGGGCCTAAGCTGCCTTTTCCGGGTCGAGCTAAGAAACAGCTCTTAGAGAAGTACAAAGCGCAGTTTGAAAAGCAGATGAAAGAAGTTCAAATTGCTATGCCCCTTGTCGACGCTTTTAAACTCGTCCCCCACTGTAGCAAGTTTCTAAAGGATGCGATCAAGAATAATTTTCAGGACTTCGAAGATACAATGGTTCTTTCGCACGAGTGCAGCGCAATCATCCAACGAAACTGTCCTAAAAAGCTAAGTGATCCGGGGAGCTTCACCATACCATGTGCCATCGGCCCCTTGGTTTTTGAAGGATGTTTGTGCGACTTGGGAGCTAGCGCTAGTCTTATGCCGCTGTCTATTGCCCAGAGACTTGGATTTTCATCCTTCAAGCCAACTAGGATCTCCCTAGTGCTCGCCGATAGGTCGGTAAGGATACCCGCGGGTGTGTTAGAAGACATCCCGATCAAGCTAGGAAACGCTTTCATTCCTACGGACTTCATTGTCTTGACGATGGATGAAGAACCTAAGGACCCTCTTATCCTAGGTAGGCCATTCTTAGCCACTGCCGGAGCCATCATAGATGTGAAGAAGGGTAAGATTGATCTGCATCTTGGAGAGGACCTAGTCCAAAGGTGCGACATCAACGATACGATCAAGAAACCGACCATTGATGGGCAGATTTTCTACATCGACTTAATGGATGAACTCGCGGATGAGTTCTTGGAGGAGTTAGCAGCGGAAGACGAACTCCAGCTTGCCATGACCACCTTAGAAGAATGAGGCAGAACATCGAAAGAAGATGTGATGGCAATCCCGAAAAGAATCGACTCCCATCCTATCGACACGGAAGCCGAGTTTCTTGACCTACCCGAGGCGGTTCTATGTGAGGCCAAGGCGATGACAACGGACAGCGATGATAGCAATGGTAAGTCTAGCGATGACGACGATTGGAGCGAACTTAAGGCGCCAAAGGTAGAGCTAAAACCCCTTCCCAATGGGCTAAGGTACGTTTTCTTGGGGCCTAACTCCACCTACCCGATAATTATCAACGCCTCGCTTAGCGACGATGAGGTTAAAACTTTAACTCATGAGCTTAAAAAATTCAGGAAGGCCATAGGTTATTCTCTAGATGATATCAAAGGGACATCACCCTCTATGTCCTCAATAGAACACCAACGTCGGCTGAACCCAAACCTGAAAGAAGTGGTTAAGAAAGAGATAATCAAGCTATTGGATGCGGGGATTATTTTCCCAATATCCGATAGCAATTGGATCTCTCCCGTTCATGTAGTTCCGAAAAAGGGTGGAATTACCGTGGTTAAAAACGATAAAAACGAATTAATCCCAACTAGAACAGTCACGGGTCATAGAGTTTGCATCGATTATCGAAAGCTAAACGCTGCAACTCGAAAAGACCATTTCCCCTTGCCCTTCATTGACCAAATGCTTGAACGCTTAGCCAACCATCCATACTATTGTTTCCTCGATGGGTATTCCGGATTCTTCCAAATACCCATTCACCCCGAAGACCAAGAGAAAACAACCTTCACATGTCCCTATGGTACATTTGCTTATCGTAGAATGCCTTTTGGGTTGTGTAATGCACCCGCGACATTCCAACAATGCATGATGTCCATATTTTCTGATTTAATCGAAAACATTGTTAAGGTTTTTATGGATGATTTTTCTGTCTATGGTTCTTCGTTTGCCTCGTGTTTGTCTAATATTTGCAGGGTGCTTAAAAGGTGTGAGGAATGCCACTTGGTTCTGAATTGGGAGAAGTGCCACTTCATGGTTAGAGATGGTATTGTTTTGGGTCATCGGATTTTAGAAAAGGGTATTGAAGTTGATAGAGCAAAGATCGACGTTATGGCCAACCTTGGAGCTCCAAATTCGGTAAAGAGCATAAGGAGTTTTCTCGGTCACGCGGGTTTCTATAGGAGGTTCATCAAGGACTTCTCAAAGATAGCTAGACCGCTCACAAGATTGCTATGCAAAGACGTCGATTTTGCGTTCGACGATGAGTGCCTCCAAGACTTCAACAAGATCAAAAAAGAGTTGATAAGCGCTCCTATTGTGCAACCACCGGATTGGGATCTACCTTTTGAGATCATGTGCGATGCTAGTGACTACGTCGTTGGCGCGTTGGGACAAAGAAAGGAAAAGAAGCTCCACGTTATTTACTACGCTAGTAAGACGATGGACGAGGCTCAATCAAAGTACGCAACCACAGAAAAAGAACTTCTAGCCATCGTGTTCGATTTCGAGAAGTTTAGGTCATACTTGGTTGGCTCAAAGGTGATAGTCTACACCGATCACGCAGCATTGAGACATTTGCTTGCAAAGAAATATGCGAAACCGCGGCTTCTACGGTGGATTTTGCTGCTCCAAGAGTTTGACTTGGAAATCAAAGATAAGAAGGGCATCGAGAATGGAGTCGCGGATCACTTGTCGCGGATCACTTGTCTCGGCTGCGCGTAGATGATCTACTGCCCATCGACGACTCGTTCCCCGAGGAGCATCTAATGACGATTATGATACAAAAATCTCGGGGAGAGCAAGAGCACAAGATTGAGGAGCTCTTTGCTATCGAGAAGGAGCCGTGGTACGCAGATATTGTGAACTATTTGGTCACGGGAGAGGAGCCGCACCACTTGGAGCGTCACCAAAAGAAGAAGTTCTTCCACGACTTGAAACGGTTTTATTGGGACGAACCTTACCTCTACACCTTGTGCAAAGATGGATTATATAGGAGATGTGTAGCGGATGAAGAGGTAAACGGCATACTCACTCATTGCCACGGTTCAGCCTATGGAGTACATTTCGCGAGTTTTAAGACGGTCTCCAAGGTGTTACAAGCTGGTTTTTGGTGGCCCACTATTTTTAAGGATGCTCACGAGTTCGTTCAACGGTGCGATCCTTGTCAAATGAAAGGCAACATAAGCAAGCGGAACGAGATGCCGCAAAACCCGATCATGGAAGTTGAGATCTTTGACGTGTGGGGTATAGACTTCATGGGACCTTTCCCATCATCGTACGGAAAGAAGTACATTCTCGTGGTAGTAGACTATGTCTCCAAGTGGGTAGAAGCTGTAGCATGCACAACGAGCGACTCAAAAGCTATTGTTAGTCTTTTTAAGACGATAATCTTCCCTCGATTCGGAGTTCCCAGGGTTGTTATTAGCGACGGAGGATCCCACTTCATCAACAAGATCTTCGAGAGCCTCCTCAAGAAACACGGCGTCAAGCACAAGTTCGCAACACCCTACCACCCACAAACCAGCGGCCAAGTAGAAGTGTCTAACCGACAAATCAAGGCGATTCTCGAGAAGACGGTCAGTGTAACGAGGAAGGATTGGTCCGTCAAACTCGACGACGCTCTTTAGGCGTACAGGACAACGTTTAAAACGCCACTAGGGACGACGCCCTTCAACTTGCTGTATGGTAAAGCATGCCACCTCCCGGTAGAGATCGAGTACAAAGTCAGCTGGGCAATTAAGCTTCTCAACTGTGACCCGAAAACGGCGAAAGAGAAGAGGGAGTTTCAACTCGAGGAATTGGACGAAATACGCCAACACGCCTATGAGAGCTCGAGGATCTACAAAGAGCGAACCAAAGCCTTCCACGACAAGAAGATCATCAAGAAGGAGTTCAAGGTGAACGACTTGGTGCTGCTATTCAACTCACGGCTCAAAATATTCCTGGGAAAGCTGAAATCCCGTTGGTCCGGCCCTTTTAAGATCAAGGAAGTGAGACCACTCGGAGTAGTGGTTCTTTGGGCCAAGCACGGAGGGGAGTTTGTAGTAAACGGTCAAAGACTCAAACCGTACTTTGCAAACGAAGCTGCCACCGGAGGAGACTCATTGTCTCTTTCAGATCCCAACGTCGCTTAAACAAAGGGGTAAAGTCAAGCTAATTGACTCTAAACAAGCTCACTTGGGAGGAAGTCCCTTGTCTATCCTTGTACATAATCTTTATTTTTAATTTAGCATTTTCATATTCATAGTTCTAATGCTTTTCATTGGTTACTTAGTTGTGTTTTCCAGGTTAGAAACAAGGAGAAAAAGCCCAAGAATTCCATACCGGTCAGCCATATTGGCCTGCTGTGACCGGTATCGACGAGTTGTATCGGTCTGCTGGGACCGATACAAAGGGAAAAAGGCGAAAAAGATTCCGTATCGGGTTGTTATACCGGTCTGCTGGGACCGGTACACGAGCAACAAAGCCATCAAGGCTCGTATCGGTATAACGTATCGGTCTGCTGGGACCGATACAAGGGCGATGAGGAAAAGCCGATGCATATCGACTTGTCGTATCGGTCTGCTGAGACCGATACAAGGAGAAAAATGCCGAAATCAACAACACGCCGATACAGAAAAATCGGTATTGTGTCATACCGACTTATCTGTATCGGTCAGGTAACCGATACACTTGAAATTGTCCTGAAATTACTCATATCGATTTAGTATAAATGTGCTTTTTAGGGTTTTTCTCCTTCACAACCAAATCGATATCGCCCCCTTTCTCTATTTCCTCCATTGATACAGATTTTAAAAACTCGATTGCTCCCTTGTTTCTTGACGAAATCGATTGATTTTTGGTTCATTCTCCTTGTCTCTTCATTGTCTTTCAGGTCATACCAACCATCTAGCCATTCCAAGTCTTCTCAAAAATTACCCAAATTCCCCACAAGCCAATGGGTCCAAAGAGAGCATCAAGGGCTGAAAAGGGGAAAGGTAAAGCAACCAATGATGTACCACCAAGAAGGAGAACGAGGTCAGGTTCAGTGGTTATAAGGGAACCCACCGATGAGGTTCCAAGGGAAGAACCGAGGGAAGAGCCGCGAAAGAGCAACTCGAGGAAGCGGCGCGATGAACCCGCAGTCTTGGAAGAGGAAGAGTACGAGTATGTACTCGAGTCCGAGCCCGAGGAGGAGTTGGCACTGGCTCCACCTAGATTCGCGTTCCAACCGAGGACAAGCGAATCAACTCTCGTGCGCGATCCGAAGAAGCAACCAACGGCCCAAGAGCTATACGATGCGCTAATGGAGATCACATTCGTCCCATCGCGTTTCCCGGATCCGGATACAATCAAGAAATTGGGTATCTACGACGAGGTAAAGGAGATTCTGCGCCACATGAGGCTAGATTGGGTCCTAAGGAGGAAGGACATCGCTTACAAGGAAGAAACATGCCAGTTTCTAGCCACCCTCGCGATCACATACACTGAGGCAGGGATGATGATCTCGTTCGCAGCCAGCAACGGGAGAGTATACTCCGGAACTCTCAAGACTTGGGAAAGAATCCTCGGAATCCCAGCGAACGGACAAGCCGAGCTCAGCAACGAAATGGCCGAGAGCGCGCAGCTTTGGAACTTCATCGCCAACGGGGTCTACCAACCCGGGAGATCGAAGAGCGCGATGATTCTCCATCCGGCGATAAGATACATGCATAAACTACTTTCGCACGTGTTCTTCCCTAGGCACGAAGCGGGGGCGGTGAATAACAACGAGATGATGTACCTGCAGCAGGGACTGGCGCCGATACTTCAACGATCACGTCGCGACCCCAGCTTGTTCCCCACGACGGAGGAACACTATTCGAGTGTTCTTAGGCTGTTCCTCAACGGTCTAATGGATTTGAAGCGTTGGGCTTGGACGCGCACCGATGCCACGCCAAAGCTGAGCATAGGCGGATGGGTCACGCCTTTTCTATCCGGCTGGCGCATAACCTTATTGGGAAGGG
This sequence comes from Cochlearia excelsa, assembly GCA_963556525.1. Classification (NCBI taxonomy): domain Eukaryota; kingdom Viridiplantae; phylum Streptophyta; class Magnoliopsida; order Brassicales; family Brassicaceae; genus Cochlearia; species Cochlearia excelsa. The sequence goes on along the minus strand of OY748327.1, from coordinate 34,449,657 downwards.
AAGAGCATCCGACCTTCATGGACATGCCTTACTTGGCAAAGCAGTTGATCATCGTCGGAGAATGCGAGGGTAAGTATGGATACTCATTCAAGAAGGGCAACGTCCAACACATCGTCCTCCTGCCCAACCAAGCATGCACGAGCTTCAATGGCAACGACGCGATTCACTTCGACCTCGATTGGCGCCACCTCCACGACGTCACAGCCGCCCCGTTATCCTCAGTCCGCGGTCCGAGAAAAGTCCACGACCGGTTCAGCACCTCGACGCTGCCTACCTCCGGACCCGAGCGCTACTATCTAGGCCCCTCCACCGCGCCTAGGCAGCCTGGTCCTCTGCAAGACATGTACTTGGATATGCAGAGGATGAGCCGCTGGAACCTCTTCCAAGACCGCACCATAAGGTAGTTGGTGCGCGAGGTCAAGTCGTTGAAGAAGACTATCAAGAGAGGTTTGTCTTGCGCGAACTGCAGTTCGAACCAAGACACGCAGCTGGTAGTGCGTGATCCGCAGGTAGACGCAACTAGGCAGGCATACGCACCTAGGAGACGAAGCCGCATCCTCCGTCGCCCACCAGTGATCCTCTCGGACAACGAGTCTCCCACTTTCTCCTCCGATGGAGAAGACCCCGACCCGGAGGTATAATACTACTGAGGTAATCCCTCCACCCTTGTAAATATGCATTTTCGTATTTCTTTGCATCTAGTTTTTAGTTTATTTTGCATCTAGGATCCTACTTCGACACTTGTTTCACACGGAGACCGTGTGAATTAAGTTTGGGGGAGTAGGCACATTTGCATTACGCATTTTAGCTTAGTTTAGCATCCACACAAAAAAAAAAAAAAACAACACAAAAAAAATCTACATTTAGGATTAGTTCATTGCATTTAGGTCATATGCATAGGGGATCTATGATGATGTTAACCTTGTAAAGCGACGCACTTTGTGTTTTGAACAATATCTTAGGTGTAGTATCTTCCGTAAACGAATTAGAACTCGCTGAAAATCTTGAAACCGCAACTCTAGACATTGATGTTTAAAAAGCCAATTGTGTGGTTATGAAGCTTGGTAGTTCTAAGTCACCTTCGAAAAATTATCTGAACTTAAAACTTGACTTTTAATTAGCATGATTGATAGTTTTCAAGAGAATTTCTATGGCTTTGGGATTTCTACGGATTGCGGCTTCCTAAACCGAAACACTTTAAGCGCATTCCGGTCATTCTCATTTTAAGGATGATTCCCCTCTCACCCCCTACGCTTAAACCCAAACACTTGTGAGAATTCTTTTCATTTAGTGATTGTTTGGTTTCGCAAAAACTTGAAAGTATAGGGAGCGACAAGAAAGGACATCCATTGGGCTAGTTTTTCTTAGACTAGTGATTTAGAAAGGGATAATGGCTTGGTGAGACATGTCTTTGAGTTTTGTAAAATAAAAAAAAATAAACACGAGTAATTGTAAAACACCTAGGGGTAAAAGAATGGCTAAGTAAAAAAAAGGAGAAAAATCAAAAAAAGAGAAAAGAAAAGAAAGAAAAAATTCGATTAAGAAATAAAAAAAAAAGAAACTTAGCCAAAATAAAATCCCCTAAGGTAGTTAAGAAAAGAAAAGAAACTCGATGTTTAAGTGTTTAAATGTTTAAAAGAAAGACGATTGGTTAGTGGATAGAGTTGTATAGGGATGGATGTCCGGACTTGTATTGCTCCTTGTCTTTCCCGGTTTTGCTTAACCCTTTCACTCCCCGAGAGAAACCGCGCTACAACTAACCACATGCCTGAGTGTTAACCTCCTCGTTTGATTCGAAATCCCGTTCCTACCTAGACAAATAAAAAAACTCTTGGCAATTTTTTATCATGTTTCATGCTTGATTGTGTTTAATTGAATGTGAAAGTTGTTTAGACTAGACAAGTGGATCACATACTTTTGGTAATAATAGCGGATTTAGACGGAGTTAAAGGTAGATAGAAATAAGTAGAACTAGTTCGGTTGCGAGAGGGTACTATGTTTAGGATACTTGTTCATTACACATCCCACGTTGCTTTTGGTTCTGAGGTCCCCGCCTCTACACTTTCTCGAACTTTGATGCAAATTTCTCTTACTTGAGGACAAGCAAAGAATAAGTTTGGGGGAGTTGATAAATTGCATATTTTACACATTTTACCTAAGTTTATGCATTAGAATTAACTCATTTAGGCTGCATTTAGTATCATATAGGTTGCATTTTGGTTTGTTTTGTGTATTTCAGGTTTCAGAGCGTTAAAACGGCAAAGACGATGAATTTAAGCCAAAAAGAAGCGGAAACACTTACATCGGTTTGTTGTATCGGTTTCCCAAGGCCGATATAGAAGCATCGTTTTTGCCGAGACTTGTATCGGCCAGTCGTATCGGTCACACATGGTCGATACAAGCTAAGGAGAACCTGAAGACGCCATATCGACATGCTGTACCGGTTTGGAGTGGCCGGTACAGAGGAAAAGAGGAAGAAGCACTTATACCGACATGTTGTATCGGCTTGGCCTGGCCGATACGAAGGAAACGAAGCCGAAGCAAGGCTACCGACCAGCACGTATCGACCAGCCCGTACCGGTTTCACTTGACCGATACAGGCTGCGAAAAATAATAGAAAATCGATTTTATGTTGTAAAAAGGAAAATCAATTCCTAAACCAAATTGGTTTTCCTTTGGTTTAATAATATATTAGGGTTTTGTTATGTTGGGACAACCTATTCTATCTTTATTTTTAGTGTTTCTTCATCGTTGGTTTTTTTTCTAAGCTTTTGACATTAGAGAATTTTGGTGTTTTGCTACTTGGCCACTTTTTGTAATCTTCATCATCATATTCTTTTGTGTTTGTTTATGTTTATGTTTTCTTTGAATTTAATTGCTTTGAATTTCAATATGCTTAGTGAGTAGTTTCAAATAGACAATTGGGTTAGGGTAGAAAGGGGTTGATTGAATCTAAGATTGACAATTGTCTAGAACTTAATAGTTCATGAAACTTTAGTCTTTGGTAACAAACTTAAGGCCTTAATCGAGTTGGCCATTCGATTATTGAACCTAGGAACCTTTATGAATCGAGAGATTATAAAGGTTCCTGAACAATTACCTTAGAACTAAGCCTAGCTTAACCAAGAGATCTGTGTTAATAAGCTTAGTGGTTAAAATTGATTTGTTCTTAAAGTTTCTCGACAATTAAACTATCCAAGATATTGTTTTAGTTTAATTGTTGAGAAAAAGATCATTGCCACGAGAGTGGATTGATCTAAAATCGCTTTCAAAACCTTAAAGTTATTTCTGTAAAAGACAATTTGAAATCTGAAAGTTTAATCACCCTTTAAAATTCCTTAACCTGATTGTTTAGCTTTTAATTAATCTTTAAAAAAACTCTTAATTCACGTTTTCGTTTTGTTTAAATTTCGGTTACAAAATCATTCACCAACAACCTTTTTAATTACGCTTAAACTGAGTTCGTTTCTCATAAATTCAAGTACATTGTTTGCTCCTGATTTGGTTTGACATCTTAAGTACTACGATAAGATATTAGATTTAACGAGGTAAAATCTCGTTTATCACTCCCACATGAACATTAGTATCGACGCCCGGCTCTAGACCCCGCTAACTCAGGTAATACTCAAATAGTCGGTCTAACCGATGGTCTATACTTATAACAAATGAACAAGCAAGTAGTTGAATCCTCTAAGTCCTAGGTCCGTTTACAATCAATACTAAATAACTCAACAATCAATATGTAACTGAATAAATTATACAGACACATAGACTTTCATTCCTAGGTCTCATAATTGTAAGGACTACCCCCTCACCTTATTAGTGCGTTAAACGGGTCTCAGGATGTCGGATGCTCGAACTGGTTACGGATCTGCAATCGGGGAAAAAAACGGGTCATACTGTGTCCCTGGAAAATTTGGTCAAAGTCAACAAAAAGTCAACGGTCAAAGTCAACAACCTAGGTCAATGCAGTCAAACTGGTCAAGCCCGGTCAAACTGAGTTGACTCGGTCAAATGTCGACCGTCGGTCAACGTTTTACTGGAAGTCAATGACGGCGCTCGGCGGTGACGTTGCGGCGGCGGCTTCTCGACGGCGAACATACAACGGTCGAGCGCGGTGGCTCCGGCGTCTCCGGCTGCGCTTCTACCTTCGGTTTTGTCTCGTAGTCCCTGTTCCGATGGTGGCCTTAGATTAGCGAGATTCAACACAGTTAGAAAGTTATCGACGAAAAACCACTCGCCCTAAGGAGATAAATCATGAACACTTGATTTTTGACTAACCTTCGGTTTCAGATTCATGCGGTGGTGGTTGTGGCGGCTCGTGCGGTGGTGGCTGCGGCGACTAGTCTGTTGGATGCTCGGTGGTTGTGTTTCTGCAGAGGTTCGCTTATGAGATTGATGATGGTGAACAAAAGGAGGCTACAAGGTATATATATATATGATGTGTTTACCTAGAGTTTCTTGAGAGACAAATGGCCCTTGTTGGGCTTCAAAAACTGGAATGTTACAACTCTTCCCCGCTAACAATTGATTGGTCCCCGAATCCAAGTTCAGACTCTGGTGCGTGATCTCTTCCTCGAAAAGTTTCAGGTAGTCCATTCCCATCTCGATTTCAGACTCTCAAATGTCTTCCCTAACTCCATACTTCTCCCATCGAACATTTACTTCCTTTAACATGTTATCGTGGTTGTCCCTTTCCCGACGCTCTAGAATTTCAACAGGTCAAACCACTGTTGACAAGTTCTTGCAAAAATCGCTTGGTGGTTTTCGCAAGATGAGTTCAGGTCTGACACTATCGCTTGGTGGTTTTCGCAATCGCATAATCACGTCGATGTACTTCCTTGCTAAGACTGTCGACCTGTACGACTTCTTAATAGCCAAAAAGTGGGCGGATTTAGTGAGTGTATCCACGATAACCCAAATGGCATCTACTCCACCCGTCGTCGTAAGTAACTCAGTAACAAAGTGCATAGTCACCATGTCCCACTTCCACTCTGCTAGGAGTAAGTCTTGCATTAACCCACTCGGCAACTGATGCTCCTCTTTAACCAATTGACATGTTTGGCAACACGACACAAACTGGGCAACGTCCCTCTTCATGCCCGACCAATGATAGTATCGCTTAAGATTTTGATACATCTTGTTGTTCCCTGGATGTATCAAAACCTCGAATGGTGTGCATCCTGCAGAATCTCCTTCCTTAGATCATCGTACTTAGAGACACATACTCGGTTCCTGAATAGGATGGTCTCGTTCGTCGCAACATGATAACCCAAGATTTCCTTCTTGACTTCTTTTAACAATGCTTCGTCCTTTTCTTAAGATTGTCACACCCTCCATAAGAGGTCAACTCGATCTAGTGACTCCTACCTACCGACTCTCCCCCTCAGTGGTGGCATACAATCTGAGGCTAGCAATTGACCCGACGAGTACCTCAACTTCCTTTGCTACCGATACATCGTTTTTGCGCCTACTCAGAGCGTCGACGACGATATTATCCTTTCCGAGATGATATGTGATCTCGAGATTGTAGTCCGCTAATATTTTCATCCACTTTTGTTGACTCAGATTTAAATCCTCTTGAGTAAAGATGTATTTCAAACTCTGATGGTCTGTAAGGATCTGCCCCCTCTCCCCATATAAGTATGCCCTCCAGATTTTTAAAGCAAAAACATTAGTTGCTAACTCTAGATCGTGAGTCGGGTAATTGGCCTCGTGCGGTCTTAGCTGGCGTGATGCGTATGCAATGTCACGTCCTTCCTGCATTAGCAAACAACCCAACCCTGTCCCAGAAGCATCCGTGTATACTGTATATGGCAATCCCAACCTCGGTAGCGCGAGAATTGGCGTCTTTGTTAACAACCTTTTTAATTTGGTGAAACTTTGGCTACAATCTTCTGTCCATTCAAACTTGGCGTTCTTGCCGGTTAATCTTGTCATTGGCTTGGTTGTGCTAGAAAATTCCACGACGAACTACCGATAGTACCTTGCCAAACCCAGAAAGCTTCGAACCTCAATTGGACTATTAGGCGTGGGCCACTCAGTAATCGTTGTAATCTTCTCAAGATCCACCTCGACACCCGCAGATGAAACTATGTGTCTGAGGAACCCAATCCTCGTCTGCCAAAAACTACACTTAGTCAGTTTAGCGAACAACTTCTGCTCCCTTAGTTTTGCAAGAACAATTCGCAAATGTTCCGCGTGTTCTTCCTTGATCCGAGAGTAGATCAATATATCGTCAATGAAGACGATCACGCACTTATCCAAGTGTTCTCGAAACACGTCGTTCATGAGTTTCTAAAAAGCTGACGGTACATTAGTTAGGCCAAAAGGCATCACAACGAACTCATATTGGCCATAACGTGTCCTGAAGGCCTTCTTCTGCACATCCCAACGTGTTATAGCAATCTGATGGTATCATGATGCTAAATCTATCTTCGAGAACCAGGAAGCACCTTCCATCGGGTCGAGTAACTCGTCAATACGCGGTAGGGGGTAGATTTTCTTAATGGTCACCTTGTTCAATCCTCGGTAATCGATACACAACCGAAAACTACCATCCTTCATCTTCACAAATAGAACATGAGCTCCCCATGGTGAGTTGCTGGTTCTGATAAACCCCTTGTCCAATAGATCCTAGAGTTGCTTATTTAGCTCGGCCATCTCTGCATGGGCAAGTTGGTATGGCGCTCGCGAAACCGGCGTCGTCCCTGGCTCCAACTCAATTGTCAACACGTCGTCTCTCGCCAGCGGTGGTCCCTTTAACGGCTCAAGAACGTCCTCATAGTCAGCAGCAACGGTAATATCTTGCAAGTCCATATCCCCAACACCTCGCCCGATGAAAATGGTGGCTAAAAAGCCCTCTGCGACTTCCTCTAGAAACCCCTCCGCCTGCAACATGGAGATGATGGATTAACCGAGGTTGGAACGGGAAGGTGATCTTTCTTTATGCACTATGGATATGAACTCTTGCCCTCTGGCAGTCGAGTGCCATGTGGTGTCTGGTCAACCAATCCATACCAATAATCACATCGTAGTGATTCAAATCCATCTCTACTAGGTCTCCGCTAAAATCAACCCCTCATAGTACAATGCGCACATCTTGATAGGTGCGTGTTGTGCTCATCTTCTCAGTGCCTGATCTCTGAATCTTCCTTGTTACGGGTTCGAATACCCCATGGAAGGTCCATCTCCTAGATGTAATCTGGTTGACAAAGTTGTGGGTAGCTCCTGTATCGAATAGCGTAAAAACCTCTATCTCCCCAACAACAACAGATCCTACACAAGTTATTATGATGTAAACAATCCTACATAACACTTTATCCCACACAATAATAGGAAGGGAGGAGAGAGAAAATAAATAAAATAAAAAAATAGTTACGAGGTGATACATGTTATTGGGTCAGCTCCATCACAGCCCCTGGTAGCAAGCACTCGCAGGGCAGTGGCTTGCCTCTTGGTTGGCGGCGGAAGAACCTCATGTACCCTCCTAGGACACTCCCTCGCAAAATGCCCCGATTGTCCACAAATATAGCAAACTCTAGGTGCCATGTTCGGTTGGTCCTGCTGTGCCTCCCTAGGCAGCAATCGACAATTTCTCGTTGAATGTCTCATCCGCCCACATAGAGTGCATTTGAGACATGGTCCATAGTGGTATCGATGGCAATTTGAGCACTATGTTGGTCCTGACGACTCTCCCAATTGCTTTGGCCCCTCGGATACCTTAGCAGACTTGGGTTGGGTGGCCTTATTGAGCTTTTCCTCTTTTTCTATATCCTCCTCTTGCAGGGCAGCCTTCTCCACCAGCTTTAACATATCCTGATAGTCTCTGTTGGACAACCGATTATGAATTTCCACACGCATCCTGAGCATGAACCTCTGAACAACCACTTCCTCGTCCATGTATCGTCCGATAAAGCTACGAAGACGGTTGAACTCACGCTCATACTCCATGATGGCCATAGTCCCTTCCATGAGGTATTCGATCTTACGCCTTCCCACCATGCTACTATGCCTTCCCACCATGCTAGTGCGTTGTACCTCAGATATTGGACATCCAAGTCCAATCGAAACTCGATAGGGCACCTCGTGTTATCCAAGTTGCGCTCAAGCTTTCTTCTCCAATTATCCGCTACGGTGGGGTCCTCGGTACCTTTAAACACCTCAAAACCCATGTTCTTCATCTGGCGTATTACTTCCCAAAAAGTACGTCCCTCCCTATCTGTAGCTGGTGCTAGGGGTGGAGCTACTACGAACTCTGTTGCGTGGCGGTTACCCCTTGGTTCTTCGACCCCATGGGGTGCACCCGCAACCATCTGGGACTCGACCCTCTCACGGAGTTTCCTCAGCTCCTCTAACAGTGCGACCTGGTCTCCGCCTGCTCATCCTCTGGCGATAGTGGTGCCTGCGTAGCGTGAAGACCCATCTGGCGAGCAACCTCCTGTGCGACTACTCTTGCAGCCTCTTGTGCGGCTACACGGGCAGCCTCTTGGAAAACCTGTCGTACAACCTCCTGAACGGTGTCTCTCGTCACCTCCTCAACCATCTGTCGTACAGAGTCTTGCTCAACGTGTGGAGTGGCGGATCGATGACTTGCAGGCTGATTGTCGCTCTCATCACGAGTACTCTCACCCATGTCTTCCTGTCGGTCAGCACCCGCAACTCGGGTCAATTGGGAGCGAGTGAATCGTCTTTGTGTCCTCCGTAACATCTGGAAAAAAAGCAAACGCAGGTTAGACCCCGCTAGAAATGGTAACATCAACACGACACTAAGATTCCTATCAACGAGTAGATTTTCAAAACCCAATTTTTCTTAATTTTAACTCCCCATGCCCCCAGATCGGCCCTCCAGGTCAAAAATGGAGTTGCACCTCGCTCTGATACCAAAATTGTAACACCCCATCCCGCCTCACTCAGAACAGAGTGTCACACACATATCTTAAATGCAAGTAATATTCGATAAAGGGAAAATGTCAACTTATTAATTAAAAAGAAACTCTAACTAAACATTATCCAATAACTAAAAAAGAGATTGATCGAGTAGCAAAAGTAAAACTGAAAAAAGAATACGAAAGGGCAAAATTCCAACGACCCGAACTAGGCAACAACTAGCTAATGCCTCGGCTCACCTGAATCAAAAGTAGAGAGAGAGGGGTGAGTGACAGGGAAGTCACTTAGTGAGGGGAAACGCTATATGCGTATATAGAAGAACATGAATATAAACTGTTACCTAACCTAATAACAAAATTATAATCATCAATCATACACCTAAGGTGTTCAATATACACATAAACGAACTATGTGGCTTAAGTGCCCACAACACCGCCCGGAGACGCTTTATCGATCCCTATGGGCGACGGGTAACGGATCGACTGTGTTACCCGACCTCACAACTACGCAGCTCGTATCACGTCAAGCAGCTGACTCAGCTCGTCCCGGTACCTTCACCCATGTCACCTCCCACAAGAACAATAGTACCGACATCCGGCTCTAGACCCCGCTAACTCAGGTAATACTCAAATAGCATGTCTACCCGCCCGTTTCGGCACCGCCGTCCATAGTGGTCATATAAACATACTAATTATCATGCGAGCCTATACTTATAACAAATGAACAAGCAAGAGGTTGAATCCTCTAAGTCCTAGGTCCGTTGTCAATCAATTCTAAATAACCCAACCATCAACATGTAACATAATGTTGCATGAAACTTGGTTTAGAGTCCTAAAATATGCGTTGGTAGATTTTTTAGAAGTTTGTGAAACTTGTACATGGATGATTAAGGCACTAATAAGAACTCATGTTGCATGAAACTTGGTTTAGAGTCCTTGAATATGTGTTGTTAGATGTTTCGTAAGTTGGTGAAATTTGCACAACGATCATTGAGGAACTATAAGCACTCATGTTGCATGAAACTTGGTTTAGAGTCCTAGAATCATGTTGTTAGATGTTTCGTAATTAAGTTCGTGAAACTTGTACAAAGATCATTGAGGCACTTATATAAAATCATGTTGCATGAAATTTGGTTTAGAGTCGTAGAATAACGTTGTTAGATGTTTCGTATGTTTGTAAAACTTGTTCAAAGATCATTAAGGCACTAATAAGAACTCATGTTGCATGAAACTTAGTTTAGAGTCCTAAAATGACGTTGTTAGATGTTTCGTTAGTTTGTAAAACTTGTACAAATATCATTGAGACACTTATATGAACTCATGTTGCATGAAATTTGGTTTAGATTCCTAGAATATGTTGGTGTAGATGTTTTATAAGTTTGAGAAACTTGTATAAAGATAATTGAGGCACTAATAAGTAGTCATGTTGCATTAACCTTGGTTTAGAGTTCTAGAATATGCGTTTTAAGATGTTTAATAAGATCGTAAAACTTTTACAAAGAACATTGAGGCACTTACAAGCACTCATGTTGCGTGAAACCTGGTTTAGAGTCCTACAATATGCGTTGTCAGATGTTTCGTAAGTTTTTGAAACTTGTACAAAGATCATTGAGACACTTACAAGAACTCATGTTACATGAAACTTGGTTTAGGGTCCTTCATTATGCGTTGTTAGATGTTTCATAAGTTGGTGAAACATGTACAAAGATCATTCTGGCACTTATAAGAACTCATGTTGTATGAAACTTGGTTTAGAGTCCTAGAATCACGTTGTTAGATGTTTCGAAAGTTCGTAAAACTTGTACAAAGATCATTGAGGCACTTGTAAGAACTCATGTTGAATGAACCTTGGTATAGAGTCCTAGAATATATGTTGTTAGATGTTTCATAAGTTTTTCAAACTTGTACAACGATCATTGAGGCACTAATAAGAACTCATCTTGCATGAAATTTGGTTTAGAGTCGTAGAATAATGTTGTTAGATGTTTCGTAATTTTGTAAAACTTGTAAAAAGAACATTGAAACACTTACAAGCATTCATGTTGCATGAAACCTGGTTTAGAGTCTTACAATATGCGTTGTTAGATGTTTCGTAAGTTTGTGAACCTTTTACAAAGATCATTGAAACCTTATAAGTACTCATGTTTCATGAAACTTGGTTTAGAGTCCTACAATCTGTGTTGTTAGATGTTTCAAAAGTTCGTGAAACTTGTACAATGATCATTGATGCACTTATAAGAACTCATGTTGCATGAAACTTGGTTTAGAGTCGTAGAATAACGTTGTTAGATGTTTTGTATGTTTGTGAAACTTGTACAAAGATCATTGAGAAACTTATAAGAACTCATGTTGCATGAAACTTTGTTTAGGGTCCTTCATTATGAGTTGTTAGATGTTTCATAAGTTCGTGAAACTTGTACAAAGATCATTGAGGAACTTATAAGAACTCATGTTGCATGAAAATTGGTTTAGAGTCCTAGAATCACGTTGTTAGATGTTTCGTATGTTTGTGAAATTTGCACAACGATCATTGAGGAACTATAAGCACTCATGTTGCATGAAACTTGGTTTAGAGTCTTAGAATCATGTTGTTAGATGTTTCGTAATTAAGTTCGTGAAACTTGTACGAAGATCATTGAGGCACTTATATAAAATCATGTTGCATGAAATTTGGTTTAGAGTCGTAGAATAACGTTGTTAGATGTTTCGTATGTTTGTAAAACTTGTTCAAAGATCATTAAGGCACTAATAAGAACTCATGTTGCATGAAACTTAGTTTAGAGTCCTAAAATGACGTTGTTAGATGTTTCGTTAGTTTGTAAAACTTGTACAAATATCATTGAGACACTTATATGAACTCATGTTGCATGAAATTTGGTTTAGATTCCTAGAATATGTTGTTGTAGAGGCATTAACCTTGATGTTTGAGAAAGTTCTTGTATAAAGATAATATGAGGCGTTAATAAGTAAGTCATGTTTTAACCTTGGTTTAGAGTTCTAGTAAAACTTTTACATGTTTAATAAGAATCGTAAAACTTTTACAAAGAACATTGAGGCACTTACAAGCACTCATGTTGCGTGAAACCTGGTTTAGAGTCCTACAATATGCGTTGTCAGATGTTTCGTAAGTTTTTGAAACTTGTACAAAGATCATTGAGACACTTACAAGAACTCATGTTACATGAAACTTGGTTTAGGGTCCTTCATTATGCGTTGTTAGATGTTTCATAAGTTGGTGAAACATGTACAAAGATCATTATGGCACTTATAAGAACTCATGTTGCATGAAACTTGGTTTAGAGTCCTAGAATCACGTTGTTAGATGTTTCGAAAGTTTGTAAAACTTGTACAAAGATCATTGAGGCACTTGTAAGAACTCATGTTGAATGAACCTTGGTATAGAGTCCTAGAATATATGTTGTTAGATGTTTCATAAGTTTTTCAAACTTGTACAACGATCATTGAGGCACTAATAAGAACTCATCTTGCATGAAATTTGGTTTAGAGTCGTAGAATAATGTTGTTAGATGTTTCGTAATTTTGTAAAACTTGTACAAAGAACATTGAAACACTTACAAGCATTCATGTTGCATGAAACCTGGTTTAGAGTCTTACAATATGCGTTGTTAGATGTTTCGTAAGTTTGTGAACCTTTTACAAAGATCATTGAAACCTTATAAGTACTCATGTTTCATGAAACTTGGTTTAGAGTCCTACAATCTGTGTTGTTAGATGTTTCAAAAGTTCGTGAAACTTGTACAATGATCATTGATGCACTTATAAGAACTCATGTTGCATGAAACTTGGTTTAGAGTCGTAGAATAACGTTGTTAGATGTTTTGTATGTTTGTGAAACTTGTACAAAGATCATTGAGAAACTTATAAGAACTCATGTTGCATGAAACTTTGTTTAGGGTCCTTCATTATGAGTTGTTAGATGTTTCATAAGTTCGTGAAACTTGTACAAAGATCATTGAGGAACTTATAAGAACTCATGTTGCATGAAAATTGGTTTAGAGTCCTAGAATCACGTTGTTAGATGTTTCGTATGTTTGTGAAATTTGCACAACGATCATTGAGGAACTATAAGCACTCATGTTGCATGAAACTTGGTTTAGAGTCTTAGAATCATGTTGTTAGATGTTTCGTAATTAAGTTCGTGAAACTTGTACGAAGATCATTGAGGCACTTATATAAAATCATGTTGCATGAAATTTGGTTTAGAGTCGTAGAATAACGTTGTTAGATGTTTCGTATGTTTGTAAAACTTGTTCAAAGATCATTAAGGCACTAATAAGAACTCATGTTGCATGAAACTTAGTTTAGAGTCCTAAAATGACGTTGTTAGATGTTTCGTTAGTTTGTAAAACTTGTACAAATATCATTGAGACACTTATATGAACTCATGTTGCATGAAATTTGGTTTAGATTCCTAGAATATGTTGTTGTAGATGTTTTATAAGTTTGAGAAACTTGTATAAAGATAATTGAGGCACTAATAAGTAGTCATGTTGCATTAACCTTGGTTTAGAGTTCTAGAATATGTGTTTTAAGATGTTTAATAAGATCGTAAAACTTTTACAAAGAACATTGAGGCACTTACAAGCACTCATGTTGCGTGAAACCTGGTTTAGAGTCCTACAATATGCGTTGTCAGATGTTTCGTAAGTTTTTGAAACTTGTACAAAGATCATTGAGACACTTACAAGAACTCATGTTACATGAAACTTGGTTTAGGGTCCTTCATTATGCGTTGTTAGATGTTTCATAAGTTGGTGAAACATGTACAAAGATCATTATGGCACTTATAAGAACTCATGTTGCATGAAACTTGGTTTAGAGTCCTAGAATCACGTTGTTAGATGTTTCGAAAGTTTGTAAAACTTGTACAAAGATGATTGAGGCACTTGTAAGAACTCATGTTGAATGAACCTTGGTATAGAGTCCTAGAATATATGTTGTTAGATGTTTCATAAGTTTTTCAAACTTGTACAACGATCATTGAGGCACTAATAAGAACTCATCTTGCATGAAATTTGGTTTAGAGCCGTAGAATAATGTTGTTAGATGTTTCGTAATTTTGTAAAACTTGTACAAAGAACATTGAAACACTTACAAGCATTCATGTTGCATGAAACCTGGTTTAAAGTCTTACAATATGCGTTGTTAGATGTTTCGTAAGTTTGTGAACCTTTTACAAAGATCATTGAAACCTTATAAGTACTCATGTTTCATGAAACTTGGTTTAGAGTCCTACAATCTGCGTTGTTAGATGTTTCAAAAGTTCGTGAAACTTGTACAATGATCATTGATGCACTTATAAGAACTCATGTTGCATGAAACTTGGTTTAGAGTCGTAGAATATGCGTTGTTAGATGTTTCATTTGTTTGGGAAACTTGTATAAAGATCATCGAGGCACTTATAAGAACTCATTTTGCATGAACCTTGGTGTAGAGTCCTAGAATCACGTTGTTAGATGTTTTGTAAGTTTGTGAAACTTGATAAAAGATCATGGAGACACTTATAAGAACTCTTGTTGCATGAAACTTGCTTTAGACTCCTAGAATAAGTGTTGTCAGATATTTTATATGTTTGTGAAACTTGTACAACGATCATTGAGGCACTAATAAGCACTCATGTTGCATGAAAGTTGGTTTAGAGCCATAGAATATGTGTTGGTAGATGTTTTATAAGTTTGTGAAACTTGTCCAATGATCACTGAGGCACTAATAAGAACTCATGTTTCATGAAACTTGTTTTAGATTTCTAGAATATGTCTTTTTAGATGTTTTGTAAGTTTGTGAAACTTGTACAAAGATTAGTGAGACACTTATAAGAACTCAGGTTGCATGAAACATGGTTTAGAGTCCTAGAATATGTGTTGGTAGATGTTTTAGAAGTTTGTGAAACTTGTACATAGATTATTAAGGCACTAATAAGAACTCAGGTTGCATGAAACTTAGTTTAGAGTCCTTGAATATGTGTTGTTAGATGTTTCGTAAGTTTTTGAAATTTGCAAAATGATCATTGAGGAACTATAAGCACTCATGTTATATGAAACTTGGTTTAGAGTCCTAGAATCATGATGTTAGATGTTTCATAAGTTCGTGAAACTTGTACAAAGATCATTGAGGCACTTATAAGAACTCATCTTGCATGAAACTTAGAGTCCTAAAATGACGTTGTTAGATGTTTCGTAAGTTTGTGAAACTTGTTCAAAGATCATTAAGGCACTAATAAGAACTCATGTTGCATGAAACTTAGAGTCCTAAAATGACGTTGTTAGATGTTTCGTTAGTTTGTAAAACTTGTACAAATATCATTGAGACACTTATATGAACTCATGTTGCATGAAACTTAGTTTAGAGTCCTAAAATATATTGTTGTAGATGTTTTATAAGTTTGAGAAACTTGTATAAATATCATTGAGGCACTAATAAGTAGTCATGTTGCATCAAACTTGGTTTAGAGTTCTAGAATATGCGTTTTTAGACGTTTCATAAGATCCTAAAACTTTTACAAAGAACATTGAGGCACTTACAAGCACTCATATTGCGTTAAACCTGGTTTAGAGTCCTACAATATGCGTTGTTAGATGTTTCGTAAGTTTGTGAAACTTGTACAAAGATCATTGAGACACTTACAAGCACTCATGTTACATGAAACTTGGTTTAGAGTCCTACAATATGCGTTGTTAGATATTTCATAAGTTAGTGAAACTTGTACAACGATCATTGAGGCACAAATAAGCACTCATGTTGCATGAAAGTTGGTTTAGAGTGATAGAATATGTGTTGGTAGATGTTTTATAAGTTTGTGAAACTTGTACAATGATCAATGAGGCACTGATAAGAACTCATGTTTCATGAAACTTGTTTTAGAGTTCTAGAATATGTGTTTTTAGATGTTTCGTAAGTTTGTGAATGTTGTACAAAGATCAGTGAGACACTTATAAGAACTCATGTTGCATGAAACTTGGTTTAGAGTCCTAGAATATACGTTGGTAGATATTTTAGAAGTTTGTGAAACTTGTACATAGATTATTGAGGCACTAATACGAACTCATGTTGCATGAAACTTGGTTTAGAGTCCTTGAATATGTGTTGTTAGATGTTTCGTAAGTTTTGAAATTTGCACAACGATCATTGAGGAACTATAAGCACTCATTTTGCATGAAACATTGTTTAGAGTCCTAGAATCATGATGTTAGATGTTTCGTAAGTGAATGAAACTTGGTCTAGAGTCCTAGAATGACGTTGTTAGATGTTTCGTTAGTTTGTAATAACTTGTACAAATGTCATTGAGACATAGAACTCATGTTGCATGAAACTTGGTCTAGAGTCCTCGTAAGTTTGTGAAACTTGTACAAATAACATTGAAACACTTACAAGCACTCATGTTGCATGAAACCTGGTTTAGAGTCTTACAATATGCGTTGTTAGATGTTTCGTAAGTGTGTGAAACTTGTACAAAGATCATTGAAACCCTTACAATCACTCATGTTTCATGAAACTTGGTTTAGAGTCCTACAATCTGCGTTGTTAGATGTTTCAAAAGTTCGTAAAACTTGTACAAAGATCATTGATGCACGTTAAGAACTCATGTTGCATGAAACTTGGTTTAGAGTCGTAGAATAACTTTGTTAGATGTTTTGTATGTTTGTGAAACTTGTACAAAGATTGGTTAGACACTTATAAGAACTCATGTTTGATGAAACTTGGTTTAGAGTCCTTCATTATGCGTTGTTAGATGTTTCATAAGTTTGTGAAACTTGTACAAAGATCATTGAGGTAATTATAAGTACTCATGTAATCACGTTGTAAACCTTGTTTGATGAAACTTGGTTTAGAGTCCTATAATCACGTTGTTAGATGTTTCGTAAATTTGTGAAACTTGTACAAAGATCATTGAGGCTCTTATATGAACTCATGTCGCATGAAATTTGGTTTAGAGTCCTAGAATATACGTTGGTAGATGTTTTATAAGTTTGTGAAACTTCTACAACGATCATTGAGGTACTAATAAGAACTCATGTTGCATGAAACTTGGTTTAGAGTCTTAGAATATATGTTGTTAGATGTTTCATATGTTTGTGAAACCTGTACAAAGATAATTGAGGCACTTATAAGAACTCATGTTGCATGAAACTTGGTTTAGAGTCCTAGAATCACGTTGTTCGATATTACGTAAGTTTTTGAGACTTGTACAAAGATTGAGGCACTTATAAGAACTCATGTTGCATGAAATTTGGTTTGGAATCCAAGAATATGAGTTGTTAGATGTTTCGTAAGTTCGTGAACCTTGAAAAAAGATCATTGAGGCACTTATAAGAACTCATGTTGCATGAAACTTGGTTTAGAGTCCTAGAATCATGGTTTTAGATGTTTCGTAAGTTCGTAAAACTTGTACAAAGATCATTGAGGCACTTGTAAGAACTCATGTTGAATGAGTGACAGGGAAGTCACTTAGTGAGGGGAAACGCTATACGCATATATAGAAGAACATGAATATAAACCTAACCCTGACCTAATAACAAAATTATAATCATCAAATATAAACCTAACTCTTAGAGCATATCCATTGGTGTTTCTTAAAGAGATCTTAGCAAGTGGGACCCGTTAAATAGTTAAGATCTAGATCTTATATTTCCTATTTAAGATCCAGATCTTAACTATTTAGTGGGCCCTTTGGATACGTGTCGAACTATGATTGATGCGTTTTTAATTATTTTATTTTTGTTTTATTTTAAACTAATTGTTCATGGGTCCCAATGAATAGTTAAGAAATTTTGAGGGTTTCTCTGTTGAACATGGTCTTCAATATACACATAAACGACCTATGTGGCTTAAGTGCCCACAACACTGCCCGGAGACGCTTTATCGATCCCTATGGGCGACGGGTAATGGATCGACTGTGTTACCCGACCTCACAACTACACAGCTCGTATCACGTCAAGCAGCTGACTTGGCAGCTTGCCCGGTACCTTCACCCACGTCACCTCCCACAAGAACATTAGTACCGACGCCCGGCTCTAGACCCCACTAACTCAGGTAATACTCAAATAGCATGTCTAACCGCTCGTCTCGGCAACACCGTCCATAGTGGTCATATAAACATACTAATTATCATGCAAGCCTATACTTATAACAAATGAACAAGCAAGTAGTTGAATCCTCTAAATCCTAGGTCCGTTTTCAATCAATGCTAAATACTTCAACAATCAACATGTAACATAATGTTGCATGGAACTTGGTTTAGAGTCCTAGAATATGCGTTGGTAGATATTTTAGAAGTTTGTGAATCTTGTACATAGATTATTAAGGCACTAATAAGAACTCTTGTTGTATGAAACTTGGTTTAGTCCTTGAATATGTATTGTTAGATGTTTCGTAAGTTTGTGAAATTTTCACAACGATCATTGAGGAACTATAAGCACTCATCTTGCATGAAACTTGGTTTAGAGTCCTAGAATCATGATGTTAGCTGTTTCGTAAGTTTGTGAAACTTGTACAAAGATCATTGATGCACTTATAAGAACTCATGTTGCATGAAATTTGGTTTAAAGTCGTAAAATAATGTTGTTAGATGTTTCGTAACTTTGTGAAACTTGTTCAAAGATCATTAAGGCACTAATAAGAACTCATGTTGCATGAAATTTGGTTTAGAGTCTTAAAATGACGTTGTTAGATGTTTCGTTAGTTTGTAAAACTTGTACAAATATCATTGAGACACTTATATGAACTCATGTTGCATGAAACTTTGTTTAGAGTCCTAGAATATGTTGTTGTAGATGTATTATAAGTTTGAGAAACTTGTATAAAGATCAATGAGGCGCTAATAAGTAGTCATGTTGCATCAACCTTGGTTTAGAGTTCTAGAATATGCGTTTTTAGATGTTTCATAAGATCGTACAACTTTTACAAAGAACATTGAGGCACTTACAAGCACTCATGTTGCGTGAAACCTGGTTTAGAGTCCTACAATATGCGTTGTTAGATGTTTCGTAAGTTTTTGAAACTTGTACAAAGATCATTGAGACACTTACAAGCACTCATGTTACATGAAACTTGGTTTAGAGTCCTACAATATGTGTTGTTAAATATTTCATAAGTTAGTGAAACTTGTACAACCATCATTGAGGCACTAATAAGAACTCATCTTGCATGAAATTTTGTTTAGAGTCGTAGAATAATGTTGTTAGATGTTTCGTAAGTTTGTGAAACTTGTACAACGAACATTGAAACACTTACAAGCACTCATGTTGCATGAATCCTGGTTTGGAGTCTTACAATATGCGTTGTTAGATGTTTCGTAAGTTTGTGAAACTTGTACAAAGATCATTGAAACCTTACTAGCACTCATGTTTCAAGAAACTTGGTTTAGAGTCCTACAATCTGTGTTGTTAGATGTTTCAAAAGTTCGTGAAACTTTTACAACGATCATTGATGCACTTATAAGAACTCATGTTGCATGAAACTTGGTTTAGAGTCGCAGAATAACGTTGTTAGATGTTTTGTATGTTTGTGAAACTTGTACAAATATCATTGAGAAACTTATAAGAACTCATGTTGCATGAAACTTTGTTTAGGGTCCTTTATTATGCGTTGTTAGATGTTTCATAAGTTCGTGAAACTTCTACAAATATCATTAAGGAACTTATAAGAACTCATGTTGCACGAAAATTGGTTTAGAGTCCTAGAATCACGTTGTTAGATGTTTCGTAAGTTTGTGAAACTTGTACAAAGATTATTGATGCTCTTATAACAACTCATGTCGGATGAAATTTGGTTTAGAGTCCTAGAATATATGTTGGTGGCTGTTTTATAAGTTTGTGAAACTTGTACAACGATCATTGAGGCACTAATAAAAACTCATGTTGCATGAAACTTGGTTTAGAGTCCTAGAATATGCGTTGTTAGATGTTTCATTTGTTTGGAAAAGTTGTTCAAAGATCATCGAGGCACTTATAAGAACTCATTTTGCATGAACCTTGGTGTAGAGTCCTAGAATCACGTTGTTAGATGTTTTGTAAGTTTGTGAAACTTGATAAAAGATAATTGAGACACTTATAAGAACTCTTGTAGCTTGAAAACTAGTTTAGACTCCTAGATTAAGTGTTGTCAGATATTTTATATGTTTGTGAAACTTGTACAACGATCATTGATGGACTAATAAGCACTCATGTTGCATGAAAGTTGGTTTAGAGTCCTAGAATATGTGTTGGTAGATGTTTTATAAGTTTGTGAAACTTGTACAATGATCACTGAGACACTAATAAGAACTCATGTTTCATGAAACTTGTTTTAGAGTTCTAGAATATGTCTTTTTAGATGTTTTGTAAGTTTGTGAAACTTGTACAAAGATTAGTGAGACACTTATAAGAACTCAGGTTGCATGAAACATGGTTTAGAGTCCTAGAATATGCGTTGGTAGATGTTTTAGAAGTTTGTGAAACTTGTACATAGATTATTAAGGCACTAATAAGAACTCAGGTTGCATGAAACTTGGTTTAGAGTCCTTGAATATGCGTTGGTAGATGTTTTAGAAGTTTGTGAAACATGTACATAGATTAAGGCACTAATAAGAACTCATGTTGCATGAAACTTGGTTTAGAGTCCTTGAATATGTGTTCTTAGATGTTTCGTAAGTTTGTGAAATTTTCACAAAGATCATTGAGGAACTATAAGCACTCATGTTGCATGAAACTTGGTTTAGAGTCCTAGAATCATGATGTTAGATGTTTCGTAAGTTCGTGAAACTTGTACAGAGATCATTGAGGCACTTATAAGAACTCATGTTGCATGAAATTTGGTTTAGAGTCGTATAATAACGTTTTTAGATGTTTCATAAGTTTGTGAAACTTGTTCAAAGATCATTAAGGCACTAATAAGAACTCATGTTGCATGAAACTTGGTTTAGAGTCCTAAAATGACGTTGTTAGATGTTTCGTTAGTTTGTAAAACTTGTACAAATACCATTGAGACACTTATATGAACTCATGTTGCATGAAACTTGGTTTAGAGTCCTAGAATATGTTGTTGTAGATGTTTTATAAGTTTGAGAAACTTGTATAAAGATCATTGAGGCACTAATAAGTAGTCATCTTGCATCAAACTTGGTTTAGAGCTCTAGAATATGCGTGTTTAGATGTTTCATAAGATCGTAAAACTTTTACAAAGAACATTGAGGCACTTACAAGCACTCATGTTGCGTGAAACCTGGTTTAGATTCCTACAATATGCGTTGTTAGATGTTTCGTAAGTTTGTGAAACTTGTACAAAGATCATTGAGACACTTACAAGCACTCATGTTACATGAAACTTGGTTTAGAGTCCTACAATATGCGTTGTTAGATCTTTCATAAGTTAGTGAAACTTGTACAACGATCATTGAGGCACTTATAAGAACTCATGTTGCATGAAACTTGGTTTAGAGTGGTAGAATAATGCTGTTAGATGTTTTGTATGTTTGTGAAACTTGTACAAAGATCAGTGAGAAACTTATAATAACTCATGTTGCATGAAACTTTGTTTAGGGTCCTTCATTATGCGTTGTTAGATGTTTCATAAGTTCGTGAAACTTGTACAAAGATCATTGATGAACTTATAAGAACTCATGTTGCATGAAAATTAGTTTATAGTCCTAGGATCACGTTGTTAGATGTTTCGTAAGTTTGTGAAACTTGTACAAAGATCACTGATGCACTGATAAGAACTCATGCCGCATGAAATTTGGTTTAGAGTCCTAGAGTGTACGTTGGTAGATGTTTTATAAGTTTGTGAAACATGGACAACGATCATTTAGGCACTAATAAGAACTCATGTTGCATGAAACTTGGTTTAGAGTCCTATAATATTCGTTGTTAGATGTTTCATAAGTTTGTGAAACTTGTACAAAGATCATTGATGAACTTATAAGAACTCATATTTCATGAAACTTGGCTTAGAATCCTAGAACATGCGTTGTTAGATGTTTCGTAAGTTGATGAGTGTGTATTTTAGGTGTTTTAAACATGTATTTTTTATAGAATTTTAGGACCTTAGTTGCATATTTCATTTTGTTTAATGCATTAATTAGCTTATTTTCTATATTTAGTCGAAGATAGAGTCTTAGTTTGTTTTTATGTCTTTTGTGCATTATATCATGCATTTTAGGTACTAAGGAGCTAAATGGAGTTAAGGGGAGCTTAGGAGAAGTTCAAAGAGTCTAAAGGAGTTGAAGTGAAGAAGCGAGGGGTCCAACCCGCTAGACGAAGCCACCGGAAATAACGCGAAGAGACGAGCTTGCGGATGACGAAACCGGCGGTCACCAAACAGCTAGAGAAGACCGTCAAAGAAGACACGAGAAGAACTGCTCGCGGTCTGGTGACCGCTGGATCATACCGCTAGGTCCTGCGCTACTCATTTATTTTATCCGGGTTGATTGATTTGTCCCGGGTTGACCGGTTTGTCCCGGGTTGACCCGGTTCTCTCATATTTCCCTATAAATACTACTAGGGTTTATGTGGATAAACATCCCTTATTTTCTCAGAGTTTTTAGCCACTTTTTGAAAACCTTTGAGGTTCATTCAAGTTTTAATCATATGTTTTTTTTATCTTTAATCTTTTAATATCTTTTAATCATGTATTTATCTTTAATCTCTAGCTTATTTCTTGTTATGAATAGTGAGTAGTCATCTCTTGGGTCTTGGGGTTTCTATAGGTTATGATGATGGATGATCGTTAATGATGTTTAGGATGTTAGGTTATGGTTTATATAACATTACATGTGTTTAATACTAAGATAGAAGTAGCTAATCTAGCTTGGTACTTAGGGGATGTTTCATGCCCGGAAGGTGTTCGATGAAATATCTAGTCCAAATCTCTTGTTAGTCTTGTATGCTTAGTCAATGGAAGTTAATGTCTAAGGTTTAAGATGGAATTTTAAGGACTTATATTTAATGATCTCTAATCATCTAGGCTCGATTGGAAGATTTGTGGTTTTTATGATTAGAGAATGGATTTGAGTCATGGAAGTGATCTAATCTAAATTAGTGATCCTTGTTCTAGAAAGTCATCTCCTTTGTTAGTCTTAGTGTCACTAGTTTGATTCCATCCATCCAAAACCAATGATCTTAACCCCAAGATCCATGATTTATCTTGTTTAGCTTAGTTTTAGTTATTTGTCGATTAGTTGTCTTTAAGTTGACTTTTATTTTATTGCCTTAGATATAGTTTGGTTACAAAACAATGTTATTTGATAGGTCTATTCTAAGCTACGTTCTTGTATTCTCATTGCTTTTGTTCATCTCCTTGTGGATTCAATCATTATATTACTACAACAACTTGTGCACTGCACTTGAGGTTGTATAATCCACAAATTGTTGTATGTGGTTGAGGTTAAACTTCGACCTCATCATAAATTCGTGAACCTTGTACAAATATCATTGAGGTACTTATAAGAACACATGTTGCATGAAACTTGGTTTAGAGTCCTAGAATCACGTTGTTAGATATTTCGTAAGTTCGTGAAACTTGTACAAATATCATTGAGGCACTTATAAGAACTCATGTTGCATGAAATTTGGTTTAGAGTCGTAAAATAACGTTGTTAGATTTTTCGTAAGTCCGTGAAACTTGTATAACGATCATTGAGAAACTTAATAGAACTCATGTTGCATGGAACTTGGTTTAGAGTACTTCATTATGCGTTGTTAGATGTTTTATAAGTTCGTGAAACATGTACAAAGATCATTGAGGCGCTTATAAAATCTTATGTTGCATCAAACTTTGTTTAGAGTCATAGAATCACATTTTTAGATGTTTCGTAAGTTTGTGAAACTTGTACAAAGATCATTGAGCCACTAATAAGCACTCATGTTGTATAAAACTTGGTTTAGTGTCCTAGAATATGCGTTGTTAATTAGAGGTTTGATATGTTTGTGAAACTTGTACAACGATCATTGAGGCACTAATAAACACTCATGTTGCATGAAACTTGGATTAGAGTACTAGAATATGCGTTGGTAGATGTTTTATAAGTTTGTGCAACTTGTACAACGATCATTGAGGCACTAATAAGAACTCATGTTGCATGAAACTTGGTTTACAGTTGTAGAATATGCGTTTTTAGATGTTTCATGAGTTCGTGAAACTTGTACAAAGATCATTGTGACACTTACAAGCACTCATGTTTCATGAAACTTGGTTCAGAGTCCTAGAATCACATTGTTAGATGTTTCGTATGTTTGTAAAACTTGTACAAAGATCATTGAGACACTTATAAGAACTCATGTTGTATGAAAACTGGTTTAGAGTCCTAGAATATGCGTTGGTAGATGCTTTAAAGTTTGTGAAACTTGTAAAACGATCATTGAGACACTTATAATAAGAACTCATGTTGCATGAAACTTGACTTAATGTTCCCTGAAACTTTGTTTAGATTCTTAGAATCACGTTGTTAGATGTTTCGTAAGTTTTTGAAACTTGTACAACGATCATTGAGGCACTAATAAGAACTCATGTTGCATTAAAATTGGTTTAAAGTCCTAGAATAAGCGTTGTTAGTTGTTTTATAAGTTTGTGAAACTTGTACAACGATCATTAAGGCATTTATAAGAACTCATGTTGCATGAAACTTGGTTTAGAGTCCTAGAATATGTGTTGTTAGATGTTTCGTAAGTTTGTGAAACTTGTACAAAGATCATTGAGGCACTTACCAGAACTCATGTTGCATGAAACTTTGTTTAGAGTCCTAGAATATGCGTTGGTAGATTTTTTATAAAGTTTGTGAAACTTGTACAACGATCATTGAGGCACTAATAAGAACTCAATTGCATGAAACTTGGATAAGAGTCCTATATAAATTTGTTCTTAGATGTTTCATAATTTTCCGAAATTTGTACAAAGATCATTGAGACACTTATAAGAACTCATGTTGCATGAAACTTGGTTTATAGTCCTAGAATCACGTTGTTAGATGTTTTGTATGTTTGTGAAACTTGTACAACGATCATTGAGGCACTAATAAGCACTCATGCTAAATGAAACTTGGTTTAGAGTTATAGAAATGCGTTTTTAGATGTTTCATAAGTTCGTGAAACTTGTACAAAGATCATTAATGCACTAATAAGAACTCATGTTGCATGAAAATTGGTTTAGAGTCCTAGAATATGCGTTGTTAGATGTTTCATAAGTGTTGAGGAGAAACACACAAGGAGGAAAGACTTTGTGGATTAAATGGTGTAACGTGACTTATAAGGCATGGTCAACGGTGTATTTTAAAGATTTCTTAAGGGTTTTTAGTTTAGTTTGATGTTTTATTTAAATTAAAATTAATATTTCAGTTTAAAAACCTATTGCAACTTATACTACATAAGGAGTTTTAGAAATATTAAGTAACCATATGTGGAAATGACCCTAACAAATCTGAAATGATTAGAGTAACCCATTTTTGAAGGGGTACTCTAGTTATTATAAAAAACATGAGATGGACAAGGAGGGTTATGAAACAAAAAAATATTTACGAGAATGTCATTTACAAAAATGCCATTATGATTAAAAAAAAAAATATTTCTTTTTTGCTTTAATATTGAAAATATTCGTTTTTACAAAAAAAATAGTTAAGAAAAAACCCTAATTCTCCATCTCCTCCAAAAAAAAATCAAGCCGTCGTTCTTCATCGTCTTCGTTGTTCTTCGTTGCCGTTCTTCACCACTATCACCATCTTCTTCGTTGTTCTTCGTCTTCCTCAGCTTCGTTGTCTTCTTCCTCGTCGTTGTCGTTGTTCTTCGTTCTTCGTCGTTGTCGTTGTTCTTCGTTCTTCGTCGTTGTTCTTCGTTCGTCGTCGTCGTTCGTCGTTCTTCCTCGCTGTCACTATTGTTCTCATGTTTCACGTTTTGTAGACTTTTTTAATTTTTGTAGACTTGATTCATCTTTTGTAGATTTGATTCATCTTTTGTAGATTTGTTTCATCTTCTCTGTAGACTAGTTTCATCTTCTTTGTAGATTTGTTTCATCTTCTTTGTTATTATCGTCACCGTTCTTCCTCGTCGTCGTTATCGTTCTTCGTCACCGTTCTTCTTCGCCGTCGTTATCGTTCTTCGTCGTTGTTCTTCCTTGGTGTCGCTATCGTTCTTCATCTTCGTCGCTGTTTTTCCTCGTCGTTGCCATCGTTCTTCGTCTTCATCACGGTTTTTCTTCGTCGTTGTTCTTCCTCGCCTTCGTTATCGCTCTTCGTCGTTGTTTTTCATTCTTTCTCGTTGTCGTTATTGTTCTCATGTTTCACGTTTTTTAGACTTGATTCACTTTTTGTAGACTTGTTTCATCTTTTGAAGTCTTGTTTCATATTTTGCAGACTTGTTTCATCTTCTCTGTATACTTGTTTCATTTTTTTGTAGACTTCTTTCATCTTCGTTGTAGATTTGTTTCATCTTCTTTGTTGTCGTTCTTCCTCTCTGTTGCTATTGTCATCATCGTTCTTCCTCGTCGTCGTTATCGTTCTTCCTCGCCGTCGCTATCGTTCTTCGTCTTTGTCGCCATTTTTCCTCGCGGTTGCCATTATTCTTCGTCTTCATCACGGTTTTTCTTCGTCTTTGTTCTTCCTCATCGTTCTTCCTCGCCTTCTTATCGTTCTTCCTCGCCTTCTTATCGTTCTTCGTCGTTGTTTTTCGTTTTTCCCGTCGCCGTTATTATTCTCATTTTTCACGTTTTGTAGACTTGATTACTTTTTGTAGACTTGTTTCATCTTTTGTAGACTTGTTTCATCTTTTGCAGACTTTTTTCATCTTCTTTGTATACTTGTTTCATTTTTTTGTAGACTTGTTTCATCTTCTTTGTAGATTTGTTTCATCTTCTTCGTTGTCGTTCTTCATCTCCGTTGCTATTGTAGTCACCGTTCTTCCTCGCTGTCGTTATCGTTTTTCATTTTCGTGGTCGTTCTCCCTCGTCGTCGCCATCGTTCTTCGTGAAAATTTTCTTCAATTTCGAATCTTGTCTTTTAAGGTTTATCAAGTATGATGAACCACAAAGACATATAAACATCAACAAAAAAGTATATAGGGTTGTGTCGTGTTTAGGGTATAAGAGATACACAGTTTCGCATACTTATTATGAGTTTCGCAGAGTTAATTGACTGTATTATAGATATATTTAGTGGTTCACGGATTTATTTGAGCATATAAAAAAGTGTTTTAAACTTAATTTCACCCATTACAAAGTAGTAGTCAAGCATACAAAAACAATAACATACAAATACAAGATTACAATTCAACACATTTCTCCACACGCGCCATGAGGAAGGATTGCAAAAAATTTCTTCACTTTCAAATTCGGGTTTTTAAGGTTTATCAAGTATGAAGTATCATAAAGACATATCCACATCAACAAAAAAGTATATAAGATTGTATCTTGTGTTAAGTATAGGGGTTATACATATATGTAGATTTAGTGGTTCGCGAATTTATGTCAGCATAGAAAAATTTGTTTTAAACTTAACCTCACTCATTAAAAATAGTGTTCAAGCATAAAAAACAAATATACAATTCAACACATTTTTTCAAAACTTACTAAGTTATACCAAGCAAATCAATGTTCACATACCCAATGACGAAGGATTTCAAAAATTGTCTTCACTTTTGAATCTTGGTTTTTAAGGTTTATCAAGTATGAAGAATCATACAAACATATCCACATCAACAAAAAAGTATATAGGATTGTGTCGTGTTTAGGGTATAGGGGTTATACAAGTATGTGGATTTGTTATATAGTTTTGTTGATTTGTTATTTAGTTTTGCAGATTTTTTATGAGTTTCGCAGAGTTAATTGACTGTATTGTAGAGTTATTTTAATGGTTTTCCGATTTATTCCACCACGAAGACAACGAACATGAAATAGTTGATGAAGAAGAACACGACGTCGACGAAGTAGACGATGAATACAACAATAATGAAGAACAAGAAGAAGGCTTAACGAAGACGACGAAAACAACGAAATTGACGCAGAGAAAGACAACGAGAAAGACAATAACGATTAAGGACACGATGAAGAACAAGATGACGATGCCGGAGAAGACAAATACGACGAAACACTACGACGACGAAGTCGAAAACAACCACGACAGATAAATCAGAAAAAAACAACGACGACGAATAGGAAGGCGAAAAAGGCTCAACGAAGACGACGAAAAACACGAAAACGACGCCTACGACGAAGACGATTAATTAGTAATGAAACAAACGAGGAAGATGACAAGTGATGAAGATGACAAATGATGAGGAAGCTAACAAAAAAATTGAGATTGGATCTACAATAGCGATTTCACCAATGAAGTTTCGAGTTCTTAGGTTAAAGGCAGGCACTTAGAGAAAAACTGTAAGCGCAAATAACTCTGCAACTGCAAAACAAATCTACAATCGTATAAACAAGTCTACATAACAAGAAAATGTGAAGCAGATTTAAATTAATTTGATGCAGATTTAATAAATCTGCTTCACGTTAAAAATAAATCAACAACTCATACGTTTTGTAGATTTTCCAAATGGACAAAAATCTGCAAAACAATGACTTATTAATTTAATAAGTCTGCATGACTGTAAATCGAATAAAATATGCATCAAAAGGGAATAAATATGCGGCAGAGTTTCAAAAGATTGAAAATAACGTGGCAAAATAAATCTACAAAACGTGAAAAATAAATCTGTTACAGATTTATCCTCGCTAGTGGTGGCACTTTTATAAATAAGTCGCGTGTTTAAATGCGTTGGATTTTTTTTATGACGTCATAATGGCAGTTTCGAAAACTGTTTTTTCTGTCAAAGGGAAGGAGGGGGAATTTCGGGACGAAAGTTTAGAAGTGTTACTCTAGTTATAAAAAAAAATTAAGTTCGTTTTAGCAATAAAAGTCAAATTATGGATTACTTTAGTAATCTTCCCTTATTCTTATTGGTTGATTTTTTGTTGCTTTTTCAAAACTTATTTCATTTTTTTCTTGATTTCCTTTTGCTCAAGACATATTTGAGTGGTCATCATGATTATTATTCTTCTTCTTCTCGGGTTGATTCACAATGGAGAGTATCATAGTTGTTTTCTCAGCGTCGCTAAAGATCTGGACGATATCGTCAGCTTCCTCGATGGAACTCTCTCGGAGATTTAGGCTTTCAAAATCACATCGGTTACATATGGGTTTGGCTTATCGTCAATGGATGAGCACCGATTATTCCTCTATGGATTCATTTTTTGGGTTTACGGTTCTCTTATCTCTACTTGTTTCATCGATTTTCCAAGACGATCTTATAGTTTATCTTCTCTGTCTAATCGATTTTCGTTTTACATGTTTCGTTTGATGGATGATTATTGAAAATCATGATCTCAAAAATCATGGTGGTATGGTCGTCTATTGAATTGATTATTTATTTTGTATGTATCTTAGTTGAATTACTTGATAGTTTTGTGGAATGAAACGAATCTTTGAATTGGTCAAAATTATTATTGAGATTGAACCATTGATACTACACTTACATCTGATATGTACTAAACTTATTTTGTCTGTATTTGGGTCTTTTGTTTGTTACATGGATTATTGAGACTTCACCATTGAAATATATATTTTTAAGAACCCATATGGGTTCTACCATTGGACAACAAGTTAGAGTAAATGCATAATAAGTTTTTAAAACACAAAATTAAAACAAAAACAAAAAGTAAAATAGTTAAGAAACTCAAATAAACCATCACCACTCGAGATTCTCTAAAGAGGATAAGGAGGAGAAGAGATAAGCTTGCATATGGTTATAAAGTAACGTGGACCAAAAGGAACCAATCGGAGTGGTGCCCGAGCGCGAGCTCATCCGGTACGCGCACCATCGCGCC
This sequence comes from Cochlearia excelsa, assembly GCA_963556525.1. Taxonomy (NCBI): domain Eukaryota; kingdom Viridiplantae; phylum Streptophyta; class Magnoliopsida; order Brassicales; family Brassicaceae; genus Cochlearia; species Cochlearia excelsa. Next base: position 34,419,922 of record OY748327.1, on the reverse strand, counting down.
AAGACAAAATAAAGCGCATAAAAGCAGTCTGGTATGGACATGTCAGCGCATAAAGCAGCCTACACATTGTCTTATCCATAAACGACTCTTTCTTCTTCTAGAGTCTTCTTCTCCTCTATTTAATCATTGTTGTATCTTGGTTTGTATGTAAAGAACTCAGATTCTCCCTAAATACTATAATCAAACCGAAAGTTTTCTTAATCTTTCTTTAGTGTTCTTAATCAATCTTGTTCACAAACACTAAACTCACTAAACTTTACATGGTGTCAGAGCGTTTTTGCTCCTAAATCTTTTTTCCGCAACAAAAAGCTCATAGCTTTGGATCGGCTTTATTCATCAAACTTTCGTTGTTGATTATCAAATCTCTCGGTGTTCTTCATATTTCATCACAAATCTCTCGACTTTGTTGAAAATATCATCAAAGTCATCAACTTTTCTTTCAAATCTCTCTCCTTTGTTGATAAAGTCGCTAACTTTACTCTTTAATATCACGGATCTAGCCAGATATGTTCTCAAATCTCATAAATTTTCTATTTTTGATCAAGATCCAAACTTTATCATCTCTAAAGCTTAGTCATGGAAGATAACAAATAAATGTCAAATTTCTTCGTTGCTCCGGTCACTCTCAAAGGCATAAATTACTTTCTTTGGACAACAACCATCAAGACAACTCTTTGTACCCGTGGTCTTTGGAGCCATATCTTGAAGAACAAAGCTCCAATAGACGCGGAAACGGCTAGTGGAGAGGAAACCATCACCACCGAAGAAGGAAAATGGTTCCAAGAAGATCAAAAAGTTCTTGGAATCATCCAAAGCTCACTAGATCCATCAATGAGGCATATTCCTATTGCGGGACGGAAAAAGGAACTTTGGGATACCTTACAAACCGTATACGGCAATATCTCAAATCTAAGCCGCGTGTATGAGGTAAAGAAAGATCTCACGGATCTTTCTCATGAAGACATGGAGTTTACCCAACACATCGGTAAATTTTGTGCCTTATGGGCAGAACTTGAGATGCTAAGGCCAAGTTTTCGTGGATGCCAAGGTGCTAAATGAGAGGACGGACAAAGATAAAATCTTCGGTTTACTCTTCACCCTAAACTCAAGCTACAAAGATCTCATTAAACATCTTCTTATGACATATACATTGCCATCTCTGGAAACGGTGTGTTCACAACTCCAAAGAGAACAAGGATCTCATGAGCTATTTGGAAGAAAGAAGGAGTTGGTTACAGCAAACAAGGCTATCTACAAATCAAATGAAGATAGGAGCAATGTTGTGTGAAAATTGTAAGAAAAAGGGGCATATCAAAGAAAAGTGTTGGGTTCTCCATCCACATCTCAAGCCAAACAAGTTCAAGGATCAAAAGGCTAATCTCACTCAAGATGACTCAACTCCCATGAGTAGCTCATTAAGCCAAGGCAAAGAGGATGATTCATTAGTCGTGGTTCCTTTCAACGATGAGTATGTTAAGAAATCCGACTTGGAAGCTCTCATTAAGGCCCTTAAGGGGTCCAATATGGTTTCTAATATCTCTTTAAATGCTAGGATAGAACGGCCATTAGTGGTAGATTCGGGTGCCTCTTATAACCACATGATTAGTAGTTCAAATCTTATGAAAAACATGAAGCCAATATTAGGAAATGTGATCGTTGCAAATGGTGGTAAAGTTCCGATTAGAGGTTTAGGAAAGCTTAGATTGTTTAATAGAGATATGAATGATTTTTATATGTCTACTTTTACCTCAAATCTCTTATCCATTAAACGCATATCAACTACTTTGAATTACAATGGTAAGGGAAGCACTAAAGGAAATCCAAGCTCCCATCTATCTTATGCGTTTAATAACTCTAAGAAAGTCATTGGTAAGGGAAGCACTAAAGGAAATCCAAGCTCCCATCTATCTTATGCGTTTAATTCTGTATTAATAGAAGCTAATAGTGTCATTTGGCATGCTAGACTAGGTCATCTAAACTCTAGAGCTTAGAAATTGTTATTTTTGAATGTTTCCTTTGATAATAGTTCTTGTGAATCTTGCATCCTTGGTAAACATTTTAGATCGGTCTTTCCAAACTCAAATAATGTTTATGAATTATGTTTTGATTTTATCCACTCCGATGTATGGACATCACAATGCATCTCAAGAGAAAAACCTAAATACTTTGTTACATTTATAGATGAAAAATCAAAATACACATGGATTACCTTATGGGAAAATTAGGAAAAAGGGATGTTTTAAATGTATCTTTGTGCATATAGGATTTTATTTTAAGAGTTTGTAAATATAAACTTTTTTTAAATGTAAATCCAATAATGCCCTTAATTAATTGTTTTTATTTTGACGTTTCCTACAAAAAAACATGATTATCAAACAAGTATAAATATATATTTGATAATCAAAATATTGCATCCTTTTACAAAAAAATTTTACAAAAGGTCTCCAAGTCAAAATTAGGGTTCATAAAATTCTTCGTCAATTTTTTTCCAAACGAGTTTGTTTCCATTAGTACATAAAAATAAAATTTGATCTTATTCTATTTGAGGTACATCTTTCACTTATACCTTCTAATTTATGTAGAGTAACTTCTTGTTTTATGGTATTTTGTAACGCGTAAGAGGTACAAAATTGATCTCTAGTTCATTGTTCTTTATTTTGTGTTTGCTATTTCTTCCCACTTATACAACAATTCCCCCCCCCCTCGAGTAATAGTCTAGACATTAAACCGAGCCTCAATTATCTATATTTGTGATTATAAAATAACCATATTGTTTATAATACGCTTATTTATTACGTTACTTTTATAAAATAAAATATTATTTTTTTTAATATTTTTATTACAATTTCAAAATACAAAATATAAAAAACTAGTCGTCTAAATTGAAAATAGGCCCGAAATAGTCCTGGGTTGCGTTCTCGGGATCTACGTTGCTTGTTCCGGCCTGCTCAGCCGACGGACGGTCGGGATGTGTCAGCATCGCACGAAGTAGTTCCGGGTTAGATGCAGAAAGCACCGTAAACATGCTGTTGTAGAACTGCATGTTCTTCACCTGAGTCGCATGCATGTTCTGAATCTCAGCCTGCAACTCAGCCGGAGATCGGTAATTGGTAGGAGCAAGTGGGACGTCTTGCATGGATCCCATGCCTAGAACCCGTCATTTCTTCTTAGGAGCAACCTATAAAATTAAACAATTAGTAAATGAACGTTTTAAAAAATAATTTTAGAGAAAATTTTAGAGTAAAATTTTACCTCATGATATATTTGATCGAGCTCGGCGGTCGTAAGCGGCTCGCCAGGATATTGAGTGCCTCCCGGGGATCTCTGAGATCGTTGAGTCTCGATCTCCGTCTTCCGAGCTTCAAGATCGTTGAATATCCGCTCGGAATGGGAGTCAACGAACTCGCCGGTCTTTTTCCTGTGCGTCTTCTCGAAGACGGCACTGACGGCCGGTTGGTGACCCAGCTCCTTGGCCTACAAACAAATAATAAAAATATGTGCATTATAGTATAATATTAGTAATTTGAAAATAAAAATAATTTGGAAAAGTTAGTAAGAAAGACTTACCATTTCGTGCGCCCGACCCGCGAACGGGATTTGTCCGGACGTGTGAGCCATCTGCTTCGGCGTCCCGTCAGGTAGCTTCGCGTTCCTGGAGGTGGAACACTTCTCAGCTACGGTCGCGTTGTGGCCATCCGTCCAATATTTCTTCAAAGCCGTCCCAGACCGCGATCGAGAGATATACCGGCTTCCCCGCGTCGCCGACGACTCTCCACTTGTCCTTCCAGTCGGAGACCGTGTTGACGAGACGGAATTTCGCCGTCTTGTTGAACTCCGTCCTCACGGTCTCGTTGATCGAGACATCCCAATGCCACTTTTGCTGCAAAATATGAGAAATTATAAGTAATTACTTTACGCGAATAATATATAATAAAAAATTTAAAGTTAAATAAATAAATTTAATTGAAATTAAATTAGAACATTACCGCGAAACATTTGAACCACGTTCTCTTGATGTGCTCGGGTGTCTTGCTCCAATTGGGATGCGACTCGGTGAAGTATCCCTTGATTATGTCCGCGATAGAACGCGAGACCTGGTTGTCGTACTTGAACCTGAAAAAAACATTATTTGATTTATTAATATATTAAAAAAAAAAATTAAAATTAAAATAATTACCAGTATGTGTTCGGAGACTTGTACGGATCCAACCGACGGAGACTGTCATGTCCGGGTTGAGTGAGGATATCCTCAACCCGGAGGTTGGCGTACGGCGCGGGATATCGTCGTTTGCGGTGTCAGCGGCGTCGGCGGCGTCGGCGGCGGGCACATAAGGAGGAGGAGGCTGCTCGCCATGGACGGGAGATGTCCTGGAAGCTATAGCTGAACCGGAACCCGAGGCTTCCCGGGAAGCCCTCTTCTCCGCCAACATCTGCATGTAGTCCGGCGGTAAGGTCTTTCCTCTCCTAGGAGCCATATATAAGTACCTGCCAAAAAAACATTAAATATTTAAATAATAAACATTAAGTATTTAAAAATTATTAAGTATTTTAAAAACTAAACATTATATAAGTATTTTAATGACATTATATTAGTATTTTAAAAACTAAATATTAAGTATTTTAATATTAATTATGTATTTTAAAAACTAAGATTAAAAAATAATTATGTTAAGTAATAAGTTTTAAATATTTTAAAATATAAACATTAAGTATTTTAATAATTAATTATATGTTCTAAACATATAATTCTAAAATCTGAATCTTAAAACTAAAATCCGAGCCTAAAACTAATTCCAAATCCTAAAACTAATTCCAAATCCTAAAACTAAATTCCAATTCCTAAAACTAATTCTAAAATCCGGTTTTAAAACACATATATTAAAAATATTTACCTTTGGGGATGTTGAAGAAGAGTGAAAATTGTAGAGTTTTAGAGAGAGAAAACTTTAGAGAGAGAGAGATTTAGAGAGAATGAGTGAAAATGAAAAATTTTGGTGGACTTATATATAGACTTAGGAATCGTCGTAAAATCGTCGTAAATTTACGACGATTTTACGACGATTAGTCGTTAATACGTTGTAAAAAAATTTTGAAACGTTTTGGTTCGTTTGGTTTGCCGCGTTTTGGGAATGATGAAAATAAAATCGTTGTTAAATCGTGGTAAATTTACAACGATTTTACGACGATTACTTTATAAATCGTCGTAAAATCGTGGTAATAAAATCGTTGTTAAATCGTGGTAAATTTACCACGATTTTACGACGATTACTTTATAAATCGTGGTAAAATCGTGGTAATAGTTGACGTTGACAACCTCGTACAAACAAAACTCCTGAGGATTTGACGTTTAGAGTTTCATGTGTGGACGTAAATTCGTTGTTAAATTACCAAGAATTTCCATCGATTTTGTGTGAATCATCGTAAATTCGTGGTAAATTTACCACGAATTTACCACGATTCATTACACTAAATGGATTTCGCTGAAATTCATATGCCATTTGACTTCATGTTGAATATAATTATGATATTGTATGCATATGAAATCATTCTAAGTCGTATGATTGCACAAAAACAAGTTTTGATAAAATTAGAACATATATACATATTAACCACAATATATTATAGTACACTTTTTCTTAAACTTTATAAATTCTAAGAATATGTAAACAAAACTTATTGATAAGCAATTTTAACATTGTTTTTATAGTTATTCATTAACTTTAGAGGTCTTAACGAGTGTTTGTACGTAATATAAGACATACTTTTGAAAATGTTTGGGGTTTAGGGGTTTATACAAAAAGACGTTGTTAAATCGTGGTAACTTTACCACGATTTTACAACGATTACCTTTTAAATCGTGGTAAAATCGTGGTAATAGTTGACGTTGACAACCTCGTACAAACAAAACTCCTGAGGATTTGACGTTTAGAGTTTCATGTGTGGACGTAAATTCGTTGTTAAATTACCACGAATTTCCATCGATTTTGTGTGAATCATCGTAAATTCGTGGTAAATTTACCACGAATTTACCACGATTCATTACACTAAATGTATTTCGCTGAAATTCATATGCCATTTGACTTCATGTTGAATATAATTATGATATTGTATGCATATGAAATCATTCTAAGTCGTATGATTGCACAAAAACAAGTTTTGATAAAATTAGAACATATATACATATTAACCACAATATATTATAGTACATTTTATCTTAAACTTTATAAATTCTAGGAATATGTCAACAAAACTTATTGATAAGCAATTTTAACATTGTTTTTATAGTTATTCATTAACTTTAGAGGTCTTAACGAGTGTTTGTACGTAATATAAGACATACTTTTAAAAATGTTTGAGGTTTAGGGGTTAAACAAAAAAACCGTTGTAAATTCGTGGTAAATTTACCACGATTTTACGACGATTTCGTTTTAAAGCGTTGTAAAATCGTGGTAATCGTTAACGTTGACAACCTCGTACAAACTAAACTTCTGAGGATTAGAGGTCTTTAAAAGACAACGAATTATAAGATTATTCGTGGTAAAATCGTAGTAAATTTACGACGATTTTACCACGATTTGTGAAATTTACACATATCGTGGTAAAATCGTTGTAAATTTACGACGATTTGTTCAAAATACAAAAAAAGTCGTAAATCTGTGGTAAATTTACCACGGATTTACGACGATTGTTAATTTATTTTATAAAAAAAATTAAAATACATTATTTTCTTAAAATACATTATTTTATTATTTATTACTCGGAGTCATCAGCAGACTCATGTTCGTCCTCGGAGTCAGATTCATCAAATTCGTCAGTCTCTTCGAGTTCTTCTTCGTCCTCATTCACCTCTTCAGCTTCCCTATTATGTGGATCAACGAGTAAGACCATGTCCGTGTTTAGTTCTGGCGAAGGAATATCGACGGACGTGTCATTCTGTAGTGGTGATTCTTCTTCCCTGACTATGTACCCTCTCGGGGCAATTTTAAATGTCTTTAAATCGTTGTTAAAAAGTCCCAAAATCAGAAGTTGTAAATTCGTGGTAAATTAGCAACGATATAGCGACGAAATATTCTTATAAACCAAAACGTCGGTAAATCGTTGTAAATTTACCACGATTTTACAACGATTTGGTGCTTAATCGGAAAATCGTTGTAAAATCGTCGTAAATTTACGACGATTTTAATCGTTGTAACGTTTACGACGATTTTACGACGATTACCAAAATCGTCGTAAAATCGTCGTAATGTCGTCGTAAGTTTACGACGATTCAAATCGTTGTAAATTTTTCGTGGTAATTTGCGCAGATTCTTGTAGTGCTTGTACAAAGATCATTGAGGCACTTATAAGAACTCATATTTCGTGAAGCTTGGTTTAGAGTCCTAGAATCACGTTGTTAGATGTTTTGTAAGTTTGTGAAACTTGTACAAAGATCAGTGAGGCACTTATAAGAACTCATATTGCATGAAACTTGGTTTAAAGTCCTAGAATCACGTTGTTAGAGGTTTCGTAAGTTTGTGAAACTTGTACAGACATCATTGAGGTATTTATAAGAACTCATAGTGCATGAAACTTTGTTTAGAGTCCTAAAATCACGTTGTTAGATGTTTCGTAAGTTTGTGAAACTTGTTCAAAGATCATTGAGACACTTATATGAACTCATGTTCCATGAAACTTCGTTAAGAGTCCTTCAGTATGCGTTGTTAGATATTTCATAAGTTCTTAAGACTTGTACAAAGATCATTGGCGCACTTATAAGAACTCATGTTGCATGAAACTTGGTTTAGAGTCCTAGAATCTTCTTGTTAGATATTTCGTAAGTTTATGAAACTTGTACAAATAACATTGAGACACTTATAAGAACTCATGTTGCATGAAACTTGGTTTAGAGTCCTAGAATATGCATTGTTAGATGTTTTATAAGTTTGTGAAACTTGTACAATGATCATTGAGGCACTTCGAAGACTCATGTTGCATGAAACGTGGTTTGGAGTCCTAGAATATGCGTTGTTAGATGTTTCATAAGTTCGTGAAAGTTTTACAAAGATCATTGATGCACTTATAAGAACTCATGTTGCATGAAACTTGGTTTAGAGTCCTAGAATCACGTTGTTTGATGTTTCGTAAGTTTGTGAAATTTTTACAACGATCATTGATATACTTACAAGCATTCATGTTGCATGAAACTTCGTTTAGAGTCCTAGAATATGCGTTGGTAGATGTTTTATAAGTTTATGAAACTTGTACAACTATCATTGAGGAACTAATAAGAATTCATGTTGCAAGAAACTTGGTTTAGAGTCCTCGAAAATGCGTTGTTATATGTTGTAAAAGTTTGTGAAACTTGTACAACGATCATTGAGACACTAATAAGCATTCATGTTGCATGAAACTTAGTTTAGAGTCCTAGAAAATGTGTTGGTAGATGTTTTATAAGTTTCTGAAACTTGTACAACGATCATTGAAGCCCTAATAAGAACTCATGTTCCATGAAATTTGGTTTAGAGTCCTAGAATATGCATTGTTAGATGTTTCTTATGTTCGTGAAACTTGTAAAATGATGATTGAAGCACTAATAAGCAATCATGTTACATGAAACCTTATTTAGAGTCCTACAATATGAGTTATTAGATGTTTCATAAGTTTTTCAAACTTGTACAAATATCATTGACGCACTTATAAGAAAACATGTTGCATGAAACTTGGTTTAGAGTCCTACAATATGCGTTGTTCAATGTTTCATAAATTCCTGAAACTTGTACAGAAGTCATTGAGACACATAGAAGATTTCATGTCGCATGAAACTTGGTTTAGAGTCCTAGAATATGCGTTGTTAGATGTTTCGTAAGTTCGTGAAACTTGTACAAAGATCATTGAAGCACTTATAAGTACTCATGTTACATTAAATTTGGTTTAGATTCCTAGAATCACGTTGTTAGATGTTTCGTAAGTTTGTAAAACTTGTACAAATATCATTGAGACACTTATAATAACTCATGTTGCATGAAACTTGGTTTATAGTCCTTCATTATGCGTTGTTAGATGTTTCATAAGTTCGTGAAACTAGTACAAAGTTCATTGAGACACTAATAAGCAGTCATGTTGAATGAAACTTGCTTTAGAGTCCTAGAATATGCGTTGTTAGATGTTTCATAAGTTCATAAAACCTTGTTTAGAGTCATTTATAAGAACTCATGTTGCATGAAACTTGGTTTATAGTCGTACAATCACGTTGTTAGATGTTTTGTAAGTTTCTGAAACTTTTACAAATATTTTTGAGGCACTTATAAGAACTCATGTTGCATGAAAAGTGTTATGTATTCGTAGTATATTTGTTGTTAGATGTTTTATAACACTACAAGAAACTGGGATTTTAGCAACGAATTTTAGCAAGGAAATAGCGACAAATTATATAGCAACGAACTAGCGACGAAATATCAACGGAGAAAGCAATCGTCGCTAAATTGTCGCTATTTAGCGAGGTATTAATTCGTCGCAAAATTAGTGACGATCTTGGTGACGAATGAGTTATGCATCACTAAATAGTCTCTAATTAGCGACGAATATATATCCTTGGTACTTAGCGACGAATTAGCGAGGAGGGTCGCTAATTAGGTAAGCACGTTTTCAAAAACAATGCTAAATCGTTGCTAATTTTGATTCCTTGCAAAATCGTTGCTAATTTTCCTTGCTAAATGGTTGCAAAAAATTTAGAATGGGACTATATAAACCCCTCTACACTCTTCAAAAAATCACACCACAACACAATACAAAAAATATTCACTCTATAAAAATATAAACACTCTAAAAATGTCAATATGTCTTACGGTAATAATAACATATACGAGTTACGATCTTGGATGTATCGGCATAAAGATCGATCGGGGGTAGTTACAGACGAATTTACAATGGGACTTCAAGCATTCATGGAGCAGGCCGGAAACATGCAGAATACGAAAGATACCGGTAAAATGTATTGTCCATGTAAGAAGTGCGTTAACACTAAATACGTGTTTGTTGAAACCGTATGAAAACATCTTTTTAATAGAGGTTTTATGCCGCAGTATTTTGTTTGGTTTCAACATGGGGAAGGGTATAACTCTAATAATACTGAATTTGGAGATAATAGTTATACGTTTCCTGTTGGTGATCATGTTAGTAACGAACCTGCTAATTTACCGCATCATTTTGATAGTAACTATCATTAGCATCTAGAATGATGAATATAAAATCTGATAATAATTTAAGTGAGTTTTGTGTGGACTCCTTAGCAGAGTTACTGAAAGAGTATCTGCCTGAGGGTAATGTAGCTGTTGAGTCGTATTACAAAATACAAAAGTTGGTTTTTAGTCTTGGATTGCCTTCTGAAAAGATTGATGTTTGTCCATTCGGTATGTCTAGTAGACAATACTCTTTGTGGCCAGTTATACTAACTCCGTATAATCTTCCTCCCAATATGTGCATGCAAAGAGAATATATTTTCTTAAGCATTGTAGTACCAGGTCCGAAGCACCCAAAGAGAGCTCTTGATGTTTTTCTGCCACATTTGATACATGAGTTAAAAAAGTTATGTTCCACTGGGGTTCATACGTATGATATCTCATGCAAGAGAAATTTTACGATGCGTGCGGTCCTCATGTGGACTATTAGTGAATTTCCTGCTTATGGCATGTTAGCAGGTTGGACAAGGCATTGACGATTGTCTTGTCCATATTGCCGTCATCGGACTGATGCGTTTCAACTCCCACATGGAAGGAAAACAAGTTGGTTTGATTGTCACTGACGTTTCCTTCCAATCAATCATCCTTACCGAAACAACAGAAGGTTGTTTAAGAAGAATCGGGTCGTTAAACATCCACCCCTACTTTATCTGACGGGGGAAGAGTTATTGGAGGAGTTCGATAATTACGGTGCGCAAAAAACATGTAGACGGGTTGGTAATTCGCATGTTTCCAATTTACCCGAAGGATATGTAGAAAGCCATAACTGGCACAAGAAAAACATTTTTTGGGAACTCCCGTACTGGAAAAATCACTTGTTGAGACATAACCTCGACGTTATGCACATTGAAAAAAATTTCTTTGATAACATTATAACCAAATTGTTGAATGTACATGGGAGAACTAAAGACAATTTGAAGACAAGACTGGATTTGCCAGAAATATGTTTTAGAAGTGAGTTGCATATCGCAAACGATGGTAAGGCTCTGGTCCCTATCTACAGATTGAAACCTGAAGCGAAAAACGCGTTATGCAACTGGGTCGCTTCAGATGTAAAGTTTCCAGAAGGATATGTTTCAAAGTTATCTGCATGCGTTGAGATTGGTCAAAAATTTAAGGTATGAAAAGTCACGACTGTAATTTGTTTATGCAAAGACTTTTACCTTTTGCTTTCGAAGAGCTTTTACCCGAACTCGCACACATAGCAATAGCAGGAATCATTGAACCCTAAAATGTATATATTTTTATTTTGATTAATTAACCTAATAATTAAGTATATAATTAAATTAATGTTTGAAATTTTCCAGAGATCGATGCATTTTTACGAGATCTATGCACCCGTACGCTTACAAAAGAGGTCATTGAACAGTTACATGACAATATCCCGATTGTGTTGTGCAACTTGTAGAAGATTTTCCCTCCATCTTTTTTCGATGTTATGGAACACCTTCCAATACATCTTTCTCACGAGGCAGAATTAGGAGGGCATGTGCAGTTTCGCTGGATGTATCCTTTTGAACGGTTTACGGGACATTTGAAAGGAAAGGCGAAATACCTTGCAAGGGTTGAAGGATCTATTGTTGCTGGATCTTTAACTGAAGAGACGTCTCATTTCGCCTCATATTATTTTGGTTCCAACGTAAGAACACGTAGAACAACAACACGACGCTACGATGATGGAGGTGTTGGCACAATGTATGGAATGAACGAGGTACCTGATATCTTTTCTCCAGTCGGAAGAGTTGGCGGAAAAATAAAAGAAGTTTGGAGGGAAAGTTATCAACATCGGCAAAGCGCACACACATACATCCTCCTTAATTGTGAATATGCCTAACCTTTTGAAAGGTATGTACCACTATTCATTCGCACAATCATCATGCATAAACAAAATAAATATTTAATTTTGATCCAGTTTCCATTGTTTTAGAATGTTTGAGGAGCAAGTGGATGAGGTTTATCCAGGACTTTCAAAAGACGGAGTAATCGCTCTTAAAGAACGAGATTTTGCCGCTTGGTTGAAAACGCAGATCAGATATGGTGACACAACGTATCCAATGTGGTTTCGCGAGTTCATACAAGGACCGCTCAGAAAGATCACAATTTCTCCTATGTATTTCACTCGTGGTTACATGTTTCACACCTTAAGTCATGGTCAACGTCGAGCAACCGCAAATTATGGGGTAACTGTGTCGGGTGATTCAGTATTTTATGGTTTTCTAACGGATATTATTGAAGTGCAGTATCCGGGATTAGTCAATTTATGAACAACCCTCTTCAAATGTGATTGGTTTGATCCAACACTCGGTCGTGGTGTTCGATACAACAAATTTGGTGTGATCGACGTCAACCAGTCACGACGATATCGGAAGTTTGAACCTTTTATCCTTGGATCGCAAGCTGAGCAAGTTACTTTCATTCCTTATCCTCGACTTAAGACTAGCGGTATAGCATGGAGTGCATTAGTCCGAGCAGTTCCAAGAGGTTTAATTATGGGTAACGATGAAGTTCCTATGCAACCAGATGTTATTGGTGGGACAATCATTCCAACAAATCAATCGACGGAAGATGTATTCCTTGTCGACCCCGATAATCAAGTTGTTGAAAATATTGTGGATGATGAAGACGAGGGAGGTGCAGATGAATTCGATGAAAGTAGCGAAGTCGACTCTGTTGTTTCTGATAATAATAATAATGAATAATTTTCTTTATGTGTTATTTGTAATATTTGTGTGTGTTATTTGTAATCATTTTCTTTGTGTGTGTTATTTGTAATATTTAAATAAAATATATTTTTAAAAATAATAATTAAATTTGCAACGAAAGAGCAAAGATTTAGCAACAAAAGTCGCTAATGCAGCGGATCCTCGAATTTCTTCGGCAGGAGGGCCACCAATATCTATCGTTGCTCCATTCGGACCGACCATCAGACACGTTTTGGTAAGTAATTAAAATTATATTATTTTATGCAATTTAATTAATTGATTTTCAATTATAATAATTTCTAACGGTAAATTTATTTTATCGTAGGTTTTGCGATAACAAAGTTAGTAGGAGTGTGGCAGATTCAATCAAGTTGTATTTCGTGGAGTCGCATGTCAACTGGACGCAGACGCCACCTTACGTTCAAAACATCTGGTTCGAAACTTTTGTTGTAAGTAAATTTTTTAATTACCTAAATTTTAAAAACTAAACATTATAAAAATATAATATAAATATTTAATGTAATAAAATAACATATATATTATATAAAATATAATAATTATTACAAAAAACTTATATTATTTAAATTTTATTTTAATATTTCAAAAAACTTAAATAGCAAAAATGGCATTGGCGGGAGGAAGACATGTTTAAAGTCCGCAAATGGAAGAACAAGTGGAAGAACAAGTGGCTGAAGAAAGAAGATACGACCAAGCCCATAGCAATGGACGGGGAGGTGTGGAAGGGCCTTTGTAGCAACTAGACGAACCCGCATTCGGTTCAAGTTGCAGGTAGCTGCTCTAAGGCCCGACTCACACCGATCGACGAGAGCGGTCCATATGTACACACTTCAGGACTGACTTCTTACGTCGGACGGCGTATTCAGATGGTAAGTTTCAAAATTTTAAAATATATATTTAATAATTACATTTTTAAAAAATATAAAATTTAATAATATATAATTTAATTAAAATTTTCAAAAGCGCGAGGAGAGGGGAGAGCTTCCGCCCATTGTGGATATCTTGAAGAAGGTCCAGAAGAGAAAGAACGGGACCTATGTGAGTTCACGATCTGAAAAGATCGTGAACGAATATGAGGATAAACTCGGCGAGCGGGTTAGTCAGGGTTCGACGTCGACCGATGGGAGTTCGGTCAACTCCTCGGGACGGCTTTCGGTCACCGAGTGCGACCAGATCTACTACGAGGTAATGATTTCAAATTATTTAATTTGATTCAAATTAATATTGTTTATATTATTTTTACTAATGATTTTAAATTTGTCTATGTAGGTTGCCCTGAAGAAGAAGAACCGCACTTTCGGACTCGGTTCGATGGAGACTGTTCCCGCTGCTTCGTCTTCGCAAGCTGGTCATTTTGCCCAATATCACGCCGAAGAGAATGTTCGGTTGAGGCAGCAGATAGAGGAACAAGATCGCCGCTATCAGAACATCACAGACTTCTTCTCCATCATGGAGATGAAAAGCCCGAACCTCGCGAGATTGATGGAGGCTCGGGGAGTTCAACCGACCCAGCCACCTGTGATCCCTCCAGAAGTAGCGGAAGCGGCAGCTCAAGACCTCGGACATGATCTCGGATTGATGATTTCGAATCGTCTGATCCCGTCGATCCCGTTGTTTATTTTTATTGTTTTTTTTTAAAAAACTATTTATTTTTTTAATATATTTATAATTAATTATAAATTTTGTTTTTGTAATTGAATTTTTTAAAAAAATATTATTAAATCGTTTAGCGACGAATTAGCAATGGTCTTATAAATAATTGCTGCTAATTCGTCGCTAAATTAGCGACGAATTTGCAGCGATTTAATAAACGGCGAATTGACAACGATTTGTTTTCACAAAATCTTTAAATTCGAAAATTAATTTTTATATTTCGACATTATATCGTCGCTAATATTTAACGATAAACGTCGTTAATTTGTCCAATTGCTAAATAGCGACGATTACATGGCGTCGATAAATTAACAACGAATTAGCGACGATTCTAAAATAGCGACGATTTAGCGACGATTTTTAATTAGCGACGAGAGAATAGCGACAAATATTTTCTCGTCGCTAAATCGTCGCTATTGGCCTTTAGCGACGATTTTGCAAAGAATTCTTCGGTTGCTAAATGCCTAGTTTCTTGTAGTGTATGTTTGTGAAACTTTTACAACGATCATTGAGACAATTATAAGAACTCATGTTGCATGAAACTTGGTTTAGAGTCCTAGAATATGCGTTTATAGATGTTTCATAAGTTCGTGAAACTTTTACAAAGATCATTGAGACACTTTGTTTCATAAGTTTGTGAAACTTGTACAAAGTTCATTGAGGCACTTATAAGAACTCATGTTGCATGAAACTTGGTTTAGAGTCCTACAATATGCGTTGTTGGATGTTTCATAAGTTTGTGAAACTTGTACAAAGATCATTGAGACACTTATAAGAACTCATGTTGCATTAAACTTGTTTTAGATTTCTTCATTATGCGTTGTTAGATATTTCATAAGTTCACGAAACTTGTACAAAGATTACTGAGGCACTTATAAAATTTGTGCATGAAATTTGGTTTAGAGTCCTAGAATTATGTTGTAAGTTTGTGAAACTTGTACAAAGATCGTTGAGACACTTACAAGAACTGATATTGCATGAAACTTGGTTTAGAGTCCTACAAAATTCGTTTCGTAGAAGTTTCATAAGTTCGTGAAACTTGTACAAAGATCATTGAGGCACTCATAAGAACTCATGTTGCATGAAATTTGGTTTAGATTCCTAGAATCACGTTATTAGGTGTTTTGTAAGTTTGTGAAACTTTTACAACGATCATTGAGACACTATTAAGAACCCATGTTGCATGAAACTTGGTTTAGAGTCTTACGATATGCGTTGTTAGATATTTCGTAAGTTTGTGAAACTTGTACAAAGATCATTAAGACACTTATAAGACCTAATGTTGCATGAAACTTGGTATAGAGTCCTAGAATATGCGTTGTTAGATGTTTCATATGTTTGTCAAACTTGTTCAACAATCATTGAGGTACTAATAAGAACTCAAGTTTCATAACTCAAGTTTTATGAAACTTGGTTTAGATTTCTAGAATATACCATTACAAGTGAGATTTCTAAATAATGAACTTGCCGTTATTGATTTCTAATTCTTACGTAGTTTAATAATGTAAAATATATTGTAACATCAAAATTCAAAAGGACTATGTAAATTTTAAAGTTTTTTTTGAAACCCAATATTCAACATTTGGTGAAATGATTGTTTCTAAATAATGATTTTTGTAGAACAAATAAAAATTGTATGTATGTTGTGAAGTATAAGATAAATAAATATTCAATATTATTATAAGTGAATTTTTATGTCAACTTTATAAGTGAATTTAAAATAACGTAAAAGTGACGTTTATTATTCTCATTTATTATTACAATTTCAATGTTTTTATATCTGTTTAAAAGGTGAAACTTTATTTTCCTATTTCCCATCTTTTCGTTTATATCAGTTTTCAGTTCTAGTATACCAAACATTATTTTCTATAGATTTGATGTCAAAGTTTCGATCTCACGATTTCTAATGAAAACCTTTATGCATTCATTTACGAACAAAATTTTTACTGAAACCATTTCAAAATATGTTTAAATTAAAAGGATTATTTTGATTTTTTTAGTATAAATGTATTTATTTATGTTTATATTTATATATACACATATAATTTGTCTTCTATATAAATATAAAGTAAAATTACATTAAAATTATCAGAAAAATAACTTTATTTGAACTTAATTTTCATTATGCTCATTCTTTACTTTGCTAATATGTAGAAATCTTGATTTTTTTATAAAAAATATAATCAATATGAAATCAATTATATAGTATAAATTTTCTAGTAAATTTTAGAAAATTACCTAGCAAAACAATTAGTAAGTTAAATCCATTCACTACAAGAATGCAGGCTATTTCCGACCGTAGTTTTGGTCGGAAATCGGTCGGAAATGTCTATTTCCGACGGATTTCCGACCAAAATTGCGTCGTCGGTTTCAGATGGTCGGAAACCGGTTTTGGTCGGAAAGTGGTCGAAAATTTCCGACCACATTTGTAGTCGGAAATTTCCGACCACTCTCCTACCAAAATGTGGTCGGAAATTTCCGACCACATTTCCGACCACATTTTCCGACGGATTTCCGACGGAAATAAATTACAATTCCGACGGATTTCCAACGGAAATAATTTTTTAAAAAAAAAAAATTAAATTCTATTTCCTACGGATTTCCAACGGAAATAAATAAATTTAAAAAAAAATTAAATTACATTTCCGACGGAATCAAATAATTGTTTTTAAAAAAATAAATTACATTTCCGACGGAAATTCGACGGAAATAAATAAATTTTTTAAAAAAATTTAATTACATTTCTGACGGATTTCCGACGGAAATGAATATTTTTTTTAAAAAAATAAATAAATATTTCCGACGGATTTCCGACGGAAGTTAATTTTTAAATAAAAAAAAATTTATTAAAAATACGAATATTAAAAAAAAATTACAAAAAATACGAATATTAAAAAAAAAACGAAAATTAAAAAAAACGAAAATTAAAAAACGAAAATTAAAAAAAATTACAAAAAAGAGAAAAAAAACAAATAATGAAAATAAAAACTAAATTCCTGTTCCCGACCCTGATCCAGATCCTGGAGGATAATCTGGGAAACGGCTCATCAAATACTCATTCATCTTCTGGATTTGAGCGCTTGTTTCTTGTCGGATCTTGTCAATTGCTTCATCTTTTTCTTTATTCGCATTTCGAAGCGCATCTTTCAGCTGAGAGATCTCGAGAAGAAGCGATGGATCGGTGGTTGGTACGTAAGGCAAAGACGTCTCTTGGGATTCAGGAAGGGTCCCTAAACCGAAAGGTTTACCTCGATACATAGGAGTCTCCTAGGATCGGAAATTTAAATTATTAATATAATTATATTTTTTTTAAAAAACTATTTAAATATAAAATATTACCTCGAGAACCAACCGGTTTATTTCCGAATTGGTTAGGGTGTTGGAACTGGTTGATTCGTCGGAAGATTGAGTTAAGTGGGTGACTTTCGTTTGCACCCGTTCGACGACGTTACGAACCTTTGGTATAATTTCACCCGTCTTTTTGTTGGTATGGGTGGTCTCCATAACCTTTAACCAATGAGGTTCGTGACCACCCTCTCGGACTCTCTATTACGGAATTAAAATTTAAATGTTATTATGATTAATCATAATTATTATAATTTGTATATATTTAGTTGGTTTAAAATATACCATGCCATCCGAGATTTGTTCGAAAGTGTTTGCGCCGGCATTGTGAGTTGGAGGCGCCTTCTCGATGGACCCGTCCCCACCTCTCGCGGTTTGTGGCGTTTCGCTTGGCTTTTTTTCCGGCCGCTTCCGTCGTCCAATAGTTTTTAAACCCGTCCCAAACAGAAGGGTTTAGGAACGAAGGTTTGTCCCCACCCAAACGCCATTTTTCCTTCCACTCGAACATATGATTCGAGTAGGAAGTCGCACAAGCCTTGTCAAATTCTTCTTGAATTTGACTAGTGAGTTGTGGTTCCCAATTAAACTCTTGCTGGAAATTTAAAGTTTATAAATAAATTTCATAAGTTTTTTTAATTTATTTAATAATTTTTTGAGTAAATAAAAAAAATTATTTACTAACCGCAAAAGAACGGAACCATATTTCCCGAAGTTCGGCTGGGAAATCTCGGTATCTTGGATACGGAGCGGGTAACATTCCGTGGATGCATTTAAGAATAACTTTTGGGATTTTTCCCTCATGTTTAAACCTTAAATTATTTTATAACTAATAATTAATATTTTTAGGTATTATTTTTTTGTAAATTTAAATGTTTGTAAATATTTACCAAGTGACTCGGTTATTGGGAATGGCTTCAAAGTTGGGATCGAGCCGAATCAGTCTCTCCCGTCCTTCCTGCTGGACCAAATCTTCAACAGACATTCTCACGGATTGTGAGGATCCAATACCATCATTAGACCTAATATATTAAAAACATATAAAAAAAACAAATTAATATTAATTAAAAAAACAAATATAAATAATATTTTAAAAAAATGATTTATAAGAATATAATTACATTTTTTGGAGAGATTTTGGAGAGATTTTGGAGAATTTTCGGAAGTGTTTTTTTTAGAGAGATGTTTGTTGTTTGAGTTGTGAAAAAATGAAAGGGAAGGGGGGTATATATACGAAAATTTCCGACCGAAATACCGAAATCGGTCGGAAATGAAAATTGACCGCCAAAGTGAAAAATTTGGCGGAAAAAGAGCGGTCAAAATTCATTGTGGTCGGAAATCGGTAGGAATTTCCGACCGATTTCCGACCACAATTAAATTTTAATATAATTAATTATTGTGGTCGGAAATCGGTAGGAAATTCCGACCGAATTCCGACCAAAATAATTAATTGACCGCCAAACTGAAAAATTTGTGGAAAAAAAGAGCGGTCAAAATTATTGTGGTCGGAATTCGGTCGGAAATTCCCACCGTTTTCCGACCACAATAATTAATTATATTAAAATTTATTGTGGTCGGAAATTGGTAGGAATTTAATTGTGGTCGGAAATTGGTAGGAAATGTCATTTAATCCATGCGAACACTTAGCAGTTTCGGGTAAATTTCAAGAACTACGGTCGGATAAAAACGTATTTCGAATAGGTTTAATGGAGTGTTTATATAAGATTTCTTGAACATAACAATATATAAGTATAATATGTTTCACGTTTTCAAATGTTTTTATGAAAATACCAAAATTTTGAAAAAACATATGAAAGTTACATAACTAAGTTGTAATGAAACATATATTTATAAAAATTAAAACTATTTTGCATTTTATGATCATTTTAGACATTTGTAGAGTTTATTTTATTTCTAAAACGTATTGTATAAAGGTATTTCATTGATTCGACAAAAAAAAACATCATTTTGAAATGAAACCCTATAACGGTCGGAATTCGGTCGGAAATTTCCTACCGATTTCCGACCACAAATCAAAAAACGGTAGGAAATCGGTCGGAAATTTCCTACCGAATTCCGACCGAATTTGGGGTTTCGATTTAGTACGAGGTAATTTAGTTGTGGCGGCTATCGACGGATTTCCGACCGATTTTTTAAAAATTAAAAAAAAAATTAATTTTTTAAAAATTACTCGATTTGGTACGAGGTAATCGAGTTTCGCCGGCTACCGACCGATTTCCGACCGAATTCCGACCGCAGTGTAAAAAAATAAAAAAAAAATTTAAAAATTTGAAAACGTGTAAAATTTTTGAAAACTCGTTGAAAACTCTTTTCAAAAACTCTTTTCACTTAAAACTCTTTGAAAAAGTGTAAAATTTTTGAAAACTCGTTGAAAACTATTTAATTGAAAAGTCTTTGAAAACTCTTTCAAAAAGTGTAAAAGAATTTAAAACTCTTTGAAAACTTTTTTTAAAACTCTTTGAAAACTCTTTGAAAAATTGTAAAATATTTGAAAATTCGTTGAAAAACCATTTGAAAAATCTTTGAAAAAGTGTTAAAGAATTTAAAACTCTTTAAAAAACTTGTTGAAAACTTATTGTAAAATCTTTAAAAACTATTTCAAAACTCTTAATTTGAAAAGTCTTTGAAAAGTGTTTTAAAAATATTTTCAAAAAATTTGAACTTTTTTCAAACATTTCATTCGGATTCGGTTGAGTCTTCAGTGGCAGAATCAGATCCCTCCTCAAATTCTCCAACCTCTTCTTCGGACTCTTCATGTACAACAAAATCCGCATCTTCTGTTAAATCTACAACCAAATCCACTTGTAATGAAACATCCACTTCTCCCAAATGCCCAACTCGTTGTCGCTTGCAAAGGAGGATCGACCTCTCGAAGAACTACCATGAACTCTTCCCCTCGGGTTTATTTCTCGTAACAACTATCCAAGGATCCCGTATGCTGTGTGGTCGCGGATAAGTCATGTATGATACTTGGTTGGCCTGCGATCCAAGAATGAACGGATAATATTTTTGTAACCTCCTCCGAGAATGTATTGTAGTAACACCAAACTCGTCTGTACGTACACCATGTCCCGCAACGGGGCTATACCAATCACAATATAACGTAACACATCTTAGATCGAGCATCCCGCTATAATGCACTTCTAATATCTCATGTAATACCCCGTAGTAAACCAAATCTCCGGCTACCGCTGACACCCCATGGTTTGCCGTCGACCTTGAATTTCCCTCACGAAATATTTTAAAAGCGTATCCACGCGTGCAGTACATCGGGTGTGAAACAGCAATATATTGTGGACCGTTCACCACCTCTTCTAACCATGTTGGAATTAACTCTCCTTCGCGCTGCCTGCCGTATACATATAACTTTAACCATTCTGCAAATTCTCTTTCTTTGACTTCATTTAATTCATCGTCTGTTGCTTCCGAATGTTCAAATCGTTTTTGCGCCATGTAAATCTCCTCGTACGGCACCAAATCTTCGCAGTTGGTCAAAATATACATGTGCACATTAGCATGCTCAACCTCGCTGAGTCTTCGCCTTTTACCCTTTCCACTTAAACGTCCAACCTGTCTAAAAAGTTCTGGTACATATACAGGATAACAAGCATGCACTCCTCCATCATCATGTCGTTTTTGTTTTCCACTCTTTGTTTGGGTTTGTGGTGGAAAGTAGTACCCAGCTAAGTTAGATCTCTCTTCGTTTATGCTTTGGGCAATAATTGAACCTTCAACCCTCGCTAAATTCTTCACTTTTTTCTTCAAATGGTACATGTAGCGCTCGAAAGGATACATCCACCGATATTGAACAGGACCACCAAGTTCTACTTCCCGAGGCAAGTGAATTGGCAAATGTTCCATAACGTCGAAGAAAGAAGGCGGAAATATCTTCTCTAGGTTGCACAATATCACAGGGATCTTCTCGTCAAGATTTCGGATTTCTTCGGCGGAAAGGGATCTCGCAGAAATGTCTCTGAAAAAGCTCCTATTCCTGCAATCGCTTCATGGACTTTTTGCGGAAGAAGCCCGTCGAATGCAAATGGAAGAATACGTTGCATAACAACATGACAATCATGACTCTTCATCCCTGAAAACTTACCTTCTCCACGATCAACACAGTTTCTAAGGTTAGAAGAGTAACCATCCGGAAACTTAACACTGTCCATTATCCAGCTAAAGAATTCATGCTTTGCTGAAGCGTTTAACCGAAAAGCAGGTTGGGGATATCTTCCTTGACTGGTGACATGAAGTTCCTTCCGAGAACAAATAGTCGGCAAGTCTAATCTGGACTTCAAGTTGTCTTTCGTCCTCCCTTTCACGTTCATAATGGTGAACATGATGTTGTCAAAGAAGTTCTTCTCGATGTGCATAACATCTAGGTTGTGCCGAAGTAAATGATCCTTCCAATAAGGCAAATCCCAAAATATGCTCTTTTTGTGCCAGTTATGATGTTCACCATATCCATCCACAACTTGATGTCCGTTACCACCACAACGTATCGTCTTCTCAGCTCCAAAATCTCTAAGTTGAGTTAGTATATGTTCACCGCTTACTTCTTCGGGAGGTCCTTCATAGATTTTCTTCTTCTTCGTAAACAAAGTAGTGCTCCGACGGTATGGATGATCGTTTGGTAAAAATCGTCGATGACAATCAAACCAACATGATTTACGTCCGTTCTTCAATTGGAAAGCATCGGTGTTATCTTGAAAATAAGGACAAGATAACCGTCCATGTGTGGTCCATCCAGATAACATACCATATGCCGGAAAATCGCTAATAGTCCACATTAGTACTGCTCGCATCATGAAGTTTTGTTGCATTGATATGTCGTACGTTTCAACTCCACTCTCCCATAACATCTTCAACTCATGTATCAACGGCTGCAAAAATATGTCTAGTGCTCTCTTCGGATGCTCTGGCCCAGGAACAAGAATAGATAGGAACAAAAACTCCCTAACCATGCACAATGACGGAGGCAGGTTGTAAGGCGTGACGATCACCGGCCATAAAGAATATTGTCTCCCATGTTTCCCAAAAGGGTTGAAACCATCAAGTACTTAATCCCAAATACACATTGCGACTCTCACTTGCGAAACTAGGATACACATTTTGAAAATGTTTCCATGCTTGAGCATCCGAAGGATGTGCTATCTCTCCATTTAACATCTCATGTTCCGCATGCCATCTCATCGAACTTGCCGTGCGCTCCGACCGATATAACCTCTTCGCCTATCCGTTAACGGCAAATACCACATTCTCTTATAAGGTATGGACACTCTTCCACCAGTTTCTTTATATCGTGTTTCTTACGAACCGGCATGCCGAGCGGTTTTCATCTCTTCTCCAATATAACATACAGTTATCGACGCACACATCGATAATCTGATACGGTAATCCTAGACCAGATACCAACTTCTCGATTTCATAATACGTCCCCGGTGCCATATTATCTTCGGACAAAATGTCTTTGATCAGACCAGCCCACGCATCCACACAATCTTTTGAAAGATTGTAATCCGTTTTGATAGACATCATTCTTGTCGCAGCTGAAAGAGGTGAATGACCTTCTCTACACCCACCATATAACGGGTTCTTAGCGGCATCCAACATGTCAAAGAATTTCTGCGCTTCCACATTTGGCTCCTCCAATGTAGGCTCATGATGATCTCCAACAAACGACGGCATAGTTTCGCGAAAAATATCATTTACCATTTGCACGGTCCTATCTACAGATATAGGTTCTTCTACCGGAGGGACAACTAAATTATTATCATAATATTGTACATTACTACTACTAGGATAATTTACCATCAAATCATTTTCCCCATGAGAATACCATATTTTATACCCCGGCGTAAATCCAACATTATATAAATGCTTTCATACTACTTTTACCAAAACATTTCTACGATTATCGCAATTTTTACAAGGACAATACATTTTACATGTTGCTACGGTTCTTTCTTGAATTGCGGCAAACTCCATAAATTGTTTAAGCCCCTCCGCAAATTCTTCCGAAAGTAATCCCGTCGCCGGATCTTTATGATTTCCATCCATCCACGATCTAAAATAACTCATTATAATAATTTTTATTGAATTTTGTGGTAAATGGAGATTGATAAGAGAAATTGTTAATTTGTATTGAATTTTGTGGTAAATGGAGATTGATAAGAGAAATTGTGAGAAAGAAGAAGTGAGGGTGTGATATATATAAGAAAAATTTCCTACCGATTTCCGACCGATTTCCTACCACAATTGATCCGTTGCACAACGGTAACGAAACGTTAAAATATCGGTCGGAAATCGGTCGGAAATGTTTTCCGTCGGAAATTGGTCGGAAAGTGGTAGGAAATTTCCTACCAATTTCCGACGGATTAGTTTTCCGACCGATTTCCGACCGATATTTTAACGTTTCGTTACCGTTGTGCAACGGATCAATTGTGGTAGGAAATCGGTCGGAAATCGGTAGGAAATTTTCGACGGAAATCCGACCAAAATAAATTCCGACGGAAATCCGACCGATTTCCTACCAAATTCCGATCAAATTTTTGTGTCGGAATTAGGTCGGATATTTCCGACCGATTTCCGACCAATATCCATGTAGTCGGAAATCGGTCGGAAAGTGGTCGGAAATTTCCGACCACGTTTTTACGGTCGGAAATGTGGTAGGAAATTACCCTGTTTTCTTGTAGTGATTTTTTATTCGATATTTTCTTAAATAAAAAATAAATCTAATGAAGTTGTTAGTTATACAAATATATCCATTTGGTTAAACTAATATTTATTTCATCATTTGAAAATATATATTTATATATATTATCTTATTATATATATATCATTAAGCTACTATTTATAAACTTTAGATTAATCAGCTTTATTTACCGTTGACAGTTATAAAATCTAAATGAGGTGTCAATTGTGTTTATACCAAACATCATTTTAATTTTTCAATATTTTGTCATTAAAATAGATTTTGAATATCTATTTATTATATAATCACATAGATAGAAACATAAAATATGTTCGCTATTGTCAATATTAATATGAAACAAAATTTGTAAACTATTGTAGTTAGTCTTTAATCTTTTGTATTACTTTGAAGAGAAATAATTTCCGATAATTGTTAATTTGAAGGTTTTTTATTCATATATATGTGTATATTATTCACATATATAAATTATATTTAACAAATTAAAAGGGAATGTCTTTACAAATTTAATGTTTAATTATGAATAAAATTCTTCATATTAATAAAGAAGTAAAATATTATAAAGTAATTAAATATTATTTCAAAATTAAAAGTGAGTTGTTGATGTGTCGTAATTTGAGAACATTGGAAAATGATGGGGCATGATAAGAAGAGAGGACATTCTTATTAGTGGACAAGATGCATGAGTTTTAACTTGGTTTGTTATTTTTGCTAAGGGGTTTTTAGTTTTAGGCTCGTTAGCTTTTGAGTTCGGTTAAGAGTAGTTCTTTAGTGGATTTGTTTTCAGTCGTCCAAGTTAATTACATATGGTTTATTCTAGTATGCCTTGTCAGAATTTAATGTATGCTTGTATATTATATTATTCGGTTTAAAAGAAGAAGAAAAGTGAAAAATAGAACTAGTGAAAGGATATTGGGTTTTAGTAAATAACATTGGCCAATCAACTGATCATAGAAGGAGTTGGACCACAATGGCTAGCAAAAGAAACCGATAAGAGTGGAATGGAACACACTTTCAAATGTGTTGTTGGTTCTTGTGATCTATGAATCATTATTTTGGTAGTTAAAAAATTGTGTTAATAGTTTTCTTCTTACACCATTTGTCTTATCATGTTGTCGACCTCTTCTAAATTAGATTAGGATTTGTGAAAGCCGTATGATTGACCAGATATGTCACCAGTGTACTCTCTCTTATAGTACTCATTCACATAAAGTTTATGACAACTTGCATTTCTAAGGAAAAGGGAAAAAAAGGCTACATGTAAACTATCCTCAATAGTCCCGATGTGCATTCAATATTTCACATTATAAGTGACACAAACCAAAATGTAAAGTCGTGGTACAACCCTATTTATTTGATAAAGTGGTACAACCATCTTATTATATACAGTGAGCGCGTTTAATTATAACTCACTAGATCGTGACACATGTCACAATTAAAAAAAAAGAAAAATGTTAATAATTTTTATTTAATGTTAATAATTTTTAGGAAATATGTTAATAATTTTAAGAAAAAATGTTAATAATGTTAATAATTTTAGGAAAATGTTAATAATGTTTAGAAAAATGTTAATAATTTTAAAAGAAGAAAAAAGTTAAGTTTAGGAAAAAGGCAAAACAAAAAATAAGAAAAAAAGAGAAAGGAAAAAAAATAAGAAAAAAAGAGAAAGGAAAAAAAAAGAGTAAACAAACGAAAAGTCTTCACTACATCTATATATACATATCTAGAACCACTAAATTTCATTGTGATCTCCTCTTTGTTCTATTTACTATTATTTAATTTCTTTGTTTTAAACTCAAACAGAGAAAAATATGAGTTCCATAGTTTCCAAAAGCCTACAATCTTACTTCACACTAAATCAATTAGATCGAAATCGTCCTTAACGTCGTACGATAGTTCGTGTTATTCGAAAGTGGGAAGCTAGAAATCCTAAAGCAAATAATGTTCTTATGTGAGTCGAAATACTACTACTTGATGAAAAGTTTTATATTAGAAAAAATACTCTCAATACAATATCTATTGTTTATGTAATTTAACAATAATCATTATTTTTTAAAGGAAAATACAATTCAAGGATTCGTGCATCACTCAATGATTCAAAAGTGTGGAGATCAACTAATGGAAGGAAACATCATTGAAATATGTGATTTCAACGTACAATAAATATGTGATTTCAATGTACAATCTGCTAATACTAAGAAATACAGAGTCTGAGACTATCAATCTTTTATCAGGTTTACAAAATGGACAAAAATTACAATTGTTGGTCAAGAAATCTACAAATTCCATGACATAAATTTATAATTTTAACATATCAAAACCTGATATAAAAGTGAGATAAATAATGTATATATCTTATTATATAAAAGTGAGTGCGTTTAACGTGAGCTCGACACGTAGGGAAATTATAACTCACCAGATCGTGACACGTGTCAAAATTATTTTAGATCGCGACATTTGTCATTATTAAAATAAGGAATTTTTTTTAAAAAATAGGAAAAAAAGAAAAATGAAAACATCTTAAAAAATGGAAATCTTAAAAATTAAACAGTCAATGCTTAATTTATAAATTAAACATTTATAAATTAAAAAAATTAACATTAATTACCAAATAATCTTATTATATAAAACTGAGCGCGTTTAAGATGAGTTTGATAAGCATAATTATAACTCACGAGATCGTGACATTTGTAATGGTTATTTCAGATCGTGACATGTGTATTAAAATTGATACGTAGACATCTTATAAAATGGAAACTTAACAAAATTGAGAAAAAAACAGAAATAAAGAAACAAAAATTAACATTAATTATCAAATAATTAGAAATAAAATAAATTAATCCAAAATATAGAAAAATAAAATAAACAGAAATAAGGAAAATAACATAGAAAAAGAAAAATTGAAGAATATTTTAAGAAATAATCAATAAAAAAATTAGAAATAAGAAAAAATAAAAATGTAAAATTACTTGAAAAATAAAGAAAATCTTTATGATAACTTATTTGTTATCTTCATGGATCCACTATCTAAAATGTAAATTAGAGTAGTCTATCAAGAGAGTTTTCCCTTCGTCGTTCTCTCCAAACCATAACAAAAAAGGGAAAAAACTTCTCTGTATACTGTCGAGATTTCATATCTCTCTGTGATTCCCTAAGTTCCATTGGAAAACCTATTGATGACTCTATGAAGATATTTAGCTTTCTTAATGGGTTAGGCAGAGACTATGACCCAATAACAACAATCATACAAAGCTCCTTGGGTAAAATGTTTGCACCAACATTTCAAGATATAGTTTCAGGAGTTGAAACCTTTGATTCTAAGCTGAGATCTTATGAGGAAGCTGATACAATCACTCCACAAATGGCGTTTCAAGTACAACAATCAAACTACTACAATAACTGAGAAAGTTTCAGGGGACATGGTCGCGGCTACTATGGACAAAACAGAGGTCGTGGAGGATACTCAACACGAGGAAGAGGGTTTCCTCAGGATCACACACCATCGACAAGCTCTGGTGAACGCTCTGTCTGTCAAATTTGTAGCCGTCTTGGACATATAGCTGTTGATTGCTACAAGAGATTTGACAACAACTACCAAGGTGGAAATGTGTCTCAAGCCTTCTCTGCCTTACAAGTAGTTGATGATTCAGGGAGAGATTGGTACAAATCTTCGGTGCATCGGCTAATGTCACCGCCAATGCAAACAACCTTCAATCCTCCACAACATATGAAGGTAATGTTACAATTCAAGTAGGAGGCGGAACCTATCTCCCTATTACCCATGTTGGTTCTGCTACAATTGCCTCTACAATAGGTAATATCAAATTAAATGAAGTACTGGTTTACCCTGAAATACAAAAATCTCTACTTTTTGTCTAAAGATTATGTGATGATTATTCGTGTGGAGTATACTTTAAAGCTGATAAAGTATGTGTGATTGATCTCAATACTCAGAAAGTAGTGGCAAAGGGACCCATAAATAATGGGTTATATGTGTTGAAGAACCAAGAACTTGTGGCTCTATATTCAAATCGTCATTGCTCAGCTTCTGAAGATACTTGGCATCATCGTCTTGGCCACGCTAACTCTCAGATTCTTCAACATCTCAAAACCATCAAGGAAATACAAGTCAATAAGAGCATAACTTCTCCAATTTGCGAGCCTTGCCAAATGGGGAAAAACTCTAAGTTAAAGTTTTTAAATTCAGAATCCCGGGTGATTCACCCTCTAGATAGGATTCATTGTGATCTATGGGGGCCTTCACCAGTTGTATCTAATCAAGGATTCAAGTTTTATGCAATTTTTGTTGATGATTTCTCTAGACACTCATGGTTTTATCCCTTAAAAGAAAGTCTGAATTTTACTCAGTTTTTGTGTCTTTTCAAAACATGGTTGAAAATCAGTTCAACACCAAGATCAAAGTGTTTCAAAGTGATGGAGGAGGTGAATTCACTAGTAATCAACTGAAAATATTATTTGTTGAAAGAGGTATCATACATAGAGTATCATGCCCTCATACACCACAAAAAACGGAATTGCCGAACGAAAACATGGGCATCTTGTTGAGATTGGTCTATCCATGATGTTTCACAGTCATACCTTCTTCCATCACAGGTCCTCCACAACAAAAGCCCCTTTGAGACTCTATTCAGTCAAAAACCAAACTATTCTATGCTGAGAATCTTCGGGTCAAGATGTTATCCTTGCTTGCGACCCTACAATCAACACAAACTTGAACCAAGATCCTTGCAGTGTGTCTTTCTTGGGTACAACTCTCAATACAAAGGATATAGGTGTCTTTATCCTCCTACAGGGAGATTATACATCTCCCGACATGTTTTATTTGATGAAGAAACATATCCCTTCAAGCAACAATACAGATCATGGTTCCCAAGTACACTACACCTATACTACAAGCATGGCAAAGTCACAGTGATCTTCCTGTGCAAAATGAGAAGCCATTGGAAGAACCAGACGCTTCCGATCATCATCCTATATGTTTTCCATATACACAAAGAACAACATCCCAACATGTCATACATGAAAAACAAGATACAACACAAGAGCCCCAAAATAATGATGAAGCAAAGATATTATTGAATGAAACACAACAAGAAGCTCAAACAGAATCAGATATGGCTGCTACACAATCTGATTCTGGAGACTCAAACTCCAGCCAAGTTGAGCTCTCCACCACCTCTCCTCAAACCAATAATCATCCCATGACAACAAGAGCAAAGGTAGGAATCTACAAACCAAACACTAAGTATGCGCTTCTCACTTCATTATTCTCCATAGAAGAACCTAAAACACTAGCAACTGCAATGAAACATCCAGGATGGAATCAAGTTGTTCTTGATGAAATGGTACGTATCCACATGCTTCACACCTGGACTATGTAACCACTAACAGAAGATATGAACATACTAAGCTCAATGTGGGTTTTTCGAACAAAAATTGTTGACAAACTTAAAACTCGGTTAGTTGCAAAAGGATTTGAACAAGAAGAGGGCTTGGATTACCTAGAAACATTCAGCCCAGTGGTTAGAACAACAACAATCAGGATGGTACTAGAGGTAGCTACTTCAAAAGGTTGGTTCATCAAACAATTAGACGTCTCAAATGCGTTTCTCCATGGGGAGCTACAAGAACATGTTTTTATATATCAACCAGCAGGGTTTGAAGATCCAAAGATATCAAATCATGTATGTCGTCTAACAAAATGTATGGACTAAAAGAGGCGCCAAGGGCTTGGTTTGACACCTTCAGCAACTTTGTCATAGATTTTGGGTTCACTTGCTTCAAATCTGATCCATCTTTATTCACATATCACAAAAATGGCCAGTCCTTGGTCTTGCTACTAAATGTTGATGACATACTTGTCACATGGAGTAACTCAGCTCTGTTTGAAGAACTACTTCAAGCTCTTCACAATAGGTTTTATATGAAAGACCTTGGAGATCCAAAATATTTCCTTGGAATTGAAATAGTATCAAACAAGAGTGGTATGTTCCTTCATCAAAAAGCTTATGCTTCAAACATACTTCACCGGGCTACAATGTCAGATTGTAATTCAATGTCAACTCCATTACCTCAGCAGCTATTTAACTTTGAATCTGAACTATTCCCTGAACCCACTTATTTCAGGAGCCTTGCTGGAAAACTGCAGTATCTAACAATAATAAGACCACACATTCAATTTGCAGTCAACTTTGTCTGTCAACGAATGCACGCCCCAACAATCTCTGATTTTGGGCTACTTAAACAGATACTTCGATACATCAAAAGAACAGTCTCAATACAGTTGTCCAAGGATAAGGATGACATAATTCTAGATTGTTCCTTTTGTCACTATAAAACCTTTGTAAGAAATATTCATTCAATAACAAAGTATATTTCAGAAATACCACTATCTTTATAAGCTTTCTAAATTCTTTCAGTTATTATAAAAATATATACTCCAGATTTGTTTTATAAGATTGATTTTATAGTCTATTAATTGTTTTACGGTAACTTAATTTTTTGAAAAACTCGCTTTTTTATTGATTAGTAAGAATATATTTCCTTCGTCCCATAATATAAAAAAAATCTAGGCTAATGCACATTTATTAAAAACTTATTTATATAACAACAAACATTAATGAAATGTATTTTTTGAAAAAACTATAATGCAATTGATTAAAAAGTTTATTAGACTCTTCAAATTACTTACTATTTTAACGCACTTTCAATTATTTTAGCATTCTCAATTTTATTAAATGTTAAACATTAATTTGTGATTTATACAATGCATAGTATCTCCATTTTTAAGTTATACATGTTAGAACTAGGAATTAGTGTGTTTAGTATTTAAAGTTTAGGGTTTGGGTTGGTAAAAATTTGAATATATATTATAACTAGAAAAGTATTTGTTTCCATTGGTTGGTATAAATTCAGAATTAGAGAAACCAAATAAATAGTATTCATTTAATATTTTCTACACATAAATAATTGGAAAAAATATAATCAAATATAAATAAATAAACAAACACTTTTCTCTCTATAAATACCACTACCAAGCGCACACAGACACACTCACATCTACACTAAAAAAGAACTCACACACTCACATCTACAAAAACAAAATGGATCAACCACCATTTTGGTATTTTTAAGTAACTTTTCTCTCATATACCTCTGAAAATGTTAACACCATATTCACGAGACTCCAATGCTTTTGAATATGAAATCTCACATCCATGCTCCTTACGTATGATATTGATGATGTCATTCGGTTTAGGCCATTCTTTCACTCCCTCGTATTTTTGGGTAATAAGATGCCCAATTGTTTTGGCTGAAGCATTTCTAGGGAACTTACTTATTTCGAAGGAGCGCATGTATGTTCAGCCACATACTTGTTGATGCGGAAAAATGTAGATCCTTCTGAAAATTTTGCACGCAATCTCCAGTTACAAGCATCATCTTTGCAACGAATAAACCACCATCTAGTGCAGGATTTGTCAATCTTATAATCAAAATTATGCTTCATGGCACATATTTCCATATATGTTGTTAAATCAGTTTTACTCTTAAAATATTCTTGCAACTTTAGATCGTTTACCACTCGCAAATTGTTCTCTTCACAATCAGAAACGTCTTTAGGTAATAACTCATCATCATCACCAACTTCAGTTTCAGATTGGATATCTTCATTCCATTCACTCTCACTAACAAATCTATTTTTTTTACGTTGGGTAAACTATCATCATTTTTACGCACATTTTGATTATCGTGTTCTTCTTCATCATCTGAAACATGTGGTTCCTTATTCAAATCAATCTTGACTCTACTCTTTTGATCTCCACCACCATCATTAAATGTCACACACAATCTTATCACGTTCTCCTTTTTAAAAATTCAAACAAATTATGTAGTTGTCGATCATTTGTGACAAAAATCGGAGGAGATTCTTTACCAATCAATTCACTAGGTGAATAACTAATTAGTGCATCTACCATCTTCTTCTCTATAACATAGTCTTCTAAAACAATTTTTTTCAAATCTTCAAGAGTAGTAGTAGATTCTAAACTAAGTAGTCTTGAAATTGGGAGAGTATCAAAGACCTACCCAATTCAGCCTCAAAAAGAGTCACTTCACTTCGGAAACTAATGGAAAGTCTTGGTATGAAGCTAGGTGAAGAATCTAGTCAAGGAGCTCAGTACAGTCTCCTACCCTTCTTGAATTCCAAGAGTGATGAATTAATTCCAAGTAGTAATGAGCAACTGGAACCAGAATGTCAAGGAGAACAAGGTGAACCAGAATCTCAAGCTTAAGGACAAACATCAAGTGGTCAAGAAGATCACCATGATCAAGATGTTTCAGTTATGTTAAGAAGAAGTACAAAACTAAAGAAGGATTCATCTAATTGGGTAAACACAAGAGTCTACTTCAACAGTAATGTTGTAGCTCATCCAATACAAGATGTTTGCAACATGACAAGCTTTCCTCTTGAGCATCAAATGTTCTTGGTCAAAATAGACTCTTATTGGATACCTAAGACATATGAGGAAGCCATGGAACATGAAGTATGGATAGAGGCAGCCAAAGAAGAAGATAAGGCTATGGAACTAAATGATAATTGGTATGAAACAGAGTTACCTCGTGGAAAAAAGACCGTAAGCTCAAGATACGTCTTCACCATCAAATACAAGAGCAATGGAGACATAGAAAGATACAAGGCTAGACTTGTGGAAAGGGGGTTTACACACAACTATGGTGAAGACTACCTTGACACTTTTGCGCATGTGGCTAAGCTCCATACAGCTAGAGTTATATTCTCTTTGGCTACAAACTTGGAATGGGATATTTGGAAAATGGACATCAAAAATCCATTTCTTCAAGGGGAACTAGAATACGAGGTGTATATGACTCTTCCTCTCGGGAAAAAGGTCACACCGGGAAAAGTCCTTAGACTAAAGAAGGCTATATACGGATTGAAGCAATCCCCAAGGGCTTGGTATCACAAGTTGAGCAAGACCCTTTTCAAGAAAGACTTCAAGAAATCCGAAGCCTATCACACTCTCTATACAAAACATAGCCAAAGAGGTATTATAGTCATTCTCGTGTATGTTGATGATATCATCATAACCAGGAATGACAAGGTAGGTATTCAAGAGTCTAAAGACTACCTTAAATCTGTATTTGATTTTAAAGATCTAGAAGAACTAGACTATTTCCTAGGTATTGAAGTGTGTAGGTATAAAGAAGAACTATTCTTATCCCAACACAAGTATAGGCTTGATCTCCTAAAGGAGATGGGTAAACTTGGAGCAAAACCAGAAACGAAACCCTTAGAAAATGACTACAAAGTCATAAGCAAGGGGGAAATTGAAGACATTCCTAATTAGGATGTCAAGCAATATCACTGTCTTGTACGTAAGCTCGTTTACTTAAAAATTACTAGGTATGCCATTTTTTCCCGTGAATCAAGAATCTCAACACATGCAAAACCCAGAGGTTCATCATTGGAACATGGTGGAAAGAATCTTAAAATATCTAAAAGGAGAACCGGGACAAGTCATATGGATGGGATGCAATGGAAGCACGGAGCTTGTTTGCTATTGTGATGCGGATTATGCCGGTGATCAAGGGGATAGGAGATCAACAACCGGGTATTGCACATTCATAAGAGGAAACCTTGTAACTTGGAAGAGCAAAGAGCAAAAGATTATGTCACTCTCTAGCACGAAATCTGAATACAAAGCAATGAGGAAGCTTACACAAGAGATCATCTGGTTAAAACCTCTTCTCAAGGAATTGGGCATTGAATCAAAGGAGACGGTCCCGATAACAAAGCCGCAATCCACCCTGCATCAAACTCCGTCTTCCATGAAAGAACCAAGCATGTTGCATGAACCTAGAATAACACTGTTAGATGTTTCGTATGATTATGAAACTTGTAGAAAGATCATGTTGCATGAAACTTGGTTTAGAGTCCTTCATTATGCGTAGTTAGATGTTTCATAAGTTAGTGAAACTTGTACAAAGATCATTGAGACACTTATAAGAACACATGTTCTATGAAACTTCGTTAAGAGTCCTTCAGTATGCGTTGTTAGATATTTCATAAGTTCTTAAAACTTGTACAAAGATCATTGACGGACTTATAAGAACTCATGTTGCCTGAAACTTGGTTTAGAGTCCTAGAATCTTCTTGTTAGATATTTGGTAAGTTTATGAAACTTGTACAAAGATCATTGAGACACTTATAAAAACTCATGTTGCATGAAACTTGGTTTAGAGTCGTAGAATATGCATTGTTAGATGTTTTATAAGTTTGTGAAACTTGTACAACGATCATTGAGGCACTTCGAAGACTCATGTTGCATGAAACTTGGTTTGGAGTCCTAGAATATGCGTTATTAGATGTTTCATAAGTTCGTGAAAGTTTTACAAAGATCATTGATGCACTTATAAGAACTCATGTTGCATGAAACTTGGTTTAGAGTCCTAGAATCACGTTGTTTGATGTTTCGTAAGTTTGTGAAATTTTTACAACGATCATTGAGACACGTACAAGCAGTCATGTTGCATGAAACTTCGTTTAGAGTCCTAGAATATTCGTTGGTAGATGTTTTATAAGTTTGTGAAACTTGTACAACTATCATTGAGGAACTAATAAGAATTCATATTGCAAGAAACTTGGTTTAGAGTCCTCGAAAATGCGTTGTTATATGTTTTAAAAGTTTGTGAAACTTGTACAACGATCATTGAGACATTAATAAGCATTCATGTTGCGTGAAACTTAGTTTAGAGTCCTAGAAAATGTGTTGGTAGATGTTTTATAAGTTTGTGAAACTTGTACAACGATCATTGAAACCCTAATAAGAACTCATGTTTCATGAAATTTGGTTTTGAGTCCTAGAATATGCATTGTTAGATGTTTCTTATGTTTGTGAAACTTGTAAAATGATGATTGAGGCACTAATAAGCAGTCACGTTACATGAAACCTTGTTTAGAGTCCTTCAATATGTGTTATTAGATGTTTCATAAGTTTTTCAAACTTGTACAAATATCATTGAGGCACTTATAAGAACACATGTTGCAGGAAACTTGGTTTAGAGTCCAACAATATGCGTTGTTACATGTTTCATAATTTCGTGAAACTTGTACAAAAGTCATTGAGACACTTATAATAACTCATGTTGCATGCAACTTGGTTTATAGTCCTTCATTATGTGTTGTTAGATGTTTCATAAGTTCGTGAAACTAGTACAAAGTTCTTTGAGGCACTAATAAGCAGTCATGTTGAATGAAACTTGTTTTAGAGTCCTAGAATATGCGTTGTTAGATGTTTCATAAGTTCATAAAACCTTGTTTAGAGTCATTTATAAGAACTCATGTTGCGTGAAACTTGATTTAGAGTCGTACAATCACGTTGTTAGATGTTTTGTAAGTTTCTGAAACTTGTACAAATATCATTGAGGCACTTATAAGAACTCATGTTGCATGAAAATTGGTATGTATTCGTAGTATATTTGTTGTTAGATGTTTTATAACATTACAAGAAACTGGTATTTCAGCA
Source organism: Cochlearia excelsa (assembly GCA_963556525.1). Taxonomy (NCBI): domain Eukaryota; kingdom Viridiplantae; phylum Streptophyta; class Magnoliopsida; order Brassicales; family Brassicaceae; genus Cochlearia; species Cochlearia excelsa. The sequence goes on along the minus strand of OY748327.1, from coordinate 34,383,696 downwards.
TCGAATTTTAGCAAGGAAATAGCGACAAATTATATAGCTACAAAATAACAACAAATTAGCGACGAAATAGCAACGGAGAAAGCAGTCGTCGCTAAATTGTCGCTATTTAGCGATGTATTAATTCGTCGCAAACTTAGCGACGATCTTGGTGACGAATGAGTTATGCATCGCTAAATACTCTTTAATTAGCGACGAATATAAATCCTTGGTACTAAGCGACGAATTAGCTAGGAGGGTCGCTAATTAGGTAAGCACGTTTTCAAAAACGTTGTTAAATCGTTGCTAATTTTGATTCCTTGCAAAATCGTTGCTAATTTTCCTTGCTAAATTGTTGGAAATTTTTTAGAATGGGTATATATAAACCCCTCTACACTCTTCAAAAAATCACACCACAACACAATACAAAAAACATTCACTCTATAAAAATATAAACACTCTAAAAATTTCAATATGTCTCACGGTAATAATAATATATACGATTTACGATCTTGGATGTATCGGCATAAAGATCGATCCGGGGTAGTTACAAACGAATTTACAGGGGGACTTCAAGCATTCATGGAGCAGGTTCGAAACATGCAGAAAACGTAAGATACCGGTAAAATGTATTGTCCATGTAAGAAGTGCATTAACACTAAATACGTGTTTGGTGAAACCGTATGGAAACATATTTTTAATAGAGGTTTTATGCCCCAGTATTTTGTTTGGTTTCAACATGGGGAAGGGTATAACTCTAATAATACTGAATTTGGAGATAATAGTTATACGTTTCCTGTTGGTGATCATGTTAGCAACGAACCTGCTAATTTACCGCATCATTTTGATAGTAACTATGATGATCAGGCCGGTGGTTATGTGCATGTAGATGACAATAGATATCATGAAATGGTTGCTGATGCATTTCATGATACGAGGGAGTATTTATCCGAAAATGTAGTTGAGTAACCTAACCTAGATGCTAAATGTTTTTATGATATGTTAGACGCTGCGATTAAACCAATTTACGAGGGATGTAAAGTTGGATTGTCAAAACTATCATTAGCATCTAGGATGATGAATATAAAATCTGATAATAATTTAAGTGAGTTTTGTATGGACTCCTTAGCAGAGTTACTGAAAGAGTATCTACCTGAGGGTAATGTAGCTGTTGAGCCGTATTACAAAATACAAAAGTTGATTTTTAGTCTTGGATTGCCTTCTAAAATGATTGATGTTTGTGTTAACTATTGTATGAATTATTGGAAAGATGATGATAAGCTGCTTGAATGTCGTTTTTGTCGTCAACCGAGATATAAGGTCCAAGGGAAGGGGAGTAAAGTTCCGTATCAACGGATATGGTACTTACCCATCACAGACAGACTCAAAAGATTCACTACAAGAAAACAGGGTAATTTCCTACCACATTTCCGACCGTAAAAATGTGGTCGGAAATTTCCGACCACTTTCCGACCGATTTCCGACTACATGGATATTGGTCGGAAATCGGTCGGAAATTTCCGACCAAATTCCGACACAAATATTTGGTCGGAATTTGATAGGAAATCGGTCGGATTTCCGTCGGAATTTATTTCGGTCGGAAATCCGTCGAAAATTTCCTACCGATTTCCGACCGATTTCCTACCACAATTGATCCGTTGCACAACGGTAACGAAACGTTCAAATATCGGTCGGAAATTGGTCGGAAAACTAATTGGTCGGAAATTGGTAGGAAATTGGTAGAAAATTCCTACCAATTTCCGACCAATTTCCGACGGAAAACTTTTCCGACCGATTTCCGACCGATATTTGAACGTTTCGTTACCGTTGTGCAACGGATCAATTGTGGTAGGAAATCGGTCGGAAATCGGTAGGAAATTTTTCTTATATATATCACACCCTCACTTCTTCTTTCTCATAATTTCTCTTATCAATCTCCATTTACCACAAAATTCAATACAAATTAACAATTTCTCTTATCAATCTCCATTTACCACAAAATTCAATAAAAATTATTATAATGAGTTATTTTAGATCGTGGATGGATGGAAATCATAAAGATCCGGCGACGGGATTACTTTCGGAAGAATTTGCGGAGGGGCTTAAACAATTTATGGAGTTTGCCGCAATTCAAGAAAGAACCGTAGCAACGGGTAAAATGTATTGTCCTTGTAAAAATTGCGATAATCGTAGAAATGTTTTGGTAAAAGTAGTATGGAAGCATTTATATAATGTTGGTTTTACGCCGGGGTATAAAATATGGTATTCTCATGGGGAAAATGATTTGATGGTAAATTATCCTAGTAGTAGTAATGTACAATATTATGATAATAATTTAGTTGTCCCTCCGGTAGAAGAACCTATATCTCGTAGATAGGACCGTGCAAATGGTAAATGATATTTTTCGCGAAACTATGCCGTCGTTTGTTGGAGATCATCATGAGCCTACATTGGAGGAGCCAAATGTGGAAGCGCAGAAATTCTTTGACATGTTGGATGCCGCTAAGAACCCGTTATATGGTGGGTGTAGAGAAGGTCATTCACCTCTTTCAGTTGCGACAAGAATGATGTCTATCAAAACGGATTACAATCTTTCGAAGATTGTGTGGATGCGTGGGCCGGTCGATCAAAGACATTTTGCCCGAAGATAATATGGCACCAGGGACGTATTATGAAATCGAGAAGTTGGTATCTGGTCTAGGATTACCGTATCGGATTATCGATGTGTGCGTCGATAAGCGTATGTTATATTGGAGAAGAGATGAAAACCGCTCGGCATGCCGGTTCGTAAGAAACCACGATATAAAGAAACTGGTGGAAGAGTGTCCATACCTTATAAGAGAATGTGGTATTTGCCGTTAACGGATAGGCGAAGAGGTTATATCGGTCGGAGCGCACAGCAAGTTCGATGAGATGGCATGCGGAACATGAGATGTTAAATGGAGAGATAGCACATCCTTCGATGCTCAAGCATGGAAACATTTTCAAAATGTGTATCCTAGTTTCGCAAGTGAGAGTCGCAATGTGTATTTGGGATTAAGTACTGATGGTTTCAACCCTTTTGGGAAACATGGGAGACAATATTCTTTATGGCCGGTGATCGTCACGCCTTACAACCTGCCTCCGTCATTGTGCATGGTTAGGGAGTTTTTGTTCCTATCTATTCTTGTTCCTGGGCCAGAGCATCCGAAGAGAGCACTAGACATATTTATGCAGCCGTTGATACATGAGTTGAAGATGTTATGGGAGAGTGGAGTTGAAACGTACGACATATCAATGCAACAAAACTTCATGATGCGAGCGGTACTAATGTGGACTATTAGCGATTTTCCGGCATATGGTATGTTATACGGATGGACCACACATGGATCTTTATCTTGTCCTTATTGTCAAGATAACACCGATGCTTTCCAATTGAAGAACGGACGTAAATCATGTTGGTTTGATTGTCATCGACGATTTTTACCAAACGATCATCCATACCGTCGGAGCACTACTTTGTTTACGAAGAAGAAGAAAATCTATGAAGGACCTCCCGAAGAAGTAAGCGGTGAACATATACTAACTCAACTTAGAGATTTTGGAGCTGAGAAGACAGTACGTTGTGGTGGTAACGGACATCAAGTTGTGGATGGATATGGTGAACATCATAACTGGCACAAAAAGAGCATATTTTGGGATTTGCCTTATTGGAAGGATCATTTACTTCGGCACAACCTAGATGTTATGCACATCGAGAAGAACTTCTTTGACAACATCATGTTCACCATTATGAACGTGAAAGGGAAGACGAAAGACAACTTGAAGTCCAGATTAGACTTGCCGACTATTTGTTCTCGGAAGGAACTTCATGTCACCAGTCAAGGAAGATATCCCCAACCTGCTTTTCGGTTAAACGCTTCAGCAAAGCATGAATTCTTTAGCTGGATAATGGACAGTGTTAAGTTTCCGGATGGTTACTCTTCTAACCTTAGAAACTGTGTTGATCGTGGAGAAGGTAAGTTTTCAGGGATGAAGAGTCATGATTGTCATGTTGTTATGCAACGTATTCTTCCATTTGCATTCGACGGGCTTCTTCCGCAAAAAGTCCATGAAGCGATTGCGGGAATAGGAGCTTTTTTCGAGACATTTCTGCGAGATCCCTTTCCGCCGAAGAAATCCGAAATCTTGACGAGAAGATCCACTGTGATATTGTGCAACCTAGAGAAGATATTTCCGCCTTCTTTCTTCGACGTTATGGAACATTTGCCAATTCACTTGCCTCGGGGGAAGTAGAACTCGGTGGTCCTGTTCAATATCGGTGGATGTATCCTTTCGAGCGATACATGTACCATTTGAAGAAAAAAGTGAAGAATTTAGCGAGGGTTGAAGGTTCAATTATTGCCCAAAGCATAAACGAAGAGAGATCTAACTTAGTGGGTACTACTTTCCACCACAAACCCAAACAAAGAGTGGAAAACAAAAACGACATGATGATGGAGGAGTGCATGCTTGTTATCCTGTATATGTACCAGAACTTTTTAGACAGGTTGGGCGTTTAAGTGGAAAGGGTAAAAGGCGAAGACTCAGCGAGGTTGAGCATGCTAATGTGCACATGTATATTTTGACCAACTGCGAAGATTTGGTGCCGTACGAGGAGATTTACATGGCGCAAAAACGATTTGAACATTCGGAAGCAACAGACGATGAATTAAATGAAGTCAAAGAAAGAGAATTTGCGAGAATGGTTAAAGTTATATGTATACGGCGGGCGGCGCGAAGGAGAGTTAATTCCAACATGGTTAGAAGAGGTGGTGAACGGTCCACAATATATTGTTGTTTCACACCCGATGTACGCACGCGTGGATACGCTTTTAAAATATTTCGTGAGGGAAATTCAAGGTCGACGGCAAACCATGGGGTGTCGGCGGTAGCCGGAGATTTGGTTTACTACGGGGTATTACATGAGATATTAGAAGTGCATTATAGCGGGATGCTCGATCTAAGATGTGTTACGTTATATTGTGATTGGTATAGCCCCGTTGCGGGACATGGTGTACGTACGGACGAGTTTGGTGTTACTACAATACATTCTCGGAGGAGGTTACAAAAATATTATCCGTTCATTCTTGGATCGCAGGCCAACCAAGTATCATACATGACTTATCCGCGACCACACAGCGGACAGGATCCTTGGATAGTTGTTACGAGAAATAAACCCGAGGGGAAGAGTTCATGGTAGTTCTTCGAGAGAGGTCGATCCTCCTTTGCAAGCGACAACGGTTGGGCATTTGGGAGAAGTGGATGTTTCATTACAAGTGGATTTGGTTGTAGATTTAACAGAAGATGCTTGATTTTGTTGTACATGAAGAGTCCGAAGAAGAGGTTGGAGAATTTGAGGAGGGATCGATTCGCCACCGAAGACTCAACCGAATCCGAATGAAATGTTTCAAAAAAAGTTCAAATTTTTTGAAAATATTTTTAAAACACTTTTCAAAGAGTTTTCAAATTAAGAGTTTTGAAATAGTTTTTAAAGATTTTACAATAAGTTTTCAACAAGTTTTTTAAAGAGTTTTAAATTCTTTAACACTTTTTCAAAGAGTTTTCAAAGATTATATTTATCAAATAGTTTTCAACGAATTTTCAAATATTATACAATTTTTCAAAGAGTTTTCAAAGAGTTTTAAAAAAAGTTTTCAAAGAGTTTTAAATTCTTTTACACTTTTTGAAAGAGTTTTCAAAGACTTTTCAATTAAATAGTTTTCAACGAGTTTTCAAAAATTTTACACTTTTTCAAAGAGTTTTAAGTGAAAAGAGTTTTTGAAAAGAGTTTTCAACGAGTTTTCAAAAATTTTACACGTTTTCAAATTTTTAAATTTTTTTTATTTTTTTACATTGCGGTCGGAATTCGGTCGGAAATCGGTCGAAACTCGATTACCTCGTACCAACTCGATTACCTCGTACAAAATTAATTTTTTTTTAAAAAATTTTTAAAAAAACGGTCGGAAATCGGTCGGAATTCCGTCGATAGCCGCCAAAACTAAATTACCTCGTACTAAATCGAAACCCCAAATTCGGTCGGAATTCGGTAGGAAATTTCCGACCGAATTCCTACCGTTTTTTGATATGTGGTCGGAATTCGGTAGGAAATTTCCGACCGAATTCCGACCGTTATAGGGTTTCATTTCAAAATGATGTTTTTTTTTGTCGAATCAATGAAATACCTTTATACAATACGTTTTAGTAAAAAAATAAACTCTAGAAATGTCTAAAATGATCATAAAATGCAAAATAGTTTTAATTTTTATAAATATATGTTTCATTACAACTTAGTTAAGTAACTTTCATATGTTTTTTCAAAATTTTGGTATTTTCATAAAAATATTTGAAAACGTGAAACATATTATACTTATATATTGTTATGTTCAAGAAATCTTATATAAACACTCCATTAAACCTATTCGAAATTCGTTTTTATGCGAAACACTAAATATACACTAAATCACGAACTTCGGTCGGAAATCGGTCGGAAATTCCTACCGATTTCCGACCGTAGTTCTTGAAATTTATCCGAAACTGCTAAGTGTTCGGATGATAAAATGACATGCATTTTCCGTCGGAATTCGGTCGGAAATTCCTACCGAATTCCGACCACATTTAAATTTTTATATAATTAATTAATTGTGGTCGGAAATCGGTAGGAATTTCCGACCAATTTCCGACCACAATTAATTAATTATATAAAAATTTAAATGCATGTCATTTAATCAATGCGATCACTTATCAGTTTCGACCGAATTCCGACCATTATAGGGTTTCATTTCAAAATGATGTTTTTTTTTGTCGAATCAATGAAATACCTTTATATAATACGTTTTAGAAATAAAATAAACTCTACAAAATGTCTAAAATGATCATAAAATGCAAAATAGTTTTAATTTTTATAAATATATGTTTCATTACAAGTTAGTTATGTAACTTTCATATGTTTTTTCAAAATTTTGGTATTTTCATAAAAACATTTGAAAACGTGAAACATATTATACTTATATATTGTTATGTTCAAGAAATCTTATATAAACACTCCATTAAACCTATTCGAAATACGTTTTTATTCGACCGTACTTCTTGAAATTTACCCGAAACGCTAAGTGTTCGCATGGTAGGAAATTAAATTTTAAAATAATTAAATTATTGTGGTCGGAAATTGGTAGGAATTTCCTACCAATTTCCGACCACAATTAAATAATTAAAATAATTAATTATTGTGGTCGGAAATCGGAAAGAAATCGGTAGGAATTTCCGACCGAATTCCGACCACAATTAAATTTTAATATAATTAAGTATTGTGGTCGGAAATCGGTCGGAAATTCCTACCGATTTCCGACCACAATAATTTTGAGCGCTCTTTTTTTCGCCAAGTTTTTTTCAGTTTGGCGGTCAAAATTCATTGTGGTCGGAAATCGGTAGGAAATTCCGACCGATTTCCGACCACAATAATTAATTATATTAAAATTTAATTGTGGTCGGAATTCGGTCGGAAATTCCTACCGATTTCCGACCACAATGAATTTTGACCGCTCTTTTCCGCCAAATTTTTCACTTTGGCGGTCAATTTTTCACTTTCCTACCGATTTCCGACCGAAATTTCGGTCGGAAATTTTCGTATATATACCCCCCTTCCCCTTTCATTTTTTCACAACTCAAACAACATCTCTCTACATCTCTCTAAAAAAAACACTTCCGAAATTTCTACAAAATCTCTCCAAATCTCTCCAAAAAATGTAATTTTTTTCTTCTTATAAATCATTTTTTTTAAATATTATTTATATTTGTTTTTTTAATTAATACTAATTTGTTTTTTTTATATGTTTTTAATTAGGTCTAATGATGGTATTGGATCCTCACAATCCGTGAGAATGTCTGTTGAAGATTTGGTCCAGCAGGGAGGACGGGAGAGACTGATTCGGCTCGATCCCAACTTTGAAGCCATTCCCAGTAACCGAGTCACTTGGTAAATATTTACAAACATTTAAATTTACAAAAAAATAATACCTAAAAATATTAATTATTAGTTATAAAATAATTTAAGGTTTAGACATGAGGGAAAAATCCCAAAAGCTATTCTTAAATGCATCCACGGAATGTTACCCGCTCCGTATCCAAAATACCGAGATTTCCCGGCCGAACTTCGGGAAATGTGGTTCCGTTCTTTTGCGGTTAGTAAATAAATTTTTTTATTTACTCAAAAAATTATTAAATAAATAAAAAAAACTTATGAAATTTATTTATAAACTTTAAATTTCCAGCAAGAGTTTAATTGGGAACCACAACTCACTAGTCAAATTCAAGAAGAATTTGACAAGGCTTGTGCGACTTCCTACTCGAATCATATGTTCGAGTGGAAGGAAAAATGGCGTTTGGGTGGGGAAAAACCTTCGTTCCTAAACCCTTCTGTTTGGGACGGGTTTAAAAACTATTGGACGACGGAAGCGGCCGGAAAAAAAGCCAAGCGAAACGCCACAAACCGCAGAGGTGGGGACGGGTCCATCGAGAAGGCGCCTCCAACTCACAATGCCGGCGCAAACACTTTCGAACAAATCTCGGATGTCATGGTATATTTTAAACCAACTAAATATATACAAATTATAATAATTATGATTAATCATACTAACATTTAAATTTTAATTCCGTAATAGAGAGTCCGAGAGGGTGGTCACGAACCTCATTGGTTGAAGGTTATGGAGACCACCCATACCAACAAAAAGACGGGTGAAATTATACCAAAGGTTCGTAACGTCGTCGAACGGGTGCAAACGAAAGTCACCCAGTTAACTCAATCTTCCGACGAATCAACCAGTTCCAACACCCTAACCAATTCGGAAATAAACCGGTTGGTTCTCGAGGTAATATTTTATATTTAAATAGTTTTTTTAAAAAAATATAATTATATTAATAATTTAAATTTCCGATCGTAGGAGACTCCTATGTATCGAGGTAAACCTTACGGTTTAGGGACCCTTCCTGAATCCCAAGAGACGTCTTTGCCTTACGTACCAAACACCGATCCATCGCTTCTTCTCGAGATCTCTGAGCTGAAAGATGCGCTTCGAAATGCGAATAAAGAAAAAGATGAAGCAATTGAGAAGATCCGGCAAGAAACAAGCGCTCAAATCCAGAAGATGAATGAGTATTTGATGAACCGTTTCCCGATTATCCTCCAGGATCCGGTTCGGGGTCGGGAACAGGAATTTAGTTTTTATTTTCATTATTTGTTTTTTTCTCTTTTTTGTAATTTTTTTTTAATTTTCGTTTTTTTTTAATTTTAGTTTTTTGTAATTTTTTTTTAATATTCGTATTTTTAATAAATTTTTTTTTATTATAAAATTTACTTCCGTCGGAAATCCGTCGGAAATATTTATTTATTTTTTAAAAAAATATTCATTTCCGTCGGAAATCCGTCGGAAATGTAATATTTATTTCCGTCGGATTTCCGTCGGAAATTTAATATATTTTTTTAAAAACAATTATTTGTTTCCGTCGAATACCGTCGGAAATGTAATTTAATTTTTTTTTAAATTTATTTATTTCCGTCGGAAATCCGTCGGAAATCCGTAGGAAATTTAATTTAATTTTTTTTAAAATAAATTAATTTCGGTGGAAATCCTACGGATATGTGGTCGGAAATGTGGTCGGAAAATGTGGTCGGAATTTGGTCGGAAAATGTGGTCGGAATTTGGTCGGAAATTTCCGACCACATTTGCGTAGGATAGTGGTCGGAAATTTCCGACCACATTTTGGTAGGAGAGTGGTCGGAAATTTCCGACCACAATTATGGTCGGAAATTTCCGACCACTTTCCGACCAAAACCGGTTTCCGACCATCGAAACCGACGACGCAATTTTGGTCGGAAATCCGTCGGAAATAGACATTTCCGACCGATTTCCGACCAAAACTACGGTCGGAAATCGCCTGCATTCTTGTAGTTGCAGAACACTCAGTTGAAGATGGGGAAGTCACTCATCCGTCAGATGCAAAGGCTTGGAGCACTTCAACACGGTATACTCTGATTTCGCTAGAGAGGTTCGTAATGTATACCTTGGTTTATGCACTGACGGATTTAGTCCATTCGGTATGTCTGGTAGACAATACTCTTTGTGGCCAGTTATACTATCTCTGTATAATCTTCCTCCCAATATGTGCATGCAAAGATAATTTCTTTTCTTAAGCATTGTAGTACCAGGTCCGAAGCACCCAAAGAGAGCTCTGGGTGTTTTTCTGCAACATTTGATACATGAGTTAAAAGAGTTATGTTCCACTGGGGTTCATACGTATGATATCTCATGCAAGAGAAATTTTACGATGCGTGCGGTCCTCATGTGGACTATTAGTGACTTTCCTGCTTATGGCATGTTAGCAGGTTGGACAACGCATGGACGATTGTATTGTCCGTATTTCCTTCATCGGACTGATGCGTTTCAACTCCCACATGGAAGGAAAACAAGTTGGTTTGATTGTCACTGACGTTTCCTTCCAATTCAATCATCCTTACCGAAAGAACAGAAGGTTGTTTAAGACGAATCGAGTCGTTAAACATCCACCCCTACTTTATCTGACGGGGGCAGAGTTATTGGAGGAGTTGGATAATTACGGTGCGCAAAATACATGTAGACGGGGTGGTAATTCGCATGTTTCCAATTTACCCGATGGATACGTAGAAAGCCATAACTAGCACAAGAAAAACATTTTTTGGGAACTCCTGTACTGGAAAAATCACTTGTTGAGACATAACCTCGACGTTATGCACATTGGAAATTTTTTCTTTGATAACATTATAAACAAATTGTTAAATGTACATGGGAGAACTAAAGAAAATTTGAAGACAATACTGGATTTGCCAGAAAAGTGAGTTGCATATCACAAACGATGGTAAGGCTCTGGTCCCAATCTACAGATTGAAACCTGAAGCGAAAAACGCGTTATGCAACTGGGTCGCTTCAGATGTAAAGTTTCCCGAATTATATGTTTCAAAGTTATCTGCATGCATTGAGAATGGTCAAAAAATTCCAGGTATGAAAATTCACGACTTTAATTTGTTTGTGCAAAGACTTTTACCTTTTGCTTTCGATGAACTTTTACCCGAACTCGCACACATAACAATAGCAGGTATCATTGAACCCTAAAATGTATATATTTTTATTTTGATTAATTAAGCTAATAATTAAGTATATAATTAAATTAATGTTTGAAATTTTCCAGAGATCGGTGCATTTTTCCGAGATCTATGCCCCCGTACGCTTACAGAAGAGGTCATTGAACAATTACGTGACAGTATCCCGATTGTGTTGTGCAACTTGTAGAAGATTTTCCTTCTATCCTTTTTCGATGTTATGGAACACCTTCCAATACATATTCCTCACGAGGCAGAAATTAGGAGGGCTGTGCGGTTTTATTGGATGTATCCTTTTGAACGATTTATGGGGCATTTGAAAGGAAAGGCGAAATACCTTGCAAGGGTTGAAGGATCTATTGTTGTTGGATCTTTAACTGAAGAGACGTCTCATTTCGCCTTAAATTATTTCGGTTCCAACATAAGAACACGTAGAACAACAACACGACGCTATGATGATGGAGGTGTTGGCACAATGTATGGAATGGAAGGGGTACCTGATATCTTTTCTCCAGTCGGAAGAGTTGGCGGAAAAATAAAAGAAGTTTGGAGGGAAAGTTATCAACATCGGCAAAGCGCACACACTTACATCCTCCTTAATTGTGAATATGCCTAACCTTTTGAAAGGTATTTAGAACTATTCATTCGCACACTCATCACGCATAAACAAAATAAATATTTAATTTTGATCCAATTTCTATTGTTTTAGAATGTTTGAGGAGCAAGTGGATGAGGTTTATCCAGGACTTTCAAAAGACGAAGTAATCGCTCTTAAAGAACGGGATTTTGCCGCTTGGTTCAAAACGCATATCGGATATGGTGACACAACGTATCCAGTGTGGTTCGCGAGTTAATTCAAGGACCGCTCGGAAAGATCACAACTTCTCCTATGTATTTCACTCGTGGTTACATGTTCCACACCTTAAGCCATGGTCAACGTCGAGCAACCTCAAATTATGGGGTAACTGTGTCGGGTGATTCAATATTTTATGGTCTTCTAACGGATATTGTTGAAGTACAATATCCGGGATTAGTCAATTTACGAACAACCCTCTTCAAATGTGATTGGTTTGATCCAACACTCGGTCGTGGTGTTCGATACAACAAATTTGGTGTGATTGACGTCAACCAGTCACGATGATATCGGAAGTTTGAACCTTTTATCCTTGGATCGCAAGCTGAGCAAGTTACTTTCATTCCTTATCCTCGAGTTAAGACTAACGGTATAACATGGAGTGCATTAGTCCGAGCAGTTTCAAGAGGTTTAATTATGGGTAACAATGAAGTTCTTATGCAACCAGATGTCATTGGTGGGACAATCATTCCAACAAATCAATCTACGGAAGATGTATCCCTTGTCGACCCCGATAATCAAGTTGTTGAAGATATTGTGGATGATGAAGACGAGGGAGGTGCAGATGAATTCGAAGAAAGTAGCGAAGTCGACTATGTTGTTTCTGATAATAATAATGAATAATTTTCTTTATCTGTTATTTGTAATATTTGTGTGTGTTATTTGTAATAATTTTCTTTGTGTGTGTTATTTGTAATATTTAAATAAAATATATTTTTTAAAATAATAATAAATTTGCAACGAAAGAGCAAAGATTTAGCAACAAAAGTCGCTAAATTAGCGACGAATTAGCAACGTCTTTGACCGCACATGCAGCGGATTCTCGAATTTCTTCGGCAGGAGGGCCACCAATATCTATCGTTGCTCCATTCGGACCGACCATCAGACACGTTTTGGTAAGTAATTAAAATTATATTATTTTATGCAATTTAAATAATTGATTTTCAATTATAATAATTACTAACGGTAAATTTATTTTTTTCGTAGATTTTGCAATAACAAAGTTAGTAGGAGTGTAGCCGATTCGATCAAAATGTATTTCGTGGAGCCGCACGTCAACTGGACGCAGACGCCGCCTTACGTATTGGCAACGATTTAATAAGCGACGAATTGGCAACGATTTGTTTTCACAAAATCTTTAAATTCGAAAATTAATTTTTATATTTCGACATTATATCGTCGCTAATATTTAACGATAAACGTCGCTAATTCGTCTGATTGCTAAATAGCGACGATTACATGGCGTTGCTAAATTAGCAACGAATTAGCGACGATTCTAAAATAGCGACGATTTAGCGACGATTTTTAATTAGCGACGAGAGAATAGCGACAAATATTTTCTCGTCGCTAAATCGTTGCTATTGGCCTTTAGTGTATTCTTGTAGTTTCTTGTAGTGTATGTTTGTGAAACTTTTACAACGATCATTGAGGCAATTATAAGAATTCATGTTGCATGAAACTTGGTTTAGAATCCTAGAATATGCGTTTATAGATGTTTCATAAGTTCGTGAAACTTGTACAAAGATCATTGAGACAATTTGTTTCATAATTTGTGAAACTTGTACAAAGTTCATTGAGGCACTTATAAGAACTCATGTTGCATGCAACTTGGTTTAGAGTCCTACAATATGCGTTGTTGGATGTTTCATAAGTTTGTGAAACTTGTACAAAGATCGTTGAGGCACTTATAAGAACTAATGTTGCATGAAACTTGTTTTAGATTCCTTCATTATGCGTTGTTAGATATTTCATAAGTTCACGAAATTTGTACAAAGATTATTGAGGCAATTATAAAACTTGTGCATGAAATTTGGTTTAGAGTCCTAGAATTACGTTGTAAGTTTGTGAAACTTGTACAAAGATCGTTGAGACACTTACAAGCACTGATATTGCATGAAACTTGGTTTAGAGTCCTACAAAATTCGTTTCGTAGATGTTTCATAAGTTCGTGAAACTTGTACAAAGATCACTGAGGCATTTATAAGAACTCATGTTGCATGAAATTTGGTTTAGATTCCTAGAATCACGTTATTAGATGTTTCGTAATTTGTGAAACTTTTACAACGATCATTGAGACACTATTAAGAACCCATGTTTCATGAAACTTGGTTAAGAGTCTTACGATATGCGTTGTTAGATGTTTCGTAAGTTTGTGAAACTTGTACAAACATCATTGAGACACTTATAAGACCTAATGTTGCATGAAACTTGGTATATAGTCCTAGAATATGCGTTGTTAGATGTTTCGTACGTTTGTCAAACTTGTTCAACGATCATTGAGGTACTAATAAGAACTCAAGTTTCATGAAACTTGGTTTAGATTTCTAAAATATATCATTACAAGTGAGAATTCTAAATAATGAACTTGTCGTTATTGATTTCTAATTCTTATGTAGTTTAATAATTTTAAAGTTTTTTTTGAAATCCAATATTCAACATTTGGTGAAATGATTGTTTCTATATAATGATTTTTGTAGAACAAATAAAAATTGTATGTATGTTGTGAAGTATGAGATAAATAAATATTCAATTTTATTATAAGTGAATTTTTATGTCAACTTCATAAGTGAATTTAAAATAACGTAAAAGTGACGTTTATTATTCCTATTTATTATTACACTTTCAATGTTTTTATAGTTGTTTAAAAGGTGAAAAATTATTTTCATATTTCTCATCTTTTCGTTTATATCACTTTTCAGTTCTAGTATACCAGACATTATTTTCTATAGATTTGATGTCAAAGTTTCGATCTCACGATTTCTAATGAAAACTTTTATGCATTCATTTACGAACAAATATTTTACTGAAACCATTTCAAAATTTGTTTAAATTAAAAGGATTATTTTGAATTTTTTGGTATAAATGTATTTATTTATGTTTATATTTATATATACACATAATTTATCTTCTATATAAATATAAAGTAAAATTGCATTAAAATTATCAGAAAAATACCTTTATTTTAACTTAATTTTCATTATGCTCATTCTTTACTTTGCTAATATGTAGAAATCTTGGTTTTTTATAACAAATATAATCAATATGAAATCAATTATATAGTATAAATTTTCTAGTAAATTTTAGAAAATTACCTAGCAAAACAATTAGTAAGTTTTATCCATTTTTTATTCGAAATTTTCTTAAATAAAAAAGAAAACTAATGAAGTTGTTAATTATAAGTTATACAAATATATCCATTTGGTTAAACTAATATTTATTTTATCATTTGAAAATATATATTTATATATTATCTTATTATATATATATATATATATATATATATATATATCTTTAAAATACTATTTATAAACTTTATACTCCCTCCGTTTGTTTTTAATGTAGGATTTTCTAGAAAAAAATCACAAATTAAGAAGTTGTTTAAAATGACTTTTATAAACTCATTTATTGTTGTTATTATGATTGATAAAATATAAGTAAGGACATAAGTAAGGACATAATAGGAAAATATGTGTCAATTATGCTAGAAAATCCTACATTTGAAAACAAATTTTTTTTCTAGAAAATCATACATTAAAAAACGGAGGGAGTATTAATCAGCTTAATTTACTAATGACAGTTATAAAATCTAAATGAGGTGTCAATTGTGTTTATACCAAACATCATTTTAATTTTTCAATATTTTGTCATTAAAATAGATTTTGAATATCTATTTATTATATAATCACATAGATAGAAACATAAAATATGTTCGCTATTGTCAATATTAATATGAAACAAAATTTGTAAACTATCGTAGTTAGTCTTTGATCTTTTGTATTACTTTGAAGAGAAATAATTTCCGATAATTGTTAATTTGAAGGTTTTTTATTCATATATATATATATATATGTGTATATTATTCACCTATATAAATTATATTTAACAAATTAAAAGGGGATGTCTTTACAAATTTCATGTTTAATTATGAATAAAATTCTTCATATTAATAAAGAAGTAAAATATTATAAAGTAATTAAATATTATTTCAAAACTAAAAGTGAGTTGGTGATGTGTCCAAATTTGAGAACTTTGGAAAATGATGGGGCATGATAAGAAGAGAGGACATTCTTATTAGTGGACAAGATGCATGAGTTTCAACTTGGTTTGTTATTTTTGCTAAGGTGTTTATCTTTTCGTTTGGCTCTAGGGGTTTTTAGTTTTTGGCTCGTTAGCTTTTGAGTTCGGTTAAGAGTAGTTCTTTAGTGGATTTGTTTTCAGTCATCCAAGTTAATTACATGAGGTTTATTCTAGTATACCTTGTCAGAATTTTATGTCTGCTTGTATATTATATTATTCGGTTTAAAAGAAGAAGAAAAGTGAAAAATAGAACTAGTAAAAGGATATTGGGTTTTAGTAAATAACATTGGTCAATCAACCGATCATAGAAGGAGTTGGACCACAATGGCTAGCAAAATAAACCGATAAGAAACGTGGAATGGAACGCACTTTCAAATGTGTTGTTGGTTCTTGTGATCTATGAATCATTATTTTGGTAGTTAAAAAATTGTGTTAATAGTTTTCTTCTTACAACATTTGTCTTATCATGTTGTCGACCTCTTCTAAATTAGATTAGGATTTGTGAAAGCCGTATAATTGACAAGATATGTCACCAGTGTACTCTCTCTTATAGTACTCATTCACATAAAGTTTATGACAACTTGCATTTCTAAGGAAAATGAAAAGAGAAAGGCTACATGTAAACTATCCTCAATAGTCCCGATGTGCATTCAGTATTTAAAATTATAAGTGACACAAACCAAAATGTAAAGTCGTGGTACAACCCTATTTTTTTGATAAAGTGGTACAACCATCTTATTATATAAAGTGAACGCGTTTAATTATAACTCACTAGATCGTGACACATGTCACAATTAAAAAAAGAAGAAAAATGTTAATAATTTTTAGGAAAAATGTTAATAATGTTTAGGAAAAATGTTAATAATTTTAATAATGTTTAGAAAAAATGTTAATCTTATTATATAAAAGTGAGCGCATTTAATTATAACTCACCAGATCGTGACACATGTCACAATTAAAAAAAAGAAAAATGTTAATAATTTTTAGGAAAAATGTTAATAATTTTTAGGAAATATGTTAATAATTTTAAGAAAAAATGTTAATAATGTTAATAATTTTAGGAAAATGTTAATAATGTTTAGAAAAATGTTAATAATTTTAAAAGAAGAAAAAAGTTAAGTTTAGGAAAAAAGACAAAACAAAAAATAAGAAAAAAAGAGAAAGGAAAAAAATAAGAAAAAGAGAAAGGAAAAAAAAAGTAAACAAACGAAAAGTCTTCACTACATCTATATATACATATCTAGAACAACTAAATTTCATTGTGATCTTCTCTTTGTTCTATTTACTATTATTTAATTTCTTTGTTTTAAAACTCAAAAAGAGAAAAATATGAGTTTCATAGTTTCTAAAAGCCTACAATCTTACTTCACACTAAATCAATTAGATCGAAATCGTCCTTAACGTCGTACGATAGTTCGTGTTATTCGAAAGTGGGAAGCTAGAAATCCTAAAGCAAATAATGTTCTTATGTGAGTCGAAATACTACTAATTGATGAAAAGTTTTATATTAGAAAAAATACTCTCAATATAATATCTATTGTTTATGTAATTTAACAATAATCATTATTTTTTAAAGGAAAATACAATTCAAGGATTCGTGCATCACTTAATGATTCAAAATTGTGGAGATCAACTAATGGAAGGAAACATCATTGAAATATGTGATTTCAACGTACAATAAATATGTGATTTCAATGTACAATCTGCTAATACTATGAAATACAAAGTCTCAGACCATCAATCTTTTATCAGGTTTACAAAATGGACAAAAATTACAATTGTTGGTCAAGAAATCTACAAAATTCCATTACAGAAATTTATAATTTTAACATATCCAAACCTGATATAAAAGTGAGATAAATAATGTATATATCTTATTATATAAAAGTGAGTGCGTTTAACGTGAACTCGACACGTAGGGATATTATAACTCACCAGATCGTGACACGTGTCAAAATTAATTTAGATCGGGACATTGTCATTATTAAAATAAGGAATTTTCTTTAAAAAATAGGAAAAAAAGAAAAATGAAAACACCTTAAAAATGGAAAACTTAAAAATTAAACACTCAATGTTTAATTTATAAATTAAACACTTAGAAATTAAAAAAAATTAACATTAATTACCAAATAATCTTATTATATAAAATCGAGCGCGTTTAAGATGAGCTTGATAAGCATAATTATAACTCACGAGATCGTGACATTTGTAATGATTATTTCATATCGTGACATCTGTATTAAAATTGATTCGTAGACATTTTATAAAATGGAAACTTAACAAAATTGAGAAAAACACATAAATAAAGAAAATAAAAAAAAAATTTACATTAATTATCAAATAATTATAAATAAAATAAATAAATCCGAAATATAGAAAAATAAATTAAACAGAAATAAGGAAAATAACATAGAAAAAGAAAAATTGAAGAATATTTTAAGAAATAATCAATAAAAAAATAAGAAATAAGAAAAAATAAAAACGTAAAATTACTTGAAAAAATAAAGAAAATCTTTATGATAACTTATTTGTTATCTTCATGGATCCACTATCTAATTATTAATTTAAAATATAAATGTTTTTTCATGCAATGTAATAAAACAAAAATGTGTTATTTATATTTCTTAATAGATGAATAAAGTAAAAATCCCTTATTTACTAATCTTATTATATAAAAGTGAGCGCGTTTAATTATAACTCACCGGATCGTGACACGTGTCACAATTAATATAGATCGCGACATTTGTCATTGTTAAAATTAGAAATCTTCTTAAAAAAATAGGAAAAAAGAAGAATGAAAACACATTAAAAAATGGAAATCTTATAAATTAAATACTCAATTTTGTTAGAATAATGTTTAAGAAAAATTAATTTTAAAGGAAGAAAAAAAGAAAGGAAAAATGTTAATAATGTTGAGGAAAAAAAGAAGAAAAATCTTATTATATAAAAATGAGTGCGTTTAATTATAACTCACCGGATCGTGATACGTGTCACAATTAATATAGATCGCGACATTTGTCATTGTTAAAATAAGAAATCTTCTTACAAAAATAGGAAAAAAGAATAATGAAAACACATTAAAAAATGGAAATCTTATAAATTAAATACTCAATTTTGTTAGAATAATGTTTAAGAAAAAATAATTTTAAAGGAAGAAAAAAAGAAAGGAAAAATGTTAATAATGTTTAGGAAAATAAGAAGAAAAATGTTAATAGTTTTTAGGGAAAATGTTAATAATTATTAGGAAAAATGTTAATAATTTTTAGGAAGTTAATAATGTTTAGGAAAAATGTTAATAATGTTTAGGAAAAATGTTAATAATGTTTAGGAAAAATATTAATAATGTTTAGGAAAAAATATTAATAATGTTAATAATTTTAAGAAAAATGTTAACACTGTTTAGGAAAAATGTTAATAATTTTAAAAGAAGAAAAAAGGCAAAACAAAAAATAAGAAAAAAGAGAAAAGAGAAACAAAAAAGGAAAAAATTAACGAAAGTCTTCACTACATCTATATATACATATCTAGAATCACTAAATTTTATTGTACTCTCCTCTTTGTTCTATTTACTATTATTAAATTTTTTTTAACTCAAATAGAGAAAAAGATGAGTTTCATATTTTCTAAAAGTCAACAATCTTACTTCACACTAAAAAAATTAGATCGAAATTGTCCTTGCCGTCGTACGATATTTCGTGTTATTCAAAAGTGGGAAGCTAGAAATCCTAAAGCAAATAATGTTCTTATGAGAATCGAAATACTACTAATTGATGAAAAGGTAAATATTAGAAAAGTACTCTGAATACAATATCTATTGTTTATGTAATAAGATATAAATTATTTATATATATGTATTGTAGTAATTATGTGTGTAGTAATATTGTGTGTAGTAATATTATAACTTTAATAATTTTATATATGACTCACGAGATCGTGACATTGTTTATATATATGTATCTCTCTGAATACCATAAGTCAATAATGTGTAGTAATATTATAACTTAAATAATTTTATAATTTTACTACATATTAATTATCAAATAATCTTATTATATAAAACTGAGCGTGTTTAAGGTGAGTTTGACAAACATAATTATAACTCACTAGATCGTGACATTTGTAATGGTTAGTTCATATCGTGACATGTGTATTAAAATGGATACGTAGATATCTTATAAAATGAAAACTTAACAATATTGAGAAAAAACATAAATAAGAAAAATAATCAAAAAATAGAAAAAATTAACATTAAATATCAAATAATTAGAAATAAAATAAATTAATCCGAAATATAGAAAAATAAAATAATCAGAAATAAGGAAAATAACATAGAAAAAGAAAAATTTAAGAATATTTTAAGAAATAATCAATAAAAAATAGAAATAAGAAAAAAATAAAAATGAAAAATTACTTGAAAAAAATAAAGAAAAAACTTTATGATAACTTATTTGTTATCTTCATGGATCCACTATCTAATTATTAATTTAAAATAAATGTTTATTCATGTAAATAAGAAAAGCAATGTAATAAACAAAAAATGTGTTATTTTTATTTCTTAATAGATGAAAAAAGTAAAAATCACTCATTTACTGTTACCATATATTGTCTTGTGTCTTTTATATTTATTTGTTAATAAAATAATGGTATAATATTAGTTTTCGATTAAATCTATACAAATTTACTAACAATATTAATATATAATTATAAAATGTTTTTATTTAATTTGTCCGCGTATTACGCGGGATTTCATCTAGTACCATATATTGTTTTGTGTCTTTTATATTTATGTGTTAATAAAATAACGGGTATAATATTAGTTCATGTTTAAATCTAACTATAACTATACAAATTTACTAACAATATTAATATATAATTATAAAAAAAAATTATGTAATTTGTCCAAATTTACTAGTATTATATAAACTTTTGCTATATTAAAACATTACACTCTTTTGCAAATACATGGTTATTGAAAGTTATAAAGCCCAAGAAGAAATTAAAACAAAGAATGCACAAACACAAAGAATCCCACATGTCACAACATGACAAAGAACACAAATCATCTTGTACTTGCACCTGCAAAAGACGTTACAACAAGAAATCAAATCAACGGTAACAATGGCAATCGATTCTTGGTTTTACAAAACCTTGACCAGAATATAAATGTCCAAGGATAAGGATGACCTAATTCTAGATTGTTCATTTTGTCACTATAAAACCTCAGTAAAACCCTAGTCATAAGTATTCATTTAATAACAAAGTATTATTCAGAAATACCACTATCTTTATAAGCTTTCTAAAGTCTTTCATGGTATCAAAGCCATTGTAAACCTTAACAGGTGCATAAATGACCGATTCCTACCATTTCCCAGATAATATCCACATAACACACTCTGTCACAATCAAACTTAAAACCACCAACTAACTCTTATGGAAATAACAGTCTGAATCTCTGTTATCTTGCCTTAAGCTTATTGGATTTGTTAATGGTACTATCCCTACGCCGTCGAAGACTAACATCTCGATAACAGACGATATCGTAACCAAAATTCCAAATCCACAGTACGAGTCATTGTTTTGCACAGACCAACTCATCCGGTCATGGCTATTTGGCACACTCTCTGAAGAAATTCTCGGGTATGTTCATAATCTCCAAACATCTCGAGAGATATATGGCTCTCCTTAGCTGGAAACCTTAATAAAAGTAGTCTATCAAGAGAGTTTTCCCTTCGTCGTTCTCTCCAAACCATAACAAAAAAGGGAAAAACCTTCTCTGTATACTGTCGAGATTTCATATCTCTCTGTGATTCCCTAAGTTCCATTGGAAAACCTATTGATGACTCTATGAAGATCTTTAGCTTTCTTAATGGCTTAGGCAGATACTATGACCCAATAACAACAATCATACAGAGCTCCTTGGGTAAAATGTCTGCACCAACATTTCAAGATGTAGTTTCAGAAGTTGAAACCTTTGATTCTAAGCTGAGATCTTATGAGGAAGCTGAAACAGTCACTCCACATATGGCGTTTCAAGTACAACAATCAAACTACTACAGTAACTGAGGAAGTTTCAGGGGACGTGGTCGAGGCTACTATGGACAAAACATTGGTCGTGGAGGATACTCAACACGAGGAAGAGTGTTTCCTCAGGATCACACACCATCGACAAGCTCTGGTGAACGCTCTGTCTGTAAAATTTGTAGCCGTCTTGGACATATAGTTGTTGACTGCTACAAGAGATTTGACAACAACTACCAAGGTGGAAATGTGTCTCAAGCCTTCTCTGCCTTACAAGTAGTTGATGATTCAGGGAGAGATTGGTACCAATCTCCGTTGCATCAGCTCATGTCACCGCCAATGCAAACAACCTTCAATCCTCCACAACATATGAAGGTAATGTTACAATTCAGGTAGGAGGCGGAACCTATCTCCCTATTACCCATGTTGGTTCTGCTACAATTGCCTCTACAACAGGTAATATCAAATTAAATGAAGTAGTGGTTTTCCCTGAAATACAAAAATCTCTACTTTCTGTCTAAAGATTATGTGATGATTATTCGTATGGAGTATACTTTGATGCTGATAAAGTATGTGTGATTGATCTCAATACGCAGAAAGTAGTGGCAAAGGGACCCATAAATAATGGGTTATATGTGTTGAAGAACCAAGAACTTGTGGCTCTCTATTCAAATCGTCATTGCTCAGCTTCAGAAGATACTTGGCATCATCGTCTTGGCCACGCTAACTCTCAGATTCTTCAACATCTCAAAACCATCAAGGAAATACAAGTCAATAAGAGCATAACTTCTCCAATTTGTGAGCCTTGCCAAATGGGGAAAAACTCTAAGTTAAAGTTTTTAAATTCAGAATCCCGGGTGATTCACCCTCTAGATAGGATTCATTGTGATCTATGGGGGCCTTCACCAGTTGTATCTAATCAAGGATTCAAGTTTTATGCAATTTTTGTTGATGATTTCTCTAGACACTCATGGTTTTATCCCTTAATAGCAAAGTCTGAATTTTACTCAGTTTTTGTGTCTTTTCAAAACATGGTTGAGAATCAGTTCAACACCAAGATCAAATTGTTTCAAAGTGATGGAGTAGGTGAATTCACTAGTAATCAACTGAAAATATTATTTGTTGAAAGAGGTATCATACATAGAGTATCATGCCCTCATACACCACAAAAAAACGAAATTGCCGAAAGAAAACATAGGCATCTTGTTGAGCTTGGTCTATCCATGATGTTTCACAGTCATACTCCGTTACAATTCTGGGTAGAAGCCTTCTTCAGTGCAGTGTTCATAAGAAACCTTCTTCCATCACCGGTCCTCCGCAACAAAAGCCCCTTTGAGACTCTGTTCAGTCAAAAACCAAACTATTCTATGCTGAGAATCTTCGGGTCAAGATGTTATCCTTTCTTGCGACCCTACAATCAATACAAACTTGAACCAAGATCCTTGCAGTGTGTCTTTCTTGGGTACAACTCTCAATACAAAGGATATAGGTGTCTTTATCCTCCTACAGGGAGAGTATACATCTCCCGACATGTTGTATTTGATGAAGAAACATATCCCTTCAAGCAACAATACAAATCATGGTTCCCAAGTACACTAAACCTATACTACAAGCATGGCAAAGTCACAGTGATCTTCCTGTGCCAAATAAGCAACCATTGGAAGAACTAGACGCTTCTGATCATCATCCTATATGTTTTCCATATACACAAAGAACAACATCCCAACATGTCATACATGAAGAACAAGATACAACACAAGAGCCCCAAAATAATGATGAAGCAAAGATATTATTGAATGAAACACAACAAGAAGCTCAAACAGAATCAGATATGGCTACTACACAATCTGATTCTGGAGACTCAAACTCCAGCCAAGTTGAGCTTTCCACCACCTCTCCTCAAACCAATAATCATCCCATGACAACAAGAGCAAAGGTAGGAATCTACAAACAAAACACTAAGTATGTGCTTCTCACTTCATTATTTTCCACAGAAGAACCAAAAACACTAGCAACTGCAATGAAACATCCATGATGGAATCAAGTTGTTCTTGATAAAATGGTAAGTATCCACATGCTTTACACATGGACTCTGTAACCACTAACAGAAGATATGAACATATTAAGCTCAATGTGGGTTTTTCGAACAAAAACTGTTGACAAACTTAAAACTCGGTTAGTTGCAAAAGGCTTTGAACAAGAAAAGGGCTTGGATTACCTAGAAACATTCAGCCCAATGGTTAGAACAACAACAATCGGGATGGTACTAGAGGTAGCTACTTCAAAAGGTTGGTTCATCAGACAATTAGACGTCTCAAATGCCTTTCTCCATGGGGAGCTACAAGAACATGTTTTTATATATCAACCAGCAGGGTTTGAAGATCCAAAGATACCAAATCATGTATGTCGTCTAACAAAATGTATGGACTAAAACAGGCTCCAAGGGCTTGGTTTGACACCTTCAGCAACTTTGTCATAGATTTTGGGTTCACTTGCTTCAAATCTGATCCATCTTTATTCACATATCACAAAAATGGTCAGTCCTTGGTCTTGCTACTAAATGTTGATGACATACTTGTCACAGGGAGTAACTCTGCTCTGTTTGAAGAACTACTTCAAGCTCTTCACAATAGGTTTTATATGAAAGACCTTGGAGATCCAAATATTTCCTTGGAATTGAAATAGTATCAAACAAGAGTGGTATGTTCCTTCATCAAAAAGCTTATGCTTCAGACATACTTCACCAGGCTACAATGTCAGATTGTAATTCAATGCCAACTCCATTACCTCAGCATCTATTTAACTTTGAATCTGAGCTATTCCCTGAACCCACTTATTTCAGGAGCCTTGCTGGAAAACTGCAGTATCTAACAATAACAAGACCAGACATTCAATTTGCAGTCAACTTTGTCTGTCAACGAATGCACGCCCCAACAATCTTTGATTTTGGGCTACTTAAACAGATACTTCGATACATCAAAAGAACAGTCTCAATGGGTTTTCACATCAAAATGGACTCAAACTAGTCTCTTTTAGCCTATTGCGACAGTGACTACGCTGGTTTTCGAGAAACCCGACGTTGAACTACTGGTTTCTGCACATTACTTGGACCAAATCTAATCTCATGTCTGCTAAGTGCCAACAAACAGTGTCAGGTTCTTCTACAGAAGCTGAATATCGGGTATTAACTATAACAACAAAGGAGATCACTTGGCAATCCTTTCTGCTTTGAGATCTTGGAATCTCTCTGGACCATCTAACTTTGTTACTATGCGATAATCGTTCTTCAGTCCAGCTCAGCGCAAATCCTGCTCTGCACAGTCGCTCCAAACACTTCAACACAAACTACCATTACATCTGAGAGCAAGTTGCCATAGTGCTGATTGAGACTGTACATGTGCATGCAAACTTACAATTGGCTGGTATCTTCACCAAATCGTTAGCAAGAAGACCGTTTGAGCATATGCGAACCAAACTCGGTGTTACTGAGTCACCCACACCGAGTTTGAGGGGGGAATGAAAGTGATAAAGTCCAAGAAGAAATTAAAACAAAAGAACGCCCAAACACAAAGAAGCCCACATGTAAAAACATGACAAAGAACACAAATCCTCTTGTACATGCACATGCAAAAGACATTATAACAAGAAATCAAATCAACGGTAACAATGGCAATCGATTCTTGGTTTTACAAAACCTTGACCAGAATACAGTTGTCCAAGGATAAGGATGACATGATTCTAGATTGTTCATTTTGTCACTATAAAACCTTTGTAAAACCCTAGTCAGAAATATTCATTCAATAACAAAGTATTATTCAAAAATACCACTATCTTTATAAGTTTTCTAAAGTCTTTCAGTTATTATAAAAATATATACTCCAGATTTGTTTTATAAAGATTGATTTTATAGTCTATTAATTGTTTTCCGGTAACTTAATTTTTTGAAAACTCGTTTTTTTATTGATTAGTAAGAATATATTTCCTTCGTCCCATAATATAAAAAAATTCTAGGCTAATGCACATTTATTAAAAACTTATTTTTATAACAACAAACATTAATGAAATGTATTTTTGAAAAAAAACTATAATGCAATTGATTAAAAGGTTTATTAGACTCTTCAAATTACTTACTATTTTAACGCACTTTCAATTATTCTAGCATTCTCAATTTTATTAAATGTTAAACATTTGTGATTTATACAATGCATAGTATCTCCATTTTTAAGTTATACATGTTAGAACTAGGAATTAGTGTGTTTAGTATTTAAAGTTTAGGGTTTGGGTTGGTAAAAATTTGAATATATATTATAACTAGAAAAGTATTTGTTTCCTTTGGTTGGTATAAATTCAGAATTAGAGAAACCAAATAAATAGTATTCATTTAATATTTTCTACACATAAATAATTGGAAAAAATAGAATCAAATATAAATAAATAAACAAACACTTTTCTCTCTATAAATACCACTACCAAGCGCACATAGACACACTCACATCTACACTAAAAAAAGAACTCACACACTCACATCTACAAAAACAAATGGATCAACCACCAAAAGATATCACGAGGGAACATGAGAAAGGAAAAAACAAAACTGTAGTATCTCTCTCTCCCTTCTCCCTATTAATATCATTATAATGTCCTTGTCTTCTTTGAGCAGACTGTTGAAAGAGGAAAGGCAAGTCAAAAGGAGAGGTGTCGTGCCAACTCCAAAGCTAGAGGGGAGCAGAAAAAGAAATGAACACTCATGCCATGGTTATCTTGTCCAAGTAGGTTTCTAAGTTTGTTTTTTTCTTTTTTTTTGCATTTGTTTGTTGT
The DNA here is from genome assembly GCA_963556525.1 of Cochlearia excelsa. Lineage (NCBI taxonomy): Eukaryota > Viridiplantae > Streptophyta > Magnoliopsida > Brassicales > Brassicaceae > Cochlearia > Cochlearia excelsa. Next base: position 34,356,805 of record OY748327.1, on the reverse strand, counting down.
TGTTGTTGTCTTTCTTAATTTCCTCCAAGGCTTATAGCCCTTGTCCGTTCTTAAATTAAGTGTGTTTTCTTATTTTAACAAAAAAATATGTATGATAGAGATAAATGACCATGACTCTGTGTGGAATATATTTTATATCGAGGCTAGCTATTTCTCATTTCTTTTTATGGTTTCATGTACAAGATATTTATTTTTCATGGCTAGATGAACAAGTGCAAAAAATATGTTACTAAAATAGTTGACAATGTATAATATTTTACATGTTTTGTGGGCATGGACACAAAATCTAGTAAACACTAATTATTGCTTGTTATTAAAGCAAAGTTAAGGATTTGTTTATTATCGTACATATTGCGAGCACATAAATGTTTTTTTGCATTATGGCTTTTGTCCTTATATTAGTAAAGACACATTTAAATAATAATGCATGCCTAATATACAAAAATTTACCACACTAAACCGACACATTCAAACTTAACTTGAAATTCTATACAATTTTAAGGTATACCATTCAAACAAAACCATCTCTCTCACTCATGCACATGACACTCTCCAGTTCATTAGAAACAAAAAGATTCTAATTAGAATATTTAGAAAAATAAAGGAAATCAATTTTAATATCGAAATAAAGTCGAATGATGATATATATAAAAATCTTACCTTGATAATTTTTTTAAATCTCTATATCGCCAAGATGTTTAATAAAAGAAAGAAAAAAGGAAAGAAAAAAAATATTGGGTCAATATAGAAAAGAAACAAAAAGGAAACAAAAGAAATTGAATAATAATATCTAAGAAATCGTAACTTTATGTATTTTAAATATTCATATATTGTTGATATGTTTCAAAACAAACAAAACAAAGGAAGGAAACATTCTTTATTTCAAAAAAAAAGAATTCAAATAAAAATATCTAAAAAATCATAACTTGATCTTATCTAGTAATTGAGAAACTTTTTTAAAATTAATTTAAAAAAACTAATTAGCGACCCCGAAAGAAAAGATTTTGATTTTGGTAAAATTTTAGAGGGTAATTGAACCATTCTAAATTTGAAAAGGTTGTAGGTATAGAAAAAAACTTGAATTAGTTGTAATTTTGTAAAGAAAGAGTTGAAATGGTGTAGTTTTGTAAAACAACTAGTTTATGACCCAAGAATATGCGGGTTTACAATTTATATCTTAAAAACCGCAAAAAGCAAAACTAATAAGAATAAAAAATCAAATCATCCAAAATCATGTATAAAATTAACTAAAATAAGATTCGCGTAACCATACGATTATTTATTTATTTTGATCCTCTAATTGTTTGTTGATGTTTGAGGCTTTCTCTTTTGTTTTACGAATGAACATACAATATTTATTTTCATAGGAAACGAATGGTATTAATAGGAGAATTACAAAAGTACATCTTTTGAATTGAATTGCACTTTACAAAAATACACTAATTTTAAATCAATTATTATAAATAAACCTAAAAACTAAATATTGAACCCAAAATACACCTTAAACATTAAATCTTACCCTTATCAAAAAATAAATTATAAATACTTAATGGGAGAATTACAAAACTACACCTTTTAAATTGCATTTCACAAAACTACACATTTTTAGAATCACTTCACAAAACTACACCTAATTACTAAAAATTAAATCGAAATTAGTCTACTAAAAATTACCAACAAAACCCTACACCTTCAATATTATACCTTAAACACTAATTAGTGAAGCCAAATGAAAATATTTTAATTTTGGTAAATTTTTAGAGCATAATTGAACATTAAAAAATTGAAAAGGGTGTAAAAGTAGGGAAAAATTGAATTAGGTATAATTTTGTGAAGGAATGATTGAAATAGTGTAGTTTTGTGAATTTCTCATACCTAATAGCAAATCGAAGTAAGATTTTTTAATTGGGAGAATTACAAAACTACACCATTTCAAAATTACTTCACAAAATTACACCTAAACACTAAAAATTAAATTCAAATAAACCCTACTCACACAATCCTACCACCTTAATACTATACCCTAAACACTAATTAGCAAACCCAATAAAAAGATTTTAATTTTGATAATTTTTAAAGGGTAAATCAAGCTTTTAAAATTTTGAAAGGGTGTAAATATATTTAGGTAGAGTGTTGTATTGGAAGGGAAGAATGGTTGTAGTTTTGTGAATTCCTCTTTATAATTTGGGTAATAATTTAAGAGGTAGTTAAATCTATTAAAACTTTAAAAAGGTGTATCGTAAATAATGTTTTTATATGTAGTTTTGTGAGATAGTGTTTTAAAAAGGGAGAATTATTATCCTAACCTTGTTAGATTTTTTATGCAAATATGACCCGAAGTATTTTTAAATAATTAGACTATCATCTGGTATTTAAGCTGTAATTTTTACCCAAAAATACCCTTGCCCCCTTTGACATGCATAATTTTTTTCTTTATAACGCAACCGTATTTACAAAAAAGTCACCACTTATATTTCGCAACATAGCATACTCAATTTTGAGAGTCCAAGATTTATATAATAAGGACCTATAAAAAAGGGGGAGAATTACAAAACTACACCCTTTAAATTGCATTTCATAAAACTACATCATTCCAAAGTCACTTCACAAAACTACACTTAATTACTAAAAATTTAATCAAAATAAACCGTACGACCATAATCCTACCCCCCTTAATATTATACCTTAAACACTAATTAGCGAACCCAAATGAAAAAAATCTAAATCTTGGTAACTCTTTGGAGGGTAATTGAACCATTCAAAATTTGAAAAGGGTGTAGATATAGAAAAAAAAATTAATTAGGTATAATTTTGTAAAGAAAGGGTTGAAATGGTATAGGTTTGTGAATTCCTCAAAAAAGAGTGAGAAATTTTTTGACAAAGTAATAACGTATATATACATATGAAGCAAAAGAGTAATAAAAGATGATTTTAATATGATCTATAAGTAATTTATTTAATATAGTAATAAGTATTAATATTGTGATTACTTACAACGTTGGTGTAAGAAAATAGATAAATCGTTGTTGCTCTTTTAAAGACAAAAAATAATGTATTGTTGATTTGTTTTTTGTAAATTTGTGAGCAATTTTGATGAATTATATATTAGTGATTATATATGGATATGAATTTTTAAAGAAAAAATTGAATACTATTTATCTAGTATTTTTTTAACAGATTAGTCTTTGAGAATTTTAGACTTACCGTTAGTTTATATAATAAGATTTTCTTTTGAGGGTTGTAAAATTATTATATTTTTTAATTACGTAGAATATATGATATATTTTTTACGATGAATATTCAATACTGAAATTAAATGAATTTTTTATTTTTTGTACCATAAATATATAATTTTTTAATATTTTTTCTTTGATAGGATAATTATCGGTAAATATATAATTTTTTGGACCAATTATATATAATTATTAATGTTAATCTTTACTTATAAATATATTTATTAAGATTTTAAAATATGTACAAATCTTAATAGATATGCATAACTATATTAGTTACGAAAATTTTAAATTTAATTGCAAAACGTGTGTTTGACAAAAATTAGAATAATTACATTATTAATTAGGAATTTTTTTAAATTTTAGTTTAGAATGAATATATTAGTTTTTAGTTTTGACACATGTTGAAATCTCAATCAATATGATTTACACATGTCACGATCTCGTGAATGAGTAACTTTCGATACCAAATTTTATAATAAGATTCAGTTGATTCTTTATAAATTTGAGGATTTCACAAAACTACACAATTTTATTTCTTCCTTCACAAAATTCTACCTAATTCAATTTTTTTTAGATTTACACCCCTTCAAAATTTTAAATGGTTGATTTACCTTTCAAAAATTACCAAAATAAAAATATTTTCATTTGGGTTCGCTAATTAATGTTTAGTGTATCGTATTAAAAGGGTTGGATTGTGTAGATATAGTTTATATGGATTTAATTTTGAGTGTTTAGGTGTAGTTCTGGGAAGTAACTTTGAAATGGTGTAGTTTTGTAAAATGCAATTTAAATGGTCTATATCGTAATTCCCTATTAATATGGAAATACATCAAGAAAAATAAGATATTAATTTGACATACGCACGTTGCAAATAGATTAAGTACATTTAGGATTTAAGCAAGGAGCTTTGAAGGTACAAGAAAATCTACTTGATCAAAAAGAAATGAGTAACATAATATGAAAACAATGATGCAAAGAAATTAGTAATATAAAATCATATAAGCACATTGTTATCAACATTTGATTCACAATTATGTTATCATAGAATTAACTAAATATGTTTGATTAAGAAAATGAACTAAAAAATCGTATATAAACATACCTAAAAGGGATTAAAGAATATGGTTCAAACTACCATGATTCATGAGATGATTCAAACAGCAAGTCAAAATACTTAAGTTTTTTTTAACAAAGCAATAATAAAGTTTGGTTCTTTTAAATCTATAAACACTTGAACTTAGTAATACAAAAATAGACAAATTTAAGGCATAATTATTATTAGCCTACTACGATTTTAGAAACATTCAACTAAATAAGAGGAATTCACAAAACTACACCTTTTAATCCCCCCCCTTCACAAAGCTCTACCTAATTCAATTTTTTCTCATATATACACCCTTACAAAATTTTAAAAGGTTGATTTACCCTTCAAAACTTCACCGCTAATTAGTGTTTAAGGTATAACGATAAAAGGGGTAGGGTTGTGTGGGTAGGCTTTATTTAGATTTAATTTTTTAATATTTAGGTGTAGTTTTGTGAAGTTCATATTAAAATGGTGTAGTTGTGTAAAACATATTTCAAAAGGTGTAGTTTTGTAGTTCCCCCCTAAAATGGTGTAGTTGTGTAAAACATATTTCAAAAGGTGTAGTTTTGTAATTCCCCCCTAAATCAATGCAAAAGAAATAATACAAAACGTTTACCCCAAAAAAATTGAGAGAATTACAAAACTACATCATATGAATTACATCTCACAAAACTACACCATTTCAAAATTACTTCACAAAACTACACATAAACACTCAAAATTAAATTCAAATAAACCCTACCCACCCAATCCTACCCCTTAATACTATACCCTAAACACTAATTAGCGAACGCAAATAAACTTTTTTAATTTTGGTTATTTTAAAGTATAAATCAAGCTTTTAAAAATTTGAAAGGGTGTAAATATGAATAAGATAGAGTTTTGTAAAGGAAGGGTTGAAAGGGTGTAGTTTTGTCAATTTCTCAAAAAATACTATTCATTAATAATAAATACATTCCAAGTGTTTAGTTTGATTATAATAAAACGTTTAATTTCTTTTTAGTTACAAAGGGAGAATTACAAAACTACACCTTTTAAATTACGTTTCACAAAATTACACCTTTTAAAAATTTCTTCACAAAAATACACCTTTTAAAAATTTCTCCACAAAACTACACCTAAAGAAAAAAAATTAAATCCAAACAAATTCAATGCATACAACCCTACCCCCTTAATCACTATATCCTAAACAATAATTACCGAACCCAAATGAATTTTTTTAATTTTGGTAAAAATTTAAAGGTAAATCAACCTTTTAAAATTTGGAAATGGTTTAATTATGTGAAAAATTGAATTAGGTGTAGTTTTGTGAATTCCTCTACAAATAATCCATTATTCTCTATATATGTTATTTCACTGTGATCTTTCGATATAATATTAAAATTTTATAAAACTAGCTTTCTTTTAACTTATATTACGCACAAAAAATCCTAATAATTTAAAAGAACTTGTAGTTGTATAAAATTACGTTGTATATGGATCCAATTAGTCTACATACTTTTATTACAAATTAGGTGGTTTGACCTGCGCCACGGCGTGGGCATGAATAGCTATCGAAAATAATAATAATTAGTTTTGTTATGTTTGAATATATTAAAGTGATAAAATAATAAGTAATTATTTTTAAAGAAATATTTTTTAATATATTAATGATTCAAAGTATATGCAAATGAAATTCTAATGCATATAATCATCAATATAAAAATAGCAAAAAGATTTATAAAATATGTTTAAAAGCAAAATTGTAAATGGGATATGTTATTAAATAAAAACAAAACTTTTAAAAACTTCACTTTAACAATAAGTGATCTGGATATGTTTTAATGTTTTTCTTCGTAGACAACGGTTATAATATTTTTGTGGGTTTTCTCATCTTTTTTCATAATTAAAAATTTATAAATTAAAAATATAATAGTTTATGACTTCGAAAGGTAGAAAACTTTATGATTTGGTTTAAAAAGTTTAAAATTAACATATATATATATAACATCAAATCTATAATTATTTAACATTTTAAAAAAATATGCAAAACTATTAAAAAATTCTGGATCAACTTGAATAATCGTGAATGTAAACTAAATAAAATAAAAGAAATTCACAAAACTACACTATTTCAATCCTTCCTTCAAAAAATTACACCTAATTCAATTTTTTCATATACACCCTTTTCAAATTTTAAATGGTTCAATTATGCTTTAAAAAAACCGAAATTAAAATATTTTCATTTGGGTTTGCTAATTAGTGTTTAGGGTATAATATTGTATATTTAGGGTTTGTGGGTAAGGTAATTTTGATTTAATTTTTAGTAATTAGGTGTAGTTTTGTGAAGTGATTTTAAAAAGGTGTAGTTTTGTTAAATGCAATTTAAAAAGTGTTGTTTTGTAATTCTACCATACTTCATTAGAATTACATTTCACAAAACTACACCATTTCAAAATAACTTTACAAAACTATACCTAAACACTAAAAATTAAATCCAAATAAACCCTAACGACACAATCATACCCCCTTAATATTATACCCTAAACATTAATTAGCGAATCTGATGCAACATCATAATACCTTTACCGTCAAGTGATGTGTGGCGTTTTTAACGTTTTAAACATAAGATTTAGTCACACAATAGAGTCTTTTTATGTGTCTTTAGTTGTTATACAGGAATAAAAGGCATAATGGCATCCCGAGGCACTAAGGATGGACTTATGGAGTTTTCAAGGCAAAAGAACGAAGAATGCAGAAGAAAGGAAAATTATCGATCGATCCTCATCAGAGATCGATCGATCTCTTATTGCCCAAATTTACGGAGTTATTCTGGATCAACCAAGAGCCGAATATTCGTCGGTCTTTATAAGGATCGATCGATCCTTTGGTCGATCGATCGATCGTCCTTCAGGAAAACTTACGGACAAAAAATCAGATCGACCAAAAGTCGAAGAACGAATTGATCTTAAAGGCGATCGATCGATTAACTGATTTTGACTTCACCTTAATTGTTAACATTGACCAATTTTCTCACTTTGGGTTTTAAGATGCATTGGATACGATTTTGCTTTCAGGTCCTATAAGACATATATATGTAGTATGGTTCCCCTCTCTCTTCCTTTCTAAAAAAGTTACATTATTTGAAAAAGTCATGAATATTGGTTGAAAATATGCGATTTCGAAAGTAGAACGTAAACTCGTATCATTTGACATTCGTGGAAACTAAAACCATATAGCGACCGCCCTTCTAAGCAAAAAACAAAGGGAAAAACCAAGGTCGACTTTTAAAAAATACAATTGACATCTTAGAGAAAGTTAGGGAGACATTCGACCTTGAGGAAGCGAGAAAAGCGAGAGGAAAGGAACCAGAAGAGGATGTTCTTAGTGCTTAAGAAACCTGAAAGGTAAGACTTATGTCTAGTGATCAATTTTCCATTAGTGACACCGCACATTTATTTGTTTTAAGAGATTAAGAAGTCAATTGTGGTGAAATTGTTGATTTTCGAGGATTAGTGGATTTAGAGTATTGTGAGGGTGATTTCGTGGTGGTAGTATGGTCTTAAGGTTCAGAGCTGGTGTTTGTCTTATGTGGTTTGTGGGTTACTTTGGAAATGATAGATTTAAGTCATGATGCAAGTATTTAGAGTTTTCCAAAACATTTTCTTCTCATTTAGTGTATTGTTTTGTTTGAGAACAAACAAAAGGCTACGTCTGGGGAGTTGATGTGTGGTGTTTTTAACGTTTTAAACATAGGATTTAACCACACAATAGAGTATATTTATGTGTTTTTAGTATTTTTACAAGTAATAAAAGGCATAATGGCGTCCCGAGGCACTAAGGATGGAGTTTTCAAGGCAAAAGAACGAAGAAGGCAGAAGAAAGGAAAAGGATCGATCGATCCTCATTAGAGATCGATCGATCTCTTATTGCGCAAATTTAAGGAGTTTTTCTGGATCGACCAAGAACCGAATATTCGTCAATCTTCATAAGGATCGATCGATCCCTTGGTCGATCGATCGTCCTTGGTCGATGAAGCTACTAGATTATTATAATATTTCCTTTTCTCTTTATGTTTTCATTTTATTAGTTTTCTATTTTTATAAGAGTTAGGTTATTATAAAACGTCTTTTAAGTCCTATATAAAGGATTTTAAGTTGCTTTGATAATTAGATTGAGAATAATATTAATCTAGAGGTTTCTCTAAAGCCTTGCATTGATTCGATTGTGTCGTCAATACGAGGCCTTGCATCGAATCTGATTAAGTTCTTCGATACAGGAAGTGATGTAGCAGGATGAACCTGATAAAAGATAAACACAACTGAACCAAGGGATTCAAGAATCCACACTTGGCTCTTGCCATCTCAACTAAGGGATTCTAGAGAACAATAAAAGCAATGTAATAAAACAAAAAAATGTGTTATTTTAATTTCTTTATAGATGTAAAAAGTAAAAATCACTTATTTACTATTACTATATATTGTTGTGTGTATTTTATATTTATTTGTTAATAAAATAACAGGTATAATATTAGTTTCCGTTTAAATCTAACTATAACTATACAAATTTACTAACAATGTTAATATATAATTATAAATGTTTTTATGTAATTTTTCCGCGTATTACGCGGGATTTCATCTAGTTTAGAATATTTTAGGGTTTTATGATTTATTATAAATAGGTCATCTAGACTTATGTTGTAATGAAGACTTTGATTGATTAATAAAGAGCTTTGGCTTTTGAGAGAATAGATTCTTTGAATCCTTGTTATTGATTTGATTAGATTCATCAATACAAGAAAACCGGTCTCAAATGGTTTTTTTAGATCCTTTGATTGAGTGAAGCAGGTCCCAAGTGAGGACTCTCTAGAATCCCTTGGTTGAGCTAGCAGGTCCCAAGTGTGGATTCTTGAATCCCTTGGTTGAGCTGTGTTTATCTTTTATCAGGTTCCTTCCGCTACATCAGTTGGTATCATAGTCGTGTCTCTTTGGTTTCTCAATAGAAGAACGATTCTGGATGTCATGTTGTTCGGAAACATCTATCCTATCAGGCATCTCTTTTCCGTAGAAGAATCTTCTTTTCGTCGGAGAGAATGATGCATAGAGATATTTGGAAGATTTACAAATATCTTTATTAATTACATTATTTGTTATATTTAGATGTTTTCCTATTCCTATTTAGAATATTTTAGGGTTTTATGATTTATTATAAATATGTAATCTAGACTTATGTTGTAATGAAGACTTTGACTGATTAATAAAGAGCTTTGACTTTTGAGAGAAGAGATTCTATGAATCATAGTTATTGATTTGATTAGATTCATCAATACAAGAAGATCGGTCTCAAGCGATCTTTACAAATCCTTTGAATAATTACATATCAATAAAAAAAATTCAAGCATCAATTATAAAAAAACAAATGAAGTAGTAAATAATTTAGAATATAAATTCTAATTTTTTTTTAAAAAAATATAGAGTACAACGAATATAGAAAAATATAATAAAATTTATTGGTGAAAAAAGTCAAAACGCATTAAATTTTTCAATCAAAATTTAGAAACAATAAACATATGGAATAAAAAAACTTTAAAACCACGTTTATTATGAAATGGATAAACAATAAATCTCAATATTAAATAGGAATGAACGATAAAAATGTCACCATATAGAAAAATATTGAATTAAGTAGAGTTTTGTGAAGGAGATGATGAAATTATGTAGTTTTGTGAATTCCCCTAAAATTGTTCACATTTCTCTTATAATCTAAGAGTTACCATATATATAACTAATAATATTATTACAAGAGAGTTTGAAAATATTTTTAAATAAAAAATAGTATAAATTTTATAACCGAAACAAAAAGTAAATAAAATTATAGATATTATTATAATAAACCTTACACCTCATTATAAGTATCCACCTCTACGTCAAACTCTATTATTTTCAAAATTTATTTTTCGCGCATGGCGCGAGAAGTCACCTAGTTGACAAGATATGTCACGAGTGTACTCTCTCTTATAGTACTCATTCACATAAAGTTTATGACAACTTGCATTTCTAAGGAAAAGAGAAAGAGAAAGGCTACATGTAAACTATCCTCAATAGTCCCCATGTGCATTCAATATTTCACATTATAAGTGACACAAACCAAAATGTAAAGCCGTGGTACAACCCTATTTTTTGATAAAGTGGTACAACCATATTATATAACCTTTTGCTATATTAAAACATTGCACTCTTTTGCAAATACATGGTTATTGAAAGTGATAAAGCCCAAGAAGAAATTAAAACAAAAGAAAGCCCAACACACAAAGAAGCCCACATGTCACAACATGACAAAGAACACAAATCCTCTTGTACTTGCACCTGCAAAAGACGTTACAACAAGAAATCAAATCAACGGTAACAATGGCAATCGATTCTTGGTTTTACAAACCTTGACCAGAATACAACTGTCCAATGATAAGGATGACCTGATTCTAAATTGTTCTTTTTGTCACTATAAAACCTCTGTAAAATCCTAGTCTGAAATATTCATTTAATAACAAAGTATTATTCTGAAATATACCACTATCTTTATAAGCTTTCTAAAGTCTTTCAGTTATTATAAAAATATATACTCCAGATTGGTTTTATAAAAGATTGATTTTATAGTCTATTAATTGTTTTTCGGTAACTTAATTTTTTGTATAAAGTACAAAAGGCGCAAAAAATGCTTAACGTCATAATTTTTTGTATAAAACACAAGAGGCCCAGAACAGCATCCCAACATGTCATACATGAAAAACAAGATACAACACAAGAGGCCCAAAATAATAATGAAGTTGAGATATTATTGAATGAAACACAACAAGAAGCTCAAAGAGAATAAGATATGGCTGCTACAATCTAATTCTGGAGACTCAAACTCTAGCCAAGTTAAGCTCTCCACCACACCTCCTCAAACCAATAATCATCCCATGACAACAAGAGCAAAGGCAGGAATCTACAAACCAAACACTAAGTATGTGCTTCTCACTTCATTATTCTCCACAGAAGAACCAAAAACACTAGCAGCTGCAAAGAAACATCCAGGATGGAATCAAGTTATTCTTGATGAAATGGGACGTATCCACATGCTTCACACCTGGACTCTGGAACCACCAACAGAAGTTATGAACATACTAAGCTCAAAGTCGGTTTTTAGAACAAAACTAAAACCAAATGGAATTGTTGACAAACTCAAAGCTCGGTTAGTTGCAAACCAGAGAGGATCAACATTTGTATCAGAGACTAAGTCAAACCAGAGAGGTGGACGAGCAAGTAGAGGTATTGGACGAGGTCGTGGAAAATTTGTGGCCAATCCTCGAGCAACTGTTTGACAAGATCAGATTGCTCATGATTGATCTTCTCAAAGCTCAATGACTAAACACTTCCTCGAAACGGATGTCGGGTAAAACTAGTCTCACTGATGGGTAGATCTAGTGATTGTGAAACCGTAATATAGCATGTCCATGGCTTGGTGACAATCTGAAGGGTGATTCAAAGTTGTGTAAAATCAGTCAGGCTGATGGGGTATAACTAGGTGATTGGGCAAGGTAAGGCTAAGGATTTTAGTGCTATGTAATGCTGCTAAGTGTAACTTTGTTGTAAAGTTAACTTATACGATCACTAGTTATTGAGCATCATATTTGATGCTTGTGAAAAACGTGTCTCTATGTCTATTTCTCACATGGTTTAGGGGTTCTCCGCACTTACAGTCTTCTCCGAGCAGATTGTAGAAAGAGGAAAGGCGGGTCAAAAGGATAAGTGTCGTGCCAACTCCAAAGCTAGAGGGGAGATAAAAAAGAAATGAACACTCATGTCATGGTTATCTTGTCCAAGTCGGTTTCTCAGTTTTCTTTTTTCTTTTTTTGCATTTGTTTGTTGTTGTTGTTGTCTTTCTTAATTTCCTTTAAGGCTTATAGCCATTGTATGTTCTTAAATTAAGTGTGTTTTCTTATTTTAACAAAAAAATATATATGAGAGAGATAAAGGATCATGGCTCTGTGTGGAATATATTTTATATCGAGACTAGCTATTTTTCATTTCTTTTTATGGTTTGACGAACAAAATATTTATTTTTATGGCTAGATGAACAAGTGCAAAAAATCTGTTACTAAAATAGTTGACAATGTATAATATTTTACATGTTTTGTGGGTATGGACACAAAATCTAATAAACGCTAATTATTGCTAGTTATTAAACCAAAATTAAGGATTTGTTTAATATTGTACATATCGCGAGAACATAAATGTTTTTTTCATTATGGCTTTTGTCCTTATATTAGTGAAGACACATTTAAATAATAATGCATGCCTAATATACAAAAATTTACCACACTAAACCGACACATTCAAACTTAACTCGAAATTCTAAACAATTTTAAGGTATACCATTGAAACAAAATCATCTCTCTCACTCATGCACATGGCACTCTCCAGTTCTTTAGAAACAAAAAGATTCTAATTAATATTTAGAAAAAGAAAGGAAATCAATTTTAATTTCGAAATAAAAAAAGAAACAAAAAAACAAGGTAATAAAGTCAAATAATGATATATAAAAAAATCTTACCTTGATAATTTTTTCAAATCTCTATATCGCCAAGATGTTTAAAAAAAAGAAAAAAAGAAAGAAAAAGGAAAGGAAAAAAATCTTGGTTCAAAATAGAAAAGAAACAAAAGAAATTGAATAATAATATCTAAGAAATCGTAACTTCATGTATTTTAAATATTCATATATTGTCGATATGTTTCAAAAAAGTCAAAACAAAGGAAGGGAACATTCTTTATTTCAAAAAAAGAAAAAAAGAAGAATTCAAATAATAATATCTAAACACGTGAGAAACATTTCTTAAAATTAATTTGAGATTTAGATCTAGGTATAATCGTGGATATCAAGTTTCTAAAATCTAGTTTGAATAAAAATTATGATTTTCACAAAGTCAAACCTCTATAAATTAATAATGTCGGCACCACACCAAAACTCAAAAATTATTAATTTACAATGATTATTAATTTATAGAGAGACAAATTACACTAAAATTCAATTTGGAACCGGAAAAAATATTATTTTAGAGAGGTATTAACGAATCGAGTATTAATTTATAAAGGTTATATTGTAATTTAATTTTTGTAACGGGTCATTAAAAATCAAAAATCGAATTTGAAATTACGAATGATAAATATTATGAGGCAAAATAAATTTTAGTTTATGTATAATATATGCGCGTAATTTTTGCGACAACTCGGAAAATATCAAACATAGTTTATAAGATATAACCAAATCATATTCGTAAAATCAAAATCTACAAAACCAAAAAATTGTATATGTTCGTCATTATAAGAAAATAATAAAAATTACTCTATATTCATGTACTCTATGAAATAAGCGATTACAAACATATAATCCAATTCAATTTGAATTTTTTTAATATATTTGTTACTAATAATTTTAGGGAGAATTACAAAACTACACCATTTAAATTGTATTTCACAAAATACACGATTTTATAGTAAGTTCACAAAACTACAGCTAATTACAAAAAATTAAATCAAAATAATCCCTACTCACAAAACCCTACTTCCTTAATACTAAACCCTAAAAAACTAATTAGGGACCCAGAATGAAAAGATTTTGATTTTGGTAAATTTTTAGAGGGTAATTGAACCATTATAAATTTGAAAACGTTGTAGGTATAACAAAACTTGAATTAGTTGTAATTTTGTGAAGAAAGAGTTGAAATGGTGTAGTTTTGTAAAAAAACTAGTTTATGACCCAAGAATATGCGGGTTTACAATTTATATCTTAAGACCCGCAAAAAGCAAAACTAAAAAGAATAAAAAATCAAATCATCCAAAATCATGTATAAAATTAACTAAAATAAGATTAGCGTAATCATACGATTATTTATTGAGAAATTCACAAAACTACACCATTTCAATCTTTCCTTCACAAATTTACACATAATTCTATTTTTCCTACTTTTACACATTTTTCAAATTTTAAATGGTTCAATTATGCTCTAAAAAATTACCAAAATTAAAATATTTTCATTTGGGTTCGCTAATTAGTGTTTATGATATAATATTGAAGTTGTAAGATTTTGTGGGTAAGGCTAATTTCGATTTAATTTTTAGTAATTAGGTGTAGTTTTGTGAAGTGATTTAAAAAATGTGTATTTTTGTGAAATGCAATTTAAAAGGTGTAGTTTTGTAATTCTCCCTTATTTATTTATTTTGATCCTCTAATTGTTTGTTGATGTTTGAGGCTTTCTCTTTTTTTTACGAATGAACATACAATATTTATTTTCATAGGAAACAAATTATATTAATAGGAGAATTACAAAACTACATCTTTTGAATTGAATTTAACTTTACAAAATACACTCATTTAAAATCAATTATTATAAATAAACCTAAACTAAATATTGAACCCAAAATACACCTTAAACATTAAATCTTACCCTTATCAAAAAATAAATCTTAAATACTTAATGGGAGAATTACAAAACTACACCTTTTAAATTGCATTTCACAAAAGTACACCTTTTTAAAATCACTTCACAAACCTACACCTAATTACTAAAAATTAAATCGAAATTAGCCTTACCCACAAAACCCTACACCTTCAATATTATACCCTAAACACTAATTAGCGAACCCAAATGAAAATATTTTAATTTTGGTAATTTTTAGAGCATAATTGATTCATTTAAAAATTGAAAAGGGTGTAAAAGTAGGAAAACATTGAATTAAGTGTAATTTTGTGAAGGAAGGATTGAAATGGTGTAGTTTTGTGAATTTCTCATACTTTAATAGCAAATAGAAGTAAGATTTTTTAATTTTGGTAATAATTTAAGAGGTAGTTAAATACATTAAAACTTTAAAAAGGTGTATCATAAATAATGTTTTTATATGTAGTTTTGTAAGATAGTGTTTTAAAAAGGGAGAATTATTATCCTGACTTTTTTAGATTTTTTATGCAAATATGACCTGAATTATTTTTATATAATTAGACTATTATCTGGTATTTTAAGCTATAATTTTTACCCGAAAATACCCTTGCCCCCTTTGACATGAATAATTTTTTTCTTTTCAGCCCGACCGAATTTACAAAAAAGCCACCACTTATTTTTCGCGACATAGCAAACTTAATATTAAGAATCCAAGATTTATATAATATGGACCTTTAAAAAAAGGGGAGAATTACAATACTACACTGTTTAAATTGCATTTCATAAAACTACACCATTCCAAAGTCACTTCACAAACACTAATTAGCGAACCCAAATGAAAAAAAATAATCTTGGTAACTGTTTAGAGGGTAATTGAACCATTCAAAATTTGAAAAGAGTGTTGATATAGAAAAAAATTAATTAGGTATAATTTTGTGAAGGAAGGGTTGAAATGGTATAGTTTTGTGAATTCCTCAAAAAAAGAGTGAGAAATTTTTTGAGAAATTTTTTGAGAAAGTAATAATGTATATCTATACATATGAAGCAAAGGAGTAATAAAAGATGATTTTAACAAGATCTATTGTTGGAACTTGTTTTTGAAGAAATGGTTTAGACCATCTTCCGGTGTGTTTCCGGTGGATACATTCATCGGAATACCCGGTTTCTAGATGCGATGTAATCGTAGTCTTGAACATTATGAAATAATGTTTATGATCAAAAACAATGTTTGTGTGAATGAGAAATAAGTGTATAAAGTGGGTTGCTTGTATAGCATAAAATATAACATTTATAAAAATGTCTCACATTACAAATTTGGATGAAAATTCAATTATAGGAGAAATATTATAATGTTTATGTACATTATAATATGTATGAGAGATATATTAAAATCTATGGGCTTAGATTTTTGGTTAGTGGATTAAGGCCCAAATTGTAATATATGTGTCAAATATTGATCTTGATATTTTTGTGATTTGGTCAAGACACAATTATTCCATTAGATCTTCTTATTTATTAAGAATATACTTTTGAGATATGTGCCAAAAATATGTAACGTATCACATCAATTCTCAAATCTCCATAATTATTAATAATGAAATATTCTATAACAAAGGCAAAAAGATTTGGCTCTTGAAGGCTAAACCAAAGCTTTGTCTCTTGAATGTATCTTTAAATTTCGTATGATATTTTTTTGAGTTTTATACGAACAGGTGGCGTTTTTGAACCGAATCTAAACTTTGTTGCATCGGTTATCTATTTTTATTGTCTCTGTTGCTTGCTTAATGTTTTAAGTTATTTTCCAGAGAGGTGCTAAGGTTGCTTTAAGTTTATTATAGTTGCACTCTTGAACTTTTTGTTGCTTCTGGCGTTTGCTCTCGTTTGCATCTGTTTATTACATATAGTTAACAAAAGTCAATTGTTTTATTATTGTTCAATTGCTTTAGTATTATACACGTTAATTAATTGTTCAATATTGCTTAGGCTTAAATTTGCTTGTTCTCATTTAGAAAATTAAAGGCATAAATCAAGTTTTGTTTTTACGCTGGTTTTTGGTTATCTAATTTTCTTATTTGTGAAAAGTGTATTTTTGAAAAGTTATAACGCTTGTTCTGTTTTGAATATTTGTTTTAATCATCTTTATTGTATATTTTAAATAATATATAACCGGTTCTGTTTAATTTCATTAATTATTAAATTAAAGAGAATCGTTTGTTAGAGCACGATTACTGATGTTTCTTAGTGAAAAATAAAGAGTGCTTAGGATTAAAAATAAATACACTTAATTGAATTAACCTAAGTATCGATGCTTATATAAGGAACTTTCTTTCTCCTTAGCACCGGACACGTGTCGGCAAGGAGAAAAATATATGGTTTTTTTTTATTTCCGTTTTAAATTATCAGTTTTCTATTTTAAATGTTTATTTGTATTATTTATTTTCTTTTTCTAACAAGAGAAATTCACAAAACTACACCCTTTCAACCCTCCCTTCACAAAATTACACATAATTCAATATTTTCACAAGTTTACACCCTTTCAAAATTTTAAAAGCTTGATTTACCCTTTTAAAAATTACCAAAATTAAAATCTTTTCATTTGGGTTCGCTAATTAGTGTTTAGGGTATAGTATTAAGGGGGTAGGATTGTTTGGGTAGGATTTATTTGGATTTAATTTTGAGTGTTTAAGTGTAGTTTTGTGAAGTATTTTGGAAATGATGTAGTTTTGTGAAATGTAATTCAAATGGTGTAGTTATATAATTCTCCCTTCTAATAATGAATAAGTTTTCAAATATGTTTTTAAATTTTAGTTTTTAATTTTTAATTTTTTAATATTAAATTTTATTTTTAAGCACCCCTAACTAAACAACACCAATAATTGTCACCAAAAAAACTAAAGAACTAAAGTTTCTTAAACTAAAAATTAATTACAATTAAATACAAAAAATTAACTAAGCACTTTACTAAGCATCAACCAATAATGATGCTCTTAGATGCTTAAACCGTTATAGTATTATAATCTTGACTAAGGTTGTGTGTGTGCTTTTTATACTTTGGTTTTTGACTTTCTTATTAAGTTGGAAAAAAAAATCTTAAATAGACTTTGTTGTTTCACGTATGCAGCTTAGTCTCTAGCTTATCTTTTGTTTTATTGCACGCGTTCATTGGTTTGTAATCGTATTTGTAAACTAATAATACTTTTGTGTCCGGTTTGTTTAGTAACTGGTTCAATATTTAGTCACTCATAGAATTCATTGCTATTTAGCTAAAGTTGCAGTATTAATATTTTCAGATTTGTTATTTTCCTGGAAATTTGTTTATATGGATTTTAAACATTTGAATCGTGTCTTTATAGTGGCGGCTTGTCTATGCATTATTGTCTACGGTTTATTTAAATCTTTTAAATTCTTAAATTTTGTGTTTGGTTTTGTTTAGTATATTAATTTGGTTTTGTGTCTTTGTGAAGAGATCCGTTTTAAGCATGACTAACAACGAAAACCAAATTGTGGTCGATGGGCAAAACAAAGATGCACCAATCGATGAAACCGTTGGAGGTGGCTCACTAGGAAACGTGACAAGTGAGACGACGCCCCAAACCCAATATGGAAGTGGCTATCCACTTGTGCCTAACGCAATTAGCGTGGGACTTATGCCCAAAAAGTTCGGTGGGAAAGGGTTCAAAACGTAGCAACAAAAGATGAAATTCTTTTTAACCACAATGAACATGGACAAGCATCTGAAAGATAAAGCACCGTTCCTCCCACCTGATAAACGGACCCACTTATTTTTCTAAGTGTGGAAATGTGAACTCAAAAGGACTTTGTGTGCAAGGGTAGGATTCTAAGCCGCTTGATAGACCCACTATATGATGTGTATAGTAAGGTCGAAACGTCTATGGACCTTTGGGTTGCCTTAGACAAAAAATATAAGTCCGAGGACGCATGCTGCTAGAAAAACGCTAGGACGAAATTCCTCAACTTCAAAATGGTGGACTCAAAACCCATCATAGAACAAATTGAAGATTTGCAATAGATTACGCATGAGATAGCGAGTGAAGGAATGAACATTTGTGAAATTTTCACGGTGAATTCTTTCATTGACAAGCTCCCTCTAAGTTGGTTGGACTTCAAAAACTATCTCACGCACAAGCGTAAGGAAATATCCCTCGAAGACTTAATTGTCAAGTTGCGGGTTGAATCTCGAAACCGCAAGGCCGATGCTGTTCTGATGCGTCAGAATAATGTCAACATGGCTGAGCAAAAAAGCAAGGAGAAAGGAAAAATCCCCCCAAAGGCCTCCACTAGCTTCAAGAAGCAAATATCCGCTAAAAAGTTTACGAGAAAGTGTCATAAGTGTGGCAAAGATGGACACAAAGCCGATGTTTGAACGAGCAAGGCTGGTCCAAGCAAAGACAAAGGGAAGTCTCAAGCTAACCTCACCGAAGAAGACTTGTGCACTGTGGTCACAGAGGTCAACTCGGTTGACAACAACCCTATGGAATGGTTGTACGACACAGATGCCACTACTCACATATGCATGGATAAGGAGATGTTTAAGACCTATCAATAATGCAAGAGTGAGGAACGCTTGCTAATGGGTAACACCGGCTCATCCAAAATTGAGGGTCGTGAAACCGTTGTGTTGAATATGACCTCTGGACGTGGGATCGCTCTCAACAACGTCAAGCATGTACCTAACATGCGGAAAAATCTGATTTCTCGAACGCTAATGAACAAAGCTGGATTTGGAATTCACTTTGAGGCGGATAAGCTTGTTCTTAGGAAATATGGGGTGTATTTGGGTAGGGGTTTTGTTAAGGACGGATTGGTCAAAATGAATGTAATGACAGTCTTTCCCAAAAACGATGTAACCGATGTTTCGATTAATGAGAAAAACCCAGTTGCTTATTTGGTTGAGTCTTTCAATACTTGGCATGAACGATTAGGACATGGTAATTATAAATCTATTAAGAGATTAATTAATTAGAACCTTATTCCAAAATGCAAGATAAACAAAGATAAATGTGAAGTATGCTAAGCTTACAAAAACACCATCACCTCATGTTGAAAGAACCACAGAACCTCTAGGTTTAATTCACACATATTTATGTGATTTGAAATATGTTCAAACTAGAGGTGGAAAAAAAATATTTTGTGACTTTCAATGATGATTGTACAAAATATTGTTATGTATATTTGCTAAGAAGCAAAGATGAAGCATTAGAAAAATTCAAGGAATATAAACTTGAAGTTGAAAATCAACTTTCGAAAACTATTAAAATAGTTCGAAGTGATAGAGGAGGCGAATATGATGGTCATTTTTATGTATTTTGTAAAGAACATGGCATTATTCATCAAACGACGGCTCCTTACTCACATGAATCTAACGGAGTTGCGGAACGACTTTGAAAGAGATGATGAATGCGATGTTGCAGGAATCTGGGTTATCCCAGAACATGTGGGGGGGGGAATCTTTGCTTACCACTAATTATATCATCAACAAGATACCGCATAAAGTTATTGGTAAAACACCATATGAACTTTGGAAAGGTAAAGTACCTTCGTACAAATACCTGAAAGTGTGGGGGTGCCTCACAAAAGTAGCGGTGCCACCACCAAAAAATGCCACAATAGGACCTAAAACTGTGGATTGTATTTTCATCGGATATGCACACAATAGTAGTGCTTATCGATATATGGTTCATAAATCACATATATCGGATATCCATGAAAATACAACAATGGAATCAAGAAATGCAGTTTTCTTCGAAAATGTGTTTCCTTGTAAGGAAAAAGTTCTAAGCGAACTAGTGAAGAAAGAGATTCAACCACATCTGAAAACGAGGCTAGTACTTTGCACACATCGTTTGATGATGTCGATGAACTTGAGGTTGAACCTAGGCGTAGCAAAAGAGCTCGTAAGGAAAAAAAATTCGGAGAAGACTTTCTAATGGTCTTTCTTTTAGAGAATGCACCTAGAAGTTTCACTGAAGCCATGTCTACACCAGATGCGCCTTTTTTGAAAGGAAGCGGTCAATAGTGAAATATACTCCATTATGCAAAACCATACTTGGGAGATAATTGATTTACCACAAGGGTTTAAAGCCCTTGGGTTTAAATGGGTTTTCACAATAAAACTGAAAACCGATAAATCGGTAGATAAGTATAAAGCTAGGCTTGTTGTGGAAGGTTTCCGCCAAAAAGAAGGTTTGGATTTCTTTGACACATATTCTTCGGTAAGGAGAATAACTTCAATTAGAATGTTAATAAGCATTGTTGCATTGAGAGACCTAGAGATACATTAGATGGATGTAAAAACCGCTTTTCTAAATGGTGATTTAGAAGAGGAAATTTATATGAAACAACCTGAAGGGTTTGTCGCCAGGATAAGAAAACAAAGTCTGTCGACTAGTGAAGTCATTATATGGACTTAAACAAGCTCCTAAACAATGACATCAAAAGTTTGATGAAGTCATGTTGTCAAATGGTTTCATCATTAATGAATGTGATAAGTGGATATACATAAAAAATACTCTGCAAGGATATATTTGTTATGTTTGTATGTTAATGACATGCTCATTATTGGAAGTAATAAAGAGATGATCAATCAAACTAAAAATATGCTAAGTATCAAGTTTGATATGAAAGACATGGGATTAGCAGATGTTATTCTATGGATTAAGATCATTAGAAACTCTATTGGAATAATCTTGTCTCAAACTCATTATGCGGAAAAGATACTTGAGAGATTCAAAAACTACTCAAGTGTAGTAGCAAAAACTCATGTGGACCCTCAAATTCACCTAACGAAAAATTCAGGTGAAGTTGTGTCACGATCAGAGTATGCACATATAATTTGAAGTCTAATGTATTTGACAAATTGTACTAGACCCGATTTAGAGCATTCGGTAAATGTACTAAGTCGTTACACAAGCAATCTAGGACATAAACACTAGAAAGCCATAACTAGAGTATTAAACTATATACGTTATACTAAGAGTTATGGGCTACACAATGGTAAAGAACCATCGATATTGGAAGGATACAATGACGCAAACTGGATATGGATCTCTGATTCCAAGAACTCAAAATCCACGAGTGGATACGTCTTTACCTTAGGTGGTGGAGAACTTTCTTGGAAATCTTCTAAACAAACTCTGTTGGCTAGATCGACCATGGAATCTGAGTTCATAGCTTTAGACAAAGATGCAGAGGAAGCATAATGGCTTCGGATTTTTTTGGAAGATATTCAAATGTGGGAGAAACCAGTGCCGTCATTACGTGTACACTGTGATAGCCAATCGGCTATAGCTCGGGCATTGAATATTCTCTATAATGGTAAATCTCGTCATATAAGAAGATGTCATAAAACCATTAGATACTTGATCTCAACTGGTGTAATCACGATAAATTACATCAAGTCAAATGACAACCGAGCGGATCCGTTTACTAAAGCATTGTCACGAGAACAAGTTGTAAGATCATCAAGAGAATGGGTTTAAATCCTATGAATTTAGAAAAAGTTTGATGGAAACCACCTACGCGATTTGAGATCTCAAGAAGTAGTTTCAAAGGGAAAACTAAGTCAAATTGATTATGTTTGAGCAATATGAGACATTTTTCTCTACCCAGTTCCCATGATGATAAACAATGCAACATGTATATATAGAGGATGAGCGTTGCTCTTAATGATTTGAGTTCATAGTAAAACATGTTACTTCTTAAAACAAAACTAATAACAAATCACCTTGTGAGTGTGAAATGGAATCGTTTATAGGAGAATGAAGACGATGTTATATTCTCCAAGTTCACTCATGATTAACTAGACATGTTCACGACCAAAATGAACACAATAGAGAACCTAGTTCTATGAGAAAATGAAGCTATGATATAATTGTTTTCTCGGTTTACATCAAAACCCGGGTGGTTGAAGACATCATGTTCACCTCCTAGTCGAGTAAACTCGACATATATTAACAATGACTGGTTCAAAGCTGAGAAATGCTACCAGCTCAGATATAGTGAGTTTTTGGCTTGTACTCTCAAAAGTCCTTCTGTTTAGTCTAGGCTTAAGTTTTAGGCTTAAGTTTTCGAGTCATCATGTGTCTAGAGTCATTTCTATTCATGTGGGGGATTGTTGGAACTTGTTTTCGAAGAAATAGTTTAGACCATTTTCCGGTGTGTTTCCGGTGAAGACATTCGTCAGAATAACCGGTTTCTAGATGCGATGTAATCGTAGTCTTGAACATTATGAAATAATGTTTATGATCAAAACAATGTTTGTGTAAATGAGAAATAAGTGTATAAAGTGGGTTGCTTGTATAGCATAAAATGTAACATTTATAAAAATGTCTCACATTATAAATTTGGATTAAAATCCAAGTATACATGGAGAAATATTATAATGTTTATGTACATTCTAATATGTATGAAAGAGATATTAAAATCTATGGATTAAGGCCTGTAATATTTGTGTCAAATATAGATTTAGATATTTTTGTGATTTGGTCAACAATATATCTTTGAGATATGTGCCAAAAATATGTAATGTATCACATCAATTCTCAAATCTCTATAATTATTAATAATGATATATTATATAATAAAGGCAAAAAGATTTGCCTTGGAGGTGAAGGCTTTATGGTTTCTATATAAACCAAGCTTTGTTCTCATTCTAAACACACAACAACATACAAAGCATACAATCCTTCACTTCTTTTCTTTCTTCTTTCTTGATAGTACACATAGCATCTAGGTTCGTGAGCTTTTGTTCTCCGGTGATCGGGATCCAGAAGAATCCGCATTTGTATCATGGGAATCTTACCGCTACGAAACCGTCGCACTACGAGGCGTTTAAAGATTTAAGGAAAGAGATCCGAAGTCTGGCCTCTGCCATCCCTAACCTTGTTTCTATTTTTTTGGTATAGTGGTAGCTTAGTTGTTCTTAAATCTCATCTTTGATATTAGCTGCCGTGTGTAGTAATTTAGGTCCTACATCTATTAAAATCGCAACACCGCGTAGCACGGGAAATTCTCTAGTTAAAATATTCAATAAGATATCTCTGCGTATATAATTAATAAGTTTGTTATATATCTTATATATATCTTATATTATTAATTAATACAGAAGACGGAGAGAGAAAATCATTCTAAAATTACACGTGTCATCACCTGAACATTTATGGTCCCACATTATTAAAAATTTATAAAAGTCCAAAATAAAAGCCCAAAAGAAAAAGCCCAAATTTAACACAAAATGACTTAAATTGACATTATAAATGGATAATATTAAAAATGTTGAAAACCCCATAAATATAATATTAAAAAATTCATAAGAAATACAATTTTATAATTTCTAATAGATCTCTTAATATTTATATATTATATTCAATTACATTGAGTTCCAAAAAATGATAAAACATATTGTTCATTTACAAATAACAATATTATTTTGTAAAATTGTATTTAACACCAAAATTCATGTCAAATAAAAAACTTGAACACACAATTTACCCGACTCATCAGTTGAACCACCAGTTCTCAAACTTTGAACAAATAATTTCCGGATAAGTTTAGACATGAAAGAGTGATTAAACATTTCTAGAAAATATGTTTAAAATATTTAAAAAACTAATGAAAAACACAATTTTATAATTTTCCTAATGTTTGTATGTTATATTCTCGCACAAAAGAACGATAAAACATATTGTTCATTTATAAATAACAATATTATTTTGTATTAAACATCAAAATTCATGTCCAATGAGAAAACTTGAGCAGAAATTTGACTCGAGCCCTAGAAAATTCAGTGGTTTTATATATCCGAGGTTTTAATAGTCCGATTTTATGACAAATAGAGACCAGATTGATATACTTTTTATTGTTAAACGAGTCATATCAAAGTTTCAAAACTCTATCTAGTTATTGTTTTTAATGGTAAATAGCAAATTATACGTAAAGGTAAATATTCAACATCGAAATGACAATGATAATCTTTTTCGATGATAAATATTAAAATAGTAATATATATTTTCTATATATACTTCAAATTTAAACTCTGCGTTTAACGTGGGTCACATGAGATACAAATTATTTTTATTTCATTTTATACTACACATTGTTTTTATCAATACACATTTTTTCTATTACGTAAATTCTTATCTCGCGCTTGGCGCGGGTAAATTGCTAGTATATATATTAAATGAGGAGACACTTTTGAAAATTTGAATAAAAACTAAAAAAGCCCAAAATATGATATATAAAAGCCCATAACATTAAATCTCTAATTATTTAAAACTAAAATCCCATAACATTTAATCTCAAGTTTAAAGCATAATGTAAATTGAATGTTTAAAACTAATTATATATTTTTGAACAAATAATATATATAGAGAATATACGTATATCCGCCAAATTGTTATAAAAAACTTATATAAAACAAAAATGTTAATTACATAAAGCGGAATTCACAAAACTACACAATTTCATCCCTTCCTTTACAAAACTCTACCTAATTCAATTTTTTCACATATTTAAACCCTTTCAAAATTTTAAAACTTGATTTACCCTATAAAAAATTACCAAAATTAAAATCTTTACATTTGGGTTTGCTAATTAGTATTTAGGGTATAGTATTAAGGGGGTATGATTGTGTGGGTAGGATTTATTTTGATTTAATTTTGAGTGTTTAGGTGTAGTTTTGTGAAGTAATTTTGAAATGGTGTAGTTTTGTGAAATGTAATTCAAATGGTGTAGTTTTTAATTCTCTCTTATATAAATTAATTGATTAGTAATTGTGAATATCAAACTTCTATTAAAAAACAAATTTTTTTTTATCTAAATATATTCATAACAGATAATATTAGCGGTTGGTTTTTGTGTTGAAAATAATTTTATTTTATTGGTTTCTTGATATTAATTTAAATTTTAATTAATAATAGTAATGATATATATTTTGTGTTTGTTTAATATAAAACTCGTTTTAAAATTGTTATAAAAGTTAATAATAAGATTATCCTTACAAATTTTGTTTGGCTAAAAATAAATTACGGTTTTACCCTTAATGAATTTTTTCATGTTTAAAACCAATGGCATAATGTGTAATTAAGTGAATTTTTTTGAAAAAATTTAAAAAAGTAATTCAAAAATAATAAGGGAGAATTGAAAAACTACACGTTTTGAATTACGTTTCACAAAACTACACCTTTTAAAAATTTCTTCACAAAACTACACATAAACAAATAAAATTAAATTCAAATTAAGTATATCCATACAACTCTACCCCCTTAATCACTATACCCTAAACACTATTTAGCGAACCCAATTGATTTCTTTTTTAATTTTGGTGAAATTTTAAAGGGTAAATCAACCTTTTAATTTTTTGAAATGGTGTAATTTTGAGAAAAAAATGAATTGGGTAGAGTTTTGTAAAGAAATGGATGAAAGGGTGTAGTTTTATGAATTTCTCAAATAATAACATAGATGTGTAGGGTTATATAGAATTAACTTTTAATGTTTAGGTTTATTATTTTGCAAATGATGGTATAATTTTGGAGTTTAGGGTTTATAATTTTTATTTTTAATGTTTGGGCTCACTATTTTCAAATTTAGGGTATCGATTTTTGTGTCTAGGGTTTAAAGTTTGAAATTTTAATGTTTTAACTACTGTTTTATAATTTATAGTATATATTATTAACTTTTAATATTTGGGTTCATAATTTCGTAATTTAGGGTAACTTTTGGTAGTTAGGAGCTAGAATTTTAACTTTTAATATTTTTATTACATCAACTTTAGTAATATAATAATACATTAAAACTTAAATGACTTAATATGTTATTACTTTTTGAAAAAATGTGACTAATCTTTTTTATTAGACAAAAGATATACATAAAAAGAACAAAAAATGAAAAAAACAAGGGATAATTATAAAACTACACCATTTGAATTGCATTTCACAAACCTACACCATTTACAAAATACTTCACAAAACTACACCTAAACACTCAAAATTAAATCTAAATACAACTTCCCACACAATCCTACCCCCTTTATACTATACCCTAAACAGTATTTAGCGAACCCAAATGAAAATATTTTAATTTTGGTAATTTTTAAAAGGGTAAATCAAGCTTTTAAAATTTTGAAAGGGTGTAAATATGTGAAAACATTAAATTAGGTGTAGTTTTGTGAAAGAGAGGTTGAAAGGGTGTAGTTTTGTGAATTCCTTAAAAAACAATTACAAAAGCTAACGGTTAGCAAAGACACATGGCAAAAAAATGAAGTCAACTTATGTGGTTAGTAAGAGTGACGTGAGCCACCAGAGTTACCTTCATTGTCTTCACGTATCCACAAGTAGCTTGATTAATACATGTCAAATTCGATATGAGTTACTAACGTGGATAACTCATGATTATTATCTTTTCCCATGCATAAACTATGCGTGATAGTATGACTTATTAGCTTTACCAAAAATATTGCGTTCCAAACACAAAGAAGCAAAATGAACCAAAAATAAGCAATTTAGGAATCCTCAAAACATTATTTCCGAAGTTAGTTTTTTAAAAATGCTTAGGTGTTGCTCGTCCCAGTACCTTCAACCACGTCACATCCCACAGGAACATTAGTAACGATGCCCGGCTCTAGACTTCGCTAACTCATGTAACACTCAAATAGCCTGTCTAACCGCTCGTCTCGGCACCGCCGTCTATAGTAGTCATATAAACATACTAATTATCACGCAAGCCTATACGTATAACAAATGAACAACCAAATAGTTGAATCCTCTAAGTCCTATCTGTTTTCAATCAATGCTAAATAACTCAACAATCATAATTGTACGAACAACCCCTCACCTTATTAGTGCGTTAAACGGGTCTCGGGTTCTTGGATGCTTGAACTGGTTACAGATATGCAATCGGGGCAAAAATTGGGTCAAACAGTGTCCCGGGAAAATTTGGTCAAAGTCAACAAAAAGTCAACGGTCAAAGTAGCTTTTCCGTCTTTATCAATGTGAAATTCGGATCTCGCACATATCTCAGCCAAGTCAAGACATGATTTAAAATTGTCTTTAATTTGTCTTTCCCTTCACATTCAAAAGAGTGTTCATAATGTTATCGAAAAAGTTCTTCTCTATGTGCATCACGTCAAGATTGTGTCGGAGTAGATGATCTTTCCAGTATGAAAGCTCCCAGAAAATGCTTTTCTTATGCCAATTGTGTTCCGTAAGATACCCATCAGGCAGATTAGGCGGGACATGTCAGTTTCCTCCTTGGGGAACTGTGTAATTCGCACAGTAATGATCCATATGCGCCTCAACTTGTTCGCCCGTGTAATACACCGGTGGAGGATCACGAACCACTTTGTTCTTTTTAAACATTCGTTTGTTTTTCCGGTAAGGGTGGCGCAGACTAAGAAACCGACGGTGACAATCGAACCAACTAGTTTTCCTTTCATGCTTCAATTGGAAGACGTCAGTACGATGCATGTAGTAAGGACAAGAGAGTTGTCTGTGTGTAGTCCAGTCCGACAACATTCCATAAGCGGGAAAGTCGCTAATCGTTCATAGAAGCACTGCACGCATTGTAAAATTCTGTTTCCTCGAACAATCGTAAGTCCTTACTCCAGTGTGCCATAAGTCCTTCAACTCTTCCACTAAAGGCTGTAGAAAAACATCAAGGGATCTTTTTGGATGTTTAGGTTCATGGACTAAAATACTCAGAAATAAAAATTCCCTTTGCATACACATCTCTGGTGGGAGGTTATAAGGGGTGACGATGACGGACCATAAAGAATACTGCCTACCTGACATACCAAATGGACTAAATCCATCCGTACATAGACCAAGGTAGACGTTACCTTTTCGTCTAGAAAAATCGGGGTACACCGAGTTAAAGTGTTTCCATGCTTTTGCATCTAATGGGTGGGTCACCTCTTCAGGCTTCTGTGTATGCTCTGCATGCCACCTCATCGAAGAAGCTGTCATCTCCGAGTGATACATCCTTTGTAGCCTGTCTGTTATAGGCAGATACCACATCTTTTGGTACGGTACCCTCTTCCGACCTACTCCTTCTGGCCTATATCTTGGTTTTTTGCAAAAACGACATTCCTCAAGAATGTCGTCGTCTTTCCAATATATCATACAATTGTCTACACAGACATCAATTGACTGATACGGAAGACCAAGACTGATAACCAATTTTTGAACCTCATAAAACGTTTCAGCAGCTAAATTATCAGAGGGTAGATATTCTTTTAACAATGAAGCCCAATCATCCATGCAAACCTCATATAAGTTATGGTCTGTTTTAATATTCATCATTCTAGCAGCTAATGACAATTTAGAGTGCCATTCTCTACAATTATCATATATTTGTTGATTTGCAGCATTTAACATGTCGTAGAATTTTTTAGCATCTAAATTAGGTTCTTCAACTAAATTTCCATCAGATGCAACTCCAGGGACGAAATGCATCGCTAACCATGTCATTTATCCTATCCGGTTCATTTCCATGATCATGATGAAAATTATAATAATCATACTCATTTTCTACATGCTGGTCATAGTCTACTGATTCCGATGATAATTACTACTACTAGCAACATTACCACAATAACCTTCCCCCTGCTGAAACCATATATAATATTGTGGTGTAAATCCTCTATTTAACAAATGCTTCCAAACATTTTCAACCAAAATGAACCGTCTATTGTCGCATTTGATACAAGGACAAAACATCTTACCGCTTTCGATAGTGACAGGTAGATTTGTGTCTTGTTGCATGAATACTTCAACCCCGTCGAGGAACTCCCGTGTCACCGATCCGTCATCGCCTCGATGTATGTACATCCATTTTCGGATTTCGTAAATATCGCCTCTAGACTTTTTTTATTAAATTTTGTTTTTTTTTTAAAAAAGAGTATTTTTTTGTATGTGAGAGATATAAAATTGATGGTGTGATTTCTGGTGAAAGATGAGGAGGTATTTATAAGAGTTTTTAAAATTTTCCAACTTTTTACCAAGGAAATTAACTACTAATTTACAACGATTCATAATTTAACAAGGAATTTACAACGATTTTACAACGATTTAACGACTAAAATGAAAGTTGTAAATAATTAGGTGCAACAAAAAATACACGTTTACAACTACCAGATTAAATGTCTTTAAATCGTTGTTAAAATGTCCCAAAATAGAAGTTGTAAATTCGTTGTAAATTTACGACGAATTTACAACGATTTCGTTTTTATTCGGAAAATCGTTGTAAAATCGTCGTAAATTTACGAAGATTTTAATCGTTGTAAAGTTTACGACGATTACAAAAATCGTCGTAAAATCGTCGTAATTTCGTCGTAAATTTACGACGATTAAAATCGTTGTAAATTTTTCGTGGTAATTTGCGCAGATTCTTGTAGTGTACGGGTCAAATTCGATATGAGTTACTAACGTGGATAACTCATGGTTATTATCTTTTCCCATGCATAAACTATGTGTGGCAATATGACTTATTAGCTTTACCAAAAAATTTGTGTTTCAAGCACAAAGAAGCAAAATCAACCAAAAAAGAAGCAATTTAGGAATCCCCTAAACATTATTTTCTTTTATTACCTTCTTTTTTGTTTTTCGGGTTTTAATTTTTGTTTTTGTGACTTTTTTTCCTCAATACGTCTTTCAAAACGACACTTAAAAATATATGTTAATTTGAGTGATATTTACATAACTTAAAAAATTTATTATTGGTTAAAGGGCGTCATTTTTCGTGTGTGTTGGAAGCTTCAAATCAATTAGGAGCGACATTGCATAGTCATGATCCATCGATAAACTTGAGGAAGGTTTTTCTTATCCTCCCAATCTCCCATTAATGTCAATTTTGATATAGAAAACTCTCACCACCCCTATCTTCTCTTTTTTGTTAGAAATCAATATGCTCTCCTTAAAATTTAGTTTTTCTTATTGATTCAGTATTAACCATTACCAACAACAAAATCCTAAAGTATAAAAGTATTTCATGAACAATTCAAATTTGCAAATGAAAAAAAATACATATTAAAACCATAAAACAAAAAATACTAAGAATGAGATCTATGCCAATGAAGACAATATTTAATTGACATACCTTCCACAAAACTACTAACCATTAAGAGAAGGATCAAGGTTTAGTCCACCGCGAGTGCCTCCCATTGAATTCCAAAGTAACTGCCCTACCCAACCAAATTGCCCCCCTAAAAACTTGAGGATCGATTCGTATTTTGATTTGGAAACTAAGGAGTGATATAGGTTAGAAATTGATTCATAAGATTTAGGACAGTTCGTACGGCCTAGTTATGTCATAAACATGATTTTTATTTGAATTTTAGAAACCAAAAAACATGATACTGCTTTGTGATAAGTTTAGGGTTCATATAAAATTAATTGAGACTAAATTTTGGCCTGCGCCAACCGCAAAGTTTTTTTTTTTAATTTCGACATATATACAAATTTATTTAAAATAGATTTGAAACTGTGTTCAAAACATTTTTTTTATTTATTATGACAATTCGCAAAAATACCATAAAAATGTGGTTTAGAACAATGTTGACATCCTCTACTTTTTCTCTTTGAATAATATTAAAATGTTTTTATAATCCAAATACCATAAACTTTAAATCATATAAAAGAATGCAAATATAATTTTAATTTATGGCATTACTATTTGATATATTTATCCAAACCGGGGCAAAAATTGGACTACGCATTGATTTTATCCGAGAGTTATCACACAAAACATATTTATGACTAATAACTTTATATTGTTAGAGTTTGGACTTGAAGATTTTTGGCTTAATCCAAACCCATCAACTTAAACTTGCTGGCTTAAGATATTTAAGATTTCTTTAAATTTTCATTCAAATTTCAAAGAAAGGTTCTTTAAGATACAATTAACATCCTCGGAAAGACAAAGAAAGGTTCTTTAAGATACAATTAACATTTCGCAATCGCAATTTTTACTGACTTTTATTTTCAAGTTTTCTTGATGAGATGTCAATACAAAAATTGAGGTGTCATCTTATCTTATGGAGAGGCACAAGGTTTATTATATTACTAGGGCTAACCCGCCTTTTGGATGACATTTTCTTTATATTTTTTATTTAAATAGTATTGTAAGTTATTTACCATTTAGAAAAGTTTTTTTATAATTATAATTATATATTGTTAGTAAATCTGTATAGTTATAGTTAGATTTAAACGGGAAATAATATTATACGCGTTATTTTATTAACAAATAAATATAAAAGATACACAACAATATATGGTTATAGTAAATAAGCGATTTTTACTTTTTTCATCTATTACATTTTTTGTTTTATTACATTGCTTTTGTTATTTACATGAAAAACGTTGATTTTAAATTAATAATTAGATAGTGGATCCATGAAAATAACAAATAAGTTATCATAAATATTTTCTTTATTTGTTCAAGTAATTTTACGTTTTTATTTTTTCTTATTTCTTAAAACATTCTTAAATTTTTCTTTTTCTATGTTATTTTCCTTATTTCAGATTATTTTATTTTTCTATATTTCTGACTAATTTATTTTATTTCTAATTATTTGATTATTACTGTTAATTATTTTATTTTTGATTATTTTCTTTATTTCTATCTTTTCTCAATATTGTTAAGTTTCCATTTTATAAAATGTCTACGTATTAATTTTAATACACATGTCACGATCTAAAATAACCATTGCAAATGTCACGATCTCGTGAGTTATAATTATGCTTGTCAAGCTCATCTTAAACGCGTTTAGTTTTATATATTAAAATTATTTGATAATAAATGTTAATTTTTTTAATTTATAAGTGTTTAATTTATAAATTAAACAATGAGTGTTTAATTTATAAGATTTTCATTTTTAAGGTGTTTTCTTTTTTCTTTTTTTCTTATTTTTTTAAGAAAATTCCTTATTTTAATAATGACAAATGTCGCGATCTAAATTAATTTTGACACGTGTCACGATCTGGTGAATTATAATTTGCCTACGTGTCGAGTTCACTTTAAACGCGCTCACTTTTATATAATAAGGTATGTACATTATTTATCTTACCATATAAGTCGTTAGTCATGTCCAACCTTTTGATCAGGTTTTGATATGTCTACGTATCAATTTTAATACACATGTCACGAACTAAAATAACCATTACAAATGTCACGATCTCGTGAGTTATAATTATGCTTGTCAAGCTCATCTTAAATGCGCTCAGTTTATTATAATAAGATTAGTTGATAATTAAAGTTAATTTATTTAATTTATAAGTGTTTAATTTATAAGATTTTCATTTTTCTTTTTTCCTATTTTTTTAAAGAAAATATAGATGTAGTGAAAACTTTTGGTTTGGTTACTTTTTTCTTTTTTTTTGTTTTTCCTTTCTCTTTTTTTAATATTTTTTATTTTGCCTTTTTTCCTAATTAACATTATTAACATTTTTCCTAAAAATTATTAACATTTTTCTTCTATTTTTAATTGTGACACGTGTCACGATCTGGTGAGTTATAATTAAACACGCTCACTTTTATATAATAAGATTTATTGTAGCACAATAGATTGAATAACTTTTTATATATTTTTTGTATTATGATGATTTATTTTCCCCCTTGGTGATTTAATATTGTAATAAGTAATAACTTTTGAGTAATTTATTTTGTATTATCATGTACCCTTGTATGGTAATGGTGGAAATACTCTTGCATGCCTCTTACAAATTTTACATCTTTATTGGAATTTTCAAAACATTTTCTCATTAGTTGCTTTCATACATGTTAAATGTAAATAATAAACTTGTCGTTAATGATTTCTAATTCTTATGACAGTTTAATATATGTAAAATATATTTAATCATCAATTTTGAGAAGGACTATATAAATCTAAAAGTTTTTTTTTGAAACCCAATATTCAAAATTTGGTGAAATGATTATTTCTAAAGAATAATTTTTGTAAAATAAATAAAAATTGTATTTATGTTGTGAAGTGTGAGATAAATAAATATTCATTTTTATTATAAGTGAACTTAAAATAACATAAAAGTGACGTTTATTATCCCACATATTATTACACTTTCAATGTTTCTATAGTTGTTGAAAAGGTGAAAAATTATTTTCCTACTTCTCATCTTTTCGTTGATATCACTTTTCATTCCTAATATACCAAACATCATTTTCTATAGATTTGATGTCAAAGTTTCTATGACACGATTTCTAATGAAAGTCTTTCAAAACCTTATTTCATAAAATTACACCTAATTCATTTCTTTAACTTTACGCCTATTTCAAAATTTAAATGGTTAAATTAACCTTTATAAATGGGGGAATTACAAAACTACACCATTTGAATTCTATTTTACAAAATTACACCATTTCAAATTCACTTCACAAAACTACATCTAAACACTCAAAATTAAATTCAAATAAACCATACCCACACAATCCTACCCTTTTAATACTATACCCTAAACACTAATTAGCAAACCCAAATGAAAAGATTTTATTTTTTGTAATTTTTTGAAAGGTAAAGCAACCATAGAAATTTTTGAAAGGGTGTAAATATATAAAAATATTGAATTAGGTAGAGGTTTGACAGGAAGGGATGAAATGATGTACTTGTGTGAATATCTCTTTATATATTTACTTAAATTAATTTTTTCATTTACTATATCGTGTTCAGGGTTTCCTTTTGGTTCAATATTATTTCTTAATTTTAACCAAAAAAAATGATTCGTTTGGGGTGTGCAACTTCTTTATATAACAACACATGCACTAGTAACATTTTGAGAAAATTTTAAAATACCACACAAAAATGTTTTCATTTAAAAATAGCATTACAAGTGAGATTTCTAGAAAATGAACTTGTCGTTATTGATTTCTAATTCTTATGTAGTTTAATAATGTAAAATATATTGTAACATCAATTTTCAAAAGGACTATATAAATTTAAAAGTTTTTTTTTGAAACTCAATATTCAACATTTGGTGATATGATTGTTTCTAAATAATGATTTTTTAAAAATAAATATAAATTGTATGTATGTTGTGAAGTATGAGATAAATAAATATTCAATTTTATTATAAGTGAAAAAAATTTCAACATTATAAGTGAATTTAAAATAACGTAAAAGTGAAGTTTATTATTCCCATTTATTATTACACTTTCAATGTGTTTATAGTTGTTTAAAAGGTGAAAACTTATTTTTCTATTTCCCATCTTTTCGTTTATATCACTTTTCAGTTCTAGTATACCAGACATTATTTCCTATAGATTTTAAGTCAAAGTTTCGATCTCACGATTTCTAATGAAAATCTTTATGGATTCATTTACGAACAAATATTTTACTGAAACCTTTTCAAAATCTGTTTAAATTAAGAAGATTATTTTGAATTTTTTTAGTATAACTGTAATTATTTATGTTTATATTTATATATACACATATAATTTTTCTTATATATAAATATAAAGTACAATTACATTGAAATTATCAGAATATAACTTTATTTTCACTTTATTGTCATTATGCTCATTCTTTACTTTGCTCAGATGTAGATATCTTGATTTTTTTTTATAACAAATATAATCAATATGAAATCAATTATATAGTATAAATTTTATAGTAAATTTTAGAAAATTACCTAGAAAAATAATTAGTAAGTTATCTTCATTTTTTAAATAAAAAAGAAATCTAATGAACTTCTTAATTATAAGTTATTCATATATATCCATTTGTTTAACTAATATTTATTTTATCATTGAAAATGTATATTTATATATATTATCTTATTATATATATATATATATATATCTTTAAGATACTATTTATAAACTTTATATTAATCAGCTTAATTTACCGATGACAGTAATAAAATCTAAATGAGGTGTCAATTGTGTTTATACCAAACATCATTTTAATTTTTCAATATTTTACCATTAAAATAGATTTTGAATATATATTTAATATATAATAACATAGATAGAAACATAAAATATGTTCAATATTGTCAATATTACTATGAAACAAAATTTGTAAATTATTGTAGTTAGTCGTTAATCTTTTGTATTAGTTTGAAGAGAAATTATTTCCGATAATTTTTAATTTGATGGTTTTTTATCCATATATATGTGTATATTATTCACATATATAAACTATATTTAACAAATTAAAAGGGGATGTCTTTACAAATTTCATGTTTAATTATGAATTAAATTCTTCATATTAATAAAGAAGTAAAGTATTATAAATTAATTAAATATTATTTCAAAATTAAAAGTGAGTTGATGATGTGTCGAAATTTGAGAAGTTTTGAAAATGATGGGACATGATTAGAAGAGAGGACATTCTTATTAGTGGACAAGATGCATGAGTTTCAACTTGGTTTGCTGTTTTTGCTAAGGTGTTTATCTTTTCGTTTGGCTCTAGGAGTTTTTAGTTTTTGGTTCGTTAGCTTTTGAGTTCGGTTAAGAGTAGTTCTTTAGTGGATTTATTTTCTGTCGTCCAAGTTAATTACATGAGGTCTATTCTAGTATGCCTTGTTAGAATTTTATGTCTGCTTGTATATTATATTATTCGGTTTAAAAGAAGAATAAAAGTGAAAAATAGAACTAGTAAAAGGATATTGGGTTTTAGTAAATAACATTGGTCAATCAACCAATCATAGAAGGAGTTGGACCACAATGGCTAGCAAAAGAAACCGATAAGAAACGTGGAATGGAACGCACTTTCAAATGTGTTGTTGGTTCTTGTGATCTATGAATCATTATTTTGGTAATAAAAAAATTGTGTTAATAGTTTTCTTCTTACAACATTTGTCTTAATCATGCTGCCGACCTCTTCTAAATTAGATTAGGATTTGTGAAAGCCGTATGATTGACAAAATATGTCACGAGTGTACTCTCTTATAGTACTCATTCACATAAAGTTTATGACAACTTGCATTTATGAGGAAAAGGGAAAGAGAAAGGCTACATATAAACTATCATCAATAGTCCCCATGTGCATTCAGTATTTCACATTATAAGTGAAACAAACCAAAATGTAAAGTCGTGGCACATCCCTATTATTTTTGATAAAGTGGTACAACCATATTATATAAACTATTGTTATATTAAAATATTACACTCTTTTGCAAATACATGGTTATTGAAAGTGATAAAGCCCAAACCAAAATTAAAACAAAAGAAGGCCCAAACACAAAGAAGTCCACATGTCACTTGCACAAGACGTTACAACAAGAAATCAAATCAACGGTAACAATAATAATCGATTCTTGGTTTTACAAAACCTTGACCAGAATACATCTGTCCAAGGATAAGGAAGACCCGATTCTTGGAGGGTTATGAAACAAAAAAATATTTACGAAAATGCCATTATGAATAATTTTTTGCTTTAATATTGAAAATTTTAATTTTTTACAACAAAAAAAAATTAAGAAAAAAACCCTATTCTCCAAAAAAATCAAGCGTCGTTCTTCAACGTCTTCGTTGTTCTTCGTCTTCGTCGCCGTTCTTCGCCGCTATCACCATCGTCTTTGTTGTTCTTCGTCTTCCTCGTCTTCGTTGTCTTCGCCGTCTTCTTCCTCGTTGTTGTCCTTCGTTGTTCTCCGTTCTTCGTCGTTGTTCTTCGTCGTTGTTCTTCGTTCTTCGTCGTTGTTCTTCGTTCTTGTTCTTCGTCATTGTTCTTCGTTGTTCTTTGTTCTTTGTTCTTCGTCGTTGTTCTTCGTTCTCATGTTTCATGTTTTGTAGACTTAATTTTTTTGTAGACTTGATTCATATTTTGTAGATTTGTTTCATCTTTTGTAGATTTGTTTCATCTTCTTTGTAGAACTGTTTCATCTTCTTCTTAGATTTGTTTCATCTTCTTCGTTGTCACTTTTACTCTCTGTTGTTATTATCGTCATCGTTCTTTCTCGACGTCGTTATCGTTCTTCGTCACCGTTCTTCCTCGCCGTCGTTATCGTTCTTCGTCGTCGTTCTTCCTCGCCGTCGCTATCGTTCTTCCTCTCCGTCGCTATCGTTCTTCATCTTCGTCGTCGTTTTTCCTCACCGTTGTCATCGTTCTTCGTTTTCATCAAGATTTTTCTTCGTCGTTGTTCTTCCTCGCCGTTCTTCCTCGCCTTCGTTATCGTTCTTCGTCGTTGTTTTTCGTTCTTTTTCGTCGTCGTTATTGTTCTCATGTTTCACGTTTTGTAAACTTGATTCACTTTTTGTAGACTTGTTTCATCTTTTGTAAACTTGTTTCATCTTTTGCATACTTGTATCATCTTTTGCAGATTTGTTTCATTTTCTTTGTAGATTTGTTTCATCTTCTTCGTTGTCGTTCTTCCTCTCCGTTGCTATTCTCTTCACCATTCTTCCTTCTTGTCTCTATCGTTCTTTCGTTTCGTCGCCGTTCTCCCTCGTCGTCGCCATCGTTCTTCGTAAAAATTGTCTTCAATTTTGAATCTTGTCTTTTAAGGTTTATCAAGTATGAAGAACCATAAAGACATATAAACATAAACAAAAAAGTATATAGGGTTGTGTCGTGTTTAGGGTATAAGAGATACACAGTTTCGCATACTTGTTATGGGTTTCGCAGAGTTAACTGACTTTATTATAGATATAGTTAGTGGTTTGCGGATTTATTGCGGCATATAAAAAATGTTCTTAAACTTAATTTCACCTAGTACAAAGTAGTAGTCAAGCATACAAAAACAAGAACATACAAATACAAGATTACAATTCAACACATTTCTTCAAAACTTACTGAGTAATACCAAGTAAAGCAATATTCACACGCACCACGAGGAAGGATTGCAAAAATAAATTTCACTTTCGAATTCGGGTTTTTAAGGTTTATCAAGTATGAAGTATCATAAAGACATATCCACATCAACAAAAAAGTATATAAGGTTGTATCGTGTGTTGAGCATAATGGTTATACATATATGTAGTATTTAGTGATTCTTCAAAACTTACTGAGTAATACCAAGTAAAGCAATATTCACACACGCCATGAGGAAGGATTGCAAAAAAAAATTCACTTTCGAATTCAGGTTTTTAAGGTTTATCAAGCATGAAGTATCATAAAGACATATCCACATCAACAAAACAGTATATAAGGTTGTATCGTGTGTTGAGTATAGGGGTTATACATGTATGTAGATTTAGTGGTTCGCGAATTTATTTCAGCATAGAAAAATGTGTTTTAAAATTAACCTCACCCATTAAAAAGTGTTCAAGTGTAATAAATGTTCACATACCCATGAGGAAGGATATCAAAAATTGTCTTCACTTTCGAATCTTGGTTTTTAAGGTTTATCAAGTATGAAGAGTCATACAAACATATCCACATCAACAAAAAAGTATATAGGATTGTGCCGTGTTTAGGGTATAGGGGTTATGCAAGCATGTGAATTTGTTATATAGTTTTGCAGATTTGTTATATAGTTTTGCAGATTTTTTATATATTTTTGCAAATTTGTTATGGGTTTCACAGAGTTAATTGATTGTATTGTAGAGTTATTTTAGTGGTTCGCCGATTTATTCCACCATGAAGACAACGAATATGAAAGAGTTGATGCAGAAGAACACGACGACGGCAAAGTAGACGATGAATACAACAACAATGAAGAAGACGAAGATGAAGAAGGCTTAACGAAGACGACGAAAACAACAAAATTGACGATGAGAAAGAGAACGACGATTAAGGACACGATGAAGAACAAGATGACGACGTCGGAGAAGACAAATACGACGAAACGCATGTATGAGTTAATTCCAAGAATACGAGATCTTTGTTTACTTTCAACTTCAAACACCCATCCTTTCTTCTTGAGATTCCATAAATCACAAACAAGCACAACTTGTTCAATTGATGGTTTTAAAAATAAATCTACAACGAGAGTTGAAAATCTGCTGCAAATTTTTAACCAGATCTAGACGACGAAGACGAAAACCACCAACAACTCGATGAAGACGAAGACTTACACGATGAGGACAAAATTCGACGACTAAGCCAAAGGAAGCTCAACGTAGACGGCAAAATCACACCGAAGAAGACAACAACGATGAAGACAACCCCGACGAAGACAATGAACATGAAGACAACGCCGAACAGTAGCCGGAAAACATAACGGCTACGACGAAGACGGCGAGGGACTACAGATGCAACAAACGGAGATGAGAATTTATGAAAAAGCTAAGAAAAACTGGATCTACAAAGGCGATGGCGGTTGATGAGAAAATTAAGGAAAACTGGATCTACGGCGATTTCACCGATGAAGTTAAAGTCACGCACATAGAGACAAACTGTAAAGTAAGCGCCAAAAATCTGCAAACTCCAAAACAAATCTACAATCGTATCAACAAATCTACAAAACGCACAAGACATCTTTAACGTGAAGCAGATTTAATAAATATGTCGCATACTTAATAAATCTGCATCACTGTAAATCGAATAAAATCTGCATCAAAAGGGACTAAATTTGCGGCAGAGTTTCAAAATATTGAAAATGACGTGGCAAAATACATCTACAAAACGTGAAAAATAAATCTGCGGTAGACTTATCCTCGCCGGCGGTAGCAATTTTGTAAATAACTAGCGTGTTTAAATGCGCTGGCTTTTTTATGACGTCATAATGGCAGTTTCAAAAACTGTTTTTTTCCTGTCAAAGGGAAGGAGGGGCAGTTTCGGGCCAAAAGTTCAGAGGGATTAATCTAGTTATAAAAAAAGATTAAATCCGTTTTAGCAATAAAAGTCAAAATGTGAGTTACTTTAATAATCTTTCCCAATTAAGAATTAGAGAAACCAGATAAATAATATTCATTTAATATTTTCTACACATAAATAATTGGATAAAATAGAATCAAATATAAATAAATAAAAAAACACTTTTCTCACTACAAGAATATGCGCATATAACAACGAAAATTTTACAACGATTTTGGTCGTCATTATTTTACGACGATTTAACGACGATTTGCCGAAGATACACGTAATCGTCGTAAATTTCAACGATTTGACGACATCTTGGTTTAAAAGAAAATATCGTCGTTAAATCGTTGCTAATTTACAACGAGTTTACAACTTCTGATTTTGGGACATTTTAACAACGATTTGAAGACATTAATTTGGTAGGTGAAAACGTGTATTTTTTGTTGCACCTAATTATTTACAACTTTCATTTTAGTCGTTCAATCGTTGTAAAATCGTTGTAAATCCCTTGTTAAATTATGAATCGTTGTAAATTAGTAGTTAATTTCCTTGGTAAAAAATTGGGAAATTTTTAAAAATCCTATAAATACATCCTCATCTTTCACCACAAATCACACCACCAATTTTATATCTCTCTCACATACGAAAAAACTCTTTTTTTTAAAAAAAAAACTCTTTTTTTAAAAAGAAAAACTCTTTTAAAAAAAAAAATGTCCGGAGGCGATATTTACGAAATCCGAAAGTGAATGTACATACATCGAGGCGATGACGGATCGGTGACACGGGAGTTCCTCGACATGGTTGAAATATTCATGCAGCAAGCCACAAATCTACGTGTCACTATCGAAAGCGGTAAGATGTTTTGTCCTTGTATCAAATGCGACAATAAACGATTCATTTTGGTTGAAAATGTTTGGAAGCATTTGTTAAATAGAGGATTTACACCACATTATTATATATGGTTTCAACATGGGGAAGGTTATTGTGGTAATGTTGCTAGTAGTAGTAATTATCATCAGGAATCTGTAGACTATGACCAGCATGTAGAAAATGAGTATGATTATTATAATTTTCATCATGATCATTGAAATGAACCGGATAGGATAAATGACATGGTTAGCGATGCATTTCGTCCTGAAGTTGCATTGTCATCTAATGAAAATTTAGTCGAATAACCTAATTTAGATGCTAAAAAATTCTAGGACATGTTAAATGCTACAAATCAACCAATATATGATAATTGTAGAGAAGGGCACTCTAAATTGTCATTAGCTGCTCGAAAGATGAATATTAAAACAGACCATAACTTATCTGAGCTTTGCATGGATGATTGGGCTTCATTGTTAAAAGAATATCATTGTTTGCATGGATGATGAGAATTTATGAAAAAATCTAAGAAAAACTGGATCTACATTGGCGATGGCGGTTGATGAGAAAACTAAGGAAATTTGGATCTAGTGCGATTTCACCGATGAAGTTAAAGTCATGCACATAGAGACAAACTGTAAAGTAAGCGCCAAAAAATCTGCAAACTCCAAAACAAATCTACAATCGTATCAACAAATCTAAAAAACGCACAAGACATCTTTAACGTGAAGCAGATTTAATAAATCTGTCACAAACTTAATAAATTTGCATCACTGTAAATCGAATAAAATCTGCATCAAAAGGGACTAAATATGCGGCAGAGTTTCAAAATATTGAAAATGACGTGGCAAAATAAATCTATAAAACGTGAAAATAAATTTGCGGCAGACACAGACACACTCACATCTACTCGAAAACAAAAAAGAACTCACACTCACATCTACAAAAAAATGGATCAACCACAAAAGAAATCATGAAGGAACAAGAGAAAGGAAAAAAAAATGTAGTATCTCTCTCTCCCTTCTCCCTCTTAATATCAATATCATGACCTTGTCTTCTCCGAGTAGACTGTTGAAAGAGGAAAGGCAAGTCAAAAAGAGAGGTGTCGTGCCAACTCCAAAGCTAGAGGGGATTAAAAAAAGAAATGAACACTCATGTCATGGTTATATTGCCCAAATCGGTTTCTCAGTTTGCTTTTTTCTTTTTTGCATTTGTTTGTTGTTGTTGTTGTTGTCTTTCTTAATTTCCTCTAAGGCTTATAACTATTTTATGTTCTTAAATTAAGTGTGTTTTCTTATTTTAACAAAAAAATATGGATGAGAGAGATAAAGGACCATGACTTTGTGTATAATATATTTTATATCGAGACTAGCTATTTCTCATTTCTTTTTTATGGTTTGATGAACAAGATATTTATTTTTTATGGCTAGATGAACAAGTGCAAAGAATATGTTATGAAAATAGTTGACAATGTATAATATTTTACATGTTTTGTGGGCATGGACACAAAATCTAATAAACACTAATTATTTCTTGTTATTAAACCAAAATTAAGGATTTGTTTATTATTGTACATATTGCGAGAACATAAATGTTTTTTGCATTATGGTTTTTTTGTCCTTATATTAGTGAAGACACATTTAAATAATAATGCATGTCTAATATATAAAAATTTAACACACTAAACCGACACATTCAAACTTAACTTGAAATTCTAAACAATTTTAAGGTATATCAATTTTAATTTCGAAATAAAAAAAGAAACAAAAAGAAGGTAATAAAGTCGAATAATGATATATAAAAAGATCTTACCTTGATAATTTTTTTTAAATATCAATATCGCCAAGATGTTTAAAAAAAATAAAAAAAGAACGAAAAAAGGAAAGGAAAAAAATATTCGGTCAAAATAGAAAAGAAACAAAAAGGAAATAAAAAGGAAACAAAAGAAATTGAATAATAATATCTAAGAAATCGTAACTTCATGTATTTTAAATATTCATATATTGACGATATGTTTAAAAACAAAGGAAGGAAAGATTCTTTATTTCAAAATCAAAAAAAAGAAAAAAAGAATTCAATTAATAATATCTAAAAAATCATAACTTGATCTTATCTAGTAATTGAGAAACATTTTTTAAAATTAATTTGAGATTTAGATCTAGGTATAATCGTAGATATTAACTTTTTAAAATCTAGTTTGAATAAAAATTATGATTTCCACGTAGTCAAACCTCTATAAATCAATAATGTCGACACCACACCAAAACTCAAAAAGTTATTAATTTACAATGATTATTAATTTATAGAGAGACAAATTACACTAAAATTAAATTTGGAACCGGAAAATTTTTATATTTTAGATCATTAACGAATCGATTATTAATTTATAAATGTTATATTATATTGGGAAAATTATAAAACTACACCATTTGAATTACATTTCACAAAACTACACCATTTCCAAAATACTTCACAAAACTACACCTAAACACTCAAAATTAAATCTAAATAAACCCTACCCAAACAATCCTACCCCCTTAATACTATACCCTAAACACTAATTAGCGAACCCAAATTAAAATATTTTAATTTTGGTAATTTTTAAAAGGGTAAATCAAGCTTTTAAAATTTTGAAAGAGTGTAAATTTGTGAAAATATTGAATTAGGTGTAGTTTTGTGAAGGGAGGATTGAAAGGGTGCAGTTTTGTGAATTTCTCTATTATATTTTAATTTTTGTAACGGGTCATTAAAAATCACAAATCGAATTTGAAATCACGAAAGATAATTATTATGAGACTAAATCAATTTTAGTTTATGTATAATATGTACGTGTAATTTTTGCGACAACTCGGAAAATATCAAACATAGTTTATAAGATATAACCAAATCATATTCGTAAAATCAAAATCTACATAACCAAAAAATTGTATATTTTCGTCATTATAAGAAAATAATAAAAATTACACTATATTCATGTACTCTATAAAACAAGCGATTACAAACATATAATCCAATTCAATGTGAATTTATTAAGTATATTTTTTACTAAATAATTTTAGGGAGAATTACAAAACTACACCATTTAAATTGCATTTCACAAAAATACACCATTTTAAAGTATGTTCTCAAAACTACACCTAATTATAAAAATTAAATCAAAATAATCGCTACTCACAAAACCCTACTTCCTTAATACTAGACCCTAAAAAACTAATTAGCGACCCCTAATGAAAAGATTTTGATTTTGGTAAAATTTTAGAGGGTCATAGAAACCATTCTAAATTTGAAAAGGTTTTTGGTACAGAAAAAAACTTGAAATGGTGTAATTTTGTAAAACAACTAGTTTATGACCCAAGAATATG
Source organism: Cochlearia excelsa (assembly GCA_963556525.1). Lineage (NCBI taxonomy): Eukaryota > Viridiplantae > Streptophyta > Magnoliopsida > Brassicales > Brassicaceae > Cochlearia > Cochlearia excelsa. The sequence goes on along the minus strand of OY748327.1, from coordinate 34,312,095 downwards.
CGGGTTTACAATTTATATCTTAAAACTCGCAAAAAGCAAAACTAAAAAGAATAAAAAATCAAACCATCTAAAATCATGTATAAAATTAACTAAAATAAGATTAGCGTAATCATACGATTATTTATTTATTTTGATCCTCTAATTGTTTCTTGATGTTTGAGGATTTCTCTTTTCTTTTACGAATGAACATACAATATTTATTTTCATAGGAAACGAATGATATTAATAGAAGAATTACAATAGTACATCTTTTGAATTGAATTGCACTTTACAAAAATACACTCATTTAAAATCAATTATTATAAATAAACCTAAAAACTAAATATTTAACCCAAAATACACCTTAAACATTAAATCTTACCATTATAAAAAAACAAATCATAAATATTTAATGGGATAACTACAAAACTACACCTTTTAAATTTCGTTTCACAAAACTACATCTTTTTAAAAACATTTCACAAAACAACACCTAATTACTAAAAAAAATAATCGAAATTAGCCTTACCCACAAAACCCTACACCTTCAATATTATACCCTAAACACTAATTAGCGAACCAAAATGAAAATATTTTAATTTTGGTAATTTTTTAGAGCATAATTGAACCATTTAAAAATTGAAAAATGTGTAAAAGTAGGAAAAATTGAATTAGGTGTAAAGGAAGGATTGAAATGGTGTAGTTTTATGAATTTCTTATACTTAATAGAAAATCGAAGTAACATTTTTTTAATTTGGGTAATACTTTAAGAGGTAGTTAAATCCATTAAAACTTTATAAAGGTGTATCGTAAATAATGTTTTATATGTAGTTTTGTAAGAGAGTGTTTTAAAAAGGGAGAATTATTATCCTGACCTTGTTAGATTTTTTTATACAAATATGACCCGAAGTATTTTTAAATAATCAGACTATCATCTGGTATTTTAAGCTGTAATTTTTACCCAAAAATACCCTTACCCCCTATGACATGAATAATTTTCTTTTCAGCGCGACCGTATTTACAAAAAATCCACCACTTATTTTTCGCGACAACAGACTTAATTTTGGAAGTCCAAGATTTATATAATAAGGACCTTTAAAAAAGGGAGAATTACTAAACTACACCGTTTAAATTGCATTTCATAAAACTACACCATTCCAAAGTCACTTCACAAAACTACACTTAATTACTAAAAATTTAATCAAAATAAACCCTACACATAATCCTACCCCCTTAATATTATACCCTAAACACTAATTAGCGAACCCAAACGAAAAAATTAATCTTGGTAATTGTTTAAAAGGTAATTGAACCATTCAAAATTTGAAAAGGGTGTAGATATAGAAAAAAAAATTAATTAGGTATAATTTTGTGAACGTATAATTTTGTGACGGAAGGGTTGAAATGATATAGTTTTGTGAATTCCTCAAAAAAAGGTGAGAAATTCTTTGAGAAAGTAATAACGTATATAAAAAGATGATTTTAACATGATCTATAAGTAATTTCTTTAAGAGGAATTCAAAAACCTACATAATTTCTTCCCTTACTTTACAAAACCTACCTAATTCAATTTTTTCATATATATACACCCTTTCAAAATTTTAAAAGCATTATTTATCCTTTAATAAATTACCAAAACTAAAATCTTTTCATTTGGATTCGGTAATTAGTGTTTAGGGTATAGTATTAAGGGGGTAGGATTGTGTGGGTAGGATTGTGTGGGTATGATTTATTTTGATTTAATTTTGAGTGTTTAGGTGTAGTTTTGTGAAGTAATTTTGAAATGGTGTAGTTTTGTGAAATGTAATTCAAATGGTGTAGTTTGTAATTCTCGTTTATATAAATTTATTGATTAGTAATTGTGAATATCAAACTTCTTTTAAAAAACAAATAAAATTTTTTTATCTAAACATATTCATAACATATAATATTAGTGGCTGGTTTTTGTGTTGAAAATAATTTTTTTATTGGTTTCTTGAAATTAATTCAAATTTTAATTAATAATAGTAATGATATATTTTGTGTGTTTGTTTAAAATAAAACTTGTTTTGAAATTGTTATAAAAGTTAAGAATAAGATTATCCTTATAAATTTTGTTTGGCTAAGAATAAATTACGGTTTTACCCTTACTGAATTTTTCTCATGTTTAAAACCAATGGCATAATGTGTAATTAAGTGAATATTTTTGAAAAACTTCAAAAAAACTTCAAAAATAATAAGGGAGAATTAAAAAACTACACTTTTGTAATTACGTTTCACAAAACTACACCTTTTAAAAATTTCTTCACAAAACTACACCTAAACAAATAAAATTAAATTCAAATTAAATCTATTCATATAACTCTACCCCCTTAATCATTAAACACTAAACACTATTTAGCGAACCCAATTGATTTTTTTAAAATTTTGGTGAAATTTTAAAGGGTAAATCAACCTTTTAGTTTTTTTGAAATGGTGTAATTTTGAGAAAAAAATAAATTATGTAGAGTTTTGTAAAGGAATGGATGAAAGGGTGTAGTTTTGAGAATTTTTCAAATAATAATATAGATGTGTAGGGTTATATAATATTAACTTTTAATGTTTAGGTTTACTGTTTTGCAAATGATGGTATAATTTTGGAGTTTAGGGTTTATAATTTTTATTTTTAATGTTTGGGTTCACTATTTAAAAATTTAGGGTATCGATTTTGGTGTCTAAGGTTTAAAGTTTTAAATTTTAATGTTTTAGTCTACTGTTTTATAATTTATGGTATATATTATTAACATGTAATATTTGGGTTCATAATTTCGAGTAACTTTTGGTGGTTAGGAGTTAGAATTTTAACTTTTAATGTTTGTGTTCATTATTTAACAATTTTTTGAATAGTATTTGGTGTTTAGGTTTTAAATTCAAGTTTTATTGTATTATTATTAATATAATAATGGACAATTCTTATGAATACCACCAAAAAAAGTTTTTATAACACAATTAGCACAGATTTTGAAAAGTTTTACAAATACCATTAAAAAGTTTTTTTTCTCATAAATACCACAAATCTTAAGTTTTCTAAATTACACCCAAAATCTCCAAAAAACTATACCCTAAACACTATATAGCGAGCCCAAATGAAAAAATTTAAAATCTAAAAGTGTTAAAACTCGTTTTTTGAGTTTGTGGTATTTTTGTAAACTACTACTTTTTGAAGGTATTTTTGTTATAAAAACATTTTAATGGTATTTTTGTTATAAAAAACTTTTTAATGGTATTTTTAAAACAAAAACTTATTTTGATGGTGTTCTAAGGAATTTCTCTATAATAATACATTAAAACTTAAATGAGTTAATATGTTATTACTTTTTGAAAATATGTGACTAATCTTTTTTTATTAGACAAAATACATATATATATATATATATATATGAAATACACAAAAAAATATTTTAAAAAATTTTGAACTCCTAAGATCATTGGATCTCGCCAAATAATAGTTACGAATAATACGTCACATAAAAAGAGAACATAAAAAAAGAACAAAAAATGAAATAAACAATTACAAAAGCTAGCAGTTAGCAAAGACACATGACAAAAAAATGAAGTCAACTTATGTGGTTAGTAAGACTGACGTGAGCCACCAGAGTTACCTTCATCGTCTTCATGTGATTTCTAGCTTATTTGCCCATCCTCCTCTCCTCAAAGGCATCAATACAATGAACTTATTGTTTCTAAGCAAGACAAAGATATGGCTCTTATTCGGAGGATGAGCTGCTATAACAACCTCGTAAACTTTGACCTTGAACCATCTCTTACCAATTACATGACTTGTGTTTTCTTTGATTGATCACATATAATATATTTGGACAAGGACATTGTATCTGAAGTTTCTCTTAATGGGACGAGTAAATGAAGTGAGATTGATTTGACAAACCACTACAATGGTCAAGGCGTCTAGGATGTTTTAAAGTCTTTTCTGAATCCAGCACATATGATCTCACCATCGGAAAAAATATGTAGGCGTATTTATTGAAGCATCAACACGAAACCACTCTGTATCTTTTTTTTGGTAACTATGTGTACGGAATTGTTATAAGAGAGGATAAGAGGATTTAAAGTATTTAGCATTTCAGCATGCCTCATGCAAACTAGACTTGGAGCTTTGTATACACGTATCCACAAGTAGTTTGATTAATACGTGTCAAATTCGATATGAGTTACTAAAGTGGATAACTCATGGTTATTATCTTTTCCCATGCATAAACTATGCGTTGCAGTATGACTTTTTAGCTTTATCAAAAATATTGTGTTCCAAACACAAATAAGCAATATCAACAAAAAAGAAGCAATTTAGGAATCATCAAAACATTATTTGCGAAGTCAGTTTTTTTAAAATGCTTAGGTGTTGCTCGTTCCGGTACCTTCGCCCAAGTCACCACCCACATGAACATTAGTATCAATGCCCGGCTCTAGACCCCGCTAACTCAGGTAATACTCAAATGGTTGGTCTAACCGCTCGTCTATACTTATAACAAATGAACAAGCAAGTAGTTGAATCCTCTAAGTCCTAGATCCGTTTTCAATCAATACTAAATAACTCAACAATCAATATGTAACTGAATAAATTATACAGACACACAGACTTTCATTCCTAGGTATAATAATTGTAAGGGTTACCCCTCACCTTATTAGTGCGTTAAACGAGTATGAGGATCTCGGATGCTCGAACTGGTTACGGATATGCAATCGAACTGGTTACAGATCTCGGATGCTCAAACTGGTTACGGATCTCGGATAATTGTAAGGACTGCCCCTCACCTCAAAGCCAACAAAAAGTCAACGGTCAAAGTCAGCGGTCAAAGTCAACGACCTATGTCAACGGTCAACTGAGTCCAACCAGTCAAACTGGTCAAACCCTGTCAAAATGAGTTGACTCGGTCAAATGTCGACCGCCGGTCAACATCTTACTGGAAGTCAATGACGGCGGCTCGGCGTTGACGTTGCGGCGGCGGCTTCCTGACGGCGAACGGACGGCGGTCGAGCGCGGTGGCTCCGACGAACAACGGTGGCGGCGAAAGTGGTCGGTGGCGGCGACGGTGGTCGGCGGCAACGCGTGGGCGTTACGCGTGGTGCTTCTCCAGGCGCGTGGGTCCGCGTGCGCGGTCGTCTCCGGCTACGCTTCTACCTTTGGTTTTGTCTCGTAGTCCCGGTTCCGATGGTGGCCTTAGATTCATGAGATTTAACATGGTTAGAAAGTTATCGACGAAAAACCACTCGCCCAAAGGAGATAAACCATAAACACTTGATTTTTGACTAACCTTCGGTTTCGGATTCATGTGGTGGTGGTTGTGGCGGCTCATGCGATGGTGGCTGCTGCGACTCGTCTGTTGGATGCTCCGGTGGTTGTGTTTATGCAAAGGTTCGCTTTATGAGATAGATGATGATGAACAAAAGGAGGCTACAAGGTATATATATATGATGTGCTTACCTAGAGTTTCTTGAGAGAAAATGGGCCTTGTTGGGCTTCAAAAACTGGGATGTTACAACTCTCCCCCACTAACAATTGATTGGTCCCCGAATCCAAGTTCGAACTCTGGTGCGTGACCTCGTCCTCGAAAAGTTTCAGGTAGTCCATTCCCATCTCGATTTCAGACTCTCAAATGTCTTCCCTAACTCCATCCTTCTCCCATCGAACCTTTACTTCCTTTAACATTTTATCGTGGTTGTCCCTTTCCCGACGCTCTAGAATTTCAACAGGTCAAACCACTGTTGACAAGTTCTTGCTAAGATCGCTTGGTGGTTTTCGCAAGATGAGTTCAGGTCTAACACTATGGTCCTCGGTACATTGTGCAATCGCACAAGCACGTCGATGTACTTCCTTGCTAAGATTGTCGACACGTACGACTTCTTAATAGCCGAAAAGTGGGCGGATTTAGTGAGTCTATCCACGATAACACAAATGACATCTACTCCACCCGTCGTCGTAGGTAACTCAGTAACAAAGTCCATAGTCACCATGTCCCACTTTGATGTGGGCATTGAACCGGAACCGAATCCCCGAGCAAAACCGGAGCCCGATGCCCGAGCAAAACCGGAGCCCGATGTCCGAGCAAAACCGGAGCCCGATGCCCGAGCAAAACCGGAGCCGGATGCGAAAGACGGAGTAATCACTCGGTCCAAGGCTAAGGAGTTAGCCAAGAACGTTCAAACCATGATGATGGAGAAGGATGGAGCAGCCAAGAGCTACTTCAACGTTTTCAGCACGACCACCTGATAAGACCAAGCTATGAAAGCTAAGCGGACTAGGTGTATCGCTTGGCACTCTTTTTCCCACTGGGTTTTAACGAGGCCAAGAAGAACACCACGTCGTCCATTAGTGATCATAGGTTGAAGAGTGTACGAGACAAGGCGCTTTAGACTACTCGTCGTTTTATCCCATTTCGTTAAACGCCGTGTTGTTTTGGCGATTTCCATTTTGTTGCGGTTTTCCATTTTTGTTGCGTATTTCCTTTTTACCGATTTCCTTTTTGTTCAACGCAACCCTAAAAGAGAGAAGCGACTTGTGCTTTCTCTATAAAAGGGTTGCGCCGCACCACCTTTATACTTAGTCAAAACTTTTATCAAAACTTCTTCGTTTCGACTCCAACTTGCTCGGCGATTGAGCACGAATCTCTTACAAGCTTTACGCTTACAAGAGCTTCTTCTAACCATCAAGCGAGCCATCATCTCTTGCTTGAGTCGTTCATAATCCATCCTCACGCTTTCCCCATCATCCGCTGCATCAGTTCTAACTCTTAAACCGCCACCATATCCATCTACTTCCACCATACGCCCTAGCTCATTGCTCAGCCTTGTCCGGAGGAGAGTTCCGCCTTGTGGGATCCTATCATATGGTATTAGAGCCACCTCTGTACCAAAAAGGCTGAGTCGTTCTTTTCCTTTGTCTTTTCAAAATATCACAATCTCGAATTTGTTTGATAGAACTTGTCATTGTTTGCATCCGATTGTTGTTAGTATTGATATTTGTGTTAGTTTTTGTGTTCCTATCGATTGTTAACTTGCGGCGGCCGAATAGGGTTTAGATCTTCAAAACCTAAGCGCGTATTTTGAAAACGTGTTGTCAAAATTTCCTTTTTTTGCTAAAACGCTCGTTTCATTTAAAAGCAAACGATTTCTTTTTTTTTTTAAACCGCGTGTACGATTTCCTTTTTTTCCAAAACCGCGTGTTCGCTTTTCCCTTTTCCTTGCTTGTTTACGCGTTTGTTCTTGACGTGCTCTTTGTGTTGACATACTCTATCTATCTGTAGCCATATTATGAACAACTTACTGCGAGTTGCATGTCCGTGTAACAGGTACCATGGCTCTATCCCCGGAGGCACTTGATGACTTGAAGAAGCTCATCGCTACGCAAGTAGCGGAAGCAATGTCATCACTCCAACTGCAGCAAATCTCTCAACAACTCACCTTGGAACGAGAGAAGCAAGCCCAGGAGGCCACGAAGGTAACCTCGGACTCCGATGGTGGGTCAACACCAACTCCATCTGAGGCCATGTGAATATGCAAGGGCAAAGGCATCGCCGGTACGTCTAGATTCCAGGCCATCCGCAACCTCCGTCCAATCAACGCAGAGAAAGAGCAGAGAGTACCAAGGCAACGGGTACATGCTGAGCTGAGTGAGCCAGAGGATAGAGCTCCCATGCGTAGGCCACACGCTGCTCAACGCCGTCCCACACAGACCATAGTCGGGCAACGCGTCTACATCGGCACTAGCGACGAGTATTATGGCGTCAACGTCTCGGACCGTAGTAGGCATAGCCAGAGACGTGAGAGGCGTGACAGAGACGACCCGAGAGACCCGGAGAGCGAGCAGCTGAAGCATATCAAGTCTAAATTTCCACCTTTCCTCGGCAAGAATGATCCGGAGGCCTACCTTGACTGGGAAAGGAAGATGGAGTCCAGTTTCTTGTGCCATGATACCTATGCTTCCAACAAGGTAAAGATAGCGGTCTCAGAATTCAGTGAGTATGCGCTTTTGTGGTGGGATCAGCTTTGCACCACACCGAACCGCCATAATGAGCTGCCCATCACCACCTGGCACCAACTCACTACCTACTTGAGAAAAAGGTTTATGTCGAGCCATTACCACAGGGAAGTTCTCAACAAGCTGAGGAAGCTCACCCAAGGGTCCACCACAGTCCGAGACTACTTCCAAGAGATGGAAACCCTCCTTATCCGAGCCGGTCTAGAGGAAGATGAGGAAATAACCATGGCACGGTTCATTGGTGGACTCAGCCGAGACATTCAGGACAAGGTGGAGCTCCAGACCTATGTTGACCTTGAGGAACTTGTGCACAAAGCCAGACTAGTGGAGACTCAGAATAAGAGAAGATACGCCAAACCTAGCTTCTCCTCCACGCCAAGCAAACCCAAGGATTTTACACCTTCTCGGCCACCTTTCTCCAAGGACACCAAGCCTACCTCCACGGCTAAAGAAGAGGTTAAGTATGATCCTAAGGGCAGAAGCAACACCTCCTCCAGCAACGTCAGGTGTTTTAGATGCCAAGGCATGGGCCAATACTCAAGGGATTGCCCCAATAAGAAGGTATTCATGATTCTGGACAATGGAGAGGTAGTGCCCCAAGCTTCAGATTCTGACCCATAAGAAGAAGAAGAGGAAGAAGAAGTAGCTGCCACTGGAGAGATGCTAGTTGCACGGAGAACCTTGAGTGTACAGAACCAACCGGAGGAATTCGTACAAAGAGACCACCTATTTCACACACGGTGCATCGTCAAAGGCAAGGTGTGTAGCCTCATCATAGACGGTGGAAGTTGTACCAATGCAGCTAGTGAAACCATGGTTCAGAAATTGAGCCTAGAAACCTTGTCCCATCCGCGCCCATACAAGCTGCAATGGCTGAATGAAAGTGGTGCCTTAACGGTGACTCGCCAAATCCGATTGTCTTTCTCTATTGGCAAGTATGAGGTTCTTTGCGACGTGATACCCATGTGCTCCAGCCACATCCTGTTAGGTAGACCGTGGCAATCAGACCGTAGAGTTCTCCATGATGGCTACACCAACAAGCACTCCTTTGAGTTCAAAGGCCGGAAAGTCATCCTTGCTCCCCTCACGCCTAGTGAAGTGTATCAAGACCAGCTCTATCTCAAGCTCAAGGAGGAAAAAGAACATACCCCCACACCATCCACCAACCTCTACATAAACCAAAGAGAAGTTTCTCGGCTCCTTACCTTAGATTCTTCTATCTTGTTGTTTATATATAAGGAGAGCCTTGTTAGTACTAACCCCCCCCCCACAGGATCTTCGTAGTGATTTTGCCCAGCTTTTGCAGGACTATAGTGTTGTCTTCCCTCAGGAGATACCACCTGGCTTGCCACCAATTCGAGGCATTGAGCACCAAATTGACCTAGTCCCTGGTTCGGCGCTTCCAAACCGACCCGCCTATAGGACTAATTCGGTGGAAACCAAGGAACTACAGAAACAAGTTGAGGAGTTAATGAGCAAAGGCCATATCCGAGAGAGCATGAGTCCATGTGTTGTACCTGTGCTACTTGTGCCCAAGAAGGACGGATCATGGCGCATGTGTGTTGACTGCCGAGCCATCAACAACATCACAGTGAAGTATCACCACCCTATTCCTAGATTAGATTATATGTTAGACGAATTGTGTGGTTCTAACGTGTTCTCTAAGATTGATCTTAAGAGTGGTTACCATCAGATTAGGATGAAGGAAGGTGATGAATGGAAGACGACATTCAAAACCAAGGAAGAATTATATGAGTGGCTTGTTATGCCCTTCGGTCTTACTAATGCGCCTAGCACTTTTATGAGACTAATGAACCATGTTTTGAGATCTTTTATAGGTGTCTTCGTGGTGGTGTACTTCGATGATATCTTAATCTTTAGCAGGAGCCTAGACGAGCACATTGCCCATGTCCGAGCCGTACTTGACGTCCTATGAAAGGAGAACCTCTTTGCTAACATTGATAAGTATACTTTTTGCACTAATGAGATTGTTTTCCTAGGTTTTGTTGTGAGTACAGAAGGAGTTAGGGTCGATGAAGAAAAGGTCAAGGCAATCAAAGAATGGCCAACACCTACCACCGTGGGAGAAGTCCGGAGCTTCCATGGGCTAGCCGCCTTCTATAGGCGCTTCGTAGGACTTTAGCACCATTGCGGTACCTTTAACCGAAGTCATCAAGAAGGACGTTGGTTTCAAATGGGGAGAAGCACAAGACCAGGCCTTTCAGTGCCTTAAAGAGAAGCTTATCAATTCTCCCTTACTTATGCTTCCTAACTTTTTGAAAACTTTTGAAATTGAGTGCGACGCTTCTGGTGTAGGTATCGGTGCGGTTCTTATGCAGGATAAGAAGCCCATTGCTTACTTTAGCGAGAAGTTAGGAGGAGCCACATTGAACTACCCCACATATGACAAGGAGTTGTACGCATTGGTGAGGGCTTTGTAGACGTGGTAACATTACCTATGGACAAAGGAGTTTGTTATCCACACGGACCATGAGTCTCTCAAACACTTAAAAGGACAACAAAAGTTGAACAAGATGCATGTCCGCTGGATAGAATTCATTGAGACGTTTCCCTACGTCATCAAGTACAAGAAAGGTAAGGACAATGTCGTGGCCGACGCATTGTCCCGGAGGTATTCTATAATCGCTGAACTAAGATCCAAACTCATAGGTTTTGAATTACTCAAATATTTATATGATTCTGATGCTGATTTTGGAACATATTACTTGAGATGTGATAAATTTGCCTTTGAGAATTATTATAGACATGATGGGTATTTGTTTTTCCACCATCGGTTGTGCATACCTAGCGGATCAGTAAGAGAGCTACTTGTCCGGGAAGCTCACGGAGGAGGATTGGTCGGGCACTTTGGCGTTATGAAGACACTTGCCAGCCTCCAAGCCTATTTCTATTGGCCGAACATGAAGAAAGATGTAGAGAAAGTATGCTCGAGATGTGTGACATGTAAACATGCTAAGAGTAAGGTGCAACCTCACGGTTTGTACACCCCCTTACCCATTCCCTCTCACCCTTGGACAGAGATTTCGATGGATTTTGTTGTCGGCTTACCTCGAACCAGGAATGGTAGAGATTCTATTTTCGTAGTGGTTGACAGGTTTAGCAAGATGGCACACGTCATAGCTTGTCACAAGACTGATGATGCCGTGAAAGTAGTCAACCTATTTTTCAGGGAAGTGGTGAGGTTACATGGGATGCCTAGCGTCATTGTTTCCGACCGGGACACCAAATTCTTGAGCCATTTTTGGCGAACCTTGTGGGCAAAGCTAGGGACCAAGTTGTCATTCTCCACTACCTGCCACCCCCAAACCGATGGGCAAACCGAAGTGGTGAACCGTTCGTTATCAACACTACTTAGAGCCTTGGTGAAAAGCAACATCAAGTGGAGTTCGCTTACAACCACGCTAAGCATACTACTACTTCATTTTCTCCTTTTGAATTGGTTTACGGATTCAATCCGATGTCTCCTTTGGATTTAATTGCACTACCTTTGAGTGAAGTGTCCAGTTTAGATGGCAAGAGAAAAGCCGAGCATGTCAAGAAATTGCACGAGAAGGCTAGAGAAAACATCGAGAGGAAGACGAGGCAATACGTCGAGCAAGCCAACAAGGGCCGTAAGAAGATGGTCTTTGAAGAAGGCGACCTTGTTTGGGTTCATCTGAGGAAGGAGCGGTTCCCAGCCGAGAGGAAGTCTAAGCTCATGCCAAGGATAGACGGGCCATTCCAAGTCACTAAACGGATCAACGACAATGCCTATAAAATTGACCTCCGAGGTAAGTATACCATTTCAGACTCGTTTAATGTTTCTGACTTGTCTCCGTATGTTGCAGATTTGGATTTGAGGACAAATCCTTTTCAAGAGAGAGGGGATGATGTGAGCATGGAACCGGAACCGAATGCCCGAGCAAAACTGGAGCCCGATGCCCGAGCAAAACCAGAGCCCAACGTCCGAGCAAAACTGGAGCCCGATGCCCGAGCAAAACCGGAGCCCGATGCCCGAGCAAAACCGGAACCGGATGCGAAAGACGGAGTAATCACTCGGTCCAAGGCTAAGGAGTTAGCCAAGAACGTTCAAACCATGATGATGGAGAAGGATGGAGCAGACAAGAGCTACTTCAACGTTTTCAGCACGACCACCTGATAAGACCAAGCTATGAAAGCTAAGCGGACTAGGTGTCTCGCTTGGCACTCTTTTTCCCACTGGGTTTTAACGAGGCCAAGAAGAACACCACGTCGTCCATTAGTGATCATAGCTTGAAGAGTGTACGAGACGAGGCGCTTTAGACTACTCGTCGATTTATCCCATTTCGTTAAACGCCGTATTGTTTTGGCGATTTCCATTTTGTTGCGGTTTTCCATTTTTGTTGCGCCTTTTTACCGATTTCCTTTTTGTTCAACGCAACCCTAAAAGAGAGAAGCGACTTGTGCTTTCTCTATAAAAGGGTTGCGCCGCACCATCTTTATACTTAGTCAAAACTTTTATCAAAACTTCTTCGTTTCGACTCCAACTTGCTCGGCGATTGAGCACGAATCTCTTACAAGCTTTACGCTTACAAGAGCTTCTTCTAACCATCAAGCGAGCCACCATCTCTTGCTTGAGTCGTTCATAATCCATCCTCACGCTTTCCCCATCATCCGCTGCATCAGTTCTAACTCTTAAACCGCCACCATATCCATCTACTTCCACCATACGCCCTAGTTCTTTGCTCAGCCTTGTCCGGAGGAGATTTCCGCCTTGTGGGATCCTATCACACTTCCACTCTGCTAGGGGTAAGTCTTGCATTAACCCACTCGGTATTTGAGGCTCCGCTTTAACCAATTGACATGTCTGGCAACACGACACAAACTGGGCAACGTCCCTCTTCATGCCTGACCAATGATAGTATCACTTAATATTTTGATACATCTTGTTGTTCCCTGGGTGTATCAAAACCTCGAATGGTGTGCCTCCTGCAGAATCTCCTTCCTTAGATCATCGTCCTTAGGGACACATACTCGGTTCCTAAATAGGATGGTCTCGTTCGTCGTAACATGATAAGCCAAGATTTCCTTCTTGACTTCTTTTACCAATGTTTCGTCCTTTTCTTGAGCTTGTCGCACCCTCCATAAGAGGTCCGCTCGGTCTAGTGACTCCTACCTACCGACTCTCCCCCTCAGTGGTGGCATACAATCTAGGCTCGCAAGTGACCAGACGAGTACTTGAACTTCTTTTGCTACTGATACATCGTTTTTGCGCCTACTCAGAGCGTCGGTGACGGTATTATCGTTTCCGAGATGATACGTGATCTCGAGATTGTAGTGCGATAATAGCTCCATCCACTTTTGTTGTCTCAGATTTAAATCCCCTTGAGTAAAGATGTATTTCAAACTCTGATGGTCTGTATGTAAGGATCTGCCCCCTCTCCCCATATAAGTATGCCATCCAGATTTTTAAGGCAAAGACAATAGTTGCTAACTCTAGATCGTGAGTCGGGTCATTGGCCTCGTGCGGGTCTTAGCTGGCGTGATGCGTATGCAATGTCACGTCCTACTTGCATTAGCACACAACCCAACCCTGTCCCAGAAGCATCCGTGTATACTGTATATGGCGATGCCAACCTCGGTAGCGCGAGAACTGGCGTCTTTGTTAACAACCTTTTTAATTTGGCGAAACTTTGGCTACAATCTTCTGTCCATTCAAACTTGGCGTTCTTGCTGGTTAATCTTGTCATTGGCTTGGTTGTGCTAGCAAATTCCACGACGAACTAACGATAGTACCCTGCCAAACCCAGAAAGCTTCGAACCTCAGTCGGACTATTAGGCGTGGGCCACTCAGTAATCGTTGTAATCTTCTCAAGATCCACCTCGACACCCGCTTCTGAAACTATGTGTCTGAGGAACCCAATCCTCCTCTGCCAAAAACTACACTTAGTGAGTTTAGCGAACAACTTCTGCTCCCTTAGTTTTGCAAGAACAATTCCCAAATGTTCCGCGTGTTCTTCCTTGCTCCGAGAGTAGATCAATATATCGTCAATGAAGACGATCACGCACTTATCCAAGTGTTCTCGAAACACGTCGTTCATGAGTTTCATAAAAGCTGACGGTGCATTAGTTAGGCCAAAAGGCGTCACAACGAACTCATATTGGCCATAACGTGTCCTGAAGGCCGTCTTCTGCACATCCCGACCTGCTATAGCAATCTGATGGTATCCTGGTGCCAAATCTATCTTTGAGAACCCGGAAGCACCTTCCTTCTGGTCGAATAACTCGTTAATACGCGGTAGGGGGTAGTTGTTCTTAATGGTCACCTTGTTCAATCCTCGGTAATCGATACACAACCGAAAACTACCATCCTTCTTCTTCACAAATAGAATAGGAGCTCCCCATGGTGAGTTGCTGGGTCTGATAAACCCCGTGTCCAGTAGATCCTAGAGTTGCTTCTTTAGCTCGGCCATCTCTGCAGGGGCAAGTAAGTATGGCCCTCGCGAAACCGGCGTCGGCCCTGGCTCCAACTCAATTGTCAACACGTTCTCTCTCTTCGGCGGTGGTCCCTTTAACGGCTCAAAAATGTCCTCATAGTAAGCAACAACGGTAATATCTTGCAAGTCCATATCCACAACACCTCGCCCGATGAAAATGGTTGCTAAAAAGCCCTCTACGACTTCCTCTAGCAACCCCTCCGCCTGCAACATGGAGATGATGGATAGACCGAGGTTGGAACGGACTCCCTGATAGGTGATCTTTCTTTCGGAAATATGGATATGAACTCTGGCCCTCTGGAAATCGAGTACCACATGGTGTCGGATCAACCAATCCATACCAAGAATCACATCGTAGTGAATCAAATCCATCTCTCTTAGGTCTCCGCTAAAATCAACCCCTCATAGTACAATGCGCACATCTTGATAGGTGCATGTTGTGCTCATCTTCTCAGTGCTTGTTGTATGAATCTATCTTGTTACGGGTTCGAATACCCCATGGAAGGTCCATCTCCTATATGTAATCTGGTTGACAAAGTTGTGGGTAGCTCCTGTATCGAATAGCGTAAAAACCTCTATCTCCCCAACAACAACAGATCCTACACAAGTTATTATGATGTAAACAATCCTACATAACACTTTATCCCACACAATAATAGGAAGGGAGGAGAGAGAAAAGAAATAAAATAAAAAATAGTTACGAGGTGATACATGTTATTGGCTCAGCTCCATCACAGCCCCTGGTAGCAAGCACTCGCGGGGCAGTGGTTTGCCTCTTGGGTGGCGGCGGAAGTACCTCATGTACCCTCGTAGGACACTCCCTCGCGAAATGCCCAGATTGGCCACGAATATAGCAAACTCTAGGTGCCATGTTCGGCTGGTCCTGATGTGCCTCCCTAGCTAGGCAGCAATCGACAATTCCTCGTTGAATGTCACGTCCACCCACATAGAGTGCATTTGATACACGGTCCATAGTGGTATTGATGGCATTGTGAGCACTGCGTTGGTCCTGACGAATCTCCTGATCGCTTTGGCCCCTCGGATACCTTAGCAGACTTAGGTTGGGTGGCCTTGTTGAGCTTTTCCTCTTTTTCTATACCCTCCTCTTGCAGGGCAGCCTTCTCAACCAGCTCTAACATATCCTGATAGTCTCTGTTGGACAACCGATTATGAATTTCCACACGCATCATGAGCATGAACCTCTGAACAACCTCCTCCTCGTCCATGTATCGTCCGATAAAGCTACAGAGATGGTTGAACTCACGCTCATACTCCATGATGGCCATAGTCCCTTCCATGGGGTATTCGATCTTACGCCTTCCCACCATGCTACTACGCCTTCCCACCATGCTAGTGCGTCGTACCTCAGATATTGGACATCGAAGTCCAATCGAAACTCGACAGGGCACCTCATGTTATCCAAGTTTCGCTCAAGATTTCTTCTCCAATTATCCGCTACGGTGGGGTCCTCAGTAACTTTAAACACCTCAAAACCCATGTTCTTCATCTGGCGCATTACTTCCCAAAAAGTAGGTCCCTCCCTATCTCTAGCCGGTGCTAGGGGTGGATCTCCTACGAACTCTGATGCGTGGCGGTTACCCCTTGGTTCTTCGACCCCACGGGGTGCACCCCCAACCAACTGGGACTCGACCCTCTCACGGAGTCTCCTCAGCTCCTCTAACAGTGCGGCATGGTCTCCGGCCTACTCATCCTCTGGCACTTGTTGTGCCTGCAGAACTAGAAGACCCATCTGGCGAACAACCTCCTGTGTGGCTACTCTTGCAGCCTCTTGTGCGGCTACACGGGCAGTCTCTTGGGCAACCTCTCATACAACCTCCTGAACGGTGTCTCTCGTCACCTCCTTAACCATCTGTCGTACAGATTCTTGCTCAATGGGTGGAGTGGCGGATCGATGACTTGCAGCCTGACTGTCGCTCTTATCACGGGTACACTCACCCATGTCTTCATGTGGGTCAGCACCCGCAGCTCGGGTCAATTGGGAGCGAGTGAATCGTCTCTGTGTCCTCTCTAACATCTGAAAACCAAAAGCAAACGCAGGTTAGACCCCGCTAGAAATGGTGACATCAACACGACACTAAGATTCCTATCAACGAGTAGATTTTCAATACCCAATTTTTCTTAATGTTAACTCCCCATGCCCCTAGATCGGCCCTCAAGGTAAAAATTGGAGTGGCAACTCGCTCTATACCAAAATTGTAACACCCCATCCCGCCTCACTCAGAACATAGTGTCACACACGTATCTTAAATGCAAGTAATATTCGATAAAGGGAAAATGTCAACTTATTAATTAAAAAGAAACTCCAACTAAACATTATCCAATAACTAAAAACGAGATTGATCGAGTAGCAAAAGTAAAACTGAAAAAAGAATGCAACGAAAGCGGAAAAATTCCAACGACCCGAACTAGGCAACAACTAGCTACTGCCTCGGCTCACCTGCAACAAAAGTAGAGAGAGGGGTGAGTGACAGGGAAGTCACTTAGTGAGGGGAAACGCTATATGCGTATCTAGAAGAACATGAATATAAACCTAACCCTAACCTAATAACAAAATTATAATCATCAATCATACACCTAAAGTGTTCAATATACAAATAAACGACCTATGTGGCTTAAGTGCCCACAACACCGCCCGAGGACGCTTTATCGATCCCTATGGGCGACGGGTAACAGATCGACTGTGTTACCCGACCTCACAACTACGCAACTCGTATCACGTCAAGCAGCTGACTTAGCAGCTCGTCCCGGTACCTTCGCCCACGTCACCTCCCACAAGAACATTAGTACCGACGCCCGGCTCTAAACCCCGCTAACTCAGGTAATACTCAAATAGCATGTCTAACCGCCCTGCTCGGCACCGCCGTCCATAATGGTCATATAAACATACTAATTATCATGCAAGCCTATACTTATAACAAATGAACAAGCAAGTAGTTGAATCCTCTAAGTTCTAGGTCCGTTTTCAATCAATGCTAAATAACTCAACAATCAACATGTAACATAATAAATTATACATACACACAGACTTTTATTCCTAGGTATCATAATTGTAAGGACTACCACTCACCTTATTAGTGCGTTAAACGGGTCTCGGGATTTTGGATGTTCGAACTGGTTACGGATCTGCAATCGGGGGAAAAAGTTGGGTCAGATAGTGTCCCGGGAAAATTTGTGTTCCAAGCATAAAGAAGCAAAATAAACCAAAAAAGAAGCAATTTAGGAATCCCCTAAACATTATTTTCTCTTATTACCTTGTTTTTTGTTTTTGGGTTTTAGTTTGTGTTTTTGTGACTTTTTTTATTTACCTCAATACGTCTTTTATTTATCTGTTTCCACCATGTATTATTTGGGTTTGTGGTTTTTGTACTATGATATTTTAGTCAAACTTTTTTTTTTCAAAACCACACTTAAAAGTATATTTTAATTTGTGTGATATTTACATAACTTAAAAAATTATTATTGGTTAAAGGGCGTTATTTTTCGTGTGTGTTGGAAGCTTATAATCAATTAGGAGCGACATTGCATACTCATGATCCATCGATAATCTTGAGGAAGGTTTTTCTTATCCTCCCAATCTTCCATTAATGTCAAATCTGATATAGAAAACTCTCACAACCTCTATCTTCTCTTTTTTGTTAGAAATCAATATGCTTTCCTTAAAGTTTAGTTTTTCTTATTGATTCAGTATTAACCATTACCAACAACAAAATCCTAGAGTATAAAAGTATTTCATGAACAATTCAAATATGCAAATGAAAAAGAAAACACATATTAAAACCAGAAAACAAAAAAACACTAAGAATGAGATTTATGCCAATGAAGACAATATTCAATTGTCATACCTTCCACAAAACTACTAACCATTAAGAGAAGGATCAAGGTTTAGTCCACCGCGAGTGCCTGCAATTAAATTCCAAAGTAACCGCCCTACCCAACCAAATTACCCCCCTCCAAACTTGAGGATTGATTCGTATTTGATTTGGAAACTAAGGAGTTCGTACGACCTAGTTATGTCATAAACATGATTTTTATTTGAATTTTAGAAACCAAAAAAACATGATACTGCTTTGTGATAAGTTTAGCGTTTTAACAAAAATTAATTGAGAATAAATTTTGGCATGCGCCAACCGCATAATTTTTTTTTAATTTCAACATAAAAATTTATTTAAAATAGATTTGAAACTGTGTTCAAAACATTTTTATTATTTATTATGACATTTCGAAAAAATACCATAAAAATGTGTTTTAGAACGGGAAAAATGTCAATTAAATCATGAACTTTCAAAATGCACCGAAAAAAACATGAACTTTCACGTGAACCATTTAAATCATGTATTTTTCGTTGACTGACGTTTTAAATCATGATCTTTTTTTTGCCGAAACAAAAACAGCACACCGTAAACAAAAGAGAGTCCAAGGTTAAGTCTATTAACGTAATAGTTTAACATTGTTTGAGATTTATCTGAAGAATTGAGCACTTCAATTAGCTGGAATTGAGCATACTGTCAAATTTTTCCGTTAACGGACTCAACTTTGTGCTATTTTTGTCTCAGTAAAAGAAAATTCATGATTTAAAACGTCAGTTAACGAAAAATATATGATTTAAATGGTTCACGTGAAAGTTCATGTTTTTTCCGGTGAATTTTGAAAGTTCAAGATTTAATTGACATTTTTCCCGTTTTAGAACAATGATTGCATCCTCTACTTTTTCTCTTTGAATAATATTAAAATGTTTTTATAATCCAAATACCATAAACTTTAAATCATTTAAAAGAATGCAAATATAATTTTAATTTATGGCATTACTATTTTGGATATTTATCCAACCCGGGGCAAACATTGGACTACGCATTGATTTTATCTGATTAATAAGACAAAACATATTTATGAGTAATAACTTTATAATGTTAGAGTTTGGACTTGAAGATTTGTGGCTTAATCCAAACCCATCAACTTAAACTTGCTGGCTTAAAATATTAAAGTTTTCGTTTATTTGGATTTAATTTGAGTGTTTAGGTGTAGTTTTGTGAAGTATTTTTGAAATGATGTAGTTTTGTGAAATATAATTCAAATGGTGTAGTTTTGTAAATTTTTCTTAATGGCTTCCTAAATAATATAAACGCTAAAATATTCCTTAATTTTCAAATCAAATCCAGAAAAAGATCTGAACTTTCATTTGGGCCAAATTATTCTTTAATTTTCAAATCGAAGCCAAAAAATGTCTGAACTTTGATTTATGCCAAATTATTCCCCAACTATTTAACGACGTCAACTGATGAATTAACGGTTGACTTTTTCCGGTCTAAAATGGCTTGTCAACGAAAGTAGATATTTAATTAGTTCGCGCCAAAAAGTTGAGATATAAAATGGCTTAAATGGGAGTTGGGGCATTAAACGGGTTTAATTTGAAAGTTCGGGAATTAAATTACCATTTTCTTGTTTAATATATGTAAAATATATTTTAACATCAATTTTTAGAAAGACTATATAAATCTAAAAGTTTTTTTTTGAAACCCAATATTCAACATTTTGTGAAATGATTATTTCGAAAGAATGATTTTTGTAAAATAAATAAAAATTGTATTTATGTTGTGAAATGTGAGATAAATAAATAATCATTTTTTTATAAGTGAATTTAAAATAACGTAGAAGTGATGTTTATTATTCCCACTGATAATTACACTCTCAATGTTTCTATAGTTGTTTAAAAGGTAAAAATTTATTTTCCTACTTCTCATCTTTTCGTTAATATCACTTTTCATTCCTAATATACCAGACATCATTTTCTATAGATTTGATGTCAAAGTTTCTATTGCACTATTTCTAATGAAAGTCTTTCAAAAACTTACTTCATAAAACTACACCTAATTCATTTCTTTAACTTTACGCCTATTTCAAAATTTTAATGGTTAAATTACCCTTTATAAATGGGATAATTACAAAACTACATCATTTGAATTTCATTTTACAAAATTACACAAATTTCAAAGTAACTTCACAAAACTACACATAAATACTCAAAATTAAATTCAAATAAACCATACCCACACAATCCTACCCCTTTAATACTATACCCTAAACACTAATTAGCGAACCCAAATGAAAAGATTTTAATATTTGTAATTTTTTGAAGGGTAAAGCAACCATAGAAAAATTTGAAAGTATGTAAATATAGAAAATATTGAATTAGGTAGATGTGTGAATATTTCTTTATATATTTACTTAAATTGTTTCATTTACTATATCGTGTTCAAGGTTTCCTTTGGGTTCAATATTGTTTCTTAATTTTAACCAAAAAAATTATTCGTTTGGGGGTGTGGAACTTCTTTATATAACAACACATGCACTAGTAACATTTTGAGAAAATTTTAAAATACCACACAAAAATGTTTTCATTTAAAAATACCATTACAAGTGAGATTTCTAAATAATGAACTTGTCGTTATTGATTTCTAATTCTTATGTAGTTTAATAATGTAAAATATATTGTAACATCAATTTTCAAAAGGACTATATAAATTTAAAAGTTTTTTTTTTGAAACCCAATATTCAACATTTGGTGAAATAATTGTTTCTAAATAATGATTTTTGTGAAATAAATATAAATTGTATGTATGTTGTGAAGTATGAGATAAATAAATATTCAATTTTATTATAAGTGAATTTTTTTCAACATTATAAGTGAGTTTAAAATAACGTAAAAGTGAAGTTAATTATTCCCATTTATTATTACACTTTCAATGTTTTTATAGTTGTTTAAAAGTTGAAAATTTATTTTTCTATTTCTCATCTTTTCGTTATATCACTTTTCAGTTCTAGTATACCAGACATTATTTTCTATAGATTTGATGTCAAAGTTTCGATCTCACGATTTCCAATTAAAACCTTTATGCATTCATTTACGAACAAATATTTTACTGAAACCATTTCAAAATCTGTTTAAATTAAAAGGATTATTTTGAATTTTTTTAGTATAATTGTATTTATTTATGTTTATATTTATATATATACATATAATTTGTTTTATATATAAATATAAAGTACAATTACATTAAAATTATCATAAAATAACTTTATTTTCACTTTATTGTTATTTTGCTCATTCTTTACTTTGCTAATATGTAGAAATCTTGGTTTTTATAACAAATATAATCAATATGAAATCAATTATATAGTATAAATTTTCTAGTAAATCTTATAAAATTACCTAGAAAAACAATTAGTAAGTTATCTTCATTTTTTTATTCGAATTTTTCTTAAATAAAATTATTGTAGTTAGTCGTTAATATTTTGTATTAGTTTGAAGAGAAATAATTTCCGATAATTGTTAATTTGAAGGTTTTTATCCATATATATGTGTATATTATTTACATATATAAACTATATTTAACAAATTACAAATTTCATGTTTAATTATGAATTAAATTCTTCATATTAATAAAGAAGTAAAGTATTATAAATTAATTAAATATTATTTCAAAACTTAAACTGAGTTGATGATGTGTCAAAATTTGAGAACTTTTGATAATGATGGGGCATGATAAGAAGGGAGGACATTCTTAATAGTGGACAAGATACTGAGTTTCAACTTGTTTTGCTGTTTTTGCTAAGATGTTTATCTTTTCGTTTGGCTCTAGGGGTTTTTAGTTTTATAGGCTCGTTAGCTTTTGAGTAGTTCTTTAGTGGATTTGTTTTCAGTCGTCCAAGTTAATTACATAAAGTCTATTCTAGCATGCCTTGTTATTATGTCTGATTGTATATTATATTATTCGGTTGAAAGAAGAAGAAAAGTGAAAATAGAACTAGTTAAAAGGATATTGGGTTTTAGTAAATAACATTGGCCAAACAACCCATCATAGAAGGAGTTGGACCACACTGGCTACCAAAAGAAACCGATAAGAAGAGTAGAATGGAACGCACTTTCAAATGTGTTGTTTGTTCTTGTGATCTATGAATCATTATTTTGCTAGTAAAAAAGTTGTGTTAATAGTTTTCTTCTTACAACATTTGTCTTAATCATGTTGTTGACCTCTTCTAAATTAGTTTAGGATTTGTGAAAGCCGTATGATTGACAAGATATGTCACGAGTGTACTCTCTCTTATAGTACTCATTCACATAAAGTTTATGACAACTTGCATTTCTAAGGAAAAGGGAAAGAGAAAAGTTACATGGGAACTATCCTCAATTGTTCCCATGTGCATTCAATATTTCACATTATAAGTGACACAAAACAAAATGTAAAGTCGTGGTACAACCCTATTTTTTTGATAAAGTGGTACAACTATATTATATAAAGTTTTGCTATATTAAAACATTACACTCTTTTGCAAATACATGGTTATTGAAAGTGATAAAGCCCAAGAAAAAATTAAAACAAAAGAAAGTCCAAACAAAAGAAGGCCCAAACAAAAGAACCTCACATGTCACAACATGACAAAGAACACAAATCCTCTTGTAACCTGCACCTGCAAAAGACGTTACAACAAGAAATCAAATCAACGGTAACAATGGCAATCGATTCTTGGTTTTACAATTCTTTGACCAGAATACAACTGTCCAAGGATAAGTATGACATGATTCTAGATTGTTCATTTTGTCACTATAAAAACTATGTAAAACCCTAGTCAGAAATATTCATTTAATAACAAAGTATTAGTCAGAAATATTTGTCATTATACCTTTGTGTAATATTCATTATGGAAAGTCACATTGATCTTCCCGTGCCAAATGAGAAGCCATTGGAAGAACCAGATGCTTCTGATCATCCTATATGTTGTCCATATACACAAAGAACAACATCCCCACATGTCATACATGAAGAAAAAGATACAACACAAGAGGCCCAAAATAATGATGACGCAAAGATATTATTGGATGAAACACAACAAGAAGCTCAAACAAAATCAGATATGGCTGCTACACAATCTGATTATGGAGACTCAAACTCCAACCAAGTTGAGCTCTCCACCACACCTCCTCAAACCAATAATCATCCCATGACAACAAGAGCAAAGGCATGAATCTACAAACCAAACACTAAGTATGTGCTTCTCACTTCATTATTCTCCACAGAAGAACCAAAAACACTAGCAACTTCAATGAAACATCCAAGATGGAATCAAGTTGTTCTTGATGAAATGGGACGTATACACATGCTTCACACCTGTACTCTGGAACCACCAACAGAAGATATGAACATACTAAGCTCAAAGTGGGTTTTTAAAACAAAACTAAAACCAAATGGAGATGTTGACAAACTTCAAGCTCAGTTAGTTGCAAATTAAGGCTTTGAACAAGAAGAGGGCTTGGATTACCTAGAAACATACAACCCAGTGGTTTAAATAACAACAATTAGGATGGTACTAGAGGTAGCTACTTCAAAAGGTTGGTTCATTATACAATTAGACGTCTCAAATGCCTTTCTCCATGGGAGCTACAAGAACTTGTTTTTATGTATCAACCAGCAAGGTTTGAAGATCCAAATAGACCAAATCATGTATGTCGTCTAACAAAGGCTATGTATGGACTAAAACAGGCGCCAAGGGCTTGGTTTGACACCTTCAGCAACTTTGTCATAGATTTTGGGTTCACTTGCTCCAAATCAGATCCATCCTTATTCACATATCATAAAAATGGTCAGTCCTTGGTCTTGCTACTATATGTTGATGACATACTTGTCACAAGGAGTAACTCAACTCTGTTTGAAGAACTACTTCAAACTCTTCACAATAGGTTTGATATGAAAGACCTTGGAGATCCAAAATATTTCCTTGGAATTGAAATAGTATCAAACAAGAGTGGTATGTTCCTTCATCAAAAAGTTTATTCTTCAGACATACTTCACCAGGTTGCAATGCCATATCGCAACTCAATGCCAACTCCATTACCTCAGCAACTATTCAACTTTGAATCTGAGCTATTCCCTGAACCCAGTTATTTCAGGAGCCTTGCTGGAAAGCTGCAGTATCTAACAATAACAAGACCAGATATTCAATTTACAGTCAACTTTTTCTGTCAACGAATGCACGCCCCAACAATCTCTGATTTTGGGCTACTTAAACGGATACTTCAATACATCAAAGGAGCAGTCTCAATGGGTCTTCACATCAAAAGGACTCAAACTTGTCTCTTTCAGCCTATTGCGACAGTGAAGACGCTAGTTGTCGAGAAACCCGACTTTCAACTACTGGTTTCTGCACATTTCTTGGATCAAATCTGATCTCATGGTCTGCCAAGCGCCAACAAACAGTCTCAGGTTCTTCTATAGACACTGAATATCGGACATTAACTATAACAACAAAGGAGATCACTTGGCTAGCCTTTCTGCTTCGAGATCATGGAATTTCTCAGGACCATCTAACTCTGTTACAATGCGATAATCGTTCTTTAGTCCAGCTCAACGCAAATCCAGCTCTGCACAGTCGCTACAAACATTTCGACACAGACTACCATTATATCTTAGAGCAAGTTGCCATAGGCTGCAACCTTACAATTGGCTGGCATCTTCACGAAATCGATAGCAAGAAGACCGTTTGAGCATCTGCGAACCAAACTCGGTGTTACCGAGTCACCCACAACGAGTTTGAGGGGGAATGAAAGTGATAAAGCCCAAGAAAAAATTAAAACAAAAGAAGCCCCAAACACAAAGAAGCCCGCATCTCACAACATGACAAAGAACAAAAATCCTCTTGTACTTGCACCTGCCAAAGACGTTACAACAAGAAATAAAATAAACAGTAACAATAACAATCGATTCTTGGTTTTACAAAACCTTAACCAGAATACAGATGTCCAATGATAAGGATAACCTGATTCTAGATTGTTCCTTTTGTCACTATAAAACCTCTGTAAAACCCTAGTCATAAATATTCATTCAATAACAAAGTTTTATTGAGAAATATCATTATCTTTATAAGCTTTCTAAAGTATTTCAGTTATGATAAAAATATTAAATATATACTCCATATTTTTTTTTATAAAGATTGATTTTTGAGTCTATTAATTGTTTTCCGGTAACTTAATTTTTTGTATAACTCGCTTTTTTATTGTTTCGTAAGGATATATTCCTTCGTCCCATGATATAAAAAAATTATAAGCTAATGCGAATTTATTGAAAACTTATTTTTTATAACAACAAACATTAATGAAATGTATTTTTTGAAAAAAACTATAATGCAATTGATTAAAAGGTTTATTAGACTCTTCAAATTACTTACTACTGGAACGCACTTTCAACTATTTTAGCATTCTCACTTTTATTAAATGTTAAACGTTTGTGATTTATACAATGCATAGTATCTCCATTTTTAAGTTATACATGTTAGAACTAGGGATTAGTGTGTTTAGTATTTAAAGTTTAGGGTTTGGGTTGGTAGAAAATTTGAATATATATTGTTGGAGATAAATTTAACCATCCCGGTTAAGATTTAACCGGCGGCAGATCAGACCAACTGAACCGGAATCGGCGGCAGATCGGACTGACTGAACCAGAACCGACGGCAATATCAAAACCGACTTCCTTAATTCATATTGGGTCTTATTTGGGCTTGGTAATTAACATAAGAAGAAAAAGGAGAATATATATTGCTATATTTTCTCAAATAATCATAAAAGAGAAAATCTAGGGAAATATCTAAAATAAGGAAAAATGTCAAATCATATTCATAAAAGGAAAAGGAAGCTCATTAACCTATAAAAATCTATATAAAGAAGACAAGCTTAAAGACATAGATCAATTCGATTCAATACACAAAATACTTACGTTTAGAGAGATTTATTCGTTCATAACTTTAGATTGTACTTTAAGTCTAATTCTTCGATATTTCTCTCTCATCTTGTAAACCCTCAATGATCAATAAAACGACCTATTCAAACCGATCTTAACCGTTATTGAATTCCGTAGCTCTTCTAACGGATCACTAACTTTTGCCCAAACATATATTATAACTAGAAAAATATTTGCTTCCTATTTTTTTGTATTACATTATATTTGCTTCCTTTGGTTGGTATAAATTAAGAATTAGAGAAACCAAATAAATAGTATTCATTTAATATTTTCTACATATAAATAATTGGAAAAATAGAATCAAATATAAATAAATAAATAAATAAATAAACAAACACTTTTTCTCTATAAATACCACTACCAAGCGCAGACATACATTGATGGAGCTCTCTGGTAAGTAAATATGTTGTTGTATATTGTTTAGTCCATTTTCAGCCATTGCTGTGAATTGTTTTGTAATGATGCAGGTTTGGGATAGATCCTGAGGTGAACAAAACGGTAAGGACGACGTGGCAATCTAACTACATGGGTGCTTGGTGGAACTGGTCAATGGTTCCAGATGCAAAAGCAGAGGAGTGGTGGCAAGACTTTGTGGTAAGTTAATAATCCATATGCCCTTCAATTTCTCTTGTTTCTTTGTTTACTTTTTCTAATGTTTGTTTTTATTTTTCAGCAAGCCTACTACTGGTCTCCTTCTCACCATGACCAGATGTAGTTCATGTGGAAGAAGGAGTGCATGGAATCCATCCGTGACAGAGTCAGCAAGAAGAAGAGAGGCAACAAGAAGCGAAGTTTCATATCCAATGATGCTTGGCTGCAGATGCAGGAGCAATGGGATACTGATGTTTGCCAGAAGAAGTCAAAGACAAACTCTGAGAACCGTATGTCTGATCCTCATGGTCTAGGTGAGCATAAGCATTGTGCTGGGCCTTTAGGGTTTGCCAAGATCGGCTATGAAATGGTAAAAGTATTCTCTTTCATGAATGTTTGTTTTTGTGCTTAGATTAATATTCTGTCCTTTGACTTTGATAAATAGTTTGTGATGTTGTTAATGCTTTGTGATGTTTTTTGTGCTTAGATTAATGTATTGTCCTCTGTTTTGTAGATGCAACAGAATGGTGGTGTTGAACCACCATTTACCGAGCTCGTACGCAAGACTCATACCCGTAAAGATGGCACATTCGTCGACCGTCGGGCGGAGGCAATTGTGGCGGATGTGGAGACAACTGCTTCACAGGTCACATATGAGGAAGAGGCCACTCCTTCATCGCAGCGGATTAACAAGACATATTTGGAGGTAAGTTTGATTTCTATTTTTAACTTAAATTCCTGTCTATGTATTTGTTATTTGGAATTTAACTTATTCTATTGGCAGCGAGTGAAACCAAACCGAGGGCGTATTTACGGTTTGGGAAGCAAGGAGTTCGAGGTTTTCGAACCTTCTGAACCGGTAGAAGCTTCCCTCTCTCGGGCTGTGGACATGGACATGAGGGTGGGATCTCTCGAGTCAAACATGCAGGTCATTCTAGCCTCGCAGAGCCTAATGCTTGCGTCGCAGAAGGCAATACTCGATCATCTCGGGATCAATCCTCAACCAAACAATCCATATGCCACCCCTTCTCCTCATGCAGCTGCTTCAAACACCACACCTAACACCAGTCCAGAGTTTGCACCGAGTGTAAACCGTGAAGATCAGCTCGGTGAAAATGATCAAGACCAAGGGTGTGAAGATGATCAGCTTGGTGAGGAACAGAGCCATGAAGAGGAAGAGGAAGAAGTGCAAGGCCTTGGTTGATTTCTGTTTTAAAAAACTGAAAAAATTGTTATTTATGCTATTTTGAACAATGTTTGTAATAATCATATACTATTTATGCTATTTTCGAATCAGGTTTAGGTTTTATAAAAAATATTTTCAGTTTCAATTTTTTTTATATTTATTTTTTTTTGCGAAAATTATGTAAAGCCACGACAATTTTTGTGGCAACCGTGCAGAAAGCCACGGAAAAACCGTGGCTAGTCGTAGCAAAAAAGTTACGGTTTGCAACAGAACATTCCGTGGCAAATAAGCCACGAAAGAGCAACGAATACATCCGTGGCTAATATCAGCCACGACCTTGTTACGAAAATAAATCGTGGCTGCAGCAACGGTTGCCACGGAACATTCTGTAGCAAGAATAGCCACGAATTTTACCGTGGCTAAAATTTCCACGGAATGCCACCACTACTTCCGTGCCTAAAATGGCCAAGAATTGCCACTAACACTTTCGTGGCTAAAAAAGGCCACGAATTGCCACCACTGCTTCCGTGGCTACATTAGCCACGACTTTGCCACAAATAATTTTGTGGCAATCTAGCCGCGAATATATACGTGGCCATTTCGTGGCTATGACATCCGTGGCTAATTGTGGCTTTCCGTGGCTAGGATAGCCACGGATAACCAACAGCTACGACGCTATAGCCACGATTATTTTCGTGGCTAACCGTGGCTGTGTGGGGTTATAGCCACGGAATTTTCCGTGGCTATACCGACTAATTCTTGTAGTGAGAGGTCAACTCGGTTGACAACAACCCTATGGAATGGTTGTACGACACTTATGCCACTACTCACATATGCATGGACAAGGAGATGTTTAAGACCTATCAATAATGCAAGAGTGAGGAACGCTTGCTAATGGGTAACACCGGCTCATCCAAAATCGAGGGTCGTGGAACCGTTGTGTTGAAGATGACCTCTGGACGTGAGATCGCTCTCAACAACGTCAAGCATGTACCTAACATGCGGAAAAAATCTGATTTCTCGAACGCTAATGAACAAAGCTGGATTTGGAATTCACTTTGAGGCGGATAAGCTTGTTCTTAGGAAAAATGGGGTGTATTTGGTTAGGGGTTTTGTTAAGGACGGATTGGTCAAAATGAATGTAATGACAGTCTTTCCCAAAAACGATGTAACCGATGTTTCGATTAATGAGAAAAACTCAGTTGCTTATTTGGTTGAGTCTTTCAATACTTAGCATGAACGATTAGGACATAATAATTATAAATCTATTAAGAGATTAATTAATTTGAACCTTATTCAAAAATGCAAGATAAACAAAGATAAATGTGAAGTATGTGTACAAGTTAAGCTTACAAAAACACCATCACCTCATGTTGAAAGAACCACAGATCCTCTAGGTTTAATTCACACATATTTATGTGATTTGAAATATGTTCAAACTAGAGGTGGAAAAAAAATATTTTGTGACTTTCAATGATGATTGTACAAAATATTGTTATGTATATTTGCTAAGAAGCAAATATGAAGCATTAGAAAAATTCAAGGAATATAAACTTGAAGTTGAAAATCAACTTTCGAAAACTATTAAGATAGTTCGAAGTGATAGAGGAGGCGAATATGATGGTTCTTTTTATGTATTTTGTAAAGAACATGGCATTATCCATCAAACGACGGCTCCTTACTCACCTGAATCTAACGGAGTTGCGGAACGACTTTGAAAGAGATGATGAATGCGATGTTGCAGGAATCTGGGTTATCCCAGAACATGTGGGGGGGAATCTTTGCTTACCATTAATTATATCCTCAACAAGATACCGTATAAAGTTACTGGTAAAACACCATATGAACTTTGGAAAGGTAAAGTACCTTCGTACAAATACCTGAAAGTGTGGGGGGTGCCTCACAAAAGTAGCGGTGCCACCACCAAAAAATGCCACAATAGGACCTAAAACTGTGGATTGTATTTTCATCGGATATGCACACAATAGTAGTGATTATCGATATATGGTTCATAAATCACATATATCGGATATCCATGAAAATACAACAATGGAATCAAGAAATGCAGTTTTCTTCGAAAATGTGTTTCCTTGTAAGGAAAAAGTTCTAAGAGAACTCGTGAAGAAAGAGATTCAACCACATCTGAAAACGAGGCTAGTACTTTGCACACATCGTTTGATGATGTCGATGAACTTGAGGTTGAACCTAGGCATAGCAAAAGAGCTCGTAAGGAAAAAAAAATCGGAGAAGACTTTCTAATGGTCTTTCTTTTAGAGAATGCACCTAGAAGTTTCACTAAAGCCATGTCTACACCAGATGCGCCTTTTTTGAAAGGAAGCGGTCAATAGTGAAATATACTCCATTATGCAAAACCATACTTGGGAGATAGTTGATTTACCACAAGGGTTTAAAGACCTTGGGTGTAAATGGGTTTTCACAATAAAACTGAAAAATCGATAAATCGGTAGATAAGTATAAAGCTAAGCTTGTTGTGGAAGGTTTCCGCCAAAAAGAAGGTTTGAATTTCTTTGACACATATTCTCTGGTAAGTAGAATAACTTCAATTAGAATGTTAATAAGCATTGTTGCATTGAGAGACCTAGAGATACATCAGATGGATGTAAAAACCGATTTTCTAAATGGTGATTTAAAAGAGGAAATTTATATGAAACAACCTGAAGGGTTTGTCGCCAGGATAAGAAAACAAACTATGTCGACTAGTGAAGTCATTATATGGACTTAAACAAGCTCCTAAACAATGGCATCAAAAATTTGATGAAGTCATGTTGTCAAATGGTTTCATCATTAATGAATGTGATAAGTGGATATACATAAAAAAAATACTTCGCAAGGATATATATTGTTATGTTTGTATGTTGATGACATGCTCATTATTGGAAGTAATAAAGAGATGATCAATCAAACTAAAAATATGCTAAGTATCAAGTTTGATATGAAAGACATGGGATTAGCAGATGTTATTCTAGGGATTAAGATCATTAGAAACTCTATTGGAATAATCTTGTCTCAAACTCATTATGCAGAAAAGATACTTGAGAGATTCAAAAACTACTCAAGTGTAGTAGCAAAAACTCATGTGGACCCTCAAATTCACCTAACGGAAAATTCAGGTGAAGTTGTGTCACGATCAGAGTATGCACGTATAATTGGAAGTCTAATGTATTTGAAAAATTGTACTAGACCCGATTTAGCGCATTCGGTAAATGTACTAAGTCGTTACACAAGCAATCTAGGACATAAACACTGGAAAGTCATAACTAGAGTATTAAACTATATACGTTATACTAAGAGTTATGGGCTACACAATGGTAAAGAACCATCGATATTGGAAGGATACAGTGACGCAAACTGGATCTGGATCTCTGATTCCAAGAACTCGAAATCCACGAGTGGATACGTCTTTACCTTAGGTGGTGGAGAACTTTCTTGGAAATCTTCTAAACAAACTCTGTTGGCCAGATCGACCATGGAATCTGAGTTCATAGCTTTAGACAAAGGTGTAGAGGAAGCATAATGGCTTCGATATTTTTTGGAAGATATTCAAATGTGGGAGAAACCAGTGCCGTCATTACGTGTACACTGTGATAGCCAATTGGCTATAGCTCGGGCATTGAATATTCTCTATAATGGTAAATCTCGTCATATAAGAAGATGTCATAAAACCATTAGATACTTGATCTCAACTGGTGTAATCACGATAAATTACATCAAGTCAAATGACAACCGAGCGGATCCGTTTACTAAAGGATTGTCACGAGAATAAGTGGTAAGATCATCAAGAGGAATGGGTTTAAATCCTATGAATTTAGAAAAGGTTTGATGGAAACCCCACCTACGCGATTTGAGATCCGAAGAAGTAGTTTCAAAGGGAAAACTGAGTCAAATTGATTATGTTTGAGCACTGTGAGACATTTTTCTCTACCCAGTTCCCAGGATGATAAACAGTGCAACCTGTATATATAGAGGATGAGCGTTGCTCTTAATGATTTGAGTTCATAGTATAACATGTTACTTCTTACAACAAAACTAACAACAAATCACCTTGTGAGTGTGAAATGGAATCGTTTATAGGAGAATGAAGGCAAGGTTATATTCTCCAAGTTCACTCATGATTAACCAGGCATGTTCACGGCCAAAATGAACACAATAGAGAACCTAGTTCTATGAGAAAATGAAGCTATGATATAATTGTTTTCTCGGTTTACATCAAAACTCGGGTGGTTGAAGACAACATGTTCACCTCCTAGTCGAGTAAACCCGACAGATATTAACAATGACTGGTTCAAAGCTGAGAAATGTAACCAGCTCAGATATAGTGAATTTTTGGCTTGTACTCTCAAAAGTCCTTTTGTTTAGTCTAGGCTTAAGTTTTAGGCTTAAGTTTTCGAGTCATCATGTGTCTAGAGTAATTTCTATTCATGTGGGGATTGTTGGAACTTGTTTTCGAAGAAATGGGTTAGACCATTTTCCGGTGAAGACATCCGTCAGAATAACCGGTTTCTAGATGCGATGTAATCGTAGTCTTGAACATTATGAAATAATGTTTATGATCAAAACAATGTTTGTGTGAATGAGAAATAAGTGTATAAAGTGGGTTGGTTGTATAGCATAAAATGTAACATTTATAAAAATGTCTCACAATTATAAATTTGGATTAAAATCCAAGTATACATGGAGAAATATTATAATGTTTATGTACATTCTAATATGTATGAAAGAGATATTAAAATCTATGGATTAATGTGATTTGGTCAAAAATATACCTTTTAGATATGTGCCAAAAATATGTAATGTATCACATCAATTCTCAAATCTCCATAATTATTAATAATGATATATTATATAATAAAGGCAAAAAGATTTGCCTTGGAGGTGAAGGCTTTATGGTTTCTATATAAACCAAGCTTTGTTCTCATTCTAAACACACAACAACATACAAAGCATACAATCCTTCACTTCTTTTCTTTCTTCTTTCTTGATAGTACACATAGCATCTAGGTTCGTGAGCTTTTGTTCTCTGGTGATCGGTAGCCAGAAGAAACTGCATTTGTATCCTGGGAATCTTACCGCTACGAAACCGTCGCACTAAAGAGATCCGAAGTCTGGCCTCTGCCATCCCTAACCTTGTTTCTATCTTTTTGGTATAGTGGTAGCTTAGTTGTTCTTAAATCTCATCTTTGATATTAGCTGCCGTGTGCAGTAATTTAGGTCCTACATCTATTAAAATCGCAACACCGCGTAGCACTGGAAATTCTCTAGTTAAAATATTCAATAAGATATCTCTGCGTATATAGTTAATATGTTTGTTATATATCATATATATATCTTATATTATTAATACAGAAGACGGAAAGAGAAAATCATTCTAAAATTACACGTGTCATCACCTGAACATTTCTGTTCCCACATTATTAAAAATTTATAAAAGTCCAAAATAAAATCCCAAAAGAAAAAGCCCAAATTTAACACAAAATGACTTAAATTGGCATTATAAATGGATAATATTAAAAATGTTGAAAACCCCATAAGTATAATATTAAAAAATTCATAAGAAATACAATTTTATAATTTCTAATAGATCTCTTAATATTTATATATTATATTCAATTACATTGAGTTCAAAATAATGCTAAAACATATTGTTCATTTACAAATAACAATATTATTTTGTAAAATTGTGTTTAACACCAAAATTCATGTCAAATGAAAAAACTTGAACACACAATTTACCTGACTCATCAGTTCAACCACAAGTTCCCAAACTTTGAACAAATAATTTCCGGATAAGTTTAGACATGAAAGAATGAATAAACCTTTCTAGAAAATATGTTTAAAATATATAAAAAAACTAATGAAAAACACAATTTTATAATTTTCCTATTGTTTGTATGTTATATTCTCGCACAAAAGAACGATAAAACATATTGTTCATTCTTAAATAACAATATTATTTTGTATTAAACATCAAAATTCATGTCAAATGACAAAACTTGAGCAGAAAATTGACTCGAGCCCTAGAAAATTCAGTGGTTTTATATATCCGAGGTTTTAATAGTCCGATTTTATGACAAATAGAGACCGGATTGACATACTTTTTATTGTTAAACGAGTCATATCAAAGTTTCAAAACACTATGTAGTTATTGTTTTTAATGATAAATAGCAAATTATACGTAAAGGTAAATATTCAACATCGAAATGACAATGATAATCTTTTTCGATGATAAATATATAAATAGTAATAGTAATAAATTTTGCAAATAAAATATTATAAAAACCAAAATACAATATATTTTCTATATATACTTCAAATTTAAACTTTGCGTTTAACGCGGGTCACATGAGATACAAATTATTTTTATTTCATTTTATAGTACACATTGTTTTTATCAATAATCATTTTTTCTATTACGTAAATTTTTATCCCGCGCCAAGCGCGGGTAAATTGCTAGTATATATATTAAATGAGGAGACACTTTTGAAAATTTGAATACAAACTAAAAAAGACCAAAATATGATATATAAAAGCTCATAACATTAAATCTCTAATTATTTAAAACTAAAACCCCATAACATTTAATCTCAAGTTTAAAGAATAATGTAAATTGAATGTTTAAAACTAATTATATATTTTGAACAAATAATATATATAGAGAATATACGTATATCCGCCAAATTGTTATAAAAAACTTATATAAAAGAAAATGTTAATTACATAAAGCGGAATTCACAAAACTACACAATTTCATCATTTCCTTTACAAAACTCTACCTAGTTCAATTTTTTCACATAGTTACACCCTTTCAAAATTTTAAAACTTGATTTACCCTTTGAAAAATTACCAAAATTAAAATCTTTACATTTGGGTTTGCTAATTAGTATTTAGGGTATAATATTAAGGAGGTATGATTGTGTGGGTAGGATTTATTTTGATTTAATTTTGAGTGTTTATGTGTAGTTTTGTGAAGTAATTTTGAAAGGGTGTATTTTGTGAAATGTAATTCAAATGGTGTAGTTTTTAATTCTCTCTTATATAAATTAATCGATTAGTAATTGTGAATATCAAACTTCTATTAAAAAACAAAAAAAAATTATCTAAATATATTCATAACAGATAATATTAGCGGTTGGTTTTTGTGTTGAAAATAATTTTTTTTATTGGTTTCTTGATATTAATTTAAATTTTAATTAATAATAGTAATGATATATGTTTTGTGTTTGTTTAATATAAAACTCGTTTTAATATTGTTATAAAAGTTAATAATAAGATTATCCTTATAAATTTTGTTTGGCTAAAAAACAATTACGGTTTTACCCTTAAGGAATTTTTTCATGTTTAAAATCAATGGCATAATGTGTAATTAAGTGAATTTTTTTGAAAAACTTTAAAAAAGTACTTCAAAAATAATAAGGGAGAATTGAAAAACTACACGTTTTGAATTACGTTTTACAAAACTACACCTTTTAAATATTTCTTCACAAAACTACACATAAACAAATAAAATTAAATTCAAATTATGTATATCCATACAACTCTACCCCCTTAATCACTATAGCCTAAACACTATTTAGCGAACCCAATTGATTTTTTTTTTAATTTTGGTGAAAATTTAAAGGGTAAATCAACCTTTTCATTTTTTGAAATGGTTTAATTTTGAGAAAAAATGAATTGGGTAGAGTTTTGTAAAGAAATGGATGAAAGGGTGTAGTTTTATGAATTTCTCAAATAATAACATAGATGTGTAGGGTTATATAGAATTAACTTTTAATGTTTAGGTTTATTATTTTGCAAATGATGGTATAATCTTATATTATTAATACAGAAGACGGAGAGAGAAAATCATTCTAAAATTACACGTGTCATCACCTGAACATTTCTGGTCCCACATTATTAAAAATTTATAAAAGTCCAAAGTAAAATCCCAAAAGAAAAAGCCCAAATTTAACACAAAATGACTTAAATTGGCATTATAAATGGATAATATTAAAAATGTTGAAAACCCCATAAATATAATATTAAAAAATCATAAGAAATACAATTTTATAATTTTTAATAGATCTCTTAATATTTATATATTATATTCAATTACATTGAGTTCAAAATAATGATAAAACATATTGTTCATTTACAAATAACAATATTATTTTGTAATATTGTATTTAACACCAAAATTCATGTCAAATGAAAAAACTTGAACACACAATTTACCCGACTCATCAGTTGAACCACCAGTTCCCAAACGTTGAAAAAATAATTTCCGGATAAGTTTAGTCATGAAAGAGTGATTAAACCTTTCTAGAAATTATGTTTAAAATATATAAAAAACTAACGAAAAACACAATTTCAAAATTTTCCTAATGTTTGTATGTTATATTCTCGCACAAAAGAACGATAAAACATATTGTTCATTTATTAATAACAATATTATTTTGTATTAAACATCAAAATTCATGTTAAATGACAAAACTTGAGCAGAAAATTGACTCGAGC
The DNA here is from genome assembly GCA_963556525.1 of Cochlearia excelsa. Taxonomy (NCBI): domain Eukaryota; kingdom Viridiplantae; phylum Streptophyta; class Magnoliopsida; order Brassicales; family Brassicaceae; genus Cochlearia; species Cochlearia excelsa. The sequence continues at coordinate 34,275,534 of OY748327.1, read as the reverse complement.
CCTAGAAAATTCAAGTGGTTTTATATATCCGAGGTTTTAATAGTCCGATTTTATGACAAATAGAGACCGGATTGACATACTTTTTATTGTTAAACGAGTCATATCAAAGTTTCAAAACACTATGTAGTTATTGTTTTTAATGATAAATAGCAAATTATACGTAAAGGTAAATATTCAACATCGAAATGACAATGATAATCTTTTTCGATGATAAATATATAAATAGTAATAGTAATAAATTTTGCAAATAAAATATTATAAAAACCAAAATACAATATATTTTCTATATATACTTCAAATTTAAACTCTGCGTTTAACGCGGGTCACATGAGATACAAATTATTTTTATTTCATTTTATACTACACATTTTTTTTATCAATAATCATTTTTTCTATTACGTAAATTTTTATCCCGCGCTTGGCGCGAGTAAATTGCTAGTATATATATTAAATGAGGAGACACTTATGAAAATTTGAATACAAACTAAAAAATCCCAAAATATGATATATAATAGCCCATAACATTAAATCTCTAATTATTTAAAACTAAAACCCCATAACATTTAATCTCAAGTTTAAAGAATAATGTAAATTGAATGTTTAAAACTAATTATATATTTTGAACAAATAATATATATAGAGAATATACGTATATCCGCCAAATTGTTATAAAAACTTATATAAAAAAATGTTAATTACATAAAGCGGAATTCACAAAACTACACAATTTCATCCCTTCCTTTACAAAACTCTACCTAGTTCAATTTTTTCACATATTTACACCCTTTCAAAATTTTAAAACTTGATTTACCCTTTGAAAAATTACCAAAATTAAAATCTATACATTTGGGTTTGCTAATTAGTATTTAGGGTATAGTATTAAGGAGGTATGATTGTGTGGGTAGGATTTATTTTGATTTAATTTTGAGTGTTTATGTGTAGTTTTGTGAAGTAATTTTGAAATGGTGTATTTTGTGAAATGTAATTCAAATGGTGTAGTTTTTAATTCTCTCTTATATAAATTAATCGATTAGTAATTGAGAATATCAAACTTCTATTAAAAAACAAAAAAAATTATCTAAATATATTCATAACAGATAATATTAGCGGTTGGTTTTTGTGTTGAAAATAATTTTTTTTATTGGTTTCTTGATATTAATTTAAATTTTAATTAATAATAGTAATGATATATGTTTTGTGTTTGTTTAATATAAAACTCGTTTTAATATTGTTATAAAAGTTAATAATAAGATTATCCTTATAAATTTTGTTTGGCTAAAAAACAATTACGATTTTACCCTTAAGGAATTTTTTCATGTTTAAAATCAATGGCATAATGTGTAATTAAGTGAATTTTTTTGAAAAACTTTAAAAAAGTACTTCAAAAATAATAAGGGAGAATTGAAAAACTACACGTTTTGAATTACGTTTTACAAAACTACACCTTTTAAATATTTTTTCACAAAACTACACATAAACAAATAAAATTAAATTCAAATTAAGTATATCCATACAACTCTACCCCCTTAATCACTATAGCCTAAACACTATTTAGCGAACCCAATTGATTTTTTTTTTAATTTTGGTGAAATTTTAAAGGGTAAGTCAACCTTTTCATTTTTTGAAATGGTTTAATTTTGAGAAGAAATGAATTTGGTAGAGTTTTGTAAAGAAATGGATGAAAGGGTGTAGTTTTATGAATTTCTCAAATAATAACATAGATGTGTAGGGTTATATAGAATTAACTTTTAATGTTTAGGTTTATTATTTTGCAAATGATGGTATAATCTTATATTATTAATACAGAAGACGGAGAGAGAAAATCATTCTAAAATTACACGTGTCATCACCTGAACATTTCTGGTCCCACATTATTAAAAATTTATAAAAGTCCAAAGTAAAATCCCAAAAGAAAAAGTTCAAATTTAACACAAAATGACTTAAATTGGCATTATAAATGGATAATATTAAAAATGTTGAAAACCCCATAAATATAATATTAAAAAATCATAAGAAATACAATTTTATAATTTTTAATAGATCTCTTAATATTTATATATTATATTCAATTACATTGAGTTCAAAATAATGATAAAACATATTGTTCATTTACAAATAACAATATTATTTTGTAATATTGTATTTAACACCAAAATTCATGTCAAATGAAAAAACTTGAACACACAATTTACCCGACTCATCAGTTGAACCACCAGTTCCCAAACTTTGAAAAAATAATTTCCGGATAAGTTTAGACATGAAAGAGTGATTAAACCTTTCTAGAAATTATGTTTAAAATATATAAAAAACTAACGAAAAACACAATTTCATAATTTTCCTAATGTTTGTATGTTATATTCTCGCACAAAAGAACGATAAAACATATTGTTCATTTATTAATAACAATATTATTTTGTATTAAACATCAAAATTCATGTTAAATGACAAAACTTGAGCAGAAAATTGACTCGAGCCCTAGAAAATTCAGTGGTTTTATATATCCGAGGTTTTAATAGTCCGATTTTATGACAAATAGAGACCGGATTGACATAATTTTTATTGTTAAACGAGTCATATCAAAGTTTCAAAACACTATGTAGTTATTGTTTTTAATGATAAATAGCAAATTATACGTAAAGGTAAATATTCAACATCGAAATGACAATGATAATCTTTTTCGATGATAAATATATAAATAGTAATAGTAATAAATTTTGCAAATAAAATATTATAAAAACCAAAATACAATATATTTTCTATATATACTTCAAATTTAAACTCTGCGTTTAACGCGGGTCACATGAGATACAAATTATTTTTATTTCATTTTATACTACACATTGTTTTTATCAATAATCATTTTTTCTATTACGTAAATTTTTATCCCGCGCTTGGCGCGGGTAAATTGCTAGTATATATATTAAATGAGGAGACACTTTTGAAAATTTGAATACAAACTAAAAAATCCCAAAATATGATATATAAAAGCCCATAACATTAAATCTCTAATTATTTAAAACTAAAACCCCATAACATTTAATCTCAAATTTAAAGAATAATGTAAATTGAATGTTTAAAACTAATTATATATTTTGAACAAATAATATATATAGAGAATATACGTATATCCGCCAAATTGTTATAAAAAACTTATATAAAAAAAATGTTAATTACATAAAGCGGAATTCACAAAACTACACAATTTCATCTCTTCCTTTACAAAACTCTACCTAGTTCAATTTTTTCACATATTTACACCCTTTCAAAATTTTAAAACTTGATTTACCCATTGAAAAATTACCAAAATTAAAATCTTTACATTTGGGTTTGCTAATTAGTATTTAGGGTATAGTATTAAGGAGGTATGATTGTGTGGGTAGGATTTATTTTGATTTAATTTTGAGTGTTTATCTGTAGTTTTGTGAAGTAATTTTGAAATGGTGTATTTTGTGAAATGTAATTCAAATGGTGTAGTTTTTAATTCTCTCTTATATAAATTAATCGATTAGTAATTGTGAATATCAAACTTCTATTAAAAAATAAAAAAAAATTATCTAAATATATTCATAACAGATAATATTAGCGGTTGGTTTTTGTGTTGAAAATAATTTTTTTTATTGGTTTCTTGATATTAATTTAAATTTTAATTAATAGTAGTAATGATATATGTTTTGTGTTTGTTTAATATAAAACTCGTTTTAATATTGTTATAAAAGTTAATAATAAGATTATCCTTATAAATTTTGTTTGGCTAAAAAACAATTACGGTTTTACCCTTAAGGAATTTTTTCATGTTTAAAATCAATGGCATAATGTGTAATTAAGTGAATTTTTTTGAAAAACTTTAAAAAAGTACTTCAAAAATAATAAGGGAGAATTGAAAAACTACACGTTTTGAATTACGTTTTACAAAACTACACCTTTTAAATATTTCTTCACAAAACTACACATAAACAAATAAAATTAAATTCAAATTAAGTATATCCATACAACTCTACCCCCTTAATCACTATAGCCTAAACACTATTTAGCGAACCCAATTGATTTTTTTTTTAATTTTGGTGAAATTTTAAAGGGTAAATCAACCTTTTCATTTTTTGAAATGGTTTAATTTTGAGAAAAAATGAATTGGGTAGAGTTTTGTAAAGAAATGGATGAAAGGGTGTAGTTTTATGAATTTCTCAAATAATAACATAGATGTGTAGGGTTATATAGAATTAACTTTTAATGTTTAGGTTTATTATTTTGCAAATGATGGTATAATCTTATATTATTAAATACAGAAGACGGAGAGAGAAAATCATTCTAAAATTACACGTGTCATCACCTGAACATTTCTGGTCCCACATTATTAAAAATTTATAAAAGTCCAAAGTAAAATCCCAAAAGAAAAAACCCAAATTTAACACAAAATGACTTAAATTGGCATTATAAATGGATAATATTAAAAATGTTGAAAACCCCATAAATATAATATTAAAAAATCATAAGAAATACAATTTTATAATTTTTAATAGATCTCTTAATATTTATATATTATATTCAATTACATTGAGTTCAAAATAATGATAAAACATATTGTTCATTTACAAATAACAATATTATTTTGTAAAATTGTATTTAACACCAAAATTCATGTCAAATGAAAAAACTTGAACACACAATTTACCCGACTCATCAGTTGAACCACCAGTTCCCAAACTTTGAAAAAATAATTTCCGGATAAGTTTAGACATGAAAGAGTGATTAAACCTTTCTAGAAATTATGTTTAAAATATATAAAAAACTAACGAAAAACACAATTTCATAATTTTCCTAATGTTTGTATGTTATATTCTCGCACAAAAGAACGATAAAACATATTGTTCATTTATTAATAACAATATTATTTTGTATTAAACATCAAAATTCATGTTAAACGACAAAACTTGAGCAGAAAATTGAATTGAGCCCTAGAAAATTCAGTGGTTTTATATATCCGAGGTTTTAATAGTCCGATTTTATGACAAATAGAGACCGGATTGACATACTTTTTTATTGTTAAACGAGTCATATCAAAGTTTCAAAACACTATGTAGTTATTGTTTTTAATGATAAATAGCAAATTATACGTAAAGGTAAATATTCAACATCGAAATGACAATGATAATCTTTTTCGATGATAAATATATAAATAGTAATAGTAATAAATTTTGCAAATAAAATATTATAAAAACCAAAATAAAATATATTTTCTATATATACTTCAAATTTAAACTCTGCGTTTAACGCGGGTCACATGAGATACAAATTATTTTTATTTCATTTTATACTACACATTGTTTTTATCAATAAACATTTTTTCTATTACGTTAATTTTTATCCCGCGCTTGGCGCGGGTAAATTGTTAGTATATATATTAAATGAGGAGACACTTTTGAAAATTTGAATAAAAACTAAAAAAGCCCAAAATATGATATATAAAAGCCCATAACATTAAATCTCTAATTATTTAAAACTAAAACCCCATAACATTTAATCTCAAGTATAACATTAAATCTCTAATTATTTAAAACTAAAACCCCATAACATTTAACCTCAAGTTTAAAGCATAATGTAAATTGAATGTTTAAAACTAATTATATATTTTTGAACAAATAATATATATAGAGAATATACGTATATCCGCCAAATTGTTATAAAAAACTTATATAAAACAAAAATGTTAATTACATAAAGCGGAATTCACAAAACTACACAATTTCATCCCTTCCTTTACAAAACTCTACCTAATTCAATTTTTTCACATATTTACACCCTTTCAAAATTTTAAAACTTGATTTACCCTTTAAAAAATTACCAAAATTAAAATCTTTACATTTGGGTTTGCTAATTAGTATTTAGGGTATAGTATTAAGGGGGTATGATTGCGTGGGTAGGATTTATTTTGATTTAATTTTGAGTGTTTAGGTGTAGTTTTGTGAAGTAATTTTGAAATGGTGTATTTTTGTGAAATGTAATTCAAATGGTGTAGTTTTTAATTCTCTCTTATATAAATTAATTGATTAGTAATTGTGAATATCAAACTTCTATTCAAAAACAAAAAAAATTTATCTAAATATATTCATAACAGATCATATTAGTGGTTGGTTTTTGTGTTGAAAATAATTTTTTTTATTGGTTTCTTGATATTAATTTATATTTTAATTAATAATAGTAATGATATATGTTTTGTGTTTGTTTAATATAAAACTTGTTTTAATATTGTTATAAAAGTTAATAATAAGATTATCCTTATAAATTTTGTTTGGCTAAAAATAAATTACGGTTTTACCCTTAAGGAATTTTTTCATGTTTAAAATCAATGGCATAATGTGTAATTAAGTGATTTTTTTTGAAAAACTTTAAAAAAGTACTTCAAAAATAATAAGGGAGAATTGAAAAACTACACGTTTTGAATTACGTTTCACAAAACTACACCTTTTAAAAATTTCTTCACAAAACTACACATAAAAAAATAAAATTAAATTCAAATTAAGTATATCCATACAACTCTACCCCCTTAATCACTATACCTTAAACACTATTTAGCGAACCCAATTGATTTCTTTTTTAATTTTGGTAAAATTTTAAAGGGTAAATCAACCTTTTCATTTTTTGAAATGGTGTAATTTTGAGAAAAAAATGAATTGGGTAGAGTTTTGTAAAGAAATGGATGAAAGGGTGTAGTTTTATGAATTTCTCAAATAATAACATAGATGTGTAGGCTTATATAGAATTAACTTTTAATGTTTAGGTTTATTATTTTGCAAATGATGGTATAATTTTGGAGTTTAGGGTTTATAATTTTTATTTTTAATGTTTGCGCTCACTATTTTCAAATTTAGTGTATCGGTTTGGGTGTCTAGGGTTTAAAGTTTGAAATTTTAATGTTTTAATCTACTGTTTTATAATTAATAGTATATATTATTAAATTTTAATATTTGGGTTCATAATTTCGTAATTTAGGGTAACTTTTGGTGGTTAGGAGCTAGAATTTTAACTTTTAATATTTGTGTTCGTTGTTTAACAATTTTTTGAATAGTATTTAATTAGTGTTTAGGTATTAAATTCAAGTTTTATTGTATTATTAATATTAGTAATATAATTATACATTAAAACTTAAATGAGTTAATATATGTTATTACTTTTTGAAAAAATGTGACTAATCTTTTTTATTAGAACAAAAAATGAATAAAACAAGGGAGAATTATAAAACTACACCATTTGAATGGCATTTCACAAAACTACATCATTTACAAAATACTTCACAAAACTACATCTAAACACTCAAAATTAAATCCAAATACAACTTTCCACACAATCCTACCCCCTTTATACTATACCCTAAACAATATTTAGCGAACCCAAATGAAAAGATTTTAATTTTGGTAATTTTTAAAAGGGTAAATCAATCTTTTAAAATTTTGAAAGGGTGTAAATATGTGAAAACATTAAATTAGGTGTAGTTTTGTGATAGAGAGGTTGAAAGGGTGTAGTTTTGTGAATTCCTCAAAAAAACAATTACAAAAGCTAACAGTTAGCAAAGACACATGACAAAAAAATGAAGTCAACTTATGTGGTTAGTAAGAGTGATGTGAGCCACCAGAGTTACATTCATTGTCTTCACGTATCCACAAGTAGCTTGATTAATACATGTCAAATTTGATATGAGGTACTGACGTGGATAACTCATGGTTATTATTTTTTCCCATGCATAAACTATGCGTGACAGTATGACTTATTAGCTTTACCAAAAATATTGCGTTCCAAACACAAAGAAGCAAAATGAACCAAGAAGAAGCAATTTAGGAATCCTCAAAACATTATTTGCGAAGTTAGTTTTTTAAAAATGCTTAGGTGTTGCTCGTCCCAATACCTTCAACCACGTCACATCCCAAATGAACATTAGTAACGATGCCCAGCTCTAGACTTCGCTAACTCATGTAATACTCAAATAGCCTGTCTAACCGCTCGTCTCGGCACCGCCGTCCATAGTAGTCATATAAACATACTAATTATCACGCAAGCCTATACGTATAACAAATGAACAACCAAATAGTTGAATCCTCTAAGTCCTATCTATTTTCAATCAATGCTAAATAACTCAACAATCAACATGTAATAGAATAAATTAGACAGACACACAGACTTTCATTCCTAGGTATCATAATTGTACGGACTACCCCTCACCTTATTAGTGCATTAAACGGGTCTCGGGTTCTCGGATGCTCGAACTGGTTACCGATATGCAATCGGGGAAAAAATTGGGTCATAAAGTGTCCCGGGAAAATTTAGTCATAGTCAACAAAAAGTCAACGGTCAAAGTAGCTTGATTAATAGGGTCAAATTCGATATGAGTTACTAATGTGGATAACTCATGGTTATTATATTTTCCCATGCATAAACTATGTGTGGCAATATGACTTATTAGCTTTACCAAAAAATTTGTGTTTCAAGCACAAAGAAGCAAAATCAACCAAAAAGAAGCAATTTAGGAATCCCCTAAACATTATTTTCTCTTATTACCTTCTTTTTTGTTTTTCAGGTTTTAATTTGTGTTATTGTGACTTTTTTTTTCCTCAATACGTCTTTCAAAACCACACTTAAAAATATATGTTAATTTGAGTGATATTTACATAACTTAAAAAGTTTATTATTGGTTAAAGGGTGTTATTTTTCGTGTGTGTTGGAAGCTTCAAATCAACTAGGAGCGACAATGCATAGTCATGATCCATCGATAAACTTGAGGAAGGTTTTTCTTATCCTCCCAATCTCCCATTAATGTCAATTTTGATATAGAAAACTCTCATCACCTCTATCTTCTCTTTTTTGTTAGAAATCAATATGCTCTCCTTAAAATTTAGTTTTTCTTATTGATTCAGTATTAACCATTACCAACAGCTAAATCCTAAAGTATAAAAGTATTTCATGAACAATTCAAATATGCAAATGAAAAAAAAATACATATTAAAACCAGAAAACAAAAAATACTAAGAATGAGATCTATGTCAATGTAGACAATATTCAATTGACATACCTTCCACAAAACTACTAACCATTAAGAGAAGGATCAAGGATTAGTCCACCGCGAGTGCCTGCAATTGAATTCCAAAGTAACTGCCCTACCCAACCAAATTGCCCCCCTAAAAACTCGAGGATCGATTCGTATTTTGATTTGGAAACTAAGGAGTGATATAGGTTAGAAATTGATTCATAAGATTTAGGACAATTCTTACGGCCTAGTTATGTCATAAACATGATTTTTATTTGAATTTTAGAAACCAAAAAACATGATAATGCTTTGTGATAAGTTTAGGGTTCATATAAAATTAATTGAGACTAAATTTTGGCTTGCGCCAAACACAAAGTTTTTTTTTAATTTCAACATATATACAAATTTATTTAAAATAGATTTGAAACTGTGTCCAAAACATTTTTATTATTTATTATGAAAATTCGCAAAAGTACCATAAAAATGTGCTTTAGAACAATGTTGGCATCCTCTACTTTTTCTCTTTGAATAATATTAAAATGTTTTTATAATCCAAATCCCATAAACTTTAAATCATAAAAAAGAATGCAAATATAATTTTAATTTATGGCATTACTATTTGATATATTTATCCAAACCGGGCAAAAATTGGACTACGCATTGATTTTATCCAAGAGTAATCACACAAAACATATTTATGATTAATAACTTTATATTGTTAGAGTTTGGACTTGAAGATTTTTGGCTTAATCCAAACCCATCAACTTAAACTTGTTGGCTTAAGATATTTAAGCTTTCTTTAAATTTTCATTCAAATTTCAAAAGTTTCTCCTCGATTAATATATATATATATATATATATATATATATATATATATATATATATATATATATATATATATATATATATATAAATAGGATGGGTGTGATTTATAGGCTTTACCGGAAAAAATGAAGTTGGAAAGAAAATAATGAAGTTAATCACAAATTAACTTTGATAGTTTTTTGAACTCGGAAAAAGGTAAAAGATTCATCCTCGGAAAGACAAAGAAAGGTTCTTTAAGATACAATTAACATTTCGCAATCGCAATTTTTACTGACTTTTATTTTCAAGTTTTCTTGATGAGATGTCAATACAAAAATTGAGGTGTCATCTTATCTTATGGAGAGGCACAAGGTTTATTATAGTACTAGGGCTAACCCGCCTTTTGGATGACATTTTCTTTATATTTTTTATTTAAATAGTACTGTAAGTTATTTACCATTTAGAAAAGTTTTTTTTATAATTATAATTATATATTGTTAGTAAATCTGTATAGTTATAGGTAGATTTAAACGAGAAATAATATTATACCCGTTATTTTATTAACAAATAAATATAAAAGATACACAACAATATATGGTTATAGTAAATAAGCGATTTTTACTTTTTTCATCTATTACATTTTTTGTTTTATTACATTGCTTTTGTTATTTACATGAAAAACGTTGATTTTAAATTAATAATTAGATAGTGGATCCATGAATATAACAAATAAGTTATCATAAAGATTTTCTTTATCTGTTCAAGTAATTTTACGTTTTTATTTTTTCTTATTTCTTATTTTTTATTGATTATTTCTTAAAACATTCTTAAATTTTTCTTTTTCTATGTTATTTTCCTTATTTCGAATTATTTTATTTTTATATATTCCGACTAATTTATTTTATTTCTAATTATTTGATTATTAATGTTAATTATTTTATTTTTGATTATTTTCTTTTTTTCTATTTTTTCTCAATATTGTTAAGTTTCCATTTTATAAAATGTCTACGTATCAATTTTAATACACATGTCACGATCTAAAATAACCATTGCAAATGTCACGATCTCGTGAGTTATAATTATGCTTGTCAAGTTCATCTTAAACGCGCTTAGTTTTATATAATAAAATTATTTGATAATTAATGTTAATTTTTTTAATTTATAAGTGTTTAATTTATAAGATTTTCATTTTTAAGGTGTTTTCATTTTTCTTATTTTTTTAAGAAAATTCCTTATTTTAATAATGACAAATGTCGCGATCTAAATTAATTTTGACACATGTCACGATCTGGTGAATTATAATTTGTCTACGTGTCGAGTTCACTTTAAATGCGCTCACTTTTATATAATAAGGTATGTACATTATTTATCTTACCATATAAGTCATTAGTCATGTCCAACCTTTTGATCAAGTTTTGATATGTCTACGTATCAATTTTAATACACATGTCACGAACTAAAATAACAATTACAAATGTCACGATCTCGTGAGTTATAATTATGCTTGTCAAGCTCATCTTAAATGCGCTCAGTTTTATATAATAAGATTAGTTGATAATTAAAGTTAATTTATTTAATTTATAACTGTTTAATTTATAAGATTTTCATTTTTAACGTGTTTTTATTTTTCTTTTTTCCTATTTTTTTAAAGAAAATATAGATGTAGTGAAAACTTTTCGTTTAGTTACTTTTTTTGTTTTTCCTTTCTCTTTTTCATATTTTTTATTTTGCCTTTTTCCCTAATTAACATTATTAACATTTTTCCTAAACATTATTAACATTTTTCCTAACAATTATTAACATTTTTCTTCTATTTTTAATTGTGACACGTGTCACGATCTGGTGAGTTATAATTAAACACGCTCACTTTTATATAATAAGATTTATTGTAGCACAATAGATTGAATAACTTTTATATATTTTTTTGTATTATGATGATTTATTTTCCCCCTTGGTGATTTAATATTGTAATAAGTAATAACTTTTGAGTAATTTATTTTGTATTATCATGTACCCTTGTACGGTAATGGTGGAAATAATCTTGCATGCCTCTTACAAATTTTACATCTTTATTGGAATTTTCAAAACATTTTCTCATTAGTTGCTTTCATACATGTTAAATGTAAATAATAAACTTGTCGTTAACGATTTATAATTCTTATGATAGTTTAATATATGTAAAATATATTTTAACATCAATTTTGAGAAGGACTATATAAATCTAAAAGTTTTTTTTGAAACCCAATATTCAAAATTTGGTAAAATGATTATTTCTAAAGAATAATTTTTGTAAAATAAATAAAAATTGTATTTATGTTGTGAAGTGTGAGATAAATAAATATTCATTTTTATTATAAGTGAACTTAAATTAACATAAAAGTGACGTTTATTATTCCCACGGATTATTACACTTTCAATGTTTCTATAGTTGTTGAAAAGGTGAAAAATTATTTTCCTACTTATCATCTTTTCGTTGATATCACTTTTCATTCCTAATATACCAAACATCATTTTCTATAGATTTTATGTCAAAGTTTCTATCACACGATTTCTAATGAAAGTCTTTCAAAACCTTATTTCATAAAATTACACATAATTCATTTCTTTAACTTTACGACTATTTCAAAATTTAAATGGTTAAATTACCCTTTATAAATGGGGGAATTACAAACTACACCATTTGAATTCCATTTTACAAAATTACACCATTTCAAAGTCACTTCACAAAACTACATCTAAACACTCAAAATTAAATTCAAATAAATCATACCCACACAATCTTACCCTTTTAATACTATACCCTAAACACTAATTAGCAAACCCAAATGAAAATATTTTAATTTTTGTAATTTTTTGAAAGGTAAAGCAACCATAGAAAATTTTGAAGAGGAATTCACAAATCTACACCCTTTCAACCCCTTCTTCACAAATCTACACCCTTTCAAAACTACTCCTAATTTAATATTTTCACATATTTACACCCTTTTAAAATTTTAAAAGTTTGATTTAACCTTTAAAAAATTACCAAAATTAAAAAAATTTCATTTTGGGTTCGCTAATTAGTGTTTAGGTGTAGTTTTGTGAAGTATTTTGGAAATGGTGTAGTTTTGTGAAATGTAATTCAAATGGTGTAGTTTTGTGATTCTCCCAATATTGAAAGGGTGTAAATATATAAAAATATTGAATTAGGTAGAGGTTTGGCAGGAAGGGATGAAATGATGTACTTTTGTGAATATCTCTTTATATATTTACTTAAATTATTTTTTTCATTTACTATATGGTGTTCAGGGTTTCGTTTGGGTTCAATATTATTTCTTAATTTTAACCAACAAAATGATTCTTTTGGGGTGTGCAACTTCTTTATATAACAACACATGCACTAGTAACATTTTGAGAAAATTTTAAAATACCACACAAAAATGTTTTCATTTAAAAATAGCATTACAAGTGAGATTTCTAGAAAATGAACTTGTCGTTATTGATTTGGTGATATGATTGTTTCTAAATAATGATTTTTTAAAAATAAATATAATTTGTATGTATGTTGTGAATTATGAGATAAATAAATATTCAATTTTATTATAAGTGAAAAATTTTTTCAACATTATAAGTGAATTTAAAATAATGTAAAAGTGAAGTTTATTATTCCCATTTATTATTACACTTTCAATGTGTTTATAGTTGTTTAAAAGGTGAAAACTTATTTTTTGTTATAAACTCTATTATAACATATATTTATATGTGATGTGTCGTGAAATAAACAAGAGAGAATCTTCTCTTATTAACTTGTGTTATCTACTCTCATTACAAGAATGAAAATAGCCTTTATATAGGCACATTACGTCGGTTTAATGTCGGTCAAAATGAGGCGGTAGAAACAAGATAATTACCAAATATATTATCTACATTAATGGATAATTATGATTGGTATTATCTAACACTCCTCCTTAATTATTCATTATTGTGTAGACGTATTGTGTATTGTCTCGTTAAAAACTTTATCCGTGGAAAACCTCGACGGGATAAAAACCATGGCATGGAAAAGAGTACAATAACACAATCTTCCTTGAAACAACCGGGTATAATCTCTTTTTATGAATTTTGTACACACCATCTTCCAAATTCTTCTTTTGCGTGTTTGTTGTTGTTGTCTCGTCAAAAATCTTACCATGGAAAACCCATTGGGACAAAAACCATGATGAGGAAAAAAGAGTGCAACCACCATTTCATCATTTCTCCCTTTGAAATCATCATTTTCTAGAATAGACGTCTTTTGTAAAGAGATCTTCGGGAGAATATGTTTTCTTCTTACACAAATGTCTATCTTTTGACGCGTTCTTGTTGCCTCGTTAAAAACCTTACCATGGAAAACCCGTTGGGACAAAAACCATGATGAGGGAAAAAGAGTACAACCACACGCATAATTATGACTTCCCTCGAAATCTCATCTTCACAAATAAACACCTTTTCAAATAGGTCTTTGAACGAATGAGTTTTCTTCTGTTGCTCCCCCTAGGAGCTTCATCTTCCGAAGTACGCGCTTTTGCAAATATGCTTTTAAAAAGAATATGTTTTCTTCTTTCGCTCTCACTGGAAGCCTCATGTGAAACACCACGATCTTGTTATTTTGCGATCATATAAATATCTGCAAAACAACTTATACCAATTTGGGATTTCTAATAACCCCAAGTTAATCATAGATTATCCCATCCCAATATGCGCATAAGGGATGATTTATATCTTACATATATAATAGCAAATTCTATGCAAAATTTGCAAAATCTATGAATGCTTAACAACATATAAGTATGGTCCTCTATGACCATATATATATATATATATTCAACTTCTTCTAGAAGTTCTTAACATAACATCTTTTTCATTAACTTAATGCCTGCAGACTTCTGGTCTTTCCAAGGTCTTTTACTTTGTTTATAACTCTTTAGAGTTTGATCGATCGTAGTTCTCGAGAACATTACTATGATATCATTAATTCTTCAGGAATTTAAACTTTGCATGCATTTTCCTCATGAGACGTAATTCAAATCTCTCATATATATTTCTCAATACTGAGTATTTTTACAAAACCATACATCATATGCGTTTTGTTTTATATACTTTAATACTCTTTTCATATTTGGACTTCTGGTCCTGAATTCTCGTTACTCAAACGAGTTTAATATAGACTTGATTGTCTCTTACATTTATTGGCAAATTATGTCTCTCAACGTAATCCACAAAGAGGAGAATTTTGATCCTCATTTATAACATCGCGCGTTATGTCACTATTATAGTCGGCATTTATTTCAAATTTGGTTCCATATTTACTTTATTGTCATGACCCATCGAGATCTCTTAATCATTATCAATGATTTTGTTCAAGTACTTGATTTCATCTTTGATCCTTCAGGGATCTAATCCTCCTGGGATTTCTGATCATGACTCAGTACTCCTCTTCTCCTTTTGAAGAGATTAATAAATATTTGCTCCTTTATCATTTCTCAATTTTCGGAACCAAAGTAGTCTTACATAGACTTTATGTGTCATCCTTCATAAACACATATATTTTTATTGGAGCATTTTCATATGGAATGAGAATTTCTTTTCTATCACCTTGAATTATCTTATGAACTTCAAGTTCATTTTCTTTTATATGAGGATCTTATAATGATAATTCATTTTATGAAAACTCATCCATCATTTGATTTGCAATAAATCTGAGTAGTGATCTTTTGAACTTCTGGTTCATAATCATTTTGTTCAAGAACTCCAACTATTCCATGATTCTCCTTTAGAAAAATATTATCATCAAAATAATGATTGCAAATCTTACAATAAGCACATTTCCAATTATGACTTTTTAGAGCGGATCTTCATCTCAAGCTCATATATTTCATCATCTTTGGATGTTATTTTTATGTGGTGTGGAGGAGCATTCATAATATATATCACACATCCACAAATTTCCAACCGGGAAATATCACCATTGTTTTACAATAAATTCTTTAAAACTCATTGATTGTGAATATCATCTTCTAGATGTATCACTTATCTCATGTCACAACATCTTCTAGATGTTTCACTTATCTCATTCGACATGATAAATATTAGTTTTGGATATCAATCCACCAAAACTATCAACTTAATTTGATTGTGGGATTCTTTAATTCTCCCCCTCGAGATAATAATTCTTCTAGATTATTCATCTCGAAATGAATCCTTTTCTAGGATCAACAACATATCCATCTTAGATCATGTGTTTTATATTGGATCCTTTTAACTTTTAATATAAGATTCATATTACTCTATTTCTCAAGATAATGGCTATACATGCTCGTTTATCTTGGACCGATTCTCACTTTTAGATCGGCCATATTAGGAGTATAATACGGGGGGTCTTTATAAATAAATAAACCATCATATTCAATGAGCTTTTTCTTTTAACCCCAAAAAATGGTGATTTTCATCTTTTTCACATGATGACTTTGATTCTTCTTTTCTTTAAAACATGCATAAGTTGAAAAACTTCTAGGTTTTTAACACATTTTAATGATCTTCAGTCATTGACAAATTCGAATGGCTTAACCGGTTATATTAGACTTTAATCAATCAGTAAACTCCAGGTTTACTTTTATATACATCTTTTGCCATTTTTATACTTATTGCATGTCGTCATCATGTTTTCTTTAGAGCGTTTAGCTTTTCTTTCACTCGTTTAGAGCGTTTTTGCTCTTTTAAAATAGTTTTAACTATTCAGGAGATAAGCTCTTCATGAGCGTTTATTCTTTCATGAACGTTTAAGCTCTTCATGAGCATTTTAGCTCTTCTTGAGCATTTAAGCTCTTCGTGAGCATTTAAGCTCTTCGTGAGCATTTAAGCTCTTCGTGAGCATTTAAGCTCTTCGTGAGCATTTAAGCTCTTCGTGAGCATTTAAGCTCTTCGTGAGCATTTAAGCTCTTCGTGAGCATTTAAGCTCTTCTTGAGCATTTAAGCTCTTCGTGAGCATTTAAGCTCTTCGTGAGCATTTAAGCTCTTCGTAAGCATTTAAGCTCTTCGTGAGCATTTAAGCTCTTCGTGAGCATTTAAGCTCTTCGTGAGCATTTAAACTCTTCGTGAGCCTTTAAGCTCTTCGTGAGCCTTTAAGCTATTTGTGAGCCTTTAAGCTCTTTAGCATTTTTACTTTATTAAAATATTTTACTCTTTTAAAACATTTAATTATTTTGCAATATGCAAAATTTTCATATATTTTGGGTTTTAACTTACCGTTTAATGAAATAGATATAGCCTTTTATGTAATCAAAGAGACAAAACTTCAATATAATCAAAGAGACCTTATCTTCAATTTGATTAATGACATATATTTTCATATAATTAAAGAGACATAGTCTTCTATTTGATTTATGAATCATAGTCTTCTATTTGATCAAAGAGGCATATTCTATTATATATTTTTGGAGACAAAACTTTCCGCTCCAATATAAAAATTTAAGTTTATAAATATCGATAATTTTTATCGACTAAATTTTGGCAAAGTTTCTTTTAGATTTTGATACTATACTAGTTAAAATTTTGCCAGAGTTTCTTTTAGATTTATTAATTTTATAATTTTGGCAAATGTTATTTTGATAGAGTTTTTCTTAAATTTTCAACTATATTAATTTAAATTTTGCCAGAGTTTCTTTTATATAGTAAAATCATAATTTAAACATTTTAGGATATAAATTTTGTTTAGGTTTAAAACAGAATTTTTCCATTATGTTTATAAACTTAACGACATAATTTAAAATTACCTGGATAATATTTAACCAGAGTATATAAAAACTCATACAACGATTACCTCGTATAAACAGAGACGCTCGTGCTGATAACGTGTTATAAACTCTATTATAACTGATAAACGAGATTTTACCCCGTTTAATCTAATATCTTAATTGTAGTATTTAAGATGTCAAACCAAATCAGGAGCAAACAATTTATTTGAATTTGTGTGAAACGAACTCAGTTTAAGTGTGATCAAAAAGATTGTTGTTTAAGTGATTTTGTAACCGAATGTTAAACAAAAGGACAAAACGAGAATTAAAGGTTTTGAAAGATTAATAAAAAGCTAAACAATCAGGCTAAGGTGTTTTAAAGGATGATTAAACCTTCGGATTTCAAATTGTCTTTTACAAAAATAACTTTAAGGTTTTGAAAACGACTTTAGATCAATCCACTCTCGTGGCAATGATCCTTTTCTCAACAATAAAACTAAAACAATGTCTTGGATAGTTTAATCGTCGAGAAACTTTAAGAACAAATCAAATCTAACCACCAAGCTTATTAACACAGATCTCTCGGTTAAGCTAGGCTTGGTTCTAAGGTAATTGTTCAGGAGGCTTTATAATCTCTCGATTCATAAAGCTTCCTGGGTTCGATAATCGAATGGCCAACTCGATTAAAGCTTTAAGGTTGTTACCAAAGACTAAAGTTTTTAATCAATTAAGTTTTAGACAATTATCTATCCTAGATTCAATCAAACCCCTTTTACCCTAACCCAATTGTCTATTTAGAACTACTCACAAATCATATTGAGATTCATAACAATTTGATTCAAAGAAACCATAAGCATAAACAAAATAAAACAAGGAGAACAAAAGGGTAAAGAAATCTCTTATTCAATGATGATGATGAAGATTACAAGGTGGCCAAGAAGCAATCACCAAGAAATCTCCTCCAAGTCTCAAAATACAAAAACCAACGATGAAAAAAACCAGATGATCGGTGGCTGTGTAGTTCAACCCTAATATAAAATCCAAACCGAAAAATAATA
The DNA here is from genome assembly GCA_963556525.1 of Cochlearia excelsa. Taxonomy (NCBI): domain Eukaryota; kingdom Viridiplantae; phylum Streptophyta; class Magnoliopsida; order Brassicales; family Brassicaceae; genus Cochlearia; species Cochlearia excelsa. The sequence goes on along the minus strand of OY748327.1, from coordinate 34,256,908 downwards.
AAGGAAACCGAAATTGGTTTAGTCTGTTTTCCTTTTTTACACATTAAAATCAAATTTCTTATAAAAATTCGCAGCCTGTATCGGTCAAAGCAAACCGATACAGGCTGGCCGATATGCGCTTCGGTATTCTTCCTTTAGCTCTGTTTTCTTCGTATCGGCCAGGCTAAGCCGATACGACAGGTCGATACGTGTCTTCGAGTCTTTTTCTCTTGTATCGGCCACTCCAAACCGATATGGTTGGCCGATACAAGCTTCGGCGAAACTTCTGTTTTCAATATCGGCCACAGAAACCGATATGCTTGGCCGATACAGACTTCGGCGAACTTTCTGTCTTCTGTATCGGCCAACAGAAACCGATACAACATGCCGATGCAAGTGTATCAGTTTCTTTTTGGCTTAGATTCATCACTTTCGCCGTCTTTATGCTCCAAAACCTGAAATACACGAAACAAACCAAAATGCAACCTATATGACACTAAATGCAACCTAAATGAATGAGTTATAATGCATAGACTAAGGTAAAATGTGTAAAATATGCAAGTTATCAACTCCCCCAAACTTATCCTTTGCTTGTCCTCAAACAAGAGAATTTCGCATCAAAGTTTAGGAAGGTGTGGAGGCGGGGACCTCAGAACCAAAAGCAACACGGAAGTGCGATGAACAAGTATCCTAAACATAGTACCCTCTCGCAACCGAACTAGTTCTACTTATTTCTATCTACCTTAACTCCGTCTAAATCCGCTATTATTACCAAGAGTATGTGATCCACTTATCTAGTCTAAACACCTTTCACATTCAATTAAGTACAATCAAGCATGAAACATGATTAAAAATTTCCAAGAGTTTTTCTATTTGTCTAGGTAAAAACGGGATTTCGAATCAAACGAGGGGGCTAACACTCATGCATGTGGTTAGTTGTAGCGCGGTTTCTCTCGGGGAGCGAAAGGGTTAAGCAAAATCGGGAAAGACAAGGAGCAATGCAAATCCGGACATCCATCCCTATACAATTCTAATCTCTAACCCATCTTTTCATTCTCTACACACTTAAGCATTCAAACACCGAGTTTTCCTCTCTTTTTTTTTTCTTAACTACCTTAGGGGTTTTATTTGGCTAACTTTTTTTTTTTCTTCTTTTTCTTCTTTTTCTGTTTTTTTTTTTTTTTTTTATTTTATTTTACGTAGCCATTCTTTACCCCTAGGCGTTTTACAATTTAACTCGTGTTAATTTTCTGAAAATACGTTTTAGTTCAAAGATGTGTTTCCCGTTATCCCGTCTACAAACTAGCGTATGATAACCTAGCCAAATGGATGTCCTTCCTTGTCGCTCCCTATACTTTCAAGTTTTTGCGAAACCAAACAATCACTAAATGAAAAGAATTCTCACAAGTGTTTGGGTTTAGGCGTAGGGGGTGAGAGGGGAATCATCCTTATAATGAGAATGACCGGATTGCGCTTAAGGTGTTCCGGTTTAGGAAGCCGCAATCCGTAGAAATCAAAAAGCCATAGAAATTCTCTTGAAAACCATCAATCATGCTAATTAAAAATCAGGTTTAAGTTCAAATAGTTTTTCGAAGGTGATTTAGAACTACCAAGCTTCATAACCATACAATTGGATTTTTAAACATCAATGTCTAGAGTTGCGGTTTTAAGATTTTCAGCGAGTTCTAATTCGTTTACGGAAAATACTACACCTAAGATACTGTTCAAAACACCAAGTGCGTCGCTTTAGAAGGTTAACATCATCATAGATCCCCTATGCAAATGCTCTAAATGCCATGAGCTAGTCCTATATGCAGATTTTTTTTGTGTTTTGTGGTTTTTTTTTTTTTTTTTTATATGTGGATGCTAAGTAAAACTAAAATGCGTGAAGATAATGTGACTACTCCCCCAAACTTAATTCACACGGTCTCCGTGTGAAACAAGTGTCGAAGGAGGTTCCTAAATGCATAACAACCTTAAAAACTACATGCAATGAATTTGAAAAAGCATATGTACAAGGGTGGAGGGTTACCTCAATAGTAGTAGCTATCCAGGGCGTCGTCTTCTCCATCGGAGGAGAATGTGGGGGACTCGTTGTCCGAGAGAGCTACCGATGGGCGTCGGACGGTGCGGCTGCGTCTCCTAGGTGCAGGTGCGTCTACCTGCGGATCACGCACTACCAGCTGCCTGTCTTGGTTCGAACTGCAGCTCGCGCAGGACAAACCTCTCTTGATGGTCTTCTTCAAAGACCTGACCTCGCGCACCAGTTTCCTAATGGTGCGGTCTTGGAAGCGGTTCCAGCGGTTCATCCTCTGTATGTCCATGTACATGTCCTGCAGCGGACCGGGCTGCCTAGGCGCGGAGGAGGGGCCTGGATAGTATCGCTCGGGACCGTGGATGGGCATCGCGGTAGAGCTGGGCTCGTAGCTACTCCGTCCAGCTGGCCTTTGGGTTCTTCTCGGAGCGCGTACCGAGGACAACGGGGCTGCAATGACGTCGTGGAATTGGTGCCAGCTAAGATCGAAGTGTATCGCGCCGGTTCCGTCGAAGCTCGTGGCCGCGTGGTTGGGGAGAAGGACGATTCGTTGGACGTCGTTTTTCTTGAACGAGTACCCATACTTACCCTCGTATTCTCCGACGATCATAAGCTGCTTAGCCAAGTAAGGCATATCCATGAGGGTCGGATGCTCTGCCTTACCCAATAAGGGTATGCGCCATCGGTTTAGAAAGGGCGTAATCCATCCGCCTATGCTCAGCTTTGGTGTGGCGTCGGTGCGAGTCCAAGCCCAACGCTTTAAGTCCAATAGGCCGTTGATGAATAGCCTTAGCGCGCTCGGATAGTGCTCTTCCGTTGTAGGGAACAAGCTCGGATCGCGGCGTGATCGTCGAAGTATCGGTACCAAGCCTCGCTGCGGATACATCATCTCGTTGTTGTTCACCCGCCCCGCCTCGCGTCTAGGAAAGAATACGTGCGAAAGCAGTTTCTGCACGTACCTTATCGCCGGATGGCGGATCATCGCACTTTTCGATCTCCCGGGTTGGTAGACCCCGTTGGCGATGAAGTTCCAAAGCTGCGCGCTCTCTCCCGGTTGGTTGCTGAGCTCGGGTTGACCGTCTCCCGGAATGTCGAGGATCCTTGCCCAGATTTCGAGCGGTCCCCCGTAGGTACTCCCGTCGTTTCCCTTGAAAGTGCATGTGATTCCATTGCTGGTGGATGCGAGGGATAGGGTGGCTAGAAACTGACACGTTTCCTCCTTGTATGCGATTTTCTCTCTCCCTAAGACCCATTCTAGCCTCATGTTGCGCAAAATCTCTTTTACCTCGTCGTAGATACCCAATTTCTTGAGTGTATCCGGATCCGGGAATCGCGACGGAACGAATGTTATCTCCATTAGCGCATCATAGAGTTCTCGGGGCGACGGTTGCTTCTTCGGGTCGCGTTCGAGAGGCGTTCCGTTTGCCCTCGGTGGGAACGTGAAACCTCGTGGAGCCGGCGCTAACTCTTCCTCGTCGTAGGAATCGTATACGTAGTCGTAGTCTTCCCTTCTCTCACGACTTCGGGTGCATCAATCTCTCTCACGACTGCGGGTTCATCACGCTTCTTTTTCGCGTTGCTCTTTCGCGATTTGCTCTTTCGCGGCTCCTCCCTCGGTTCCTCTCTTGGTTCCTCTCTTGGAACCTCTATTGGAACCTCATCGGTGGGTTCCCTTATCACCACCGAGCCCGATCTCGTCCTTCTTCTCGGTGGTTCATCATCTACTGCCTTGCCTTTTCCTTTCTCAGCCCTTGAAGCTCTCTTTGGTCCCATGTGTTCTTATGGTGAATTTGGGCGTTTTTGGAGAAGACTCGGATTGGTTGATTGGTTGAGATGACATGAAAGAGATGGAGGAGACAAAGAGAATGAGCCAAAAATCAGCTAATTCCGTCAACAAACAAGAGAGAAATCAAGCTTTTAAATTTCGCAACAATGGAGGAGCAAAAAGGAAGGGCGATATCGACTATGAGTTTTAGGACAAAAGCCCTAGGATTCTATTTATATTCAGCCGATATTGAAAAAAAATTAGCGCGTATCGGTTACCTGGCCGATACAGTTAAACCGATACGATACTGTATCGGGTTTTCTGTATCGGCGTGTAGTCGAGGTTGGCCTATTTCGCGTTGTATCGGTCACAGCAGACCGATACAACATGCCGATACTAGTGCTTTTTTCTTCTGTTTCCCTTGTATCGGTCCCAGCAGACCGATACAACATCCCGGTATGAACGTCTCCACTTTCTGTTTTCCTTGTATCGGTCCCAGCAGACCGATACAACATCCCGGTATGAACGTCTCCACTTTCTGTTTTCCTTGTATCGGTCCCAGCAGACCGATACAACATACCGATACGGAACTCTGTGAGCCTTTTTCCCTTTGTATCGGTCCCAGCAGACCGATACGTCTCGTCGATACCGGCCAAAGCTTGCCGATATGGCTGGCCGATACGTAGCTCCTGGTTATTTCCCTTGTTTTTCACCTGGAAAACACTATTAAGTAACCAAAGAAGATGATTAGAGCTATGAATATGAGAATGCTAAATTAAAAACAAAGATTATGTACAAGGATAGACATGGGACTTCCTCCCAAGTGAGCTTGTTTATAGTCACGTAGCTTGACTTTACCCCTTTGTTTTAAGCAAAGTTTGGATCCGAAAGAGACAATGAGTCTCCTCCGGTTGCAGCTTCGTTTGCGAAGTACGGTTTGAGTCTTTGACCGTTTACTGCAAACTCCCCTCCGTGCTTGTCCCAAAGAACCACAACTCTGAGTGGTTTCACCTCCTTGATCTTAAAAGGGCCGGACCAACGGGATTTCAGCTTTCCCGGGAATAGTTTAAGCCGCGAGTTGAATAGCAGCACCAAGTCGTTCACCTTGAACTCCTTCTTGATGATCTTCTTGTCGTGGAAGGCTTTGGTCCGCTCTTTGTAGATCCTCGAGCTCTCATAGGCGTGTTGGCGTATTTCGTCCAATTCCTCGAGCTGGAACTCCCTCTTCTCTTTCGCGCTCTTAAGATCGAAGTTGAGAAGCTTGATTGCCCAGCTGGCTTTGTACTCGAGATCTACCGGTAAATGGCATGCTTTCCCATACAACAAGTTGAAAGGTGTCGTTCCCAAGGGCGTCTTAAATGCGGTTCTATACGCCCAAAGCGCGTCGTCGAGCTTGACGGACCAATCCTTCCGCGTCACGCCAACCGTTTTCTCGAGGATGGCTTTGATTTGTCGGATGGAAACCTCAACTTGGCCACTTGTTTGGGGATGATAAGGTGTTGCCACCTTGTGCTTAACACCGTACTTCTTGAGAAGACTCTCAAAGACCTTGTTGATGAAATGGGATCCACCGTCACTAATCACAACCCTGGGAACTCCGAATCGAGGGAAGATTATCGTCTTAAAAAGACTAACAACGGCTTTTTAGTCGCTCGTTGTGCAAGCTACAGCTTCTACCCACTTGGAGACATAATCTACCGCCACTAGAATGTACTTCTTTCCATACGATGATGGGAAAGGTCCCATGAAGTCTATACCCCACACATCAAAAACCTCAACTTCCATGATAGGGTTTTGTGCCATCTCGTTCCGCCGGCCTATATTGCCCTTCCTTTGGCAAGGATCGCAGCGTTGAACAAACTCGTGAGCATCTTTAAACATCGTGGGCCACCAAAAACCAGCTTGTAAGACCTTGGAGACCGTCTTAAAGCTCGCGAAATGTCCCCCATAGGCTGAACCGTGGCAATGAGTAAGAATGCCGTTTACCTCTTCATCCGCTGCACACCTCCGATATAATCCATCTTTGCACAAGGTGTAGAGGTAAGGTTCGTCCCAATAGAACCGTTTCAAGTCGTGAAAGAATTTCTTCTTTTGATGACGCTCCAATTCATGCGGTTCTTTTCCCGCGGCTAAGTAGTTCACAATGTCCGCGTACCAAGGTTCTTTTTCTGCGGCAAAGAGCTCTTCAACCTCATACTCTTGCTCTCCCCGGAATTTCTTTAACATGATCGTCATTAGATGTTCCTCGGGGAACGAATCATCAATGGGCAGTAGGTCGTCTACGCGCAGCCGCGACAAGTGATCCGCGACTCCATTCTCGACGCCCTTCTTATCTTTGATTTCCAAGTCAAACTCTTGGAGCAGCAAAATCCACCGTAGCAGCCGCGGTTTCGCATCTTTCTTTGCAAGCAAATGTCTCAATGCTGCGTGATCGGTGTAGACTATCACCTTTGAGCCAACCAAGTATTGCCTAAACTTCTCGAAAGCAAACACGATGGCTAGGAGTTCCTTTTCGTGGTCGCATACTTTGATTGCGCATCGTCCATCGTCTTACTAGCGTAGTAAATGACGTGGAGCTTCTTCTCCTTTCTTTGTCCCAACACCGCACCAACGGCGTAATCACTAGCATCGCACATGATCTCAAAGGGTAGATCCCAATCCGGTGGCTGCACAATAGGAGCGCTAATCAGCTCTTGCTTGATCTTGTGGAAGGCGCTTAGACACTCCTCGTCGAACACAAAATCGACGTCTTTGCATAGCAATCTCGTCAGCGGTCTAGCTATCTTCGAGAAGTCCTTGATGAACCTCCTGTAGAAACCCGCGTGACCGAGAAAACTCCTTATGCTTTTCACTGAATTTGGAGCTCCGAGGTTGGCCATAACGTCGATCTTTGCCTTATCAACCTCAATACCCTTTTCTGAAATCCAATGACCCAAAACGATGCCATCTCTTACCATGAAGTGGCACTTCTCCCAATTCAGCACCAAGTGGCATTCCTCGCACCTTTTAAGCACCCTGCAAAGATTAGACAAACACGAGGCAAACGAAGAACCGTAGACAGAAAAATCATCCATAAAAACCTCAACAATGTTTTCGATTAAATCTGAAAATATGGACATCATGCATCGTTGGAACGTCGCGGGTGCATTACACAACCCAAACGGCATTCTACGATACGCAAACGTACCATAGGGACATGTAAAGGTGGTTTTCTCTTGGTCCTGGGGGTGGATGGGTATTAGGAAAAATCCGGAATACCCATCGAGAAAACAATAGTATGGATGGTTGGCTAAGCGTTCAAGCATTTGGTCAATGAAGGGCAGGGGGAAATGGTCTTTTCGAGTTGCAGCGTTTAGCTTTCGATAATCGATGCAAACTCTATGACCCGTGATTGTTCTAGTTGGGATTAATTCGTTTTTATCGTTTTTAACCACGGTAATTCCACCCTTTTTCGGTACTACATGAACGGGAGAGATCCAATTGCTATCGGATATTGGGAAAATTATCCCCGCATCCAATAGCTTGATTATCTCTTTCTTAACAACTTCTTTGAGGTTTGGGTTCAGCCGACGTTGGTGTTCTATTGAGGACATAGATTCGTTCTCTAGATGTATCCGGTGCATGCACAAAGAGGGTGAAATCCCTTTGATATCATCTAGAGAATAACCTATTGCCTTCCTAAATTTTTTTAGCTCATGAGTTAAAGTTTTAACCTCGTCGTCGCTAAGCGCCGCGTTGATAATTATCGGATAGGTGGAGTTAGGCCCCAAGAAAACGTACCTTAGCCCGTTGGGAAGGGGTTTTAATTCTACCTTTGGCGCTTTGAGTTCGCTCCAATCGTCGTCGTCGCTAGACTTACCATTGCTAGCATCTTTGTCCGTCGTCATCGCCTTGGCATCGTATGTAATTGCCTCGGGCAGGACAAGAAACTCGGCTTCCACATCGATGGGGTGGGAGTTGATTCTTTTCTGGACTGCCATCACGTCTCCTCTCACTGTTCGGCCTCCTTCTTCTAAGGTGGTCATGGCAAGCTGAAGCTCGTCTTCCGACGCTAACTCCTCCAAGAATTCATCCGCGAGTTCATCCATCAAGTCGATGTAGAAAATCTGCCCATCAATGGTCGGTTTCTTGATCGTATCGTTGATGTCGTACCTTTGGACTAGGTCTTCTCCGAGATGCAGATCAATCTTACCCTTCTTCACATCTATAATCGCTCCGGCTGTGGCTAGGAATGGCCTACCGAGGATAAGAGGGTCCTTAGGTTCCTCATCCATTGCCAAGACGATGAAATCTGTGGGGATGAAAGCGTTCCCTAGCTTGACCGGAATGTCCTCTAACACACCCGCGGGTATCCTTACCGACCTATCGGCGAGTACTAGGGAGATCCTAGTTGGCTTGAAGGATGAAAACCCAAGTCTCTGGGCAATGGACAGCGGCATAAGACTGGCGCTAGCTCCTAAATCGCACAAGCATCCTTCGAAAACCAAGGGGCCGATGGCACATGGTATGGTGAAACTCCCTGGATCACTCAGCTTTTTAGGGCAGTTTCGTTGGATGATTGCGCTCCACTCGTGCGAGAGGACTACTGTATCGTCGAAGTCTTGAAACTTGTTCTTGATCGCATCCTTAAGAAACTTGCTATAGTGAGGGACGAGTTTAAAGGCATCGACGAGTGGCATGGCAATTTGAACTTCTTTCATTTGCTTTTCAAACTGCGCTCTGTACTTCTCTAGCAGCTGTTTCTTAGCTCGACCCGGAAAAGGTAGCTTAGGCACGTAAGGGGACGTAACGTAGGCCGGCTTTTCGGTTTGGCAGTTTTCTCTTCGTATCGGCCTTTTCCTTGGCCGATACGGTGGTCGATATCGGTCTTCCGAACCGATACAGCTGGCCGATGCGAGTGTCCTGTTTCCTTGTCGCTCGTATCGGCCTTGTCCTTGGCCGATACTGGTGGCCGATGTCGGCCAACTGTGGCCGATACCCCTGGTCGATACAGGTGTCCTGTATCTTCCTCTTTACCGTCTTCTCCACTTTCTTCATCCAAGAGCGTGGTATCTGCCTCGTGGGATTGTTCCACCTCCCACACCTGTTCCGCATCGTCCTCGATGCGATCACCAAAAGGTAATTGTCGGCCACTACGAAGATGTAGAGCGTTGACATACTCTTTCGGGTTGGCTTCTGGTTTCCCTGGGAGTTGACCCATTGGTCGCTTGGAGGATGACGTGATCGCCCCACTTGGTTATCCGAGCTTTCGGTGCGAGCTCATTGATTCAAACTTTGCGTTGAGATCGTGGTACGAGTTGTCAACTTTTGCCTGAATTTCCTTCTTGAACGTGCTAAACTCCAAGTGATTACGGGTTTGGCCGTCAAGGATTTGCTTTAACGGTGAGCGGTTTGATCACCTTGGGGAGCTGGTGATGCGGCCGCTCCTTGAGTACCAGGGTGGTTGTTGTAGCCCGGAGGACGATTAGGTGGTGGTCTCGGTGCGTATCCGCCCTGGTTGTATTGGGGTTTACCTTGGTAACCTCCTTGTTGCGCCTGGGGATAGACCTGGTCCTGGGGATTGACTACGTTATTGTTGCGGTAGGAGAGGTTTGGGTGCTGCGAGTAGTTGTTGAAACGCCAGCCGTTTTGATTACCCATGTAGTTGATCTCCTCTTGATTCCCCTCGGTTGGGGGTATTTGTTCATCGCTACTACCAACGTAGTTTATGCCCACTTGGTTGGACATGAGTAGCTTATCCAGCTTCTCATTCACCGCCTTTATCTCTCTCTTAAACTGCTCATCGTTCCCCGAGTTGCGGATGGTGCGATCATAATCCTCTCTGTAGTTGCTATCGCTAAGGGCGTAGTTCTCCACCAAAAGCTGTCCCTCGGCTTCCGTTTTCCCAAGGAAATTTCCTTGGCTAGCTGAATCGAGAAGCATCCTGAACTTCGGTTTTAGGCCGCGATAGAACGTGCTGAGTAGGCTCTCCCCCGTGAAACCGTGGTGCGGGCATCTCACCGTGTAACCCTTGAATCGTTCCCAAGATTCGCTGAACGTTTCTTGGTCTTTTTGTGCGAAAGCGGAGATCTCGTTTCGCAGCTTTGATGTCCTCACCACCGAGAAGAACTTTGTGAGAAAAGCCGTCTTACATGCCTCCCAAGTATGTATGGTGTCCTTCACAAGGTTTTTCTGCCATATGTGTGCTTTGTCCCCGAGTGAGAAGGGGAACAAACGCAGCTTAAACATGTCCTCATTGACACCATTGATCTTCACCGTGTCGCATAGCATGTCAAACTGGTGAAGATGATCGATGGGGTCTTCACTAGGCAGCCCGTAGAACTTGTTGCTGGACACCATGTTAATGAGACTAGACTTTATCTCAAAGTTATTGTTGGCGATGGCTGGTGGTGTGATGCCACTACGGTTTGTGATGTTTGATGGCACATCCGCTGTACCAATGGTGCGTGCAACGTTAGGTGCGTTGTTTGCGTCACCCATCTCGAATTCTGAATCTGAACCCGAAGTGTCTGATGTGGATGAGTCGGAGTGGAGGCTGGTTCTTCTTTCTCGTGAGATAGCTCTTTCGTGTGCTTTGATGGCTGCGAAGAAGAGCAAGCTGTCACTTTGTCGGTGACTTCTTCTTTGCATACACCTACAAAACGAAAATCACAAGGAAAGAAAACAAGTTAGTAACGAAACCGAAACTTAATCCCAAGTAGTTTCGAAATTCTAATAATTGTTCGAGTTCCTGAACCGGCAACGACGCCAATTTGATAAACGAGATTTTACCTCGTTTAATCTAATATCTTAATTGTAGTACTTAAGATGTCAAACCAAATCAGGAGCAAACAATTTATTTGAATTTGTGTGAAACGAACTCAGTTTAAGTGTGATCAAAAAGATTGTTGTTTAAGTGATTTTGTAACCGAATGTTAAACAAAACGACAAAACGAGAATTAAAGGTTTTGAAAGATTAATAAAAAGCTAAACAATCAGGCTAAGGTGTTTTAAAGGATGATTAAACCTTCGGATTTCAAATTGTCTTTTACAAAAATAACTTTAAGGTTTTGAAAACGACTTTAGATCAATCCACTCTCGTGGCAATGATCTTTTTCTCAACAATTAAACTAAAACAATGTCTTGGATAGTTTAATCGTCGAGAAACTTTAAGAACAAATCAAATCTAACCACCAAGCTTATTAACACAGATCTCTCGGTTAAGCTAGGCTTGGTTCTAAGGTAATTGTTCAGGAGGCTTTATAATCTCTCGATTCATAAAGCTTCTTCCGGGTTCGATAATCGAATGGCCAACTCGATTAAAGCTTTAAGGTTGTTACCAAAGACTAAAGTTTTTAATCAATTAAGTTTTAGACAATTATCTATCCTAGATTCAATCAAACCCCTTTTACCCTAACCCAATTGTCTATTTAGAACTACTCACAAATCATATTGAGATTCATAACAATTTGATTCAAAGAAACCATAAGCATAAACAAAATAAAACAAGGAGAACAAAAGGGTAAAGAAATCTCTTATTCAATGATGATGATGAAGATTACAAGGTGGCCAAGAAGCAATCACCAAGAAATCTCCTCCAAGTCTCAAAATACAAAAACCAACGATGAAAAAAACCAGATGATCGGTGGCTGTGTAGTTCAACCCTAATATAAAATCCAAACCGAAAAATAATAAAGGAAACCGAAATTGGTTTAGTCGGTTTTCCTTTTTTACACATTAAAATCAAATTTCTTATAAAAATTCGCAGCCTGTATCGGTCAAAGCAAACCGATACAGGTTGGCCGATATGCGCTTCGGTATTCTTCCTTCAACTCTGTTTTCTTCGTATCGGCCGAGCTAAGCCGATACGACGAGGTCGATACGTGTCTTCGAGTCTTTTTCTCTTGTATCGGCCACTCCAAAACGATATGGTTGGCCGATACAAGCTTCGGCGAAACTTCGTTTTCAATATCGGCCACAAAAACCGATATGCTTGGCCGATACGGACTTCGGCGAACTTTCGTCTTCATGTCGGCCAGAAACCGATACAACATGCCGATGCAAGTGTACATGCGGTTTCTTTTGCAAGCTTAGATTCATCAGTTTCTTTCGCCGTCTTTACTTTCGCCGTCTTTATGCTCCAAAACCTGAAATACACGAAACAAACCAAAATGCAACCTATATGACACTAAATGCAACCTAAATGAATGAGTTCTAATGCATAGACTAAGGTAAAATGTGTAAAATATGCAAGTTATCAATAACATATATTTATATGTGATGTGTCGTGAAATAAACAAGAGAGAATCTTCTCTTATTAACTTGTGTTCTCTGCTCTCATTACAAGAATGAAAATAGCCTTTATATAGGCACATTACGTCGGTTTAATGTCGGTCAAAATGAGGCGGTAGAAACAAGATAATTACCAAATATATTATCTACATTAATGGATAATTATGAAGAGAAATAATTTCCCATAATTGTTAATTTGAAGGTTTTTATCCATATATATGTGTATATTATTCACATATATAAACTATATTTAACAAATTAAAAGGGGATGTCTTTACAAATTTCATGTTTAATTATGAATTAAATTCTTCATATTAATAAAGAAGTAAAGTATTATAAATTAATTAAATATTATTTCAAAATTAAAAGTGAGTTGATGATGTGTCGAAATTTGAGAACTTTTGAAAATGATGGGACATGATAAGAAGAGAGGACATTCTTATTAGTGGACACGATGCATGAGTTTCAACTTGGTTTGTTGTTTTTGCTAAAGTGTTTATCTTTTCGTTTGGCTCTAGGAGTTTTTAGTTTTAGGTTCGTTAGCTTTTGAGTTCGGTTAAGAGTAGTTCTTTAGTGGATTTATTTTCGGTCGTCCAAGTTAATTACATGAGGTCTATTCTAGTATGCCTTGTTAGAATTTTATGTCTGCTTGTATATTATATTATTCGGTTAAAAAGAAGAAAAAAGTGAAAAATAGAACTAGTAAAAGGATATTGGGTTTTAGTAAATAACATTGGCCAATCAACCGATCATAGAAGGAGTTGGACCACAATGGCTAGCAAAAGAAACCGATAAGAAACGTGGAATGGAACGCACTTTCAAATGTGTTGTTGGCTCTTGTGATCTATGAATCATTATTTTGGTAGTAAAAAAATTGTGTTAATTGTTTTCTTCTTACAACATTTGTCTTAATCATGTTGTCGACCTCTTCTAAATTAGATTAGGATTTGTGAAAGTCGTATAATCGACAAAATATGTCACGAGTGTACTCTCTCTTATAGTACTCATTCACATAAAGTTTATGACAACTTCTGAGGAAAAGAGAAAGACTACAGATAAACTATCATCAATAGTCTCATGTGCATTCAATATTACACATTATAAGTGAAACAAACCAAAATGTAAAGTCGTGGCACATCCCTATTATTTTTGATTAAGTGGTACAACCATATTATATAAACTATTGTTATATTAAAATATTACACTCTTTTGCAAGTGATAAAGCCAAAACAAAATTAAAACAAAAGAAGGCCCAAACACAAAGAAGCCCACATGTCACCTACACAAGACGTTACAACAAGAAATCAAATCAACAGTAACAATGACAATTGATTCTTGGTTTTACAAAACCATGACCAGAATATATTTGTCCAAGAATAAGGAAGACCCGATTCTTGGAGGGTTATGAAAAAAAAAATATTTACGAAAATGTCATTATGAATTATTTTTTGCTTTAATATTGAAAATTTTAATTTTTTACAACAAAAAAAATTTAAGAAAAAAAAACCCTATTCTCCAAAAAAATCAAGCGTCGTTCTTCAACGTCTTCGTTGTTCTTCGTCTTCGTCGTCGTTTTTCGCCGCTATCACCATCGTCTTTGTTGTTCTTCGTCTTCCTCGTCTTCGTCGTCTTCTTCCTCGTTGTTGTTCATCGTTGTTCTCCGTTCTTCGTTGTTGTTCTTCGTTCTTCGTCGTTTTTCTTCGTCATTGTTCTTCGTTGTTCTTTGTTCTTCGTTCTCCGTCGTTGTTCTTCGTTCTCATGTTTCATGTTTTGTAGACTTGATTTTTTTGTAGACTTGATTCATATTTTGTAGATTTGTTTCATCTTTTGTAGATTTGTTTCATCTTCTTTGTAGAATTGTTTCATCTTCTTCGTAGATTTGTTTCATCTTCTTTGTTGTCACTTTTCCTCTCTGTTGTTATTATCGTTATCGTTCTTTCTCGACGTCGTTATCGTTCTTCGTCACCGTTCTTCCTCGCCGTCTTTATCGTTCTTCGTCATCGTTCTTCCTCGCCGTCGCTATCGTTCTTCCTCGCCGTCGCTATCGTTCTTCCTCGCCGTCGCTATCGTTCTTCATCTTCGTCGCCGTTTTTCCTCACCGTTGTCGTCGTTCTTCGTTTTCATCAAGATTTGTCTTCGTCGTTGTTCTTCCTCGCCTTCGTTATCGTTCTTCGTCGTTGTTTTTCGTCGTCGTCGTTATTGTTCTCATGTTTCACGTTTTGTAAACTTGATTCACTTTTTGTAGACTTGTTTCATCTTTTGTAAACTTGTTTCATCTTTTGCAGACTTGTATCATCTTTTGCAGATTGTTTCATTTTCTTTGTAGATTTGTTTCATCTTCTTCGTTGTCGTTCTTCCTCTCCGTTTCTATTGTTTTCACCATTCTTCCTTGTTGTCTCTATCGTTCTTTCGTTTCGTCGTCGTTCTCCCTCGTCGTCGCCATCGTTCTTCGTAAAAATTGTCTTCAATTTTGAATTTTGTCTTTTAAGGTTTATCAAGTATGAAAAACCATAAAGACATATCAACATAAACAAAAAAATTATATAAGGTTGTGTCGTGTTTAGGGTATTAGAGATACACAGTTTCACATACTTGTTATGGGTTTCACAGAGTTAACTGACTTTATTATACATATATTTAGTGCTTTGCGGATTTATTGCGGCATATAAAAAGTGTTTTTAAACTTAATTTCACCTAGTACAAAATAGTAGTCAATCATACAAAAACAAGAACATACAAATACAAGATTACAATTCAACACATTTCTTCAAAACTTACTGAGTAATACCAAGTAAAGCAATATTCACACGCACCACGAGGAAGGATTGCAAAAATAAATTTCACTTTCGAATTTTTAAGGTTTATCAAGTATGAAGTATCATAAAGACATATCCACATCAACAAAAAAATATATAAGGTTGTATCGTGTGTTGAGCATAATGGTTATACATATATGTAGTATTTAGTTCCAAACCAACTTGGTCCCATACCCAAGAATCCACTTCATGCTCTCCTCCTACGCACCAGTCATCTCCGCAGAGAAAGCCTTCCACGAACAACTCTCTGTTGCTGAGATCACAAACAGCGCGTTCGAGCCAGCTTCTATGATGGCTAAGTGCGACCCTCGTCACGGTAAGTACATGGCTTGCTGCTTGATGTACCGTGGTGACGTTGTCCCTAAAGACGTAAACGCAGCTGTTGGCACCATCAAGACCAGGCGTACGATCCAGTTCGTCGACTGGTGTCCCACTGGTTTCAAGTGCGGTATCAATTACCAGCCGCCGACCGTTGTCCCTGGAGGCGATCTAGCTAAAGTGCAGAGAGCTGTCTGTATGATTTCGAACTCGATGAGTGTCGCCGAGGTGTTCTCGAGGATCGATCATAAGTTTGATCTCATGTACGCGAAACGTGCTTTCGTTCACTGGTATGTTGGTGAAGGCATGTAGGAAGGTGAGTTTTCGGAAGCTCGTGAGGATCTTGCGGCTTTGGAGAAGGACTACGAGGAGGTTGGTGCAGAAGGTGGTGATGATGAAGATGATGAAGGTGAAGAGTACTCAAGAGGATAAAAGATTTGTTTTGTGTTGGTTTTGGATTTTATGTTTTGTGTTGTTGTGTGAATCTTGGAGCTCGTTACATTCTTGTAAGCAAATCAATGTTCACATACCCATGAGGAAGGACATCAACAAAAAAGTATATAGGATTGTGCCGTGTTTAGGGTATAGGGGTTATGCAAGCATGTGAATTTGTTATATAGTTTTGCAGAATTGTTATATAGTTTTGAAGATTTGTTATATATTTTTGCAAATTTTTTATGGGTTTCACAGAGTTAATTGATTGTATTGTAGAGTTATTTTAGTGGTTCGCCGATTTATTCCACCATGAAGACAACGAACATGAAAGAGTTGATGAAGAAGAACACGACGACGACGACGAAGTAGACGATGAATACAACAACAATGAAGAAGACGAAGATGAAGAAGGCTTAACGAAGACGACGAAAACAACAAAATTGACGATGAGAAAGAGAACGTCGATTAAGGACACGATGAAGAACGAGATGACGACGCTATAGAAGACAAATACGAAGAAACACATGTATGAGTTAATTCCAAGAATACGAGATCTTCGTTTACTTTCAACTTCAAACACCCATCCTTTCTTCTTGAGCTTCCATAAATCACAAACAAGCACAACTTGTTCAATTGATGGTTTTAAAAATAAATCTGCAACGAGAGTTAAAAATCTGCTGCAAAGACGAAAACCACCAACAAGTCGATGAAGACGAAGACTTACACGATGATGACAAAATTCGACGCCTAAGCCAAAGGAAGCTCAACGTAGACGACAAAATCACGCCGACAAAGACAACAACGATGATGACAACCCCGACGAAGACAACGAACATGAAGACAACGCCGAACAGTAGCCGAAAATCATAACGGCTACGACGACGACGACGACGAGGGACTATAAATGCAATAAACGGAGATGAGAATTTATGAAAAAACTAAGAAAAACTGGATCTACAATGGCGATGGCGGTTGATGAGAAAATTAAGGAAAACTGGATCTACGGCGATTTCACCGATGAAGTTACAGTCACGCACATAGAGACAAACTGTAAAGTAAGCGCCAAAAATCTGAAAAAACTGCAAAACAAATCTACAATCGTATGAACAAATCTACAAAACACACAAGACATCTTTAACGTGAAGCAGATTTAATAAATCTGTCGCATACTTAATAAATCTGCATCACTGTAAATCGAATAAAATTTGCATCAAAAGGGACTAAATTTGCTGCAGAGTTTCAAAATATTGAAAATGACGTGACAAAATAAATCTACAAAACGAGAAAAAAAAATCTGCGGTAGACTTATTCTCGCCGGCGGTGGCAATTTTGTAAATAACTAGCGTGTTTAAATGTGCTGGCTTTTTTTTATGACGTCATAATAGCAGTTTCGAAAACTGTTTTTTTCCTGTCAAAGGGAATGAGGGGCAATTTCGAGCCAAAAGTTCAGAGGGATTAATCTAGTTATAAAGAAAAGATTAGATCCGTTTTAGCAATAAAAGTCAAATTGTGAGTTACTTTAATAATCTTTCCCAATTAAAAATTAGAGAAACCAAATAAATAATATTCATTTAATATTTTCTACACATAAATAATTGGAAAAAAATAGAATCAAATATAAATAAATAAAAAACACTTTTCTCACTACAAGAATATGCGCATATAACAACGAAAATTTTACAACGATTTTGGTCGTCGTAATTTTACGACGATTTTACTACGATTTGTGCAATCGTCGTAAACTTTACAACAATTTTGGTCGTCGTTATTTTACGACGATTTAACGATGATTTGTCGAAGATATACGTAATCGTCGTTTAATCGACGTAAATTTCAACGATTTAACGACATCTTGGTTTAAAAGAACATATCGTCGTTAAATCGTTGCTAATTTACAACGAGTTTACAACTTCTGATTTTAGGACATTTTAACAACCATTTGAAGACATTAATTTGGTAGGTGAAAACGTGTATTTACTGTTGCACCTAATTATTTACAACTTTCATTTTAGTCGTTCAATTGTTGTAAAATCGTTGTAAATCCCTTGTTAAATTATTAATTGTTGTAAATTAGTAGTTAATTTCCTTGGTAAAAAGTTGGGAAATTTTTAAAAATCCTATAAATACATCCTCATCTTTCATCACAAATCACACCACCAATTTTATATCTCTCACACATACGAAAAAAACTCTTTTTAAAAAAAAAAATGTCCGGAGGCGATATTTACGAAATCCGAAAGTGGATGTACATACATCGAGGAGATGACGGATCGGTGACACGGGAGTTCCTTGACGTGGTTGAAATATTCATGCAGCAAGCCACAAATCTACTTGTCACTATCGAAAGCGGTAAGATGTTTTGTCCTTGTATCAAATGCAACAATAGACAGTTCATTTTGGTTGAAAATGTTTGGAAGCATTTGTTAAATAGAGGATTTACACCACATTATTATATATGGTTTCAGCATGGGGAAGGTTATTGTGGTAATGTTGCTAGTAGTAGTAATTATCATCAGGAATCTGTAGACTATGACCAACATGTAGAAAATGAGTATGATTATTATAATTTTCATCATGATCATGGAAATTAACCGGATAGGATAAATGACATGGTTAGCGATGCATTTCGTCCTGAAGTTGCATTGTCATCAGATGAAAATTTAGTCGAAGAACCTAATTTAGATGCTAAAAAATTCTAGGACATGTTAAATGTTGCAAATCAACCAATATATGATAATTGTAGAGAAGGGCACTCTAAATTGTCATTAGCTGCTAGAAAGATGAATATTAAAACAGACCATAACTTATCTGAGGTTTGCATGGATGATGAGAATTTATGAAAAAGCTAAGAAAAATTGGATCTACATTGGCGATGGCGGTTGATGAGAAAACTAAGGAAATTTGGATCTAGGGCGATTTCACCGATGAAGTTAAAGTCACGCACATAGAGACAAACTGTAAAGTAAGCGCCAAAAAATCTGCAAACTCCAAAACAAATCTACAATCGTATCAACAAATCTAAAAAACGCACAAGACATCTTTAACGTGAAGCATATTTAATAAATCTGTCACAGACTTAATAAATATGCATCATTGTAAATCGAATAAAATCTGCATCAAAAGGGACTAAATCTGCGGAAGAGTTTCAAAATATTGAAAATGACGTGGCAAAATAAATCTACAAAACGTGAAAAATAAATTTGCAGCAGACACAGACACACTCACATCTACACAAAAACAAAAAAGAACTCACACACTCACATCTACAAAAAATGGATCAACCACCAAAAGAAATCATGAAGGAACAAGAGAAAGGAAAAAAAATGTAGTATCTCTCTCTCCCTTCTCTCTCTTAATATCAATATCATGACCTTGTCTTCTCCGAGCAGACTGTTGAAAGAGGAAAGGCAGGTCAAAAGGAGAGGTGTCGTGCCAACTCCAAAGCTAGAGGGGATTAGAAAAAAGAAATGAACACTCATGTCATGGTTATATTGCCCAAATCGGTTTCTCAGTTTGCTTTTTTCTTTTTTGCATTTGTTTGTTGTTGTTGTCGTCTTTCTTAATTTCCTCCAAGGCTTATAGCTATTTTATGTTCTTAAATTAAGTGTGTTTTCTTATTTTAACAAAAAAAATATGGATGAGAGAGATAAAGGACCATGGCTTTGTGTAGAATATATTTTATATCGAGACTAGCTATTTCTCATTTCTTTTTTATGGTTTGATGAACACGATATTTATTTTTTATGGCTAGATGAACAAGTGCAAAGAATATGTTACTAAAATAGTTGACAATGTATAATATTTTACATGTTTTGTGGGCATGGACACAAAATCTAATAAACACTAATTATTGCTTGTTATTAAACCAAAATTAAGGATTTGTTTATTATTGTATATATTGCGAGGACATAAATGTTTTTTGCATTATGGCTTTTGTCCTTATATTAGTGAAGACACATTTAAATAATAATGCATGTCTAATATATAAAAATTTAACACACTAAACAGACACATTCAAATTTAACTTGAAATTCTAAACAATTTTAAGGTATACCATTCAAACAAAACAAAAAGAAGGTAATAAAGTCGAATAATGATATATAAAAAGATCTTACCTTGATAAAAATTTTAAATATCAATATCGCCAAGATAAAAAAAAATAAAAAGAACAAAATAAGGAAAGGAAAAAAATATTCGGTCAAAATAGAAAAGAAACAAAAAAGAAACAACAGAAATTGAATAATAATATCTAAGAAATCGTAACTTCATGTATTTTAAATATCCATATATTGACGATATGTTTAAAAACAAAGGAAGGAAAGATTCTTTATTTCAAAATCAAAAAAAAAGAAAAAAAAAGAATTCAATTAATAATATCTAAAAAAATCATAACTTGATCTTATCTAGTAATTGAGAAACATTTTTTAAAATTAATTTGAGATTTAGATCTAGGTATAATCGTAGATATTAACTTTTTAAAATCAAGTTTGAATAAAAATTATGATTTCCACATAGTCAAACCTCTATAAATTAATAATGTCGACACCGCACCAAAACTCAAAAAGTTATTAATTTACAATGATTATTAATTTATAGAGAGACAAATTACACTAAAATTAAATTTGGAACCGGAAAAATTATTATTTTAGAGAGGTATTAACGAATCGAGTATTAATTTATAAAGGTTATATTGTATTTTAATTTTTGTAACGGGTCATTAAAAATCACAAATCGAATTTGAAATCACGAAAGATAATTATTATGAGACTAAATAAATTTTAGTTTATGTATAATATGTATGTTTATTTTTTGCGACAACTCGGAAAATATCAAACATAGTTTATAAGATTGTATATTTTCGTCATTATAAGAAAATAATAAAATTTACACTATATTCATGTACTCTATAAAACAAGCGATTACAAACATATAATCCAATTCAATGTGAATTTATTAAGTATATTTTTTACTAAATAATTTTAGGGAGAATTACAAAACTACACCATTTAAATTGCATTTCACAAAAATACACCATTTTAAAGTAAGTTCACAAAACTACACCTAATTATAAAAATTATATCAAAATAATCCCTACTCACAAAACCCTACTTCCTTAATACTAAACCCTAAAAAACTAATTAGCGACCCCTAATGAAAAGATTTTGATTCTGGTAAAATTTTAGATGGTAATAGAAACCATTCTAAATTTGAAAAGGTTTTTGGTATAGAAAAAACTTGAAATGGTGTAGTTTTGAAAAACAACTAGTTTATGACCCAAGAATATGCGGGTTTACAATTTATATCTTAAAACTCACAAAAAGCAAAACTAAAAAGAATAAAAAATCAAACCATCCAAAATCATGTATAAAATTAACTAAAATAAGATTAGCGTAATCATACGATTATTTATTTATTTTGATCCTCTAATTGTTTCTTGATGTTTGAGGCTTTCTCTTTTCTTTTACGAATGAACATACAATATTTATTTTCATAGGAAACGAATGATATTAATAGAAGAATTACAATAGTACATCTTTTGAATTGAATTGAATTGAATTGCACTTTACAAAAATACACTCACTTAAAATCAATTACTATAAATAAACCTAAAAACTAAATATTGAACCCAAAATACACCTTAAACATTAAATCTTACCATTATAAAAAAAAATCATAAATATTTAATGGGATAACTACAAAACTACACCTTTTAAATTTCATTTCACAAAACTACATCTTTTTAAAAACACTTCACAAAACAACACCTAATTACTAAAAAATAAATCGAAATTAGCCTTACCCACAAAATCCTACACCTTCAATATTATACCATAAACACTAATTAGCGAACCAAAATGAAAATATTTTAATTTTGGTAATTTTTTAGAGCATAATTGAACCATTTAAAAATTGAAAAGGGTGTACAAGTAGAAAAAATTGAATTAGGTGTAAAGGAAGGATTGAAATGGTGTAGTTTTGTGAATTTCTCATACTGATTAATAGCAAATCGAAGTAAGATTTTTTAATTTGGGTAATACTTTAAGAGGTAGTTAAATCCATTAAAACGTTAAAAAGGTGTATCGTAAATAATGTTTTATATGTAGTTTTGTAAGAGAGTGTTTTAAAAAGGGAGAATTATTATCCTGACCTTGTTAGATTTTTATACAAATATGACCCGAAATATTTTTAAATAATCAGACTATCATCTGGTATTTTAAGCTGTAATTTTTACCCAAAAATACCCTTACCCCCTTTGACATGAATAATTTTCTTTTTAGCGCGGCCGTAATTACAAAAAAATCCACCACTTATTTTTCGCGACAACAGACTTAACTTTGGGAGTCCAAGATTTATATAATAAAGACCTTTAAAAAAGGGAGAATTACAAAACTACACCGTTTAAATTGCATTTCATAAAACTACAATATTCTAAAGTCACTTCACAAAACTACACTTAATTACTAAAAATTTAATCAAAATAAACCCTACACATAATCCTAACACCTTAATATTATACCCTAAACACTAATTAGCGAACCCAAACGAAAAAATTAATCTTGGTAATTGTTTAGAAGGTAATTGAACCATTCAAAATTTGAAAAGGGTGTAGATATAGAAAAAAATTTAATTAGGTATAATTTTGTGAAGGTATAATTTTGTGAAGGAAGGGTTAAAATGGTATAGTTTTTTGAATTCCTCAAAAAAATGTGAGAAATTCTTTGATAAAGTAAGAACGTATATAAAAAGATGATTTTAACATGATCTATAAGTAATTTATTTAAGAGGAATTCAAAAACCTACTGAATTTCTTCCCTTACTTTACAAAACCTATTTAATTCAATTTTTTCATATATATACAACCTTTCAAAATTTTAAAAGCATGATTTATCCTTTAATAAATTACCAAAACTAAAATCTTCTCATTTGGATTCGGTAATTAGTGTTTAGGGTATAGTATTAAGGGGGTAGGATTGTGTGGGTATGATTTATTTTGATTTAATTTTGAGTGTTTAGATGTAGTTTTGTGAAGTAATTTTGAAATGGTGTAGTTTTGTGAAATGTAATTCAAATGGTGTAGTTTGTAATTCTCCTTTATATAAATTTATTGATTAGTAATTGTGAATATCAAACTTCTTTTAAAAAACAAATAAATTTTTTTTATCTAAACATATTCATAACATATAATATTAGTGGCTGGTTTTTGTGTTGAAAATAATTTTTTATTGGTTTCTTGAAATTAATTCAAACTTTAATTAATAATAGTAATGATATATGTTTGTGTGTTTGTTTAAAATAAAACTTGTTTTGAAATTGTTATAAAAGTTAAGAATAAGATTATCCTTATAAATTTTGTTTGGCTAAGAATAAATTACGGTTTTACCCTTACTGAATTTTTCTCATGTTTAAAACCAATGGCATAATATGTAATTAAGTGAATATTTTTGAAAAAGTTCAAAAAAACACTTCAAAAATAATAAGGGAGAATTAAAAAACTACACTTTTGTAATTACGTTTCACAAAACTACACCTTTTAAAAATTTCTTCACAAAACTACACCTAAACAAATAAAATTAAATTCAAATTAAATCTACTCATACAACTCTACCCCCTTAATCATTATACACTAAACACTATTTAGCGAACCCAATTGATTATTTTAAAAAATTTTGGTGAAATTTTAAAGCGTAAATCAACCTTTTAGTTTTTTTGAAATGGTGTAATTTTGATAAAAAAAATAAATTAGGTAGAGTTTTGTAAAGGAATGGATTAAAGAGTGTAGTTTTGAGAATTTCTCAAATAATAATATAGATGTGTAGGGTTATATAATATTAACTTTTAATGTTTAGGTTTACTATTTTGCAAATGATGGTATAATTTTGGAGTTTAGGGTTTATAATTTTTATTTTTAATGTTTGGGTTCACTATTTTGGTGTCTAGGGTTTAAAGTTTGAAATTTCAATGTTTTAGTCTACTGTTTTATAATTTATGGTATATATTATTAACTTTTAATATTTGGGTTCATAATTTCGTAATTTAGAGTAACTTTTGGTGGTTAGGAGTTAGAATTTTAACTTTTAATGTTTGTGTTCGTTGTTTAACAATTTTTTGAATAGTATTTGGTGTTTAGGTTTTAAATTCAAGTTTTATTGTATTATTATTATTAATATAATAATAGGCAATTCTTAGGAATACCACCAAAAAAAGTTTTTATAACACAATTAGCACAGATTTTGAAAAGTTTTACAAATACCATTAAAAAGTTTTTCTCATAAATACCACAAATCTTAAGTTTTCAAAATTACACCCAAAATCTCCAAAAAACTATACCCTAAACACTATATAGCGAGCCCAAATGAAAAAATTTAAAATCTTATTACTTTTTGAAAATATGTGACTAATCTTTTTTTATTAGACAAAATACATATATATATATATATATATATGAAATACACAAAAAAATATTTTAAAAAATTTTGAACTCCTAAGATCATTGGATCTCGCCAAATAATAGTTACGAATAATACGTCACATAAAAAGAGAACATAAAAAAAGAACAAAAAAATGAAATAAATAATTACAAAAGCTAGCAGTTAGCAAAGACACATGACAAAAAAATGAAGTCAACTTATGTGGTTAGTAAGAGTGACGTGAGCCACCAGAGTTACCTTCATCGTCTTCATGTGATTTCTAGCTTATTTGCTCCATCCTCCTCTCCTCAAAGGCATCAATACAATGAACTTATTGTTTCTAAGCAAGACAAAGATCTGGCTCTTATTCGGAGGATGAGCTGCTATAACAACCTCGTAAACTTTGACCTTGCCAATTACATGACTTGTGTTTTCTTTGATTGATCACATAGAATATATTTGGACAAGGACATTGTATCTGAAGTTTCTCTTGATGGGACAAGTAAATGAAGTGAGATTGATTTGACAAACCACTACAAAGGTCAAGGCGTCTAGGATGGTTTAAAGTCTTTTCTGAATCCAGCACATATGATCTCACCATCGGAAAAAATATGTAGGCGTATTTATTGAAGCATCAACACGAAACCACTTTGTATCTTTTTTTTGGTAACTAGGTGTACGGAATTGTTATTAGAGAGGATAAGAGGATTTAAAGTATTTAGCATTTCAGAGACTTGGAGCTTTGTGTATGCCTCATGCAAACTAGACTTGGAGCTTTGTATACACGTATCCACAAGTAGTTTGATTAATACGTGTCAAATTCGATATGAGTTACTAAAGTGGATAACTCATGGTTATTATTTTTTCCCACGCATAAACTATGCGTGGCAGTATGACTTTTTAGCTTTATCAAAAATATTGTGTTCCAAACACATATAAGCAATATCAACAAAAAAGAAGCAATTTAGGAATCATCAAAACATTATTTGCGAAGTCAGTTTTTTTAAAATGCTTAGGTGTTGCTCGTCCCGGTACCTTCGCCCAAGTCACCTCCCACAGGAACATTAGTATCGATGCCCGGCTCTAGACCCCGCTAACTCAGGTAATACTCAAATAGTCGGTCTAACCGCTCGTCTATACTTATAACAAATGAACAAGCAAGTAGTTGAATCCTCTAAGTCCTAGATCCGTTTTCAATCAATACTAAATAACTCAACAACCAATATGTAACTGAATAAATTATACAGACACACAGACTTTCATTCCTATGTATCATAATTGTAAGGACTACCCCTCACCTTATTAGTGCGTTAAACGAGTATGAGGATCTCGGATGCTCGAACTGGTTACGGACCTGCAATCGAACTGGTTACAGATCTCGGATGCTTAAACTGGTTACGGATCTCGGATAATTGTAAGGACTACCCCTCACCTCAAGGCCACAAAAAGTCAACGGTCAAAGTCAACGGTCAAATTCAACGACCAAGGTCAACTGTCAACGAAGTCAAACCAATCAAATTGGTCAAGCCCTGTCAAAATAAGTTGACTCGGTCAAATGTCGACCGCCGGTCAACGTCTTACTGGAAGTCAATGACGGCGGCTCGGCGTTGACGTTGCGGCGGCGGCTTCCTGGCGGCGAACAGACGGCGGTCGAGCGCGGTGGCTCCGGCGAACGACGGTGGCGGAGGCGGTGATCGATGGCGGCGACGGTGGGTGCGCGTGTGTGTGCGTTACGCGTGGTGCTTCTGCGGGCGCGTGGGTGCGCGTGCGCGGTCGTCTCCGGCTACGCTTCGACCTTCGATTTTTTCTCGTAGTCCCGGTTCTGATGGTGTCCTTAGATTCATGAGATTCAACACGGTTAGAAAGTTATCGACGAAAAACCACTCGCCCAAAGGAGATAAACCATAATCACTTGATTTTTGACTAACCTTCGGTTTCGGATTCATGCGGTGGTGGTTGTGGCGGCTCGTGCGGCGACTCGTCTGTTGGATGCTCTGGTGGTTGTGTTTATGCAGAGGTTCGCTTATGAGATTGATGATGATGAACAAAAGGAGGCTACAAGGTATATATATGATGTGCTTACCTAGAGTTTCTTGAGAAAAAATGGGCCTTGTTGGGCTTCAAAAACTGGGATGTTACAACTCTCCCCCACTAAAAATTGATTGGTCCCCGAATCCAAGTTCAGACTCTGGTGCGTGATCTCGTCCTCGAAAAGTTTCGGGTAGTCCATTCCCATCTCGATTTCAGACTCTCAAATGTCTTCCCTAACTCCATCCTTCTCCCATCGAACCTTTACTTCCTTTAACATTTTATCGTGGTTGTCCCTTTCCCGATGCTCTAGAATTTCAACAGGTCAAACCATTGTTGACAGGTTCTTGCTAAGATCGCTTGGTGGTTTTCGCAAGATGAGTTCAGGTCTGACATTATGCTCCTCGCTACATCGTGCAATCGCACAAGCACGTCGATGGACTTCCTTGCTAAGACTGTCGACACGTACGACTTCTTAATAGCCAAAAAGTGTGCGGATTTAGTGAGTCTATCCACGATAACCCAAATGACATCTACTCCACCCGTCGTCGTAGGTAACTCAATAACAAATTTCATAGTCACCATGTCCCACTTCCACTCTGCTAGGGGTAAGTCTTGCACCCACTCGGCATTTGATGCTCCGCTTTAACCAATTGACATGTCTAGCAACACGACATATATAAACTGGGCAACGTCCCTCTTCATGCCATACCAATGATAGTATCGCTTTAGATTTTGATACATCTTGTTGTTCCCTGGGTGTATCAAAACCTCGAATGGTTTGCCTCCTTCAGACACATACTCGGTTCCTAAATAGGATGGTCTCGTTCGTCGTAACATGATAACCCAAGATTTCCTTCTTGACTTCTTTTACCAATGCTTCGTCCTTTTCTTGAGCTTGTCGCACCCTTCATAAGAGGTCCGCTCGGTCTAGTGACTCCTACCTACCGACTCTCCCCCTTAGTGGTGGCATACAATCCAGGCTCGCAAGTGACCCGGCGAGTACCTGAACTTCCTTTGCTACTGATACATCGTTTTTGCGCCTACTCAGAGCGTCGGCGACGGTATTATCGTTTCCGAGATGATACGTGATCTCGAGATTGTAGTGCGATAATAGCTACATCCACTTTTGTTGTCTCAGATTTATATCCCATTGAGTAAAGATGTATTTCAAACTCTGATGGTCTGTAAGGATCTGCCCCCTCTCCCCATATAAGTATGCCATCCAGATTTTTAAGGCAAAGACAATAGTTTCTAACTCTAGATCGTGAGTCGGGTCATTGGCCTCGTGCGGTCTTAGCTGGCGTGATGCGTAAGCAATGTCACATCCTTCTTGTATTAGCACACAACCCAACCCTGTCCCAGAAGCATCCGTGTATAGTGTATATGGCGATGCCAACCTCGGTAGCGCAAGAAATGGCGTCTTTGTTAAAACCCTTTTTAATTTGGCGAAACTTTCGCTACAATCTTCTGTCCATTCAAACTTGGCGTTCTTGCCGGTTAATCTTGTCATTGGCCTGGTTGTGCTAGCAAATTCCACGACGAACTAACGATAATACCCTGCCAAACCTAGAAAGCTTCGAACCTCAGTCGGACTATTAGGCGTGGGCCACTCGGTAATCGTTGTAATCTTCTCAAGATTGACCTCGACACCCGCTTCTGAAACTATGTGTCTGAGGAACCCAATCCTCCTCTGCCAAAAACTACACTTAGTGAGTTTAGCGAACAACTTCTGCTCCCTTAGTTTTGCAAGAACAATTCCCAAATGTTCCGCGTGTTCTTCCTTGCTCTGAGAGTAGTTCAATATATCGTCAATGAAGACGATAACGCACTTATCCAAGTGTTCTCGAAACACGTCGTTCATGAGTTTCATAAAAGCTGACGGTGCATTAGTTAGGCCAAAAGGCATCACAACGAACTCATATTGGCCATAACGTGTCCTGAAGGCCGTCTTCTGCACATCCCGACCTGCTATAGCAATCTGATGGTATCCTGGTGCCAAATCTATCTTTGAGAACCCGGAAGCACCTTCCTTCTGGTCGAGTAACTCGTCAATACGCGATAGTGGGTAGTTGTTCTTAATGGTCACCTTGTTCAATCCTCGATAATCGATACACAACCGAAAACTACCATCCTTCTTCACAAATAGAACAGGAGCTCCCCATGGTGAGTTGTTGGGTGTGATAAACCCCGTGTCCTGTAGATCCTAGAGTTGCTTCTTTAGCTTGTCCCTCGCGAAACCGGCGTCGTCCCTGGCTCCAACTCAATTGTCAACACGTCCTCTCTCGTCGGCGGTGGTCCCTTTAACGGCTCAAAAATGTCCTCATAGTCAGCAACAACGGTAATATCTTGCAATTCCATATCCACAACACCTCGCCCGATGAAAATGGTGGCTAAAAATCCCTCTACGACTTCCTCTAGCAACCCCTCCGCTTGCAACATGGAGATTATGGATAAATCGAGGTTGGAACGGACTCCCTCATAGGTGATCTTTCTTTAGGCACTATGGATATGAACTATGGCCCTCTGGAAATCGAGTACCACATGGTGTCGGGTCAACCAATCCATACCAAGAATCACATCGTAGTGATTCAAATCCATCTCCGCTAGGTCTCCGCTAAAATCAACCCCTCATAGTACAATGCGCACATCTTGATAGGTGCATGTTGTGATCATCTTCTCAGTGCTTGTTGTCTGAATCTTTCTTGTTACGGGTTCGAATGCCCCATGGAAGGTCCATCTCTTAGATGTAATCTGGTTGACAAAGTTGTGGGTAGCTCTTGTATCGAATAGCGTAAAAACCTTTATTATGATGTAAACAATCCTACATAACACTTTATCCCACACAATAATAGGAAGGGAGGAGAGAGAAAATAAATAAAATAAAAAATAGTTACGAGGTGATACAAGTTATTGGCTCAGCTCCATCACAGCCCCTGGTAGCAAGCACTCGCGGGGCAGTGGTTTGCCTCTTGGGTGGCGGCGGAAGTACCTCATGTACCCTCGTATGACACTCCCTCGTGAAATGCCCAGATTGGCCACAAATATAGCAAACTCTAGGTGCCATGTTCGGCTGGTCCTGATGTGCCTCCCTAGCTAGGCAGCAATAGATAATTCCTCGTTGAATGTCCCGTCCGCCCACATAGAGTGCATTTGAGACACGGTCAATAGTGGTATCAATGGCACTGTGAGCACTGCGTTGGTCCTGACGAATCTCCTGATCGCTTTGGCCCCTCGGATACCTTAGAAGACTTAGGTTGGGTGGCCTTGTTGAGCTTTTCCTCTTTTTCTATACCCTCCTCTTGCAGGGCAGCTTTCTCCACCAACTCTAACATATCCTGATAGTCTCTGTTGGAAAACCTATTATGAATTTCCACACGCATCCTGAGCATGAACCTCTGAACAACCTCCTCCTCGTCCATGTATCGTCCGATAAAGCTACGGAGACGGTAGAACTCACGCTCATACTCCATGATGGCCATAGTCCCTTCCATTGGGTATTCGATCTTACGCCTTCCCACCATGCTACTACGCCTTCCCACCATGCTAGTGCGTCGTACCTCAGATATTGGACATCCAAGTCCAATCGAAACTCGACAGGGCACCTCATGTTATCCAAGTTTCGCTCAAGCTTTCTTCTCCAATTATCCGCTACGGTGGGGTCCTCAGTAATTTTAAACACCTCAAAACCCATGTTCTTCATCTGGCGCATTACTTCCCAAAAAGTAGGTCCCTCCCTATCTCTAGCCGGTGCTAGGGGTGGAGCTCCTACGAACTATGATGCGTGGCGGTTACCCCTTGGTTCTTCGACCCCACGGGGTGCACCCCCAACCATCAGGGACTCGACCCTCTCACCGAGTCTCCTCTAACAGTGCGGCATGGTCTCCGGCCTACTCATCCTCTGGCACTTGTGGTGCCTGCAGAACTAGAAGACCCATCGGGCGAACAGCCTTCTGTGTGGCTACTCTTGCAGCCTCTTGTGCGGCTACACGGGAAGTCTCTTGGGCCACCTGTCGTACAACCTCCTGAACGGTGTCTCTCGTCACCTCCTTAACCATCTTTTGTACAGAGTCTTGCTCAATGGGTGGAGTGGCGGATCGGTGACTTGCAGCCTGACTGTCGCTCTTATCACGGGTACACTCACCCATGTCTTCCTGTGGGTCAGCACCGCAACTCGGTTCAATTGGGAGTGAGTGAATCGTCTCTGTGTCCTCTCTAACATCTGAAAACCAAAAGCAAACGCAGGTTAGACCCCGCTAGAAATGGTGACATCAACACGACACTAAGATTCCTATCAACGAGTAGATTTTCAAGACCCAATTTTTCTGAATTTTAACTCCCCAGGCCCCAAGATCGACCCTCCAGGTTAGAAATGGAGTGGCAACTCGCGCTGATACCAAAATTGTAACACCCCATCCAGCCTCACTCAGAACGGAGTGTCACACACGTATCTTAAATGCAACTAATATTCGATAAAGGGAAAATGTCAACTTATTAATTAAAAAGAAACTTCAACTAAACATTATCCAATAACTAAAAACGAGATTGATCGAGTAGCAAAAGTAAAACTGAAAAAAGAATGCAACGAAAGCGGAAAAATTCCAACGACCCGAACTAGGCAACAACTAGCTACTGCCTCGGCTCACCTGCAACAAAAGTAGAGAGAGGGGTGGGTGACAGGGAAGTCACTTAGTGAGGGGAAACGCTATATGCGTATATAGAAGAACATGAATATAAACCTAACCCTAACCTAATAACAAAATTATAATCATCAATCATACACCTAAAGTGTTCAATATACAAATATACGACCTATGTGGCTTAAGTGCCCACACCACCGCCCGAAGACGCTTTATCGATCCCTATGGGCGACGGGTAACTGATCGACTGTGTTACCCGACCTCACAACTACGCAGCTCGTATCACGTCAAGCAGCTGACTTAGCAGCTCGTCCCGGTACCTTCGCCCACGTCACCTCCCACAAGAACATTAGTACCGACGCCCGACTCTATACCCCGCTAACTCAGGTAATACTCAAATAGCATGTCTAACCGCCCTGCTCGGCACCGCCGTCCATAATGATTATATAAACATACTAATTATCATGCAAGCCTATACTTATAACAAATGAACAAGCAAGTATTGAATCCTCTAAGTCCTAGGTCCGTTTTCAATCAATGCTAAATAACTCAACAATCAACATGTAACATAATAAATTATACAGACACACAAATTTTTATTCCTAGGTATCATAATTGTAAGGACTGCCACTCACCTTATTAGTGGTTATGGATCTGCAATCGGGACAAAAAATTGGTTCAGACAGTGTCCCAAGAAAATTTGGTCAAAGTCAACGTTCAAAGTCAACGACCCAGGTCAACGGTCAACACAGTCAAACTGGTCAAGCCCGGTGTCAAACCGCCGGTCAACTTCTTACTGAAAGTCAACAACGGCGGCGCGACGGTGACGTGGCGGCAGCGGCTTCCCGGCAACGAACAAACGACGGTCGAGCGCGGTGGTCGGCGGCGGCGCGTGGGCGTCATGCGCGGTGCCTCTTCGGTCTCTTGGGGCGCGTGCGTGGTCGTCTTCGTCTGCACTTCTATTTCGGCTTTGTCTCGTCGTCCCGATCCGATGGTGGCCTTAGATTTGTGAGATTCAACACGGTTAGAAAGTTATCAACGAAAAACCACTCGTCCAAAGGGGATAAACCATGAACACTTGATTTATGACTATCCTTTGATTTCGTGCGGTGGTGGCTGCAGCGGCTCGTGCGGTGGCTCATCTCTTGGATGCTCATGTGGTGTTGTTTCTGCAGAGGTTCGCTTATGAGATTGGTGATGAAGAACAAAAGGAGGCTACAAGGTATATATATATATGATGTGCTCACCTAGGGTTTCTTGAGAGACAAATGGACATTGTTGGGCTTCAAAAATTGGACTAAAATATCCACAAGTAGCTTGATTAATACGGGTGAAATTCGATATGAGTTACTAACGTGGATAACTCACGGTTATTATCTTTTCCCACGCATAAACTATGCGTGGCAATATGACTTATTAGCTTTACCAAATAATTTGTGTTCCAAGCATAAAGAAGCAAAATAAACAAAAAAAGAAGCAATTTAGGAATCCCCTAAACATTATTTTCTCTTATTACCTTGTTTTTTGTTTTTGGGTTTTAGTTTGTGTTTTTGTGACTTTTTTTTATTTACCTCAATACGTTTTTTATTTATCTGTTTCCACCATGTATTATTTGGGTTTGTGGTGTTTGTACTATGATATTTTAGTCAAATTTTTTTTCAAAACCACACTTAAAAGTATATTTTAATTTTAGTGATATTTACATAACTTAAAAAAATTATTATTGGTTAAAGGGCGTTATTTTTCGTGTGTGTTGGAAGCTTATAATCAATTAGGAGCGACATTGCATACTCATGATCCATCGATAATTTTGAGGAAGGTTTTTCTTATCCTCCCAATCTCCCATTAATGTCAAATCTGATATAGAAAACTCTCACCACCTCTATCTTCTCTTTTTTGTTAGAAATCAGTATGCTTTCCTTAATGTTTAGTTTTTCTTATTGATTCAGTATTAACCATTACCAACAACAAAATCCTAGAGTATAAAAGTATTTCACGAACAATTCAAATATGCAAATGAAAAAGAAAACACATTAAAACCAGAAAACAAAAAAACACTAAGAATGAGATTTATGCCAATGGAGACAATACTCCCTCCGTCCCATTTTATTTGATGTTTAAGGATGTTGCACACATATTAATAAAACTCTTTTTTCATAAAAACATCATTAATTATAACAAAATAGACCAATAGAAAAAAACCTTCAAAAAACTATTGGTTAAGAAAATTACATACATTTAATTTCTACATGGAAACTTGTAAAACATCAACTAAATTGGAACAAAAAAATCCCTCTAAAACTTCATATAATATGGGACATAGAGAGTATTCAATTGTCATACCTTCCACAAAACTACTAACCATTAAGAGAAGGATCAAGGTTTAGTCCACCGCGAGTGCCTGCAATTAAATTCCAAAGTAACAGCCATACCCAACCAAATTACCCCCCTCCAAACTTGATGATTAATTCGTATTTGATTTGGAAACTAAGGAGTGGTATATGTTAGAAATTGATTCATAAGATATAGGACAGTTCGTACGACCTAATTTTGTCATAAACATGATTTTTATTTGAATTTTAGAAACCAAAAAAACATGATATTGCTTTGTGATAAGTTTAGCGTTTTAACAAAAATTAATTGAGAATAAATTTTGGCCTGCGCCAACCGCAGATTTTTTTTTAATTTCGACATAAAAATTTATTTAAAATAGATTTGAAACTGTGTTCAAAACATTTTTATTATTTATTATGACAATTCGAAAAAATACCATAAAAATGTGTTTTAGAAAGGGAAAAATGTCAATTAAATCATGAACTTTCAAAATTCACCGAAAAAAACATGAACTTTCACGTGAACCATTTAAATCATGTATTTTTCGTTGACTGGCGTTTTAAATCATGAATTTTTTTTGCCGAAACAAAAACAACACACCGTAAACAAAAATAGTCCAAGGTTAAGTCTATTAACGCAATAGTTTAACATTGTTTGAGATTTATCCGAAGAATTGAGCACTTCAATTAGCTGGAATTGAGCATACTGTCAAATTTTTCCGTTAACGGACTCAACTTTGTGCTATTTTTGTCTCAGTAAAAGAAAATTCATGATTTAAAACGCCAGTTAACGAAAAATATATGATTTAAATGGTTCACGTGAAAGTTCATGTTTTTTTCCGGTGAATTTTGAAAGTTCATGATTTAATTGACATTTTTCCCGTTTTAGAACAATGTTTGCATCCTCTACTTTTTCTCTTTGAATAATATTAAAATGTTTTTATAATCCAAATACCATAAACTTTAAATCATTTAAAAGAATGCAAATATAATTTTAATTTATGGCATTACTATTTTGGATATTTATCCAACCTGGGGCAAACATTGGACTACGCATTGATTTTATCCGATTAATAAGACAAAACATATTTATGAGTAATAACTTTATAATGTTAGAGTTTGGACTTGAAGATTTGTGGCTTAATCCAAACCCATCAACTTAAACTTGCTGGCTTAAGATATTAAAGTTTTCGTTTATTTGGATTTAATTTGAGTGTTTAGGTGTAGTTTTGTGAAATATAATTCAAATGGTGTAGTTTTGTAAATTTTTTTTAATGGCTTCCTAAATAATATAAACGCTAAAATATTCCTTAATTTTCAAATCAAATCCAGAAAAAGATCTGAACTTTCATTTGGGCCAAATTATTCTTTAATTTTCAAATCGAATCCAAAAAATGTCTGAACTTTGATTTATGCCAAATTATTCCCCAACTATTTAACGACGTCAACTGATGAGTTAACGGTTGACTTTTTCCGGTCTAAAATGGCTTGGTCAACGAAAGTAGAGATTTAATTAGTTCGCGCCAAAAAGTTGAGATATAAAATGGCTTAAATGGGAGTTGGGGCATTAAACAGGTTTAATTTGAAAGTTCGAGAATTAAATTACCATTTTCTTGTTTAATATATGTAAAATATATTTTAACATCAATTTTCAGAAAGACTATATAAATCTAAAAGTTTTTTTTTGAAACCCAATATTCAACATTTTGTGAAATGATTATTTCGGAAGAATGATTTTTGTAAAATAAATAAAAATTGTATTTATGTTGTGAAGTGTGAGATAAATAAATAATCATTTTTTTATAAGTGAATTTAAAATAACATAAAAGTGATGTTTATTATTCCCACTGATTATTATTACACTCTCAATGTTTCTATAGTTGTTTAAAAGGTAAAAATTTATTTTTCTACTTCTCATCTTTTCGTTAATATCACTTTTCATTCCTAATATACCAGACATCATTTTCTATAGATTTGATGTCAAAGTTTCTATTGCACGATTTCTAATGAAAGCCTTTCAAAAACTTACTTCATAAAACTACACCTAATTCATTTCTTTAACTTTACGCCTATTTCAAAATTTAAATGGTTAGCGAACCCACACAATTCTACCCCTTTAATACTATACCCTAAACACTAATTAGCGAACCCAAATGAAAAGATTTTAATATTTGTAATTTTTTGAAGGGTAAAGCAACCATAGAAAAATTTGAAAGTATGTAAATATAGAAAATATTGAATTAGGTAGATGTTGGGAAGGAAGTGATGAAATGATGTACTTTTGTGAATATCTCTTTATATATTTACTTAAATTGTTTCATTTACTATATCGTGTTCAGGGTTTCCTTTGGGTTCAATATTGTTTCTTAATTTTAACCAAAAAAATTATTCGTTTGGGGGTGTGGAACTTCTTTATATAACAACACATGCACTAGTAACATTTTGAGAAAATTTTAAAATACTACACAAAAATGTTTTCATTTAAAAATACCATTCCAAGTGAGATTTCTAAATAATGAACTTGTCGTTATTGAATTCTAATTCTTATGTAGTTTAATAATGTAAAATATATTGTAACATCAATTTTCAAAAGGACTATGTAAATTTAAAAGTTTTTTTTTGAAACCCAATATTTAACATTTGGTGAAATAATTGTTTCTAAATAATGATTTTGTAAAATAAATATAAATTGTATGTATGTTGTGAAGTATGAGATAAATAAATATTCAATTTTATTATAAGTGAATTTTTTCAACATTATAAGTGAGTTTAAAATAACGTAAAAGTGAAGTTAATTATTCCCATTTATTATTACACTTTCAATGTTTTTATAGTTGTTTAAAAGTTGAAAATTCATTTTTCTATTTCTCATCTTTTTGTTATATTACTTTTCAGTTCTAGTATACCAGACATTATTTTCTATAGATTTGATGTCAAAGTTTCGATCTCACGATTTCTAATTAAAACCTTTATGCATTCATTTACGAACAAATATTTTACTGAAACTATTTCAAAATCTGTTTAAATTAAAAGGATTATTTTGAATTTTTTTTAGTATAATTGTATTTATTTATGTTTATATTTATATATACACATATAATTTGTCTTATATATAAATATAAAGTACAATTACATTAAAATTATCATAAAATAACTTTATTTTCACTTTATTGTTATTATGCTCATTCTTTACTTTGCTAATATGTAGAAATCTTGATTTTTATAACAAATCTAATCAATATGAAACCAATTATATAGTATAAATGTTCTAGTAAATCTTATAAAATTACCTAGAAAAACAATTAGTAAGTTATCTTCATTTTTTTATTCGAAATTTTCTTAAATAAAATTATTGTAGTTAGTCGTTAATATTTTGTATTAGTTTGAAAAGAAATAATTTCCGATAATTGTTAATTTGAAGGTTTTTTATCCATATATATGTGTATATTATTTACATATATAAACTATATTTAACAAATTACAAATTTCATGTTTACTTATGAATTAAATTCTTCATATTAATAAAGAAGTAAAGTATTATAAATTAATTAAATATTATTTCAAAACTTAAAGTGAGTTGATGATGTGTCGAAATTTGAGAACTTTTGATAAGAAGAGAGGGCATTCTTAATAGTGGACAAGATGCATGAGTTTCAACTTGTTTTGTTGTTTTTGCTAAGATGTTTATCTTTTCGTTTGGCTCTAGGGGTTTTTAGTTTTAGGCTCGTTAGCTTTTGAGTTCGGTTAAGAGTAGTTCTTTAGTGGATTTGTTTTCAGTCGTCCAAGTTAATTACATGAAGTCTATTCTAGCATGCCTTGTTAGAATATTATGTCTGATTGTATATTATATTATTCGGTTGAAAGAAGAAGAAAAGTGAAAATAGAACTAGTTAAAAGGATATTGGGTTTTAGTAAATAACATTGGCCAAACAACCCATCATAGAAGGAGTTGGACCACAATGGCTAGCAAAAGAAACCGATAAGAAAAGTAGAATGGAACGCACTTTCAAATGTGTTGTTGGTTCTTGTGATCTATGAATCATTATTTTGGTAGTAAAAAAGGTTTGTTAATAGTTTTCTTCTTACAACATTTGTCTTAATCATGTTGTTGACCTCTTCTAAATTAGATTAGGATTTGTGAAAGTCGTATGATTGACAAGATATGTCACGAGGGTACTCTCTCTTATAGTACTCATTCACATAAAGTTTATGACAACTTGCATTTCTAAGGAAAAGGGAAAGAGAAAAGGGAAAGAGAAAAGCTACATGTCAACTATCCTCAATAGTTCCCATGTGCATTCAATATTTCACATTATAAGTGACACAAATCAAAATGTAAAGTCGTGGTACAACCCTATTTTTTGATAAAGTGGTACAACCATATTATATAAAGTTTTGCTATATTAAAACATTACACTCTTTTGCAAATACATGGTTATTGAAAGTGATAAACCCCAAGAAAAAATTAAAACAAAAGAAAGCCCAAACAAAAGAAGGCCCAAACCAAAGAAGCTCACATGTCACAACATGACAAAGAACACAAATCCTCTTGTACATGCACATGCAAAAGACGTTACAACAAGAAATCAAATCAACGGTAACAATGGCAATCGATTCTTGGTTTTACAATACTTCGACCAGAATACAGCTGTCCAAGGATAAGAATGACATGATTCTAGAGTGTTCATTTTGTCACTATAAAAACTCTGTAAAACCCTAGTCAGAAATATTCATTTAATAACAAAGTATTAGTCAGAAATATTTGTCATTATACCTTTGTGTAATATTCATTATGGAAAGTCACATTGATCTTCCTGTGCCAAATGAGCAGCCATTGGAAGAACCAGATGCTTCTGATCATCCTATATGTTGTCCATATACACAAAGAACAACATCCCCACATGTCATACATGAAGAACAAGATACAACACAAGAGGCCCAAAATAATGATGACGCAAAGATATTATTGGATGAAACACAACAAGAAGCTCAAACAAAATCGGATATGGCTGCTACACAATCTGATTATGGAGACTCAAACTCCAGCCAAGTTGAGCTCTCCACCACACCTCCTCAAACCAATAATCATCCCATGACAACAAGAGCAAAGGCATGAATCTACAAACCAAACACTAAGTATGTGGTTCTCAATTCATTATTCTCCACAGAAGAACCAAAAACACTGGTAGCTGCAATGAAACATCCAAGATGGAATCAAGTTGTTCTTGATGAAATGGGACGTATACACATGTTTCACACCTGGACTCTGGAACCACCAACAGAAGATATGAACATACTAAGCTCAAAGTGGGTTTTTAAAACAAAACTAAAACCAAATGGAGCTGTTGACAAACTTAAAGCTCGGTTAGTTGCAAATTAAGGCTTTGAACAAGAAGAGGGCTTGGATTACCTAAAACATCCAGCCCAGTGGTTTAAACAACAACAATCAAGATGGTACTAGAGGTAGCTACTTCAAAAGGTTGGTTCATTAGACAATTAGACGTCTCAAATGCCTTTCTCCATGGGGAGCTACAAGAACCTGTTTTTATGTATCAACCAGCAGGGTTTGAAGATCCAAAGAGACCAAATCATGTATGTCGTCTAACAAAGGCTATGTATGGACTAAAACAGGCGCCAAGGGATTGGTTTGACATCTTCAGCAACTTTGTCATAGATTTTGGGTTCACTTGCTCCAAATAAGATCCATCCTTATTCACATGTCATAAAAATGGTCAATTCTTGGTCTTGCTACTATATGTTGATGACATACTTGTCACAAGGAATAACTCAGCTCTGTTTGAAGAACTACTTCAAGCTCTTCACAATAGGTTTGATATGAAAGACCTTGAAGATCCAAAATATTTCCTTGGAATTGAAATAGTATCAAACAAGAGTGGTATGTTCCTTCATCAAAAAGTTTATGCTTCAGACATACTTCACCAGGCTGCAATGCCATATTGCAACTCAATGCCAACTCCATTACCTCAGCAGCTATTCAACTTTGAATCTGAGCTATTCCCTGAACCCAGTTATTTTAGGAGCCTTGCTGGAAAGCTATAGTATCTAACAATAACAAGACCAAACATTCAATTTGCAGTCAACTTTTTCTGTCAACGAATGCACGC
Organism: Cochlearia excelsa; assembly: GCA_963556525.1. Taxonomy (NCBI): domain Eukaryota; kingdom Viridiplantae; phylum Streptophyta; class Magnoliopsida; order Brassicales; family Brassicaceae; genus Cochlearia; species Cochlearia excelsa. The sequence continues at coordinate 34,217,755 of OY748327.1, read as the reverse complement.
CCCAACAATCTCTGATTTTGGGCTACTTAAACGGATACTTCAATACATCAAAGGAACAGTCTCAATGGGTCTTCACATCAAAAGGACTCAAACTTGTCTCTTTCAGCCTATTGCGACAGTGACAACGCTAGTTGTCGAGAAACCCGAATTTCAACTACTGGTTTCTGCACATTACTTGGATCAAATCTGATCTCATGGTCTGCCAAGCGCCAACAAACAGTCTCAGGTTCTTCTATAGAAACTGAATATCGGACATTAACTATAACAACAAAGGAGATCACTTGGCTAGCCTTTCTGCTTCGAGATCACGGAATTCCTCAGGACCATCTAACTCTGTTACTATGCGATAATCGTTCTTTAGTTCAGCTCAACGCAAATCCAGCTCTGCACAGTCGCTCCAAACATTTCGACACAGACTACCATTATATCTTAGAGCAAGTTGCCATAGGCTGCAACCTTACAATTGGCTGACATCTTCACCAAATCGTTAGCAAGAAGACCGTTTGAGCATCTGCGAACCAAACTCGGTGTTACTGAGTCACCCACAACGAGTTTGAGGGGGAATGAAAGTGATAAAGCCCAAGAAAAAATGAAAACTAAAGAAGCCCCAAACACAAAGAAGCCCACATGTCACAACATGACAAAGAACACAAATCCTCTTGTACTTGCACCTGCTAAAGATGTTACAACAAGAAATAAAATAAACAGTAACAATAACAATCGATTCTTGGTTTTACAAAACCTTGACCAGAATACATATGTCCAATGATAAGGATGACCTGATTCTAGATATGATAAAAATATTAAATATATACTCCATATTTTTTTTATAAAGATTGATTTTTGAGTCTATTAATTGTTTTCCGGTAACTTAATTTTTTGTATAACTCGTTTTTTTATTGTTTTGTAAGGATATATTCCTTCGTCCCATAATATAAAAAAATTCTAGGCTAATGCGAATTGATTGAAAACTTATTTTTTATAACAACAAACATTAATGAAATGTATTTTTTGAAAAAACTATAATGCAATTGATTAAAAGGTTTATTAGACTCTTCAAATTACTTACTATTGGAACGCACTTTCAATTATTTTAGCATTCTCACTTTTATTAAATGTTAAACGTTTGTGATTTATACAATGCATAGTATCTCTATTTTTAAGTTATACATGTTAGAACTAGGGATTAGTGTGTTTAGTATTTAAAGTTTAGGGTTTGGGTTGGTAGAAAATTTGAATATATATTGTTGGGGATAAATTTAACCATCTCGGTTCAGATTTAACCGACGGCAGATCAGACCAACTGAACCGGAATCGACGGCAATATGAGAACCGACTTCCTTAGTTCATATTGGGTCTTATTTGGGCTTAGTAATCAACATAAGAAGAAAAAAGGAAAATATATATTTCTATATTTTCTCAAATAATCATAAAAGAGAAAATGTAGGGAAATATCTAAAAATAAGGAAAAAGGTCAAATCCTATTCATCAAAGGAAAAGGAAGCTTCATTAATCTAAAAAATCTATATAAAGAAGACAAGCTTGAAGACATAGATCAATTCGATTCAATACACAAAATACTTACTTTTAGAGAGATTTATTCGTTCATAACTTTAGATTGTATACTTTATTTCTAATTCTTCGATATTTCTTTCTCATCTTGTAAACCCTCAATGATCAATAAAACGACCTATTCAAACCGATCTTAACCGTTATTGAATTTCGTAGCTCTTCTAACGGATCGCTAACTTTTGCCCAAACATATATATTATAACTAGAAAAGTATTTGTTTCCTTTGGTTGGTATAAATTAAGAATTAGAGAAACCAAATAAATAGTATTCATTTAATATTTTCTACACATAAATAATTGGAAAAAATAGAATCAAATATAAATAAATAAATAAACAAACACTGTTTCTCTATAAATATCACTACCAAGCGCACACAGACACACTCACATCTACATTTAAAAAAAAAACTCACACACTCACATCTACAAAAACAAAATGGATCAATCACCAAAAGAAATCACGAGGGAAAAAGAGAAAGGAAAAAAACAAAATTGTAGTATCTCTCTTTCCCTTCTCCCTATTAATATCAATATCATGGCCTTGTCTCCTCTCAACAGACTGTTGAAAGAGGAAAGGCAAGTCAAAAGGAGAGGTTCCGTGCCAACTCCACCATAAATATATAATATATTTATTAGTAAAGATTAACATCAATAAATATATAATTGGTCACAAAAAGTTATATATTTATTAAGATTTTAAAATATGTACAAATCTTAATAGATATGCATTACTATATTAGTTAAGAAAATTTTAAATTTAATATCACTACCAAGCGCACACAGACACACTCACATCTACACTAAAACAAAAAGAACTCACACACTCACATGTACAAAAAAATGGATCAACCACCAAAGGAAATCACGAAGGAACAAAAGAAAGGAAAAAACAAAATTGTATTATCTCTCTCCCTTCTTCCTCTTAATATCAATATCATGACCTTGTCTTATCCGAGGAAAGAGGAAAGGCAGGTCAAGAGGAGAGGTGTCGTGCCAACTCCAAAGCTAGAGGGGAGCAGAAAAAGAAATGAACACTCATGGCATGGTTATCTTGTCCAAGTCGGTTTCTCATTTTGCTTTTTCTCTTTTTGCATTTGTTTGTTTGTTGTTGTTGTCTTTCTTAATTTCCTCCAAGGCTTATAGCCATTGTCTGTTCTTAAATTAAACCTGTTTTCTTATTTTAACAAAAAATATGTATGAGAGAGATAAAAGACCATGGCTCTGTGTGGAATATATTTTATATCGAGACTAGCTAGTTCTCATTTCTTTTTATGGTTTGATGAACAAGATATTTATTTTTTATGGTTAGATGAACAAGTGCAAAGAATCTGTTAATAAAATAGTTGACAGTGTATAATATTTTACATGTTTTGTGGGTATGGACACAAAATCTAATAAACACTAATTATTGCTTGTTATTAAACCAAAATTAAGGATTTGTTTATTATTGTACATATTGCGAGAACATAAATGTTTTTTGCATTATGGCTTTTGTCCTTATATTAGTGAACACACATTTAAATAATAATGCATGCCTAATATACAAAAATTTAGCACACTAAACCGACACATTCAAACTTAACTTGAAATTCTAAACAATTTTAAGGTATACCATTCAAACAAAACAATCTCTCTCACTCATGCACATGACACTCTCCGGTTCTTTAGAAACAAAAAGATTCTAATTAGAATATTTAGAAAAAGAAAGGAAAACAATTTTAATTTCGAAATAAAAAAAAAGAACAAAAAAAGAAGGTAATAAAGTCGAATAATGATATATAAAAAAATCTTTCCTTGATAATTTTTTTTAAATCTCTATATGGCCAAGATGTTTAAAAAAAAAAAAGAAAAAAAAAGGAAAGTAAAAAAATACTGGGTCAAAATATAAAAGAAACAAAAAAGGAAACAAAAGAAATTGAATAATAATATCTAAGAAATCGATACTTCATGTAGTTTAAATATCCATATATTGCCGATATGTTTCAAAACAAAGGAAACATTCTTTATTTTAAAATAAAAAAAAAGAAAAAAAGAATTCAAATAATAATATCTAAAAAAATCATAACTTGATCTTATCTAGTAATTGAGAAACATTTTTAAAAATTAATTTGAGATTTAGATCTAGGTATAATCGTAGATATTAAGTTTAAAATCTAGTTTGAATAAAAATTATGATTTCCACAAAGTAAAACCTCTATAAATTAGTAATGTCGACACCACACCAAAACTCAAAAATTTATTAATTTACGGTGATTATTAATTTATAGAGAGAAAAATTACACTAAAATTCAATTTGGAACCGGAAAAAAATATTATTTTAGAGTGGTATTAACGAATCGAGTATTAATTTATAAATGTTATATTGTATTTTAATTTTTGTAACGGGTCATTAAAAATCACAAATCGAATTTGAAATCACGAATGATAATTATTATGAGACTAAATCAGTTTTAGTTTATGTATAATATATACGTGTAACTTTTGCGACCATCGGAAAATATCAAACATAGTTTATAAGATATAACCAAATCATATTCGTAAAATCAAAATCTACATAACCAAAAAAATTGAATATTTTCATCATTATAAGAAAATAATAAAAATTACACTATATTCATGTACTCTATGAAACAAGCGATTACAAACATAATCCAATTCAATGTGAATTTTTTAATAAATTTTTTACTAAATAATTTTAGGGAGAATTACAGAACTACACCATTCAAATTGCATTTCACAAAAATACACCATTTTAAAGTAAGTTCACAAAACTAGACTTAATTACTAAAAATTAAATCAAAATAATCCCTACTCACAAAAACCTACTTCCTTAATACTAAACCCTAAAAAACTAGTTAGCAACATCGAATGAAAAGATTTTGATTTTGGTAAAATTTTAAAGGGTAATTGAATCATTCTAAATTTGAAAAGGTTGTAGGTATACAAAAAACATGAATTAGTTGTAATTTTGTGAAGAAAGAGTTTAAATGGTGTCATTTTGTAAAACAACTAGTTTATGACCCAAGAAATATGCGGGTTTACAATTTATATCTTAAAACCCGCAAAAAGCAAAACTAAAAAGAATAAAAAATCAAATCATCCAAAATCATGTATAAAATTAACTAAAATAAGATTAGCGTAATCATACGATTATTTATTTATTTTGATCCTCTAATTGTTTGTTGATGTACGAATGAACATACAATATTTATTTTCATAGGAAACGGATAATATTAATAGGAGAATTACAAAAGTACATCTTTTGAATTGAATTGCACTTTACAAAAATACACTCATTTAAAATCAATTATGATTTTAACATGATCTATAAGTAATTTTTATTTATTTTTGTACCATAAATATATAATTGTCTAATATTTATTCTTTGATAGGATAATTATCGATAAATATATAATTTTTTGGACCTATTATATATAATTATTGATGTTAATCTTTACTAATAAATATATTTTTTAATATTTTAAAATATGTACAAATCTTAATAGATATGCATTACTATATTAGTTACGAAAATTTTAAATTTAATTGCAAAACGTGTGCTTGACAAAAATAAGAATAATTACATTATTAAATACTAATTTTTAAAAAATTTAGTTTAGAATGAATATTTTATTTTTTTTTAGTTTTGACACATGTTGAAATCTCAATCAATATGATTTATACATGTCACGATCTCGTGAATGAGTAACTTTCGAAACCAAGCTTTATAATAAGATTGAATTGATTCTTTATAAATTTGAGGAATTCATAAAACTACACGATTTTATCCCTACGATTTTATCTCTTCCTTCACAAAACTCTACCTAATTCAATATTTTTTAGATTTACACCCCTTCAAAATTTTAAATGGTTGATTTACCCTTCCAAAATTACCAAAATAAAAATCTTTTCATTTGAGTTCGCTAATTAATGTTTAGTGTATCGTATTAAAAGGGTTGGATTGTGTAGATATAGTTTATATGGATTTAATTTTGAGTGTTTAGGTGTAGTTTTGTGAAGTAATTTTGAAATGGTGTAGTTATGTAAAATACAATTCAAATGGTGTAGTATCGTAATTCCCTAAAAATATGGGAATACATCAAGAAAAATAAGATATTAATTTGACATACGCACGTTGCATATAGATTAAGTACATTTAGGAGTTAAGCGAGGGGTAAGCTGTGAAGGAACAAGAAAATCTACTCGATGAAAAAGAAATGAGTAACATAATATGAAAACATCAATTGATGCAAAGAAATTAGAAATATAAAATCATATAAGCACATTGTTATCAACATTTGATTGACAATTATGTTATCATAGAATTAACTAAATATGTTTGATTAAGAAAATGAACTAAAAAACTTATATAAACATACCTAAAAGGGATTAAAGAATATGACTCAAACTACCATGATTCATGAGATGATTCAAACAACAAGTTAGAATACTTAATTTATTTTAACAAACCAATAAAAAAGTTTGGTTCTTTTAAAACTATAAACACTTGAACTTAGTAATATAAAAATAGACAAATTTAAGGCATAATTATTATTCGCATACTACGATTTTAGAAACATTCAACTAAATCAAGAGGAATTCACAAAACTACACCCTTTATAAACAATCAATTATTCTCTATATATGTTATTTCATTGTGATCTTTCGATATTAAAATATTTATAAAACTAGCTTTCTTTTAACTTATATTACGCACAAAAAATCCTAATAATTTAAAAGAACTTGTAGCTGTTTAAAATTACGTTGTATATGGATCCAATTAGTGTACATACTTTTATTACAAACTAGGTGGTTTGACCCGCGCCAGCGCGCGATCATGAATAGCTATCGAAATTAATAATAATTAGTTTTGTTATGTTTGAATATATAAAAGTGATAAAAATAATAAGTAATTATTTTACAGAAATATTTTTTAATATATTAATGATTAAAACTATATGCAAATGAAATTCTAATGCATATAATCATCAATATAAAAAAATAAAAAATAGCAAAAAGAATATTAAATTATAGAAAATTATAAAATATGTTTAAAAGCAAAATTGTAAATGGAATTTGTTATTAATAAAAACAAAACATTAAAAAACTTCACTTTAACAATAAGTGATCTAGATATGTTTTAAATTTTTTCTTCGTAGACAACGGTTAAAATATTTTTGTGGGTTTTCCCATCTTTATTCATAATTAAAAATTTATAAATTAATGATATCATAGTTTATGACTTCGAAAGGTATAAAACTGTATGGATTTAACAAGTTTAAAATTTACATATTTAAAACATCAAATCTATAATTATTTAACATTTTTTAAAAATATGCAAAACTAATAAAAAATTCTGGATCAACTTGAATAATCGTGAATGTAAACTAAATAAAATAAGACAAATTCACAAAACTACGCCATTTCAATCTTTCCTTCACAAAATTACACATAATTCAATTTTTTCCTACTTTTACACCCTTTTCAAATTTTAAATGGTTCAATTATGCTCTAAAAAATGACCAAAATTAAAAAATTTCATTTGGGTTCGCTAATTAGTGTTTACAATATAATATTGAAGGTGTAGGGTTTTGTGGGAAGGGTAATTTCAATTTAATTTTTAGTAATTAGGTGATGTAAACTAAAACGGATAATTACCACTTATAATAACAATAAGTAGTTATATGTAATTACAATACAAATTAAATGACAAATAGAGACCGGATTGATCCGAATTTTTAATAGTCGGAGTTTTATGTCGAATAGAGACCGGATTGATATATTTTTCATTGTTAAACGGGTCATATCATGATTTCAAAACACTATGTAGTTATTGTTTTTCAATGATAAATAATAAATTATACGTAATGGTAAATATTCAATATCGAAATGACAATGATAATCTTTTTCGATTATAAATATTAAAATAGTAATAATAATAAATGTTTTTAAATAAAACATTATAATAACCAAAATACAATATATTTTGTATATATACTTCAAATTTAAACTCCGCGTTAAACGCGGATCACATGAGATCCAATTTTTTTTATCTCATTTTATATGACACAATGTTTTTACCAAAAACATTTCTTCTTTTATACCGTAAATATTTATATTGCGGTTGGCGCGGGTAACTTCCTAGTATATATTAATTGAAGAGACACTTTTGAGAATTTGAATAAAAATTAAAAAAGCCCAAAATATGAAATATAAAAGCCCATAACATTAAATCTCTAATTATTTAAAACTAAAAGCCCATAACATTTAATCTCAAGTTTAAAGCATAAGGTAAATTGAAAGTTTAAAACTAATTATATATTTTTCAACAAAAATATACTCCCTCTGCTTACATATATAGGATGTTTTAGTTAAATGTGTGGATTTTATTAAATAAAAATTTATTTATTTTTTATACATCAAAAATTATCATTAAATAGATAACTAAACTAGTTCAATCTATCACAAAAATACTACATAATATGATTGGTCAAATTATTTTAATTGCAATTAGTTTTTACTTGTAAAACTCAAAACATCTAATATAAAAAATTATTTTGATAATTTTCCACAAAAAAAATATAAAGGATGTATATTCAAGTTTAATAGTCATTATTTAATTTTATAACTAATGTTTTGCGGATAGCTTTTATTAGTGGGCTTTCTAAAGCATTTTACGTTTTTTAATGAAGTTGTATAGGTGGCTATTTGATTAGTTGTTATTGAATAAACTTGCCATGTCACATTTAATCAGCTGAAATTCTCTGTGGTGTTGACACCTAAGATTTTTTACAAAATCACTTCACTTACTTCTAAATAACAGTAGAAGTAAGTTATGAATTTTTTTAATACCTTTTTATTCAATTTCCTCAACATTAATATGGTAAAAAGCTATTATACCCTTTAACTAAAAGTCAAGATCTCCGATACCCTTATATAATCTACATACACTTTGACTTTAGTTGACCAAAAACATAAAACACTAAATATTTTAAAATCTAAACCCTAAACTAATCACAAGTGTCTTGGATTTGGAATTGCGAACCCAAATTGAAATATTTAACTTCTAAACCAATAAATTCAACAAAAAATATTTTAAAATTGTTTTCATATCCTATTTTGATGATTTTGTTAAAAACATTTTATTTTTATTTTTTAGACTTAAAATATTTTTATCAAATTCGTAAAATTAAATAAAAAATAGTCACGTTTTCAGTTTACAAAATTGATTTATTTTGAAATTTATAAAACTCAAAACAAAAATCAAAATTATCTAAAGGGTATAATAGCTCTTGACTTTTAGGCAGAAGGTATTATAGCATTTGATTTACATTTATAAGGGTTTATCTTTTATTTGTGATGACATAAGATCCTCGCTAAAGCAAAAAGGAGTGTTGTAATTTCTTAACTCCAATTTATTTTTAGATCGCTAGTTTAACAAACACATATTTTCAAAGAAGTGAATAATCGAATGAGACAAATATACACCCATCTATATAAACTTTTATATAAGGAACTCATTATTTTTTGATCGCTCGTTTAACAAACGCATATTTTTTAATAAGTGAATAATCGAATTAGCCAAATTGTACACCGGTCTATATAAACTTTTATATAAGGAATACATAACGCCACAAAATGAACCCATTTTTGTAAGCCCACAAGAAAGCAATTTTTTAATGAATTAATTTGATTGGTTAATACCAACTTCGATAACCACGTTATTGAAACTCTTTCAAGTGCTAACACTTTCTGGTGCTGACACCTAAGCATTTTTGTGAAAATCACTTCACAAATAATGTCTTAGGGATGGCTAGATGAACAAGTGCAAAGAATCTGTTACTAAAATAGTTGACAATGTATAATATTTTACATGTTTTGTGGGCATGAATATAAAATCTAATAAACACTAATTATTGCTTGTTATTAAACCAAAATTAAGGATTTGTTTATTATTGTACATATTGCGAGAACATAAATGTTTTTTGCATTATGGCTTTTGTCCTTATATTAGCGAAGACACATTTAAATAATAATGCATGCCTAATATACAAAAATTTACCACACTAAACCGACACATTCAAACTTAACTTGAAATTCTAACAAATTTTAAGGTATACCATTCAAACAAAACAATCTCTCTCACTCATGCACATGGCACTCTCCAGTTCTTTAGAAACAAAAAGATTCTAATTAGAATATTTAGAAAAGGAAAGGAAATCAATTTTAATTTCGAAATAAAAAAAAAACAAAAAAAGAAGGTAATAAAGTCGAATAATGACACTACAAGAAACTGAGCTTTTAGCAACGAAATTTAGCAAGGAAATAGCGACGAATTATATAGCAGCGAAATAGCAACAAATTGACGACGAAATAGCAACGGAGAAACTAGAGGGGAGCAGAAAAAGAAATGAACACTCATGGCATGGTTATCTTGTCCAAGTCGGTTTCTCATTTTGCTTTTTCTCTTTTTGCATTTGTTTGTTTGTTGTTGTTGTCTTTCTTAATTTCCTCCAAGGCTTATAGCCATTGTCTGTTCTTAAATTAAACCTGTTTTCTTATTTTAACAAAAAATATGTATGAGAGAGATAAAAGACCATGGCTCTGTGTGGAATATATTTTATATCGAGACTAGCTAGTTCTCATTTCTTTTTATGGTTTGATGAACAAGATATTTATTTTTTATGGTTAGATGAACAAGTGCAAAGAATCTGTTAATAAAATAGTTGACAGTGTATAATATTTTACATGTTTTGTGGGTATGGACACAAAATCTAATAAACACTAATTATTGCTTGTTATTAAACCAAAATTAAGGATTTGTTTATTATTGTACATATTGCGAGAACATAAATGTTTTTTGCATTATGGCTTTTGTCCTTATATTAGTGAACACACATTTAAATAATAATGCATGCCTAATATACAAAAATTTAGCACACTAAACCGACACATTCAAACTTAACTTGAAATTCTAACAAATTTTAAGGTATACCATTCAAACAAAACAATCTCTCTCACTCATGCACATGGCACTCTCCAGTTCTTTAGAAACAAAAAGATTCTAATTAGAATATTTAGAAAAGGAAAGGAAATCAATTTTAATTTCGAAATAAAAAAAAACAAAAAAAGAAGGTAATAAAGTCGAATAATGACACTACAAGAAACTGAGCTTTTAGCAACGAAATTTAGCAAGGAAATAGCGACGAATTATATAGCAGCGAAATAGCAACAAATTGACGACGAAATAGCAACGGAGAAACTAGTCGTCGCTAAATCGTCGCTATTTAACGAGGTATTACGTCGTCGCAAAATTAGCGACGATTTAGCGACGATTTTGGCGACGAATGAGTTATGCGTCGCTAAATCATCGCTAATTAGCGACGAATTAGCGAAGAGGGTCGCTAATTAGGTAAGCACGTTTTCGGGACATCTGGTTCGAATCTTTGACGATAAGTAAATTTTTTAATTATATAAATTTTAAAATTTAAACATTATAAAAATTTAATATATATATTTAATGTAATAAAATAACATATATATTATATAAAATGTAATAATTATTACAAAATTTATTTTATTATTATTTAAATTTTATTTTAATATTTTAAAAAACTCAAATAGCAAAAATGCATTGGCGGGAGGAAGACATGTTTAAAGTCCGCAAGACTTTCTACGAGAAAGCCATGCATCGGCCATCGGGATCGTCAACAAATGGAAGAACAAGTGGCTGAAGAAGGGAGATGAGGCGAAGCCCATAACAATGGACGGGGAGGTGTGGAAGGTCCTTTGTAGCAATTGGACGAACCCGTATTCGGTTCAAGTTGCAGGTAGCTGCTCCAAGGCCCGACTCACACCGATCGACAAGACCGATCCATATGTACGCACTTCAGAACCGACTTCTTACACCAGACGGCGTATTCAGATGGTAAGTTTCAAATTTAAAAAATATATAATTTAATTACATTTAAAAAAACAAAATTTAATAATATGTAATTTAATTATAATTTTCAAAAGCGCGAGGAGAGGGGCGAGCTTCCGTCCATTTTGGAAATCTTGAAGAAGGTCCAGAAGAGGAAGGACGGGACCTATGTGAGTTCACGATCTGAAAAGATCGTGAACGAATATGAGGCTAAACTCTCCGAGCGGGTTAATCAGGGTTCGACGTCGGCCGATGGTAGTTCGGTCAACTCCTCGGGACAGTTGTCGGTCACCGAGTCCGACCAGATCTACTATTAGGTAATGATTTCAATTTTTTTAATTTTATTCAAATTAATATTGTTTATATTATTTTTACTAATGATTTTAAATTTGTCTATGTAGGTTGCCCCGTAGACGAAGAAGAACCGCACTTTTGGAGTCGGTTCAATGGAGACTGTTCCCGCTGCTTTGTCTTCGTAACCTCGTCACACTGCCCAAGATCACGCCGAAGAGAATGTTCCGTTGAGGCAGCGGATAGAGGAACAAGATCGCCGCTATTAGAACATCACGGACTTCTTCTCATTCATCGCGATGGAAAGTCCAAACCTCGCGAGGTTGATGGAGCAGCGGAGAGTTCAACCGACCCAGCCACCAGTGATCCCTCTAGCGGATAGCGGAAACGAAAAGTCAAGACCTCGGACGTGATCTCGGGATTGATGATTCCTCGTCGATCCCACCACTCCCGCCGATCATGATGATCCCGTTGTTTAGTTTTATTGTTTATTTAAAAAATTATGTATTTTTTAATATATTTATAAATAATTTTATCAATTTTGTTTTTATAATTTTTTTATAATTTTTTTTATTAAATCGTTAATTAGCAACGAATTAGCTACGGTGTTTTAAAATATCGTATTAGCGACGAATTAGCAACAAATTAGCAACAAATTAGCAAAGAATTAGCAACAATTTTTTTTTTATTAAATCATTGCTAATTCGTCGCTAAATTAGCGACGGATAAGCTACGATGTTTTAAAATATCGCTAATACGTCGCTAAATTTGTAGCTAATTTTAAAACATCTTAGCTAATTCGTCGCTAATTCAGCAACGATTCTTTCTCGCAAAATATTTAAATTGGAAATTTATTTTTTATATATCGTTGCTAATTCGTCGCTAAATTTTTACGATAAACGTCGCTTATTCGTCGCTATATTAGCGACGATTAGACGACATCGCTAAATTATCGACGATTAGACGGCGTCGCTAAATTAGCGACGATTAGACGGCGTCGCTAAATTAGCGACGATTAGACGGCGTCGCTAAATTAGCGACGATTGTAATATAGCGACGAATTAGCGTAGAATTGTGATTAGCGACGAGCGAATAGCGATGAAAATATTCTCGTCCCTAAATCTTCGCTTTTGGCCAATAGCGACGATTTAGCGACGAAATCTTCCGTTGCTAAATGCGCGATTTCTTGTAGTGTGATATATAAAAAAATCTTACCTTGATAATTTTTTTAAATCTTTATATCGCCAAGATGTTTAAAGAAAAAGAAATAAAGAAATAAAAAAGGAAAGGAAAAAAATATTGGGTCAAAATAGGAAAGAAACAAAAAGGAAACAAAAGAAATTGAATAATAATATATAAGATATCGTAACTTCATGTATTTTAAATATCCATATATTGTCGATATGTTTCAAAAAAACAAAACAAAGGAAGGAAACATTCTTTATTTCAAAATAAAAAAAGAAGAATTCAAATAATAATATCAAAAAAAATCATAACTTGATCTTATCTAGTAATTGAGAAACATTTTTAGGTATAATTTGAGATTTAGATCTAGGTATAATCATAGATATTAAGTTTTTAAAATCTAGTTTGAATAAAAAATATGATTTCCACAGAGTCAAACCTCTATAAATTAATAATTAGACCTATTAATAATGTCGGCACCACACTAAAACTCAAAAAGTTATTAATTTATAATGATTATTAAATTTTAGAGAGACAAATTACACTAAAATTCAATGTGGAACCGAAAAAAATTATTATTTTAGAGAGGAATTAACAAATCGAGTATTAATTTATAAAGGTTATATTGTCTTTTAATTTTTGTAACGAGTCATTAAAAATCATAAATTGAATTTGAAATCACGAATGATAATTATTATGAGACTAAATCAATTTTTGATTTGGTTTATGTATAATATATACGTGTAATTTTTGCGACAACTCGGAAAATAACAAACATAGTTTGTAAGATATAACCAAATCATATTCGTAAAATCAAAATCTACATAACCAAAAAAATTGTATATTTTCGTCATTATAATAAAATAATAAAAAAAGATGTAATAAAAAAAAAAAAAAAAAAATAAAATAATAAAAATTACACTATATCCATGTACTCTATGAAACAAGCGATTACAAACATATAATCCAATTCAATGTGAATTTTTTTAATATATTTTTTACTAAATAATACAGAGAATTACAAAACTACAGCATTTAAATTGCATTTCACAAAAATACACCATTTTAAAGTAAGTTCACAAAACTACATCTAATTACTAAAAATTAAATCAAAATAATCCCTACTCACAAAACCCTACTTCCTTAATACTAAACCCTACAAACTAATTTGCGACCCCGGATGAAAAGATTTTGATTTTGGTAAAATTTTAGAGGGTAATTGAACCATTCGAAATTTGAAAAGGTTGTAGGTATAGAAAAAACTTGAATTAGTTTTAATTTTGTGAAGAAGGAGTTGAAATGGTGTAGTTTTGTAAAACAACTTGTTTATTACCTAAGAATATGCGAGTTTACAATTTATATCTTAAAACCCGCAAAAAGCAAAATTAAAAAGAATAAAAAATCAAATCATCAAAAATCATGTATAAAATTAACTAAAATAAGATTAGCGTAATCATACGATTATTTATTTATTTTGATCCTCTAATTGTTTGTTGATGTTGGAGGCTTTCTCTTTTCTTTTACGAATGAACATACAATATTTATTTTCATAGGAAACGAATGATATTAATAGGAGAATTATAAAAGTACATCTTTTGAATTGAATTGCACTTAACAAAAATACACTCATTTAAAATCAACTATTATAAATAAACATAAAAACTGAATATTGAACCCAATAACTTAAACATTAAATCTTGAGTAATTCACAAATCTACACCCTTTCAACCCCTTCTTCACAAAACTACTCCTAATTTAATATTTTCACAAATTTACACCCTTTCAAAATTTTAAAAGCTTGATTTAACCTTTAAAAAATTACCAAAATTAATTTTTTTTCATTTGGGTTCGCTAATTAGTGTTTAGGGTATAGTATTAAGGGGGTAAGATTGTTTGGGTAAGGTTTATTTGGATTTAATTTTGAGTGTTTAGGTGTAATTTTGTGAAGTATTTTGGAAATAGTGCAGTTTTGTGAAATGTAATTCAAATGGTGTAGTTTTGTGATTCTCCCTTAAATCTTACCCTTATCAAAAATTAAATCTTAAATACTTAATGGGAGAATTACAAAACTATACCTTTTAAATTGCATTTCACAAAACTACACCTTTTTAAAATCACTTCACAAAACTACACCTAATTACTAAAAATTAAATCGAAATTTACCCACAAAACCTTACGCCTTCAATACTATACCTTAAACAATAAATAGTGTACCCAAATGAAAATATTTTAATTTTGGTAAATTTAGAGCATAATTGAACTATTTAAAAATTGAAAAGGGTGTAAAATTAGGAAAAAATTGAATTAGGTGTAATTTTGTGAAGGAATGATTGAAATGGTGTAGTTTTGTGAATTTCTCATACTTAATCGTAAATCAAAGTAAGATTTTTTAATTTGGGTGATAATTTAAAAGGTAGTTAAATCCATTAAAACTTTAAAAAGGTGTATCGTAAATAATATATTTATATGTAGTTTTGTAAGATAGTGTTTTCAAAAAGGGAGAATTATTATCCTGACCTTGTTAGATTTTTTATGCAAATATGACCTGAAGTATTTTTAAATAATCAGACTATCATCTGGTATTTTAAGCTATAATTTTTACCCGAAAATACCCTTGCCCCCTTTGACATTAATAGTTTTTTTCTTTTCAGCCGACCGTATTTAGAAAAAAGCCATCACTTATTTTTCGCGACATAGCAGACTTAATTTTGAGTGTCCAAGATTTATATAATAAGGAGCTTTAAAAAAGGGGAGAATTACAAAACTACACCGTTTAAATTGCATTTCATAAAACTACACCATTCCAAAGTCACTTCACAAAACTACACTTAATTACTAAAATTTAATCAAAATAAACCCTACGCACATAATCCTATCCCCTTAATATTATACCCTAAACACTAATTAGCGAACCCAAATGAAAAAAAATTAATCTTGGTAATTGTTTAGAGGGTCATTGAACCATTCAAAATTTGAAAAGGGTGTAGATATAGAAAAAAAATTAATTAGGTATAATTTTGTGAAGGAAGGGTTGAAATAGTATAGTTTTGTGAATTCCTCAAAAAGAGTTAGAATTTTTTTGAGAAAGTATTTATACACATATGAAGCAAAAGAGTAATAAAAAGATGATTTTAACATGATCTATAAGTAATTTATTTAATATAATAATAAGTATTAATATTGTGATTACTTACAACGTTGGTGTAAAGGTGTAGTTTTGTGAATTCCTCTTAAGTCTATCCATACAACTCTACTCCATTAATCACTATACCTTAAACACTATTTAGCTAACCCAATTGATTTTTTAATTTTTGTGAAATTTTAAAAGGTAAATCAACCTTTTAATTATTTGGAATGGTGTAAATTTGAGAAAAAAATGAATTATGTAGAGTTTTGTAAAGGAATGGATGAAAGAGTGTAGTTTTTGTGAATTTCTCAAATAATAATATAGATGTATAGGGTTATATAATATTAACTTTTAATGTTTATGTTTACTATTTTGCAAATGATGGTATAATTTTGGAGTTTAGTGTTTATAATTTTTATTTTTAATGTTTGGGCTCACTATTTTAAAACTTAGGGTATCGATTTTGGTGTCTAGGGTTTAATGTTTGAAATTTTAATGTTTTAGTCTACTGTTTTATAATTTATGGTATATATTATTAACTTTTAATATTTGGGTTCAAAATTTTGTAATTTAGGGTAACTTTTGGTGGTTAGGAGCTAGAATTTTAACTTTTAATGTTTGTGTTCATTATTTAACAATTTTTTAAATAGTATTTGGTGTTTAGGTTTTAAATTCAAGTTTTATTGTATTATTATTAATATAATAATACATTAAAACTAAAATGAGTTAATATGTTATTACTTTTTGAAAAATGTGACTAATCTTTTTTATTAGACAAAAGATATATATATATATATATATGAAATACACAAAAAATATTTTAAAATTTTTGAACCCCTAAAATCATTGGATCTCACCAAATAATAGTTACGAATAAGAGAACATAAAAAAGAACAAAAAATTTTAAAAAAACAATTACAAAAGCTAGCAGTTAGCAAAGACACATGAAAAAAATGAAGTCAACTTATGTGGTTAGTTAGAGTGACGTGAGCCACTAGAGTTATCTTCATCGTCTTCATGTGAGTTCTAGCTTATTTGCCCTATCCTCCTCTCCTCAAAGGCATCAATACAATGACCTTATTGTTTCTAAGCACGAGACAGATCTAGCTCGTATTCGGAGGATGAGCTACTTTGACCTTGAACCATCCATTACCAATCAGATTATATGACTTGTGTTTTCTTTGATTGATCACATAGAATATATTTAGACAAGGACATTGTACCAGAAGCTTCTCTCGATGGGTTGAGTAAATGAAGTGAGATTGATTTGACAAACCACAACAAAGGTCAAGGCGTCTAGAATGTTTTAAAGAGTCTTTTCTGAATCCAGCGCAAATGATCTCACCATCGGAAGAATATGTAGGCGTATTTAATGAAGCATCACAGGAAACCACTGTGTATCTTTTTTTGGTAACTAGGTGTACGGAAATGTTATAAGAGAGGATAAGAAGATTTAAAGTATTTAGTATTTCAGCATTCCTTATGCAAACTAGACTTGGAGCTTTGTATACACGTGTAACACTCCATCCCGCCTCATTCGGAATGAAGTGTCACATACGTATCTTAAATGCAAGTAATATTAGATAAAGGGAAAATGTCAACTTGTTAATTAAAAAAAACTCCAACTAAGCATTATTCAATAACTGAAAACGAGATTGATCGAGTAGCAAAAGTAAAACTGAATTAGAATGAAACGAAAGCGGCAAAATCCCAACGGCCCGAACTAGGCAACAACTAGCTACTGCCTCGGCTCACCTGCAACAAAAGTAGAGAGAGGGGTGAGTGACAGGGAAGTCACTCAGTGAGAGGAAACGTTATATGCGTACATAGAAGAGCATGAATATCAACCTAACCCTGGCCTAATAACACAATTATAATCATTAATCATACACCTAAGGTGATCAATATACACGTAAACGACCTATGTGGCTTAAGTGCCCACAACACCGCCCGAGGCGCTTTTTCGATCCCTATGGGCGACGGATAACAGATCGACTCTGTTACCCTTGATGATTTAATATTGTAATAAATTTTGAGTAATTTATTTTGTTTTATCATGTACCATTGTATGGTAATGGTGGAAATACTCTTGGATGCCTCTTACAAATTTTACATCTTTATTGGAATTTCAATAAAAAAATAATGATTTTTGTAAAATAAATATAAATTGTATGTGTTATGAAGTATGAGATAAATAAATATTCAGTTTTATTATAAGTGAATTTTTTGTCAACATTATAAGTGAATTTAAAATAACGTAAAAGTGACGTTTATTATTCCCCTTTATTATTACACTTTCAATGTTTTATAGTTGTTTAAAATGTAAAAATTTATTTTCCTATTTTCCATCTTTTCATTTATACCACTTTTCAGTTCTAGTATACAAGACATTATTTTCTATAGATTTGATGTCAAATATTCGCTCTAAAGATTTCTAACGAAAACCTTTATGCATTCATTTACGAACAAATATTTTACTGTAACCATTTCAAAATCTGTTTAAATTAAAAGGTTTATTTTGAATTTTTTAGTATAACTGTATTTATTTATGTTTATATTTATATATAAACATATAATTTGTCTTATATATAAATATAAAGTACAACTACATTAAAATTATCAGAAAATAACTTTATTTTCACTTAATTGTCATTATGCTCATTCTTTACTTTGCCAATATGTAGAAATCTTGATTTTTTATAACAAATATAATCAATTATATAGTATAAATTTTCTAGTAAATTTTAGAAAATTACCTAGAAAAACAATTAGTAAGTTATCTTCATTTTTTTATTCGAAATTTTCTTAAATAAAAAAGAAATCTAATGAAGTTGGTAATTATAAGTAATACAAATATATCCATTTAGTTAAACTAATATTTATATTATCATTTGAAAATATATATTTATATATATATTATCATATTATATATATATATATATCTTTAAAATAGTATTTATAAACTTTATATTAATTAGCTTAATTTACCGATGACAATAATAAAATCTAAATGAGGTGTCATATACTCACATAAATAGAAACATAAATATGTTCGCTATTGTCAATATTACTATGAAACAATTTGTAAATTATTGTAGTTAGTCGTTAATCTTTTGTATTAGTTTGAAGAGAAATAATTTCCGATAATTGTTAATTTGAAGGTTTCTTATCCACATATATGTGTATATTATTCACATATATAAACTATATTTTACAAATTAAAAAGGGGATGTCTTACAAATTTCATGTTTAATTATGAATTAAATTCTTCATATTAATAAAGAAGTAAAGTATTATAAATTAATTAAATATTATTTCAAAACTAAAAGTGAGTTGATGTTGTGTCGAAATTTGAGAACTTTGGAATATGATGTGGCATGATAAGAAGTGAGGACAATCTTATTAGTGGACAAGATGCATGAGTTTCAACTTGGTTTGCTGTTTTTGCTAAGGTGTTTATCTTTTCGTTTGGCTCTAGGGGTTTTTAGTTTTAGGCTCGTTAGGTTTTGAATTCGGTTAAGAGTAGTTCTTTAGTGGATTTGTTTTCAGTCGTCCAAGTTAATTACATGAGGTCTATTTTAGTGTGCCTTGTTAGAATTTTATGTCTGATTGTATATTATATTATTCGGCTGAAAAGAAGAAGAAAAGTGAAAAATAGAAATAGTTAAAAGGATATTGGGTTTAGTAAATAACATTGGCCAAACAACCCATCATAGAAGAAGTTGGACCACAATGGCTAGCAAAAGAAACCGATAAGAAAAGTAGAATGGAACGGACATTCAAATGTGTTGTTGGTTCTTGTGATCTATGAATCATTATTTTGGTAGTAAAAAAATTGTGTTAATAGTTTTCTTCTTACAACATTTGTCTTAATCATGTTGACAACCTCTTCTAAATTAGATTAGGATTTGTGAAAGCCGTATGATTGACAAAATATGTCACGAGTGTACTCTCTCTTATAGTACGCATTCACATAAAGTTTATGACAACTTGCATTTATGAGGAAAATGGAAAGAGAAAGACTACAGATAAACTATCATCAATAGTCCCCATGTGCATTCAGTATTTCACATTATAAGTGACACAAACCAAAATGTAAAGTCGTGGTACAACCATATTATATAAACTTTTGTTATATTAAAATATTACACTCTTTTGAAAATACATGGTTATTGAAAGTGATAAAACCCTAGAGAAAATTAAAACAAAAGAAGGCCCAAACACAAAGAAGCCCACATGTCACAATATGACAAAGAACACAAATCCTCTTGAACCTGCACCTGCAAAAGACGTTACAACAAGAAATTAAATCAACGATAACAATGACAATCGATTCTTGGTTTTACAAAACCTTGACCAGAATACAGTTGTCCAATGATAAGGATGACCTGATTCTAGATTGTTCCTTTTGTCACTATAAAACCTTTGTAAAACCCTAGACAAAAATATTCATTTAATAACAAATTATTATTCATAAATACCACTATCTTTATAAGCTTTCTAAAATCTTTGATGGTATCAGAGCCATTGTAAACCTTAACAGGTGCATCAATGGTCGATTCCTACCCTTTCCAAGATAATATCCACATAACACAATCTCTCACAATCAAACTTAAAACCACCAACTATCTCTTATGGAAAACACAGTTTGAATATATGTTATCTTGCCATAAGCTTATTGGATTTGTTACTGGTACTATCCTACGCCGTCGAAGACTAACATCTCGATAATAGACGATATCGTCACCGAAGTTCCAAATCCACAATACGAGTCATGGTTTTGCACATACCAACTCATCCGGTCATGGCTATTTGGCACACTCTCTGAAGAAGTTCTCGGGTATGTTCATAATCTCCAAACATCTCGAGATATATGGCTCTCCTTAGCTGAAAACTTTCATAAGAGTAGTCTATCAAGAGAGTTTTCCCTTCGCCGTTCTCTCCAAACCATAACAAAAAAGGGAAAAACATTCTCTATATACTGTCGAGATTTCATATTTCTCTATGATTCCTTAAGTTCCATTGGAAAACCTATTGATGACTCTATGAAGATCTTTAGCTTTCTTAATGGCTTAGGCAGAGACTATGACTCAATAACAACAGTCATACAGAGCTCCTTGGGTAAAATGTATGCACCGACATTTCAAGATGTAGTTTCAGAAGTTGAAACCTTTGATTCTAAGCTGAGATCTTATGAGGAATCTGATACAGTCACTCCACACATGGCGTTTCAAGTACAACAATCAAAATACTACAATAACAGAGGAAATTTCAGGGGACTTGGTCGCGGCTACTATGGAAAAAACAGAGGTCGTGGAGGATACTCAACATGAGGAAGAGGGGTTCCTTAGGATCACACACCATCGACAAGTTCTGGTGAACGCTCTGTCTGTCAAATTTGTAGCCGACCTGGACATATAGTCTTTGATTGATACAAGAGATTTGACAACAACTACCAAGGTGTAAATGTGTCTTAAGCCTTCTTTGCCTTACAAGTAGGTGGAGATATTGGTACCTAGACTCCGGTGCATCGGCTCATGTCACCGCCAATGCAAACAACCTTCAATCCTCCACAACATATGAAGGTAATGAAACAATTCAGGTAGGAGACGGAACCTATCTCCCTATTAACCATGTTGGTTCTGCTACAATTGCCTCTACAACAGGCAATATCAAATTAAATGAAGTAGTGGTTTGCCCTGAAATACAAAAATCTCTACTTTCTGTCTCAATATTATGTGATGATTATCCGTACGGAGTATACTTTGATGCTAATAAAATATGTGTGATTGATCTCAACACTCAAAAATAATGGCAAAGGGACCCAAAAATAATGGGTTATATGTGTTGAAGAATCAAGAACTTGTTGCTCTCTACTCAAATTGTCATTGCTCAGCTTCAGAAGATACTTGGCATCATCTTCTTGGCCACGCTAACTCTCAAATTCTTCAACATCTCAAAACCAGCAAGAAAATACAAGTCAATAAGAGCAAAATCCCGGGTGATTCACCCTCTAGATAGGATTCATTGTGATCTATGGGGCCCTCACCAGTTGTATCTAATCAAGGATTCAAGTTTTATGCAATTTTTGTTGATGATTTCTCTAGACACTCATGATTTTATCCCTCAAAAGCAAAGTATGAATTCTACTAAGCTTTTGTGTCTTTTCAAAACATGGTCGAGAATCAGTTCAACACCAAGATCAAAGTGTTTCAAAGTGATGGAGGAGGTGAATTCACTAGTAATCAACTGAAAAATATTATTTGTTGAAAGAGGTATTATACATAGAGTATCATGCACTCATACACCACAACAAAACGGAATTGTCGAAAGAAAACATAGGCATTTTGTTGAGCTTGGTCTATCCATGATGTTTCACAGTCATACTCCGTTACAGTTCTGGGTAGAAGCCTTCTTCAGTGCAGTCTTCATAACCAACATTCTTCCATCACAGGTTCTCCACAACAAAAGCCCCTTTGAGACTTTGTTCAGTCAAAAACCAAACTATTTTATGCTGCGAATCTTCGGGCCAGTATGTTATCCTTGCTTGCGACCCTACAATCAACACAAACTTGAACTAAGATCCTTGCAGTGTGTCTTTCTTGGGTACAACTCTCGATACAAAGGATATAGGTGTCTTTATCCTCCTACAGGGAGAATATACATCTCCCGACATGTTGTATTTGATGAAGAAACATATCCCTTCAAGCAACAATACAAAAACATGGTTCCAAAGTACATTACACCTATACTACAAGTATGGCAAAGTCACAGTGATCTTCCAGTGCCAAGTGAGCAGCCTATATGTTGTCCATATACACAAAGAACATCATCCCCACATGTCATACATGAATAACAAAATACAACACAAGAGGCCCAAAATAATGATGAAGCATAGATATTATTAGATGAAACACAACAAGAAGCTCAAACATAATCAATATGGCTGCTACACAATCTAATTCTGGAGACTCAAACTCCAGCCAAGTTGAGCTCTCCACCACACCTCCTCAAACAAATAATCATCCCATGACAACAAGATAAAAGGCAGGAATCTACAAACCAAAAACTAAGTATGTGCTTCTCACTTCATTATTCTCCACAGAAGAACCAAAAACACTGGTAGCTGCAATGAAACATCCAAGATGGAATCAAATTGTTCTTGATGAAATGGGACGTATCCACATGCTTCACACCTGGACTCTGGAACCACCAACAGAAGATATGAACATACTAGGCTCAAAGTAGGTTTTTAAAACCAAAGTAAAACCAAATGGAACTGTTGACAAACTTAAAACCCAGTTAGTTGCAAAAGGCTTTGAACAAGAAGAGGGCTTGGATTACCTAGAAACATTCAACCCAGTGGTTAGAACAAAAACAATCAGGATGGTACTAGAGGTAGCTACTTCAAAAGGTTGGTTCATCAGACCATTCGACGTCTCAAGTGCCTTTCTCCATGGGGAGCTACAAGAACCCTGTTTTTATGTATCAACCAGCAGGGTTTGAAGATCTAAAGAGACCAAATCATGTATGTCGTCTAACAAAGGCTATGTATGGACTAAAACAGGCGCCATGGGCTTGGTTTGACACCTTCAGCAACTTTTTCATAGATTTTGGGTTTACTTGCTCCAAATCTGATCCATCCTTATTCAGATATCACAAAAATGGTCAGTCCTTGGTCTTGCTACTATATGTTGATGACATACTTGTCATAGGGAGTAACTCAACTCTGTTTGAAGAACTACTTCAATCTCTTCACAATAGGTTTGATATGAAAGACCTTGGAGATCCAAAAATTTCCTTGGATTGAAATAGTATCAAACAAGAGTAGTATGTTCCATTATCAAAAAGCTTATGCTTCATACATACTTCACTAGGCTGCAATGTCATATTGCAATTCAATGCCAAATCCATTACCTCAATAACTATTCAACTTTGAATCTGAGTTATTCTCTGAACCCACTTATTTCAGGAGCCTTGCTGGATAGATGCAATATCTAACAATAACAAGATGAGACATTCAATTTGCAGTCAACTTTGTCTGTCAAAGAATGCACGCCCCAACAATCTCTGATTTTGGGCTATTTAAACGGATACTTCGATACATCAAAGGAACAGTCTCAATGGGTCTTCACATCAGTAAGTACTCAAACTTGTCTCTTTCAGCATATTGAGATAGTGACTACGCTTGTTATCGAGAAACCCGACGTTCAACTACTGGTTTCTGCACATTACTTGTACCAAATCTAATCTTATGGTCTTCCAAGAGCCAACAAACAGTCTCAGGTTCTTCTACAGAAGCTGAATATCGGGCTTTAACTATAACAAGAAAGGAGATCACCTGGCTATCCTTTATGCTTCGAGATCTTGGAATCTCTCAGGACCATCTAACTATTTTACTATGCAATAGTCGTTCTTCAGTCAAGCTCAGCGCAAATCCAGCTCTGCACAGTCGCGCCAAACACTTCGACACAGACTACCATTACATCAAAAAGCAAGTTGCCATAGGGTTAATTGAATCTGTACATGTGTATGCAACCTTACAATTGGCTGACATCTTCACCAAATCGTTAGGAAGAAGACCGTTTGAGCATTTGCGAACCAAACTCGGTGTTACAGAGTCACCCACACCGAGTTTGAGGGGGAATTAAAGTGATAAAGACCAAGAAGAAATTAAAACAAAAGAAAGCCCAAACACAAAGAAGCCCACATGTCACAACATGACAAAGAACACAAATACTCTTGTACCTACACCTGCAAAAGACGTTACAACAATAAATCAAATCAACGGTAACAATGGCAATCGATTCTTGGTTTTACAAAACCTTGACCAGAATACAACTGTCCAAGGATAAGGATGACCATATTCTAAATTGTTCCTTTTGTCACTATAAAACCTCTGAAAAACCGTTGTCAGATATATTCATTCAATAACAAAGTATTATTCAGAATTACCACTATCTTGATAAGCTTTCTAAAGTCTTTTAGTTATTATAAAAATATATACTCTAGATTTGTTTTATAAAGATTGATTTTATAGTCTATTAATTATTTTCCGGTAACTTATTTTTTGTATAACTCTTTTTTTTATTGATTAGTGTTTAGGCAAAAGTTAACGATCCGTTAGAAGAGCTACGGAATTCAATAACGGTTTAAGATTGTATGAATCGGTTTGTTTATTGATCGTTGATGGTTTACAAGATGAGAAGAATATAACTCGTTTTTTATTGATTATTGTTTGGGCAAAAGTTAGCGATCCGTTAGAAGAGCTACGAAATTCAATAACGGTTTAAGATTGTATGAATCGGTTTGTTTATTGATCGTTGATGGTTTACAAGATGAGAAGAATATGATATAAGATTTAGACCTAGAACAATCTAAAAGCTTATGATCGAATATTCTCTCTAAAAGTAAGTATTTTCAGTATATAATCGAATGAATCTATGTCTTCAAGCTTGTCTTCTTTATATAGATGTCTTTAGGTTAATGAGAATCATTTTCCTTTCATGAAGAGGATTTGACCTTTTTCCTTATTTTTAGATATTCCCCTAGATTTTCTTCTTTATGATTATTTGAGAGAATCTAGCAATATATATTTTCCTTTTCTTCTTATGTCGATTACTACCCAAGTAAGGCCCAATATCAACACAAATAGTCGGTTCCGATATTGCCGCCAGTTCTAGTTCAATAGATTCGATATGCCGCTGGTTCTAGTCCGATCTGCCGTCGGTTAAAACTGAACCTTGATAATTAAATTTATCCCCAAGAGTTTGCCCCAGCTTTGCTCTTCTTTGACCACGAATAAGAAGGGGAAAATATCTTGTCGAATGATGAATTTATGAACCTCACACTTGTCTTGATTAGTCACTATCTCGTGAGGAATACCAAACTTGTAGATTATATTTCGCCATACGAAGCTACAAATCTCCTTGTCAGTTATCTGGTTGAGCACTTCCGCCTCTATCCACTTAGAGAAGTAGTCGGTCACTACCAATAGGAAGACTTTCGGACCTGGTGCCGTTGGGAGTTTATCGACTATGTCCATGCCCCACTTCATGAATGGCCATGGGGCACTGATGGTCTTAAGATTCTCCGTTGGCAGTTTGGATATCGTGGAGAACCTTTGGCACTTGTCACATCTTTTGACAAACATGGTCGCGTCATGGTTCATCGACTTCCAGTAATGTCCAGCTCGCATAACTCGGAGGACCAGGCTCTTGGCTCCTGAATGATTTTCGCACTCTCTGGAATGCAGTTCTAATAAGACTTGTTGAGCCTCGGCGATGCTGATGCACTTAAGGTACGGTCCTGAGTACGACCGGCGGTACAATGCTCCATTGATAAGGTTGAAACGAGATGACTGTCGTTCCATGTCTCAGATATTCCACCATGGGAGTAATCCAACACCTGGCTCCATTTATCTCATTGACTAGATACGCATCGAGGTCCTTTTGTGTCGTCGGCCACTGTAATACCAACAGTGGTACATCAAACGGTGAGTCGGTTTTGAAAGATGAACCGAGGTTGGCGAGCGCATTCGCTTGCTCGTTCTCTTCTCTAGGGAATCTCTTCTCGAGCTGCTTGACTATTGCTAGGGATCTTATCATGCTCGAGTCCTTGGCTTGATAATCACCCTCGGTTTGGCTAACGACCAATTGTGAGTCGCTTTAGACCTCTATGTCCCTGTCTCCTAAGTCACAGACCAGAGACAGACCTGCTGTTAGTGCTTCATACTCCGCCTCGTTTTTGTTGCTCGCAATTTGTATCGGATCGCCCTTGAGGTGGTATTCCTAGTCGGTGAAGTCAGTGTGAGTCCCAAACCGGATCCTCTTACATTGCTGGAACCGTCCACGTAAAGTTTCCATGTTCTCGTCATCGCGTGGTCTTCCAGTGCATTCACCTCCTCCTGAACTTCCGAGAGCACTTTTGGTGTGAACTCAGTGAGGACTTGTGACTTGTAGGCAGAAGTTGGTCGATAGATTACGTCATATTGGCCAAGTTCTATGGCATATTTGGCTAACCTCCCTGAGATATATGGCTTGTGGAGAATGTTTTTGATCGGATGTGATGTTACCGTAACTTTCTCGCCTCCACACCTAGGGCGAGAGCCAATTTCTCTAGGTGAGAATATTGGGTCTCGGCTTTTAGCAAATATTTCCTAACATAGTAGACGTGATGTTGTTTCCCATCTTCTTCTCTTTCAAGTACCCCACTTACCGCATGCTCTGACACGACTAAGTATAAAAGTAACGCCTTGTTGATATTCGGTTTTGACAAGAGTGGTGGAGATATCAAATAGTCCTTAAGCTGCTTAAGGGCTTCATCGCACCCTTGACTCCATGTGAATCCCTTCGGCTTCTTGAGGGCTTCGAAGAATGGATGAGATCTGTCGGATACTCGAGAGATGAATCGATTGAGGGTCGCCATTTTTCACGTGAGCCTTTGGACTTCCTTTATTCTTCGAGGTGGCATGATCGTCTGGATAGCACGGATTTTATCGGGGTTCGCTTCGATGCCCGGTGAGTGAAGATATATATACCCCAGGAATTTCCCTAAGCTTACGCCGAATGAGCACTTAGTCGGATTGAGCTTCATATTGTATTTCCTCAGAGTGTCAAACAATTGATGTAGGTGCATGATTTGATCGTCGGCGAGTAGTGACTTTACAAGCATATCATCAATATACACCTCCATGGTGTGACCGATCTGGTCAGCGAACATTGCGTTCACCAACCTTTGGTAGGTTGAGCCGGCATTCTTCAATCCAAAAGGCACCTTGTAGCAATATATGCCCCTAGAGGTCATGAAGGCCGTATTCTCCTAATATTTGGGGTGCATCAAGATCTGGTTATACCCGCTGAAGGCGTCCATGAAACTCAGCAATTCGTGACCGGCTGTTGCGTCTACGAGCTTATCGATATGAGGCAACAGGAAAGGATCCTTTGGTCACGCCTTGTTTAGGTCAGTGAAGTCAATGCAGACTCTCCACTTACTATTTTTCTTTCGAACAACTACCACATTGGCTAGCCATTCGGGGTACTTTACCTCGCGGATGAATCCAGCTCGGAGTAAGTTATTCACCTCGTCGTTCACGATAAGATCACGATCTGGTGCAAACTTCCTCCTTTTCTGTCTAATTGGTTGATGATCGTAGTCAACTTGAAGATGGTGGTGATGATTTCGGGATCGATACCCGGCATGTCTGCATGTGACCAAGCGAAGCAATCAGCGTTCGACCTCAGGAAGTCGATAAGCTTCCGTCGTACATCTTTGGGAAGTTTGGACCCAATATTCACTTTGCGTTCCGTGTTGGCTTCGTCCAGTGGGATCTCGTCTATCTGCTCTACATCGGGCTCCTCCGTAGAGTTCGTTGCTGGCTGATCCTCTATATGCATGGTCGTTGCTGGCTAATCCCCGTAGAGTTTAGGGTTTTCGCTTAACACTCTTAGTCGTATTCATTGTTTTCACCGAGAGATCAAGAGAAGTTTTCTTAAGGTGAGTGTTCGACAATTCAATCTTGTACGAGTTGTAATCGAGTGTGTTTAGGTTATTAAAATCGTCTGGGGACAATTGGGTAGAGTTGTGTAACACCAGTTTATGAGTGATATTGTTGTAAGGTTTTTATAAATAGATTAAAGTATTAAGCATTAGACTCGGCGCTTTGCGAGTAGCTTGGTGTTTCATTAGTGTTCAGGGGGTGCCATACTTTTTCAATGTGGTGGCGGAGTTGTTCCTTCGCGGAGTTATATAGCAGAGTTGTTCTTCCGCCGAGTTATTCTTGGGAGTTGTATAATTTCGCGAAGTTTTTGCGTATATGGTGGTTGACTTATTCGGGCTCATAGAAATGTTTTCCATTTTATATTTGTGGAAAAAAAATCGCTGAGTTTTTGTTTTGAAAACATGTCTTTGCGGATTTTAGTACTTCCGCGGACTTATTGATAAGAATTTCGCGGAGTTAAAATGCATGTATTTGCGGAGATGTGTGTCCGCTGAGTTTTTGTGTCTCAATGCGGAGTTATTATTCACATAAAATAACTACAACAATCCATTGAGCGCAGAACTTATTTGCCACTTTTTCACAAAAATGATCTAGCGTGCCACTATATGATCTCTATGACACCCACTTAATGAAATTCCAAAAATAGCCTTAGTGAATTATTTATTAAATTAAAACTAAAAACAAGAAAGAAAAAAAACCAAAGCAATTCGACTTCAGGTTTGAGTGAAAATTTGTCAGTCGTGAACCCCACTATCTTTAATATATATTTTTTACGAAATAGGACAATTGGTACAACTCAGAAAACTACAAAAATAAATATTTTTTTTAAATCAAATTTTAAAATTCTCATATATATAAAAACATGTAAAATGTATTACTTAATTTTATAAGAGAAACCAAAAATTTTAATTAAAAACTAAGGTTCAACGAAAAAAACCGAAAAAATGTCAAAAGTACAACTATTAAGAATTGTGGACAACTTGACAACATAGTATAACTATTTACAAAATTTTGTTATTATACACATAATTGAGATAACAAAAATATTTTTAACCAACTTTCAATACTATAAACTCATATTATTTTAAAAAAGATTAATGCTACTTATTTTGATGATTTTTTGTAAATTATCTATATAAACATATACATCTTATCATATCTACCTTGTATTTTAATGATCACTTTATAATCACTATCTTATGAAATACTAAAATTCATATAATCATTATATTTCTTACATATTATTATATGAAAACTTAATAAATGTAATATTATTGCTTAATTTTGAAAGGACAACTATAAAATTTAATTATAAACTAAGGTCCAACTAATAAAATGTAAAAAATGTCAAAATACAACTATTAAGACCTTTGGACAACTGAACATCTAAGTACAATTATGTATAAAATTTTGACTACACACGTGTTAAAAATTATTATTTACATATTATTTTTTGTCCATGTGTTATAATATTTGAATTTTAATATTTATTATCATAATTAAATTGTACGTAAATTAAAGTAGTTATACCAGTTATACTAGTTATACTATAATTTGGTTCAATTATACCATGACAGTTTTATCAAATTAAATTAGTTATACCATGATAATTCCATGCTAATTCACCAAATTAAACTAGTTGTAGCGATTAAAATGTTAATATAAGACGAATTAAATCAAAAAGTAAGTTACTGAGAAACAAAAGTTCAAGAGAGGACATTTTATATTCTAATCACTATAATATAACATTCTTTGTTACATTTTTTTTATTTATTTGTGTCAAAGCAGAGCGTTAATACATAATAGACATAATAAGTGATATCATAAGGTTAACATATATCTTTCATATTATAATTTGAACAATATGGCCGGACTTTTAGCTTGGACCAATAAAACTGATTGAGAACTCGAATATCGGAAAGCTAGACAATTCAAGCACATCAAGGATTTAAAACGTCCCCACAACGATTTAAAGCGTTTGCGGCGAGGACGTGAAGTGTGCGGCGAGGACGTGAAGTGTGCGGCGAGGAACTAAATCATCTCCGACAAGGAATTAAAGCTTGTCGAAAATTCGAGAGGCGACGACGAGTACGTGACATAAGTGAATGCGACCGCGACGGACAAATAGGAGTGGTTGAGGACTCGGATATCGGAGAGTTAACGACTGGACCGCAACGAAGATTAATTGAAGAATCTCTGACGAGAATTTGAAGCGTCTCTGGAGAAGAACTGAAGTGTGACCTAAAATTTAAAAAGCAAAGACGAGATCTGGAGAGACAACGAGAACAAGACGGGCAAAAACAAGACCACGACGAACTAATAAGGATAGTCAAAAACTTGGATATTGGAGAAGTCGATAAAAGAGAGATGATTAAAATTTTCTTAAATATGAATTTATTAATTTTAGAATTTTTGTATTTATTAGATAGATAATAAGGATGTATAAATGTGTTTGGTTGAGTTAGTGGGTTTGGAACGAATAGTTAGGTTAGGTGTGTAATTAAATTGTTTTTGTAAGTGATTTTGGTCTTTTATCCTTGAAATATATTAAAAAATAAATACAAATAAATCAAGTAAATAGGAGGTGGCATATTAGACATAATTTTCTCGATAAGTGGCATATGAGATAATGATTCCCATCCATTTGATTGCTGAGTTTGTCTATGTTGTTGCAGAGTTATGGTGTTTTGCAAAGTTGTTATACTTGTCGGCGTATTTATGAGGGACTTGGTCGCCGATTTAGACTTTACAAAACTGACCTTTACTTGAATGCAAACTTATAATTTTACATACTTGTTTCCGTGTTTGATTGCGTTGTTATTTCAAACTTTCAGAGTTATTCGACGAATATTCGCGAAGATGTTTAAACCCTTCGCAAAGTTATTTGCAAATATGTTTGAAAAGCTTAGCGGATATGTTCTAACCCTAAACCCTAAAGTTTGAATCAAACAACAAGTTTTACTGGCATTAACCTCCAAAGGTGTAACCATGAAAAAGATAAATTAATTTCTTCTAAGCAAGTTATTTTTGTAAGAATGAGTAGAACTAGTAAAAGGGACATCCAAACCCCAAACCCAAAACATGTAACATATAACACAAATCATTGTGTTGAATGTGTAATCTATTAGAAGATATGTTTGCAGATATGTTTAACATATAACCCTCGGTTGAGGTATTTGCAGATTTGTTTGAAAGT
Source organism: Cochlearia excelsa (assembly GCA_963556525.1). Lineage (NCBI taxonomy): Eukaryota > Viridiplantae > Streptophyta > Magnoliopsida > Brassicales > Brassicaceae > Cochlearia > Cochlearia excelsa. The sequence continues at coordinate 34,185,964 of OY748327.1, read as the reverse complement.
TTAGCGGTTAGTGTTTTAACCTAAAGATTGAATCAAACAACAAGTTATATTGGCATTAACCTCCAAATGTGTTTTCATGAATAAGATAATTTAATTTCTTCTAAGCAAGTTATATTTGTAAGAATGAGTAGAATTAGTAAAAGAGACATCCAAATCCTAAACCCAAAATATGTAACATATAACATAAGTCATTGTGTTAAATGTGTAATCTCTTTTTTGTGTGCATATTGATGTTGAATTGAGTTAGTATTACGAATAATAACATTCAATAGTGTAAATTTTGAAAAAAAAGTTTAAACCCTAAACTCCTATAAACAAAAGCCTTATACCTTAAACGGACGACTAAGTGGTATTTTTGTAGACGTGGATATGTCAAATCATTAAAACACTGAACAAGATCAGATTGAATAGACAAAGGTTTTGCAATCCTTACATAATATCAAGTATAACAAGAACAAGAACAACAACAAAAGTAACATAAGATCGAGTGTGACTACTACTTCAGTAGGTACATTCCAACAAGAAAAACAACCAAAGTAATGAGAGCTAGGAGTTTGCCAATTGTATAGCTTCTCCAAGTGATTAGGTCCATGATAAGATGGTTTGCGGACAGAAGGTCGGATGCTATGAAGATGAAGACTATGCTCACACGTGGTGCTGGAAAATTACTCGAGGTATGTTGAAAGGTTTAAGTCGTTTTTGCCAATGGAAATAAAGTTGAGTATTCTAGTTACAAGTGCAGTTTTGAAACATTTTTGTCATAAATGCAGACTCGTGTGGATAAACCTATTCTTTTTAGTGTTCAGGAGATAGATGCAATTCAAGTTACAAGTGCTACATCTATACGTGTTGTCAATTTACGAGATAGGAAGTGCTCTTGTTGTCTCTTTGACAAGGAAATGTTACCGTGCGCAAACACAATTGTTGTGGCTGAGTCACAGAATATGTCGCGAATAGCATGCTGCAAATCTTGTTTTTTCAAAGAGTACATGATCAAGTCATATGCAACGGCTATAATGCCTAGGGATATATGAGATCCTATTACGGGTGGTGTGGTGATGACTGTTAGCCCTCCGGTAGTCCGCTTACAACCTGGTAGGCCCAAAAAATCGAGAATGAAATTTGCTTTGAGAAGGATCTTGACAAAAAAGGATGAGGAAAGAATACACTTGTGGATCATGTCATAGAGGGGGACATAATCGAATAACTTGTCCGATGAAATAGTATATACAACGGGCATACTATTCGCAATAGAATAAGAGTTTGCTCTATTATTGTTAAGTTGGATACTACGTTTCTGTTTCCTAAACAATGGTTAGGTTGTTTCTTAAAGAGAATTTTACTTAAGTAGACACTTTTTGAGTTTCAAATGACATTTTGAGGCACTTTTGGCAAGTAAAACACTTTTAATAGGTGATTAGACTAATTTACCCCCACAATCTTGTTTAATAACATATTTTAATTAATTTTAAGTTTATATTGATTTAGATATGGAAAATACTTTTGTCAAAAACATTTGTCTACTTTTGTCTACTTTATTTCTCTTATTCGTCGTAACACTAAGTCTGGCTTTTTCTAACTTTTAATGTCGACGAAAAACAATATATGATGGATTACTAGAATCGTGAATTATTTTTGTTGTACACCAAATTAGATCCAAACGACATCAGTCCACGAAACAACAATATTTTCATATGTACATAATCCACAGAATATAAATCCATAGAACAAATGAAAAAGTGTTAAAATATGTACATGAATAGTCTACTTATACAACTAAATATAATTAATAGGTACACATAAGTACGTACATTTGTACGGATCCACAAGAACAAATCCACAAAACAAACAATGGTACATCAAACTATTCAGAAGCTTCTTTCATTGTTCGTACACAAATGTATCCACAAATACCAATCTATAGATCAAAATAAATATCGACAATACATAAAATAAACCATAGGATGCTAAAACCTAATAACAATAGAGAAGAATCCATTTTAACCTTTAATCTCAACCGCACATGCTATAAATATGTACAACTACAATAATTCACTAATTTAATCAATTTTATTAAATTAAAACTAATTTCCTATAATTTAGCTTAATAAATCACACCAACCTCCGTTAAAGGAAATGACATAATTTCCCAAATAACACAACAAAACTACTAAAAGTGTCTCTCTCTGCACAAAAGTGTTTTAACGTGTAATATAAAACACAAAAGTGCTCCATCAAGAAAATAACTCTTTCTTAAACAATGGTTAAGGTACCATCAACGTGTGTTCTAAATTTTCTATTTTTACAAAACTGTGTGATGTTATTGTAAGTACTTCCCGACATAACCGTAGTAACTTCGCGACACCAGTTTAATAAATCAACGATGACAACCTATTAATAACTTAGCGATAACAGTTTAACAAATCAGCGATGACGACATATTAATAACTTAGTGATAAGAGTTTTAAAGTTCGCGATCAGACGCCAAAAATTTCGCGACTTAAACGAAAAAAGTTCGCGAAACATAGCAAGCAAAAGAGCATGACAGAAACAATGTAACCAAAAGAAAAAGTGCATGACAGAGTAAGGCAATGGAAAATACACAAAAATAATCAGACAAAGTAGTCTTTCAACTCAGGTACGACGAAAGCGACTCTTGGAAATGGGTTACTTAGGTTGAAACGCCTCTTCTCGGGTACTTCGTTATATATCTTTGCACCTAAGCGTTCCCGAATAGCTTGGATGTTATTGTCGTTCAGACCGTCAAAGTTCCATCTGAGTGCAAGACATTCAATGTATTTTATACTATAAACCCACAATCTCCTGGATATTCATTGACCGGGACATTCTTTTTCAGTATCCTCACATTAAACTGAGCAACAAATTTGTTGCGGACGGGTTCTAAAACTTGGGTATTTAGCAACCATGGGAGCATTCGGCATATAGACTCAAAAGCCTCGAGAATCTCAGCATCCGTAGAATGTGAGGGGATGGAGTCATACACATAGATCTTCTTACTCCGAAAGTTGACGTCGATAGCCACCCAATGGTTATGTTTCACATTGAGACAACCATAAAGGTTGTCTATGTCAATATACCACTTTTTATTCGTAACGGAGTCCGGGTGAGATTCACCTTTGAATTATGCCACATATCCTCGATTAAACAAAAAATTGGTCCGACATTGCTTCAAGGTCTTGTAGTGATAGATCCATATTTTCATATGCCATGGGTCCCAAAAACCCACTCTTGATTTAAATGGAGAATTTTGAAGTATTGATTTGTTTCGGAACATTGTCATTGTCGCTTCGATGTGTTGCGCATATGAATAATGTAAGTGACAAAATCACTTAATCACTTACCGCTTCACCTAGCCACCCATACTCGTCATTTTCCCATTTTTCTCTGGGTTCAATAATTTGTTTGAAGAACAAAAATTATGCGTTAGAGCTTCCAAGCGACTGTTCACTAATCAAAAAGACGTAAAACATGTTAATTTGGGAAATAACATTCAGAAACGAAGCTATAATAACCAGAAGAGAGAAAGAAATTTACCATTCATCAAAAAAAATTCCACAATTGCTTAAGTTTGTTTTCCTCAACAATCTCAATCGGATCGTAGTCATGAGCTGAAAGTACCACACCAGTTATGACACGCCTCATGGTTGAGTTTCCTAAGTAAGGAGGTTTTTGAGTGCATGACAATGTGGGGACTCTCTTTGGAAAAGGAGTAAGATCAATATTGTCAATGGCATCCTTCATCAAATCGATCGAGGCAATTGTCTACACTTGTTTATACCATCTTATCTCTCTCGTCTTCATCTGAGCTTGATGCAATCTTATTTTGCCTCTCTGTGTACCTGTTATGTTACATCTTCAAGGTCGTTTTCATGTCAACTGGAAGTTTCCATAATGTGGTTCTCACTAGGCAATGTGGGTTTCTTGGTTTAAGCCCGAGTGTCCTTCTTCTCTTGCTTGAACACTCCTTTTTGGGTTTCAAAAGCAACACTTTTGTCCTTAACCTTTGTCGTAGAAGGTCCACATTTTTCGTTGGTTTTGATTTGGAACTTCTTCACCAGCTGCATAGGAATTTTTTTCTGCCTAGATTGTCTTTCAGGAGGCTTCTCCACAAACCAAGACTATATGTAAAATGGGAAATTAATGAGTAAATCTTTCCCCTTTCATAACAAATATGTAAAATGGGAAATTAATGAGTAAACAAAGACTACCTCGTTGTTTGCTTCTTCAGCGTGATTAGCTTTGTTTGACCCAAAATCTCTTTTATCATTCCTTATTATTTTGATGTCACCCTCAATTTCTACAAGCTTTTCCTCAATAGTCGTCAATCTTATGGTGAAAGAAGATTCCATCTTTGTAACTAAGGTGTTTAGTTTATGCACCGTCTCAACTAGACCGTCGATGCATTACTGCTTCACATCCCCTCTCTTGCAATGAAATTTCATTAATATTTGAACTAAATTAATTACTTATGACATAATATAAGCTAACCTTATTAGAACACTCCTTATTAGAACTATCATGTTCCACATTCACTCTCTTTCTTTTAGTTTTCTTTAATGATACCACATCCTCAACAACACCCTTTTGCCGCTTCTTTTGATTTGTTAAAAGCACCCCATCCCAATATTCAGGAATCAAAGCATCACCAATGATATCTACTATCATCATATCCAAACATGGATCTGTTTTTTCATCATAGTTTGGCCACGAAGGGTACTTCTTTTCAGTGGTGACATGGATCATATGTCTGACTGTCACCTGCTAAGACAACAAATATTCTTAAGTCCATGACACAAATAAGTTACAACTATATTCCATAAACATTTTGATAATCATACATTTACGTACGAAAGAAGTAACTTTTACTTCCCCATGTTCATCTTTCTCTTTTCTTATAAATTTTGGAAAACCAAACCGTGGTCTTGCACCTTGCCAATGGATAATTGGGGGACCATTAATCACTTGCATTTTCTTACCACACCTTCCTCCTAAACCAGGGATCGATTCAAGAACTCATATAAATAGAGCATGAATAAAACCATGAACAATCAATGATCCCTCATCAATTCTAAGACATGTTATGGAATCTACAAGGCTTGTAAACCCCTCTATACCCCCACGGATAAGTATCAAACGTGTCAGATTCTACTACTCTCTTTTCAAGTCTTAACGGAATCCTTGATTTGTGATGATTGTCTAAAATGTAGACATGAATGATAAACAACCGCCCCAACATCACCTTCTCGTTAAAACTCCAGTTGTGCATCCTGGTACAACCGCCTCTAACTCATCTAGGGTAGGTCCATCATTGTGTCCAATACCAAGTTTATCCCAAAATTCCTTGTGATCAACACCAACTTCCTTAGGTGGTTCACATTGTTCATAGTTGAGACCCGTTATGTCAGCAAACTCATTTAAAAAAAATCTAAGAGGTTGATTATCAATCACAGACCAAATTTCATAAGGATTCTTTATAGCTAATTGATGGCATAGGAAGTGATAGAGTGTGTTGGATTGAAATGTGTACGACAACTCTGTAAATTTGATCAAAACTCCTAATGATGATGACTTCAAAGCTTCACAAGCTCTAGTACCTAGATTATGTTTGATGTCGCCAACTTTAGAACGCGTTGAACTATGCCTAAAACTTTTATATGGCGTGTCATCAATATCCGGAAACTGTTTAGGAGGGTAAGCCATTCCTATGCATAATGAAATAGGTTAATGACTACAAATATGAATTAAAGCAGAAATCAAATCGGCTATAAATTAGCACAAAACAAATCAGTTGAACCTAAAATTCAGTTTTCAAATCCCTCAACAAATCCGCAAAGACAACATAACTCATATTTGCAAATGATGAAAATAAATAAGAATTGTTCGCTTAAATAAAGATATAAGATCACAAACCTAATCGACTACAACAATTGAACAGACAACGACAGATGCCACGACGAAGAGAAACAAGGAATTTTTTAACAACGACAGAGATAATCCCCGTCGAACAATCAGAAAAAGCTGAGAATGTCGATTCCGACAACGACAGAACCATCGACGAAAACAAACACCGGACAATCTAGAACCGACAACGACGGAGGCCACGACGGAGATAGTTGACTCCGGTGAAGATGATAAACAAAAAGGAGAAGTAGAAGAGGATTATTTGGGAATTAGGGTTAATATGTTTTTATTTGATATATATTTTCTCTCCTTTTGCAAAGTTTTAAATTTTTCCAAAACTTATAAAATTCAAATTCCCACCAAAAACTTAAGATTGATTTTTTATATAAAAAAATTGATAATAACATTTCTGATATTATTATGAAAATATCAGGTTTTATCGATAATTAACAAACTTATTGGGTTATTCTAGCAAGAGCCTCTTTTGAGGGTTACTCTAGTTGAATCGATGCCAACCTGGGTTACTTTAATAAATTTTCACTTATTTAATTGCTAAGTAACTCTATCATCATGCATGGCTACGAGCCTACGAATGTTTAGTGACTTTAATTCAGTAGCCCAAGTTGAAATTCAGTAGCCCAAGTTGACGCAAAATTGAAACTAAATCAATTGAAATTTAGTAATAAATTATAATAATGTTTTAGAAAACTATGAATAAAAAATCGTATTTTCACACACGCCTTAAGTTTTCATAAATGAAAAAATACATAAAACTTAATTATTTTGGCTCAGTGAGCTTGAATAGAAGAACTCTAGTCTCTCACCAAATCTATCAACAAGCTAAGCAGCTTCTTGATGCCTTTTCTTAAGATTTGGGTACACGATTTTAAGGCAACTTGTAGTTTTCATGTCTTCATAGTTCGCATTACCTACAAATACAATACAATGTTCACAATAGTTTATTTATAAGGAATATTAGTTAAATAACATCTTCAACAAAAAAATATTAGTTGAAACATAATAAAACCCTAACTTATCAATAACAAGTTGTATATGTATAAAGCCATACAAAATTAAATTGGTATATGATAAACTCTTTTTTAAATGAAGGGTTTTTTAATTCATCACATGACTATATTTTCATATAATGTTACAATTTGTTTATAACACTAGTTCCTGTTTTTTGTGTAAGAGAAACCATATACAAGGTGATTAAATAAAGATGGAACACATATATTAACCTCGATATAATAGTATGAAACGTTGAATCTGAAAGTGGAAGAACTATCGCTTTTTAAGAACTAAAATTCATTGAAATCACTAAAATTCATTGAAATTACTGAAACTTTCAAATTCACCCAAATCACCAAAAAACTCATTAAAAATCAAATCACTTCAAATATTAATTTCATAGAATCAATGTTTTCATCTTGTTGAACTTTCTCCTCCTTGATGAAAACATCCCCACTTCTTGCATCCTTTCGGTAAAGCAAAGAAGCAATGAGTTTTTCCTCAGAAGAATATTTCGGCTCGTGCTTCATCAAGATCAATCCAAATATGATTCTAGGGAATATCAACTATCTAGTGTTATTAGTATATAGTGGTATATTTGTAAATAGAAGATTAGTTAAGTTGGTATATAAACACATATTGTATTCATTGTTTGATTAATGAGAAAAGCTACACTTTGGTTATATGGTATCAGAGCTAAAACACTTTCTCGTTCATCTCTAACAACCTTCCGCTTCGTTCTTTTTGATTTTCCCGACAAGATCTCGCGGGAATTTCACTTGAGACTTCGTCGATCTCAATTCGATTCTTCACATCTTCGATCTCTTTGTCTTCCTGTGCAGATTAAGTGATTTCAAGCTCACACTGATTCTCAATGGGGAAACAAAGTTTCAAATCGAAATAGCGCTCCGTCGCTCAGGATTCGCCGGAATCAGTCACGGCGTTATCTCCTACGGCTTGTGGCGACACTTCTATGCATCCTCCGTCTCGTATCTTCACTGATTCTCAACATCGTAGCTATGAAGATGAACCTATTCGTCGTCTCAATCCTAAATCATCTCGTAACTACTTTGAGGTATCACATTCACCTGATAACATTCATTCGTCGTACTATCTCCATAATGCTGATTATTTTGGCTTAGTGTTAGCATCTGATGCTTTAGATGGAAACAACTAGAGTACTTGGATCATTGCTATGATGACGAGTCTAGAGTCTAAGAACAAATTAGGTTTTCAAGATGATTCTATTGTGAAACCTGATGAAACAGATCCATATTATAGGATATGGTGTAGATGTAATAGCATGGTGAAGTCATGGCTAAAGAATAGTTTTACTGAGAAGATATATTCCAGTATCTTATATATCAAACATGCTTCTGATATTTGGAAAGATCTCCATACTCGCTTTCATAAGTCTAAATTGCCTCACATGTATAAGCTGAGACGTCAGATTCATTCCCTCCATCAAGGGAGCTTAGATTTGTCTTAGTATCACACTCAGACTCAAGCATTATGGGAAACACTATGTAGTTTTAAAATCACTCCACAGATCATTGAAGATTTTCTTGTTGAAAGGGAGACAAAGAGAGTCATAGACTTCTTGATGGGGCTTAATGATAGATTTGACAACATCATGAGTCGTATTTTGATGAAGAAGACCTTACCTTCCTTGTTTGAAGTTTATAATCTCCTTGATCAAGAAGATAGCCAAAAGACTGCAAGGAGATCACTTGAAACAGAGCTAGTACCTACAACTTTTCAGGTATCTCAGACTTAGGATAGTACTAAACAAGCTTCAGGCCTTATTGTACTTATTGTGGCAAGCCATGACATGTTGTTGATAAGTGCTACATGAAACATGGATTCCCAACTAGTTTCAATCCAAATCAGAAGACAAATAACACCTTTGTTGCAGCAAATGCAGTATCTGATGAGAGTGTGGAACAAGATAATTATGATGTCTTACGTCAGCACTAAACTTCAGATTCCTAGCTCCACATCACCAGAGGTCCGTTCTACCTCAGTTACTTCTATCCCTTCTTCAACTTCCATTGGACCAGCATTTGGTACTTTTCTTCCCTTTATCCTTTGTTCTTTTACTAATGTTGATAGGCCTTATGTTTGTTCATTCAATAGCAACCTCTATGTTATTAATGCTTGGGTAATTGATTCTGAAGCCACAATTCATATCTTTCATGAAAAATCATAATTCATTTCTTTCAAGTATATTCTAAACACTAATGTTAACTTGCCTAATGGACCTCTAGTGAGCATTGTTGGAATAGGATCTATAAGGTTGGGTAGTAGCTTAACTCTTTCTGATGTTTTATACATCCCTCAGTTTAAGTTCAACCTCCTTAGTGTCAGCTCTTTAACCAAATCCATGGGTTTTTTGTTTTGATAAGTTTTCTTGTGAAATACAAGATCATACACGGGAATTAACTATTAGAATGGGTAGACAAATAGCTAATCTCTACTTCTTGGATATAGAGTCTTTGTCTAGTCCAGGTAACAATATTTCAGTTGTTGCTTCTGTTGCTAGTTCAGAATTATGGCATAAATGTTTGGGTCACCCCTCTATGTCCAAATTACAACCTATGAAATCACTTTTATCTTTGTCCAAAATTCAGTATGATTCTGAACACCAGTGTAGAGTTTGTCATCTTTCTAAACAGAAATATTTACCCTTTGTATCTTAAATAAACTCGGTCTTAATATTTTTGATTTAGTTCACATTGATAAATGGGGTCCCTTTTCTGTTCCAACTCATGATGGTTTCAAATATTTTTTGACCATTGTGTATGATTGTTCTATAGCTTCATGGGTTTATCTTCTGAAACAAAAGTTTGATGCTCTTCAAGTCTTTCCTACCTTTATTAACATGGTTGAAAATCAGTTTCAAACTAAGATTAAGGGGGTTAGGTCTGACAATGCCCCAAAACTCAACTTCACTTCTTTTTATCAATCTAGGGGTATTGTTCATTTTCATTCTTGCCCTGAAACTCCTCAACAAAACTATGTTGTGTAGAGAAAGCATCAACACATTTCAAATATTGCTAGAGCTCTGTTCTTTCAGTCTCAAATTCCTCTTCCTTATTGGGGTGATTGTATTCTCACCTCAGTTCATCTCATCAATCGATTACATGCTCCTATTCTAAATATTAAATGTCCTTTTGAAATCCTCACTAAAAAGATTCCTTCATATTCTGATCTTAAAGTGTTTGGTATTTATGTTATACATCTACTTCACCTAAACACATACATAAATTTGATCCTAGATCTAGAGATTGTGCCTTTCTTGGTTATCCTAATGGTTACAAATGTTATAAGCTCGTTCATATTGAATCTAATACTATCATTGTCTCTCGACCTGTAGTCTTTCATGAAATCCTCTTTCCTTTTGTTGGTTTAGAAGATTCAAAATATTCATCTCATTATTTTCCTTTTGATACTTCTGAATCAACACCTCATGTGCCTCTTGTTGTTCCTAATGATGTATTTTCTGATTCATCATCATTCATAGATGTTCAACCTTCTGATAAAAGATGTCCCTGAACCTTCTGTTCAAACATCACACAAGAATACTAAAAAAACATGCTTATCTTCAAGACTACTACTATCATTCAGTGAAGTCTTCATTCCTTCATCAAATCTATGATTTCTTTTCATATGATAAGGTTTATCCTCTTTATCTTTCCTATTTGGTTGCCATAGACAAAGAAACAGAACCCCAAACCTATGCCGAGGCAAAACAGATCCTGGTCTGGTGTGGAGCCATGAATGAAGAGATAAATGCTTTGGAAGATTTTGTTACTTGAACTATATGTACATTACCTCCTGATAAGACTCCTATTGGCTGCAAGTGGGTCTTTAAGTTGAAATTTCTTGCAGATGGTTCAATTGGAAGGTATAAAGCTCGTCTTGTTTCTAAGGGATATACTCAGTCAAGCTTATTCTTGCCTTATTTGCTATTCATGGGGTTTCTCTAACGCAACTTGATATCTCTAATGCCTCCTTAAATGGAGACTTAGAAGAAGAAATATACATGAAGCTTCCTCCAGGTTATGCATATAGGAAGGGTGTTTTTTTCCTCCTAATGATGTGTGTAAGCTTCAGAAATCTCTGTATGGCCTTAAGCAAGCTTCAAGACAATGGTTTTTGAAGTTCTCTACTACACTCAAGACTTTGGGATTCACTCGGACATATATTGATCATACTTGCTTTCTAAAGCTGGCTAGCACTCTTTTCTTGTGTGTTTTGGTCTATGTTGAAGGTATCATTATTGCAAGTAATAGTGATGTTGAAGTTGATCTCCTAAAGGCACAACTACACTCTCATTTCAAGCTACGTGATCTTGGTCCCTTGAAGTATTTCCTTGGTCTAGAAATTACACGTTCCTCCGAAGGAATTCGTATATGTCAGAGGAAATATGCCCTTGATTTGCTTGGTGAGGCGGGTTAACTTGGTTGTAAGTCGTCTACTATTCCTATGGATCCACATGTGAAGTTCTCAAAAGAAAAGGGTGGTGATTTTCTTGATCCTGAGTTCTACAGGCGCCTCATTGGCAAGCTCTTTAACTTACAAATCACACGTCCGAATATCTCTTTTGTTGTTAACAAGTTGAGTCAGTTCTCTCAGGCTCCTAGGAAAGTTATAAACATGTTATTATCAAGATCCACCAGTACATTAATGGGACGGTTGGTCAAGGTCTAAGTATGTCTTACAACTTCAGATGTTCGCATATGCAAGTTATTCTCATTGTCAGGATTCAAGACGTTCTACTTTTGGTTGTTGTTTGGTTCTTGGTTCTTCTATCATATCTTTGGAAGTCTAAGAAGCAACAAGTTGTTGCTAAGAGCACAACTGAGGCATAATATAGAAGTATCTCTGTTTCCACGGATGAGTTGATGTGGTTCACAAATATCTTCAAGGAGTTGCGCATTTCTCTTGCTAAACCAACACTCCTCTTTTGTGATAACATGTATGCCATCAATTTGGCTAATCACCAAGAGTTTCATGAGCGTACTAAACACATGGAAAATGACTGTCATAGCATCCGTGAACGCTTGGAAGCTGGTATGTTCCAGTTTTGTCATGTTCGAATAAAGTTTCAATTGGCTGATCATTTTACGTACTAAACCGTTATACCCAGCTTAGTCCAAAGAATTAATTGGCAAGATGGGTCTTTTGAATATTTTCGTTCCATCTTGAGGGGGACTATTAGTATATAGTTGTATATTTGTATAAAAGATTAGTTAAGTTGGTATATAAACACATAATGTATTCATTGTTTGATTAATGAGAAAGGATACACTTTGGTAATAAGTGTCATTTTTCTTCAACACGCTTAACCCCAAAAACTGTGTAAACACCAATCTTCCAAAGTCAATCATGATTCCATTAGCAATCTTATACATAAGTATTGCTCTCTCAATCGACAAATAGTTCTTGTGGGATGATGGGATTCAGTAATAAGCAACTATTAAAGATAATGCATCAAAGGTTGGGGTCAAAAGAACAGTGTTTATCTCTTTTCACCTCTGATTTTGCTTACCACATAATAGTTTAGCAATGACTTTTAAGCTAACAGACTTAGACTCTATCTCAATTCTCAACTTTGATTTCCTTTTTGGATAGTGATTTTAACCCTAGAGATTGATTGATGGCTTTGGCTGAAAATACATATTCATGTCCTCTGAAAAAGACACGTAACTCATCCTTCTTTATCTCAGCTTTAGAATAGGTAAATTGACATAAAATTTGCGAACAATCTCCTTGACATAACTGACCAGTCTTGAGACAATAGTCTTAAGATGACAATCCACAATCAAAGTCTGATATCCCCAAGTATCCTCTAATTCAAAATCAACTAAACGTTCTTCTATTACCCTTTTGAAAATAAAAATGGGTGTACCTTTTGCCATGTAGAGATGAACTTCCTTAACCTGACAAGTGATCGAACAATGTCAGCCTTATCCTTTGATGTTGATTTCTTTTGAACTTTGTTTGGAAGATCTTTCTTCAGAGTACGCTTTCTTTTCTTCTTTCCTTGTTTCAGATCCTCTTGAATCCCTGTTTCTTCATCTGGTCTTGAATCTTCCTCAATTTCAGTCTCCTGAATATCAATCTCCTGAGTTCCAATCTCCTGAATAGCAGATTTGCCAACCAGATTTGGACTATCATTGTCTTCGAATTATTCGATTCTAGGCTTGGATTCTTTCCCAATTCCAAGTAAAATTACTTGGTCTTCGTATTCAACAACATATTCTTTACAAATCGCATTGTCTTCATAAGTTGCAAAAGATTCAGACTGAGTTTTTCTTTGATGCAGATCTTGCCACATAAGATGAAATCTTCCCTAGATACTCCATATCAGGTTCTTTATCCAGATCTTCCTCCATGACTTGGGTTTCTTCATCGTCCGAGGATTCGTCTATTAAGTGTGGTCTATCTTTGAATCCATCGATTTCTTCTTTCTTCTTCCTTCTTTGATAAAAGATCGGCCCACTCCTTGTTGCATTCACCATGATTTTGAGTAGTTCTTGATTCTTCTTCTTCGACTTTTCTTCTCCTTAAAAACGCGTTTTCCCCTTTTATTATTTTCTCCCCCTTTAAAAAAAAAACTTTTACTTTACCTTGATTATTTCTGACTCATTTAGCCTATGGAAATTTTTGAGTCGGAAACTACATCAGGTCTTCTATATTTCACAGATTTCAATCGAGTTTCTCAATGTGATAAACCGATTGTAATCTAATGGTTTTGTGAATATGTGTGCCACCTGAAGATCAGTAACTACATGCTTTATGACCACAATCTTTTGCTCAACCAACTCCATGATAAAGTGATGTCTTATGTCAATATGCTTGGTTCTTGAGTGTTGAACTTGATTTTTTGAGATATCTATAGCACTCTTGTTGTCACATTGAACGAATACTGCTCTAGAATTCAAACCATAATCAAACGCCATTTGATTCATCCACAACAACTCCCCATGGCTATATACTATGTTTTGCTGTAGATAGTGACACAACATTTTGTTTCTTGCTTAACCACGAGATTAAGTTATTCCTAAGAAGAAACAACCTCCACTTTTGCTTTTCGTGTCAACAACACTTCCAACCCAATCTGAATCCCAATAATCAACTAGATTTATGTTTGATCCTTTTGAGTAACAAATTCAAAGATTGACATATTCTTTGACATATTTCATGATCCTTTTAATTGCCTCCGATGTAATTGTTTTAGATTTGTCTTATATCTTGCACAAAGACCAACACTTAGACATAAATCTGGTTTGCTGGCTGTAAGATATAGTACACTTCCAATCATACTCCTGTTTAGCGTTGTATGCATTTCATCTCAGTGATTGTACATAAAAGTTTTATATCAAAATAATATGTGTATCATATTAAATCACCATCTTACTTAATAAAACAAATAAAAACCCTTCCTTAATTAGTATAGAAAATAACTGGAAACTAATATATTTTTAATTTTCTTAACATCCTTTCATCTCACAAATAATAATAATAATTTTATTATATCTAAAAGTAATTTAAATCTGTTCATAAAAATATGTTACACATTTTTTTATCGTTTTAAAATCAATATTGGATTGCATAAGTTTTATTTCTCTAAAAATCAATATTTTGATATATAGCAGATGGAGTGTGATTTTAGGACTCAAAAATGGTGTGATTAGCCTTCTTTATTTCTTTTAAGAATGATGATATATTTATTTAATTCTTTTCAGCGCTAAATATATATTTTTTTATTTGGAATTTGTCATATTTATTATCTTATAATTTATAAATCTAATTAGGGGAACCGTTTTAAACGTGTCAATATCTTATTGATATATTTGAAATGTGACGCAATCATGTGAGTTACTAACTTTGAAATAAAATTTTATAATATAAGATAACATATGTAGGTACAAAAACTAAAGTAAAAACTAATTGTCATATATTTAGAATTTTTTTACTATATGTCAAAACATATTAAAATATGTTTAAATAAAGTAGATTGGCATTCTCGTCAAATATTGTAAAACATTTAGATATAACTTATTTGTTTACTTTTTCAGTACTTAGCTTAATAAATTAATACCAAATAATCACTACAAGAAAAATATCATATAGCCACGGTCGTATCCGTGGCTATAACGTTAAATCCGTGGCTATACGGTCGTAGCTAACAAAATCCGTGGCTAATTAGCCACGGATTTTTTCTATAGCCACGGAACGACCGTGGCTATATGACTTTTTTTTAGTAGTGAATGTATATAGTTATTCTAAAATTAAATACTCTTTGTTTATATATTTTTATGTATGCATATTAAACAATTTTATCTATCTATATTATTATTTTTGAAGTACTCTTTTGAATTTTTCCAAAAAAAACTAACTTAATTATACATTATGTCATTGATTTTAAACACGATGAAATATTTATGCGTGTAACTCCGATTTGTGAAATGTGATATGTATGTGAAGAGGCTTAAGAGAATTGATTTGTCTATCTATGTCACCAATGTGCATTTACTTTTTCGGTCACCTGTTTGAGAGAACTCCACAATTAAGCGTGCTCGGACTGGAACAATCTCAGGATGGGTGAACTTCCGGAATCTTACGAGTGAGGAAAAAACACGTGTTAATGTCATGTGGTGATTGCAGGGTCAGTAATGAAGTCTCTAATGTCTCATGTAGTAACGAACTGATCGTCGATCGGGAGTGGGACCCACGGACGATGGGGGATCAAGGTCGTTACAATTTTACTAAGGATAAAACCGTAATTTATTCATAGTCAAACAAAATCTACAAGGACAAACTTATTCTTAACTTTGATAACAATTTCAAAACAAGTTTTATATTAAACATACATACAAATATATCATTATTATTATTATTATCATATTCTAAAATTTACTTAAAATTTAAACTCATATCAAGAAATAAATATAAAAACAATTATTGTCAACATAAAACCAACTACTAATATTATATACTATGAATACGTTTAAATAAATTATATGTATCTATAATTAAAGTTAATAATATTTTAAATAAATTTTGGGTAATTCTGGTACTTCGGTAAAGTTTACAAATTTAGGTTCGATTATGATTCGGTTTGAGGTAGTAAATTTCTCTACCTGTTCGAGTTACTTATTTATTTGGTTCAATATTTATGTTTGATTTCGATACTTCAATTTGGATCCGAGTATTTTGTCCACCCATATAATATAATAAATAATAATTATCATAGTGTAAAATAGTTTGGAATAACTTAAAATTATATTAAAAATCTGATATATGGAATATGTACTACAAAAATATAATATAGTAACAACAAATTTACTTCAACAACTTTTAATTTTAAATTTTTTATTATTTTAAATAATTTTGGGGACTTCAGTTCTATTTCAAACAAATTGTTTTTTTTTTGATTTCGGTTCCGGGTTATCGATTAGTAATTTTTTTTTTCCGTTCACGATATTTATCTTCTGGATCGGTTTCAATTTGGATATTTTGGTCATGTTCCAGTTTGGTATTTTAGATTTGGGTAATTTGGATATAAATAGTAACAAAACTTTTATTCAACAATTTTTAGAATTAAATGATTAAATTACTATTGTTTGAATAAAAAAATAAACAATAATAATATTATAAAATTCTTAATATCTTTGTATATTCTATAAAAACAAAAGATGTACCACAAACTTCTAAATTAATTTTTTGTGCATATAAAACAAATTTTAAAAATTATAGACAAGTTGTGTACCACGACTTAAATCCTAGTCTTATTATATAAAACTTGGTTCAAAATTTTCTAACTCACGAGATTGCAACACATGTCAAGTGATTCGATTAGATTTCGACACATGTAAAATTTATCATAATATATTCCATATATTTTCGTAAAATAAATGTATTTGTTTATTTTATTTTAGGTATTATATTTTCTATTTTTAGGATTCATGATAAATTAATTTACCATTTTTCTTTTTGAATTTTGTTTTCGTACATTCTAAATATAAGTTTTGATTTAGAATTTCTCATATTTATCTTAATATTATGTTTAAATTTAATTGGTTAACATGTGTTGAAATCTTAACGACAAAGATGACACGTGTCACGTTCATAAGAGTTTTTAACTTTTAAACAAATTTTTATATAATAAGATATTTTGAAATTACAGTAATTATTAGAGATGACTTATTGGAACGCCACAAATCCATTTCCTGCATGAGTTTAAAATCTGGTTCATGGACCTTTGAACAAGGTCAAAACATGGTCAATATACTTTACCAGAGGCTATTTGTTTCATACGCAAAGTCACGACGCTGGACGAAGGACCTGTAACTATGGGGTCAGTGTTAAAGGTGAAAATTACACGGATGCATCCGATGAAGTAGATATCTATGGGAATTTAACTGATATCATGGAACTTGAGTATGAGGGGATGGTTAACTTGAGAATCACTCGTACGAGCAATGGTGGCGTCATAGTTGTTCTTTCATCGAGAAAATACAATACATACGAACCATTTATTTTAGGTAAGTTTACTTATATATTTACGCAATAATTATTCAATACCATTTTTCATATAAATATCTTATATGTCTGAGTTTCTAATTGAAAATTAAAATCTTTTTTGCATCATCAAAAAAGCCTCTTAAGCGCATCAAATTTGTTATATTCCGTACCCATATATAAAGAAACCGAAGAAAGCGTGGTTGAATGTTGTAAAAGTGAATCCGAGTAAAAACATTGATGCACAATGCATTTACAACGAATCCACACTTTTGCAAACAGAAAATGATGATGTTGTACTGATCACTACAATCGAAGATCTCGAACTCGACAATTTAGAAGACGGAGTAAACTAAATAAATCTTGATTACAATGTCGGAGATGTAGAACAAGAAAATGAATTTCACTGTAATTTATCTTCTTCTAATGATGAAATAGAAGAAGAAGAAGAATAATTTTTCAATATAATGTATCTTTAAAATTCAAAATAATGTATTATTATATTTCAAATTGTGCTAAAATTTCTTATTAAAAGTCATTAATTTTAGTTAACTTACTACTAAAAAGCATAATTATGACTGTACACAGACTAATTAACGACTACATGTATTTGGTCTTAAAAAGTTTGGGCCTAAATATTCCGACTTAAACGTGACTCTTTAGCGACTACGTATTTTCCACAATACTTAACCCTAATCTCGTCAAGTCCTCGCAAATTAAAATCGTCTCATTCTCAATCGCCGATCTTCGCCGAATCTTCGTCGAGCATCTGTCGAAATCCCATCCAATCGTCGTCTTCGTCGAGTCTACAACAACGTCGTCCAGTCTCCGCTAACAAGCAACGATGTAAAATCCAAAGAAAGGTCGAAAGAGGAAGAAGGCGCCGAACGTTGCTCTGACTCAGGCGGTGTTGAGGCGACCCACTCTTCCCACGCAGTACGATCTCACGCCGGCGCCTACTCTAAATCAACCGGCTCTATCGCCTCAACAACAAGTGTCGAATTGGCCCGGACCTTCGAAGCCACCACCACCGGGAGTACGCGACTATCAACCGCCAGTAGCTCTCTTCCATAACTCGAATGAAGAAGTAGAGACCACAATTCCTCTTCACTCTCATCACTCTCAATCACAGAGTCGCCCGTCTTCTGAAGGGAACAACTTCGACGCTGCAAAGGATGCTCTACCGGAGCTACAAGAGGAGACACTGACGACGTTGAATGCTCTGTTGACGATGCAAGGACAAGAACAATTTGTAACTGTTCTGTCTCCGGCACCAACGCCACACACAACTTGGTATGATTCTCCTTCTTCATTGATTCTCAGTGTTTTTTTCATTGATGTGTTTCAATTTGTAATTTCTCCATATACTTTATTCATTGATTTGTTCGCTGATTTTGTGTGTTGACTACTTATTCATTGATTCTCTGAGACATCTTGTTCATTGATTCTCTTTTTGACTGATTTTTCATTGATTTGTTTCTCTTTATATGATTTTTGTCCCTATACTTTATTCATTTATTTGTTCACTGATTTGTTCATTGAACCATGATTTGGGTTATATTGCTTTTCCTTGCTTCTTTACACTACATGTTTACCCATGGGAAGGGATCTAAACTTATTCGTAAAATTACGAAAATTTTTACGAACAAGTTGGATGGTCCTTTCTATAGCTGGACTTGTGTGCCTCAGGATAGAGAAGAGAAATATTTTCTTGAGTGTGCGGTACGTTTATAATTCTCATCGCTTATCTTCGTTTTGTTTTCACTAACATGAATTACTTATCTCTCTTTGTTTTGTAGAAAACCCACACTTGGGATCCGTTGATAACAGGGACCATTCAACAACATTTTGAGAAAATCTGTCAACACCGTATGAAGGACATGGTCTATGCCGTGAGGACTACTCGAGAGCGCCCAACATTGATCGGCGAAACTCTCTGGAAATAGATGACAGCGTATTGGGATACAGATGAAGCAAAAAAAAAGAGTGAGATTTATTCTAATGCTCGCTTATCTGAACGCGGTGGTCTCGGTCCTCACATACACCTATATGGTCCTACATCTTATCAACAAATCCAATATGGAATGGTTAGTAAATATAAAATAAATGTTCTATAATTTTCCCACTCATACTTTAACTTCGTTTTGTAACATTGGAGGAAGAGAAATTGGGGAGACCCATGTCTATTGGTGAGGTTTTCATTAAGACACACACCAAGCAGAATGGAACGTATGTGGATAAGGCGGAGAAGATTACTTCAAATTATGAAAAAAATCTGCAACATAAACTTTTACAACTTGAGGAAGAAAGCTCTGCCATCTTAGACGGTGCTTCACGACCTCGCGACCTCACAACAGAAGAATATACTGCCATCTTTGTCGAGGTACTAAGAAACATTTTTCATAATCCACATTTATAGATTTTGAGTTTATGTTTTGTGGTTATTGTTTTGGTTTTCTATTCACAGTCAACTCAAAAGGATTCAAGAGCCAATATTTATGGAGTCGGAAGCCTCAAGGAGAGTCTTGAGATTGTGGGCAGTAGCAAGAGCAACACACAAGGAGAGTCTTCTTCATTTGTATCCATTCAAGAGCAATTGAAGGTCGCACAACGGAAAATCGAAGAACAAGTTGCTGCTAGTAAAAGGCGTGAAGAACATCATCTCAAAGCTTTGGCGGACCAACAAGTCAAGGTCGCAAAGTTATCCTTGGTGGAGAAGTATTTACGCAAAACTGAAGCAGCTCAAGACACCACCGAACAACCTCTCTCAACTTCCCCTCCTTCATAGGTTACTAAAAACTATCCCATGAACTAAACACTTTTGATTTTGAATGTTTATATACACTACTAAAAAAATATCATATAGCCACGGTCGTATCCGTGGCTATAACGTTAAATCCGTGGCTATACGGTCGTAGCTAAAAATTTCCGTGGAAAACCGTGGCTAAATAGCCACGGATTTTTTCTATAGCCACGGAACGACCGTGGCTATATGTTATATTTTTTTTTGTTTTGAATTGATGTTGATGTATGTTTCTTTGGATAATTTGACGAATTTATGTTTATATTCGATTGAATGATGTTTATTTAGATTAGATCGTATTATGTTTGCATCAGATTTCAAGAATTAAATCAAATGGCAAAAGAAACAAAACGATTACCAAATGAAAAATAGTTTATTAATAGTAGTCGCCAAGTAGACATAAAACAGTCGTCAAGTAGTCGCAAGGTAGTCGCAAATAAATAACGTCTACTTTACGACTAAATACAATAATTTGTTTTCTGTGATTTGGCCGTTATATAGTCGTAAATTAGTCACTATATTGTTACGACTATTTACCGACTACCTTAAAGTTACACATGCTCATATCAAATAATCGTAAAATAGTCTCTATATAGTCACTAAATAATACGACTACCTTACGACTATTGTAAATCTTCACTTATTCAAGTTTATTAATCGTAGTTTAGTCATGAAACAGTCGTCATATACACTAACTATTGAGCGACTATGTTACGACTGTTGTTCGTTGTCGTAATGTAGTCGTTAATTGGCGACTATATTTAGGACTATTCAGTTTAGCGATTAAGAATTTCCGACTACATGGTTTAGTCGTGCAAGAGTCGTAACTGGTCTTTCAGCGACTATTATGCGAATGATATTACAATCGGAAAATCCCTGTTTTCTTGTAGTGATTACCTTAATTGTAATGTTTTAATCTAACTGGTTGACATTTTTTAAAAAGTGTAAAAATTTTAACGGTTAATTTGACACGTGTCGCAACAGAGTGAGTTAGTAACTTTCGAAACCAATCTTTGTATAATAAGTCTAGAAAAAGACCCGCGAATACGCGGGGTTGTAAGTTATTCGTAAAAAGAAAAGAAAAAAAAATAATTAATATAATTTGTACTAATATATTAATAAAATTATATTTGATCACTTTAAACTTACGATTATAATATGCATTTTGTTTTTGCTTTTACTATTTTGTTATATTATAACCCACAAATAACTTTAAAATTACTATAATATTTTTTTAAGATTAATTTTGAAGGAAATAATGAGAAAATTAGGCTTTATGCCATTAAAAGAGATAAGTTTTACAGCATGCCATTAAATTAAAAACTTTCGGAAAATGCCACACGTGGACAAGATTATGTAAATCAGCCGACGAGTGACGATTTTGCCCTCGTGTTTTGTCATCGAGGTGTTCGTGGACTAATATTTGTCCACCAAAAACAAGGGCAAAATCATCATTTATCAACTCATTTTGTCTACGTGGACAAAATTTTGTCCACGTCTGGCATTTTCTGAAACATATTTTCTTAATGGCAGGCGGGAAAATATATGTTCTTTTTAATGGCAGGCGGGAAAATAATCCCTAAAATAATTGAACTTAATGATAACATTTTTAGTAGAATAAATATATAAAGAATATTATCACTTAAGATTAATACTTAATAATATAATTATTTTCGAATTTCTTTAATTAAAAGATATTAAAATTTATGATTAAATTATGTTTTAGGAATAGATTTGATAAGTTTGGACGGGTCGGAATACCTTGGAACAATAGAAGAGGAATTCACAAAACTACATCCTTTAAACCCCTTCTTCACAAAACTACACATAATTTATTTTTCACATATTTACACCATTTCAAAATTTTAAAAGCTTAATTTACCCTTTTAAAAATTACCAAAATTAAAATCTTTTCATTTGAGTTCGTTAATTAGTGTTTAGAATATAGTATTAAGGGGGTAGAATTGTGTGGGTAGGGTTTATATGGATTTAATTTTGAGTGTTTAGGTGTATTTTTGTGAAGTATTTTTGAAATAGTGTAGTTTTGTGAAATGTAATTCAAATGATGTAGTTTTTTAATTCTCCCATAATAGAATTGACATGTGTGCACAATTCTATTTTATATCCCGTTAAAAAGCATAATCAGATTGTCCAAAAATTATTTGCAAGATTGAATTGATATTTGCGAAAACTTGCACCGATTGACATGTGTGGCAATCACTTTCTAAACTCTTCTTTCACATGTATAATATATATTTAGGTTAATTTGTGATATAGGTTAAGTTTTGAGATAAATTATCATATATTTTAATTCATTTTTGAAAAGTAAGTGTAGTAGTGTTGATATTTAGGAAAAATATTCGTCGATGGGCTTTGATGTGTCTTGTTTATAAATAGTTGATCCTCGCTCTTGTATAAAACTCAAAAGTTATATCCACAAAATGAGAGTGAAAGGAAGAAGAGAAAGAGGTAAAAACTCGCACATAAATATATCTATTAAAAGGAGAAACAACACAGCTCCTCGTGGAAGTTGTTGGGAGAAGAAGATATGATAACTAGCTAGTCCAAATGGAAAATAAATAAATCTGAGGCAAGTAGCATAATCAAGCTAGGTAGCTAATGTAATACTTCGAATATGAAAATAAACACAAAATCAAGCGTAGCAAATTACTAAGAGCATAATTATCAATGGGATACTTAAAAATAAACCCTTAGAATTTTTTTTGATTTTTTGATTATTTATTTTTCCAAAAAATAAAATAAAATAAAATAATAATAGTCGGACCAATAACAGGCCGCGAAAAATCCAAGGTATCAGCACTTTAGAGAAGCATTTTTGGTGTTGGTGCTTATTATTATTGTGGGGCCACGGGTTAAGACCCTTTTGGGCCCGATAATCATGGCCTAAGTTACGACTCTATTGAACGTAAGCAGAATCATTGTTCCTTGGAGTGGGGATGGCTTTAGGTACGTGATGAAGCATTGCTTCCTCCGGTTTGTGATTGTTACCTGCACATCAAACAAGTAATGTAAATATCCACACTACACACATTATTTGCACTAATCCAATACAACAAATGTCCCAGAAACATTTCTCTTACCTCTCAAGGTCTCTGAATAAACACACAAGTCCTTGTTAAGCTTTTCAAGCTTCCTCGTATTGTCGAGCTTAATGTTTGGAGGGACCTTCTCCTCATACCCAGTCACCCCCATAACCTTCTGCAACTTTTCCATCTGCTTCGATATTTCTTCGATACTTTTTCTGATTTTCTCAAGCTCAACTTCTCCATCGACGGCTGCTCCTTCCACTTTCAAATACACCTTAAGGTTCTCGTCAACATTCTCTACGGTGGCAGCAACAGCTTTGTCTTCTTCTTCTCCTTCTTCTTCTCCTTCTCCCTTCAACTTGGGCACAAAGGACGAGAGACTTGCCAGAGTTCTTATCTCCATCTCACGGGATAGCATAATCCTCATTGTTAATGTGTTTCCACAGAGAGCAAACCCGGACACCTTTTCATTCCTCTTTCTCTCTACCGACATCGCCGCTCTAGTTGCCCTAAGAGTTTTAACCGTCTCAAGAACCAAGTCCATCTCGGTTTCCACCTTCTCATTTCTCCACTTGTCAATGGGAGATGGGTAGTCGGAAATCATGATGGACGCCTTCCTCTCACAGTCTATCCGGGAAGGTAGACGCTGCCACAGCTCTTCCGTAACAAATGGCATAAACGGATGCAGCAATCGCAGGCCGGTCTCGAGACAAATCCAGAGAGTGTCTTGTGCATGTGTCTTGAAAGGGTGGTCCGCATCAGCAGATAAAAAAGGCTTCACTGCTTCGATGAACACATCACAGAACTGGTCTCTCCACCAATAATAAACCGTGTTTGCCGCGTCAGACAACTCAAAAGCATTCAATGAGTCCACAATCTTTGAGACTGCCTTGTTTAGTACAGAGAGAATCCACTGGCAGCTAAAGGGCATGGCTTCAGGGTTTAGAGTTTGCAGAGGACAAGGAGGAGGAGTATAGTCATCTCCAAGCTTCATCATTGCAAATCTGACAGCGTTCCAAAGCTTATTACACCATTGGCGGTAACCAACAACGCGTTTCACATCCATGTTGATTTTATCAGATTGAGCCGTGTAGGCTACGAGCGCAAACCGAAGAGCGTCTGCACCACATTCAGGGATACCATCTGGAAAATTTTTCGCTTGTCCTTCCTTGGCAATGACAAGCTCCTTTGGATCCAGGTTAGCATTTTCTAACCTTGTGTGAAGCCCAGCAAGAGTTACGCCATTAATGACTTCAAGCGGATCAATACCATTACCAAGAGACTTTGACATTTTGCGGCCATGGGCATCGCGTATCATAGGATGCAGATAGACCTTGCCAAAGGGGACATCGCCATCATCTCCGCCCAAATTCATTCCCAACATAACCATTCGAGCCACCCAGAAAAACAGAATGTCGTGCCCTGTTTCGAGAACAGATGTTGGATAGAAAGCTTTAAAGTCTTCGGTTTCATCTGGCCATCCGAAAACAGACAACGGAAAGAGTCCAGAAGAGAACCAAGTGTCGAGCACGTCAGGATCCTGAGAGAGCTTCACTATCTTCTTCTTCCCAACAAATTTGATCTCAGCTTCTCTTTGAGCTGCTTCCTCATTTCTAGCAACAACCCAGTGGTCGCTGTAAGCTCCTTCTTCTTTACGCTCATCATCTTCTAAAGTTACGTACCATGCCGGAACCCTGTGACCCCACCAAATCTGTCTAGAGATACACCAGTCGTGTGTGTTATCCAGCCATCTTCTCCACTCCGCAGAGTATTGCTCGGGAACGAAGCTGAGTTTCCCGTCAGAAGAAGCGTCAAGAGCCTGCTCTGCCATATGGCTGCAGCTCATGTACCACTGTGGCTTAATCATGTACTCGGCAATGTCACTACTTCGAGTGCATACTCCAATTCTCATCTCATGATTCTCATCACCTCTGTAAAGCCCCTTCTTACGAAGAGCCTCGCGGATAGCTTCCCTAGCTGCAAAACGTGGCATCCCTGCGAATTCAGGCGGGCAGTAGTCTGCGCCTTCCATTCTTCCGTTGTCTGTGAATATGTTGATAAACTCGAGATTGTGGCGCTTCCCAACCTCGAAATCCTTGGGGTCGTGAGCTGGTGTAATCTTAACACATCCGGAGCCGGCATTTGGATCAACAAGCTCCTCGTCGCAGATGATTGGGAGCTTACGTCCGTTGAAAGGATGGACAGCAAACTGTCCGTGGAGATGCTTGTATCTTGCATCGTGGGGATGGACAGCAATAGCGGTGTCTCCGAGCATTGTTTCCAAGCGAGTAGTGGCAACAACAACAAACTCAGAGGCACATCTCTCGAGAGGGTAAGCGAAAGAGGTAAGAACAC
This sequence comes from Cochlearia excelsa, assembly GCA_963556525.1. NCBI lineage: Eukaryota > Viridiplantae > Streptophyta > Magnoliopsida > Brassicales > Brassicaceae > Cochlearia > Cochlearia excelsa. The sequence continues at coordinate 34,160,293 of OY748327.1, read as the reverse complement.
CAAATTCAACAGGCCTATCATAACCGGGGACTTTGATTAGAGTCCTTTCTTTAAGGTCTATATGCTCAACCTCACGCTTGGATAGTACGGAGCACAAGGAAGAGTCCCAATGAACGAGGCGGATATCCCTATAGATCAGACCCTGCTTGTGTAGGCGCACAAACGCCTCAGTGACGGCCTTTGATCGTTGCTCGTCCATCGTGAAACACTCGCGGGACCAGTCAAGAGAGGATCCCAAGCAACGGAGCTGGGATTGAATAGCACCACTGTGCTTTTCCTTCCACTGCCACACACGCTTCAAGAACTCTTCACGGCCAAAGTCATGCCTTGTGAGTCCCGTTTCATGTCTGAGATTCTTCTCGACTACAATCTGTGTAGCAGTACCGGCATGGTCAAAACCAGGAACCCAGAGAGCTTCGTAGCCTGACATTCTCTTCCAACGGACCAGTGTGTCCTGAAGGGCACATGTTAGGGCGTGGCCTATATGCAAGACTCCTGTAACGTTAGGAGGAGGGAGAATTATCACAAACTTTGGTTTCAAGCTCTTCGCATCTGCTTTGAAGAAACCGGACTCGTCCCACCATTCATACCACCTAAATCATTACAATCTCAATTCAGATTTTATCCAAATTTAATAATAATAATAATAATAATCAGTTCTAGATCAGATTTATCCAAAAGTTTAGGGTTTTTTAAAGAACTTACAATCGTTCAACAGCCACAGGAGAATATTGTGAAGCCATCTTGACAGAGAGCCTTTTCTTCTCCCCAACACGAGTCTCTGGCTCCACGAAATCCTCATTATTCTCTTCTCCTCCGCCATTCTTCAAAGTCTTCTTCTTCAGCACCTTATTATTGCTAGGGCTTCTCTTTCCTTCCAATAATTTTTTCCCCTTCTCTATCGCTCTCTCCTTCTTCCTCTCCTTCTCTCTCTCTTTCTCTTCTTTCCTTAATTTTCTCTCCATCTCCATCGCCGATTTCCCCTCTTCACCTTCTATCTCTCACACAAATATTTAAACTATAATAATTTTATTTAGGGTTTTGGCCCTCGAATAAAAAAGAGGAATTCACAAAACTACACATTTTCAACCTCTATTTCACAAAACTACACCTAATTTAATTTTTTCACATATTTACATTCTTTCAAAAATTTTAAAACTTGATTTACCCTTTAAAAAATTACCAAAATTAAAATATTTTCATTTGGGTTTGTTAATTAGTGTTTAGGGTATAATATTAAGAGGGTAAAATTGTGTGGGTAGGATTTATTTAGATTTAATTTTGAGAGTTTATGTGTAGTTTTGTGAAATGTAATTTAAATGGTGTAGTTTTGTGATTCTCCCAATAAAAAATGGGCTTCCTCTCGTATTCATAACTTAATTTATTTTTACTAAGTAACTTTTCCGCAGTGAATCTTAACTATTAATCGGAAAACAATTTTTTGAAAAGGACAAAAAAATTTTGTAATTACGATATCATGCCACTGTATTTTTTTCATTATATCATATGTTATTTAAAACGACATCGTAAGTCGACAATGATTCTTATTTAAAAATCTTACAAAATCGTAAGCCCATGGGAGAGGCCCAAATTATACAAAGTTTAAGAGAACATTTTCTTTTATTCCAAATGATGAGTGACCCTAATGTGCAAGCATCCTATTTAATCGGAGCAGAAAATTGGATCATCTTTAAATATGCAATCTTTATTTTTAGAATCAAATATTTCCAGAATTAAATTAAAATCTTCGCTTTCAGAAACAAAGATTTCCAGAATTAAATAAAAATCTTACTTATAAAAATATTTAAACCATCATTTAATATAACATATATTTAAAGTAATAAAATATGTTTATAATTATAGCATATTCTTTAAAAATACCGAATTTAAATCAAATCTTGCACTTTTTGGAAACAAAAATCTCACAAAGTTTCCAAATATTTCGAAAAGAAATCAATTTAAATCAAAATTGAATGTCAAAGATACTTAAGGTAATAGATTTTTAGCATATTCTTATATTGTATCACGAAAATTAATTGCATATTCTTTAAAATTTTCGTATACCCTACTATATTTGATTATATAAATACAATTTAACACAAACCATACTGATTTCAACTCCACGATTAAAAATTTCATTACAGCTTAAAAGTTCTAAAATGTAAAAAGTTACAAATATCACCAACCTCAATGATATTAAACCTTTCAAGACGTCATGAAAGGTATGTGCTAAGGTTGTCCACACCTGGAAACAGTACACGTCCTACGCCTCAATGATATTAAGATTTTTTTTTATTTCATACATTTAATGTTATTCAATTTATGATTTCAATTACTCTTTTAAAATCTAGTGTTAAATTGGTTCTTGTATTTAAAATATCACTCATTAAAAAAATTAATTATATTGTTATTGGTTTTTGTGTATAAAAATCATTCATTAAAAGAGTTTATGTTAGAGTTATTTAGTAAAATAGGTACATTTTACTTTTATATTTGGCAATAAGGTAATTTTTTTATCCAATTGTAAAAATGTGATTTTGTACGTAGAAAAGACAAAAATAACCCTGAACATTCTGGTTAGTTCGTGTGAACATTCATATATGCGCATGAACATTCATGATTTTCTGTATTTAAAAATTTGTACTTAGAACACGTATATTTCTAAATGTTATGAATATTCAAGAACATGTATGAATAATCACGAACCTGTGTGAATATTCATAACAACGAGTGAATATTCATAGTTTGATTAAGTAATTCATGAAAAAATTGAAATAGAAAAGGTTGTGAACATTCATAAATATGTGTGAACGACGGAGGGGTATATCGGTCACAAAAAATACTACAGGAAGGAAAATCACCTTATTACCAATTTAAAAAAGAAATCACCTAATTGTCAAATTAAGGTCCAAAAATGTACCTTATTTCCCAATTTTTTCTTTATGTTATTGGTTTTTGTATTTTCAAAGTCTATAGTAAAAAAGTTTAAAGTCTATTGTTATTCAATTAAGGATTTTAAATGATAAACTAAAATTTTGTATTTTTCATGTTTGATAGATTTTCATTTAAAATGAATCACGAGAGAGGTTAAAATCAATTTGATACTACTTTCACGTGTAAATAATAAGAAACAAAATCCAACCTTATTCCTTCATATTTCAAAAAGTGCAAATTAACTTGTAACCATCGTATCATATATTTGATAAAATATACACTGGAATATTTATCATTTATAGATAAAACTAGGGAGAATTACAAAACTACATCATTTTCATTACATTTCACAAAACTACATCATTTCAAAAATACTTCACAAAACTACACCTAAACACTCAAAATTAAATTCAAATAAACCATACCCACACAAATCCTACCCTCTTAATACTATATCTTAAACACTAATTAGCGAACCCAAATGAAAAGATTTTAATTTTGGTAATTTTTAAAAGGGTAAATCAAACTTTAAATTTTTTGAAAGGGTGTAAATATGTAAAAATATTGAATTAGGTATAGTTTTGTGAAGGGGGTTAAAAGGGCGTAGTTTTGTGAATTTATCGTAAAACAGTCATCTTTTTCCTTCACTATTCACGTCACATTCAAGCGCTTTTTTTACTAGTTCAAAAATTATTAAAGTTACTTGGAAACGGGAAATATGATACGTATATGAGAATCAAACAAAAATATTTATCCCAGCGGTGGAGGTAAGCTTAGGGATAGGGGTCAAATGACCCCACTAATTTTTTTTCTTATTTTTATTGTATAAGCAACTTTTGTATGGTCCCACTTAAAATAATAATTTGACCCCGCCAAAATAACAATACTGAGATAATAAAAATAGTTTAACTTAGTTTAATGGGATAATTTTTTAAACTTTTTTTACAAAACTATATATTTCAAATCTCATTTCATAAAACTACATCTAATTCAAAGTATTTTTTCAGTTTATATCTTTTTTAAAATAAAATACTCTTTAAATTTTTACCTATTTTATTTTTGGTTTGTTATTTAGTGTTTATAATTAAAAGGGTAGAATTTAATGTTTATGGTTTATTAGATTTAATTTTTAGTAATTAGTTGTACATATAAAAAATTAAAATAGATTTTATAGAGACGTAGTTTGTAAATTACTTTTTTAAAAGCGTAATTATATGATTTCCCCTTTATTTTATTTAAACAATTAGGTTAATTTTTCCTTGATCAATAACTGGTTTTTTGTTTCTTTTAATTTTACAAATAATTGAAACTAAATATATTTTTTGGTATTGTCAATATACATGACAAATGCACAAACCTTAAAAATTATTCTTTCCTCTTTGTAGATTTAAAAAACTGTGAAAAGTAATGTTTTATAATACAAAAAAATTAAGCAATATAAGAGTGATCCTAAAATACATTTGCAATATCTTTTTAGCAAATTATAAACTATTAAAAATCATTTATATTTTTTTGCACCCAACACTACTAAAAAAAGTCATATAGCCACGGCCGTATCGGTGGCTATAGCAAAAGTCCGTGGCTATTTAGTCACGATTTGCCACGAAATTTTTTAGCCACGAGCGTATAGCCACGGAGTGAACGCTATAGCCACCGATACGGCCGTGGCTATATGAAATTTTTTTAGTAGTGCAATTAATTTTGTTTATAGCTCCGCCACTGAACATAACCTATCTTCTTTGTCCTCCATGTATCTCTTTTTTACGTGTTAAGGTGTTGTTGTTTTTTTATTTGCTTCGATTTTTCTATTTATTTTGTATTGATAGTGAATTTTTACTCTCGTGTGCACAAAATTCCAGTAAAGATGATGATTGTGATGTAGAGAGTGAAGGAGGCAAATCTTAAATGAGATTTTAAAATCTAAAGAAAACTATGCACTTGAAATTTTAAGATCAACAATAGATCAATCTAAAATCTGCAGCAAATCTTTTGAAATACATTGTTTTTTAAAAAAAGTCTCATGAAATCCAAATCCATTAGAGTTGATTTAAACATATGAAACCAATAATACCCACTAATTATTCGTAAAAAGAAAAAAAATATGATGGTTTGTAAGTTATTCGTAAAAAAAAATATTAACAGAATTTATAATACTTCATAAATAAAATTATTTTTGATAACTTTAAACTTACGACTATATTATGTATTTTGTTTTTAGTATTTTTATTATATAATAACTACTAATAACTTGGAAATTATTATAATATTTTTTAAGATTAATTTTGAATAAAATAATTTAACTTAATGATAATCTTATTCTTAACTTTGATAGAACTTTCAAAACAAGTTTTTATATTAAACATGCAGACAAATATATCATTATTATTATTATTATATTATGAAAATTTAATTAAAATTTAAACTAATATCAAGAAATAAATATAAAAACAATTATTGTCAACACAAAACCAACTAATAATATTATATTTTATGAATACATGTATATAAATTATTTGTATCTATAATGAAATTATTAATATTTTAAATAAATTTTGGGTAATTCCAGTAGTTCGGTTAAGTTTTACAAATTTAGGTTCATTTATGATTCGGTTTCGGGTTTTAGGGTAGTAAATTTCTCTACCTATTCGAGTTACTTATTTATTTGGTTCAAATATTTATGTTTTATTTCGATACGTTAATTTGGATCCGATTATTTTGTCCATCCATATAATATAATAAATAATAATTCTAAACTTATAAATTATGTTAAAAATCTGCTATATGGAATATGTACTATAAACATATAATATAGTAACAATATATTTTACTTCAACAAATTTTAATATTAAAATTTTTATTATTTTAAATAATTTTGGGGACGTTCAGTTTTATTTCAAACAAATTGTTTTGTTTGAGATTTCGGTTCCGGTTTTTCGATTAGTAAATTTTCCCGTTCAAGATATTTATTTTTCGGATCGGTTTCAATTTGGACATTTTGGTTATGTTCCAGTTTGATATTCTAGATTCGGGTAATTTGGATATAAATAGTAATACAAATTTTATTCAACAAATTTTAGTATTAAATGATTAAATTACTATTTGTTTGTATAAAAAATAAAAAAACAATAATAATATTATAAACTTCTAAATATTTTTATATATTCTATAAAAACAAAATATGTATCACAAACTTCTAAATTGAATTTATGTGCATATAAAATAAATTTTAAAATTATAGACATGTGGTGTACCACGAGTTAAATCCTAGTCTTATTATATAAAGTTTGGTTTCAAAAGTTTCTAACTCACGAGATTGCGACACATGTCAAGTGATTCGATTATATTTTGAAACATGTAAAATTTATCATAATATATTCAACATATTTTTCGTAAAATAAATGTATTTGTTTATTTTATTTTAGTTATTATTTTGTCTATTTTTAGGATTAATGTTTAGTTGCATAAATTTGATAAATTAATTTACCATTTTTACTTTTGAATTTTGTTTTAGTACATTCTAAATAAAATTTTTGATTTAGAATTTTTCATATTTATCTTAATATGTATTGTAAATTTAATTGGTTATCATGTGTTGAAATCTTAACGACAAAGATGACACGTGGCACGTTCATAAGAGTTTCTAACTTTTAAAAAAATTTATATAATAAGATATTTTGAAATTTAAGTAATTAATTTAATTGTAATGTTTTAATCTAATTGGTTGAATTTGTTTTTTTAAGTGTCAAAAATTTGACGGTTAATTTGACACGTGTCGCGACCACGTGAGTTAGTTACTTTCGAAACCAATCATTGTATAATAAGACTAAAAAAGACCCGCGAATACGCGGGTTTGTAAGTTATTCGTAGAAAGAAAAAAATAAAAATAATTAACATAATTTGTAATAATTTATAAATAAAATTATTTTTGATAACTTTAAACTTACAACTATATTATGTATTTTGTTTTTGCTTTTAGTATTTTTATTATATTATAACTCAAATAACTTGGAAATTATTATAATATTTTTTAAGATTAATTTTGAATAAAATAATTTAACTTAATGATAACTTTTTTATTAGAATAAATATATTAAAAAATTATCACTTAAGATGAATACTTAATAATATAATTATTTTCGAAATTGTTTAATTAAAAGATATTAAAATTTATGATGAAATTATGTTTTTGAATATATTTGATAAGTTTGTGACATGTCGGAATACCCTAGAATAATAGAATTGACATGTGTCACGATTTTGTGAGTTACTAGCTTTCCAAACCAAACTTTATATAATCTTATATAATAAGATTGAAAGTATTTTGTAACTTTGCATGTGGAGCCAACAAGTGTCTTGCTTTCTTGACATGTGTCCACATTTAATTTATTTTCATTCGAAATTTCTTTTCATTTTTCAATAATCAAAAATAAATCTTATATAATATGATAGGATGTTTTTTGTTGCTTCATTGTGGTGGTGACAAATGTTTCATTGTTTTTTGACATGTGTCTACATTTCAAACCAAAATTATTTTATTTCTTCTAAAAAACAAAATTAAATGTCAATTTATTTCCTATGTATTTTTCAATTTAATACAAATTATCATCGTAAGTTTCATATATTATTAATTATCGTCTTTTAAAAACAAGAATAAATGTCAAATTGTCTTATATATTTATTTTAGTGAAATACAAATGATTCACATGACTTTCATATAGTACTATTTTTAGATTTTATTTTGTTATTAAATTCATGAATTCATGACACACAAACATAATTATGAAAGTTGAATAGTTTTAATTACATAATTATTTCATTTTCTATAAGTTTTTTTTCTCAAAATAAATTTGGTCAAATGTTATTAATTTTTATTAGATATGTGAAATTATATATGCAATTACATTCACATATGTAATTAATATATTAATATATAAGTTTTAGATTTATATAGAAATTTTGCAGTCAATATATCCTACTATCCTTATAATTTTTGTAACCCATTATCATAATTAGATAATACTAGCAAAAAACATAATTTTTAAAATTTGGTGATTAGTTAATGTTGAAACTATAAACAATAATCTATTTTAACTCACTTTTGTCGTGAAAAATTGTTGATCAAGTCAACAAAATATATATCTCTTAGGTGTTATCATTCAACAAATTAAACTAAAATTAATTTTATAACATAATGGTGACAATTATGTTGAAAACAAATTTTCATCACTCCACCTTGTAACTCTCATTAGAATGTGACTATATAATGAAAATCATTGTTTCTTCCATAAAACATGTGTTTTCTCTAAAACATGTTTTATGGAAGAAACAATGATTTTCATTAAAACATGTTTTAGGGAAAACACATTCGTATACTTTAACATAAAAAAGAATCTCATAAAAACAATCTCTCATATTTTCTTCTTAGTTTTTTCTAGAGAGTACAACACGATTTATAGGTTTGGAAAGTTATGATCTCGGGTGTTTAGGGGTTGTGATCATGTGGTAATGGAAACTTTTGTTTGTTGTTCGGACAACTTTTTGGTCTCCAAAATGGTTATTTGTCGACTTGATCAACAATCTTCCACAACAAATGTGAGCAAAAAGAATAATTGTATCATATCTAATGCATGTTTTTTCCATACGATTTTATTTTACTATAACTATCAAACTAATACCAATTTTTAAGAAATATACAAAATTTGAGTTCAACAATATTTTGAACAAATACATGCAAAATAGATATTAAACAAAATTAAAATCTCAAAAGACATATAGTAAATATTGAAAAGGTGTATATATGAGAAAAATTGAATCCCAAATGAAATTTTTTAATTTTGGAGAAGTTTTATAGGGTAAATCAATCATTTAAAATTTTGTAACTGTGTATATATGAGAAAAAATTGAATTAGGTAGAGTTTGGTAAAGGAAGGAATGAAAGAGTGTAGTTTTGTGAATTCCTCTTGATTTAGTTGAATGTTTCCAAAATCGTAGTAGGCGGATAATGATTATGCCTTAAATTTGCCTATTTTTAGATTACTAAATTCAAGTGTTTATAGTTTTAAAAGAACCAAACTTTTACTATTGGTTTGTTAAAAAAACTTACGTATTTTGACTTACCGTTTGAATCGTCTCATGAATCATGGTAGTTTGAGCCATATTCTTTAATGTTTATATAAGATTTTTTTAGTTCATTTTCTTAATTAAACATATATAGTTAATTCTATGATAACATAATTGTGAATCAAATGTTGATAACAATGTGCTTATCCCTAAGACATTATTTGTGAAGTGATTTTTGTGAAAAATCTTAGGTGTCAACACCACAACGAGTTTCAGCTGATTAAATGTGACATGACAAGTTTATTCAATAACAACCAATCAAATAGCCACATAAACAACTTCATTAAAAAAACGTAAAAGACTTTCGAAAGCCCACTAATAAAACTTGAATATTCATCTTTTATATTTTTTGTGGAAAATTATCAAAAATTACCAATAAATTAACGAAAGACATATTTTTTGAAAATGCAAATTTAATTTAGAGAAATTTTAAAAAATATCATGAAAAAATTATTTTTTTGGTTAAAAATTATTTTAATGAATATTCTTTTTTCATCAAGAAATGATTTTAATAATAAAATGCGCAAAATGTCAAAATAAATTTCAACTTTTGTTTAGGGTTTAGACTTTATATTTTAATCACAAACTTTTGTTGACCGAGCCATAATAGTCATACCGTGAAATCGTTTAACGAAGTTGTTTATTCTTTACGTTAAATCATTTAACATCGTTCCTTTTATAGCTAAGTCAATATGGTTGAAATATACAATTTTGAAATAACTTTTAATTTAAATAAAATATTCAGAAACATGATTTTATAAATTTAGGAAACTTTAATTAAGGAATTTTGGAAAACTTACTTTTTATAAAATATAAAGTCTAGAATTTTTAGCAAACAAAAAGATTTGTCATGTTTAATTCTGAATATTCACTTCTTTCACTTGCTCAATAGAGTTAAACTTTAGGGTCTCTTAATTATAAATATCCTTTTAAATTGTTCATAGTTTCATCAACGCCAATTATTTTGGTTTTAATACAATTTTTCTTTACGCGTATTCTTTTCTTCATATATATTTCAATAACATGGATTATAAAAATGAATATTTACAATCATAATTTTTAGAAAGCTTATTATCATAATTTTGGCTTTACTGATTTTTTTTTAATAACTAAATCAGTTGGTTCAATATTTTTAAATTACTTTCAAAAAACATAAACCTGCGCATGGCGCAGGAAAGTTACCTAGTATGATTTTATATTACTAATTTATTTGCATCAATTGATGTTTTCATATCATATTACTCATTTCTTTTTCATCAAGTAGATTTTTTTGTACCTTCAAAGCTTACTCTCGCTTAGCTCCTAAATGTACTTAATCAATTGCAACGTGCGTATGTCAAATCTATATTATTATTTTTGAAGTAGTAATTTGAACATGTCCAAATACTCACACTTATTTACACATTATGCCATTAAGCATAAAAGGAAATATTTTTGAACATTTAATTACGAAAAACCAAATAAGGAAATATAACAATCCTCTCCAAAAATAAATAAAAAATATTAAGGAAATTATGTAAAAATCATTTGAAAAAATAAAAATATGTAATTCACATAAATACATTATTACATAGTTTTTTTTATAAAAACTACCATTAAAATTTTATGTAGATCAAACTACCATTAGAAAGAGTTTTTTTTTAACCGTTACATTATTTTTAACAAAAAAACACACAAATTAAAAACACACTACAAGAAACTGGGCTTTTAGCAACGAAATTTATCAAGGAAATAGCGACGAATAAATATAGCAACGAAATAGCAACGAATTGGCGACGAAATAGCAACGGAGAATCTTGTCGTCGCTAAATCGTCGCTATTTAGCGAGGTATTATTTCGTCGCAACATTTGCGACGATTTAGCGACGATTTTGGCGACGAATGAGTTCTGCGTTGCTAAATCGTCGCTAATTAGCGACGATTTAGCAACGAATATGTATCCTTGCTAATTAGCGACGAATTAGCGAGGAGGGTCGCTAAGTAGGTAAGCACGTTTTCAAAAACGTTGCTAAATCGTTGCTAATTTTATTTCCTTGCTAATTCGTTGCTAATTTTCCTTGCTAAATGGTTGCAAAATTTTTAGAATGGGACTATATAAACCCATCTACACTCTTCAAAAAATCACACCACAACACAATACAAAATCATTAACTCTATAAAAATATAAACACTCTAAAAATTTCAATATGTCTCACGGTAATAACAATATATACGAGTTACGGTCTTGGATGTATCGGCATAAAGATCGATCGAGGGTAGTTACAGACGAATTTACGGAGGGACTTCAAGCATTCATGCAGCAGGCCGGAAACATGCAGAATACGCAAGATACCGGTAAAATGTATTGTCCATGTAAGAAGTGCGTTAACACTAAATACGTGTTTGTTGAAACCGTATGGAAACATCTTTTTAATAGAGGTTTTATGCCGCAGTATTTTGTTTGGTTTCAACATGGGGAAGGGTATAACTCTAATAATACTGAAGTTGGAGATAATAGTTATACGTTTCCTGTTAGTGATCATGTTAGTAACGAACCTGCTAATTTACCGCATCATTTTGATAGTAACTATGATCATGATCAGGCCGGTGGTTATGTGCATGTAGATGATAATAGATATCATGAAATGGTTGCTGATGCATTTCATGATACGAGGGAGTATTTATCCGAAAATGTAGTTGAGGAACCTAACCTAGATGCTAAACGATTTTATGATATGTTAGACGCTGCGAATAAACCAATTTACGAGGGATGTAAAGTTGGATTGTCAAAACTATCATTAGCATCTAGGATGATGAATATAAAATCTGATAATAATTTGAGTGAGTTTTGTATGGATTCATGGGCGGAGTAACTGAAAAAATATCTGCCTGAGGGTAATTTAGCTGCTGAGTCGTATTACGAAATACAAAATTTGGTTTTTAGTCTTGGATTGCCTTCTGAAATGATTGATATTTGTGTTAACAATTGTATGATTTATTGGAAAGATGATGATGAGCTGCTTGAATGTCGTTTTTGTCGTCAACCGAGATATAAGGTCCAAGGGAAGGGGAGTAAAGTCCCGTATCAACGGATGTTGTACTTACCCATCACAGACAGACTCAAAAGATTGTATCAATCGGAGAGGACATCCGATTCGATGAGATGGCATGCGAACACTCGGTTGAAGATGGGGAAGTCACTCATCCGTCGATGCAAAGGCTTGGAAGCACTTCAACACGGTATACTCGATTTCGCGAGAGAGGTTCGTAATGTATACCTTGGTTTATGCACCGACGGATTTAGTCCATTCGGTATGTACGGTAGACAAGTACTCTTTGTGGCCGATTATACTAACTCCGTATAATCTACCTCCCAATATGTGCATGCAAAGAGAATTTCTTTTCTTAAGCATTTTAGTACCGTGTCCGAAGCACCCAAAGAGAGCTCTTGATGTTTTTCGCAACCTTTGATACATGAGTTAAAAGAGCTATGGTCCACTGGGGTTCGTACGTATGATATCTCATGCAAGAGAAATTTTACGATGTGTGCAGTGCTCATGTGGACTATTAGTGACTTTCCTGCTTATGGCATGTTAGCAGGTTGGACAACGCATGGACGATTGTCTTGTCCATATTGCCGTCATCGGACTGATGCGTTTCAACTCCCACATGGAAGGAAAACAAGTTGGTTTGATTGTCACCGACGTTTCCTTCCAATCAATCATCCATACCGAAAGAACAGAAGGTTATTTAAGAAGAATCGGTCGTTAAACATCCACCCCTACTTTATCCGACGGGGGCAGAGTTATTGGAGGAGTTGGATAATTATGGGGCGCAAAAAACATGTAGACGGGGTGGTAATTGGCATGTTTCTAATTTACCCGATGGATACGGAGAAAGCCATAACTGGCACAAGAAAAGCATTTTTTGGGAACTCTCGTACTGGAAAAATCACTTGTTGAGACATAACCTCGACGTTATGCACATTGAAAAAACTTTTTTGATAATATTATAAACACATTGTTGAATGTACATGGGAGAACTAAAGACAATTTGAAGACAAGACTAGATTTGCCAGAAATATGTTTTAGAAGTGAGTTGCATATCACGAACGATGGTAAGGCTCCGATCCCAATCTACGATTGAAACCTCGAAGCAAAAAACGCGTTATTCAAATGGGTCACTTCGATGTCAAGTTTCCCGACGGATATGTTTCCAAGTTATCTGCATGTGTTGAGAATGGTCAAAAGTTTTCGTGTATGAAAAGTCACGACTGTCATGTGTTTATGCAAAGAATTTTACCTTTTGCTTTCGATGAGCTTTTACCGAACCCGCACACACGGCAATAGCGGTATCATTGAACCCTAAAATGTTTATATTTTAATTTTGATTAATTAGTATATATATAATTAAATTAATATAATGTTTAAATTTTTCCAGAGATCGGTGCATTTTTCCGAGATCTATGCACCCGTACGCTTACAGAAGAGGTCATTGAACAGTTACGTGACAGTATCCCGATTGTGTTGTGCAACTTGGAGAAGATTTTCCCTCCATCCTTTTTCGATGTTATGGAACACCTTCCAATACATCTTCCTCACGAGGCGAATTAGGAGGGCTGTGCGGTTTCGGTGGATGTATCCTTTCGAACGATTTATGGGACATTTGAAAGGAAAGGCGAAAAACCTTGCAAGGGTTGAAGGATCTATTGTCGCTGGATCTTTAACTGAAGAGACGTCTCATTTCGCCTCATATTATTTCGGTTCCAATGTAAAAACACGTAGAACAACAACACGACGCTACGATGATGGAGGTGTTGGAAGAGCTGCCGGAAAAATAAAAGAAGTTTGGTGGGAAAGTGATCAACATCGGCAAAGCGCACATACTTACATCCTCCTTAATTGTGAATATGCCCGACCTTTTGAAAGGTATATGCATGCAACTACTCATTCGCAAACCCATCATGCATAAACAAAATAAATATTTAATTTTGATTCAGTTTCCTGCGTTGTTTTAGAATAATTTTGTTTATATCTCTTATATTATGTATGATATTTTCTTACCCGTTGCAAAACATATATATTATAGGGTGAATGACAATACTAGACTTGGAAAGTATGATTATTACTAGAATAGCCTAAAACTTTTTTTATTACTAGAATATTTTTGCTTACTTTTTTACCCTTTTATCATTTGACAACAAAAAACGTAATTACGTAAAATGTCATTACTATTTTTCTGCGCTTTTGCGTTTATTACGAAAAAACCAGCGCGCTGATGTTACGACAGACTTATTAGAACGGTAGATTTATATTTTGGAACGGTAGATTTATATTTTGGAACGGTAGATTTATATTTTAGAACGGTAGATTTAAAAAACGATGGTAGACTTATAAACATGGTTGGTAGAGTTATTTTGTTAAATCTGGTAGACTTATATTTCTGACATAGTAGATTTGTTTGGGTGTGGTAGACTTTTATCGACATTGGTAGATTTGTTCAACAGACACGGTAGAGTTAAATACGTTTGGTAAATTTTTAAACCTTGGAAGCTCAGATTTGACTTTTTAGGAATTTTCGTTGACTAAATCGGTAGATTTGTTTTATATGATGGTAGATTTTTTATGTTTTTTGGTAGGTTTATTTACTGACTTGGTAGTTTAATATTGTTATTTGTCTTTGTGTGTGATGGTAGACTTGTTCATGTAGTGGTAGATTTTGTAAAATTAGATAGACGGAACCATTGTTGCGGTAGACTAATTGTACCAGTTTTCATTTCCCGTCTTGGTAGTAGATTTATTTCTTTGGTGGTAGATTTGTTATATGTTGGTAGATTTATTTTTGTTGATAGTAGAGTTTTGCTAATCTTTGCAGAGGTTACTATAATAGTCTTCGCATGGCAGACTTATCAGTTTTCGGTAGATTTATTTGAAAACATAAAATAAGAAACAATTATGTGACGGTAGACTTTTTCTTATTTGCAGACTTAATATTTTTCGGTAGTTACTTTTATGTCCTTGACTATGCAAAACACCTCTTTCTTCTACCTCATCTAGGTTTGGCCGTCAAAAACACTTTTTTTGCGATCCTTCACAAAATTTTTTGAAAATAATTTCGAAATCTTGTTTCTTCAACCAAACATGATCCAAGTCATATTGGTTAGTGGAAATTGGATTTTTGAGAAGAATCGATGGATATTTTTCGTCGCCAAAGCTAGAGGATGTCGTATTTTAAGTGTAGCCAAAGATATCGATTATGGGTTTCTTCTACGGATGGTTTATGAAGATTTTGGATTAGATCCACGGGAAGTTGAGGTAAAATTGAGTTATATGTTGGCTAAGGAGTATCTAATCAAATTACCTCAAGATACACCATCGGTTTTCATTGGTAATACAAGGCAATTAAGTGGGATGACTCACTTTCCAATAGATGTTTTACCAAATTGCAATTTAAATCACTTCTCTGTCCCAGACGTTTGTGTTCATTGCTTTAAGAAGAAAAGGAAGACGAGTCAGACAAGGAAGAAGAAGAAGAAAAGGAAGAGGAAGAAGAAAAGGAAGAGGAAGAAAAAAAAGAAAAGGAAGAAGAAAAGAAAGACGAGGCAGACAAAGAAGACGAAGAAGAAAAGGAAGAGGAAGAAGAAAAGGAAGAGGAGGAAGATGTGGATGTTTTTGGTTCGTATAACTGATATTGAAATGCCAACAGAGTGGTGGTTTGTGGTCAACGGAGTTCCGATTAGGTATTCTATGAAAGAGCATTGTTTGTTAACTTGATTATCATGCCATGACTATCCCGACAAGTGAAAGGAATTGGAAAATATGAAGTTGGTACAAAAGGTGTTTGGAAAGACGAGAGGTATAAAAATAAAACAAGTGGAAGAGAAGTTGGAAGAAATGAAGAACAACAACTGCATCGAGAGGAAGAAGTTGATGGTCTTGTATTTCTTATGCAAGATATTGAAAGCAAATATTAAGAGTGATCGAAATATAGACCCATTCCTTCTATGTATTGTCGATGATTTGCATGCTTGTGAGAAATTTCCTTGGGGACGGTACACGTTTGAAGATTGTTTAGAAGGAATTTGAAGCATTGTAAAGAAAATGGGAGGTATAGTCAAACCAAGAGCACAACCTCCCTTTCTTGGTTTTATTGTTCCTTTAGAGGTAAGATCATGTGTTGAGTTTATAAATTTTAATAGTTAATAGGATTAAAATGTTAATATATGGTAAATGAATGTGTAGATTATGCCATTTGAATGTATTTCGCGTCTTGGACGCAAATATAGAGAAGATGTACCCGCAGAGAAGGATTGTCCGAGGATGTGCAAGCGAAAGTTCACCAAATGTGATATAAAAGTGTTTCCAATAGATGTCATTCATGAAACGCTTGGAAGCACTAAGGTTATATGAAGATCAAGATATGTGTTTGATTATATGTTGGCGGATACTCAATTGGTAACACTGTTCTGTGCAGGATATTGAGAGCATATTGGTACCATACGCGGATGAAAAGACTCTTTTGGACAGTCTTATAGACGATGATGTTGATGATGGGATAGGTTTTATTGATCGAGTAATGGATTGTTGGAGAAAGCGTCTAATAGTAGACAAGAAGAAAATCTGGTGGAAAGATATGTATTAAGAAGATGTTGGTTCTCGGATAAAAGGTAGCAATGTTGGTCCTAAACATGAGAAAGTGGAAAACATGTCTCAAAATAAGGCTTCGGTTTCTGGAGTAGATGATTCATTTCTCGGAGTAATAAAGGAGAAAATGGAAAAAGGGTTGAAGAAGATGATGGTCAAGCTTGGTGAAATTGAAAAGAAATTGTAGGATAAACTTGGAGAAATTGGTGATAAAATGAATGAAGTAAGAAGGTATTTGCAGAAGAAGAAGAAGAAGAAAAAGACGGAGAAGAAGAAAGCGAAGAAGAAGAAGATAATGAAGGAGGAAAAGGAAGAGATGATGGTGATCAGAGAACGAAGAAGGAGAAGAAGAAGCTGGACCAAGAGTTGATTTTGAGGAGTGGTTAGAAGAGGACAAGGAAGGCATGTCTGAAGTACACACCTGAAGAGAAAAAGATACAAAAAACAACTTAGGTGGTTGCTGGTTACTTGTTTTGTACTTTGGTTTGATTTTTTTTGGTAAAACTGCAACAAAATAGGTTCATTTGTGTTTAGGTATGTACAATTGGAATCTAAACTTGTTCAAGTGTGTGCAATTAAAACAACTGAATCTAAGTTGTCCGGACAAGAAATAGTAAATGAATTGGACAATTGGGTCTTAGTTGTTCGGACAAGTAAGAGTAAGTTTTCAGACAAATGAGAAAAATTTAAAGGGACAATTGACAATAGTATAACTTGGTAATTAAAAATTATAACGAAAATATAAAGTCATACATAATATAATATAATATAAGAAGAAGATCCATGGAAAAAACAACACAATTAGGATCTTCCGCCGCCGCATTCTAGGTTTAGCCACAACCACCTATTTCCTCCTTGCAAGTAATCTTATCAACCTTTTAATCTCCTCGTCTTTCTCGGATAACAGACCATTAATGCAAGCAATTTCTTTCAACAACATGGTCACCTTAGAGTTAATGAAAGTATGTAGCTTTTCATCTCGGGTTTTCATCTTCGTAAGTTCTTCATCAATTGCGTGATCCCACCATGTCCGTTTGTGGTCTTTTCCATCTCCAACACGATCATACGCATAAATCAATACACATAGGTTGTTCATGGATTATACAGAGCTAAATACAATATCCATACACATATGTTCATCCAATTATTAATAACGTTACAAGTATTTTCTCTATCTTGTTTTTAGATTATACAGAACTAGTGTGTTAAACTTACCAGAGTGGCTGTACATTTGTAGCATCTTCTTCCATGATCTTCCACCTGCGTACTCTCAACGATTTTCATGAACTGACCACACCAACATGTATCCGGCACACCAAAATCGCCCTCAACTCGGTTGCAAGCGCTCAACAAACTTGATTCAGAGGAAATGATGTTTGTGTAACTGATTGACATCGTCAGACAAAGTGTTTCGATCGGAAGAAAAATTGGGGATTGGAGATCTCAGATCCATCGTCTAGGGTATGGAAAGGGGAAGAAAGGAGAATTTCGAGAAGAGAGAGAGAGATGAGGAGGAAGTGGAAGATAGGTTTTTGTCGGTTTTGTCTTATATGTAGATAAAAATAAAATATAAGAGAGTAAAAAATAATAAAAAACCACGTTTTTCCCTTTTTTCTCAAATCTCGTCAAAGTGGGCCACACTTTAATTTTTATATGAAACAACACGTATTGTAAAAGTTACACAGTTGTACATAAATGTACAATTGTACTTTCATATACATAGTTGTACTTTGTAGAATTTTCACAAATTGTAGTTGGACCTTAACCTCAAAGATTTATATCTAGTTGGCGACCTTAGTTTCCTCTCTTAATTACCATTAAACTAGGTGGTTTGACCCGCGCGCATGGCGCGGATATAAATAATTTTTAGAAAAAATAAATAAAACAAATTCAAATGTTATATTAATGATAAATAATATTTTTCTTAAATTATGCTAACATCACAAAGAGATAAATAAAACCAAATGTAATATATTAACAATAAAAAAATGAAAAAGTTGAAAAAGAACAAATATATCAAAATTTTGGTTTTGTGTTTTGTGGTGGACTTATATTATTTAAAGACAAAAATTTTAATATTTTTATAGTTTTGAGATTATGTTAAAGAAATATAGCTTTGGTTTGAGATTTTAAATAAAAATCATCAATTAAAATGAAAATTTGTTAAAAACGTATGTATGTATGCTATTAAAACATATGTTTGTTACATATGTTTCTATTCTACGAAATAATATGTTTGACACTTAAAAAGACGATAAAGATATATGTCCACAAATTAATTTGGATAATATAAAACAAAACATATTCAACAAAAATAGTTTTATGCGAATTAGATAAAAACTCATTAATGAAGATGTTAAAAATTATAATATCTTTAGATTTCAAAAAATATAAAATATTATGATGCAGGTCAAAAATTATAAGTTTACATATTTATAAGAATAAATTAATAGTTATCAAACATTTAAAAGAAGTTACATTTATAATATTTGCATAAATATTAGAAAATTGTTGATCAAACTTGAATCATCGTGTATGTAAGCAAAATGGATTAGACAATTTATAATAATCATAATATTATTAATAATAAGTGTATTTTTATTTTCCATTTATTTCTCCCTTATCTATAATAATACATAAAACTAATTAAATATTTTTAAAAAATCATTTTCCCAAAATTTTAGCTGTCACGTGAAGACCAATTCTCGGATTTTATAGAAGTTATATATTTTTTATTTTGTTTTTATTTATGTGATTGTTATATTTTTTGTTGACAATTACTTTTTTGTAGCAATGTTCCTTATATGATTTAATTATTTAAATGTACGTGTTACTTCCATAATTATTATTAATTTATTTTACATTCTTCGTTATATATTGTTATTTTGAGTTTAATGTTTTTATAGATTTTGCATAATTTAGATTTAGTTTTGCTTTTAAGATTATCTATGTAGTAACTTATTTATAATTAAACGCATTCTTGTGTTTGATTACTCTTTTTGTAATTATGAATACTTAAATTTCATCGATTTTACTGTTGTTCGAAAGTTTTTTCTCTCGTTAGTTTTCGAAATCATTTGCTTATTTTTTTAGTTTTTTTGTTTCAGTCTTTTTCCATGAGTTGACATTAATATGGTTTTGTATACATAATATAAATTAAAATACCAACACTTTTTAGTAAATTTATTGAAATTTCGAAAATATTATATTAATAATTAATATATGGTAATATAAATTATGAGAAATAAAATGGATAATTACAAACAATTTTTGAAAATATTAAATTAATTAAATATAAAACAATTTTCTTAATCTTCTCTTTTGGCAACACGTAGGCAAACCTACTTGCATATATATAAGAAAATATTAAATTAATTAAATATAAAACAATTTCCTAATTTTTCTCCAGTAATAAGTAAGTGTTTTAAATTATAATATAAATTAAAATATCAAAAATAAATCGTACATTTTTTAGTAAATTTCAATATATTAGTGATAATTAAATATTTTAATTAAAATACCAAAAAGATATTGTACACTTTTTAATAATTTTATTGAAATTTCGAAAATATTATATTAATAAATAATATATGATAAAATAAATTATGAGAAATAAAAGGGATAATTACAAAAAAAATTCGAAAATATTAAACTAATTAAATATAAAAAATATAAATTATGAAAAATAAAAGAGATAATTACAAACAATTTTCGAAAATATTAAATTAATAAAATTTAAACTAATTTCCTTATTTTTCTCTTTGGACGACACGTAGGCAAAACTCCTTGCTATTTATTATATATGATAGGTTGCTACAACAAAAAATTCACGAAATCTTACTTTCAAGAGTTGTATGTAATAAGTGATAACTTACCTTAATTTCCTTATACTATAAAGAGTTTTATGATGAGGTCGAACACATGTTGGATGAAATTTGAATTTTTTTGATGTTTATTCGTTCAAATACTTTATTAATGGATTGAATCATTGTTTCATTGTCATATTTGTAATAACATATTAAGTTTATGTGGTTTAAGCCCAAGTCAACAATCAAACTATAGTTATACCTTATTGATCAAGTTGTCCTTTCAAACTCAAGTTGTACTAAATTGATCAAGTTGTCCAAATGTAATAATACAAAACAACAAGAAAACAAACAAACTTCATCATGATCTTCATATGCTCCTTCTTCATCCTCTTCATCCTCTTCGGGTTGTAACCATTGCTCCAAGTTTATTCCAGCGATACGCTTGTTTGACTTCTTTTTCCTCCTATCGCTTGTCGATGGGTATCGAGTTTCTTGATTTCTTTTGGGCTTAGGAGTATACTCCGGCGGTTAAGCGTACACCTATAGAATATCATCAGGAATAGTCCAATTGGATTCATGTGGCACCAAATAAAGGGTCCTAGAAGCTGCCAAAACCCAAGAATGCATTAAGTAATATTCGGAACATAGATCGTGGATTGGGATATTCATTTTTCTCCATTCTTTTCTCCTGAAAGCCCTCACTACAGCTATTGCATGAACGCACATATACTTGTCTATGTCATAATATTTGCAAGAACAAGTTTTCTCCTTCAAATTCACCACATACATTTTCCCTGACTGTGCTCTTACGTTGTATTCAAGATGAAAACTATTTAGCTCAACTACCAACAATTTTGATGCGATTACACATCGATCAAGCAATTCATTCTCCACAAAAGGCACCAGATACTTGTCTATCGCAGTCCCATATTCTTTTCTGTGTTTGTTGAACCACTCGGAAAATTTCTCCAAAATCGCATCAATCATACTAATTAGATGGTACTTCCTTGCTTTCAAAAATGCATTATTCATTGATTTCGCTGAGTTGCTTGTGTCTATGTTGTATTTGTCTCCTTCAAAATACGCCCTTGTCCATTTCTAAAGTCCTATATTATTGTCTAGATAGACACCAGCTTTAGCAAACCTACACTTCAATTTAGCATATTGTCTATCAAACTCGGGCTTGGTATAAGCATGAGCGCATTCCCTGAATTTCTTTGCAAGTTCATCTTTATTTTTCTTCTCATGTTCTCTAACATTTTGACACAAATGCCAAATACAATGTCCATGTTTTGCTATAGGGTACACCTCCATGACCGATTTGATGATGCTTGAATTTATGTCACTTATAAAAACCAATCGAGGATCATCGGGTATAACGGTTTAAAGCTTCTCAAGAAACTATGCCTAACTGACATCTTTCTCGTGATCAATGACACCAAAATCAATAGGATAATGATGATGATTAGGATCCTGAGTTGTAGCAAAAACTAACATACCTCCGTATATAGTCTTCAAAAATGTTGCATCTACGACAATAATTTTCTCATTGCTTTAAATCTTTCGATGCTCTGACCTAAAGCGATAAATAGATACTTGAACCTATTACCTTCGGCCAATTCCACATACGTCTTTGTTCCTAGATTAACCTTCTCTAACATGTGCAGATAAGAAAACAAAATCTTGTAGCCTCTTTTAGGGCTACCCTTTACATCGTTAACATGTTGTTTATTTCCTCTCAAAGCGGTAGAGTACGACATCTGCACACCAAGTCGACGTTGTGCAATACTAATAATGGCCTTTAGAACAGGTGTATCATATAAACCTGGATAATCTTCATATAACATTGAAGCAATTAATCTCTGTGTACCTCTCTGACAACCGCTACTACTATTTGCAGCCGAATCAAGGCGAGAACATGTGTGCATCTTTCTGCGCACTATGATGGTCCAAAAAGATGACGCCTTAGTCTTCGCAGCTCTTACATACCATTTACAACCTATCGTAGCTTGTCGACATCGTAGTTTAAGTTGATTCGTGTCCGACTTCACTGTTACAACCTCATAGCAAATCTTGTTTACAGCTCGGGAAACTAAATTTTGCATTGCCTCTTTAGAATTAAATTCTTGTTCTATTTCTATATTTGTATCATCATCCCATTCACCAACAAACTGAATTTGTTTCACATGACCTACATTCTCAACATATCCATGTCTCCTATCAAAATCTTCATCGACATGGTTATCCACTGGGCTATCCATCGTTGCAGCCGATTCATTAAGCCCGTTAGTAACAAGATTATCATTTACAACATCCGCCATCACCTCTTCATTAATTGGATCGTTTATTATATCCCACATACGAGCATTATCTACATCACACTACAAGAAACAGTCGATATAGCGACGATTTTTTGTTTCGAATTAGCACGATTATGTTTGCGACGAATTTAGCGACGATTTTGCGACGGATTTTGTCGAAAATCGAAGACATCGCAAAATCTTCGCTACGTAGCAGAATCGAAGACGTTGCAAAATCGTCAAAATCGTCCCATAGTTCACACCAAATGAACTTTCTTGCTCCGCTCTTGAATGTTTCTCCACTCTCTGGTTCGTTTCAAAAGTTTGCATTACCTGAACATGCAACACATATTTGAGACCCTCTGTACCAAGTGATGTTAGATACACATACACGTCCTTGTTATCTACAATATATGATTCTCTCGACTTTTAGATAAAACGTAACTTAGTCTGAGCTTTTCTTTGCTTTCATCATTCAGAGTCTTTTTGTAGATCTTATCAAGTAACATTGAGTAAGTGATATCTTCCACGGAACACGTCTTAAGAGATATTGCATACACAAATTTTCCAGAATTCCATTCATCTTTAGAATAATACCCTCTATAATCAAAATGTATGTTTGTGCGTTTGTTCTTCATCACCTCCTACAAAGAAACAAGAAATAAAACTCAATTACAACTATCTGATATGTAACAGTACAACCAATTGTACTAGTTGGACTATTATATCGACAACCACATTTGTACTATTTGAACCGTATTGATTATGGAGATTTATAACAGTCGTACCATTTGCACCCATTGTATTGAATCTGAATTGAAATGAAGATCCAACAATATTTTAATTTAACTAATTTCACACAATTCATAACCTACTTTCGCTAAATTATCCATACGTATACACGCAAGATGGTTAACAAACAAATGTGAACATGATTAAGCAATCAAATTCATTACAAATATCTAAAATTTGTAATTCTTGAAAAAACACAAAAATTGAAATGAGAGAGTAGAACAAACCAATGAATGCATCACTACAAGAAAACAGGGTAATTTCCTACCACATTTCCGACCGTAAAAACGTGGTCGGAAATTTCCGACCACTTTCCGACCGATTTCCGACTACATGGATATTGGTCGGTAATCGGTCGGAAATTTCCGACCAAATTCCGACACAAATATTTGGTCGGAATTTGGTAGGAAATCGGTCGGATTTCCGTCGGAATTTATTTTGGTCGGATTTCCTTTGAAAATTTCCTACCGATTTCCGACCGATTTCCTACCACAATTGATCCGTTGCACAACGGTAACGAAACGTTAAAATATCGGTCGGAAATCGGTCGGAAAGGTAATCCGTCGGAAATTGGTAGGAAATTTCCTACCACTTTCCGACCAATTTCCGACGGAAAACATTTCCGACCGATTTCCGACCGATATTTTAACGTTTCGTTACCGTTGTGCAACGGATCAATTGTGGTAGGAAATCGGTCGGAAATCGGTAGGAAATGTTTCTTATATATATCACACCCTCACTTCTTCTTTCTCACAATTTCTCTTATCAATCTCCATTTACCACAAAATTCAATACAAATTAACAATTTCTCTTATCAATCTCCATTTACCACAAAATTCAATAAAAATTATTATAATGAGTTATTTTAGATCGTGGATGGATGGAAATCATAAAGATCCTGCGACGGGATTACTTTCGGAAGAATTTGCGGAGGGGCTTAAACAATTTATGAAGTTTGCCGCAATTCAAGAAAGAACCGTAGCAACAGGTAAAATGTATTGTCCTTGTAAAAATTGCGATAATCGTAGAAATGTTTTGGTAAAAATAGTATGGAAGCATTTATATAATGTTGGTTTTACGCCGGGGTATAAAATATGGTATTCTCATGGGGAAAATGATTTGATGGTAAATTATCCTAGTAGTAGTAATGTACAATATTATGATAATAATTTAGTTGTCCCTACGGTAGAAGAACCTATATCCGTAGATAGGACCGTGCAAATGGTAAATGATATTTTTCGCGAAACTATGCCGTCGTTTGTTGGAGATCATCATGAGCCTACATTGGAGGAGCCAAATGTGGAAGCGCAGAAATTCTTTGACATGTTGGATGCCGCTAAGAACCCGTTATATGGTGGGTGTAGAGAAGGTCATTCACCTCTTTCACTCGCGACAAGAATGATGTCTATCAAAACGGATTACAATCTTTCGAAGATTGTGTGGATGCGTGGGCTGGTCTGATCAAAGACATTTTGCCCGAAGATAATATGGCACCGGGGACGTATTATGAAATCGAGAAGTTGGTATCCGGTCTAGGATTACCGTATCGGATTATCGATGTGTGCGTCGATAATCGTATGTTATATTGGAGAAGAGATGAAAACCGCTCGGCATGCCGGTTCCGTAAGAAACCACGATATAAAGAAACTGGTGGAAGAGTGTCCATACCTTATAAGAGAATGTGGTATTTGCCGTTAACGGATAGACCGAAGAGGTTATATCGGTCGGAGCGCACGGCAAGTTCGATGAGATGGCATGCGGAACATGAGATGTTAAATGGAGAGATAGCACATCCTTCGGATGCTCAAGCATGGAAACATTTTCAAAATGTGTATCCTAGTTTCGCAAGTGAGAGTCGCAATGTGTATTTGGGATTAAGTACCGATGGTTTCAACCCTTTTGGGAAACATGGGAGACAATATTCTTTATGGCCGGTGATCGTCACGCCTTACAACTCGCCTCCGTCATTGTGCATGGTTAGGGAGTTTTCGTTCCTATCTATTCTTGTTCCCGGGCCTGGGCCGAGCATCCGAAGAGAGCACTAGACATATTTATGCAGCCGTTGATACATGAGTTGAAGATGTTATGGGAGAGTGGAGTTGAAACGTACGACATATCAATGCAACAAAACTTCATGATGCGAGCGAGTACTAATGTGGACTATTAGCGATTTTCCGGCATATGGTATGTTATCTGGATGGACCACACATGGACGGTTATCTTGTCCTTATTGTCAAGATAACACCGATGCTTTCCAATTGAAGAACGGACGTAAATCATGTTGGTTTGATTGTCATCGACGATTTTTACCAAACGATCATCCATACCGTCGGAGCACTACTTTGTTTACGAAGAAGAAGAAAATCTATGAAGGACCTCCCGAAGAAGTAAGCGGTGAACATATACTAACTCAACTTAGAGATTTTGGAGCCGAGAAGACAAGTACGTTGTGGTGGTAACGGACATCAAGTTGTGGATGAATATGGTGAACATCATAACTGACACAAAAAGAGCATATTTTGGGATTTGCCTTATTGGAAGGATCATTTACTTCGGCACAACCTAGATGTTATGCACATCGAGAAGAACTTCTTTGACAACATCATGTTCACCATTATGAACGTGAAAGGGAGGACGAAAGACAACTTGAAGTCCAGATTAGACTTGCCGACTATTTGTTCTAGGAAGGAACTTCATGTCACCGATCAAGGAAGATATCCCCAACTTTGCTTTTCGGTTAAACGCTTCAGCAAAGCATGAATTCTTTAGCTGGATAATGGACAGTGTTAAGTTTCCGGATGGTTACTCTTCTAACCTTAGAAACTGTGTTGATCGTGGAGAAGGTAAGTTTTCATGGATGAAGAGTCATGATTGTCATGTTGTTATGCAACGTATTCTTCCATTTGCATTCGACGGGCTTCTTCCGCAAAAAGTCCATGAAGCGATTGCAGGAATAGGAGCTTTTTTCAGAGACATTTCTGCGAGATCCCTTTCCGCCGAAGAAATCCGAAATCTTGACGAGAAGATCCCTGTGATATTGTGCAACCTAGAGAAGATATTTCCGCCTTCTTTCTTCGACGTTATGAAAAATTTGTCAATTCACTTGCCTCGGGAAGTAGAACTTGGTGGTCCTGTTCAATATCGGTGGATGTATCCTTTCGAGCGCTACATGTACCATTTGAAGAAAAAAGTGAAGAATTTAGCGAGGGTTGAAGGTTCAATTATTGCCCAAAGCATAAACGAAGAGAGATCTAACTTAGCTGGGTACTACTTTCCACCACAAACCCAAACAAAGAGTGGAAAACAAAAACGACATGATGATGGAGGAGTGCATGCTTGTTATCTTGTATATGTACCAGAACTTTCTAGACAGGTTGGGCGTTTAAGTGGAAAGGGTAAAAGGCGAAGACTCAGCGAGGTTGAGCATGCTAATGTGCACATGTATATTTTGACCAACTGCGAAGATTTGGTGCCGTACGAGGAGATTTACATGGCGCAAAAACGATTTGAACATTCGGAAGCAACAGACAATGAATTAAATGAAGTCAAAGAAAGAGAATTTGCAGAATGGTTAAAGTTATATGTATACGGCAGCGGCGCGAAGGAGAGTTAATTCCAACATGGTTAGAAGAGGTGGTGAACGGTCCACAATATATTGATGTTTCACACCCGATGTACTGCACGCGTGGATACGCTTTTAAAATATTCCGTGAGGGAAATTCAAGGTCGACGGCAAACCATGGGGTGTCAGCGGTAGCCGGAGATTTGGTTTACTACGGGATATTACATGAGATATTAGAAGTGCATTATAGCGGGATGCTCGATCTAAGATGTGTTACGTTATATTGTGATTGGTATAGCCCCGTTGCGGGACATGGTGTACGTACGTACGAGTTTGGTGTTACTACAATACATTCTCGGAGGAGGTTACAAAAATATTATCCGTTCATTCTTGGATCGCAGGCCAACCAAGTATCATACATGACTTATCCACGACCACACAACAGACAGGATCCTTGGATAGTTGTTACGAAAATAAACCCGAGGGGAAGAGTTCATGGTAGTTCTTCGGAGGTCGATCCTCCTTTGCAAGCGACAACGAGTTGGGCATTTGGGAGAAGTGGATGTTTCATTACAAGTGGATTTGGTTGTAGATTTAACAGAAGATGCTGATTTTGTTGTACATGAAGAGTCCGAAGAAGAGGTTGGAGAATTTGAGGAGGGATCTGATTCTGCCACTGAAGACTCAACCGAATCCGAATGAAATGTTTGAAAAAAAGTTCAAATTTTTTGAAAATATTTTTAAAACACTTTTCAAAGACTTTTCAAATTAAGAGTTTTGAAATAGTTTTTAAAGATTTTACAATAAGTTTTCAACAAGTTTTTTAAAGAGTTTTAAATTCTTTAACACTTTTCAAAGAATTTTCAAAGATTTTTCAAATAGTTTTCAACGAATTTTCAAATATTTTACAATTTTTCAAAGAGTTTTCAAGGAGTTTTAAAAAAAGTTTTCAAAGAGTTTTAAATTCTTTTACACTTTTTGAAAGAGTTTTCAAAGACTTTTCAATTAAATAGTTTTCAACGAGTTTTCAAAAATTTTACACTTTTTCAAAGAGTTTTAAGCGAAAAGAGTTTTTGAAAAGAGTTTTCAACGAGTTTTCAAAAATTTTACACGTTTTCAAATTTTTAAATTTTTTTTTATTTTTTTACACTGCGGTCGGAATTCGGTCGGAAATCGGTCGGTAGCCGGCGAAACTCGATTACCTCGTACCAAATCGAGTAATTTTAAAAAAATTAATTTTTTTTTTTAATTTTTAAAAAAACGGTCGGAAATCGGTCGGAAATCCGTCGATAGCCGCCAAAACTAAATTACCTCGTACTAAATCGAAACCCCAAATTCGGTCGGAATTCGGTAGGAAATTTCCGACCGATTTCCTACCGTTTTTTGATTTGTGGTCGGAAATCGGTAGGAAATTTCCGACCGAATTCCGACCGTTATAGGGTTTCATTTCAAAATGATTTTTTTTTTGTCGAATCAATGAAATACCTTTATACAATACGTTTTAGAAATAAAATAAACTCTACAAATGTCTAAAATGATCATAAAATGCAAAATAGTTTTAATTTTTATAAATATATGTTTCATTACAACTTAGTTATGTAACTTTCATATGTTTTTTCAAAATTTTGGTATTTTCATAAAAACATTTGAAAACGTGAAACATATTATACTTATATATTGTTATGTTCAAGAAATCTTATATAAACACTCCATTAAACCTATTCGAAATACGTTTTTATGCGAAACACTAAATATACACTAAATCACGAACTTCGGTCGGAAATCGGTAGGAATTTCCTACCGATTTCCGACCGTAGTTCTTGAAATTTACCCGAAACTGCTAAGTGTTCGGATGGATTAAATGACATGCATATTCCGTCGGAATTCGGTCGAAATTTCCTACCGAATTCCGACCACATTTAAATTTTAATATAATTAATTTATTGTGGTCGGAAATTGGTAGGAATTTCCTACCAATTTCCGACCACAATTAAATTTTAAAATAATTAATTTATTGTGGTCGGAATTCGGTAGGAATTTCCGACCGAATTCCGACGGAAAATGCATGTCATTTAATCCATGCGAACACTTAGCAGTTTCGACCAAATTCCGACCGTTATAGGGTTTCATTTCAAAATGATATTTTTTTTGTCGAATCAATGAAATACCTTTATATAATACGTTTTAGAAATAAAATAAACTCTACAAAATGTCTAAAATGATCATAAAATGCAAAATAGTTTTAATTTTTATAAATATATGTTTCATTACAACTTAGTTATGTAACTTTCATATGTTTTTTCAAAATTTTGGTATTTTCATAAAAACATTTGAAAACGTGAAACATATTATACTTATATATTGTTATGTTGAAGAAATCTTATATAAACACTCCATTAAACCTATTCGAAATACGGTTTTATCCGACCGTAGTTCTTGAAATTTACCCGAAATCGCTAAGTGTTCGCATTGATTAAATGACATGCATATTCCGTCGGAATTCGGTCGGAAATTCCTACCGAATTCCGACCACATTTAAATTTTAATATATATAATTTATTGTGGTCGGAATTCGGTAGGAATTTCCGACCGAATTCCGACCACAATTAAATTTTAATATAATTAATTATTGTGGTCGGAAAACGGTGGGAATTTCCGACCGAATTCCGACCACAATAATTTTGACCGCTCTTTTTTTCGCCAAATTTTTCAGTTTGGCGGTCAATTAATTATTTTGGTCGGAATTCGGTCGGAAATTCCCACCGTTTTCCGACCACAATAATTAATTATATTAAAATTTAATTGTGGTCGGAAATCGGTCGGAAATTCCTACCGATTTCCGACCACAATGAATTTTGACCGCTCTTTTTTCGCCAAATTTTTCACTTTGGCGGTCAATTTTCATTTCCTACCGTTTTCCGACCGAAATTTCGGTCGGAAATTTTCGTATATATACCCCCCTTCCCTTTCATTTTTTCACAACTCAAACAACAAACATCTCTCTAAAAAAAAACACTTCCGAAAATTCTCCAAAATCTCTCCAAAAAATGTAATTATATTCTTATAAATTATTTTTTTTAAATATTATTTATATTTGTTTTTTTAATTAATACTAATTTGTTTTTTTATATGTTTTTAATATATTAGGTCTAATGATGGTATTGGATCCTCACAATCCGTGAGAATGTCTGTTGAAGATTTGGTCCAGCAGGAAGGACGGGAGAGACTGATTCGGCTCGATCCCAACTTTGAAGCCATTCCCAATAACCGAATCACTTGGTAAATATTTACAAACATTTAAATTTACAAAAAAATAATACCTAAAAATATTAATTATTAGTTATAAAATAATTTAAGGTTTAAACATGAGGGAAAAATCCCAAAAGCTATTCTTAAATGCATCCACGGAATGTTACCCGCTCCGTATCCAAGATACCGAGATTTTCCAGCCGAACTTCGGGAAATATGGTTCCGTTCTTTTGCGGTTAGTAAATAAATTTTTTTATTTACTCAAAAAATTATTAAATAAATTAAAAAAACTTATGAAATTTATTTATAAACTTTAAATTTCCAGCAAGAGTTTAATTGGGAACCACAACTCACTAGTCAAATTCAAGAAGAATTTGACAAGGCTTGTGCGACTTCCTACTCGAATCATATGTTCGAGTGGAAGGAAAAATGGCGTTTGGGTGGGGACAAACCTTCGTTCCTAAACCCGTCTGTTTGGGACGGGTTTCAAAACTATTGGACGACGGAAGCGGCCGGAAAAAAAGCCAAGCGAAACGCCACAAACCGCGAGAGGTGGGGACGGGTCCATCGAGAAGGCGCCTCCAACTCACAATGCCGGCGCAAACACTTTCGAACAAATCTCGGATGGCATGGTATATTTTAAATCAACTAAATATATACAAATTATAATAATTATGATTAATCATACTAACATTTAAATTTTAATTCCGTAATAGAGAGTCCGAGAGGGTGGGAACGAACCTCATTGGTTGAAGGTTATGGAGACCACCCATACCAACAAAAAGACGGGCGAAATTATACCAAAGGTTCGTAACGTCGTCGAACGGGTGCAAACGAAAGTCACCCACTTAACTCAATCTTCCGACGAATCAACCAGTTCCAACACCCTAACCAATTCGAAAATAAACCGGTTGGTTCTCGAGGTAATATTTTATATTTAAATAGTTTTTAAAAAAAAATATAATTATATTAATAATTTAAATTTCCGATCCTAGGAGACTCCTATGTATCGAGGTAAACCTTTCGGTTTAGGGACCCTTCCGGAATCCCAAGAGACGTCTTTGCCTTACGTACCAACCACCGATCCATCGCTTCTTCTCGAGATCTCTCACCGAAAGATGCGCTTCGAAATGCGAATAAAGAAAAAGATGAAGCAATTGATCGATCCGACAAGAAACAAGCGCTCAAATCCGGAAGATGAATGAGTATTTGATGAGCCGTTTCCCCGATTATCCTCCAGGATCTGGATCGGGGTCGGGAACAGGAATTTAGTTTTTATTTTCATTATTTGTTTTTTTTCTCTTTTTTGTAATTTTTTTTAATTTTCGTTTTTTAATTTTTCGTTTTTTTTAATTTTCGTTTTTTGTAATTTTTTTTTAATATTCGTATTTTTAATAAATTTTTTTTTATTTAAAAATTTACTTCCGTCGGAAATCCGTCGGAAATATTTATTTATTTTTTTAAAAAAAATATTCATTTCCGTCGGAAATCCGTCGGAAATGTAATTTAATTTTTTTAAAAAATTTATTTATTTCCGTCGGAAATGTAATTTATTTTTTTAAAAACAATTATTTGATTCCGTCGGAAATCCGTCGGAAATGTAATTTAATTTTTTTAAAAATTTATTTATTTCCGTCGGATTTCCGTCGGAAATCCGTAGGAAATAGAATTTAATTTTTATTAAAAAAAATTTATTTCCGTTGGAAATCCGTCGGAATTGTAATTTATTTCCGTCGGAAAATGTGGTCGGAAATTTCCGACCACATTTTGGTAGGAGAGTGGTCGGAAATTTCCGACCACATTTTGGTAGGAGAATGGTCGGAAATTTCCGACCACATATGTGGTCGGAAATTTCCGACCACTTTCCGACCAAAACCGGTTTCCGACCATCTGAAACCGACGACGCAATTTTGGTCGGAAATCCGTCGGAAATAGACATTTCCGACCGATTTCCGACCAAAACTACGGTCGGAAATAGCCTGCATTCTTGTAGTGCATATGAAAACTCAATGAACACTAATGGACGATTCGACCCGCAATATCTATTTTTCAGCTGCTCGAGATGATGATGGAAGAAGATAAGCTTGTTCTACAATGGAGGAAGAGGAAGAAACGAGATCTGTAGAATTTTTTTTTTCCTTTTTTTTAAATTTTATTTTATTTTTATTTATTCTTTAATTTAAATAAAAATACATTGAGTTTAGTATAGAAAATTCCATATAATGGTGGTAGTGTAATTAGAGAGTGGCATGGTTGAGTTTTTTGGCCGAAAATTGCATTTAAGCCGCGCGCTCATGTAATGAAGCATGTGGTAATGCCACAAGTTGTTTTTTTATGCTCTCGTCTGGTTTATTAATCTCCCATTCTACAATAATTAATTATATTTTGATAATCTTTTTTTCATAATTGGTTTTCTGTTTGGATAAGAGAATTATTAAATCCAAGATTCTCTATAGAAGGGGAAGTGGTCTTGGCCTACTGGCAGGCATAAGTCCACATGCGGCAGGTAACGTCATCCCATCCGGGATCGATTCCCAGCGCCTACAACAGTGTAGGAATGGCTAATAGGTCGGTCATTTGTGGCCCAAATGTTGACAAAAAAGGATTCTCTATAAAACTAATTCATTGGACTTGATAGTTTATTCGATGAGACTTCAAAAAATAGTTGTGGTCGAATTTAATTAGTTTGTGCTCGTGAGTGAATTCGATGTTTTTTTGTCAAATCACCACAAGAAGCGATTATCCACCGCGGCCATTCGTCAGGAGCACGGAGGCTCATGCTCAACGGTCGACGAGAGGAGCCGACGGAGAAATCGCTAGTGTGCCACGTTCTATTCGGTTGAATATGAATCGAGGCTAAATCCTTCTTCCTCTCTCCGATTTCAACCTACGTTGCGAATTCGACGGCGACAGCGTTGGAGGTGGAGGAAGAAGAAGGCAAATCCTCTGTCTTAGATTCACGTTGGATGTTGAAGATGCAAGCATTGGTTGAAGTGTACTAGGAAGCTGAGACGTGTACCAAGGAGCTGAGATGCGTATCAAAACGTTGGAGTAACATCAGGAGTCTGTAGCAGAGCCAGGCGAATGAGGATCAAAGAGATGACGTGAAGCGAATTAAAAGAGATAAAATGAAATCTTTGTCTAAGCTGATTCGTGGAGCTAAAGAGAAATTGGCATGGAAACAATATTGTGAGAGATTTGGAAGAAATCAGTTGAAGGAATATTTCCAAGAAAGATATGGAAATATCCTTAGTATCATAGCGACGAGATTTAAAAAGATCTTTAGGTTGTTAAGATGAGTTTTTCTAGGGTATACAAAGGTGAAGAAGTGTTAGGGTTTAGGTAACACTTT
Organism: Cochlearia excelsa; assembly: GCA_963556525.1. Lineage (NCBI taxonomy): Eukaryota > Viridiplantae > Streptophyta > Magnoliopsida > Brassicales > Brassicaceae > Cochlearia > Cochlearia excelsa. The sequence continues at coordinate 34,126,554 of OY748327.1, read as the reverse complement.
GAGCCGCTTATCACGTTTTGTCACCGGGAGTTTGAATGAGATTTTCAATGGTGAGTATTCTTCGATCTAACTATTAGGCTGTGATCGGATTGCTTAGGTTATTAAAATCGCATGGGACAATGAAGATGCAACTGGATTCAGATGGCTGAGGATCATCAGAAGGCTGAGGATCCAACAGACGGCTGAGGGAAGCTCAGGATATTTCGGACTTGAAGAAGCAAAATGAAACAAGCTTAAACAAGAAGATTGCCTTATTTGGAGAAGGTGTGGTGAACAAGAAAGAAAAATTAGTCTATCGGAGATAGTGAATCAAAGGAATATTTCCTAAGAGAAAATAAAGAAATATTCTCGATTTGATGGAGATATGGAGATCTTCTTAGATGACATGTGTTAGCCATTAGTAGGCCTGGGCATAAAATCCGGTACCAAAGAACCGAACCGATAAAAGCGGTATCGGTACAATATCGAATCATGCTAAATATCCGATTGGGTTTAGCTCTTACGGTAATATGGGGTTCGATTCGGGTCGGATAAAAACCGAGATCCATTTGGGCTCCCATTATACATATACTGACCCGAACCTGAATAGCTCTGAACCGAACCGAACTGAATTTTTTAAAATATACCGATTGTGATCATTTTGCCTTACACCGAAAAACCCGAAACCCGATTGGGTGGATCCGAAACCTTGTTGGGTACCCGATTGCCCATGCCTAGCCATAAGGGTTAGTATATAAGGGCTTAGAGGTGTTGAAAAAAAGTTGGCACTCTAAGTCACTTATTGTCGCATGTATCATCTAGGGGTTTTAGCAAAAGATGAGTGTTCGATCTATTGTACAAACTAGGAAAAACCTCAAGGTAATAGATCAGTGTGTTTATTAGATAGCGTCTCGGGCAATAAGGTTGATTGCGTAATAACCAGTTTAGGTTGTGTCTTGTAAATAGAAACCCAAATAGATATATAATAAAGTGTATTAAGCGTTTGAGCTCGACGCTTTCTGCGTGAAATTTGTGTGTTCATCAGTTGCCTGAGAGTTTCCACACTTTCAAACAATTGGGTAGAATTGTGTAATATTCAGTTTATGGTTGATCTTGTTGTAAGATAATCAAAGAGGTTTTAATAAAGATAAAGCGTTAGACTCGGCGCGTTCCGAGTAGCTATTTGTTGTTATCAGTGTCATGAGGTTTCCATACGCACTTACAATTGGTATCAGAGCGGGCATATGACGAAGAACGTGTTGTTTCTTAACAACATGTGAAAGATCCGTGACACGGGTATGGAGAACTCTCAACACTACATGGCGAATAACAAGCTTCCGATGCTCGAATCCTAGGGATATGGGTGGTGGAAAGTGCAGATCAAGGCGATAATCCGAGGGATTGATGAAGATGTTTGGATTGCAATAGAAGAAGGATGGATCGAGCTTACTGTTGTGGGTGATGATGATAAAGAGAAACCAAAACCAAAGAATCAGTGGACTACTGAAGAGAAGACTACTTCAAAATTCAACAACAAGGCTCAGTCAGTCATATGGTTTTCTCTCTCTGAGGATCAGTTCACCAAAGTCCAAGGGTGTACCACTGCCAAACAAACATGGGATTCTCTAAAAACATTCTATGAAGGAACTAAAGATGTACATAGAACCAGACTTGACAGTCTTGCCTATGACTTCGAGACCCTGACAATGAAGGACACCGAGACCATCAGTGAGTTCAGTGGAAAGCTAAGCTATATAGCAAACGAAGCTAGTGTAATGGGAAAAGTCTACAAAGATAAGAAGCTGGTCAAAAAGTTTCTGAGAAGTCTACCTGAAAAATATCAATCTCATAAGGCTGTTATCGAGTTATCCCATAACTCCGATCAGAGGAAATATGATCAAGTGGTTGACATGTTGCAAGCTCATGAGATGCAACAGAACAAGAAGGGTAAGGCCAAGGACAAGTCTATTGCTCTGGTGTCTGAACAAATCAGTCCTCATGCGAGTGATTTTGAAGATTAGATGGGTCTAATAGTGAAAAAATACTTCAAAAGGTTGGAGAGAATTCAACGTCATTTTGGATCATATGGACCTAAACCTAACTTGAATGGAGCAAGAGACCTGATGATAAGTGCCATGACAGTCATGGATTCAACCATTTCAAAAGTGAGTGTCCAAATCTCAAGACAAGAAAAAGAATTCAGTGCTATGAGTGCAAGGGGTATGACAATCTGAAGAGTGAATGTATCAACAACCAGAAGAAGGCTGAAAAGTCCTACATTACCTTCAGTGAGAGTGATTCAGACAAGGAAGATAGGAATGATATGATTAATATGGTTACATATCTCGGGTTTGTCGAAGAGGAATCATACTCTGACTCAGATGTGGAGTCGGGTATGTCGGCTAAAGAAGAAAATCAACTCCTTGTGGAAATGTTGATTAAACTCCAGAACGCCACTAAGATGTTGAATGAAAATCTAACCAACCTTCAGAACGAGAATCAGATCTTGATCAAAGAAAGGGATGAAGCAGTTGCAGATGCCAAACTGATTAAGTCATACTTTGATGAAGAAGACGAGAAAAACAAGCTCATGACTGGTCAACTACAGGAACAACTGAAGAACATCAAAATGCTGACGAAGGGTAACAAAGATCTAGACAGCGTTTTGACCATGGGAAGGATGAGTAAAGCGAAATGGGGTTTAGGATATCAATGAGGTACATTTCACAACAGTTATTCCAAAACCAAATTCGTCAAAGCGGCTGCAGTATCTCCTCCACTGATCGCTAGAACTAAGAAAGCATCTCAACAATATAAGGGCTATGTTCAGACAACCCTCAGAAGGCGATATAGCATAAGGACTATGAGTGTTACTATTGCGGAAGGTATGGGCATATACAGGCTCGTTGTCATCAATAAGCAGTTGCATCAGGACTCTGGTACATCAAGGCATATATCAGCGAGACAAGCAACATCTAAATAAATTATGGATCAAGAAAGAAGACTTGTACTGTTACCACTCTCACTGCTCTGAGGAAGAAGAACAAGACACCGAAGGAACCAAATGGTACTTCGACAGTGGATGCTCCAGACACATGACAGGTAATGCTGACAACCTAAATGAACATGAAAAGATATCTTGTGGGAAAGTTACGTTTGGTGATGGTAGCAAAGGAAGAATCAGAGGTCGGGGTAAACTCAACGGAGTGGCAAGACCTAAACTGGTAAATGTCTTCTTAGTTGATGGTCTGAAAGCAAATCTGATCAGTATCAACCAACTCTGTGATGATGGGTTAGCAGTCACATTCACCAAAAGAGAATGTCACGCGATTGATGAAGCATGTAATGTGAAGCTAAGAGGAATCAGATCCTCAGACAACTGCTACATGTGGGATCCAACGATGAAATGTCTATCAACGACAAATTCTAGTGATGTTCAACTCTGGCACCATCGACTTGGTCATATGAATGTCAAAACCATGATGAAGCTCATCAACAAAGAGGTAGTACGAGGGATACTCAAGCTTAAGGAGGAAGCTCATCTCGTGTGCGGTCCCTGCTCAAAAAGGAAACAAGTAAAGATTCAACTTATGAGGGCATCATACATACGATCAATCAAAGCTTTGGATCTGATGAAAATGGACTTTATGGGACCCATACAAGTGGAAAGCCTTTCTGAAAAGAAGACCAAGATGGTGATGGAAATTGTCAATGTGGTACTCGACGAACCATCAGTCAGTCGAGAACTCATCAGGAACGCGGATGTATCCCAGAACGATGATAAGGGAAACAGAGCTTTAGAATCATCTGAACCTGACATTTCAGAATCTGAAAAAGATGATTCTGAGCCATCATCACTGAAGGGAGATGGTGAGATTCACTTGTTTTGTCTCTAAGATAGATCCCATAAACCACGTTGAAGTTATTGCTGATGAACTCTGGATCAAGTCGATGCATGAAGAGATTCAATACATTGTCAGGAGTGAAGCTGGAATTTAATGCCAAAACTAGAGAACGCCAACGTGGTGGGAACCAAATGGATCTATAAGAACCAGAGTGATGAGCATGGTCATGTGGTGAGAAACAAAGCGATATTGGTGGTTCAAGGATGCTCGCAAGTTGAAGTGAGTGGACTTTGAAGAAATGTTTTCAATAGTACCAAGACTTGAGTCTTTTCGGTTCATGTTAGGGATGGCTTGTATGATGAACTTCTGGCTACATTAGATTGATGTGAAGAGCATTCTTCAAGAAGAGGTGTATGTGGAGAAACCAAAAGGCATTGAAGATCTGGATCACCCTGAGTATGTTTACAAACTCAAGTAGACGTTCTATGGTTTGAAACAAGCACCAGGTTCATGGAATGAACGACTGAATGTGATGTTGACACATCAAGGATATCAACGGGGTAGTGTGGATCAGACTTTGTTCTTCTCATCAACTCGACAGGATTTGTGAGTGTCCAAATATATGTGGATGATATCATCTTTGGAGGAACAAACCAAACTCTGGTGGATTTATTTGTCAAGACGATGACGCAAGAGTTTGAGATGAGTCAAACAGACGGATGAAGGTATCTCGGTCTCTCAGAGTACTTATGCCAAGAACTTGGTAACAAGGGTCAGACTACAACAGAGCAAGGCTACCAGAACACCTATGAGTACAACAATAAAGCTAACGGAAAACGAATGTGGTGAAGATGTGGATCAACGTTTATATCGTGGTATGATTGGCAGTCTGATGTATCTCACAGCCAGTCGACCTGGTCTTTGCTTGAGTGTGGGGGTGTGCGCAAGGTATCAAGCAAAGCCCAAAACGTAGCACCTCATTGCTGTGAAAAGAATCATCAGGTATGTCAAGGGAACACCTGATATGGGGCACGTCTACACCAAGGATATGAATCAAAATCTCGCAGGCTACTGTGATGCAGATTGGGTGGGGTGCATAGATGATCGCAGAAGTACAAGTGGTTGGTGTATCTTTCTGGGTAACAATTTGATATCCTGGTATAGCAAGAAACCGAATAGTGTGTCTCTATCAACTGTTGAAGTCTAATACATCGCATTGGGGAGCTGTTGCACTCAACTCATGTGGATGAAACATATGGCAAAAAGACTATGCTATGAATTCTGAAACTCTACTCATTCATTGTGATAATGTTAGTGCCATTAATATATCCAAGAATCATGTTCAACACTCACGAACCAAGCATATTGACATTAGACATCATTTTGCTTATTAGTTGATTAAGGAGAAACTGATAGTTGTAAATCATGTGGGCATTGAGTTTCAATTGGCTGATATCTTAGCGAAGCCTTTAGACTTTAATCGTTCGTTGATTTGAGAAAGTCCATTGGTGTTTCTGAAATAATTTGTCCTTGTGAGTTGAGATGCTTGTGATAGGGATAAACATGGCACAATGTTCATACAAGTCAATCCATCACAAGCGATCTCAAGTTTCTGGTGGAAAAGAGTTGCCTGCCTCACCGTTATGAATGTTGATAAGTACAAATATGTTGTTGGGTGTACAACGTGTTGAGGATGAGGAGGTAAATAAAAAAAAACACAACAAAAAAAGGTGTGTGAAGTGATGTTTCTCACTCAACAGAGAAAAAGTCTTATTATTGAGGAACCTGAGAACCATAACCTGAGAAATCAAGTGATGGTTCTCAAGCAGCTAAGAGAAGGACTCACTCCTCATCCAAATGAAATTCCAGCCGCCTTGGAAGGCAGAGAAGGTTGAAAACTATGTCAAGTATCAGGATAAAGGTGGGAGTGTGAAAGCTAGACACCAGACCGGCGAGTTGCAAAATCTATCACCCTGAGCATTTTCCATGTGGATTCCCACGCATCTAATGGTGTCTCAGCCTTGTAAAGCAGATTTGAACAAGGTAAATACTGAACTTTAAATGAATATAAATACTCTGCTCATATGGTTTATGGGTCACTCACAAATCGTGACAAGTGTGTTTGCATGCTCAAGATTGTTAAGTCGTGTGAAAAAGTTAAAAGAATCATGTTTAAAAAGGGCTTAACATTTCAATATGATGGGGTAGTTTTGGAAGTTGGTGTCGTGATCTGTTTGTTAAGTGTGTGCAGGCTCAATATCGAGAAAGGCCCAAATTGCAAAAAGCTAAAACTTCACTATAACATGGAAATCATAAGGGGGAGAGGAAGTCTTGTCCTCTGTCGTGTTTGAATGTCTTGCATTCTTCACCGAAATCAAGAACTTAGCTCGCCGATGATCGTCACTAGCTCTCACTGCTCCAAAACCCAGGGTATGCCACTCCCATACCTCAAAGACCAAAGCCTAAACGTCAGAAGACAATAGCCTACAGACCAGAGAGAGTCTGGTTGCCAGAGAAAAGCTCATCCATCTGCCTCACATCATGCTGAGAGAGCGACCATCAGAGCAGCGGTCAAGATCCTTGAGGATGTCTGAGCTACAGATTAGTAATTGATCTCACTCCTCTTAGTATATCTAATGTGTGAATGGTTTTAACTGATTTGTGCAACCAAGCAGGGGGAGAATGTAGTAATAAGGAGACTCAGTCTCATGTTGTCTATTGCTTGATGTAGGGGGAGTAGTTGTGTAGTTGACTCAGTCTCATGTTGTTTATTGCTTGTTGCGGGAGGAGTAGTTTGTGTAGCTAGCTATATGTGTTTAGCTAAGTTTTTTTGGTTTAACATGTGAAATACGTTTATCAAGTTCTTGGGTTTATGGTTCAACGATTTGGATGCACGTATTAAACCATTGTTGTGAAATGCATGATGTTGTAGGGTTACGTGTATGCCTAGTTTGTCCTTGCTTGTTGCGTAGTTGGTTGTTGGTTTGTGTTTCTTGCAGGGTTGCTTGATTATCAAAATCAGTCAAAAAGGACGAGATTATAGATGCAAGCATTGGCTGAAGTGTACCAGGAAGCTGAGACGTGTACCAGGGAACTGAGACGCGTATCAGTGAGATGTAGTAACATCATGAGTCTGTAGCGGAGCCAGACGATAAGGATCAAAGAGACGATGTGGCGAAAATTAAAAGAGATAAAAAGAAATCTTTGTCTAAGCTGTTGCGTGGAGCTAAAGAGTTACATTTACCATCCTTGTCAATTTCTGAAGAATCTTTCTTCTTGAGTTCTTCCTCTTGAAACTGCAACGCCTCCGTCAAGCCCAAAATCTCCAGATGAGCAAGAATTTTTTCCTTCCACAGATTGTAATCGTTGTTTCCGTTAAACTTCTCGATTTCCATTTTCGCATCCATCTTGAATCTAATTGAATCTCAGGCTGCCTTAGGTAGAGACGGAGAAGACGAAACCTGGCTCTGATACCACTTGTTGAACATACGGAACCTTGTTACCGATTCAGCCTCGTCGTAACTACACCTATGGAGTCGCCGGAAAAACTATGAAAGTAAAAACATAAAGTAAATGACACGGCGGCTTTATCCAGTTCGATCGCGAATTGCGAACCTACATCTGGCCGAGCTTGCTCGGAATCCACTATCCAATCAGTATTCCGGTGATACAAAGATCTCTCCGATCTCACTCCCCAATCTCTCTTCTCTCTCTGTATATTCTATCCCAATGTATATTTCCCCAAATTACAAAGTGATAAACAATCTGTAACACTTTAGATTGCTTATATACCTACTCTCTCACAAATCTGCAACTTATCATAACAACCCCAATATCGGAAATCAAGATTTGTTACCTGTGTTCTTGAGCTGGTTTCTAAGTAGAGAAGACAAGCAAACCCTCTTGCTTAATTAGAAGCTTTTCCCTTTATTAAACCGGCTTTTTACCCAGCAATTAACTCTGCTTCAATTTCGGTTTAGTTAACCCGGTTTAGAACATGACCAATCCTCAACACCCATGAATATATATCTTAAGATCATCGTTGTTAGTTAGCATAGTAATGTGATCTATCATAAAGATCTAATAAATGAATTCATCTAAAAATAGAGGACTCAAAATATAAAATATGTTTTAGTAATATATTTAAAACAAAATTTATAGAAACAAACAATAAAGATGAAACTAATGAACAATATATCAAGATCTAAAAACAAAAAACTTACTGGAGTTAAATCTTAAACATTGAAATATGAAATTAAAAACTGTAAAAGGAAACATAAATATTAGAATACCAATATGTTTAAGAAACAATTAAAAAATAATAAGTTTTGTAAAATAGAAACGAAAATTAATAAAATAGTAAAAATGCCTAAATGAACTTAAAGACACAAAAAATAAATACGAAATCAAATGAAAATTTGTGAAAAACTCAATTAATTTTTTTTTTAAAGAATAACATGATTTGAAATTATAGAACGATAGAATTATAGAACACAAAAATGTGAAACAAAAGGATTATAAAACACAAAAAAGAAATGATTATAGAAATAATAAATGATACCAAATGAGAGATCAACCATTCATTTTTTTCATTTGGATTCGTTGATTAGTGTTTAAGGTTTAGTGAAAATGGGGGTAGGATTGTGTGGGTAGGCTTAATTAGAGTTTAATTTTTAGTGTTTAGGTGTAGTTTTGTGAAGAAATTTGTAAATGGTGTAGTTTTGTGAAATGTAATTCAAAAGGTGTAGTTTTGTAATTCCCCCATAAATAAAATGTTCATCAATTCTAACTTGGGATGCAAATATTCTATATTTATACATAGAAATAATACATAAATTGTTCAAAATAATCTTTTAAAACATAAAGTTAATACCAATTTTATGTGAGAAGATTAAAAATATCCACCGCAAAAAGGAACTCTTATACAAAATAAAAAATAACATATATAAATATTTCAATAATGTTACATAGAAAAACAATACAAAAATATGATACAATTTAAAAAATGGGTTAGAATCTCTAAATAAAATTTTAGTAAACATATTACAAAAAGAAAAAAATCAATTAAAAGTCAAGAATTTGAAAGGGATGCACGACAATCTTCAATATTTTTCAAGAAAACGATTAAAAAATTAGATTTTTTAGCATATTAATATCCCCACAATTTGATAATAAACTAAACAATGTAGACAAAATGTATAGGCAAACAAACTAATTTTCGTTGATTTGGTAAAATATAAAATGTGTATATTCGAATAACAATAATAATACATATTACAATGAAAAATTCACTATAAATATTTTTTGAAATTACTATGACGCGAATATCCCGCGCAACGCGCAGGTTCCATCCTATTTTCAATAATACTTAAATAATTAGGAGGTTAACAATGGTAATATAAAAAGTTTCTTAATATGTGCGAATTTTGCTAAAACAACATGATTTATGGAACATAGGGAGTATAATTTAGTTTGGAGTTCACCGGAGATTATGCAAGGTAGCTCAATATTTATAGGGATAACAATTAAAAATAATTTTTTTTGTTAAGCTATATTATTATTTTGAAATTTTATATTAATATAAAATTTTAATTCGTTTGTTAAATTATTTTGTTAAGCTATATGTATGTATTAGAATGAAATCCTATCTTATATTATTAACACAGAAGACGGAGAGAGAAAATTACTGAAAAAATCCTACGTGTCATCACCAGATTAATTTTGGTCCCACATCATTAATGATTCATTGAAAATTCATAAAACCCCAAAAAAAAAACCCAAATTTATCACAAAAATTGTCTTAAATTGACATATTAAATGGATAATATATTTAAAAAATATTGAAAAACTTATAAAATATAAAAAATATAATATTAAAAAAATCATAAGAAATTCAATTTCTAATTTCTAATAGATCTCCTTAATATTTATATGTTATATTTTATCACATTGAGTTCAAAATAATGATATAACATATTGTTCATTTACAAATAACAATATTATTTTGTAAAATTGTATTCAACACCAAAATTCATGTCAAATAACAAAGCTTAAACACATAATTTACCGACTCATCGGTTGAACCACCGGTTCCCAAAATTTGTGCAAATATTTTTCGGATAAGTCTAGACATGAATGAGTGATTAAACCTTCCTAGAAAATATGTTTAAAATATTTAAAAAATGCCGATGAAAAACACAATTTTATAATATTCCTAATGTTTGTATGTTATATTCTCGCACAAAAGAATGATAGAACATATTGTTCATTTATAAATAACAATAGTATTTTGTAAAATTGTATTAAACATCAAAGTTCATGTCAAATAACAAAACTTGAACACTAAATTGACTCGAGCTCCCTAAAATTCAGTGGTTTTATCCGAGGTTTTAATAGTCCGAGTTTTATGACAAATAGAGACCGGATTGACATATTTTTCATTGTTAAACGAGTCATATCATGGTTTCAAAACACTATGTAGTTATTGTTTTTTAATGATAAATAGTAAATTATACGTAATGGTAAATATTCAACAACGAAATGGCAATGATAATCTTTTTCGATGATAAATATTAAAATAGTAATAGTAATAAATTTTTGTAAATAAAACATTATAAAAACAAAAACACAATATATTTTCTATATATATTTCAAATCTAAATTCCGCGTTTAATGCAGATCACATGAGATACAAATTTTTTTTATTTCATTTTATACTACACATTGTTTTTACCAATAAACATTTTTTCTATTATGTAAATTTTTATCCCGCGCTTGGCGCGGGTAAATTCCTAGTATATACTAATTGAGAAACATTCAATGAGTTAAACATGGAAATAAAACACATGTCATCATTAGAATGATTTTAAAAAACTAAAAACAATTGATTAGATACCCAATATTAAAAGCCCATTAAATTTGAATCTACAAAGTTTATAAAATTTGAATATGAAAAGCCTAAAACTAATTGAAATTTTATGGCTCATTAAATCTTATTCAACAAGTAATTTAACTAAAAAAATCTCATATTGCTAATGGAAGCTAAATATTAGTTAAAACTACTTATAAATAAGTCTTATGTGCTTAGAGAATTAAATGGGTTTAGTAAAGTTATTACATTGCTCCATCAAAATTGGCGTTAACCCACAACAGTCTATATTTATTAAAAATAAATCGGTATTGGACCGATTTGAGTTGATTAATCAATTGGAAATCGGTTGAAAACCAATCAACGATTTTTCCCAACGATTTGACCACGATTGCACGGTTCGTCACTAAATAGGGAATAAGCGGCCGTTTAATCGCCATCATTTTAAAACATAGCAAAACCTATACAAAATAAAAGAAATGATTATATAAATAAAATGAATAATAATGGTAATAGAAATATCAAACTTTTTTAATAAGGAAAAAAACTTATGATGTAATTATTGTTTTAATAAAAGTGTTCGAACACAATTCCAAATTTATTTTAAATAATTTGATATGCCAAAAATTAAAAATGCATAAATTTTCTATATAATAAATATTTATAAATTATAACTATGCGTTTGACGTGAGTCAAAAAATTACGACATTGTAGTTTCAGAACTTGCTGCAAAAGAAATATTTAATATTAGAGATTTTTTGAGCAATCCAAATATTCAACAGTTCTTTGTTGTTTTCTTAAACATTTTTCAGAATATTTGTGACATACCATCTCTAATTTACGCTAAATAAAGGTAAACCTACTTTCTATACTCTATATAAATGGTAAATTTAAACGTAGATACACATCAATTAAACACTTATTCCCTTACATATTTTATTTCATTTTAGAAATAATAACTCTGCGCTTGGCGCGGGCCATAATCTAGTATACATTTTATTGTTGGATTTTGACTTTTGAGTTAAAATTTGAGAGTGTGATACTGTCTGCCCTATGTACTCAATCGGTCATTGGATTATATTCAACTTATAAAGGAAAGAAAGTGAAACTCTACCACATTTTAAAAAAATAAAGCTAAATTTATTATTTTAAAAGGGTTTTGGTCAATTGAAAAATCACTAGGCCACTACCATAATTAATAAGCCGAGTTTTTTTTTTATCACCGTGAATTTTATTGAATTTAAATTTTTTACAAAATAAAAATACAAAGAGATAATTAAAGCACAAATAAAAACATAAAACGAGATAAGTGAAGTTTATCTTATCTTTGAAATTTCAAGTGTAGCCAATCAGGTCCTCATAGAGCTAAGTATGATTGGAATAGACCACATCTAGAAATACTTTTTCCGATGTCTCTAGCCACCATATTAGCCGAAGCGGGAGATGCGAAGAAAAGACATAAAGAAAAGGAAGCGGCAACGCAAGAGATCTTCCGAAGGAGAGAGCGATATTTTGGCCGATTTGAAAAATGATTTATGGCCTTGATTACTTTGACATAATTTAACCAATTTCGACGTCTCTAAGATCAGTCATGCTTGTTAAAGCCCAAAGCATATATTTAAGCTCAGCAATAAGCCGAGTTTCTTCAACTCTTTTTTAAAAAGATTCCAACTTCAAAATAGTTTAAGAATCAAGTACATTTATGAATTATGATATATCCCATTCAATGAATTAATGATATAATCCCATTCATGTACTATTTTAATGTCCAATAACACTACCCCATCAACTTTTAATTTAAGTAAACCGGAGGCAAATGCATTTACAAAAAAGAAAAAATTAAAGATAATGATAAATCTTGCTCAGTCTTTACTAGTAATTAAAACGGAGATAGAAAATGTTTATTTAGAAGGAGAATAAAACATTAAAATTTGCATTTAAAAAGACTTAGGCTCCGAGTGGTGACATCGAATTTAGCGGTGCGGAATTACTTTTTGTGCGGTGTGGGACGGTTTAAGTGCGGATTTTAAACTAAAAAAGCGGTGCGGATCAATTGCGGATTTTGTAAAATAAGCGGGACAAAAATTTAGTTGATTGGTGAAAATAATATATGCGGTGCGGATTACTTTTTTATATATACTTTACAAACTAATATTATTAGTATATAAAAAATTATTTGATTTTCAAATTAATCTTTAAATTTTTTTTATTTTTACAATTTATATTTCATTTTTTTATTTAAATAAATAACAAATCTGTGTATATTAACATAAAAACTAATATTAACATATTTAACAAAATAAAATCATATATTATTAACATGAATAAAATAAAATATTTTTTTGAAATATTAATACTTTACTTGTTAACAATAATATGAAAATATCTTAATTAAATACTTCAAATAAAACTACTAACTCAAAAATCCAAGATATGAGGTGATGATGATATTGGTTGTAGAAAAGAAGAGTAATTTCAAGTGTTGCTTCTATTGATATATCTTCAATTTTAAAGTAAAATTATTTATTAATTTTTTTTTTTAAAAGCATTGTTTTATATTATGCGGTTTTGGTCGGACCGCTAGCTATTACTTTATTACAAATGAAAAAGCGGTTTTTTGATAATAGTCCTATGAAATCCGTTTTTGGCAAAAATAATTTTTTTTTTTAAAAACGCAAATTAAAGAAATAAACTCTGATCGGTGAATGATGTGCGGTTTTAATGAAAAACGCCTTAAAATCCGCACCGCACTCTTCTCACACCACAACCTTATTCTTTACGCATTCAGATAGAAACACATTAATTTGGTACTATCAAATCAAATTAGTCTTGTTTCGAATAACCTTTGAGCAAGGACATATTAATTGTAAGATTGACACGTGGATTAAACCAACCCACCAAAACTGAATGTTTAGATATGGACCAAAGTGTTGGTCTCTCTCTCTCTATAGATTCGTTTCTCATTGCTTCTGCAATGCACACTGCACTTCACTTACTACAAAAATATTTATTATTAAAGTCTCATTTATTATTATATTGAGACTTTATTGACATTAAAAAGCAACTCCATAATCACTTATATCAAAGGATTTTTTTCCACCAAAGTTTGATTTATGCAAGCAAAATCATATAACTATTTTTGACGATGGGCAACATGTTGAAATGATGAGTTATATACCTCAAAGACTAATTCAAATGTTTGCCAAAAAAAAAAGACTAATTCAAATTCAAGTTTACGAGCCCACAAAAATAAGAGAAATTCACAATACTACACCATTTCATCTTTTCTTTTATAAAATTTTACCTAATTCAGTTTTTTCTCATAATTACACCCTTTCAAATTTTTAAAAGGTTGATTTACCTTTTAAAACTTCACCAAAACTAAAAAATTTCATTTGGATTCCCTAATTAATATTTAGGGTATAGTGATTAAGGGGATATGATTGTGTGGATAGATTTAATTTGGATTTAATTTTTAGTGTTTATGTGTAGTTTTCTTAAGAAATTTTTAAATGGTTTCGTTTTGTAAAACGTAATTCAAAAGATGTAGTTTTGTATTTCTACCCAAAAATAAAGGAAACCAAAGACCACGAAGGATGACCCACACAATCATACCCCCTTAATACTATTTCCTAAACACTAATTAGTGAATCCAATTGAAACTATTTTAATTTTGATATTTTTTTAAAGGGTAAATCAAGCTTTTAAAATTTTGAAAATGTGTAAATATGTGAAAAATTGAATTAGGTAAAGTTTTGTAAAGGAAGGGAAGAAAATGTGTAGTTTTGTGAATTCCTCAATTTAAAATTCCGAAAATAATTAAAGATTAACAAATTTATGGGAGAATTACAAAACTACACAATTTGAATTACATTTCACAAAACTACACCATTTCAAAATTACTTCACAAAACTACACCTAAACACTAAAAGTTAAATCCAAATAAACCCTACCCACACAATCTTATCCACTTAATACTATACCCTAAACACTAATTAGAGAACCCAAATGGAAATATTTTAATTTTGGTAATTTTTAAAAGGGTAAATCAAGCTTTTAAATTTTTGAAAGGGTGTAAATATGTGAAAAAATTAAATTAGGTGTAGTTTTGTGAAGTATGGGTTGAAAGGGTCTAGTTTTGTGAATTCCTCCAAATTTATTTGGATTATTGACCACACAATTTTTTTGATAAACTTAGTTATTTATTTTGAATCATGCTAAGTAAAGAGAATATTGTGCTTTGATGCCATGTTGAATAGTAAACAAGCAAGTAGGAGAGAGTCTTTGTAGAAGTCAAATGTGCACAATTCCGCTTCATGTTTAGTATTATTATTTGTAATATTATTATGGATAAAATAATTCTTTTTTCTAAATGTTTTTTAAATATTATTGAAAAAAAAATTATTTAAACCAATCGCAACCGTCTGCAACCGCAAACGCTAGCAGGAAGGAGCTTTTGAAATATGGCGATTTCAAGTGGTGCAAAACGATGTAAAACTGTATAAAGCGATTTGAGTGATTTTTGCAAACGAGATAAATCGCAATCGCCCGCAAAAGCTGCGTTTGCGGGTGGTTGCGGGAGAACCAATCAACACCTAAAAATATTTACAAAAGTTTTAAACACTATTTCACAAATTTCAATTCTAACTCGAATTAATTCTTATTTTCTTTGTCATCATTTAAGTCATAACATGTTGGTTCCATGAGCCTATGAAACATTTAAAACAAATTATCGAGTTCTGGATCAATGCCATACCAAAAGAATCAATTAAATTTACATTGCATGCACACAATTAACATGTTTTTCAAGCCTCACAACCAAAATAGTCTAACACAAATAATTAAGACGACGAAAAACAAAGAAGAAGAAGAAGAAGAAGAAAACGAAGAAGAAGCCGAGTTCTTTGTCTCATTAGTTTTCTTGTTTGAATCATCTTCAGGCTGTGCAAGTTTATCAACTCCTTCAACATCATTTAGATTAATTGGTTTATAATCTTCTACCACTTCTACACCTCCGGGTGCTAGATCTACCGGAACTTCGTAATCAGAGTAATCTTCAACTTCCGTTGAATTTTTCTCAGTAGATTGTGTTGTCGGGGGAGATCTTACGGTGGTGTTTGAAGTCATTGCTGGTGGAGAAGGAGAAGACGAATCTGCAGCATAACCTTCCCGGTATAAAGCAAAAACTACAAGAAAAAATATGAAAGAGAAACTTCGAGACATTTGTATAAATTTAGGACAATATAGTGTTATTTTTGTTTTATGGGATTGAGAGAGATCAATTAAGAAATGAAACTGTTGAATGAAAAATAAAAGGGAAATAAACTCGGAATTTAAAGCAATAGAAGATGGATATATTTGGTAAATTACAACTAAGTGTTTATTTAAAGATTAGGTGTGTTTAATTAGTTTTGTTTGCCTAATTTGAAACGTAAACCGTTTTTAATCGTGTGCTATTTTACAATTTTTAGTTATTGTTAGCAAGTAAAATTTAATAGAATGAAAAACAAATTATAAGTTAGAACTGTAAGTTCATGACACTATATATAGTAAAGCTTTTATAATCGAGTACATATTGGTCAAAATTCAAAAATCATAGACATAGAACAAAGAAAAAAATATGAGATTTATTTTTAAATATTCATAAAATCATCTATATTATAAAAGAAGAAAAACTCTCCATATGAGTGACACCTCGTCATCTTTAAATATTTAACACAACATAATTAAAATAAAATTTAATAAAATCATTAATAATAACAAACTTAATTAAGAAACAAAAATAATATAGACAACACAACTAATTTAATATTAAGAAATTCACAAAACTACACCATTTCAACTCTTCCTTTACAAAACTCTACCTAATTCATTTTTTTCTCATATTTCCACATTTGCAAAATTTTAAAAGCTTGATTTACCCTTTAAAAAATTACCAAAATTAAAAAATTTCGGTTGGGTTCGCTAATTAGTGTTTAGGGTATAGTATTAAAAGGATAGAATTGTGTGGGTAGGATTTATTTGGATTTAATTTTGAGTATTTAGGTGTAGTTTTGCGAAGTAATTTTGAGATGGTGTAGTTTGTAATTCTCCCGTTAATATTAATAAAACTCAAAAAGATATTTAATGTAATTTCTAACATTAATAAAATAATATGTATATCAATTAAAATAATTATTAAAAATGGTCAAGAAAATATCTTTTAATCAATAAATAAAAAAGTTCAACAATTCTAATTTGGGATGTGAATATTCTATATTTATACATAGAAATAATACATAAATTGTTTACAATAAGCTTTTAAAACGTAAAGTTAATACCAATTTTACGGGAGAAGATTAAAAATATCCACCGAAAAAAAGAAACCTTATACAAAATAAACAGTAACATATATAAATATGGGACAATCACAAAACTACACCATTTGAAAGTGAATTCACAAAACTACACCTTCTAAAAGTGACTTTTTAATTCTACACATCTTTCATGACCAAAAAGACAATGTTACCCTCTGTATTATTATTCTCTATTCTTCTTCTTCTTCCTCTGAATCTCGAACTCGATCTACATTCTTCTTCTTCTTCCTCTTCTAATTTTTTTATCTCGATCTCGATCTCGCCGTCTAGATCTCGCCGTTTTTCAATTACTCCGTCGATCTCGCCGTCTAGATCTCACCGTTTTTCAATTTCGATCTCGATCTCGCCGTCTAGATCTGGATCTGGATCTCGCCGTTTCAAGGTAATAATTGATGTGTTTAATGGATTTTTCATACAGTTATAAAAGTTATTAGTGATACATAAGTGATTTCCCATTTAGTGATTGATGTGTTCTAATGGATTTTACTCTTTGGCAGATGAATTGATAACTTGCATATTTTACACATTTTACCTTAGTTTATGCATTAGAATTCATTCATTTAGGTTGCATTTAGTGTCATATAGGTTGCATTTTGGTTTGTTTCGTGTATTTCAGGTTTTGGAGCATAAAAACGGCGAAAGTGATGAATTTAAGCCAAAAAGAAGCGGATACACTTGCATCGGCATGTTGTATCGGTTTCTATTGGCCGATATAGAAGACAGAAAGTTTGTCGAAGCTTGTATCGGCCAACCATATCGGTTTGGAGTGGCCGATACAAGAGAAAAAGACCCGAAGACGCGTATCGACTTGTTGTATCGGCTTAGCCTGGCCGATACGAAGAATACTGAGCCGAAGGAAGGCTACCGAAAGCGCATATCGGCCAGCCTGTATCGGTTTGGATTGACCGATACAGGCTGCGAAATTTTATAAGGAATTCGGTTTTTAATGTGTAAAAAGGAAAACCAATTAAACCAATTTTGGTTTCCTTTATTTTATTTTGGTTTTGATTTTATATTAGGGTTGATTTGTTTTTGACAGCCTCCTATCTTGTTTTTAGTTTTTTCTCATCGTGGCTTTTGTGTTTTTCTTGGACTTGGAGATTCTTGGAATTTTGCCTTGGCCTCCTTGTAATCTTCTTCATCATCATTGAATAAGAGATTTCTTTACCCTTATTTTCTTTTTGCTGTTGTTTATGTTTATGATCTACTTAAATTTAATTGTTATGAATCTCAATATGCTTTGTGAGTAGTTCCAAATAGACAATTGGGTTAGGGTAAAAGGGGTTTGATTGAATCTATGATAGATAATTGTCTAAAACTTAATTGATTATAAAACTTTAGTCTTTGGTAACAGCCTTAAAGCTTTAATCGAGTTGGCCATTCGATTATCGAACCCAGGAAGCTTTATGAATCGAGAGATTATAAAGCCTCCTGAACAATTACCTTAGAACCAAGCCTCGCTTAACCGAGAGATCTGTGTTAATAAGCTTGGTGGTTAGAATTGATTTGTCCTTAAAGTTTCTCGACGATTAAACTATCCAAGACATTGTTTTAGTTTAATTGTTGAGAAAATGATCATTGCCACGAGAGTGGATTGATCTAAAATCGTTTTCAAAACCTTAAAGTTATTTTTGTAAAAGACAATTTGAAATCCGAAAGTCTAATCACCCTTTAAAACACCTTAACCTGATTGTTTAGCTTTTTATAAATCTTTCAAAACTTTTAATTCTCGTTTTCGTTTTATTTAATTTTCGGTTACAAAATCACACAAACAACAATCTTTGATCACGCTTAAACTAAGTCCGTTTCTTACAAATTCCAATAAATTGTTTGCTCCTGATTTGGTTTGACATCTTAAGTACTACATTAAGATATTAGATTTAACGGGGTAAAATCTCGTTTATCAAATTGGCGCCGTTGCCGATTCAGGAATTCCAACAATTATTAGAATTTTGAAACTACTTGGGATTAAGTTTCAGTTTCGTTACTAACTTGTTTTCTTTCCTTGTGATTTTCGTTTTTTTAGGTGTATGCAAAGAAGAAGTCACCGACAAAGTGACAACTTGCTCTTCTTCGCAGACATCAAAGCACACGAAAGAGCTATCTCACGAGAAAGAAGAACCAGCCTTCACTCCGACTCATCCACATCAGACACTTCGGGTTCAAATTCAGAATTCGAGATGGGTGACGCAAACAACGCACCTAACGTTGCACGCACCATTGGTACAGCGGATGTGCCATCAAACATCACCAACCGTAGTGGCATCACACCACCAGCCATCGCCAACAACAACTTTGAGATCAAGTCTAGTCTCATTAACATGGTGTCCAGCAACAAGTTCTATGGGCTGCCTAGTGAAGACCCCATTGATCACCTTCACCAATTTGACATGCTATGCGACACGGTGAAGATCAATGGTGTCAATGAGGACATGTTTAAGCTGCGTTTGTTCCCCTTCTCACTCGGGGACAAAGCACACATATGGCAGAAAAACCTTGTGAAGGACACCATACAGACTTGGGAGGCATGTAAGACGGCTTTTCTCACAAAGTTCTTCTCGGTGGTGAGGATATCAAAGCTGCGAAACGAGATCTCAGCTTTCGCACAAAAAGACCAAGAAACGTTCAGCGAATCTTGGGAACGATTCAAGGGTTACACGGTGAGATGCCCGCACCACGGTTTCACGGGAGAGAGCCTACTCAGCACGTTCTATCGCGGCCTAAAACCGAAGTTCAGGATGCTTCTCGATTCAGCTAGCCAAGGAAATTTCCTTGAGAAGACGGAAGCCGATGGACAGCTTTTGGTGGAGAACTACGCCCTTAGCGATAGCAACTACTAAGAGGATTATGATCGCACCATCCGCAACTCAGGGAACGATGAGCAGTTTAAGAGAGAGATAAAGGCGGTGAATGAGAAGCTGGATAAGCTACTCATGTCCAACCAAGTGGGCATAAACTACGTTGGTAGCGGCGATGAACAAATACCCCCAACCGAGGGGAATCAAGAGGAGATCAACTACATGGGTAATCGAACGGCCGGCGTTTCAACAACTACTCGCAGCACCCAAACCTCTCCTACCGCAACAATAACGTAGTCAATCCCCGGGACCAGGTCTATCCCCGGGCGCAACAAGGAGGTTACCAAGGTAAACCTCAATACAACCAGGGCGGATACGCACCGAGACCACCACCAAATCGTCCTCCGGCTACAACAACCACCCCGGTACTCAAGGAGCGATCGCATCACCAGCTCCCCAAGGTGATCAAACCGCTCAGCTGTTAAAGCAAATCCTCGACGGCCAAACCCGAAATCACTTGGAGTTTAACACGTTCAAGAAGGAAATTCAGGCAAAAGTTGACAACTCGTACCACGATCTCAACGCAAAGTTTGAATCAATGAGCTCGCACCTGAAAGCTCTGGATAACCAAGTGGGGCAGATCACGTCATCCTCCAAGTGACCAATGGGTCAACTCCCAGGGAAACCAGAAGCTAACCCGAAAGAGTATGTCAACGCTCTACATCTTCGTAGTGGCCGACAATTACCTTCTGGGGATCGCATCGAGGACAATGCGGAACAGGTTGGGGAGGTGGAACGGTCCCACGAGGCAGATACCACGCTCTTGGATGACGAAACTGGAGAAGACGGTAAAGAGGAAGATACAGGACACCTGTATCGACCAGGCGTATCGGCCACAACTGGCCGATATCGACCACCAGTATCGGCCAAGGACAAGGCCGATACGAGCGACAAGGAGACAGGACACTCGCATCGGCCAGGTGTATCGGTTTCGGAAGACCGATATCGACCATGTGTATCGGCCAAGGACAAGGCCGATACAGAGGAAAAAGCTGCCAAATCGAAAAAGTTGGCCTACGTTACGTCTCCTTACGTGCCTAAGCTACCTTTTCCGGGTCGAGCTAAGAAACAGCTGCTAGAGAAGTACAAAGCGCAGTTTGAAAAGCAAATGAAAGAAGTTCAAATTGCCATGCCACTCGTCGATGCCTTTAAACTCGTCCCTCACTATAGCAAGTTTCTAAAGGATGCGATCAAGAACAAGTTTCAGGACTTCGTCGATACAATAGTCCTCTCGCACGAGTGCAGCGCAATCATCCAACGAAACTGCCCTAAAAAGCTGAGTGATCCGGGGGAGTTTCACCATACCATGTGCCATCGGCCCTTGGTTTTCGAAGGATGCTTGTGCGATTTAGGAGCTAGCGCCAGTCTTATGCCGCTGTCAATTGCCCAGAGACTTGGGTTCTCATCCTTCAAGCCAACCAGGATCTCCCTTGTACTTGCATATAGGTCGGTAAGGATACCCGCGGGTGTGTTAGAGGACATTCCGGTCAAGCTAGGGAACGCTTTCATCCCCACAGATTTCATCGTCTTGGCGATGGATGAGGAACCTAAGGACCCTCTTATCCTCGGTAGGTCATTCCTAGCCACAGCCGGAGCGATCATAGATGTGAAGAAGGGTAAGATTGATCTGCATCTCGGAGAAGACCTAGTCCAAAGGTACGACATCAACGATACGATCAAGAAACCGACCATTGATGGGCAGATTTTCTACATCGACTTGATGGATGAACTCGCGGATGAATTCTTGGAGGAGTTAGCGACGGAAGACGAGTTTCAGCTTGCCATGACCACCTTAGAAGAAGGAGGTCGAACAATGAGAGAAGACGTGATGGCAGTCCAGAAAAGAATCGACTCCCACCCCATCGATGTGGAAGCCGAGTTTCTTGTCCTGCCCGAGGCGGTTACATACGATGCCAAGGCGATGACGACGGACAACAATGCTAGCAATGGTAAGTCTAGCGATGACGACGATTGGAGCGAACTTAAAGCGCCAAAGGTAGAGTTAAAACCCCTTCCCAACGGGCTAAGGTACGTTTTCTTGGGGCCTAACTCCACCTGCACGATAATTATCAACGCTGCGCTTAGCGACGATGAGGTTAAAACTTTAACTCATGAGCTTAAAAAATTTAGGAAGGCAATAGGTTATTCTCTAGATGATATCAAAGGGATATCACCCTCTTTGTGCATGCACCGGATACATTTAGAGAACGAATCTATGTCCTCAATAGAACACCAACGTCGGCTGAACCCAAACCTCAAAGAAGTTGTTAAGAAAGAGATAATCAAGCTATTGGATGCGGGTATAATTTTCTCAATATCCGATAGCAATTGGATCTCTCCCGTTCATGTAGTACCAAAAAAGGGTGAAATTACCGTGGTTAAAAACGATAAAAACGAATTAATCCCAACTAGAACAATCACGGGTCATAGAGTTTGCATCGATTATCGAAAGCTAAACGCTACAACTCGAAAAGACCATTTCCCCCTGCCCTTCATTGACCAAATGCTTGAACGCTTAGCCAACCATCCATACTATTGTTTTCTCGATGGGTATTCCAGATTTTTCCAAATACCCATCCACCCCCAGGACCAAGAGAAAACCACCTTTACATGTCCCTATGGTACGTTTGCTTATCGTAGAATGCCGTTTGGGTTGTGTAATGCACCCGCTACGTTCCAACGATGCATGATGTCCATATTTTCAGATTTAATCGAAAACATTGTTGAGGTTTTTATGGATGATTTTTCTGTCTACGGTTCTTCGTTTGCCTCGTGTTTGTCTAATCTTTGCAGGGTGCTTAAAAGGTGCGAGGAATGTCACTTGGTGCTGAATTGGGAGAAGTGCCACTTCATGGTAAGAGATGGTATCGTTTTGGGTCATCGGATTTCAGAAAAGGGTATTGAGGTTGATAAGGCAAATATCGACGTTATGGCCAACCTCGGAGCTCCAAATTCAGTGAAGAGCATAAGGAGTTTTCTCGGTCACGCGGGTTTCTACATGAGGTTCATCAAGGACTTCTCGAAGATAGCTAGACCGCTGACGAGATTGCTATGCAAGGACGTCGATTTTGTGTTCGACGAGGAGTGTCTAAGCGCCTTCCACAAGATCAAGCAAGAGTTGATTAGCGCTCCTATTGTGCAGCCACCGGATTGGGATCTACCCTTTGAGATCATGTGCGATGCTAGTGACTACGCCGTTGGTGCGGTGTTGGGACAAAGAAAGGAGAAGAAGCTCCACGTCATGTACTACGCTAGTAAGACGATGGACGATGCGCAGTCAAAGTATGCAACCACAGAAAAAGAACTCCTAGCCATCGAGTTTGCTTTCGAGAAGTTTAGGTCATACTTGGTTGGCTCAAAGGTGATAGTCTACACCGATCACGCAGCATTGAGACATTTGCTTGCAAAGAAAGATGCGAAACCGCGGCTGCTACGGTGGATTTTGCTGCTCCAAGAGTTTGACTTGGAAATCAAAGATAAGAAGGGCATCGAGAATGGAGTCGCGGATCACTTGTCGCGGCTGCGCGTGGACGACCTACTGCCCATCGATGACTCATTCCCCGAGGAGCAGCTAATGACAGTCATGCTACAGAAAGTTCGGGGAGAGCAAGAGCACGAGATTGAGGAACTCTTTGCTATAGAGAAGGAGCCGTGGTACGCAGATATCGTGAACTACTTGGTCACGGGAGAGGAACCGCACTACTTGGAGCGTCATCAAAAGAAGAAATTCTTCCACGACTTGAAACAGTTCTATTGGGACGAACCTTACCTCTACACCTTATGCAAAGATGGATTATATCGGAGGTGTGTAGCGGATGAAGAGGTAAACGGCATTCTTACTCATTGCCACGGTTCAGCCTATGGGGATATTTCGCGAGCTTTAAGACAGTCTCCAAGGTTTTACAAGCTGGTTTTTGGTGGCCCACGATGTTTAAAGATGCTCACGAGTTTGTTCAACGCTGCGATCCTTGCCAAAGGAAGGGCAATATAGGCAGGCGGAACGAGATGCCACAAAACCCTATCATGGAGGTTGAGGTTTTTGATGTGTGGGGTATAGACTTCATGGGACCTTTCCCATCATCGTATGGCAAGAAGTACATTCTCGTGGCGGTAGATTATGTCTCCAAGTGGGTAGAAGCTGTAGCGTGCACAACGAGCGACTCAAAAGCCGTTGTTAGTCTTTTTAAGACGATAATCTTCCCTCAATTCGGAGTTCCCAGGGTTGTCATTAGTGACGGAGGATCCCATTTCATCAACAAGATCTTCGAGAGCCTTCTCAAGAAACACGACGTCAAGCATAAGGTCGCAACACCCTACCACCCACAGACCAGCGGCCAAGTAGAGGTATCTAACCGACAAATCAAGGCGATTCTCGAGAAGACAGTCGGTGTAACGAGGAAAGATTGGTCCGTTAAACTCGACGACGCTCTTTGGGCGTACAGGACAGCGTTTAAAACGCCATTGGGGACAACGCCCTTCAACTTGCTGTATGGTAAAGCTTGCCACCTCCCGGTAGAGATCGAGTACAAAGCCAGTTGGGCAATTAAGCTACTCAACTTCGACCTGAAAACGGCAAAAGAGAAGAGGGAGTTTCAGCTCGAGGAATTGGACGAAATACGCCAACACGCCTATGAGAGCTCGAGGATCTACAAAGAGCGGACCAAGGCCTTCCACGACAAGAAGATCATCAAGAAGGAGTTCAAGGTGAACGACTTGGTGTTGTTGTTCAACTCGCGGCTTAAACTATTCCCGGGAAAGCTGAAATCCCGTTGGTCCGGCCCTTTTAATATCAAGGAGGTAAGACCACTCGGAGTTGTGGTCCTTTGTGACAAGCCCGGAGGGGAGTTTGTAGTAAACGGTCAAAGACTCAAACCATACTTCGCAAACGAAGCTGCCACCGGAGGAGACTCATTGTCTCTTTCGGATCCCAACGTTGCTTAAAACAAAGGGGTAAAGTCAAGCTACGTGACTATAAACAAGCTCACTTGGGAGGAAGTCCCATGTCTATCCTTGTACTTAATCTTTGTTTTTAATTTAGCATTCTCATATTCATAGTTCTAATCATCTTCTTTGGTTACTTAGTAGTGTTTTCCAGGTGAAAAACGAGGAGAAATAACCAGGAGTTACGTATCGGCCAGCCATATCGGCAAGCTTTGGCCGGTATCGACGAGACGTATCGGTCTGCTGGGACCGATACAAAGGGAAAAAGCTCACGGAGTTTCGTATCGGTATGTTGCATCGGTCTGCTAGGACCGATACAAGGCAAAGAGAAGTGGAGACATTCATATCGGGATGTTGTATCGGTCTGCTGGGACCGATACAAGGAAAACATAAGAAAAAGCACAAGCATCGGCTTGTTGTATCGGTTTGCATTGACCGATACAACTCGAAATAGGCCAACCTCGACTACACGCCGATACAGAAAACCCGATACTGTATCGTATCGGTTTAACTGTATCGGCCAGGTAACCGATACGCGCTATTTAAGTCACGATATCGGTAGACTATAAATGAATTTCTAGGGCTTTACTCTTAAAATAAACCAACCGATATCGCCCCCTTTCTTTTTACACCATTGTTGCAAATTTTGAAACCTTGATTTCTCTCTTGTTTGTTGACGAATCCAACTGATTTTTGCTTCATTCTCCTTGTCTCTTCCTTGCCTTTCAGGTCATACCATCCATCTAGCCATTCCAAACCATCTCAAAATTCGCCCAAATCCCCCAAAAGAACCAATGGGACCAAAGAGAGCTTCAAGGGCCGAGAAAGGAAAGGGCAAGGCAGTAGACGATGAGCCACCGAGGAGAAGGACTAGGTCGGGTTCGGTGGTGATAAGGGAACCCACCGATGAGGTTCCAAGAGAGGAACCAAGGGAAGAACCGAGAGAGGAGCCGCGAAAGAGCAAATCGCGAAAGAGCAGTGCGCGGAAGAAGCGCGATGAACCCGCAGTCGTGGAAGAGGAGGAATACGAGTACGTATACGATTCCTACGACGAGGAGGAGGTGGCAGTAGCACCTACATTCGGGTTCCCACCGAGGACAAGCGATTCGCCCATCACACGCGATCCGAAGAAGCAGCCGACAGCCCGGGAGTTGTACGATGCACTAATGGAGATCCCATTCACCCCGTCGCGTTTCCCCAACACGGATACGCTCAGGAAGCTGGGAATCTACGATGAGGTAAGGGAAATTCTGCGCCACATGAGGCTTGATTGGGTTTTAGGGAAGAAGGAAATCGCCTACAAAGAGAAAACGTGTCAGTTTCTAGCAACCCTCGCGATCACATACAAAGAGGAAGGGATGGTAATCTCGTTCACAGCTAGCAACGGGAGAGTATACTCCGGAACTCTCCAGACTTGGGAAAATATACTCGGAATCCCAGCAAGCGGACAAGTTGAGCTCAGCAACGAATTAGGCGAAAGCGCACAGCTTTGGAACTTCATTGCCAACGGGGTCTACCAACCCGGGAGATCGAAGAGCACGATGATTCGCCATCCAGCGATAAGATATGTGCAGAAACTTCTTTCGCACGTGTTCTTTCCTAGACGCGAGGCGGGACAGATGAACAACAATGAGATGATGTACCTGCAGCAAGGTCTAGCACCGATACTTCGACGTTCGCTCCGCGACCCCGATTTGTTCCCCACGACGGAGGAACACTTCCCGAGCGTTCTTCGGCTGCTCATCAACGGCTTCATGGACTTGAAACGTTGGGCTTGGACGCACAACGATGCCACGCCAAAGCTGAGCATAGGAGGATGGGTCACACCTTTTCTAACCGGCTGGCGGGTACCCCTATTGGGAAGAAAAGAACATTCGACCTTCATGGACATGCCATACTTGGCAAAACAGCTAATGATCGTCGGTGAATGCGAGGGTAAGTACGCGTACTCGTTCAAGATAAACAACGTCCAAAGCATCGTCCTCCTTCCCAACCCAGCTTGCACGAGTTTCAGCGGCAACGCCGCGGTTCACTTCCAACTCGACTGGCGCCACCTACACGATGTCACAGCCGCCCCACTCTCCTCTGTCCGCGGTCCGAGAAGAGTCCACCGACCTGCTGGACCGAGTAGGTACGAGTTCAGCACATCGACGCTGCCTACCTACGGACCCGAGCGCTACTACCTCGGTCCCTCCACCGCGCCTAGACAGCCTGGTCCTTTGCAGGACATGTACTTGGATATGCAGAGGATGAGCCGGTGGAACCTCTTCCAAGACCGCACCATAAGGAAGTTGGTGCGCGAGGTCAAGTCGCTGAAGAAGACCATCAAGAGGGGTTTGTCATGCGCGAGCTGCAGTTCGAACCAAGACACGCAGCTGGTAGTGCGTGATCCGCAGACAGACGCACCTAGGCAGCCACCTGCGCCTAGGAGACGCAGCCGCATTCTCCGCCGCCCACCGGTGATCCTCTCGGACAACGAGTCTCCCACTTTCTCCTCCGATGGAGAAGACCCTGACCCGGAGACCTACTACTATTGAGGTAACCCTCCACCCTTGTACATATGCTTTTTCACATTCATTGCATGTAGTTTTTAGGTTGTTTTGTATTTAGGAACCCCCTTCAACAGTTGTTTCACACGGAGACCGTGTGAATTAAGTTTGGGGGAGTAGGCACATTATCATCACACATGTTAGTTCTAATTTAGCATCCACATAAAAAAAAAAAAAAAAAAAAAAAAAACACAAAACACAAAAAAAAAATCTGCATATAGGATTAGTTCATGGCATTTAGAGCATTTGCATAGGGGATCTATGATGATGTTAACCTTGTAAAGCGACGCACTTGGTGTTTTGAACAGTATCTTAGGTGTAGTATTTTCCGTAAACGAATTAGAACTCGCTGAAAATCTTAAAACCGCAACTCTAGACATTGATGTTTAAAAATCCAATTGTATGGTTATGAAGCTTGGTAGTTCTAAATCACCTTCGGAAAATTATTTGAACTTAAACCTGATTTTTAATTAGCATGATTGATGGTTTTCAAGAGAATTTCTATGGCTTTTTGATTTCTACGGATTGCGGCTTCCTAAACCGAAACACCTTAAGCGCAATCCGGTCATTCTCATTATAAGGATGATTCCCCTCTCACCCCCTACGCCTAAACCCAAACACTTGTGAGAATTATTTTCATTTAGTGATTGTTTGGTTTCGCAAAAACTTGAAAGTATAGGGAGCGACAAGAAAGGACATCCATTTGGCTAGGTTATCATACGCTAGTTTGTAGACGGGATAACGGGAAACACATCTTTGAACTAAAACAAATTTTCAGAAAATAAACACGAGTTAAATTGTAAAACGCATAGGGGTAAAGAATGGCTAAGAAAAAAAAATAAAAAATAAAAAGAGAAAGTTAGCCAAGTAAAACCCCTAAGGTAGTTAAGAAAAAAAAAAAAAAAAAAAAGAAAACTCGGTGTTTGAATGCTTAAGTGTGTAAAAAATGAAAGGATGGGTTAGAGATTAGAGTTGTATAGGGATGGATGTCCGGATTTGCATTGTTCCTTGTCTTTCCCGATTTTGCTTAACCCTTTCACTCCCCGAGAGAAACCGCGCTACAACTAACCACATGCCTGAGTGTTAGCCTCCTCGTTTGATTCGAAATCCCGTTCTTACCTAGACAAATAGAAAAACTCTTGGAAATTTTTAATCATGTTTCATGCTTGATTGTATTTAATTGAATGTGAAAGGTGTTTAGACTAGATAAGTGGATAACATACTCTTGGTAATAATAGTGGATTTAGACGGAGTTAAGGTAGATAGAAATAAGTAGAACTAGTTCGGTTGCGAGAGGGTACTATGTTTAGGATACTTGTTCATCACACTTCCGTGTTGCTTTTGGTTCTGAGGTCCCCGCCTCCACATCTTCCTAAACTTTGATGCGGAATTCCCTTACTTGAGGACAAGTAAAGGATAAGTTTGGGGGAGTTGATAACTTGCATATTTTACACATTTTACCTTAGTTTATGCATTAGAATTCATTCATTTAGGTTGCATTTAGTGTCATATAGGTTGCATTTTGGTTTGTTTCGTGTATTTCAGGTTTTGGAGCATAAAGACGGCGAAAGTGATGAATTTAAGCCAAAAAGAAGCGGATACACTTGCATCGGCATGTTGTATCGGTTTCTATTGGCCGATATAGAAGACAGAAAGTTTGCTGAAGCTTGTATCGGCCAACCATATCGGTTTGGAGTGGCCGATACAAGAGAAAAAGACCCGAAGACGCGTATCGACTTGTTGTATCGGCTTAGCCTGGCCGATACGAAGAAAACTGAGCCGAAGGAAGGCTACCGAATGCGCATATCGGCCAGCCTGTATCGGTTTGGATTGACCGATACAGGCTGCGAAATTTTATAAGGAATTCGGTTTTTAATGTGTAAAAAGGAAAACCAATTAAACCAATTTTGGTTTCCTTTATTTTATTTTGGTTTTGATTTTATATTAGGGTTGGTTTGTTTTTGACAGCCTCCTATCTTGTTTTTAGTTTTTTCTCATTGTGGCTTTTGTGTTTTTCTTGGACTTGGAGATTCTTGGAGTTTTGCCTTGGCCTCCTTGTAATCTTCATCATCATCATTGAATAAGAGATTTCTTTACCCTTATTTTCTTTTTGCTGTTGTTTATGTTTATGATCTACTTAAATTTAATTGTTATGAATCTCAATATGCTTTGTGAGTAGTTCCAAATAGACAATTGGGTTAGGGTAAAAGGGGTTTGATTGAATCTAGGATAGATAATTGTCTAAAACTTAATTGATTATAAAACTTTAGTCTTTGGTAACAACCTTAAAGCTTTAATCGAGTTGGCCATTCGATTATCGAACCCAGGAAGCTTTATGAATCGAGAGATTATAAAGCCTCCCGAACAATTACCTTAGAACCAAGCCTAGCTTCACCGAGAGATCTGTGTTAATAAGCTTGGTGGTTAGAATTGATTTGTCCTTAAAGTTTCTCGACGATTAAACTATCCAAGACATTGTTTTAGTTTAATTGTTGAGAAAAGGATCATTGCCACGAGAGTGGATTGATCTAAAATCGTTTTCAAAACCTTAAAGTTATTTTTGTAAAAGACAATTTGAAATCCGAAAGTCTAATCACCCTTTAAAACACCTTAACCTGATTGTTTAGCTTTTTATAAATCTTTCAAAACTTTTAATTCTCGTTTTCGTTTTATTTAATTTTCGGTTACAAAATCACACAAACAACAATCTTTGATCACGCTTAAACTAAGTCCGTTTCTTACAAATTCAAATAAATTGTTTGCTCCTGATTTGGTTTGACATCTTAACTACTACATTAAGATATTAGATTTAACGGGGTAAAATCTCGTTTATCATGAATGCAGATTTAGTTAATGAAAAACTAGATATCCTTATCAATATTGTTACCAGCCTAACATTTAGGATTGATAACATCCAAAATCTTTTGGAAGAGAGAAACAAGAAAGAAGTAAAAATGTTATAAATGTCATAAAGAGAATAATACCTTAAATTGATGGTTTGTGTGTGTTAATGACTCAACTGTTTCATCAGCTAATATGTTACAACGTTTTAATGGCAAGTGTTGTGAGTGTTATAAGTATTATAAAGCACAAGTTGTATAGAATCAAGTGTAACACTATCATAAAGTATTAGTTATAAAGTGTAATTCTGAACCTAACTTGACTTAATGATTAAATTGTATATGATAGTTATGATACATCACCGTATATAATAGTCATTGGTGACTTAATGATTCAACTGTTTCGACATATTTTTGGCAGATTGACTTAATGTATTTTTTTTTGTTTTTTGAATATGATAGGTTTATCAGACAGATTCAGGAATTGTGTCCTTGAAACTCTTGGAATGCATTGCTATGAGGATCTCTTACTTATTAAAGCTCAAGGATGCGAAGATATCGGAGTTGGGGAAGAAACTAGCATCAGATATCTTTGCTGAAATCTTAACATTTATCTGATGTATGAGCTTTCTCTTCTTGATTAGGTCTGAACTTTTTTGAAATCTCAACAACTGTTGGTTTATAACACTTATAACACTTATAACATTTATCTAATATTTTTGAGAAATTTGTTCTATAACACTTATTACAAAAAACAACAGACGTTATAATATTTATAACACTTATAATAAACGGAGCCCATTTTAAAACGATATAATGAATTATTACACTTATAATATTTATAATAAACGGAGCCCATATCGTAAAATATCAAAAGATCTAGAGTTTCTCTTCGACGGCGGTTTCCTCTACAGATTCATCTCTTCTTAACATGTACACGTGGAAAGTAAAAGACAGTAAGCTAAGGAATTTATAACATTTATTATAAGTGTTATAAGTGTTATAAAATCTGAATCATTTGGAAGTCTTACTAGTATCTTATGACAAGTCTTGCATTAAATAGGGTAACAAACATGTACACGTGGAAAGTAAAAGACAGTAAGCTAATAGAATTTATAACATTTATTATAAGTGTTATAAGTGTTATAACATCTGAATCATTTGGAAGTCTTACTAGTATCTTATGACAAGTCTTGCATTAAAAATTAAATGAAACCACATAAATGGTGAAAATAAATCAAATTGCAGTTACACAACTAGTCTCCATAAGACATATCTTGGCTGATGGAGGTAAGAGAACCACATCTATCAACATCAATAACAAATTCCCAAGAAGAATTTGTTGACTTCCACTGCCCACAAACACAGTAGAGATCAAGCATATGCCTTGTAGAGAATAATGGTTCAACATCAACAATAGTACTTATAATACTACTTATCAACATCAAAGAATGATTCAGCTTATAATATTACTTATCAACATCAAACAATGGTTCAACTTATAATACTTATAATAGTAGGATTGTGAAATTTATAAAATATCAAAAAGGTATGACAGCAAAATGCTCTTGAACCTAATCTAAGCTTCTGCTCATACTCCTAATCTCTTAATTATTCAATCTATTTCATTCACATGGAGAAACCGTGAAAAGGAGGAGTATTTACCTTTAATTATAAATTTGAGAAGCTACTTTCAGATCTTAGAGATTGTTGTATTTGAAGCTTCGTCTTCTCTATCTTCGTTTTAAAGCATGTGCCCTGTAGAGAATAATGGTTCAACATCAACAATAATACTTATAATACTACTTATCAACATCAAACAATGGTTCAGCTTATAATACTTATAATAGTAGATTGTGAAATTTATAATATATCAAAAAGGTATGACAACAAATGCTCTTGAACCTAATCCAAGCTTCTGCTCATACGCCTAATCTCTTAATTATCAATTTCTTAATTATTCAATCAATTTCATTAACATGGAGAATCCATGAAAAGGAGGAGTAATTACCTTTAATTATAAATCTGAGAAAATAGTTTCAGATCTTAGATCGTCGTATGTGAAGCTCTTCTTCTTCTTAGGCTTATTTGTCTTCTCTATCTATAAGATCTATAAGATCTTCGTATGTGAAAATAGTTTCAGATCTATAAGAAGAAGACGAATTCGTGATCGGAGAAGCTGATACCGACAACTGCGACGGAGAAGATGTTTCCAGATTTCGAGATCGTCGTCTGAATATCGGCGATTATCGGCTGTCTCCTTCTCCTTCTCCGGTTTCTTCGTGTTCTGTATCGGCAAAAGAAGAAAATAAGAACCTAATTAAATAAGGGTAATGAGGTCTTTTTACAGAGGAAGGAGGTGTAGTTTTGTGAATATTTTAAATTATGTGTAAAGTTGTGAAGGAAGGGAGCAAATGGTGTAGTTCTGTGAATTTCTCTATAAATATTTCAATAATGTTACATAGAAAAACAATAAAAAAATATGATACAATTTAAAAAATGGGCTAAAATCTCTAAATAAAACCGTAGTAAACATATTACAGAAAGATAAAAATCAATTAAAAGTCAAGAATTTGAAAGGGATGCACGAAAATCTTCAATATTTTTTAAGAAGACGTTTGAAAAATTAGATTTCTTAGCATATTAATATCCCCACAATTTGATAATAAACTAAACGATGTAGACAAAATGTATATGCAAACAAAGTAATAATTTTCATTGATTTGATAAAATATAAATGTGTATATTCGAATTACAATAATAATACATATTACAATGAAAAATTAACTGTAAATATTTTTTGAAATTACTATGAGACAAAAATCTTGCGCAATCATATCTAAATTTATTTTCTTATCCTGGGACTCGGAATATTGTTTCTATTATTTTATGAATGTTTTAAAATAAAACATTCATAAGGAATAAGACCCCGCGCTTTAAGAGAACTACTAACTCCTACAATACTTAGGAGGACGAAAACATGATGTAACCTTTAAACGTGCACGACAACCCTATCAAAAGCCTAAAGCTAAGGCAAGAACTAAGAATTCACTTCAAGCTGAGGCAAGCAATGCATAGTTTCACGAGTCTCATATTCTAACCAAACTATCCAGTCTCGCGTGTCCCAATACTAGAGGTTGTTGAATTTTTTTTGTACCAACCTCTATACACTTACAAATTCCATCCAAACAAAAATAACTTTTGAATACTATGCCTTTTTCTTACTAATTAGTACCAACTCTACGTACTTATTTACTATATTTTAGTTTCGTATGAAATAATACATTACACACTTTAAACCTGTATATTTACTATATTTACTATATTTTAGTTTCGTATGAAATAATACATTACACACTTTAAACCTGTTTCGTATTAAATAATACATTACACACTTTAAACCTGTATATTTACTATATTTTAGTTTCGTATGAAATAATATATTTAAGCCTGTCTCTCTCTCTTCTCTCCTTCATATCTTTCAGAGAGAGACATGGCGTTGAACCGATTCAGATCTGGCGTATCTGTTTAATCGGTAAGCTTCGGAATCTTTGGCATCGCCGGGATGTCCGCTATACTTCTGGGTTACGGTGGCTTTCTCAGCATCGTTTCGCTGGCTTTTGCTTCCGGCGTGGATGTCTCTTTGAATCTACGGCTGGCTTTTGCTTCCGTCGTGGATGTCTCCTTGAATCTACGGTCGGCTTATGAACTATGACATCGGTTTCATCAACGATGGTCGGGTATCTTACCACCAGCGAGTTTTATCTCATTCGTTTTTCGGCTGGTTTTATCTTTGCTCTCCCAATTTCAACGGTATGTCCTATAGTTTTTAGTCGCGGCTGTGCATATCTTCTTCACGGAGGAGGCGAATGAGGTTTCTTTATACTTCCGACGATAACTCGTTTCGGTGTGGCAATCGATTCAGAGAACGACGGGAATGATTTTTATCGGCTGTAAATTTTTGGAGTCGACCGCAACAACCACCATCAACGGCGATCCATCATCGACAACACCATCTCCGACGTGCAATGTGTTTGTGCAGTCTCTCAACATCTTGACACGTGTTCATCTTCAACCACAGCGGCGACTACTCACTTGCTAGGGCGAACGTTTTGTAAATTTGGGTTAATGGGCCTTTTAATATGTTTAGTTTGTTTTTAATTTTTGGTTTGAGATCTGATAGTTTGGGCTTTTAGACATGTTGTATAACTTGTTTTCACCTTTAGAAATGAAATTTCAATAGATGAAAAAAAAAACCTTATTTTATAAGAAGACTAGGGGATGTTCCCGCGGGTAGAGGTTTCAATATATTTCTAAATTTGTTTAATTTTATTTTGTATTTGATTTAAGTGAGAAATAAACTTGTCTTTTAACTTTTTGACACTACTAAAAAAAAGTTATATAGCCACGACCGTATCGGTGGCTATAGCAAAAATCCGTGGCTATTTAGTCACGATTTGCCACGAATTTTTTTAGCCACGAGCGTATAGCCACGGATTTAACGCTATAGCCACCGATACGGCCGTGGCTATATGAATTTTTTTTAGTAGTGTGAGTTATGTGTTTTATGACATCTCAATGAACAAATTAATCTTTGAATAATTTGATATTTTCCTAAACTTTACAGTATCTTAGAATATTAATATTTACGTTATTGTTTAAAAATTCTACAATTTTTTGAAAACTTTATTTATAAATATATTTATAATTGTCCTGATCAAAAATTAAGTCTATGATAATACTTTCAATTTTTATTTGGCTATGAATTCTTGTATATTTATAATATTTTAATTGTTCTATTACTTAGTAGAAATATATTTATTTACTATATGCAAGATTAAATTGATACGTTGTTGAGTTTGTTTCTAAAATTTAATTTTAAGAGGTGAAAAATGTTTTATATTGAGAAATCTCAGTTCTAACAGACATTCGTAACAAATTTAATTACCAACTATTTATAAATAGAAATGTTAATGAACAATTTTGACTTTCAAGGAGTTACAGAGGAAAAATGTTGAGCGTTATTAAGAGAAACTCTGATCATATGAAATAATGAAGAAATAATACAATGTTATCCAGATACTCTATTTTTGTTGGAGATACACTTTGAATTTTACCTATATGAAAAACATTGGTTACATAAATAACTTTGAAAATTCTTTTAATCCTTTCGTCGAACTTTTCCTATGAAGTGACAAAATTGTTTTGTGGTTAAACTTAAGTGGTTGAAAAGTATGTCAATTATTAAAAAATAGATATTTCTTTGACTGTGATTTCTTTAGGAGAATTAATGGAATAAAATTTTATATTATTTGTCATTTTTTGGTCTAAAATGAATCGGAAGTGATGACTATATAAACTAATCTTAAAAACGAATTTTTTCTCAAAAATGTACAAAATTCTGAATGGTTATTACTAGTTATTAATAAATTTAAATAGCTTATTTCTTAGTTTTCTTAATTTCTAAATTAAAAACGGTTATTTTCGCTTCCGAGTGTATGGAGTTTAACATCCTTTGTAGAAGGTATTTAGCACACCGTCGATTTCTCCCAAGATCATTTTTGTTTCTTTATGCCGTCGTTTAATCTCTCCATCCACCACCAACGTAGCTTCTTCGGCCATATATGCTTTCTTGTGTTATAATATACGATAAGCATAACAACGAATGTTTCCCGATCAGTATCTGCAAACAGAGAAGCAAGAACATAAGTTCATTAGTTTTTCTAAAATCATATGCACAACAATATAATCTAGTAATCACATTGCTTTATCGAATTAATAGGTTTTTCAAAAAGTAAATTTTAGGTTCTTTAAAATTAATTAAATGTTTGTGTAACTATTCAAGTAAATCTATTAGTCCAAAAAGTTGAGGAATTAAATGGCGATTACATGAATTTTAAACTATTGTATAATCTATTATATAATGAGACACTTTTTGCTTCTCCCACAAGAAGCCACATCATCTTCTTTAAAAAATTAAAATTTTAAAAAATTATATAATTTAATATAACATTAATACAACCATTTAATATTATGAAAATTCAAATACAACCATTTAATATTAATACAACCATTAATAAAATTATATTATGAAAACATTGATACAACCATTTAATATTAATAAAATTCAAATAAAATCCCAAAAAATATAAACAACATCACTAAAATATTTTTGATAAAACCCATTAACATTAATAGAATCCGAAAAAAATATTTTATAAAATATTTATATATATACGTATATCAATTTTAAATAGCTATTAAAACTAATAATAAATAAATCTTACGAACGATATAAACAAAAAAACACGAAAACTAGAAACATCTTACAATTCATATGATCACAATCAATATTTAAAAAAAACAAATTAAAATAAATATAAGTGAATTGTGTATATCTATACTATTAATTGAGAAGAATTTTTATAGAGAAACCCTTCAAATCATCTTTAATTTCAGGGTCATTGACCAAAACTCAGTCAAAGTATTCTCTAGTCTCTTTTTTATTAGCTTTTCTAATAATGATGAATTTTTCTTACACAACTATTTTTTACAACATTAATACAACCATTTAATACTAATAAAATTCAAATAAAACCTCTAAAAATATAAACAACATCACTGAAATATTTTTCATAAAACTCATTAACATTAATAAAATCCAAAAAATAAATATTTAATTTAATTTTTAACATTTATAAAATATCTATATATATAGATACATATATTAATTTTAAATAGCTATTAAAACTAATCATAAATAAATCTTACAAACGGTATAAACAAAAAAACAAGAAAACTAGAAACATATAACAATTCATATGGTAACAATCAATATTTTAAAAAGCAAATTAAAATAAATTTAAGTGAATTGTGTATATTTATACTATTAATTGAGAATAATTTTTATAGAAAAACCCTTCAAGTCATCTTCAGAGCCCTTGACCAAAACTCTGTCAAAATATTATCTACTCTTTTTTTATTATCTTTTCTAATAATGATGGATTTTTCTTACGCAACTATTTTTTACAACATTAATACAATCATTTAATACTAATAAAATTCAAATAAAACCCCAAAAAAATATAAACAACATCACTGAAATATATTTGATAAAATTCATTAATATTAATAAAATGCGAAAAAGAAATATTTAATGTAATTTTTAACATTTATAAAATATCTTTATATATAGATACATATATAAATTTTAAATAACTATTAACACTAATCATAAATAAATCTTACAAACGATATAAACAAAAAACAAGAAAACTAGAAACACATTACAATTCATATGGTCACAATCAATATTTTAATAACCAAATTAAAATAAAATTTAAGTGAATTGTGTATATCTATACTATTAATTGGGAACAACTTTAATAGAGAAACCCTTCAAATCATTTACAACTTCAGGCCGTAAACCAAAACTCTGTCAAAGTATTCTTTATTCTCTTTTTTATTAGCTTTTATTATAATGAGGATTTTTCTTACACAATTATTTTTTTGACAATATTAATACAACCATTTAATACTAATAAAATTCAAATAAAACGTCATAAAAATATAAACAACATCACTAAAATATTTTTGATAAAACTCATTAACATAAATAAAATCCGAAAAAGAAATATTTAATGTAATTTTTAACATTTATAAATATCTATATATATAGATACATATATCAATTTTAAATAGTTATTAAAACTAATCATAAATACATCTTACTTACGGTATAAACAAAAAAAACTTGAAACGTCTTAAAATTCATATGGTCACAATAAATATTTAAAAAACAAATTAAAATAAATATAAGTGAATTTTATATATTTATACTATTAATTAGGAAGAACTTTTATAGAAAAACCCTTCAAGTCATCTTCAACGTCAGGACCCTTGACCAAAACTCTGTCAAAATATTTTCTACTCTTTTTTATTAGTTTTTCTAATAATGATAGAATTTTCTTACAAAAGGTATAAATAAAAAAACAATAAAACTAGAAACATCTTACAATTCATATGGTCACAATCAATATTTTTACAAAAATTAAAATAAATATAAGTGAATTGTGTATATCTATACTATTAATTGAGAAGAACTTTTATAGAGAAACCTTTCAAATAATCTTCAACTTAAGGGTCTGTAACCAAAATTATGTCGAAGTATTCTTTATTCTCTTTTTTATTAGCTTTTCTAATAATGATGGATTTTTCTAGGTTTATACATTTAACTGAAATGAAATTCAAAAAAGTATTTTATAAGTAATTTTTCAACTTATCATGGTTTATAATTCTTATTAGCAATTATGTAAATATACAATTTCTGATACTAAAGTTACAAATATTTAGTTTTAGTTTTAATTAGTAATAACTAAATTCAAAATAATTATTTAAAGGAAAACTAAGTGCATCACATATTATTACGTCTTCTCGAAATTGACAACAATCATTGACATAACAATCGGGTGGTTGTTTACTTGTCTTTGTGGGATGATGTTGCGTCTCTTTTTAGGGGCATCCTCAAGTCGGGTGATAGGACACAATCTGTCATGTTTGTCACCACTGTTAATCTCGAACTTTTTGGAGGTAAAGTCTTGAAATTTGTAAACTTTAATTGGTTCTATGAGCACCATTGGTTTCTCTAATAAGTTGTTGTTCAGTGGTAACTCAAACATTCTTTATATTTGAAATAAGTAAGAAAAGATGAGCAAGTGTGTGTTGCCTTATCACTAATCATTAGGCTCATTATCATCATTCTTCATCTAAGTATCAAACTTAACCGAATATATCTTCCTTTGATATTTTTTGTCCTCCTTGCCATGAAATGTGTTATTATCTTAATAGTGGTCGTTTGGTTTTGCTTTGTTTACTTTTATCTTTCTTTCATTAAACATGATATCTCAGGTGACTAAAACTTTGAACCCACCATGAAGTCAAGTCTGTGTTCTTGCGTATCTTTTTGTTTTTTTAATGACAACGTTTTTTTCTTTAAAGTATTCAATTTGTTCTCTGTTTTCTGTTTTCTCTTCGCATATACAAATAAAAACTTATTCACTCTTTATGGTGCATATGTTTCTCGGTTTAAATTTATGAACAAGTTTCACTTTAAAATTTTCTAACAATTATTCAAACTTTAAAAATAAAAAAATTGTCACCCTATATGTTCACCAATTTAAATTTTCATCAACAATATTAGAAACTATCACAATTTAAAATCTAACTCTTACAAATGGAGAACAAATATAAAATACATCCACTGTTAGAATTTGATATCAGCCCTTTTTGTCGTCACAACACTGCACACTCTTACTTCAGCTCATAACTTTTCTCATCGATTCAACATTAGTTAAATATTTGTTACCATATTTAAAATACACATACGTTCCCGCGCTTGCGCGGGGCGAAGCCCCTAGTTAAAAGTGAAATATAACAAGGAGTTTAAACTTTATAATATCAGGAAAGAACAAAAAATTAATTAAAGGTTTGTTTGACCGTTTAAATCCATTAATCCAAGGAGACAACAGATCTGAAAAAACTCTCTCCAAACAGCTCGTCGTCTCTAGTCCTCTCCGGTGACTCTCCGGCGTTTCGGCGGCTTCGACAGCGCCAAACGCCGGTGGTCTTGTGTTCTCCTTTCTTTTGTGTTCTCTTTTTCGACTCTGGTGGTGTCTCCAGCACCGATAGTCTCCTAGATATCGGTGGTTGGCTTATGACTCGGTAACTTCTTCTTAGTTCTTTTGGCTGCTTTTGACTCCGGCGTGGGTGGTTTCTATCAACACCTTCGGCTGGCTCTTGTCTTGGTAAAGGAGGCTGTCTCTTGCTCCTTCGACCGCTCTGTTTTCGTCGTTAGAGATTCACATAACTCTAACGCGTTTTTCTTCTTCTTCGAGTTCTCCGGTGTGACCATCTCTTAGCCATGAAAGAAGTCACTGAAGAATCGGTGTCTTAGATCTATGTCTCAAGGTGAAGACTGTTAGAGGAAAAACGTGATCTCAAAAGAGATAAAGTGAAAGTGAAATCACCATTAGAGAGAAAGCTAAGAGAAGGAAACAAACTAAACAAATCAATATTTTTCTTAATTGTTTTCTTTCCTTTACATTCAGTATATATAGAATCTGAAATATAAACGGAAAATATCTTCACCACCTTGCCACGTCACATGTCACAAGCTTGCTTCCAAAGCTTCACTCACTATACCACTCATATTCAATCTCTTTATTCACTTATACCACTTCACTTATACCACTTATTATATACCAAATCCCTGTAACAAATCTTCTCTCTCCAAAGAACCTTGACCACAAGGTTCAAATGCCTAACATTGAGACGTAACCAGCAGCAACATGTAACCAAGCTGCAAACATAGCCCACAAACATATGCTTCTTTGTACAACATCTTCACAGTCCTTTATATTCCTTTCTCGAACTGAAAACTCAAACAACCCTTAATCGGAGCCAAGTCGCAGAATTTTCTTGGTCTTCCATATATAAACTCTCCAAGATGATTTAGCCATAGCAGATTGTATGGTTGACTTGAGCATGTCTGTTTTTGTACCCTTTACACTACCGTAATGGTTGTAAATGTCGATAAGGAAGCTCTCACTATGTTTCATAGTGTCATTATTGCTCTTCTGCCATGTCTTATGTGTAAACTCATACTTGTATCTCCATCGATGCCACAAACGAAACTCTGTCCCACTTATATGACCTCGCTGAGCTGAAAACTGAGACAACTTTTTATTCGTTTCAAGTATCAAACCATATCCACACCAAGCTATCTTAAACCCAAACTTCATTAGCCAATCCTCCCCCATAGAAAAGAATGTGTATGTTCTCTTTTGTACACTCCTCCGTAAAATCATGTCATGAACACCAACACAAACTCTCCTATCAATTTCCACTTGAATCTTTTCTTGAAAAATGTTAATATCTTTCCATGAGTTTCCCTCAACCATAAGCTCCTCCTCTGCCACTTTGAATTTAAACATCCAAGTCTTAGGGAATAAACTCTTCATCTTTTTTTGTTGTAGCTTGTATCCCTTAAGAGACATTTCATCAAACACTTGATGTGCATCAGAATTTGCCTCATCCATCAACATATTAGATTGTGAATGTGACAGAATGTTGCTCTTAATAGGAACGATGAAAGCAGCTTCAACAACCAATGATGCATTCCTAGATCTAGGGCAAGGTTCCATAACAGAGAATGATACCTCTTGGATCGTCGATTTCGTTTCGATTGGTGCTGATACACTATATGATTCCATCTCTGTAAGAACTTTAACGTCTCGAGTTTGCATCGGATGACGTCCGTTGAGGTCCTTTGATAGAAGAAGATCACGATTAGAATCTCCGGTGAGATCCTTTGATAGAGGAACATCACAGTTAGAATCTCCGGTGAGATCCTGTGAGAGAAGAAGATCACGATTAAGATCCAGAACTGACTCCTTCGACACCTCCTCTGTTTCGTGAATCTGTGACAAGTCTTCTTCAGATTCTGGCTCTGAAAACTCTTCGCGTACATAAGGATCTCTTGATTCCATCTTCATCGCTTTTTGTTCGTGAATAGAAGCAATTGATGAGAACAATATGCGTTTCCATGTAAACAACGATTGAGAAATCCACAATCTATCGTCAACGGTCATATACGCCGATGGTTTCCATTGAATCTGTTTCAATATGATACGATCCGTCAAAGCTTGACAAGTAACATCAAGTGGTGTTTTCGTATGAGCGATCTCATCCAAAACTCTCCACAGATCTTCGATTCTCGATCTCCAAATGCCTTCGTCATCATAATACGCCATTGTTACCGAGGACGTGAAGCTCTGATACCTTTGTTAGAGGAAAAACGTGATCTCAAAAGAGATAAAGTGAAAGTGAAATCACCATTAGAGAGAAAGCTAAGAGAAGGAAACAAACTAAACAAATCAATATTTTTCTTAATTGTTTTCTTTCCTTTACATTCAGTATATATAGAATCTGAAATATAAACGGAAAATATCTTCACCACCTTGCCACGTCACATGTCACAAGCTTGCTTCCAAAGCTTCACTCACTATACCACTCATATTCAATCTCTTTATTCACTTATACCACTTCACTTATACCACTTATTATATACCAAATCCCTGTAACAAAGACCCACTTGTGTAAGCTATAGCCGTTCACCGCCGATTTCAGATCTACGCACAGTTGAGATGCGACGGCTGTATTTTTAACATTAGGGTTTTCAATTTTTGGGCTTATTGGGCTTTGATGGTTTTAATTACTTTAGTTATTTATTTGGGCTTATTTTGGCATGTTTGGGCCAAATTTAGTTTAATTTCTGAAATATTAAATGGCTTATTGTTTGAGCTTGTTTTGGGTAAAAGTCTTGTTTCTAATCAAATGCTGCCGGAGTCTTTAATAAGCTCGGTCTGCATTTGGATCTAAGACTTTTGTGTATCTCCAATGATTTTAATATAATATTTTCAGGGAAAAAAAAATCTATTAATCCAAAAAGTGAAGGAAAGAAAAGCAAATCAAATAGTTAGTTTAGTAAATTAGGACTTATCCGAATCAAATGGAATAGTGGAAGAAGAATAGCAAATCTAAACTCATGAACCGAAGCAAGACGATCAATCCATCTTGTGTTGCTGCTTTTATATAATCTATCTCTCTACTTTCTTGAATGCTTCATCTTTGCAAATTTTCCTCTTTTGTATCGTACAATACCACTCTCTGAGTCTCTTCTATCTCAGCTTCAGATTGTAAAACCACCAAAGGCTCTACAATGTTTATACGTTTTTGTCGTGGTCCTCTCTGCGGCCTTCGTTTCTTCAGCTTCAAAAAAGCAATCTTGAGCTCTTCTTATGTAACCTTTGGTTTCCTTCTTAAGCTTTTCAGTAGATTAATCCCGTTCTATTTGCTCACATTTACCACAATACTACTCAAGTCTAAAGCTTTCTTACCTATCATGAATTCCAACTTGTAATTAAGATGCTTGACCGTTTTTTTTGCTTCAGAAAGCTCTACCAAAGCATCAATCTTTGTCTTCCAAGCAAATCTCTGTCTTCTCTTTCAACTTGTGGACCTCTTTATTCGAAGATGCATAAAGTTGACCTTCAACGAACATTACCTGCAACGACAATATGTTACAGGGAATTGGTACAAAGGAGGAGTGGTATAAGTGAATAATAGGAAGGTGGTATATTTGACAAAGCTTGTGACGTGGCAAGGATGAAGATAGTTTCATTATCATTTCAGGAACTATAAAAGCAGAGATTGTAACCGAAAACAATTAAGAAATCATTTTGGAAAATTAGTTTCTCTTTTATCCAGCTCTTTAGTTTTTCTCTCAAAATCTCACCGGAGATTTATCGGTTCCGTTCCCGACGACGAAGAATCTCACCGGAGATTCTCGTATTCCGTCGTCGACGACGAACGACGGTTTATCTCTATCACAATATAAAATCTACATAATCTCAGCAAAAAAGACACAGTTGTTATCTTATACAGAAAAGAAACATAGTTGAAACTCGTATATAGCCAATAGGCCAACATTCCTATCTCTTATGAAGGCAATAGGCCGTCATTCCTATGGCTTCTCGCTAATTATGTTATGTTCTCTAGTATGTGAGATGGATGTGGTTCTGAGATGGAAATACTTTCATCGCCCTAAAGGGCTCTTTGTCCTCATTAACCAATCCATTATCTTAACACACTCTTATGTTTCGTACATATAGGGTTTAAGAGTTCCCCCCTTGTATTCATAGTAGTAGCTTCTTGGCTTCGAGGCTTAATAAAAACTCCAGAATTTTGGACCCAATTATAACATGTAATGCCAGGCTTACATGGTAAACAAAGGCTAACTTCATGTTTACCCACTGTTTTCCCATCCATTTACCATGCTTTGAACATGAATCGTAACAAACAAATAGGTAAGCATATAAATGTGATAGAAAGAACTAATTCAAGGAATGTTAATAAATGACAGACTTGAAGTGGTAAGAATACAACGGTTAACATATGCCATCGAGATCAAACTTACTCTGCAGTTTGACAAGTAGTATAGCAGCAACTCCTCTAGTACC
Source organism: Cochlearia excelsa (assembly GCA_963556525.1). NCBI lineage: Eukaryota > Viridiplantae > Streptophyta > Magnoliopsida > Brassicales > Brassicaceae > Cochlearia > Cochlearia excelsa. The sequence goes on along the minus strand of OY748327.1, from coordinate 34,082,240 downwards.
GTCCAACATCTCCTCCAGAACCCTACAACAAAATAATAACAAATTCATGTATAAGAACTTGGAAAAAATCTATTAATGCAGAGAAGATGGAGTTAACGGTACGTTAGCTATATTCTCTTCTCTCCTATTATGTTTTCTTTCTAGGCTCCTTTTCTAACTACGCAACTGATTCGCTGCCAAAATCTCTTCTTCTGATCAATACCTCCTTCTCGTTCATCTGGAAGCCTATAATAACCAACATCATCATCCTATGTGTTCTTCTTTCACGACTTCATACGATTCTCTTTTGTCTCTAAATACAATTTCATCTCAATGTGTAAGCTCAACACTATTTTTAAACCGTAAAAGATCACCTTTGATCTCACACCATTTTAAGAACTCGCATTGTGAAACACACAACAAAACCGAGATCCTTTTAAGTTTAAAGAATGACCAAACCCATTGACCAAGTCATTAATCAAATTCGTTCAGCTAAACCCCATAAGCAGACTATGTGTTTATTATATCCCCTCTGTATTCGCAATTTGCTTCATAGGCTTCTTAAGTCTTAACTACAAAATATTAAGTAAACCATTTAAAACGAAGATTTTTACGATACTACATAACCAATCTATTCATATAGAGGTTAAACACCAGACTTATAAGCCCATATTCAATGTGTATTTATCGAGTCCACCTTATTAAAAGCATGTTATGATTTACCTTTCTTGTGCAGGTTCCCAAAGACACTGTAAATGCTGGAGAATTTGTCTGAATCAACCATCGTTCAATCATTTTTAGAAGGGTTTTCTGCAAATAAACCCTCTAACTTTTTTTTCTCTGCAACTAAACCCTCCATGTGAGTCAACTCCAATTCAACCCTCAACGTCACGGTCAACCCGCAATATAGTCTGCGCCGTGTATTTCCCGTTAAATGAGTAACCGAGAGCAAAACTCAGCGTTTTGGTTTGTATAAGAACATTGTAAAAACAGGAAACTCTTGTTCCTTCGATAAAATTGATTTGGGATCGAAAATTAGGGTTCGATTTGGGGGTTTTGGTGAAATCATAGCTATGGATTTGGATGATTTCACCAAAACCCCCAAATCGAGGCACGATGCCATAACTACACCAGAATTGAACAAGAACACTGCATTCACACAATGAAAACTGTTTAGAGTCAGCGAGTTGCTGCGTAGTTGTTATGTGTTTGAAACGCACCCAGAGATTAGACGGCTAGATATCATAACATGGTTCTTCATGAAGCAAGATCTTTCCTTGATTCCCCACTGATACATGAAATGAAAAATCTTGTTAGAAAATCTTTACAACGGATGTATGTACTGACGAAGTATGTGTACGGTGGACTTACCAAGAACCAGATGAATGTTGCCATCTCAAATGCATTCTGCATTAACAGTAATAAGCAAGAATACTATCAATAATCATTGTTTTGGTGGAATCTTAACCTCATAGCTATGGATTTGGATGATTTCACCAAAACCCCCAAATCGAACCCTAATTTTCGATCCCAAATCAATTTTATCGAAGGAACAAGAGTTTCCTGTTTTTACAATGTTCTTATACAAACCAAAACGCTGAGTTTTGCTCTCGGTTACTCATTTAACGGGAAATACACGGCGCAGACTATATTGCGGGTTGACCGTGACGTTGAGGGTTGAATTGGAGTTGACTCACATGGAGGGTTTAGTTGCAGAGAAATAAAAGTTAGAGGGTTTATTTGCAGAAAACCTTTTTAGAATCACCTATAAAAAAGATTGTACAAAACTAAAAAAGAGACAAAAAATCATGTGAAAATTAAAGGTATGTTCTAGATGTGTGTTAGTGGATGTATATCATACCTGCGAGTATCTTCAGCATTCTCTAACCAATACTGCCTTTAGGAGCAGACAATTGCTGCAACTTCCAGGTGAACTAAAACACATACATGAAATTAATTAATAGAAGCCATGAAGAGACAATACAATGAAGATAATCAAATATGTGAAGTAGTATCAATCATAAACACCTTTATTAGTATCATTCCCCATCTGCAACCTCTGCTTAACCATATATATGGGTGTAAACACGTTGTCACTTGATACGGTGGCGAAGACACGCATGAGCAGCTGATTTATAGAAAAAGTTCTAAGAGATCCATAGAAAAAGTTAAAGCTTGTCGGACTGTGACAGGTTTGGCCGGACATGAATGGAAGAGGTTGCATATGGATGTCTAGTTTTTGACTGTATCGACGGGAAACATCGCTACGTTTTAGACGGAGGCAGCGACTGAACCGGTGATTATGAGATTGAAATCAAAGATTATGGTGGATATGAATCGAAATAATTTTAAAAAAGGAAGAGCTAACTTATGAGAAGTCTAAACGTTGATAAAAATAAATGAGGATTTAGTTTTGTATGTGATATGTTAGACGTGATGAAGCAATTTTTTTAGTTTTGGCCATAAAAATATCTATATAGAGATGACGTGTCTCTTTGTTAGAGCGTTGGAAAAAGCTTATGTGGTTCTCCTCTATGTTTTCAAAATTTACGGAATAGAAGAAGAAATATCGATAAAAAAATGTGTATAATAAAATGAGATCCACCCGCGTTAAACACGGAGTTTATATTTAAGTAAATATTATATATTTTAATATATATAAAAAATATATTACTACTATATCTTGGTTTTTATAATGTCTTCTTTACATAAATTTATTACTATTACCATTTTGATATTTATCATCTAAAAATATTACCATTGCCATTTTTATGTTGGATATTTATCATTACGTAAAATTTACTATTTATCATTGAAGAACAATAACTACATAGTGTTTATAAATCAGATCATGATATGTTTAACAATGAACGGTTTGTCAATCCGGTATGTATTTGTCAATCCGGTATGTACTTGTCAATCCGGTATTTATTTGTCATAAAGCTCGGACTATTAAAAATTGGGAACTTGTGGTTCAATCGATGAGTCGTGAATTATATGTTCAAATTTTGTCATTTGACATAAATTTTGGTGTTAAATACAATTTTACAAAATAATATTGTTATTTGTAAATGAACAATATGTTTTATCATTATTTTGAACTTAATGTGATAGAATATAACAAAAAATAAAAGAGAGATCTATTTTTTTTTTTTGTCAACGATTTGGGCCACAACTGGCCGACCCATTAGCCAATCCTACACAAACGTAGGCGCGGGGAATCGATCCCGGGTGGGGTGGTGCTACCTGCCTCTTGTGGACTTATGACTGCCACTAGACCAAGGCCACTTCCCCAAGAGAGATCTATTAGAAATTATAAAATTGTGTTTCTTATAGATTTTTTAATATTATATTTTCTATATTTTATGGGTTTTTCAACATTTTCTAAATATATTATCTATTTATTATGGTAATTTAATAGACTTTTGTGATAAATGTGCAATATGAGGAGAGGAATAGATTCTTTCTGTTATAATATGACACACTTTTAAATACACAATTGAGAAACCATAGACATTCAAAAAAAGCAAACGAAAAAATGCATACATAATGTAACATTTGTTATAATATTTGTAATTACCCATTAGTGGCCCAAAGCCCATTTACTATGTCGGTTAAACCGACCGACTCTAATTGCCTATATAAAGGCATAATCCTGATGTTTTGTAAACGATGTGAAGAAGATATATAACAATACTTCTTCTCTCACGTATCTTCCACACAAAACTATAAATAATAAATGAAAAAGGCTCTTCCTCAATATACCTCTTTCTTGTTATAGTTTGGTTTTTATAACACGTTATCAGCACGAAGCTCTACCCGATCAATTATATTTTGAAGGTATAATAAAAAGGTATGCTAAAAAAATTATTTTATATAATTATATTTTGCTCAATATTATGGCGTGCTATGCCGCCTGAACATGGTAGGCTCTGCCTCCTAAATTTATTATGTTTTGCTATTTATTATCTATGGCGTGCTATGCCGCCTGAACAAGGTAGGCTCTGCCTCCTGAAATTTATTATGTTTTCGTTATTTATTCTCTATGGCGTGCTATGCCGCCTGAACATGGAAGGCTCTGCCTCCTAAATTTATTATATATTATTATTTATTAAATATATAAATATAATGCAAAAATTATGTTTAAAAACTATGCCAGAATTTTGCATTTTAAAAATGTTTTAAATATTGATTTTATTTAAAAAGAAACTCTGGCAAAATTTAAAAGTAAATAAATTAAAAATCTAAGAGAAACTCTGCCAAATTTTAAACTTAAAGATTTTTGCCAAAAGGCTAATAAAATTATAAAAGAAACTATGACAAAATCTAAATTAAGATAATTTAAAATTTTAAGAGAGATTCTTTCAAAATTTATACTTAAATATTTTACCAAAAGTATAAGGGTATATATATTTCATTATACGGTAAGTTAAAACCCAAAATATATTAAAATTTTGCATATTGCAAAATAATTAAAAGCTTTAAAAGAGTAAATATTTTATTAAAATAAAAATGCTAAAAAAAAACTAAAAGTATCATAAGGAGCTGAAATGCTCACAAAAGACTTAAATGCTCATGAAGAGCTTAAATGCTCATGAAGAGCTTAAATGCTCATGAAGAGCTTAAATGCTCATGAAGAGCTTAAATGCATGAAGAGTTTAAATGCTCATGAAGAGCTTAAATGCTCATGAAGAGCTTAAACGTTCATGAAGGAATAAACGCTCATGAAGAGCTTAACTCCCGAAGAGTTAAAAGTATTTAAAAGAACGAAAACGCTCTAAACGAGCGAAAGAAAAGCTAAACGTTCTAAAAGAAAACATGATGACGACATGCAATCATATATAATAAATAGCAAGGAGTTTTGCCTACGTGTCGTCCAAAGAGAAAAATAAGGAAATTATTTTATATTTAATAAATTTAATATTTTCAAAAATTGTTTGTAATTATCTCTTTTATTTCTCATAATTTATAGTTTTATATTTAATTAATTTAATATTTTCGAAAATTGTTTGTAATTATCCCTTTTATTTCTCATAATTTATTTTATCATATATTATTTATTAATATAATATTTTAGAAATTTCAATAAATTTACTAAAAAGTGTACAATATCTTTTTGGTATTTTAATTTATATTATAATTTAAAATATTTAACTATTACTAATATATTGAAATTTACTAAAAAGTGTACGATGTCTTTTTGGTATTTTAATTTATATTATAATTTAAAATATTTAATTAATGAAGTTGTTTTATATTTAATTAATTTAATATTTTCGATTTTTTGTGATTATCCCTTTTATTTCTCATAATTTATATTATTTATCATATATTATTTATTAATATAATATTTTCAAAATTTCAATAAATTTACTAAAAAGTGTACGACGTCTTTTTGGTATTTTAATTTATATTATAATTTAAAATATTTATTTACTACTAATATATTGAAATTTACGAAAAAAGTATACATTGTCTTTTAGATGTTTTAATTCATATTATAATTTAAAATATTTACTTATTACAAATAGTCAAATATTATAATTATTATAATTGGTAATTAGTTGCAACCTCATATAGGGTGGACATTCATGTTCGGTTCAGATATATTAGGGTTTTTGGGTTGAAGATTATATTATATTTTTGTCTATTCTATAATTTTTTCGATTCGGTTTGGTTTCGGTTCAGGTTCGGGTATCCAAAATTATCAAAAACAAAAAAAAATCTAAAATAAAATATTTGAAACTATTCAAAATTATATAATTTAATATGATAATCCGAATAAAATACAAAAATTTATCCAAAAATATTTAATCATACAAAACTACACGAAATAATAGGGTAAATGTCATAATTTTTAAATTTAAGTTATTACAAATATAAATTACTAATATTTTTATATATTTATTTAAAATTTGGATAAGTTCGGGTATCCATCCGGGTTTCGGTTTGGATCTATTCGATTTTTTAGGTTTGAAATCTAAGACATGTTCATATATATATTTTGTCGGTTTCGGTTTGGTTTCTAATATTCAGATCGCGTTTGGTACATTTTGCTTTGCTTACATTCATGATGATTCAAGTTGACCACAATATTCTAATATTCATGCAAATATTATAAACTTTACTTCTTTTAAAATGTTTGATTGTTATTGATTTATTGATATAAATATGTAAATCTAAAATTTTTATACCACATCATACAATTTTATACTTTTGTGAATCTAAAGGTATTATAGTTATTAACATCTTCATTAATGAGTTTTTCCTCTAATTCTTATAAAAATATTTTTGTTGAATATGTTTATTTTTATATCAACCAAATTAACTCATGAATATATATCTTTCACATCTTTTTAAGTGTCAACTCTTTTATTTTTTTTGAAGAAAAACATACATAACAAACATATGTTTTATAAGATTTTTCATTCTAACTTTGTTTTTATGGAAAAATTTTAAACAAAATTATAAATCTTTAACAAAAACAAAAAAGTAAAACAAATTTTGTATTTAAATCATATTTAGCCCACCATAAAACACAAAACTACAATTTTTAAAGTTTGTTCTTCCTTTTCATTCTTTTTTATTGATAATTTATTACATTTTCAGTTTTGGTTTTATTTCGTTTGTGATTTTAGCATAGTTTAAGAAAAATATTATTTTTTTTATTAATGTAAGACTTAATTTCATTTTATGTATTTTTTATAGTTATTTATGCCCGCGCCAGGGCGCGGATCAAACCATCTAGTATGTATAAAAATGGCAATAGATGTATATGAAAGTAAACCTGAAGTTTACTGATTAATTAAAATTTAATATAACCGGTTAAGCCATCTGAGAGTATTAATGATTGGAAATCATTAAAAATTTGTTGGAAAAACAAGAAGTTTTCCAACTTATGCATGTTTTAAAGAAAAGAAGAATCAAAGTCATCATGTGAAAAGAAATGAAGATCACCATTTTTTGAGTTAAAAGAGCTCATTGAATATGATGGTTGATTTCTTTAAACAAACACTCGTATTATACTCGTAATATGACCGATCTAAAAGTGAGAATCGGTCCAAGATAAATGAGCATGTATAGCCGTTATCTTGAGAAAATGAGTAATATGAATCATATATAATAAGTTAAAAGGAATAAGATGAAACACATAGGATTCATTTCGAGATGAATAATCTAGAAGAATTATCATCTCGAGGGGGAGAATTAAAGAATCCCACAATGACACTAAGTTGATAGTTTTGGTGGATTGATATCCCAAAACTAATACTCATCATGTCGAATGAGATAAGCGAAACATCTAGAAGATGTTGTGACATGAGATAAGTGATACATCTATAAGATGTTGTTCACAATCAGTGAGTCTTAATGAATCAAATAAAATAATGGTGATAATTTCCCGTTTGAAAATTTGTGGGTGTGTGATATATATTATGAATGCTCCTCCACACCACATAAAAATAACATCCAAAGAGGATGAAATATATGAGCTGGAAATGAAGAGCCGCTCTAAAAGTCATCATTGGAGATGTGTTTATTATAAGATTTGCAATCATTATTTTGATGATAAAATTTCTCTAAGGGAGAATTATGGAATAGTTGGAATCCATGAACAAAAGGATTATGAACCAGAAGTTCAAAAGTTCAAAGGATCACTATTCAAATTTATTGCAAATCAAATGATGGATGAGATTTCACGAAATGAATTATCATTATAAGATCCTCGTATAAAAGAAAATGAACTTGAAGTTCATAGGATAATTCAAGGTGATGAAAAGAAATCTCACTCCATATAAAAATGTTCCAATACAAAATATATGTGTTTATGAAGGATGACACATAAAGTCTATGTAAGACTACTTTGGTTCCTAAAATTGAGAAATGATAAAGGAGCAAATATTTATTAATCTCTTCAAAAGGAAAAGAGGAGTAATGAGTCGTGATCAAAAATCCCAGGAGGATTAGATCCCTGAAGGATCAAAGATGAAATCAAGTACTTGAACAAAATCATTGATAATGATTAAGAGATCTCGATGGGTCATGACAATAAAGTAAATATGGAACCAAAGTTGAAATAAATGTCGACTATAATAGTAACATAATGCGCGATGTTATAAATGAGGATCAGAATTCTCCGCTTTGTGGATTAGCGTTGAGAGACATATTTGGCCAATAAAGGTAAGAGACAATCAAGTCTATATTAAATTCGTTTGAGTAACGAGAAATTAGGACCAGAAGTCCAAATATGAAAAGAGTATTAACGTATATAAAACAAAATGCATATGAAGTATGGTTTTGTAAAAATACTCAGTATTAAGAAACATATATGAGAGACTTGAATTACGTCTCATGTGGAAAATGCATGCAAAGTTTAAATTCCTGAAGAATTAATAGTAATGTTCTCGAGAACTAAGATCGATCAAACTCCGAAGAGTTATAAACAAGACCTTGGAAAGACCAGATGTCTTCAGGCATTAAGTTAAACATCTAATGAAAAAGATATTATGTTAAGAACTTCTTAAAAAAGTTGAATATATATATATATATATATATATGTGGGATATACATCACCAAGTATAATTCGGTATTTGGAACCGAAAACTGGTGATATGTTTACGGCACGGTTTGCCGATTGCCATTTTAATGAGGATGAATTTCCAGCTTTAGGGGGAGGAATTCAGAAAATTCCGAAAGATGTTATGTGGTGTACATCTACATTATTACATTTGGACCCCCCTACTAAACAACGTGAACTTGAAGTTCAAAAAAAAATAGTTCATCTACAAAATATGGCAAATCAAATTCCAGATGCGTTTACAAATACGCGGAAAGTAACAAAATCATATATACCCGCAGCAAATGTCCCATCAAGAATCGATATTCCTAAAGAGAATAATGATGAGAGTAAAATAAATGAACCTAAGGTTCAATTGAAAAGGGGGAGACCTATTGGATCTAAGGATAAAAATCTTCGAAAGAAAAAGAAAGAAGGAGAAATAAATGAAAAAGTTCCAGAAGAACCAAAGAATGAAAAAATGTCCCGAAGACATATATGAAAATGTTCCGGAACAACAAGAAAATGAGGAATGTCCTGAAGACGAATGTAACACAAAAAATTATGAGATTTCTATTAATTATGCCCATAATGGGAAAATGTGGCTTAGAAATGAAATTGACGATGATGATGTGATATTCTCATTTTCTGTGTCTAAAGAAATAAATGATCAAAATGATGACTTAGATCCAAAGTCTGTATCTGAATGTCAGAAAATGCATGATTGGGAGAAATGACAAATTGCCATGAAAACATAGTTGATATCTCTCAATAAAAGAGATGTTTTCGGACCCATTGTCGTTACACCAGAAGATGTAAAGCCAGTTGGATGTAAATGGGTCTTTGTGCGGAAAAGAAATGAGAAAAATGAAATAACGAGATATAAAACTCGCCTTGTGGCACAAGGTTTTTCTCAGAGACCGGGAATTGATTATGAAGAAACTTATTCCCCGGTTATGGATGCAATCACATTCATGTACTTATAATGAGCCTAACGGCATCCAAGAATTTGGAGATGTACCTTATGGATGTTGTGACTGCATATCTATATGGATCACTGAAAAATGATATATATATGAAAATCCCGGAAGGATTAAAGATCCCTGAAGGATCAAAGATAATGATATATCAAGTGAATTATGTTCGGTCAAATTACAAAGAGCACTTTACGGATTAAGACAATCCGGACGCATGTGGTATAATCGCTTAAGCGATTTTCTGTTAAACAATGGCTATGTAAATAATGAAATATGCCCTTGCGTCTTTATTAAGAAATCCCAGAATGGATTTGTGATCATTGTTGTTTATGTTGATGACCTGAACATGATTGGTACTCGAAACGATATTGATGATGCACGAACTCATATGAAAGAAGAGTTTGAAATGAAAGATCTCGGACAAACAAAGTTTTGTCTTGGGCTCCAGATAGAGCATCTCCGAGATGGAATATTTGTGCATCAATCAAATTATACTCAAAGAGTTTTAAATCGGTTTAACATGGATAAAGCAACTCCTTTGAGTACTCTAATGGAAAACATGTCACTTGATATTGATAAAGATCCATTTCGACCTTGTGAAGATAGCGAGGAAGTGTTAGGTCCTGAAGTACCTTATATGAGTGCTATAGGCGCATTAATGTATCTTGCGAATTGCACAAGACCAGATATAGCATTTGCTACTAATCTGCTTGCAAGATACAACTCATCTCCTACTCGCATACACTGGAACGGAATAAAACATATATTCCGTTACCTCTAAGGTACAATTGATTTAGGACTATATTATCCTAAAAACTCTGGTTTTCGTTTAGTTGGTTTCGCAGATGTCGGATACTTATCAGATCCGCATAAAGCTCGATCGCAAACCGGATATGTTTTCACAATGGGTGGAACTGCGATCTCATGGCGTTCTCAAAAACAGACGTTAGTTGCTACTTCGTCAAATTATGCAGAGATAATCGCGCTTCATGAAGCTTGCAGAGAATGTGTATGGCTACGAGCCATGTCTAAACATATACATGAAGCAAGCGGATTAATCGTTGAAAAAGAGCCAACACTACTTTTTGAAGACAATGCTGCATGTGTTGCTCAAATCAAGGAAGGATATATCAAGAGCGACATAACTAAACATATCCCGCCAAGGTTCATATCTTATACTCAAGAACTTGAGAAGAACCAAGAAGTCAACATTCGATATGTTCGTTCAAGCGAAAACGCAGCAGACGTGTTTACAAAGGCGCTTCCCACTACGATGTTTAGAAAACATATTCACAGCATCGGAATGCGTCATTTACGGGATCTTTAAAGTGAATGATATAATTGACGCTTTCAGGGGGAGATTATGTTATTGTACTCTTTTTCCTTATTACGGTTTTTATCCCTATCGGGTTTTTCCGTAATAAAGGTTTTAACGAGGCAATACATAATCTATCGATGATGGATAATTAAGGGGGAGTGTTATAATATTTGTAATTACCCATTAGTGGCCCAAAGCCCATTTACTATGTCGGTTAAACCGACCGACTCTAATTGCCTATATAAAGGCATAATCCTGATGTTTTGTAAACGATGTGAAGAAGATATATAACAATACTTCTTCTCTCACGTATCTTCCACACAAAACTATAAATAATAAATGAAAAGGCTCTTCCTCAATATACCTCTTTCTTGTTATAGTTTGGTTTTTATAACAACATTTTTATTAGTAGTTTTTATAGAGATGACTTTTATCATCTAATTTCATCATGTAATATGGTAACAATAAAGATCTCTGAAAATGTGAGTCCATAATAACTGAGAAAGCAAATTATGTGAAGATATTAGCAATCAACTAACTTCTTTACCACATCTGATAATATGTTTATATTATCTTATTATAGTTGGTCTCTTCCAGGATCCATATAAAATATTCTATGTGAGTATATATCCATATAAGAGGTGCTTCAAAAACAGTCAAAAGATATATATATATATATATATATATATCAAACATACACTCTTTAGTTTATGAGATTATTACATATAAAGACACATTTTACAAACTCAATATCACTTATAGGCATTTTGAACTAGATATGCACTTTTTCTTAATAAAATGACCATTTAACCATCACTCTAATTTTTCTCTTACAAATCAGTTTAACTTGTTTTGAATTTTTTTATTTTGTATTTATTTTAATTTTGAGTTGACAAAAAATATTTTATAAATATTATCGATTATAATTTTAAAAGTTCTATAATATGATATCCATATTGCTATATTTTTAAAACAATGTGTGATCATATCTTGTGGACAAGACTAATTTGGTCTATAAATTCTACAAATAAATCTAAATCTATGAATATATCCACATGGATTTATAAGAAACAAAAAAATTGTAATACATGATATTAGCGGCAAAGAACCAGATCGTCACCAATCTGAATAAGTCCATGAAATATAAATAGTGTAATTCTCTATTCATGAACTCATTGCAATCTCTCCATTGCTACATTTTTAAAGAGGATGGACACATTTTGGTTGATGAATATCTAACAAACATCCACCAAAGTACTTAATGATTACTGTAATAAAACATTGTATTTACCTCTATCAAATAACTACAAGGTCCTCCAAAACAAATTAATTCACAAAGACAATGTACAACTTTACTTGAAAATAGATCACTTTTAGAAACTCTTTACTCATTAATAGTTAAAAATGTACATAATACTCCCACACGTACGTATCCACGTAGACAACATTTCACTAAGTAACTATTTATGTTAAAACACATATCCATTATTCATACTGATATATCCAAACTACATCATCCATGTGGACATGTTCACGATTTAATATAATATGGTAATACATAAACTGAATGGGTTCATGAAGAGAAAACTACGCTATTCAATTTTGATGGTCTGATTCAGATCAGTGGTGATCTGGTTCCTCCCATCGTCAAAACATGTACTACAAATTTCTCTTTTCCCTTTTTACTCACTAATTCCTTTTGCTTTGATCATTCATATGGATATGTCCATGATTTGAAATACTATGTTATGTCCATAGATTTTGATTTTGATTCATGTCCACGAGCTATGGTCCACATTTTTTAAAAATATAGCTATATGGATGTTATTATATAAAACTTTGAAAATTATAATAAATAATATTTACAAAATTATTTTTTGTAAACTCAAAATTAATGTGGTGATTGTTTGGATGGTTTTTAGATTTTTGTTTTTGGTTTTTAGATTTTGTTTTTTTGTTTTTAGATTTTGGTTTCTAAATTTTTAGTTTTTGTTTTGGAAATAGATTTTGGGTTTTGAAAAACTTGATTGGTAATTTTTCTAGTTTTTGTTATATTTTATATATTGAATATATATGAAATATATTAAAATAGTAGAATATAATCTATCCAGGTCTTTAAGAGGATGTGACCGAAGCTTCGAAGCATCTGGAATTTCCTGTAATTAAAAACTTGAATACCTTAATTCAATATTTTATTATACTAAAAATTAATTTGATATCAAGTTCGCTATTTACCTGAATACGATCATGCCACCATTCGTCATCCATTTCAATTGCTTGAGTGGTGTGATTAGTTGCAACTCCGGTCATTCGAACAAGTCGTCGATAAATATCATAACTTTTCTTTATAGCATAATATTTATTTTTTAAAGGAATCCATTCAGGATTTTGACCTGTTGCATCTCGAAATGCATTTATGATTCTTGTTTTATTTTCTTTTTTAAGAGGACCGGTACGCCAGTTAATGAGTTCCATCTCATTTTCATATACTTCAAGAAAAATATGAACGTTTGTATCGTTCCAATGTATCTTTCCCTTTAAACATATTATTATTGTATATACATAATTTAGCAACTATATTATGATTGGATGAACTTAATTATCACAAACATTAAAGCATATAAAAGTATTAAACTAAATAGGTATCTCTTTGTTGTTTGATGATTGTCCTTGATTCGACATATCTACAATGATACAATGAAACAGACACCTAAATTAAAATGTAAAATCACAAACAAAACAAAAATGTTAAATAATGTAATAAAAGGAATAACTCCAAAACCTTGTTTTCTTTAAGATGATTTCTTGCGTGTGATTTATTAGTCTTGTTTTGGTGTCTCTTATATAGAAAATTATGATATCTAAATATAGAAATTTGTTGTAACAATATATATATATATATATATATATATATATATATAAAAGGACTACCAAAATAAAAGCTAAAAACCCAAAGAATAGTGTTTCTAGTTTCTATGTAGGAAAGAGTAAAAATGTGAAAAAACTAGTTTCCCTAAAAAATAGAAAATCCAATTTTACAAAAGCTTGATTGGAGTGAAAAGTGCTTTTTACATAAACTAAAACCAGAAACTGGTTTAAAAACCACTGCCAATCAACCCCTAAAATAAATACAAAACAAAAGAGAGAGATAATAAAGAAAATAAAGAACAAATAAAAAACAATCAAAAAACATCTTATATTATTAATACAGAAGACGGAGAGAGAAAATCATTCTAAAATTACACGTGTCATCACCTGAGCATTTCTGGTCCCACATTATTAAAAATTCATAAAAACCCAAAAAGCCCAAAACAAAAGCCCAAATTTAACACAAAATGACTTAAATTGATATAATAAATGGATAATATTAAAAAATGTTGAAAAACCCATAAAATATAATATTAAAAAAATTCATAAAAAATACAATTTTATAATTTCTAATAGATCTCTTAATATTTATATATTATATTATATTACATTGAGTTCTACATAATGATAAAACATATTGTTCATTTAGAAATAACAATATTATTTTGTAAAATTGTATTTAACACCAAAATTCATGTCAAATGAAAAACTTGAACACACAATTTACCCAACTCACCGGTTGAACCACCAGTTCCCAAACTTTGAACAAAGAATTTTCGGATAAGTTTAGACATGAAAGAGTGATTAAACTTTCCTAGAAAATATGTCTAAAATATTTAAAAAACTAATGAAAAACACAATTTTATAATTTTTCTAATGTTTGTATGTTATATTCTCACACAAAAGAATGATAAAACATATTGTTCATTTATAAATAACAATATTATTTTGTAAAATTGTATTAAACATCAAAGTTCATGTCAATTGACAAAACTTGAGCAGAAAATTGACTGGAACCCCCGAAAATTCAGTGGTTTTATATATCCGAGGTTTTAATAGTCTGATTTTATGACAAATAGAGACTGGATTGACATACTTTTCATTGTTAAACGAGTCATATCAAAGTTTCAAAACACTATGTAGTTATTGTTTTTAATGATAAATAGTAAATTATACTTAAAGGCAAATATTCAACATCGAAATGGCAATGATAATCTTTTTCGATGATAAATATTAAAATAGTAATAGTAATAAATTTTTGTAAATAAAACATTATATAACAAAAATACAATATATTTCTATATATACTTCAAATTAAAACTCCGCGTTTAACGCGGATCACATGAGATACAAATTCTTTTTATTTCATTTTATACTACACATTGTTTTTACCAATAAACAATTTTTTCTATTACGTAAATTGTTAAAGCGCGGGTAAATTTCTAGTTAGTTACGTAAAGAGAAAAAAGAAAAACAACCACAAACATAAATATTAATCTCAACCACACATCTCACAGCAGGGGCAAGATTGTATTAAAAAAATGTGTACAGTGAAAAAGTGCACTTGTATCACAAAATGTCTTTGCTTGATAGATAACTTCTTATAAGTGTCTATTAGTGTAAATCACTCTTAGTTTAAAGATTATTACGCACAAGATAAATATTGAAATATAGCACTGAAGATCATTTGACTTAGTTAATGTCTCAATACTCCACCGATGGATGCATTAGACCAAACATCTCACTACAAGAAACTGGACCAGTAGCGACGATTTAACGACGAAAATATTTTCGTCGCTATACGCTCGTCGCTATTCAAAATTCGTCGCTATTTTAGAATCGTCGCTAATTCGTCGCTAATTTAGCGACGTCGTATAATCGTCGCTATTTAGGTGTTGTCGCTAATTTGTCGCTAATTTAGGGACGACTTAGCGACGTTTTGTCGTAAAATATTAGCGACGAATTCGCGACGAATTAGCAACGACTTTTTTACACGTCGTTGCTAATTCGTCGCTAAATTAGCGACGAATTAGCAAGGATGGCTTGACACGTCCTTGCTAATTCGTCGCTAATTTAGCGACGAATTAGCAACGATTTAATAAAAAAAAATTACAAAAAAACAATTATAAAAACAAAATTTTTAAAAAATTAATTATAAAAAAATTAAAAAAAAAACAATTATAAATATATTAAAAAAAATACAAAATATTTAAAAAATACAATAAAACTAAACATCGGGATCAGCGAGATCATCGGGATCGACGACGAAATCATCAATCCCGATATCACGTCCAAGGTCTTGAGCTGCCGCTGCCGCTACATCTAGAGGGATCACTGGTGGCCGGGTCGGTTGGACTCCCCGTCGCCGCATCAACCTCGCGAGGTTTGGACTTTCCATCGCGATGATGGAGAAGAAGTCCGTGATGTTCTGATAGCGGACTTCTTGTTCCGCGATCTGCTCCCTCAACCGAACATTCTCTTCGGCGTGATCTTGGGCAAGGCGACGAGGCCGCGAAGAAGAAGCGCGGGAACCGTCTCAATCGAACCGACTCCAAAAGTGCGGTTCTTCTTCGTCTTCGGGGCCACCTATATAGAAAAATTTAAAATCGTTAGATAATATAATAAATATTATTTTGAATTAAATTAAATTATTTGAAATTATTACCTCATAGTAGATCTGGTCGCACTCGGTGACCGACAGTTGTCCCAAGGAGTTGACCGAACTACCATCGTCCGACGTCGAACCCTGGCTAACCCGCTCGGCGGATCGTGAACTCACATAGGTCCCGTCCTTCCTCTTCTGGACCTTCTTCAAAATTTCCACAATGGACGGAAGCTCGCCCATCTCCTCGCGCTATTGAAAATTATAATTAAATTATATATTTTTAAATTTTATATTTTTTTAAAAAGTAATTAAATTTTAAATATATATTTAATACCATAGGAATACGCCGTCCGACGTAAGAAGTCGGTCCTGAGGTGTGGACATATGGATCGGTCTCGTCGATCGGTGTGAGTCGGGACGTGGAGCAGCTACCCGCAACTTGAACCGAATGCGGGTTCGTCCAATAGTTGCAAAGGCCACAAAGAGTACTGTCTACCAGACATACCGAATGGACTAAATCCGTCAGTGCATAAACCAAGGTATACATTACGAACCTCTCTAGCAAAATCAGAGTATACCGTGTTGAAGTGCTTCCAAGCCTTTGCATCTGACGGATGAGTGACTTCCCCATCTTCAACTGAGTGTTCTGCATGCCATCTCATCGAATCAGATGTCCTCTCTGATTGATACAATCTTTTGAGTCTGTCTGTGATGGGTAAGTACCACATCCGTTGATAGGGGACTTTACGCCCCTTCCCTTGGACCTTATATCTCGGTTGACGACAAAAATGACATTCAAGCAGCTCATCATCATCTTTCCAATAAATCATACAATTGTTAACACAAATATCAATCATTTCAGAAGGCAATCCAAGACTAAAAACCAACTTTTGTATTTCGTAATACTACTCAGCAGCTACATTACCCTCAGACAGATATTCTTTCAGTAACTCCGCCCATGAGTCCATACAAAACTCACTCAAATTATTATCAGATTTTATATTCATCATCCTAGATGCTAATGATAGTTTTGATAATCCAACTTTACATCCCTCGTAAATTGGTTTATTCGCAGCGTCTAACATATCATAAAATCGTTTAGCATCTAGGTTAGGTTCCTCAACTACATATTCAGATAAATACTCCCTCGTATCATGAAATGCATCAGCAACCATTTCATGATATCTATTATCATCTACATGCACATAACCACCGGCCTGATCATGATCATAGTTACTATCAAAATGATGCGGTAAATTAGCAGGTTCGTTACTAACATGATCACTAACAGGAAACGTATAACTACTATCTCCAACTTCAGTATTATTAGAGTTATATACCCTTCCCCATGTTGAAACCAAACAAAATACTGCGGCATAAAACCTCTATTAAAAAGATGTTTCCATACGGTTTCAACAAACACGTATTTAGTGTTAACGCACTTCTTACATGGACAATACATTTTACCGGTATCTTGCGTATTCTGCATGTTTCCGGCCTGCTGCATGAATACTTGAAGTCCTTCCGTAAATTCGTCTGCAACTACCCCCGATCGATCTTTATGCTGATACAACCGTAACTCGTATATATTGTTATTACCGTGAGACATATTGAAATTTTTAGAGTGTTTATATTTTTATAGAGTGAATGTTTTTGTATTGTGTTGTGGTGTGATTTTTTGAAGAGTGTAGATGGGTTTATATAGTCCCATTCTAAAATTTTTGCAACCATTTAGCAAGGAAAATTAGCAACGAATTAGCAAGGAAATAAAATTAGCAACGATTTAACAACGTTTTTGAAAACGTGCTTACCTACTTAGCGGCCTTCCTCGCTAATTCGTCGCTAATTAGCAAGGATATATATTCGTTGCTAAAATTAGCGACGATTTAGCGACGCAGAACTCATTCGTCGCCAATTTCGTCGCTAATTTTGCGACGAAATAATACCTCGCTAAATAGCGACGATTTAGCGACGACAAGATTCTTCGTTGCTATTTCGTCGCCAATTCGTTGCTATTTCGTTGCTATATTTATTCGTCGCTATTTCCTTGCTAAATTTCGTTGCTAAAAGCCCAGTTTCTTGTAGTGTCTCCATTGTTAGAGATAGTTTTGTTTTCATGGTAGAACATAATATCGTCATCTAATGGAGAAAGTTGTCAGAAACGATGTGAAGATAAATTACTGTAGCAATTAAAGAGTAAACAAATGACGGATTATTAGCTTAAGATTGATGACTCTTTTTCTTTGAACTTAGTTTAGCGATTACGATCTATTAACTCTGAAATCTAGTCTATTTAGAGACTTATTTAACATTTTCTAAGCTTTCGTCACCTAACTCTTGTAGGAAAATCTACCTTGCATTTTTTAAAAAATTAATAGTTACCCGTAAGAATCCCAAAGAGCACATTATATTTATATATCTTTAGGTCCATCATGAACTCCTCGTGCACCATCATATTTACTTCTTATCTTTTTCAAATGTATAAATAAGTATAACGTCAACGTTAAAATAAATAAATATAACGTCTATGTGCCTTTATGCCTTATTGTCTTTTCATTTCTTATGTTATCTATTGAAAGTATGGAAAGCTAATTCATACGTTTCTTGAAACTACTAAAAGAAAGTTAGTTGTTAACGAAAATACCTTGCCTTGTTTATACTGTAAAGATTATATTAAATTGAGGTACAAACTAAACAATGCTGCTTTAAAAAAAAACTAAACAATACTACTTAGAGCATGTCCATTGGTATTTCTTAAAGAGATCTTAGCAGGTGGGACCCATTAAATAGTTAAGATCTGGATCTTATATTTCCTATTTAAGATCCGGATCTTAACTATTTAGTGGGCCTTTTGGATACGTGGCGACCTATGATTGATGCGTTTTTAATTATTTTTTTTTTTTTAAAACCAACTGTTCTTGGGTCCCAATGAATAGTTAAGAAATTTTGTGAGTTTCTCTGTTGAAGATGGTCTTAGTTACCAAGCTTGACGTGATGTTCCTCTCTACCTCCTGCTATCTCCGAACATTAATTTTCTCATAGTCGTTTCATGTTTTTGGATGGGTAGTTGATGGTTTGCTTGAAGCTAGCTAGTATTGGTGGAACAATAATTAATAAACTTGTTTGAGAGATATGAGAAGGTTTAATGTTTATAACTCTGAAATGGTTTTGATAAATTAAAGTGACATAATCGTAATAAAACAAATATATTCGTATGAAATATACCAATTCCAGTTCAGAAATTTGATTTTCAACAATATATTCTCCTTGTGACACTCGTAGCCAACTATACCACTCACTGAATAATTCTACCCTCCTTGAACATGGACCAACTCATGGATTGCTCGGCCACGAAACCGAACCAGTAAATCAGTTTTTTGCTTATAAATAACAAAGAAAGATGCGTCAACGTTAAATCCACAAAACCGTTTCATCAAAGGTAAATTAGATTTGTAGTTGTGAGGTGTGTCTTGTCTAGGTTTAGGTTAATGTCATAAGTGGGCTGGTTTTTTCGGTGAAGGCCCATTTGGAAGGTTTTGTGTTTTGGGACAAAAAGAAGAAAGGCCCAAAACGTCATCAACAAGAAGAGATATAAAAGGGGATGTTCTTCTACACACAAGGTAACACATAGAGAATCGCTAAAAGAGGGGAAAAAAGTTACAGAGAGGAAAAGTCAAGAAATTCACAAGAAAGAGAGAGATTAAGGAGGAGCTGCATTACGATCAAGTGGGTAGGCTTCATCGTCGTCTGCGTCTCGGTGGATTGGGGATTGGGTCTTGACGGTAAAGCTCAGGGTGTGCTTGTCTCTCCTCGGCTTCTGCTCGTGCCAGGGCAGTGAACTCAAGCACTTGGTTCAGCTGCTGGTTGTACCGGTATTGGAAGTAGTTGCACATTCAAGACCAAGTGGTTAGAGAGATTAGGTATTGTGTATTACGGATCTTGTATACATAATCCTTAAGGAAGCGATTGATATAGTAAAAACTTGAGAGTTTGGATCTCTCCCCTGAGATGTAGCCAATTGGTGAACTCAGGGTAAACAATCTTGGTGTCTTTTACTTACTTGCGACACAATCAACCCATAAACTTAGAACCCTAAAGCGGATAAAGACTAGCCAAGATTCCTAACAAGTGGTATCAGAGCCTTGGTCAAGAGGAGCAGGGTAAGGCTACGGGTCAGTGGCTCAAGGCTGCTCAAGTTTTCCGTGTTATCTTGGTCTAAAGATAAGGGAAGGCAGGTTCCAGTTTCAGGAAGAAGGAATCTGAATCATGGAGCCTACTCTTCGCAAGTTTGAAGTGGTCAAATTTGATGGGAAATGAGACTTTAGTCTGTGGAAATTCAAGATGCAAGGACAACTTGAAATTTAGGGATTGGCTTCAGTTCTTAGTGAAGAGACAGAAGAGAGTGAAGAACCAGCCAAGCAAGAAGAAGGATCTAAGCCTCAGAAGGTACTCACAAGGGCAGCTGAAGATCTAAGGGCAAGAAACCTAATCAGCACATGTCTGAGTGATGTAATCCTGCGGAAAGTCATGAATGAAACCACAACTTTGGGTATGTGGAGGGCACTTGAAAGGGATTATCAGACTAAGTCTCTGCCAAACATGACATATCTTAAGAAAAGTTTTGCTAGTTATAAGATGGAAAAAGACAAGTCCATAGAGGAGAATCTGGATACTTTTCTGAAATTAAGAGCAGACTTGGCCAGTCTAAAGATTGAGATATCAGAAGAAGATCAAGCAATACAAATTCTATCACGACTTCCTCCTGCGTATGAGCATCTGGTACATACTCTCAAGTATGGCTCAGGGAAGGATACACTCACAGTCAACGATGTTGTGAGCTCAGCATATGCTAAAGAGGTGGAGCTTGGACAGAAAGGGTTACTACACAAGTCAAAAGCTAAGAATGAGGGTTTGTTTGTTGCTAGAGGCAGAACAGAAAAGAAGACAATGAAGCATGACATATCAAGGTCAAAGAGCAAGGACAAGAGGTCTCAGTCTCGAGGGAGACCTCAAGTAAAGACTAGAGAATGCTGGGTATGTGGAATGGAAGGACATTTCAAGAGAGAATGTCCAGAGAGGAGAGATGGTAAGCCATCAAATGCTGCAAACATGGCTCATGAAAAGGAATTTTCCATGGTACTAACGGTCAGTGTACAAGACACTAGTGAAGAATGGATACTGGACTATGGGTGTACGTTCCACATAACACCAGACAGAGATGCACTGTTTTATCACAAGGAAACAGAAGGACCAAGAGTGCTCATAGGAAACAACACTCATAGCGAGGTAAAAGGCATTGGCAAGGTTAAGCTTATCACAGCAGACAACAACATTGTGATACTAACAAATGTCAGACACATGCCAACTATGGGAAGAAATCTGATTTCATATGGCCAGCTTGAGAAAAGTGGCCTGAAATATGAAGGAGAAGATTTTGTGGTGACTTTCTACAAGAAGATGCCAGGAGGGGTTAGGGGCACAAAAGTTCTGTCTGGAAAACTGAAGGATGGTTTGTACCATTTCTAAGGAAAGTTAGTCAGTGGTGAAGCTGATATAAGCAGAGCTGAAGTAAACCTAACAAATAGGTAGCATTCAAGGTTGGGGCACATGAGTTTGAAGAACATGGAACTTCTGGTAAAGAGAGGGTACTTGGACTCTAAAGAAGTACACACTCTAGAGTTCTGTGAAAACTGTGTCTTAAGAAAAGCACACAAGCAGCCTTTTCCAACACCTAAACATACAACCAAAGAAGTCCTAGGGTATGTCCACAGTGACCTATGGGGTTCAGCTACTAATGAGGAGAGTCTATCAGGATGCAAATACTTTCTTACCATGATTGATGATTACTCGAGAAAGGTTTGGATCAGGTTCTTAAAGAGCAAAGATGAAGTATTTGAGGTATTTGCAGAATGGAAAAAGATGGTGGAGCTACAATCTGGAAAGAAGATCAAGTGTCTCAGAATAGACAATAGTCTAGAATTCTACAACAATCAGATGGACATAATCTGCAAGGAATCTGGTATAAGAAGGGACAAGACGTGCACTTATACTCCTCAGCAAAATGGTGTGGCTGAAAGGATGAATATGACAATAACAGATAAGATAAGGTGTATGTTGGCGGAATCAGGGTTGGAAAAGAGATTTTGGGCAAAAGCTGCTGCCAGTGCTGTGTACTTAATAAACAGAACACCAACAGCTGCCCTAGACTTCAAAATCCCTGAGGAACTCTGGTCAGGTTCTAAGGTAGGACATGGTCACTTGAAAAGGTTTGGATGCACAGCATATGTGCACACAGTGCAGGACAAGATGAGTCCTAGAGCTACAAAGGGGATATTTTTAGGATACCCACATGGCACTAAGGGATACAGAGTATGGTTACCAGAGCAGGGCAAGGCAACCATAAGCAGAAATGTCATATTTGACGAGGAAACTCTGTAATTCTCAACGAAACCGGGAAAGGCTCAAGTAGAGAAGAAGGTTAAGAAAGTATCTTTCAGTCCGATACTGGTTCAGGGAGGAGAGTCATCAAGTGATGAGGCAGAGGAACATAATGAGGAAGAACAAGTAGGGTCACCTGGGGAAGGTGGAACTCTGTCTGAAATTGCTGAGACAACAGAGTCATCATCAGAATCAGATTCAGATCAGGACCAAGGGGATCAGAACCTAGATGACTATGTGCTAGCAAGAGACATGAAAAGAAGGACAATCAGACCACCCTCCAAGTTTGAGAATGCAAACTATGTGTCCTACGCTCTATCTAGTGCAACTTTGATTGAACTAGAAGAACCAAAGAAATTGGCAGAGGCCAAGTCAAGGAAAGACTGGGATAAGTGGAATTCTGCAACCATTGAGGAAATGAATTCACTTAAGAAGAACCACACATGGGACTATGCAGATAAGCCAACTGACCAAAGATGTGTTGGATGCAAATGGATTTTCACATATAAGGAAGGAATTCCAGGAGTAGAAGCTCCAAGGCATAAGGAAAGGTTGGTGGCTAAGGGTTTCACACAGATTGAAGGAGTAGACTACAATGAGATTTTCTCACCTGTGGTAAAGCATGTTTCCATCAGAATTATGCGCATAATTATGATTTGGAACTTGAGCAGCTAGATGTTAAGACAGTGTTCTTACATGGTGAGCTAGAAGAGGTGATCTACATGGACCAACCTGAAGGGTTCATAGAGAAAGGAAAATAGAATAAAGTGTGTCTACTAAGGAAGTCTCTGTATGGATTAAAACAGTCACAAGACAATGGAATCAGAAGTTTGATGAATTCATGAAGAATCAGAAATTTATCAGAAGCAAGAATGATCCATGTGTCTACATGTTGGGTTCAGGGTTTGAGGATGGTATATACCTACTTCTGTATGTTGATGACATGCTAGTGGCATCAAGGGACAAGAAGAAGAT
Source organism: Cochlearia excelsa (assembly GCA_963556525.1). Lineage (NCBI taxonomy): Eukaryota > Viridiplantae > Streptophyta > Magnoliopsida > Brassicales > Brassicaceae > Cochlearia > Cochlearia excelsa. Next base: position 34,058,526 of record OY748327.1, on the reverse strand, counting down.
ACAAATCCTAAAGGACAGACTTAAGGAAATGTTTGAGATGAAAGACTTGGGTCCAGCCACAAGGATTTTGGGTATGGACATTTCCAGGGATAGGAAGAAAGGCATTCTGAAACTATCACAGTCAAGGTATCTCATGAAGGTCCTTAAGGTATTTGGAATGGATTGTTGTACATCTGTGGTAACTCCAACTAACTCTCAGTTCAAGCTAAGGAGTTTAACAGAAGAAGAACTGATTACAGAGTCAAGGGAAATGAGCTTTATTCCCTATGCCAGCACAATTGGAAGTTTGATGTATGCTATGATAGGTTCAAGACCTGATCTAGCTTATGCTATTTGCCTAGTAAGCAGGTTTATGTCTAAACCAGGAAGAGAACATTGGAAGGCTGTGAAGTGGATACTAAGGTATCTAAAGGGAGCAGCTGATCTCAGTCTCACTTTTACCAAGTTAGAGGAGTTCAGAATTGAAGGGTTTTGTGACTCAGATTATGCAGCTGATCGTGATAGGTGCAGATCTATTACAGGCTATGTTTTCCAAGTTGGAGGAAATACAGTAAGCTGGAGAGCTTCACTGCAAGGGGTAGTAGCTTTATCTACTACGGAGGCTGAGTACATGTCTTTATCAGAAGCATGTAAGGAAGGTATGTGGTTAGGTTTATGCTCAAGAAGGTTCAGGATACACTGTGATTCACAGAGTGCTATTGGGTTAGCTAAGAATCCAGTTCACCATGAACGGACAAAACACATAGCTAACAAGGTTCATTTCATCAGAGATGAAATTATAGCAGGTGCAGTGGAAGTTGTCAAGATTCACAATACACTAAATTCTGCTGATATGCTAACTAAATCAATACCTGGTAACGCGTTCGACAAGTGCCTCGTAACGCTTAAGGTTCTCCCCTGATTTGGTCCAGCAAAACTCCGAGATGCTTCTGTCGTTTGGGGTCATCTCGCAGAGTATAAACAAAGGGACAAAAGTCAGTTTTGGGTTTTGTCAAGGAAACGACAAAAGCAAAAGGTATTAGCTTGCATGGTATGTTTAATGGAAGCTAATGGTTCTTTACATGGAGTTAAGTATGTCTAAAAGGTGGCTGGGTTAAGGAACTTACTCGGCACATTGAGGCGGTTGGTTATACTCCTCGATCTATTGGTTAGCTAAGACATGCAGAAAAGAGAAAGGAAGAACAAAGGTCAGTAAAGGGTATTTCTTTCACAGGTGTTGGTAAAGACAATGTAGAAGAAATAGAAAGGAGCTTGGTCATAAGAAAACTTACAGAATGATGGGTTTTGTAGCTGAGACGTCACGTCGGGTTAGTCCCGGTGCCGTTTGGGAAATAGCACGAGATCTGTGATGAGACTGGCTCGGTGGTGCAGGTCTATCTGCCATAAGAGGAGATGGTTTTGTGTGGAGGAGGAAGGAGAGAAAATCGTAACCCTAAACCAAGACGACGACAAGGTGGAGATTTGTGAGGTGTGTCTTGTCTAGGTTTAGGTTAATGTCATAAGTGGGCTGGTTTTTTCGGTGAAGGCCCATTTGGATGTTTTGTGTTTTGGGACAAAAAGAAGAAAGGCCCAAAACGTCATCAACAAGAAGAGGTATAAAAGGGGATCTTCTTATACGCATAAGGTAACACAGAGAGAATCGCTAAAAGAGGGGACACGAGTTACAGAGAGGAAAAGTCAAGAAATTCACAAGAAAGAGAGAGATTAAGGAGGAGCTGCATCACGACCAAGTGGGTAGGCTTCATCGTCGTCTGCGTCTCTATGGATTGGGGATTGGGTCTTGACGGTAAAGCACAGGGTGTGCTCGTCTCTCCTCGTCTTCTGCTCGTGCCAGGGCAGTGAACTCAAGCACTTGGTTCAGCTGCTGGTTGTACCGGTATTGGAAGTAGCTGCACATTCAAGACCAAGTGGTTAGAGAGATTAGGTATTGTGTATTACGGATCTTGTATACATAATCCTTAAGGAAGCGATTGATATAGTAAAAGCTTGAGAGTTTTGATCTCTCCCCTGAGACGTAGCCAATTGGTGAACTCAGGGTAAACAATCTTGGTGTCTTTTACTTACTTGCGACACAATCAACCCATAAACTTAGAACCCTAAAGCGGATAAAGACTAGCCAAGATTCCTAAGAGTAGCAGATAAATATGATCTAAAATATGTCTGCTAATGGAGTTAATGTCGGTGCATACCTGCTATTTTGATTTCATTTTTCTTGGATATTGAAGAGAGGAATATGTGAAATGCGTCCGGTCATTCGGCTATTTAAAGAGAAAGTTTAAAACGTTTTACAACTTTTGATTATAGAATTTTAATGGTTTAGGAAACATTTAAGAGGAAGACTAAGCTTTAATTATCTATTATCATTTATTAAGCAAATGAAGACAAAACGTTTAGAGAAAAACAAACGTAACCTACAAATGATTACATGTCACATTTCTAAAGCCTTTAAAATGTTGTGGTGGACACTTTGAATGGCTTCAAAAGCGCCCTTTTAAATAGTAGGATTGTTAAACTCAAACCTCATTTAAAGAACCACACAAGGGAAAATTGACTTCTAAATCTCTTAAATCATATAAAAGTGCGGTCTCACTAAGGGAAAATTGATCACTAGACACAAGTCTTAACCTTCATGTTTCATAAGCATTAAAAACATCCTTTTCTGGTTCCTTTCCTCTCTCTTTTTCGATTCCTCAAGGTCGAATGTCTCCATAACTTTCTCTATGGTGTCATTTGTATTTTTTTAATTCGACATTGGTCTTTCCTTTTGTTTTTTCTTAGAAGGGTGGTCGCTTCATGGTTTTTGTTTCTGCAAATTCGAATGAACACGAATTTACGTTACACTTCCGAATTCGCTTATTTTCAACCAAATTTTCACGACTTTTTTTCAAATAAGAGTTTTATAATTGTGTTATATAGTTTTTAGTTTTTTTGTTTTTGTAAAGGTGATTGTTTAAGCTATCACCTAGTATTGATATTTAAATCATGTAAAGGTTTTCAACCAATAATTACTAAAAACAAAATTTTTAAATCTCCTTCAGAAATTTCCGACGGATTTCCGACGACTAATTAAAATTATGTTTGAAATCCGTCGGTATGCCTTAGTGTTTTTTTAAAAAATCGATTTTAAACCGTAAACAGTAAAATTAGCTAGTTATCCGTCGAAAATCCGTCAGTTTTATCGATCCGCGTGATCGTTGTTCGACAAATCAAATTGCATGCAAGAAACACACCCGTCGGAAATTACCGACGGATTTCTGACGGTTTGAAATTTTTTGCTTCTTTAAATCCTAAAAAATCAAATCAGGCGGTTTACGAAAACTTATTAAAAACAGACGGATTTCGACGGATTTCCGACGGATTAAATCCATCGGAAACCACTAATTTTAAAAGGAAGAACCTTCTTTTTCTTCTTTTTACTCAATTTCTCTCTCTCTCTCTCTCTCTCTCTCTCTCTCTCTCTCTCTCTCTCTCTCTCTCTCTCTCTCTCTCTCTCTCTCTCTCCCTCCGACGATTTCTTTCTCTCTTCGGCGAATCTTCATCCCAATCCGGCGAATCTTCCTCCCACATCCTCTATTTCTTCTTCATACAATTTTTATGAAAGTTTTAGTTTGATTTTTTTAGGTTTTGTATAGTTTTGTGTTAAGGATTCAATTTGCTTTAATCTTGGTGTATTGGCATTGGTTTTGTATGGTTTTGTTAAGTCACAATCGATTGTTATAAGCATTCTATGGTTTTGTGTTAAATAGGTGTGTTTAAAGTTAGATTGTGTTAGATTTATGGTTTTAGATTTAGATTGATGTTAGATTTTTGTAGTTGTGTTAGGTTTTGTTAGATTTGTGGTAGGTTGTGTAAGATTTGTGGTAGGTTGTGTAAGATTTGTTTTTAAGTTGTGTTTAGTTTTTTGTTATATTTGTGTATTTGTGTTATATATGTGTTTATTATGTTGTTCTTAGATTAGTTGAGGTTTTAGTGTGTTTTTGGAAAGTAAGCCTAAATTTGAAAATTTAGTGTATCTTTTAAATTTAGTGTTACAATTAAAACACGATTATTCATTTTGTTGTAAGAGACTCCAACAAGCAAGGTTCGAGTGTTTAATATTTAGGCGAAGAAATGAAGAAGATGAAGAAATGAAGAAGACGAATAATTGGCGAAGTTTATAATCAAACTTCGATCACGCTTTCAATAATTTGTATTTTGTTTTTTGATATTTTCCGGTTTTCAATATTTTTGGATTAATAATAATTTATTATTACTAAAAATTCATTACTTATTTAATTTTAATCTAAATAAACGAAATTAAATTATAAATTTCGGATTTTTCTTTTAAAAACAAATATTAGACCCTTCGGAAATCCGTCGGAAAATCCTCCGTTGGAAATCCGTCAGAAAACAGTCTATGGGAAAATCCATCAGAAATCCGTCGGAAAATAATCTATGGGAAATCTGTCAGAAATCCGTCGGGAAAAAATCCGTGGGAAATCTCTGGGAAATCTGTGGGAAATTCGTCAGAAATCCTTTGGAAATTTTCTACGATTTTCCGACGGTTTTTTTTTGCGACGATAAAAGACTGACGGATACTATCCGTCGGAAATCCGCCGCAAAAGGCCATTACCGAAGGATTCCTGGCGGATTTGCTCGTCGGTTTTGAGATGTTTTCTTGTAGTGGATGTCTTATAGAACCTGAAAGAAAAATCGTATCCAATGTATCTCAAAACCCAAAGTGAGAATATTAGTCACCATTAACAATTAATTTATGGTGAAGTCAAAATTAGTTAACCGAAAGATTATGCGAGTAAAAGGGACTTTCATGTGGAACCAGTGATATATGACGGGGTTTCTGAAATCTCGTGGTCCTTAGTTCTGTTGTCAAATGGTCCTTTAAAGTTAGTTTGGTTAGTCAAGAATAAGATCATAATGCGTATCATACTTAGTTTTTGAAAACAAGTTTTTGACTCGATACAACGACTCGACTGGGACTATATACAAAAATCTAGAATAAAAGGAAAACAAAAACCAATACGAACAAACGAGATTAGAAACGAATAAACACTTGTCATGTCTAAATAAAAATGGTAAAGTTGAAAAGTAAAAAATAAACGCAAATGGAATAAGTAAATGATAAAATATAAAAAAGCGAAAGATAGAAACGCGACTAACTTGTCGATTGTTCAGTTTTGTGTTTGATGGATGGCAAGGAACAACAAGCATGAGGTTCAGTTAGGAGATGATGAATATTGTGTGGATATGAATGATTATACTTGTGGTTGTATAAAGTGACAAATGACAAGCATTTCATGTGTTCATGTTTCATATGTTATTATAGGGAAGAAGGAAATTGACTATGTTAGTTGTGATTCGTACAAAAAGAATAGATGAAATAAAACCTATGAGAAGGGAATTGAACCTGTGAAAGGTCCTAAGATGTGGCCAAGAGTAGATAGATTAGGAGTTTTACCACCTCCTTAAAGAAGAGGAAATCCTGGAAGGCCAAGTCATGATGAGAGGAGGAAGAGTAGAGACGAGTCTGCCTCAACTTCAAACAAGTATAAGGATAGACCATCAAGACACAATCGTGTGATGTCATATTCTAATTGCAAGAAAGAAGACCACAAATGTTCAACTTGTACTAATCTGAGAGTTATTGATCCACCAAAAAGACCAAGAGGTCGTCCAAAGAAGACTCGGTTAAGTGATTAATTAGTTCTAACAGTTTTAATGATCAATATATGGTACTTGTGTATTTTTTCTAACTGTGTAAATGTTTTGATGGTTCAGGGACATAGGAATGTATTGTTCGGACAAGGAAATCAAGATAATTTCTCTCAAAGACAAGGTTCTCAAGCTCAATAACCTCAAACAACACAAAGAAGAGCTTCTCAACCTCAAACTACACAAAGAAGAGCTTTTCAACCTCAAACTTCACAAACAAGACCTTCTCAAGCTCAACAACCTCAAACAACACAAATAAGAGCTTCTCAACCTCAAATTGCACAAAAGACCTTCTCAAGCTCATCCATCCCAACAACAAGCTTCTCAACCTTCTCAAGCTTCTCAACCTTCTCAAGACTTTGCTTCATGGTTTGAATGTTCAAGATAAATGTGTTTTGGTTAAGTCACTTTTGCTTCTTTTTTATGTACCTTGCTTATGTTTCTTGCTTCATGGATTATGTAACAGATTTTGGATTTGGTTAAGATCAACACATTTGGTTCTTTTATTACACCTTTGGTTTTTTCATTTGTTTATTTGAACTTACGTTTTGTCTAAACACCAATCCATTACTTTACTAAACACCAAATCCATTACTTGTCTAAACACCAAATTATTACCATTACAACCAAAGTTTACAAGACTACTAACCAACCACAATTCATTACCATTACAACCGAAACTTAACAACACTAATACAATATTAATAACCAACCAAAAGATTCATTTCCTTGGATTTAAGAACCATCAAGTACACTAAGACAATGTTCATAAGGCAAAGCCAAACAAAACATACTTGCAACATGAATTTATGCTTCTGAATTTGGTTTTTGTTCACTAAACCTTCTTCTTTTATCTCATTCGTCACAATTTTAAACTCTTCTACCTTAACTTTGACTTCAATTATGTCATTGGACATACTTGCAAGTTGTGGTAAAATATCTTCCACCTCTTCACACACGGATTCCTCTACCCATTTAAACAAATGGCCCTAATTATACAATAACAAACAAAACTTGAATGATTAAACACAACATAAACACAATTACAATAAGCACAATCGACTTACATCATTTGAATTCACCGCTTTGAAATCCTTAATATTAGCACACCGATAGAATGGTCGTCCTGGATTAAGCTTTGTCTTCAACCGTATACATCTTTACGTCCCATATATCGACACGCGCATTTCGACGGAAATCCACGCTCTCAAATAAATCAAGAACTCGAATTCATTTGCTCTGAATCGATAATGAAAAAGAAGAAATTAGGGTTTAAGTGTGTTTAATTGAAATCGATTTGAGGAATATTTATGTCAATTTCCTCTCAGTTCAAAACGACGTCGTTGAGATTAGTGAGGAAATGACGCTGTTTTGAAAGAAAACGGAAGTCGTTAACGACCTAGTAACCCCGACATAAATGCGTCCAGGTCAACGTTTTTCCTCACGTCAACGGGACCATATTTGACAGTCAACATTAGTTGGTGATTTAAATAGTGAATCAACAATAGTTAGGCTTTTAATCGACGTTTCTAAAGTCTGGGATCTAATCATACCAAATTTGAAAGTTCAAAATTTATTAAGCATTTTCCCCATAATTAATTACTTATATCATTTGACTCTATGCTGAAATTGTGAAGAATACAAAATTTGAAAACATTCAATTTTTCAAACATAATCTAAAAGAACAAAATTTTAAAAAACAAAACAGAAAAAATGATTTATATAATTTTGGACCCAATTTAGAAACATATTAAAATTTTAACCTAGAGCCGACAATTCCCTAGTTAATTGAAGTGAAAAGACGCATATTCAAAAAATTAGAGGGATACATGTTCTGGTGTCAAGATGGGTAAACCAACTCAAACCAAATCAAACTCATATGGACTCAATAGTAAATGAGTAATAGGTAAACCATACCCACTAATTAAATGGTTTAGGCCAACTCATAACTCATTTAAATTAGTGGGTTAAATGGTCAAATGAGTTGCAAACTTTCTTGAGAACAAACGGTCATCTTGCGAAAATGTATTTGCATAAACAAACTAAAAATTCACTTATACACTTAAATCAAACATAACTTATGATCATATTTAGTTCACCGTTGTAGATTTTTTTGTTAAGATGTTGTCCTAAAAATCAACCTCAACACCGTCGTGTTTAGAGAGAAGAGAAACTCAAATTGGTTTAGAGAAAGTAGTCTACAATTTGTATACTAATAATTTTATTTTTTGGTTTGGATAAACCATAAACTCAATTGATTGAAACCCAATTCATTAAACTTATTAACCATTTAAACCATTAGCTCAATAAGATTCAAATTAATGGTTTAGTTTGGGTTGAATCAAACCAAATATTTTAACCCATTTTGACATATCTAGATACATGGATACCTCTCATGACTTTGCATTTGCGTAAACCCTACAATATTATATAAGATATATATTTATGAACGGATGGTTATGCGATAAATAATTTATTAATTAGATATGTTGCAACCTTAATATAGTTACATATAAATTATAAATAAATATCTCACATCTTTTCCTTCCTTCTCATTGTTAAAGAGTAATAATTATAAAAGTAAATACTTAATATATATTGATGAACTCATGGCTTTCTTCCTCTGTTGTGACCATATTGAGACCGACCTAATAATATTATGCCTTTGTGGAAACAAGATGTTTGAAATGTGCCCTGTTTAGTGACCTAAATCCATCTTTTCCGACCACTTTCATTTTTCCGGCGACATCAAATCGAATGTTTCCTCCATTTTGTTTCAAGAAATCTTTTATTTCGTATAGTTCTCTTCCATGAGTTTTACCCCCAAGATAACCACCAAACTTGTTTGAAAACTTCTTAAAAAAGTTTTCGAAAGCGTTTCTAACCTTTTTACTGTCTTTTTTTACTTCTTCTTCTTCTAATTTTCTTTTTTGGTGACCATTAACTTTCTTCTCAAGATCATAAATAACATCCATGAAAGCGTCAATCGAGTTCTTGAAGTTTAAAACAACATTACTAATGTTACTCAATTCGCGAGTATTGATCTTTTCATTGGCCTTGTAGTTATGTTTGGATGAGATTTTTACAATTGTCTTTTGAACCTGAAGAAACCCCTTTGCCAAGCTAACACCGCTTTTCTTTAGCTTTAAGGATGTTTTCTTATCGAGTTTACCGTTAACACTAGCTTGTGCCGCAAGAATAGCTTTTGTCATTAGTGTGTATTTGGTCTTGGAAATACCTAATACATCTACTATGGGATTCTCAAGCTTGTATAGGCCTTTGAGATACGCAACGTAGTCTTTGCAAATTGAGAACATTGCCTTGAACTCGGCGGTTTTTGGAGAGAAGTATTCTTTTCGGTTTAAGATGGAAGTTATATCGGTAAAGGGTAAGGTTTGGACTTCGGAAACGGTCTTTGTGTACAATGATTTTATACGTGGGGCGGGCGGGGCATGACCGGAAATAGAAAGGAACAATGAGCCGAATGCAAAAGAATAGGCTAAAGAGAACAACAGAGAAAACCTTGCCATGGTTGTATTGTTTAAGGCAAGGGATATAAGAAAACTAAAAGAAAAACAAATGAAGGAAGTACTTATTTTTTGAGATCTTGGAATGGTATATATCCTTTTTATTTATCTAAATATAGGACAAATAAATGGTTATTTAAAATAAGAACAACAGAGACATAGAGAGGTTCATGGAGCTTTGTTGGTTTTTACTATTTTAAGTATGTATTTCTAAATCAAATTGTGACTTATCAAAAAATAAAAATTACCTAAGTTATTCGGTGTTGGGGTTTTATATTTGTATATTTATCAAAAAAAAAAGTAAGTGGTATGTTCATGTTTGAAAGAGGATTTGTGAGGTTTGTGTAAACTAGACGTAATTTTTCTTCAGTACTTGTGTCACAAGATTTGTATCTTTTATATCTTATTTGCACTCAATGTAAACATAAGTCAAAACAACTATGTTTCACAAGGTACAAATTTTTTTAGACTTCTTAATATATCTCTTACGAATTGGAATTCTAGTCGAGGACGTTGGTCCCGAAATTTTGAGGGACAAATCAAAATTTTGTTTCTAACGTATTTGAAAAGAATTATAAAATTGAAGGTCCGTTATTGAAGAATAAAAAAAATTTGGAGTCATATTTTTGTAACGACCGAAATCCAAAACCCCATTAAGAACCAAATTCCCTTCCAAAAAAGAGACTTATAGGTGATAAGAGGGCATATAGAAAGTTAAGGGCGAAGCTCTGGCCAAATTACACAATCCCAGAGATGCTTTCACCACTTTGACAAACCTCGGAGGAGTTTTGACAGGGCTTCAAACCTTAAAGATTAGAGTGGTGTATTTTATTTGAGTGGTGCATTGATGTATGTTAGGACTGATATATCAAGTCGAGACATAGTACTAAGAGTGTGTTGATAAACGAGATTTTTTTCTCGTCTTTCGAATGTCTTAATTGTAGTACTTAAGATGTCAATCCGAATCGGGAGCGAACACACTAAAACTTATTTGAATGTTTTCTTAGTCTATGTTTAAAACAAAAGATTGATTTGTGGTTTTGTAATGGTTGTCAAGATTAAAAACAAGATTAAAGATGATTTTAAAAGGATTAATTAAAAAGTTAAACAATTGGGTTAAGGTACTTATTAGGATGATCAAACGTTTGATTTTTCAATGTGTTTTAAAGAGGTAATTTTGGGTTCTTAAAACCAATTTAGATCAATCCACCGTCGTGGTAGAGATTATTTTCTTAATAATTCGACTAACACAATGTCTTGGAAAGTTCAATTCTTAGAAAACCCTAAGTTTAATTCAATTCAATCACTAAGCTTATTAACACAAATCTCTCGATTAAGCTAGACTTATTTCTTGGGTAATTTATCAGGATCCTTTACAATCTTTCGATTGATAAAGTTTTCTAGTTTCAGTAATCGAATAACCAACTCGATTAAGGCTTTAAAGTTTATTACCCAAGACAAAAGTATTGAGATTAAGTTCTAGACAATCAAAACAAAGCAAAACGAACAAGAAAACCCTAGAATAATAAAAAACAAGATGAAAGATAGATGATAGAAGATCAAAGATGAAAGATGTCTCATAAGGTGTCAATGACCTTCTTTTTATATAAAAACGTCATATCTCTTTCCTAATGGACTGGGCTTCGGTCCGGATCGGTTCTGAATCAAAATAGGTTGTTTTTGCGTATTTTTAAGTCCGTATCGGTCAGTTGATGGAGAAGAAGGACGACAACGAGATAGAGAAAGAGGAAGATAACGAGATAGAGAAAAATGCGAAGGAGAACGAAGCGACAAAGAAAGAGGTCGCTGCAACAAATGACGACCGACGAAGAATGAGTACGATGCGATACGAAAAAGAGGACGACAGTACGAAATAAGACATGACAAAGGATGATGCGATAAAGGACGACACGACCTAAAAAGGCATCAACTAATGTGACATTATTTAATTAATTGCAACTGTGGTGATTTTGATTTTGAATAGAAAAACGATGGAGAAGAAGATAAATAATTTTGGATTGTAAAATTGAAGCTTTCCCTTATAACTTATGGTTATATTTATTGGGTTAGGGTAGTTTAGTGAGTTTGGGTGGATAGTTAGGTTGGATATATAATTTAGATTATTTAGGTTGGTGTTTTAGTCTTTTACCTCCAAAATGATTTTTTGTTATAAAAAATCAAAAGAAAATAGAAAAAGTAGTTGCATAAGTTATTGTATTTTTACCAATAAGTGGCAACACATACATTAATCCCATCGTATCTGAAACATATGTCGTCAAGTGGGTATGATCAACTGTAACCGACCTTGAAGGTTCAAAAATCAAAAACTTTGGCTCATAATTTCTTATCGAACATTATTTTTGTAGATTTGTTATTAATGGGAAATGATGTCGAAGTGTGCAAATACGACAGGGCTCCTTCAATACCTACATCGATTTGGAAACTTACTTTCCAAGTAGATATCATGTTATTATCAAACTCGTCATGAAGACTTTCAATAACGTTTCTATTAGTGATAACACGTAGTCTAGGATATGAACATTTGTCTCTAGGAAACACCTCAAGAATTTGACAATTTTTTCTATAGTTGATATCCGATAAGATAACAATCTCACTGCTGAGTTCTTCTAGTGTATCTTTTCTCACAACTTTAGACTTCTTTTTACATGTACAATTTTATCATCGACAAGGATGCCCATTTACATTGTACATTGAGAACCTTGGTCAAGTATTCTTTCTAAACTGAAATATTTAGTGGCTTTCTCTAACTATCTAGAGCTGAAATCTCTTGTTTATTCGATGTTTCCATCTATTGAAGTTAATTATTCTTGCAACTGTAGACATACGTTATGTTTAAAGAACTTTCTCTTTTTATTACTTTTCTTTTTTTTTCTAATAAATTTGTATACCAAATATTTTCCACCAATAAATATCAATTAGCCGAAACATACACCAATTTAGGAAAACACACAAAAGAAAATTGATTTACATTATAATATTTACAAATTATAAATGTAAATCACCATCATAATAAATTTGGCGCAAATGTATTTGTGATTTTAGTCAACTCAAAACCTACCTATACCAATTAGTCGACTTCTTGGGTACACTCAATCTAAACCTTCTTTGATATTGTCACAAATTCTTCTCATACTACAAAACCTCAAGTCCTTCGGGTTTCCAAAAGAGTCTTTCCTTATGCATTCATCAACATCTTGATTAAGAAAATCAAGAAATTACTAATCAAGATGAGTCTCTCATAACTTTTCACTGATAAAGGTTGAATATATTCATGTTCTCGCTATTATTAGCGACTATCAATAACAATCGAGGGAATTTTGTGCTATTCATTTGAAAATACATTACGACCAATAGCTATATTATTAGTTTTGAAGTTATTATCGACGAGTCGATATATTTTATAAACTTCAATTTTTATTTTATTTAGTTTCATATATATAATTTAAATAAATCTAATATCATTCCGTTTTGTTTATTTACAATATTTAATTTTATTATTTTACGATCGTTTTGGTTGTTAGTTTTTCAATCATTAATAAAACAACAACTAGTCGATGTGATTACACGTTGGTAAACGACTACCGGAAGAACAACATTTTGTCTACGTTGTTGATTGTAGCTATCAAATGGGAGGAAAACTCGGTCTACAACTTGTTGGAATATCCACAAAAAGCCATTAAAACAGAAAATTGTAAATTCGTGGCAAATTTGTGATTTTTCGTGATAAAATTTGCCACGATTCTACCATGTACAATTTGTGGCTATAAAGCCCTGATTTCAGTTTATGGGTAATTCGTAGTGATTTGCCTTGAAAAAGCCATAAAAAGTGTGTTTATGGTAAACGAATAACCATATTTAAGATTGTATTGTAACATTTGAAATTGGTATATAACATCTTCTATAATTTGTATTATGTGATTTATGAAGTTATGTTTTTATAAGTGAAAATGACCAAAAAAATAACCCAAGAAAAGTCGAAATGAGTAGACTAATCCGTTTTTGGAGGGTTAGTCTTGTTATTATAAAAAGATATGAGATGGACATGGATACTGAGTGTATTTTTCAAAAAAAATAATTACGAGAATGTCATTTACGAAATGCCATTAGCTTTAAAAACCAAAAAAAACCTAACACACTTTATCTTTTTCGTCGCTCCCTCTTACATTGTCGTGGAGAGTCAGTTTTTCTCCTCGTCATCGCTGAAGCCAACTGCTTCTCCTCGTCGTGCATCTCTCTTCTTTTGGTTGTTGTTGTTGTTTTCTCTCAAGCCGCAGTGGTGGATCACGAATTAGCGGCGACGGTGAGTTCTCACACCAAAGATCTGAATCGAGTTGTTCTGGTTTGGTTGTAGGTCCATGGTTCGGTACGGTCGTGTGGGTCTCTGGTTTGTGGTAGTGAGGTTCGCTTGCGGTAGATATGATCCGTGAGGCTCTGTTCTAGCGTGGAGCATGTGCTCTGTGGCTAGTGTGGTTGCGACTTTTTGGTGTGTACCTGGATAATGTGGCACCGCGAATCCTTAAGCAGGGGTGATTAGTTATGTGGCGGTGAGACGATATGTGTGGTGGCACAGGCTTGTCGACGATATTTGCGGCGGAAATTCATAAAAATGACCCTAAAAATCAAGCAGGTGAGATTTATATTCATGAGAATTAAGAGCATCATTTGAATTGGTGTTAGGGATTTTGGTTGTGAGATGTTTTAGCGACTATGTTGTTTAAAAACCTCAACAATGGTTTGATATGTGTAGTTTAAGTGTTTGAGAAAGAGAGGAGAAGATATTATATGTAGTTTCTATATGGATGTTCTTTAACCATAGAACGTTGGTTGATTCATTCTTATTATAAGTTGCTTTGCTTTTATATAATAGTATGCATATTGTTATGATTTTGTTTAGTATTGGAGTGGATATATTTTAGCTACGATTGAAAGTTTCTTTATTGTATCTTGTGTATCACATAATTATTGTTTCTTATACAATTTATGGTGATATTTTGAAATGAATTTAATAGTGTTTTTTTAAAAAGTTTTCTAATATACCATATAAAATTTCTTTTGTTGTAGTATGTGAAGATTGAAATTTTAAAAAAACTTGGCTTTTTGGCCTTTTATTTGAATTTATATGTATATGGATGTTTGAAACCTTGATGATTTGATGGTTTTTGACGAGGTTGGAAACGATAAGAAGAAAGTAATGTACGTTGATGTCTCCATGGAAAGATGTTCTTTCTTAGTGCAAGAAGCTATTAGGGTTAGTTCAATCTTTAGTTATTGTATGTCAACCAATTACGTTTAATATGAATGTCTTGATTTTATTGTTCTATATGGATAAGTTATTTTGCAGATTTGTTATACGGTAGATTTGTAATAAGTTTTGTAGAGTTAATTGACTATATTGTAGATTTATTTAGTGGTTCTTAAATTTATTTCAGGACATAAAAAATGTTTTTAAACTTAATTTCACCATTTACAAAGTAGTGTTCACACATACAAAAACATCCTCATACAAAAACAAGATACAATATAACACATTTCAACCAAACTTACTAACTAATACCAAACAAAGCAATGTTCACACACGCCATGAGGAAGGATTGCAAAAATAGTCTTCGCTTTCGAATATTGATCTTTAAGGTTTATTAAGTATGAAGAATCATACATACATATCCACATCAACAAAAAAATATTTAGGGTTAGTGTCGTATTTAGGGTATAGGGGTTATACATGTATTCAAACTTGTTATGAGTTTCACAGAGTTAATTGATTGTATTGTAAATTTATTTAGTTGTTCGCAAATTTATTTCATAACACAAAAAGTGTTTTTAAATTTAACTTCAACCTTTACAACGTAATGTTTTAACATACAAAAACAAGATCATACAAAAACAAGAATACAATTCAACACATTTCAACAAAATTTACCAAGTAATACTAAGCAAAGCAATGTTCACACACGTCATGAGGAAAGATTGCAAAAATTGTTTTTATTTTTAAATCTTGATTTTTAAGGTTTGTTAAGTATGAAGAATCATACATAACAAGATTTTAACTTACAAGAAACTTGTTAATAGGTGTAGTTGACCTGTCCTTCCAGTCATCAACACAGATTCCTCATTTAAATTTAAAGATTTTAACTTACATGAGTTTTCGACGATTTATGATCAGTATCAACAACTTCTACCACTACAAGAAACTGGGCATTTAGCAACGGAAGAATCCGTTGCTAAATCGTCGCTAAAGCCCAATAGCGACGATTTAGCGACGAGAAAATATTCGTCGTTATTTTCTCGTCGCTAATTAAAAATCGTCGCTATTTTAGAATCGTCGCTATTTCATCACTAATTTAGCGACGCCATGTAATCGTCGCTATTTAGCAATCGTCGCTAATTCGTCGCTAAATTAGCGACGTTTAACGTTAAATATTAGCGACGAATTAGTGACGATATAATGTCGAAATATAAAAACTAATTTTCGAATTTAAAGATTTTGTGAAAACAAATCGTTGCCATTTCGTTTCTAATTTAGTGACGAATTAGCTACGATGTTTTGTTTATCGTTGCTAATTCGTGGCTAATTTGGCGACGAATTAGCAACGATTATTTATAAGACTGTTGCTAATTCGTCGCTAAATTAACGACGAATTGACAACGATTTAATAAAAATAATTTTTAAAAAAATAAACTATAAAAACAAAATTTATAAAATTAATTATAAATATATTTAAAAAAATATATATATAATTTTTTAAAAAACCAATAAAAGTAAATAGCGGGATCGGCGAGATCGACCGGATCAGACGATTTGAAATCATCAATCCCGAGATCACGTCCGAGGTCTTGAGTTGCCGCTTCCGCTACTTCTGGAGGGATCACTTGTGGCTGGGTCGGTTGAACTCCCCGTGACTGCATCAATCTCGCGAGGTTCAAACTTTCCATCGGGATGATGGAGAAGAAGTTTGTGATGTTCTGACAGCGGCGATCTTGTTCCTCTATCTGTTGCCTCAACCGAACATTCTCTTCGGCGTGATCTTGAGCAGTACGACGAGCTTGCGAAGACGAAGCAGCGGGAACAGTCTCCATCGAACCGAATCCGAAAATGCGGTTATTCTTCTTCGTGGCAACCTACATAGACAAATTTAAAATCATTAGTAAAAATAATATAAACAATATTAATTTGAATTTGAATCAAATTAAATAATTTGAAATCATTACCTCGTAGTAGATCTGGTCGCACTCGGTGACCGACGGCCGTCCCGACGAGTTGACCGAACTCCCATCGGTCGACGTCGAACCCTGACTAACCCCCTCGACGAGTTTAGCCTCATATTCGTTCACGATCTTTTCAAATCGTGAACTCACATAGGTCACGTTCTTCCTCTTCAGGACCTTCTTCAAGATATCAACAATGGGTGGAAGCTCGCCCAACTCCTCGCACTTTTGAAAATTTTAATTAAATTATATATTATTAAATTTTGTATTTTAAAAAAATGTAATTATTAACTATATATTTTCCGATTTGAAACTTACCATCTGAATACGCCGTCCGGCGTAAGAAGTCGGTCCTGAAGTTTGCACATATGGACCGTTATCGTTGATCGGTGTGATTCAGGTCTTCGAGCAGCTATCTGCAACCTGAACCGAATGCGGGTTCGTTCAATAGCTACAAAGGCCCTTCCACACCTCCCCGTCCATTGCTATGGGCTTGGCCGTATCTCCCTTCTTCTGCCACTTGTTCTTCCATTTGTTGATGATCCCGGTGAGCCGATACATGGCTTTATCGTCGAAAGTCTTGCGGACTTGAAACATGTCTTCCTCCCGCCAATACCATTTTTGCTCTTTAAATTTTTTAAAATATTAAAATAAAATTAAAATAATATTAAATAAAATTTTGTAATAATTATTACATTTATATAATATATATGTTATTTTATTACATTAAATATTTATATTATATATTTTATAATGTTTAATTTTTAAATTTTAAATAATTTAAAAATTTACTTACCGCAAAAGATTCGAACCAGATGTTCCAAATGTAAGGCGACCTATGCGTCCAGTTGACGTGCGGCTCCACGAAATACGTCTTGATCGAATCGGCCACACTCCTACTAACTTTGTTATCGCAAAACCTACAAAAAATTAAATTTACCGTTAGTAATTATTATAATTGAAAATCAATTAATTAAATTGCATAAAATAATATAATATTTTAATTACTTACCAAAATGTGTCTGCTGGCCGGTCCGAATGGAGCAACGGTAGATATTGGTGGCCCTCCTCCCAACACCTTCATCATCGTAGCGTCGTGTTGTTGTCTACGTGTTCTTACGTTGGAACCGAAATAATACGAGGCGAAATGAGACGTCTCTTTAGTTAAAGATCTAGCAACAATAGATCCTTCAACCCTTGCAAGGTTTTTCGCCATTCCTTTCAAATGTCCCATAAATCGTTCAAAAGGATACATTCTTCGAAACTGCACATGCCCTCCTAATTTTGCCTCGTGAGGAAGATGTATTGGAAGATGTTCCATAACATCGAAAAAGGATTGAGGGAAAATCTTCTCCAAGTTGCACAACACAATCAAGATACTGTCACGTAACTGTTCAGTGACCTCTTCTGTAAGTGTACGGGTGCATAGATCTCGGAAAAATGCACCAATCTCTAGAAAAATTTAAACATTAATTTAATTATATACTTAATTATTAGCTTAATTAATCAAAATTAATATATATACATTTTAGGGTTCAATGATACCTACTATTGTTGTGTGTGCGGGTTCGGGTAAAAGCTCATCGAAAGCAAAAGGTAAAAGTCTTTGCACAAACACATGAGAGTCATGACTTTTCATACCTGAAAACTTTTGACCATTCTCAACGCATGCAGATAACTTTGAAATATATTCGTCGGGAAACTTGACATCTGAAGCGACCCAGTTGAATAACACGTTTTTCGCTTCAGGTTTCAATCTGTAGATTGGGACCGAATCCTTACCATCGTTTGTGATATGCAACTCACTTCTAAAACATATTTCTGGCAAATCCAGTCTTGTCTTCAAATTGTCTTTAGTTCTCCCCTGTACATTCAACAATGTGTTTATAATGTTATCAAAGAAATTTTTTTTCAATGTGCATAACGTCGAGGTTATGTCTCAACAAGTGATCCTTCCAGTACGAGAGGTCCCAAAAAATGCTTTTCTTGTGCCAGTTATGGCTGATACTCAAAGTTTAACCCTAAAATAAAATATTGGTAGTGCACATCAATTGGTGTAGTATTTAGGAATCGAATCAACAAGGACCAATGGTTACACTAAAACTCTTAAATTCAATGTAAAGCTATGCGACACAACGAGATTGTTTGTTTAGTGATTGAAACAATAAGTAAGAAAACAGAAAACGTTTGTAAACAATATATTAAAAACGCCAGGCACCAGGATTAATCGCATTAAATAGTTATCACTAAATAGATATATGATAGAGAAAGTAATTAAACACCGTTCTTAAACTCAGATCACAAAATATAGATTGACCCCCTCTCGGGAGTATCAAATCCCTATGCTAACAAGTATGAAAACTAAACTCTCGTTTGTGTTCGATAAATCTTAGCATGTAGTTCGTCTAAGTCTGATATGTTCACAAAACGCAATAACATCTACTCTCGCAGGCTAAGGACGTTTTGCTCACCTAGGTTCTATCCGGTTCCTAAATCAACTCTCGTTGCGCCTAAATAACCTAAGATTATGAACTATAATTCGTCAATCAAGTTCAAGCAATGCGTACAACCTAGATGAAGAACCCTAAGATAAATTCTCTATCTATCAATCCAATTTAGCAATTCCTAATTTCTTTTGAAACCCTGAAACCTAACTAGAGAACTACTCAGACATATTCATGATCAAGCAATTCAATGTGTTTTTAATAATTATGAATAACAAAATAGGGTGAAGAATCTCTTCTGTAAGTTGTAAACTCTCAAAAACTTATATTATGAAAGAACACCTCTAAAAGAGGTTAAAACATGTTTAAATAGGTTTGGGGCGTTTCCCTTACAAAATTGGAAAATATCTTGGCAAATCTAAAATAAAAGGAAATTAAAACTTCTCTTGCGCGCGATCTAACCGTTGAAATCATCTCAAACTACCGCCAAATCAAAGCTAACATCCGTGTCCTTCCTATGGTAAAATCTCATAAAGATCCATTGGGGGGAACTCTTTAAACGAATGTCTAACTTTTGTGCGTCTACATTGTTTCAATCTTCATATATCCATATATGTTCCAAAATACTTCATTATTCTCCAAATCAACCTTTGACCTGTAAAAACTCTAAAAGAGATAAAAAAAATACTCTAAAAACATATTTTGACTCGATAAAAGACTCGATTGCGTGGCCAAACACTAAGGTTAAAACACTAAAATCGCCTCACATTAATGGCTTTCTCCGTATCCATCGGGTAAATTGGAAACATGCCAATTACCACCCAGTCTACATGTTTTTTGCGCACCGTAATTATCAAGCTCCTCCAATAACTCTGCCCCCGTCGGATAAAGTAGGGGTGAATGTTTAACGACCTGATTCTTCTTAAACAACATTATGTTCTTTCGGTAAGGATGAGTGATTGGAAGGAAACGTCGGTGACAATTAAACCAACTTGTTTTCCTTCCATGTGGGAGTTGAAACGCATCAGGCTTATGACGACAATATGGACAAGACAATCGTCCATGCGTTGTCCAACCTGATAACATGCCATAACCAGGAAAGTCACTAATAGTCCACATGAGCACCGCACGCATCGTAAAATTTCTCTTGCATGAGATATCATACGTACAAACCCAAGTGGACCATAGCTCTTTTAACTCATGTATCAAAGGTTGCAAAAAAACATCAAGAGCTCTCTTTGGGTTCTTCGGACATGGTACTAAAATGTTTAAGAAAAGTAATTCTCTTTGCATGCACATATTGGGAGGAAGATTATATGGAGTTAATATAACTCGCCACAAAGAGTATTTTCTACCAGACATACCGAATGGACTAAATCCGCCAGTGCATAAACCAAGGTATACATTACAAATCTCTCTAACGAAATCAGTGTATACCGTTTTGAAGTGCTTCCAAGCCTTTGCATCTGACGGATGAGTGACTTCCCCATCTTCAACTGAGTGTTCTACATGCCATCTCATCGAATCAGATCTTCTCCCTGATTGATTCAATCTTTTGAGTCTGTCTGTGATGGGTAAGTACCACATCCGTTGATACGAGACTTTAAGCAACTTATCATCATGTTTCCAATAAATCATACAATTGTTAACGCAAACATCAATCATGTTGAAGTGCTTCCAAGCCTTTGCATCTGACGGATGAGTGACTTCCCCATCTTCAACTGAGTGTTCTGCATGCCATCTCATCGAATCAGATCTTCTCCCTGATTGATTCAATCTTTTGAGTCTGTCTGTGATGGGTAATTACCACATCCGTTGATACGAGACTTTACTCCCCTTCCCTTGGACCTTACTTCTCGGTTGACGACAAAAACGACATTCAAGCAGCTTATCATCATGTTTCCAATAAATCATACAATTGTTAACGCAAACATCAATCATTTCAGAAGGAAATCTAAGACTAAAAACCAACTTTTGTATTTCATAATACGACTCAGCAACTACATTACCCTCATGCAGATACTCTTTTAGTAACTCCGCCCAGGAGTCCATACAAAACTCACTCAAATTATTATCAGATTTTATATTCATCATCCTAGATGCTAATGATAGTATTGACAATCAAACTTTACATCCCTCGTAAATTGGTTTATTCGCAGCGTCTAATATATCATAAAAACGTTTAGCATCTAGGTTAGATTCCTCAACTACATTTTCGGATAAATACTCCCTCGTATCATGAAATGTATCAGCAACCATTTCATGATATCTATTATCATCTACATGCACATAACCACTCGCATGATCATCATAGTTACTATCAAAATGATGCGGTAAATTAGCAGGTTCGTTACTAACATGATCACCAAAAGGAAACTTATAACTACTATCTCCAAATTCAGTATTATTAGAGTTATACCCTTCCCCATGTTGAAACCAAACAAAATATTGCGGCATTAAACCTCTATTAAAAAGATGTTTCCATACGATTTCAACAAACACGTAATTAGTATTAACGCACTTCTTACACGGACAATACATTTTACCGGTATCTTGCGTATTCTGCATGTTTCCGGCCTGCTGCATGAATGCAAGAAGTCCTTCCGTAAATTTTTCTGTAACTACCCCCGATTGATCTTTATGTCGATATATCCAAGACCGTAACTCGTATATATTGTTATTACTGTGAGACGTATTAAAAATTTTAGAGTGTTTATATTTTTATAGAGTGAATGTTTTTGTATTGTGTTGTGGTGTGATTTTTTGAAGAGTGTCGAGGGGTTTATATAGTCCCATTCTAAAATTTTTGCAACCATTTAGCAAAAAAAATTAACAACGATTTTGCAAGGAATCAAAATTAGCAACGATTTAGCAAAGTTTTTGAAAACGTGCTTACCTAATTAGTGACCCTCCTCGCTAATTCGTCGCTAATTACCAATATATAATATTCGTCGCTTAATCGTCACTAATTTTGCGACGAATTAATACCTCGCTAAATAGCGACGATTTAGCGACGATTGCTTTCTCTGTTGCTATTTCGTCGCCAATTCATTGCTATTTCGTTGTTATATAATTTGTCGCTATTTCCTTGCTAAAATTCGTTGCTAAAAGCCCAGTTTCTTGTAATGTACACATTAATGAACGATTTCAATCTTCAAAAGGTTAAACACATAACAATTTTTCGACGATTGATAAACACTTGTAATTGTCGTTAATTACATATTGTGACCGGTGGAGTATCATGAGACAATTTTCCATCATTTTATCCATAAACATATAGGTTAAACTTTCGTCATGCAATCTCATAGTTAAACCATACTCCTCGAACAACATATGAATGGAATTATCATAACACATATAATCGTTAACTCCGAAAATACGCGATCCTAGTTTATTGTCAACTTCAAAAATTCATCGTTTCTTATGCAACTTCCTAAAACCACAAACAAGCAAAAATTGTTCTTTTGATGATTTTCATAAAATCTGCAAATCAAATTAAAAATTTGCTGCACATTTATTAGCAGAGATCCGCGACGAAAACGATGAAACGCAAACAAGCCGATGAAGAAGAACACAGCGAGGACAAAGTCGACCACGAAATAGACAACGAAGACGAAAACGAAGGCAAAGAAGTCTCAACGAAGGCGAAGAAGGCTCAACGAAGACGACGAAAAACACGAAACCAACGATGACCACGACGATGAAGGGCAAGATGACGAACACGAAGACGGCGCCGGAGTACACAACGACGTCGAGGACGACGAACAACTAGAAATGAAAGTAACGGATCTACCCATATAGAAAGATACAAGGACAATGAAGTTGACAAGTGATGATGATGCTAACAAGAGGTTGAGTTTGGATCTCCGATGGCGATTTCACCAATGAAATTTCGAGTTTTTGGGTTAAAGGCACACACATAGAGACAATTGAGAATAGTGAAGAATAGTCATTGCAAATAAATATGCATCATCCAAAATAAATCTACAAAACGTTGCAGCAAATTTCCACCACACACAAGGTTAATCTAGCAATTGTTATGACATTTTATTAGTGAAGCAGATTTAATTAAATTTTCAACAGATTGATAAAATCTACTTAACGGTAAAATAAATAAACAACACATACGTTTTGTAAACTTTTCCAAAAGCACATAAATATGCACAACACTAACTTGTTGATTTATTAATTCTATAGCAAATTTAATAAGTATGTTGCAAAGTTTATAAATTTACGTCATATTTTATTAGTATGATGTTGATTTATTAAATCTGATGCAGATTTATAAACTCTGCATCATTGTAAATCGCATAAAATATGCATTAAAGGAGACTAAATCTGCAACTGATTTTCAAAAGATTGAAAATGATGTGATAAAATAATTTTGCATAATGTTACTGAAAAATCTGCTGCAGATTTATCCTCACTAGTTGTGGCTTTTTTTATTTAATTTATAATGACAATTTCAAAACTTTTTTTGACTATCAAGGGGAAAGTAAGGGCAGTTTGGGTATGAAAATTTAGAGAAGATAGTTTTGTCATTAAAAAAAGATAGGATTCGTATTTGATATTAAATTCAATTCTTGGGTTACTTTAGTTTTTTCCCTTTCTATAATGTAATTATTATGTTAGAATACATTACACTTTAAACATAAGACATTAGGATATAATCTATTATATAATAGCACAATACTTTAGTTATTTGCATTTCTTGACATCATCACCTTATGCAATTAATGTTTTTATTTAAAAGTTATAATTAATTTACTTTTTATATTTTGGTTGAGTTAATAAATTTACTTAAAAAACATTAAAATGTATAAATTATGTCAAGAAATGCAAATAATTAATGTTTATATATAAAATGATTATCAACCAAATGTTATTACAAATTTTATATAAAAAGTTAAAAATATTCATCGTAAAATCAGAACCATCAACAAAAATAAATAAAAACACATAAATATTTTTAATAACGTCACAAAAAACTTAAAAAAATATGATGGAACTTAAAATGACAGGTGAAACTACAGTGTATAAAATATGTGAACTCATTTTCACATCATTAATTTGATAAAAATAAAATGAGAGGGTCATATCCAATATAAAACTAAATGTATAAGTCAAAACGAATTTTAAACAATGAGGTGGGTTAATATTATATATCAATAATGAAAATTTTCACAAGATGAAGCTTACACCAATCTAAACTTAATATGAATATATTTGAAAAGTATAGTATTGACAAGATGAAACTTACACCATTTTAAATTTTTTGTGAATATTTTTAAAAAATTTACAACACTAATAATCAAGTCGATGAATATTCCGCGCAAAACGCAGATTTTGTTCTAGTATAAGAGATGATAAATTTTGGATGGTCTCCAAAAATTTGGACGTCGCCACTTATTTACCACATAAAGTTTGTGGCAAAGTTTTAAATTCAGTATTTCGAGTATTAACCACATATTTACCACTATTTGTATCGTAGCTAACTGAAGATGCAAGCATTGGCTGAAGTTCACCAGCAAGTTGAGACATGTACTGGGGAGCTGATACGTTTATAAGAAAGCTAAAGTAACATTAGGAGTCTGGAGCGGAGCCAGACGGATGAGGATTACAAAGATGACATGGCACGGATTAACAGAGATAAAAAGAAAAATCCGTGTCCAAGCGGTTGCGTGGAGATCAAGAGAAGTTGACGTGGAAACAATATCTTGAGAGATTTAGAAGGAATCAGTTTAAGGAATATTTTCAATAAAGATATGGAAATTTCCTTAGTATCTTAACAACGAGATTTAGAAAGATCTTGGGTTGTTAAGGGTTTAGTTTTCGTAGATATAAAAGGGTGAAGGAGTGTTAGGGTTAGGTAACACTTTGAGCCGCTTATCACGTTTTGTCACCGAGAGTTTGAAAGAGATTTTCAATGGCGAGTGTTCACTGATTCAACTAGCAGAGTGTTGTAATCAGTTGTTTAGTTTATTAGGATCATCTCGGGGCAATAGGGTAGTATTGTATAACACCAGTTTATGGTTAATATTGTTGTAAGAATTACATAAAGAGATTCTAATAAAGGAGTTTGCATTAGGCTCGGCGCGTTCCGAGTAGCTGTTTGTTGTTATCAGTGTCCTGAGATCTCCATACGCACTTACAATTGGTATCAGAGCATGCATCTGACGACGAATGTGTTGCTTCTTAACAACATGTGAAAGATCTGTGACACGGGTATGGAGAAATCTCAACACTACATGAAGAAGAAAAAGTTTTCGATGCTGGAATCCTAGAACTATGGGTGGTGGAAAGTGCAGATCAGGCGATAATCCGAGGGATTGATGAAGATGCTTTGACTACTGTATATAAGAAAGATGGATCGAGCCTACTGTTGTGGGTGATGATGATAAAGAGAAACAAAAACCGAAGAATCCGTGGACTGCTGAAGAAAAAACTGCTATGTTAGTCATCGAGTGTTCTCTCTCTAAGGATCAGTTCACCAGAGTCCAAGGGTGTACCACTGCCAAACAAACATGGGATGCTCTAAAAACATTTTATGAAGGAACTGAAAATGTACGTATAACCAGACTTGACAGTCTTGCCTATGACTTTGAGACCCTGACAATGAAGGACACCGAGACAATCAATGAGTTCAGTGGAATGCTAAGCTCCATTGCAAATGAAGCTAGTGTAATGGGTAAAGTCTACAAAGATAAGAAGATGGTCAAGAAGTTTCTAAGAAGTCTACCTGGGAAATATCAATCTCATAAGGCTGCTATCGAGTTATCTCATAACTCCGATCAGATGAAAGATGATCAAGTGGTTGGCATGTTGCAAGCTCATGAGATGCAACAGAACAAGAAGTGTAGTACCAAAGGCAAGTCCATTGCTCTGGTGTCTGAACAAATCAGTCCTCAGGCGAGTGATTTTAAAGATGAGGTGGGTCTAATAGTGAAAAAATACTTCAAAAGGTTGGAGAGAAGTCAAAGTAAGTTTGGATCATATGAACCTAAACCTGACTTGAAACCTGAAGATGAATGGAGCAAGAGACCTGATGAAAAGTGCAATGAATGTCATGGATTCGGCTATTTCAAAAGCGAGTGTCCAAATCTCAAGGTATTGTGAGGCTGACTGGACAGGGTGTCTTGATGACAGGATGAGCACAAGTGGTGGTTGTTTCTTCTTGGGTAACAACCTCATATCATGGCATAACAAGAAACAAAACAATGTTTCTTTCTAAACGGCTAAGTCTGAATACATTGCCTTGGGAAGCTGTTGCACTTAACTTTTGTGGATGAAACAAATGGCCAAAGATTACCAATATCAACCCCTAAGTGAATGTCTCGGCATAAAGGCCAAAGAAGCAATCCAAGCCAAAGAAGCCTAACTGTTGTTTGAGTATTTTTGACTCATTTGTGCAATCAAACAGGGGGAGATTGTGAGGATTGTGTGGTCTGATGTAGGGGGAGCTAAATGCTTGTAGCGTCTGTGTTTTGTTTTGAAGAGTTGTGGAATGTGTTTACCATTTTCAGTTTAGGGTTGGATAATGCATCAGCTTGGTAGTATTATTATTGTGTGGAGTTGTGCATTTGTGTGTGTATGTTGTTTAACTCGTTCAGGTGCTTGATTATCAAAAGTAGTAAAAAATGGGGAGATTGAAGATGCAAGCATTTGTTGAAGTTCACCAGCGAGCTGAGACATGTACCGGGGAGCTGAGACGTGTATCAGAGAGTTAAAGTAACATCAGGAGTCTGGAGTGGAGCCAGACGAATGAGGATCACAAAGATGATGTGGCACGAATTAACAGAGATAAAAAGGAAACCCGTGTCCAAGCGGTTGCATGGAGATCAAGAGAAGTTGACGTGGAAACAATATCTTGAGAGATTTGGAAGGAATCAGTTTAACGAATATTTCCAATAAAGATATGGAAATTTCCTTAGTATCTTAGCAACGAGATTTAGTAAGATCTTGGGTTGTTAAGGGTTTAGTTTTCGTGGATATATGAGGGTGAAGGAGTGTTGGGGTTAAGTAAAACTTTAAGCCGCTTATCACGTTTGTCACCGAGAGATTGAAAGAGATTTTCAATGGTAAGTGTGTCCTTCTGTGTCCTAGTTTTAGGAAAACCAACCACCAATTCCATAAACAAATTAAACTAGGGATGACCAGAGATAGGTAAAGGGTGATACAAACCGTGAGGTTGTACTCATGACATAGCTTGCTTACAAGTTGTACACAAGGTATAGATCCTAGCGTCTCTCTTCATTTGTGGCTAGTAAAAGTGATCTTTCATCACATTAATCGTTTTTGCTACACCAAAATGATCCATCAGGCCTCCACCATGTTCTTATATGGTAAGCAACGCTCTTACAAACACATTAGGTATACACGACATGGTATCATAAAACATAAAACCTTCTTGTCCAAAGGAGTGGTCAGAAGCAACTTTATCACAAGGATTGTAGGATTCCATAAAATTAGGATCAAAACCATACTACTTTTTAATCGTTCAAACTCTAATAGCTTATCATCAAGAATTAAGACAAGAGTGTACTTCCGGGACAATGCATCAGAAACTAGTTTTCCTTACCTAGTTTGTACTTGATGACATATGAGAATTGCTCAATGAACTTAACCCACGTCGTATTCTCTTGTTCAATCTATGTTTCCACATTAGGTACTTGAAGGATTTATGTTCGGTGTGTATGACAAACTCTTTAGGCAATAAGGAGTGTTGTTATGTTTCTAGGGGCTTAACATGTTGCCTTGTGAGAACCATATTTGTTGTTCTTAGTCTTAGAAAACCTCAGAAGAAAAAAACTTTATCTAATGAACCTTCAACAAAGTTGTTTCTTAACCATAAAAAATTTGTGCAACAATTTTTCAAGCTTATTGTGTTCCACTCATCTTTAGAATAAATTTTATGATATAAAGACTCTGAAATATTCAAATATTTATTATATTAATTTTTTTTAAATTGTTATTTCCTATATTTTTGAACAGTTTCTTGGATAGTCCTCCTCCCAAATTTAGATTGAAATTACTTTAGAAACTTAATAAAAGTAAATAATTTCTAATATAACTTAATAGCAATTGTGGAAAAAATTTATTAAATTGATAGTCAACATGATGAAAATATAATTTTGCTTCCCTTTTTACAATTTTACATAATTAATGTAAATGAAAAAGTGTTCAATTGCATCACTAGAAAATCAATGGTCTAAATATTTTCTTAGCTTCCCTTTCACAATTTACTATATTATTTTGTTTGTTTTCATCATTTATTTTTTTTGGAAAATATATCAACTAGTTGACCAAACTTTTATTTATCTAATTAATTTTTAAAACATTTCATTTTTAGCCAAACCTATGAAAATACTTGAATCCGTGGATTTATCTTTACAAATGATAACCTCCATAGACATTTACTTGTTTGATTTCTTAATTTGGTAGAAAAGTTTGTAAAAGTAAAAATGTTAACCACTGTCTTTTTTGTAAACATTTGTTTCACAAATGGTCAGCTCATTAGTCATTTCTACACTATCGTAGGTGCATGAAATCGATCTCGGGTGGAAGGTACTATCTGCCTCATGTGAATTTATGATTGCCACTATACCAAGGCTATTTTCCCTGTCCTTATAAACAAATAATATAAAAACATAAGTAACATTTATTTAAGGCACTTTGGGAAAGAAAATAAGGTTTTCAGTACCGGCCATTACAACCACAATCTTTAGTTTTATGTCTAATGGCTTCAAAATTTGCTTGTTTCTTAGTTTGTTTTGCTATATATTTCTTGAATTGGAAACCATTTTTCTATAATAGTAAGCATAAGCATAAATGATGGCGATGACCGATATTGTAGTGAGCCCCCAAGTTCAAATATTAGAGAACATGATGTAGCGGAATATACGATAAACACAGCTCAACCAAGGAATTCTAGAGAATCCTCACTTGGGACCTGCTTTGCTCAATTAAAAGATCTGTCAGGATCGTTTGAGACCAATATTCTTGTATTGATGAATCTAATCAAAACAATAACAAGGATTCAGAGAATCTCTTCTGTCATAAGTCAAAGCTCTTTATTAATCAATCAAAGACTAAATACAAAGGTAGGCTAAAACGATTTATTTATAATATTATAAAAACCCTAGAATATTTCATAACAATAAAAGGAATTTAATCAAATAATAAAATAACTAATAATGTAAATAATAAAGATATTTGTAAATCTTCCAAATATCTCTCTGCATCATTCTATCCGACGAAGAGAAGATTTTTTCCGAATCTTACCTTTGTTCTTCGATATGAATTTCATAGTCTTTTTCTTCTTCTGCGGATAAGAGACGACTATGATATGATAGATGTTTCCGAATAACATGGCATCCAAAATCGTTCTTCGATTGAGAAACCAAAGAGAAACTGCTATAATACCAACTGATGTAGCGGAAGATACGATAAACACAACTCAACCAATGGATTTAATAATCCACATTTGTTCATGCATGTGGCATTTTTCATTGATTCGGTAGCTCCTTGTGCCTTTTCTTTAATCTACTGGCCTGTCTATACAAATAGTTATGATAAGAATTTTTATTTGATAATTTTGTTTAGGTGGGATTTGATTAAATAGTAAAAATTATGTTAATTTTTTTAACGTCTTGAAGAGACTCCTTAGCAGATTGGGCAGCACATCGGTAGCTTTGTCCATCATTATGCTAGCTTTTCCTGAAAATTATCAACCAATTAATTCTAAAACAATACATAATAAATCAATTTTAGCTAGTTATTGTTCGAATAAATGATAATCATTCTAATATATCTTACAACATATTATTATAACTCAATGTTTTAGTTGTCAAAAGTTAAATTCTTAATGTTCAAAATAGAATAAACCAGCACAAAATAAGTTTATATCTATTTGTATTATATTAAAATATGTATACCAAATAAATTTGGTTAATTTCTGTCCAAAATTAATTTTAATTATTTTATATATAACAACATATTATTATAATTCTTAAAATTTAAAATAAACTAAACATCACAAAATATTTTTATATACCTAGTATTATTATACTTATATTGTTAAACAATACCTATTATGTTTTATCTTTGGATTTATTCAGGCTATATATATATATATAGTAACTAGGCGGGACACCGCACATCGGAGGGAGAAGGTTTTCATAAATAATAGTATATTGTATTATTTGTCAAAAAATATAATAATTAATATCAAAATATAATAATTTTATAGTATTAATAACATTTGTACAATAAAATCTATCTTATCCTATATATACTAATTGAGGAACATTACTTGAGTTAAAAAAAGAAAATATAACACGTGTCATCACTAGAACGATTCTAAAAAACTAACAACGATTCATTACTAGCCCACATATTAAAGCCCATATAATTACATTACATTTTTCATTCCAAAAAGAGGTCACATATGTTGGTGCAACACAAGCAAAAATCAACACAAACAAAAATCAAATATCAAATGTAATCTGATTTTTATACATTTTACATCACAAAAAAAGAAAATTGATGAGTATTTTTATACGTTATAACCTTTTGTTAGGAGAATTTTGATACTTTCTAGTATAAAATTAAAGTTGATGAGTAGTTTGTATTTAAAAAAGTTGTTGTGATAATTATTTTATTTTACGAATCATCGAAAATATTTGACTAATGTGATATATGTATGGTTTGATGAGATTAAAATATTTGTAGTTATAACTAAATTATAAAGGGAGAATTACAAAATTACACCATTTGAATTACATTTCACAAAACTACACTATTTCAAAATTACTTCACAAAAGTACACCTAAATACTCAAAATTAAATCCAAATAAATCCTACACACAATCTTACCCCCTTAATACCATACCCTAAACACTAATTAGCGAACCCAAATGAAAAGATTTTAATTTTGGTAATTTTTAAAAGGGTAAATCAAGCTTTTAAAATTTTGAAGGGGTGTAAATATGTAAAAATATTGAATTAGGTGTAGTTTTGTGAAAGGAGGGTTAAAAGGGTGTAGTTTTGTGAATTTCTCAATTATAAATTACTAAATTATAAATCATACCAAATATTCATTTTCTTATGAAGTTACAGTTTTTTATTATGTCCAAGTTATACTCAGTGTTTTATTAAAATAATTGATTTTTAAAATATCCATAAAAATGTTTGGTTTAAATGAAAATCAGTTTAAATTAAAATACAATTTCAATTATGCACACCTATTAATTTGACTTCATATTTTTATAATATATTAGAATTGACTATCATTTTTAATAGAAATTAGTTATCTTTATATTCATTGTTAGTTAATCTCATAAAATGTTTTACTATTTCTAAAGTAAACTTATATATATATTTTTTTTTTAAATCATGATATATGCTAAATATAAATAGTTATTTTTTCTACATATTAAATTTTTTTTGGCAAATAATATCAAAGAAAGATAAAAATACATTAACGAAAAATCACTTACTATACCATAATTAGAGTTCAAATATTCTTTCTTTAACTTGGTTGGTTATGAGATAAAAATACAATAATGAAAAATCATTTACTATAATATAATTAGTTGTACTATTTTTAAAATAATTTATGGAAGCAAACAAAATAAAAGTAAACACTTTGTGGTTTTTAAAAAAGTGAAATTCAATACATAAGAGAAATTTGACTTTTCCAGGTTTTAAAGAATTTGCACGACACAATGACCGTTGACGGTGTTGTTCATCGTACTTGAGGCGACGTGTTGTGCTTCCCCGAACCTAATTGTTTATTATACCTTTATTACAATATGTTTTCTTTACTTTTAAATATGTTTTCTCTTAATTTTTACAATATTACTGAAATCAATTATTCCGCATCTATTTAACAAATCACCACACAAAATAGTCTTTTACAACATTCAATATTACTTAACTCCCGCGCTTGGCGCGGGTCAGAATCTAGTATATACTAATCGAGAAACATTACTTGAGCTAAACAAGGAAATATAACACGTGTCATCACTAGAACAATTCTAAAAAACTAACAACAATTCATTACTAGCCCACATATCAAACCCATATAATTACATTACATTTTATCATTTCAAAAAGATGTCACATATGTTGGTGCAACACAAGCAAAAATAAAATATCAAATGTAATATAATTTTTATACATTTTACATCACAAAAAATAAAATTGATGAATATTTTTATACATTATAACTTTTTGTTATGATAATTTTGATACTTTTTAGTATAAAATTAAAGTTGATGAGTATTTTGTATTTAAAAAAGTTGTTGTGATAATTATTTTAGGGAGCATTACAAAACTACACCATTTGAATTACATTCACAAAACTACACCATTTCAAAAATACTTCACAAAACTACACCTAAACACTCAAAATTAAATCCAAATAAACCCTACCCAGACAATCCTACCCCCTTAATACTATACCCTAAACACTAATTAGCGAACTCAAATGAAAAGATTTTAATTTTGGTAAATTTTTAAAGGGTAAATCAAGCTTTTAAAATTTTGAAAGGGTGTAAATATGTGAAAACATTAAATTAAGTGTAGTTTTATGAAGGAGGGGTTGAAAGGGTGTAGTTTTGAGAATTTCTCTTTATTTATTTTACGAATCATCGAAAATATTTGACTAATGTGAGATATGTATCGTTCGATGAGATTAAAATATCCTATCATATCCTATATATACTAACTGAGAAACATTATTTGAGCTAAAGAAGGAAATATAACACGTGTCATCACTAGAACGATTCTAAAAAGCTAACAAAAATTCATTACTAGCCCACATATCAAAGCCCATATAATTACATTACATTTTTTCATTTCAAAAAGAGGTGACATATGTTGGTACAACACAAGCAAAAATCAAATATCAAATGTAATCCGATTTTTATACATTTTACATCACAAAAAAAGAAAATTGATGAGTATTTTTATACATTATAACCTTTTGTTAGGAGAATTTTGATATTTTTTAGTATAAAATAAAAGTTGATGAATATTTTGTATTTAAAAAAGTTGTTGTGATAATTATTTTATTTTACGAATCATCGAAAATATTTTACTAATGTGAGATATGTATCGTTTGATGAGATTAAAATATCTTATTCTATCCTATATATACTAATTGAGAAACATTACTTGAAGCTACACAAGGAAATATAACACGTGTCATCACTAGAACGATTCTAAGACACTAACAACAATTCATTACTAGCCCACATATTAAAACTCATACAATTAAATTACATTTTTCATTTCAAAAAGAGGTCACATATGTTGGTGTAACACAAGCAAAAATAAAATATCAAATGTAATTTGATTTTTATACATTTTACATCACAAAAAAGAAATTTGATGAGTATTTTTATACATAATAACCTTTTGTTAGGAGAATTGTGATACTTTTTGTATAAAATTTAAAGTTGATGAGTATTTTGTATTCAAAAAAGTTGTTGTGATAATTATTAAGTGTAAAAAAGCCAACTAGCAATCCATAAAAACTTAGATTAAACTATTTTATGTTTTTATTTTTGATAAAAATATAAAGCATGTGGAAAACCACCCAATATAGTATAATTTTGATAAAATATAATATATATGGTATGAGTTTGGTTGGTGATTGATGAAGAATTCCGAAATATTTTTGCTCGAATTTTAGATTAGATATTGAGTTGTTCTATAGCTAAATTTTGTGCTTTCAATATTTTAGTCTTTTACATGCATTATAATTTATAAAAATATTCTATCATATATATACTAATTGAGAAACATTACTTGAGCTAAACAAAAAAAATATAACACGTGTCATCACTAAAACGATTCTAAAAAATTAACAACAATTAGCCATTATATCAAAAGCCAATATAATCTTACATAATACGACAGAAAGTTTTTGTAAACGTTCCCTCAGCTAGCGACAAGTGTCATGGCGTGCTAATGACATATGTCCATAAGTCAACACTAATTTATTTTGTAACGCCTTCTTCTCCTACTCTCGCTTCTTCCTTGCTTCATTTTGTAACGTCCAGATCTACATCTCGGATCAACCACGGGCAAAGGTCCAAGACTCTTCGCTGACATCGGCAAGAAATCCAAAGGTAACTTCATCGTCTATATCTTTCTTCCTCTTCTAATCCTTCGAGCCAGACTCGGTTCTATACAATTCTCTGATCAGCTTGTACTCGAAATCAGGAGACTTGGCGCGAGCCGAGGAAGTGTTCGAGACCATGGGGAGATCCGGAAAGCGAGATGTTGTCTCGTGGAGTGCTATGATGGCTTGTTTCGCGAACAATGGTAAGGAACACGACACAATTGAGCTTTTTGTTTCGTTTCTGGAGTTGGGTTTGGTCCCAAACGATTATTGTTACACGGCCGTGATCAGAGCTTGTTCGAATCCTGAGTATGTTGGTGTTGGAAGACTGATTTTAGGGTTTTTGATGAAGACTGGTCACTTTGAATCGGATGTATGTGTAGGTTGTTATTTGATTGACATGTTCGTGAAAGGAGATAATGGTCTTGAGAATGCCTATAAGGTGTTCGATGAAATGTCTGAACTAAATGTTGTTACTTGGACATTGTTGATTACTCGGTGTATGCAAATGGGTTTTCCTAAGGAAGCGATTAGGTTGTTCTTGGACATGGTTTAGAGATGTTCCTACAAGTGATTTATGCAGTCTCAATAAGCAGTCGTATTGTGGTAAGTAACTAATCTTGAATAATCCTCGAATAACCTTGCAATTAATATATGGTTTATAGTGTCTATTTTTTTATCTATTTGTAGAAAACTTCCAAGTATTGTACTATGACAAACTTAAGCCTCTTCTCACCAAGTTGATCGCGAAACCGATGCGCCATCAGCTATACATGCACGAGATTCCGGTTAGGCTAGAATTACTTAGGAAAATGGGTTGGGTTTGGTTAAAAGTCTCCATTTGATTTTACTCTCTTCTTCTTCATCACTCCACCTTATTATTCCTCCTTTGACATGGCTGAAATTACAGTTTTGATTGTGTTCACTTTACAGGTCAATTTTCTTACCGTCGATGGAGGCACCAAAGACGACCTCAAGCTACTCACCTTGAAAATCTATGCGTTCTGGTAATCTATGATCATTTTCTCTGCCTACACACATGACTTTTTTTATTATATGTGATCGTGATATCTTATAGAAACTTTGGGTTTTTGTAATTCCATGTTTTCGTTTCATGTTTTGTAGAAGGTTCTACAGCGAAGACGATCCTCTTTTTCTCCGCATCAAGGCTTTGGACGGAGTGAGAAGCCGATTAGCTCAGAGCTTCGAGAACAACTAGGGAGATGTAGTCTCTAGAGGTTATTTGCATATCATAGACTAACTCTCTTCAAAAAGTACTTTGTTGATGAGAGGAAATAAGTTTGTCTCTTTCAGTTTTTTTTCTCTTCGTCTTTGATTTTTAGGGGGTTTTGAAACTACAATGATGAAATCACCAAGGCAAATTGCAGAAACCTATTCTTTGGGCTTTTATGCAAATAAAGAGGTTATCTGTCTTGGAACTTGGAACTATACATGTTCCTAAAAGACACGTTATTGAACTTACTCTTGCATTTCTGTGGACCTGGAAGGCTCCTCCCAAGGTAATAAACTTACATCCATTTACTTTTCAAAGTACAACTGAAATTGGGAATACGGTTCGTGTTTTTTTTTCGTTTAAAATAATAACTTGAAACATTGTCCATGTTGTTCACTTTTTTAATCACACTTTAGATGTTTTAGTTCTTTAAACCTTTTGAAAGTTACCAAAGTGTGGATTGTTTTTGTAACCCAATAACTAGCTTGGGCAACTTGACATTATTATAACCAAGTAAGTTAACAATTTTTACTTATATTTAAAGGATTAATATTTTGACCAACGCTATGTTTTTTTTTATTTTCTTTGTGTTTGTTTAGGTATGTGAAAGGTGTAGAACGAAAGAGGTAATGTTTCTCTTCACCATATTCCGCTGTGTTAAATGAAAGAGGTTAGAATTGATTAGTGAAATTGTGAGACTAAACTGTTAGTTAACAGAAATATTAGCATATGATAACATGCCATATAACTCTTCTGTCAGGCTTTTCCAGTACTTCTTCTTTGTTTCCAGTTCATTTACTTAGGCTTGGGTGCTAAGCATTTACAGGTGTAGTAGGGCACAAGTATAAGAGGTTGTGGTTTATGGCTCTTGATGGCTGACTTAAGAACCTTACAAAACACAATATTAATAGTTGACAGAAAATGTAAACTAATGAAAAGTTTAATAGAAAACATGAATGAGTTGATAAAGTCTAATACTTCATATTTAAATACTAATAGTAGAACACTTAGGTTATTTCAAGTTATTCATAAATAATTTCACAGAAAGCATGTGATGACTACGAATTATTGTCAAAGATAAAACAAATGTTAAATAAATAAAAATACAGTGTTTAAATAACATTTTCTTAGATTTCATTTTAGTAATGACACTCTTCAAAACTAGGCACGTCAATTAGGATCAAATCCCGCGGGCCGACCCGATCCGGCCCTGCAAAATACCGGGTTTTCATATTTAAATCCAAAAAATCGGGTTTCTCGGGTTCAACTCATTCGGGGAAAGGGTTTTTCGGGTAAAAGTTTTACCATTTATGATTGGTAAGGGCTGTAGAATCTGTGTACAGCCACTTTTCTGTCTACAGCACTAATCTTTATCCAAT
Organism: Cochlearia excelsa; assembly: GCA_963556525.1. Classification (NCBI taxonomy): domain Eukaryota; kingdom Viridiplantae; phylum Streptophyta; class Magnoliopsida; order Brassicales; family Brassicaceae; genus Cochlearia; species Cochlearia excelsa. Next base: position 34,021,876 of record OY748327.1, on the reverse strand, counting down.
CAAGCTTTCTACAGATTTTTAAAGTCACAGCATTTTATTTTCGTTTATTTCCTTTTTGTCATTTTTAGTGCTGTAGAAAGCACAAAATGTACAGACAGATATTTTAGCTTTGGAAATTTTATTTTATTTTATTTCTCTTTTCTCCTTTACTCAGACTTTTTTGCATCTTGACTTTTTGTATAATATATATACCATTAATTCAACTTATATGATGTTACGTACAATTTAATCATATATGCAATTTAATATATATGTATATATAATGTAGCCAATATGTATGAAATATATATATATATATATATATATATATATATATGTGATAAGAAAAAGGTATATGCTATACATATATTTTACGTATGGTATATACTATTTAGTTATATTAATTAATATATAGAATACAATATATTATTGTAATTATATAGTATTAAATTTGAAAATTGTAAAATACAGTTTTCTTTGATGATATATTTTATTATATAAAATTGAATTTCTTGTATATTATATTTAATAAAGTTTAGTTTATATATACAATATAGTTTATTATCATTTTTAATGTATTATACAGTCCAATATATGCATATTTTGTTTGATCTAAATATCCATTTTATTTTATAATTAATCTACATCATAATATTTGCCAATCGGGATTTTATTTTTAAAATCTACAATCTAGTTTTCTACACCAAAATCTTACAAAGAATAAAATTAAAAGCTACAGCAAAAAAACCTACAGCTAGATTTCTACAGCCAAAAACATAAAGTTACAGCCTCTACCAATCACCACCATAATAATCGGTAATAACAAAGCAACTTTTGCGTTGAACATTTGAAAAAATGGAAAATTTTATGTCCCAGATTTTGTTAAAGAAGGCACGTTTTCCGGTTACAAAACTTTTAATCAGTTAGAAAAAGTTATTCTTCTCAACCTATTGTTGGGCGTATGCTACGTTATTGGAAAGCTCACAATATATGGCAAGATAATGAATTTATTGGAATAAGCTTTTTGTTAATCGATGAAAAGGTGATAACTATTTACTATTTCTACAAAATAAACATATAAACTTGTTTACTATCACTACCATTGTTAACAACTTCTGGCAGAGAGATGCAATCAATTGTTTCATCCATGCTACACTCGCACCTGAGTTCGAAAAAATTATGACAGAGGGAGAAATATATGCAATTAATGGGTTTCATGTGAAGAAAAGCAAATACAACTTCAAACAAACAAATTATCAATTCTCCTTTACCTTTAAAGAAACAAACTACAATGATTGTCGTGGTCAACAATAGACCAAAGATATCAATGGAAAATTCATGATACGGAATTACAATTTTCTACGGAGTTTAGCTAACACAAACAAAGAACTTCAAGGTATTTTTAAAACATAACCATGATAATACAAATCATTTACTAAGAACTAATATCCGACTTTCCAATTATAAATGTCATTGGACAAATGCGTTTTGTTGAAGGATTCCACCTGAATGATCCAACATCAAAGCATCCAATAGTAATTCGTCTTCTTATAAAACCGTAAGTACTCACCATACTAATGCTTGATAAAATAAAATATTTTGTTAATAAGACAAACATTCTTTTTTGGTATATAAATAGGAAAATAATTGTTCGGTTGGCCCTATGGGATGATGCAGCTAATAAATTTCGAAGAAATTTTTGTATGAATAAATTAGAAAGAATCTTCATTTTGGTTACAAGCATAAACTCAAGACTCTATGAAGGTAAATCGTAATATTATGTATGTTTTACAATTTCTAAAATTTATTGCATAAATATTAAAATATTAATATGATTCTCGCAGGCAGGATCCAATTGGAATCAACCGCATCAACTCGCATTTATAAAGAAGAAAACACATCAATAGTTACAAAATTTCAGAAGAAATAGGAAGCGGGACAACCTACGACGAAATAATCTATATATATGAAAACATAATGTAATCTCCTTTAATGAAACTACTAGTTTTCATCTCTTTAATCAAATACTTTATGAAAAAGTAATATGATATCCGTCGAATTTAATTTCCAATAATTATATCTAAAATTAATATATTAACAAATTTAAAACGGGAAGAAGTTCACAAAAAAAAATATGCACACGTCGAGTTAAATTCAAATGGCCAACATTACTTGAAAAGTCCAAAAGAAACGTAAAAGATTAAGGTCAACTCAATAGATAAAATAAAAATATGGCAAAAACATTGAGAAACCCGAAAGTTTTTTTGGTTTCAGTTGAAATTTAGTCCATGGAAAAGGGCATAAACAAGAATGCATAAACAACACTGTCTTTTTTATTCTATGATGTCTTGATATCTCTTCCACCTCATGACGTATAAGTTGAATCATTACACGAGATAAAACCTAAGAGGACTCCATTTTAAAGGTCAGATGCACGTTTAAGAACTTCCGCATATGCCGCATTCTAAGTCACACAATCATCGGATAAACCAGCCTAAGTACGTAACATGATGGTTCGGGAATGTAAAACTAATTATACAAGCACCCGTGCAACGCACGGGCCTCACCCTAGTTACATTATATTTTTCATTTCAAAAAGGTCACATATGTTGGTGTAACACAAGCCAACTCGCAACCCATAAAAAAATAGATTTTTAAAATATTAAATATAAATATCCCTAAATATATTAAAGTAGAGGATATTGACCGTATAATATCCGCTGAATTTTAGTAGGTCAAAAGGCCTACTTATCTTCGATAGGTAATGATATTTTATTTGTTTTAAACTATAAAATTCTTTATAATATATAGCCTATTTTTACTACTTTTAGTGTATAGAGATTCATCGTTTAAAGGAAATACAATTTTCTTCCCATCTGCGTTTTATGGAGGTTACAAATTTCTTTGATAAAGTTTTTTTTTAAATTATGAATGTCAACGAGAATTTGTAAATTCACATTGTCAATTAATTTTTGGAATGGATGGAGTATAAAAAGGTCACTACAGACGAGATAAATTAGACTTTTCCGGATTTTTGTAAAAAGTTTTATTGAGATGCAAGACATATGTTTGGAAACTTCGCAATGTCATCTCCTAATTCAACATTTTCTTTTTATTCCGCCATTTATTGTTGAACTATAATACGTGAGAGCTTTGATTTACAAAGTTCGTGATCGAAAAATTTGCACGACACAATGACCTTTGACGGTGTTTTTCATCGTACTTTGAGGCGGCCGACATGTTGTCACTACAAGAAAACAGGGTAATTTCCTACCACATTTCCGACCGTAAAAACGTGGTCGGAAATTTCCGACCACTTTCCGACCGATTTCCGACTACATGCATTTTGGTCGGTAATCGGTCGGAAATTTCCTGCCAAATTCCGACCAAATTTCGACGGATTACTTTTCCGACCAATATTTTAACGTTTCGTTACCGTTGTGTAACGGATAAATTGTGGTAGGAAATCGGTCGAAAATCGGTAGTAAATTTTTCTTATATATATCACACCCTCACTTCTTCTTCCTCACAAATTCTCTTATCAATCTCCATTTACCACAAAATTCAATACAAATTATTATAATGAATTATTTTAGATCGTGGATGGATGGAAATCATAAAGATCCGGCGACGGGATTACTTTCGGAAGAATTTTGCGGAGGGGCTTAAACAATTTATGGAGTTTGCCGCAATTCAAGAAAGAACCGTAGCAACAGGTAAAATGTATTGTCCTTGTAAAAATTGCGATAATCGTAGAAATGTTTTGGTAAAAGTAGTATGGAAGCATTTATATAATGTTGGTTTTACGCCGGGGTATAAAATATGGTATTCTCATGGGGAAAATGATTTGATGGTAAATTATCCTAGTAGTAGTAATGTACAATATTATGATAATAATTTAGTTGTCCCTCCGGTAGAAGAACCTATAGTTGTAGATAGGACCGTGCAAATGGTAAATGATATTTTTCGCGAAACTATGACGTCGTTTGTTGGAGATCATCATGAGCCTACATTGGAGGAGCCAAATGTGGAAGCGCAAAAATTCTTTGACATGTTGGATGCCGCTAAGAACCCGTTATATGGTGTATGTAGAGAAGGTCATTCACCTCTTTCAGCTGCGACAAAAATGATGTCTATCAAAACGGATTACAATCTTTCAGAAGATTGTGTGGATGCGTGGGTTGGTCTGATCAAAGACATTTTGCCCGAAGATAATATGGCACCGAGGACGTATTATGAAATCGAGAAGTTGGTATCTGGTCTAGGATTACCGTATCAGATTATCGATGTGTGCGTCGATAACTGTATGTTATATTGGAGAAGAGATGAAAACCGCTCGGCATGCCGGTTCTGTAAGAAACCACGATATAAAGAAACTGGTGGAAGAGTGTCCATACCTAATAAGAGAATGTGGTATTTGCCGTTAACGGATAGACTGAAGAGGTTATATCAGTCGGAGCGCACAGCAAGTTCGATGAGATGGCATGCGGAACATGAGATGTTAAATGGAGAGATAGCACATCCTTCAGATGCTCAAGCATGGAAACATTTTCAAAATGTGTATCCTAGTTTCGCAAGTGAGAGTCGCAATGTGTATTTGGGATTAAGTACTGATGGTTTCAACCCTTTCGGGAAACATGGGAGACAATATTCTTTATGGCCGGTGATCGTCACGCCTTACAACCTGCCTCCGTCATTGTGCATGGCTAGGGAGTTTTTGTTCTTATCTATTCTTGTTCTTGAGCCAGAGCATCCGAAGAGAGCACTAGACATATTTATGCAGTCGTTGATACATGAGTTGAAGATGTTATGGGAGAGTGGAGTTGAAACGTACGACATATCAGTGCAACAAAACTTCATGATTCGAGCAGTACTAATGTGGACTATTAGCGATTTTCCGGCATATGGTATGTTATCTGGATGGACCACACATGGACGGTTATCTTGTCCTTATTGTCAAGATAACACCGATGCTTTCCAATTGAAGAACGGACGTAAATCATGTTGGTTTAATTGTCATCGACGATTTTTACCAAACGATCATCCATACCGTCGGAACACTACTTTGTTTACGAAGAAGAAGAAAATCTATGAAGGACCTCCTGAAGAAGTAAGCGGTGAGCATATACTAACTCAACTTAGAGATTTTGGAGCTGAGAAGACAGTACGTTGTGGTGGTAACGGACATCAAGTTGTGGATGGATATGGTGAACATCATAACCGGCACAAAAAGAGCATATTTTGGGATTTGCCTTATTGGAAGGATCATTTACTTCGGCACAACCTAGATGTTATGCACATCGAGAAGAACTTTTTGACAACATCATGTTCACCATTATGAACGTGAAAGGGAGGACGAAAGACAACTTGAAGTCCAGATTAGACTTGCCGACTATTTGTTCTCGGAAGGAACTTCATGTCACCGGTCAAGGAAGATATCCCCAACTTTGCTTTTCGGTTAAACGCTTCAAAGCAAAGCGTGAATTCTTTAGCTGGATAATGGACGGTGTTAAGTTTCCGGATGGTTACTCTTCTAACCTTAGAAATTGTGTTGATCGTGGAGAAAGTAAGTTTTCAGGGATGAAGAGTCATGATTGTCATGTTGTTCTGCAACGTATTCTTCCATTTGCATTCGACGGACTTCTTCCGCAATAAAGAAAAAGATGAAGCAATTGATAAGATCCGGTAAGAAACAAGCGCTGAAATCCAGAAGATGAATGCGTATTTGATGAGCCGTTTCCCAGATTATCCAGGATCTGGATCGGGGTCGGGAACATGAATTTAGTTTTTATTTTCATTATTTGTTTTTTTTCTCTTTTTTGTAATTTTTTTTTAAATTTCGTTTTGAATATTTTAATAAATTTTTTGTTTTTTAATAAAAATTTTTTATTTAAAAATTTAATTCCGTCGGAAATACGTCAAAAATATATATTTATTTTTTTTAAAAAATTATTTATTTCCGTCGGAAATCCGTCGGAAATGTAATTTATTTTTTTAAAAACAATTATTTACGTTCGTCGGAAATTCGTCGGAAATGTAATTTAATTTTTTTTAAAAATTTATTTATTTCCGTCGGAAATCCGTAGGAAATAGAATTTAATTTTTTTTAAAAAAAAATTATTTCCGTCGGAAATCCGTAGGAAATATAATTTAATTTTATTAAAAAAAATATTTATTTCCGTCGGAAATCCGTCGGAAATGTATTTTATTTCCGTCGGAAATCCGTCGGAAAATGTGGTCGGAAATGCCGTCGGAAAGACGCCGTCGGAATGTGGTCGGAACATTCCCGACCATAATTCGGTCGGAAAGAGGTAGGAAATTTCCGACTACAACTGTCGTCGGAAATTTCCAACCACTTTCCGACCAAACCCGGTTTCCGACCTTCTGGAACCGACGACGCAGTTTTGGTCGGAAATAGCCTGCATTCTTGTAGTGTGTGCATTAGGTCTTCTTGAGACACATGAAGATCTCTTATGATGTTATTTTCCCTGATCTTAACTGTTCCTTGTGTTTTTATTACAATAAGTAATTTCTCGCGCATGGCGCGATGAATAAATTTTTAAAATAATAAAGTTTTACGTAATATTTATAATTTGATTTATTTTTAGTTTTGGATATAAAAAATTTCAATTTTTTATTTTAACTCCACTCAATTTTTGTACAAATATATTTATAAAAATATTCACACAAACGGATCCGGATATCATTCAAAAGTCAACGGGTATTCTCTGACCTAATATTCGTCTAATGGATCTGAATTCGAGTCAGTTTTTTACGGATTTAGGCATATGCGAATTTGGATATCTTAAAAAAACGAATATCTGGATCCGATTCACCATTAATATGCGGTATATATTTATAGAGTTGTGGTGACATTAAATGTTTTAATAATGAGATTTATTGTTATATCCATTTCATAATAAATATGGTTTTAAAAAAATCTTTTATTCCATCGGTTTAATCTTTTTAATTTTTGATTGAAAAATTTAATGCGTTTTGACTTTTTTAACCAATAAAATTTTATTACATTTTTCTATATTTGTTGTACTCTATATATATATATATATTTTAAATTAGAATTTTTTAAATTAGAATTTATATTCTAAAGTATTTTTTTTATTTCATTTGTTTTTCCATAAATGATGTTTGAAATTTATTCTAGTTATTAGACCTTAAAAGACTTTTTCATTTTTTCTATTAATAAATGTTTTTCCTTGTCACATTTTTGATTGGTTATTAAAGATCCATTTTGCCTTGTCACAATTAATTTGTTGAAACTCATTGTGCTGTTGACACCTAGGATTTTTCACAAAAATCACTTCACAAATAATGTCTTAGGGATTTGTTGAAACTCATTGTGTTGTTGACACCTAGGATTTTTCACAAAAATCACTTCACAAATAATGTCTTAGGGATGTCTTCTTTACTTTTAAAATAATATGTTTTCTCTTAATTTTTTACAACATTACCGAAATCAATTGTGCGCTTCTATTTAACAAATCGCTATACAAAATAGTTTTTTACAACATTCAAAAAAAATTTAATTCCCGCGCTTGGCGCTGATAAAAATCTAGTACTAATAAAAGGACAAGTTTGGGGTTCCTAGATGCTTCCACGTCTCCATACCTTCATGTTCTTTGAACAAGCCACGTCAGCTAAAACGTTTTGTGAAAGTTGCACATGCGCTGATAAATCATTTTTGGTAAGGACCTAAATCATTTTTAATCTTTTTTTTGGTAAGGAGCTAAATCATTTTGGTAATCACCTATGTATATCCAAATTATGCTCACTTATATGATAATTTTAGTAAAAAGGTAAATAATAAAATATTCATTGGGCTAGGCCCATCAATTGTTTTGTTTATTTGTATGTTATCTTATATAATAAGATAGAATATTTTTGTAACTTAGAATGTGTTGCTTACAAGTGTTTTCATAAATTTGTGACATGTGTCCACTTTAATTATTCATTAGTATCCTTCTTATTTTAAGATGAATATATTTTATATTTCATCATTTTCATACATTTAATATTTTAAATAAATATTGGTTAAAAGTCATAAAACTTTACCTATAATGCATCATTTTTGTTTCAAACAATTTTTATGACTCTAAACCAATATTCATATAGTAAATCATTTTTAGTTTGATATGTATCACTTCTTAAAAAATTTGGACTAAAACCCCATATATCATAATTTTATATATTTTTAGAGTAAATTATGTTGGAAAAATACTAAAAACTATGAACTATATACGAAAGTTTGATTATTTTTGTCCTTCTATTCTAATCAAATGAATAAAACAATTACTTATTTGTGATAAAAAAGAAATAAATAAATGTTATATATTTATTTAACAAAAAATAAGCTAAATTTGGTTCAAGAAAATAATAATTCTCATGAAAAAAAATAAGTTTTGGTCAAACAACACTTTTATTCTTAAGTTGAATTAATAAGAGTTTTTATGATTCAATTGTGTAACCACCAAATTTGATATAAATGTGTTAAATGTGAGTAATGGTGATGTTATGTACTATATGGTGAAACCAAAGAGTCTTACATTCTCCTCTCCTATATAAGAAGAAAACATCCAACATCTTCTAGATATAATTATTCACAATTTTCTATCTATTATTTTATTTTTATTTTTTTGTGAGAATATAATACAAATACAAAGTTTGAGAGTTTATATTTCGAGTGATGAGAATTATAAAAATTATGTGGTTTTATTTTCGAATTCAATGAAACTGTCACATTACGAGGGTTTTCAGAATTAAGATAGAGTGTTATTCGCCTCCGCAAACCAACGTCTTTTCCTAATCTTTTCTTATTAAACTAATTTTTTAGCAGTAGTTCGAATAACAACATGTAAATTACATATTAAACAAACTAATAATCTCAAAAGACATATAGTAAATATAATATTTTTTTGTTAACTTTGTGGATAGATATAATATTACATGATAAAATAGTATCTTTATCTATAAATTTAACTAATTTTTACGAACATAAAATTAATTAAAAAATTAGATTAAATTATCCCGTGAAAATCACGGGACAAAAAACTAGTTATATATAGACTATAATCTCTGTTCTAAAACTCGTTCGCCTAGCCGATTACTCTCCCGCGTTTTCGTTACTCAGTCGTCGCCCGCGTCCATTTAGTGTTTGACTGCGTAAATTTAATGACCTGAATAACGGCGTTTAATTCAATAAAATTTCGCATAATCCAGTTAATTTTTGACTATTTTCTAACTAATTTGATCACTTACATTTAAATTTTATAAATTTTTTGATAAGTTATGAGTTTTACAGGTTAATAACAATATAAATGGTAATAAAAAACCAATTTAAAGTCAAAAATATATGAAAATATAAATTTATCCAAAAATTACTCCACGATTAATCTCGAAAAATCTCCCATTTTTTTGCTAGGCGCTAGACCCTTGCTTCATGCACGAGTAACGCCTAGCGAGTTCTAGAACCTTGACTGTAGTGTATATTTTTTTTGCGGCAGGCCCATCAAAAAGAGATTTATTTGTGATTTTTTTTTAATTTCGAGAATTATTTTTTTTTGTAATAATAAAGGTCTAATTGGTTTGAATACTAATTAAATATTTTATATGGCACAATTCATATTTGAGAGCCCCATTAAGGCTTATCAAATAATATGCCTAATAAATAGTTACTAGAAGAGGTCCCCTCGCGTAATATTTTCGTTTTTTTAAAATAGTATTAGAATTGTTAAAAAAGTATTTTTTGTCTGTGTTTATATTATGTTTTTTGAACATTTTTCGGAAAACTAAAGTTAACGTAAATTGTATTTTTTCTATTTAAACATAGATAGTATTTAATTTACTGGTTTTTTATCACTGGTTTTCGGATTCAGTAGTTAAATAGATAGGTAGATATTATTTTCCACTCCCAATCCTACACAAAAGAATTGCTTCAAATTATTTTATACTTTTGTACATGATGAGTTCGATGTAACTGGTGTTATATAGATAGTTAAACCTCAGAGTTTATTGTCGTTATTTTTAGCGGGTCTTCATGTTTGCTCAAATGTTTATTCGGGTTTAGAATGCAAAGTTTTCACAAATAAGTTATTCTCTGCGTTGATTTAGAATCCCACCATACAACTTTTTTTTTCTTGTTTTAGGAAATGGTATGTTCTGAACCTTACAAAATTACATGGACAAATCACTGTTGTAGTCTGTTGAACACAATAAATTATAAGTCTATAACATTGAACCTCGAACATATTGCTCAATAATAATTAAATCCCCTCTTTGTAACTATGATTAGTAGTTAAATATCTTATGCTACTTATGATTCTTTTTCATGTTCTATTTAAGGGTCAGTCATATTGCGCCAAGTCTTCACGTCTTCATCGGGTACTTACGTCGGCGTATACGATGGCCATGGCGGTCACGAAGCTTCTAGATTCGTTAACAGACATCTCTTCCCTTATATGCACAATAATAATCTGACCTCTGCCTTTATTATAATCTTCACGCGTTGTTGGTTAATATATTCATTTAATTACGATAAATAATCATAATCAAATAACCCTTCCGTTAGGGTTCGCTGCAAAGAGAGAACGATCTCAACTCTCAATTTCTTCTAAGCTGATGTGTCATCTTTTCAAACCATTTTGTTTTGCTGACGTGGAGACACCAAGAGTCCCAAACTTGTATTATTATTAGTATAGATTCCTATGTTTTTGTAACTGCTTGACACTTGTCTGTACAAGGTTGGATATTGGATTGTGGTTTGATTCTTTGAATGATCATAATTAAGAGGATATTAACTTATGATTAGTTTAGCGGAAGACTTAGTTTTTAATATTTGAAAAAATTAGGAAATCATATACATTTTGGACCTTAATTTGCAATAAGATGATTTGATTTTCAAAATTGGTAATTAGGTGATTTTTCTTCCTTATGTTTTTTATGACTGATATTCCCCTCCGCGCGTTCACACAGATTCATGAATGTTCACGAGTTTTCTGTTTCAGACATATTCATGTTGTTCATGAATGTTCACGAGTTTTCTGTTTCAGACATGTCTATGAATATGAATATTCACACATGTCCATGAATATTCACACATGTCCATGAATATTCACGCTTGTCCATGAATATTCACGCATGTTTAGATTGACAATGTTACGATTATTTTAGAAGGAAGAACATGAATGTTAATACGCATACATGAATGTTCATGCATATACATGAATGTTCACACGACCTGACCAGATAATTCAGGGTTATTTTTGACTTTTCAAAATAAAAAATCACTTAAACGCAAATACAAAAAAATCATCCTATATTGGCAAATTAAAAAGTAAAAAGTACCTAGTTACTAAATAACTCTTAATATTTATAGGTAATCATATATATAATAGGACACTTTCCTCTCTTCTTAGCATGTTCACGTGTCAGTTATTTTATAATTGGGCCTAAAAAATTTATGTAGGCCTGCTATGTTTTGTGCGTTTAGTTTCTGGCTCAACCGATAAATATTTCCCCGTAACCTTTCGTTGCCTCTTCCTTATGTAACCTGTCGTTGCCTCTTCCTTCTGGCTTCTTAGGGTTTTAGATTCTTAATTCAATGTCCACGGAGATCTTTTCATCTTCCCCGCAGCAACAGTCTAGCCAGCCTTTGCGTCTTCTTTTAATGCTTTCAAGTCTGAATCCGTTTTCGACTCTCCTCCTTCCCAGATCCTTTGCTTACAAATACAGCACGTCACACGGCTTCCGCTACCTACACGTCCGCCATCGCCTCCAGAAAGTACCGGAAAATGGCTTCCCAAAAGGTTGTTCAACCTGAGACAGTTGTCGCATGCCTCCGACCCAGTAGATCTGACCAGTCAATAGTGGGTCGTTTGTTGCGTTTCTGGGATTCGAAGAACGTGAAGAAACATGGTGAATTTATGGGGATCACCCTCCTCCTCCTTGGTGACAAGGTCCGTTGTATCAGTATTGTGTGTTTGTTATATAAAAGACATTGTACGATATGCTAATTATATCCGAATTGTGTTTTGTAGGATTCGTTGATCCATGGGTTCATCACTGCCGCGAGATCTGCTTATTACCGTCCTTTCCTGAAAGAAGGTATTGTTGTTAGGGTATCACGGTTTGAGGTTGCCAAGTGTGCAAACAATTACAAGATTACCGACCACCATTTCCTATTGCGCTTTATCCCCCAGACAACAATCGTTGAGATTGTCGAAGGTGTGCCTGCCATCGGTGTTGAGAAATTCATGTTGCGCTCATACTACCCGCTGGTAAGCCTCACCAACACTAACCTAGAACTACCAGGTATGCTTCCAACACACTTATTTCCAAGTAATTGTCTATTTCTGTTTGTATGCATGTCGCCTTGGAACTTAGTGGTACTTTTTTTAAATTGCCAGATGTTGTTGGCCAGATCCAGTCTGTCCAAGGTTCTGATCTAACCGATGCTGGAGTGACAAGCCGTGTCGTTGTGCGTCTCCTTATTGAACCGTAAGTCTGCCATGATTTTACTTTTGTCGGTTTAACACACAAATGTATGGCCTTTATGCTACTAATTTTCCCTGAACATTGCAGGCAGGTAATTGTTAACCTATCATTGTGGGACGATGCTGCTTCTGTCTTCAGAGGTATACTCAACACTTTGACAAAAAAAAGAAGGTATACTCAACACAGGAGACAAGTCACATTCTATGATGGTTGTCACTACCGTCAATCCCAAGTTTTTTGGAGGTTTGTGTTGTTTTACATTTGGTATTGCTAAATTGTATTCGTAATACAACTGGTTATATTGAATATTTTTTTGTTCCTACGAACAAGGTAACCTTTACCTTAACTCCACGCCTGCGACGAAATTTTACTTTGAACCAAAGATTGAGGCGGTCTCCCTGTTTGCGGCTAGGTATTTACCTAAACGTTTCAGTTCAAATGTTTTAGGCCCTCTGTTATTTTGTCCAACAATTTACTTTTACTCTCTGTCTGGTATCAGTTTGGGGGAGCAACTTCACACAGTTTTCAAGTTTAACGATACCAAGGAAGGTATAAAGAAGAAAGAAATGGTCTCCATTGGCTAGCTGCACAAATTCATTACTGACTCTAATGAGCAGGTAATCGAGGCTGGCTGTGCGCACTTTGTTTTTTTCCACTCTTCGTTTGGTAGCTGATTAGATAGGCGTTTATCTTTTTTTTTTGTTGGCAAAGACACAGGAAGCGGATTTCATATGCAAGGCTCGGGTGGTTGAGGTCCTCCAGCAAAATGGATGGTCTTTCCTTTCATGCACTGGCTGCAGCAAGAAGCTTGAAAAAACAGGCACTGCGCTTCGTTGCACCCGTTGTGTTAATCCAAACATCACAGGCATTATAAAGTATATTTCCCATTTCTACAAGCATCATTTTTCATCTACGGCTCCGGATATAAGCATTTTTCTGTATTAAACGGATTCTTTAACCCTTATTACCAGGTACCGTGTTGAGCTTGCTGTTTATGACGGTTTAGATAGTGCAACCTTTCTGGTTTTCGACCGTGAGATGGTCAAGCTGACGAAGCAAGGTGCAGCTGAATTTTCTCTCGGTCAGGTAGGTTCAGGACAATTTTTCTACGTATGTTGCTGAAGGCTAAAACTTTATGTGTGCTACGCTAACCTCATGCTTGCATACTCTCCAGGCGAACATCGGTGAAGATGAGGAACTGCCCCATTGTGTTAAGATCCTGGCTGGTCAGGAATTTGTCTTCCAGATCCGTGTAACCCCCTTCAATTTTACACCGAACCACCGCACGTTCACTGTTTCTGCAATCACAGACAACATTCCCCCTAAGGTAATGTATTCAAAAAAATAATAGCTTCGACATACTTATTCTTAATCACGCTTAATTTACAAAGCTTTTTTATTTCCAGACTTTCGTCACACCGGCATCTGTGATAGCTACTGGACAAGGCATTACCGAAGCTGTCCCTCTGAACAAACATCCAGGTGATAATAAAGGAAGCCTAGACGTCGCGCCGTCTGCCAGAAACAGCCGCAAACGTCCCCGTGATTGACAAATTCATCGCCCCGTAATAACCCTTGGCCACAAAAAGTGTCCCCTGCTTTTAAGTATTGTTTTCCTTTTCGTCTTTGTTTCCCATGCTTTGTTTTCAAGTTTGTTTTCTATCACAGAATCTTGGTATTAAAAATAAAACAGACAAGGTTCTCTTTTTTATTTACGTGCATTTTCAGTTTTGTTTGTGCAACACTATATTATTATGCTTTTTAATCTACTGCTTTGCATTATTAGTCATATAATCCGTTATCTCTTGTCTTTCTTTGCCTATGAAAAACTATAAAAAAATTTAAAAAGGTGAAATGACACTAACGTTTTGTGTTTTTTATTATGCTTTTTAATCTACTGCTTCTTTGCATTATTAGTCATATAATCCATTATCTCTTGCACTTTTGAACTTTATGTTTTTAATTTGGCTTAATTCCGTCCTGTTTGCAGTCTAAATAATATTTTTCGCAAAATACAGCTAATTTGCGTTTACAATATTCTCACTGCCACTCAAAGAAACACACAATAAAAAAATTCTAAAATCGTTTTGCTGCATGAATGCACAACTGCTGCCTCATGATGGCAAAATGAGAGCGTCATACAAAATTGCCATGCCTTCCCCACAATTCAAACTCCACATAAAAAAGTCAGATTCAACACCAGCAAATACAGATCCCCGCCACCGACCACAAAATCTGACCCATTTCGGTCTGATCCACGGTTCCGTTGACAAACATAGTACCAGTTCAATAATACTAATTGTGGTTTAACAAACATCCCCGCGCTTGCGCGGGGCTCATTCCCTAGTGAATGATTACCACAATCATTGCGTTTATCTCCTCATGTGGTGTTGTACACCTTTATTTTACCAATCACCCTTTGTCCACTTTAAAGGGTACAAAAAAGTAATAAAAAAAAATAAAACGTAAACGTGGACAAAAAAGTAAAGGAACACATACGAGACCATTCACAATAGATGAATGGAAACCTTTGCATAATTTAATTTAGATGACAAAATTAAAACTCGCAATATACAACATCATATTTTTAAATTAGGGTGTTACATTCACTTCGATAATGTATACCAAGAATGTCACTTCGATAATGTAAGGATTCATGACTACACATTTATTTGGATTCAGCTGTCATAGTATTTATAACTAGTTTTGTGGCCCATGCGTTCCACGGGAAAATTTAATCTAAAATGCTTATAATTTTTTTGGTTATAAAAATTAGTTAAAATTATAGATAAAAAACATTATTTAACTATGCAATGTAATGTTATATCTATCCACAAAGATAACTAAAAATATTATATTTATTATATGTCTATCGAGATTATTAATTTGTTTAATAAGTAATTTACATATTTTTATTCGGACTATTGTTGAACTCATATTTTTTTTTTAAAGTAGAGAAAACTTCATATGTTTTCAACCAACAACCGATTCTTCTTTTTTCTCCACCTAAAATATTAGTTTAATAGGAAACAAATTTCGAAATAAAGTGAGTTTTCATAGGCCAATAACACCTTAATTCTTAAAACTCCCCGTAGTGTGACGGTTACATGACGTTTCGAATCCCAAGATAAAACCGCATAATTCTTATGATTCGCAATACTCGAAAGTATACACTTTTGAACCTTATCCTTGTGTTGTATTTTCACATAAGAAAGAATATAATTATGACAGGAAATATATGAAAATGTTGGATATTTTCTCCTTATATAGGATGAGAGAATTCAAGAGTCTTTAGTTTCATAATGTAGTCCATAATACCACCATTACTCGCATTTAACATATATATTTAAGTCAAATTTGGTGGTTACACAATTGATTAATACAATCAATTATTTACTTAAGAAGAAAACTTTTATTCGACCAAATTTTAACTTTTCACCCCATGAGAATTATATCACTTTGATCAAAATAAAATAAATGTAATGAAGATGGTGTCATTTATTCATAAAGTAATATTGAATATTTTCTCTTTATATAGTGGAGAACGATGAATAGTCTTTGGTTTCACCATATAATCCATAACATCATCATTACTCACTTAATATATATCTTTATGTAAAATTTGGTGGTTTCACAATTGAGTAATAAAATCAATTATTAATTCATTTTAAGAAAAAAAGTTTTATTTGACCAAAATTTAAGTCTTCATTACATGAAAATTATATCACTTTGACCAAAATAAAATATAGGTAGTGATGGTAGTGTCATTTATTCATAATAATGATACTTATTATATAAAAGTTATTTATTGCCTTTTTTGTTTGTTTAGAAATATATTATTGTTTATTTTTTTGAACATAAAATTATTATTATTTCTTTGGACCAGATTAATTCTCATGTACAGATTAATTCTCTATTACATGAGAATTACTTCACTTTCATTAAACTAAATTATATGTAGTGATGGTAGGATATATTGATTAGATATAGATTATTGTTTATTTGTTTCAACATAAACTAATTACCAAGGTTTAAAAGTTATAATTTTTTGGTTGTATTATTTAATTTATTTTTAACACATAAATATAAATATGATAATGATAATAAGTTGCAAAAATATGAGGATAATAGGATATATTGATTACAAAATTTAGATATAAAATCTAAAAACAATATTATATAAAAAATCATGTAAATCATTTGTCGTAAATTAAAAGAAACAAACAAAATAAGTTGACATTGATTTTTTATTTTCAAGAGAGGTAAAATGAAACTTTTTATTGAAGATGAACTAAAAATTATATATATATATAAGGGAATGAAGACAAAAAAAAAGGAAAAGGTTAAAAAAGGGAGAAGGACATCTCAGAGGTTGGGAACAACGGATGGGGACCAAGACGACGATGAAAGTGGTAGTCTGACGCTAGCGATGATTGAAGACCTTCTTGACAGCAAGTTGACAAGCCTTAGGACCATCATCAGAGATGAGTTGACTGAAGCATTTGAAAGTCATTCTAAATTGATTGATACCAAGCTTCAGAAGGCTGAGACTAATGTCATCACCAAGGTTACTGATTGGTTTGCGAAGAATACTTCTGTCGGGGAAGGTCAACCGAATGATAACACCCAACATGGTGGAAGTCTTGATGGTGGAGGAACTGCTGAACCAGAACATCCAGTGTGTAGCCCAACTCATCCTGCTGTTGATAAGGTGATTCCACAGACCAACCCACTTCAACAAAACTTACATGGTTCTACCGCGATCACCAATGATTTGAACATGGATCCGCTGGAGTTTGCATCAGAAACTGCAGCTTATAACAGTGGAATTGATGGAACTGTATGAATCTAACTTTTATATCTTCATTTAACTATTAAAACAGACCATGGCACAATTATAACAGTTTTTATTTAAGGCAACACTAGGTAAGCATCATGAGGATGAATCAGAAAAAAATGGGGGGTGCGAAGGATGATGATACTACTAATCCTGATGAGGAGCATGGAGAGAAGGAGACCGGAGAAGAAGATGAGGTGTCACAGGAGGGGAGTGAAACTAAGGATGAAGGGGATAATGTAGGTCGGACCGAGTCGCCAATTCATATGGTTACACGGGTGTGTGGCTTAAATTATTCGAATAAATATATCTTATTAGACATTTTAAGAAGTTGTATAAATTTTGAATATCTCCGGGAAAAAATATTTTTACCCGTCTAAAGTAATTTTAGACGAGGCTTATTAAAAAACAATATAATTTAATATTTTAATTGAGACCATGTTAAAAAACTTGGGTAAAATATTCATATTTCCAGATAAAATTAGGTTTACCCGAGCAAATTAAATTTTATACAGATTTTGAAACTGTTTATCTATGCATAATTTTTTTTTAATCTTTTTACTTGATTAATTATGTTCAACATCGTCTAATTATATCCCCCACATTCTTCTACACGAATTTCCCCGAAGAGGACCGAGAAGAGGTACGTTTATGTTCTTCTTTACTCTGATGAGATGCAATTAATGTATTTCGTGGTTAGGTTATAAGTTTCTATAGCAATTACAATTTAATCATGTATAAGCTCCCGTATGATGAAGCTATTACGTGGGACTGGGCTTACTCATTAGGTTTAACTGAGGACAATTTCCAGGTCTTTGACAACGCAACTGACGCGCAGAACAACAACTTTGAGGGAAATGATAGCGTTGACAAGGAAACTGAAAAACAAGTTGAGAAACAAGTACATGTTGACGGAGGTGCACAATCGGAGGTTCCACATGGTGAAGAAGGAGAAGGCGATGCTTCCAAGGATGGAGTAGTTGAAGGTGAGAAGAATGCGGATGTCCCAGCTTCCAAAGAAGTAGAGGATGAGGTGAGAAATGAAGGAAATGTGGAAGCGTTACCTAGGGCCAGCAAAAGACCACGGAACGTGTCGAGTAAGTTAGATGGTAATTTCGTTGTGGAAAAAAAAATTAAAAGAATGATTGGTCACCCAGATGCATCAGCTGAGAAGGGTGAACTTGTACATCGATTGAACGACGTCTTTACTCGGTCAATGGAGTTGTTCGGGCGAAAGGGTCGGTTATCCTCTGTAATTGTTTATATATTGCATTTCGAAGATATTTTACCCACTATAAAACTGATATTATCGTTATATAATCACATTTAACTCGGGTAAACGCTAAATTATACGGGATCATCACGGTCGTTGCGGGTTGTATCCTCACCGAGAAGGAAGCGTGGGACGTAGTTGAAGGGAAGAGACAAATGACTAGCAAGGCACTTTCCTTCACCATCATCTCTTTAACATTCCTCCCTTTTCATTTTCCACTCTTCCTTTCTTCATCATCTAACTTATTCATTTCCACGAGGTAATGGACTCACTTTTGGAGTTTTCTCGGCAAAAGTTGGCGAAGCATTGTCAGGCGCATCAGAAGTTAGATGTTGGTATTTTGGACTCCAAATTCGTTTCGCAGCTTACGCGGATGTACCCCAAGTTCTGCAAAGCTGAGAAGAAGGCTGATTTTAACTTTACGGACCAGGCGATCGACGCCATTAGAACCAATGTTTATGGACCGCGGGTTAATACAATCTACATGCCTTTCAATTTTGACAGGAAGCATTGGGTGACCTTGATTGTCAACATCGCCAGTTCACATATCGAGTTCGGACAGCAAGTTGAAATTGTTTTCCACTTCTAAACTCCAAGATGTGCTCACTCCTCTTGCTTCGTTGCTGCCATATGTTTTGAGCAAAGCATGTGTGGCCCGTGATAACCTACCGACATCTCTGAATGTGTTTGAAACGAAAGGCTGGAAAACATTCCCCAGGGTTCATGCCACCGCTTTCACGGGTTTGATGACAATTATCCTCATGGAAAGACATATCTATAGTGGACTTGAAGCTTGCAAATTGTTTGATCCTACATTGGTGGAAGAAGAGGGGAAGAAACTTGTCATTGAAATAGTGAAAGCATATGGTGGATAAATCGTTGAGAGTTGTGATAACTAAACTATCAAAAGATGAGACTTTGTTTATTTAATAGGTTTTAAGCTTCATTTACTCGTACTATGTTTACGCCAAATTAGAACTTATCTAATTTTATTAAACACTTGCTTCTATTTCGCTAATTATATATATTTTAATGCGGATATTTGTCTTCTCTTGCTGCACAAATAAAAACTCGGTTTTATAATGGTCCCCTCTACTTTTGCTTTCTAGCGAAATGAGAATATCCAACATGCGGTTTTGTATCATTTAGCTAAATAATATAACACATTTTTTTGGCCGTCTCTCAAACAGGCGGTTTTGTACCATGACTAAATGAATCAAGAAAGCATAACCATAAAGAAAAAAATACCAAGAAGCATAACCAACAAGGATTTCCGATTCATGATATAAAAATACATAACAAACAACATACATAACAAACTATAATTCTAATCCATCACATGTTTTTCCTGAGGGAAACACTTGACAACATCACATGTTTCCCTAAAAACAATACCATCAACCTACAAATTTTCATTATAGGTTGACCAAAAACAATACCATCAACCTACAAACGTACCAAAAACAATATGCTTCGGACCATTGGCTTTGCTCCCCACCAAACCTTAGGCAACCAAAATCAGGCTCTAATCATAAACCACTTGTAGATATTCTATTGATTGATCCTCATAAACTGAGTATTTACTTGCTCAAGCAGGTTGTGCTTTCTGTGCCCAAGAACACGTCCTTGTTGCAGTCCGGCGAGATATCACTATGCCTAGCATCTCGTTCATTTTATTCAGATTCATTATACCTTCTTTGAGTACCGTGAAATACTCCTCAGGGCACCTTCCTTTCTCTATCAAATCGTTGACAATCAAGTTCATTTTATCAACTTCCTTCAACTTTTCCTCGTATAACTCGAGAGATTCGACAATGTCGTGGTGAACCTTCTCCCTATGCAAGAAAATGAAATAACAGTGCATGAACAAGTAAGTCACTAGCTGGTCTATTGATTAAAAAACAGTGAATTAGAATACAAATTAGTCCAGGTTTGTCACTAATCCGGCACGCCGATTCCATTTTACAGACTTTGAGATATTCAACCTCGAGGTGTGATTTATGATTTCGTTGGATTAGACAGACTTACACAAGCTGGAGATTGTAGTCAGGAGAACGGGCCATCGAAAAAGATTTTGTGGCCGCCGAATAGTCAGTAGGACAGGTTGAACAATCTGGAGACGACACCGGATAGTTCGCCACCGGTAAGATCGTTGTAGAGGCAGAGGGTTTTTTTGGCGACTGGTCGGAATTCGTAGTTTGGGACCACCAAAGAATGCAGGAACCCCCAATAAACAACAAACATCCAACAAACACAAGAATCTGAAAGAGGACCATTTTCGGAGAAGAGAGAAGCTTTTGAGTTGGATCTTTTAGGGTTTCAGACAGAGAACAGTGAAGAAGAAAATCTTTAATATATGTCAAAGATGAAAAGATGATATTAGTATCTCTTGCCATATCTTGGGGACAGTGAAGAAGAAATCATCATTTTGCCTATATCTTCCCTTTTTTTTGTCAACGCCTATATCTCCTTTTCTGAGCTATTAAATCAACTCAGTATTTACTTTTTTTGTCAGTTCTTTTTCATTCCCAACACAAAAATACTACTTTTTTTTTACAAATAATTATGAATTATTTGATACAAAAGAATATTATCTTTTTCTTATTTGTTTAAACACTCCAAATTATTGTTATTATTAAGATTTATCTAAAATATTCAGATTCCAAAATTTCTACAATATTGTTTTTATATACTACTCAAACTAAGAAAAAATGAAAAAACTAAAGTGAAAATAAGTAAAAATAATATTACACTTATCAATCTATGGATGTTCAAACCTTTAAAACCAAATCAATTAAAACCGAACCGAAATTAGCCGTTAGGCTTAAATGAGGGGATTTCGGCCAAAATGGAAAACGTGATGAACTGCTTGTATCTTGACAACTTTGGGAAGATTCAACGAAATATAGAAGCTTAGACCGATACAATTGGATGTACTTAGACCGATATTTATATTAGTATACCACAATTTTTCTAATGTAAAAAGCTTCTTATAAACAACACTATAACACCCACAACAGATATAATTTTGATCTTAATTGCTTTTTGAGAAATTTAGTTTTACAATTGGAGAAATTGAAAAAAAGTTGGATACAAGTGAATCTACTTAGACCGATATTTATATAAATATACTACAATTTCTATAATAAGTTAAAGTTCCTAGAAACAATGATATAACACAATATAATTGTTTTGGTATGTATTTGAAATCCAAATGTGACAAATACAATTGAATACATTTCTATACAGTAGGATACAATTAGATGTACTTAGTCCGATATTTATATAAATATCCCACAATTTTTCTAATGCAACAAGCTTCTTATAAACAACACTATAACACCCACAACTATTTTGGAATGGGTTGGAAATCCAAATTTGGGAAGACATAGTGATATCAAAAGATTATCCAATTGTATTTTGCACATATCTATTAATAGACATAGTGATATATGAAAATTTATCTAATGTAACAAAATTGCCAAAAAACAGTTATATAAAATCTGATAATCGTTTTGAATTTTATTGTTAATCAAAATGTGCAAAATACAATTGGAATACCTTTCATACAAATGTCTACAAGTGGTTGTCCTTGGACCGATATGTACATCCTTGGACCGATATGTACATAGAGATATATGACATAGAGATATATACAAATATTTCCTCTTAATTCCATTTTTTATTGTATCACAGCTGGCCTAATCAATCATAACAACAAAAATTAACTAAGAGTGTAAAGAGGTGAGAGATTCGGGGCCTCAAGGTAGAGAAAAGTCAGAGGGGAAACCAACAAAAGAAAAAAGTAATAAAATCTTGTCCAAAAAAAAGAACAACCCTAAACTTCTCGATTCTCTGCGGAAATGGATGTTTTTCCCTCTTGGTTTGTTCTTCTTTTGACAGTGATAGTGTTAATTTCGGCTATCTACTTGTTGTTTTACTACTTTCCTTGCATTGAGAGGAATCACCTGCCGGTAAAAAACTCTCCGGCGGACTCTCCGGCGATCTCACCGAACTCTCTGGGTCGCTCCGTGTTCCTCCTCTCCTAATGCTTGACCTCTGTCTCTCTTTCTTATGTTTTTTTCTCTTTTTTTGGTGTTTTAGATGCCAAAGGTGATTATTAATGTGAACAAATCATCCTGCAGCCTATGATTAGATTGCCTCGTATGAAATACACGGAAAAAGATTGCAAGACATGGGGATCAATCAACAATCATTCAACATTTAAATACATGAAGACTGTTAAAGAAATCCTCTTTGACTCGTTATTCAGTAGGCTGAAAACTACTTTTCTTGGACCGATCATCAAAGCGGGTTTAAGAAAAGCAGGTGGTGCTCAAAATGGTGATGGATTGGGTTTTTCTGGGCAGCTGGTTCACTTTCTGGTAGTAAGACAGATTGTGTCGCCAAGGGAAGACGAGATTTGGTTTTGCATCAACAACAAGCCGATGAGATTCTCATTGACCGAGTTTCATCTTGTCACTGGATTACCATGCTGGATAAATGAAGATGAAGTCCTAGTAGCTTTTGAGTGTGATTGGCCTTTGTTGTTGCCTGACAAAAAATACACGGTGGATGATTTGATAGCACAATTGAAGGTCTTGGGTGAGGATGATGAGGAAAGCAAGCTACGGCTTGCTATGTTTATTGTTGTTTTGACCATCTTCTTGTTGCCATATGGCCTTAAGAAGTTCAGGGTTCCGGAGAAGTTATTGGTCATTGCGAAAAAGAATATCCATGCGTATCCTTGGGGAAAAGAATCATTTGACAATCTGGTGTCGTCGGTAAAATCGTTTACAGTTAATAATCTTAAGAAGATTAATCTTAAAGGGTTTCCCATGGCATTCAGGTGGATCGACCCCGCCTTGGAAAAGAGTGCGACCACTCGACTCAGAGAAGAGGTAGGAAAAAAAGGCTCGGGAATTTAGATGTAAAAAAGTTTATAAGCAAACTCACGTTGGTTGTATGCAATTATTTTATTTATCAAAAATATTAATTATTTTTACCTTTGATATAAGTCAATTACTCAAAATTATAATTATAAATATAAAAATATCAATTATTTTTACACCAAACTAAGTAAAATACCAAAAATAATTGAAATATCCGTAAATTTGTAATTATATTTGACAAATTCTAATCAAAAATATTTAAAAAAACGTGCCTTACTTTTTGTAGACTTGAGTCAAAGAACCAGAAACCGTTCAATTCCGAACCGCCATTGCAATTACGTTACAGAGACTTGAATACAGATTAACTAGAAAGTTCAACTTCGGTCTCCCAACAGTATCCAAAAATTTCCCATTGATCCCAAACTGTACCATCAGACGAGGACAATGGAGACGACGGGGTCTGTCCTCAAGGAAGAGCTGTAGTTTCATTATTTGGCTTCCGTCATATCGAGGGACATGAGTTGCTCTGATACTTGGAATTTATATTTCGTCAATATCCAAGAATCCTTCAGAGGCGACAGTCTCAGACTGATGATCTGATTGAACTACCTCTAGGGCAATTTCGTTCCTCAAAGTGCTCATATCAAATGGATTAGATTGCAGAGTAGATGTGTTGATATTCCTACGCCTTCTTGAACTTGTTTCTGGAGTAGTAACCGAGTTCTCTATAAGTTCATCTACAAGACTCGACTCCTGTTTAAACACAGCATGATTCTGAATTAGTTACATCATTAAAATATATTCTGAAAATCGTGCAATAGTGCGATTAGGACAAAGCATAAGCTAGTCAAACTCAAAGAGATAAAGAGACCATACCAAGAACAAGACAGTGGCACTGTACTTGAGAACCTCGAAACTCATCTTGACATAATCCAGCCAATAAGAACTCAAATAGCCAATAAGAACACAGTAATGCAAAAGCTCGCATGTTACCGTACCTATGCGTCTGGTTACCAAGTCCAAAGTAGGCAGCCAAGGTCTGCAGCTGTCCAAACAAAGGTCAAAGGAAAATGGAATAAGCATCCAATAAATGACCACACCAGAGCCATTTCAAAAAATTTACCTTCATATCACCAGCTCTACTTCCAAATCTTTGAGTAAGCAACTCCAACAAGTCAATGATACGCTTTGGCTCTGGTAGATTTCGTCCAATCTCAGAAAATGCTTCTCTTATCCTTGGACAATCGAATTCCAGTATGCCGTAACCTGCCCATATCCTTCCTGCAACAAAAACCCTCAAACCAGAACATCTACACAACCGAACAAAACGCAAACAAACAAACCCTAAACCACAAAAGCTCCAAACTATGGCATTTTCGAGCTCAAATTGTGACAATTTCATATGTTTGGTCTGAGAAACCCAAAATTTTTTAAAGAAGAAAATTATGATTTTCGCCTCTAATTCAAATTTTACCAAACAATACCCCAAACAAAAGTGACGAAAATTTATAGAAAAAAGTTAAGAGGATAACGAACCGACCGTGCATGATATCGTAGACGTGGTCGGCAATATCTGCAAATGTAGGAGAAGAAGCGAAGTCGTTGCACTGCACGGACTGAGGCGAGATGAGATTGACGTGAACAGGTTTAACCAGGGTCGCGTATGTTTTAAGCACCAATAGCTTCTTCGGGCAAACCATGATCGATCCGAATTCCGAGAATCGCGTACCCTTGGCCGAGTTCGGAACGGAATTGTCGTCTTTACATTGAAGAACACAATCTCTGACCGATCCTCAGCCAGAGTCCCACCACCCATTGTAATTAGTCGGATTGAAATTGAGCGGAGATTGAAATGTAGGGATGATCCAAAATATGCTTATTAGCTTTTAGGGTTGTAAAAACGGGCCCAGGTTTTAATCCACAAAGAAATTCAGTTATCCAAAGTATTTAGCCCATTTAGCCAAAATTATTTAGAGTTCTTTATTTTTTTTAATTACTAATAAACCGGTTAACCGAACCGAAATAACCAGAAAATATTTTTTTATTTATTTTTTGGTGACAAACCAAAAATACTCCCAAGTCTCCGTCATTTCGAAATCCGATATTTGGATAGAAATTAAGCCAAAATGTTCTAACCGACAAGGACCGTGATCGGTAGAAACCAATCCTACCTTTTTACATCTAAATCCATCCCGAGCCTTTTCTTCCTACCTCTTCCCTGAGTCGAGTGGTCGCCTTCTTTTCCAGGGCGGGGTCGATCCGTCTGAGCGAAAAGAACTCTTTTTTTACTTTTTATGTTTTCAATATTTCTCACTCCTTCTTCTGACACAAGTTTTTAAAATATTAATATATTTATGTCAACACTTTTTTAATTCCATTAAACGAGGTGCAGTGCAGCTTTGTAGTTAATGATGATAAGTAACGTTAAAAAATAAATAAAAAAGACCATAT
This sequence comes from Cochlearia excelsa, assembly GCA_963556525.1. Taxonomy (NCBI): domain Eukaryota; kingdom Viridiplantae; phylum Streptophyta; class Magnoliopsida; order Brassicales; family Brassicaceae; genus Cochlearia; species Cochlearia excelsa. The sequence continues at coordinate 33,995,937 of OY748327.1, read as the reverse complement.
ATTCGAAACTCGGTAAGAGTGCTAATTTTTCATCAATATAGACCAATGTGCTTCTACAAACCGGTTCGATTCAATTAACCGGCCCGATTCGAGTTTAACATAAATAGAGTTTCGATTTGGGTTGGGTCTTGTAAGATTGAACCGGTAGAGTTTTGGGTCGGATCGGGGCTTGTCGGATTTAGTTCTTAATTTTTGAGAAGTGCCCGAGATCCGATTGCATGCCCGTGGATTTAGCTCGATATGCAGCCCTCGACATCGTTTGCCTCTTTGGTCCCTTCGCTTTCGGTTTTCAGCTTTCATGCGACGGGACGGTTATGGCAACTTTGATTGATTTACGACGGTGTATGGCAACTTTGATTTGAATGTTGATTCGACGTCTCCGCTTTCTTGTTCCCGCTTCAGTTAGCTAAATGGGTATGGGCCTTTATCATAAAAAGAATAAAAGGGGATGTGCCTTCAGTTTGCTAAATGGCATTAATAGGCTGGGTAAAATTCCCAAACCGAGCCAAAATTTTCGAATCCGAACCGAAATTTCCCGATTCGAACCCGAACCGAATTATAAACTTTTCCAGCGACCGAGGACTCTTTTCCGGAGACTGAAGATGCTTTTCCGAAGACCGACGAAGCTGTTTCCGGTGACCGCCGACTATTTTCATGAGTCCGACAGGTCCTTTACGGAAGAATGTCATATTTCCTTTTCTGCAAAAATCCAAAGTTCCATTTTTAAATAGGGAGAAAACCTTAAAAATACTCAAACATGTCATACGTTTGCTTTTCTATACACAAACAATTGCCATTGAACAAATAATACACCACCTATTTGATAGTCTCCGTTAAATGCACCAACTATACAAACCGTACTTGGAATCTATCCTGTATCCAAAAACATGAACCGAGAGTCCAACTTTTAATCTTTTGGTCACAAAATGAAAGAAATTTGAACAAGTCCTTAGCAAATCAGATTCTGTAGAGACCAACCACAACAACTAACAACATCAAGCACCATTCCTCTGTGAACCTTAAAGTTTACCTTCAAGTTTCTCATTTGATGGGGGCAACCTGCTTGGATTAAAACTGCATATTTTTCTGTTTTTTATAAAAATTAATTAAAAGCAATTTTATTATTTTGAGTAGACCCGGGCAGTGACCAAAAAAAAAAGAAGTAGGCCCGGGCAAACGGGTATTCAGTTTTTGTCAAGAATGGAGAGATAAGAAAAACAATCTAGTTAACGATGTATGGAATCAGAGGAAAATAGCCGATAAAGAATATATTAACACCGCTAAATCGAAGGAGAAATGTGGACAATACTATTAAGAAAAGCAGCGTTTCATTAATAATCGGGCATATAAAAAGGGTTGGATCTCGGTTGTCTTCCATCGCCCTAATTTCGTTTTTGCGAGTTATCAATATTTAGGTCTCAGCCGTGCCTCCATTCATCAAAATCATCTCACCGTTAGTTGGTGTGGGTAACATAATTGTTACGTTTGATAATTAAGTTTTTTGCAGGGTAATGTATTGTTGTCACAATCAAATATTTAAAGCGATGGTACATTGTTTTGATATTATTGATAACAAAATAAATTATGATCAACCGGTGCGAGAGACATGCTATACGTATGTTACCGGTGCAAGCGATGGTATTTCATAAAAACAACAATCGATTGACGGAGCGAATAAGAAAAGCTGCCTAGAGTGTATGGAAGAGAACCAAAATAAACCGGAAAAATCCACTGGACCAAAACCTTAGTAACTTGGCTTTGAGTGATTTCCAAAGACTGCGAAATCTTCTGACCGACAGTAAGAAAATGGGTCTAAGTAGACGAGGAGAGATTTTCAGAGATTACTTGGGTCTTGCACTCGGAATTGGTCAGAGCTTGAGCGGTTTCCATTCTCTCTTTCAATAATCAGATTGTAGTCGTGCCAAAAAGACTATTTGAAATTTGAAATTTGCGGTTCTCTCGAGTCTTCTTATGTTGATTGTAGTCGTATCATTAATTAGCTACGAAAAAACTCTTTGAAATTGCATAAGTAGTAAATTAAGAATAAATTTAGTCATGTGGGTGTTGAAAAAAAAACCCATTAGAGTTCTTGTTGAAAAACTCTTGTGTCCAAATATTACAAAAAGAAAAATGAGCCGAGAGTCCATCTTTTAATCTTCACCAGAATGACTCTCAGACTTAAGATTACCTTTTTGCCATTAATGAAACCCTTATATTTACGATCCTATGCCATTAACGAATATATTTTTAAAAATCAACAAAAAAAATCTCTAAAAATCGTGCATAGGGTGGAATTGCTATTAAAAATCCGATTATGTTTTGTTTGAAGTGAAACGGGCCAAATTTGGGCCCAAAATTCGTCAGATTGAACCTATCTTCAGTAAAACGATCATAACTTGAGTTTCAGACATCAAAACTATGCGAAACCACTTGGAGATAAAAGCTAACTTCCATATTTTTTTGTCGATACCAAGAACGTCCTCATACTCCACAGGTAAGTCCTCCAACGGATGTCAAACTTCTGAAAGTCAGATCTAAGACTGCATTTTTCCTTTAATCATCCTATACATTGTATTTTTTTCATAGCTTTACATTTGTTTTTTTTTTTTAATTTCCTCACTTCACTTTATTTTTGTTCTATCCAATATTGCTCTTCAAATGAATGCCCGCACTTGGTGCGGGCCAGTACCTAGTATATATATATTTGATAAATTTTTTTATTAGATGACTCAAAAATTAATTGCATAAATGTATTTAATAAAAAAAAATGAAATAAAGAAATGTAATTAGTGATCACAGTAGCTGTAACCCAACAAAAATATATGTTGCTGTAATTTTTTACTTTGAAAATTTATTTGATTTAAAAGGAATTGCATTAAATTTAAATGAAACGAAAAAATAGTATACAACCCATAGAAATAATAATAAATAAGATTATCCCATTTCATGATGCATAAAAAAGATTATCCCCATTTAACCCTACAAGCAGCTGTCTCTCTCAACGATGGAATTTCTCGGAATCTTTCTCGGAATCTTATGTTTCGTGGTGATCATTTTACTAATTTATTGGATAATTCGATCCCACAAGGTCAAAATCCCGAAATTGCGTGAGGTTCGGGTGGACTCTCCGAATAAAATTCTTACCGGAGACAAAGCTTTCTCTTCTTCTCCGGACTCCTCGACCACTGACTCTTTTCCGGATACGACCGCTGACTCTTCTCCAGTGTAAGAAAAATACATATCTCCAATGTTTTTGTACTTGCTAAAATAAATCAAATGGTCTTGTAGAGGGGACCAGACAAATATGTACTTTTGTAGCTAATACGATGAAGACAAATTTTAAATTTCCATCCCTGCATAGCATTAGTAACGCATCTCTATACATAGAGTTCAATAGAATATTATCTTCTTTTTTAAAATTATCCTAGTCCAATTTAGTCGTGATAATGATTTCTTTCTTGCAATTTTGTGGTAGTTACTACACCGAGGAGCAACAAGACATTATTACTATTATAATTTTAGTATATCGACAATAGGATAAAAAATCGACAATAGGATAAAAAAGAATATTACACTTAATATTCTTATTTGTTTAAACACTCCAAATTATTGTTATTATTAAGATTTATCTAAAATATTCAGATTCCAAAATTTCTATAATATTGTTTTTATATACTACTCAAACTAAGAAAAAATGAAAAAAACTAAAGTGAAAATAAGTAAAAATAATATTACACTTAATAATTTATGGATGTTCAAACCTTTAAAACCAAACCAATTAAAATTGGATGTACTTAGACCGATATTTATATTAGTATAACACAATTTTTCTAATGTAAAAAACTTCTTATAAACAACACTATAACACCCACAACACTATAATCCGATGAAAATATACTCTGTTTTTCATCGGATTGATGATGGTAATAATATTCAGCGTTTTAAAAAAAATACTTCGATAAAAAAAATGTTTAAAATACTAACAATAATTAAAATCATAAAATTAAAAAAATACTAATTCATGAACCTTGACTGATTTTTTTTTGGTTCAACACTACTATGAATTGGTTTGAGTTTTTACCTAAACCAGATTCAAATTTAATGATTAAAAAATGGTTTTATTTGGTAATTGATGTGTGTGACCAAAAAAAAAAAAAAATTGGTAATTGATGTGATTACACAAGAACTGAAACGACGTGCGCAGGTGGGAGAGCTAAAGCTGCATGCGCTTTTATTATTTTCACACTCTGCCACTCTCTCCTATCACTCTCTCTTCGCCGAACCAAATCTCACCTTCATCGTTAATTTCCCGATTCCAATAATCAAAACCTTGATTTCGATTATCGTTTTTTAATTCCGCCATCCACCTCTGTTACTCCCTCTAATTCTCTTCTTTCCAAATTGCTTCTTCTCACCCTCAACGTTTATCATTGTCGTCGACGACACCGAGAATCCCATTGGTTGGGGTTTGTATAATCCACCAGTTATCAATTCTAATATATGAAGATGCAAATAAGTTTTTACTGTTATTGGTGATTCAAGCATCTTCTTATTTTTTGATTCTTATTCAAATTGAGCATTGGATCTTCTTTGGCTCGTGGCAGAGACCCTTCTTGTTCTTTGAACATTGAAAAGCTTCTCGAAACTAAAATCGCTAAAGCAGTTGAGCTGCGAAAGAGTTTGGGACTTCTCTCGGCCATTACTATGCTTATCGTCTTGACGATAGTGAAAGAGAAATAAAATCCACTGCCTGATCCAAACTTGTTTTCTCATTTTGGTTTTGACAATATCTCTAATTCTTTTTAGTTTTATAAAAGATATTGTCTTGTTTTCTCGGCTGCATATTGTCTGGATTGATTGTGGATGTATTTTGAGATGTAGTTGTGGTAGCATACTCTACTGCTTGGCTTGAAAATTACAAGAATGAAATTGATACTTGCTTAAGATCAATCGATGGAATCAATCACATAAACTGGAGACCGCCTCTTGATGTTCTTCAGGATTGAACTTTTAGAAGAGCAATTGTTTTTCTTCAGGATTGAACTTTTCTCTAGTCTTTGTAACTTCTATCTTGAAGATTGAACTTCTATCACAACTAAGAACAAACACAATTCACTTTTCTCTGTATTTGAATCAAGATAGAACTTCTCTTTTGTGTTTGTTCTCACAACTAAGAACAAAAACAATTGACTTTTCTCTGTCTTTGTAACTTCTATCTTCAATTGCTTCCCCAGTCAATTGTGTTTGTTCTTAGTTGTGAGAATCTGTTTGATGAAGAAGAGAGGACTGCCTGATCTTATTTGATCTCTTTTGTTTTTAGGTCAAATTTATCGGAGGCGATGGATTCTAGTGATTCGAGCAGGGGAAATTCTGTTGATTCCGGTGAAGGCTACATCGCTGATTTCTCGGAAGGGGGCAATTCTACTGATTCCAGTAATGTCTCTATGACCAGTAATATCTTTATGACCAGTAATTCTACTGATGCTGGTGACTACAGTCCTATTCTTACTCCTAGTCCTACACCCTATAATGTATACAATCTTCATTCAGAGTCACATAACTTGCCAGGTTAGATCTGCTCTTGTTTGTTTCATATAGAAATTTAGATCTGCTCTTGTTTGTTTCAAAGTAACAGATCACATGGTATATGATCATGTTACATGCATTTATAATGTCACAATCTCAGAGTTAGATTACACGTGATATATAACTATTTCATGTATTATCATGTCAGAGTTAGATGAAGTTCTGAATTTCTGAGTTCGCTCAACATATGCTATTATGTACCCTTTGTGTTAACAGTTTGTTTTGGTTTTGTTAGAAGAGGTGCTGAACAAATCAAAGTTCGAATGACTCTATTTTGAAGATGTTGCACATCTTTGCAATTTCCCATCTGGTCTTATTCTCACCAAGCAACCAATCAAAGTCTACCAAGGCTTGTATCTATTCGAAAAGTGGATGACTCCAGATGAGTACAATTGGGATTCTATCTCTGAACTTCGTTGTACTCGAGAACTTAATCGCTTGTATTATACAGTTGCAAGGAAGAATATTGGTCCGTTTGTGAGAAATGTGCGAACGACATTGTATAGAAGAATTTATCAGCTCGTGGGTTCTTTGTAAGTAAATGTTTTCTCTTGTTTCAGTCTCAATGAATAGTCTTAAAAATGCTTGTACAGGAAATCAAAATATGTCCTTGTACATTACAAAGTTTCGTTCTTGGACGATAGTGTTCCATCTTGTGATGATTCGGGCATAAGTACAACAAAATTAAAACAACTTACACAAGTGTTAAAAGAAAATGACTTGCGCAATTCGGGTCTAAGACGTTAGGAAAAAAAAAATCAAAAACCAATCAATAAAAATTAATTACTTCTGAGCTTACTTCTGAGCCGTCAGAAAAAAAAGAAATCAAAAACCAATACATAAAATTGCTTCTAATTGAAATCTAAATTCCATGTCTCATTTTATAACTTGTAAATATCTAAAGTTTCGAGATGTTGGTAAGAGTTGTGCCAGCACAACTACTACTAAAAATGCAGTATTTCAGGCGCGTCTGCTTTTCGCAAGAGTAGTGCCGGAACGACTCCTTTGGAAGAAACTAAACCGTAATAGTATTAGAAAACATAGCAATAGTTGTTTTAATTTTGTTATATAAATTTAAACGCGGGTGCAAAATAAAAGGAATATGATTTTCGCCAAACGAATATCAGTTTCACCAAACCAATATCAGTTTGGTGAAACTGATATTAGTTTGCCGAAAATCATTTATTCACCAAATTTAGCTGTTTAACTTTTTTTATTTTTTGATATTTATTGCTGTGGATTAATGACGTCTGTTTTGAATAGAAATATTAATAATTGGGTAGCAATAGTTGTTTTAGTTTTGTTATATAAATTTAAAAGCGGGTGCAAAATAAAAGGAATATGATTGCCGCAAAATAAAAGGAATATGATTGCCGCCAAAATAAAAGGAATATGATCGGCGGCAATCATATTCCTTTTATTTTGCACCCGCTTTTAAATTTATATAACAAAATTAAAACAACTTACACAAGTGTTAAAAGAAAATGACTTGCGCAATTCGGGTCTAAGACGTTAGGAAAAAAAAAATCAAAAACCAATCAATAAAAATTAATTACTTCTGAGCCGTCAGAAAAAAAAAGAAATCAAAAACCAATACATAAAATTGCTTCCAATTGAAATCTAAATTCCATGTCTCATTTTATAACTTGTAAATATCTAAAGTTTCGAGATGTTGGTAAGAGTTGTGCCAGCACAACTACTACTAAAAATTCAGTATTTCAGGCGCGTCTGCTTTTCGCAAGAGTAGTGCCGGAACGACTCCTTTGGAAGAAACTAAACCGTAATAGTATTAGAAAACATAGCAATAGTTGTTTTAATTTTGTTATATAAATTTAAACGCGGGTGCAAAATAAAAAGAATATGATTTTCGCCAAACGAATATCAGTTTCACCAACCCAATATTAGTTTGGTGAAACTGATATTAGTTTGGAGAAAATCATTTATTCACCAAATTTAGCTGTTTAACTCTTTATTTTTTGATATTTATTGCTGTGGAATAATGACGTCTGTTTTGAATAGAAATATTAATACTTGGGTAGCAGTAGTTGTTTTAGTTTTGTTATATAAATTTAAAAGCGGGTGCAAAATAAAAGGAATATGATTGCCGCAAAAATAAAAGGAATATGATTGGCGGCAATCATATTCCTTTTATTTTGCACCCGCTTTTAAATTTATATAACAAAATTAAAACAACTTACACAAGTGTTAAAAGAAAATGACTTGCGCAATTCGGGTCTAAGACGTTAGGAAAAAAAAAATCAAAAACCAATCAACAAAAAATTAATTACTTCTAAGCTTACTTCTGAGCCGTCAGAAAAAAAAAATCAAAAACCAATACATAAAATTGCTTCCAATTGAAATCTAAATTCCAGGTCTCATTTTATAACTTGTAAATATCTAAAGTTTCGAGATGTTGGTAAGAGTTGTGCCAGCACAAGTACTACTAAAAATGCAGTATTTCAGGCGCGTCTGCTTTTCGCAAGAGTAGTGCCGGAACGACTCCTTTGGAAGAAACTAAACCGTAATAGTATTAGAAAACATAGCAATAGTTGTTTTAATTTTGTTATATAAATTTAAACGCGGGTGCAAAATAAAAGGAATATGATTTTCGCCAAACGAATATCAGTTTCACCAACCCAATATTAGTTTGGTGAAACTGATATTAGTTTGGAGAAAATCATTTATTCACCAAATTTAGCTGTTTAACTCTTTTTATTTTTTGATATTTATTGCTGTGGAATAATGACGTCTGTTTTGAATAGAAATATTAATACTTGGGTAGCAGTAGTTGTTTTAGTTTTGTTATATAAATTTAAAAGCGGGTGCAAAATAAAAGGAATATGATTGCCGCCAAAATAAAAGGAATATGATTGGCGGCAATCATATTCCTTTTATTTTGCACCCGCTTTTAAATTTATATAACAAAATTAAAACAACTTACACAAGTGTTAAAAGAAAATGACTTGCGCAATTCGGGTCTAAGACTTTAGGAAAAAAATAATCAATAAAAATTAATTACTTCTGAGCTTACTTCTGAGCCGTCAGAAAAAAAAAAGAAATCAAAAACCAATACATAAATATGCTTCTAATTGAAATCTAAATTCCATGTCTCATTTTATAACTTGTAAATATCTAAAGTTTCGAGATGTTGGTAAGAGTTGTGCCAGCACAACTACTACTAAAAATGCAGTATTTCAGGCGCGTCTGCTTTTCGCAAGAGTAGTGCCGGAACGACTCCTTTGGAAGAAACTAAACCGTAATAGTATTAGAAAACATAGCAATAGTTGTTTTAATTTTGTTATATAAATTTAAACGCGGGTGCAAAATAAAAGGAATATGATTTTCGCCAAACGAATATCAGTTTCACCAACCCAATATTAGTTTGGTGAAACTGATATTAGTTTGGAGAAAATCATTTATTCACCAAATTTAGTTGTTTAACCCTTTTTATTTTTTGATATTTATTGCTGTGGATTAATGACGTCTGTTTTGAATAGAAATATTAATACTTGGGTAGCAGTAGTTGTTTTAGTTTTGTTATATAAATTTAAAAGCGGGTGCAAAATAAAAGGAATATGATTGCCGCCAAAATAAAAGGAATATGATTGGCGGCAATCATATTCCTTTTATTTTGCACCCGCTTTTAAATTTATATAACAAAATTAAAACAACTTACACAAGTGTTAAAAGAAATTGACTTGCGCAATTCGGGTCTAAGACGTTAGGAAAAAAAAAATCAAAAACCAATCAACAAAAAATTAATTACTTCTAAGCTTACTTCTGAGCCGTCAGAAAAAAAAATAATCAAAAACCAATACATAAAATTGCTTCCAATTGAAATCTAAATTCCATGTCTCATTTTATAACTTGTAAATATCTAAAGTTTCGAGATGTTGGTAAGAGTTGTGCCAGCACAACTACTACTAAAAATGCAGTATTTCAGGCGCGTCTGCTTTTCGCAAGAGTAGTGCCGGAACGACTCCTTTAGAAGAAACTAAACCGTAATAGTATTAGAAAACATAGCAATAGTTGTTTTAATTTTGTTATATAAATTTAAACGCGGGTGCAAAATAAAAGGAATATGATTTTCGCCAAACGAATATCAGTTTCACCAACCCAATATTAGTTTGGTGAAACTGATATTAGTTCGGAGAAAATCATTTATTCACCAAATTTAGCTGTTTAACTCTTTTTATTTTTTGATATTTATTGATGTGGATTAATGACGTCTGTTTTGAATAGAAATATTAATACTTGGGTAGCAGTCATTGTTTTAGTTTTGTTATATAAATTTAAAAGCGGGTGCAAAATAAAAGGAATATGATTGCCGCCAAAATAAAAGGAATATGATTGGCGGCAATCATATTCCTTTTATTTTGCACCCGCTTTTAAATTTATATAACAAAATTAAAACAACTTACACAAGTGTTAAAAGAAAATGACTTGCGCAATTCGCGTCTAAGACGTTAGGAAAAAAAAAATCAAAAACCAATCAATAAAAATTAATTACTTCTGAGCTTACTTCTGAGCCGTCAGAAAAAAAAAAGAAATCAAAAACCAATACATAAAATTGCTTCCAATTGAAATCTAAATTCCATGTCTCATTTTATAACTTGTAAATATCTAAAGTTTCGAGATGTTGGTAAGAGTTGTGCCAGCACAACTACTACTAAAAATGCAGTATTTCAGGCGCGTCTGCTTTTCGCAAGAGTAGTGCCGGAACGACTCCTTTGGAAGAAACTAAACCGTAATAGTATTAGAAAACATAGCAATAGTTGTTTTAATTTTGTTATATAAATTTAAAAGCGGGTGCAAAATAAAAGGAATATGATTTTCGCCAAACCAATATTAGTTTCACCAAACCAATATCAGTTTGGTGAAACTGATATTTGTTTGCCGAAAATCATTTATTCACCAAATTTAGCTGTTTAACTCTTTTTATTTTTCGATATTTACCGCCAATAGTTGTTTTAGTTTTGTTATATAAATTTAAAAGCGGGTGCAAAATAAAAGGAATATGATTGCCGCAAAATAAAAGGAATATGATTGCCGCCAAAATAAAAGGAATATGATTGGCGGCAATCATATTCCTTTTATTTTGCACCCGCTTTTAAATTTATATAACAAAATTAAAACAACTTACACAAGTGTTAAAAGAAAATGACTTGCGCAATTCGGGTCAAAGACGTTAGGAAAAAAAAAATCAAAAACCAATCAATAAAAAAGCGCTTAGTGGGAGGCAACCCACTTGTAAGTTTTTCATTCTTTATGTTTTCTTAAAAAAAAAAAAAAAAAAAAAAAAACGTTTTTTATGCTGTGTCGATCGACATGGTCTTGTGTGTCGATCGACACACATGTCTGACAACAATTTTTCAATTTTTCGTTTTTCATCCTTTCTCCTTATTTTCACACTGAGGACAGTGTGAAGTAAGTCTAGGGGAGGATATTATCTCTTACTAACGTTATTTGATTTTTGGTGTTATTTTTAACTTTTTATCGAGTCAAAAAATGTTTTATTGAGTCAAATATTTAGTAGGGAACAATGATCTTGGTTATATGAGTTATTTGTGTTTTGACCTGCTTTTGAGTGATATGACAGAACTGGATATGGATTGACTGAACGGAAAAACCCGGGGTTTGATCAGCTTACTAGAGACACCCATGGATGTGCATGATTTCAGAAAAACCTGAGCCTATTGCACGGTTTCAATCTCAGGGTTAGTCCTCGTTCTTACTTGAATAAACATCTCTCTTTTATGATTTCCCTCTCTCCCACTTAGAGAAAAATGCTTAATAAAACCCAAGTACAAGGCTGAGGAAAGTTTCCTGTGATGCCATTGTTTGTTTTGGGAGCTCAGGATTGTCGGTGAGGGATGTCTCGGACTGAACTCACTGAGTCCAGAGGAAGGGCTGAGTAGGGATGCGGACGTTAAAACGCCAAGAAAACCCTGCTCTGTCCCTTGAAAAAAAAATGATGATAAAAAGAGGACCGATAGAAAAATAAAATGATACACTAGAAAAGTAGGGAAAAATCGGTCCTAAGCTTTTAATAAGTCTGGGGGAGAGAAAGAAAATCTTGTGTATATAGAGATTGTTTGTTCAGGTGTAGAAAAGGGGAGAATTTTGGTTCTCGGGCAATACTCTGAGGCGAAACCAGGCAGTGATGGTATCTGGAGGATTTGCATTGTTTGTGGCGTTTATCTGGGACGTTGTGGAAAGCTCTGGACGAAGTACTCAATGTTCATTTCATATGTCAGTTTCTGTTGTGCTGGAGATCATTATGACGAACGGTCAGGTGTAGGTAATTCATATGGTCAGGTAAGTTTCCACGATTTTCAAACTTCTTCTCCTGGTTTGGTTTCTGTTTTGCTTGAGGGCAAGCAAAGGCTAAGTCTGGGGGAGTTGATATATCATGGTTTTTACCGGTTTTCCACCATGATATAAGTTGTTTTATCGAGTCTTTTAGTTGTTATTTGAGTCTTAATAGGTACTTATATGAGATGGGAGCTTATTGGAGCTTTTGGAGCAAAAAGGGATCAAGAACAAGTCAAGACACAACATTTGAAGAAAGTCCAGATTTTGCCTTGTGTCGATCGACACTCACGATGCTGTCGATCGACGCTTCGCTCTGAGTTTTCAATTGCCGTCAGTTTGGCAGGTCATGTCGATCGACACACTCCTTAGTGTCGATCGACACATCTTATTTTCCTGCGACCAGAATTTCAGAAATTGCAGTTTTTGCCCAGAAGTTTTCCCTGAAGTTCAGAGTTGGCCCATATCGTGTTTTACCCTATTATAAACGATTTTAGACTTTGTAATTCAATATATGCTTTATTCTAGACTAGAGATTGGAGAGATTTTGTGGAGAGCTTTGGAGAGACGAATCCTGCCTGTTCATCGATTCCGAACTCCTTTATTTCTAATCTCAATCTCTTTATGTTTTCTTATTCATTGAATTTGATTGCATCCATGTCCATGTCTGAGTAATTTACTAGTTAGGGTTAGGGTTTCCACAAAGGGGATTTGATGAAGAATTGTTAATTGCTATTTGTTAGGGTTAATAAATCTAATAGTTTTCTTCTTGGTTGAATTAATTACTTGAATCTAGATTAGCTACCTAGATCTAAGCCTATAGGTGATTGATAGATACGACAGTATTATTGAGAACCTGATCTACCATAGAAGAGCGAAATAGCCTAATTACGTAGGAAGCTCGAATTAGGGATTTCGTGAACTTAACAAACTCGTTTAGAATGCATTCCTAGATCCGGAATATTCGCATACGACAGTTGGTGTATTAGTTTCTAGGCATAGTCTGTCATACAACGACAGTTGGTGATAGTATAATAGTGTTTGTGTTCTAAGCAGGAATTAGTTAGAACCCTAATGATAGTGATTACAATTTGGATTCATTCCCTGGAATTCTCTAGCTTTAACGTTTTTAATCGATTGTTTACAACCTCTTTGCTTATACGTTTACCTATTATTTTACAAATCATATTGCTTAGGTTAGTCCGAATTTTAGTTAGTATTGTGTTTTTCCAAGTCTCTGTGGATACGATCCCTACTATACTACTGTGTTTGCTGTCCACTTGCAGTGTGATTTTAGGGTAGAACTTATCTCTACATCAACACAACCCTTCAGAATGATAAACGATTCTGAATAATAGATAATAGAATGGTTATTACCTATGTTTGATGAAAAGGATAAGCGTTTAGCGATTATGAACCCTTTAGAATAGAATGAAAACGATTCCAAACCCTTCAGAAAGGATAATAAATAAGCGTTTAGCGATTCTGAACCCTCCAGAATAGAATGGTAAACGATTCAGAATAGAAGGATTGGGCAGTTAGATCTTGGGGACTACATACCTGCTGGGTCGCCCGTTTGTGAGTATATAGGAGTGCTAAGAAGAACCGACGACATGTATACTCTCTCTTACAATGATTACATCTTCGAGATCGATTGCCAACAAACAATGCAAGGTCTTGATGGAAGACATGAAAAGATGCGATGGTTGGGTGAAAAGAGACAATGGTTCGCTGAACGGTCGTGACTATTCGGTAAGGCAATCTTGAAGGGTTCAAAATCGTTTATGTAGGGTTCATAATCGTTTCTCCTTCGTCAAAGTCAAACTAGGGTTTGAATGACTCTTTGACTTCCTATTTCATGTTTTTGGGTATTGAGAAATCGGCCATATATGGAAACTGACCTTTTGGTGGGATCCGCTTGATCCTGCGCGTGCTGGTCCATCTTAGCATCATATTGAGAGCCTCTAGGTGATGTGGAATGTCTTGTGGTTGCCAAGCTCTTGGTTGTTGATGGTGGGACCGGTTGGGGCCCGAACTTGCCATACACCGTCGCATATTTTTACACAAAACAAACACAGTACGAGTTTGTTTTCTAATTACTGCATACATAGTGGTTAATGAGGGTACAAATTTGAGGAAAATTTAATAACACAGATTAGGAAGTCATGCTGATACCCCAAGGGTTCTCCTCGTCCTTACTAGGGTATAGAGCTATTGTATCAGCAACTTATGACGACCCATCGATGATTGACGAAGAAACTTGGTAAATTTGAGGTACCGAAACTTTGCAAGTGGACTTAATAAATATTTTATTAAGTTATATGAATAAACACCAGGTTACCCCAGGTAAATAATAATATAGTTTGTATAAACTATAGATTATCCAACCCAAACCCAATATTACCCTTTAATGTATAATTACTTAAGTGTATGTGCAACCCGTTATGCAATGAATGTTTCTTTTTGAACTACTCTATGTTTGGTATCTAACATTACCCAAGGGATAGTTAAATTATGTGGTTGTTCTCTATTTTATCCGGGGTAATATAGTTTAAGATATTACCAATGAAATGGTCAAAGTAACCACATTTGGTTATAATTTAATTTTACAACTACTTTAACAAAGGAAGGGGAGTAATAATTTCGTTCTGTTTTTCAGAACTCGGGCTTTTTTCCTACCTCTTCTCGGAGTCGACTGGTTGCCCTCTTTTCAATCCACCTGAGCGAAAAGAAAATGAAATGGTCACCCTCCAAGTCAACTCAAAGACTATGCTGGTCAAAAAAAGATGGAGATAAAGGCCAAAACAAATGCCAGTTTGGCGCCCAACAACTATCGGTTTGGGGTTAGACTTATGCCAAAAAAAGATAAAGGCCAAAACAAATGCCAGTTTGGCGCCCAACAACTATCGGTTTGGGGTCAGACTTATTCCAAAAAAAAGATAAAGGTCAAAACAAATGCCAGTTTGGTGCCCAACAACTATCGGTTTGGGGTCAGACTTATGCCAAAAAAAAACCAGCCTTATAATTTAACGTATAAAACACTATTAGTTTAGTTCCCTCTAATGTTCTTGTAGCCAGTGAAATCCTTCAAATGGCCAGGTGTACGCAAAGTACGTTGAGATCGTAGACTATAGTGACTTGTGTTTGCAACCTATCCAGATTCACCATTTATACTAAGTTGAATATATAAACATTTGGAGATAAAAAAAATTTAAACACAACAAATACCTGATCATTGTTGCTGGCCTACGAGTTGCAGCCACACGGGCCTCTCTCTCACAGCGGGCAGTCTCAGCAGCCAAGCGCTCCGCTTCAGCGGCTTCAGCGGCCAAGCGCTCCCGGCGGGCAGTCTCAGCAGCCAAGCGCTCCGCTTCAGCAGCCAAGGGCTCCACAGGCTCATTTTCACCATCAACCTATCCAGATTCATCATTTATATAAGTTTAATATATAAACATTTGGAGATAAAAAAATAAAACTTTAAACACAACAAATACCTGATCATTGTTGTTGGCCTCTACTCTATCGTGCTCGAGGAAGATGGGGAATGGGAGGGGGAATTCATCTATCAAAACAAAACAAAAAATCATAAGAATCCTTTATCCATTGGTCTAGATTCGTTAAATCCATAAACACAATTCAAGAAAAACCACAGTTAAATCTCAATTGACTTACTCACCATTGGTCTAGATTCGTTCTCCTTATTATGAATTTGTTCAGATGATCTGCTCCTACGGTTTCTTGACAGTCCCAAGCTCAAATCCATCTATTAAAACATAACAAAGGCAATCTCTAGTGAAGTTATTGAAGTTGAAAAATTGCAGGTAAGTATATCTAATGTTGTCAAGGAATTGAAGTCACCTCTCCAGCATTCACGACATAATAGTCATGTCGTTTGTCCCAGTATTCATTCACTTTCTCATATTCTTTTTTTTTCTCCAATCCTTGTTTTTGTTCTTGCTAAGTGATAAGTTGGGAAGTATTTTCATATCTGGCATCTCATTAGGTATGCACACCTCCGCCAGTCCCAATTGCTTGAAGAACTTATGAGGGCAATTGTATGCGACCACATTGAAGCAAATACAAGCTGTGCACGAGTATATCATAGGAACATGATCTTTGTACTCATCGGGCAATTCAAGGTTACGGCCAGAAAGTTTATAAGGTTGCCATGTAACCTGCGAATATATAATCAAGTATTGAGTTTACAACAAGAATTATAACCATATATAAGCCATCACTTTAGCTGACAAGAAAGGAAATATAATCTATGAAACTAAATCAAAACTGATGAACAATCTGCTTATTCCATAGACCGCAGAAACAGAGAGAATTAGGAATGTGAAAGAAGAAAGAAGAAAGAAGAAGAGACCAGAGAGAATTAGAAGCGATAGTATTACCTGATTTTCCATCATGTTGTCAAGCTTGTTTTGGAAATACTTCACATTGGTGTACTTATCATGTCCTTTAGGAAATAGATTTAACCACCCCGAAAGCAGAGGAAACCCAGGAGGTGGAGGATCAATACCTAATGCTTCGCGTAAGCAGGGAAATCGTTCCACTGCAAATATCTACAAGGAAATTAAAAAACAAATGTTAGTAAACATTATTATGTAACAAAGTGACTGTTTTGATAAAAAAAATTGTTTTACTGAGTTTTAGACCTTACCATCAGAGCATACGTAAAACCAGAGAACTTTTTGGTCTTCCCCGCCTCAAGACCTTTCCTCACGGACACCAAACCATGCTTGATGAATGCAAGCGTCGCTGCTCCCCAAGCATAGTCGTTGACTGATTCTCCAAGTAATGGTAGATATATGGGAGATACGCTTTCTGTTGTTTTCCCAAAAAGTAAACTCCCCACCAAGAAGAAAAGATATGCCTTTTGATAAGGCATCAAATCAATCGCATCATTTGGTACCTTTTCAAATTTAGATTTCAGCTTCTTGAGATCGACGGTGAAAGAGCTCTGTCTACTCTTTTGACAAAACAAGCTGCGAGCCTCCTCTTCTCTTACTTTTAGGTGTTCCTGAATTGTACGTCAGGGATGTTTATCCTCATAACCGGATACCTGAATTCAGATTGAGCATAAAAGTCAGTGATATTTTAGCGAAAGCATAAAAATCAACAATAAAAAAGGTGTTAATGAAATACAAAATTCAAATTAAATACATGTAACCCATCGATGGGAAGTCCAGTACTATATAAGATATCTTCAAGTCCGATATCTACATAGAACTTATTACTCTCCCCAAAAGCAAAAGCATTCTCTTTTAAGTCATAAAACTTAACTAGAGCGGTGATGAGCTTCATATTAAGCCTATGTACCGTCTTGGGAATACTTAAAAAGTATCTAAAACATGTAGCTTCGATACGGCTTCTGATTCTTGGATCTAAATTCCAAGTAAGAAATGTAGGCATATGACAATTAGTTGGGGAATTTTGTTCCCGCCCCACCACACCTGTAGCCATTGTGCCTACAATTTCATCCAAGAACAACAACAAATGAGATCGATGTAATGATATGCCAACCTTCAGGTTCTCTATGGAATATACGCAAAACACGTTCAGCTAAAAGGTTTCAAGACAAAGCAACGAATTATTATCAACAGGAAAGTTCAGAGCCCAAGGTCGACCCCAATTTGAAAAACGCTAAACAAACCCCAATTTATAACACTATATAAACAGAAGATGCTGCTACAGAGAAGTTTTTCAGAGATTCTTAAGCTTAAGCATCAATAGAACTCATGTAATCAAACAGAGTCTGTTCTATGAAATTTTACTTTGACAAAAATTCTCATGAACTCATGTAAAGAACTATGATTAGGCTAAGTTTGCAGAGTATCTTAAGATACAACAAGTTTCAACTCGTTAAGCAATTCGACCTCATTTGTTTCTACTGTAAACTAAGATGCAGAAAAAAGGAACCAATCCTTTGTATAAAAGTCTTATTAAGATCTCTAAAGAACAAAACATGAAACCCAGAAACCAAATTAACAAACATATTTGAAAGAAACCAAATTAACAAACAAATTTCTAAAGACTAAAACAAACGTATTTGAAAGAAACCAAATTAACAAACATATCTCTAAAGAATAAAACATGAAAACCATAAACCAAAACATCAAGTTAGTGATATGAAATTACAAAACTTAGACAAAGATTCTAGGGAGAGTTTGGTTTGATTAATAAGCAGTAACCATTATAGAAGATACAGAACCAAATCAGTAACTACTTAAGCTCTTGTGTGAATTCTACAAGGCATCAATTAGCACAAAAATGCAAGTTCCCAATTCTAGCTTAACTTCAGTGTACTAATCTCTTCAAAGAATATTATCAATACGACGTGCAGCAACTCATAAGAGAACCAAATCACTTTCTTAAAGGTATATTCAAAATCGAGGATTGTCTTCTAGCAAAGAAAATGCAAAATCGAGGATTGTCTTCTAGCAAAGAAAATGCAAAACTAAAGCTATGAATAGATGGTGAAGTAAAAGACTAGCAATCAAGAATGTAGCTAATACAAGATTACCATCTTAAAGAAGATGAAGATTGTAATCAAAACCAGTAAACATTCACATAACCAAATTGGAACATGACTCAAAAAATACTCCGTAGACCAACATCACCAACCGATTTCGATCTCTCTTCCAGCAAGTAACAAGAGATTGAGAATCAAAACCCAGATAATCAAAACCCAGAGAATCAATCCGATTCGGAATATAGCATGTGATTGGGATATGGGTGAATGACGATCAAAACCCAGCAAGTAATATAACATATATATTGGAATATAGCATAATCAAAACCCAGCAAGTAATATATTGTAATTCATACAGATTGTTTCCACATCATTGGGTGAATGACGATCTACATTCCGACAGTCAAGGCATGGGCATATTATCATATCATTATGGCCTAAACTTGCAGACACAACCCGTACAAAATCCCTAGCACCTCTCTCATAAGCTGGATCAACTCTTAAGTAGAGTTATGTGAAAGAAAAAAAAATAAGAGAGGAGACCTTAAGTCTCTAATCGGCCATTAAAACACTACCAATATAATTAATACTAATACCTGCATATATGTACCCATGCCTTGTCCAACATTATAAGTAACCTTTATTAAAAAGGTAAACACAACAATTCAAACACAAAAGTATGACTAAAGAACGTTACTAATTTTTCTAGTAACAATCACACCACAAAAACAATAAAAAATCAATCCAGAAAACAATCACAACAACCGTAAACAACTAAGCAAATCAAAATAATGAAATTGAATATATCAGACAGACCTGTTCAAGCTATATATTTAATAGATTGATAATGTGATTTAAACCCCTAATCAGTTTCAATCAACATCAATAATCAAACTTACACAATCACACAACAAAAAACATTTATAATTTTATCCTAAAAACAATCACAACCATAGTAAAGACCAAAAGAAATCAACATACCGAAATTGGATAGAAGGGACCGACTCGTAGAAACTACTTGCAGATTGATTATTATGAATTCTAGTCCCTATGAACCAAAAAAGTCTTCAGTTCCCCAATATTGCAATCGATACACCTGCAAACAAATAACCGAAATTACTATATTTCGAGATTAACATTGCTTTAAAACAGATCACGAAATCTTATGCACAAGTGATAGTTAAATAGTAAAGACACACAAACAAATTTATATATAAGCAACATGAGTTTAAAGCATCAAATCAGTAATTCGCACACAACCACAAACAAACTCATGTCACATTGTCACTATATCAAAACCGGATATGTTCCAGTACTCTATCACCCGAATAATATGTCAAGACTCATGAAACCATGGCCAAAAAGTTTCTTTTTTGCCATTTTTGCCATTAGCTCAAATTTTTCATTAAGAAATGAATACATCTCATAAAAAAAATGTTTACAAACACACATATGCCTTTAATGACGGAGTGATCGAGAAGTGAAACAGCAGGAAGAAGATTTGTTCGATTAGATGCTTCTTCTTCTTCGCATATCTCATACCAGCTTTTCTTTTTCACGACCGATTCTGCTTCATAGATTCGATTTGTATTCGTGCAACAAATAACGACGATGCTCTCCGATCTTCCAAAGGAGATGGCAGAGGAGGTGCTCTCTAGGCTTCCGGTGATATCGCTGAGAGGAGTGCGATCGACCTGCAAAAAGTGGAACACTTTATCCAAAAGTCGCACCTTTACAATGCTTTACATCCGTGAAGCAAAGAAGAAGCAGAGGAAGGAGTTTCAAGTGGCAGTGATTCTCGATTGTAGGCTTTCTTTATTCAGCGTCAATCTCCTTAATCCATCTATAGATCTTATAGGTAAACTCATTAGCCTAGACGATGAAGATCGAGTTGACATGTATAAAATCTTTCAGTGCAATGGTTTATTGTTATGCCAGACCAAAGACAGATCTAGGCTTGTTGTTTGGAACCCTTATTCTGCGCAAACAAGGTGGATCGAACCCAGAACTTCTTTCCACTTGTTGGACAGGTATGCTCTTGGATACGAGAGGAATTATCAGTACTCGCTTCGTCGCCACAAAGTCTTGAGATTTGTGGATGACCAGAGAATTTGTGAGTTTGAAATATACAGTTTTAGGTCTAATTCATGGAAGGTTCTTCATGTCAATCCGGACTGGGATATAGGATTTTTCCGACATGGCTTGTCTCTCGGTGGAAACACTTACTGGATTGCCCAAGATAAGAAACATGGAACCCATGGCCTTTTTTTCGTACTCTGTTTTGATTTCACAACGGAGAAATTTGGACAGCGCCTGCCTTTGCCTTTTCATACTTTCGGTCTAGATACTGTGGCTCTATCAAGTGTTAGGGGAAAACAGATTGCAGTGTTATGGCAGAAAAGAAGTTGTCCATATACCTTGAAGATATGGATTAGCAAGAGGATAGAGCCCAATGTTGTGTCATGGAACAAGGTGTTGCTAATGGTTGATATGAAACCTCTAACCGGTTTTCCCTTCTTATTCTCCGCTGTAAGTTTCTTCGTTGATGAAAAGAAGAAGGTGGCGCTGGTTCTTGATAAAGAAGGAGATGGTGGAGGTACATCTGATTTTCGTACCTCCACTCGCAACATAGCTTACATCATTGGAAATAACGGGTACTTCAAGACAGTGGATCTTGGCGAATCTAGAAAAATAACTTGTTGGCCACTTGGGTGCTCTTATGTTCCGAGCTCGGTGCAAATCAAGCAAGTCGCTCCACGAGCCAACCATAAAACAGCCTAATCTATTGTCGTTTAAAGTTTATACGATTGTTTATTTTCTCATCTTTGATTTATTATTTTGTATCCCAGACAACATGGCCTCTGTTTCTTTTGCTTTGTGCATCCTGTTGGAGCTATAGTTTTTGTTTATACTTGGTGACAGAATCTATATCATAGTTTGAATTTTTTAGTCTTGTCCGGACTCGATTTCAAATTTAGTTTAAAAGTCTTGGTGAAAGAGGTTGCCGAAAATAACAGGTTCGGTTTATCAATCGGAACAGATCTAAAAAAATTCAAAATAAAAATAAAATCAATTTAGAATGACTTTCAAATGCTTCAGTCAACTCATCTCTGATGATGGTCATTTAACTAAGATAATATGAATATTCATTTGTTCTGTAATTATCGGATATAACATATCAATTTGAAAGGTTTAAATCAAATTAAACCAGATAACGTAATTCATATCTGGAACAAAAGGAAAATTATCCGGGATAATCTGAGTTTTAGCTTGCTCACTTATCTAGGATTATGAGGCAAGTAACGAACGTTAAATAGACAATAGAAATCAAATAAAGGTAAATGTTTGAAAACAAGTTCGGAAAAACAAATTGCAAATTCGGAAAGTTGTCACGCCTTCTTCAAAAACCCTCACCAATGAAATCTTCATCACTTGTATGGTCTCCATTTGAGTTTTCAGAATCTAAAAGTATCGTACTTATGCCCGAATCATCACAAGATGGAACACTATCGTCCAAGAACGAAACTTTGTAATGTACAAGGACATATTCTGATTTCCTATAAAAAATGAGAAACAACAACAACTTGGTTAGCATTTTTAAGACTATTCATTGAGACTGAAACAAGAGAAAACATTTACTTACAAAGAACCCACGAGCTGATAAAATTTTCTATACAATGTCGTTCGCACATTTCTCAAAAACGGACCAATATTCTTCCTTGAAACTGTATAATACAAGCGATTAAGTTCTCGAGTACAACGAAGTTCAGAGATAGAATCCCAATTGTACTCATCTGGAGTCATCCACTTTTCGAATAGATACAAGCCTTGGTAGACTTTGATTGGTTGCTTGGTGAGAATAAGACCAGATGGGAAATTGCAAAGATGTGCAACATCTTCAAAATAGAGCCATTCGAACTTTGATTTGTTCAGCACCTCTTCTAACAAAACCAAAACAAACTGTTAACACAAAGGGTACATAATAACATATGTTGAGTTAACTCAGAAATTCAGAACTTCATCTAACTCTGACATGATAATACATGAAATAGTTATATATCACGTGTAATCTAACTCTGAGATTGTGACATTATAAATGCATGTAACATGATCATATACCATGTGATCCGTTACTATGAAACAAACAAGAGCAGATCTAAATTTCTATATGAAACAAACAAGAGCGATCTAACCTGGCAAGTTATGTGACTCTGACTGAAGATTGTATACATTATAGGGTGTAAGACTAGGAGTAAGAATAGGACTGTAGTCACCAGCATCAGTAGAATTACTGGTCATAGAGATATTACTGGTCATAGAGACATTACTGGAATCAGTAGAATTGCCCCCTTCCGAGCAATCAGCGATGTAGCCTTCACCGGAATCAACAGAATTGGCCCTGCTCGAATAACTAGAATCCATCGCCTCCGATAAATTTGACCTAAAAACAAAAGAGATCAAATAAGATCAAATAAGATCAGGCAGTCCTCTCTTCTTCATCAAACAGATTCTCACAACTAAGAACAAACACAATTGACTGGGGAAGCAATTGAAGATAGAAGTTACAAAGACGAGAGAAAAGTCAATTGTTTTTGTTCTTAGTTGTGAGAACAAACACAAAAGAGAAGTTCTATCTTGATTCAAATACAGAGAAAAGTGAATTGTGTTTGTTCTTAGTTGTGATAGAAGTTCAATCTTCAAGATAGAAGTTACAAAGACTAGAGAAAAGTTCAATCCTGAAGAAAAACAACTGCTCTTCTAAAAGTTCAATCCTGAAGAACATCAAGAGGCGGTCTCCAGTTTATGTGATTGATTCCATCGATTGATCTTAAGCAAGTATCAATTTCATTCTTGTAATTTTCAAGCCAAGCAGTAGAGTATGCTACCACAACTACATCTCAAAATACATCCACAATCAATCCAGACAATATGCAGCCGAGAAAACGAGACAATATCTTTTATAAAACTAAAAAGAACTAGAGATATTGTCAAAACCAAAATGAGAAAACAAGTTAGGATCAGGCAGTGGATTTTATTTCTCTTTCACTATCGTCAAGACGATAAGCATAGTAATGGCCGAGAGAAGTCCCAAACTCTTTCGCAACTCAACTGCTTTAGCGATTTTAGTTTCGAGAAGCTTTTCAATGTTCAAAGAACAAGAAGGGTCTCTGCCACGAGCCAAAGAAGATCCAATACTCAATTTGAATAAGAATAAAAAAAAATAAGAAGATGCTTGAATCACCAATAACAGTAAAAACTTATTTGCATCTTCATATATTAGAATTGATACCTGGTGGATTATACAAACCCCAACCAATGGGATTCTCGGTGTCGTCGACGACAATGATAAACGTTGAGGGTGAGAAGAAGCAATTTGGAAAGAAGAAAAATAGAGGGAGTAACAGAGGTGGATGGCGGAATTAAAAAACGATAATCGAAAACAAGGTTTTGATTATTTGAATCGGGAAATTAACGATGAAGGTGAGATTTGGTTCGGCGAAGAGAGAGTGATAGGAGAGAGTGGCAGAGTGTGAAAATAATAAAAGCGCATGCATCTTTAGCTCTCCCACCTGCGCACGTCGTTTCAGTTCTTGTGTAATCACATCAATTACCAATTTTTTTTTTTTTGGTCACACACATCAATTACCAAATAAAACCATTTTTTAATCATTAAATTTGAATCTGGTTTAGGTAAAAACTCAAACCAATTCATAGTAGTGTTGAACCAAAAAAAAATCAGTCAAGGTTCATGAATTAGTATTTTTTTTAATTTTATGATTTTAATTATTGTTAGTATTTTAAACATTTTTTTTTATCGAAGTATTTTTTTTTTAAAACGCTGAATATTATTACCATCATCAATCCGATGAAAAACAGAGTATATTTTCATCGGATTATAGTGTTGTGGGTGTTATAGTGTTGTTTATAAGAAGCTTTTTACATTTGAAAAATTGTGTGTTATACTAATATAAATATCGGTCTAAGTACATCCAATTTTAATTGGTTTGGTTTTAAAGGTTTGAACATCCATAAATTATTAAGTGTAATATTATTTTTACTTATTTTCACTTTAGTTTTTTCATTTTTTCTTAGTTTGAGTAGTATATAAAAACAATATTATAGAAATTTTGGAATCTGAATATTTTAGATAAAACTTAATAATAACAATAATTTGGAGTGTTTAAACAAATAAGAATATTAAGTGTAATATTCTTTTTTATCCTATTGTCGATTTTTTATCCTATTGTCGATATACTATAATTATAATAGTAATAATGTCTTGTTGCTCCTCGGTGTAGTAACTACCACAAAATTGCAAGAAAGAAATCATTATCACGACTAAATTGGACTAGGATAATTTTAAAAAAGAAGATAATATTCTATTGAACTCTATGTATAGAGATGCGTTACTAATGCTATGCAGGGATGGAAATTTAAAATTTGTCTTCATCGTATTAGCTACAAAAGTGCATATTTGTCTGGTCCCCTCTACAAGACCATTTGATTTATTTTAGCAAGTACAAAAACATTGGAGATATGTATTTTTTTTCTTACACTGGAGAAGAGTCAGCGGTCGTATCCGGAAAAGAGTCAGTGGTCGAGGAGTCCGGAGAAGAAGAGAAAGCTTTGTCTCCGGTAAGAATTTTATTCGGAGAGTCCACCCGAACCTCACGCAATTCCGGGATTTTGACCTTGTGGGATCGGATTATCCAATAAATCAGTAAAATGATCACCACGAAACATAAGATTCCGAGAAAGATTCCGAGAAATTCCATCGTTGAGAGAGACAAGCTTGTAGGGTTAAATGGGGATAATCTTTTTTATGCATCATGAAATGGGATAATCTTATTTATTATTATTTCTATGGGTTGTATACTATTTTTTCGTTTCATTTAAATTTAATGCAATTCCTTTTAAATCAAATAAATTTTCAAAGTAAAAAATTACAGCAACATATATTTTTGTTGGGTTACAGCTACTGTGATCACTAATTACATTTCTTTATTTCATTTTTTTTTATTAAATACATTTATGCAATTAATTTTTGAGTCATCTAATAAAAAATTTTATCGAATATATATATACTAGGTACTGGCCCGCACCAAGTGCGGGCATTCATTTGAAGAGCAATATTGGATAGAACAAAAATAAAGTGAAGTGAGGAAATTAAAAAAAAAACCAAATGTAAAGCTATGAAAAAAATACAATGTATAGGATGATTAAAGGAAAAATGCAGTCTTAGATCTGACTTTCAGAAGTTTGACATCCGTTGGAGGACTTACCTGTGGAGTATGAGGACGTTCTTGGTATCGACAAAAAAATATGGAAGTTAGCTTTTATCTCCAAGTGGTTTCGCATAGTTTTGATGTCTGAAACTCAAGTTATGATCGTTTTACTGAAGATAAGTTCAATCTGACGAATTTTGGGCCCAAATTTGGCCCGTTTCACTTCAAACAAAACCTAATCGGATTTTTAATAGCAATTCCACCCTATGCACGATTTTTAGAGATTTTTTTTTGTTGATTTTTAAAAATATATTCGTTAATGGCATAAGATCGTAAATATAAGGGTTTCATTAATGGCAAAAAGGTAATCTTAAGTCTGAGAGTCATTCTGGTGAAGATTAAAAGATGGACTCTCGGCTCATTTTTCTTTTTGTAATATTTGGACACATGAGTTTTTCAACAAGAACTCTAATGGTTTTTTTTTTCAACATCCACATGACTAAATTTATTCTTAATTTACTACTTATGCGATTTCAAAGAGTTTTTTCGTAGCTAATTAATGATACGACTACAATCAACATAAGAAGACTCGAGAGAACCGCAAATTTCAAATTTCAAATAGTCTTTTTGGCACGACTACAATCTGATTATTGAAAGAGAGAATGGAAACCGCTCAAGCTCTGACCAATTCCGAGTGCAAGACCCAAGTAATCTCGAAAATCTCTCCTCGTCTACTTAGTCCCATTTTCTTACTGTCGGTCAGAAGATTTCGCAGTCTTTGGAAATCACTCAAAGCCAAGTTACTAAGGTTTTGGTCCAGTGGATTTTTCCGGTTTATTTTGGTTCTCTTCCATACACTCTAGGCAGTTTTCTTATTCTGCTATGTCAATCGATTGTTGTTTTTATGAAATACCATCGCTTGCACCGGTAACATACGTATAACATGTCTCGCACCGGTTGATCATAATTTATTTTGTTATCAATAATATCAAAACAATGTACCATCGCTTGAAATATTTGATTGTGTCAACAATACATTACCCTGCAAAAAACTTAATTATCAAACGTAACAATTATGTTACCCACACCAACTAACGGTGAGATGATTTTGATGAATGGAGGCGCGACTGAGACCTAAATATTGATAACTCTGCAAAAACGAAATTAGGGCAGATGGAAGACAACTGAGATCCAACCCTTTTTATATGCCCGATTATTAATGAAACGCTGCTTTTCTTAATGGTATTGTCCACATTTCTCCTTCGATTTAGCGGTGTTAATATATTCTTTATCGGCTATTTTCCTCTGATTCCATACATTGTTAACTAGATTGTTTTTCTTATCTCTCCATTCTTGACAAAAACTGAATACCCGTTTGCCCGGGACTACTTTTTTTTTTTTGGTCACTGCCCGGGTCTACTCAAAATAATAAAATTGCTTTTAATTAATTTTTATAAAAAACAGAAAAATATGCAGTTTTAATCCCAGCAGGTTGCCCCCATCAAATGAGAAACTTGAAGGTAAACTTTAAGGTTCACAGAGGA
Organism: Cochlearia excelsa; assembly: GCA_963556525.1. Lineage (NCBI taxonomy): Eukaryota > Viridiplantae > Streptophyta > Magnoliopsida > Brassicales > Brassicaceae > Cochlearia > Cochlearia excelsa. The sequence continues at coordinate 33,968,791 of OY748327.1, read as the reverse complement.
ATGGTGCTTGATGTTGTTAGTTGCTGTGGTTGGTCTCTACAGAATCTGATTTGCTAAGAACTTGTTCAAATTTCTTTCATTTTGTGACCAAAAGATTAAAAGCTGGACTCTCGGTTCATGTTTTTGGATACAGGATAGATTCCAAGTAAGGTTTGTATAGTTGGTGTATTTAACGGAGACTATCAAATAGTTGGTGTATTATTTGTTCAACGACAATTGTTTGTGTATAGAAAAGCAAACGTATGACATGTTTGAGTATTTTTAAGGTTTTCTCCCTATTTAAAAATGGAAATTTGGATTTTTGCAGAAATGGAAATATGACATTCTTCCGTAAAGGACCTGTCGGACTCATGAAAATAGTCGGCGGTCACCGGAAACAGCTTCGTCGGTCTTCGGAAAAGCATCTTCAGTCTCCGAAAAAGAGTCCTCGGTCGCTGGAAAAGTTTATAATTCGGTTCGGGTTCGAATCGGGAAATTTTGGTTCGGATTCGAAAATTTTGGCTCGGTTTGGGAATTTTACCCAGCCTATTAATACCATTTAGAAAACTGAAGGCACATCCCCTTTTATTCTTTTTATGATAAAGGTCCATACCCATTTAGCTAACTGAAGCGGGAACAAGAAAGCGGATACGTCGAATCAACATTCAAATCAAAGTTGCCATACACCGTCGTAAATCAATCAAAGTTGCCATAACCGTCCCGTCGCATGAAAGGCTGAAAACCGAAAGCGAAGGGACCAAAGAGGCAAACAATGTCGAGGGCTGCATATCGAGCTAAATCCACGGGCATGCAATCGGATCTCGGGCACTTCTCAAAAATTAAGAACTAAATCCGACAAGCCCCGATCCGACCCAAAACTCTACATGTTCAATCCTACAAGACCCAACCCAAATCGAAACTCTATTTATGTTAAACTCGAATCGGGCCAGTTAATTGTATCGAACCGGTTTGTAGAAGCACATTGGTCTATATTGATGAAAAATTAGCACTCTTACCGAGTTTCGAATATATGGTCTTTTTTATTTATTTTTTAACGTTACCTATCATCATTAACTACAAAGCTGCACTGCACCTCGTTTAATGGAATTAAAAAAGTGTTGACATAAATATATTAATATTTTAAAAACTTGGTTCAGAAGAAGGAGTGAGAAATATTGAAAACAGAAAAAGTAAAAAAAGAGTTCTTTTCGCTCAGACGGATCGACCCCACCCTGGAAAAGAAGGCGACCACTCGACTCAGGGAAGAGGTAGGAAGAAAAGGCTCGGGATGGATTTAGATGTAAAAAGGTAGGATTGGTTTCTACCGATCACGGTCCTTGTCGGTTAGAACATTTTGGCTTAATTTCTATCCAAATATCGGATTTCGAAATGACGGAGACTTGGGAGTATTTTTGGTTTGTCACCAAAAAATAAATAAAAAAATATTTTCTGGTTATTTCGGTTCGGTTAACCGGTTCATTAGTAATTAAAAAAAATAAAGAACTCTAAATAATTTTGGCTAAATGGGCTAAATACTTTGGATAACCGAATTTCTTTGTGGATTAAAATCGGGCCCGTTTTTACAACCCTAAAAGCTAATAAGCATATTTTTGGATCATCCCTACATTTCAATCTCCGCTCAATTTCAATCCGACTAATTACAATGGGTGGTGGAACTCTGGCTGAGGATCGGTCAGAGATTGTGTTCTTCAATGTAAAGACGACAATTCCGTTCCGAACTGGCCAAGGGTACGCGATTCTGGAATTTGGATCGATCATGGTTTGCCCGAAGAAGCTATTGGTGCTTAAAACATACGCGACCCTGGTTAAACTTGTTCACGTCAATCTCATCTCGCCTCAGTCCGTGCAGTGCAACGACTTCGCTTCTTCTCCTACATTTGCAGATATTGCCGACCACGTCTACGATATCATGCACGGTCGGTTCGTTATCCTCTTAACTTTTTTCTATAAATTTTCGTCACTTTTGTTTGGGGTATTGTTTGGTAAAATTTGAATTAGAGGCGAAAATCATAATTTTCTTCTTTAAAAAATTTTGGGTTTCTCAGACCAAACATATGAAATTGTCACAATTTGAGCTCGAAAATGCCACAGTTTGGAGCTTTTGTGGTTTAGGGTTTGTTTGTTTGCGTTTTGTTCGGTTGTGTAGATGTTCTGGTTTGAGGGTTTTTGTTGCAGGAAGGATATGGGCAGGTTACGGCATACTGGAATTCGATTGTCCAAGGATAAGAGAAGCATTTTCTGAGATTGGACGAAATCTACCAGAGCCAAAGCGTATCATTGACTTGTTGGAGTTGCTTACTCAAAGATTTGGAAGTAGAGCTGGTGATATGAAGGTAAATTTTTTGAAATGGCTCTTGGTGTGGTCATTTATTGGATGCTTATTCCATTTTCCTTTGACCTTTGTTTGGACAGCTGCAGACCTTGGCTGCCTACTTTGGACTTGGTAACCAGACGCATAGGTACGGTAACATGCGAGCTTTTGCATTACTGTGTTCTTATTGGCTATTTGAGTTCTAATATGCGAGCTTTGGGAGTCTGGATTATGTCAAGATGAGTTTCGAGGTTCTCAAGTACAGTGCCACTGTCTTGTTCTTGGTATGGTCTCTTTATCTCTTCGAGTTTGACTAGCTTATGCTTTCTCCTAATCGCACTATTGCACGATTTTCAGAATATATTTTAATGATGTAACTAATTCAGAATCATGCTGTGTTTAAGCAGGAGTCGAGTCTTGTAGATGAACTTATAGAGAACTCGGTTACTACTCCAGAAACAAGTTCAAGAAGGCGTAGGAATATCAACACATCTACTCTGCAATCTAATCCATTTGATATGAGCACTTTGAGGAACGAAATTGCCCCAGAGGTAGTTCAATCAGATCATCAGTCTGAGACTGTCGCCTCTGAAGGATTCTTGGATATTGACGAAATATCAATTCCAAGTATCAGAGCAACTCATGTCCCTCGATATGACGGAAGCCAAATAATGAAACTACAACTCTTCCTTGAGGACAGACCCCATCGTCTCCATTGTCCTCGTCTGATGGTACAGTTTGGGATCAATGGGAAATTTTTGGATATTGTTGGGAGACCGAAGTTGAACTTTGTAGTTAATCTGTATTCAAGTCTCTGTAACGTAATTGCAATGGCGGTTCGGAATTGAACGGTTTCTGGTTCTTTGACTCAAGTCTACAAAAAGTAAGGCACGTTTTTTTAAATATTTTTGATTAGAAATTAGCAAATATAATTACAAATTTACGGATATTTCAATTATTTTTGGTATTTTACTTAGTTTGGTGTAAAAATAATTGATATTTTTATATTTATAATTATAATTTTGAGTAATTGACTTATATCAAAGTTAAAAATAATTAATATTTTTGATAAATAAAATAATTGCATACAACCAACGTGAGTTTGCTTATAAACCTTTTTACATCTAAACTCCCGAGCCTTTTTTTCCTACCTCTTCTCTGAGTCGAGTGGTCGCACTCTTTTCCAAGGCGGGGTCGATCCACCTGAATGCCATGGGAAACCCTTTAAGATCAATCTTCTTAAGATTATTAACTGTAAACGATTTTACCGACGACACCAGATTGTCAAAGGATTCTTTTCCCCAAGGATACGCATGGATATTCTTTTTCGCAATGGCCAATAACTTCTCCGGAACCCTGAACTTCTTAAGGCCATATGGCAACAAGAAGATGGTTAAAACAACAATAAACATAGCAAGCCGTAGCTTGCTTTCCTCATCATCCTCACCCAAGACCTTCAATTGTGCTATCAAATCATCCACCGTGTATTTTTTGTCAGGCAACAACAAAGGCCAATCACACTCAAAAGCTACTGGGACTTCATCTTCATTTATCCAGCATGGTAATCCAGTGACAAGATGAAACTCAATCAATGAGAATCTCATCGGCTTGTTGTTGATGCAAAACCAAATCTCGTCTTCCCTTGGCGACACAATCTGTCTTACTACCGTAAAGTGAACCACCGCCCGTAAAAACCCAATCCATCACCATTTTGAGCACCACCTGCTTTTCTTAAACCCGCTTTGATGATCGGGCCAAGAAAAGTAGTTTTCAGCCTACTGAATAACGAGTCAGAGAGGATTTCTTTAACAGTCTTCAAGTATTTAAATGTTGAATGATTGTTGATTGATCCCCATGTCTTGCAATCTTTTTCCGTGTATTTCATACGAAGCAATCTAATCATAGGCTGCAGGATGATTTGTTCACATTAATAATCACCTTTGGCATCTAAAACACCAAAAAAAGAGAAAAAAACATAAGAAAGAGAGACAGAGGTCAAGCATTAGGAGAGGAGGAACACGGAGCGACCCCAGAGAGTTCGGTGAGATCGCCGGAGAGTCCGCCGGAGAGTTTTTTACCGGCAGGTGATTCCTCTCAATGCAAGGAAAGTAGTAAAACAACAAGTAGATAGCCGAAATTAACACTATCACTGTCAAAAGAAGAACAAACCAAGAGGGAAAAACATCCATTTCCGCAGAATCGAGAAGTTTAGGGTTGTTCTTTTTTTGGACAAGATTTTATTACTTTTTTCTTTTGTTGGTTTCCCCTCTGACTTTTCTCTACCTTGAGGCCCCGAATCTCTCACCTCTTTACACTCTTAGTTAATTTTTGTTGTTATGATTGATTAGGCCAGCTGTGATACAATAAAAAATGGAATTAAGAGGAAATATTTGTATATATCTCTATGTCATATATCTCTATGTACATATCGGTCCAAGGATGTACATATCGGTCCAAGGACAACCACTTGTAGACATTTGTATGAAAGGTATTCCAATTGTATTTTGCACATTTTGATTAACAATAAAATTCAAAATGATTATCAGATTTTATATAACTGTTTTTGGCAATTTTGTTACATTAGATAAATTGTCATATATCACTATGTCTATTAATAGATATGTGCAAAATACAATTGGATAATCTTTTGATATCACTATGTCTTCCCAAATTTGGATTTCCAACCCATTCCAAAATAGTTGTGGGTGTTATCGTGTTGTTTATAAGAAGCTTGTTGCATTAGAAAAATTGTGGGATATTTATATAAATATCGGTCTAAGTACATCCAATTGTATCCTATTGTATAGAAATGTATTGAATTGTATTTGTCACATTTGGATTTCAAATACATACCAAAACAATTATATTGTGTTATATCATTGTTTCTAGGAACTTTAACTTATTATAGAAATTGTAGTATATTTATATAAATATCGGTCTAAGTAGATTCACTTGTATCCAACTGTTTTTCAATTTCTCCAATTGTAAAACTAAATTTCTCAAAAAGCAATTAAGATCAAAATTATATCTGTTGTGGGTGTTATAGTGTTGTTTATAAGAAGCTTTTTACATTAGAAAAATTGTGGTATACTAATATAAATATCGGTCTAAGTACATTCAATTGTATCGGTCTAAGCTTCTATATTTCGTTGAATCTTCCCAAAGTTGTCAAGATACAAGCAGTTCATCACGTTTTCCATTTTGGCCGAGATCCCCTCATTTAAGCCTAACGGCTAATTTCGGTTCGGTTTTAATTGATTTGGTTTTAAAGGTTTGAACATCCATAGATTGTTAAGTGTAATATTATTTTTACTTATTTTCACTTTAGTTTTTTTCATTTTTTCTTAGTTTGAGTAGTATATAAAAACAATATTGTAGAAATTTTGGAATCTGAATATTTTAGATAAATCTTAATAATAACAATAATTTGGAGTGTTTAAACAAATAAGAAAAAGATAATATTCTTTTGTATCAAATAATTCATAATTATTTGTAAAAAAAAAGTAGTATTTTTGTGTTGGGAATGAAAAAGAACTGACAAAAAAGTAAATACTGAATTGATTTAATAGCTCAGAAAAGGAGATATAGGCGTTGAAAAAAAAAGGGAAGATATAGGCAAAATGATGATTTCTTCTTCACTGTCCCCCAAGATATGGCAAGAGATACAAATATCATCTTTTCATGTTTAACATATATTAAAGATTTTCTTCTTCACTGTTCTCTGTTTGAAACCCTAAAAGATCCAACTCAAAAGCTTCTCTCTTCTCCGAAAATGGTCCTCTTTCAGATTCTTGTGTCTGTTGGATGTTTGTTGTTTATTGGGGGTTCCTGCATTCTTTGGTGGTCCCAAACTACGAATTCCGACCAGTCGCCAAAAAAACCCTCTGCCTCTACAACGATCTTACCGGTGGCGAACTATCAAGTGTCGTCTCCAGATTGTTCAACCTGTCCTACTGACTATTCGGCGGCCACATAATCTTTTTCGATGGCCCGTTCTCCTGACTACAATCTCCAGCTTGTGTAAGTCTGTCTAATCCAACGAAATCATAAATTACACCTCGAGGTTTAATATCTCAAAGTTTGTAAAATGGAATCGGCGTGCCGGATTAGTGACAAACCTGGACTAATTTGTATTCTAATTCACTGTTTTTAATCAATAGACTAGCTAGTGACTTACTTGTTCATGCACTGTTATTTCATTTTCTTGCATAGGGAGAAGGTTCACCACGACATTGTCGAATCTCTCGAGTTATACGAGGAAAAGTTGAAGGAAGTTGATAAAATGAACTTGATTGTCAACGATTTGATAGAGAAAGGAAGGTGCCCTGAGGAGTATTTCACGGTACTCAAAGAAGGTATAATGAATCTGAATAAAATGAACGAGATGCTAGGCATAGTGATATCTGCTGGACTGCAACAAGGACGTGTTCTTGGGCACAGAAAGCACAACCTGCTTGAGCAAGTAAATACTCAGTTTATGAGGATCAATCAATAGAATATCTACAAGTGGTTTATGATTAGAGCCTGATTTTGGTTGCCTAAGGTTTGGTGGGGAGCAAAGCCAATGGTCCGAAGCATATTGTTTTTGGTACGTTTGTAGGTTGATGGTATTGTTTTTGGTCAACCTATAATGAAAATTTGTAGGTTGATGGTATTGTTTTTAGGGAAACATGTGATGTTGTCAAGTGTTTCCCTCAGGAAAAACATGTGATGGATTAGAATTATAGTTTGTTATGTATGTTGTTTGTTATGTATTTTTATATCATGAATCGGAAATCCTTGTTGGTTATGCTTCTTGGTATTTTTTTTCTTTGTGGTTATGCTTTCTTGATTCATTTAGTCATGGTACAAAACCGCCTGTTTGAGAGACTGGCCAAAAAAATGTGTTATATTATTTAGCTAAATGATACAAAACCGCATGTTGGATATTCTCATTTCGCTAGAAAGCAAAAGTAGAGGGGACCATTATAAAACCGAGTTTTTATTTGTGCAGCAAGAGAAGACAAATATCCGCATTAAAATATATATAATTAGCGAAATAGAAGCAAGTGTTTAATAAAATTAGATAAGTTCTAATTTGGCAGAAACATAGTACGAGTAAATGAAGCTTAAAACCTATTAAATAAACAAAGTCTCATCTTTTGATAGTTTAGTTATCACAACTCTCAACGATTTATCCACTATATGCTTTCACTATTTCAATGACAAGTTTCTTCCCCTCTTCTTCCACCAATGTAGGATCAAACAATTTGCAAGCTTCAAGTCCACTATAGATATGTCTTTCCATGAGGATAATTGTCATCAAACCTGTGAAAGCGGTGGCATGAACCTGGGGAATGTTTTCCAGCCTTTCAGTTTCAAACACATTCAGAGATGTCGGTAGGTTATCACGGGCCACACATGCTTTGCTCAAAACATATGGCAGCAACGAAGCAAGAGGAGTGAGCACATCTTGGAGTTTAGAAGTGGAAAACAATTTCAACTTGCTGTCCAGAACTCTGATATGTGAACTGGCGATGTTGACAATCAAGGTCACCCAATGCTGCCTGTCAAAATTGAAAGGCATGTAGATTGTATTAACCCGCGGTCCATAAACATTGGTTCTAATGGCGTCGATCAGTTGGTCCGTAAAGTTAAAATCAGCCTTCTTCTCAGCTTTGCAGAACTTGGGGTACATCCGCGTAAGCTGCGAAACGAATTTGGAGTCCAAAATACCAACATCTAACTTCTGATGCGCCTGACAATGCTTCGCCAACTTTTGCCGAGAAAACTCCAAAAGTGAGTCCATTACCTCGTGGAAATGAATAAGTTAGATGATGAAGAAAGGAAGAGTGGAAAATGAAAAGGGAGGAATGTTAAAGAGATGATGGTGAAGGAAAGTGCCTTGCTAGTCATTTGTCTCTTCCCTTCAACTACGTCCCACGCTTCCTTCTCGGTGAGGATACAACCCGCAACGACCGTGATGATCCTGTATAATTTATCGTTTACCCGAGTTAAATGTGATTATATAACGATAATATCAGTTTTATAGTGGGTAAAATATCTTCGAAATGCAATATATAAACAATTACAGAGGATAATCGACCCTTTCTGCCCGAACAACTCCATTGACCGAGTAAAGACGTCGTTCAATCGATGTACGTGTTCACCCTTCTCACTGATGCATCCGGGTGACCAATCATTCTTTTAATTTTTTTCCACAACGAAATTACCATCTAACTTACTCGACACGGTCCGTGGTCTTTTGCTGGCCCTAGGTAACGCTTCCACATTTCCTTCATTTCTCACCTCATCCTCTACTTCTTTGGAAGCTGGGACATCCGCATTCTTCTCACCTTCAACTACTCCATCCTTGGAAGCATCGCCTTCTCCTTCTTCACCCCGTGGAACCTCCGATTGTGCACCTCCGTCAACATGTACTTGTTTCTCAACTTGTTTTTCAGTTTCCTTGTCAACGCTATCATTTCCCTCAAAGTTGTTGTTCGCGCGTCGATTGCGTTGTCAAAGACCTGGAAATTGTCCTCGCTAAACCTAATGAGTAAGCCCGTCCCACGTAATAGCTTCATCATACGGGAGCTTATACATGATTAAATTGTAATTGCTATAGAAACTTATAACCTAACCACGAAATACATTAATTGCATCTCATCATAGTAAAGAAGAACATAAACGTACCTCTTCTCGGTCCTCTTCGTGGAAATTCGTGTAGAAGAATGTAGGGGATATAATTAGACGATGTTGAACATAATTAATTAGTAAAAAAGATTAAAAAAAATTATGCATAGATAAACAGTTTCAAAATCTGTATAAAATTTAATTTGCTCGGGTAAACCTAATTTTATCTGGAAATATGAATATTTTACCCAAGTTTTTTAACATGGTCTCAATTAAAATATTAAATTATATTGTTTTTTAACAAGCCTGTCTAAAATTACTTTAGACGGGTAAAAATATTTTTTCCTGGAGATATTCAAAATTTATACAACTTCTTAAAATGTCTAATAAGATATATTTATTCGAATAATTTAAGCCACACACCTGTGTAACCATATGAATTGGCGACTCAGTCCGACCTACATTATCCCCTTCATCCTTAGTTTCACTCCCCTCCTGTGACACCTCATCTTCTTCTCCGGTCTCCTTTTCTCCATGCTCCTCATCAGGATTAGTAGTATCATCATCCTTCCCACCCCCATTTTTTTCTGATTCATCCTCATGATGCTTACCTAGTGTTGCCTTAAATAAAAACTATTATAATTGTGCCATGGTCTGTTTTAATAGTTAAATGAAGATATAAAAGTTAGATTCATACAGTTCCATCAATTCCACTGTTATAAGCTGCAGTTTCTGATGCAAACTCCGGCGGATCCATGTTCAAATCATTGGTGATCGCGGTAGAACCATGTAAGTTTTGTTGAAGTGGGTTGGTCCGTGGAATCACCTTATCAACAGCAGGATGAGTTGGGCTACACACCGGATGTTCTGGTTCAGCAGTTCCTCCACCATCACGACTTCCACCATGTTGGGTGTTATCATTCGGTTGACCTTCCCCGACAGAAGTATTCTTCGCAAACCAATCAGTAACCTTGGTGATGACATTAGTCTCAGCCTTCTGAAGGTTGGTATCAATCAATTTAGAATGACTTTTAAATGCTTCAGTCAATTCATCTCTGATGATGGTCCTAAGGCTTGTCAACTTGCTGTCAAGAAGGTCTTCAATCATCGCTAGCGTCAGACTACCACTTTCATTGTCGTCTTGGTCCCCATCCGTTGTTCCCAACCTCTGAGATGTCCTTCTCCCTTTTTTAACTTTTTCCTTTTTTTTTTGTCTTCATTCCCTTATATATATATAATTTTTAGTTCATCTTCAATAAAAAGTTTCATTTTACCTCTCTTGAAAATAAAAAATCAATGTCAACTTATTTTGTTTGTTTCTTTTAATTTACGACAAATGATTTACATGATTTTTTATATAATATTGTTTTTAGATTTTATATCTAAATTTTGTAATCAATATATCCTATTATCCTCATATTTTTGCAACTTATTATCATTATCATATTTATATTTATGTGTTAAAAATAAATTAAATAATACAACCAAGAAATTATAACTTTTAAACCTTGGTAATTAGTTTATGTTGAAACAAATAAACAATAATCTATATCTAATCAATATATCCTACCATCACTACATATAATTTAGTTTAATGAAAGTGAAGTAATTCTCATGTAATAGAGAATTAATCTGTACATGAGAATTAATCTGGTCCAAAGAAATAATAATAATTTTATGTTCAAAAAAATAAACAATAATATATTTCTAAACAAACAAAAAAGGCAATAAATAACTTTTATATAATAAGTATCATTATTATGAATAAATGACACTACCATCACTACCTATATTTTATTGACGGAGGCACTAACTTCTCCAGAAAAGTTCATCATCACTCCAAGAGAGATCTTCTTCTTCCGCATCAAGAACAACGTCAGGGAAAATGATTGATTGGACATCCACCTGAAAATCAGCAATCCACAATTAGTTAACCTCCATTGATGATTTTTTGCAAGTTAAAGCACATATTATTCTGGATAATCTTCAGTTTATTCGGGATAAGAATTACATTATCATCTATAAAAAAACATTTAACTTTATAATTGATATGTTATATCCGATAATTACAATCACACATGAATATTCATATTATCTTAGTTAAAATGAACATCAGAATACTTATTTCTAGTCCTTGATAAGAAAGCTAAAACTCATATTTTGTGGAAAAAATGAAATTTGTTGTAGATAAGAAATACTTAGATGTTTTAATTTGATTTCAACCTTTGTATCGGATATGTTATATCCGATAATTACAGAACACATGAATATTCATATAGACTTAGTATAATACTTGCCTCATAATCCTGGATAAGTGAGCAAGCTAAAACTCAGATTATCCCGGATAATTTTCCTTTTGTTCCGTATATGAATTACGTTATCCGGTTTAATTTGATTTAAACCTTTCAAATTGATATGTTATATCCGATAATTACGTAACAAATGAATATTCATATTATCTTAGTTAAATGAACTTCATAATAGTTACCTCATAATCCGGATTAACCGTAAATCAAAGTTAAAAGATAACCGAAAACTATTCGAAGCCGACAAGGGTAAATAATTATTTACCTCTCCTTGTTCATCGAGTATCCTTGCGTTTCCGAGATTCACCTCATTCTTAGAACCAATCTCCACAACTACTCCATCATCGAATTGCTATCCTCAAGCTCTTGACCCTTCTTCTCGCTTTTGTATAGCGGGTGCAGCCTCCAATACCACTAGCTGCAATGCTGGGAAGAAACCATGGACTGCGACACTATGATATGCTAGCTCCCAAGTACTCCTCTCTTTAATTGAAGAGATCATAGCATCAAATGAGACTCTACCCCATGGATGTGCAAAGAAGGTGTCAAGATTCTCAACCATATCCGCATGATCCTTGTTGATCTTGGAATTTTGAGAGGTTGGGAGTAGTAGTCCATCAACAATCACAAGACAAGCATACCGGAGCCTCATTTCTCGATCCGTTGTCGATCTCTTGTTCAAAATTGCCAATACCTTCTTAACGGTCATATTCTCATCTCTCGCCGAACATTGTGTAGTAGTATGGTGTAGAGCCCTTTGGTATCAAATTGTCAAGCTTTCCACACTTCAAAGCGTTGACGAGCTTGAATTCACGCAGACAATCTTACCGGTTTTCCCCCAAACGAACCCAAATCTCATTCTTCTTTGACACTTCTATTTGCCTTGTAAGAAAAAAAATCCCAAATCTCGATGACCATTTGGGTTTCTCGGCCAATTCAAACAGCTTCTCGAATCCGTTCTTCTTGAAGACATCAATCTCATCTGGTTTTAGTATGGCTAAAAGATCTTTTAGATGCGTCATAACATAGTAAGTATTAACCTTCTCTCCCTTTGGTTCCAGCCCCGCTCTGAACAAACGTCTTGGGAGATCATAATCCATTTGTATATACAGAAACGGTGAGATCTGGATTTTGTCAGTTTAACAAATTCCAAAGATTGTGAATTTGCGATTGATCCAAACCGTTAATGTTTAAAGACTTACAATTTCTTCACAGAAGAATTGTAGCCCTGTCTCCGTCTCTAAACTTTTGCCGTTAGACTGACAAATTCAAGAAACTTAAACCAATGTCCCAAGCCGAAACCCTTTTCTGACCGCAAATTAGAAACCAAAAGATTAAACAGAAACGGTGAGACAGGGATTTTTTGCGATTTCTCTTGGAACCAAAAGATTAGAGACTTACAATTCCTTGACAGTCGTCTCCTACCGCCACAACCCTTTCCTCACCGCGAAATAGACCGCCCGCCAAAACTCTTTCCTCACCGCGAAAATAGACCGAAGAAGATCAGCCATGGTTTTTGAAATCTTACGGAAACCCCTCTTTCACCCTCTCTCACCATTACTGCGACCCTAAATCTTTTTTTTTTTTTTGGGGTTTTTTTCAAAAACGTAATTATGGGATTTTCACTGTTTCCCCTACAAACTCTATATTTTACACGCGCATAGACTTATGGTGAAGAGTGTATTTGCACAACATGGAGGCGTTGTTTGATTCGCTTTTGATTTGGGAAATTATGTGAGATTTCTAATATCATCTCTCTCTCAGCTCCGACGACATCAGCTTCATGTGGCCATTCATTGCAGAAGTGAGATTCTAATTTTCTTCTTTAGATGCATTCTTCTTCCTGTTTCGCTGGTTTTGGAAGTTGCCTAGTAAATTTATTAGCATATAACCTTGAGTAATGTTTAACTGGAAGATATCGTAGGGCGAGGAGAGTAATTATACCGTAAGCTCCTACTAGAAAGTTCAAAACTATTAAAGAATCTTATTAAAATTATTATTAGTTTTTATAAATTAAGGGGTTTTTTTTTGTTTATTCTCATTCGCTGTGTTATTATTAGTAACCTTTCTTGATTTATCTCTCTTCCGCCCGTCTCTTTTGTTCTCACTCTAGAAAACGCTTCAGGAGCTGCTTGCCATTAATCCATTCGGAAGCTTTCTGCTCTTTCTTCCTCAATCTCAGGTTCGCTTCGATCCACACGACTTCTCCCTTCAATCTCCCTTCCCTTATTATTCGGATTCTCCGAGGCTTAGGTTTCGGTTTTGTTTTTCTTTCTGGTTTCGATGGGGTTTTTTTTTGTTCTCTTGCAATTGATTGTTCATAGTGTTATAAATTGATTTGTCCTCTTGCATTTCGATTTTGTAAGATTGGTTTTAGGGTTTTATTCTCGTTGCTTATCTGATGTTGTGGGTTTTTGTTTCTCTAATTGCAATTGATTTCGTGGCTTTTAATTATTTTTCACTTGCATATGTTACTGATTTCTTTTAAAATTTCTAAATTAATATTACGTTAATCATTTAGCAAATACAAATGGTGTATTGTTAAAGACACTCACGACAATATTTTAACAAAAATTTAAATATTATAATGGACTACAATGAAGAAGATTTTTCATTGAATATTATTCAATAAATAAATAAATATATAAATATAAATATATATATATATATATATATTATATGTATATACCTCATTAATTTTTTAACCCGCGGTCGACCCGCGGTTGACCTGATGACCCGGTGACCCAGAAGGCAGTCCGATTGGTTATCCGGGTCGGGTTTAAAAACATTGATTTTTTCCTACACTTTCCTAGTATAAGCTCTTTCGAAGTCTTTATACTGAGCATTATATAAGCTCATTAGATCCATGTTACATGCATGACCACTAAATCAACGTGAGGAAATGGAGATGAAGACAAAACAAAACAATGTAAGAAGAACACATATCAAACCCAAATCACATTCTTAGACAAAGACAAAACAATGTAAGAAGAACACATAAGAGAACAAAAAAAGGGTAAGCGATGAATCAAAAAAAGGAAGATCGGAGAATAATAAAGAGAAGGGAAAAGAGTTTAATTTTTAAAACACATAGTCTAGAATGTGTACATCAGTGTCTAGAGAACAAACTTAAAACAACAACATCATACCTAATCATCATCATCATCGCAACAGACAAAACAAACATATGACTAGTACGGTGGGTTCTTTCTACTTTTCTTCCATACCTAATCTCTTCATCATCTCTCCCAAAGTAGTCAACACTTCTCCTACAACTGTGAAGGAACTTGTGGACGGCGTGCTCGCAGAAGCAGAGGAACTCGCACCATCATTCAGGACTCCATCGTTCTCATTACTCATCCTGCCAAAGGATCTTTGCCACCATCTGAACTTGTTGCAGATGGGACAGGTATAGAAGAGTTTGCCAGGATTTTTTGTTGTCCTACTAAGCTTCAGGCTTGTTGTAATGTTACACCTCGGACACACAAACTCCGAAAAATAAATATTGTCATTCCTAGACCACACGACATCTTGGCATTTATTCTGCTTCTTCTGGCATTGTAAAAGCAACTTGCCATTCTTGATTTTGAAAGAGCGTCGAGAACCACAACGACATATCTCATCGCTAAATGAAAGTTCCTCCGGGGAATATGCAGACATTCTCCTGTAAGATATTTCAACATTTGTAAGGCAACATTTGTATAACTAGAAACAACCACTTTATACTAACATCACAACTTCACCAAAAGAGAAAACAACTTACAAGAGAAACAAAAGCAGACTTCTGCAACATTTCCAGAAGAAGAAAAAAAACAATCATTAGGCCACTCTTCATCATTAGCTAATAGAACGAGAGAAACAAAGATAGCAGTCTTTTGCTTAGCCAAAACCTTAATCAAACGAATCAATCACAGTGTAGTTACTAAAGTAAGCTCAAAGATAGCACAAACAATAACCAAAAAGCAACTAAGACAAACTTTAAAGCACCCAAATTTTGAAAATCCAGAATCTCTTAGATATCATCGGACTTTGGAGCTGTCTATGGTTAAACGATGGATCAAACTATGACCCGAGACTCGAATATTGCAAAGAATAACCCAACCCAGAATCAAAAACGACTTATCTAACTATTCACTCAAAATCTCAAAGAACAGATTTCAGATCAGAAACACAGAACCCATATTCGACACTCAAAGTCAAAGAACATTGATAATCCCGATATGAACTCACATGGTGCTCGAAGTCTCGAATTGAAAATGGAAACCTAGAATCGTCGGAGAAGACAAGGGTTCCCGATGTCTGTGTATTAATCGTCGGCACTCGAACTATTCCGGCGGTCTGTGTGGTCAGAGACTTCGGCACTCGAACTCGGATTCCGGCGGTCTGTGTGGTCAGAGACTCCGGCCATCGAACTAGGGTTCCCGATGTCTGTGTATTAGTCGTAAAGTTTGGTTCTTTTTTTGTCCGAGCCGTATATGTGTGGATTAATGGTTGTCTGAGCCGTATATGTGTGGGTTATTGGTTAATGAGTTATCCAAACCAAACCAATAAAATCTTATTTATTTTGAAATCTATAATTAACCAAATAAAACCAATAATATATGTTTTTAAATTATTTTTTAAGATATTTATAAGCTTTTATAAGATTTTACAAATAATAATGGGATAATTTGAAAATTTTCTTAATTATGATTCAAATTTTGAAAAGTACACTCATTTTTTTACTTTTTGAAAACTACACTTTCCTACATGTGATAAGTCATTTTTATCCTATTTTTAATTAAAAATTATAATAGTTAAATTTAAAATTCGAAAATATTACTGTTTTTAAAAGCAGTGGCTTATTTGCTACAGAAAAGCTACAGAATGGTCGTAGCCAATTTGCCTCTACTAAAAATCGTAGCAATACCGGAAATTGCTTCGGAATAGATTAAACTTTAGTAGCAAATTTAGTTACCGAGAAACAGTGGCAAAAATTAACAATTTGCTATGCATTTTTTACAAATTTGCTACGAACAAGTTGTAGCACCATTATTGCTACGAAAACAGTAGTAGCTAGTGGTAGCCGTGTGAGTTACTGAATATTTGGTGGATTTAGAGTAGATTTAGGGTTTATGGTTTAGGGTTTAGGGTGGATTTAGAGTAGATTTAGGGTTTAGGGTTTAGAGTAGATTTAGGGTTTAGGGTTTAGGGTGGATTTAGAGTAGATTTAGGGTTTAGGGTATTTTAATTTTTTTGTAACAAAATATAAATTGTTTGATAAATAATTGGAAAATGTTAAGATTGTGTTTCAATTGTTTCATAAATTGCATCGTACGTTCGTAAAAAATGTTCATCTTAAACCGGGTTGCTAAACCAAAAAAAAAAAATAGCAATTTTTTTTTTTAACAGAATATAAATTGTTTGATAAATAATTGGAAAATGTTAAGATTGTGTTTCAATTGTTTCATAAATTGCATCGTACGTTCGTAAAAAATGTTCATCTTAGGGTGGATTTATAGTAGATTTAGGGTTTAGGGTGGTTTAGGGTTTAGGGTTTAGAGTAGATTTAGAGTTTAGGGATGGTTTAGGGTTTAGAGTAGATGATTTGAGGAGAGAGAATAATCTAAAGCTTTGCATGGAGGAGAGAGAATAAAGCTTTGCATGGAGGAGAGAGAGACCTTGATAGCAGTTCAGACCGAAACATAGACCGAGAGGAAAAAAAAGATGGAAAAACAAAGTTTTGAAGCTTTTGCATTGGCTCAAATAGTCATCAATGAAAAGCTTTTATTTTTTTTAATAAATATCTTAAATGTTGATAGCAGTTTCAGACGGTGTTTTTTTTTACTTATTATCCATTAATGTTTAATAAAATGTTGACGTGAGTGTGGTTTCCACCGTTTCACCTTTGTTCCGTTTTTTTAATGTTTTTGTTTTGCCCTTCGATTGTAGAGAAGAGTTGTCAAACTACATTCCCGTAAGTGCTCCCAAAATGAAGAACAATACCAAAACAAATTTTGAAATAAACTTCCCTTGCCGTTAATTAACCTGATGAACTAATTATGGATCCTCACACTACAACAAAAATGGTCATTGATAGCACTGAAGGATAGCACAATTTTATCTACTGCTATTAACAGGGGCGGCCCTGAACAAACGGGGGCTAGAAGCGAATTAAAAATGGGGGCCTACACAGTGGTCAATAGATCGAGTGAAAAAAACTCAACAGAAGAAGAGGAGTCGAAGAGATCTCGACCCTGGGAAGAAGAGAGAGAGAAGAAGAAGAAAAGACGTGGGGAAGAGGAAAAAGAGAAAGAAAAAAAAAATTAATATATATATATATATATTTTTTTTTTGTCAACATTAATATTTTTGTTTTAATTAGATGGTCTCACAATATTTTCCAATTCTGTTTCGGGATTCTGTTTTTCGTATATCTTTGATTTTTTTTCTAAAAAAAAATAGAAAAAAAATTGGGGGCCTACACAGTGGTCAATAGATCGAGTGAAAAAAACTTAGCAGAAGAAGAGGAGTCGAAGAGATCTCGCCGCTGGGAAGAAGAGAGAGAGAAGAAGAAGAAAAGACGTGGGGAAGAGGAAAAAGAGAAAGAAAAAAAAATCAATATATATATATATATTTTTTTTTGTCAACATTAATATATTTTTTTTAATTAGATGGTCTCACAATATTTTCCAATTCTGTTTTGGAATTCTGTTTTTCGTATATCTTTGATATTTTTTCTAAAAAAAAAAAAGAAAAAAAATTGGGGGCCAACTTAAAATGGGGGCCCAAGGCGGTGGCCTCATTTTGCTCCCCTTAGGGCCGCCCCTGGCTATTAATCACTTATGTTAGTATTAGGGGTGTTCAAAATGGTAAAACCGAACCGATCCGAACCGAACCGAAATAACCTAATATGGATGGATATTGGATATACCAATAACACCGTATGGATATAATTTTATAAAAACCGACGGATGCGGATATGGTTCGGTTTTTAACCGAATAAACCGATTAAACCGAAAAACCCGGTGGTCTTCTATGTATAATAAAATGACAATAGTATTGCATATACAATGACATGTACACTCATATAATTTATACATATAGTTATGTGAAAACTAGTCTTAGTACTTAATAAATTAAAAGTTTATATATTAACAAGATGAATGTATTAAGAGATGCATGTTCTCGTTTACTTTTTTTTTTCTTTTTCTAAATGTATTTTTATAAGTATTCGATAGACATTAACTATAAGGTGTTCGAAAATGAACCCAACTCTTTAATGGCTGAAAGTGCATTTTTATGATTTTCATATGTTACGAAATGCTAGTTTTGTGACTTTTGTTATTGTGATGTCCTACAAATGATTTTTACGGGAGCATAACACAATATATATTTATATGTATGCCTATGTGGAGCTGTTAAAATTTAATAGTTGAACTTAGTTAACCAAAGAATAAAAAAGCTCAAAATTAAACCAAATGTAGCTATATATTATTCGATTTTAAACCGACAAAAACCGAAACCGAAAAAATCAAAAACCGGTAGTATCCAAACCGAACCGAACCAAAATAGATATGGTTATGAACTTATGATATGGTAGCTATTTTTCAGAAACCGAAAATCTAAAAAACCGAAAAAATCGAACCGAAACCGAACCGAAAACCGGATTGAACACCCCTAGTTAGTATATCAATAGCATTTAATAAACGCTAAGCGTTATACATTATATTAGTTAAGCGGGAATGTGAATCTTTTCACTAATTAAGCGGGCAAAAACTAAAAAAAAAAAGAAAGAGTTAGCATCTCGGACAAAGCTCGAGATTATCTTTTCATTTCCGTAGACCCAAAAAAAAAAAACCAAACTCTCGTCGGAGCCACCTCTAACTCCTGTCGCCGGTCAACATCTCAAGCTCCGTCGGAGCTACCTAGTTCTTCGGTTTCTTCTGTCTGCCTCAATTGGTAAGTGAACTAGATCTCTTTTCAACCTAGATCGAGATCTAAACCGATATATAAGGTTTCGAACTAGATCTCTTTTCAAGAGCTACCCAGATCTCTCTAATTTCTAATTTCGAATTGGTAAATGTCGGTTTCATTCTAAATTCTGTGTCTTTTGCCTTGTATAATTCCGAGCTTGGTCTAATTTATGTATCTCTTGCGGCTGCATGACGAAACCCAGAAAATTAGGTACCCGATTTCTGTTTTGTGTATTTATAGATTCAGCTTCTTCCTTTTTTCGCCACTTTCTCGATGTAAATCATTGTAGTACTTAGGAGAAAGAGGCTTAGGAGTTGGAAATTGTGATCTTATGATTCTAATCCATGTTTAGCATGTTACTTTGGGAACAATAGATTTTGATTTCTTCCTTCGTCATTATCTTTGATGTAAAAATTCGTGTATTAGAAGCAAAAGAAGCTTAGGAGTTGTAATTGAGATCTAATCCTGCTTTAATCACTTTCCAATAGCTTGTTAATTTGGAATGTTAGATTCAGCTTCTTCCTTTTCTCCCTTGTTATCTTTGACATTGTTATTGAAATGCAATGTGTTAATATATCTTTTTTTCTTTTTCTGATGGGTTCTTCTCTTTATTTTTGTTGTTGGACTCTTTTTGCCTGCGGTTGTGAGACCTATTCTAGACTCACTCGAAGCATCGAAGCAAGTTAAACCGCCTCCACTTTCCGATGTAAGTATTCTCGAATGTCTCTTGATCCAAAATCTCGAATGTCTCTTGATCCAAGACCCTGCCAGACCGCGCCATCCATCGACAAAGGCTTCGACTTGTCTCTTACCAGCTTCCAGTCCTTCTTCCAACTGAAAACAATCCCCGTGAGCCGGTGCATGGCCTTCTCTTGAAAAGCCGTGTGCATCGCCGTCATATGGGACTCCCACCAATGCCATTTTTGCTAGCGGGAGATATTTAACAAATATTTATATTAAATTTAAACATTTATTTTTGATTAAATTTAAACATTTAAATTTTGATTAAAACATTTAAATTTTTATGAATTTACTGCAAACGACTCGAACCATATATCATGGATATAAACTGATGTCGTTAACCATTTGACGTGTGGCTCACCAAAAGGTGTGTTGGGGCTTGTCAGGATGTTGGAGCGGAAGAAGGTGGTGACCTTCCTAGCGAACGAAGTTCAAAACCCGCGTCATATGACCTCCTCGATGCACAGGCGTCGGTAAATCAACCGGCGGAACATCACTATCATCGGCATCGACGGGATCAACGAGGAATCATCGTTATTTCGTCATTAATTAACCGATAGCGGCGAAATAACGAAGATTCCTCGCTATTACGTCGCTAAATCGAAACAATGATTTTAGGGTTTTAACCCCTAAAACTCAAAAATATGGTAGTTTGTTATGTAATACGAGATTATAATAAAGATGATAAAAAGTGATTCTCTTATATATATGTAAAAATATGCAAACATTATCAATTATAAAGTTCATAACATAAATATATATTAGTTATTTTTAACTTAAGATATTTTCTAACTATATTTTTGTAATCCAATTTTTTTTAATGTTCTATGCTGAAATATTCTTGTTTGTTTACACTTTTAGTTAAGAAAAATCCATACAAGCCTTTAAAGGTTGATATTTTGCTTTGAATTAGCAACAAATTCGACATGATTATAGAAATAGCTATAAAAAATATAGCGACGATTTAGCAACGATTCTTTGAACACTTAAACTTTAAACCGTAGCTAAATCGTTGCTATTTCGTTGCTATTCTCTTCACACTTTTTAAAAAAAAATATTAAGGAAACATTATTTAATTATTTATTATTTTCGTAGTCATATGATTCGATTTCACTATTTTAATCGAATTCGTCGTTCACATCACCACCTCCGTACTCTTCATCATCCCCAATATCTTCCTCTATTTGATTTTCTGGATCGACAAGGAACACATCTTCAACCGATTGATTTGCTGGTATGAGTGTACCACCGATGACATCTTGTTGCATAGGAACTTCATCATTACCCACTATTAAACCTCTTGGAACCACTCGGATTATTGCGCTCCATGATATACCATTGGTCTTAACACGAGGATACAAAATGAATGTGACCTGCTCAACTTGCGATCCGAGACAAAATAAATCGAACTTCAATAGCGCCGTGACCGGTTGACGTCAATAACACCAAATTTGTTGCAACGAACACCACAACCAAGTGTTGGATCAAACCAATCACATTTGAAGATTGTTGTTCTTAAATTGACTAATCATGGGTATTGCACTTCAATAATATCCGTGAGAATCTTAGAAAACTTAGAATCGCCCGACACAGTGACACCATAACTTGCGGTTGCTCGATGTTGACCATGACTTACGATGTGGAAGATGTAAAAACGGGTGAAATACATCGGCGAAGTTGTTATCTTCCATGTTGTCATTGTATTCACTCGCGAAACAAAACCGAATATTCGGTATCATCATATGCAATGTGCGTTTTCAACCAAGCGGTAAGTTCGTCTTTCGGAAATCCTGGATAGACTTCCTCCACTTGTTCTTCAAAATTTCTAATAAAACAAAATAGATTTGTTAAAATTATATTCATACATATATGTTGAAATTCACAATAAACATGCATGCATTCATGTATACCGTTCAAAAGGTCGTGCGTAATCCAAATTAAGGAGGACGTAAGTATGAGCACTTTGCCGATGTTGATCACTCTCCCACCAAACTTATTTTGTTTTTCCGCTAGCTCTTTCGATTGGGGAGAATATATCAGTTACCTCGTCTGTTGTATATACCTGTTAGCCGTTCTACGTGTTCGTACGTAGCACCGTGTTGCCGTTCTACGTGTTCGTACGTTAGAACCGAAATAATATGATGTGAAATGAGAAGTTTTTTCAGTTAAAGATCCAGCAACGAGAGATCCTTCAACCCTTGCAAGGTTTTTCGCATTTCCTTTCAAATGTTCATAAATCGATCAAAAGGGTACATCCACCGAAACTGCACAGACCCTCCTAGTTTTGCCTCATTAGGAAGATGTATTGGGAGATTTTCCATTACATAAAAAAAAGATGGAGAAAATATCTTTTCCAAGTTGCACAATAAAATCGGGATACTATCCCTTAGCTGCTCGATGACATCTTCTGTAAGTGTACGTGTACATAGATCTCGGAAAAATGCACCAATCCCTATAAAAAAATTTACATATTAATTCATTAATTTCTATATATATATATACACAACCGGTTTGTATAAGGTTGCGATATATCGATATCTGCTATTATTGTGTGAGGATTCGGGTAGAAGTTCGTCGAAGGCAAAAGGCAATAGTCTTTGCATAAACACATGACAATCATGACTTTTCATACCTGAAAACTTTTGTCCATTTTCAACACATGCAGATAGCTTTGAAACATACCCGTCGAGAAACTCGACATCTGATGCGACCCAATTGAATAAAGTGTTTCGCTTCAGGTTTCAATCTGTAGATCGGGACAGGAGCGTTACCATCGTTTGTGATATGCAACTCACTTCTAAAACATAATCCTGGCAAATCCAGAATTGTCTACAAATTTTCTTTAGTTCTCCCCTACACATTTAACAATGTGTACATAATGTTATCAAAAAAGATTTTCTCAATGTGAATAACGTCGAGGTTATGTCTTAACAAATGATCTTTCAAGTAAAGGAGTTCCCAAAAGATGCTTTTCTTGTGCCAGTTATTGTTTTTCCCCGTATCCATCTGGTAGAATTGAAACATGCCAATTACCACCCCTTCTATATGTTTCTTGCGCACCGTAATAATCCAACTCTTCTAATAACTTTGTCCCCGAATTATACAGTAGGGATGGACTTTTAACGATTGTGTTCTTCTTAAACAACCTTTTGCCCTTCCGGTAACGATGATTAATTGGAAGGAAACATCGATGAAAATCAAACCAACTTGTTTTCCTTCCATCGGGGATTTGAAACGCATCAGTCCGATGACGACAATACGGGCAAGACAATCGTCCATGCGTAGTCCAACGTGATAACATGTCATAAGCAGGAAAGTCACTAATAGTCCACATGAGCACCAAACGCATTGTAAAATTTCTCTTGCATGAGGTATCGTACGTACGAACCCAGTGGACCATAGGTCTTTTAGCTCATGTATGAAGGTTGCAGAAAAACATCTAGAGATCTTATTGGATGTTTCAGTCCATGTACTAAAATGCTTAAGAACAAGAATTCTCTTTGCATGCATATATCTAGAGGATGATTATAAGGATTTACTATAACTAACCCCAAAGAGTATTGTCTACCAGACATACTGAATGGACTAAATTCGTCAGTACATAAACCTAGGTATACATTAAGTATCTCTCTAGAGAACTCAGAGTATTCCGTGTTGAAGTGCTTCCAAGCCTTTGCGTGTGACGGATGAGTTACTTCTCCATCTTCGGCTGATTTTTCTGCATGCCATCTCATCAATTCAAAAGTCCTCTCTGATTGATACAATCTTTTAAACTTGTCCGTGATGGGTAAGTAACACATCCGTTGACGGGACTTTACTCCCTTTTCCATGAACCTTAAATCTCGAATGACGGCAAAAACGACATTCCTGCAACTTATCGTCAACTTTCCCATAAATCATACAATTGTTAACACAAACATCAATCATTTATGATGGCAATCCAAGTTTACAATCCAACTTCCGTATTTCGTAATACGACTCAACAACTACATTATCCTCATGAAAATACTCTTTCATTAACTCCGCCCAGGAGTCTATGCAAAACTCACTCAAATTATGATCTGATTTGATATTCATCATCCTAGATGATAATGATAGTTTTGACAATCCAAGTTTACATCCCTTGTAAATTAGTTTATTCGCAACGTCTAACATATCATAAAAACGTTTAGCATCTAGATTAGGTTCCTCAACAACATTTTCAGATAAATGCTCCCTCGTATCATGAAATGCATCAGCAACCATGTCATGATATCTATTATCATATACATGCATATTATACCCACCTTGATCATAATGTTGGTGATCATCATCATAGTAATTACTACCAAATTGATGCGGTAAATTAGCAGGTTCGTTACTAACACAAAACATACTATTACATCCCAATTAATTATTAATATAATTATACCCTTCTCCACACGGTTTAAACAAAAATGTAGTTAGTGTTCACACACTTCTTACATCGACAATACATTTACTGGTATGTTGTGTATTCCGCATGTTTCCTGCCTGCAGCTTGAATGTTTGAAGTCCCTCGGTGAATTCGTTTGTCGCTAATCCCGATCGATCTTTGTGTCGATACATCCAAGACCGTAACTCGTATATATCGTTATTACCGTGAGACATATTGAAACAATAATTTTTGTACAAGTTTCACGAACTTAAGCAATATGTAACAACGTAGTTCTAGGATTCTAAAGAAAGTTTCATGCAACATTAATGCTTATAATTTCCTCAATGATCTTCGAACAAGTTACGCACACTTATAAAACTTCTAACAACACATATTCAAGGACTCTAAACCAAGGTTCATGCAACATCAATGCTTATAAGTGCGCCAATGATCTTTGTACAAGTTTCACTAACATAGGAAAGATCTAAAATTGTGTTTCTAGGACTCTAAAGTCCTTATAAGTGCAATACCCCGGACTCTAAATAAAGTTTCATGCAACATGAGTGCTTATAAGTGCCTAATGATCTTTGTACAAGTTTCACGAACTTATGAAACTTCTAACAACGCATATTCTAGGACTCTAAACTAGGTTTCATGAAACATGAGTGCTTATAAGTGAATCAATAATCTTTGTACAAGTTTAACAAACTTATGAAATATCTAACAACCCATATTCTAGGACTCTAAACTAATGTTCATGAAACATGAGTGCTTATAAATGCTTTAATGATCTTTGTACAAGTTTCACGAACTTATGAAACATCTAACACTGCATTTTCAAGGACTCTAAACCAAAGTTCATGCAACATGAGTGTTTATAAGTGCCTCGGGGATCTATGTACAAGTTTCACGGACATACGAAAAAATTTATCAACATATTTCTAGGACTCTAAACAAGGTTTCATACAACATGAGTTCTTATAAGTGTTTCAATGATCTTTGTACAAGTTTCACGAATTTAAGAAACTTTTAACAACACATATTGTAGGAGTCTAAACCAATTTTCATGCAATGAATGCTTATAAGTGTCTCAATGATCTTTCTACAAGTTTCACAAAATTATGAAACCTCTAACAACGCATATTGTAGAACTTTAAACTAAGGTTCACGCAACATGAGTTCTTTTAAATGCCTCAATGATCTTTATACAAGTTTCACAAACTTATGAAACATCTAACAATGAATATTCTAGGATTCTAAACAAATTTTCATTTAACATGAGTTCTTATAAGTGCCCCAATGATCTTTGTACAAGTTTCACGAACTTACAAAATATCTAACAATACATATTCTTGGACTCTAAACCAAGTTTCATGCAACATGAGTGCTTATAAGTGCCCCAATGATCTTTGTACAAGTTTCACGAACTTAGGAAACATCTACCAGTGTGTTTCTAGGATTATAAATCATGTTTCATGCAAAATGAGTGCGTATAAGTCCCTCAATGATTTTTGTACACGTTTCCCGAACTTATGAAACTTCTAACACAACATATCCAAGGACTCCAAACTATGTTTAATGCAAGATGAGTGTTTATAAGTTCCTCAACGAACTTATGAAACTCCTAACAACGCTTATTCTAAGAATCTAAACCCAGTTTCATGGAATATGAGTTTTTAAAAGTTCCTCAATGATATTTGTAAAAGTTTTAAGAACTTACGAAACATTTAACAAAGTGTTTCTAGGGCTCTAATTCAAGGTTCATGCAACATGAGTTCTTATAAGTCCCTCAATGATCTTTGTACAAATTTCACAAACTTATGAAACTTCTAACAACGCATATTCTAGGATCTTAAACCAAATTTCGTGGAACATGAGTGCTTATAACTGCCTCAATTATCTTTGTAAAAGTTTCCCAAACTTAAGAAACATTTAACACCCAATATTATGGGACTCTAAACCAAGTTTCATGCAACTTGAGTGCACATAAGGAAATCTTGATGGTTCTTTCTCATAGGAGGTAGTTAATACCCTTGAGTGTATACCGGACACGAGATCGTCTTGTGTTCTTTGTTTTCCATGGAGAAAGTTGGTGACTTGGATCTTGAATCGATAAAAAGGTTGTGTCTTCAGTAGAAACCGAGGCTAAAACGAAGAAAGATTGTGTCTTTTTGATAAAAACAGAGCTTAGACTGAGAAAGTTTAGATCTTTAGACAATTTAGCTTGCTAAAGAGAAGAAAGGTTGTGTTTTTGAAGGAAACCGGGAAGGTAAGAGATAAAGAGTGAATCTTTATCAGTTTCCGGGTTTCAAAACATCAAAAGCTTTGAGCTTTAAAAGTAGATATGAGAAAACAGAGGATAGCTTGGAAATTTGACGATAATCGAAGAACCGCGACAACAAAGAAAAATATAGATACTTTATGAAATAATCGTCGAGAAACAGAGGTTGCGGAAGCTAGAAAATGATTCAAGAGCAAGATTGCTTTGATACCTTGTTAGAATTTGAAGAGTATCCGAGAGGATTATTGTTGGATTATTGAGACCAGAGATTCGGTTATCTTGAGTGTTCTTGAGAATAAAGAGATAGTGAGATAAATATAATCGACATTCATTATATTAGATTCATAAAAAATAAGAGAATACAATGTTTTTTCGTGTTACATATATAGGCAAAAGCATATGACCGTTAACGGATAGGCTTGTACAGTTAGCTTGAGTCATCGAGAGAAGATGAACGTCCTGCAATCGAGCGCCGAGTGTACTAGACGTTCCAGCTATCGAACGCCCTCTTGTACCACGCGCCAAAGCCATCTTTTCCCGATACGGTCTTAACGGCTAATTTAGGATATGGCATTAAACATTATTTGAGTGGTGTTCATGTCATATCCGCCTATCTTCCAAGCTCACCTTTTTTTACTTCATTAAGCTTCAATGTCATATATAGATCTTTATATGTTGATGCTTGTATTCCAAGGAACTTTCTTTTCTTTGATGTGTACTACTGCCTTTTTAGATTTAGACATTAGTTCCAAAGCATATTTTTGGACTCTAAACCAGGTTTCATGCAACATTACGTCTTATAAGTGCCTCAATGATCTTTGTACAAGTTTCACAAACTTATGAAAATTCTAACAACGCATATTCTAGGAGTTTAAACTAAGGTTCATGCAACATGAGTGCTTATAAATTCCTCAATTATTTTTGTACAAGTTTCACGAGCTTATGAAACATCTTACCACGCATATTCTAGGAATCTAAACCAAGTTTCATGCAATATGAGTGCTTATAAGTGCATCATGGATCTTTGTACATGTTTCACGAACTTACGAAATATTTAACAACGTATTTCTAAGACTCTAAACCAAGTTTCATGCAACATGAGTTATTAAAAGTGCCTCAATGATCTTTGTACAAGTTTCACGAACTTATAAAACAATTAACAATGTATATTCTAGGATTTTGAACTAAGTTTCATGCAACATGAGTTCTTATAAGTCCCTTAATGATCATTGTACAAGTTTCACGAACTTACGAAACATCTAACAATGTGTTTCCAAGCCTCTAAACCAAGTTTCATGCTACTTTAGTGGTTATAAGTGCCTTAATGATGTTTGTTCAAATTTCACGAACTTATGAAAAATCTAACATTGCATATTCAAGTACTCGAAAACAAGTTTCATGCCGCATGAGTGATTATAAGTGCCGCAATGATCTTAGTACAAGTTTCACAGACCTACGATACATCGAACAACTTGTTTCGTGGACTCTAAACCAAGTTTCATGCAACATGAGTGCTTATAATTGCCTCAATGATATTTGTACAAGTTTCATAAACTTATGAAACATCTAACAATGCATATTCTAGTACTCTAAACAAAGTTCCATGCAACATGAGTGCTTATAAGTGTCTCAATGATCTTCGTACAAGTTTCACGAACTTACGAAACATCTGACAACGTTTTTCTAGGACTCTAAGCCAAGTTTCATGCAATATAATTACTTATAAGTGCCTCAATGATCTTTGTACAAGTCTCACGAACTTATGAAACATCTAACAATGCATATTCTAGTACTCTAAACAAAGTTTCATGAAGCATGAGTGCTTATAAGTGCTTCAATGATCTTCGTACAAGTTTCACTTTTTAACGAAACATCTAACAACATGTTTCTAGGACTCTAAACCAAGTTTCATTATACATGAGTGCTTATAAGTCCCCCAATGGTGTTTGTACAAGTTTCACGAACTTATGAAACTTCTAAGAAAGCATATTCTAGGACTTTAAACCAGGTCTCATTCAACATGATTGCTTATAAGTTCCCCAATGATCTTTTACAATTTTCACGAACTTATGAAACTTCTAACAACGCATATTCAAAGACTTTAAACCAATTTTCATGCAGCATGAGTTCTTATAAGTGCCTCAATGATCGCTGGACAAGTTTCACGAACTTATGAAACTTCTAACAAAGTATATTCTAGGATTCTAAACCAAGTTTCAAGCAATATAAGTGCTTACAAGTGCCTTAAGGATCTTTGTACAAGTTTCACGAACATACGAAACATCTAACAACGTATTTTTGGGACTCTAAATCAAGGTTCATGTCGCATGAATGCTTATATCTGCCTCAATAATCTTTAAACATTTTTGAAGAACTTAGGAAACATCTAACAATGTGTATCTAAGACTCTAAAACAAGTTTCATGCACTTACGTAATATCAAACATTGCATATTCTAAGACTCTAAACATAGTTTCATGCAACATGAGTTATTATAAGTTCAATGATCTTTGTTCAAGATTCACGAACTTATGAAACATCTAACAACACACACTACAAGAAAAAACAAATATAGCCACGACACAGTCACGGAATAATCGTGGCTAAACGAGATATAGCCAAGAATTTGCCACGAAAAAAATAATAAAAGTTTCATGTCTAAATCGTGGCTTTGCGTGGTAAGTTAGCCACGATTTTGCCACGGAAAAAAGTCGTGGCAAAATTTTTCCACGTAGTAGCTACGAATGGAACATTAAAAGATTGTCACGAAAACTTTTGTGGCAATTCGTGGCTAATGGTAGCCACAAAATATATTTGTGGCTACTCCGTGGCAAACTTGATGTCGGCAAGCCAAGTGGATCTCCGCGATACGTCCAATCACTTTAAAAATTGCCAGTATAATAATTTTGTATTAGCCACGAATTATATCAAGCAACGCCTACTTCCATTTGCGATGTTAGAGCTTTTGGATAGCAACGTGCACAAGACAATTTCAGGTATGTGCACTTTTTTTTCTTAACACATGTTGCATGCATGTAACACTAGGATGTTTCTAATTAGAAGGTTTTTGAACAATTGCAGAGATTGCCGTGTATTTTCGAGATATCTCTGCCAAAATGTCGCGAGTTGAGGATGTGAGTGTAATGAAGAATAACATTGCAATAAAATTGTGCAATTTGGAGAAGATATTTCCACCTTCGTTCTTTGATGTCA
The DNA here is from genome assembly GCA_963556525.1 of Cochlearia excelsa. Lineage (NCBI taxonomy): Eukaryota > Viridiplantae > Streptophyta > Magnoliopsida > Brassicales > Brassicaceae > Cochlearia > Cochlearia excelsa. The sequence goes on along the minus strand of OY748327.1, from coordinate 33,938,973 downwards.
TGGAACATTTACCCGTGCATCTCCCTAATGAAGCTGCCTTAGGTGGTCCGGTGCAGTACAGATGGATGTATCCATTTGAGCGCTACATGCATAACCTGAAAAAGAAGGTCAAGAACAAGGCGCGTATTGGAGGTTCAATTGTCGCGCAATGTGTCCAAGAAGAGATTTTTTTATGCAGCAAGCAACTATTACGGGAATACGGAAGATGGAATCAATGATGGTCCTGGGGAAATTCGATTTGCATATGATAATTACCCAAGTGTCCCGAGCATATTTCATCCCATCGGACGTGTGAGCGGAAGAAGGGTAGATGGTTGGCTAAAAGATCCAGATTACAACATCATCCAAACATTCATGTTGCTTAATTCTGAAGAATTTGCGCAATATGAAACGTAAGCGATTAAATGGTAAATTTTGTTTACTTTAAAGACTCAAATTCGAATAAGATGAGTATTGCATTTTCGTTACATGATGTTTGAAGAAGCAATGAGAGTGAGTATGCCAGGTATTACAGATGATGAAATGGGCAAAGCTAAAGACGCCCATTACGCGAAATGGTGTCGGGACTACGTGGGTACTTTATATACTAATGATGTATCTATATATCAAGTTTTCGACAATAAATTAATTGTGTACTTTTGCAGATAAATGAAGCGAATAAAAATTATGAATTTCCATTATGGATGTTGAAATTTATACAAGGTCCGAGAAACAAGTACACGTCATGGCCTATGTATTTCACTCGTGGATACCCTTTCCACAATCACAAACACGGTCAGGATAAAAGAACTCAAAACTATGGAGTTGTTGTACGAGGTACAATAGAAACTACTTATTACGGTCTTATAGAAGAGATAATCAAGATCGAGTATCGCGGTGGAGTTGGTCTTAAAGCGATGATTTTCAAATGCTCTTGGTTCGACAATATAGACGGTATCGGATTGCATAGACACCCATTTGGTTTAGTCGATGTGGCCCCGCGTATCAGGCTCAGCGAGAGAATATTGGTGGGCATGTGCAAAAGCTATGCCGAGGGGTTATCGCGAGAATGACGAAATTTCTTTGACAGCCCTTCAGGATGATACAATCGACAACGTCGTTGTTCCTAGTTCAATGATTCGAGTAATAACACATGTCGTTGATGAAAATGCTTATGATTATGATGATTTAGCAGATGTGGAGCCTTTGGATTACGAAAATGTCGCAGACGATGGTTCTGGACACTCTTCAGGGGATTCAGATTCGGATTCCGCTTCGTCAACATGTTCTGAAATTTAGTTAATAAGAGTGTTTAATCATGTATTATATTATGAAACTTGTAGTATTATTTCTGAAACTTTTTGTACCATATTCTGAAACTTTTTGTACTATATTTAGAATCTTTTTGTAATATATTGTGAAACTTGTGTTGATTTATAGTTTTTCAGTTATGAATTTTTTAGTTTGAAACTTATTGTCTAATTATAATTTATGATTTTATAATTTTGCAATATATGTATATGGACACCTTATAGTCTACATACATTCAACAACATAACAGTAGTCACGGATTGCCACGGTCTATTATGTGGCTAGTTGACGAAAAACTCTCAAATACATGGTCACTATCAGGTCCAGATTCGATGATAATAAAACGGCGAGTCACGACTTTAACCATAGCAACTGGAATATATCCGTGGCTACAATAGCCACGGATATAACCGTGGCTATAAGGAAAATATCAAAATTACATGAAATTTATGCGTTTCAAATCTAATTTCTCATACATATATTCACATCTTTGCATATATAATGCAATGCAACAAAGAAGATTAAAAATTTCAAAATATATAACTCTAAAAATGCATAATAAGAGTATGTGATGACTTCATATGAATATTCTTCATAAACTTATATATAATACTACTTAGTGTTTCATATATATTAATGTTTTGATTTTTTTTTTCGAAAAACATTCAATTTACTATTTTTTGTTGTGATACATCCAATTGAGTCATGTTTTAAGGTTTTAGAACACGTAAAGTCTAAACCCTAAACAAACCCTAAATATATACTTCATATCCACGAAATATATGTGGCTTAACCGTAGCTATAGCGGTAAAATACCCACGGATTGGTCACGTTTTATTTTCGTTGCTGAATAACCACTAAATAAATTACGGGCTTGAAACTAGCAGCCACGACATTTTTGTGGCTAATCCGTAGCTATATGGTCGTTTAGCCACAATTTGGCCACGTTTCATTCTGTAGCTAATTAAACTCTAAATAAATTTCAAATTTCGATAATTTGACAAGGCATAGCCATGGAAAATTCGTGGCTAAATCGTAGCTATATGCTACTTTAGCCACGGTTTGGGCACGTTTCATTCCGTAGCTAACTAACACCTAAATAAATTTTAAACTTCGATAATTTGACAAGGCATAGCCACGTAAAATTTGTGGCTAAATCGTAGCTATATGCTACTTTAGCCACGGTTTGGCCACGTTTCATTCCGTAGCTAATTAAACTCTAAATAAATTTCAAATTTCCATAATTTGACAAGGCATATACAGCCACGGAGGAGTCGTGGCTAATTCGTAGCTATATATAATATAGCCACGACTTAGTCCCGATTGTTTCGTGGCTACTTATTTTATTGGACTATTGGGCCAAATTTTTTAGTCATGGCCCAATGCGTAGCTACGGATGGTCACGGATATTCCGTGGCTATGATTAATTTAACCTAATTCTTCGCGAAAGTAGATCTCACTTTCTCCATCCGCCTCCGTCGTTTCTCTCGCCTTCTTCTCCGGCGATTCACTGAGAAAGTCGTCAAATCCGAAGGTAATCATCGTATTTCTTCGATTTCTTCTTCTCTTTCACTTCATTTCCTTTCATACTCATCTTTTAACCGTTTGTTTTGTTTACAGGTTCGTCCTTTTCTCTCTCGAGTTCTTTGGCGACGATTCATCGCAAAACTCATCCAAAAGGTTAGTATTCTTTATTTCTTCATGATTTCTTCCTTTTCGCATCTACTTCACTTTGATTTCATCGTATTGTTAGTGTTTTTTTGCTGTGTATAAGGGTTTGATTTAGTGTTTCTTTTAGGGTTTGTTTATGGGTTTGTTTAAGGGTTTCATTTAAGGTTTGTTTAAGGTTTGTTTAAGGGTTTCGTTTGCAGTTTGCTTTAGGGTTTCGTTTAGGGTTTACTTTAGGGTTTGCTTTACGTGTCTATTTAGGGTTTCGTTTAGGGTTTGCTTTAGGGTTCTATTTAGGGTTTCATTAAGAATGAACATGCTGTTTTGAATCAGTATATAGTTATGATTGATTTTGTTTTCTGTTTTTGCCTTTTGTTTTGTATTATTGTATTATGATATGTTATTTGCTTGAGATTGAACTTTTGTTTGAGTATGCTTGGCTATTTATTTATGTTTACATTCATTATATAGTTTTAACTTCTGTTTTTGACTCCTGTTTTTGATTTTAAATTATGTTTTTGATTTTAACTTCTAATTTTGATTTTGTTTTTATCTTCTGTTTTTGATTGTAACTTATGTTTTTGATTTTGTTATCTGTTTTTAACTTTTATTTTTGACTTTTGTTAATTATTATTGTATTATGATTTGTTTTCTGCTTGAGAATGAACTTCATTTTTGAGTTTGCTTGGATATTTGTTGCGGTTTTGATTCATTATATAGTTAAGTGCTTTTTAAGTCTTATGGTGTTGTAATTGCAGTAATGGCTCTGAGAGGGAGAGGAAGACCAAGAGGACGTGGTCAACCAGCCCGGACGATAGAGATGACTCCTCCTATGCCTCATGTACGTAGAACTCAGACAACCTTAACACCGCAACGTCCGCCTCAAGTTCTCACTCCCCCTGGTTCAACCGGAGAAAGGCAACCAAGTCAAGGTGCCTCTACTTCAAATGCAGCCGCTCCACTCAGTTTAGAAGCTCTTCTAAATGCCCCATCAAGAAAAAGCCAACCTGTCCTCCATCCAAAGAAGGTGGATGGAGCTCTCTGGTAAGTAATTCTCTATCTCTTTTTGTTTCCATAGGTATAGTTGATTATGATGTTGATGATTTGTATTGCTTGCTCACATATATGTTCATCACTTTTCATGTTTGGGATTGATCCTGAAGTTAACAGGACTGTCAGACAGACTTGGCAGTCCGATTATATGGGAGCATGGTGGAACTGGTCTTTGGTTCCAGATGAGAAAGCGGAGGAATGGTGGCAAGACTTTGTGGTTAATGTTACTTTATAAGTTAAGTCTTATTGTTTTTTTCTTTTCAAATCTATTTATTAATCACTTACTTGTCTAATGTTTGTTCTTTCCTTTTCAGCAAGCGTACTATTGGTTTCCTTCTCACCATGACGAGGTGTACTTCATGTGGAAGAAAGAATGCATGAGTCAATCCGGGACAGAGTCAGCAAAAATAAGAGAAAGAACAAAAACCTGATTACGTTTCAGATAATGCGTGGGTGGAGATGCAAGAGCAATGGGATATAGAGCCAAGCCAAAAGAAGTCGGACACAAACTCCAAGAATCGAATGTCCAATCCCGATGGTCTTGGTCCTCACAAGCATAATGCTAGACCTGTGGGGTTTGCGAAGATCGGCTATGACATGGTAACACGTACTATCTTCATGCTTTTGTGTATACTTTCTATTTAGATTTGTAAAAAGGTTATGTTTTGTTATTGTTGCAGCTTTGGTTATACTTAGCGTTTAGTTCTTGTCAAATTTGTGGTTTGGTGAACTAATCCTTTGTTGTTTACTTGCTGTTGTTCTGTTTATGTTTATGTTTAGTTGTTGTTTATGTTTTGATTAGTTGATGTTTACTTGCTGTTGTTGTGAACTAATCCTTTGTAGCCTAGTTTATGGTTTGATTAGGATTAGTTTTTATTTAATTTATAATTTTGTGAAACTTGTTGTGTTGTTTTATTGTTGTGCCGACGCAGAAGGCTGGTGGTGTTGAACCATCCTTCACTGACCTCGTGCGTAAGACTCACACTCGCAGAGATGGCAGCTTCGTCGACCGTCGGGCGGAGTCGATAGTCTTGGACGTAGAGTCGGTAGGTTCTCAGGTCACCCAAGATGATGAGACTCCTTCACCACTACTGATTAACAAGGCGTATCTAGAGGTTCGACTTCTTCACCACTATTGTTGTTTTGGTTAGGTTTGCTTGTTTTTTGTTGTTGTTGCTAAATATGAGCAAATGTGTTGGTATTTCCAGCGGGTCAAGCCAAACAGAGGCCGTATATACGGCCTCGGAAGCAAGCAGTTGGAAGTTTTCAAACCGCCCGAAGCTGTAGCGGATTCTCTTGCGCGTAATGTCAGCACGGAGATGCGTGTGGGAACTCTCGAGACAACGGTTTCAGCCATACTCGAGTCGCAGAAGGCCATGATAGAGTCGCAGAAGATGATTCTCGCTAGTCTTGGGATCGATCCAGAGACAAACCAGCCATTTGCGACCCCTTCTCCACATGTTGCAGCCTCGAACTCAACGTCGCAACTCAGTGGCAACTTCGCTGCTCAAAGCGTTAACGCGAGCAAGATAACCGCGAGGAAGGAGTTGTCCGTGGGAAAGAAGCTTATATGGAGGCTGGTGTTGGTGTTATGGCTGACCGTGACTGTGACCGTGAAGGTGAGGATGATGGTGATGGTGATGATGATGATGATGATGAGGGTGATGGTTTGGTTCGCAAAACTTTGTTTTGATTAGTTAAAAACATGTAATTGGTTCTTATAACTTTGTTCTTTTTTTGAATCTTTTTGAATATTGAATACCTTATCAAAAACATGATCATGCTTTGTTTTAATACAATAGGTTTTAATTATATTTTGATTATATAATTAATCAGGTTTAATTTAAATACTAATTATTATTTTTTATAAATAAAACAAGGAAGCAACGGTCTATTCCGTGGCTAATAAGGTGTAGCCACGATTTGGTACGGAATGTATCGTGGCAGCGTAGCCACGACTAGCTACGTATTAATCCGTAGCTAAGACAGCCACGACAAAAGCTACGTATTAAACCGTAGCTGCGTTGCTACGAAATAGCCACGAATATTTATGTGGCAACTTAGCCACGATAAGCCACGATTATAATCGTGGCTACGTAGCCACGGAAAAACCACGAATATTTTTGTGGCAAATGAGCCACAAATAATCACGAATTACACCGTGGTTAAATAGCCACGACAAGCTACGTTTTCGTTCGTGGCAAATATAGCCACGAAACAACTACGAATTTTATCGTGGCTAACCTTGCCACGATAAATCCGTGGTAAATTCGTGGCTAATTATTTTGTGATAGTTCGTGGCTATTTCGTGGCTACGTAGCCACGAATAGCCACTTATATTTCACAGCTACGACGCTATAGCCACGTATTTTTGTCGTGGCTATCCGTGGCTGTCGATCCATATAGCCACGAAAATTTGTTCATAGCCACGATATCTACCGTGGCTATACCGTGTTTTTCTTGTAGTGACATATTTCTAGGATTCTAAAAAAAGTTTCATGCAACATGAGTGCTTATAAGTGTTCAATGATCTTTGTACAAGGTTTCACAAACTTATGAAACTTCTAAAACCGCATATTCAAGGACTTTAAACAAAGTTTCATGGAACATGAGTGCTTATAAGTTTCTCAATTATCTTTGTACAAGTTTCATAAACTTGGGAAACATCAAACAACGCATATTCAAGGACTCTAAACAAAATTTAATGCAACATGAGTGCTTATAAGTGCCTCAATGATCTTCGTACAAGTTTCACGAACTTATGAAACATTTAACAACGCATATTCTAGGGTTTTAAACAAATTTTCATGCAAAATGAGTGCTTATAAGTGCCTCAATGATCTTCGTATAAGTTTCACGAACTTACGAAATATCTAAAAACGCATATTTTAGGACTATAAACCTAGTTTCATGCAACATTAGTGCTTATAAGTGTCTCAATGATCTTTGTACTAGTTTCACGAATTTATGAAACATCTGGCAACGTTTTTCTAGGACTCTAAACCAAGTTTCATGCAATAAAATTACTTATAAGTGCCTCAATGTTCTTTGTACAAGTCTCACGAACTTATGAACCATCTAACAATGCATATTCTAGTACTCTAAACAAAGTTTCATGCAGCATGAGTGCTTATTAGTGCCTCAATGATCTTCGTACAAGTTTCACTTTTTAACGAAACATCTAACAACGTGTTTCTAGGACTCTAAACCAAGTTTCATTAGACATGAGTGCTTATAAGTCCCTCCATGATGTTTGTACAAGTTTCACGAACTTTTGAAACTTCTAAGAAAGCATTTCTAGGACTTTAAACCAGGTCTCATTCAACTTGAGTGCTTATAAGATCCCCAATGATCTTTTTACAATTTTCACGAACTTATGAAACTTCTAACAACGCATATTCAAAGACATTAAACCAATTTTCATGCAACATGAGTTCTTATAAGTGCTCAATGATCTCTGGACAAGTTTCACAAACTTATGAAACATCTAACAAAGTATATTCTTGGATTCTAAACCAAGTTTCTAGCAATATAAGTGCTTATAAGTGCCCCAAGGATCTTTGTACAAGTTTCACGAACTTACGAAACATCTAACAACGTATTTCTGGGACTCTAAACCAAGGTTCATGTCGCATGAATGCTTATATCTGCCTCAATAATATTTGAACAAATTTGACGAACTTAGGAAACATCTAACAATGTGTATCTAAGACTCTAAAACAAGTTTCATGCACTTACGTAATATCTAACATTGCATATTTTAGGATTCTAAACATAGTTTCATGCAACATGAGTTATTATAAGTTCAATGATCTTTGTTCAAGATTCACGAACTTATGAAACATCTAACAACACACACTACAAGAAAAAAACAGATATAGCCACGACACAGCCGCAAAATAATCGTGGCTAAACGGGATATAGCAACGAATTTGCCACGAAAAAAAATAATAAAAGTATCTGGCTAAATCGTGGCTTTCCGTGGTAAGTTAGCCACGATTATATCCGTGGCTACTCCGTGGAACATTAAAAGATTGTCACGAAAAGTTTCGTGGCAATCCGTGGCTAATGGTAGCCACAAAATATATTTGGGCTATTCCGTGGCAAACTTGATGTCGGCAAGCCAAGTGGGTCTCCGCGATACGTCCAATCACTTTAAAAACTGCCAGTATAATAATTTTGTATTAGCCACAGATATAATCCGTGGCTAATCCGTGACTTCGTGTAAAGATATGTCATGGTTCTTCTTCCCTCTCCCTTGGTAAAACACAAGGTAAAACAATTTTTCTCTTCATTTTCTTCACTTAATTTGGCGATTTTGAAGAGTTCAAAATGTCAGATTTCTTTCGTTCTAGAGAGTGGATGGATCGCCATATTGATCCTATGAGAGATTGTGTTTCTGAAGAATTTGGAGAGGGTATTAATATGTTCATTGTTTTTGCTTCCAACCAACAATCATATCAAGAGCGTTGTACTATGCCATGTCCGTGTTCTCGGTGCCGAAATTTGAAGCAACGTGATGCATATACAATTTTAAAAAACCTCTATAGAGTCGGTTTCAAGAAAAATTACTACGTTTGGACAAGCCACAGTGAAAATTTTTACGATGTTGGGGAGTCTTCGATGCCGAGTCACTATCTACCCGGAGAAGAAGCTTGGAATGTTCATGACAATCCTTATGGTCATGTTAATATGGGAGAAGAACAAAGAGTTCCAACAGAAGACATTATCGAGGATAATATTGAGGAATAGCCAAACAACGATAATATTTACAGAGCCTTTGAAGCAGCTAGTGAACCACTCTATGATGGTTGTGTTGAAGGAATTTCGCAGTTGTCTTTGGCGTCTGAAATAATGGGCATAAAGATGAAACACAATTTGGCTGAGAGTTGTGTAGATGACATAACACAAGCATTTAAGCGGATTCTTCCACAACCTAATAAAGCTCAGGGGTCATACTATGAGACGAAGAAGCTAACGCGTTCGTTAGGAATGCCAGTTCATAAGATTGATGTTTGTGAGGACAACTGCATGATTTTCTGGATGGGCGAAGACCGCATCCTTTTACAATGTCGTTTTTGTAACAAGAATCGATATCACACCAACAAAGGGAAGGGAAAGATCATAGCAAAGCAGAGAATGTTCTATCTCCCTATTGCAGATCGACTGAAGCGATTATACCAAGTGGAGGGCATAGCTTCGCATATGCGCTGGCACAGAGAGGCGTGGAAGCATTTTAATAAGGTATATCCTGATTTTAGTTCAGAAAGTCAAAATATCTATTTAGGCTTAGCAACATATGGATATAATCCTGTTGGAATGAATGGTGAGGCACACTCGGTTTGACCTGGTATAGTCACCCCTTTCTTTTTGGAGGTTTTGGTGCCTGGACCAAAACATCCGAAGAAAAGTCTAGATATTTATCTTCAACCATTGATTGAAGAGTTGCAATTCTTATGGAGCGAAGGTGTGGGTGTTTATGATGTTTCTAGGAACCAGAATTTTACAATGCGAGTTGCATTGATGTGGACGATAAGTGATTTTCCATCATATGGAATGATTTCTGGGTGGACGACGCATGGTCGACTATCATGTCCATATTGTCAAGAAGAAACATAATCGTTTTGGTTACCACATGGAAGAAAACATAGTTGGTACGATTGTCACCGCAAATTTTTACCTCATGATCATTCATATCGGCGTAATAACAAAGCTTTCAGGAAAAGTAAGACATTTCGAGGTAACCCTCCACCATGGTTGACGGGTTACGAAGTTCTGACTGAAAGAATAAACACCATTGGTGGATTAGAGAAAACAGTCGATTGTGGAGGAAAAGGACATGATAACCCGAGTCGAACAATCGATGGATATGGTGAGTACCATAATTGGCACAAGAAGAATATATTATGGGACTTGCCTTATTGGGAAAATCTCCTTCTCAGACACAACCTCGACTTCATGCACATCGAGAAAAACTTTTTCGACAATCTCATCCACACTCTTCTGAATTCGAAGGGGAAGAAGAAGGACAATATAAAATCAAGGTTAGATCTTCCAGACATATGCACAAGACATGATTTACAAATAGGAGCTAATGGAACAGTTCCCATTCCAAGGTTCAGATTGGCGAACGTAGCAAAACGGAAGTTTCTCTCACGGTTGAGAAATGACATCAGATTTTCGGATGGATATCCATCTAATTTCTGTAGATGTGTTGATGAGAGTTGTGGGAAACTATCGAGCTGAAAAGTCATGATTCTCATGTGATCATGCAACGCCTACTTCCATTTGCGATTTTAGAGCTTTTGGATAGCAACGTGCACAAGGCAATTTCAGGTATGTGCACTTTTTTTTCTTAACACATGTTTCATGCATGTAACACTAGGATGTTTCTAATTATAAGGTTTTTGAACAATTGCAGAGATTGCCGTGTTTTTTCGAGATATCTCTGCCAAAATGTTGCGAGTTGAGGATGTGAGCGTAATGAAGAATAACATTACAATAAAATTGTGCAATTTGGAGAAGATATTTCCACCTTCGTTCTTTCATGTCATGGAACATTTACTTGTGCATCTCCCCGAAGAAGCTGCCTTAGGTGGTCCGGTGCAGTACAGATGGATGTATCCATTTGAGCGCTACATGCATCACCTGAAAAAGAAGGTCAAGAACAAGGCGCGTATTGGAGGTTCCATTGTCGCGCAATGTGTCCAAGAAGAGATTTTTTATGCAGCAAGCAACCATTACGGGAATACGGAAGATGGAATCAATAATGGTCCTGGGGAAATTCTATTTGCATATGATGATTACTCAAGTGTCCCGAGCATATTTCATCACATCGGACGTGTGAGCGCGGAAGAAGGGTAGATGGGTGGCTAGAAAATCCAGATTACAACATCATCCAAACATTCATGTTTCTTAATTCTGAAGAATTTTCGCCTTATGAAACGTAAGCGATTAAATGGTAAATTTTGTTTACTTTAAAGACTCAAATTCTAATAAGATGAGTATTGCATTTTTCGTTATAGGGATGTTTGAGGAAGCAATGAGAGTGAGTATGCCAGGTATTACAGATGATGAAATGGGCAAAACTAAAGACGCCCATTACGCGAAATGGTGTCGGGACTACGTGGGTACTTTATATGCTAATGATGTCTCTATATATCAAGTTCTCGACAATAAATTAATTGTGTACTTTTGCAGATAAATGAAGCGAGTAAGAATTATGAATTTCCATTATGGATGTTGGAATTTATACAAGGTCCGAGAAACAAGTACACGTCATGGCCTATGTATTTCACTCGTGGATACCATTTCCACAATCGCAGACACGGTCAGGATAAAAGAACTCAAAACTACGCAGTTGTTGTACGAGGTACAATAGAAACTACTTATTACGGTCTTATAGAAGAGATAATGAAGATCGAGTATCGCGGTGGAGTTGGTCTTAAAGCGATGATTTTCAAATGCTCTTGGTTCGACAATATAGACGGTATCGGATTGCATAGACACCCATTTGGTTTAGTCGATGTGGCCCCGCGTATCAGGCTCAGCGAGAGAATATTGGTGGGCATGTGCAAAAGCTATGCCGAGGGGTTATCGCGAGAATGACGAAATTTCTTTGACAGCCCTTCAGGATGATACAATCGACAACGTCGTTGTTCCTAGTTCAATGATTCGAGTAACAACACATGTCGTTGATGAAAATGCTTCTGATTATGATGATTTAGCAGATGTGGAGCCTTTGGATTACGAAAATGTCGCAGACGATGGTTCTGGACACTCTTCAGGGGATTCGGATTCGGCTTCGTCAACATGTTCTGAAATTTAGTTAATAAGAGTGTTTAATCATGTATTATATGATGAAACTTGTAGTATTATTTCTGAAACTTTTTGTACCATATTCTGAAACTTTTTGTACTATATTTAGAAACTTTTTGTAATATATTGTGAAACTTGTGTTGATTTATAGTTTTTCGGTTATGAATTTTTTAGTTTGAAACTTATTGTCTAATTATAATTTTGATGATTTTATAATTTTGTAATATATGTATATGGACACCTTATAGTCTACATACATTCAACAACATAACAGTAGTCACGGATTGCCACGGTCTATTATGTGGCTAGTTGACGAAAAACTCGCAAGTATATGGTCACTATCAGGTCCAGATTCGATGATAATAAAATGGCGAGTCACGACTTTAACCATAGCTACTGGAATATATCCGTGGCTACAATAACCACGGATATAACCGTGGCTATAAGGAAAATATCAAAATTACATGAAATTTATGCGTTTCAAATCTAATTTCTCATACATATATTCACAACTTTGCATATATAATGCAATGCAACAAAAAAGATTAAAATTTTCAAAATATATAACTCTAAAAATGCATAATAAGAGTATGTGATGACTTCATATGAATGTTCTTCATAAACTTATATATAATACTACTTAGTGTTTCATTTATATTAATGTTTTGAATTTTTTTTTCGAAAAATATTCAATTAACTATTTTTTTGGTATAATACATTCAATTGAGTCATGTTTTAAGGTTTTAGAACATGTAAAGTCTAAACCCTAAACGAACCCTAAATATATACTTCCTAGCCACGAAATATATGTGGCTTAACCGTAGCTATAGCGGTAAAATACCCACGAATTGGTCACGTTTAATTTTCGTGGTTGAATAACCACTAAATAAATTACGGTCTTGAAACTAGCAGCCACGACATTTTTGTGGCTAATCCGTATCTATATGGTCGTTTAGCCACAATTTGGCCACGTTTCATTACGTAGCTAATTAAACTCTAAATAAATTTCAAATTTCGATAATTTGACAAGGCATAGCCATGGAAAGTTCGTGGCTAAATCGTAGCTATATGCTACTTTAGCCACGGTTTGGCCACGTTTCATTCCGTAGCTACAAACCCCTAAATAAATTTTAAACTTCGATAATTTGACAAGGCATAGCCACGGAAAATTCGCGGCTAAATCGTAGCTATATGCTACTTTAGCCACGGTTTGGCCACGTTTCATTCCGTAGATAATTAAACTCTAAATAAATTTCAAATTTCGATAATTTGACAAGGCATATACAGCCACGGAGGATTCATGGCTAATTAGTAGTTTTAAATAATATAGTAACGGTTTAGTCACGATTGTTTCGTGGCTACTTAATTTATTGGACTATTGGGCCAAGTTTTTTAGTCATGGCCCAATGCGTAGCTACGGATGGCCACAAATATTCCGTGGCTATGAATAATTTAACCTAATTATTCGCGAAAATAGTTCTCACTTTCTCCATCCGCCTCCGTCGTTGCTCTCGCCTTCTTCTCCGGCGATTCAGCGAGAAAGTCGTCAAATCCGAAGGTAATCATTGTATATCTTCGATTTCTTCTTCTCCTTCACTTCATTTCCTTTCGTACTCATCTTTTAACCGTTTGTTTTGTTTACAGGTTCGTCCTTTTCTCTCTCGAGTTCTTTGTCGACGATTCATTGCAAAACTCATCCAAAAGGTTAGTATTCTTCATTTCTTCATGATTTCTTCCTTTTCGCATCTTTACTTCACTTTGATTTCATCGTATTGTTAGTGTTTTGTTGCAGTGTATAAGGGTTTGATTTAGAGTATCGTCTAGGGTTTGTTTAAGGGTTTCGTTTAAGGTTTGTTTAAGGGTTTTGTTTGCAGTTTGCTTTAGGTTTTCGTTTAGGGTTTGCTTTATGGTTTGCTTTAGGGTTTGCTTTAGGGTTCTATTTAGGGTTTCATTGAGAATGAACATGCTTGTTTTGAATCAGTATATAGTTATGATTGATTTTGTTTTCTGTTTTTGCCTTTTGTTATGTATTATTGGATTATGATAGTTATTTGCTTGAGATTGAACTTATGTTTGAGTTTACATTCATTATATAGTTTTAACTTCTGTTTTTTACTTTTTTGTTAATTATTATTGTATTATGATTTATTTTATGGTTGAGATTGAACTTCATTTTTGAGTTTGCTTGGATATTTGTTGTTGTTTTGATTCATTATATAGTTAAGTGCTTTTTTAAGTCTTTTGTAATTGAAGTAATGACTCTAAGAGGGAGAGGAAGACCAAGAGGACGTGGTCAACCAGCCCGGACGATGGAGATGACTCCTCCTATGCCTCATGTACGTAGAAATCAGGCAACCTTAACACCGCAACTTCCGCCTCAAGTTCTCACTCCCCCTGGTTCAACCGGAGAAAGGCAACCAAGTCAAGGTGCCTCTACTTCAAATGCAGCCGCTCCACTCAGTTTAGAAGCTCTTCTAAATGTTCCATCAAGAGCTTCATCCAAATAAGGTGGATGGAGCTCTCTGGTAAGTAATTCTCTGTCTCTATTTGTTTCCATAGGTATAGCTGATTATGATGTTGATGATTTGTATTGCTTGCTCACATCTATGTTCATCACTTTTCAGGTTTGGGATTGATCCTGAAGTTAACAGGACTGTCTGACAGACTTGGCAGTCCAATTATATGGGAGCATGGTGGAACTGGTCTATGGTTCCAGATGAGAAAGCGGAGGAATGGTGGCAAGACTTTGTGGTAAGTGTTACTTTACAAGTTAAGTCTTATTGTTTTTTCTTTTCAAATCTGTTTATTAATCACTTACTTGTCTAATGTTTGTTCTTTCCTTTTCAGCAAGCGTACTACTGGTCTCCTTCTCACCATGACCAGTTGTACTTCATGTGGAAGAAAGAATGCATGGAGTCAATCCGGGACAGAGTCAGCAAAAAAAAGAGAAAGAACAAGAAACCTGATTACGTTTCAGATAATGCGTGGGTGGAGATGCAAGAGCCATGCCAAAAGAAGTCAGACACAAACTCCAAGAACCGAATGTCCAATCCCGATGGTCTTGGTCCTCACAAGCATAGTGCTAGACCTGTGGGGTTTGCGAAGATCGGCTATGACATGGTAACACGTACTATCTTCATGCTTTTGTGTATACTTTCTATTTAGATTTGTAAAAAGGTTCTGTTTTGTTATTGCTGTAGCTTTGGTTATACTTAGCGTTTAGTTCTTGTTTACTTGATGTTGTTCTGTTTATGTTTATGTTTAGTTGTTGTTTATGTTTTGATTAGTTGATGTTTACTTGTTGTTGTTGTGAACTAATCCTTTGTAGCCTAGTTTATGGTTTGATTAGGATTAGTTTTTATTTAATTTATAATTTTGTGAAACTTGTTGTGTTGTTTTGTTGTTGTGCAGACGCAGAAGGCTAGTGGTGTTGAACCATCCTTCCTTGACCTCGTGCGTAAGACTCACACTCGTAGAGATGGCAGCTTCGTTGACCGTCGGGCGGAGTCGATAGTCTTAGACGTAGAGTCGGTAGCTTCTTAGGTCACCCAAGATGATGAGACTCCTTCACCACTACTGATTAACAAGGCGTATCTAGAGGTTCGACTCCTTCACCACTATTGTTGTTTTGGTTAGGTTTGCTTGTTTTTTGTTGTTGTTGCTAAATGTGAGCAAATGTGTTGGTATTTATAGCGGGTCAAGCCAAACAGAGGCCGTATATACGGCCTCGGAAGCAAGCAGTTGGAATTTTTCAAACCGCCCGAAGCTGTGGTGGATTCTCTTGCGCGTAATGTCAGCACGGAGATGCGTGTGGGAACTCTCGATACAACGGTTCAGCCATACTGGAGTCGCAGTAGGCCATGATAGAGTCGCAGAAGGTGATTCTCGCTAGTCTTGGGATCGATCTAGAGACAAACCAACCATTTGCGACCCCTTCTCCAAATGCTGCAGCTTCGAACTCAAAGGGTTAATCGCGAGCAATATAACCGCGAGGAAAGAGTTGTCCGTGGGAAAGAAGCTGATATGGAGGCTGGTGTTGGTGTTATGGCTTACCGTGAAGGTGATGTTGATGGTGATGTTGATGATGATGATGATGATGATGATGATGAGGGTGATGATTTGGTTCGCAAAACTTTGTTTTAATTAGGTAAAAACATGTAATTGGTTCTTATAATTTTGTTTTTTTTTTGAATCTTTTTGAATATTGAATACCTTATCAAAAACATGATCATGCTTTGTTTTAATACAATGGGTTTTAATTATATTTTGATTATATAATTAATCAGGTTTTATTTAAATACTAATTGTTTTTTTTTATAAATAAAACAAGGAAGCCACGGTCTATTTCGTGGCTAATAAGGTGTAGCCACGATTTGCTACGGAATGTATCGTGGCAGCGTAACCACGACTAGCTACGTATTAATCCGTAGCTAAGACAACCACGACAAAAGATACGTATTAAACCGTAGCTTTGTACAAGTTTCATAAACTTGGGAAACATCAAACAACGCATATTCTAGGACTCTAAACAAAATTTAATGCAGCATGAGTGCTTATAAGTGTCTCAATGATCTTCGTACAAGTTTCACGAACTTATGAAACATTTAACAATTTGTTTCTAGGACTGTAAACAAAGTGTCATGTAACATGAGTGTTTAAAATTATTTAAATGATCTTTGTACAAGTTTCACGAACTTATGAAATTCTAACAACGCATATTCTAGGACTCTAAACCAATTTTCATGCATCATGAGTGCTTACAAGTGCCTCAATGATCTTTGTACAAGTTTGATAAACTTATGAAACATCTAAAAACGCATATCACAATACTCTAAACTAAGTTCATGCAACATGAGTGCTTATAAGTACCTCAATGATCTTTGTACAAGTTTCACGAACTTATGAAACTTCTAACAACGCATATTCTATGACTCTAAACAAAGTTTCATGCAACATGTGTGCCTATAAGTGCCTCAAAGATCTTTGTACAAGTTTCACGAACTTATGAAACATCTAACAACGCATATTCTAGGATTTTATACCAAGTTATGAATCATTTAACAACATGAGTTCTTATAACTAGTTTAATTATCTTTGTACAAGTTTCACAAACTTATAAAACATATGACAACTCTTATTCTAGGATTCTAAACTATGTTTCATGCAATATGAATGCTTATAACTGTCTCAATGATCTTTGAAAAAGTTCCACGAACATAAGAAAAATCAAACAACACATATTCTAGGATTTTAAACCAAGTTTCATGCAACATGTGCTTATAAGTTCCTAAATGATATTTGTATAAGTTTCACGAACTTAAAAAACATCTAACAACTCATATTCTAGGATTCTAAACCAAATTTCATGCAACATGAGTGCTTATAGGTGCCTCAATGATCTTTGTCCAAGTTTCACCAATTTTGGAAATATGTAACAATGTGTTTCTAGGACTCTAAATCAAGTTCCATGCAACATGAGTGCTTATAAATGACTCAATGATCTTTCTATAAGTTTTACGAACTTATTGAACATCTAACAACACATATTCAAAGACTCTAAACCAAGTTTCATGCAACATGAGTGATTATAAGGGCTTCAATGATCTTCGTACAAGTTTCAAAAACTTATGAAACATCTCACACCGCATATCATAGTACTCTAAACGAGTTTCATGCAACATGAGTGCTTATAAGTGTCTCAATAATCTTTGTACAAGTTTCAAAAGCTTACGAAACATCTAACAACGCATATTCAAGGATTCTAAACCAAGTTTCATGCAACATGAGTGCTTATAAGTACCTCAATTATATTTGTACAGGGTTCATGAAATTACGAAACATCTAACAACGTGTATCCAGGACTCTAAACCAAGTTTCATGTGATATGAGTGCTTATAAGTGTCTCAATGATGTTTGTAAAAGTTTCACAAACCTATGAAACTTCTAACAATGCATTTTACAGGACTCTAAACCAAGTTTCATGCATCATGATTTCTTTTAAGTGCCTTAATGATCTTTTTATAAGTTTTGCGAACTCAGGAAACTTCTAACAACGCATATTCTAAGACTCTAAACAAAGGTTCATGCAATAAGAGTGCGGAAAAATTGCAAAAAAACCCTAAAATTTTGACAAATCGACAGAAAAAACCTGAAGAAAAACGCGTTGTATAAAAAAACCTAAAGTTTCATTTTCATCATTTTAAAACATTAAGTTTCATTTTAAGCAAATTAACCCTTAATCGTTAACGGTGTTAAAATATTAACAGATTTCGACACTCTCCGTTTCATTTATCAGTTAAAATGATTTTTTAATTATTTTTGTATGAAAATAAAAATTAAATTAGAAAGAAAAACAATTGATATACTAAAATAATGTTATTATTAATATAAAAGAATTTTTCTTTCTATTCAGTTCTTTTAATCATGTATGTGACTTTATCTCTAACTGTCGCTGAATAAATTGGCGGTGACCGGGAACGTAGATCCAACGACGGTTAGGGATAAAGTCGCCGACATAATTAAGAGAAAATATTTTTTTGTTATTAATAATAACATTATTTTAGTACAACAATTGCCTCAATGATATTCGTACAAGTTTCACGAACTTATGAAATATCTAACAACGCATATTATAAGACTCTAAACAAAGTTTCATGCAATATGAGTGCTTATTTATGCCTCAGTGATCTTCGTACAAGTTTCCCAAACTTATGAAACATCTAACAACCCATATTCTAGGACTCTAAACATAGTTTCATGCAACATAAGTGCTTAAAAGTGTCTCAATAATCTTTGTACAACTTTCATAAACTTATGAAAAGTCTAACAACGCATATTTTAGGATTCTAAACCAAGTTTCATGCAACATTAGTGCTTATAAGCACCTCAATTATATTTGTAAAAGTTTCACAAACTTATGAAACATCTAACAATGTATATTCTAGGATTATAAACTAAGTTTTATGCATCATGATTGCCTTTAAGTGCGTCAATGATCTTTCTACAAGTGTCTAACAACAAACATTCAATGATATTTGTACAAGTTTAACGAACTTATGAAACTTCTAAAACACATAAGCTAGTACTCTAAACCAATTTTCATGCAACACGAGTGCTTATTAGTGCCTCAATGATCTTGGTACAAGTTTCAGAAACTTATGAAACTTCTAACAATGCATCGACTCTAAACCAAGTTTCATGCAACATGAGTTCTTATTGGTCCTCAATGATCTTTGTACAAGTACCACAAGCTTATCAAACATCTAAAAATGCATATTCTAGGATTCTAAACCAAGTTACATGCAAAATGAATGCTTATAAGTGTCTCAATGATCTTTGTACAAGTTTCACGAACTTACGAAACATCTAACAATGTGTTTCTAGGACTCTAAATCAAGTTTCATTCAACATGAGTGCTTATAAGTTCCTCAATGATCTTTGTACAAGTTTCATGAACTTATGAAACTTCTAAAAACACATAGTCTAGGACTCTAAACCAAGTTTCATGCAACATGAGTTCTTATAACTGCTTTAATGATCTTTGTAAAAGTTTCAAAAATTTATAAAACATAGAACAACACTTATTCTAGGACTCTATACCAAGTTTCATACAATTTAAATGCTTCTAAGTGCCTCAATGATCTTTGTACAAGTTTCACGAACATAAGAAAAATCTAACAACGCATATTCTAGGATTCTAAACCAACTTTCATGAACATGAGTGCTTATAAGTTCCTAAATGATCTTTATACAAGTTTCACGAACTTACGAAACATCTAACAACACATATTCTAGGACATGGGTGCTTATAAGTCCCTCATTGTTCTTCGTACAAGTTTAACGAACTTACGAAATATCTAACAATGTGTTTCTAGGACTCTAAATAAGGCTTCATGCAACATGAGTGCTTATAAGTGTCTCAATGATCTTTGTACAAGTGTCACAAACTTATAAAACTTCTAACAACGCATGGAATCAAAACCAAATTTCATGCAACATGAGTTCTTATAAGTCTTCAATGATCTTTGTACAAGTTTCACGAACTTTTGAAACATTTAACAACGCATATTCTAGGATTCTAAACAAATATTCATCCAACTTGAGTGCTTATAAGATCCTCAATGAACTTTTTACAAGTTTCACGAACTTACGAAACATCTAACAATGTGTTTCTAGGACTCTCACTACAAGAAATTGGACAAATAACAACGAATTTTAGCAAGGAAATAGCGAGGAATATTTTAGCAACAAATTTGTGACTAATTAGCGACAAATTAGCGACGACATTATATTTCGTCGCTAATTCGTTGCTAAATAGCAACGAAAAAGTTAGTCGCTAATTCTTTACTAAATAGCAACGAAATAGCAACAAATAAGGGAGGAATTCTGCTATCGTCGTTCGAACCTGTTCCCTTGTTAAATAGCGACGAATTTGCAAGGAATATTGCTAAGTTGGTGATCACGTTTTCATTAAGCTCTTCAAAATAGTTGCTAATTCATTGGTAAAAATATTTTGTTGCAAAATCGTTGCTAAATTTCCTTGCTAATTCGTTGCTTAAATTTACAATGTCCCTATATAAACTCATTCGACCAAATCAAAATTACAACACAATACATTCTCTCTTATATATATTCTAAACACTTTACAAAAACTTTCATAACATATATACTCAAAATGTCTCACGGTAATAATGATGTATACGAGTTACAATCTTGGATGTATAGACGCAAAGATCGATCGGGGATAGTAACAACAAAGTTCACGGAGGGACTTCAAACATTCATGTATCAAGATGAAAACATGCAAACTACTCAAGAAACTGGTAAAAATGTATTGTCTATATAAGAAGTGTTCACTAAATACATTCATGTTGATATCGTAGAAAACATCTTTTTAATAGGGGTTTTATTCCACACTAATTTGTTTGGTTTCAACATGGGGAAGGGTATAATTATGATAACACCGAATTTGGAGAAAGTAGTTCGTTTCATGTTTTTGAAACTAATGTGCATGTAGATGATAATCGATATCATGACATGGTTGCTGATGCATTTCATGATACGAGGGAGTATTTATCTGAAAATGTTGTTGAAGAACCTAACCAAGATGATAAATGTTTTTATGATATGTTAGACGCTGCGAATAAACCAATTTACCATGAATGTAAAGTTGGATTGTCAAAACTATTATTAGCATCTAGAATGATGAATATCAAATCTGATCATAATTTGAGTGAATTTTCATGGACTCCTGGGCGGAATTACTAAAAAAGTATTTGCCTGAGGATAATGTACCTGCTTATTCATATTATGAAATACAAAAGTTGGTTTCTAGTGTTGGACTGCCTTCAGAAATGATTGATGTTTGTGTTAACAATTGTATGATATATTGGAAAGATGATGATAAGTTGTAGGAATGTCGTTTTGTCGTCAATCAAGATATAAGGTCCATGGAAAATGGAGTAAGGTCCCGTATCAACGAATGTGATACTTACCCATTACAGACAGGCTCAAGAAATTGTATCAATCGAAAAGGACATCTGATTCAATGAGATGGCATGTCGAGCACTCAGTCGTAGATGGGAAAGTAACTCATCCGTTAGATGCAAAGGCTTGGAAGCATTTTAACACGGTATACTATGACTTCTCTAGAGAGATCCGTAATGTATACCATGGTTTATGCACTAACGTATTTAGTCCATGTAGTATGTCTGGTAGACAATACTCCTTGTGGCTAGTTATTGTAACCCCTTACAATCTTCCTCCATATATGTGCATGCAAAGAGAATTCCTCTTCTTAAGTATATTAGTTCCTAGTCTGAAACATCCAAAGAGAGCTCTACATGTTTTCTACAACCTTTAATCCATGAGCTAAAAGAGTTATGGTACACTGGGATTCGTACGTACGATATATCGTGCAAAAGAAATTTTATGACGCGAGCAGTGCTTGTGGACTATTAGTGATTTTCCTGCATATGCCATGTAATCCGGTTGGACAACGAATGGACGATTGTCTTGCCCTTATTATCGTCATCGGACTGATGCATTTCAACTCCCACACGGAAGGAAACAAGTTGGTTTGACTGTCACCGACAATTTCTTCCAATTAATAATCCGTACCGGAAGAACATAAGGTTGTTTAAGAAGAAAAGAGTCGTTAAAAAACCACCCCTACTATATTCGTCGGGGAAAAAGTTACTAAACGAGTTGGATTATTACGGGGCGCAAGAAACACGTAGACGGGTGGAGATTGGTATGTTTCGAATTTACCTGACGGATACGGGGAAACCGATAACTAGTACAAGAAAAGCATCTTTTAGCAATAATTATTACTTTTAGGGGTTTAAATTTTCGTTGTTATTTCGTTGCTAATTTTTGCAATATACAAACCTTCAAACCCCCAAACAACCTCTAATTAAAGGTTTAAAAGGATTATTGTTAACTGAAAAGTGTAAACAAAGGTGAAAAAATTGTATAATACAATAAATGTACTTTGTCAGGTTCTGCGACAATAAAGTCAGTCGGAGTGTCTCAGACACAATGAAGTCGTACTTCGTCGAGTTGCACGTGAATTGGTCCCAAACGCCGGGATACATACGTTACATCTGGTTCAAATCTTTCGCGTTAAGTTAAATTGAATTTTAAAATTTTAATTTAAATAATATAAATTTAAAAATATATTTTCAAAAATTTAATTTGAAACATTTAATTCAAAATAATTTAAATTTAAAAATATATTTTCAAAAAATTTATTTGAAACATTTAATTTAAAAATTCCAATTTAAAAAGTTATACAAAAACTTGGTTTTAATTAATAGAAAAACTGGCATTGGCGCGAGGGAGATATGGTAAAAGTCCATAAGGGGTTCAACGAGAAGGCGATGCATCGCCTTACCGGCATTGTTTCCAGTTGGAGGAAAGACTAGAATCTAAAAGGAGATGAGGCGAAGCAGGAGTCGATGGCCCAGACGGTGTGGAAAGGGCTGGTCGACTATTGGAAAAAACAACATTCTGTTGTCGTCGCGGATAATTGTTCCAAGTCCCGCCTCACTCCTATCGACAGGAGCGGTTCTTACGTCCACACTTCGGGACCGATTTCATACACCGGTCGTCGTTTACAAATGGTAAATTAAATTTTTTAAACTTTATTTTATCTATTTTTAAATAAATAAATATTTAATATAAATATCAAATAGGCCGAGGAAGCGGGCGAACTTTCGCCTATTGTGGAGATACTGAAGAAGACCCAGAAGCAGAAAGATGGATCATTTGTCAGTTAAACTCGCCGAGCGGGTAAGTAAGTCTTCCACTGAATAGAGCTCAGTGAACTCCTCGGGACGGCTTTCGGTCGCGGAATGCGACCAAATCTACTACGAGGTAAATCATTTAATTAATATTTTTCAACTTATATTATTTTACTAACGAATATATTATATTAATTCTACGTGGGTCTCTCCGAAAAAGAAGAACCACGCTTTCGGAGTCGGTTCTATCGAGACCAATCCCGCAGATTCATCATCGCAAGCTCATCCTTCGCATCGGAATCATGCCGAGGAGAATGATGGGTTACGACATGAACTCCAAGATACAAACGCCCGCTTCAAGAAGATGACGAATCTATTCTCTATAATTGCGATGGATATTCTAAACCTGGCTAATGCGATGCGGGAATGCGGATTAGAGCATCTCCATCGACATGTCTTAAGTATGTCTTAGAAATAAAAGTAAATAACAAAAATCTAAAAAATAGGAAATAGTGTAGACATGGGTCTTACACAAGACAATTTGGTTAGAGTTTTAAACTCATAGGTGTCATGTTTTTAGAGGTTGATTTATTTTTAATTTTATTTGTTTTTTAAAAACTTTTATGATTTATACAACTTTTCTGTTTAAAAACTCAACCGGACAAACCCACCGATGGAAGAAATTTTGAATAAACTTTTAATTGAGGTTTTTAAACCAAAAATAAAATTAAAATTAATTACAAAATAACTTTAAGAACTCCAACTGGGTTATACCAATGGAGATGGCCTTAGGGGTTGATCCGGAACCGGAGGTTCGTCTCGACGAGGCTGAAGCCGCAACTCAAGTTTTCCTCAATGATCTTTCTACAAGTTTTACGAACTTATGAAACATCTAACAACACATATTCTAGGATTCTAAACAAAGTTTCATGCAACATGTGTGCTTATAAGTACCTCAATGATCTTTGTACAAGTTTCACGAACTTATGAAACATTTAACAATGCATAATCTTGGACTCTAAATAGATTTTTATGCAACGTGAATGCTTATAAGTGCCTCAATAAACTTTGTACAAGTTTCACGAATTTACGAAACATCTAACAACGTGTTTCTAGGACTCTAAACCATGTTTAATGCAACATAGGAGCTTATAAGTGCCTCAATGATCTTTGTAAAATTTTCACGAGCTTATGAACCCCCTAACAACTCATATTATAAGACTCTAAATCAAGTGTCATGCAACATGAGTGCTTATAAGTGCCTCAATGATCTTTGTAAAAGTTTCAAGAACCTACGAAACTTCTAACAAAGTGTTTCTAGGACTCGAAATTAAGTTTCATGCAACATGAGTTCTTATAAACGTCTGAATGATCTTTTTACAAGTTTCACGAACTTATAAAACATTTAAAATAGCATATTCTAGGACTCTAAACCAAGTTGTGAAACATCTAGCAACATGAGTGCCTATAAGTGCCTCAATGAACTTTGTACAAGCTTCACGAACTTACGAAACATCTAACAATATTTTTCTAGGACTCTAAATCAAGTTTCATGCAACATGAGTGCTTATAAGTACCTCAATGATATTTGTACAAGTTTCACGAACTTATGAAACTTCTGACAACGCATATTCTATGACTCTAAACCAAGTTGCATGCAACATGAGTGCTTATAATTGCCTCAAAGATCTTTGTACACGTTTCACGAACTTATGAAACATCTAACAACTCATATTCTAGGACTCTAAACCATGGTTCATGCAAGATGAGTTCTTACAACTACTTTAATGATCTTTGTACAACTTTCACAAACTTATAAAACATATAAAAACACTTATTTTAGGACTCTGAACCAAATTATATACAACATGAAAGCTTATAAGTGCCTCAATGATATTTGTACAAATTCCACAACCATAAGAAAAATCTAACAACGCATATTCTAGGATTCTAAACCAAGTTTCATGCAACATGAGTGCTTATAAGTGCTTAAATGATCTTTGTACAAGTTTCACGAACTAACGAAACATCTAACAACGCATATTTTAGGACTCTAAACGAAGTTTCATGCAACATTAGTGGTTGTAAGTGTCTCACTGAACTTTTTTTAAGTTTCACGAACTTACGAAACATCTAACATCACATATTCTAGGAATATAAACCAAGATTCATTCAACATGAGGTGTTATAAGTGTCTCAATGATCTTCGTCCAAGTTTCACGAACTTAGGAAACATCTAACAATGTGTTTCTAGGACTCTAAATCAAGTTTCATGAAACATGAGGGCTTATAGGACTCTAAATCAAGTTTTATACTTAACGTATACTAACTTGACGTTATCTTATACGTTTTATCACTATAAATTTTATAATAGAGAAAATTTTAAGTTGTTTAGTAAATATCCTAATTTGAAGTGTTATTCTCAATCTTATACTCTATAATTACATATAAAGTATGTAGTGTAGCATAGAAAACCGTTTTAGGGGTTCAAATCCTAAAAATAAGGTTTGAGTTTAGCATTGATTTAGCAATGAATCGTTGCTAATTCGTTGCTAAAGACCAAATAGCAATGATTTAGTTTATTTCGTTGCTAATTAGGGTCTAACTCGGTATACCCATTATTCTAGGACTCTAAACATAGTTTCATCCAACATAAGTGCTTAAAAGTATCTCAATGACCTTTGTACAACTTTCACGAACTTATGAAACGTCTAACAACGCATATTCTAGGATTCTAAACCAAGTTTCATGCAACATGAGTGCTTATAAGTACCTCAATTATATTTGTACAAGTTTCATGAACTTACAAAACATCTAACCACTACAAGTATCTGCGCAATTTACGACGAAAAAATTTCAACGATTTTTTTCGTCGTAAATCTAGAAGATGTTTACGACGATTTTACAACTATTTTACAACTATTTTTGAAATCGTTGTAGTATCGTCGTAAAAGAACAAAAAAACAAATTGTCGTTATATCGTGTTAACTTTACGACGATTTCAACACTATTTTCCAAAGATATTCATCATCGTAGTTAACTCGTAGGCAATTTTCAACGAGTTTTCGAGAAACGACATTAACCGAAAGTATCAATGTTAAATCGTTGTTATTTTATAACGATTTTACGACAACATACTTAAATCGATTTCATCGTCGTTAAATCGTTGTTAGTATACAACAATTATACAACGTTACAGCTTTGGGGCATTTTAACAACGATTTTGCAAACATTATCTGGTAGGTGAAAACGTGTATTTACTGCTGCACCAAATTATTTACAACTTTCATTTTAGTAGGTAAATTCTTGTACATTCGTTGTAAATCCTTTATTAAATACAAATAGTTGTAAATTCGTAGTTAAATTTCAGTGGTAAAAAGTTGGATAATTTTAAAAACTCCCATAAATACATTATCAGCTCTCATCACAAATCACACCACAAATCATATTTCCCTCTTTCAAAAGAAAAACTCTCTTTCTTTCTAAAAAATGTCCGGAGGCGATATCTACGAAATCCGGAAGTGGATGTACATACATCGAGGCGATGACAGATCGGTGACACGATAATTCCTCGACGGGTTTGAAATATTCATGCACCAGGCCACAAATCTACCAGTCATTGTCAAAAGCGATAAGATGTTTTGTCCTTGTACGAAATGCGACAATAGACGGTTCATTTTGGTTGAAAATATTTGGACGAATTTGTTAAATAGAGGATTTACACCACAATATTTTATATGGTTTCAGCATGGGGAATGCTATTATGGTAATGTTGCTAGCAGTAGTAGAAATTATCATAAAAAAATATGTAGACCATGGAAACACTTTAACTCGGTATACCCCAATTTTGCTCCTATGGACAATTTGCGACTTTCCCGCCTACGGAATGTTGGCAGGTTGGACTACGCACGGACGACTCTTTTGTCCGTACTTCATGTATCGTACTGACGCCTTTCAACTAAAGCATGGAAGGAAATACAAACAAATGTTTTAGAAGAACAAAGTGGTTTGTGATCCTCCTCCGGTGTATTTTACGGGAGAAGAAGTTGAGGCGCATATGGATCATTACTTTGCGAATTACACAGTTCCCCGTGGAGGAAACTGGCATGTCCCGCCTAATATGCCTGATGGTTATTTTCGGAAAAAAACTGGCATAAGAAAAGCATTATGGGAGCTCCCATAGTGGAAAGATCATCTACTCCGACACAATCTTGACGTGATGCACATAGAGAAGAATTTTTTTCGATAACATTATGAATACTTTTTTGAATGTGCAGTGGAAGACAAAAGACAATTTTAAATCACGTCTTGACTTGGCTGATATATGTGCGAGATCCGAATTGCACATTGACAAGACGGAAAAGCGTTAGTACCTATATTCAAATTATCGAGTGTAGTGAAGGCGTTGTTGTTCTAGTGGGTGGTCTCTGAAGTTAAGTTTCTTGATGTTTTTGTTTCTAATCTTTCTCAGTGTGTATATGGTAGTAAATTGACATGTATGAAATGTCATGATTGTCATGTGTTTATGCAACGGCTGCTACCATTTGTCTAGGCGGAACTTGTTCCACAAAATGTTTACGAAGCAATTGCTGGTATGTAAAGCCTAATTAATTAATATATTATTACTTTTCATTAATGAAATATAACGTAGTAACTATGATTTAATTAATTTATGTTGGTGTTGGGTAGTTCTTTCGTGGTCTTTGCACAAGAACGTTGAACGAACAAGTAATAACACAACTACATGAGAACATTCCTCTCATTTTGTGCAATTTGGAGAAGAAATTCCCCCATCCTTTTTTGATGTTATTGAGCACCTACCAGTACATCTCCCACATGAAGCGGAACTAGGTGGACCCTTTCAGTTTCTATGGAAGTATCCGTTCGAAAGATCTATGAAACATCTAAAAGGGAAGACGAAGAATCTTGCTAAAGTCGAGGGTTCAATCGTTGTTGGTAGTATAACGGAAGAGACGTCGCACTTTAATTTACGTCGTACTACTTTGCACCTACTGTGAGGACCCATAAAAGAGCGCCAAGGAGATATGATGATGGAGGCATTCAAAACTCATACGCGGTGGAAGAAGTGTCTGATATATTTTGTCCAATTGGTCAGCTTAGTGGACGCATAAAAGAGGTTTGGTGGAGCAACGAGGATAAAATTCATTGTGCCCACACGTACATTCTATTGAACTGCGATATTGTTACTCCATGGAAAAGGTAAAATGTTTTGTTATAATACTCTTAGATTACTATATTTTATAAAAAGCATCGGTTAATTATGATATTTTATAGTATCCTCGTCGAACAAGTTGGAAAAGGAATTCAGGGGATATCTGAACAGGAGCTCGATTCCCGTAAATCTCAACACTTTGGGATGTGGTTGCAAAGACATGTATGAATATATTCATCAATATGCATGTTTCGATAGTTAAATTATCAACTAATATATTAATACCTAATTAATTTTGATCACTTCAGATTGAGTACGAGGACGAATCTTTTCCGGTGTGGTTCCATGAGATGTTACAATGTCCCCCTTACAAATATTATGACATCACCAATTTATTTTACAAGAGGTTATGCTTTCCATGCATTCGAGTACGACCGACATCGAACAAGTGTTATCTACGGTGTTTGTGTTAGGGCGGACATTGATTTCTACAGAATCATCCAAGAAATCATAGAAATAACTTTTCCCGGGTTGCTAATGTTGAAGTGCGTACTCTTAAAGTGCGAGTGGTTTGATCCTACAATTGAAAGAGGTGTACGAATCAGCAAGTCTGGGATCGTTGATGTCAATAAGGGTAGAAGATAAAACAAATTCGTCGTCAAAATTTCCCCAAGAAGATACATAGTTAGGGAAGAAGAATCAACACTCCAAAATGACACGCCCGTCGATATTCCTTCGTCAGAACTAAGCACACACATGGTAATACTCGTTGATCCGCATAATAGGGAAGTTGAAGAGGTGAACGAGGACGAAGAAGAAGTCGAAGAGACAAACAAATTTGATGAAACTGACTCTTGCGACGAGGAACAATATGAGTCGAACGATGACTCCGAGTAATAAATAAGTTGTATGTTTAAATGTTACTCAAAAATTATGTATTTTTTTAAAAAAATAAAAATAAAAAATCATCGTAAAGATGTTGTAAATTTCCGACGATTTGTCTTAGTACGAGGTTGTCAAATCATACGAGGTTGTACTTTGTCGTATAAATATATATTCGTCGTAAACTAGTCATAAAATAAAAAATCAGCGTAAAGGTGTTATAAATTTACGACGATTTCACGATGATTAGTCTTAGTACGAGATTTTCAAATCATACGAGATTGTACTTTGTCGTAAAAATATACATTCGTCGTAAACTAGTCGTAAACTAGTCGTAAAATAGTCATAAATTAACATGCGTTTTACAACGTTTTTTGTGTTATACCCCTAAACCCTAAATTTTTGTAACAGTAAGTCTTATATTACGTACAAGCACTCATTAAAACCTCTACCGTTAATGAAAAACTATAAAAACAATGATACAATAGCTTATCAATAATTTTTTTTTACAATTTCTCACATTCTTTAAAGGTTAGGGTAAAGTGTGTTATAAATTGTGCTTGATATATATATATATATATAAGTTCGAATTTTTCCAGAATTTGTTTTTTCAATCATCTGACTTAGTATCATATACATA
Source organism: Cochlearia excelsa (assembly GCA_963556525.1). NCBI lineage: Eukaryota > Viridiplantae > Streptophyta > Magnoliopsida > Brassicales > Brassicaceae > Cochlearia > Cochlearia excelsa. The sequence continues at coordinate 33,909,206 of OY748327.1, read as the reverse complement.
TATTACGATTAATATATTCAACATATAGTTAAATGGACGATTAGTTTCATTGAATTCCATTTGGTGTAAAGAATCGTCGTAAGATTGTTGTTAATTTACGACGATTTTACGACGATTTATCATAAATCGATGTAAAATCGTCGTAAATTAATGATTGCATTACGACGATTAAGAATTTAGTTTTATGATTCAAAATTTAGAATCGGATTTTAGGATTCAGAATTTAGTTTTAGGATTCAGAATTTAGGTTTAGGATTGAGAATTTAGTTTTAGGATTCAGAATTTAGTTTTAGGATTCAAAATTTAGTTTTATGATTATGAATTTAGTTTTAGGATCAGAATTTAGTTTTAGAATTCAAAATTTAGTTTTATGGTTCAAAATTTAGTTTTAGCATTCAAAATTTAGTTTTAGGATTCATAATTTAGTTTTAGAATCGAATTTTAGTTTTAGGCTCGGAATATAGATAAATAGTCTAAATTTTTTTATTATTCAAATAATTAACTTTTTGTTTTTTACAGTTTTGGAGTACATATACATGGCTCCTAGGAGGACCACCGTAGATCCGGGCTACATGTAGATGATGGAGGAGAAGGCCACTCCTCCCTGGGCCGCTACAGGTTCCGATTCCGAATCTGGTTCCGGAACCGTGTCTGTGTCGACTACACCGGCTCCACCTGTCCATGGACATCTTCACCCGTCCAGACTGGGACGCCTCCATCCGTCCATGCCTGGATGTCTCCACCCTTCCATGCTGGGACGCTTCCACCCGTCCATGCCGGGACGCCTCCTCCTGTCCAAACCGGGACGCTTCCACCTCCACATGTGGCCGCTGCACATGACGAAGACGTCCCGGGACCGAAACATCCGGAGTTGGATTTATCGGCCCAAGTTCCTTACACCACCCTATCGATTGAGGATATTCTCGTTCAACCTGGACATGACAGTCTGCGCCACTTGAATCCGCACAAGAATGACGACACTTATTGGTAAGTTTAGTTATTTAAATATTTAAATATTTTAAATAATATTCTACGTTTTTAAAATTTTACTAATCAATCGATTTATTTTTTTCAGGTTCACAATGGTATCGCACGCTCTATCGCGGACATCATCAATGGATATTTCACGGAGCCGCATCCCAACTGGAGCAGCACTCCAGGGCACATCAAGAAGACGTGGTTCAAATGCTAGGCGGTAATGTTTATTTTTGTTTTTATTCATTTATTTTACTTAAATTTTTAATTAATTTATTTAATTTTAAATTAATTATTTGTTTTTCAACTTTTGCAGCATAAGTGGCATTGGGATGTCTCGATCATTGAGTCCGTGAAGACGGAGTTCAACAAGACGACAAGGTTTCGTCTCACCAACACCGTCTCTGATTGGAAGGAAAAGTGGAGGGTCGCCGACGACGTGGCGAAGCCGATATTCATATCGGAAGAATGACCACAGCGCCAGCATAGCGAGGAAGTGTTCCAGTTCTAGGAACGCTAAGCTTCCAGACGGGACGCCGAAGCAGATGACTCACACGTCCATTCAGATCTCTTTCGCAGGTCGGATGTGCGACATGGTAAGAATTAATTTATTTAATTCTGTTTAAATTATTTTATTTTTTTATTAGTTTTATAAATTACTAATGTTTACAATTTAATTTTAGACCAAATTGTTGGGCCACAAGAAACCTGTCAGTGTCGTCTTCGAGAAGATGCACAAGAGGAAGAACGGCGAGTTCATTGACAGCCACTTGGAGCATATTTTCTCCGACTTTGAAGCTCGAAAGACAGAGATTGAGACTTATCAATCGCAGAAATCCCCGTGAGGCACTAAGAAACCTAGTGCGCCACTTTCCAGCGCCGAGCTTGATCAGCTTTTCGAGAAGGTAAAATTTTATTTATCAAATTATTCAATTTCATCATTTTTACTAATCGCTTAATTTTATAGGTTGCTCCAAAGACGAAAGGGCGGATTATAGGGTTGGGATCCATCCAGGACGTCCCGCTTCCTCCGAGTTTCTACCGATTTCCGGCTCAAATGAAGGATGTGATTCAGGAGCTCCGAACGACCATAGCCGATGGGGAGAAGACCATGGCTTTCTACAACAGTCTGTTCGCGGTCCTTTCTGCTTCCAGCCCCTGAGCTTCATCATAGGATGCAGACAGATCCCAACCGCCCGACCTAGCCTGGACCAAGTTCCATCGATCCCGATCACGCAACGCATCACTACTTCAGAGACGATATTGATTTCAACCTACATGATGAGTATCAAGATCCGAATTGCGTTTAAATATATATATTTGTATTTTAATTTGAATTTGATAAAAAAAATTTGTATATTTTTTAATATAAAATATTATTTTTTATATAAAATATTAATGATCATCGTGACATCGTGGGGAATTGATGACGACTTTACGTCGACCCATTTACGACGATTATACGTCGATTTGTTTATGACGATAAGACGTCGACGATTAGACGTCGACGATTAACGACGACTTAACAACGTAAGAAGTATCACAAAACTCGCGTTTTACTTGTCCATTACTAAGTTTTAGCTATGAATATTTCATTGTAAATACGTTGTAAATTTACAACGAAGTATCGATGTAAAAACGTTGTAAATGTACAACTAATTTACATCAATTTATTACAAATCATTTTACGACGATACTGTTTCGTCGAAAATTTAATAACCAATTTACGACAATTTTTGTTTTACGTCGATCAATTAACGTCGAAATAACAACGATTATGCGATATGGGTGCTTATAATGCCTCAATGATGTTTGTTAAAGTTTCACAAACTTATGAAACTTCTAACAATGCATATTCTAGGAATCTAAACCAAGTTTCATGCATCATGATTGCTTTTAAGTGCGTCAATGATCTTAAGAGTTACGAACTTATGAAACATCTAACAACGAATATTCAATGATATTTGTTCCTCAATGATATTTGTTCAAGTTTCACGAACTTACAAAATATCTAACAACGCATATGTTAATACTCTAAACCAAGTTTGATGAAACATTTGTGCTTATTAGTGCGTCAATGATTTTTGTACAAGTTAAGTTTTGTGAACTTATAAAACTTCTAACAACGCATATGCTAGTACTCTAAATCAAGTTTCATGCAATGATCTTTGTACATGTTTCACGAACTTACAAAACATCTCATAACGCATATTCTAGGACCTTAAACCAAGTTTCAAGCAACATGAGTTCTTATAAGTGTCTCAATGATCAGTGTACAAGTTTCACGAACTTAGGAAACATCTAACAATGTGTTTATAGGACTCTAAATCAAGTTTCATGCAACATGAGTGCTTATAGGACTCTAAATCAAGTTTTATACTTAATGTATAATAACTTACCGTTAACTTATATGTTTTATCACTATAAAGTTTATAATAGAGTATATTTTAAGTTTTTTAGTAAATATCCTAATTTGAAGTGTTATTCTCAATGTTATAATATATAATTACATATTAAGTATGTAGTGTAGCATAGAAAACCGTTTTAGGGATTCAAATAGTTGCTAATTCTTTGCTAAAGACCAAATAGCAAGGATTTAGCAACGATTCGTTGCTAAATCGTTGCTAATATTTCTGACATCAACCTCGTACTTCTGATACAGGGAATGTAACATATGTGTCCAATCAATTATTTAGCAACAAATAAATTGTCGCTAAATTTTCATTTTCCCTCCGCTGGGAAAACGAAAAGATTAAAAAATTTAGCGACGATTTAGCAACCACCACAAAATATATACTTATGAAACATCTATAATGCATATTTTAGGACTCACCAAGTTTCATGCAACATGATTGTTTATAAGTTCCTCAGTCATCTTTGTATAAGTATCATGAACTTACAAAACATCTAACAACGTGTATCTAGGACTCTAAACAAAGTTTCATGCAATATGGGCGCTTATAAGTGCCTCAATGTTCTTCGTAAATTTTTCACGAACTTACGAAACTTCTAACAACGCATATTCGAGGACTCTAAACTATGTTTCATGCAACATGAATGCTTATAAGTTCCTCAATGATCTTTCTACAAGTAACACGAACTAACTAAACATCTAATAACGTGTATCTAGGACTCTAAACCAAGTTTTATGCAACATGGGTGCTTATATGTTCCTCAATGATCCTTGCAAAAGTTTCAGTGACTTATGAAACTTCTAAAAATGCATATTTTAGGAATCTAAACCAAGGCTCATGCAACATGAGTGCTTATAACTGCCTCAATGATCTTTGTACAAGTTTCACAAACTTATGAAACATCTAACAACGTATATCCTAAGAATCTTAACCAAGGCTCATGCAACATGGGTGCTTATAAGTGAATCAATGATCTTTGTAGCTCTTCTTTCTTCATAGGTTTTGGAGCTTGGCTTATATGCTACTTTGTTGGCGGTTACCGGTTACAAATTCCTTCTTGTTACCAAACAACTCAATGGAGCCTTACTCTCTTTGCAATTGTGCACAAACCTCCTAAAGGTTTGGTAAAGTGTCCGATCGGAGAAGATGCTTGATCACATTTTTGTAGCTACAATTAAGTGTGAGAAGAAGACAAAACACCTTGTCTTGCTCTCTCCATTTATTGAGGACCTTTGGATCAATAGTGTTTCAAAGTAAAATCTCTAGTTCTTCCCATAAGCTCCAAAACCTTCCGAAGTGCTTACTAAACTCCATATCTTCCTTATTAAGATCATTGAATGCCTTCTTTAATTTATAGACACGACTAAGATTAGAGATGTTACCATAAACCGTATGGAGAGTATCCCAAAGATCCTTGGCGCTCTCACAATACGAGTAAGCTTAAGTATTGGAGGATCAAGAGATCCTTGTATGACTCCGAGCACCTTTTGGTCCCCTTAGAACCACTTGTCTTCCGTAGTGAGAGAGTTGCTTTCCGTGAGGGTGATATCCGAGATTGTTGCTTGTGATTCGAGAATGTGATTCTAAAGACCACGACCACACAAGGCAATCTTGATGGTTCTTGCCCATCGGAGGTAGTTAATACCCTTGAGAGTTACCGGACAAGAGATCTTCTTGTGTTCTTTGTCCTCCATGGAGAAAGTTGATGACTTTGAGCTTGAATCGAGAACAAGGTTGTGTCTTTAGTAGAAACCGAAGCTAAAACGAAGAAAGCTTGTGTCTTTTTGATAAAAACAGAGCTTAGAACCAGAAAGATTGGATCTTTAGATGATTTAGCTTGATAAAGATAAGAAAGTTTGTGTTTTTGAAGGAAACCGAGAAGGAAAGAGATAAAGAGTGAAACTTTATCAGTTTCCGAGTTTCAAAACACCTAAAGCTTGAAGCTTTGAAGCAAAAACCGCGACAACAAAGAGAAAGATAGAAACTTTATGAAATAAAAGTCGAGAAAAAGAGATTGCGGAAGCTAGAAAATTGTTCAAAAGCAAGATTCCTCTGATACCGTGTTAGAATTTGAAGATTATCCGAATGGATTTGTGTTTAATTATTGAGAAAAGAGATTCGGTTTTCTTGAGGTGTTCTTCAGAATAAAGAGAGAGAGAGATTTAATCGACTTTCATGTTTTTAGATTCATAAAGGATAAGTTTTTACAATGAAAAACATGTTACATATAAGCCAAAATGCAAAGTAGCCGTTTGTAGATTAGGTTGTACGGTAAAGGCGCCTTATCAAAAGAAGTCTCCCGCGTGCGTGGGGAATATGGGCCATCCGCGGGAGAAGTTGTTTGCTATCGAGCGCCGAATGTACCGATGTCGAAACTATGGGCGCCTTGTGTACTACTATCGAGCGCCACATGTCCGCGGTAAAGACACCACGTGCACCAACAACTATTTTCCGGATATGATCATAAACGTTACTTAAGTAACGTTTAGATCGTATATGATACTTTATCTACACACCTTAACGTTACTTCCTCGGCTTTATGTTGTTACTTGAATTCCAACGTAACTCATTTCTGCAAACTAATGCCTTAGTAGGATTAGGCATTGGCTTCAATATGTACAATTTTCATGAAGATACGAAACATCTAACAATGTGTTTCTATGATTCCAAACCAAGTTTCCTGCAACATGAGTGCTTGTAAGTCCCTCAATGATCATTGTACGAGTTTCAGAAACTTATGAAACATTTAACAACGCATATTTTAGGACGCTAAACCAAGTTTCATGCAACATGAGTGCTTACAAGTGCCTCAAAACATGAACTTACAAAACATCTAACAATTTATTTCTAGGACTCTAAACCAAGGTTCAAGCAACATAAGTTCTTAAAAGTGCGTAATTGATCTTCGTCCAAGTTTCATGAACTTACGAAACATCTAACAACGCATATTCTAGGACTCTTAAATAAGTTTCATGCAACATTAGTTCTTATAAGTTCCTCAATGATCTTTGTACAAATTTCACGAACTTATGAAACATCTAACAACGTATATTCTAGGATTCTAAACCAAGTTGCATTCAACATGAGGGATTATAAGTCCCTCAATGATCATTCTACAATTTTCACGAACCTACGAAACATCTAACAACACATATTAGAGGACTCTAAACCAAGGTTCATGCAACAAAAGTTCTTATAAGGGCGTCAATGATCTTTGTACAAGTTTCACGAACTTACGAAACATCTAACGTGTTTCAAGCACTAAACCTAGTTTCATGCTGATACGTTCCTCATAAGACCGTAACACACTTTGAGAATAAGAGATCGAATAAGATGGGGATGGATATGGATGAGAGTGATGCGGATGATGGATTTTTCAAAAACTGCATACTTTTCTTAAAGAATTGATAGAGATATTTTGATATTACACACTAAAGAGATGGCCCGTGATGGGTATAACACACCAACACTTCCTAATTCCCTCAATAGATATGACACACCAAGGATAAGACAAGATGATGTTCAATCTAACAAGAGCATAATCAAGCATAAATGGAGATTTTTGATAAAATACTTGATAAAGGTTTCAAAATGTCATAAGAGAGAGATATAAAGTGAAAGAACAAACCCTAGACTCCTCACACACTCTCATGGACGCCCAAAACAAGTAAATGAGCCTTTTACCACTAGATTGGGCCAATTGTGAGTGAATTATTTGCCTCAAACAAGGAAAACTCATTGGGACAAAACCTTGATGGAAAAAAGAGTACAGAAAATCACTTACCCATCTATTGATCTCTTGAATGGGCTTGCGACTATGGAGGTTTGTACGCTTCTTTCTTCTTCACTTGGTTTTGCATTTGATCCCAAATGGTTCTGATAGTTTCTTTGATCTTCTCGACTCTTGCATTCTTCTTTGGATTTGTTCAAACTTCAATTATTCCCTCAGCTACTTGAGTGTCCTTGGCTCTGTGATTAACTCCTTCTTTAATTCTCCTTAGAATCACATCACATGCAAAATGGGTTCTTATAAGTGTCTCAATGATCATTCTACAAGTTTCACGAAATTCGGAAACATCTAACAATGTGTTTCTAGGACTCTAAATACAGTTTCATGCAAAATGAGTGCTTATAAATGCCTTAATGATCTTCGTACAAGTTTCAAAAATTTATGAAACATCTAACAACGCATATTCTAGGATTCTAAACCAATTTTTATGATACATGAGTTCTTATAAGTGCCTCAACGATCTTTGTACACGTTTCACGGACTTACAAAACATCTAACATTGTGTTTCTAGGACTCTAAACCAAGGTTCATGCAACATGATTTCTTATATGTGCCTCATCGGTCTTTGTAAAAGTTTCACGAACTTACGAAACATGTAACAACTTGTTTCTATGACTCTAAACCAAGTTTCATGCAACTTGGTGCTAATAAGTGCTTCAATGAGCTTTGTTCAAGTTTCACGCACTTACGAAACATCTAACAACGCATATTCTAGGACTCTAAACCAAGTTTCAGGCAACACATATTGTAAACGCCTCAATTATCTTTGTACGAATGTCACAAACTTATGAAACTTCTAACAACACATTTTCGAGGACTTTAATGCCAAGTTTCATGCAACTTTAATTCTTATAAATGCCTCAATGATCTTTGTACAAGTTTCACGAAATTATGAAACAACTAACAACACATATTCTAAGACTTTAAACATAGTGTCATGCAACATTAGTGTTTATAAGTGCCAAATTGATCTTTGTTCAAGTTTCACGAACTTAAAAAAATCTAACAACACATATTTTAGGATTCTAAACAAAGACTCATGCAACATGGAGTGCTTATAAGTGACTCAATGATCTTTGTCAAAGTTTCACGAACTTACGAAAAATCTTACAACGCATATTCTAGGACTCTAAACTAATCTCATGCAACAAGAGTGCTTATAAATGCCTCAATTATCTTCGTACAAGTTTCACGTACTTAGGAAACAGCTAACAATGTGTTTCTAGGACTCTAAATCAAGTTTCATGCAATCTAAGTGCTTATAAGTTTATCAATGATCTTTGTAGAAGTTTCAAGAACTTATGAAACATCTACCAACACATATTCTACTACTCTAAACCAAGGTTTGTGCAACATGAGTGCTTATAATTGTGTCAATGATCTTCGTACAAGTTTCACGAACTTACGAAACATCTAACAACTCATATTCTACGACTCTAAACCAAGTTTTATGCAACATGAGTTCTTATAAGTTCATCAATTATCTTTGTACACGTTTCACGAACTTATGAAACATCTAACAACCCATATTCTAGGATTCTAAAACAAGTTTCATGAAACATGAGTGCTAATACGTCCCTCGATGATCTTTGTAAATGTTTCACGAACTTATGAAATATCTAACAAAGCAAATTTTATGATTCTAAACAAAGTTTCATGCATAATGATTGTTTATAAGTGCCTCAATGATCTTTGTACAAGTCTCACGAACTTACGAAACATCTAACAGTTTGTTTCTATGACTCTAAACCAATTTCATGAAACATGGGTTCTTATAAGTGACACAATGATCTTTGTAAAAGTTTCACGAACTTATGAAACTTCTAACAATACATATTCTAGGACTCTAAACCAAGTTTCATGCAACATGAGTGCTTATAAGTGCCTTGACGATATTTATACAAGTTTCACGAACTTATGAAACTTCTAACAACGCATATTCTAGGACTCTAAACCAAGTTTCATGCAACATGAGTGCTTATAACTGCCTCAATGATCTGTACAAGTTTCACGAATTTAATAATCATCTAACAACGAATTTTTAGCGCTCTCACTACAAGAAACTTGGCAAATAGCAACAAAATTTAGTAAGGAAATAACAAGAAATTTTTTAGCAACGATTTTGTGACAAATGAGGGACGAATGAGCTACGACATTTAATTTCGTCGGTTCGTCGCTAAATGGCAACAAAATTTTTTGTTGCTAAAAGATTTAACTGTACCAATGAATTAGGGATCGGAGGATAGCGACCAATAAGGGGATAGCAACGAATTGGCGATGAATGTTATTCCTTGTTAAATAGCGACGAATTTGCGAGGATTATTTCTAAGTTGGAATTATTCGTCGCAAATTCCTCTCAAAATCGTTGATAAAAATATTTCGTTGAAAAATTGTTGCTAAATTTCCTAAAATCGAAATTACAACACAATATCAAAACATTCTCTCTTATATATATTCAAAACACATTACAAAAAATTTCATAACATATATACTCAATGTCTCACGGTAATAACGATGTATACGAGTTACGATCTTGGATGTATAAACACAAAGATCGATCCAGGATAGTGACAACGGAGTTCACGGAGGGACTTCAAACATTCATGTATCAAGTTGGAAACATGCATAATGCTCAAGAAACTGGTAAAATGTATTGTCCATGTAAGAAGTGTGTGAACACTAAATACATTCATGTTGATATTGTAGGAAACTTCTTTTTAATAAGGGTTTTATGCCACAATAATTATAATAATAACGAATTTGGAGAAAGTAGTTCGTTTCATGTTGTTGAAACTAACGAACCTGTTAATTTACCGCATAATTTTGATAGTGGTTATGATCTTCATGGTGGGTCTAATGTGTATGTAGATGATAATAGATATCATGACATGGTTGTTTATGCATTTCATGACACGAGGGAGTATTTATCGGAAAATGTTGTTGAAGAACTTATCCAAGATGCTAAACATTTTTATGATATGTTAGACGGTGTGAATAAACCAATTTACGATGGATGTAAAGATGGATTGTCAAAACTATCATTAGCATCTAGGATGATGAATATCAAATCTTATCATAATTTTAGTGATTTTTGCATGGACTCCTATGTGGAATTACTAAAATACTATTTGCATGAGGATAATGTAGTTGTTGAATCATATTATGAAATATAAAAGTTGGTTTCTAGTCTTGGACTGCCTTAAGCAACGATTAAAGTTTGTGTTAACAATTGTATGATTTATTGGAGATATGATAATAAGTTGCAGGAATGTTGGTTTTGCCGTAAGTCGAGATATAGGGTGCATGTAAACGGGAATAAGGTGCCTTAGGACATCTGATTCAATGAGATGTCATGTAGAGCACTCAGTCGTAGATGGGGAAGTAACTCAACCGTCAGATGCAAAGGCCTGGAAGCACTTTAACACTGTATACTCTGACTTCTCTAGAGAGATTCATAATGTATATATTGGGTTATGCACTTATAGATTTAGTCCATTTCGTATGTCTGGTAGACAATACTTCTTGTGGCCAGTTATCGTAACCCCTTATAATCTTCCTCCATATATGTCCATGCAAAGAAAATTCCCCTTCTTAATTTTTTTAGTACCTGGTCTGAAACATCCAAAGAAAGATCTAGATGTTTTCTGCAAACTTTAATCTATGATCTAAACAAGTTATGGTACACAGGGGTTTGTATGTATGATATATCATGCAAGAGAAATTTTAAGATGCGTGCAATGCTTTTGTGGACTATTAGTGACTTTCCTTCTTATGCCATGTTATCATGTTGGACAATGCATGGACGATTGTCTTGCCCTTATTTTCGCCATCAGACAGATGCGTTTCAACTCCTACACAGAAGGAAAACAAGTTGGTTTGATTGTCACCGACGATTTATTCCAATTAATCATCTGTATAGGAAGAACATAAGGTTTTTTAGAATAACAAAGTCGTTAAACAACCACCCCTACTAGATCCGGCAGGGACAAAGTTACTAAATGAGTTGGATTATTACGGGGCGCAAGAAACATGTAGACGGGGTGGAAATTGACACGTTTCGAATTTACCTAACGGATACGGGAAAGCCATAACTAGCACAAGGAAATCATCTTTTGGGAACTTTCTTACTGGAAAGATCACTTGTTGAGATATAACCTTGATGTTATGCACATTGAGAAAAATTTCTTTGATAACATCATGTACACATTGTTGAAGGTGCATGGGAGAACGAAAGACAATTTGAAGACAAGATTGGATTTTCCAGAAATATGTTTTAGAAGTGAGTTGCATATCACGAACGGTGGTAAGGCTCATGTCCCAATCTACATATTGAATTTTGAAGTGAAAAACGCTTTATTTAATTGGGTAGCGTCAGATGTCAAGTTCCCCGACGGATATGTTTTACAACTATCTGCACGTGTTGAGAATGGACAAAAGTTTTCAGGTATGAAAAGTCATGATTGTCATGTATTTATGCAGAGAATGTTACATTTTGCCTTCGACGAGCTTCTACCTGAACCCGCACACTTAGCAATTGCCGATACTAATTAATAATTAATTATCTTTTTAATTACAATATATATGTAGATAGATTCTTAAATTTATATAAATTTGAGGTATCGACGCGTTTTTCCGAGATTTATGCACTAGTACACTTTCAGAAGATGTCATTAAACAATTGCTTTGTAATATCCCTATTTTGTTGTCCAACTTGGAAAAGATTTTTCCTCCATTCTTTTCCGATGTAATGGACCACCTTCCAATACATCTTCCTCACGAGGCAGAACTAGAAGGGCATGTGCAATTTTGGTATATGTATCCCTTTAAACGATTTATGGGACATTTGAAAGGAAAGGCGAAAACCCTAGAAAGGGTTTAAGGATCTATCGTTGTTGGATCTTTAACGGAAGAGACTTCTCATTTCGCATCATACTAATTCGGTTCCAACGTACGAACACGTAGAACAACAACACGACGATACGATGACGGCGATGTTGGCTCAATATATGCACTAGAAGGGGTACATGATATATTTTCCAATCAAAAGAGCTAGCGGAAAAATAAAAGATGTTTGGTGGGAAAGTGATCAACATTGACAAAGTGGACATACTTACATCCTCCTTAATTGTGATTACGCACCATCTTTCGAAATTTATATATATATTATATTTTCCCTAGATGTCTATATATATAACGTGGTGGTTAATTTCAATTAGAATGTTTGAGGAACAAGTGGAGGAAGTTTATCCATGAATTTTGAAGACAAACTTATTGCTTATAAAGAACGCGATTTTGCGGGTCGTTAAAAACGCAAGTTGCATATGGTGACACCACAAATCCAGTTGCTTTCGCGAAATGATAAATGGTCCGCTTGGAAAGATCACAAGTTCGTCAATGTATTTCACTCGTTGTTACGTCTTACACACAGTAAGTCATGGTCAACACCGAGCAACCGCAATTCATGGTGTCATTGTTGAGGGTGATTTTGTTTTTTATGGGTTCTCACATATATTATTGAAGTAGAATACCCGGGATTAGTAAATTTAAGAACAACACTCTTTGAATGTGATTGGTTTGATCCAACGTTATCCAACGTTAGGTCGTGGTGTACGTTACAACAAATTTGGTGTCATCGACGTCAAACAATCACGAAGAAGATATCGGAATTTCGAACCATTTATCCTCTGATCGCAAGCTCGGCAAGTCACATTCATTTCGTATCCTAGCGCTAAAACTAGTTGTATATCGTGGAGCGCAGTAATTCGAGTGGTTCCGAGAGGTTTTATTATAGGTAACGATGAAGTTCCTATGCAACAAAATGTCATTGATGAGACAATTATAGAAACAAATCAATCGACCGAAGATTTATTTCTTGTTGATACTGATAATCAAGTAGTTTAATATATTGTGGATGATGAAAACGAAGGATCTGCGGATGAAAATGAAGAATTCGATGAAAATAGCGAAATCGAATCATTTGATTCCAATAATAATGAATGATTTTGTAACTTGTATTTGCAGTTTTTATTTTATTTTTTATTTTGTAGATTAGAAACCAATTACCAACGAATTACCAACGACTATAAAATAATTTGCAACGATTTAGCAACGAATTTGTAAGGTAAGTACTTTTAGGGGTTTAAATTTTCGTTGCTAATTCGTTTGCTAATATTGCAAAGTCGTTTTTATTTCGTTGCTAAATCGTTGTTAATTCATTGCAATATGCAAATCTTTAAATCCTCAAACCTTCTCTAAATAAATGTTTTAAATGCTTACTGTTATCTAAAAAATTGTAAACAAACGTGAAATTTTTTTTATAAATTAATAAAAAAATATGTGTTGAGCAACCTGATTCATGGCAAAGAACAAATAAAGTATTGTAATATTGGTCTTCCTTTTCTCATTCTTGAATGATCTTGAATCCTTCTTCAAGTGGTATTTTTGTTGCCTTAGCCCCTAGTTTACCTGTCTCATTTAAAAGTTCAAGAGTATACTTTCGTTGAAATAGAAAAAGTCTTTCATTGGATCTAAACACTTCTATTCCAAGGAAGCATTTTAATTTACCAAGGTCTTTTATCTCAAATACTAATTTAAAGTAACTTTTAGTATATTTTATACCTTTCTTGTCATTCCCGGATATGATTATGTTATCAACATAAATGGGAATGACAATGATACCTTATTGGCTTTGACAAGTGAAAGAGTGTGTGTTCAGATTGTGACATCTTTATCCCTTTGATGTCAAATTTTTGCTAATATATATGTACCAAGCTCTCGGAGACTGTTTAAATCCATAGATAGCTTTCCTTAGCCTTAACACCTTTCCCGGAGTAATAGTCTTTTCTAGTCCCGGTGGTGGTCTCATGTAAACTTCCTCTTCAAGTTCTCCTTGGAGGAAATCATTTTTTGACATCCATCTGAAAAAATTCGAACTCAAGGTTAGTATCTAAAGACAATATCACTCTTACCGTGTGTAGCTTAGCCACCAGGGAAATGTATCTAGGTAGTTCTCTATGTATGTTTGAGTAAACCCCTTTGCCACCAGACTTGCTTTGTGTCTCTCCACTTCTCCATTGCCATGGTACTTGATGGTGAATGTGTATCTTGAGCTAACCGTCCTTTTCCCTATTAGTAAGTCGGCTTCATCCCATGTGTGGTTTAGATCCATAGCTTTGATCTCGGCACCAACCGAATCCTTCCATACATCATGTTCCATTGCCTCATCATAAGTGCTTGGTATCCAATGTTGATCTATCTTGGCAACAAAAACTTGGTGCTTTTTCGGAAAGGAGGAAAGTGTGCACACGGCACGGAATGGATATGCCACGACAACACTATTGTAGTATACTCTTGTGTTTTTCAATTCTGATGGATGCATCTTGGACCACTAGGTGCACTTGGTATAGTCGGCACTTCTTGATAATGCTCTTGAGGACCATCTTGATCATTCTTTTGATCATTTGTTTAATCTCTTGAGTTTCAGGTTCTTCTTGATGTTCATCTTGAGCATCCTATTCTTCCCTTTGATCGCTAGAATCTTGAAATTCATGATTCACTTGCTGATTATTCTCCCCCCCCCCCCCCCCCATGGTCAAGATAGGTCTCTTGTTGAGCTGATTCTTCTCCTCTTGTTTCATCAATCATGTTCACACCGATATTCTTATTAAGTTCTTTAACTTGTAGCCCTATCCACACCAACTTCATTGTACGTTTTCTCTATTGTTGTCGTCATAGTAGCTTTTGCCTTCGTGGACCTTGACATCTCTTGACACGAGAACTCTCTTGTCTCATGAACATAGAACTTATATCCATTTTGTGTATTTGAGTAGCCGATGAACATGGATTTGATGCTTTTAGCTTCAAACTTGTTTCTCTGTTCACCTGGCACAAATACAAAACATACACAACCAAACACTGTTAGATAATAAATAAAAGGATTACTTTTATTCAATACCTAAAATGGTGATTCATTTTCCAAAACTTGTGTTGGTGTGAGATTGATAAGATAACATGCAGTTAAGACATCTCAGACCAAAACCGTTTTGATATGTTCATATGAAACATCATTGCCCGAGTAACCTCCATAAGATACCTATGTTTTCTTTTGGCAACACCATTAGGTTGTGGAGTATAAGGGCATGTTGTTTTATGACTTATGACATGTTTTTCTATGTGTTTTTTTAAGAGGTTGCTTGCGTACTCTCCACCATTGTCGGATTTGAAAATTTTGATCTTAGCATTCTAGTGATTAGTCACATAGTTTTGAAAATTTTTTAAATGCATCTAACACCCTATCTTTTGAAGGTATAAGAGTTACCCAGGTGTATGTAGACCTTTCATCTATGAATGTGACAAAATATGCATGATTATCTCTAGTTTTGTACTAAGAGGACCTTACATTCGAATGATCAAGCTCAAAACATTCATAATGTCTAGTTGATTTTGCAAAAACATATCTACAATGCTTACCCAATATGCATGCTTCACAAGTTTCATGATCAAAAATAACATTAGGCAAAATAGTTTTTAAAGCTATAGAATGTGGGTGACCATATCTATAGTGCCAAAACAGAGTTAAAAGAATGACTAAGATAAAGACTATAACTATTCTTCTGGGGTACATAAACATCCCCTCTTGTTATGCCTATTCTGATGACCCTTTTACTTTCAATATCCTGAAAAATGACTTCATTAGGACTAATGATCACATTAGAATTAAGATCACAAGCATTTTATTTTACGGATATGAGATTTGAAGATAAACTTGGCATATACAAAGCTTGAGTTTCTCTATCAAAGATCGTAAGATTCCCTAAGCTTTTTACAGGTATTCTATTACCATTAGCAATTATAACACTTCCTAATGTCGGTTTAATATTGTTAATCAAGTTTGAATTACTAGTCATATGCTGAGAAACACCTGAATCAACAATAATCGGCTTAATAGTGTTTATAAGATTACTAATGGTATTAACACAAAGAGAGAAATTTTGTGTACCATAGCCCTTAAGGGATTTGATGAGTGCATCGAGGTTGGATTTCCTCACGTATTCTTCATGGTAAGGAACTATAGTCGTTGTATCCTCTTCCTTGTCTTTGCCGCTTTGACTAGTGGTGCTTGAACTAGCTCCACTTGTCGTGTCCTCGTTGGAGAAGTTTGCCTTTGCGTCTTTAAACTTCACCGGTATAAGGTGAGGATGAAGAATTCAATATTTCTCTTTGGAATGTCCCTTCTTCTTGCAATGGTGACACATGAGAGATCTTCGGTCTTCATACGTCTTGATCTTCGGTCTTCATACGTCTTTGTTGTTGGATTGTAAGTGACTTTGTTGGCGGATATCAACTCTTTCTTTTCTCCAAATAGATCGATTGATCCTTGCTCTTTCTGAAGTTGAGCACACACTTCCTCAAGGTTTGGTAGAGTATCTGATGTGATCTTGAGAAGCAGCATGACGTGTTTTCAACTTGAATCTTGTTTGATCATCGTTTGTCTTGTTCTTAATCCGGACTTTGATTTCGCGTCTACAAGAAAACTTCGTTAGTCTAAGAGCTTTCCGCCTCTCTTAGAAGTACCATTCAATCCACCGCCTTGTTCCAGAAGTTTTTTACTTTCGTAGACAAGGATACTTGGGTAGTCTAAGAGCTTTCCACATCTCTTAGAAGTACCATTTCAATCCACCGCCTAATTTCTTAAGTTTAGCTACTTTAGAAATCAAGGATTATCCCCTTCCCTTCTTAGAGTGTTGAATCCTTGAGATATTCACATCAGTATCAGATCGGAGTAGATGCTTGATGAGATCTTTGTAACCACCGTTTAAAGACAACACCAAAGCGAAGACTTTATCTTGTTATCTTTTTTCCATAAGCATTTTCGGATCTATGGTGCTTGGTTTCAACATCTCATTCTCGGTATCTCAACAAACTTTCCATAAGTGTCGCAATAATCTTTGTACAAGTTTCACAAAATTATGAAACATCTATAACCGCATATTCTAGGACTCCAAATGATATGATCTTGAGAGACAGAAGTATATGTGTTCATTCATTAGATCATATATTTTCAACTGTCAATCCAAAATGAAAGAAATCACTTGCAGAATGTGGTCAACTCAATTATCTAGCTCTTCAACAAAGAATCAAAGAAATCGGAGTTCATATGACGAAGTTATGTAACTTACAATACATGTGATCTATTGTTATTTCGATATAGACCAGTGTGGATTAAACCAAGGTTTGGGATCAAACCAGATGGATAAAAATTACAAGCTTAATTGTTCGGAGATTTGGTTCAATTTTAAAGTCCATAATATATCATTTGGCCCCACATGATCATTTGCAACTTTCAAAAGAAAACTCCCTTCAAACTTGTTTAAATTTCAAACTTTGCATGCATTGCATTTATTAGGTTGTTGGATGTTTTCTTTAATGTTTTTGTGAGTTCAAAGAGAAAGTGCATGTATTATAATCTTTGCTATATATTATGGTCGAATAAAATTATAAGAAAATTGGCAAAAGAGGTACATTTTGAGACATAAATTTGCTAATTGGGTTATTTTTATTTTAATTTGCTAAAAGGTGATTTTCGCGTGTGAAATTATAATTTTACCCTTAACTTCCAAATTTTCAAATCTCGTGAATGATTGTTTTTGAATGGTATTTTGTTAATGATTTTGAGTGAATGATCATTGTGAATGGTGAATTGTCTCTGTGAATGATCAATGGTTTCTGTGAATGATAAATAATACATGTGAATGACGAATAATATTCGTGAATAATCCATGTGAATGGTGAATCGTGAATGACCTCCCGTGAATGATCTATGTGAATGATTTTATGTGAATGACCTCCCGTGAATGATCTATGTGAATGATTTTTTTGAATAAGTTCTGTGAATAAGGGTAAATTTGTCATTTTAAATACGAAAATCAAACAAAATTACCTAAAATTTAATTACTACATCAAAATCACCCAATTGGCAAATTATCTTTTAAAATGTACCCAAAACACTAATTAATTCTAAAATTATCAAGTCTTTTTTTTTATCAAAAAACACTCTTTTACTTTATCTTGTTCTAGTTAGATTGATAAACCTTTTGTTTCTCTTTGTGTGTAATATCCATTGAGAGCATTTGGATGTGTGGTGTGTCATATCCATCCCTAATTAATCTCTTTGGTGTGTAATATCCAAATGTATTTAGAAAAAATTAGGAAATCGGGTACATTTTTGGAACTTAATTTGCAATAAGGTGATTTGTGTTTCAAAATTGGTAATTAGGTGATTTTCCTTCATTTTTTATGACTGATATAACCCTCCGCGCATTCACACAAGTTCATGAATGTTCACAAGTTTTCTGTTTCAGATTTTTTCATGAATTATTAATCAAACTATGAATGTTCACATGTTATCATGAATATTCACACATGTTCATGAATATTCACACATGTTCATGAATATTGACACATGTTCATGAATATTGACACAATGTCACGATTATTTTAGAACAAAGAACATAAATCTTCATACGAATACATGAATGTTCACGCATATACATGGATGGTCACACGACCTGACCAGAAAGTTCAGGGTTATTTTTGATTTTTCAACATAAAAAATCACCCTATTGACAAATTAAGAAGTAAAAAGTACCTAGTTTACTAAATAACTCATGTATTTATTCGCTTCAAGAGTTTTTTGGCAGCTTTTTAAGAAACCATCATTCGCCTCACTCTAATCCATATTAATCCCCATATGATTTAATCTCTCACTCTAAAAGTGTGTTACGGTCTTAAGAGGAACGTATCACTAAACCAAGTTTCATGCAACATGGATGCGTATAAGGGCCTCAAGGATCTTTGTAAAAGTTTCACGAACTTATGAAACTTCTAACAACGTATATTATAGGACTCTAAACCAAGTTTCATGAAACATGAGTGCTTATAAGTGCCTCAATGATCTTTGTACAAATTTCAAGAACTTATGAATCTTCTAACAACCCATATTCTAGGACTCTAAACCAAGTTTCATGAAACATGAGTGCTTATAAGTGTCTTGATGATAATTGTACAAGTTTAACAAACTTACGAAACATCTAAAAACATATTTCTAGGACTCTAAACAAAGTTTTATGCAACATGAGTGCTTATAAGTGTCTCAATGATCTTTGTCAAACTACGAACTTATGAATCTTCTAACAACATATTCTAGGACTCTAAACCAAGTTTCATTCAACATGAGTGCTTATAAGTGCCTCCATGATCTTTGTACAAGTTTCACACACTTATGAAACTTCTACCAACGCATAGTGTAGAACATTAAACTAACGTTCAAGAAACATGAGTTCTTACAAGTGCCTCAATGATCTTTGTACAAGTTTCACAAACTTATGAAACTTCTAACAATACATATTCTAGGACTCTAATGCAAGTTTCATAAGTGCATCAATGATCTTTTTATAGTTTCACGAACTTATGAATCATCTAACAATGCATATTATAGGATTCTATACCAAGTTTCATGCAACATGAGTGTTTATAAGTGCTTCAATGATCTTTTTACAAGTTTCACCAACCTAGGAAACATCTAACAATTTGTTTCTAGGACTGTAAACAAAGTTTCATGCAACATGAGTAATTATAAGTGTCTCAATGATCTTTGTACAAGTTTCACGAACTTATGAAACATCTAACAACGCATATTCTAGGACTCTAAAATAAGTTCCATGTGACATGACTGTTCATAAGTGCCTCCATGATCTTTGTACAAGTTTCATAAACTTATGAAACATATTACAACAAATATTTTAGGACTCTAAACAAAGTTTAATGCAACACGAGTTCTTATAAGTGTCTCAATGATCTTCGTACAAATTTCACGAACTTACGAAACATGAGTGATTATAAGTGCTTCGATGATCTTTATACAAGTTTCACGAACTTATGAAACTTCTAACAACACATATTCTAGGACTCTAAACTAAGTTCCATGCAAAATCAGTGCTTAGAAGTGCCTCAATGATCTTTGTACAAGTTTCACAAACTTATGAAACATCTAACAACGAATATTCTAGGTCTCTAAACCAACGTTCATGCATTACGAGTGCTTATAAGTGCCTCAATGATCTTTGTACAAGTTTTACGAACTTACGAAACATCTAACACTTTGTTCGTAGGACTCAAAACAAAGTTTCATGCAACACGGGTGCTTATAAGTGCCTCAATGATCTTCGTACAAGGTTCACGAAGTTACGAAATATCTAACAATGTGTTTCTAGGACTCTAAACCAAGGTTCATGCAACATGAGTGTTTACAAGTGCCTCAATGATCTTTGTACAAGTTTCACGAACTTATGAAACATCGAACAACGTGTTTGAAGGTCTATAAACAAAGTTTCATGCAACATGAGTGCTTATAATTGCCTCAATGATCTTTGTACAAGGTTCACGAACTTACGAAACATCTAACAACGTATTTGTAGGATTCTAAACCAAGCTTCAATGATCTTTGTCAAGTTTCACGAACTTATGAAACATCTAACAACACATATTCTAGGATTCTAAATCAAGTTTCATGTAACATGCGTGAATTTAAGTGCTTAAATGATCTTTTTACAAGTTCCAAGAAATTACAAAACATCTACCAAAGTTTTTCTAGGACTCTAAACAAAGTTTCATGCAACATGAGGGCTTATAAGAGCATCAATGATCTTTGCATAAGTTTCACGAACTTATGAAAAATCTAAGAACGCATATTCTAGGACTCTAAACCAAGTTTCATACAACATGAGTTCATATAATTGTGCCTCAATAATCTTTGTACAAGTTTAACGAACTTATGAAACTTCTAACAACGCATATTCTAAGACTCTAAACCAAGTTTCATGCAACATGAGTGCTTATAAGGGCCTTAATGATCTTTGATCAATTTTCTCGAACTTAGGAAACATCTCACGTCGTGTCTTTAGTACTCTCAAAGTTTCATAAAACATGAGTGCTTGTAAGTCCCTCAATGATCTTTGTACAAGTTTCAAAAACTTACAAAACATCTAACAACTTATTTCTAGGTCTCTAAACAAAGATTCATTCAACATGAGTGCTTATAAGTGTCTCAATGATCTTTTTACATGTTTCACGAATTTTTGAAATATCTTCGAACACATATTCTAGAATTCTAAAAAAAGTTTCATGCAACATGAGTGCTAATAAGTGCATCAATAATCTCTGTAAAACTTTTACTAACTTACGAAATATCTAGTAATGGTTTTCCATGACTTTAAACCAAGTTTTATGAACTTATGAAACTTCTAACAACCCATATTCTAAAACTCTTAGCAAATTTTTATGCTACATGAGTGCTTCGAAGGGCCTCAATGATCTTTGTACAAGTTTCACCAACTTATGAAACATCTAACAACGTGTTTCTTGGATTCTAAAGAAAGTTTAATGCAACATGGATGCCTATAATTTCCTTAACTATCTTTGTACAAGTTTCAAAAAATTACGAAACATCTAAAAACATATTTCTTGGATTCTAACCCAAGTTTCTTGCAATATGAATGCTTATAAGTGCCTCAATGACCTTTGTACAAGTTTCACGAACTTACGAAACAACTAACAATGTTTTTCAAGGAATCTAAACCAAGGTTCATGTAAAATTAATGATAAGTGCCTCAATGATCTTTGTGCAAATTTTACGAACTTACGAAACATCTAACAACGTGTTTCTAAGACTTTAAACCAAGTTTCATGCAACATGAGTGCTTATAAGTGCCTCAATGACCTTTGTACAAGTATCACGAACTTATGAAACATCTAACAATGTGTTTCTAGGACTCTAAACCATGGTTCGTGCAACATGAGTGTTTATAAGTGTCTGAATGATCTTTTTACATGTTTCAAGAACTTACGAAACATTTAAAAACGTGTTTCTAGGACTCTAAACCAAGTTTCATGCAACATGGGTGCTTATAACTGCATCTATGATCTTTTTAAAAGTTACACGAACTTATGAAACTTCTAAACTCATATTCAAGGTACCTGAACCGAGTTTAATGCAACATAAGTGATTATAAGGGCCTCAATAATCTATGATCAAGTATCTAGAACTTATGAAATATCGAACAACGCATATTTTACGATTCTAAACCAAGTTTCATGCAATATTATTGCTTATAAGTGCCTCAATGTTCTTTGTACAAGTTTCACGAATTTACGAAAAATCTAACAACGTGTTTCTAGAACTCTAAACCAAGTTGATGCAACATGAGTCCTTGTAAGTGCCGCAATGATCTTTGTACAAATATCATTAACTTATGAATCATATAACAACGCATATTCTAGGATATCAAACCAAGTTTAATGCAACATGAGTGCTTATAAATGCCTCAATCATCTTTCTACAAATTTCACGAACTTACGAAACGTCTAACAATGTATTTCTAGGACTCTAAACAAAGATTCATGCAACATAAGGGTTTATAAGTGCCTCAATTATCTTTGTACAAGTTTCATGAACTTATTAAACATCTAACAACGTTTGTGACCAAAAAAAAACATCTAACAACGCATATTCTAGGATTTTAAACAAAGTTTCATGCAATATGAGTGCTTATAATTGCCTCAATAATCCTTGTACGAGTTTCACGAACTTACGAAATATCTAACAATGGGTTTCAAAGACTCTAAACCAAGTTTCTTGCAACATGATTACTTATAAGTGAATCAATAATATTTGTAAGAGTTTCGTGAAATTATGAAACTTCTAACAAGTCATATTCTAGGACTCTAAACCAAGTTTCATGCAACATGATTTCTTATAAGTGCCTCAATGATCTTTATACAAGTTTTACAAACTTATGAAACATCTATCAACGCATATTCTAGGACTCTAAACCAAGATTCATGCAACATGAATGCTTAAATGTGCCTCAATAATCTTTGATCAATTTTCTCGAACTTTTGAAACATCGAACAACGCATATTCTAGAATTCAAAACTAAGTTTCATGCAACATAAGTGCTTATAAGTGCCTCTATGATCTTTGTACAAATTTCAAGTACTTACGAAACATCTAACAACGTATTTCTAGGACTCTAAACAAATATTTATTAACCATGAGTGTTTATAAGTACCTCAATGACCTTTTTATAAGTTTCACGTATCTATGAAAAATCTAACAACTCTTATTCTAGGATTCTAAACAAAGTTTCATGCAACATGAGTGCTTATAAGTGCATCAGTAATATTTGTACAAGTTTTACAAACTAACGAAATATCTAACAATAGGTTTATATGACTCTAAACCAAGTATCATGAAACATGAGTGCTTTTAAGTGAATCAATAATATTTGTAAGAGTTTCATGAACTTATGAAACTTCTAATAATGCATATTGTAGGACTCTAAACCTAGTTTCATGCAACATGAGTTATTATAAGTGCCTCAATGATCTTTGTACAAGTTTTACAAACTTATGAAACATCGATCAAGGCTTATTCTAGTACTCTAAACCAAGGGTCATGCAACATGAGTGATTAGAAGTTCCTCAATGATCTTTGTACAAGTTTCACCAAATTACGAAACATCTAACAACGTGTTTTTAGTACTCAATGATCTTTGTACAAGTTTAAAGAACTTAGAAAACATCTAAAAATGTATTTCTATGATTCTAAACCAATTTTCTTGCAGATGTTCGCCTCCTTTCTCTCTCCTTTCTCTCTCTACCTAAAATTTCAAAAGACAGACGACTCCATTTGTTATTGAAACTTCAAGTTAACATCTTCTTTCTCTCATAGTTCATATAAAGTCACGAAAGGTCCACTAGGTTTCTTTTGACTTACCTTCATCCGGCGTCATGCCTTGAGATGGAATCAGTCTTTGTTTCTTTTTATCCTCCGACCATGCCCTCTCGACAAAATCTCTTTTTTACAGGATCTCTACTTTTATTTCGACAATATGAAGAAAAGGTTGCTTATTCCCTCTTCCATTGGGTTTAAGACGGTAAAGATTGCAACAACTTTTCAGATCCGCCCTTGTTTGGTCTAGATTTTAAATTTTTCGATCAATTTTTTCAAGGAAGCTTTCTGCTTTGACTTTTTTCACCGGCGACTTCATTTCTCACCGACGTCACTTTCTCAAAACAAGATTAATCAACAACGTCTTTGTTTTTGTTTCTAGCATAGTGCTAAGATCTTTGCTCTCTAACGTTCTCTGTCGTATTTTCAAAGGCCTTAATATCTCCGGCGAGTCTCCGGACGTCGAGCCTACGACAAGCTTTCGACGTATCCTCGGCTAAACCTCTTCTTAGGATGTCTCCTTGTTTTTTTCTAGCGGAGTGCTAAGATCTTTGGTGTCAACATTTTTAAACGGATTCTCCGTAACCCATTGTTTCTCTAAAGCTTTGTTGAAAATACTCTCTGATACAAGTCCTAGACGATTCTCTGTCAAGTAGGCTTCAACTTCAGATTTATCAAGTATACTTTCTCTTTCATTCTAGCTTTTGCTAAGTTCTCAAGAGAAACACATAAGAATAAGATATACCACTTCTCATAGGATCTCCTCAAAGAACTAAAGAAGACAAAAACATTACAAACCATTAATCCCCATCAATGCTCTCAGATCTCCACCTCAATCTTTAAAGTTGAAGCTTTCAAAACTTCCTCTTAGTATCTCAGATTTCAAAAAGATTCTTAAGTATAATTCCCACTATGTGAAGAATCTCTTACAAATCCTCTAGGTTTGATTCTTCGGTTTAAGCTTTCACCGTTCAATTTCCATATTTTATCTATTCAAAGACCATCTTTTTCGCTAGCTCTCTGAAGGCGATTGTACTAACAAGAAACAATTTTGTTCGACGAAAAATACAAGTATGGCGATCATTATCGTCTTCTCTTAGCGATATTTCACAATTTCTAGCTACGTGCTAAGATCTTTTGCTCTTCATGTGTAAGATAAGCCCATTGATATGCTTTACAAATTATAAAAAAGATTATTATCTCATGGAATTGCCAAGGTGCGGGCACAGATTTGACTACTCGTCGATTAGAAGAGATGTATCGGAGATACTCTCCAGGTTTCATGTTTCAGGTTCCAAGAACGATTTCCACTTTTTACAAGATTTGCAAGTTTCGTTGGGATTAGACAATCTTCGTATTGTCGATCCAGTAGGCAGAATTGAAGGTTTAGCCTTGTTTTCTTCAAAGATTACCCTATCATAATCTTGTTCATGAACGGTCATTTGATCGATATTGAAACAATATTCAATGGGAATCGCGTATTTATAACGTTTTATGGAGTTCCGGTAGTAAAATACCAATATATTGTATGGGAGAGACTCACACGAATTAGCATTACAAGATTTTGAGCGTGGCTAATCTTAGGTGACCTTAATGAGATAACAAGTAATGAAGAAAGGAAAGGAGGAAGGAAAAGATCTGAAACTACTTTTCTTCCTTTCTGTACCATGATCCAAGATTGTGGAATGCTAGAGTTTCCTTACCGCAGAAAATCATTTTCATGGAAGGCGAAGAAATGGATTGGTTAAGTGCAAACTAGATCGAGTCTTAGGTAATGAAGACTGACATATATAACTTATTTTCTCACACTGATGTGGAGTATCTGAAACTATGGGCTTCGACCTTAGAACTTTTGTCGCTTCTCTTCGGGATACCCCATTAAAATTGAAACGAAGCTTCTTTTTGGACAAAAGATGGATTGGCAAACCAGGTTTTAAAGAAGCAGTTTTAGAAGGGTGGATCCTCTTTCCCGTAAGGAGATCGAATAATTTGGTTAAAAAAATCCATAGTTGCAAAATTTCCATTTCTAAATGGAAAAAGGCACTAAAACCAACTTTGAGAAACTTATAGTCGCGCTTCAAAGCAAAATCGATGAAGCACAAAATAACGACAATATGACTATTGAATTCATTTTGAAGCTAAAAAGCGTTAAGTGAAGCATATAAGGAAGAAGAACTTTTTTGGAAACAAAAAAGTAGAGCAAACTAGCTTAAGAAAGGGGATAATAACACCAAGTTTTTCCACGCATCGACCAAACATAGAAGAGCTCGAAACAATATTTTGAGCATTTTAAATGATGAAGGAAGATGGGAGGACTCAGAGAAAGGGGTGGAACAAGTGGTTATTTCTTATTTCTCCAAACTTTTTGAGGCAACCACTTTGAGAGATCTTACCCAAACACTCCGGGATATTCCCGAGAAAATTACTACAGACATGAACAATAAACTAACGAGAGAATTCTCAGATGAAGAAATCAAGAAAGCCCTCTTTTCTATTAAACCGAAGAAGGCACTAGGGCCCGATGGGATGACAACACTCTTCTTCCAAAGATCCTAGGAAATAATGGGTAAAGATCTGATAAAAATGGTTCGCGAGTTCCATAACACAAGGATACTAGAGGACAATATCAATGAGACAAATATATGTATAATACCCCAGAAAGAGAGGCTGGAGGAAATGGTTGAATTTCGTCCCATTAGTCTATTTAATGTTAGCTACAAAGTAATTTCAAAATTACTATGTCTTCGTCTTAAGAAGATACTTCCAGAATTAATTTATGAGACTCAATCCGCTTTCGTTGCTGGGCGACTGATAAAAATAACATCCTGATTGCTCAAGAGAATCTTCACGCGTTATCTACTAATCCTAAATGTAGGAAAAAGTACATGGCTATTAAAGCTTAATTTCACACCTTAAAGAAGCTGAGGATCTTGGTCAAATACAAGGAATGCAAATAGCCAAAGCAAGCCCACCTACCTCGCATATCCTCTTTGCAGACGACATTCTTTTCTTTTGCAGAGATGATGATTTACAAAGTAAAAAGATAATAGAAGTTATCCGCTTATATGGCGAAGCGGCATGCCAACAAATTAACTTCTCCAAATCGTCCATCATGTTTGGAGGAGATATCTCATCAGATATGAGAACTCGCATTAAAAATATTTTGGGTATCCAACAAGAAAGGGGGGGGGGGGTGGGAACATACCTTGGACTCCCATAAAGTATTCATGGATCTAAAGTTAAGGTATTTGCCTGTGTACTAGATAGGCTACAAAGTCGAATTAACTCTTGGTCGGCCAAATTTCTATCAAAAGGAGGAAAGGAGATTATCATCAAGTATGTTGCTCAGTCGATCCCTACTTATGTTATGTCTTACTTCCTTCTCCCTAAGGCGGTATTATCAAAATTAAGTAGTGCGATACCAAAATTCTGGTGGAGCACTAAACCTGACAACACATGTATCCATTTGATAGCATGGGATAAGATTTATATTCAGTTAAAAGAGGGAGGACTAGGATTTCGTACTATGGAAGATTTTAATCTTGCTCTTTTAGCCAATCAATTGTGGAGATTGATCTGATTCCCAGACTCCCTACTCAGTCATGTGCTCCGAGGAAGATATTTTAGGAATTACAGCCCACTAGAAGTACAACATCCGAACTGCCCTTCTTATGGTTGGCGGAGCATTCTGGCAGCTAAACATGTTCTATTAGGAGGATTGAGAAAGACTATAGGTTCAGGTTTCGACACACGTGTTTTGGATGAACATTGAATACCTAGCATTCCCCCCCCCCCCATAGGCGGAATTGCTGAGACGGAAAATTTCTTATATGTTAACTCTCTAATTGATTTTGAGAGTAAACAGTGGAAGTTAGACAAACTCTAAGAGCTTTTCACTCTTGAGGACATTCTCTTTATCGAGGGAATCTGGCCAAGTCCGAATTATTCAAAGGATAGTTATAGTTAGTCCTTAACAAAATCAGGAAACTATATTGCCAAGTCTGGATATTGGAGCGCGAGAGACCTTTCTCGTCCTGCTTTTCGCCCCCCCCCCCCTGTTTAGGGACCAAGTGTTTCGACACTATTTGCACAAGCATTGAAATTAAAAACTACACGAAAATTAAAACACTTCGTGTGGCAATGCATTTCGTGTTGTTTGGCTACTTGTCAACGCCTTCATTATCGACACATTGGGAGAGACAAGTTTTGTCCAAGATGCGGAGCAGAAGAAGAAACTATTAATCATACGTTGTTTGAATGCCCGCCTGCAAGACAAATTTGGGCTTTATCACATATACCATCATCTCTGGATACATTCCCCTTCAACTCAGTTTTCACCAATTTCGCATATCTTTTCAATATCTCTCGAGAAGATGGTAGGCTAGGGGAAGTGGCTCATGTATTCCCATGGATAATTTGGTATATCTGGAAAGCACGCAATAGTTTCATTTTTCGAAGTGTGGATGAGCCCGTTTTAGATATCCTCCAACATGCCATGTCCGAAGAAGCAACCTGGATAAAGGCTTTGAAGATTGAAGATGGAGAAGAAGTGGAAGATCATGTAAATCTAGAGCATCCTCAAATGGTTGACTCCAGAATAAGGTTATCTGCGAGAACGTGTCAGACATCACCTTTAGAGCTTTCAACAAAGTGGATTTGTCAGGTAGACGGTTCGTTGTCCCCTGATAACAACACAAGTGGTTTGGGATGGATTGTGTTACAGAACGGAAAAAATCATCAAAATGGGATTAAAAGGATCAAGAAGATATTTATCACCGCTTCACGCCGAATTTGGAGCCCTATTATGGGCTATGGAATGCATGACCGACTTAGGTTTCAGCGAGATACATTTTCAGAAGGATTGTTTGGACTTAATTTCATTATCCAATAATCATGTGGATTGGCTTTCTTATGCTTCTGAATTATTAGACTTTGTAATCCTCAAAAATGATTTAGCTAGTTTTTCAATATCGCATTTAGCCCGTACTTTAAATATTTGTGCTAATTGTCTTGCTAACGAGGCAAGAACACGAGACCTTCTCTTTTCCCATGTATGTTCGGTAGTTCCAGAATGGTTCTACTTAGAGGAGGATCTCCTTTTTCTATCTTAATATATGGCGATTTTTATGGGAAAAACCAAATTTCTTGCAATATGAGTGTTTATAAGTGCCTCAATGATCTTTGTATAAGTTTCACGAACTTACAAAACATCTAACAATGTGTTTCTAGGACTCTAAACCAAGGTTCATGTAAAATTAGTGCTTATAAGTTCCTCAATGATCTTTGTGCAAATTTTACGAACTTACGAAACATCTAACAACGTGTTTCTAAGACTCTAAACCAAGTTTCATGCAACATTAGTGCTTATAAGTTCTTCAATGATCTTTGTAAAAGTTTCAGAAACTTACGAAACATCTAACAATGTGTTTCTAGGACTCTAATCCACAATCATGAAACATGAGTGTTTTTAAGTGCCTCCATGATCCTTGTACATGTTTTACGAACTTACGAAACATCTAGAAACGTGTTTCTAGGACTCTAAACCAAGTTTCATGCAATATGGGTGCTTATAAGTGCCTCTATGATCTTTTTAAAGTTTCACGAACTTATGAAACTCCTAATAACAAATATTTAAGGTACATGAACCAAGTTTCATGCAAAATAAGTGCTGATAAATGTCTCAATGATCTTTGATCAAGTTTTTCGAACTTATGAAACATCGAACAACGCATATTCTAGGATTCTAAACCAATTTTCATGCAACATTAGTGCTTATAAGTGTCTCAATGTTTTTTGTTCAACTTTCACGAATTTATGAAACATCTAACAATGTGTTTCTAGGACTCTTAACCAAGTTTTATGCAACAGGATTGCTTTGAAGTGCCTCAATGATCTTTGTACAAGTTTTATTAACTTATAAAAACTCTATCAACGCATATCTAGGATATCAAACCAAGTTTCATGCAACACGAGTGCTTATAAGTACCTCAATGATTTTCTACAAGTTTCACGAACTTACAAAACATCTAACAACGTATTTCTAGGATTATAAAGAAAGATTCATTCAACATGAGTGCTTATAAGTGACTCGTTGATCTTTTTACAAGTTTCACGAAATTATGACACATCTACCAACCTGAATGCTTATAAGTGCCTAAATAATCTTTGTACAAGTTTCACAAACTTACGAAATATCTAATAACGGGTTTCTCTGAACTCTAAACCAAGTTTCATGCAACATGAGTGCTTATAAGTGCCTCAATAATATTGGTAAGAGTTTCATGAACTTATGAAATTTCTAACAACACATATTCTAGGACTCTAAACAAAGTTTCATGCAACATGTGTTCTTATAAGTGCCTCAAAGATCTTTGTAAAAGTTATACAAACTTATGAAACATCTATCTACGAATATTCTAGGACACTAAACCAAGGTTTATGCAATATAAGTGCTTAGAGGTGCCTCAATGATCTTTTTACTGATGTCACCAATTTACGAAACATCTAACAACATGTTTCTAGGAGTCTTAACCAAGTTTCATGAAACATGGGTGCTTATAATTTCCTCAATGATCTTTGTAAAAGTTTCACGATCTTACGAAACATCGAACAACGTATTTCTAAGACTCTTAAACAAGTTTCATGAAATATGAGTGCTTATAAGTGCCTCGATGATCTTTGTACAAGTTTCACGAATTTACGAAACATGTAACTGCGTGTTTCTAGGACTCTAAACAAAGTTTCATTCAACATTAGTGCTTATAAGTGCCTCAATGATCTTTGTACAAGTTTCACAAACTTAGGAAACTTCTAACAAAGTATATTCTAAGACTCTAAACTAAGTTTCATGCAACATATGTGCTTATAAGTGCCTCAATGATCTTTTTACAAGTTTCACAAACTTATGAAACATCTAACATTGCATATTCTAGGACTCTAAACTTAGTTTCAGGCAACATCTATGCTTAAATGTACATCAATGATCTTTGTGCAAGTTTCAATAACATAAAAAACATCTAACAACGTATATTCTAGAACTCTAAACAAAGTTTAATGCAACATGAGTGATTATAAGTGCCTCGATGATCTTTGTACAAATTTCACGAATTTATGAAACATCTAACAATGCATATTCTAGGATTCTAAACCAAGTTTCATACAACATGTGCTCTCAGTAGTGCCTCAATAATCTTTGTACAAGTTTGATGAACTTACGAAACATCAAGCAACGTGTTTCTAGGATTCTGAACCAAGTTACATGTAACATGAATGTTTATACGTTCCTCAATGATCTTTGTACAGGTTTCACGAACTTACGAAACATCTAACAAAGCATATTCTATGAGTCTAAACCAATTTTCATGCAACGTGAGTGCTTATAAGTGCTTGAATGATCTTTGTAAAAGTTTTATGAATTTATCAAACTTTTAACAACGCATATTCTAGGAAATATCTAACAACGTATTTCTAGGATTCTAAAAAAAGTATCATGCAACATGAGTGCTTATAAATGCGCAATGATCTTTGTACAAGTTTCACGTACCTATGAAACATCTAACAAAACATATTCTAGGACTGTAAACAAAGTTACATGCAACATGAGTGCTTATAAATGTCACCTTGATCTTCGTACAAGTTTCACGAACTTAAGAAACATCTAACAAGGTGTTTCCAGGGCTCTAAATAAAGTTTTATGCAAGAAGAGTGCTTAAAACTGCCTAAATGATCTTTGTAAAAGTTTCACGACTTTATGAAATATTTTACAACGCATATTTTAGGACACTAAACCAAGTTTCATAAAACGTAAATGCTTATAAGTGCATGAATGATCTTTGAAAAAGTTTAACGAACTTATGAAACATCTAACAACACATATTCTAGGACTCTAACCCAAAGTTTATGCAACATGAGTGCTTGTAAGGTACTCAATGAATTTCTTACAAGATTCACGAACTTACGAAATATCTAACAACCAAATTTCATGCAACATGAGTGACTATAAGTGCCTCAATGATCTTTTTCCAAGTTTTATCAACTTATAAACCATCTAACAACGTATAATCTAGGATTATAAACCAAGTTTCATGCAACAAGAGTGCTTATAAGCGCCTGAATGATATTTGTAAAAGTTTCACGAACTTACAAAACATCTAACAATGTGTTTCTATGACTCTAAAAAAGTTTCATGCAACATGAGTGCTTATAAGTGCCTCATTGATCTTTGTCTAGGTTTCACGAACTTATGAAACATCTAACAACACATATTCTAGGATTCTAAACCAAGTTTCATGCAATATGAGTGATTATAAGTGACTAAATGATCTTCGTACATGTATCACGAAGTTACAAAACATCTTAAAACGTATTTCTAGGACTCTAAACAAAGTTTCATGCAACATGGGTACTTATAAGTACCCAATAAGCTTTGCACAAGTTTCACAAACCCATGAAACATCTAACAATGCGTATTTTAGGACTCTAAACAATGTTACATGCAACATGAGTGCTTATAAGTGTCTCAAGGATCTTCGTACAAGTTTCACGAACTTAAGAAACAACTAACAACATGTTTCTTGGACTCTAAACCAAGTTTTATGTAACAAGAGTGCTTATAAGTTCTTAAATGATCATTGGAATAGTTTCAGAAACTTATTAAACTTCTAACATTGCAAATTGTAGGACTCTAAACCAAGTTTCACAATACATAAGTGCTTGTAAGGGCATGAATGAGCTTTGTACAACTTTCACGAACTTATGAAACATCCAACGACGCATATTCTAGGATTGTAACCCAAAGTTAATGCAACATCAGTGCTGATAAGTGCCTCAATGATCTTTATACTAGTTTCACGAACTGACGAAACATCTAATAACAAAGTTTCATGCAACATGAATACTTATAAGTGCCTCAATGATCTTTGTCCAAGTTTCATGAACTTATGATACATCTAACAACGCATATTCTAGGATTCTAAACAAAGTTTCATGCAACACAAGTGAGGATAAGTGCCCCAATGATCTTTGTACAAGTTTCACGAAATGAGGAAACATTTAAAAACGTATTTCTATGAATCTAAACAAACTTTCATGCAACATGAGTGCTTATAAGTTCCCAATGATCTTTGTACAAGTTTCAAGAACCTATGAAATATCTAACAACGAATATTCTAGGACTCTAAACAAAATTACATGCAACATGATTGCTTATAAGTGTCTCTATGATCTTCGTACAAGTTTCACGAACTTAAGAAACATCTAACAACGTGTTTCTAGGATTCTTAACCACGTCTTCTACTCCATTTTCTGAAGTTCCTGAAGTTCTTGCTTGGTTAGAAGGTGCACTTTCTTCTCTTTCTTCAAATGTCCTTTTTGGACGTTGTTTATCCTTACAAGGATAAATATTTTTAAAGACAGACGCGTTTCATGATTCCATTACTGTATTTACATGGATATCAAGTATATCTTATTTGAGAACCAGAAACCTATAAGCACTGCTATTGTGTGCATATC
Organism: Cochlearia excelsa; assembly: GCA_963556525.1. NCBI lineage: Eukaryota > Viridiplantae > Streptophyta > Magnoliopsida > Brassicales > Brassicaceae > Cochlearia > Cochlearia excelsa. The sequence continues at coordinate 33,875,728 of OY748327.1, read as the reverse complement.
CGATAAAAACACAATTCACGGTTTTGGGTCCTATTGTGACATTTTTAGGTGGTGGCACTACGACTTTTGCTAGGCACCTCCCCCCCCCCACACTTTCAGGTATTTATACGAAGGTACAACACCTTTCCAAAGTTCATACGGCGATTTGCCTGTAACTTTGTGTGGTATTTTGTTGAGGATATAGTTTGTTGTGAGCAAGGTCTCCCCCCACACTGATTGTGCTAACCCTGAATCTTGCAACATTGCATTCATCATTTCTTTTAGAGTTCGGTTTTTTCGTTCCGCAACCCCATTGGATTTGCGGTTGTTTGATCTATGATGTCATTTTGTTGACAAAAGACATTAACTGGACCATCATATTCACCGCCTCTATCACTTCTTACAACTTTGATAGTTTTATCAAGTTGATTTTTAACTTCGAGCTTATACTGTTTGAATTTGTCCAAAGCTATATCTTTAGTACGTAACAAATATACATAGCAATATTTTGTGTGATCATCAATGATTGTTACAAAATACTTTTTACTGCCTCTAGTTTGAATATAATTTAGATCACAAAGATCCGTATGTATTAAACTTAAAGGTTCAGTTGTTCTTAGTACTTGAGGTGATGTGGGGTTTTGTGAGTTTCGCTTAAACGCATACTTCACATTTGTCTTTGTTTACTTTGAATTTTGGTATTAGGTTTGAATTCATTTATCTTTGTATTGATTTATATTTCGCATGTTCTAAACACTCATTTTATAAATTAAAAGACATAACCAAATAAGCAACTTTATTCTTATTCATTTAAAACGAAAGTTCACCAATTACAACATTAGCGGACTTATCCGGACGGACGACTGTCATCACACACAACTTCTTAAGTTCTCCCTTTTCATATCTCTTTCCCAAAAACACCCCATTTTCCTAAGAACTAGGGTATTAGCTTCAAATTTTACTACAAATCCGGTCGTGCTCAGCAGCGTCAATAATACAAGATTCTTCCTAATGTCTGGCACATGCTTCACATTGTTGAGTGTGAGCTCATGTCCTGAAGTCAGATTAAAAACGATCTTACCACGAACTGCGATCTTTGAGAAAACAGTGTTTCCCATGAAGACTTGTTCCTCAGTTTGGCTTTTCTGATAAGTAGTAAACGTCTTCTTATAAGTGCAAATGTGGGTGGTAGCACAAGTGTTGTACCACCATTCTTGTTGATTGTCATCAACCATGTTCACTTTTGTTGACAACGGCACACATGTATCCCTCAGTGAGGTTTTCTTGAGTTGACAACGGCACACTTTTGTTGACAACGACACACCGTTATTCTTCGGTTTGCTCCTGCCTTGTGGCCAAGTTTTCCGCAATTACGGCACTTTCCCTTGAAGTTTCGGGAGATTTACCTTTTTTCTTGAAGGTGTTTGAAGGAGCGGGTTTTAGGAACTTTTGCGGATACGTCATCTTCCCCTTTCCCTTGTTGTTGTGCTCATCCACATTGATGTTGTGTTTCTACTGATTCTGAAAGTTCGTGAGATTCCTTTCCTCTACCCGGAGCTTTGTGATGAGACTAGCGAACGAGAGCGGCTTTGTCTTATGTTTAAGATAGGCTTGGAAGATCGGCCACGATGTTTAAGATAGGCTTCTCGATGAAGCTATAAACAGTGAAAGTCTCATTGATGGTCATCCTTTCAGCGGCTATCTTGTGGCATATGATACCCAACGCGTCAACTTGTTCCATGATGGGTTTTGAATCCACCATTTTTAATTCGAGAAATCTAGCCACTGCGTTTTTCTGACGTCCAGCATCTTCCGACTTGTACTTCTTTTGCAAAGCAATTCAAAGTTCCTTTGAAGTTCATAAAACATGAGTGCTTATAAGGGCCTGAATAATCTTTGTTCAAGTTTCACGAACTTATGAAACATCTAAAAACTCATATTCTAGGATTCTAAACCAAGGTTCATCAAACATGAGTTTTTATAAGTGGCTTACTGATATTTGTACAACTTTCACAAACTTACGAAACATCTAACAACATATTTCTAGGACTCTAAACAAAGTTTGAAGCAACATGAGTGCTTATAATATCTTCAATGATCTTTGTACAAGTTTCACCAACTTATGAACCATCTAACAACACATATTCTAAGACTCTAATGCAACATGAGTGCTTATAAGTGCCTCAGATATATTTGTACAAGTTTCACGAACATACGAAAAATCTACCAATGTGTATCTAGGATTCTAATCCAAGTTTCATGCAACATGAGTGCTTGTAAGTGCCTTAATAATCTTTGTACAAATGTCACAAACTTATGAAACTTCTAAGAACTCATATTCTAATACTCTAATGCAAGATTCGTGCAACATAAGTTCTTATAAGTTCCTTAAAGACCTTTGTACAAGTTTCACGAAATTATGAAACATCTAACAACATATATTCTAGGATTCTAAACCAAGTTCATGAGTGCTTATAAGTGCCTCAATGATCTTTGTACAAGATTCACGAACTTACAAAACATCTAACAATTTGTTTTAGGACAATAAATCTATTTTTATGCAACATGAGTGATTATAAGTGCCACAATGATCTTTGTACAAGTTTAACGAACGTATGAAACTTCTAACAACGCATATTCTAGGACTCCAAACTAAGTTTAAGGTAACATGAGTGCTTATAAGTGCGTTAATAATCTTTGTACAAGTTTCACAAACTTATGAAACATCTAACAACGCATATTCTAGGACTCTAAACCAAGGTTAATGCATTATGAGTGCTAATAAGTGCCTCAATGATCTTTGTACAAGATTTACGAACTTAAGAAACATCAAATAACTTGTTTCTAGGACTCTAAACCAAGTTTCATAAAACATGGGTGCTTATAAGTGCCTAAATAATATTTTACTAGATTCACGAGCTTACAAAACATCTAACAAGGTATTTCTAGGATTCCAAACCAAGTTTCATGCAACATGAGAGCTTATAAGTGCCTCAATTATCTTTGTACAAGTTTCACGAACTTACGAAACATCTAAGAATGTGTTTCTAGGACTCTAAACCAAGGTTCATGCAACATCAATGCTTATAAGTTCCTCAATAATCTTTGTACAAGTTTCATAAACTTACGAAACATTTTAAAACATGTTTCTAGGACTCTAAACGAAGTTTCATGCAACATGGGTGCTTATTAGTGCTTCTATGATCTTTGTAAAAGTTTCACGAACGTATGAAACTTCTAACAACGCATACACTACAAGAATGCAGGCTATTTCCGACCGTAGGTTTGGTCGGAAATCGGTCGGAAATGTCTATTTCCGACGGATTTCCGACCACAATTGCGTCGTCGGTTTCGATCGTCGGAAACCGGTTTTGGGTCGGGAAAGTGGTCGGAAATTTCCGACCATAATTGTGGTCGGAAATTTCCGACCACTCTCCTACCAAAATGTGGTCGGAAATTTCCGACCACTATCCTACGGAAATGTGGTCGGAAATTTCCGACCACATTTTCCGACCACATTTCCGACCACATTTTCCGACCACATTTCCGACCACATTTTCCGAAGGATTTCCAACGGAAATAAATTTATTTAAAAAAAAATTAAATTATATTTCCTACGGATTTCCCGACGGAAATAAATAAATTTAAAAAAAAATTAATTTACATTTCCGACGGAATTCGACGGAAACAAATAATTGTTTTTAAAAAAATATATTACATTTCCGACGGAAATCCGACGGAAATAAATATTACATTTCCGACGGATTTCCGACGGAAATGAATATTTTTTAAAAAAATAAATAAATATTTCCGACGGATTTCCGACGGAAGTAAATTTTAAAATAAAAAAAAAAAATTTATTAAAAATACGAATATTAAAAAAAAAATTACAAAAAACGAAAATTAAAAAAAAACGAAAATTAAAAAAACGAAAATTAAAAAAAATTACAAAAAAGAGAGAAAAAAACAAATAATGAAAATAAAAACTAAATTCCCGTTCCCGAACCAGATCCCGGAGGATAATCGGGAAACGGTTCATCAAATACTCATTCATCTTCTGGATTTGAGCGCTTGTTTCTTGCCGGATCTCGCTCAATTGCTTCATCTTTTTTCTTTATTCGCATTTCGAAGCGCATCTTTTCGCTCGAGATCTCGAGAAGAAGCGATGGATCGGTGTTTGGTACGTAAGGCAAAGACGTCTCTTGGGATTCGGAAGGGTCCCTAAACCGTAAGGTTTACCTCGATACATAGGAGTCTCCTACGATCGGAAATTTAAATTATTAATATAATTATATTATTTTAAAAAAACTATTTAAATATAAAATATTACCTCGAGAACCAACCGGTTTATTTCCGAATTGGTTAGGGTGTTGGAACCCGGTTGATTCGTCGGAAGATTGAGTTAACGGGTGACTTTCGTTTGCACCCGTTCGACGACGTTACGAACCTTAGGTATAATTTCACCCGTCTTTTTTGTTGGTATGGGTGGTCTCCATAACCTTCAACCAATGAGGTTCCCGACCACCCTCTCGACTCTCTCTATTACGGAATTAAAATTTAAATGTTAGTATGATTAATCATAATTATTTATAATTTGTATATATTTAGTTGGTTTAAAATATACCATGACATCCGAGATTTGTTCGAAAGTGTTTGCGCCGGCATTGTGAGTTGGAGGCGCCTTCTCTCGATGGACCCGTCCCCACCTCTCGCGGTTTGTGGCGTTTCGCTTGGCTTTTTTTCCGGCCGCTTCCCGTCGTCCAATAGTTTTTAAACCCGTCCCAAACGAAGGGTTTAGGAACGAAGGTTTTTCCCCACCCAAACGCCATTTTTCCCTTCCACTCGAACATATGATTCGAGTAGGAAGTCGCACAAGCCTTGTCAAATTCTTCTTGAATTTGACTAGTGAGTTGTGGTTCCCAATTAAACTCTTGCTGGGAAATTTAAAGTTTATAAATAAATTTCATAAGTTTTTTTTATTTTATTTAATAATTTTTGGAGTAAATAAAAAAATTTATTTACTAACCGCAAAAGAACGGGAACCATATTTCCCGAAGTTCGGCTGGGAAATCTCGGTATTTTGGATACGGAGCGGGTAACATTCCGTGGATGCATTTAAGAATAGCTTTTGGGATTTTTCCCTCATGTCTAAACCTTAAATTATTTTATAACTAATAATTAATATTTTTAGGTATTATTTTTTTGTAAATTTAAATGTTTGTAAATATTTACCAAGTGACTCGGTATCGGGAATGGCTTCAAAGTTGGGATCGAGCCGAATCGTCTCTCCCGTCCTTCCCGCTGGACCAAATCTTCAACAGTACATTCTCACGGATTGTGAGGATCCAATACCATCATTAGACCTAATATTAAAAACATATAAAAAAAACAAATTAGTATTAATTAAAAAAACAAATATAAATAATATTTAAAAAAATGATTTATAAGAATAAAATTACATTTTTTGGAGAGATTTTGGAGAGAATTTGGAAAATTTTCGGAAGTGTTTTAGAGAGATTTTTAGAGAGATGTTTGAGTTGTGAAAAAAATGAAAGGGAAGGGGGGTATATATACTAAAAAAATGAAAGGGGAGGGGGGTAGGAAATTCCTACCGATTTCCGACCGAAGTTCGTGATTTAGGGTATATTTAGTGTTTCGCATAAAAACGAATTTCGAATAGGTTTAATGGAGTGTTTATATAAGATTTCTTGAACATAACAATATATAAGTATAATATGTTTCACGTTTTCAAATATTTTTATGAAAATACCAAAATTTTGAAAAAACATATGAAAGTTACTTAACTAAGTTGTAATGAAACATATATTTATAAAAATTAAAACTATTTTGCATTTTATGATCAATTTAGACATTTGTAGAGAGTTTATTTTATTTCTAAAACGTATTGTATAAAGGTATTTCATTGATTCGACAAAAAAAAAACATCATTTTGAAATGAAACCCTATAACGGTCGGAATTCGGTCGGAAATTTCCTACCGATTTCCGACCCACAAATCAAAAACGGTAGGAATTCGGGTCGGAAATTTCCTACCGAATTCCGACCGAATTTGGGGTTTCGATTTAGTACGAGGTAATTTAGTTTTGGCGGCTATCGACGGATTTCCGACCGATTTCCGACCGTTTTTTTAAAAATTAAAAAAAAAAAATAATAATTTTTTTAAAATTACTCGATTTGGTACGAGGTACGAGGTAATCGAATTCCAACCGCAGTGTAAAAAAATAAAAAAAAAATTTAAAAATTTGAAAACGTGTAAAATTTTTGAAAACTCGTTGAAACCTATTTAAATGGAAAAGTCTTTGAAAACTCTTTCAAAAAGTGTAAAAGAATTTAAAACTCTTTGAAAACTTTTTTTAAAACTCTTTGAAAACTCTTTGAAAAATTGTAAAATATTTGAAAATTCGTTGAAAACTATTTGATAAATCTTTGAAAACTCTTTGAAAAAGTGTTAAAGAATTTAAAACTCTTTAAAAAACTTGTTGAAAACTTATTGTAAAATCTTTAAAAACTATTTCAAAACTCTTAATTTGAAAAGTCTTTGAAAAGTGTTTTAAAAATATTTTCAAAAAAATTTGAACTTTTTTTCAAACATTTCATTCGGATTCGGTTGAGTCTTCAAGCAGAATCAAATCCCTCCTCAAATTCTCCAACCTCTTCTTCGGATTCTTCATGTACAACAAAATCAGCATCTTCTCGTTAAATCTACAACCAAATCCACTTGTAATGAAACATCCACTTCTCCCAAATGCCCAACTCGTTGTCGCTTGCAAAGGAGGATCGACCTCGAAGAACTACCATGAACTCTTCCCCTCGGGTTTATTTCTCGTAACAACTATCCAAGGATCCCGTCTCCGCCGTGTGGTCGCGGATAAGTCATGTATGATACTTGGTTGACTCGCGATCCAAGAATGAACGGATAATATTTTTGTAACCTCCTCCGAGAATGTATTGTAGTAACACCAAACTCGTCTGTACGTACACCATGTCCTGCAACGGGGCTATACCAATCACAATATAACGTAACACATCTTAGATCGAGCATCCCGCTTCAATGCACTTCTAATATCTCATGTAATACCCCGTAGTAAACCAAATCTCCGCTACCGCCGACACCCCATGGTTTGCCGTCGACCTTGAATTTCCCTCACGAAATATTTTAAAAGCGTATCCACGCGTGCGATACATCGGGTGTGAAACAACAATATATTGTGGACCGTTCACCACCTCTTCTAACCATGTTGGAATTAACTCTCCTTCGCGCCGCTCGCCGTAAACATATAACTTTAACCATTCTGCAAATTCTCTTTTCTTTGACTTCATTTAATTCATTGTCCGTTGCTTCCGAATGTTCAAATCGTTTTTTTGCGCCATGTAAATCTCCTCGTACGGCACCAAATCTTCGCAGTTGGTCAAAATATACATGTGCACATTAGCATGCTCAACCTCGCCGAGTCTTCGCCTTTTTACCCTTTCCACTTAAACGCCCAACCCGTCTAAAAAGTTCTGGTACATATACGGGATAACAAGCATGCACTCCTCCATCATCATGTCGTTTTTGTTTTCCACTCTTTGTTTGGGTTTGTGGTGGAAAGTAGTATCCAACTAAGTTAGATCTCTCTTCGTTTATGCTTTGGGCAATAATTGAACCTTCAACCCTCGCTAAATTCTTCACTTTTTTCTTCAAATGGTACATGTAGCGCTCGAAAGGATACATCCACCGATATTGAACAGGACCACCAAGTTCTACTTCCCGAGGCAAGTGAATTGGCAAATGTTCCATAACGTCGAAGAAAGAAGGCGGAAATATCTTTTCTAGGTTGCACAATATCACAGGGATCTTCTCGTTAAGATTTCGGATTTCTTCGGCGGAAAGGGATCTCGCAGAAATGTCTCGAAAAAGCTCCTATTCCCGCAATCGCTTCATGGACTTTTTGCGGAAGAAGCCCGTCGAATGCAAATGGAAGAATACGTTGCATAACAACATGACAATCATGACTCTTCATCCCTGAAAACTTACCTTCTCCACGATCAACACAGTTTCTAAGGTTAGAAGAGTAACCATCCGGAAACTTAACACCGTCCATTATCCAGCTAAAGAATTCATGCTTTGCTGAAGCGTTTAACCGAAAAGCAGTTGGGGATATCTTCCTTGACTGGTGACATGAAGTTCCTTCCGAGAACAAATAGTCGGCAAGTCTAATCTGGACTTCAAGTTGTCTTTCGTCCTCCCTTTCACGTTCATAATGGTGAACATGATGTTGTCAAAGAAGTTCTTCTCGATGTGCATAACATCTAGGTTGTGCCGAAGTAAATGATCCTTCCAATAAGGCAAATCCCAAAATATGCTCTTTTTTTGTGCCAGTTATGATGTTCACCATATCCATCTACAACTTGATGTCCGTTACCACCACAACGTACTTGTCTTCTCAGCTCCAAAATCTCTAAGTTGAGTTAGTATATGTTCACCGCTTACTTCTTCGGGAGGTCCTTCATAGATTTTCTTCTTCTTCGTAAACAAAGTAGTGCTCCGACGGTATGGATGATCGTTTGGTAAAAATCGTCGATGACAATCAAACCAACATGATTTACGTCCGTTCTTCAATTGGAAAGCATCGGTGTTATCTTGACAATAAGGACAAGATAACCGTCCATGTGTGGTCCATCCGTATAACATACCATATGCCGGAAAAATCGCTAATAGTCCACATTAGTACGCTCGCATCATGAAGTTTTGTTGCATTGATATGTCGTACGTTTCAACTCCACTCTCCCATAACATCTTCAACTCATGTATCAACGGCTGCATAAATATGTCTAGTGCTCTCTTCGGATGCTCGGCCCAGGAACAAGAATAGATAGGAACAAAAACTCCCTAACCATGCACAATGACGGAGGCAAGTTGTAAGGCGTGCGTGACGATCACCGGCCATAAAGAATATTGTCTCCCATGTTTCCCAAAAGGGTTGAAACCATCAGTACTTAATCCCAAATACACATTGCGACTCTCACTTGCGAAACTAGGATACACATTTTGAAAATGTTTCCATGCTTGAGCATCGAAGGATGTGCTATCTCTCCATTTAACATCTCATGTTCCGCATGCCATCTCATCGAACTTGCTGTGCGCTCCGACCGATATAACCTCTTCGTCTATCCGTTAACGGCAAATACCACATTCTCTTATAAGGTATGGACACTCTTCCACCAGTTTCTTTATATCGTGGTTTCTTACAGAACCGGCATGCCGAGCGGTTTTCATCTCTTCTCCAATATAACATACGCTTATCGACGCACACATCGATAATCGATACGGTAATCCTAAACCGGATACCAACTTCTCGATTTCATAATTCGTCCCCGGTGCCATATTATCTTCGGGCAAAATGTCTTTGATCGACCAGCCCACGCATCCACACAATCTTCGAAAGATTGTAATCCGTTTTGATAGACATCATTCTTGTCGCAACTGAAAGAGGTGAATGACCTTCTCTACACCCACCATATAACGGGTTCTTAGCGGCATCCAACATGTCAAAGAATTTCTGCGCTTCCACATTTGGCTCCTCCAATGTAGGCTCATGATGATCTCCAACAAACGACGGCATAGTTTCGCGAAAAATATCATTTACCATTTGCACGGTCCTATCTACGATATAGGTTCTTCTACCAGAGGGACAACTAAATTATTATCATAATATTGTACATTACTACTACTAGGATAATTTACCATCAAATCATTTTCCCCATGAGAATACCATATTTTATACCCCGGCGTAAAACCAACATTATATAAATGCTTCCATACTACTTTTACCAAAACATTTCTACGATTATCGCAATTTTTACAAGGACAATACATTTTACCTCGTTGCTACGGTTCTTTCTTGAATTGCGGCAAACTCCATAAATTGTTTAAGCCCCTCCGCAAATTCTTCCGAAAGTAATCCCGTCGCCGGATCTTTATGATTTCCATCCATCCACGATCTAAAATAACTCATTATAATAATTTTTATTGAATTTTGTGGTAAATGGAGATTGATAAGAGAAATTGTTAATTTGTATTGAATTTTGTGGTAAATGGAGATTGATAAGAGAAATTGTGAGAAAGAAGAAGTGAGGATGTGATATATATAAGAAAAATTTCCTACCGATTTCCGACCGATTTCCTACCACAATTGATCCGTTGCACAACGGTAACGAAACGTTAAAATATCGGTCGGAAATCGGTCGGAAATTATTTCCGTCGGAAATTGGTAGGAAATTGGTAGGAAATTTCCTACCAATTTCCGACGGATTACATTTCCGACCGATTTCCGACCGATATTTTAACGTTTCGTTTCCGTTGTGCAACGGATCAATTGTGGTAGGAAATCGGTCGGAAATCGGTAGAAAATTTTCGACGGAATTCCGACCAAAATAAATTCCGACGGAAATCCGACCGATTTCCTACCAAATTCCGACCAAATATTTGTGTCGGATTTCCGTCGGAAATTTCCGACCGATTTCCGACCAATATCCATGTAGTCGGAAATCGGTCGGAAAGTGGTCGGAAATTTCCGACCACGTTTTTACGGTCGGAAATGTGGTAGGAAATTACCCTGTTTTCTTGTAGTGATATTCTAGGACGTTAAATAAATTTTCATGCAACAAGAGTGCTTAGAACTGTCTCAATGATCTTCGTACAAATTTCACGAACTTAAGAAACATCTAACAAATGTGTTTCTAGGACTCTAAACCATGTTTTATGCAACACAAGTTCTGATAAGTGCCTCAATGATCTTTGTAAAAGTTTCATGAAATTATGAAACATCTAACAACAAATATTCTACGACTTTAACTTAAGGTTCATGCTACATGAGTGCTTATAATTGGTTGAATAATCTTTGTACAAGTTTTACGAACTTATGAACTTCTAACAACACATATTTTAGGACTCTAAACCAAGATTCATGCAACATGAGTGATTATAATATGCATCAATGATAGTTTTACACGTTTCACGAACTTATGTACCTTCCAACAACGCATATTCTAAAACGCTTAACCAAGTTTCGTGAAACATATGAGCTTATAAGTACAGGAATGATCTTTGTACAAGATTTACGAACATATGAGGCTTCTAATATCACATATTCTAGGGGCTCTAAACCAAGTTTCATGCAACATGAGTGCTTATAAGTGCCTCAATGATCTTTGTACAAGTTTCACAAAATTATGAAACATCTAAAAACACATATTATAGGACTCTAAATCAAGGTTCATGCAACATGTGTTCTCATAAGTGCCTAAATGGTCTTTGTACAAGTTTTACGAACTTAGTAAAAATCGAACAACGTCTTTTTAAAACTCTAAACCAAGTTTCATGCAACATGAGTTCTTAGAATTGTCTAAATGATCTTTGTACAAGTTTCACGAACTTATGAAACTTCTAAATACGAATATTCTAGGAATCTAAACCACTTTGACAGTGGATGCTCCAGACACATGACATGTAATGTTAATAACCTGGATGAGTATGAAAAGATATATGGTGGAAAAGTTACGTTTCATGATTGATGCAAAGGAATAATCAAAAGTAAGGGAAAACTCAAAAGAATGATAAGACCTACAATAGTAAATGTCTTCCTAGTAGATGGTTTGAAAGCAAATCTGATCAGTATCTACCAATTTTGTGATGATGGGTTACAGTAACATTCAACAAAAGAGAATGTCAGACGATTGATGAAGCATGCAATGTGAAGCTAAGAGGAATTAAATCCTCAAACAACTGCTACATGTGGAATCCAGCAGTGAAGTGTCTTTCAGTGACAAAGACGAGTGATGTTCAACTCTGGCACCATCGACTTGGTCATAAGAACGTCAGAACCATGATGAAGCTTATCAATCAGGAGGTAGTAAGAGGAATAACCAAGTTTAAAAAGGAAGCTGAGTTCGTGTGCAGTCCTTGCCCGACAAGGAAACCAGTGAAGGGATAACACATGAGTGTACAAGATGTCAAGTCAATCAGAGCGTTGGATCTAATGCATATGATACTTGAGTCAATCCGATTCATGTTTAAAGTGGCTTGTCTTGGGAAGTTTCTTCTACAATAAATGGATATCAAGAGTGTCTTTTTCCAAGAAGATGAGTACTTTGACCAATCCAAAGGATTTGAGAATCTTGTACATCATGAGTATGTATAGAAGCTGAAGAAAACACTATACTTGTTGAAATATGCACCTAGATCTTGGTACGAAAAGATTATTGTGTTTCTCATCAAACAAGGATATCGACATGGAAGTGTTGACAAGACTCTTCTTATCGACACCAACGATCTAGGATTTATGGTGGTTCGGATTTATGTTGATGACATCGTGTTTGGAGGAATCAGAAGCTTGTTGATATTTTTTTGGAGATCATGACTCAAGAAACTGAGATGATCATAATAGGAAAATTATGTTGCGTTCTTGGTATACAATTCCAGCATTTAGATGAGAGCATATCCGTCTCCCATACCACATGTGCCGGTAAGAAGGTCTAGGCTTCACGATAGAAAATATGTCAGGACGCCGATGAGCACAACCATCAAACTACCAGTTGACGAAGATGGTGGAAATGTTAATGAAAGACTTTACAAAGGTATGATTGGGAGTCTTCTCTATCTATCAGCGAGCATACATGGCCTTGATTTGAGCATGGGAGTATGTTTGAGGTATCAAGTAAAATCCTATTATGTCACATCTGAATGTTGTCAAAAGAATCATCAAGTACGTTAACGGATCTGCAGATCTAGGACGCTTCTACTCCAAGGACACAAATGGACATTTGGCTGGATATTTCGATGCAGATTGGGATGGGAGTTAAGATGATCGTAGAAGCACAAGTGAGGCCTAATACATCGCATTGAATAGTTGTTGCACACAACTCATTTGGATGAAACAAATGACAAAATGCTATGGTATGAACTTTGGAACTCTTACTTTCCTCATTCATTGTGATAATGTTAGTACCATAGATATATTTAAGAATCTTGCACAACACTCATGTACACAACACATTGACATTAGACATCTTCTTGTGCGTGAATTGGTTAAGGAGAAATTGATAGTCATAGATCATGTGGTCATTGATTTTCAACTTGCTGATATTTTAACCAAGCCTATGGACTTTAATCAATTCGTTGATTTGAGAAATTCCATTGGTGTTTGTGAAATCTAATTTGATTTTTGAGTTAGACAGGGGGGGGGAAACAGAGTACAATGTTCAGAACAACAATGTTCAGAACAATAATGTTCAGATCTCAAGTGCCTGATGGATAACAAATGCATGTTTCACCGTTTTGAGGGTCCATCTGTACAGTTCTGTCAAATTCAGGAGTACAAAATTATGAGGATAAGGAAGTAAAAAAAATTGATATATATATATATATATATATATATATATATATATATATATTTCTTGATGAATCTGAGAAGTCAAGTGATGGTTCTCAAGTAGTTGAAGAAAAAATTTCTAATCGAATTCTTGATGAACCTAAGAAGTCAAGTGATGTTTCTCAAGCGGTTGAATTAATTTTCCTCATCCAAAGGAAATTCCAGTCGCCTTGGACAAACAGAGAAGGTTGAAAAGTGCATCGATCATTAGAATAAAGTTGTAGGAGTGTGAAGAAAAATGTGACTATCATCATGAGCATTGTATAAAGTCTAACTCCTAAAGTCCAACGGTGTCTCAGCCATGAGAGGCGGATTTCAAGAAGGTAACAAATGAACTTAAATTTAATTTGACAGTTGCTCACATGGTCTGTGATTACTAGGGTCACTCACAATTCATGTCATGTTAAGATTATGTGTTTCACTGGTGTTAAAATGTGAATAATCGGCACGAGATGAACAAAAAAAGATGAACGGGCAAAAATATTACATGAAAGAAGAGTTACGAGTTTTACCTTGAATGTTTTGAAAGTTTTGTTTAAGTGTTTTCAGGCCTCAAATGAAAAATATTAATGCTCAAAAACAACGACCCACATGTGACAAAAGAGGGATCTAGGTTTTTGATGTTAGTGTGAACTCAAGCGTGGAAAAATATGCTCATAAAGTATGGAAAAGTATATGGCTAAGGTCGATGATATGTGCTTGAGCATCAAACTAATTTAAAAAAGGGGGGGATAAAGAAATGCCAATCAAAAGATTAAGATATCAAACATCGGAGGACTGATGACGAGTGAGATTCAAGCAGCTGAGGAGCCTAAGGTTCATGAATCAAACCAAACATGTATCGATAGGCAATAGGTTGGATATGGCAATGGTTCAGACGGTTAATCATCCAACTAAGAGGAAAGAGACATTACTAGTAGATTGATGTGCCAGAAGTACGTCGTGGGTATCTTAAGAGCACAACAAGGATGACAAACAAAGAGTTTGCAGAGTTCCTCGCGAATAAGAAGTTCCCACTCTCACTTATGTGAATGTGTCTCAGCTTGATGGAAACAAGCCCATCATGTACAAGATCTATAACTGAAACTGGATCCCGGTGAAGAACTTTGACGAAACTGCAGCTTACATAGCTAAGCTGGTGTATCATATATGTGAGGAGGCTTATATTGATATTGGGAAAATTGTTAATGACATAGTGTTGAGAATGCCAAAGGGTGTGATACCAAGTTTCATATACACTGTTTCACCAAAGTGTAAGAGACAGAAGACAACATCTTACAAACCTTAGAGGGTTTGGTCGCCATAGAAAGCTCAACCCTCTGCCGCACGTAATGTTGAGAGAGTGGTTATGCGGGAACTGATGCAAATCCTTCAACAGACCTTGGATGTAGATGAACGTCGAGCTGCCATCAGAAGTGTGGATGAGATGAGAGATGAAGAGCTTGGAGAGTATATGACTTTTAAGGAGATCTTAAAGCTCAAGGGGCTAAAGCTAGTTAATTTCAAGAACGACAAAGCTCTGTTTTGCACATGAGCTCTGCATCTCAAATTAGTTTTTCCTGAAGAACATTGATTTCTCCACAATTATTTTGTTAAAATCGTGTATCATGTGTGAGAAGATCCCCCATGGCTCTAGGCGAGATTGTGTAGGACATTGTGATGAATATGACCAACAATTGTGATCCCAAGTCTTACCTGCCATATTCATCTCTGAGCAAGAGATTGCTTCAGGACCAAGGGTGTGCTGCTCTAGAACTTCAAGATTCAAACTCAAGAAGTAGAAGACCTAAACTGAGAGTTTAGGCTCCAGAGAAAGGTCATTACTCTGGCACTTGCAAAATTGAGAGAGCAGCGATGAGAGCAACAATGAAGTTAGTTCAACAGATCTTATATACCGCAAAGGGGTGTGATCCGAAGTTCTTTATGCCGTATACATCACACATCATAAGATGCTTCAGAATCAAGGCTTGATGTTCCTAGAAGATCCATAACCAAAGGCCATGAAGCATAATACCAAGGCTGAGAAGAGCAGTCTCACGATGCAGGTAAGTGTTCCACAATCAATTGAATGTTTTTAACTGATTTGTGCAATCAAGCAGGGGGAGAAAGTAGTAATGAGGAGACTTAGTCTCATATTTAGTATAATGCTTGATGGAGGGGAGTGTTTGTGTAGCTAGCTATATGTGTATAAAACCCTTGTTGTGTAATGCATGATGTTGTAGGGTTACGTGTCCGCCTTGGTTGTTGCGTTTGTTTGTTGTTTCGTTCGTCTTTCTTGCGGGGTTGCTTGATTATCAAAATTAGATAAAAAGGGAGAGAATGAAGATGCAGCTGGTAGCTGCTGAGGGTTTGGGAGTTGAGGTAACATCGAGTTGATGGTGCGAAGATCCCCTAGATGACGTGGCGCGGAAAAAGAGATATAAGGAAATCTTGAGAGATATATTGTGGAGTGGAGCTCAAAAAAAGATATATGGAAAATATTATCTTATTGGGTGAGTTGGAATAATAGGTTAGGAGAATATTTCTAAATAAAAGATATGGAAATATTCCTTAGATTTTCTAGTAATTAGATTTGAAATATTTCTATGTTGTTAGGGTTTTGGATTTCGTGTATATACGGGCTGCAAAGGTGTTAGAGTTTGTCAAACACTCTTAGCCGCTTATAACCGAAAGTTTTTAGTAAAAAAAAATTACGGTGAGTGTTCTTCGATTAAACTAGGGTTTTAGTTGTAATCGAATAGCTTAAGTTATTAGAATCTTCTCGGAACAATAAGGGTGAATTGCGTAAGTACCAATTCGAATTTAATCTCGTAGAAAGATAAATTTAAATAGATTTTAATAAAGTTAAGCTTTTTTCTTGGCGCGTTCCAAGAAATTGTGTGTTATATCAGTGTTCTGATGTTCTCATACTTATACACTTTATACAAGTTTTACGAACTATTGAAACTTCTAACAATGCATATTTTTGGACTCTAAACCAAATTTAATGTAACATGAGTGCTTGTAAGTGCCTCAATGATCCTTTGTACAAGTCTCATGAACTTATGAAACTTCTAAATTTGCATATTCTAGAACTCTAAACTAAGTTTCAAGCACTATTAGTTCTTATAATTTCCTCAATGATCTTTGTACAACTTTCATGAACTTATGAAACATCTAACAACGCATATTTTATGCAACATAAGTTCTTATAAGTGCCTGAATTAACTTGATTAAAGTTTCACGAACTTACGAAACCAAGTTTCATGCAACATGAGTGGTTATAAGTGTTTCAATGATCTTTGTACAAGTTTCACGAACTTATGAAACTTCTAACAACGAGTATTCTATGACTCTAAACCAAGTTTCATGCAACATGAGTGCTTATAAGTTCCTGAATGATCTTTGTACAAGTTTCACAAACTTATGAAACATCGAACAACGCATATTCTAAGACTCTAAAAAAGTTTCATGCAATTATAATTAAGTGTCTCAATGATCTTTGTACAAGTTTCACGAACTTACGAAATATCTAACAATGTGTTTCTAGGACTCTAAACAAATTTTCATGCAACATGAGTGATTATAAATGCCTCAATGATTTTTTACAAGTTTCACGAATTTGTCAACCTTATAAAAACGCATATTCTAGGACTTTAAACCAAGTTTCATGCAACATGAGTGGTTATAAGTGCATCAATGATCTTCTTACAAGTTTTACGAACTTGAGAAACTTCTAACAACACATATTTTGGGACTCTAAACCAAGTTTCGACATTAGTTCTTATAATATCCTCAATGATCTTTATACAAATTTCACGAACCTATGAAACTTCTAACAAAGAATATTCTAGGACTCTAAGCTAAGTTTCATGCAACATTAGTTCTTATAAGTGCCACAATTATCTTTTTACAACTTTCACGGACTTATAAAACCTCTAACAACACATATTCTATGATTCTAAACAAATTTTCATTCAACATAAGTGCTTATAAGTGCCTCAATTACCTTTTAACATGATTCACGAACTTATGAAACATATAAAAACGTGATTAGGGGACTCTAAACCAAATTTCATGCAACATGAGTGGTTATAAGTTCTTCAATGATCTTCGGACTAGTTTCACGACCTTAAGAAACTTCTAACAACGCGTATTCTAGGACTCTAAACCAAGTTTTTTAAAACATGAGTGCTTCAATGATCTTTGTACAAGTTTCACAAACTTATGAAACATCTAACAACACATATTCTAAGACTCTAAACCAAGTTTCATGCAATATCAATGCTTATAAGTGCCTCAAAGATCTTTGTACAAGTTTCACGAACTTACGAAATATTTAAAAATGTGTTTCTACGACTCTAAACTAATTTTCATGCAACACGAATTCTTATAAGTGCCTCAATGATTTTTTACAAGTTTCACGAACTTATGAAACTTCTCACAATACATATTCTAGGACTTTAAACCAAGTTCATGCAACATAAATGGTTATAAGTGCATCAATGAACTTTGTACAAGTTTCACGAACTTATGAAACTACTATCAATGCATATTTTGGACTCTAAACTAAGTTTCATAAAAAAAAGAGTGCTTATAAGTTCCTCAATGATCATTATACAAATTTCAAGAACTAATGAAACTTCTAACAACGCATATTCTTGGAATCTAAACCAAGTTTTATGTAACATGAGTGCTTGTAAGTGCCTCAATGATTCTTTGTACAAGTGTCAAAAACTTATGGAACTTCTAACAACACATATTCTAGGATTTTAAACTAAGTTTCATGCAACATGAGTTCTTATAAGTGTATCCATGATCTTTGTACAAGTTTCACAAACTTATGGAACTTCTAAAAACGTATATTCTAGGAATTTAAACCAAGTTTACTGCAACATAAGTGATTATAATTTCGTCAATGATCTTATACAAGTTTCACGAGCTAATGAAAGTTGTAACAACGAATATTCTTGGACTCTAAACAAAGTTTCATGCAACATGTGTGCTTATAAGTTTCTCAATGATCTTTATACAAGTTTCACGAGCTAATGAAACTTCTAGCAACGCATATTCTTGGACTCTAAATCAAGTTTAATGTAACATGAATGCTTATAAGGGCCTCAATAATCCTTTGGACTCTAAACAAAGTTTCATGCAACATGAGTTCTTATAAGTGCCTTAATGATCTTTGTACAACGTTCCCGAATTTATGAAACATCTAACAATGTGTTTCGAAGACTCTAAACAAAGTTTCATGCAACATAAGTGCTTATAAGTGCCTCAATTACCTTTTTAAAAGTTTCATGAACTTACAAAACATCTAACAATGTGTTTCGAAGACTCTAAACAAAGTTTCATGAAACATGAGTGGTCATAAGTGTCTCAATGAAATTTTTACAAGTTTCAAGAACTTATGAAACTTCTAACAAAGCGTATTCTAGGACTCTAAATCAGGTTTCATGGAACATGGGTACTTATAAGTGCATCAATGATCTTTGTACAAGTTTCACAAACTTATGAAACATCTAACAACGCATATTCTAAGACTCTAAAAAAGTTTTATGCAATATAAGTGCTTATAAGTGCCTCAATTACCTTTTTAAAAGTTTCACGAACTTATGAAACATCTAACAATGTGTTTCGAGGATTCTAAACAACGTTTCATGCAACATGAGTGGTTATAAGAGTCTCAATGATCTTTGTACAAGTTTCAAGAACTTATAAAATATATAACAACGCATATTCTAGGACTCTAAACCAAGTTTCATGCAACATGAGTGCTTATAATTGCTCAATTATCTTTGTATAATTTTCACGAACTTTCAAAACATCTAAAAATGTGTTTCTAGGACTCTAAACCAAGTTTCATGCAACATGAGTGTTTTTAGGTGCCACAATGATCTTTTTACAAGTTTCACGAACTTAAAGTTTCACGATTTTATGAAACTTCCAACAACACATATTTTAGGACTCTTAATAAGGTTTCATGTAACATGAGTTTTTGTAAGTGCCTCAATGATCTTGTACAAGTGTTACGAACATAAGAAACTTCTAACAACGCATATTCTTGGGCTCTAAACCAATTTCATGCTACATGAGTGCTTATATTTTCCTCAATGATCTTTGTACAAGTTTCACCAATTTATGAAACTTTTAACAAAACGTATTCTAGGACCATGAACCAATTTTCATCGAACATGAGTGCTTGTAAGTGCTTCAATGATCTTTGTTAAATATTTCCAACCTTACAAAACATCTAACTACGGCTATTGTAGGACTCTAAGCATTATTTCATGCAACATGAGTGATTATAAGTGCCTTAATGATATTTGTACAAGTTTCCCGACCTTGCGAAACATCTAGCTACGTATTTCTAGGACTCCAAACAAAGTGTCATGTAACATGAGTGCTTATAAGTGCCTTAATTATCTTTGTACAAGTTTCATGAACTTATGAAACTTTGAACAACGCATATTCTAGGATGCTAAACCAAGTTTCATGCAACAATAGTGCTTATAAGTGTCTCAATGGTCTTTGTACTAGTTTCACGAACTTATGAAACTTCTAACAACACATTTTCTAGGACTCTAAACCAAGTTTCATGCAACACGAGTGCTTATAACTGCCTCAATGATCTTTATAAAAGTTTCATGATCTAATGAAACTTCTAAAATAGCATATTCTTGGACTCTAAACCAAGTTTCATGATACATGAGTGCATGTAAGTGCCTCTATCATCTTCGTACAATGCATATTCTAGTACTCTAATCTAAGTTTCACGCAACATGAGTTTTTATAAGTACCACAATGATCTTTGTAAAGGTTTCACAAACTTATCAATCATCTAAAAACACATTTTACAGGATTCTAAACCAAGTTTCATGCAACATGAGTGCTTATAAGTACCTCAATTATCTTTGTAAAAGTTTCACGAACTTACGAAACATCTATCAATGTGTTTCTAGGACTCTAAACCATGTTTCATGCAACATGAGTGGTTATAAGTTCCTCAATGATCTTTGTACAAGTTTCACGAACTTATGAAACCTCTAACAACACATATTCGAGGACTCTTACCCAAGTTTCATGCAACATGAGTTATTATAAGTGCCTCAATTATCTTTGAACAAGTGCCACAAACTTATGAAACTTCTTACAACGCATATTCTAGTACTCTAAACCAATTTTCATGCAACATGAGTTCTTATAAATGTCTCACTGATCTTTGTTCAAGATTCAAGAATTTACGAAACATCTAAAAATGTGTTTCTAGAACTCTAAACCAATTTTCATGCAACATGAGTGCTTTTAGGTGCCACGATAATCTTTGTACAAGTTTCACGAACTTATGAAACTTCTAAAAATGCATATTCTAGGACTCTTATTCAAGTTTCATGCAACATGAGTGTCTGTAAGTTCCTCAATGATCTTGTACAAGTTTCACGAACTTAATAAACTCCTAGAAATGCATATTCTAGGACTCTAAACCAATTTCATGTTCTATGAGTGCTTATATTTTCCTCAATGATCTTTGTACAAGTTTCAAGAACTTATGAAACTTTAAACAACGCATATTCTAGGACCATAAACAAAGTTTCATCCAACATGAGTGCTTGTTATAAGTGCGTCAATGATCTTTGTACAAGTTTCACAACCTTACAAAACATCTACCTACGCATGTTCTAGGACTCTTAACATTGTTTCATGCAAGATGAATGCTTATAAGTGCCTTAAAGATCTATGTACAAGTTTCTCGACCTTACGAAACCTCTAACTACATATTTCTAAGACTCTAAACAAAGTTTCATGTAACATGAGTGCTTATAAGTGCCTTAATGATCTTTGTACAAGTTTCACGAACTTACGAAACATATTTCAACGCATATTCTAGGAATCTAATTAAGTTTTATGGAACATGAGTTCGTATAAGTGTCGCAATGATCTTTGTACAAATTTCGCGAAATTATGAAACTTCTAAAAACGCATATTCTAGGACTTTAAACCAAGTTTCATGCATCAACAGTGCTTATAAGTGCCTTAATATCTTTGTTCAAGTTTCACTTACTTATGAAACTTCTAAAAACTCATATTATTGGACTCTAAGCCAAGTTTCATACTACATGAGTGCTTGTAAGTACTTCAATGATCTTTGTACAAGTGTCACAAATTTATGAAACTTCTAACAATGTATATTTTCGGACTCTAATGTAAGTTTCACGCAACATGAGTTTTTATAAGTGACTCAATGATCTTTGTACAAGTTTCACGAACTTATGAAACAACTAACAACACATATTATAGGATCCTAAACCAAGTTTCATACAACATTAGTGCTTATAAGTGCCTAAATGATCATTGTACAAGTTTCACGAACATACGAAACATCTATCCATGTGTTTCGAGGGCTCTAAACCATGTTTCATGCAACATGAGTGGTTATTAGTGCCTCGATGATCTCTGTACAAGTTGCACGAACTTATGAAACTTCTAACAACTCATATTGTAGGACTCTAAACCAAGTTTCATGCAACATGAGTGATTATAAGCGACTCAATAATCTTTATACAAGTTTCAGGAACTTATGAGACATCTAAAAACGCATATTCTAGGACTCTATAACAAGTTTCACGCAACATCAGCGCTTGTAAGTGAATCAATGATCTTTGTAAAAGTTTACGAACTTATGAAACTTCTTACGACGCATATTCTAGGATTCTGAACCAAGTTTCATGAAACATGAGTTCTTATATGTGCCTCAATGATCTTTGTACAAGTTTCACAAAATTATGAAACATCTTAGAATGCGTATTCTAAGATTCTAAACCAAGTTCCATGCAACATGAGTTCTTATAAGTGTCTCAATGATCTTTGTACAAGTTTTAAGAACTTAAGAAACATCTAACAATGTGTTTCTACGACTCTAAACCAAGTTTAATGCGACATGAGTGCTTTTTGGTTCCTCAATGATCTTTGTACAAGTTTCACGAACTTACAAAACATCTAACTACATGTTTCGAGGACTCTAAACCAAGTTTCATGCAACATGAGTTCTTATAAGTGCCTCAATGATCTTTGTAAAAGTTTCGCGATCTTATGAAACTTCCAACAACGCATATTATAGGACTTTTAACCAAGTTTCATGCAACATGAGTGCTTGTAAGTGCCTTAATGATCTTTGTACTAGTTTCACGAACTTATGACACTTCTAACATTGTATATTCTACAACTCTAAACCAATTTCATGCTAGATGAGTGCTTATATTTTCCTCAATGATCATTGTACAAGTTTCACGAACTTATGAAACTTCTAACAACGCATATTCTAGGACCCTAAACAAAGTTTCAACAAAGATGAGTGCTTGTAAGTGTCTCAAATTTCTTTGTACGATCTTCACGACCTTAAGAAACATCTAACTACTCATATTCTAGGACTCTAAACATATTTTCTGGCAACATGAGTACTTATAAGTCCCTTAATGATCTATTTAGAAATTTCAAGATCATACGAAACATCTAACTACGTATTTCTAGGAATCGAAACAAAGTTTCATGTAACATGAGTTCTTATAAGTGATTCAATGATCTTTGTACAAGTTTCACGAACTTATGAAACTTCTTAAAACGCATATTCTAGAACTCTAAACCAAGTTTCATTCAACATGAGTGCTTGTATGTGCCTCAATGATCCTTTGTAAAATTTTCACGAACTAATGAAACTTCTTAAAGCACATATTCTTGGACTCTAAACCAAGTTTCAAGCTACATGAGTGCTTGTAAGTGCCTCAATCATCTTCGTAAAAGTGTCACGAACTTATGAAACTTATAACAATGTGTATTCTAGGACTCTAAACCATGTTTCACGCAACATGAGTGCTTATAGGTGCGTCAATGATCTTTGTACAAGTTTCACAAACTTACAAAACATCTAACAACATGTTTCGAGGACTCTAAACCAAGTTTCATACAACATGGGTTCTTATAAATGCCTCAATGATCTTTGAAAAAGTTTCACAATCTTATGAAACTTCGAACAACGCATATTCTAGGACTTTTAACAAGGTTTCATTCAACATGAGTGCTTGTAAGTGCTTTAATGATCTTTGTACAAGTTTCACGAACTTATGAAACTTCTAACAACGCATATTCGATGACCCTAAATCAAGTTTCATCAAACATGATTTCTTGTAAGTGCCTCAATTATCTTTGTACAACTTTCACGACCTTACGAAACATCTACCTAGCATATTCTAGGACTCTAAACATTGCTTCAGGCAACATGAGTGCTTATAAGTGCTTAAATGTTCTTTTTTACAAGTTTCACGACCTTAGGAAACATCTAATTATGTATTTCTAGGACTCTGAACAAAGTTTCATGTAACATGAGTGCTTATAAGTGCCTTATTGATCTTTGTACAAGTTTCACGAACTTACGAAACATCTAACAACGCATATTCAAGGATTCTAATTAAGTTTCACGCAACATGAGTTCTTAAAAGTGTGGTAATGATCTTTGTACAAGTTTCACGAACTTATGAAACTTCTAGCAACGTATATTCTACGACTCTAAACATGTTTCATGCAACAATAGTGCTTTTAATTGCCTCAATGATCTTTATACAAGTTTCTCGAACTTACGAAACATATAACAATGTGTTTCTTGGACTCTAACCCATATTTGATACAACATGAGTGGTTATAAATGCCTCAATGACTTTTGTACAAGTTTCTAAGAAAGGAGAGGTTCGCAGCCGAAAGAAAGTCCAAGCTGATGCCAAAATTTGATGGACCATTCAAAGTCCTTAAATTGATTATCAGGAACGCCTTCAAGATTGATCTACAAGGAACTGATCTACAAGGGAAGTATACGGTTTCTGACTCATTCAATGTTTCTGACTTGTCTTGTTTTGTTGCAGATTTAGATTTGAGGTCAAATCCTTTGAGGAGGATGATGCGATCATGACTGAGTAATCGGACAAAGAGTTTGAGGAGGACAAGACACCGAGTGCTCGTGCACCAGGCTCCTGCGCTCGGGCACCAGGCAAGAGAAGATGCCAAGTATACGTGAAGGAAGAATCACACGGGCCAAGGAAAAGGAGTTCACAAGAGGAATAAAAGCAATTCTCATTTAGGAAGCACCAGGAAGCGTCGCAGCTCATGACCTCTACAATATCTTTCAGACATCATAAGAAGGCAAGGTAACATGCTAAGTGCTTAAGTGATTAATTATGTACTCTTTTGTCATTAGTTGAGAAGGTTTTATCCCACTTCCGGTTTTCTTATCACTAAGGTTTTAACGAGGCACATTAATCACTTACATCGGGAACTTAGTTGTTATGTTGGTAAAATCGTTTTACCTTGTGTTTTACCAAGGGGAGGGAAGAAGAACCATGGGATATCTTTACACGAAGCCACGAATTAGCCACGGATTATATCCGTGGCTAATACAAAATTATTATACTGACAGTTTTTAAAGTGACTGGACGTATCGCGGAGACCCACTTGGCTTGCCGACATCAAGTTTGCCACGGAATAGCCACAAATATATTTCGTGGCTACCTTTAGCCACGGATTGCCACGAAAGTTTTCGTGATAATCTTCTAATGTTCCATTCGTAGCTATTTCGTGGCAAAGTTTTTGCCACGACTTTTTTCTGTGGCAAAATCGTGGCTAACTTACCCCGGAAAGCCACGATTTAGCCACAAAACTTTTATTATTTTTTCCGTGGCTAACTTACCACGGAAAGCCACGATTTAGCCACGAAACTTTTATTATTTTTTCCGTGGCTTTCGGTGGCAAATTCGTGGCTATATCCCGTTTAGCCACGATTATTCTGTGGTTGTGTCGTGGCTATATCGGTTTTTTCTTGTAGTGTCCTTAGTGTATGGCGAGACACTTAAACTACTCGCCGCTTTATCGAAGACTCGTTCTTTTTTTCCATTTCATTTAGACGTTGCGTTGTTTTGCAATTTCCTTATATGTTTGCAATTCTCTTTTTGTTTATTTGCGATCTCATTACAGAAACAAGCGACATGTGCTTGTTCTTTATAAGGTTTGCGCCACCCTCTTTTTTGAGTTGGCAAACTTTATACCCAAAACTCTTTACACGGACATCTTCTATCTCTTAACAAGTTCCTCATCGCTTGTTAAGCAGCTCGTCGCCATCTCTACTCTCTTTCCCTTTCATCCGCAGCCACCTCGCTTTAGTTCATCATTACCACCAAGATATCTTCGTCCCTACCACCATACCATGAATTCATATCACACTGATTTCCCCTCTACATCAAGCTGAGCCCCGTTTAGAGTTGTATCCCATTAGGACTCTCGTATCATGTGGTATTAGAGCCAACTATGAACCAAGGTTGAGTTCTTCTAACCCTTTTCTTTTCTCAATTAGATATGTGATTGATTACCGTTCGCTTATTGCTTTGTCATTACAAGAACTCGTTGAATTTGTTTCACTCTCAAACTAGTGCTAGAAACAGTTTATTTGTGTGATCTTGTTAGTTAATAATTCTCTTCGTGTTCTTCGCTAAAACTGATGAAAAACTTAAAGCTATATCCTATAACTTCATGACACGTTTCTTAAAGGCGTTTTTTGTCAAATTTTCCTTTTTTCTTGTGAATCCGTGTTTTCGCAAAAGCTTTTAAAAACAGAGTTCTTTCATTGTTTCTGAATTGTGCACTTGCCATCTATTCTAACTTCTTAGTCTGTGCTATCTTCGTTGCTTGTTTAATTATTTACGTGATAAATAGAACTTGTTAGGCACGTTTTAGGAACTTGTCGATCACATTTTGATTATTCTGTTTACGCACTTGCGACAATTTGCTCACAACTTTAATTACTTGTGTGTTATTATTGGGGCATCTTATTTCGGATTTTTTTTGTGTGTAACAGGTACATGGCGCTCCCCACCAACAACATCAGATCACAGAAACCATTCAACAGATATTTCCACAAGAGATCACTAAACAACTAACCTTGGAGCGTGAACAACAATCCAAGAAAATCAGAGAAGTAAGATCTGGCTCCGAGAGCAGCCACGTACTAACACTACAAGAATCTGCGCATATAACAACTAAAATTTTACAACGATTTTGATTGTCGTAATTTTACGACGAAATAACGACGAATTTACAACAATATGTGCAATCGTCGTAAAATCTTCGTAAAGTTTACAACGATTTTGGTCGTCGTTATGTTACGACAATTTAACGACGATTTTCCGAAGATACACGTTGTCATCGTTTAATCGTCGTAAATTTACAACGACATCTTGGTTTATCTGGTAGGTGAAAACGTGTATTTACTGTTGCACCTAATTATTTACAACTTTCATTTTAATCGTTCAATCGTTGTAAAATCGTTGTAAATCCCTTGTTAAATATGAATCGTTGTAAATTAGTAGTTAAATTTCCTTGGTAAAAAGTTCAGAAATTTTAAAAAATCCTATAAATACATCCTCATCTTTCACCACGTCACACCACCAATTTTATCTCTCTCTCACATAGGAAAAAAACTCTTTTTCTAAAAAAAATGTCTGGAGGCGATATTTACGAAATGCGGAAGTGGATGTACATACATCGAGGCGATGACGGATCGGTGACACGGGATTTCCTCGACGGGGTTGAAATATTCATGCAGCAAACCACAAATCTACCTGTCACTATTGAAAGCGGTAAGATGTTTTGTCATTGTATCAAATGCGACAATAGACGGTTCATTTTGGTTGAAAATGTTTGGAAGCATTTGTTAAATAGAGGATTTACACCACAATATTATATATGGTTTCAGCATGGGGAAGATTATTGTGGTAATGTTGCTAGTAATAGTAATTATCATCAGGAATCTGTAGACTATGACCAGCATGTAGAAAATGAGTATGATTATTATAATTTTCATCATGATCATGGAAATGAACCGGATAGGATAAATGACATGGTTAGCGATGCATTTCGTCCTGAAGTTGCATTGTCATCTGATGGAAATTTAGTCGAAGAACCTAATTTAGATGCTAAAAAATTATACGACATGTTTAATGCTGCAAATCAACCAATATATGATAATTGTAGAGAAGGACACTCTAAATTGTCATTAGCTGCTAGAATGATGAATATTAAAACAGACCATAACTTATCTGAGGTGTGCATGGATGATTGGGCTTCATTGTTAAAAGAATATCTACCCTCTGATAATTTAGTTGCTGAAACATTTTATGAGGTTCAAAAATTGGTTATCAGTCTTGGTCTTCCGTATCAGTCAATTGATGTATGTGTAGACAATTGTATGATATATTGGAAAGACGACGACATTCTTGAGGAATGTCGTTTTTGCAAAAAAACAAGATATAGGCAAGAAGGAGTAGGTCGGAAGAGGGTACCGTACCAAAAGATGTGGTATCTGCCTATAACAGACAGGCTACAAAGGATGTATCACTCGGAGAGGACAGCTTCTTCGATGAGGTGGCATGCAGAACATAATCACAAGCCTGGAGAGGTGACCCACCCATCAGATGCGAAAGACTGGAAACACTTTAACTCGGTTTACCCCGATTTTGCTAGACGAAAAGGTAACGTCTACCTTGGTCTATGTACGGATGGATTTAGTCCATTTGGTATGTCAGGTAGGCAGTATTCTTTATGACCCGTCATCGTCACCCCTTATAACAACCCACCAGAGATGTGTATGAAAAGGGAATTTTTATTTCTGAGTATATTAGTCCCTGGACCTAAACATCCAAAAAGATCCTTTGATGTTTTTCTACAGCCTTTGGTGGAAGAGTTGAAGGAGTTATGGCACATTGGAGTAAGGACTTACGATTGTTCGAGGAAACACAATTTTACAATGCGTGCAGTGCTTCTATGGACGATTAGCGACTTTCCCTCTTATGGAATGTTGTCGGGCTGGACTACACACGGACGACTCTCTTGTCGCATGCATTGTACTGACGCCTTCCAATTGAAGCATGGAAGGAAAACTAGTTGGTTCGATTGTCACTGTCACTTTCTTTGTTTATGTCACCCTTACCGAAAAAACAAACGAATGTTTAAAAAGAACAAAGTGGTTCGTGATCCTCCACCGGTGTATTATACGGGCGAACAAGTTGAGGCGCATATGGATCATTAATGTGCGAATTACACAGTTTCCCGTGGAGGAAACTGGCATGTCCCGCCTAATATGCCTGATGGTTTTCTTACGGAACACAACTGGCATAAGAAAAGCATTTTCTGGGAGCTTCCATACTGGAAAGATCATCTACTCCGACACAATCTTGACGTGATACACATAGAGAATAGCTTTTTCGATAACATTATGAACACGCTTTTGAATGTGCAAGGAAAGACAAAAGACAATTTTAAATCACGTCTTGACTTGGCTGAGATATGTGCGAGATCCGAATTGCACATTGATAAAGACGGAAAAGCGCCAGCACCTATATTCAGATTATCGAGTGCAGCGAAGACGTCGTTGTTCCAGTGGGTGATCTCTGAAGTTAAGTTTCATGATGGTTTTGTTTCTAATCTTTCCCGGTGTGTAGATGGTAGTAAATTCACAGGTATGAAAAGTCACGATTGTCATGTGTTCATGCAACAACTGCTACCATTTGTCTTGGCCGAACTTGTTCCACAGAATGTGCACGAAGCAATTGCTGGTAGGTAATGTCTAATTAATTAATAAAATATTTCATAACTGAATAAATCGTAATACGTTTGATTTAATTTATGTAGGTGTTGGGTTGTTCTTTCGTGATCTTTCCACAAGAACGTTGAACGCTGAAGTAATAAGACAACTCGACGAGAACATTCCTCTCATTTTGTGCAATTTAGAGAAGATATTCCCCCATCTTTTTTTGATGTTATGGAGCACCTACCAGTACATCTCCCACACGAAGCAAACTAGGGGGACCCGTTCACTTCCGATGGATGTACCCTTTCGAAAGATTTATGAAACATCTAAAAGGGAAGGCGAAGAATCTAGCTAAAGTCGAGGGTTCAATCGTTGCGGGTAGTATTACAGAGGAGACGTCTCACATTATGTCGTACTACTTTGTACCAACCGTGAGGACACGTAAAAGAGTGCCAAGGAGATATGATGACGGAGACATTCAAACAACATACGCGGTGGAAGGAGTACCTGACATATTTTGTCCCATTGGTCGGCTCAGCGGACGCATAAAAGAGGTTTGGTGGAGCAACGAGGATGAAATTCATTGTGCCCACACGTACATTGTATTGAACTGCGATATTGTTACTCCATGGGAAAGGTAAAATTAAATTTATTTTAATACTCTTTCATTACAACATGTCATAAAATATTGCTTACTTATGATATTTTCATATATTATCTTCGTCGAACAAGTTCAAGAAGGAATTCAGGGGATATCTGAAGATGAGCTCGATTCCCGTAAAACTCAACACTTTGTGATGTGGTTGCAAAGACAATTATGGAAATATCGAATATGAAATTACCTACCAACCTAATATATTTAAACAAAATTAATGTATGCAGATTGAGTACGAGGACGAATCTTACTCGATGTGGTTCCACGAGATGCTACAACGTCCCCTTGCGAAGATTCGGACATCAACAATGTATTTTACAAGAGGTTATGCTTTCCACGCGTACGAGTACGGCCGATATCGAACAAGTGTTAACTATGGTGTTTGTGTTAGAGGAGACATTGATTTCTACGGAATCATCCAAGAAATCATAGAAATAATGTTTCCCGGGTTGCTCATGTTGAAGTGCGTACTCTTCAAGTGCGAGTGGTTTGATCCTACAATCGGAAGAGGTGTATGAATCAACAAGTCTGGGATCATGTACACAACAAGTTCGAGCCTTTCATACTTGCATCGCAAGCTGAGCAAGTAAGCTTTATTCCTTATCCGCGTCTTAAGTCCACGAGAATATATTGGCTATCCGTCATCAAAATTTCCCCGAGAGGATACATAGTCGGGGGGAAGAAGAGCACTCCGGAATGACACGCCCTTTGTCGATATTCCTTCGCCAAAACCAAACACGGACATGGATGACGAAGAAGCCGAAGAGGTGAATGATGAAGTAGAAGAGACCGACGAATTTGATGAATCGACTCGGAGGACGAATATGAGTCTAATGATGACTCCGAGTAATAAATAAGTTGTTTGTTTAAATGTAAAATGAAAATTATGTATTTTAATTTTTTTGTATAAAATAAATTAAAAATCGTCGTAAATTTACGACGATTTGACGACGATTAATGACCCTACGACGAATTAACGACGATCAATTTTTTTATAAAATAAAATAAAATATCGTCATGAAATCGTCGTAAATTTATGACGATTTCCCGACGATCCGTCTTATAAATCGTTGTCAAGTCATACGATGTTGTACTTTGTCGTACAAATACACAATCGTCGTAAACTAGACGTAAACCAGTCTTATATTTACATCTGTTTTACAACGTTTTTATAAACCCCTAAACCCCAAACATTTTCAAAAGTATGTCTTATATTACGTACAAATACTCATAAATACCTCTAAATTTAATGAATAACTATAAAAAATGCTAAAACTGCTTATCAATAAATTTTGTTACATATTCTTAGAATTTATAAAGTTTAAGATAAAGTGTACTATATATATTGTGTTTAATACGTATATATGTTCTAATTTTACCAAAGCTTGTTTTTTTGCAATCATATGACTTAGTATGATTTCAAATGCATACAATACCATAACTATATTCAACATGAAGTCAAATGTCAAATGAATTTTAGTGAAATCCATTTACTGTAAATAATCGTCTTAAATTCGTTGTTAGGTTACGACGATTTTACGACGATTCTTAACAAAATCGATGTAACATCGTCGTAATCTAGCAACCATTGTACGACTAAACATCAAACTCTAAATGTCCCATTCTCAGGTGTTTTGTGTGTGTGTACGAGGTTGTCAACATCAACGATTACCACGACTTTACAACGATTTAAAAGGTAATCGTCGTAAAATCGTTGTAATTTTGCAACGATTTTACGATGATTTGTAATTTCATTATTTCCAAGACGTGGTAAATCAAAACGTTTGAACTTACTTCGCGACGATTTCACGTGGAATCGCTAATACTATATATACTCGACCATATTTCTTCTTCCTCTCTCATTCTCTCTAAAATTCTCTCTCTCTCTAAAATCCTCTCTCTCTAAAATACTCTCTCACACTCTATCACACTCTCTTTCAACATCCCAAAAGGTAAATATATTTAATATATGTGTTTTAAAACCGGATTTTTGAATTAGTTTTAGGATTTGGAATTTAGTTATAGGATTTGGAATTTAGTTTTAGCCTCGGATTTTAGTTTTGGGATTCATAATTAATTATTAAAATACTTAATGTTTAGTTTTTAAAATACTTAAAACTTATTATTTAACATAATTAATTATTAACATTAGTTTTTAAAATACATAATTATAAAAATACTTAATGTTTAGTTTTTAAAATACTTAAAACTTATTATTTAACATAATTAATTAATAACATTAGTTTTTAAAATACCAATGTCATTAAAATACTTATATAATGTTTAGTTTTTAAAATACTTAATACTTATTATTTAACATAATTAATTATTAACATTAGATTTTAAAATACTTAATGTTAATTATTAAAATACTTAATGTTTTTTGGCAGGTACTTATACATGACTCCTAGGAGAGGCAAGACTTTACCTCCGTACTATATGCAGATGATGGCGGAGAGGGCCGCCTTTTCCTGGGAAGCTACGGCTTCCGGTCAGGCTTCTGCCTTCGGAACCGTGTCCGTTTCTACTACCCCGACTCCACATCTCCATGCCGGGACATCACCTGTCCAGACCGGGATGCCTCCATCCGTCCATGTCGAGCAGCCTCCTCCTCATCATGTGCCCACCGCAGACGCCGCAGACGGAGCTTCCCCGGGCCTGGTACATCAAGAGTTGGATGTACCGGGACACGTGTCGTACGCCACCCTCCGGGTTGAGGATATCCTCGCTCAACCCGGACATGACAGTCTGCGCCGTTTGGATCCGCACAAGTCTGCGGACACTTATTGGTAAGTTTAATTTGTTAATTATTTTAATATTTTATATATTAATATACTTTGATTTAACTTTTTATATATTAATCAATCAAATTTTGTTTTTTTCAGGTTCAAGTACGACAACCAGGTCGCGCGTTCTATCGTGGACATAATCAAGGGGTACTTCACCGAGTCGCATCCCAACTGGAGCAAGACACCAGAGCACATCAAGAAGACGTGGTTCAAATGTTTCGCGGTAATGTTTTGATTTTATTTTAATTAAATTACTTTATTTAACTTTAAATTATTTATTATATATTACTCTCGTAAACGTAACTAATGTTATAATTTCTCATATTTTTCAACAAAAGTGGCATTGGGATGTCTCGATCAACGAGTCCGTGAAGAAGGAGTTCAACAAGACGGCGAAGTTTCGTGTCGCCAACACGGTCTCTGACTGGAAGGACTAGGGGAGGCTCGTCGGCGATGCGTGGAAGCCGGTATATCTTTCGGTCGCGGTCTGGGACGGCTTGAAGAAATACTGGACAGATGACCACAACGCCAGCGTAGCTGAGAAGTGTTCCACCTCCAGGAACGCTAAACTACCTGACGAGACGCCGAAACAGATGGCTCACACATCCGGACAAATCCCCTTCGCAGGTCGGATGCACGAAATGGTAAGTTCTTTCTTACTTATTCTTTCAAATTTATTTTTATTTTCAAATTATTAATGTTACATACTAATGCATGTGTTTATTTTTTGATTTTAGACCAAGTAGCTGGGTCACAAACCTGTTGTTAGTGCCGTCTTCAAGAAGACGCACACGAAAAAGACCGGCGAGTTCGTTGATGGCCATTCGGAGCGGATATTCAACGACTTGGAAGCTCGGAAGACGGAAATCGAGACTCAACGATCTCAGAGATCCCCGGGAGGCACTCAGCAACCTGGCGAGCCGCTTACGACTGCCGAGCTCGATCAGATTTATGAAGAGATAAAATTTTACTTATAATATTTCTTTATATCTAAAATTATTTTTTAAAACGATCATTTTTACTAATCGTTTAATTTTATAGGTTGCTCCAAAGAAGAAAGGGTGGATTCTAGGCATGGGATACATGCAGGACGTCCCGCTTGCTCCTACTACGTATCGATCTCCGGCTGGGATTGAGGCTGAGATTCAGGAGTTACGGACGACTCAGACGGAGGGGGCGAAGACTATGGCCTTCTACAACAGCATGTTCACGGTGCTTTCTGCATCTAACCCATAACTACTTTGGGTGATGCAGACACATCCCGACCTTCTACAATAATGTTTTATATAATCGTCGTAAAATCGTCCGTAATTAGGGACGATTTTACGACGATTGAATAAACTAATATTTTTGTAATCGTCGTAAAATCGTCCCTAATTACGGACGAATATACAACGATTTATAACAATTACTAATTTATTATAATTATAAAGTTACAACCAAATATTCGTTGTAAAAAGGTTGTAAAAATTACAACGATTTTACAACGTACATTATACTACGATTATACGACGAATTAATTTCGTCGTAAATTTTACCACAAATTTACGACGATTTGATTTTTAGTTCGATCGACTAACGATGAATTGGAAATCGTTGTTAAATCGTCGGGACACAAGTTTTACCACGATTTAACAACGATTATGGTCGTTGTTAAAGTCCAGATTTCTTGTAGTGTAACGCCATCAGAAGCAATGTGCATCGTCACAGGAAAAGGCATGGTTGGAGGCTCTAGAATGAAGGCCATCTGTAGAAGCAAGGGAACCAAGACAACGAGGTGAACCTATTTAGCCAGAGTGAATCCCTCCTCGATGTTCCACACACGCTGGACACAACCATCGAACATAAACAATTGTGGGACAGAGAGTTTACGTTCATTCCTATGAGGGTTAGTATGATCTTGGTGCATCTGATCGTAGTCAGAGAAGCTATAGGTGTGACCGAGAGCTTAGAGATCTTGCTAGGCGGCAACTTAAGCACATCAAAGCTAAATTCCCTCCATTTCAAGGCAAGAATGATCTTGAGGCCTATCTAGACTAAGAAAAGAAGATGGAGTCTAGTTTCATGTGTCACGACACCTATGCGGTCAAAAAGGTGAAAATTGTCGTTTCAGAATTCAATGACTATGCTCTCTTGTGGTGGGGTCAAGTATGCGCAACCAGAGGCCGACACAACGATCCAACCATCACAACTTAGACACAACTCACCATGCATATGAGGAAATGTTTCGTGCCTAATCATTATCACCGTGAGACTCTCAACAAGCTTAGAAATCTTACTCAAGGATCAAGCTCCGTGAGAGATTACTACCAAGAGATGGAGACGCTCCTAATACGAGTTGGAGTAGAAGAATACGACGAAGTCACAATGGCACGGTTTATCGGAGGACTAGGCCGAAACATCCAAGACAAGTTAGAGCTTCAGTACT
The DNA here is from genome assembly GCA_963556525.1 of Cochlearia excelsa. Taxonomy (NCBI): domain Eukaryota; kingdom Viridiplantae; phylum Streptophyta; class Magnoliopsida; order Brassicales; family Brassicaceae; genus Cochlearia; species Cochlearia excelsa. Next base: position 33,840,841 of record OY748327.1, on the reverse strand, counting down.
ATGAAGATCTCGAGGAGTTAGTGCAAAGGCCGAATAGATTGAGAGCCAGAACAAGCGCCGATACGTTAAGCCAAGCTACTCATCATGTTCGACCAAGCCACGAGATTTCAAGGACGCCAAACCAGAATATCACCGAGAGCACAAACCATTGCCTAGTGGTGTTAAAAATGAGGCCAAAACTCCCTTTAAGGGCATGAATGGAGCATCCTTAAGCCACATCATGTGCTACAACTGTCAAGGCATGGGTCACTACGCCAAGGACTTTGTCAACAAGAAGGTGTACATGCTACTTGAAAATGGTGATATCATCCCCCACGGTTCTGAATCTGATTCCGACCAAGAAGAAGAAGAAGAAGATTCCACGGTTGTTGGTGAGATGCTTGTAGCTCGCAGATCCCTAAGTTTTCAGATGCAGGCTGAGGAGTTACAACAAAGTGAAAATCTGTTTCACGCTCGATGTATCATCAAGGAGAAAGTTTGTAGTCTCATCATAGATGGGGGTAGTTGTACCAATGCAGAGAGTGAGGTGAGGGTTGAGAAGCTAAACATCAGGACGATTTCACATACGAGGCCATACAATCTTTAGTGGCTGAACGAAGGAAGCGGCTTGAAAGTAACTCACCAAGTCAAGGTAGCCTTCACCATAGGTAAGTACGAGGATGAAATACTTTTTGACGTGGAAATCGGACCGTTTAGTGCGGTCTAGCCTCATTCCGTTGGGTAGGTCGTGGCAATCGGACCGCAAAGTCATCCATGATGGCTACACCAACAACCATTCCTTTGTATTCAAAGGACGAAGAATAACACTCCTTTCCCTCACGACTAGCGAGATCTACCAAGACTAGATTTACATCAAGGTAATGGGTGAGAAGGAGAAAGAGACACCGCCAAGTACCAACCTCCACATCAACTCTAGTGAAGTGCTCAAAAACATAGACTCTCATTTGCCTAATCTAATGTTTATATAAAGAGAAACTCTTGTTAGCTTAACCGAGTTTTCACAAGAGCTTCCTAGTGGTATGTCTAAGCTATTGCATGACATTAAGGATGTATTTCCCGAGGAGATACCGCCTAGACTTCCACCTATCCAAGGCATTGAGCATCAGATATATTTTGTACCAGGCGCTTCCTTGCCTAACCGACCAGCTTATCGTATTAATCCGATCAACACCAAAGAACTACAAGGCCAAGTGTAAAAGATGATGAAGAAAGGGCATATCTGCGAGAGTATGAGCCCTTGTGATGTGCCAGTGTTGCTGGTACCCAAGAAAAATGGAACATGGCGTATGTGTGTTGATTGTTGAACCATCAACAACTTCGCTGTGAAGTATCCTCACCCTATTCCTAGATTAGATGATATGTTAGATGAATTGTGTGGTTCTAACGTGTTCTCTAATATTGATCTTAAGAGTGGTTAGCATCGGATTAGGATGAAGGAAGACCACGAATGGAACACGTCCTTTAAAACTAAACAAGGATTGTATGAATGGCTTGTGATGCCATTCAGTTTGACTAATAAACATAGCACGTTTATGATACTAATGAATCATGTTTTAAGATCATTTATAGGTGTATTTGTGGTTGTCTACTTTGATGATATCCTGATCTACAGCAAGAAAATGGAGGATCAAGTCACACACATCCGCACGGTTCTAGAAGTGCTTAGAAAGGAGCATTTGTTTGCTAACCTTTGCAAGTGTACATTTTGAACTAAACAAATTGTTTTTGAGGCTTTGTTGTGAGTGCAGATGGTGTTCAGATTGATGAGGAAAAGATTAAAGCCATCAAATATTGGTCGAGCCCTAAGAGTGTTGGTGAAGTAAGGAGCTTTCACGGATTATATGAATTCTATCGAGGGTTTGTCAAGAATTTAGCACCATAGCCGCACTACTCAACGAAGTAATCAAGATAGAAGTAGGTTTCAAGTGGGAAGACGCACAAGAGCAAGCCTTTCAGGCTTCTAAAGAGAACCTCTTGATTTTCTTATAACTTTTGAGATTGAGTGTGATGCATCTAGTGTAGGCATTGGAGTTGTTTTGATGCATAGCAAGAAACCAATTGCTTACTTCAGTGTAAAGCTAGGAGGTTCAACACTCAACTATCCAACCTATGACAAAGAGCTCTATGCGCTGGTGAGAACTTTACAGACATGTCATCATTACTTATGGCGCAAGGAGTTTGTGATACATACAAATCATGAGTCCTTGAAGCAGCTGAAAGGCTAACAAAAGTTGAACAAGAGACATGGTTGTTGGATAGAGTTCATCGAAACCTTCCCATATCTCATAAAGTATAAGAAAAGTAAGGACAATGTAGTCGTTGATGCATTGTCCCCGAGGTATGTTCTTCTAAATAATATATCATCTAAACTCATTGGATTTGAATTGCTAAAAAACTTGTATGAGACTGATAGTGAGTTTAGTGAAGTGTGCAAAATTCTCTTGTGATCGATACTATAAGAATGATGGATATCTCTTTTACCACCATAAGTTGTGTGTGTCTAATGTTTCTATTAGAGAATTGTTAGTCAGGGAATCGCATGGAGGTAGCCTTGCCGAAATTTTTGGAGTTAGAAAGACTCTCAAGAGCTTACAACAACAGTTCTACTGATCGGTCATTAGAAAATATGTTGAGAAAATTTGTTCTAGATGCGCCACATGCAAGCATGCTAAGAGTGAGGTTCAACCTCACGGTTTGTATCTCCTTTTGCCTATCCCTAAACAGCCTTGGACAAATATATCCACGGACTTTATGGTAGGATTACCTAGGACTAGGACTAGTAGACACTCAATATTTGTGGTAGTTGATAGATTACAAAAATAGCTTACTTTATTGCTTGTAATAAGCTCGATGATGTTGTGAATGTTGTTAACTTATTCTTTAGAGAAGTTTTTAGGCTACATGGTATGCCACTTGTGATTGTTTCTGATAGGGATACCAAGTTTCTTAGCCATTTTTGGAGAACCTTGTGGGCCAAACTAGGAACCAAGTTGACCTTTTCCACCACTTGTCACCCACAAACCGATGGCCAAATCGAGGTAGTCAACAGGTCCTTGAGCATATTGGTAAGGACAATGGTAAGAACCAATCTCAAATCGTGGGACAAGTGTCTACCCCACATTGAGTTTTCTTAAAATCACTCTCAACACTCCACTACTTTGTTTTCACCTTTTGAACTTGTTTATGAATTTAATCCTTCGTCACCTCTGAATTTGATTGCTTTACCTTTGAGTGAAAGATGCAGCTTAGATGGCAAGAAGAAGGTCGAGCAGGTGAAGAAGATCCATGAGAAAGCCCAAATAAACATCGAGCACAAGACCAGATTGTACTCCAAGAAAGCAAACAAGGGTCGTAAGAGCATCTCCAATGGTGTTATTATATTTGAGTTTTTAAAAATAAAAGAAAAAATAAAAATAATTTTATTTGGGATGGGTTTCTTAAATTATGAAGAAACCCGCCCCAAAGTTACTAAATCAAGTGATTTTAGTGACATTAAAGTGTGTTTCTTGATAATTTAAGTAACCCATCCCAAATAAAACTATTATTGTTAATACCATTGGAGATGAGGAACTCATCTTTGAAGAAGGCGACCTGGTTTGGATACAATTAAGAAAGGAGATGTCCCAAGCCGAAAAAAGTCCAAGTTGATGTCCCATTCAAAGTCCTTAAACGGAGCAACAACAACGCCTACAAGATTGATCTACAAGGGAAGCATACGATTTGTGACTCATGACTCAAGATTTCTGACTCGTCTCGTTTTGTTGTAGATTCGAATTTGAGGTCAAATCCTTTTCAAGTGGGGGAGGATTATGCGATCATGACCGAGTCATGAGACGAAGAGGTCGAGGAGGAAAAGACACCGAGTGATCGGGCACCATGCACTAAGAAGATGTCAAGTATACCTGAAGGAAGAATCACATGCGCCAAGTTAAAGGATCTAGCAAGAGTAATAAAAGCAATGCTCAATGAGAAAGCACCAGGAGCCGCCACAACTCAGGACGTCTACAACATCTTTTAGGCATCCGAAGAAGGCAAGGTAACATGCTAAGGTTTTATCCCACTTCATGTTTTCCTATCACTAAGGTTTTAACGAGGAAAATTAATAACTTCCATTGATCACTTAGTTATTATGTTTTCCTTAGTGTATGTCGATACACGTAATCGCCATTCTATCCAAGATGCCCCGTTATTTATTTTTGTTTCATTTAGACGTTGCTTTGCAATTTCCTTTTCTGTTTACAAATTCCTTTTTGTTTCTTTTTGATTTCCTTTTTGTCTAAATCGCAAAAACCCTAATGAAACAAGCGACATATGCTTGTTCTTTATAAGGTTTGCGCCACCCTCTCTGATGAGTTAGCGATTTTTATACCGAAAACTCTTTACACAAGTTTAGCTCCCAAACGCCGATTACATTCGTCACCAAAACGTCGCTAAATCGCTGCTACTTTTGCGAATAATCAATACCTCGCTAAATAGCGACGATTGTTTTGTCCAACGATATTTCGTCGCTATTTCGTTGGAATAAAATTAGTCGCTATTTCCTTGCTAAAAGCCCAGTTTCTTGTAGTGGATCTCCTTCTCCTAAGTCGTCGCTTGCACAGAGATCTTCTATCTCCTACCAAACTCCTCATCGCTTATTAAGTAGCTCGCCACCATCTCTACTATCTTCCCCTTTCATCTGCAGACACCTTGCTTTAGTTCATCATCACCACCAATCAATCTTCGTCCCTACTACCATACCACCAATTCATATCACACAGTTTTCCCCTCTGCATCAAGCTCATCCCTTCTTAGAGTTGTATCCCATTAGGATGCTCGTATCAATATTCTAGGACTCTAAACAAAGTTTTATGCAACATGAGTGATTATAATTGAATAAATGATCTTTGTACAAGTGTCACGAGCTTATGAAACTTCACGCAACATGAATTCTACTAAGTGTCCCAATGATCGTAGTACACGTTTCATGAACATATATCTAACATTGTTTTCTAGGACTCTAAACCAATTTTCATGCAAACTGAGTGTTTATAAGTGCCTCAATGATCTTTGTTCAAGTTTCACGAACTTATGAAACTTCTAACAACACATATTCTAGGACGCTAAACAAAGTTTCATGCAACATGAGTAATTAAAAGTGCTTCAATTATCTTTGTACAAGTTTCACGAAATTATGAAACTTCTAACAACGCATAATCTAGGACTCTAAACCAAGTTTCACGCAACATGAGTTCTTATATGTGCCTCAATCATCTTTGTACAAGTTTCACGAACTTATGAAACATCTAACAACGCTTATTCTAGGATTCTATATAAAGTTTCATGCAACATGAATTCTTATAATTTTCTCAATGATCTTTGTACAAGTTTCAAGAACTTACGAAACATCTAACAATGTGTTTCTATGACTCTAAACAAAACATGCTACATGAGTGCTTACATTTTCCTCAATGATCTTTGTACAAGTTTCACGAACTTATGAAACTTCTAACAACGCATATTTTGAACCCTAAACAAAGTTTAATCGAACATGAGCGCTTGTAAGTGTCTCAATCATCTTTGTACAAGTTTCACGATCTTTCGAAACATCTAACTACGTATATTCTAGGACTCTAAACATTGTTTCATGCAACATGAGTTCTTATAAGTGCCTTAATGATCTTTGTATGAGTTTCACGCCTTTACGAAACATCTAACTATGTATTTCTATGACTCAAAACAAAGTTTCATGTAGTATGAGTGCTTATAAGTGCCTTAATGATCTTTGTACAAGTTTCACGAACTTATAAAACATATAACAACGCATATTCTAAGACTCTAATTATGTTTCATGCAACATGAGTGCTTATAAGTAACGCAATGATATTTGTACAATTTTCACGAACATATGAAACGTGTAACAACGTATGTTCTAGGGCTCTAAAGAGTTTCATGCAATAATAGTGCTTGTAACACTACAAGAAAACAGGGTAATTTCCTACCACATTTCCGACCGTAAAAACGTGGTCGGAAATTTCCGACCACTTTCCGACCGATTTCCGACTACATGGATATTGGTCGGAAATCGGTCGGAAATTTCCGACGGAAATCCGACACAAATATTTGGTCGGAATTTGGTAGGAAATCGGTCGGATTTCCGTCGGAATTTATTTTGGTCGGAATTCCGTCGAAAATTTTCTACCGATTTCCGACCGATTTCCTACCACAATTGATCCGTTGCACAACGGAAACGAAACGTTAAAATATCGGTCGGAAATCGGTCGGAAATGTAATCCGTCGGAAATTGGTAGGAAATTTCCTACCAATTTCCGACGGAAATCCGACCGATTTCCGACCGATATTTTAACGTTTCGTTACCGTTGTGCAACGGATCAATTGTGGTAGGAAATCGGTCGGAAATCGGTAGGAAATTTTTCTTATATATATCACATCCTCACTTCTTCTTTCTCACAATTTCTCTTATCAATCTCCATTTACCACAAAATTCAATACAAATTAACAATTTCTCTTATCAATCTCCATTTACCACAAAATTCAATAAAAATTATTATAATGAGTTATTTTAGATCGTGGATGGATGGAAATCATAAAGATCCGGCGACGGGATTACTTTCGGAAGAATTTGCGGAGGGGCTTAAACAATTTATGGAGTTTGCCGCAATTCAAGAAAGAACCGTAGCAACAGGTAAAATGTATTGTCCTTGTAAAAATTGCGATAATCGTAGAAATGTTTTGGTAAAAGTAGTATGGAAGCATTTATATAATGTTGGTTTTACGCCGGGGTATAAAATATGGTATTCTCATGGGGAAAATGATTTGATGGTAAATTATCCTAGTAGTAGTAATGTACAATATTATGATAATAATTTAGTTGTCCCTCCGGTAGAAGAACCTATATCTGTAGATAGGACCGTGCAAATGGTAAATGATATTTTTCGCGAAACTATGCCGTCGTTTGTTGGAGATCATCATGAGCCTACATTGGAGGAGCCAAATGTGGAAGCGCAGAAATTCTTTGACATGTTGGATGCCGCTAAGAACCCGTTATATGGTGGGTGTAGAGAAGGTCATTCGCCTCTTTCAGTTGCGACAAGAATGATGTCTATCAAAACGGATTACAATCTTTCGAAGATTGTGTGGATGCGTGGGCTGGTCGATCAAAGACATTTTGCCCGAAGATAATATGGCACCGGGGACGTATTATGAAATCGAGAAGTTGGTATCTGGTCTAGGATTACCGTATCAGATTATCGATGTGTGCGTCGATAACTGTATGTTATATTGGAGAAGAGATGAAAACCGCTCGGCATGCCGGTTCTGTAAGAAACCACGATATAAAGAAACTGGTGGAAGAGTGTCCATACCTTATAAGAGAATGTGGTATTTGCCGTTAACGGATAGACTGAAGAGGTTATATCAGTCGGAGCGCACAGCAAGTTCGATGAGATGGCATGCGGAACATGAGATGTTAAATGGAGAGATAGCACATCCTTCAGATGCTTAAGCATGGAAACATTTTCAAAATGTGTATCCTAGTTTCGCAAGTGAGAGTCGCAATGTGTATTTGGGATTAAGTACGATGGTTTCAACCCTTTTGGGAAACATGGGAGACAATATTCTTTATGGCCGGTGATCGTCACGCCTTACAACTTGCCTCCGTCATTGTGCATGGTTAGGGAGTTTTTGTTCATATCTATTCTTGTTCCTGGGCCAGAGCATCCGAAGAGAGCACTAGACATATTTATGCAGCCGTTGATACATGAGTTGAAGATGTTATGGGAGAGTGGAGTTGAAACGTACGACATATCAATGCAACAAAACTTCATGATGCGAGCGTACTAATGTGGACTATTAGCGATTTTCCGGCATATGGTATGTTATCCGGATGGACCACACATGGACGGTTATCTTGTCCTTATTGTCAAGATAACACCGATGCTTTCCAATTGAAGAACGGACGTAAATCATGTTGGTTTGATTGTCATCGACGATTTTTACCAAACGATCATCCATACCGTCGGAGCACTACTTTGTTTACGAAGAAGAAGAAAATCTATGAAGGACCTCCCGAAGAAGTAAGCGGTGAACATATACTAACTCAACTTAGAGATTTTGGAGCTGAGAAGACAAGTACGTTGTGGTGGTAACGGACATCAAGTTGTAGATGGATATGGTGAACATCATAAGCGGCACAAAAAGAGCATATTTTGGGATTTGCCTTATTGGAAGGATCATTTACTTCGGCACAACCTAGATGTTATGCACATCGAGAAGAACTTCTTTGACAACATCATGTTCACCATTATGAACGTGAAAGGGAGGACGAAAGACAACTTGAAGTCCAGATTAGACTTGCCGACTATTTGTTCTCGGAAGGAACTTCATGTCACCAGTCAAGGAAGATATCCCCAACTTTGCTTTTCGGTTAAACGCTTCACAAAGCATGAATTCTTTAGGCTGGATAATGGACAATGTTAAGTTTCCGGATGGTTACTCTTCTAACCTTAGAAACTTGTGTTGATCGTGGAGAAGGTAAGTTTTCAGGGATGAAGAGTCATGATTGTCATGTTGTTATGCAACGTATTCTTCCATTTGCATTCGACGGGCTTCTTCCGCAAAAAGTCCATGAAGCGATTGCGGGAATAGGAGTTTTTTTCGAGACATTTCTGCGAGATCCCTTTCCGCCGAAGAAATCCGAAATCTTAACGAGAAGATCCCCGTGATATTGTGCAACCTAGAGAAGATATTTCCGCCTTCTTTCTTCGACGTTATGGAACATTTGCCAATTCACTTGCCTCGGGAAGTAGAACTTGGTGGTCTGTTCAATATCGGTGGATGTATCCTTTCGAGCGCTACATGTACCATTTGAAGAAAAAAGTGAAGAATTTAGCGAGGGTTGAAGGTTCAATTATTGCCCAAAGCATAAACGAAGAGAGATCTAACTTAGTTGGATACTACTTTCCACCACAAACCCAAACAAAGAGTGGAAAACAAAAACGACATGATGATGGAGGAGTGCATGCTTGTTATCATGTATATGTACCAGAACTTTTTAGACAGGTTGGGCGTTTAAGTGGAAAGGGTAAAAGGCGAAGACTCGGCGAGGTTGAGCATGCTAATGTGCACATGTATATTTTGACCAACTGCGAAGATTTGGTGCCGTACGAGGAGATTTACATGGCGCAAAAACGATTTGAACATTCGGAAGCAACAGACAATGAATTAAATGAAGTCAAAGAAAGAGAATTTGCAGAATGGTTAAAGTTATATGTTTACGGCGGGCAGCGCGAAGGAGAGTTAATTCCAACATGGTTAGAAGAGGTGGTGAACGGTCCACAATATATTGCTGTTTCACACCCGATGTACTGCACGCGTGGATACGCTTTTAAAATATTTCCTACCGTTTTCCGACCGAAATTTCGGTCGGAAATTTTAGTATATATACCCCCCTTCCCTTTCATTTTTTTCACAACTCAAACATCTCTCTAAACATCTCTCTAAAAATCTCTCTAAAACACTTCCGAAAATTTTCCAAATTCTCTCCAAAATCTCTCCAAAAAATGTAATTTTATTCTTATAAATCATTTTTTTAAAATATTATTTATATTTGTTTTTTTAATTAATACTAATTTGTTTTTTTTATATGTTTTTAATATTAGGTCTAATGATGGTATTGGATCCTCACAATCCGTGAGAATGTCTGTTGAAGATTTGGTCCAGCAGGAAGGACGGGAGAGACTGATTCGGCTCGATCCCAACTTTGAAGCCATTCCCAGTAACCGAGTCACTTGGTAAATATTTACAAACATTTAAATTTACAAAAAAATAATACCTAAAAATATTAATTATTAGTTATAAAATAATTTAAGGTTTAGACATGAGGGAAAAATCCCAAAAGCTATTCTTAAATGCATCCACGGAATGTTACCCGCTCCGTATCCAAAATACCGAGATTTCCCACCGAACTTCGGGAAATATGGTTCCGTTCTTTTGCGGTTAGTAAATAAATTTTTTTATTTACTCCAAAAATTATTAAATAAATAAAAAAAACTTATGAAATTTATTTATAAACTTTAAATTTCCAGCAAGAGTTTAATTGGGAACCACAACTCACTAGTCAAATTCAAGAAGAATTTGACAAGGCTTGTGCGACTTCCTACTCGAATCATATGTTCTAGTGGAAGGAAAAATGGCGTTTGGGTGGGGAAAAACCTTCGTTCCTAAACCCTTCGTTTGGGACGGGTTTAAAAACTATTGGACGACGGAAGCGGCCGGAAAAAAAGCCAAGCGAAACGCCACAAACCGCAGAGGTGGGGACGGGTCCATCGAGAAGGCGCCTCCAACTCACAATGCCGGCGCAAACACTTTCGAACAAATCTCGGATGTCATGGTATATTTTAAACCAACTAAATATATACAAATTATAATAATTATGATTAATCATACTAACATTTAAATTTTAATTCCGTAATAGAGAGTCCGAGAGGGTGGTCACGAACCTCATTGGTTGAAGGTTATGGAGACCACCCATACCAACAAAAAGACGGGTGAAATTATACCTAAGGTTCGTAACGTCGTCGAACGGGTGCAAACGAAAGTCACCCAGTTAACTCAATCTTCCGACGAATCAACTAGTTCCAACACCCTAACCAATTCGGAAATAAACCGGTTGGTTCTCAAGGTAATATTTTATATTTAAATAGTTTTTTTAAAATAATATAATTATATTAATAATTTAAATTTCCGATCGTAGGAGACTCCTATGTATCGAGGTAAACCTTACGGTTTAGGGACCCTTCCCGAATCCCAAGAGACGTCTTTGCCTTACGTACCAAACACCGATCCATCGCTTCTTCTCGAGATCTCGAGCCGAAAGATGCGCTTCGAAATGCGAATAAAGAAAAAGATGAAGCAATTGAGCAGATCCGGCAAGAAACAAGCGCTCAAATCCGGAAGATGAATGAGTATTTGATGAACCGTTTCCCCGATTATCCTCCGGGATCCGGTTCGGGAACGGGAATTTAGTTTTTATTTTCATTATTTGTTTTTTTTCTCTTTTTTGTAATTTTTTTTAATTTTCGTTTTTTAATTTTCGTTTTTTTTTAATTTTCGTTTTTTGTAATTTTTTTTTAATATTCGTATTTTTAATAAATTTTTTTTTATTTTAAAATTTACTTCCGTCGGAAATCCGTCGGAAATATTTATTTATTTTTTTTAAAAAATATTCATTTCCGTCGGAAATCCGTCGGAAATGTAATATTTATTTCCGTCGGATTTCCGTCGGAAATGTAATATATTTTTTTAAAAACAATTATTTGTTTCCGTCGGAAATCCGTCGGAAATGTAAATTAATTTTTTTTTAAATTTATTTATTTCCGTCGGAAATCCGTCGGAAATCCGTAGGAAATATAATTTAATTTTTTTTAAAATAAATTTATTTCCGTTGGAAATCCTTCGGAAAATGTGGTCGGAAATGTGGTCGGAAAATGTGGTCGGAAATGTGGTCGGAAAATGTGGTCGGAAAGGTGGTCGGAAATTTCCGACCACATTTTGGTAGGAGAGTGGTCGGAAATTTCCGACCACAATTATGGTCGGAAATTTCCGACCACTTTCCGACCAAAACCGGTTTCCGACGATCTGAAACCGACGACGCAATTGTGGTCGGAAATCCGTCGGAAATAGACATTTCCGACCGATTTCCGACCAAACCTACGGTCGGAAATAGCCTGCATTCTTGTAGTGTAAGTGCTTCAATTATCTGTGTAAAAATTTTATGGCCTTACGAAACATCGAACTACGCTTATTCTAGGACTCTTAACATTGTTTCATGCAACATGAATACTTATAAGTGCCTTAATGATCTTTGTACAATTTTCAAGCCTAACGAAACATCTAACTACGTATTTCGAGGACTTTTAACAAAGTTTAATGTAACATGAGTGCTTATAAGTGCCTTAAAGATCTTTGTATAAGTTTCTCGAACTTACGAAACATCTAACAACGCATATTATAGGACTCTAATTAAGTTTCATGCAACATGAGTGCTTTAAGTGCCGCAATGATCTATGTACATATTTCATGAAATTATGATACTTCTAGCAACGCATATTCTAGGACTCTTAACCAAGTGTTATGCAACAATAGTGCTTTTATGTGCCTCAATGATCTTTGTACAAGTTTCATGAACTTATGAAACTTCTCACAACATATATTCTAGGACTCTAAACCAAGTTTCATGCAACATGAGTGATTATAAGTTTCTCAATGATCTTTTTACAAGTTTCACGAACTTATCAAAATTTTAACAACGCATGTTCTAGGACTCTAAACTAAGTTTCACTCAACATGAGTGCTTGTAAGTGAATCAAAGACCTTTGTACAAGTTTCACGAACTTATGAAACTTCTTACGACGCATATTCTAGAACTCTAAACCAAGTTTCATGCCACATGAGTTCTTATATAATCCTAAATGATCTTTGTAAAAGTTTCACGAATTTAGGAAACATCTAATAACGCATATTATAGGATTTTTAACCAAGTTTCATGCGACATGAGTTTTTAATAGTGTCTCAATGATCTTTATACAAGTTTCTAGAACTTACGAAACATCTACCAATGTGTTTCTAGGACTCTAAACCAAGTTTCATGCAACTTTAGTGCTTATAGGTTCCTCAATGATCTTTGTAAAAGTTTCACGATTTTTTGAAACTTATAACAACGCATATTCTAGGACCCTAAACCAATTTCATGCTACATGAGTGCTTATATTTTCCTCAATGATTTTTGTACAAGTTTAACAAACTTATGAAACTTCTAAAAACGCATACTTTAGGACCCTGAACAAATTTTCATCGAACATGAGTGCTTGTAAGTGCCTCAATGATCTTTGTACAAGTTTCACGATATTTTAAAACATCTAACTACGTATATTCTAGGACTCTAAACAAAGTTTCATGTAGTATGAGTGCCTATAAGTGCATTAATGATCGTTGTACAAGTTTCACGAACTTATAAAACATCTAACAACGCATATTCCAGGACTCTAATTAAGTTTAATGCAGCATGAGTGCTTAGAAGTGTCACAATTATATTTGTACAAGTTTCACGAACATATGAAACTTCAAACAACGCATATTCTAGGGTTCTAAACAGTTTCATGCTTCAATAGTGCGTTTAAGTGACTCTATGACATTTGTACAAGTTTAACGAACTTATGAAACTTCTAATAATGCATATTCTAGGACTCATAACCAAGTTTCATGCAACTTGAGTGCTTATAAGTGCCTCAATGATCTTTGTACAAGTGTCACGAACTTATGAAACTTCTAACGACATATATTCTATGACTCAAAACAAAGTTTAATGTAAAATGAGTTCTTATAAGTTCCTCAATGATCTTTGTACAAGTTTCACAAACTTATGAAACTTCTAACAACACATGTTCTAGGACTCTAAACAAATATCATGCAACATGAGTGCTTATAAGTACCTCAATGATATTTGTACAAGTTTCATGAACTTATGAAACTTCTAACAACGCATGTTCTAGGACCCTAAAGCATGTTTCATCCAACATAAGTTCTTATAAGTGCCTCAGTGATCTTTGTACAAGTTTCACGATCTTTCGAAACATCTAACTACGCATTTTCTAGGACTATAAACATTGATTAATGAAACATGAGTTCTTATAAGTGCCTTAATGATCTTTGTACATGTTTCACGACCCTACAAAACATCTAACTACGTATTTCTAGAACTCTAAACAAAGTTTTATGTAACATGAGTGCTTATAAGTGCATTAATGTTCTTTGTACAAGTTTCACGAACTTAATAAACATCTAACAACGCCTATTCTAAGACTCTAATTTAGTTACATACAACATGAGAGCTTATTAGCGCCTCGATGATCTTTGTAGAAGTTTCACAAACATATGAAACTTATAACAACGCATATTCTAGGACTCTAAACCCAATTTCATGCAACATGAGTGCTTGCAACTGCCTCAGTGATCTTTGTACAAGTATCACGAACATATGAAACTTTTAACAACACATACTTTATTACTCTAAACTAAGTCTCACGCAACATGAGTTCTTATAAGTGCCTCATTGATCTTTGTACAAGTTTCAAAAACTCATGAAACATCTAACAACACATATTCTAGGATTCTAAACCAAATTTCATGCATCAAGAGTTCAGATAAGTGCTTGAATGATCTTTGAACAAGTTTCACGAACTTACATAACATCTAACAATGTGTTTCTAGGACTCTAAACCAAGTTTCATGCAACATGAGGTCTTATATGTGCCTCAACGATCTTTGTACAAGTTTCAAGAACTATTGAAACTTCTAAGAAAGCATATTCTAGGACTCTAAACAAGGTTTCATGCAACATGAGTGCTTATAAGTGACTCAATGATCTTTGTACAAGTTTCACGAACTTACGAAACATCTAACAACTTGTTATGAGGACTCTAAAAAGGTTTCAAGCAACATGAGTGCTTGTAAGTTCCTCAATGATCTTTGTGCAAGTGTCACGAACAAATGAAACATCTAATAACGCATATTCTTGGACTCTAAACCAAGTTTCACGGAACATGAGTGCTTGTAAGTGCCTCAATGATCTTTGTACAAGTATCACGAACTTATGAAACTTCTAGCAACGCATATTCTAGGACTCTCAACTAAGTTTCACGCCACATGAGTTCTTAGAAGAGCCTCAATGAACTTTGTACAAGTTTCCCGAACATATGAAACATCTAACAACGCATATTCTAGGATTCTAAACCAAGTTGCTTGCAATATTTCGTGTTTTTAGAAATGCCACAAATTTATAAAACCTTTGACAGGTTTTCATATGTTTGACATTTTTCACTGATTCAGAGTTAAGTATTTTACTTTGTTCATGTTTTTGTGGACAGTTTGCGACAGAGGCAACAACCACAATGAGTAATCAAACTTGTGTAAGAAAAGAGCCAAGACAATTAGTAAGTTTGTAATGTGACAACAATTTCTCTTACTCTCTCTCTCTCTTCATACTTTAACAAAGGAATTGTGCTTTTCTTATCTTATTTTTTCATAACATACTATAAGGCACCCAAGAGTCCGATCTCAACTTTGTTTCGATCCAAGTGGTATGCTTCTATTGACTGCTTCAAATACTATAATGCCTTGAATCTCTACAAGTGGTAAGGCCAAATATTAACGTATTTACAATAATGCCTTGAATCTCTACAAGTATGATGTGAACATGGCATCATTTTTGCATCGGTTCTGGCTTTAACGCCACTTCACTAATGCTATAAGCATAACCTTTCACATGAATATGTTCATAATATAATGGTTTCAGTTAATCATAATGAGATTTGTTTGTTTTAGATGATTCGAGTTTCAAGTTTCAACAATAACATGAATTTGATAATGCTTAGTTCTTCAAGAGGAACAAGTTATCTTCTCGAGACTAATCTCAAAGAAGAAAGGAACATAGCAAAAAGAATATGTATTGTGAATGAGATCAGAGAAGTTGCTGAAAAATATAACCATGTCTATGTTTTCGCAATTGAAAACATGAGGAACACCAAATTCAAAGAGACAGAACAACAATTTAGGCACAATGGAACAAACAGTTTTATTGCTTACTAATACATTCGATTTTAAATAATTATTAAGATTTGTGTGTTATTTGACATGTAATCTTAGTGATAACAACATTTGGACGATGGTAAAAGCGACGTGGAGGGGTGTCGGTTTTCAATAAACCTTAGAGTGACCATAAGCCGAGGAAGATTGAGAAGAACAAAGAAGAGAGAAGGAGGACAAAAGAAAGTAAGATCTTAAGACGGAGGCTGAGTCTACAGCGACTGAGGCGTGGCTTTTCAAGAACAGGAAAATTCCATGGTCAATGAAGGAGAGAGTTTACGGAGGAGCTAAAGAATTATGTAAAGGACCGCACCGAAAAGAATAAAGAGAAAGACAACAAAACAAAGGCAAAGGAGAGCATTATACAGATAACGAGTACATTCCATAGCAAGGAGGACAAAGATTACTAATGATCCAATGTCAAACGACGATCACTACAAGAAAAATCAGATATAGCCATGACGTAGCCACAGAATAGTCGTGGCTGAATGGAAAAAAGCCACATATTTGTCACGAAATGCCACGAAATAAAAAATAGAAATTTCGTGGCTAAATCATGTATTCGTGGCTAATTAGCCACAAATTTGTCACAACTAAATTCTTGGCAAAATTTTGCCACGAAATAGCTACGAATATAGCCGTTAACGGTTGCGACGAAAATATTCGTGGCAATCCGTTGCAACCTAAAGTCACGGATATGGTTTTGTGGCCAATATGTGGCAAATATTAGCCACGAATAATTTGTCATGGCAAATCCGTGGCAAATCTGACACGATAAGGCAAGTGGGTATTTGCGATACGTCCAATCACCTTAAAAATTGTCGGTATAATAATTTTGAAATAGCCACGGAAAATAGTCGTGGTAAATTTTTGGTTAAATGTGTAGTTTACGCGTAAAGTTCTTTTAGCCACGGTAAAATTCGTGGTTTCATCGAAAGAATATCTCACCATTTCTTCTTCTTTCTCCTTTGGTAAAACCCAAACTAAAACTTTTTTCCTCTTCTCCTTGTTTTCTTCTCTTATTTTGACGATTTTGAAGAGTTCAAATAACAGATTTCTTTCGTCCTAGAGAGTGGATGGATCGACATATTGATCCGATGAGAAATTTTGTTTCTGAAAAATTTGGAGAAGGTATTAATATGTTCATTTCTTTTGCTTCAAACCAACAATCATATCAACAGCGTGGTACTATGTTATGTACGTGTTCTCGGTGCCAAAATTTGAAGCAACGTGATGCATATACAATTTCGAAACACCTCTATAGGGTCGGTTTTAAGAGAAACTACTATATTGGATGAGTCACGGTGAAAATTGTTATGATTTTGGTGAATCTTCGATGCCGAGTCACTATCTACCCGAAGAAAAAGCTTTGAATGTTCATGACGAGCCATGTCGTGATGTTAATATGGGAGAAGAAGGATTTCCAACTGAAGATGTTATTTCGGAAAATATTGAAGAGGAGCCAAACAACGATAACATTTATAGAGCCTTTGAAGCAGCTAGTGAACCCCTTTATGATGGTTGTCTTGTAGGAATTTCTTAGTTGTCCTTGGCGTCAGAAGTGATGGGCATTAAAACGAATCATAATTTGGCAGAGAGTTGTGTAGATGACATAACACGATCATTCAAGCGGATTATTCCACAACCCAATAAAGCTCCGGGATCATATTATGAGACGAAGAAGTTGACTCGTTCGTTAGAAATGTTGGTTTGCAAGATTGATGTGTGCTAGGACAACTACATGATTTTTTGGAAGGGCGAAGATCGTAATCTTTTACAATGTCGGTTTTGTAAGAAGGATTGATATCACACCAACAGTGGAAAAGGAAAGAACATACCTAAGCAGAGAATGTTGTATCTACCTATTGTGGATCGGTTGAAACAGTTATACCAAGTGGAGATGAACAACTTCACATTTGCGCTGGCACGCAGAGTACGAGTCTCCTGAAGGAGAAATGCATCACCCATCAGACGGAGAGGCCTGGAAGCATTTTAATAGGGTATATCCTGATTTTAGTTTAGAGAGTCAGAATATCTATCTATGATTACCAACAGATGGATTTAATCCAATAGAAATGAATGGTGAGACACACTAGGTTTGGCCGGTTATAGTAACTCCCTACAATTTACCTCCTCGTATGTGCATGAAGAGGAAGTTTTTCCTTCCGGCGGTTCTGGTTTCGGGTCCTAAACATCCGAAGAAAGTCTGGACATTTATCTCCAACCATTGATAGAAGAGTTGCAACTCTTATGGAACGAAGGTGTGTGTGCTTATGATGTTTCTAGGAATCAAAATTTTACAATGCGAGTTGTGTTGATGTGGACGATAAGTGATTTTCCAGTTTATGGAATGGTTTCGGGGTGGACAACTCATGGTCGACTAGCATGTCCATATTTTCAAGAAGAAACAAAACCGATTGGTTACCACATGGAAGAAAACATAGTTGGTATGATTTTCACCGAATATTTTTAGCTCATGATCATCCTTATCGGCGTAATACCAAAGCTTTTAGGAAAGGCAAGACATTTCAAGGTAACTCTCCACAGTGGTTGACGGGTTATGAAGTTTTGACTGAAAGAATAAACATCATTGGTTGATTAGAGAAAACAATCGATCGTGGAGGAAAAGGACATAAGAAACCAAGTCGAACAATCGATGGATATGGTGAGTACCATAATTGGCACAAGAATAGTATATTCTATAACTTACCTTATTGGGAAAAAACTCCTTCTTATACACAATCTTGACTTCATGAACATCGAGAAGAACATTTTTGACAATCTCATCCACACCGTTCTTAACATAAAGGGAAAACGAAGGATAATATAAAATCAAGATTGGATCTTCCCGCAATATGCACAAGACAAGATTTGCATATAGAAGTCGATGGAAAAATTCATGTTTCAAGGTTCAGATTAACGAACATAGCAAAGCGTTTCTCTCATGGTTGAGAAATGACATCAGATTTCTGGATGGATACGCTTCCATTTGCGATGTTAGAACTTTTGGATAGCAACATGAAAAAGGAAATTTCACGTATGTGATTATCAGGTTGTTGAAGAATTGCAGAGGTTGCAGTGTTTTTTCGAGATAGATCTGCCAAAATGTTGCGAGTTGAGGATGTGTTTGTATTGAAGGATAACATTGAAATAAAATTGTGTAATTTGGAGAAGATTTTTCCACCTTTGTTCTTTGATGTCATGGAACATTTACCCGTGCACCTCCTTGATGAAGCTGCATTAGGTTGTCTGGTGCAGTATAGATGGATGTATCCATTTGAGCGATACATGTATCACCTGAAAAAGAAAGTCAAGAATAAGGCACGTATTGGAGGTTCCATTGTTGGGCAATGTGTCCAAGAAAAGATTTCTTATGCATCAATCAATTATTACGAGAACACCGAAGGCGCAATTAATGTTGGTCTTGGAGAAACTCGGTTTCCATATGATGATTACCCAGGTGTCCCAAGCATATTTCATCATATCGGTCGTGTAAGAGGATCCAAATTACAACAACATCAAAACATTCATGTTGCTTAATTGTGAAGAATTTGCGCCTTATTAGAAGTAAGCAAGTAGATGGTAAATTTGGTTTATTTTTTAATGTCTTGGATTCTAAGACTCTAAGTATTGCGAATTCTTTACAGGATGTTTGAGGAATCAATGAGGTTGAGTATACCAGATATTACAGATGACGCTTTGGGTAGAGCTAAAGACGCTCATTATGCAAAATGGTGTAGGGACTACATGAGTACTATATACTATGATGATGCATCTATCAAGTTCTTGGAAATAAATTAATGTGTATTTTTGCAGATAAATGAAGCGAGTCAAAAGTATGAATTTCCGTTGTGGATGTTGCAATTTATCTAAGGGTCGAGGAACAATTACACATCATGGCCTATGTATTTCACTCGTGGATACCATTTCCACAACCACACACATGGGCAGGATAAAAAAAACTAAAAACTATGGAGTTGTTGTAAGAGGTACAACAAAAACTACTTATTACAGTATTATCGAAGAGATACTGAAGATCGAGTATCGCGGTGGAGTTGGTCTTAAAGAAATAATCTTCAAATGCACTTGGTTTGAAAATACGGACAGTACTGGATTGCGTAGACACCCGTTCGGTTTAGTTGATGTAGCTCCGCGTAGACTATACGAGAAGTATGACCCTTTCGTTTTAGCTGGTCAATGTGACCAAGTGTGTTTCATTCTGTATCCTCGTATATCTGGCTCGGCAACAAATTATTGGTGGGCATGCAATAAAGTTATGCCGAGGGGTTACCGCGAGAATGACGAAATTTCTTTGACATGCCTACATGATGATATATTCGACGACATCGTTGTTCCTAGTTCGATGATTCGAGTAACAAGACATGTCGTTGATGACAATGTTTCTGAATATGATGATTTGGATGATGCAGAGCCTTTGGATTATGAAAATGTTGAAGACAGTGCTTCGGGAAAATCCTCGGGGATTCCTATTCCGATTCTTCAACATATTCCGAAGATTAATAAATTTCAGGGTTTATTAATGTTTAATATTTTGAATCATGTTTTATTATATATTTTGAAATTATTTTTATTTTAATTTAAAACTTCGTGTGCAATAATGTTATGTTACATGCTTTGTTTTTTTTTGCAAACTTGGATATACTTCGACACAATACAGTCCAGATTCAGAACCCCAAAATTACATGGTCACGGACAACCACGGATATAACCGTGGCTGTAACAAAACAGCAACCCAATGTAACTGGACACAATATGGATCAGATTTAGACAAAAACAACCACGACAACGGTCGTGGCTAAGGCTATGGGATAGTCACGGTTCAATCCGTGGCTAACCCTAAATATCAAATTTTTATCAAATTGTTATGCTACAAATCTAATTTCGCAAACACATCTTAACATATTTACATCTACAATACAATGAAACCTAAAAAAATTAAAATTACACATAATATAGTTCAAAATATGCCTTACATGATACCATGATCACTTATATGAACGTTCTTCATTAACTTATATACCCTAATACTAAGTATTTGGTTTATATAAATGTTTTTTTTTAAAACACATTCAATTTACTCGTTGTTTTTTGTAACACTTTCATCTCAATCATGTATCAAGTGCCTACACCCTAGACACAATAACCCAAAACCCTACATCTTCTTACACTACTAAAAAAAATTCATATAGCCACGGTCGTATCGGTGGTTATAGCATTAAATCCGTGGCTATACGTTCGTGGCTAAAAAATTTCGTGGCAAATCGTGACTAAATAGCCACGGATTTTTGCTATAGCCACCAATACGGCCGTGGCTATTTGACTTTTTTTAGTAGTGTTACAGCCACAGATTGGTTACGGTTATTTCCTGGCTAATGAAACTCTAAAATAAATATCGACTAAATTAGACCAACCACAAATATTTCATGGCTAAACGTAGCTAAGGCTTATTATACCCACGATATAGCCAAGTTTTTAGTCGTGGCTATATAAATATCACAATCAAGATATTCTTTAAAAGTATCTAAGTGTGAGCCACGGTTATTATGTGGCTTATTCGTAGCTATAACTTATTATAGCCACATTTTTCGTCGTGGCTATATAAATGGTACAATCGATATGTTTTTCAAAATTCTCCAAATGTCACCCACGGTTATTTTGTGGCTTATTCTTAGTTATAACTTCTTATAGCCACGATATATCCATGTTTTTCGTCGTTGCTATATAAATTGTACAATCGATATTAGTGTCAGCCCCGATTATTTCGTGGTATATTAGTAGCTACCAAGTGGACTAGCCACGTCTATCCACGAAATACTTATGGATTGTGAGAATTTATTTTGGCTAAAGTAAGAATCATGGGCCAAAGTGAGAAATCGACCCATATTTTAATTATAGCTACGGATAGCAACGACCATATCCGTGGCTATGTTTGTTTTTCCTAATTCATCGCGAAAGTATATCTCATTTTTCATCCGCATCTTTTTCTCTCTCTCTCAACTTCTTCTCCGACGATTGATCGGGAAACTCTACAAAACGGTAAGTTTCCTTCATTTTTCCAGTTTTCTTCTTCTCCCCTCTTTATTTCACTTAGATTTCATCTTTGAACCGATTCTTTTTTTGAAATCAATATCTCTTTTCTCCTTTATCCGTTTTGGGGGTTTTGTTACAGATTATATGGGGTTTTCTTTTCGATTCTGGTGGTTTCGTTTTGGTGTTTTGTTTTTGGCGGTTTCGTTTAGGGTTTCGTTTTAGGGTTTCTTTTTGGGGGTTTTGTAGGGGATTTATTGGGGTATTGTTTTGTTTTCGGTTGTTTCGTAATTGGGGGTTTTATTACAGATTATATGGGGTTTCTTTTCGATTCTGGTGGTTTCGTTTTGGGGTTTTGTTTTTGGGGGTTTTGTTTTAGGGTTTCTTTTTGGGGGTTTTGTAAGGGATTTAGTGGGGTTTTGTTTTATTTTCGGTGATTTCGTTATTGGGGGTTTCTTTTAGGGTTTCGTTTTAGGGTTTTGTTTAGGGTTTTGTTTAGGGTTTTGATTTAGGGTTTCGTTTTTGGAGTTTTGTTTTGGGGGGTTTCGTTTTGGGGATTTTGTAGCGGATTTTCTGGGGTTTCATTTCGTTTTGGGGGTTTCTTTTAATGTTTCGTTTTGGGGTTTCAATTTTGGGGTTTAGGGTTTCGTTTTAGGGTTTTGTGTTTTTAGGGGGTTTGTACAGATTTGTTAACGTTTACAAATTTGATTCTTATATGTGAGATTTAGACTGTAATTAGCAAATCTGAGAATCCTAAGTATAGCTTATGTGTGTGTGTTTGAAGAGTTCTTACTTTGTTAGATCTTATTATATAGATTGATATGTAAGCAATGAGAATCTTGATGTTGCATTGAAATTTTATTTATGGTTCAAGATTTGAAAAATGGATCTTAGTATATAGCTCTTGGGATTAATCCAGAAACAAACCAGCAATATGCCACGCAGTCTCCTCATGCAACAACCTCAAATACAACGCCTCAGCCTAGTCCCAGAGCAGCTCTAAGCAATAACCGCAACGAAGAGACCGTCAGGAAGATGATGCTGAAGATGGTCAAGAAGATGGTGTTGCAGATGGTGAGGAAGATGGTGTTGAAGATGTTGAGGCAAATGGTTAGGCAAAGGAGTAGATATGTTGGTTGTTATCCTCCTTAAAACTTTAATATGTAATTGTGGTATTGTTGGAAACTAAAGTTTGATTTTTTGTTATATACCAGATCGTGTATTGATCAGGTGTTTGTTTTAATACAATAGTTTTGGTTTAGAATCAAATATTTTACCAGGTTTCAGTTAAAAAGTAATTATTTAAAAAAAAAAAAACAACATATGTAATCGTAGCTATATAAGAAAAAGCCATAAACTATCTGTGGCTACGCGTTGCTATGTAGCCAAAACAAATAAGCATTAAATTGTGGTTATATTATCACGACTAGCCACACAATAATTTGTGGCTATTGCTACAACCTGCTACGAAGATATCCGTGGTAATTATGGTTACGGTTAGCCATGCAATAATTCGTGGCTAACTGGCTACGACCAGCAACAGAGATATTTGTGGCAAAATTGGCCACAATTAGCTATATATTAAATCTTGGCTAAAAGGCCACGACTTGCTACAAATATATTTGTGGGAAATTAACTACGGTTAGCCACATAATAATTTGTGGCTAAATTGCTATGACTCGCTACGAATACAAGCGTGACTAATTTACCACGACTAGTCACGACAAAAAATATGGCATAGCCACGACTAGCCATGCATATATTTCGTGGCAGTGTAGCCACGTCATTACCGTGGCAATAGCGTGGCTACGCTTTCCGTAAACATCCGTGGTCATCCGTGGCTTGATTAGCCATAAAAATGTGATAGCTACGACGCTATAGCCACGTTTTGTATTTGTGGCTATTTGTAGCTATCGACCCATATAGCCACAGAAAAACCATTATAGCTACGGATGTGACAGTGGCTATAGCGACTAATTCTTGTAGTGTCATGGTAAACAATATCTGTTGGGATCATTTATATGAAAGACGTAGTCATATGTGCATTTGACTACATCTCAATATCAACGATATTTTTGTTGTATTATCAAACCAAAATCAGTATTTTAACTTTTTTATCTCATTATATTATTTTTAACTTATATTTAGCTAAGTAACAAAGTAAAATACACTACCAATGCTCTAAGCTTTATATTTACCAATCAATTTGAATGTTTAACATTTTCGGATTTTTTTCAAATAATATGGTATTATTAGCTTCCATTCATATTGTTCAACAAAAAACCATTAAGTTTGGTATTGTATGTAAATGTAAATAAAATGTTATGTCTTCGTCGTATACTATTCTGCCATTCGCTTTTTGTTTTTATACAAGTAAGAGTAATTAAAAAATATAATTTTGTTTGGATATTGTGCATAATTTTGAAAAATAGAAATCCGGAAAACACATAAAACTAGATATATTAAACTTTTAAAAAGTAATATAATAATTTATTTTTTTGTATAGTAATATTAAATTTAACTCATACTCTCAGAGCGAAAATATCATTTTATATGACATATACATATTAATGTTTGATAAATGATAATGCATATCTTATTCAATAATGATGTGTAGTGTAAATTATGATTACAAAATACAGTAATAAAAGTAAATTAGTCTTATTTATTCCAAATAATATTTTTAGTAACAAATAAAACTTTAAAATATAAATAAATGCTTTTTCAAAAACGAAAGACAAATTGTACAATCCAATAACCGCGCGTAGCGTGGAAACATCCCCTAGTTAACACTAAACCATAAAACACTATACCCTAATGAAGGAAAAAGATTTTTATTCCTCTAGATTAAAGTGGGATCTTTAAAAGGTGAAAAAATGAATCTAGTTCATGTGCAATTTGTTCCTCTACAAAATAAGAGAGAGACAATTAAGTGTAAAAATACTTAATTTGGTTCATATTTTTCCACTTATTAGTATTCATGTTTTTACTCATTCCACCTCCTCACCACCCTAAATTTTGAACCTAAGATACAAATATTAGTTAAAGTAATTTTTGGAAAGGAAATTTTACCTTAAATTTTTTTAGAAAAGGTGTAATTTTGTAAAAAAATTGAATTATAAGTATACTAAATAGTGTTTGAAAGGTTGTATTCTTATGAATCTTGTGTAGCTAACATTTGTTCATTAGGCAATTTGAGTATTTGACAGGTGTACTTTTTTATTATTAATAGACATAATTCACAAAGCAAATTTAATAACTCTATCTTTTGGATGGACACATTTATTAATCATTAATTTTTTTATTTTTTTGTATTCAAATATGTTTTAGAAAATATAATTTAAATTTATTTTCTTTAGAAAGTCAAATCTCACTTACAAAAATTTTAGTAACCAACAAAATAATTTTAACTTTTGTTTTTCATCACTTATTATTCTTTTTTCGTTCTCGTAATCTCAAAAAGTTTATTATTTTATCCACACCCATCACTCAAACTAAACCCAAAAAACTATTTTTCACACACATATTATTCTTTTTATTTCCCTCGTGTGAAAACAAAAACACCAGTTTTATATTGTATATACGTCACTTCCTTCTTTTTTAAAAAGTAATATAAGTGTTGTTTTTGAAACAATAATCAAT
Source organism: Cochlearia excelsa (assembly GCA_963556525.1). Taxonomy (NCBI): domain Eukaryota; kingdom Viridiplantae; phylum Streptophyta; class Magnoliopsida; order Brassicales; family Brassicaceae; genus Cochlearia; species Cochlearia excelsa. The sequence goes on along the minus strand of OY748327.1, from coordinate 33,815,509 downwards.
GTATATCGTTGTGATCATCTAATAACATGTATAGTTTTCGTCTTTTGATACTTTTCTCAATCAAAACAATGAAAGAATAATCTTTAAAGCATTAATAGAAAGAACAAAACAAGTTTGAAAACCTAATAAACAAAGAAGATAGAGAAAAACCTCTTTTCTCTCCCAAACCTTGGTTTCCGTGTTATACCTAGTATCTCCTTCTTCAGCCGCCTCCATGGCCGGAGATACCTTACTCCGGTCATCTCACCCCTCTTCATACCTTCCTACTCCCCCCTCTCTTGCCTCTGGCTTCCATCCTCTTCCCTCTTCTTCTCCTTCTATCCACCTTAATCCCAAACAGAAACCTTCTCTTCTTCTTCCCTCTGTTTGGTCTCCCTCATCTTCAGCCCAGGCTAATGATGGTTGTTCCGATACTAGCACAGTCTCTATGGACCAGGACTCACAGGCAAAACCCAACTCTATCACTTCTTTTCCAAAGTTGGGCCCAATTACTAAGGATGTCGCTCCTCCCTCTGTGGTGACCACCACAATACTTCCCCCTAATCCATCTTCTACCCCGGAAAGTGCATCTAATACTTACCCCCATTCTGTCCAACAACTCTCAGGTCTCTCTCCTATTCTTCCTACCCCAACCCTAAACCATGAAACCATAAATAAACCACTCCCCCCTTCAAACCAGTCAAACCAAAATACTACCCATGGAGCTTACACTCACCCATCCACAAATCCAGACCCAAATACCAAAAGTTCCCATGAGCCTAACCGTATGCCCCCACCCCATTCCACGAACTCACCTTCTGAAAAAGCCAAATTTTGGGCAGAAAAGAAAGCTCATATCTCTGATAAATCTCTGCTAAATCTCTCTTCTCCATCTATTGGTGTTGATGGTACCCTAAGAACAACCATTTCAGATTCAGTATTTTAGAAAGGGGCAGATCTTCATAATGACTTCATTTTAGGGATCTTCAAAGGCAAGACCCCCTCCTTTGGATACATCCAAGTAGTTCTAACTCAGATTTGGGGAAAAGGAAACAAGCTCCAGATCCACCTGCGTCCAGATTCAAGGTCAATGTTAGTCCGTGTGCCAAATGACTTCATAAGAAAAAAAATAGTCGAACAAGAAATCTGGCATATTGGTAACTTTATGTTCTATGTAGCGCAATGGTCTTCCAAGCTTGCAATCAAACCCCCAACATTTAGATCTATCCCTCTGTGGGCGCATGTCTCAGGCATCCCCTTTGACCTTTATCACATCTGAGCCATGTTGCAGGACTCCTAGGTCTGCCAGTTGAAGTTGAAGATTTCAAAAGAAAACTAGTCAATTTGGATTTGGCCCATATCAAGATAAAGGCAGATTGTACAAGCCTCTACCTCTGTATGGTGAAATTCTTAGAGAAAATGGAGAAGTATTCCCAATTACGATTCACTACCCTTGGGTCCCTCCATCTTGCCCATGCTGCAAACAACTAGGTCATCTAGAAGCCCATTGTCCAAGTGTTGGATGGGAAACTAAGCCAAAAGCTCAAGATTCTACATCTTCCGATAGCAATGCTTGCCCTCCCCTACAAAGACATCTGGAGTGACCTATGTTAGGTCTGTCATTGAGGATGAGGTAGTTGTTGACGTTGTAGTCATGACTGATGATGTTGCAGTTGCAACTACTCCCGCTCGACCAAAACCAGCGTCTTGTGACACTGATTTAGTGAACTTAGACCCTGGCCTGCATAGTCAACCTACCGTGTCTGATACCTCGAGGTTGGTTATCTCTGATGCTGTTAAATCTCCGGCTGGGATCCTTTTTACTTCATCCTCGGTAGCCACCTCACAAGGCCATACTATTTCCCACATTGTTGGGCTTCCTGCCCCCCTAAACCAAGAGGTGAATTCATAAGGGTCTCGAGGAAAATCAAACCATCAAAAACCCCTCTTAAATCTACCATTATCAAAAATGACTAGATAACCACAAATGCCTTCTCTTGCCTTGGTTCCTTTGACCCTATGGATCCTTAAACATCTCACCCCTCTTCCTCTTTCTTAAATTCATATTTTCTTAAAAATTTCCTTCCTCCTAAACAGACATCACCTACCATAAAGCCTTACCTCTCTATTCCCTTCACACCTACCTCATCCCATACACCTACCCACCATTTGTCTACCAACAATATCCCCTGGAACCGTAATACCCCGTCAGTGGGTTCTTCCCTCTTTGGGAAAGAACTGTCCTGATTTTTTATGTCAGGAAACCTATTTTTTTGGAACGTCAGGGGCCTAAATCTTAATACTAAACATAGAGATCTATACTACTGGCTTGTAAATACTAAGGCTTTTTTCGGCGCTCTTTTAGAAACTCACATTGAAGAACAAAACCTTAACCACGTCATGAACCTGGCATGCCCTACTTGGAATTTCCTCTCTAACCACATTGAAGACGATGATGGAAGGATAGTTATTGTTTGGAAAAGTCCCCTTGTTGTTACCGTGCTAAACAAGACTAAACAGATGGTCACATATAAAATTTATTGTCCCGGAACTTCCTCCTTCTGCTGCATAGTCGTGTATACATCAAATAATGTTGATGAAAGAAATGATCTTTGGGTGGATCTTTTAAACCTTCAAAACCATGTGCAAATCGGAAGCTTACCTTGGATCATTGGAGGAGACTTGAGATATATTGGTACCAGATTCACATGGTCTAACCGAAACCCAGAGAATCCAATTTCAAAGAAGCTTGATCGTGCTCTCATCAACGAGAATTGGTTCTCTTCTTTCCCCCAACAGCCTTGCTACTTTCTCTGTTCACAGAATTTATGATCATGCAACATGTTCCATTACGTTATCTACCCAACCCCAAAAAGCTGGAACCAAACCTTTCAAATTCTACAATTACCTAACCTCACACCCAGACTTCCTGCCTACAGTCATTAATGCTTGGAATAACAAGGAAACCTTGTCTTATTCACTTCATCATATGAATGATAAGCAAAAGGAGATTAAAAGAGCGTTAAAAACACTAAACCGAGAGAACTTTTCAGATATTCAAAAGAGAGTTTGCGAGGCTAACACTTTGTTAATTGATGTGCAGGTAAAGGCAATGAATCATCCTATGCAGACTAATTTTCAAGAAGAAAGAACACTCCTAACTAAGATTTCACAGCTAAAAGAGATTGAGGAAGCTTATTTCAAGCAAAAATCAAGAATTAACTGGCTCAAGACGGTGGACCACAACACAACCTTCTTTCACAAAGTTACCAAAGCAAGGAATGCTTATAATGCCATCTATACCTCGACAAGCGCAGCTGGTGTGATCGCCTCCTCCCCCCAAGACGTGGGTGCTGTTGCGGTTCACCACTTCAAGGAAATTATGGGTCCTTATCAATCTTAGTTCAGCCCTCTGCTTGCTCTTCCTCCGGAAAGGTTCACATGCTCAGTTGCAGAAGCATATGTCCTTGGACTTATCCCATCTATAGAGGAAATTACACGGGTGATTCATAAGCTAAACCAGAATAAAAGTTCGGGCCCTGATGGACTTACTTTGGGATTCTACAACGCGGCTTGGTCAGTTTTTGGAAGGGAAATGGCACTTTCAATCCAGAAGTTCTTCCTCTCACCCATTCTTACGCCTGGGACTAACTCAACCATCCTCACTCTCATACCTAAATTCCCAGGAGCTTCAATCATCAAGGACTACAGACCCATTTCTTGCTGCAACACCATCTACAAAGCAATATCAAAATTGTTAGTGTCAAAGCTCAAAACCCTTTTTCCTAGTATAATTCTCCATAATCAATCAGCTTTCATCAAAGGAAGGCAACTCCTAGAGAATTGCTTACTCACGTCGGAATCGGTAAATGGATATCATAAAAACAAGGGTCCTAAAAGGGTCACACTTAAAGTGGATATTGTTAAAGCGTTTGATTCAATAAGATGGGACTTTGTGATCTCGTGCCTAAGATCCTTAGGTTTTCCGGAGTTTTTCATAACCTGTATCCATCAATGCATCTAAACTCGCTCCTACTCTATTGGCATCAATGGAAATCTACATGGTTATTTTAGAGGAACAAGGGGATTAAGGCAAGGGGACCCTCTCTCACCCTACCTTTTTGGTTTAGCTATGAATGTGCTATCTCAAAAAGTAAATGATGCAGCGGTTAATAGAAGATTCAGATACCACCAAAACTGTTGAGACTCAAAACTTACTCACCTTTGCTTCTCGGACGATATCCTGATCTTCTCAGATGGCTCACCTGCATCATTAAGAGGAATCCTTTCAGTCCTAGAAGAATTCAAAAACCAGTCCGGCCTAGCTATTAGCATAGAAAAGTCTACTTTCTTTTCTAATGGTTTATGTGGAGTGGAGATAACAAACCTGGTCGCGGTCACTGGAATCCGGCATGGTGAGCTACCGATAAGATACCTTGGTTTGCCCTTGTGCACAAAGAAACTGACTATCCTCAACTGCGAACCTCTCCTACAATCAGTAAAGGCGAAAATTTCAGCTTGGACGGCTAAATACCTATCGTTTGCGGGAAGACTTTTACTCATTAAATCGGTAATAAGTGGAATAACAAATTTCTGGTGTAGCGCCTTCATTCTTCCTAAATATGTATCAATCTCATCAACTCAATGACAAGTGCTTACCTGTGGAAAGGATCTTTGGAAGGGAACCATGGGGCCCGGGTTGCCTGGGAATCAGTGTGTCATCCAAAAGAAGAAGAAGAAGGAGTTCAGAACCTGCATATCTACAACAAAACATGTACAATTAAACTCCTTTGGTTACTCTTCTTCAACAGGGATTCAGTTTGGGTGAAGTGGATACACCAAAATGTTATCAAAGACAAATCTTTTTGGAGCTTGAAATCTAAAAAATCACATACTTGGTTATTCAAACAATTTATGAAACTTCAAGGCCAAGCGTTAGAGTGGATAAGGATCTCGCCTGGTATTAGAGGCAACTGCAAGTTCTGGACTGATCCATGGACTCCTTTTGGCTCTCTTCTCTCTTTTATTGGTGATAGAGGACCTTCTCAAACAGGTTTACCTTTCGACACAAAAGTGTCTACTCTTTGGAATCAGCGATCTTGGATCCTCCCACCTGCAAGAAGTCCAAAATTTGAACAGTTGTTAGTATACCTTACCACAATCCAGCTGCATGACGATTTGGATTTGGATCAATGGTATTTTATTGGAGACTGTCACACCTCCTTCAGTTCCAGATCAGTCTACATGCAAATTGGGGACTGCCTACGGACCTTTCATGTCTTCTCTGCAATGGTCATGTCGAGAGTAGAGACCACCTCTTTTTCGCTTGCTCTTTTTCAGAACAGGTCCGGTGTCACGTGGCGCCTCACTTACGACCCGTAAATCTTCCTTCTGTTTGGGCGGATCAGATCCTCTACCTTCAAAATCAAACAGGTAACAAAGAAATTAAATATATAACTCTTCTAGCTTGGCAAGCGGCTGTTTATGAAATATGGATTGAGAGAAACAATCGATATCATAGAGGATGCAGAAGATCGGTTACCTCAATTGTTGCTCAGATTGACTTAACAGTGAGAAATCGAATAGCTTCTTGGAGGGATTCAAATCCAATCTTCGCCTCACAGGCGCTCCAACTTTGGTTCAGAACTAACTAATTTCTGCCTCACCTCGTCATGATTAATCTTTACCATCTCGTCTTCTTCGATCAAAGGTTTTTAGTGCAGGTCTCTTATTCTATTTTGATGGGCCATTAGGCCTCGTTTTTAGTAATGGGCTTCGGGTTGGGTTCAAATGGTTCATGTTTTGATTTATTTAAATTAGTGAAGCTTTAGTTAGCTTTTCTTTTGGTCCATCTTTAAGCATTTCGTAAAGGCTTATTGGACTAGTAGGGCTTTTGTAACTATTGGCCTACTTGCCACTCTTTTAATATAATGCAAAACATTTAACAAAAAAAAACAAGTTTGAATCATTTGTGATCCTTGGAAACTAATGAACTTATGGATTGCTTACTTCGTTTAACCTTCACATTAGTATCAAAAATCTTACGTTGAGAAACTTTGTTGAAGATATGACCATTGTTACCACTTTTCAAAAGATTTGAAGAAAACCTTTCCTAGCTTTTATTTCTCGTTTCTTGTTGCCTATCATCACATCATTATATAAACAAAGAGAATTCAAAAAAACCAAAGTCTATGTATACCTTAGGTATCTTAGTTGTCACATATATTTGCAAATCTTCTTCTTGATTATTCTGTCCATTTGAAAAAGGTTGTATTCGATTAACTATCTCTAGCTCAACTCTTACACATATCATAAAAGTAAACTCGACACAAATTCAACCCTAAAGATCTAGCTTCTAAATGTAAAAGAGAGATCTTACCAGAGACATGAAATTGGAGATAATTCGAGTTCAGACAAGAACTCATATGCTTGTACTTACCACTTTCTTCTTTGACTTTCACTTTATGGCACACTACATAAATTCCAAGAGAGGAAAAGGGGTAAGTTTAATGGAAATAATCAAAATATTGATTTTGATTCATTCAAAAATTAAAAAGAAAAAAGTTTCTAACAAAACCCACTAATTATTGTTGGTTCCAATCTCGATTTGTATTATTTTAGAGTTAGGAGTCGTATATGAAGGATTGATACACTGACGTAAAGTTTGAAAAAGTAGAATATTACGAATGAAATTATTTAATAGAATATTTCCCTAGTCCTTGCAATTTTGGATCATGGGTTGATTTATGGATTGCTTCGGTGGTGGTCAAAGGAATCCCTCCGTCAAAATAGCAAATAATTTGACAAGTCGGAAACAAATGTAAGTTTCTTAGATAGTTTGTTAAGTTTACCTTATCTTCGAATTTATCGATTTTTAACTTGCATTGTTTTTCTTCCTTAATGTTTTTGTTATAGTAACTGTCTGATGTGAAATTTCGAGAACCGAATCATCTGAATGATAGAGTCACTATTGTTGAAAAAATCTTGGAAATCTTTGTGATTGCATCACTGAAATTAGGTGAGTGTGATTTATTTTCTCTATATAGTTTTAGGTTTTTTTAGCTAACATGTATTGTTTTTTCCATGATGAGACTGAAGAAAAATGTAGACCAAGTCGTACTAAGAAGAGAGTCACTTTTGACTCCAAAATCAAAACCTATGAGAACATTGTGTTCCAAATAAGGGAAGAAGAAAAGGTTAAACCCGAATAGAGGTTAATGGATTTTTGAGATCGTGGCAACGACAAAAAATATGTGTGATGTAATCCATGTAGCCAGTCTTAGAATAAAATATCCAAAAGACAGTAGTTCAAAAGACATGGTAAGGCAATTCATTTATATATAAGTTTTTACCTATTATGAATGTATCAGTAGAAAGATTATATGGAGTTTTGATATTTTAGGGAAAGATGTTGAAGAATTGAATGAGACAAGCAAAATCGAGACTAATGATAAAGATAGAATTTAACTTCATTTCAAAATTGAAGACTATAGTAAAGGTAGTTTGGAGATGCCATATACCATTTTCTCTATTTATTTTTCCATTTTACAACAATTGAATTTTTTACTAACCGAATTCTCAGGTTTTATCTCCAAATAATAATTCACAAAATGGAGACAGAAATGAAGATCTCCAAATATTATACCCAAATTTAGAGAAAATAGATATCTCCATTTGGATATTAAAATGAAGTGCAGTTATAGGAAATTTTATTATGTTTATCAAAATAAAGATAGATTGGGGATTGGTAACTCCAACTGAAAACTCTATTTAATTATTCATTTTTATAACAATTTTATTAACTTTATTTTTTCCCGACTGATAACTTTATTCGTTATGTGAAAAGTTATTATGACATGTGAAATATCTCGAGAAACATAATATCATTAACTTTGAAGTTTATGACAATTATTTATCATATATAATTTGTTGTTTGCACTTCCTCGATCGTGGTGGATGAATGGATAAAATAACCACATGGATTGTCGGATTTTCTTGTTGATTAAGAAAGTGGTTAGTCTTGTTGTTATTACCAATAAACAAATTTATTTCTTTTGTCATAGTATTAGTTTCATTATATCGAAAAAAGAAAATGAAAGATAAAAATTTATTTTGCAGTAAATGTTTGTAATATATTGAATCAATTTGAAGATATTTTTTACTGTAAAATCATTAATGAATAAAATAGAAAAGGAAAGTTTTGGTATATTGTTCAAATTTATTTTGAAATAATAAATTGTGTCAAGTCACAAAAAATTATAATATGATAATGTTTATACGACAAAAAGTTCAATAAGAGAGAGTAAACAAACATATGTGTATACGGTCGTGAACCCAAACATTTACAAATACCAACAAAATTTGTATTTTCTAAGACATTATTACACTTTGTGAACCCAAACATTTACAAATTTTTACAATTACACTTTATTATGACACATGCGTTGGTTATCAATATTGATTTTGACCTGAAAATAATAATGCAAGAATGTTTCTAGCTTGTAACATTTACTAAATTCCGAACAAAATATATATTTTGTAAAACATGCACATCCCTATGACAACTGCATTGGTTATTGGTATTGAGTTTAATCCGATTATAAACATGCATAAATGTTTTCTAGTTTTGGCATCTATAAATATGATCATAGATCAACTATTTTCACTCACGATACTCAAAAGTCTTATAACATTTATACTTACTAATAAAAATATCAATTTCTTTTAGTTAATTTACTGAAACAAATAATTTGTATGTGAAATTTATATGCAAATTTTTGAAGATCCAGTTCAAGGTGTTTATCCAATGCCACGTCATTTTTGGAGTCGCGCGGTCGAATGTTTGAAAACGGAAAAGATATAACTTGGAGTGACCGTTCAAAAAAATTATTAGTCAAATCTCAAGTTCAAATAATTCAAAAACCAACAAAAATGCATACATGCATGCATGCATAAAACAATGCAAAATTAGACTTCCAAGTGGTGATTCAAATTATGATATACTAAATATACTTATGTATTTTTACAATATTATATTTATTTTTGAAATAATGTTTTCGTTATTAATTGTATATAGTTTTTGATAAATTTTAGAGTTAATTAGTGTTTTGGGTACATTTTAAATGATAATTTGTCAATTGGGTGATTTTGATGCAGTATTTAAATTTTAGGTAATTTTGTTTGATTTTTGTATATAAAATGAAAAATTTACCCTTATTCACAAAACTTATTCAGAAAAATCATTCACATAAAATCATTCACATAGATCATTCACGGGAAGTCATTCACGATTCACCATTCACATGGATTATTCACGAATAATATTCGTCATTCACATGTATTATTTATTATTCACATAGACCATTGATCATTCATTCACAGAGACAATTCATCATTCATAACGATCATTCACTCAAAATCATTCACAAAATATCATTCACAAAATATCATTCACAAACAATCATTCACGAGATTTGACAATTTCGAAGTTAAGGGTAAAATTGTAGTTTAACACACAAAAATCACCTTTAAGAAAATTAAAATAAAAATCACCTAATTAGCAAATTTATGTCTCAAAATGTACCTTTTTTGCGAATTTCTGTAAATTTTAATTGTATATAGTTTAATCAAACCACACTAATGTCTAGAGAAGATCCAAAATTCAAAGGAAGTTGGAAATTTTAGCATATTTGAAATATTGTCAAGAACTTGGAAGAGTTTCAAGATAAATTTGTTCCTCCTAAACGTTTATTTATCCCATGTGATTTTGCATGTACATCTTTAGAATCTGATAATTCTAACATTAATTTTCCTATGCAATTATCTCTAATTTTATCTTTTCTGTCACGAAATTTAAATGATATTAAGTTGGGTATTGTTGGAATTCCCTCTCCACTGCCACTTGGGATAAAAAAATCTAAAATGAAAAAGAAAAAATTGGATCGAACAACAACAATTATCAACACTTTAGAAGAAAGGAATAAGTATTTTTTGAGAAAAAATTAAAGAAGACAAGCGAACAAAAACAACTTCACTTAGCTTTCAAGGAAAAGTTAGAATTTTTTTTGTTAAATAACATAAATACCATACAAATCAAGATGTATGTAAACACTTTCAAGTCGAACCAGATCGAATAAAACAAAAACGGAATTATTAATGCATAATTACCAAAAATCTCCTCTATTTACTTCGTTTGGGTACTATTTTAATGATTTAGGTGAATCCAAAAGCAATTTGTCATAGTATTAGGTCATTAATCTTTGTTTTATTAAATAAACTATGATGTAATGGATAAAAGTATTTTATTTAATTTATTTATCTTTTTATAAAAATTTATATAATTGTTGTAGAAAAACGTTATAGAATTTATCTTATACAAATAATAATCTCAATATTTTAGTTATTATAAAGAAGTACCATGTTTGTAATTATAGTTATAAATTTAAATGTTTATTTTGAAAATAAAAACATGATTGAGTTTAAAAAACAAAAGAGAAGGAAATTTTTATATGTTTTAGCTATAGTTTATATTTATATAAAAGAGATCAATTAAATGACTACTTTACAAATTAAAAAGTTTGTATCTAATATAGAGGAGAAAAAATAACATTTAGGTATATATATATATGAGAAATTCACAAAACTACACCCTTTCAACCCTCCCTTCACAAAACTACACCTAATTCAATATTTTCACAAATTTACACCCTTTCAAAATTTTAAAAGCTTAATTTACCCTTTTAAAAATTACCAAAATTAAAATATTTTCATTTGGGTTCACTAATTAATGTTTAGGTTTAGTATTAAGGGGATAAGATTGTGTGGGTAAGGCTTATTTGGATTTAATATTGAGTGTTTAGGTATAGTTTTGTGAAGTAATTTTGAAATGGTGTAGTTTTGTGAAATGTAATTCAAATGGTGTAGTTTTATAATTCTCTCTATTAATGTAATATATATATCAAAAAGGGAGAATTACAAAACTACACCATTTGAATTACATTTCACAAAACTATACCATTTCAAAATTATTTCACAAAACTACATCTAAACACTCAAAATTAAATCCAAATAAACCATGTTCACACAATCCTAGCCCCTTAATACTATACCCTAAACACTAATTAGAGAACCCAAATGAAAAGATTTTAATTTTGGTAATTTTTTAAGAGTAAAATCAAGCTTTGAAAATTTTAAAATGTTGTAAATTTGTGAAAATTTGAATTAGGTAGAGTTTTGTAAATGAAGGAAAGAAAGGGTGTAGTTTTGTGAATACCTCTATAAAAATGGAAATCTCTATCTTAGAAGAAGAAATAGAGATGAATTGGAGTAGAATTTCCTCTATTGTAGAGTTTATTGGATTTAAGATGTTTTGGAGGAAAATTTCCGATTTGATAAATGACGAAATATGTTTCAACAGATTCTTTATACTGATTTCCAACAAAAATTTTCAAATTGATTTTCGAGAGGTTGTATTTTAACATATTGAAAGAAAATCGACCAAAAAAGTAAATATTTATATAATTTATTCTGATTTAATAACTGGCAGATTTATGACGGATTTACAATTATATTTATGATATTTTTTTAAATCAAATTTAATAATTTTATTTAAATAATTTAAATATATACTAATATCATAAAACAATATAATTGTAAATATAACTGTTAAAAACATAAATTCAAAAAATATACAGAATTTTCAAAAATACACTTACTTCGCAAATACAATAACGTTACAAAAAAATTTAAAATATACATTATTCAAAAACGCACATAAATTGACACAAATCTTAGAAAAACTAAACTAAAAAAATAATTTTTATCTAATTAATAATCTCAAACATCAAACACAATTGAACTAAAAAAATTGAATCCATATGCATCATAACATCAACATAATCGAATTCCTAAACATTCTAAAATAAAAAATTAGTAAAAACTGAAGAAAACCTTACAAAAATCTATGTGGAACTTTACTAGTTTAACAACAACATCAAACTCGAATCTAACTCAACAAACACCAATCTATCATAAAAACAGATCTAACAAAAATCTATGAAAAATCAAACATAAACCATAACCAAACTAACAAAAAACTGAATACATAACCAATTTATGTGGTTTGTCATATATTATCACTCCCATGGAAGACGTCGCTTCAAAAGCTTCCAAAGCAACCCTCTTTGCGTTATCCATCAAATTTTTTGCATTTAAACTCGGAATCCTATCAAGCCAAGAAAAACAAGAAGTTATCTCAAAAGAACCTAAAAGATGTATTACAAAATATTATTCTAGACCATTAAATCAAGTTATCCAGCAGCTTGAACACCATGATACTTCGACAAGAGCAGCTTTGCTCAACTTCATGGCTTTACCTGCAGTCTCTTTAACAGTCATTTTTTCTCTTACGATTTTGCAGTAATGTGGTATGAAGAGTCTCATCAAGACTTTGCTTCATACCATCAACCTCCTACACAACAACAATCATACATAACAAACATTCAGATATTATAATGTTATTGTTACAAAAATCAATTAAGAGCATATTATATAACTTTTAAAAAAACTTGTAGCTTCTTTATCTTCCTATTCATGAACGGATCACCTTTTCATCGTGAGAACCAAGTAAAATCGAGACTAATGATAAAGAGAGAATTTAACTTCATTTTCGTAATCGAAGACTATAGTAAAGGGAGTTTGAAGATGTCATATATTTCTATATTTATTTTTTCCATTTTACAGCAATTGAATATTTTTCTCCAACCGAGTTCTCAATTTTAATTCGCAAATAATAATTAACAACATGGAGACAAAATTGGAGATCACCAAATATTAACTCCAAATTTAGAGAAAAAATGGATATCTTCATTTGAAGATTAAAATGGAGTGCATTTATAGAAAAATTTATTATGTTTATCAAAATCGAGATAGGTTTGGGGATTGGTAACTCCAACCGAAAACTCTATTTAATTCTTCATTTTTATAACAAATTTATTAACTTCATTTTTCCCGGACTGATAACTTTATTCGTTATCTGAAGTAGTTATCATAACATCACTACAAGAAACTGGGCAAATAGCAACGAATTTTAGCAAGGAATTAGCGAGGAATTTATTTAGCAACGGATTTGTGAGGAATTAGCGAGGAATTAGCGACGACACTAAATTTCGTCGCTAATTCGTCGCCAAATAGCAACGAAACTATTCGTCGCTATTTCGTTGCTATTTAGTGACGAAATAGCGACGATTTAAGGAGGAATTCCTATACCGTCGCTAAATCGTCGCTAATTAGCGACGATTTAGCGACGAAGATATTTCCTTGTTAAATAGCGACGAATTTGCAAGGAATATTGCTAGGTAGGTGAGCACGTTTTCATTGAGCTCCACCGGTATTTAGCGACGAATTATTCGTTGCAATTTCCTCTCAAAATCGTTGGTAATTCATTGGTAAAAATATTTCGTTGCTAAATCGTTGCTAAATTTCCTTGCTAATTCCTTGCTAAAATTTACAATGTCCCTATATAAACTCATTCGACCAAATCAAAATCACAACACAATATCAAAACATTCTCTCTTATATATATTCTAAACACTTATACAAAAACTTTCATAACATATATACTCAAAATGTCTCACGGTAATAACGTATACGAGTTACGATCTTGGATGTATAGACACAAAGATCGATCGGGGATAGTGACAACAGAGTTCACGGAGGGACTTCAAACATTCATGTATCAAGCTGGAAACATGCAGACTACTCAAGAAAGTGGTAAAATGTATTGTCCATGTAAGAAGTGTGTGAACACTAAATACATTCATGTTGATACCGTATGGAAACATCTTTTTAATAGGGGTTTTATGCCACAATATTTTGTTTGGTTTCAACATGGGGAAGGGTATAATTATAATAACACCGAATTTGGAGAAAGTAGTTCGTTTCATGTTCCTGAAACTAACGAACCAGCTAATTTACCGCATCATTTTGATAATAGCTATGATCATCATGGTGGGTCTAATATGCATGTAGATGATAATAGATATCATGACATGGTTGCTGATGCATTTCATGATACGAGGGAGTATTTATCTGAAAATGTTGTTGAAGAACCTAACCAAGATGCTAAACGTTTTTATGATATGTTAGACGCTGCGAATAAACCAATTTACGATGGATGTAAAGATGGATTGTCAAAACTATCATTAGCATCTAGAATGATGAATATCAAATCGGATCATAATTTGAGTGAATTTTGCATGGACTCTGGGCGGAATTACTAAAAGAGTATTTGCACGAGGATAATGTAGCTGCTGATTCATATTATGAAATACAAAAGTTGGTTTCTAGTCTTGGATTGCCTTCAGAAATGATTGATGTTTGTGTTAACAATTGTATGATTTATTGGAAAGATGATGATAAGTTGCAGGAATGTCGTTTTTGCCGTCAGTCGAGATATAAGGTCCATGGAAAAGGGAGTAAGGTCCCGTATCAACGGATGTGGTACTTACCCATTACGGACAGGCTCAAGAGATTGTATCAATCGGAAAGGACATCCGATTCAATGAGATGGCATTCAGAGCACTCAGTCGTAGATGGGGAAGTAACTCATCCGTCAGATGCAAAGGCTTGGAAGCACTTTAACACGGTATACTCTGACTTCTCTAGAGAGATTCGTAATGTATATCTTGGTTTATGCACTGACGGATTTAGTCCATTTGGTATGTCTGGTAGACAATACTCCTTGTGGCCAGTTATCGTAACCCCTTATAATCTTCCTCCATATATGTGCATGCAAAGAGAATTCCTCTTCTTAAGTATATTAGTTCCTGGTCCGAAACATCCAAAGAGAGCTCTAGATGTTTTTCTGCAACCTTTAATCCATGAGCTAAAAGAGTTATGGTGCAGGGGTTCGTACGTACGATATATCGTGCAAAAGAAATTTTATGATGCGTGCAGTGCTTATGTGGACTATTAGTGACTTTCCTGCTTATGGCATGTTATCCGGCTGGACAACGCATGGACGATTGTCTTGCCCTTATTGTCGTCATCGGACTGATGCGTTTCAACTCCCACACGGAAGGAAAACAAGTTGGTTTGATTGTCACCGACGATTTCTTCCAATTAATCATCCGTACCGGAAGAACGAAGGTTGTTCAAGAAGAACAAAGTCGTTAAACAACCACCCCTACTATATCCGGCGGGGACGAGTTACTAAACGAGTTGGATTATTACGGGGCGCAAGAAACATGTAGACGGGGTGGAAATTGGCATGTTTCGAATTTACCGACGGATACGGGAAACCCATAAGCGGCACAAGAAAAGCATCTTTTGGGAACTCCCTTCTTGGAAAGATCATTTGTTGAGACATAACCTTGATGTTATGCACATTGAGAAAAATTTCTTTGATAACATCATGTACACATTGTTGAATGTGCGGGGGAGAACGAAACACAATTTGAAGACAAGATTGGATTTGCCGAAATATGTTTTAGAAGTGAGTTGCATATTACGAACGATGGTAAGGCTCCGATCCCGATCTACGATTGAAACACGAAGCGAAAAACGCTTTATTTAATTGGGTAGCGTCGGATGTCAAATTCCCCGACGGATATGTTTCAAAGCTATCCGCATGTGTTGAGAAAGGACAAAAGTTTTCAGGTATGAAAAGTCATGATTGTCATGTATTTATGCGAGACTATTACCTTTTGCCTTCGACGAGCTTTTACTGAACCCGCACACTTAGCAATTGCAGGTACTAATTAATAATTAATTAATTATCTTTTTAATTACTTTAATTACAATATATAGTCATGAATTTTAAAAAATTTCAGGTATCGGTGCGTTTTTCCGAGATTTATGTACTCGTACACTTTCAGAAGATGTCATTGAACGGTTGCGTGAAAATATCCCTATCTTGTTGTGCAACTTGGAAAAGATTTTTCCTCCATCTTTTTTCGATGTAATGGAACACCTTCCAATACATCTTCCTCACGAGGCAGAACTAGGAGGGCTGTGCGGTTTCGGTGGATGTATCCCTTTGAACGATTTATGGGACATTTGAAAGGAAAGGCGAAAAACCTAGCAAGGGTTGAAGGATCTATCGTTGCTGGATCTTTAACGGAAGAGACTTCTCATTTCGCATCATACTATTTCGGTTCCAATGTACGAACACGTAGAACAAAAACACGACGATACGATGACGGCGGCGTTGGCGCGATATATGCGATAGATGGGGTACACGATATATTTTCCCCAATTGGAAGAGCTAGCGGAAAAACAAAAGAAGTTTGGTGGGAAAGTGATCAACATCGACAAAGTGCACATACTTACATCCTCCTTAATTGTGATTACGCACGACCTTTCGAAAGGTAATATATTATATGTTTTTATAATATATAAGCTATAATATTTTTCCTAACGAGGGGGTTTATTAATTTCAATTAGAATGTTTGAGGAACAAGTGGAGGAAGTCTATCCTGGACTTTCGAAAGACGAACTTACTGCTTATAAAGAACGCGATTTTGCGGGTTGGTTAAAAACGCAAGTTGAATATGGTGACACCACATATCCGGTTTGGTTTCGCGAGTTAATACAAGGACCGCTTGGAAAGATCACAACTTCGCCTATGTATTTTACTCGTGGTTACGTCTTGTAAATATTAAATAGCAACGATTTAGCAACGATTACAACGAATCGTTGCTAAATCGTTGCTAATGTTTCTGACATTTAACCTCGTACTTCTGATACATAGAATGTAACATATTAGTCTAATCAGTAATTTAGCAACGATTTAGCAACGATTTAGCAACGATTAGTACTTTTAGGGGTTTAAATTTGTTGGACTAATATGTTTTACATATCGTTGCTAAATCGTTGCAATTTGATATTTAGCAACGATTTAGCAACGATTCGTCGCTAATTCGTTGCTATTTAGCGACGATTTAGCGACGAATCGTTGCTAAATCGTTGCTAATTTTTGCAATATACAAATCTTTAAACCCTAAATCCACCCCAAAATAAAGGTTTTTAAGAATTAGTGTTAACTTAAGAAGTGTAAACAAAGGTGAAAACAATTGTATAAATCAATAAAAAAAAATTGATTACAATATTATACTTAACGTGTATTAACTTACCGTTAACTTATATGTTTTACTAACATAAAGTTTATAATACAGAAAATTTTCAGTTTTTTAGTAAATATCATATTTTGAAGTGTTATTCTCAATCTTATAATCTATAATTACATATGAAGTATGTATTATAGCATAGCAAACCGTTTTAGGGGTTGAAACCCTAAAAATAGGGTTTGGGTTTAGCAACGATTTAGCAACGATTCGTTGCTAAATCGTTGCTAAATATTAAATAGCAACGATTTAGCAACGATTACAACGAATCGTTGCTAAATCGTTGCTAATGTTTCGACATTTAACCTCGTACTTCGATACATAGAATGTAACATATTAGTCTAATCAGTAATTTAGCAACGATTTAGCAACGAATCGTTGCTAAATCGTTGCTAAATCGTTGCTAAATACTTGATCGGACACGTACACTGTATCCGTCATAGGTCTTGTACTTGGCGTAATACATGTTAGGGTTTATCAACGAATTAGCAACGATTTAGCAACGAATCGTGGCTAATTCGTTGCTAAACCCTAACATGTATTACGCCAAGTACAAGACCTATGACTATAAACTAGCAAAATCTACTCTTAAGGAGCAGTATAATGTTGACTTTTTGGTATAAATTATCTCCTCTCAGAAACTTATCGGCGAAGCCGAAGTAACTTCAATGGCGATTCCTGCGATTTCTAGATTTTCTTCTTCTTCTTCTTCTTCACATGGCATCATTATCCAGCTTTTCTCTGTTTTGTTTTACTTTTTGATTTTTTAATTTATGTTTTTTTTAATATTAGATTAGTTTACTAGTTTCTAAATACTTGATCGGACACGTACACTGTATCCGTCATAGGCCTTGTACTTGGCGTAATACATGTTAGGGTTTAGCAACGAATTAGCCACGATTCGTTGCTAAATCGTTGCTAATTCGTTGCTAAACCCAAACGTGTGAACAAGGGAAACCCGAAAATATTTTAAAAAATAGCGACGATTTAGCAACGATTCGTTGCTAAATCGTCGCTATATGTAGTTTAGCGACGATTTAGCAACGATTCGTTGCTAAATCGTCGCTAAATTTTCGTTTTCCCTCCGGTGGGAAAACGAAAAGATTACAAAAACTATTCGTTGCTAAATCGTTGCTAATTAGCAACGATTTAGCAACGATCACAAAATCTATAAATAAGGCCAAATTCTTTCATTTTTTTCACACAACCTTCTCTCTACATTTTATCTCTCTACAATCTCTCTATAAAAACACCACAATTTTTTCTCAAAACACTAAACCTTTTTACAAAAATGCCTCCTCGTCCAAACCATTATTTTAATTTCATCCGTAATCGTTACGGTAGCGGATCGATTCTAATCCTCCCCGAGAACCTTCAGAACCAACCCAACCCGACATCCATGAGGTCCCCGAGGTGGGGTTAGATGCTGCTTCCAACATTCCACCGGCGGATTTACCACCGCCTCCGCATCAAGGACCCCACATGATGCGGATCTTGGATCTCCTACGACAAGAAGGCCACGACCGTTTGCCTTTGATAGATCCAGACCGGCCGCGACACACGTTTTGGTAATTTTTTAATATTATATTAAAAATATTAAAAAATAATAAAAAAATTTATTAAATATTAAATATTAATAAAAAAATTTACTTTGTTAGGTTTTGCGATAACAAAGTGAGTCGGAGTGTCGCGGACACAATGAAGTCTTACTTCGTCGAGCCGCACGTGAACTGGTCCCAAACGCCGGGATACATACGGGATATCTCGGTTCGAATCTTTCGCGGTAAACTAAATTAAATTTTAAATTTTAATTAAAATAATTTATATTTAAATATAAATTAAAATTTTTAATTTGAAAATTTTAATTTAAAATTTCTAATTTAAAAAGTTAAACTAAAACTTAGTTTTAATTAATAGCAAAAATGGCATTGGGCCGAGGCGATACGGTGAAAGTCCGTAAGGGGTTCAACGAGAAGGCGATGCACCGCCTTACGGCATTGTTTCCGGTTGGAAGAAAGACTGGAAACTAAAAGGAGATGGTGGAAAGCCGGAGTCGATGGACCCGGCGGTGTGGAAAGGGCTGATCGACTACCGGACGGAACCGCATTCTCTCGCCGTCGCGCAAAAGCGTTCCAAGTCCCGCCTCACTCCTATCGACGGGATCGGTCCCTACGTCCACACTTCGGGACCGAGTTCATACGCCGGTCGTCGTATTAAAATGGTAAATTTAATTTTTTAACACTTTCTTTAATTATTTTTTAAATAAATAAATATTTAATATAAATATTAAATATAGGCCGAGGAAGAGGGTGAACTCGCCCCTATTGTGGAGATATTGAAGAAAACCCGAAGCGCAAAGATGGGTCATATGTCAGTTCACGATCTGAAAAGATCGTGAATGACTATGAGGCTAGACTCTCCGAGCGGGTAAGTCGGTCGTCCACCGCGAAGGGAGCTCGGTGAACTCCTCGGGACGACTTTCGGTCGCGGAATGCGACCAAATCTACTACGAGGTAAATAATTTAATTTATATTTTTTAAATTATATTATATTTACTAACGGATATATAATATTAATTCTACGTAGGTCGCTCCGAAAAAGAAGAACCGCACTTTCGGAGTCGGTTCTATCGAGACCGTTCCCGCAGCTTCTTCAACGCAACCTCCTGTTTCTCAGCGGGATCAGGCTGCGGAGAATGCTCGTTTGCGACAGGAACTCCAAGATACAAACGCCCGCTTCAAGACAATGACGGATCTATTCTCCATAATTGCGATGGATAGTCCAAACCTGGCTAATGCGATGCGGGAACGCGGATTAGGGGTCGATCCGGAACCGGAGGTTGCTCCGGACGAGGCTGAAGCCGCGGCGCAAGAACGGGACGGAATGTCGGGATTAATGATTTTGATCCCTAGTTTAGTTTTTGTAAAATGTAATTTGAATTTTAAATTTTAATTATAATAATTTTATTTTATTTTATTTTTAAATTCGTTTTTAAATTTTTTTTTAAATTTTTTTTTAAAAATCGTTGCTAATTCGTTGCTAATTTAGCAACGAATTAGCGACGATTGTTATGTTCTTCGTTGCCAAATCGTTGCTAAATTTAGCAACGATTTGGCAACGATTTAATCAAATCGTCGCTAATTCGTTGCTAAAATTAGCAACGAATTAGCAACGATGTGTATAAAGAATCGTTGCCAATTCGTTGCTAAATTAGCGACGAATTAGCAACGATTTGTATAAAGAATCGTTGCCAATTCGTTGCTAAATTAGCAACGAATTAGCGACGTTTGCAGCAATTTCATAAGTTTTTAAATTCTGAAAATCGAAAATAATTTTTTTAAATTCGACGCTAAGTCGTTGCTATTTCGAAGCTAAAATAACCTTGCAAATTCGTTGCTAATTCGTCGCTAAAATAGCAACGAATTAGCAACGAATATTTGGCAACGAATTAGCAACGATTTTGAGTCGTCGCTAATTTAGCAACGAATTAGCGACGATTTCGAAATAGCGACGAGAGATTAGCGACGAAAATGTAATCGTCGCTAAATCGTTGCTAAACGCGTTTAGCAACGATTTAGCAACGATTTTGGTCGTTGCTAAATGTGCAGATTCTTGTAGTGCATACCAAATTTCTAGAGAAACATAATATCATTAACTTCGAAGTTTATGAGAATTATTTATTATATAATTTGTTGTTAGCACTTCCTCGATTGCGGTGGATGAATGAATAAAAGATCCCCCTGGATTGTCGCATTTTCTTGTTGATAAGAAAATGGTTAGTCTTGTTGTTATTAGCAATAAACAAATTTATTGATTTTTCTAGTATTATTTCATTATCGGAAAAAGAAAATGAAAGATAAAAGTTTATTTTGCAATAAATGTTTGTAAAATATGTTTTGATTTTTGATGTCTAGAACACAAAATCTCAATTGTATTTATTGAATAAATTTGAAAACATATTTTATTGTAAAATTATTAATGAATAAAATACAAAAATGGTAGTCTTGGTATTAGTTCCAACTTATTTGAAATAATATATTGTGTCAAGTAGGAAAAAGATTATAATATGATAATGTTTATACGACAACAACTTCAATAAGAGAGAGTAAACAAACATATATGTATACGGTGTTCAAACCAAACGATAAACATGCATAAATATGTTCATAGATCAACTATTTGCACTCACAGTACTCAAAAGTTCTATAACATTTATACTTACGAAGAAAAATATCTCGTTCTTTTAGTTACTTTCATGAAATAGATAATTTGTATGTGAAGTTTATATGCAAATTCTCAAGATCGAGTTAAAGGTGTTTATCCAAAGCCATGTCATTTTTGGAGTCCTTGGGTCAAATGTTTGAATATGGAAACGATATAACTTGGAGTGAACGTTCAAAAAAATTAATCTGCTAAATCTCAAATTCTTAAGAATCGAAGTTTTGGTTTGGTTTGGAATTGGTTATGTGCAAATAATTGATGGGCAATAGTTATGGTTTGGAATTAATATTTACCGCATTGCCTCCATAATTGTCCTAATAACTTTCACTATTTACATGATTTCACCATAACTTTAATATGTCCCTAAATCTTCTAATGAAGTATTATATTTACAGAAATGTCATGTAATGATATTTTCCCAATTGTCCCATAATATTGTTTATAATTTGGCATGTAATTTCACAATATTTGCAATATTTCCCCTTTAACTTTTCGTATTTGGGGCGTTGCCCCCTTAACATTTCGTATTTGCGGCGTTTTTCCCTTAACTTTCATATTTGTGGCATTAGCCCCTTAACTTTTCGTATTTGTGGCGTTGCCCCCTTAACATTTTGTATTTGTGGCGTTGCCCCCTAAACTTTTAGTATATGCGGCGTTGCCCCTTACCTTTTCGTATTTACGGCGTTTCCCCCTTACCTTTTTGTATTTGCTGCGTTGCCCCCTTACCATTTCGTATTTGCAGCGTTGCCCCTTACCTTTTCGTATTTGCGGCGTTGCCCCCTTACCTTTTCGTATTTGCGGCGTTGTCCCCTTACCTTTTCGTATTTGCGGCATAGCCCCCTTACCCTTTCGTATTTACGGCGTTGCCCCCTTACCTTTTCTTATTTGCTCCGTTGCCCCATAAGTTTTCATATTTTTGGCGTTTCCCCCTTAACTTTTTGTATTTACGGCGTTGCCCCCTTAAGTCTTTATATTTGCGGCATTTCCCCCTTAAATTTTCTTATTTGTGGCGTCGCCCCCTAACTTTTTGTATATGCGGCGTCGCCCCCTACCTTTTCGTATTTTTGGCGTCGCCCAATATACTTCCGAAATTTGCCGCGTCGCCCCTCAACTTCTTGAATTTTCCTCGTCGCCACCTCAACTTTCGGAATTTACCGCGTTGCCCTCTGATTTTTCGTTACTTACTGCCTCGCCCTTTGATGTTTCGTTATTTGCCGCGTCGCCTTTGAAGTTTTGTTATTTGCCGCATCGTCCTTAAACTTTTTGTATTTTCCGCATCGTCTCCTAAACTTTCATTATTTCCGGATCGCCTCCTAAATTTTCGGTATTTTCCGTATCACCCCCTAAACTTTTGCTATTTTCCGCATCGCCCCTTAGCTTTCTATTTTTTGCATCTGACCCCATAACTTTTGAAATTCTATGCCTAATCCAATAATTTTTTGAAACCGCAATACTGGCCAATGCCCTTTGGTTTTACCTTCTTTCAGTGCTAAAAAATCAAAACAAATATATATACAAAATATCAAAAACACGTACAATATCTAATATTGCTAGTTGAGCAATAGTCATGTAGATTCGATTCTCGACACTGATTAGGTTGGGAGGCACGAACTAATCCATATTTATGTCTGAAGATGTAGTTGAACCGATGACATTTAAATAATTATCGCTTTAGAATGAACAACTATTTGTAAAATTGCATAATGTTTAGAATTAACCTAATAGAAAATTAAATCATGGATTCAAACATTAAAGTGAACATAGAATATTTTTTGGACCAAGTCAAATATTTTCTTGTGTCATAGTACTTAGTTCGTTTCGTTTCGACATCACGTAACCGAACGGTTCTAGGTTTCTCTTCCACCATCGGTCGTTGTCGAGGTTTTCTTTGGATCTATTCATGTATAAAAAATCTTTAACTAAAGATGTGGATGAAAGAAGAAAATGAAATAAGCATGAGAGTTTAATATGTTTACAATATTGGCATTCGTTTTATGTAATTGGAAACGAAGTTTTTTGAATCCATTATTAATAAGTGTTGATTTATTTTGTTTTGAAAATTTTTAATGGCCCACTTTGTTTTGTTAACAGAGAGGACCTACCCAAGTTTAAACTACCCAAGTTGCTCCCTATACTTCCGGAATTTGCCGCATCGTCCCCTAATCTTCCGGAATTTGCCGCGTCGCCCCTGATCTTTCAATTTTTACGCATCGACCCTTAAACTTTCAGTATTTTCTACATTGCTCCCTAAACTTTTGGTATTTTCCGCATCCCCCTAAACTTTTGGTATTTTCTGCATCACCCCCTAAACTTTCGGTATTTTCTACATCGCCCCTAAACTTTCGGTATTTTCCGCACCGCCCCCTTAACTTTCGGTATTTTCTGCATCGCCCCTTAACTTTCTATTTTTATACACCTGGCCCCATAACTTTTGAAATTTCGTGCATAATCCAATAATTTTTTGAAACTCCAAGATTAGTTCATGACCTTTGGTTTTTCCTTGTTTCAGTGCTAAAAATAGTAAAACAAATTCTACCCATTTAATATTATATCTTAAACACTAATTAACGACATTATAGGATTTCAATCATTGGCGGAGCCAGAATATATATTCACCAGGGTCATTTGATCGTATAGTTGGATTCTACGATCACTCATGTCTTGAAATCTCTTTATCACCGATTCATTCGTAACAAATTCTTCTTCCATTATAGGTGTTCCAATGTCAAGTTGCTCACAAAGAACTAATTTTAGCTATAAAAGAATCCCATCCATCACTTCTAAGATTATGCAATTGACGTTTAGTGGATTTTACTAACGACATAACATTCAAGATATCTTGATCTTTCCTTTGTATAAAGCCATTGATAAGTTATCAGTGAGACCCATAACTTGCAACATCAACTCGAGCTAGAAAACAAAATCAAAGGTCTGAAAGTACTTGAAAATACCATATGCTTGTTGTCTTTTGGTGGAGTATGTCCCTTCCTTATATACTTGAGAACTGTAAATATAGACCAAAACAACTCATTAAGTCGTAGCAAAGTCTTATAATGTGAAACCCAACAAGTTATTTTCAGGTCTTTGAAGAGAGAGTTCTTGAATCAATCCAGTTCCCGTTTTAATTTCACCATTGCTAATCCCTTCCTCTAATTTTTGCCGATAGGTTTCCCGAATCATATCTCTTCTCTTGCAAGAAGTTCCAACCACATTCACCAAAACGTAAATCATATCAACAAAAATCTCCAACTTCAAAATGTTTTTTTGCAACTACCATGATAACCAATTGAAGTTCATGAGCAAAGCAATGAACATAATATGCAGACTACTTTCTTTCAAAATTAATTATTTCAATTCATTGAATTCTCCTTTCATATTGCTATCTCCATCATACCCTTGTCCTCTAACCTTTGTCAAACTTAGTCCATATTTAGCAAACAAAGAATCAATTGCATCCTTCAAAGATAAAGAAGATGTCTCCTTAACGTGAGTAACGCCAACAAACATTTCTTTGACTATCCCAAACTTATCAACAAAGCGAAAAAACACTGCCGTTTGTTCTTTATATGATACATCTGCAGATTCGTCTACCAGCAAACCAAAGACATCATTATCAATTTCTTCAATAATCGATTTAGTTACCTCATCTGCAAAGCAATGCGCAATGTCCTTTTGAATTAAAGGCGATGTCATCTGATTATTTTTAGGAGCATTATTCAACACAACTTTTCTTACAACCTCATTTTGAACAGTTGTGTATTTCAAAAGCTCTAAAAAATGCCCTTTATTTGTGGACTCATCTGATTCATCATGACCACGGAATGGTAATCCTTGATGTAACAAATGTCTAGCAACATCAACCGAAGAATTCAATCGGATTGGGTAATCATTCTTCACAACATCACTTTGTTTGCGAACAACATGTTTGATAGAATGTTCTTGTCTCATCAAATACTCACATTTTCTTTTGGCATTATTATGAAAACTATTCACATCAGTTCCCACATGTGGGTCCAACCCTTTCTTCCAACCACAAAAACCGATAAAAAGGCATCACTTCCACCTTGATTTTGAAATTGATCTTTGAATAAATAACAACACAAACAGAAAACCCTCTCTTTTTCACAGTATACTCTAACCAATCACCATATTTATCAAACCATTTGAGATTGAAACGTTGTAACACACCTCCAATTGGTGTCTGTTTGAAATTATGACACGAGGTTGATAAGGTCTTCTAGCCAAATTTGCGTCGTACTTCGTCTCTTTGATTAGGATGATAACTTAGAATACTTTTTCATTTAGCTGGATCCAATGGCAAATCATCTAAATCAATATTAGCCAGTGGAGTGTTTCTTGACACAAAGCGATCCATTAGTTTTGTGGTTATCTATATAAAAACATATACTCGATAAACAAAATTATTATAAAATAAAAATCAAACAATAAAAAATTAAAATCTCTGTTATTCATAGGTTTTCTTCGATGAGATACAATAATATATATTATGTGTATTGATGAAACTTAATAATTGAAAACTTGCAAACATAGCAACTTAAAACTCATGAAAACTTTTGTTTTTCATGAAACTCATTATTATATATATTATTGTTTGATATGATTAACAATTGTAAAGATTAATACCAAATATAAATCAAACACAAGTAAATTTCCTTAATATATTTAAAACTGGAATTTTACAAACAAAAAGTTACCTAAACTTATCAGATTCGAGCTTGTCACGTTGATGAAGGTTTTGGAAAAGACGGAAGAAAAAATTAAACCTACTAAATCATATGTTATATTAGGTTAATTTATAGTTAATGAGCTTAAATATATATATATATATATTGGTACTATTCATCAGTACTATTCATCGGTACTATTCATCGATACTGTTCATCGACACTGTTCATCCCAACGCAGGTTACCGAGGTCTTTAGCTCCCGGTCGTAACCAAATTCAGAATTCAATTAGTGAACAAGGTAAAAACAAAATCAATCTATTATTTTTTATTTAGATCTATTTATTAAAAAAAACATATGCATATAATCGATTTGTACATGTTTTAGCTAGAGCTATATTTTATGAACACATCATGTTTATTAATCAATATTTTTTAAAAAAAAGTTACACACATGTTTTATGTTGATTGGTGCCAAGATGATTGTTATTGGTCCGAGACAATTATGGAAATGAAGAAACGTGAGGTTGTACAAGTACAAAATTTGATATTGTCAAGTTGTTTGTTACATTTATGAAAATTTCTTATAATACCAACCCAAAGTTTCTTACATGAAAATACCATTAGAAAGATTTTATTCGAAGAATACCACCAATACTAAAACAAGTTTCAACTTTTAAGTCTTTTCATTTTGTTCTTTTTTGCTTATCATTTAGTGTGTATGATTTAGTTATGAAGAGGTTTGTGTTGTGATTAAAAAACAAAGGGTTTTGTGTTTAGTTTAAAAGTTTAAAGCTAATTTAAGGGTTTTCATATTTTTTACTAAAAAGACTTTCATTTTTTACTGTATATATATAACAATTGTCTAAGTGTATTTACTTTTCTACTTGTCCCAAGTCTTTTATGTTTTTAAACGATTCTAATAGTGTGAACTAAAGTACATAATTTGATTTTTAAAAGTTGTGAAGTGTTCCATTAATTGGTTTCCACATTCATTCTTTATTTCAGTGACTAAATCAAATTTCGAACCATATTCTATTTTGGAGATGGCATTGATTCCTCCACCATGTGATGAAGGAGAGGAATAGGAAGCTATGTGTAGTGATTTGCGTCAATCTTTGGAATGGTCGCCGAAGGATGGTTGGAAATTTACTTCAATGGTATTAGTTTGTATTTTCTTATATACTCCCTCCGTTTTTAATGTAGGATTTTCTAGGAAAAAAACTGTTTTGAAATGTATGATTTCTAGAATAATTAACATATATTTTCCTATTATGTCCTTACTTATACCTTTATGATTTATCACGTTTATATTTTATCAATCATAATAACAATAATAAATGAGGTTAGAAAAGTCATTTTAAAGTATTTGTTAATTTGTGATTTTTTTCTAGAAAATCCTACATTAAAAACAGAGGGAGTATGTTCTTTCATATTTTTCTTTTCTAAATTCGTTTGTGTATTGTTATTTATTACTTTTCATGTTTGTTCACTTGTTTACAAGATCAGTAAAACAGGAAATGTGCAGGCAATGTGCTAAGTTGGTTACACGTAAGCATGAAAATTTATTTAGATTCACTATTTAGCGTTTACAATTTTGTTGTTGAAAGTTTATTTTGGATTTGATATTTAGTATTTAGGTGTATTTATAGAAATGAATTTAAATGAATGTAATTTTGAAAATACAGTTCTAAAAATGTACTTTTATAATTCCCACTTACTTCTATTGACTAAGAGAGAAACTACTCTACGTGTGACCATTTATTTATTTTGTGTCAACTATTTATAAATTGTCATATTTGTTTTTGTATACAGTTTAGACTTAGACACATCAATTATACATTAACTTCTTTGATTTTATATAATAGATGATTCTATTGTGATGATTATTTGGTTTTCATTAACATATTCTCAACAAAAGAAAAAACAGTTATGAATCATGTTTACAATTGGTTAAGTATTGAAAGAAGAGCCAGCAAAAAACATAAGAGAGAGACACAAAGTATGAATTGAAAGGCGAGGGAGAGCTTCGTCTCAATATAATGGAATCGGATTAAATCGAAGCTGCTATTTACGATTTGGAAGAGCTTATTGTCCAAATTGAATGGATCATACATGTTGTGTCCGGATGGTGGAGGAGGATTGGTATTAAGATGGAAATACGAAGATCACCACCCGTTCTCTTCAGGAATGTGACGTCACAAATGGTTACAAAACTCCATTCAATTGAAATTATGTTCTATAAATACACCTAAATAGTATATATTAATCTCAAATAAGTTGTAATCCCTTTAGAGTTAAACCCAAAATGCTAAATAGTGAATCTATATGAAAATTTTAATTTAGATTAATCTTTTGAAAGGTAATTTAATCATTTAAAACTTAAAAAATGTGTGTAAATTTTTCATTTTATATCAAATATAACTATAAAGCTGCTAAAGATGAGTAGAATTTCAAATTATATAGTATATCGCGTATGTTTTAATTTCTTTTGCATATATTTCCATAGGAGATTGATGAAAAAGATTGCAAAACTTTGATGAAGAATCGAAAGAGTAAATCTATGAATGTTGGTACACACAAAAAGACATGATTAAGTTAGGTTATATATAGTATTCTTCCAAGCACCTAGGATGCACCTCTAAGGCCACATGTTTGTAAGAGGTGGTGATAGGTTGTTCTTCTCTGAATTATTTACACTGCTAAACCTTGCAATAGTCGATAAATATGTTGGTCCATTTTGTTACTTATAAGACATGATATGTCATGGGTTTTGCAAAACTTAGAAAGCCTATAATTTACCAAGGATCACAAGTTGATTGTACTCAAAACCAATTACTATTTTGGGTTCATTGATTAGTGTCTAGGTTTGATGTCTTAAAAAACATTTTTTGTGTTTATAATTTAGTTAGATTAAATATTTTGTGTTTATGTTTGTCAAATAAAATTTGAAAAAGTATTCTCTTGTGAAGTGTAATTTGAAAATGTAATTCAATGGTTTTCATTAAAAATCCTACTAAATATAGTAAGCCACACACGATCTAATTATTATATTTTGCCACACACGACCCGATTATTATATTTTTGTAAAAAATCTATTAATTTAGGGTGTGATTGTTTGGGGTTTTAGACTAGCCACTTTCTTGTTGATGGCTAGTCTTCTTGTTATTAGCAATAAACAAATTTATTGCTTTTGTTATCGAAAAAATAAAATTAAAATTAAAGATAAAAATTTATATTGCAGTAAATGTTTGTAAGATATGCATTGAGTTGCGATGAATCTCAATTGTATATATTTAATCAATTTGAAGACATTTTTTTATTGTAAAATCATTAATGAATAAAATAGAAAAGGAAAGTTTTGGTATATTGTTCAAATTTATTTTGAAATAATAAATTGTGTCAAGTCACGAAAAATTATAATATGATAATGTTTATACGACAATAAGTTCAATAAAAGAGAGTAAACAAACATATGTGTATACGGTGGTGAACCCAAACATTTACAAATACCAACAAAATTTGTATTTTCTAACATATTATTACACTTTGTGAACCCAAACATTTAAAAATTTGTATACGGTGGTGAATCCAAACATTTACAAATTTGTATACGCTGGTGAACCCAAACATTTACAATTACACTTTATTATGACACATGCGTTGGTTATTAGTATTGATTTTGACCCGACAATAATAATGCAAGAATGTTTCTAGCTTGTAACATATACTAAATTCCGCACAAAATGTATATTTTGTATACATTGCACATCACTATGACAAATGCATTGGTTATTGGTATTGAGTTTAATCGGACGATAAACAAGCATAAATGTTTTCTAGTTTTGGCATCTATAAATATGATCATAGATCAACTATTTGCACTCACAATACTCAAAAGTCTTATAACATTTATACTTACTAATAAAAATATCTATTTCTTTTAGTTAATTTACTGAAACAAATATTTTGTACGTGAAATTTATATGCAAATTTCTGATGATCCATTTCAAGGTGTTTATCCAATGCCAAGTCATTTTTGGAGTCGCTCGGTCGAATATTGAAAACGGAAAAGATATAACTTGGAGTGAACGTTCAAAAAAATTAATCAGTCAAATCTCAAGTTCAAATAAATCAAAAAGCAACAAAAATGCATGCATGCATAAAACAATGGAAAATTAGACTTTCAAGTGGTGATTCAAATTCTGATATAATAAATATAGAAAAAATTAGGAAATCGGGTACATTTTTAGACCTTAATTTGCAATAAGGTGATTTGTGTTTCAAAATTGGTAATTATGTGATTTTCCTTCCTTCTATGTTTTATGACTGATATACCCATATGCGCATTCACACAGGTTCATGAATGTTCACAATTTTTCTTTTTCAGATTTTTTCATGAATTATTTAATCAAACTATGAATGTTCACATGTTATCTTGAATATTCACACATGTTCATGAATATTCACACATTTTCATGAATATTCACACATTTTCATGAATTTTCACACATGTTCATGAATATTCACACATGTTCATGAATATTCATACATCTTCATGAATATTCACCCAATGTCACGATTATTTTAGAAGAAAGAACATGAATGTTCATACGAATACATGAATGTTCACGCATTCACACGACCTGACCAGAAAGTTCATGGTTATTTTTGACTTTTCAACATAAAAAATCACCTAAATGCAAATACAAAAAAAAATCACCCTATTGGCAAATTAAGAAATAAAAAGTACGTAGTTTACTGAATAACTCATAAATATACTTATGTATTTTTACAATATTATATTTATTTTTGAACTAACGTCTTCGTTTTTAATTGTATATAGTTTTTTGGTAAATATTAGAGTTAATTAGTGTTTTGGGTACATTATAAAAGATAATTTGCCAATTGGGTAATTTTGATGTAGTAATTAAATTTTAGGTAATTTTGTTTGATTTCGGTATTTAAAATGATAAATTTACCCTTATTCACATAACTTATTCACAAAATCATTCACATAAAATCATTCACATAGATCATTCACGGGATGTCATTCACGATTCACCATTCACATGGATTATTCACGAATACTATTCGTCATTCACATAAATACCATACAAATCAAGATGTATGTGAATACTTTCAAGTCGAACAAGATCGAAGAAAACAAAAATGGAATTATTTATGCATAATCAATAAGATCCTCCTCTATTTACTCTTTTTGGGTACTATTTCAATGGTTTAGGTGAATCCAAAAGCAATTTGCCGTAGTATTAGGTCATTAATCTTTGTTTTATTAAATAAACTATGATTTAATGGATAAAAGTATTTTGTTTAATTTATTTATCTTTTTATAAAAATTTATATAATTGTTGTAGAAAAAAATGTTATAGAATTTATCTTTTACAAATAATAATATCAATATTTTAGTTAATATTTATAAAGAAGTAGCATGTTTGTAATTATAATTTAAATGGTTATTTCGAAAATAAAAACATGATTGAGTATAAAAAATAAAAGAGAACGGAATTTTTATATGTTTTAGCTATATTTTATATTTATATAAAAGAGATAAATAAAATGACTACTTTGCAAATTAAAAAGTTTGTATCTAAAATAGAGGAGAAAAAATAACATTTAGGTATATTTATAAAAAATGAAAATCTCTTTCTTAGAAGAAGAAATAGAGATGAATTGGAGAAGAATTTCCTCGATTGTTGAGTTTATTGGATTTAACATGTTTTGGAGGAAAATTTCCGATTTGATAAATGACGAAATATGTTTCGACGGATTCTTTTTTACTGATTTCCATTGAAATTTTTCAAATTGATTTTTGAGAGGTTTTATTTCGACATCTTGACAGAAAATTAACCAATAATAAATATTTATACTATTTATTTTGATTTAATAACCGACAGATTTATGACGGATTTCAGACGAATTTATGATATTTTTTTAAATCGAAATTTTATAATTTTATTTTAAATAATTTAAATATACACTAATATCATAAAACAATATAGTTGTAAATATAATTGTAAATATAATTGTTAAAAACATAAATTCAAAAATTATACATAATTTTCAAAAGTACAATTACTTCGCAAATACAATAACGTTACAAAAAACTATAAAATATACATTATTCAAAAACTCACATAAATTGACACAAATCTTATAAAAACTAAACTAAAAAATAATTTTTATCTAATTAATAGTCTCAAACATCAAACACAATTGAACTAAAAAAATTGAATCCATATGCATCATAACATCAACATAATCGAATTCCTAACCATTCTAAAATTAAAAATTAATAAAAACTGAAGAAAACCTTTCAAAAATCTATGTGGAACTTTACTAGTTTAACAACAACATCAAACTCGAATCTAACTCAACAAACACCAATTTATCATAAAAACAAATCTAACACAAATCTATGTAAAATCAAACTCAAAATCTTAATCTTTGCCTAATTAACTATCTCAAACATAAACCATAACCAAAATAACAAAAAAACTGAATACAAAACCAATTTATGTGGTTTGTCATGAATTATCACTCCCATGGAAGACGTTGCTTCAAAAGCTTCCAACGCAACCTTCTTTGCGTTATCCATCAAAATTTCTGCATTTAAACTCGGAATCCTATCAAGCCAAGAAAAACAAGAAGTTATCTCAAAAGAACCTAAAAGATGTATTACAAAAACAAATTTCTAGACCTTTAAATCAAGTTACCTAGAAGCTTGAAGTATTATACACCATGATGCTTCGACAAGAGCAACTTTGCGAAGCATCATGGCTTTACCTGCAGTCTCTTTAACAGTCATTTGTTCTCTTACGATTTTGCAGTAATGTGGTATGAAGAGTCTCATCAAGACTCTGCTTCATACAATCAACCTCCTACACAACAACAATCATACATAACAAACATTCGGATATTATAATGTTATTATTACCAAAATCAATTAAGAGCATCTTATATAACTTTTAAAAAAACTTGTAGCTTCTTTATCTTCCTATTCAAGAACGAATCACCTTTTCAGCGTGAGAACTAAGTAAAATCGAGACTAATGATAAAGTCAGAATTTAACTTCATTTTCGTAATTGAAGACTATAGTAAAGGGAGTTTCCATTTTACATCAATTGAATATTTTTCTCCAACCGAATTCTCAGTTTTAATCTCCAAATAAAAATTAACGAAATGGAGACAGAATTGGAGATCACCAAATATTAACTCCAAATTTAGAGAAAAATGGATATCTTCATTTGAAGATTAAAATTGAGTGCAGTTATAGGAAATTTTATTATGTTTATCAAAATCGAGATAGATTTGGGGATTGGTAACTCGAACCGAAAACACTATTTAATTCTTCATTTTTATAACAAGTTTATTAACTTCATTTTTTCCCGACTGATAACTTTATTCGTTATCTGAAGTAGTTATCATAATATACGAAATCTCTTGAGAAACATAATATCATTAACTTCGAAGTTTATGACAATTATTTATTATATAATTTGTTGTTAGCACTTCCTCGATCGCGGTGGATGAATGAATAAAAGAGCAACATGGATTGTCGGATTTTCTTGTTGGTTAAGAAAATGGTTAGTCTTGTTGTTATTAGCAATAAACAGATTTATTGATTTTTCATAGTATTATTTCATTATCGAAAAAAGAAAATGAAAGATAAAAGTTTATTTTGCAGTAAATGTTTGTAAAATATGTTTTGAGTTTTGATGTCTAGAACACAAAATCTCAATTGTATTTATTGAATAAATTTGAAAACATATTCTATTGTAAAATTATTAATGAATAAAATACAAAAATGATAGTTTTGGTATTAGTTCCAACTTATTTTGAAATAGTATATTATGTAAAGTCAAAAAAGATTATAATATGATAATGTTTATACGACAACAACTTCAATAAGAGAGAGTAAACAAACATATATGTATATGGTGGTGTAACCAAACGATAAACATGCATACATGTTTTCTAGTTTTGACATATATAAATATGATCATAGATCAACTATTTGCACTCACAATACTCAAAAGTTCTATAACAGTTATACTTACGAAGAAAAATATCTGGTTCTTTTAGTTACTTTCATGAAATAGATAAATTGTATATGAAGTTTATATGCAAATTCTCAATATCCAGTTAAAGGTGTTTATCCAAAGTCATGTCATTTTGGAGTTGTTGGGTCGAATGTTTGAAAATGGAAACGATTTAACTTGGAGTGAACGTTCAAAAAAAATAATCAGTTAAATCTCAAATTCTTAAGTATCGAAGTTTTGGTTTGGTTTGGAATTGGTTATGTGAAAATAATTGATGGGCAATAGTTTATGGTTTGGAATTGATATTTACCCAAACCACAACACTCATATAAACTTGTTTGCCACTGATGAGGAATGGGAAACCATTGGACTAAGACGTGCAAAACACCTAAGTATCTCGTTGATCTCTATCAAGAGAGTGTGAAAATAATCTAGAAGTTCATTTAGTTCATCACGATGGTAAAGAAGTTTACAACCATGAGATAGATGACTATGAGACTTCGGAATCGGATTGCCTAAACGCGACTTAATTGTTTTCGACATCTAAGTGTTCTTGATCGATTTATGAGAATTCAATAAACAAAATATCTAAAGGCACGGTTCATTAGCCAAATTGCGGGTATAACTAAATTTAGTGAATGCTAAGGATAGGCCCATGGCAGGCCCATATTCCCAAGGGCACGCATCCTCAGATGCTTCATATTCACCCAACTCAAAAGGGCTTATTGAGTTTCAAAAAAATGTGTTTGAATGGTTTCCACATTGAAACTAAGGGTGAAGGGAACAAAGGATTCTCACAGAATACTAAGAGCACCCAAGACCATGAGAAGGTCTTAGAGACTATATCCATCTCATAAACCTTTATTATGCCAAGGTTAATATGATAGAGGCTAATACAGTAAACAAAAGGGTTTACTGAGAAATTTACTAATGGCATGGCCGGCTTGGTCAACCTTGTTCTAACATGATACGTAAAATTGATATTAAAATAAATAAAAAAGCACATTCCTTAAGGACCTCACGTGTATAGCATGTACACAAGGGAAACTCATACTAAGGCCATTACTAGTCAAAGCAACTAGAAACTTGGTGTTTGCTAAATTGCTGGCCCAGACCATAATCTGTGAGCCCACATACTTAAGACTATATGTCTAGCTAATGCTGGTAAATTATGTCCCAAACGTTTTATAGCTACAACATGTCCATGAGGGGAGAATAGTATACCATGTGGCACATGTCCATACTTGAACTCACATTAGTTGTTTGGGGACACACAATATAGCATGCAAAAAGAGCTTACACGCATCAGGCCATCTAGTGAACATAGATATTCACCATCCCAATTAATCATGGGTCATGAGCCAGACATATCTCATCTAAATACATTTGGGTGTGCCGTTTATGTACCCATTGCACCACAACAGAAAACAAAGATGGGACCTCAAAAGGGATGGGAATATACGTTGAAAATAATTCTCCCACCATCATTAAGTATCTCGAGCCAAAGGCCAGATACAAGGATTGTCATCTCAATGAATCCATTTTCCTAACAATAGGTGGAGAGACTAACAAGTTAATTAAAGAAACATTATGGAATCAAACATCCTTTACATGGCAAGATCCTCGGACTCCATCAGAGATCCAAAAGACTATACATTTACAAAAGCTAGCTAATCAATTGCCTGATTCCTTTTCTGACCCAAAGAAAATATTAAAATCGTACATGCCAGCTTGTAATGCACCAGTACATATTGATGTTCACAAGGAACACAATCAAGTTGCTACAAAGGCTACAACACGTAAGAAACGTGGTACATTCAAAAGGTTAAAAAGAAAAGAACCCTTGGAAATCAAAGAAAGGTGCAAGGGAAACTGAGAAGGTTCAAGAAACTATAGACATGGCCGGCTAATAGACATAACCCGAAGGTACCAATCAATGAGATTTGGGACGCCAAACCTCAAGGTCCTGAAGGTGTAAAGAGATTTCTATAAACTATATAATGTCTACAATAAAATGGAACGAAAAGATGTTGACATCAATAATAATATATTTGCGCATAAAGTAGCAATTGAAATGAATGAGGATCAAGAGCCCACGTCTATACTAGAGTGCACTCAATGACGTGATTGATTAAAATGGTACAAGACCATAAAACGTGGAGCTAATAATCATTAAGTAAAGCCAGTGGGACAAATGAGTATTTTTGATTGTGTGAAATAAACATAGTGAAAGCGTGATATATCAGACACGACTTGTCGTACAAGGATTCACACAAAGACCATAAATAGAGGAGAAATAAACTCTTGTGGTGGATGCTAAGACATTTAAATTTTTGTTAAGTCTGGCTATATAAAAGAGAAAAACTTTAATTCCGGCTAATGGATGTAATGCATGCATATTTATATAAGTCCACTGGATAATATATGAGATTACCAGAGATTATTGAGCTCAAAGCTAAGAAAGATTCTCGAGAACAACACTGCGTAAGGCTGGACAAATCCTTTCATGGACTTAGACTAAGTGGGCGTATAGAAGGTTATAAATGATCTCATCAGTCCATGTATTTTCATAAAGAGGTTTGCAAACAAAGGATTTGTAGTCATAGCAGTGTATATGAATGTTTTAAACATCTGGGTAATCAACCAAACAGTTTAGTATATCTAAAGAAAAAATCTGAAATGAAAGACCTAGGCAATAATTAAGTTATGTTTGAGATTACAACTTGAGTACATGAATAATGGAATCCTTGTGCATCAAATGGCATACACTAAAAAAGTACTCAAGGAAATTTAATAAAGACAAGGCCCTCCCATTGACCAAGCCCAATGGTTGTGAGAAGCCTCGGATTGGATAATGATCCATTTAGTCCGTAAATGTCATACCTTAGTGCCATAGGAGTTCTAATGAATTTGGCTAGACACACTAGACCAAACATTTGTTTTTCCGTGAGTCTCCTATCTAATTTTATTTCATGATCAACCCAAAGGCACTGGATATGAACTAGGTGTGGCTTGATCCCTTCCAAAGGTATGTAGGCAGCCTTCCTTAAGGCGCATCTACTACTACATCAAAGCCCTTCATATTTGAAAACAACACAGTCTATATTGCTCAACTCAAGGACGCCTACATTAAGAGAGACCGAGTGAAGCACATTTTGCCAAAGTTCTTCTTCACACACGAGTTACAGAATGCCGGTGAAGTACAAGTTCAACAGGTCCGGTCCAGCAACAACTCAACCGATCTATTCGCCAAGTCTTTGCCAACACCAACACTTAAGAGACTCATACATCATATTGGGATGCGAATACTTAAAGAGCTTTAGTGATGTACAAATCAGGGGGAGTAATGTGTGTTGTACTCTTTTTCCTTCACCATGGTTTTGTCCCATTGGGTTTTCCTGGTAAGTTTTTAATGAGGCAGCATTCCCAAGCACATTACGAAGATCTCTGAACATCTACACGATTACTTCATTCAAGGGGGAGTGTTGTGAACCATTCGGTTCAATATAAGTGAATGGACGAACCGTTGGGTCCTAAAGCCCAATAGAGATTTCGGCCACCTCCTTATTACTATTAGGGTTTATGATATATTGTATATAAAGACCCCTTAAATTAATGAATAAAGATAACTTTCATTCATCCAATTTACAACATATAATATTTTTTTGAAAAAATTAGGAATTCGGGTACATTTTTGAACCTTAATTTGCAATAAGGTGATTTATGTTTCAAAATTGGTAATGAGGTGATTTTCCTTCCTTCTATTTTTTATGACTGATATACCCCTCCGCGCATTCACACAAGTTCATGAATGTTCACAAGTTTTCCGTTTCAGATTTTTTCATGAATTATTTAATCAAATTATGAATGTTCACATGTTATCATGAATATTCACACACATGTTCATGAATATTCACACATGTTAATGAATATTCACACAATGTCACGATTATATTAGAAGAAAGAACATGAATGTTCATACGAATACATGAATGTTCACGCATATACATGAATGTTCACACGACCTGACCAGAAAGTTCAGGGTTATTTTTGACTTTTCAACATAAAAAATCACATAAATGCAAATACAAAAAAAATCACCCTATTAGCAAATTAAGAAGTAAAAAGTATCTAGTTTACTAAATAACTCTATTTTTTATCGGTGATTTGTATTAATTAAGCAATATCTTATTGTACTAACAAACTTTAGGTCATAGCCTATTTGGTTAAGCTTTGTTTTCCGTCAATATATCTAAGAGCATGATTATTAAGGATCATCTCTTATAACCCTTCTCTAAGGACCAATACTTACACTATTCGCGGGTCCCACTGACACGTGGCGACCCGCGATTGGTCCTATTTTTTTTAAAAAATAAAAAATAAAAAATAAAAAACAAAAAGTTTAGGGTTTTTTTTTTGGGTCCTTATGGATAATCATGGTCTAAAATCCATTTTTAAAAAATAAATAGTTAATCGATATTAGACCTTGAAATTTGAATATTTGGATGTATATTGTTGGGAACTTACGATACATGAGTTATTTTGTTTTGTAAATTAGATCTTAAATAGAACAACCAAATTTACGTTGAAATTAGGTGTAGTTATATGAAAGAATGTTTTAAAAGATATAGTTTTACGAATTTCTCTATATATTTTGTGCGACTAAAATGTTTCATGTTATACATTTTTACACTATCCGAACTATAATAAATTTGCTTTTTAATTCATTATTTTCTGATGTTATGCTATTTTTGTTGTCTATCTTTATTGCAATTATTATTTCAACAAACACACAAGTTTGAAATTACAAAATTGGTAGTGAATATACCATATCGTTAAGAAAGAATTATAAAACTACATTTTGTAAAGTGCATTTCATAAAAATACATATAAACACTACATATTAAACCCAAATAAACCATAAATACAAAATATTACCCTTTTTAACGCTAAACCTTGAACATTAAATAGTAAATCAATTTTTTTTAGTTTGGATAACTTTTTAATTAATATAACAATTTAAAATTTGAACATGATATAAATTTATAATTTTTTTGAATTAAGTTTAATTTTTTGAATTATTTTTAGGAAAGGCATAGTTTTAAAAATAATAACAAAACAACACATGAAAAACACGAGATGATGCGCTTTTGTGTGATTTGTGTTAAATAACATATCATGTGTTATTCACAAAGAAAATTTTAAAAGGTCTTATAAAATTAGTTGTCATTAAAATAGTGCTTTTAAATTAAAATAGTGCTTTTAAATGTACCTTCAAATTCACTATTTCCTGAAATATTTGAAGTGATAAATTTTAAATTATTTCATTGTGTTTTAGTGGATTCTCTTAGTTAAAAATACAAATACTCAAATAACATGGTTTTATATGGAATTGTAAAAAAATTTATAAACATTGCAAAACATTTATAAATTACAGGATGAATTCATTATATCATTCTTGTAAACGGCTCAAAATTCTAATCGAGTCCACGTGCTTTTTAACAAACGTGAAAAATAAAAATCGGGTCTCACATTTCATGGGCCCGTAAATATAAAATACAAATCAAACCGAGCAATAATTATCTGGTTTAATACAAACTATTTAGAACACAAGATTTGGTAATTATTGCAAAAATCCATGTACATACTTAAATAGTATAATAACCAAGTTACAAACTTTTGGTTCACAACCGACTGCCGACAAGAGGGTGGCCTCCACAAGCCAAAAGAGTTCTTCGTGGGACCTCGAACAGTGGTAGGTTGGTATCGTGTCAAATGGTATCAAATCTTAGTTGTCATTCTTGTTCTGACCTAGAGGGTCGCAACGAATTGTGCAATGAGACATATGTCCCTATCAAAATATTAGATAAAAGTTGTGTGATATAAAATGGAGTCTAACTTTTATTTAGTTATTGACTTTTTAAGTTGATATCCAATTCAAAAGTTGTGTGAATGTTTGGACACAACAGAAAATATCATACTTATATGTTTTGGAATGTTTAGATTACCGAAAGTATCATCTCCGTAGTACTCAACATACTAGAGAATCCAAATATCTCATAAGCTTTCATAGTTGTTTAGCCAAAAGTGTCAGATTAATTTCTTTATAGTACAATAGCCAAGGGTTATCACTCATTAGGTTGACAAGTATGCATTCAGTCCAAACTAAGAATCACTCAATATACTTCTAAGCATAACTAATGAAGCTTAGTATTAACATCTTTGCTTTGTTTTGGTATAGGATTATTAGATATTAGATATATTCACGCAGAATAGGGAATTACACTACCGCTTGGAGTATGTTGATTACTCTGATGAAAGTGAGTGTTTGTTCTTGGACTACTAGTTCTTTACAATATTTTTTGATCGACATATTAAAAGTATGTTCTGAAAATTTGTACTTTTAGTGATTCATACAACACAAGTATATCAACGGTTTAAAGGCGGAAAAGGAAAGCAGGTTATGATTCGACCCCCTTATCCACCGGTTTTTTATGAAAGTGAGTTCCACGGTAACACCGAAGAACCTCTTCTGGTCATTCATGGTTCTTGGAAAGTAGGAGATTTAGTTGATTGGTGCCAAGATGATTGTTATTGGTCCGGGACAATTATGGAAATGAAGAAAGGTGAGGTTGTACAAGTACAAAGTTTGATATTGTCAAGTTGTTTGTTAAATTTATGAAAATTTCTTATAATACCAACCCAAAGTTTCTTACATGAAAATACCATTAGAAAGATTTTATTCGAAGAATACCACCAATACTATAACAAGTTTCAACTTTTAAGTCTTTTCATTTTTTTCTTTTCTGCTTATCATTTAGTGTGTATGATTTAGTTATGAAGAGGTTTGTGTTGTGATTAAAAAACAAAGGGGTTTGTGTTTAGCTTAAAAGTTTAAAGCTAATTTAAGGGTTTTCATATTTTTTACTAAAAAAACTTTCATTTTTATTGTATATATCTAACAATTGTCTAAATTTATTTACTTTTATACTTGTCCCAAGTCTTTTATGTTTTTAAATGATTCTAATAGTGTGAATTGAAGTACATAATTTGATTTTTAAAAGTTGTGAAGTGTTCCATTAATTAGTTTCCACATTCATTCTTTATTTTAGTGACTAAATCAAATTTCAAACCATATTCTATTTTGGAGATGGCATTGATTCCTCCACCATGTGGTGAAGGAGAGGAATAGGAAGCTATGTGTAGTGATTTGCGTCCATCTTTGGAATGGTCGCCGAAGGATGGTTGTAAATTTACTTCAATGGTCTTAGTTTGTATTTTCTTATATACTCCTTCCGTTTTTAATGTAGGATTTTCTATGAAAAAACTGTTTTGAAATGTATGATTTCTAGAATAATTAACATATATTTTCCTATTATGTCCTTTCTTATACATTTATGATTTATCACGTTTATATTTTATCAATCATAATAGCAATAATAAATGAGGTTAGAAAAGTCATTTTAAAGAATTTGTTAATTTGTGATTTTTTTCTAGAAAATCCTACATTAAAAAACAGAGGGAGTATGTTCTTTCATATTTTTCTTTTCTAAATTCGTCTGTGTATTGTTATTTATTACTTTTCATGTTTGTTCACATGTTTACAAGATCGCCAAAACTCGAAATGTGCAGGCAATGTGCTAAGTTGGTTACACGTAAGCATGAAAATTTATTTAGATTCATTATTTAGCGTTTATAATTTTGTTGTTGAAGGTTTATTTTGGATTTGATATTTAGTATTTAGGTGTATTTATAAAAATGAATTTAAATGAATGTAATTTTGAAAATACAGTTCTAAAAATGTACTTTTATAATTCCCACTTACTTCTATTGACTAAGAGAGAAACTACTCTACGTGTGAGCATTTATTTATTTTGTGTCAACTATTTATAAATTGTCATATTTGCTTTTGTATACAGTTTAGACTTAGACACATCAATTATACATTAGCTTCTTTGATTTTATATATTAGATGATTCTATTGTGATGATTATTTGGTTTTCATTAACACATTCTCAACAAAAGAAAAAACAATTATGTATCATGTTTACAATTGGTTAAGTAATGAAAGAGACACAAAGTATGAATTGAAAGGCGAGGGAGAGCTTCGTCTCAATATAATGGAATCGGATTAAATCGAAGCTGCTATTTACGATTTGGAAGAGCTTATTGTCCAAATTGAATGGATCAGACATGTTGTGTCCGGATGGTGGCGGAGTATTGGTATCAAGATGGAAATAAGAAGATCACCACCCGTTCTCTTCAGGAATGTGACGTCACAAATGGTAAGACTTGTCATTAAATTTAGGAAGAATTACAAAAATAAATCTTTAGAGTTGTAGTTAAAGTCCATTTAGAGTAGTTACAAAACTCCATTCAAGTGAAATTATGTTCTATAAATACACCTAAATAGTAAATATTAATCTCAAATAAGTTGTAATCCCTTTAGAGTTAAACCCAAAATGCTAAATAGTGAATCTATATGAAAATTTTAATTTAGATTAATCTTTTGAAAGGTAATTTAATCATTTAAAACTTGAAAAATGTGTGTAAATTTTTCATTTTATATCAATTATAACTATAAAGCTGCTAAAGATGAGTAGAATTTGAAATTATATAGTATCTTGCGTATGTTCTAATTTCTTTTGCATCTATTTCCATAGGAGATTGATGAAAAAGATTGCAAAACTTTGATGAAGAATCGAAAGAGTAAGTCTATGAATGTTGCTACACACAAAAAGACATGATTAAGTTAGGTTGTATATAGTATTCTTCCAAGCACCTAGGATGCACCTCTAAGGCCACATGTTTGTAAGAGGTGGTGATAGGTTGTTCTTCTCTGAATTATTTACACTGCTAAACCTTGCAATAGTCCATAAATATGTTGGTCCATTTTGTTACTTATAAGACATGATCTGTCATGGGTTTTGCAAAACTTAGAAAGCCTATAATTTACCAAGGATCACAAGTTGATTGGACTCAAAACCAATTACTATTTTGGGTTCATTGATTAGTGTCGAGGTTTGATGTCTTAAAAAACATTTTTTGTGTTTATAATTTAGTTAGATTAAATATTTTGTGTTTATGTTTGTCAAATAAAATTTGAAAAAGTATTCTCTTGTGAAGTGTAATTTGAAATTGTAATTCAATGGTTTTCATTAAAAATCCTACTAAATATAGTGAGCCACACACGATCTAATTATTATATTTTGCCACACACGACCCGATTATTATATTTTTGTAAAAAAATCTATTAATTTAGGGTGTGATTGTTTGGGGCTTTAGACTAGCCACTTTCTTGTTGATGGCTAGTCTTCTTGTTATTAGCAATAAACAAATTTATTGCTTTTGTTATCGAAAAAATAAAATTAAAATTAAAGATAAAAATTTATATTGCAGTAAATGTTTGTAAGATATGCATTGAGTTGCGATGAATCTCAATTGTATATATTTAATCAATTTGAAGACATTTTTTTTATTGTAAAATCATTAATGAATAAAATAGAAAAGGAATGTTTTGGTATATTGTTCAAATTTATTTTGAAATAATAAATTGTGTCAAGTCACGAAAAATTATAATATGATAATGTTTATACGACAATAAGTTCAATAAAAGAGAGTAAACAATACGGTGGTGAACCCAAACATTTACAAATACCAACAAAATTTGTATTTGCTAAGACATTATTACACTTTGTGAACCCAAACATTTACAAATTTGTATACGGTGGTGAATCCAAACATTTACAAATTTGTATACGGTGGTGAACCCAAACATTTACAATTACACTTTATTATGACACATGCGTTGGTTTATTAGTATTGATTTTGACCCGACAATAATAATGCAAGAATGTTTCTAGCTTGTAACATTTACTAAATTCCGCACAAAATGTATATTTTGTATACATTACACATCACTATGACAAATGCATTGGTTATTGGTATTGAGTTTAATTCGACGATAAACAAGCATAAATGTT
The DNA here is from genome assembly GCA_963556525.1 of Cochlearia excelsa. NCBI lineage: Eukaryota > Viridiplantae > Streptophyta > Magnoliopsida > Brassicales > Brassicaceae > Cochlearia > Cochlearia excelsa. Next base: position 33,771,456 of record OY748327.1, on the reverse strand, counting down.
TTCTAGTTTTGGCATCTATAAATATGATCATAGATCAACTATTTGCACTCACAATACTCAAAAGTCTTATAACATTTATACTTACTAATAAAAATATCTATTTCTTTTAGTTAATTTACTGAAACAAATATTTTGTATGTGAAATTTATATGCGAATTTCTGATGATCCAGTTCAAGGTGTTTATCCAGTGCCACGTCATTTTTGGAGTCGCGCGGTCGAATGTTTGAAAACGGAAAAGATATAACTTGGAGTGAACGTTCAAAAAAAATTAATCACTCAAATCTCAAGTTCAAATAATTCAAAAAGCAACAAAAATGCATGCATAAAACAATGGAAAATTAGACTTTCAAGTGGTGATTCAAATTCTGATATAATAAATATAGAAAAAATTAGTAAATCGGTTACATTTTTAGATCTTAATTTGCAATAAGGTGATTTGTGTTTCAAAATTGGTAATTAGGTGATTTTCCTTCCTTCTATTTTTTTATGACTGATATACCCTTCTGCGCATTCACACTGACACAGGTTCATGAATGTTCACAAGTTTTCTGTTTCAGATTTTTTCAGGAATTATTTAATCAAACTATGAATGTTCACATGTTATCATGAATATTCACACATATTCATGAATATTCACACATTTTCATGAATATTCACACATGTTCATGAATATTCATACATGTTCATGAATATTCACCCAATGTCACGATTATTTTAGAAGAAAGAACATGAATGTTCATACGAATACATGAATGTTCACGCATATACATGAATGTTCACACGATCTGACCAGAAAGTTCATGGTTATTTTTGACTTTTCCAGATAAAAAATCACCTAAATGCAAATACACAAAAAATCACCCTATTGGCAAATTAAGAAATAAAAAGTACCTAGTTTACTAAATAACTCATAAATATACTTATGTATTTTTACAATATTATATTTATTTTTGAACTAACGTTTTCGTTTTTAATTGTATATAGTTTTTTGGTAAATTTTAGAGTTAATTAGTGTTTTGGGTACATTTTAAAAGATAATTTGCCAATTAGGTAATTTTGATGTAGTAATTAAATTTTAAATAATTTTGTTTGATTTTGGTATTTAAAATGATAAATTTACCCTTATTCACATTAACTTATTCACAAAAATCATTCACATAAAATCATTCACATAGATCATTCACGGGAGGTCATTCACGATTCACCATTCACATGGATTATTCACGAATACTATTCGTCATTCACATAAATGCCATACAAATCAAGATGTATGTGAATACTTTCAAGTCGAACAAGATCAGATAAAACAAAAAATGGAATTATTTATGCATAATCAATAAGATCCTCCTCTATTTACTCTTTTTGGGTACTATTTCAATGATTTAGGTGAATCCAAAAGCAATTTGCCGTAGTATTAGGTCATTAATCTTTGTTTTATTAAATAAACTACGATGTAATGGATAAAAGTATTTTGTTTAATTTATTTATCTTTTTATAAAAATTTATATAATTGTTGTAGAAAAAAACTTTATAGAATTTATCTTTTACAAATAATAATCTCAATATTTTAGTTAATATTTATAAAGAAGTAGCATGTTTGTAATTATAATTTAAATGGTTATTTCGAAAATAAAAAAATGATTGAGTTTAAAAAATAAAAGAGAATGAAATTTTTATATGTTTTAGCTATAGTTTATATTTATATAAAAGAGATAAATAAAATGACTACTTTGCAAATTAAAAAGTTTGTATCTAATATAGAGGAGAAAAAATAACATTTAGGTATATTTATAAAAAATGAAAATCTCTTTCTTAGAAGAAGAAATAGAGATGAATTGGAGAAGAATTCCCTATATTGTTGAGTTTATTGGATTTAACATGTTTTGGAGGAAAATTTCCGATTTGATAAATGACGAAATATGTTTCGCCGGATTCTTTTTTACTGATTTCCATTGAAATTTTTCAAATTGATTTTTGAGAGGTTTTATTTCGACATCTTGACAGAAAATCGACCAAAAATAAATATTTATACAATTTTCTTTGATTTAATAACCGACAAATTTATGACGGATTTCAGACGAATTTATGATATTTTTTTAAATCAAAATTTTATAATTTTATTTTAAATAATTTAAATATACACTAATATCATAAAACAATATAGTTGTAAATATAATTGTTAAAAACATAAATTCAAAAATTATACATAATTTTCAAAAGTACAATTACTTCGCAAATACAATAACGTTACAAAAAACTCAAAAATATACATTATTCAAAAACTCACATAAATTGACACAAATCTTATAAAAACTAAATTAAAAAAATAATTTTTATCTAATTAATAATCTCAAACATCAAACACAATTGAACTAAAAAAATTGAATCCATATGCATCATAACATCAACATAATCGAATTCCTAAACATTCTAAAATAAAAATTAATAAAAACTGAAGAAAACCTTACAAAAATCTATGTGGAACTTTACTAGTTTAACAACAACATCAAACTCGAATCTAACTCAACAAACACCAGTCTATCATAAAAACAGATCTAACACAAATCTATTAAAAATCAAACTCAAAATCTTAAGCTTTACCTAATTAACTATCTCAAACATAAACCATAACAAAAATAACAAAAAAACTGAATCCATAACCAATTTATGTGGTTTGTCATGAAGTATCACTCCCATGGAAGACGTCACTTCAAAAGCTTCCAACGCAACCTTCTTTGCGGTATCCATCAAAATTTATGCATTTAAACTCGGAATCCTATCAAGCCAAGAAAAACAAGAAGTTATCTCAAAAGAACCTAAAATATGTATTACAAAAACAAATTTCTAGACCTTTAAATCAAGTTACCTAGAAGCTTGAAGTAATATACACCATGATGCTTCGACAAGAGCAGCTTTGCGAAGCTTCATGGCTTTACCTGCAGTCTCTTTAACAATCATTTGTTCTCTTACGATTTTGCAGTAATGTGGTATGAAGAGTCTCATCAAGACTCTGCTTCATACCATCAACCTCCTACACAACAACAATCATACATAACAAACATTCGGATATTATAATGTTATTATTACCAAAATCAATTAAGAGCATATTATATAACTATTAAAAAAACTTGTAGCTTCTTTATCTTCCTATTCAAGAACGAATCACCTTTTCTGCGTGAGAACCAAGTAAAATCGAGACTAATGATAAAGTGAGAATTTAACTTCATTTTCGTAATTGAAGACTATAGTAAAAGGTGTTTCCATTTTACAGCAATTGAATATTTTTCTCCAACCGAATTCTGAGTTTTAATCTCCAAATAATAATTAACAAAATGGAGACAGAATTGGAGATCACCAAATATTAACTCCAAATTTAGAGAAAAATGGATATCTTCATTTGAAGATTAAAATGGAGTGCAATTATAGGAAATTTTATTATGTTTATCAAAATCGAGATAGATTTGGGGATTGGTAACTCGAACCGAAAACTCTATTTAATTCTTCATTTTTATAACAAGTTTATTAACTTCATTTTTCCCCGACTAATAACTTTATTCGTTATCTGAAGTAGTTATCATAACATACGAAATCTCTCGAGAAACATAATATCATTAACTTCGAAGTTTATGACAATTATTTATTATATAATTTGTTGTTAGCACTTCCTCGATCGCGGTGGATGAATGAATAAAAGAGCAACCTGGATTGTCGGATTTTTTTGTTGATTAAGAAAATGGTTAGTCTTGTTGTTATTAGCAATAAACAGATTTATTGATTTTTCATAGTATTATTTCATTATCGAAAAAAGAAAATGAAAGATAAAAGTTTATTTTGCTGTAAATGTTTGTAAAATATGTTTTAAGTTTTGATGTCTAGAACACAAAATCTCAATTGTATTTATTTAATAAATTTTAAAATATATTTTATTGTAAAATTATTAATGAATAAAATACAAAAATGATAGTTTTGGTATTAGTTCCAACTTATTTTGAAATAATATATTGTGTAAAGTCAAAAAAAAATATTATAATATGATAATGTTTATACGACAACAACTTCAATAAGAGAGAGTAAACAAACATTTATGTATATGGTGGTGTAACCAAACGATAAACATGCATAAATGTTTTCTAGTTTTGACATCTATAAATATGATCATAGATCAAATATTTGCACTCACAATACTCAAAAGTTCTATAACAGTTATACTTACGAAGAAAAATATCTGGTTCTTTTAGTTACTTTCATGAAATAGATAATTTGTATATGAAGTTTATATGCAAATTCTCAATATCCAGTTAAAGGTGTTTATCCAAAGTCATGTCATTTTTGGAGTTGTGGGGTCGAATGTTTGAAAATGGAAACGATTTAACTTGGAGCGAACGTTCAAAAAAATTGATCAGTTAAATCTCAAATTCTTAAGTATCGAAGTTTTGGTTTGATTTGGAATTAGTTATGTGAAAATAATTGATGGGCAATAGTTTATGCCTTATGGTTTGGAATTGATATTTACCGCATTGTCTCTATAATTGTCCTAATAACTTTCGCTATTTACATGATTCCACCATAACTTTAATATCTCCCTAAATCCTCCAATGAACTATTATATTTACCGAAATGTCACATAACTTAGGATATTTTCCCAATTGTCCTATGATACTGTTTATAATTTGGCATGTTATTTCACAATATTTGCAATATTGCCTCCTTAACTTTTTCGTATTTGCGGTGTTGCCCCCTTAACTTTTCGTATTTGCGACGTTGCCACCTTAACTTTCGTATTTGTGGTGTTACCTCTTTAACTTTTCGTATTTGTGGCGTTACCTCCTTAACTTTTCGTATTTGTGGCGTTGGCCCCTTAACTTTTAGTATTTACGGCGTTGCCCCCTAAACTTTTAGTATTTACGGCGTTGCCCCATACCTTTTCGTATTTTTGGCGTTTCCCCTTTACCTTTTCGTATTTGCTGCGTTGCCCCCTTACTTTTTCGTAATTGCGGCATTGCCCCTTACCTTTTCGTATTTGCGGCGTTGCCCCCTTACCTTTTCGTATTTGCGGCGTTGTCCCATTACCTTTTCGTATTTGCAGCGTTGCCCCTTACCTTTTCGTTTTTGCTGCGTTGCCCCCTTACCTTTTCGTATTTGCGGCGTTTCCCCCTTACCTTTTCTTATTTGTGGCGTTGTCCCCTTACCTTTTCGTATTTGCAGCGTTGCCCTTTTACCTTTTTTGCGGCGTTTCCCCCTATAATTTTTCATATTTGCGGCGTTGCACCTTAAATTTTGGTATTTACGGCGTTGCCCCTTAACTTTTTATAATTGCGACATTTCCCCCTTAAGTTTTTGTATTTGCGGCATCGCCCCCTAACTTTTTGTATTTGCGGCGTCGCCCCTTACCTTTTCGTATTTGAGGCGTCGCCTCCTATACTTTCGGAATTTTCCGCGTCGCCCAGTCAACTTCTTGAAATTGCCTCGTCACCACCTCAACTTCTGGAATTTACTTCGTCGCCCTCTGATCTTTCGTTATTTACTGCCTCGCCCTTTGATCTTTCGTTATTTGTCGCTTCGCCCTTGAACTTTTGTTATTTGTCGTATCGTCATTGAACTTTCCGTATTTTCCGCATCGTCCCCTAAACATTCGGTATTTTTCGCATCGTCCCCTAAACTTTTGCTATTTTCTGCATCACCCCTTAACTTTCTATTTTTATGCATCTAACCCGATAACTTTTAAAATTTTATGCCTAATCCAATAATTTTTTGAAAATGCAATATTGGCCTATGCCCTTTGGTTTTACCTTCTTTCAGTACTAACAAATCAAAACAAGTATATATACTAAATATCAAAAACACGTACAATATCTAATATTGCTAGTTGAGTAATAGTCATGTAGATTCGATTATCGACACTGATTAAGTTGGGAGGCACGAACTAATCCAAACTGATCCATATTGATGTATGAAGATGTAGTTGAACCGATGACATTTAAATAATTATCGCTTTAGAATGAACAACTATTTGTAAAATTGGATAATGGTTTAGACTTAACCTAATAGAAAATGAAATCATGGATTCAAACATTAAAGTGAAAATAGAATATTTTTTGGAACAAGTCAAATATTTTCTTGTGTCATAGTTCTTAGTTCGTTTTGTTCACGTAACCGAACGGTTTTAAGTTTCTCTTCCACTATCGGTCGTCGTCGAGGTTTTCTTTGGATATATTCATGTATAAAAAAGCTTTAACTAAAGATGTGGATGGAAGAAGAAAATGAAATAAACATCAGAGTTTAATATGTTTTACAATATGGGCATTCGTTTTATGTAATTGGAAACAAAGTTTTTTAATCCATTATTAATAAGTGTGGATTTGTTTTGATTTGAAAATTTTTATTGGCCCACTTTGTTTTGTTAAGAGAACAAAGAGGTCCTACCCATGTTTAAACTACCCAAGTTGCTCCCTATACTTCCGGAATTTGCCGCATCGTCCCCTAATCTTCCGGAATTTGCCGCGTCGCTCCTGAACTTTCAATTTTTACGCATCGCCCCTTAAATTTTTAGTATTTTCTGCATTGCTCCCTAAACTTTTGGTATTTTCTGCATCGCCCTAAACTTTCGGTATTTTCTGCATCGCCCCCTAAACTTTCGATATTTTCTACATCGCCCCTAAACTTTTGGTATTTTCCGCACCGCCCCCTAAACTTTTGTTATTTTCTTCATCGTCCCTTAACTTTCTATTTTTATGGAACAGACCCCATAACTTTTGAAATTTCGTGCAAAATCCAATAATGTTTCGAAACTCCAAGATTAATTCAGACTTTTGGTTTTACTATATTCCAGTGCTAAAAATAGTAAAACAAATATATACAAAATATCAAAAACACGTACAATATCCTTTTGAAATCTTTGTTAAACAGTTTTATGATACAAAATTGTTCTTTTTTGTTAAGTGAATGCGAATAATTTTACGATGTTAAATAATTTTAAGTGAATATAAATTAAGACTAACATCAAAAACACAACTCTTACTAGTTCCTTTCTTGAACAACACATAAATCTGTTTCGTGATGGTTTTGATGTTCAATTCAACAGTTGTATGAAAAAATGTATTATCCAAAATCATATATCGATAGAATAACTTTGGATTAAGCATAAAACCATATTAAAACATTCATGTACACATCGCATTATATATTTTTTACAACTGGTGATTTCATACTAAAAACTTCAAATTTGTTGTATGTTAATGATTATAGGGACAATTACAAAACTACACCTTATGAATTGCATTTTACAAAACTACACCCTTTCAATGTCACTTTTCAAAACTACACTTAAACGCTTAAAATTAAATCCAAATAAACCTTACCCACACAATCCTACCCATTTAATATTATATATTAAACACTAATTAACGGCATTATAGGATTTCAATTAGTGGCGGAGTCAGAATATATATTCACCAAGGTCATTTGATCGTAAAGTTGGATTCTACGCTCACTCATTCCAATGTTATTTTCCTCACTCAAAGAACTAACTTTAGCTATAAAAGAATCCCATCCATCACTTATAAGCTTATGCAATTGACGTTTAGAGGATTTTACCAACGACATAGCATTCAAGATACCTTGATCTTTCCTTTGTATAAAGCCTTTGATAAGTTATCAGTGAGACCCATAACTTGCAACATCAGCTCGAGATAGAAAACATAGTCAAAGGTCTGAAAGTAATTGAGAATACCATATGCTTGTTGTCTTTTGGTGGAGTATGTCCCTTCCTCTTGGATATACTCGAGAACTGTAAATACGGACAAAAACAACTCATTAAGTCGTAGCGAAGTCTTATAATGTGAACCCCAACGAGTATTTCCAGGTCTTTGAAGAGAGAGTTCTTGATTCAATCCAGTTCTCATCTTAATTTCACCATTGCTAATCCCTTCTTCTAATTGCCGATAGGTTTCCCGAATCATATCTCTTCTCTTGCAAGAAGCTCCGACCACATTCACCAAAACGAAAATCATATCAAAAAAATCTCCAACTTCAAAATGTTCTTTTGCAACTGCCATGAGAAACAATTGAAGTTGATGAGGAAAACAATGAACATAATATGCAGAACTACTTTCTTTCAAAATTAATTATCCCAATCCATTGAATTCTCCTTTCATATTGCTATCTCCATCATACCCTTTTCCTCTAACCTTTGTCAAACATAATCCATATTTAGCAAACAAAGAATCAATTGCATCCTTCAAAGATAAAGAAGATGTCTCCTTCACGTGATTAACGCCAACAAATCTTTCTTTGACTATCCCAAACTTATCAACAAAGCGAAAAACCACTACCATTTGCTTTTTATATGATACACCTGCAGATTCGTCTACCAGCAAACCAAAGACATCATTATCAATTTCTTCAATAATCGATTTAGTTACCTCATCTGCAAAGCAATGCACAATGTCCTTTTGAATTAGAGGCGATGTCATCGGATTATTTTTAGGAGCATTATTCAACACAACTTTTCTTACAACTCATTCTAAACAGTTTTGTTTTTCAAAATCTTTAAAAATGCCCTTTATTTGTGGACTCATTTGATTCATCATGACCACAGAATGGTAATCCTTGATGTAACAAATGTCTAGCAACATGAACCAAATTCAATCGGATTCGGTAATCATTCTTCACAACATCACTTTTTTGTGGAGAGCATGTTTGATAGACTATCCTTGTCTCATCAAATACTCACATTTTCTTTTGGCATTATTATGAAAACTATTCACATCAGTTCCCACATGTGAGTCCAACCCTTTCTTCCAACCACAAAAACCAGTTGATAAAAAGGCATAACTTCCACCTTGATTTTGAAATTGATCTTTGAATCAATAACAACATAAGCAGAAAACCTTCTCTTTTTACACACTATACTCCAACCAATCACCATATTTATCAAACCATTTTAGATTGAAACGTCGTAACACACCTCCAATTGGTGTCTGTTTGAAATTATGACCACGGAGTTGATAAGGTCTTCTAGCCAAATTTGCGTCGTACTTTGTCTCTTTGATTAGGATGATAACTTACACTACAAGAAAAAACAGATATAACCACGACACAGCCACAGAATAATCGTGGCTAAATGGAATATAGCCACGAATTTGTCACGGAAAGCCACGAAAAAATAATAAAAGATTTGTGGCTAAATCGTGGCTTTCCGTGGTAAATTAGCCACGATTTTGCCACGAAATAGCTACGAATAGAACATTACAAGATTGTCACAAAAACTTTCGTGGCAATTCGTGGCTAAATGTAGCCACACAATATATTCGTGGCTATTCTGTGACAAAATTGATGTCGGCAAGCAAAGTGGATCTCTGCGATACGTCCAGTCACTTTAAAAACTGTCAGTATAATAATTTTGAAATAGCCACGAATCTAATATGTGGCTAATCCGAGTCTTCGTGTAAAGATATCCCACGGTTATTCTTCCCTCTCCCTGGGTAAAACACAAGCTAAAACGATTTTTCCTCTTCTCTTCGTTTTCTTCACTTAATTTGGCGATTTTGAAGAGTTCAAAATGTCAGATTTCTTTCGTTCTGGAGAGTGGATGGATCGACATATTGATCCTATGAGAGATTGTGTTTCTGAAGAATTTATAGAGGGTATTAATATGTTCATTGCTTTTGCTTCCAACCAACAATCATATCAAGACCGTGGTACTATGCCACGTCCGTGTTCTCGGTGCCGAAATTTGAAGCAATGTGATGCATATACAGTTTTAAAACACCTCTATAGAGTCGGTTTCAAGAAAAATTACTACGTTTGGACTAGACACGGTGAAAATTGTTACGATGTTGGTGAGTCTTCGATGCCGAGTCACTATCTACCCGGAGAAAAAGCTTGGAATGTTCATGACAATCCCTATGGTCATGTTAATATGGGAGAAGAACAAGTAGTTCCAACAGGAGACATTATCCAGGATAATATTGAGGAAGAGCCAAACCACGATAATAATTACAGAGCCTTTGAAGCAGCTAGTGAACCACTCTATGATGGTTGTGTTGAAAGAATTTCGTAGTTGTCTTTGGCGTCTGAAGTAATGGTCATAAAGACGAAACACAATTTGGCTGAGAGATGTGTAGATGACATAACACAAGCATTTAAGCGGATTCTTACACAACCTAATAAATCTTTGGGGTCATACTATGAGATGAAGAAGCTAACGCGTTCTTTAGGAATGCCAGTTCATAAGATTGATGTTTGTGAGGAAAACTGCATGATTTTCTGAAAAGGCGAAGACCGCAACCTTTTACAATGTCGTTTTTGTAACAAGAATCGATATCACACCAACAGAAGGAAGGGAAAGAACATAGCAAAGCAGAGAATGTTCTATCTCCCTATTGCAAATCGACTGAAGCGATTATACCAAGTGGAGGGCACAACTTCGCATATGCGCTGGCACGTAGAGCACGAGTCTCCTGAAGGAATACGTGGCTAATTTTTCCGTGGTAGTTCGTGGCTACGTAGCCACGAATATTGCACATCTACGACGCTATAGCCACGTATTTTTGTCGTGGCTATCTGTGGTTGTGGACCCATATAGCCGCGAAAATCTGTTCATAGCCACGACAGCTATACCGTGTTTTTCTTGTAGTGTTAGAATACTTTTTCTTTTAGCAGGATCCATGGCAAATCATCTAAATCAATATTAGTTGGTGGAGTGTTTCTTGTCACAAAATGATCCATTAGTTTTGTGGTTATCTACATAAAAACATAATCGATAAACAAAATTATTATAAAATAAAAATCAAACAATAAAAAAATAAAATCTCTGTTATTCATAGGTTTTATTCGATGAGATACAAAAATATATATTATGTGTATTAATAAAACTTAATAATAGAAAACTTGCAAACCTAGCAACTTAAAACTCATGAAAACTTTTGTTTTTTATGAAACTTATTATTATATATATCATTGTTTGATATGATTAACAATTGTAAAGATAAATATTAAATATAAATCAAACACAAGTAATTTTCCTTTAAATATATTTAAAACTGGAATTTTACAAACAAAAAGTTACTTAAACTTATCAGATTCGAGCTTGTCACGTTGATGAAGGTTTTGGAAAAGACGGAATAAGAAATTAAGCATACTAAATCATGTGTTATTTTAGGTTAATTTATTGTTAATGAGCTTAATTAATATATATATATATATATATATATATGTAAGTTATATTTTATTGGGCTTAGTATAGAATATAATTAAAAGTTAAATATACTTACTAAAAAAATTACCTTCTTTTGATAAAAAGTTTCATTCGGGTCAATATCTAAATAGGACTAGGGTAAAAAAAATATCTAACAAAAACTCTAATATTTTTTAAAATTTCATCTGGATCATATGACCCACGTAGCTATACATTACATCCGCCCCTAATTTCAATGCAAAAAGTAAATGAATTTATTTTTCTTAGCCAAGTACGTGCTTAGTGTTTTATTATATTACACGTTAATAAATCTATAGCAAAACATGGACAACAATAAATATGTAGCAAAATAGCTAGGGACAAGGACAATAATTGTATAGTATTTTTTATCGGCCATTTGTATTAGTCTAACTAACTAACTAACTAACTTCAGGTCATAACTTCTTTGGTTAAGCTTTGTTTTTCTTCAATATATCTAAGATCCATTTTAAAAAATAAATAGTTAATCAATATTAGACCTTGAAATTTGAATATTTGGATGTATACTGTTGGGAACTTACGGTATAAGAGTTATTTTGTTTGTAAACTAGATCTTAAATAGAACAACCAAATTTAAGTTGAAATTATGTGTAGTTATATGAAAGAATGTTTTAAAAGATATAGTTTCACGAATTTCTCTATATATTTTGTGAGACTAAAATGTTTCAATATATACATTTTTACACTATCTGAACTATAATAAATTTGCGTTTTAATTCATTATTTTCTGATTTGGTTATGCTATGTTTTTTTACTATCTTTATTGCAATTATTATTTCAACAAACACACAAGTTTGAAATTACAAAATTGGTAGTGAATATACTATATCGTTAAGAAAGAATTATAAAACTACATTTTGTAAATTGCATTTCATAAACCTACAAATAAACACTACATATTAAAACCAAATAAACCATACATACAAAATATTACACTTTTTAACGTTAAACCTTGAACATTAAATAGTGAACCAATTTTTTTTAGTTGGGGTAGCTTTTTAATTAATATAACTATTTAAAATTTGAACATGATATAAATTTATAATTTTTTTATATAAGTTTAATTTTTTGAACTATTTTTCGGAAAGGCATTGTTTTAAAAATAATAACAAAACAACACATGAAAAACACGAGATGATGCGCTTTTGTGTGATTTGTGTTAAATAACATATCATGTGTTATTCAAAAAGAATTTTTAAAAGGTCTTATAAAATTAGTTGACATTAAAATAGTGCTTTAAAATTAAAATAGTGCTTTTAAATGTACCTTCAAATTCACTATTTTCTGAAATATTTGAAGTGATAAATTTTAAGTGATTTCATTGTGTTTTAGTGGATTTTATTAGTTAAAAATATAAAAACTCAAATAACATGGTTGTAGATGGAATTGTAAAAAGTTTTTATAAACATTGCAAAAAATTTATAAATTACAAGAAGAACCTATTATATTATTCTTGTAAACGGCTCAAAATTCTAATCGAGTCCACGTGCTTTTTAACAAACATGAAAAATAAAAATCGGGTCTCACATTTCATGGGCCCGTAAAATACAAATCAAACCGAGCAAAAATTATCTAGTTTAATACAAACTACCTTTTTTAGAACAAAAGATTTTGTAATTATTACAAAAATCCAAGTACATACTTGAATAGTATAATAACCAAGTTACAAACTTTTTGTTTTTGATCCTACATTTTTATCTTCTTTCAAGTTTTTAAATGTGAGATCATCTACCCTCTTTGAGCCTGTTATGGTGTTGATCATTACAGTTTCTTTAAAAAATTATGTTCCTTTAGTACATCATACTATCGCAACACTTTCTTTTACCCAATTTAATTGATGTAAAATTTTATATATGTATGTGCAGTTCTCGTTCAAGTAAGAATGTCTAAAATCAATCTACCTTTCGAAGTTGATCAAATTGTGGAGCTTGGTTTCGGTGCAAGGTAAATTAACTAGGTTCTATTTCTCTAGGAAAACATCTTAGTAATCTCTTACTACTTTTATTAGGCATATTTGGAGACTAAGGTGGGGCTTGAGTCATGTTTTACTCATGCAATTAGTGGAGAAGTGGCTTTCGCCACTAACTTTCGAGCTAACTTATTTAGGTAAATAAAATTGTTATTACCATTAATTTATCTCTTCTTTCTAACGCGAAGCTTATGCACACTAAATCAATGTGGGCTTAGATGCATGAGGGAGCCTAAGAAGAAATTATTTGTAGGATATATAGACGTGTCATTGATGAAAAACATTATTAAAGTCTTTAAAAGGAACTCTCAAATATTTTAAGTATTCAAAGCTTGTTAGTCTTTTAAGGTTTTGATCATACTTACCTTCTCTTATCATCTAAGAAAAACATAATTCTAGTCATCAAGACCGTTACAAGTTTTTTCATAGCCCAAACTAAAGAGTCAAGTTCGGCTTAAATCGGAGATCAAGACCGACAATTTGTCTTCATTCCACCCAATTGCGGGTGCTAAAAGGGTAGGTTTATGTCTAAGATCTATCTATGGGGTAAATTGTGAAACTTATATTCTATAATTTAACATTAGATGAAAGTTATCGAATATAGAGGAGAGTCTTAACTCTAAATTGGCACGAGGCCTTTGGGCATAGAGTTAATATCATATTGATAAGTAGGTTAGACTTTAAAAGTAACACAACCGACTGCCGACAAGAGTGTGGCCTTCAGAAGCTGAAGGAGTTCTTCGTGGGACCTCAAACAGTGGTAGGTTGGTATTGTGATAAATGGTATCTTGGCTTAGTTGTCATTCTTGTTCATTCCCTATCAAAATATTAGATGAAAGTTGTGTGATATAAAATATGGTCTACCTTTTAATTAGTTATTGACTTTTTAAGTTGATATCCAATTCAAAAGTTGTGCGAATGTTTGGACACAACAAACAATATCATACTAATATGTTTTGGAGTTGTTTAGATTATCGAAAGTATCATCACCGTAGTACTCAACATACTATAGAATCCAAATATCTCATAAGCTTTCAAAGTTGTTTAGCCAAAAGTGTCAGATTAAACTGCTTTATATTAAAATAGCCAAGGGTTATCACTCATTAGGTTGACAAGTATGTATTCAGTCCAAACTAAGAATCACTCAACAAACTTTTATGCATAACTAATGAAGCCTAGTATTAACATATTTGCTCTCTTTTGGTATTGGATTATTAGATATTATATATATTCACACAGAATAGGGAAGTAATTGCACTACTGCTTGGAGTATGTTGATTACCCTGATGAAAGTGAGTGTTTGTTCTTGGACTACTAGTTCTTTACAATATTTTGTGATCGCCATATTAAAAATATGTTATGAAAATTTGTACTTTTAGGGTTTATTCTTGGATTACTAGTTCTGTTCTGTATAATATTCTGTGAAGCCTTCCATTAAATTGGTTTCCACATTCATTCTTTATTTCAGTGACTAAATCAAATTTCGAACCATATTCTATTTTGGAGATGGAATTGATTCCTCCACCATGTGGTGAAGGAGAGGAATATGAAGCTACGTGTAGTGATTTACGTCCACCGTTGGAATGATCGCCGAAGGATGCTTGGAAATTGACTTCAATTGTCTTAGTTTGTATTTCCTTATATAAGTTCTTTCATATTTTTCTTTTCTAAATTCGGTTGTGTATTGTTATTTATTACTTTTCATGTTTGTTCACATGTTTACAAGATGGGCAAAACTGGCAATGTGCGGGCAATGTGCAGGCAATGTGCTAAGCTGGTTACACGTATGCATGAAAATTTATTTAGATTCACAATTTAGAGTTTACAATTTTGTTGTTGAAGGCTTATTTTTTATTTGATATTTAGTATTTAGGTGTATTAATAAAAATTAATTTGAAATGAGAGTAATTTTAAAAATACAAGTCTAAAAATGTACTTTTATAATTCCCACTTATTTTTATTGACTAAGAGAGAAACTACTCTAGGTGTGAGCATTTATTTATTTTGTCATATACAGTTCTGATTCATGTATACATTTGGTCAAATAATTATAGTTGCTTGCGAAACTAGTAATGAAAGAAGAGCCTAGAAGCAGAAAACAAGAGAGAGAGAGACACAACGTATTAATTAAAAGGAGAGGGAGAGCTTCATTTCAATATAATGGAGTTGGATTAAATAAAAGCTGCTATTTACGACTTGGTAGAGCTTATTGTCCGAATTGAATGGATCAAATACATGTTGAGTCCGGATGGTGGAGGAGGATCGGAATCAAGTTGGAAATACGAAGATCACCGCCCATTCTCTTCAGGAATGTGACGTCACAAATGGTAAGACTTGTCATTATTTTTAGGAAGAATTACAAACATACATCTTTAGAGTTGTAGTTAAAGTCCATTTAGAGTAGTTACAAAACTCCGTTCAATTGAAATTATGTTATATAAATACACCTAAATAGTAAATATTAATCTCAATTAAGTTGTAATCCCTTTAGAGTTAAACCCAAAATGCTAAATAGTTAATCTAATTGAAAATTTTAATTTAGATTAATCTTTTGAAAGGTAATTTAATGATTTAAAATTTGAAAAATGTGTGTAAATTTTTCATTTTATATCAAATATAACTATAAAGTTGCTAATAATGAGTAGAATTTGAAATTATATAGTATCTTGCGTATGTTTTAATTTCTTTTGCATGTATTTCCATAGAAGATTGATGAAAAAGATTGCAAACCTTGAATGAAGAATCGATGGAGTAAGTCTATAAATGTTGGTACATGCAAAAAGACATGATTAAGTGGTTGTATATAGTATTCTTCGAAGCACCTAGGATGCACCTCTAAGGCCACATGTTTGTAAAAGGTGATGATAGGTTGTTCTTCTCTGAATATTTATAATTCTGCTAAACTTTGCAACAATCCAGAAATATGATGTTTCATTTTGTTACTTATAAGACATGATTTGTCATGGATTTTGCAAAACTTAGAAAGGACACAATTTATTAAGGATCACAACTTGATTAGACTCAAAACCAATTACTATTTTGGGTTCATTGATTAGTGTTTAGGTTTGATGTCTTAAAAAACATTTTTGTGTTTATAATTTAGTTAGATTAAATATTTTGTGTTTATGTTTGTCAAATACAATTTGAAAAAGTATTCTCTTGTGAAGTGTAATTTAAAAATGTAATTCAATGGGTTTTCATTAAAAAATCCTATTAAAAATAGCGAGTCACACACGATCCGATTATTATATTTTAGTAAAAAAATCAATTTATTTAGGGTGTGATTGTTTGAGGCTCTAGAAACTTTCTAAATCCATTATTTTTCTACAAGACAAAAAGAATTCAATCATCCTTTGTCTTTAAAATAATTTTGAGAGACCTATATTGTCTTTTAAATTTATTTTGGCTTTGCAAAAACCTTTTTTTAAAAGCCAAAACAAAAAATCTACAACAAAAAATCCACAACCTAAATATTATAGCAAAAATTTCAAAGCTACAACCTAACCAATCAAACCCTTAGGTGTATAAGTGGCATCAAATTTGTCGAATCCACAAAAATCAGACCTCCCATTTCATGGGCCCGTTAAGTATGACTCCAATCCAACAAAAGCCTCCCATGATTTAAATGTCTATGTGGCATCACTATATTTAGGGTTTTGGATAATCATCCTTATT
This sequence comes from Cochlearia excelsa, assembly GCA_963556525.1. Taxonomy (NCBI): domain Eukaryota; kingdom Viridiplantae; phylum Streptophyta; class Magnoliopsida; order Brassicales; family Brassicaceae; genus Cochlearia; species Cochlearia excelsa. Next base: position 33,754,575 of record OY748327.1, on the reverse strand, counting down.
TAAAACCGCCGTCGCAAATCTGATTTCTCTTTAGGTTTCCAAATTTGAATATATGAATCTTGGATTCCAACCAAACGTGGTACGTTCCCTTCTTTCTCTTTTTTTTTTATTAATTGAAGATTTACGACGGTATGATCATCTTCTTCCTCTACCTTTTTATGGCTTTTTGAAGCAATAATAGGTTTTAAATTTAATTTCATTACATGATAACTCTGTTTTGTATGTTTTAAATCTTAGTATCATGGTCAAAGATGTTTTGCAAGTTGGTTTTGATGGATTTTTTGAAAGTATTTGAAAATAAACAATTAATATTGTATCATATCAAAGTTTTATAGTAAATCGATCTTACAATTTTGGGTTCATCTCAAAATTGTAAGATATATTGTTACTATACAACTTTTGAACCCAAAACTTTAAGATCGATTGTTGTTATAAACTTTGATATGATACATTATTAATTATTTATTTTGGATGCAATCTTACTAATGAGAACAAAGTTTTATACATACGATTAAATTTTATTCAATGGTTGGAGACTCAATTTTAGTATGTATTTTGTCATTATTATCTTTTGTTCATAGTGCTTTTGAGTTTATTTTTTTTTTGTAGACAATAAGATTAGTCCTTATACATTATGTCATGTCATGTTTATTTATCATGTTTAGAACAAAAGATTTTGTAATCATTACAATGATTGCACATTGAAAAAGGTTAATTATCACACATCTTTTTCGAGTTTATCACACATCTTTTTCGAGTTTTTTGATAAGTTTTAGTTATCAAATGCAATAATCAACAATCAAAGATAAAAATATACTTATATTAACATATTGTTCTCTGATCCAAATACAAGGAAGATATTTAAAGGGGTCTCTACCCTCCTACCTTTTGATCAATTCCTTGATGAATTTTTTATCAATCCCTATGCCTTTATAGACTCTCCTAACAAACTTAACCTCCCATGTGCATCGTTACTCAACCCATGTGCCCCTTAACCATGATTATTTATTAACATTATATTGTAGTAAACTTCTTTTATAGTTAAGTAATCCCCAAGTAACTTTCTCTAGGCCTGTTGGGTCTTTTTCTTTCTTTGGTAATGTTCCAGAATGTCTGGGTGATTTGCCTGATATGTATCAATACACGACCCTTTCAAATCAGCCCTGTCCTCAAGGTTGAACTCGAGAAACTAGGGCATGATTGTAGTCTTCCATTCCCATGAGCAATCATAAGCCGACTGATCCTTGCACTTGATTAAAACTTCCTCTTGTCATGAACCTTGATTCTCTTTCCAATCACCAACTTCGGTTCAGCCTCCAGCACCCCCTCTGTAGTTAGTGGTATTGTTATATATACACCACTTTCTCTTGTTCACCGATGGATTTGAGACACGTGAAAGGTTGGATGAATCTTAGGTGTTGGTGGTAAGATCAAGCGGTAAGCCACTACTCCAACATGTTTCGCCACTAGGTAAGGTCCATAATAACGTGCTGCTAGTTTCTCATTTTCCCTCTGAGCCAATGATTTGTGCCTATAAGGTCTCATCTTCAAGAACACCATATTTCTCACCTGAAATTCAACATCCTTCCTATGATGATCAACCTGTGTTTTCATCCTTTCTTGAGCCTTGTGTAGGTGTGTTTTAAGCACTGCAATGATGTTATCCTTTTCTACAGCCTATCTTCCAATTTTGTGTTGCCGTTAGAACCATTCTCATACTTCAGCATGGTAGGTGGGTCTCGGCCATAGACTGCCTTGAAAGGATTCATTTTAATGGTCGAATGGTATGAAGAATTGTAACACAGCTCTACCCAGAACAAGTACCTTGACCACTGCTTCGGATGTTCACCAACAAAAAATCTCATGTACGTCTCTAAGATTTTATTAGTGACTTCTGTTTGTCCATCAGATTGGGAATGGTAGGCGGTACTGAAGCATAAACCTGTACCCGCCATCTTAAAAAACTATTTCCCGAAATGGCTAAGGAATATCTTGTCCCTATATGAGAATATTGTCCTTGGAAAGACGTGTAGTCTGACCACTTCTCTCACAAACAGCTTCGCCACATCTACAACTGTATATGAGTGCTTAAGACCCAAGAAGTGGTTGAACTTTGTTAATCAGTCAACCACCACAAGCACATAATTCACCCACATGATGCCTTGATCACCACATAATTCACCCACATGATGCCTTGATCACCTTCTGAAGCTTTGGGTCTCTATCAACCTCACATCTAATCTCCTTTATCTACATCATTGATGGTATGGTAAGAGCCAAGAGCTCGTTAAGGCAACCTTTCCGGGATAAAGCATCAACTGCTTTGTTCTCCAATCCTGGTTTGCACTAGATGTCAAAGTCGAACCCCAATAACTTAGTTAACCATCTTTGATATTCCATGTTTATCTACCTCTATTCTAACAAGAACTTGAGGCTCTTTTGGTTAGTCCTGATGATGAACTTCCTACCCAAGAGGCAGTGCCTCCACTTCTGGATGGACAATGCGATGGCCATGAGCTACCTTTCATACACACATTCTTAACCTCGTACCTGATGCATCTGATTCCACCATAAAGAGTAACCTAAAGTCCAGAGTTAACACAAGAATTGTGGTCATAACTATATTCAGTTTTGTAAAATCTTTTGTTGCTTCATCTCCCCAACAATATTGATCTTTACTTAACAAAGCCGTCAATGGTCTTATTATCTCCCATACCCCTTGAACAAACCTTCTATAATATCTAGTTAGTCCCAGAAACCCTCTCAACGCCTTGATGTTTTTTGGTTCTGGCCACTTCAGATGTAATCACATGTCCCAAGTATTCAATACGCCTTCTACCAAATGAGCAATGCTTCTCGTTTGCATACAACTGATAATGCGCAAGTGTAAGACTTCTTTCAGATGACTAAGGTGTGTCTCTTCATCTGCACTATACACCAATATTTCGTCAAAGAACACTAGTACAAACTTCTAGAGGGAGGGTATGAACACATCGTTCATCACATATTGGAAGGTTGTTGGTGCGTTAGTCAAGACAAATGGCATTACCATGAATTCATAGTGTTCGTCGTTTGTCCTAAAGGAACTTTAATTTTCTGCACATCCTCTGCCTTTACTAGGAACTGATGATATCCATATCTCAAGTCCAACTTTGAGAAAATCACAACCCCCTTTAACTCGTCTAGCAGCTGGTCAATAATAGGTATGGGAGAACTGTCGAATACAGTCACCTTGTTCAAGGCTATGTAATCTACGCAGAATCTCCAACTCACATCCTTCTTTTTGACTAATAATATCGGGCTAGAGAAGGGGCTATTGATGTCTCGTATTATTCCAGCCGCTAATATCAACGTGATATGCCTTTCTATCTTTGTTTTTTTGTGTGTGAGGATAGCGAAAGGGCCTCACACTCACTGGCTCATCACCAACCTTCAACGTAATGTTCTGCTCTCTTCCCCTTGATGGTGGCAGCCCTTTCGGCTTATTAAATATTCCCTTGTAGCTCTCCAACAGAGCTTGTATCTCCTCCGACCACACTTCCCTTACTCTTCCAGCTTATGTCTGTAAAGTGCTACATTCCACATAAACGCCATCCCCTTCTTTTCGCAACACTCTCCATAGAGCCTTGAGAGATACAACTAAGTTACAAAGACTAGGATCTCCCGTGACCGTCATTGTTTCTCCTTTGCATTTAAACTTCATGACCTGCTCTTTCATGTTCACCGTCATATCTCTAGTGTTTCTAACCACTGTATTCCTAATATCACATATGCACTACCAATCTCTAAAGGTAGAAAGATTGTTACGATGGATAAATTGGAAAACTTCAGCTCCACCTTCTGACAAACCCCTTGTCCTCTCACCGTTAATTTTGTCCCCATCAATATTTCGTACCCCTCTAACCCTTTGGTATGAAGCTCCAATTCCTCAAAATATTTTAGACGAAAAATTGTGTGAAGCGCCGATGTCGATCATGACCACTACATCTTGTTCCACGATTGATCCCGTCATTTTTATTGTCCTCGGAGAAGAAATCCCACCACATAGTAGAATGACAGCTCCGCGAGCTCCAACACCCTTGTTGGACTGTCCTCTTTCCCGTCGTCATCCTCGCTAAACTCATACTCCGTTCCATCAGATTGTCCAACCAGAAGATGAAGATATCGGCGTTTACAGCGATTCCCATATTGGTAGTTTTCATTCTTGCTCAAATCTGGTGCGTTCGAAGCTAAAGCAATGAAATCCTTGCAATATTTTGTCGTTCTTTCATCCTGTTGTAGCGCGAGCAACCACTCACCTGGCAACATATCCTCATTTGTAGAAAAGTTCTCCAACATCCTTTCCTTCATCTGACCCTAGCTGATGAACGGATTCGTATGCCTCTCCCATCGATACCACAACAACGCTTCATTATCGAAGCACATCCTCACGGCTTTTAACTTCTCATTCTCTGTGAAATCGCTCAGCTCAAAGAATTGGTCTGCCCTCAAGACACAATTCTATGCATTCTCACCATCAAACACCAGTATTTTGATCTTCCTCGTTAGTGGCATCTTCATTTCTGCCTCTTCCGTCCTTGATCTGGTATGTTCCAAAACGCGTTCCACGTTACGCACTGGATCATCCGTCTGACTCACCTTAAGATGTGATGACGAAGTTTGAACCTCGACCTGGATGCTCAAAATGGTGACAGAGGATTGACGCTCCTCCTTCTCCGTCAATGGCCTCTCCAATCTATCCAAAACATCCATCTTAGCCATTATTTTCAGGATCTCATCAACGTTCTTCTCTATCGTCGCGATCTTACCCACATCTCTCTGTAAGTTCTTTATCCTTTCCTCCGTGGTATTGTCTTTCTTTGGCGCCATTGATCACACGGTCTTGAGAGCTTTTATACCAAGTTTGTTACGTGTAGAACACGAAACAAATAATTTATTAAAGAAAGTGTTGATTACAAAGAAACCTTGAGGAATTGATTAATGGAGCTCCTCCCACTACCCCTTTGATACAACTATTTTACCCAAATATTTGATAAAGATCTAATTCGCTCTCTCACCTTTATTATATAGCTATAAAATAGAAAGAGGTTTTAGCCTTTTGGGTCTCCAAACCCACTAACTCTATCATTTTCAATTTGTGTTTATTAACCTTTTCCAACCTATTATGGTGATGATAACGATCATTTCTTCTATTCTCTAGTTTTTCTTAAACAAATGGTGTTCCTTATGCACATATTACTATCATGCCACTTTTGTACCCAATTTAATTTGTGGTAAAATTTATATATATTTGCAGTTCTGATTCGAGTAATTCGAGTAAGAATTTGTCTAAACCCAATCTACCTTTTCAAGTTGGTCAAATTGTTGAGGTAAAATCCTTTGAAGATGGATATCGTGGAGCTTGGTTTCGGTGCAAGGTAAATTACCTTGATTTTATTAATACTTATAGTAGTCATATATGGAGCCTAAACTAGTCAAAAATATTTTTTTATCATTTGCAAAAAGAGGGGGGGGGGAGGCTTTAGCCGCTAACTTATTGAGATCATCCTTAGGTAAATAAACTATTTAACCATTTCTCTCTTACTTCAAATGCGGACCTTAGATACATTAATTCAAGGCGAGCTTAGATGTATGAGGGTGCCAAGGCAAAATGATTTCTAAGATATAGATGTTTCATAAGTTCGTCAAACTTATATAAAGCTCATTGAGACACTTATAATCATTCATGTTGCATGAAACTTGGTTTACCGTCCTAGAAACGCGTTGTTAGATGTTTCATAAGTTCGTGAAACTTGTAAAAATCTCATTGAGGAACTTTTAAGCACTCATGTTGCATGAAACATGGTTTAGAATCCTAGAAACGCGTTGTTAGATGTTTCATACGTTCGTAAAACTTGTACAAAGCTCATTGAGGAACTTATAAGCTCTCATGTTGCATGAAACTTTGTTAAGAGTCCTAGAAACGCGTTGTTACATGTTTCATAAGTTCGTGAAACTTGTACAAAGCTCATTGAGATACTTATAAGCACTCATGTTGCATGAAACTTGGTTTAGAGTCCTAGAAACGCGTTGTTAGATGTTTCATAAGTTCGTGAAACTTGTACAAAGCTCATTGAGACACTTATAAGCACTCATGTTGCATGAAACTTGGTTTAGAGTCCTAGAAAGCGTTGTTAGATGTTTCATAAGTTCGTCAAACTTGTATAAAGCTCATTGAGACACTTATAATCATTCATGTTGCATGAAACTTGGTTTACAGTCCTAGAAATGCGTTGTTAGATGTTTCATAAGTTCGTGAAACTTGTAAAAAGCTCATTGAGGAACTTAGAAACACTCATGTTGCATGGAACTTGGTTTAGAATCCTACAAACGCGTTGTTAGATGTTTCATACGTTCGTAAAACTTGTACAAAGCTCATTGAGGAAGTTATAAGCTCTCATGTTGCATGAAGCTTGGTTTAGAGTCCTAGAAACGCGTTGTTAGATGTTTCATAAGTTCGTGAAACTTGTACAAAGCTCATTGAGATACTTATAAGCACTCATGTTGCATGAAACTTGGTTTAGAGTCCTAGAAACGCATTGGTAGATGTTTCATACGTTCGTCAAACTTGTACAAAGCTCATTGAGGAACTTATAAGCTCTCATGTTGCATGAAACTTGGTTTAGAGTCCTAGAAACGCGTTGTTAGATGTTCATAAGTTCGTGAAACTTGTACAAAGCTCATTGAGGAACTTATAAGCACTCATGTTGCATGAAACTTGGATTAGAGTCCTAGAAACACGTTGTTAGATGTTTCATACGTTCGTCTAAGTTTTACAAAGCTCATTTAGGAACTTATAAGCTCTCATTGTGCATGAAACATGGTTTAGAGTCTTAGAAATGCGTTGTTAGAGGTTTCATAAGTTCGTGAAACTTGTACAAAGCTCATTGAGACACTTATAATCACTCATGTTGCATGAAACTTGGTTTAGAGTCCTAGAAACGCGTTGTTAGATGTTTCATAAGTTCGTCAAACTTGTACAAAGCTCATTGAGGAACTTATAAGCGCTAATGTTGCATGAAACTTGGGTTAGGGTCCTAGAAACGCGTTGTTAGATGTTTCATACGTTCGTCAAACTTGTACAAATTTCATTGAGGAACTTAGAAGCACTCATGTTGCAAGCAACTTGTTTTAGAGTCCTAGAAACGCGTTGTTAGATGTTTCATGAGTTCGTGAAACTTGTACAAAGCTCATTGAGATATTTATAAGCACTCATGTTGCTTGAAACTGTGTATAAAGTCCTAGAAACGCGTTGTTAGATGTTTCATACGTTCGTCAAACTTGTACAAAACTCATTGAGGAACTTATAAGCTCTCATGTTGCATGAAGCTTGGTTTAGAGTCCTAGAAAAGCGTTGTTAGATGTTTAATAAGTTCGTAAAACTTGTACAAAACTCATTGAGGAACTTATAAGCTCTCATGTTGCATGAAGCTTGGTTTAGAGTCCTAGAAACGCGTTGTTAGATGTTTCATAAGTTCGTGAAACTTGTACAAAGCTCATTGAGATACTTATAAGCACTCATGTTGCATGAAACTTGGTTTAGAGTCCTAGAAACGCATTGGTAGATGTTTCATACGTTCGTCAAACTTGTACAAAGCTGATTGAGGAACTTATAAGCTCTCATGTTGCATGAAACTTGGTTTAGAGTCCTAGAAACACGTTGTTAGATGTTCATAAGTTCGTGAAACTTGTACAAAGCTCATTGAGGAACTTATAAGCACTCATGTTGAATGAAACTTGGTTTAGAGTCCTAGAAACACGTTGTTAGATGTTTCATACGTTCGTCTAAGTTTTACAAAGCTCATTGAGGAACTTATAAGCTCTCATTGTGCATGAAACTTGGTTTAGAGTCCTAGAAATGCGTTGTTAGAGGTTTCATAAGTTCGTGAAACTTGTACAAAGCTCATTGAGACACTTATAATCACTCATGTTGCATGAAACTTGGTTTAGAGTCTTAGAAACGCGTTGTTAGATGTTTCATAAGTTCGTCAAACTTGTACAAAGCTCATTGAGGAACTTATAAGCGCTAATGTTGCATGAAACTTGGGTTAGGGTCCTAGAAACGCGTTGTTAGATGTTTCATACGTTCGTCAAACTTGTACAAATTTCATTGAGGAACTTAGAAGCACTCATGTTGCAAGCAACTTGTTTTAGAGTCCTAGAAACGCGTTGTTAGATGTTTCATAAGTTCGTGAAACTTTTACAAAGCTCATTGAGATACTTATAAGCACTCATGTTGCTTGAAACTGTGTATAAAGTCCTAGAAACGCGTTGTTAGATGTTTCATACGTTCGTCAAACTTGTACAAAGCTCATTGAGGAACTTATAAGCTCTCATGTTGCATGAAGCTTGGTTTAGAGTCTTAGAAACGCGTTGTTAGATGTTTAATAAGTTCGTAAAACTTGTACAAAGCTCATTGAGGAACTTATATGCTCTCATGTTGCATGAAGCTTGGTTTAGAGTCCTAGAAACGCGTTGTTAGATGTTTCATAAGTTCGTGAAACTTGTACAAAGCTCATTGAGATACTTATAAGCACTCATATTGCATGAAACTTGGTTTAGAGTCCTAGAAACGCATTGGTAGATGTTTCATACGTTCGTCAAACTTGTACAAAGCTCATTGAGGAACTTATAAGCTCTCATGTTGCATGAAACTTGGTTTAGAGTCCTAGAAACGCGTTGTTAGATGTTCATAAGTTCGTGAAACTTGTACAAAGCTCATTGAGGAACTTATAAGCACTCATGTTGCATGAAACTTGGTTTAGAGTCCTAGAAACACGTTGTTAGATGTTTCATACGTTCGTCTAAGTTTTACAAAGCTCATTGAGGAACTTATAAGCTCTCATTGTGCATGAAACTTGGTTTAGAGTCCTAGAAATGCGTTGTTAGAGGTTTCATAAGTTCGTGAAACTTGTACAAAGCTCATTGAGACACTTATAATCACTCATGTTGCATGAAACTTGGTTTAGAGTCCTAGAAACGGGTTGTTAGATGTTTCATAAGTTCGTCAAACTTGTACAAAGCTCATTGAGGAACTTATAAGCGCTAATGTTGCATGAAACTTGGGTTAAAGTCCTAGAAACGCGTTGTTAGATGTTTCATACGTTCGTCAAACTTGTACAAATTTCATTGAGGAACTTAGAAGCACTCATGTTGCATGAAACTTGTTTTAGAGTCCTAGAAACGCGTTGTTAGATGTTTCATAAGTTTGAGAAACTTGTACAAAGCTCATTGAGAAACTTATAAGCACTCATGTTGCATGAAACTTTGTTTAGAGTCCTAGAAACACGTTGTTAGATGTTTCATATGTTCGTCAAACTTGTACAAAGCTCATTGAGGAACTTATAAGCGCTATTGTTGCATGAAACTTGGTTTAGAGTCCTAGAAACGCGTTGTTAGATGTTTCATAAGTTCGTGAAACTTGTACAAAGCTCATTGGGATACTTATAAGCACTCATGTTGCTTGAAACTTTGTATAAAGTCCTAGAAACGCGTTGTTAGATGTTTCATACGTTCGTCAAACTTGTACAAAGCTCATTGAGGAACTTATAAGCTCTCATGTTGCATGAAACTTGGTTTAGACTCCTAGAAACGCGTTGTTAGATGTTTCATAAGTTCGTCAAACTTGTATAAAGCTCATTGAGACACTTATAATCATTCATGTTGCATGAAACTTGGTTTAGAGTCCTAGAAACGCGTTGTTAGATTTTTCATACGTTCGTAAAACTTGTACAAAGCTCATTTAGGAACTTATAAGCTCTCATGTTGCATGAAACTTGGTTTAGAGTCCTAGAAACGTGTTGTTAGACGTTCATAAGTTCGTGAAACTTGTACAAATATCATTGAGGAACTTTTAAGCACTCATGTTGCATGAAACTTGGTTTAGAGTCCTAGAAACACGTTGTTAGATGTTTCATACGTTCGTCAAACTTTTACAAAGCTCATTGAGGAACTTATAAGCTCTTATTGTGCATGAAACTTGGCTTAGAGTCCTAGAAATGCGTTGTTAGAGGTTTCATAAGTTCGTGAAACTTGTACAAAGCTCATTGAGAAACTTATAATCACTCATGTTGCATGAAACTTGGTTTAGAGTCCTACAAACGCGTTGTTAGATGTTTCATAAGTTCGTCAAACTTGTACAAAGCTCATTGAGGAACTTATAAGCGCTCATGTTGCATGAAACTTGGTTTAGAGTCCTAGAAACGCGTTGTTAGATGTTTCATACGTTCGTCAAACTTGTACAAAGCTCATTGAGGAACTTATAAGCGCTAATGTTGCATGAAACTTGGTTTAGAGTCCTAGAAACGCGTTGTTAGATGTTCCATTCGTTCGTCAAACTTGTACAAATCTCATTGAGGAACTTATAAGCGCTCATGTTGCATGAAACTTAGTTTAGAGTCCTAGAAACTCGTTGTTAGATGTTTTATAAGTTTGTGAAACTTGTACAAAGCTCATTGAGATACTTATAAGCACTCATGTTGCATGAAACTTGGTTTAGAGTCCTAGAAACACGTTGTTAGATGTTTCATACGTTCGTCAAACTTTTACAAAGCTCATTGAGGAACTTATAAGCTCTCATTGTGCATGAAACTTGGTTTAGAGTCCAAGAAACGCGTTGTTAGATGTTTCATACGTTCGTCAAACTTGTACAAAGCTCATTGAGGAACTTATAAGCACTCATGTTGCATGAAGCTTGGTTTAGAGTCCTAGAAACACGTTGTTAGATGTTTCATACGTTCGTCAAACTTTTAAAAAGCTCATTGAGGAACTTATAAGCTCTCATTGTGCATGAAACTTGGTTTAGAGTCCTAGAAATGCGTTGTTAGAGGTTTCATAAGTTCGTGACACTTGTACAAAGCTCATTGAGATTTTATAATCACTCATGTTGCATGAAACTTGGTTTAGAGTCCTAGAAACGCGTTGTTAGATGTTTCATAAGTTCGTCAAACTTGTACAAAGCTCATTGAGGAACTTATAAGCGCTTATGTTGCATGAAAGTTGGTTTAGAGTCCTAGAAACGCGTTGTTAGATGTTTCATACGTTCGTCAAACTTGTAAAAACCTCATTGAGGAACTTATAAGCGCTAATGTTGCATGAAACTTGGTTTAGAGTCCTAGAAACGCGTTGTTAGATGTTTCATACGTTCGTCAAACTTGTACAATGCTCATTGAGGAACTTATAAGCGCTCATGTTGCATGAAACTTAGTTTAGAGTCCTAGAAACGCGTTGTTAGATGTTTTATAAGTTTCTGAAACTTGTACAAAGCTCATTGAGATACTTATAAGCACTCATGTTGCATGAAACTTGGTTTAGAGTCCTAGAAACGCGTTGTTAGATGTTTTATACGTTCGTCAAACTTGTACAAATTTCATTGAGGAACTTAGAAGCACTCATGTTGCATGAAACTTGTTTTAGAGTCCTAGAAACGCGTTGTTAGATGTTTCATATGTTCGTGAAACTTGTACAAAGCTAATTGAGGAACTTATAAGCACTCATGTTGCATGAAACTTTGTTTAGAGTCCTAGAAACACGTTGTTAGATGTTTCATACGTTCGTCAAACTTTTACAAAGCTCATTGAGGAACTTATAAGCTCTCATTGTGCATGAAACTTGGTTTAGAGTCCTAGAAATGCGTTGTTAGAGGTTTCATAAGTTCGGGAAACTTGTACAAAACTCATTGAGATTTTATAATCACTCATGTTGCATGAAACTTGGTTTAGAGTCCTAGAAACGTGTTGTTAGATGTTTCATAAGTTCGTCAAACTTGTACAAAGCTCATTGAGGAACTTATAAGCGCTCATGTTGCATGAAACTTGGTTTAGAGTCCTAGAAACGCGTTGTTAGATGTTTCATACGTTCGTCAAACTTGTAAAAACCTCATTGAGGAACTTATAAGCGCTAATGTTGCATGAAACTTGGTTTAGAGTCCTAGAAATGCGTTGTTAGATGTTTCATACGTTCGTCAAACTTGTACAAAGCTCATTGAGGAACTTATAAGCGCTCATGTTGCATGAAACTTAGTTTAGAGTCCTAGAAACGCGTTGTTAGATGTTTTATAAGTTTCTGAAACTTTTACAAATCTCATTGAGATACTTATAAGCACTCATGTTACATGAAACTTGGTTTAGAGTCCTAGAAAAGCGTTGTTAGATGTTTCATACGTTCGTCAAACTTGTAAAAATTTCATTGAGGAACTTAGAAGCACTCATGTTGCATGAAACTTGGTTTAGAGTCCTAGAAACGCGTTGTTAGATGTTTCATACGTTCGTCAAACTTGTACAAATTTCATTGAGGAACTTAGAAGCACTCATGTTGCATGAAACTTGTTTTAGAGTCCTAGAAACGCATTGTTAGATGTTTCATAAGTTCGTGAAACTTGTACAAAGCTCATTGAGGAACTTATAAGCACTCATGTTGCATGAAACTTTGTTTAGAGTCCTAGAAACACGTTGTTAGATGTTTCATACGTTCGTCAAACTTTTACAAAGCTCATTGAGGAACTTATAAGCTCTCATTGTGCATGAAACTTAGTTTAGAGTCCTAGAAACGCGTTGTTAGATGTTTCATACGTTCGTCAAACTTGTACAAAGCTCATTGAGGAACTTATAAGCACTCATGTTGCATGAAACTTGGTTTAGAGTCCTAGAAACACGTTGTTAGATGTTTCATACGTTCGTCAAACTTTTAAAAAGCTCATTGAGGAACTTATAAGCTCTCATTGTGCATGAAACTTGGTTTAGAGTCCTAGAAATGCGTTGTTAGAGGTTTCATAAGTTCGTGAAACTTGTATAAAGCTCATTGAGATTTTATAATCACTCATGTTGCATGAAACTTGGTTTAGAGTCCTAGAAACTCGTTGTTAGATGTTTCATAAGTTCGTCAAACTTGTACAAAGCTCATTGAGGAACTTATAAGCGCTCATGTTGCATGAAACTTGGTTTAGAGTCCTAGAAACGCGTTGTTAGATGTTTCATACGTTCGTCAAACTTGTAAAAACCTCATTGAGGAACTTATAAGCGCTAATGTTGCATGAAACTTGGTTTAGAGTCCTAGAAACGCGTTGTTAGATGTTTCATACGTTCGTCAAACTTGTACAAAGCTCATTGAGGAACTTATAAGCGCTCATGTTGCATGAAACTTAGTTTAGAGTCCTAGAAACGCGTTGTTAGAATTTTTATAAGTTTCTGAAACTTGTACAAAGCTCATTGAGATACTTATAAGCACTCATGTTGCATGAAACTTGGTTTAGAGTCCTAGAAACGCGTTGTTAGATGTTTGTACAAAGCTCATGTGAGGAACTTGTACAAAGCTAAGAACTTATAAGCACTCATGTTGCATGAAACTTTGTTTAGAGTCCTAGAAACACGTTGTTAGATGTTTCATACGTTCGTCAAACTTTTACAAAGCTCATTGAGGAACTTATAAGCTCTCATTGTGCATGAAACTTTGTTTAAAGACCTAGAAACGCGTTGTTAGATGTTTCATACGTTCGTCAAACTTGTACAAAGCTCATTGAGGAACTTATAAGCGCTCATGTTGCATGAAATTTGGTTTAGAGTCCTAGAAACGCGTTGTTAGATGTTTCATAAGTTCGTGAAACTTGTATAAAGCTCATTGAGATACTTATAAGCACTCATGTTGCATGAAACTTGGTTTAAAGTCCTAGAAACGCGTTGCTAGATGTTTCATACGTTCGTCAAAATTGTACAAAGCTTATTGAGGAACTTATAAGCTCTCATGTTGCATGAAACTTGGTTTAGAGTCCTAGAAATGCGTTGTTAGATGTTTCATAAGTTCGTCAAACTTGTACAAAGCTCATTGAGATACTTATAAGCACTCATGTTGCATGAAACTTTGTTTAGTCTCCTCGAAACGCGTTGTTAGATGTTTCATAAGTTCTTCAAACTTGTATAAAGCTCATTGACACACTTATAATCATTCATGTTGCATGAAACTTGGTTTAGAGTCCTAGAAACGCGTTGTTAGATGTTTCATAAGTTCGTGAAACTTGTACAAAGCTCATTGAGGAACTTATAAGCACTCATGTTGCATGAAACTTGGTTTAGAATCCTAGAAACGCGTTGTTAGATGTTTCATACGTTCGTAAAACTTGTACAAAGCTCATTGAGGAACTTATAAGCTCTCATGTTGCATGAAACTTGGTTTAGAGTCCTATAAACGCGTTGTTAGATGTTCATAAGTTCGTGAAACTTGTACAAAGCTCATTGAGGAACTTATAAGCACTCATGTTGCATGAAACTTGGTTTAGAGTCCTAGAAACACGTTGTTAGATGTTTCATATGTTCGTCAAACTTTTACAAAGCTCATTGAGGAACTTATTGATGCGGAAATGACCAAGGATTGGATCTCTAAGGTGGTTGAAGGGATAATCCTCGACTTTGATGAACTCGCGAAGCACAAACCTAAGGTATATTAAACCTTAGATCCAATACTCTCTTAAAACGCTTCAACAAAACAAGGCGGTGGACCTTAGTTTGAAGAACTTGGTAAGTACAAACCTTAGGTATATTAAACCTAAGACCCAATACTCTCAACAAGAAACAACTAACTTTGGTAATGAAAGCGCCACAAACAGGGATGAAGAACTGTTTGATAAGCCGATTGATCACTCGGAATCACACCGAAAGTTCACAAGGAACTAAATGAGAATCACTCTCACAAAAAGATAGAAAAATATATTTGATTAAAAAGTTGGATGTCTTTCTCCAATGGAGATTACATGTATTTAAAGGGAACTAAAACTTGTAGAGAAAGAAAGAAGTTCAAAGGATGTAGTAAACATAATTAAAGATATAATTAAAAGATGTGTTGAATGACTCTTGAACTCCAAATATGACTCTTGATCTTTCATTTTCGTCACTCTTCTTTGACCATAATGTAAGTGCTTCATTTTGAGCTTTCTTGGGCTTTAATCATGTTTAGAAGTGGTTGGACTTGATGTATATCATACCCAATGGTCTTGTGAATGTCTTCTTTGTCTAAAAGCTCTTGAATCAGCCCTTTAAGTGCCTCCTTGATCTGCTTTGCTCTTGCTCTTTTCATTGGTCCAATGGGTACTTGCAAAGCATCCTCTTGATCATCCTTGCTGCTTTGGATGTCCTCATCATTCCCCATAGGCTTCTTCATGCTCTCTTTGTCCAAAATGTCTTGAAACAGCCCATCAAATCCGTCTTTGATCTTCTTGTCTTGTGATATTGTAAATGGTTTGATGGCTAGTTGAGGTGTTTCCACATACCTTTGTTTGTTGCTCCTTAGAATCGTATCATACTCCTCCACTTGAAAATGATTTGTCCTCAAATCATGCTTGTCCCCTACATAAAATGGAAACAATGGATGTTTTGAACTAAAATAAACTCGGACTTGCCTCGACACCTTTACTTCACCACCATTATTCAAACGTTGCAGCTTGTAAAATCGCTTCTTTTTTGTCACTCCTCGTCCACAACTCCATTCTCTCCAAACAGCTTAGAACCCAATGTGGCCTTTTGAGTACAAAATGTTTTTGCATACTCCAAGTTCATTCCTCCAAACAGCTAGAACCCAATGTGGCCTTTTCTTTTTCTTGAAAGTTCATTCCTTTTGCTTTCTTGTAGTTCACAACTCTCTCATTTGGACTTAGGTTCAAAATCTGAAGTGAAACAAACCTAGTCTCGTTCTTTGCTTGCCAAAATGTTGAATCTCCAAAGACAAAATCAACATCTTCAGTTTTCTCCTTGTAAGATAGCGAATTGAAAATCGAATCAAGGTACACCAACTTCAAGCTCTCACTTAACCACGTGTGCCTTTGATTCGCCGCACAAATCTCAAAATCCCCTAACTTGATACCCTCGAGATGTGATCCTTGAAATTCGTCTTGTAATGCACATAGCTCCCTCTTATCCCAACAATCTATCTTTTCCAACAATTCAAAGGATAGAATATATGGATCAGGATCATGAAACAGAGGATACCTTCTTGAAAGTGCACAAACTTCACTTTCAGCCTTTCTTTGAATTATGCTTTGAGGTTGAAATATCATCTCATGTTGCACTTCCACCATAGGATCAAAATGTGAAAGAACCTTATGCACATCTTCAAAATCAGATTCTTCTACAACCTCTTCAACTTCTTCTTCTAAAACTTCCTGGTTTCCCTTTAAATCAAAAGAGCTTTGAAGTTCTTCTTTAAACTCATGAATATATTGTTGTTCTTATTGTTGTTGTTGCTGCTGTGGATAGTACTTCTTTTTTGTTGCCTTCTCTTCATAACAAAAATTAAGATTATACTTTAACTTGTAAGAAGAAGTATCATGCCTTGTAGATGATGGTGTGTGTTCTTTGGTTTAGAGTCCTAGAAACGCGTTGTTAGATGTTTCATAAGTTCGTGAAACTTGTACAAAGCTCATTGAGATACTTATAAGCACTCATGTTGCATGAAACTTGGTTTAGAGTCCTAGAAACGCATTGGTAGATGTTTCATACGTTCGTTAAACTTGTACAAAGCTCATTGAGGAACTTATAAGCTCTCATGTTGCATGAAACTTGGTTTAGAGTCATAGAAACGCGTTGTTAGATGTTCATAAGTTCGTGAAACTTGTACAAAGCTCATTGAGGAACTTATAAGCACTCATGTTGCATGAAACTTGGTTTAGAGTCCTAGAAACACGTTGTTAGATGTTTCATACGTTCGTCTAAGTTTTACAAAGCTCATTGAGGAACTTATAAGCTCTCATTGTGCATAAAACTTGGTTTAGAGTCCTAGAAATGTGTTGTTAGAGGTTTCATAAGTTCGTGAAACTTGTACAAAGCTCATTGAGACACTTATAATCACTCATGTTGCATGAAACTTGGTTTAGAGTCCTAGAAACGCGTTGTTAGATGTTTCATAAGTTCGTCAAACTTGTACAAAACTCATTGAGGAACTTATAAGCGCTAATGTTGCATGAAACTTGGGTTAGAGTCCTAGAAACGCGTTGTTAGATGTTTCATACGTTCGTCAAACTTGTACAAATTTCATTGAGGAACTTAGAAGCACTCATGTTGCATGAAACTTGTTTTAGAGTCCTAGAAACGCGTTGTTAGATGTTTCATAAGTTTGAGAAACTTGTACAAAGCTCATTGAGAAACTTATAAACACTCATGTTGCATGAAACTTTGTTTGGAGTCCTAGAAACACGTTGTTAGATGTTTCATACGTTCGTCAAACTTTTACAAAGCTCATTGAGGAACTTATAAGCTCTCATTGTGTATGAAACTTGGTTTAGAGTCCTAGAAACGCGTTGTTAGATGTTTCATACGTTCGTCAAACTTGTACAAATTTCATTGAGGAACTTAGAAGCACTCATGTTGCATGAAACTTGTTTTAGAGTCCTAGAAACGCGTTGTTAGATGTTTCATAAGTTTGAGAAACTTGTACAAAGCTCATTGAGAAACTTATAAACACTCATGTTGCATGAAACTTTGTTTGGAGTCCTAGAAACACGTTGTTAGATGTTTCATACGTTCGTCAAACTTTTACAAAGCTCATTGAGGAACTTATAAGCTCTCATTGTGCATGAAACTTGGTTTAGAGTCCTAGAAACGCGTTGTTAGATGTTTCATACGTTCGTCAAACTTGTACAAAGCTCATTGAGGAACTTATAAGCTCTCATGTTGCATGAAGCTTGGTTTAGAGGCCTAGAAACGCGTTGTTAGATGTTTCATAAGTTCGTAAAACTTGTACAAAGCTCATTGAAGAACTTATAAGCTCTCATGTTGCATGAAGCTTGGTTTAGAGTCCTAGAAACGCGTTGTTAGATGTTTCATAAGTTCGTGAAACTTGTATAAAGCTCATTGAGATACTTATAAGCTCTCATGTTGCATGAAACTTGGTTTAGAGTCCTAGAAACGCGTTGTTAGATGTTCATAAGTTCGTCAAACTTATACAAAGCTCATTGAGGAACTTATAAGCGCTAATGTTGCATGAAACTTGGGTTAGAGTCCTAGAAACGTGTTGTTAGATGTTTCATAAGTTCGTCAAACTTGTACAAATTTCATTGAGGAACTTAGAAGCACTCATGTTGCATGAAACTTGTTTTAGAGTCCTAGAAACGCATTGTTAGATGTTTCATAAGTTCGTGAAACTTGTACAAAACTCATTGAGGAACTTATAAGCACTCATGTTGCATGAAACTTTGTTTAGAGTCCTAGAAACACGTTGTTATATGTTTCATACGTTCGTCAAACTTTTATAAAGCTCATTGAGGAACTTATAAGCTCTCATTGTGCATGAAACTTGGTTTGGAGTCCTAGAAACGCGTTGTTAGATGTTTCATACGTTCGTCAAACTTTTACAAAGCTCATTGAAGAACTTATAAGCGCTAATGTTGCATGAAACTTGGTTTAGAGTCCTAGAAACGCGTTGTTAGATGTTTCATAAGTTCATGAAACTTGTACAAAGCTCATTGAGATACTTATAAGCACTCATGTTGCTTGAAACTGTGAATAAAGTCCTAGAAACGCGTTGTTAGATGTTTCATACGTTCGTCAAACTTGTACAAAGCTCATTGAGGAACTTATAAGCTCTCATGTTGCATGAAACTTGGTTTAGACTCCTAGAAACGCGTTGTTAGATGTTTCATAAGTTCGTCAAACTTGTACAAAGCTCATTGAGATACTTATAAGCACTCATGTTGCATGAAACTTGGTTTAGAGTCCTAGAAACGCGTTGTTAGATGTTTCGTAAGTTCTTCAAACTTGTATAAAGCTCATTGAGACAGTTATAATCATTCATGTTGCATGAAACTTGGTTTAGAGTCCTAGAAACGCGTTGTTAGATTTTTCATACGTTCGTAAAACTTGTACAAAGCTCATTTAGGAACTTATAAGCTCTCATGTTGCATGAAACTTGGTTTAGAGTCCTAGAAACGCGTTGTTAGATGTTCATAAGTTCGTGAAACTTGTACAAATCTCATTGAGGAACTTATAAGCACTCATGTTGCATGAAACTTGGTTTAGAGTCCTAGAAACACGTTGTTAGATGTTTCATACGTTCGTCAAACTTTTACAAACCTCATTGAGGAACTTATAAACTCTTATTGTGCATGAAACTTGGCTTAGAGTCCTAGAAATGCGTTGTTAGAGGTTTCATAAGTTTGTGAAACTTGTACAAAGCTCATTGAGAAACTTATAATCACTCATGTTGCATGAAACTTGGTTTAGAGTCCTACAAACGCGTTGTTAGATGTTTCATAAGTTCGTCAAACTTGTACAAAGCTCATTGAGGAACTTATAAGCGCTCATGTTGCATGAAACTTGGTTTAGAGTCCTAGAAACGCGTTGTTAGATGTTTCATACGTTCGTCAAACTTGTACAAAGCTCATTGAGGAACTTATAAGCGCTAATGTTGCATGAAACTTGGTTTAGAGTCCTAGAAACGTGTTGTTAGATGTTTCATTCGTTCGTCAAACTTGTACAAAGCTCATTGAGGAACTTATAAGCGCTCATGTTGCTTGAAACTTAGTTTAGAGTCCTAGAAACGCGTTGTTAGATGTTTTATAAGTTTGTGAAACTTGTACAAAGCTCATTGAGATACTTATAAGCACTCATGTTGCATGAAACTTGGTTTAGAGTCCTAGAAACGCGTTGTTAGATGTTTCATACGTTCGTCAAACTTGTACAAATTTCATTGAGGAACTTAGAAGCACTCATGTTGCATGAAACTTGTTTTAGAGTCCTAGAAACGCATTGTTAGATGTTTCATAAGTTCGTGAAACTTGTACAAAGCTCATTGAGGAACTTATAAGCACTCATGTTGCATGAAACTTTGTTTAGAGTCCTAGAAACACGTTGTTAGATGTTTCATACGTTCGTCAAACTTTTACAAAGCTCATTGAGGAACTTATAAGCTCTCATTGTGCATGAAACTTGGTTTAAAGTCCTAGAAACGCGTTGTTAGATATTTCATACGTTCGTCAAACTTGTACAAAGCTCATTGAGGAACTTATAAGCACTCATGTTGCATGAAACTTGGTTTAGAGTCCTAGAAACACGTTGTTAGATGTTTCATACGTTCGTCAAACTTTTAAAAAGCTCATTGAGGAACTTATAAGCTCTCATTGTGCATGAAACTTGGTTTAGAGTCCTAGAAATGCGTTGTTAGAGGTTTCATAAGTTCGTGAAACTTGTACAAAGCTCATTGAGATTTTATAATCACTCATGTTGCATGAAACTTGGTTTAGAGTCCTAGAAACGCGTTGTTAGATGTTTCATAAGTTCGTCAAACTTGTACAAAGCTCATTGAGGAACTTATAAGCGCTCATGTTGCATGAAAGTTGGTTTAGAGTCCTAGAAACGCGTTGTTAGATGTTTCATACGTTCGTCAAACTTGTAAAAACCTCATTGAGGAACTTATAAGTGCTAATGTTGCATGAAACTTGGTTTATAGTCCTAGAAACGCGTTGTTAGATGTTTCATACGTTCGTCAAACTTGTACAATGCTCATTGAGGAACTTATAAGCGCTCATGTTGCATGAAACTTAGTTTAGAGTCCTAGAAACGCGTTGTTAGATGTTTCATAAGTTCGGGAAACTTGTACAAAGCTCATTGAGGAACTTATAAGCACTCATGTTGCATGAAACTTTGTTTAGAGTCCTAGAAACACGTTGTTAGATGTTTCATACGTTCGTCAAACTTTTACAAAGCTCATTGAGGAACTTATAAGCTCTCATTGTGCATGAAACTTTATTTAGAGTCCTAGAAACGCGTTGTTAGATGTTTCATACGTTCGTCAAACTTGTACAAAGCTCATTGAGGAACTTATAAGCGCTCATGTTGCATGAAATTTGGTTTAGAGTCCTAGAAACGCGTTGTTAGATGTTTCATAAGTTCTTGAAACTTGTACAAAGCTCATTGAGATACTTATAAGCACTCATGTTGCATGAAACTTGGTTTAAAGTCCTAGAAACGCGTTGCTAGATGTTTCATACGTTCGTCAAAATTGTACAAAGCTCATTGAGGAACTTATAAGCTCTCATGTTGCATGAAACTTGGTTTAGAGTCCTAGAAATGTGTTGTTAGATGTTTCATAAGTTCGTAAAACTTGTACAAAACTCATTGAGATACTTATAAGCACTCATGTTGCATGAAACTTTGTTTAGTCTCCTCGAAACGCGTTGTTAGATGTTTCATAAGTTCTTCAAACTTGTATAAAGCTCATTGACACACTTATAATCATTCATGTTGCATGAAACTTGGTTTAGAGTCCTAGAAACGCGTTGTTAGATGTTTCATAAGTTCGTGAAACTTGTACAAAGCTCATTGAGGAACTTATAAGCACTCATGTTGCATGAAACTTGGTTTAGAATCCTAGAAACGCGTTGTTAGATGTTTCATACGTTCGTAAAACTTGTACAAAGCTCATTGAGGAACTTATAAGCTCTCATGTTGCATGAAACTTGGTTTAGAGTCCTATAAACGCGTTGTTAGATGTTCATAAGTTCGTGAAACTTGTACAAAGCTCATTGAGGAACTTATAAGCACTCATGTTGCATGAAACTTGGTTTAGAGTCCTAGAAACACGTTGTTAGATGTTTCATATATTCGTCAAACTTTTACAAAGCTCATTGAGGAACTTATTGATGCGGAAATGACCAAGGATTGGATCTCTAAGGTGGTTGAAGGGATAATCCTCGACTTTGATGAACTCGCGAAGCACAAACCTAAGGTATATTAAACCTTAGATCCAATACTCTCTTAAAACGCTTCAACAAAACAAGGCGGTGGACCTTAGTTCGAAGAACTTGGTAAGTACAAACCTTAGGTATATTAAACCTAAGACCCAATACTCTCAACAAGAAACAACTAACTTTGGTAATGAAAGCGCCACAAACAGGGATGAAGAACTGTTTGATAAGCCGATTGATCACTCGGAATCACACCGAAAGTTCACAAGGAACTAAATGAGAATCACTCTCACAAAAAGATAGAAAAATATATTTGATTAAAAAGTTGGATGTCTTTCTCCAATGGAGATTACATGTATTTAAAGGGAAATAAAACTTGTAGAGAAAGAAAGAAGTTCAAAGGATGTAGTAAACATAATTAAAGATAGAATTAAAAGATGTGTTGAATGACTCTTGAACTCCAAATATGACTCTTGATCTTTCATTTTCGTCAGTCTTCTTTGACCATAATGTAAGTGCTTCATTTTGGGCTTTCTTGGGCTTTAATCATGTTTAGAAGTGGTTGGACTTCATGTATATCATACCCAATGGTCTTGTGAATGTCTTCTTTGTCTAAAAGCTCTTGAATCAGCCCGTTAAGTGCCTCCTTGATCTGCTTTGCTCTTGCTCTTTTCATTGGTCCAATGGGTACTTGCAAAGCATCCTCTTGATCATCCTTGCTGCTTTGGATGTCCTCATCATTCCCCATAGGCTTCTTCATGCTCTCTTTGTCCAAAATGTCTTGAAACAGCCCATCAAATCCGTCTTTGATCTTCTTGTCTTGTGATATTGTAAATGGTTTGATGGCTAGTTGAGGTGTTTCCACATCCCTTTGTTTGTTGCTCCTTAGAATCGTATCATACTCCTCCACTTGAAAATGATTTGTCCTCAAATCATGCTTGTCCCCTACATAAAATGGAAACAATGGATGTTTTGAACTAAAATAAACTCGAACTTGCCTCGACACCTTTACTTCACCACCATTATTCAAACGTTGCAGCTTGTAAAATCGCTTCTTTTTTGTCACTCCTCGTCCACATTTTACCTTATCAACCAAAGGATTAAGTTTTTGAGCTCCTTTTCGAGTACAAAATGGTTTTGCAACTCCATTCTCTCCAAACAGCTGGAACCCAATGTGGCCTTTTTTTTTGCATAGAAAGTTCATTCCTTTTGCTTTCTTGTAGTTCACAACTCTCTCATTTGGACTTAGGTTCAAAATCTGAAGTGAAACAAACCTAGTCTCGTTCTTTGCTTGCCAAAATGTTGAATCTCCAAAGACAAAATCAACATCTTCATTTTTCTCCTTGTAAGATAGCGAATTGAAAATCGAATCAAGGTCCACCAACTTCAAGCTCTCACTTAACCACGTGTGCCTTTGATTCGCCGCACAAATCTCAAAATCCCCTAACTTGATACCCTCGAGATGTGATCCTTGAAATTCGTCTTGTAATGCACATAGCTCCCTCTTATCCCAACAATCTATCTTTTCCAACAATTCAAAGGATATAATATATGGATCAGGATCATGAAACAGAGGATACCTTCTTGAAAGTGCACAAACTTCACTTTCAGCCTTTCTTTGAATTATGCTTTGAGGTTGAAATATCATCTCATGTTACACTTCCACCATAGGATCAAAATGTGAAAGAACCTTATGCACATCTTCAAAATCAGATTCTTCTACAACCTCTTCAACTTCTTCTTCTAAAACTTCCTAATTTCCCTTTAAATCAAAGAAGTTCTTCTTTAAACTCATAAATATGTTGTTGTTCTTGTTGTTGTTGTTGCTGTTGTGGATAGTACTTCTTTTTTTGTTGCCTTCTCTTCATAACAGAAATTATGATTATACTTTAACTTGTAAGATGATGGTGTGTGATCTTTGTTTCTTTCTCTCGGTTGAATACTTTCTCTTCTAAAAATATGAGAAACACTTTGTTGTTAATCCTTTCTTGTGTTCTCTCTTGAATTTGATCCAACCTTTGGTTTAAAACTTGCACTTCACCTCTCAATAACTTTTGAAACTCTTCCATCAAATCTTTAATTTGAAGTTTTGAGAACCTCGGTTGATGATTCTTCTTCATTATCCCGACATTAATCAAATAGAAGATACCAAAGAAATCAAAAATCTCAAAGTGAGTATGGGTATTAGGGAATAACAGAAGGTTATAAAGGTTATAAGG
The DNA here is from genome assembly GCA_963556525.1 of Cochlearia excelsa. NCBI lineage: Eukaryota > Viridiplantae > Streptophyta > Magnoliopsida > Brassicales > Brassicaceae > Cochlearia > Cochlearia excelsa. The sequence continues at coordinate 33,730,656 of OY748327.1, read as the reverse complement.
GTTATAAGGGTTATAAGAGTTATAAGGTTTAGAAGGGTTATAAGGTTTATAAGGGTTATAAGAATTATAACAGAAGAGTTATAAGGATTATAAGGAAAATAAAAGAAATTTAAGAACAAAGAAAGAGTAATACAAAACTTTTATGATCTTTTTTTTTTGACTTTTTGATTTTTCGTTTTTCTTTTTCTATTTTTTTTTTTTTTAAAAATCTGGATTTTCAGAAAATTAATAAAACAAAAACAGAAATAGATGATGATAGAAAGAAGATAAACAGATTTGAAAATGATAGAAAGAAGATGAATGATAAAAAGATAAAACCAAGCTTAAAAATTGAATCTGATACCAAATAATGCGGAAATGGCCAAGGATTAGATCTCTAAGAAGGTTGAAGGGGATAATCCTCTACTTCGATTAACTCGCGAAGCACAAACCTAAGGTATATTAAACCTTAGACCCAATACTCTCTTAAAACGCTTCAACAAAACAAGGCGGTGGACCTTAGTTCGAAGAACTTGGTAAGTACAAACCTTAGGTATATTAAACCTAAGACCCAATACTCTCAACAAGAAACAACTAACTTTTGGTAATGAAAGGCGCCACAAACAGGGATGAAGAACTGTTTGATAAGCCGGTTGATCACTCGTTATCACACCGAAGATCGAAAAGTTCACAAGGAACTAAATGAGAATCACTCTCACAAAAGATAGAAAAATATATTTGATTAAAAAGTTGGATGTGTTTCTCCAATGGAGATTACATGTATTTAAAGGAAAATAAAACTTGTAGAGAAAGAAAGAAGTTCAAAGGATGTAGTAAACATAATTAAAGATATAATTAAAAGATGTGTTGAATGACTCTTGAACTCCAAATATGACTCTTGATCTTTCATTTTCGTCACTCTTCTTTGACCATAATGTAAGTGCTTCATTTTGTGCTTTAATCATGTTTAGCAGTGGTTGGACTTGATGTATATCATACCCAATGGTCTTGTGAATGTGTTCTTTGTCTAAAAGCTCTTGAATCAGCCCGTTAAGTGCCTCATTGATATGCTTTGCTCTTGCTCTTGCTCTTGTCATTGGTCCAACGGGTACTTGCAATGGATCCTCTTGATCATCCTTGATGCTTAGGATGTCCTCATCATTCCCCTCCACTTGAAAACGATTTGACCTCAAATCAAGCTGATCACCTACATCAAAAGGAGTTAAGTCAGAAACATTGAAGCTTTTACTTATATTATACTCACTTGACAAGTCTATTTTGTAAGCATTATCATTGATCCTTTCTAAGACTTGAAATGGACCGTCTCCTCTTGGCATCAACTTATACTTCCTTTCAGCTGGAAAGCGCTCTTTTCTCATATGAACCCAAACCCAATCTCCGGCTTCGAAGACCACTTTACGCCTTCCTTTGTTTGCTTGCCTTTGGTATTGCCCAGTCCTCTTCTCAATGTTTAGCCTTGCTTTCTCATGAATCTGTTTAACAAGCTCAGCTTTTCTTTTCCCATCTAAGTTCACACGCTCATTGAAAGGTAAAGGTGATAAATCCAATGGAGTTAAAGGATTAAAACCATAAACAATCTGAATTGGTGAGAACTTAGTAGCAGAATGGACATAATGATTATATGCAAACTCAACATGTGGCAAACAATCTTCCCAAGTTTTTATGTTCTTCTTAATGATAGCACGCAACAAAGTAGACAAAGACCTATTCACTACTTCAGTTTGAACATCAGTTTGAGGATGACATGTAGTAGAAAACAACAACTTAGTCCCTAACTTAGCCCACAAAGTTTTCCAAAAGTAGCTTAAGAACTTAGCATCTCTATCTGAAATAATGGTTCTAGGCATGCCATGTAATCTAACAACTTCCCTAAAGAATAATTCAACAACATTGGAAGCATCATCAATTTTATGACAAGGAATGAAGTGCGCCATCTTAGAGAATCTATCAACAACCACAAAAACAGAATCTCTACCTCTCTTAGTCCTAGGCAATCCAAGCACAAAATCCATAGAGATATCAGTCTAAGGTTCACTTGGTATAGGCAAAGGAGTATACATACCATTAGGTTGCACTTTTGACTTAGCTTGCATGCAAATTATGCATCTGCCACAAATTCTCTCAACATCTCTTCTCATATGTGGCCAATAGAAATGATCCTGCAAGATTATCAATGTTTTGACAACTCCAAAGTGTCCCATTAGTCCTCCTCCATGTGATTCCCTACCAAGAAGATCTCTAAAAGAGCAATTAGGCACACAAAGCTTATTCTCATGAAACAGAAAGTTATCATGCCTAAAATATTTCCCATGTGCAAACTTCTCACAAGATTGATACACATCCTTAAAATCAAGGTCAGAATCGTATAGTTCTTTGATGTGCTCAAAACCAAGTAGCTTAGCATCAAGAGTAGAAAGTAGAGTGTACCTTCTAGATAGTGCACAAGCTACCACATTTTCCTTACCTTGATTGTATCGAATGACATAAGGAAAGGTCTCAATGAATTCCACCCAACGAGCATGACGCTTGTTCAGCTTTTGTTGGCCCTTTAGGTGCTTCAAGGACTCATGATCAGTGTGAATCACGAACTCTTTAGGCCATAAGTAGTGTTGCCATGTTTGTAATGCATGAACAAGAGCATACAACTCTTTGTCATAAGTAGGATAGTTCAAAGTAGCTCCACTCAGCTTTTAACTAAAGAATGCAATTGGCTTCTTCTCTTGCATAAGCACAACTCCAATTCCAACACCTGAAGTATCACATTCAATCTCAAAAGTCTTTAGAAAGTCAGGTAAAGACAATAAAGGTGCATTAGTAAGCTTCTCCTTTAGCAATTGGAATGCTTCATCTTGAGCTTCTTCCCATTTGAATCCTACTTCCTTCTTGATCACTTCGGTATGCAGGGCATCAATAGTACTAAAGTCTCTTACGAACCTCCGGTAGAAACCAGCAAGTCCATGAAAGCTCCGTACTTCTCCAACGGTCTTTGGACTAGGCCACTCTCGAATAGCCCTCACTTTTTCTTCATCAACTTGTATACCCTGTGCACTCACAACAAAGCCTAGAAACACAAGATTATCGGTGCAAAAGGTACACTTCTTAAGATTAGCAAACAACTTTTCTTTTCTAAGAACATCTAAAACAAGTTTCAAATGCTCAACATGCTCATCTAAAGTCTTGCTAAAAATAAGAATGTCATCAAAGTAGACAACAACAAAATGTCCAATGAAAGCTCTCAAAACATGATTCATTAATCTCATGAAAGTACTAGGTGCATTAGTTAATCCAAAAGGAATCACTAACCACTCATATAAACCATGTTTTGTTTTAAAAGCAGTTTTCCATTCATCACCCTCGTTCATGCGAATTTGGTGATAACCACTCTTAAGATCTATCTTAGAGATTATGCAAGAACCATGCAACTCATCAGGCATATCATCTAAACGAGGAATGGGATGTTGATACTTTACCGTAATGTTGTTGATAGCTCTACAATCAACACACATCCTCCAAGTTCCATCCTTCTTAGGAACTAGCAAAACAGGGACATCACATGGACTCATGCTTTCTCGAATGTACCCATTCTCCATCAGCTCACTAACTTGCCTTTGAAGCTCCTTTGTCTCTTCCGGGTTTGTTCTATAGGCTGGGCGGTTAGGAATGGATGCTCCTAGGACGAAGTCGATTTGATGCTCAATCCCACGAATAGGTGGTAAACCATGTGGTGTGTCCTCGGGAAAGACATCATTAAAATCCTGCAACAAAGAAACAACACAACTAGGCAAAACAGAGTTAAGATCGTTAGTGTTTAAAAGAGCCTCCTTGTACATGAGTACTATCATTCTCTCTTTATCTCACAAGATCTCACAAAGAAATTTGTGTTTTTCCTCACGGGTTTGCTCTCACATGCCTTTTTCTGGGTTTTTCTCAAACTCTCACTCTCTTTTAGGTGATAAGTTTTTTGGGCACTCATTGCTTTTTGCTCCTCCTTTTGCTTCATTAGTAACTGATCTTGGTAGACTTCTTGAGGTGTTAAAGGAACCAAAGTGACATTTCTTCCTTTGAAAGTAAATGAATGCTTGTTTGTGAATCCATCATGGTTAACTCGCCGATCAAATTGCCATGGCCTCCCCAATAGAACATGACCTGCTTGCATTGGTACCACATCACACAACACTTCATCTTCATACCTTCCAATGGAACATGGAACCAAAACTTGTCTTGTGATATTGTAAATGGTTTGATGGCTAGTTGAGGTGTTTCCACATCCCTTTGTTTGTTGCTCCTTAGAATCGTATATAAGCTCTCATTGTGCATGAAACTTGGTTTAGAGTTCTAGAAATGAGTTGTTAGAGGTTTCATAAGTTCGTGAAACTTGTACAAAGCTCATTGAGACACTTATAATCACTCATGTTGCATGAAACTTGGTTTAGAGTCCTAGAAACGCGTTGTTAGATATTTCATAAATTCGTCAAACTTGTACAAAGCTCATTGAGAAACTTATAAGCGCTCATGTTGCATGAAACTTGGTTTAAAGTCCTAGAAACGCTTTGTTAGATGTTTCATACGTTCGTCAAACTTGTACAAAGCTCATTGAGGAACTTATAAGCGCTCAAGTTGCATGAAACTTGGTTTAGAGTCCTAGAAATGCGTTGTTAGATGTTTTATAAGTTCGCGAAACTTGTACAAAGCTCATTGAGATACTTATAAGTACTCATGTTGCATGAAACTTGGTTTAGAGTCCTAGAAACGCGTTGTTAGATGTTTCATACGTTCGACAAACTTGTACAAAGCTCATTGAGGAACTTATAAGCACTCATGTTACATGAAACTTGGTTTAGAGTCCTAGAAACGCGTTGTTAGATGTTTCATAAGTTCGTGAAACTTGTACAAAGCTCATTGAGATACTTATAAGCACTCATGTTGCATGAAACTTGGTTTAGAGTCCTAGAAACGCGTTGTTAGATGTTTCATACGTTCGTCAAACTTGTACAAAGCTCATTGAAGAACTTAGAATTGCACTCATGTTGCATGAAACTTGTTTTAGATTCCTAGAAACGCGTTGTTAGATGTTTCATAAGTTCGTGAAACTTGTACAAAGCTCATTGAGAAACTTATAAGCACTCATGTTGCATGAAACTTGGTTGAGAGTCCTAGAAACACGTTGTTAGATGTTTCATAAGTTCGTCAAACTTGTACAAAGCTCATTGAGGAACTTATAAACACTCATGTTGCATGAAAGTTGGTTTAGAGTCCTAGAAACATGTTGTTAGAATGTTCATAAGTTCGTGAAACTTGTACAAAGCTCATTGAGGAACTTATAAACACTCATGTTGCATGAAACTTGGTTTAGAGTCCTAGAAACACGTTGTTAGATGTTTCAGAGGTTCGTCAAACTTTTACAAAGCTCATTGAGGAACCTATAAGCTCTCATTGTGCATGAAACTTGGTTTAGAGTCCTAGAAACGCGTTGTTAGAGGTTTCATAAGTTCGTGAAACTTGTAAAAATCTCATTGAGACACTTATAAGCACTCATGTTGCATGAAACTTGGTTTAGAGTCCTAGAAACGCGTTGTTAGATGTTTCATAAGTTCGTCAAACTTATATAAAGCTCATTGAGAGACTTATAATCATTCATGTTGCATGAAACTTGGTTTACCGTCCTAGAAACGCGTTGTTAGATGTTTCATAAGTTCGTGAAACTTGTAAAAATCTCATTGAGGAACTTATAAGCACTCATGTTGCATGAAACTTGGTTTAGAATCCTAGAAACGCGTTGTTAGATGTTTCATACGTTCGTAAAACTTGTACAAAGCTCATTGAGGAACTTATAAGCTCTAATGTTGCATGAAACTTTGTTTAGAGTCCTAGAAACGCGTTGTTACATGTTTCATAAGTTCGTGGTACTTGTACAAAGCTCATTGAGATACTTATAAGCACTCATGTTGCATGAAACTTGGTTTAGAGTCCTAGAAACGCGTTGTTAGATGTTTCATACGTTCGTCAAACTTGTACAAAGCTCATTGAGGAACTTATAAGCTCTCATGTTGCATGAAACTTGGTTTAGAGTCCTAGAAACGTGTTGTTAGATGTTTCATAAGTTCGTAAAACTTGTACAAAGCTCATTGAAATATTTACAAGCAATAATGTTGCATGAAACTTGGTTTAGAGTCCTAGAAACGCGTTGTTAGATGTTTCATAAGTTCGTCAGACTTGTATAAAGCTCATTGAGACACTTATAATCATTCATGTTGCATGAAACATGGTTTAGAGTCCTAGAAACGCGTTGTTAGATGTTTCATAAGTTCGTGAAACTTGTACAAAGCTCATTGACGAACTTATCAGCACTCATGTTGTATGAAACTTGGTTTAGAATCCTAGAAACGCGTTGTTAGATGTTTCATACGTTCGTAAAACTTGTACAAAGCTCATTGAGGAACTTATGAGCTCTCATGTTGCATGAAACTTGGTTTAGAGTCATAGAAACGCGTTGTTAGATGTTCATAAGTTCGTGAAACTTGTACAAAGCTCATTGAGGAACTTATAAGCACTCATGTTGCAAGAAACTTTGTTTAGATTCCTAGAAACACGTTGTTAGATGTTTCATACGTTCGTCAAACTTTTACAAAGCTCATTGAGGAACTTATAAGCTCTCATTGTGCATGAAACTTGGTTTAGAGTCCTAGAAATGTGTTGTTAGAGGTTTCATAAGTTGGTGAAACTTGTACAAAGCTCATTGAGACACTTATAATCACTCATGTTGCATGAAACTTGGTTTAGAGTCCTAGAAACGCGTTGTTAGATGTTTCATAAGTTCGTCAAACTTGTAGAAAGCTCATTGAGGAACTTATAAGCGCTCATGTTGCATGAAACTTGGTTTAGAGTCCTAGAAACGCGTTGTTAGATGTTTTATAAGTTCGTGAAACTTGTACAAAGCTAAGTGAGATACTTATAAGCACTCATGTTGCATGAAACTTGGTTTAGAGTCCTAGAAACGCGTTGTTAGATGTTTCATACGTTCGTAAAACTTGTACAAAGCTTATTGAGGAACTTATAAGCTCTCATGTTGCATGAAACTCGGTTTAGAGGCCTAGAAACGCTTTGTTAGATGTTCATAAGTTCGTGAAACTTGTACAAAGCTCATTGAGGAACTTATAAGCACTCATGTTGCATGAAACTTGGTTTAGAGTCCTAGAAACACGTTGTTAGATGTTTCATACATCCGTCAAACTTTTACAAAGCTCATTGAGGAACTTATAAGCTCTCATTGTGCATGAAACTTAGTTTAGAGTCCTTGAAACGCGTTGTTAGAGGTTTCATAAGTTCGTGAAACTTGTACAAAGCTCATTGAGACACTTATAAGCACTCATGTTGCATGAAACTTGGTTTAGAGTCCTAGAAACGCGTTGTTAGATGTTTCATAAGTTCGTTAAACTTGTATAAACCTCATTGAGACACTTATAATCATTCATGCTGCATGAAACTTGGTTTACAGTCCTAGAAATGCGTTGTTAGATGTTTCATAAGTTCGTGAAACTTGTAAAAAGTTCATTGAGGAACTTATAAGCACTCATGTTGCATGAAACTTGGTTTAGAATCCTAGAAACGCATTGTTAGATGTTTCATACGTTCGTAAAACTTGTACAAAGCTCATTGAAGAACTTATAAGCTCTCATGTTGCATGAAACTTGGTTTAAGGGTCCTAGAAACGCGTTGTTAGATGTTTCATAAGTTCGTAAAACTTGTACAAAGCTCATTGAGATACTTATAAGCACTCATGTTGCATGAAACTTGGTTTAGAGTCCTAGAAACGCGTTGTTAGATGTTTCATACGTTCGTCAAACTTGTAAAAAGCTCATTGAGGAACTTATAAGCTCTCATGTTGCATGAAACATTGTTTAGAGTCCTAGAAACGCGTTGTTACATGTTTCATAAGTTCGTGAAACTTGTACAAAGCTCATTTAGATACTTATAAGCACTCATGTTGCATGAAACTTGGTTTAGAGTCCTAGAAACGCGTTGTTAGATGTTTCATAGTTTCGTCAAACTTGTACAAAGCTCATTGAGGAACTTATAAGCTCTCATGTTGCATGAAACTTGGTTTAGAGTCCTAGAAACGTGTTGTTAGATGTTTCATAAGTTCGTCAAACTTGTACAAAGCTCATTGAAATACTTATAAGCACTCATGTTGCATGAAACATGGTTTAGAGTCCTAGAAACGCGTTGTTAGATGTTTCATAAGTTCGTCAAACTTGTATAAAGCTCATTGAGACACTTATAATCATTCATGTTGCATGAAACATGGTTTAGAGTCCTAGAAACGCGTGATAGGTGTTTCATACGTTCGTAAAACTTGTACAAAGCTCATTGAGGAACTTATAAGCACTCATGTTGCAAGAAACTTGGTTTAGATTCCTAGAAACACGTTGTTAGATGTTTCATACGTTCGTCAAACTTTTACAAAGCTCATTGAGGAACTTATAAGCTCTCATTGTGCAAGAAACTTGGTTTAGAGTCCTAGAAATGCGTTGTTAGAGGTTTCATAAGTTCGTGAAACTTGTACAAAGCTCATTGAGACACTTATAATCACTCATGTTGCATGAAACATGGTTTAGAGTCCTAGAAACGCGTTGTTAGATGTTTCATACGTTCGTAAAACTTGTACAAAGCTCATTGAGGAACTTATATGCTCTCATGTTGCATGAAACTTGGTTTAGAGTCCTAGAAACGAGTTGTTAGATGTTCATAAGTTCGTGAAACTTGTACAAAGCTCATTGAGGAACTTGTAAGCACTCATGTTGCATGAAACTTGGTTTAGAGTCCTAGAAACACGTTGTTAGATGTTTCATACATTCGTAAAACTTTTACAAAGCTCATTGAGGAACTTATAATCTCTCATTGTGCATGAAACTTGGTTTAGAGTCCTTGAAACGCGTTGTTAGAGGTTTCATAAGTTCGTGAAACTTGTACAAAGCTCATTGAGACACTTATAAGCACTCAGGTTGCATGAAACTTGGTTTAGAGTCCTAGAAACGCGTTGTTAGATGTTTCATAAGTTCGTTAAACTTGTATAAACCTCATTGAGACACTTATAATCATTCATGTTGCATGAAACTTGGTTTACGTCCTAGAAATGCGTTGTTAGATGTTTCATAAGTTCGTGAAACTTGTAAAAAGTTCATTGAGGAACTTATAAGCACTCATGTTGCATGAAACTTGGTTTAGAATCCTAGAAACGCGTTGTTAGATGTTTCATACGTTCGTAAAACTTGTACAAAGATCATTGAAGAACTTATAAGCTCTCATGTTGCATGAAACTTGGTTTAAGGGTCCTAGAAACGCGTTGTTAGATCTTTCATAAGTTTGTAAAACTTGTACAAAGCTCATTGAGATACTTATAAGCACTCATGTTGCATTAAACTTGGTTTAGAGTCCTAGAAACGCGTTGTTAGTTGTTTCATACGTTCGTCAAACTTGTACAAAGCTCATTGAGGAACTTCTAAGCTCTCATGTTGCATGAAACATTGTTTAGAGTCCTAGAAACGCGTTGTTACATGTTTCATAAGTTTGTGAAACTTGTACAAAGCTCATTTAGATACTTATAAGCACTCATGTTGCATGAAACTTGGTTTAGAGTCCTAGAAACGCGTTGTTAGATGTTTCATACTTTCGTCAAACTTGTACAAAGCTCATTGAGGAACTTATAAGCTCTCATGTTGCATGAAACTTGGTTTAGAGTCCTAGAAACGTGTTGTTAGATGTTTCATAAGTTCGTCAAACTTGTCCAAAGCTCATTGAAATACTTATAACCACTCATGTTGCATGAAACATGGTTCAGAGTCCTAGAAACGCGTTGTTAGATGTTTCATAAGTTCGTCAAACTTTTATAAAGCTCATTGAGACACTTATAATCATTCATGTTGCATGAAACATGGTTTAGAGTCCTAGAAACGGGTTGTTAGATGTTTCATACGTTCGTAAAACTTGTACAAAGCTCATTGAGGAACTTATAAGCTCTCATGTTGCATGAAACTTGGTTTAGAGTCCTAGAAATGCGTTGTTAGATGTTCATAAGTTCGTGAAACTTGTACAAAGCTCATTGAGGAACTTATAAGCACTCATGTTGCAAGAAACTTGGTTTAGAGTCCTAGAAACACGTTGTTAGATGTTTGATACGTTCGTCAAACTTTTACAAAGCTCATTGAGGAACTTATAAGCTCTCATTGTGCATGAAACTTGGTTTAGATTCCTAGAAATGCGTTGTTAGAGGTTTCATAAGTTCGTGAAACTTGTACAAAGCTCATTGAGACACTTATAATCACTCATGTTGCATGAAACTTGGTTTAGAGTCCTAGAAACGCGTTGTTAGATGTTTCATAAGTTCGTCAAACTTGTACAAAACTCATTGAGGAACTTATAAGCGCTCATGTTGCATGAAACTTAGTTTAGAGTCCTAGAAACGCGTTGTTAGATGTTTCATACGTTTGTCAAACTTGTACAAACCTCATTGAGGAACTTATAAGCACTCATGTTGCATGAAACTTGGTTTAGAGTCCTAGAAACGCGTTGTTAGATGTTTCATAAGAACCTCAAACTTGTATAAAGCTCATTGAGACACTTATAATCATTCATGTTGAATGAAACTTGGTTTAGAGTCCTAGAAACGCGTTGTTAGACGTTTCGTAAGTTCGTGAAACTTGTACAAAGCTCATTGAGGAACTTATAAGCACTCATGTTTCATGAAACTTGGTTTAGAATCCTAGAAACGCGTTGTTAGATGTTTCATACGTTCGTAAAACTTGTACAAAGCAGGAACTTATAAGCACTCATGTTGAATGAAATTTGTTTAGAATCCTAGAAACGCGTTGTTAGATGTTTCATACGTTCGTAAAACTTGTACAAAGCTCATTGAGGAATTTATAAGCTCTCATTGTGCATGAAACTTGGTTTAGAGTTCTAGAAATGCGTTGTTAGAGGTTTCATAAGTTCGTGAAACTTGTACAAAGCTCATTGAGACACTTATAATCACTCATGTTGCATGAAACTTGGTTTAGAGTCCTAGAAACGCGTTGTTAGATGTTTCATAAGTTCGTCAAACTTGTACAAAGCTCATTGAGAAACTTATAAGCGCTCATGTTGCATGAAACTTGGTTTAAAGTCCTAGAAACGCTTTGTTAGATGTTTCATACGTTCGTCAAACTTGTACAAAGCTCATTGAGGAACTTATAAGCGCTCAAATTGCATGAAACTTGGTTTAGAGTCCTAGAAATGCGTTGTTAGATGTTTTATAAGTTCGCGAAACTTGTACAAAGCGCATTGAGATACTTATAAGTACTCATGTTGCATGAAACTTGGTTTAGAGTCCTAGAAACGCGTTGTTAGATGTTTCATACGTTCGACAAACTTGTACAAAGCTCATTGACGAACTTATAAGCACTCATGTTGCATGAAACTTGGTTTAGAGTCCTAGAAACGCGTTGTTAGATGTTTCATAAGTTCGTGAAACTTGTACAAAGCTCATTGAGATACTTATAAGCACTTATGTTGCATGAAACTTGGTTTAGAGTCCTAGAAACGCGTTGTTAGATGTTTCATACGTTCGTCAAACTTGTACAAAGCTCATTGAAGAACTTAGAAGCACTCATGTTGCATGAAACTTGTTTTAGATTCCTAGAAACGCGTTGTTAGATGTTTCATAAGTTCGTGAAACTTGTACAAAGCTCATTGAGGAACTTATTAGCACTCATGTTGCATGAAACTTGGTTTAGAGTCCTAGAAACGCGTTATTAGATGTTTGATACGTTCTTCAAACTTGTACAAAGCTCATTGAGAAACTTATAAGCACTCATGTTGCATGAAACTTGGTTGAGAGTCCTAGAAACGCGTTGCTAGATGTTTCATAAGTTCGTCAAACTTGTACAAAGCTCATTGAGGAACTTATAAACACTCATGTTGCATGAAAGTTGGTTTAGAGTCCTAGAAACATGTTGTTAGAATGTTCATAAGTTCTTGAAACTTGTACAAAGCTCATTGAGGAACTTATAAACACTCATGTTGCATGAAACTTGGTTTAGAGTCCTAGAAACACGTTGTTAGATGTTTCATACGTTCGTCAAACTTTTACAAAGCTCATTGAGGAACCTATAAGCTCTCATTGTGCATGAAACTTGGTTTAGAGTCCTAGAAACGCGTTGTTAGAGGTTTCATAAGTTCGTGAAACTTGTAAAAATCTCATTGAGACACTTATAAGCACTCATGTTGCATGAAACTTGGTTTAGAGTCCTAGAAACGCGTTGTTAGATGTTTCATAAGTTCGTCAAACTTATATAAAGCTCATTGAGAGACTTATAATCATTCATGTTGCATGAAACTTGGTTTACCGTCCTAGAAACGCGTTGTTAGATGTTTCATAAGTTCGTGAAACTTGTAAAAATCTCATTGAGGAACTTATAAGCACTCATGTTGCATGAAACTTGGTTTAGAATCCTAGAAACGCGTTGTTAGATGTTTCATACGTTCGTAAAACTTGTACAAAGCTCATTGAGGAACTTATAAGCTCTCATGTTGCATGAAACTTTGTTTAGAGTCCTAGAAACGCGTTGTTACATGTTTCATAAGTTCGTGAAACTTGTACAAAGCTCATTGAGATACTTATAAGCACTCATGTTGCATGAAACTTGGTTTAGAGTCCTAGAAACGCGTTGTTAGATGTTTCATACGTTCGTCAAACTTGTACAAAGCTCATTGAGGAACTTATAAGCTCTCATGTTGCATGAAACTTGGTTTAGAGTCCTAGAAACGTGTTGTTAGATGTTTCATAAGTTCGTAAAACTTGTACAAAGCTCATTGAAATATTTACAAGCAATAATGTTGCATGAAACTTGGTTTAGAGTCCTAGAAACGCGTTGTTAGATGTTTCATAAGTTCGTCAGACTTGTATAAAGCTCATTGAGACACTTATAATCATTCATGTTGCATGAAACATGGTTTAGAGTCCTAGAAACGCGTTGTTAGATGTTTCATAAGTTCGTGAAACTTGTACAAAGCTCATTGACGAACTTATCAGCACTCATGTTGCATGAAACTTGGTTTAGAATCCTAGAAACGCGTTGTTAGATGTTTCATACGTTCGTAAAACTTGTACAAAGCTCATTGAGGAACTTATAAGCTCTCATGTTGCATGAAACTTGGTTTAGAGTCATAGAAACGCGTTGTTAGATGTTCATAAGTTCATGAAACTTGTACAAAGCTCATTGAGGAACTTATAAGCACTCATGTTGCAAGAAACTTGGTTTAGATTCCTAGAAACACGTTGTTAGATGTTTCATACGTTCGTCAAACTTTTACAAAGCTCATTGAGGAACTTATAAGCTCTCATTGTGCATGAAACTTGGTTTAGAGTCCTAGAAATGCGTTGTTAGAGGTTTCATAAGTTCGTGAAACTTGTACAAAGCTCATTGAGACACTTATAATCACTCATGTTGCATGAAACTTGGTTTAGAGTCCTAGAAACGCGTTGTTAGATATTTCATAAGTTCGTCAAACTTGTAGAAAGCTCATTGAGGAACTTATAACCGCTCATGTTGCATGAAACTTGGTTTAGAGTCCTAGAAACGCGTTGTTAGATGTTTTATAAGTTCATGAAACTTGTACAAAGCTAAGTGAGATACTTATAAGCACTCATGTTGCATGAAACTTGGTTTAGAGTCCTAGAAACGCGTTGTTAGATGTTTCATACGTTCGTAAAACTTGTACAAAGCTGATTGAGGAACTTATAAGCTCTCATGTTGCATGAAACTCGGTTTAGAGGCCTAGAAACGCGTTGTTAGATGTTCATAAGTTCGTGAAACTTGTACAAAGCTCATTGAGGAACTTATAAGCACTCATGTTGCATGAAACTTGGTTTAGAGTCCTAGAAACACGTTGTTAGATGTTTCATACATTCGTCAAACTTTTACAAAGCTCATTGAGGAACTTATAAGCTCTCATTGTGCATGAAACTTAGTTTAGAGTCCTTGAAACGCGTTGTTAGAGGTTTCATAAGTTCGTAAAACTTGTACAAAGCTCATTGAGACACTTATAAGCACTCATGTTGCATGAAACTTGGTTTAGAGTCCTAGAAACGCGTTGTTAGATGTTTCATAAGTTCGTTAAACTTCTATAAACCTCATTGAGACACTTATAATCATTCATGCTGCATGAAACTTTGTTTACAGTCCTAGAAATGCGTTGTTAGATGTTTCATAAGTTCGTGAAACTTGTAAAAAGTTCATTGAGGAACTTATAAGCACTCATGTTGCATGAAACTTGGTTTAGAATCCTAGAAACGCATTGTTAGATGTTTCATACGTTCGTAAAACTTGTACAAAGCTCATTGAAGAACTTATAAGCTCTCATGTTGCATGAAACTTGGTTTAAGGGTCATAGAAACGCGTTGTTAGATGTTTCATAAGTTCGTAAAACTTGTACAAAGCTCATTGAGATACTTATAAGCATTCATGTTGCATGAAACTTGGTTTAGAATCCTAGAAACGCGTTGTTAGATGTTTCATACGTTCGTCAAACTTGTACAAAGCTCATTGAGGAACTTATAAGCTCTCATGTTGCATGAAACATTGTTTAGAGTCCTAGAAACGCGCTGTTACATGTTTCATAAGTTCGTGAAACTTGTACAAAGCTCATTTAGATACTTATAAGCACTCATGTTGCATGAAACTTGGTTTAGAGTCCTAGAAACGCGTTGTTAGATGTTTCATAGTTTCGTCAAACTTGTACAAAGCTCATTGAGGAACTTATAAGCTCTCATGTTGCATGAAACTTGGTTTAGAGTCCTAGAAACGTGTTGTTAGATGTTTCATAAGTTCGTCAAACTTGTACAAAGCTCATTGAAATACTTATAAGCACTCATGTTGCATGAAACATGGTTTAGAGTCCTAGAAACGCGTTGTTAGATGTTTCATAAGTTCGTCAAACTTGTAGAAAGCTCATTGAGGAACTTATAACCGCTCATGTTGCATGAAACTTGGTTTAGAGTCCTAGAAACGCGTTGTTAGATGTTTTATAAGTTCATGAAACTTGTACAAAGCTAAGTGAGATACTTATAAGCACTCATGTTGCATGAAACTTGGTTTAGAGTCCTAGAAACGCGTTGTTAGATGTTTCATACGTTCGTAAAACTTGTACAAAGCTGATTGAGGAACTTATAAGCTCTCATGTTGCATGAAACTCGGTTTAGAGGCCTAGAAACGCGTTGTTAGATGTTCATAAGTTCGTGAAACTTGTACAAAGCTCATTGAGGAACTTATAAGCACTCATGTTGCATGAAACTTGGTTTAGAGTCCTAGAAACACGTTGTTAGATGTTTCATACATTCGTCAAACTTTTACAAAGCTCATTGAGGAACTTATAAGCTCTCATTGTGCATGAAACTTAGTTTAGAGTCCTTGAAACGCGTTGTTAGAGGTTTCATAAGTTCGTAAAACTTGTACAAAGCTCATTGAGACACTTATAAGCACTCATGTTGCATGAAACTTGGTTTAGAGTCCTAGAAACGCGTTGTTAGATGTTTCATAAGTTCGTTAAACTTCTATAAACCTCATTGAGACACTTATAATCATTCATGCTGCATGAAACTTTGTTTACAGTCCTAGAAATGCGTTGTTAGATGTTTCATAAGTTCGTGAAACTTGTAAAAAGTTCATTGAGGAACTTATAAGCACTCATGTTGCATGAAACTTGGTTTAGAATCCTAGAAACGCATTGTTAGATGTTTCATACGTTCGTAAAACTTGTACAAAGCTCATTGAAGAACTTATAAGCTCTCATGTTGCATGAAACTTGGTTTAAGGGTCATAGAAACGCGTTGTTAGATGTTTCATAAGTTCGTAAAACTTGTACAAAGCTCATTGAGATACTTATAAGCATTCATGTTGCATGAAACTTGGTTTAGAATCCTAGAAACGCGTTGTTAGATGTTTCATACGTTCGTCAAACTTGTACAAAGCTCATTGAGGAACTTATAAGCTCTCATGTTGCATGAAACATTGTTTAGAGTCCTAGAAACGCGCTGTTACATGTTTCATAAGTTCGTGAAACTTGTACAAAGCTCATTTAGATACTTATAAGCACTCATGTTGCATGAAACTTGGTTTAGAGTCCTAGAAACGCGTTGTTAGATGTTTCATAGTTTCGTCAAACTTGTACAAAGCTCATTGAGGAACTTATAAGCTCTCATGTTGCATGAAACTTGGTTTAGAGTCCTAGAAACGTGTTGTTAGATGTTTCATAAGTTCGTCAAACTTGTACAAAGCTCATTGAAATACTTATAAGCACTCATGTTGCATGAAACATGGTTTAGAGTCCTAGAAACGCGTTGTTAGATGTTTCATAAGTTCGTCAAACTTGTATAAAGCTCATTGAGACACTTATAATCATTCATGTTGCATGAAACATGGTTTAGAGTCCTAGAAACGCGTTGTTAGATGTTTCATACGTTCGTAAAACTTGTACAAAGCTCATTGAGGAACTTATAAGCACTCATGTTGCAAGAAACTTGGTTTAGATTCCTAGAAACACGTTGTTAGATGTTTCATACGTTCGTCAAACTTTTACAAAGCTCATTGAGGAACTTATAAGCTCTCATTGTGCATGAAACTTGGTTTTAGAGTCCTAGAAATGCGTTGTTAGAGGTTTCATAAGTTCGTGAAACTTGTACAAAGCTCATTGAGACACTTATAATCACTCATGTTGCATGAAACATGGTTTAGAGTCCTAGAAACGCGTTGTTAGATGTTTCATACGTTCGTAAAACTTGTACAAAGCTCATTGAGGAACTTATAATCTCTCTTGTTGCATGAAACTTGGTTTAGAGTCCTAGAAACGAGTTGTTAGATGTTCATAAGTTCGTGAAACTTGTACAAAGCTCATTGAGGAACTTATAAGCACTCATGTTGCAAGAAACTTGGTTTAGAGTCCTAGAAACGCGTTGTTAGATGTTTCATACGTTCGTAAAACTTGTACAAAGCTGATTGAGGAACTTATAAGCTCTCATGTTGCATGAAACTTGGTTTAGAGGCCTAGAAACGCGTTGTTAGATGTTCATAAGTTCGTGAAACTTGTACAAAGCTCATTGAGGAACTTATAAGCACTCATGTTGCATGAAACTTGGTTTAGAGTCCTAGAAACACGTTGTTAGATGTTTCATACATTCGTCAAACTTTTACAAAGCTCATTGAGGAACTTATAAGCTCTCATTGTGCATGAAACTTGGTTTAGAGTCCTTGAAACGCGTTGTTAGAGGTTTCATAAGTTCGTGAAACTTGTACAAAGCTCATTGAGACACTTATAAGCACTCATGTTGCATGAAACTTGGTTTAGAGTCCTAGAAACGCGTTGTTAGATGTTTCATAAGTTCGTTAAACTTGTATAAACCTCATTGAGACACTTATAATCATTCATGTTGCATGAAACTTGGTTTACAGTCCTAGAAATGCGTTGTTAGATGTTTCATAAGTTCGTGAAACTTGTAAAAAGTTCATTGAGGAAATTATAAGCACTCATGTTGCATGAAACTTGGTTTAGAATCCTAGAAACGCGTTGTTAGATGTTTCATACGTTCGTAAAACTTGTACAAAGATCATTGAAGAACTTATAAGCTCTCATGTTGCATGAAACTTGGTTTAAGGGTCCTAGAAACGCGTTGTTAGATGTTTCATAAGTTCGTAAAACTTGAACAAAGCTCATTGAGATACTTATAAGCACTCATGTTGCATGAAACTTGGTTTAGAGTCCTAGAAACGCGTTGTTAGTTGTTTCATACGTTCGTCAAACTTGTACAAAGCTCATTGAGGAACTTATAAGCTCTCATGTTGCATGAAACATTGTTTAGAGTCCTAGAAACGCGTTGTTACATGTTTCATAAGTTTGTGAAACTTGTACAAAGCTCATTTAGATACTTATAAGCACTCATGTTGCATGAAACTTGGTTTAGAGTCCTAGAAACGCGTTGTTAGATGTTTCATACTTTCGTCAAACTTGTACAAAGCTCATTGAGGAACTTATAATCTCTCATGTTGCATGAAACTTGGTTTAGAGTCCTAGAAACGTGTTGTTAGATGTTTCATAAGTTCGTCAAACTTGTACAAAGCTCATTGAAATACTTATAAGCACTCATGTTGCATGAAACATGGTTTAGAGTCCTAGAAACGCGTTGTTAGATGTTTCATAAGTTCGTCAAACTTGTATAAAGCTCATTGAGACACTTATAATCATTCATGTTGCATGAAACATGGTTTAGAGTCCTAGAAACGCGTTGTTAGATGTTTCATACGTTCGTAAAACTTGTACAAAGCTCATTGAGGAACTTATAAGCTCTCATGTTGCATGAAACTTGGTTTAGAGTCCTAGAAATGCGTTGTTAAATGTTCATAAGTTCGTGAAACTTGTACAAAGCTCATTGAGGAACTTATAAGCACTCATGTTGCAAGAAACTTGGTTTAGAGTCCTAGAAACACGTTGTTAGATGTTTCATACGTTCGTCAAACTTTTACAAAGCTCATCGAGGAACTTATAAGCTCTCATTGTGCATGAAACTTGGTTTAGATTCCTAGAAATGCGTTGTTAGAGGTTTCATAAGTTCGTGAAACTTGTACAAAGCTCATTGAGACACTTATAATCACTCATGTTGCATGAAACTTGGTTTAGAGTCCTAGTAACGCGTTGTTAGATGTTTCATAAGTTCGTCAGACTTGTATAAAGCTCATTGAGACACTTATAATCATTCATGTTGCATGAAACATGGTTTAGAGTCCTAGAAACGCGTTGTTAGATGTTTCATAAGTTCGTGAAACTTGTACAAAGCTCATTGACGAACTTATCAGCACTCATGTTGCATGAAACTTGGTTTAGAATCCTAGAAACGCGTTGTTAGATGTTTCATACGTTCGTAAAACTTGTACAAAGCTCATTGAGGAACTTATAAGCTCTCATGTTGCATGAAACTTGGTTTAGAGTTATAGAAACGCGTTGTTAGATGTTCATAAGTTCATGAAACTTGTACAAAGCTCATTGAGGAACTTATAAGCACTCATGTTGCAAGAAACTTGGTTTAGATTCCTAGAAACACGTTGTTAGATGTTTCATACGTTCGTCAAACTTTTACAAAGCTCATTGAGGAACTTATAAGCTCTCATTGTGCATGAAACTTGGTTTAGAGTCCTAGAAATGCGTTGTTAGAGGTTTCATAAGTTCGTGAAACTTGTACAAAGCTCATTGAGACACTTATAATCACTCATGTTGCATGAAACTTGGTTTAGAGTCCTAGAAACGCGTTGTTAGATATTTCATAAGTTCGTCAAACTTGTAGAAAGCTCATTGAGGAACTTATAACCGCTCATGTTGCATGAAACTTGGTTTAGAGTCCTAGAAACGCGTTGTTAGATGTTTTATAAGTTCATGAAACTTGTACAAAGCTAAGTGAGATACTTATAAGCACTCATGTTGCATGAAACTTGGTTTAGAGTCCTAGAAACGCGTTGTTAGATGTTTCATACGTTCGTAAAACTTGTACAAAGCTGATTGAGGAACTTATAAGCTCTCATGTTGCATGAAACTCGGTTTAGAGGCCTAGAAACGTGTTGTTAGATGTTCATAAGTTCGTGAAACTTGTACAAAGCTCATTGAGGAACTTATAAGCACTCATGTTGCATGAAACTTGGTTTAGAGTCCTAGAAACACGTTGTTAGATGTTTCATACATTCGTCAAACTTTTACAAAGCTCATTGAGGAACTTATAAGCTCTCATTGTGCATGAAACTTTAGTTTAGAGTCCTTGAAACGCGTTGTTAGAGGTTTCATAAGTTCGTAAAACTTGTACAAAGCTCATTGAGACACTTATAAGCACTCATGTTGCATGAAACTTGGTTTAGAGTCCTAGAAACGCGTTGTTAGATGTTTCATAAGTTCGTTAAACTTCTATAAACCTCATTGAGACACTTATAATCATTCATGCCGCATGAAACTTTGTTTACAAATCCTAGAAATGCGTTGTTAGATGTTTCATAAGTTCGTGAAACTTGTAAAAAGTTCATTGAGGAACTTATAAGCACTCATGTTGCATGAAACTTGGTTTAGAATCCTAGAAACGCATTGTTAGATGTTTCATACGTTCGTAAAACTTGTACAAAGCTCATTGAAGAACTTATAAGCTCTCATGTTGCATGAAACTTGGTTTAAGGGTCATAGAAACGCGTTGTTAGATGTTTCATAAGTTCGTAAAACTTGTACAAAGCTCATTGAGATACTTATAAGCATTCATGTTGCATGAAACTTGGTTTAGAATCCTAGAAACGCGTTGTTAGATGTTTCATACGTTCGTCAAACTTGTACAAAGCTCATTGAGGAACTTATAAGCTCTCATGTTGCATGAAACATTGTTTAGAGTCCTAGAAACGCGCTGTTACATGTTTCATAAGTTCGTGAAACTTGTACAAAGCTCATTTAGATACTTATAAGCACTCATGTTGCATGAAACTTGGTTTAGAGTCCTAGAAACGCGTTGTTAGATGTTTCATAGTTTCGTCAAACTTGTACAAAGCTCATTGAGGAACTTATAAGCTCTCATGTTGCATGAAACTTGGTTTAGAGTCCTAGAAACGTGTTGTTAGATGTTTCATAAGTTCGTCAAACTTGTACAAAGCTCATTGAAATACTTATAAGCACTCATGTTGCATGAAACATGGTTTAGAGTCCTAGAAACGCGTTGTTAGATGTTTCATAAGTTCGTCAAACGTGTATAAAGCTCATTGAGACACTTATAATCATTCATGTTGCATGAAACATGGTTTAGAGTCCTAGAAACGCGTTGTTAGATGTTTCATACGTTCGTAAAACTTGTACAAAGCTCATTGAGGAACTTATAAGCACTCATGTTGCAAGAAACTTGGTTTAGATTCCTAGAAACACGTTGTTAGATGTTTCATACGTTCGTCAAACTTTTACAAAGCTCATTGAGGAACTTATAAGCTCTCATTGTGCATGAAACTTGGTTTAGAGTCCTAGAAATGCGTTGTTAGAGGTTTCATAAGTTCGTGAAACTTGTACAAAGCTCATTGAGACACTTATAATCACTCATGTTGCATGAAACATGGTTTAGAGTCCTAGAAACGCGTTGTTAGATGTTTCATACGTTCGTAAAACTTGTACAAAGCTCATTGAGGAACTTATAAGCTCTCTTGTTGCATGAAACTTGGTTTAGAGTCCTAGAAACGAGTTGTTAGATGTTCATAAGTTCGTGAAACTTGTACAAAGCTCATTGAGGAACTTATAACCACTCATGTTGCAAGAAACTTGGTTTAGAGTCCTAGAAACGCGTTGTTAGATGTTTCATACGTTCGTAAAACTTGTACAAAGCTGATTGAGGAACTTATAAGCTCTCATGTTGCATGAAACTTGGTTTAGAGGCCCTAGAAACGCGTTGTTAGATGTTCATAAGTTCGTGAAACTTGTACAAAGCTCATTGAGGAACTTATAAGCACTCATGTTGCATGAAACTTGGTTTAGAGTCCTAGAAACACGTTGTTAAATGTTTCATACATTCGTCAAACTTTTACAAAGCTCATTGAGGAACTTATAAGCTCTCATTGTGCATGAAACTTGGTTTAGAGTCCTTGAAACGCGTTGTTAGAGGTTTCATAAGTTCGTGAAACTTGTACAAAGCTCATTGAGACACTTATAAGCACTCATGTTGCAAGAAACTTGGTTTAGAGTCCTAGAAACGCGTTGTTAGATGTTTCATAAGTTCGTTAAACTTGTATAAACCTCATTGAGACACTTATAATCATTCATGTTGCATGAAACTTGGTTTACAGTCCTAGAAATGCATTGTTAGATGTTTCATAAGTTCGTGAAAATTGTAAAAAGTTCATTGAGGAACTTATAAGCACTCATGTTGCATGAAACTTGGTTTAGAATCCTAGAAACGCGTTGTTAGATGTTTCATACGTTCGTAAAACTTGTACAAAGATCATTGAAGAACTTATAAGCTCTCATGTTGCATGAAACTTGGTTTAAGGGTCCTAGAAACGCGTTGTTAGATGTTTCATAAGTTCGTAAAACTTGAACAAAGCTCATTGAGATACTTATAAGCACTCATGTTGCATGAAACTTGGTTTAGAGTCCTAGAAACGCGTTGTTAGTTGTTTCATACGTTCGTCAAACTTGTACAAAGCTCATTGAGGAACTTATAAGCTCTCATGTTGCATGAAACATTGTTTAGAGTCCTAGAAACGCGTTGTTACATGTTTCATAAGTTTGTGAAACTTGTACAAAGCTCATTTAGATACTTATAAGCACTCATGTTGCATGAAACTTGGTTTAGAGTCCTAGAAACGCGTAGTTAGATGTTTCATACTTTCGTCAAACTTGTACAAAGCTCATTGAGGAACTTATAAGCTCTCATGTTGCATGAAACTTGGTTTAGAGTCCTAGAAACGTGTTGTTAGATGTTTCATAAGTTCGTCAAACTTGTACAAAGCTCATTGAAATACTTATAAGCACTCATGTTGCATGAAACATGGTTTAGAGTCCTAGAAACGCGTTGTTAGATGTTTCATAAGTTCGTCAAACTTGTATAAAGCTCATTGAGACACTTATAATCATTCATGTTGCATGAAACATGGTTTAGAGTCCTAGAAACGCGTTGTTAGATGTTTCATACGTTCGTAAAACTTGTACAAAGCTCATTGAGGAACTTATAAGCTCTCATGTTGCATGAAACTTGGTTTAGAGTCCTAGAAATGCGTTGTTAAATGTTCATAAGTTCGTGAAACTTGTACAAAGCTCATTGAGGAACTTATAAGCACTCATGTTGCAAGAAACTTGGTTTAGATTCCTAGAAACATGTTGTTAGATGTTTCATACGTTCGTCAAACTTTTACAAAGCTCATCGAGGAACTTATAAGCTCTCATTGTGCATGAAACTTGGTTTAGATTCCTAGAAATGCGTTGTTAGAGGTTTCATAAGTTCGTGAAACTTGTACAAAGCTCATTGAGACACTTATAATCACTCATGTTGCATGAAACTTGGTTTAGAGTCCTAGTAACGCGTTGTTAGATGTTTCATAAGTTCGTCAAACTTGTACAAAACTCATTGAGGAACTTATAAGCTCTCATGTTGCATGAAACTTAGTTTAGAGTCCTAGAAACGCGTTGTTAGATGTTTCATACGTTTGTCAAACTTGTACAAACCTCATTGAGGAACTTATAAGCACTCATGTTGCATGAAACTTGGTTTAGAGTCCTAGAAACGCGTTGTTAGATGTTTCATAAGAACCTCAAACTTGTATAAACTCATTGAGACACTTATAATCATTCAAGTTGAATGAAACTTGGTTTAGAGTCCTAGAAACGCGTTGTTAGACGTTTCGTAAGTTCGTGAAACTTGTACAAAGCTCATTGAGACACTTATAAGCACTCATGTTGCATGAAACTTGGTTTAGAGTCCTAGAAACGCGTTGTTAGATGTTTCATAAGTTCGTTAAACTTGTATAAACCTCATTGAGACACTTATAATCATTCATGCTGCATGAAACTTGGTTTACAGTCCTAGAAATGCGTTGTTAGATGTTTCATAAGTTCGTGAAACTTGTAAAAAGTTCATTGAGGAACTTATAAGCACTCATGTTGCATGAAACTTGGTTTAGAATCCTAGAAACGCATTGTTAGATGTTTCATACGTTCGTAAAACTTGTACAAAGCTCATTGAAGAACTTATAAGCTCTCATGTTGCATGAAACTTGGTTTAAGGGTCCTAGAAACGCGTTGTTAGATGTTTCATAAGTTCGTAAAACTTGTACAAAGCTCATTGAGATACTTATAAGCACTCATGTTGCATGAAACTTGGTTTAGAGTCCTAGAAACGCGTTGTTGGATGTTTCATACGTTCGTCAAACTTGTACAAAGCTCATTGAGGAACTTATAAGCTCTCATGTTGCATGAAACATTGTTTAGAGTCCTAGAAACGCGCTGTTACATGTTTCATAAGTTCGTGAAACTTGTACAAAGCTCATTTAGATACTTATAAGCACTCATGTTGCATGAAACTTGGTTTAGAGTCCTAGAAACGCGTTGTTAGATGTTTCATAGTTTCGTCAAACTTGTTAAAAGCTCATTGAGGAACTTATAAGCTCTCATGTTGCATGAAACTTGGTTTAGAGTCCTAGAAACGTGTTGTTAGATGTTTCATAAGTTCGTCAAACTTGTACAAAGCTCATTGAAATACTAATAAGCACTCATGTTGCATGAAACATGGTTTAGATTCCTAGAAACGCGTTGTTAGATGTTTCATAAGTTCGTCAAACTTGTATAAAGCTCATTGAGACACTTATAATCATTCATGTTGCATGAAACATGGTTTAGAGTCCTAGAAACGCGTTGTTAGATGTTTCATACGTTCGTAAAACTTGTACAAAGCTCATTGAGGAACTTATAAGCACTCATGTTGCAAGAAACTTGGTTTAGATTCCTAGAAACTCGTTGTTAGATGTTTCATACGTTCGTCAAACTTTTACAAAGCTCATTGAGGAACTTATAAGCTCTCATTGTGCATGAAACTTGGTTTAGAGTCCTAGAAATGCGTTGTTAGAGGTTTCATAAGTTCGTGAAACTTGTACAAAGCTCATTGAGACACTTATAATCACTCATGTTGCATGAAACATGGTTTAGAGTCCTAGAAACGCGTTGTTAGATGTTTCATACGTTCGTAAAACTTGTACAAAGCTCATTAAGGAACTTATAAGCTCTCATGTTGCATGAAACTTGGTTTAGAGTCCTAGAAACGAGTTGTTAGATGTTCATAAGTTCGTGAAACTTGTACAAAGCTCATTGAGGAACTTATAAGCACTCATGTTGCAAGAAACTTGGTTTAGAGTCCTAGAAACGCGTTGTTAGATGTTTCATACGTTCGTAAAACTTGTACAAAGCTGATTGAAGAACTTATAAGCTCTCATGTTGCATGAAACTTGGTTTAGAGGCCTAGAAACGCGTTGTTAGATGTTCATAAGTTCGTGAAACTTGTAAAAAGCTCATTGAGGAACTTATAAGCACTCATGTTGCATGAAACTTGGTTTAGAGTCCTAGAAACACGTTGTTAGATGTTTCATACATTCGTCAAACTTTTACAAAGCTCATTGAGGAACTTATAATCTCTCATTGTGCATGAAACTTGGTTTAGAGTCCTTGAAACGCGTTGTTAGAGGTTTCATAAGTTCGTGAAACTTGTACAAAGCTCATTGAGACACTTATAAGCACTCATGTTGCATGAAACTTGGTTTAGAGTCCTAGAAACGCGTTGTTAGATGTTTCATAAGTTCGTTAAACTTGTATAAACCTCATTGAGACACTTATAATCATTCATGTTGCATGAAACTTGGTTTACAGTCCTAGAAATGCGTTGTTAGATGTTTCATAAGTTCGTGAAACTTGTAAAAAGTTCATTGAGGAACTTATAAGCACTCATGTTGCACGAAACTTGGTTTAGAATCCTAGAAACGGGTTGTTAGATGTTTCATACGTTCGTAAATCTTGTACAAAGATCATTGAAGAACTTATAAGCTCTCATGTTGCATGAAACTTGGTTTAAGGGTCCTAGAAACGCGTTGTTAGATGTTTCATAAGTTCGTAAAACTTGTACAAAGCTCATTGAGATACTTATAAGCACTCATGTTGCATGAAACTTGGTTTAGAGTCCTAGAAACGCGTTGTTAGTTGTTTCATACGTTCGTCAAACTTGTACAAAGCTCATTGAGGAATTTATAAGCTCTCATGTTGCATGAAACATTGTTTAGAGTCCTAGAAACGCGTTGTTACATGTTTCATAAGTTTGTGAAACTTGTACAAAGCTCATTTAGATACTTATAAGCACTCATGTTGCATGAAACTTGGTTTAGAGTCCTAGAAACGCGTTGTTAGATGTTTCATAGTTTCGTCAAACTTGTACAAAGCTCATTGAGGAACTTATAAGCTCTCATGTTGCATGAAACTTGGTTTAGAGTCCTAGAAACGTGTTGTTAGATGTTTCATAAGTTCGTCAAACTTGTACAAAGCTCATTGAAATACTTATAGGCACTCATGTTGCATGAAACATGGTTTAGAGTCCTAGAAACGCGTTGTTAGATGTTTCATACGTTCGTAAAACTTGTACAAAGCTCATTGAGGAACTTATAAGCTCTCATGTTGCATGAAACTTGGTTTAGAGTCCTAGAAATGCGTTGTTAGAGGTTTCATAAGTCCGTGAAACTTGTACAAAGCTCATTGAGACACTTGTAATCACTCATGTTGCATGAAACTTGGTTTAGAGTCCTAGAAACACGTTGTTAGATGTTTCATAAGTTCGCCAAACTTGTACAAAGCTCATTGAGGAACTTATAAGCGCTCATGTTGCATGAAACTTAGTTTAGAGTCCTAGAAACGTGTTGTTAGATGTTTCATACGTTTGTCAACCTTGTACAAACCTCATTGAGGAATTTATAAGCACTCATGTTGCATGAAACTTGGTTTAGAGTCCTAGAAACGCGTTGTTAGATGTTTCATAAGAACGTCAAACTTGTATAAAGCTCATTGAGACACTTATAATCATTCATGTTGAATGAAACTTGGTTTAGAGTCCTAGAAACGCGTTGTTAGACGTTTCATAACTTCGTGAAACTTGTACAAAGCTCATTGAGGAACTTATAAGCACTCATGTTGCATGAAACTTGGTTTAGAATCCTAGAAACGTGTTGCTAGATGTTTCATACGTTCGTAAAACTTGTACAAAGCAGGAACTTATAAGCACTCATGTTGAATGAAACTTGGTTTAGAATCCTAGAAACGCGTTGTTAGATGTTTCATACGTTCGTAAAACTTGTACAAAGCTCATTGAGGAATTTATAAGCTCTCATGTTGCATGAAACTTGGTTTAGAGGCCTAGAAACGCGTTGTTAGATGTTCAGAAGTTCGTGAAACTTGTACAAAGCTCATTGAGGAACTTATAAGCACTCATGTTGCATGAAACTTGGTTTAGAGTCCTACAAACACGTTGTTAGATGTTTCATACTTTCGTCAAACTTGTACAAAGTTCATTGAGGAACTTATAAGCTCTCATGTTGCATGAAACTTTGTTTAGAGTCCTAGAAACGCGTTGTTAGATGTTTCATAAGTTCGTAAAACTTGTACAAAGCTCATTGAGATACTTATAAGCACTCATGTTGCATGAAACTTGGTTTAGAGTCCTAGAAACGTGTTGTTAGATGTTTCATACGTTCGTCAAACTTGTACAAAGCTCATTGAGGAACTTATAAGCTCTCATGTTGCATGAAACTTTGTTTAGAGTCCTAGAAACGCGTTGTTACATGTTTAATAAGTTCGTGAAACTTGTACAAAGCTCATTGAGATACTTATAAGCACTCATGTTGCATGAAACTTGGTTTAGAGTCCTAGAAACGCGTTGTTAGATGTTTCATACATTCGTCAAACTTGTACAAAGCTCATTGAGGAACTTATAAGCTCTCATGTTGCATGAAACTTTGTTTAGAGTCCTAGAAACGCGTTGTTAGATGTTTCATAAGTTCGTAAAACTTGTACAAAGCTCATTGAGTAACTTATAAGCACTAATGTTGCATGAAACTTGGTTTAGAGTCCTAGAAACGCGTTGTTAGATGTTTCATACGTTCGTCAAACTTGAACAAAGCTCATTAAGGAACTTATAAGCTCTCATGTTGCATGAAACTTTGTTTAGAGTCCTAGAAACGTGTTGTTACATGTTTCATAAGTTCGTGAAATTTGTACCAAGCTCATTGAGATACTTATAACCACTCATGTTGCATGAAACTTGGTTTAGAGTCCTAGAAACGCGTTGTTAGATGTATCATACATTCGTTAAACTTGTACAAAACTCATTGAGGAACTTATAAGCTCTCATGTTGCATGAAACTTGGTTTAGAGTCCTAGAAACGCGTTGTTAGATGTTTCATACATTCGTCAAACTTGTACAAAGCTCATTGAGGAACTTATAAGCTCTCATGTTGCATGAAACTTTGTTTAGAGTCCTAGAAACGCGTTGTTAGATGTTTCATAAGTTCGTCAAACTTGTACAAAGCTAATTGAGGAACTTATAAGCGCTCATGTTGCATGAAACTTAGTTTAGAGTCCAAGAAAAGTGTTGTTAGATGTTTCATACGTTCGTCAAACTTGTACAAAGCTCATTGAGGAACTTATAAGCGCTCATGTTGCATGAAACTTGGTTTAGAGTCCTAGAAACACTTTGTTAGATATTTTATACGTTCGTGAAACTTGTACAAAGCTCATTGAGATACTTATAAGCACTCATGGTGCATGAAACTTGGTTTAGTGTCCTAGAAACGCGTTGTTAGATGTTTCATACATTCGTCAAACTTGTACAAAGCTCATTGAGGAACTTATAAGCTCTCATGTTGCATGAAACTTTGTTTAGAGTCCTAGAAACGCGTTGTTACATGTTTCATAAGTTCGTGAAACTTGTACAAAGCTCATTCAGATACTTATAAGCACTCATGTTGCATGAAACTTGGTTTAGAGTCCTAGAAACGCGTTGTTAGATGTTTCATACGTTCGTCAAACTTGTACAAAGCTCATTGATGAACTTATAAGCTCTCATGTTGCATGAAACTTTGTTTAGAGTCCTAGAAACGCGTTGTTAGATGTTTCATAAGTTCGTAAAACTTGTACAAAGCTCATTGAGATACTTATAAGCACTCATGTTGCGTGAAACTTGGTTTAGAGTCCTAGAAACGCGTTGTTAGTTGTTTCATACGTTCGTCAAACTTGTACAAAGCTCATTGAGGAACTTATAAGCTCTCATGTTGCATGAAACTTTGTTTAGAGTCCTAAAAACGCGTTGTTACGTGTTTCATAAGTTCGTGAAACTTGTACAAAGCTCATTGAGATACTTATAAGCACTCATGTTGCATGAAACTTGGTTTAGAGTTCTAGAAACGCGTTGTTAGATGTTTCATAAGTTCGTCAAACTTGTACAAAGCTCATTGAAATAATTATAAGCACTCATGTTGCATGAAACTTGGTTTAGAGTCCTAGAAACGCGTTGTTAGATGTTTCATAAGTTCGTCAAACTTGTATAAAGCTCATTGAGACACTTATAATCATTCATGTTGCATGAAACATGGTTTAGAGTCCTAGAAACGCGTTGTTAGATGTTTCATAAGTTCGTGAAACTTGTACAAAGCTCATTGAGGAACTTATCAGCACTCATGTTGCATGAAACTTGGTTTAGAATCCTAGAAACGCGTTGTTAGATGTTTCATACGTTCGTAAAACTTGTACAAAGCTAATTGAGGAACTTATAAGCTCTCATGTTGCATGAAACTTGCTTTAGAGTCCTAGAAACGCGTTGTTAGATGTTCATAAGTTCGGGAAACTTGTACAAAGCTCATTGAGGAACTTATAAGCACTCATGTTGCAAGAAACTTGGTTTAGAGTCCTAGAATTGCGTTGTTAGAGGTTTCATAAGTTCGTGAAACTTGTACAAAGCTCATTGAGACACTTATAATCACTCATGTTGCATGAAACTTGGTTTAGAGTCCTAGAAACGCGTTGTTAGATGTTTCATAAGTTCGTCAAACTTGTACAAAGCTCATTGAGGAACTTATAAGCGCTCATGTTGCATGAAACTTAGTTTAGAGTCCTAGAAACGCGTTGTTAGATGTTTCATACGTTCGTCAAACTTGTACAAAGCTCATTGAGGAACTTATAAGGGCTCATGTTGCATGAAACTTGGTTTAGAGTCCTAGAAACGCGTTGTTAGATATTTTATAAGTTCGTCAAACTTGTACAAAGCTCAGTGAGATACTTATAAGCACTCATGTTGCATGAAACTCGGTTTAGAGTCCTAGAAACGCGTTATTAGATGTTTCATACGTTCGTCAAACTTGTACAAAGCTCATTGAGGAACTTAGAAGCACTCATGTTGCATGAAACTTGTTTTAGAGTCCTAGAAATGCGTTGTTAGATGTTTCATAAGTTCGTCAAACTTGTACAAAGCTCATTGAGGAACTTATAAGCTCTCATGTTGCATGAAACTTTGTTTAGAGTCCTAGAAACGCGTTGTTAGATGTTTCATAAGTTCGTAAAACTTGTACAAAGCTCATTGAGATACTTATAAGCACTCATGTTGCATGAAACTTGGTTTAGAGTCCTAGAAACGCGTTGTTAGATGTTTCATACGTTCGTCAAACTTGTACAAAGCTCATTGAGGAACTTATAAGCTCTCATGTTGCATGAAACTTTGTTTAGAGTCCTAGAAACGCGTTGTTACATGTTTAATAAGTTTGTGAAACTTGTACAAAGCTCATTGAGATACTTATAAGCACTCATGTTGCATGAAACTTGGTTTAGAGTCCTAGAAACGCGTTGGTAGATGTTTCATACATTCGTCAAACTTGTACAAAGCTCATTGAGGAACTTATAAGCTCTCATGTTGCATGAAACTTTGTTTAGAGTCCTAGAAACGCGTTGTTAGATGTTTCATAAGTTCGTAAAACTTGTACAAAGCTCATTGAGTAACTTATAAGCACTAATGTTGCATGAAACTTGGTTTAGAGTCCTAGAAACGCGTTGTTAGATGTTTCATACGTTCGTCAAACTTGTACAAAGCTCATTAAGGAACTTATAAGCTCTCATGTTGCATGAAACTTTGTTTAGAGTCCTAGAAACGTGTTGTTACATGTTTCATAAGTTCGTGAAACTTGTACCAAGCTCATTGAGATACTTATAACCACTCATGTTGCATGAAACTTGGTTTAGAGTCTTAGAAACGCGTTGTTAGATGTATCATACATTCGTTAAACTTGTACAAAACTCATTGAGGAACTTATAAGCTCTCATGTTGCATGAAACTTGGTTTAGAGTCCTAGAAACGCGTTGTTAGATGTTTCATACATTCGTCAAACTTGTACAAAGCTCATTGAGGAACTTATAAGCTCTCATGTTGCATGAAACTTTGTTTAGAGTCCTAGAAACGCGTTGTTAGATGTTTCATAAGTTCGTAAAACTTGTACAAAGCTCATTGAGTAACTTATAAGCACTAATGTTGCATGAAACTTGGTTTAGAGTCCTAGAAACGCGTTGTTAGATGTTTCATACGTTCGTCAAACTTGTACAAAGCTCATTAAGGAACTTATAAGCTCTCATGTTGCATGAAACTTTGTTTAGAGTCCTAGAAACGTGTTGTTACATGTTTCATAAGTTCGTGAAACTTGTACCAAGCTCATTGAGATACTTATAACCACTCATGTTGCATGAAACTTGGTTTAGAGTCCTAGAAACGCGTTGTTAGATGTATCATACATTCGTTAAACTTGTACAAAACTCATTGAGGAACTTATAAGCTCTCATGTTGCATGAAACTTGGTTTAGAGTCCTAGAAACGTGTTGTTAGATGTTTCATATGTTCGTCAAACTTGTACAAAGCTCATTGAAATACTTATAAGCACTCATGTTGCATGAAACTTGGTTTAGAGTCCTAGAAACGCGTTTTTAGATCTTTCATAAGTTCGTCAAACTTGTATAAAGCTCATTGAGACACTTATAATCATTCATGTTGCATAAAACATGGTTTAGAGTCCTAGAAACGCGTTGTTAGATGTTTCATAAGTTCGTGAAACTTGTACAAAACTCATTGAGGAACTTATCAGCACTCATGTTGCATGAAACTTGGTTTAGAATCTTAGAAACGCGTTGTTAGATGTTTCATACGTTCGTAAAACTTGTACAAAGCTCATTGAGGAACTTATAAACTCTCATGTTGCATGAAACTTGCTTTAGAGTCCTAGAAACGCGTTGTTAGATGTTCATAAGTTCGTGAAACTTGTACAAAGCTCATTGAGGAACTTATAAGCACTCATGTTGCAAGAAACTTGGTTTAGAGTCCTAAAAACACGTTGTTCGATGTTTCATACGTTCGTCAAACTTTTACAAAGCTCATTGAGGAACTTATAAGCTCTCATTGTGCATGAAACTTGGTTTAGAGTCCTAGAAATGCGTTGTTAGAGGTTTCATAAGTTCGTGAAACTTGTACAAAGATCATTGAGACACTTATAATCACTCATGTTGCATGACACTTGGTTTAGAGTCCTAGAAACGCGTTGTTAGATGTTTCATAAGTTCGTCAAACTTGTACAAAGCTAATTGAGGAACTTATAAGCGCTCATGTTGCATGAAACTTAGTTTAGAGTCCAAGAAAAGTGTTGTTAGATGTTTCATACGTTCGTCAAACTTGTACAAAGCTCATTGAGGAACTTATAAGCGCTCATGTTGCATGAAACTTGGTTTAGAGTCCTAGAAACACTTTGTTAGATATTTGATACGTTCGTGAAACTTGTACAAAGCTCATTGAGATACTTATAAGCACTCATGGTGCATGAAACTTGGTTTAGTGTCCTAGAAACGCGTTGTTAGATGTTTCATACGTTCGTCAAACTTGTACAAAGCTCATTGAGGAACTTATAAGCTCTCATGTTGCATGAAACTTTGTTTAGAGTCCTAGAAACGCGTTGTTACATGTTTCATAAGTTCGTGAAACTTGTACAAAGCTCATTCAGATACTTATAAGCACTCATGTTGCATGAAACTTGGTTTAGAGTCCTAGAAACGCGTTGTTAGATGTTTCATACGTTCGTCAAACTTGTACAAAGCTCATTGAGGAACTTATAAGCTCTCATGTTGCATGAAACTTTGTTTAGAGTCCTAGAAACGCGTTGTTACATGTTTAATAAGTTTGTGAAACTTGTACAAAGCTCATTGAGATACTTATAAGCACTCATGTTGCATGAAACTTGGTTTAGAGTCCTAGAAACGCGTTGTTAGATGTATCATACATTCGTTAAACTTGTACAAAACTCATTGAGGAACTTATAAGCTCTCATGTTGCATGAAACTTGGTTTAGAGTCCTAGAAACGTGTTGTTAGATGTTTCATAAGTTCGTCAAACTTGTACAAAGCTCATTGAAATACTTATAAGCACTCATGTTGCATGAAACTTGGTTTAGAGTCCTAGAAACGCGTTGTTAGATCTTTCATAAGTTCGTCAAACTTGTATAAAGCTCATTGAGACACTTATAATCATTCATGTTGCATAAAACATGGTTTAGAGTCCTAGAAACGCGTTGTTAGATGTTTCATAAGTTCGTGAAACTTGTACAAAACTCATTGAGGAACTTATCAGCACTCATGTTGCATGAAACTTGGTTTAGAATCCTAGAAACGCGTTGTTAGATGTTTCATACGTTCGTAAAACTTGTACAAAGCTCATTGAGGAACTTATAAGCTCTCATGTTGCATGAAACTTGCTTTAGAGTCCTAGAAACGCGTTGTTAGATGTTCATAAGTTCGTGAAACTTGTACAAAGCTCATTGAGGAACTTATAAGCACTCATGTTGCAAGAAACTTGGTTTAGAGTCCTAAAAACACGTTGTTCGATGTTTCATACGTTCGTCAAACTTTTACAAAGCTCATTGAGGAACTTATAAGCTCTCATTGTGCATGAAACTTGGTTTAGAGTCCTAGAAATGCGTTGTTAGAGGTTTCATAAGTTCGTGAAACTTGTACAAAGATCATTGAGACACTTATAATCACTCATGTTGCATGACACTTGGTTTAGAGTCCTAGAAACGCGTTGTTAGATGTTTCATAAGTTCGTCAAACTTGTACAAAGCTAATTGAGGAACTTATAAGCGCTCATGTTGCATGAAACTTAGTTTAGAGTCCAAGAAAATTGTTGTTAGATGT
The DNA here is from genome assembly GCA_963556525.1 of Cochlearia excelsa. Classification (NCBI taxonomy): domain Eukaryota; kingdom Viridiplantae; phylum Streptophyta; class Magnoliopsida; order Brassicales; family Brassicaceae; genus Cochlearia; species Cochlearia excelsa. Next base: position 33,696,843 of record OY748327.1, on the reverse strand, counting down.
TTCATTGTTCGTCAAACTTGTACAAAGCTCATTGAGGAACTTATAAGCGCTCATGTTGCATGAAACTTGGTTTAGAGTCCTAGAAACACTTTGTTAGATATTTGATACGTTCGTGAAACTTGTACAAAGCTCATTGAGATACTTATAAGCACTCATGGTGCATGAAATTTGGTTTAGTGTCCTAGAAACGCGTTGTTAGATGTTTCATACGTTCGTCAAACTTGTACAAAGCTCATTGAGGAACTTATAAGCTCTCATGTTGCATGAAACTTTGTTTAGAGTCCTAGAAACGCGTTGTTACATGTTTCATAAGTTCGTGAAACTTGTACAAAGCTCATTCAGATACTTATAAGCACTCATGTTGCATGAAACTTGGTTTAGAGTCCTAGAAACGCGTTGTTAGATGTTTCATACGTTCGTCAAACTTGTACAAAGCTCATTGATGAACTTATAAGCTATCATGTTGCATGAAACTTTGTTTAGAGTCCTAGAAACGCGTTGTTAGATGTTTCATAAGTTCGTAAAACTTGTACAAACCTCATTGAGATACTTATAAGCACTCATGTTGCATGAAACTTGGTTTAGAGTCCTAGAAACGCGTTGTTAGATGTTTCATACGTTCGTCAAACTTGTACAAAGCTCATTGAGGAACTTATAAGCTCTCATGTTGCATGAAACTTTGTTTAGAGTCCTAAAAACGCGTTGTTACGTGTTTCATAAGTTCGTGAAACTTGTACAAAGCTCATTGAGATATTTATAAGCACTCATGTTGCATGAAACTTGGTTTAGAGTCCTAGAAACGCGTTGTTAGATGTTTCATAAGTTCGTCAAACTTGTACAAAGCTCATTGAAATAATTATAAGCACTCATGTTGCATGAAAATTGGTTTAGAGTCCTAGAAACGCGTTGTTAGATGTTTCATAAGTTCGTCAAACTTGTATAAAGCTCATTGAGACACTTATAATCATTCATGTTGCATGAAACATGGTTTAGAGTCCTAGAAACGCGTTGTTAGATGTTTCATAAGTTCGTGAAACTTGTACAAAGCTCATTGAGGAACTTATCAGCACTCATGTTGCATGAAACTTGGTTTAGAATCCTAGAAACGCGTTGTTAGATGTTTCATACGTTCGTAAAACTTGTACAAAGCTAATTGAGGAACTTATAAGCTCTCATGTTGCATGAAACTTGCTTTAGAGTCCTAGAAACGCGTTGTTAGATGTTCATAAGTTCGGGAAACTTGTACAAAGCTCATTGAGGAACTTATAAGCACTCGTGTTGCAAGAAACTTGGTTTAGAGTCCTAGAAATGCGTTGTTAGAGGTTTCATAAGTTCGTGAAACTTGTACAAAGCTCATTGAGACACTTATAATCACTCATGTTGCATGAAACTTGGTTTAGAGTCCTAGAAACGCGTTGTTAGATGTTTCATAAGTTCGTCAAACTTGTACAAAGCTCATTGAGGAACTTATAAGCGCTCATGTTGCATGAAACTTGGTTTAGGGTCCTAGAAACGCGTTGTTAGATATTTTATAAGTTCGTCACACTTGTACAAAGCTCAGTGAGATACTTATAAGCACTCATGTTGCATGAAACTCGGTTTAGAGTCCTAGAAACGCGTTATTAGATGTTTCATACGTTCGTCAAACTTGTACAAAGCTCATTGAGGAACTTAGAAGCACTCATGTTGCATGAAACTTGTTTTAGAGTCCTAGAAATGCGTTGTTAGATGTTTCATAAGTTCGTGAAACTTGGACAAAGCTCATTGAGGAACTTATAAGCACTCATGTTGCATGAAACTTGGTTTAGAGTCCTAGAAACACGTTGTTAGATGTTTCATAAGTTCTTCAAACTTGTACAAAGCTCATTGAGGAACTTATAAGCGCTCATGTTGCATGAAACTTAGTTTAAAGTTCTAGAAACGCGTTGTTAGATGTTTCATACGTTCGTCAAACTTGTACAAAGCTCATTGAGGAACTTATAAGCGCTTATGTTTCATGAAACTTGGTTTAGAGTCCTAGAAACGCGTTGTTGGATGTTTCATACGTTCGTCAAACTTGTACAAAGCTCATTGAGGAACTTATAATCGCTCATGTTGCATGAAACTTGGTTTAGAGTCCTAGAAACGCGTTGTTAGATGTTTTATAAGTTCGTGAAACTTGTACAAAGCTCAGTGAGATACTTATAAGCACTCATGTTGCATGAAACTCGGTTTAGAGTCCTAGAAACACGTTGTTAGATGTTTCATACGTTCGTAAAACTTGTACAAACCTCATTGAGGAACTTAGAAGCACTCATGTTGCATGAAACTTGTTTTAGAGTCCTAGAAACGCGTTGTTAGATGTTTCATAAGTTCGTGAAACTTGTACAAAGCTCATTGACGAACTTATAAGCACTCATGTTGCATGAAACTTGGTTTAGAGTCCTAGAAACACGTTGTTAGATGTTTCATAAGTTCGCCAAACTTCTACAAAGCTCATTGATGAACTTATAAGCGCTCATGTTGCATGAAACTTAGTCTAGATTCCTAGAAACGCGTTGTTAGATGTTTTATAAGTTCGTGAAACTTGTACAAAGCTCATTGAGATACTTATAAGCACTCATGTTGCATGAAACTTGGTTTAGAGTCCTAGAAACGCGTTGTTAGATGTTTCATAAGTTCGTCAAACTTGTATAAAGCTCATTGAGACACTTATAATCATTCATGTTGAATGAAACTTGGTTTAGAGTCCTAGAAACGCGTTGTTAGACGTTTCATAAGTTCGTGAAACTTGTACAAAGCTCATTGAGGAACTTATAAGCACTCATGTTGCATGAAACTTGGTTTAGAATCCTAGAAACGCGTTGTTAGATGTTTCATACGTTCGTAAAACTTGTACAAAGCTCATTGAGGAACTTATAAGCTCTCATGTTGCAAGAAACATGGTTTAGAGTCCTAGAAACTCGTTGTTAGATGTTTCATACGTTCGTCAAACTTTTACAAAGCTCATTGAGGAACTTATAAGCTCTCATTGTGCATGAATCTTGGTTTAGAGTCCTAGAAATGCGTTTTTAGAGGTTTCATAAGTTCGTGAAACTTGTACAAAGCTCATTGAGGAACTTATAAGCGCTCATGTTGCATGAAACTTAGTTTAGAGTCCTTGAAATGCGTTGTTAGATGTTTCATACGTTTGTCAAACTTGTACAAAGCTCATTGAGGAACTTATAAGCGCTCATGTTGCATGAAACTTGGTTTAGAGTCCTAGAAACGCGTTGTTAGATGTTTTATAAGTTCGTGAAAGTTGTACAAAGCTCATTGAGGAACTTATAAGCGCTCATGTTGCATGTAACTTGGTTTAGAGTCCTAGAAACGCGTTGTTAGATGTTTTATAAGTTCGTGAAACTTGTACAAAGCTCAGTGAGATACTTATAAGCAGTCATGTTGCATGAAACTTGGTTTAGAGTCCTAGAAACGCGTTGTTAGATGTTTCATACGTTCGTCAAACTTGTACAAAGCTCATTGAGGAACTTAGAAGCACTCATGTTGCATGAAACTTGTTTTAGAGTCCTAGAAACGTGTTGTTAGATGTTTCATAAGTTCGTGAAACTTGTACAAAGCTCATTGAGGAACTTATAAGCACTAATGTTGCATGAAACTTGGTTTAGAGTCCTAGAAACACGTTGTTAGATGTTTCATACGTTCGTCAAACTTTTACAAAGCTCATTGAGGAACTTATAAGCTCTCATTGTGCATGAAACTTGGTTTAGAGTCCTAGAAACGCGTTGTTAGAGGTTTCATAAGTTCGTGAAACTTGTACAAAGCTCATGGAGGCACTTATAAGTACTCATGTTGCATGAAACTTGGTTTAGAGTCCTAGAAACGCGTTGTTAGATGTTTCATAAGTTCGTCAAACTTGTATAAAGCTCATTGAGACACTTATAATCATTCATGTTGCATGAAACTTGGTTAAGAGTCCTAGAAACGCGTTGTTAGATGTTTCATAAGTTCGTGAAAATTGTAAAAAGCTCATTGAGGAACTTATAAGCACTCATGTTGCATGAAACTTGGTTTAGAATCCTAGAAACGCGTTGTTAGATGTTTCATACGTTCGTAAAACTTATACAAAGCTCATTGAGGAACTTATAAGCTCTCATGTTGCATGAAACTTGGTTTATAGTCCTAGAAACGCGTTGTTAGATGTTTCATAAGTTTGTGAAACTTGTACAAAGCTCATTGAGATACTTATAAACACTCATGTTTCATGAAACTTGGTTTAGAGTCCTAGAAACGCTTTGTTAGATGTTTCATACGTTCGTCAAACTTGTACAAGGCTCATTGAGGAACTTATAAGCTCTCATGTTGCATGAAACTTGGTTTAAAGTCCTAGAAACGGGTTGTTAGATGTTTCATAAGTTCGTCAAACTTGTACAAAGCTCATTGAGATACTTATAAGCACTCATGTTGCATGAAACTTGGTTTAGAGTCCTAGAAACGCGTTGTTAGATGTTTCATAAGTTCGTCAAACTTGTATAAAGCTCATTGAGACACTTATAATCATTCATGTTGAATGAAACTTGGTTTAGAGTCCTAGAAACGCGTTGTTAGACGTTTCATAAGTTCTTGAAACTTGTACAAAGCTCATTGAGGAACTTATAAGCACTCATGTTGCATGAAACTTGGTTTTAAATCCTAGAAACGCGTTGTTAGATGTTTCATACGTTCGTAAAACTTATACAAAGCTCATTCAGGAACTTATAAGCTCTCATGTTGCATGAAACTTGGTTTATAGTCCTAGAAACGCGTTGTTAGATGTTTCATAAGTTTGTGAAACTTGTACAAAGCTCATTGAGGAACTTATAAGCACTCATGTTGCATGAAACTTGGTTTAGAGTCCTAGAAACACATTGTTAGATGTTTCATACGTTCGTCAAACTTTTACAAAGCTCATTGAGGAACTTATAAGCTCTCATTGTGCATGAAACTTGGTTTAAAGTCCTTGAAACGCGTTGTTAGAGGTTTCATAAGTTCGTGAAACTTGTACAAAGCTCATTGAGACACTTATAAGCACTCATGTTGCATGAAAATTGGTTTAGAGTCCTAGAAACGTGTTGTTAGATGTTTCATAAGTACGTCACACTTGTATAAAGCTCATTGAGACACTTATAATCATTCATGTTGCATGAAACTTGGTTTACAGTCCTAGAAACGCGTTGTTAGATGTTTCATAAGTTCGTGAAAATTGTAAAAAGTTCATTGAGGAACTTATAAGCACTCATGTTGCATGAAACTTGGTTTAGAGTCCTAGAAACGCGTTGTTAGATGATATGATCGTGAGCTCAGAGGAGGACGAGCCAGCACCAGCAGGAGCCATAACCCGAGCAAGAGCTAAGGAGAATATCAAAGGAATGCAACAGCTCGCGGAGAAGACCAAGGAGGAGGTACTTGAGAGAGTTTGGAACGTGTTCGTGCATGGAGAAAGCCATAGCACGCAACACTAAGTGGGACATCTTTTGGGACGCTCTTTTCCTTAGCAATGGTTTTGTCCCAATTGGGTTTTTTATCGAGGCCCAATACCACTTAGTTATGTCGCATGGTGGAGGCAAACCAAGAACGCCTTGTTGTTTTTACAACAAGGAAACATCTTGCCATTTTACTTTCAACGCTTTGCTGTTTTATTTATTCAGAAACTACATGTTTTATTGTTTAAAAACCCTAAAGGTTACGACCTATTTGTTGTAATCACGCCACTCTTTGTTCTCCAGCGTTGAATGAGAAGAAAACTTGAACTTATATTCTTTGTTGGGCGAGTCTAACCCCTTCGAGATTCTGAGACTGAATTTGATCTTCTTATAGCTTGTTAAGCTCCAAGAGTATCTTCTATACATCAAGTGATCCTCCACAGATTTCTTGAGAAGTCCACCCTCTCCATAGACCTTTGTTCCTGTCCTTAAGACGCCGCCACATCCCACTCCATCCGCAAATCACCCAAACTCTTAGTTCAGCCTCGTCCAGAGCTTGTATCCGCTAGGGAAAACGTGTCATGTGGTATCAGAGCCAACTCTGAACCAAGGCTGAGTCTTCTCTATCCCTAAACCTCTTTATTCAAATTTGTATTGAAAGAACTTAGATAGAACCAATTGCATATGTTTAAAACTTGAGTCTATACGTGTTGTCATTGCCTGATAATATGTTCTGCTTGTTTGATAGCTTGAAATCGATTCTTTACTTGTTTGATTGTGAGATTAAAGTGTTAAAACTTTGATTCTGTTCGTCTAGTGAGTCCTTTATCTGTTTGAAAACTCGTTACTTGCTGATAACTTGATAGGCACACAGAGATTGTTGCGCTAAAATTTGGTTTTGTTTCGATTCTTTTAGGCACAAAGGGGGTGATAATTAGGTTCTAGATCTTTAAAATTTGATAATCACGTCCGAAAAGTGTTTTGGTTAAATTTCCTTTTTTTTCACGTGGTTAAAGAGAGAGTTAAATTTCCTTTTTTTTGGTTGAAGAGAGAGTTTTCCATTTTGTTGAAACTTACAAAATCCTTTTAAGAGAAAATCTCTTGTCTTTTCCATTTTGTTCAACGTTTTCCTCTTTTCCTTTTCCCTTAGAACACTCGTGCTTGTCTATTTAAACTAGAGAGAATTGTGTTAGGACGCTACAAACTTGTCTATTCAGCCTTGCCTTCTTTGCGTTAAAACTTTGATAATTTTGTTGTTCTTGCAAGTTACTTGTTATTTTCACTCTAGAACTACTTACTGCGAGTTCTTTGTTTGGTAACGCAGAACATGGCGGCTCCTACGTACGCTATGGATGACATCAGAAAACTCATTGCTACCCAAATCACTGAGACCATCCAACTAGTCCTGCCTCAGCAAATCGCGCAACAATTAGCTTTGGAGCGTGAGAAACAAGTCGATAAGGACAAGGAGGCGACATCGGAGTCCGAGAATGAGCACACACCCACCCCTTCAGAAGCTATGAGGATTGCGCGCGGAAAAGGCATTGCCGGCACCTCCAGATTCAGGGTTGTCCGCAACGTCCACCCGATCGGTGTCGAAGGTAGAATTCCGAGGGAGCCGAGGCATCGAGCACCCGAAGAGACTAGAGAACAAGGAGAGAGAGACAGGAGACACCGAGCATCTACGGACGCTAACCGCCGAGGCTACCACACGGCAGAACACCCCGTCTATGTCGACTCCGGAGAAGACTACTATGGTCTCAATGCATCTGACCGAAGCAGGAGGAGTTATAGACGTGGTCGGGAGGGCCATAGGGACCCGGTGAAGCAGCAGCTCAGGCATCAAAGCCAAGTTCCCTTCATTCCAAGGAAAGAACGACCCGGAAGCTTACCTAGACTAGGAGAGGAAGATGGAATCATGCTTTGTGTGTCATGACACCTACCCGGTGAATAAGGTTAAGATAGCCGTCTCATAATTCAGCGACTACGCGCTTTTATGGTGGGATCAACTATGTGCTACTCGAAGCCGACACAATGATCCGACTATCTCTACCTGGCCACAACTCATCACCCACATGAGAAAGCGCTTTGTACCAAACCATTACCACCGAGAAACACTTAACAAACTAAGGAAGTTGACCCAGGGATCCAGCTCCGTCCGAGACTACTACCAGGATATGGAGACCTTGCTGATCCGTGCTAGCTTAGAAGAAGCCGAGGAAGTTACTATGGCTCGGTTCCTAGGAGGTCTTAGCCGTGACATTGAAGACAAACTGGAGTTGCAATCTTATGAGGATCTTGAGGAGATGGTGCACAAAGCTGAGTTGATTGAAGTACAAAATAAGAGGCATTTTACCAAGCCTAGCTACACGCCTAATACTCCAAAGCCACGAGAATACAGAGACGTTAAGCCAACCAGTTCAAGCGACATAACACCATCCTCAACCGCACCTCTAGGAGATGCCAAAGGAACATTTAAGCCAAAGAACACTACTAACTTAGGTAATGTTCGATGTTTCAGGTGTCAAGGAATGGGGCATTACTCACGTGAGTGTCCCAACAAGAAGGTTTTCTTGCTTAGAGATGATGGGGAGATCATTCCCCAAGAGGAGTCTGAAATTGAGTCAGACCAAGAGGAGGAAGCAGCTGCAGCTGTAGGTGAGATGCTAGTCACCAGGCGAGTTCTTAGTGCTCAAGGAATGAGTGATGAGCTAGTGCAAAGGGAGAACCTCTTCCACACCCGGTGCTTTATCAAGGAAAAAGTTTGCAGCCTCATCATCGACGGAGGAAGCTGCACCAACGCAGCAAGTGAGAGCATGGTCAAGAAGCTTAACCTAAACATCACTCCACATCCAAGACCGTATAAGCTTTAATGGTTAAATGAAGGTGGAGCCATGAATGTCACCCAGCAGGTTACGATCTCATTGACCATTGGTAGGTATGTCGATGAGATTCTGTGTGATGTGTTGCCGATGGGGTCGAGCCATGTGCTATTACGGAGACCATGGCAGTTCGATAGAAGGGTAACTCATGATGGCTACACCAACAAATATTCATTTGATTTCAAGGGTCGAAAGATCACCCTCCTTCCACTCACACCTAGTGAGATCTACCAGGATCAACTCTATCTCAAACACAAGGCCGAGCAAGAGAAGGAATCATCACTCAACACCAATCTCTACATCAACCACGGTGAAGTATCTATGGACTTACACCCTGATGTTCCTATATTGTTATTTATATACAAGGAGTCCCTTGTAAGTACTAATAATGCACAAGAGCTCCCTAGTGGTATGTCTAAGTTATTGCAGGAATACAATGACGTATTTCCTGAAGAGATCCCACATGGTTTGCCACATATCCCCGGGATTGAGCATCAGATTGATCTAGTGCCTGGCGCGGCTCTACCAAACATACCAGCCTACCGGACCAACCCATTGGAGACTAAGGAGCTACAAAGACAAGTAGAGGAGTTGATGAGTAAGGGTTACATCCGCGAGAGCATGAGTCCATGTGTTGTGCCAGTATTACTTGTACCGAAGAAGGATGGCACCTGGAGGATGTGTGTGGATTGTAGAGCCATCAACAACATCACGGTCAAGTACAAACATCCTATTCCACGCCTAGATTACATTTTAGACGAGCTGTGTGGTTCCACGGTCTTCACAAAGATTGATCTCAAGAGTGGTTATCACCAAATCCGTATGAAAGAAGGAGATGAGTGGAAGACTGCGTTCAAGACGAAGCAAGGACATTATGAATGGCTAGTGATGCCTTTCGGACTCACCAATGCACCTAGCACCTTCATGAGGCTTATGAATCATGTGCTTAGGTCATTTATCGGAGTGTTCGTAGTAGTCTACTTCGATGATATTCTGATCTACAGTAAGAGCCTGGATGAGCATTTGGGCCATATCAAATCGGTTTTAGAACTTCTACGTTCTGAATCCCTCTTTGCTAACTTATCTAAGTGTTCCTTTTGCACTGAGAAGCTGGGAGGTTCCACCTTGAACTATCCTACGTATGACAAGGAGTTGTACGCACTCGTGAGGGCCTTGCAGACGTTGCTGCACTATTTGTGGCCTAAAGAGTTTGTGATACATACTGATCATGAGTCTCTCAAGCATTTGAGAGGGCAGCAAAAGCTCAACAAGAGACATGGCCGCTGGATAGAGTTTATTGAGACATTCCCCTATATCATCAAGTACAAGAAAGGTAAGGAAAATGTAGTTGCCGATGCATTGTCACGCAGGTATACTCTAATCACTTCTCTAGATTCTAAGTTGATTGGGTTCGAATTACTAAAGGAATTATATGCTAGTGATTCTGATTTTTGTGATTATTACTCTAAGTGTTCTAAGTTTGCATATGAGAAGTTTTATAGACAAGATGGCTATCTATTCTTTAACAACCGACTATGCATTCCGGGCGGATCAGTACGCGAGCTACTTGTAAGAGAAGCACATGGAGGCGGTTTGGCTGGACACTTCGGTGTAACAAAGACATTGCTGAGTCTCCAAGCCCATTTCTACTGGCCACACATGAAGAAGGACGTTGAAAAGGTTTGTTCTTGTTGTGCTATTTGCAAACAAGCGAAGAGTAAGGTTCATCCAAATGGGTTATATATGCCTTTACCTATTCCTTCTTACCCATGGATTGATATTTCTATGGACTTTGTGATAGGCTTACCTCGCACCAGGAATGGTAGAGATTCTATTTTTGTTGTAGTTGACAGGTTCAGCAAGATGGCTCACTTCATTGCAAGCCACAAGACTGATGATGCTGTGAGCGTAGCCAATCTCTTGTTCAGGGAAGTAGTACGCCTCCATGGAATGCCTAAGGTGATAGTTTCAGACCGAGACACCAAGTTCTTGAGTCACTTCTGGAGTACACTGTGGGCTAATCTCGAGACTAAGTTGACATTCTCCACCACTTGTCATCCACAAACCGATGGCCAGACTGAGGTAGTGAATAGATCGTTGTCTACACTGTTAAGGACCATGGTAAGGAGCAACCTGAAGTCGTGGGAAGAGTCTTTACCCCACGTTGAATTCGCTTATAACCACGCTAAGCATTCCTCTACTCTCTTTTCCCCTTTTGAGATTGTTTATGGTTTTAATCCACTATCACCTCTAGACTTGATTTCTTTACCTTTTGCCGAGAGGGGCAATGTAGATGGAGGGAGAAAGGCTGAGCAGGTGAGGAAGATACACGAGAAGGCTAAGGAGAATATTGAGAAGAAGACTAGACTCTACGCCAAACATGCAAACAAGGGACGCAAGGAGATAGTCTTCGAAGAAGGAGATTTGGTTTGGATACATATGAGGAAGGAACGGTTTCCAGCTAAGAGGAAGTCTAAGCTCATGCCGCGAGTAGATGGACCATTCAAAGTCATCCAAAGGATCAACAACAATGCCTACAAGATCGACCTACAAGGGAAGTATAACATATCAAATTCTTTCAATGTTTCTGACTTAACCCCTTTTGTTGCAGATTCGGATTTGAGGTCAAATCCTTTTCAAGAGGGAGAGGATGATATGATCGTGTGCTCAGAGGAGGACGAGCCAGCACCAGCAGGAGCCATAACCCGAGCAAGAGCTAAGGAGATGATCAAAGGAATGCAACAACTCGCGGAGAAGACCAAGGAGGAGGTACTTGAGAGAGTTTGGAACGTGTTCATGCATGGAGAAGGCCATAGTACGCAACACTAAGTGGGACATCTTCTGGGACGCTCTTTTCCTTAGCAATGGTTTTGTCTCAATTGGGTTTTCCATTGCAAGGTTTTTTATCGAGGCCCAATACCACTTAGTTATGTCGCATGGTGGAGGCAAACCAAGAACGCCTTGTTGTTTTTACAACAAGGAAACATCTTGCCATTTTACTTTCAACGCTTTGTTGTTTTATTTATTCAGAAACTACATGTTTTATTGTTTAAAAACCCTAAAGGTTACGACCTATATGTTGTAATCACGCCACTCTTTGTTCTCCAGCGTTGAATGAGAAGAAAACTTGAACTTATACTCTTTGTTGGGCGAGTCTAACCCCCTTCGAGATTCTGAGACTGAATCTGATCCTCTTATAGCTTGTTAAACTCCAAGAGTATCTTCTATACATCAAGTGATTATCCACAGATTTCTTGAGCAGTCCACCCTCTCCATAGTCCTTTGTTCCTGTCATTAAGATGCCGCCACATCCCCCTCCATCCGCAAATCACCCAAACTGGTAGCTCAGCCTCGTCAAGAGCTTGTATCCACTAGGGAAAACGTGTCATTAGATGTTTCATACGTTCGTCAAACTTGTACAAAGCTCATTGAGGAACTTATAAGCTCTCATGTTGCATGAAACTTTGTTTAGAGTCCTAGAAACGCGTTGTTACATGTTTCATAAGTTCGTGAAACTTGTACAAAGCTCATTGAGATACTTATAAGCACTCATGTTGCATGAAACTTGGTTTAGAGTCCTAGAAACGCGTTGTTAGATGTTTCATACGTTCGTCAAACTTGTACAAAGCTCATTGAGGAACTTATAAGCTCTCATGTTGCATGAAACTTGGTTTAGAGTCCTAGAAACGTGTTGTTAGATGTTTCATAAGTTTGCCAAACTTGTATAAAGCTCATTGAAATACTTATAAGCACTCATGTTGCATGAAACTTGGTTTAGAGTCTTAGAAACGCGTTGTTAGATGTTTTATAATTTCGTCAAATTTGTATAAAGCTCATTGAGATACTTATAATCATTCATGTTGCATGAAACATGGTTTAGAGTCCTAGAAACGCGTTGTTAGATGTTTCATAAGTTCGTGAAACTTGTACAAAACTCATTGAGGAACTTATCATCACTCATGTTGCATGAAACTTGGTTTAGAATCCTAGAAACGCGTTGTTAGATGTTTCATACGTTCGTCAAACTTTTACAAAGCTCATTGAGTAACTTATAAGCTCTCATTGTGCATGAAACTTGGTTTAGAGTCCTAGAAATGCGTTGTTAGAGGTTTCATAAGTTCGTGAAACTTGTACAAAGCTCATTGAGACACTTATAAGCACTCATGTTGCATGAAACTTGGTTTAGAGTCCTAGAAACGCGTTGTTAGATGTTTCATAAGTTCGTCAAATTTGTATAAAGCTCATTGAGACACTTATAATCATTCATGTTGCATGAAACTTGGTTTACAATCCTAGAAACTTGTAAAAAGCTCATTGAAGAACTTATAAGCACTTAGAATCCTAGAAATGCGTTGTTAGATGTTTCATACGTTCGTAAAACTTATACAAAGCTCATTGAGGAACTTATAACCTCTCATGTTGCATGAAACTTGGTTTATAGTCCTAGAAACGCGTTGTTAGATGTTTCATAAGTTTGTGAAACTTGTACAAAGCTCATTGAGATACTTATAAGCACTCATGTTGCATGAAACTTGGTTTAGAGTCCTAGAAACGCTTTGTTAGATGTTTCATACGTTCGTCAAACTTGTACAAAGCTCATTGAGGAACTTATAAGCTCTCATGTTGCATGAAACTTGGTTTAGAGTCCTAGAAACGTGTTGTTCGATGTTTCATAAGTTCGCCAAACTTGTACAAAGCTCATTGAGATACTTATAAGCACTCATGTTGCATGAAACTTGGTTTAGAGTCGTAGAAACGCGTTGTTAGATGTTTCATAAGTTCGTCAAACTTGTATAAAGCTCATTGAGACACTTATAATCATTCATGTTGAATGAAACTTGGTTTAGAGTCCTAGAAACGCGTTGTTAGACGTTTCATAAGTTCGTGAAATTTGTACAAAGCTCATTGAGGAACTTATAAGCACTCATGTTGGATGAAACTTGGTTTAGAGTCCTAGAAACACGTTGTTAGATGTTTCATACGTTCGTCAAACTTTTAAAAAGCTCATTGAGGAACTTATAAGCTCTCATTGTGCATGAAACTTGGTTTAGAGTCCTTGAAACGCGTTGTTAGAGGTTTCATAAGTTCGTGTAACTTGTACAAAGCTCATTGAGACACTTATAAGCACTCATGTTGCATGAAACTTGGTTTAGAGTCCTAGAAACGCGTTGTTAGATGTTTCATAAGTACGTCAAACTTGTATAAAGCTCATTGAGACACTTATAATCATTCATGTTGCATGAAACTTGGTTTACAGTCCTAGAAACGCGTTGTTAGATGTTTCATAAGTTCGTGAAACTTGTAAAAGTTCATTGAGGAACTTATAAGCACTCATGTTGCATGAAACTTGGTTTAGAATCCTAGAAACGCGTTTTTAGATGTTTCATACGTTCGTAAAACTTGTACAAAGCTCATTGAGGAACTTATAAGCTCTCATGTTTCATGAAACTTGGTTTAGAGTCCTAGAAACGCGTTGATAGATGTTTCATAAATTCGTAAAACTTTTACAAAGCTCATTGAGATACTTATAAGCACTCAGATTGCATGAAACTTGGTTTAGAGTCCTAGAAACGCGTTGTTAGATGTTTCATACGTTCGTCAAACTTGTACAAAGCTAATTGAGGAACTTATAAGCTCTGATATTGCATGAAACTTGGTTTAGAGTCCTAGAAACGTGTTGTTATATGTTTCATAAGTTCGTCTAACTTGTACAAAGCTCATTGAGATACTTATAAGCACTCATGTTGCATGAAACTTGGTTTAGAGTCCTAGAAACGCGTTGTTAGATGTTTCATAAGTTCGTGAAACTTGTACAAAGCTCATTGAGGAACTTATAAGCACTCAGGTTGCATGAAACTTGGTTTAGAATCCTAGAAACGCGTTGTTAGATGTTCATAAGTTCGTGAAACTTGTACAAAGCTCATTGAGGAACTTATAAGCACTCATGCTGCATGAAACTTGGTTTAGAGTCCTAGAAACACGTTGTTAAATGTTTCATACGTTCGTCAAACTTTTACAAAGCTCATTGAGGAACTTATAAGCTCTCATTGTGCATGAAATTTGGTATAGAGTCTTAGAAATGCATTGTTAGAGGTTTCATAAGTTCGTGAAACTTGTACAAAGCTCATTGAGACACTTATAATCACTCATGTTGCATGAAACTTTGTTTAGAGTCCTAGAAACGCGTTGTTAGATGTTTCATAAGTTCGTCAAACTTGTACAAAGCTCATTGAGGAACTTATAAGCGCCAATGTTGCATGAAACTTGGTTTAGAGTCCTAGAAACGCGTTGTTAGATGTTTCATACGTTCGTCAAACTTGTACAAAGCTCATTGAGGAACTTATAAGCGCTCATGTTGCATGAAACTTGTTTTAGAGTCCTAGAAACGCGTTGTTAGATGTTTCATAAGTTCGTGAAACTTGTACAAAGCTCATTGAGGAACTTATAAGCACTCATATTGCATGAAACTTGGTTTAGAGTCCTAGAAACACGTTGTTAGATGTTTCATACGTGTTAAGACTAATGGTAACCCATAAAGGGCATTAGGTCAAAACATATGGAAGAGACAAAAGGCTTTACCCGAAGGAGTGACTATATCAATGTAGTTGAGTCATATAGTCGACTATATCTCAAGACTATATGTCGGAGCCTTCACGAAGGAAAGAGCCGTTAGAGTCATTGACCAAAGGATAAAAGAGTGTTACCTTGGGAGCTGTGGAAAAAGAGCCGTTGGCGACATCTTTTAGTATATCCCTTTGTTGCTCCTTTTAATATATAAGTAATTCCCTTTGTAACATTAATCTTTAAAAAAACACTTATGAAATGTAAACTCTATTCTCTCGCTCTTGTTCTTGGTGTTCTTGAGGAAACGTCAAGAACCAAATATCACAATACCCTCTTAATCTCTCTTGTTCTTGATGTTCTTAAGTGAACACAAGAACACAATCTCTCTAATCTCACCAAATCTACTGATACTTAGTCCGAAATCTCAACATGGTATCAGAGCATAGCTCTTGAGACCCCATAAGTAAGTTGCTTCCGCCATTCTCTCTTCTTTAATTTGCTTATAAACACAAAGATCTAGAGGAGAAAAAGAATGGCCAAGATCCGAATGGTTAAAACCCTTAAGATCTTGGTGAATCAATGCTCGTCTTAGGAACAGAACCATGATCTCTTTGTCTCTTAATGAGTGAAGATACATGTTGAATCCAAGTTCCTTTCAAGAACAATCCAATCAAAACCGAATCATAGTGAGCATAGATTGAAAATGCTACATGATGTTTTTGGATGAGTTGTTCTTTAAGATCTTTGTTTAGGCCGAAAGTTGTGGAAGAGAACCTTTGTTTCCTCACTCTTATGAGTTTAAAAGGTACCTTGATGAATCCAAATCCATCTAACTTAGGCATTAGGCAATGACCAAGTATTCAAAGCATAAAGCTTGAAACTTGTGAGCTAAAGAGTGAGAGAACCTTGTTCATTGATTCTTTAAGAACAATGACTTGTTGAATCCAAAACTATATGCTTTTCTTAAGATACAAAGATAAAAGGATGAGACCCATGATTCGCCATGGGCGGTAACGTGTTGTATCCAAATCCGAAGGTAATTATCTCAAATTCAAAGCGACGCATAAGGTTTGAACGTGGTTCTAAAGCTTTATGTTTCATCCGAGTTTTGTTTGAAGTAATCCTTCATCTTTGTAAGGCCGAAAGCAAGAGGATGAGAACCATGGATTCCCCACTCTTATGAGTCCAAGGGAACCTTGATGAATCCAAATCCGACTATGCTAAGGCATTATGCAATGAACAAGAACCTCAAAGCTCAAAGTTTGAGACTTGTGAGCTAAAGGTATGAGAACCTTTCTTGTGTATCTTATGAGAATACAAGATAGTTGAATCCATAACCTCCTATTTATTTTAAAAGTTCATGAGCATGTAATTTCAAATGTTTTAGTATGTGCTCATGCGTGTTCTAATTTACACCCAAGACTAAGATTCGTAGTGGTGATTGTGTAAACAAAAGGGAAATAAAGAGATTAGTAGTTGCCTCATTAGTATACCTAATGGATGTTCTCATATGAGACATTGAATCCTAAAGATCTTCTCAAGACCATTAAGGATTCGGCTTAAGCTCTATGCTCATTATCTCCTTTATATCCCATTACAAAGTCAAGGTCTTTGCTTTCTAAAAGACTCAAATCACTAGTCCTTGTTTGGTGAAGTAGTTTGAGTCTCATTCTTGTTACACAAAGAGCAGGAACCAAATGCCCGCTTGTGATTAAGCAATTAAGGTCTTAAGGATTCCAAAGCTCCTTAGAGGAAAGAGAACCGAGACTCACTAAGTGTTTAAACACATGAGAGCTCGTTGAATCCAATACTTCCTCGGTAAAATGTGTATAGGAAGCGATCCATGACCTACTAAAGGACTAGAGTCTTCAAAGGTCATGTTGAATCCAATTCCTTAACACATGTAGAAATGATTTATAACTTATGTAATCTAAATTGGATACATAAGTCATAATGATCTAATTGGTGATAAGATCATAACCCGCCTTAAGTGCATCTAAGTTTATGATCCAAGAAGAGTGACTCGCCATGAAGGCATCAAAAGTCACAATGATTCTTTGTTTGTTTAAGGACATGGTCCGGTTTTTGAATCCTTAAAAGGCCATGTCCCATATAAGTCTTATGGCAAGGAGCCAATGTCAAAAGACTCTTGTTGCTAAACCTTGCTTCATGTGTAGGTATTAATCTATAAATAGCATTTCATAAGGGAAGTCATATACTCAATCATAGACTAACCAAATAAAGGTGCTCTAAGAGTGTAATGACCCTCCCATATGACCATCTACTCAAGAACTTAACCGAAAAGGGTCATTTCTAAATCCCTTTCTCTCTAATTTGTATTTAAGATATTGCTTAAGTTATTAAGTGTTCATAAGAGTTATTGTTTATATTCATTTATGCTTAGTTCACTCTTGGCTTAAGTACTCATACATGCTAATCTTAAAATGTAGAAATTGAACTTGTGATTAGATGCAATACTATTCTCGGGCTTAAGCTCTTAATTGTAATCTTACCTTGTACTTGTTCTTGGTATTTAAGCATTTGTAATGAGATTTAAGTTGCTAATCATGCCGGTAATCATTGTACTTAAATCAATTTTGTTTTTGTGATGATATAGGATCATCATACCAAAGACTATAAGAGATCACAATGAAGAACCACTAAGCATTGAGAGAAACAACAATCGGTTTAAAAGGAAGAGAAGAAAGGAGATACATGAGAATGTCAAAGGAAGTTTCCAAAAGAGAGATGAGAAACCTTCACACTAAGCTTGCCAAGCCGTGAAGAGAAAACCAACAAAGAAAAATCTCATCTTAACCATGGGGGGGGGAGAAAAGATCAAGATCATCTTCATGATTAAGATGGAGATTCAAGAAGTCAATCTTGAAGAAAGAAGCATCGGCCAAGTCCCTAGCAAAGACAAGGTCACTACTTGGCCAAGTCCCTAGCAAAGACGAGGTCACTACTCGGCCAAAGTCCCTAGCAAAGACAAGGCCATCATCAACACCAATCTCAATCGGCCAAGTCCCTAGCAAGACAAAGACCATCACCAAATCGGCTCAAGTCCTTGGCAAAGACATTGGCCATCACTTGACACTTGATCAAAGTCCCTAACAAAGACAAGATCACCAACAATTGGTCAAAGATCTAGCAAGTCAAAGACCTCCATTCAACCACCAACAAACTCAGCCGAAGTATCAAGAAGGACTAAGTCGCCACTACCACCAATTCGGCTAAGTATTGACTAAAGTACCAAGAAGGACGAAGTCAATATAAAGCTCTCACTCTCGGCTAAATTACCAAGAAGGACGAAGCCTCCACAATCAATCTATCCATTTCGGCTTAAGTACCAACAAGATACAAGGCCAAAGTCCCTTTGAAACAAAGAAGAACCGCAACTAGCTAACGACACTTGAAGGAAGATCATAACTTGCTCAAGAAGTCTAAGAGCCTTCATCAATCATTCGGTCAAGCCTCTACAAAGAAGCAAGACCAATCCGCTCAAACCATCAACTCTAGGCTCGGTCAAGTTTCTAGCAACGACAAAACCGAGCCATCCATGTTCTAGAAAGAGACCGATAATCAACATGATCAATTGGCTCTAACTATTCTCGGCCAAGAAACTACCAAGTGCAAGGCCAATTCTCGGTTACTCGGCCTAGCATCTACCAAGAGCAAAGCCAATAGACTCCGACAAGTCCTTGTTCCAACCGCACAAAGAAGAAAGCAAAGACTTCAAGAAGAAGCCAAATCTCAAAACCTAGATGCGACTACAAGGACAAGTCAATCCTCTACAAACTAAAGGTTGTCCCTAAACCCTCTCTTTAACATACTTAATAGTAATCATTAGACTAGAACTAAACCTCATTATCTTGTTTAAGTCTATGAATCACTTGCTAAAAGGAATTGCTTAAATCAATGTTCAAAAATGACTTTAGATTAACCTTATCCTTATCCAAATTGTCTTTACTAAGTCTTAATTTCCTTGGATCTTTGAAGGTTCAAAGGAGTGGTAGACCAAAGACAAGAAGGAAGTCTCAAATAAGAAACAAAAGAGAAGGAAAGGAAGCCACTATGTTTGTGTCATGTCTCACATTGAAGCTTGTGAAGAACAAGCCGTGAAGACCAAGTCAAAGAGATGAAGACCGAGAAGGTCTCATGACAACAAGGGATAAGCATCACTTCCCAAATCAAAGAACACATCCAAGATCCTAACAACAAGCCGAGAAGATCAAAGAAGCTTGTTGAAAGGAGATCATAGAACACTTATTGAAGAACACGACAAAGACGAAGATCAAAGTCGGTTCGAGCTTAAGGGGGAGCTTCGGCCAAAGTCAAAGAACTCAAGGCCAAGACTAGAAGACCCCTAATTGCTAGACTTACACTCTTTTTTCCCTTAAACGTGGTTTTATCCCAAGTGGTTTTCCCGTTTAAGGGTTTTAATGAGGTTTGTTTAAGCAATGTCCAATCTTAGCCATTTCATTAGGCTATGATTGAGGGGGGGGGGAGTGTTGACACTAATGGTAACCCATAAAGGGCATTAGGTCAAAACATATGGAAGAGACAAAAGGCTTTACCCGAAGGAGTGACTATATCAATGTAGTTGAGTCATATAGTCGACTATATCTCAAGACTATATGTCGGAGATACATATAGTCGACTATATCCAAATGTAGTTGAGTCATATAGTCGACTATATCTCAAGACTATATGACGGAGCCTTCACCAAGGAAATATCTGTTAGTGTCATTGACCAAAGGATAAAATAGTGTTACCTTGGGAGCCGTTTGAAAAAGAGCCGTTGGCGACATCTTTTAGTATATTCCTTTGTTGCTCTTTTTAATATATAAGTAATTCCCTTTGTAACATTAATCTTTAAAAAAAACACTTATAAAATGTAAACTCTATTCTCTCTCTTGTTCTTGGTGTTCTTGAGGAAACATCATGAACCAAATCTCACAATACCCTCTTAATCGCTCTTGTTCTTGATGTTCTTAAGTGAACACAAGAACACAATCTCTCTAATCTCACCAAATCTACTCATACTTAGTCCGAAATCTCAACAATACGTTCGTCAAACTTTTACAAAGCTCATTGAGGAACTTATAAGCTCTCATTGTGCATGAAACTTGGTTTAGAGTCCTAGAAACGTGTTGTTAGATGTTTCATAAGTTCGTGAAACTTGTAAAAAGCTCATTAAGGAACTTATAAGCACTGATGTTGCATGAAACTTGGTTTAGAATCCTAGAAACGCGTTGTTAGATGTTTCATACGTTCGCAAAACTTATACAAAGCTCATTGAGGAACTTATAAGCTCTCATGTTGCATGAAACTTGGTTTAGAGTCCTAGAAACGCGTTGTTAAATGTTTCATAAGTTCGTGAAACTTGTACAAAGCTCATTGAGATACTTATAAGCACTCATGTTGCATGAAACTTGGTTTAGAGTCCTAGAAACGCGTTGTTAGATTTTCATACGTTCGTCAAACTTATACAAAGCTCATTGAGGAACTAATAAGCTCTCATGTTGCATGAAACTTGGTTTAGAGTCCTAGAAACGTGTTGTTAGATGTTTCATAAGTTCGTCAGACTTGTACAAAGCTCATTGATATACTTATAAGCACTCATGTTGCATGAAACTTGGTTTAGAGTCCTAGAAACACGTTGTTAGATGTTTCATAAGTTCGTCAAACTTGTATAAAGCTCATTGAGACACTTATAATCATTCATGTTGCATGAAACTTGGTTTAGAGTCCTAGAAACGCATTGTTAGATGTTTCATAAATTCGTGAAACTTGTACAAAGCTCATTGAGATACTTATAAGCACCCATGTTGCATGAAACTTGGTTTAGAGTCCTAGAAACGCGTTGTTAGATGTTTCATACGTTCGTCAAACTTGTACAAAGCTCATTGAGGAGTTTAGAAGCACTCATGTTGCATGAAACTTGTTTTAGAGTCCTAGAAACGCGTTGTTAGATGTTTTATAAGTTCGTGAAACTGGTACAAAGCTCATTGAGGAACTTATAAGCACTCATGTTGCATGAAACTTGGTTTAAAGTCCTAGAAACACGTTGTTAGATGTTTCATACGTTCGTCAAACTTTTACAAAGCTCATTGAGGAACTTATAAGCTCTCATTGTGCATGAAACTTGGTTTAGAGTCCTAGAAACGCGTTGTTAGAGGTTTCATAAGTTCGTGAAACTTGTACAAAGCTCATTGAGGAACTTATAAGCGCTCATGTTGCATGAAACTTTGTTTAGAGTCCTAGAAACGCGTTGTTAGATGTTTCATAAGTTCGTGAAACTTGTACAAAGCTCATTGAGATACTTATAAGAACTCATGTTGCATGAAACTTGGTTTAAAGTCCTAGAAACGCGTTGTTAGATGTTTCATACGTTCGTAAAACTTGTACAAAGCTCATTGAGGAACTTATAAGCTCTCATGTTGCATGAAACTTGGTTTAGAGTCCTAGAAACGCGTTGTTAGAAATTTCATAAGTTCGTCAAACTTGTACAAAGCTCATTGAGATACTTATAAGCACTCATGTTGCATGAAACATGGTTTAGATTCCTAGAAACGCGTTGTTAGATGTTACATAATTTCTTCAAACTTGTATAAAGCTCATTGAGACACTTATAATCATTCATGTTGCATGAAACTTGTTTTAGAGTCCTAGAAACGCGTTGTTAGATGTTTCATACGTTCGTCAAACTTTTACAAAGCTCATTGAGGAACTTATAAGCACTCATGTTGCATGAAACTTGGTTTAGAATCCTAGAAGCGCGTTGTTAGATGTTTCATACGTTCGTAAAACTTGTACAAAGCTCATTGAGGAACTTATAAGCTCTCATGTTGCATGAAACTTGGTTTAGAGTCCTAGAAACGCGTTGTAAGATGTTTCATAAGTTCGTCAAACGTGTACAAAGCTCATTGAGGAACTTATAAGCTCTAATGTTGCATGAAACTTGGTTTAGAGTCCTAGAAACGTGTTGTTAGATGTTTCATAAGTTCGTCAAACTTGTACAAAGCTCATTAAGATACTTATAAGCACTCATGTTGCATGAAACTTGGTTTAGTGTCCTAGAAACGCATTGTTAGATGTTTCATAAATTCGTGAAACTTGTACAAAACTCATTGAGGAACTTATAAGCGCTCAAGTTGCATGAAACTTGGTTTATAGTCCTAGAAACGCGTTGTTAGATGTTTTATAAGTTCGTGAAACTTGTACAAAGCTCATTGAGATACTTATAAGCACTCATGTTGCATGAAACTTGTTTTAGAGTCCTAGAAACGCGTTGTTAGATGTTTCATACGTTCGACAAACTTGTACAAAGCTCATTGACGAACTTATAAGCACTCATGTTGCATGAAACTTGATTTAGAGTCCTACAAACGCGTTGTTAGATGTTTCATAAGTTCGTGAAACTTGTACAAAGCTCATTGAGATACTTATAAGCACTCATGTTGCATGATACTTGGTATAGAGTCCTATAAACGCGTTGTTAGATGTTTCATACGTTCGTCAAACTTGTACAAAGCTCATTGAGGAACTTAGAAGCACTCATGTTGCATGAAACTTGTTTTAGAGTCCTAGAAACGTGTTGTTAGATGTTTTATAAGTTCGTGAAACTTGTACAAAGCTCATTGAGGAACTTATAATCACTCATGTTGCATGAAACTTGGTTTAGAGTCCTAGAAACACGTTGTTAGATGTTTCATACGTTCGTCAAACTTTTACAAAGCTCATTGAGGAACTTATAAGCTCTCATTGTGCATAAAACTTGGTTTAGAGTCCTAGAAACGCGTTTTTAGAGGTTTCATAAGTTTGTGAAACTTGTACAAAGCTCATTGAGGAACTTATAAGCGCTCATGTTGCATGAAACTTGGTTTAGAGTCCTAGAAACGCGTTGTTAGATGTTTCATAAGTTCGTGAAACTTGTACAAAGCTCATTGAGATACTTATAAGCACTCATGTTGCATGAAACTTGGTTTCAAGTCCTAGAAACGCGTTGTTAGATGTTTCATACGTTCGTCAAACTTGTACAAATTCCATTGAGGAACTTATAAGCTCTCATGTTGCATGAAACTTGGTTTAGAGTCCTAGAAACGCGTTGTTAGATGTTTCATAAGTTCGTCAAACTTGTACAAAGCTCATTGAGATACTTATAAGCACTCATGTTGCATTAAACTTGGTTTAGAGTCCTAGAAACGCGTTGTTAGATATTTCATAAGTTATTCAAACTTGTATAAAGCTCATTGAGGAACTTAGAAGCACTCATGTTGCATGAAACTTGTTTTAGAGTCCTAGAAACGCGTTGTTAGATGTTTCATAAGTTCGTAAAACTTGTACAAAGCTCATTGAGGAACTTATAAGCACTCATGTTGCATGAAACTTTGTTTAGAGTCCTAGAAACACGTTGTTAGATGTTTCATACGTTAGTCAAACTTTTACAATGCTCATTGAGGAACTTATAAGCTCTCATTGTGCATGAAACTTGGTTTAGAGTCCTAGAAACGCGTTGTTAGATGTTTCATACGTTCGTCAAACTTATACAAGTTTCATTGATGAACTTATAAGCGCTCATGTTGCAAGAAACTTGGTTTAGAGTCCTAGAAACGCGTTGTTAGATGTTTCATACGTTCGTCAAACTTGTACAAAGCTCATTGAGGAACTTATAAGCGCTCATGTTGCATGAAAGTTGGTTTAGAGTCCTAGAAACGCGTTGTTAGATGTTTCATAAGTTCGTGAAACTTGTACAAAGCTCATTGAGATACTTATAAGCACTCATGTTGCATGAACCTTGGTTTAGAGTCCTAGAAACGCGTTGTTAGATGTTTCATACGTTCGTCAAACTTGTACAAAGCTCATTGAGGAACTTATAAGATCTCATGTTGCATGAAACTTTGTTTAGAGTCCAAGAAACGCGTTGTTAGACGTTTCATACGTTCGTCAAACTTTTACAAAGCTCATTGAGGAACTTATAAGCGCTCATGTTGCATGAAACTTGGTTTAGAGTCCTAGAAAGGCGTTGTTAGATGTTTCATACGTTCGTCAAACTTGTACAAAGCTCATTGAGGAACTTATAAGCGCTCATGTTGCATGAAACTTGGTTTACAGTCCTAGAAACGCGTTGTTAGATGTTTCATACGTTCGCCAAACTTTTACAAAGCTCATTGAGGAACTTATAAGCTCTCATGTTGCATGAAACTTGGTTTAGAGTCCTAGAAACGCGTTGTTAGATGTTTCATACGTTCGTCAAACTTTTACAAAGTTCATTGAGGAACTTATAAGCGCTCATGTTGCATGAAACTTGGTTTAGAGTCCTAGAAAGGCGTTTTTAGATGTTTCATACGTTCGTCAAACTTGTACAAAGCTCATTGAGGAACTTAGAAGCACTCATGTTTCATGAAACTTGTTTTAGAGCCCTAGAAACGCGTTGTTAGATGTTTCATAAGTTCGTGAAACTTGTACAAAGCTCATTGAAGAACTTATAACCACTCATGTTGCATGAAAATTGGTTTAGATTCCTAGAAACGCGTTGTTAGATGTTTCATAAGTTCGTCACACTTGTATAAAGCTCATTGAGACACTTATAATCATTCATGTTGCATGAAACTTGGTTTACAGTCCTAGAAACGCGTTGTTAGATGTTTCATAAGTTCGTGAAACTTGTAAAAAGTTCATTGAGGAAATTATAGGCACTCATGTTGAATGAAACTTGGTTTACAGTCCTAAAAACGCGTTGTTAGATGTTTCATACATTCGTAAAACTTGTACAAAGCTCATTGAGGAACTTATAAGCTCTCATGTTGCATGAAACTTGGTTTAGAGTCCTAGAAACGCGTTGTTAGATGTTTCATAAGTTCGTAAAACTTGTACAAAGCTCATTGAGATACTTATAATCACTCATGTTGCATGAAACTTGGTTTAGAGTCCTAGAAACGCGTTGTTAGATGTTTCATACGTTCTTCAAACTTGTACAAAGCTCATTGAGGAACTTATAAGTTCTAATGTTGCATGAAACTTGGTTTAGAGTCCTAGAAACGTGTTGTTAGATGTTTCATAAGTTCGTCAAACTTGTACAAAGCTCATTAAGATACTTATAAGCACTCATGTTGCATGAAACTTGGTTTAGTGTCCAAGAAACGCATTGTTAGATGTTTCATAAATTCGTGAAACTTGTTGAGGAACTTATAAGCACTCATGTTGCATGAAACTTGGTTTAGAATCCTAGAAACGCGTTGTTAGATGTTTCATAAGTTCGTGAAAATTGTACAAAGCTCATTGAGGAACTTATAAGCACTCATGTTTCATGAAACTTGGTTTAGAGTCCTAGAAACGCGTTGTTAGATGTTCATAAGTTCGTGAAACTTTTATAAAGCTCATTGAGGAACTTATAAGCACTCATGTTGCATGAAACTTGGTTTAGAGTCCTAGAAACACGTTGTTAGATGTTTCATACTTTCGTCAAACTTTTACAAACCTCATTGAGGAACTTATATGCTCTCATTGTGCATGAAACATGGTTTAGAGTCCTAGAAACGCGTTGTTAGAGGTTTCATAAGTTCGTGAAACTTGTACAAATCTCATTGAGACACTTATAATTACTCATGTTGCATTAAACATGGTTTAGAGTCCTAGAAACGCGTTGTTAGATGTTTTATAAGTTCGTGAAATTTGTACAAAGCTCATTGAGGAAATTATAAGCACTCATGTTGCATGAAACTTGGTTTAGAGTCCTAGAAACGCGTTGTTAGATGTTTCATACGTTCGTCTAACTTGTACAAAGCTCATTGAGGAACTTTGAAGCACTCATGTTGCATGAAACTTGTTTTAGAGTCCTAGAAACGCGTTGTTAGATGTTTCATAAGTTCGTAAAACTTGTACAAAGCTCATTGAAGAACTTATAAGCACTCATGTTGCATGAAACTTTGTTTAGAGTCCTAGAAACACGTTGTTAGATGTTTCATACGTTCGTCAAACTTTTACAAAGCTCATTGAGGAACTTATAAGCTCTCATTGTGCATGAAACTTGGTTTAGAGTCCTAGAAACGCGTTGTTAGATGTTTCATACGTTCGTCAAACTTGTACAAAGCTCATTGATGAACTTATAAGCGCTCATGTTGCAAGAAACTTGGTTTAGAGTCCTAGAAACGCGTTGTTAGATGTTTCATAAGTTCGTGAAACTTGTACAAAGCTCAATGAGATACTTATAAGCACTCATGTTGCATGAAAATTTCCTAGAAACGCGTTGTTAGATGTTTCATACGTTTGTCAAACTTGTACAAAGCTCATTGAGGAACTTATAAGCTCTCATGTTGCATGAAACTTGGTTTAGAGTCCTAGAAACGCGTTGTTAGATGTTTCATACGTTCGTCAAACTTTTACAAAGCTCATTGAGGAACTTATAAGCTCTCATGTTGCATGAAACTTGGTTTAGAGTTCTAGAAACGCGTTGTTAGATGTTTCATAAGTTCGTAAAACTTGTACAAAGCTCATTGAGATACTTATAAGCACTCATGTTGCATGAAACTTGGTTTAGAGTCCTAGAAACGCGTTGTTAGATGTTTCATACGTTCTTCAAACTTGTACAAAGCTCATTGAGGAACTTATAAGCTCTAATGTTGCATGAAACTTGGTTTAGAGTCCTAGAAACGTGTTGTTAGATGTTTCATAAGTTCGTCAAACTTGTACAAAGCTCATTAAGATACTTATAAGCACTCATGTTGCATGAAACTTGGTTTAGTGTCCTAGAAACGCATTGTTAGATGTTTCATAAATTCGTGAAACTTGTACAAAGCTCATTGAGGAACTTATAAGCACACATGTTGCATGAAACTTGGTTTAGAATCCTAGAAACGCGTTGTTAGATGTTTCATAAGTTCGTGAAAATTGTACAAAGCTCATTGAGGAACTTATAAGCACTCATGTTTCATGAAACTTGGTTTAGAGTCCTAGAAAGGCGTTGTTAGATGTTCATAAGTTCGTGAAACTTTTACAAAGCTCATTGAGGAACTTATAAGCACTCATGTTGCATGAAACTTGGTTTAGAGTCCTAGAAACACGTTGTTAGATGTTTCATACGTTCGTCAAACTTTTACAAAGCTCATTGAGGAACTTATAAGCTCTCATTGTGCATGAAACTTGGTTTAGAGTCCTAGAAACGCGTTGTTAGAAGATTCAGAAGTTCGTGAAACTTGTACAAAGCTCATTGAGACACTTATAATTACTCATGTTGCATTAAACATGGTTTAGAGTCCTAGAAACGCTTTGTTAGATGTTTTATAAGTTCGTGAAACTTGTACAAAGCTCATTGAGGAACTTATAAGCACTCATGTTGCATGAAACTTGGTTTAGAGTCCTAGAAACGCGTTGTTAGATGTTTCATACGTTCGTCTAACTTGTACAAAGCTCATTGAGGAACTTAGAAGCACTCATGTTGCATGAAACTTGTTTTAGATTCCTAGAAACGCGTTGTTAGATGTTTCATAAGTTCGTAAAACTTGTACAAAGCTCATTGAGGAACTTATAAGCACTCATGTTGCATGAAACTTTGTTTAGAGTCCTAGAAACACGTTGTTAGATGTTTCATACGTTCGTAAAACTTTTACAAAGCTCATTGAGGAACTTATAAGCTCTCATTGTGCATGAAACTTGGTTTAGAGTCCTAGAAACGCGTTGTTAGATGTTTCATACGTTCGTCAAACTTGTACAAAGCTCATTGATGAACTTATAAGCGCTCATGTTGCAAGAAACTTGGTTTAGAGTCCTAGAAACGCGTTGTTAGATGTTTCATAAGTTCGTGAAACTTGTACAAAGCTCAATGAGATACTTATAAGCACTCATGTTGCATGAAAATTTCCTAGAAACGCGTTGTTAGATGTTTCATACGTTTGTCAAACTTGTACAAAGCTCATTGAGGAACTTATAAGCTCTCATGTTGCATGAAACTTGGTTTAGAGTCCTAGAAACGCGTTGTTAGATGTTTCATACGTTCGTCAAACTTTTACAAAGCTCATTGAGGAACTTATAAGCTCTCATGTCGCATGAAACTTGGTTTAGAGTCCTAGAAACGCGTTGTTAGATGTTTCATAAGTTCGTAAAACTTGTACAAAGCTCATTGAGATACTTATAAGCACTCATGTTGCATGAAACTTGGTTTAGAGTCCTAGAAACGCGTTGTTAGATGTTTCATACGTTCTTCAAACTTGTACAAAGCTCATTGAGGAACTTATAAGCTTTAATGTTGCATGAAACTTGGTTTAGAGTCCTAGAAACGTGTTGTTAGATGTTTCATAAGTTCGTCAAACTTGTACAAAGCTCATTAAGATACTTATAAGCACTCATGTTGCATGAAACTTGGTTTAGTGTCCTAGAAACGCATTGTTAGATGTTTCATAAATTCGTGAAACTTGTACAAAGCTCATTGAGGAACTTATAAGCACTCATGTTGCATGAAACTTGGTTTAGAATCCTAGAAACGCGTTGTTAGATGTTTCATAAGTTCGTGAAAATTGTACAAAGCTCATTGAGGAACTTATAAGCACTCATGTTTCATGAAACTTGGTTTAGAGTCCTAGAAAGGTGTTGTTAGATGTTCATAAGTTCGTGAAACTTTTACAAAGCTCATTGAGGAACTTATAAGCACTCATGTTGCATGAAACTTGGTTTAGAGTCCTAGAAACACGTTGTTAGATGTTTCATACGTTCGTCAAACTTGTACAAAGCTCATTGAGACACTTATAATTACTCATGTTGCATTAAACATGGTTTAGAGTCCTAGAAACGCGTTGTTAGATGTTTTATAAGTTCGTGAAACTTGTACAAAGCTCATTGAGGAACTTATAAGCACTCATGTTGCATGAAACTTGGTTTAGAGTCCTAGAAACGCGTTGTTAGATGTTTCATACGTTCGTCTAACTTGTACAAAGCTCATTGAGGAACTTAGAAGCACTCATGTTGCATGAAACTTGTTTTAGATTCCTAGAAACGCGTTGTTAGATGTTTCATAAGTTCGTAAAACTTGTACAAAGCTCATTGAGGAACTTATAAGCATTCATGTTGCATGAAACTTTGTTTAGAGTCCTAGAAACACGTTGTTAGATGTTTCATACGTTCGTCAAACTTTTACAAAGCTCATTGAGGAACTTATAAGCTCTCATTGTGCATGAAACTTGGTTTAGAGTCCTAGAAACGCGTTGTTAGATGTTTCATACGTTCGTCAAACTTGTACAAAGCTCATTGATGAACTTATAAGCGCTCATGTTGCAAGAAACTTGGTTTAGAGTCCTAGAAACGCGTTGTTAGATGTTTCATAAGTTCGTGAAACTTGTACAAAGCTCAATGAGATACTTATAAGCACTCATGTTGCATGAAACTTTCCTAGAAACGTGTTGTTAGATGTTCCATACGTTTGTCAAACTTGTACAAAGCTCATTGAGGAACTTATAAGCTCTCATGTTGCATGAAACTTGGTTTAGAGTCCTAGAAACGCGTTGTTAGATGTTTCATACGTTCGTCAAACTTTTACAAAGCTCATTGAGGAACTTATAAGCACTCATGTTTCATGAAACTTGGTTTAGAGTCCTAGAAACGCGTTGTTAGATGTTCATAAGTTCGTGAAACTTGTACAAAGCTCATTGAGGAACTTATAAGCACTCATGTTGCATGAAACTTGGTTTAGAGTCCTAGAAACACGTTGTTAGATGTTTCATACGTTCGTCAAACTTTTACAAAGGTCATTGAGGAACTTATAAGCTCTCATTGTGCATGAAACTTGGTTTAGAGTCCTAGAAACGCGTTGTTAGAGGTTTCATAAGTTCGTGAAACTTGTACAAAGCTCATTGAGACACTTATAATTACTCATGTTGCATGAAACATGGTTTAGAGTCCTAGAAACGCGTTGTTAGATGTTTTATAAGTTCGTGAAACTTGTACAAAGCTCATTGAGGATCTTATAAGCACTCATGTTGCATGAAACTTGGTTTAGAGTCCTAGAAACGCGTTGTTAGATGTTTCATACCTTCGTCAAACTTGTACAAAGCTCATTGAGGAACTTAGAAGCACTTATGTTGCATGAAACTTGTTTTAGAGTCCTAGAAACGCGTTGTTAGATGTTTCATAAGTTCGTAAAACTTGTACAAAGCTCATTGAGGAACTTATAAGCACTCATCCTAGAAACACGTTGTTAGATGTTTCATACGTTTGTCAAACTTTTACAAAGCTCATTGAGGAACTTATAAGCTCTCATTGTGCATGAAACTTGGTTTAGAGTCCTAGAAACGCGTTGTTAGATGTTTCATACGTTCGTCAAACATGTACAAAGCTCATTGAGGAACTTATAAGCGCTCATGTTGCATGAAACTTGGTTTAGAGTCCTAGAAACGCGTTGTTAGATGTTTCATAAGTTCGTGAAACTTGTACAAAGCTCATTGAGATACTTATAAGCACTCATGTTGCATGAAACTTGGTTTAGAGTCATAGAAACGCGTTGTTAGATGTTTCATACGTTCGTCAAACTTGTACAAAGCTCATTGAGGAACTTATAAGCTCTCATTTTGCATGAAACTTGGTTTAGAGTCCTAGAAACGCGTTGTTAGATGTTTCATAAGTTCGTCAAACTTATACAAAGCTCATTGAGATACTTATAAGCACTCATGTTGCATGAAACTTGGTTTAGATTCCTAGAAACGCGTTGTTAGATGTTTCATACGTTCGTCAAACTTGTACAAAGCTCATTGATGAACTTATAACCGCTCATGTTGCAAGAAACTTGGTTTAGAGTCCTAGAAACGCGTTGTTAGATGTTTCATAAGTTCGTGAAACTTGTACAAAGCTCAATGAGATACTTATAAGCACTCATGTTGCATGAAACTTTCCTAGAAACGTGTTGTTAGATGTTCCATACGTTTGTCAAACTTGTACAAAGCTCATTGAGGAACTTATAAGCTCTCATGTTGCATGAAACTTGGTTTAGAGTCCTAGAAACGCGTTGTTAGATGTTTCATACGTTCGTCAAACTTTTACAAAGCTCATTGAGGAACTTATAAGCACTCATGTTTCATGAAACTTGGTTTTGAGTCCTAGAAACGCGTTGTTAGATGTTCATAAGTTCATGAAACTTGTACAAAGCTCATTGAGGAACTTATAAGCACTCATGTTGCATGAAACTTGGTTTAGAGTCCTAGAAACACGTTGTTAGATGTTTCATACGTTCGTCAAACTTTTACAAAGGTCATTGAGGAACTTATAA
The DNA here is from genome assembly GCA_963556525.1 of Cochlearia excelsa. Classification (NCBI taxonomy): domain Eukaryota; kingdom Viridiplantae; phylum Streptophyta; class Magnoliopsida; order Brassicales; family Brassicaceae; genus Cochlearia; species Cochlearia excelsa. Next base: position 33,665,707 of record OY748327.1, on the reverse strand, counting down.
GCTCTCATTGTGCATGAAACTTGGTTTAGAGTCCTAGAAACGCGTTGTTAGAGATTTCATAAGTTCGTGAAACTTGTACAAAGCTCATTGAGACACTTATAATTACTCATGTTGCATGAAACATGGTTTAGAGTCCTAGAAACGCGTTGTTAGATGTTTTATAAGTTCGTGAAACTTGTACAAAGCTCATTGAGGATCTTATAAGCACTCATGTTGCATGAAACTTGGTTTAGAGTCCTAGAAACGCGTTGTTAGATGTTTCATACCTTCGTCAAACTTGTACAAAGCTCATTGAGGAACTTAGAAGCACTTATGTTGCATGAAACTTGTTTTAGAGTCCTAGAAACGCGTTGTTAGATGTTTCATAAGTTCGTAAAACTTGTACAAAGCTCATTGAGGAACTTATAAACACTCATGTTGCAGGAAACTTTGTTTAGAGTCCTAGAAACACGTTGTTAGATGTTTCATACGTTCGTCAAACTTTTACAAAGCTCATTGAGGAACTTATAAGCTCTCATTGTGCATGAAACTTGGTTTAGAGTCCTAGAAACGCGTTGTTAGATGTTTCATACGTTCGTCAAATTAGTACAAAGCTCATTGAGGAACTTATAAGCGCTCATGTTGCATGAAAATTGGTTTAGAGTCCTAGAAACGCGTTGTTAGATGTTTCATAAGTTCGTGAAACTTGTACAAAGCTCATTGAGATACTTATAAGCACTCATGTTGCATGAACCTTGGTTTAGAGTCATAGAAACGCGTTGTTAGATGTTTCATACGTTCGTCAAACTTGTACAAAGCTCATTGAGGAACTTATAAGCTCTCATGTTGCATGAAACTTGGTTTAGAGTCCTAGAAACGCGTTGTTAGTGATGAGATCGAGTTTTACCTCAATCACAAACAACCCCAAGTGCAAGGTACATGACGTTGTAGTAATATAAGGATCGAATCCACAAGGAGATTGAACTAAGAACAACAAGAATACAAGAAACTATCTTAGAATAGACCTAATAAGAAGGTTGTTTGGTAACAAAAACTATATCTAAAACAATAGTGCTAAAGTCAATAAAAGTCAACTAAACAAGAAATAGCTAGAAATGTGCTTAAATAAGATAAAGGTTGGATCTTGGGGTTTAAATCATTGGTTTTGGATAGATGGAATCAAGCTAATGATGTTAAAACTAATAAATGAGACAACTTTCTAGAACAAGGATCACTAATCTAGATTAGATCACTTCCATGACTCAAATCCATTCCCTAATCATAAAATACTCAAATCTTCCAATCGAGTCTAGATGATTAGGGATCATTAAGTATAAGTCCTTAAAAGTCTATCTTAAACCTTAGACATCAACTTCCATTGGCTAAGTATAAAAGACTAGCAAGAGATTGGACTAGACATTTCATCGAACACCTTTCGGGCATGAAACATCCTATAAGTACTAAGCTAGGATAATTACTTCTACCTTAGTGTTAAGAACATCTAATGCTATAGAAACCATAACCTAAACATCCTAAACATCATTAACCATCATCCATCATCCTAACCTAACTAAACCCCAAAACCCATAAGGTAACTACTCACTAATCATACCTAAACACATGCTAATAACAAAAGATAAAGACATGATAAGATAATAAAAGAGATTTAAACTAGATAAACATAAGATTCCAACCACAATAACAAAAGGTGGCTATAGTTTTGAAGAGAGTATTAAAACATAAGATAAGATATTAATGATGAAAACCCTAGGAGTATTTATAGGGAAAAGTAAAAAGTGCACATGCGCACGGTTCCAGCGGTTTGGTCCAGCGGTTTGGAGGCCGCTGGACCAGACATCCGCAACTTCTTTGCTTTGGTCTTCTCCGGCGGTCAGGCTCGGCGGTTTGGAGGCCGCTAGGAATTTCACCGCAACCTCGCCTGATTCCTCCTTCCTCGGCGGCCTGGCCTGGCGGTTTCTGGACCGCTGGAGCTCCGTTTCTTCTTCTTTGCCTCCAACGAGCTTCTCCTTGGCTCCCATCTGCTTCCTATGAGCTCCCCATAGCTCCAAGTACCTGAAATGCACATGATGCAATGCAAAAGGGACCTAAACCTATCTAAGACTCTATTCTAAACTACTTAGTGAAAATATGCTAAATAAGACTATAATCTATATGAATTATGCAACTAAGGTCCTAGAATGCTATGAAAATACATGCCTAAAACAGCTAAAATACACACTTATCAACTCCCCCACACTTGCCTTTTTGCTTGTCCTCAAGCAAACAACACTCAACAAACACAAAAGACGTAGTGGAGGATGGATCTCAGAACCAAAAAGTTAAGAATCAAACATATGCAATGTTAACTAAGGCAATGAAGCACTTTGAGAAGATGTTTAACCATAAGTAATGAGAACTCTCAATCAAGAATCCAAAGCACACTATCTCAAGTCCTAGCTAGATTCAATGCTCATATCAACTCACTCTTTCATTCACCGCATCCTTAAGTTCATTAATTAGTAGCCGGTGGTCTCGCTAGATGCAATGCAAAGAGTTTCAATCGGTTTGGGAAAGGTCTTATTTAAGTGGTTAAGTATTTAGATGTTTAAGTGTTTTAGGGGGCTTACTCTCAAAAGCAAAGAAGTAGTGTAAACATGATGCAAAAGTAAGGAAGACTAGGAACAAATACGTAAAAGCCATTAAATCCCATGTTCTACCCCTCCTACTTATCGTTCTAAGCACTCACTACTTTTCTTTTCTTGCTCACTCCCCTTTTGATCTTTAAACACCCACTCAAATCCTTTCTTTTAATCCTAACTCTACCCTTTATTCCCTTTGGGTTTCTTTTTTTGACAACATAAGTCTATCTTTCACCTTTTTACACTATCCTTAAGGGTTTTCTTTTGGATTAGGCTTCACTCTTTGTACTCCTACTTTCTACCCTTTGTGTTTGGGTTTTCTTTTCTTTTGTGGTTTAGGAGTTTTTAAACTTGTTTTCAATGCCCTTTCTTTTACTTTTTCAAACCTCCCTTAAGGTAGTTACTCTTTTAGTTTTGGTGTTTAGACTCTTCTAATGATAACCCAACTCTCTTTCTTTTCAATTCCTCACTTCCCTCACCCATTACCAAATCAAAACTTGCCAACCACCTAGATGGGATGTGGGACTTGTCGTCCCCAATACTTACAAAGTTTTGCCAATGTAACACTTTCCAAAATGCCTCACTCAAAGAATTAAACGGGGCTTGAAGGAATGGTTTCGGGTTAAGGGTAGGCCATCTAAAAATGAGATGGTTATCCAAACAATCAAGAGGGTGGTAAAAAGGAATAAAGTTTGGATATATATCATGAAACTACAATGCACATTATCAAGCGAGAAATTAATGATTCAATTAGGTTCAATATTCATGGAGTGGTTTCAAATCAAGTGAGCATCAAACAAGCAATATCCTCTAGACTAAGAAAGTTCAAAATGTACAATTTCAACGATTTAAAAGATTCTATCACTTATACCAAACAATCTCGAAAATGAATTCACATTGCAATGTTTTTCTATAACTCTTTACAAGGTAATATCATCATTGATCCATAGACAAGTGTGTATATCCTAAAGCTAAAGACTCGATCCTATACTATATGAATGATAAAGCAAAAATGAAACTAGTTTTCTTTTTTTTGTGTTTTTCAAAATTTTTCAAAATTTTTCGATTTTTTTTGGTGTTTTTGAATGCATATAACTATTAACAAAATGCAATGTACTTTCTAGATGGATGCAATGCATGATCACACATAGCTAAAACAATAAACATGATTAGTAACTAATGGCCCGTCCCCCACACTTAAATCACACCGTCTCGGTGTGAAAAAGTAGTGAAGTAAGGCCATTCTAACAATGATAAAAACTAAAATGCAAAAGAAAAATAAAAACTACACTACATGAATGGTATTTACAATGGTTGGTAGAAGGTACCTTGGTTTACCAAAGGTAGGGGATTTGGTTCCTTGGTTTTGGAACCTCGAAATAAAACCAAGTGGGGAGGCGGAAGCGTATACCGTCGGTTGAATCCGTGTGGGTATAGTTGGTGTTTGGCAAGAAGCAACACATCGGTACCATCCTATCGTCCATGAAGTTGTACATGAATGCGTCCTCGTTAAAACGGCCCGCGCTTGTCTTTGTTACCACCATGTATCCTTCATCCATGTAGGCGTTGGGTAGCTCATCGTACCGGCTAAGGTCGATCCTTAGGGAGCGAAAAAGGGGAGTAAGCATTCCTCCAATGCTTATACCATGGTCTCGACCCTCAATCTCTTCTTCATCTCTAATACTTATAAGGTATTTGAGAAATTCGGACGCCTTGCATATGTCGCTATCTCCTTGATCTACGAGTTGTCCCGACGGCATGCTTAGGAAGGATCTCAACGGCTCATAGATGAAGCCAAGCTCTACCTTTGTTGTTGTGTAAGGTTGAGGTCTTGCGAAGAACGTGTTGCCTAGGAGCCTTAAGACGTATCTTATTGTTGGGTTCCTCACCTTTGACATCCTTGCCCTCGATGGGCGGAAGTCTTCCATGATAGCGATGTTCTCCCACAAAAGTTGCAATGGGCAATGAGGTTCTCCCATCTTCATTCCTCTTCTCCTTCTCAACCCATATAGCTTGCAAAACATCTCGAATTCAATCGAGTATGCTTCTCCCTCAAGCATGAAGTTCACTTTCCCGGCGGCCTCGTCGCCTTCATAATCTACCGTCGCCAAGAACTGCAGTGTGAGCTCAGGACAAGTGGGTTCGTCCAATGTGAATAGGGCCTTTGTTCCCATTCTATCGAGTAAATCTTCCACTTGTCCTTTTATCCCTTGTTTGATCAACGCCCTATTGTCCAAGAATCTTGTGGGGTAAACTTCCCTCTCTTTAATTTTGTTGAACCTTTCCATCCACAATTCTTGTTGATCTTGTGGTGCGTTGCTATCGACGGAAGTCGCGTGAGAGCCGCTGGCGCGTGTTGTGCTCGATGTTGACACCATTTTTCCTATAAGAATTTCATCAATCATGGGTTATATTCTTTCACGGTGTTTCGAACCACCTCAAATGGGATATAATGGTGCAAAAACAATAGTATTCATCAAGCACACTCGATACAAGTTCCAGGAGAGTGTTAACAAGTCAAATTTTTCACAAGCTCAAAAATTTCTTAACAATGGCTCAATGCCATCATCTAACAAGAGTTACTTACTAACTTATTGGTCCTAACCTCATAAAAATCATCAAAGAATCAATTTCCCAAAGTTGAAAGTTTCAAGCTTTCCAAGGAGTAACAATGGTGATTTCAAATTTTTGAAGATTTTACCTTTGATTCTTGAAGATTCGGATAAAGATTAGGTTTGGAAAGGTTTTGTGTTCTTTAAAACTCTTGAAAGATAGAAATTTTAGTGGAAAATTTGCTTGAAATGGTATTGGAGGCGAAAAGAGAGATGAGGGGGAAAACTAGGGTTTTTTTTTCGCGAATTTAAAGGAAGGGGGAGATCTGTGTCGGTTCCAGCGGTTTGTATCGGCGGTTTGTAGGCCGCTGGAACCAACACAGAGACTTACCTGGCGCGTGGAGTCCCGGCGGCATCTTCCAGCGGTTTCATGGCCGCTGGAAACATCACAGAACCCTTGTTTTGGCTGCGTTCCTTCCGGCGGTCTCTCCTAGCGGCTTCGTGGCCGCTGGACCCTCCTGTGATGCTTGTCTTCTCCTATTTCCCTACATTTTAAACATAAACAAGACTAAAAGACTTAAAATTAAGAGCTAGTATGTACAATGATAGGCATGGGATTGCCTCCCAAGTGCGCTTGTTTAAAGTCACTAAGCTTGACTTAGACGAGGCTTAGGCGAGATTAGCGAAGAGATCCAAAGTGGTCTCCTCAAGCTTTTCCCCCTCTTTGATGTTGTTGTTGGTGGAGTATTTTCCTTCTTTCTTGTTCCACACTAGGGTAATCCCTTTTGGTGTGGCGGTTTCTCCTTTGGTCAATGGTTCTTGTTGAAGCCTCACATTCTCATCCAAGTTCAAATTTTCAAACTTCTTCTTCAATTCTTTCACACTTGGATCTCCTTCGCATTTGACATCTTGGACTCCTTCATTGGAAGCTACCATTCCACACAGGTTCTTTCTCGAAGATCTACTAGAGTAGTAGAACCTCTCATCAACGTTTTGAAGAATCATTCTTCCTACGTCATAGTCTATCCTAGCTCCCACGGTGGCTAAAAATGGTCTTCCCAAGATTAGGGGGATTTCGTTTCCGTCATCCGAACCTTTCATGACTACGAAATCGGTTGGGATGATTTTGTGGCCTATTCTCACCGGATAGTCCTCAATGCTCCCTATGGGACTTCCTATCGATGAGTCTCCAAACATTAGAACTTTCTCGCAGCTGGAGATGCTGTGAACCTCCATCTTTTCCAGCGTTCTCACATTCACGACATTCACACTCGAACCGGTGTCAATCATGGCGTTATTGACTTCGAGGGGCCCAAGCTTGAGCCTTATGACGAAGGCTCCGGGGTCTTGCTTCTTCGTAAGAGGGCTTCTTCGGCATTGGATCGGAGTTGTGTCAACATCCTTGACCATATCTTCCACCCACTCCTTGTTTCCTAGGAGTTTTTGAATAAACTTCACATAGGCTGGAACTTGGTCGACGTTGGTGAGATAAGGAATGGTCATGCCTTGTCTTGAGAAATTTTCCTTGAGTCTTGAGAGAACGTTTCTCCGATACGGTGTGTAGAATGGTTCTCCTATCCCTTGCTCAATGGAGTTTTCCTCTTTCTCGGCATACCCTTCTTTGATGTTCAAGATAACATTGCAAGCGTCTTTAGGGTTTGCCACGGTTTTGCCCGGGAGGTTTCCCATTTGCCCTTTCGAGGAGGAGGCTACTTGTGCCACTTGGTTTTCCAGACTCTTTACATGAGAAGCGAGGCGGTCGTACTTGGCATTCAACTCCACGTAAGCTCCATCCACTTTTGCATGTAAGTCGGATAGCTTCTTGTTCACCTCTGTGGCATGTCTACCTTGCCCGTCCAAAATTTGCTTAAGCATCCTCGAGTTCTCTTCCAAAGTGGAAGGAGATGCGCTATTGTTGAGTTGGTTTGTTTGTTGGCCTTGGTAGAAAGAGCTACGTTGTCCATATCCTCCTTGGGGGTTTGGCTTGTATTCTTGATGTTTCGTGGTGGGGTAGACTTGATCTTGTGGGTTTTCCACATTGTTGCTTCGGTAAGAGAGGTAGTTATTGCCCTTGTTGTAACCTTGGTTGAAAGGCCTTTGGTAGTTGTACCCTCTTCCTTGACCTTGTTGTTGGACGTAGTTGACATCCTCTCGCTCGCCATTATCAAAGTCTTCGCACCAACCTTGATTCTCCTCATGTCCCACATAATGGACCGGTTTCTTTAGTATTTGGAGTACTTTATCAAACTTGTCATTAAGCTCCTTATACTTTAGATCGTCTCCCTTGGACTCACTCTTCAATTCTCTCATTGACCTATCGTAATCCTTTCCATTCATTTGCTCGCTTTGAGCTAAATTCTCCACTAGTTTTTCTCCTTGAGGGATTGTTAGACTTGCGAAGTCCCCGTTGCTAGCCGTGTTGAGGGCGAGTTGATGGTCGCGATGGACGCCACGGTGGAAAATTCCGAGTATCGCTTCCTTCGACATCCCATGATGGGGGCAAGCTCTTGTAAACTCGTTCAACCTTTCCCAAGCTTCATACAAGCTCTCATTACCTCCTTGTTTGAACGTAGCGATGTCATTACTGATCTTTGCCGTCTTTTGCGTGGAGAAAAACTTGGTGAGGAACCTCTTCTTACACTCATCCCATGTTTGGATGGTTGACGTGATGATTCCCTTTTCCCATTGTGTGGCTTTATCCCCGAGAGAGAATGGGAATAAGGTTAGCTTTAGAACATCCTCTGGCACCCCTCCTATCTTGATCGTTCCGCATAAGCGGTCGAAGTTGTCTAGATGTTCCATCGGGTGCTCGTTGGGTAGACCGAAGAAACGGTTATTCTGCACCATGTTTATCAAGCTAGACTTGATTTCCCAATTGTTCACGGGGCAAGGAGTCGGTCGGATGCCCATTCTTGTTCCATTCGTTATTGGCTCGTCGTAATCACCAATCCTTCTCTCCTCCCTTGGAACATGTAGAGGAGGCGGCGGCATATCCCCAACTCCCACCCCGTGGGCTTGGTTATGGGGGTTCTCATTGGCTCCTTGTTGGTTTGCCATCTCTTCTTCTTCTCGTTGTCGTTCTTCTCTTTCTCTTCTCTCTTGGTCTCTTGCTCTCTTATTTGCCCTTTCAAGCCTTCCTAGCTCGGGAACGCAATCGATGATTTCTCCTCTTTGGCTCCTAAGGTTCATACACCTTTAAGAAAGACAAGATGAAAAAGACAACAAAAGGAAAGAAGTTAGTATCTTTTTAAGTAACAAATGGTCTAAAACTAAGAAGATTCCAAATCCTATTGACTAGTTGCAACCTCCCCGGCAACGACGCCAAAAACTTGATGAGATCGAGTTTTACCTCAATCACAAACAACCCCAAGTGCAAGGCACATGACGTTGTAGTAATATAAGGATCGAATCCACAAGGAGATTGAACTAAGAACAACAAGAATACAAGAAACTATCTTAGAATAGACCTAATAAGAAGGTTGTTTGGTAACAAAAACTATATCTAAAACAATAGTGCTAAAGTCAATAAAAGTCAACTAAACAAGAAATAGCTAGAAATGTGCTTAAATAAGATAAAGGTTGGATCTTGGGGTTTAAATCATTGGTTTTGGATAGATGGAATCAAGCTAATGATGTTAAAACTAATAAAGGAGACAACTTTCTAGAACAAGGATCACTAATCTAGATTAGATCACTTCCATGACTCAAATCCATTCCCTAATCATAAAAACCTCAAATCTTCCAATCGAGTCTAGATGATTATGGATCATTAAGTATAGGTCCTTAAAAGTCCATCTTAAACCTTAGACATCAACTTCCATTGGCTAAGTATAAAAGACTAGCAAGAGATTGGACTAGACATTTCATCGAACACCTTCCGGGCATGAAACATCCTATAAGTACTAAGCTAGGATAATTACTTCTACCTTAGTGTTAAGAACATCTAATGCTATAAAAACCATAACCTAAACATCCTAAACATCATTAACCATCATCCATCATCCTAACCTAACTAAACCCCAAAACCCATAAGGTAACTACTCACTAATCATACCTAAACACATGCTAATAACAAAAGATAAAGACATGATAAGATAATAAAAAAGATTTAAACTAGATAAACATAAGATTCCAACCACAATAAATGAACCTTGAGAGGTTTCACAAAAGATGGCTATAGTTTTGAAGAGAGTATTAAAACATAAGATAAGATATTAATGATGAAAACCCTAGGAGTATTTATAGGGAAAAGTAAAAAGTGCACATGCGCACGGTTCCAGCGGTTTGGTCCAGCGGTTTGGAGGCCGCGGGACCAGACATCCGCAACTTCTTTGCTTTGGTCTTCTCCGGCGGTCAGGCTCGGCGGTTTGGAGGCCGCTAGGAATTTCACCGCAACCTCGCCTGATTCCTCCTTCCTCGGCGGCCTGGCCTGGAGGTTTCTGGACCGCTGGAGCTCCGTTTCTTCTTCTTTGCCTCCAACGAGCTTCTCCTTGGCTCCCATCTGCTTCCTATGAGCTCCCCATAGCTCCAAGTACCTGAAATGCACATGATGCAATGCAAAAGGGACCTAAACCTATCTAAGACTCTATTCTAAACTACTTAGTGAAAATATGCTAAATAAGACTATAATCTATATGAATTATGCAACTAAGGTCCTAGAATGCTATGAAAATACATGCCTAAAACAGCTAAAATACACACTTATCAGTTAGATGTTTCATAAGTTCTTCAAAGTTGTACAAAGCTCATTGAGATACTTATAAGCACTCATGTTGATTGAAACTTGGTTTAGATTCCTAGAAATTGTTAGATGTTTCATAAGTTCTTCAAACTTGTACAAAGCTCATTGAAGACCTTATAAGCTCTCATGTTGCATGAAACTTTGTTTATAGTCCTAGAAACGCGTTGTTAGATGTTTCATAAGTTCGTGAAACTTGTACAAAGCTCATTGAGATACTTATAAGCACTCATGTTGCATGAAACTTGGTTTAGAGTCCTAGAAACGCCTTGTTAGATGTTTCATAAGTTCGTCAAACTTGTATAAAGCTCATTGAGACACTTATAATCATTCATGTTGCATGAAACTTGGTTTAGAGTCCTAGAAACGCGTTGTTAGACGTTTGATAAGTTCGTGAAACTTGTACAAAGCTCATTGAGAAACTTATAAGCACTCATGTTGCATGAAACTTGGTTTAGAGTCCTAGAAACGCCTTGTTAGATGTTTCATAAGTTCTTCAAACTTGTATAAAGCTCATTGAGACACTTATAATCATTCATGTTGCATGAAACTTGGTTTAGAGTCCTAGAAACGCGTTGTTAGACGTTTCTTAAGTTCGTGAAACTTGTACAAAGCTCATTGAGGAACTTATAAGCACTCATGTTGCATGAAACTTGGTTTTGAATCTTAGAAACGCGTTGTTAGATGTTTCATACGTTCGTAAAACTTGTACAAAGCTCATTGAGGAACTTATAAGCTCTCATGTTGCATAAAACTTGGGTTAAAGACCTAGAAACGCGTTGTTAGATGTTCATAAGTTTGTGAAACTTGTACAAAGCTCATTGAGGAACTTATAAGCACTCCTGTTGCATGAAACTTGGTTTAGAGTCCTAGAAACACGTTGTTAGATGTTTCATACGTTCGTCAAACTTTCACAAAGCTCATTGAGGAACTTATAAGCTCTCATTGTGCATGAAACTTGGTTTAGAGTCCTAGAAACGCGTTGTTAGATGTTTCATACGTTCGTCAAACTTGTACAAAGCTCATGAAGACACTTATAAGCTCTCATGTTGCATGAAACTTGGTTTAGAGTCCTAGAAACGCGTTGTTAGATGTTTCATAAGTTCGTCACACTTGTATAAAGCTCATTGAGACACTTATAATCTTTCATGTTGCATGAAACTTGGTTGACAGTCCTAGAAACGCGTTGTTAGATGTTTCATAAGTTCGTGAAAGTTGTACAAAGTTCATTGAGGAACTTATAAGCACTCATGTTGAATGAAACTTGGTTTACAGTCCTAGAAACGCGTTGTTAGATGTTTCATATGTTCGTAAAACTTGTACAAAGCTCATTGAGGAACTTATAAGCTATCATGTTGCATGAAACTTGGTTTAGAGTCCTAGAAACGCGTTGTTAGATGTTTCATAAGTTCGTAAAACTTGTACAAATCTCATTGAGATACTTATAAGCACTCATGTTGCATGAAACTTGGTTTAGAGTCCTAGAAACGCGTTGTTAGATGTTTCATAAGTTCGTGAAACTTGTACAAAGCTCATTGAGATACTTATAAGCACCCATGTTGCATGAAACTTGGTTTAGAGTCCTAGAAACGCGTTGTTAGATGTTTCATACGTTCGTCGACTCATTGAGGAACTTAGAAGCACTCATGTTGCATGAAACTTGGTTTAGAGTTATAGAAACGCGTTGTTAGAGGTTTCATAAGTTCGTGAAACTTGTACAAAGCTCATTGAGGAACTTATAAGCGCTCATGTTGCATGAAACTTTGTTTAGAGTCCTAGAAACGCGTTGTTAGATGTTTCATACGTTCGTGAAACTTGTACAAAGCTCATTGAGATACTTATAAGCACTCATGTTCCATGAAACTTGGTTTAAAGTCCTAGAAACGCGTTGTTAGATGTTTCATACGTTCGTCAAACTTGTACAAAGCTCATTGAGGAACTTATAAGCTCTCATGTTGCATGAAACTTGGTTTAGAGTCCTACAAACGCGTTGTTAGAAGTTTCATAAGTTCGTCAAACTTGTACAAAGCTCATTGAGATACTTATAAGCACTCATGTTGCATGAAACTTGGTTTAGATTCCTAGAAACGCGTTGTTAGATGTTACATAAGTTCTTCAAACTTGTATAAAGCTCATTGAGACACTTATAATCATTCATGTTGCATGAAACTTGGTTTAGAGTCCTAGAAACGCGTTGTTAGATGTTTCATAAGTCCGTGAAACTTGTACAAAGCTCATTGAGGAACTTATCAGCACTCATGTTGCATGAAACTTGGTTTAGAATCCTAGAAACGCGTTGTTAGATGTTTCATACGTTCGTAAAACTTGTACAAAGCTCATTGAGGAACTTATAAGCTCTCATGTTGCATGAAACTTGGTGTAGAGTCCTAGAAACGCGTTGTTAGATGTTCATAAGTTCGTGAAACTTGTATAAAGCTCATTGAGGAATTTATAAGCAGTCATGTTGCATGAAACTTGGTTTAGAGTCCTCAAAACACGTTGTTAGATGTTTCATACGTTCGTCAAACTTTTACAAAGCTCATTGAGGAACTTATATGCTCTCATTGTGCATGAAACTTAGTTTAGAGCTCTAGAAATGCGTTGTTAGAGGTTTCATAAGTTCATGAAACTTGTACATAGCTCATTGAGACACTTATAATCACTCAAGTTGCATGAAATTTGGTTTAGAGTCCTAGAAACGCATTGTTAGATGTTTCATAAGTTCGTCAAACTTGTACAAAGCTCATTGAGGAACTTATAAGCACTCATGTTTCATGAAACTTGGTTTAGATTCCTAGAAACGCGTTGTTAGACGTTTGATAAGTTCGTGAAACTTGTACAAAGCTCATTGAGAAACTTATAAGCACTCATGTTGCATGAAACTTGGTTTAGAGTCCTAGAAACGCATTGTTAGATGTTTCATAAGTTCTTCAAACTTGTATAAAGCTCATTGAGACACTTATAATCATTCATGTTGCATGAAACTTGGTTTAGAGTCCTAGAAACGCGTTGTTAGACGTTTCTTAAGTTCGTGAAACTTGTACAAAGCTCATTGAGGAACTTATAAGCACTCATGTTGCATGAAACTTGGTTTTGAATCTTAGAAACGCGTTGTTAGATGTTTCATACGTTCGTAAAACTTGTACAAAGCTCATTGAGGAACTTATAAGCTCTCATGTTGCATGAAACTTGGGTTAAAGGCCTAGAAACGCGTTGTTAGGTGTTCATAAGTTCGTGAAACTTGTACAAAGCTCATTGAGGAACTTATAAGCACTCCTGTTGCATGAAACTTGGTTTAGAGTCCTAGAAACACGTTGTTAGATGTTTCATACGTTCGTCAAACTTTCACAAAGCTCATTGAGGAACTTATAAGCTCTCATTGTGCATGAAACTTGGTTTAGAGTCCTAGAAACGCGTTGTTAGATGTTTCATACGTTCGTCAAACTTGTACAAAGCTCATGAAGACACTTATAAGCTCTCATGTTGCATGAAACTTGGTTTAGAGTCCTAGAAACGCGTTGTTAGATGTTTCATAAGTTCGTCACACTTGTATAAAGCTCATTGAGACACTTATAATCTTTCATGTTGCATGAAACTTGGTTGACAGTCCTAGAAACGCGTTGTTAGATGTTTCATAAGTTCGTGAAAGTTGTACAAAGTTCATTGAGGAACTTATAAGCACTCATGTTGAATGAAACTTGGTTTACAGTCCTAGAAACGCGTTGTTAGATGTTTCATATGTTCGTAAAACTTGTACAAAGCTCATTGAGGAACTTATAAGCTATCATGTTGCATGAAACTTGGTTTAGAGTCCTAGAAACGCGTTGTTAGATGTTTCATAAGTTCGTCAAACTTGTACAAAGCTCATTGAGATACTTATAAGCACTCATGTTGCATGAAACTTGGTTTAGAGTCCTAGAAACGCGTTGTTAGATGTTTCATAAGTTCGTGAAACTTGTACAAAGCTCATTGAGATACTTATAAGCACCCATGTTGCATGAAACTTGGTTTAGAGTCCTAGAAACGCGTTGTTAGATGTTTCATACGTTCGTCGGCTCATTGAGGAACTTAGAAGCACTCATGTTGCATGAAACTTGGTTTAGAGTTATAGAAACGCGTTGTTAGAGGTTTCATAAGTTCGTGAAACTTGTACAAAGCTCATTGAGGAACTTATAAGCGCTCATGTTGCATGAAACTTTGTTTAGAGTCCTAGAAACGCGTTGTTAGATGTTTCATAAGTTCGTGAAACTTGTACAAAGCTCATTGAGATACTTATAAGCACTCATGTTACATGAAACTTGGTTTAAAGTCCTAGAAACGCGTTGTTAGATGTTTCATACGTTCGTCAAACTTGTACAAAGCTCATTGAGGAACTTATAAGCTCTCATGTTGCATGAAACTTGGTTTAGAGTCCTACAAACGCGTTGTTAGAAGTTTCATAAGTTCGTCAAACTTGTACAAAGCTCATTGAGATACTTATAAGCACTCATGTTGCATGAAACTTGGTTTAGATTCCTAGAAACGCGTTGTTAGATGTTACATAAGTTCTTCAAACTTGTATAAAGCTCATTGAGACACTTATAATCATTCATGTTGCATGAAACTTGGTTTAGAGTCCTAGAAACGCGTTGTTAGATGTTTCATAAGTCCGTGAAACTTGTACAAAGCTCATTGAGGAACTTATAAGCACTCATGTTGCATGAAACTTGGTTTAGAATCCTAGAAACGCGTTGTTAGATGATTCATACGTTCGTAAAACTTGTACAAAGCTCATTGAGGAACTTATAAGCTCTCATGTTGCATGAAACTTGGGTTAAAGGCCTAGAAACGTGTTGTTAGATGTTCATAAGTTCGTGAAACTTGTACAAAGCTCATTGAGGAACTTATAAGCACTCCTGTTGCATGAAACTTGGTTTTGAGTCCTAGAAACACGTTGTTAGATGTTTCATACGTTCGTCAAACTTTTACAAAGCTCATTGAGGAACTTATAAGCTCTCATTGTGCATGAAACTTGGTTTAGAGTCCTAGAAACGCGTTGTTAGATGTTTCATACGTTCGTCAAACTTGTACAAAGCTCATGAAGACACTTATAAGCTCTCATGTTGCATGAAACTTGGTTTAGAGTCCTAGAAACGCGTTGTTAGATGTTTCATAAGTTCGTCACACTTGTATAAAGCTCATTGAGACACTTATAATCTTTCATGTTGCATGAAACTTGGTTTACAGTCCTAGAAACGCGTTGTTAGATGTTTCATAAGTTCGTGAAACTTGTACAAAGTTCATTGAGGAACTTATAAGCACTCATGTTGAATGAAACTTGGTTTACAGTCCTAGAAACGCGTTGTTAGATGTTTCATACGTTCGTAAAACTTGTACAAAGCTCATTGAGGAACTTATAAGCTCTCATGTTGCATGAAACTTGGTGTAGAGTCCTAGAAACGCGTTGTTAGATGTTCATAAGTTCGTGAAACTTGTATAAAGCTCATTGAGGAATTTATAAGCACTCATGTTGCATGAAACTTGGTTTAGAGTCCTCGAAACACGTTGTTAGATGTTTCATACGTTCGTCAAACTTTTACAAAGCTCATTGAGGAACTTATATGCTCTCATTGTGCATGAAACTTAGTTTAGAGTTCTAGAAATGCGTTGTTAGAGGTTTCATAAGTTCATGAAACTTGTACATAGCTCATTGAGACACTTATAATCACTCATGTTGCATGAAATTTGGTTTAGAGTCCTAGAAACGCATTGTTAGATGTTTCATAAGTTCGTCAAACTTGTACAAAGCTCATTGAGGAACTTATAAGCACTCATGTTTCATGAAACTTGGTTTAGAGTCCTAGAAACGCGTTGTTAGATGTTTCTTACGTTCGTAAAACTTGTACAAAGCTCATTGAGGAACTTATAAGCGCTCAAGTTGCATGAAACTTGGTTTAGAGTCCTAGAAACTCGTTGTTAGATGTTTTATAAGTTCGTGAAACTTGTACAAAGCTCATTGAGATACTTATAAGCACTCATGTTGCATGAAACTTGGTTTAGAGTCCTAGAAACGCGTTGTTAGATGTTTCATACGTTCGACAAACTTGTACAAAGCTCATTGAGGAACTTATAAGCTCTCATGTTGCATGAAACTTGATTTAGATTCCTACAAACGCGTTGTTAGATGTTTCATAAGTTCGTGAAACTTGTACAAAGCTCATTGAGATACTTATAAGCACTCATGTTGCATGTAACTTTCCTAGAAACGCGTTGTTAGATGTTTCATACATTCGTCAAACTTGTACAAAGCTCATTGAGATACTTATAAGCACTCATGTTGCATGAAACTTGGTTTAGAGTCCTAGAAACGCCTTGTTAGATGTTTCATAAGTTCGTCAAACTTGTATAAAGCTCATTGAGACACTTATAATCATTCATGTTGCATGAAACTTGGTTTAGAGTCCTAGAAACGCGTTGTTAGACGTTTCATAAGTTCGTGAAACTTGTACAAAGCTCATTGAGATACTTATAAGCACTCATGTTGCATGAAACTTGGTTTAGAGTCCTATAAATGCCTTGTTAGATGTTTCATAAGTTCGTTAAACTTGTATAAAGCTCATTGAGACACTTATAATCGTTCATGTTGCATGAAACTTGGTTTAGAGTCCTAGAAACGCGTTGTTAGACGTTTCATAAGTTCGTGAAACTTGTACAAAGCTCATTGAGGAACTTATAAGCACTCATGTTGCATGAAACTTGGTTTTGAATCTTAGAAACACGTTGTTAGATGTTTCATACGTTCGTAAAACTTGTACAAATCTCATTGAGGAACTTATAAGCTCTCATGTTGCATGAAACTTGGGTTAAAGGCCTAGAAACACGTTGTTAGATGTTCATAAGTTCGTGAAACTTGTACAAAGCTCATTGAGGAACTTATAAGCACTCCTGTTGCATGAAACTTGGTTTAGAGTCCTAGAAACACGTTGTTAGATGTTTCATACGTTCGTCAAACTTTTACAAAGCTCATTGAGGAACTTATAAGCTCTCATTGTGCATGAAACTTGGTTTAGGGTCCTAGAAACGCGTTGTTAGAGGTTTCATAAGTTTGTGAAAGTTGTACAAAGCTCATGGAGACACTTATAAGCTCTCATGTTGCATGAAACTTGGTTTAGAGTCCTAGAAACGCGTTGTTAGATGTTTCATAAGTTCGTCACACTTGTATAAAGCTCATTGAGACACTTATAATCATTCATGTTGCATGAAACTTGGTTTACAGTCCTAGAAACGCGTTGTTAGATGTTTCATAAGTTCGTGAAACTTGTACAAAGTTCATTGAGGAACTTATAAGCACTCATGTTGAATGAAACTTGGTTTACGTCCTAGAAACGCGTTGTTAGATGTTTCATACGTTCGTAAAACTTGTACAAAGCTCATTGAGGAACTTATAAGCTATCATGTTGCATGAAACTTGGTTTAGAGTCCTAGAAACGCGTTGTTAGATGTTTCATAAGTTCGTAAAACTTGTACAAAGCTCATTGAGATACTTATAAGCACTCATGTTGCATGAAACTTGGTTTAGAGTCCTAGAAACGCGTTGTTAGATGTTTCATACGTTCGTCAAACTTGTACAAAGCTCATTGAGGAACTTATAAGCTCTCATGTTGCATGAAACTTGGTTTAGAGTCCTAGAAACGTGTTGTTAGATGTTTCATAAGTTCGTCAAACTTGTACAAAGCTCATTAAGATACTTATAAGCACTCATGTTGCATGGAACTTGGTTTAGTGTCCTAGAAACGCGTTGTTATATGTTTCATAAGTTCGTGAAACTTGTACAAAGCTCATTGAGGAACTTATAAGCACTTATGTTGCATGAAACTTGGTTTAGAATCCTAGAAACGCGTTGTTAGATGTTTCATAAGTTCGTGAAACTTGTAAAAAGCTCATTGAGGAACTTGCATGAAACTTGGTTTAGAGTCCTAGAAACACGTTGTTAGATGTTTCATACGTTCGTCAAACTTTTACAAAGCTCATTGAGGAACTTATAAGCTCTCATTGTGCATGAAACTTGGTTTAGAGTCCTAGAAACGCGTTGTTAGAGGTTTCATAAGTTCGTGAAACTTGTACAAAGCTCATTGAGACACTTATAATCTCTCATGTTGTATGAAACTTGGTTTAGAGTCCTAGAAACGCGTTGTTAGATGTTTCATAAGTTCGTCAAACTTGTATAATGCTCATTGAGACACTTATAAGCGCCAATGTTGCATGAAACTTGGTTTAGAGTCCTAGAAACGCGTTGTTAGATGTTTCGTAAGTTCGTCAAACTTGTAAAAAGTTCATTGAGGAACTTATTCATTGAGGAACTTATTCATTGAGGAACTTATAAGCGCTCATGTTGAATGAAACTTGGTTTACAGTCCTAGAAACGCGTTGTTAGATGTTTCATACATTCGTAAAACTTGTACAAAGCTCATTGAGGAACTTATAAGCTCTCATGTTGCATGAAACTTTGTTTAGAGTCCTAGAAACGCGTTGTTAGATGTTTCATAAGTTCGTGAAACTTGTACAAAGCTCATTGAGGAACTTATAAGCACTCATGTTTCATAAAACTTGGTTTAGAGTCCTAGAAACGCGTTGTTAGATGTTCATAAGTTCGTGAAACTTGTACAAAGCTCATTGAGGAACTTATAAGCACCCATGTTGCATGAAACTTGGTTTAGAGTCCTAGAATTACGTTGTTAGATGTTTCATACGTTCGTCAAACTTTTACAAAGCTCATTTAGGAACTTATAAGCTCTCATTGTGCATGAAACTTGGTTTAGATTGCATGAAACGCGTTGTTAGATGTTTCATAAGTTCGTCAAACTTGTAGAAAGCGCGTTGAGACACTTATAAGCGCCATGTTTCATAAGTTGCATCAAACTTGTATAAAGCTCGTTGAGACACTTATAAGAGTCAATGTTGCTAGAAACGCGTTGTTTAGAGTCCTAGAAACGCGTTGTTAGATGTTTCATAAGTTCGTCAAACTTGTAAAAAGTTCATTGAGGAACTTATAAGCGCTCATGTTGAATGAAACTTGGTTTAGAGTCCTAGAAACACGTTGTTAGATGTTTCATACGTTCGTCAAACTTTTACAAAGCTCATTGAGGAACTTATAAGCTCTCATTGTGCATGAAACTTGGTTTAGGGTCCTAGAAACGCGTTGTTAGAGGTTTCATAAGTTCGTGAAAGTTGTACAAAGCTCATGAAGACACTTATAAGCTCTCATGTTGCATGAAACTTGGTTTAGAGTCCTAGAAACGCGTTGTTAGATGTTTCATAAGTTCGTCACACTTGTATAAAGCTCATTGAGACACTTATAATCTTTCATGTTGCATGAAACCTGGTTTACAGTCCTAGAAACGCGTTGTTAGATGTTTCATAAGTTCGTGAAACTTGTACAAAGTTCATTGAGGAACTTATAAGCACTCATCTTGAATGAAACTTGGTTTACAGTCCTAGAAACGCGTTGTTAGATGTTTCATATGTTCGTAAAACTTGTACAAAGCTCATTAAGGAACTTATAAGCTATCATGTTGCATGAAACTTGGTTTAGAGTCCTAGAAACGCGTTGTTAGATGTTTCATAAGTTCGTAAAACTTGTACAAAGCTCATTGAGATACTTATAAGCACTCATGTTGCATGAAACTTGGTTTAGAGTCCTAGAAACGCGTTGTTAGATGTTTCATAAGTTCGTGAAACTTGTACAAAGCTCATTGAGATACTTATAAGCACTCATGTTGCATGAAACTTGGTTTAGAGTCCTAGAAACGCGTTGTTAGACGTTTCATAAGTTCGTGAAACTTGTACAAAGCTCATTGAGGAACTTATAAGCACTCATGTTGCATGAAACTTGGTTTTGAATCTTAGAAACGCGTTGTTAGATGTTTCATACGTTCGTAAAACTTGTACAAAGCTCATTGAGGAACTTATAAGCTCTCATGTTGCATGAAACTTGGGTTAAAGGCCTAGAAACGCGTTGTTAGATGTTCATAAGTTCTTGAAACTTGTACAAAGCTCATTGAGGAACTTATAAGCACTCCTGTTGCATGAAACTTGGTTTAGAGTCCTAGAAACACGTTGTTATATGTTTCATACGTTCGTCAAACTTTTACAAAGCTCATTGAGGAACTTATAAGCTCTCGTTGTGCATGAAACTTGGTTTAGGGTCCTAGAAACGCGTTGTTAGAGGTTTCATAAGTTCGTGAAACTTGTACAAAGCTCATGGAGACACTTATAAGCTCTCATGTTGCATGAAACTTGGTTTAGAGTCCTAGAAACGCGTTGTTAGATGTTTCATAAGTTCGTCACACTTGTATAAAGCTCATTGAGACACTTATAATCATTCATGTTGCATGAAACTTGGTTTACAGTCCTAGAAACGCGTTGTTAGATGTTTCATAAGTTCGTGAAACTTGTACAAAGTTCATTGAAGAACTTATAAGCACTCATGTTGAATGAAACTTGGTTTACAGTCCTAGAAACGCGTTGTTAGATGTTTCATACGTTCGTAAAACTTGTACAAAGCTCATTGAGGAACTTATAAGCTATCATGTTGCATGAAACTTGGTTTAGAGTCCTAGAAACGCGTTGTTAGATGTTTCATAAGTTCGTAAAACTTGTACAAAGCTCATTGAGATACTTATAAGCACTCATGTTGCATGAAACTTGGTTTAGAGTCCTAGAAACGCGTTGTTAGATGTTTCATACGTTCGTCAAACTTGTACAAAGCTCATTGAGGAACTTATAAGCTCTCACGTTGCATGAAACTTGGTTTAGAGTCCTAGAAACGTGTTGTTAGATGTTTCATAAGTTCGTCAAACTTGTACAAAGCTCATTAAGATACTTATAAGCACTCATGTTGCATGAAACTTGGTTTAGTGTCCTAGAAACGCGTTGTTATATGTTTCATAAGTTTGTGAAACTTTTACAAAGCTCATTGAGGAACTTATAAGCACTTATGTTGCATGAAACTTGGTTTAGAATCCTACAAACGCGTTGTTAGATGTTTCATAAGTTCGTGAAACTTGTACAAAGCTCATTGAGGAACTTATAAGCACTCATGTTTCATGAAACTTGGTTTAGAGTCCTAGAAACGCGTTGTTAAATGTTCATAAGTTCGTGAAACTTGTAAAAAGCTCATTGAGGAACTTGCATGAAACTTGGTTTAAAGTCCTAGAAACACGTTGTTAGATGTTTCATACGTTCGTCAAACTTTTACAAAGCTCATTGAGGAACTTATAAGCTCTCATTGTGCATGAAACTTGGTTTAGAGTCCTAGAAACGCGTTGTTAGAGGTTTCATAAGTTCGTGAAACTTGTACAAAGCTCATTGAGACACTTATAATCTCTCATGTTGTATGAAACTTGGTTTAGAGTCCTAGAAACGCGTTGTTAGATGTTTCATAAGTTCGTCAAACTTGTATAAAGCTCATTGAGACACTTATAAGCGCCAATGTTGCATGAAACTTGGTTTAGAGTCCTAGAAACGCGTTGTTAGATGTTTCGTAAGTTCGTCAAACTTGTAAAAAGTTCATTGAGGAACTTATTCATTGAGGAACTTATTCATTGAGGAACTTATAAGCGCTCATGTTGAATGAAACTTGGTTTACAATCCTAGAAACGCGTTGTTAGATGTTTCATACATTCGTAAAACTTGTACAAAGCTCATTGAGGAACTTATAAGCTCTCATGTTGCATGAAACTCTGTTTAGAGTCCTAGAAACGCGTTGTTAGATGTTTCATAAGTTCGTGAAACTTGTAAAAAGCTCATTGAGGAACTTATAAGCACTCATGTTTCATGAAACTTGGTTTAGAGTCCTAGAAACGCGTTGTAAGATGTTCATAAGTTCGTGAAACTTGTACAAAGCTCATTGAGGAACTTATAAGCACTCATGTTGCATGAAACTTGGTTTAGAGTCCTAGAAACACGTTGTTAGATGTTTCATACGTTCGTCAAACTTTTACAAAGCTCATTTAGGAACTTATAAGCTCTCATTGTGCATGAAACTTGGTTTAGAGTCCTAGAAACGCGTTGTTAGAGGTTTCATAAGTTCGTGAAACTTGTACAAAGCTCATTGAGACACTTATAAGCTCTCATGTTGCATGATACTTGGTTTAGAGTCCTAGAAACGCGTTGTTAGATGTTTCATAAGTTCGTCAAACTTGTATAGAGCTCATTGAGACACTTATAAGCGCCAATAATGCATGAAACTTGGTTTAGAGTCCTAGAAACGCGTTGTTAGATGTTCATAAGTTCGTGAAACTTGTACAAAGCTCATTGAGGAACTTATAAGCACTCCTGTTGCATGAAACTTGGTTTAGAGTCCTAGAAACACGTTGTTAGATGTTTCATACGTTCGTCAAACTTCTACAAAGCTCATAGAGGAACTTATAAGCTCTCATTGTGCATGAAACTTGGTTTAGGGTCCTAGAAACGCGTTGTTAGAGGTTTCACAAGTTCGTGAAACTTGTACAAAGCTCATGAAGACACTTATAAGATCTCATGTTGCATGAAACTTGGTTTAGAGTCCTAGAAACGCGTTGTTAGATGTTTCATAAGTTCGTCACACTTGTATAAAGCTCATTGAGACACTTATAATCTTTCATGTTGCATGAAACTTGGTTTACAGTCCTAGAAACGCGTTGTTAGATGTTTCATAAGTTCGTGAAACTTGTACAAAGTTCATTGAGGAACTTATAAGCACTCATGTTGAATGAAACTTGGTTTACAGTCCTAGAAACGCGTTGTTAGATGTTCCATATGTTCGTAAAACTTGTACAAAGCTCATTGAGGAACTTATAAGCTATCATGTTGCATGAAACTTGGTTTAGAGTCCTAGAAACGCGTTGTTAGATGTTTCATAAGTTCGTAAAACTTGTACAAAGCTCATTGAGATACTTATAAGCACTCATGTTGCATGAAACTTGGTTTAGAGTCCTAGAAACGCGTTGTTAGATGTTTCATAAGTTCGTGAAACTTGTACAAAGCTCATTGAGATACTTATAAGCACCCATGTTGCATGAAACTTGGTTTAGAGTCCTAGAAACGCGTTGTTAGATGTTTCATACGTTCGTCAGCTCATTGAGGAACTTAGAAGCACTCATGTTGCATGAAACTTGGTTTAGAGTTATAGAAACGCGTTGTTAGAGGTTTCATAAGTTCGTGAAACTTGTACAAAGCTCATTGAGGAACTTATAAGCGCTCATGTTGCATGAAACTTTGTTTAGAGTCCTAGAAACGCGTTGTTAGATGTTTCATAAGTTCGTGAAACTTGTACAAAGCTCATTGAGATACTTATAAGCACTCATGTTGCATGAAACTTGGTTTAAAGTCCTAGAAACGCGTTGTTAGATGTTTCATACGTTCGTCAAACTTGTACAAAGCTCATTGAGGAACTTATAAGCTCTCATGTTGCATGAAACTTGGTTTAGAGTCCTACAAACGCGTTGTTGGAAGTTTCATAAGTTCGTCAAACTTGTACAAAGCTCATTGAGATACTTATAAGCACTCATGTTGCATGAAACTTGGTTTAGATTCCTAGAAACGCGTTGTTAGATGTTACATAAGTTCTTCAAACTTGTATAAAGCTCATTGAGACACTTATAATCATTCATGTTGCATGAAACTTGGTTTAGAGTCCTAGAAACGCGTTGTTAGATGTTTCATAAGTCCGTGAAACTTGTACAAAGCTCATTGAGGAACTTATAAGCTCTCATGTTGCATGAAACTTGCTGTAGAGTCCTAGAAACGCGTTGTTAGATGTTCATAAGTTCGTGAAACTTGTATAAAGCTCATTGAGGAATTTATAAGCACTCATGTTGCATGAAACTTGGTTTAGAGTCCTCAAAACACGTTGTTAGATGTTTCATACGTTCGTCAAACTTTTACAAAGCTCATTGAGGAACTTATATGCTCTCATTGTGCATGAAACTTAGTTTAAAGCTCTAGAAATGCGTTGTTAGAGGTTTCATAAGTTCATGAAACTTGTACATAGCTCATTGAGACACTTATAATCACTCATGTTGCATGAAATTTGGTTTAGAGTCCTAGAAACGCATTGTTAGATGTTTCATAAGTTCGTCAAACTTGTACAAAGCTCATTGAGGAACTTATAAGCACTCATGTTGCATGAAACTTGGTTTAGAGTCCTAGAAATGCCTTGTTAGATGTTTCATAAGTTCGTTAAACTTGTATAAAGCTCATTGAGACACTTATAATCGTTTATGTTGCATGAAACTTGGTTTAGAGTCCTAGAAACGCGTTGTTAGACGTTTCATAAGTTCGTCAAACTTTTACAAAGCTCATTGAGGAACTTATATGCTCTCATTGTGCATGAAACTTAGTTTAGAGCTCTAGAAATGCGTTGTTAGAGGTTTCATAAGTTCATGAAACTTGTACATAGCTCATTGAGACACTTATAATCACTCATGTTGCATGAAATTTGGTTTAGAGTCCTAGAAACGCATTGTTAGATGTTTCATATGTTCGTCAAACTTGTACAAAGCTCATTGAGGAACTTATAAGCACTCATGTTTCATGAAACTTGGTTTAGAGTCCTAGAAACGCGTTGTTAGATGTTTCATACGTTCGTAAAACTTGTACAAAGCTCATTGAGGAACTTATAAGCGCTCAAGTTGCATGAAACTTGGTTTAGAGTCCTAGAAACGCGTTGTTAGATGTTTTATAAGTTCGTGAAACTTGTACAAAGCTCATTGAGATACTTATAAGCACTCATGTTTCATGAAACTTGGTTTAGAGTCCTAGAAACGCGTTGTTAGATGTTTCATACGTTCGACAAACTTGTACAAAGCTTATTGAGGAACTTATAAGCTCTCATGTTGCATGAAACTTGGTGTAGAGTCCTAGAAACGCGTTGTTAGATGTTCATAAGTTCGTGAAACTTGTACAAAGCTCATTGAGATACTTATAAGCACTCATGTTGCATGTAACTTTCCTAGAAACGCGTTGTTAGATGTTTCATACATTCGTCAAACTTGTACAAAGCTCATTGAGATACTTATAAGCACTCATGTTGCATGAAACTTGGTTTAGAGTCCTAGAAACGCCTTGTTAGATGTTTCATAAGTTCGTCAAACTTGTATAAAGCTCATTGAGACACTTATAATCATTCATGTTGCATGAAACTTGGTTTAGAGTCCTAGAAACGCGTTGTTAGACGTTTCATAAGTTCGTGAAACTTGTACAAAGCTCATTGAGATACTTATAAGCACTCATGTTGCATGAAACTTGGTTTAGAGTTCTAGAAATGCCTTGTTAGATGTTTCATAAGTTCGTTAAACTTGTATAAAGCTCATTGAGACACTTATAATCGTTCATGTTGCATGAAACTTGGTTTAGAGTCCTAGAAACGCGTTGTTAGATGTTTCATAAGTTCGTGAAACTTGTACAAAGCTCATTGAGGAACTTATAGGCACTCATGTTGCATGAAACTTGGTTTTGAATCTTAGAAACGCGTTGTTAGATGTTTCATACGTTCGTAAAACTTGTACAAAGCTCATTGAGGAACTTATAAGCTCTCATGTTGCATGAAACTTGGGTTAAAGGCCTAGAAACGCGTTGTTAGATGTTCATAAGTTCTTGAAACTTGTACAAAGCTCATTGAGGAACTTATAAGCACTCCTGTTGCATGAAACTTGGTTTAGAGTCCTAGAAACACGTTGTTATATGTTTCATACGTTCGTCAAACTTTTACAAAGCTCATTGAGGAACTTATAAGCTCTCATTGTGCATGAAACTTGGTTTAGAGTCCTAGAAACGCGTTGTTAGATGTTTCATACGTTCGTGAAACTTGTACAAAGCTCATGGAGACACTTATAAGCTCTCATGTTGCATGAAACTTGGTTTAGAGTCCTAGAAACGCGTTGTTAGATGTTTCATAAGTTCGTCACACTTGTATAAAGCTCATTGAGACACTTATAATCTTTCATGTTGCATGAAACTTGGTTTACAGTCCTAGAAACGCGTTGTTAGATGTTTCATAAGGTCGTGAAACTTGTACAAAGTTCATTGAGGAACTTATAAGCACTCATGTTGAATGAAACTTGGTTTACAGTCCTAGAAACGCGTTGTTAGATGTTTCATACGTTCGTAAAACTTGTACAAAGCTCATTGAGGAACTTATAAGCTCTCATGTTGCATGAAACTTGGTGTAGAGTCCTAGAAACGCGTTGTTAGATGTTCATAAGTTCGTGAAACTTGTACAAAGCTCATTGAGATACTTATAAGCACTCATGTTGCATGAAACTTGGTTTACAGTCCTAGAAACGCGTTGTTAGATGTTTCATACGTTCGTCAAACTTGTACAAAGCTCATTGAGGAACTTATAAGCTCTCATGTTGCATGAAACTTGGTTTAGAGTCCTAGAAACGTGTTGTTAGATGTTTCATAAGTTCGTCAAACTTGTACAAAGCTCATTAAGATACTTATAAGCACTCATGTTGCATGAAACTTGGTTTAGTGTCCTAGAAACGCGTTGTTATATGTTACATAAGTTTGTGAAACTTTTACAAAGCTCATTGAAGAACTTATAAGCACTTATGTTGCATGAAACTTGGTTTAGAATCCTACAAACGCGTTGTTAGATGTTTCATAAGTTCGTGAAACTTGTACAAAGCTCATTGAGGAACTTATAAGCACTCATGTTTCATGAAACTTGGTTTAGAGTCCTAGAAGCGCGTTGTTAAATGTTCATAAGTTCGTGAAACTTGTAAAAAGCTCATTGAGGAACTTGCATGAAACTTGGTTTAGAGTCCTAGAAACACGTTGTTAGATGTTTCATACGTTCGTCAAACTTTTACAAAGCTCATTGAGGAACTTATAAGCTCTCATTGTGCATGAAACTTGGTTTAGAGTCCTAGAAACGCGTTGTTAGAGGTTTCATAAGTTCGTGAAACTTGTACAAAGCTCATTGAGACACTTATAATCTCTCATGTTGTATGAAACTTGGTTTAGAGTCCTAGAAACGCGTTGTTAGATGTTTCATAAGTTCTTCAAACTTGTATAAAGCTCATTGAGAAACTTATAAGCGCCAATGTTGCATGAAACTTGGTTTAGAGTCCTAGAAACGCGTTGTTAGATGTTTCGTAAGTTCGTCAAACTTGTAAAAAGTTCATTGAGGAACTTATTCATTGAGGAACTTATTCATTGGGGAACTTATAAGCGCTCATGTTGAATGAAACTTGGTTTACAGTCCTAGAAACGCGTTGTTAGATGTTTCATACATTCGTAAAACTTGTACAAAGCTCATTGAGGAACTTATAAGCTCTCATGTTGCATGAAACTTTGTTTAGAGTCCTAGAAACGCGTTGTTAGATGTTTCATAAGTTCGTGAAACTTGTAAAAAGCTCATTGAGGAACTTATAAGCACTCATGTTTCATGAAACTTGGTTTAGATTCCTAGAAACGCGTTGTTAGATGTTCATAAGTTCGTGAAACTTGTACAAAGCTCATTGAGGAACTTATAAGCACTCATGTTGCATGAAACTTGGTTTAGAGTCCTAGAAACACGTTGTTAGATGTTTCATACGTTCGTCAAACTTTTACAAAGCTCATTTAGGAACTTATAAGCTCTCATTGTGCATGAAACTTGGTTTAGAGTCCTAGAAACTCGTTGTTAGAGGTTTCATAAGTTCGTGAAACTTGTACAAAGCTCATTGAGACACTTATAAGCTCTCATGTTGCATGATACTTGGTTTAGAGTCCTAAAAACACGTTGTTAGATGTTTCATACGTTCGTCAAACTTCTACAAAGCTGATTGAGGAACTTATAAGCTCTCATTGTGCATGAAACTTGGTTTAGGGTCCTAGAAACGCGTTGTTAGAGGTTTCACAAGTTCGTGAAACTTGTACAAAGCTCATGAAGACACTTATAAGATCTCATGTTGCATGAAACTTGGTTTAGAGTCCTAGAAACGCGTTGTTAGATGTTTCATAAGTTCGTCACACTTGTATAAAGCTCATTGAGACATTTATAATCTTTCATGTTGCATGAAACTTGGTTTACAGTCCTAGAAACGCGTTGTTAGATGTTTCATAAGTTCGTGAAACTTGTACAAAGTTCATTGAGGAACTTATAAGCACTCATGTTGAATGAAACTTGGTTTACAGTCCTAGAAACGCGTTGTTAGATGTTTCATATGTTCGTAAAACTTGTACAAAGCTCATTGAGGAACTTATAAGCTATCATGTTGCATGAAACTTGGTTTAGAGTCCTAGAAACGCGTTGTTAGATGTTTCATAAGTTCGTAAAACTTGTACAAAGCTCATTGAGATACTTATAAGCACTCATGTTGCATGAAACTTGGTTTAGAGTCCTAGAAACGCGTTGTTAGATGTTTCATAAGTTCGTGAAACTTGTACAAAGCTCATTGAGATACTTATAAGCACCCATGTTGCATGAAACTTGGTTTAGAGTCCTAGAAACGCGTTGTTAGATGTTTCATACGTTCGTCAAACTTGTACAAAGCTCATTGAGGAACTTAGAAGCACTCATGTTGCATGAAACTTGGTTTAGAGTCATAGAAACGCGTTGTTAGAGGTTTCATAAGTTCGTGAAACTTGTACAAAGCTCATTGAGGAACTTATAAGCGCTCATGTTGCATGAAACTTTGTTTAGAGTCCTAGAAACGCGTTGTTAGATGTTTCATAAGTTCGTGAAACTTGTACAAAGCTCATTGAGATACTTATAAGCACTCATGTTGCATGAAACTTGGTTTATAGTCCTAGAAACGCGTTGTTAGATGTTTCATACGTTCGTCAAACTTGTACAAAGCTCATTGAGGAACTTATAAGCTCTCATGTTGCATGAAACTTGGTTTAGAGTCCTAGAAACGCGTTGTTAGAAGTTTCATAAGTTCGTCAAACTTGTACAAAGCTCATTGAGATACTTATAAGCACTCATGTTGCATGAAACTTGGTTTAGATTCCTAGAAAAGCGTTGTTAGATGTTACATAAGTTCTTCAAACTTGTATAAAGCTCATTGAGACACTTATAATCATTCATGTTGCATGAAACTTGGTTTAGAGTCCTAGAAACGCGTTGTTAGATGTTTCATAAGTCTGTGAAACTTGTACAAAGCTCATTGAGGAACTTATAAGCACTCATGTTGCATGAAACTTGGTTTAGAATCCTAGAAACGCGTTGTTAGATGTTTCATACGTTCGTAAAACTTGTACAAAGCTCATTGAGGAACTTATAAGCTCTCATGTTGCATGAAACTTGGTGTAGAGTCCTAGAAACGCGTTGTTAGATGTTCATAAGTTCGTGAAACTTGTATAAAGCTCATTGAGGAATTTATAAGCACTCATGTTGCATGAAACTTGGTTTAGAGTCCTCGAAACACGTTGTTAGATGTTTCATACGTTCGTCAAACTTTTACAAAGCTCATTGAGGAACTTATATGCTCTCATTGTGCATGAAACTTAGTTTAGAGCTCTAGAAATGCGTTGTTAGAGGTTTCATAAGTTCATGAAACTTGTACATAGCTCATTGAGACACTTATAATCACTCATGTTGCATGAAATTTGGTTTAGAGTCCTAGAAACGCATTGTTAGATGTTTCATAAGTTCGTCAAACTTGTACAAAGCTCATTGAGGAACTTATAAGCACTCATGTTTCATGAAACTTGGTTTAGAGTCCTAGAAACGCGTTGTTAGATGTTTCATACGTTCGTAAAACTTGTACAAAGCTCATTGAGGAACTTATAAGCGCTCAATTTGCAACTTGATTTAGAGTCCTACAAACGCGTTGTTAGATGTTTCATAAGTTCGTGAAACTTGTACAAAGCTCATTGAGATACTTATAAGCACCCATGTTGCATGTAACTTTCCTAGAAACGCGTTGTTAGATGTTTCATACATTCGTCAAACTTGTACAAAGCTCATTGAGATACTTATAAGCACTCATGTTGCATGAAACTTGGTTTAGAGTCCTAGAAACGCCTTGTTAGATGTTTCATAAGTTCGTCAAACTTGTATAAAGCTCATTGAGACACTTATAATCATTCATGTTGCATGAAACTTGGTTTAGAGTCCTAGAAACGCGTTGTTAGACGTTTCATAAGTTCGTGAAACTTGTACAAAGCTCATTGAGATACTTATAAGCACTCATGTTGCATGAAACTTGGTTTAGAGTCCTAGAAATGCCTTGTTAGATGTTTCATAAGTTCGTTAAACTTGTATAATGCTCATTGAGACACTTATAATCGTTCATGTTGCATGAAACTTGGTTTAGAGTCCTAGAAACGCGTTGTTAGACGTTTCATAAATTCGTGAAACTTTTACAAAGCTCATTGAGGAACTTATAAGCACTCATGTTGCATGAAACTTGGTTTTGAATCTTAGAAACGCGTTGTTAGATGTTTCATACGTTCGTAAAACTTGTACAAAGCTCATTGAGGAACTTATAAGCTCTCATGTTGTATGAAACTTGGGTTAAAGGCCTAGAAACGCGTTGTTAGATGTTCATAAGTTCGTGACACTTGTATAAAGCTCATTGAGGAACTTATAAACACTCCTGTTGCATGAAACTTGGTTTAGAGTCCTAGAAACACGTTGTTAGATGTTTCATACGTTCGTCAAACTTTTACAAAGCTCATTGAGGAACTTATAAGCTCTCATTGTGCATGAAACTTGGTTTAGGGTTCTAGAAACGCGTTGTTAGAGGTTTCATAAGTTCGTGAAACTTGTACAAAGCTCATGGAGACACTTATAAGCTCTCATGTTGCATGAAACTTGGTTTAGAGTCCTAGAAACGCGTTGTTAGATGTTTCATAAGTTCGTCACACTTGTAAAGCTCATTGAGACACTTATAATCATTCATGTTGCATGAAACTTGGTTTACAGTCCTAGAAACGCGTTGTTAGATGTTTCATAAGTTCGTGAAACTTGTACAAAGTTCATTGAGGAACTTATAAGCACTCATGTTGAATGAAACTTGGTTTATAGTCCTAGAAACGCGTTGATAGATGTTTCATACGTTTGTAAAACTTGTACAAAGCTCATTGAGGAACTTATAAGCTATCATGTTGCATGAAACTTGGTTTAGAGTCCTAGAAACGCGTTGTTAGATGTTTCATAAGTTCGTAAAACTTGTACAAAGCTCATTGAGATACTTATAAGCACTCATGTTGCATGAAACTTGGTTTAGAGTCCTAGAAACGCGTTGTTAGATGTTTCATACGTTCGTCAAACTTGTACAAAGCTCATTGAGGAACTTATAAGCTCTCATGTTGCATGAAACTTGGTTTAGAGTCCTAGAAACGTGTTGTTAGATGTTTCATAAGTTCTTCAAACTTGTACAAAGCTCATTAAGATACTTATAAGCACTCATGTTGCATGAAACTTGTTTTAGTGTCCTAGAAACGCGTTGTTATATGTTTCATAAGTTCGTGAAACTTGTACAAAGCTCATTGAGGAACTTATAAGCACTTATGTTGCATGAAACTTGGTTTAGAATCCTACA
Organism: Cochlearia excelsa; assembly: GCA_963556525.1. Taxonomy (NCBI): domain Eukaryota; kingdom Viridiplantae; phylum Streptophyta; class Magnoliopsida; order Brassicales; family Brassicaceae; genus Cochlearia; species Cochlearia excelsa. Next base: position 33,634,299 of record OY748327.1, on the reverse strand, counting down.
AACGCGTTGTTAGATGTTTCATAATTCGTGAAACTTGTACAAAGCTCATTGAGGAACTTATAAGCACTCATGTTTCATGAAACTTGGTTTAGAGTCCTAGAAACGCGTTGTTAAATGTTCATAAGTTCGTGAAACTTGTAAAAAGCTCATTGAGGAACTTGCATGAAACTTGGTTTAGAGTCCTAGAAACACGTTGTTAGATGTTTCATACGTTCGTCAAACTTTTAAAAAGCTCATTGAGGAACTTATAAGCTCTCATTGTGCATGAAACTTGGTTTAGAGTCCTAGAAACGCGTTGTTAGAGGTTTCATAAGTTCGTGAAACTTGTACAAAGCTCATTGAGACACTTATAATCTCTCATGTTGTATGAAACTTGGTTTAGAGTCCTAGAAACGCGTTGTTAGATGTTTCATAAGTTCGTCAAACTTGTATAAAGCTCATTGAGACACTTATAAGCGCCAATGTTGCATGAAACTTGGTTTAGAGTCCTAGAAACGCGTTGTTAGATGTTTCGTAAGTTCGTCAAACTTGTAAAAAGTTCATTGAGGAACTTATTCATTGAGGAACTTATAAGCGCTCATGTTGAATGAAACTTGGTTTACAGTCCTAGAAACGCGTTGTTAGATGTTTCATACATTCGTAAAACTTGTACAAAGCTCATTGAGGAACTTATAAGCTCTCATGTTGCATGGAACTTTGTTTAGAGTCCTAGAAACGCGTTGTTAGATGTTTCATAAGTTCGTGAAACTTGTACAAAGCTCATTGAGGAACTTATAAGCACTCATGTTTCATGAAACTTGGTTTAGAGTCCTAGAAACGCGTTGTTAGATGTTCATAAGTTCGTGAAACTTGTACAAAGCTCATTGAGGAACATATAAGCACTCATGTTGCATGAAACTTGGTTTAGAGTCCTAGAAACACGTTGTTAGATGTTTCATACGTTCGTCAAACTTTTACAAAGCTCATTTAGGAATTTATAAGCTCTCATTGTGCATGAAACTTGGTTTAGAGTCCTAGAAACACGTTGTTAGAGGTTTCATAAGTTCGTGAAACTTGTACAAAGCTCATTGAGACACTTATAAGCTCTCATGTTGCATGATACTTGGTTTAGAGTCCTAGAAACGCGTTGTTAGATGTTTCATAAGTTCGTCAAACTTGTATAAAGCTCATTGAGACACTTATAAGCGCCAATGTTGCATGAAACTTGGTTTAGAGTCCTAGAAACGCGTTGTTAGATGTTTCATAAGTTCGTCAAACTTGTAAAAAGTTCATTGAGGAACTTATAAGCGCTCATGTTGAATGAAACTTGGTTTACAGTCCTAGAAACGCGTTGTTAGATGTTTCATACATTCGTAAAACTTGTACAAAGCTCATTGAGGAACTTATAAGCTCTCATGTTGCATGAAACTTGGTTTAGAGTCCTAGAAACGCGTTGTTAGATGTTTCATAAGTTCGTAAAACTTGTAAAAAGCTCATTGAGATAGTTATAAGCACTCATGTTGCATGAAACTTGGTTTAGAGTCCTAGAAACGCGTTGTTAGATGTTTCATACGTTCGTCAAACTTGTACAAAGCTCATTGAGGAACTTATAAGCTCTCATGTTGCATGAAACTTGGTTTAGAGTCCTAGAAACGTGTTGTTAGATGTTTCATAAGTTCGTCAAACTTGTACAAAGCTCATTGAGATACTTATAAGCACTCATGTTGCATGAAACTTGGTTTAGAGTTCTAGAAACGCATTGTTAGATGTTTCATAAGTTCGTGAAACTTGTACAAAGCTCATTGAGGAACTTATAAGCACTCATGTTGCATGAAACTTGGTTTAGAATCCTAGAAACGCGTTGTTAGATGTTCATAAGTTCGTGAAACTTGTACAAAGCTCATTGAGGAACTTATAAGCACTCAAGTTGCATGAAACTTGGTTTAGAGTCCTAGAAACACGTTGTTAGATGTTTCATACGTTCGTCAAACTTTTACAAAGCTCATTGAGGAACTTATAAGCGCCAATGTTGCATGAAACTTGGTTTAGAGTCCTAGAACCGCGTTGTTAGATGTTTCATAAGTTCGTGAAACTTGTAAAAAGCTCATTGAGGAACTTATAAGCACTTAGAATCCTAGAAACGCATTGTTAGATGTTTCATACGTTCGTAAAACTTATATAAAGCTCATTGAGGAACTGATGAGCTCTCATGTTGCATGAAACTTGGTTTATAGTCCTAGAAACGCGTTGTTAGATGTTTCATAAGTTTGTGAAACTTGTACAAAGCTCATTGAGATACTTATAAACACTCATGTTGCATGAAACTTGGTTTAGAGTCCTAGAAACGCTTTGTTAGATGTTTCATACGTTCGTCAAACTTGTACAAAGCTCATTGAGGAACTTATATGCTCTCATGTTGCATGAAACTTGGTTTAGAGTCCTAGAAACGTGTTGTTCGATGTTTCATACGTTCGTCAAACTTGTACAAAGCTCATTGAGGAACTTATAAGCTCTCATGTTGCATGAAACTTGGTTTAGAGTCCTAGAAACGTGTTGTTAGATGTTTCATAAGTTCGTCAAACTTGTACAAAGCTCATTGAGATACTTATAAGCACTCATGTTGCATGAAACTTGGTTTAGAGTTCTAGAAACGCATTGTTAGATGTTTCATAAGTTCGTGAAACTTGTACAAAGCTCATTGAGGAACTTATAAGCACTCATGTTGCATGAAACTTGGTTTAGAATCCTAGAAACGCGTTGTTAGATGTTCATAAGTTCGTGAAACTTGTACAAAGCTCATTGAGGAACTTATAAGCACTCATGTTGCATGAAACTTGGTTTAGAGTCCTAGAAACACGTTGTTAGATGTTTCATACGTTCGTCAAACTTTTACAAAGCTCATTGAGGAACTTATAAACTCTCATTATGCATGAAACTTGGTTTAGAGTCCTTGAAACGCGTTGTTAGAGGTTTCATAAGTTCGTGAAACTTGTACAAAGCTCATTGAGACACTTATAAGCACTCATGTTGCATGAAACTTGGTTTAGAGTCCTAGAAACGCGTTGTTAGATGTTTCATAAGTACGCCAAACTTGTATAAAGCTCATTGAGACACTTATAATCATTCATGTTGCATGAAACTTGGTTTACAGTCCTAGAAACGCGTTGTTAGATGTTTCATAAGTTCGTGAAACTTGTAAAAGTTCATTGAGGAACTTATAAGCACTCATGTTGCATGAAACTTGGTTTAAAATCCTAGAAACGCGTTGTTAGATGTTTCATACGTTCGTAAAACTTGTACAAAGCTCATTGAGGAACTTATAAGCTCTCATGTTTCATGAAACTTGGTTTAGAGTCCTAGAAACGCGTTGATAGATGTTTCATAAGTTCGTAAAACTTGTACAAAGCTCATTGAGATACTTATAAGCACTCATATTGCATGAAACTTGGTTTAGAGTCCTAGAAACGCGTTGTTAGATGTTTCATACGTTTGTCAAACTTGTACAAAGCTAATTGAGGAACTTATAAGCTCTCATGTTGCATGATACTTGGTTTAGAGTCCTAGAAACGTGTTGTTAGATGTTTCATAAGTTCGTCAAACTTGTACAAAGCTCATTGAGATACTTATAAGCACTCATGTTGCATGAAACTTGGTTTAGGGTCCTAGAAACGCGTTGTTAGATGTTTCATAAGTTCGTGAAACTTGTACAAAGCTCATTGAGGAACTTATAAGCACTCAGGTTGCATGAAACTTGGTTTAGAATCATAGAAACGCGTTGTTAGATTTTCATAAGTTCGTGAAACTCGTTCAAAGCTCATTGAGGAACTTATAAGCACTCATGTTGCATGAAACTTGGTTTAGAGTCCTAGAAACAAGTTGTTAAGAGATCACAATGAAGAACCACTAAGCATTGAGAGAAACAACAATCGGTTTAAAAGGAAGAGAAGAAAGGAGATACATGAGAATGTCAAAGGAAGTTTCCAAAAGAGAGATGAGAAACCTTCACACTAAGCTTGCCACGCCGTGAAGAGAAAACCAACAAAGAAGAATCTCATCTTAACCATGGGGGGGGAGAAAAGATCAAGATCATCTTCATGATTAAGATGGAGATTCAAGAAGTCAATCTTGAAGAAAGAAGCATCGGCCAAGTCCCTAGCAAAGACAAAGTCACTACTTGGCCAAGTCCCTAGCAAAGACGAGGTCACTACTCGGCCAAAGTCCCTAGCAAAGACAAGGCCATCATCAACACCAACCTCAATCGGCCAAGTCCCTAGCAAGACAAAGGCCATCACCAAATCGGCTCAAGTCCTTGGCAAAGACATTGGCCATCACTTGACACTTGACCAAAGTCCCTAGCAAAGACAAGGTCACCAACAATTGGTCAAAGATCTAGCAAGTCAAAGACCTCCATTCAACCACCAACAAACTCAGCCGAAGTATCAAGAAGGACTAAGTCGCCACTACCACCAATTCGGCTAAGTATTGACTAAAGTACCAAGAAGGACGAAGTCAATACAAAGCTCTCACTCTCGGCTAAATTACCAAGAAGGACGAAGCCTCCACAATCAATCTATCCATTTCGGCTTAAGTACCAACAAGATACAAGGCCAAAGTCCTTTCGAAACAAAGAAGAACCGCAACTAGCTAACGACACTTGAAGGAAGATCATAACTTGCTCAAGAAGTCTAAGAGCCTTCATCAATCATTCGGTCAAGCCTCTACAAAGAAGCAAGACCAATCCGTTCAAACCATCAACTCTAGGCTCGGTCAAGTTTCTAGCAACGACAAAACCGAGCCATCCATGTTCTAGAAAGAGACTGATAATCAACATGACCAATTGGCTCTAACTATTCTCGGTCAAGCAACTACCAAGTGCAAGGCCAATTCTCGGTTACTCGTCCTAGCATCTACCAAGAGCAAAGCTAATAGACTCCGACAAATCCTTGTTCCAACCGCACAAAGAAGAAAGCAAAGACTTCAAGAAGAAGCCAAATCTCAAAACCTAGATGCGACTACAAGGACAAGTCAATCCTCTACAAACAAAAGGTTGTCCCTAAACCCTCTCTTTAACATACTTAATAGTAATCATTAGACTAGAACTAAACCTCATTATCTTGTTTAAGTCTATGAATCACTTGCTAAAAGGAATTGCTTAAATCAATGTTCAAAAATGACTTTAGATTAAGCTTATCCTTATCCAAATTGTCTTTACTAAGTCTTAATTTCCTTGGATCTTTGATGGTTCAAAGGAGTGGTAGACCAAAGACAAGAAAGAAGTCTCAAATAAGAAACAAAAGAGAAGGAAAGGAGATCATAGAACCCTTATTGAAGAACACGGCAAAGACGAAGATCAAAGTCGGTTCGAGCTTAAGGGGGAGCTTCGGCCAAAGTCAAAGAACTCAAGGCCAAGACTAGAAGACCCCTAATTGCTAGACTTACACTCTTTTTCCCTTAAACGTGGTTTATCCCAAGTGGTTTTCCCGTTTAAGGGTTTTAATGAGGTTTGTTTAAGCAATGTCCAATCTTAGCCATTTCATTAGGCTAAGATTGAGGGGGGGAGTGTTGAGACTAATGGTAACCCATAAAGGGCATTAGGTCAAAACATATGGAAGAGACAAAAGGCTTTACCCAAAGGAGTGACTATATCAATGTAGTTGAGTCATATAGTCGACTATATCTCAAGACTATATGTCGGAGATACATATAGTCGACTATATCACAATGTAGTTGAGTGATATAGTCGACTATATATCAAGACTATATGTCGGAGCCTTCACCAAGGAAAGATCCGTTAGAGTCATTGACTAAAGGATAAAAGAGTGTTACCTTGGGAGCCGTTTGAAAAAGAGCCGTTGGCGACATCTTTTAGTATATTCCTTTGTTGCTCTTTTTAATATATAAGTAATTCCCTTTGTAACATTAATCTTTAAAAAAACACTTATAAAATGTAAACTCTATTCTCTCTCTTGTTCTTGGTGTTCTAGAGGAAACATCAAGAACCAAATCTCACAATACCCTCTTAATCGCTCTTGTTCTTGATGTTCTTAAGTGAACACAAGAACACAATCTCTCTAATCTCACCAAATCTACTCATACTTAGTCCGAAATCTCAACAATACGTTCGTCAAACTTTTACAAAGCTCATTGAGGAACTTATAAGCTCTCATTGTGCATGAAACTTGGTTTAGAGTCCTAGAAACGTGTTGTTAGATGTTTCATAAGTTCGTGAAACTTGTAAAAAGCTCATTGAGGAACTTATAAGCACTCATGTTGCATGAAACTTGGTTTAGAATCCTAGAAACGCGTTGTTAGATGTTTCATACGTTCGCAAAACTTATACAAAGCTCATTGAGGAACTTATAAGCTCTCATGTTGCATGAAACATGGTTTAGAGTCCTAGAAACGCGTTGTTAGATGTTTCATAAGTTCGTGAAACTTGTACAAAGCTCATTGATATACTTATAAGCACTCATGTTGCATGAAACTTGGTTTAGAGTCCTAGAAACGCGTTGTTAGATTTTCATACGTTCGTCAAACTTATACAAAGCTCATTGAGGAACTTATAAGCTCTCATGTTGCATGAAACTTGGTTTAGAGTCCTAGAAACGTGTTGTTAGATGTTTCATAAGTTCGTCAAACTTGTACAAAGCTCATTGATATACTTATAAGCACTCATGTTGCATGAAACATGGTTTAAAGTCCTAGAAACACGTTGTTGGATGTTTCATTAGTTCGTCAAACTTGTATAAAGCTCATTGAGACACTTATAATCATTCATGTTGCATGAAACTTGGTTTAGAGTCCTAGAAACGCATTCTTAGATGTTTCATAAGTTCGTGAAACTTGTACAAAGCTCATTGAGATACTTATAAGCACCCATGTTGCATGAAACTTGGTTTAGAGTCCTAGAAAAGCGTTTTTAGATGTTTCATACGTTCGTCAAACTTGTACAAAGCTCATTGAGGAACTTAGAAGCACTCATGTTGCATGAAACTTGTTTTAGAGTCCTAGAAACGCGTTGTTAGATGTTTTATAAGTTCGTGAAACTTGTACAAAGCTCATTGAGGAACTTATAAGCACTCATGTTGCATGCAACTTGGTTTAGAGTCCTAGAAACGCGTTGTTAGATGTTTCATACGTTCGTCAAACTTGTACAAAGCTCATTGAGGAACTTATAAGCTCTCATGTTGCATGAAACTTGGTTTAGAGTCCTAGAAACGCGTTGTTAGAGGTTTCATAAGTTCGTGAAACTTGTACAAAGCTCATTGAGGAACTTATAAGCGCTCATGTTGCATGAAACTTTGTTTAGAGTCCTAGAAACACGTTGTTAGATGTTTCATAAGTTCGTGAAATTTGTACAAAGCTCATTGAGATACTTATAAGCACTCATGTTGCATGAAACTTGGTTTAAAGTCCTAGAAACACGTTGTTAGATGTTTCATACGTTCGTCAAACTTGTACAAAGCTCATTGAGGAACTTATAAGCTCTCATGTTGCATGAAACTTGGTTTAGAGTCCTAGAAACGCGTTGTTAAAAGTTTCATAAGTTCGTCAAACTTGTACAAAGTTCATTGAGATACTTATAAGAACTCATGTTGCATGAAACTTGGTTTAGATTCCTAGAAACGCGTTGTTAGATGTTACATAAGTTCTTCAAACTTGTATAAAGCTCATTGAGACACTTATAATCATTCATGTTGCATGAAACTTGGTTTAGAGTCCTAGAAACGCGTTGTTAGATGTTTCATAAGTTCGTGAAACTTGTACAAAGCTCATTGAGGAACTTATAAGCACTCATGTTGCATGAAACTTGGTTTAAAATCCTAGAAACGCGTTGTTAGATGTTTCATACGTTCGTAAAACTTGTACAAAGCTCATTGACGAACTTATAAGCTCTCATGTTGCATGAAACTTGGTTTAGAGTCCTAGAAACGCGATGTTAGATGTTCATAAGTTCGTGAAACTTGTATAAAGCTCATTGATGAATTTATAAGCACTCATGTTGCATGAAACTTGGTTTAGAGTCCTAGAAACACGTTGTTAGATGTTTCATACATTCGTCAAACTTTTACAAAGCTCATGGAGGAACTTATATGCTCTCATTGTGCATGAAACTTAGTTTAGAGCTATAGAAATGCGTTTTTAGAGGTTTCATAAGTTCATGAAACTTGTACATAGCTCATTGAGACACTTATAATCACTCATGTTGCATGAAACTTGGTTTAAGTCCTAGAAACGCGTTGTTAGATGTTTCATAAGTTCGTCAAACTTGTACAAAGCTCATTGAGGAACTTATAATCGCTCATGTTTCATGAAACTTGGTTTAGAGTCCTAGAAACGCGTTGTTAGATGTTTCATACGTTCGTAAAACTTGTACAAAGCTCATTGAGGAACTTATAAGCGCTAAAGTTGCATGAAACTTGGTTTAGAGTCCTAGAAACGCGTTGTTAGATGTTTTATAAGTTCGTGAAACTTGTACAAAGCTCATTGAGATACTTATAAGCACTCATGTTGCATGAAACTTGGTTTAGAGTCCTAGAAACGCGTTGTTAGATGTTTCATACATTCGACAAACTTGTACACAGCTCATTGAGGAACTTATAAGCACTCATGTTGCATGAAACTTGATTTAGAGTCATACGAACGCGTTGTTAGATGATTCATAAGTTCGTGAAACTTGTACAAAGCTCATTGAGATACTTATAAGCACTCATGTTGCATGATACTTGGTTTAGAGTCCTATAAACGCGTTGTTAGATGTTTCATACGTTCGTCAAACTTGTACAAAGCTCATTGAGGAACTTAGAAGCACTCATGTTGCATGAAACTTGTTTTAGAGTCCTAGAAACGCGTTGTTAGATGTTTTATAAGTTCGTGAAACTTGTACAAAGCTCATTGAGGAACTTATAATCACTCATGTTGCATGAAACTTGGTTTAGAGTCCTAGAAACACGTTGTTAGATGTTTCATACGTTCGTCAAACTTTTACAAAGCTCATTGAGGAACTTATAAGCTCTCATTGTGCATGAAACTTGGTTTAGAGTCCTAGAAACGCGTTGTTAGAGGTTTCATAAGTTTGTGAAACTTGTACAAAGCTCATTGAGGAACTTATAAGCGCTCATGTTGCATGAAACTTGGTTTAGAGTCCTAGAAACGCGTTGTTAGATGTTTCATAAGTTCGTGAAACTTGTACAAAGCTCATTGAGATACTTATAAGCACTCATGTTGCATGAAACTTGGTTTCAAGTCCAAGAAACGCGTTGTTAGATGTTTCATACGTTCGTCAAACTTGTACAAAGCTCATTGAGGAACTTATAAGCTCTCATGTTGCATGAAACTTGGTTTAGAGTCCTAGAAACGCGTTGTTAGATGTTTCATAAGTTCGTCAAACTTGTACAAAGCTCATTGAGATACTTATAAGCACTCATGTTGCATTAAACTTGGTTTAGAGTCCTAGAAACGCGTTGTTAGATGTTTCATAAGTTCTTCAAACTTGTATAAAGCTCATTGAGGAACTTAGAAGCACTCATGTTGCATGAAACTTGGTTTAGAGTCCTAGAAACGCGTTGTTAGAGGTTTCATAAGTTCGTGAAACTTGTACAAAGCTCATTGAGGAACTTATAAGCGCTCATGTTGCATGAAACTTTGTTTAGAGTCCTAGAAACACGTTGTTAGATGTTTCATAAGTTCGTGAAATTTGTACAAAGCTCATTGAGATACTTATAAGCACTCATGTTGCATGAAACTTGGTTTAAAGTCCTAGAAACACGTTGTTAGATGTTTCATACGTTCGTCAAACTTGTACAAAGCTCATTGAGGAACTTATAAGCTCTCATGTTGCATGAAACTTGGTTTAGAGTCCTAGAAACGCGTTGTTAAAAGTTTCATAAGTTCGTCAAACTTGTACAAAGCTCATTGAGATACTTATAAGAACTCATGTTGCATGAAACTTGGTTTAGATTCCTAGAAACGCGTTGTTAGATGTTACATAAGTTCTTCAAACTTGTATAAAGCTCATTGAGACACTTATAATCATTCATGTTGCATGAAACTTGGTTTAGAGTCCTAGAAACGCGTTGTTAGATGTTTCATAAGTTCGTGAAACTTGTACAAAGCTCATTGAGGAACTTATAAGCACTCATGTTGCATGAAACTTGGTTTAAAATCCTAGAAACGCGTTGTTAGATGTTTCATACGTTCGTAAAACTTGTACAAAGCTCATTGACGAACTTATAAGCTCTCATGTTGCATGAAACTTGGTTTAGAGTCCTAGAAACGCGATGTTAGATGTTCATAAGTTCGTGAAACTTGTATAAAGCTCATTGATGAATTTATAAGCACTCATGTTGCATGAAACTTGGTTTAGAGTCCTAGAAACACGTTGTTAGATGTTTCATACATTCGTCAAACTTTTACAAAGCTCATTGAGGAACTTATATGCTCTCATTGTGCATGAAACTTAGTTTAGAGCTATAGAAATGCGTTTTTAGAGGTTTCATAAGTTCATGAAACTTGTACATAGCTCATTGAGACACTTATAATCACTCATGTTGCATGAAACTTGGTTTAAAGTCCTAGAAACGCGTTGTTAGATGTTTCATAAGTTCGTCAAACTTGTACAAAGCTCATTGAGGAACTTATAATCGCTCATGTTTCATGAAACTTGGTTTAGAGTCCTAGAAACGCGTTGTTAGATGTTTCATACGTTCGTAAAACTTGTACAAAGCTCATTGAGGAACTTATAAGCGCTAAAGTTGCATGAAACTTGGTTTAGAGTCCTAGAAACGCGTTGTTAGATGTTTTATAAGTTCGTGAAACTTGTACAAAGCTCATTGAGATACTTATAAGCACTCATGTTGCATGAAACTTGGTTTAGAGTCCTAGAAACGCGTTGTTAGATGTTTCATACATTCGACAAACTTGTACACAGCTCATTGAGGAACTTATAAGCACTCATGTTGCATGAAACTTGATTTAGAGTCATACGAACGCGTTGTTAGATGATTCATAAGTTCGTGAAACTTGTACAAAGCTCATTGAGATACTTATAAGCACTCATGTTGCATGATACTTGGTTTAGAGTCCTATAAACGCGTTGTTAGATGTTTCATACGTTCGTCAAACTTGTACAAAGCTCATTGAGGAACTTAGAAGCACTCATGTTGCATGAAACTTGTTTTAGAGTCCTAGAAACGCGTTGTTAGATGTTTTATAAGTTCGTGAAACTTGTACAAAGCTCATTGAGGAACTTATAATCACTCATGTTGCATGAAACTTGGTTTAGAGTCCTAGAAACACGTTGTTAGATGTTTCATACGTTCGTCAAACTTTTACAAAGCTCATTGAGGAACTTATAAGCTCTCATTGTGCATGAAACTTGGTTTAGATTGCATGAAACGCGTTGTTAGAGGTTTCATAAGTTTGTGAAACTTGTACAAAGCTCATTGAGGAACTTACGCGTTAAGCGCTCATGTTGCATGAAACTTGGTTTAGAGTCCTAGAAACGCGTTAAGTTAGATGTTTCATAAGTTCGTGAAACTTGTACAAAGCTCATTGAGATACTTATAAGCACTCATGTTGCATGAAACTTGTTTTAGAGTCCTAGAAAGGCGTTGTTAGATGTTTCATACGTTCGTCAAACTTGTACAAAGCTCATTGAGGAACTTATAAGCGCTCATGTTGCATGAAACTTGGTTTAGAGTCCTAGAAACGCGTTGTTAGATGTTTCATAAGTTCGTGAAACTTGTACAAAGCTCATTGAGATACTTATAAGCACTCATGTTGCATGAACCTTGGTTTAGAGTCCTTGAAACGCGTTGTTAGATGTTTCATACGTTCGTCAAACTTGTACAAAGCTCATTGAGGAACTTATAAGCTCTCATGTTGCATGAAACTTGGTTTAGAGTCCTAGAAACGCGTTGTTAGATGTTTCATACGTTCGTCAAACTTTTACAAAGCTCATTGAGGAACTTATAAGCGCTCATGTTGCATGAAACTTGGTTTAGAGTCCTAGAAAGGCGTTGTTAGATGTTTCATACGTTCGTTAAACTTGTACAAAGCTCATTGAGGAACTTATAAGCGCTCAAGTTGCATGAAACTTGGTTTAGAGTCCTAGAAACGCGTTGTTAGATGTTTCATACGTTCGTCAAACTTGTACAAAGCTCATTGAGGAACTTAGAAGCACTCATGTTGCATGAAACTTGTTTTAGAGCCCTAGAAACGCGTTGTTAGATGTTTCATAAGTTCGTGAAACTTGTAAAAAGCTCATTGAGGAACTTATAACCACTCATGTTGCATGAAAATTGGTTTAGATTTCTAGAAACGCGTTGTTAGATGTTTCATAAGTTCGTCACACTTGTATAAACCTCATTGAGACACTTATAATCATTCATGTTGCATGAAACGTGGTTTACAGTCCTAGAAACGCGTTGTTAGATGTTTCATAAGTTCGTGAAACTTGTAAAAAGTTCATTGAGGAAATTATAAGCACTCATGTTGAATGAAACTTGGTTTACAGTCCTAGAAACGCGTTGTTAGATGTTTCATACGTTCGTCAAACTTGTACAAAGCTCATTGAGGAACTTATAAGCTCTCATGTTGCATGAAACTTGGTTTAGAGTCCTAGAAACGCATTGTTAGATGTTTCATACGTTCGTCAAACTTTTACAAAGCTCATTGAGGAACTTATAAGCACTCATGTTTCATGAAACCTTGTTTAGAGTCCTAGAAACGCGTTGTTAGATGTTCATAAGTTCGTGAAACTTGTACAAAGCTCATTGAGGAACTTATAAGCACTCATGTTGCATGAAACTTGGTTTAGAGTCCTAGAAACACGTTGTTAGATGTTTCATACGTTCGTCAAACTTTTACAAAGCTCATTAAGGAACTTATAAGCTCTCATTGTGCATGAAACTTGGTTTAGAGTCCTAGAAACGCGTTGTTAGAGGTTTCATAAGTTCGTGAAACTTGTACAAAGCTCATTGAGACACTTATACTTACTCATGTTGCATGAAACATGGTTTAGAGTCCTAGAAACGCGTTGTTAGATGTTTTATAAGTTCGTGAAACTTGTACAAAGCTCATTGAGGAACTTATAAGCACTCATGTTTCATGAAACTTGGTTTAGAGTCCTAGAAACGCGTTGTTATATGTTTCATACGTTCGTCAAATTTGTACAAAGCTAATTGAGGAACTTAGAAGCACTTATGTTGCATGAAACTTGTTTTAGAGTCCTAGAAACGCGTTGTTAGATGTTTCATAAGTTCGTAAAACTTGTACAAAGCTCATTTAGGAACTTATAAGCACTCATGTTGCATGAAACTTTGTTTAGAGTCCTAGAAACACGTTGTTAGATGTTTCATACTTTCGTCAAACTTTTACAAAGCTCATTGAGGAACTTATAAGCTCTCATTGTGCATGAAACTTGGTTTAGAGTCCTAGAAACGCGTTGTTAGATGTTTCATACGTTCGTCAAACTTGTACAAAGCTCATTGAGGAACTTATAAGCGCTTATGTTGCATGAAACTTGGTTTAGAGTCCTAGAAACGCGTTGTTAGATGTTTCATAAGTTCATGAAACTTGTACAAAGCTCTTTGAGATACTTATAAGCACTCATGTTGCATGAAACTTTCCTAGAAACGCGTTGTTAGATGTTTCATACGTTCGTCAAACTTTTACAAAGCTCATTGAGGAACTTATAAGCACTCATGTTTCATGAAACTTGGTTTAGAGTCCTAGAAATGCGTTGTTAGATGTTCATAAGTTCGTGAAACTTGTACAAAGCTCATTTAGGAACTTATAAGCACTCATGTTGCATGAAACTTGGTTTAGAGTCCTAGAAACACGTTGTTAGATGTTTCATACGTTCGTCAAACTTTTACAAAGCTCATTGAGGAACTTATAAGCTCTCATTGTGCATGAAACTTGGTTTAGAGTCCTAGAAACGCGTTGTTAGAGGTTTCATAAGTTCGTGAAACTTGTACAAAGCTCATTGAGACACTTATAATTACTCATGTTGCATGAAACATGGTTTAGAATCCTAGAAACGCGTTGTTAGATGTTTCATACGTTCGTCAAACTTGTACATAGCTCATTGAGGAACTTAGAAGCACTTATGTTGCATGAAACTTGTTTTAGAGTCCTAGAAACGCGTTGTTAGATGTTTCATAAGTTCGTAAAACTTGTACAAAGATCATTGAGGAACTTATAAGCACTCATATTGCAGGGAACTTTGTTTAGAGTCCTAGAAACACGTTGTTAGATGTTTCATACGTTCGTCAAACTTTTACAAAGCTCATTGAGGAACTTATAAGCTCTCATTGTGCATGAAACATGGTTTAGAGTCCTAGAAACGCGTTGTTAGATGTTTCATACGTTCGTCAAACTTGTACAAACCTCATTGAGGAACTTATAAGCTCTCATGTTGCATGAAACTTGGTTTAGAGTCCTAGAAACGCGTTGTTAGATGTTTCATAAGTTCGTCAAACTTGTACAAAGCTCATTGAGATACTTATAAGCACTCATGTTGCATGAAACTTGGTTTAGATTCCTAGAAACGCGTTGTTAGATGTTTCATAAGTTCTTCAAACTTGTACAAAGCTCATTGAAGACCTTATAAGCTCTCATGTTGCATGAAACTTTGTTTATAGTCCTAGAAACGCGTTGTTAGCTGTTTCATAAGTTCGTGAAACTTGTACAAAGCTCATTGAGATACTTATAAGCACTCGTGTTGCATCAAACTTGGGTTAGAGTCCTAGAAACGCCTTGTTAGATGTTTCATAAGTTCGTCAAACTTGTATAAAGCTCATTGAGACAATTATAATCATTCATGTTGCATGAAACTTGGTTTAGAGTCCTAGAAACGCGTTGTTAGACGTTTCATAAGTTCGTGAAACTTGTACAAAGCTCATTAAGATACTTATAAGCACTCATGTTGCATGAAACTTGGTTTAGAGTCCTAGAAACGCCTTGTTAGATGTTTCATAAGTTCGTCAAACTTGTATAAAGCTTATTGAGACACTTATAATCATTCATGTTGCATGAAACTTGGTTTAGAGTCCTAGAAACGCGTTGTTAGACGTTTCATAAGTTCGTGAAACTTGTACAAAGCTCATTGAGGAACTTATAAGCACTCATATTGCATGAAACTTGGTTTTGAATCTTAGAAACGCGTTGTTAGATGTTTCATACGTTCGTAAAACTTGTACAAAGCTCATTGAGGAACTTATAAGCTCTCATGTTGCATGAAACTTGGTTTAAAGGTCTAGAAACGCGTTGTTAGATGTTCATAAGTTCGTGAAACTTGTACAAAGCTCATTGAGGAACTTATAAGCACTCTTGTTGCATGAAACTTGGTTTAGAGTTCTAGAAACACGTTGTTAGATGTTTCATACGTTCGTCAAACTTTTACAAAGCTCATTGAGGAACTTATATGCTCTCATTGTGCATGAAACTTGGTTTAGGGTCCTAGAAACGCGTTGTTAGAGGTTTCATAAGTTCGTGAAACTTGTACAAAGCTCATGGAGACACTTATAAGTTCTCATGTTGCATGAAACTTGGTTTAGAGTCCTAGAAACGCGTTGTTAGATGTTTCATAAGTTCGTCACACTTGTATAAAGCTCATTGAGACACTTATAATCATTCATGTTGCATGAAACTAGGTTTACAGTCCTAGAAACGCGTTGTTAGATATTTCATAAGTTCGTGAAACTTGTACAAAGTTCATTGAGGAACTTATAAGCACTCATGTTGAATGAAACTTGGTTTACAGATCCTAGAAACGCGTTGTTAGATGTTTCATACGTTCGTAAAAACTTGTACAAAGCTCATTGAGGAATTTATAAGCTATCATGTTGCATGAAACTTGGTTTAGAGTTCTAGAAACGCGTTGTTAGATGTTTCATAAGTTCGTAATACTTGTACAAAGTTCATTGAGATACTTATAAGCACTCATGTTGCATGAAACTTGGTTTAGAGTCCTAGAAACGCGTTGTTAGATGTTTCATACGTTCGTCAAACTTGTACAAAGCTCATTGAGGAACTTATAAGCTCTCATGTTGCATGAAACTTGGTTTAGAGTCCTAGAAACGTGTTGTTAGATGTTTCATAAGTTCGTCAAACTTGTACAAAGCTCATTAAGATACTTATAAGCACTCATGTTGCATGAAACTTGGTTTAGTGTCCTAGAAACGCGTTGTTAGATGTTTCATAAGTTCGTGAAACTTTGTACAAAGCTCATTGAGGAGCTTATAAGCACTCATGTTGCATGAAACTTGGTTTAGAATCCTACAAACGCGTTGTTAGATGTTTCATAAGTTCGTGAAACTTGTACAAAGCTCATTGAAGAACTTATAAGCACTCATGTTTCATGAAACTTGGTTTAGAGTCCCTAGAAACGCGTTGTTAGATGTTCATAAGTCCGTGAAACTTGTACAAAGCTCATTGAGGAACTTATAAGCACTCATGTTGCATGAAACTTGGTTTAGAGTCCTAGAAACACGTTGTTAGATATTTCATACGTTCGTCAAACTTTTACAAAGCTCATTGAGGAACTTATAAGCTCTCATTGTGCATGAAACTTGGTTTAGAGTCCTAGAAACGCGTTGTTAGAGGTTTCATAAGTTCGTGAAACTTGTACAAAGCTCATTGAGAAACTTATAATCTCTCATGTTGCATGAAACTTGGTTTAGAGTCCTAGAAACGCGTTGTTAGATGTTTCATAAGTTCGTCAAACTTGTACAAAGCTCATTGAGATACTTATAAGCACTCATGTTGCATGAAACTTGGTTTAGATTCCTAGAAACGCGTTGTTAGATGTTTCATAAGTTCTTCAAACTTGTACAAAGCTCATTGAAGACCTTATAAGCTCTCATGTTGCATGAAACTTTGTTTATAGTCCTAGAAACGCGTTGTTAGCTGTTTCATAAGTTCGTGAAACTTGTACAAAAGCTCATTGAGATACTTATAAGCACTCGTGTTGCATGAAACTTGGGTTAGAGTCCTAGAAACGCCTTGTTAGATGTTTCATAAGTTCGTCAAACTTGTATAAAGCTCATTGAGACAATTATAATCATTCATGTTGCATGAAACTTGGTTTAGAGTCCTAGAAACGCGTTGTTAGACGTTTCATAAGTTCGTGAAACTTGTACAAAGCTCATTGAGGAACTTATAAGCACTCATATTGCATGAAACTTGGTTTTGAATCTTAGAAACGCGTTGTTAGATGTTTCATACGTTCGTAAAACTTGTACAAAGCTCATTGAGGAACTTATAAGCTCTCATGTTGCATGAAACTTGGTTTAAAGGTCTAGAAACGCGTTGTTAGATGTTCATAAGTTCGTGAAACTTGTACAAAGCTCATTGAGGAACTTATAAGCACTCTTGTTGCATGAAACTTGGTTTAGAGTTCTAGAAACACGTTGTTAGATGTTTCATACGTTCGTCAAACTTTTACAAAGCTCATTGAGGAACTTATATGCTCTCATTGTGCATGAAACTTGGTTTAGGGTCCTAGAAACGCGTTGTTAGAGGTTTCATAAGTTCGTGAAACTTGTACAAAGCTCATGGAGACACTTATAAGTTCTCATGTTGCATGAAACTTGGTTTAGAGTCCTAGAAACGCGTTGTTAGATGTTTCATAAGTTCGTCACACTTGTATAAAGCTCATTGAGACACTTATAATCATTCATGTTGCATGAAACTAGGTTTACAGTCCTAGAAACGCGTTGTTAGATATTTCATAAGTTCGTGAAACTTGTACAAAGTTCATTGAGGAACTTATAAGCACTCATGTTGAATGAAACTTGGTTTACAGTCCTAGAAACGCGTTGTTAGATGTTTCATACGTTCGTAAAACTTGTACAAAGCTCATTGAGGAATTTATAAGCTATCATGTTGCATGAAACTTGGTTTAGAGTTCTAGAAACGCGTTGTTAGATGTTTCATAAGTTCGTAATACTTGTACAAAGTTCATTGAGATACTTATAAGCACTCATGTTGCATGAAACTTGGTTTAGAGTCCTAGAAACGCGTTGTTAGATGTTTCATACGTTCGTCAAACTTGTACAAAGCTCATTGAGGAACTTATAAGCTCTCATGTTGCATGAAACTTGGTTTAGAGTCCTAGAAACGTGTTGTTAGATGTTTCATAAGTTCGTCAAACTTGTACAAAGCTCATTAAGATACTTATAAGCACTCATGTTGCATGAAACTTGGTTTAGTGTCCTAGAAACGCGTTGTTAGATGTTTCATAAGTTCGTGAAACTTGTACAAAGCTCATTGAGGAACTTATAAGCACTCATGTTGCATGAAACTTGGTTTAGAATCCTACAAACGCGTTGTTAGATGTTTCATAAGTTCGTGAAACTTGTACAAAGCTCATTGAAGAACTTATAAGCACTCATGTTTCATGAAACTTGGTTTAGAGTCCTAGAAACGCGTTGTTAGATGTTCATAAGTCCGTGAAACTTGTACAAAGCTCATTGAGGAACTTATAAGCACTCATGTTGCATGAAACTTGGTTTAGAGTCCTAGAAACACGTTGTTAGATATTTCATACGTTCGTCAAACTTTTACAAAGCTCATTGAGGAACTTATAAGCTCTCATTGTGCATGAAACTTGGTTTAGAGTCCTAGAAACGCGTTGTTAGAGGTTTCATAAGTTCGTGAAACTTGTACAAAGCTCATTGAGAAACTTATAATCTCTCATGTTGCATGAAACTTGGTTTAGAGTCCTAGAAACGCGTTGTTAGATGTTTCATAAGTTCGTCAAACTTGTACAAAGCTCATTGAGATACTTATAAGCACTCATGTTGCATGAAACTTGGTTTAGATTCCTAGAAACGCGTTGTTAGATGTTTCATAAGTTCTTCAAACTTGTACAAAGCTCATTGAAGACCTTATAAGCTCTCATGTTGCATGAAACTTTGTTTATAGTCCTAGAAACGCGTTGTTAGCTGTTTCATAAGTTCGTGAAACTTGTACAAAGCTCATTGAGATACTTATAAGCACTCGTGTTGCATGAAACTTGGGTTAGAGTCCTAGAAACGCCTTGTTAGATGTTTCATAAGTTCGTCAAACTTGTATAAAGCTCATTGAGACAATTATAATCATTCATGTTGCATGAAACTTGGTTTAGAGTCCTAGAAACGCGTTGTTAGACGTTTCATAAGTTCGTGAAACTTGTACAAAGCTCATTAAGATACTTATAAGCACTCATGTTGCATGAAACTTGGTTTAGAGTCCTAGAAACGCCTTGTTAGATGTTTCATAAGTTCGTCAAACTTGTATAAAGCTTATTGAGACACTTATAATCATTCATGTTGCATGAAACTTGGTTTAGAGTCCTAGAAACGCGTTGTTAGACGTTTCATAAGTTCGTGAAACTTGTACAAAGCTCATTGAGGAACTTATAAGCACTCATGTTGCATGAAACTTGGTTTTGAATCTTAGAAACGCGTTGTTAGATGTTTCATACGTTCGTAAAACTTGTACAAAGCTCATTGAGGAACTTATAAGCTCTCATGTTGCATGAAACTTGGTTTAAAGGTCTAGAAACGCGTTGTTAGATGTTCATAAGTTCGTGAAACTTGTACAAAGCTCATTGAGGAACTTATAAGCACTCTTGTTGCATGAAACTTGGTTTAGAGTTCTAGAAACAACGTGTTTCTAGATGTTTCATACGTTCGTCAAACTTTTACAAAGCTCATTGAGGAACTTATAAGCTCTCATTGTGCATGAAACTTGGTTTAGGGTCCTAGAAACGCGTTGTTAGAGGTTTCATAAGTTCGTGAAACTTGTACAAAGCTCATGGAGACACTTATAAGCTCTCATGTTGCATGAAACTTGGTTTAGAGTCCTAGAAACGCGTTGTTAGATGTTTCATAAGTTCGTCACACTTGTATAAAGCTCATTGAGACACTTATAATCATTCATGTTGCATGAAACTAGGTTTACAGTCCTAGAAACGCGTTGTTAGATATTTCATAAGTTCGTGAAACTTGTACAAAGTTCATTGAGGAACTTATAAGCACTCATGTTGAATGAAACTTGGTTTACAGTCCTAGAAACGCGTTGTTAGATGTTTCATACGTTCGTAAAACTTGTACAAAGCTCATTGAGGAACTTATAAGCTATCATGTTGCATGAAACTTGGTTTAGAGTTCTAGAAACGCGTTGTTAGATGTTTCATAAGTTCGTAATACTTGTACAAAGCTCATTGAGATACTTATAAGCACTCATGTTGCATGAAACTTGGTTTAGAGTCCTAGAAACGCGTTGTTAGATGTTTCATACGTTCGTCAAACTTGTACAAAGCTCATTGAGGAACTTATAAGCTCTCATGTTGCATGAAACTTGGTTTAGAGTCCTAGAAACGTGTTGTTAGATGTTTCATAAGTTCGTCAAACTTGTACAAAGCTCATTAAGATACTTATAAGCACTCATGTTGCATGAAACTTGGTTTAGTGTCCTAGAAACGCGTTGTTAGATTTTTCATAAGTTCGTGAAACTTGTACAAAGCTCATTGAGGAACTTATAAGCACTCATGTTGCATGAAACTTGGTTTAGAATCCTACAAACGCGTTGTTAGATGTTTCATAAGTTCGTGAAACTTGTACAAAGCTCATTGAAGAACTTATAACCACTCATGTTTCATGAAACTTGGTTTAGAGTCCTAGAAACGCGTTGTTAGATGTTCATAAGTCCGTGAAACTTGTACAAAGCTCATTGAGGAACTTATAAGCACTCATGTTGCATGAAACTTGGTTTAGAGTCCTAGAAACACGTTGTTAGATATTTCATACGTTCGTCAAACTTTTACAAAGCTCATTGAGGAACTTATAAGCTCTCATTGTGCATGAAACTTGGTTTAGAGTCCTAGAAACGCGTTGTTAGAGGTTTCATAAGTTCGTGAAACTTGTACAAAGCTCATTGAGACACTTATAATCTCTCATGTTGCATGAAACTTGGTTTAGCGTCCTAGAAACGCGTTGTTAGATGTTTCATAAGTTCGTCAAACTTGTATAAAGCTCATTGAGACACTTATAAGCGCCAATGTTGCATGAAACTTGGTTTAGAGTCCTAGAAACGCGTTGTTAGATGTTTCATAAGTTCGTCAAACTTGTAAAAATTTCATTGATGAACTTATAAGCGCTCATGTTGAATGAAACTTGGTTTACAGTCCTAGAAACGCGTTGTTAGATGTTTCATACATTCGTAAAACTTGTACAAAACTCATTGAGGAACTTATAAGCTCTCATGTTGCATGAAACTTGGTTTAGAGTCCTAGAAACGCATTGTTAGATGTTTCATAAGTTCGTGAAACTTGTACAAAGCTCATTGAGGAATTTATAAGCACTCATGTTTCATGAAACTTGGTTTAGAGTCCTAGAAACGCGTTGTTATATGTTCATAAGTTCGTGAAACTTGTACAAAGCTCATTGAGGAACTTATAAGAACTCATGTTTCATGAAACTTGGTTTAGAGTCCTAGAAACACGTTGTTAGATGTTTCATACGTTCGTCAAACTTTTACAAAGCTCATTTAGGAACTTATAAGCTCTCATTGTGCATGAAACTTGGTTTAGAGTCCTAGAAACGCGTTGTTAGATGTTTCATAAGTTCGTCAAACTTGTAAAAATTTCATTGATGAACTTATAAGCGCTCATGTTGAATGAAACTTGGTTTACAGTCCTAGAAACGCGTTGTTAGATGTTTCATACATTCGTAAAACTTGTACAAAACTCATTGAGGAACTTATAAGCTCTCATGTTGCATGAAACTTGGTTTAGAGTCCTAGAAACGCGTTGTTAGATGTTTCATAAGTTCGTGAAACTTGTACAAAGCTCATTGAGGAACTTATAAGCACTCATGTTTCATAAAACTTGGTTTAGAGTCCTAGAAACGCGTTGTTAGATGTTCATAAGTTCGTGAAACTTGTACAAAGCTCATTGAGGAACTTATAAGCACTCATGTTGCATGAAACTTAGTTTAGAGTCCTAGAAACACGTTGTTAGATGTTTCATACGTTCGTCAAACTTTTACAAAGCTCATTTAGGAACTTATAAGCTCTCATTGTGCATGAAACTTGGTTTAGAGTCCTAGAAACGCGTTGTTAGATGTTTCATAAGTTCGTAATACTTGTACAAAGCTCATTGAGATACTTATAAGCACTCATGTTGCATGAAACTTGGTTTTGAGTCCTAGAAACGCGTTGTTAGATGTTTCATACGTTCGTCAAACTTGTACAAAGCTCATTGAGGAACTTATAGGCTTTCATGTTGCATGAAACTTGGTTTAGAGTCCTAGAAACGTGTTGTTAGATGTTTCATAAGTTCGTCAAACTTGTACAAAGCTCATTAAGATACTTATAAGCACTCATGTTGCATGAAACTTGGTTTAGTGTCCTAGAAACGCATTGTTAGATGTTTCATATGTTCGTGAAACTTGTACAAAGCTCATTGAGCAACTTATAAGCACTCATGTTGCATGAAACTTGGTTTAGAATCCTACAAACGCGTTGTTAGATGTTTCATAAGTTCGTGAAACTTGTACAAAGCTCATTGAGGAACTTATAAGCACTCATGTTTCATGAAACTTGGTTTAGAGTCCTAGAAACGCGTTGTTAGATGTTCATAAGTCCGTGAAACTTGTACAAAGCTCATTGAGGAACTTATAAGCACTCATGTTGCATGAAACTTGGTTTAGACTCCTAGAAACACGTTGTTAGATATTTCATACGTTCGTCAAACTTTTACAAAGCTCATTGAGGAACTTATAAGCTCTCATTGTGCATGAAACTTGGTTTAGAGTCCTAGAAACGCGTTGTTAGAGGTTTCATAAGTTCGTGAAACTTGTACAAAGCTCATTGAGACACTTATAAACTCTCATGTTGCATGAAACTTGGTTTAGAGTCCTAGAAACGCGTTGTTAGATGTTTCATAAGTTCGTCAAACTTGTATAAAGCTCATTGTGACACTTATAAGCCCCAATGTTGCATGAAATTTGGTTTAGAGTCCTAGAAACGCGTTGTTAGATGTTTCATAAGTTCGTCAAACTTGTAAAAAGTTCATTGAGGAACTTATAAGCGTTCATGTTGAATGAAACTTGGTTTACAGTCCTAGAAACGCGTTGTTAGATGTTTCATACATTTGTAAAACTTGTACAAAGCTCATTGAGGAACTTATAAGCTCTCATGATGCATGAAACTTGGTTTAGAGTCCTAGAAACGCGTTGTTAAATGTTTCATAAGTTCGTAAAACTTGTACAAAGCTCATTGAGATACTTATAAGCACTCATGTTGCATGAAACTTGGGTTTAGAGTCCTAGAAACGCGTTGTTAGATGTTTCATACGTTCGTCAAACTTGTACAAAGCTCATTGAGGAATTTATAAGCTCTCATGTTGCATGAAACTTGGTTTAGAGTCCTAGAAACGCGCTGTTAGATGTTTCATAAGTTCGTGAAACTTGTACAAAGCTCATTGAGACACTTATAAGCACTCATGTTGCATGAAACTTGGTTTGGAGTCCTAGAAACGCGTTGTTAGATGTTTCATAAGTTCGTTAAACTTGTACAAAGCTCATTGAGACACTTATAAGCACTCATGTTGCATGAAACTTGGTTTAGAATCCTAGAAACGCGTTGTTAGATGTTTCATACGTTCGTAAAACTTATACAAAGCTCATTGAGATACTTATAAGCTCTCATGATGCATGAAACTTGGTTTAGAGTCCTAGAAACACGTTGTTAGATGTTTCATACGTTCGTCAAACTTTTACAAAGCTCATTTAGGAACTTATAAGCTCTCATTGTGCATGAAACTTGGTTTAGAGTCCTAGAAACGCGTTGTTAGATGTTTCATAAGTTCGTCAAACTTGTAAAAATTTCATTGATGAACTTATAAGCGCTCATGTTGAATGAAACTTGGTTTACAGTCCTAGAAACGCGTTGTTAGATGTTTCATACATTCGTAAAACTTGTACAAAACTCATTGAGGAACTTATAAGCTCTCATGTTGCATGAAACTTGGTTTAGAGTCCTAGAAACGCGTTGTTAGATGTTTCATAAGTTCGTGAAACTTGTACAAAGCTCATTGAGGAACTTATAAGCACTCATGTTTCATAAAACTTGGTTTAGAGTCCTAGAAACGCGTTGTTAGATGTTCATAAGTTCGTGAAACTTGTACAAAGCTCATTGAGGAACTTATAAGCACTCATGTTGCATGAAACTTAGTTTAGAGTCCTAGAAACACGTTGTTAGATGTTTCATACGTTCGTCAAACTTTTACAAACTTGGTTTAGAGTCCTAGAAAGCTCTCATTGTTAGATGTTTCATAAGTTCGTAATACTTGCAGAAAGCTCATTGAGATACTTATAAGCACTCATGTTGCATGTACAAAGCTCTTGGTACTTTAAGAGTCCTGCAGAAACTTGGTTTTGAGTCCTAGAAACGCGTTGTTAGATGTTTCATACGTTCGTCAAACTTGTACAAAGCTCATTGAGGAACTTATAGGCTTTCATGTTGCATGAAACTTGGTTTAGAGTCCTAGAAACGTGTTGTTAGATGTTTCATAAGTTCGTCAAACTTGTACAAAGCTCATTAAGATACTTATAAGCACTCATGTTGCATGAAACTTGGTTTAGTGTCCTAGAAACGCGTTGTTAGATGTTTCATATGTTCGTGAAACTTGTACAAAGCTCATTGAGCAACTTATAAGCACTCATGTTGCATGAAACTTGGTTTAGAATCCTACAAACGCGTTGTTAGATGTTTCATAAGTTCGTGAAACTTGTACAAAGCTCATTGAGGAACTTATAAGCACTCATGTTTCATGAAACTTGGTTTAGAGTCCTAGAAACGCGTTGTTAGATGTTCATAAGTCCGTGAAACTTGTACAAAGCTCATTGAGGAACTTATAAGCACTCATGTTGCATGAAACTTGGTTTAGACTCCTAGAAACACGTTGTTAGATATTTCATACGTTCGTCAAACTTTTACAAAGCTCATTGAGGAACTTATAAGCTCTCATTGTGCATGAAACTTGTTTTAGAGTCCTAGAAACGCGTTGTTAGAGGTTTCATAAGTTCGTGAAACTTGTACAAAGCTCATTGAGACACTTATAAACTCTCATGTTGCATGAAACTTGGTTTAGAGTCCTAGAAACGCGTTGTTAGATGTTTCATAAGTTCGTCAAACTTGTATAAAGCTCATTGTGACACTTATAAGCCCCAATGTTGCATGAAATTTGGTTTAGAGTCCTAGAAACGCGTTGTTAGATGTTTCATAAGTTCGTCAAACTTGTAAAAAGTTCATTGAGGAACTTATAAGCGTTCATGTTGAATGAAACTTGGTTTACAGTCCTAGAAACGCGTTGTTAGATGTTTCATACATTTGTAAAACTTGTACAAAGCTCATTGAGGAACTTATAAGCTCTCATGATGCATGAAACTTGGTTTAGAGTCCTAGAAACGCGTTGTTAAATGTTTCATAAGTTCGTAAAACTTGTACAAAGCTCATTGAGATACTTATAAGCACTCATGTTGCATGAAACTTGGTTTAGAGTCCTAGAAACGCGTTGTTAGATGTTTCATACGTTCGTCAAACTTGTACAAAGCTCATTGAGGAATTTATAAGCTCTCATGTTGCATGAAACTTGGTTTAGAGTCCTAGAAACGCGCTGTTAGATGTTTCATAAGTTCGTGAAACTTGTACAAAGCTCATTGAGACACTTATAAGCACTCATGTTGCATGAAACTTGGTTTGGAGTCCTAGAAACGCGTTGTTAGATGTTTCATAAGTTCGTTAAACTTGTACAAAGCTCATTGAGACACTTATAAGCACTCATGTTGCATGAAACTTGGTTTAGAATCCTAGAAACGCGTTGTTAGATGTTTCATACGTTCGTAAAACTTATACAAAGCTCATTGAGATACTTATAAGCTCTCATGATGCATGAAACTTGGTTTAGAGTCCTAGAAACGCGTTGTTAAATGTTTCATAAGTTCGTAAAACTTGTACAAAGCTCATTGAGATACTTATAAGCACTCATGTTGCATGAAACTTGGTTTAGAGTCCTAGAAACGCGTTGTTAGATGTTTCATACGTTCGTCAAACTTATACAAAGCTCATTGAGGAATTTAGAAGCACTCATGTTGAATGAAACTTGGTTTACAGTCCTAGAAACACGTTGTTAGATGTTTCATACGTTCGTAAAACTTGTAAAAAGCTCATTGAGGAACTTATAAGCTCTCATGTTGCATGAAACTTGGTTTAGAGTCCTAGAAACGCGTTGTTAGATGTTTCATAAGTTCGTAAAACTTGTACAAAGCTCATTGAGATACTTATAATCACTCATGTTGCATGAAACTTGGTTTAGAGTCCTAGAAACTCGTTGTTAGATGTTTCATACGTTCGTCAAACTTGTACAAAGCTCATTGAGGAACTTATAAGCACTCATGTTGCATGGAACTTGGTTTAGAGTCCTAGAAACGCGTTGTTAGATGTTTCATAAGTTCGTGAAACTTGTACAAAGCTCATTGAGGAACTTATAAGCACTCATGTTGCATGAAACTTGGTTTAGAGTCCTAGAAACGCGTTGTTAGATGTTTCATACGTTCGTCAAACTTGTACAAAGCTCATTGAGGAACTTATAAGGGCTCATGTTGCATGAAACTTGGTTTAGAGTCCTAGAAACGCGTTGTTAGATGTTTCATAAGTTCGTGAAACTTTTACAAAGCTCATTGAGATACTTATAAACACTCATGTTGCATGAACCTTGATTTAGAGTCATAGAAACGCGTTGTTAGATGTTTCATACATTCTTCAAACTTGTACAAATCTCATTGAGGAACTTATAAGCTCTCATGTTGCATGAAACTTGGTTTAGAGTCCTAGAAACGCGTTGTTAGATGTTTCATACGTGAGTTAAACTTTTACAAAGCTCATTGAGGAACTTATAAGCGCTCATGTTGCATGAAACTTGGTTTAGAGTCGTAGAAAGGCGTTGTTAGATGTTTCATACGTTCGTCAAACTTGTACAAAGCTCATTGAGGAACTTATAAGCGCTCAAGTTGCA
Organism: Cochlearia excelsa; assembly: GCA_963556525.1. NCBI lineage: Eukaryota > Viridiplantae > Streptophyta > Magnoliopsida > Brassicales > Brassicaceae > Cochlearia > Cochlearia excelsa. The sequence continues at coordinate 33,607,250 of OY748327.1, read as the reverse complement.
TGAAACTTGGTTTAGAGTCCTAGAAACGCGTTGTTAGATGTTTCATACGTTCGTCAAACTTGTACAAAGCTCATTGAGGAACTTAGAAGCACTCATGTTGCGTTAAACTTGTTTTAGAGCCCTAGAAACGCGTTGTTAGATGTTTCATAAGTTCGTGAAACTTGTAAAAATCTCATTGAGGAACTTATAACCACTCATGTTGCATGAAAATTGGTTTAGATTTCTAGAAACGCGTTGTTAGTAGTTTCATAAGTTCGTCACACTTGTATAAAGCTCATTGAGACACTTATAATCATTCATGTTGCATGAAACGTGGTTTACAGTCCTAGAAACGCGTTGTTAGATGTTTCATAAGTTCGTGAAACTTGTACAAAGCTCATTAAGATACTTATAAGCACTCATGTTGCATGAAACTTGGTTTAGAGTCCTAGAAACGCCTTGTTAGATGTTTCATAAGTTCGTCAAACTTGTATAAAGCTTATTGAGACACTTATAATCATTCATGTTGCATGAAACTTGGTTTAGAGTCCTAGAAACGCGTTGTTAGACGTTTCATAAGTTCGTGAAACTTGTACAAAGCTCATTGAGGAACTTATAAGCTATCATGTTGCATGAAACTTGGTTTAGAGTCCTAGAAACGCGTTGTTAGATGTTTCATAAGTTCGTAAAACTTGTACAAAGCTCATTGAGATACTTATAAGCACTCATGTTGCATGAAACTTGGTTTAGAGTCCTAGAAACGCGTTGTTAGATGTTTCATACGTTCGTAAAACTTGTACAAAGCTCATTGAGGAACTTATAAGCGCTCAAGTTGCATGAAACTTGGTTTAGAGTCCTAGAAACGCGTTGTTAGATGTTTCATACGTTCGTCAAACTTGTACAAAGCTCATTGAGGAACTTAGAAGCACTCATGTTGCGTGAAACTTGTTTTAGAGCCCTAGAAACGCGTTGTTAGATGTTTCATAAGTTCGTGAAACTTGTAAAAAGCTCATTGAGGAACTTATAACCACTCATGTTGCATGAAAATTGGTTTAGATTTCTAGAAACACGTAGTTAGTTGTTTCATAAGTTCGTCACACTTGTATAAAGCTCATTGAAACACTTATAATCATTCATGTTGCATGAAACGTGGTTTACAGTCCTAGAAACGCGTTGTTAGATGTTTCATAAGTTCGTGAAACTTGTAAAAAGTTCATTGAGGAAATTATAAGCACTCGTGTTGAATGAAACTTGGTTTACATTTCTAGAAACGCGTTGTTAGATGTTTCATACGTTCGTAAAACTTGTACAAAGCTCATTGAGGAACTTATAAGCTCTCATGTTGCATGAAACTTGTTTTAGAGTCCTAGAAACGCGTTGTTAGATGTTTCATAAGTTCGTAAAACTTGTACAAAGCTCATTGAGATACTTATAAGCACTCATGTTGCATGAAACTTGGTTTAGAGTCCTAGAAACGCGTTGTTAGATGTTTCATACGTTCTTCAAACTTGTACAAAGCTCATTGAGGAACTTATAAGCTCTAATGTTGCATGAAACTTGGTTTAGAGTCCTAGAAACGCGTTTTTAGTTGTTTCATAAGTTCGTCACACTTGTATAAAGCTCATTGAGACACTTATAATCATTCATGTTGCATGAAACGTGGTTTACAAAAATCTAGAAACGCGTTGTTAGATGTTTCATAAGTTCGTGAAACTTGTAAAAAGTTCATTGATGAACTTATAAGCGCTCATGTTGAATGAAACTTGGTTTACAGTCCTAGAAACGCGTTGTTAGATGTTTCATACATTCGTAAAACTTGTACAAAACTCATTGAGGAACTTATAAGCTCTCATGTTGCATGAAACTTGGTTTAGAGTCCTAGAAACGCGTTGTTAGATGTTTCATAAGTTCGTGAAACTTGTACAAAGCTCATTGAGGAACTTATAAGCCCTCATGTTTCATGAAACTTGGTTTAGAGTCCTAGAAACGCGTTGTTAGATGTTCATAAGTTCATGAAACTTGTACAAAGCTCATTGAGGAACTTATAAGCACTCATGTTGCAAGAACCTTGGTTTAGAGTCCTAGAAACATGTTGTTAGATGTTTCATACGTTCGTCAAACTTTTATAAAGCTCCTTTAGGAACTTATAAGCTCTCATTGTGCATGAAACTTGGTTTAGAGTCCTAGAAACGCGTTGTTAGAGGTTTCATAAGTTCGTGAAACTTGTACAAAGCTCATTGAGACACTTATAAGCTCTCATGTTACATGATACTTGGTTTAGAGTCCTAGAAACGCGTTGTTAGATATTTCATAAGTTCGTCAAACTTGTATAAAGCTCATTGAGACACTTATAAACGCCAATGTTGCATGAAACTTGGTTTAGAGTCCTAGAAACGCGTTGTTAGATGTTTCATAAGTTCGTCAAACTTGTAAAAAGTTCATTGAGGAACTTATAAGCGCTCATGTTGAATGAAACTTGGTTTACAGTCCTAGAAACGCGTTGTTAGATGTTTCATACATTCGTAAAACTTGTACAAAGCTCATTGAGGAACTTATAAGCTCTCATGTTGCATGAAACTTGGTTTAGAGTCCTAGAAACGCGTTGTTAAATGTTTCATAAGTTCGTAAAACTTGTACAAAGCTCATTGAGATACTTATAAGCACTCATGTTGCATGAAACTTGGTTTAGAGTCCTAGAAACGCGTTGTTAGATGTTTCATACGTTCGTCAAACTTGTACAAAGCTCATTGAGGAACTTATAAGCTCTCATGTTACATGAAACTTGGTTTAGAGTCCTAGAAACGCGCTGTAAGATGTTTCATAAGTTCGTGAAACTTGTACAAAGCTCATTGAGACACTTATAAGCACTCATGTTGCATGAAACTTGGTTTGGAGTCCTAGAAACGCGTTGTTAGATGTTTCATAAGTTCGTTAAACTTGTACAAAGCTCATTGAGACACTTATAAGCACTCATGTTGCATGAAACTTGGTTTAGAATCCTAGAAACGCGTTGTTAGATGTTTCATACATTCGTAAAACTTATACAAAGCTCATTGAGGCACTTATAAGCTCTCATGTTGCATGAAACTTGGTTTGAGAGTCCTAGAAACGCGTTGTTAGATGTTTCATAAGTTCGTGAAACTTGTACAAAGCTCATTGAGATACTTATAAGCACTCATGGTGCATGAAACTTGGTTTAGAGTCCTAAAAACGAGTTGTTAGATGTTTCATACGTTCGTCAAACTTGTACAAAGCTCATTGAGGAATTTAGAAGTACTCATGTTGAATGAAACTTGGTTTACAGTCCTAGAAACACGTTGTTAGATGTTTCATACGTTCGTAAAACTTGTAAAAAGCTCATTGAGGAACTTATAAGCTCTCATGTTGCATGAAACTTGGTTTAGAGTCCTAGAAACGCGTTGTTAGATATTTCATAAGTTCGTAAAACTTGTACAAAGCTCATTGAGATACTTATAATCACTCATGTTGCATGAAACTTGGTTTAGAGTCCTAGAAACTCGTTGTTAGATGTTTCATACGTTCGTCAAACTTGTACAAAGCTCATTGAGGAACTTATAAGCACTCATGTTGCATGAAACTTGGTTTAGAGTCCTAGAAACGCGTTGTTAGATGTTTCATAAGTTCGTGAAACTTGTACAAAGCTCATTGAGGAACTTATAAGCACTCATGTTGCATGAAACTTGGTTTAGAGTCCTAGAAACGCGTTGTTAGATGTTTCATACGTTCGTCAAACTTGTACAAAGCTCATTGAGGAACTTATAAGGGCTCATGTTGCATGAAACTTGGTTTAGAGTCCTAGAAACGCGTTGTTAGATGTTTCATAAGTTCGTGAAACTTTTACAAAGCTCATTGAGATACTTATAAACACTCATGTTGCATGAACCTTGATTTAGAGTCCTAGAAACGCGTTGTTAGATGTTTCATACGTTCTTCAAACTTGTACAAAGCTCATTGAGGAACTTATAAGCTCTCATGTTGCATGAAACTTGGTTTAGAGTCCTAGAAACGCGTTGTTAGATGTTTCATACGTTCGTTAAACTTTTACAAAGCTCATTGAGGAACTTATAAGCGCTCATGTTGCATGAAACTTGGTTTAGAGTCCTAGAAAGGCGTTGTTAGATGTTTCATACGTTCGTCAAACTTGTACAAAGCTCATTGAGGAACTTATAAGCGCTCAAGTTACATGAAACTTGGTTTAGAGTCCTAGAAACGCGTTGTTAGATGTTTCATACGTTCGTCAAACTTGTACAAAGCTCATTGAGGAACTTAGAAGCACTCATGTTGCGTGAAACTTGTTTTAGAGCCCTAGAAACGCGTTGTTAGATGTTTCATAAGTTCGTGAAACTTGTAAAAAGCTCATTGAGGAACTTATAACCACTCATGTTGCATGAAAATTGGTTTAGATTTCTAGAAACGCGTTGTTAGTTGTTTCATAAGTTCGTCACACTTGTATAAAGCTCATTGAGACACTTATAATCATTCATGTTGCATGAAACGTGGTTTACAGTCCTAGAAACGCGTTGTTAGATGTTTCATAAGTTCGTGAAACTTGTAAAAAGTTCATTGAGGAAATTATAAACACTCATGTTGCATGAAACTTGGTTTAGAGTCCTAGAAACGCGTTGTTAGATGTTTCATACGTTCTTCAAACTTGTACAAAGCTCATTGAGGAACTTATAAGCTCTAATGTTGCATGAAACTTGGTTTAGAGTCCTAGAACTGTGTTGTTAGATGTTTCATAAGTTCGTCAAACTTGTACAAAGCTCATTAAGATACTTATAAGCACTCATGTTGCATGAAACTTGGTTTAGTGTCCTAGAAACGCGTTGTTAGATGTTTCATAAATTCGTGAAACTTGTACAAAGCTCATTGAGGAACTTATAAGCACTCATGCTGCATGAAACTTGGTTTAGAATCCTAGAAACGCGTTGGTAGATGTTTCATAAATTCGTGAAACTTGTACAAAGCTCATTGAGGAACTTATAACCACTCATGTTTCATGAAACTTGGTTTAGAGTCCTAGAAACGCGTTGTTAGATGTTCGTAAGTTCGTGAAACTTGTACAAAGCTCATTGAGGAACTTATAAGCACTCATGTTGCATGAAACTTGGTTTAGAGTCCTAGAAACACGTTGTTAGATGTTTCATACGTTTGTCATACTTTAACAAAGCTCATTGAGGAACTTATAAGCTCTCATTGTGCATGAAACTTGGTTTAGAGTCCTAGAAACGCGTTGTTAGAGGTTTCATAAGTTCGTGAAACTTGTACAAAGCTCATTGAGACACTTATATTTACTCATGTTGCATTAAACATGGTTTAGAGTCCTAGAAACGCGTTATTAGATGTTTTATAAGTTCGTGAAACTTGTACAAAACTCATTGAGGAACTTATAAGCACTCATGTTGCATGAAACTTGGTTTAGAGTCCTAGAAACGTGTTGTTAGATGTTTCATACGTTCGTCTAACTTGTACAAAGCTGATTGAGGAACTTAGAAGCACTCAGGTTGCATGAAACTTGTTTTAGAGTCCTAGAAACGCGTTGTTAGATGTTTCATACGTTCGTCAAACTTTTACAAAGCTCATTAAGGAACTTATAAGCTCTCATTGTGCATGAAACTTGGTTTAGAGTCCTAGAAACGCGTTGTTAGAGGTTTCATAAGTTTGTGAAACTTGTACAAAGCTCATTGAGGAACTTATAAGCGCTCATGTTGCATGAAACTTGGTTTAGAGTCCTAGAAACACGTTGTTAGATGTTTCATAAATTCGTGAAACTTGTACAAAGCTCATTGAGATACTTATAAGCACTCATGTTGCATGAAACTTGGTTTCAAGTCCAAGAAACGCGTTGTTAGATGTTTCATACGTTCGTCAAACTTGTACAAAGCTCATTGAAGAACTTATAAGCTCTCTTGTTGCATCAAACTTGGTTTAGAGTCCTAGAAATGCGTTGTTAGATGTTTCATAAGTTCGTCAAACTTGTACAAAGCTCATTGAGATACTTATAAGCACTCAAGTTGCATTAAACTTGGTTTAGAGTCCTAGAAACGCGTTGTTAGATGTTTCATAAGTTCTTCAAACTTGTATAAAGCTCATTGAGGAACTTAGAAGCACTCATGTTGCATGAAACTTGTTTTAGAGTCCTAGAAACGCGTTGTTAGATGTTTCATAAGTTCGTAAAACTTGTACAAAGCTCATTGAGGAACTTATAAGCACTCATGTTGCATGAAACTTTGTTTAGAGTCCTAGAAACACGTTGTTAGATGTTTCATACGTTCGTCAAACTTTTACAAAGCTCATTGAGGAACTTATAAGCTCTCATTGTGCATGAAACTTGGTTTAGAGTCCTAGAAACGCGTTGTTAGATGTTTCATACGTTCGTCAAACTTGTACAAAGCTCATTGAGGAACTTATAAGCGCTCATGTTGCATGAAACTTGGTTTAGAGTCCTAGAAACACGTTGTTAGATGTTTCATAAGTTCGTGAAACTTGTACAAAGCTCATTGAGATACTTATAAGCACTCATGTTGCATGAAACTTGGTTTAGAGTCCTAGAAACGCGTTGTTAGATGTTTCATACGTTCGTCAAACTTGTACAAAGCTCATTGAGGAACTTATAAGCGCTCAAGTTGCATGAAACTTGGTTTAGAGTCCTAGAAACGCGTTGTTAGATGTTTCATACGTTCGTCAAACTTGTACAAAGCTCATTGAGGAACTTAGAAGCACTCATGTTGCGTGAAACTTGTTTTAGAGCCCTAGAAACGCGTTGTTAGATGTTTCATAAGTTCGTGAAACTTGTAAAAAGCTCATTGAGGAACTTATAACCACTCATGTTGCATGAAAATTGGTTTAGATTTCTAGAAACGCGTTGTTAGTTGTTTCATAAGTTCGTCACACTTGTATAAAGCTCATTGAGACACTTATAATCATTCATGTTGCATGAAACGTGGTTTACAGTCCTAGAAACGCGTTGTTAGATGTTTCATAAGTTCGTGAAACTTGTAAAAAGTTCATTGAGGAAATTATAAGCACTCATGTTGAATGAAACTTGGTTTACATTTCTAGAAACGCGTTGTTAGATGTTTCATACGTTCGTAAAACTTGTACAAAGCTCATTGAGGAACTTATAAGCTCTCATGTTGCATGAAACTTGGTTTAGAGTCCTAGAAACGCGTTGTTAGATGTTTCATAAGTTCGTAAAACTTGTACAAAGCTCATTGAGATACTTATAAGCACTCATGTTGCATGAAACTTGGTTTAGAGTCCTAGAAACGCGTTGTTAGATGTATCATACGTTCTTCAAACTTGTACAAAGCTCATTGAGGAACTTATAAGCTCTAATGTTGCATGAAACTTGGTTTAGAGTCCTAGAAACGCGTTGTTAGTTGTTTCATAAGTTCGTCACACTTGTATAAAGCTCATTGAGACACTTATAATCATTCATGTTGCATGAAACGTGGTTTACAATCCTAGAAACGCGTTGTTAGATGTTTCATAAGTTCGTGAAACTTGTAAAAAGTTCATTGATGAACTTATAAGCGCTCATGTTGAATGAAACTTGGTTTACAGTCCTAGAAACGCGTTGTTAGATGTTTCATACATTCGTAAAACTTGTACAAAACTCATTGAGGAACTTATAAGCTCTCATTTTGCATGAAACTTGGTTTAGAGTCCTAGAAACGCGTTGTTAGATGTTTCATAAGTTCGTGAAACTTGTACAAAGCTCATTGAGGAACTTATAAGCACTCATGTTTCATGAAACTTGGTTTAGAGTCCTAGAAACGCGTTGTTAGATGTTCATAAGTTCATGAAACTTGTACAAAGCTCATTGAGGAACTTATTAGCACTCATGTTGCATGAACCTTGGTTTAGAGTCCTAGAAACATGTTGTTAGATGTTTCATACGTTCGTCAAACTTTTATAAAGCTCATTTAGGAACTTATAAGCTCTCATTGTGCATGAAACTTGGTTTAGAGTCCTAGAAACGCGTTGTTAGAGGTTTCATAAGTTCGTGAAACTTGTACAAAGCTCATTGAGACACTTATAAGCTCTCATGTTACATGATACTTGGTTTAGAGTCCTAGAAACGCGTTGTTAGATGTTTCATAAGTTCGTCAAACTTGTATAAAGCTCATTGAGATACTTATAAGCACTCATGTTGCATGAAACTTGGTTTCAAGTCCAAGAAACGCGTTGTTAGATGTTTCATACGTTCGTCAAACTTGTACAAAGCTCATTGAAGAACTTATAAGCTCTCTTGTTGCATCAAACTTGGTTTAGAGTCCTAGAAATGCGTTGTTAGATGTTTCATAAGTTCGTCAAACTTGTACAAAGCTCATTGAGATACTTATAAGCACTCAAGTTGCATTAAACTTGGTTTAGAGTCCTAGAAACGCGTTGTTAGATGTTTCATAAGTTCTTCAAACTTGTATAAAGCTCATTGAGGAACTTAGAAGCACTCATGTTGCATGAAACTTGTTTTAGAGTCCTAGAAACGCGTTGTTAGATGTTTCATAAGTTCGTAAAACTTGTACAAAGCTCATTGAGGAACTTATAAGCACTCATGTTGCATGAAACTTTGTTTAGAGTCCTAGAAACACGTTGTTAGATGTTTCATACGTTCGTCAAACTTTTACAAAGCTCATTGAGGAACTTATAAGCTCTCATTGTGCATGAAACTTGGTTTAGAGTCCTAGAAACGCGTTGTTAGATGTTTCATACGTTCGTCAAACTTGTACAAAGCTCATTGAGGAACTTATAAGCGCTCATGTTGCATGAAACTTGGTTTAGAGTCCTAGAAACACGTTGTTAGATGTTTCATAAGTTCGTGAAACTTGTACAAAGCTCATTGAGATACTTATAAGCACTCATGTTGCATGAAACTTGGTTTAGAGTCCTAGAAACGCGTTGTTAGATGTTTCATACGTTCGTCAAACTTGTACAAAGCTCATTGAGGAACTTATAAGCGCTCAAGTTGCATGAAACTTGGTTTAGAGTCCTAGAAACGCGTTGTTAGATGTTTCATACGTTCGTCAAACTTGTACAAAGCTCATTGAGGAACTTAGAAGCACTCATGTTGCGTGAAACTTGTTTTAGAGCCCTAGAAACGCGTTGTTAGATGTTTCATAAGTTCGTGAAACTTGTAAAAAGCTCATTGAGGAACTTATAACCACTCATGTTGCATGAAAATTGGTTTAGATTTCTAGAAACGCGTTGTTAGTTGTTTCATAAGTTCGTCACACTTGTATAAAGCTCATTGAGACACTTATAATCATTCATGTTGCATGAAACGTGGTTTACAGTCCTAGAAACGCGTTGTTAGATGTTTCATAAGTTCGTGAAACTTGTAAAAAGTTCATTGAGGAAATTATAAGCACTCATGTTGAATGAAACTTGGTTTACATTTCTAGAAACGCGTTGTTAGATGTTTCATACGTTCGTAAAACTTGTACAAAGCTCATTGAGGAACTTATAAGCTCTCATGTTGCATGAAACTTGGTTTAGAGTCCTAGAAACGCGTTGTTAGATGTTTCATAAGTTCGTAAAACTTGTACAAAGCTCATTGAGATACTTATAAGCACTCATGTTGCATGAAACTTGGTTTAGAGTCCTAGAAACGCGTTGTTAGATGTATCATACGTTCTTCAAACTTGTACAAAGCTCATTGAGGAACTTATAAGCTCTAATGTTGCATGAAACTTGGTTTAGAGTCCTAGAAACGCGTTGTTAGTTGTTTCATAAGTTCGTCACACTTGTATAAAGCTCATTGAGACACTTATAATCATTCATGTTGCATGAAACGTGGTTTACAGTCCTAGAAACGCGTTGTTAGATGTTTCATAAGTTCGTGAAACTTGTAAAAAGTTCATTGATGAACTTATAAGCGCTCATGTTGAATGAAACTTGGTTTACAGTCCTAGAAACGCGTTGTTAGATGTTTCATACATTCGTAAAACTTGTACAAAACTCATTGAGGAACTTATAAGCTCTCATTTTGCATGAAACTTGGTTTAGAGTCCTAGAAACGCGTTGTTAGATGTTTCATAAGTTCGTGAAACTTGTACAAAGCTCATTGAGGAACTTATAAGCACTCATGTTTCATGAAACTTGGTTTAGAGTCCTAGAAACGCGTTGTTAGATGTTCATAAGTTCATGAAACTTGTACAAAGCTCATTGAGGAACTTATTAGCACTCATGTTGCATGAACCTTGGTTTAGAGTCCTAGAAACATGTTGTTAGATGTTTCATACGTTCGTCAAACTTTTATAAAGCTCATTTAGGAACTTATAAGCTCTCATTGTGCATGAAACTTGGTTTAGAGTCCTAGAAACGCGTTGTTAGAGGTTTCATAAGTTCGTGAAACTTGTACAAAGCTCATTGAGACACTTATAAGCTCTCATGTTACATGATACTTGGTTTAGAGTCCTAGAAACGCGTTGTTAGATGTTTCATAAGTTCGTCAAACTTGTATAAAGCTCATTGAGACACTTATAAACACCAATGTTGCATGAAACTTGGTTTAGAGTCCTAGAAACGCGTTGTTAGATGTTTCATAAGTTCGTCAAACTTGTAAAAAGTTCATTGAGGAACTTATAAGCGCTCATGTTGAATGAAACTTGGTTTACAGTCCTAGAAACGTGTTGTTAGATGTTTCATACATTCGTAAAACTTGTACAAAGCTCATTGAGGAACTTATAAGCTCTCATGTTGCATGAAACTTGGTTTAGAGTCCTAGAAACGCGTTGTTAAATGTTTCATAAGTTCGTAAAACTTGTACAAAGCTCATTGAGATACTTATAAGCACTCATGTTGCATGAAACTTGGTTTAGAGTCCTAGAAACGCGTTGTTAGATGTTTCATACGTTCGTCAAACTTGTACAAAGCTCATTGAGGAACTTATAAGCTCTCATGTTGCATGAAACTTGGTTTAGAGTCCTAGAAACGCGCTGTTAGATGTTTCATAAGTTCGTGAAACTTGTACAAAGCTCATTGAGACACTTATAAGCACTCGTGTTGCATGAAACTTGGTTTGGAGTCCTAGAAACGCGTTGTTAGATGTTTCATAAGTTCGTTAAACTTGTACAAAGCTCATTGAGACACTTATAAGCACTCATGTTGCATGAAACTTGGTTTAGAATCCTAGAAACGCGTTGTTAGATGTTTCATACGTTCGTAAAACTTATACAAAGCTCATTGAGGCACTTATAAGCTCTCATGTTGCATGAAACTTGGTTTGAGAGTCCTAGAAACGCGTTGTTAGATGTTTCATAAGTTCGTGAAACTTGTACAAAGCTCATTGAGATACTTATAAGCACTCATGGTGCATGAAACTTGGTTTAGAGTCCTAAAAACGAGTTGTTAGATGTTTCATACGTTCGTCAAACTTGTACAAAGCTCATTGAGGAATTTAGAAGCACTCATGTTGAATGAAACTTGGTTTACAGTCCTAGAAACACGTTGTTAGATGTTTCATACGTTCGTAAAACTTGTAAAAAGCTCATTGAGGAACTTATAAGCTCTCATGTTGCATGATACTTGGTTTAGAGTCCTAGAAACGCGTTGTTAGATGTTTCATAAGTTCGTAAAACTTGTACAAATCTCATTGAGATACTTATAATCACTCATGTTGCATGAAACTTGGTTTAGAGTCCTAGAAACTCGTTGTTAGATGTTTCATACGTTCGTCAAACTTGTACAAAGCTCATTGAGGAACTTATAAGCACTCATGTTGCATGAAACTTGGTTTAGAGTCCTAGAAACCCGTTGTTAGATGTTTCATAAGTTCGTGAAACTTGTACAAAGCTCATTGAGGAACTTATAAGCACTCATGTTGCATGAAACTTGGTTTAGAGTCCTAGAAACGCGTTGTTAGATGTTTCATACGTTCGTCAAACTTGTACAAAGCTCATTGAGGAACTTTTAAGGGCTCATGTTGCATGAAACTTGGTTTAGAGTCCTAGAAACGCGTTGTTAGATGTTTCATAAGTTCGTGAAACTTTTACAAAGCTCATTGAGATACTTATAAACACTCATGTTGCATGAACCTTGATTTAGAGTCCTAGAAACGCGTTGTTAGATGTTTCATACGTTCTTCAAACTTGTACAAAGCTCATTGAGGAACTTATAAGCTCTCATGTTGCATGAAACTTGGTTTAGAGTCCTAGAAACGCGTTGTTAGATGTTTCATACGTTCGTTAAACTTTTACAAAGCTCATTGAGGAACTTATAAGCGCTCATGTTGCATGAAACTTGGTTTAGAGTCCTAGAAAGGCGTTGTTAGATGTTTCATACGTTCGTCAAACTTGTACAAAGCTCATTGAGGAACTTATAAGCGCTCAAGTTGCATGAAACTTGGTTTAGAGTCCTAGAAACGCGTTGTTAGATGTTTCATACGTTCGTCAAACTTGTACAAAGCTCATTGAGGAACCTAGAAGCACTCATGTTGCGTGAAACTTGTTTTAGAGCCCTAGAAACGCGTTGTTAGATGTTTCATAAGTTCGTGAAACTTGTAAAAAGCTCATTGAGGAACTTATAACCACTCATGTTGCATGAAAATTGGTTTAGATTTCTAGAAACGCGTTGTTAGTTGTTTCATAAGTTCGTCACACTTGTATAAAGCTCATTGAGACACTTATAATCATTCATGTTGCATGAAACGTGGTTTACAGTCCTAAAAACGCGTTGTTAGATGTTTCATAAGTTCGTGAAACTTGTAAAAAGTTCATTGAGGAAATTATAAGCACTCATGTTGAATGAAACTTGGTTTACAGTCCTAGAAACGCGTTGTTAGATGTTTCATACGTTCGTAAAACTTGTACAAAGCACATTGAGGAACTTATAAGCTCTCATGTTGCATGAAACTTGGTTTAGAGTCCTAGAAACGCGTTGTTAGATGTTTCATAAGTTCGTAAAACTTGTACAAATCTCATTGAGATACTTATAAGCACTCATGTTGCATGAAACTTGGTTTAGAGTCCTAGAAACGCGTTGTTAGATGTTTCATACGTTCTTCAAACTTGTACAAAGCTCATTGAGGAACTTATAAGCTCTAATGTTGCATGAAACTTGGTTTAGAGTCCTAGAACTGTGTTGTTAGATGTTTCATAAGTTCGTCAAACTTGTACAAAGCTCATTAAGATACTTATAAGCACTCATGTTGCATGAAACTTGGTTTAGTGTCCTAGAAACGCGTTGTTAGATGTTTCATAAATTCGTGAAACTTGTACAAAGCTCATTGAGGAACTTATAAGCACTCATGCTGCATGAAACTTGGTTTAGAATCCTAGAAACGCGTTGGTAGATGTTTCATAAGTTCGTGAAACTTGTACAAAGCTCATTGAGGAACTTATAACCACTCATGTTTCATGAAACTTGGTTTAGAGTCCTAGAAACGCGTTGTTAGATGTTCGTAAGTTCGTGAAACTTGTACAAAGCTCATTGAGGAACTTATAAGCACTCATGTTGCATGAAACTTGGTTTAGAGTCCTAGAAACACGTTGTTAGATGTTTCATACGTTCGTCATACTTTAACAAAGCTCATTGAGGAACTTATAAGCTCTCATTGTGCATGAAACTTGGTTTAGAGTCCTAGAAACGCGTTGTTAGAGGTTTCATAAGTTCGTGAAACTTGTACAAAGCTCATTGAGACACTTATAATTACTCATGTTGCATTAAACATGGTTTAGAGTCCTAGAAACGCGTTGTTAGATGTTTTATAAGTTCGTGAAACTTGTACAAAGCTCATTGAGGAACTTATAAGCACTCATGTTGCATGAAACTTGGTTTAGAGTCCTAGAAACGCGTTGTTAGATGTTTCATACGTTCGTCTAACTTGTACAAAGCTCATTGAGGAACTTAGAAGCACTCAGGTTGCATGAAACTTGTTTTAGAGTCCTAGAAACGCGTTGTTAGATGTTTCATACGTTCGTCAAACTTTTACAAAGCTCAATGAGGAACTTATAAGCTCTCATTGTGCATGAAACTTGGTTTAGAGTCCTAGAAACGCGTTGTTAGAGGTTTCATAAGTTTGTGAAACTTGTACAAAGCTCATTGAGGAACTTATAAGCGCTCATGTTGCATGAAACTTGGTTTAGAGTCCTAGAAACACGTTGTTAGATGTTTCATAAGTTCGTGAAACTTGTACAAAGCTCATTGAGATACTTATAAGCACTCATGTTGCATGAAACTTGGTTTCAAGTCCAAGAAACGCGTTGTTAGATGTTTCATACGTTCGTCAAACTTGTACAAAGCTCATTGAGGAACTTATAAGCTCTCTTGTTGCATCAAACTTGGTTTAGAGTCCTAGAAATGCGTTGTTAGATGTTTCATAAGTTCGTCAAACTTGTACAAAGCTCATTGAGATACTTATAAGCACTCATGTTGCATTAAACTTGGTTTAGAGTCCTAGAAACGCGTTGTTAGATGGTTCATAAGTTCTTCAAACTTGTATAAAGCTCATTGAGGAACTTAGAAGCACTCATGTTGCATGAAACTTGTTTTAGAGTCCTAGAAACGCGTTGTTAGATGTTTCATAAGTTCGTAAAACTTGTACAAAGCTCATTGAGGAACATATAAGCACTCATGTTGCATGAAACTTTGTTTAGAGTCCTAGAAACACGTTGTTAGATGTTTCATACGTTCGTCAAACTTTTACAAAGCTCATTGAGGAACTTATAAGCTCTCATTGTGCATGAAACTTGGTTTAGAGTCCTAGAAACGCGTTGTTAGATGTTTCATACGTTCGTCAAACTTGTACAAAGCTCATTGAGGAACTTATAAGCGCTCAAGTTGCATGAAACTTGGTTTAGAGTCCTAGAAACGCGTTGTTAGATGTTTCATACGTTCGTCAAACTTGTACAAAGCTCATTGAGGAACTTAGAAGCACTCATGTTGCATGAAAATTGTTTTAGAGACCTAGAAACGCGTTGTTAGATGTTTCATAAGTTCGTGAAACTTGTAAAAAGCTCATTGAGGAACTTATAACCACTCATGTTGCATGAAAATTGGTTTAGATTTCTAGAAACGCGTTGTTAGATGTTTCATAAGTTCGTCACACTTGTATAAAGCTCATTTAGACACTTATAATCATTCATGTTGCATGAAACGTGGTTTACAGTCCTAGAAACGCGTTGTTAGATGTTTCATAAGTTCGTGAAACTTGTAAAAAGTTCATTGAGGAAATTATAAGCACTCATGTTGAATGAAACTTGGTTTACAGTCCTAGAAACGCGTTGTTAGATGTTTCATACGTTCGTAAAACTTGTACAAAGCTCATTGAGGAACTTATAAGCTCTCATGTTGCATGAAACTTGGTTTAGAGTCCTAGAAACGCGTTGTTAGATGTTTCATAAGTTCGTAAAACTTGTACAAAGCTCATTGAGATACTTATAAGCACTCATGTTGCATGAAACTTGGTTTAGAGTCCTAGAAACGCGTTGTTAGATGTTTCATACGTTCTTCAAACTTGTACAAAGATCATTGAGGAACTTATAAGCTCTTATGTTGCATGACACTTGGTTTAGAGTCCTAGAACTGTGTTGTTAGATGTTTCATAAGTTCGTCAAACTTGTACAAAACTCATTTAGATACTTATAAGCACTCATGTTGCATGAAACTTGGTTTAGTGTCCTAGAAACACGTTGTTAGATGTTTCATAAATTCGTGAAACTTGTACAAAGCTCATTGAGGAACTTATAAGCAATCATGTTGCATGAAACTTGGTTTAGAATCCTAGAAACGCGTTGGTAGATGTTTCAGAAGTTCGTGAAACTTGTACAAAGCTCATTGAGGAACTTATAAGCACTCATGTTTCATGAAACTTGGTTTAGAGTCCTAGAAACGCGTTGTTAGATGTCCATAAGTTCGTGAAACTTGTACAAAGCTCATTGAGGAACTTATAAGCACTCATGTTGCATGAAACTTGGTTTAGAGTCCTAGAAACACGTTGTTAGATGTTTCATACGTTCGTCAAACTTTAACAAAGCTCATTGAGGAATTTATAAGCTCTCATTGTACATGAAACTTGGTTTAGAGTCCTTGAAACGCGTTGTTAGAGGTTTCATAAGTTCGTGAAACTTGTACAAAGCTCATTGAGTCACTTATAATTACTCATGTTGCATTAAACATGGTTTAGAGTCCTAGAAACGCGTTGTTAGATGTTTTATAAGTTCGTGAAACTTGTACAAAGCTCATTGAGGAACTTATAAGCACTCATGTTGCATGAAACTTGGTTTAGAGTCCTAGAAACGCATTGTTAGATGTTTCATACGTTCGTCTAACTTGTACAAAGCTCATTGAGGAACTTAGAAGCACTCATGTTGCATGAAACTTGTTTTAGAGTCCTAGAAACGCGTTGTTAGATGTTTCATACGTTCGTCAAACTTTTACAAAGCTCATTGAGATACTTATAAGCACTCATGTTGCATTAAACTTGGTTTAGAGTCCTAGAAACGCGTTGTTAGATGTTTCATAAGTTCGTGAAACTTGTACAAAGCACATTGAGATACTTATAAGCACTCATGTTGCATGAAACTTGGTTTCAAGTCCGAGAAACGTGTTGTTAGATGTTTCATACGTTCGTCAAACTTGTACAAAGCTCATTGAGGAACTTATAAGCCCTCATGTTGCATGAAACTTGGTTTAGAGTCCTAGAAACGTGTTGTTAGATGTTTCATAAGTTCGTCAAACTTGTACAAAGCTCATTGAGATACTTATAAGCAGTCATGTTGCATTAAACTTGGTTTAGATTCCTAGAAACGCGTTGTTAGATGTTTCATAAGTTCTTCAAACTTGTATAAATCTCATTGAGGAACTTAGAAGCACTCATGTTGCATGAAACTTGTTTTAGAGTCCTAGAAACGCGTTGTTAGATGTTTCATAAGTTCGTAAAACTTGTACAAAGCTCATTGAGGAACTTATAAGCACTCATGTTGCATGAAACTTTGTTTAGAGTCCTAGAAACACGTTGTTAGATGTTTCATACGTTCGTCAAACTTTTACAAAGCTCATTGAGGAACTTATAAGCTCTCATTGTGCATGAAACTTGGTTTAGAGTCCTAGAAACGCGTTGTTAGATGTTTCATACGTTCGTCAAACTTGTACAAAGCTCATTGAGGAACTTATAAGGGCTCATGTTGCATGAAACTTGGTTTAGAGTCCTAGAAACGCGTTGTTAGATGTTCCATAAGTTCGTGAAACTTGTACAAAGCTCATTGACATACTTATAAGCACTCATGTTGCATGAACCTTGATTTAGAGTCCTAGAAACGCGTTGTTAGATGTTTCATACGTTTTTCAAACTTGTACAAAGCTCATTGAGGAACTTATAAGCTCTCATGTTGCATGAAACTTGGTTTAGAGTCCTAGAAACGCGTTGTTAGATGTTTCTTACGTTCGTCAAACTTTTACAAAGCTCATTGAGGAACTTATAAGCGCTCATGTTGCATGAAACTTGGTTTAGAGTCCTAGAAAGGCGTTGTTAGATGTTTCATACGTTCGTCAAACTTGTACAAAGCTCATTGAGGAACTTATAAGCGCTCAAGTTGCATGAAACTTGGTTTAGAGTCCTAGAAACGCGTTGTTAGATGTTTCATACGTTCGTCAAACTTGTACAAAGCTCATTGAGGAACTTAGAAGCTCTCATGTTGCATGAAACTTGTTTTAGAGCCCTAGAAACGCGTTGTTAGATGTTTCATAAGTTCGTGAAACTTGTAAAAAGCTCATTGAGGAACTTATAACCACTCATGTTGCATGAAAATTGGTTTAGATTTCTAGAAACGCGTTGTTAGTTGTTTCATAAGTTCGTCACACTTGTATAAAGCTCATTGAGACACTTATAATCATTCATGTTGCATGAAACGTGGTTTACAGTCCTAGAAACGCGTTGTTTGATGTTTCATAAGTTCGTGAAACTTGTAAAAAGTTCATTGAGGAAATTATAAGCACTCATATTTAATGAAACTTGGTTTACAGTCCTAGAAACGCGTTGTTAGATGTTTCATACGTTCGTAAAACTTGTACAAAGCTCATTGAGGAACTTATAAGCTCTCATGTTGCATGAAACTTGGTTTAGAGTCCTAGAAACGCGTTGTTAGATGTTTCATAAGTTCGTAAAACATGTACAAACCTCATTGGGATACTTATAAGCACTCATGTTGCATGAAACTTGGTTTAGAGTCCTAGAAACGCGTTGTTAGTTGTTTCATACATTCTTCAAACTTGTAGAAAGCTCATTGAGGAACTTATAAGCTCTAATGTTGCATGAAACTTGGTTTAGAGTCCTAGAACTGTGTTGTTAGATGTTTCATAAGTTCGTCAAACTTGTACAAAGCTCATTAAGATATTTAAAAGCACTCATGTTGCATGAAACTTGGTTTAGTGTCCTAGAAACGCGTTGTTAGATGTTTCATAAATTCGTGAAACTTGTACAAAGCTCATTGAGGAACTTATAAGCACTCATGTTGCATGAAACTTGGTTTAGAATTCTAGAAACGCGTTGGTAGATGTTTCATAAGTTCGTGAAACTTGTACAAAGCTCATTGAGGAACTTATAAGCACTCATGTTTCATGAAACTTGGTTTAGAGTCCTAGAAACGCGTTGTTAGATGTTCATAAGTTCGTGAAACTTGTACAAAGCTCATTGAGGAACTTATAAGCACTCATGTTGCATGAAACTTGGTTTAGAGTCCTAGAAACACGTTGTTAGATGTTTCATACGTTCGTCAAACTTTAACAAAGCTCATTGAGGAACTTATAAGCTCTCATTGTGCATGAAACTTGGTTTAGAGTCCTAGAAACGCGTTGTTAGAGGTTTCATAAGTTCGTGAAACTTGTACAAAGCTCATTGAGACACTTATAATTACTCATGTTGCATTTAACATGGTTTAGAGTCCTAGAAACGCGTTGTTAGATGTTTTATAAGTTCGTGAAACTTGTACAAACCTCATTGAGGAACTTATAAGCACTCATGTTGCATGAAACTTGGTTTAGAGTCCTAGAAACGCGTTGTTAGATGTTTCATACGTTCGTCTAACTTGTACAAAGCTCATTGAGGAACTTATAAGCACTCATGTTGCATGAAACTTGTTTTAGAGTCCTAGAAACGCGTTGTTAGATGTTTCATAAGTTCGTAAAACTTGTACAAAGCTCATTGAGGAACTTATAAGCACTCATGTTGCATGAAACTTTGTTTAGAGTCCTAGAAACACGTTGTTAGATGTTTCATACGTTCGTCAGACTTTTACAAAGCTCATTGAGGAACTTATAAGCTCTCATTGTGCATGAAACTTGGTTTAGAGTCCTAGAAACGCGTTGTTAGATCTTTCATACGTTCGTCAAACTTGTACAAAGCTCATTGAGGAACTTATAAGCGCTCATGTTGCATGAAACTTGGTTTAGAGTCCTAGAAACGCGTTGTTAGATGTTTCATAAGTTCGTGAAACTTGTACAAAGCTCATTGAGATACTTATAAGCACTCATGTTGCATGAAACTTTCCTAGAAATGCGTTGTTAGATGTTTCATACGTTCGTCAAACTTGTACAAAGCTCATTGAGGAACTTATAAGCTCTCATGTTGCATGAAACTTGGTTTAGAGTCCTAGAAACGCATTCTTAGATGTTTCATACGTTCGTCAAACTTTTACAAAGCTCATTGAGGAACTTATAAGCACTCATGTTTCATGAAACTTGGTTTAGAGTCCTAGAAACGCGTTTTTAGATGTTCATAAGTTCGTGAAACTTGTACAAAGCTCATTGAGGAACTTATAAGCACTCATGTTGCATGAAACTTGGTTTAGAGTCCTAGAAACACGTTGTTAGATGTTTCATACGTTCGTCAAACTTTTACAAAGCTCATTGAGGAACTTATAAACTCTCATTTTGCATGAAACTTGGTTTAGAGTCCTAGAAACGCGTTGTTAGAGGTTTCATAAGTTCGTGAAACTTGTACAAAGCTCATTGAGACACTTATACTTACTCATGTTGCATGAAACATGGTTTAGAGTCCTAGAAACGCGTTGTTAGATGTTTTATAAGTTCGTGAAACTTGTACAAAGCTCATTGAGGAATTTATAAGCACTCATGTTGCATGAAACTTGGTTTAGAGTCCTAGAAACGCGTTGTTAGATGTTTCATACGTTCGTCAAACTTGTACAAAGTTCATTGATGAACTTAGAAGAACTTATGTTGCATGAAACTTGTTTTAGAGTCCTAGAAACGCGTTGTTAGATGTTTCATAAGTTCGTAAAACTTGTACAAAACTCATTGAGGAACTTATAAGCACTCATGTTTCATGAAACTTTGTTTAGAGTCCTAGAAACACATTGTTAGATGTTTCATACTTTCGTCAAACTTTTACAAAGCTCATTGAGGAACTTATAAGCTCTCATTGTGCATGAAACTTGGTTTAGAGTCCTAGAAACGCGTTGTTAGATGTTTCATACTTTCGTCAAACTTGTACAAAGCTCATTGAGGAACTTATAAGCGCTCATGTTGCATGAAACTTGGTTTAGAGTCCTAGAAACGCGTTGTTAGATGTTTCATAAGTTCGTGAAACTTGTACAAAGCTCTTTGAGATACTTAAAAGCACTCATGTTGAATGAAACTTTCCTAGAAACGCGTTGTTAGATGTTTCATACGTTCGTCAAACTTGTACAAAGCTCATTGAGGAACTTATAAGCTCTCATGTTGCATGAAACTTGGTTTAGAGTCCTAGAAACGCGTTGTTAGATGTTTCATACGTTCGTCAAACTTTTACAAAGCTCATTGAGGAACTTATAAGCACTCATGTTTCATGAAACTTGGTTTAGAGTCCTAGAAACGCGTTGTTAGATGTTCATAAGTTCGTGAAACTTGTACAAAGCTCATTGAGGAACTTATAAGCACTCATGTTGCATGAAACTTGGTTTAGAGTCCTAGAAACACGTTGTTAGATGTTTCATACGTTCGTCAAACTTTTACAAAGCTCATTGAGGAATTTATA
Source organism: Cochlearia excelsa (assembly GCA_963556525.1). Classification (NCBI taxonomy): domain Eukaryota; kingdom Viridiplantae; phylum Streptophyta; class Magnoliopsida; order Brassicales; family Brassicaceae; genus Cochlearia; species Cochlearia excelsa. Next base: position 33,586,276 of record OY748327.1, on the reverse strand, counting down.
AGCTCTCATTGTGCATGAAACTTGGTTTAGAGTCCTAGAAACGCGTTGTTAGAGGTTTCATAAGTTCGTGAAACTTGTACAAAGCTCATTGAGACACTTATAATTACTCATGTTGCAAGAAACATGGTTTAGAGTCCTAGAAACGCGTTGTTAGATGTTTCATACGTTCGTCAAACTTGTACAAAGCTCATTGAGGAACTTAGAAACACTTATGTTGCATGAAACTTGTTTTAGAGTCCTAGAAACGCGTTGTTAGATGTTTCATAAGTTCGTAAAACTTGTACAAAGCTCATTGAGGAACTTATAAGCACTCATATTGCAGGAAACTTTGTTTAGAGTCCTAGAAACACGTTGTTAGATGTTTCATACGTTCGTCAAACTTTTACAAAGCTCATTGAGGAACTTATAAGCTCTCATTGTGCATGAAACTTGGTTTAGAGTCCTAGAAACGCGTTGTTAGATGTTTCATACGTTCGTCAAACTTGTACAAACCTCATTGAGGAACTTATAAGCTCTCATGTTGCATGAAACTTGGTTTAGAGTCCTAGAAACGCGTTGTTAGATGTTTCATAAGTTCGTCAAACTTGTACAAAGCTCATTGAGATACTTATAAGCACTCATGTTGCATGAAACTTGGTTTAGATTCCTAGAAACGCGTTGTTAGATGTTTCATAAGTTCTTCAAACTTGTACAAAGCTCATTGAAGACCTTATAAGCTCTCATGTTGCATGAAACTTTGTTTATAGCCCTAGAAACGCGTTGTTAGATGTTTCATAAGTTCGTGAAACTTGTACAAAGCTCATTGAGATACTTATAAGCACTCATGTTGCATGAAACTTGGTTTAGAGTCCTAGAAACGCGTTGTTAGATGTTTCATAAGTTCGTCACACTTGTATAAAGCTCACTGAGACACTTATAATCATTCATGTTGCATGAAACTTGGTTTACAGTCCTAGAAACGCGTTGTTAGATGTTTCATAAGTTCGTGAAACTTGTACAAAGTTCATTGAGGAACTTATAAGCACTCATGTTAAATGAAACTTGGTTTACAGTCCTAGAAACGCGTTGTTAGATGTTTCATACGTTCGTAAAACTTGTACAAAGCTCATTGAGGAACTTATAAGCTATCATGTTGCATGAAACTTGGTTTAGAGTCCTAGAAACGCGTTGTTAGATGTTTCATAAGTTCGTAAAACTTGTACAAAGCTCATTGAGATACTTATAAGCACTCATGTTGCATAAAACTTGGTTTAGAGTCCTAGAAACGCGTTGTTAGATGTTTCATACGTTCGTCAAACTTGTACAAAGCTCATTGAGGAACTTATAAGCTCTCATGTTGCATGAAACTTGGTTTAGAGTCCTAGAAACGTGTTGTTAGATGTTTTAAAAGTTCGTCAAACTTGTACAAAGCTCATTAAGATACTTATAAGCACTCATGTTACATGAAACTTGGTTTAGTGTCCTAGAAACGCGTTGTTAGATGTTTCATAAGTTCGTGAAACTTGTACAAAGCTCATTGAGGAACTTATAAGCACTCATGTTGCATGAAACTTGGTTTAGAATCCTACAAACGCGTTGTTAGATGTTTCATAAGTTCGTGAAACTTGTACAAAGCTCATTGAGGAACTTATAAGCACTCATGTTTCATGAAACTTGATTTAGAGTCCTAGAAACGCGTTGTTAGATGTTCATAAGTTCGTGAAACTTGTATTAAGCTCATTGAGGAACTTATAAGCACTCATGTTGCATGAAACTTGGTTTAGAGTCCTAGAAACACGTTGTTAGATATTTCATACGTTCGTCAAACTTTTACAAAGCTCATTGAGGAACTTATAAGCTCTCATTGTGCATGAAACTATGTTTAGAGTCCTAGAAACGCGTTGTTAGAGGTTTCATAAGTTCGTGAAACTTGTACAAAGCTCATTGAGACACTTATAATCTCTCATGTTGCATGAAAATTGGTTTAGCGTCCTAGAAACGCGTTGTTAGATGTTTCATAAGTTCGTCAAACTTGTATAAAGCTCATTGAGACACTTATAAGCGCCAATGTTGCATGAAACTTGGTTTCGAGTCCTAGAAACGCGTTGTTAGATGTTTCATAAGTTCGTCAAACTTGTAAAAAGTTCATTGATGAACTTATAAGCGCTCATGTTGAATGAAGCTTGGTTTACAGTCCTAGAAACGCGTTGTTAGATGTTTCATACATTCGTAAAACTTGTACAAAGCTCATTGATGAACTTATAAGCTCTCATGTTGCATGAAACTTGGTTTAGAGTCCTAGAAACGCGTTGGTAGATGTTTCATAAGTTCGTGAAACTTGTACAAAGCTCATTGAGGAAGTTATAAGCACTCATGTTTCATGAAACTTTTTTTAGAGTCCTAGAAACGCGTTGTTAGATGTTTCATAAGTTCGTGAAACTTGTACAAAGCTCATTGAGGAACTTATAAGCACTCATGTTGCATGAAACTTGGTTTAGAGTCCTAGAAACGCGTTGTTAGAGGTTTCATAAGTTCGTGAAACTTGTACAAAGCTCATTGAGACACTTATAAGCTCTCATGTTGCATGATACTTGGTTTAGAGTCCTAGAAACGCGTTGTTAGATGTTTCATAAGTTCGTCAAACTTGTATAAAGCTCATTGAGACACTTATAAGCGCCAATGTTGCATGAAACTTGGTTTAGAGTCCTAGAAACGCGTTGTTAGATGTTTCATAAGTTCGTCAAACTTGTAAAAAGTTCATTGAGGAACTTATAAGCGCTCATGTTGAATGAAACTTGGTTTACAGTCCTAGAAACGCGTTGTTAGATGTTTCATACATTCGTAAAACTTGTACAAAGCTCATTGAGGAACTTATAAGCTCTCATGTTGCATGAAACTTGGTTTAGAGTCCTAGAAACGCGTTGTTAAATGTTTCATAAGTTCGTAAAACTTGTATAAAGCTCATTGAGATACTTATAAGCACTCATGTTGCATGAAACTTGGTTTAGAGTCCTAGAAACGCGTTGTTAGATGTTTCATACGTTCGTCAAACTTGTACAAAGCTCATTGAGATACTTATAAGCACTCATGTTGCATGAAACTTGGTTTAGATTCCTAGAAACGCGTTGTTAGATGTTTCATAAGTTCTTCAAACTTGTACAAAGCTCATTGAAGACCTTATAAGCTCTCATGTTGCATGAAACTTTGTTTATAGTCTTAGAAACGCGTTGTTAGATGTTTCATAAGTTCGTGAAACTTGTACAAAGCTCATTGAGATACTTATAAGCACTCATGTTGCATGAAACTTGGTTTAGAGTCCTAGAAACGCCTTGTTAGATGTTTCATAAGTTCGTCAAACTTGTATAAAGCTCATTGAGACACTTATAATCATTCATGTTGAATGAAACTTGGTTTAGAGTCCTAGAAACGCGTTGTTAGACGTTTCATAAGTTCGTGAAACTTGTACAAAGCTCATTGAGATACTTATAAGCACTCATGTTGCATGAAACTTGGTTTAGAGTCCTAGAAACGACTTGTTAGATGTTTCATAAGTTCGTCAAACTTGTATAAAGCTTATTGAGACACTTATAATCATTCATGTTGCATGAAACTTGGTTTAGAGTCCTAGAAACGCGTTGTTAGACGTTTCATAAGTTCGTGAAACTTGTACAAAGCTCATTGAGGAACTTATAAGCACTCATGTTGCATGAAACTTGGTTTTGAATCCTAGAAACGCGTTGTTAGATGTTTCATACGTTCGTAAAACTTGTACAAAGCTCATTGAGGAACTTATAAGCTCTCATGTTGCATGAACCTTGGTTTAAAGGTCTAGAAACGCGTTGTTAGATGTTCATAAGTTCGTGAAACTTGTACAAAGCTCATTGAGGAACTTATAAGCACTCCTGTTGCATGAAACTTGGTTTAGAGTCCTAGAAACACGTTGTTAGATGTTTCATACGTTCGTCAAACTTTTACAAAGCTCATTGAGGAACTTATAAGCTCTCATTGTGCATGAAACTTGGTTTAGGGTCCTAGAAACGCGTTGTTAGAGGTTTCATAAGTTCGTGAAACTTGTACAAAGCTCATGGAGACACTTATAAGCTCTCATGTTGCATGAAACTTGGTTTACAGTCCTAGAAACGCGTTGTTAGATGTTTCATACGTTCGTAAAACTTTTCACAAAGCTCATTGAGGAACTTATAAGCTATCATGTTGCATGAAACTTGATTTAGAGTCCTAGAAACGCGTTGTTAGATGTTTCATAAGTTCGTAAAACTTGTAAAAAGCTCATTGAGATACTTATAAGCACTCATGTTGCATGAAACTTGGTTTAGATTCCTAGAAACGCGTTGTTAGATGTTTCATACGTTCGTAAAACTTGTACAAAGCTCATTGAGGAACTTATAAGCTCTCATGTTGCATGAAACTTGGTTTAGAGTCCTAGAAACGTGTTGTTAGATGTTTCATAAGTTCGTCAAACTTGTACAAAGCTCATTAAGATACTTATAAGCACTCATGTTGCATGAAACGTGGTTTAGTGTCCTAGAAACGCGTTGTTAGATGTTTCATAAGTTTGTGAAACTTGTACAAAGATCATTGAGGAACTTATAAGGACTCATGTTGCATGAAACTTGGTTTAGAATCCTACAAACGCGTTGTTAGATGTTTCATAAGTTCGTGAAACTTGTACAAAGCTCATTGAGGAACTTATAAGCACTCATGTTTCATGAAACTTGGTTTAGAGTCCTAGAAACGCGTTGTTAGATGTTTCATACGTTCGTCAAACTTGTACAAAGCTCATTGAGGAACTTATAAGCTCTCATGTTGCATGAAACTTGGTTTAGAGTCCTAGAAACGTGTTGTTAGATGTTTCATAAGTTCGTCAAACTTGTACAAAGCTCATTGAGATAATTATAAGCACTAATGTAGAATGAAACTTGGTTTAGAGTTCTAGAAACGCGTTGTTAGATGTTTCATAAGTTCGTGAAACTTGTACAAAGCTCATTGAGGAACTTATAAGCAGTCATGTTGCATGAAACTTGGTTTAGAATCCTAGAAACGCGTTGTTAGATGTTCATAAGTTCGTGAAACTTGTACAAAGCTCATTGGGGAACTTATAAGCACTCATGTTGCATGAAACTTGGTTTAGAGTCCTAGAAACACGTTGTTAGATGTTTCATACGTTCGTCAAACTTTTACAAAGCTCATTTAGGAACTTATAAGCTCTCATTGGGCATGAAACTTGGTTTAGAGTCCTAGAAACGCGTTGTTAGAGGTTTCATAAGTTCGTGAAACTTGTACAAAGCTCATTGAGACACTTATAAGCTCTCATGTTGCATGAAACTTGGTTTAGAGTCCTAGAAACGCGTTGTTAGATGTTTCATAAGTTCGTCAAACTTGTATAAAGCTCATTGAGACACTTATAAGCGCCAATGTTGCATGAAACTTGGTTTAGAGTCCTACAAACGCGTTGTTAGATTTTTCATATGTTCGTCAAACTTGTAAAAAGTTCATTGAGGAACTTATAAGCGCTCATGTTGAATGAAACTTGGTTTACAGTCCTAGAAACGCGTTGTTAGATGTTTCATACATTCGTAAAACTTGTACAAAGCTCATTGAGGATCTTATAAGCTCTCATGTTGCATGAAACTTGGTTTAGAGTCCTAGAAACGCGTTGTTAGATGTTTCATAAGTTCGTAAAACTTGAACAAAGCTCATTGAGATACTTATAAGCACTCATGTTGTATGAAACTTGGTTTAGAGTCCTAGAAACGAGTTGTTAGATGTTTCATATGTTCGTCAAACTTGTACAAAGCTCATTGAGGAACTTATAAGCTCTCATGTTGCATGAAAATTGGTTTAGAGTCCTAGAAACGTGTTGTTAGATGTTTCATAAGTTCGTCAAACTTGTACAAAGCTCATTGAAATACTTATAAGCACTCATGTTGCATGAAACTTGGTTTAGAGTTCTAGAAACGCGTTGTTAGATGTTTCATAAGTTCGTGAAACTTGTACAAAGCTCATTGAGGAACTTATAAGCACTCATGTTGCATGAAACTTGGTTTAGAATCCTAGAAACGCGTTGTTAGATGTTCATAAGTTCGTGAAACTTGTATAAAGCTCATTGAGGAACTTATAAGCACTCATGTTGCATGAAACTTGGTTTAGAGTCCTAGAAACACGTTGTTAGATGTTTCATACGTTCGTCAAACTTTAACAAAGCTCATTGAGGAACTTATAAGCTCTCATTGTGCATGAAACTTGGTTTAGAGTCCTAGAAATGCGTTGTTAGAGGTTTCATAAGTTCGTGAAACTTGTACAAAGCTCATTGAGACACTTATAATCACTCATGTTGCATGAAACTTGGTTTGGAGTCCTAGAAACGCGATGTTAGATGTTTCATAAGTTCGTTAAAATTGTACAAAGCTCATTGAGACACTTATAAGCACTCATGTTGCATGAAACTTGGTTTAGAATCCTAGAAACGCGATGTTAGATGTTTCATACGTTTGTTAAACTTATAGAAAGCTCATTGAGGCACTTATAAGCTCTCATGTTGCATGAAACTTGGTTTAGAGTCCTAGAAACGCGTTGTTAGATGTTTTATAAGTTCGTGAAACTTGTACAAAGCTCATTGAGATACTTATAAGCACTCATGGTGCATGAAACTTGGTTTAGAGTCCTAAAAACGCGTTGTAAGATGTTTCATACGTTCGATAAACTTGTACAAAGCTCATTGAGGAATTTAGAAGCACTCATGTTGAATGAAACTTGGTTTACAGTCCTAGAAACACGTTGTTAGATGTTTCATACGTTCGTCAAACTTGTAAAAAGCTCATTGAGGAACTTATAAGTTCTCATGTTGCATGAAACTTGGTTTAGAGTCCTAGAAACGCGTTGTTAGATGTTTCATACGTTCGTCAAACTTGTTCAAAGCTCATTGAGGAACTTATAAGCTCTCATGTTGCATGAAACTTGGTTTAGAGTCCTAGAAACGTGTTGTTCGATGTTTCATAAGTTCGTCAAACTTGTACAAAGCTCATTGAGATACTTATAAGCACTCATGTAGCATGAAACTTGGTTTAGAGTTCTAGAAACGCGTTGTTAGATGTTTCATAAGTTCGTAAAACTTGTACAAATCTTATTGAGATACTTATAATCTCTCATGTTGAATTAAACTTGGTTTAGAGTCTTAGAAACGCGTTGTTAGATGTTTCATACGTTCGTCAAACTTGTACAAAGCTCATTGAGGAACTTATAAGCACTCATGTTGCATGAAACTTGGTTTAGAGTCCTAGAAACACGTTGTTAGATGTTTTATACGTTCGTCAAACTTTTACAAAGCTCATTTAGGAACTTATAAGCTCTCATTGTGCATGAAACTTGGTTTAGAGTCCTAGAAATGCGTTGTTAGAGTTTTCATAAGTTCGTGAAATTTGTACAAAGCTCATTGAGACACTTATAATCACTCATGTTGCATGAAACTTGGTTTAGAGTCCTAGAAACGCGTTGTTAGATGTTTCATAAGTTCGTGAAACTTGTATCAAGCTCATTGAGGAACTTATAAGCACTCATGTTGCATGAAACTTGGTTTAGAATCCTAGAAACGCGTTGTTAGATGTTTCATACGTTCGTAAAACTTATACAAAGCTCATCGAGGAACTTATAAGCTCTCATGTTAGATGTTTTATAAGTTCGTCAAACTTGTACAAAGCTCATTGAGATACTTATAAGCACTTATGTTGCATGAAACTTGATTTAGAGTCCTAGAAACGCGTTGTTAGATGAATCATAAGTTCGTCCAACTTGTACAAAGCTCATTGAGGAACTTATAAGCGCCAATGTTGCATGAAACTTGGTTTAGAGTCCTAGAAACACGTTGTTAGATTTTTCATACGTTCGTCAAACTTATACAAAGCTCATTGAGGAACTTATAAGCTCTCATGTTGCATGAAACTTGGTTTAGAGTCCTAGAAACGTGTTTGTTAGATGTTTTATAAGTTCGTCAAACTTGTACAAAGCTCATTGAGATACTTATAAGCACTCATGTTGCAGGAAACTTGATTTAGAGTCCTAGAAACGCGTTGTTAGATGTTTCATAAGTTCGTCCAACTTGTACAAAGCTCATTGAGGAACTTATAAGCGCCAATGTTGCATGAAACTTGGTTTAGAGTCCTAGAAACACGTTGTTAGATGTTTCATAAGTTCGTGAAACTTGTACAAAGCTCATTGAGACACTTATAAGCACTCATGTTGCATGAAACTTGGTTTGGAATCCTAGAAACGCGATGTTAGATGTTTCATAAGTTCGTTAAACTTGTACAAAGCTCATTGAGACACTTATAAGCACTCATGTTGCATGAAACTTGGTTTAGAATCCTAGAAACGCGTTGTTAGATGTTTCATACATTCGTACAACTTATACAAAGCTCATCGAGGAACTTATAAGCTCTCATGTTGCATGAAACTTGGTTTAGAGTCCTAGAAACGCGTTGTTAGATGTTTCATAAGTTCTTGAAACTTGTACAAAGCTCATTGAGATACTTATAAGCACTCATGTTGCATGAAACTTGGTTTAGAGTCCTAGAAACGCGTTGTTAGATTTTCATACGTTCGTCAAACTTGTATAAAGCTCATTGAGGAACTTATAAGCTCTCATGTTGCATGAAACTTGGTTTAGAGTCCTAGAAACATGTTGTTAGATGCTTTATAAGTTCGTCAAACTTGTACAAAGCTCATTGAGATACTTATAAGCACTCATGTTGCATGAAACTTCATTTAGAGTCCTAGAAACGCGTTGTTAGATGTTTCATAAGTTTGTGAAACTTGTACAAAGCTCATTGAGGAACTTATAAGCGATCATGTTGCATGAAACTTGGTTTAGAATCCTAGAAACGCATTGTTAGATGTTCATAAGTTTGTGAAACTTGTACAAAGTTCATTGAGGAACTTATAAGCACTCATGTTGCATGAAACTTGGTTTAGAGTCCTAGAAACACGTTGTTAGATGTTTCATACGTTCGTCAAACTTTTACAAAGCTCATTGAGGAACTTATAAGCTCTGATTATGCATGAAAGTTTGTTTAGAGTCCTAGAAATGCGTTGTTAGAGGTTTCATAATCACTCATGTTGCATGAAACTTGGTTTATAGTCCTAGAAACGCGTTGTTAGATGTTTCATAAGTTCGTCCAACTTGTACAAAGCTCATTGAGGAACTTATAAGCGCCAATGTTGCATGAAACTTGGTTTAGAGTCCTAGAAACGCGTTGTTAGATGTTTCATAAGTTCGTGAAACTTGTACAAAGCTCATTGAGACACTTATAAGCACTCATGTTGCATGAAACTTGGTTTGGAGTCCTAGAAACGCGATGTTAGATGTTTCATAAGTTCGTTAAACTTGTACAAAGCTCATTGAGACACTTATAAGCACTCATGTTGCATGAAACTTGGTTTAAAATCCTAGAAACGCGTTGTTAGATGTTTCATACATTTGTAAAACTTATACAAAGCTCATCGAGGAACTTATAAGCTCTCATGTTGCATGAAACTTGGTTTAGAGTCCTAGAAACGCGTTGTTAGATGTTTCATAAGTTCGTGAAACTTGTACAAAGCTCATTGAGATACTTATAAGCACTCATGTTGCATGAAACTTGGTTTAGAGTCCTAGAAACGCGTTGTTAGATTTTCATACGTTCGTCAAACTTGTATAAAGCTCATTGAGGAACTTATAAGCTCTCATGTTGCATGAAACTTGGTTTAGAGTCCTAGAAACATGTTGTTAGATGTTTTATAAGTTCGTCAAACTTGTACAAAGCTCATTGAGATACTTATAAGCACTCATGTTGCATGAAACTTGGTTTAGAGTCCTAGAAACGCGTTGTTAGATGTTTCATACGTTCGTCAAACTTGTACAAAGCTCATTGAGGAACTTATAAGCTCTCATGTTGCATGAAACTTGGTTTAGAGTCCTAGAAACATGTTGTTAGATGTTTTATAAATTCGTCAAACTTGTACAAAGCTCATTGAGATACTTATAAGCACTCATGTTGCATGAAACTTGGTTTAGAGTCCTAGAAACGCGTTGTTAGATGTTTCATACGTTCGTCAAACTTGTACAAAGCTCATTGAGGAACTTAGAAGCACTCATGTTGCATGAAACTTGTTTTAGAGTCCTAGAAACGCGTTGTTAGATGTTTCATAAGTTCACGAAACTTGTACAAAGCTCATTGAGGAACTTATAAGAACTCATGTTGCATGAAACTTGGTTTAGAGTCCTAGAAACACGTTGTTAGATGTTTCATACGTTCGTCAAACTTTTACAAAGCTCATTGAGAAACTTATAAGCTCTCATTGTGCATGAAACTTGGTTTAGAGTCCTAGAAATGCGTTGTTAGAGATTTCATAAGTTCGTGAAACTTGTACAAAGCTCATTGAGACACTTATAATCACTCATGTTGCATGAAACTTGGTTTAGAGTCCTAGAAACGCGTTGTTAGATGTTTCAAAAGTTCGTGAAACTTGTACAAAGCTCATTAAGGAACTTATAAGCACTGATGTTGCATGAAACTTGGTTTAGAGTCCTAGAAACACGTTGTTAGATGTTTCATACGTTCGTCAAACTTTTACAAAGCTCATTGAGGAACTTATAAGCACTCATGTTGCATGAAACTTGGTTTAGAATCCTAGAAACGCGTTGTTAGATGTTTCATACGTTTGTAAAATTTATACAAAGCTCATTGAGGAACTTAGAAGCACTCATGTTGCATGAAACTTGTTTTAGAGTCCTAGAAACGCGTTGTTAGATGTTTCATACATTTGTAAAACTTATACAAACCTCATCGAGGAACTTATAAGCTCTCATGTTGCATAAAACTTGGTTTAGAGTCCTAGAAACGCGTTGTTAGATGTTTCATAAGTTAGCGAAACTTGTACAAAGCTCATTGAGATACTTATAAGCACTCATGTTGCATGAAACTTGGTTTAGAGTACTAGAAACGCGTTGTTAGATTTTCATATGTTCGTCAAACTTGTATAAAGCTCATTGAGGAACTTATAAGCTCTCATGTTGCATGAAACTTGGTTTAGAGTCCTAGAAACATGTTGTTAGATGTTTTATAAATTCGTCAAACTTGTACAAAGCTCATTGAGATACTTATAAGCACTCATGTTGCATGAAACTTGGTTTAGAGTCCTAGAAACGCGTTGTTAGATGTTTCATACGTTCGTCAAACTTGTACAAAGCTCATTGAGGAACTTATAAGCTCTCATGTTGCATGAAACTCGGTTTAGAGTCCTAGAAACGTGTTTGTTAGATGTTTTATAAGTTCGTCAAACTTGTACAAATCTCATTGAGATACTTATAAGCACTCATGTTGCATGAAACTTGATTTAGAGTCCTAGAAACGCGTTGTTAGATGTTTCATAAGTTCGTCCAACTTGTACAAAGCTCATTGAGGAACTTATAAGCGCCAATGTTGCATGAAACTTGGTTTAGAGTCCTAGAAACGCGTTGTTAGATGTTTCATAAGTTCGTGAAACTTGTACAAAGCTCATTGAGACACTTATAAGCACTCATGTTGCATGAAACTTGGTTTGGAGTCCTAGAAACGCGATGTTAGATGTTTCATAAGTTCGTTAAACTTGTACAAAACTCATTGAGACACTTATAAGCACTCATGTTGCATGAAACTTGGTTTAGAATCCTAGAAACGCGTTGTTAGATGTTTCATACATTCGTAAAACTTATACAAAGCTCATCGAGGAACTTATAAGCTCTCATGTTGCACGAAACTTGGTTTAGAGTCCTAGAAACGCGTTGTTAGATGTTTCATAAGTTCGTGAAACTTGTACAAAGCTCATTGAGATACTTATAAGCACTCATGTTCCATGAAACTTGGTTTAGAGTCCTAGAAACGCGTTGTTAGATGTTTCCTACGTTCGTCAAACTTGTACAAAGCTCATTGAGGAACTTAGAAGCACTCATGTTGCATGAAACTTGTTTTAGAGTCCTAGAAACGCGTTGTTAGATGTTTCATACATTTGTAAAACTTATACAAACCTCATCGAGGAACTTATAAGCTCTCATGTTGCATAAAACTTGGTTTAGAGTCCTAGAAACGCGTTGTTAGATGTTTCATAAGTTCGTGAAACTTGTACAAAGCTCAGTGAGATACTTATAAGCACTCATGTTGCATGAAACTTGGTTTAGAGTCCTAGAAACGCGTTGTTAGATTTTCATACGTTCGTCAAACTTGTATAAAGCTCATTGAGGAACTTATAAGCTCTCATGTTGCATGAAACTTGGTTTAGAGTCCTAGAAACATGTTGTTAGATGTTTCATAAGTTCGTGACTCTTGTACAAAGCTCATTGAGATATTTATAAGCACTCATGTTGCATGAAACTTGTTTTAGAGTCCTAGAAACGCGTTGTTAGATTTTCATACGTTCGTCAAACATGTACAAAGTTCATTGAGGAAATTATAAGCTCTCACATTTCATGAAACTTGGTTTAGAGTCCTAGAAACGTGTTGTTAGATGTTTCATAAGTTCGTCAAACTTGTACAAAGCTCATGGATATACTTATAAGCACTCATGTTGCATGAAACTTGGTTTAGAGTCCTAGAAACACGTTGTTAGATGTTTCATAAGTTCGTGAAACTTGTACAAAGCTCATTGAGATACTTATAAGCACTCATGTTGCATGAAACTTGGTTTAGAGTCCTAAAACGCATTGTTAGATGTTTCATACGTTCGTCAAACTTGTACAAAGCTCATTGAGGAACTTAGAAGCACTCATGTTGCATGAAACTTGTTTTAGAGTCCTAGAAACGCGTTGTTAGATGTTTCATAAGTTCACGAAACTTGTACAAAGCTCTATGAGGAACTTATAAGAACTCATGTTGCATGAAACTTGGTTTAGAGTCCTAGAAACACGTTGTTAGATGTTTCATACGTTCGTCAAACTTTTACAAAGCTCATTGAGAAACTTATAAGCTCTCATTGTGCATGAAACTTGGTTTAGAGTCCTAGAAATGCGTTGTTAGAGGTTTCATAAGTTCGTGAAACTTGTACAAAGCTCATTGAGACACTTATAATCACTCATGTTGCATGAAACTTGGTTTAGAGTCCTAGAAACGCGTTGTTAGATGTTTCATAAGTTCGTCCAACTTGTACAAATCTCATTGAGGAACTTATAAGCGCCAATGTTGCATGAAACTTGGTTTAGAGTCCTAGAAACGCGTTGTTAGATGTTTCATAAGTTCGTGAAACTTGTACAAAGCTCATTGAGACACTTATAAGCACTCATGTTGCATGAAACTTGGTTTGGAGTCCTAGAAACGCGATGTTAGATGTTTCATAAGTTCGTTAAACTTGTACAAAGCTCATTGAGACACTTATAAGCACTCATGTTGCATGAAACTTTGTTTAGAATCCTAGAAACGCGTTGTTAGATGTTTCATACGTTCGTAAAACTTATAGAAAGCTCATTGAGGCACTTATAAGCTCTCATGTTGCATGAAACTTGGTTTAGAGTCCTAGAAACGCGTTGTTAGATGTTTCATAAGTTCGTGAAACTTGTACAAAGCTCATTGAGATACTTATAAGCACTCATGGTGCGTGAAACTTGGTTTAGAGTCCTAAAAACGCGTTCTAAGAAGTTTCATACGTTCGTCAAACTTGTACAAAGCTCATTGAGGAATTTAGAAGCACTCATGTTGAATGAAACTTGGTTCACAGTCCTAGAAACACGTTGTTAGATGTTTCATACGTTCGTAAAACTTGTAAAAAGCTCATTGAGGAACTTATAATCACTCATGTTGCATGAAACTTGGTTTAGAGTCCTAGAAACGCGTTGTTAGATGTTTCATACGTTCGTCAAACTTGTACAAAGCTCATTGAGGAACTTATAAGCACTCATGTTGCATGAAACTTGGTTTAGAGTCCTAGAAACACGTTGTTAGATGTTTCATACGTTCGTAAAACTTTTACAAAGCTCATTTAGGAACTTATAAGCTCTCATAGTGCATGAAACTTGGTTTATAGTCCTAGAAATGCGTTGTTAGAGGTTTCATAAGTTCGTGAAACTTGTACAAAGCTCATTGAGACACTTATAATCACTCATGTTGCATGACACTTGGTTTAGAGTCCTAGAAACGCGTTGTTAGATGTTTCATAAGTTCGTGAAACTTGTACAAAGCTCATTGAGGAACTTATAAGCACTCATGTTGCATGAAACTGGGTTTAGAATCCTAGAAACGCGTTGTTAGATGTTTCATACGTTCGTAAAACTTATACAAAGCTCATCGAGGAACTTATAAGCTCTCATGTTGCATGAAACTTGGTTTAGAGTCCTAGAAACGCGTTGTTAGATGTTTCATAAGTTCGTGAAACTTGTACAAAGCTCATTGAGATACTTATTAGCACTCATGTTGCATGAAACTTGGTTTAGAGTCCTAGAAACGCGTTGTTAGATTTTCATACGTTCGTCAAACTTGTATAAAGCTCATTGAGGAACTTATAAGCTCTCATGTTGCATGAAACTTGGTTTAGAGTCCTAGAAAAATGTTGTTAGATGTTTCATAAGTTCGTCAAACTTGTACAAAGCTCATTGAGATACTTATAAGCACTCATGTTGCATGAAACTTGGTTTAGAGTCCTAGAAACGCGTTGTTAGATGTTTCATACGTTCGTCAAACTTGTACAAAGCTCATTGAGGAACTTATAAGCTCTCATGTTGCATGAAACTTGGTTTAGAGTCCTAGAAACGTGTTTGTTAGATGTTTCATAAGTTCGTCAAACTTGTACAAAGCTCATTGAGATACTTATAAGCACTCATGTTGCATGAAACTTGATTTAGAGTCCTAGAAACGCGTTGTTAGATGTTTCATAAGTTCGTGAAACTTGTACAAAGCTCATTGAGGAACTTATAAGCAATCATGTTGCATGAAACTTGGTTTAGAATCCTAGAAACGCATTGTTAGATGTTCATAAGTTTGTGAAACTTGTACAAAGCTCATTGAGGAACTTATAAGCACTCATGTTGCATGAAACTTGGTTTAGAGTCCTAGAAACACGTTGTTAGATGTTTCATACGTTCGTCAAACTTTTACAAAGCTCATTGAGGAACTTATAAGCTCTCATTATGCATGAAACTTGGTTTAGAGTCCTAGAAATGCGTTGTTAGAGGTTTCATAAGTTCGTGAAACTTGTACAAAGCTCATTGAGACACTTAGAATCACTTATGTTGCATGAAACTTGGTTTAGAGTCCTAGAAACGCGTTGTTAGATGTTTCATAAGTTCGTCAAACTTGTACAAAGCTCATTGAGGAACTTATAAGCGCCAATGTTGCATGAAACTTGGTTTAGAGTCCTAGAAACGCGTTGTTAGATGTTTCATACGTTCGTCAAACTTGTACAAAGCTCATTGAGGAACTTATAAGCGCTCATGTTGAATGAAACTTGGTTTAGAGTCCTAGAAACGCGTTGTTAGATTTTCATACGTTCGTCAAACTTGTACAAAGCTCATTGAGGAACTTATAAGCTCTCATGTTGCATGAAACTTGATTGAGAGTCCTAGAAACGTGTTGTGAGATATTTCATAAGTTCTTCAAACTTGTACAAAGCTCATTGAGATACTTATAAGCACTCATGTTGCATGAAACTTGGTTTAGAGTCCTAGAAACACGTTGTTAGATGTTTCATAAGTTCGTCAAACTTGTATAAAGCTCATTGAGACACTTATAATCATTCATGTTGCATGAAACTTGGTTTAGAGTTCTAGAAACGCGTTGTTAGATGTTTCATAAGTTCGTGAAACTTGTACAAAGCTCATTGAGATACTTATAATCATTCATGTTGCATGAAACTTGGTGTAGAGTTCTAGAAACGCGTTGTTAGATGTTTCATACGTTCGTCAAACTTGTACAAAGCTCATTGAGGAACTTAGAAGCACTCATGTTGCATGAAACTTGTTTTAGAGTCCTAGAAACGCGTTGTTAGATGTTTCATAAGTTCGTGAAACTTGTACAAAGCTCATTAAGGAACTTATAAGCACTGATGTTGCATGAAACTTGGTTTAGAGTCCTAGAAACACGTTGTTAGATGTTTCATACGTTCGTCAAACTTTTACAAAGCTCATTGAGGAACTTATAAGCACTCATGTTGCATGAAACTTGGTTTAGAATCCTAGAAACGCGTTGTTAGATGTTTCATACGTTCGTAAAATTTATACAAAGCTCATTGAGGAACTTATAAGCTCTCATATTGCATGAAACTTGGTTTAGAGTCCTAGAAACGCGTTGTTAGATGTTTCATACGTTCGTCAAACTTGTACAAAACTCATTGAGTAACTTATAAGCGCTCATGTTGCATGAAACTTGGTTTAGAGTCCTAGAAACGCGTTGTTAGATGTTTTATAAGTTCGTGAAACTTGTACAAAGCTCATTGAGATACTTATAAGCACTCATGTTCCATGAAACTTGGTTTAGAGTCCTGGAAACGCGTTGTTAGATGTTTCCTACGTTCGTCAAACTTGTACAAAGCTCATTGAGGAACTTAGAAGCACTCATGTTGCATGAAACTTGTTTTAGAGTCCTAGAAACGCGTTGTTAGATGTTTCATAAGTTTGTGAAACTTGTACAAAGCTCATTGAGGAACTTATAAGCACTCATGTTGCATGAAACTTGGTTTAGAGTCCTAGAAACACGTTGTTAGATATTTCATACGTTCGTCAAACTTTTACAAAGCTCATTGAGGAACTTATAAGCTCTCATTGTGCATGAAACTTGGTTTTGAGTCCTAGAAACGCGTTGTTAGATGTTTCATAAGTTCGTGAAACTTGTAAAAAGCTCATTAAGGAACTTATAAGCACTCATGTGGCATAAAACTTGGTTTAGAATCCTAGAAACGCGTTGTTAGATGTTTCATACGTTCGTAAAACTTATACAAAGCTCATTGAGGAACTTATAAGCTCTCATGTTGCATGAAACTTGGTTTAGAGTCCTAGAAACTCGTTGTTAGATGTTTCATAAGTTCGTGACTCTTGTACAAAGCTCCTTGAGATACTTATAAGCAGTCATGATGCATGAAACTTGGTTTAGAGTCGTAGAAACGCGTTTTTAGATTTTCATACGTTCTTTAAACTTGTACGAAGCTCATTGAGGAACTTATAAGCACTCATGTTGCATGAAACTTGGTTTAGAATCCTAGAAACGCGTTGTTAGATGTTTCATACGTTCGTAAAACTTATACAAAGCTCATTGAGGAACTTATAAGCTCTCATGTTGCATAAAACTTTGTTTAGAATCCTAGAAACGCGTTGTTAGAGGTTTCATAAGTTCGTGAAACTTGTTCAAAGTTCATTGACACTTATAATCACTCATGTTGCATGAAACTTGGTTTAGAGTCCTAGAAACGCGTTGTTAGATGTTTCATAAGTTCGTCAAACTTGTACAAAGCTCATTGAGGAACTTATAAGCTCTCATGTTGCATGAAACTTGGTTTAGAATCCTAGAAACGTGTTGTTAGATGTTTCATAAGTTCGTCAAACTTGTACAAAGCTCATTGAGATACTTATAAGCACTCATGTTGCATGAAACTTGGTTTACAGTCCTAGAAACACGTTGTTAGATGTTTCATAAGTTCGTCAAACTTGTATAAAGCTCATTGAGACACTTATAATCATTCATGTTGCATGAAACTTGGTTTAGAGTTCTAGAAACGCGTTGTTAGATGTTTCATAAGCTCGTGAAACTTGTACAAAGCTCATTGAGATACTTATAATCATTCATGTTGCATGAAACTTGGTTTAGAGTTCTAGAAACGCGTTGTTAGATGTTTGATACGTTCGTCAAACTTGTACAAAGCTCATTGAGGAACTTAGAAGCACTTATGTTGCATGAAACTTGTTTTAGAGTCCTAGAAACGCGTTGTTAGATGTTTCATAAGTTCGTGAAACTTGTACAAAGCTCATTAAGTAACTTATAAGCATTGATGTTGCATGAAACTTGGTTTAGAGTCCTAGAAACACGTTGTTAGATGTTTCATACGTTCGTCAAACTTTTACAAAGCTCATTGAGGAACTTATAAGTTCTCATTGTGCATGAAACTTGGTTTAGAGTCCTAGAAACGTGTTGTTTGAGGTTTCATAAGATCGTGAAACTTTTACAAAGCTCATTGAGGAACTTATAAGCACTCATGTTGCATGAAACTTGGTTTAGAGTCCTAGAAACACGTTGTTAGATGTTTCATACGTTCGTCAAACTTTTACAAAGCTCATTGAGGAACTTATAAGCTCTCATTGTGCATGAAACTTGGATTAGAGTCCTAAAAACGCGTTGTTAGATGTTTCATAAGTTCGTGAAACTTGTAAAAAGCTCATTAAGGAACTTATAAGCAATCATGTTGCCTGAAACTTGGTTTAGAATCCTAGAAACGCGTTGTCAGATGTTTCATACGTTCGTAAAATTTATACAAAGCTCATTGAGGAACTTATAAGCTCTCATGTTGCATGAAACTTGGTTTAGAGTCCTAGAAACGCGTTGTTAGATGTTTCATACGTTCGTCAAACTTGTACAAAGCTCATTGAGGAACTTATAAGCGCTCATGTTGCATGAAACTTGGTTTAGAGTCCTAGAAACGCGTTGTTAGATGTTTT
The DNA here is from genome assembly GCA_963556525.1 of Cochlearia excelsa. Classification (NCBI taxonomy): domain Eukaryota; kingdom Viridiplantae; phylum Streptophyta; class Magnoliopsida; order Brassicales; family Brassicaceae; genus Cochlearia; species Cochlearia excelsa. Next base: position 33,567,642 of record OY748327.1, on the reverse strand, counting down.
ATTAGTTCGTGAAACTTGTACAAAGCTCATTGAGATACTTATAAGCACTCATGTTACATGAAACTTGGTTTAGAGTCCTAGAAACGCGTAGTTAGATGTTTCCTACGTTCGTCAAACTTGTACAAAGCTCATTGAGGAACTTAGAAGCACTCATGTTGCATGAAACTTGGTTTAGAGTCCTAGAAACGCGTTGTTAGATGTTTCATAAGTTCGTGACTCTTGTACAAAGTTCATTGAGATACTTATAAGCAGTCATGATGCATGAAACTTGGTTTAGAGTCGTAGAAACGCGTTGTTAGATTTTCATACGTTCGTCAAACTTGTACAAAGATCATTGAGGAACTTATAAGCACTCATGTTGCATGAAACTTGGTTTAGAATCCTAGAAACGCGTTGTTAGATGTTTCATATGTTCGTAAAACTTATACAAAGCTCATTGAGGAACTTATAAGCTCTCATGTTGCATGAAACTTTGTTTAGAATCCTAGAAACGCGTTGTTAGAGGTTTCATAAGTTCGTGAAACTTGTTCAACGTTCATTGACACTTATAATCACTCATGTTGCATGAAACTTGGTTTAGAGTCCTAGAAAAGCGTTGTTAGATGTTTCATAAGTTCGTCAAACTTGTACAAAGCTCATTGAGGAACTTATAAGCTCTCATGTTGCATGAAACTTGGTTTAGAATCCTAGAAACGTGTTGTTAGATGTTTCATAAGTTCGTCAAACTTGTACAAAGCTCATTGAGATACTTATAAGCACTCATGTTGCATGAAACTTGGTTTAGAGTCCTAGAAACACGTTGTTAGATGTTTCATAAGTTCGTAAAACTTGTATAAAGCTCATTGAGACACTTATAATCATTCATGTTGCATGAAACTTGGTTTAGAGTCCTAGAAACGCGTTGTTAGATGTTTCATAAGTTCGTGAAACTTGTATAAAGCTCATTAAGACACTTATAACCATTCATGTTGCATGAAACTTGGTTTAGAGTCCTAGAAACGCGTTGTTAGATGTTTCATAAGTTCGTGAAACTTGTACAAAGCTCATTGAGATACTTATAAGCATTCATGTGGCATGAAACTTGGTTTAGAGTCCTAGAAACGCGTTGTTAGATGTTTCATACGTTCGTCAAACTTGTATAAAGCTCATTGAAACACTTATAAGCATTCATGTTGCATGAAACTTCGTTTAGAGTCCTAGAAACGCGTTGTTAGATGTTTCATAAGTTCGTGAAACTTGTACAAAGCTCATTGAGATACTTCTAAGCACCCATGTTACATGAAACTTGGTTTAGAGTCCTGGAAACGCGTTGTTAGATGTTTCCTACGTTCGTCAAACTTGTACAAAGCTCATTGAGGAACTTAGAAGCACTCATGTTGCATGAAACTTGTTTTAGAGTCCTAGAAACGCGTTGTTAGATGTTTCATAAGTTCGTGAAACTCGTACAAAGCTCATTGAGGAACTTATAAGCACTCATGTTGCATGAAACTTGGTTTAGAGTCCTAGAAACACGTTGTTAGATGTTTCATACGTTTGTCAAACTTTTACAAAGCTCATTGAGGAACTTATAAGCTCTCATTATGCATGAAACTTGGTTTAGAGTCCAAAAAACGCGTTGTTAGATGTTTCATAAGTTCGTGAAACTTGTAAAAAGCTCATTGAGGAACTTATAAGCACTCATGTTGCATGAAACTTGGTTTAGAATCCTAGAAACGCGTTGTTAGATGTTTCATAAGTTCGTGAAACTTGTAAAAGCTCATTGAGGAACTTATAAGCACTCATGTTGCATGAAATTTGGTTTAGAATCCTAGAAACGCGTTGTTAGATGTTTCATACGTTCGTAAAACTTATACAAAGCTCATGCAGGAACTTATAAGCTCTCATGTTGCATGAAACTTGGTTTAGAGTCCTAGAAACGCGTTGTGAGATGTTTCATAAGTTCGTGAAACTTGTACAAAGCTCATTGAGATACTTATAAGCACTCATGTTGCATGAAACTTGGTTTAGAGTCCTAGAAACGCGTTGTTAGATTTTCATACGTTCGTCAAACTTGTACAAAGCTCATTCAGGAACTTATAAGCTCTCATGTTGCATGAAACTTGATTGAGAGTCCTAGAAACGTGTTGTTAGATGTTTCATAAGTTCTTCAAACTTGTACAAAGCTCATTGAGATACTTATAAGCACTCATGTTGCATGAAACTTGGTTTAGAGTCCTAGAAACACGTTCTTAGATGTTTCATAAGTTCGTCAAACTTGTATAAAGCTCATTGAGACACTTATAATCATTCATGTTGCATGAAACTTGGTTTAGAGTTCTAGAAACGTGTTGTTAGATGTTTCATAAGTTCGTGATACTTATAAGTACTCATGTTGCATGAAACTTGGTTTAGAGTCCTAAAACGCGTTGTTAGATGTTTCATACGTTTGTCAAACTTGTACAAAGCTCATTGAGGAACTTATAAGCGCTCATGTTGCATGAAACTTGGTTTAGAGTCCTAGAAACGCGTTGTTAGATGTTTTATAAGTTCGTGAAACTTGTACAAAGCTCATTGAGATACTTATAAGCACTCATGATACATGAAACTTGGTTTAGAGTCATAGAAACGCGTTGTTAGATGTTTCCTACGTTCGTCAAACTTGTACAAAGCTCATTGAGGAACTTAGAAGCCCTCATGTTGCATGAAACTTGGTTTAGAGTCCTAGAAACACGTTGTTAGATGTTTCATAAGTTCGTCAAACTTGTATAAAGCTCATTGAGACACTTATAATCATTCATGTTGCATGAAACTTGGTTTAGAGTTCTAGAAACGCGTTGTTAGATGTTTCATAAGTTCGTGAAACTTGTACAAAGCTCATGGAGATACTTATAAGCACTCATGTTGCATGAAACTTGGTTTAGAGTCCTAAAACGGGTTGTTAGATGTTTCATACGTTCGTCAAACTTGTACAAAGCTCATTGAGGAACTTAGAAGCACTCATGTTGCATGAAACTTGTTTTAGAGTCCTAGAAACGCGTTGTTAGATGTTTCATAAGTTCGTGAAACTTGTACAAAGCTCATTGAGGAACTTATAAGCACTCATGTTGCATGAAACTTGGTTTAGAGTCCTAGTAACACGTTGTTAGATGTTAAATACGTTCGTCAAACTTTTACAAAGCTCATTGAGGAACTTATAAGCTCTCATTGTGCATGAAACTTGGTTTAGAGTCCTAAAAACGCGTTGTTAGATGTTTCATAAGTTCGTGAAACTTGTAAAAAGCTCATTGAGGAACTTATAAGCACTAATGTTGCATGAAACTTGATTTAGAATCCTAGAAACGCGTTGTTAGATGTTTCATACGTTCGGAAAATTTATACAAAGCTCGTTGAGGAACTTATAAGCTCTCATGTTGCATGAAACTTGGTTTAGAGTCCTAGAAACGCGTTGTTAGATGTTTCATACGTTCGTCAAACTTGTACAAATCTCATTGAGGAACTTATAAGCGCTCATGTTGCATGAAACTTGGTTTAGAGTCCTAGAAACGCGTTGTTAGATGTTTTATAAGTTCGTGAAACTTGTACAAAGCTCATTGAGATACTTATAAGCACTCATGTTACATGAAACTTGGTTTAGAGTCCTAGAAACGCGTTGTTAGATGTTTCCTACGTTCGTCAAACTTTTACAAAGCTCATTGAGGAACTTAGAAGCACTCATGTTGCATGAAACTTGTTTTAGAGTCCTAGAAACGCGTTGTTAGATGTTTCATAAGTTCGTGAAACTTGTACAAAGCTCATTGAGGAACTTATAAGCACTCATGTTGCATGAAACTTGGTTTAGAGTCCTAGAAACACGTTGTTAGATGTTTTATACGTTCGTCAAACTTTTACAAAGCTCATTGAGGAACTTATAAGCTCTCATTGTGCATGAAACTTGGTTTAGAGTCCTAGAAACGTGTTGTTAGAGGTTTCATAAGTTCGTGAAACTTGTACAACGCTCATTGAGACACTTATAAGCACTCATGTTGCATGAAACTTGGTTTAGAGTCCTAGAAACGCGTTGTTAGATGTTTTATACGTTCATCAAACTTTTACAAAGCTCATTGAGGAACTTATAAGCACTCATGTTGCATGAGACTTGGTTTAGAGTCCTAAAAACGCGTTGTTAGATGTTTCATACGTTCGTCAAACTTGTACAAATCTCATTGACGAACTTAGAAGCACTCATGTTGCATGAAACTTGTTTTAGAGTCCTAAAAACGCGTTGTTAGATGTTTCATAAGTTCGTGAAACTTGTACAAAGCTCAATGAGGAACTTATAAGCACTCATGTTGCATGAAACTTGGTTTAGAGTCCTAGAAACACGTTGTTAGATGTTTCATACGTTCTTCAAACTTTTACAAAGCTCATTGAGGAACTTATAAGCTCTCATTGTGCATGAAACTTGGTTTAGAGTCCTAGAAACACGTTGTTAGATGTTTCATACGTTCGTCAAACTTTTACAAAGCTCATTGAGACACTTATAAGCACTCATGTTGCATGAAACTTGGTTTAGAGTCCTAGAAACGCGTTGTTAGATGTTTCATAATTTCGTCAAACTTGTATAAAGCTCATAGGCACACTTATAATCATTCATGTTGCATGAAACTTGGTTTACAGTCCTAGAAACGCGTTGTTAGATGTTTCATAAGTTCGTGAAACTTGTAAAAAGCTCATTGAGGAACTTATAAGCACTCATGTTGCATGAAACTTGGTTTAGAATCCTAGAAACGCGTTGTTAGATGTTTCATACGTTCGTAAAACTTATACAAAGCTCATTGAGGAACTTATAAGCTCTCATGTTGCATGAAACTTTGTTTAGAGTCCTAGAAACGCGTTGTTAGATGTTTCATAAGTTCGTGAAACTTGTACAAAGCTCATTGAGATACTTATAAGCACTCATGTTGCATGAAACTTGGTTTAGAATCCTAGAAACGCGTTGTTAGATGTTTCATACTTTCGTAAAACTTATACAAAGCTCTTTGAGGAACTTATAAGCTCTCATGTTGCATGAAACATTGTTTAGAGTCCTAGAAACGCGTTGTTTGATGTTTCATAAGTTCGTGAAACTTGTACAAAGCTCATGGAGATACTTATAAGCACTCATGTTGCAATAAACTTGGTTTAGAGTCCTAGTAACACGTTGTTAGATGTTTCATACGTTCGTCAACCTTTTAAAAAGCTCATTGAGGAACTTATAAGCTCTCATTGTGCATGAAATTTGGTTTAGAGTCCTAGAAATGCGTTGTTAGAGGTTTCATAAGTTCGTGAAACTTGTACAAAGCTCATTGAGACACTTATAAGCACTCATGATGCATGAAAATTGGTTTAGATTCCTAGAAACGCGTTGTTAGATGTTTCATAAGTTCGTGAAACTTGTACAAAGCTCATGGAGATACTTATAAGCACTCATGTTGCATGAAACTTGGTTTAGAGTCCTAAAACGGGTTGTTAGATGTTTCATACGTTCGTCAAACTTGTACAAAGCTCATTGAGGAACTTAGAAGCACTCATGTTGCATGAAACTTGTTTTAGAGTCCTAGAAACGCGTTGTTAGATGTTTCATAAGTTCGTGAAACTTGTACAAAGCTCATTGAGGAACTTATAAGCACTCATGTTGCATGAAACTTGGTTTAGAGTCCTAGTAACACGTTGTTAGATGTTAAATACGTTCGTCAAACTTTTACAAAGCTCATTGAGGAACTTATAAGCTCTCATTGTGCATGAAACTTGGTTTAGAGTCCTAAAAACGCGTTGTTAGATGTTTCATAAGTTCGTGAAACTTGTAAAAAGCTCATTGAGGAACTTATAAGCACTAATGTTGCATGAAACTTGATTTAGAATCCTAGAAACGCGTTGTTAGATGTTTCATACGTTCGGAAAATTTATACAAAGCTCGTTGAGGAACTTATAAGCTCTCATGTTGCATGAAACTTGGTTTAGAGTCCTAGAAACGCGTTGTTAGATGTTTCATACGTTCGTCAAACTTGTACAAATCTCATTGAGGAACTTATAAGCGCTCATGTTGCATGAAACTTGGTTTAGAGTCCTAGAAACGCGTTGTTAGATGTTTTATAAGTTCGTGAAACTTGTACAAAGCTCATTGAGATACTTATAAGCACTCATGTTACATGAAACTTGGTTTAGAGTCCTAGAAACGCGTTGTTAGATGTTTCCTACGTTCGTCAAACTTTTACAAAGCTCATTGAGGAACTTAGAAGCACTCATGTTGCATGAAACTTGTTTTAGAGTCCTAGAAACGCGTTGTTAGATGTTTCATAAGTTCGTGAAACTTGTACAAAGCTCATTGAGGAACTTATAAGCACTCATGTTGCATGAAACTTGGTTTAGAGTCCTAGAAACACGTTGTTAGATGTTTTATACGTTCGTCAAACTTTTACAAAGCTCATTGAGGAACTTATAAGCTCTCATTGTGCATGAAACTTGGTTTAGAGTCCTAGAAACGTGTTGTTAGAGGTTTCATAAGTTCGTGAAACTTGTACAACGCTCATTGAGACACTTATAAGCACTCATGTTGCATGAAACTTGGTTTAGAGTCCTAGAAACGCGTTGTTAGATGTTTTATACGTTCATCAAACTTTTACAAAGCTCATTGAGGAACTTATAAGCACTCATGTTGCATGAGACTTGGTTTAGAGTCCTAAAAACGCGTTGTTAGATGTTTCATACGTTCGTCAAACTTGTACAAATCTCATTGACGAACTTAGAAGCACTCATGTTGCATGAAACTTGTTTTAGAGTCCTAAAAACGCGTTGTTAGATGTTTCATAAGTTCGTGAAACTTGTACAAAGCTCAATGAGGAACTTATAAGCACTCATGTTGCATGAAACTTGGTTTAGAGTCCTAGAAACACGTTGTTAGATGTTTCATACGTTCTTCAAACTTTTACAAAGCTCATTGAGGAACTTATAAGCTCTCATTGTGCATGAAACTTGGTTTAGAGTCCTAGAAACACGTTGTTAGATGTTTCATACGTTCGTCAAACTTTTACAAAGCTCATTGAGACACTTATAAGCACTCATGTTGCATGAAACTTGGTTTAGAGTCCTAGAAACGCGTTGTTAGATGTTTCATAATTTCGTCAAACTTGTATAAAGCTCATAGGCACACTTATAATCATTCATGTTGCATGAAACTTGGTTTACAGAGTCCTAGAAACGCGTTGTTAGATGTTTCATAAGTTCGTGAAACTTGTAAAAAGCTCATTGAGGAACTTATAAGCACTCATGTTGCATGAAACTTGGTTTAGAATCCTAGAAACGCGTTGTTAGATGTTTCATACGTTCGTAAAACTTATACAAAGCTCATTGAGGAACTTATAAGCTCTCATGTTGCATGAAACTTTGTTTAGAGTCCTAGAAACGCGTTGTTAGATGTTTCATAAGTTCGTGAAACTTGTACAAAGCTCATTGAGATACTTATAAGCACTCATGTTGCATGAAACTTGGTTTAGAATCCTAGAAACGCGTTGTTAGATGTTTCATACTTTCGTAAAACTTATACAAAGCTCTTTGAGGAACTTATAAGCTCTCATGTTGCATGAAACATTGTTTAGAGTCCTAGAAACGCGTTGTTTGATGTTTCATAAGTTCGTGAAACTTGTACAAAGCTCATGGAGATACTTATAAGCACTCATGTTGCAATAAACTTGGTTTAGAGTCCTAGTAACACGTTGTTAGATGTTTCATACGTTCGTCAACCTTTTAAAAAGCTCATTGAGGAACTTATAAGCTCTCATTGTGCATGAAATTTGGTTTAGAGTCCTAGAAATGCGTTGTTAGAGGTTTCATAAGTTCGTGAAACTTGTACAAAGCTCATTGAGACACTTATAAGCACTCATGATGCATGAAAATTGGTTTAGATTCCTAGAAACGCGTTGTTAGATGTTTCATAAGTTCGTCACACTTGTATAAATCTCATTGAGACACTTATAATCATTCATGTTGCATGAAACTTGGTTTACAGTCCTAGAATCGCGTTGTTAGATGTTTCATACGTTGGTCAAACTTTTACAAAGCTCATTGAGGAACTTATAAGCTCTCATTGTGCATGAAACTTGGTTTAGAGTCCTAGAAACGCGTTGTTAGAGGTTTCATAAGTTCGTGAAACTTGTACAAAGCTCATTGAGACACTTATAAGCACTCATGTTGCATGAAACTTGGTTTAGAGTCCTAGAAACGCGTTGTTAGATTTTCATAAGTTCGTGACTCTTGTACAAAGCTCATTGAGATACTTATAAGCACTTATGTTGCATGAAACTTGGTTTAGAGTCCTAGAAACGCGTTGTTAGATTTTCATACGTTCGTCAAACTTGTACAAAGCTCATTGAGGAACTTATAAGCTCTCATGTTTCATGAAACTTGGTTTAGAGTCCTAGAAACGTGTTGTTAGATGTTTCATAAGTTCGACAAACTTGTACAAAGCTCATTGAGATACTTATATGCACTCATGTTGCATGAAACTTGGTTTAGAGTCCTAGAAACGTGTTGTTAGATGTTTCATACGTTCATCAAACTTGTAAAAAGCTCATTGAGGAACTTAGAAGCACTCATGTTGCATGAAACTTGTTTTAGAGTCCTAAAAACGCGTTGTTAGATGTTTCATAAGTTCGTGAAACTTGTACAAAGCTCAATGAGGAACTTATAAGCACTCATGTTGCATGAAACTTGGTTTAGAGTCCTAGAAACACGTTGTTAGATGTTTCATACGTTCTTCAAACTTTTACAAAGCTCATTGAGGAACTTATAAGCTCTCATTGTGCATGAAACTTGGTTTAGAATCCTAGAAACGCGTTGTTAGATGTTTCATAAGTTCGTCAAACTTGTACAAAGCTCATTGAGATACTTATAAACACTCATGTTGCATGAAACTTGGTTTAGAGTCCTAAAAATGCGTTGTTAGATGTTTCATACGTTCGTCAAACTTGTACAAAGCTCATTGAGGAACTTATAAGCACACATATTACATGAAACTTGGTTTAGAGTCCTAGAAACGCGTTGTTAGATGTTTCATACGTTCGTCAAACTTTTACAAAGCTCATTGAGGAACTTATAAGCTCTCATTGTGCATGAAACTTGGTTTAGAGTCCTAGAAACGCGTTGTTAGAGGTTTCATAAGTTCGTGAAACTTGTACAAAGCTCATTGAGACACTTATAAGCACTCATGTTGCATGAAACTTGGTTTAGAGTCCTAGAAACGCGTTGTTAGATTTTCATAAGTTCGTGACTCTTGTACAAAGCTCATTGAGATACTTATATGCACTTATGTTGCATGAAACTTGGTTTAGAGTCCTAGAAACGCGTTGTTAGATTTTCATACGTTCGTCAAACTTGTACAAAGCTCATTGAGGAACTTATAAGTTCTCATGTTTCATGAAACTTGGTTTAGAGTCCTAGAAACGTGTTGTTAGATGTTTCATAAGTTCGTCAAACTTGTACAAAGCTCATTGAGATACTTATAAGCACTCATGTTGCCTGAAACCTGGTTTAGTGTCCTAGAAACACGTTGTTAGATGTTTCATAAGTTCATCAAACTTGTATAAAGCTCATTGAGACACTTATAATCATTCATGTTGCATGAAACTTGGTTTAGAATCCTAGAAACGCGTTGTTAGATGTTTCATAAGTTCGTGAAACTTGTACAAAGCTCATTGAGATACTTATAAGCACTCATGTTGCATGAAACTTGGTTTAGAGTCCTAAAAACGCGTTGTTAGATGTTTCATACGTTCGTCAAACTTGTACAAATCTCATTGAGGAACTTAGAAGCACTCATGTTGCATGAAACTTGTTTTAGAGTCCTAAAAACGCGTTGTTAGATGTTTCATAAGTTCGTGAAACTTGTACAAAGCTCAATGAGGAACTTATAAGCACTCATGTTGCATGAAACTTGGTTTAGAGTCCTAGAAACACGTTGTTAGATGTTTCATACGTTCTTCAAACTTTTACAAAGCTCATTGAGGAACTTATAAGCTCTCATTGTGCATGAAACTTGGTTTAGAATCCTAGAAACGCGTTGTTAGATGTTTCATAAGTTCGTCAAACTTTTACAAAGCTCATTGAGATACTTATAAACACTCATGTTGCATGAAACTTGGTTTAGAGTCCTAAAAACGCGTTGTTAGATGTTTCATACGTTCGTCAAACTTGTACAAAGCTCATTGAGGAACTTATAAGCACACATGTTACATGACACTTGGTTTAGAGTCCTAGAAACGCGTTGTTAGATGTTTCATACGTTCGTCAAACTTTTACAAAGCTCATTGAGGAACTTATAAGCTCTCATTGTGCATGAAACTTGGTTTAGAGTCCTAGAAACGCGTTGTTAGAGGTTTCATAAGTTCGTGAAACTTGTACAAAGCTCATTGAGACACTTATAAGCACTCATGTTGCATGAAACTTGGTTTAGAGTCCTAGAAACGCGTTGTTAGATTTTCATAAGTCCGTGACTCTTGTACAAAGCTCATTGAGATACTTATAAGCACTTATGTTGCATGAAACTTGGTTTAGAGTCCTAGAAACGCGTTGTTAGATTTTCATACGTTCGTCAAACTTGTACAAAGCTCATTGAGGAACTTATAAGCTCTCATGTTTCATGAAACTTGGTTTAGAGTCCTAGAAACGTGTTGTTAGATGTTTCATAAGTTCGTCAAACTTGTACAAAGCTCATTGAGATACTTATAAGCACTAATATTGCCTGAAACCTGGTTTAGTGTCCTAGAAACACGTTGTTAGATGTTTCATAAGTTCATCAAACTTGTATAAAGCTCATTGAGACACTTATAATCATTCATGTTGCATGAAACTTGGTTTAGAATCCTAGAAACGCGTTGTTAGATGTTTCATAAGTTCGTGAAACTTGTACAAAGCTCATTGAGATACTTATAAGCACTCATGTTGCATGAAACTTGGTTTAGAGTCCTAAAAACGCGTTGTTAGATGTTTCATACGTTCGTCAAACTTGTACAAATCTCATTGAGGAACTTAGAAGCACTCATGTTGCATGAAACTTGTTTTAGAGTCCTAAAAACGCGTTGTTAGATGTTTCTTACGTTCGTCAAACTTGTACAAAGCTCATTGAGGAACTTATAAGCACTCATGTTACATGAAACCTGGTTTAGAGTCCTAGAAACGCGTTGTTAGATGTTTCATACGTTCGTCAAACTTTTACAAAGCTCATTGAGGAACTTATAAGCTCTCATTATGCATGAAACTTAGTTTAGAGTCCTAGAAACGCGTTGTTAGAGGTTTCATAAGTTCGTGAAACTTGTACAAAGCTCATTGAGACACTTATAAGCACTCATGTTGCATGAAACTTGGTTTAGAGTCCTAGAAACGCGTTGTTAGATGTTTCATAATTTCGTCAAACTTGTATAAAGCTCATTGGGACACTTATAATCATTCATGTTGCATGATACTTGGTTTACAGTCCTAGAAACGCGTTGTTAGATGTTTCATAAGTTCGTGAAACTTGTAAAAAGCTCATTGAGGAACTTATAAGCACTCATGTTGCATGAAACTTGGTTTAGAATCCTAGAAACGCGTTGTTAGATGTTTCATACGTTCGTAAAATTTATACAAATTAAGCTCATTGAGGAACTTATAAGCTCTCATGTTGCATGAAACTTTGTTTAGAGTCCTAGAAACGCGTTGTTAGATGTTTCATAAGTTCGTGAAACTTGTACAAAGCTCATTGAGATACTTATAAGCACTCATGTTGCATGAAACTTGGTTTAGAATCCTAGAAACGCGTTGTTATATGTTTCATACGTTCGGAAAACTTATACAAAGCTCTTTGAGGAACTTATAAGCTCTCATGTTGCATGAAACTTTGTTTAGAGTCCTAGAAACGCGTTGTTAGATGTTTCATAAGTTCGTGAAACTTGTACAAAGCTCATTGAGATACTTATAAGCACTCATGTTTCAATAAACTTGGTTTAGAGTCCTAGTAACACGTTGTTAGATGTTTCATACGTTCGTCAAACTTTTAAAAAGCTCATTGAGGAACTTATAAGCTCTCATTGTGCATGAAACTTGGTTTAGAGTCCTACAAATGCGTTGTTAGAGGTTTCATAAGTTCGTGAAACTTGTACAAAGCTCATTGAGACACTTATAAGCACTCATGTTGCATGACACTTGGTTTAGATTCCTAGAAACGCGTTGTTAGATGTTTCATAAGTTCGTCAAACTTGTATAAAGCTCATTGAGACACTTATAATCATTCATGTTGCATGAAACTTGGTTTACAGTCCTAGAATCGCGTTGTTAGATGTTTCATACGTTCGTCAAACTTTTACAAAGCTCATTGAGGAACTTATAAGCTCTCATTGTGCATGAAACTTGGTTTAGAGTCCTAGAAACGCGTTGTTAGAGGTTTCATAAGTTCGTGAAACTTGTACAAAGCTCATTGAGACACTTATAAGCACTCATGTTGCATGAAACTTGGTTTAGAGTCCTAGAAACGCGTTGTTAGATTTTCATAAGTTCGTGACTCTTGTACAAAGCTCATTGAGATACTTATAAGCACTCATGTTGCATGAAACTTGATTTAGAGTCCTAGAAACGCGTTGTTAGATTTTCATACGTTCGTCAAACTTGTACAAAGCTCATTGAGGAACTTATAAATTCTCATGTTGCATGAAACTTTGTTTAGAGTCCTAAAAACGCGTTGTTAGATGTTTCATACGTTCGTCAAACTTGTACAAAGCTCATTGAGGAACTTATAAGCACACATGTTACATGAAACTTGGTTTAGAGTCCTAGAAACGCGTTGTTAGATGTTTCATACGTTCGTCAAACTTTTACAAAGCTCATTGAGGAACTTATAAGCTCTCATTGTGCATGAAACTTGGTTTAGAGTCCTAGAAACGCGTTGTTAGAGGTTTCATAAGTTCGTGAAACTGGTACAAAGCTCATTGAGACACTTATAAGCACTCATGTTGCAAGAAACTTGGTTTAGAGTCCTAGAAACGCGTTGTTAGATTTTCATAAGTTCGTGACTCTTGTACAAAGCTCATTGAGATACTTATAAGCACTTATGTTGCATGAAACTTGGTTTAGAGTCCTAGAAACGCGTTGTTAGATTTTCATACGTTCGTCAAACTTGTACAAAGCTCATTGAGGAACTTATAAGCTCTCATGTTTCATGAAACTTGGTTTAGAGTCCTAGAAACGTGTTGTTAGATGTTTCATAAGTTCGTCAAACTTGTACAAAGCTCATTGAGATACTTATAAGCACTCATGTTGCACGAAACCTGGTTTAGTGTCCTAGAAACACGTTGTTAGATGTTTCATAAGTTCATCAAACTTGTATAAAGCTCATTGAGACACTTATAATCATTCATGTTGCATGAAACTTGGTTTAGAATCCTAGAAACGCGTTGTTAGATGTTTCATAAGTTCGTGAAACTTGTACAAAGCTCATTGAGATACTTATAAGCACTCATGTTGCATGAAACTTGGTTTAGAGTCCTAAAAACGCGTTGTTAGATGTTTCATACGTTCGTCAAACTTGTACAAATCTCATTGAGGAACTTAGAAGCACTCATGTTGCATGAAACTTGTTTTAGAGTCCTAAAAACGCGTTGTTAGATGTTTCATAAGTTCGTGAAACTTGTACAAAGCTCAATGAGGAACTTATAAGCACTCATGTTGCATGAAACTTGGTTTAGAGTCCTAGAAACACGTTGTTAGATGTTTCATACGTTCTTCAAACTTTTACAAAGCTCATTGAGGAACTTATAAGCTCTCATTGTGCATGAAACTTGGTTTAGAATCCTAGAAATGCGTTGTTAGATGTTTCATAAGTTCGTGAAACTTGTACAAAGCTCATTGAGATACTTATAAACACTCATGTTGCATGAAAGTTGGTTTAGAGTCCTAAAAACGCGTTGTTAGATGTTTCTTACGTTCGTCAAACTTGTACAAAGCTCATTGAGGAACTTATAAGCACTCATGTTACATGAAACCTGGTTTAGAGTCCTAGAAACGCGTTGTTAGGTGTTTCATACGTTCGTCAAACTTTTACAAAGCTTATTGAGGAACTTATAAGCTCTCATTGTGCATGAAACTTGGTTTAGAGTCCTAGAAACGCGTTGTTAGAGGTTTCATAAGTTCGTGAAACTTGTACAAAGCTCATTGAGACACTTATAAGCACTCATGTTGCATGAAACTTGGTTTAGAGTCCTAGAAACGCGTTGTTAGATGTTTCATAATTTCGTCAAACTTGTATAAAGCTCATTGGGACACTTATAATCATTCATGTTGCATGATACTTGGTTTACAGTCCTAGAAACGCGTTGTTAGATGTTTCATAAGTTCGTGAAACTTGTAAAAAGCTCATTGAGGAACTTATAAGCACTCATGTTGCATGAAACTTGGTTTAGAATCCTAGAAACGCGTTGTTAGATGTTTCATACGTTCGTAAAATTTATACAAATTAAGCTCATTGAGGAACTTATAAGCTCTCATGTTGCATGAAACTTTGTTTAGAGTCCTAGAAACGCGTTGTTAGATGTTTCATAAGTTCGTGAAACTTGTACAAAGCTCATTGAGATACTTATAAGCACTCATGTTGCATGAAACTTGGTTTAGAATCCTAGAAACGCGTTGTTATATGTTTCATACGTTCGGAAAACTTATACAAAGCTCTTTGAGGAACTTATAAGCTCTCATGTTGCATGAAACTTTGTTTAGAGTCCTAGAAACGCGTTGTTAGATGTTTCATAAGTTCGTGAAACTTGTACAAAGCTCATTGAGATACTTATAAGCACTCATGTTTCAATAAACTTGGTTTAGAGTCCTAGTAACACGTTGTTAGATGTTTCATACGTTCGTCAAACTTTTAAAAAGCTCATTGAGGAACTTATAAGCTCTCATTGTGCATGAAACTTGGTTTAGAGTCCTACAAATGCGTTGTTAGAGGTTTCATAAGTTCGTGAAACTTGTACAAAGCTCATTGAGACACTTATAAGCACTCATGTTGCATGACACTTGGTTTAGATTCCTAGAAACGCGTTGTTAGATGTTTCATAAGTTCGTCAAACTTGTATAAAGCTCATTGAGACACTTATAATCATTCATGTTGCATGAAACTTGGTTTACAGTCCTAGAATCGCGTTGTTAGATGTTTCATACGTTCGTCAAACTTTTACAAAGCTCATTGAGGAACTTATAAGCTCTCATTGTGCATGAAACTTGGTTTAGAGTCCTAGAAACGCGTTGTTAGAGGTTTCATAAGTTCGTGAAACTTGTACAAAGCTCATTGAGACACTTATAAGCACTCATGTTGCATGAAACTTGGTTTAGAGTCCTAGAAACGCGTTGTTAGATTTTCATAAGTTCGTGACTCTTGTACAAAGCTCATTGAGATACTTATAAGCACTCATGTTGCATGAAACTTGATTTAGAGTCCTAGAAACGCGTTGTTAGATTTTCATACGTTCGTCAAACTTGTACAAAGCTCATTGAGGAACTTATAAATTCTCATGTTGCATGAAACTTTGTTTAGAGTCCTAAAAACGCGTTGTTAGATGTTTCATACGTTCGTCAAACTTGTACAAAGCTCATTGAGGAACTTATAAGCACACATGTTACATGAAACTTGGTTTAGAGTCCTAGAAACGCGTTGTTAGATGTTTCATACGTTCGTCAAACTTTTACAAAGCTCATTGAGGAACTTATAAGCTCTCATTGTGCATGAAACTTGGTTTAGAGTCCTAGAAACGCGTTGTTAGAGGTTTCATAAGTTCGTGAAACTGGTACAAAGCTCATTGAGACACTTATAAGCACTCATGTTGCATGAAACTTGGTTTAGAGTCCTAGAAACGCGTTGTTAGATTTTCATAAGTTCGTGACTCTTGTACAAAGCTCATTGAGATACTTATAAGCACTTATGTTGCATGAAACTTGGTTTAGTGTCCTAGAAACGCGTTGTTAGATTTTCATACGTTCGTCAAACTTGTACAAAGCTCATTGAGGAACTTATAAGCTCTCATGTTTCATGAAACTTGGTTTAGAGTCCTAGAAACGTGTTGTTAGATGTTTCATAAGTTCGTCAAACTTGTACAAAGCTCATTGAGATACTTATAAGCACTCATGTTGCCTGAAACCTGGTTTAGTGTCCTAGAAACACGTTGTTAGATGTTTCATAAGTTCATCAAACTTGTATAAAGCTCATTGAGACACTTATAATCATTCATGTTGCATGAAACTTGGTTTAGAATCCTAGAAACGCGTTGTTAGATGTTTCATAAGTTCGTGAAACTTGTACAAAGCTCATTGAGATACTTATAAGCACTCATGTTGCATGAAACTTGGTTTAGAGTCCTAAAAACGCGTTGTTAGATGTTTCATACGTTCGTCAAACTTGTACAAATCTCATTGAGGAACTTAGAAGCACTCATGTTGCATGAAACTTGTTTTAGAGTCCTAAAAACGCGTTGTTAGATGTTTCATAAGTTCGTGAAACTTGTACAAAGCTCAATGAGGAACTTATAAGAACTCATGTTGCATGAAACTTGGTTTAGAGTCCTAGAAACACGTTGTTAGATGTTTCATACGTTCTTCAAACTTTTACAAAGCTCATTGAGGAACTTATAAGCTCTCATTGTGCATGAAACTTGGTTTAGAATCCTAGAAATGCGTTGTTAGATGTTTCATAAGTTCGTGAAACTTGTACAAAGCTCATTGAGATACTTATAAACACTCATGTTGCATGAAACTTGGTTTAGAGTCCTAAAAACGCGTTGTTAGATGTTTCTTACGTTCGTCAAACTTGTACAAAGCTCATTGAGGAACTTATAAGCACTCATGTTACATGAAACCTGGTTTAGAGTCCTAGAAACGCGTTGTTAGATGTTTCATACGTTCGTCAAACTTTTACAAAGCTCATTGAGGAACTTATAAGCTCTCATTGTGCATGAAACTTGGTTTAGAGTCCTAGAAACGCGTTGTTAGAGGTTTCATAAGTTCGTGAAACTTGTACAAAGCTCATTGAGACACTTATAAGCACTCATGTTGCATGAAACTTGGTTTAGAGTCCTAGAAACGCGTTGTTAGATGTTTCATAATTTCGTCAAACTTGTATAAAGCTCATTGGGTCACTTATAATCATTCATGTTGCATGATACTTGGTTTACAGTCCTAGAAACGCGTTGTTAGATGTTTCATAAGTTCGTGAAACTTGTAAAAAGCTCATTGAGGAACTTATAAGCACTCATGTTGCATGAAACTTGGTTTAGAATCCTAGAAACGCGTTGTTAGATGTTTCATACGTTCGTAAAATTTATACAAATTAAGCTCATTGAGGAACTTATAAGCTCTCATGTTGCATGAAACTTTGTTTAGAGTCCTAGAAACGCGTTGTTAGATGTTTCATAAGTTCGTGAAACTTGTACAAAGCTCATTGAGATACTTATAAGCACTCATGTTGCATGAAACTTGGTTTAGAATCCTAGAAACGCGTTGTTATATGTTTCATACGTTCGTAAAACTTATACAAAGCTCTTTGAGGAACTTATAAGCTCTCATGTTGCATGAAACTTTGTTTAGAGTCCTAGAAACGCGTTGTTAGATGTTTCATAAGTTCGTGAAACTTGTACAAAGCTCATTGAGATACTTATAAGCACTCATGTTTCAATAAACTTGGTTTAGAGTCCTAGTAACACGTTGTTAGATGTTTCATACGTTCGTCAAACTTTTAAAAAGCTCATTGAGGAATTTATAAGCTCTCATTGTGCATGAAACTTGGTTTAGAGTCCTACAAATGCGTTGTTAGAGGTTTCATAAGTTCGTGAAACTTGTACAAAGCTCATTGAGACACTTATAAGCACTCATGTTGCATGACACTTGGCTTAGATTCCTAGAAACGCGTTGTTAGATGTTTCATAAGTTCGTCAAACTTGTATAAAGCTCATTGAGACACTTATAATCATTCATGTTGCATGAAACTTGGTTTACGAGTCCTAGAATCGCGTTGTTAGATGTTTCATACGTTCGTCAAACTTTTACAAAGCTCATTGAGGAACTTATAAGCTCTCATTGTGCATGAAACTTGGTTTAGAGTCCTAGAAACGCGTTGTTAGAGGTTTCATAAGTTCGTGAAACTTGTACAAAGCTCATTGAGACACTTATAAGCACTCATGTTGCATGAAACTTGGTTTAGAGTCCTAGAAACGCGTTGTTAGATTTTCATAAGTTCGTGACTCTTGTACAAAGCTCATTGAGATACTTATAAGCACTCATGTTGCATGAAACTTGATTTAGAGTCCTAGAAACGCGTTGTTAGATTTTCATACGTTCGTCAAACTTGTACAAAGCTCATTGAGGAACTTATAAATTCTCATGTTGCATGAAACTTTGTTTAGAGTCCTAGAAACGTGTTGTTAGATGTTTCATAAGTTCGTCAAACTTGTACAAAGCTCATTGAGATACTTATAAGCACTCATGTTGCATGAAACTTGGTTTAGAGTCCTGTAAACACGTTGTTAGATGTTTCATAAGTTCGTCAAACTTGTATAAAGCTCATTGAGACACTTATAATCATTCATGTTGCATGAAACTTAATTTAGAATCCTAGAAACGCGTTGTTAGATGTTTCATAAGTTCGTGAAACTTGTAGAAAGCTCATTGAGATACTTATAAGCACTCATGTTGCATGAAACTTGGTTTAGAGTCCTAAAAACGCGTTGTTAGATGTTTCATACGTTCGTCAAACTTGTACAAATCTCATTGAGGAACTTAGAAGCACTCATGTTGCATGAAACTTGTTTTAGAGTCCTAAAAACGCGTTGTTAGATGTTTCATAAGTTCGTGAAACTTGTACAAAGCTCAATGAGGAACTTATAAGCACTCATGTTGCATGAAACTTGGTTTAGAGTCCTAGAAACACGTTGTTAGATGTTTCATACGTTCGTCAAACTTTTACAAAGCTCATTGAGGAACTTATAAGCTCTCATTGTGCATGAAACTGGGTAGAGTCCTAGAAACGCGTTGTTAGAGGTTTCATAAGTTTGTGAAACTTGTACAAAGCTCATTGAGACACTTATAAGCACTCATGTTGCATGAAACATGGTTTAGAGTCCTATAAACGCGTTGTTAGATGTTTCATACGTTCGTCAAACTTGTACAAAGCTCATTGAGATACTTATAAGCACTCATGTTGCATGAAACTTGGTTTACAGTCCTAGAAACGCGTTGTTAGATGTTTCATAAGTTCGTCAAACTTGTATAAAGCTCATTGAGACACTTATAATCATTCATGTTGCATGAAACTTGGTTTACAATCCTAGAAACGCGTTGTTAGATGTTTCATAAGTTCGTGAAACTTCTACAAAGCTCATTGAGGAACTTATAAGCACTCATGTTGCATGAAACTTGGTTTAGAATCCTAGAAACGAATTGTTAGATGTTTCATACGTTCGTAAAACTTATACAAAACTCATTGAGGAACTTATAAGCTCTCATGTTGCATGAAACTTGTTTTAGAGTCCTAGAAACGCGTTGTTAAATGTATCATAAGTTCGTGAAACTTGTACAAAGCTCATTGAGATACTTATAAGCACTCATGTTGCATGAAAATTGGTTTAGAGTCCTAGAAACGCGTTGTTAGATGTTTCATACGTTCATCAAACTTGTACAAAGCTCATTGAGGAACTTAGAAGCACTCATGTTGCATGAAACTTGTTTTAGATTCCTAGAAACGCGTTGTTAGATGTTTCATAAGTTCGTGAAACTTGTACAAAGCTCATTGAGGAACTTATAAGCACTCATGTTGCATGAAACTTGGTTTAGAGTCCTACAAACACGTTGTTAGATAATTCATACGTTCGTCAAACTTTTACAAAGCTCATTGAGGAACTTATAAGCACTCCTATTGCATGAAACTTGGTTTAGAGTCCTAGAAACACGTTGTTAGATGTTTCATACGTTCGTCAAACTTTTACAAAGCTCATTGAGGAACTTATAAGCTCTCAATGTGCATGAAACTTGGTTTAGAGTCCTAGAAACGCGTTGTTAGAGGTTTCATAAGTTCGTGAAACTTGTAAAAAGCTCATTAAGGAACTTATAAGCACTCATGTTGCATGAAACTTGGTTTAGAATCCTAGAAACGCGTTGTTAGATGTTTCATTATACGTTCGTAAAACTTATACAAAGCTCATTGAGGAACTTATAAGCTCTCATGTTGCATGAAACTTGGTTTAGAGTCCTAGAAACGCGTTGTTAGATGTTTTATACGTTCGTCAAACTTTTACAAAGCTCATTGAGGAACTTATAAGCTCTTATTGTGCATGAAACTTGGTTTAGAGTCCCAGAAACGCGTTGTTAGATGTTTCATAAGTTCGTGAAACTTGTAAAAAGCTCATTAAGGAACTTATAAGCACTCATGTTGCATGAAACTTGGTTTAGAATCCTAGAAACGCGTTGTTAGATGTTTCATTATACGTTCGTAAAACTTATACAAAGCTCATTGAGGAACTTATAAGCTCTCATGTTGCATGAAACTTGGTTTAGAGTCCTAGAAACGCGTTGTTACGCGTTGTTAGATGTTTCATAAGTTCGTGACTCTTGTATAAAGCTCATTGAGATACTTATAAGCACTCATGTTGCATGAAACTTGTTTTAGATTCCTAGAAACGCGTTGTTAGATGTTTTATAAGTTCGTGAAACTTGTATAAAGCTCATTGAGGAACTTATAAGCACTCATGTTGCATGAAACTTGGTTTAGAGTCCTAGAAACAAGTTGTTAGATATTTCATACGTTCGTCAAACTTTTACAAAGCTCATTGAGGAACTTATAAGCACTAATGTTGCATGAAACTTGGTTTAGAGTCCTAGAAACACGTTGTTAGATATTTCATACGTTCGTCAAACTTTTACAAAGCTCATTGAGGAACTTATAAGCACTCATGTTGCATGAAACTTGGTTTAGAGTCCTAGAAACACGTTGTTAGATGTTTCATACGTTCGTCAAACTTTTACAAAGCTCATTTAGGAACTTATAAGCTCTCATTGTGCATGAAACTTGGTTTACAGTCCTAGAAACGCGTTGTTAGATGTTTCATAAGTTCGTGAAACTTGTAAAAAGCTCATTGAGGAACTTATAAGCACTCATGTTGCATGAAACTTGGTTTAGAATCCTAGAAACGCGTTGTTAGATGTTTCATACGTTCGTAAAACTTATACAAAGCTCATTGAAGAACTTATAAGCTCTCATGTTGCATGAAACTTTGTTTAGAGTACTAGAAACGCGTTGTTAGATGTTTCATAAGTTCGTGAAACTTGTACAAAGCTCATTGAGATACTGATAAGCACTCATGTTGCATGAAACCTGGTTTAGAATCCTAGAAACGCGTTGTTAGATGTTTCATACGTTCGTAAAACTTATACAAAGCTGTTTGAGGAACTTATAAGCTCTCATGTTGCATGAAACTTTGTTTAGAGTCCTAGAAACGCGTTGTTAGATGTTTCATAAGTTCGTGAAACTTGTACAAAGCTCATTGAGATACTTATAAGCACTCATGTTGCAATAAACTTGGTTTAGAGTCCTAGTAACACGTTGTTAGATGTTTCATACGTTCGTCAAACTTTTAAAAAGCTCATTGAGGAACTTATAAGCTCTCATTGTGCATGAAACTTGGTTTAGAGTCCTAGAAACGCGTTGTTAGAGGTTTCATAAGTTCGTGAAACTTGTACAAAGCTCATTGAGACACTTATAAGCACTCATGTTGCATGAAACTTGGTTTAGATTCCTAGAAACGCGTTGTTAGATGTTTCATAAGTTCGTCAAACTTGTATAAAGCTCATTGAGACACTTATAATCATTCATGTTGCATGAAACTTGGTTTACAGTCCTAGAATCGCGTTGTTAGATGTTTCATACGTTCGTCAAACTTTTACAAAGCTCATTGAGGAACTTATAAGCTCTCATTGTGCATGAAACTTGGTTTAGAGTCCTAGAAACGCGTTGTTAGAGGTTTCATAAGTTCGTGAAACTTGTACAAAGCTCATTGAGACACTTATAATCATTCATGTTGCATGAAACTTGGTTTACAGTCCTAGAAACGCAGTGTTAGATGTTTCATAAGTTCGTGAAACTTGTAAAAAGCACATTGAGGAACTTATAAGCACTCATGTTGCATGAAACTTGGTTTAGAATCATAGAAACGCGTTGTTAGATGTTTCATACGTTCGTTAAACTTATACAAAGCTCATTGAGGAACTTATAAGCTCTCATGTTGCATGAAACTTGGTTTAGAGTCCTAGAAACGTTTTTTTAGATGTTTCATAAGTTCGTGAAACTTGTACAAAGCTCATTGAGATACTTATTAGCACTCATGTTGCATGAAACTTGGTTTAGAGTCCTAGAAACGCGTTGTTAGATTTTCATACGTTCGTCAAACTTGTACAAAGCTCATTGAGGAACTTATAATCTCTCATGTTGCATGAAACTTGGTTTAGAGTCCTGGAAACACGTTGTTAGATGTTTCATAAGTTCGTCAAACTTGTATAAAGCTCTTTGAGACACTTATAATCATTAATGTTGCATGAAACTTTGTTTAGAGTCCTAGAAACGCGTTGTTAGATGTTTCATAAGTTCGTGAAACTTGTACAAAGCTCATTGAGATACTTATAAGCACTCATGTTGCATGAAACTTGGTTTAGAGTCCTAGAAACGCGTTGTTAGATGTTTCATACGTTTGTCAAACTTGTACAAAGCTCATTGAGGAACTTAGAAGCACTCATGTTGCATGAAACTTGTTTTAGAGTCCTAGAAAACACGTTGTTAGATGTTTCATAAGTTCGTGAAACTTGTACAAAGCTCATTGAGGAACTTATAAGCACTCATGTTGCATGAAACTTGGTTTAAAGTCCTAGAAACACGTTGTTAGATATTTCATACGTTCGTCAAACTTTTACAAAGCTCATTGAGGAACTTATAAGCTCTCATTGTGCATGAAACTTTGTTTAGAGTCCTAGAAACGCGTTGTTAGAGGTTTCATAAGTTCGTGAAACTTGTACAAATTTCATTGAGACACTTATAAGCACTCATGTTGCATGAAACTTGGTTTAGAGTCCTAGAAACGCGTTGTTAGATGTTTCATAAGTTCGTCAAACTTGTATAAAGCTCATTAAGACATTTATAATCATTCATGTTGCATGAAACTTGGTTTACAGTCCTAGAAACGCGTTGTTAGATGTTTCATAAGTTCGTGAAACTTATAAAAAGCTCATTGAGGAACTTATAAGCACTCATGTTGCATGAAACTTGGTTTAGAATCCTAGAAACGCGTTGTTAGATGTTTCATACGTTTGTAAAACTTATACAAAGCTCACTGAGGAACTTATAAGCTCTCATGTTGCATGAAACTTTGTTTTGAGTCCTAGAAACGCGTTGTTAGATGTTTCATAAGTTCGTGAAACTTGTACAAAGCACATTGAGATACTTATAAGCACTCATGTTGCATGAAACTTGGTTTAGAGTCCTAGAAACGCGTTGTTAGATTTTCATACGTTCGTCAAACTTGTACAAAGCTCATTGAGGAACTTATAAGCTCTCATGTTGCATGAAACATGGTTTGGAGTCCTAGAAACGTGTTGTTAGATGTTTCATAAGTTCGTCAAACTTGTACAAAGCTTATTGAGATACTTATAAGCACCCATGTGTCATGTAACTTGGTTTAGAGTCCTAGAAATACGTAGTTAGATGTTTCATACGTTTGTCAAACTTTTACAAAGCTCATTGAGGAACTTATAAGCTCTCATTGTGCATGAAACTTGGTTAAGAGTCCTAGAAACGGGTTGTTAGATGTTTCATAAGTTCGTGAAAATTGTAAAAAGCTCATTGAGGAACTTATAAGCACTCATGTTGCATGAAACTTGGTTTAGAATCCTAGAAACGCGTTGTTAGATTTTCATACGTTCGTCAAACTTATACAAAGCTCATTGAGGAACTTATAAGCTCTCATGTTGCATGAAACTTTGTTTAGAGTCCTAGAAACGCGTTGTTAGAGGTTTCATAAGTTCGTGAAACTTGTACAAAGTTCATTGAGACACTTATAATCACTCATGTTGTTGCATGAAACTTGGTTTAGAGTCCTAGAAACACGTTGTTAGATGTTTCATAAGTTCGTCAAACTTGTACAAAGCTCATTGAGGAACTTATAAGCGCCAATGTTGCATGAAACTTGGTTTAGAGTCCTAGAAACGCGTTGTTAGATGTTTCATAAGTTCGTGAAACTTGTAAAAACCTCATTGAGGAACTTATAAGCTCTCATGTTTCATGAAACTTGTTGTTTAGATGTTTCCTAGAGAAACGTTGTTAGAGTTCGTGAAACTTGTTTCATGAAAGTTCGTGAAACATTGAGATACTTATAAGCACTCATGTTGCATGAAACTTGGTTTAGAGTCCTAGAAACGCGTTGTTAGATTTTCATACGTTCGTCAAACTTGTACAAAGCTCATTGAGGAACTTATAAATTCTCATGTTGCATGAAACTTTGTTTAGAGTCCTAGAAACGTGTTGTTAGATGTTTCATAAGTTCGTCAAACTTGTACAAAGCTCATTGAGATACTTATAAGCACTCATGTTGCATGAAACTTGGTTTAGAGTCCTGTAAACACGTTGTTAGATGTTTCATACGTTCGTCAAACTTTTAAAAAGCTCATTGAGGAACTTATAAGCTCTCATTGTGCATGAAACTTGGTTTAGAGTCCTAGAAACGCGTTGTTAGAGGTTTCATAAGTTCGTGAAACTTGTACAAAGCTCATTGAGACACTTATAAGCACTCATGTTGCATGAAACTTGGTTTAGATTCCTAGAAACGCGTTGTTAGATGTTTCATAAGTTCGTCAAACTTGTATAAAGCTCATTGAGACACTTATAATCATTCATGTTGCATGAAACTTGGTTTACAGTCCTAGAATCGCGTTGTTAGATGTTTCATACGTTCGTCAAACTTTTACAAAGCTCATTGAGGAACTTATAAGCTCTCATTGTGCATGAAACTTGGTTTAGAGTCCTAGAAACGCGTTGTTAGAGGTTTCATAAGTTCGTGAAACTTGTACAAAGCTCATTGAGACACTTATAATCATTCATGTTGCATGAAACTTGGTTTACAGTCCTAGAAACGCAGTGTTAGATGTTTCATACGTTCGTAAAACTTATACAAAGCTCATTGAGGAACTTATAAGCTCTCATGTTGCATGAAACTTGGTTTAGAGTCCTAGAAACGTTTTTTTAGATGTTTCATAAGTTCGTGAAACTTGTACAAAGCTCATTGAGATACTTATTAGCACTCATGTTGCATGAAACTTGGTTTAGAGTCCTAGAAACGCGTTGTTAGATTTTCATACGTTCGTCAAACTTGTACAAAGCTCATTGAGGAACTTATAATCTCTCATGTTGCATGAAACTTGGTTTAGAGTCCTGGAAACACGTTGTTAGATGTTTCATAAGTTCGTCAAACTTGTATAAAGCTCATTGAGACACTTATAATCATTCATGTTGCATGAAACTTTGTTTAGAGTCCTAGAAACGCGTTGTTAGATGTTTCATAAGTTCGTGAAACTTGTACAAAGCTCATTGAGATACTTATAAGCACTCATGTTGCATGAAACTTGGTTTAGAGTCCTAGAAACGCGTTGTTAGATGTTTCATACGTTTGTCAAACTTGTACAAAGCTCATTGAGGAACTTAGAAGCACTCATGTTGCATGAAACTTGTTTTAGAGTCCTAGAAACACGTTGTTAGATGTTTCATAAGTTCGTGAAACTTGTACAAAGCTCATTGAGGAACTTATAAGCACTCATGTTGCATGAAACTTGGTTTAAAGTCCTAGAAACACGTTGTTAGATATTTCATACGTTCGTCAAACTTTTACAAAGCTCATTGAGGAACTTATAAGCTCTCATTGTGCATGAAACTTTGTTTAGAGTCCTAGAAACGCGTTGTTAGAGGTTTCATAAGTTCGTGAAACTTGTACAAATTTCATTGAGACACTTATAAGCACTCATGTTGCATGAAACTTGGTTTAGAGTCCTAGAAACGCGTTGTTTGATGTTTCATAAGTTCGTCAAACTTGTATAAAGCTCATTAAGACATTTATAATCATTCATGTTGCATGAAACTTGGTTTACAGTCCTAGAAACGCGTTGTTAGATGTTTCATAAGTTCGTGAAACTTATAAAAAGCTCATTGAGGAACTTATAAGCACTCATGTTGCATGAAACTTGGTTTAGAATCCTAGAAACGCGTTGTTAGATGTTTCATACGTTTGTAAAACTTATACAAAGCTCACTGAGGAACTTATAAGCTCTCATGTTGCATGAAACTTTGTTTTGAGTCCTAGAAACGCGTTGTTAGATGTTTCATAAGTTCGTGAAACTTGTACAAAGCACATTGAGATACTTATAAGCACTCATGTTGCATGAAACTTGGTTTAGAGTCCTAGAAACGCGTTGTTAGATTTTCATACGTTCGTCAAACTTGTACAAAGCTCATTGAGGAACTTATAAGCTCTCATGTTGCATGAAACTTGGTTTGGAGTCCTAGAAACGTGTTGTTAGATGTTTCATAAGTTCGTCAAACTTGTACAAAGCTTATTGAGATACTTATAAGCACCCATGTGTCATGTAACTTGGTTTAGAGTCCTAGAAATACGTAGTTAGATGTTTCATACGTTTGTCAAACTTTTACAAAGCTCATTGAGGAACTTATAAGCTCTCATTGTGCATGAAACTTGGTTAAGAGTCCTAGAAACGGGTTGTTAGATGTTTCATAAGTTCGTGAAAATTGTAAAAAGCTCATTGAGGAACTTATAAGCACTCATGTTGCATGAAACTTGGTTTAGAATCCTAGAAACGCGTTGTTAGATTTTCATACGTTCGTCAAACTTATACAAAGCTCATTGAGGAACTTATAAGCTCTCATGTTGCATGAAACTTTGTTTAGAGTCCTAGAAACGCGTTGTTAGAGGTTTCATAAGTTCGTGAAACTTGTACAAAGTTCATTGAGACACTTATAATCACTCATGTTGCATGAAACTTGGTTTAGAGTCCTAGAAACACGTTGTTAGATGTTTCATAAGTTCGTCAAACTTGTACAAAGCTCATTGAGGAACTTATAAGCGCCAATGTTGCATGAAACTTGGTTTAGAGTCCTAGAAACGCGTTGTTAGATGTTTCATAAGTTCGTGAAACTTGTAAAAACCTCATTGAAGAACTTATAAGCTCTCATGTTTCATGAAACTTGGTTTAGAGTCCTAGAAACGTGTTGTTAGATGTTTCATAAGTTCGTGAAACTTGTACAAAGCTCATTGAGATACTTATAAGCACTCATGTTGCATGAAACTTGGTTTAGAGTCCTAGAAACGCGTTGTTAGATTTTCATACGTTCGTCAAACTTGTACAAAGCTCATTGAGGAACTTATAAATTCTCATGTTGCATGAAACTTTGTTTAGAGTCCTAGAAACGTGTTGTTAGATGTTTCATAAGTTCGTCAAACTTGTACAAAGCTCATTGAGATACTTATAAGCACTCATGTTGCATGAAACTTGGTTTAGAGTCCTGTAAACACGTTGTTAGATGTTTCATAAGTTCGTCAAACTTGTATAAAGCTCATTGAGACACTTATAATCATTCATGTTGCATGAAACTTGGTTTAGAGTCCTAGAAACGTGTTGTTAGATGTTGCATAAGTTCGTGAAACTTGTACAAAGCTCATTGAGATACTTATATGCACTCATGTTGCATGAAACTTGGTTTAGAGTCCTAGAAACGTGTTGTTAGATGTTTCATACGTTCATCAAACTTGTAAAAAGCTCATTGAGGAACTTAGAAGCACTCATGTTGCATGAAACTTGTTTTAGAGTCCTAGAAACGCGTTGTTAGATGTTTCATAAGTTCGTGAAACTTGTACAAAGCTCATTGAGGAACTTATAAGCCCTCATGTTGCATGAAACTTTGTATAGATTCCTAGAAACACGTTGTTAGATATTTCATACGTTTGTCAAACTTTTACAAAGCTCATTGAGGAACTTATAAGCTCTCATTGTGCATGAAACTTGGTTAAGAGTCCTAGAAACGCGTTGTTAGAGGTTTCATAAGTTCGTGAAACTTGTACAAAGCTCATTGAGACACTTATAAGCACTCATGTTGCATGAAACTTGGTTTAGAGTCCTAGAAACGCGTTGTTTGATGATTCATAAGTTCGTCAAACTTGTGTAAAGCTCATTGAGACATTTATAATCATTCATGTTGCATGAAACTTGGTTTACAGTCCTAGAAACGCGTTGTTAGATGTTTCATAAGTTCGTGAAACTTGTAAAAAGCTCATTGAGGAACTTATAAGCACTCATGTTGCATAAAACTTGGTTTAGAATCCTAGAAACGCGTTGTTAGATGTTTCATACGTTCGTAAAACTTATACAAAGCTCATTGAGGAACTTATAAGCTCTCATGTTTCATGAAACTTTGTTTAGAGTCCTAGAAACGCGTTGTTATATGTTTCATAAGTTCTTGAAACTTGTACAAAGCTCATTGAGAAACTTATAAGCACTCATGTTGCATGAAACTTGGTTTAGAGTCCTAGAAACGCGTTGTTAGATTTTCATACGTTCGTCAAACTTGTACAAAGCTCATTGAGGAACTTATAAGCTCTCATGTTGCATAAAACTTGGTTTGGAGTCCTAGAAACGTGTTGTTAGATGTTACATAAGTTCGTGAAACTTGTACAAAGCTCATTGAGATACTTATAAGCACCCATGTGTCATGTAACTTGGTTTAGAGTCCTAGAAATACGTAGTTAGATATTTTATACGTTTGTCAAACTTTTACAAAGCTCATTGAGGAACTTATAAGCTCTCATTGTGCATGAAACTTGGTTAAGAGTCCTAGAAACGCGTTGTTAGATGTTTCATAAGTTCGTGAATCTTGTAAAAAGCTCATTGAGGAACTTATAAGCACTCATGTTGCATGAAACTTGGTTTAGAATCCTAGAAACGTGTTGTTAGATGTTTCATACGTTCGTAAAACTTATACAAAGCTCATTGAGGAACTTATAAGCTCTCATTGTTGCATGAAACTTGGTTTAGAGTCCTAGAAACGTGTTGTTAGATGTTTCATAAATTCGTGAAAATTGTACAAAGCTCATTGAGATACTTATTAGCACTCATGTTGCATGAAACTTGGTTTAGAGTCCTAGAAACGCGTTGTTAGATTTTCATACGTTCGTCAAACTTGTACAAACCTCATTGAGGAACTTATAATCTCTCATGTTGCATGAAACTTGGTTTAGAGTCCTGGAAACACGTTGTTAGATGTTTCATAAGTTCGTCAAACTTGTATAAAGCTCATTGAGACACTTATAATCATTCATGTTGCATGAAACTTTGTTTAGAGTCCTAGAAACGCGTTGTTAGATGTTTCATAAGTTCGTGAAACTTGTACAAAGCTCATTGAGATACTTATAAGCACTCATGTTGCATGAAACTTGGTTTAGAGTCCTAGAAACGCGTTGTTAGATGTTTCATACGTTCGTCAAACTTGTACAAAGCTCATTGAGGAACTTAGAAGCACTCATGTTGCATGAAACTTGTTTTAGAGTCCTAGAAACACGTTGTTAGATGTTTCATAAGTTCGTGAAACTTGTACAAAGCTCATTGAGGAACTTATAAGCACTCATGTTGCATGAAACTTGGTTTAAAGTCCTAGAAACACGTTGTTAGATATTTCATACGTTCGTCAAACTTTTACAAAGCTCATTGAGGAACTTATAAGCTCTCATTGTGCATGAAACTTTGTTTAGAGTCCTAGAAACGCGTTGTTAGAGGTTTCATAAGTTCGTGAAACTTGTACAAAGTTCATTGAGACACTTATAAGCACTCATGTTGCATGAAACTTGGTTTAGAGTCCTAGAAACGCGTTGTTAGATGTTTCATAAGTTCGTCAAACTTGTATAAAGCTCATTAAGACATTTATAATAATTCATGTTGCATGAAACTTGGTTTACGAGTCTAGAAACGCGTTGTTAGATGTTTCATAAGTTCGTGAAACTTATAAAAAGCTCATTGAGGAACTTATAAGCACTCATGTTGCATGAAACTTGGTTTAGAATCCTAGAAACGCGTTGTTAGATGTTTCATACGTTTGTAAAACTTATACAAAGCTCACGAGGAACTTATAAGCTCTCATGTTGCATGAAACTTTGTTTTGAGTCCTAGAAACGCGTTGTTAGATGTTTCATAAGTTCGTGAAACTTGTACAAAGCACATTGAGATACTTATAAGCACTCATGTTGCATGAAACTTGGTTTAGAGTCCTAGAAACGCGTTGTTAGATTTTCATACGTTCGTCAAACTTGTACAAAGCTCATTGAGGAACTTATAAGCTCTCATGTTGCATGAAACTTGGTTTGGAGTCCTAGAAACGTGTTGTTAGATGTTTCATAAGTTCGTCAAACTTGTACAATGCTTATTGAGATACTTATAAGCACCCATGTGTCATGTAACTTGGTTTAGAGTCCTAGAAATACGTAGTTAGATGTTTCATACGTTTGTCAAACTTTTACAAAGCTCATTGAGGAACTTATAAGCTCTCATTGTGAATGAAACTTGGTTAAGAGTCCTAGAAACGCGTTGTTAGATGTTTCATAAGTTCGTGAAACTTGTAAAAAGCTCATTGAGGAACTTATAAGCACTCATGTTGCATGAAACTTGGTTTAGAATCCTAGAAACGCGTTGTTAGATGTTTCATACGTTCGTAAAACTTATACAAAGCTCATTGAGGAACTTATAAGCTCTCATGTTGCATGAAACTTTGTTTAGAGTCCTAGAAACGCGTTGTTAGAGGTTTCATAAGTTCGTGAAACTTGTACAAAGTTCATTGAGACACTTATAATCACTCATGTTGCATGAAACTTGGTTTAGAGTCCTAGAAACACGTTGTTAGATGTTTCATAAGTTCGTCAAACTTGTACAAAGCTCATTGAGGAACTTATAAGCGCCAATGTTGCATGAAACTTAGTTTAGAGTCCTAGAAACGCGTTGTTAGATGTTTCATAAGTTCGTGAAACTTGTAAAAACCTCATTGAGGAACTTATAAGCTCTCATGTTTCATGAAACTTGGTTTAGAGTCCTAGAAACGTGTTGTTAGATGTTTCATAAGTTCGTGAAACTTGTACAAAGCTCATTGAGATACTTATAAGCACTCATGTTGCATGAAACTTGGTTTAGAGTCCTAGAAACGCGTTGTTAGATTTTCATACGTTCGTCAAACTTGTACAAAGCTCATTGAGGAACTTATAAGCTCTCATGTTGCATGAAACTTGGTTTGGAGTCCTAGAAACGTGTTGTTAGATGTTTCATAAGTTCGTCAAACTTGTACAATGCTTATTGAGATACTTATAAGCACCCATGTGTCATGTAACTTGGTTTAGAGTCCTAGAAATACGTAGTTAGATGTTTCATACGTTTGTCAAACTTTTACAAAGCTCATTGAGGAACTTATAAGCTCTCATTGTGAATGAAACTTGGTTAAGAGTCCTAGAAACGCGTTGTTAGATGTTTCATAAGTTCGTGAAACTTGTAAAAAGCTCATTGAGGAACTTATAAGCACTCATGTTGCATGAAACTTGGTTTAGAATCCTAGAAACGCGTTGTTAGATGTTTCATACGTTCGTAAAACTTATACAAAGCTCATTGAGGAACTTATAAGCTCTCATGTTGCATGAAACTTTGTTTAGAGTCCTAGAAACGCGTTGTTAGAGGTTTCATAAGTTCGTGAAACTTGTACAAAGTTCATTGAGACACTTATAATCACTCATGTTGCATGAAACTTGGTTTAGAGTCCTAGAAACACGTTGTTAGATGTTTCATAAGTTCGTCAAACTTGTACAAAGCTCATTGAGGAACTTATAAGCGCCAATGTTGCATGAAACTTAGTTTAGAGTCCTAGAAACGCGTTGTTAGATGTTTCATAAGTTCGTGAAACTTGTAAAAACCTCATTGAGGAACTTATAAGCTCTCATGTTTCATGAAACTTGGTTTAGAGTCCTAGAAACGTGTTGTTAGATGTTTCATAAGTTCGTGAAACTTGTACAAAGCTCATTGAGATACTTATAAGCACTCATGTTGCATGAAACTTGGTTTAGAGTCCTAGAAACGCGTTGTTAGATTTTCATACGTTCGTCAAACTTGTACAAAGCTCATTGAGGAACTTATAAATTCTCATGTTGCATGAAACTTTGTTTAGATTTCTAGAAACGTGTTGTTAGATGTTTCATAAGTTCGTCAAACTTGTACAAAGCTCATTGAAATACTTATAAGCACTCATGTTGCATGAAACTTGGTTTAGAGTCCTGTAAACACGTTGTTAGATGTTTCATAAGTTCGTCAAACTTGTATAAAGCTCATTGAGATACTTATAATCATTCATGTTGCATGAAACTTGGTTTAGAGTCCTAGAAACGTGTTGTTAGATGTTGCATAAGTTCGTGAAACTTGTACAAAGCTCATTGAGATACTTATATGCACTCATGTTGCATGAAACTTGGTTTAGAGTCCTATAAACGTGTTGTTAGATGTTTCATACGTTCATCAAACTTGTAAAAAGCTCATTGAGGAACTTAGAAGCACTCATGTTGCATGAAACTTGTTTTAGAGTCCTAGAAACGCGTTGTTAGATGTTTCATAAGTTCGTGAAACTTGTACAAAGCTCATTGAGGAACTTATAAGCACTCATGTTGCATGAAACTTTGTATAGATTCCTAGAAACACGTTGTTAGATATTTCCTACGTTTGTCAAACTTTTACAAAGCTCATTGAGGAACTTATAAGCTCTCATTGTGCATGAAACTTGGTTAAGAGTCCTAGAAACGCGTTGTTAGAGGTTTCATAAGTTCGTGAAACTTGTACAAAGCTCATTGAGACACTTATAAGCACTCATGTTGCATGAAACTTGGTTTAGAGTCCTAGAAACGCGTTGTTTGATGATTCATAAGTTCGTCAAACTTGTATAAAGCTCATTGAGACATTTATAATCATTCATGTTGCATGAAACTTGGTTTACAGTCCTAGAAACGCGTTGTTAGATGTTTCATAAGTTCGTGAAACTTGTAAAAAGCTCATTGAGGAACTTATAAGCACTCTTGTTGCATGAAACTTGGTTTAGAATCCTAGAAACGCGTTGTTAGATTTTTCATACGTTCGTAAAACTTATACAAAGCTCATTGAGGAACTTATAAGCTCTCATGTTTCATGAAACTTTGTTTAGAGTCCTAGAAACGCGTTGTTATATGTTTCATAAGTTCTTGAAACTTGTACAAAGCTCATTGAGATACTTATAAGCACTCATGTTGCATGAAACTTGGTTTAGAGTCCTAGAAACGTGTTGTTAGATGTTACATAAGTTCGTGAAACTTGTACAAAGCTCATTGAGATACTTATAAGCACCCATGTGTCATGTAACTTGGTTTAGAGTCCTAGAAATACGTAGTTAGATATTTCATAAGTTTGTCAAACTTTTACAAAGCTCATTGAGGAACTTATAAGCTCTCATTGTGCATGAAACTTGGTTAAGAGTCCTAGAAACGCGTTGTTAGATGTTTCATAAGTTCGTGAATCTTGTAAAAAGCTCATTGAGGAACTTATAAGCACTCATGTTGCATGAAACTTGGTTTAGAATCCTAGAAACGCGTTGTTAGATTTTCATACGTTCGTTAATCTTGTACAAAGCTCATTGAGGAACTTATAAGCGCTCATGTTGCATGAAACTTTGTTTAGAGTCCTAGAAACGCGTTGTTAGATGTTTCATACGTTCGTCAAACTTGTACAAATCTCATTGAGGAACTTAGAAGCACTCATGTTGCATGAAACTTGTTTGAGAGTCCTAGAAACGCGTTGTTAGATGTTTCATAAGTTCGTGAAACTTGTACAAAGCTCATTCAGATACTTATAAGCATTCATGTGGCATGAAACTTGGTTTAGAGTCCTAGAAACGCGTTGTTAGATGTTTCATACGTTCTTAAAACTTGTATAAAGCTCATTGAGACACTTATAAGCATTCATGTTGCATGAAACTTGGTTTAGAGTCCTAGAAACGCGTTGTTAGATGTTTCATAATTTCGTGAAAATTTTACAAAGCTCATTGAGATACTTATAAGCACTCATGTTGCATGAAACTTGGTTTAGAGTCCTAGAAACGCGTTGTTAGATGTTTCATAAGTTCTTCAAACTTGTACAAAGCTCATTGAGACACTTATAAGCACCCATGTGTCATGTAACTTGGTTTAGAGTCCTAGAAATACGTAGTTAGATATTTCATACGTTTGTCAAACTTTTACAAAGCTCATTGAGGAACTTATAAGCTCTCATTGTGCATGAAACTTGGTTAAGATTCCTAGAAACGCGTTGTTAGATGTTTCATAAGTTCGTGAATCTTGTAAAAAGCTCATTGAGGAACTTATAAGCACTCATGTTGCATGAAACTTGGTTTAGAATCCTAGAACCGCGTTTTTAGATGTTTCATACGTTCGTAAAACTTATACAAAGCCCATTGAGGAACTTATAAGCTCTCATGTTGCATGAAACTTTGTTTAGAGTCCTAGAAACGCGTTGTTAGATGTTTCATAAGTCCGTGAAACTTGTACAAAGCTCATTGAGATACTTATAAGCACTCATGTTGCATGAAACTTGGTTTAGAGTCCTAGAAACGCGTTGTTAGATTTTCATACGTTCGTTAAACTTGTACAAAGCTCATTGAGGAACTTATAAGCGCTCATGTTGCATGAAACTTGGTTTAGAGTCCTAGAAACGCGTTGTTAGATGTTTCATACGTTCGTCAAACTTGTACAAAACTCATTGAGAAACTTAGAAGCACTCATGTTGCATGAAATTTGTTTGAGAGTCCTAGAAACACGTTGTTAGATGTTTCATAAGTTCGTGAAACTTGTACAAAGCTCATTCAGATACTTATAAGCATTCATGTAGCATGAAACTTGGTTTAGAGTCCTAGAAACGCGTTGTTAGATGTTTCATACGTTCGTCAAACTTGTATAAAGCTCATTGAGACACTTATAAGCATTCATGTTGCATGAAACTTGGTTTAGAGTCCTAGAAACGCGTTGTTAGATGTTTCATAAGTTCGTTAAACTTGTACAAAGCTCATTGAGATACTTATAAGCACCCATGTGTCATGTAACTTGGTTTAGAGTCCTAGAAATACGTAGTTATATATTTCATACGTTTGTCAAACTTTTACAAAGCTCATTGAGGAATTTATAAGCTCTCATTGTGCATGAAACTTGGTTAAGAGTCCTAGAAACGCGTTGTTAGATGTTTCATAAGTTCGTGAATCTTGTAAAAAGCTCATTGAGAAACTTATAAGAACTCATGTTGCATGAAACTTGGTTTAGAATCCTAGAAACGCGTTTTTAGATGTTTCATACGTTCGTAAAACTTATACAAAGCTCATTGAGGAACTTATAAGCTCTCATGTTGCATGAAACTTTGTTTAGAGTCCTAGAAACGCGTTGTTAGATGTTTCATAAGTTCGTGAAACTTGTACAAAGCGCATTGAGATACTTAGAAGCACTCATGTTGCATGAAACTTTGTTTAGAGTCCTAGAAACGCGTTGTTAGATGTTTCATAAGTTCTTCAAACTTGTACAAAGCTCATTGAGACACTTATAAGCATTCATGTTGCATGAAACTTGGTGTAGAGTCCTAGAAACGCGTTGTTAGATGTTTCATACGTTCGTCAAACTTGTACAAAGCTCATTGAGGAACTTATAAGCGCTCATGTTGCATGAAACGTAGTTAAGAGTCCTAGAAACGCGTTGTTAGATGTTTCCTACGTTCGTCAAACTTGTATAAACCTCATTGAGACCTATATAAGTATTCATGTGTCATGTAACTTGGTTTAGAGTCCTAGAAATACGTAGTTAGATGTTTCATACTTTTGTCAAACTTTTACAAAGATCGTTGAGGAACTTATAAGCTCTCATTGTGCATAAAACTTGGTTAAGAGTTCTAGAAACGCGTTGTTAGATGTTTCATAAGTTCGTGAAACTTGTAAAAAGCTCATTGAGGAACTTATAAGCACTCATGTTGCATGAAACTTGGTTTAGAGTCCTAGAAACACGTTGTTAGATTTTCATACGTTCGTCAAACTTGTACAAAGCTCATTGAGGAACTTATAAGCGCTCATGTTGCATGAAACATGGTTTAGAGTCCTAGAAACGCGTTGTTAGATGTTTCATACGTTCGTCAAACTTGTACAAATCTCATTGAGGAACTTAGAAGCACTCTTGTTGCATGAAACTTGTTTGAGAGTCCTAGAAACGCGTTGTTAGATGTTTCATAAGTTCGTGAAACTTATACAAAGCTCATTGAGATACTTATAAGCATTCATGTGGCATGAAACTTGGTTTAGAGTCCTAGAAACGCGTTGTTAGATGTATCATACGTTCGTCAAACTTGTATAAAGCTCATTGAGACACTTATAAGCATTCATGTTGCATGACACTTGGTTTAGAGTCCTAAAAACGCGTTGTTAGATGTTTCATAAGTTCGTGAAACTTGTACAAAGCTTACTTATAAGCACTCATGTTGCATGAAACTTGGTTTAGTTTCCTAGAAACGGGTTGTTAGATGTTTCATAAGTTCGTGAAACTTGTACAAACCTCATTGAGATACTTATAAGCACTCATGTGGCATGAGACTTGGTTAAGAGTCCTAGAAACGCGTTATTAGATGTTTCATACGTTCGTCAAACTTGTATAAAGCTCATTGAGACACATATAAGCATTCATGTTGCATGAAACTTGGTTTAGATTCCTAGAAATGCGTTGTTAGATGTTTCATAAGTTCGTGAAACTTGTACAATGATCACTGAGATACTTATAAGCACTCATGTTGCATGAAACTTGGTTTATATAGTCCTAGAAACGCGTTGTTAGATGTTTCATACGTTCGTCAAACTTGTATAAAGCTCATTGAGACCTATATAAGCATTCATGTTGCATGAAACTTGGTTTAGAGTCCTAGAAACGCGTTGTTAGATGTTTCATAAGTTCGTGAAACTTGTACAAAGCTCATTGAGACACTTATAAGCATTCATGTTGCATGAAACTTGGTTTAGATTCCTAGAAACGCGTTGTTAGATGTTTCATACGTTCGTCAAACTTGTACAAAGCTCATTGATGAACTTATAAGCACTCATGTTGCATGAAACTTGGTTTAGAGTCATAGAAACGCGTTGTTAGATGTTTCATAATTTCGTGAAAATTTTACAAAGCTCATTGAGATACTTATAAGCACTCATGTTGCATGAAACTTGGTTTAGATTCCTAGAAACACGTTGTTAGATGTTTCATAAGTTCTTCAAACTTGTACAAAGCTCATTGAGACACTTATAAGCATTCATGTTGCATGAAACTTGGTTTAGAGTCCTAGAAACGCGTTGTTAGATGTTTCATACGTTCGTCAAACTTGTACAAAACTCATTGTGGAACTTATAAGCGCTCATTTTGCATGAAACTTAGTTAAGAGTCCTAGAAATGTGTTGTTAGATGTTTCATACGTTCGTCAAACTTGTATAAAGCTCATGCATTGAGACCTATATAAGCATTCATGTTGCATGAAACTTGGTTTAGAGTCCTAGAAACGCGTTGTTAGATGTTTCATACGTTCGTAAAACTTATACAAAGCTCATTGAGGAACTTTATAAGCTCTCATGTTGCATGAAACTTTGTTTAGAGTCCTAGAAACGCGTTGTTAGATGTTTCATAATTTAGTGAAACTTGTACAAAGCTCATTGAGATACTTATAAGCACTCATGTTGCATGAAACTTGGTTTAGAGTCCTAGAAACGCGTTGTTATATTTTCATACGTTCGTCAAACTTGTACAAAGCTCATTGAGGAACTTATAACCTCTCATGTTGCATGAAACTTGGTTTAGAGTCCTAGAAACGTGTTGTTAGATGTTTCATAAGTTCGTCAAACTTGTACAAAGCTCATTGATATACTTATAATCACCCATGTGTCATGTAACTTGGTTTAGAGTCATAGAAATACGTAGTTAGATGTTTCATACGTTTGTCAAACTTTTACAAAGCTCATTGAGGAACTTATAAGCTCTCATTGTGCATGAAACTTGGTTAAGAGTCCTAGAAACGCGTTGTTAGATGTTTCATAAGTTCGTGAAACTTGTAAAAAGCTCATTGAGGAACTTATAAGCACTCTGGTTGCATGAAACTTGGTTTAGAATCCTAGAAACGCGTTGATAGATGTTTCATACGTTCGTGCTCTCATCTTGCATGCAACTTTGTTTAGAGTCCTAGAAACGCGTTGTTAGATGTTTCATAAGTTCTTCAAACTTGTACAAAGCTCATTGAGACACTTATAAGAATTCATGTTGCATGAAACTTGGTTTAGAGTCCTAGAAACGCGTTGTTAAATGTTTCATACGTTCGTCAAACTTGTACAAAGCTCATTGAGGAACTTATAAGCGCTCATGTTGCATGAAACTTAGTTAAGAGTCCTAGAAACGCGATGTTAGATGTTTCATACGTTCGTCAAACTTGTATAAAGCTCATTGAGACCTATATAAGCATTCATGTTGCCTGAAACTTGGTTTAGAGTCCTAGAAACGCGTTGTTAGATGTTTCATACGTTCGTAAAACTTATACAAAGCTCATTGAGGAACTTATAAGCTCTCATGTTGCATGAAAATTTGTTTAGAGTCCTAGAAAGGCGTTGTTAGATATTTCATAATTTCGTGAAACTTGTACAAAGCTCATTGAGATACTTATAAGCACTCATGTTGCATGAAACTTGGTTTAGAGTCCTAGAAACGTGTTGTTAGATTTTCATACGTTCGTCAAACTTGTACAAAGCTCATTGAGGAACTTATAAGCTCTCATGTTGCATGAAACTTGGTTTAGAGTCCTAGAAACGCGTTGTTAGATGTTTCATAATTTCGTGAAACTTGTACAAAGCTCATTGAGATACTTATAAGCATTCATGTTGCATGAAACTTGGTTTATAGTCCTAGAAACGCGTTGTTAGATGTTTCATACGTTCGTCAAACTTGTACAAAGCTCATTGAGGAACTTATAAGCGCTCATGTTGCATGAAACTTAGTTAAGAGTCGTAGAAACGCGTTGTTAGATGTTTCATACGTTCGTCAAACTTGTAAAAAGCTCATTGAGACCTATATAAGCATTCATGTTGCATGAAACTTGGTTTAGAGTCCTAGAAACGCGTTGTTAGATGTTTCATAAGTTCGTCAAACTTGTACAAAGCTCATTGAGGAACTTATAAGCACTCATGTTGCATGTAACTTGGTTTAGAGTCCTAGAAATACGTAGTTAGATGTTTCATACGTTTGTCAAACTTTTTCAAAGCTCATTGAGGAACTTATAAGCTCTCATTGTGCATGAAACTTGGTTAAGAGTCCTAGAAACGCGTTGTTAGATGTTTCATAAGTTCGTGAAACTTGTATAAAGCTCACCGAGATACTTATAAGCACTCATGTCGCATGAAACTTGGCTTAGATTCCTAGAAACGCGTTGTTAGATGTTTCATACGTTCGTCAAACTTGTACAAAGCTCATTGAGGAACTTATAAGCACTCATGTTGCCCGAAACTTGGTTTAGAGTCATAGAAACGCGTTGTTAGATGTTTCATAATTTCGTGAAATTGTACAAAGCTAATTGAGATACTTATAAGCACTCATGTTGCATGAAACTTGGTTTAGAGTCCTAGAAACGCGTTGTTAGATGTTTCATAAGTTCTTCAAACTTGTAAAAAACTCATTGAGACACTTATACGCATTCATGTTGCATGAAACTTGGTTTAGAGTCCTAGAAACGCGTTGTTAGATGTTTCATACGTTCGTCAAACTTTTACAAACCTCATTGAGGAACTATAAGCTCTCATGTTGCATGAAATTTAGTTAAGAGTCCTAGAAACGCGTTGTTAGATGTTTCATAAGTTCGTGAAACTTGTACAAACCTCATTGAGGAACTTATAAGCGCTCATGTTGCATGAAACTTGGTTTAGAGTTCTAGAAACGCGTTGTTAGATGTTTCATAAGTTCGTCAAACTTGTATAAAGCTCATTGAGACACTTATAATCATTCATGTGTTCATGAAACTTGGTTAAGAGTCCTAGAAACGCGATATTAGATGTTTCATACGTTCGTCAAACTTGTATAAAGCTCATTGAGACCTATATAAGCATTCATGTTGCATGAAACTTGGTTTAGAGTCCTAGAAACGCGTTGTTAGATGTTTCATAAGTTCGTGAAACTTGTACAAAGCTCATTGAGACACTTATAAGCATTCATGTTGCATGAAACTTGGTTTAGATTCCTTGAAACGCGTTGTTAGATGTTTCATACATTCGTCAAACTTGTACAAAGCTCATTGATGAACTTATAAGCACTCATGTTGCATGAAACTTGGTTTAGAGTCATAGAAACGCGTTGTTAGATGTTTCATAATTTCGTGAAAATTTTACAAAGCTCATTGAGACACTTATAAGCATTCATGTTGCATGAAACTTGGTTTAGAGTCCTAGAAACGCGTTGTTAGATGTTTCATAAGTTCTTCAAACTTGTACAAAGCTCATTGAGACACTTATAAGCATTCATGTTGCATGAAACTTGGTTTAGAGTCCTAGAAACGCGATGTTAGATGTTTCATACGTTCGTCAAACTTGTACAAAGCTCATTGAGGAACTTATAAGCACTCATGTTGCCTGAAACTTGGTTTAGAGTCATAGAAACGCGTTGTTAGATGTTTCATAATTTCGTGAAATTGTACAAAGCTAATTGAGATACTTATAAGCACTCATGTTGCATGAAACTTGGTTTAGAGTCCTAGAAACGCGTTGTTAGATGTTTCATAAGTTCTTCAAACTTGTAAAAAACTCATTGAGACACTTATACGCATTCATGTTGCATGAAACTTGGTTTAGAGTCCTAGAAACGCGTTGTTAGATGTTTCATACGTTCGTCAAACTTTTACAAACCTCATTGAGGAACTATAAGCTCTCATGTTGCATGAAATTTAGTTAAGAGTCCTAGAAACGCGTTGTTAGATGTTTCATAAGTTCGTGAAACTTGTACAAACCTCATTGAGGAACTTATAAGCGCTCATGTTGCATGAAACTTGGTTTAGAGTTCTAGAAACGCGTTGTTAGATGTTTCATAAGTTCGTCAAACTTGTATAAAGCTCATTGAGACACTTATAATCATTCATGTGTTCATGAAACTTGGTTAAGAGTCCTAGAAACGCGTTATTAGATGTTTCATACGTTCGTCAAACTTGTATAAAGCTCATTGAGACCTATATAAGCATTCATGTTGCATGAAACTTGGTTTAGAGTCCTAGAAACGCGTTGTTAGATGTTTCATAAGTTCGTGAAACTTGTACAAAGCTCATTGAGACACTTATAAGCATTCATGTTGCATGAAACTTGGTTTAGATTCCTTGAAACGCGTTGTTAGATGTTTCATACATTCGTCAAACTTGTACAAAGCTCATTGATGAACTTATAAGCACTCATGTTGCATGAAACTTGGTTTAGAGTCATAGAAACGCGTTGTTAGATGTTTCATAATTTCGTGAAAATTTTACAAAGCTCATTGAGACACTTATAAGCATTCATGTTGCATGAAACTTGGTTTAGAGTCCTAGAAACGCGTTGTTAGATGTTTCATAAGTTCTTCAAACTTGTACAAAGCTCATTGAGACACTTATAAGCATTCATGTTGTATGAAACTTGGTTTAGAGTCCTAGAAACGCGATGTTAGATGTTTCATACGTTCGTCAAACTTGTACAAAGCTCATTGATTGAGGAACTTATAAGCGCTCATTTTGCATGAAACTTAGTTAAGAGTCCTAGAAATGTGTTGTTAGATGTTTCATACGTTCGTCAAACTTGTATAAAGCTCATGCATTGAGACCTATATAAGCATTCATGTTGCATGAAACTTGGTTTAGAGTCCTAGAAACGCGTTGTTAGATGTTTCATACGTTCGTAAAACTTATACAAAGCTCATTGAGGAACTTATAAGCTCTCATGTTGCATGAAACTTTGTTTAGAGTCCTAGAAACGC
Organism: Cochlearia excelsa; assembly: GCA_963556525.1. Taxonomy (NCBI): domain Eukaryota; kingdom Viridiplantae; phylum Streptophyta; class Magnoliopsida; order Brassicales; family Brassicaceae; genus Cochlearia; species Cochlearia excelsa. The sequence continues at coordinate 33,525,484 of OY748327.1, read as the reverse complement.
GTTGTTAGATGTTTCATAATTTAGTGAAACTTGTACAAAGCTCATTGAGATACTTATAAGCACTCATGTTGCATGAAACTTGGTTTAGAGTCCTAGAAACGCGTTGTTATATTTTCATACGTTCGTCAAACTTGTACAAAGCTCATTGAGGAACTTATAACCTCTCATGTTGCATGAAACTTGGTTTAGAGTCCTAGAAACGTGTTGTTGGATGTTTCATAAGTTCGTCAAACTTGTACAAAGCTCATTGATATACTTATAATCACCCATGTGTCATGTAACTTGGTTTAGAGTCATAGAAATACGTAGTTAGATGTTTCATACGTTTGTCAAACTTTTACAAAGCTCATTGAGGAACTTATAAGCTCTCATTGTGCATGAAACTTGGTTAAGAGTCCTAGAAACGCGTTGTTAGATGTTTCATAAGTTCGTGAAACTTGTAAAAAGCTCATTGAGGAACTTATAAGCACTCTTGTTGCATGAAACTTGGTTTAGAATCCTAGAAACGCGTTGTTAGATGTTTCATACGTTCGTGCTCTCATCTTGCATGCAACTTTGTTTAGAGTCCTAGAAACGCGTTGTTAGATGTTTCATAAGTTCGTGAAACTTGTACAAAGCTCATTGAGATACTTATAAGCACTCATGTTGCATGAAACTTGGTTTAGAGTCATAGAAACGCGTTGTTAGATGTTTCATAATTTCGTGAAAATTTTACAAAGGTCATTGAGATACTTATAAGCACTCATGTTGCATGAAACTTGGTTTAGAGTCCTAGAAACGCGTTGTTAGATGTTTCATAATTTCGTGAAACTTGTACAAAGCTCATTGAGATACTTATAAGCATTCATGTTGCATGAAACTTGGTTTATAGTCCTAGAAACGCGTTGTTAGATGTTTCATACGTTCGTCAAACTTGTACAAAGCTCATTGAGGAACTTATAAGCGCTCATGTTGCATGAAACTTAGTTAAGAGTCGTAGAAACGCGTTGTTAGATGTTTCATACGTTCGTCAAACTTGTAAAAAGCTCATTGAGACCTATATAAGCATTCATGTTGCATGAAACTTGGTTTAGAGTCCTAGAAACGCGTTGTTAGATGTTTCATAAGTTCGTCAAACTTGTACAAAGCTCATTGAGGAACTTATAAGCACTCATGTTGCATGTAACTTGGTTTAGAGTCCTAGAAATACGTAGTTAGATGTTTCATACGTTTGTCAAACTTTTTCAAAGCTCATTGAGGAACTTATAAGCTCTCATTGTGCATGAAACTTGGTTAAGAGTCCTAGAAACGCGTTGTTAGATGTTTCATAAGTTCGTGAAACTTGTATAAAGCTCACTGAGATACTTATAAGCACTCATGTCGCATGAAACTTGGCTTAGATTCCTAGAAACGCGTTGTTAGATGTTTCATACGTTCGTCAAACTTGTACAAAGCTCATTGAGGAACTTATAAGCACTCATGTTGCCTGAAACTTGGTTTAGAGTCATAGAAACGCGTTGTTAGATGTTTCATAATTTCGTGAAATTGTACAAAGCTAATTGAGATACTTATAAGCACTCATGTTGCATGAAACTTGGTTTAGAGTCCTAGAAACGCGTTGTTAGATGTTTCATAAGTTCTTCAAACTTGTAAAAAACTCATTGAGACACTTATACGCATTCATGTTGCATGAAACTTGGTTTAGAGTCCTAGAAACGCGTTGTTAGATGTTTCATACGTTCGTCAAACTTTTACAAACCTCATTGAGGAACTATAAGCTCTCATGTTGCATGAAATTTAGTTAAGAGTCCTAGAAACGCGTTGTTAGATGTTTCATAAGTTCGTGAAACTTGTACAAACCTCATTGAGGAACTTATAAGCGCTCATGTTGCATGAAACTTGGTTTAGAGTTCTAGAAACGCGTTGTTAGATGTTTCATAAGTTCGTCAAACTTGTATAAAGCTCATTGAGACACTTATAATCATTCATGTGTTCATGAAACTTGGTTAAGAGTCCTAGAAACGCGATATTAGATGTTTCATACGTTCGTCAAACTTGTATAAAGCTCATTGAGACCTATATAAGCATTCATGTTGCATGAAACTTGGTTTAGAGTCCTAGAAACGCGTTGTTAGATGTTTCATAAGTTCGTGAAACTTGTACAAAGCTCATTGAGACACTTATAAGCATTCATGTTGCATGAAACTTGGTTTAGATTCCTTGAAACGCGTTGTTAGATGTTTCATACATTCGTCAAACTTGTACAAAGCTCATTGATGAACTTATAAGCACTCATGTTGCATGAAACTTGGTTTAGAGTCATAGAAACGCGTTGTTAGATGTTTCATAATTTCGTGAAAATTTTACAAAGCTCATTGAGACACTTATAAGCATTCATGTTGCATGAAACTTGGTTTAGAGTCCTAGAAACGCGTTGTTAGATGTTTCATAAGTTCTTCAAACTTGTACAAAGCTCATTGAGACACTTATAAGCATTCATGTTGCATGAAACTTGGTTTAGAGTCCTAGAAACGCGATGTTAGATGTTTCATACGTTCGTCAAACTTGTACAAAGCTCATTGAGGAACTTATAAGCACTCATGTTGCCTGAAACTTGGTTTAGAGTCATAGAAACGCGTTGTTAGATGTTTCATAATTTCGTGAAATTGTACAAAGCTAATTGAGATACTTATAAGCACTCATGTTGCATGAAACTTGGTTTAGAGTCCTAGAAACGCGTTGTTAGATGTTTCATAAGTTCTTCAAACTTGTAAAAAACTCATTGAGACACTTATACGCATTCATGTTGCATGAAACTTGGTTTAGAGTCCTAGAAACGCGTTGTTAGATGTTTCATACGTTCGTCAAACTTTTACAAACCTCATTGAGGAACTATAAGCTCTCATGTTGCATGAAATTTAGTTAAGAGTCCTAGAAACGCGTTGTTAGATGTTTCATAAGTTCGTGAAACTTGTACAAACCTCATTGAGGAACTTATAAGCGCTCATGTTGCATGAAACTTGGTTTAGAGTTCTAGAAACGCGTTGTTAGATGTTTCATAAGTTCGTCAAACTTGTATAAAGCTCATTGAGACACTTATAATCATTCATGTGTTCATGAAACTTGGTTAAGAGTCCTAGAAACGCGTTATTAGATGTTTCATACGTTCGTCAAACTTGTATAAAGCTCATTGAGACCTATATAAGCATTCATGTTGCATGAAACTTGGTTTAGAGTCCTAGAAACGCGTTGTTAGATGTTTCATAAGTTCGTGAAACTTGTACAAAGCTCATTGAGACACTTATAAGCATTCATGTTGCATGAAACTTGGTTTAGATTCCTTGAAACGCGTTGTTAGATGTTTCATACATTCGTCAAACTTGTACAAAGCTCATTGATGAACTTATAAGCACTCATGTTGCATGAAACTTGGTTTAGAGTCATAGAAACGCGTTGTTAGATGTTTCATAATTTCGTGAAAATTTTACAAAGCTCATTGAGACACTTATAAGCATTCATGTTGCATGAAACTTGGTTTAGAGTCCTAGAAACGCGTTGTTAGATGTTTCATAAGTTCTTCAAACTTGTACAAAGCTCATTGAGACACTTATAAGCATTCATGTTGTATGAAACTTGGTTTAGAGTCCTAGAAACGCGATGTTAGATGTTTCATACGTTCGTCAAACTTGTACAAAGCTCATTGATTGAGGAACTTATAAGCGCTCATTTTGCATGAAACTTAGTTAAGAGTCCTAGAAATGTGTTGTTAGATGTTTCATACGTTCGTCAAACTTGTATAAAGCTCATGCATTGAGACCTATATAAGCATTCATGTTGCATGAAACTTGGTTTAGAGTCCTAGAAACGCGTTGTTAGATGTTTCATACGTTCGTAAAACTTATACAAAGCTCATTGAGGAACTTATAAGCTCTCATGTTGCATGAAACTTTGTTTAGAGTCCTAGAAACGCGTTGTTAGATGTTTCATAATTTAGTGAAACTTGTACAAAGCTCATTGAGATACTTATAAGCACTCATGTTGCATGAAACTTGGTTTAGAGTCCTAGAAACGCGTTGTTATATTTTCATACGTTCGTCAAACTTGTACAAAGCTCATTGAGGAACTTATAACCTCTCATGTTGCATGAAACTTGGTTTAGAGTCCTAGAAACGTGTTGTTGGATGTTTCATAAGTTCGTCAAACTTGTACAAAGCTCATTGATATACTTATAATCACCCATGTGTCATGTAACTTGGTTTAGAGTCATAGAAATACGTAGTTAGATGTTTCATACGTTTGTCAAACTTTTACAAAGCTCATTGAGGAACTTATAAGCTCTCATTGTGCATGAAACTTGGTTAAGAGTCCTAGAAACGCGTTGTTAGATGTTTCATAAGTTCGTGAAACTTGTAAAAAGCTCATTGAGGAACTTATAAGCACTCTTGTTGCATGAAACTTGGTTTAGAATCCTAGAAACGCGTTGTTAGATGTTTCATACGTTCGTGCTCTCATCTTGCATGCAACTTTGTTTAGAGTCCTAGAAACGCGTTGTTAGATGTTTCATAAGTTCGTGAAACTTGTACAAAGCTCATTGAGATACTTATAAGCACTCATGTTGCATGAAACTTGGTTTAGAGTCATAGAAACGCGTTGTTAGATGTTTCATAATTTCGTGAAAATTTTACAAAGGTCATTGAGATACTTATAAGCACTCATGTTGCATGAAACTTGGTTTAGAGTCCTAGAAACGCGTTGTTAGATGTTTCATACGTTCGTCAAACTTGTACAAAGCTCATTGAGGAACTTATAAGCACTCATGTTGCCTGAAACTTGGTTTAGAGTCATAGAAACGCGTTGTTAGATTTTTCATAATTTCGTGAAAATTGTACAAAGCTAATTGAGATACTTATAAGCACTCATGTTGCATGAAACTTTGTTTAGAGTCCTAGAAACGCGTTGTTAGATGTTTCATAAGTTCTTCAAACTTGTAAAAAACTCATTGAGACACTTATAAGCATTCATGTTGCATGAAACTTGGTTTAGAGTCCTAGAAACGCGTTGTTAGATGTTTCATACGTTCGTCAAACTTGTACAAACCTCATTGAGGAACTATAAGCGCTCATGTTGCATGAAATTTAGTTAAGAGTCCTAGAAACGCGTTGTTAGATGTCTCATAAGTTCGTGAAACTTGTACAAACCTCATTGAGGAACTTATAAGCGCTCATGTTGTATGAAACTTGGTTTAGAGTTCTAGAAACGCGTTGTTAGATGTTTCATAAGTTCGTCAAACTTGTATAAAGCTCATTGAGACACTTATAATCATTCATGTTTCATGAAACTTGGTTAAGAGTCCTAGAAACGCGTTGTTAGATGTTTCATAAGTTCGTGAAACTTCTACAAAGCTCATTGAGGAGCTTATAAGCACTCATGTTGCATGAAACTTTGTTTAGAGTCCTAGCAACGTGTTGTTAGATGTTTCATATGTTCGTCAAACTTTTACAAAGCTCATTGAGGAACTTATAAGCTCTCATGTTGCATGAAACTTGGTTTAGAGTCCTAGAAACGCGTTGTTAGATGTTCATAAGTTCGTGAAACTTGAACAAAGCTCATTGAAGAACTTATAAGCACCCGTGTTGCATGTAACTTGGTTTAGAGTCCTAAAAACGCGTTGTTAGATGTTTCATAAGTTCGTGAAACTTGTACAAAGCTTACTTATAAGCACTCATGTTGCATGAAACTTGGTTTAGTTTCCTAGAAACGCGTTGTTAGATGTTTCATAAGTTCGTGAAACTTGTACAAAGCTCATTGAGATACTTATAAGCACTAATGTGGCATGAAACTTGGTTAAGAGTCCTAGAAACGCGTTATTAGATGTTTCATTCGTTGGTCAAACTTGTATAAAGCTCATTGAGACACATATAAGCATTCATGTTGCATGAAACTTGGTTTAGAGTCCTAGAAATGCGTTGTTAGATGTTTCATAAGTTCGTGAAACTTGTAAAAAGCTCACTGAGATACTTATAAGCACTCATGTTGCATGAAACTTGGTTTAGAGTCCTAGAAACGCGTTGTTAGATGTTTCATACGTTCGTCAAACTTGTATAAAGCTCATTGAGACCTATATAAGAATTCATGTTGCATGAAACTTGGTTTAGAGTCCGAGAAACGCGTTGTTAGATGTTTCATAAGTTCGTGAAACTTGTACAAAGCTCATTGAGATACTTATAAGCACTCATGTTGCATGAAACTTGGTTTAGTTTCCTAGAAACGCGTTGTTAGATGTTTCATAAGTTCGTGAAACTTGTACAAAGCTCATTGAGATACTTATAAGCACTCGCGTGGCATGAAACTTGGTTTAGAGTCCTAGAAACGCGTTGTTAGATGTTTCATACGTTCGTCAAACTTGTATAAAGCTCATTGAGACCTATATAAGCATTCATGTTGCATGAAACTTGGTTTAGAGTCCTAGAAACGCGTTGTTAGATGTTTCATACGTTCGTCAAACTTGTACAAAGCTCATTGAGGAACTTATAAGCACTCATGTTGCATGTAACTTGGTTTAGAGTCCTAGAAATACGTAGTTAGATGTTTCATACCTTTTTCAAACTTTTTCAAAGCACATTAAGGAACTTATAAGCTCTCATTGTGCATGAAACTTGGTTAAGAGTCCTAGAAACGCGTTGTTAGATGTTTCATAAGTTCGTGAAACTTGTAAAAAAGCTCACTGAGATACTTATAAGCACTCATGTCGCATGAAACTTGTCTTAGATTCCTAGAAACGCGTTGTTAGATGTTTCATAGGTTTGTCAAACTTGTACAAAGCTCATTGAGGAACTTATAAGCACTCATGTTGCATGAAACTTGGTTTAGAGTCATAGAAACGCGTTGTTAGATCTTTCATAATTTCGTGAAAATTGTACAAAGCTCATTTAGATACTTATAAGCACTCATGTTGCATGAAACTTGGTTTAGAGTCCTAGAAACGCGTTTTTAGATGTTTCATAAGTTCTTCAAACTTGTAAAAAGTTCATTGAGACACTTATAAGCATTCATGTTGCATGAAACTTGGTTTAGAGTCCTAGAAACGCGTTGTTAGATGTTTCATACGTTCGTCAAACTTGTACAAACCTCATTGAGGAACTTATAAGCGCTCATGTTGCATGAAATTTAGTTAAGAGTCCTAGAAACGCGTTGTTAGATGTTTCATAAGTTCGTGAAACTTGTACAAACCTCATTGAGGAACATATAAGCGCTCATGTTGTATGAAACTTGGTTTTGAGTTCTAGAAACGCGTTGTTAGATGTTTCATAAGTTCGTCAAACTTGTATAAAGCTCATTGAGACACTTATAATCATTCATGTTTCATGAAACTTGGTTTAGAGTCCTAGAAACGCGTTGTTAGATGTTTCATTAGTTCGTGAAACTTCTACAAAGCTCATGGAGGAGCTTATAAGCACTCATGTTGCATGAAAGTTTGTTTAGAGTCCTAGAAACGTGTTGTTAGATGTTTCATATGTTCGTCAAACTTGTACAAAGCTCATTGAGGAACTTATAAGCACTCATGTTGCATGAAACTTGGTTTAGTTTCCTAGAAACGCGTTGTTAGATGTTTCATAAGTTCGTGAAACTTGTACAAAGCTCATTGAGATACTTATAAGCACTCATGTGGCATGAAACTTGGTTAAGAGTCCTAGAAACGCGTTATTAGATGTTTCATACGTTCGTCAAACTTGTATAAAGCTCATTGAGACACATATAAGCATTCATGTTGCATGAAACTTGGTTTAGAGTCCTAGAAATGCGTTGTTAGATGTTTCATAAGTTCGTGAAACTTGTAAAAAGCTCACTGAGATACTTATAAGCACTCATGTTGCATGAAACTTGGTTTAGAGTCCTAGAAACGCGTTGTTAGATGTTTCATACGTTCGTCAAACTTGTATAAAGCTCATTGAGACCTATATAAGCATTCATGTTGAATGAAACTTGGTTTAGAGTCCTAGAAACGCGTTGTTAGATGTTTCATAAGTTCGTGAAACTTGTACAAAGCTCATTGAGATACTTATAAGCACTCATGTTGCATGAAACTTGGTTTAGTTTCCTAGAAACGCGTTGTTAGATGTTTCATAAGTTCGTGAAACTTGTACAAAGCTCATTGAGATACTTATAAGCACTCGAGTGGCATGAAACTTGGTTTAGAGTCCTAGAAACGCGTTGTTAGATGTTTCATACGTTCGTAAAACTTGTATAAAGCTCATTGAGACCTATATAAGCATTCATGTTGCATAAAACTTGGTTTAGAGTCCTAGAAACGCGTTGTTAGATGTTTCATACGTTCGTCAAACTTGTACAAAGCTCATTGAGGAACTTATAAGCACTCATGTTGCATGTAACTTGGTTTAGAGTCCTAGAAATACGTAGTTAGATGTTTCATACCTTTGTCAAACTTTTTCAAAGCACATTGAGGAATTTATAAGCTCTCATTGTGCATGAAACTTGGTTAAGAGTCCTAGAAACGCGTTGTTAGATGTTTCATAAGTTCGTGAAAATTGTACAAAGCTCATTGAGATACTTATAAGCACTCATGTTGCATGAAACTTGGTTTAGAGTCCTAGAAACGCGTTGTTAGATGTTTCATAAGTTCTTCAAACTTGTACAAACTCATTGAGGAACTTAGAAGCACTCATGTTGCATGAAACTTGTTTTAGAGTCCTAGAAACGCGTTGTTAGATGTTTCATAAGGTCGTGAAACTTGTACAAAGCTCATTGAGATACTTATAAGCACTCATGTTGCATGAAACTTGGTTTAGATTCCTTGAAACACGTTGTTAGATGTTTCATATGTTCGTCAAACTTGTACAAAGCTCATTGAGGAACTTATAAGCACTCATTTTGCATGAAACTTGGTTTAGAGTCATAGAAACGCGTTGTTAGATGTTTCATAATTGCATGAAACTTGGTTTAGAGTTGGTTTTAGATTGTCATAATTTCTAGAAACTCATGTTGCATGAAACTTGTTAGAGTCCTGTTGTTAGATGTTTCATAAGTTCTTTAAACTTGTACAAAGCTCATTGAGACACTTATAAGCATTCATGTTGCATGAAACTTGGTTTATAGTCCTAGAAATGCGTTGTTAGATGTTTCATACGTTCGTCAAACTTGTACAAAGCTCATTGAGGAACTTATAAGCGCTCATGTTGCATGATACTTAGTTAAGAGTCCTAGAAACGCGTTGTTAGATGTTTCATACGTTCGTCAAACTTGTATAAAGCTCATTGAGTCCTATATAAGCATTCATGTTGCATGAAACTTGGTTTAGAGTCCTAGAAACGTGTTGTTAGATGTTTCATACGTTCGTCAAACATGTACAAAGCTCATTGAGGAACTTATAAGTACTCATGTTGCATGTAAATTGGTTTAGAGTCCTAGAAATACGTAGTTAGATGTTTCATACGTTTGTAAAACTTTTTCAAAGCTCATTAACGAACTTATAAGCTCTCATTGTGCATGAAACTTGGTTAAGAGTCCTAGAAACGCGTTGTTAGATGTTTCATAAGTTCGTGAAACTTGTACAAAGCTCACTGAGATACTTATAAGCACTCATGTCGCATGAAACTTGGCTTAGATTCCTAAAAACGCGTTGTTAGATGTTTCATAAGTTCTTCAAACTTGTAAAACGCTCATTGAGACACTTATAAGCATTCATGTTGCATGAAACTTGTTTTAGAGTCCTAGAAACGCGTTGTTAGATGTTTCATACATTCGTCAAACTTGTACAAACCTCATTGAGGAACTTATAAGCCCTCATGTTGCATGAAATTTAGTTAAGAGTCCTAGAAACGCATTGTTAGATGTTTCATAAGTTCGTGAAACTTGTACAAACCACATTGAAGAACTTATAAGCGCTCATGTTGCATGAAGCTTGGTTTAGAGTTCTAGAAACGCGTTGTTAGATGTTTCATAAGTTCGTGAAACTTGTAAAAAGCTCACTGAGATACTTATAAGCACTCATGTTGCATGAAACTTGGTTTAGAGTCCTAGAAACGCGTTGTTAGATGTTTCATACGTTCGTCAAACTTGTATAAAGCTCATTGAGACTTATATAAGCATTCATGTTGAATGAAACTTGGTTTAGAGTCCTACAAACGCGTTGTTAGATGTTTCATAAGTTCGTGAAACTTGTACAAAGCTCATTGAGATACTTATAAGCACTCATGTTGCATGAAACTTGGTTTAGTTTCCTAGAAACGCGTTGTTAGATGTTTCATAAGTTCGTGAAACTTGTACAAAGCTCATTGAGATACTTATAAGCACTCGCGTGGCATGAAACTTGGTTTAGAGTCCTAGAAACGCGTTGTTAGATGTTTCATACGTTCGTAAAACTTGTATAAAGCTCATTGAGACCTATATAAGCATTCATTTTGCATAAAACTTGGTTTAGAGTCCTAGAAACGCGTTGTTAGATGTTTCATACGTTCGTCAAACTTGTATAAAGCTCATTGAGGAACTTATAAGCACTCATGTTGCATGTAACTTGGTTTAGAGTCCTAGAAATACGTAGTTAGATGTTTCATACCTTTGTCAAACTTTTTCAAAGCACATTGAGGAATTTATAAGCTCTCATTGTGCATGAAACTTGGTTAAGAGTCCTAGAAACGCGTTGTTAGATGTTTCATAAGTTCGTGAAAATTGTACAAAGCTCATTGAGATACTTATAAGCACTCATGTTGCATGAAACTTGGTTTAGAGTCCTAGAAACGCGTTGTTAGATGTTTCATAAGTTCTTCAAACTTGTACAAAACTCATTGAGGAACTTAGAAGCACTCATGTTGCATGAAACTTGTTTTAGAGTCCTAGAAACGCGTTGTTAGATGTTTCATAAGGTCGTGAAACTTGTACAAAGCTCATTGAGATACTTATAAGCACTCATGTTGCATGAAACTTGGTTTAGATTCCTTGAAACACGTTGTTAGATGTTTCATACGTTCGTCAAACTTGTACAAAGCTCATTGAGGAACTTATAAGCACTCATTTTGCATGAAACTTGGTTTAGAGTCATAGAAACGCGTTGTTAGATGTTTCATAATTTCGTGAAAATTGTACAAAGCTCATTGAGATACTTATAAGCACTCATGTTGCATGAAATTTGGTTTAGAGTCCTAGAAACGCGTTGTTAGATGTTTCATAAGTTCTTCAAACTTGTACAAAGCTCATTGAGACACTTATAAGCATTCATGTTGCATTAAACTTGGTTTATAGTCCTAGAAACGCGTTGTTAGATGTTTCATACGTTCGTCAAACTTGTACAAAGCTCATTGAGGAACTTATAAGCCCTCATGTTGCATGAAACTTAGTTAAGAGTCCTAGAAACGCGTTGTTAGATATTTCATACGTTCGTCAAACTTGTATAAAGCTCATTGAGTCCTATATAAGCATTCATGTTGCATGAAACTTGGTTTAGAGTCCTAGAAACGTGTTGTTAGATGTTTCATACGTTCGTCAAACATGTACAAAGCTCATTGAGGAACTTATAAGTACTCATGTTGCATGTAAATTGGTTTAGAGTCCTAGAAATACGTAGTTAGATGTTTCATACGTTTGTAAAACTTTTTCAAAGCTCATTGAGGAACTTATAAGCTCTCATTGTGCATGAAACTTGGTTAAGAGTCCTAGAAACGCGTTGTTAGATGTTTCATAAGTTCGTGAAACTTGTACAAAGCTCACTGAGATACTTATAAGCACTCATGTCGCATGAAATTTGGCTTAGATTCCTAAAAACGCGTTGTTAGATGTTTCATAAGTTCTTCAAACTTGTAAAACGCTCATTGAGACACTTATAAGCATTCATGTTGCATGAAACTTGGTTTAGAGTCCTAGAAACGCGTTGTTAGATGTTTCATACGTTCGTCAAACTTGTACAAACCTCATTGAGGAACTTATAAGCCCTCATGTTGCATGAAATTTAGTTAAGAGTCCTAGAAACGCATTGTTAGATGTTTCATAAGTTCGTGAAACTTGTACAAACCACATTGAGGAACTTATAAGCGCTCATGTTGCATGAAGCTTGGTTTAGAGTTCTAGAAACGCGTTGTTAGATGTTTCATAAGTTCGTGAAACTTGTATAAAGCTCATTGAGACACTTATAATCATTCATGTTTCATGAAACTTGGTTTAGAGTCCTAGAAACGCGTTGTTAGATGTTTCATAAGTTCGTGAAACTTCTACAAAGCTCATTGAGGAGCTTATAAGCACTCATGTTGCATGAAACATTGTTTAGAGTCCTAGAAACGTGTTGTTAGATGTTTCATAAGTTTGTCAAACTTGTACAAAGCTCATTGAGGAACTTATAAGCTCTCATGTTGCATGAAACTTGGTTTAGAGTCCTAGAAACGCGTTGTTAGATGTTCATAAGTTCGTGAAACTTGAACAAAGCTCATTGAAGAACTTATAAGCACCCGTGTTGCATGTAACTTGGTTTAGAGAGTCCTAGAAATACGTAGTTAGATGTTTCATACGTTTGTCAAACTTTTACAAAGCTCATTGAGGAACTTATAAGCTCTCATTGTGCATGAAACTTGGTTAAGAGTCCTAGAAACACGTTGTTAGATATTTCATAAGTTCGTGAAACTTGTAAAAAGCTCATTGAGACACTTATAATCACTCATGTTGCATGAAACTTGGTTTAGAGTCCTAGAAACGCGTTGTTAGATGTTTCATAAGTTCGTGAAACTTGTACAAAGCTCATTGAGGAACTTATAAGCACTCATGTTGCATGAAACTTGGATTAGAGTCCTAGAAACGCGTTATTAGATGTTTCATACGTTCGTCAAACTTGTAGAAACCTCAGTGAGGAACTTATAAGCGCTCATGTTGCATGAAACTTGGTTTAGAGTTCTAGAAACGCGTTGTTAGATGTTTCATAAGTTCCTGAAACTTGTACAAAACTCATTGAGATACTTATAAGCTATCATGTTGCATGAAACTTGGTTTAGAGTCCTAGGAACGCGTTGTTAGATGTTTCATACGTTCGTCAAACTTGTACAAAATTCATTGAGGAACTTATAAGCACTCATGTTGCATGAAACTTGGTTTAGAGTCCTAGAAACGCGTTGTTAGATGTTTCATAATTTCGTGAAAATTGTACAAAACTCATTGAGATACTTATAAGCACTCATGTTGCATGAAACTTGGTTTAGAGTCATAGAAACGCGTTGTTAGATGTTTCATAATTTCGTGAAAATTGTACAAAGCTCATTGAGATACTTATAAGCACTCATGTTGCATGAAACTTGGTTTAGAGTCCTAGAAACGTGTTGATATATGTTTCATAAGTTCTTCAAACTTGTACAAAGCTCATTGAGACACTTATAAGCATTCATGTTGCATGAAACTTGGTTTAGAGTCCTAGAAACGCGTTGTTAGATGTTTCATACGTTCGTCAAACTTGTACAAAGCTCATTGAGGAACTTATAAGCGCTCATGTTGCATGAAACTTAGTTAAGAGTCCTAGAAACGCGTTGTTAGATGTTTCATAAATTCGTGAAACTTGTACAAAGCTCTTTGAGATACTTATAAACAATCATGTTGCATGAAACTTGGTTTAGAGTCCTAGAAACGCGTTGTTAGATGTTTCATAAGTTCTTCAAACTTTTACAAAGCTCATTGAGGAACTTATAATCTCTCATTGTGCATGAAACTTGGTTAAGAGTCCTAGAAATACGTAGTTAGATGTTTCATACCTTTGTCAAACTTTTTCAAAGCACATTGAGGAATTTATAAGCTCTCATTGTGCATGAAACTTGGTTAAGAGTCCTAGAAACGCGTTGTTAGATGTTTCATAAGTTCGTGAAAATTGTACAAAGCTCATTGAGATACTTATAAGCACTCATGTTGCATGAAACTTGGTTTAGAGTCCTAGAAACGCGTTGTTAGATGTTTCATAAGTTCTTCAAACTTGTACAAACTCATTGAGGAACTTAGAAGCACTCATGTTGCATGAAACTTGTTTTAGAGTCCTAGAAACGCGTTGTTAGATGTTTCATAAGGTCGTGAAACTTGTACAAAGCTCATTGAGATACTTATAAGCACTCATGTTGCATGAAACTTGGTTTAGATTCCTTGAAACACGTTGTTAGATGTTTCATACGTTCGTCAAACTTGTACAAAGCTCATTGAGGAACTTATAAGCACTCATTTTGCATGAAACTTGGTTTAGAGTCATAGAAACGCGTTGTTAGATGTTTCATAATTTCGTGAAAATTGTACAAAGCTCATTGAGATACTTATAAGCACTCATGTTGCATGAAATTTGGTTTAGAGTCCTAGAAACGCGTTGTTAGATGTTTCATAAGTTCTTCAAACTTGTACAAAGCTCATTGAGACACTTATAAGCATTCATGTTGCATTAAACTTGGTTTATAGTCCTAGAAACGCGTTGTTAGATGTTTCATACGTTCGTCAAACTTGTACAAAGCTCATTGAGGAACTTATAAGCCCTCATGTTGCATGAAACTTAGTTAAGAGTCCTAGAAACGCGTTGTTAGATATTTCATACGTTCGTCAAACTTGTATAAAGCTCATTGAGTCCTATATAAGCATTCATGTTGCATGAAACTTGGTTTAGAGTCCTAGAAACGTGTTGTTAGATGTTTCATACGTTCGTCAAACATGTACAAAGCTCATTGAGGAACTTATAAGTACTCATGTTGCATGTAAATTGGTTTAGAGTCCTAGAAATACGTAGTTAGATGTTTCATACGTTTGTAAAACTTTTTCAAAGCTCATTGAGGAACTTATAAGCTCTCATTGTGCATGAAACTTGGTTAAGAGTCCTAGAAACGCGTTGTTAGATGTTTCATAAGTTCGTGAAACTTGTACAAAGCTCACTGAGATACTTATAAGCACTCATGTCGCATGAAATTTGGCTTAGATTCCTAAAAACGCGCGTTGTTAGATGTTTCATAAGTTCTTCAAACTTGTAAAACGCTCATTGAGACACTTATAAGCATTCATGTTGCATGAAACTTGGTTTAGAGTCCTAGAAACGCGTTGTTAGATGTTTCATACGTTCGTCAAACTTGTACAAACCTCATTGAGGAACTTATAAGCCCTCATGTTGCATGAAATTTAGTTAAGAGTCCTAGAAACGCATTGTTAGATGTTTCATAAGTTCGTGAAACTTGTACAAACCACATTGAGGAACTTATAAGCGCTCATGTTGCATGAAGCTTGGTTTAGAGTTCTAGAAACGCGTTGTTAGATGTTTCATAAGTTCGTGAAACTTGTATAAAGCTCATTGAGACACTTATAATCATTCATGTTTCATGAAACTTGGTTTAGAGTCCTAGAAACGCGTTGTTAGATGTTTCATAAGTTCGTGAAACTTCTACAAAGCTCATTGAGGAGCTTATAAGCACTCATGTTGCATGAAACATTGTTTAGAGTCCTAGAAACGTGTTGTTAGATGTTTCATAAGTTTGTCAAACTTGTACAAAGCTCATTGAGGAACTTATAAGCTCTCATGTTGCATGAAACTTGGTTTAGAGTCCTAGAAACGCGTTGTTAGATGTTTCATAAGTTCTTCAAACTTTTACAAAGCTCATTGAGGAACTTATAAGCTCTCATTGTGCATGAAACTTGGTTAAGAGTCCTAGAAACGCGTTGTTAGATGTTTCATAAGTTCGTGAAACTTGTACAAAGCTCATTGAGGAGCTTATAAGCACTCATGTTGCATGAAACTTGGTTTAGAGTCCTAGAAACGCGTTGTTAGATGTTTCATAAGTTCGTGAAACTTGTACAAAGCTCATTGAGGAACTTATAAGCACTCATGTTGCATGAAACTTGGTTTAGAGTCCTAGAAACGCGTTGTTAGATGTTTCATACGTTTGTCAAACATGTACAAAGCTCATTGAGGAACTTATAAGTACTCATGTTGCATGTAAATTGGTTTAGAGTCCTAGAAATACGTAGTTAGATGTTTCATACGTTCGTGAAACTTGTACAAAGCTCATTGAGATACTTATAAGCTCTCATTGTGCATGAAACTTGGCTTAGAGTCCTAGAAACGCGTTGTTAGATGTTTCATACGTTCGTCAAACTTGTACAAAGCTCATAGAGGAACTTATAAGCACTCATGTTGCCTGAAACTTGGTTTAGAGTCATAGAAACGCGTTGTTAGATGTTTCATAATTTCGTGAAAATTGCACAAAGCTCATTGAGATACTTATAAGCATTCATGTTGCATGAAACTTGGTTTAGAGTCCTAGAAACGCGTTGTTAGATGTTTCATAAGTTCTTCAAACTTGTAAAACGCTCATTGAGACACTTATAAGCATTCATGTTGCATGAAACTTGGTCTAGAGTCCTAGAAACGCGTTGTTAGATGTTTCATACGTTCGTCAAACTTGTACAAACCTCATTGAGGAACTTATAAGCGCTCATGTTGCATGAAATTTAGTTAAGAGTCCTAGACACGCATTGTTAGATGTTTCATAAGTTCGTGAAACTTGTACAAACCACATTGAGGAACTTATAAGCGCTCATGTTGCATGAAGCTTGGTTTAGAGTTCTAGAAACGCGTTGTTAGATGTTTCATAAGTTCGTGAAACTTGTATAAAGCTCATTGAGACACTTATAATCATTCATGTTTCATGAAACTTGGTTTAGTGTCCTAGAAACGCGTTGTTAGATGTTTCATAAGTTCGTGAAACTTCTACAAAGCTCATTGAGGAGCTTATAAGCACTCATGTTGCATGAAACATTGTTTAGAGTCCTAGAAACGTGTTGTTAGATGTTTCATAAGTTTGTCAAACTTGTACAAAGCTCATTGAGGAACTTATAAGCTCTCATGTTGCATGAAACTTGGTTTAGAGTCCTAGAAACGCGTTGTTAGATGTTCATAAGTTCGTGAAACTTGAACAAAGCTCATTGAAGAACTTATAAGCACCCGTGTTGCATGTAACTTGGTTTAGAGAGTCCTAGAAATACGTAGTTAGATGTTTCATACGTTTGTCAAACTTTTACAAAGCTCATTGAGGAACTTATAAGCTCTCATTGTGCATGAAACTTGGTTAAGAGTCCTAGAAACACGTTGTTAGATATTTCATAAGTTCGTGAAACTTGTAAAAAGCTCATTGAGACACTTATAATCACTCATGTTGCATGAAACTTGGTTTAGAGTCCTAGAAACACGTTGTTAGATGTTTCATAAGTTCGTGAAACTTGTACAAAGCTCATTGAGGAACTTATAAGCACTCATGTTGCATGAAACTTGGTTTAGAGTCCTAGAAACGCGTTGTTAGATGTTTCATACGTTCGTCAAACTTGTACAAACCTCAGTGAGGAACTTATAAGCGCTCATGTTGCATGAAACATGGTTTAGAGTTCTAGAAACGCGTTGTTAGATGTTTCATAAGTTCCTGAAACTTGTACAAAACTCATTGAGATACTTATAAGCTATCATGTTGCATGAAACTTGGTTTAGAGTCCTAGGAACGCGTTGTTAGATGTTTCATACGTTCGTCAAACTTGTACAAAATTCATTGAGGAACTTATAAGCATTCATGTTGCATGAAACTAGGTTTAGAGTCCTAGAAACGCGTTGTTAGATGTTTCATAATTTCGTGAAAATTGTACAAAACTCATTGAGATACTTATAAGCACTCATGTTGCATGAAACTTGGTTTAGAGTCATAGAAACGCGTTGTTAGATGTTTCATAATTTCGTGAAATTGTACAAAGCTCATTGAGATACTTATAAGCACTCATGTTACATGAAACTTGGTTTAGAGTCCTAGAAACGTGTTGATATATGTTTCATAAGTTCTTCAAACTTGTACAAAGCTCATTGAGACACTTATAAGCATTCATGTTGCATGAAACTTGGTTTAGAGTCCTAGAAACGCGTTGTTAGATGTTTCATACGTTCGTCAAACTTGTACAAAGCTCATTGAGGAACTTATAAGCGCTCATGTTGCATGAAACTTAGTTAAGAGTCCTAGAAACGCGTTGTTAGATGTTTCATAAATTCGTGAAACTTGTACAAAGCTGTTTGAGATACTTATAAACAATCATGTTGCATGAAACTTGGTTTAGAGTCCTAGAAACGCGTTGTTAGATGTTTCATAAGTTCTTCAAACTTTTACAAAGCTCATTGAGGAGCTTATAAGCACTCATGTTGCATGAAACTTGGTTTAGAGTCCTAGAAACGCGTTGTTAGATGTTTCATACGTTCGTCAAACTTGTACAAACCTCACTGAGATACTTATAAGCATTCATGTCGCACGAAACTTGGTTTAAAGTCCTAGAAACGCGTTGTTAGATGTTTCATAAGTTCGTGAAACTTGTACAAAGCTCATTGAAGAACTTATAAGCACTCATGTTGCATGTAACTTGGTTTAGAGTCCTAGAAACACGTAGTTAGATGTTTCATACGTTCGTCAAACTTTTACAAAGCTCATTGAGGAACTTATAAGCTCTCAATGTGCATGAAACTTGGTTAAGAGTCCTAGAAACGTGTTGTTAAATGTTTCATAAGTTCGTGAAACTTGTACAAAGCTCATTGAGACACTTATAATCGCTCATGTTGCATGAAACTTGGTTTAAAGTCCTAGAAACGCGTTGTTAGATGTTTCATAAGTTCGTAAAACTTGTACAAAGCTCATTGAGGAACTTATAAGCGCTCATGTTGCATGAAACTTAGTTAAGAGTCCTAGAAACGCGTTGTTAGATGTTTCATACGTTCGTCAAACTTGAACAAAGCTCATTGAGGAACTTATAAGCACTCATGTTGCATGCAACTTGGTTTAGAGTCCTAGAAACGTGTTGTTAGATGTTTCATAAGTTCGTCAAACTTGTATAAAGCTCATTTTGACACTTATAATCATTCATGTTTCATGAATCTTGGTTTCGAGTCCTAGAAACGCGTTGTTAGATGTTTCATAAGTTCGTGAAACTTCTACAAAGCTCATTGAGGAGCTTATAAGCCCTCATGTTGCATGAAACTTGGTTTAGAGTCCTAGAAACGTGTTGTTAGATGTTTCATTAGTTCGTCAAACTTGTACAAAGCTCATTGAGGAACTTATAAGCTCTCATGTTGCATGAAACTTGGTTTAGAGACCTAGAAACGCGTTGTTAGATGTTCATAAGTTCGTGAAACTTGAACAAAGCTCATTGAAGAACTTATAAGCACCCGTGTTGCATGTAACTTGGTTTAGAGAGTCCTAGAAATACGTAGTTAGATGTTTCATACGTTTGTCAAACTTTTACAAAGCTGATTGAGGAACTTATAAGCTCTGATTGTGCATGAAACTTGGTTAAGATTCCTAGAAACACGTTGTTAGATGTTTCATAAGTTCTTGAAACTTGTAAAAAGCTCATTGAGACACTTATAATCACTCATGTTGCATGAAACTTGGTTTAGAGTCCTAGAAACGCGTTGTTAGATGTTTCATAAGTTCGTGAAACTTGTACAAAGCTCATTGAGGAACTTATAAGCACTCATGTTGCATGAAACTTGGTTTAGAGTCCTAGAAATGCGTTGTTAGATGTTTCATACGTTCGTCAAACTTGTAAAAAACTCATTGAGGAACTTATAAGCACTCATGTTGCATGAAATTTGGTTTAGAGTCCTAGAAACGTGTTGTTAGGTGTTTCATAATTTCGTGAAAATTGTACAAACCTCATTGAGATACTTATAAGCACTCATGTTGCATGAAACTTGGTTTAGAGTCATAGAAACGCTTTGTTAGATGTTTCATAATTTCGTGAAAATTGTACAAAGCTCATTGTGATACTTATAAGCACTCATGTTGCATGAAACTTGGTTTAGAGTCCTACAAAAGCGTTGATATATGTTTCATAAGTTCTTCAAACTTGTACAAAGCTCATTGAAACACTTATAAGCATTCATGTTGCATGAAACTTGGTTTAGAGTCCTAGAAACGCGTTGTTAGATGTTTCATACGTTCGTCAAACTTGTACAAAGCTCATTGAGGAACTTATAAGCGCTCATGTTGCATGAAACTTAGTTAAGAGTCCTAGAAACGCGTTGTTAGTTGTTTCATAAATTCGTGTGAAACTTGTACAAAGCTCTTTGGGATACTTATAAGCAATCATGTTGCATGAAACTTGGTTTAGAGTCCTAGAAACGCGTTGTTAGATGTTTCATAAGTTCTTCAAACTTTTACAAAGCTCATTGAGGAACTTATAAGCTCTCATTGTGCATGAAACTTGGTTAAGAGTCCTAGAAACGCGTTGTTAGATTTTTCATAAGTTCGTGAAACTTGTACAAAGCTCATTGAGGAGCTTATAAGCACTCATGTTGCATGAAACTTGGTTTAGAGTCCTAGAAACGCGTTGTTAGATGTTTCATACATTCGTCAAACTTGTACAAAGCTCACTGAGATACTTATAAGCATTCATGTCGCATGAAACTTGGTTTAAAGTCCTAGAAACGCGTTGTTAGATGTTTCATAAGTTCGTGAAACTTGTACAAAGCTCATTGAGGAAGTTATAAGCACTCATGTTGCATGTAACTTGGTTTAGAGTCCTAGAAACACGTAGTTAGATGTTTCATACGTTCGTCAAACTTTTACAAAGCTCATTGAGGAAGTTATAAGCTCTCAATGTGCATGAAACTTGGTTAAGAGTCCTAGAAACGCGTTGTTAGATGTTTCATAAGTTCGTGAAACTTGTACAAAGCTCATTGAGACACTTATAATAGCTCATGTTGCATGAAACTTGGTTTAGAGTCCTAGAAACGCGTTGTTAGATGTTTCATAAGTTCGTAAAACTTGTACAAAGCTCATTGAGGAACTTATAAGCGCTCATGTTGCATGAAACTTAGTTAAGAGTCCTAGAAAAGCGTTGTTAGATGTTTCATACGTTCGTCAAACTTGAACAAAGCTCATTGAGGAACTTATAAGCACTCATGTTGCACGAAACTTGGTTTAGAGTCCTAGAATCGTGTTGTTAGATGTTTCATAAGTTCGTCAAACTTGTATAAAGCTCATTGAGACACTTATAATCATTCATGTTTCATGAAACTTGTTTTCGAGTCCTAGAAACGCGTTGTTAGATGTTTCATAAGTTCGTGAAACTTCTACAAAGCTCATTGAGGAGCTTATAAGCCCTCATGTTGCATGAAACTTGGTTTAGAGTCATAGAAACGCGTTGTTAGATGTTTCATAAGTTCGTCAAACTTGTACAAAGCTCATTGAGGAACTTATAAGCTCTCATGTTGCATGAAACTTGGTTTAGAGTCCTAGAAACGCGTTGTTAGATGTTCATAAGTTCGTGAAACTTGAACAAAGCTCATTGAAGAACTTATAATCACCCGTGTTGCATGTAACTTGGTTTAGAGAGTCCTAGAAATACGTAGTTAGATGTTTGATACGTTTGTCAAACTTTTACAAAGCTCATTGAGGAACTTATAAGCTCTCATTGTGCATGAAACTTGGTTAAGAGTCCTAGAAACACGTTGTTAGATATTTCATAAGTTCGTGAAACTTGTAAAAAGCTCATTGAGACACTTATAATCACTCATGTTGCATGAAACTTGGTTTAGAGTCCTAGAAACGCGTTGTTAGATGTTTCATAAGTTCGTGAAACTTGTACAAAGCTCATTGATGAACTTATAAGCACTCATGTTGCATGAAACTTGGTTTAGAGTCCTAGAAACGCGTTGTTAGATGTTTCATACGTTCGTCAAACTTGTACAAACCTCATTGAAGAACTTATAAGCGCTCATGTTGCATGAAACTTGGTTTAGAGTTCTAGAAACGCGTTGTTAGATGTTTCATAAATTCGTCAAACTTGTGCAAAGCTCATTGAGGAACTTATAAGCACTCATGTTGCATGAAACTTGCTTTAGAGTCCTAGAAACGCGTTGTTAGATGTTTCATAAGTTCGTGAAACTTGTACAAAGCTCATTGAGGAACTTATAAGCACTCATGTTGCATGAAACTTGGTTTCGAGTCCTAGAAACGCGTTGTTAGATGTTTCATAATTTTGTGAAAATTGTACAAAGCTCATTGAGGAACTTATAAGCACTCAAGTTGCATGAAACTTTGTTTAGAGTCCTAGAAACGCGTTGTTAGATGTTTCATAAGTTCTTCAAACTTGTACAAAGCTCATTGAGACACTTATAAGCATTCATGTTGCATGAAACTTGGTTTAGAGTCCTAGAAATGCGTTGTTACATTTTTCATACGTTCCTCAAACTTGTACAAAGCTCATTGAGGAACTTATAAGCGCTCATGTTGCATGAAACTTAGTTAAAAGTCCTAGAAACGCGTTGTTAGATGTTTCATTAGTTCGTGAAACTTGTACAAAACTCATTGAGATACTTATAAGCACTCATGTTGCATGAAATTTGGTTTAGAGACCTAGAAACGCGTTGTTAGATGTTTCATACGTTCGTCAAACTTGTATAAAGCTCATTGAGACACTTATAAGCATTCATGTTGCATGAAACTTGGTTTAGAGTCCTAGAAACGTGTTGTTATATGTTTCATAAGTTCGTGAAACTTGTACAAAGCTCATTGAGATACTTATAAGCACTCATGTGGCATGAAACTTGGTTTAGAGTCCTAGAAACGCATTGTGAGATGTTTCATACGTTCTTCAAACTTGTACAAAGCTCATTGAGGAACTTATAAGCGCTCATGTTGCATGAAACTTGGTTTAAAGTCCTAGAAACGCGCTGTTAGATGTTTCATAAATTCGTGAAACTTGTACAAAGCTCATTGAGACACTTATAAGCATTCATGTTGCATGAAACTTGGTTTAGAGTCTTAGAAACGCGTTGTTAGATGTTTCATAAGTTCGTGAAACTTTTACAAAGCTCATTGAGATACTTATAAGCCTTCATGGTGCATGAAAATTGGTTTAATTTCCTAGAAACGCGTTGTTAGATGTTTCATAAGTTCGTGAAACTTGTACAAAGCTCATTGAGATACTTATAAGCACTCATGTTGCATGAAACTTGGTTTAGTTTCCTAGAAACGCGTTGTTAGATGTTTCATAAGTTCGTGAAACTTGTACAAAGCTCATTGAGATACTTATAAGCACTCATGTGGCATGAAAGTTGGTTTAGAGTCCTAGAAACGCGTTGTTAGATGTTTCATACGTTCGTCAAACTTGTATAAAGCTCAAAGAGACACTTATAAGCATTCATGTTGCATGAAACTTGGTTTAGAGTCTTAGAAACGCGTTGTTAGATGTTTCATAAGTTCGTGAAACTTTTACAAAGCTCATTGAGATACTTATAAGCACTCATGGTGCATGAAAATTGGTTTAGTTTCCTAGAAACGCGTTGGTAGATGTTTCATACGTTCGTCAAACTTGTACAAAGCTCATTGAGATACTTATAAGCACTCATGTTGCATGAAACTTGGTTTAGAGTCCTAGAAACGCGTTGTTAGATGTTTCATACGTTCGTCAAACTTGTATAAAGCTCATTGAGACACTTATAAGCATTCATGTTGAATGAAACTTGCTTTAGAGTCCTAGAAACGCGTTGATAGATGTTTCACAAGTTCTTGAAACTTGTACAAAGCTCATTGAGATACTTATAAGCACTCATGTTGCATGAAACTTGGTTTAGTTTCCTAGAAACGCGTTGTTAGATGTTTCATAAGTTCATGAAACTTGTACAAAGCTCATTGAGATACTTATAAGCACTCATGTGGCATGAAACTTGGTTTAGAGTCCTAGAAACGCGTTGTTACATGTTTCATACATTCGTCAAACTTGTATAAAGCTCATTGAGACACTTATAAGCATTCATGTCGCATGAAACTTGGTTTAGAGTCCTAGAAACGCGTTGTTAGATGTTTCATAAGTTCGTGAAACTTGTACAAAGCTCATTGAGATACTTATAAGCACTCAGGTTGCATGAAACTTGGTTTAGAGTCCTAGAAACGTGTTGTTAGTTGTTTCATACGTTCGTCAAACTTGTATAAAGCTCATTGAGACACTTATAAGAATTCTTGTTGAATGAAACTTGGTTTAAAGTCCTAGAAACGCGTTGTTAGATGTTTCATAAGTTCGTGAAACTTGTACAAAGCTCATTGAGATACGTATAAGCACTCATGTTGCATGAAACTTGGTTTAGTTTCCTAGAAACGCGTTGTTAGATGTTTCATAAGTTCGTGAAACTTGTACAAAGCTCATTGAGATACTTATAAACACTCATGTGGCATGAAACTTGGTTTAGAGTCCTAGAAACGCGTTGTTAGATGTTTCATACGTTCGTCAAACTTGTATAAAGCTCATTGAGACACTTATAAGCATTCATGTTGCATGAAACTTGGTTTAGAGTCCTAGAAACGTGTTGTTATATGTTTCATAAGTTCGTGAAACTTGTACAAAGCTCATTGAGATACTTATAAGCACTCATGTGGCATGAAACTTGGTTTAGAGTCCTAGAAACGCATTGTGAGATGTTTCATACGTTCGTCAAACTTGTACAAAGCTCATTGAGGAACTTATAAGCGCTCATGTTGCATGAAACTTGGTTTAGAGTCCTAGAAACGCGCTGTTAGATGTTTCATAAATTCGTGAAACTTGTACAAAGCTTATTGAGACACTTATAAGCATTCATGTTGCATGAAACTTGGTTTAGAGTCCTAGAAACGTGTTGTTATATGTTTCATAAGTTCGTGAAACTTGTACAAAGCTCATTGAGATACTTATAAGCACTCATGTGGCATGAAACTTGGTTTAGAGTCCTAGAAACGCATTGTCAGATGTTTCATACGTTCTTCAAACTTGTACAAAGCTCATTGAGGAACTTATAAGCGCTCATGTTGCATGAAACTTGGTTTAGAGTCCTAGAAACGCGCTGTTAGATGTTTCATAAATTCGTGAAACTTGTACAAAGCTCATTGAGACACTTATAACCATTCATGTTGCATGAAACTTGGTTTAGAGTCTTAGAAACGCGTTGTTAGATGTTTCATAAGTTCGTGTGAAACTTTTTACAAAGCTCATTGAGATACTTATAAGCATTCATGGTGCATGAAAATTGGTTTAATTTCCTAGAAACGCGTTGTTAGATGTTTCATAAGTTCGTGAAACTTGTACAAAGCTCATTGAGATACTTATAAGCACTCATGTTGCATGAAACTTGGTTTAGAGTCGTAGAAACGCGTTGTTAGATGTTTCATACGTTCGTCAAACTTGTATAAAGCTCATTGAGACACTTATAAGCATTCATGTCGCATGAAACTTGGTTTAGAGTCCTAGAAACGCGTTGTTAGATGTTTCATAAGTTCGTGAAACTTGTACAAAGCTCATTGAGATACTTATAAGCACTCAAGTTGCATGAAACTTGGTTTAGAGTCCTAGAAACGCGTTGTTAGTTGTTTCATACGTTCGTCAAACTTGTATAAAGCTCATTGAGACACTTATAAGCATTCATTTTGAATGAAACTTGGTTTAAAGTCCTAGAAACGCGTTGTTAGATGTTTCATAAGTTCGTGAAACTTGTACAAAGCTCATTGAGATACTTATAAGCACTCATGTTGCATGAAACTTGGTTTAGTTTCCTAGAAACGCGTTGTTAGATGTTTCATAAGTTCGTGAAACTTGTACAAAGCTCATTGAGATACTTATAAGCACTCATGTGGCATGAAAGTTGGTTTAGAGTCCTAGAAACGCGTTGTTAGATGTTTCATACGTTCGTCAAACTTGTATAAAGCTCAAAGAAACACTTATAAGCATTCATGTTGCATGAAACTTGGTTTAGAGTCTTAGAAACGCGTTGTTAGATGTTTCATAAGTTCGTGAAACTTTTACAAAGCTCATTGAGATACTTATAAGCACTCATGGTGCATGAAAATTGGTTTAGTTTCCTAGAAACGCGTTGGTAGATGTTTCATACGTTCGTCAAACTTGTACAAAGCTCATTGAGATACTTATAAGCACTCAGGTTGCATGAAACTTGGTTTAGAGTCCTAGAAACGTGTTGTTAGTTGTTTCATACGTTCGTCAAACTTGTATAAAGCTCATTGAGACACTTATAAGAATTCATGTTGAATGAAACTTGGTTTAAAGTCCTAGAAACGCGTTGTTAGATGTTTCATAAGTTCGTGAAACTTGTACAAAACTCATTGAGATACTTATAAGCACTCATGTTGCATGAAACTTGGTTTAGTTTCCTAGAAACGCGTTGTTAGATGTTTGATAAGTTCGTGAAACTTGTACAAAGCTCATTGAGATACTTATAAACACTCATGTGGCATGAAACTTGGTTTAGAGTCCTAGAAACGCGTTGTTAGATGTTTCATACGTTCGTCAAACTTGTATAAAGCTCATTGAGACACTTATAAGCATTCATGTTGCATGAAACTTGGTTTAGAGTCCTAGAAACGTGTTGTTATATGTTTCATAAGTTCGTGAAACTTGTACAAAGCTCATTGAGATACTTATAAGCACTCATGTGGCATGAAACTTGGTTTAGAGTCCTAGAAACGCATTGTGAGATGTTTCATACGTTCGTCAAACTTGTACAAAGCTCATTGAGGAACTTATAAGCGCTCATGTTGCATGAAACTTGGTTTAGAGTCCTAGAAACGCGCTGTTAGATGTTTCATAAATTCGTGAAACTTGTACAAAGCTCATTGAGACACTTATAAGCATTCATGTTGCATGAAACTTGGTTTAGAGTCTTAGAAACGCGTTGTTAGATGTTTCATAAGTTCGTGAAACTTTTACAAAGCTCATTGAGATACTTATAAGCACTCATGGTGCATGAAAATTGGTTTAATTTCCTAGAAACGCGTTGTTAGATGTTTCATAAGTTCGTGAAACTTGTACAAAGCTCATTGAGATACTTATAAGCACTCATGTTGCATGAAACTTGGTTTAGAGTCCTAGAAACGCGTTGTTAGATGTTTCATACGTTCGTCAAACTTGTATAAAGCTCATTGAGACACTTATAAGCATTCATGTCGCATGAAACTTGGTTTAGAGTCCTAGAAACACGTTGTTAGATGTTTCATAAGTTCGTGAAACTTGTACAAAGCTCATTGAGATACTTATAAGCACTCAGGTTGCATGAAACTTGGTTTAGAGTCCTAGAAACGCGTTGTTAGTTGTTTCATACGTTCGTCAAACTTGTATAAAGCTCATTGAGACACTTATAAGCATTCATGTTGAATGAAACTTGGTTTAAAGTCCTAGAAACGCGTTGTTAGATGTTTCATAAGTTCGTGAAACTTGTACTAAGCTCATTGAGATACTTATAAGCACTCATGTTGCATGAAACTTGGTTTAGTTTCCTAGAAACGCGTTGTTAGATGTTTCATAAGTTCGTGAAACTTGTACAAAGCTCATTGAGATACTTATAAGCACTCATGTGGCATGAAAGTTGGTTTAGAGTCCTAGAAACGCGTTGTTAGATGTTTCATACGTTCGTCAAACTTGTATAAAGCTCAAAGAGACACTTATAAGCATTCATGTTGCATGAAACTTGGTTTAGAGTCTTAGAAACGCGTTGTTAGATGTTTCATAAGTTCGTGAAACTTTTACAAAGCTCATTGAGATACTTATAAGCACTCATGGTGCATGAAAATTGGTTTAGTTTCCTAGAAACGCGTTGGTAGATGTTTCATACGTTCGTCAAACTTGTACAAAGCTCATTGAGATACTTATAAGCACTCATGTTGCATGAAACTTGGTTTAGAGTCCTAGAAACGCGTTGTTAGATGTTTCATACGTTCGTCAAACTTGTATAAAGCTCATTGAGACACTTATAAGCATTCATGTTGCATGAAACTTGCTTTAGAGTCCTAGAAACGCGTTGTTAGATGTTTCATAAGTTCGTGAAACTTGTACAAAGCTCATTGAGATACTTATAAGCACTCATGTTGCATGAAACTTGGTTTAGTTTCCTAGAAACGCGTTGTTAGATGTTTCATAAATTCGTGAAACTTGTACAAAGCTCATTGAGATACTTATAAGCACTCATGTGGCATGAAACTTTGTTTAGAGTCCTAGAAACGCGTTGTTACATGTTTCATACATTCGTCAAACTTGTATAAAGCTCATTGAGACACTT
This sequence comes from Cochlearia excelsa, assembly GCA_963556525.1. Lineage (NCBI taxonomy): Eukaryota > Viridiplantae > Streptophyta > Magnoliopsida > Brassicales > Brassicaceae > Cochlearia > Cochlearia excelsa. The sequence continues at coordinate 33,497,445 of OY748327.1, read as the reverse complement.
ATAAGCATTCATGTCGCATGAAACTTGGTTTAGAGTCCTAGAAACGCGTTGTTAGATGTTTCATAAGTTCGTGAAACTTGTACAAAGCTCATTGAGATACTTATAAGCACTCAGGTTGCATGAAACTTGGTTTAGAGTCCTAGAAACGCGTTGTTAGTTGTTTCATACGTTCGTCAAACTTGTATAAAATTCATTGAGACACTTATAAGCATTCATGTTGAATGAAACTTGGTTTAAAGTCCTAGAAACGCGTTGTTAGATGTTTCATAAGTTCATGAAACTTGTACAAAGCTCATTGAGATACTTATAAGCACTCATGTTGCATGAAACTTGGTTTAGTTTCCTAGAAACGCGTTGTTAGATGTTTCATAAGTTCGTGAAACTTGTACAAAGCTCATTGAGATACTTATAAACACTCATGTGGCATGAAACTTGGTTTAGAGTCCTAGAAACGCGTTGTTAGATGTTTCATACGTTCGTCAAACTTGTATAAAGCTCATTGAGACACTTATAAGCATTCATGTTGCATGAAACTTGCTTTAGAGTCCTAGAAACGCGTTGTTAGATGTTTCATAAGTTCGTGAAACTTGTACAAAGCTCATTGAGATACTTATAAGCACACATGTTGCATGAAACTTGGTTTAGTTTCCTAGAAACTCGTTGATAGATGTTTCATAAGTTCGTGAAACTTGTACAAAGCTCATTGAGATACTTATAAGCACTCATGTGGCATAAAACTTGGTTTAGAGTCCTAGAAACGCGTTGTTACATGTTTCATACGTTCGTCAAACTTGTATAAAGCTCATTGAGACACTTATAAGCATTCATGTGGCATGAAACTTGGTTTAGAGTCCTAGAAACGCGTTGTTAGATGTTTCATAAGTCCGTGAAACTTGTACAAAGCTCATTGAGATACTTATAAACACTCATGTGGCATGAAACTTGGTTAAGAGTCCTAGAAACGCGTTGTTAGATGTTTCATACGTTCGTCAAACTTGTATAAAGCTCATTGAGACACTTATAAGCATTCATATTGCATGAAACTTGCTTTAGAGTCCTAGAAACGCGTTGTTAGATGTTTCATAAGTTCGTGAAACTTGTACAAAGCTCATTGAGATACTTATAAGCACTCATGTTGCATGAAACTTGGTTTAATTTCCTAGAAACGCGTTGTTAGATGTTTCATAATTTCGTGAAACTTGTACAAAGCTCTTTGAGATTTTTATAAGCACTCATGTGGCATGAAAGTTGGTTTAGAGTCCTAGAAACGCGTTGTTAGATGTTTCATACGTTCGTCAAACTTGTATAAAGCTCATAGAGACACTTATAAGCATTCATGTTGCATGAAACTTGGTTTAGAGTCGTAGAAACGCGTTGTTAGATATTTCATAAGTTCGTGAAACTTGTACAAAGCTCATTGAGATACTTATAAGCACTCATGTGGCATGAAACTTGGTTTAGAGTCCTAGAAACGCATTGTTAGATGTTTCATACGTTCGTCAAACTTGTATAAAGCTCATTGAGACACTTATAATAAGCATTCATGTTGCATGAAACTTGGTTTAGAGTCCTAGAAACGCGTTGTTAGATGTTTCATAAGTTCGTGAAACTTGTACAAAGCTTATTGAGATACTTATAAGCACTCATATTGCATGAAACTTGGTTTAGTTTCCTAGAAACGCGTTGTTAGATGTTTCATAAGTTCGTGAAACTTGTACAAAGCCCATTGAGATACTTATAAGCACTCATGTGGCATGAAACTTGGTTTAGAGTCCTAGAAACGCGTTGTTAGATGTTTCATACGTTCGTCAAACTTGTTTAAAGCTCATTGAGACACTTATAAGCATTCATGTTGCATGAAACTTGGTTAAGAGTCCTAGAAACGCGTTGTTAGATGTTTCATAAGTTCGTGAAACTTGTACAAAGCTCATTGAGATACTTATAAGCACACATGTTGCATGAAACTTGGTTTAGTTTCCTAGAAACGCGTTGTTAGATGTTTCATAAGTTCGTGAAACTTGTACAAAGCTCATTGAGATACTTATAAGCACTCATGTGGCATGAAACTTGGTTTAGAGTCCTAGAAACGCGTTGTTACATGTTTCATACATTCGTCAAACTTGTATAAAGCTCATTGAGACACTTATAAGCATTCATGTCGCATGAAACTTGGTTTAGAGTCCTAGAAACGCGTTGTTAGATGTTTCATAAGTTCGTGAAACTTGTACAAAGCTCATTGAGATACTTATAAGCACTCGAGGTTGCATGAAACTTGGTTTAGAGTCCTAGAAACGCGTTGTTAGTTGTTTCATACGTTCGTCAAACTTGTATAAAGCTCATTGAGACACTTATAAGCATTCATGTTGCATGAAACTTGGTTTAGAGTCCTAGAAACGCGTTGTTAGATGTTTCATAAGTTCGTGAAACTTGTACAAAGCTTATTGAGATACTTATAAGCACTCATATTGCATGAAACTTGGTTTAGTTTCCTAGAAACGCGTTGTTAGATGTTTCATAAGTTCGTGAAACTTGTACAAAGCCCATTGAGATACTTATAAGCACTCATGTGGCATGAAACTTGGTTTAGAGTCCTAGAAACGCGTTGTTAGATGTTTCATACGTTCGTCAAACTTGTTTAAAGCTCATTGAGACACTTATAAGCATTCATGTTGCATGAAACTTGGTTAAGAGTCCTAGAAACGCGTTGTTAGATGTTTCATAAGTTCGTGAAACTTGTACAAAGCTCATTGAGATACTTATAAGCATTCATGTGGCATGAAACTTGGTTTAGATTCCTAGAAACGGGTTGTTAGATGTTTCATACGTTCGTCAAACTTGTATACAGCTCATTAAGACACTTATAAGCATTCATATTGCATGAAACTTGCTTTAGAGTCCTAGAAACGCGTTGTTAGATGTTTCATAAGTTCGTGAAACTTGTACAAAGCTCATTGAGATACTTATAAGCACTCATGTTGCATGAAACTTGGTTTAGTTTCCTAGAAACGCGTTGTTAGATGTTTCATAATTTCGTGAAACTTGTACAAAGCTCTTTGAGATTTTTATAAGCACTCATGTGGCATGAAAGTTGGTTTAGAGTCCTAGAAACGCGTTGTTAGATGTTTCATACGTTCGTCAAACTTGTATAAAGCTCATAGAGACACTTATAAGCATTCATGTTGCATGAAACTTGGTTTAGAGTCGTAGAAACGCGTTGTTAGATATTTCATAAGTTCGTGAAACTTGTACAAAGCTCATTGAGATACTTATAAGCACTCATGTGGCATGAAACTTGGTTTAGAGTCCTAGAAACGCATTGTTAGATGTTTCATACGTTCGTCAAACTTGTATAAAGCTCATTGAGACACTTATAAGCATTCATGTTGCATGAAACTTGGTTTAGAGTCCTAGAAACGCGTTGTTAGATGTTTCATAAGTTCGTGAAACTTGTACAAAGCTTATTGAGATACTTATAAGCACTCATATTGCATGAAACTTGGTTTAGTTTCCTAGAAACGCGTTGTTAGATGTTTCATAAGTTCGTGAAACTTGTACAAAGCCCATTGAGATACTTATAAGCACTCATGTGGCATGAAACTTGGTTTAGAGTCCTAGAAACGCGTTGTTAGATGTTTCATACGTTCGTCAAACTTGTTTAAAGCTCATTGGGACACTTATAAGCATTCATGTTGCATGAAACTTGGTTAAGAGTCCTAGAAACGCGTTGTTAGATGTTTCATAAGTTCGTGAAACTTGTACAAAGCTCATTGAGATACTTATAAGCACACATGTTGCATGAAACTTGGTTTAGTTTCCTAGAAACGCGTTGTTAGATGTTTCATAAGTTCGTGAAACTTGTACAAAGCTCATTGAGATACTTATAAGCACTCATGTGGCATGAAACTTGGTTTAGAGTCCTAGAAACGCGTTGTTACATGTTTCATACATTCGTCAAACTTGTATAAAGCTCATTGAGACACTTATAAGCATTCATGTCGCATGAAACTTGGTTTAGAGTCCTAGAAACGCGTTGTTAGATGTTTCATAAGTTCGTGAAACTTGTACAAAGCTCATTGAGATACTTATAAGCACTCAGGTTGCATGAAACTTGGTTTAGAGTCCTAGAAACGCGTTGTTAGTTGTTTCATACGTTCGTCAAACTTGTATAAAGCTCATTGAGACACTTATAAGCATTCATGTTGCATGAAACTTGGTTTAGAGTCCTAGAAACGCGTTGTTAGATGTTTCATAAGTTCGTGAAACTTGTACAAAGCTTATTGAGATACTTATAAGCACTCATATTGCATGAAACTTGGTTTAGTTTCCTAGAAACGCGTTGTTAGATGTTTCATAAGTTCGTGAAACTTGTACAAAGCCCATTGAGATACTTATAAGCACTCATGTGGCATGAAACTTGGTTTAGAGTCCTAGAAACGCGTTGTTAGATGTTTCATACGTTCGTCAAACTTGTTTAAAGCTCATTGAGACACTTATAAGCATTCATGTTGCATGAAACTTGGTTAAGAGTCCTAGAAACGCGTTGTTAGATGTTTCATAAGTTCGTGAAACTTGTACAAAGCTCATTGAGATACTTATAAGCATTCATGTGGCATGAAACTTGGTTTAGATTCCTAGAAACGGGTTGTTAGATGTTTCATACGTTCGTCAAACTTGTATACAGCTCATTGAGACACTTATAAGCATTCATATTGCATGAAACTTGCTTTAGAGTCCTAGAAACGCGTTGTTAGATGTTTCATAAGTTCGTGAAACTTGTACAAGGCTCATTGAGATACTTATAAGCACTCATGTTGCATGAAACTTGGTTTAGTTTCCTAGAAACGCGTTGTTAGATGTTTCATAATTTCGTGAAACTTGTACAAAGCTCTTTGAGATTTTTATAAGCACTCATGTGGCATGAAAGTTGGTTTAGAGTCCTAGAAACGCGTTGTTAGATGTTTCATACGTTCGTCAAACTTGTATAAAGCTCATAGAGACACTTATAAGCATTCATGTTGCATGAAACTTGGTTTAGAGTCGTAGAAACGCGTTGTTAGATATTTCATAAGTTCGTGAAACTTGTACAAAGCTCATTGAGATACTTATAAGCACTCATGTGGCATGAAACTTGGTTTAGAGTCCTAGAAACGCATTGTTAGATGTTTCATACGTTCGTCAAACTTGTATAAAGCTCATTGAGACACTTATAAGCATTCATGTTGCATGAAACTTGGTTTAGAGTCCTAGAAACGCGTTGTTAGATGTTTCATAAGTTCGTGAAACTTGTACAAAGCTTATTGAGATACTTATAAGCACTCATATTGCATGAAACTTGGTTTAGTTTCCTAGAAACGCGTTGTTAGATGTTTCATAAGTTCGTGAAACTTGTACAAAGCCCATTGAGATACTTATAAGCACTCATGTGGCATGAAACTTGGTTTAGAGTCCTAGAAACGCGTTGTTAGATGTTTCATACGTTCGTCAAACTTGTTTAAAGCTCATTGAGACACTTATAAGCATTCATGTTGCATGAAACTTGGTTAAGAGTCCTAGAAACGCGTTGTTAGATGTTTCATAAGTTCGTGAAACTTGTACAAAGCTCATTGAGATACTTATAAGCACACATGTTGCATGAAACTTGGTTTAGTTTCCTAGAAACGCGTTGTTAGATGTTTCATAAGTTCGTGAAACTTGTACAAAGCTCATTGAGATACTTATAAGCACTCATGTGGCATGAAACTTGGTTTAGAGTCCTAGAAACGCGTTGTTACATGTTTCATACATTCGTCAAACTTGTATAAAGCTCATTGAGACACTTATAAGCATTCATGTCGCATGAAACTTGGTTTAGAGTCCTAGAAACGCGTTGTTAGATGTTTCATAAGTTCGTGAAACTTGTACAAAGCTCATTGAGATACTTATAAGCACTCAGGTTGCATGAAACTTGGTTTAGAGTCCTAGAAACGCGTTGTTAGTTGTTTCATACGTTCGTCAAACTTGTATAAAGCTCATTGAGACACTTATAAGTGTTCATGTTGAATGAAACTTGGTTTAAAGTACTAGAAACGCGTTGTTAGATGTTTCATAAGTTCGTGAAACTTGTACAAAGCTCATTGAGATACTTATAAGCAGTCATGTGGCATGAAACTTGGTTTAGAGTCCTAGAAACGCGGTGTTACATGTTTCATACATTCGTCAAACTTGTATAAAGCTCATTGAGACACTTATAAGCATTCATGTCGCATGAAACTTGATTTAGAGTCCTAGAAACGCGTTGTTAGATGTTTCATAAGTTCGTGAAACTTGTACAAAGCTCATTGAGATACTTATAAGCACTCAGGTTGCATGAAACTTGGTTTAGAGTCCTAGAAACGCGTTGTTAGTTGTTTCATACGTTCGTCAAACTTGTATAAAGCTCATTGAGACACTTATAAGCGTTCATGTTGAATGAAACTTGGTTTAGAGTCCTAGAAACGCGTTGTTAGATATTTCATAAGTTCGTGAAACTTGTACAAAGCTCATTGAGATACTTATAAGCACTCATGTGGCATGAAACTTGGTTTAGAGTCCTAGAAACGCGTTGGTAGATGTTTCATACGTTCGTCAAACTTGTATAAAGCTCATTGAGACACTTATAAGCATTCATGTTGCATGAAACTTGGTTTAGAGTCCTAGAAACGCGTTGTTAGATGTTTCATAAGTTCGTGAAACTTGTACAAAGCTCATTGAGATATTTATAAGCACTCATGTTGCATGAAACTTGGTTTAGTTTCCTAGAAACGCGTTGTTAGATGTTTCATAAGTTCGTGAAACTTGTACAAAGCTCATTGAGATACTTATAAACACTCATGTGGCATGAAACTTGGTTAAGAGTCCTAGAAACGCGTTGTTAGATGTTTCATACGTTCGTCAAACTTGTATAAAGCTCATTGAGACACTTATAAGCATTCATGTTGCATGAAACTTGCTTTAGAGTCCTAGAAACGCGTTGTTAGATGTTTCATAAGTTCGTGAAACTTGTACAAAGCTCATTGAGATACTTATAAGCACACATGTTGCATGAAACTTGGTTTAGTTTCCTAGAAACGCGTTGTTAGATGTTTCATAAGTTCGTGAAACTTGTACAAAGCTCATTGAGATACTTATAAGCACTCATGTGGCATGAAACTTGGTTTAGAGTCCTAGAAACGCGTTGTTACATGTTTCATACATTCGTCAAACTTGTATAAAGCTCATTGAGACACTTATAAGCATTCATGTCGCATGAAACTTGGTTTAGAGTCCTAGAAACGCGTTGTTAGATGTTTCATAAGTTCGTGAAACTTGTACAAAGCTCATTGAGATACTTATAAGCACTCAGGTTGCATGAAACTTGGTTTAGAGTCCTAGAAACGCGTTGTTAGTTGTTTCATACGTTCGTCAAACTTGTATAAAGCTCATTGAGACACTTATAAGCGTTCATGTTGAATGAAACTTGGTTTAAAGTCCTAGAAACGCGTTGTTAGATGTTTCATAAGTTCGTGAAACTTGTACAAAGCTCATTCAGATACTTATAAGCACTCATGTTGCATGAAACTTGGTTTAGTTTCCTAGAAACGCGTTGTTAGATGTTTCCTAAGTTCGTGAAACTTGTACAAAGCTCATTGAGATACTTATAAACACTCATGTGGCATGAAACTTGGTTTAGAGTCCTAGAAACGCGTTGTTAGATGTTTCATACGTTCGTCAAACTTGTATAAAGCTCATTGAGACACTTATAAGCATTCATGTTGCATGAAACTTGCTTTAGAGTCCTAGAAACGGGTTGTTAAATGTTTCATAAGTTCGTGAAACTTGTACAAAGCTCATTGAGATACTTATAAGCACACATGTTGCATGAAACTTGGTTTTGTTTCCTAGAAACGCGTTGTTAGATGTTTCATAAGTTCGTGAAACTTGTACAAAGCTCATTGAGATACTTATAAGCACTCATGTGGCATGAAACTTGGTTTAGAGTCCTAGAAACGCATTGTTAGATGTTTCATACGTTCGTCAAACTTGTATAAAGCTCATTGAGACACTTATAAGCATTCATGTTGCATGAAACTTGGTTTAGAGTCCTAGAAACGCGTTGTTAGATGTTTCATAAGTTCGTGAAACTTGTACAAAGCTTATTGAGATACTTATAAGCACTCATATTGCATGAAACTTGGTTTAGTTTCCTAGAAACGCGTTGTTAGATGTTTCATAAATTCGTGAAACTTGTACAAAGCCCATTGAGATACTTATAAGCACTCATGTGGCATGAAACTTGGTTTAGAGTCCTAGAAACGCGTTGTTAGATGTTTCATACGTTCGTCAAACTTGTTTAAAGCTCATTGAGACACTTATAAGCATTCATGTTGCATGAAACTTGGTTAAGAGTCCTAGAAACGCGTTGTTAGATGTTTCATAAGTTCGTGAAACTTGTACAAAGCTCATTGAGATACTTATAAGCATTCATGTGGCATGAAACTTGGTTTAGATTCCTAGAAACGGGTTGTTAGATGTTTCATACGTTCGTCAAACTTGTATACAGCTCATTGAGACACTTATAAGCATTCATGTTGCATGAAACTTGCTTTAGAGTCCTAGAAACGCGTTGTTAGATGTTTCATAAGTTCGTGAAACTTGTACAAAGCTCATTGAGATACTTATAAGCACTCATGTTGCATGAAACTTGGTTTAGTTTCCTAGAAACGCGTTGTTAGATGTTTCATAAGTTCGTGAAACTTGTACAAAGCTCTTTGAGATACTTATAAGCACTCATGTGGCATGAAAGTTGGTTTAGAGTCCTAGAAACGCGTTGTTAGATGTTTCATACGTTCGTCAAACTTGTATAAAGCCCATAGAGACACTTATAAGCATTCATGTTGCATGAAACTTGGTTTAGAGTCGTAGAAACGCGTTGTTAGATATTTCATAAGTTCGTGAAACTTGTACAAAGCTCATTGAGATACTTATAAGCACTCATGTGGCATGAAACTTGGTTTAGAGTCCTAGAAACGCATTGTTAGATGTTTCATACGTTCGTCAAACTTGTATAAAGCTCATTGAGACACTTATAAGCATTCATGTTGCATGAAACTTGGTTTAGAGTCCTAGAAACGCGTTGTTAGATGTTTCATAAGTTCGTGAAACTTGTACAAAGCTTATTGAGATACTTATAAGCACTCATATTGCATGAAACTTGGTTTAGTTTCCTAGAAACGCGTTGTTAGATGTTTCATAAGTTCGTGAAACTTGTACAAAGCCCATTGAGATACTTATAAGCACTCATGTGGCATGAAACTTGGTTTAGAGTCCTAGAAACGCGTTGTTAGATTTTTCATACGTTCGTCAAACTTGTTTAAAGCTCATTGAGACACTTATAAGCATTCATGTTGCATGAAACTTGGTTAAGAGTCCTAGAAACGCGTTGTTAGATGTTTCATAAGTTCGTGAAACTTGTACAAAGCTCATTGAGATACTTATAAGCACACATGTTGCATGAAACTTGGTTTAGTTTCCTAGAAACGCGTTGTTAGATGTTTCATAAGTTCGTGAAACTTGTACAAAGCTCATTGAGATACTTATAAGCACTCATGTGGCATGAAACTTGGTTTAGAGTCCTAGAAACGCATTGTTAGATGTTTCATACGTTCGTCAAACTTGTATAAAGCTCATTGAGACACTTATAAGCATTCATGTTGCATGAAACTTGGTTTAGAGTCCTAGAAACGCGTTGTTAGATGTTTCATAAGTTCGTGAAACTTGTACAAAGCTTATTGAGATACTTATAAGCACTCATATTGCATGAAACTTGGTTTAGTTTCCTAGAAACGCGTTGTTAGATGTTTCATAAGTTCGTGAAACTTGTACAAAGCCCATTGAGATACTTATAAGCACTCATGTGGCATGAAACTTGGTTTAGAGTCCTAGAAACGCGTTGTTAGATGTTTCATACGTTCGTCAAACTTGTTTAAAGCTCATTGAGACACTTATAAGCATTCATGTTGCATGAAACTTGGTTAAGAGTCCTAGAAACGCGTTGTTAGATGTTTCATAAGTTCGTGAAACTTGTACAAAGCTCATTGAGATACTTATAAGCATTCATGTGGCATGAAACTTGGTTTAGATTCCTAGAAACGGGTTGTTAGATGTTTCATACGTTCGTCAAACTTGTATACAGCTCATTGAGACACTTATAAGCATTCATGTTGCATGAAACTTGCTTTAGAGTCCTAGAAACGCGTTGTTAGATGTTTCATAAGTTCGTGAAACTTGTACAAAGCTCATTGAGATACTTATAAGCACTAATGTTGCATGAAACTTGGTTTAGTTTCCTAGAAACGCGTTGTTAGATGTTTCATAAGTTCGTGAAACTTGTACAAAGCTCTTTGAGATACTTATAAGCACTCATGTGGCATGAAAGTTGGTTTAGAGTCCTAGAAACGCGTTGTTAGATGTTTCATACGTTCGTCAAACTTGTATAAAGCTCATAGAGACACTTATAAGCATTCATGTTGCATGAAACTTGGTTTAGAGTCCTAGAAACGCGTTGTTAGATATTTCATAAGTTCGTGAAACTTGTACAAAGCTCATTGAGATACTTATAAGCACTCATGTGGCATGAAACTTGGTTTAGAGTCCTAGAAACGCATTGTTAGATGTTTCATACGTTCGTCAAACTTGTATAAAGCTCATTGAGACACTTATAAACATTCATGTTGCATGAAACTTGGTTTAGAGTCCTAGAAACGCGTTGTTAGATGTTTCATAAGTTCGTGAAACTTGTACAAAGCTTATTGAGATACTTATAAGCACTCATATTGCATGAAACTTGGTTTAGTTTCCTAGAAACGCGTTGTTAGATGTTTCATAAGTTCGTGAAACTTGTACAAAGCCCATTGAGATACTTATAAGCACTCATGTGGCATGAAACTTGGTTTAGAGTCCTAGAAACGCGTTGTTAGATGTTTCATACGTTCGTCAAACTTGTTTAAAGCTCATTGAGACACTTATAAGCATTCATGTTGCATGAAACTTGGTTAAGAGTCCTAGAAACGCGTTGTTAGATGTTTTATAAGTTCGTGAAACTTGTACAAAGCTCATTGAGATACTTATAAGCATTCATGTGGCATGAAACTTGGTTTAGATTCCTAGAAACGGGTTGTTAGATGTTTCATACGTTCGTCAAACTTGTATACAGCTCATTGAGACACTTATAAGCATTCATGTTGCATAAAACTTGCTTTAGAGTCCTAGAAACACGTTGTTAGATGTTTCATAAGTTCGTGAAACTTGTACAAAGCTCATTGAGATACTTATAAGCACTCATGTTGCATGAAACTTGGTTTAGTTTCCTAGAAACGCGTTGTTAGATGTTTCATAAGTTCGTGAAACTTGTACAAAGCTCTTTGAGATACTTATAAGCACTCATGTGTCATGAAAGTTGGTTTAGAGTCCTAGAAACGCGTTGTTAGATGTTTCATACGTTCGTCAAACTTGTATAAAGCTCATAGATACAATTATAAGCATTCATGTTGCATGAAACTTGGTTTAGAGTCTTAGAAACGCGTTGTTAGATGTTTCATAAGTTCGTGTAACTTTTACAAAGCTCATTGAGATACTTATAAGCACTCATGGTGCATGAAAATTGGTTTAGTTTCCTAGAAACGCGTTGTTAGATGTTTCATAAGTTTGTGAAACTTGTACAAAGCTCATTGAGATACTTATAAGCACTCATGTGGCATGAAACTTGGTTTAGAGTCCTAGAAACGCGTTGTTAGATGTTTCATACTTTCGTCAAACTTGTATAAAGCTCATTGAGACACTTATAAGCATTCATGTTGCATGAAACTTGGTTTAGAGTAATAGAAACGCGTTGTTAGATGTTTCATAAGTTTGTGAAACTTGTACAAAGCTCATTGAGATACTTATAAGCACTCATGTTCCATGAAACTTGGTTTAGAGTCCTAGAAACGTATTGTTAGATGTTTCATAAGTTCTTCAAACTTGTACAAAGCTCATTGAGACATTTATAAGCATTCATGTTGCATGAAACTTTGTTTAGAGACCTACAAACGTGTTGTTAGATGTTTCATACGTTCGTCAAACTTGTACAAAGCTCATTGAGGAACTTATAAGCAAGCATGTTGCATGAAACTTAGTTTAGAGTCCTAGAAACGCGTTGTTAGATGTTTCAAAAGTTCGTGGAACTTGTACAAAGCTCATTGAGATACTTATAAGCACTCATGTTGCATGAAACTTGGTTTAGAGTTCTAGAAACGCGTTGTTAGATGTTTCATACGTTCGTCAAACTTGTATAAATTTCATTGAGACACTTATAAGAATTCATGTTGCATGAAACTTGGTTTAGAGTCCTATAAAGGCGTTGTTAAATGTTTCATAAGTTATTGAAACTTGTACAAAGCTCATTGAGATACTTATAAGCACTCATGTTGCATGAAACTTGGTTTAGTTTCCTAGAAACGCGTTGTTAGATGTTTCATAAGTTCGTGAAACTTGTACAAAGCTCATTGAGATACTTATAAGCACTCATGTGGCATGAAACTTGGTTTAGAGTCCTAGAAACGCGTTGTTAGATGTTTCATACGTTCGTCAAACTTGTATAAAGCTCATTGAGAAACTCATAAGCATTCATGTTGCATGAAACTTGGTTTAGAGTCCTAGAAACGCGTTGTTAGATGTTTCATAAGTTCGTGAAACTTGTACAAAGCTCATTGAGATACTTATAAGCACTCATGTTGCATGAAACTTGGTTTAGTTTCCTAGAAACGCGTTGTTAGATGTTTCATAAGTTCGGGAAACTTGTACAAAGCTCATTGAAACTTGGTTTAGAGTCCTAGAAACACGTTGTTAGATGTTTCATACGTTCGTCAAACTTTTACAAAGCTCATTGAGGAACTTATAAGCTCTCATTGTGCATGAAACTTGGTTTAGAGTCCTAGAAACACGTTGTTAGAAGTTTCATAAGTTCGTGAAACTTGTACAAAGCTCATTGAAGCACTTATAAGCACTCATGTTGCATGAAACTTGGTTTAGAGTCCTAGAAACGCGTTGTGAGATGTTTCATAAGTTCGTCAAACTTGTATAAAGCTCATTGAGACACTTATAATCATTCATGTTGCATGAAACTTGGTTTACAGTCCTAGAAGCGCGTTGTTAGATGTTTCATAAGTTCGTGAAACTTGTAAAAAGCTCATTGAGGAACTTATAAGCACTCATATTGCATGAAACTTGGTTTAGAATCCTAGAAACGCGTTGTTAGATGTTTCATACGTTCGTAAAACTTTTACAAAGCTCATTGAGGAACTTATAAGCTCTCATGTTGCATGAAACTTGGTTTAGAGTCCTAGAAACGCGTTGTTAGATGTTTCATACGTTCGTCAAACTTGTACAAAGCTCATTGAGGAACTTATAAGCTCTCATGTTGCATGAAACTTGGCTTAGAGTCCTAGAAACTGTTGGAAAGTAGAGAATAGAAGGAGAGATTGTGAAACTCTCAAGAGATTATGAAGAATATGTGTATGTAAGATTGTGTTTAAGAGAATATGTGAAGAGAATAGTGTAGTTTCGGTGTAGAGAATCGTGGATATTTAGAGAGATTAGAGAGAGTATTTGTGGAGAGTATTTGTGAAATATGTATATTTTGAAGAGAGGACTAGCCTCCTTAGTTACAATGATGTGTACATGAGAAGAATATATAGGAGATTACAAGGTGCATCTAGGTTAAATGTAGCCGCTTATGTTTTTGTCAAGGAAGCATGTGGAGTCAAGCTTTGGTGCGTGTGGAGTCAAAGGCGCGTCCTCTCTAGTCCGTACGGTATGAGCTGGCTCGTCCGTGCCTTATCCATAAGAGAGTCGTTGCTCCGTTATCACCTTTTGGCTGATATACTTATCACATTCCTTTATTACCTTTTGGCATACTACTTATCATGCTCCTTTTAACGCTTATCTCTTTTATTCTCCTTCCTTATCATCTTGCCTTATCACTCTTTTATCTAAACATTGCCTTGTAAGACAAGTTTGAACATGTTTCGACCTAATGCCTTTGAAAGGTTAACATTAGTCTCAACACTCCCCCTCAAGCTTAGCCTGATGAAATGGCTAAGCTTGGACAACCGTTTAACAAACCTCATTAAAACCTTAGATGGGAAAACCACTTGGGATAAAACCGCATCTAAGGAAAAAGAGTGTAAGTTAATTCGGTTAGGGGTCTTCCGTAACTCCCCCTTAAGATAGAACAACCTTGGCTTCTTGCTTCTTGATGTTTCTTCTTTAAGGGTTTTCTCATACTTGACAATCTTTATATGCTCTTTACACTTCCATAGATTGCTCAATGTATGGCATGATCTTGATTCTCATTCACGGCTTTGTTCTTCACAAGCTTGGGTGTGAATGGTTTTGACGGAAAGGCTCCCTTTCTCTTTTTCTTCATTGCTTCTTGGTGGCCTTCTTCTTGTTATCCAAGTAACCGAGAATGCTCACTTCACCTTCGTTTCCTTTGGACCTTCAAGAGATTCAAGAAGTACAAAGAGTTTAGTGAATGGTTAACTTGATATAACTAGATAGATATGCAAACTTTTCTTAAGTCTATATGTCATCAATGAACTAATGAGTAATTTTGCCATATTTAAACCTAAGTTCTTTTAGCAAATTTCAAGAGATTCAATTAGGTTATATAGACAATCAAGAACTAAGCAAGATTATGGTGCGGCGCTAGTTCTTATTGCATGTTTATTTTAAAATTGAAGAGTTTTAGAGTTTAGGGACAACCTTTAGTTCGTAGTGGTGTTTTGTTTTCTTGTAGTTGCACTTTCTTCTTTGTGCAATTGGAACAAGGTGGACTTTGTTTCGGCTTTGCCCTTGGTAGATGCACAAGCTAAGTAGCAAGATTAGGCCTTTGCACTTGAGAGTTTCTTTGGCCGAGAGTGAGCAGAGCCGATTTGGTCATATTGATTGGTCAGTCTCTTTCTAAAACATGGATGGCTCGGCTTTGTCTTTGCTAGGTATTTGGCCGAGACTAGTGTTGATCGATGATATGAGCATGGAGCCGAACCGGATGCCCGAGCAAAACCGGAGCCCGATGCCCGAGCAAAACCGGAGCCCGATGTCCGGGCAAAACCGGAGCCCGATGTCCGAGCAAAACCGGAGCCGGATGCCCGAACACTCGATACCGAGCAACGGGAAAATTAAAGACGGAGTTATCACAAGGTCCCGAGCTAAGGAGTTACCTAAAGATGCACATGCGATGATGCTAAAGGAATAACCAGGGAGGGAAGCAACCGAGAGCTTCTACAACATCCATCACCACACATAAGTAAGAAGACCAAGCTATGAGAGCTAAGCGGCTAAGGGTCTCGCTTGGTACTCTTTCCCACTGGTACTCTAGAAGTTGCGCGGTTTCCTTTTTACCGTGTGATTTCCTTTTCGCTTATACGCGCAACCCTACGCGTTTTGTATCACCTCTATAAAGAGGAAGCGCCGCACACATTGTTCGGCAGCAAACTTTTATATCACAAACTCTTTTACAAGGTTTCGCTCATTGACTTAGCTTCTAGGTCCGATCTCCTAACAAGCCGTTAGCTACCTTGGAGATCTTCGCAATCCTTAGCCGGTTTCCCATTACTTGCTAAGTAACCACCTCCGCATACACGCTTCCACCATCCGCTACCCCTTGTTTCGTGTGCGATACCACCATCCCCACCGATTCATCACACCACACCGTTTCGCTTGATGCTCAGCCACGTCCAGAGAGTATCCTTGAGGAGGGAGAGTGTATCATCTGGTATCAGAACCTCCTCTGTACCAAAAGGCTTAGTTATCTCTAAACTCTCTAACGTTTTAATCTTGTTCCGTCTACATCTAGTAGTGATTGTTAAGATTGATAGAACTAGCGTTTACTTTTGTTCTTGCTTTCTGTATGAACCTGTTGACTACGGTTCTGTGTGAAAGCTTGTGTGTCCTGATTTAAAAACTTGATAAGTTCGCATCTAGAGCCTAACCGTACATCCGCTTGTTTGAAGTGTTGTTTGTTTCTTGAAAATCTCTTCGTCGTGTTCTTGATCAACTCTTGGTAGCGGCGACAAGTTAGGTTGAGGATAAAACGAAAAAACCCTTTTCAAAATTTCCTTTTGCCTCGGTTATTCGATTTCCTTTTCTTCAAAACTTGCGTTTCACTAACTTGTACGATTTCCTTTTTTTCAAAATCGCGTATCCGATTTCCTTTTTTTTCAAACCGCGTATTTGATTTCCTTTTTATTCCGCGTCCGTCCTTGTTTTGTGTGGCGTGAAGTTTACTTGCTTATCTATTCCGTGAAATACTTACTGCGAGCTACTTATCCGTGTAACGGTACCATGGCCCTATCACCGGAGGCGCTCGATGACCTCAAGAAGCTCATAGCAGCGCAACTAGCCGAGGCCATGACCCAACTCCTTCCCCAACAAATTTCTCAACAACTCACCTTGGAACGTGAGAGATAAGCTAGGGAGGCTACAAAGGTAACCTCGGATTCCGAAGGTGGTTCGACGCCGACTCCGTCCAAGGCCATGAGGATCACTAGAGGCAAAGGTATAGCCGGTACCTCTAAATTCCAAGCCATCCGCAAATTACGTCCCGTCAACGACAATGGACCGCCCAGGAACCGGGACATCCAACTCGTAATGGACCTACTGAACCTGAACTAAGGGCTCCACTACAGCGAGCACCAGCCGGTCGCAATCACCGAACGGACACATAGCAGGCCAACGTATCTACATCGACTCCGACGATGAGTACTACAACTCCAACGCCTCAGACCGTAGTAGGAGGAGGTATAGACGAGACATGCGTGATAGAGATCCCGAGAGGAAACAATTGAAGCACATCAAAGCCAAGTTTCCTCCGTTTCAAGGGAAGAATGACCCAGAAGCTTACCTGGATTGGGAGAGGAAGATGGAGTCAAGCTTCCTGTGTCATGACACCTACGCCTCCAACAAGGTGAAGATTGTCATCTCGGAATTCAGCGACTATGTTCTGTTATGGTGGGATCAGCTCAGCACCACCAGGAATCGTCACAATGAGCTGCACATCACTACTTGGCCGCAACTTACTACCCACATGCGGAAAAGGTTTGTACCCAACCATTATCACCGAGAGGTCCTCAACAAACTCCGAAAACTTACGCAAGGCTCAAGCTCGGTGAGAGACTACTTCCAAGAGATGGAGACTCTCCTTATTTGAGCTGGTCTAGAAGAGGACGAAGAGGTTACAATGGCCAGGTTTGTTGGTGGACTTAGTCGGGACATTAAAGATAAGGTAGAACTACAAACCTATGTAGACCTTGAGGAGCTGGTCCATAAGGCAGAGTTGGTCGAGACTCAGCACAAGAGGAGATATGTCAAGCCCTCTGGCCAATCCAAGCCGAGAGACTTCTCCACCACCCGATCACCTTACACCAAGGACGTCAAACCCACTTCCACGGTCAAGTAAGAATCTAAAGCTGATCCCAAGGCCAGAAAAAACACCTCTCTAAGTAGTGTCAGATGCTTTAGATTCCAAGCGATGGGTCACTACTCCAGAGACTTCCCCAACAAGAAAGTGTTCCTTACGATGGACAACGGAGAGATAGTCCCTCAGGAATCTGCTTCTGAGCAAGAGAAGGAAGGGGAGGAAGAAGAGACAGCTGCTATTGGCGAGCTACTGGTTGCTAGGAGGACCTTGAGTGTTCAGAACCAGCCGGCTGAATTGGTGCAAAGGGATCACCTCTTTCACACCTGATGCCTCATCAAGGGGAAAGTATGTAGCTTGATCATCGACGGTGGTAGTTGTACCAATGCCGCCAGTGAACTCATGGTTAAGAAGCTTAGCCTAGAGACCATCTCCCACCCTAGATCGTACAAACTCCAATGGCTGAATGAGAGTGGTGCGTTAACGGTGACACATCAGGTTAATATCTCCTTCTCCATAGGCAAGTATGAGGATGATGTGCTATGTGATGTCATACCCATGGGATCAAGCCATGTGCTACTTGGAAGACCTTGGCAATCCGACCGCCGTGTGCTACATGATGGTTGCACCAACAAACATTCGTTTGACTTCAAAGGCAGAAAGATCACATTAGCACCTCTCACACCAAGCGAAGTATACCAAGATCAACTCTACCTCAAACTCAAGGAGGAAAAGGAGAAAGAACCGGTTACATGCAGCAACCTTCACATCAACCATAGTGAAGTGTCTAGACTTCTAAATTCTGATTATCCTATGTTAATGCTTGTTTATAGAGAGACTCTTGTGAGCACTAACCCTACACAGGAGTTACCTATTGGAATGTCTAAGCTTTTGCAGGATTACAGTGACGTCTTTCCCAAGGAGATTCCACCAGGTCTACCTCCCATCCGCGGCATAGAGCACCAGATTGATCTAGTTCCTGGCTCAGCCCTTCTAAATCGGCCTGCTTACAGAACCAACCCGGTGGAGACCAAGGAGCTTCAGAGGCAATTTGAGGAGCTGATGAGTAAAGGACACATCCGAGAGAGCATGAGTCCTTGTGTCGTACCCGTGCTGCTGGTGCCAAAGAAGGATGGATCCTAGCGCATGTGTGTTGATTGCCGAGCCATCAACAACATCACGGTGAAGTATCGCCACCCTATTCCTAGATTAGATGATATGTTAGATGAATTGTGTGGTTCTAACGTGTTCTCTAAGATCGATCTTAAGAGTGGATACCATCAGATTAGGATGAAGGAGGGTGACGAATGAAAAACA
This sequence comes from Cochlearia excelsa, assembly GCA_963556525.1. NCBI lineage: Eukaryota > Viridiplantae > Streptophyta > Magnoliopsida > Brassicales > Brassicaceae > Cochlearia > Cochlearia excelsa. Next base: position 33,478,676 of record OY748327.1, on the reverse strand, counting down.
GCCTTCAAGACCAAACAAGGCTTGTATGAGTGGCTTGTGATGCCATTTGGACTTACTAATGCTCCTAGCACTTTTATGCGTCTAATGAATCATGTCTTAAGGTCTTTTATAGGTGTCTTTGTGGTGGTGTACTTTGATGACATCCTGATCTTTAGCAAGAGTCTAGCCGAGCACCTTGACCATATACAATATGTCCTTGACGTGCTAAGAAGGGAGAATCTCTTTGCTAACTTGGACAAGTGTACTTTTTGCACTAACCAGATTGTGTTCTTAGGTTTTGTTGTGAGTACAGAAGGTGTTAAGGTGGATGAGGAGAAGATCAAGGCGATCAGTTGGAAGAAAGACTGGAAACTAAAAGGAGATGGTGGAAAGCCGGAGTCGATGGACCCGGCGGTGTGGAAAGGGTTGATCGACTACTGGACATAACCGCATTCTCTCGCCGTCGCGGAAAACTGTTCCAAGTCCCGCCTCACTCCTGTCGACGAGAACGGTCCCTACGTCCACACTTCGGGACCGAGTTCATACGCCGGTCGTCGTATTAAAATGGTAAATATAATTTTTCAACACTTTGTTTTATTTATTTTTCAAATAAATAAATATTTAATATAAATATCAAAAATAGGCCTAGGAAGAGGGTGAACTTCCCCCTATTGTGGAGATATTGAAGACAACCCAGAAGCGCAAAGATGGGTCATATGTCAGTTCACGATCTGAAAAGATCGTGAATGACTATGAGGCTAGACTCGCCGAGCGGGTAAGTCAGTCGTCCACTGAAGAAGAGAGCTCAGTGAACTCCTCGGGACGACTTTCGGTCGCGGAATGCGACCAAATCTACTACGAGGTAAATAATTTAATTTATATTTTTTAACTTATATTATATTTACTAACGGATATATAATATTAATTCTACGTAGGTCGCTCCGAAAAAGAAGAACCGCACTTTCAGAGTCGGTTCTATCGAGACTGTTCCCGCAGCTTCTTCATCGCAACCTCATGTTTCTCAGCGGGATCAGGCTGCGGAGAATGCTCGTTTGCGACGGGAACTCCAAGATACAAACGCCCGCTTCAAGACAATGACGGATCTATTCTCCATAATTGCGATGGATAGTCCAAACCGGCTAATGCGATGTGGGAACGCGGATTAGGGGTCGATCCGGAACCGGAGGTTCGTCCAGACGTGGCTGAAACCGTAGCTCAAGAACTGGGACGGAATGTCGGGATTAATGATTTTGATCCCTAGTTTAGTTTTTTTAAAATGTAATTTGAATTTTAAATTTTAATTTTAATAATTTTATTTTAATTTTAATATTTTAATTTTATTTTTTTAAAAAAAAATTTTTAATTTTTTTTTTAAATTTTTTTTTAAAAATCGTTGCTAATTTAGCAACGAATTAGCGACGATTTGTATAAAGAATCGTTGCCAATTCGTTGCTAAATTAGCAACGAATTAGCGACGTTTGCAGCAATTTCATAAGTTTTTAAATTATGAAATTCGAAAATAATTTTATTAAATTCGACGCTAAATCGTCGCTATTTCGAAGCTAAAATAACGTTGTAAATTCGTTGCTATTTCGTCGCTAAAATAGCAACGAATTAGCAACGAATTTTTGGGAACGAATTAGCAACGAATTTTTGGGAACGAATTAGCAACGATTTCGAGTCGTCGCTAATTTAGCGACGAATTAGCGACGATTTTGAAATAGCGACGAGCGATTAGCGAAGAAAATGTGATCGTCGCTAAATCGTTGCTAAACGCGTTTACCAACGATTTAGCTACGATTTTGGTCGTTGCTAAGTGTGCAGATTCTTGTAGTGCGAGCAATACGCCAAGCATGCCAACAAGGGCCGCAAGGAAATGGTGTTTAAAGAAGGCGACTTGGTGTGGATCCATTTGAGGAAGGAATGGTTCCCAGCAGAGAGGAAGTCCAAACTCATGCCTCGAGTAGACGGGCCTTTCAAAGTAACCCGGCGGATCAACAACAACGCCTACAAGATCGACCTCCAAGGTAAGTATACGATATCGGACTCTTTCAACGTTTCTGACTTGTCTCCTTATGTTGATGATGCAGATTTGAGGAAAAATCATTTTCAAGAGGGAGGAGATGATATGATCATGGAGTCGGAACCGGATGCCCGAGCAAAATCGAGATACATATAAGCACTGATGTTGCATGAAACTTGGTTTAAAGTCCTAGACACGCGTTGTTAGATGTTTCATAAGTTCGTCAAACTTGTATAAAGCGCATTGAGACACTTATAAGTATTCATGTTGCATGAAACTTGGTTTAGATTCCTAGAAACGCGTTGTTAGATGTTTCATAAGTTCGTGAAACTTGTACAAAGCTCATTGAGGAACTTATAAGCACTCATGTTGCATGAAACTTGGTTTAGAGTCCTAGAAACGCGTTGTTAGATGTTTCATAAGTTCGTGAAACTTGTACAAAGCTCATTGAGATACTTATAAGCACTCATGTTGCATGAAACTTGGTTTAGAGTCCTAGAAACGCGTTGTTAGATGTTTCATACGTTCGTCAAACTTGTACAAAGCTCATTGAGGAACTTATAAGCACTCATGTTGCATGAAACTTGGTTTAGAGTCCTAGAAACGCGTTGTTAGATGATTCATAAGTTCGTGAAACTTGTACAAAGCTCATTGAGATACTTATAAGAACTCATGTTGCATGAAACTTGGTTTGGAGTCCTAGAAACGCGTTGTTAGATGTTTCATACGTTCGTCAAACTTGTACAAAGCTCATTGAGAAACTTATAAGCACTCATGTTGCATGAAACTTGGTATAGAGTCCTAGAAACGCGTTGTTAGATGTTTCATACGTTTTTCAAACTTGTACAAAGCTCATTGAGGAACTTATAAGCACTCATGTTGCATGAAACTTGGTTTAGAGTCCTAGAAACGCGTTGTTAGATGTTTCATACGTTCGTCAAACTTGTACAAAGCTCATTGAGGAACTTATAAGCACTCATGTTGCATGAAACTTGGTTTAGAGTCCTAGAAACGCGTTGTTAGATGTTTCATACGTTCGTCAAACTTGTACAAAGCTCATTGAGGAACTTATAAGCACTCATGTTGATTGAAACTTGGTTTAGAGTCCTAGAAACGCGTTGTTAGATGTTTCATAAGTTCGTGAAACTTGTACAAAGCTCATTGAGATACTTATAAGCACTCATGTTGCATGAAACTTGGTTTGGAGTCCTAGAAACGCGTTGTTAGATGTTTCATACGTTCGTCAAACTTGTACAAAGCTCATTGAGAAACTTATAAGCACTCATGTTGCATGAAACTTGGTTTAGAGTCCTAGAAACGCGTTGTTAGATGTTTCATACGTTTTTCAAACTTGTACAAAGCTCATTGAGGAACTTATAAGCACTCATGTTGCATGAAACTTGGTTTAGAGTCCTAGAAACGCGTTGTTAGATGTTTCATACGTTCGTCAAACTTGTACAAAGCTCATTGAGAAACTTATAAGCACTCATGTTGCATGAAACTTGGTTTAGAGTCCTAGAAACGCGTTGTTAAATGTTTCATACGTTCGTCAAACTTGTACAAACCTCATTGAGGAACTTAGAAGCACTCATGTTGCATGAAACTTGGTTTAGAGTCCTAGAAACACGTTGTTAGATGTTTCATAAGTTCGTGAAACTTGTACAAAGCACATTGAGGAACTTATAAGCACTCATGTTGCATGAAACTTGGTTTAGAGTCCTAGAAACGCGTTGTTAGCTGTTTCATACGTTCGTCAAACTTCTACAAAGCTCATTGAGGAACTTATAAGGACTCATGTTGCATGAAACTTGGTTAAGAGTCCTAGAAACGCGTTGTTAGATGTTTCATACGTTCGTCAAACTTGTACAAAGCTCATTGAGGAACTTATAAGCACTCATGTTGATTGAAACTTGGTTTAGAGTCCTAGAAACGCGTTGTTAGATGTTTCATAAGTTCGTCAAACTTGTACAAAGCTCATTGAGATACTTATAAGCACTCATGTTGCATGAAACTTGGTTTAGAGTCCTAGAAATGCGTTGTTAGATGTTTCATACGTTCGTCAAACTTGTATAAAGCTCATTGAGACACTTATAAGCATTCATGTTGCATGAAACTTGTTTTAGAGTCCTAGAAACGCGTTGTTAGATGTTTCATAAGTTCTAGAAACTTGAACAAAGCTAATTGAGATACTTATAAGCACTCATATTGCATGAAACTTGGTTTAGAGTCCTAGAAACGCGTTGTTAGATGTTTCATAAGTTCATGAAACTTGTACAATACTCTTTGAGGAACTTATAAGCACTCATGTTGCATGAAACTTGGTTTAGAGTCCTAGAAACGCGTTGTTAGATGTTTCATACGTTCGTCAAACTTGTACAAAGCTCATTGAGGAACTTATAAGCGCTCATGTTGCATGAAACTTGGTTTAGAGTCCTAGAAACGTGTTGTTAGATGTTTCATTCGTTCGTCAAACATGTACAAAGCTCATAGACGAACTTAGAAGCACTCATGTTTCATGAAACTTGTTTTAGAGTCCTAGAAACGCGTTGTTAGATGTTTCATATGTTCGTGAAACTTGTACAAAACTCATTGAGGAACTTATAAGCACTCATGTTGCATGAAACTTGGTTTAGAGTCCTAGAAACGCGTTGTTAGATGTTTCATACGTTCGTCAAACTTGTACAAAGCTCATTGAGAAACTTATAAGCACTCATGTTGCATGAAACTTGGTTTAGAGTCCTAGAAACGTGTTGTTAGCTGTTTAATAAGTTCGTCAAACTTGTACAAAGCTCATTGAGATACTTATAAGCATTGATGTTGCATGAAACTTGGTTTAAAGTCCTAGAAACACGTTGTTAGATGTTTCAAAAGTTCGTCAAACTTGTATAAAGCTCATTGAGACACTTATAAGTATTCATGTTGCATGAAACTTGGTTTAGAGTCCTAGAAACGCGTTGTTAGATGTTTCATAAGTTCGTGAAACTTGTACAAAGCTATTGAGGAACTTATAAGCAATCAAGTTGCATGAAACTTGGTTTAGAGTCATAGAAACGCGTTGTTAGATGTTTCATACGTTCGTCAAACTTGTACAAAGCTCATTGAGGAACTTATAAGCGCTCATGTTGCATGAAACTTGGTTTAGAGTCCTAGAAACGTGTTGTTAGATGTTTCATACGTTCGGCAAACTTGTACAAAGCTCATAGACGAACTTAGAAGCACTCATGTTTCATGAAACTTGTTTTAGAGTCCTAGAAACGCGTTGTTAGATGTTTCATAAGTTCGTGAAACTTGTACAAAGCTCATTGAGGAACTTATAAGCACTCATGTTGCATGAAACTTGGTTTAGAGTCCTAGAAACGCGTTGTTAGATGTTTCATACATTCGTCAAACTTTTACAAAGCTCATTGAGGAACTTATAAGCGCTCATGTTGCATGAAACTTGGTTTAGAGTCCTAGAAACGCGTTGTTAGATGTTTCAAAAGTTTGTGAAACTTGTAAAAAGCTCATTGAGATACTTATAAGCACTCATGTTGCATGAAACTTGGTTTAGAGTCCTAGAAACGCGTTGTTAGATGTTTCATACGTTCGTCAAACTTGTACAAAGTTCATTGAGGAACTTATAAGCACTCATGTTGCATGAAACTTGGTTTAGAGTCCTAGAAACGCGTTGTTAGATGTTTCATAATTTTGTGAAAATTGTACAAAGCTCATTGAGGATTTTATAAGCACTAATGTTGGATAAAACTTGGTTTAGAGTCCTAGAAATGTGTTGTTAGATGTTTCATAAGTTCGTCAAACTTGTACAAAGCTCATCGAGACACTTATAAGCATTCATGTTGCATGAATCTTGGTTTAGAGTCCTAGAAACTTGTTGTTAGATGTTTCATACGTTCGTCAAACTTGTACAAAGCTCATTGAGGAACTCATAAGCACTCATGTTGCATGAAACTTTGTTTAGAGTCCTAGAAACGCGTTGTTAGATGTTTCATAAGCTCGTAAAACTTGTATAAAGCTCATTGAGACACTTATAAGCATTCATGTTGCATGAAACTTGTTTTAGAGTCCTAGAAACGCGTTGTTAGATGTTTCATAAGTTCGAGAAACTTGAACAAAGCTCATTGAGATACTTATAAGCACTCATGTTGCATGAAACTTGGTTTAGAGTCCTAGAAACGCGTTGTTAGATGTTTCATAAGTTCGTGAAACTTGTACAAAGCTCTTTGAGGAACTTATAAGCACTCATGTTGCATGAAACTTGGTTTAGAGTCCTCGAAACGCGTTGTTAGATGTTTCATACGTTCGTAGAACTTGTACAAAGCTCATTGAGGAACTTATAAGCGCTCATATTGCATGAAACTTGGTTTAGAGTCCTAGAAAAGCGTTGTTAGATATTTCATACGTTCGTCAAACTTGTACAAAGCTCATTGAGGAAATTATAAGCACTCATGTTGCATGAAACTTGGTTTAGAGTCCTAGAAACGCGTTGTTAGATGTTTCATAATTTTGTGAAAATTGTACAATGCTCATTGAGGAACTTATAAGCACTGATGTTGCATGAAACTTGGTTTAGAGTCCTAGAAACGTGTGTTAGATGTTTCATAAGTTCGTCAAACTTGTACAAAGCTCATTGAATCACTTATAAGCATTCATGTTGCATGAATCTTGGTTTAGAGTCCTAGAAACGAGTTGTTAGATGTTTCATAAGTTCGTCAAACTTGTACAAAGCTCATTGAGGAACTCATAAGCACTCATGTTGCATGAAACTTTGTTTAGAGTCCTAGAAACGCGTTGTTAGATGTTTCATAAGTTCGTCAAACTTGTATAAAGCTCATTGAGACACTTATAAGCATTCATGTTGCATGAAACTTGTTTTAGAGTCCTAGAAACGCGTTGTTAGATATTTCATAAGTTCGAGAAACTTGAAAAAAGCTCATTGAGATACTTATAAGCACTCATGTTGCATGAAACTTGGTTTAGAGTCCTAGAAACGCGTTGTTAGATGTTTCATAAGTTCGTGAAACTTGTACAAAGCTCTTTGAGGAACTTATAAGCACTCATGTTGCATGAAACTTGGTTTAGAGTCCTAGAAACGCGTTGTTAGATGTTTCATACGTTCGTCAAACTTGTACAAAGCTCATTGAGGAACTTATAAGAGCTCATGTTGCATGAAACTTGGTTTAGGGTCCTAGAAACGCGTTGTTAGATGTTTCATACGTTCGTCAAACTTGTACAAAGCTCATTGAGGAACTTATAAGCACTCAGGTTGCATGAAACTTGGTTTAGAGTCCTAGAAACGCGTTGTTAGATGTTTCATAATTTGGTGAAAATAGTACAAAGCTCATTGAGGAACTTATAAGCACTGATGTTGCATGACACTTGGTTTAGAGTCCTAGAAACGTGTTGTTAGATGTTTCATAAGTTCGTCGAACTTGTACAAAGCTCATTGAGACACTTATAAGCATTCATGTTGCATGAATCTTGGTTTAGAGTCCTAGAAACGAGTTGTTAGATGTTTCATAAGTTCGTCAAACTTGTACAAACCTCATTGAGGAACTCATAAGCACTCACGTTGCATGAAACTTTGTTTAGAGTCCTAGAAACGCGTTGTTAGATGTTTCATAAGTTCGTCAAACCTGTATAAAGCTCATTGAGACACTTATAAGCATTCATGTTGCATGAAACTTGTTTTAGAGTCCTAGAAACGCGTTGTTAGATGTTTCATAAGTTCGAGAAACTTCAAAAAAACTAATTGAGATACTTATAAGCACTCATGTTGCATGAAACTTGGTTTAGAGTCCTAGAAACGCGTTGTTAGATATTTCATAAGTTCGTGAAACTTGTACAAAGCTCTTTTAGTAACTTATAAGCACTCATGTTGCATGAAACTTGGTTTAGAGTCCTCGAAACGCGTTGTTAGATGTTTCATACGTTCGTAGAACTTGTACAAAGCTCATTGAGGAACTTATAAGCGCTCATGTTGCATGAAACTTGGTTTAGAGTCCTAGAAAAGCGTTGTTCGATATTTCATACGTTCGTCAAACTTGTACAAAGCTCATTGAGGAAATTATAAGCACTCATGTTGCATGAAACTTGGTTTAGAGTCCTAGAAACGCGTTGTTAGATGTTTCATAAGTTCGTCAAACTTGAACAAAGCTCATTGAGACACTTATAAGCACTGATGTTGCATGAAACTTGGTTTAGAGTCCTAGAAACGAATTGTTAGATGTTTCATAAGTTCGTCAAACTAGTACAAAGCTCATTGAGGAACTCATAAGCACTCATGTTGCATGAAACTTTGTTTAGAGTCCTAGAAACGCGTTGTTAGATGTTTCATAAGTTCGTCAAACTTGTATAAAGCTCATTGAGACACTTATAAGCATTCATGTTGCATGAAACTTGTTTTAGAGTCCTAGAAACGCGTTGTTAGATGTTTCATAAGTTCGAGAAACTTGAACAAAGCTCATTGAGATACTTATAAGCACTCATGTTGCATGAAACTTGGTTTAGAGTCCTAGAAACGCGTTGTTAGATGTTTCATAATTTGGTGAAAATAGTACAAAGCTCATTGAGGAACTTATAAGCACTGATGTTGCATGACACTTGGTTTAGAGTCCTAGAAACGTGTTGTTAGATGTTTCATAATTTTGTGAAAATTGTACAAAGCTCATTGAGGATTTTATAAGCACTAATGTTGGATAAAACTTGGTTTAGAGTCCTAGAAATGTGTTGTTAGATGTTTCATAAGTTCGTCAAACTTGTACAAAGCTCATCGAGACACTTATAAGCATTCATGTTGCATGAATCTTGGTTTAGAGTCCTAGAAACTTGTTGTTAGATGTTTCATACGTTCGTCAAACTTGTACAAAGCTCATTGAGGAACTCATAAGCACTCATGTTGCATGAAACTTTGTTTAGAGTCCTAGAAACGCGTTGTTAGGTTTCATAAGCTCGTAAAACTTGTATAAAGCTCATTGAGACACTTATAAGCATTCATGTTGCATGAAACTTGTTTTAGAGTCCTAGAAACGCGTTGTTAGATGTTTCATAAGTTCGAGAAACTTGAACAAAGCTCATTGAGATACTTATAAGCACTCATGTTGCATGAAACTTGGTTTAGAGTCCTAGAAACGCGTTGTTAGATGTTTCATAAGTTCGTGAAACTTGTACAAAGCTCTTTGAGGAACTTATAAGCACTCATGTTGCATGAAACTTGGTTTAGAGTAGAGTCCTCGAAACGCGTTGTTAGATGTTTCATACGTTCGTAGAACTTGTACAAAGCTCATTGAGGAACTTATAAGCGCTCATATTGCATGAAACTTGGTTTAGAGTCCTAGAAAAGCGTTGTTAGATATTTCATACGTTCGTCAAACTTGTACAAAGCTCATTGAGGAAATTATAAGCACTCATGTTGCATGAAACTTGGTTTAGAGTCCTAGAAACGCGTTGTTAGATGTTTCATAATTTTGTGAAAATTGTACAACGCTCATTGAGGAACTTATAAGCACTGATGTTGCATGAAACTTGGTTTAGAGTCCTAGAAACGTGTGTTAGATGTTTCATAAGTTCGTCAAACTTGTACAAAGCTCATTGAGACACTTATAAGCATTCATGTTGCATGAATCTTGGTTTAGAGTCCTAGAAACGAGTTGTTAGATGTTTCATAAGTTCGTCAAACTTGTACAAAGCTCATTGAGGAACTCATAAGCACTCATGTTGCATGAAACTTTGTTTAGAGTCCTAGAAACGCGTTGTTAGATGTTTCATAAGTTTGTCAAACTTGTATAAAGCTCATTGAGACACTTATAAGCATTCATGTTGCATGAAACTTGTTTTAGAGTCCTAGAAACGCGTTGTTAGATATTTCATAAGTTCGAGAAACTTGAAAAAAGCTCATTGAGATACTTATAAGCACTCATGTTGCATGAAACTTGGTTTAGAGTCCTAGAAACGCGTTGTTAGATGTTTCATAAGTTCGTGAAACTTGTACAAAGCTCTTTGAGGAACTTATAAGCACTCATGTTGCATGAAACTTTGTTTAGAGTCCTAGAAACGCGTTGTTAGATGTTTCATAATTTAGTGAAACTTGTACAAAGCTCATTGAGATACTTATAAGCACTCATGTTGCATGAAACTTGGTTTAGAGTCCTAGAAACGCGTTATTAGATGTTTCATACGTTCGTCAAACTTGTACAAAGCTCATTGAGGAACTTATAAGCGCTCATGTTGCATGAAACTTGGTTTAGGGTCCTAGAAACGCGTTGTTAGATGTTTCATACGTTCGTCAAACTTGTACAAAGCTCATTGAGGAACTTATAAGCACTCATGTTGCATGAAACTTGGTTTAGAGTCCTAGAAACGCGTTGTTAGATGTTTCATAAGTTCGTGAAACTTGTACAAAGCTCATTGAGATACTTATAAGCACTCAGGTTGCATGAAACTTGGTTTAGAGTCCTAGAAACGCGTTGTTAGTTGTTTCATACGTTCGTCAAACTTGTATAAAGCTCATTGAGACACTTATAAGCATTCATGTTGCATGAAACTTGGTTTAGAGTCCTAGAAACGCGTTGTTAGATGTTTCATAAGTTCGTGAAACTTGTACAAAGCTTATTGAGATACTTATAAGCACTCATATTGCATGAAACTTGGTTTAGTTTCCTAGAAACGCGTTGTTAGATGTTTCATAAGTTCGTGAAACTTGTACAAAGCCCATTGAGATACTTATAAGCACTCATGTGGCATGAAACTTGGTTTAGAGTCCTAGAAACGCGTTGTTAGATGTTTCATACGTTCGTCAAACTTGTTTAAAGCTCATTGAGACACTTATAAGCATTCATGTTGCATGAAACTTGGTTAAGAGTCCTAGAAACGCGTTGTTAGATGTTTCATAAGTTCGTGAAACTTGTACAAAGCTCATTGAGATACTTATAAGCATTCATGTGGCATGAAACTTGGTTTAGATTCCTAGAAACGGGTTGTTAGATGTTTCATACGTTCGTCAAACTTGTATACAGCTCATTAAGACACTTATAAGCATTCATATTGCATGAAACTTGCTTTAGAGTCCTAGAAACGCGTTGTTAGATGTTTCATAAGTTCGTGAAACTTGTACAAAGCTCATTGAGATACTTATAAGCACTCATGTTGCATGAAACTTGGTTTAGTTTCCTAGAAACGCGTTGTTAGATGTTTCATAATTTCGTGAAACTTGTACAAAGCTCTTTGAGATTTTTATAAGCACTCATGTGGCATGAAAGTTGGTTTAGAGTCCTAGAAACGCGTTGTTAGATGTTTCATACGTTCGTCAAACTTGTATAAAGCTCATAGAGACACTTATAAGCATTCATGTTGCATGAAACTTGGTTTAGAGTCGTAGAAACGCGTTGTTAGATATTTCATAAGTTCGTGAAACTTGTACAAAGCTCATTGAGATACTTATAAGCACTCATGTGGCATGAAACTTGGTTTAGAGTCCTAGAAACGCATTGTTAGATGTTTCATACGTTCGTCAAACTTGTATAAAGCTCATTGAGACACTTATAAGCATTCATGTTGCATGAAACTTGGTTTAGAGTCCTAGAAACGCGTTGTTAGATGTTTCATAAGTTCGTGAAACTTGTACAAAGCTTATTGAGATACTTATAAGCACTCATATTGCATGAAACTTGGTTTAGTTTCCTAGAAACGCGTTGTTAGATGTTTCATAAGTTCGTGAAACTTGTACAAAGCCCATTGAGATACTTATAAGCACTCATGTGGCATGAAACTTGGTTTAGAGTCCTAGAAACGCGTTGTTAGATGTTTCATACGTTCGTCAAACTTGTTTAAAGCTCATTGGGACACTTATAAGCATTCATGTTGCATGAAACTTGGTTAAGAGTCCTAGAAACGCGTTGTTAGATGTTTCATAAGTTCGTGAAACTTGTACAAAGCTCATTGAGATACTTATAAGCACACATGTTGCATGAAACTTGGTTTAGTTTCCTAGAAACGCGTTGTTAGATGTTTCATAAGTTCGTGAAACTTGTACAAAGCTCATTGAGATACTTATAAGCACTCATGTGGCATGAAACTTGGTTTAGAGTCCTAGAAACGCGTTGTTACATGTTTCATACATTCGTCAAACTTGTATAAAGCTCATTGAGACACTTATAAGCATTCATGTCGCATGAAACTTGGTTTAGAGTCCTAGAAACGCGTTGTTAGATGTTTCATAAGTTCGTGAAACTTGTACAAAGCTCATTGAGATACTTATAAGCACTCAGTTGCATGAAACTTGGTTTAGAGTCCTAGAAACGCGTTGTTAGTTGTTTCATACGTTCGTCAAACTTGTATAAAGCTCATTGAGACACTTATAAGCATTCATGTTGCATGAAACTTGGTTTAGAGTCCTAGAAACGCGTTGTTAGATGTTTCATAAGTTCGTGAAACTTGTACAAAGCTTATTGAGATACTTATAAGCACTCATATTGCATGAAACTTGGTTTAGTTTCCTAGAAACGCGTTGTTAGATGTTTCATAAGTTCGTGAAACTTGTACAAAGCCCATTGAGATACTTATAAGCACTCATGTGGCATGAAACTTGGTTTAGAGTCCTAGAAACGCGTTGTTAGATGTTTCATACGTTCGTCAAACTTGTTTAAAGCTCATTGAGACACTTATAAGCATTCATGTTGCATGAAACTTGGTTAAGAGTCCTAGAAACGCGTTGTTAGATGTTTCATAAGTTCGTGAAACTTGTACAAAGCTCATTGAGATACTTATAAGCATTCATGTGGCATGAAACTTGGTTTAGATTCCTAGAAACGGGTTGTTAGATGTTTCATACGTTCGTCAAACTTGTATAGCAGCTCATTGAGACACTTATAAGCATTCATATTGCATGAAACTTGCTTTAGAGTCCTAGAAACGCGTTGTTAGATGTTTCATAAGTTCGTGAAACTTGTACAAGGCTCATTGAGATACTTATAAGCACTCATGTTGCATGAAACTTGGTTTAGTTTCCTAGAAACGCGTTGTTAGATGTTTCATAATTTCGTGAAACTTGTACAAAGCTCTTTGAGATTTTTATAAGCACTCATGTGGCATGAAAGTTGGTTTAGAGTCCTAGAAACGCGTTGTTAGATGTTTCATACGTTCGTCAAACTTGTATAAAGCTCATAGAGACACTTATAAGCATTCATGTTGCATGAAACTTGGTTTAGAGTCGTAGAAACGCGTTGTTAGATATTTCATAAGTTCGTGAAACTTGTACAAAGCTCATTGAGATACTTATAAGCACTCATGTGGCATGAAACTTGGTTTAGAGTCCTAGAAACGCATTGTTAGATGTTTCATACGTTCGTCAAACTTGTATAAAGCTCATTGAGACACTTATAAGCATTCATGTTGCATGAAACTTGGTTTAGAGTCCTAGAAACGCGTTGTTAGATGTTTCATAAGTTCGTGAAACTTGTACAAAGCTTATTGAGATACTTATAAGCACTCATATTGCATGAAACTTGGTTTAGTTTCCTAGAAACGCGTTGTTAGATGTTTCATAAGTTCGTGAAACTTGTACAAAGCCCATTGAGATACTTATAAGCACTCATGTGGCATGAAACTTGGTTTAGAGTCCTAGAAACGCGTTGTTAGATGTTTCATACGTTCGTCAAACTTGTTTAAAGCTCATTGAGACACTTATAAGCATTCATGTTGCATGAAACTTGGTTAAGAGTCCTAGAAACGCGTTGTTAGATGTTTCATAAGTTCGTGAAACTTGTACAAAGCTCATTGAGATACTTATAAGAACACATGTTGCATGAAACTTGGTTTAGTTTCCTAGAAACGCGTTGTTAGATGTTTCATAAGTTCGTGAAACTTGTACAAAGCTCATTGAGATACTTATAAGCACTCATGTGGCATGAAACTTGGTTTAGAGTCCTAGAAACGCGTTGTTACATGTTTCATACATTCGTCAAACTTGTATAAAGCTCATTGAGACACTTATAAGCATTCATGTCGCATGAAACTTGGTTTAGAGTCCTAGAAACGCGTTGTTAGATGTTTCATAAGTTCGTGAAACTTGTACAAAGCTCATTGAGATACTTATAAGCACTCAAAAGTTGCATGAAACTTGGTTTAGAGTCCTAGAAACGCGTTGTTAGTTGTTTCATACGTTCGTCAAACTTGTATAAAGCTCATTGAGACACTTATAAGTGTTCATGTTGAATGAAACTTGGTTTAAAGTACTAGAAACGCGTTGTTAGATGTTTCATAAGTTCGTGAAACTTGTACAAAGCTCATTGAGATACTTATAAGCAGTCATGTGGCATGAAACTTGGTTTAGAGTCCTAGAAACGCGGTGTTACATGTTTCATACATTCGTCAAACTTGTATAAAGCTCATTGAGACACTTATAAGCATTCATGTCGCATGAAACTTGATTTAGAGTCCTAGAAACGCGTTGTTAGATGTTTCATAAGTTCGTGAAACTTGTACAAAGCTCATTGAGATACTTATAAGCACTCAGTTGCATGAAACTTGGTTTAGAGTCCTAGAAACGCGTTGTTAGTTGTTTCATACGTTCGTCAAACTTGTATAAAGCTCATTGAGACACTTATAAGCGTTCATGTTGAATGAAACTTGGTTTAGAGTCCTAGAAACGCGTTGTTAGATATTTCATAAGTTCGTGAAACTTGTACAAAGCTCATTGAGATACTTATAAGCACTCATGTGGCATGAAACTTGGTTTAGAGTCCTAGAAACGCGTTGGTAGATGTTTCATACGTTCGTCAAACTTGTATAAAGCTCATTGAGACACTTATAAGCATTCATGTTGCATGAAACTTGGTTTAGAGTCCTAGAAACGCGTTGTTAGATGTTTCATAAGTTCGTGAAACTTGTACAAAGCTCATTGAGATATTTATAAGCACTCATGTTGCATGAAACTTGGTTTAGTTTCCTAGAAACGCGTTGTTAGATGTTTCATAAGTTCGTGAAACTTGTACAAAGCTCATTGAGATACTTATAAACACTCATGTGGCATGAAACTTGGTTAAGAGTCCTAGAAACGCGTTGTTAGATGTTTCATACGTTTCGTCAAACTTGTATAAAGCTCATTGAGACACTTATAAGCATTCATGTTGCATGAAACTTGCTTTAGAGTCCTAGAAACGCGTTGTTAGATGTTTCATAAGTTCGTGAAACTTGTACAAAGCTCATTGAGATACTTATAAGCACACATGTTGCATGAAACTTGGTTTAGTTTCCTAGAAACGCGTTGTTAGATGTTTCATAAGTTCGTGAAACTTGTACAAAGCTCATTGAGATACTTATAAGCACTCATGTGGCATGAAACTTGGTTTAGAGTCCTAGAAACGCGTTGTTACATGTTTCATACATTCGTCAAACTTGTATAAAGCTCATTGAGACACTTATAAGCATTCATGTCGCATGAAACTTGGTTTAGAGTCCTAGAAACGCGTTGTTAGATGTTTCATAAGTTCGTGAAACTTGTACAAAGCTCATTGAGATACTTATAAGCACTCAAAGTTGCATGAAACTTGGTTTAGAGTCCTAGAAACGCGTTGTTAGTTGTTTCATACGTTCGTCAAACTTGTATAAAGCTCATTGAGACACTTATAAGCGTTCATGTTGAATGAAACTTGGTTTAAAGTCCTAGAAACGCGTTGTTAGATGTTTCATAAGTTCGTGAAACTTGTACAAAGCTCATTCAGATACTTATAAGCACTCATGTTGCATGAAACTTGGTTTAGTTTCCTAGAAACGCGTTGTTAGATGTTTCCTAAGTTCGTGAAACTTGTACAAAGCTCATTGAGATACTTATAAACACTCATGTGGCATGAAACTTGGTTTAGAGTCCTAGAAACGCGTTGTTAGATGTTTCATACGTTCGTCAAACTTGTATAAAGCTCATTGAGACACTTATAAGCATTCATGTTGCATGAAACTTGCTTTAGAGTCCTAGAAACGGGGTTGTTAAATGTTTCATAAGTTCGTGAAACTTGTACAAAGCTCATTGAGATACTTATAAGCACACACATGTTGCATGAAACTTGGTTTTGTTTCCTAGAAACGCGTTGTTAGATGTTTCATAAGTTCGTGAAACTTGTACAAAGCTCATTGAGATACTTATAAGCACTCATGTGGCATGAAACTTGGTTTAGAGTCCTAGAAACGCATTGTTAGATGTTTCATACGTTCGTCAAACTTGTATAAAGCTCATTGAGACACTTATAAGCATTCATGTTGCATGAAACTTGGTTTAGAGTCCTAGAAACGCGTTGTTAGATGTTTCATAAGTTCGTGAAACTTGTACAAAGCTTATTGAGATACTTATAAGCACTCATATTGCATGAAACTTGGTTTAGTTTCCTAGAAACGCGTTGTTAGATGTTTCATAAATTCGTGAAACTTGTACAAAGCCCATTGAGATACTTATAAGCACTCATGTGGCATGAAACTTGGTTTAGAGTCCTAGAAACGCGTTGTTAGATGTTTCATACGTTCGTCAAACTTGTTTAAAGCTCATTGAGACACTTATAAGCATTCATGTTGCATGAAACTTGGTTAAGAGTCCTAGAAACGCGTTGTTAGATGTTTCATAAGTTCGTGAAACTTGTACAAAGCTCATTGAGATACTTATAAGCATTCATGTGGCATGAAACTTGGTTTAGATTCCTAGAAACGGGTTGTTAGATGTTTCATACGTTCGTCAAACTTGTATACAGCTCATTGAGACACTTATAAGCATTCATGTTGCATGAAACTTGCTTTAGAGTCCTAGAAACGCGTTGTTAGATGTTTCATAAGTTTGTGAAACTTGTACAAAGCTCATTGAGATACTTATAAGCACTCATGTTGCATGAAACTTGGTTTAGTTTCCTAGAAACGCGTTGTTAGATGTTTCATAAGTTCGTGAAACTTGTACAAAGCTCTTTGAGATACTTATAAGCACTCATGTGGCATGAAAGTTGGTTTAGAGTCCTAGAAACGCGTTGTTAGATGTTTCATACGTTCGTCAAACTTGTATAAAGCCCATAGAGACACTTATAAGCATTCATGTTGCATGAAACTTGGTTTAGAGTCGTAGAAACGCGTTGTTAGATATTTCATAAGTTCGTGAAACTTGTACAAAGCTCATTGAGATACTTATAAGCACTCATGTGGCATGAAACTTGGTTTAGAGTCCTAGAAACGCATTGTTAGATGTTTCATACGTTCGTCAAACTTGTATAAAGCTCATTGAGACACTTATAAGCATTCATGTTGCATGAAACTTGGTTTAGAGTCCTAGAAACGCGTTGTTAGATGTTTCATAAGTTCGTGAAACTTGTACAAAGCTTATTGAGATACTTATAAGCACTCATATTGCATGAAACTTGGTTTAGTTTCCTAGAAACGCGTTGTTAGATGTTTCATAAGTTCGTGAAACTTGTACAAAGCCCATTGAGATACTTATAAGCACTCATGTGGCATGAAACTTGGTTTAGAGTCCTAGAAACGCGTTGTTAGATTTTTCATACGTTCGTCAAACTTGTTTAAAGCTCATTGAGACACTTATAAGCATTCATGTTGCATGAAACTTGGTTAAGAGTCCTAGAAACGCGTTGTTAGATGTTTCATAAGTTCGTGAAACTTGTACAAAGCTCATTGAGATACTTATAAGCACACATGTTGCATGAAACTTGGTTTAGTTTCCTAGAAACGCGTTGTTAGATGTTTCATAAGTTCGTGAAACTTGTACAAAGCTCATTGAGATACTTATAAGCACTCATGTGGCATGAAACTTGGTTTAGAGTCCTAGAAACGCATTGTTAGATGTTTCATACGTTCGTCAAACTTGTATAAAGCTCATTGAGACACTTATAAGCATTCATGTTGCATGAAACTTGGTTTAGAGTCCTAGAAACGCGTTGTTAGATGTTTCATAAGTTCGTGAAACTTGTACAAAGCTTATTGAGATACTTATAAGCACTCATATTGCATGAAACTTGGTTTAGTTTCCTAGAAACGCGTTGTTAGATGTTTCATAAGTTCGTGAAACTTGTACAAAGCCCATTGAGATACTTATAAGCACTCATGTGGCATGAAACTTGGTTTAGAGTCCTAGAAACGCGTTGTTAGATGTTTCATACGTTCGTCAAACTTGTTTAAAGCTCATTGAGACACTTATAAGCATTCATGTTGCATGAAACTTGGTTAAGAGTCCTAGAAACGCGTTGTTAGATGTTTCATAAGTTCGTGAAACTTGTACAAAGCTCATTGAGATACTTATAAGCATTCATGTGGCATGAAACTTGGTTTAGATTCCTAGAAACGGGTTGTTAGATGTTTCATACGTTCGTCAAACTTGTATACAGCTCATTGAGACACTTATAAGCATTCATGTTGCATGAAACTTGCTTTAGAGTCCTAGAAACGCGTTGTTAGATGTTTCATAAGTTCGTGAAACTTGTACAAAGCTCATTGAGATACTTATAAGCACTAATGTTGCATGAAACTTGGTTTAGTTTCCTAGAAACGCGTTGTTAGATGTTTCATAAGTTCGTGAAACTTGTACAAAGCTCTTTGAGATACTTATAAGCACTCATGTGGCATGAAAGTTGGTTTAGAGTCCTAGAAACGCGTTGTTAGATGTTTCATACGTTCGTCAAACTTGTATAAAGCTCATAGAGACACTTATAAGCATTCATGTTGCATGAAACTTGGTTTAGAGTCCTAGAAACGCGTTGTTAGATATTTCATAAGTTCGTGAAACTTGTACAAAGCTCATTGAGATACTTATAAGCACTCATGTGGCATGAAACTTGGTTTAGAGTCCTAGAAACGCATTGTTAGATGTTTCATACGTTCGTCAAACTTGTATAAAGCTCATTGAGACACTTATAAACATTCATGTTGCATGAAACTTGGTTTAGAGTCCTAGAAACGCGTTGTTAGATGTTTCATAAGTTCGTGAAACTTGTACAAAGCTTATTGAGATACTTATAAGCACTCATATTGCATGAAACTTGGTTTAGTTTCCTAGAAACGCGTTGTTAGATGTTTCATAAGTTCGTGAAACTTGTACAAAGCCCATTGAGATACTTATAAGCACTCATGTGGCATGAAACTTGGTTTAGAGTCCTAGAAACGCGTTGTTAGATGTTTCATACGTTCGTCAAACTTGTTTAAAGCTCATTGAGACACTTATAAGCATTCATGTTGCATGAAACTTGGTTAAGAGTCCTAGAAACGCGTTGTTAGATGTTTTATAAGTTCGTGAAACTTGTACAAAGCTCATTGAGATACTTATAAGCATTCATGTGGCATGAAACTTGGTTTAGATTCCTAGAAACGGGTTGTTAGATGTTTCATACGTTCGTCAAACTTGTATACAGCTCATTGAGACACTTATAAGCATTCATGTTGCATAAAACTTGCTTTAGAGTCCTAGAAACACGTTGTTAGATGTTTCATAAGTTCGTGAAACTTGTACAAAGCTCATTGAGATACTTATAAGCACTCATGTTGCATGAAACTTGGTTTAGTTTCCTAGAAACGCGTTGTTAGATGTTTCATAAGTTCGTGAAACTTGTACAAAGCTCTTTGAGATACTTATAAGCACTCATGTGTCATGAAAGTTGGTTTAGAGTCCTAGAAACGCGTTGTTAGATGTTTCATACGTTCGTCAAACTTGTATAAAGCTCATAGATACAATTATAAGCATTCATGTTGCATGAAACTTGGTTTAGAGTCTTAGAAACGCGTTGTTAGATGTTTCATAAGTTCGTGTAACTTTTACAAAGCTCATTGAGATACTTATAAGCACTCATGGTGCATGAAAATTGGTTTAGTTTCCTAGAAACGCGTTGTTAGATGTTTCATAAGTTTGTGAAACTTGTACAAAGCTCATTGAGATACTTATAAGCACTCATGTGGCATGAAACTTGGTTTAGAGTCCTAGAAACGCGTTGTTAGATGTTTCATACTTTCGTCAAACTTGTATAAAGCTCATTGAGACACTTATAAGCATTCATGTTGCATGAAACTTGGTTTAGAGTAATAGAAACGCGTTGTTAGATGTTTCATAAGTTTGTGAAACTTGTACAAAGCTCATTGAGATACTTATAAGCACTCATGTTCCATGAAACTTGGTTTAGAGTCCTAGAAACGTATTGTTAGATGTTTCATAAGTTCTTCAAACTTGTACAAAGCTCATTGAGACATTTATAAGCATTCATGTTGCATGAAACTTTGTTTAGAGACCTACAAACGTGTTGTTAGATGTTTCATACGTTCGTCAAACTTGTACAAAGCTCATTGAGGAACTTATAAGCAAGCATGTTGCATGAAACTTAGTTTAGAGTCCTAGAAACGCGTTGTTAGATGTTTCAAAAGTTCGTGGAACTTGTACAAAGCTCATTGAGATACTTATAAGCACTCATGTTGCATGAAACTTGGTTTAGAGTTCTAGAAACGCGTTGTTAGATGTTTCATACGTTCGTCAAACTTGTATAAATTTCATTGAGACACTTATAAGAATTCATGTTGCATGAAACTTGGTTTAGAGTCCTATAAAGGCGTTGTTAAATGTTTCATAAGTTATTGAAACTTGTACAAAGCTCATTGAGATACTTATAAGCACTCATGTTGCATGAAACTTGGTTTAGTTTCCTAGAAACGCGTTGTTAGATGTTTCATAAGTTCGTGAAACTTGTACAAAGCTCATTGAGATACTTATAAGCACTCATGTGGCATGAAACTTGGTTTAGAGTCCTAGAAACGCGTTGTTAGATGTTTCATACGTTCGTCAAACTTGTATAAAGCTCATTGAGAAACTCATAAGCATTCATGTTGCATGAAACTTGGTTTAGAGTCCTAGAAACGCGTTGTTAGATGTTTCATAAGTTCGTGAAACTTGTACAAAGCTCATTGAGATACTTATAAGCACTCATGTTGCATGAAACTTGGTTTAGTTTCCTAGAAACGCGTTGTTAGATGTTTCATAAGTTCGGGAAACTTGTACAAAGCTCATTGAAAACTTGGTTTAGAGTCCTAGAAACACGTTGTTAGATGTTTCATACGTTCGTCAAACTTTTACAAAGCTCATTGAGGAACTTATAAGCTCTCATTGTGCATGAAACTTGGTTTAGAGTCCTAGAAACACGTTGTTAGAAGTTTCATAAGTTCGTGAAACTTGTACAAAGCTCATTGAAGCACTTATAAGCACTCATGTTGCATGAAACTTGGTTTAGAGTCCTAGAAACGCGTTGTGAGATGTTTCATAAGTTCGTCAAACTTGTATAAAGCTCATTGAGACACTTATAATCATTCATGTTGCATGAAACTTGGTTTACAGTCCTAGAAGCGCGTTGTTAGATGTTTCATAAGTTCGTGAAACTTGTAAAAAGCTCATTGAGGAACTTATAAGCACTCATATTGCATGAAACTTGGTTTAGAATCCTAGAAACGCGTTGTTAGATGTTTCATACGTTCGTAAAACTTTTACAAAGCTCATTGAGGAACTTATAAGCTCTCATGTTGCATGAAACTTGGTTTAGAGTCCTAGAAACGCGTTGTTAGATGTTTCATACGTTCGTCAAACTTGTACAAAGCTCATTGAGGAACTTATAAGCTCTCATGTTGCATGAAACTTGGCTTAGAGTCCTAGAAACTGTTGGAAAGTAGAGAATAGAAGGAGAGATTGTGAAACTCTCAAGAGATTATGAAGAATATGTGTATGTAAGATTGTGTTTAAGAGAATATGTGAAGAGAATAGTGTAGTTTCGGTGTAGAGAATCGTGGATATTTAGAGAGATTAGAGAGAGTATTTGTGGAGAGTATTTGTGAAATATGTATATTTTGAAGAGAGGACTAGCCTCCTTAGTTACAATGATGTGTACATGAGAAGAATATATAGGAGATTACAAGGTGCATCTAGGTTAAATGTAGCCGCTTATGTTTTTGTCAAGGAAGCATGTGGAGTCAAGCTTTGGTGCGTGTGGAGTCAAAGGCGCGTCCTCTCTAGTCCGTACGGTATGAGCTGGCTCGTCCGTGCCTTATCCATAAGAGAGTCGTTGCTCCGTTATCACCTTTTGGCTGATATACTTATCACATTCCTTTATTACCTTTTGGCATACTACTTATCATGCTCCTTTTAACGCTTATCTCTTTTATTCTCCTTCCTTATCATCTTGCCTTATCACTCTTTTATCTAAACATTGCCTTGTAAGACAAGTTTGAACATGTTTCGACCTAATGCCTTTGAAAGGTTAACATTAGTCTCAACACTCCCTCAAGCTTAGCCTGATGAAATGGCTAAGCTTGGACAACCGTTTAACAAACCTCATTAAAACCTTAGATGGGAAAACCACTTGGGATAAAACCGCATCTAAGGAAAAAGAGTGTAAGTTAATTCGGTTAGGGGTCTTCCGTAACTCCCCCTTAAGATAGAACAACCTTGGCTTCTTGCTTCTTGATGTTTCTTCTTTAAGGGTTTTCTCATACTTGACAATCTTTATATGCTCTTTACACTTCCATAGATTGCTCAATGTATGGCATGATCTTGATTCTCATTCACGGCTTTGTTCTTCACAAGCTTGGGTGTGAATGGTTTTGACGGAAAGGCTCCCTTTCTCTTTTTCTTCATTGCTTCTTGGTGGCCTTCTTCTTGTTATCCAAGTAACCGAGAATGCTCACTTCACCTTCGTTTCCCTTTGGACCTTCAAGAGATTCAAGAAGTACAAAGAGTTTAGTGAATGGTTAACTTGATATAACTAGATAGATATGCAAACTTTTCTTAAGTCTATATGTCATCAATGAACTAATGAGTAATTTTGCCATATTTAAACCTAAGTTCTTTTAGCAAATTTCAAGAGATTCAATTAGGTTATATAGACAATCAAGAACTAAGCAAGATTATGGTGCGGCGCTAGTTCTTATTGCATGTTTATTTTAAAATTGAAGAGTTTTAGAGTTTAGGGACAACCTTTAGTTCGTAGTGGTGTTTTGTTTTCTTTGTAGTTGCACTTTCTTCTTTGTGCAATTGGAACAAGGTGGACTTTGTTTCGGCTTTGCCCTTGGTAGATGCACAAGCTAAGTAGCAAGATTAGGCCTTTGCACTTGAGAGTTTCTTTGGCCGAGAGTGAGCAGAGCCGATTTGGTCATATTGATTGGTCAGTCTCTTTCTAAAACATGGATGGCTCGGCTTTGTCTTTGCTAGGTATTTGGCCGAGACTAGTGTTGATCGATGATATGAGCATGGAGCCGAACCGGATGCCCGAGCAAAACCGGAGCCCGATGCCCGAGCAAAACCGGAGCCCGATGTCCGGGCAAAACCGGAGCCCGATGTCCGAGCAAAACCGGAGCCGGATGCCCGAACACTCGATACCGAGCAACGGGAAAATTAAAGACGGAGTTATCACAAGGTCCCGAGCTAAGGAGTTACCTAAAGATGCACATGCGATGATGCTAAAAGGAATAACCAGGGAGGGAAGCAACCGAGAGCTTCTACAACATCCATCACCACACATAAGTAAGAAGACCAAGCTATGAGAGAGCTAAGCGGCTAAGGGTCTCGCTTGGTACTCTTTCCCACCGGTACTCTAGAAGTTGCGCGGTTTCCTTTTTTTACCGTGTGATTTCCTTTTCGCTTATACGCGCAACCCTACGCGTTTTGTATCACCTCTATAAAGAGGAAGCGCCGCACACATTGTTCGGCAGCAAACTTTTATATCACAAACTCTTTTACAAGGTTTCGCTCATTTGACTTAGCTTCTAGGTCCGATCTCCTAACAAGCCGTTAGCTACCTTGGAGATCTTCGCAATCCTTAGCCGGTTTCCCATTACTTGCTAAGTAACCACCTCCGCATACACGCTTCCACCATCCGCTACCCCTTGTTTCGTGTGCGATACCACCATCCCCACCGATTCATCACACCACACCGTTTCGCTTGATGCTCAGCCCACGTCCCGCAGAGTATCCTTGAGGAGGGAGAGTGTATCATCTGGTATCAGAACCTCCTCTGTACCAAAAGGCTTAGTTATCTCTAAACTCTCTAACGTTTTAATCTTGTTCCGTCTACATCTAGTAGTGATTGTTAAGATTGATAGAACTAGCGTTTACTTTTGTTCTTGCTTTCGTATGAACCCGTTGACTACGGTTCGTGTGAAAGCTTGTGTGTCCTGATTTAAAAACTTGATAAGTTCGCATCTAGAGCCTAACCGTACATCCGCTTGTTTGAAGTGTTGTTTGTTTCTTGAAAATCTCTTCGTCGTGTTCTTGATCAACTCTTGGTAGCGGCGACAAGTTAGGTTGAGGATAAAAACGAAAAAACCCTTTTCAAAATTTCCTTTTGCCTCGGTTATTCGATTTCCTTTTCTTCAAAACTTGCGTTTCACTAACTTGTACGATTTCCTTTTTTTCAAAATCGCGTATCCGATTTCCTTTTTTTTCAAACCGCGTATTTGATTTCCTTTTTATTCCGCGTCCGTCCTTGTTTTGTGTGGCGTGAAGTTTACTTGCTTATCTATTCCGTGAAATACTTACTGCGAGCTACTTATCCGTGTAACAGGTACCATGGCCCTATCACCGGAGGCGCTCGATGACCTCAAGAAGCTCATAGCAGCGCAACTAGCCGAGGCCATGACCCAACTCCTTCCCCAACAAATTTCTCAACAACTCACCTTGGAACGTGAGAGATAAGCTAGGGAGGCTACAAAGGTAACCTCGGATTCCGAAGGTGGTTCGACGCCGACTCCGTCCAAGGCCATGAGGATCACTAGAGGCAAAGGTATAGCCGGTACCTCTAAATTCCAAGCCATCCGCAAATTACGTCCCGTCAACGACAATGGACCGCCCAGGAACCGGGACATCCAACTCGTAATGGACCTACTGAACCTGAACTAAGGGCTCCACTACAGCGAGCACCAGCCGGTCGCAATCACCGAACGGACACATAGCAGGCCAACGTATCTACATCGACTCCGACGATGAGTACTACAACTCCCAACGCCTCGACCGTAGTAGGAGGAGGTATAGACGAGACATGCGTGATAGAGATCCCGAGAGGAAACAATTTGAAGCACATCAAAGCCAAGTTTCCTCCGTTTCAAGGGAAGAATGACCCAGAAGCTTACCTGGATTGGGAGAGGAAGATGGAGTCAAGCTTCCTGTGTCATGACACCTACGCCTCCAACAAGGTGAAGATTGTCATCTCGGAATTCAGCGACTATGTTCTGTTATGGTGGGATCAGCTCAGCACCACCAGGAATCGTCACAATGAGCTGCACATCACTACTTGGCCGCAACTTACTACCCACATGCGGAAAAGGTTTGTACCCAACCATTATCACCGAGAGGTCCTCAACAAACTCCGAAAACTTACGCAAGGCTCAAGCTCGGTGAGAGACTACTTCCAAGAGATGGAGACTCTCCTTATTTGAGCTGGTCTAGAAGAGGACGAAGAGGTTACAATGGCCAGGTTTGTTGGTGGACTTAGTCGGGACATTAAAGATAAGGTAGAACTACAAACCTATGTAGACCTTGAGGAGCTGGTCCATAAGGCAGAGTTGGTCGAGACTCAGCACAAGAGGAGGAGATATGTCAAGCCCTCTGGCCAATCCAAGCCGAGAGACTTCTCCACCACCCGATCACCTTACACCAAGGACGTCAAACCCACTTCCACGGTCAAGTAAGAATCTAAAGCTGATCCCAAGGCCGAAAACAACACCTCTCTAAGTAGTGTCGATGCTTTTAGATTCCAAGCGATGGGTCACTACTCCAGAGACTTCCCCAACAAGAAAGTGTTCCTTACGATGGACAACGGAGAGATAGTCCCTCAGAATCTGCTTCGAGCAAGAGAAGGAAGGGGAGGAAGAAGAGACAGCTGCTATTGGCGAGCTACTGGTTGCTAGGAGGACCTTGAGTGTTCGGAACCAGCCGCCTGAATTGGTGCAAAGGGATCACCTCTTTCACACCTGATGCCTCATCAAGGGGAAAGTATGTAGCTTGATCATCGACGGTGGTAGTTGTACCAATGCCGCCGTGAACTCATGGTTAAGAAGCTTAGCCTAGAGACCATCTCCCACCCTAGATCGTACAAACTCCAATGGCCGAATGAGAGTGGTGCGTTAACGGTGACACATCGGTTAATATCTCCTTCTCCATAGGCAAGTATGAGGATGATGTGCTATGTGATGTCATACCCATGGGATCAAGCCATGTGCTACTTGGAAGACCTTGGCAATCCGACCGCCGTGTGCTACATGATGGTTGCACCAACAAACATTCGTTTGACTTCAAAGGCGAAAGATCACATTAGCACCTCTCACACCCAAGCGAAGTATACCAAGATCAACTCTACCTCAAACTCAAGGAGGAAAAGGAGAAAGAACCGGTTACATGCAGCAACCTTCACATCAACCATAGTGAAGTGTCTAGACTTCTAAAAATTCTGATTATCCTATGTTAATGCTTGTTTATAGAGAGACTCTTGTGAGCACTAACCCTACACAGAGTTACCTATTGGAATGTCTAAGCTTTTGCAGGATTACGTGACGTCTTTCCCAAGGAGATTCCACCAGGTCTACCTCCCATCCGCGGCATAGAGCACCAGATTGATCTAGTTCCCGCTCGGCCCTTCTAAATCGCCTCGCTTACGAACCAACCCGTGGAGACCAAGGAGCTTCAGAGGCAATTTGAGGAGCTGATGAGTAAAGGACACATCCGAGAGAGCATGAGTCCTTGTGTCGTACCCGTGCTGCTGGTGCCAAAGAAGGATGGATCCTAGCGCATGTGTGTTGATTGCCGAGCCATCAACAACATCACGGTGAAGTATCGCCACCCTATTCCTAGATTAGATGATATGTTAGATGAATTGTGTGGTTCTAACGTGTTCTCTAAGATCGATCTTAAGAGTGGATACCATCAGATTAGGATGAAGGAGGGTGACGAATGGAAAACAGCCTTCAAGACCAAACAAGGCTTGTATGAGTGGCTTGTGATGCCATTTGGACTTACTAATGCTCCTAGCACTTTTATGCGTCTAATGAATCATGTCTTAAGGTCTTTTATAGGTGTCTTTGTGGTGGTGTACTTTGATGACATCCTGATCTTTAGCAAGAGTCTAGCCGAGCACCTTGACCATATACAATATGTCCTTGACGTGCTAAGAAGGGAGAATCTCTTTGCTAACTTGGACAAGTGTACTTTTTGCACTAACCAGATTGTGTTCTTAGGTTTTGTTGTGAGTACAGAAGGTGTTAAGGTGGATGAGGAGAAGATCAAGGCGATCAGTTGGAAGAAAGACTGGAAACTAAAAGGAGATGGTGGAAAGCCGGAGTCGATGGACCCGGCGGTGTGGAAAGGGTTGATCGACTACCGGACATAACCGCATTCTCTCGCCGTCGCGGAAAACTGTTCCAAGTCCCGCCTCACTCCTCGTCGACGAGAACGGTCCCTACGTCCACACTTCGGGACCGAGTTCATACGCCCGGTCGTCGTATTAAAATGGTAAATATAATTTTTCAACACTTTGTTTTATTTATTTTTCAAATAAATAAATATTTAATATAAATATCAAAAATAGGCCTAGGAAGAGGGTGAACTTCCCCCTATTGTGGAGATATTGAAGACAACCCGTAAGCGCAAAGATGGGTCATATGTCGCTCACGATCCGAAAAGATCGTGAATGACTATGAGGCTAGACTCGCCGAGCGGGTAAG
This sequence comes from Cochlearia excelsa, assembly GCA_963556525.1. Lineage (NCBI taxonomy): Eukaryota > Viridiplantae > Streptophyta > Magnoliopsida > Brassicales > Brassicaceae > Cochlearia > Cochlearia excelsa. Next base: position 33,450,967 of record OY748327.1, on the reverse strand, counting down.
TCGGTCGTCCACCGAAGAAGAGAGCTCGGTGAACTCCTCGGACGACTTTCGGTCGCGGAATGCGACCAAATCTACTACGAGGTAAATAATTTAATTTATATTTTTTAACTTATATTATATTTACTAACGGATATATAATATTAATTCTACGTAGGTCGCTCCGAAAAAGAAGAACCGCACTTTCGCAGTCGGTTCTATCGAGACTGTTCCCGCAGCTTCTTCATCGCAACCTCATGTTTCTCGGCGGGATCGGCCGCGGAGAATGCTCGTTTGCGACAGGAACTCCAAGATACAAACGCCCGCTTCAAGACAATGACGGATCTATTCTCCATAATTGCGATGGATAGTCCAAACCTGGCTAATGCGATGTGGGAACGCGGATTAGGGGTCGATCCGGAACCGGAGGTTCGTCCAGACGTGGCTGAAACCGTAGCTCAAGAACTGGGACGGAATGTCGGGATTAATGATTTTGATCCCTAGTTTAGTTTTTTTAAAATGTAATTTGAATTTTAAATTTTAATTTTAATAATTTTATTTTAATTTTAATATTTTAATTTTATTTTTTTAAAAAAAAATTTTTAATTTTTTTTTTAAATTTTTTTTAAAAATCGTTGCTAATTTAGCAACGAATTAGCGACGATTTGTATAAAGAATCGTTGCCAATTCGTTGCTAAATTAGCAACGAATTAGCGACGTTTGCAGCAATTTCATAAGTTTTTAAATTATGAAATTCGAAAATAATTTTATTAAATTCGACGCTAAATCGTCGCTATTTCGAAGCTAAAATAACGTTGTAAATTCGTTGCTATTTCGTCGCTAAAATAGCAACGAATTAGCAACGAATTTTTGGGAACGAATTAGCAACGAATTTTTGGGAACGAATTAGCAACGATTTCGAGTCGTCGCTAATTTAGCGACGAATTAGCGACGATTTTGAAATAGCGACGAGCGATTAGCGAAGAAAATGTGATCGTCGCTAAATCGTTGCTAAACGCGTTTACCAACGATTTAGCTACGATTTTGGTCGTTGCTAAGTGTGCGATTCTTGTAGTGCGAGCAATACGCCAAGCATGCCAACAAGGGCCGCAAGGAAATGGTGTTTAAAGAAGGCGACTTGGTGTGGATCCATTTGAGGAAGGAATGGTTCCCAGCAGAGAGGAAGTCCAAACTCATGCCTCGAGTAGACGGGCCTTTCAAAGTAACCCGGCGGATCAACAACAACGCCTACAAGATCGACCTCCAAGGTAAGTATACGATATCGGACTCTTTCAACGTTTCTGACTTGTCTCCTTATGTTGATGATGCAGATTTGAGGAAAAATCATTTTCAAGAGGGAGGAGATGATATGATCATGGAGTCGGAACCGGATGCCCGAGCAAAATCGAGATACATATAAGCACTGATGTTGCATGAAACTTGGTTTAAAGTCCTAGACACGCGTTGTTAGATGTTTCATAAGTTCGTCAAACTTGTATAAAGCGCATTGAGACACTTATAAGTATTCATGTTGCATGAAACTTGGTTTAGATTCCTAGAAACGCGTTGTTAGATGTTTCATAAGTTCGTGAAACTTGTACAAAGCTCATTGAGGAACTTATAAGCACTCATGTTGCATGAAACTTGGTTTAGAGTCCTAGAAACGCGTTGTTAGATGTTTCATAAGTTCGTGAAACTTGTACAAAGCTCATTGAGATACTTATAAGCACTCATGTTGCATGAAACTTGGTTTAGAGTCCTAGAAACGCGTTGTTAGATGTTTCATACGTTCGTCAAACTTGTACAAAGCTCATTGAGGAACTTATAAGCACTCATGTTGCATGAAACTTGGTTTAGAGTCCTAGAAACGCGTTGTTAGATGATTCATAAGTTCGTGAAACTTGTACAAAGCTCATTGAGATACTTATAAGAACTCATGTTGCATGAAACTTGGTTTGGAGTCCTAGAAACGCGTTGTTAGATGTTTCATACGTTCGTCAAACTTGTACAAAGCTCATTGAGAAACTTATAAGCACTCATGTTGCATGAAACTTGGTATAGAGTCCTAGAAACGCGTTGTTAGATGTTTCATACGTTTTTCAAACTTGTACAAAGCTCATTGAGGAACTTATAAGCACTCATGTTGCATGAAACTTGGTTTAGAGTCCTAGAAACGCGTTGTTAGATGTTTCATACGTTCGTCAAACTTGTACAAAGCTCATTGAGGAACTTATAAGCACTCATGTTGCATGAAACTTGGTTTAGAGTCCTAGAAACGCGTTGTTAGATGTTTCATACGTTCGTCAAACTTGTACAAAGCTCATTGAGGAACTTATAAGCACTCATGTTGATTGAAACTTGGTTTAGAGTCCTAGAAACGCGTTGTTAGATGTTTCATAAGTTCGTGAAACTTGTACAAAGCTCATTGAGATACTTATAAGCACTCATGTTGCATGAAACTTGGTTTGGAGTCCTAGAAACGCGTTGTTAGATGTTTCATACGTTCGTCAAACTTGTACAAAGCTCATTGAGAAACTTATAAGCACTCATGTTGCATGAAACTTGGTTTAGAGTCCTAGAAACGCGTTGTTAGATGTTTCATACGTTTTTCAAACTTGTACAAAGCTCATTGAGGAACTTATAAGCACTCATGTTGCATGAAACTTGGTTTAGAGTCCTAGAAACGCGTTGTTAGATGTTTCATACGTTCGTCAAACTTGTACAAAGCTCATTGAGAAACTTATAAGCACTCATGTTGCATGAAACTTGGTTTAGAGTCCTAGAAACGCGTTGTTAAATGTTTCATACGTTCGTCAAACTTGTACAAACCTCATTGAGGAACTTAAAAGCACTCATGTTGCATGAAACTTGGTTTAGAGTCCTAGAAACACGTTGTTAGATGTTTCATAAGTTCGTGAAACTTGTACAAAGCACATTGAGGAACTTATAAGCACTCATGTTGCATGAAACTTGGTTTAGAGTCCTAGAAACGCGTTGTTAGCTGTTTCATACGTTCGTCAAACTTCTACAAAGCTCATTGAGGAACTTATAAGGACTCATGTTGCATGAAACTTGGTTAAGAGTCCTAGAAACGCGTTGTTAGATGTTTCATACGTTCGTCAAACTTGTACAAAGCTCATTGAGGAACTTATAAGCACTCATGTTGATTGAAACTTGGTTTAGAGTCCTAGAAACGCGTTGTTAGATGTTTCATAAGTTCGTCAAACTTGTACAAAGCTCATTGAGATACTTATAAGCACTCATGTTGCATGAAACTTGGTTTAGAGTCCTAGAAATGCGTTGTTAGATGTTTCATACGTTCGTCAAACTTGTATAAAGCTCATTGAGACACTTATAAGCATTCATGTTGCATGAAACTTGTTTTAGAGTCCTAGAAACGCGTTGTTAGATGTTTCATAAGTTCTAGAAACTTGAACAAAGCTAATTGAGATACTTATAAGCACTCATATTGCATGAAACTTGGTTTAGAGTCCTAGAAACGCGTTGTTAGATGTTTCATAAGTTCATGAAACTTGTACAATACTCTTTGAGGAACTTATAAGCACTCATGTTGCATGAAACTTGGTTTAGAGTCCTAGAAACGCGTTGTTAGATGTTTCATACGTTCGTCAAACTTGTACAAAGCTCATTGAGGAACTTATAAGCGCTCATGTTGCATGAAACTTGGTTTAGAGTCCTAGAAACGTGTTGTTAGATGTTTCATTCGTTCGTCAAACATGTACAAAGCTCATAGACGAACTTAGAAGCACTCATGTTTCATGAAACTTGTTTTAGAGTCCTAGAAACGCGTTGTTAGATGTTTCATATGTTCGTGAAACTTGTACAAAACTCATTGAGGAACTTATAAGCACTCATGTTGCATGAAACTTGGTTTAGAGTCCTAGAAACGCGTTGTTAGATGTTTCATACGTTCGTCAAACTTGTACAAAGCTCATTGAGAAACTTATAAGCACTCATGTTGCATGAAACTTGGTTTAGAGTCCTAGAAACGTGTTGTTAGCTGTTTAATAAGTTCGTCAAACTTGTACAAAGCTCATTGAGATACTTATAAGCATTGATGTTGCATGAAACTTGGTTTAAAGTCCTAGAAACACGTTGTTAGATGTTTCAAAAGTTCGTCAAACTTGTATAAAGCTCATTGAGACACTTATAAGTATTCATGTTGCATGAAACTTGGTTTAGAGTCCTAGAAACGCGTTGTTAGATGTTTCATAAGTTCGTGAAACTTGTACAAAGCTATTGAGGAACTTATAAGCAATCAAGTTGCATGAAACTTGGTTTAGAGTCATAGAAACGCGTTGTTAGATGTTTCATACGTTCGTCAAACTTGTACAAAGCTCATTGAGGAACTTATAAGCGCTCATGTTGCATGAAACTTGGTTTAGAGTCCTAGAAACGTGTTGTTAGATGTTTCATACGTTCGGCAAACTTGTACAAAGCTCATAGACGAACTTAGAAGCACTCATGTTTCATGAAACTTGTTTTAGAGTCCTAGAAACGCGTTGTTAGATGTTTCATAAGTTCGTGAAACTTGTACAAAGCTCATTGAGGAACTTATAAGCACTCATGTTGCATGAAACTTGGTTTAGAGTCCTAGAAACGCGTTGTTAGATGTTTCATACATTCGTCAAACTTTTACAAAGCTCATTGAGGAACTTATAAGCGCTCATGTTGCATGAAACTTGGTTTAGAGTCCTAGAAACGCGTTGTTAGATGTTTCAAAAGTTTGTGAAACTTGTAAAAAGCTCATTGAGATACTTATAAGCACTCATGTTGCATGAAACTTGGTTTAGAGTCCTAGAAACGCGTTGTTAGATGTTTCATACGTTCGTCAAACTTGTACAAAGTTCATTGAGGAACTTATAAGCACTCATGTTGCATGAAACTTGGTTTAGAGTCCTAGAAACGCGTTGTTAGATGTTTCATAATTTTGTGAAAATTGTACAAAGCTCATTGAGGATTTTATAAGCACTAATGTTGGATAAAACTTGGTTTAGAGTCCTAGAAATGTGTTGTTAGATGTTTCATAAGTTCGTCAAACTTGTACAAAGCTCATCGAGACACTTATAAGCATTCATGTTGCATGAATCTTGGTTTAGAGTCCTAGAAACTTGTTGTTAGATGTTTCATACGTTCGTCAAACTTGTACAAAGCTCATTGAGGAACTCATAAGCACTCATGTTGCATGAAACTTTGTTTAGAGTCCTAGAAACGCGTTGTTAGATGTTTCATAAGCTCGTAAAACTTGTATAAAGCTCATTGAGACACTTATAAGCATTCATGTTGCATGAAACTTGTTTTAGAGTCCTAGAAACGCGTTGTTAGATGTTTCATAAGTTCGAGAAACTTGAACAAAGCTCATTGAGATACTTATAAGCACTCATGTTGCATGAAACTTGGTTTAGAGTCCTAGAAACGCGTTGTTAGATGTTTCATAAGTTCGTGAAACTTGTACAAAGCTCTTTGAGGAACTTATAAGCACTCATGTTGCATGAAACTTGGTTTAGAGTCCTCGAAACGCGTTGTTAGATGTTTCATACGTTCGTAGAACTTGTACAAAGCTCATTGAGGAACTTATAAGCGCTCATATTGCATGAAACTTGGTTTAGAGTCCTAGAAAAGCGTTGTTAGATATTTCATACGTTCGTCAAACTTGTACAAAGCTCATTGAGGAAATTATAAGCACTCATGTTGCATGAAACTTGGTTTAGAGTCCTAGAAACGCGTTGTTAGATGTTTCATAATTTTGTGAAAATTGTACAATGCTCATTGAGGAACTTATAAGCACTGATGTTGCATGAAACTTGGTTTAGAGTCCTAGAAACGTGTGTTAGATGTTTCATAAGTTCGTCAAACTTGTACAAAGCTCATTGAATCACTTATAAGCATTCATGTTGCATGAATCTTGGTTTAGAGTCCTAGAAACGAGTTGTTAGATGTTTCATAAGTTCGTCAAACTTGTACAAAGCTCATTGAGGAACTCATAAGCACTCATGTTGCATGAAACTTTGTTTAGAGTCCTAGGAACGCGTTGTTAGATGTTTCATAAGTTCGTCAAACTTGTATAAAGCTCATTGAGACACTTATAAGCATTCATGTTGCATGAAACTTGTTTTAGAGTCCTAGAAACGCGTTGTTAGATATTTCATAAGTTCGAGAAACTTGAAAAAAGCTCATTGAGATACTTATAAGCACTCATGTTGCATGAAACTTGGTTTAGAGTCCTAGAAACGCGTTGTTAGATGTTTCATAAGTTCGTGAAACTTGTACAAAGCTCTTTGAGGAACTTATAAGCACTCATGTTGCATGAAACTTGGTTTAGAGTCCTAGAAACGCGTTGTTAGATGTTTCATACGTTCGTCAAACTTGTACAAAGCTCATTGAGGAACTTATAAGAGCTCATGTTGCATGAAACTTGGTTTAGGGTCCTAGAAACGCGTTGTTAGATGTTTCATACGTTCGTCAAACTTGTACAAAGCTCATTGAGGAACTTATAAGCACTCAGGTTGCATGAAACTTGGTTTAGAGTCCTAGAAACGCGTTGTTAGATGTTTCATAATTTGGTGAAAATAGTACAAAGCTCATTGAGGAACTTATAAGCACTGATGTTGCATGACACTTGGTTTAGAGTCCTAGAAACGTGTTGTTAGATGTTTCATAAGTTCGTCGAACTTGTACAAAGCTCATTGAGACACTTATAAGCATTCATGTTGCATGAATCTTGGTTTAGAGTCCTAGAAACGAGTTGTTAGATGTTTCATAAGTTCGTCAAACTTGTACAAACCTCATTGAGGAACTCATAAGCACTCATGTTGCATGAAACTTTGTTTAGAGTCCTAGAAACGCGTTGTTAGATGTTTCATAAGTTCGTCAAACCTGTATAAAGCTCATTGAGACACTTATAAGCATTCATGTTGCATGAAACTTGTTTTAGAGTCCTAGAAACGCGTTGTTAGATGTTTCATAAGTTCGAGAAACTTCAAAAAAACTAATTGAGATACTTATAAGCACTCATGTTGCATGAAACTTGGTTTAGAGTCCTAGAAACGCGTTGTTAGATATTTCATAAGTTCGTGAAACTTGTACAAAGCTCTTTTAGTAACTTATAAGCACTCATGTTGCATGAAACTTGGTTTAGAGTCCTCGAAACGCGTTGTTAGATGTTTCATACGTTCGTAGAACTTGTACAAAGCTCATTGAGGAACTTATAAGCGCTCATGTTGCATGAAACTTGGTTTAGAGTCCTAGAAAAGCGTTGTTCGATATTTCATACGTTCGTCAAACTTGTACAAAGCTCATTGAGGAAATTATAAGCACTCATGTTGCATGAAACTTGGTTTAGAGTCCTAGAAACGCGTTGTTAGATGTTTCATAAGTTCGTCAAACTTGAACAAAGCTCATTGAGACACTTATAAGCACTGATGTTGCATGAAACTTGGTTTAGAGTCCTAGAAACGAATTGTTAGATGTTTCATAAGTTCGTCAAACTAGTACAAAGCTCATTGAGGAACTCATAAGCACTCATGTTGCATGAAACTTTGTTTAGAGTCCTAGAAACGCGTTGTTAGATGTTTCATAAGTTCGTCAAACTTGTATAAAGCTCATTGAGACACTTATAAGCATTCATGTTGCATGAAACTTGTTTTAGAGTCCTAGAAACGCGTTGTTAGATGTTTCATAAGTTCGAGAAACTTGAACAAAGCTCATTGAGATACTTATAAGCACTCATGTTGCATGAAACTTGGTTTAGAGTCCTAGAAACGCGTTGTTAGATGTTTCATAATTTGGTGAAAATAGTACAAAGCTCATTGAGGAACTTATAAGCACTGATGTTGCATGACACTTGGTTTAGAGTCCTAGAAACGTGTTGTTAGATGTTTCATAATTTTGTGAAAATTGTACAAAGCTCATTGAGGATTTTATAAGCACTAATGTTGGATAAAACTTGGTTTAGAGTCCTAGAAATGTGTTGTTAGATGTTTCATAAGTTCGTCAAACTTGTACAAAGCTCATCGAGACACTTATAAGCATTCATGTTGCATGAATCTTGGTTTAGAGTCCTAGAAACTTGTTGTTAGATGTTTCATACGTTCGTCAAACTTGTACAAAGCTCATTGAGGAACTCATAAGCACTCATGTTGCATGAAACTTTGTTTAGAGTCCTAGAAACGCGTTGTTAGGTTTCATAAGCTCGTAAAACTTGTATAAAGCTCATTGAGACACTTATAAGCATTCATGTTGCATGAAACTTGTTTTAGAGTCCTAGAAACGCGTTGTTAGATGTTTCATAAGTTCGAGAAACTTGAACAAAGCTCATTGAGATACTTATAAGCACTCATGTTGCATGAAACTTGGTTTAGAGTCCTAGAAACGCGTTGTTAGATGTTTCATAAGTTCGTGAAACTTGTACAAAGCTCTTTGAGGAACTTATAAGCACTCATGTTGCATGAAACTTGGTTTAGAGTAGAGTCCTCGAAACGCGTTGTTAGATGTTTCATACGTTCGTAGAACTTGTACAAAGCTCATTGAGGAACTTATAAGCGCTCATATTGCATGAAACTTGGTTTAGAGTCCTAGAAAAGCGTTGTTAGATATTTCATACGTTCGTCAAACTTGTACAAAGCTCATTGAGGAAATTATAAGCACTCATGTTGCATGAAACTTGGTTTAGAGTCCTAGAAACGCGTTGTTAGATGTTTCATAATTTTGTGAAAATTGTACAACGCTCATTGAGGAACTTATAAGCACTGATGTTGCATGAAACTTGGTTTAGAGTCCTAGAAACGTGTGTTAGATGTTTCATAAGTTCGTCAAACTTGTACAAAGCTCATTGAGACACTTATAAGCATTCATGTTGCATGAATCTTGGTTTAGAGTCCTAGAAACGAGTTGTTAGATGTTTCATAAGTTCGTCAAACTTGTACAAAGCTCATTGAGGAACTCATAAGCACTCATGTTGCATGAAACTTTGTTTAGAGTCCTAGAAACGCGTTGTTAGATGTTTCATAAGTTTGTCAAACTTGTATAAAGCTCATTGAGACACTTATAAGCATTCATGTTGCATGAAACTTGTTTTAGAGTCCTAGAAACGCGTTGTTAGATATTTCATAAGTTCGAGAAACTTGAAAAAAGCTCATTGAGATACTTATAAGCACTCATGTTGCATGAAACTTGGTTTAGAGTCCTAGAAACGCGTTGTTAGATGTTTCATAAGTTCGTGAAACTTGTACAAAGCTCTTTGAGGAACTTATAAGCACTCATGTTGCATGAAACTTTGTTTAGAGTCCTAGAAACGCGTTGTTAGATGTTTCATAATTTAGTGAAACTTGTACAAAGCTCATTGAGATACTTATAAGCACTCATGTTGCATGAAACTTGGTTTAGAGTCCTAGAAACGCGTTATTAGATGTTTCATACGTTCGTCAAACTTGTACAAAGCTCATTGAGGAACTTATAAGCGCTCATGTTGCATGAAACTTGGTTTAGGGTCCTAGAAACGCGTTGTTAGATGTTTCATACGTTCGTCAAACTTGTACAAAGCTCATTGAGGAACTTATAAGCACTCATGTTGCATGAAACTTGGTTTAGAGTCCTAGAAACGCGTTGTTAGATGTTTCATAATTTGGTGAAAATAGTACAAAGCTCATTGAGGAACTTATAAGCACTGATGTTGCATGACACTTGGTTTAGAGTCCTAGAAACGTGTTGTTAGATGTTTCATAAGTTCGTCGAACTTCTACAAAGCTCATTGAGACACTTATAAGCATTCATGTTGCATGAATCTTGGTTTAGAGTCCTAGAAACGAGTTGTTAGATGTTTCATAAGTTCGTCAAACTTGTACAAAGCTCATTGAGGAACTCATAAGCACTCATGTTGCATGAAACTTTGTTTAGAGTCCTAGAAACGCGTTGTTAGATGTTTCATAAGTTCGTCAAACTTGTATAAAGCTCATTGAGACACTTATAAGCATTCATGTTGCATGAAACTTGTTTTAGAGTCCTAGAAACGCGTTGTTAGATGTTTCATAAGTTCGAGAAACTTCAAAAAAGCTAATTGAGATACTTATAAGCACTCATGTTGCATGAAACTTGGTTTAGAGTCCTAGAAACGCGTTGTTAGATATTTCATAAGTTCGTGAAACTTGTACAAAGCTCTTTTAGTAACTTATAAGCACTCATGTTGCATGAAACTTGGTTTAGAGTCCTCGAAACGCGTTGTTAGATGTTTCATACGTTCGTAGAACTTGTACAAAGCTCATTGAGGAACTTATAAGCACTCATGTTGCATGAAACTTGGTTTAGAGTCCTAGAAACGCGTTGTTAGATGTTTCATAATTTTGTGAAAATTGTACAAAGCTCATTGAGGATTTTATAAGCACTAATGTTGGATAAAACTTGGTTTAGAGTCCTAGAAATGTGTTGTTAGATGTTTCATAAGTTCGTCAAACTTGTACAAAGCTCATCGAGACACTTATAAGCATTCATGTTGCATGAATCTTGGTTTAGAGTCCTAGAAACTTGTTGTTAGATGTTTCATACGTTCGTCAAACTTGTACAAAGCTCATTGAGGAACTCATAAGCACTCATGTTGCATGAAACTTTGTTTAGAGTCCTAGAAACGCGTTGTTAGATGTTTCATAAGCTCGTAAAACTTGTATAAAGCTCATTGAGACACTTATAAGCATTCATGTTGCATGAAACTTGTTTTAGAGTCCTAGAAACGCGTTGTTAGATGTTTCATAAGTTCGAGAAACTTGAACAAAGCTCATTGAGATACTTATAAGCACTCATGTTGCATGAAACTTGGTTTAGAGTCCTAGAAACGCGTTGTTAGATGTTTCATAAGTTCGTGAAACTTGTACAAAGCTCTTTGAGGAACTTATAAGCACTCATGTTGCATGAAACTTGGTTTAGAGTCCTCGAAACGCGTTGTTAGATGTTTCATACGTTCGTAGAACTTGTACAAAGCTCATTGAGGAACTTATAAGCGCTCATATTGCATGAAACTTGGTTTAGAGTCCTAGAAAAGCGTTGTTAGATATTTCATACGTTCGTCAAACTTGTACAAAGCTCATTGAGGAAATTATAAGCACTCATGTTGCATGAAACTTGGTTTAGAGTCCTAGAAACGCGTTGTTAGATGTTTCATAATTTTTGTGAAAATTGTACAATGCTCATTGAGGAACTTATAAGCACTGATGTTGCATGAAACTTGGTTTAGAGTCCTAGAAACGTGTGTTAGATGTTTCATAAGTTCGTCAAACTTGTACAAAGCTCATTGAGACACTTATAAGCATTCATGTTGCATGAATCTTGGTTTAGAGTCCTAGAAACGAGTTGTTAGATGTTTCATAAGTTCGTCAAACTTGTACAAAGCTCATTGAGGAACTCATAAGCACTCATGTTGCATGAAACTTTGTTTAGAGTCCTAGAAACGCGTTGTTAGATGTTTCATAAGTTCGTCAAACTTGTATAAAGCTCATTGAGACACTTATAAGCATTCATGTTGCATGAAACTTGTTTTAGAGTCCTAGAAACGCGTTGTTAGATATTTCATAAGTTCGAGAAACTTGAAAAAGCTCATTGAGATACTTATAAGCACTCATGTTGCATGAAACTTGGTTTAGAGTCCTAGAAACGCGTTGTTAGATGTTTCATAAGTTCGTGAAACTTGTACAAAGCTCTTTGAGGAACTTATAAGCACTCATGTTGCATGAAACTTGTTTTAGAGTCCTAGAAACGCGTTGTTAGATGTTTCATACGTTCGTCAAACTTGTACAAAGCTCATTGAGGAACTTATAAGCGCTCATGTTGCATGAAACTTGGTTTAGGGTCCTAGAAACGCGTTGTTAGATGTTTCATACGTTCGTCAAACTTGTACAAAGCTCATTGAGGAACTTATAAGCACTCATGTTGCATGAAACTTGGTTTAGAGTCCTAGAAACGCGTTGTTAGATGTTTCATAATTTGGTGAAAATAGTACGAGCTCATTGAGGAACTTATAAGCACTGATGTTGCATGACACTTGGTTTAGAGTCCTAGAAACGTGTTGTTAGATGTTTCATAAGTTCGTCGAACTTGTACAAAGCTCATTGAGACACTTATAAGCATTCATGTTGCATGAATCTTGGTTTAGAGTCCTAGAAACGAGTTGTTAGATGTTTCATAAGTTCGTCAAACTTGTACAAAGCTCATTGAGGAACTCATAAGCACTCATGTTGCATGAAACTTTGTTTAGAGTCCTAGAAACGCGTTGTTAGATGTTTCATAAGTTCGTCAAACCTGTATAAAGCTCATTGAGACACTTATAAGCATTCATGTTGCATGAAACTTGTTTTAGAGTCCTAGAAACGCGTTGTTAGATGTTTCATAAGTTCGAGAAACTTCAAAAAAACTAATTGAGATACTTATAAGCACTCATGTTGCATGAAACTTGGTTTAGAGTCCTAGAAACGCGTTGTTAGATATTTCATAAGTTCGTGAAACTTGTACAAAGCTCTTTTAGTAACTTATAAGCACTCATGTTGCATGAAACTTGGTTTAGAGTCCTCGAAACGCGTTGTTAGATGTTTCATACGTTCGTAGAACTTGTACAAAGCTCATTGAGGAACTTATAAGCGCTCATGTTGCATGAAACTTGGTTTAGAGTCCTAGAAAAGCGTTGTTCGATATTTCATACGTTCGTCAAACTTGTACAAAGCTCATTGAGGAAATTATAAGCACTCATGTTGCATGAAACTTGGTTTAGAGTCTTAGAAACTCGTTGTTAGATGTTTCATAAGTTCGTCAAACTTGAACAAAGCTCATTGAGACACTTATAAGCACTGATGTTGCATGAAACTTGGTTTAGAGTCCTAGAAACGAATTGTTAGATGTTTCATAAGTTCGTCAAACTAGTACAAAGCTCATTGAGGAACTCATAAGCACTCATGTTGCATGAAACTTTGTTTAGAGTCCTAGAAACGCGTTGTTAGATGTTTCATAAGTTCGTCAAACTTGTATAAAGCTCATTGAGACACTTATAAGCATTCATGTTGCATGAAACTTGTTTTAGAGTCCTAGAAACGCGTTGTTAGATGTTTCATAAGTTCGAGAAACTTGAACAAAGCTCATTGAGATACTTATAAGAACTCATGTTGCATGAAACTTGGTTTGAGTCCTAGAAACGCGTTGTTGATGTTCATATTTGGTGAAAATAGTACAAAGCCATTAGAACTTATAAGCACGATGTTGCATGACACTTGTTAGAGTCCTAGAAACGTGTTGTTAGATGTTTCATAATTTTGTGAAAATTGTACAAAGCTCATTGAGGATTTTATAAGCACTAATGTTGGATAAAACTTGGTTTAGAGTCCTAGAAATGTGTTGTTATATGTTTCATAAGTTCGTCAAACTTGTACAAAGCTCATCGAGACACTTATAAGCATTCATGTTGCATGAATCTTGGTTTAGAGTCCTAGAAACTTGTTGTTAGATGTTTCATACGTTCGTCAAACTTGTACAAAGCTCATTGAGGAACTCATAAGCACTCATGTTGCATGAAACTTTGTTTAGAGTCCTAGAAACGCGTTGTTAGATGTTTCATAAGCTCGTAAAACTTGTATAAAGCTCATTGAGACACTTATAAGCATTCATGTTGCATGAAACTTGTTTTAGAGTCCTAGAAACGCGTTGTTAGATGTTTCATAAGTTCGAGAAACTTGAACAAAGCTCATTGAGATACTTATAAGCACTCATGTTGCATGAAACTTGGTTTAGAGTCCTAGAAACGCGTTGTTAGATGTTTCATAAGTTCGTGAAACTTGTACAAAGCTCTTTGAGGAACTTATAAGCACTCATGTTGCATGAAACTTGGTTTAGAGTAGAGTCCTCGAAACGCGTTGTTAGATGTTTCATACGTTCGTAGAACTTGTACAAAGCTCATTGAGGAACTTATAAGCGCTCATATTGCATGAAACTTGGTTTAGAGTCCTAGAAAAGCGTTGTTAGATATTTCATACGTTCGTCAAACTTGTACAAAGCTCATTGAGGAAATTATAAGAACTCATGTTGCATGAAACTTGGTTTAGAGTCCTAGAAACGCGTTGTTAGATGTTTCATAATTTTGTGAAAATTGTACAACGCTCATTGAGGAACTTATAAGCACTAATGTTGCATGAAACTTGGTTTAGAGTCCTAGAAACGTGTGTTAGATGTTTCATAAGTTCGTCAAACTTGTACAAAGCTCATTGAGACACTTATAAGCATTCATGTTGCATGAATCTTGGTTTAGAGTCCTAGAAACGAGTTGTTAGATGTTTCATAAGTTCGTCAAACTTGTACAAAGCTCATTGAGGAACTCATAAGCACTCATGTTGCATGAAACTTTGTTTAGAGTCCTAGAAACGCGTTGTTAGATGTTTCATAAGTTTGTCAAACTTGTATAAAGCTCATTGAGACACTTATAAGCATTCATGTTGCATGAAACTTGTTTTAGAGTCCTAGAAACGCGTTGTTAGATATTTCATAAGTTCGAGAAACTTGAAAAAAGCTCATTGAGATACTTATAAGCACTCATGTTGCATGAAACTTGGTTTAGAGTCCTAGAAACGCGTTGTTAGATGTTTCATAAGTTCGTGAAACTTGTACAAAGCTCTTTGAGGAACTTATAAGCACTCATGTTGCATGAAACTTGGTTTAGAGTCCTAGAAACGCGTTATTAGATGTTTCATACGTTCGTCAAACTTGTACAAAGCTCATTGAGGAACTTATAAGCGCTCATGTTGCATGAAACTTGGTTTAGGGTCCTAGAAACGCGTTGTTAGATGTTTCATACGTTCGTCAAACTTGTACAAAGCTCATTGAGGAACTTATAAGCACTCATGTTGCATGAAACTTGGTTTAGAGTCCTAGAAACGCGTTGTTAGATGTTTCATAATTTGGTGAAAATAGTACAAAGCTCATTGAGGAACTTATAAGCACTGATGTTGCATGACACTTGGTTTAGAGTCCTAGAAACGTGTTGTTAGATGTTTCATAAGTTCGTCGAACTTCTACAAAGCTCATTGAGACACTTATAAGCATTCATGTTGCATGAATCTTGGTTTAGAGTCCTAGAAACGAGTTGTTAGATGTTTCATAAGTTCGTCAAACTTGTACAAAGCTCATTGAGGAACTCATAAGCACTCATGTTGCATGAAACTTTGTTTAGAGTCCTAGAAACGCGTTGTTAGATGTTTCATAAGTTCTTCAAACTTGTATAAAGCTCATTGAGACACTTATAAGCATTCATGTTGCATGAAACTTGTTTTAGAGTCCTAGAAACGCGTTGTTAGATGTTTCATAAGTTCGAGAAACTTCAAAAAAGCTAATTGAGATACTTATAAGCACTCATGTTGCATGAAACTTGGTTTAGAGTCCTAGAAACGCGTTGTTAGATATTTCATAAGTTCGTGAAACTTGTACAAAGCTCTTTTAGTAACTTATAAGCACTCATGTTGCATGAAACTTGGTTTAGAGTCCTCGAAACGCGTTGTTAGATGTTTCATACGTTCGTAGAACTTGTACAAAGCTCATTGAGGAACTTATAAGCGCTCATGTTGCATGAAACTTGGTTTAGAGTCCTAGAAAAGCGTTGTTCGATATTTCATACGTTCGTCAAACTTGTACAAAGCTCATTGAGGAAATTATAAGCACTCATGTTGCATGAAACTTGGTTTAGAGTCCTAGAAACGCGTTGTTAGATGTTTCATAAGTTCGTCAAACTTGTACAAAGCTCATTGAGACACTTATAAGCACTGATGTTGCATGAAACTTGGTTTAGAGTCCTAGAAACGAATTGTTAGATGTTTCATAAGTTCGTCAAACTAGTACAAAGCTCATTGAGGAACTCATAAGCACTCATGTTGCATGAAACTTTGTTTAGAGTCCTAGAAACGCGTTGTTAGATGTTTCATAAGTTCGTCAAACTTGTATAAAGCTCATTGAGACACTTATAAGCATTCATGTTGCATGAAACTTGTTTTAGAGTCCTAGAAACGCGTTGTTAGATGTTTCATAAGTTCGAGAAACTTGAACAAAGCTCATTGAGATACTTATAAGCACTCATGTTGCATGAAACTTGGTTTAGAGTCCTAGAAACGCGTTGTTAGATGTTTCATAATTTGGTGAAAATAGTACAAAGCTCATTGAGGAACTTATAAGCACTGATGTTGCATGACACTTGGTTTAGAGTCCTAGAAACGTGTTGTTAGATGTTTCATAAGTTCGTCGAACTTGTACAAAGCTCATTGAGACACTTATAAGCATTCATGTTGCATGAATCTTGGTTTAGAGTCCTAGAAACGAGTTGTTAGATGTTTCATAAGTTCGTCAAACTTGTACAAAGCTCATTGAGGAACTCATAAGCACTCATGTTGCATGAAACTTTGTTTAGAGTCCTAGAAACGCGTTGTTAGATGTTTCATAAGTTCGTCAAACTTGTATAAAGCTCATTGAGACACTTATAAGCATTCATGTTGCATGAAACTTGTTTTAGAGTCCTAGAAACGCGTTGTTAGATGTTTCATAAGTTCGAGAAACTTCAAAAAAGCTCATTGAGATACTTATAAGCACTCATGTTGCATGAAACTTGGTTTAGAGTCCTAGAAAAGCGTTGTTCGATATTTCATACGTTCGTCAAACTTGTACAAAGCTCATTGAGGAAATTATAAGCACTCATGTTGCATGAAACTTGGTTTAGAGTCCTAGAAACGCGTTGTTAGATGTTTCATAAGTTCGTCAAATTTGTACAAAGCTCATTGAGACACTTATAAGCACTGATGTTGCATGGAACTTGGTTTAGAGTCCTAGAAACGAATTGTTAGATGTTTCATAAGTTCGTCAAACTAGTACAAAGCTCATTGAGGAACTCATAAGCACTCATGTTGCATGAAACTTTGTTTAGAGTCCTAGAAACGCGTTGTTAGATGTTTCATAAGTTCGTCAAACTTGTATAAAGCTCATTGAGACACTTATAAGCATTCATGTTGCATGAAACTTGTTTTAGAGTCCTAGAAACGCGTTGTTAGATGTTTCATAAGTTCGAGAAACTTGAACAAAGCTCATTGAGATACTTATAAGCACTCATGTTGCATGAAACTTGGTTTAGAGTTCTAGAAACGCGTTGTTAGATGTTTCATAAGTTCGTGAAACTTGTACAAAGCTCTTTGAGGAACTTATAAGCACTCATGTTGCATGAAACTTGGTTTAGAGTCCTAGAAACGCGTTGTTAGATGTTTCATACGTTCGTCAAACTTGTACAAAGCTCATTGAGGAACTTATAAGCGCTCATGTTGCATGAAACTTGGTTTAGAGTCCTAGAAACGTGTTGTTAGATTTTTCATTCGTTCTTCCAACTTGTACAAAGCTCATAGACGAACTTAGAAGCACTTATGTTTCATGAAACTTGTTTTAGAGTCCTAGAAACGCGTTGTTAGATGTTTCATAAGTTCGTGAAACTTGTACAAAGCTCATTGAGGAACTTATAAGCACTCATGTTGCATGAAACTTGGTTTAGAGTCCTAGAAACGCGTTGTTAGATGTTTCATACGTTCGTCAAACTTGTACAAAGCTCATTGAGGAACTTATAAGCGCTCATGTTGCATGAAACTTGGTTTAGAGTCCTAGAAACGTGTTGTTAGATTTTTCATTCGTTCGTCCAACTTGTACAAAGCTCATAGACGAACTTAGAAGCACTCATGTTGCATGAAACTTGGTTTAGAGTCCTAGAAACGCGTTGTTAGATATTTCATACGTTCGTCAAACTTGTACAAAGCTCATTGAGGAACTTATAAGCACTCATGTTGCATGAAACTTGGTTTAGAGTCCTAGAAACGCGTTGTTAGATGTTTCATACGTTCGTCAAACTTGTACAAAGCTCATTGAGGAACTTATAAGCGCTCATGTTGCATGAAACTTGGTTTAGGGTCCTAGAAACGCGTTGTTAGATGTTTCATACGTTCATCAAACTTGTGCAAAGCTCATTGAGGAACTTATAAGCACTCATGTTGCATGAAACTTGGTTTAGAGTCCTAGAAACGTGTTGTTAGATGTTTCATAATTTTGTGAAAATAGTACAAAGCTCATTAAGGAACTTATAAGCACTGATGTTGCATGACACTTGGTTTAGAGTCCTAGAAACGTGTTGTTAGATGTTTCATAAGTTCGTCAAACTTGTACAAAGCTCATTGAGACACTTGTAAGCATTCATGTTGCATGAATCTTGGTTTAGAGTCCTAGAAACGAGTTGTTAGATGTTTCATAAGTTCGTCAAACTTGTAAAAAGCTCATTGAGGAACTCATAAGCACTCATGTTGCATGAAACTTTGTTTAGAGTCCTAGAAACGCGTTGTTAGATGTTTCATAAGTTCGTCAAACTTGTATAAAGCTCATTGAGACACTTATAAGCATTCATGTTGCATGAAACTTGTTTTAGAGTCCTAGAAACGCGTTGTTAGATGTTTCATAAGTTCGAGAAACTTGAAAAAAGCTCATTGAGATAGTTATAAGCACTCATGTTGCATGAAACTTGGTTTAGAGTCCTAGAAACGTGTTGTTAGGTATTTCATAAGTTCGTGAAACTTGTCCAAAGCTATTTTAGTAACTTATAAGCACTCATGTTGCATGAAACTTGGTTTAGAGTCCTCGAAACGCGTTGTAAGATGTTTCATACGTTCGTAGAACTTGTACAAAGCTCATTGAGGAACTTATAAGCGTTCATGTTGCATGAAACTTGGTTTAGAGTCCTAGAAAAGCGTTGTTAGATATTTCATACGTTCGTCAAACTTGTACAAAGCTCATTGAGGAAATTATAAGCAATCATGTTGCATGAAACTTGGTTTAGAGTCCTAGAAACGCGTTGTTAGATGTTTCATAGTTTTGTGAAAATTGTACAACGCTCATTGAGGAACTTATAAGCACTGATGTTGCATGAAACTTGGTTTAGAGTCCTAGAAACGTGTTGTTAGATGTTTCATAAGTTCGTCAAACTTGTTCAAAGCTCATTGAGACACTTATAAGCATTCATGTTGCATGAATCTTTGTTTAGAGTCCTAGAAACGAGTTGTTAGATGTTTCATAAGTTCGTCAAACTTGTACAAAGCTCATTGAGGAACTCATAAGCACTCATGTTGCATGAAACTTTGTTTAGAGTCCTAGAAACGCATTGTTAGATGTTTCATACGTTTATCAAACTTGTACAAACCTCATTGAGGAACTTATAAGCACTCATGTTGCATGAAACTTGGTTTAGAGTCCTAGAAACGCGTTGTTAGATGTTTCATACGTTCGACAAACTTGTACAAAGCTCATTGAGGAACTTATAAGTGCTCATGTTGCATGAAACTTGGTTTAGAGTCCTAGAAACGCGTTGTTAGATGTTTCATACGTTCGTCAAACTTGTACAAAGCTCATTGAGGAACTTATAAGCACTCATGTTGCATGAAACTTGGTTTAGAGTCCTAGAAACGCGTTGTTAGATGTTTCATACGTTTGTCAAACTTGTACAAAGCTCATTGAGGAACTTATAATCAATCATGTTGCATGAAACTTGGTTTAGAGTCCTAAAAATGCGTTGTTAGATGTTTCATACGTTCGTCAAACTTGTACAAAGCTCATTGAGGAACTTATAAGCACTCATGTTGCATGAAACAAAGTTTAGAGTCCTAGAAACGCGTTGTTAGATGTTTCATACGTTCGTCAAACTTGTACAAAGCTCATTGAGGAACTTATAAGCGCTCATGTTGCATGAAACTTGGTTTAGAGTCCTAGAAACGTGTTGTTAGATTTTTCATTCGTTCGTCCAACTTGTACAAAGCTCATAGACGAACTTAGAAGCACTCATGTTGCATGAAACTTGGTTTAGAGTCCTAGAAACGCGTTGTTAGATATTTCATACGTTCGTCAAACTTGTACAAAGCTCATTGAGGAACTTATAAGCACTCATGTTGCATGAAACTTGGTTTAGAGTCCTAGAAACGCGTTGTTAGATGTTTCATACGTTCGTCAAACTTGTACAAAGCTCATTGAGGAACTTATAAGCGCTCATGTTGCATGAAACTTGGTTTAGGGTCCTAGAAACGCGTTGTTAGATGTTTCATACGTTCATCAAACTTGTGCAAAGCTCATTGAGGAACTTATAAGCACTCATGTTGCATGAAACTTGGTTTAGAGTCCTAGAAACGTGTTGTTAGATGTTTCATAATTTTGTGAAAATAGTACAAAGCTCATTAAGGAACTTATAAGCACCCGATGTTGCATGACACTTGGTTTAGAGTCCTAGAAACGTGTTGTTAGATGTTTCATAAGTTCGTCAAACTTGTACAAAGCTCATTGAGACACTTGTAAGCATTCATGTTGCATGAATCTTGGTTTAGAGTCCTAGAAACGAGTTGTTAGATGTTTCATAAGTTCGTCAAACTTGTAAAAAGCTCATTGAGGAACTCATAAGCACTCATGTTGCATGAAACTTTGTTTAGAGTCCTAGAAACGCGTTGTTAGATGTTTCATAAGTTCGTCAAACTTGTATAAAGCTCATTGAGACACTTATAAGCATTCATGTTGCATGAAACTTGTTTTAGAGTCCTAGAAACGCGTTGTTAGATGTTTCATAAGTTCGAGAAACTTGAAAAAAGCTCATTGAGATAGTTATAAGCACTCATGTTGCATGAAACTTGGTTTAGAGTCCTAGAAACGTGTTGTTAGGTATTTCATAAGTTCGTGAAACTTGTCCAAAGCTATTTTAGTAACTTATAAGCACTCATGTTGCATGAAACTTGGTTTAGAGTCCTCGAAACGCGTTGTAAGATGTTTCATACGTTCGTAGAACTTGTACAAAGCTCATTGAGGAACTTATAAGCGTTCATGTTGCATGAAACTTGGTTTAGAGTACTAGAAAAGCGTTGTTAGATATTTCATACGTTCGTCAAACTTGTACAAAGCTCATTGAGGAAATTATAAGCACTCATGTTGCATGAAACTTGGTTTAGAGTCCTAGAAACGCGTTGTTAGATGTTTCATAGTTTTGTGAAAATTGTACAACGCTCATTGAGGAACTTATAAGCACCCGATGTTGCATGAAACTTGGTTTAGAGTCCTAGAAACGTGTTGTTAGATGTTTCATAAGTTCGTCAAACTTGTTCAAAGCTCATTGAGACACTTATAAGCATTCATGTTGCATGAATCTTTGTTTAGAGTCCTAGAAACGAGTTGTTAGATGTTTCATAAGTTCGTCAAACTTGTACAAAAAGCTCATTGAGGAACTCATAAGCACTCATGTTGCATGAAACTTTGTTTAGAGTCCTAGAAACGCATTGTTAGATGTTTCATACGTTTATCAAACTTGTACAAACCTCATTGAGGAACTTATAAGCACTCATGTTGCATGAAACTTGGTTTAGAGTCCTAGAAACGCGTTGTTAGATGTTTCATACGTTCGACAAACTTGTACAAAGCTCATTGAGGAACTTATAAGCGCTCATGTTGCATGAAACTTGGTTTAGAGTCCTAGAAACGCGTTGTTAGATGTTTCATACGTTCGTCAAACTTGTACAAAGCTCATTGAGGAACTTATAAGCACTCATGTTGCATGAAACTTGGTTTAGAGTCCTAGAAACGCGTTGTTAGATGTTTCATACGTTTGTCAAACATGTACAAAGCTCATTGAGGAACTTATAATCAATCATGTTGCATGAAACTTGGTTTAGAGTCCTAAAAATGCGTTGTTAGATGTTTCATACGTTCGTCAAACTTGTACAAAGCTCATTGAGGAACTTATAAGCACTCATGTTGCATGAAACAAAGTTTAGAGTCATAGAAACGCGTTGTTAGAAGTTTCATACATTCGTCAAACTTGTACAAAGCTCATTGAGGAACTTGTAAGAGTTCATGTTGCATGTAACTTGGTTTAGAGTCCTAGAAACGCGTTGTTAGATGTTTCATAAGTTCGTGAAACTTGTACAAAGCTCATTGAGATACATATAAGCACTCATGTTGCATGAAACTTGGTTTGGAGTCCTAGAAATGCGTTGTTAGATGTTTCATACGTTCGTAAAACTTGTACAAAGCTCATTGAGAAACTTATAAGCACTCATATTGCATGAAACTTGGTTTAAAGACCTAGAAACGCTATGTTAGATGTTTCACAAGTTCGTCAAACTTGTACAAAGCTCATTGAGATACTTATAAGCATTGATGTTGCATGAAACTTGGTTTAGAGTCCTAGAAATTCATTGTTAAATGTTTCATACGTTCGTCAAACTTGTACAAAGCTCATAGAGGAACTTAGAAGCACTAATGTTGCATGAAACTTGTTTTAGAGTCATAGAAACGCGTTGTTAGATGTTTCATAAGTTTGTGAAACTTGTACAAAGCTCATTGAGATACTTATAAGCACTCATGTTGCATGAAACTTGGTTTGGAGTCCTAGAAACGCGGTTGTTAGATGTTTCATACGTTCGTCAAACTTGTTCAAAGCTCATTGAGAAACTTATAAGCACTCATGTTTCATGAAACTTGGTTTAGAGTCCTGAAACTTGTTCAAAGTTTAGATGTTTAAGCACAAATTCGTCAAACTTGTTTACAAAGCTCAAATTCTCAAAGAATACATTGAGCGTTGTTAGATAAGCACCGATGTTGCATGAAACTTTGTTTAGAGTCCTAGAAACGCGTTGTTAGATGTTTCATAAGTTCATGAAACTTGTACAAAGCTCATTGAGATACTTATAAGCACTCATGCTGCATGAAACTTGGTTTGGAGTCCTAGAAATGCGTTGTTAGATGTTTCATACGTTCGTCAAACTTGTACAAAGCTCATTGAGAAACTTATAAGCACTCATGTTGCATGAAACTTGGTTTAGAGTCCTAGAAACGCGTTGTTAGATGTTTCATAAGTTCATGAAACTTGTACAAAGCTCATTGAGATACTTATAAGCACTCATGTTGCATGAAACTTGGTTTGGAGTCCTAGAAACGCGTTGTTAGATGTTTCATACGTTCGTCAAACTTGTACAAAGCTCATTGAGAAACTTATAAGCACTCATGTTGCATGAAACTTGGTTTAGAGTCCTAGAAACGCGTTGTTAGATGTTTCACAAGTTCGTCAAACTTGTACAAAGCTCATTGAGAAAATTATAAGCACTCATGTAGCATGAAACTTGGTTTATAGTCCTAGAAACGCGTTGTTAAATGTTCATAAATTCGTGAAACTTGTACAAAGCTCATTGAGGAACTTATAAGCACTAATGTTGCATAAAACTTTGTTTAGAGTCCTAGAAACACGTTGTTAGATGTTTCATACGTTCGTCAAACTTTTACAAATGTCATTGAGGAACTTATAAGCTCTCATTGTGCATGAAACTTGGTTTAGAGTCCTAGAAACACGTTGTTAGATGTTTCATAATTTGTGAAACTTGTACAAAGCTCATAGAGACACTTATAATCACTCATGTTGCATGAAACTTGGTTTAGAGTCCTAGAAACGCGTTATTAGATGTTTCATAAGTTCGTGAAACTTGTACAAAGCTCATTGAGATACTTATAAGCACTCATGTTGCATGAAACTTGGTTTGGAGTCCTAGAAACGCGGTTGTTAGATGTTTCATACGTTCGTCAAACTTGTTCAAAGCTCATTGAGAAACTTATAAGCACTCATGTTTCATGAAACTTGGTTTAGAGTCCTAGAAACGCGTTGTTAGATGTTTCACAAGTTCGTCAAACTTGTACAAAGCTCATTGAGATACTTATAAGCACTCATGTTGCATGAAACTTGGTTTAGAGTCATAGAAACGCGTTGTTAGATGTTTCATACGTTCGTCAAATTTGTACAAAGCTCACTTAGAAACTTATAAGCACTCATGTTGCATGAAACTTGGTTTATAGTTCTAGAAACGCGTTGTTAGATGTTTCATACGTTCGTCAAACTTGTCCAAAGCTCACTTAGAAACTTATAAGCACTCATGTTGCATGAAACTAGGTTTATAGTCATAGAAACGCGTTGTTAGATGTTCATAAGTTCGTGAAACTTGTACAAAGATCATTGAGGAACTTATAAGCACTCATGTTGCATGAAACTTGGTTTAGAGTCCTAGAAACACGTTGTTAGATGTTTCATACGTTCGTCAAACTTGTACAAAGCTCATTGAGGAACTTATAAGCACTCATGTTGCATGAAACTTGGTTTAGAATCCTAGAAACGCGTTGTTAGATGTTTCATACGTTCGTAAAACTTTTACAAAGCTCATTGAGGAACTTATAAGCACTCATGTTGCATGAAACTTGGTTTAGAGTCCTAGAAACGCGTTGTTAGATGTTTCTTAAGTTCGTCAAACTGGTATAAAGCTCATTGAGACACTTATAATCATTCATGTTTCATGAAACTTGGTTTAGAGTCCTAGAAACGCGTTGTTAGATGTTTCATAAGTTCGTGAAACTTGTACAAAGCTCATTGAGGAACTTATAAGCACTCATGTTGCATGAAACTTGGTTTAGAGTCGTAGAAACGCGTTGTTAGATGTTTCATACGTTTGTCAAACTTGTACAAACCTCATTGAGGGACTTATAAGCACTCATGTTGCATGAAACTTGGCTTAGAGTCCTAGAAACGCGTTGTTAGATGTTTCATACGTTCGACAAACTTGTACAAAGCCTATTGAGGAACTTATAAGCGCTCATGTTGCATGAAACTTGGTTTAGAGTCCTAGAAACGCGTTGTTAGATGTTTCATACGTTCGTAAACTTGTACAAAGCTCATTGAGGAACTTATAAGAGCTCATGTTGCATGAAACTTGGTTTAGAGTCCTAGAAACGCGTTGTTAGATGTTTCATAAGTTCATGAAACTTGTACAAAGCTCATTGAGATACTTATAAGCACTCATGTTGCATGAAACTTGGTTTGGAGTCCTAGAAACGCGGTTGTTAGATGTTTCATACGTTCGTCAAACTTGTACAAAGCTCATTGAGAAACTTATAAGCACTCATGTTGCATGAAACTTGGTTTAGAGTCCTAGAAATGCGTTGTTAGATGTTTCACAAGTTCGTCAAACTTGTACAAAGCTCATTGAGATACTTATAAGCACAGATGTTGCATGAAACTTGGTTTAGAGTCCTAGAAACGCGTTGTTAGATGTTTCATACGTTCGACAAACTTGTACAAATCTCATTGAGAAACTTATAAGCACTCATGTAGCATGAAACTTGGTTTATAGTCCTAGAAACGCGTTGCTAGATGTTCATAAGTTCGTGAAACTTGTACAAAGCTCATTGAGGAACTTATAAGCACTCATGTTGCATGAAACATTGTTTAGAGTCCTGGAAACACGTTGTTAGATGTTTCATACGTTCGTCAAACTTTTATAAATGTCATTGAGGAACTTATAAGCTCTCATTGTGCATGAAACTTGGTTTAGAGTCTTAGAAACGCGTTGTTAGATGTTTCATAATTTGTGAAACTTGTACAAAGCTCATTGAGACACTTATAATCACTCATGTTGAATGAAATTTGGTTTAGAGTCCTAGAAACGCGTTGTTAGATGTTTCATAAGTTCGAGAAACTTGAAAAAAGCTTATTGAGATACTTATAAGCACTCATGTTGCATGAAACTTGGTTTAGAGTCCTAGAAACGTGTTGTTAGATATTTCATAAGTTCGTGAAACTTGTACAAAGCTCTTTTAGTAACTTATAAGCACTCATGTTGCATGAAACTTGGTTTAGAGTCCTCGAAACGCGTTGTTAGATGTTTCATACGTTCGTAGAACTTGTACAAAGCTCATTGAGGAACTTATAAGCGTTCATGTTGCATGAAACTTGGTTTAGAGTCCTAGAAAAGCGTTGTTAGATATTTCATACGTTCGTCAAACTTGTACAAAGCTCATTGAGGAAATTATAAGCACTCATGTTGCATGAAACTTGGTTTAGAGTCCTAGAAACGCGTTGTTAGATGTATCATAGTTTTGTGAAAATTGTACAACGCTCATTGAGGAACTTATAAGCATTGATGTTGCATGAAACTTGGTTTAGAGTCCTAGAAACGTGTTGTTAGATGTTTCATAAGTTCGTCAAACTTGTACAAAGCTCATTGAGACACTTATAAGCATTCATGTTGCATGAATCTTGGTTTAGAGTCCTAGAAACGAGTTGTTAGATGTTTCATAAGTTCGTCAAACTTGTACAAAGCTCATTGAGGAACTCATAAGCACTCATGTTGCATGAAACTTTGTTTAGAGACCTAGAAACGCGTTGTTAGATGTTTCATACGTTTATCAAACTTGTACAAACCTCATTGAGGAACTTATAAGCACTCATGTTGCATGAAACTTGGTTTAGAGTCCTAGAAACGCGTTGTTAGATGGTTCATACGTTCGACAAACTTGTACGAAGCTCATTGAGGAACTTATAAGCGCTCATGTTGCATGAAACTTGGTTTAGAGTCCAAGAAACGCGTTGTTAGATGTTTCATACGTTCGTCAAACTTGTACAAAGCTCATTGAGGAACTTATAAGAGTTCATGTTGCATGAAACTTGGTTTAGAGTCCTATAAACGCGTTGTTAGATGTTTCATAAGTTCGTGAAACTTGTACAAAGCTCATTGAGATACTTATAAGCATTCATGTTGCATGAAACTTGGCTCGGAGTCCTAGAAACGCGTTGTTAGGTGTTTCATACGTTCGTCAAACTTGTACAAAGCTCATTGAGAAACTTATAAGCACTCATGTTGCATGAAACTTGGTTTAGAGTCCTAGAAACGCGTTGTTAGATGTTTCATACGTTTGTCAAACTTGTACAAAGCTCATTGAGGAACTTATAATCAATCATGTTGCATGAAACTTGGTTTAGAGTCCTAAAAATGCGTTGTTAGAGTTTTCATACGTTCGTCAAACTTGTACAAAGCTCATTGAGGAACTTATAAGCACTCATGTTGCATGAAACAGGGTTTAGAGTCCTAGAAACGCGTTGTTAGATGTTTCATACGTTCGTCAAACTTGTACAAAGCTCATTGAGGAACTTATAAGATGTCATGTTGCATGAAACTTGGTTTAGAGTCCTAGAAACGCGTTGTTAGATGTTTCATAAGTTCGTGAAACTTGTACAAAGCTCATTGAGATACATATAAGCACTCATGTTGCATGAAACTTGGTTTGGAGTCCTAGAAATGCGTTGTTAGATGTTTCATACGTTCGTAAAACTTGTACAAAGCTCATTGAGAAACTTATAAGCACTCATGTTGCATGAAACTTGGTTTAAAGACCTAGAAACGCTATGTTAGATGTTTCACAAGTTCGTCAAACTTGTACAAAGCTCATTGAGATACTTATAAGCATTGATGTTGCATGAAACTTGGTTTAGAGTCCTAGAAATTCATTGTTAAATGTTTCATACGTTCGTCAAACTTGTACAAAGCTCATAGAGGAACTTAGAAGCACTAATGTTGCATGAAACTTGTTTTAGAGTCATAGAAACGCGTTGTTAGATGTTTCATAAGTTTGTGAAACTTGTACAAAGCTCATTGAGATACTTATAAGAACTCATGTTGCATGAAACTTGGTTTGGAGTCCTAGAAACGCGGTTGTTAGATGTTTCATACGTTCGTCAAACTTGTTCAAAGCTCATTGAGAAACTTATAAGCACTCATGTTTCATGAAACTTGGTTTAGAGTCCTAGAAACGCGTTGTTAGATGTTTCACAAGTTCGTCAAACTTGTACAAAGCTCATTGAGATACTTATAAGCACTGATGTTGCATGAAACTTTGTTTAGAGTCCTAGAAACGCGTTGTTAGATGTTTCATAAGTTCATGAAACTTGTACAAAGCTCATTGAGATACTTATAAGCACTCATGCTGCATGAAACTTGGTTTGGAGTCCTAGAAACGCGTTGTTAGATGTTTCATACGTTCGTCAAACTTGTACAAAGCTCATTGAGAAACTTATAAGCACTCATGTTGCATGAAACTTGGTTTAGAGTCCTAGAAACGCGTTGTTAGATGTTTCACAAGTTCGTCAAACTTGTACAAAGCTCATTGAGAAACTTATAAGCACTCATGTAGCATGAAACTTGGTTTATAGTCCTAGAAACGCGTTGTTAGATGTTCATAAATTCGTGAAACTTGTACAAAGCTCATAGAGGAACTTATAAGCACTAATGTTGCATAAAACTTTGTTTAGAGTCCTAGAAACACGTTGTTAGATGTTTCATACGTTCGTCAAACTTTTACAAATGTCATTGAGGAACTTATAAGCTCTCATTGTGCATGAAACTTGGTTTAGAGTCCTAGAAACGCGTTATTAGATGTTTCATAAGTTCGTGAAACTTGTACAAAGCTCATTGAGATACTTATAAGCACTCATGTTGAATGAAACTTGGTTTAGAGTCCTAGAAACGCGTTGTTAGATGTTTGATATGTTCGTCAAACTTGTACAAAGCTCATTGAGGAACTTAGAAGCACTCAAGTTGCATGAAACTTGTTTTAGAGTCCTAGAAACGCGTTGTTAGATGTTTCTAAGTTCGTCAAACTTTTACAAATGTCATTGAGGAACTTATAAGCTCTCATTGTGCATGAAACTTGTTTTAGAGTCCTAGAAACGCGTTGTTAGATGTTTCATAAGTTCATCAAACTTGTATAAAGCTCATTGAGACACTTATAATCATTCATGTTGCATGAAACTTGGTTTAGAGTCCTAGAAACGCGTTGTTAGATGTTTCATAAGTTTGTGAAACTTGTACAAAGCTCATTGAGATACTTATAAGCACTCATGTTGCATGAAACTTTGTTTAGAGTCCTAGAAACGCATTGTTAGATGTTTGATATGTTCGTCAAACTTGTAAAAAGCTCATTGAGATACTTATAAGCACTCATGTTGCATGAAACTTGGTTTAGAATCCTAGAAACGCGTTGTTAGATGTTTCATAAGTTCGTCAAACTTGTACAAAGCTCATTGAGATACTTATAAGCACTCATGTTGCATGAAACTTGGTTTAGAGTCATAGAAACGCGTTGTTAGATGTTTCATACGTTCGTCAAATTTGTACAAAGCTCACTTAGAAACTTATAAGCACTCATGTTGCATGAAACTTGGTTTATAGTTCTAGAAACGCGTTGTTAGATGTTTCATACGTTCGTCAAACTTGTACAAAGCTCACTTAGAAACTTATAAGCACTCATGTTGCATGAAACTTGGTTTATAGTCCTAGAAACGCGTTTTTAGATGTTTCATACGTTCGTCAAACTTGTACAAAGCTCATTGAGGAACTTATAAGCACTCATGTTGCATGAAACTTGGTTTAGAATCCTAGAAACGCGTTGTTAGATGTTTCATACGTTCGTAAAGCTTTTACAAAGCTCATTGAGGAACTTATAAGCACTCATGTTGCATGAAACTTGGTTTAGAGTCCTAGAAACGCGTTGTTAGATGTTTCTTAAGTTCGTCAAACGGTATAAAGCTCATTGAGACACTTATAATCATTCATGTTTCATGAAACTTGGTTTAGAGTCCTAGAAACGCGTTGTTAGATGTTTCATAAGTTCGTGAAACTTGTACAAAGCTCATTGAGGAACTTATAAGCACTCATGTTGCATGAAACTTGGTTTAGAGTCGTAGAAACGCGTTGTTAGATGTTTCATACGTTTGTCAAACTTGTACAAACCTCATTGAGGGACTTATAAGCACTCATGTTACATGAAACTTGGCTTAGAGTCCTAGAAACGCGTTGTTAGATGTTTCATACGTTCGACAAACTTGTACAAAGCCCATTGAGGAACTTATAAGCGCTCATGTTGCATGAAACTTGGTTTAGAGTCCTAGAAACGCGTTGTTAGATGTTTCATACGTTCGTAAACTTGTACAAAGCTCATTGAGGAACTTATAAGAGCTCATGTTGCATGAAACTTGGTTTAGAGTCCTAGAAACGCGTTGTTAGATGTTTCATAAGTTCATGAAATTTGTACAAAGCTCATTGAGATACTTATAAGCACTCATGTTGCATGAAACTTTGTTTGGAGTCCTAGAAACGCGGTTGTTAGATGTTTCATACGTTCATGAAATTTGTACAAAGCTCATTGAGAAACTTATAAGCACTCATGTTGCATGAAACTTGGTTTAGAGTCCTAGAAACGCGTTGTTAGATGTTTCACAAGTTCGTCAAACTTGTACAAAGCTCATTGAGATACTTATAAGCACAGATGTTGCATGAAACTTGGTTTAGAGTCCTAGAAACGCGTTGTTAGATGTTTCATACGTTCGACAAACTTGTACAAATCTCATTGAGAAACTTATAAGCACTCATGTAGCATGAAACTTGGTTTATTGTCCTAGAAACGCGTTGTTAGATGTTCATAAGTTCGTGAAACTTGTACAAAGCTCATTGAGGAACTTATAAGCACTCATGTTGCATGAAACTTTGTTTAGAGTCCTGGAAACACGTTGTTAGATGTTTCATACGTTCGTCAAACTTTTATAAATGTCATTGAGGAACTTATAAGCTCTCATTGTGCATGAAACTTGGTTTAGAGTCCTAGAAACGCGTTGTTAGATGTTTCATAATTTGTGAAACTTGTACAAAGCTCATTGAGACACTTATAATCACTCATGTTGAATGAAACTTGGTTTAGAGTCCTAGAAACGCGTTGTTAGATGTTTCATACGTTTGTCAAACTTGTACAAAGCTCATTGAGGAACTTATAAGCGCACATGTTGCATGAAAGTTGGTTTATAGTCCTAGAAACGCGTTGTTAGATGTTTCATAAGTTCGTGAAACTTGTACAAAGTTCATTGAGATACTTATAAGCACTCATGTTGAATGAAACTTGGTTTAGAGTCCTAGAAACGCGTTGTTAGATGTTTGATATGTTCGTCAAACTTGTACAAAGCTCATTGAGGAAATTAGAAGCACTCATGTTGCATGAAACTTGTTTTAGAGTCCTAGAAACGTGTTGTTAGATGTTTCATAAGTTCGTCAAAATTTTACAAATGTCATTGAGGAACTTATAAGCTCTCATTGTGCATGAAACTTGGTTTAGAGTCCTAAAAACACGTTGTTAGATGTTTCATAAGTTCATCAAACTTGTATAAAGCTCATTGAGACACTTATAATCATTCATGTTGCATGAAACTTGGTTTAGAGTCCTAGAAACGCGTTGTTAGATGTTTCATAAGTTTGTGAAACTTGTACAAAGCTCATTGAGATACTTATAAGCACTCATGTTGCATGAAACTTGGTTTAGAGTCCTAGAAACGCGTTGTTAGATGTTTGATATGTTCGTCAAACTTGTAAAAAGCTCATTGAGATACTTATAAGAACTCATGTTGCATGAAACTTGGTTTAGAATCCTAGAAACGAGTTTTTAGATGTTTCATAAGTTCGTCAAACTTGTACAAAGCTAATTGAGATACTTATAAGCACTCATGTTGCATGAAACTTGGTTTAGAGTCATAGAAACGCGTTGTTAGATGTTTCATACGTTCGTCAAATTTGTACAAAGCTCACTTAGAAACTTATAAGCACTCATGTTGCATGAAACTTGGTTTATAGTTCTAGAAACGCGTTGTTAGATGTTTCATACGTTCGTCAAACTTGTACAAGCTCACTTAGAAACTTATAAGCACTCATGTTGCATGAAACTTGGTTTATAGTCCTAGAAACGCGTTGTTAGATATTCATAAGTTCGTGAAACTTGTACAAAGATCATTGAGGAACTTATAAGCACTCATGTTGCATGAAACTTGGTTTAGAGTCCTAGAAACACGTTGTTAGATGTTTCATACGTTCGTCAAACTTGTACAAAGCTTATTGAGGAACTTATAAGCACTCATGTTGCATGAAACTTGGTTTAGAGTCCTAGAAACGCGTTGTTAGATGTTTCACAAGTTCGTCAAACTTGTACAAAGCTCATTGAGATACTTATAAGCACTGATGTTGCATGAAACTTGGTTTAGAGTCCTAGAAACGCGTTGTTAGATGTTTCATACGTTCGACAAACTTGTACAAATCTCATTGAGAAACTTATAAGCACTCATATAGCATGAAACTTGGTTTATAGTCCTAGAAACGCGTTGTTAGATGTTCATAAGTTCGTGAAACTTGTACAAAGCTCATTGAGGAACTTATAAGCACTCATGTTGCATGAAACTTTGTTTAGAGTCCTGGAAATACGTTGTTAGATGTTTCATACGTTCTTCAAACTTTTATAAATGTCATTGAGGAACTTATAAGCTCTCATTGTGCATGAAACTTGGTTTAGAGTCCTAGAAACGCGTTGTTAGATGTTTCATAATTTGTGAAACTTGTACAATGCTCATTGAGACACTTATAATCACTCATGTTGAATGAAACTTGGTTTAGAGTCCTAGAAACGCGTTGTTAGATGTTTCATACGTTTGTCAAACTTGTACAAAGCTCATTGAGGAACTTATAAGCGCACATGTTGCTTGAAACTTGGTTTAGAGTCCTAGAAACGCGTTGTTAGATGTTTCATAAGTTCGTGAAACTTGTACAAAGCTCATTGAGATACTTATAAGCACTCATGTTGAATGAAACTTGGTTTAGAGTCCTAGAAACGCGTTGTTAGATGTTTGATATGTTCGTCAAACTTGTACAAAGCTCATTGAGGAAATTAGAAGCACTCATGTTGCATGAAACTTGTTTTAGAGTCCTAGAAACGTGTTGTTAGATGTTTCATAAGTTCGTCAAAATTTTACAAATGTCATTGAGGAACTTATAAGCTCTCATTGTGCATGAAACTTGGTTTAGAGTCCTAAAAACACGTTGTTAGATGTTTCATAAGTTCATCAAACTTGTATAAAGCTCATTGAGACACTTATAATCATTCATGTTGCATGAAACTTGGTTTAGAGTCCTAGAAACGCGTTGTTAGATGTTTCATAAGTTTGTGAAACTTGTACAAAGCTCATTGAGATACTTATAAGCACTCATGTTGCATGAAACTTGGTTTAGAGTCCTAGAAACGCGTTGTTAGATGTTTGATATGTTCGTCACACTTGTAAAAAGCTCATTGAGATACTTATAAGCACTCATGTTGCATGAAACTTGGTTTAGAATCCTAGAAACGCGTTGTTAGATGTTTCATAAGTTCGTCAAACTTGTACAAAGCTAATTGAGATACTTATAAGCACTCATGTTGCATGAAACTTGGTTTAGAGTCATAGAAACGCGTTGTTAGATGTTTCATACGTTCGTCAAATTTGTACAAAGCTCACTTAGAAACTTATAAGCACTCATGTTGCATGAAACTTGGTTTATAGTTCTAGAAACGCGTTGTTAGATGTTTCATACGTTCGTCAAACTTGTACAAAGCTCACTTAGAAACTTATAAGCACTCATGTTGCATGAAACTTGGTTTATAGTCCTAGAAACGCGTTGTTAGATGTTCATAAGTTCGTGAAACTTGTACAAAGATCATTGAGGAACTTATAAGCACTCATGTTGCATGAAACTTGGTTTAGAGTCCTAGAAACACGTTGTTAGATGTTTCATACGTTCGTCAAACTTGTACAAAGCTTATTGAGGAACTTATAAGCACTCATGTTGCATGAAACTTGGTTTAGAGTCCTAGAAACGCGTTGTTAGATGTTTCAATAGTTCGTCAAACTTGTACAAAGCTCATTGAGATAATTATAAGCACATTTGTTGCATGAAACTTGGTTTAGAGTCCTAGAAACGCGTTGTTAGATGTTTCATACGTTCGACAAACTTGTACAAATCTCATTGAGAAACTTATAAGCACTCATATAGCATGAAACTTGGTTTATAGTCCTAGAAACGCGTTGTTAGATGTTCATAAGTTCGTGAAACTTGTACAAAGCTCATTGAGGAACTTATAAGCACTCATGTTGCATGAAACTTTGTTTAGAGTCCTGGAAACACGTTGTTAGATGTTTCATACGTTCGTCAAACTTTTATAAATGTCATTGAGGAACTTATAAGCTCTCATTGTGCATGAAACTTGGTTTAGAGTCCTAGAAACGCGTTGTTAGATGTTTCATAATTTGTGAAACTTGTACAAAGCTCATTGAGACACTTATAATCACTCATGTTGAATGAAACTTGGTTTAGAGTCCTAGAAACGCGTTGTTAGATGTTTCATACGTTTGTCAAACTTGTACAAAGCTCATTGAGGAACTTATAAGCGCCCATGTTGCATGAAACTTGGTTTAGAGTCCTAGAAACGCGTTGTTAGATGTTCCATAAGTTCGTGAAACTTGTACAAAGCTCATTGAGATACTTATAAACACTCATGTTGAATGAAACTTGGTTTAGAGTCCTAGAAACGCGTTGTTAGATGTTTGATATGTTCGTCAAACTTGTACAAAGCTCATTGAGGAAATTAGAAGCACTCATGTTGCATGAAACTTGTTTTAGAGTCCTAGAAACGTGACGTTAGATGTTTCATAAGTTCGTCAAAATTTTACAAATGTTATTGAGGAACTTATAAGCTCTCATTGTGCATGAAACTTGGTTTAGAGTCCTAAAAACACGTTGTTAGATGTTTCATAAGTTTATCAAACTTGTATAAAGCTCATTGAGACACTTATAATCATTCATGTTGCATGAAACTTGGTTTAGAGTCCTAGAAACGCGTTGTTAGATGTTTCATAAGTTTGTGAAACTTGTACAAAGCTCATTGAGATACTTATAAGCACTCATGTTGCATGAAACTTGGTTTGGAGTCCTAGAAACGCGTTGTTAGATGTTTGATATGTTCGTCAAACTTGTAAAAAGCTCATTGAGATACTTATAAGCACTCATGTTGCATGAAACTTGGTTTAGAATCCTAGAAACGCGTTGTTAGATGTTTCATAAGTTCGTCAAACTTGTATAAAGCTCATTGAGATACTTATAAGCACTCATGTTGCATGAAACTTGGTTTAGAGTCATAGAAACGCGTTGTTAGATGTTTCATACGTTCGTCAAATTTGTACAAAGCTCACTTAGAAACTTATAAGCACTCATGTTGCATGAAACTTGGTTTATAGTTCTAGAAACGCGTTGTTAGATGTTTCATACGTTCGTCAAACTTGTACAAAGCTCACTTAGAAACTTATAAGCACTCATGTTGCATGAAACTTGGTTTATAGTCCTAGAACGCGTTGTTATATGTTCATAAGTTCGTGAAACTTGTACAAAGATCATTGAGGAACTTATAAGCACTCATGTTGCATGAAACTTGGTTTAGAGTCCTAGAAACACGTTGTTAGATGTTTCATACGTTCGTCAAACTTGTACAAAGCTTATTGAGGAACTTATAAGCACTCATGTTGCATGAAACTTGGTTTAGAGTCCTAGAAACGCGTTGTTAGATGTTTCTTAAGTTCGTCAAACTGGTATAAAGCTCATTGAGACACTTATAATCATTCATGTTTCATGAAACTTGGTTTAGAGTCCTAGAAACGCGTTGTTAGATGTTTCTTAAGTTCGTCAAACTGGTATAAAGCTCATTGAGACACTTATAATCATTCAAGTTTCATGAAACTTGGTTTAGAGTCCTAGAAACGCGTTGTTAGATGTTTCAAAAGTTCGTGAAACTTGTACAAAGCTCATTGAGGAACTTATAAGCACTCATGTTGCATGAAACTTGGTTTAGAGTCGTAGAAACGCGTTGTTAGATATTTCATACGTTTGTCAAACTTGTACAAACCTCATTGAGGGACTTATAAGCACTCATGTTGCATGAAACTTG
Organism: Cochlearia excelsa; assembly: GCA_963556525.1. Taxonomy (NCBI): domain Eukaryota; kingdom Viridiplantae; phylum Streptophyta; class Magnoliopsida; order Brassicales; family Brassicaceae; genus Cochlearia; species Cochlearia excelsa. Next base: position 33,415,267 of record OY748327.1, on the reverse strand, counting down.
GTTTAGAGTCCTAGAAACGCGTTGTTAGATGTTTCATACGTTCGACAAACTTGTGCAAAGCTCATTGAGGAACTTATAAGCGCTCATGTTGCATGAAACTTGGTTTAGAGTCCTAGAAACGCGTTGTTAGATGTTTCATACGTTCGTCAAACTTGTACAAAGCTCATTGAGGAACTTATAAGAGCTCATGTTGCATGAAAATTGGTTTAGAGTCCTAGAAACGCGTTGTTAGATGTTTCATAAGTTCATGAAACTTGTACAAAGCTCATTGAGATACTTATAAGCACTCATGTTGCATGAAACTTGGTTTGGAGTCCTAGAAACGCGGTTGTTAGATGTTTCATACGTACGTCAAACTTGTACAAAGCTCATTGAGAAACTTATAAGCACTCATGTTGCATGAAACTTGGTTTAGAGTCCTAGAAACGCGTTGTTAGATGTTTCACAAGTTCGTCAAACTTGTTCAAAGCTCATTGAGATACTTATAAGCACTGATGTTGCATGAAACTTGGTTTAGAGTCCTAGAAACGCGTTGTTAGATGTTTCATACGTTCGACAAACTTGTACAAAGCTCATTGAGAAATTATAAGCACTCATGTAGCATGAAACTTGGTTTATAGTCCTAGAAACGCGTTGTTAGAAGTTCATAAGTTCGTGAAACTTGTACAAAGCTCATTGAGGAACTTATAAGCACTCATGTTGCATGAAACTTTGTTTAGAGTCCTAGAAACACGTTGTTAGATGTTTCATACGTTCGTCAAAATTTTATAAATGTCATTGAGGAACTTATAAGCTCTCATTGTGCATGAAACTTGGTTTAGAGTCCTATAAACGCGTTGTTAGATGTTTCATAATTTGTGAAACTTGTACAAAGCTCATTGAGACACTTATAATCACTCATGTTGCATGAAACTTGGTTTAGAGTCCTAGAAACGCGTTGTTAGATGTTTCATACGTTTGTCAAACTTGTACAAAGCTCATTGAGGAACTTATAAGCGCCCATGTTGCATGAAACTTGGTTTAGAGTCCTAGAAACGCGTTGTTAGATGTTTCATAAGTTCGTGAAAATTGTACAAAGCTCATTGAGATACTTATAAGCACTCATGTTGAATGAAACTTGGTTTACAGTCCTAGAAACGCGTTGTTAGATGTTTGATATGTTCGTCAAACTTGTACAAAGCTCATTGAGGAACTTAGAAGCACTCAAGTTGCATGAAACTTGTTTTAGAATCCTAGAAACGTGTTGTTAGATGTTTCATAAGATCGTCAAAATTTTACAAATGTCATTGAGGAACTTATAAGCTCTCATTGTGCATGAAACTTGGTTTAGAGTCCTAAAAACACGTTGTTAGATGTTTCATAAGTTCATCAAACTTGTATAAAGCTCATTGAGACACTTATAATCATTCATGTTGCATGAAACTTGGTTTAGAGTCCTAGAAACGCGTTGTTAGATGTTTCATAAGTTTGTGAAACTTGTACAAAGCTCATTGAGATACTTATAAGCACTCATGTTGCATGAAACTTGGTTTAGAGTCCTAGAAACGCGTTGTTAGATGTTTGATATGTTCGTCAAACTTGTAAAAAGCTCATTGAGATACTTATAAGCACTCAGGTTGCATGAAAATTGGTTTAGAATCCTAGAAACGCGTTGTTAGATATTTCATAAGTTCGTCTAACTTGTACAAAGCTCATTGAGATACTTATAAGCACTAATGTTGCATGAAACTTGGTTTGGAGTCATAGAAACGTGTTGTTAGATGTTTCATACGTTCGTCAAACTTGTACAAAGCTCACTTAGAAACTTATAAGCACTCATGTTGCATGAAACTTGGTTTATAGTCCTAGAAACGCGTTGTTAGATGTTCATAAGTTCGTGAAACTTGTACAAAGCTCATTGAGGAACTTATAAGCACTCATGTTGCATGAAACTTGGTTTAGAGTCCTAGAAACACGTTGTTAGATGTTTCATACGTTCGTCAAACTTGTACAAAGCTCATTGAGGAACTTATAAGCGCTCATGTTGCATGAAACTTGGTTTAGACTCCTAGAAACGCTTTGTTAGATGTTTCATAAATTCGTGAAACTTGTACAAAGCTCATTGAGGAACTTATAAGCACTCATGTTGCATGAAACTTGGTTTAGAATCCTAGAAACGCGTTGTTAGATGTTTCATACGTTCGTAAAACTTGTACAAAGCTTATTGAGGAACTTATAAGCACTCATGTTGCATGAAACTTGGTTTAGAGTCCTAGAAACGCGTTGTTAGATGTTTCACTAGTTCGTCAAACTTGTACAAAGCTCATTGAGATACTTATAAGCACAGATGTTGCATGAAACTTGGTTTAGAGTCCTAGAAACGCGTTATTAGATGTTTCATACGTTCGACAAACTTGTACAAATCTCATTGAGAAACTTATAAGCACTCATATAGCATGAAACTTGGTTTATAGTCCTAGAAACGCGTTGTTAGATGTTCATAAGTTCGTGAAACTTGTACAAAGCTCATTGAGGAACTTATAAGCACTCATGTTGCATGAAACTTTGTTTAGAGTCCTGGAAACACGTTGTTAGATGTTTCATACGTTCGTCAAACTTTTATAAATGTCATTGAGGAACTTATAAGCTCTCATTGTGCATGAAACTTGGTTTAGAGTCCTAGAAACGCGTTGTTAGATGTTTCATAATTTGTGAAACTTGTACAAAGCTCATTGAGACACTTATAATCACTCATGTTGAATGAAACTTGGTTTAGAGTCCTAGAAACGCGTTGTTAGATGTTTCATACGTTTGTCAAACTTGTACAAAGCTCATTGAGGAACTTATAAGCGCCCATGTTGCATGAAACTTGGTTTAGAGTCCTAGAAACGCGTTGTTAGATGTTCCATAAGTTCGTGAAACTTGTACAAAGCTCATTGAGATACTTATAAACACTCATGTTGAATGAAACTTGGTTTAGAGTCCTAGAAACGCGTTGTTAGATGTTTGATATGTTCGTCAAACTTGTACAAAGCTCATTGAGGAAATTAGAAGCACTCATGTTGCATGAAACTTGTTTTAGAGTCCTAGAAACGTGACGTTAGATGTTTCATAAGTTCGTCAAAATTTTACAAATGTTATTGAGGAACTTATAAGCTCTCATTGTGCATGAAACTTGGTTTAGAGTCCTAAAAACACGTTGTTAGATGTTTCATAAGTTTATCAAACTTGTATAAAGCTCATTGAGACACTTATAATCATTCATGTTGCATGAAACTTGGTTTAGAGTCCTAGAAACGCGTTGTTAGATGTTTCATAAGTTTGTGAAACTTGTACAAAGCTCATTGAGATACTTATAAGCACTCATGTTGCATGAAACTTGGTTTGGAGTCCTAGAAACGCGTTGTTAGATGTTTGATATGTTCGTCAAACTTGTAAAAAGCTCATTGAGATACTTATAAGCACTCATGTTGCATGAAACTTGGTTTAGAATCCTAGAAACGCGTTGTTAGATGTTTCATAAGTTCGTCAAACTTGTATAAAGCTCATTGAGATACTTATAAGCTATCATGTTGCATGAAACTTGGTTTAGAGTCATAGAAACGCGTTGTTAGATGTTTCATACGTTCGTCAAATTTGTACAAAGCTCACTTAGAAACTTATAAGCACTCATGTTGCATGAAACTTGGTTTATAGTTCTAGAAACGCGTTGTTAGATGTTTCATACGTTCGTAAAACTTGTACAAAGCTCACTTAGAAACTTATAAGCACTCATGTTGCATGAAACTTGGTTTATAGTCCTAGAACGCGTTGTTATATGTTCATAAGTTCGTGAAACTTGTACAAAGATCATTGAGGAACTTATAAGCACTCATGTTGCATGAAACTTGGTTTAGAGTCCTAGAAACACGTTGTTAGATGTTTCATACGTTCGTCAAACTTGTACAAAGCTTATTGAGGAACTTATAAGCACTCATGTTGCATGAAACTTGGTTTAGAGTCCTAGAAACGCGTTGTTAGATGTTTCTTAAGTTCGTCAAACTGGTATAAAGCTCATTGAGACACTTATAATCATTCATGTTTCATGAAACTTGGTTTAGAGTCCTAGAAACGCGTTGTTAGATGTTTCTTAAGTTCGTCAAACTGGTATAAAGCTCATTGAGACACTTATAATCATTCATGTTTCATGAAACTTGGTTTAGAGTCCTAGAAACGCGTTGTTAGATGTTTCAAAAGTTCGTGAAACTTGTACAAAGCTCATTGAGGAACTTATAAGCACTCATGTTGCATGAAACTTGGTTTAGAGTCGTAGAAACGCGTTGTTAGATATTTCATACGTTTGTCAAACTTGTACAAACCTCATTGAGGGACTTATAAGCACTCATGTTGCATGAAACTTGGTTTAGAGTCCTAGAAACGCGTTGTTAGATGTTTCATACGTTCGACAAACTTGTACAAAGCTCATTGAGGAACTTATAAGCGCTCATGTTGCATGAAACTTGGTTTAGAGTCCTAGAAACGCGTTGTTAGATGTTTCATACGTTCGTCAAACTTGTACAAAGCTCATTGAGGAACTTATAAGAGCTCATGTTGCATGAAAATTGGTTTAGAGTCCTAGAAACGCGTTGTTAGATGTTTCATAAGTTCATGAAACTTGTACAAAGCTCATTGAGATACTTATAAGCACTCATGTTGCATGAAACTTGGTTTGGAGTCCTAGAAACGCGGTTGTTAGATGTTTCATACGTACGTCAAACTTGTACAAAGCTCATTGAGAAACTTATAAGCACTCATGTTGCATGAAACTTGGTTTAGAGTCCTAGAAACGCGTTGTTAGATGTTTCACAAGTTCGTCAAACTTGTTCAAAGCTCATTGAGATACTTATAAGCACTTGATGTTGCATGAAACTTGGTTTAGAGTCCTAGAAACGCGTTGTTAGATGTTTCATACGTTCGACAAACTTGTACAAAGCTCATTGAGAAATTATAAGCACTCATGTAGCATGAAACTTGGTTTATAGTCCTAGAAACGTGTTGTTAGAAGTTCATAAGTTCGTGAAACTTGTACAAAGCTCATTGAGGAACTTATAAGCACTCATGTTGCATGAAACTTTGTTTAGAGTCCTAGAAACACGTTGTTAGATGTTTCATACGTTCGTCAAAATTTTATAAATGTCATTGAGGAACTTATAAGCTCTCATTGTGCATGAAACTTGGTTTAGAGTCCTATAAACGCGTTGTTAGATGTTTCATAATTTGTGAAACTTGTACAAAGCTCATTGAGACACTTATAATCACTCATGTTGCATGAAACTTGGTTTAGAGTCCTAGAAACGCGTTGTTAGATGTTTCATACGTTTGTCAAACTTGTACAAAGCTCATTGAGGAACTTATAAGCGCCCATGTTGCATGAAACTTGGTTTAGAGTCCTAGAAACGCGTTGTTAGATGTTTCATAAGTTCGTGAAAATTGTACAAAGCTCATTAAGATACTTATAAGCACTCATGTTGAATGAAACTTGGTTTACGATCCTAGAAACGCGTTGTTAGATGTTTGATATGTTCGTCAAACTTGTACAAAGCTCATTGAGGAACTTAGAAGCACTCAAGTTGCATGAAACTTGTTTTAGAATCCTAGAAACGTGTTGTTAGATGTTTCATAAGATCGTCAAAATTTTACAAATGTCATTGAGGAACTTATAAGCTCTCATTGTGCATGAAACTTGGTTTAGAGTCCTAAAAACACGTTGTTAGATGTTTCATAAGTTCATCAAACTTGTATAAAGCTCATTGAGACACTTATAATCATTCATGTTGCATGAAACTTGGTTTAGAGTCCTAGAAACGCGTTGTTAGATGTTTCATAAGTTTGTGAAACTTGTACAAAGCTCATTGAGATACTTATAAGCACTCATGTTGCATGAAACTTGGTTTAGAGTCCTAGAAACGCGTTGTTAGATGTTTGATATGTTCGTCAAACTTGTAAAAAGCTCATTGAGATACTTATAAGCACTCAGGTTGCATGAAAATTGGTTTAGAATCCTAGAAACGCGTTGTTAGATGTTTCATAAGTTCGTCTAACTTGTACAAAGCTCATTGAGATACTTATAAGCACTAATGTTGCATGAAACTTGGTTTGGAGTCATAGAAACGCGTTGTTAGATGTTTCATACGTTCGTCAAACTTGTACAAAGCTCACTTAGAAACTTATAAGCACTCATGTTGCATTAAACTTGGTTTATAGTCCTAGAAACGCGTTGTTAGATGTTCATAAGTTCGTGAAACTTGTACAAAGCTCATTGAGGAACTTATAAGCACTCATGTTGCATGAAACTTGGTTTAGAGTCCTAGAAACACGTTGTTAGATGTTTCATACGTTCGTCAAACTTGTACAAAGCTCATTGAGGAACTTATAAGCGCTCATGTTGCATGAAACTTGGTTTAGACTCCTAGAAACGCTTTGTTAGATGTTTCATAAATTCGTGAAACTTGTACAAAGCTCATTGAGGAACTTATAAGCACTCATGTTGCATGAAACTTGGTTTAGAATCCTAGAAACGTGTTGTTAGATGTTTCATACGTTCGTAAAACTTGTACAAAGCTTATTGAGGAACTTATAAGCACTCATGTTGCATGAAACTTGGTTTAGAGTCCTAGAAACGCGTTGTTAGATGTTTCTTAAGTTCGTCAAACTTGTATAAAGCTCATTGAGACACTTATAATCATTCATGTTTCATGAAACTTGGTTTAGAGTCCTAGAAACGCGTTGTTCGATGTTTCATAAGTTCGTGAAACTTGTACAAAGCTCATTGAGGAACTTATAAGCCCTCATGTTGCATGAAACTTGGTTTAGAGTCGTAGAAACGCGTTGTTAGATGTTTCATACGTTTGTCAAACTTGTACAAATCTCCTTGAGGAACTTATAAGCACTCATGTTGCATGAAACTTGGTTTAGAGTCCTAGAAACGCGTTGTTAGATGTTTCATACGTTCGACAAACTTGTACAAAGCTCATTGAGGAACTTATAAGCGCTCATGTTGCATGAAACTTGGTTTAGAGTGCTAGAAACACGTTGTTAGATGTTTCATACGTTCGTGAAACTTGTACAAAGCTCATTGAGGAACTTATAATAGCTCATGTTGCATGAAACTTGGTTTAGAGTCCTGGTTTAGAGTCCTAGAAACGCGTTGTTAGATGTTTCATAAGTTCATGAAACTTGTACAAAGCTCATTGAGATACTTATAAGCACTCATGTTGCATGAAACTTGGTTTGGAGTCCTAGCAACACGTTGTTAGATGTTTCATACGTTCGTCAAACTTGTACAAAGCTCATTGAGAAACTTATAAGCACTAATGTTGCATGAAACTTGGTTTAGAGTCCTAGAAACGCGTTGTTAGATGTTTCACAAGTTCGTCAAACTTGTACAAAACTCATTGAGATACTTATAAGCACTCATGTTGCATGAAACTTAATTGGTTTAGAGTTATAGAAACGCGTTGTTAGATGTTTCATACGTTCGTCAAACTTGTACAAAGCTCACTTAGAAACTTATAAGCACTCATGTTGCATGAAACTTGGTTTAGAGTCCTAGAAACACGTTGTTAGATGTTTCATACGTTCGTCAAACTTGTACAAAGTTCATTGAGGAACTTATAAGCGCTCATGTTGCATGAAACTTGGTTTAGAGTCCTAGAAACGCTTTGTTAGATGTTTCATAAGTTCGTGAAACTTGTACAAAGCTCATTGAGGAACTTATAAGCACTCATGTTGCATGAAACTTGGTTTAGAATCCTAGAAACGCGTTATTAGATGTTTCATACGTTCGTAAAACTTGTACAAAAATCATTGAGGAACTTATAAGCACTCATGTTGCATGAAACTTGGTTTAGAGTCCTAGAAACACGTTGTTAGATGTTTTTTAAGTTCGTCAAACTTGTATAAAGCTCGTTGAGACACTTATAATCATTCATGTTTCATGAAACTTGGTTTAGAGTCCTAGAAACGCGTTGTTAGATGTTTCATAAGTTCGTGAAACTTGTACAAAGCTCATTGAGGAACTTATAAGCACTCATGTTGAATGAAACTTGGTTTAGAGTCGTAGAAACGCGTTGTTAGATATTTCATACGTTTGTCAAACTTGTACAAACCTCATTTAGGAACTTATAAGCACTCATATTCATGAAACTTGGTTTAGAGTCCTAGAAACGCGTTGTTAGATGTTTCATACGTTCGACAAACTTGTACAAAGCTCATTGAGGAACTTATAAGCGATCATGTTGCATGAAACTTGGTTTAGAGTCCTAGATACGCGTTGTTAGATGTTTCATACGTTCGTCAAACTTGTACAAAGCTCATTGAGGAACTTATAAGAGCTTATGTTGCATGAAACTTGGTTTAGAGTCCTAGAAACGCGTTGTTAGATGTTTCATAAGTTCATGAAACTTGTACAAAGCTCATTGAGATACTTATAAGCACTCATGTTGCATGAAACTTGGTTTGGAGTCCTAGAAATGCGTTGTTAGATGTTTCATACGTTCGTCAAACTTGTACAAAGCTCATTGAGAAACTTATAAGCACTCATCTTGCATGAAACTTGGTTTAGAGTCCTAGAAACGCGTTGTTAGATGTTTCACAAGTTCGTCAAACTTGTACAAAGCTCATTGAGATACTTATAAGCATTGATGTTGCATGAAACTTGGTTTAGAGTCCTAGAAACGCGTTGTTATATGTTTCATAAGTTCGTCAAACTTGTACAAAGCTCATTGAGATACTTATAAGCACTCATGTTGCATGAAACTTGGTTTAGAGTCCTAGAAACGCGTCGTTAGATGTTTCACAAGTTCGTCAAACTTGTACAAAGCTCAATGAGATACTTATAAGCATTGATGTTGCATGAAACTTGGTTTAGAGTCCTAGAAACGCGTTGTTAGATGTTTCATACGTTCGTCAAACTTGTACAAAGCTCACTTAGAAACTTATAAGCACTCATGTTGCATGAAACTTGGTTTATAGTTCTAGAAACGCGTTGTTAGATGTATCATACGTTCGTCAAACTTGTACAAAGCTCACTTAGAAACTTATAAGCACTCATATTGCATGAAACTTGGTTTATAGTCCTAGAAACGCGTTGTTAGATGTTTCATACGTTCGTCAAACTTGTACAAAGCTCACTTAGAAACTTATAAGCACTCATGTTGCATGAAACTTGGTTTAGAGTCCTAGAAACACGTTGTTAGATGTTTCATACGTTCGTCAAACTTGTACAAAGTTCATTGAGGAACTTATAAGCGCTCATGTTGCATGAAACTTGGTTTAGAGTCCTAGAAACGCTTTGTTAGATGTTTCATAAGTTCGTGAAACTTGTACAAAGCTCATTGAGGAACTTATAAGCACTCATGTTGCATGAAACTTGGTTTAGAATCCTAGAAACGCGTTGTTAGATGTTTCATACGTTCGTAAAACTTGTACAAAAATCATTGAGGAACTTATAAGCACTCATGTTGCATGAAACTTGGTTTAGAGTCCTAGAAACACGTTGTTAGATGTTTTTTAAGTTCGTCAAACTTGTATAAAGCTCGTTGAGACACTTATAATCATTCATGTTTCATGAAACTTGGTTTAGAGTCCTAGAAACGCGTTGTTAGATGTTTCATAAGTTCGTGAAACTTGTACAAAGCTCATTGAGGAACTTATAAGCACTCAAAGTTGAATGAAACTTGGTTTAGAGTCGTAGAAACGCGTTGTTAGATATTTCATACGTTTGTCAAACTTGTACAAACCTCATTTAGGAACTTATAAGCACTCATATTCATGAAACTTGGTTTAGAGTCCTAGAAACGCGTTGTTAGATGTTTCATACGTTCGACAAACTTGTACAAAGCTCATTGAGGAACTTATAAGCGATCATGTTGCATGAAACTTGGTTTAGAGTCCTAGATACGCGTTGTTAGATGTTTCATACGTTCGTCAAACTTGTACAAAGCTCATTGAGGAACTTATAAGAGCTTATGTTGCATGAAACTTGGTTTAGAGTCCTAGAAACGCGTTGTTAGATGTTTCATAAGTTCATGAAACTTGTACAAAGCTCATTGAGATACTTATAAGCACTCATGTTGCATGAAACTTGGTTTGGAGTCCTAGAAATGCGTTGTTAGATGTTTCATACGTTCGTCAAACTTGTACAAAGCTCATTGAGAAACTTATAAGCACTCATCTTGCATGAAACTTGGTTTAGAGTCCTAGAAACGCGTTGTTAGATGTTTCACAAGTTCGTCAAACTTGTACAAAGCTCATTGAGATACTTATAAGCATTGATGTTGCATGAAACTTGGTTTAGAGTCCTAGAAACGCGTTGTTATATGTTTCATAAGTTCGTCAAACTTGTACAAAGCTCATTGAGATACTTATAAGCACTCATGTTGCATGAAACTTGGTTTAGAGTCCTAGAAACGCGTCGTTAGATGTTTCACAAGTTCGTCAAACTTGTACAAAGCTCAATGAGATACTTATAAGCATTGATGTTGCATGAAACTTGGTTTAGAGTCCTAGAAACGCGTTGTTAGATGTTTCATACGTTCGTCAAACTTGTACAAAGCTCACTTAGAAACTTATAAGCACTCATGTTGCATGAAACTTGGTTTATAGTTCTAGAAACGCGTTGTTAGATGTATCATACGTTCGTCAAACTTGTACAAAGCTCACTTAGAAACTTATAAGCACTCATATTGCATGAAACTTGGTTTATAGTCCTAGAAACGCGTTGTTAGATGTTCATAAGTTCGTGAAACTTGTACAAAGCTCATTGAGGAACTTATAAGCACTCATGTTGCATGAAACTTGGTTTAGAGTCCTAGAAACACGTTGTTAGATGTTTCATACGTTCGTCAAACTTGTACAAAGCTCATTGAGGAACTTATAAGCGCTCATGTTGCATGAAACTTGGTTTAGACTCCTAGAAACGCTTTGTTAGATGTTTCATAAATTCGTGAAACTTGTACAAAGCTCATTGAGGAACTTATAAGCACTCATGTTGCATGAAACTTGGTTTAGAATCCTAGAAACGCGTTGTTAGATGTTTCATACGTTCGTCAAACTTGTACAAAGCTCATTGAGGAACTTATAAGCACTCATGTTGCATGAAACTTGGTTTAGAGTCCTAGAAACGCGTTGTTAGATGTTTCTTAAGTTCGTCAAACTTGTATAAAGCTCATTGAGACACTTATAAGCATTCATGTTTCATGAAACTTGGTTTAGAGTCCTAGAAACGCGTTGTTAGATGTTTCATAAGTTCGTGAAACTTGTACAAAGCTCATTGAGGAACTTATAAGCACTCATGTTGCATGAAACTTGGTTTAGAGTCGTAGAAACGCGTTGTTAGATGTTTCATACGTTTGTCAAACTTGTACAAATCTCATTGAGGAACTTATAAGCACTCATGTTGCATGAAACTTGGTTTAGAGTCCTAGAAACGCGTTGTTAGATGTTTCATACGTTCGATAAACTTGTACAAAGCTCATTGAGGAACTTATAAGCGCTCATGTTGCATGAAACTTGGTTTAGAGTCCTAGAAACGCGTTGTTAGATGTTTCATACGTTCGTCAAACTTGTACAAAGCTCATTGAGGAACTTATAAGAGCTCATGTTGCATGAAACTTGGTTTAGAGTCCTAGAAACGCGTTGTTAGATGTTTCATAAGTTCATGAAACTTGTACAAAGCTCATTGAGATACTTATAAGCACTCATGTTGCATGAAACTTGGTTTGGAGTCCTAGAAACGCGTTGTTAGATGTTTCATACGTTCGTCAAACTTGTACAAAGCTCATTGAGAAACTTATAAGCACTAATGTTGCATGAAACTTGGTTTAGAGTCCTAGAAACGCGTTGTTAGATGTTTCACAAGTTCGTCAAACTTGTACAAAACTCATTGAGATACTTATAAGCACTCATGTTGCATGAAACTTAATTGGTTTAGAGTCATAGAAACGCGTTGTTAGATGTTTCATACGTTCGTCAAACTTGTACAAAGCTCACTTAGAAACTTATAAGCACTCATGTTGCATGAAACTTGGTTTATAGTTCTAGAAACGCGTTGTTAGATGTTTCATACGTTCGTCAAACTTGTACAAAGCTCACTTAGAAACTTATAAGCACTCATATTGCATGAAACTTGGTTTATAGTCCTAGAAACGCGTTGTTAGATGTTCATAAGTTCGTGAAACTTGTACAAAGCTCATTGAGGAACTTATAAGCACTCATGTTGCATGAAACTTGGTTTAGAGTCCTAGAAACACGTTGTTAGATGTTTCATACGTTCGTCAAACTTGTACAAAGTTCATTGAGGAACTTATAAGCGCTCATGTTGCATGAAACTTGGTTTAGAGTCCTAGAAACGCTTTGTTAGATGTTTCATAAGTTCGTGAAACTTGTACAAAGCTCATTGAGGAACTTATAAGCACTCATGTTGCATGAAACTTGGTTTAGAATCCTAGAAACGCGTTATTAGATGTTTCATACGTTCGTAAAACTTGTACAAAAATCATTGAGGAACTTATAAGCACTCATGTTGCATGAAACTTGGTTTAGAGTCCTAGAAACGCGTTGTTAGATGTTTTTTAAGTTCGTCAAACTTGTATAAAGCTCGTTGAGACACTTATAATCATTCATGTTTCATGAAACTTGGTTTAGAATCCTAGAAACGCGTTGTTAGATGTTTCATAAATTCGTGAAACTTGTACAAAGCTCATTGAGGAACTTATAAGCACTCATGTTGCATGAAACTTGGTTTAGAGTCGTAGAAACGCGTTGTTAGATATTTCATACGTTTGTCAAACTTGTACAAACCTCATTTAGGAACTTATAAGCACTCATATTCATGAAACTTGGGTTAGAGTCCTAGAAACGCGTTGTTAGATGTTTCATACGTTCGACAAACTTGTACAAAGCTCATTGAGGAACTTATAAGCGATCATGTTGCATGAAACTTGGTTTAGAGTCCTAGAGACGCGTTGTTAGATGTTTCATACGTTTGTCAAACTTGTACAAAGCTCATTGAGGAACTTATAAGAGCTTATGTTGCATGAAACTTGGTTTAGAGTCCTAGAAACGCGTTGTTAGATGTTTCATAAGTTCATGAAACTTGTACAAAGCTCATTGAGATACTTATAAGCACTCATGTTGCATGAAACTTGGTTTGGAGTCCTAGAAACGCGTTGTTAGATGTTTCATACGTTCGTCAAACTTGTACAAAGCTCATTGAGAAACTTATAAGCACTCATCTTGCATGAAACTTGGTTTAGAGTCCTAGAAACGCGTTGTTAGATGTTTCACAAGTTCGTCAAACTTGTACAAAGCTCATTGAGATACTTATAAGCATTGATGTTGCATGAAACTTGGTTTAGAGTCCTAGAAACGCGTTGTTATATGTTTCATAAGTTCGTCAAACTTGTACAAAGCTCATTGAGATACTTATAAGCACTCATGTTGCATGAAACTTGGTTTAGAGTCCTAGAAACGCGTCGTTAGATGTTTCACAAGTTCGTCAAACTTGTACAAAGCTCATTGAGATACTTATAAGCATTGATGTTGCATGAAACTTGGTTTAGAGTCCTAGAAACGCGTTGTTAGATGTTTCATACGTTCGTCAAACTTGTACAAAGCTCACTTAGAAACTTATAAGCACTCATGTTGCATGAAACTTGGTTTATAGTTCTAGAAACGCGTTGTTAGATGTATCATACGTTCGTCAAACTTGTACAAAGCTCACTTAGAAACTTATAAGCACTCATATTGCATGAAACTTGGTTTATAGTCCTAGAAACGTGTTGTTAGATGTTCATAAGTTCGTGAAACTTGTACAAAGCTCATTGAGGAACTTATAAGCACTCATGTTGCATGAAACTTGGTTTAGAGTCCTAGAAACACGTTGTTAGATGTTTCATACGTTCGTCAAACTTGTACAAAGCTCATTGAGGAACTTATAAGCGCTCATGTTGCATGAAACTTGGTTTAGACTCCTAGAAACGCTTTGTTAGATGTTTCATAAATTCGTGAAACTTGTACAAAGCTCATTGAGGAACTTATAAGCACTCATGTTGCATGAAACTTGGTTTAGAATCGTAGAAACGCGTTGTTAGATGTTTCATACGTTCGTAAAACTTGTACAAAGCTCATTGAGGAACTTATAAGCACTCATGTTGCATGAAACTTGGTTTAGAGTCCTAGAAACGCGTTGTTAGATGTTTCTTAAGTTCGTCAAACTTGTATAAAGCTCATTGAGACACTTATAATCATTCATGTTTCATGAAACTTGGTTTAGAGTCCTAGAAACGCGTTGTTAGATGTTTCATAAGTTCGTGAAACTTGTACAAAGCTCATTGAGGAACTTATAAGCACTCATGTTGCATGAAACTTGGTTTAGAGTCGTAGAAACGCGTTGTTAGATGTTTCATACGTTTGTCAAACTTGTACAAATGTCATTGAGGAACTTATAAGCACTCATGTTGCATGAAACTTGGTTTAGAGTCCTAGAAACGCGTTGTTAGATGTTTCATACGTTCGACAAACTTGTACAAAGCTCATTGAGGAACTTATAAGCGCTCATGTTGCATGAAACTTGGTTTAGAGTCCTAGAAACGCGTTGTTAGATGTTTCATACGTTCGTCAAACTTGTACAAAGCTCATTGAGGAAGTTATAAGAGCTCATGTTGCATGAAATTTGGTTTAGAGTCCTAGAAACGCGTTGTTAGATGTTTCATAAGTTCATGAAACTTGTACAAAGCTCATTGAGATACTTATAAGCACTCATGTTGCATGAAACTTGGTTTGGAGTCCTAGAAACGCGTTGTTAGATGTTTCATACGTTCGTCAAACTTGTACAAAGCTCATTGAGAAACTTATAAGCACTAATGTTGCATGAAACTTGGTTTAGAGTCCTAGAAACGCGTTGTTAGATGTTTCACAAGTTCGTCAAACTTGTACAAAGCTCATTGAGATACTTATAAGCACTCATGTTGCATGAAATTTTGTTTAGAGTCATAGAAACGGGTTGTTAGATGTTTCATACGTTCGTCAAACTTGTACAAAGCTCACTTAGAAACTTATAAGCACTCATGTTGCATGAAACTTGGTTTATAGTTCTAGAAACGCGTTGTTAGATGTTTCATACGTTCGTCAAACTTGTACAAAGCTCACTTAGAAACTTATAAGCACTCATATTGCATGAAACTTGGTTTATAGTCCTAGAAACGCGTTGTTAGATGTTCATAAGTTCGTGAAACTTGTCCAAAGCTCATTGAGGAACTTATAAGCACTCATGTTGCATGAAACTTGGTTTAGAGTCCTAGAAACAAGTTGTTAGATGTTTCATACGTTCGTCAAACTTGTACAAAGCTCATTGAGAAACTTATAAGCACTCATGTTGCATTAAACTTGGTTTAGAGTCCTAGAAACGCGTTGTTAGATGTTTCACAAGTTCGTCAAACTTGTACAAAGTTCATTGAGATACTTATAAGCATTGATGTTGCATGAAACTTGGTTTAGAGTCCTAGAAACGCGTTGTTATATGTTTCATAAGTTCGTCAAACTTGTACAAAGCTCATTGAGATACTTATAAGCACTCATGTTGCATGAAACTTGGTTTAGAGTCCTAGAAACGTGTTGTTAGATGTTTCACAAGTTCGTCAAACTTGTACAAAGCTCATTGAGATACTTATAAGCATTCATGTTGCATGAAACTTGGTTTAGAGTCCTAGAAACGCGTTGTTAGATGTTTTATACGTTCGTCAAACTTGTACAAAGCTCACTTAGAAACTTATAAGCACTCATGTTGCATGAAACTTGGTTTATAGTTCTAGAAACGCGTTGTTAGATGTTTCATACGTTCGTCAAACTTGTACAAAGCTCACTTAGAAACTTATAAGCACTCATATTGCATGAAACATGGTTTATAGTCCTAGAAACGCGTTGTTAGATGTTCATAAGTTCGTGAAACTTGTACAAAGCTCATTGAGGAACTTATAAGCACTCATGTTGCATGAAACTTGGTTTAGAGTCCTAGAAACACGTTGTTAGATGTTTCATACGTTCGTCAAACTTGTACAAAGCTCATTGAGGAACTTATAAGCGCTCATGTTGCATGAAACTTGGTTTAGACTCCTAGAAACGCTTTGTTAGATGTTTCATAAATTCGTGAAACTTGTACAAAGCTCATTGAGGAACTTATAAGCACTCATGTTGCATGAAACTTGGTTTAGAATCGTAGAAACGCGTTGTTAGATGTTTCATACGTTCGTAAAACTTGTACAAAGCTCATTGAGGAACTTATAAGCACTCATGTTGCATGAAACTTGGTTTAGAGTCCTAGAAACGCGTTGTTAGATGTTTCTTAAGTTCGTCAAACTTGTATAAAGCTCATTGAGACACTTATAATCATTCATGTTTCATGAAACTTGGTTTAGAGTCCTAGAAACGCGTTGTTAGATGTTTCATAAGTTCGTGAAAAACTTGTACAAAGCTCATTGAGGAACTTATAAGCACTCATGTTGCATGAAACTTGGTTTAGAGTCGTAGAAACGCGTTGTTAGATGTTTCATACGTTTGTCAAACTTGTACAAATGTCATTGAGGAACTTATAAGCACTCATGTTGCATGAAACTTGGTTTAGAGTCCTAGAAACGCGTTGTTAGATGTTTCATACGTTCGACAAACTTGTACAAAGCTCATTGAGGAACTTATAAGCGCTCATGTTGCATGAAACTTGGTTTAGAGTCCTAGAAACGCGTTGTTAGATGTTTCATACGTTCGTCAAACTTGTACAAAGCTCATTGAGGAACTTATAAGAGCTCATGTTGCATGAAACTTGGTTTAGAGTCCTAGAAACGCGTTGTTAGATGTTTCATAAGTTCATGAAACTTGTACAAAGCTCATTGAGATACTTATAAGCACTCATGTTGCATGAAACTTGGTTTGGAGTCCTAGAAACGCGTTGTTAGATGTTTCATACGTTCGTCAAACTTGTACAAAGCTCATTGAGAAACTTATAAGCACTAATGTTGCATGAAACTTGGTTTAGAGTCCTAGAAACGCGTTGTTAGATGTTTCACAAGTTCATCAAACTTGTACAAAGCTCATTGAGATACTTATAAGCACTCATGTTGCATGAAATTTTGTTTAGAGTCATAGAAACACGTTGTTAGATCTTTCATACGTTCGTCAAACTTCTACAAAGCTCACTTAGAAACTTATAAGCACTCATGTTGCATGAAACTTGGTTTATAGTTCTAGAAACGCGTTGTTAGATGTTTCATACGTTCGTCAAACTTGTACAAAGCTCACTTAGAAACTTATAAGCACTCATATTGCATGAAACTTGGTTTATAGTCCTAGAAACGCGTTGTTAGATGTTCATAAGTTCGTGAAACTTGTCCAAAGCTCATTGAGGAACTTATAAGCACTCATGTTGCATGAAACTTGGTTTAGAGTCCTAGAAACAAGTTGTTAGATGTTTCATACGTTCGTCAAACTTGTACAAAGCTCAGTGAGAAACTTATAAGCACTCATGTTGCATGAAACTTGGTTTAGAGTCCTAGAAACGCGTTGTTAGATGTTTCACAAGTTCGTCAAACTTGTACAAAGTTCATTGAGATACTTATAAGCATTGATGTTGCATGAAACTTGGTTTAGAGTCCTAGAAACGCGTTGTTATATGTTTCCTAAGTTCGTCAAACTTGTACAAAGCTCATTGAGATACTTATAAGCACTCATGTTGCATGAAACTTGGTTTAGAGTCCTAGAAACGCGTTGTTAGATGTTTCACAAGTTCGTCAAACTTGTACAAAGCTCATTGAGATACTTATAAGCATTCATGTTGCATGAAACTTGGTTTAGAGTCCTAGAAACGCGTTGTTAGATGTTTCATACGTTCGTCAAACTTGTACAAAGCTCACTTAGAAACTTATAAGCACTCATGTTGCTTGAAACTTGGTTTATAGTTCTAGAAACGCGTTGTTAGATGTTTCATACGTTCGTCAAACTTGTACAAAGCTCACTTAGAAACTTATAAGCACTCATATTGCATGAAACTTGGTTTATAGTCCTAGAAACGCGTTGTTAGATGTTCATAAGTTCGTGAAACTTGTACAAAGCTCATTGAGGAACTTATAAGCACTCATGTTGCATGAAACTTGGTTTAGAGTCCTAGAAACAAGTTGTTAGATGTTTCATACGTTCGTCAAACTTGTACAAAGCTCATTCAGGAACTTATAAGCGCTCATGTTGCATGAAACTTGGTTTAGAGTCCTAGAAACGCTTTGTTAGATGTTTCATAAGTTCGTGAAACTTGTACAAAGCTCATTGAGGAACTTATAAGCACTCATGTTGCATGAAACTTGGTTTAGAATCCTAGAAACGCGTTATTAGATGTTTCATACGTTCGTAAAACTTGTACAAAAATCATTGAGGAACTTATAAGCACTCATGTTGCATGAAACTTGGTTTAGAGTCCTAGAAACGCGTTGTTAGATGTTTTGTTAAGTTTGTCAAACTTGTATAAAGCTCGTTGAGACATTTATAATCATTCATGTTTCATGAAACTTGGTTTAGAGTCCTAGAAACGCGTTGTTAGATGTTTCATACGTTTGTCAAACTTGTACAAACCTCATTTAGGAACTTATAAACACTCATGTCCATGAAACTTGGTTTAGAATCCTAGAAACGCGTTGTTAGATGCTTCATAAGTTCGTGAAACTTGTACAAAGCTCATTGAGGAACTTATAAGCACTCATGTTGCATGAAACTTGGTTTAGAGTCCTAGAAACGCGTTGTTAGATGTTTCATAAGTTCATGAAACTTGTACAAAGCTTATTGAGATACTTAGAAGCACTCATGTTGCATGAAACTTGGTTTGGAGTCATAGAAACGCGTTGTTAGATGTTTCATACGTTTGTCAAACTTGTAAAAAGCTCATTGAGATACTTATAAGCATTGATGTTGCATGAAACTTGGTTTAGAGTCCTAGAAATGCGTTGTTAGATGTTTCATACGTTCGTCAAACTTGTACAAAGCTCACTTAGAAACTTATAAGCACTCATGTTGCATGAAACTTGGTTTATAGTTCTAGAAACGCGTTGTTATATGTTTCATACGTTCGTCAAACTTGTACAAAGCTCACTTAGAAACTTATAAGCACTCATATTGCATGAAACTTGGTTTATAGTCCTAGAAACGCGTTGTTAGATGTTCATAAGTTCGTGAAACTTGTACAAAACTCATTGAGGAACTTATAAGCACTCATGTTGCATGAAACTTGGTTTAGAGTCCTAGAAACACGTTGTTAGATGTTTCATACGTTCGTCAAACTTGTACAAAGCTCATTGAGGAACTTATAAGCGCTCATGTTGCATGAAACTTGGTTTAGAGTCCTAGAAACGCGTTGTTAGATGTTTCTTAAGTTCGTCAAACTTGTATAAAGCTCATTGAGACACTTATAATCATTCATGTTCCATGAAACTTGGTTTAGAGTCCTAGAAACGCGTTGTTAGATGTTTCATAAGTTCGTGAAACTTGTACAAAGCTCATTGAGGAACTTATAAGCACTCATGTTGCATGAAACTTGGTTTAGAGTCGTAGAAACGCGTTGTTAGATGTTTCATACGTTTGTCAAACTTGTACAAATGTCATTGAGGAACTTATAAGCACTCATGTTGCATGAAACTTGGTTTAGAGTCCTAGAAACGCGTTGTTAGATGTTTCATACGTTCGACAAACTTTTACAAAGATCATAGAGGAACTTATAAGCGCTCATGTTGCATGAAACTTGGTTTAGAGTCCTAGAAACGCGTTGTTAGATGTTTCATACGTTCGTCAAACTTGTACAAAGCTCATTGAGGAACTTATAAGAGCTCATGTTGCATGAAACTTGGTTTAGAGTCCTAGAAACGCGTTGTTAGATGTTTCATAAGTTCATGAAACTTGTTCAAAGCTCATTGGGATACTTATAAGCACTCATGTTGCATGAAACTTGGTTTGGAGTCCTAGAAACGCGTTGTTAGATGTTTCATACGTTCGTCAAACTTGTACAAAGCTCATTGAGAAACTTATAAGCACTAATGTTGCATGAAACTTGGTTTAGAGTCCTAGAAACGCGTTGTTAGATGTTTCACAAGTTCGTCAAACTTGTACAAAGCTCATTGAGATATTTAAAAGCACTCATGTTGCATGAAATTTGGTTTAGAGTCATAGAAACGCGTTGTTAGATGTTTCATACGTTCGTCAAACTTGTACAAAGCTCACTTAGAAACTTATAAGCACTCATGTTGCATGAAAATTGGTTTATAGTTCTAGAAACGCGTTGTTAGATGTTTCATACGTTCGTCAAACTTGTACAAAGCTCACTTAGAAACTTATAAGCACTCATATTGCATGAAACTTGGTTTATAGTCCTAGAAACGCGTTGTTAGATGTTCATAAGTTCGTGAAACTTGTACAAAGCTCATTGAGGAACTTATAAGCACTCATGTTGCATGAAACTTGCTTTAGAGTCCTAGAAACAAGTTGTTAGATGTTTCATACGTTCGTCAAACTTGTACAAAGCTCATTCAGGAACTTATAAGCGCTCATGTTGCATGAAACTTGGTTTAGAGTCCTAGAAACGCTTTGTTAGATGTTTCATAAGTTCGTGAAACTTGTACAAAGCTCATTGAGGAACTTATAAGCACTCATGTTGCATGAAACTTGGTTTAGAATCCTAGAAACGCGTTATTAGATGTTTCATACGTTCGTAAAACTTGTACAAAAATCATTGAGGAACTTATAAGCACTCATGTTGCATGAAACTTGGTTTAGAGTCCTAGAAACGCGTTGTTAGATGTTTTGTTAAGTTCGTCAAACTTGTATAAAGCTCGTTGAGACACTTATAATCATTCATGTTTCATGAAACTTGGTTTAGAGTCCTAGAAACGCGTTGTTAGATGTTTCATACGTTTGTCAAACTTGTACAAACCTCATTTAGGAACTTATAAACACTCATGTCCATGAAACTTGGTTTAGAATCCTAGAAACGCGTTGTTAGATGCTTCATAAGTTCGTGAAACTTGTACAAAGCTCATTGAGGAACTTATAAGCACTCATGTTGCATGAAACTTGGTTTAGAGTCCTAGAAACGAGTTGTTAGATGTTTCATAAGTTCATGAAACTTGTACAAAGCTTATTGAGATACTTATAAGCACTCATGTTGCATGAAACTTGGTTTGGAGTCCTAGAAACGCGTTGTTAGATGTTTCATACGTTTGTCAAACTTGTACAAACCTCATTTAGGAACTTATAAGCACTCATGTCCATGAAACTTGGTTTAGAATCCTAGAAACGCGTTGTTAGATGTTTCATACGTTCGACAAACTTGTACAAAGCTCATTGAGGAACTTATAAGCGCTCATGTTGCATGAAACTTGGTTTAGAGTCCTAGAAACAAGTTGTTAGATGTTTCATACGTTCGTCAAACTTGTACAAAGCTCATTGAGGAACTTATAAGAGCTCATGTTGCATGAAACTTGGTTTAGAGTCCTAGAAACGCGTTGTTAGATGTTTCATAAGTTCATGAAACTTGTAAAAAGCTCATTGAGATACTTATAAGCACTCATGTTTCATGAAACTTGGTTTGGAGTCCTAGAAACGCGTTGTTAGATGTTTCATACGTTCGTCAAACTTGTACAAAGCTCATTGAGAAACTTATAAGCACTCATGTTGCATGAAACTTGGTTTAGAGTCCTAGAAACGCGTTGTTAGATGTTTCACAAGTTCGTCAAACTTGTACAAAGCTCATTGAGATACTTATAAGCATTGGTGTTGCATGAAACTTGGTTTAGAGTCCTAGAAACGCGTTGTTATATGTTTCATAAGTTCGTCAAACTTGTACAAAGCTCATTGAGATACTTGTAAGCACTCATGTTGCATGAAACTTGGTTTAGAGTCCTAGAAACGCGTTGTTAGATGTTTCACAAGTTCGTCAAACTTGTACAAACCTCATTGAGATACTTATAAGCATTGATGTTGCATGAAACTTGGTTTAGAGTTCTTGAAACGCGTTGTTAGATGTTTCATACGTTCGTCAAACTTGTACAAAGCTCACTTAGAAACTTATAAGCACTCATGTTGCATGAAACTTGGTTTATAGTTCTAGAAACGCGTTGTTAGATGTTTCAAACGTTCGTCAAACTTGTACAAAGTTCACTTAGAAACTTATAAGCACTCATATTGCATGAAACATGGTTTGTAGTCCTAGAAACACGTTGTTAGATGTTCATAAGTTCGTGAAACTTGTACAAAGCTCATTGAGGAACTTATAAGCACTCATGTTGCATGAAACTTGGTTTAGAGTCCTAGAAACACGTTGTTAGATGTTTCATACGTTCGTCAAACTTGTACAAAGCTCATTGAGGAACTTATAAGCGCTCATGTTGCATGAAACTTGGTTTAGACTCCTAGAAACGCTTTGTTAGATGTTTCATAAATTCGTGAAACTTGTACAAAGCTCATTGAGGAACTTATAAGCACTCATGTTGCATGAAACTTGGTTTAGAATCCTAGAAACGCGTTGTTAGATGTTTCATACGTTCGTAAAACTTGTACAAAGCTCATTGAGGAACTTATAAGCACTCATGTTGCATGAAACTTGGTTTAGAGTCCTAGAAACGCGTTGTTAGATGTTTCTTAAGTTCGTCAAACTTGTATAAAGCTCATTAAGACACTTATAATCATTCATGTTTCATGAAACTTGGTTTAGTGTCCTAGAAACGCGTTGTTAGATGTTTCATAAGTTCGTGAAACTTGTACAAAGCTCATAGAAATGCTTATAAGCACTCATGTTGCATGAAACTTGGTTTAGAGTCATAGAAACGCGTTGTTAGATGTTTCATACGTTTGTCAAACTTGTACAAACCTCATTGAGGAATTTATAAGCAGTCATGTTGCATGAAACTTGGTTTAGAGTCCTAGAAACGCGTTGTTAGATGTTTCATACATTCAACAAACTTGTACAAAGGTCATTGAGGAACTTATAAGCGTTCATGTTGCATGAAACTTGGTTTAGAGTCCTAGAAACGCGTTGTTAGATGTTTCATACGTTCGTCAAACTTGTACAAAGCTCATTGAGGAACTTATAAGAGCTCATGTTGCATGAAACTTGGTTTAGAGTCCTAGAAACGCGTTGTTAGATGTTTCATAAATTCATGAAACTTGTACAAAGCTCATTGAGATACTTATAAGCACTCATGTTGCATGAAACTTGGTTTGGAGTCCTAGAAACGCGTTGTTAGATGTTTCATACGTTCGTCAAACTTGTAAAAAGCTCATTGAGAAACTTATAAGCACTCATGTTGCATGAAACTTGGTTTAGAGTCCTAGAAACGCGTTGTTAGATATTTCACAAGTTCGTCAAACTTGTACAAAGCTCATTGAGATACTTATAAGCACTGATGTTGCATGAAACTTGGTTTAGAGTCCTAGAAACTCATTGTTAGATGTTTCATACGTTCGTCAAACTTGTACAAAGCTCATTGAGGAACTT
Source organism: Cochlearia excelsa (assembly GCA_963556525.1). Taxonomy (NCBI): domain Eukaryota; kingdom Viridiplantae; phylum Streptophyta; class Magnoliopsida; order Brassicales; family Brassicaceae; genus Cochlearia; species Cochlearia excelsa. The sequence goes on along the minus strand of OY748327.1, from coordinate 33,391,731 downwards.
AGAAGCACTCATGTTGCATGAAACTTGGTTTAGAATCCTAGAAACGCGTTGTAAGATGTTTCATACGTTCGTAAAACTTGTACAAAGCTCATTGAGGAACTTATAAGCACTCATGTTGCATGAAACTTGGTTTAGAGTCCTAGAAACGCGTTGTTAGATGTTTCTTAAGTTCGTCAAACTTGTATAAAGCTCATTGAGACACTTATAATCATTCATGTTTCATGAAACTTGGTTTAGAGTCCTAGAAACGCGTTGTTAGATGTTTCATAAGTTTGTGAAACTTGTACAAAGCTCATTGAGGAACTTATAAGCACTCATGTTGCATGAAACTTGGTTTAGAGTCGTAGAAACGCGTTGTTAGATGTTTCATACGTTTGTCAAACTTGTACAAACCTCATTGAGGAACTTATAAGCACTCATGTTGCATGAAACTTGGTTTAGAGTCCTAGAAACGCGTTGTTAGATGTTTCATACGTTCGACAAACTTGTACAAAGCTTGGTGAGGAACTTATAAGCGCTCATGTTGCATTAAACTTGGTTTAGAGTCCTAGAAACGCGTTATTAGATGTTTCATACGTTCGTCAAACTTGTACAAAGCTCATTGAGAAACTTATAAGAGCTCATGTTGCATGAAACTTGGTTTAGAGTCCTAGAAACGCGTTGTTAGATGATTCATAAGTTCACGAAACTTGTACAAACCTCATTGAGATACTTATAAGCACTCATGTTGCATGAAATTTGGTTTGAATTCCTAGAAACGCGTTGTTAGATGTTTCATACCTTCGTCAAACTTGTACAAAGCTCGTTGAGAAACTTATAAGCACTCATGTTTCATGAAACTTGGTTTAGAGTCGTAGAAACTCATTGTTAGATGTTTCATACGTTCGACAAACTTGTACAAAGCTCATTGATAAACTTATAAGCACTCATGTTGCATGAAACTTGGTTTATAGTCCTAGAAACGCGTTGTTAGATGTTCATAAGTTCGTGAAACTTGTACAAAGATCATTGAGGAACTTATAAGCACTCATGTTGCATGAAACTTGGTTTAGAGTCCTAGAAACACGTTGTTAGATGTTTCATACGTTCGTCAAACTTGTACAAACCTCATTGAGGAATTTATAAGCAGTCATGTTGCATGAAACTTGGTTTAGAGTCCTAGAAACGCGTTGTTAGATGTTTCATACATTCAACAAACTTGTACAAAGGTCATTGAGGAACTTATAAGCGTTCATGTTGCATGAAACTTGGTTTAGAGTCCTAGAAACGCGTTGTTAGATGTTTCATAAGTTCATGAAACTTGTATAAAGCTCATTGAGATACTTATAAGCACTCATGTTGCATGAAACTTGGTTTGGAGTCCTAGAAACGCGTTGTTAGATGTTTCATACGTTCGTCAAACTTGTAAAAAGCTCATTGAGAAACTTATAAGCACTCATGTTGCATGAAACTTGGTTTAGAGTCCTAGAAACGCGTTGTTAGATATTTCACAAGTTCGTCAAACTTGTACAAAGCTCATTGAGATACTTATAAGCACTGATGTTGCATGAAACTTGGTTTAGAGTCCTAGAAACTCATTGTTAGATGTTTCATACGTTCGTCAAACTTGTACAAAGCTCATTGAGGAACTTAGAAGCACTCATGTTGCATGAAACTTGGTTTAGAGTCGTAGAAACGCGTTGTTAGATGTTTCATACGTTTGTCAAACTTGTACAAACCTCATTGAGGAACTTATAAGCACTCATGTTGCATGAAACTTGGTTTAGAGTCCTAGAAACGCGTTGTTAGATGTTTCATACGTTCGACAAACTTGTACAAAGCTCGGTGAGGAACTTATAAGCGCTCATGTTGCATTAAACTTGGTTTAGAGTCCTAGAAACGCGTTATTAGATGTTTCATACGTTCGTCAAACTTGTACAAAGCTCATTGAGAAACTTATAAGAGCTCATGTTGCATGAAACTTGGTTTAGAGTCCTAGAAACGCGTTGTTAGATGATTCATAAGTTCACGAAACTTGTACAAACCTCATTGAGATACTTATAAGCACTCATGTTGCATGAAACTTGGTTTGAATTCCTAGAAACGCGTTGTTAGATGTTTCATACCTTCGTCAAACTTGTACAAAGCTCGTTGAGAAACTTATAAGCACTCATGTTTCATGAAACTTGGTTTAGAGTCGTAGAAACGCATTGTTAGATGTTTCATACGTTCGACAAACTTGTACAAAGCTCATTGATAAACTTATAAGCACTCATGTTGCATGAAACTTGGTTTATAGTCCTAGAAACGCGTTGTTAGATGTTCATAAGTTCGTGAAACTTGTACAAAGCTCATTGAGGAACTTATAAGCACTCATGTTGCTTGAAACTTTGTCTAGAGTCCTAGAAACACGTTGTTAGATGTTTCATACGTTCGTCAAACTTTTACAAATGTCATTGAGGAACTTATAAGCTCTCATTGTGCATGAAACTTGGTTTAGAGTCCTAGAAACACGTTGTTAGATGTTTCATAATTTGTGAAACTTGTACAAAGCTCATTGAGACACTTATAATCACTCATGTTGCATGAAACTTGGTTTAGAGTCCTAGAAACGCGTTGTTAGATGTTTCATACGTTTGTCAAACTTGTACAAAGCTCATTGAGGAACTTATAAGCGCTCATGTTGCATGAAACTTGGTTTAGAGTCCTAGAAACGCGTTGTTAGATGTTTCATAAGTTTGTGAAACTTGTACAAAGCTCATTGAGATACTTATAAGCACTCATGTTGAATGAAACTTGGTTTAGAGGTCTAGAAACGCGTTGTTAGATGTTTGATATGTTCGTCAAACTTGTACAAACTCATTGAGGAACTTAGAAGCACTCAAGTTTCTTGAAACTTGTTTTAGAGTCCTAGAAACGCGTTGTTAGATGTTTCATAAGTTCGTCAAACATTTACAAATGTCATTGAGGAACTTATATGCTCTCATTGTGCATGAAACTTGGTTTAGAGTCCTAGAAACGCGTTGTTAGATGTTTCATAAGTTCATCAAACTTGTATAAAGCTCATTGAGACACTTATAATCATTCATGTTGCATGAAACTTGGTTTAGAGTCCTAGAAACGCGTTGTTAGATGTTTCATAAGTTTGTGAAACTTGTACAAAGCTCATTGAGATACTTATAAGCACTCATGTTGCATGAAACTTGGTTTAGAGTCCTAGAAACGCGTTGTTAGATGTTTGATATGTTCCTCAAACTTGTAAGAAGCTCATTGAGATACTAATAAGCACTCATGTTGCATGAAACTTGGTTTAGAATCCTAGAAACGCGTTGTTAGATGTTTCATAAGTTCGTCAAACTTGTACAAAGCTCATTGAGATACTTATAAAGTCTCATGTTGCATGAAACTTGCTTTAGAGTCATAGAAACGCGTTGTTAGATGTTTCATAGGTTCGTCAAACTTGTACAAAGCTCACTTAGAAACTTATAAGCACTCATGTTGCATGAAACTTGGTTTATAGTTCTAGAAACGCCTTGTTAGATGTTTCATACGTTCGTCAAACTTGTACAAAGCTCACTTAGAAACTTATAAGCACTCATGATGCATGAAACTTGGTTTATAGTCCTAGAAACGCGTTGTTAGATGTTCATAAGTTCGTGAAACTTGTACAAAGCTCATTGAGGAACTTATAAGCAGTCATGTTGCATGAAACTTGGTTTAGAGTCCTAGAAACGCGTTGTTAGATGTTTCATACGTTCGACAAACTTGTACAAAGGTCATTGAGGAACTTATAAGCGCTCATGTTGCATGAAACTTGGTTTAGAGTACTAGAAACGCGTTGTTAGATGTTTCATACGTTCGTCAAACTTGTACAAAGCTCATTGAGGAACTTATAAGAGCTCATGTTGCATGAAACTTGGTTTAGAGTCCTAGAAACGCGTTGTCAGATGTTTCATAAGTTCATGAAACTTGTACAAAGCTCATTGAGATACTTATAAGCACTCATGTTGCATGAAACTTGGTTTGGAGTCCTAGAAACGCGTTGTTAGATGTTTCATACGTTCGTCAAACTTGTACAAAGCTCATTGAGAAACTTATAAGCACTCATGTTGCATGAAACTTGGTTTAGAGTCCTAGAAACGCGTTGTTAGATGTTTCACAAGTTCGTCAAACTTGTACAAAGCTCATTGAGATACTTATAAGCACTGATGTTGGATGAAACTTGGTTTAGAGTCCTAGAAACTCATTATTAGATGTTTCATACGTTCGTCAATCTTGTACAAAGCTCATTGAGGAACTTAGAAGCACTCATGTTGCATGAAACTTGGTTTAGAGTCCTAGAAACGCGTTGTTAGATGTTTCTTAAGTTCGTCAAACTTGTATAAAGCTCATTGAGACACTTATAATCATTCATGTTTCATGAAACTTGGTTTAGAGTCCTAGAAACGCGTTATTAGATGTTTCATAAGTTTGTGAAACTTGTACAAAGCTCATTGAGGAACTTATAAGCACTCATGTTGCATGAAACTTGGTTTAAAGTCGTAGAAACGCGTTGTTAGATGTTTCATACGTTTTTCAAACTTGTACAAACCTCATTGATGAACTTATAAGCACTCATGTTGCATGAAACTTGGTTTAGAGTCCTAGAAACGCGTTGTTAGATGTTTCATACGTTCGACAAACTTGTACAAAGCTCGGTGAGGAACTTATAAGCGCTCATGTTGCATTAAACTTGGTTTAGAGTCCTAGAAACGCGTTGTTAGATGTTTCATACGTTCGTCAAACTTGTACAAAGCTCATTGAGGAACTTATAAGAGCTCATGTTGCATGAAACTTGGTTTAGAGTCCTAGAAACGCGTTGTTAGATGATTCATAAGTTCACGAAACTTGTACAAACCTCATTGAGATACTTATAAGCACTCATGTTGCATGAAACTTGGTTTGAATTCCTAGAAACGCGTTGTTAGATGTTTCATACGTTCGTCAAACTTGTACAAAGCTCGTTGAGAAACTTATAAGCACTCATGTTTCATGAAACTTGGTTTAGAGTCGTAGAAACGCGTTGTTAGATGTTTCATACGTTCGACAAACTTGTACAAAGCTCATTGAGAAACTTATAAGCACTCATGTTGCATGAAACTTGGTTTATAGTCCTAGAAACGCGTTGTTAGATGTTCATAAGTTCGTGAAACTTGTACAAAGCTCATTGAGGAACTTATAAGCACTCATGTTGCATGAAACTTTGTCTAGAGTCCTAGAAACACGTTGTTAGATGTTTCATACGTTCGTCAAACTTTTACAAATGTCATTGAGGAACTTATAAGCTCTCATTGTGCATGAAACTTGGTTTAGAGTCCTAGAAACACGTTGTTAGATGTTTCATAATTTGTGAAACTTGTACAAAGCTCATTGAGACACTTATAATCACTCATGTTGCATGAAACTTGGTTTAGAGTCCTAGAAACGCGTTGTTAGATGTTTCATACGTTTGTCAAACTTGTACAAAGCTCATTGAGGAACTTATAAGCGCTCATGTTGCATGAAACTTGGTTTAGAGTCCTAGAAACGCGTTGTTAGATGTTTCATAATTTTGTGAAACTTGTACAAAGCTCATTGAGATACTTATAAGCACTCATGTTGAATGAAACTTGGTTTAGAGGTCTAGAAACGCGTTGTTAGATGTTTGATATGTTCGTCAAACTTGTACAAACTCATTGAGGAACTTAGAAGCACTCAAGTTTCATGAAACTTGTTTTAGAGTCCTAGAAACGCGTTGTTACATGTTTCATAAGTTCGTCAAACTTTTACAAATGTCATTGAGGAACTTATAAGCTCTCATTGTGCATGAAACTCGGTTTATAGTCCTAGAAACGCGTTGTTAGATGTTTCATAAGTTCATCAAACTTGTATAAAGTTCATTGAGACACTTATAATCATTCATGTTGCATGAAACTTGGTTTAGAGTCCTAGAAACGCGTTGTTAGATGTTTCATAAGTTTGTGAAACTTGTACAAAGCTCATTGAGATACTTATAAGCACTCATGTTGCATGAAACTTGGTTTAGAGTCCTAGAAACGCGTTGATAGATGTTTGATATGTTCGTCAAACTTGTAAGAAGCTAATTGAGATACTAATAAGCACTCATGTTGCATGAAACTTGGTTTAGAATCCTAGAAACGCGTTGTTAGATGTTTCATAAGTTCGTCAAACTTGTACAAAGCTCATTGAGATACTTATAAGCACTCATGATGCATGAAACTTGCTTGAGAGTCATAGAAACGCGTTGTTAGATGTTTCATAGGTTCGTCAAACTTGTACAAAGCTCACTTAGAAACTTATAAGCACTCATGTTGCATGAAACTTGGTTTATAGTTCTAGAAACGCCTTGTTAGATGTTTCATACGTTCGTCAAACTTGTACAAAGCTCACTTAGAAACTTATAAGCACTCATGTTGCATGAAACTTGGTTTATAGTCCTAGAAACGCGTTGTTAGATGTTCATAAGTTCGTCAAACTTGTACAAAGCTCATTGAGGAACTTATAAGCACTCATGTTGCATGAAACTTGGTTTAGAGTCCTAGAAACACGTTGTTAGATGTTTCATACGTTCTTCAAACTTGTACAAAGCTCATTGAGGAACTTATAAGCGCTCATGTTGCATGAAACTTGGTTTAGAGTCCTAGAAACGCTTTGTTAGATGTTTTATAAGTTCGTGAAACTTGTACAAAGCTCATTGAGGAACTTATAAGCACTCATGTTGCATGAAACTTGGTTTAGAATCCTAGAAACGCGTTGTTAGATGTTTCATAAGTTCGTGAAACTTGTACAAAGCTCATTGAGATACTTATAAGCACTCATGTTGAATGAAACTTGGTTTAGAGGTCTAGAAACGCGTTGTTAGATGTTTCATATGTTCGTCAAACTTGTACAAAGCTCATTGAGGAACTTAGAAGCACTCAAGTTGCATGAAACTTGTTTTAGAGTCCTAGAAACGCGTTGTTAGATGTTTCATAAGTTCGTCAAACTTTTACAAATGTCATTGAGGAACTTATAAGCTCTCATTGTGCATGAAACTTGGTTTATAGTCCTAGAAACGCGTTGTTAGATGTTTCATAAGTTCATCAAACTTGTATAAAGCTCATTGAGACACTTATAATCATTCATGTTGCATGAAACTTGGTTTAGAGTCCTAGAAACGCGTTGTTAGATGTTTCACAACTTCGTCAAACTTGTACAAAGCTCATTGAGATACTTATAAGCACTGATGTTTCATGAAACTTGGTTTAGAGTCCTAGAAACTCATTGTTAGATGTTTCATACGTTCGTCAAACTTGTACAAAGCTCATTGAGGAACTTATAAGAGCTCATGTTGCATGAAACTTGGTTTAGAGTCCTAGAAACGCGTTGTTAGATGATTCATAAGTTCATGAAACTTGTACAAAGCTCATTGAGATACTTATAAGCACTCATGTTGCATGAAACTTGGTTTAGAGTCCTAGAAACGCGTTGTTAGATGTTTCATACGTTCGTCAAACTTGTAAAAAGCTCATTGAGAAACTTATAAGCACTCATGTTTCATGAAACTTGGTTTAGAGTCCTAGAAACGCGTTGTTAGATGTTTCACAAGTTCGTCAAACTTGTACAAAGCTCATTGAGATACTTATAAGCACTGATGTTTCATGAAACTTGGTTTAGAGTTCTAGAAACGCGTTGTTAGATGTTTCATACGTTCGACAAACTTGTAAAAAGCTCATTGAGAAACTTATAAGCACTCATGTTGCATGAAACTTGGTTTATAGTCCTAGAAACGCGTTGTTAGATGTTTCTTAAGTTCGTCAAACTTGTACAAAGCTCATTGAGACACTTATAAGCACTCATGTTGCATGAAACTTTGTCTAGAGTCCTAGAAACACGTTGTTAGATGTTTCATACGTCCGTCAAACTTTTACAAATGTCATTGAGGAACTTATAAGATCTCATTGTGCATGAAACTTGGTTTAGAGTCCTAGAAACACGTTAGATGTTTCATAATTTGTGAAACTTGTACAAAGCTCATTGAGACACTTATAATCACTCATGTTGCATGAAACTTGGTTTAGAGTCCTAGAAACGCGTTGTTAGAAGTTTAATACGTTTGTCAAACTTGTAGAAAACTCATTGAGGAACTTATAAGCGCTCATGTTGCATGAAACTTGGTTTAGAGTCCTAGAAACGCGTTGTTAGATGTTTCATAAGTTCGTGAAACTTGTACAAAGCTCATTGAGATACTTATAAGCACTCATGTTGAATGAAACTTGGTTTAGAGGTCTAGAAACGCGTTGTTAGATGTTTGATATGTTCGTCAAACTTGTACAAAGCTCATTGAGGAACTTAGAAGCACTCAAGTTGCATGAAACTTGTTTTAGAGTCCTAGAAACGCGTTGTTAGATGTTTCATAAGTTCGTCAAACTTATACAAATGTCATTGAGGAACTTATAAGCTCTCATTGTGCATGAAACTTGGTTTAGAGTCCTAGAAACGCGTTGTTTGATGTTTCATAAGTTCATCAAACTTGTATAAAGCTCATTGAGACACTTATAATCATTCATGTTGCATGAAACTTGGTTTAGAGTCCTAGAAACGCGTTGTTAGATGTTTCATAAGTTTGTGAAACTTGTACAAAGCTCATTGAGATACTTATAAACACGCATGTTGCATGAAACATGGTTTAGAGTCCTAGAAACGCGTTGTTAGATGTTTGATATGTTCGTCAAACTTGTAAAAAGCTAATTGCGATACTTATAAGCACTCATGTTGCATGAAACTTGGTTTAGAATCCTAGAAACGCGTTGTTAGATGTTTCATAAGTTCGTCAAACTTGTACAAAGCTCATTGAGATACTTATAAGCACTCATGTTGCATGAAACTTGCTTTAGAGTCATAGAAACGCGTTGTTAGATGTTTTATAGGTTCGTCAAACTTGTACAAAGCTCACTTAGAAACTTATAAGCACTCATGTTGCATGAAACTTGGTTTATAGTTCTAGAAACGCGTTGTTAGATGTTTCATACGTTCGTCAAATTGTACAAAGCTCACTTAGAAACTTATAAGCACTCATGTTGCATGAAACTTGGTTTATAGTCCTCGAAACGCGTTGTTAGATGTTCATAAGTTCGTGAAACTTGTACAAAGCTCACTTAGAAACTTATAAGCACTCATGTTGCATGAAACTTGGTTTATAGTCCTAGAAACGCGTTGTTAGATGTTCATAAGTTCGTCAAACTTGTACAAAGCTCACTTAGAAACTTATAAGTACTCATGTTGCATGAAACTTGGTTTAGAGTCCTAGAAACACGTTGTTAGATGTTTCATACGTTCTTCAAACTTGTACAAAGCTCATTGAGGAACTTATAAGCGGTCATGTTGCATGAAACTTGGTTTTGAGTCCTAGAAACGCTTTGTTAGATGTTTCATAAGTTCGTGAAACTTTTACAAAGCTCATTGAGGAACTTATAAGAACTCATGTTGCATGAAACTTGGTTTAGAATCCTATAAACGCGTTGTTAGATGTTTCATAAGTTCGTGAAACTTGTACAAAGCTCATTTAGATACTTATAAGCACTCATGTTGAATGAAACTTGGTTTAGAGTCCTAGAAACGCGTTGTTAGATAATTGATATGTTCGTCAAACTTGTACAAAAGCTCATTGAGGAACTTAGAAGCACTCAAGTTGCATGAAACTTGTTTTAGAGTCCTAGAAACGCGTTGTTAGATGTTTCATAAGTTCGTAAAACTTTTACAAATGTCATTGAGGAACTTATAAGCTCTCATTGTGCATGAAACTTGGTTTATAGTCATAGAAACGCGTTGTTAGATGTTTCATAAGTTCATCAAACTCGTATAAAGCTCATTGAAACACTTATAATCATTCATGTTGCATGAAACTTGGTTTAGAGTCCTAGAAACGCGTTGTTAGATGTTTCATAAGTTTGTGAAACTAGTACAAAGCTCATTGAGATACTTATAAGCATTCATGTTGCATGAAACTTGGTTTAGAGTCCTAGAAACGCGTTGTTAGATGTTTGATATGTTCGTCAAACTTGTACAAAGCTCATTGAGATACTTATAAGCACTCATGTTGCATGAAACTTGGTTTAGAATCCTAGAAACGTGTTGTTAGATGTTTCATAAGTTCGTCAAACTTGTACAAAGCTCATTGAGATTTTTATAAGCACTCTTGTTGCATGAAACTTGGTTTAGAGTCATAGAAACGCGTTGTTAGATGTTTCATACGTTCGTCAAATTTGTACAAAGCTCACTTAGAAACTTATTAGCACTCATGTTGCATGAAACTTGGTTTATAGTTCTAGAAACGCGTTGTTAGATGTTTCATACGTTCGTCAAACTTGTACAAAGCTCACTTAGAAACTTATAAGCACTCATGTTGCATGAAACTTGGTTTATAGTCCTAGAAACGCGTTTTTAGATGTTCATAAGTTCGTGAAACTTGTACAAAGCTCATTGAGGAACTTATAAGCACTCATGTTACATGAAACTTGGTTTAGAGTCCTAGAAACATGTTGTTAGATGTGTCATACGTTCTTCAAACTTGTACAAAGCTCATTGAGGAACTTATAAGCGCTCATGTTGCATGAAACTTGGTTTAGAATCCTAGAAACGCGTTGTTAGATGTTTCATAAGTTCGTGAAACTTGTACAAAGCTCATTGAGATACATATAAGCACTCATATTGCATGAAACTTAGTTTATAGTTCTAGAAACGCGTTGTTAGATGTTTCATACGTTCTTCAAACTTGTACAAAGCTCACTTAGAAACTTATAAGCACTCATGTTGCATGAAACTTGGTTTAGAATCCTAGAAACGCTTTGTTAGATGTTTCATAAGTTCGTGAAACTTGTACAAAGCTCATTGAGGAACTTATAAGCACTCATGTTGCATGAAACTTGGTTTTGAATCCTAGAAACGCGTTGTTAGATGTTTCATAAGTTTGTGAAACTTGTACAAAGCTCATTGAGATACATATAACTCATGTTGAATGAAACTTGGTTTAGAGTCCAAGAAACGCGTTGTTAGATGTTTGATATGTTCGTCAAACTTGTACAAAGCTCATTGAGGAACTTAGAAGCACTCAAGTTGCATGAAACTTTTTTTAGAGTCCTAGAAACGCGTTGTTAGATGTTTCATAAGTTCGTCAAACTTTTACAAATGTCATTGAGGAACTTATAAGCTCTCATTGTGCATGAAACTTGGTTTAGAGTCCTAGAAACGCGTTGTTAGATGTTTCATAAGTTCATCAAACTCGTATAAAGTTCAATGAGACACTTATAATCATTCATGTTGCATGAAACTTGGTTTAGAGTCCTAGAAACGCGTTGTTAGATGTTTCATAAGTTTTGAAACTTGTACAAAGCTCATTGAGATACTTATAAGCACGCATGTTGCATGAAACATGGTTTAGAGTCCTAGAAACGCGTTGTTAGATGTTTGATATGTTCGTCAAACTTGGACAAAGCTCATTGAGATACTTATAAGCTCTCATGTTGCATGAAACTTGGTTTAGAGTCCTAGAAACGCGTTGTTAGATGTTTCATAAGTTCGTCAAACTTGTACAAAGTTCATTGAGATACTTATAAGCACTCATGTTGCATGAAACTTGGTTTAGAGTCATAGAAACGCGTTGTTAGATGTTTCATATGTTCGTCAAACTTGTACAAAGCTCACTTAGAAACTTATAAGCACTCATGTTGCATGAAACTTGGTTTATAGTTCTAGAAACGCGTTGTTAGATGTTTCATACGTTCGTCAAACTTGTACAAAGCTCACTTAGAAACTTTTAAGCACTCATGTTGCATGAAACTTGGTTTAGAGTCCTAGAAACGCGTTGTTAGATGTTTGATATGTTCGTCAAACTTGTACAAAGTTCATTGAGATACTTATAAGCACTCATGTTGCATGAAACTTGGTTTAGAGTCCTAGAAACGTGTTGTTAGATGTTTCATAAGTTCGTCAAACTTGTACAAAGCTCATTGAGATTTTTATAAGCACTCATGTTGCATGAAACTTGGTTTAGAGTCATAGAAACGCGTTGTTAGATGTTTCATACGTTCGTCAAATTTGTACAAAGCTCACTTAGAAACTTATTAGCACTCATGTTGCATGAAACTTGGTTTATAGTTCTAGAAACGCGTTGTTAGATGTTTCATACGTTCGTCAAACTTGTACAAAGCTCACTTAGAAACTTATAAACACTCATGTTGCATGAAACTTGGTTTATAGTCCTAGAAACGCGTTGTTAGATGTTCATAAGTTCGTGAAACTTGTACAAAGCTCATTGAGGAACTTATAAGCACTCATGTTGCATGAAACTTGGTTTAGAGTCCTAGAAACACGTTGTTAGATGTTTCATACGTTCTTCAAACTTGTACAAAGCTCATTGAGGAACTTATAAGCGCTCATGTTGCATGAAACTTGGTTTAGAATCCTAGAAACGCGTTGTTAGATGTTTAATAAGTTCGTGAAACTTGTACAAAGCTCATTGAGATACATATAAGCACTCATATTGCATGAAACTTAGTTTATAGTTCTAGAAACGCGTTGTTAGATGTTTCATACGTTCGTCAAACTTGTACAAAGCTCACTTAGAAACTTATAAGCACTCATGTTGCATGAAACTTGGTTTAGAATCCTAGAAACGCTTTGTTAGATATTTCATAAGTTCGTGAAACTTGTACAAAGCTCATTGAGGAACTTATAAGCACTCATGTTGCATGAAACTTGGTTTTGAATCCTAGAAACGCGTTGTTAGATGTTTCATAAGTTTGTGAAACTTGTACAAAGCTCATTGAGATACATATAACTCAAGTTGCATGAAACTTTTTTTAGAGTCCTAGAAACGCGTTGTTAGATGTTTCATAAGTTCGTCAAACTTGTACAAAGCTCATTGAGGAACTTAGAAGCTCTCATTGTGCATGAAACTTGGTTTAGAGTCCTAGAAACGCGTTGTTAGATGTTTCATAAGTTCATCAAACTCGTATAAAGTTCAATGAGACACTTATAATCATTCATGTTGCATGAAACTTGGTTTAGAGTCCTAGAAACGCGTTGATAGATGTTTCATAAGTTTGTGAAACTTGTACAAAGCTCATTGAGATACTTATAAGCACGCATGTTGCATGAAACATGGTTTAGAGTCCTAGAAACGCGTTGTTAGATGTTTGATATGTTCGTCAAACTTGGACAAAGCTCATTGAGATACTTATAAGCTCTCATGTTGCATGAAACTTGGTTTAGAGTCCTAGAAACGCGTTGTTAGATGTTTCATAAGTTCGTCAAACTTGTACAAAGTTCATTGAGATACTTATAAGCACTCATGTTGCATGAAACTTGGTTTAGAGTCATAGAAACGCGTTGTTAGATGTTTCATACGTTCGTCAAACTTGTACAAAGCTCATTGAGGAACTTATAAGCACTCATGTTGCATGAAACTTGGTTTAGAAGCCTAGAAACGCGTTGTTAGATGTTTCATACGTTCGTAAAACTTGTCCAAAGCTCATTGAGGAACTTATAAGCACTCATGTTGCATGAAACTTGGTTTAGAGTCCTAGAAACGCGTTGTTAGATGTTTCTTAAGTTCGTCAAACTTGTATAAAGCTCATTGAGACACTTATAATCATTCATGTTTCATGAAACTTGGTTTAGAGTCCTAGAAACGCGTTGTTAGATGTTTCATAAGTTCGCGAAACTTGTACAAAGCTCATTGAGGAACTTATAAGCACTCATGTTGCATGAAACTTGGTTTAAAGTCGTAGAAACGCGTTGTTAGATGTTTCGTACGTTTGTCAAACTTGTACAAACCACATTGAGGAACTTATAAGCACTCATGTTGCATGAAACTTGATTTAGAGTCCTAGAAACGCGTTGTTAGATATTTCATACATTCGACAAACTTGTACAAAGCTCATTGAGGAACTTATAAGCGTTCATGTTGCATGAAACTTGGTTTAGAGTCCTAGAAACGCGTTGTTAGATGTTTCATACGTTCGTGAAACTTGTACAAAGCTCACTTAGAAACTTATAAGCACTCATGTTGCATGAAACTTGGTTTATAGTCCTAGAAACGCGTTGTTAGATGTTCATAAGTTCGTCAAACTTGTACAAAGCTCACTTAGAAACTTATAAGTACTCATGTTGCATGAAACTTGGTTTAGAGTCCTAGAAACACGTTGTTAGATGTTTCATACGTTCTTCAAACTTGTACAAAGCTCATTGAGGAACTTATAAGCGGTCATGTTGCATGAAACTTGGTTTTGAGTCCTAGAAACGCTTTGTTAGATGTTTCATAAGTTCGTGAAACTTTTACAAAGCTCATTGAGGAACTTATAAGAACTCATGTTGCATGAAACTTGGTTTAGAATCCTATAAACGCGTTGTTAGATGTTTCATAAGTTCGTGAAACTTGTACAAAGCTCATTTAGATACTTATAAGCACTCATGTTGAATGAAACTTGGTTTAGAGTCCTAGAAACGCGTTGTTAGATAATTGATATGTTCGTCAAACTTGTACAAAGCTCATTGAGGAACTTAGAAGCACTCAAGTTGCATGAAACTTGTTTTAGAGTCCTAGAAACGCGTTGTTAGATGTTTCATAAGTTCGTAAAACTTTTACAAATGTCATTGAGGAACTTATAAGCTCTCATTGTGCATGAAACTTGGTTTATAGTCATAGAAACGCGTTGTTAGATGTTTCATAAGTTCATCAAACTCGTATAAAGCTCATTGAAACACTTATAATCATTCATGTTGCATGAAACTTGGTTTAGAGTCCTAGAAACGCGTTGTTAGATGTTTCATAAGTTTGTGAAACTAGTACAAAGCTCATTGAGATACTTATAAGCATTCATGTTGCATGAAACTTGGTTTAGAGTCCTAGAAACGCGTTGTTAGATGTTTGATATGTTCGTCAAACTTGTACAAAGCTCATTGAGATACTTATAAGCACTCATGTTGCATGAAACTTGGTTTAGAATCCTAGAAACGTGTTGTTAGATGTTTCATAAGTTCGTCAAACTTGTACAAAGCTCATTGAGATTTTTATAAGCACTCTTGTTGCATGAAACTTGGTTTAGAGTCATAGAAACGCGTTGTTAGATGTTTCATACGTTCGTCAAATTTGTACAAAGCTCACTTAGAAACTTATTAGCACTCATGTTGCATGAAACTTGGTTTATAGTTCTAGAAACGCGTTGTTAGATGTTTCATACGTTCGTCAAACTTGTACAAAGCTCACTTAGAAACTTATAAGCACTCATGTTGCATGAAACTTGGTTTATAGTCCTAGAAACGCGTTTTTAGATGTTCATAAGTTCGTGAAACTTGTACAAAGCTCATTGAGGAACTTATAAGCACTCATGTTACATGAAACTTGGTTTAGAGTCCTAGAAACACGTTGTTAGATGTGTCATACGTTCTTCAAACTTGTACAAAGCTCATTGAGGAACTTATAAGCGCTCATGTTGCATGAAACTTGGTTTAGAATCCTAGAAACGCGTTGTTAGATGTTTCATAAGTTCGTGAAACTTGTACAAAGCTCATTGAGATACATATAAGCACTCATATTGCATGAAACTTAGTTTATAGTTCTAGAAACGCGTTGTTAGATGTTTCATACGTTCTTCAAACTTGTACAAAGCTCACTTAGAAACTTATAAGCACTCATGTTGCATGAAACTTGGTTTAGAATCCTAGAAACGCTTTGTTAGATGTTTCATAAGTTCGTGAAACTTGTACAAAGCTCATTGAGGAACTTATAAGCACTCATGTTGCATGAAACTTGGTTTTGAATCCTAGAAACGCGTTGTTAGATGTTTCATAAGTTTGTGAAACTTGTACAAAGCTCATTGAGATACATATAACTCATGTTGAATGAAACTTGGTTTAGAGTCCAAGAAACGCGTTGTTAGATGTTTGATATGTTCGTCAAACTTGTACAAAGCTCATTGAGGAACTTAGAAGCACTCAAGTTGCATGAAACTTTTTTTAGAGTCCTAGAAACGCGTTGTTAGATGTTTCATAAGTTCGTCAAACTTTTACAAATGTCATTGAGGAACTTATAAGCTCTCATTGTGCATGAAACTTGGTTTAGAGTCCTAGAAACGCGTTGTTAGATGTTTCATAAGTTCATCAAACTCGTATAAAGTTCAATGAGACACTTATAATCATTCATGTTGCATGAAACTTGGTTTAGAGTCCTAGAAACGCGTTGTTAGATGTTTCATAAGTTTTGAAACTTGTACAAAGCTCATTGAGATACTTATAAGCACGCATGTTGCATGAAACATGGTTTAGAGTCCTAGAAACGCGTTGTTAGATGTTTGATATGTTCGTCAAACTTGGACAAAGCTCATTGAGATACTTATAAGCTCTCATGTTGCATGAAACTTGGTTTAGAGTCCTAGAAACGCGTTGTTAGATGTTTCATAAGTTCGTCAAACTTGTACAAAGTTCATTGAGATACTTATAAGCACTCATGTTGCATGAAACTTGGTTTAGAGTCATAGAAACGCGTTGTTAGATGTTTCATATGTTCGTCAAACTTGTACAAAGCTCACTTAGAAACTTATAAGCACTCATGTTGCATGAAACTTGGTTTATAGTTCTAGAAACGCGTTGTTAGATGTTTCATACGTTCGTCAAACTTGTACAAAGCTCACTTAGAAACTTTTAAGCACTCATGTTGCATGAAACTTGGTTTAGAGTCCTAGAAACGCGTTGTTAGATGTTTGATATGTTCGTCAAACTTGTACAAAGTTCATTGAGATACTTATAAGCACTCATGTTGCATGAAACTTGGTTTAGAGTCCTAGAAACGTGTTGTTAGATGTTTCATAAGTTCGTCAAACTTGTACAAAGCTCATTGAGATTTTTATAAGCACTCATGTTGCATGAAACTTGGTTTAGAGTCATAGAAACGCGTTGTTAGATGTTTCATACGTTCGTCAAATTTGTACAAAGCTCACTTAGAAACTTATTAGCACTCATGTTGCATGAAACTTGGTTTATAGTTCTAGAAACGCGTTGTTAGATGTTTCATACGTTCGTCAAACTTGTACAAAGCTCACTTAGAAACTTATAAACACTCATGTTGCATGAAACTTGGTTTATAGTCCTAGAAACGCGTTGTTAGATGTTCATAAGTTCGTGAAACTTGTACAAAGCTCATTGAGGAACTTATAAGCACTCATGTTGCATGAAACTTGGTTTAGAGTCCTAGAAACACGTTGTTAGATGTTTCATACGTTCTTCAAACTTGTACAAAGCTCATTGAGGAACTTATAAGCGCTCATGTTGCATGAAACTTGGTTTAGAATCCTAGAAACGCGTTGTTAGATGTTTCATAAGTTCGTGAAACTTGTACAAAGCTCATTGAGATACATATAAGCACTCATATTGCATGAAACTTAGTTTATAGTTCTAGAAACGCGTTGTTAGATGTTTCATACGTTCGTCAAACTTGTACAAAGCTCACTTAGAAACTTATAAGCACTCATGTTGCATGAAACTTGGTTTAGAATCCTAGAAACGCTTTGTTAGATATTTCATAAGTTCGTGAAACTTGTACAAAGCTCATTGAGGAACTTATAAGCACTCATGTTGCATGAAACTTGGTTTTGAATCCTAGAAACGCGTTGTTAGATGTTTCATAAGTTTGTGAAACTTGTACAAAGCTCATTGAGATACATATAACTCAAGTTGCATGAAACTTTTTAGAGTCCTAGAAACGCGTTGTTAGATGTTTCATAAGTTCGTCAAACTTGTACAAAGCTCATTGAGGAACTTAGAAGCTCTCATTGTGCATGAAACTTGGTTTAGAGTCCTAGAAACGCGTTGTTAGATGTTTCATAAGTTCATCAAACTCGTATAAAGTTCAATGAGACACTTATAATCATTCATGTTGCATGAAACTTGGTTTAGAGTCCTAGAAACGCGTTGATAGATGTTTCATAAGTTTGTGAAACTTGTACAAAGCTCATTGAGATACTTATAAGCACGCATGTTGCATGAAACATGGTTTAGAGTCCTAGAAACGCGTTGTTAGATGTTTGATATGTTCGTCAAACTTGGACAAAGCTCATTGAGATACTTATAAGCTCTCATGTTGCATGAAACTTGGTTTAGAGTCCTAGAAACGCGTTGTTAGATGTTTCATAAGTTCGTCAAACTTGTACAAAGTTCATTGAGATACTTATAAGCACTCATGTTGCATGAAACTTGGTTTAGAGTCATAGAAACGCGTTGTTAGATGTTTCATACGTTCGTCAAACTTGTACAAAGCTCATTGAGGAACTTATAAGCACTCATGTTGCATGAAACTTGGTTTAGAAGCCTAGAAACGCGTTGTTAGATGTTTCATACGTTCGTAAAACTTGTCCAAAGCTCATTGAGGAACTTATAAGCACTCATGTTGCATGAAACTTGGTTTAGAGTCCTAGAAACGCGTTGTTAGATGTTTCTTAAGTTCGTCAAACTTGTATAAAGCTCATTGAGACACTTATAATCATTCATGTTTCATGAAACTTGGTTTAGAGTCCTAGAAACGCGTTGTTAGATGTTTCATAAGTTCGCGAAACTTGTACAAAGCTCATTGAGGAACTTATAAGCACTCATGTTGCATGAAACTTGGTTTAAAGTCGTAGAAACGCGTTGTTAGATGTTTCGTACGTTTGTCAAACTTGTACAAACCACATTGAGGAACTTATAAGCACTCATGTTGCATGAAACTTGATTTAGAGTCCTAGAAACGCGTTGTTAGATATTTCATACATTCGACAAACTTGTACAAAGCTCATTGAGGAACTTATAAGCGTTCATGTTGCATGAAACTTGGTTTAGAGTCCTAGAAACGCGTTGTTAGATGTTTCATACGTTCGTGAAACTTGTACAAAGCTCATTGAGATACTTATAAGCACTCATGTTGAATGAAACTTGGTTTAGAGTCCTAGAAACGCGTTGTTAGATGTTTCATACGTTCGTCAAACTTTTACAAATCTCACTTAGAAACTTATAAGCACTCATGTTGCATGAAACATGGTTTATAGTCCTAGAAACGCGTTGTTAGGTGTTCATAAGTTCGTGAAACTTGTACAAAGCTCATTGAGGAACTTATAAGCACTCATGTTGCATGAAACTTGGTTTAGAGTCCTAGAAACACGTTGTTAGATGTTTTTGTAGAAATTCGTACCGGTTTATAACGATTTATAAATAACAATTGTGAATTCTTTCCCTAGGATACGTGCAAATATTGAATCAAATCTATGTCATCAGTTTATGAATATACTTGGATTGTTCGTAGCGGAAATCTGAACTGAGATATATCGAGGTCTAGAAGCACTCCAAACGTTGTGCCTCTACTGGTATCCACACGCACACAAACTGGATTGATCGGGATGCTAGTGCCGTAGAGATCTAATCTCAATCAATTAGACAAACTATTTGTCTGCTATGTTTAGGGTTTTGTAGAATAAGGTTAATCTTATCAAGCGTCATTGTGCCTCTTTATATAATAGGTTTCTCATAACCTAATTAATAACCTAATGGGCTTATATGGCTAATGAGTCAAGCCCAATAAGCACATCACAATGACTTGCCTTTTTCACATGTGCATTAATATATATATCATATATATAAATATAATATCTTATATTATTAAAGTGCACTAATATAAATATATGCATATCTAATATCATATATATATTATATTATAATCAAAACTCAACATAAAATATTAATCCAGTCTGCTTAGTTGTGTGACCCTGTAGGATCGCATAATATTAGCAATGGACTTCTAAAGCCCATCGATTATAAGAGGTTTCTAGCAAAACGTTATAATCATCTAATATTATCCGACTGTCAAACCTCGACGATACAACCTTACTAAAATAAGTACAATTGATTTCAGGACATTCCCAACAATCTCCCACTTGTACTGGAATCATCTATTCCGATAATCCCTTCGTCGCTATATCTTGATCCTAGCATAAGGCAAGCAATAGTGTCATCCTTATTAAGCTAGATCATGTTTATCGATTCCCAATTTATACTGATAAAACAAACGATTGACATTCACCTTGTTTGAGCACGACCATGCATTTTCTCAGTATTAAATTATCGATAGGCCCAGAGATATTTATCTCCCATTATATAGGAGGGACAAATCCCATCTTGTTTTATCCTTGTTCCTTATACAATTCGTAATACGCCCAATCGGTGTTTTTATAATCACCTTACGGTGACGTTTGACACGGTCAAAGCGCACTAATCCATGTATAAGAAAACATGACAAACTCGAGTCAAAGGACTATATTTTATAGTTGTAATGAAAAACTCTTATGACACTCATATAATATTCTTGCGAGTTTTCCATAGCGGGTCGATCCAATATTGTGTTCTCTAACACATACTTATGTGATTGACTTTAATACTACATATTAAATGACTCCACGAAACTTAGTCATCAGTCACCTCACATACTAGTCATCTTAGTTACTATTGTCCCATTTAATAACCTTGACTAGGGACCGCAATAATTTATGTCATCTTTCACTCGTAAGGTTTCATGATCAAGTCACGTACTTGATGACCTATAAGGATGATATAAACTATTTTGGGACAAATTATTTTATCATCCAATTATTAAATAATGCTGAAACAATTTCATTAATTTGAAAATAAATCAAATGTTTGCAAACACGAACATCATATCATAAAAATAAGTTTCTCTCTAGAAACAAAATCAAACATTAAGAAACCTAATGCCTACAGCAGCAGTATGACTTTCATGCTTCGGCCGAGGAAGATGCTTGGTTAAAGGATCTGCAACATTTGCATCTGTTGGAACTCTGCTAATCTTCACATCTCCTCTTTCGATAATGTCACGAATGAGGTGATATCGTCTTTGAATGTGTTTGGATTTCTGGTGCGACCTTGGTTCCTTCGCCTGGGCGATGGCTCCATTGTTGTCACAATAAATATCCACCGGACAAGAGATGCTAGGAACTACACCAAGTTCAGTGATGAACTTCCTAATCCAAACAACTTCTTTTGCTGCTTCAGAAGCGGCAATATATTCTGATTCGGTTGTTGAGTCAGCCACGGTGCTTTGCTTGGAGCTTTTCCAACTCACCGCTCCTCCATTAAGACAAAAGATAAAACCGGATTGAGATCGGAAATCATCTTTGTCTGTCTGAAAGCTGGCATCAGTGTAACCACTCACAACAAGCTCATCACATCCTCCATAGACCAAGAACTTATCCTTAGTTTTTCTCAAATACTTAAGGATGTTTTTAACAGCAGTCCAGTGACTCTCACCTGGATCGGATTGGTATCTACTCGTCATGCTTAAGGCACATGCCACATCAGGACGAGTACAAAGCATGACATACATAATAGAACCTATAGCAGAAGCATAAGGAATTCTATTCATGCGCTCTCGCTCATCATGTGTCGAAGGACACTGAGTCTTGCTGAGGGTTATGCCATGAGACATTGGTAAAAAACCTTTCTTAGAATCATGCATACTGAACCTATGTAAAACCTTATCTATATAAGTGTCTTGACTTAGTCCAATCAACATGTTAGGTCTATCTCTGTAGATCCATATTCCATGTATGTATGCAGCTTCTCCCATGTCTTTCATTGAGAAACAACTTCCTAGCCAAGTCTTAACGGACTAAAGCAAAGGAATGTCATTTCCTAGGAGTAATATGTCATCGACATATAGCACAAGAAACACAATTGCGCTTCCACTAATCTTCTTGTAAACGCAAGGTTCTTCTTCGTTCCTAATGAAATCAAACTCTTTGATTGCTTCATTAAAATGAAGATTCCAACTTCGAGATGCTTGCTTCAGCCCATATATAGAGCGATGAAGCTTACATAGTTTCCCAGAATTTTCAGGACTTGTGAAACCTTCAGGTTGTGTCATGTACACATCCTCTTCCAGGTTTCCATTAAGGAAAGCTGTTTTCACATCCATTTGCCAAATCTCATAATCATAATGAGCGGCAATTGCTAGAAGAATCCGAATGGACTTAAACATCGCGACTGGGGAATAAGTTTCATCATAGTCAATGCCATGAATTTGCTTATAGCCTTTAGCCACTAGTCTAGCTTTGTATATATGTATATTACCATCCACGTCTATTTTCTTCTTGAAAATCCATTTACACTCAATGGCTTTTACACCATCAGGTAAATCGACCAAAGTCCATACTTTGTTGGACGACATGGATCCCATTTCGGATTCAGTGGCTTCTACCCACTTTTCAGAGTCGGGGCCCATCATTGCTTCTTCATAGGACGTAGGTTCATCACTTTCTATAATCAATAGATCATGATGGTCAGTCACCCAAACCCCATATCTATCGGGTTCATGAATGACCCTCTCGTGACCTACGTACCTCGGGTTCCACGGGTGTGGTATTTACGACTCTTCGTAAATCCGATTCTTCGCTCTTCCCGAATAGGTGGAGCAACCTCCTGTGAATCTCGAACTTCTTCGAGTAGTACCTTACTCCCACTGTTCCTTTTAGAAAGAAATTCTCTTTCTAAAAAGACACGATTCCGAGCAACAAACACTTTGCTCTCGGCGGGGTTGTAAAAGTAATAACCTTTGGTTTCTTTGGGATAACCAACGAAGTAGCACTTATCGATTTGGGTCCAAGCTTATCGGGAAGTAAACGTTTTACATAAGCCTCGCAACCCCAAATTTTCATAAAAGATAGATTAGGAACCTTTCCGGTCCACATCTCATATGGTGTCTTTTCAACTGATTTTGATGGACATCCGTTTAGCGTAAACGCAGACGATTCTAGAGCATATCCCCAAAAGGATAATGGAAGATCCGTGTGACTCATCATAGATCGAACCATATCTAATAAAGTTCGATTTCTCCTTTCGGATACACCGTTCCATTTAGGTGTTCTGGGAGGAGTAAGTTGTGAAACAATTCCACATTCTCTAAGATGATCACTGAAAACTTTGCTCAAGTATTCTCCTCCGCGATCTGATCGAAGAGCTTTAATTGTTTTGCCAAGTTGGTTTTGCAGTTCATTCTGAAATTCTTTGAACTTTTCGAAAGATTCAGATTTATGTTTCATTAGATAAACATAACCATATCTACTGAAATCATCAGTAAATGTGATGAAGTACTGATAGTTTCCTCTAGCACCAATACTCATTGACCCACACACATCTGTATGTATAAGGCCCAACAAGTCGTTGGCCCTTTCACTTTGTCCAGTAAAAGGGGCCTTAGTCATTTTACCTAATAAGCAAGATTCACATTTTTCAAATGATTCATAATCAAATGAGTTCAAAAGTCCATCATTGTGAAGCTTTTGAATGCGTTTCTCATTTATATGGCCCAAACGACAATGCCAAAGAAAAGTGGGATTCGAGTCGTTAGACTTAAATCTCTTGGTACTAATGTTATAGATAGGCACACTTTGGTTAAGAACATAAAGTCCATTCTCTAATGGGCCACTACCATAAAACATATCATTAAGATTAAACGAACAACACTTGTCTTTAATCGAAAAATGAAATCCTTCCAAATCCAAACAAGAAATAGAAATAATATTTCGCTTATAGCAGTACATAGTAGCAATTTTTAAGTTCTAAAACCATGCCAGAAGGTAAAGACAAATGAAATGTTCCTACAGCTAATGCAACAACTCTTGCTCCATTCCCCACGCGCAGGTCCACTTGTCCTTTCTCCAAAGTTCTACTGTTGCTTAGGCCCTGCATATTCACACAAATATGAGCACCACAACCGGTATCTAATACCCAAGAGGTAGAACTAGAAGTAGCAACATTTACTTCTATAACATAGATACCTAGCGAAGAAGTCTTAAAAGTCTTCTTTTTTTTCAGATCTTCCAAGTATTTCTTGAAGTTTCTCTTCCAATGCCCAACACCATTACAATAATGACACTTGTCTTCACCAGAGGGGCCAAGTTTAAAGGATCAGACTTAGTTGGATTCTCAATCCCACTTATCTTGCCCTTTCCTTTGTTCTTACCAGGTTTCTTAAACCTTTTACCCCCTTGCACCATGAGAACATTTGGACTGTCCTTTCTGATGTTTGGTTCGGCGAGTTTTGAGCATCCCATGCAGCTCGGTCAAAGTCTTTGTCAAGTTATTCATGTTGTAGTTCATAACAAACGATCAAAACTTGGCGGCAATGACTGCAGGATGAGGTCGGTAGCCAACTCTTGGCTGATAGGGGAATCCGGTTTGGCCAGGTTATCGATATAACCCATCATCTTAATGACATGTGGGCTAACCTGGACTATCCTTTGCGACTTACACTCAATGAGAGATTTAACGATCGATATCTCTCGGTTCGTGCTTGCTCCCGAAACATTCCTTTCGAGGCTAGTGATCATCTCAATTGGCGACTCCACGTTCTCAAACTGTTTTTGCAAGTCCGAGTTCATGGTAGCCAACATGAGACAACACACATCGACCCTATCATTGACATGCTTATCATAAGCATTCCTCTCTGCATGTGGAAGATTTGCCTTAGGTTTTTCAGGCAAAACCTTTTCAAGGACATAGTCCTTTTTCTCTTGTTTGAGAACAATTCTCAGATTTCGATACCATTCGAGGAAATTCGATCCATTTAGCTTGTCCTTCTCAAGGACGGATCGAAGTGAAAACGAGTTGTTAACATAATTGTCAAAAGAATAGCAAAAGTTAATATGATGTTCATGGAAATTTGAGTTGTCTCAACATTTAAGAAAACTCACACTAAACTCAAAACAATTTTCCTCATATGATAGTGATCCAAGATCCTTATTTCACTAAAATTCAAGTGAGCTTTGGCTCATCGCCTGAATGTTTAGTTATTTAGGTAAGCAACAACATTGCTAATTATATCCAATATAACTCTTGGTTGTGGATTACATCTTATGTCTTATTCAACCTTATGTCTCTAAGCCCAAAACCATTTTGATAGCTTAGTCAAATAAACCAATCTTTTACTCGTATGGTAACCATTACCATCCGCCTTACTCGTGTAATTGTGGACACCTTGCTTAGCAGGCCCATACACAACGAAACAAGTCTTGACAGTTGACAAGATTGGAAAGACATTGAATTTGATATTAATTGAGGAAATAATTTTAATTTAATTTAATTTTATATTTAAAATTTATATCTAATATAAATTATAAAATATAATATTACATATCAAATATATGTTAAATTAAATTACATATATTATTGAATTAATTTAATCAAATTAAAGTTTCAATTTAAATTTTAATCTTAACTAAATTTTAATAATTCTAATCATATTAGAACATAAAATTAAAAAGATTAAAGAACATAACAAAGTCTCCATGAGATTTTGTTTATAGGAAGACTATTATTAACTATTACAAACTCTCTTTCGACAGAGAGTAATATTTCTATTAAAATAATCTTTAATAGTCAACATAATAATATAAGCATGTAAATCAAATCTGTGTCATACAGAGACTCGAATACAACCACACATATTACTATTATAATTATTTAAAATCATGTTATCAAGCATTAATGCTTTTGACTTTTAAATATTATATATATATATATATATATATATAACGATAAACTTATGATGTATGCTAATAAAGAAGTAAAATCATGATTAGCACATCTACCAATACACCAACTACCAATTAATCGATTATGGCAAAACATATATAAAACAAAGACATAATTTTATATATCAAGTATATATTAAATTAGGTTTAATTCAAAATTATACACGTAGGCTCTGATACCACTGTAGGAATTCGTACCGGTTTATAACGATTTATAAATAACAATTGCGAATTCTTTCCCTAGGATACGTGCAAATAGTGAATCAAATCTATGTCATCAGTTTATGAATATACATGGATTGTTCGTAGCGGAAATCTGAACTGAGATATATCGAGGTCTAGAAGCACTCCAAACGTCGTGCCTCTACTGGTATCCACGCGCACACAAACTGGATTGATCGGGATGCTAGTGTCGTAGAGATCTAATCTCAATCAATTAGACAAACTATTTGTCTGCTATGTTTAGGGTTTTGTAAAATAAGGTTAATCTTATCAAGCGTCATTGTGCCTCTTTATATAATAGGTTCTCATAACCTAATTAATAACCTAATGGGCTTATATGGCTAATGAGCCAAGCCCAATAAGCACATCACAATGACTTGCCTTTTTCACATGTGCATTAATATATATATATCATATATATAAATATAATATCTTATATTATTAAAGTGCACTAATATAAATATATGTATATCTAATATCATATATATATTATATTATAATCAAAATTCAACATAATATATTAATCCAGTCTGCTTAGGTGTGTGACCCTGTAGGATCGCATAATATTAGAAATGGACTTCTAAAGCCCATCGATTATAAGAGGCTTCTAGCAAAACGTTATAATCATCTAATATTATCCGACTGTCAAACCTCGATGATACAACCTTACTAAAATAAGTACAATTGATTTCAGGACATTCCCAACAGTTTCATACGTTCGTCAAACTTGTACAAAGCTCATTGAGGAACTTATAAGCGCTCATGTTAGATGAAACTTGGTTTAGAGTCCTAGAAACGCTTTGTTAGATGTTTCATAAGTTCGTGAAATTTGTACAAAGCTCATTGAGGAACTTATAAGCACTCATGTTGCATGAAACTTGGTTTAGAGTCCTAGAAACGCGTTGTTAGATGTTTCATAAGTTCGTCAAACTTGTACAAAGCTCATTGAGATACTTATAAGTACTCATGTTGCATAAAACTTGGTTAAGAGTCCTAGAAACGCGTTGTTAGATGTTTGAGAAATTCGTGAAACTTTTAAAAAGCTCATTGAAGAACTTATAAGTACTCATGTTGCATGAAACTTGGTTTAGAGTCCTAGAAACGCGTTGTTAGATGTTCCATACCTCCGTCAAACTTTTACAAAGCTCATTGAGGAACTTATAAGCTCTAATTGTGCATGAAACTTGGTTTAGAGTCCGAGAAACGCTTTGTTAGATGTTTCATAAGTTCGTGAAACTTATACAAAGCTCATTGGAAACTTATAAGCACTCATGTTGCATGAAACTTGGTTTAGAGTCCTAGAAACGCGTTGTTAGATGTTTCATACGTTTGTCAAACTTGTACAAAGCTCATTGAGGAACTTATAAGCGCTCATGTTGCATGAAACTTGGTTTAGAGTCCTAGAAACGCTTTGTTAGATGGTTCATAAGTTCGTGAAACTTGTACAAATCTCTTTGAGGAACTTATAAGCACTCATGTTGCATGAAACTTGGTTTAGAGTCATAGAAATGCGTTGTTAGATGTTTCATACGTTCGTCAAACTTGTACAAAGCTCACTTAGAAACTTATAACCACTCATGTTGCATGAAACTTGGTTTATAGTTCTAGAAACGCGTTGTTAGATGTTTCATACGTTCGTCAAACTTGTACAAAGCTCACTTAGAAACTTTTAAGCACTCATGTTGCATGAAACTTGGTTTATAGTCCTAGAAACGCGTTGTTAGATGTTCATAAGTTCGTGAAACTTGTACAAAGCTCATTGAGGAACTTATAAGCACTCATGTTAAATGAAAATTGGTTTAGAGTCCTAGAAACGTGTTGTTAGATGTTTCATACGTTCGTCAAACTTGTACAAAGCTCATTTAGAAACTTATAAGCACTCATGTTGCATGAAACTTGGTTTATAGTCCTAGAAACGAGTTGTTAGATGTTCATAAGTTCGTGAAACTTGTACAAAGCTCATTGAGGAACTTATAAGCACTCATGTTGCATGAAACTTGGTTTAGAGTCCTAGAAACACGTTGTTAGATGTTTCATACGTTCGTCAAACTTGTACAAAGCTCATTGAGGAACTTATAAGCGCTCATGTTGGATGAAACTTGGTTTAGAGTCCTAGAAACGCTTTGTTAGATGTTTCATAAGTTCGTGAAATTTGTACAAAGCTCATTGAGGAACTTATAAGCACTCATGCTGCATGAAACTTGGTTTAGAGTCCTAGAAACGCGTTGTTAGATGTTTCATACGTTCGTCAAACTTGTACAAACCTCATTGAGAAACTTATAAGCACTCATGTTGCATGAAACTTGGTTTAGAGTCCTAGAAACGCGTTGTTAGATGTTTCATAAGTTCGTCAAACTTGTACAAAGCTCATTGAGATACTTATAAGTACTCATGTTGCATGAAACTTGGTTTAGAGTCCTAGAAACGCGTTGTTAGATGTTCATAAGTTCGTGAAACTTGTACAAAGCTCATTGAGGAACTTATAAGTACTCATGTTGCATAAAACTTGGTTTAGAGTCCTAGAAACGCGTTGTTAGATGTTTCATACCTTCGTCAAACTTTTACAAAGCTCATTGAGGAACTTATAAGCTCTCATTGTGCATGAAACTTGGTTTAGAGTCCTAGAAACGCTTTGTTAGATGTTTCATAAGTTCGTGAAACTTGTACAAAGCTCATTGGAAACTTATAAGCACTCATGTTGCATGAAACTTGGTTTAGAGTCCTAGAAACGCGTTGTTAGATGTTTCATACGTTCGTCAAACTTGTACAAAGCTCATTGAGGAACTTATAAGCGCTCATGTTGCATGAAACTTGGTTTAGAGTCCTAGAAACGCTTTGTTAGATGTTTCATAAGTTCGTGAAACTTGTACAAATCTCATTGAGGAACTTATAAGCACTCATGTTGCATGAACTTGGTTTAGAGTCATAGAAATGCGTTGTTAGATGTTTCATACGTTCGTCAAACTTGTACAAAACTCACTTAGAAACTTATAACCACTCATGTTGCATGAAACTTGGTTTATAGTTCTAGAAACGCGTTGTTAGATGTTTCATACGTTCGTCAAACTTGTAAAAAGCTCACTTAGAAACTTATTGTTAGAATTTGTGAGATTAAACGGAGAGTATTTGAGATTTAGAGAAGATTATGTTTCGGTGTTCTTCATGTTCTTGATAAACATGCTTTTGATTTCATAAAGATATCTTTTACAATAAGGTTTTGTTTTACATATAAAGGAAAAAGCGCATAGAGCCGTTAACGGATAAGATGGTACGATCACGGCTTTAGTCGAGAGAAGTCGCGCCGTCCGCGGGGAGCGCGTCCTGCTATCGGACGGTGAACGTGCTGCTATCGGGCGCAAGGTGTACCGGAAAACGTTACTATCGGGCGCCTTCTTCTACCGCACGGTTGTTAGATGTTTCATAAGTTCGTCAAACTTGTACAAAGCTCATTGAGGAACTTATAAGCGCTCATGTTGCATGAAACTTGGTTTAGAGTCCTAGAAACGCTTTGTTAGATGTTTCATAAGTTCGTGAAACTTGTACAAATCTCATTGAGGAACTTATAAGCACTCATGTTGCATGAAACTTGGTTTAGAGTCCTAGAAACGCGTTGTTAGAATTTTCATACGTTCGTCAAACTTGTACAAAGTTCATTGAGGAACTTATAAGCTCTCATGTTGCATGAAACTTGGTTTAGAGTCCTAGAAACGCTTTGTTAGATGTTTCATAAGTTCGTGAAACTTGTACAAATCTCATTAAGGAACTTATAAGCACTCATGTTGCATGAAACTTTGTTTAGAGTCATAGAAATGCGTTGTTAGATGTTTCATACGTTCGTCAAACTTGTACAAAGCTCACTTAGAAACTTATAAGCACTCATATTGCATGAAACTTGGTTTATAGTTCTAGAAACGCGTTGTTAGATGTTTCATACGTTCGTCAAACTTGTAAAAAGCTCACTTAGAAACTTATTGTTAGAATTTGTGAGATTAAACGGAGAGTATTTGAGATTTAGAGAAGATTATGTTTCGGTGTTCCTCATGTTCTTGATAAACATGCTTTTGATTTCATAAAGATAACTTTTACAATAAGGTTTTGTTTTACATATAAAGGAAAAAGAGCATAGAGCCGTTAACGGATAAGATGGTACGGTCACGACTTTAGTCGAGAGAAGTCGCGCCGTCCGCGGGGAGCGCGTCCTGCTATCGGGCGCTGAACGTGCTGCTATCGGGCGTCGAGTGTACCGGAAAACGTTACTATCGGGCGCCTTCTTCTACCGCACGGTTTAGCGATTTTCTCAACGGCTAGATTTGGATATGGCCTTAACACATATTTTAGGCCATATCCACTACTTCTCCACACTAACCGGACTTAATGTCCAATCCTTAATGATCCTTGCAGCTCTATGTTGATGCTTGTTCTTCAAGTTACCTTGTCAAGTGTACTAATGCCTTAGCGGTTAGGCACTAGCTCCAATACTCCCCCTCAAGCTTAGCCTAATGAAATGGCTAAGGTTGGAACCGCACACTTCACCTCATTAAAACCTTCAAAGAAAAACCACTTGGGATAAAACTCATTGAAGGGAAAAGAGTATGAAGCATACGGTTAGGGTCTTCTAGTTCTGGATCAGGCTGGTGAGTCCTAGCTTGGGTAGCACAAACTCACACACTTTTAGACTTCCAGATTTGGTGAAGACGTCTGCTAGTTGGTCTTGGCTTTTTTTATAGAAAGGAAGTATAGTCCCCTTCACCATCTGTTCTCGGACTTTGTGGCAATCCATCTCAATATGCTTGGTCCTCTCATGGAATATTGAATTGGAGGCAATGTGAATGGTTGCCTTGTTGTCACAATGCATGGTGATAGGCTTCTTGATGTCTATGCCAAGATCCCCAAGTAGATTCTTCAGCCACATGAGTTCTTGGGTAAGTTTTCTCATAGCCCTATATTCTGATTCTGCACTTGAACATGACACAATCTTCTGCTTCTTGGTCTTCCATGTGACTAGATTCCCTCCAATGAATGTGCAATATCCTGTGGTGGATCTCCTATCATCCACATCTCCAGCATAATCAGCATCACAATAGCCTACAACTTCTGTGTTCTGATTCCTTCCCATCCATATGCCTTGACTTGAAGTTCCTTTGAGATATTTGAGTATCCTTTGCACCATGTTCCAGTGGTGAATCTTTGGCCTTTGCATGTGTTGGCTAACCTGGTTCACAACAAAAACATATGTCAGGCCTAGTTATGGTCAAGTATTTAAACTTACCCACAATGCGCCTATAGAGTTTCTGGTCTTTGAAAGGTTGATCTTCAGGCTCCCCCTCTCTAATGACTTTGTAGCCATCCTCCAATGGTGTTCTTGCAGCCTTGGAATCCATGTGACCTGTTTCATTAAGAAGATCTAAGGTATACTTCCTTTGGGAGAGAAATAGACCCTCTTCGAATCTACTTATCTCAATTTCAAGGTAGTATTTCATCTTTCCCAAATCTTTAATGTCAAACACAGTCTTAAGGTAGTTTTTAGTTTCAGTAATCCCTACCTTGTTATCCCCAGAGATGACTATATCATCCACGTAGATGAGGATAACCACAATACCTTCCTTGGATTTTAGAGTGAATAGAGTATGGTCGGCTTGGCTCATTTTGAATCCTCTTGACATTAGTGTTGTGCTGAGCTTGTGATACCATGCTCTTGGGGATTGCTTGAGCCCATAGATAGCCTTTCTCAACCTCATTACCTTCCCAGGTGTTATGGAGCCTTCTAAACCAGGAGGTGAAGTCATGTAGACTTCTTCTTCTAACTCTCCTTGAAGGAAAGCATTCTTGATATCCATTTTTCAAAGATCCCAATCCAAATTCACAGCTAGAAATAGGATTACTCTCACAGTGTGTAGTTTAGCAACATGGGCAAATGTATCCAAATAGTCTTCACCATAGGTCTGTGTTAATCCTCTTGCTACCAGCCTTGCCTTGTGCCTCTCTATGTCACCATTGCTCAAGTATTTGATTGTAAACACATACCTTGAGCTTACTGTCTTCTTGCCTTTAGGTAGATCAGCCTCATCCCATGTGTGGTTACGCTCCATTGCTTGATTCTCAGCTTTTACCGCCTTGACCCATACTTCATGCTCAATAGCCTCTTCATAGGTTCTTGGAATCCAGTGTTGGTCTATTTTGGCAATGAATACTTGATGATCATGTG
This sequence comes from Cochlearia excelsa, assembly GCA_963556525.1. Classification (NCBI taxonomy): domain Eukaryota; kingdom Viridiplantae; phylum Streptophyta; class Magnoliopsida; order Brassicales; family Brassicaceae; genus Cochlearia; species Cochlearia excelsa. The sequence goes on along the minus strand of OY748327.1, from coordinate 33,359,679 downwards.
GAAAAGCAGCCATGGAGCATAATGCTTGGATAGGGTGAGCTACTGCATTGCTGTTGAAGTAGACTCTAGTGTTTTTCCAGTTTGAACTTGGCTGTTTGATCCTAGTACTTCTTCTTGCCACCATAGAAGCAGCTTGATAATGTATTTCTTGATGAACTGTTTCTTGAGTGGCTTGAGTATCCTCTGGTTCTCCTTGATGCTCTTCTTGAGTTTTAGGTTCTTCCCTTTGATCCTCATGAGTCTCTTGTGTATCATCATTGTTCCCCCCTTCATGATCAAGGTGGGAGTCTTGATGAGCAGGTTGCTGAGTGGGTTCTGTCCTTGCTTCTTCATTGATGTTCATCCCCAAATTTCTCATTAGGTTCTTAAGGCTGGTTGCTCTATCCGTGTCAGATTCAGGGATATCCTTGACACTTTCCCAAGTGTTGTCTTGATAGTAACTTTGCCCTTCAATGAACTTAACATCTCTTGAGACAAGGACCCTTCTTGTTTCAGGAACATAGCATTTGTACCCCTTCTGTGTGCTTGAGTAGCCTATGAACATAGCCTTTGTGCTCTTTGCATCAAGCTTGTTCCTTTGCTCTCCTGGCACAAAGACAAAGCAAACACAACCAAACACTCTTAGGTGATTAATAAAGGGTTTAACTTTATTCAATACCTGATATGGAGATTGGTTTTCCAATATTTGTGTTGGTGTTCTGTTGATAAGGTAGCAAGCTGTGGAGACAGCATCTGCCCAAAATCTTCTAGGTACGTTCATGTGAAACATCATGGATCTTGTTACTTCCATCAAGTGCCTATTCTTCCTCTCGGCCACGCCATTTTGTTGAGGAGTGTAAGGGCAGCTTGTTTGGTGTAGGATCCCATGATTTGTCATATGTTCTTTGATTACATTGCTTGTGTATTCCCCACCATTATCTGATCTAAAACACTTAATCTTTGCATTATATTGATTAGTAATATAGTTTTGAAAGTTTTTGAAAGCGTCTAACACCCTATCTTTGGAAGGAAGCAAAGTTAGCCAAGTATATTTTGTTTTTTCATCAATAAAAGTCACAAAATATGCTTGGTTTTCTCTAGATTTGCAAGGTGAAGACCATACATCAGAATGCACAAGATCAAAACATTTTTCATAAACCATTTTATTGTTTGAAAAGACAGATTTATGGTGCTTGCCCAAAATGCAAGACTCACAAGTGTTATGATCAAAAGAAACATTTGGCAAAAGAGTTTTTAAAGCTTTAACATGCGGATAGCCTAATCTATAGTGCTATAAAACATTGTTAGCCTCGGCCAAAACAGAATTAAAAGCAGAATGAAAATTGGAGCTTGACACTTCTTTGTCAAGGATGTAGAGATCTCCTCTGGTGATTCCTTTCCCAATCACTTCTTTACTTTCAATATCCTGAAATATGACTTCATTAGGACTAAAAATGAGATTGCAATTTAGATCACAAGCAATCCTTTTAACCGAGATAAAATTAGATGTAAAGCTAGGCATGTACAAGGCTTGAGAATCTCTATTGAACAACCTAAGATTACCTAATCCTGTCACAGGGATTCTACTACCATTAGCAATAATCACATTTCCTAGGGCAGATTTAACATTAGTAATCAAGTTCTTATTGCTAATCATATGGTGTGATGCTCCTGAGTCAATAATGATAGGTTTTATAGGTTTTTGAATAACTTGAGCATTAAGAGAGTAAAAGGAATCCATACCAGAGCCCTTAAGGGCTTTGATGAGTGCCTCCAAGTCAGATTTCCTCACATATTCATCTGTGTAAGGCACCATCGCCGTGGATTCCTCTTCCTTATCTTTGGAGCTCATTGTACTAGTGTTAGGCCCGATTGCATTTTCATTTGAGAGATTGGCTTGGGCATCCTTGAATTTGGCCGGCTTAAGATGGGGGTTTAGTATCCAGTACTTATCCTTGGAGTGCCCTTTCTTCTTGCAATGATCACACAGAGTAGCCCTTCTTTCCTCATACGTCTTGGAGCTTGACTTGTAGGCTACCTTGTTGGCGGTGACTAACTCCTTTTTGTTGCCAAATAGCTCAATGGAGCCTTGCTCTCTTTGCAGCTGAGCACACACTTCCTCAAGGTTTGGCAGGACATCAGAACGGAGTAAGTGCTTGATCACATCTTTGTAGCTACTATTGAGTGTTAAAAGAAGACCAAAGACCTTGGCTTGCTCTCTTCTTTCATTAAGAATCTTGGGATCAATAGTACTTGGACGTAGCATTTCCATTTCTGCCCACGGACTTCTAAACCTTCCAAAATGCTTGGTAAACCCCATATCCTCTTGGTTTAGATCATTGATCGCCTTCTTTACCTCATATACCCGGCTAAGATTCGAAATGTTACCATAGACCGTTTGGAGAGTGTCCCAAAGGTCCTTAGCACTCTCACAGTATGAGTAGGCTTCAAGGATAGACGTATCAAGTGATCCTTGTATGATCCCTAGTACCTTTTGGTCTTCTTGGAACCATTTGTTTTCTTCAGGGAGAGATTCACTTTCGGTGAATGATATCCGAGATTGTTGCTTGTGATTTAAGAATATGGTTCCAAAGACCACGACCATATAACGCAATCTTCACGGTTCTTGCCCATAAGAGATAGTTAATCCCCTTAAGAGTTATCGGACATGAGATCTTCTTATGTTCCTTGTTCTCCATGAAGAAAGATGATGGTTTGAATCTTGAATCTAGACAAAGGTTGAATCTTTAGAAGTATCCGAGACAAAACCAAAGAAAGGTCAAGACTTTATGAGCAAACACAGAGTTTTGGACTAGAAAAGCTTGGATCTTTTGATGAAAAAGCTGATTTGAAGAGAAAAGTTTGTGCTTTTGTATAGGAAGCGATAAAGTTTGAAGCTTTATGTGATTCCAAGACTCAAAGGCACAAATCTAGAGTTTTTTTAGATAGATCTGGAAGAAACAGAGTCCAAAGTCCAGATCTTGAGAAAGCCGAGTCCTTTTGTGAAAAAATTTGTGTTTTAGGATATAATCAAACGCCACAAAGTGAAAAGTTTGAATCTTTAGAGACAAAATGTGAAGAACAAATGAAAGTTTGGATCTTTATGAAACCGAGAGAGTAAAACAGAGAGATTTGGGTGCGGAAGCTAGATTTATGGTTCAAGAGCAAGTTTGCTCTGATACCACGTTAGAATTTGTGAGATTAAACGGAGAGTATTTGAGATTTAGAGAAGATTATGTTTCGGTGTTCTTCATGTTCTTGAAGAACATGACGAGTGATTAGAGAGAGAATATGTGATAAACATGCTTTTGATTTCATAAAGATAACTTTTACAATAAGGTTTTGTTTTACATATAAAGGAAAAAGCGCATAGAGCCGTTAACGGATAAGATGGTACGGTCACGGCTTTAGTCGAGAGAAGTCGCGCCGTCCGCGGGGAGCGCGTCCTCCTATCGGGCGCTAAACGTGCTGCTATCGGGCGCCGAGTGTACCGGACAACGTTACTATCTGGCGCCTTCTTCTACCGCACGGTTTAGCCATTTTCTCAACGGCTAGATTTGGATATGGCCTTAACACATATTTTAGGCCATATCCACTACTTCTCCACACTAACCGGACTTAATGTCCAATCCTTAATGATCCTTGCAGCTCTATGTTGATGCTTGTTCTTCAAGTTACCTTGTCAAGTGTACTAATGCCTTAGCGGTTAGGCACTAGCTCCAATACTTATAAGCACTCATGTTGCATGAAACTTGGTTTATAGTCCTAGAAACGTGTTGTTAGATGTTCATAAGTTCGTGAAACTTGTACAAAGCTCATTGAGGAACTTATAAGCACTCATGTTTCATGAAACTTGGTTTAGAGTCCTAGAAACACGTTGTTAGATGTTTCATACCTTCGTCAAACGTTAACAAAGCTCATTGAGGAACTTATAAGCTCTCATTGTGCATGAAACTTGGTTTAGAGTCCTAGAAACGCTTTGTTAGATGTTTCATAAGTTCGTGAAACTTCTACAAAGCTCATTGAGGAACTTATAAGCACTCATGTTGCATGAAACTTGGTTTAGAGTCCTAGAAACGCGTTGTTAGATGTTTCATACGTTCTTCAAACTTGTACAAAGCTCATTGAGGAACTTATAAGAGCTCATGTTGCATGAAACTTGGTTTAGAGTCCTAGAAACGCTTTGTTAGATGTTTCATAAGTTCGTGAAACTTGTACAAAGCTCATTGAGGAACTTATAAACACTCATGATGCATGAAACTTGGTTTAGAGTCCTAGAAACGCGTTGTTAGATGTTTCATACGTTCGTCAAACTTCTACAAAGCTCATTGAGAAACTTATAAGCACTCATGTTGCATGAAACTTGGTTTAGGGTCCTAGAAACGCGTTGTTAGATGTTTCATAAGTTCGTCAAATATGTACAAAGCTCATTGAGATACTTATAAGCATTCATGTTGCATGAAACTTGGTTTAGAGTCCTAGAAACGTGTTGTTAGATGTTTCATAAATTCATCAAACTTGTATAAATCTCATTGAGACACTTCAAATCATTCATGTTTCATGAAACTTGGTTTAGTGTCCTAGAAACGCGTTGTTAGGTGTTTCATAAGTTCGTGAAACTTGTACAAAGCTCATTGAGATACTTATAAGCACTCATGTTGCATGAAACTTGGTTTAGAGTCCTAGAAACGCGTTGTTAGATTTTGATATGTTCGTCAAACTTGTACAAAGCTCATTGAGATAATTATAAGCACTAATGTTGCATGAAACTTGGTTTAAAGTCCTAGAAACGCGTTGTTAGATGTTTCATAAGTTCGTCAAACTTGTACAAAGCTCATTGAGATACTTATAAGCACTCATGTTGCATGAAACTTGGTTTAGAGTCATAGAAACGCGTTGTTAAATGTTTCATACGTTCGTCAAACTTGTACAAAGCTCACTTAGAAACTTATAAGCACTTATGTTGCATGAAACTTGGTTTATAGTTCTAGAAACGCGTTGTTAGATGTTTCATACGTTAGTCGAACTTGTACAAAGCTCACTTAGAAACTGATAAGCACTCATGTTGCATGAAACTTGGTTTATAGTCCTAGAAACGCGTTGTTAGATGTTCATAAGTTCGTGAAACTTGTACAAAGCTCATTGAGGAACTTATAAGCACTCATGTTGCATGAAACTTGGTTTAGAGTCCTAGAAACGCGTTGTTAGATGTTTCATACGTTCGTCAAACTTGTACAAAGCTCATTGAAGAACTTATAAGCGCTCATGTTGCATGAAACTTGGTCTAGAGTCCTAGAAACGCTTTGTTAGATGTTTCATAAGTTCGTGAAACGTGTACAAAGCTCATTGAGGAACTTTTAAGCACTCATGTTGCATGAAACTTGGTTTAGAGTCCTAGAAACGCGTTGTTAGATGTTTCATACGTTCGTCAAACTTGTACAAAGCTCATTGAGAAACTTATAAGCACTCATGTTGCATGAAACTTGGTTTATAGTCCTAGAAACGCGTTGTTAGATGTTTCATAAGTTCGTCAAACTTGTACAAAGCTCATTGAGATAGTTATAAGCACTCATGTTGCATGAAACTTGGTTTAGAGTCCTAGAAACGCATTGTTAGATGTTTCATAAGTTCATCAAACTTGTATAAAGCTCATTGAGACACTTATAATCATTCATGTTTCATGAAACTTGGTTTAGAGTCCTAGAAACGCGTTGTTAGATGTTTCATAAGTTCGTGAAACTTGTACAAAGCTCATTGAGGAACTTATAAGCACTCATGTTGCATGAAACTTGGTTTAGAGTCGTAGAAACGCGTTGTTAGATGTTTCATACGTTTGTGAAACTTGTACAAATCTCATTGAGGAACTTATAAACACTCATGTTGCATGAAACTTGGTTTAGATTCCTAGAAACGCGTTGTTAGATGTTTCATACGTTCGTCAAACTTGTACAAAGCTCATTGAGGAACTTATGAGCTCTCATGTTGCATGAAACTTGGTTTAGAGTCCTAGAAACGCGTTGTTAGATGTTAATAAGTTCGTGAAACTTGTACAAAGCTCATTGAGGAACTTATAAGCACTCATGTTGCATGAAACTTGGTATAGAGTCCTAGAAACACGTTGGTAGATGTTTCATACGTTCGTCAAACTTTTACAAAGCTCATTGAGGAACTTATAAGCTCTCATTGGGCATGAAACTTGGTTTAGAGTCCTAGAAACGCGTTGTTAGATGTTTCATAAGTTTGTGAAACTTGTACAAAGCTCATTGAGACACTTATAATCACTCATGTTTCATGAAACTTGGTTTAGAGTCCTAGAAACGCGTTGTTAGATGTTCATAAGTTCGTGAAACTTGTACAAAGCTCATTGAGATACTTATAAGCACTCATGTTGCGTGAAACTTGGTTTAGAGTCATAGAAACGCGTTGTTAGATGTTTCATACGTTCGTCAAACTTGTACAAAGCTCACTTAGAAACTTATAAGCACTCATGTTGCATGAAACTTGGTTTATAGTCCTAGAAACGTGTTGTTAGATGTTCATAAGTTCGTGAAATTTGTACAAAGCTCATTGAGGAACTTATAAGCACTCATGTTGCATGAAACTTGGTTTAGAGTCCTAGAAACGCGTTGTTAGATGTTTCATACGTTCGTCAAACTTGTACAAAGCTCATTGAGAAACTTATAAGCACTCATGTTGCATGAAACTTGGTTTATATTCCTAGAAACGCGTTGTTAGATGTTTCATAAGTTCGTCAAACTTGTACAAAGCTCATTGAGATAGTTATAAGCACTCATGTTGCATGAAACTTGGTTTAGAGTCCTAGAAACGCATTGTTAGATGTTTCATAAGTTCATCAAACTTGTATAAAGCTTATTGAGACACTTATAGTCATTCATGTTGCATGAAACTTGGTTTAGAGTCCTAGAAACGCGTTGTTAGATGTTTCATAAGTTCGTGAAACTTGTACAAAGCTCATTGAGGAACTTATAAGCACTCATGTTGCATGAAACTTGGTTTAGAGTCGTAGAAACGCGTTGTTAGATGTTTCATACGTTTGTGAAACTTGTACAAATCTCATTGAGGAACTTATAAACACTCATGTTGCATGAAACTTGGTTTAGATTCCTAGAAACACGTTGTTAGATGTTTCATACGTTCGTCAAACTTGTACAAAGCTCATTGAGGAACTTATAAGCTCTCATGTTGCATGAAACTTGGTTTAGAGTCCTAGAAACGCGTTGTTAGATGTTAATAAGTTCGTGAAACTTGTACAAAGCTCATTGAGGAACTTATAAGCACTCATGTTGCATGAAACTTGGTTTAGAGTCCTAGAAACACGTTGGTAGATGTTTCATACGTTTGTCAAACTTTTACAAAGCTCATTGAGGAACTTATAAGCTCTCATTGTGCATGAAACTTGGTTTAGAGTCCTAGAAACGCGTTGTTAGATGTTTCATAAGTTTGTGAAACTTGTACAAAGCTCATTGAGACACTTATAATCACTCATGTTTCATGAAATTTGGTTTAGAGTCCTAGAAACGCGTTGTTAGATGTTCATAAGTTCGTGAAACTTGTACAAAGCTCATTGAGATACTTATAAGCACTCATGTTGCATGAAACTTGGTTTAGAGTCATAGAAACGCGTTGTTAGATGTTTCATACGTTCGTCAAACTTGTACAAAGCTCATTGAGAAACTTATAAGCACTCATGTTGCATGAAACTTGGTTTATAGTCCTAGAAACACGTTGTTAGATGTTTCATAAGTTCGTCAAACTTGTACAAAGCTCATTGAGATAGTTATAAGCACTCATGTTGCATGAAACTTGGTTTAGAGTCCTAGAAACGCATTGTTAGATGTTTCATAAGTTCATCAAACTTCTATAAAGCTCATTGAGACACTTATAGTCATTCATGTTGCATGAAACTTGGTTTAGAGTCCTAGAAACGCGTTGTTAGATGTTTCATAAGTTCGTGAAACTTGTACAAAGCTCATTGAGGAACTTATAAGCACTCATGTTGCATGAAACTTGGTTTAGAGTCGTAGAAACGCGTTGTTAGATGTTTCATACGTTTGTGAAACTTGTACAAATCTCATTGAGGAACTTATAAACACTCATGTTGCATGAAACTTGGTTTAGATTCCTAGAAACGCGTTGTTAGATGTTTCATACGTTCGTCAAACTTGTACAAAGCTCATTGAGGAACTTATAAGCTCTCATGTTGCATGAAACTTGGTTTAGAGTCCTAGAAACGCGTTGTTAGATGTTAATAAGTTCGTGACACTTGTACAAAGCTCATTGAGGAACTTATAAGCACTCATGTTGCATGAAACTTGGTTTAGAGTCATAGAAACGCGTTGTTAGATGTTTCATACGTTCGTCAAACTTGTACAAAGCTCACTTAGAAACTTATAAGCACTCATGTTGCATGAAACTTGCTTTATAGTTCTAGAAACGCGGTGTTAGATGTTTCATACGTTCGTCAAACTTGTACAAAACTCACTTCGAAACTTATAAGCACTCATGTTGCATGAAACTTGGTTTATAGTCCTAGAAACGTGTTGTTAGATGTTCATAAGTTCGTGAAACTTGTACAAAGCTCATTGAGGAACTTATAAGCACTCATGTTGCATAAAACTTGGTTTAGAGTCCTAGAAACGCGTTGTTAGATGTTTCATACGTTTGTGAAACTTGTACAAATCTCATTGAGGAACTTATAAACACTCATGTTGCATGAAACTTGGTTTAGATTCCTAGAAACGCGTTGTTAGATGTTTCATACGTTCGTCAAACTTGTACAAAGCTCATTGAGGAACTTATAAGCTCTCATGTTGCATGAAACTTGGTTTAGAGTCCTAGAAACGCGTTGTTAGATGTTAATAAGTTCTTGAAACTTGTACAAAGCTCATTGTGGAACTTATAAGCACTCATGTTGCATGAAACTTGGTTTAGAGTCCTAGAAAAACGTTGGTAGATGTTTCATACGTTCGTCAAACTTTTACAAAGCTCATTGAGGAACTTATAAGCTCTCATTGTGCATGAAACTTGGTTTAGAGTCCTAGAAACGCGTTGTTAGATGTTTCATAAGTTTGTGAAACTTTTACAAAGCTCATTGAGACACTTATAATCACTCATGTTTCATGAAACTTGGTTTAGAGTCCTAGAAACGCGTTGTTAGATGTTCATAAGTTCGTGAAACTTGTACAAAGCTGATTGAGATACTTATAAGCACTCATGTTGCATGAAACTTGGTTTAGAGTCATAGAAACGCGTTGTTAGATGTTTCATACGTTCGTCAAACTTGTACAAAGCTCACTTAGAAACTTATAAGCACTCATGTTGCATGAAACTTGCTTTATAGTTCTAGAAACGCGGTGTTAGATGTTTCATACGTTCGTCAAACTTGTACAAAACTCACTTCGAAACTTATAAGCACTCATGTTGCATGAAACTTGGTTTATAGTCCTAGAAACGTGTTGTTAGATGTTCATAAGTTCGTGAAACTTGTACAAAGCTCATTGAGGAACTTATAAGCACTCATGTTGCATGAAACTTGGTTTAGAGTCCTAGAAACGCGTTGTTAGATGTTTCATACGTTTGTGAAACTTGTACAAATCTCATTGAGGAACTTATAAACACTCATGTTGCATGAAACTTGGTTTAGATTCCTAGAAACGCGTTGTTAGATGTTTCATACGTTCGTCAAACTTGTACAAAGCTCATTGAGGAACTTATAAGCTCTCATGTTGCATGAAACTTGGTTTAGAGTCCTAGAAACGCGTTGTTAGATGTTAATAAGTTCTTGAAACTTGTACAAAGCTCATTGTGGAACTTATAAGCACTCATGTTGCATGAAACTTGGTTTAGAGTCCTAGAAACACGTTGGTAGATGTTTCATACGTTCGTCAAACTTTTTCAAATCTCATTTAGGAACTTATAAGCTCTCATTGTGCATGAAACTTGGTTTAGAGTCCTAGAAACGCGTTGTTAGATGTTTCATAAGTTTGTGAAACTTGTACAAAGCTCATTGAGACACTTATAATTACTCATGTTTCATGAAACTTGGTTTAGAGTCCTAGAAACGCGTTGTTAGATGTTCATAAGTTCGTGAAACTTGTACAAAGCTCATTGAGATACTTATAAGCACTCATGTTGCATGAAACTTGGTTTAGAGTCATAGAAACGCGTTGTTAGATGTTTCATACGTTCGTCAAACTTGTACAAAGCTCACTTAGAAACTTATAAGCACTCATGTTGCATGAAACTTGCTTTATAGTTCTAGAAACGCGGTGTTAGATGTTTCATACGTTCGTCAAACTTGTACAAAACTCACTTCGAAACTTATAAGCACTCATGTTGCATGAAACTTGGTTTATAGTCCTAGAAACGTGTTGTTAGATGTTCATAAGTTCGTGAAACTTGTACAAAGCTCATTGAGGAACTTATAAGCACTCATGTTGCATGAAACTTGGTTTAGAGTCCTAGAAACGCGTTGTTAGATGTTTCATACGTTTGTGAAACTTGTACAAATCTCATTGAGGAACTTATAAACACTCATGTTGCATGAAACTTGGTTTAGATTCCTAGAAACGCGTTGTTAGATGTTTCATACGTTCGTCAAACTTGTACAAAGCTCATTGAGGAACTTATAAGCTCTCATGTTGCATGAAACTTGGTTTAGAGTCCTAGAAACGCGTTGTTAGATGTTAATAAGTTCTTGAAACTTGTACAAAGCTCATTGTGGAACTTATAAGCACTCATGTTGCATGAAACTTGGTTTAGAGTCCTAGAAAAACGTTGGTAGATGTTTCATACGTTCGTCAAACTTTTACAAAGCTCATTGAGGAACTTATAAGCTCTCATTGTGCATGAAACTTGGTTTAGAGTCCTAGAAACGCGTTGTTAGATGTTTCATAAGTTTGTGAAACTTTTACAAAGCTCATTGAGACACTTATAATCACTCATGTTTCATGAAACTTGGTTTAGAGTCCTAGAAACGCGTTGTTAGATGTTCATAAGTTCGTGAAACTTGTACAAAGCTGATTGAGATACTTATAAGCACTCATGTTGCATGAAACTTGGTTTAGAGTCATAGAAACGCGTTGTTAGATGTTTCATACGTTCGTCAAACTTGTACAAAGCTCACTTAGAAACTTATAAGCACTCATGTTGCATGAAACTTGCTTTATAGTTCTAGAAACGCGGTGTTAGATGTTTCATACGTTCGTCAAACTTGTACAAAACTCACTTCGAAACTTATAAGCACTCATGTTGCATGAAACTTGGTTTATAGTCCTAGAAACGTGTTGTTAGATGTTCATAAGTTCGTGAAACTTGTACAAAGCTCATTGAGGAACTTATAAGCACTCATGTTGCATGAAACTTGGTTTAGAGTCCTAGAAACGCGTTGTTAGATGTTTCATACGTTTGTGAAACTTGTACAAATCTCATTGAGGAACTTATAAACACTCATGTTGCATGAAACTTGGTTTAGATTCCTAGAAACGCGTTGTTAGATGTTTCATACGTTCGTCAAACTTGTACAAAGCTCATTGAGGAACTTATAAGCTCTCATGTTGCATGAAACTTGGTTTAGAGTCCTAGAAACGCGTTGTTAGATGTTAATAAGTTCTTGAAACTTGTACAAAGCTCATTGTGGAACTTATAAGCACTCATGTTGCATGAAACTTGGTTTAGAGTCCTAGAAACACGTTGGTAGATGTTTCATACGTTCGTCAAACTTTTTCAAATCTCATTTAGGAACTTATAAGCTCTCATTGTGCATGAAACTTGGTTTAGAGTCCTAGAAACGCGTTGTTAGATGTTTCATAAGTTTGTGAAACTTGTACAAAGCTCATTGAGACACTTATAATCACTCATGTTTCATGAAACTTGGTTTAGAGTCCTAGAAACGCGTTGTTAGATGTTCATAAGTTCGTGAAACTTGTACAAAGCTCATTGAGATACTTATAAGCACTCATGTTGCATGAAACTTGGTTTAGAGTCATAGAAACGCGTTGTTAGATGTTTCATACGTTCGTCAAACTTGTACAAAGCTCACTTAGAAACTTATAAGCACTCATGTTGCATGAAACTTGCTTTATAGTTCTAGAAACGCGGTGTTAGATGTTTCATACGTTCGTCAAACTTGTACAAAACTCACTTCGAAACTTATAAGCACTCATGTTGCATGAAACTTGGTTTATAGTCCTAGAAACGTGTTGTTAGATGTTCATAAGTTCGTGAAACTTGTACAAAGCTCATTGAGGAACTTATAAGAACTCATGTTGCATGAAACTTGGTTTAGAGTCCTAGAAACGCGTTGTTAGATGTTTCATACGTTCGTCAAACTTGTACAAAGCTCATTGAGAAACTTATAAGCACTCATGTTGCATGAAACTTGGTTTATAGTCCTAGAAACGCGTTGTTAGATGTTTCATAAGTTCGTTAAACTTGTACAAAGCTCATTGAGATAGTTATAAGCACTCATGTTGCATGAAACTTGGTTTAGAGTCCTAGAAACGCATTGTTAGATGTTTCATAAGTTCATCAAACTTGTATAAAGCTCATTGAGACACTTATAATCATTCATGTTGCATGAAACTTGGTTTAGAGTCCTAGAAACGCGTTGTTAGATGTTTCATAAGTTCGTGAAACTTGTACAAAGCTCATTGAGGAACTTATAAGCCCTCATGTTGCTTGAAAATTGGTTTAGAGTCGTAGAAACGCGTTGTTAGATGTTTCATACGTTTGTGAAACTTGTACAAATCTCATTGAGGAACTTATAAACACTCATGTTGCATGAAACTTGGTTTAGATTCCTAGAAACGCGTTGTTAGATGTTTCATACGTTCGTCAAACTTGTACAAAGCTCATTGAGGAACTTATAAGCTCTCATGTTGCATGAAACTTGGTTTAGAGTCCTAGAAACGCGTTGTTAGATGTTAATAAGTTCGTGAAACTTGTACAAAGCTCATTGAGGAACTTATAAGCACTCATGTTGCATGAAACTTGGTTTAGAGTCCTAGAAACACGTTGGTAGATGTTTCATACGTTCGTCAAACTTTTACAAAGCTCATTGAGGAACTTATAAGCTCTCATTGTGCATGAAACTTGGTTTAGAGTCCTAGAAACGCGTTGTTAGATGTTTCATAAGTTTGTGAAACTTGTACAAAGCTCATTGAGACACTTATAATCACTCATGTTTCATGAAACTTGGTTTAGAGTCCTAGAAACGCGTTGTTAGATGTTCATAAGTTTGTGAAACGCGTTGTTAGAAACCTCATTGAGATACTTATAAGCACTCATGTTGCGTGAAACTTGGTTTAGAGTCATAGAAACGCGTTGTTAGATGTTTCATACGTTCGTCAAACTTGTACAAAGCTCACTTAGAAACTTATAAGCACTCATGTTGCATGAAACTTGCTTTATAGTTCTAGAAACGCGGTGTTAGATGTTTCATACGTTCGTCAAACTTGTACAAAGCTCACTTAGAAACTTATAAGCACTCATGTTACATGAAACTTGGTTTATAGTCCTAGAAACGTGTTGTTAGATGTTCATAAGTTCGTGAAACTTGTACAAAGCTCATTGAGGAACTTATAAGCACTCATGTTGCATGAAACTTGGTTTAGAGTCCTAGAAACGCGTTGTTAGATGTTTCATACGTTCGTCAAACTTGTACAAAGCTCATTGAGAAATTTATATGCACTCATGTTGCATGAAACTTGGTTTATAGTCCTAGAAACGTGTTGTTAGATGTTTCATAAGTTCGTCAAACTTGTACAAAGCTCATTGAGATAGTTATAAGCACTCATGTTGCATGAAACTTGGTTTAGAGTCCTAAAAACGCATTGTTAGATGTTTCATAAGTTCATCAAACTTGTATAAAGCTCATTGAGACACTTATAATCATTCATGTTGCATGAAACTTGGTTTAGAGTCCTAGAAACGCGTTGTTAGATGTTTCATAAGTTCGTGAAATTTGTACAAAGCTCATTGAGGAACTTATAAGCACTCATGTTGCATGAAACTTGGTTTAGAGTCGTAGAAACGCGTTGTTAGATGTTTCATACGTTTGTGAAACTTGTACAAATCTCATTGAGGAACTTATAAACACTCATGTTGCATGAAACTTGGTTTAGATTCCTAGAAACGCGTTGTTAGATGTTTCATACGTTCGTCAAACTTGTACAAAGCTCATTGAGGAACTTATAAGCTCTCATGTTGCATGAAACTTGGTTTAGAGTCCAAGAAACGCGTTGTTAGATGTTAATAAGTTCTTGAAACTTGTACAAAGCTCATTGTGGAACTTATAAGCACTCATGTTGCATGAAACTTGGTTTAGAGTCCTAGAAACACGTTGGTAGATGTTTCATACGTTCGTCAAACTTTTTCAAAGCTCATTGAGGAACTTATAAGCTCTCATTGTGCATGAAACTTGGTTTAGAGTCCTAGAAACGCGTTGTTAGATGTTTCATAAGTTTGTGAAACTTGTACAAAGCTCATTGAGACACTTATAATCACTCATGTTTCATGAAACTTGGTTTAGAGTCCTAGAAACGCGTTGTTAGATGTTCATAAGTTCGTGAAACTTGTACAAAGCTCATTGAGATACTTATAAGCACTCATGTTGCATGAAACTTGGTTTAGAGTCATAGAAACGCGTTGTTAGATGTTTCATACGTTCGTCAAACTTGTACAAAGCTCACTTAGAAACTTATAAGCACTCATGTTGCATGAAACTTGCTTTATAGTTCTAGAAACGCGGTGTTAGATGTTTCATACGTTCGTCAAACTTGTACAAAGCTCACTTAGAAACTTATAAGCACTCATGTTGCATGAAACTTGGTTTATAGTCCTAGAAACGTGTTGTTAGATGTTCATAAGTTCGTGAAACTTGTACAAAGCTCATTGAGGAACTTATAAGCACTCATGTTGCATGAAACTTGGTTTAGAGTCCTAGAAACGCGTTGTTAGATGTTTCATACGTTCGTCAAACTTGTACAAAGCTCATTGAGAAACTTATAAGCACTCATGTTGCATGAAACTTGGTTTATAGTCCTAGAAACGCGTTGTTAGATGTTTCATAAGTTCGTCAAACTTGTACAAAGCTCATTGAGATAGTTATAAGCACTCATGTTGCATGAAACTTGGTTTAGAGTCCTAGAAACGCATTGTTAGATGTTTCATAAGTTCATCAAACTTGTATAAAGCTTATTGAGACACTTATAGTCATTCATGTTGCATGAAACTTGGTTTAGAGTCCTAGAAACGCGTTGTTAGATGTTTCATAAGTTCGTGAAACTTGTACAAAGCTCATTGAGGAACTTATAAGCACTCATGTTGCATGAAACTTGGTTTAGAGTCGTAGAAACGCGTTGTTAGATGTTTCATACGTTTGTGAAACTTGTACAAATCTCATTGAGGAACTTATAAACACTCATGTTGCATGAAACTTGGTTTAGATTCCTAGAAACGCGTTGTTAGATGTTTCATACGTTCGTCAAACTTGTACAAAGCTCATTGAGGAACTTATAAGCTCTCATGTTGCATGAAACTTGGTTTAGAGTCCTAGAAACGCGTTGTTAGATGTTAATAAGTTCGTGAAACTTGTACAAAGCTCATTGAGGAACTTATAAACACTCATGTTGCATGAAACTTGGTTTAGAGTCCTAGAAACACGTTGGTAGATGTTTCATACGTTTTTCAAAATTTTACAAAGCTCATTGAGGAACTTATAAGCTCTCATTGTGCATAAAACTTGGTTTAGAGTCCTAGAAACGCGTTGTTAGATGTTTCATAAGTTTGTGAAACTTGTACAAAGCTCATTGAGACACTTATAATCACTCATGTTTCATGAAATTTGGTTTAGAGTCCTAGAAACGCGTTGTTAGATGTTCATAAGTTCGTGAAACTTGTACAGAGCTCATTGAGATACTTATAAGCACTCATGTTGCATGAAACTTGGTTTAGAGTCATAGAAACGCGTTGTTAGATGTTTCATACGTTCGTCAAACTTGTACAAAGCTCATTGAGAAACTTATAAGCACTCATGTTGCATGAAACTTGGTTTATAGTCCTAGAAACGCGTTGTTAGATTTTTCATAAGTTCGTCAAACTTGTACAAAGCTCATTGAGATAGTTATAAGCACTCATGTTGCATGAAACTTGGTTTAGAGTCCTAGAAACGCATTGTTAGATGTTTCATAAGTTCATCAAACTTCTATAAAGCTCATTGAGACACTTATAGTCATTCATGTTGCATGAAACTTGGTTTAGAGTCCTAGAAACGCGTTGTTAGATGTTTCATAAGTTCGTGAAACTTGTACAAAGCTCATTGAGGAACTTATAAGCACTCATGTTGCATGAAACTTGGTTTAGAGTCGTAGAAACGCGTTGTTAGATGTTTCATACGTTTGTGAAACTTGTACAAATCTCATTGAGGAACTTATAAACACTCATGTTGCATGAAACTTGGTTTAGATTCCTAGAAACGCGTTGTTAGATGTTTCATACGTTCGTCAAACTTGTACAAAGCTCATTGAGGAACTTATAAGCTCTCATGTTGCGTGAAACTTGGTTTAGAGTCCTAGAAACGCGTTGTTAGATGTTAATAAGTTCGTGACACTTGTACAAAGCTCATTGAGGAACTTATAAGCACTCATGTTGCATGAAACTTGGTTTAGAGTCCTAGAAACACGTTGGTAAATGTTTCATACGTTCGTCAAACTTTTACAAAGCTCATTGAGGAACTTATAAGCTCTCATTGTGCATGAAACTTGGTTTAGAGTCCTAGAAACGCGTTGTTAGATGTTTCATAAGTTTGTGAAACTTGTACAAAGCTCATTGAGACACTTATAATCACTCATGTTTCATGAAATTTGGTTTAGAGTCCTAGAAACGCGTTGTTAGATGTTCATAAGTTCGTGAAACTTGTACAGAGCTCATTGAGATACTTATAAGCACTCATGTTGCATGAAACTTGGTTTAGAGTCATAGAAACGCGTTGTTAGATGTTTCATACGTTCGTCAAACTTGTACAAAGCTCATTGAGAAACTTATAAGCACTCATGTTGCATGAAACTTGGTTTATAGTCCTAGAAACGCGTTGTTAGATGTTTCATAAGTTCGTCAAACTTGTACAAAGCTCATTGAGATAGTTATAAGCACTCATGTTGCATGAAACTTGGTTTAGAGTCCTAGAAACGCATTGTTAGATGTTTCATAAGTTCATCAAACTTCTATAAAGCTCATTGAGACACTTATAGTCATTCATGTTGCATGAAACTTGGTTTAGAGTCCTAGAAACGCGTTGTTAGATGTTTCATAAGTTCGTGAAACTTGTACAAAGCTCATTGAGGAACTTATAAGCACTCATGTTGCATGAAACTTGGTTTAGAGTCGTAGAAACGCGTTGTTAGATGTTTCATACGTTTGTGAAACTTGTACAAATCTCATTGAGGAACTTATAAACACTCATGTTGCATGAAACTTGGTTTAGATTCCTAGAAACGCGTTGTTAGATGTTTCATACGTTCGTCAAACTTGTACAAAGCTCATTGAGGAACTTATAAGCTCTCATGTTGCGTGAAACTTGGTTTAGAGTCCTAGAAACGCGTTGTTAGATGTTAATAAGTTCGTGACACTTGTACAAAGCTCATTGAGGAACTTATAAGCACTCATGTTGCATGAAACTTGGTTTAGAGTCCTAGAAACACGTTGGTAGATGTTTCATACGTTCGTCAAACTTTTACAAAGCTCATTGAGGAACTTATAAGCTCTCATTGTGCATGAAACTTGGTTTAGAGTCCTAGAAACGCGTTGTTAGATGTTTCATAAGTTTGTGAAACTTGTACAAAGCTCATTGAGACACTTGTAATCAATCATGTTTCATGAAACTTGGTTTAGAGTCCTAGAAACGCGTTGTTAGATGTTCATAAGTTCGTGAAACTTGTACAAAGCTCATTGAGATACTTATAAGCACTCATGTTGCATGAAACTTGGTTTAGAGTCATAGAAACGCGTTGTTAGATGTTTCATACGTTCGTCAAACTTGTACAAAGCTCACTTAGAAACTTATAAGCACTCATGTTGCATGAAAGTTGCTTTATAGTTCTAGAAACGCGGTGTTAGATGTTTCATACGTTCGTCAAACTTGTACAAAACTCACTTCGAAACTTATAAGCACTCATGTTGCATGAAACTTGGTTTATAGTCCTAGAAACGTGTTGTTAGATGTTCATAAGTTCGTGAAACTTGTACAAAGCTCATTGAGGAACTTATAAGCACTCATGTTGCATGAAACTTGGTTTAGAGTCCTAGAAACGCGTTGTTAGATGTTTCATACGTTCGTCAAACTTGTACAAAGCTCATTGAGAAACTTATAAGCACTCATGTTGCATGAAACTTGGTTTATAGTCCTAGAAACGCGTTGTTAGATGTTTCATAAGTTCGTCAAACTTGTACAAAGCTCATTGAGATAGTTATAAGCACTCATGTTGCATGAAACTTGGTTTAGAGTCCTAGAAACGCATTGTTAGATGTTTCATAAGTTCATCAAACTTGTATAAAGCTCATTGAGACACTTATAATCATTCATGTTGCATGAAACTTGGTTTAGAGTCCTAGAAACGCGTTGTTAGATGTTTCATAAGTTCGTGAAACTTGTACAAAGCTCATTGAGGAACTTATAAGCACTCATGTTGCTTGAAACTTGGTTTAGAGTCGTAGAAACGCGTTGTTAGATGTTTCATATGTTTGTGAAACTTGTACAAATCTCATTGAGGAACTTATAAACACTCATGTTGCATGAAACTTGGTTTAGATTCCTAGAAACGCGTTGTTAGATGTTTCATACGTTCGTCAAACTTGTACAAAGCTCATTGAGGAACTTATTAGCTCTCATGTTGCATGAAACTTGGTTTAGAATCCTAGAAACGCGTTGTTAGATGTTAATAAGTTCGTGAAACTTGTACAAAGCTCATTGAGGAACTTATAAGCACTCATGTTGCATGAAACTTGGTTTAGAGTCCTAGAAACACGTTGGTAGATGTTTCATACGTTCGTCAAACTTTTTCAAAGCTCATTGAGGAACTTATAAGCTCTCATTGTGCATGAAACTTGGTTTAGAGTCCTAGAAACGCGTTGTTAGATGTTTCATAAGTTTGTGAAACTTGTACAAAGCTCATTGAGACACTTATAATCACTCATGTTTCATGAAACTTGGTTTAGAGTCCTAGAAACGCGTTGTTAGATGTTCATAAGTTCGTCAAACTTGTACAAAGCTCATTGAGATACTTATAAGCACTCATGTTGCATGAAACTTGGTTTAGAGTCATAGAAACGCGTTGTTAGATGTTTCATACGTTCGTCAAACTTGTACAAAGCTCACTTAGAAACTTATAAGCACTCATGTTGCATGAAACTTGCTTTATAGTTCTAGAAACGCGGTGTTAGATGTTTCATACGTTCGTCAAACTTGTACAAAGCTCACTTAGAAACTTATAAGCACTCATGTTAGATGAAACTTGGTTTATAGTCCTAGAAACGTGTTGTTAGATGTTCATAAGTTCGTGAAACTTGTACAAAGCTCATTGAGGAACTTATAAGCACTCATGTTGCATGAAACTTGGTTTAGATTCCTAGAAACGCGTTGTTAGATGTTTCATACGTTCGTCAAACTTGTACAAAGCTCATTGAGAAACTTATAAGCACTCATGTTGCATGAAACTTGGTTTATAGTCCTAGAAACGCGTTGTTAGATGTTTCATAAGTTCGTCAAACTTGTACAAAGCTCATTGAGATAGTTATAAGCACTCATGTTGCATGAAACTTGGTTTAGAGTCCTAGAAACGCATTGTTAGATGTTTCATAAGTTCATCAAACTTGTATAAAGCTCATTGAGACACTTATAATCATTCATGTTGCATGAAACTTGGTTTAGAGTCCTAGAAACGCGTTGTTAGATGTTTCATAAGTTCGTGAAACTTGTACAAAGCTCATTGAGGAACTTATAAGCACTCATGTTGCTTGAAACTTGGTTTAGAGTCGTAGAAACGCGTTGTTAGATGTTTCATACGTTTGTGAAACTTGTACAAATCTCATTGAGGAACTTATAAACACTCATGTTGCATGAAACTTGGTTTAGATTCCTAGAAACGCGTTGTTAGATGTTTCATACGTTCGTCAAACTTGTACAAAGCTCATTGAGGAACTTATAAGCTCTCATGTTGCATGAAACTTGGTTTAGAATCCTAGAAACGCGTTGTTAGATGTTAATAAGTTCGTGAAACTTGTACAAAGCTCATTGAGGAACTTATAAGCACTCATGTTGCATGAAACTTGGTTTAGAGTCCTAGAAACACGTTGGTAGATGTTTTATACTTTCGTCAAACTTTTTCAAAGCTCATTGAGGAACTTATAAGCTCTCATTGTGCATGAAACTTGGTTTAGAGTCCTAGAAACGCGTTGTTAGATGTTTCATAAGTTTGTGAAACTTGTACAAAGCTCATTGAGACACTTATAATCACTCATGTTTCATGAAACTTGGTTTAGAGTCCTAGAAACGCGTTGTTAGATGTTCATAAGTTCGTGAAACTTGTACAAAGCTCATTGAGATACTTATAAGCACTCATGTTGCATGAAACTTGGTTTAGAGTCATAGAAACGCGTTGTTAGATGTTTCATACGTTCGTCAAACTTGTACAAAGCTCACTTAGAAACTTATAAGCACTCATGTTGCATGAAACTTGCTTTATAGTTCTAGAAACGCGGTGTTAGATGTTTCATACGTTCGTCAAACTTGTACAAAGCTCACTTAGAAACTTATAAGCACTCATGTTAGATGAAACTTGGTTTATAGTCCTAGAAACGTGTTGTTAGATGTTCATAAGTTCGTGAAACTTGTACAAAGCTCATTGAGGAACTTATAAGCACTCATGTTGCATGAAACTTGGTTTAGAGTCCTAGAAACGCGTTGTTAGATGTTTCATACGTTCGTCAAACTTGTACAAAGCTCATTGAGAAACTTATAAGCACTCATGTTGCATGAAACTTGGTTTATAGTCCTAGAAACGCGTTGTTAGATGTTTCATAAGTTCGTCAAACTTGTACAAAGCTCATTGAGATAGTTATAAGCACTCCTGTTGCATGAAACTTGGTTTAGAGTCCTAGAAACGCATTGTTAGATGTTTCATAAGTTCATCAAACTTGTATAAAGCTCATTGAGACACTTATAATCATTCATGTTGCATGAAACTTGGTTTAGAGTCCTAGAAACGCGTTGTTAGATGTTTCATAAGTTCGTGAAACTTGTACAAAGCTCATTGAGGAAATTATAAGCACTCATGTTGCTTGAAACTTGGTTTAGAGTCGTAGAAACGCGTTGTTAGATGTTTCATACGTTTGTGAAACTTGTACAAATCTCATTGAGGAACTTATAAACACTCATGTTGCATGAAACTTGGTTTAGATTCCTAGAAACGCGTTGTTAGATGTTTCATACGTTCGTCAAACTTGTACAAAGCTCATTGAGGAACTTATAAGCTCTCATGTTGCATGAAACTTGGTTTAGAATCCTAGAAACGCGTTGTTAGATGTTAATAAGTTCGTGAAACTTGTACAAAGCTCATTGAGGAACTTATAAGCACTCATGTTGCATGAAACTTGGTTTAGAGTCCTAGAAATACGTTGGTAGATGTTTCATACGTTCGTCAAACTTTTTCAAAGCTCATTGAGGAACTTATAAGCTCTCATTGTGCATGAAACTTGGTTTAGAGTCCTAGAAACGCGTTGTTAGATGTTTCATAAGTTTGTGAAACTTGTACAAAGCTCATTGAGACACTTATAATCACTCATGTTTCATGAAACTTGGTTTAGAGTCCTAGAAACGCGTTGTTAGATGTTCATAAGTTCGTGAAACTTGTACAAAGCTCATTGAGATACTTATAAGCACTCATGTTGCATGAAACTTGGTTTAGAGTCATAGAAACGCGTTGTTAGATGTTTCATACGTTCATCAAACTTGTACAAAGCTCACTTAGAAACTTATAAGCACTCATGTTGCATGAAACTTGCTTTATAGTTCTAGAAACGCGGTGTTAGATGTTTCATACGTTCGTCAAACTTGTACAAAGCTCACTTAGAAACTTATAAGCACTCATGTTAGATGAAACTTGGTTTATAGTCCTAGAAACGTGTTGTTAAATGTTCATAAGTTCGTGAAACTTGTACAAAGCTCATTGAGGAACTTATAAGCACTCATGTTGCATGAAACTTGGTTTAGAGTCCTAGAAACGCATTGTTAGATGTTTCATACGTTCGTCAAACTTGTACAAAGCTCATTGAGAAACTTATAAGCACTCATGTTGCATGAAACTTGGTTTATAGTCCTAGAAACGCGTTGTTAGATGTTTCATAAGTTCGTCAAACTTGTACAAAGCTCATTGAGATAGTTATAAGCACTCATGTTGCATGAAACTTGGTTTAGAGTCCTAGAAACGCATTGTTAGATGTTTCATAAGTTCATCAAACTTGTATAAAGCTCATTGAGACACTTATAGTCATTCATGTTGCATGAAACTTGGTTTAGAGTCCTAGAAACGCGTTGTTAGATGTTTCATAAGTTCGTGAAACTTGTACAAAGCTCATTGAGGAACTTATAAGCACTCATGTTGCATGAAACTTGGTTTAGAGTCGTAGAAACGCGTTGTTAGATGTTTCATACGTTTGTGAAACTTGTACAAATCTCATTGAGGAACTTATAAACACTCATGTTGCATGAAACTTGGTTTAGATTCCTAGAAACGCGTTGTTAGATGTTTCATACGTTCGTCAAACTTGTACAAAGCTCATTGAGGAACTTATAAGCACTCATGTTGCATGAAACTTGGTTTAGAGTCCTAGAAACACGTTGGTAGATGTTTCATACGTTCGTCAAACTCTTACAAAGCTCATTGAGGAACTTATAAGCTCTCATTGTGCATGAAACTTGGTTTAGAGTTCTAGAAACGCGTTGTTAGATGTTTCATAAGTTTGTGAAACTTGTACAAAGCTCATTGAGACACTTATAATCACTCATGTTTCATGAAACTTGGTTTAGAGTCCTAGAAACGCGTTGTTAGATGTTCATAAGTTCGTGAAACTTGTACAAAGCTCATTGAGATACTTATAAGCACTCATGTTGCATGAAACTTGGTTTAGAGTCATAGAAATGCGTTGTTAGATGTTTCATACGTTCGTCAAACTTGTACAAAGCTCACTTAGAAACTTATAAGCACTCATGTTGCATGAAACTTGCTTTATAGTTCTAGAAACGCGGTGTTAGATGTTTCATACGTTCGTCAAACTTGTACAAAGCTCACTTAGAAACTTATAAGC
Source organism: Cochlearia excelsa (assembly GCA_963556525.1). Lineage (NCBI taxonomy): Eukaryota > Viridiplantae > Streptophyta > Magnoliopsida > Brassicales > Brassicaceae > Cochlearia > Cochlearia excelsa. The sequence goes on along the minus strand of OY748327.1, from coordinate 33,336,321 downwards.
ACTCATGTTGCATGAAACTTGGTTTATAGTCCTAGAAACGTGTTCTTAGATGTTCATAAGTTCGTGAAACTTGTACAAAGCTCATTGAGGAACTTATAAACACTCATGTTGCATGAAACTTGGTTTAGAGTCCTAGAAACACGTTGTTAGATGTTTCATACCTTCGTCAAACTTTTACAAAGCTCATTGAGGAACTTATAAGCTCTCATTGTGCATGAAACTTGGTTTAGAGTCCTAGAAACGCGTTGTTAGATGTTTCATACGTTCGTCAAACTTTTACAAAGCTCATTGAGGAACTTATAATCACTCATGTTGCATGAACCTTGGTTTAGAGTCCTAGAAACGCGTTGTTAGATGTTTCATACGTTCGTCAAACTTGTACAAAGCTCATTGAGGAACTTATAAGAGCTCATGTTGCATGAACTTGGTTTAGAGTCCTAGAAACGCGTTGTTAGATGTTTCATAAGTTCATGAAACTTGTACAAAGCTTATTGAGATACTTATAAGCACTCATGTTGCATGAAACTTGGTTTGGAGTCCTAGAAACGCGTTGTTAGATGTTTCATACGTTCGTCAAACTTGTACAAAGCTCATTGAGAAACTTATAAGCACTCATGTTGCATGAAACTTGGTTTAGAGTCCTAGAAACGCGTTGTTACAGGTTTCACAAGTTCGTCAAACTTGTACAAAGCTCATTGAGATACTTATAAGCACTCATGTTGCATGAAACTTGTTTTAGAGTCCTAGAAACGCGTTGTTAGATGTTTCATAAGTTCGTGAAACTTTTATAAAGCTCATTGAGGAACTTATAAGCACTCATGTTGCATGAAACTTGGTTTAGAATCCCAGAAACGCGTTGTTAGATGTTTCATACGTTCGTAAAACTTGTACAAAGCTCATTGAGGAACTTATAAGCACTCATGTTGCATGAAACTTGGTTTAGAGTCCTAGAAACGCGTAGTTAGATGTTTCATAAGTTCGTCAAACTTTTACAAAGCTCATTGAGGAACTTATAAGCTCTCATGTTGCATGAAACTTGGTTTTGAGTCCTAGAAACGCGTTGTTGGATGTTTCATACTTTCGTCAAACTTGTACAAAGCTCATTGAGGAACTTATAAGCGCTCATGTTGCATGAAACTTGGTTTAGAGTCCTAGAAACGCGTTGTTAGATGTTTCATACGTTCGTCAAACTTGTACAAAGCTCATTGAGGAACTTATAAGAGCTAATGTTGCATGAAACTTGGTTTAGAGTCCTAGAAACGCATTGTTAGATGTTTCATAAGTTCGTGAAACTTGTACAAAGCTCATTGAGATACTTATAATCACTCATGTTGCATGAAACTTGGTTTGGAGTCCTAGAAACGCGTTGTTAGATGTTTCATACGTTCGTCAAACTTGTACAAATCTCATTGAGAAACTTATAAGCACTCATGTTGCATGAAACTTTGTTTAGAGTCCTAGAAACGCGTTATTAGAGGTTTCACAAGTTCGTCAAACTTGTACAAAGCTCATTGAGATACTTATAAGCACTCATGTTGCATGAAATTTGTTTTAGAGTCCTAGAAACGCGTTGTTAGATGTTTCATACCTTCGTCAAACTTGTAAAAATCTCATTGAGGAACTTAGAAGCACTCATGTTGCATGAAACTTGGTTTAGAGTCCTAGAAACGCGTTGTTAGAGGTTTCACAAGTTCGTCAAACTTGTACAAAGTTCATTGAGATACTTATAAGTACTCATGTTGCATGAAACTTGTTTTAGAATCCTAGAAACACGTTGTTAGATGTTTCATACCTTCGTCAAACTTGTAAAAATCTCATTGAGGAACTTAGAAGCACTCATGTTGCATGAAACTTGGTTTAGAGTCCTAGAAACGCGTTGTTAGAGGTTTCACAAGTTCGTCAAACTTGTACAAAGTTCATTGAGATACTTATAAGCACTCATGTTGCATGAAACTTGTTTTAGAATCCTAGAAACACGTTGTTAGATGTTTCATACGTTCGTCAAACTTGTACAAAGCTCATTGAGGAACTTAGAATCACTCATGTTGCATGAAACTTGTTTTAGAGTCCTAGAAACGCGTTGTTAGATGTTTCATAAGTTCGTGAAACTTGTACAAAGCTCATTGAGGAACTTATAAGCACTCATGTTGCATGAAACTTGGTTTAGAATCCTAGAAACGCGTTGTTAGATGTTTCATACGTTCGTAAAACTTGTACTAAGCTCATTGGGGAATTTATAAGCACTCATGTTGCATGAAACTTGGTTTAGAGTCGTAGAAACGCGTTGTTAGATGTTTCATACGTTTGTCAAACTTGTACAAAGCTCATTGAGGAACTTATAAACACTTATGTTGCATGAAATTTGGTTTAGATTCCTAGAAACGAGTTGTTAGATGTTAATAAGTTCTTGAAACTTGTACAAAACTCATTCAGGAACTTATAAGCACTCATGTTGCATGGAACTTGGTTTAGAGTCCTAGAAACACGTTGGTAGATGTTTCATACGTTCGTCAAACTTTTACAAAGCTCATTGATGAACTTATAAGCTCTCATTGTGCATGAAACTTGGTTTAGAGTCCTAGAAACGCGTTGTTAGATGTTTCATAAGTTTGTGAAACTTGTACAAAGCTCATTGAGACACTTATAATCATTCATGTTGCATGAAACTTGGTTTAGAGTCCTAGAAACGCGTTGTTAGATGTTCATAAGTTCGTGAAACTTTTACAAAGCTCATTGAGGAACTTATAAGCACTCATGTTGCATGAAACTTGGTTTAGAGTCCTAGAAACGCGTTGTTGGATGTTTCATACGTTCGTCAAACTTGTACAAAGCTCATTGAGGAACTTATAAGCGCTCATGTTGCATGAAACTTGGTTTAGAGTCCTAGAAACGCGTTGATAGATGTTTCATGCGTTCGTCAAACTTGTACAAAGCTCATTGAGGAACTTAGAAGAGCTCATGTTGCATGAAACTTGGTTTAGAGTCCTAGAAACGCGTTGTTAGATGTTTCATAAGTTCGTGAAACTTATACAAAGCTCATTCAGATACTTATAAGCACTCATGTTGCAAGAAACTTGGTTTGGAGTCCTAGAAACACGTTGTTAGATGTTTCATACGTTCGTCAAACTTGTACAAAGCTCATTGAGTAACTTATAAGCACTCATGTTGCATGAAACTTGGTTTAGAGTCCTAGAAACGCGTTGTTAGAGGTTTCACAAGTTCGTCAAACTTGTACAAAGCTCATTGAGATACTTATAAGCACTGATGTTGCATGAAACTTGTTTTAGAGTCCTAGAAACGTGTTGTTAGATGTTTCATACCTTCGTCAAACTTGTACAAAGCTCATTGAGGAACTTAGAAGCACTCAAGTTGCATGAAACCTGTTTTAGAGTCCTAGAAACGCGTTGTTAGATGTTTCATAAGTTCGTGAAACTTGTACAAAGCTCATTGAGGAATTTATAAGCACTCATGTTGCATGAAACTTGGTTTAGAATCCTAGAAATGCGTTGTTAGATGTTTCATACGTTCGTAAAACTTGTACAAAGCTCATTGAGGAACTTATAAGCACTCATGTTGCATCAAACTTGGTTTAGAGTTCTAGAAACGCGTAGTTAGATGTTTCATCAGTTCGTCAAACTTGTATAAAGCTCATTGAGGCACTTATAATCATTCATGTTGCATGAAACTTGGTTTAGAGTCCTAGAAACGTGTTGTTAGATGTTTCATAAGTTCGTGAAACTTGTAAAAAGCTCATTGAGGAACTTATAAGCACTCATGTTGCATGAAACTTGGTTAGAGTCGTAGAAACGCGTTGTTAGATGTTCCATACGTTTGTCAAACTCGTACAAAGCTCATTGAGGAACTTATAAACACTCATGTTGCATGAAACTTGGTTTAGATTCCTAGAAACGCGTTGTTAGATGTTTCATACGTTCGTCAAACTTGTACAAAGCTCATTGAGGAACTTATAAGGGCTCATGTTGCATGAAACTTGGGTTAGAGTTCTAGAAACGCGTTGTTAGATGTTTCATACGGTCATCAAACTTGTACAAAGCTCATTGAGGAACTTATAAGAGCTCATGTTGCATGAAACTTGGTATAGAGTCCTAGAAACGCGTTGTTAGATGTTTCATAAGTTCGTGAATTTTGTACAAAGCTCATTGAGATACTTATAAATACTCATGTTGCATGAAACTTGGTTTGGAGTCCTAGAAACGCGTTGTTAGATGTTTTATACGTCCCAAACTTGTACAAAACTCATTGAGAAACTTATAAGCACTCATGTTGCATGAAACTTGGTTTAGAGTCCTAGAAACGCGTTGTTAGATGTTTCACAAGTTCGTCAAACTTGTACAAAGCTCATTGAGATATTTATAATCACTGATGTTGCATGAAACTTGGTTTAGAGTCCTAGAAACGTATTGTTAGATGTTTCATACGTTCGTCAAACTTGTACAAAGCTCATTGAGGAACTTATAAGCTCTCATGTTGCATGAAACTTGGTTTATAGTCCTAGAAACGCGTTGTTAGATGTTTCATACGTTCGTCAAACTTGTACAAAGCTCATTAAGGAACTTATAAGCTCTCATGTTGCATGAAACTTGGTTTATAGTCCTAGAAACGCGTTGTTAGATGTTTCATAATTTGTGAAACTTGTACAAAGCTCATTGAGACACTTATAAACACTCATGTTGCATGAAACTTGGTTTAGAGTCCTAGAAACGCGTTGCTAGATGTTTCATACGTTCGTCAAACTTGTACAAAACTCATTGAGGAACTTATAAGAGCTCATGTTGCATGAAACTTTGTTTAGAGTCCTAGAAACACGTTGTTAGATGTTTCATAAGTTCGTGAAACTTGTACAAAGCTCATTGAGATACTTATAAGCACTCATGTTGCATGAAACTTTGTTTGGAGTCCTAGAAACACGTTGTTAGATGTTTCATACGTTCGTCAAACTTGTACAAAGCTCATTGAGAAACTTATAAACACTCATGTTTCATGAAACTTGGCTTAGAGTCCTAGAAACGCGTTGTTAGAGGTTTCACAAGTTCGTCAAACTTGTACAAAGCTCATTGAGATACTTATAAGCACTGATGTTGCATGAAACTTATTTTAGAGTCCTAGAAACGCGTTGTTAGATGTTTCATACGTTCGTCAAACTTCTACAAAGCTCATTGAAGAACTTAGAAGCACTCATGTTGCATGAAACTTGTTTTAGAGTCCTAGAAACGCGTTTTTAGATGTTTCATAAGTTCGTGAAACTTGTACAAAGCTCATTGAGGAACTTATAAGCACTCATGTTGCATGAAACTTGGTTTAGAATCCTAGAAATGCGTTGTTAGATGTTTCATACGTTCGTAAAACTTGTACAAAGATCATTGAGGAAATTATAACCACTCATGTTGCATGAAACTTTGTTAAGAGTCCTAGAAACGCGTAGTTAGATGTTTCATAAGTTCGTCAAACCTGTATAAAGCTCATTGAGACACTTATAATCATTCATGTTGCATGAAACTTGGTTTAGAGTCCTAGAAACGCGTTGTTAGATGTTTCATAAGTTCGTGAAACTTGTACAAAGCTCATTGAGGAACTTATAAGCACTCATGTTGCATGAAACTTGGTTTAGAGTTGTAGAAACACGTTGTTAGATGTTTCATACGTTTGTCAAACTTGTACAAAACTCATTGAGGAATTTATAAACACTCATGTTGCATGAAACTTGGTTTAGATTCCTAGAAACGCGTTGTTAGATGTTTCATACGTTCGTCAAACTTGTACAAAGCTCATTGAGGAACTTATAAGCGCTCATGTTGCATGAAACTTGGTTTAGAGTCCTAGAAACGCGTTGTTAGATGTTTCATACGTTCGTCAAACTTGTACAAAGCTCATTGAGGAACTTATAAGAGCTCATGTTGCATGAAACTTGGTTTATAGTCCTAGAAACGCGTTGTTAGATGTTTCATAAGTTCGTGAAACTTGTACAAAACTCATTGAGATACTTATAAGCACTCATGTTGCATGAAACTTGGTTTGGATTCCTAGAAACGCGTTGTTAGATGTTTCATACGTTCGTCAAACTTGTACAAAGATCATTGAGAAACTTATAAGCACTCATGTTGCATGAAACTTGGTTTAGAGTCCTAGAAACGCGTTGTTAGATGTTTCACAAGTTCGTCAAACTTGTACAAAGCTCATTGAGATACTTATAATCACTGATGTTGCATGAAACTTGGTTTAGAGTCCTAGAAACGCATTGTTAGATGTTTCCTACGTTCGTCAAACTTGTACAAAGCTCATTGAGGAACTTAGAAGCACACATGTTGCATGAAACTTGGTTTAGAGTCCTAGAAACGCGTTGTTAGATGTTTCATACGTTCGTCAAACTTGTGCAAAGCTCATTGAGGAACTTATAAGCTCTCATGTTGCATGAAACTTGGTTTATAGTCCTATAAACGCGTTGTTAGATGTTCATAAGTTCATGAAACTTGTACAAAGCTCATTGAGGAACTTTTAAGCACTCATGTTACATGAAACTTGGTTTATAGTCCTAGAAACGCGTTGTTAGATGTTCATAAGTTCGTGAAACTTGTACAAATCTCATTGAGGAACTTATAAGCACTCATGTTGCATGAAACTTTGTTTAGAGTCCTAAAAACACGTTGTTAGATGTTTCATACGTTCGTCAAACTTTTACCAATGTCATTGAGGAACTTATAAGCTCTCATTGTGCATGAAACTTGGTTTAGAGTCCTAGAAACGCGTTGTTAGATGTTTCATAATTTGTGAAACTTGTACAAAGCTCATTGAGACACTTATAAACACTCATGTTGCATGAAACTTGGTTTAGAGTCCAAGAAACGCGTTGTTAGATGTTTCATACGTATGTCAAACTTGTACAAAGCTCATTGAGGAACTTATAAGCGTTCATGTTGCATGAAACTTGGTTTAGAGTCTTAGAAACACGTTGTTAGATGTTTCATACGTTCGTCAAACTTGTACAAAGCTCATTGAGGAACTTATAAGAGCTCATGTTGCATGAAACTTTGTTTAGAGTCCTAGAAACGCGTTGTTAGATGTTTCATAAGTTCGTGAAACTTGTAAAAAGCTCATTGAGGAACTTATAAGCACCCATGTTGCATGAAACTTGGTTTAGAATCCTAGAAATGCGTTGTTAGACGTTTCATACGTTCGTAAAACTTGTACAAAGCTCATTGAGGAACTTAGAAGCACTCATGTTGCATGAAACTTGTTTTAGAGTCCTAGAAACGCGTTTTTAGATGTTTCATAGGTTCGTGAAACTTGTACAAAGCTCATTGAGGAACTTATAAGCACTCATGTTGCATGAAACTTGGTTTAGAGTCCTAGAAAAGAGTTGTTAGATGTTTCATACGTTCGTCAAATTTGTACAAAGCTCTTTGAGGAACTTATAAGCTCTCATGTTGCATGAAACTTGGTTTCTAGTCCTAGAAACGCGTTGTTAGATGTTCATAAGTTCGTGAAACTTGTACAAAGCTCATTGAGGAAGTTATAAGCACTCATGTTGCATCAAACTTGGTTTATAGTCCTAGAAACCGCGTTGTTAGATGTTCATAAGTTCGTGAAACTTGTACAAAGCTCATTGAGGAACTTATAAGCACTCATGTTGCATGAAACTTTGTTTAGAGTCCTAGAAACACGTTGTTAGATGTTTCATACGTTCGTCAAACTTTTACAAATGTCATTGAGGAACTTATAAGCTCTCATTGTGCATGAAACTTGGTTTAGAGTCCTAGAAACGCGTTGTTAGATGTTTCATAATTTGTGAAACTTGTACAAAGCTCATTGAGACACTTATAAACACTCATGTTGCATGAAACTTTTTTTAGAGTCCGAGAAACGCGTTGTTAGATGTTTCATACGTTTTTCAAACTTGTACAAAGCTCATTGAGGAACTTATAAGAGCTCATGTTGCAAGAAACTTGGTTTAGAGTCCTAGAAACGCGTTGTTAGATGTTTCATAATTTGTGAAACTTGTACAAAGCTCATTGAGACACTTATAAACACTCATGTTGCATGAAACTTGGTTTAGAGTCCTAGAAACGCGTTGTTAGATGTTTCATACGTTCGTCAAACTTGTACAAAGCTCATTGAGGAATTTATAAGGCTCATGTTGCATGAAACTTGGTTTAGAGTCCTAGAAACGCGTTGTTAGATGTTTCATAAATTCGTGAAACTTGTACAAAGCTCATTGAGATACTTATAAGCACTCATGTTTCATGAAACTTGGTTTGGAGTCCTAGAAACGCGTTGTTAAATCTTTCATACGTTCGTCAAACTTGTACAAAGCTCTTTGAGAAACTTATAAGCACTCATGTTGCATGAAACTTGTTTTAGAGTCCTAGAAACGCGTTGTTAGATGTTTCATAAGTTCGTGAAACTTGTACAAAGCTCATTGAGGAAGTTATAAGCACTCATGTTGCATGAAACTTGGTTTAGAATCCTAGAAATGCGTTGTTAGATGTTTCATACGTTGGTAAAACTTGTAGAAAGCTCATTGAGGAACTTATAAGCTCTCATGTTGCATGAAACTTGGTTTAGAGACCTAGAAAAGCGTTGTTAGATGTTTCATAAGTTCGTCAAACTTGTATAAAGCTCATTGAGACACTTATAATCATTCATGTTGCATGAAACTTGGTTTAGAGTCCTAGAAACGCGTTGTTAGATGTTTCATAAGTTCGTGAAACTTGTACAAAGCTCATTGAGGAACTTATAAGCACTCATGTTGCATGAAACTTGATTTAGAGTTGTAGAAACGCGTTGTTAGATGTTTCATATGTTTTTCAAACTTGTACAAAACTCATTGAGGAACTTTTAAACACTCATGTTGCATGAAACTTGGTTTAGATTCCTAGAAACGCGTAGTTAGATGTTTCATACGTTCGTCAAACTTGTACAAAATTCATTGAGGAACTTATAAGCGCTCATGTTGCATGAAACTTGGTTTAGAGTCCTAGAAACGCGTTTTTAGATGTCTCATACGTTCGTAAAACTTGTACAAAGCTCATTGAGGAACTTATAAGAGCTCATGTTGCATGAAACTTGGTTTAGAGTCCTAGAAACGCGTTGTTAGATGTTTCATAAGTTCGTGAAACTTGTACAAAACTCATTGAGATACTTATAAGCACTCATGTTGCATGAAACTTGGTTTGGAGTCCTAGAAACGCATTGTTAGATGTTTCATACGTTCGTCAAACTTGGACAAAGCTCATTGAGAAACTTATAAGCACTCATGTTGCATGAAACTTGGTTTAGAGTCCTAGAAACGCGTTGTTAGATGTTTCACAAGTTCGTCAAACTTGTACAAAGCTCATTGAGATACTTATAAGCACTTATGTTGCATGAAACTTGGTTTAGAGTCCTAGAAACGCGTTGTTAGATGTTTCATACGTTCGTCAAACTTGTACAAAGCTCATTGAGGAACTTAGAAGCACTCATATTGCATGAAACTTGTTTTAGAGTCCTAGAAACGCGTTTTTAGATGTTTCATAAGTTCGTGAAACTTGTACAAAGCTCATTGAGGAACTTATAAGCACTCATGTTGCATGAAACTTGGTTTAGAGTCCTAGAAACGCGTTGTTAGATGTTTCATACGTTCGTCGAACTTGTACAAAGCTAATTGAAGAACTTATAAGCTCTCATGTTGCATGAAACTTGGTTTATAGTCCTAGAAACGCGTTGTCAGATGTTCATAAGTTCGTGAAACTTGTACAAATCTCATTGAGGAACTTATAAGCACTCATGTTGCATGAAACTTGGTTTATAGTCCTAGAAACGCGTTGTTAGATGTTCATAAGTTCGTGAAACTTGTACAAAGCTCATTGAGGAACTTATAAGCACTCATGTTGCATGAAACATTGTTTAGTGTCCTAGAAACACGTTGTTAGATGTTTCATACGTTCGTAAAACTTTTACAAATGTCATTGAGGAACTTATAAGCTCTCATTGTGCATGAAACTTGGTTTAGAGTCCTAGAAACGCGTTGTTAGATGTTTCATAATTTGTGAAACTTGTACAAAGCTCATTGAGACACTTATAAACACTCATGTTGCATGAAACTTGGTTTAGAGTCCGAGAAACGGGTTGTTAGATGTTTCATATGTTTGTCAAACTTGTACAAAGCTCATTGAGACACTTATAATCATTCATGTTGCATGAAACTTGGTTTAAAGTCCTAGAAACGCGTTGTTAGATGTTTCATAAATTCGTGAAACTTGTACAAAGCTCATTGAGGAACTTATAAGCACTGATGTTGCATGAAACTTGATTTAGAGTTGTAGAAACGCGTTGTTAGATGTTTCATATGTTTGTCAAACTTGTACAAAACTCATTGAGGAACTTATAAACACTCATGTTGCATGAAACTTGGTTTAGATTCCTAGAAACGCGTTGTTAGAAGTTTCATACGTTCGTCAACCTTGTACAAAGCTCATTGAGGAACTTATAAGCGCTCATGTTGCATGAAACTTGGTTTAGAGTCCTAGAAACGCGTTTTTAGATGTCTCATACGTTCGTAAAACTTGTACAAAGCTCATTGAGGAACTTATAAGAGCTCATGTTGCATGAAACTTGGTTTAGAGTCCTAGAAACGCGTTGTTAGATGGTTCATAAGTTCGTGAAACTTGTACAAAACTCATTGAGATACTTATAAGCACTCATGTTGCATGAAACTTGGTTTGGAGTCCTAGAAACGCGTTGTTAGATGTTTCATACGTTCGTCAAACTTGGACAAAGCTCATTGAGAAACTTATAAGCACTCATGTTGCATGAAACTTGGTTTAGAGTCCTAGAAACGCGTTGTTAGATGTTTCACAAGTTCGTCAAACTTGTACAAAGCTCATTGAGATACTTATAAGCACTCATGTTGCATGAAACTTGGTTTAGAGTCCTAGAAACGCGTTGTTAGATGTTTCATACGTTCGTCAAACTTGTACAAAGCTCATTGAAGAACTTACAAGCTCTCATGTTGCATGAAACTTGGTTTATAGTCCTAGAAACGCGTTGTCAGATGTTCATAAGTTCGTGAAACTTGTACAAAACTCATTGAGGAACTTATAAGCACTCATGTTGTATGAAATTTGGTTTAGAGTTGTAGAAACGCGTTGTTAGATGTTTCATACGTTTGTCAAACTTGTACAAAACTCATTGAGGAACTTATAAACACTCATGTTGCATGAAACTTGGTTTAGATTCCTAGAAACGCGTTGTTAGATGTTTCATACGTTCGTCAAACTTGTACAAAACTCATTGAGGAACTTATAAGCGCTCATGTTGCATGAAACTTGGTTTAGAGTCCTAGAAATGCGTTGTTAGATATTTCATACGTTCGTCAAACTTGTACAAAGCTCATTGAGGAACTTATAAGAGCTCATGTTGCATGAAACTTGGTTTAGAGTCCTAGAAACGCGTTGTTAGATGTTTCATAAGTTCGTGAAACTTGTACAAAACTCATTGAGATACTTATAAGCACTCATGTTGCATGAAACTTGGTTTGGAGTCCTAGAAACGCGTTGTTAGATGTTTCATACGTTCGTCAAACTTGTACAAAGCTCATTGAGAAACTTATAAGCACTCATGTTGCATAGAACTTGGTTTAGAGTCCTAGAAACGCGTTGTTAGATGTTTCACAAGTTCGTCAAACTTGTACAAAGCTCATTGAGATACTTATAAGCACTGATGTTTCATGAAACTTGGTTTAGAGTCCTAGAAACGCGTTGTTAGATGTTTCATACGTTCGTAAAACTTGTACAAAGCTCATTGAGGAACTTAGAAGCACTCATGTTGCATGAAACTTGTTTTAGAGTCCTAGAAACGCGTTTTTAGATGTTTCATAGGTTTGTGAAACTTGTACAAAGCTCATTGAGGAACTTATAAGCACTCATGTTGCATGAAACTTGGTTTAGAGTCCTAGAAAAGAGTTGTTAGATGTTTCATACGTTCGTCAAATTTGTACAAAGCTCTTTGAGGAACTTATAAACTCTCATGTTGCATGAAACTTGGTTTATAGTCCTAGAAACGCGTTGTTAGATGTTCATAAGTTCGTGAAACTTGTACAAAGCTCATTGAGGAAGTTATAAGCACTCATGTTGCATGAAACTTGGTTTATAGTCCTAGAAACCGCGTTGTTAGATGTTCATAACTTCGTGAAACTTGTACAAAGCTCATTGAGGAACTTATAAGCACTCATGTTGCATGAAACTTTGTTTAGAGTCCTAGAAACACGTTGTTAGATGTTTCATACGTTCGTCAAACTTTTACAAATGTCATTGAGGAACTTATAAGCTCTCATTGTGCATGAAACTTGGTTTAGAGTCCTAGAAACGCGTTGTTAGATGTTTCATAATTTTTGAAACTTGTACAAAGCTCATTGAGACACTTATAAACACTCATGTTGCATGAAACTTTGTTTAGATTCCGAGAAACGCGTTGTTAGATGTTTCATACGTTTGTCAAACTTGTACAAAGCTCATTGAGGAACTTATAAGAGCTCATGTTGCATGAAACTTGGTTTAGAGTCCTAGAAACGAGTTGTTAGATGTTTCATAATTTGTGAAACTTGTACAAAGCTCATTGAGACACTTATAAACACTCATGTTGCATGAAACTTGGTTTAGAGTTCTAGAAACGCGTTGTTAGATGTTTCATACGTTCGTCAAACTTGTACAAAGCTCTTTGAGAAACTTATAAGCACTCATGTTGCATGAAACTTGTTTTAGAGTCCTAGAAACGCGTTGTTAGATGTTTCATAAGTTCGTGAAACTTGTACAAAGCTCATTGAGGAACTTATAAGCACTCATGTTGCATGAAACTTGGTTTAGAATCCTTGAAATGCGTTGTTAGATGTTTCATACGTTGGTAAAACTTGTAGAAAGCTCATTGAGGAACTTATAAGCTCTCATGTTGCATGAAACTTGGTTTAGAGTCCTAGAAAAGCGTAGTTAGATGTTTCATAAGTTCGTCAAACTTGTATAAATCTCATTGAGACACTTATAATCATTCATGTTGCATGAAACTTGGTTTAGATTCCTAGAAACGCGTTGTTAGATGTTTCATAAGTTCGTGAAACTTGTACAAAGCTCATTGAGGAACTTATAAGCACTGATGTTGCATGAAACTTGATTTAGAGTTGTAGAAACGCGTTGTTAGATGTTTCATATGTTTGTCAAACTTGTACAAAACTCATTGAGGAACTTATAAACACTCATGTTGCATGAAACTTGGTTTAGATTCCTAGAAACGCGTTGTTAGAAGTTTCATACGTTCGTCAAACTTGTACAAAGCTCATTGAGGAACTTATAAGCGCTCATGTTGCATGAAACTTGGTTTAGAGTCCTAGAAACGCGTTTTTCTCATACGTTCGTAAAACTTGTACAAAGCTCATTAAGGAACTTATAAGAGCTCATGTTGCATGAAACTTGGTTTAGAGTCCTAGAAACGCGTTGTTAGATGTTTCATAAGTTCGTGAAACTTGTACAAAACTCATTGAGATACTTATAAGCACTCATGTTGCATGAAACTTGGTTTGGAGTCCTAGAAACGCGTTGTTAGATGTTTCATACGTTCGTCAAACTTGGACAAAGCTCATTGAGAAACTTATAAGCACTCATGTTGCATGAAACTTGGTTTAGAGTCCTAGAAACGTGTTGTTAGATGTTTCACAAGTTCGTCAAACTTGTACAAAGCTCATTGAGATACTTATAAACACTTATGTTGCATGAAACTTGGTTTAGAGTCCTAGAAACGCGTTGTTAGATGTTTCATACGTTCGTCAAACTTGTACAAAGCTCATTGAGGAACTTAGAAGCACTCATGTTGCATGAAACTTGTTTTAGAGTCCTAGAAACGCGTTTTTAGATGTTTCATAAGTTCGTGAAACTTGTACAAAGCTCATTGAGGAACTTATAAGCACTCATGTTGCATGAAACTTGGTTTAGAGTCCTAGAAACGCGTTGTTAGATGTTTCATACGTTCGTCAAACTTGTACAAAGCTCATTGAAGAACTTATAAGCTCTCATGTTGCATGAAACTTGGTTTATAGTCGTAGAAACGCGTTGTCAGATGTTCATAAGTTCGTGAAACTTGTACAAATCTCATTGAGGAACTTATAAGCACCCATGTTGCATGAAACTTGGTTTATAGTCCTAGAAACGCGTTGTTAGATGTTCCTAAGTTCGTGAAACTTGTACAAAGCTCATTCCGGAACTTATAAGCACTCATGTTGCATGAAACTTTGTTTAGTGTCCTAGAAACACGTTGTTAGATGTTTCATACGTTCGTCAAACTTTTACAAATGTCATTGAGGAACTTATAAGCTCTCATTGTGCATGAAACTTGGTTTAGAGTCCTAGAAACGCGTTGTTAGATGTTTCATAATTTGTGAAACTTGTACAAAGCTCATTGAGACAATTATAAACACTCATGTTGCATGAAACTTGGTTTAGAGTCCGAGAAACGGGTTGTTAGATGTTTCATATGTTTGTCAAACTTGTACAAAGCTCATTGAGGAACTTATAAGCGTTCATGTTGCATGAAACTTGGTTTAGAGTCCTAGAAACGCGTTGTTAGATGTTTCATAAGTTCGTGAAACTTGTACAAAGCTCATTGAGATACTTATAAGCACTCATGTTGCATGAAACTTGGTTTAGAGTCCTTGAAACGCGTTGTTAGATGTTTGATATGTTCGTCAAACTTGTACAAAGCTCATTGAGGAACTTAGAATCACTCATGTTGCATGAAACTTGTTTTAGAGTCCTAGAAACGCATTGTTAGATGTTTCATAAGTTCGTCAAACTTTTACAAATGTCATTCAGGAACTTATAAACTCTCATTGTGCATGAAACTTGGTTTAGAGTCCTAAAAACGCATTGTTAGATGTTTCATAATTTGTGAAACTTGTACAAAGCTCATTTAGACACTTATAATCACTCATGTTGCATGAAACTTGGTTAAGAGTCCGAGAAACGCTTTGTTAGAAGTTTCATACGTTCGTCAATCTTGTACAAAGCTCATTGAGGAACTTATAAGCGCTCATGTTGCATTAAACTTGGTTTAGAGTCCTAGGAACGCTTTGTTAGATGTTTCATAAGTTCGTGAAACTTGTACAAAGCTCATTGAGGAACTTATAAGCACTCATCTTGCATGAAACTTTGTTTAGAGTCCTAGAAACGTGTTGTTATATGTTTCATACGTTCGTCAAACTTGTACAAATCTCATTGAGAAACTTATAAGAACTCATGTTGCATGAAACTTGGTTTAGAGTTGTAGAAATGCGTTGTTAGATGTTTCTTACGCTTGTCAAACTTGTACAAAAATCATTGAGGAACTTATAAACACTCATGTTGCATGAAACTTGGTTTAGATTCCTAGAAACGCGTTCTTAGATGTTTCATACGTTCGTCAAACTTGTACAAAGCTCATTGAGGAACTTATAAGCGCTCATGTTGCATGAAACTTGGTTTAGAGTCCTAGAAACGCGTTGTTAGATGTTTCATTCGTTCGTCAAACTTGTACAAAGCTCATTGAGGAACTTATAAGAGCTCATGTTGCATGAAACTTGATTTAGAGTCCTAGAAACGCGTTGTTAGATGTTTCATAAGTTCGTGAAACTTGTACAAAACTCATTGAGATACTTATAAGCACTCATGTTGCATGAAACTAGGTTTGGAGTCCTAGAAACACGTTGTTAGATGTTTCATACGTTCGTCAAACTTGTACAAAGCTCATTGAGAAACTTATAAGCACTCATGTTGCATGAAACTTGGTTTAGAGTCCTAGAAACGAGTTCTTAGATTTTTCACAAGTTCGTCAAACTTGTACAAAGCTCATTGAGATACTTATAAGCACTGATGTTGCATGAAACTTGGTTTAGAGTCCTAGAAACGCGTTTTTAGATGTTTCATACGTTCGTCAAACTTGTACAAACTTAGAAGCACTCATGTTACATGAAACTAGTTTTAAAGTCCTAGAAACGCGTTTTTAGATGTTTCATAAGTTCGTAAAACTTGTACAAAGCTCATTGAGGAACTTATAAGCACTCATGTTGCATGAAACTTGGTTTAGAGTCCTAGAAACGAGTTGTTAGATGTTTCATACGTTCGTCAAACTTGTACAAAGATCTTTGAGGAACTTATAAGCTCTCATGTTGCATGAAACTTGGTTTATAGTCCTAGAAACGCGTTGTTAGATGTTCATAAGTTTGTGAAACTTGTACAAAGCTCTTTGAGGAAGTTATAAGCACTCATGTTGCATGAAACTTGGTTTATAGTCCTAGAAACGCGTTGTTAGATATTGTTAGATGTTCATAAGTTCGTGAAACTTGTACAAAGCTCATTGAGGAACTTATAAGCACTCATGTTGCATGAAACTTTGTTTAGAGTCCTAGAAACACGTTGTTAGATGTTTCATACGTTCGTCAAACTTTTACAAATGTCATTGAGGAACTTATAAGCTCTCATTGTGCATGAAACTTGGTTTAGAGTCCTAGAAACGCGTTGTTAGATGTTTCATAATTTGTGAAACTTGTACAAAGCTCATTGAGAAACTTATAAATACTCATGTTGCATGAAACTTGGTTTAGAGTCCGAGAAACGCGTTGTTAGATGTTTCATACGTTTGTCAAACTTGTACAAAGCTCATTGAGGAACTTATAAAAGCTCATGTTGCATGAAACTTGATTTAGAGTCCTAGAAACGCATTGTTAGATGTTTCATAAGTTCGTGAAACTTGTACAAAGCTCATTGAGATACTTATAATCATTCATGTTGCGTGAAACTTGGTTTGGAGTCCTAGAAACGCGTTGTTAGATGTTTCATACGTTCGTCAAACTTGTACAAAGATCAATGAGGAAATTAGAAGCACTCATGTTGCATGAAACTTGTTTTAGAATCCTAGAAACGCGTTTTTAGATGTTTCATAAGTTCGTGAAACTTGTACAAAGCTCATTGAGGAACTTATAAGCACTCATGTTGCATGAAACTTGGTTTAGAATCCTAGAAATGCGTTGTTAGATGTTTCATACCTTTGAAAACTTGTACAAAGCTCATTGAGGAACTTATAAGCACTCATGTTGCACGAAACTTGGTTTGGAGACCTATAAACGCGTAGTTAGATGTTTCATAAGTTCGTTTAACTTGTATAAAGCTTATTGAGACACTTATAATCATTCATGTTGCATGAAACTTGGTTTAGAGTCCTAGAAACGTTTTGTTAGATGTTTCATAAGTTCGTGAAACTTGTACAAAGCTCATTGAGGAACTTATAAGCACTCATGTTGCATGAAACTTGGTTTAGAGTCGTAGAAACGCGTTGTTTGATGTTTCATACGTTTGTCAAACTTGTACAAAGCTCATTGAGGAACTTATAAACACTCATGTTGCATGAAACTTGGTTTAGATTCCTAGAAACGCGTTGTTAGATGTTTCATACGTTCGTCAAACTTGTACAAAGCTCGTTGAGGAACTTATAAGCGCTCATGTTGCATGAAACTTGGTTTAGAGTCCTAGAAACGCGTTGTTAGATGTTTCATACGTTCGTCAAACTTGTACAAAGCTCATTGAGGAACTTATAAGAGCTCATGTTGCATGAAACTTATTTTAGAGTCTTAGAAACGCGTTGTTAGATGTTTCATAAGTTCGTGAAACTTGTACAAAGCTTATTGAGATACTTATAAGCACTCATGTTGCATGAAACTTGGTTTGGAGTCCTAGAAACGCGTTGTTAGATGTTTCATACGTTCGTCAAACTTGTACAATGCTCATTGAGAAACTTATAAGCACTCATGTTGCATGAAACTTGGTTTAGAGTCCTAGAAACGCGTTGTTAGATGTTTCACAAGTTCGTCAAACTTGTTCAAAGCTCATTGAAATACTTATAAGCATTGATGTTGCATGAAACTTGGTTTAGAGTCCTAGAAACGCGTTGTTAGATGTTTCATACGTTCGTCAAACTTGTGCAAAGCTCATTGAGGAACTTAGAAGCACTCATGTTACATGAAACTTGTTTTAGAGTCCTAGAAACGCGTTTTAGATGTTTCATAAGTTCGTGAAACTTGTACAAAGCTCATTGAGGAACTTATAAGCACTCATGTTGCATGAAACTTGGTTTATAGTCCTAGAAACGCGTTGTCAGATGTTCATAAGTTCGTGAAACTTGTACAAAGCTCATTGAGGAACTTATAAGCACTCATTTTGCATGAAACTTGGTTTATAGTCCTAGAAACGCGTTGTTAGATGTTCATAAGTTCGTGAAACTTGTACAAAGCTCATTGAGGAACTTATAAGCACTCATGTTGCATGAAACTTTGTTTAGAGTCCTAGAAACACGTTGTTAGATGTTTCATACGTTCGTCAAACTTTTACAAATGTCATTGAGGAACTTATAAGCTCTCATTGTGCATGAAACTTGGTTTAGAGTCCTAGAAACGCGTTGTTAGATGTTTCATAATTTGTGAAACTTGTACAAAGCTGATTGAGACACTTATAAACGCTCATGATGCATGAAACTTGGTTTAGAGTCCTAGAAACGCGTTGTTAGATGTTTCATAAGTTCTAGAAACTTGTACAAAGCTTATTTAGGAACTTATAAGCACTCATGTTGCATGAAACTTGGTTTAGAGTCCTAGAAGCGCGTTGTTAGATGTTTCATACGTTCGTCAAACTTGTACAAAGCTCATTGAGACACTTATAAGCACTCATGTTGCATGAAACTTGGTTTAGAGTCCTAGAAGCGCGTTGTTTGATGTTTCTTACGTTCGTCAAACTTGTACAAAGCTCATTGAGACACTTATAAGCACTCTTGTTGCATGAAACTTGGTTTAGAGTCCTAGAAACGCGTTGTTAGATGTTTCATACGTTCGTGAAACTTGTACAAAGCTCATTGAGGAACTTATAAGCACTCATGTTGCATGAAACTTGGTTTAGAGTCCTCGAAACGCGTTTTTAGATTTTTCATACGTTCGTCAAACTTGTACAAAGCTCATTGAGACACTTATAAGCACTCATGTTGCATGAAACTTGGTTTAGAGTCCTAGAAACACATTGTTAGATGTTTCATACGTTCGTCAAACTTGTTTTTAGCTCATTGAGGAACTTATAAGCACTCATAATGCATGAAACTTGGTTTAGAGTCCTAGAAACGCGTTGTTAGATGTTCCATACGTTCGTCAAACTTGTACAAAGCTCATTGAGGAACTTATAAGCTCTCATGTTGCATGAAACTTGGTTTAGAGTCCTAGAAACGCGTTGTTAGATATTTCATAAGTTCGTGAAACTTGTAAAAAGCCCATTGAGGAACTTATAAGCACTCATGTTGCATGAAACGTGGTTTAGAGTCCTAGAAACGCGCTGTTTGATGTTTCATACGTGCATGAAACTTGTACAAAGTCATTAGACACTTATAAACACTCAGTCATGAAACTTGGTTTAGAGTCCTAGAAACGCGTTGTTAGATGTTTCATACGTTCGTCAAACTTGTACAAAGCTCATTGAGGAACTTATAAGCATTCATGTTGCATGAAACTTGGTTTAGAGTCCTAGAAACACGTTGTTAGATGTTTCATAAGTTCGTCAAACTTGTCCAAAGCTAATTGAGGAACTTATAAGCACTCATGTTGCTTGAAACTTTGTTTAGAGTCCTAGAAACGCGTTGTTAGATGATTCATACGTTCTTCAAACTTGTACAAACCTCATTGAGGAACTTATAAGCTCTCATGTTGCATGAAACTTGGTTTAGAGTCCTAGAAACGCGTTGTTAGATGTTTCATACGTTCGTCAAACTTGTACAAAGCTCATTGAGGAACTTATAAGCTCTCATGTTGCATGAAACTTAGTTTAGAGTCCTAGAAACGCGTTGTTAGATGTTTAATAAGTTCGTGAAACTTGTACAAAGCTCATTGAGGAACTTATAAGCACTCATGTTGCATGAAACTTGGTTTAGAGTACTAGAAAAGCGTTGTTAAATGTTTCATAAGTTCGTCAACTTGTACAAATCTCATTGAGACACTTATAATCTCTCATTTTGCATGAAACTTGGTTTAGAGTCCTAGAAACGCGTTGTTAGATGTTTCATAAGTTCTAGAAACTTGTACAAAGCTTATTTAGGAACTTATAAGCACTCATGTTGCATGAAACTTGGTTTAGAGTCCTAGAAGCGCGTTGTTAGATGTTTCATACGTTCGTCAAACTTGTACAAAGCTCATTGAGACACTTATAAGCACTCATGTTGCATGAAACTTGGTTTAGAGTCCTAGAAGCGCGTTGTTTGATGTTTCATACGTTCGTCAAACTTGTACAAAGCTCATTGAGACACTTATAAGCACTCATGTTGCATGAAACTTGGTTTAGAGTCCTAGAAACACATTGTTAGATGTTTCATACGTTCGTCAAACTTGTACATAGCTCATTGAGGAACTTATAAGCACTCATGTTGCATGAAACTTGGTTTAGAGTCCTAGAAACGCATTGTTAGATGTTTCATACGTTCGACAAACTTGTACAAAGCTCATTGAGGAACTTATAAGCTCTCATGTTGCATGAAACTTGGTTTAGAGTCCTAGAAACGAGTTGTTAGATGTTTCATAAGTTCGTCAAACTTGTACAAAGCTCATTGAGACACTTATAAGCATTCATGTTGCATGAAACTTCGTTTAGAGTCCTAGAAACGCGTTGTTAGATGTTTCATACGTTCGTAAAACTTGTACAAAGCTCATTGAGGAACTTATAAGCTCTCATGTTGCATGAAACTTGGTTTAAAGTCCTAGAAACGAGTTGTTAGATGTTTCATAAGTTCGTCAAACTTGTACAAAGCTCATTGAGACACTTATAAGCATTCATGTTGCATGAAACTTGGTTTAGAGTCCTAGAAACGCGTTTTTAGATGTTTCATACGTTCTTCAAACTTGTACAAAGCTCATTGAGACACTTATAAGCACTCATGTTGCATGAAACTTGGTTTAGAGTCCTAGAAGCGCGTTATTAGATGTTTCATACGTTCGTCAAACTTGTACAAAGCTCATTGAGACACTTATAAGCACTCATGTTGCATGAAACTTGGTTTAGAGTCCTAGAAGCGCGTTGTTAGATATTTCATACGTTCGTCAAACTTGTACAAAGCTCATTGAGGAACTTATAATAACTCATGTTGCATGAAACTTGGTTTAGAGTCCTAGAAACACGTTGTTAGATGTTTCATACGTTCGTCAAACTTGTACAAAGCTCATTGAGACACTTATAAACACTCTTGTTGCATGAAACTTGGTTTAGAGTCCTCTAAACGCGTTGTTAGATGTTTCATACGTTCGTCAAACTTGTACAAAGCTCATTGAGGAACTTATAATCTCTCATGTTGCATGAAACTTGGTTTAGAGTCCTAGAAACGCGTTGTTAGATGTTTCATAAGTTCGTCAAACTTGTACAAAGATCATTGAGACACTTAAAGTACTCATGTTGCATGAAACTTGGTTTAGAGTCCTAGAAACACGTTGTTAGATATTTCATACGTTCGTCAAACTTGTACAAAGCTCATTGAGGAAATTATACGCTCTCATATTGCATGAAACTTGGTTTAGAGTCCTAGAAACGCGTTGTTAGATGTTTCATAAGTTCGTGAAACTTGTACAAAGCTCATTGAGGAACTTATATGCACTCATGTTGCATGAAACTTGGTTTAGAGTCCTAGAAACGCGTTGTTAGATGTTTCATACTTTCGTCAAACTTGTACAAACCTCATTGAGGAACTTATAAGCTCTCATGTTGCATGAAACTTGGTTTAGAGTCCTAGAAACGAGTTGTTAGATGTTTCATACGTTCGTCAAACTTGTACAAAGGTCATTGAGGAACTTATAAGCACTCATCTTGCATGAAACTTGGTTTAGAGTTTTAAAAACGCATTGTTGGATGTTTCATACGTTCGTTAAACTTGTACAAAGCTCATTGAGGAACTTATAAGCACTCATCTTGCAAGAAACTTGGTTTAGAGTCCTAGAAACGCGTCATTAGATGTTTCATAAGTTCTTGAAACTTGTACAAAGCTCATTTAGGAACTTATAAGCACTCATGTTGCTTGAAACTTGGTTTAGAGTCCTAGAAACGCGTTGTTAGATGTTTGTCAAACTTGTACAAAGCTCATTGAGGAACTTATAAGCTCTCATGTTGCATGAAACTTGGTTTATTGTCCTAGAAACGCGTTGTTAGATGTTTCATAAGTTCTTGAAACTTGTACAAAGCTCATTGAGGAACTTATAAGCAATCATGTTGCATGAAACTTGGTTTAGAGTCCTAGAAACGCGTTGTTAGATGTTTCATATGTTTGTCAAACTTATACAAAGATCATTGAGGAACTTATAAGCACTCATGTTGCATGAAACTTGGTTTAGAGTCCTAGAAACGTGTTGTTAGATGTTTCATAAGTTCGTGAAACTTGTACAAAGCTCATTGAGGAACTTATAAGCACTTATGTTGCATGAAACTTGGTTTAGAGTCCTAGAAACGCTTTGTTAGATGTTTCATAAGTTCGTCAAACTTGTACAAAGCTCATTGAGGAACTTATAAGCTCTCATGTTGCATGAAACTTGGTTTAGAGTCTTAGAAACACGTTGTTAGATGTTTCATACGTTCGTCAAACTTGAACAAAGCTCATTGAGGAACTTATAAGCTCTCATGTTGCATGAAACTTGGTTTTGAGTCCTAGAAACGAGTTGTTAGATGTTTCATAAGTTCGTCAAACTTGTACAAAGCTCATTGAGACACTTATAAGCATTCATGTTGCATGAAACTTGGTTTAGAGTCCTAGAAACGCGTTGTTAGATGTTTCATACGTTCTTCAAACTTGTACAAAGCTCATTGAGACAATTATAAGCTCTCATGTTGCATGAAACTTGGTTTAGAGTCCTAGAAACGTGTTGTTAGATGTTTCATACGTTCTTCAAACTTGTACAAAGCTCATTGAGGAACTTTAAGCACTCATGTTGCATGAAATTTGGTTTAGAGTCCTAGAAACGCGTTGTTAGATGTTTCATATGTTCATCAAACTTGTACAAAGCTCATTTAGGAACTTATAAGCACTCATTTTGCATGAAACTTGGTTCAGAGTCCTAGAAACCCGTTGTTAGATGTTTCATATGTTTGTGAAACTTGTACAAAGCTCATTGAGGAACTTATAAGCACTCATGTTGCATGAAACTTGGTTTAGAGTCCTAGAAACGCGTTGTTAGATGTTTCATATGTTCGTGAAACTTGTACAAAGCTCATTGAGGAACTTATAATCTCTCATGTTGCATGAAACTTGGTTTAGAGTCCTAGAAACGTGTTGTTAGATGTTTCATACGTTCTTGAAACTTGTACAAAGCTCATTGAGGAACTTATTAGCACTCATGTTGCATGAAACTTGGTTTAGAGACCTAGAAACGCGTTGTTAGATGTTTCATAAGTTTGTGAAACTTGTACAAAACTCATTGAGGAACTTATAAGCACTCATGTTGCATGAAACTTGGTTTAGAGTCCTAGAAACGCGTTGTTAGATGGTTCATACGTTCGTCAAACTTGTACAAAGCTCATTGAGGAACTTATAATTTCTCATGTTGCATGAACTTGGTTTAGAGTCCTAAAAACGTGTTGTTAGATGTTTCATACGTTCTTCAAATTTGTACAAAGCTCATTGAGGAACTTATAAGCACTCAAGTTGCATGAAACTTGGTTTAGAGTCCTAGAAACGCGTTGTTAGATGATTCATACGTTCGTCAAACTTGTACAAAGCTCATTGAGGAACTTATAAGCACTAATGTTTCATGAAACTTGGTTTAGAGTCCTAGAAACGCGTTGTTAGTTGTTTCATAAGTTCGTCAACTTGTACAAAGCTCATTGAGACACCTATAATCACTCATGTTGCATGAGACTTGGGTTAAAGTCCTAGAAACGCGTTGTTAGATGTTTTATAAGTTCGTGAAACTTGTACAAAGCTCATTGAGGAACTTATAAGCACTCATGGTGCATGAAACTTGGTTTAGAGTCCTAGAAACGTGTTATTAGATGTTTTATACTTTCGTCAAACTTGTACAAAGCTCATTGAGGAACTTATAAGCTCTCTTGTTGCATGAAACTTGGTTTAGAGTCCTAGAAACGAGTTGTTAGATATTTCATACGTTCGTCAAACTTGTACAAAGCTCATTGAGGAATTTATAAGCACTCATCTTGCATGAAACTTGGTTTAGAGTTTTATAACCGCGTTGTTAGATGTTTCATACGTTCGTCAAACTTGTACAAAGCTCATTCAGGAACTTATAAGCACTCATATTGCATGAAACTTGGTTTAGAGTCCTAGAAACGTGTTGTTAGATGTTTCATAAGTTCGTGAAACTTGTACAAAGTTCATTGAGGAACTTATAAGCACTTATGTTGCATGAAACTTGGTTTAGAGTCCTAGAAACGCTTTGTTAGATGTTTCATAAGTTCGTCAAACTTGTACAAAGCTCATTGAGGAACTTATAAGCTCTCATGTTGCATGAAACTTGGTTTAGAGTCCTAGAAACACGTTGTTAGATGTTTCATACGTTCGTCAAACTTGAACAAAGCTCATTGAGGAACTTATAAGCTCTCATGTTGCATGAAACTTGGTTTTGAGTCCTAGAAACGAGTTGTTAGATGTTTCATAAGTTCGTCAAACTTGTACAAAGCTCATTGAGACACTTATAAGCATTCATGTTGCATGAAACTTGGTTTAGAGTCCTAGAAACGCGTTGTTAGATGTTTCATACGTTCCTCAAACTTGTACAAAGCTCATTGAGACAATTATAAGCTCTCATGTTGCATGAAACTTGGTTTAGAGTACTAGAAACGCGTTGTTAGATGTTTCATATGTTCGTCAAACTTGTACAAAGCTCATTGAGGAACTTATAATCTCTCATGTTGCATGAAACTTGGTTTAGAGTCCTAGAAACGTGTTGTTAGATGTTTCATACGTTCTTCAAACTTGTACAAAGCTCATTGAGGAACTTATAAGCACTCATGTTGCATGAAACTTGGTTTAGAGTCCTAGAAACGCGTTGTTAGATGTTTCATAAGTTTGTGAAACTTGTACAAAGCTCATTGATGAACTTATAAGCACTCATGTTGCATGAAACTTGGTTTAGAGTCCTAGAAACGCGTTGTTAGATGTTTCATACGTTCGTCAAACTTGTACAAAGCTCATTGAGGAACTTATAATCTCTCATGTTGCATGAACTTGGTTTAGAGTCCTAAAAACGTGTTGTTAGATGATTCATACGTTCGTCAAACTTGTACAAAGCTCATTGAGGAACTTATAAGCACTAATGTTTCATGAAACTTGGTTTAGAGTCCTAGAAACGCGTTGTTAGTTGTTTCATAAGTTCGTCAACTTGTACAAAGCTCATTGAGACACCTATAATCTCTCATGTTGCATGAAACTTGGTTTAGAGTCCTAGAAACGTTTTGTTAGATGTTTCATAAGTTCGTGAAACTTGTACAAAGCTCATTGAGGAACTTATAAGCACTCATGTTGCATGAAACTTGGTTTAGAGTCGTAGAAACGCGTTGTTAGATGTTTCATACGTTTGTCAAACTTGTACAAAGCTCATTGAGGAACTTATAAACACTCATGTTGCATGAAACTTGGTTTAGATTCCTAGAAACGCGTTGTTAAATGTTTCATACGTTCGTCAAACTTGTACAAAGCTCGTTGAGGAACTTATAAGCGCTCATGTTGCATGAAACCTGGTTTAGAGTCCTAGAAACGCGTTGTTAGATGTTTCATACGTTCGTCAAACTTGTACAAAGCTCATTGAGGAACTTATAAGAGCTCATGTTGCATGAAACTTATTTTAGAGTCTTAGAAACGCGTTGTTAGATGTTTCATAAGTTCGTGAAACTTGTACAAAGCTCATTGAGATACTTATAAGCACTCATGTTGCATGAAACTTGGTTTGGAGTCCTAGAAACGCGTTGTTAGATGTTTCATACGTTCGTCAAACTTGTACAATGCTCATTGAGAAACTTATAAGCACTCATGTTGCATGAAACTTGGTTTAGAGTCCTAGAAACGCGTTGTTAGATGTTTCACAAGTTCGTCAAACTTGTTCAAAGCTCATTGAAATACTTATAAGCATTGATGTTGCATGAAACTTGGTTTAGAGTCCTAGAAACGCGTTGTTAGATGTTTCATACGTTCGTCAAACTTGTGCAAAGCTCATTGAGGAACTTAGAAGCACTCATGTTGCATGAAACTTGTTTTAGAGTCCTAGAAACGCGTTTTAGATGTTTCATAAGTTCGTGAAACTTGTACAAAGCTCATTGAGGAACTTATAAGCACTCATGTTGCATGAAACTTGGTTTATAGTCCTAGAAACGCGTTGTCAGATGTTCATAAGTTCGTGAAACTTGTACAAAGCTCATTGAGGAACTTATAAGCACTCATTTTGCATGAAACTTGGTTTATAGTCCTAGAAACGCGTTGTTAGATGTTCATAAGTTCGTGAAACTTGTACAAAGCTCATTGAGGAACTTATAAGCACTCATGTTGCATGAAACTTTGTTTAGAGTCCTAGAAACACGTTGTTAGATGTTTCATACGTTCGTCAAACTTTTACAAATGTCATTGAGGAACTTATAAGCTCTCATTGTGCATGAAACTTGGTTTAGAGTCCTAGAAACGCGTTGTTAGATGTTTCATAATTTGTGAAACTTGTACAAAGCTGATTGAGACACTTATAAACACTCATGATGCATGAAACTTGGTTTAGAGTCCTAGAAACGCGTTGTTAGATGTTTCATAAGTTCTAGAAACTTGTACAAAGCTTATTTAGGAACTTATAAGCACTCATGTTGCATGAAACTTGGTTTAGAGTCCTAGAAGCGCGTTGTTAGATGTTTCATACGTTCGTCAAACTTGTACAAAGCTCATTGAGACACTTATAAGCACTCATGTTGCATGAAACTTGGTTTAGAGTCCTAGAAGCGCGTTGTTTGATGTTTCTTACGTTCGTCAAACTTGTACAAAGCTCATTGAGACACTTATAAGCACTCTTGTTGCATGAAACTTGGTTTAGAGTCCTAGAAACGCGTTGTTAGATGTTTCATACGTTCGTGAAACTTGTACAAAGCTCATTGAGGAACTTATAAGCACTCATGTTGCATGAAACTTGGTTTAGAGTCCTAGAAACGCGTTTTTAGATTTTTCATACGTTCGTCAAACTTGTACAAAGCTCATTGAGACACTTATAAGCACTCATGTTGCATGAAACTTGGTTTAGAGTCCTAGAAACACATTGTTAGATGTTTCATACGTTCGTCAAACTTGTTTTTAGCTCATTGAGGAACTTATAAGCACTCATAATGCATGAAACTTGGTTTAGAGTCCTAGAAACGCGTTGTTAGATGTTGCATACGTTCGTCAAACTTGTACAAAGCTCATTCAGGAACTTATAAGCTCTCATGTTGCATGAAACTTGGTTTAGAGTCCTAGAAACGCGTTGTTAGATATTTCATAAGTTCGTGAAACTTGTAAAAAGCCCATTGAGGAACTTATAAGCACTCATGTTGCATGAAACGTGGTTTAGAGTCCTAGAAACGCGCTGTTTGATGTTTCATACGTTCGTCAAACTTGTACAAAGCTCATTGAGACACTTATAAACACTCATGTTGCATGAAACTTGGTTTAGAGTCCTAGAAACGCGTTGTTAGATGTTTCATACGTTCGTCAAACTTGTACAAAGCTCATTGAGGAACTTATAAGCATTGATGTTGCATGAAACTTGGTTTAGAGTCCTAGAAACACGTTGTTAGATGTTTCATAAGTTCGTCAAACTTGTCCAAAGCTAATTGAGGAATTTATAAGCACTCATGTTGCATGAAACTTGGTTTAGAGTACTAGAAAAGCGTTGTTAAATGTTTCATAAGTTCGTCAACTTGTACAAATCTCATTGAGACACTTATAATCTCTCATTTTGCATGAAACTTGGTTTAGAGTCCTAGAAACGCGTTGTTAGATGTTTCATAAGTTCTAGAAACTTGTACAAAGCTTATTTAGGAACTTATAAGCACTCATGTTGCATGAAACTTGGTTTAGAGTCCTAGAAGCGCGTTGTTAGATGTTTCATACGTTCGTCAAACTTGTACAAAGCTCATTGAGACACTTATAAGCACTCATGTTGCATGAAACTTGGTTTAGAGTCCTAGAAGCGCGTTGTTTGATGTTTCATACGTTCGTCAAACTTGTACAAAGCTCATTGAGACACTTATAAGCACTCATGTTGCATGAAACTTGGTTTAGAGTCCTAGAAACACATTGTTAGATGTTTCATACGTTCGTCAAACTTGTACATAGCTCATTGAGGAACTTATAAGCACTCATGTTGCATGAAACTTGGTTTAGAGTCCTAGAAACGCATTGTTAGATGTTTCATACGTTCGACAAACTTGTACAAAGCTCATTGAGGAACTTATAAGCTCTCATGTTGCATGAAACTTGGTTTAGAGTCCTAGAAACGAGTTGTTAGATGTTTCATAAGTTCGTCAAACTTGTACAAAGCTCATTGAGACACTTATAAGCATTCATGTTGCATGAAACTTCGTTTAGAGTCCTAGAAACGCGTTGTTAGATGTTTCATACGTTCGTAAAACTTGTACAAAGCTCATTGAGGAACTTATAAGCTCTCATGTTGCATGAAACTTGGTTTAGAGTCCTAGAAACGAGTTGTTAGATGTTTCATAAGTTCGTCAAACTTGTACAAAGCTCATTGAGACACTTATAAGCATTCATGTTGCATGAAACTTGGTTTAGAGTCCTAGAAACGCGTTTTTAGATGTTTCATACGTTCTTCAAACTTGTACAAAGCTCATTGAGACACTTATAAGTTCTCATGTTGCATGAAACTTGGTTTAGAGTCCTAGAAGCGCGTTATTAGATGTTTCATACGTTCGTCAAACTTGTACAAAGCTCATTGAGACACTTATAAGCACTCATGTTGCATGAAACTTGGTTTAGAGTCCTAGAAGCGCGTTGTTAGATGTTTCATACGTTCGTCAAACTTGTACAAAGCTCATTGAGGAACTTATAATAACTCATGTTGCATGAAACTTGGTTTAGAGTCCTAGAAACACGTTGTTAGATGTTTCATACGTTCGTCAAACTTGTACAAAGCTCATTGAGACACTTATAAACACTCTTGTTGCATGAAACTTGGTTTAGAGTCCTCTAAACGCGTTGTTAGATGTTTCATACGTTCGTCAAACTTGTACAAAGCTCATTGAGGAACTTATAATCTCTCATGTTGCATGAAACTTGGTTTAGAGTCCTAGAAACGCGTTGTTAGATGTTTCATAAGTTCGTCATACTTGTACAAAGATCATTGAGACACTTAAAGTACTCATGTTGCATGAAACTTGGTTTAGAGTCCTAGAAACACGTTGTTAGATGTTTCATACGTTCGTCAAACTTGTACAAAGCTCATTGAGGAAATTATACGCTCTCATATTGCATGAAACTTGGTTTAGAGTCCTAGAAACGCGTTGTTAGATGTTTCATAAGTTCGTGAAACTTGTACAAAGCTCATTGAGGAACTTATATGCACTCATGTTGCATGAAACTTGGTTTAGAGTCCTAGAAACGCGTTGTTAGATGTTTCATACTTTCGTCAAACTTGTACAAAGCTCATTGAGGAACTTATAAGCTCTCATGTTGCATGAAACTTGGTTTAGAGTCCTAGAAACGAGTTGTTAGATGTTTCATACGTTCGTCAAACTTGTACAAAGGTCATTGAGGAACTTATAAGCACTCATCTTGCATGAAACTTGGTTTAGAGTTTTAAAAACGCATTGTTGGATGTTTCATACGTTCGTTAAACTTGTACAAAGCTCATTGAGGAACTTATAAGCACTCATCTTGCAAGAAACTTGGTTTAGAGTCCTAGAAACGCGTCGTTAGATGTTTCATAAGTTCTTGAAACTTGTACAAAGCTCATTTAGGAACTTATAAGCACTCATGTTGCTTGAAACTTGGTTTAGAGTCCTAGAAACGCGTTGTTAGATTTTTGTCAAACTTGTACAAAGCTCATTGAGGAACTTATAAGCTCTCATGTTGCATGAAACTTGGTTTATTATCCTAGAAACGCGTTGTTAGATGTTTCATAAGTTCTTGAAACTTGTACAAAGCTCATTGAGGAACTTATAAGCAATCATGTTGCATGAAACTTGGTTTAGAGTCCTAGAAACGCGTTGTTAGATGTTTCATATGTTTGTCAAACTTGTACAAAGATCATTGAGGAACTTATAAGCACTCATGTTGCATGAAACTTGGTTTAGAGTCCTAGAAACGTGTTGTTAGATGTTTCATAAGTTCGTGAAACTTGTACAAAGCTCATTGAGGAACTTATAAGCACTTATGTTGCATGAAACTTGGTTTAGAGTCCTAGAAACGCTTTGTTAGATGTTTCATAAGTTCGTCAAACTTGTACAAAGCTCATTGAGGAACTTATAAGCTCTCATGTTGCATGAAACTTGGTTTAGAGTCTTAGAAACACGTTGTTAGATGTTTCATACGTTCGTCAAACTTGAACAAAGCTCATTGAGGAACTTATAAGCTCTCATGTTGCATGAAACTTGGTTTTGAGTCCTAGAAACGAGTTGTTAGATGTTTCATAAGTTCGTCAAACTTGTACAAAGCTCATTGAGACACTTATAAGCATTCATGTTGCATGAAACTTGGTTTAGAGTCCTAGAAACGCGTTGTTAGATGTTTCATACGTTCTTCAAACTTGTACAAAGCTCATTGAGACAATTATAAGCTCTCATGTTGCATGAAACTTGGTTTAGAGTCCTAGAAACGTGTTGTTAGATGTTTCATACGTTCTTCAAACTTGTACAAAGCTCATTGAGGAACTTTAAGCACTCATGTTGCATGAAATTTGGTTTAGAGTCCTAGAAACGCGTTGTTAGATGTTTCATATGTTCGTCAAACTTGTACAAAGCTCATTTAGGAACTTATAAGCACTCATTTTGCATGAAACTTGGTTCAGAGTCCTAGAAACCCGTTGTTAGATGTTTCATATGTTCGTGAAACTTGTACAAAGCTCATTGAGGAACTTATAAGCACTCATGTTGCATGAAACTTGGTTTAGAGTCCTAGAAACGCGTTGTTAGATGTTTCATATGTTCGTGAAACTTGTACAAAGCTCATTGAGGAACTTATAATCTCTCATGTTGCATGAAACTTGGTTTAGAGTCCTAGAAACGTGTTGTTAGATGTTTCATACGTTCTTGAAACTTGTACAAAGCTCATTGAGGAACTTATTAGCACTCATGTTGCATGAAACTTGGTTTAGAGACCTAGAAACGCGTTGTTAGATGTTTCATAAGTTTGTGAAACTTGTACAAAACTCATTGAGGAACTTATAAGCACTCATGTTGCATGAAACTTGGTTTAGAGTCCTAGAAACGCGTTGTTAGATGGTTCATACGTTCGTCAAACTTGTACAAAGCTCATTGAGGAACTTATAATTTCTCATGTTGCATGAACTTGGTTTAGAGTCCTAAAAACGTGTTGTTAGATGTTTCATACGTTCTTCAAATTTGTACAATGCTCATTGAGGAACTTATAAGCACTCAAGTTGCATGAAACTTGGTTTAGAGTCCTAGAAACGCGTTGTTAGATGATTCATACGTTCGTCAAACTTGTACAAAGCTCATTGAGGAACTTATAAGCACTAATGTTTCATGAAACTTGGTTTAGAGTCCTAGAAACGCGTTGTTAGTTGTTTCATAAGTTCGTCAACTTGTACAAAGCTCATTGAGGAACTTATAAGCACTCATCTTGCATGAAACTTGGTTTAGAGTTTTATAACCGCGTTGTTAGATGTTTCATACGTTCGTCAAACTTGTACAAAGCTCATTCAGGAACTTATAAGCACTCATATTGCATGAAACTTGGTTTAGAGTCCTAGAAACGTGTTGTTAGATGTTTCATAAGTTCGTGAAACTTGTACAAAGTTCATTGAGGAACTTATAAGCACTTATGTTGCATGAAACTTGGTTTAGAGTCCTAGAAACGCTTTGTTAGATGTTTCATAAGTTCGTCAAACTTGTACAAAGCTCATTGAGGAACTTATAAGCTCTCATGTTGCATGAAACTTGGTTTAGAGTCCTAGAAACACGTTGTTAGATGTTTCATACGTTCGTCAAACTTGAACAAAGCTCATTGAGGAACTTATAAGCTCTCATGTTGCATGAAACTTGGTTTTGAGTCCTAGAAACGAGTTGTTAGATGTTTCATAAGTTCGTCAAACTTGTACAAAGCTCATTGAGACACTTATAAGCATTAATGTTGCATGAAACTTGGTTTAGAGTCCTAGAAACGCGTTGTTAGATGTTTCATACGTTCATCAAACTTGTACAAAGCTCATTGAGACAATTATAAGCTCTCATGTTGCATGAAACTTGGTTTAGAGTACTAGAAACGCGTTGTTAGATGTTTCATATGTTCGTCAAACTTGTACAAAGCTCATTGAGGAACTTATAATCTCTCATGTTGCATGAAACTTGGTTTAGAGTCCTAGAAACGTGTTGTTAGATGTTTCATACGTTCTTCAAACTTGTACAAAGCTCATTGAGGAACTTATAAGCACTCATGTTGCATGAAACTTGGTTTAGAGTCCTAGAAACGCGTTGTTAGATGTTTCATAAGTTTGTGAAACTTGTACAAAGCTCATTGAGGAACTTATAAGCACTCATGTTGCATGAAACTTGGTTTAGAGTCCTAGAAACGCGTTGTTAGATGTTTCATACGTTCGTCAAACTTGTACAAAGCTCATTGAGGAACTTATAATCTCTCATGTTGCATGAACTTGGTTTAGAGTCCTAAAAACGTGTTGTTAGATGATTCATACGTTCGTCAAACTTTTACAAAGCTCATTGAGGAACTTATAAGCACTAATGTTTCATGAAACTTGGTTTAGAGTCCTAGAAACGCGTTGTTAGTTGTTTCATAAGTTCGTCAACTTGTACAAAGCTCATTGAGACACCTATAATCACTCATGTTGCATGAGACTTGGTTTAGAGTCCTAGAAACGCGTTGTTAGATGTTTCATAAGTTCGTGAAACTTGTACAAAGCTCATTGAGGAACTTATAAGCACTCATGGTGCATGAAACTTGGTTTAGAGTCCTAGAAACGCGTTATTAGATGTTTTATACTTTCGTCAAACTTGTACAAAGCTCATTGAGGAACTTATAAGCTCTCATGTTGCATGAAACTTGGTTTAGAGTCCTAGAAACGAGTTGTTAGATATTTCATACGTTCGTCAAACTTGTACAAAGCTCATTGAGGAACTTATAAGCAGTCATCTTGCATGAAACTTGGTTTAGAGTTTTATAACCGCGTTGTTAGATGTTTCATACGTTCGTCAAACTTGTACAAAGCTCATTGAGGAACTTATAAGCACTCATCTTGCAAGAAACTTGGTTTAGAGTCCTAGAAACGCGTTGATAGATGTTTCATAATTTCGTGAAACTTGTACAAAGCTCATTGAGACACTTATAAACACTCATGTTGCATGAAACTTGGTTTAGAGTCCTAGAAACGCGTTGTTAGATGTTTCATACGTTCGTCAAACTTGTACAAAGCTCATTGAGGAACTTATAATCTCTCATGTTGCATGAACTTGGTTTAGAGTCCTAAAAACGTGTTGTTAGATGTTTCATACGTTCTTCAAACTTGTACAAAGCTCATTGAGGAACTTATAAGCACTCATGTTGCATGAAACTTGGTTTAGAGTCCTAGAAACGCGTTGTTAGATGATTCATACGTTCGTCAAACTTGTACAAAGCTCATTGAGGAACTTATAAGCACTAATGTTTCATGAAACTTGGTTTAGAGTCCTAGAAACGCGTTGTTAGTTGTTTCATAAGCTCGTCAACTTGTACAAAGCTCATTGAGACACCTATAATCACTCATGTTTCATGAAACTTGGTTTAGAGTCCTAGAAACGAGTTGTTAGATGTTTCATAAGTTCGTCAAACTTATACAAAGCTCATTGAGATACTTATAAGAACTAATGTTGCATGAAACTTGGTTTAGAGTCCTAGAAATGCGTTGTTAGATGTTTCATAAGTTCGTCAAACTTGTACAAAGCTCATTGAGACTCTTATAAACACTCATAAAGTATGAAACTTGGTTTAGAGTCCTAGAAACGCGTTGTTAGATGTTTCATACGTTCGTCAAACTTGTACAAAGCTCATTGAGGAACTTATAAGAACTCATGTTGCATGTAACTTGGTTTAGAGTCCTAGAAACGCGTTGTTATATGTTTCATAAGTTCGTGAAACTTGTACAAAGCTCATTGAGGAACTTATAAGCACTCATGTTTCATGAAACTTGGTTTAGAGTCCTAGAAACGCGTTGTTAGATGTTTCATACGCTCGTCAAGCTTGTACAAAGCTCATTGAGGAACTTATAAGCTCTCATGTTGCATGAAATTTGGTTTAGAGTCCTAGAAACGCGTTGTTAGATGTTTCATACGTTCGTCAAACGTTTACAAAGCTCATTCAGGAACTTATAATCTCTCATGTTGCATGAAACTTGGTTTAGAGTCATAGAAACCCGTTGTTAGATGTTTCATAAGTTCGTGAAACTTGTACAAAGCTCATAGAGGAACTTATTGTAGAGATTTGAAGATTAGAATCAGTGAATCATGAGAGAAAGAATTTCGATGAGAGTTTTTGTGGAGAGTTTAGTGAGAGATTTATGTAGAGATTAATGAGAGTATTGGAGAGAATGTGTTTTATATCTTTGAAGAGGGGAACTTCCTCCTTAATTACAATAGTGGCTCGACAATGACTATATATAGAGATACAAGGAAGGGATCTAGGTTTAAAAATTAGGTCAAACATGTGAAGTGAAGCTAAGCATGTGTAGTCTTCTTTGACTGTACCGTACGTCTTGTTGTCTTTGACCGAGTTGCTTTATGGCATCTTATCCTTTCCTTAATCATTATCTTATCATTGGAGCTTTTAGAACCATTGACCAATAGTCAATAACTTCCTTTCCGCGTAGATTATGTCAATCATCTATTGTGGTTTTGGTTCATTTAGATTAATCTCGGATAAATAGATCATTAGATGATAATGACTGTTTATCCTCAACACTCCCCCTCAAGCTTAGCCTAATGTAATGGCTAAGCTTGGAACCGTATGATTAAGCCTCATTAAAACCTTTGCAACCAAAACTTCTTGGGATAAAAGATTGCATAAGGGAAAAGAGTACTTAACCACTTGGCTAGAGGTCTTCTTTGATGAGTCTTGAGTTCTTCTCGACTTGTCTTCAAGGCTTCTCAATTGAACTCTTTCTAGCTCACCAAACAAACTCGCCCTTAAGTAGAAACAAATTCAAGCTCTTGTCTTTACCGTCTCTTTACTAAGGGTTCTTCTAAGCTTCTTATCTTGATTGTGTTCGTCACACTTTGGATGATGAAGTTATCTAAGCTTTCTTCAAGCTTTGAGTATGGATTAGACTGAACACTCTTGGCTTCCCCCTTTCTTCTCTTTACTTCTCCTTAGTGGCTTTCTTCTTGTCATTCAAGTAACCAAGAATGATCACTTCGCTTTTACTTCCTTTATCCTTTAGTTCGTAGTGGTTTTAATGGATGCTCTCTTGTAGTTACACTTTGATCTAGCCCTTTGACTTCTTCACGAGGACTTTATAGCTTTGTCCTTTGTGTAATTGTAACAAGGTGAAGTAGTCTCGGCTTGATTCTTGATCTTCTTAGCCGAGAGGACAAGAGTAGAGCTCGGCTTTGTTCTTAGTAAAACTTGGTCGAGAGGTGATGGATTGCTTTGATCTTCCTCTTTGATAGAGTCTTGATCAAGAGTGGATGAAGTGGTATGATTCGATCGTGCTTCTTTGAAGAGGCTTTGATCTTTGATGAATGTGATGAGTCTCTTTCTTCAAGATTCTCTTCTTTGGTTTGAGTCTCTTTCTTCAAGAGCTCGACTTGATGAGGTCTCTTTCTTCAAGAGCTTCTTCTTTGGAGATTAGATGGTTGAATGGATCGGTCTTTCTTCTTGTTGAAGTTTGACCGAGGATTGATGATCAAATAGTTGGATGTCTTCATTTTGATCATGGGGTAAGGTTATAAGTTAGCACTTCTTTGAAGTAAGATTATAAGTTAACACTTATTCCCCCGCCCCCCTCATGATTAAAATGAAGACCCTTCTGAGTTGTCTTCCTTTCTCGGCTATGTTCTCAACATGCTTCAATGAGATAAGGACTCTCATCTTCCCTTTCGGACTCCATTTGTGACCCTTCCTTCTTTCTCTTTCACTTTTCTTTTCTTGAACTCTTCTTTGTTACATATTTGTGCTTGGGGTTACTCATTGAACATCTCTTTTAGTCATTGCTATGATGATCCTACACCATAACAAAGGCAAAATCAATTAAGTATCATGATAACCGGCACAAATTTATAACTTAACTAAGATTACAAATTACTTAACAACAATCACAAAAGCAAGGCAAGGATACAAAGAGTTTAAGACTTAGTTCAATTAAATCCCTAAGACATGTAGCTAAACCCGAGTATAGTTTTGTTCCTTAACACAAGCCAAGTTCAAAAATAGTTTTCATAATTTGCAATCCTAAGCCATTCTAAGCTAAGTAATCAAGGCAAATAATTCAATGAAGCACTAATGATCATATAAGCAAGTTTCTAATACAGTGATGAAGAGTATAGAGTTTAGAAGTGGCCTTTTTGTAGTCCCTTGAGGAGATGGTCAATAGGAGAAGTCATGAAACTTTTGAGAGCACCTAATCGGTTAGTCTTATGGTTAAGTTAATGACTTCTCTTATGAAATGCTCTTGATTGCTTCTTTTCCTACACATAGATCAAGTTAGCAACAAGAGTCTTTTTGAATATGGCTCCATTGCCATAAACACTTGTTAAAGAGACCATAGTCTTAAGTGCTATAAAAGCGGACCATGATCTTAACAAAAAACTAACACACACAGATTCCTAGTGACCCCTAAATGCCTTTATGGCGAGTCACTCCTCTTAAATCAAAAACTTGGATGTACTAAGGCGGTTTATGATCTTGAAAAACATTAGATCGTCATGTCAAATGTACCTTATTTAGATAACATAAGCCATGAGTCATTTCTCCATATGTTAAAGAATTGGATTCAACATGAACTTTTAAAGAGTTTAGTCTTTT
Organism: Cochlearia excelsa; assembly: GCA_963556525.1. NCBI lineage: Eukaryota > Viridiplantae > Streptophyta > Magnoliopsida > Brassicales > Brassicaceae > Cochlearia > Cochlearia excelsa. The sequence goes on along the minus strand of OY748327.1, from coordinate 33,299,082 downwards.
GATAAGTCATTGGATCTCTTCTTAGCATATGTTAACCGAGGAACTAAAGGATTCAACAAGTTCATAATGTGCTTAAACACTTAGTGATTCTTGGTTCCTTTACCTCTAAGAGAGTTTTGGATTCCATAGGACCTTAGGTGCTTAATCACAAGCGGATCTTTGGTTCCTAACCCTTTGTTTAAACCGGAGATAATTTGGATTTGCTTATGGCCTTGAATGCAATAGTCTTAGAGACATATGCGGACCTAAAATCCTAGATCTTCCCAAGACACTAACGACTTAACCATTTAGTATTCGTGATTTGGTCTTTTAGCTAGAAACAAGACTTAGATGTCATAGTGGGATAAGAGGAAGATAAAGAGTATAGAGTTTCAACCGATTCCTTAATGATGTTTAAAGATTTTAGGACTCAAGGTGACTAATAATCTCTTTATTTTCTCTTGTGTTTCCACTTACACAATCACTAATACTTATCTTCATTGTCTTGGAGATTTTGAAATTTGGACAAGAGCATGTATTGACTTAGAGATAGTATCAAGATTGAAGTTTTAAGAAGTAATGATCAAATCTTCCTCTTATGAAGACTATTAGTCTAAGCTTCAATCACATCTCTTCATTGTCAAAACGTTTGAATAAAAACTAACGAATACATGCTCATAGATAACATAACAAGGAGAGAATCGGATTTAACAAGTCAACAAGTTTATAAGATCTTGTTGAACAAGGTTCACTCTCTTTTAGCTTTCAAGTTTCAAGCTTTTAGCTTTGATATCTTGGTCATTGCCTATATAAAGCTTAGAGTTTTGGATTCAACATACATTTGTTCTCATAAGAGACAATATGCACGGTTCCTTACTCATTTAGCTCACAAGTTTCAAGCTTTGATGCTTTAAGTACTTGTTCATTGCATAAAGATAGGATTTTTGGATTCATCAAGTTGCTTAACTTCATAATAGTTAGCAAACAAGGTTCTCTTTACCCTATTGACTCTCAAGTTTCAAGCTTTGATCTTGAATACTTGTTCATAGTCTAATGCCTAAGTTAAAGAGATCTTGGATTCATCAAGGTTCCTTAAGATCATAAGAGTAGGAAACCATGGTTCTCAATCTTTAACTTTCGGGTACCCATAGATCTTTTCTAAGAAACACACATTCATAATCATGGTTGTAACATGTAACTAGATCTTAAAGATCCAATATTTCCATGAACCGATTTTGTTTAGTGTGATCTTAGATAGGATTCGGATTCAACAAGTTCTCTTTATCTCATAAGAGTAAGGAGATTCTTGGTTCTCTTCCTTAAGATCTATGGGTTAATACTATAAAAGAAAAAAGAGGATCCGGATTCAACATGTTATTGTTCTCAAAGAGGGATAATACACAAGGTTCTCTAATCTTTTAACTCTCAAGCTTCAAGTTTTGTTCTTGAATACTTGGTCATTGTCTAAAGCCTAGGTTAAATGATTTTCGGATTCATCAAGATTCCTTTATACTCATAAGAGTGAGGAATCCATGGTTCTCTACCTTTAACTTTCGGTCTGCCAAAGATCTTATGAAGTATCGTCCCAAACAAACCTTGGAAGAATCAAGTAGCTTTTGGATCTTAAAAAGACCGAGCATACAAGAGTTGATTTGGATTTGGGATGATTACCTTTGGATTTGGATTCAACATGTTCTTATCACTCAAGAGAGGATAGTGAATCATGGTTCCTATCCTTGGATCTTTGTGCCTAAACAAAAGAAAAAGGAAGGATCTTGGATTCAACAAGCCTCTTTCACTCATAAGAGCTAAGCGACAAGGTTCTCATCTTCCATGGCTCATAATTACCAAGCTATCTTGGTTGTTCTTATTCAACGCCATAACTCTAACTAAGCTTTATGATAAAAGACAAGAGATTTATGATAAAGCTAAGAACTTTGGTGTTCTTGAGATTCAAAGTAACAAGAAAAGAAGAGATTTTGCGGAAATGATTAAATTAGGAGCATAAATGCTCTGATACCATGTAGAGATTTGAAGATTAGAATCAGAGAATCATGAGAGAAAGAATTTCGGTGAGAGTTTTTTGTGGAGAGTTTAGTGAGAGATTTATGTAGAGATTAAAGAGAGTATTGGAGAGAATGTGTTTTATATCTTTGAAGAGAGGAACTTCCTCATTAATTACAATAGTGGCTCGACAATGAGTATATATAGAGATACAAGGAAGGGATCTAGGTTTAAAAATTAGGTCAAGCATGTGAAGTGAAGCTAAGCATGTGTAGTCTTTTTTTACTGTACCGTACGCCTTGCTGTCTTTGACCGAGTTGCTTTATGACATCTTATCCTTTCCTCAATCATTATCTTATCATTGGAGCTTCTAGAACCATTGACCAATAGTCAATACCTTCCTTTCCGCGTAGATTCTGTCAATCTTCTATTGCGGTTTTGGTTCATTTAGATTAATCTCGAATAAATAGATCATTAGATGATAATGACTATTTATCCTCTAACACTTATAAGCACTCATGTTGCATGAAACTTGGTTTAGAGTCCTAGAAACCCGTTGTTAGATGTTTCATAAGTTCGTCAACTTGTACAAAGCTCATTGAGGAACTTATAAGCACTCATGTTTCATGAAACTTGGTTTAAAGTCCTAAAAACGCATTTTTAGATGTTTCATAAGTTCGTGAAACTTGTACAAAGATCATTGAGGAACTTATAAGCAGTCATGTTGCATGAAACTTGGTTTAAAGTCCTAGAAACGCGTTGTTAGATGTTTCATACGTTCGTCAGACTTGTACAAAGTGTTGGTACCTGAATTCGATTGGGCCCAATTCGGCCCGGTCTTTTGACCAATTAACGAAGGCCCAAAAGCGAAGCCCACCGAGAGAAATCCATGAAGGAGATGTCGCCCTAACCACCTCCTATATTCCTGGGGAGTGGAGGAGATCTCGGAGAAGGATGGGGCGAGTATATCGGAACAGCCCCAACCCAGCCTGCGGGGAAGATGGCCTATAAAAGGAGGAAGCCCTATTTTGGCCGGGGGATCTTCTTCTTCCTCATCTTCTCTCACGCTTTTTATACCAAAAACTTTGTACTTTCTTATTCTCCATCACATTTAAACACTTTGTAACTGATTCCCAAGTATCAATATCAATAAAATCATATCTTTTCATCATTCATATTGTTTTACAAGATTTGTATTCGGATATTTGATTACAACAAAGGTCGATTCTCATATAACTTTGTGAAGAGGTTTTTGGCTTCTTCACAAAGCTCATTGAGACACTTATAAACACTCATGTTACATGAAAGTTGGTTTAGAGTCCTAGAAACGCGTTGTTAGATGTTTCATACGTTCGTCAAACTTGTACAAAGCTCATTGAGGAACTTATAAGCACTCATGTTGCATGAAACTTGGTTTAGAGTCCTAGAAACGTGTTGTTAGATGTTTCATACGTTTGTCAAAATTGTACAAAGCTCATTGAGGAACTTATAAGCTCTCGTGGTGCATGAAACTTGGTTCAGAGTCCTAGAAATGCGTTGTTAGATGTTTCATAATTTCGTGAATCTTGTACGAAGCTCATTGTGGAACTTATAAGCACTCATGTTGCATGAAACATTGTTTAAAGTCCTAGAAATGCGTTGTTAGATGTTTCATAAGTTCGTCAAACTTGTACAAAGCTCATTGAGGAACTTATAAGCTCTCATGTTGCATGAAACTTGGTTTAGAGTCCTAGAAACGCGTTGTTAGATGTTTCATACGTTCGTCAAACTTGTACAAAGCTCATTGAGGAACTTATAAGCACTCATGTTGAATGAAACTTGGTTTAGAGTCCTAGAAAAGCGTTGTTAGACGTTTCATAAGTTTGTGAAACTTGTACAAAGCTCATTGAGGAACTTATAAGCACTCATGTTGCATCAAAATTTGTTTAAAGTCCTAGAAACGCGTTGTTAGATGTTTCATACGTTCGTCAAACTTGTACAAAGCTCATTGAGACACTTATAAACCCTCATGTTGCATGAAACTTGGTTAAGAGTCCTAGAAACGCGTTGTTAGATGTTTCATAAGTTCGTCAAACTTGTACAAAGCTCATTGAGGAACTTATAAGCTCTCGTGTTGCATGAAACATGGTTTAGAGTCCTAGAAACGCGTTGTTAGATGTTTCATAATTTCGTGAAACTGGTACAAAGCTCATTGAGGAACTTATAAGCATTCATGTTGCATGAAACTTGGTTTAAAGTCCTAGAAACGCGTTGTTAGATGTTTCATACGTTCGTCAAACTTGTATAAAGCTCATTGAGGAACTTATAAACACTCATGTTGCATGAAACTTGGTTTAGAATCCTAGAAACGCGTTGTTAGATGTTTCATAAGTTCGTCAACTTGTACAAAGATCATTCAGACACTTATAATCACTCATGTTTGACGAAACTTGGTTTAGAGTCCTAGAAACACGTTGTTAGATGTTTCATAAGTTCGTGAAACTTGTACAAAGCTCATTAAGGAACTTAAAAGCACTCATGTTGCATGAAAGTTGGTTTAGATTCCTAGAAACGCGTTGTTAGATGTTTCATACGTTCGTCAAACTTGTACAAAGCTCATTGAGGAACTTATAAGCTCTCATGTTGCATGAAACTTTGTTTTGAGTCCTACAAACGAATTGTTAGATGTTTCATAAGTTCGTCAAACTTGTACAAAGCACATTGAGACACTTATAAACACTCATGTTGCATGAAACTTGGTTTAGAGTCCTAGAAACGCGTTGTTAGATGTTTCATATATTCGTCAAACTTGTACAAAGCTTATTGAGGAACTTATAAGCACTCATGTTGCATGAAACATGGTTTAGAGTCCTATAAAAGCGTTGTTAGATGTTTCATAAGTTCGTGAAACTTGTACAAAGCTCATTGAGGAACTTATAAGCACTCATGTTGCATCAAAATTTGTTTAAAGTCCTAGAAACGCGTTGTTAGATGTTTCATACGTTCGTCAAACTTGTACAAAGCTCATTGAGACACTTATAAACACTCATGTTGCATGAAACTTGTTTAAGAGTCCTAGAAATGCTTTGTTAGATGTTTCATAACTTCGTCAAACTTGTACAAAGCTCATTGAGGAACTTATAAGCTCTCGTGTTGCATGAAACATGGTTTAGAGTCCTAGAAACGCGATGTTAGATGTTTCATAATTTCGTGAAACTTGTACAAAGCTCATTGAGGAACTTATAAGCACTCATGTTGCATGAAACTTGGTTTAAAGTCCTAGAAACGCGTTGTTAGATGTTTCATAAGTTCGTCAAACTTCTACAAAGCTCATTGAGATACTTATAAGAACTCATGTTGCATGAAGCTTTATTTAGAGTCCTAGAAACGCGTTGTTAGATGTTTCATACGTTCGTCAAACTTGTACAAAGCTCATTGAGGAACTTATAAGTTCTCATTTTGCATGAAACTTGGTTCAGAGTCCTAGAAACCCGTTGTTAGATGTTTCATAAGTTCTTCAAACTTGTACAAAGCTCATTGAGGAACTTATAAGCACTCATGTTGCATGAAACTTGGTTTAGAGTCCTAGAAACGCGTTGTTAGATGTTTCATAAGTTTGTGAAACTTGTACAAAGCTCATTGAGGAACTTATAAGCACTCATGTTGCATGAAACTTGGTTTAGAGTCCTAGAAACGCGTTGTTAGATGTTTCATACGTTCGTCAAACTTGTACAAAGCTCATTGAGGAACTTATAATCTCTCATGTTGCATGAAACTTGGTTTAGAGTCCTAGAAACGTGTTGTTAGATGTTTCATACTTTCTTCAAACTTGTACAAAGCTCATTGAGGAACTAATAAGCACTCATGTTGCATGAAACTTGGTTTAGAGTCCTAGAAACGCGTTGTTAGATGTTTCATAAGTTCGTCAACTTGTACAAAGCTCATTGAGGAACTTATAAGCACTCATGTTGCATGAAACTTGGTTTAGAGTCCTAGAAACGTGTTGTTAGATGTTTCATACTTTCTTCAAACTTGTACAAAGCTCATTGAGGAACTTATAAGCACTCATGTTGCATGAAACTTGGTTTAGAGTCCTAGAAACGCGTTGTTAGATGTTTCATACTTTCGTCAAACTTGTACAAAGCTCATTGAGGAACTTATAAGCTCTCATGTTGCATGAAACTTGGTTTAGAGTCCTAGAAACGAGTTGTTAGATATTTCATACGTTCGTCAAACTTGTACAAAGCTCATTGAGGAACTTATAAGCACTCATGTTGAATGAAACTTGGTTTAGAGTCCTAGAAAAGCGTTGTTAGACGTTTCATAAGTTCGTGAAACTTGTACAAAGCTCATTGAGGAACTTATAAGCACTCATGTTGCATCAAAATTTGTTTAAAGTCCTAGAAACGCGTTGTTAGATGTTTCATACGTTCGTCAAACTTGTACAAAGCTCATTGAGACACTTATAACCCTCATGTTGCATGAAACTTGGTTAAGAGTCCTAGAAACGCGTTGTTAGATGTTTCATAAGTTCGTCAAACTTGTACAAAGCTCATTGAGGAACTTATAAGCTCTCGTGTTGCATGAAACATGGTTTAGAGTCCTAGAAACGCGTTGTTAGATGTTTCATAATTTCGTGAAACTTGTACAAAGCTCATTGAGGAACTTATAAGCATTCATGTTGCATGAAACTTGGTTTAAAGTCCTAGAAACGCGTTGTTAGATGTTTCATGCGTTCGTCAAACTTGTACAAAGCTCATTGAGGAACTTATAAACACTCATGTTGCATGAAACTTGGTTTAGAATCCTAGAAACGCGTTGTTAGATGTTTCATAAGTTCGTCAACTTGTACAAAGATCATTCAGACACTTATAATCACTCATGTTTGACGAAACTTGGTTTAGAGTCCTAGAAACACGTTGTTAGATGTTTCATAAGTTCGTGAAACTTGTACAAAGCTCATTAAGGAACTTAAAAGCACTCATGTTGCATGAAAGTTGGTTTAGAGTCCTAGAAACGCGTTGTTAGATGTTTCATACGTTTCTCAAACTTGTACAAAGCTCATTGAGGAACTTATAAGCTCTCATGTTGCATGAAACTTTGTTTTGAGTCCTAGAAACGAATTGTTAGATGTTTCATAAGTTCGTCAAACTTGTACAAAGCACATTGAGACACTTATAAACACTCATGTTGCATGAAACTTGGTTTAGAGTCCTAGAAACGCGTTGTTAGATGTTTCATACATTCGTCAAACTTGTACAAAGCTTATTGAGGAACTTATAAGCACTCATGTTGCATGAAAGTTGGTTTAGAGTCCTAGAAAAGCGTTGTTAGATGTTTCATAAGTTCGTGAAACTTGTACAAAGCTCATTGAGGAACTTATAAGCACTCATGTTGCATCAAAATTTGTTTAAAGTCCTAGAAACGCGTTGTTAGATGTTTCATATGTTCGTCAAACTTGTACAAAGCTCATTGAGACACTTATAAACACTCATGTTGCATGAAACTTGGTTAAGAGTCCTAGAAATGCGTTGTTAGATGTTTCATAAGTTCGTCAAACTTGTACAAAGCTCATTGAGGAACTTATAAGCTCTCGTGTTGCATGAAACATGGTTTAGAGTCCTAGAAACGCGATGTTAGATGTTTCATAATTTCGTGAAACTTGTACAAAGCTCATTGAGGAACTTATAAGCACTCATGTTGCATGAAACTTGGTTTAAAGTCCTAGAAACGCGTTGTTAGATGTTTCATAAGTTCGTCAAACTTCTACAAAGCTCATTGAGATACTTATAAGCACTCATGTTGCATGAAGCTTTATTTAGAGTCCTAGAAACGCGTTGTTAGATGTTTCATACGTTCGTCAAACTTGTACAAAGCTCATTGAGGAACTTATAAGTTCTCATTTTGCATGAAACTTGGTTCAGAGTCCTAGAAACCCGTTGTTAGATGTTTCATAAGTTCGTCAAACTTGTACAAAGCTCATTGAGGAACTTATAATCTCTCATGTTGCATGAAACTTGGTTTTGAGTCCTAGAAACGCGTTGTTAGATGTTTCATACGTTCGTGAAACTTGTACAAAGCTCATTGAGGAACTTATAAGCACTCATGTTGCATGAAACTTGGTTTAGAGTCCTAGAAACGCGTTGTTAGATGTTTCATAAGTTTGTGAAACTTGTACAAAGCTCATTGAGGAACTTATAAGCACTCATGTTGCATGAAACTTGGTTTAGAGTCCTAGAAACGCGTTGTTAGATGTTTCATAAGTTCGTCAAACTTGTACAAACCTCGTTGAGGAACTTATGAGCATTCATGTTGCATGAAACTTGGTTTAGAGTCCTAGAAACGCGTTGTTAGATGTTTCATACGTTCGTCAAACTTGTATAAAGCTCATTGAGGAACTTATAAGCACTCATGTTGCATGAAACTTGGTTAAGAGTCCTAGAAACGCGTTGTTAGATGTTTCATAAGTTCGTCAAACTTGTACAAAGCTCATTGAGGAACTTATAAGCTCTCGTGTTGCATGAAACATGGTTTAGAGTCCTAGAAACGCGTTGTTAGATGTTTCATAATTTCGTGAAACTTGTACAAAGCTCATTGAGGAACTTATAAGCATTCATGTTGCATGAAACTTGGTTTAAAGTCCTAGAAACGCGTTGTTAGATGTTTCATGCGTTCGTCAAACTTGTACAAAGCTCATTGAGGAACTTATAAACACTCATGTTGCATGAAACTTGGTTTAGAATCCTAGAAACGCGTTGTTAGATGTTTCATAAGTTCGTCAACTTGTACAAAGATCATTCAGACACTTATAATCACTCATGTTTGACGAAACTTGGTTTAGAGTCCTAGAAACACGTTGTTAGATGTTTCATAAGTTCGTGAAACTTGTACAAAGCTCATTAAGGAACTTAAAAGCACTCATGTTGCATGAAAGTTGGTTTAGAGTCCTAGAAACGCGTTGTTAGATGTTTCATACGTTTCTCAAACTTGTACAAAGCTCATTGAGGAACTTATAAGCTCTCATGTTGCATGAAACTTTGTTTTGAGTCCTAGAAACGAATTGTTAGATGTTTCATAAGTTCGTCAAACTTGTACAAAGCACATTGAGACACTTATAAACACTCATGTTGCATGAAACTTGGTTTAGAGTCCTAGAAACGCGTTGTTAGATGTTTCATACATTCGTCAAACTTGTACAAAGCTTATTGAGGAACTTATAAGCACTCATGTTGCATGAAAGTTGGTTTAGAGTCCTAGAAAAGCGTTGTTAGATGTTTCATAAGTTCGTGAAACTTGTACAAAGCTCATTGAGGAACTTATAAGCACTCATGTTGCATCAAAATTTGTTTAAAGTCCTAGAAACGCGTTGTTAGATGTTTCATATGTTCGTCAAACTTGTACAAAGCTCATTGAGACACTTATAAACACTCATGTTGCATGAAACTTGGTTAAGAGTCCTAGAAATGCGTTGTTAGATGTTTCATAAGTTCGTCAAACTTGTACAAAGCTCATTGAGGAACTTATAAGCTCTCGTGTTGCATGAAACATGGTTTAGAGTCCTAGAAACGCGATGTTAGATGTTTCATAATTTCGTGAAACTTGTACAAAGCTCATTGAGGAACTTATAAGCACTCATGTTGCATGAAACTTGGTTTAAAGTCCTAGAAACGCGTTGTTAGATGTTTCATAAGTTCGTCAAACTTCTACAAAGCTCATTGAGATACTTATAAGCACTCATGTTGCATGAAGCTTTATTTAGAGTCCTAGAAACGCGTTGTTAGATGTTTCATACGTTCGTCAAACTTGTACAAAGCTCATTGAGGAACTTATAAGTTCTCATTTTGCATGAAACTTGGTTCAGAGTCCTAGAAACCCGTTGTTAGATGTTTCATAAGTTCGTCAAACTTGTACAAAGCTCATTGAAAAACTTATAATCTCTCATGTTGCATGAAACTTGGTTTTGAGTCCTAGAAACGCGTTGTTAGATGTTTCATACGTTCGTGAAACTTGTACAAAGCTCATTGAGGAACTTATAAGCACTCATGTTGCATGAAACTTGGTTTAGAGTCCTAGAAACGCGTTGTTAGATGTTTCATAAGTTTGTGAAACTTGTACAAAGCTCATTGAGGAACTTATAAGCACTCATGTTGCATGAAACTTGGTTTAGAGTCCTAGAAACGCGTTGTTAGATGTTTCATAAGTTCGTCAAACTTGTACAAACCTCGTTGAGGAACTTATGAGCATTCATGTTGCATGAAACTTGGTTTAGAGTCCTAGAAACGCGTTGTTAGATGTTTCATACGTTCGTCAAACTTGTATAAAGCTCATTGAGGAACTTATAAGCACTCATGTTGCATGAAACTTGGTTTAGAGTCCTAGAAACGCGTTGTTAGATGTCTCATAAGTTCGTGAAACTTGTACAAAGCTCATTGAGTAACTTATAAGCACTCATGTTGCATGAAACTTGGTTTAGAGTCCTAGAAACGTGTTGTTAGATGTTTCATACGTTCCTCAAACTTGTTCAAAGCTCATTGAGGAACTTATAAGCTCTCATGTTGCATGAAACTTGGTTAAGAGTCCTAGAAACGCGTTGTTAGATGTTTCATAATTTCGTCAAACTTGTACAAAGCTCATTGAGGAACTTATAAGCTCTCGTGTTGCATGAAACATGGTTTAGAGTCCTAGAAACGCGTTTTTAGATGTTTCATAATTTCGTGAAACTTGTACAAAGCTCATTGAGGAACTTATAAGCACTCATGTTGCATGAAACTTGGTTTAAAGTCCTAGAAACGCGTTGTTAGATGTTTCATAAGTTCGTCAAACTTCTACAAAGCTCATTGAGATAGTTATAAGCACTCATGTTGCATGAAGCTTTATTTAGAGTCCTAGAAACGCGTTGTTAGATGTTTCATACGTTCGTCAAACTTGTACAAAGCTCATTGAGGAACTTATAAGTTCTCATTTTGCATGAAACTTGGTTCAGAGTCCTAGAAACCCGTTGTTAGATGTTTCATAAGTTCGTCAAACTTGTACAAAGCTCATTGAGGAACTTATAATCTCTCATGTTGCATGAAACTTGGTTTTGAGTCCTAGAAACGCGTTGTTAGATGTTTCATACGTTCGTGAAACTTGTACAAAGCTCATTGAGGAACTTATAAGCACTCATGTTGCATGAAACTTGGTTTAGAGTCCTAGAAACGCGTTGTTAGATGTTTCATAAGTTTGTGAAACTTGTACAAAGCTCATTGAGGAACTTATAACCACTCGTGTTGCATGAAACTTGGTTTAGAGTCCTAGAAACGCGTTGTTAGATGTTTCATACGTTCGTCAAACTTGTACAAAGCTCATTGAGGAACTTATAACCTCTCATGTTGCATGAAACTTGGTTTAGATTCCTAGAAACGTGTTGTTAGATGTTTCATACTTTCTTCAAACTTGTACAAAGCTCATTGAGGAACTTATAAGCACTCATGTTGCATGAAACTTGGTTTAGAGTCCTAGAAACGCGTTGTTAGATGTTTCATACGTTCGTCAAACTTGTACAAAGCTCACTGAGGAACTTATAAGCACTAATGTTGCATGAAATTTGGTTTAGAGTCCTAGAAACGCGTTGTTAGATGTTTCCTACGTTCGTCAAACTTGTACAAAGCTCATTGAGACACTTATAATCACTCATGTTGCATGAAACTTGGTTTAGAGTCCTAGAAACGCGTTGTTAGATGTTTCATTAGTTCGTGAAACTTGTACAAAGCTCATTGAGGAACTTATAAGCACTCATGGTGCATGAAACTTGGTTTAGAGTCCTAGAAACGCGTTGTTAGATATTTCATACTTTCGTCAAACTTGTACAAAGCTCATTGAGGAACTTATAAGCTCTCATGTTGCATGAAACTTGGTTTAGAGTCCTAGAAACGAGTTGTTAGATATTTCATACGTTTGTCAAACTTGTACAAAGCTCATTGAGGAACTTATAAGCACTCATCTTGCATGAAACTTTGTTTAGAGTTCTATAAACGCGTTGTTAGATGTTTCATACGTTCGTCAAACTTGTACAAAGCTCATTGAGGAACTTATAAGCACTCATCTTGCAAGAAACTTGATTTAGAGTCCTAGAAACGCGTTGTTAGATGTTTCATAATTTCGTGAAACTTGTACAAAGCTCATTGAGACACTTATAAACACTCATGTTGCATGAAACTTGGTTTAGAGTCCTAGAAACGCGTTGTTAGATGTTTCATACGTTCGTCAAACTTGTACAAAGCTCATTGAGGAACTTATAAACACTCTTGTTGCTTGAAACTTGGTTTAGAGTCCTAGAAACGCGTTGTTAGATGTTTCATAAGTTCGTCAAACTTGTACAAAGCTCGTTGAGGAACTTATGAGCATTCATGTTGCATGAAACTTGGTTTAGAGTCCTAGAAACGCGTTGTTAGATGTTTCATACGTTCGTCAAACTTGTACAAAGCTCATTGAGGAACTTATAAGCACTCATGTTGCATGAAACTTGGTTTAGAGTCCTAGAAACGCGTTGTTAGATGTTTCATAAGTTCGTGAAACTTGTACAAAGCTCATTGAGTAACTTATAAGCACTCATGTTGCATGAAACTTGGTTTAGAGTCCTAGAAACGCGTTGTTAGATGTTTCATACGTTCCTCAAACTTGTTCAAAGCTCATTGAGACACTTATAAGCTCTCATGTTGCATGAAACTTGGTTTAGAGTCCTCGAAACGCGTTGTTAGATGTTTCATACGTTAGTCAAACTTGTACAAAGTTCATTGAGGAACTTATCAGCACTCATGTTGCGTGAAACTTGGTTTAAAGTCCTAGAAACGCGTTGTTAGATGTTTCATACGTTCTTCAAACTTGTACAAAGCTCATTGAGGAACTTATAAGCACTCATGTTGCATGAAACTTGGTTTAGAGTCCTAGAAACGCGTTGTTAGATGTTTCATACGTTCGTCAAACTTGTACAAAGCTCATTGAGGAACTTATAAGAACTCATGTTGCATGTAACTTGGTTTAGAGTCCTAGAAACGCGTTGTTAGATGTTTCATAAGTTCGTGAAACTTGTACAAAGCTCATTGAGGAACTTATAAGCACTCATGTTGCATGAAACTTGGTTTAGAGTCCTAGAAACGCGTTGTTAGATGTTTCATACTTTCTTCAAACTTGTACAAAGCTCATAGAGGAACTTATAAGCACTCTTGTTGCATGAAACTTGGTTTAGAGTCCTAGAAACGCGTTGTTAGATGTTTCATAAGTTCGTCAACTTGTACAAAGCTCATTGAGGAACTTATAAGCACTCATATTTCATGAAACTTGGTTTAAAGTCCTAGATACGCGTTGTTAGATGTTTCATAAGTTCGTGAAACTTGTACAAAGCTCATTGAGGAACTTATAGGCACTCATGTTGCATGAAACTTGGTTTAAAGTCCTAGAAACGCGTTGTTAGATGTTTCATACGTTCGTCAAACTTGTACAAAGCTCATTGAGACACTTATAAACACTCATGTTGCATGAAACTTGGTTTAGAGTCCTAGAAACGCGTTTTTAGATGTTTCATACGTTCGTCAAACTTATACAAAGCTCATTGAGGAACTTATAAGCACTCATGTTGCATGAAACTTGGTTTAGTGTCCTAGAAACGCGTTGTTAGATGTTTCATAAGTTCGTCAAAATTGTACAAAGCTCATTGAGGAACTTATAAGCTCTCGTGTTGCATGAAACTTGGTTCAGAGTCCTAGAAATGCGTTGTTAGATGTTTCATAATTTCGTGAATCTTGTTCAAAGCTCATTGAGGAACTTATAAGCACTCATGTTGCATGAAACTTTGTTTAGAGTCCTAGAAACGCGTTGTTAGATGTTTCATAAGTTCGTCAAACTTGTACAAAGCTCATTGAGGAACTTATAAGCTCTCATTATGCATGAAACTTGGTTTAGAGTCCTAGAAACGCGTTGTTAGATGTTTCATAAGTTCGTGAAACTTGTACAAAGCTCATAGAGGAACTTATAAGCACTCATGTTGCATGAAACTTGGTTTAGAGTCCTAGAAACGCGTTATTAGATGTTTCATAAGTTCGTCAACTTGTACAAAGCTCATTGAGGAACTTATAAGCACTCATGTTGCATGAAACTTGGTTTAAAGTCCTAGAAACGTGTTGTTAGATGTTTCATAAGTTCGTGAAACTTGTACAAAGCTCATTGAGGAACTTATAGACACTCATGTTGCATGAAACTTGGTTTAAAGTCCTAGAAACGCGTTGTTAGATGTTTCATACGTTCGTCAAACTTGTACAAAGCTCATTGAGACACTTATAAACACTCATGTTGCATGAAACTTGGTTTAGAGTCCTAGAAACGCGTTGTTAGATGTTTCATACTTTCGTCAAACTTGTACAAAGCTCATTGAGGAACTTATAAGCACTCATGTTGCATGAAACTTGGTTTAGAGTCCTAGAAACGTGTTGTTAGATGTTTCATAAGTTCGTCAAAATTGTACAAAGCTCATTGAGGAACTTATAAGCATTCGTGTTGCATGAAACTTGGTTCAGGGTCCTAGAAATGCGTTGTTAGATGTTTCATAATTTCGTGAATCTTGTACAAAGCTCATTGAGGAACTTATAAGCACTCATGTGTTGTACAAAGATCATTCATACACTTATAATCACTCATGTTTGACGAAACTTGGTTTAGAGTCCTAGAAACGCGTTGTTAGATGTTTCATAAATTCGTGAAACTTGTACAAAGCTCATTGAGGAACTTATAAGCACTCATGTTGCATTAAACTTGGTTTAGAGTCCTAGAAACGAGTTGTTAGATGTTTCATACGTTCGTCAAACTTGTACAAAGCTCATTGAGGAACTTATAAGCACTCATCTTGCATGAAACTTGGTTAAGAGTTTTAGAAACGCGTTGTTAGATGTTTCATACGTTCGTCAAACTTGTACAAAGCTCATTGAGGAACTTATAAGCACAAATCTTGCATGAAACTTGGTTTAGAGTCCTAGAAACGCGTTGATTCATGTTTCATACGTTCGTCAAACTTGTACAAAGCTAATTGAGGAACTTATAAGCTCTCACGTTGCATGAAACTTGGTTTTGAGTCCTAGAAACGAATTGTTAGATGTTTCATAAGTTTTTCAAACTTGTACAAAGCTCATTGAGACACTTATAAACAGTCATGTTGCTTGAAACTTGGTTTAGAGTCCTAGAAACGCGTTGTTAGATGTTTCATACATTCGTCAAACTTGTACAAAGCTCATTGAGGAACTTATAAGCACTCATGTTGCATGAAACATTGTTTAGAGTCCTAGAAACGCGTTGTTAAATGTTTCATACGTTCGTCGAACTTGTACAAAGCTCATTGAGGAACTTATAAGCTCTCATGTTGCATGAAACTTGGTTTAGAGTCCTAGAAACGCGTTGTTAGATGTTTCATACATTAGTCAAACTTGTACAAAGCTCATTGTGGAACTTATAAGAACTCATGTTGCATGTAACTTTGTTTAGAGTCCTAGAAACGCGTTGTTAGATGTTTCATAAGTTCGTGAAACTAGTACAAAACTCATTGAGGAACTTATAAGCACTCATGTTGCATGAAACTTGGTTTAGAGTCCTAGAAACGCGTTGTTAGATGTTTCATACGTTCGTCAAACTTGTACAAAGCTCATTGAGACACTTATAATCACTCATGTTGCATGAAACTTGGTTTAGAGTCCTAGTATTGCGTTGTTAGATGTTTCATAAGTTCGTGAAACTTGTACAAAGCTCATTGAGGAACTTATAAGCACTCATGTTGCATGAAACTTGGTTTAGAGTCCTAGAAACGCGTTGTTAGATGTTTCATACATTCGTCAAACTTGAACAAAGCTCATTGAGGAACTTATAAGCACTCATGTTGCATGAAACTTTGTTTAGATTCCTAGAAACACGTTGTTAGATGTTTCATACGTTCGTCAAACTTGTACAAAGCTCATTGAGGAACTTATAAGCTCTCATGTTGCATGAAACTTGGTTTAGAGTCCTAGAAACGAGTTGTTAGATGTTTCATAAGTTTGTCAAACTTGTACAAAGCTCATTGAGACACTTATAAACACTCATGTTTTATGAAACTTGGTTTAGAGTCCTAGAAACGCGTTGTTAGACGTTTCATACGTTCGTCAAACTTGTACAAATCTCATTGAGGAACTTATAAGCACTCATGTTGCATGAAACTTGGTTTAGAGTCCTAGAAACGCGTTGTTAGATGTTTCATAAATTCGTTAAACTTGTACAAAGCTCATTGAGGAACTTATAAGCACTCATGTTGCATGAAACTTTGTTTAGATTCCTAGAAACGCGTTGTTATATGTTTCATATGTTCGTCAAACTTGTACAAAGCTCATTGAGGAACTTATAGCACTCGTGTTGCATGAAACTTGGTTTAGAGTCCTAGAAACGCGTTGTTAGATGTTTCATAAGTTCGTGAAACTTGTACAAAGCTCATTGAGGAACTTATAAGCATTCTTGTTGCATGAAACTTGTTTTAGAGTCCTAGAAACGCGTTGTTAGATGTTTCATACGTTCGTCAAACTTGTACAAAGCTCATTGATGAACTTATAAGAACTCATGTTGCATGAAACTTGGTTTAATTCCTAGAAACACGTTATTAGATGTTTCATACGTTCGTCAAAATTGTACAAAGCTCATTGTGGAAATTATAAGCTCTCATGTTCCATGAAACTTGGTTTAGATTCCTAGAAACGAGTTGTTAGATGTTTCATAAGTTCGTCAAACTTGTACAAAGCTTATTGAGACACTTATAAACACTCATGTTGCATGAAACTTGGTTTAGAGTCCTAGAAACGCGTTGTTATAAGTTACATACGTTCGTCAAACTTGTACAAACCTCATTGAGGAACTTATAAGAAATCATGTTGCATGTAACTTGGTTTAGAGTCCTAGAAACGCGTTGTTAGATGTTTCATAAGTTCGTGAAACTTGTACAAAGCTCATTGAGGAACTTATAAGCACTCATGTTGCATTAAACTTGGTTTAGAGTCCTAGAAACGCGTTGTTAGATGTTTCATACGTTCGTCAAACTTGTACAAAGCTCATCGAGACACTTATAATCACTCATGTTGCATGAAACTTGGTTTAGAGTCCTAGAATTGTGTTGTTAGATGTTTCATAATTTCGTGAAACTTGTACAAAGCTCATAGAGAAACTTATAAGCACTCATGTTGCATGAAACTTGGTTTAGAGTCCTAGAAACGCGTTGTTAGATGTTTCATACGTTCGTCAAACTTGTACAAAGCTCATTGAGGAACTTATAAGAACTCATGTTGCATGTAACTTGGTTTAGAGTCCTAGAAACTCGTTGTTAAATGTTTCATAAGTTTATAAGCACTCATCTTGCATGAAACTCTGTTCAGAGTCCTAGAAACGCATTGTTAGATGTTTCATAATTTCGTGAAACTTGTACAAAACTCATTGAGGAACTTATAAGCACTCATGTTGCATGAAACTTTGTTTAGAGTCCTAGAAACGCGTTGTTAGATGTTTCATACATTCTTCAAACTTGTACAAAGCTCATTGAGGAACTTATAAGCTCTCATGTTGCATGAAACTTTGTTTAGAGTCCTAGAAACGAGTTGTTAGATGTTTCATAAGTTCGTCAAACTTGTACAAAGCTCATTGAGACACTTATAAACACTCATGTTGCATGATACTTGGTTTAGAGTCCTAGAAACGCGTTGTTCGATGTTTCATACGTTCGTCAAACTTGTACAAAGCTCATTGAGGAGCTTATAAGCACTCATGTTGCATGAAACTTGGTTTAGAGTCCTAGAAACGCGTTGTTAAATGTTTCATACGTTTGTCGAACTTGTACAAAGCTCATTGAGGAACTTATAAGCTCTCATGTTGCATGAAACTTGGTTTAGAGTCCTAGAAACGTGTTGTTAGATGTTTCATAAGTTCGTGAAACTTGTACAAAGCTCATTGAGGAACTTATAAGCTCTCATGTTGCATGAAACCTCGTTTAGAGTCCTAGAAACGCGCTGTTAGATGTTTCATAAGTTTGTCAAACTTGTATAAAGCTCATTGAGGAACTTATAAGCTCTCATGTTGCATTAAACTTGGTTTAGAGTCCTAGAAAGACGTTGTTAGATATTTCATACGTTCGTCAAACTTGTACAAAACTCATTGAGGAACTTATAAGCTCTCATGTTTCATGAAACTTGGTTTAGAGTCCTAGAAACTCGTTGTTAAATGTTTCATAAGTTCGTGAAACTTGTACAAAGCTGATTGAGGAACTTATAAGCACTCATCTTGCATGAAACTCTGATTAGAGTCCTAGAAACGCATTGTTAGATGTTTCATAATTTCGTGAAACTTGTACAAAGCTCATTGAGGAACTTATAAGCACTCATGTTGCATGAAACTTTGTTTAGAGTCCTAGAAACGCGTTGTTAGATGTTTCATACATTCTTCAAACTTGTACAAAGCTCATTGAGGAACTTATAAGCTCTCATGTTGCATGAAACTTGGTTTAGAGTCCTAGAAACGAGTTGTTAGATGTTTCATAAGTTCGTCAAACTTGTACAAAGCTCATTGAGACACTTATAAACACTCATGTTGCATGAAACTTGCTTTAGAGTCCTAGAAACGCGTTGTTAGATGTTTCATACGTTCGTCAAACTTGTACAAAGCTCATTGAGGAACTTATAAGAACTCATGTTGCATGTAACTTGGTTTAGAGTCCTAGAAACTCGTTGTTAAATGTTTCATAAGTTTATAAGCACTCATCTTGCATGAAACTCTGTTCAGAGTCCTAGAAACGCATTGTTAGATGTTTCATAATTTCGTGAAACTTGTACAAAGCTCATTGAGGAACTTATAAGCACTCATGTTGCATGAAACTTGGTTTAGAGTCCTAGAAACGCGTTGTTAAATGTTTCATACGTTCGTCGAACTTGTTCAAAACTCATTGAGGCACTTATAAGCTCTCATGTTGCATGAAACTTGGTTTAGAGTCTTAGAAACGTGTTGTTAGATGTTTCATAAGTTCGTGAAACTTGTACAAAGCTCAATGAGGAACTTATAAGCTCTCATGTTGCATGAAACTTGGTTTAGAGTCCTAGAAACGCGTTGTTAGATGTTTCATAAGTTTGTCAAACTTGTATAAAGCTCACTGAGGAACTTATAAGCTCTCATGTTGCATTAAACTTGGTTTAGAGTCCTAGAAAGACGTTGTTAGATGTTTCATACGTTCGTCAAACTTGTACAAAGCTCATTGAGGAACTTATAAGCACTCATGTTGCATGAAACTTGGTTTAGAGTCCTAGAAACGAGTTGATAGATATTTCATAAGTTCGTCAAACTTATACAAAGCTCATTGAGGAACTTATAAGCTCTCATGTTGCATGAAACTTGGTTTAGAGTCCTATAAACGAGTAGTTAGATGTTTCATAAGTTCGTTAAACTTATACAAAGCTCATTGAGATACTTATAAGCACTCATGTTGCATAAAACTTTATTTAGAGTCCTAGAAACGCGTTGTTAAATGTTTCATACGTTCGTCGAACTTGTACAAAGCTCATTGAGGCACTTATAAGCTCTCATGTTGCATGAAACTTGGTTTAGAGTCCTAGAAACGTGTTGTTAGATGTTTCATAAGTTCGTGAAACTTGTACAAAGCTCATTGAGGAACTTATAAGCTCTCATGTTGCATGAAACTTGGTTAAGAGTCCTAGAAACGCGTTGTTAGATGTTTCATAAGTTTGTCAAACTTGTACAAAGCTCATTGAGGAACTTATAAACACTCATGTTGCATGAAACTTGGTCTAGAGTCCTTGAAACGCGTTGTTAGATCTTTCATACGTTCGTCAAACTTGTACAAAGCTCATTGAGGAACTTATAAGCACACATGTTGCATGTAACTTGGTATAGAGTCCTAGAAACGCGTTGTTAGATGTTTCATACGTTCGTAAAACATGTACAAAGCTCATTGAGGAACTTATAAGCACTCATGTTGCTTGAAACTTGGTTTAGAGTCCTTGAAACGCGTTTGTGATATTTCATACGTTCGTCAAACTTGTACACAGCTCATTGAGATACTTATAAGCACTCAAGTCGTATGAAACTTGGTTTAGAGTCCTTTGAACGCGTTGTTAGATGTTTCATAAGTTCGTGAAACTTGTACAAAGCTCATTGAGGAACTTATAAGCACTCATGTTGCATGAAACTTGGTTTAGAGTCGTACAAACGCGTTGTTAGATCTTTCATACGTTCTTCAAACTTGTACAACACTCATTGAGGAACTTATAAGCGCTCATGTTGCATGAAACTTGGTTTAGAGTCCTAGAAACGCGTTGTTAGATGTTTCATAAGTTCGTCAAACTTGTACAAAGCTCATTGAGGAACTTATAAGCACTCATGTTGCATGAAACTTGGTTTAGAGTCCTAGAAACGCGTTGTTAGATGTTTCATAAGTTCGTGAAACTTGTACAAAGCTCATTGAGACACTTATAAACACTCATATTGCATGAAACTTGGTTTATAGTCCTAGAAACGCGTTGTTAGATGTTTCATACGTTCGTCAAACTTGTACAAAGCTCATTGAGGAACTTATAAGAACTCATGTTGCATGTAACTTGGTTTAGAGTCCTAGAAACGCGTTGTTAGATGTTTCATAAGTTCGTGAAACTTGTACAAAGCTCATTGAGGAACTTATAAGCTCTCATGTTGCATTAAACATGGTTTAGTGTCCTAGAAACGCGTTGTTAGATGTTTCATACGTTCGTCAAACTTGTACAAAGCTCATTGAGGAACTTATAAGCACTCATGTTGCATGAAACTTGGTTTAGAGTCCTAGAAACACGTTGTTAGATGTTTCATAAGTTCTTGAAATTTGTACAAAGCTCATTGAGGAACTTATAAACACTCATGTTGCATGAAACTTGGTTTAGAGTCCTAGAAACGCGTTGTTAGATGTTTCATACATTCGTCAAACTTGTACAAAGCTCATTGAGGAACTTATTGTTAAGACTAATGCCCATTCATCAAGGCATTTAGTCCGGTTCAAAGATTACAAGGCTTGGAGTGCAAGTATAACTTGTAAAGGAAAAATAATGACGGAGAAGGATGGTTTAAGAGGTAACCATGAAGAAGGAAAGGAAGACGAGTGGAAATGGAGGTTGGTATTGGTCTTACCCAAAAGTTACCATTTTACCGTACCGCGGTACATAAGGCGCTCGGTAAGTTTATCGGGCTCCCGATAGTTACCTTACCGCGGTACGATCAGCGCTCAGTAAAATGCGCTTCCCCGCGGACACGCGCGACATTTCCCGGTCAAACTTTGTTTACCGCACACTTATCCACTAACGGTCATATTAGTGCCTATATGTTGCTTTACCATGTAAACTTGTAATCTAATCTTGATGAAATAAAATAAACATGTTTATCCTCTATTCTCTCTCTAATCTCTCTTAATGTTCTTCAAGAACATGAAGAACACCGAAACCAAATCTCTCCTAAATCTCAAATACTCTCGGTTTACTCTCTCAAAATCTAACATGGTATCAGAGCAAACTTTCTCTTGAACCATAAATCTAGGTTCCGCATCTTTCTATTCTCTGTTTGTCCAATCTCTGTTTCATAAAGTTCAAATCTTTCTTCACGATTTATTTCAAAAGATTCAAACTTTCCCATTGTGGATTTTGATTCTAGGCTATACACAAAACCTTTCATCCAAAAGAAGTTGGATTCCTTAAGATCTGGACTTTGGATTCATAAAACCTCTGTTTTTCCCAGGTCTACTTCAAAACTTCTAGCTTTGTGCCTTTTGAGACTGGGAAACATATAAAGATCCAAACTTTATTGCTTTCCTTCTCGGTCTTTCTTCAAAAACACAAGCTTGGTCATCTAAAAATCCAAGCCTTTTCGTTCTAGACTATGTTTTCCCTCTAAAAGTTTCACTCTTTTATCGGTTCAAAATCAAAATTCATCATCTTTCTACATGGAGGACAAGGAACATAAGAAGATCTCTTGTCCGGTAACTCTCAAAGGGATTAACTACCTCTTATGGGCAAGGACCGTGAAGATGGCACTCTGTGGTCGTGGTCTTTGGAACCATATTCTAAAATCACAAACAACAATCTCGGATATCACCCTCACGGAGAGTGAATCTCTCACCGAAGAAAACAAGTGGTTCCAAGAGGACCAAAAAGTGTTAGGAATCATACAAGGATCTCTTGATTCGTCTATCCTTGAAGCTTACTCATACTGTGAGAGTGCTAAGGATCTTTGGGATACTCTCCAAACGGTCTATGGCAATATCTCTAATCTTAGCCGGGTATATGAGGTCAAGAAGGCGATTAACGATCTAAACCAAGAAGATATGGAGTTTACCAAACATTTTGGAAGGTTTAGAAGTCTATGGGCAGAACTAGAGATGTTGCGTCCGAGTACTATTGATCCCAAGATTCTTAATGAGCGAAGAGAGCAAGACAAGGTCTTTGGTCTTCTTCTAACACTCAATAGTAGCTACAAAGATGTGATCAAGCATTTACTCCGTTCTGACACTCTGCCCTATTGAAGTGGTTAATACTTCATGTATCGGTCAAGCATACCGGTCAACCATGACCGATATGGTGAAAGGAGTCGATACCAAGAGGATGTTAACACTTAGCATATCGGGCAAGTATATCGGTCAACCATGACCGATATAGTTCAAGGAAGTTGTACCGAGAAGACGTATCGGTCTAAGAGTGACCGGTACAAGGTTAAAGTTGGAGTTGTTAAGGCTTTGTCCAAACATATGTTCACCAAGACAAAGAACCTTGTTACCGTTACAAGAGAAGTCAAAGAGGAAGGATCTAGAAACAATAGAGTCGTTGCCAAGAGAGTCGTTGGGCAAGTCACATGTGTGCCTTAAGGGCGCGTGTAGCCGACTCGACCGTACACTCACGGGTCGCCTTAAGGAGGCTCGGCTACAAGAGTGATAGTGACGTTTGGCGCGGCTAACCGAGGAGATGTGGACTGATTTGGGATATTCCCAAGATACCATTTCTAGTCGAAATTGTTTATTTATATTACTCTCTTTGTAAACAACAATCTAATTAATCTAATACAAACTTTCGGATCTAATACTCTCTCTCACTACTCTCTCTCTCTCTCTCTCTCTTGTTCTTGATGTTCTTCATAGAACTCAAGAACACAAACTCTTAAAACACACTTAAATCTCATCAAAAACTAACATGGTATCAGAGCTTACACGCTCTTGAACCTTTCTCGCTTCGCCTACTGAACTCTCTCGGTCAAATTCCTCGGCGCTCGGGCATTCTCGGTGCTCGGGCATTTTCGGCGCCCGGCTACAAACTTTTCCCGGTTACAAAATTTCCTATACCGGGCATCCTCTTAACGATTCCTCGGCTTCCATTTTCCAGATCTGAAATCTCAAACCAAGACATTTCAAAACCATGGAAGACAAGGAACACAAGAAGATCCCTTGTCCGGTTACTCTCAAGGGCATCAACTATCTTCTATGGGCACGAACCATGAAGATAGACCTTTGTGGCCGCGGCTTGTGGAACCATATTCTCACACGTCAAGACGCTCCTATTGATTTCAACTTCGGAAATGAGGAGCTCACCACCGATGATGAGAAATGGTTTCAACTAGACCAAAAGGTCCTTGGAATCATCCAAGGATCCCTTGAACCATCAATCTTAGAAGCTTATTCTTATTGTGAAAGTGCCAAAGAGTTGTGGGATACTCTACAAACTGTCTATGGCAACGTCTCCAATCTAAACCGAGTGTATGAAGTCAAGAAGGCAATCAATGACCTTAATCAAGAAGACACCGAGTTCACCAAACATTTTGGGAGGTTTAGATCACTATGGGCCGAGCTAGAGATGCTCCGACCAAGCACCGTGGAACCTAGAGTCTTAAACGAACGAAGGGAACAAGACAAAGTCTTTGGCTTGCTCCTCACTCTCAACGGTAGCTACAAGACATCATCAAGCATCTTCTACGCTCGGACATCTTACCAAACCTCGAAGAAGTATGCTCTCAATTGCAAAGGGAACAAGGGTCTATTGACTTATTCGATGGCAAGAAGGAGTTGGGCTCGGCCAACAATGTAGCATTCAAACCCACTTCAAGGACCTATGAGGAAAGGAGATCATTACTTTTTGATCATTGCAAGAAGAAGGGGCACACAAAGGAAAAATGTTGGGTTCTTCATCCACATCTCAAGCCGGCTAAGTTCAAGGACGCCAAAGCTCACTTCTCAAATGATGACTCCATAAGCAATCCGAGTACAAGTGGGTCTAATCCGAGCACCAAGGAAGAAGAGAGCTTGGTCATTGTCCCATTCACGGATGATTTTGTGAGAAGATCCGACCTTGATGCCCTCCTAAAAGCCCTTAAAGGCTCCGGTATTGGTAAAACTCCCTTTTACTCCCTTAGTGCTAACATCCTTGGTAAAGAACTTAGTAAACCTATTGTCATTGATTCCGGTGCTTCTCATCACATGATTAGAACCGACTCTAGGGAATGTAATCATTGCAAATGGGAGTAAAATACCTATAAAGGGATTAGGAAACCTTAAGCTATTTGATAAAGAATCTAAGGCCCTTTACATGCCTAGTTTCACTTCTAATCTTTTATCCGTTAAACAAATAGCTTGTGATTTAAATTGCAATGTTATCTTTGGTCCTAATGATGTGATTTTTCAGGATATTGAGAGTAAAAGGATTGTGGGAAAAGAGATCACAAGAGGCGATTTGATATGATCGAGCCCGAGGAACCTGATGAACCCGATGAACCTGATGGAGTGATTACCCGAGCAATGGCCAAGAAGCTACCCCAAGACGTTCAGGCATTGATCGTGGAGGAGCTTGGAGGAGAAGCTAGGAGCTTCTTCAACATCTTGACCAAGGCCTAGAAGAAGACCAAGCTAATGTAACTAGGTAACTAAGTGTTTCGACTTGGTACTCTTTCCCTTTGCGTAGGTTTGTACCACCGGGTTTACTATGCAAGGGTTTTAACGAGGCCAAGAAGAGCGCTACGTCGGTTACTTAGTGACATTAGCTTGAAGAGTGTATGAGACGAGGCACTTAAAATTCAAGTTGTCTTTATATCTTAACTACTGATAAACGAGATTTTACACTCGTTATTTCGAATGCCTTATTATAGTATTTAAGGTGTCAATCCGAATCAGGAGCAACTAATGTAATAAACCTTATGAGAAACTATACTCAGTTTAAGCGAGTTCAAAAGAGTTGTTTTTATTTTGTAACCGATGTGAATTTGCAAGAAAACAAAAAATTAATTTGACAAGTTTTTAAGATTTAATTTAAGACAAAACAACCAGGTTGGGGTTCCTCAATGAGCTTTGTACAAGTTTCACGAACTTATGAAACATCTAACAACGCGTTTCTAGGACTCTAAACCAAGTTTCATGCAACATGAGTTCTTATAAGTTCCTCAATGATCTTTGTACAAGTTTGACGAACGTTTGAAACATCTAACAACGTGTTTCTAGGACTCTAAACCAAGTTTCATGCAAGATGAGTGCTTATAAGTTCCTCAATGAGCTTTGTACAAGTTTAACAAACGTATGAAACATCTAACAACGCGTTTCTAAAACTCTAAACCAAGTTTCATGCAAGATGAGTGCTTATAAGTTCGTCAATGAGCTTTGTACAAGTTTGACGAACGTATGAAACATCTAACAAATCGTTTCTAGGACTGTAAACCAAGTTTCATCCAACATGAGAGCTTATAAGTTCCTCAATGAGATTTGTACAAGTTTGACGAACGTATGAAACATCTAACAACGCGTTTCTAGGACTCTAAACCAAGTTTCATGCATCATGAGAGCTTATAAGCTCCTCAATGAGCTTTGTGCAAGTTTCACGAACTTATGAAACATCTAACAACGCGTTTCTAGGACTCTAAACCAAGTTTCTATCAACATGAGTTCTTATAAGTGTCTCAATGAGCTTTGTACAAGTTTGACGAACTAATGAAACATCTAACAACGCGTTTCTAAAACTCTAAACCAAGTTTCATGCAACATGAGTGCTTATAAGTTCCTCAATGAGCTTTGTACAAGTTTGACGAACGTATGAAACATCTAACAAATCGTTTCTAGGACTCTAAACCAAGTTTCATGCAACATGAGAGCTTATAAAATCCTCAATGAGCTTTGTACAAGTTTGACGAACGTATGAAACATCTAACAACGCGTTTCTAGGACTCTAAACCAAGTTTCATGCAACATGAGAGCGTATAAGTTCCTCAATGAGCTTTGTGCAAGTTTGACGAACGTATGAAACATCTAACAACGCGTTTCTAGGACTTTAAACCAAGTTCCATGCAACATGAGTGTTTATAAGTTTCTCAATGAGCTTCAAAGTTTCATGAAACATGAGAGCTTATAAGTTCCTCAATGAGCTTTGTACAAGTTTGACGAACGTATGAAACATCTAACAACGCGTTTCTAGGACTATAAACCAAGTTTCATGCAACATGAGTGCTTATAAGTTCCTCAATGAGCTTTGTACAAGTTTCACGAACTTATGAAACATCTAACAACGCGTTTCTAGGACTCTAAACCAAGTTTCATGCATCATGAGAGCTTATAAGTTCCTCAATGATCTTTGTACAAGTTTGACGAACGTATGAACCATATAACAACGTGATTTTAGGACTATAAACCAAGTTTCATAAAACATGAGTGCTTATTAGTTCCTCAATGAGCTTTGTACAAGTTTGACGAACGTATGAAACATCTAACAAATCGTTTCTAGGACTCTAAACCAAGTTTCATGCAACATGAGAGCTTATAAGTTCCTCAATGAGCTTTGTACAAGTTTGACGAACGTATGAAACATCTAACAACGCGTTTCTAGGACTCTAAACCAAGTTTCATGAAACATGAGTGCTTATAAGTTCCTCAATGAGCTTTGTACAAGTTTCACGAACTTATGAAACATCTAACAACGCGTTTCTAGGACTCTAAACCAAGTTTCATGCAACATGAGTGCTTATAAGTTCCTCATTTAGCTTTGTACAAGTTTGACAAATGATGAAACATCTAACAACGTGTTTCTAGGACTCTAAACCAAGTTTCATGCAACATGAGTTCTTATAAGTTCCTCAATGAGCTTTGTACAAGTTTCACGAACTTATGAAACATCGAACAACGCGTTTCTAGGACTCTAAACCAAGTTTCATGCAACATGAGAGCTTATAAGTTCCTCAATTAGCTTTGTACAAGTTTGACAAATGATGAAACATCTAACAACGTGTTTCTAGGACTCTAAACCAAGTTTCATGCAACATGAGTTCTTATAAGTTCCTCAATGAGCTTTGTACAAGTTTCACGAACTTATGAAACATCTAACAACGCATTTCTAGGACTCTAAACCAAGTTTCATGCAACATGAGTGCTTATAAGTTCCTCAATTAGCTTTGTACAAGTTTGACAAATGATGAAACATCTAACAACGTGTTTCTAGGACTCTAAACCAAGTTTCATGCAACATGAGTGCTTAGAAGTTCCTCAATGAGCTTTGTACAAGTTTCACGAACTTATGAAACATCTAACAACGCGTTTCTAGGACTCTAAACCAAGTTTCATGCAACATGAGTGCTTATAAGTTCCTCAATGAGCTTTGTACAAGTTTGACGAACGTATGAAACATCTAACAAATCGTTTCTAGGACTCTAAACCAAGTTTCATGCAACATGAGAGCTTATAAGTTCCTCAATGAGCTTTGTACAAGTTTGACGAACGTATGAAACATCTAACAACGCGTTTCTAGGACTCTAAACCAAGTTTCATGCAACATGAGTGCTTATAAGTTCCTCAATGAGCTTTGTACAAGTTTCACGAACTTATGAAACATCTAACAACGCGTTTCTAGGACTCTAAACCAAGTTTTATGCAACATGAGTGCTTATAAGTTCCTCAATTAGCTTTGTACAAGTTTGACAAATGATGAAACATCTAACAACGTGTTTCTAGGACTCTAAACCAAGTTTCATGCAACATGATTTCTTATAAGTTCCTCAATGAGCTTTGTACAAGTTTCACGAACTTATGAAACATCTAACAACGCGTTTCTAGGACTCTAAACCAAGTTTCATGCAACATGAGAGCTTATAAGTTCCTCAATTAGCTTTGTACAAGTTTGACAAATGATGAAACATCTAACAACGTGTTTCTAGGACTCTAAACCAAGTTTCATGCAACATGAGTGTTTATAAGTGTCTCAATGAGCTTTGCGCAAGTTTGACGAACTTATGAAACATCTAACAACTCGTTTCTAGGACTCTAAACCAAGTTTCATGCAACATGAGAGCTTATAAGTTCCTCAATGAGCTTTGTACAATTTTGACGAACGTATGAAACATCTAACAACGCGTTTCTAAAACTCTAAACCAAGTTTCATGCAAGATGAGTGCTTATAAGTTCCTCAATGAGCTTTGTACAAGTTTGACGAACGTATGAAACATCTAACAAATCGTTTCTAGGACTCTAAACCAAGTTTCATGCAACATGAGAGCTTATAAGTTCCTCAATGAGGTTTGTACAAGTTTGAAGAACGTATGAAACATCTAACAACGCGTTTCTAGGACTCTAAACCAAGTTTCATGCAACATGAGAGCTTATAAGTTCATCAACAAGCTTTTTACAAGTTTCACGAACTTATGAAACATCTAACAACGCGTTTCTAGGACTCTAAACCAAGTTTCATGCAACATGAGAGCTTATAAGTTCCTCAATTAGCATTGTAGAAGTTTGACAAATGATGAAACATCTAACAACGTGTTTCTAGGACTCTAAACCAAGTTTCATGCAACATGAGTTCTTATAAGTTCCTCAATGAGCTTTGTACAAGTTTGACGAACGTATGAAACATCTAACAACGTGTTTCTAGGACTCTAAACCAAGTTTCATGCAAGATGAGTGCTTATAAGTTCCTCAATGAGCTTTGTACAAGTTTAACAAACGTATGAAACATCTAACAACGCGTTTCTAAAACTCTGAACCAAGTTTCATGCAAGATGAGTGCTTATAAGTTCCTCAATGAGTTTTGTACAAGTTTGACGAACGTATGAAACATCTAACAAATCGTTTCTAGGACTCTAAACCAAGTTTCATGCAACATGAGAGCTTATAAGTTCCTCAATGAGCTTTGTACAAGTTTGACGAACGTATGAAACATCTAACAACGCGTTTCTAGGACTCTAAACCAAGTTTCAATCATCATGAGAGCTTATAAGTTCCTCAATGAGCTTTGTGCAAGTTTCACGAACTTATGAAACATCTAACAACGCGTTTCTAGGACTCTAAACCAAGTTTCATGCAACATGAGGGCTTATAAGTTCCTCAATGAGCTTTGTACAAGTTTGACGAACGTATGAAACATCTAACAACACGTTTCTAGGACTATAAACCAAGTTTCAAGCAACATCGTGCTTATAAGTTCCTCAATGAGCTTTGTACAAGTTTGACGAACGTATGAAACATCTAACAAATCGTTTCTAGGACTCTAAACCAAGTTTCATGCAACATGAGAGCTTATAAGTTCCTCAATGAGCTTTGTACAAGTTTGACGAACGTATGAAACATCTAACAACGCGTTTCTAGGACTATAAACCAAGTTTCATGCAACATGAGTGCTTATAAGTTCCTCAATGAGCTTTGTACAAGTTTCACGAACTTATGAAACATCTAACAACGCGTTTCTAGGACTCTAAACCAAGTTTCATGCATCATGAGAGCTTATAAGTTCCTCAATGATCTTTGTACAAGTTTGACGAACGTATGAACCATATAACAACGTGATTTTAGGACTATAAACCAAGTTTCATAAAACATGAGTGCTTATAAGTTCCTCAATGAGCTTTGTACAAGTTTGACGAACGCATGAAACATCTAACAAATCGTTTCTAGGACTCTAAACCAAGTTTCATGCAACATGAGAGCTTATAAGTTCCTCAATGAGCTTTGTACAAGTTTGACGAACGTATGAAACATCTAACAACGCGTTTCTAGGACTCTAAACCAAGTTTCATGCAACATGAGTGCTTATAAGTTCCTCAATGAGCTTTGTACAAGTTTCACGAACTTATGAAACATCTAACAACGCGTTTCTAGGACTCTAAACCAAGTTTCATGCAACATGAGTGCTTATAAGTTCCTCAATTAGCTTTGTACAAGTTTGACAAATGATGAAACATCTAACAACGTGTTTCTAGGACTCTAAACCAAGTTTCATGCAACATGAGTTCTTATAAGTTCCTCAATGAGCTTTGTACAAGTTTCACGAACTTATGAAACATCTAACAACGCGTTTCTAGGACTCTAAACCAAGTTTCATGCAACATGAGAGCTTATAAGTTCCTCAATTAGCTTTGTACAAGTTTGACAAATGATGAAACATCTAACAACGTGTTTCTAGGACTCTAAACCAAGTTTCATGCAACATGAGTGTTTATAAGTGTCTCAATGAGCTTTGCGCAAGTTTGACGAACTTATGAAACATCTAACAACTCGTTTCTAGGACTCTAAACCAAGTTTCATGCAACATGAGAGCTTATAAGTTCCTCAATGAGCTTTGTACAAGTTTGACGAACGTATGAAACATCTAACAACGCGTTTCTAAAACTCTAAACCAAGTTTCATGCAAGATGAGTGCTTATAAGTTCCTCAATGAGCTTTGTACAAGTTTGACGAACGTATGAAACATCTAACAAATCATTTCTAGGACTCTAAACCAAGTTTCATGCAACATGAGAGCTTATAAGTTCCTCAATGAGCTTTGTACAATTTTGACGAACGTATGAAACATCTAACAACGCGTTTCTAGGACTCTAAACCAAGTTTCATGCAACATGAGAGCTTATAAGTTCATCAACAAGCTTTTTACAAGTTTCACGAACTTATGAAACATCTAACAACGCGTTTCTAGGACTCTAAACCAAGTTTCATGCAACATGAGTTCTTATAAGTTCCTGCAACATGAGCTTATAAGTTCCTCAATGAGCTTTGTACAAGTTTAAAGAACGTATGAAACATCTAACAACGTGTTTCTAGGACTCTAAACCAAGTTTCATGCAAGATGAGTGCTTATAAGTTCCTCAATGAGCTTTGTACAAGTTTAACAAACGTATGAATCATCTAACAACGCGTTTCTAAAACTCGAACCAAGTTTCATGCAAGATGAGTGCTTATAAGTTCCTCAATGAGTTTTGTACAAGTTTGACGAACGTATGAAACATCTAACAAATCGTTTCTAGGACTCTAAACCAAGTTTCATGCAACATGAGAGCTTATAAGTTCCTCAATGAGCTTTGTACAAGTTTGACGAACGTATGAAACATCTAACAACGCGTTTCTAGGACTCTAAACCAAGTTTCAATCATCATGAGAGCTTATAAGTTCCTCAATGAGCTTTGTGCAAGTTTCACGAACTTATGAAACATCTAACAACGCGTTTCTAGGACTCTAAACCAAGTTTCATGCAACATGAGGGCTTATAAGTTCCTCAATGAGCTTTGTACAAGTTTGACGAACGTATGAAACATCTAACAACACGTTTCTAGGACTATAAACCAAGTTTCAAGCAACATGAGTGCTTATAAGTTCCTCTATGAGCTTTGTACAAGTTTGACGAACGTATGAAACATCTAACAAATAGTTTCTAGGACTCTAAACCAAGTTTCATGCAACATGAGAGCTTATAAGTTCCTCAATGAGCTTTGTACAAGTTTGACGAACGTATGAAACATCTAACAACGCGTTTCTAGGACTCTAAACCAAGTTTCATGCAACATGAGTGCTTATAAGTTCCTCAATGAGCTTTGTACAAGTTTCACGAACTTATGAAACATCTAACAACGCGTTTCTAGGACTCTAAACCAAGTTTCATGCAACATGAGAGCTTATAAGTTCCTCAATTAGCTTTGTACAAGTTTGACAAATGATGAAACATCTAACAACGTGTTTCTAGGACTCTAAACTAAGTTTCATGCAACATGAGTTCTTATAAGTTCCTCAATGAGCTTTGTACAAGTTTGACGAACGTATGAAACATCTAACAACGTGTTTCTAGGACTCTAAAACAAGTTTCATGCAAGATGAGTGCTTATAAGTTCCTCAATGAGATTTGTACAAGTTTAACAAACGTATGAAACATCTAACAACGCGTTTCTAAAACTCTAAACCAAGTTTCATGCAAGATGAGTGCTTATAAGTTCCTCAATAAGCTTTGTACAAGTTTGACGAACGTATGAAACATCTAACAAATCGTTTCTAGGACTCTAAACCAAGTTTCATGCAACATGAGAGCTTATAAGTTCCTCAATGAGCTTTGTACAAGTTTGACGAACGTATGAAACATCTAACAACGCGTTTCTAGGACTCTAAACCAAGTTTCATGCAACATGAGTGCTTATAAGTTCCTCAATGAGCTTTGTACAAGTTTCACGAACTTATGAAACATCTAACAACGCGTTTCTAGAACTCTAAACCAAGTTTCATGCAACATGAGAGCTTATAAGTTCCTCAATTAGCATTGTACAAGTTTAACAAATGATGAAACATCTAACAACGTGTTTCTAGGACTCTAAACCAAGTTTCATGCAACATGAGTTCTTATAAGTTCCTCAATGAGCTTTGTACAAGTTTGACGAACGTATGAAACATCTAACAACGTGTTTCTAGGACTCTAAACCAAGTTTCATGCAAGATGAGTGCTTATAAGTTCCTCAATGAGCTTTGTACAAGTTTAACAAACGTATGAAACATCTAACAACGCGTTTCTAAAACTATAAACCAAGTTTCATGCAAGATGAGTGCTTATAAGTTCTTCAATGAGCTTTGTACAAGTTTGACGAACGTATGAAACATCTAACAAATCGTTTCTAGGACTCTAAACCAAGTTTCATCCAATATGAGAGCTTATAAGTTCCTCAATGAGCTTTGTACAAGTTTGACGAACGTTTGAAACATCTAACAACGCGTTTCTAGGACTCTAAACCAAGTTTCATGCATCATGAGAGCTTATAAGTTCCTCAATGAGCTTTGTGCAAGTTTCACGAACTTATGAAACATCTAAGAACACGTTTCTAGGACTCTAAACCAAGTTTCATGCAACATGAGGGCTTATAAGTTCCTCAATGAGCTTTGTACAAGTTTGACGAACGTATGAAACATCTAACAACGCGTTTCTAGGACTATAAACCAAGTTTCATGCAACATGAGTGCTTATAAATTCCTCAATGAGCTTTGTGCAAGTTTGACGAACGTATGAAACATCTAACAACGCGTTTCTAGGACTTTAAACCAAGTTTCATGCAACATGAGTGTTTATAAGTGTCTCAATGAGCTTTGTACAAGTTTGACGAACGTATGAAACATCTAACAACGCGTTTCTAAAACTCTAAACCAAGTTTCACGCAACATGAGTGCTTATAAGTTCCTCAATGAGCTTTGTACAAGTTCCACGAAATTATGAAACATCTAACAACGCGTTTCTAGGAATCTAAACCAAGTTTCATGCAAGATGAGTGCTTATAAGTTCCTCAATGAGCTTTGTCCAAGTTTGACAAACGTATGAAACATCTAACAACGCGTTTCTAAAACTCTAAACCAAGTTTCATGCAAGATGAGTGCTTATAAGTTCCTCAATGAACTTTGTACAAGTTTGACGAACGTATGAAACATCTAACAAATCGTTTCTAGGACTCTAAACCAAGTTTCATGCAACATGAGAGCTTATAAGTTCCTCAATGAGCTTTGTACAAGTTTGACGAACGTATGAAACATCTAACAACGCGTTTCTAGGACTCTAAACCAAGTTTCATGCAACATGAGTGCTTATAAGTTCCTCAATGAGCTTTGTACAAGTTTCACGAACTTATGAAACATCTAACAACGCGTTTCTAGGACTCTAAACCAAGTTTCATGCAACGTGAGAGCTTTAAGTTCCTCAATGAGCTTTGTACAAGTTTAACAAATGATGAAACATCTAACAACGTGTTTCTAGGACTCTAAACCAAGTTTCATGCAACATGAGTTCTTATAAGTTCCTCAATGAGCGTTGTACAAGTTTGACGAACGTATGAAACATCTAACAACGTGTTTCTAGGACTCTAAACCAAGTTTCATGCAACATGAGTGCTTATAAGTTCCTCAATGAGCTTTGTACAAGTTTGACGAATGTATGAAACATCTAACAACGCGTTTCTAGGACTCTAAACCAAGTTTCATGCAACATGAGAGCTTATAAGTTCCTCAATTAGCTTTGTACAAGTTTGACAAATGATGAAACATCTAACAACGTGTTTCTAGGACTCTAAACCAAGTTTCATGCAACATGAGTGTTTATAAGTGTCTCAATGAGCTTTGCGCAAGTTTGACGAACTTATGAAACATCTAACAACTCGTTTCTAGGACTCTAAACCAAGTTTCATGCAACATGAGAGCTTATAAGTTCCTCAATGAGCTTTGTACAAGTTTGACGAACGTATGAAACATCTAACAACGCGTTTCTAGGACTCTAAACCAAGTTTCATGCAACATGAGTGCTTATAAGTTCCTCAATGAGCTTTGTACAAGTTTCACGAACTTATGAAACATCTAACAACGCGTTTCTAGGACTCTAAACCAAGTTTCATGCAACATGAGTGCTTATAAGTTCCTCAATTAGCTTTGTACAAGTTTGACAAATGATGAAACATCTAACAACGTGTTTCTAGGACTCTAAACCAAGTTTCATGCAACATGAGTTCTTATAAGTTCCTCAATGAGCTTTGTACAAGTTTCACGAACTTATGAAACATCTAACAACGCGTTTCTAGGACTCTAAACCAAGTTTCATGCAACATGAGAGCTTATAAGTTCCTCAATTAGCTTTGTACAAGTTTGACAAATGATGAAACATCTAACAACGTGTTTCTAGGACTCTAAACCAAGTTTCATGCAACATGAGTGTTTATAAGTGTCTCAATGAGCTTTGCGCAAGTTTGACGAACTTATGAAACATCTAACAACTCGTTTCTAGGACTCTAAACCAAGTTTCATGCAACATGAGAGCTTATAAGTTCCTCAATGAGCTTTGTACAAGTTTGACGAACGTATGAAACATCTAACAACGCGTTTCTAAAACTCTAAACCAAGTTTCATGCAAGATGAGTGCTTATAAGTTCCTCAATGAGCTTTGTACAAGTTTGACGAACGTATGAAACATCTAACAAATCATTTCTAGGACTCTAAACCAAGTTTCATGCAACATGAGAGCTTATAAGTTCCTCAATGAGCTTTGTACAATTTTGACGAACGTATGAAACATCTAACAACGCGTTTCTAGGACTCTAAACCAAGTTTCATGCAACATGAGAGCTTATAAGTTCATCAACAAGCTTTTTACAAGTTTCACGAACTTATGAAACATCTAACAACGCGTTTCTAGGACTCTAAACCAAGTTTCATGCAACATGAGAGCTTATAAGTTCCTCAATGAGTTTTGTACAAGTTTGACGAACGTATGAAACATCTAACAAATCGTTTCTAGGACTCTAAAGTTCCTCAAGTTTGAGCATGCAACATTAGAGCATATAAGTTCCTCAATGAGCTTTGTACAAGTTTGACGAACGTATGAAACATCTAACAACGCGTTTCTAGGACTCTAAACCAAGTTTCAATCATCATGAGAGCTTATAAGTTCCTCAATGAGCTTTGTGCAAGTTTCACGAACTTATGAAACATCTAACAACGCGTTTCTAGGACTCTAAACCAAGTTTCATGCAACATGAGTGCTTATAAGTTCCTCAATTAGCTTTGTACAAGTTTGACAAATGATGAAACATCTAACAACGTGTTTCTAGGACTCTAAACCAAGTTTCATGCAACATGAGTTCTTATAAGTTCCTCAATGAGCTTTGTACAAGTTTCACGAACTTATGAAACATCTAACAACGCGTTTCTAGGACTCTAAACCAAGTTTCATGCAACATGAGAGCTTATAAGTTCCTCAATTAGCTTTGTACAAGTTTGACAAATGATGAAACATCTAACAACGTGTTTCTAGGACTCTAAACCAAGTTTCATGCAACGTGAGTGTTTATAAGTGTCTCAATGAGCTTTGCGCAAGTTTGACGAACTTATGAAACATCTAACAACTTGTTTCTAGGACTCTAAACCAAGTTTCATGCAACATGAGAGCTTATAAGTTCCTCAATGAGCTTTGTACAAGTTTGACGAACGTATGAAACATCTAACAACGCGTTTCTAAAACTCTAAACCAAGTTTCATGCAAGATGAGTGCTTATAAGTTCCTCAATGAGCTTTGTACAAGTTTGACGAACGTATGAAACATCTAACAAATCAATTCTAGGACTCTAAACCAAGTTTCATGCAACATGAGAGCTTATAAGTTCCTCAATGAGCTTTGTACAATTTTGACGAACGTATGAAACATCTAACAACGCGTTTCTAGGACTCTAAACCAAGTTTCATGCAACATGAGAGCTTATAAGTTCATCAACAAGCTTTTTACAAGTTTCACGAACTTATGAAACATCTAACAACGCGTTTCTAGGACTCTAAACCAAGTTTCATGCAACATGAGAGCTTATAAGTTCCTCAATTAGCATTGTACAAGTTTGACAAATGATGAAACATCTAACAACGTGTTTCTAGGACTCTAAACCAAGTTTCATGCAACATGAGTTCTTATAAGTTCCTCAATGAGCTTTGTACAAGTTTAAAGAACGTATGAAACATCTAACAACGTGTTTCTAGGACTCTAAACCAAGTTTCATGCAAGATGAGTGCTTATAAGTTCCTCAATGAGCTTTGTACAAGTTTAACAAACGTATGAAACATCTAACAACGCGTTTCTAAAACTCTGAACCAAGTTTCATGCAAGATGAGTGCTTATAAGTTCCTCAATGAGTTTTGTACAAGTTTGACGAACGTATGAAACATCTAACAAATCGTTTCTAGGACTCTAAACCAAGTTTCATGCAACATGAGAGCTTATAAGTTCCTCAATGAGCTTTGTACAAGTTTGACGAACGTATGAAACATCTAACAACGCGTTTCTAGGACTCTAAACCAAGTTTCAATCATCATGAGAGCTTATAAGTTCCTCAATGAGCTTTGTGCAAGTTTCACGAACTTATGAAACATCTAACAACGCGTTTCTAGGACTCTAAACCAAGTTTCATGCAACATGAGGGCTTATAAGTTCCTCAATGAGCTTTGTACAAGTTTGACGAACGTATGAAACATCTAACAACACGTTTCTAGGACTATAAACCAAGTTTCAAGCAACATGAGTGCTTATAAGTTCCTCAATGAGCTTTGTACAAGTTTGACGAACGTATGAAACATCTAACAAATCGTTTCTAGGACTCTAAACCAAGTTTCATGCAACATGAGAGCTTATAAGTTCCTCAATGAGCTTTGTACAAGTTTGACGAACGTATGAAACATCTAACAACGCGTTTCTAGGACTCTAAACCAAGTTTCATGCAACATGAGTGCTTATAAGTTCCTCAATGAGCTTTGTACAAGTTTCACGAACTTATGAAACATCTAACATCGCGTTTCTAGGACTCTAAAACAAGTTTCATGCAACATGAGAGCTTATAAGTTCCTCAATTAGCTTTGTACAAGTTTGACAAATGATGAAACATCTAACAACGTGTTTCTAGGACTCTAAACTAAGTTTCATGCAACATGAGTTCTTATAAGTTCCTCAATGAGCTTTGTACAAGTTTGACGAACGTATGAAACATCTAACAACGTGTTTCTAGGACTCTAAAACAAGTTTCATGCAAGATGAGTGCTTATAAGTTCCTCAATGAAATTTGTACAAGTTTAACAAACGTATGAAACATCTAACAACGCGTTTCTAAAACTCTAAACCAAGTTTCATGCAAGATGAGTGCTTATAAGTTCCTCAATAAGCTTTGTACAAGTTTGACGAACGTATGAAACATCTAACAAATCGTTTCTAGGACTCTAAACCAAGTTTCATGCAACATGAGAGCTTATAAGTTCCTCAATGAGCTTTGTACAAGTTTGACGAACGTATGAAACATCTAACAACGCGTTTCTAGGACTCTAAACCAAGTTTCATGCAACATGAGTGCTTATAAGTTCCTCAATGAGCTTTGTACAAGTTTCACGAACTTATGAAACATCTAACAACGCGTTTCTAGAACTCTAAACCAAGTTTCATGCAACATGAGAGCTTATAAGTTCCTCAATTAGCATTGTACAAGTTTAACAAATGATGAAACATCTAACAACGTGTTTCTAGGACTCTAAACCAAGTTTCATGCAACATGAGTTCTTATAAGTTCCTCAATGAGCTTTGTACAAGTTTGACGAACGTATGAAACATCTAACAACGTGTTTCTAGGACTCTAAACCAAGTTTCATGCAAGATGAGTGCTTATAAGTTCCTCAATGAGCTTTGTACAAGTTTAACAAACGTATGAAACATCTAACAACGCGTTTCTAAAACTATAAACCAAGTTTCATGCAAGATGAGTGCTTATAAGTTCTTCAATGAGCTTTGTACAAGTTTGACGAACGTATGAAACATCTAACAAATCGTTTCTAGGACTCTAAACCAAGTTTCATCCAATATGAGAGCTTATAAGTTCCTCAATGAGCTTTGTACAAGTTTGACGAACGTTTGAAACATCTAACAACGCGTTTCTAGGACTCTAAACCAAGTTTCATGCATCATGAGAGCTTATAAGTTCCTCAATGAGCTTTGTGCAAGTTTCACGAACTTATGAAACATCTAAGAACGCGTTTCTAGGACTCTAAACCAAGTTTCATGCAACATGAGGGCTTATAAGTTCCTCAATGAGCTTTGTACAAGTTTGACGAACGTATGAAACATCTAACAACGCGTTTCTAGGACTATAAACCAAGTTTCATGCAACATGAGTGCTTATAAATTCCTCAATGAGCTTTGTGCAAGTTTGACGAACGTATGAAACATCTAACAACGCGTTTCTAGGACTTTAAACCAAGTTTCATGCAACATGAGTGTTTATAAGTGTCTCAATGAGCTTTGTACAAGTTTGACGAACGTATGAAACATCTAACAACGCGTTTCTAAAACTCTAAACCAAGTTTCACGCAACATGAGTGCTTATAAGTTCCTCAATGAGCTTTGTACAAGTTCCACGAAATTATGAAACATCTAACAACGCGTTTCTAGGAATCTAAACCAAGTTTCATGCAAGATGAGTGCTTATAAGTTCCTCAATGAGCTTTGTCCAAGTTTGACAAACGTATGAAACATCTAACAACGCGTTTCTAAAACTCTAAACCAAGTTTCATGCAAGATGAGTGTTTATAAGTTCCTCAATGAGCTTTGTACAAGTTTGACGAACGTATGAAACATCTAACAAATCGTTTCTAGGACTCTAAACCAAGTTTCATGCAACATGAGAGCTTATAAGTTCCTCAATGAGCTTTGTACAAGTTTGACGAACGTATGAAACATCTAACAACGCGTTTCTAGGA
Organism: Cochlearia excelsa; assembly: GCA_963556525.1. Classification (NCBI taxonomy): domain Eukaryota; kingdom Viridiplantae; phylum Streptophyta; class Magnoliopsida; order Brassicales; family Brassicaceae; genus Cochlearia; species Cochlearia excelsa. Next base: position 33,259,559 of record OY748327.1, on the reverse strand, counting down.
CTCTAAACCAAGTTTAATGCAACATGAGTGCTTATAAGTTCCTCAATGAGCTTTGTACAAGTTTCACGAACTTATGAAACATCTAACAACGCGTTTCTAGGACTCTAAACCAAGTTTCATGCAACATGAGAGCTTTTAAGTTCCTCAATGAGCTTTGTACAAGTTTAACAAATGATGAAACATCTAACAACGTGTTTCTAGGACTCTAAACCAAGTTTCATGCAACATGAGTTCTTATAAGTTCCTCAATGAGCGTTGTACAAGTTTGACGAACGTATGAAACATCTAACAACGTGTTTCTAGGACTCTAAACCAAGTTTCATGCAACATGAGTGCTTATAAGTTCCTCAATGAGCTTTGTACAAGTTTGACGAATGTATGAAACATCTAACAACGCGTTTCTAGGACTCTAAACCAAGTTTCATGCAAGATGAGTGCTTATAAGTTCCTGAATGAGCTTTGTACAAGTTTAACAAACGTATGAAACATCTAACAACGCGTTTCTAAAACTCTAAACCAAGTTACATGCAACATGAGTTCTTATAAGTTCCTCAATGAGCTTTGTACAAGTTTGACGAACGTATGAAACATCTAACAACGCGTTTCTAGTACTCTAAACCAAGTTACATGCAACATGAGTTTTTATAAGTTCCTCAATGAGCTTTGTACAAGTTTTACGAAAGTATGAAACATCTAACAACGTGTTTCTAGGACTTTAAACCAAGTTTCATGCAACATGAGTGCTTATAAGTTCCTTAATGAGCTTTGTACAAGTTTGACGAATGTATGAAACATCTAACAACGCGTTTCTAGGACTCTAAACCAAGTTTCATGCAAGATGAGTGCTTATAAGATCCTCAATGAGCTTTGTACAAGTTTAACAAATGTATGAAACATCTAACAATGCGTTTCTAAAACTCTAAACCAAGTTTCATGCAAGTTGAGTGCTTATAAGTTCCTCAATGAGCTTTGTACAAGTTTGACGAATGTATGAAACATCTAACAAATCGTTTCTAGGACTCTAAACCAAGTTTCATGCAACATGAGAGCTTATAAGTTCCTCAATGAGCTTTGTACAAGTTTGACGAACATATGAAACATCTAACAACGCGTTTCTAGGACTCTAAACCAAGTTTCATGCAAGATGAGAGCTTATAAGTTCCTCAATGAGTTTTGTACAAGTTTGACGAATGTATGAAACATCTAACAACGCGTTTCTAGGACTATAAACCAGGATTCATGCAACATGAGTGCTTATAAGTTCGTCAATGAGCTTTGTACAAGTTTGACGAACGTATGAAACATCTAACAACGCGTTTCTAGGACTCTAAACCAAGTTTCATGCAACATGAGAGCTTATAAGTTCCTCAATGAGCTTTGTACAAGTTTGACGAACGTATGAAACATCTAACAACGCATTTCTAGGACTATAAACCAAGTTCCATGCAACATGAGTGCTTATAAGTTCTCAATGAGCTTTGTGCAAGTTAGACGAAATTATGAAACATCTAACAATGCGTTTCTAGGATTTTAAACCAAGTTTCATGCAACATGAGTGTTTATAAGTGTCTCAATGAGCTTTGTACAAGTTTGACGAACGTGTGAAACATCTAACAAATCGTTTCTAGGACTCTAAACCAAGTTTCATGCAACATGAGAGCTTATAAGTTCCTCAATGAGCTTTGTACAAGTTTGACGAACGTATGAAACATCTAACAACGCGTTTCTAGGACTCTAAACCAAGTTTCATGCAACATGAGTGCTTATAAGTTCCTCAATGAGCTTTGTACAAGTTTCACGAACTTATGAAACATCTAACAACGCGTTTCTAGGACTCTAAACCAAGTTTCATGCAACATGAGAGCTTTTAAGTTCCTCAATGAGCTTTGTACAAGTTTAACAAATGATGAAACATCTAACAACGTGTTTCTAGGACTCTAAACCAAGTTTCATGCAACATGAGTTCTTATAAGTTCCTCAATGAGCGTTGTACAAGTTTGACGAACGTATGAAACATCTAACAACGTGTTTCTAGGACTCTAAACCAAGTTTCATGCAACATGAGTGCTTATAAGTTCCTCAATGAGCTTTGTACAAGTTTGACGAATGTATGAAACATCTAACAACGCGTTTCTAGGACTCTAAACCAAGTTTCATGCAAGATGAGTGCTTATAAGTTCCTGAATGAGCTTTGTACAAGTTTAACAAACGTATGAAACATCTAACAACGCGTTTCTAAAACTCTAAACCAAGTTACATGCAACATGAGTTCTTATAAGTTCCTCAATGAGCTTTGTACAAGTTTGACGAACGTATGAAACATCTAACAACGCGTTTCTAGTACTCTAAACCAAGTTACATGCAACATGAGTTCTTATAAGTTCCTCAATGAGCTTTGTACAAGTTTTACGAAAGTATGAAACATCTAACAACGTGTTTCTAGGACTCTAAACCAAGTTTCATGCAACATGAGTGCTTATAAGTTCCTTAATGAGCTTTGTACAAGTTTGACGAATGTATGAAACATCTAACAACGCGTTTCTAGGACTCTAAACCAAGTTTCATGCAAGATGAGTGCTTATAAGATCCTCAATGAGCTTTGTACAAGTTTAACAAATGTATGAAACATCTAACAATGCGTTTCTAAAACTCTAAACCAAGTTTCATGCAAGTTGAGTGCTTATAAGTTCCTCAATGAGCTTTGTACAAGTTTGACGAATGTATGAAACATCTAACAAATCGTTTCTAGGACTCTAAACCAAGTTTCATGCAACATGAGAGCTTATAAGTTCCTCAATGAGCTTTGTACAAGTTTGACGAACATATGAAACATCTAACAACGCGTTTCTAGGACTCTATACCAAGTTTCATGCAAGATGAGAGCTTAAAAGTTCCTCAATGAGCTTTGTACAAGTTTGACAAATGTATGAAACATCTAACAACGCATTTCTAGGACTATAAACCAGGATTCATGCAACATGAGTGCTTATAAGTTCGTCAATGAGCTTTGTACAAGTTTGACGAACGTATGAAACATCTAACAACGCGTTTCTAGGACTCTAAACCAAGTTTCATGCAACATGAGAGCTTATAAGTTCCTCAATGAGCTTTGTACAAGTTTGACGAACGTATGAAACATCTAACAACGCGTTTCTAGGACTATAAACCAAGTTCCATGCAACATGAGTGCTTATAAGTTCCTCAATGAGCTTTGTGCAAGTTAGACGAAATTATGAAACATCTAACAATGCGTTTCTAGGACTTTAAACCAAGTTTCATGCAACATGAGTGTTTATAAGTGTCTCAATGAGCTTTGTACAAGTTTGACGAACGTATGAAACATCTAACAAATCGTTTCTAGGACTCTAAACCATGTTTCATGCAACATGAGAGCTTATAAGTTCCTCAATGAGCTTTGTACAAGTTTGACGAACGTATGAAACATCTAACAACGCGTTTCTAGGACTCTAAACCAAGTTTCATGCAACATGAGTGCTTATAAGTTCCTCAATGAGCTTTGTACAAGTTTCACGAACTTATGAAACATCTAACAACGCGTTTCTAAGACTCTAAACCAAGTTTCATGCAACATGAGAGCTTTTAAGTTCCTCAATGAGCTTTGTACAAGTTTAACAAATGATGAAACATCTAACAACGTGTTTCTAGGACTCTAAACCAAGTTTCATGCAACATGAGTTCTTATAAGTTCCTCAATGAGCGTTGTACAAGTTTGACGAACGTATGAAACATCTAACAACGTGTTTCTAGGACTCTATACCAAGTTTCATGCAACATGAGTGCTTATAAGTTCCTCAATGAGCTTTGTACAAGTTTGACGAATGTATGAAACATCTAACAACGCGTTTCTAGGACTCTAAACCAAGTTTCATGCAAGATGAGTGCTTATAAGTTCCTGAATGAGCTTTGTACAAGTTTAACAAACGTATGAAACATCTAACAACGCGTTTCTAAAACTCTAAACCAAGTTACATGCAACATGAGTTCTTATAAGTTCCTCAATGAGCTTTGTACAAGTTTGACGAACGTATGAAACATCTAACAACGCGTTTCTAGTACTCTAAACCAAGTTACATGCAACATGAGTTCTTATAAGTTCCTCAATGAGCTTTGTACAAGTTTTACGAAAGTATGAAACATCTAACAACGTGTTTCTAGGACTCTAAACCAAGTTTCATGCAACATGAGTGCTTATAAGTTCCTTAATGAGCTTTGTACAAGTTTGACGAATGTATGAAACATCTAACAACGCGTTTCTAGGACTCTAAACAAAGTTTCATGCAAGATGAGTGCTTATAAGTTCCTCAATGAGCTTTGTACAAGTTTGACGAAAGTATGAAACATCTAACAAATCGTTTCTAGGAATCTAAACCAAGTTTCATGCAACATGAGAGCTTATAAGTTCCTCAATGAGCTTTGTACAAGTTTGACGAACGTATGAAACATCTAACAAAGCGTTTATAGGACTATAAACCAAGTTTCATGCAACATGAGTGCTTATAAGTTCCTCAATGAGCTTTATACAAGTTTCACGAACTTATGAAAAATCTAACAACGCGTTTCTATGACTCTAAACCAAGTTTCATGCAACATGAGTGCTTATAAGTTCCTCAATGAGCTTTGTACAAGTTTCACGAACTTATGAAACATCTAACAACGCGTTTCTAGGACTCTAAACCAAGTTTCATGCAACATGAGAGCTTATAAGTTCCTCAATGAGCTTTGTACAAGTTTGACGAACGTATGAAACATCTAACAACGCGTTTCTAGGACTCTAAACACAGTTTCATGCAACATGATTTCTTATAAGTTCCTCAATGAGGGTTGTACAAGTTTGACGAACGTATGAAACATCTAACAACGTGTTTCTAGGAATCTAAACCTAGTTTCATGCAACATGAGTGCTTATAAGTTCCTCAATGAGCTTTGTACAAGTTTGACGAATGTATGAAACATCTAACAACGCGTTTCTAGGACTCTAAACCAAGTTTCATGCAAGATGAGTGCTTATAAGATCCTCAATAAGCTTTGTACAAGTTTGACGAATGTATGAAACATCTAACAAATCGTTTCTAGGACTCTAAACCAAGTTTCATGCAACATGATAGCTTATAAGTTCCTCAATGAGCTTTGTACAAGTTTGACGAACGTATGAAACATCTAACAACGCGTTTCTAGGACTCTAAACCAAGATTCATGCAAGATGAGAGCTTATAAGTTCCTCAATGAGCTTTGTACAAGTTTGACGAACGTATGAAACATCTAACAACGCGTTTCTAGGACTATAAACCAGGTTTCATGCAACATGAGTGCTTATAAGTTCCTCAATGAGCTTTGTACAAGTTTGACGAACGTATGAAACATCTAACAACGCGTTTCTATGACTCTAAACACAGTTTCATGCAACATGATTTCTTATAAGTTCCTCAATGAGCGTTGTACAAGTTTGACGAACGTATGAAACATCTAACAACGTGTTTCTAGGACTCTAAACCAAGTTTCATGCAACATGAGTGCTTATAAGTTCCTCAATGAGCTTTGTACAAGTTTGACGAATGTATGAAACATCTAACAACGCGTTTCTAGGACTCTAAACCAAGTTTCATGCAAGATGAGTGCTTATAAGTTCCTGAATGAGCTTTGTACAAGTTTAACAAACGTATGAAACATCTAACAACGCGTTTCTAAAACTCTAAACCAAGTTACATGCAACATGAGTTCTTATAAGTTCCTCAATGAGCTTTGTACAAGTTTGACGAACGTATGAAACATCTAACAACGCGTTTCTAGTACTCTAAACCAAGTTACATGCAACATGAGTTCTTATAAGTTCCTCAATGAGCTTTGTACAAGTTTTACGAAAGTATGAAACATCTAACAACGTGTTTCTAGGACTCTAAACCAAGTTTCATGCAACATGAGTGCTTATAAGTTCCTTAATGAGCTTTGTACAAGTTTGACGAATGTATGAAACATCTAACAACGCGTTTCTAGGACTCTAAACCAAGTTTCATGCAAGATGAGTGCTTATAAGATCCTCAATGAGCTTTGTACAAGTTTAACAAATGTATGAAACATCTAACAATGCGTTTCTAAAACTCTAAACCAAGTTTCATGCAAGTTGAGTGCTTATAAGTTCCTCAATGAGCTTTGTACAAGTTTGACGAATGTATGAAACATCTAACAAATCGTTTCTAGGACTCTAAACCAAGTTTCATGCAACATGAGAGCTTATAAGTTCCTCAATGAGCTTTGTACAAGTTTGACGAACATATGAAACATCTAACAACGCGTTTCTAGGACTCTATACCAAGTTTCATGCAAGATGAGAGCTTATAAGTTCCTCAATGAGCTTTGTACAAGTTTGACAAATGTATGAAACATCTAACAACGCATTTCTAGGACTATAAACCAGGATTCATGCAACATGAGTGCTTATAAGTTCGTCAATGAGCTTTGTACAAGTTTGACGAACGTATGAAACATCTAACAACGCGTTTCTAGGACTCTAAACCAAGTTTCATGCAACATGAGAGCTTATAAGTTCCTCAATGAGCTTTGTACAAGTTTGACGAACGTATGAAACATCTAACAACGCGTTTCTAGGACTATAAACCAAGTTCCATGCAACATGAGTGCTTATAAGTTCCTCAATGAGCTTTGTGCAAGTTAGACGAAATTATGAAACATCTAACAATGCGTTTCTAGGACTTTAAACCAAGTTTCATGCAACATGAGTGTTTATAAGTGTCTCAATGAGCTTTGTACAAGTTTGACGAACGTATGAAACATCTAACAAATCGTTTCTAGGACTCTAAACCAAGTTTCATGCAACATGAGAGCTTATAAGTTCCTCACTGAGCTTTGTACAAGTTTGACGAACGTATGAAACATCTAACAACGCGTTTCTAGGACTCTAAACCAAGTTTCATGCAACATGAGTGCTTATAAGTTCCTCAATGAGCTTTGTACAAGTTTCACGAACTTATGAAACATCTAACAACGCGTTTCTAAGACTCTAAACCAAGTTTCATGCAACATGAGAGCTTTTAAGTTCCTCAATGAGCTTTGTACAAGTTTAACAAATGATGAAACATCTAACAACGTGTTTCTAGGACTCTAAACCAAGTTTCATGCAACATGAGTTCTTATAAGTTCCTCAATGAGCGTTGTACAAGTTTGACGAACGTATGAAACATCTAACAACGTGTTTCTAGGACTCTAAACCAAGTTTCATGCAACATAAGTGCTTATAAGTTCCTCAATGAGCTTTGTACAAGTTTGACGAATGTATGAAACATCTAACAACGCGTTTCTAGGACTCTAAACCAAGTTTCATGCAAGATGAGTGCTTATAAGTTCCTGAATGAGCTTTGTACAAGTTTAACAAACGTATGAAACATCTAACAACGCGTTTCTAAAACTCTAAACCAAGTTACATGCAACATGAGTTCTTATAAGTTCCTCAATGAGCTTTGTACAAGTTTGACGAACGTATGAAACATCTAACAACGCGTTTCTAGTACTCTAAACCAAGTTACATGCAACATGAGTTCTTATAAGTTCCTCAATGAGCTTTGTACAAGTTTTACGAAAGTATGAAACATCTAACAACGTGTTTCTAGGACTCTAAACCAAGTTTCATGCAACATGAGTGCTTATAAGTTCCTTAATGAGCTTTGTACAAGTTTGACGAATGTATGAAACATCTAACAACGCGTTTCTAGGACTCTAAACCAAGTTTCATGCAAGATGAGTGCTTATAAGATCCTCAATGAGCTTTGTACAAGTTTAACAAATGTATGAAACATCTAACAATGCGTTTCTAAAACTCTAAACCAAGTTTCATGCAAGTTGAGTGCTTATAAGTTCCTCAATGAGCTTTGTACAAGTTTGACGAATGTATGAAACATCTAACAAATCGTTTCTAGGACTCTAAACCAAGTTTCATGCAACATGAGAGCTTATAAGTTCCTCAATGAGCTTTGTACAAGTTTGACGAACATATGAAACATCTAACAACGCGTTTCTAGGACTCTAAACCAAGTTTCATGCAAGATGAGAGCTTATAAGTTCCTCAATGAGCTTTGTACAAGTTTGACGAATGTATGAAACATCTAACAACGCGTTTCTAGGACTATAAACCAGGTTTCATGCAACATGAGTGCTTATAAGTTCGTCAATGAGCTTTGTAAAAGTTTGATGAACGTATGAAACATCTAACAACGCGTTTCTAGGACTCTAAACCAAGTTTCATGCAACATGAGAGCTTATAAGTTCCTCAATGAGCTTTGTACAAGTTTGACGAACGTATGAAACATCTAACAACGCGTTTCTAGGACTATAAACCAAGTTCCATGCAACATGAGTGCTTATAAGTTCCTCAATGAGCTTTGTGCAAGTTAGACGAAATTATGAAACATCTAACAATGCGTTTCTAGGACTTTAAACCAAGTTTCATGCAACATGAGTGTTTATAAGTGTCTCAATGAGCTTTGTGCAAGTTTGACGAACTTATGAAATATCTAACAACTCGTTTCTAGGACTCTAAACAAAGTTTCATGCAAGATGAGTGCTTATAAGTTCCTCAATGAGCTTTGTACAAGTTTGACGAAAGTATGAAACATCTAACAAATCGTTTCTAGGAATCTAAACCAAGTTTCATGCAACATGAGAGCTTATAAGTTCCTCAATGAGCTTTGTACAAGTTTGACGAACGTATGAAACATCTAACAAAGCGTTTATAGGACTATAAACCAAGTTTCATGCAACATGAGTGCTTATAAGTTCCTCAATGAGCTTTATACAAGTTTCACGAACTTATGAAAAATCTAACAACGCGTTTCTATGACTCTAAACCAAGTTTCATGCAACATGAGTGCTTATAAGTTCCTCAATGAGCTTTGTACAAGTTTCACGAACTTATGAAACATCTAACAACGCGTTTCTAGGACTCTAAACCAAGTTTCATGCAACATGAGAGCTTATAAGTTCCTCAATGAGCTTTGTACAAGTTTGACGAACGTATGAAACATCTAACAACGCGTTTCTAGGACTCTAAACACAGTTTCATGCAACATGATTTCTTATAAGTTCCTCAATGAGCGTTGTACAAGTTTGACGAACGTATGAAACATCTAACAACGTGTTTCTAGGAATCTAAACCTAGTTTCATGCAACATGAGTGCTTATAAGTTCCTCAATGAGCTTTGTACAAGTTTGACGAATGTATGAAACATCTAACAACGCGTTTCTAGGACTCTAAACCAAGTTTCATGCAAGATGAGTGCTTATAAGATCCTCAATAAGCTTTGTACAAGTTTGACGAATGTATGAAACATCTAACAAATCGTTTCTAGGACTCTAAACCAAGTTTCATGCAACATGATAGCTTATAAGTTCCTCAATGAGCTTTGTACAAGTTTGACGAACGTATGAAACATCTAACAACGCGTTTCTAGGACTCTAAACCAAGATTCATGCAAGATGAGAGCTTATAAGTTCCTCAATGAGCTTTGTACAAGTTTGACGAACGTATGAAACATCTAACAACGCGTTTCTAGGACTATAAACCAGGTTTCATGCAACATGAGTGCTTATAAGTTCCTCAATGAGCTTTGTACAAGTTTGACGAACGTATGAAACATCTAACAACGCGTTTCTAGGACTCTAACCCAAGTTTCATGCAACATGAGAGCTTATAAGTTCATTAATGAGCTTTGTACAAGTTTGACGAACATATGAAACATCTAACAACGCGTTTCTAGGACTATAAACCAAGTTCCATGCAACATGAGTGCTTATAATTTCCTCAATGAGCTTTGTGCAAGTTTGACGAACGTATGAAACATCTAACAACACGTTTCTAGGACTTTAAACCAAGTTTCATGCAACATTAGTGTTTATAAGTGTCTCAATGAGCTTTGTGCAAGTTTGACGAACTTATGAAACATCTAACAACTCGTTTCTAGGACTCTAAACAAAGTTTAATGCAACATGAGAGCTTATATGTTCCTCAATGAGCTTTGTACAAGTTTGACGAACGTATGAAACATCTAACAATGCGTTTCTAGGACTATAAACCAAGTTTCATGCAACATTAGTGTTTATAAGTGTCTCAATGAGCTTTGTGCAAGTTTGACGAACGTATGAAACATCTAACAACGCGTTTCTAGGACTCTAAACCAAGTTTCATGCAAGATGAGAGCTTATAAGTTCCTCAATGAGCTTTGTACAAGTTTGACGAACGTATGAAACATCTAACAACGCGTTTCTAGGAATATAAACAAGGTTTCATGAAACATGAGTGCTTATAAGTTCCTCAATGAGCTTTGTACAAGTTTGACGAACGTATGAAACATGTAACAACGCGTTTCTAGGACTCTAAACCAAGTTTCATGCAACATGAGAGCTTATAAGTTCCTCAATGAGCTTTGTACAAGTTTGACGAACGTATTAAACATATAACAACGCGTTTCTAGGACTATAAACCAAGTTCCTTGCAACATGAGTGCTTATAAGGTCCTCAATGAGCTTTGTGCAAGTTTGACGAACGTATGAAACATCTAACAACGTGTTTCTAGGACTTTAAAGCTAGTTTCATGCAACATGAGTGTTTATAAGTGTCTCAATAAGCTTTGTGCAAGTTTGAAGAACTTAAGAAACATCAAACAACTCGTTTCTAGGACTCTAAACAAAGTTTCATGCAACATGAGAGCTTATAAGTTCCTCAATGAGCTTTGTACAAGTTTGACGAACGTATGAAACATCTAACAACGCGTTTCTAAGACTATAAACCAAGTTTCATGCAACATGAGTGCTTATAAGTTCCTCAATGAGCTTTGTATAAGTTTCACGAACTTATGAAACATCTAACAACGCGTTTCTAGGACTCTAAACCAAGTTTCATGCAACATGAGTGCTTATAAGTTCCTCAATGAGCTTTGTACAAGTTTCACGAACTTATGAAACATCTAACAACGCGTTTCTAGGACTCTAGACCAAGTTTCATGCAACATGAGAGCTTATAAGTTCCTCAATGAGCTTTGTACAAGTTTGACAAATGATGAAACATCTAGCAACGTGTTTCTAGGACTCTAAACCAAGTTTCATGCAACATGAGTTCTTATAAGTTCCTCAATGAGCGTTGTACAAGTTTGACGAACGTATGAAACATCTAACAACGTGTTTCTAGGACTCTAAACCAAGTTTCATGAAACATGAGTGCTTATAAGTTCCTCAATGAGCTTTGTACAAGTTTGACCAATGTATGAAACATCTAACAACGTGTTTCTAGGACTCTAAACCAAGTTCCATGCAAGATGAGTGCTTATAAGTTCCTGAATGAGCTTTGTACAAGTTTAACAAACGTATGAAACATCTAACAACGCGTTTCTAAAACTCTAAACCAAGTTACATGCAACATGAGTTCTTATAAGTTCTTCAATGAGCCTTGTACAAGTTTGACGAACGTATGAAACATCTAACAACGCGTTTCTAGGACTCTAAACCAAGTTACATGCAACATGAGTTCTTATAAGTTCCTCAATGAGCTTTGTACAAGTTTTACGAACTTATAAACATCTAACAACGTGTTTCTAAGACTCTAAACCAAGTTTCATGCAACATGAGTGCTTATAAGTTCCTTAATGAGCTTTGTACAAGTTTGACGAATGTATGAAACATCTAACAACGCGTTTCTAGGATTCTGAACCAAGTTTCATGCAAGATGAGTGCTTATAAGATCCTCAATGAGCTTTGTACAAGTTTGACAAACGTATGAAACATCTAACAACGCGTTTCTAAAACTCTAAACCAAGTTTCATGCAACATGAGAGCTTATAAGTTCCTCAATGAGCTTTGTACAAGTTTGACGAACGTATGAAACATCTAACAACGCGTTTCTAGGACTCTAAACCAAGTTTCATGCAACATGAGTGCTTATAAGTTCCTCAATGAGCTTTGTACAAGTTTGACGAACGTATGAAACATCTAACAACGCGTTTATAGGACTCTAAACCAAGTTTCATGCAACATGAGAGCTTATAAGTTTCTCAATGAGCTTTGTACAAGTTTGACGAATGTATGAAACATCTAACAACGCGTTTCTAGGACTATAAACCAAGTTTAATGCAACATGAATGCTTATAAGTTCCTCAATGAGCTTTGTGCAAGTTTGACGAATGTATGAAACATCTAACAACGCGTTTCTAGGACTTTAAACCAAGTTTCATGCAACATGAGTGTTTATAAATGTCTCAATGAACTTTGTGCAAGTTTGACGAACTTATGAAACATCTAACAACTCGTTTCTAGGATTCTAAACAAAGTTTCATGCAACATGAGAGCTTATAAGTTCCTCAATGAACTTTGTACAAGTTTGACGAACATATGAAACATCTAACAACGCGTTTCTAGGACTATAAACCAGGTTTCATGCAACATGAGTGCTTATAAGTTCCTCAATGAGCTTTGTACAAGTTTGACGAACGTATGAAACATCAAACAACGCGTTTCTAGGACTCTAAACCAAGTTTCATGCAACATGAGAGCTTATAAGTTCCTCACTGAGCTTTGTACAAGTTTGACGAATGTATGAAACATCTAACAACGCGTTTCTAGGACTATAAACCATGTTCCATGCAACATGAGTGCTTATAAGTTCCTCAATGAGCTTTGTGCAAGTTTGACGAACGTATGAAACATCTAACAACGCGTTTCTAGGACTTTAAACCAAGTTTCATGCAACATGAGTGTTTATAAGTGTCTCAATGAGCTTTGTGCTAGTTTGACGAACGTATGAAACATCTAACAACTCGTTTCTAGGACTCTAAACAAAGTTTCATGCAACATGAGAGCTTATAAGTTCCTCAATGAGCTTTGTACAAGTTTGACGAACGCATGAAACATCTAACAACGCGTTTCTAGGACTATAAACCAGGTTTCGTGCAACATGAGTGCTTATAAGTTCCTCAATGAGCTTTGTTCAAATTTGACGAACGTATGAAACATCTAACAACGCGTTTCTAAAATTCTAAACCAAGTTTCATGCAAGATGAGTGCTTATAAGTTCCTCAATGATCTTTGTACAAGTTTGACGAACGTATGAAACATATAACAACGCGTTTCTAGGACTCTAATACAAGTTTCATGCTACATGAGTGCTTATAAGTTCCTCAATGAGCTTTGTACAAGTTTCACGAACTTATGAAACATCTAACAACGCGTTTCTAGGACTCTAAACCAAGTTTCATGCGACATGAGTGCTTATAAGTATCTCAATGAGCTGTGTACAAGTTTGACGAACGTATGAAACATCTAACAACGCGTTTCTAGGACTCTAAACCAAGTTTTATGCAACATGAGGAATTATAAGTGTCTCAATGAGCTTTGTACAAGTAGACGAACTTATGAAACATCTAACAACGCGTTTCTAGGACTTTATACCAAGTTTCATGCAACATGAGTAATTATAAGTGTCTCAATGAGCTTTGTACAAGTAGACGAACTTATGAAACATCTAACAACGCGTTTCTAGGACTCTAAACCAAGTTTCATGCAACATGAGAGCTTATAAGTTCCTCAATGAGCTTTTTACAAGTTTCACGAACTTATGAAACATCTAACAACGCGTTTCTAGGACTCTAAATCAAGTTTCATGCAACATGAGAGCTTATAAGTTCCTCAATGAGCTTTTTACAAGTTTCACGAATTTATGAAACATCTGACAACGCGTTTCTAGGACTCTAAACCAAGTTTCATGCAACATGAGAACTGATAAGTTCCTCAATGAGCTTTGTACAAGTTTGACGAACGTATGAAACATCTAACAACGCGTTTCTAGGAATATAAACCAAGTTTCACGCAACATGAGTGCTTATAAGTTCCTCAATGAGCTTTGTACAAGTGTGACGAACGTATGAAACATCTAACAACGCGTTTCTAGGACTATAAACCAAGTTTCATGCAACATGAGTGTTTATAAGTGTCTCAATGAGCTTTGTATAAGTTTCACGAACTTATGAAACATCTAACAACTCGTTTCTAGGACTCTAAACCAAGTTTCATGCAACATGAGAGCTTATAAGTTCCTCAATGAGCTTTGTACAAGTTTGACCAACGTATGAAACATCTAACAACGTGTTTATAGGACTCTAAACCAAGTTTAATGCAACATGAGAGCTTATAAGTTCCTCAATGAGCTTTATACAAGTTTGACGAACTTATGAAACATCTAACAACGCGTTTCTAGGACTCTAAACCAAGTTTCATGAAACATGAGTGCTTATAAGTTCCTCAATGAGCTTTGTACAAGTTTCACGAACTTATGAAACATCTAACAACTCGTTTCTAGGACTCTAAACCAAGTTTCATGCAACATGAGAGCTTATAAGTTCCTCAATGAGCATTGTACAAGTTTGACGAACGTATGAAACATCTAACAAGGTGTTTCTAGGACTCTAAACCAAGTTTAATGCAACATGAGAGCTTATAAGTATCTCAATGAGCTTTGTATAAGTTTGACGAACTTATGAAACATCTAACAACGCGTTTCTAGGACTCTAAACCAAGTTTCATGCAACATGAGAGTTTATAAATTCCTCAATGAGCTGTGTACAAGTTTGACGAACGTATGAAACATCTAACAACGCGTTTCTAGGACTCTAAACCAAGTTTCGTGCAACATGAGAGCTTATAAGGTCCTCAATGAGCTTTTTACAAGTTTCACGAACTTATGAAACATCTAACAACGCGTTTCTAGGACTCTAAACCAAGTTTCATGCAACATGAGAGCTTATAAGTTCCTCAATGAGCTTTGTACAAGTTTGACGAACGTATGAAACATCTAACAACGCGTTTCTAGGAATATAAACCAAGTTTCATGCAACATGAATGCTTATAAGTTCCTCAATGAGCTTTGTACAAGTGTGACGAACGTATGAAACATCTAACAACGCGTTTCTAGGACTATAAACCAAGTTCCATGCAACATGAGTGTTTATAAGTGTCTCAATGAGCTTTGTATAAGTTTGACGAACTTATGAAACATCTAACAACTCGTTTCTAGGACTCTAAACCAAGTTTCATGCAACATGAGAGCTTATAAGTTCCTCAATGAGCTTTGTACAAGTTTTACGAACGTATGAAACATCTAACAACGTGTTTCTAGGACTCTAAACCAAGTTTAATGCAACATGAGAGCTTATAAGTTCCTCAATGAGCTTTATACAAGTTTGACGAACTTATGAAACATCTAACTACGCGTTTCTAGGACTCTAAACAAAGTTTCATGCAACATGAGTGCTTATAAGTTCCTCAATGAGATTTGTACAAGTTTCACGAAATTATGAAACATCTAACAACGCCTATCTAGGACTCTAAATCAAGTTTCATGCAAGATGAGTGCTTATAAGTTCCTCAATGAGCTTTGTTCAAATTTGACGAACGTATGAAACATCTAACAACGCGTTTCTAAAATTCTAAACCAAGTTTCATGCAAGATGAGTGCTTATAAGTTCCTCAATGATCTTTGTACAAGTTTGTCGAACGTATGAAACATCTAACAACGCGTTTCTAGGACTCTAAACCAAGTTTCATGCAACATGAGTGTTTATCAGTGTCTCAATGAGCTTTGTAAAAGATTGACGAATTTCTGAAACATCTAACAACTCGTTTCTAGGACTCTAAACCAAGTTTCGTGCAACATGAGAGCTTATAAGTTCCTCAATGAGCTTTGTACAAGTTTGACGAACGTATGAAACATCTAACAACGTGTTTCTAAGACTCTAAACCAAGTTGCCAAGTTTAATGCAACATGAGAGCTTATAAGTTCCTCAATGAGCTTTATACAAGTTTGACGAACTTATGAAACATCTAACTACGCGTTTCTAGGACTCTAAACAAAGTTTCATGCAACATGAGTGCTTATAAGTTCCTCAATGAACTTTGTACAAGTTTCACGAAATTATGAAACATCTAACAACGCGTATCTAGGACTCTAAACCAAGTTTCATGCAAGATGAGTGCTTATAAGTTCCTCAATGAGCTTTGTACTAGTTTGACGAAAGTATGAAACATCTAACAACGCGTTTCTAAAATTCTAAACCAAGTTTCATGCAAGATGAGTGCTTATAAGTTCCTCAATGAGCTTTGTACAAGTTTGACGAACGTATGAAACATCTAACAACGCGTTTCTAGGACTCTAATACAAGTTTCATGCAACATAAGTGCTTATAAGTTCCTCAATGATCTTTGTACAAGTTTCACGAACTTATGAAAAATCTAACAACGCGTTTCTAGGACTCTAAACCAAGTTTCATGCGACATGTGTGCTTATAAGTATCTCAATGAGCTGTGTACAAGATTGACGAACGTATGAAACATCTAACAACGCGTTTCTAGGAATATAAACTAAGTTTCATGCAACATGAGTGCTTATAAGTTCCTCAATGAGCTTTGTACAAGTGTGACGAACGTATGAAACATCTAACAACGCGTTTCTAGGACTCTAAACCAATTTTCATGCAACATGAGTGCTTATAAGTATCTCAATGAGCTTTGTATAAGTTTCACGAACTTATGAAACATCTAACAACGCGTTTCTAGGACTCTAAACCAAGTTTCATATAACATGAGTGCTTATAAGTTCGTCAATGAGCTTTGTACAAGTTTGACGAACGTATGAAACATCTAACAACGCGTTTCTAGGACTCTAAACCAAGTTTCATGCAACATGAGTGCTTATAAGTTCCTCAATGATATTTGTACAAGTTTGACGAACTTATGAAACATCTAACAACGCGTTTCTAGGACTTTAAACCAAGTTACATGCAACATGAGTTCTTATAAGTTCCTCAGGAAGCTTTGTACAAGTTTGACGAACGTATGAAACATCTAACAACGCGTTTCTAGGACTCTAAACCAAGTTTCATGCAACATGAGTGTTTATAAGTGTCTCAATGAGCTTTGTATAAGTTTGACGAACTTATGAAACATCTAACAACTCGTTTCTAGGACTCTAAACCAAGTTTCATGCAACATGAGAGCTTATAAGTTCCTCAATGAGCTTTGTACAAGTTTGACGAACGTATGAAACATCTAACAACGTGTTTCTAGGACTCTAAACCAAGTTTAATGCAACATGAGAGCTTATAAGTTCCTCAATGAGCTTTATACAAGTTTGACGAACTTATGAAACATCTAACAACGCGTTTCTAAGACTCTAAACCAAGTTTCATGCAACATGAGTGCTTATAAGTTCCTCAATGAGCTTTGTACAAGTTTCACGAACTTATGAAACATCTAACAACGCGTTTCTAGGACTCTAAACCAAGTTTCATGCGACATGAGTGCTTATAAGTATCTCAATGAGTTGTGTACAAGTTTGACGAACGTATGAAACATCTAACTACGCGTTACAAGGACTCTAAACCAAGTTTCAAGACACATGAGTGCTTATAAGTTCCTCAATGAGCTTTGTACAAGTTTCACGAACTTATGAAACATCTAACAACGCGTTTCTAGGACTCTAAACCAAGTTTCATGCAACATGAGTGATTATCAGTGTCTCAATGAGCTTTGTACAAGTAGACGAACTTATGAAACATCTAACAACGCGTTTTTAGGACTCTAAACCAAGTTTCATGCAACATGAGAGCTTATAAGTTCCTCAATGAGCTTTTTACAAGTTTGACGAACGTATGAAACATCTAACAACGCGTTTCTAGGACTCTAAACCATGTTTAATGCAAATTGGGATCTTATAAGTTCCTCAATGAGCTTTATACAAGTATGACGAACTTATGAAACATTTAACTACGCGTTTCTAGGACTCTAAACAAAGTTTCATGCAACATGAGTGCTTATAAGTTCGTCAATGATCTTTGTACAAGTTTCACGAAATTATGAAACATCTAACAACTCGTTTCTAGGACTCTAAACCAAGTTTCATGCAACATGAGTGATTATCATTGTCTCAATGAGCTTTGTACAAGTAGACAAACTTATGAAACATCTAACAACGCGTTTCTAGGACTCTAAACCAAGTTTCATGCAACATGAGAGCTTATAAGTTCCTCAATGAGCTTTTTACAAGTTTCACGAACTTATGAAACATCTAACAACGCGTTTCTAGGACTCTAAATCAAGTTTCATGCAACATGAGAGCTTATAAGTTCCTCAATGAGCTTTTTACAAGTTTCACGAATTTATGAAACATCTGACAACGCGTTTCTAGGACTCTAAACCAAGTTTCATGCAACATGAGAACTGATAAGTTCCTCAATGAGCTTTGTACAAGTTTGACGAACGTATGAAACATCTAACAACGCGTTTCTAGGAATATAAACCAAGTTTCATGTAACATGAGTGCTTATAAGTTCCTCAATGAGCTTTGTACAAGTGTGACGAACGTATGAAACATCTAACAACGCGTTTCTAGGACTATAAACCAAGTTTCATGCAACATGAGTGTTTATAAGTGTCTCAATGAGCTTTGTATAAGTTTGACGAACTTATGAAACATCTAACAACGTGTTTCAAGGACTCTAAACCAAGTTTAATGCAACATGAGAGCTTATAAGTTCCTCAATGAGCTTTATACAAGTTTGACGAAATTATGAAACATCTAACAACGCGTTTCTAGGACTCTAAACCAAGTTTCATGAAACATGAGTGCTTATAAGTTCTTCAATGAGCTTTGTACAAGTTTCACGAACTTATGAAACATCTAACAACTCGTTTCTAGGACTCTAAACCAAGTTTCATGCAACATGAGAGCTTATAAGTTCCTCAATGAGCATTGTACAAGTTTGACGAACGTATGAAACATCTAACAAGGTGTTTCTAGGACTCTAAACCAAGTTTAATGAAACATGAGAGCTTATAAGTATCTCAATGAGCTTTGTATAAGTTTGACGAACTTATGAAACATCTAACAACGCGTTTCTAGGACTCTAAACCAAGTTTCATGCAACATGAGAGCTTATAAGTTCCTCAATGAGCTTTGTACAAGTTTCACGAACTTATGAAACATCTAACAACGCGTTTCTAGGACTCCAAACCAAGTTTCATGCAACATGAGTTATTATAAGTGTCTCAATGAGCTTTGTACATGTAGACGAACTTATGAAACATCTAACAACGCGTTTCTATGACTCTAAACCAAGTTTCATGCAACATGAGAGCTTATAAGTTCCTCAATGAGCTTTTTACAAGTTTCACGAACTTATGAAACATCTAACAACGCGTTTCTAGGACTCTAAACCAAGTTTCATGCAACATGAGTGCTTATAAGTTCCTCAATGTGCTTTGTACAAGTTTGACGAACGTATGAAAAATCTAACAACGCGTTTCTAGGACTCTAAACCAAGTTTCATGCAACATGAGTGCATATAAGTTCCTCAATGAGCTTTGTACAAGTTTGACGAACGTATGAAAGATCTAACAACGTAATTCTACGACTCTAAACCAAGTTTCATGCAACATGAGTGCTTATAAGTTCCTCAATGAGCTTTGTACAAGTTTGACGAACGTATGAAAGATCTAACAACGCGTTTCTACGACTCTAAACCAAGTTTCATGCAACATGAGTGCTTATAAGTTCCTCAATGAGCTTTGTACAAGTTTCACGAACTTATGAAACATCTAACAACGCGTTTCTAGGACTCTAAACCAAGTTTCATGCGACATGAGTGCTTATAAGTATCTCAATGAGTTGTGTACAAGTTTGACGAAAGTATGAAACATATAACAACGCGTTTCAAGGACTCTAAACCAAGTTTCAAGCAACATGAGTGCTTATAAGTTCCTCAATGAGCTTTGTACAAGTTTTACGAACGTATGAAACATCTAACAACGCGTTTCTAGGACTCTAAACCAAGTTACATGCAACATGAGTTCTTATAAGTTCCTCAATCAGCTTTGTACAAGTTTGACGAACGTATGAAACATCTAACAACGCGTTTCTAGGACTCTAATACAAGTTTCATGCAACATGAGTGCTTATAAGTTCCTCAATGATCTTTGTACAAGTTTCACGAACTTATGAAAAATCTAACAACGCGTTTCTAGGACTCTAAACCAAGTTTCATGCGACATGTGTGCTTATAAGTATCTCAATGAGCTTTGTGTACAAGATTGACGAACGTATGAAACATCTAACAACGCGTTTCTAGGAATATAAACTAAGTTTCATGCAACATGAGTGCTTATAAGTTCCTCAATGAGCTTTGTACAAGTGTGACGAACGTATGAAACATCTAACAACGCGTTTCTAGGACTCTAAACCAATTTTCATGCAACATGAGTGCTTATAAGTATCTCAATGAGCTTTGTATAAGTTTCACGAACTTATGAAACATCTAACAACGCGTTTCTAGGACTCTAAACCAAGTTTCATATAACATGAGTGCTTATAAGTTCGTCAATGAGCTTTGTACAAGTTTGACGAACGTATGAAACATCTAACAACGCGTTTCTAGGACTCTAAACCAAGTTTCATGCAACATGAGTGCTTATAAGTTCCTCAATGATATTTGTACAAGTTTGACGAACTTATGAAACATCTAACAACGCGTTTCTAGGACTTTAAACCAAGTTACATGCAACATGAGTTCTTATAAGTTCCTCAGGAAGCTTTGTACAAGTTTGACGAACGTATGAAACATCTAACAACGCGTTTCTAGGACTCTAAACCAAGTTTCATGCAACATGAGTGCATATAAGTTCCTCAATGAGCTTTGTACAAGTTTGACGAACGTATGAAAGATCTAACAACGTAATTCTACGACTCTAAACCAAGTTTCATGCAACATGAGTGCTTATAAGTTCCTCAATGAGCTTTGTACAAGTTTGACGAACGTATGAAAGATCTAACAACGCGTTTCTACGACTCTAAACCAAGTTTCATGCAACATGAGTGCTTATAAGTTCCTCAATGAGCTTTGTACAAGTTTCACAAACTTATGAAACATCTAACAACGCGTTTCTAGGACTCTAAACCAAGTTTCATGCGACATGAGTGCTTATAAGTATCTCAATGAGTTGTGTACAAGTTTGACGAAAGTATGAAACATATAACAACGCGTTTCAAGGACTCTAAACCAAGTTTCAAGCAACATGAGTGCTTATAAGTTCCTCAATGAGCTTTGTACAAGTTTTACGAACGTATGAAACATCTAACAACGCGTTTCTAGGACTCTAAACCAAGTTACATGCAACATGAGTTCTTATAAGTTCCTCAATCAGCTTTGTACAAGTTTGACGAACGTATGAAACATCTAACAACGCGTTTCTAGGACTCTAATACAAGTTTCATGCAACATGAGTGCTTATAAGTTCCTTAATGATCTTTGTACAAGTTTCACGAACTTATGAAAAATCTAACAACGCGTTTCTAGGACTCTAAACCAAGTTTCATGCGACATGTGTGCTTATAAGTATCTCAATGATTTGTGTACAAGATTGACGAACGTATGAAACATCTAACAACGCGTTTCTAGGAATATAAACTAAGTTTCATGCAACATGAGTGCTTATAAGTTCCTCAATGAGCTTTGTACAAGTGTGACGAACGTATGAAACATCTAACAACGCGTTTCTAGGACTCTAAACCAATTTTCATGCAACATGAGTGCTTATAAGTATCTCAATGAGCTTTGTATAAGTTTCACGAACTTATGAAACATCTAACAACGCGTTTCTAGGACTCTAAACCAAGTTTCATATAACATGAGTGCTTATAAGTTCGTCAATGAGCTTTGTACAAGTTTGACGAACGTATGAAACATCTAACAACGCGTTTCTAGGACTCTAAACCAAGTTTCATGCAACATGAGTGCTTATAAGTTCCTCAATGATATTTGTACAAGTTTGACGAACTTATGAAACATCTAACAACGCGTTTCTAGGACTTTAAACCAAGTTACATGCAACATGAGTTCTTATAAGTTCCTCAGGAAGCTTTGTACAAGTTTGACGAACGTATGAAACATCTAACAACGCGTTTCTAGGACTCTAAACCAAGTTTCATGCAACATGAGTGTTTATAAGTGTCTCAATGAGCTTTGTATAAGTTTGACGAACTTATGAAACATCTAACAACTCGTTTCTAGGACTCTAAACCAAGTTTCATGCAACATGAGAGCTTATAAGTTCCTCAATGAGCTTTGTACAAGTTTGTTGAACGTATGAAACATCTAACAACGTGTTTCTAGGACTCTAAACCAAGTTTAATGCAACATGAGAGCTTATAAGTTCCTCAATGAGCTTTATACAAGTTTGACGAACTTATGAAACATCTAACAACGCGTTTCTAAGACTCTAAACCAAGTTTCATGCAACATGAGTGCTTATAAGTTCCTCAAATGAGCTTTGTACAAGTTTCACGAACTTATGAAACATCTAACAACGCGTTTCTAGGACTCTAAACCAAGTTTCATGCGACATGAGTGCTTATAAGTATCTCAATGAGTTGTGTACAAGTTTGACGAACGTATGAAACATCTAACTACGCGTTACAAGGACTCTAAACCAAGTTTCAAGACACATGAGTGCTTATAAGTTCCTCAATGAGCTTTGTACAAGTTTCACGAACTTATGAAACATCTAACAACGCGTTTCTAGGACTCTAAACCAAGTTTCATGCAACATGAGTGATTACCAGTGTCTCAATGAGCTTTGTACAAGTAGACGAACTTATGAAACATCTAACAACGCGTTTTTAGGACTCTAAACCAAGTTTCATGCAACATGAGAGCTTATAAGTTCCTCAATGAGCTTTTTACAAGTTTGACGAACGTATGAAACATCTAACAACGCGTTTCTAGGACTTTAAACCATGTTTAATGCAAATTGGGATCTTATAAGTTCCTCAATGAGCTTTATACAAGTATGACGAACTTATGAAACATTTAACTACGCGTTTCTAGGACTCTAAACAAAGTTTCATGCAACATGAGTGCTTATAAGTTCGTCAATGATCTTTGTACAAGTTTCACGAAATTATGAAACATCTAACAACTCGTTTCTAGGACTCTAAACCAAGTTTCATGCAACATGAGTGATTATCATTGTCTCAATGAGCTTTGTACAAGTAGACAAACTTATGAAACATCTAACAACGCGTTTCTAGGACTCTAAACCAAGTTTCATGCAACATGAGAGCTTATAAGTATCTCAATGAGCTGTGTACAAGATTGACGAACGTATGAAACATCTAACAACGCGTTTCTAGGAATATAAACTAAGTTTCATGCAACATGAGTGCTTATAAGTTCCTCAATGAGCTTTGTACAAGTGTGACGAAAGTATGAAACATCTAACAACGCGTTTCTAGGACTCTAAACCAATTTTCATGCAACATGAGTGCTTATAAGTATCTCAATGAGCTTTGTATAAGTTTCACGAACTTATGAAACATCTAACAACGCGTTTCTAGGACTCTAAACCAAGTTTCATATAACATGAGTGCTTATAAGTTCGTCAATGAGCTTTGTACAAGTTTGACGAACGTATGAAACATCTAACAACGCGTTTCTAGGACTCTAAACCAAGTTTCATGCAACATGAGTGCTTATAAGTTCCTCAATGATATTTGTACAAGTTTGACGAACTTATGAAACATCTAACAACGCGTTTCTAGGACTTTAAACCAAGTTACATGCAACATGAGTTCTTATAAGTTCCTCAGGAAGCTTTGTACAAGTTTGACGAACGTATGAAACATCTAACAACGCGTTTCTAGGACTCTAAACCAAGTTTCATGCAACATGAGTGCATATAAGTTCCTCAATGAGCTTTGTACAAGTTTGACGAACGTATGAAAGATCTAACAACGTAATTCTACGACTCTAAACCAAGTTTCATGCAACATGAGTGCTTATAAGTTCCTCAATGAGCTTTGTACAAGTTTGACGAACGTATGAAAGATCTAACAACGCGTTTCTACGACTCTAAACCAAGTTTCATGCAACATGAGTGCTTATAAGTTCCTCAATGAGCTTTGTACAAGTTTCACAAACTTATGAAACATCTAACAACGCGTTTCTAGGACTCTAAACCAAGTTTCATGCGACATGAGTGCTTATAAGTATCTCAATGAGTTGTGTACAAGTTTGACGAAAGTATGAAACATATAACAACGCGTTTCAAGGACTCTAAACCAAGTTTCAAGCAACATGAGTGCTTATAAGTTCCTCAATGAGCTTTGTACAAGTTTTACGAACGTATGAAACATCTAACAACGCGTTTCTAGGACTCTAAACCAAGTTACATGCAACATGAGTTCTTATAAGTTCCTCAATCAGCTTTGTACAAGTTTGACGAACGTATGAAACATCTAACAACGCGTTTCTAGGACTCTAATACAAGTTTCATGCAACATGAGTGCTTATAAGTTCCTTAATGATCTTTGTACAAGTTTCACGAACTTATGAAAAATCTAACAACGCGTTTCTAGGACTCTAAACCAAGTTTCATGCGACATGTGTGCTTATAAGTATCTCAATGAGCTGTGTACAAGATTGACGAACGTATGAAACATCTAACAACGCGTTTCTAGGAATATAAACTAAGTTTCATGCAACATGAGTGCTTATAAGTTCCTCAATGAGCTTTGTACAAGTGTGACGAACGTATGAAACATCTAACAACGCGTTTCTAGGACTCTAAACCAATTTTCATGCAACATGAGTGCTTATAAGTATCTCAATGAGCTTTGTATAAGTTTCACGAACTTATGAAACATCTAACAACGCGTTTCTAGGACTCTAAACCAAGTTTCATATAACATGAGTGCTTATAAGTTCGTCAATGAGCTTTGTACAAGTTTGACGAACGTATGAAACATCTAACAACGCGTTTCTAGGACTCTAAACCAAGTTTCATGCAACATGAGTGCTTATAAGTTCCTCAATGATATTTGTACAAGTTTGACGAACTTATGAAACATCTAACAACGCGTTTCTAGGACTTTAAACCAAGTTACATGCAACATGAGTTCTTATAAGTTCCTCAGGAAGCTTTGTACAAGTTTGACGAACGTATGAAACATCTAACAACGCGTTTCTAGGACTCTAAACCAAGTTTCATGCAACATGAGTGTTTATAAGTGTCTCAATGAGCTTTGTATAAGTTTGACGAACTTATGAAACATCTAACAACTCGTTTCTAGGACTCTAAACCAAGTTTCATGCAACATGAGAGCTTATAAGTTCCTCAATGAGCTTTGTACAAGTTTGTTGAACGTATGAAACATCTAACAACGTGTTTCTAGGACTCTAAACCAAGTTTAATGCAACATGAGAGCTTATAAGTTCCTCAATGAGCTTTATACAAGTTTGACGAACTTATGAAACATCTAACAACGCGTTTCTAAGACTCTAAACCAAGTTTCATGCAACATGAGTGCTTATAAGTTCCTCAATGAGCTTTGTACAAGTTTCACGAACTTATGAAACATCTAACAACGCGTTTCTAGGACTCTAAACCAAGTTTCATGCGACATGAGTGCTTATAAGTATCTCAATGAGTTGTGTACAAGTTTGACGAACGTATGAAACATCTAACTACGCGTTACAAGGACTCTAAACCAAGTTTCAAGACACATGAGTGCTTATAAGTTCCTCAATGAGCTTTGTACAAGTTTCACGAACTTATGAAACATCTAACAACGCGTTTCTAGGACTCTAAACCAAGTTTCATGCAACATGAGTGATTATCAGTGTCTCAATGAGCTTTGTACAAGTAGACGAACTTATGAAACATCTAACAACGCGTTTTTAGGACTCTAAACCAAGTTTCATGCAACATGAGAGCTTATAAGTTCCTCAATGAGCTTTTTACAAGTTTGACGAACGTATGAAACATCTAACAACGCGTTTCTAGGACTTTAAACCATGTTTAATGCAAATTGGGATCTTATAAGTTCCTCAATGAGCTTTATACAAGTATGACGAACTTATGAAACATTTAACTACGCGTTTCTAGGACTCTAAACAAAGTTTCATGCAACATGAGTGCTTATAAGTTCGTCAATGATCTTTGTACAAGTTTCACGAAATTATGAAACATCTAACAACTCGTTTCTAGGACTCTAAACCAAGTTTCATGCAACATGAGTGATTATCATTGTCTCAATGAGCTTTGTACAAGTAGACAAACTTATGAAACATCTAACAACGCGTTTCTAGGACTCTAAACCAAGTTTCATGCAACATGAGAGCTTATAAGTTCCTCAATGAGCTTTTTACAAGTTTCACGAACTTATGAAACATCTAACAACGCGTTTCTAGGACTCTAAATCAAGTTTCATGCAACATGAGAGCTTATAAGTTCCTCAATGAGCTTTTTACAAGTTTCACGAATTTATGAAACATCTGACAACGCGTTTCTAGGACTCTAAACCAAGTTTCATGCAACATGAGAACCGATAAGTTCCTCAATGAGCTTTGTACAAGTTTGACGAACGTATGAAACATCTAACAACGCGTTTCTAGGAATATAAACCAAGTTTCATGTAACATGAGTGCTTATAAGTTCCTCAATGAGCTTTGTACAAGTGTGACGAACGTATGAAACATCTAACAACGCGTTTCTAGGACTATAAACCAAGTTTCATGCAACATGAGTGTTTATAAGTGTCTCAATGAGCTTTGTATAAGTTTGACGAACTTATGAAACATCTAACAACGTGTTTCAAGGACTCTAAACCAAGTTTAATGCAACATGAGAGCTTATAAGTTCCTCAATGAGCTTTATACAAGTTTGACGAAATTATGAAACATCTAACAACGCGTTTCTAGGACTCTAAACCAAGTTTCATGAAACATGAGTGCTTATAAGTTCTTCAATGAGCTTTGTACAAGTTTCACGAACTTATGAAACATCTAACAACGCGTTTCTAGGACTCTAAACCAAGTTACATGCAACATGAGTTCTTATAAGTTCCTCAATCAGCTTTGTACAAGTTTGACGAACGTATGAAACATCTAACAACGCGTTTCTAGGACTCTAAACCAAGTTTCATGCAACATGAGTGATTATAAGTGTCTCAATGAGCTTTGTACAAGTAGACAAACTTATGAAACATTTAACAACGCGTTTCTAGGACTCTAAACCAAGTTTCATGCAACATGAGAGCTTATAAGGTCCTCAATGAGCTTTTTACAAGTTTCACGAACTTATGAAACATCTAACAACGCGTTTCTAGGACTCTAAACCAAGTTTCATGCAACATGAGAGCTTATAAGTTCCTCAATGAGCTTTGTACAAGTTTGACGAACGTATGAAACATCTAACAACGCGTTTCTAGGAATATAAACCAAGTTTCATGCAACATGAGTGCTTATAAGTTCCTCAATGAGCTTTGTACAAGTGTGACGAACGTATGAAACATCTAACAACGCGTTTCTAGGACTATAAACCAAGTTCCATGCAACATGAGTGTTTATAAGTGTCTCAATGAGCTTTGTATAAGTTTGACGAACTTATGAAACATCTAACAACTCGTTTCTAGGACTCTAAACCAAGTTTCATGCAACATGAGAGCTTATAAGTTCCTCAATGAGCTTTGTACAAGTTTTACGAACGTATGAAACATCTAACAACGTGTTTCTAGGACTCTAAACCAAGTTTAATGCAACATGAGAGCTTATAAGTTCCTCAATGAGCTTTATACAAGTTTGACGAACTTATGAAACATCTAACTACGCGTTTCTAGGACTCTAAACAAAGTTTCATGCAACATGAGTGCTTATAAGTTCCTCAATGAGAATTGTACAAGTTTCACGAAATTATGAAACATCTAACAACGCCTATCTAGGACTCTAAATCAAGTTTCATGCAAGATGAGTGCTTATAAGTTCCTCAATGAGCTTTGTTCAAATTTGACGAACGTATGAAACATCTAACAACGCGTTTCTAAAATTCTAAACCAAGTTTCATGCAAGATGAGTGCTTATAAGTTCCTCAATGATCTTTGTACAAGTTTGTCGAACGTATGAAACATCTAACAACGCGTTTCTAGGACTCTAAACCAAGTTTCATGCAACATGAGTGTTTATCAGTGTCTCAATGAGCTTTGTAAAAGATTGACAAACTTCTGAAACATCTAACAACTCGTTTCTAGGACTCTAAACCAAGTTTCGTGCAACATGAGAGCTTATAAGTTCCTCAATGAGCTTTGTACAAGTTTGACGAACGTATGAAACATCTAACAACGTGTTTCTAGGACTCTAAACCAAGTTGCCAAGTTTAATGCAACATGAGAGCTTATAAGTTCCTCAATGAGCTTTATACAAGTTTGACGAACTTATGAAACATCTAACTACGCGTTTCTATGACTCTAAACAAAGTTTCATGCAACATGAGTGCTTATAAGTTCCTCAATGAACTTTGTAAAAGTTTCACGAAATTATGAAACATCTAACAACGCGTATCTAGGACTCTAAACCAAGTTTCATGCAAGATGAGTGCTTATAAGTTCCTCAATGAGCTTTGTACTAGTTTGACGAACGTATGAAACATCTAACAACGCGTTTCTAAAATTCTAAACCAAGTTTCATGCAAGATGAGTGCTTATAAGTTCCTCAATGAGCTTTGTACAAGTTTGACGAACGTATGAAACATCTAACAACGCGTATCTAGGACTCTAAACCAAGTTTCATGCGACATGAGTTCTTATAAGTTCCTCAATAAGCTTTGTACAAGTTTGACGAACTTATAAGACATCTAACAACGCGTTTCTAGGACTCTAAACCAAGTTTCATGCAACATGAGTGATTATAAGTGTCTCAATGAGCTTTGTATAAGTTTGACGAACTTATGAAACATCTAACAACTCGTTTCTAGGACTCTAAACCAAGTTTCATGCAACATGAGAGCTTATAAATTCCTCAACAAGCTTTTTACAAGTTTCACGAACTTATGAAACATCTAACAACGCGTTTCTAGGACTCTAAACCAAGGTTCATGCAACATGAGAGCTTATAAGTTCCTCAACGAGCTTTGTACAAGTTTGACGAACGTATGAAAGATCTAACAACGCGTTTCTACGACTCTAAACCAAGTTTCATGCAACATGAGTGCTTATAAGTTCCTCAATGAGCTTTGTACAAGTTTCACGAACTTATGAAACATCTAACAACGCGTTTCTAGGACTCTAAACCAAGTTTCATGCGACATGAGTGCTTATAAGTAACTCAATGAGTTGTGTACAAGTTTGACGAACGTATGAAACATCTAACAACGTGTTTCAAGGACTCTAAACCAAGTTTCAAGCAACATGAGTGCTTATAAGTTCCTCAATGAGATTTGTACAAGTTTTACGAACGTATGAAACATCTAACAACTCGTTTCTAGGACTCTAAACCAAGTTACATGCAACATGAGTTCTTATAAGTTCCTCAATAAGCTTTGTACAAGTTTGACGAACGTATGAAACATCTAACAACGCGTTTCTAGGACTCTAAACCAAGTTTCATGCAACATGAGTGTTTATAAGTGTCTCAATGAGCTTTGTATAAGTTTGACGAACTTATGAAACATCTAACAACTCGTTTCTAGGACTCTAAACCAAGTTTCATGCAACATGAGAGCTTATAAGTTCCTCAATGAGCTTTGTACAAGTTTGACGAACGTATGAAACATCTAACAACGTGTTTCTAGGACTCTAAACCAAGTTTAATGCAACATGAGAGCTTATAAGTTCCTCAATGAGCTTTATACAAGTTTGACGAACTTATGAAACATCTAACTACGCGTTTCTAGGACTCTAAACAAAGTTTCATGCAACATGAGTGCTTATAAGTTCCTCAATGAGCTTTGTACAAGTTTCACGAAATTATGAAACATCTAACAACGCGTATCTAGGACTCTAAACCAAGTTTCATGCAAGATGAGTGCTTATAAGTTCCTCAATGAGTTTTGTACAAGTTTGACGAACGTATGAAACATCTAACAACGCGTTTCTAAAATTCTAAACCAAGTTTCATGCAAGATGAGTGCTTATAAGTTCCTCAATGAGCTTTGTACAAGTTTGACGAACGTATGAAACATCTAACAAATCATTTCTAGGAATCTAAACCAAGTTTCATGCAACATGAGAGCTTATAAGTTCCTCAATGAGCTTTTTACAAGTTTCACGAATTTATGAAACATCTGACAACGCGTTTCTAGGACTCTAAACCAAGTTTCATGCAACATGAGAACTGATAAGTTCCTCAATGAGCTTTGTACAAGTTTGACGAACGTATGAAACATCTAACAACGCGTTTCTAGGAATATAAACCAAGTTTCATGTAACATGAGTGCTTATAAGTTCCTCAATGAGCTTTGTACAAGTGTGACGAACGTATGAAACATCTAACAACGCGTTTCTAGGACTATAAACCAAGTTTCATGCAACATGAGTGTTTATAAGTGTCTCAATGAGCTTTGTATAAGTTTGACGAACTTATGAAACATCTAACAACGTGTTTCAAGGACTCTAAACCAAGTTTAATGCAACATGAGAGCTTATAAGTTCCTCAATGAGCTTTATACAAGTTTGACGAAATTATGAAACATCTAACAACGCGTTTCTAGGACTCTAAACCAAGTTTCATGAAACATGAGTGCTTATAAGTTCTTCAATGAGCTTTGTACAAGTTTCACGAACTTATGAAACATCTAACAACTCGTTTCTAGGACTCTAAACCAAGTTTCATGCAACATGAGAGCTTATAAGTTCCTCAATGAGCATTGTACAAGTTTGACGAACGTATGAAACATCTAACAAGGTGTTTCTAGGACTCTAAACCAAGTTTAATGCAACATGAGAGCTTATAAGTATCTCAATGAGCTTTGTATAAGTTTGACGAACTTATGAAACATCTAACAACGCGTTTCTAGGACTCTAAACCAAGTTTCATGCAACATGAGAGCTTATAAGTTCCTCAATGAGGTTTGTACAAGTTTCACGAACTTATGAAACATCTAACAACGCGTTTCTAGGACTCCAAACCAAGTTTCATGCAACATGAGTTATTATAAGTGTCTCAATGAGCTTTGTACATGTAGACGAACTTATGAAACATCTAACAACGCGTTTCTATGACTCTAAACCAAGTTTCATGCAACATGAGAGCTTATAAGTTCCTCAATGAGCTTTTTACAAGTTTCACGAACTTATGAAACATCTAACAACGCGTTTCTAGGACTCTAAACCAAGTTTCATGCAACATGAGTGCTTATAAGTTCCTCAATGTGCTTTGTACAAGTTTGACGAACGTATGAAAAATCTAACAACGCGTTTCTAGGACTCTAAACCAAGTTTCATGCAACATGAGTGCATATAAGTTCCTCAATGAGCTTTGTACAAGTTTGACGAACGTATGAAAGATCTAACAACGTAATTCTACGACTCTAAACCAAGTTTCATGCAACATGAGTGCTTATAAGTTCCTCAATGAGCTTTGTACAAGTTTGACGAACGTATGAAAGATCTAACAACGCGTTTCTACGACTCTAAACCAAGTTTCATGCAACATGAGTGCTTATAAGTTCCTCAATGAGCTTTGTACAAGTTTCACGAACTTATGAAACATCTAACAACGCGTTTCTAGGACTCTAAACCAAGTTTCATGCGACATGAGTGCTTATAAGTATCTCAATGAGTTGTGTACAAGTTTGACGAAAGTATGAAACATATAACAACGCGTTTCAAGGACTCTAAACCAAGTTTCAAGCAACATGAGTGCTTATAAGTTCCTCAATGAGCTTTGTACAAGTTTTACGAACGTATGAAACATCTAACAACGCGTTTCTAGGACTCTAAACCAAGTTACATGCAACATGAGTTCTTATAAGTTCCTCAATCAGCTTTGTACAAGTTTGACGAACGTATGAAACATCTAACAACGCGTTTCTAGGACTCTAAACCAAGTTTCATGCAACATGAGTGATTATAAGTGTCTCAATGAGCTTTGTACAAGTAGACAAACTTATGAAACATTTAACAACGCGTTTCTAGGACTCTAAACCAAGTTTCATGCAACATGAGAGCTTATAAGGTCCTCAATGAGCTTTTTACAAGTTTCACGAACTTATGAAACATCTAACAACGCGTTTCTAGGACTCTAAACCAAGTTTCATGCAACATGAGAGCTTATAAGTTCCTCAATGAGCTTTGTACAAGTTTGACGAACGTATGAAACATCTAACAACGCGTTTCTAGGAATATAAACCAAGTTTCATGCAACATGAGTGCTTATAAGTTCCTCAATGAGCTTTGTACAAGTGTGACGAACGTATGAAACATCTAACAACGCGTTTCTAGGACTATAAACCAAGTTCCATGCAACATGAGTGTTTATAAGTGTCTCAATGAGCTTTGTATAATTTTGACGAACTTATGAAACATCTAACAACTCGTTTCTAGGACTCTAAACCAAGTTTCATGCAACATGAGAGCTTATAAGTTCCTCAATGAGCTTTGTACAAGTTTTACGAACGTATGAAACATCTAACAACGTGTTTCTAGGACTCTAAACCAAGTTTAATGCAACATGAGAGCTTATAAGTTCCTCAATGAGCTTTATACAAGTTTGACGAACTTATGAAACATCTAACTACGCGTTTCTAGGACTCTAAACAAAGTTTCATGCAACATGAGTGCTTATAAGTTCCTCAATGAGAATTGTACAAGTTTCACGAAATTATGAAACATCTAACAACGCCTATCTAGGACTCTAAATCAAGTTTCATGCAAGATGAGTGCTTATAAGTTCCTCAATGAGCTTTGTTCAAATTTGACGAACGTATGAAACATCTAACAACGCGTTTCTAAAATTCTAAACCAAGTTTCATGCAAGATGAGTGCTTATAAGTTCCTCAATGATCTTTGTACAAGTTTGTCGAACGTATGAAACATCTAACAACGCGTTTCTAGGACTCTAAACCAAGTTTCATGCAACATGAGTGTTTATCGGTGTCTCAATGAGCTTTGTAAAAGATTGACAAACTTCGAAACATCTAACAACTCGTTTCTAGGACTCTAAACCAAGTTTCGTGCAACATGAGAGCTTATAAGTTCCTCAATGAGCTTTGTACAAGTTTGACGAACGTATGAAACATCTAACAACGTGTTTCTAGGACTCTAAACCAAGTTGCCAAGTTTAATGCAACATGAGAGCTTATAAGTTCCTCAATGAGCTTTATACAAGTTTGACGAACTTATGAAACATCTAACTACGCGTTTCTATGACTCTAAACAAAGTTTCATGCAACATGAGTGCTTATAAGTTCCTCAATGAACTTTGTAAAAGTTTCACGAAATTATGAAACATCTAACAACGCGTATCTAGGACTCTAAACCAAGTTTCATGCAAGATGAGTGCTTATAAGTTCCTCAATGAGCTTTGTACTAGTTTGACGAACGTATGAAACATCTAACAACGCGTTTCTAAAATTCTAAACCAAGTTTCATGCAAGATGAGTGCTTATAAGTTCCTCAATGAGCTTTGTACAAGTTTGACGAACGTATGAAACATCTAACAACGCGTATCTAGGACTCTAAACCAAGTTTCATGCGACATGAGTGCTTATAAGTAACTCAATGAGCTGTGAACAAGTTTGACGAACGTATGAAACATCTAACAACGTGTTTCAAGGACTCTAAACCAAGTTTCAAGCAACATGAGTGCTTATAAGTTCCTCAATGAGCTTTGTACAAGTTTTACGAACGTATGAAACATCTAACAACGCGTTTCTAGGACTCTAAACCAAGTTTAATGCAACATGAGTTCTTATAAGTTCCTCAATAAGCTTTGTACAAGTTTGACGAACTTATAAGACATCTAACAACGCGTTTCTAGGACTCTAAACCAAGTTTCATGCAACATGAGTGATTATAAGTGTCTCAATGAGCTTTGTATAAGTTTGACGAACTTATGAAACATCTAACAACTCGTTTCTAGGACTCTAAACCAAATTTCATGCAACATGAGAGCTTATAAATTCCTCAACAAGCTTTTTACAAGTTTCACGAACTTATGAAACATCTAACAACGCGTTTCTAGGACTCTAAACCAAGGTTCATGCAACATGAGAGCTTATAAGTTCATCAACGAGCTTTGTACAAGTTTGACGAACGTATGAAAGATCTAACAACGCGTTTCTACGACTCTAAACCAAGTTTCATGCAACATGAGTGCTTATAAGTTCCTCAATGAGCTTTGTACAAGTTTCACGAACTTATGAAACATCTAACAACGCGTTTCTAGGACTCTAAACCAAGTTTCATGCGACATGAGTGCTTATAAGTAACTCAATGAGTTGTGTACAAGTTTGACGAACGTATGAAACATCTAACAACGTGTTTCAAGGACTCTAAACCAAGTTTCAAGCAACATGAGTGCTTATAAGTTCCTCAATGAGATTTGTACAAGTTTTACGAACGTATGAAACATCTAACAACTCGTTTCTAGGACTCTAAACCAAGTTACATGCAACATGAGTTCTTATAAGTTCCTCAATAAGCTTTGTACAAGTTTGACGAACGTATGAAACATCTAACAACGCGTTTCTAGGACTCTAAACCAAGTTTCATGCAACATGAGTGTTTATAAGTGTCTCAATGAGCTTTGTATAAGTTTGACGAACTTATGAAACATCTAACAACTCGTTTCTAGGACTCTAAACCAAGTTTCATGCAACATGAGAGCTTATAAGTTCCTCAATGAGCTTTGTACAAGTTTGACGAACGTATGAAACATCTAACAACGTGTTTCTAGGACTCTAAACCAAGTTTAATGCAACATGAGAGCTTATAAGTTCCTCAATGAGCTTTATACAAGTTTGACGAACTTATGAAACATCTAACTACGCGTTTCTAGGACTCTAAACAAAGTTTCATGCAACATGAGTGCTTATAAGTTCCTCAATGAGCTTTGTACAAGTTTCACGAAATTATGAAACATCTAACAACGCGTATCTAGGACTCTAAACCAAGTTTCATGCAAGATGAGTGCTTATAAGTTCCTCAATGAGTTTTGTACAAGTTTGACGAACGTATGAAACATCTAACAACGCGTTTCTAAAATTCTAAACCAAGTTTCATGCAAGATGAGTGCTTATAAGTTCCTCAATGAGCTTTGTACAAGTTTGACGAACGTATGAAACATCTAACAAATCATTTCTAGGAATCTAAACCAAGTTTCATGCAACATGAGAGCTTATAAGTTCCTCAATGAGCTTTGTACAAGTTTGACGAACGTATGAAACATCTAACAACGCGTTTCTAGGACTCTAAACCAAGTTTCATGCAACATGAGAGCTTATAAGTTCCTCAATGAGCTTTTTACAAGTTTCACGAACTTATGAAACATCTAACAACGCGTTTCTAGGACTCTAAACCAAGTTTCATGCAACATGAGAGCTTATAAGTTCCTCAATGAGCTTTGTACAAGTTTGACGAACGTATGAAAGATCTAACAACGCGTTTCTACGACTCTAAACCAATTTTCATGCAACATGAGTGCTTATAAGTTCCTCAATGAGCTTTGTACAAGTTTCACGAACTTATGAAACATCTAACAACGCGTTTCTAGGACTCTAAACCAAGTTTCATGCGACATGAGTGCTTATAAGTAACTCAATGAGTTGTGTACAAGTTTGACGAACGTATGAAACATCTAACAACGTGTTTCAAGGACTCTAAACCAAGTTTCAAGCAACATGAGTGCTTATAAGTTCCTCAATGAGCTTTGTACAAGTTTTACGAACGTATGAAACATCTAACAACTCGTTTCTAGGACTCTAAACCAAGTTACATGCAACATGAGTTCTTATAAGTTCCTCAATAAGCTTTGTACAAGTTTGACAAACGTATGAAACATCTAACAACACGTTTCTAGGACTCTAAACCAAGTTTCATGCAACATGAGTGTGTTTATAAGTGTCTCAATGAGCTTTGTATAAGTTTGACGAACTTATGAAACATCTAACAACTCGTTACTAGGACTCTAAACCAAGTTTCATGCAACATGAGAGCTTATAAGTTCCTCAATGAGCTTTGTACAAGTTTGACGAACGTATGAAACATCTAACAACGTGTTTGTAGGACTCTAAACCAAGTTTAATGCAACATGAGAGCTTATAAGTTCCTCAATGAGCTTTATACAAGTTTGACGAACTTATGAAACATCTAACTACGCGTTTCTAGGACTCTATACAAAGTTTCATGCAACATGAGTGCTTATAAGTTCCTCAATGAGCTTTGTACAAGTTTCACGAACTTATGAAACATCTAACAACGCGTTTCTAGGACTCTAAACCAAGTTTCATGCGACATGAGTGCTTATAAGTAACTCAATGAGCTGTGAACAAGTTTGACGAACGTAAGAAACATATAACAACGTGTTTCAAGGACTCTAAACCAGGTTTCAAGCAACATGAGTGCTTATAAGTTCCTCAATGAGCTTTGTACAAGTTTTACGAACGTATGAAACATCTAACAACTCGTTTCTAGGACTCTAAACCAAGTTACATGCCACATGAGTTCTTATAAGTTCCTCAATAAGCTTTGTACAAGTTTGACGAACGTATGAAACATCTAACAACGCGTTTCTAGGACTCTAAACCAAGTTTCATGCAACATGAGTGTGTTTATAAGTGTCTCAATGAGCTTTGTATAAGTTTGACGAACTTATGAAACATCTAACAACTCGTTTCTAGGACTCTAAACCAAGTTTCATGCAACATGAGAGCTTATAAGTTCCTCAATGAGCTTTGTACAAGTTTGACGAACGTATGTAACATCTAACAACGTGTTTCTAGGACTCTAAACCAAGTTTAATGCAACATGAGAGCTTATAAGTTCCTCAATGAGCTTTATACAACTTTGACGAACTTATGAAACATCTAACTACGCATTTCTAGGACTCTAAACAAAGTTTAATGCAACATGAGTTCTTATAAGTTCCTCAATGAGCTTTGTACAAGTTTCACGAAATTATGAAACATCTAACAACGCGTATCTAGGACTCTAAACCAAGTTTCATGCAAGATGAGTGCTTATAAGTTCCTCAATGAGCTTTGTTCAAGTTTGACGAACGTATGAAACATCTAACAAATCATTTCTAGGACTCTAAACCAAGTTTCATGCAACATGAGAGCTTATAAGTTCCTCAATGAGCTTTGTACAAGTTTGACGAACGTATGAAACATCTAACAACGCGTTTCTAGGACTCTAAACCAAGTTTAATGCAACATGAGTGCTTATAAGTTCCTCAATGAGCTTTGTACAAGTTTCACGAACTTATAAGACATCTAACAACGCGTTTCTAGGACTCTAAACCAAGTTTCATGCAACATGAGTAATTATAAGTGTCTCAATGAGCTTTGTACAAGTAGACGAACTTATGAAACATCTAACAACGCGTTTCTAGGATTCTAAACCAAGTTTCATGCAACATGAGACCTTATAAGTTCCTCAACGAGCTTTTTACAAGTTTCACGGACTTATGAAACATCTAACAACGCGTTTCTAGGACTCTAAACCAAGGTTCATGTAACATGAGAGCTTACAAGTTCCTCAATGAGCTTTGTACAAGTTTGACGAACGTATGAAAGATCTAACAACGCGTTTCTAGGAATATAAACTAAGTTTCATGCAACATGAGTGCTTATAAGTTCCTCAATGAGCTTTGTACAAGTGTGACGAACGTATGAAACATCTAACAACGCGTTTCTAGGACTCTAAACCAATTTTCATGCAACATGAGTGCTTATAAGTATCTGAATGAGCTTTGTATAAGTTTCACGAACTTATGAAACATCTAACAACGCGTTTCTAGGACTCTAAACCAAGTTTCATGCAACATGAGTGCTTATAAGTATCTCAATGAGCTTTGTATAAGTTTCACGAACTTATGAAACATCTAACAACGCGTTTCTAGGACTCTAATACAAGTTTCATGCAACATGAGTGCTTATAAGTTCCTCAAAGAGCTTTGTACAAGTTTCACGAACTTATGAAACATCTAACAACGCGTTTCTAGGACTCTAAACCAAGTTTCATGCGACATGAGTGCTTATAAGTATCTCAATGAGCTGTGTACAAGTTTGACTAACGTATGAAACATCTAACAACGCGTTTCAAGGACTCTAAATTAAGTTTCAAGCAAAATGAGTGCTTATAAGTTCCTCAATGAGCTTTGTACAAGTTTGACGAACGTATGAAACATCTAACAACGCGTTTCTAAAATTCTAAACCAAGTTTCATGCAAGATGAGTGCTTATAAGTTGCTCAATGAGCTTTGTACAACTTTGACGAACGTATGAAACATCTAACAAATCATTTCTAGGACTCTAAACCAAATTTCATGCAACATGAGAGCTTATAAGTTCCTCAATGAGCTTTGTACAAGTTTGACGAACGTATGAAACATCTAACAACGCGTTTCTAGGACTCTAAACCAAGTTTAATGCAACATGAGTGCTTATAAGTTCCTCAATGAGCTTTGTACAAGTTTCACGAACTTATGAAACATCTAACAACGCGTTTCTAGGACTCTAAACCAAGTTTCATGCGACATGAGTGCTTATAAGTAACTCAATGAGTTGTGTACAAGTTTGACGAACGTATGAAACATCTAACAACGTGTTTCAAGGACTCTAAACCAAGTTTCAAGCAACATGAGTGCTTATAAGTTCCTCAATGAGCTTTGTACAAGTTTTACGAACGTATGAAACATCTAACAACTCGTTTCTAGGACTCTAAACCAAGTTACATGCAACATGAGTTCTTATAAGTTCCTCAATAAGCTTTGTACAAGTTTGACGAACGTATGAAACATCTAACAACACGTTTCTAGGACTCTAAACCAAGTTTCATGCAACATGAGTGTGTTTATAAGTGTCTCAATGAGCTTTGTATAAGTTTGACGAACTTATGAAACATCTAACAACTCGTTACTAGGACTCTAAACCAAGTTTCATGCAACATGAGAGCTTATAAGTTCCTCAATGAGCTTTGTACAAGTTTGACGAACGTATGAAACATCTAACAACGTGTTTGTAGGACTCTAAACCAAGTTTAATGCAACATTAGAGCTTATAAGTTCCTCAATGAGCTTTATACAAGTTTGACGAACTTATGAAACATCTAACTACGCGTTTCTAGGACTCTATACAAAGTTTCATGCAACATGAGTGCTTATAAGTTCCTCAATGAGCTTTGTACAAGTTTCACGAACTTATGAAACATCTAACAACGCGTTTCTAGGACTCTAAACCAAGTTTCATGCAAGATGAGTGCTTATAAGTTCCTCAATGAGTTTTGTACAAGTTTGACGAACGTATGAAACATCTAACAACGCGTTTCTAAAATTCTAAACCAAGTTTCATGCAAGATGAGTGCTTATAAGTTCCTCAATGAGCTTTGTACAAGTTTGACGAACGTATGAAACATCTAACAAATCATTTCTAGGAATCTAAACCAAGTTTCATGCAACATGAGAGATTATAAGTTCCTCAATGAGCTTTGTACAAGTTTGACGAACGTATGAAACATCTAACAACGCGTTTCTAGGACTCTAAACCAAGTTTCATGCAACATGAGAGCTTATAAGTTCCTCAATGAGCTTTGTACAAGTTTGACGAACGTATGAAACATCTAACAACGTGTTTGTAGGACTCTAAACCAAGTTTAATGCAACATGAGAGCTTATAAGTTCCTCAATGAGCTTTGTACAAGTTTGACGAACGTATGAAACATCTAACAACGTGTTTGTAGGACTCTAAACCAAGTTTAATGCAACATGAGAGCTTATAAGTTCCTCAATGAGCTTTATACAAGTTTGACGAACTTATGAAACATCTAACTACGCGTTTCTAGGACTCTAAACCAAGTTTCATGCGACATGAGTGCTTATAAGTAACTCAATGAGCTGTGAACAAGTTTGACGAACGTATGAAACATCTAACAACGTGTTTCAAGGACTCTAAACCAAGTTTCAAGCAACATGAGTGCTTATAAGTTCCTCAATGAGCTTTGTACAAGTTTTACGAACGTATGAAACATCTAACAACTCGTTTCTAGGACTCTAAACCAAGTTACATGCCACATGAGTTCTTATAAGTTCCTCAATAAGCTTTGTACAAGTTTGACGAACGTATGAAACATCTAACAACGCGTTTCTAGGACTCTAAACCAAGTTTCATGCAACATGAGTGTGTTTATAAGTGTCTCAATGAGCTTTGTATAAGTTTGACGAACTTATGAAACATCTAACAACTCGTTTCTAGGACTCTAAACCAAGTTTCATGCAACATGAGAGCTTATAAGTTCCTCAATGAGCTTTATACAAGTTTGACGAACGTATGAAACATCTAACAACGTGTTTCTAGGACTCTAAACCAAGTTTAATGCAACATGAGAGCTTATAAGTTCCTCAATGAGCTTTATACAACTTTGACGAACTTATGAAACATCTAACTACGCGTTTCTAGGACTCTAAACAAAGTTTAATGCAACATGAGTGCTTATAAGTTCCTCAATGAGCTTTGTACAAGTTTCACGAAATTATGAAACATCTAACAACGCGTATCTAGGACTCTAAACCAAGTTTCATGCAAGATGAGTGCTTATAAGTTCCTCAATGAGCTTTGTTCAAGTTTGACGAACGTATGAAACATCTAACAAATCATTTCTAGGACTCTAAACCAAGTTTCATGCAACATGAGAGCTTATAAGTTCCTCAATGAGCTTTGTACAAGTTTGACGAACGTATGAAACATCTAACAACGCGTTTCTAGGACTCTAAACCAAGTTTAATGCAACATGAGTGCTTATAAGTTCCTCAATGAGCTTTGTACAAGTTTCACGAACTTATAAGACATCTAACAACGCGTTTCTAGGACTCTAAACCAAGTTTCATGCAACATGAGTAATTATAAGTGTCTCAATGAGCTTTGTACAAGTAGACGAACTTATGAAACATCTAACAACGCGTTTCTAGGATTCTAAACCAAGTTTCATGCAACATGAGACCTTATAAGTTCCTCAACGAGCTTTTTACAAGTTTCACGGACTTATGAAACATCTAACAACGCGTTTCTAGGACTCTAAACCAAGTTTCATGTAACATGAGAGCTTACAAGTTCCTCAATGAGCTTTGTACAAGTTTGACGAACGTATGAAAGATCTAACAACGCGTTTCTAGGAATATAAACTAAGTTTCATGCAACATGAGTGCTTATAAGTTCCTCAATGAGCTTTGTACAAGTGTGACGAACGTATGAAACATCTAACAACGCGTTTCTAGGACTCTAAACCAATTTTCATGCAACATGAGTGCTTATAAGTATCTGAATGAGCTTTGTATAAGTTTCACGAACTTATGAAACATCTAACAACGCGTTTCTAGGACTCTAAACCAAGTTTCATGCAACATGAGTGCTTATAAGTATCTCAATGAGCTTTGTATAAGTTTCACGAACTTATGAAACATCTAACAACGCGTTTCTAGGACTCTAATACAAGTTTCATGCAACATGAGTGCTTATAAGTTCCTCAAAGAGCTTTGTACAAGTTTCACGAACTTATGAAACATCTAACAACGCGTTTCTAGGACTCTAAACCAAGTTTCATGCGACATGAGTGCTTATAAGTATCTCAATGAGCTGTGTACAAGTTTGACTAACGTATGAAACATCTAACAACGCGTTTCAAGGACTCTAAACCAAGTTTCAAGCAAAATGAGTGCTTATAAGTTCCTCAATGAGCTTTGTACAAGTTTGACGAACGTATGAAACATCTAACAACGCGTTTCTAAAATTCTAAACCAAGTTTCATGCAAGATGAGTGCTTATAAGTTGCTCAATGAGCTTTGTACAACTTTGACGAACGTATGAAACATCTAACAAATCATTTCTAGGACTCTAAACCAAATTTCATGCAACATGAGAGCTTATAAGTTCCTCAATGAGCTTTGTACAAGTTTGACGAACGTATGAAACATCTAACAACGCGTTTCTAGGACTCTAAACCAAGTTTAATGCAACATGAGTGCTTATAAGTTCCTCAATGAGCTTTGTACAAGTTTCACGAACTTATGAAACATCTAACAACGCGTTTCTAGGACTCTAAACCAAGTTTCATGCGACATGAGTGCTTATAAGTAACTCAATGAGTTGTGTACAAGTTTGACGAACGTATGAAACATCTAACAACGTGTTTCAAGGACTCTAAACCAAGTTTCAAGCAACATGAGTGCTTATAAGTTCCTCAATGAGCTTTGTACAAGTTTTACGAACGTATGAAACATCTAACAACTCGTTTCTAGGACTCTAAACCAAGTTACATGCAACATGAGTTCTTATAAGTTCCTCAATAAGCTTTGTACAAGTTTGACGAACGTATGAAACATCTAACAACACGTTTCTAGGACTCTAAACCAAGTTTCATGCAACATGAGTGTGTTTATAAGTGTCTCAATGAGCTTTGTATAAGTTTGACGAACTTATGAAACATCTAACAACTCGTTACTAGGACTCTAAACCAAGTTTCATGCAACATGAGAGCTTATAAGTTCCTCAATGAGCTTTGTACAAGTTTGACGAACGTATGAAACATCTAACAACGTGTTTGTAGGACTCTAAACCAAGTTTAATGCAACATGAAAGCTTATAAGTTCCTCAATGAGCTTTATACAAGTTTGACGAACTTATGAAACATCTAACTACGCGTTTCTAGGACTCTATACAAAGTTTCATGCAACATGAGTGCTTATAAGTTCCTCAATGAGCTTTGTACAAGTTTCACGAACTTATGAAACATCTAACAACGCGTTTCTAGGACTCTAAACCAAGTTTCATGCTACATGAGTGCTTATAAGTAACTCAATGAGCTGTGAACAAGTTTGACGAACGTATGAAACATCTAACAACGTGTTTCAAGGACTCTAAACCAAGTTTCAAGCAACATGAGTGCTTATAAGTTCCTCAATGAGCTTTGTACAAGTTTTACGAACGTATGAAACATCTAACAACTCGTTTCTAGGACTCTAAACCAAGTTACATGCCACATGAGTTCTTATAAGTTCCTCAATAAGCTTTGTACAAGTTTGACGAACGTATGAAACATCTAACAACGCGTTTCTAGGACTCTAAACCAAGTTTCATGCAACATGAGTGTGTTTATAAGTGTCTCAATGAGCTTTGTATAAGTTTGACGAAGTTATGAAACATCTAACAACTCGTTTCTAGGACTCTAAACCAAGTTTCATGCAACATGAGAGCTTATAAGTTCCTCAATGAGCTTTGTACAAGTTTGACGAACGTATGAAACATCTAACAACGTGTTTCTAGGACTCTAAACCAAGTTTAATGCAACATGAGAGCTTATAAGTTCCTCAATGAGCTTTATACAAGTTTGACGAACTTATGAAACATCTAACAACTCGTTTCTAGGACTCTAAACCAATTTTCATGCAACATGAGTGCTTATAAGTATCTGAATGAGCTTTGTATAAGTTTCACGAACTTATGAAACATCTAACAACGCGTTTCTAGGACTCTAAACCAAGTTTCATGCAACATGAGTGCTTATAAGTATCTCAATGAGCTTTGTATAAGTTTCACGAACTTATGAAACATCTAACAACGCGTTTCTAGGACTCTAATACAAGTTTCATGCAACATGAGTGCTTATAAGTTCCTCAAAGAGCTTTGTACAAGTTTCACGAACTTATGAAACATCTAACAACGCGTTTCTAGGACTCTAAACCAAGTTTCATGCGACATGAGTGCTTATAAGTATCTCAATGACCTGTGTACAAGTTTGACTAACGTATGAAACATCTAACAACGCGTTTCAAGGACTCTAAACCAAGTTTCAAGCAAAATGAGTGCTTATAAGTTCCTCAATGAGCTTTGTACAAGTTTGACGAACGTATGAAACATCTAACAACGCGTTTCTAAAATTCTAAACCAAGTTTCATGCAAGATGAGTGCTTATAAGTTGCTCAATGAG
This sequence comes from Cochlearia excelsa, assembly GCA_963556525.1. Taxonomy (NCBI): domain Eukaryota; kingdom Viridiplantae; phylum Streptophyta; class Magnoliopsida; order Brassicales; family Brassicaceae; genus Cochlearia; species Cochlearia excelsa. The sequence continues at coordinate 33,215,530 of OY748327.1, read as the reverse complement.
CTTTGTACAACTTTGACGAACGTATGAAACATCTAACAAATCATTTCTAGGACTCTAAACCAAATTTCATGCAACATGAGAGCTTATAAGTTCCTCAATGAGCTTTGTACAAGTTTGACGAACGTATGAAACATCTAACAACGCGTTTCTAGGACTCTAAACCAAGTTTAATGCAACATGAGTGCTTATAAGTTCCTCAATGAGCTTTGTACAAGTTTCACGAACTTATGAAACATCTAACAACGCGTTTCTAGGACTCTAAACCAAGTTTCATGCGACATGAGTGCTTATAAGTAACTCAATGAGTTGTGTACAAGTTTGACGAACGTATGAAACATCTAACAACGTGTTTCAAGGACTCTAAACCAAGTTTCAAGCAACATGAGTGCTTATAAGTTCCTCAATGAGCTTTGTACAAGTTTTACGAACGTATGAAACATCTAACAACTCGTTTCTAGGACTCTAAACCAAGTTACATGCAACATGAGTTCTTATAAGTTCCTCAATAAGCTTTGTACAAGTTTGACGAACGTATGAAACATCTAACAACGCGTTTCTAGGACTCTAAACCAAGTTTCATGCAACATGAGTGTGTTTATAAGTGTCTCAATGAGCTTTGTATAAGTTTGACGAAGTTATGAAACATCTAACAACTCGTTTCTAGGACTCTAAACCAAGTTTCATGCAACATGAGAGCTTATAAGTTCCTCAATGAGCTTTGTACAAGTTTGACGAACGTATGAAACATCTAACAACGTGTTTCTAGGACTCTAAACCAAGTTTAATGCAACATGAGAGCTTATAAGTTCCTCAATGATCTTTATACAAGTTTGACGAACTTATGAAACATCTAACTACGCGTTTCTAGGACTCTAAACAAAGTTTAATGCAACATGAGTGCTTATAAGTTCCTCAATGAGCTTTGTACAAGTTTCACGAAATTATGAAACATCTAACAACGCGTATCTAGGACTCTAAACCAAGTTTCATGCAAGATGAGTGCTTATAAGTTCCTCAATGAGCTTTGTTCAAGTTTGACGAACGTATGAAACATCTAACAAATCATTTCTAGGACTCTAAACCAAGTTTCATGCAACATGAGAGCTTATAAGTTCCTCAATGAGCTTTGTACAAGTTTGACGAACGTATGAAACATCTAACAACGCGTTTCTAGGACTCTAAACCAAGTTTAATGCAACATGAGTGCTTATAACTTCCTCGGTGAGCTTTGTACAAGTTTCACGAACTTATAAGACATCTAACAACGCGTTTCTAGGACTCTAAACCAAGTTTCATGCAACATGAGTAATTATAAGTGTCTCAATGAGCTTTGTATAAGTTTGACGAACTTATGAAACATCTAACAACTCGTTTCTAGGACTCTAAACCAAGTTTCATGCAACATGAGAGCTTATAAGTTCCTCAACAAGCTTTTTACAAGTTTCACGAACTTATGAAACATCTAACAACGCGTTTCTAGGACTCTAAACCAAGTTTCATGCAACATGAGAGCTTATAAGTTCCTCAACGAGCTTTTTACAAGTATCACGAACTTATGAAACATCTAACAACGCGTTTCTAGGATTCTAAACCAAGTTTCATGAACCATGAGTGCTTATTAGTTCCTCAATGAGCTTTGTACAAGTTTGACGAACGTATGAAACATCTAACAACGCGTTTCTAGGACTCTAAACCAAGTTTCATGCAACATGAGTGCTTATAAGTTCCTCAATGAGCTTTGTACAAGTTTGACGGACGTATGAAAGATCTAACAACGCGTTACTACGACTCTAAACCAAATTTCATGCAACATGAGTGCTTATAAATTCCTCAATGAGCTTTGTACAAGTTTCACGAACTTATAAGACATCTAACAACGCGTTTCTAGGACTCTAAACCAAGTTTCAAGCAAAATGAGTGCTTATAAGTTCCTCAATGAGCTTTGTACAAGTTTGACGAACGTATGAAACATCTAACAACGCGTTTCTAAAATTCTAAACCAACTTTCATGCAAGATGAGTGCTTATAAGTTGCTCAATGAGCTTTGTACAACTTTGACGAACGTATGAAACATCTAACAAATCATTTCTAGGACTCTAAACCAAATTTCATGCAACATGAGAGCTTATAAGTTCCTCAATGAGCTTTGTACAAGTTTGACGAACGTATGAAACATCTAACAACGCGTTTCTAGGACTCTAAACCAAGTTTAATGCAACATGAGTGCTTATAAGTTCCTCAAAGAGCTTTGTACAAGTTTCACGAACTTATGAAACATCTAACAACGCGTTTCTAGGACTCTAAACCAAGTTTCATGCGACATGAGTGCTTATAAGTATCTCAATGACCTGTGTACAAGTTTGACTAACGTATGAAACATCTAACAACGCGTTTCAAGGACTCTAAACCAAGTTTCAAGCAAAATGAGTGCTTATAAGTTCCTCAATGAGCTTTGTACAAGTTTGACGAACGTATGAAACATCTAACAACGCGTTTCTAAAATTCTAAACCAAGTTTCATGCAAGATGAGTGCTTATAAGTTGCTCAATGAGCTTTGTACAACTTTGACGAACGTATGAAACATCTAACAAATCATTTCTAGGACTCTAAACCAAATTTCATGCAACATGAGAGCTTATAAGTTCCTCAATGAGCTTTGTACAAGTTTGACGAACGTATGAAACATCTAACAACGCGTTTCTAGGACTCTAAACCAAGTTTAATGCAACATGAGTGCTTATAAGTTCCTCAATGAGCTTTGTACAAGTTTCACGAACTTATGAAACATCTAACAACGCGTTTCTAGGACTCTAAACCAAGTTTCATGCGACATGAGTGCTTATAAGTAACTCAATGAGTTGTGTACAAGTTTGACGAACGTATGAAACATCTAACAACGTGTTTCAAGGACTCTAAACCAAGTTTCAAGCAACATGAGTGCTTATAAGTTCCTCAATGAGCTTTGTACAAGTTTTACGAACGTATGAAACATCTAACAACTCGTTTCTAGGACTCTAAACCAAGTTACATGCAACATGAGTTCTTATAAGTTCCTCAATAAGCTTTGTACAAGTTTGACGAACGTATGAAACATCTAACAACGCGTTTCTAGGACTCTAAACCAAGTTTCATGCAACATGAGTGTGTTTATAAGTGTCTCAATGAGCTTTGTATAAGTTTGACGAAGTTATGAAACATCTAACAACTCGTTTCTAGGACTCTAAACCAAGTTTCATGCAACATGAGAGCTTATAAGTTCCTCAATGAGCTTTGTACAAGTTTGACGAACGTATGAAACATCTAACAACGTGTTTCTAGGACTCTAAACCAAGTTTAATGCAACATGAGAGCTTATAAGTTCCTCAATGAGCTTTATACAAGTTTGACGAACTTATGAAACATCTAACTACGCGTTTCTAGGACTCTAAACAAAGTTTAATGCAACATGAGTGCTTATAAGTTCCTCAATGAGCTTTGTACAAGTTTCACGAAATTATGAAACATCTAACAACGCGTATCTAGGACTCTAAACCAAGTTTCATGCAAGATGAGTGCTTATAAGTTCCTCAATGAGCTTTGTTCAAGTTTGACGAACGTATGAAACATCTAACAAATCATTTCTAGGACTCTAAACCAAGTTTCATGCAACATGAGAGCTTATAAGTTCCTCAATGAGCTTTGTACAAGTTTGACGAACGTATGAAACATCTAACAACGCGTTTCTAGGACTCTAAACCAAGTTTAATGCAACATGAGTGCTTATAACTTCCTCAGTGAGCTTTGTACAAGTTTCACGAACTTATAAGACATCTAACAACGCGTTTCTAGGACTCTAAACCAAGTTTCATGCAACATGAGTAATTATAAGTGTCTCAATGAGCTTTGTATAAGTTTGACGAACTTATGAAACATCTAACAACTCGTTTCTAGGACTCTAAACCAAGTTTCATGCAACATGAGAGCTTATAAGTTCCTCAACAAGCTTTTTACAAGTTTCACGAACTTATGAAACATCTAACAACGCGTTTCTAGGACTCTAAACCAAGTTTCATGCAACATGAGAGCTTATAAGTTCCTCAACGAGCTTTTTACAAGTATCACGAACTTATGAAACATCTAACAACGCGTTTCTAGGATTCTAAACCAAGTTTCATGAACCATGAGTGCTTATTAGTTCCTCAATGAGCTTTGTACAAGTTTGACGAACGTATGAAACATCTAACAACGCGTTTCTAGGACAATAAACCAAGTTTCATGCAACATGAGTGCTTATAAGTTCCTCAATGAGCTTTGTACAAGTTTGACGGACGTATGAAAGATCTAACAACGCGTTACTACGACTCTAAACCAAATTTCATGCAACATGAGTGCTTATAAATTCCTCAATGAGCTTTGTACAAGTTTCACGAACTTATAAGACATCTAACAACGCGTTTCTAGGACTCTAAACCAAGTTTCAAGCAAAATGAGTGCTTATAAGTTCCTCAATGAGCTTTGTACAAGTTTGACGAACGTATGAAACATCTAACAACGCGTTTCTAAAATTCTAAACCAAGTTTCATGCAAGATGAGTGCTTATAAGTTGCTCAATGAGCTTTGTACAACTTTGACGAACGTATGAAACATCTAACAAATCATTTCTAGGACTCTAAACCAAATTTCATGCAACATGAGAGCTTATAAGTTCCTCAATGAGCTTTGTACAAGTTTGACGAACGTATGAAACATCTAACAACGCGTTTCTAGGACTCTAAACCAAGTTTAATGCAACATGAGTGCTTATAAGTTCCTCAATGAGCTTTGTACAAGTTTCACGAACTTATAAGACATCTAACAACGCGTTTCTAGGACTCTAAACCAAGTTTCATGCAACATGAGTAATTATAAGTGTCTCAATGAGCTTTGTATAAGTTTGACGAACTTATGAAACATCTAACAACTCGTTTCTAGGACTCTAAACCAAGTTTCATGCAACATGAGAGCTTATAAGTTCCTCAACAAGCTTTTTACAAGTTTCACGAACTTATGAAACATCTAACAACGCGTTTCTAGGACTCTAAACCAAGTTTCATGCAACATGAGAGCTTATAAGTTCCTCAACGAGCTTTTTACAAGTATCACGAACTTATGAAACATCTAACAACGCGTTTCTAGGATTCTAAACCAAGTTTCATGAACCATGAGTGCTTATTAGTTCCTCAATGAGCTTTGTACAAGTTTGACGAACGTATGAAACATCTAACAACGCGTTTCTAGGACTCTAAACCAAATTTCATGCAACATGAGTGCTTATAAATTCCTCAATGAGCTTTATACAAGTTTCACGAACTTATAAGACATCTAACAACGCGTTTCTAGGACTCTAAACCAAGTTTCAAGCAAAATGAGTGCTTATAAGTTCCTCAATGAGCTTTGTACAAGTTTGACGAACGTATGAAACATCTAACAACGCGTTTCTAAAATTCTAAACCAAGTTTCATGCAAGATGAGTGCTTATAAGTTCCTCAATGAGCTTTGTACAAGTTTGACGAACGTATGAAACATCTAACAACGCGTTTCTAGGACTCTAAACCAAGTTTCATGCAACATGAGTGCTTATAAGTTCCTCAATGAGCTTTGTACAAGTTTGACGGACGTATGAAAGATCTAACAACGCGTTACTACGACTCTAAACCAAATTTCATGCAACATGAGTGCTTATAAATTCATCAATGAGCTTTGTACAAGTTTCACGAACTTATAAGACATCTAACAACGCGTTTCTAGGACTCTAAACCAAGTTTCAAGCAAAATGAGTGCTTATAAGTTCCTCAATGAGCTTTGTACAAGTTTGACGAACGTATGAAACATCTAACAACGCGTTTCTAAAATTCTAAACCAAGTTTCATGCAAGATGAGTGCTTATAAGTTGCTCAATGAGCTTTGTACAACTTTGACGAACGTATGAAACATCTAACAAATCATTTCTAGGACTCTAAACCAAATTTCATGCAACATGAGAGCTTATAAGTTCCTCAATGAGCTTTGTACAAGTTTGACGAACGTATGAAAATCTAACAACGCGTTTCTAGGACTCTAAACCAAGTTTAATGCAACATGAGTGCTTATAAGTTCCTCAATGAGCTTTGTACAAGTTTCACGAACTTATAAGACATCTAACAACGCGTTTCTAGGACTCTAAACCAAGTTTCATGCAACATGAGTAATTATAAGTGTCTCAATGAGCTTTGTATAAGTTTGACGAACTTATGAAACATCTAACAACTCGTTTCTAGGACTCTAAACCAAGTTTCATGCAACATGAGAGCTTATAAGTTCCTCAACAAGCTTTTTACAAGTTTCACGAACTTATGAAACATCTAACAACGCGTTTCTAGGACTCTAAACCAAGTTTCATGCAACATGAGAGCTTATAAGTTCCTCAACGAGCTTTTTACAAGTATCACGAACTTATGAAACATCTAACAACGCGTTTCTAGGATTCTAAACCAAGTTTCATGAACCATGAGTGCTTATTAGTTCCTCAATGAGCTTTGTACAAGTTTGACGAACGTATGAAACATATAACAACGCGTTTCTAGGACTCTAAACCAAGTTTCATGCAACATGAGTGCTTATAAGTTCCTCAATGAGCTTTGTACAAGTTTGACGAACGTATGAAAGATCTAACAACGCGTTACTACGACTCTAAACCAAATTTCATGCAACATGAGTGCTTATAAATTCCTCAATGAGCTTTGTACAAGTTTCACGAACTTATAAGACATCTAACAACGCGTTTCTAGGACTCTAAACCAAGTTTCAAGCAACATGAGTGCTTATAAGTTCCTCAATGAGCTTTGTACAAGTTTTACGAACGTATGAAACATCTAACAACTCGTTTCTAGGACTCTAAACCAAGTTACATGCAACATGAGTTCTTATAAGTTCCTCAATAAGCTTTGTACAAGTTTGACGAACGTATGAAACATATAACAACGCGTTTCTAGGACTCTAAACCAAGTTTCATGCAACATGAGTGTGTTTATAAGTGTCTCAATGAGCTTTGTATAAGTTTGACGAAGTTATGAAACATCTAACAACTCGTTTCTAGGACTCTAAACCAAGTTTCATGCAACATGAGAGCTTATAAGTTCCTCAATGAGCTTTGTACAAGTTTGACGAACGTATGAAACATCTAACAACGTGTTTCTAGGACTCTAAACCAAGTTTAATGCAACATGAGAGCTTATAAGTTCCTCAATGAGCTTTATACAAGTTTGACGAACTTATGAAACATCTAACTACGCGTTTCTAGGACTCTAAACAAAGTTTAATGCAACATGAGTGCTTATAAGTTCCTCAATGAGCTTTGTACAAGTTTCACGAACTTATAAGACATCTAACAACGCGTTTCTAGGACTCTAAACCAAGTTTCATGCAACATGAGTAATTATAAGTGTCTCAATGAGCTTTGTACAAGTAGACGAACTTATGAAACATCTAACAACGCGTTTCTAGGACTCTAAACCAAGTTTCATGCAACATGAGACCTTATAAGTTCCTCAACGAGCTTTTTACAAGTTTCACGGACTTATGAAACATCTAACAACGCGTTTCTAGGACTCTAAACCAAGGTTCATGTAACATGAGAGCTTACAAGTTCCTCAATGAGCTTTGTACAAGTTTGACGAACGTATGAAAGATCTAACAACGTGTTTCTAGGAATATAAACTAAGTTTCATGCAACATGAGTGCTTATAAGTTCCTCAATGAGCTTTGTACAAGTGTGACGAACGTATGAAACATCTAACAACGCGTTTCTAGGACTCTAAACCAATTTTCATGCAACATGAGTGCTTATAAGTATCTGAATGAGCTTTGTATAAGTTTCACGAACTTATGAAACATCTAACAACGCGTTTTTAGGACTCTAAACCAAGTTTCATGCAACATGAGTGCTTATAAGTATCTCAATGAGCTTTGTATAAGTTTCACGAACTTATGAAACATCTAACAACGCGTTTCTAGGACTCTAATACAAGTTTCATGCAACATGAGTGCTTATAAGTTCCTCAAAGAGCTTTGTACAAGTTTCACGAACTTATGAAACATCTAACAACGCGTTTCTAGGACTCTAAACCAAGTTTCATGCGACATGAGTGCTTATAAGTATCTCAATGAGCTGTGTACAAGTTTGACTAACGTATGAAACATCTAACAACGCGTTTCAAGGACTCTAAACCAAGTTTCAAGCAAAATGAGTGCTTATAAGTTCCTCAATGAGTTTTGTACAAGTTTGACGAACGTATGAAACATCTAACAACGCGTTTCTAAAATTCTAAACCAAGTTTCATGCAAGATGAGTGCTTATAAGTTCCTCAATGAGCTTTGTACAAGTTTTACGAACGTATGAAACATCTAACAACTCGTTTCTAGGACTCTAAACCAAGTTACATGCAACATGAGTTCTTATAAGTTCCTCAATAAGCTTTGTACAAGTTTGACGAACGTATGAAACATCTAACAACGCGTTTCTAGGACTCTAAACCAAGTTTCATGCAACATGAGTGTGTTTATAAGTGTCTCAATGAGCTTTGTATAAGTTTGACGAAGTTATGAAACATCTAACAACTCGTTTCTAGGACTCTAACCCAAGTTTCATGCAACATGAGAGCTTATAAGTTCCTCAATGAGCTTTGTACAAGTTTGACGAACGTATGAAACATCTAACAACGTGTTTCTAGGACTCTAAACCAAGTTTAATGCAACATGAGAGCTTATAAGTTCCTCAATGAGCTTTATACAAGTTTGACGAACTTATGAAACATCTAACTACGCGTTTCTAGGACTCTAAACAAAGTTTAATGCAACATGAGTGCTTTTAAGTTCCTCAATGAGCTTTGTACAAGTTTCACGAAATTATGAAACATCTAACAACGCGTATCTAGGACTCTAAACCAAGTTTCATGCAAGATGAGTGCTTATAAGTTCCTCAATGAGCTTTGTTCAAGTTTGACGAACGTATGAAACATCTAACAAATCATTTCTAGGACTCTAAACCAAGTTTCATGCAACATGAGAGCTTATAAGTTCCTCAATGAGCTTTGTACAAGTTTGACGAACGTATGAAACATCTAACAACGCGTTTCTAGGACTCTAAACCAAGTTTAATGCAACATGAGTGCTTATAACTTCCTCAATGAGCTTTGTACAAGTTTCACGAACTTATAAGACATCTAACAACGCGTTTCTAGGACTCTAAACCAAGTTTCATGCAACATGAGTAATTATAAGTGTCTCAATGAGCTTTGTATAAGTTTGACGAACTTATGAAACATCTAACAACTCGTTTCTAGGACTCTAAACCAAATTTCATGCAACATGAGAGCTTATAAGTTCCTCAATGAGCTTTGTACAAGTTTGACGAACGTATGAAACATCTAACAACGCGTTTCTAGGACTCTAAACCAAGTTTAATGCAACATGAGTGCTTATAAGTTCCTCAATGAGCTTTGTACAAGTTTCACGAACTTATAAGACATCTAACAACGCGTTTCTAGGACTCTAAACCAAGTTTCATGCAACATGAGTAATTATAAGTGTCTCAATGAGCTTTGTATAAGTTTGACGAACTTATGAAACATCTAACAACTCGTTTCTAGGACTCTAAACCAAGTTTCATGCAACATGAGAGTTTATAAGTTCCTCAACAAGCTTTTTACAAGTTTCACGAACTTATGAAACATCTAACAACGCGTTTCTAGGACTCTAAACCAAGTTTCATGCAACATGAGAGCTTATAAGTTCCTCAACGAGCTTTTTTACAAGTATCACGAACTTATGAAACATCTAACAACGCGTTTCTAGGATTCTAAACCAAGTTTCATGAACCATGAGTGCTTATTAGTTCCTCAATGAGCTTTGTACAAGTTTGACGAACGTATGAAACATATAACAACGCGTTTCTAGGACTCTAAAAACCAAGTTTCATGCAACATGAGTGCTTATAAGTTCCTCAATGAGCTTTGTACAAGTTTGACGAACGTATGAAAGATCTAACAACGCGTTACTACGACTCTAAACCAAATTTCATGCAACATGAGTGCTTATAAATTCCTCAATGAGCTTTGTACAAGTTTCACGAACTTATAAGACATCTAACAACGCGTTTCTAGGACTCTAAACCAAGTTTCAAGCAACATGAGTGCTTATAAGTTCCTCAATGAGCTTTGTACAAGTTTTACGAACGTATGAAACATCTAACAACTCGTTTCTAGGACTCTAAACCAAGTTACATGCAACATGAGTTCTTATAAGTTCCTCAATAAGCTTTGTACAAGTTTGACGAACGTATGAAACATCTAACAACGCGTTTCTAGGACTCTAAACCAAGTTTCATGCAACATGAGTGTGTTTATAAGTGTCTCAATGAGCTTTGTATAAGTTTGACGAAGTTATGAAACAACTAACAACTCGTTTCTAGGACTCTAAACCAAGTTTCATGCAACATGAGAGCTTATAAGTTCCTCAATGAGCTTTGTACAAGTTTGACGAACGTATGAAACATCTAACAACGTGTTTCTAGGACTCTAAACCAAGTTTAATGCAACATGAGAGCTTATAAGTTCCTCAATGAGCTTTATACAAGTTTGACGAACTTATGAAACATCTAACTACGCGTTTCTAGGACTCTAAACAAAGTTTAATGCAACATGAGTGCTTATAAGTTCCTCAATGAGCTTTGTACAAGTTTCACGAACTTATAAGACATCTAACAACGCGTTTCTAGGACTCTAAACCAAGTTTCATGCAACATGAGTAATTATAAGTGTCTCAATGAGCTTTGTACAAGTAGACGAACTTATGAAACATCTAACAACGCGTTTCTAGGACTCTAAACCAAGTTTCATGCAACATGAGACCTTATAAGTTCCTCAACGAGCTTTTTACAAGTTTCACGGACTTATGTAACATCTAACAACGCGTTTCTAGGACTCTAAACCAAGTTTCATGTAACATGAGAGCTTACAAGTTCCTCAATGAGCTTTGTACAAGTTTGACGAACGTATGAAAGATCTAACAACGCGTTTCTAGGAATATAAACTAAGTTTCATGCAACATGAGTGCTTATAAGTTCCTCAATGAGCTTTGTACAAGTGTGACGAACGTATGAAACATCTAACAACGCGTTTCTAGGACTCTAAACCAATTTTCATGCAACATGAGTGCTTATAAGTATCTGAATGAGCTTTGTATAAGTTTCACGAACTTATGAAACATCTAACAACGCGTTTTTAGGACTCTAAACCAAGTTTCATGCAACATGAGTGCTTATAAGTATCTCAATGAGCTTTGTATAAGTTTCACGAACTTATGAAACATCTAACAACGCGTTTCTAGGACTCTAATACAAGTTTCATGCAACATGAGTGCTTATAAGTTCCTTAAAGAGCTTTGTACAAGTTTCACGAACTTATGAAACATCTAACAACGCGTTTCTAGGACTATAAACCAAGTTTCATGCGACATGAGTGCTTATAAGTATCTCAATGAGCTGTGTACAAGTTTGACTAACGTATGAAACATCTAACAACGCGTTTCAAGGACTCTAAACCAAGTTTCAAGCAAAATGAGTGCTTATAAGTTCCTCAATGAGCTTTGTACAAGTTTGACGAACGTATGAAACATCTAACAACGCGTTTCTAAAATTCTAAACCAAGTTTCATGCAAGATGAGTGCTTATAAGTTCCTCAATGAGCTTTGTACAAGTTTTACGAACGTATGAAACATCTAACAACTCGTTTCTAGGACTCTAAACCAAGTTACATGCAACATGAGTTCTTATAAGTTCCTCAATAAGCTTTGTACAAGTTTGACGAACGTATGAAACATCTAACAACGCGTTTCTAGGACTCTAAACCAAGTTTCATGCAACATGAGTGTGTTTATAAGTGTCTCAATGAGCTTTGTATAAGTTTGACGAAGTTATGAAACATCTAACAACTCGTTTCTAGGACTCTAACCCAAGTTTCATGCAACATGAGAGCTTATAAGTTCCTCAATGAGCTTTGTACAAGTTTGACGAACGTATGAAACATCTAACAACGTGTTTCTAGGACTCTAAACCAAGTTTAATGCAACATGAGAGCTTATAAGTTCCTCAATGAGCTTTATACAAGTTTGACGAACTTATGAAACATCTAACTACGCGTTTCTAGGACTCTAAACAAAGTTTAATGCAACATGAGTGCTTATAAGTTCCTCAATGAGCTTTGTACAAGTTTCACGAAATTATGAAACATCTAACAACGCGTATCTAGGACTCTAAACCAAGTTTCATGCAAGATGAGTGCTTATAAGTTCCTCAATGAGCTTTGTTCAAGTTTGACGAACGTATGAAACATCTAACAAATCATTTCTAGGACTCTAAACCAAGTTTCATGCAACATGAGAGCTTATAAGTTCCTCAATGAGCTTTGTACAAGTTTGACGAACGTATGAAACATCTAACAACGCGTTTCTAGGACTCTAAACCAAGTTTAATGCAACATGAGTGCTTATAACTTCCTCAATGAGCTTTGTACAAGTTTCACGAACTTATAAGACATCTAACAACGCGTTTCTAGGACTCTAAACCAAGTTTCATGCAACATGAGTAATTATAAGTGTCTCAATGAGCTTTGTATAAGTTTGACGAACTTATGAAACATCTAACAACTCGTTTCTAGGACTCTAAACCAAATTTCATGCAACATGAGAGCTTATAAGTTCCTCAATGAGCTTTGTACAAGTTTGACGAACGTATGAAACATCTAACAACGCGTTTCTAGGACTCTAAACCAAGTTTAATGCAACATGAGTGCTTATAAGTTCCTCAATGAGCTTTGTACAAGTTTCACGAACTTATAAGACATCTAACAACGCGTTTCTAGGACTCTAAACCAAGTTTCATGCAACATGAGTAATTATAAGTGTCTCAATGAGCTTTGTATAAGTTTGACGAACTTATGAAACATCTAACAACTCGTTTCTAGGACTCTAAACCAAGTTTCATGCAACATGAGAGCTTATAAGTTCCTCAACAAGCTTTTTACAAGTTTCACGAACTTATGAAACATCTAACAACGCGTTTCTAGGACTCTAAACCAAGTTTCATGCAACATGAGAGCTTATAAGTTCCTCAACGAGCTTTTTACAAGTATCACGAACTTATGAAACATCTAACAACGCGTTTCTAGGATTCTAAACCAAGTTTCATGAACCATGAGTGCTTATTAGTTCCTCAATGAGCTTTGTACAAGTTTGACGAACATATGAAACATATAACAACGCGTTTCTAGGACTCTAAACCAAGTTTCATGCAACATGAGTGCTTATAAGTTCCTCAATGAGCTTTGTACAAGTTTGACGAACGTATGAAAGATCTAACAACGCGTTACTACGACTCTAAACCAAATTTCATGCAACATGAGTGCTTATAAATTCCTCAATGAGCTTTGTACAAGTTTCACGAACTTATAAGACATCTAACAACGCGTTTCTAGGACTCTAAACCAAGTTTCAAGCAACATGAGTGCTTATAAGTTCCTCAATGAGCTTTGTACAAGTTTTACGAACGTATGAAACATCTAACAACTCGTTTCTAGGACTCTAAACCAAGTTACATGCAACATGAGTTCTTATAAGTTCCTCAATAAGCTTTGTACAAGTTTGACGAACGTATGAAACATCTAACAACGCGTTTCTAGGACTCTAAACCAAGTTTCATGCAACATGAGTGTGTTTATAAGTGTCTCAATGAGCTTTGTATAAGTTTGACGAAGTTATGAAACATCTAACAACTCGTTTCTAGGACTCTAACCCAAGTTTCATGCAACATGAGAGCTTATAAGTTCCTCAATGAGCTCTGTACAAGTTTGACGAACGTATGAAACATCTAACAACGTGTTTCTAGGACTCTAAACCAAGTTTAATGCAACATGAGAGCTTATAAGTTCCTCAATGAGCTTTATACAAGTTTGACGAACTTATGAAACATCTAACTACGCGTTTCTAGGACTCTAAACAAAGTTTAATGCAACATGAGTGCTTATAAGTTCCTCAATGAGCTTTGTACAAGTTTCACGAAATTATGAAACATCTAACAACGCGTATCTAGGACTCTAAACCAAGTTTCATGCAAGATGAGTGCTTATAAGTTCCTCAATGAGCTTTGTTCAAGTTTGACGAACGTATGAAACATCTAACAACGCGTTTCTAGGACTCTAAACCAAGTTTAATGCAACATGAGTGCTTATAAGTTCCTCAATGAGCTTTGTACAAGTTTCACGAACTTATAAGACATCTAACAACGCGTTTCTAGGACTCTAAACCAAGTTTCATGCAACATGAGTAATTATAAGTGTCTCAATGAGCTTTGTATAAGTTTGACGAACTTATGAAACATCTAACAACTCGTTTCTAGGACTCTAAACCAAGTTTCATGCAACATGAGAGCTTATAAGTTCCTCAACAAGCTTTTTACAAGTTTCACGAACTTATGAAACATCTAACAACGCGTTTCTAGGACTCTAAACCAAGTTTCATGCAACATGAGAGCTTATAAGTTCCTCAACGAGCTTTTTACAAGTATCACGAACTTATGAAACATCTAACAACGCGTTTCTAGGATTCTAAACCAAGTTTCATGAACCATGAGTGCTTATTAGTTCCTCAATGAGCTTTGTACAAGTTTGACGAACGTATGAAACATATAACAACGCGTTTCTAGGACTCTAAACCAAGTTTCATGCAACATGAGTGCTTATAAGTTCCTCAATGAGCTTTGTACAAGTTTGACGAACGTATGAAAGATCTAACAACGCGTTACTACGACTCTAAACCAAATTTCATGCAACATGAGTGCTTATAAATTCCTCAATGAGCTTTGTACAAGTTTCACGAACTTATAAGACATCTAACAACGCGTTTCTAGGACTCTAAACCAAGTTTCAAGCAACATGAGTGCTTATAAGTTCCTCAATGAGCTTTGTACAAGTTTTACGAACGTATGAAACATCTAACAACTCGTTTCTAGGACTCTAAACCAAGTTACATGCAACATGAGTTCTTATAAGTTCCTCAATAAGCTTTGTACAAGTTTGACGAACGTATGAAACATCTAACAACGCGTTTCTAGGACTCTAAACCAAGTTTCATGCAACATGAGTGTGTTTATAAGTGTCTCAATGAGCTTTGTATAAGTTTGACGAAGTTATGAAACAACTAACAACTCGTTTCTAGGACTCTAAACCAAGTTTCATGCAACATGAGAGCTTATAAGTTCCTCAATGAGCTTTGTACAAGTTTGACGAACGTATGAAACATCTAACAACGTGTTTCTAGGACTCTAAACCAAGTTTAATGCAACATGAGAGCTTATAAGTTCCTCAATGAGCTTTATACAAGTTTGACGAACTTATGAAACATCTAACTACGCGTTTCTAGGACTCTAAACAAAGTTTAATGCAACATGAGTGCTTATAAGTTCCTCAATGAGCTTTGTACAAGTTTCACGAACTTATAAGACATCTAACAACGCGTTTCTAGGACTCTAAACCAAGTTTCATGCAACATGAGTAATTATAAGTGTCTCAATGAGCTTTGTACAAGTAGACGAACTTATGAAACATCTAACAACGCGTTTCTAGGACTCTAAACCAAGTTTCATGCAACATGAGACCTTATAAGTTCCTCAACGAGCTTTTTACAAGTTTCACGGACTTATGTAACATCTAACAACGCGTTTCTAGGACTCTAAACCAAGTTTCATGTAACATGAGAGCTTACAAGTTCCTCAATGAGCTTTGTACAAGTTTGACGAACGTATGAAAGATCTAACAACGCGTTTCTAGGAATATAAACTAAGTTTCATGCAACATGAGTGCTTATAAGTTCCTCAATGAGCTTTGTACAAGTGTGACGAACGTATGAAACATCTAACAACGCGTTTCTAGGACTCTAAACCAATTTTCATGCAACATGAGTGCTTATAAGTATCTGAATGAGCTTTGTATAAGTTTCACGAACTTATGAAACATCTAACAACGCGTTTTTAGGACTCTAAACCAAGTTTCATGCAACATGAGTGCTTATAAGTATCTCAATGAGCTTTGTATAAGTTTCACGAACTTATGAAACATCTAACAACGCGTTTCTAGGACTCTAATACAAGTTTCATGCAACATGAGTGCTTATAAGTTCCTCAAAGAGCTTTGTACAAGTTTCACGAACTTATGAAACATCTAACAACGCGTTTCTAGGACTCTAAACCAAGTTTCATGCGACATGAGTGTTTATAAGTATCTCAATGAGCTGTGTACAAGTTTGACTAACGTATGAAACATCTAACAACGCGTTTCAAGGACTCTAAACCAAGTTTCAAGCAAAATGAGTGCTTATAAGTTCCTCAATGAGATTTGTACAAGTTTGACGAACGTATGAAACATCTAACAACGCGTTTCTAAAATTCTAAACCAAGTTTCATGCAAGATGAGTGCTTATAAGTTCCTCAATGAGCTTTGTACAAGTTTTACGAACGTATGAAACATCTAACAACTCGTTTCTAGGACTCTAAACCAAGTTACATGCAACATGAGTTCTTATAAGTTCCTCAATAAGCTTTGTACAAGTTTGACGAACGTATGAAACATCTAACAACGCGTTTCTAGGACTCTAAACCAAGTTTCATGCAACATGAGTGTGTTTATAAGTGTCTCAATGAGCTTTGTATAAGTTTGACGAAGTTATGAAACATCTAACAACTCGTTTCTAGGACTCTAACCCAAGTTTCATGCAACATGAGAGCTTATAAGTTCCTCAATGAGCTATGTACAAGTTTGACGAACGTATGAAACATCTAACAACGTGTTTCTAGGACTCTAAACCAAGTTTAATGCAACATGAGAGCTTATAAGTTCCTCAATGAGCTTTATACAAGTTTGACGAACTTATGAAACATCTAACTACGCGTTTCTAGGACTCTAAACAAAGTTTAATGCAACATGAGTGCTTATAAGTTCCTCAATGAGCTTTGTACAAGTTTCACGAAATTATGAAACATCTAACAACGCGTATCTAGGACTCTAAACCAAGTTTCATGCAAGATGAGTGCTTATAAGTTCCTCAATGAGCTTTGTTCAAGTTTGACGAACGTATGAAACATCTAACAAATCATTTCTAGGACTCTAAACCAAGTTTCATGCAACATGAGAGCTTATAAGTTCCTCAATGAGCTTTGTACAAGTTTGACGAACGTATGAAACATCTAACAACGCGTTTCTAGGACTCTAAACCAAGTTTAATGCAACATGAGTGCTTATAACTTCCTCAATGAGCTTTGTACAAGTTTCACGAACTTATAAGACATCTAACAACGCGTTTCTAGGACTCTAAACCAAGTTTCATGCAACATGAGTAATTATAAGTGTCTCAATGAGCTTTGTATAAGTTTGACGAACTTATGAAACATCTAACAACTCGTTTCTAGGACTCTAAACCAAATTTCATGCAACATGAGAGCTTATAAGTTCCTCAATGAGCTTTGTACAAGTTTGACGAACGTATGAAACATCTAACAACGCGTTTCTAGGACTCTAAACCAAGTTTAATGCAACATGAGTGCTTATAAGTTCCTCAATGAGCTTTGTACAAGTTTCACGAACTTATAAGACATCTAACAACGCGTTTCTAGGACTCTAAACCAAGTTTCATGCAACATGAGTAATTATAAGTGTCTCAATGAGCTTTGTATAAGTTTGACGAACTTATGAAACATCTAACAACTCGTTTCTAGGACTCTAAACCAAGTTTCATGCAACATGAGAGCTTATAAGTTCCTCAACAAGCTTTTTACAAGTTTCAAGAACTTATGAAACATCTAACAACGCGTTTCTAGGACTCTAAACCAAGTTTCATGCAACATGAGAGCTTATAAGTTCCTCAACGAGCTTTTTACAAGTATCACGAACTTATGAAACATCTAACAACGCGTTTCTAGGATTCTAAACCAAGTTTCATGAACCATGAGTGCTTATTAGTTCCTCAATGAGCTTTGTACAAGTTTGACGAACGTATGAAACATATAACAACGCGTTTCTAGGACTCTAAACCAAGTTTCATGCAACATGAGTGCTTATAAGTTCCTCAATGAGCTTTGTACAAGTTTGACGAACGTATGAAAGATCTAACAACGCGTTACTACGACTCTAAACCAAATTTCATGCAACATGAGTGCTTATAAATTCCTCAATGAGCTTTGTACAAGTTTCACGAACTTATAAGACATCTAACAACGCGTTTCTAGGACTCTAAACCAAGTTTCAAGCAACATGAGTGCTTATAAGTTCCTCAATGAGCTTTGTACAAGTTTGACGAACGTATGAAACATCTAACAACGCGTTTCTAGGACTCTAAACCAAGTTTCATGCAACATGAGTGTGTTTATAAGTGTCTCAATGAGCTTTGTATAAGTTTGACGAAGTTATGAAACAACTAACAACTCGTTTCTAGGACTCTAAACCAAGTTTCATGCAACATGAGAGCTTATAAGTTCCTCAATGAGCTTTGTACAAGTTTGACGAACGTATGAAACATCTAACAACGTGTTTCTAGGACTCTAAACCAAGTTTAATGCAACATGAGAGCTTATAAGTTCCTCAATGAGCTTTATACAAGTTTGACGAACTTATGAAACATCTAACTACGCGTTTCTAGGACTCTAAACAAAGTTTAATGCAACATGAGTGCTTATAAGTTCCTCAATGAGCTTTGTACAAGTTTCACGAACTTATAAGACATCTAACAACGCGTTTCTAGGACTCTAAACCAAGTTTCATGCAACATGAGTAATTATAAGTGTCTCAATGAGCTTTGTACAAGTAGACGAACTTATGAAACATCTAACAACGCGTTTCTAGGACTCTAAACCAAGTTTCATGCAACATGAGACCTTATAAGTTCCTCAACGAGCTTTTTACAAGTTTCACGGACTTATGAAACATCTAACAACGCGTTTCTAGGACTCTAAACCAAGTTTCATGTAACATGAGAGCTTACAAGTTCCTCAATGAGCTTTGTACAAGTTTGACGAACGTATGAAAGATCTAACAACGCGTTTCTAGGAATATAAACTAAGTTTCATGCAACATGAGTGCTTATAAGTTCCTCAATGAGCTTTGTACAAGTGTGACGAACGTATGAAACATCTAACAACGCGTTTCTAGGACTCTAAACCAATTTTCATGCAACATGAGTGCTTATAAGTATCTGAATGAGCTTTGTATAAGTTTCACGAACTTATGAAACATCTAACAACGCGTTTCTAGGACTCTAAACCAAGTTTCATGCAACATGAGTGCTTATAAGTATCTCAATGAGCTTTGTATAAGTTTCACGAACTTATGAAACATCTAACAACGCGTTTCTAGGACTCTAATACAAGTTTCATGCAACATGAGTGCTTATAAGTTCCTCAAAGAGCTTTGTACAAGTTTCACGAACTTATGAAACATCTAACAACGCGTTTCAAGGACTCTAAACCAAGTTTCAAGCAAAATGAGTGCTTATAAGTTCCTCAATGAGCTTTGTACAAGTTTGACGAACGTATGAAACATCTAACAACGCGTTTCTAAAATTCTAAACCAAGTTTCATGCAAGATGAGTGCTTATAAGTTGCTCAATGAGCTTTGTACAACTTTGACGAACGTATGAAACATCTAACAAATCATTTCTAGGACTCTAAACCAAATTTCATGCAACATGAGAGCTTATAAGTTCCTCAATGAGCTTTGTACAAGTTTGACGAACGTATGAAACATCTAACAACGCGTTTCTAGGACTCTAAACCAAGTTTAATGCAACATGAGTGCTTATAAGTTCCTCAATGAGCTTTGTACAAGTTTCACGAACTTATAAGACATCTAACAACCCGTTTCTAGGACTCTAAACCAAGTTTCATGCAACATGAGTAATTATAAGTGTCTCAATGAGCTTTGTATAAGTTTGACGAACTTATGAAACATCTAACAACTCGTTTCTAGGACTCTAAACCAAGTTTCATGCAACATGAGAGCTTATAAGTTCCTCAACGAGCTTTTTACAAGTATCACGAACTTATGAAACATCTAACAACGCGTTTCTAGGATTCTAAACCAAGTTTCATGAACCATGAGTTCTTATTAGTTCCTCAATGAGCTTTGTACAAGTTTGACGAACGTATGAAACATCTAACAACGCGTTTCTAGGACTCTAAACCAAGTTTCATGCAACATGAGTGCTTATAAGTTCCTCAATGAGCTTTGTACAAGTTTGACGAACGTATGAAAGATCTAACAACGCGTTACTACGACTCTAAACCAAATTTCATGCAACATGAGTGCTTATAAATTCCTCAATGAGCTTTGTACAAGTTTCACGAACTTATAAGACATCTAACAACGCGTTTCTAGGACTCTAAACCAAGTTTCAAGCAAAATGAGTGCTTATAAGTTCCTCAATGAGCTTTGTACAAGTTTGACGAACGTATGAAACATCTAACAACGCGTTTTTAAAATTCTAAACCAAGTTTCATGCAAGATGAGTGCTTATAAGTTCCTCAATGAGCTTTGTACAACTTTGACGAACGTATGAAACATCTAAGAAATCATTTCTAGGACTCTAAACAAAATTTCATGCAACATGAGAGCTTATAAGTTCCTCAATGAGCTTTGTACAAGTTTGACGAACGTATGAAACATCTAACAACGCGTTTCTAGGACTCTAAACCAAGTTTAATGCAACATGAGTTCTTATAAGTTCCTCAATGAGCTTTGTACAAGTTTCACGAACTTATGAAACATCTAACAACGCGTTTCTAGGACTCTAATACAAGTTTCATGCAACATGAGTGCTTATAAGTTCCTCAAAGAGCTTTGTACAAGTTTCACGAACTTATGAAACATCTAACAACGCGTTTCTAGGACTCTAAACCAAGTTTCATGCCACATGAGTGCTTATAAGTATCTCAATGAGCTGTGTACAAGTTTGACTAACGTATGAAACATCTAACAACGCGTTTCAAGGACTCTAAACCAAGTTTCAAGCAAAATGAGTGCTTATAAGTTCCTCAATGAGCTTTGTACAAGTTTGACGAACGTATGAAACATCTAACAACGCGTTTCTAAAATTCTAAACCAAGTTTCATGCAAGATGAGTGCTTATAAGTTCCTCAATGAGCTTTGTTACAACTTTGACGAACGTATGAAACATCTAACAAATCATTTCTAGGACTCTAAACCAAATTTCATGCAACATGAGAGCTTATAAGTTCCTCAATGAGCTTTGTACAAGTTTGACGAACGTATGAAACATCTAACAACGCTTCTAGGACTCTAAACCAAGTTTAATGCAACATGAGTGCTTATTAGTTCCTCAATGAGCTTTGTACAAGTTTGACGAACGTATGAAACATCTAACAACGCGTTTCTAGGACTCTAAACCAAGTTTCATGCAACATGAGTGCTTATAAGTTCCTCAATGAGCTTTGTACAAGTTTGACGAACGTATGAAAGATCTAACAACGCGTTTCTACGACTCTAAACCAAATTTCATGCAACATGAGTGCTTATAAATTCCTCAATGAGCTTTGTACAAGTTTCACGAACTTATGAAACATCTAACAACGCGTTTCTAGGACTCTAAACCAACTTTCATGCAACATGAGTGCTTATAAGTATCTCAATGAGCTTTGTATAAGTTTGACGAACTTATGAAACATCTAACAACTCGTTTCTAGGACTCTAAACCAAGTTTCATGCAACATGAGAGCTTATAAGTTCCTCAACAAGCTTTTTACAAGTTTCACGAACTTATGAAACATCTAACAACACGTTTCTAGGACTCTAAACCAAGTTTCATTTAACATGAGAGCTTATAAGTTCCTCAACGAGCTTTGTACAAGTTTGACGAACGTATGAAAGATCTAACAACGCGTTTCTACAACTCTAAACCAAGTTTCATGCAACATGAGTGCTTATAAGTTCCTCAATGAGCTTTGTACAAGTTTCACGAACTTATGAAACATCTAACAACGCGTTTCTAGGACTCTAAACCAAGTTTCATGCGACATGAGTGCTTATAAGTAACTCAATGAGCTGTGTACAAGTTTGACGAACGTATGAAACATCTAACAACGTGTTTCAAGGACTCTAAACCAAGTTTCAAGCAACATGAGTGCTTATAAGTTCCTCAATGAGCTTTGTACAAGTTTTACGAACGTATGAAACATCTAACAACTCGTTTCTAGGACTCTAAACCAAGTTACATGCAACATGAGTTCTTATAAGTTCCTCAATAAGCTTTGTACAAGTTTGACGAACGTATGAAACATCTAACAACACGTTTCTAGGACTCTAAACCAAGTTTCATGCAACATGAGTGTGTTTATAAGTGTCTCAATGAGCTTTGTATAAGTTTGACGAACTTATGAAACATCTAACAACTCGTTACTAGGACTCTAAACCAAGTTTCATGCAACATGAGAGCTTATAAGTTCCTCAATGAGCTTTGTACAAGTTTGACGAAAGTATGAAACATCTAACAACGTGTTTGTAGGACTCTAAACCAAGTTTAATGCAACATGAGAGCTAATAAGTTCCTCAATGAGCTTTATACAAGTTTGACGAACTTATGAAACATCTAACTACGCGTTTCTAGGACTCTAAACAAAGTTTCATGCAACATGAGTGCTTATAAGTTCCTCAATGAGCTTTGTACAAGTTTCACGAACTTATGAAACATCTAACAACGGGTTTCTAGGACTCTAAACCAAGTTTCATGCGACATGAGTGCTTATAAGTAACTCAATGAGTTGTGAACAAGTTTGACGAACGTATGAAACATCTAACAACGTGTTTCAAGGACTCTAAACCAAGTTTCAAGCAACATGAGTGCTTATAAGTTCCTCAATGAGCATTGTACAAGTTTTACGAACGTATGAAACATCTAACAACTCGTTTCTAGGACTCTAAACCAAGTTACATGCCACATGAGTTCTTATAAGTTCCTCAATAAGCTTTGTACAAGTTTGACGAACGTATGAAACATCTAACAACGCGTTTCTAGCACTCTAAACCAAGTTTCATGCAACATGAGTGTGTTTATAAGTGTCTCAATGAGCTTTGTATAAGTTTGACGAACTTATGAAACATCTAACAACTCGTTTCTAGGACTCTAAACCAAGTTTCATGCAACATGAGAGCTTATAAGTTCCTCAATGAGCTTTGTACAAGTTTGACGAACGTATGAAACATCTAACAACGTGTTTCTAGGACTCTAAACCAAGTTTAATGCAACATGAGAGCTTATAAGTTCCTCAATGAGCTTTATACAAGTTTGACGAACTTATGAAACATCTAACTACGCGTTTCTAGGACTCTAAACAAAGTTTAATGCAACATGAGTGCTTATAAGTTCCTCAATGAGCTTTGTACAAGTTTCACGAACTTATAAGACATCTAACAACGCGTTTCTAGGACTCTAAACCAAGTTTCATGCAACATGAGTAATTATAAGTGTCTCAATGAGCTTTGTACAAGTAGACGAACTTATGAAACATCTAACAACGCGTTTCTAGGACTCTAAACCAAGTTTCATGCAACATGAGACCTTATAAGTTCCTCAACGAGCTTTTTACAAGTTTCACGGACTTATGAAACATCTAACAACGCGTTTCTAGGACTCTAAACCAAGTTTCATGTAACATGAGAGCTTACAAGTTCCTCAATGAGCTTTGTACAAGTTTGACGAACGTATGAAAGATCTAACAACGCGTTTCTAGGAATATAAACTAAGTTTCATGCAACATGAGTGCTTATAAGTTCCTCAATGAGCTTTGTACAAGTGTGACGAACGTATGAAACATCTAACAACGCGTTTCTAGGACTCTAAACCAAGTTTCATGCAACATGAGTGCTTATAAGTTCCTCAATGAGCTTTGTACAAGTTTGACGAACGTATGAAAGATCTAACAACGCGTTTCTACGACTCTAAACCAAATTTCATGCAACATGAGTGCTTATAAATTCCTCAATGAGCTTTGTACAAGTTTCACGAACTTATGAAACATCTAACAACACGTTTCTAGGACTCTAAACCAAGTTTCATGCAACATGAGTGCTTATAAGTATCTCAATGAGCTTTGTATAAGTTTGACGAACTTATGAAACATCTAACAACTCGTTTCTAGGACTATAAACCAAGTTTCATGCAACATGAGAGCTTATAAGTTCCTCAACAAGCTTTTTACAAGTTTCACGAACTTATGAAACATCTAACAACACGTTTCTAGGACTCTAAACCAAGTTTCATGCAACATGAGAGCTTATAAGTTCCTCAACGAGCTTTGTACAAGTTTGACGAACGTATGAAAGATCTAACAACGCGTTTCTACAACTCTAAACCAAGTTTCATGCAACATGAGTGCTTATAAGTTCCTCAATGATCTTTGTACAAGTTTCACGAACTTATGAAACTTCTAACAACGCGTTTCTAGGACTCTAAACCAAGTTTCATGCGACATGAGTGCTTATAAGTAACTCAATGAGCTGTGTACAAGTTTGACGAACGTATGAAACATCTAACAACGTGTTTCAAGGACTCTAAACCAAGTTTCAAGCAACATGAGTGCTTATAAGTTCCTCAATGAGCTTTGTACAAGTTTTACGAACGTATGAAACATCTAACAACTCGTTTCTAGGACTCTAAACCAAGTTACATGCAACATGAGTTCTTATAAGTTCCTCAATAAGCTTTGTACAAGTTTGACGAACGTATGAAACATCTAACAACACGTTTCTAGGACTCTAAACCAAGTTTCATGCAACATGAGTGTGTTTATAAGTGTCTCAATGAGCTTTGTATAAGTTTGACGAACTTATGAAACATCTAACAACTCGTTACTAGGACTCTAAACCAAGTTTCATGCAACATGAGAGCTTATAAGTTCCTCAATGAGCTTTGTACAAGTTTGACGAAAGTATGAAACATCTAACAACGTGTTTGTAGGACTCTAAACCAAGTTTAATGCAACATGAGAGCTAATAAGTTCCTCAATGAGCTTTATACAAGTTTGACGAACTTATGAAACATCTAACTACGCGTTTCTAGGACTCTAAACAAAGTTTCATGCAACATGAGTGCTTATAAGTTCCTCAATGAGCTTTGTACAAGTTTCACGAACTTATGAAACATCTAACAACGGGTTTCTAGGACTCTAAACCAAGTTTCATGCGACATGAGTGCTTATAAGTAACTCAATGAGTTGTGAACAAGTTTGACGAACGTATGAAACATCTAACAACGTGTTTCAAGGACTCTAAACCAAGTTTCAAGCAACATGAGTGCTTATAAGTTCCTCAATGAGCATTGTACAAGTTTTACGAACGTATGAAACATCTAACAACTCGTTTCTAGGACTCTAAACCAAGTTACATGCCACATGAGTTCTTATAAGTTCCTCAATAAGCTTTGTACAAGTTTGACGAACGTATGAAACATCTAACAACGCGTTTCTAGCACTCTAAACCAAGTTTCATGCAACATGAGTGTGTTTATAAGTGTCTCAATGAGCTTTGTATAAGTTTGACGAACTTATGAAACATCTAACAACTCGTTTCTAGGACTCTAAACCAAGTTTCATGCAACATGAGAGCTTATAAGTTCCTCAATGAGCTTTGTACAAGTTTTACGAACGTATGAAACATCTAACAACGTGTTTCTAGGACTCTAAACCAAGTTTAGTGCAACATGAGAGCTTATAAGTTCCTCAATGAGCTTTATACAAGTTTGACGAACTTATGAAACATCTAACTACGCGTTTCTAGGACTCTAAACAAAGTTTCATGAGACATGAGTGCTTATAAGTTCCTCAATGAGGTTTGTACAAGTTTCACGAAATTATGAAACATCTAACAACGCGTATCTAGGACTCTAAACCAAGTTTCATGCAAGATGAGTGCTTATAAGTTCCTCAATGAGCTTTGTACAAGTTTGACGAACGTATGAAACATCTAACAAATCATTTCTAGGACTCTAAACCAAATTTCATGCAACATGAGAGCTTATAAGTTCCTCAATGAGCTTTGTACAAGTTTGACGAACGTATGAAACATCTAACAACGCTTCTAGGACTCTAAACCAAGTTTAATGCAACATGAGTGCTTATTAGTTCCTCAATGAGCTTTGTACAAGTTTGACGAACGTATGAAACATCTAACAACGCGTTTCTAGGACTCTAAACCAAGTTTCATGCAACATGAGTGCTTATAAGTTCCTCAATGAGCTTTGTACAAGTTTGACGAACGTATGAAAGATCTAACAACGCGTTTCTACGACTCTAAACCAAATTTCATGCAACATGAGTGCTTATAAATTCCTCAATGAGCTTTGTACAAGTTTCACGAACTTATGAAACATCTAACAACGCGTTTCTAGGACTCTAAACCAAGTTTCATGCAACATGAGTGCTTATAAGTATCTCAATGAGCTTTGTATAAGTTTGACGAACTTATGAAACATCTAACAACTCGTTTCTAGGACTCTAAACCAAGTTTCATGCAACATGAGAGCTTATAAGTTCCTCAACAAGCTTTTTACAAGTTTCACGAACTTATGAAACATCTAACAACGCGTTTCTAGGACTCTAAACCAAGTTTCATGCAACATGAGAGCTTATAAGTTCCTCAACGAGCTTTGTACAAGTTGGACGAACGTATGAAAGATCTAACAACGCGTTTCTACGACTCTAAACCAAGTTTCATGCAACATGAGTGCTTATAAGTTCCTCAATGAGCTTAATTTGTACAAGTTTCACGAACTTATGAAACATCTAACAACGCGTTTCTAGGACTCTAAACCAAGTTTCATGCGACATGAGTGCTTATAAGTAACTCAATGAGCTGTGTACAAGTTTGACGAACGTATGAAACATCTAACAACGTGTTTCAAGGACTCTAAACCAAGTTTCAAGCAACATGAGTGCTTATAAGTTCCTCAATGAGCTTTGTACAAGTTTTACGAACGTATGAAACATCTAACAACTCGTTTCTAGGACTCTAAACCAAGTTACATGCAACATGAGTTCTTATAAGTTCCTCAATAAGCTTTGTACAAGTTTGACGAACGTATGAAACATCTAACAACACGTTTCTAGGACTCTAAACCAAGTTTCATGCAACATGAGTGTGTTTATAAGTGTCTCAATGAGCTTTGTATAAGTTTGACGAACTTATGAAACATCTAACAACTCGTTACTAGGACTCTAAACCAAGTTTCATGCAACATGAGAGCTTATAAGTTCCTCAATGAGCTTTGTACAAGTTTGACGAACGTATGAAACATCTAACAACGTGTTTGTAGGACTCTAAACCAAGTTTAATGAAACATGAGAGCTAATAAGTTCCTCAATGAGCTTTATACAAGTTTGACGAACTTATGAAACATCTAACTACGCGTTTCTAGGACTCTAAACAAAGTTTCATGCAACATGAGTGCTTATAAGTTCCTCAATGAGCTTTGTACAAGTTTCACGAACTTATGAAACATCTAACAACGGGTTTCTAGGACTCTAAACCAAGTTTCATGCGACATGAGTGCTTATAAGTAACTCAATGAGTTGTGAACAAGTTTGACGAACGTATGAAACATCTAACAACGTGTTTCAAGGACTCTAAACCAAGTTTCAAGCAACATGAGTGCTTATAAGTTCCTCAATGAGCATTGTACAAGTTTTACGAACGTATGAAACATCTAACAACTCGTTTCTAGGACTCTAAACCAAGTTACATGCCACATGAGTTCTTTTAAGTTCCTCAATAAGCTTTGTACAAGTTTGACGAACGTATGAAACATCTAACAACGCGTTTCTAGGACTCTAAACCAAGTTTCATGCAACATGAGTTTGTTTATAAGTGTCTCAATGAGCTTTGTATAAGTTTGACGAACTTATGAAACATCTAACAACTCGTTTCTAGGACTCTAAACCAAATTTCATGCAACATGAGAGCTTATAAGTTCCTCAATGAGCTTTGTACAAGTTTGACGAACGTATGAAACATCTAACAACGTGTTTCTAGGACTCTAAACCAAGTTTAATGCAACATGAGAGCTTATAAGTTCCTCAATGAGCTTTATACAAGTTTGACGAACTTATGAAACATCTAACTACGCGTTTCTAGGACTCTAAACAAAGTTTCATGAGACATGAGTGCTTATAAGTTCCTCAATGAGGTTTGTACAAGTTTCACGAAATTATGAAACATCTAACAACGCGTATCTAGGACTCTAAACCAAGTTTCATGCAAGATGAGTGCTTATAAGTTCCTCAATGAGCTTTGTACAAGTTTGACGAACGTATGAAACATCTAACAAATCATTTCTAGGACTCTAAACCAAAGTTCATGCAACATGAGAGCTTATAAGTTCCTCAATGAGCTTTGTACAAGTTTGACGAACGTATGAAACATCTAACAACGCTTCTAGGACTCTAAACCAAGTTTAATGCAACATGAGTGCTTATTAGTTCCTCAATGAGCTTTGTACAAGTTTGACGAACGTATGAAACATCTAACAAAGCGTTTCTAGGACTCTAAACCAAGTTTCATGCAACATGAGTGCTTATAAGTTGCTCAATGAGCTTTGTACAAGTTTGACGAACGTATGAAAGATCTAACAACGCGTTTCTACGACTCTAAACCAAATTTCATGCAACATGAGTGCTTATAAATTCCTCAATGAGTTTTGTACAAGTTTCACGAACTTATGAAACATCTAACAACGCGTTTCTAGGACTCTAAACCAAGTTTCATGCAACATGAGTGCTTATAAGTATCTCAATGAGCTTTGTATAAGTTTGACGAACTTATGAAACATCTAACAACTCGTTTCTAGGACTCTAAACCAAGTTTCATGCAACATGAGAGCTTATAAGTTCCTCAACAAGCTTTTTACAAGTTTCACGAACTTATGAAACATCTAACAACGCGTTTCTAGGACTCTAAACCAAGTTTCATGCAACATGAAAGCTTATAAGTTCCTCAACGAGCTTTGTACAAGTTTGACGAACGTATGAAAGATCTAACAACGCGTTTCTACGACTCTAAACCAAGTTTCATGCAACAAGAGAGCTTATAAGTTCCTCAATGAGCTTAATTTGTACAAGTTTCACGAACTTATGAAACATCTAACAACGCGTTTCTAGGACTCTAAACCAAGTTTCATGCGACATGAGTGCTTATAAGTAACTCAATGAGCTGTGTACAAGTTTGACGAACGTATGAAACATCTAACAACGTGTTTCAAGGACTCTAAACCAAGTTTCAAGCAACATGAGTGCTTATAAGTTCCTCAATGAGCTTTGTACAAGTTTTACGAACGTATGAAACATCTAACAACTCGTTTCTAGGACTCTAAACCAAGTTACATGCAACATAAGTTCTTATAAGTTCCCTCAATAAGCTTTGTACAAGTTTGACGAACGTATGAAACATCTAACAACACGTTTCTAGGACTCTAAACCAAGTTTCATGCAACATGAGTGTGTTTATAAGTGTCTCAATGAGCTTTGTATAAGTTTGACGAACTTATGAAACATCTAACAACTCGTTACTAGGACTCTAAACCAAGTTTCATGCAACATGAGAGCTTATAAGTTCCTCAATGAGCTTTGTACAAGTTTGACGAACGTATGAAACATCTAACAACGTGTTTGTAGGACTCTAAACCAAGTTTAATGCAACATGAGAGCTAATAAGTTCCTCAATGAGCTTTATACAAGTTTGACGAACTTATGAAACATCTAACTACGCGTTTCTAGGACTCTAAACAAAGTTTCATGCAACATGAGTGCTTATAAGTTCCTCAATGAGCTTTGTACAAGTTTCACGAACTTATGAAACATCTAACAACGGGTTTCTAGGACTCTAAACCAAGTTTCATGCGACATGAGTGCTTATAAGTAACTCAATGAGTTGTGAACAAGTTTGACGAACGTATGAAACATCTAACAACGTGTTTCAAGGACTCTAAACCAAGTTTCAAGCAACATGAGTGCTTATAAGTTCCTCAATGAGCATTGTACAAGTTTTACGAACGTATGAAACATCTAAAAACTCGTTTCTAGGACTCTAAACCAAGTTACATGCCACATGAGTTCTTTTAAGTTCCTCAATAAGCTTTGTACAAGTTTGACGAACGTATGAAACATCTAACAACGCGTTTCTAGGACTCTAAACCAAGTTTCATGCAACATGAGTGTGTTTATAAGTGTCTCAATGAGCTTTGTATAAGTTTGACGAACTTATGAAACATCTAACAACTCGTTTCTAGGACTCTAAACCAAGTTTCATGCAACATGAGAGCTTATAAGTTCCTCAATGAGCTTTGTACAAGTTTGACGAACGTATGAAACATCTAACAACGTGTTTCTAGGACTCTAAACCAAGTTTAATGCAACATGAGAGCTTATAAGTTCCTCAATGAGCTTTATACAAGTTTGACGAACTTATGAAACATCTAACTACGCGTTTCTAGGACTCTAAACAAAGTTTCATGAGACATGAGTGCTTATAAGTTCCTCAATGAGGTTTGTACAAGTTTCACGAAATTATGAAACATCTAACAACGCGTATCTAGGACTCTAAACCAAGTTTCATGCAAGATGAGTGCTTATAAGTTCCTCAATGAGCTTTGTACAAGTTTGACGAACGTATGAAACATCTAACAAATCATTTCTAGGACTCTAAACCAAGTTTCATGCAACATGAGAGCTTATAAGTTCCTCAATGAGCTTTGTACAAGTTTGACAAACGTATGAAACATCTAACACCGCGTTTCTAGGACTCTAAACCAAGTTTAATGCAACATGAGTGCTTATAAGTTCCTCAATGAGCTTTGTACAAGTTTCACGAACTTATAAGACATCTAACAACGCGTTTCTAGGACTCTAAACCAAGTTTCATGCAACATGAGTAATCATAAGTGTCTCAATGACCTTTGTACAAGTAGACGAACTTATGAAACATCTAACAACGCGTTTCTAGGACTCTAAACCAAGTTTCATGCAACATGAGACCTTATAAGTTCCTCAACGAGCTTTTTACAAGTTTCACGGACTTATGAAACATCTAACAACGCGTTTCTAGGACTCTAAACCAAGTTTCATGTAACATGAGAGCTTACAAGTTCCTCAATGAGCTTTGTACAAGTTTGACGAACGTATGAAAGATCTAACAACGCGTTTCTAGGAATATAAACTAAGTTTCATGCAACATGAATGCTTATAAGTTCCTCAATGAGCTTTGTACAAGTGTGACGAACGTATGAAACATCTAACAACGCGTTTCTAGGACTCTAAACCAATTTTCATGCAACATGAGTGCTTATAAGTATCTGAATGAGCTTTGTATAAGTTTCACGAACTTATGAAACATCTAACAACGCGTTTCTAGGACTCTAAACCAAGTTTCATGCAACATGAGTGCTTATAAGTATCTCAATGAGCTTTGTATAAGTTTCACGAACTTATGAAACATCTAACAACGCGTTTCTAGGACTCTAATACAAGTTTCATGCAACATGAGTGCTTATAAGTTCCTCAAAGAGCTTTGTACAAGTTTCACGAACTTATGAAACATCTAACAACGCGTTTCTAGGACTCTAAACCAAATTTCATGCGACATGAGTGCTTATAAGTATCTCAATGAGCTGTGTACAAGTTTGACTAACGTATGAAACATCTAACAACGCGTTTCAAGGACTCTAAACCAAGTTTCAAGCAAAATGAGTGCTTATAAGTTCCTCAATGAGCTTTGTACAAGTTTGACGAACGTATGAAACATCTAACAACGCGTTTCTAAAATTCTAAACCAAGTTTCATGCAAGATGAGTGCTTATAAGTTGCTCAATGAGCTTTGTACAACTTTGACGAACGTATGAAACATCTAACAAATCATTTCTAGGACTCTAAACCAAATTTCATGCAACATGAGAGCTTATAAGTTCCTCAATGAGCTTTGTACAAGTTTGACGAACGTATGAAACATCTAACAACGCGTTTCTAGGACTCTAAACCAAGTTTAATGCAACATGAGTGCTTATAAGTTCCTCAATGAGCTTTGTACAAGTTTCACGAACTTATAAGACATCTAACAACGCGTTTCTAGGACTCTAAACCAAGTTTCATGCAACATGAGTAATTATAAGTGTCTCAATGAGCTTTGTATAAGTTTGACGAACTTATGAAACATCTAACAACTCGTTTCTAGGACTCTAAACCAAGTTTCATGCAACATGAGAGCTTATAAGTTCCTCAACAAGGTTTTTACAAGTTTCACGAACTTATGAAACATCTAACAACGCGTTTCTAGGACTCTAAACCAAGTTTCATGCAACATGAGAGCTTATAAGTTCCTCAACGAGCTTTTTACAAGTATCACGAACTTATGAAACATCTAACAACGCGTTTCTAGGATTCTAAACCAAGTTTCATGAACCATGAGTGCTTATTAGTTCCTCAATGAGCTTTGTACAAGTTTGACGAACGTATGAAACATCTAACAACGCGTTTCTAGGACTCTAAACCAAGTTTCATGCAACATGAGTGCTTATAAGTTCCTCAATGAGCTTTGTACAAGTTTGACGAACGTATGAAAGATCTAACAACGCGTTACTACGACTCTAAACCAAATTTCATGCAACATGAGTGCTTATAAATTCCTCAATGAGCTTTGTACAAGTTTCATGAACTTATAAGACATCTAACAACGCGTTTCTAGGACTCTAAACCAAGTTTCAAGCAAAATGAGTGCTTATAAGTTCCTCAATGAGCTTTGTACAAGTTTGACGAACGTATGAAACATCTAACAACGCGTTTCTAAAATTCTAAACCAAGTTTCATGCAAGATGAGTGCTTATAAGTTCCTCAATGAGCTTTGTACAACTTTGACGAACGTATGAAACATCTAAGAAATCATTTCTAGGACTCTAAACAAAATTTCATGCAACATGAGAGCTTATAAGTTCCTCAATGAGCTTTGTACAAGTTTGACGAACGTATGAAACATCTAACAACGCGTTTCTAGGACTCTAAACCAAGTTTAATGCAACATGAGTTCTTATAAGTTCCTCAATGAGCTTTGTACAAGTTTCACGAACTTATGAAACATCTAACAACGCGTTTCTAGGACTCTAATACAAGTTTCATGCAACATGAGTGCTTATAAGTTCCTCAAAGAGCTTTGTACAAGTTTCACGAACTTATGAAACATCTAACAACGCGTTTCTAGGACTCTAAACCAAGTTTCATGCGACATGAGTGCTTATAAGTATCTCAATGAGCTGTGTACAAGTTTGACTAACGTATGAAACATCTAACAACGCGTTTCAAGGACTCTAAACCAAAGTTTCAAGCAAAATGAGTGCTTATAAGTTCCTCAATGAGCTTTGTACAAGTTTGACGAACGTATGAAACATCTAACAACGCGTTTCTAAAATTCTAAACCAAGTTTCATGCAAGATGAGTGCTTATAAGTTCCTCAATGAGCTTTGTACAACTTTGACGAACGTATGAAACATCTAACAAATCATTTCTAGGACTCTAAACCAAATTTCATGCAACATGAGAGCTTATAAGTTCCTCAATGAGCTTTGTACAAGTTTGACGAACGTATGAAACATCTAACAACGCTTCTAGGACTCTAAACCAAGTTTAATGCAACATGAGTGCTTATTAGTTCCTCAATGAGCTTTGTACAAGTTTGACGAACGTATGAAACATCTAACAACGCATTTCTAGGACTCTAAACCAAGTTTCATGCAACATGAGTGCTTATAAGTTCCTCAATGAGCTTTGTACAAGTTTGACGAACGTATGAAAGATCTAACAACGCGTTTCTACGACTCTAAACCAAATTTCATGCAACATGAGTGCTTATAAATTCCTCAATGAGCTTTGTACAAGTTTCACGAACTTATGAAACATCTAACAACGCGTTTCTAGGACTCTAAACCAAGTTTCATGCAACATGAGTGCTTATAAGTATCTCAATGAGCTTTGTACAAGTTTGACCAACATATGAAACATCTAACAACGCTTCTAGGACTCTAAACCAAGTTTAATGCAACATGAGTGCTTATTAGTTCCTCAATGAGCTTTGTACAAGTTTCACGAACTTATGAAACATCTAACAACGCGTTTCTAGGACTCTAAACCAAGTTTCATGCAACATGAGTGCTTATAAGTATCTCAATGAGCTTTGTATAAGTTTGACGAACTTATGAAACATCTAACAACTCGTTTCTAGGACTCTAAACCAAGTTTCATGCAACATGAGAGCTTATAAGTTCCTCAACAAGCTTTTTACAAGTTTCACGAACTTATGAAACATCTAACAACGCGTTTCTAGGACTCTAAACCAAGTTTCATGCAACATGAGTGCTTATAAGTTCCTCAATGAGCTTTGTACAAGTTTGACGAACGTATGAAAGATCTAATAACGCGTTTCTACGACTCTAAACCAAATTTCATGCAACATGAGTGCTTATAAATTCCTCAATGAGCTTTGTACAAGTTTCACGAACTTATGAAACATCTAACAACGCGTTTCTAGGACTCTAAACCAAGTTTCATGCAACATGAGTGCTTATAAGTATCTCAATGAGCTTTGTATAAGTTTGACAAACTTATGAAACATCTAACAACTCGTTTCTAGGACTTTAAACCAAGTTTCATGCAACATGAGAGGTTATAAGTTCCTCAACAAGCTTTTTACAAGTTTCACGAACTTATGAAACATCTAACAACGCGTTTCTAGGACTCTAAACCAAGTTTCATGCAACATGAGAGCTTATAAGTTCCTCAACGAGCTTTGTACAAGTTTGACGAACGTATGAAAGATCTAACAACGCGTTTCTACGACTCTAAACCAAGTTTCATGCAACATGAGTGCTTATAAGTTCCTCAATGAGCTTAATTTGTACAAGTTTCACGAACTTATGAAACATCTAACAATGCGTTTCTAGGACTCTAAACCAAGTTTCATGCGACATGAGTGCTTATAAGTAACTCAATGAGCTGTGTACAAGTTTGACGAACGTATGAAACATCTAACAACGTGTTTCAAGGACTCTAAACCAAGTTTCAAGCAACATGAGTGCTTATAAGTTCCTCAATGAGCTTTGTACAAGTTTTACGAATGTATGAAACATCTAACAACTCGTTTCTAGGACTCTAAACCAAGTTACATGCAACATGAGTTCTTATAAGTTCCTCAATAAGCTTTGTACAAGTTTGACGAACGTATGAAACATCTAACAAATCGTTTCTAGGACTCTAAACCAAGTTTCATGCAACATGAGTGCTTATAAGTTCCTCAATGAGCTTTGTACAAGTTTCACGAACTTATGAAACATCTAACAACGCGTTACTAGGACTCTAAACCAAGTTTCATGCATCATGAGATCTTATAATTTCCTCAATGAGCTTTGTACAAGTTTGACGAACTTATGAAACATCTAACAACGCGTTTCTAGGACTCTAAACCAAGTTTCATGCATCATGAGAGCTTATAAGTTCCTCAATGAGTTTTGTACAAGTTTCACGAACTTATGAAACATCTAACAACGAGTTTCTAGGACTCTAAACCAAGTTTCATGCAACATGAGTCTTATAAGTTCCTCAATGAGCTTTGTACAAGTTTGACGAACGTATGAAACATCTACAACGCGTTTCTAGGACTCTAAACCAAGTTACAAGCAACATGAGTCTTATAAGT
This sequence comes from Cochlearia excelsa, assembly GCA_963556525.1. Taxonomy (NCBI): domain Eukaryota; kingdom Viridiplantae; phylum Streptophyta; class Magnoliopsida; order Brassicales; family Brassicaceae; genus Cochlearia; species Cochlearia excelsa. Next base: position 33,179,705 of record OY748327.1, on the reverse strand, counting down.
TCCTCAATGAGCTTTGTACAAGTTTGACGAACGTATGAAACATCTACAACGCGTTTCTAGGACTCTAAACCAAGTTTCATGCAACATGAGTGTTTATAAGTGTCTCAATGAGCTTTGTACAAGATTGACGAACTTATGAAACATATAACAACGCGTTTCTAGGAATCTAAACCAAGTTTCATGCAACATGAGAGCTTATAAGTTCATCAACAAGCTTTTTACAAGTTTCACGAACTTATGAAACATCTAACAACGCGTTTCTAGGACTCTAAACCAAGTTTCATGCAACATGAGAGCTTATAAGTTCTTCAATGAGCTTTGTACAAGTTTCACGAACTTATGAAACATCTAACAACGCGTTTCTAGGACTCTAAACCAAGTTTCATGCAACATGAGAGCTTATAAGTTCCTCAATGAGCTTTGTACAAGTTTGACGAACTTATGAAACATCTAACAACGCGTTTCTAGGACTCTAAACCAAGTTTCATGCATCATGAGAGCTTATAAGTTCCTCAATGAGCTTTGTACAAGTTTCACGAACTTATGAAACATCTAACAACGCGTTTCTAGGAATATAAACCAAGTTTCATGCAACATGAGTGCTTATAAGTTCCTCAATGAGCTTTGTACAAGTTTGACGAACGTATGAAACATCTAACAACGCGTTTCTAAGACTCTAAACCAAGTTTCATGCAACATGAGTGCTTATAAGTATCTCAATGAGCTTTGTATAAGTTTAACGAACTTATGAAACATCTAACAACGCGTTTCTAGGACTCTAAACCAAGTTTCATGCAACATGTGTGCTTATAAGTTCCTCAATGAGCTTTGTACAAGTTTGACGAACGTATATGAAACATCTAACAACGCGTTTCTAGGACTCTAAACCAAGTTTCATGCAACATGAGTGCTTATAAGTTCCTCAATGAGTTTTGTACAAGTTTGACGAACGTATGAAACATCTAACAACGCGTTTCTAGGACTTTAAACCAAGTTACAAGCAACATGAGTCTTATAAGTTCCTCAATGAGCTTTGTACAAGTTTGACGAACGTATGAAACATCTACAACGCGTTTCTAGGACTCTAAACCAAGTTTCATGCAACATGAGTGTTTATAAGTGTCTCAATGAGCTTTGTACAAGATTGACGAACTTATGAAACATCTAACAACGCGTTTCTAGGACTCTAAACCAAGTTTCATGCAACATGAGTGCTTATAAGTATCTCAATGAGCTTTGTATAAGTTTGACGAACTTATGAAACATCTAACAACTCGTTTCTAGGACTCTAAACCAAGTTTCATGCAACATGAGAGCTTATAAGTTCCTCAATGAGCTTTGTACAAGTTTGACGAACGTATGAAACATCTAACAACGTGTTTCTAGGACTCTAAACCAAGTGTAATGCAACATGAGAGCTTATAAATTTCTCAATGAGCTTTATACAAGTTTGACGAACTTATGAAACATCTAACAACGCGTTTCTAAGACCCTAAACCAAGTTTCATGCAACATGAGTGCTTATAAGTTCTTCAACGAGCTTTGTACAAGTTTCACGAACTTATGAAACATCTAACAACGAATTTCTAGGACTCTAAACCAAGTTTCATTCAACATGAGAGCTTATAAGTTCCTCAATGAGCTTTTTACAACTTTGACTAACGTATGAAACATCTAACAACGCGTTTCTAGGACTCTAAACCAAGTTTCATACAACATGAGTGCTTAAAAGTTCCTCAATGAGCTTTGTACAAGTTTGACGAACGTATGAAACATCTAACAACGCTTTTCTAGGAATCTAAACAAAGTTTCATGCAACATGAGTGCTTATAAGTTCCTCAATGAGTTTTGTACAAGTTTCACGAAATCATGAAACATCTAACAACGCGTTTCTAGGGCTCTAAACCAAGTTTCATGCAAGATGAGTGCTTATAAGTTCCTCAATGAGCTTTTTACATGTTTGACTAACGTATGAAACATCTAACAACGCGTTTCTAGGACTCTAAACCAAGTTTCATACAACATGAGTGCTTAAAAGTTCCTCAATGAGCTTTGTACAAGTTTGACGAACGTATGAAACATCTAACAACGCGTTTCTAGGACTCTAAACCAAGTTTCATGCAACATGAGAGCTTATAAGTTCCTCAATGAGCTTTTTAAAAGTTTCACGAACTTATGAAACATCTAACAACGCGTTGCTAGGACTCTAAACCAAGTTTCATGCAACATGAGTGTTTATAAGTGTCTCAATGAGCTTTGTACAAGTTTGACGAACTTATGAAACATCTAACAACGCGTTTCTAGGACTCTAAACCAAGTTTCATGCAACATTAGTGCTTATAAGTTCCTCAACGAGCTATGTACAAGTTTCACGAACTTATGAAACATCTAACAACGCGTTTCTAGGACTATAAACCAAGTTTCATTAAACATGAGAGCTTGTAAGTTCCTCAATGAGCTTTTTACAAGTTTGACTAACGTATGAAACATCTAACAACACGTTTCTAGGACTCTAAACCAAGTTTCATACAACATGAGTGCTTAAAAGTTCCTCAATGATCTTTGTACAAGTTTGACGAACGTATGAAACATCTAACAACGCTTTTCTAGGAATCTAAACAAAGTTTCATGCAACATGAGTGCTTATAAGATCCTCAATGAGTTTTGTACAAGTTTCACGAAATTATGAAACATCGAACAACGCGTTTCTAGGACTCTAAACCAAGTTTCATGCAACATGAGTGCTTATAAGTTCCACAATGAGCTTTGTACAAGTTTGACAAACATATGAAACATCTAACAAATCGTTTCTAGGACTCTAAACCAAGTTTCATGCAACATGAGTGCTTATAAGTTCCTCAATGAGCTTTGTACAAGTTTCACGAACTTATGAAACATCTAACAACGCGCGTTACTAGGACTCTAAACCAAGTTTCATGCATCATGAGATCTTATAATTTTCCTCAATGAGCTTTGTACAAGTTTGACGAACTTATGAAACATCTAACAACGCGTTTCTAGGACTCTAAACCAAGTTTCATGCATCATGAGAGCTTATAAGTTCCTCAATGAGTTTTGTACAAGTTTCACGAACTTATGAAACATCTAACAACGCGTTTCTAGGACTCTAAACCAAGTTTCATGCAACATGAGTCCTATAAGTTCCTCAATGAGCTTTGTACAAGTTTGACGAACGTATGAAACATCTACAACGCGTTTCTAGGACTCTAAACCAAGTTACAAGCAACATGAGTCTTATAAGTTCCTCAATGAGCTTTGTACAAGTTTGACGAACGTATGAAACATCTACAACGCGTTTCTAGGACTCTAAACCAAGTTTCATGCAACATGAGTGTTTATAAGTGTCTCAATGAGCTTTGTACAAGATTGACGAACTTATGAAACATCTAACAACGCGTTTCTAGGAATCTAAACCAAGTTTCATGCAACATGAGAGCTTATAAGTTCATCAACAAGCTTTTTACAAGTTTCACGAACTTATGAAACATCTAACAACGCGTTTCTAGGACTCTAAACCAAGTTTCATGCAACATGAGAGCTTATAAGTTCTTCAATGAGCTTTGTACAAGTTTCACGAACTTATGAAACATCTAACAACGCGTTTCTAGGACTCTAAACCAAGTTTCATGCAACATGAGAGCTTATAAGTTCCTCAATGAGCTTTGTACAAGTTTGACGAACTTATGAAACATCTAACAACGCGTTTCTAGGACTCTAAACCAAGTTTCATGCATCATGAGAGCTTATAAGTTCCTCAATGAGCTTTGTACAAGTTTCACGAACTTATGAAACATCTAACAACGCGTTTCTAGGAATATAAACCAAGTTTCATGCAACATGAGTGCTTATAAGTTCCTCAATGAGCTTTGTACAAGTTTGACGAACGTATGAAACATCTAACAACGCGTTTCTAGGACTCTAAACCAAGTTTCATGCAACATGAGTGCTTATAAGTATCTCAATGAGCTTTGTATAAGTTTAACGAACTTATGAAACATCTAACAACGCGTTTCTAGGACTCTAAACCAAGTTTCATGCAACATGTGTGCTTATAAGTTCCTCAATGAGCTTTGTACAAGTTTGACGAACGTATGAAACATCTAACAACGCGTTTCTAGGACTCTAAACCAAGTTTCATGCAACATGAGTGCTTATAAGTTCCTCAATGAGTTTTGTACAAGTTTGACGAACGTATGAAACATCTAACAACGCGTTTCTAGGACTTTAAACCAAGTTACAAGCAACATGAGTCTTATAAGTTCCTCAATGAGCTTTGTACAAGTTTGACGAACGTATGAAACATCTACAACGCGTTTCTAGGACTCTAAACCAAGTTTCATGCAACATGAGTGTTTATAAGTGTCTCAATGAGCTTTGTACAAGATTGACGAACTTATGAAACATCTAACAACGGGTTTCTAGGACTCTAAACCAAGTTTAATGCAACATGAGTGCTTATAAGTATCTCAATGAGCTTTGTATAAGTTTGACGAACTTATGAAACATCTAACAACTCGTTTCTAGGACTCTAAACCAAGTTTCATGCAACATGAGAGCTTATAAGTTCCTCAATGAGCTTTGTACAAGTTTGACGAACGTATGAAACATCTAACAACGTGTTTCTAGGACTCTAAACCAAGTGTAATGCAACATGAGAGCTTATAAATTTCTCAATGAGCTTTATACAAGTTTGACGAACTTATGAAACATCTAACAACGCGTTTCTAAGACCCTAAACCAAGTTTCATGCAACATGAGTGCTTATAAGTTCGTCAACGATCTTTGTACAAGTTTCACGAACTTATGAAACATCTAACAACGCGTTTCTAGAACTCTAAACCAAGTTTCATTCAACATGAGAGCTTATAAGTTCCTCAATGAGCTTTTTACAAGTTTGACTAACGTATGAAACATCTAACAACGCATTTCTAGGACTCTAAACCAAGTTTCATACAACATGAGTGCTTAAAAGTTCCTCAATGAGCTTTGTACAAGTTTGACAAACGTATGAAACATCTAACAAATCGTTTCTAGGACTCTAAACCAAGTTTCATGCAACATGAGTGCTTATAAGTTCCTCAATGAGCTTTTTACAAGTTTCACGAACTTATGAAACATCTAACAACGCGTTACTAGGACTCTAAACCAAGTTTCATGCATCATGAGAGCTTATAATTTCCTCAATGAGATTTGTACAAGTTTGACGAACTTATGAAACATCTAACAACGCGTTTCTAGGACTCTAAACCAAGTTTCATGCATCATGAGAGCTTATAAGTTCCTCAATGAGTTTTGTACAAGTTTCACGAACTTATGAAACATCTAACAACGCGTTTCTAGGACTCTAAACCAAGTTTCATGCAACATGAGTCTTATAAGTTCCTCAATGAGCTTTGTACAAGTTTGACGAACGTATGAAACATCTACAACGCGTTTCTAGGACTCTAAACCAAGTTACAAGCAACATGAGTCTTATAAGTTCCTCAATGAGCTTTGTACAAGTTTGACAAACGTATGAAACATCTACAACGCGTTTCTAGGACTCTAAACCAAGTTTCATGCAACATGAGTGTTTATAAGTGTCTCAATGAGCTTTGTACAAGATTGACGAACTTATGAAACATCTAACAACGCGTTTCTAGGACTCTAAACCAAGTTTCATGCAACATGAGAGCTTATAAGTTCCTCAACAAGCTTTTTACAAGTTTCACGAACTTATGAAACATCTAACAACGCGTTTCTAGGACTCTAAACCAAGTTTCATGCAACATGAGAGCTTATAAGTTCTTCAATGAGCTTTGTACAAGTTTCACGAACTTATGAAACATCTAACAACGCGTTTCTAGGACTCTAAACCAAGTTTCATGCAACATGAGAGCTTATAAGTTCCTCAATGAGCTTTGTACAAGTTTGACGAACTTATGAAACATCTAACAACGCGTTTCTAGGACTCTAAACCAAGTTTCATGCATCATGAGAGCTTATAAGTTCCTCAATGAGCTTTGTACAAGTTTCACGAACTTATGAAACATCTAACAACGCGTTTCTAGGAATATAAACCAAGTTTCATGCAACATGAGTGCTTTATAAGTTCCTCAATGAGCTTTGTACAAGTTTGACGAACGTATGAAACATCTAACAACGCGTTTCTAGGACTCTAAACCAAGTTTCATGCAACATGAGTGCTTATAAGTATCTCAATGAGCTTTGTATAAGTTTAACGAACTTATGAAACATCTAACAACGCGTTTCTAGGACTCTAAACCAAGTTTCATGCAACATGAGTGCTTATAAGTTCCTCAATGAGCTTTGTACAAGTTTGACGAACGTATGAAACATCTAACAACGCGTTTCTAGGACTCTAAACCAAGTTTCATGCAACATGAGTGCTTATAAGTTCCTCAATGAGTTTTGTACAAGTTTGACGAACGTATGAAACATCTAACAACGCGTTTCTAGGACTTTAAACCAAGTTACAAGCAACATGAGTCTTATAAGTTCCTCAATGAGCTTTGTACAAGTTTGACGAACGTATGAAACATCTACAACGCGTTTCTAGGACTCTAAACCAAGTTTCATGCAACATGAGTGTTTATAAGTGTCTCAATGAGCTTTGTACAAGATTGACGAACTTATGAAACATCTAACAACGGGTTTCTAGGACTCTAAACCAAGTTTCATGCAACATGAGTGCTTATAAGTATCTCAATGAGCTTTGTATAAGTTTGACGAACTTATGAAACATCTAACAACTCGTTTCTAGGACTCTAAACCAAGTTTCATGCAACATGAGAACTTATAAGTTCCTCAATGAGCTTTGTACAAGTTTGACGAACGTATGAAACATCTAACAACGTGTTTCTAGGACTCTAAACCAAGTGTAATGCAACATGAGAGCTTATAAATTTCTCAATGAGCTTTATACAAGTTTGACGAACTTATGAAACATCTAACAACGCGTTTCTAAGACCCTAAACCAAGTTTCATGCAACATGAGTGCTTATAAGTTCGTCAACGAGCTTTGTACAAGTTTCACGAACTTATGAAACATCTAACAACGCGTTTCTAGGACTCTAAACCAAGTTTCATTCAACATGAGAGCTTATAAGTTCCTCAATGAGCTTTGTACAAGTTTGGGGACGTATGAAACATCTAACAACGCGTTTCTAGGACTATAAACCAAGTTTCATGCAACATGAGTGCTTATAAGTTCCTCAATGAGCTTTTGTACAAGTTTGACGAACATATAAAACATCTAACAACGCGTTTCTAGGACTTTAAACCAAGTTTCATGCGACATGAGTGCTTATAAGTATCTCAATGAGCTTTGTATAAGTTTCACGAACTTATGAAACATCTAACAACGCGTTTCTAGGACTCTAAATCAAGTTTCATGCAACATGAGAGCTTATAAGTTCCTCAATGAGCTTTGTACAAGTTTGACGAACGTATGAAACATCTAACAACGTGTTTCTAGGACTCTAAACCAAGTGTAATGCAACATGAGAGCTTATAAATTTCTCAATGAGCTTTATACAAGTTTGACGAACTTATGAAACATCTAACAACGCGTTTCTAAGACCCTAAACCAAGTTTCATGCAACATAAGTGCTTATAAGTTCGTCAACGAGCTTTGTACAAGTTTCACGAACTTATGAAACATCTAACAACGCGTTTCTAGGACTCTAAACCAAGTTTCATTCAACATGAGAGCTTATAAGTTCCTCAATGCGTTTCTAGGACTTTTTAAACCAAGTTTCATACAACATGACTAACGTATGAAACATTAAAATGCGTTCCTCAATGACTTTAAAGCTTTGTTTCATACAACATGAGTTTGACGAACGTAGTTCCTCAATGAGCATCAAGTTTAACAACGCTGAAACATTAACAACGCTTTTCTAGGAATCTAAACAAAGTTTCATGCAACATGAGTGCTTATAAGTTCCTCAATGAGTTTTGTACAAGTTTCACGAAATTATGAAACATCTAACAACGCGTTTCTAGGACTTTAAACCAAGTTTCATGCAAGATGAGTGCTTATAAGTTCCTCAATGATCTTTTTACATGTTTGACTAACGTATGAAACATCTAACAACGCGTTTCTAGGACTTTAAACCAAGTTTCATACAACATGAGTGCTTATAAGTTCCTCAATGAGCTTTGTACAAGTTTGACGAACGTATGAAACATCTAACAACGCGTTTCTAGGACTCTAAACCAAGTTTCATGCAACATGAGAGCTTATAAGTTCCTCAATGAGCTTTTTAAAAGTTTCACGAACTTATGAAACATCTAACAACGCGTTTCTAGGACTCTAAACCAAGTTTCATGCAACATGAGTGCTTATAAGTTCCTCAATGAGCTTTGTACAAGTTTCACGAACTTATGAAACATCTAACAACGCGTTACTAGGACTCTAAACCAAGTTTCATGCATCATGAGAGCTTATAAGTTCCTCAATGAGCTTTGTACAAGTTTGACGAACTTATGAAACATCTAACAACGCGTTTCTAGGACTCTAAACCAAGTTTCATGCATCATGAGAGCTTATAAGTTCCTCAATGAGCTTTGTACAAGTTTCACAAACTTATGAAACATCTATCAACGAGTTTCTAGGACTCTAAACCAAGTTTCATGCGACATGTGTGATTATAAGTGTCTCAATGAGCTTTGTATAAGTAGACGAACTTATGAAACATCTAACAACGCGTTTCTAGGACTCTAAACCAAGTTTCATGCAACATGAGTGCTTATAAGTTCCTCAATGAGCTTTGTACAAGTTTCACGAACGTATGAAACATCTAACAACGCGTTTCTAGGACTCTAAACCAAGTTTCATGCAACATGAGAGCTTATAAGTTCCTCAATGAGCTTTGTACAAGTTTGGGGACGTATGAAACATCTAACAACGCGTTTCTAGGACTATAAACCAAGTTTCATGCAACATGAGTGCTTATAAGTTCCTCAATGAGCTTTGTACAAGTTTGACGAACATATAAAACATCTAACAACGCGTTTCTAGGACTCTAAATCAAGTTTCATGCAACATGAGAGCTTATAAGTTCCTCAATGAGCTTTGTACAAGTTTGACGAACGTATGAAACATCTAACCACGTGTTTCTAGGAATCTAAACCAAGTTTAATGCAACACGAGAGCTTATAAGTTCCTCAATGAGCTTTATACAAGTTTGACGAACTTATGAAACATCTAACAACGCTTTTCTAGGACTCTAAACCAAGTTTCATGCAACATGAGTGCTTATAAGTTTCTCTATGAGCTTTGTACAAGTTTCACGAACTTATGAAACATCTAACAACGCGTTTCTAGGACTCTAAACCAAGTTTCATGCAACATGAGTGCTTATAAGTTCCTCAATGAGCTTTGTACAAGTTTGACGAATGTATGAAACATCTAACAACGTGTTTCTAGGACTCTAAACAAAGTTTAATGCAACATGAGAGCTTATAAGTTCCTCAATGAGCTTTATACAAGTTTGACGAACTTATGAAACATCTAACAACACGTTTCTAGGACTCTAAACCAAGTTTCATGCAACATGAGTGCTTATAAGTTCCTCAATGAGCTTTGTACAAGTTTCACGAACTTATGAAACATCTAACAACGCGTTTCTAGGACTCTAAACAAAGTTTCATGCAACATGAGAGCTTATAAGTTCCTCAATGTGCTTTGTACAAGTTTGACGAACGTATGAAACATCTAACAACGCGTTTCTAGGACTCTAAACCAAGTTTCATGCAACATGAGTGCTTATAAGTTCCTCAATGAGCTTTGTACAATTTTGACGAACGTATGAAACATCTAACAACGCGTTTCTAGGACTTTAAACCAAGTTTCATGCAACATGAGTGTTTATAAGTGTCTCAATGAGCTTTGTACAAGTTTGACGAACTTATGAAACATCTAACAACTCGTTTCTAGGACTCTAAATCAAGTATCATGCAACATGAGAGCTTATAAGTTCCTCAATGAGCTTTGTACAAGTTTGACGAACGTATGAAACATCTAACAACGCGTTTCTAGGACTCTAAACCAAGTTTCATGCAACATGAGTGCTTATAAGTTCCTCAATGAGCTTTGTACAATTTTGACGAACGTATGAAACATCTAACAACGCGTTTCTAGGACTTTAAACCAAGTTTCATGCAACATGAGTGTTTATAAGTGTCTCAATGAGCTTTGTACAAGTTTGACGAACTTATGAAACATCTAACAACTCGTTTCTAGGACTCTAAATCAAGTATCATGCAACATGAGAGCTTATAAGTTCCTCAATGAGCTTTGTACAAGTTTGACGAACGTATGAAACATCTAACAACGCGTTTCTAGGACTCTAAACCAAATTTCATGCAAGATGAGTGCTTATAAGTTCCTCAATGAGCTTTGTACAAGTTTTACGAACGTATGAAACATCTAACAATGCGTTTCTAGGACTCTAAACCAAGTTTCATGCAAAATGAGTGCTTATAAGTTCCTCAATGAGCTTTGTACAAGTTTGACGAACGTATGAAACATCTAACAACGCGTTTCTAAGACTCTAAACCAAGTTTCATGAATCATGAGAGCTTATAAGTTCCTCAATGAGCTTTGTACAAGTTTCACGAACGTATGAAACATCTAACAACGCGTTTCTAGGACTCTAAACCAAGTTTCATGCGACATGTGTGATTATAAGTGTCTCAATGAGCTTTGTATAAGTAGACGAACTTATGAAAAATCTAACAACGCGTTTCTAGGACTGTAAACCAAGTTTCATGCAACATGACCGCTTATAAGTTCCTCAATGAGCTTTGTAGAAGTTTCATGAACTTATGAAACATCTAACAACGCGTTTCTAGGACTCTAAACCAAGTTTCATGCAACATGAGAGCTTATAAGTTCCTCAATGAGCTTTGTACAAGTTTGGGGAACGTATGAAACATCTAACAATGCGTTTCTAGAACTATAAACCAAGTTTCATGCAACATGAGTGCTTATAAGTTCCTCAATGAGCTTTGTACAAGTTTGACGAACGTATAACACATCTAACAACGCGTTTCTAGGACTCTAAACCAAGTTTCATGCAACATGAGTGTTTATAAGTATCTCAATGAGCTTTGTAGAAGTTTCACGAACTTATGAAACATCTAACAACGTGTTTCTAGGACTCTAAACCAAGTTTCATGCAACATGAGAGCTTATAAGTTCCTCAATGAGCTTTGTACAAGTTTGGGGAACGTATGAAACATCAAACAACGCGTTTCTAGGACTATAAACCAAGTTTCATGCAACATGAGTGTTTATAAGTTCCTCAATGAGCTTTGTAAGAGTTTGACAAACGTATAAAACATATAACAACGCGTTTCTAGGACTCTAAACCAAGTTTCATGCAACATGAGTGCTTATAAGTGTCTCAATGAGCTTTGTACAAGTTTGATGAACTTATGAAACATCTAACAACGCGTTTCTAGGACTCTAAACCAAGTTACATGCAACATGAGTGCTTATAAGTTCCTCAATGTGCTTTGTACAAGTTTGACGAACGTATGAAACATCTAACCACGTGTTTCTAGGACTCTAAACCAAGTTTAATGCAATATGAGAGCTTATAAATTCCTCAATGAGCTTTATACAAGTTTGACGAACTTATGAAATATCTTACAACGCGTTTCTAGGACTCTAAACCAAGTTTCATGCAACATGAGTGATTATAAGTTCATCAATGAGCTTTGTAAAAGTTTCACGAACTTATGAAACATCTAACAACGCGTTTCTATGACTCTAAACCAAGTTTCATGCAACATGAGTGCTTATAAGTTCCTAAATGAGCTTTGTACAAGTTTGACGAACGTATGAAACATCTAACAATGTGTTTCTAGGACTCTAAACAAAGTTTAATGGAACATGAGAGTTTATAAGTTCCTCAATGAGCTTTATACAAGTTTTACGAACTTATGAAACATCTAACAACGCGTTTCGAGGACTCTAAACCAAGTTTCAAGCAACATGAGTGCTTATAAATTCCTCAATGAACTTTGTACAAGTTTCACGAACTTATGAAACATCTAACAACGCGTTTCTAGGACTCTAAACAAAGTTTCATGCAACATGAGAGCTTATAAGTTCCTCAATGTGCTTAGTACAAGTTTGACGAACGTATGAAACATCTAACAATGCGTTTCTAGGACTCTAAACCAAGTTTCATACAACATGAGTGCTTATAAGTTCCTCAAAGAACTTTGTACAAGTTTGACAAACGTATGAAACATGAAACAACGCGTTTCTAGGACTTTAAACCAAGTTTCATGCAACATGAGTGTTTATAAGTGTCTCAATGAGCTTTGTACAAGTTTGACGAACTTATGAAACAGCTAACAACTCGTTTCTAGGACTCTAAACCAAGTTTCATGCAACATAAGAGCTTATAAGTTCCTCAATGAGCTTTGTACAAGTTTGACGAACGTATGAAACATCTAACAACGCGTTTCTAGGACTCTAAACCAAGTTTAATGCAACATGAGTGCTTATAAGTTCCTCAATGAGCTTTGTACTAGTTTCAAGAACTTATTAAACATCTAACAACGCGTTTCTAGGATTCTAAACCAAGTTTCATGCAACATGAGTGATTATAAGTGTCTCAATGAGCTTTGTACAAGTAGACGAACTTATGAAACATCTAACAACGCGTTTCTAGGACTCTAAACCAAGTTTCATGCAACATAATTGCTTATAAGTTCTTCAATGAGCTTTGTACAAGTTTCACGAACTTATGAAACATCTAACAACGCGTTTCTAGGACTCTAAACCAAGTTTCATGCAACATGAGAGCTTATAAGTTCCTCAATGAGCTTTGTACAAGTTTGACGAACTTATGAAACATCTAACAACGCGTTTCTAGGACTCTAAACCAAGTTTCATGCATCATGAGAGCTTATAAGTTCCTCAATGAGCTTTGTACAAGTTTCACGAACTTATGAAACATCTAACAACGCGTTTCTAGGAATATAAACCAAGTTTCATGCAACATGAGTGCTTATAAGTTCCTCAATGAGTTTTGTACAAGTTTGACGAACGTATGAAACATCTAACAACGCGTTTCTAGGACTCTAAACCAAGTTTCATGCAACATGAGTGCTTATAAGTATCTCAATGAGCTTTGTATAAGTTTAACGAACTTATGAAACATCTAACAACGCGTTTCTAGGACTCTAAACCAAGTTTCATGCAACATGAGTGCTTATAAGTTCCTCAATGAGCTTTGTACAAGTTTGACGAACGTATGAAACATCTAACAACGCGTTTCTAGGACTCTAAACCAAGTTTCATGCAACATGAGTGCTTATAAGTTCCTCAATGAGTTTTGTACAAGTTTGACGAACGTATGAAACATCTAACAACGCGTTTCTAGGACTTTAAACCAAGTTACAAGCAACATGAGTCTTATAAGTTCCTCAATGAGCTTTGTACAAGTTTGACGAACGTATGAAACATCTACAACGCGTTTCTAGGACTATAAACCAAGTTTCATGCAACATGAGTGTTTATAAGTGTCTCAATGAGCTTTGTACAAGATTGACGAACTTATGAAACATCTAACAACGGGTTTCTAGGACTCTAAACCAAGTTTCATGCAACATGAGTGCTTATAAGTATCTCAATGAGCTTTGTATAAGTTTGACGAACTTATGAAACATCTAACAACTCGTTTCTAGGACTCTAAACCAAGTTTCATGCAACATGAGAACTTATAAGTTCCTCAATGAGCTTTGTACAAGTTTGACGAACGTATGAAACATCTAACAACGTGTTTCTAGGACTCTAAACCAAGTGTAATGCAACATGAGAGCTTATAAATTTCTCAATGAGCTTTATACAAGTTTGACGAACTTATGAAACATCTAACAACGCGTTTCTAAGACCCTAAACCAAGTTTCATGCAACATGAGTGCTTATAAGTTCGTCAACGAGCTTTGTACAAGTTTCACGAACTTATGAAACATCTAACAACGCGTTTCTAGGACTCTAAACCAAGTTTCATTCAACATGAGAGCTTATAAGTTCCTCAATGAGCTTTGTACAAGTTTGGGGACGTATGAAACATCTAACAACGCGTTTCTAGGACTATAAACCAAGTTTCATGCAACATGAGTGCTTATAAGTTCCTCAATGAGCTTTGTACAAGTTTGACGAACATATAAAACATCTAACAACGCGTTTCTAGGACTTTAAACCAAGTTTCATGCGACATGAGTGCTTATAAGTATCTCAATGAGCTTTGTATAAGTTTCACGAACTTATGAAACATCTAACAACGCGTTTCTAGGACTCTAAATCAAGTTTCATGCAACATGAGAGCTTATAAGTTCCTCAATGAGCTTTGTACAAGTTTGACGAACGTATGAAACATCTAACAACGTGTTTCTAGGACTCTAAACCAAGTGTAATGCAACATGAGAGCTTATAAATTTCTCAATGAGCTTTATACAAGTTTGACGAACTTATGAAACATCTAACAACGCGTTTCTAAGACCCTAAACCAAGTTTCATGCAACATGAGTGCTTATAAGTTCGTCAACGAGCTTTGTACAAGTTTCACGAACTTATGAAACATCTAACAACGCGTTTCTAGGACTCTAAACCAAGTTTCATTCAACATGAGAGCTTATAAGTTCCTCAATGAGCTTTTTACAAGTTTGACTAACGTATGAAACATCTAACAATGCGTTTCTAGGACTTTAAACCAAGTTTCATACAACATGAGTGCTTAAAAGTTCCTCAATGAGCTTTGTACAAGTTTGACGAACGTATGAAACATCTAACAACGCTTTTCTAGGAATCTAAACAAAGTTTCATGCAACATGAGTGCTTATAAGTTCCTCAATGAGTTTTGTACAAGTTTCACGAAATTATGAAACATCTAACAACGCGTTTCTAGGACTTTAAACCAAGTTTCATGCAAGATGAGTGCTTATAAGTTCCTCAATGATCTTTTTACATGTTTGACTAACGTATGAAACATCTAACAACGCGTTTCTAGGACTTTAAACCAAGTTTCATACAACATGAGTGCTTATAAGTTCCTCAATGAGCTTTGTACAAGTTTGACGAACGTATGAAACATCTAACAACGCGTTTCTAGGACTCTAAACCAAGTTTCATGCAACATGAGATCTTATAAGTTCCTCAATGAGCTTTTTAAAAGTTTCACGAACTTATGAAACATCTAACAACGCGTTTCTAGGACTCTAAACCAAGTTTCATGCAACATGAGTGCTTATAAGTTCCTCAATGAGCTTTGTACAAGTTTCACGAACTTATGAAACATCTAACAACGCGTTACTAGGACTCTAAACCAAGTTTCATGCATCATGAGAGCTTATAAGTTCCTCAATGAGCTTTGTACAAGTTTGACGAACTTATGAAACATCTAACAACGCGTTTCTAGGACTCTAAACCAAGTTTCATGCATCATGAGAGCTTATAAGTTCCTCAATGAGCTTTGTACAAGTTTCACAAACTTATGAAACATCTATCAACGAGTTTCTAGGACTCTAAACCAAGTTTCATGCGACATGTGTGATTATAAGTGTCTCAATGAGCTTTGTATAAGTAGACGAACTTATGAAACATCTAACAACGCGTTTCTAGGACTCTAAACCAAGTTTCATGCAACATGAGTGCTTATAAGTTCCTCAATGAGCTTTGTACAAGTTTGACGAATGTATGAAACATCTAACAACGTGTTTCTAGGACTCTAAACAAAGTTTAATGCAACATGAGAGCTTATAAGTTCCTCAATGAGCTTTATACAAGTTTGACGAACTTATGAAACATCTAACAACACGTTTCTAGGACTCTAAACCAAGTTTCATGCAACATGAGTGCTTATAAGTTCCTCAATGAGCTTTGTACAAGTTTCACGAACTTATGAAACATCTAACAACGCGTTTCTAGGACTCTAAACAAAGTTTCATGCAACATGAGAGCTTCTAAGTTCCTCAATGTGCTTTGTACAAGTTTGACGAACGTATGAAACATCTAACAACGCGTTTCTAGGACTCTAAACCAAGTTTCATGCAACATGAGTGCTTATAAGTTCCTCAATGAGCTTTGTACAATTTTGACGAACGTATGAAACATCTAACAACGCGTTTCTAGGACTTTAAACCAAGTTTCATGCAACATGAGTGTTTATAAGTGTCTCAATGAGCTTTGTACAAGTTTGACGAACTTATGAAACATCTAACAACTCGTTTCTAGGACTCTAAATCAAGTATCATGCAACATGAGAGCTTATAAGTTCCTCAATGAGCTTTGTACAAGTTTGACGAACGTATGAAACATCTAACAACGCGTTTCTAGGACTCTAAACCAAATTTCATGCAAGATGAGTGCTTATAAGTTCCTCAATGAGCTTTGTACAAGTTTGACGAACGTATGAAACATCTAACAACGCGTTTCTAAAACTCTAAACCAAGTTTCATGCAAAATGAGTGCTTATAAGTTCCTCAATGAGCTTTGTACAAGTTTGACGAACGTATGAAACATCTAACAACGCGTTTCTAAGACTCTAAACCAAGTTTCATGCATCATGAGAGCTTATAAGTTCCTCAATGAGCTTTGTACAAGTTTCACGAACGTATGAAACATCTAACAACGCGTTTCTAGGACTCTAAACCAAGTTTCATGCGACATGTGTGATTATAAGTGTCTCAATGAGCTTTGTATAAGTAGACGAACTTATGAAAAATCTAACAACGCGTTTCTAGGACTGTAAACCAAGTTTCATGCAACATGACTGCTTATAAGTTCCTCAATGAGCTTTGTAGAAGTTTCATGAACTTATGAAACATCTAACAACGCGTTTCTAGGACTCTAAACCAAGTTTCATGCAACATGAGAGCTTATAAGTTCCTCAATGAGCTTTGTACAAGTTTGGGGAACGTATGAAACATCTAACAATGCGTTTCTAGAACTATAAACCAAGTTTCATGCAACATGAGTGCTTATAAGTTCCTCAATGAGCTTTGTACAAGTTTGACGAACGTATAACACATCTAACAACGCGTTTCTAGGACTCTAAACCAAGTTTCATGCAACATGAGTGTTTATAAGTATCTCAATGAGCTTTGTAGAAGTTTCACGAACTTATGAAACATCTAACAACGTGTTTCTAGGACTCTAAACCAAGTTTCATGCAACATGAGAGCTTATAAGTTCCTCAATGAGCTTTGTACAAGTTTGGGGAACGTATGAAACATCAAACAACGCGTTTCTAGGACTATAAACCAAGTTTCATGCAACATGAGTGTTTATAAGTTCCTCAATGAGCTTTGTAAGAGTTTGACGAACGTATAAAACATATAACAACGCGTTTCTAGGACTCTAAACCAAGTTTCATGCAACATGAGTGCTTATAAGTGTCTCAATGAGCTTTGTACAAGTTTGATGAACTTATGAAACATCTAACAACGCGTTTCTAGGACTCTAAACCAAGTTACATGCAACATGAGTGCTTATAAGTTCCTCAATGTGCTTTGTACAAGTTTGACGAACGTATGAAACATCTAACCACGTGTTTCTAGGACTCTAAACCAAGTTTAATGCAATATGAGAGCTTATAAATTCCTCAATGAGCTTTATACAAGTTTGACGAACTTATGAAATATCTTACAACGCGTTTCTAGGACTCTAAACCAAGTTTCATGCAACATGAGTGATTATAAGTTCATCAATGAGCTTTGTAAAAGTTTCACGAACTTATGAAACATCTAACAACGCGTTTCTATGACTCTAAACCAAGTTTCATGCAACATGAGTGCTTATAAGTTCCTAAATGAGCTTTGTACAAGTTTGACGAACGTATGAAACATCTAACAATGTGTTTCTAGGACTCTAAACAAAGTTTAATGGAACATGAGAGTTTATAAGTTCCTCAATGAGTTTTATACAAGTTTTACGAACTTATGAAACATCTAACAACGCGTTTCGAGGACTCTAAACCAAGTTTCAAGCAACATGAGTGCTTATAAATTCCTCAATGAACTTTGTACAAGTTTCACGAACTTATGAAACATCTAACAACGCGTTTCTAGGACTCTAAACAAAGTTTCATGCAACATGAGAGCTTATAAGTTCCTCAATGTGCTTAGTACAAGTTTGACGAACGTATGAAACATCTAACAATGCGTTTCTAGGACTCTAAACCAAGTTTCATACAACATGAGTGCTTATAAGTTCCTCAAAGAACTTTGTACAAGTTTGACAAACGTATGAAACATGAAACAACGCGTTTCTAGGACTTTAAACCAAGTTTCATGCAACATGAGTGTTTATAAGTGTCTCAATGAGCTTTGTACAAGTTTGACGAACTTATGAAACAGCTAACAACTCGTTTCTAGGACTCTAAACCAAGTTTCATGCAACATAAGAGCTTATAAGTTCCTCAATGAGCTTTGTACAAGTTTGACGAACGTATGAAACATCTAACAACGCGTTTCTAGGACTCTAAACCAAGTTTAATGCAACATGAGTGCTTATAAGTTCCTCAATGAGCTTTGTACTAGTTTCAAGAACTTATGAAACATCTAACAACGCGTTTCTAGGATTCTAAACCAAGTTTCATGCAACATGAGTGATTATAAGTGTCTCAATGAGCTTTGTACAAGTAGACGAACTTATGAAACATCTAACAACGCGTTTCTAGGACTCTAAACCAAGTTTCATGCAACATAATTGCTTATAAGTTCCTCAATGAGCTTTGTACAAGTTTCAAGAACTTATGAAACATCTAACAACGCGTTTCTAGGACTCTAAACCAAGTTTCATGCAAAATGAGAGCTTATAAGTTCCCCAATGAGCTTTGTACAAGTTTGACTAACGTATGAAACATCTAAAAACGCGTTTCTAGGACTCTAAACCAGGTTTCATGCAACAGAGTGCTTATAAGTTCCTCAATGAGCTTTGTACAAGTTTGACGAACGTATGAAACATCTAACAACGCTTTTCTAGGACTTTAAACCAAGTTTCATGCGACATGAGTGTTTTTATTTGTTTCAATGAGCTTTGTACAAGTTTGACGAACGTATGAAACATCTAACAACGCTTTTCTAGGACTTTAAACCAAGTTTCATGCGACATGAGTGTTTTTAATTGTTTCAATGAGCTTTGTACAAGTTTGACGAACTTATGAAACATCTAACAACTCGTTTCTAGGACTCTATACAAAGTTTCATGCAACATGAGAGCTTATAAATTCCTCAATGAGCTTTGTACAAGTTTGACGAACGTATGAAACATCTAACAACGCGTTTCTAGGAATCTAAACAAAGTTTCATGCAACATGAGTGCTTATAAGTTCCTCAATGAGCTTTGTACTAGTTTCACGAACTTATGAAACATCTAACAACGCGTTTCTAGGATTCTAAACCAAGTTTCATGCAACATGAGTGATTATAAGTGTCTCAATGAGCTTTGTACAAGTAGACGAACTTATGAAACATCTAACAACGCGTTTCTAGGACTCTAAACCAAGTTTCATGCAACATAATTTCTTATAAGTTCCTCAATGAGCTTTGTACAAGTTTCAAGAACTTATGAAACTCTAACAACGCGTTTCTAGGACTCTAAACCAAGTTTCATGCAACATGAGAGCTTATAAGTTCCTCAATGGGCTTTGTACAAGTTTGACTAACGTATGAAACATCTAAAAACGCGTTTCTAGGACTCTAAACCATGTTTCATGCAACAGAGTGCTTATAAGTTCCTCAATGAGCTTTGTACAAGTTTGACGAACGTATGAAACATCTAACAACGCTTTTCTAGGACTTTAAACCAAGTTTCATGCGACATGAGTGTTTTTAATTGTTTCAATGAGCTTTGTACAAGTTTGACGAACTTATGAAACATCTAACAACTCGTTTCTAGGACTCTAAACAAAGTTTCATGCAACATGAGAGCTTATAAATTCCTCAATGAACTTTGTACAAGTTTGACGAACGTATGAAACATCTAACAACGCGTTTCTAGGAATCTAAACAAAGTTTCATGCAACATGAGTGCTTATAAATTCCTCAATGAGTTTTGTACAAGTTTCAAGAAATTATGAAACATCTAACAACGCGTTTCTAGGACTCTAAACCAAGTTTCATGCAAGATGAGTGCTTATAAGTTCCTCAATGAGTTTTGTACAAGTTTGACAAACGTATGAAACAACTAATAACGCGTTTCTAAAACTCTAAACCAAGTTTCATGCAAGATGAGTGCTTATAAGTTCCTCAATGAGCTTTGTACAAGTTTGAAGAACGTATGAAACATCTAACAAATCATTTCTAGGACTCTAAACCAAGTTTCATGCAACATGAGAGCTTATAAGTTCCTCAATGAGCTTTGTACAAGTTTGACGAACGTATGAAAATTCTAACAACGCGTTTCTAGGACTCTAAACCAAGTTTCATGCAACATGAGTGCTTATAAGTTCCTCAATGAGCTTTGTACAAGTTTCACGAACTTATGAAACATCTAACAACGCGTTTCTAGGACTCTAAACCAAGTTTCATGCAACATGAGTGTTTATAAGTGTCTCAATGAGCTTTGTATAAGTTGATGAACTTATGAAACATCTAACAACGCGTTTCTAGGACTCTAAACCAAGTTCCATGCAACATGAGTGCTTATAAGTTCCTCAATGAGCTTTGTACAAGTTTCACGAACTTATGAAACATCTAACAACGCGTTTCTAGGACTATAAACCAAGTTTCATGCAACATGAGTGCTTATAAGTTCCACAATGAGCTTTGTACAAGTTTGACGAACGCATGAAACATCTAACAACGCGTTTCTTGGACTCTAAACCAAGTTTCATGCAACACGAGTGCTTATAAGTATCTCAATGAGTTTTGTATAAGTTTCACGAACTTATGAAACATCTAAGATCGTGTTTCTAGGATTCTAAACCAAGTTTCATGCAACATGAGAGCTTATAAGTTCCTCAATGAGCTTTGTACAAGTTTGATGAACGTATGAAACATCTAACAACGCGTTTCTAGGACTCTAAACCAAGTTTCATGCAACATGAGTGCTTATAAGTTCCTCAATGAGCTTTGTACAAGTGTGACGAACTTATGAAACATCTAACAACGCGTTTCTAGGACTCTAAACCAAGTTACATGCAACATGAGTTCTTATAAGTTCCTCAATGAGCTTTGTACAAGTTTGACGAACGTATGAAACATCTAACAATGCGTTTCTAGGACTCTAAACCAAGTTTCATCATCGCCTCCCTTGTTACCAACCGTACCGCGCCACAAGAAGGGGACTCACCTTGCTACTAGAATTGATCCTTGGCGGAGAGCATATCACGTGGTATCAGAGCCAACTCTGTACCAAAGGCTGAGTTGCTCTTATCGTTGTGTGCATCTGTTTGTTGTTAATATTGAAGTTGTGCTAGTTTGTTCGTCGTGTTCTTGTTGATTGATTAGTGTGCGACGGCAGTTTAAGATTTTGATCTTGTAAAAACCTAATCGCATCTTGAAAAACATGTTTTGACAATTTCCTTTTCACACAAAACTTGTGTTTCATTAAACTTTCCCGTATTTCCTTTTTTTTAAACGCGCACGACTTGATTTCCTTTTTCTTTACAAACCGCGTATCCGATTTCCTTTCTTTTCTCTTGTGCGACTTGTACTTTGTGTTGTGAACAACTTACTGCGAGTTGCCTGCTCGTGTATCAGGTACATGGCGCTCCCCACAGAAGCATCGGAGGATCTACAAAAACTCATCGCGGACCAAATCACCGCAGCTCTTCAACAGATGCTTCCTCAGCAGATTTCTCAACACCTAACCATGGAACGTGAGAAACAGTACAAGAAAGCCACGGTTGTGTCGTCAGAATCCGAGAGTGACCCCACTCCTACCCCATCAGAATTTCCAAAGGGAAGGGTGTCGCTGGTACTTCCAAGTTCCGGGCCATCCGCAACATATTCCCAGCCGGTACCCAGAAGGACCAAACTGCCCGAGACTACCTCAACCTTGACGCGGATGAAGAGGACCCGATACCCAGGCGTCGAGTGCAAGGATAACCTGATGGGCACGGACATAATGCCCCTCAACACCAAGGGCATGCTCAACGCCGAACTGAAACCATCGTCGGCCACCGTGTCTATGTGGATTCAGATGACGAGTACTACAACCACTCGGATCGTAGTAGAAGAAGCCGTAGACACGAGAGACGTGACCGAGATGACCCGAGGGATCCTGAGAGGCAACAGCTGAAACACATCAAGGCTAAGTTTCCCCCATTCCAAGGCAAGAACGACCCGGAAGCCTATCTGGATTGGGAAAGGAAAATGGAGTCTAGCTTTTTGTGCCATGCCACCTATACGACCAACAAGGTGAAGATAGCCATCTCAGAATTCAGTTATTACGCGTTGCTTTGGTGGGATCAACAATGCACCTCTCGAAGCCGTCACAATGAACCGCCCATCCAGACTTGGCCTCAGCTCACCACACACATGAGAAAGCGGTTCGTTCCTAGTCACTACCACCGAGAGGTTCTCAACAAACTCCAGAAGCTTACCCAAGGATCAAGCTCCGTCCGTGATTATTTCCAAGAGATGGAAGCCTTCTTGATTAGGGATGGTCTAGAAGAGGATGAAGAGGTCACTTTAGCTCGGTTCATTGGTGGACTTAACCGAGACATTCAGGACAATTTAGAGCTTCAAACCTATGAGGATCTTGAGGAGCTTGTGCACAAGGCTGAGCTAGTGGAGAGTCAGAACAAGAGACGGTATGCTAAGCCTAGCTTCTCCACACCAAGCAAGCCAAAGGACTTCACACCCACACGGCCACCCTTCACCAAAGACATCAAACCAACTTCGGCGGTTAAGGAAGAGACTAAGTATGATCCTAAGAGCCGAGGCAACACCTCCTCTGGCAATGTCAGGTGCTTCAGGTGTCAGTGCATGGGCCATTACGCGAGAGATTGCCCCAACAAGAAGGTGTTCATGTTACTAGATAATGGTGAAGTGGTGCCCCGGGAATCTGATTCTGAGCAAGAAGAAGAGGAAGGAGAAGAAGAGACCGTCGCCATTGGGGAGATGCTAGTTGCCCGGAGGACATTGAGTGTGCAGAACCAACCAGAGGAACTAGTGCAAAGAGACCATCTATTCCACACACGGTGCATCGTCAGGAGCAAGGTGTGTAGTCTAATCATAGATGGGGGGAGTTGCACCAACGCAGCTAGTGAACTCATGGTTAAAAAGTGGAGCCTAGAAACTATCTCCCACCCACGTTCGTACAAGCTACGATGGCTGAATGAGAGTGGAGCCTTGACGGTGACTCGCCAAGTTAGATTATCTTTCTCTATTGGCAAATATGAAGATGAAGTGTTATGTGACGTGATACCGATGTGTTCCAGCCACATACTTCTAGGCAGACCATGGCAATCCGACCGTAGAGTCCTCCACGACGGCTACACCAACAAACATTCATTCGAATTCAAAAGCAGAAAGGTCACCCTTGCTCCCCTCACACCTAGTGAAGTGTATCAAGATCAGCTCTACCTCAAGCTCAAGGAGGAGAAAGAGAACGCCCCAACTTCATCCACCAACCTCTATATAAACCAAAGAGAAGTTTCTCAACTATTAGCTTATGATTGTTCCATCTTGTTGTCTGTATACAAGGAGAGCCTTATTAGCACTAACCCTCCACAGGATCTTCCTAGTGAATTCCCCAGCTTTTGCAGGATTATAGTGATGTTTTCCCTCTGGAGATCCCACCCGGTTTACCACCAATCCGAGGCATTGAGCACCAGATTGACCTAGTCCCTGGTTCGGCGCTTCCAAACCGACCCGCGTATAGGACTAATCCGATGGAGACCAAAGAACTGCAGAAACAAGTTGAGGAGTTGATGAGCAAATGACATATCCGAGAGAGCATGAGTCGATGTGTTGTGCGTGTGCTACTTGTGCCCAAGAAGAACGGCTCATGGCGCATGTGTGTTGATTGTCGAGCCATCAACAACATTATGGTTAAGTATCGCCAC
The DNA here is from genome assembly GCA_963556525.1 of Cochlearia excelsa. NCBI lineage: Eukaryota > Viridiplantae > Streptophyta > Magnoliopsida > Brassicales > Brassicaceae > Cochlearia > Cochlearia excelsa. The sequence continues at coordinate 33,155,640 of OY748327.1, read as the reverse complement.
CCTATTCCTAGATTAGATGATATGTTAGATGAATTATGTGGTTTTAACGTGTTCTCTAAGATTGATCTTAAGAGTGGTTACAATCAGATTAGGATGAAGGAGGGTGATGAATGGAAGACGGCCTTCAAAACCAAGCAAGGATTATATGAGTGGCTTGTTATGCCTTTCGGTCTTACTAATGCGCCTAGCACTTTCATGAGACTAATGAACCATGTTTTGAGGTCTTTTATAGGTGTCTTTGTGGTGGTTTATTTTGATGATATCTTGATCTTTAGCAGGAGCCTAGACGAGCATATTGCCCATGTCCGAGTCGTACTTGACGTCCTAAGAAAGGAGAACCTTTTTGCTAATATTGACAAGTGTACATTTTTCACTAACGAGATTATCTTCTTAGGTTTTGTTGTGAGTACAGAAGGAGTTAGGGTCGACGAAGAGAAGGTCAAGGCAATCAAGGAATGGCCGACACCATCCACCGTTGGAGAAGTCCGAAGCTTCCATGGACTAGTCGGCTTCTATAGACGCTTTGTCAAGGACTTTAGTACCATTCGGCTCCTCTAACCGAAGTCATTAAGAAGGACGTTGGATTCCAATGGGGAGTGCACAAGATAAGGCTTTCCAAAGCCTCAAAGAGAAGCTTATCAATGCCCCATTACTTATGTTACCAGACTTTGTTAAGACATTTGAAATTGAGTGCGATGCTTCTGGTGTAGGTATTGGCGCCGTATTGATGCAAGACAAGAAGCCGATTGCTTATTTTAGTGAGAAGCTTGGTGGAGCAACCTTGAACTACCCCACCTATGACAAAGAGCTGTATGCATTAGTGAGGGTGTTGCAGACGTGGCAGCATTACCTATGGCCTAAGGAGTTTGTCATCTACATGGACCATGAATCTCTAAAGCACTTGAAAGGCCAACAGAAACTGAACAAGAGGCATGGCCGCTAGATAGAGTTTATTGAGACGTTCCCCTACGTCATCAAGTATAAGAAAGGTAAGGACAATGTCGTAGCCGACGCATTTTCCCGGAGGTACACTCTAATCTCAGAATTAACATCTAGACTCATAGGATTTGAGATGCTTAAGACGTTGTATGAATCTGATTCTGAGTTTAGTACTTATTACTTGAAATGTGCTAAGTTTGCTTGTGAGAATTACTATAGATAGGACGGCTACCTGTTCTTCCACAATAGGTTGTGCATACCTACCGGCTCTGTAAGGGAGCTACTTGTCCGAGAAGCTCACGGAGGAGGACTAGCGTGACACTTCGGAGTGGCCAAAACCTTAGCTAGCTGCCAAGCCTATTTCTATTGGCCGCACATGAAAAGAGATGTGGAGCGGATTTGCCTTAGGTGCATTACCTGCAAACGGGCCAAGAGTAAGGTTCAGCCGCATGGTTTGGACACTCCTTGGCCGATACCCTCTCACCCTTGGACTCATATATCTATGTACTTTGTGGCAGGCTTACCTCGAACCAGAAATGGTAGAGATCCCATCTTTGTTGTTGTGGACATGTTTAGTAAGATGGCTCATTTCATAGCGTGCCACAAGACCGATGATGCAGTAAGTGTGGCTAACTTGTTTTTCAGGGAAGTGGTGAGGTTACACGGTATGCCCCTAGTGATAGTTTCGGATAGAGACACCAAGTTCTTGAGCCATTTTTGGCGCACTTTGTGGGCTAAGCTAGGAACCAAGCTATCCTTCTCCACCACTTGCCATCCGCAAACCGACGGGCAAACTGAAGTGGTGAATCGATCCTTGTCAACGCTCCTAAAGACATTGGTGAGGAGTAACCTCAAGTCATGGGAAGAGTGTCTACCCCATGTAGAGTTCGCTTATAACCACGCTAAGCATTCTACTACCCTTTATTCCCCTTTTGAATTAGTATATGGTTTTAATCCTATGTCTCCCTTAGATATAATTGCCTTGCCTTTGAGTGAAATGTCTAGTGTTGATGGAAAGAAAAAGGTTTAACAGGTTAGGAGAATGCACGAGAAAGCTAGGGAGAATATTGTTAGAATAAGAGAGATTTAGCCGAATAGGAAGAGAGAGTTTGTAGATTAGTATTCGGTGTTCTTATGTGTTCTTGAGAAGAATAATAGAGAATAGAGAGAATAGAGGTTTTAATCGACTTTCATTGTAAAAGATTCATAAAACTTGTTGTTACAAAAGTGACAAGGTAAAGGTATATATAAAAGCAACAATCTAGCCGTTAACGGATAAGAAGAAGACGCGCATAAACTTTGACCGGAGAAACTTGCGTCGTCCGCGGGGGAACGTATTTTACCGAGCTTCCTCCGTACTGCGGTAAGTAAACTATCGGGCGCCGGAAATACTTACCGAGCGCCTTATGTACCGCGGTACAGTAATTTTTGATACTTCGTGGAAATGCTAGACTAGCCTCCATTTCCACTCGTCTACCTTTGCTTCTTCATGGTTACCTCTTGTAACATCCTTATACGTCTTGTGTTTGCCTTTACGAGCTAACCTTGCACTCCAAGTCTTGTAACCTTTGAACCAGACTAAATACCTTGATGAATGGTATTAGTCTTAACACTCCCCCTCAAGCTTAGCCCAATGCAATGGCTAAGCTTGGAACTGCATACTTCACCTCGTTAAAACCTTCAAAGAGAAAACCACTTGGGATAAAACTCCTTTAAGGGAATAGAGTATGAAGCATACGGTTAGGGTCTTCTAGCCTTTGATCACGGTGGTGAGTCCTACATTGGGAAGCACGTACTCACACACTTTTAGGCTTACCGACTTGGTGAACACATCGGCTAGTTGATCTTGACTTCTTGTGTAGCAGGGAAGGATGGTTCCCCTTACCATTTTTTCTCGGACCTTGTGCTTGGTCCTCTCATGAAACACAGAGTTTGATGCAATGTGGATAGCAGCCTTGTTGTCACAAAGTGCATGGTGATTGGTTTCTTGATGTCTATCCCAAGATCTCCAAGCAGATTCTTCAGCCACATAAGCTCTTGTGTGAGTTTCCTCATAGCCATGTATTCAGACTCAGCACTTGAACAAGATCCTATCTTCTGCTTCTTGGTTTTCCATGTGACCAAGTTTCCTCCAATAAAGGTGCAGTACCCTGTGGTAGATCTCCTATCATCCACGTCTCCAGCATAGTCTGCATCACAGTAACCCACTACTTCTGTGTTCTGATTCCTGCCCATCCATATTCCTTGACTTGATGTTCCTCTCAGGTACTTGAGTATCCTCTCCACCATATTCCAATGATGTATCTTGGGGCTTTGCATGTGTTGACTCACCTGATTCACAGCAAAACACAAGTCAGGTCTGGTTATAGTTAGGTAAATAAGCTTACCAACTACGCGTATGTAGAGTCTTTGGTCTTTGAATGGTTGATCTTCAAGCTCCCCTCTCGTATGACTTTGTAGCCATCTTCTAGTGGTGTCTTTGCTGCTTTGCCCTCCATATGACCTGTTTCATTTAGAAAATCTAAAGTATACTTTCTTTGGGACAGAAAGAGGCCTTCTTCAGACCTGCTTATCTCAATCCCAAGAAAGTATTTCATCTTCCCTAGATCTTTGATATCAAACACAGACTTAAGATAGTCTTTTGTTTCAGAAATACCTACCTTGTTATCCCCAGAGATGACTATGTAATCCACATAGATGAGGATAACCACTATACCTTCTATGTTTTCTAAAGTAAAGAGGGTGTGTTCTGCTTGGCTCATCTTGAATCCTCTTGATGTCAAGGTTGTGCTGAGCTTGTGATACCATGCCCTTGGAGATTGCTTCAGTCCATAGATAGCCTTTCTCAATCTCAAAACCTTTCCAGGAGTTATAGATCTTTCTAATCCAGGTGGTGGAGTCATGTAGACTTCTTCTAGTTCCCCTTGAAGGAAGGCATTCTTCACATCCATTTGTCAAAGATCCCAATCAAGGTTCACGGCTAGAGATAGTATTACTCTAACAATATGTAACTTAGCAACATGTGCAAATGTGTCCAGGTAGTCTTCACCATAAGTCTGTGTAAACCCTCTTGCCACAAGTCTTGCCTTGTGCCTCTCAATGTCACCATTGCTCAGGTATTTGATGGTGAACACACACCTTGAGCCTACTGCCTTCTTTCCTTTAGGAAGATCAGCTTCATCCCATGTGTGGTTACGCTCCATTGCTTGGTTCTCAGCTTCTACTGCATTGATCCAGACTTCATGCTTAATAGCTTTTTCATAGGTTCTTGGAATCCAAGGTTGGTCTATTTTGGCAATGAAAACTTGATGGTCTTTGGGAAAGCTATAGCATGAGCTATAGCATTGCTGTTGAAGTATACTCTGGTGTTCTTCCAGTTTGAACTTGGCTGCTTAATCCTGGTACTTCTTCTCAGCACAATAGGAGCAGCTTGATCATGAACCTCTTGATGAACTTGTTGAGACTAATGATAACCCTAAAGGGCATTAGGTCAAAAACATATCAAGTAGAAGAAGAAGAGTGCATTACAAGGAAAAGATTCAAATATATAAGAGAGAATTAGGCGCCAAAAGGAAGCCTATGTGTCAAGGAAAAGGATAAGATGCTAAAGCATGGTCAAAGATGTCAATTGGATAAGATGCTGACCAGTCAAAGTTATCCACAATTCAAATTAAAGTAGTCAAAGATCCTATCTTGAAAACCCTACCTCTCTCTCTTCCTATATATATCTTGTAACCTTGTAAAGAAAACTTAAGGAGGCTAAGCCTCTCTTCTCATGATAATAAAATCGCCATTACTCTCTCTCTCTCTCTCTAAACATAAACTCTACACATATCTCTACACAAATTTTCTCATAAACATAATCTCCCAAACACGTATACTCTACAAATCTTCACATTCTCTATATTCTCTCCATTATTATCTTCAAATCTCAACATGGTATCAGAGCATGAAGCTCTTGATGTGTTCTTCCGCAATAATTTAGTGGTTCATAGATCTAAGAGAAGCAAGACAAGCCTTGAAGGCGATGAATCTTGTAAGGTAAGGGAACCATTGTTCAAATCAACTCATAGGAGATTTATGAACATGTTGAATCCATTCCTTTTCTCTAGAATTTGTGTTCATTCGTTAGAATAGGTCCTGAATTCAAAAGAGAACCAAGATGAGCTCTTAAAGCTATGAATCTTGTTGAATCCGATTCAGCCTATGTCTTTCTGAAGGAAGAGAGAACCATGTCTATGATACTCCTATGAGTATTTGTAGCTAGATGAATCCAAATCTTCTCCTTTATTTTACAAGATAGATCCATAGATCTTGGTAGTACCTTTCTTAGAGCACACCGAGCGCAATCTGTTCATGGAAAGATTGGATCTTTAATATCTAGCTACATGTTTAAAAACATGGTTGTGAAAGTGTGTTTCTTTGAAAAGATCTATGGATAACCGAAAGTTAGAGATTGAGAACCATGGATTTCTTGCTCATATAAGTTTAAGGAACCTTGATGAATCCAATAATCACTTAACTTAGGCATTTAGGCTATGAACAAGTATCCAAAGCATCAAAGCTTGGAACTTGTGAGCTAAAATAGTATGAGAACCATGTAGATTGTCTTTTGTGAGAACAAAACATGTTGAATCCGAAACTCTTTGCTTTCCTTTCGTACAAAGATTCAAGGAAGAGAAACGAGTAACTCACTACTCTTATGAGAAGATGAGAACATACTAATCAAAGACCGATTCATGAAAAGATTTGATCTTTTAAGATCTAGCTACATGAAAAATCCATGTCTTGATTGTGTAGTCTCTTTAATTAATCTTTGTATAAGGCTGAAAGTTAAAAGATGAGAACCATGGCTTCCTCACTCTTATGAGTCTAAAGGAACCTTGATGAATCAAAGATCTATTTAACTTTGGTATAAAACAATGACCAAGTAGTCAAGAACAAAACTTGAAGATTGAGAGTTTAAAGGTTAGTAAACCACTTATGTTAACTCATGAAAAGTATAACTTAGTGTTGAATACGAAACCTATTTTAGACAATGACCAAGTATCCTAACCATAAAAGGCTTAGAACTTGAGAGTCAAAGAGTAAGGAACCGTGCTATTGTCTCTTATGAGAACAAAGGTACGTTGAATCCGAATTACTCTAAGCTTTATTTAGGCAAGGACCAAGTTATCAAGTTAAAAGCTTGGCACTTGGGAGATAAAAGAGAGTGATCCTTGTTCAAAAAAGCATTTTGGTGCTTAATTGACTTGTTGAATCCAAATTTGTTCGCATTATTTAAATTTACGAGCATGTACTAGTCGGTTTTTCATCTTTAAAAGTTTTGACAATGAGGAGATTTGATGAAGTAAGACTAATTGTCTTTATAAGGGAAAGATTTAATTTTTCATCTTAAAGCTTCAATCTTTATAATCTCTAAGTCAATACATGCTCTTGTTTGAATTTCAAATCTCTAAAGACAATGAAGATGATTAGTGGTGGTTGTGTAAGTGGAAACACAAGAGGGAAATAAGGGAAATAGTAGTTGCCTTGAATCCTAAGATCATTGAGGATTCAGCTCAAGACTCCATTCTCCTTATCTTCTTCATACTCCACTAAATCATCCAAGTCTTATTCTTGCTAAAGACTAAATCACCAATCCTTAATTTGGCTAAGTGATTTGTGTCTTGAAAAGTCAAGGGCACTAGGCCCGCATATGTCTATAACTATAAGACTAAATGCACTCAAGGCCATAGTGAATCCTAAAGACTTTCGTTTTTTTAAAGGGGTAGGAACCAAAGATCCGCTTGTGATTAAGCTATTAAGATCTTATGATATCCAAAACTCTATTAAAGGAAAGAGAACCAAGAATCACTAAAGTGTTGAAACACATGTGAACTTGTTGAATCTATTAACTCCTTGCTTAACATATGCTTTAGGGAAAAGATTCATGGACTAATCATAAGATTAAAAATCCTTTGGAAGATCTTTGAATCCGATTCTTTAGGCTTATGGAGAAATGATTCATGACTTATGTTATCCAAATAGGAACATTTGATTTGATGATCTAATGTTTTAAGTTCATTAACCGCCAAGAAGGCATCAAGTTATGAACTTTGTTTGATTGTTTTGAGTTTATGATCCGCTTATAAAGCACCTAAGATCATAACCTTGTTATATGTCTTCATGGTAAGGAACCATACTTAAAAATACCCTTGTTTCTAACTTGAATCTATGTGTAGGTAACGAAGCAAACAAGAGAAATTTTCATAAAGAGAAGTCATGAACCCAATCATAGACTAACCATTTAGGTGCTCTAAAGGGATAAATGACCATCTCCAAATTACCATCTCCAAAGGAACATAAAAAGGGGGCTAATTCTAAACCCTTACTCTCTTTAAACCGTATTATTAGATACTAGGCTTAAGTAGTCTTTATGCTTCATTATATGTGCCATAAATTGCATGTTTAAAGGCCTAATCTTTACAAATCTATAGGAACTAGAACTTGAATTTACTAAGATACTTATATTCTCGGATTTAATCAAAAGGCTTAGGGAATCTTGTTATCTAATGTCTTAAATCCTCCATTGTATCATGCTTATGATTGTGAAAGTATCTAATAGATTGTAAAGTGTTTAAAGCTCCTACATTATGCCGGTTAATCATGATACTTAATCAATTTTGTTTTTGGTATGATGTAGGATCATCATGTCCAAACCTTAAGAAGATTTTCATGAGAAAACCTCTAAGCATAAAGAAGGAACATAAAGTGCTAAAGAGAAAAGAAGTAAGAGGAAATTGTCTACCGCCAAAGATGATGTCCTAAAGAGAAGATGAGAAACCTTTCTTATTGAAGCTTGTGAAAAACAAAGCCGAGAAAGGAGTATGGTCTCCATATTGTTCATGAGAGGGGGAGAAAGAGCCATATTGTTCATGAGAGAGCATGAGATCCTTCACTCACTCACTCCTCATAACCAAATGGAGCCAATATACAACAATCATCAAGTCGTGTCTGATTCAATCCAAGGAAGAAACTCTTGAAGAAAGAGGTTTAAACCATCCATCCTAATCTCGGTCAAGTCTTCTACACAAAGGACAAGACCAAACCTCAATCCCGGCTAAGTATCAAGAAGATACAAAGTCACCACTCTCGTCCAAATATGAAGCCAAAGACTAAAGACTCTCGGTCAAATACCAAGATGGTGTAAAACCGAAAGTCAATCTAGGCTTCCTTGAAGCTTAAGACAACAAAGAAGAAAAGAAGAAACCGCAACCTAGCTAAGGACACTTGTAGAAAGATAAAAGCTTGCTCAAGATGTCAAAGAGCTTTCATCATTCACTTTGCCAAGCCTCCACAAAGAAGCAAGGCCAATCCATTCAATCATCATTAATCATCAAAACCGAGTCCTTGAAGAAAGGAACTCAAAATCATGTGGCTTGGTCAAGGCTCTAGCAATGAAAAGACCAAATTCACTCCATCAACACTAGGCTCGGCCAAGTACCTAGTAAAGACAAAGTCGAGCCATTCATGTTCTAGAAAGAGACCGATCAATCAATATGACCAAATCGCCCCACTCACTCTCGGCCAAAGCAACTATCAAGTGCAAGGCCTAATCTTGTTACCGGATTTATGCATCTACCAAGATCTAAGCCAAAGACTCCGACAAATCCTTGTTCCAACTGCACAAAGGAGAAAGCAAAGACTTCAAGAAGAAGTCAAAGCTCAAAACCTAGATGCAACTACAAGGAAAAGCCATTCCACTATGAACTAAAGGCTGTCCCTAAACCTTCTTTTTAATATACTTAAATAAGAATCATTAGACTAGAACTAAACCTCATAATCTTTCTTAGTCTATGATCAATCACTTGTTAAAAGGAATTACTTAAATCTAGGATCAAGATGACTTTAAATTAAGCTTATCCTTTATATATATCCAAATTGCCTTTACTAAGTCTAAATTCACTTGGATCCTTGAAGGTTCAAAGGAGTAATAGACCAAAGACAAGAAGGAAGTTCAAACAAGAACCAAAGAGAAGGAAAGGGAGTCATCATGTTCGGCTCAAAATCTCATACTTAAGTTTGTGAAGAACAAACCGTGAAGACCAAATCAAAGAATCAAAGAACTCAACACCAAGTCAAGAAGATCAAGAAGAAGTGTTGAGTATTAAAAGAACCCCGACCCCATTGAAGGACAAGCCAAAGACAAAGATCAAAACCGGTTCTAGCTTAAGGGGGAGCTTCGACCAAAGTCAAAGTACTCAAGGCCAAGATTAGAAGAGCCCTAATTGCTAGACTTACACTCTTTTTCCCTTAAACGTGGTTTTATCCCAAGTGGTTTTCCCGTTTAAGGGTTTTAATGAGGTTTGTTTAAGCAATGTCCAATCTTAGCCATTTCATTAGGCTAAGCTTGAGGGGGAGTGTTGAGACTAATGATAACCCTAAAGGGCATTAGGTCAAAAACATATCAAGTAGAAGAAGAAGAGTGCATTACAAGGAAAAGATTCAAATATATAAGAGAGAATTAGGCGCCAAAAGGAAGCCTATGTGTCAAGGAAAAGGATAAGATGCTAAAGCATGGTCAAAGATGCCAATTGAATAAGATGTTGACCAGTCAAAGTTATCCACAATTCAAATTAAAGTAGTCAAATATCCTATCTTGAAAACCCTACCTCTCTCTCTTCTTATATATATCTTGTAACCTTGTAAAGAAAACATAAGGAGGCTAAGCCTCTCTTCTCATGATAATCAAATCGCCATTACTCTCTCTCTCTCTCTCTAAACATAAACTCTACACATATCTCTACACAAATTCTCTCATAAACATAATCTCCCAAACACTTATACTCTACAAATCTTCACATTCTCTATATTCTCTCCATTATTATCTTCAAATCTCAACAGAACTGTCTCTTGAGTAGCTTGAGTATCTTCTGGTTCTCCTGGATTCTCTTCATGAGTTTCAGGTTCTTCCCTTTGATCCTCATTACCCCTTTGATCTTCATGAGTTTCTGGTGCATCATCTATGTTCCCCCCCTTCATGATCAAGGTGGGAGTTTTGATGAGGAGTTTCTGCCCTTGTTTCTTCATTGACATTCATTACCAAGTTCTTCATGAAGTTTTTGAGGCTAGTAGCCCTATCTGTGGCAGCTTCAGGTAAGTCTTTGACACTTTCCCATGTACTATCTTCATAGTAGCTTTTTCCTTCAATAAACTTGACATCCCTTGAGACAAGGACACGTCTAGCTTCAGGGACATAACACTTGTACCCTTTCTGTGTGCTTGAGTAGCCAATGAACATAGATTTTGTGCTCTTTGCATCTAGCTTGTTTCCTTGCTCTCCTGGCACAAATACAAAACATAAACAACCAAACACTCTTAGATGATTGATAAATGGTTTAGACTTATTCAATACCTGATAAGGAGATTGGTTTTCAAGAATCTTTGTTGGTGTTCTGTTTATGAGATAGCATGTTGTTGAGACAACATTAGCCCAAAAACTCTTAGGCACATTCATGTGGAACATCATGGACCTTGTTACTTCCATCAAGTGCCTATTCTTCCTCTCGGCTACACCGTTTTGTTGAGGAGTATAGGGGCAGCTTGTTTGGTGAAGTATACCCTTGTTGGTCATGTGTTCTTTGAATGCATTGCTTGTGTATTCCCCACCATTGTCTGATCTGAAACATTTTATCTTGGCATTGAATTGGTTAGTAATGTATGTTTCAAAATTTTTAAAAGCATCTAACATCCTATCCTTAGATGGTAACAATGTAAGCCAAGTATATTTGGATTTTTCATCAATGAAAGTCACAAAATATGCTTGGTTTTCTCTAGATTTGCAAGGTGATGACCAAACGTCTGAATGCACAAGTTCAAAACAGTTTTCATAAAGAGTTTTAGAGTTTGAAAACACAGATTTGTGGTGCTTGCCCAAAATGCAAGACTCACACTTATTATGATCAAAAGAAACGTTTGACAAAAGTGTTTTTAAAGCCTTAACATGAGGATGGCCTAATCTATAATGCCACAAAACATTATTAGCTTCTAACAAGACAGAATTGAAAGCAGAGTGATGAGTAGAGCTTGACACTTCTTTGCCAAGTATGTAGAGGTCTCCCCTGGTAGTTCCCTTTCCAATTATTTCCTTACTTTCAATATCCTGAAATATAACTTCATTAGGACTGAAAATCACATTGCAATTTAGATCACAAGCAATCCGTTTAACATAAATCAGATTAGAGGTAAAGCTAGGCATATATAAAGCTTGGGATTCTCTATTAAACACTCTAAGGCTACCTAGACCTTTTACAGGAATCCTACTACCATTAACAATGATAACATTTCCTAGTGCAGGCTTAACATTACTAATCAGGTTCTTGTTGCTAATCATGTGATGAGATGCTCTTGAATCAATAATAATAGGCCTAATAGGTTTTTCAAAGTTATGAGCACTAAGGGAGTAAAAGGAGTCAATATCAGTGCCCTTAAGGGCTTTAATGAGTGCATCTAGATCAGACTTCCTCACATATTCATCCGTGTAAGGCACCATAGCTGTGGACTCATCCTCCTTATCCTTGAGACTCATTGTGCTGGAGCTTGGACCGGTTGCATCATCATTGGAGAAGTTGGCCTTTGCATCTTTGACCTTTGCCGGCTTAAGATGTGGGTTCAGGATCCAGCATTTCTCCTTGGAATGCCCTTTCTTCTTGCAGTGATCACACAACAAAACTCCTTCTGTCTTCATAGGACTTGGTGGTTGGCTTGTAGGCAACCTTATTGGCGGTGACTAGTTCCTTCTTGTTGCCAAAAAGTTCTATGGACCCTTGCTCTCTTTGCAGCTGGGCACAAACTTCTTCAAGATTGGGTAGCTTGTCAGATCTCAAGAGATGCTTGATCACATCTTTGTAGCTACCATTCAGCGTGAGTAGCAAGCCAAAGACCTTGTCTTGCTCTCTCCTTTCATTGAGAACTTTTGGATCAATGGTACTTGGCCGCAACATTTCCAGCTCTGCCCACAAGCTTCTAAACCTTCCAAAATGCTTGGGGAATTCCATGTCTTCTTGATTAAGATCATTTATTGCCTTCTTCACTTCATAGACTCGGCTAAGATTGGATATGTTGTCGTATACCGTTTGAAGCGTGTCCCACAAGTCTTTGGCAATTTCACAGTAGGAGTAAGCCTCAAGGATAGCCGGGTCAAGAGATCCTTGAATGATCCCTAATACCTTATGATCTTCTTGAAACCACTTACCCTCGGTGGTAAGGGAATCGCCTTCCGTGAGAGTAGAGTCCGAGATTACCTCTTGAGATTTGAGAATATGGTTCCAAAGACCACAACCACATAAGGCGATCTTCACGGTCCTTGCCCATAAGAGGTAGTTAATACCTTTTAAAGTTACCGGACAAAGAATCTTCTTAGATTGTTCCTTATCTTCCATGGTAAAGATGATGTTTTTCTTATTGAATCAAGGAAAAACAGAGAGTATTAGTGTAGAAAAGCTTCGATCTTTGATAGATCTAACATTGAACACAAGAAAGCTAGAGACTTTAAGGAAAATCCGAGATAAAGATAGCAACTTTATGGGATTTAGACTTAAAAAGAGAGAAAGCTTGAATCTATGGGGTTGGATTCAAGTTTAAGACGGAAAAACTTGGTTTAGAGAAAGTATTTGGTGTTCTTATGTGTTCTTGAGAAGAATAATAGAGAATAGAGAGAATAGAGGTTTTAATCGACTTTCTTTGTAAAAGATTCATAAAACTTTTTGTTGCAAGAGTGACAAGGTAAAGGTATATATAAAAGCAACAATCTAGCCGTTAACGGATAAAAAGAAGACGCGCATAAACTTTGACCGGAGAAACTTGCGCCGTCCGCGGGGAAGCGTATTTTACCGACCTTCCTCCGTACCGCGGTAAGTAAACTATCGGGCGCCGAAAATACTTACCGAGCGCCTTATGTACCGCGGTACGGTAATTTTTGATACTTCGTGGAAATGCTAGACTAGCCTCCATTTCCACTCGTCTACCATTGCTTCTTCATGGTTACCTCTTGTAACATCCTAATACGTCTTGTGTTTGCCTTTACGAGATAACCTTGCACTCCAAGTCTTGTAACCTTTGAACCGGACTAAATACCTTGATGAATGGTATTAGTCTTAACAAATATAGCAAAGAAACCGAGCAATACGCCAAGCATGCTAACAAGGGTCGCAAGGAGATGGTGTTTCAGGAAGGCGACTTGGTGTGGATCCACTTGAGAAAGGAGCGGTTCCCCGCATAGAAGAAGTCCAACCTAATGCCACGAGTGGACGGACCCTTCAAAGTAACCCGGCGCATCAACGACAACGCCTACAAGATCGACCTTCAAGGTAAGTATGCAATCTCGGATTCGTTCAATGTTATTGACTTGTCTCCTTATTTTGCAGATTCAGATTTGAGGACAAATCCTTTTCAAGAGGGAGGGGATGATATGATCATGAAGCCGGAACCGGAAACGGAAACCGAGCAACAAGGCGCTCGACTACCGGGCATCGACATCGACCACTTCGATACCGATCATCTAGGCGCCCGAGCACCGCGAACCGAAGAATCAAAAGGAGCAATCACACGATCAAAAGCCAAGGAACTGTCTAAGGATGCTCAGGCGATGATCATGGAGGTAGAACTTGGAGGAGCAACGAGGAGCTTCTTCAACGTACACATCATGGCCTAAAAACAAAGACCAAGGTAATGAAGCTAAGCGACTCGGTGTTTCGACTTAGCACTCTTTCCCACTAGGTTTTAACGAGGCTAAGAAGATCACCACGTCGGTTGCTTAGCAACATTACCTTGAAGAGTGTAAGAGACGAGGCACTTTAACTACTCGTAGTTTTTATCTTGTTAAAACCTCGCATTGTCGTGGGCGATTTCCTTTTCGTTGTCTTTTTCCTTTTTGCCGAGGTTTCCTTTTTGCCGAGGTTTCCTTTTTGTTTGGCGCAAAACCCTAAAGAGAAAAGCCACTTGTGCTAACTCTATTTAAAGGGCTGCACCTCCTCTCTTGTTCGGCAGTCAAGAATTTTTATACAAACACCTTAGAGTTTTTCGACTCACTCCGATTCAAAGATTGAATCTGGCCTAACACACGATTCAGAGATTGAATCCGAAACTAATATAAGCTCATCGCTTCCATTAGTTTCTTCTATCCATCAAGCAGGTTCATCACCATCTGTTTAAGCCGTCCCTTACCATCCTCGCGCTTTCATATCCCGTACCATTCCCTCGGTTACTTGTTTCCTAATCGCCCCCCTTGTTACCAACCGTACCGCGCCACAAGAAGGGGACTCACCTTGCTACTAGAGTTGATCCTTGGTGGAGAGCATATCATTATGAAACATCTAACAACGCGTTTCTAGGACTATAAACCAAGTTTCATGCAACAAGAGTGCTTATAAGTTCCTCAATGAGCTTTGTACAAGTTTGACGAACGCATGAAACATCTAACAACACGTTTCTTGGACTCTAAACCAAGTTTCATGCAACATGAGTGCTTATAAGTATCTCAGTGAGCTTTGTATAAGTTTTACGAACTTATGAAACATCTAACATCGCGTTTCTAGGATTCTAAATCAAGTTTCATGCAACATGAGAGCTTATAAGTTCCTCAATGAGCTTTGTACAAGTTTGACGAACGTATGAAACATCTAACAACGCGTTTCTAGGACTCTAAACCAAGTTTCATGCAACATGAGTGTTTATAAGTGTCTCAATGAGCTTTGTACAAGTTTGACGAACTTATGAAACACCTAACAACGCGTTTCTAGGACTGTAAACCAAGTTTCATGCAACATGAGTGCTTATAAGTATCTCAATGAGCTTTGTATAAGTTTGACGAATTTATGAAACATCTAACAACTCGTTTCTAGGACTCTAAACCAACTTTCATGCAACATGAGAGCTTATAAGTTCCTCAATGAGCTTTGTACAAGTTTGACGAACGTATGAAACATCTAACAACGTAGTTCAAGGACTCTAAACCAAGTCTCATGCAACATGAGTGCTTATAAGTTCCTCAATGAGCTTTGTACAAGTTTGACGAACGTATGAAACATCTAACAACGCGTTTCTAGGACTCTAAACCAAGTTTCATTCAACATGAGTGCTTATAAGTTCCTCAATGAGCTTTGTACAAGTTTCCCGAACTTATGAAACATCTAACAACGCGTTTCTAGGACTCTAAACCAAGTTACATGCAACATGAGTTCTTATAAGTTCCTCAATGAGCTTTGTACAAGTTTGACGAACGTATGAAACATCTAACAACGCGTTTCTAGGACTCTAAACCAAATTTCATGCAACATGAGTGCTTATAAGTTCCTCAATGAGCTTTGTACAAGTTTGACGAATGTATGTAACATCTAACAACGCGTTTCTAGGACAATAAACCAAGTTTCATGCAACATGAGTGCTTATAAATTCCTCAATGAGCTTTGTACAAATTTGACGAACGTATGAAACATCTAACAACGCGTTTCTAGGACTCTAAACCAAGTTTCATGCAACATGAGTGCTTATAAGTTCCTCAATGAGGTTTGTACAAGTTTCACGAACTTATGAAACATCTAACAACGCGTTTCTAGGACTCTAAACCAAGTTACATGCAACATGAGTTCTTATAAGTTCCTCAATGAGCTTTGTACAAGTTTGACGAACGTATGAAACATCTAACAACGCGTTTCTAGGATTCTAAACCGTGTTTCATGCAACATGAGAGCTTATAAGTTCCTCAATGAACTTTGTACAAGTTTGACGAACGTATGAAACATCTAACAACGCGTTTCTAGGGCTCTAAACCAAGTTTCATGCAACATGAGTGCTTATAAGTTCCTCAATGAGCTTTGTACAAGTTTCACGAACTTATGAAACATCTAACAACGCGTTTCTAGGACTCTAAATCAAGTTTCATGCAACATGAGAGCTTATAAGTTCCTCAATGAGCTTTGTACAAGTTTGACGAACGTATGAAACATCTAACAACGCGTTTCTAGGACTCTAAACCAAGTTTCATGCAACATGAGTGCTTATAAGTTCCTCAATGAATTTTGTACAAGTTTCACGAACTTATGAAACATCTAACAACACGTTTCTAGGACTCTAAACCAAGTTACATGCAACATGAGTTCTTATAAGTTCCTCAATGAGCTTTGTACAAGTTTGACGAACGTATGAAACATCTAACAACACGTTTCTAGGACTCTAAACCAAGTTTCATGCAACATGAGTGCTTATAAGTTCCTCAATGAGCTTTGTACAAGTTTCCCAAACTTATGAAACATCTAACAACGCGTTTCTAGGACTCTAAACCAAGTTAAATGCAACTTGGGTTCTTATAAGTTCCTCAATGAGCTTTGTAAAAGTTTGACGAACGTATGAAACATCTAACAACGTGTTTCTAGGACTCTAAACCAAGTTTCATGCAACATGAGTGCTTATAAGTTCCTCAATGAGCTTTGTACAAGTTTGACGAATGTATGAAACATCTAACAATGTGTTTCTAGGACTCTAAACCAAGTTTAATGCAACATGAGAGCTTATAAGTTCCTCAATGAGCTTTATACAAGTTTGACGAACTTATGAAACATCTAACAACGCGTTTCCAGGACTCTAAACCAAGTTTCATGCAACATGAGTGTTTATAAGTTCCTCAATGAGCTTTGTACAAGTTTCACGAACTTATGAAACATCTAACAACGTAGTTCTAGGAATCTAAACCAAGTTTCATGCAACATGAGTGCTTATAAGTTCCTCAATGAGCTTTGTACAAGTTTCACGAACTTATGAAACATCTAACAACGCGTTTCAAGGACTCTAAACCAATTTTCATGCAACATGAGAGCTTATAAATTCCTCAATGAGCTTCGTACAAGTTTGACGAACGTATGAAAAATCTAACAACGCGTTTCTAGGACTCTAAACCAAGTTTCATGCAACATGAGTGCTTATAAGTTCCTCAATGAGCTTTGTACAAGTTTGACGAACGTATGAAACATCTAACAATGCTTTTTCTCGGACTTTAAACCAAGTTTCATACAACATGAGTGTTTATAAGTGTCTCAATGAGCTTTGTACAAATTTGACGAACTTATGAAACATCTAACAACTCGTTTCTAGGACTCTAAACCAAGTTTCATGCAACATGGGAGCTTATAATTTCCTCAATGAGCTTTGTACAAGTTTGACGAATGTATGAAACATCTAACAACGCGTTTCTAGGACTCTAAACCAAGTTATATGCAACATGAGTTCTTAAAAGTTCCTCAATCAGCTTTGTACAAGTTTGACGAACGTATGAAACATCTAACAACGCGTTTCTAGGATTCTAAACCATGTTTCATGCAACATGATAACTTATAAGTTCCTCAATGAGCTTTGTACAAGTTTGACGAACGTATGAAACATCTAACAACGCGTTTCTAGGGCTCTAAACCAAGTTTCATGCAACATGAGTGCATATAAGTTCCTCAATGAGCTTTGTACAAGTTTCACGAACTTATGAAACATCTAACAACGCGTTTCTAGGACTCTAAATCAAGTTTCATGCAACATGAGAGCTTATAAGTTCCTCAATGAGCTTTGTACAAGTTTGACAAACGTATGAAACATCTAACAACGGGTTTCTAGGACTCTAAACCATGTTTCATGCAACATGAGTGCTTATAAGTTCCTCAATGAGCTTTGTACAAGTTTCACGAACTTATGAAACATCTAACAACACGTTTCTAGGACTCTAAACCAAGTTACATGCAACATGAGTTCTTATAAGTTCCTCAATGAGCTTTGTACAAGTTTGACGAACGTATGAAACATCTAACAACGCGTTTCTAGGACTCTAAACCAAATTTCATGCAACATGAGTGCTTATAAGTTCCTCAATGAGCTTTGTACAAGTTTGACGAATGTATGTAACATCTAACAACGCGTTTCTAGGACAATAAACCAAGTTTCATGCAACATGAGTGCTTATAAATTCCTCAATGAGCTTTGTACAAATTTGACGAACGTATGAAACATCTAACAACGCGTTTCTAGGACTCTAAACCAAGTTTCATGCAACATGAGTGCTTATAAGTTCCTCAATGAGGTTTGTACAAGTTTTACGAACTTATGAAACATCTAACAACGCGTTTCTAGGACTCTAAACCAAGTTACATGCAACATGAGTTCTTATAAGTTCCTCAATGAGCTTTGTACAAGTTTGACGAACGTATGAAACATCTAACAACGCGTTTCTAGGATTCTAAACCGTGTTTCATGCAACATGAGAGCTTATAAGTTCCTCAATGAACTTTGTACAAGTTTGACGAACGTATGAAACATCTAACAACGCGTTTCTAGGGCTCTAAACCAAGTTTCATGCAACATGAGTGCTTATAAGTTCCTCAATGAGCTTTGTACAAGTTTCACGAACTTATGAAACATCTAACAACGCGTTTCTAGGACTCTAAATCAAGTTTCATGCAACATGAGAGCTTATAAGTTCCTCAATGAGCTTTGTACAAGTTTGACGAACGTATGAAACATCTAACAACGCGTTTCTAGGACTCTAAACCAAGTTTCATGCAACATGAGTGCTTATAAGTTCCTCAATGAATTTTGTACAAGTTTCACGAACTTATGAAACATCTAACAACACGTTTCTAGGACTCTAAACCAAGTTACATGCAACATGAGTTCTTATAAGTTCCTCAATGAGCTTTGTACAAGTTTGACGAACGTATGAAACATCTAACAACACGTTTCTAGGACTCTAAACCAAGTTTCATGCAACATGAGTGCTTATAAGTTCCTCAATGAGCTTTGTACAAGTTTCCCAAACTTATGAAACATCTAACAACGCGTTTCTAGGACTCTAAACCAAGTTAAATGCAACTTGGGTTCTTATAAGTTCCTCAATGAGCTTTGTAAAAGTTTGACGAACGTATGAAACATCTAACAACGTGTTTCTAGGACTCTAAACCAAGTTTCATGCAACATGAGTGCTTATAAGTTCCTCAATGAGCTTTGTACAAGTTTGACGAATGTATGAAACATCTAACAATGTGTTTCTAGGACTCTAAACCAAGTTTAATGCAACATGAGAGCTTATAAGTTCCTCAATGAGCTTTATACAAGTTTGACGAACTTATGAAACATCTAACAACGCGTTTCCAGGACTCTAAACCAAGTTTCATGCAACATGAGTGTTTATAAGTTCCTCAATGAGCTTTGTACAAGTTTCACGAACTTATGAAACATCTAACAACGTAGTTCTAGGAATCTAAACCAAGTTTCATGCAACATGAGTGCTTATAAGTTCCTCAATGAGCTTTGTACAAGTTTCACGAACTTATGAAACATCTAACAACGCGTTTCAAGGACTCTAAACCAATTTTCATGCAACATGAGAGCTTATAAATTCCTCAATGAGCTTCGTACAAGTTTGACGAACGTATGAAAAATCTAACAACGCGTTTCTAGGACTCTAAACCAAGTTTCATGCAACATGAGTGCTTATAAGTTCCTCAATGAGCTTTGTACAAGTTTGACGAACGTATGAAACATCTAACAATGCTTTTCTCGGACTTTAAACCAAGTTTCATACAACATGAGTGTTTATAAGTGTCTCAATGAGCTTTGTACAAATTTGACGAACTTATGAAACATCTAACAACTCGTTTCTAGGACTCTAAACCAAGTTTCATGCAACATGGGAGCTTATAATTTCCTCAATGAGCTTTGTACAAGTTTGACGAATGTATGAAACATCTAACAACGCGTTTCTAGGACTCTAAACCAAGTTATATGCAACATGAGTTCTTAAAAGTTCCTCAATCAGCTTTGTACAAGTTTGACGAACGTATGAAACATCTAACAACGCGTTTCTAGGATTCTAAACCATGTTTCATGCAACATGATAACTTATAAGTTCCTCAATGAGCTTTGTACAAGTTTGACGAACGTATGAAACATCTAACAACGCGTTTCTAGGGCTCTAAACCAAGTTTCATGCAACATGAGTGCATATAAGTTCCTCAATGAGCTTTGTACAAGTTTCACGAACTTATGAAACATCTAACAACGCGTTTCTAGGACTCTAAATCAAGTTTCATGCAACATGAGAGCTTATAAGTTCCTCAATGAGCTTTGTACAAGTTTGACAAACGTATGAAACATCTAACAACGGGTTTCTAGGACTCTAAACCATGTTTCATGCAACATGAGTGCTTATAAGTTCCTCAATGAGCTTTGTACAAGTTTCACGAACTTATGAAACATCTAACAACACGTTTCTAGGACTCTAAACCAAGTTACATGCAACATGAGTTCTTATAAGTTCCTCAATGAGCTTTGTACAAGTTTGACGAACGTATGAAACATCTAACAACGCGTTTCTAGGACTCTAAACCAAGTTTCATGCAACATGAGTGCTTATAAGTTCCTCAATGAGCTTTGTACAAGTTTCCCAAACTTATGAAACATCTAACAACGCGTTTCTAGGACTCTAAACCAAGTTACATGCAACTTGGGTTCTTATAAGTTCCTCAATGAGCTTTTTAAAAGTTTGACGAACGTATGAAACATCTAACAACGTGTTTCTAGGACTCTAAACCAAGTTTAATGCAACATGAGAGCTTATAAGTTCCTCAATGAGCTTTATACAAGTTTGACGAACTTATGAAACATCTAACAACGCGTTTCAAAGACTCTAAACCAAGTTTCATGCAACATGAGTGTTTATAAGTTCCTCAATGAGCTTTGTACAAGTTTCACGAACTTATGAAACATCTAACAACGTAGTTCTAGGAATCTAAACCAAGTTTCATGCAACATGAGTGCTTATAAGTTCCTCAATGAGCTTTGTACAAGTTTCACAAACTTATGAGACATATAACAACGCGTTTCTAGGACTCTAAACCAAATTACACGCAACATGAGTTCTTAGAAGTTCCTCAATGAGCTTTGTACAAGTTTGACGAACGTATGAAACATCTAACAACACGTTTCTAGGACTCTAAACCAAGTTTCATGCAACATGAGTGCTTATAAGTTCCTCAATGAGCTTTGTACAAGTTTCACGAACTTATGAAACATCTAACAACGCGTTTCAAGGACTCTAAACCAATTTTCATGCAACATGAGAGCATATAAGTTCCTCAATGAGCTTCGTACAAGTTTGACGAACGTATGAAACATGTAACAACGCGTTTCTAGGATTCTAAACCAAGTTTCATGCAACATGAGTGCTTATAAGTTCCTCAATGAGCTTTGTACAAGTTTGACGAACGTATGAAACATCTAACAATGCTTTTCTCGGACTTTAAACAAAGTTTCATACAACATGAGTGTTTATAAGTGTCTCAATGAGCTTTGTACAAATTTGACGAACTTATGAAACATCTAACAACTCGTTTCTAGGACTCTAAACCAAGTTTCATGCAACATGAGAGCTTATAATTTCCTCAATGAGCTTTGTACAAGTTTGACGAACATATGAAACATCTAACAACGCGTTTCTAGGACTCTAAACCAAGTTTCATGCAACATGAGTTCTTATAAGTTCCTCAATGAGCTTTGTACAAGTTTGACGAACGTATGAAACATCTAACAACGCGTTTCTAGGATTCTAAACCATGTTTCATGCAACATGAGAGCTTATAAGTTTCTCAATGAGCTTTGTACAAGTTTGACGAACGTATGAAACATCTAACAACGGGTTTCTAGGGATCTAAACCAAGTTTCATGCAACATGAGTGCTTATAAGTTCCTCAATGAGCTTTGTACAAGTTTCACGAACTTATGAAACATCTAACAACGTGTTTCTAGGACTCAAAATCAAGTTTCATGCAACATGAGAGCTTATAAGTTCCTCAATGAGCTTTGTACAAGTTTGACGAACGTATGAAACATCTAACAACGCGTTTCTAGGACTCTAAACCAAGTTTCATGCAACATGAGTGTTTATAAGTTCCTCAATGAGCTTTGTACAAGTTTCACGAACTTATGAAACATCTAACAACGCGTTTCAAGGACTCTAAACCAATTTTCATGCAACATGAGAGCTTATAAGTTCCTCAATGAGCTTCGTACAAGTTTGACGAACGTATGAAACATTTAACAACGCGTTTCTAGGACTCTAAACCAAGTTTCATGCAACATGAGTGCTTATAAGTTCCTCAATGAGCTTTGTACAAGTTTGACGAACGTATGAAACATCTAACAATGCTTTTCTCGGACTTTAAACCAAGTTTCACAACATGAGTGTTTATAAGTGTCTCAATGAGCTTTGTACAAATTTGACGAACTTATGAAACATCTAACAACTCGTTTCTAGGACTCTAAACCAAGTTTCATGCAACATGAGAGCTTATAATTTCCTCAATGAGCTTTGTACAAGTTTGACGAACGTATGAAACATCTAACAACGCGTTTCTAGGAATCTAAACCAAGTTTCATGCAACATGAGTTCTTATAAGTTCCTCAATGAGCTTTTTACAAGTTTGACGAACGTATGAAACATCTAACAACGCGTTTCTAGGATTCTAAACCATGTTTCATGCAACATGAGAGCTTATAAGTTCCTCAATGAGCTTTGTACAATTTTGACGAACGTATGAAACATCTAACAACGCGTTTCTAAGGCTCTAAACCAAGTTTCATGCAACATGAGTGCTTATAAGTTCCTCAATGAGCTTTGTACAAGTTTCACGAACTTATGAAACATCTAACAACGCGTTACTAGGAATCTAAATCAAGTTTCATGCAACATGAGAGCTTATAACTTCTTCAATGTGCTTTGTACAAGTTTGACGAACGTATGAAACATCTAACAACGCGTTTCTAGGACTCTAAACCATGTTTCATGCAACATGAGTGCTTATAAGTTCCTCAATGAGCTTTGTACAAGTTTGACGAATGTATGAAACATCTAACAACGCGTTTATAGGACTCTAAACCAAGTTACATGCAACATGAGTTCTTATAAGTTCCTCAATGAGCTTTGTACAAGTGTGACGAACGTATGAAACATCTAACAACGCGTTTCTAGGACTCTAAACCAAGTTTCATGCAACATGAGTGCTTATAAGTTCCTCAATGAGCTTTGTACAAGTTTGACGAATGTATGAAACATCTAACAACGCGTTTCTAGGACTATAAACCAAGTTTCATGCAACATGAGTGCTTATAAATTCCTCAATGAGCTTTGTACAAGTTTGACGAACGTATGAAACATCTAACAACGCGTTTCTAGGACTCTAAACCAAGTTTCATGCAACATGAGTGTTTATAAGTTCCTCAACGAGGTTTTTACAAGTTTCACGAACTTATGAAACATCTAACAACGTGTTTCTAGGAATCTAAACCAAGTTACATGGAACATGAGTTCTTATAAGTTCCTCAATGAGCTTTGTACAAGTTTGACGAACGCATGAAACATCTAACAACGCGTTTCTAGGATTCTAAACCATGTTTCATGCAACATGAGAGCTTATAAGTTCCTCAATGAGCTTTGTACAAGTTTCACGAACTTATGAAACATCTAACAACACGTTTCTAGGACTTTAAACCAAGTTACATGCAACATGAGTTCTTATAAGTTCCTCAATGAACTTTGTACAAGTTTGACGAACGTATGAAACATCTAACAACGCGTTTCTAGGACTCTAAACCAAATTTCATGCAACATGAGTGCTTATAAGTTCCTCAATGAGCTTTGTACAAGTTTCCCAAACTTATGAAACATCTAACAACGCGTTTCTAGGACTCTAAACCAAGTTACATGCAACTTGGGTTCTTATAAGTTCCTCAATGAGCTTTTTAAAAGTTTGACGAACGTATGAAACATCTAACAACGTGTTTCTAGGACTCTAAACCAAGTTTCATGCAAAATGAGTGCTTATAAGTTCCTCAATGAGCTTTGTACAAGTTTGACGAATGTATGAAACATCTAACAACGTGTTTCTAGGACTCTAAACCAAGTTTAATGCAACATGAGAGCTTATAAGTTCCTCAATGAGCTTTATACAAGTTTGACGAACTTATGAAACATCTAACAACGCGTTTCCAAGACTCTAAACCAAGTTTCATGCAACATGAGTGTTTATTAGTTCCTCAATGAGCTTTGTACAAGTTTCACGAACTTATGAAACATCTAACAACGTAGTTCTAGGAATCTAAACCAAGTTTCATGCAACATGAGTGCTTATAAGTTCCTCAATGAGCTTTGTACAAGTTTCAGAAACTTATGAGACATATAACAACGCGTTTCTAGGACTCTAAACCAAATTACACGCAACATGAGTTCTTATAAGTTCCTCAATGAGCTTTGTACAAGTTTGACGAACGTATGAAACATCTAACAACGCGTTTCTAGGACTCTAAACCAAGTTTCATGCAACATGAGTGCTTATAAGTTCCTCAATGAGCTTTGTACAAGTTTCACGAACTTATGAAACATCTAACAACGCGTTTCAAGGACTCTAAACCAATTTTCATGCAACATGAGAGCATATAAGTTCCTCAATGAGCTTCGTACAAGTTTGAAGAACGTATGAAACATCTAACAACGCGTTTCTAGGACTCTAAACCAAGTTTCATGCAACATGAGTGCTTATAAGTTCCTCAATGAGCTTTGTACAAGTTTGACGAACGTATGAAACATCTAACAATGCTTTTCTCGGACTTTAAACAAAGTTTCATACAACATGAGTGTTTATAAGTGTCTCAATGAGCTTTGTACAAATTTGACGAACTTATGAAACATCTAACAACTCGTTTCTAGGACTCTAAACCAAGTTTCATGCAACATGAGAGCTTATAATTTCCTCAATGAGCTTTGTACAAGTTTGACGAACGTATGAAACATCTAACAACGCGTTTCTAGGACTCTAAACCAAGTTTCATGCAACATGAGTTCTTATAAGTTCCTCAATGAGCTTTGTACAAGTTTGACGAACGGATGAAACATCTAACAACGCGTTTCTAGGATTCTAAACCATGTTTCATGCAACATGATAGCTTATAAGTTCCTCAATGTGCTTTGTACAAGTTTGACGAACGTATGAAACATCTAACAACGCGTTTCTAGGGATCTAAACCAAGTTTCATGCAACATGAGTGCTTATAAGTTCCTCAATGAGCTTTGTACAAGTTTCACGAACTTATGAAACATCTAACAACGCGTTTCTAGGACTCTAAATCAAGTTTCATGCAACATGAGAGCTTATAAGTTCCTCAATGAGCTTTGTACAAGTTTGACGAACGTATGAAACATCTAACAACGCGTTTCTAGGACTCTAAACCAAGTTTCATGCAACATGAGTGTTTATAAGTTCTTCAATGAGCTTTGTACAAGTTTCACGAACTTATGAAACATCTAACAACGCGTTTCAAGGACTCTAAACCAATTTTCATGCAACATGAGAGCTTATAAGTTCCTCAATGAGCTTCGTACAAGTTTGACGAACGTATGAAACATTTAACAACGCGTTTCTAGGACTCTAAACCAAGTTTCATGCAACATGAGTGCTTATAAGTTCCTCAATGAGCTTTGTACAAGTTTGACGAACGTATGAAACATCTAACAATGCTTTTCTCGGACTTTAAACCAAGTTTCACAACATGAGTGTTTATAAGTGTCTCAATGAGCTTTGTACAAATTTGACGAACTTATGAAACATCTAACAACTCGTTTCTAGGACTCTAAACCAAGTTTCATGCAACATGAGAGCTTATAATTTCCTCAATGAGCTTTGTACAAGTTTGACGAACGTATGAAACATCTAACAACGCGTTTCTAGGACTCTAAACCAAGTTTCATGCAACATGAGTTCTTATAAGTTCCTCAATGAGCTTTTTACAAGTTTGACGAACGTATGAAACATCTAACAACGCGTTTCTAGGATTCTAAACCATGTTTCATGCAACATGAGAGCTTATAAGTTCCTCAATGAGCTTTGTACAAGTTTGACGAACGTATGAAACATCTAACAACGCGTTTCTAGGGCTCTAAACCAAGTTTCATGCAACATGAGTGCTTATAAGTTCCTCAATGAGCTTTTTACAAGTTTCACGAACTTATGAAACATCTAACAACGCGTTTCTAGGAATCTAAATCAAGTTTCATGCAACATGAGAGCTTATAACTTCCTCAATGTGCTTTGTACAAGTTTGACGAACGTATGAAACATCTAACAACGCGTTTCTAGGACTCTAAACCATGTTTCATGCAACATGAGTGCTTATAAGTTCCTCAATGAGCTTTGTACAAGTTTGACGAATGTATGAAACATCTAACAACGCGTTTATAGGACTCTAAACCAAGTTACATGCAACATGAGTTCTTATAAGTTCCTCAATGAGCTTTGTACAAGTTTGACGAACGTATGAAACATCTAACAACGCGTTTCTAGGACTTTAAACCAAGTTTCATGCAACATGAGTGCTTATAAGTTCCTCAATGAGCTTTGTACAAGTTTGACGAATGTATGAAACATCTAACAACGCGTTTCTAGGACTATAAACCAAGTTTCATGCAACATGAGTGCTTATAAATTCCTCAATGAGCTTTGTACAAGTTTGACGAACGTATGAAACATCTAACAACGCGTTTCTAGGACTCTAAACCAAGTTTCATGCAACATGAGTGTTTATAAGTTCCTCAACGAGGTTTGTACAAGTTTCACGAACTTATGAAACATCTAACAACGCGTTTCTAGGACTCTAAACCAAGTTACATGCAACATGAGTTCTTATAAGTTCCTCAATGAGCTTTGTACAAGTTTGACGAACGCATGAAACATCTAACAACGCGTTTCTAGGATTCTAAACCATGTTTCATGCAACATGAGAGCTTATAAGTTCCTCAATGAGCTTTGTACAAGTTTCACGAACTTATGAAACATCTAACAACACGTTTCTAGGACTCTAAACCAAGTTACATGCAACATGAGTTCTTATAAGTTCCTCAATGAGCTTTGTACAAGTTTGACGAACGTATGAAACATCTAACAACTCGTTTCTAGGACTCTAAACCAAATTTCATGCAACATGAGTGCTTATAAGTTCCTCAATGAGCTTTGTACAAGTTTCCCAAACTTATGAAACATCTAACAACGCGTTTCTAGGACTCTAAACCAAGTTACATGCAACTTGGGTTCTTATAAGTTCCTCAATGAGCTTTTTAAAAGTTTGACGAACGTATGAAACATCTAACAACGTGTTTCTAGGACTCTAAACCAAGTTTCATGCAAAATGAGTGCTTATAAGTTCCTCAATGAGCTTTGTACAAGTTTGACGAATGTATGAAACATCTAACAACGTGTTTCTAGGACTCTAAACCAAGTTTAATGCAACATGAGAGCTTATAAGTTCCTCAATGAGCTTTATACAAGTTTGACGAACTTATGAAACATCTAACAACGCGTTTCCAAGACTCTAAACCAAGTTTCATGCAACATGAGTGTTTATAAGTTCCTCAATGAGCTTTGTACAAGTTTCACGAACTTATGAAACATCTAACAACGTAGTTCTAGGAATCTAAACCAAGTTTCATGCAACATGAGTGCTTATAAGTTCCTCAATGAGCTTTGTACAAGTTTCACAAACTTATGAGACATATAACAACGCGTTTCTAGGACTCTAAACCAAATTACACGCAACATGAGTTCTTATAAGTTCCTCAATGAGCTTTGTACAAGTTTGACGAACGTATGAAACATCTAACAACGCGTTTCTAGGACTCTAAACCAAGTTTCATGCAACATGAGTGCTTATAAGTTCCTCAATGAGCTTTGTACAAGTTTCACGAACTTATGAAACATCTAACAACGCGTTTCAAGGACTCTAAACCAATTTTCATGCAACATGAGAGCATATAAGTTCCTCAATGAGCTTCGTACAAGTTTGAAGAACGTATGAAACATTTAACAACACATTTCTAGGACTCTAAACCAAGTTTCATGCAACATGAGTGCTTATAAGTTCCTCAATGAGCTTTGTACAAGTTTGACGAACGTATGAAACATCTAACAATGCTTTTCTCGGACTTTAAAAAAAGTTTCATACAACATGAGTGTTTATAAGTGTCTCAATGAGCTTTGTACAAATTTGACGAACTTATGAAACATCTAACAACTCGTTTCTAGGACTCTAAACCAAGTTTCATGCAACATGAGAGCTTATAATTTCCTCAATGAGCTTTGTACAAGTTTGAAGAACGTATGAAACATCTAACAACGCGTTTCTAGGACTCTAAACCAAGTTTCATGCAACATGAGTTCTTATAAGTTCCTCAATGAGCTTTGTACAAGTTTGACGAACGTATGAAACATCTAACAACGCGTTTCTAGGATTCTAAACCATATTTCATGCAACATGAGAGCTTATAAGTTCCTCAATGTGCTTTGTACAAGTTTGACGAACGTATGAAACATCTAACAACGCGTTTCTAGGGATCTAAACCAAGTTTCATGCAACATGAGTGCTTATAAGTTCCTCAATGAGCTTTGTACAAGTTTCACGAACTTATGAAACATCTAACAACGCGTTTCTAGGACTCTAAATCAAGTTTCATGCAACATGAGGGCTTATAAGTTCCTCAATGAGCTTTGTACAAGTTTGACGAACGTATGAAACATCTAACAATGCTTTTCTCGGACTTTAAACCAAGTTTCATACAACATGAGTGTTTATAAGTGTCTCAATGAGCTTTGTCCAAATTTGACGAACTTATGAAACATCTAACAACTCGTTTCTAGGACTCTAAACCAAGTTTCATGCAACATGAGAGCTTATAAGTTCCTCAATGAGCTTTATACAAGTTTGACGAACTTATGAAACATCTAACAACGCGTTTCCAAGACTCTAAACCAAGTTTCATGCAACATGAGTGTTTATTAGTTCCTCAATGAGCTTTGTACAAGTTTCACGAACTTATGAAACATCTAACAACGTAGTTCTAGGAATCTAAACCAAGTTTCATGCAACATGAGTGCTTATAAGTTCCTCAATGAGCTTTGTACAAGTTTCGAAACTTATGAGACATATAACAACGCGTTTCTAGGACTCTAAACCAAATTACACGCAACATGAGTTCTTATAAGTTCCTCAATGAGCTTTGTACAAGTTTGACGAACGTATGAAACATCTAACAACGCGTTTCTAGGACTCTAAACCAAGTTTCATGCAACATGAGTGCTTATAAGTTCCTCAATGAGCTTTGTACAAGTTTCACGAACTTATGAAACATCTAACAACGCGTTTCAAGGACTCTAAACCAATTTTCATGCAACATGAGAGCATATAAGTTCCTCAATGAGCTTCGTACAAGTTTGAAGAACGTATGAAACATCTAACAACGCGTTTCTAGGACTCTAAACCAAGTTTCATGCAACATGAGTGCTTATAAGTTCCTCAATGAGCTTTGTACAAGTTTGACGAACGTATGAAACATCTAACAATGCTTTTCTCGGACTTTAAACAAAGTTTCATACAACATGAGTGTTTATAAGTGTCTCAATGAGCTTTGTACAAATTTGACGAACTTATGAAACATCTAACAACTCGTTTCTAGGACTCTAAACCAAGTTTCATGCAACATGAGAGCTTATAATTTCCTCAATGAGCTTTGTACAAGTTTGACGAACGTATGAAACATCTAACAACGCGTTTCTAGGACTCTAAACCAAGTTTCATGCAACATGAGTTCTTATAAGTTCCTCAATGAGCTTTGTACAAGTTTGACGAACGGATGAAACATCTAACAACGCGTTTCTAGGATTCTAAACCATGTTTCATGCAACATGAGAGCTTATAAGTTCCTCAATGTGCTTTGTACAAGTTTGACGAACGTATGAAACATCTAACAACGCGTTTCTAGGGATCTAAACCAAGTTTCATGCAACATGAGTGCTTATAAGTTCCTCAATGAGCTTTGTACAAGTTTCACGAACTTATGAAACATCTAACAACGCGTTTCTAGGACTCTAAATCAAGTTTCATGCAACATGAGAGCTTATAAGTTCCTCAATGAGCTTTGTACAAGTTTGACGAACGTATGAAACATCTAACAACGCGTTTCTAGGACTCTAAACCAAGTTTCATGCAACATGAGTGTTTATAAGTTCTTCAATGAGCTTTGTACAAGTTTCACGAACTTATGAAACATCTAACAACGCGTTTCAAGGACTCTAAACCAATTTTCATGCAACATGAGAGCTTATAAGTTCCTCAATGAGCTTCGTACAAGTTTGACGAACGTATGAAACATTTAACAACGCGTTTCTAGGACTCTAAACCAAGTTTCATGCAACATGAGTGCTTATAAGTTCCTCAATGAGCTTTGTACAAGTTTGACGAACGTATGAAACATCTAACAATGCTTTTCTCGGACTTTAAACCAAGTTTCACAACATGAGTGTTTATAAGTGTCTCAATGAGCTTTGTACAAATTTGACGAACTTATGAAACATCTAACAACTCGTTTCTAGGACTCTAAACCAAGTTTCATGCAACATGAGAGCTTATAATTTCCTCAATGAGCTTTGTACAAGTTTGACGAACGTATGAAACATCTAACAACGCGTTTCTAGGACTCTAAACCAAGTTTCATGCAACATGAGTTCTTATAAGTTCCTCAATGAGCTTTTTACAAGTTTGACGAACGTATGAAACATCTAACAACGCGTTTCTAGGATTCTAAACCATGTTTCATGCAACATGAGAGCTTATAAGTTCCTCAATGAGCTTTGTACAAGTTTGACGAACGTATGAAACATCTAACAACGCGTTTCTAGGGCTCTAAACCAAGTTTCATGCAACATGAGTGCTTATAAGTTCCTCAATGAGCTTTTTACAAGTTTCACGAACTTATGAAACATCTAACAACGCGTTTCTAGGAATCTAAATCAAGTTTCATGCAACATGAGAGCTTATAACTTCCTCAATGTGCTTTGTACAAGTTTGACGAACGTATGAAACATCTAACAACGCGTTTCTAGGACTCTAAACCATGTTTCATGCAACATGAGTGCTTATAAGTTCCTCAATGAGCTTTGTACAAGTTTGACGAATGTATGAAACATCTAACAACGCGTTTGTAGGACTCTAAACCAAGTTACATGCAACATGAGTTCTTATAAGTTCCTCAATGAGCTTTGTACAAGTTTGACGAACGTATGAAACATCTAACAACGCGTTTCTAGGACTTTAAACCAAGTTTCATGCAACATGAGTGCTTATAAGTTCCTCAATGAGCTTTGTACAAGTTTGACGAATGTATGAAACATCTAACAACGCGTTTCTAGGACTATAAACCAAGTTTCATGCAACATGAGTGCTTATAAATTCCTCAATGAGCTTTGTACAAGTTTGACGAACGTATGAAACATCTAACAACGCGTTTCTAGGACTCTAAACCAAGTTTCATGCAACATGAGTGTTTATAAGTTCCTCAACGAGGTTTGTACAAGTTTCACGAACTTATGAAACATCTAACAACGCGTTTCTAGGACTCTAAACCAAGTTACATGCAACATGAGTTCTTATAAGTTCCTCAATGAGCTTTGTACAAGTTTGACGAACGCATGAAACATCTAACAACGCGTTTCTAGGATTCTAAACCATGTTTCATGCAACATGAGAGCTTATAAGTTCCTCAATGAGCTTTGTACAAGTTTCACGAACTTATGAAACATCTAACAACTCGTTTCTAGGACTCTAAACCAAATTTCATGCAACATGAGTGCTTATAAGTTCCTCAATGAGCTTTGTACAAGTTTCCCAAACTTATGAAACATCTAACAACGCGTTTCTAGGACTCTAAACCAAGTTACATGCAACTTGGGTTCTTATAAGTTCCTCAATGAGCTTTTTAAAAGTTTGACGAACGTATGAAACATCTAACAACGTGTTTCTAGGACTCTAAACCAAGTTTCATGCAAAATGAGTGCTTATAAGTTCCTCAATGAGCTTTGTACAAGTTTGACGAATGTATGAAACATCTAACAACGTGTTTCTAGGACTCTAAACCAAGTTTAATGCAACATGAGAGCTTATAAGTTCCTCAATGAGCTTTATACAAGTTTGACGAACTTATGAAACATCTAACAACGCGTTTCCAAGACTCTAAACCAAGTTTCATGCAACATGAGTGTTTATAAGTTCCTCAATGAGCTTTGTACAAGTTTCACGAACTTATGAAACATCTAACAACGTAGTTCTAGGAATCTAAACCAAGTTTCATGCAACATGAGTGCTTATAAGTTCCTCAATGAGCTTTGTACAAGTTTCACAAACTTATGAGACATATAACAACGCGTTTCTAGGACTCTAAACCAAATTACACGCAACATGAGTTCTTATAAGTTCCTCAATGAGCTTTGTACAAGTTTGACGAACGTATGAAACATCTAACAACGCGTTTCTAGGACTCTAAACCAAGTTTCATGCAACATGAGTGCTTATAAGTTCCTCAATGAGCTTTGTACAAGTTTCACGAACTTATGAAACATCTAACAACGCGTTTCAAGGACTCTAAACCAATTTTCATGCAACATGAGAGCATATAAGTTCCTCAATGAGCTTCGTACAAGTTTGAAGAACGTATGAAACATTTAACAACACATTTCTAGGACTCTAAACCAAGTTTCATGCAACATGAGTGCTTATAAGTTCCTCAATGAGCTTTGTACAAGTTTGACGAACGTATGAAACATCTAACAATGCTTTTCTCGGACTTTAAAAAAGTTTCATACAACATGAGTGTTTATAAGTGTCTCAATGAGCTTTGTACAAATTTGACGAACTTATGAAACATCTAACAACTCGTTTCTAGGACTCTAAACCAAGTTTCATGCAACATGAGAGCTTATAATTTCCTCAATGAGCTTTGTACAAGTTTGAAGAACGTATGAAACATCTAACAACGCGTTTCTAGGACTCTAAACCAAGTTTCATGCAACATGAGTTCTTATAAGTTCCTCAATGAGCTTTGTACAAGTTTGACGAACGTATGAAACATCTAACAACGCGTTTCTAGGATTCTAAACCATATTTCATGCAACATGAGAGCTTATAAGTTCCTCAATGTGCTTTGTACAAGTTTGACGAACGTATGAAACATCTAACAACGCGTTTCTAGGGATCTAAACCAAGTTTCATGCAACATGAGTGCTTATAAGTTCCTCAATGAGCTTTGTACAAGTTTCACGAACTTATGAAACATCTAACAACGCGTTTCTAGGACTCTAAATCAAGTTTCATGCAACATGAGGGCTTATAAGTTCCTCAATGAGCTTTGTACAAGTTTGACGAACGTATGAAACATCTAACAATGCTTTTCTCGGACTTTAAACCAAGTTTCATACAACATGAGTGTTTATAAGTGTCTCAATGAGCTTTGTCCAAATTTGACGAACTTATGAAACATCTAACAACTCGTTTCTAGGACTCTAAACCAAGTTTCATGCAACATGAGAGCTTATAATTTCCTCAATGAGCTTTGTACAAGTTTGACGAACGTATGAAACATCTAACAACGCGTTTCTAGGACTCTAAACCAAGTTTCATGCAACATGAGTTCTTATAAGTTCCTCAATGAGCTTTGTACAAGTTTCACGAACGTATGAAACATCTAACAACGCGTTTCTAGGATTCTAAACCATGTTTCATGCAACATGAGAGCTTATAAGTTCCTCAATGAGCTTTGTACAAGTTTGACGAACGTATGAAACATCTAACAACGCGTTTCTAGGGCTCTAAACCAAGTTTCATGCAACATGAGTGCTTATAAGTTCCTCAATGAGATTTGTACAAGTTTCACGAACTTATGAAACATCTAACAACGCGTTTCTAGGAATCTAAATCAAGTTTCATGCAACATGAGAGCTTATAAGTTCCTCAATGTGCTTTGTACAAGTTTGACGAACGTATGAAACATCTAACAACGCGTTTCTAGGACTCTAAACCAAGTTTCATGCAACATGAGTGCTTATAAGTTCCTCAATGAGCTTTGTACAAGTTTGACGAAAGTATGAAACATCTAACAACGCGTTTATAGGACTCTAAACCAAGTTACATGCAACATGAGTTCTTATAAGTTCCTCAATGAGCTTTGTACAAGTTTGACGAACGTATGAAACATCTAACAACGCGTTTCTAGGACTCTAAACCAAGTTTCATGCAACATGAGTGCTTATAAGTTCCTCAATGAGCTTTGTACAAGTTTGACGAATGTATGAAACATCTAACAACGCGTTTCTAGGACTATAAACCAAGTTTCATGCAACATGAGTGCTTATAAATTCCTCAATGAGCTTTGTACAAGTTTGACGAACGTATGAAACATCTAACAACGCGTTTCTAGGACTCTAAACCAAGTTTCATGCAACATGAGTGTTTATAAGTTCCTCAATGAGGTTTGTACAAGTTTCACGAACTTATGAAACATCTAACAACGCGTTTCTAGGACTCTAAACCAAGTTACATGCCACATGAGTTCTTATAAGTTCCTCAATGAGCTTTGTACAAGTTTGACGAACGCATGAAACATCTAACAACGCGTTTCTAGGATTCTAAACCATGTTTCATGCAACATGAGAGCTTATAAGTTCCTCAATGAGCTTTGTACAAGTTTGACAAACGTATGAAACATCTAACAACGCGTTTCTAGGGCTCTAAACCAAGTTTCATGCAACATGGGTGCTTATAAGTTTGTCAATGAGCTTTGTACAAGTTTCACGAACTTATGAAACATCTAATAACGCGTTTCTAGGACTCTAAATCAAGTTTCATGCAACATGAGAGCTTATAAGTTCCTCAATGAGGTTTGTACAAGTTTGACGAACGTATGAAACATCTAACAACGCGTTTCTATGTCTCTAAACCAAGTTTCATGCAGCATGAGTGCTTATAAGTTCCTCAATGAGCTTTGTACAAGTTTCACGAACTTATGAAACATCTAACAACACGTTTCTAGGACTCTAAACCAAGTTACATGCAACATGAGTTCTTATAAGTTCCTCAATGAGCTTTGTACAAGTTTGACGAACGTATGAAACATC
This sequence comes from Cochlearia excelsa, assembly GCA_963556525.1. Classification (NCBI taxonomy): domain Eukaryota; kingdom Viridiplantae; phylum Streptophyta; class Magnoliopsida; order Brassicales; family Brassicaceae; genus Cochlearia; species Cochlearia excelsa. The sequence goes on along the minus strand of OY748327.1, from coordinate 33,120,646 downwards.
TAACAACGCGTTTCTAGGACTCTAAACCAAGTTACATGCAACTTGGGTTCTTATAAGTTCCTCAATGAGCTTTGTAAAAGTTTGACGAACGTATGAAACATCTAACAACGTGTTTCAAGGACTCTAAACCAAGTTTCATTCAACATGAGTGCTTATAAGTTCCTCAATGAGCTTTGTACAAGTTTGACGAATGTATGAAACATCTAACAACGTGTTTCTAGGACTCTAAACCAAGTTTAATGCAACATGAGAGCTTATAAGTTCCTCAATGAGCTTTTTACAAGTTTGACGAACTTATGAAACATCTAACAACGCAGTTCTAGGAATATAAACCAAGTTTCATGCAACATGAGTGCTTATAAGTTCCCCAATGAGCTTTGTACAAGTTTGATGAACGTATGAAACATCTAACAACGCGTTTCTAGGACTCTAAACCCAGTTTCATGCAACATGAGTGCTTATAAGTATCTCAATGAGCTTTGTATAAGTTTCACGAACTTATAAAACATCTAACAACGCGTTTCTAGGACTCTAAATAAATTTTCATGCAACATGAGAGCTTATAAGTTCCTCAATGAGCTTTGTAAACGTTTGACGAACGTATGAAACATCTAAAAACGCGTTTCTAGGACTCTAAACCAAGTTTCATGCAACATGAGTGCTTATAAGTTCCTCAATGAGCTTTGTATAAGTTTGACGAACGTATGAAACATCTAACAACGCGTTTCTAGGACTCTAAACCAAGTTTCATGCAACATGAGAGCTTATGATTTCCTCAATGAGCTTTGTACAAGTTTTACGAACGTATGAAACATCTAACAACGCGTTTCTAGGACTTTAAACCAAGTTTCATGCAACATGAGTGTTTATAAGTTCCTCAATGAGCTTTGTACAAGTTTAACGAACGTTGAAACATCTAACAACACTTTTCTAGGACTTTAAACCAAGTTTCATGCAACATGAATGTTTATAAGTGTCTCAATGAGCTTTGTACAAGTTTGACGAACTTATGAAACATCTAAGAACTCGTTTCAAGGACTCTAAACCAAGTTTCATGCAACATGAGAGCTTATAAGTTCCTCAATGAGCTTTGTACAAGTTTGACGAACGTATGAAATATCTAACAACGCGTTTCTAGGACTCTAAACAAAGTTTCATGCAACATGAGTGCTTATAAGTTCCTCAATGATCTTTGTACAAGTTCCACGAAATTCTGAAACATCTAGCAACGCGCTTCTAGGATTTTAAACCAAGTTTCATGCAAGATGAGTGCTTATAAGTTCCTCAATGAGCTTTGTACAAGTTTGACAAACGTATGAAACATCTAACATCGCGTTTCTAAAACTCTAAACCAAGTTTCATGCAAGATGAGTGCTTATAAGTTCCTCAATGATCTTTTTACAAGTTTAACGAACGTATGAAACATCTAACAAATCGTTTCTAGGACTCTAAACCAAGTTTCATGCAACATGAGAGCTTATAAGTTCCTCAATGAGTTTTGTACCAGTTTGACGAATGTATGAAACATCTAACTACGCGTTTCTAGGACTCTAAACCAAGTTTCATGCAACATGAATGCTTATAAGTTCCTCAATGAGCTTTGTACAAGTTTCACGAACTTATGAAACATCTAACAACGCGTTTCTAGGAATCTAAACCAAGTTTCATGCATCATGAGAGCTTATAAGTTCCGCAATGAGCTTTGTACAAGTTTAACGAACGTATGAAATGTTAGTTTTTGATAAGATTTAAGTGTGTTTAAGAGTTTGTGTTCTTGAGTTCTATGAAGAACATCAAGAACAAGAGAGAGTAGTGAGAGAGAGTATTTGATCCGAATAGATTTCAGTAAGTGAGTTAACTTGTTACAATGAGAATAATAGCATATATATATGAGGAACTAAAGCCAAAGACCAAAACAAGTATCTTATGTTGCTTGTCTTAGAGAATTAATGGCGCTTGGGTCTTGTTCGCTTAAACCAACCCGTGACTTGTACGACCGAGTGGTTATCACGCACCCAACGGCTCTTTTAGCCAAACGGCTAACTTGCTTCTTCTAGATCCTTCTTTGCCCTTCTCTTGTAACAATCACAATGTTAAGAGTATACTTGGACCTTTGCTCGGTCCAAAAGTATGGGCACTTACCTTAATGGACTATGAATCCGGATAAACGCCTTAGTCTCTTTAATACTCCCCCGCTAGCTTAGCCTAGTGCAACGGCTAAGCTTGGAACCCGTATGACCTTGCCTCGTTAAAAACCTTGGTGAGAAAACCACTTGGGATAAAACTCACCTAAGGGAAAAGAGTACACGATCATACGGTTAGGGACTTAGGCATTGGGAGCCTGGATGAGTCCAAGTCTTGGTAGTATGGACTCACAAACTTTTAAACTTGCGGACTTGGTGAAGATGTCCGCGAGCTGATCTTGACTCTTTGTGTAGCAAGGTAGAATAGTGCCTTTGACCATTTGCTCTCTAACCTTGTGACAATCCACCTCTATGTGTTTAGTCCTCTCATGGAAGACCTAGTTTGTTTCTATGTGGATGGCCGCTTGATTATCACAATGCATGGTCATTGGTGCTTCAATCTTGAATCCCAAATCTCCTAGCAAGTTCTTTAGCCACATGAGTTCTTGAGTTAACTTCCTCATGGCTCTATACTCGGCTTAGGCGGTTGAACAAGATACTATCTTTTGCTTCTTTGTCTTCCATGTGACAAGGTTGCCACCAATGAAAGTGCAATAACCGGTGGTTGACCGTCTACTCTCTAGATCCCAGGCGTAATCCGCGTCACAATACCCAATAACCTCTGTGTTCTTGTTGCAAACCATCCATATACCCAAGCTTGAGGTTCCTTTAAGGTAACCCAAGATCCTCATGATCATGTTCCAATGGTGTTGCTTCGGCTTTTGCATGTGTTGGGAGACTTGGTTCACGGCAAAACATAAGTCCGGTCTAGTGATCGTCAAGTAAATAAGTTTTCCCACTAGCCGTCTATAGAGCATTGGATCTTGGTACGGTTGATCATCCTCACTACCTTCTTGAATGGTCTTGTAGTCGTCTTCAAGAGGAGTCTTAGCCACCTTTGTACCTATCATATTGACAACACTTAAAAGATCATGGGTGTACTTCCTTTGGGAAAGAAAGAGACCATCTTTAGATCTACAAACTTCAATCCCAAGGAAGTTCTTAAGAATACCTAGATCCTTAATGTCAAATTTAGATTTAAGAAAAGATTTGGTTTCTTGAATACCTTCCTTGTTGTTTCCGGAGATGATGATGTCATCTACATACACTAGTACCACTACTATACCTTCTTGGTTTTGTAGGGTGAAGAGTGTATGCTCGGCTTGTAATCTCTTGAATCCCTTTGCCATCAATGTCGAACTAAGTTTGTGATACGAAGCTCTAGGTGATTGCTTGAGACCGTAGATGGCTTTCCTTAGCCTTAGAACCTTCCCGGAGTGATTTCTAGGCCGGGGTGGGTGGAGTCATGTAGACTTCTTCTTCAAGTTCTCCTTGTAGGAAGGCATTCTTCACATCCATTTGAAAGAGATCCCATGATAGGTTAGTGGCAAGTGACAAGATTACCCGAACCGTATGGAGTTTTGCAACCGGGGCACATGTGTCTAGGTAGTCCTCTCCATACGTTTGTGTGAATCCTCTTGCTACTAATCTTGCCTTGTCTCTTTCTATCTCTCCATTGCTTAGATATTTGATGGTGAAGACATACCTTGAACTTACGGCCTTCTTCCCTTTTGGTAGATTGGCCTCATAGAAAGTTTCATTGTCTTCCATGGTCTTGTTCTCGGCTTCCACCGCTTTAACCCAAACCTTCTCCTTCATTGCCTCTTCATAAGTCCTTGGAATAACTTGTTGATCCATGGAGGTGGTAAAGGCTTGGTGTTCCTTTGGAAAGCTTGCAAGAGAACACACGACTTGAGTAGGATGTGCCTCGACATTGCTATTAAAGTACACCCTTGTGTTGACCCAATTGGATGGATGCCTCTTAACTCTAGTGCTCCTTCTTAGAACCAGCGGCTCTTCTTCTTGGGACACATCTTGGTCATGAACTTCTTGGTCATGACTTTGATCACTTTGTTGTTGAGTATGAGTCTTGGTTGAGGCTTGTGGTTCTTCTTGACCATTTGACTCTCCCCCGGACGTAGTTGGTTCTTGAGTATCGGCTTGCTCATTGTTCTCCTCCTCATGATCAAGGTGGGTCTCTTGAGTTGGTTCCTCATTCCTTGTTTCTTCATGGATATCCATACCAAGATTCCTCATCAAGTTCCTAAGACTTGTAGCTCTATCCGTAACAACTTCGGGTAAGTCCTTTACACTTTTCCAATTGTTTTCCTTGTAGTAGCTTTGTCCTTCTAGAAACTTGACCTCCCGTGATACCAATACCTTTCTTGTTTCAGGTACATAGCACTTATACCCCTTTTGTGTGTTTGAGTAGCCAATGAACATTGCTTTGGTGCTTTTAGCTTCTAGCTTGTTCCTTTGCTCACTAGGTACAAACACATAATACACAACCAAACACTCTTAGATGATTAATAAAAGGATTAGCTTTATTTAATACCTTGAATGGAGATTCATTTTTCAAGACTTGTGTTGGTGTGCGGTTGATGAGATAGCATGCCGTGAGAACCCCATCGGACCAAAACCTCTTTGGTATGTTCATGTGGAACATCATGGACCGTGTCACTTCCATTAAGTGTCGGTTCTTCCTTTCGGGCTACACCATTTTGTTGTGGTGTATATGGGCATGTGGTTTGATGGAGAATTCCATGCTTGGCTATGTGTTCTTTAAATGCTCTACTTGTGTATTCTCCACCGTTATCGGACCTAAAAGTCTTAATCTTGACATTATAGTGGTTAGTCACATAGTTTTGAAAATTTTGAAAAGCTTCTAATACCCTATCTTTTGTTTGTAAAAGGGTGACCCAAGTGTATTTAGAGCTTTCATCTATGAATGTGACAAAATATGAGTGATTATCCCTAGACTTACAAGGTGATGACCATACATCCGAATGCACAAGTTCAAAAGGTTTTTTAAGTCATGTTTGATTTTGGAAAAACGGTTCGGCAATGTTTACCTAAGATGCATGCTTCACAAGTTTCATGATTAAACTTAACATTAGGCAAAATGGTTTTCAAAGCATTTAAATGAGGATGACCAAGTCTATAATGTCAAATAACATTGTTTACTTCGGATAAAACCGTTTTAAAAGCATGACAAAATAAAGCATTAGAAGCATTAAAAGAATTTTTCTCTAGGACATAGAGATCGCCTCTTGTGATCCCTTTTCCCACAATTCTTTTACTCTCAATATCCTGAAAAATCACATCATTAGGACCAAAGATAACATTGCAATTTAAATCACAAGCTATTCGTTTAACGGATATAAGATTGGATGTGAAACTAGGCATGTAAAGCCTTAGATTCTTTATCAAATAGCTTAAGGCTTACTAATCCTTCTATAGGTATCTTACTCCCATTTGCAATAATTAAATTCCCTAGAGCCGGTTCTATGTTACTAATCAAGTCAAGGTTACTAATCATGTGATGAGAAGTACCGGAATCAATAACAATAGGTTTACTAAGCTCTTTATCAAGAATGTTAGCATTAAGGGAGTAAAAGGGGGTTTTACCAATACCGGAGCCTTTGAGTGCTTTGAGAAGGGCATCAAGATCGGATCTCCTCACAAAGTCGTCCTTGAAAGTGATATGAGCGTGGGACTAGAATCGGATACCGATGCCGATCAACATCGACCACTCGGTATCGACCAGCATCGACCACTCGATACCGATACCGATCAACATCGACCACTCGGTATCGACCAACCTCGACCACTCGGCATCGACCAGCATCGACCACTCGATACCGATACCGATCAACAAGGCGCACGTGCACCAATCACCAAAGGACGGGAAGGCATTATCACAAGGTCACGAGCTAAGGAATTAGCTAAGGATGCGCATACGATGATGCTAAAGGAGGAACCAAGAATGGAAGCAACCGAGAGCTTCTACAACATTCATCACCACGTCTAAGTACGAAGACCAAGCTATGAGAGTTAAGCGGCTAAGTGTCTCGCTTGGTACTCTTTCCCACCGGGTTTTAACGAGGCCAAGAAGAACACTACGTCGGCCACTTAGCAATAATAGCTTGAAGAGTGTAAGAGACGAGGCACTTTAAACTACTCGTTGTTTTATCATGTTTTTAAACGCCGTGTTGTTTTGGCGGATTTCCTTTTTGGCGAATTTCCTTTTTGCACAAGTGCACGGTTTCCTTTTTGTCGGACACTTTCCTTTTCTCTTGTGCGCAGCCCTAGAAAGGAGGACGCGTTTTGTGCCGACTCTATAAAAGGCTGCGCCGCACCATTGTAACACTTAGCAAACTTTTTATACACAAACTTCTTACAAAGGTTTCGCTCTCGATCTAGTGTTGTTCTAGGTCCGATCTCCTCCTAAGCCGTTCGCTACCTAGGAGATCTTCACGAACTTAGCTCGTTTCCCATCGCTTGCTAAGTAATCACCCTCCGTATACACGCTTCCACCAACCACCAACCCCTTGTCCCGCGTGCAATACCGCTACTCCACCGATCCATCACACCATACCGACGTCCTCGTTGCTCAGCCACGGTCAGAGCGTATCCTCGAGGAGGGAGAGCGTATCATCTGGTATCAGAGCCACCTCTGTACCAAAAGGCTGAGTTATCTCTAAACTCTCTAACGTTAAATCTTGTTCTGTCTAGATCTAGTAGCGTTTGTTAAGATTGATAGATTCATGGAATATTTGTGTTGTTATTTGCGGTGTGAATTTGTTTGAGTTGAAACTGCTTGAATATTGTTTGAAAACTTGTTCGATTTGGTTGAAACTTGATAGGATCGCATCTAGAGCCTCACCTTTACTCCCGCTTGCTTAAGATCTCGTGTGTAGTTTGAAAGTTCTTCGCTGTTTTGCTTGAACTAGCTTTGTCTAAGCGGCGGCAAGCTAGACAAGGCGAAAACCCTTTTCAAATTTCCTTTTGTTTTGAATTGCCGATTTCCTTTTCTTCAAAACTTGCGTTTCAATAACTTGTCCGTTTTCCTTTTTCTTTCAAACCGCGTCCTTGATTTCCTTTTCTTGTTTATCACGCGTTTGTCCTTGTGTGTGTGGCGTGTAGTAGTTCTATTGGTTTAACTATCCCGTGAACTACTTATCGCGAACTATTTGTTTGTGTAACAGGTACCATGGCCCTATCACCGGAGGCGCTCGATGACCTCAAGAAGCTTATAGCAACCCAAGTGGCCGAGGCCATGACCCAACTACTTCCCCAACAAATTTCTCAACAGCTCACCTTGGAACGTGAGAAACAAGCTAGGGAGGCTCCAAGGGTAACCTCGGACTCCGAAGGTGGGTCGACGCGACTCCGTCCGAGGCCATGAGGGTCATAAGAGGTAAAGGTGTAGCCGGTACCTCCAAATTCCAAGCCATCCGCAACTTACGTCCCGTCAACGACAATGGACCGCCCAAGGAACCGGGACGCCCAACGCGTAATGGACCTACCGAACCCGAGCTAAGGGCTCCACGACAAAGAGCACCGACCGGTCGCGATCGCCGAACGGAGACCATAGCCGGCCAACGAATCTACATCGACTCCGATGACGAGTACTACAACTCCAACGCCTCCGACCGAAGTAGGAGGAGCTATAGACGAGACATGCGCGATAGAGATCCCGAGAGGCAGCAATTGAAGCACATCAAAGCCACGTTTCCTCCGTTCCAAGGGAAGAATGACCCGTGCTTACTTGGATTGAGAGAGGAAAATGGAGTCGAGCTTTCTTTGTCATGACACCTACGCCTCCAACAAGGTGAAGATTGCCATCTCGGAATTCGTGATTATGCTCTACTATGGTGGGATCAGCTCGGCACCACCGGGAATCGTCACAATGAGCTACCCATCACCACGTGGCCGCAACTTACTACCCACATGCGGAAAAGGTTTGTACCCAACCACTATCACCGAGAGGTCCTCAACAAACTCCGAAAGCCGACCCAAGGCTCCGGCACGGTGAGAGACTACTTCCAAGAGATGGAGACTCTCCTTATCCGAGCCGGTCTAGAAGAGGACGAAGAGGTTACCATGGCCAGGTTTGTTGGTGGACTTAGCCGGGACATTCGGGATAAGGTGGAACTACAAACATATGTAGACCTTGAAGAGCTGGTCCATAAGGCGAGCTGGTCGAGACTCGCACAAGCGGAGATATGTCAAACCTAGCTACCCCTCTGGCCAATCCAAGCCAAGAGACTTCTCCACCGCCCGACCACCTTACACCAAGGATGTCAAACCCCCTTCCACGGGCAAGGAGGAAACTAAAGCTGATCCTAAGGCCAGGAGCGGTACCTCCCTAAGTAACGTCAATTGCTTTAGATGCCAAGGGATGGGTCACTACTCCAGAGACTGCCCCAATAAGAAGGTGTTCCTTACGCTTGACAACGGAGAGATAGTACCCCGGACTCTCGAGTCCGAGCAAGAGGAAGAAGGGGAGGGAAGAAGAGACAATTGCTATTGGCGAGATGCTGGTTGCTAGGAGGACCTTGAGTGTTCGAACCAGCCGGCTGAATTGGTGCAAAGGGATCACCTCTTTCACACCCGATGCCTCATCAAGGGGAAAGTATGTAGCTTGATCATCGACGGTGGTAGTTGTACCAATGCCGCCGTGAGCTCATGGTTAAGAAGCTTAGTCTAGAGACCCTTCCCCACCCCAGGCCGTATAAGCTCCAATGGGCCGAATGAGAGTGGCGCGCTAACCGTGACACATCGGTCAAGGTCTCTTTCTCCATAGGAAAGTATGATGATGAAGTGCTATGTGATGTCATACCCATGGGATCCAGCCATGTGTTACTTGGAAGGCCTTGGCAATCCGACCGCCGTGTGCTACATGATGGTTACACCAACAAGCATTCGTTTGAATTCAAGGGCCGAAAGATCACATTAGCGCCTCTCACACCAAGCGAAGTATACCAAGATCAACTCTACCTCAAGCTCAAGGAGGACACGGAGAAAGAACTGGTCACAAACAAGCAACCTCCACATCAACCATAGTGAAGTGTCTAGACTCCTAAATTCTGATTATCCTATGTTAATGCTTGTTTATAAAGAAACTCTTGTTAGCACTAACCCCACACGGGAGTTGCCTAGTGGAATGTCTAAGCTTTTGCAGGATTACGGTGACGTCTTTCCCAAGGAGATTCCACCAGGCCTACCTCCCATCCGCGGCATAGAGCACCAGATTGACCTAGTCCCCGGCTCGGCCCTTCCCAACCGGCCCGCCTACAGAACCAACCCGGTGGAGACCAAGGAACTTCGAGACAAGTTGAGGAGCTGATGAGCAAAGGGCACATCCGAGAGAGCATGAGTCCCCGTGCCCGTACCGGTGCTGCTGGTGCCAAAGAAGGATGGATCCTGGCGCATGTGTGTTGATTGTCGAGCTATCAACAACATCACGGTGAAGTATCGTCACCCTATCCCTAGATTAGATGATATGTTAGATGAATTGTGTGGCTCTAACGTGTTCTCTAAGATTGATCTTAAGAGTGGTTACCATCAGATTAGGATGAAAGAGGGTGACGAGTGGAAGACAGCCTTCAAGACCAAACAAGGGTTGTATGAGTGGCTTGTGATGCCGTTTGGCCTTACCAATGCACCTAGCACTTTTATGCGACTAATGAATCATGTTTTGAGATCTTTTATAGGTGTATTCGTGGTGGTATACTTTGATGACATCCTGATCTTTAGCAAGAGCCTAGCCGAGCATCTTGACCACATACAAGCCGTCCTTGACGTGCTAAGAAGGGAGAATCTCTTTGCTAACCTAGACAAGTGTACTTTTTGCACTAACCAGATTGTGTTCTTAGGTTTTGTTGTGAGTACGAAGGAGTCAAGGTGGATGAGGAGAAGATCAAGGCGATCAAAGAATGGCCCAGACCAACCACCGTAGGAGAAGTCAGGAGCTTCCATGGACTAGCCGGCTTCTATCGGCGGTTTGTCAAAGACTTCAGCACACTCGCGGCACCACTCACCGAGATCATCAAGAAGGATGTAGGCTTCAAGTGGGGAGACGCCCAAGACCAGGCTTTCCAAAGCCTTAAAGAGAAGCTTATCAACGCCCCGTTACTCATGCTTCCTGATTTTCTCAAAACGTTTGAAATTGAATGCGATGCTTCTGGTGTAGGTATTGGAGCGGTTCTCATGCAGGACAGGAAACCAATAGCCTATTTCAGTGAGAAGCTGGGAGGAGCCACGCTGAATTACCCTACCTATGACAAGGAGTTGTACGCACTGGTGAGGGCACTACGGACTTGGCAACACTACCTCCGGCCCAAGGAGTTTGTAATCCACACCGACCATGAGTCCCTCAAACACCTCAAAGGCCAACAGAAACTCAACAAGAGGCACGGCCGCTGGATTGAGTTCATTGAGACTTTTCCCTACGTGATCAAATATAAGAAAGGTAAGGACAATGTCGTAGCCGACGCATTGTCCAGGAGGTACACCCTAATCTCTGAGTTACATTCTAGACTTATGGGCTTTGAAACGCTAAAGGACTTGTATGAATCAGATTCAGAGTTTGGTGAGAAATACTCAAAATGTGCTAAGTTTGCGTATGAGAACTTCTTTAGACAGGATGGATACCTATTTTGCCATAACAAGCTATGCATACCTAGCGGATCGATCCGAGAACTGTTAGTAAGAGAAGCCCATGGAGGAGGATTGGCCGGGCACTTTGGAGTAGCCAAGACCTTAGCCCGCCTCCAAGCCTACTTCTATTGGGCCCAAATGCGGAGAGACGTGGAGAGGATTTGTGCTAGATGCATTACATGTAAACTGGCTAAGAGTAAGGTACAACCGCACGGTTTGTACACCCCTTTGCCTATTCCGTCTCATCCTTGGACGCATATTTCAATGGATTTTGTTGTTGGCTTACCTCGAACCGAAATGGTAGAGATTCTATCTTTGTTGTGGTAGACAGGTTCAGCAAAATGGCCCATTTCATCGCTTGCCACAAGACGGATGACGCCGTGAGTGTAGCTAACTTGTTTTTCAGGGAAGTGGTAAGACTACATGGGATGCCCCAAGTCATTGTTTCCGATCGTGACACCAAATTCCTGAGCCATTTTTGGCGAACCCTGTGGGCGAAGCTAGGAACCAAGTTGTCCTTTTCTACTACTTGTCATCCACAAACGGACGGCCAAACTGAGGTGGTAAACCGGTCGTTGTCCACACTCTTGAGAACACTAGTAAAGAGCAACATCAAGTCATGGGAAGAGTGTCTACCCCATGTTGAGTTCGCTTATAACCACGCTAAACACTCTTCTACTCTCTACTCCCCTTTTGAACTAGTATACGGTTTTAATCCCATGTCCCCGTTAGATCTAATCGCGTTACCTTTGAGTGAAATGTCTAGTGTTGATGGCAAGAAAAAGGCTGAACAGGTTAGGAAGATGCACGAGAAGGCCAAGGAGAACATCGAGAAGAGGACCGAGCAATACGCCAAGCATGCCAACAAGGGCCGGAGAAAAATGGTGTTTCAAGAAGGCGACTTGGTGTGGATCCATCGAGGAAAGAACGGTTCCCAGCCGAGAGGAAGTCCAAACTCATGCCCCGAGTAGACGGACCTTTCAAGGTGGCCCGGCGGATCAACGACAACGCCTACAAGATCGACCTCCAAGGTAAGTACACGATATCGGATTCCTTCAATGTTGCTGATTTGTCTCCCTTTATTCATGATGCAGATTTGAGGACAAATCCTTTTCAAGAAGGAGGGGATGATATGAGCGTGGGACTAGAATCGGATACCGATGCCGATCAACATCGACCACTCGGTATCGACCAGCATCGACCACTCGATACCGATACCGATCAACATCGACCACTCGGTATCGACCAACCTCGACCACTCGGCATCGACCAGCATCGACCACTCGATACCGATACCGATCAACAAGGCGCACGTGCACCAATCACCAAAGGACGGGAAGGCATTATCACAAGGTCACGAGCTAAGGAATTAGCTAAGGATGCGCATACGATGATGCTAAAGGAGGAACCAAGAATGGAAGCAACCGAGAGCTTCTACAACATTCATCACCACGTCTAAGTACGAAGACCAAGCTATGAGAGTTAAGCGGCTAAGTGTCTCGCTTGGTACTCTTTCCCACCGGGTTTTAACGAGGCCAAGAAGAACACTACGTCGGCCACTTAGCAATCATAGCTTGAAGAGTGTAAGAGACGAGGCACTTTAAACTACTCGTTGTTTTATCATGTTTTTAAACGCCGTGTTGTTTTGGCGGATTTCCTTTTTGGCGAATTTCCTTTTTGCACAAGTGCACGGTTTCCTTTTTGCCGGACACTTTCCTTTTCTCTTGTGCGCAGCCCTAGAAAGGAGGACGCGTTTTGTGCCGACTCTATAAAAGGCTGCGCCGCACCATTGTAACACTTAGCAAACTTTTTATACACAAACTTCTTACAAAGGTTTCGCTCTCGATCTAGTGTTGTTCTAGGTCCGATCTCCTCCTAAGCTGTTCGCTACCTAGGAGATCTTCACGAACTTAGCTCGTTTCCCATCGCTTGCTAAGTAATCACCCTCCGTATACACGCTTCCACCAACCACCAACCCCTTGTCCCGCGTGCAATACCGCTACTCCACCGATCCATCACACCATACCGACGTCCTCGTTGCTCAGCCACGGTCAGAGCGTATCCTCGAGGAGGGAGAGCGTATCAGAAAGGAACCATGGCCGAGTTCTCCTCTTCCTTGTTGCTCCGGTTTGACCCACTTGTACTCGGATTGCTCATGGTGTCATCGTTGGAGAAGTGAGCCTTGGCATCCTTGAACTTAGCCGGCTTAAGATGAGGGTGGAGAATCCAACACTTGTCCTTGGTATGTCCCTTCTTCTTGCAACTTTCTTCATAAGTTCTTGAAGAGGATTTGAATTCTACCTTGTTGGCCGAGACCAACTCCTTCTTGCTATGAAACAAATCTATGGACCCTTGTTCCCTTTGCAATTTAGAGCACATTTCTTCAAGGTTTGGTAAGATGTCCGAGCGGAGAAGATGCTTGATGATGTCCTTGTAGCTACCGTTGAGAGTGAGAAGCAAGCCGAATACTTTGTCTTGTTCTCTTCGCTCATTTAAGACTTTATGATCCACGGTGCTTGGTCGGAGCATCTCAAGTTCAGCCCATAGAGATCTAAACCTTACAAAATGTTTGGTGAATTCTGTGTCCTCCTTATTAAGGTCATTGATTGCCTTCTTGACTTCATATACTCGGCTTAGATTGGAGATGTTGCCGAAGACGGTTTGTAGAGTATCCCACAATTCCTTAGCGTTTTCACAATATGAATAGGCTTTTAGGATGGAAGGTTCAAGGGATCCTAGGATGATTCCAAGGACCTTTTGGTCTAGTTGAAACCACTTCTCATCATCGTTGGTAAGCTCATTGTTGAACTCGATAGGAGCTTCTTTCCGTGTGAGAATGTGGTTACAAAAACCGCGGCCACAAAGGGCTATCTTCATGGTTCTAGCCCATAGAAGATAGTTGATGCCTTTGAGAGTAACCGGGCAAAGATTCTCCTTGTGTTCCTTGTCTTCCATGGTAACCGAATGGACAAGGCTAGGATTTGATTAAAGATAAGAAATTTTGAACCTTTCTTGTAGATCTCTCCCTTTAGGTAGTAGATCTGGAAGGAGAGGACAAAACTTGAAAGATTCTTGAACAACTCACACTTTGATGGCAAAAGACACCGAGAGTTTTCGAGGATGCCGAGTGTGAACAATGGTGCCGAGAATCCGTAACCGAGAGTGGTCGAGAATGCTCGGTATCGAGAATGCTAGGTGTCGAGAAACTGTAACCGAGAAAAAATGACCGAGAATGGCCGAGAGTGTTTGTGCGGAAGCAGAATAGGTTCAGGAGCAAGGTTGCTCCGATAACATGTTAGTTTTTGATAAGATTTAAGTGTGTTTAAGAGTTTGTGTTCTTGAGTTATATGAAGAACATAAAGAACAAGAGAGAGAGAGTAGTGAGAGAGAGTATTTGATCCGAATAGATTTCATTAAGTGAGTTAACTTGTTACAATGAGAATAATAGCATATATATAAAAGGAACTAAAGCCAAAGACCAAAACAAGTATCCTATGTCAAAAGGAATAATAGCATATATATAAAAGGAGCATTAATGGAGCTTGGGTCTTGTGCGCTTAAACCAACCCGTGACTTGTACGGCCGAGTGGTTATCACCCGCCCAACGGATCTTTTAGCCAAACGGCTAACTTGCTTCTTCTAGATCCTTCTTTGATCTTCTCTTGTAACGGTCACAATGATAAGAGTATACTTGGGCCTTTGCTCGGTCCACAATTATGGGCACTTACCTTAATGGACTATGAATCCGGATAAGAGCCTTAGTCTCTTTAATATGAAACATCTAACAACGTGTTTATAGGACTATAAACCAAGTTTCATTAAACATGAATGCTTATAAGTTCCTCAATGAGCTTTGTACAAGTTTGACAAACGTATGATACATCTAACAACGTGTTTCTAGGACTCTAAACCAAGTTTCATGCAAGATGAGTGCTTATAAGTTCCTCAATGAGCTTTTTACAAGTTTAACAAACGTATGAAACATCTAACAACACGTTTCTAAAACTCTAAACCAAGTTTCATGCAAGATGAGTGCTTATAAGTACCTCAATGAGCTTTGTACAAGTTTTACGAACGTATGAAACATCTAACAAATCGTTTCTAGGACTCTAAACCAAGTTTCATGCAACATGAGAGCTTATAAGTTCCTCAATGAGCTTTGTACAAGTTTGACGAACGTATGAAACATCTAACAACGCGTTTCTAGGACTCTAAACCAAGTTTCATGCATCATGAGAGCTTATAAGTTCCTCAATGAGCTTTGTACAAGTTTCACGAACTTATGATACATCTAACAACGCGTTTCTACGACTCTAAACCAAGTTTCATGCAACATGAGAGCTTATAAGTTCCTCAATGAGCTTTGTACAAGTTTGACGAACGTATGAAACATCTAACAACGCGTTTCTAGGACTCTAAACCAAGTTTCATGCAACATGATTCTTATAAGTTCCTCAATGAGCTTTGTACAAGTTTGACGAACGTATGAAACATCTAACAACGTGTTTCTAGGACTCTAAACCAAGTTTCATCCAACATGAGTGCTCATAAGTTCCTCAATGAGCTTTGTACAAGTTTGACGAATGTTTGAAACATCTAACAACGTGTTTCTAGGACTCTAAACCAAGTTTCATGCAACATGAGTGTTTATAAGTTCCTCAATGAGCTTTGTACAAGTTTGACGAACGTATGAAACATCTAACATATCGTTTCTAGGAATCTAAACCAAGTTTCATGCAACATGAGAGCTTATAAGATCCTCAATGAGCTTTGTACAAGTTTGACGAACGTTTGAAACATCTAACAACGCGTTTCTAGGACTCTAAACCATGTTTCATGCAACATGAGTGCTTATAAGTTCCTCAATGAGCTTTGTACAAGTTTGACAAACGTATGAAACATCTAACAAATCGTTTCTAGAACTCTAAACCAAGTTTCATGCAACATAAGTGCTTATAAGTTCCTCAATGAGCTTTGTACAAGTTTCACGAACTTATGAAACATCTAACAACGCGTTTCTACGACTCTAAACCAAGTTTCATGCAACATGAGAGCTTATAAGTTCCTCAATGAGCTTTGTACAAGTTTCACGAACGTATGAAACATCTAACAACGTGTTTCTAGGACTATAAACCAAGTTTCATGCAACATGAGTGCTTATAAGTTCCTCAATGAGCTTTGTACAAGTTTGACGAACGTATGAAACATCTAACAACGCGTTTCTAGGACTCTAAACCAAGTTTCATACAACATGAGTGCTTATAAGTATCTCAATGAGCTTTGTATAAGTTTCATGAACTTATGAAACATCTAAAAACGCATTTCTAGGACTCTAAATCAAGTTTCATGCAACATAAGAGCTTATAAGTTCCTCAATGAGCTTTGTACAAGTTTGACGAACGTATGAAACATCTAACAACGCGTTTCTAGGACTCTAAACCAAGTTTCATGCAACATGAGTTCTTATAAGTTCCTCAATGAACTTTGTACAAGTTTGACGAACGTATGAAACATCTAACAACGTGTTTCTAGGACTCTAAACCAAGTTTCATCCAACATGAGTGCTCATAAGTTCCTCAATGAGCTTTGTACAAGTTTGACGAATGTATGAAACATCTAACAACGTGTTTCTAGGACTCTAAACCAAGTTTCATGCAACATGAGTGTTTATAAGTTCCTCAATGAGCTTTGTACAAGTTTGACGAACGTATGAAACATCTAACATATCGTTTCTAGGACTCTAAACCAAGTTTCATGCAACATGAGAGCTTATAAGATCCTCAATGAGCTTTGTACAAGTTTGACGAACGTTTGAAACATCTAACAACGCGTTTCTAGGACTCTAAACCATGTTTCATGCAACATGAGTGCTTATAAGTTCCTCAATGAGCTTTGTACAAGTTTGACAAACGTATGAAACATCTAACAAATCGTTTCTAGGACTCTAAACCAAGTTTCATGCAACATAAGTGCTTATAAGTTCCTCAATGAGCTTTGTACAAGTTTCACGAACTTATGAAACATCTAACAACGCGTTTCTACGACTCGAAACCAAGTTTCATGCAACATGAGAGCTAATAAGTTCCTCAATGAGCTTTGTACAAGTTTGACAAATGATGAAACATCTAACAACGTGTTTCTAGGACTCTAAACCAAGTTTCATGCAACATGAGTTCTTATAAGTTCCTCAATGAGCTTTGTACAAGTTTGACGAACGTATGAAACATCTAACAATGTGTTTCTAGGACTCTAAACCAAGTTTCATGCAAGATGAGTGCTTATAAGTTCCTCAATGAGCTTTGTACAAGTTTAACAAACGTATGAAACATCTAACAACACGTTTCTAAAACTCTAAACCAAGTTTCATGCAAGATGAGTGCTTATAAGTTCCTCAATGAGCTTTGTACAAGTTTGACGAACGTATGAAACATCTAACAACGCGTTTCTAGGACTCTAAACCAAGTTTCATGCAACATGAGAGCTTATAAGTTCCTCAATGAGCTTTGTAAAAGTTTGACGAACGTATGAAACATCTAACAACGCGTTTCTAGGAATATAAACCAAGTTTCATGCAACATGAGTGCTTATAAGTTCTTCAATGAGCTTTGTGCAAGTTTGACGAACGTATGAAACATCTAACAACGCGTTTCTAGGGCTTTAAACCAAGTTTTATGCAACATGAGTGTTTATAAGTGTCTCAATGAGCTTCGTACAAGTTTGACGAACGTATGAAACATCTAACAACGCGTTTCTAAATCTCTAAACCAAGTTTCATGCAACATGAGTGCTTATAAGTTCCTCAATGAGCTTTGTACAAGTTCCACGAAATTATGAAACATCTAACAACGCGTTTCTAGGAATCTAAACCAAGTTTCATGCAAGATGAGTGCTTATAAGTTCCTCAATGAGCTTTGTACAAGTTTGACAAACGTATGAAACATCTAACAACGCGTTTCTAAAACTCTAAACCAAGTTTCATGCAAGATGAGTGCTTATAAGTTCCTCAATGAGCTTTGTACAAGTTTGAGGAACGTATGAAACATCTAACAAATCGTTTCTAGGACTCTAAACCAAGTTTCATGCAACATGAGAGCTTATAAGTTCCTCAATGAGCTTTGTACAAGTTTGACGAACGTATGAAACATCTAACAACGCGTTTCTAGGACTCTAAACCAAGTTTCATGCAACATGAGTGCTTATAAGTTCCTCAATGAGGTTTGTACAAGTTTTACGAACTTATGAAACATCTAACAACGCGTTTCTAGGACTCTAAACCAAGTTTCATGCAACATTAGAGCTTATAAGTTCCTCAATGAGCTTTGTACAAGTTTGACAAATGATGAAACATCTAACAACGTGTTTCTAGGACTCTAAACCAAGTTTCATGCAACATGAGTTCTTATAAGTTCCTCAATGAGCTTTGTACAAGTTTGACGAACATATGAAACATCTAACAACGTGTTTCTAGGACTCTAAACCAAGTTTCATGCATCATGAGTGCTTATAAGTTCCTCAATGAGCTTTGTACAAGTTTGGCGAACGTATGAAATATCTAACAACGTGTTTCTAGGACTCTAAACCAAGTTTCATCCAACATGAGTGCTTATAAGTTCCTCAATGACCTTTGTACAAGTTCCACGAAATTATGAAACATCTAACAACGTGTTTCTAGGACTCTAAACCAAGTTTCATGCAAGATGAGTGCTTATAAGTTCCTCAATGAGCTTTGTACAAGTTTAACAAACGTATGAAACATCTAACAACACGTTTCTAAAACTCTAAACCAAGTTTCATGCAAGATGAGTGCTTATAAGTTCCTCAATGAGCTTTGTACAAGTTTTACGAACGTATGAAACATCTAACAAATCGTTTCTAGGACTCTAAACCAAGTTTCATGCAACATGAGAGCTTATAAGTTCTTCAATGATTATTGTACAAGTTTGGCGAACGTATGAAACATCTAACAACGCGTTTCTAGGACTCTAAACCAAGTTTCATGCATCATGAGAGCTTATAAGTTCCTCAATGAGCTTTGTACAAGTTTCACGAACTTATGAAACATCTAACAACGCGTTTCTACGACTCTAAACCAAGTTTCATGCAACATGAGAGCTTATAAGTTCCTCAATGAGCTTTGTACAAGTTTGACGAACGTATGAAACATCTAACAACGCGTTTCTATGACTATAAACCAAGTTTCATGCAACATGAGTGCTTATAAGTTCCTCAATGAGCTTTGTGCAAGTTTGACGAACGTATGAAACATCTAACAACGCGTTTCTAGGACGTTAAACCAAGTTTCATGCAACATTAGTGTTTATAAGTGTCTCAATGAGCTTTGTACAAGTTTGACGAACGTATGAAACATCTAACAACGCGTTTCTAAAACTCTAAACCAAGTTTCATGCAACATGAGTGCTTATAAGTTCCTCAATGAGCTTTGTACATGTTTGACGAAGGTATGAAACATCTAACAAATCGTTTCTAGGACTCTAAACCAAGTTTCATGCAACATGAGAGCATATAAGTTCCTCAATGAGCTTTGTACAAGTTTGACGAACGTATGAAACATCTAACAACGCGTTTCTAGGACTCTAAACCAAGTTTCATGTAACATGAGTGCTTATAAGTTCCTCAATGAGCTTTGTGCAAGTTTGACGAACGTATGAAACATCTAACAACGCGTTTCTAGGACTCTAAACCAAGTTACATGCAACATGAGTTCTTATAAGTTCCTCAATGAGCTTTGTACAAGTTTGAAGAACGTAAGAAACATCTAACAACGTGTTTTTAGGACTCTAAACCAAGTTTCATGCAACATGAGAGCTTATAAGTTCCTCAATGAGCTTTGTACAAGTTTGAAGAACGTATGAAACATCTAACAACGCGTTTCTAGGACTATAAACCAAGTTTCATGCAACATGAGTGCTTATAAGTTCCTCAATGAACTGTGTGCAAGTTTGACGAACGTATGAAACATCTAACAACGCGTTTCTAGGACTTTAAACCAAGTTTCATGCAACATGAGTGTTTATAAGTGTCTCAATGAGCTTTGTACAAGTTTGACGAACGTATGAAACATCTAACAACACGTTTCTAAAACTCTAAACCAAGTTTCATTCAACATGAGTGCTTATAAGTTCCTCAATGACCTTTGTACAAGTTCCACGAAATTATGAAACATCTAACAACGCGTTTCTAGGACTCTAAACCAAGTTTCATGCAAGATGAGTGCTTATAAGTTCCTCAATGAGCTTTGTACAAGTTTGAGGAACGTATGAAACATCTAACAACGCGTTTCTAGGACTCTAAACCAAGTTTCATGCAACATGAGTGCTTATCAGTATCTCAATGAGCTTTGTATAAGTTTCACGAACTTATGAAACATCTAACAACGCATTTCTAGGACTCTAAATCAAGTTTCATGCAACATAAGAGCTTATAAGTTCCTCAATGAGCTTTGTACAAGTTTGACGAACGTATGAAACATCTAACAACGAGTTTCTGAGACTCTAAACCAAGTTTCATGCAACATGAGTTCTTATAAGTTCCTCAATGAGCTTTGTACAAGTTTGACGAATGTATGAAACATCTAACAACATGTTTCTAGGACTCTAAACAATGTTTAATGCAACATGAGTGTTTATAAGTGTGTCAATGAGCTTTGTGCAAGTTTGACGAACGTATGAAACATCTAACAACTCGTTTCTAGGACTCTAAACAAAGTTTCATGAAACATGAGAGCTTATAAGTTCCTCAATGAGCTTTGTACAAGTTTGACGAACGTATGAAACATCTAACAACGCGTTTCTAGGACTATAAACCAAGTTTCATGCAACATGAGTGCTTATAAGTTCCTCAATGAGCTTTGTACAAGTTTCACGAACTTATGAAACATCTAACAACGCATTTCTAGGACTCTAAACCAAGTTTCATGCATCATGAGAGCTTATAAGTTCCTCAATGAGCTTTGTACAAGTTTCACGAACTTATGAAACATCTAACAACGCGTTTCTAGGACGCTAAACCAAGTTTCATGCAACATGAGAGCTTATAAGTTCCTCAATGAGCTTTGTACAAGTTTGAAGAACGTATGAAACATCTAACAACGCGTTTCTAGGACTATAAACCAAGTTTCATGCAACATGAGTGCTTATAAATTCCTCAATGAGCTTTGTGCAAGTTTGACGAACGTATGAAACATCTAACAACGCGTTTCTAGGACTTTAAACTAAGTTTCATGCAACATGAGTGTTTATAAGTGTCTCAATGAGCTTTGTACAAGTTTGACGAACGTATGAAACATCTAACAACGCGTTTCTAAAACTCTAAACCAAGTTTCATGCAACATGAGTGCTTATAAGTTCCTCAATGAGCTTTGTACAAGTTCCACGAAATTATGAAACATCTAACAACGCTTTTCTAGGACTCTAAACCAAGTTTCATGCAAGATGAGTGCTTGTAAGTTCCTCAATGAGCTTTGTACAAGTTTGAAAAACGTATGAAACATCTAACAACGCGTTTCTAAAACTCTAAACCAAGTTTCATGCAAGATGAGTGCTTATAAGTTCCTCAATGAGCTTTGTACAAGTTTGACGAACGTATGAAACATCTAACAAATCGTTTCTAGGACTCTAAACCAAGTTTCATGCAACATGAGAGCTTATAAGTTCCTCAATGAGCTTTGTACAAGTTTGACGAATGTATGAAACATCTAACACACGTTTCTAGGACTATAAACCAAGTTTCATGCAACATGAGTGCTTATAAATTCCACAATGAGCTTTGTGCAAGTTTGACGAACGTATGAAACATCTAACAACGCGTTTCTAGGACTTTAAACTAAGTTTCATGCAACATGAGTGTTTATAAGTGTCTCAATGAGCTTTGTACAAGTTTGACGAACGTATGAAACATCTAACAACGCGTTTCTAAAACTCTAAACCAAGTTTCATGCAACACGAGTGCTTATAAGTTCCTCAATGAGCTTTGTACAAGTTCCACGAAATTATGAAACATCTAACAACGCTTTTCTAGGACTCTAAACCAAGTTTCATGCAAGATGAGTGCTTGTAAGTTCCTCAATGAGCTTTGTACAAGTTTGACAAACGTATGAAACATCTAACAACGCGTTTCTAAAACTCTAAACCAAGTTTCATGCAAGATGAGTGCTTATAAGTTCCTCAATGAGCTTTTACAAGTACAAGTGAAACATTGACGTTTCTAAAACTCTAAACGTATGAAACATCTAAGTTCCTCAAATCGTTTGACGAACTAGGACTCTAATCGTTTCTAGGACTCTAAACCAAGTTTCATGCAACATGAGAGCTTATAAGTTCCTCAATGAGCTTTGTACAAGTTTGACGAATGTATGAAACATCTAACAACGCGTTTCTAGGACTCTAAACCAAGTTTCATGCAACATGAGTGCTTATAAGTTCCTCAATGAGCTTTGTACAAGTTTCACGAACTTATGAAACATCTAACAACGCGTTTCTAGGACTCTAAACCAAGTTTCATGCAACATGAGAGCTTATAAGTTCCTCAATGAGCTTTGTACAAGTTTGACAAATGATGAAACATCTAACAACGTGTTTCTAGGACTCTAAACCAAGTTTCATGCAACATGAGTGCTTATAAGTATCTCAATGAGCTTTGTATAAGTTTCACGAACTTATGAAACATCTAACAACGCATTTCTAGGACTCTAAATCAAGTTTCATGCAACATAAGAGCTTATAAGTTCCTCAATGAGCTTTGTACAAGTTTGACGAACGTATGAAACATCTAACAACGCGTTTCTGAGACTCTAAACCAAGTATCATGCAACATGAGTTCTTATAAGTTCCTCAATGAGCTTTGTACAAGTTTGTCGAACGTATGAAACATCTAACAACGTGTTTCTAGGACTCTAAACCAAGTTTCATCCAACATGAGTGCTTATAAGTTCCTCAATGAGCTTTGTACAAGTTTCACGAACTTATGAAACATCTAACAACGCGTTTCTAGGACTCTAAACCAAGTTTCATGCAACATGAGAGATTATAAGTTCCTCAATGATCTTTGTACAAGTTTGACGAAGTTATGAAACATCTAACAACGCGTTTCTAGGACTCTAAACAAAGTTTCATGCAACATGAGTGCTTATAAGTTCCTCAATGAGCTTTGAACAAGTTTCACGAACTTATGAAACATCTATAAACGCGTTTCTAGGATTCTAAACCAAGTTTCATGCATCATGAGAGCTTATAAGTTCCTCAATGACCTTTGTACAAGTTTAACGAACGTATGAAACATATAACAACGTGTTTTTAGGACTATAAACCAAGTTTCATGAAATATGAGTGCTTATAAGTTCCTCAATGAGCTTTGTACAAGTTTGATGAACGTATGAAACATCTAACAACGCGTTTCTAAGACTTTAAACCAAGTTTCATGCAACATGAGTGTTGATAAGTGTCTCAATGAGCTTTGTGCAAGTTTGACGAACGTATGAAACATCTAACAACGTGTTTCTAGGACTCTAAACCAAGTTTCATGCAACATGAGTGCTTATAAGTTTCTCAATGAGCTTTGTACAAGTTTGACGAATGTATGAAACATCTAACAACGCGTTTCTAGGACTCTAAACCAAGTTTCATGCAAGTCGAGTGCTTATAAGTTCCTCAATGAGCTTTGTACAAGATTAACAAACGTATGAAACATCTAACAACGCGTTTGTAAAACTCTAAACCAAGTTTCAAGCAAGATGAGTGCTTATAAGTTCCTCAATGAGCTTTGTACAAGTTTGACGAACGTATGAAACATCTAACAAATCGTTTCTAGGACTCTAAACCAAGTTTCATTCAACATGAGAGCTTATAAGTTCCTCAATGAGCTTTGTACAAGTTTGACGAACGTATGAAACATCTAACAACTCGTTTCAAGGACTCTAAACAAAGTTTCATTAAACATGAGAGCTTATAAGTTCCTCAATGAGCTTTGTACAAGTTTGACGAGCGTATGAAAATCTAACAACGCGTTTCTAGGACTATAAACCAAGTTTCATGCAACATGAGTGCTTATAAGTTCCTCAATGAGCTTTGTACAAGTTTCACGAACTTATGAAACATCTAACAACGCGTTTCTAGGACTCTAAACCAAGTTTCATGCATCATGAGAGCTTATAAGTTCCTCAATGAGCTTTGTACAAGTTTCACGAACTTATGAAACATCTAACAACGCGTTTCTAGGACGCTAAACCAAGTTTCATGCAACATGAGAGCTTATAAGTTCCTCAATGAGCTTTGTACAAGTTTGAAGAACGTATGAAACATCTAACAACGCGTTTCTAGGACTATAAACCAAGTTTCATGCAACATGAGTGCTTATAAGTTCCTCAATGAGCTTTGTGCAAGTTTGACGAACGTATGAAACATCTAACAACGCGTTTCTAGGACTTTAAACTAAGTTTCATGCAACATGAGTGTTTATAAGTGTCTCAATGAGCTTTGTACAAGTTTGACGAACGTATGAAACATCTAACAACGCGTTTCTAAAACTCTAAACCAAGTTTCATGCAACACGAGTGCTTATAAGTTCCTCAATGAGCTTTGTACAAGTTCCACGAAATTATGAAACATCTAACAACGCTTTTCTAGGACTCTAAACCAAGTTTCATGCAAGATGAGTGCTTGTAAGTTCCTCAATGAGCTTTGTACAAGTTTGACAAACGTATGAAACATCTAACAACGCGTTTCTAAAACTCTAAACCAAGTTTCATGCAAGATGAGTGCTTTTAAGTTCCTCAATGAGCTTTGTACAAGTTTGACGAACGTATGAAACATCTAACAAATCGTTTCTAGGACTCTAAACCAAGTTTCATGCAACATGAGAGCTTATAAGTTCCTCAATGAGCTTTGTACAAGTTTGACGAATGTATGAAACATCTAACAACGCGTTTCTAGGACTCTAAACCAAGTTTCATGCAACATGAGTGCTTATAAGTTCCTCAATGAGCTTTGTACAAGTTTCACGAACTTATGAAACATCTAACAACGCGTTTCTAGGACTCTAAACCAAGTTTCATGCAACATGAGAGCTTATAAGTTCCTCAATGAGCTTTGTACAAGTTTGACAAATGATGAAACATCTAACAACGTGTTTCTAGGACTCTAAACCAAGTTTCATGCAACATGAGTACTTATAAGTATCTCAATGAGCTTTGTATAAGTTTCACGAACTTATGAAACATCTAACAACGCATTTCTAGGACTCTAAATCAAGTTTCATGCAACATAAGAGCTTATAAGTTCCTCAATGAGCTTTGTACAAGTTTGACGAACGTATGAAACATCTAACAACGCGTTTCTGAGACTCTAAACCAAGTATCATGCAACATGAGTTCTTATAAGTTCCTCAATGAGCTTTGTACAAGTTTGTCGAACGTATGAAACATCTAACAACGTGTTTCTAGGACTCTAAACCAAGTTTCATCCAACATGAGTGCTTATAAGTTCCTCAATGAGCTTTGTACAAGTTTCACGAACTTATGAAACATCTAACAACGCGTTTCTAGGACTCTAAACCAAGTTTCATGCAACATGAGAGATTATAAGTTCCTCAATGATCTTTGTACAAGTTTGACGAAGTTATGAAACATCTAACAACGCGTTTCTAGGACTCTAAACAAAGTTTCATGCAACATGAGTGCTTATAAGTTCCTCAATGAGCTTTGAACAAGTTTCACGAACTTATGAAACATCTATAAACGCGTTTCTAGGATTCTAAACCAAGTTTCATGCATCATGAGAGCTTATAAGTTCCTCAATGACCTTTGTACAAGTTTAACGAACGTATGAAACATATAACAACGTGTTTTTAGGACTATAAACCAAGTTTCATGAAATATGAGTGCTTATAAGTTCCTCAATGAGCTTTGTACAAGTTTGATGAACGTATGAAACATCTAACAACGCGTTTCTAGGACTTTAAACCAAGTTTCATGCAACATGAGTGTTTATAAGTGTCTCAATGAGCTTTGTGCAAGTTTGACGAACGTATGAAACATCTAACAACGTGTTTCTAGGACTCTAAACCAAGTTTCATGCAACACGAGTGCTTATAAGTTTCTTAATGAGCTTTGTACAAGTTTGACGAATGTATGAAACATCTAACAACGCGTTTCTAGGACTCTAAACCAAGTTTCATGCAAGTCGAGTGCTTATAAGTTCCTCAATGAGCTTTGTACAAGATTAACAAACGTATGAAACATCTAACAACGCGTTTGTAAAACTCTAAACCAAGTTTCAAGCAAGATGAGTGCTTATAAGTTCCTCAATGAGCTTTGTACAAGTTTGACGAACGTATGAAACATCTAACAAATCGTTTCTAGGACTCTAAACCAAGTTTCATTCAACATGAGAGCTTATAAGTTCCTCAATGAGCTTTGTACAAGTTTGACGAACGTATGAAACATCTAACAACTCGTTTCAAGGACTCTAAACAAAGTTTCATGAAACATGAGAGCTTATAAGTTCCTCAATGAGCTTTGTACAAGTTTGACGAGCGTATGAAAATCTAACAACGCGTTTCTAGGACTATAAACCAAGTTTCATGCAACATGAGTGCTTATAAGTTCCTCAATGAGCTTTGTACAAGTTTCACGAACTTATGAAACATCTAACAACGCGTTTCTAGGACTCTAAACCAAGTTTCATGCATCATGAGAGCTTATAAGTTCCTCAATGAGCTTTGTACAAGTTTCACGAACTTATGAAACATCTAACAACGCGTTTCTAGGACGCTAAACCAAGTTTCATGCAACATGAGAGCTTATAAGTTCCTCAATGAGCTTTGTACAAGTTTGAAGAACGTATGAAACATCTAACAACGCGTTTCTAGGACTATAAACCAAGTTTCATGCAACATGAGTGCTTATAAGTTCCTCAATGAGCTTTGTGCAAGTTTGACGAACGTATGAAACATCTAACAACGCGTTTCTAGGACTTTAAACTAAGTTTCATGCAACATGAGTGTTTATAAGTGTCTCAATGAGCTTTGTACAAGTTTGACGAACGAATGAAACATCTAACAACGCGTTTCTAAAACTCTAAACCAAGTTTCATACAACATGAGTGCTTATAAGTTCCTCAATGAGCTTTGTACAAGTTCCACGAAATTATGAAACATCTAACAACGCTTTTCTAGGACTCTAAACCAAGTTTTATGCAAGATGAGTGCTTGTAAGTTCCTCAATGAGCTTTGTACAAGTTTGACAAACGTATGAAACATCTAACAACGCGTTTCTCAAACTCTAAACCAAGTTTCATGCAAGATGAGTGCTTATAAGTTCCTCAATGAGCTTTGTACAAGTTTGACGAACGTATGAAACATCTAACAAATCGTTTCTAGGACTCTAAACCAAGTTTCATGCAACATGAGAGCTTATAAGTTCCTCAATGAGCTTTGGACAAGTTTGACGAATGTATGAAACATCTAACAACGCGTTTCTAGGACTCTAAACCAAGTTTCATGCAACATGAGTGCTTATAAGTTCCTCAATGAGCTTTGTACAAGTTTCACGAACTTATGAAACATCTAACAACGCGTTTCTAGGACTCTAAACCAAGTTTCATGCAACATGAGAGCTTATAAATTCCTCAATGAGCTTTGTACAAGTTTCAAAAATGATGAAACATCTAATAACGTGTTTCTAGGACTCTAAACCAAGTTTCATGCAACATGAGTTCTTATAAGTTCCTCAATGAGCTTTGTACAAGTTTGACGAATGTATGAAACATCTAACAACGCGTTTCTAGGACTCTAAACCAAGTTTCATGCAAGATGAGTGCTTATAAGTTTCTCAACGAGCTTTGTACAAGTTTAAAAACATATGAAACATATAACAACGCGTTTCTAAAACTCTAAACCAAGTTACATGCAACATGAGTTCTTATAAGTTCCTCAATGAGCTTTGTACAAGTTTGACGAGCGTATGAAACATCTAACAACGCGTTTCTAGGACTCTAAACCAAGTTACATGCAACATGAGTTCTTATAAGTTCCTCAATGAGCTTTGTACAAGTTTGACGAACGTATGAAACATCTAACAACGTGTTTCTAGGATTCTAAACCAAGTTTCATGCAACATGAGTTCTTATAAGTTCCTCAATGAGCTTTGTACAAGTTTGACGAACGTATGAAACATCTAACAACGTGTTTCTAGGACTCTAAACCAAGTTTCATGCAACATGGGTGCTTATAAGTTCCTTAATGAGCTTTGTACAAGTTTGACGAACGTATGAAACATCTAACAACGCGTTTCTAGGACTATAAACCAAGTTTCATGCAGCATGAGTGCTTATAAGTTCCTCAATGAGCTTTGTGCAAGTTTGACGAGCGTATGAAACATCTAACAACGCGTTTCTAGGACTTTAAACCAAGTTTCATGCAACATGAGTGTTTATAAGTGTGTCAATGAGCTTTGTGCAAGTTTGACGAACTTATGAAACATCTAACAACTTGTTTCTAGGACACTAAACAAAGTTTCATGAAACATGAGAGCTTATAAGTTCCTCAATGAGCTTTGTACAAGTTTGACGAACGTATGAAACATCTAACAACGCGTTTCTCGGACTATAAACCAAGTTTCATGCAACATGAGTGCTTATAAGTTCCTCAATGAGCTTTGAACAAGTTTCACGAACTTATGAAACATATATAAACGCGTTTCTAGGACTCTAAACCAAGTTTCATGCATCATGAGAGCTTATAAGTTCCTCAATGAGCTTTGTACAAGTTTCACGAACGTATGAAACATATAACAACATGTTTTTAGGACTATAAACCAAATTTCATGCAACATGAGTGCTTATAAGTTCCTCAATGAGCTTTGTACAAGTTTGACGAACGTATGAAACATCTAACAAATCGTTTCTAGGACTCTAAACCAAGTTTCATGAAACATGAGAGCTTATAAGTTCCTCAATGAGCTTTGTACAAGTTTGACGAACGTATGAAACATCTAACAACACGTTTCTAGGACTCTAAACCAAGTTTCATGCAACATGAGTGCTTATAAGTTCCTCAATGAGCTTTGTACAAGTTTCATGAACTTATGAAACATCTAACAACGCGTTTCTAGGACTCTAAACCAATTTTCATGCACCATGAGTGCTTATAAGTTCCTCAATTAGCTTTGTACAAGTTTGACAAATGATGAAACATCTAACAACGTGTTTCTAGGACTCTAAACCAAGTTTCATGCAACATGAGTTCTTATAAGTTCCTCAATGAGCTTTGTACAAGTTTGACGAACGTATGAAACATCTAACAACGTGTTTCTAAGACTCTAAACCAAGTTTCATGCAAGATAAGTGCTTATAAGTTCCTCAATGAGCTTTGTACAAGTTTGACAAACGTATGAAACATCTATCAACGTGTTTCTAGGACTCTAAACCAAGTTTCATGCAAGATGAGTGCTTATAAGTTCCTCAATGAGCTTCGTACAAGTTTAATAAACGTATGAAACATCTAACAACGCGTTTCTAAAACTCTAAACCAAGTTTCATGCAAGATGAGTGCTTATAAGTTCCTCAATGAGCTTTGTACAAGTTTGACGAACGTATGAAACATCTAACAAATCGTTTATAGGACTCTAAACCAAGTTTCATCCAACATGAGAGCTTATAAGTTCCTCAATGAGCTTTGTACAAGTTTGACGAACGTATGAAACATCTAACAACGCGTTTCTAGGACTCTAAACCAAGTTTCATGCATCATGAGAGCTTATAAGTTCCTCAATGAGCTTTCTGCAAGTTTCACGAACTTATGAAACATCTAACAACGCGTTTCTAGGACTCTAAACCAAGTTTCATGCAACATGAGGTCTTATAAGTTCCTCAATGAGCTTTGTACAAGTTTGACGAACGTATGAATCATCTAACAACACGTTTCTAGGACTATAAACCAAGTTTCATGCAACATGAGTGCTTATAAGTTCCTCAATGAGCTTTGTGCAAGTTTGACGAACGTATGAAACATCTAACAACGCGTTTCTAGGACTTTAAACCAAGTTTCATGCAACATGAGTGTTTATAAGTGTCTCAATGAGCTTTGTACAAGTTTGACGAACGTATGAAACATCTAACAACGCGTTTCTAGGACTCTAAACCAAGTTTCATGCAACATGAGTGCTTATAAGTTCCTCAATGAGCTTTGTACAAGTTTCATGAACTTATGAAACATCTAACAACGCGTTTCTAGGACTCTAAACCAATTTTCATGCACCATGAGTGCTTATAAGTTCCTCAATTAGCTTTGTACAAGTTTGACAAATGATGAAACATCTAACAACGTGTTTCTAGGACTCTAAACCAAGTTTCATGCAACATGAGTTCTTATAAGTTCCTCAATGAGCTTTGTACAAGTTTGACGAACGTATGAAACATCTAACAACGTGTTTCTAGGACTATAAACCAAGTTTCATGCAAGATAAGTGCTTATAAGTTCCTCAATGAGCTTTGTACAAGTTTGACGAACGTATGAAACATCTATCAACGTGTTTCTAGGAATCTAAACCAAGTTTCATGCAAGATGAGTGGTTATAAGTTCCTCAATGAGCTTCGTACAAGTTTAACGAACGTATGAAACATCTAACAACGTGTTTCTAGGACTCTAAACCAAGTTTCATGCAACATGAGTGCTTATAAGTTCCTCAATGAGCTTTGTACAAGTTTCACGAACATATGAAACATCTAACAACGCGTTTCTAGGACTCTAAACCAAGTTTCATGCAACATGAGAGCTTTTAAGTTCCTCAATGAGTTTTGTACAAGTTTAACAAATGATGAAACATCTAACAACGTGTTTCTAGGACTCTAAACCAAGTTTCATGCAACATGAGTTCTTATAAGTTCCTCAATGAGCGTTGTACAAGTTTGACGAACGTATGAAACATCTAACAACGTGTTTCTAGGACTCTAAACCAAGTTTCATGCAACATGAGTGCTTATAAGTTCCTCAATGAGCTTTGTACAAGTTTGACGAATGTATGAAACATCTAACAACGCGTTTCTAGGACTCTAAACCAAGTTTCATGCAAGATGAGTGCTTATAAGTTCCTCAATGAGCTTTGTACAAGTTTGACGAACGTATGAAAAATCTAACAAATCGTTTCTAGGAATCTAAACCAAGTTTCATGCAACATGAGAGCTTATAAGTTCCTCAATGAGCTTTGTACAAGTTTGACGAACGTATGAAACATCTAACAACGCGTTTCTAGGACACTAAACCAAGTTTCATGCAACATGAGTGCTTATAAGTTCCTCAATGAGCTTTGTACAAGTTTCACGAACTTATGAAACATCTAACAACGCGTTTCTAGGACTCTAAACCAAGTTTCATGCAACATGAGTGCTTATAAGTTCCTCAATTAGCTTTGTACAAGTTTGACAAATGATGAAACATCTAACAACGTGTTTCTAGGACTCTAAACCAAGTTTCATGCAACATGAGTTCTTATAAGTTCCTCAATGAGCTTTGTACAAGTTTGACGAACGTATGAAACATCTAACAACGTGTTTCTAGGACTCTAAACCAATTTCCATGCAAGATAAGTGCTTATAAGTTCCTCAATGAGCTTTGTACAAGTTTAACAAACGTATGAAACATCTAACAACGCGTTTCTAAAACTCTAAACCAAGTTTCATGCAAGATGAGTGCTTATAAGTTCCTCAATGAGCTTTGTACAAGTTTGACGAACGTATGAAACATCTAACAAATCGTTTCTAAGACTCTAAAACAAGTTTCATGCAACATGAGAGCTTATAAGTTCCTCAACGAGCTTTGTACAAGTTTGACGAACGTATGAAACATCTAACAACGCGTTTCTAGGACTCAAAACCAAGTTTCATGCAACATGAGTGCTTATAAGTTCCTCAATGAGCTTTGTACAAGTTTCACGAACTTATGAAACATCTAACAACGCGTTTCTAGGACTCTAAACCAAGTTTCATGCAACATGAGAGGTTATAAGTTCCTCAATTAGCATTGTACAAGTTTAACAAATGATGAAACATCTAACAACGTGTTTCTAGGACTCTAAACCAAGTTTCATGCAACATGAGTTCTTATAAGTTCCTCAATGAGCGTTGTACAAGTTTGACGAACGTATGAAACATCTAACAACGTGTTTCTAGGACTCTAAACCAAGTTTCATGCAACATGAGTGCTTATAAGTTCCTCAATGAGCTTTGTACAAGTTTGACGAATGTATGAAACATCTAACAACGCGTTTCTAGGACTCTAAACCAAGTTTCATGCAAGATGAGTGCTTATAAGTTCCTCAATGAGCTTTGTACAAGTTTGACGAACGTATGAAAAATCTAACAAATCGTTTCTAGGAATCTAAACCAAGTTTCATGCAACATGAGAGCTTATAAGTTCCTCAATGAGCTTTGTACAAGTTTGACGAACGTATGAAACATCTAACAACGCGTTTCTAGGACACTAAACCAAGTTTCATGCAACATGAGTGCTTATAAGTTCCTCAATGAGCTTTGTACAAGTTTCACGAACTTATGAAACATCTAACAACGCGTTTCTAGGACTCTAAACCAAGTTTCATGCAACATGAGTGCTTATAAGTTCCTCAATTAGCTTTGTACAAGTTTGACAAATGATGAAACATCTAACAACGTGTTTCTAGGACTCTAAACCAAGTTTCATGCAACATGAGTTCTTATAAGTTCCTCAATGAGCTTTGTACAAGTTTGACGAACGTATGAAACATCTAACAACGTGTTTCTAGGACTCTAAACCAATTTCCATGCAAGATAAGTGCTTATAAGTTCCTCAATGAGCTTTGTACAAGTTTAACAAACGTATGAAACATCTAACAACGCGTTTCTAAAACTCTAAACCAAGTTTCATGCAAGATGAGTGCTTATAAGTTCCTCAATGAGCTTTGTACAAGTTTGACGAACGTATGAAACATCTAACAAATCGTTTATAGGACTCTAAACCAAGTTTCATCCAACATGAGAGCTTATAAGTTCCTCAATGAGCTTTGTACAAGTTTGACGAACGTATGAAACATCTAACAAATCGTTTCTAGGACTCTAAACCAAGTTTCATGCAACATGAGAGCTTATAAGTTCCTCAATGAGCTTTGTACAAGTTTTACGAACGTATGAAACATCTAACAACGCGTTTCTAGGACTCTAAACCAAGTTTCATGCAACATGAGTGCTTATAAGTTCCTCAATGAGCTTTGTACAAGTTTCACGAACTTATGAAACATCTAACAACGCGTTTCTAGGACTCTAAACAAAGTTTCATGCAACATGAGTGCTTATAAGTTCCTCAATGAGCTTTGTACAAGTTTGACGAACGTATGAAACATCTAACAAATCGTTTCTAGGACTCTAAACCAAGTTTCATGCAACATGAGAGCTTATAAGTTCCTCAATGAGCTTTGTACAAGTTGACGAACGTATGAAACATCTAACAACGCGTTTCTAGGACACTAAACCAAGTTTCATGCAACATGAGTGCTTATCAGTTCCTCAATGAGCTTTGTACAAGTTTGACGAATGTATGAAACATCTAACAACGCGTTTCTAGGACTCTAAACCAAGTTTCATACAACATGAGAGCTTATAAGTTCCTCAATTAGCTTTGTACAAGTTTGACAAATGATGAAACATCTAACAACGTGTTTCTAGGACTCTAAACCAAGTTTCATGCAACATGAGTTCTTATAAGTTCCTCAATGAGCTTTGTACAAGTTTGACGAACGTATGAAACATCTAACAACGTGTTTCTAGGACTCTAAACCAAGTTTCATTCAAGATGAGTGCTTATAAGTTCCTCAATGAGCTTTGTACAAGTTTAACAAACGTATGA
This sequence comes from Cochlearia excelsa, assembly GCA_963556525.1. Taxonomy (NCBI): domain Eukaryota; kingdom Viridiplantae; phylum Streptophyta; class Magnoliopsida; order Brassicales; family Brassicaceae; genus Cochlearia; species Cochlearia excelsa. Next base: position 33,087,071 of record OY748327.1, on the reverse strand, counting down.
AACATCTAACAACGCGTTTCTAAAACTCTAAACCAAGTTTCATGCAAGATGAGTGCTTATAAGTTCCTCAATTAGCTTTGTACAAGTTTGACGAACGTATGAAACATCTAACAAATCGTTTCTAAGACTCTAAAACAAGTTTCATGCAACATGAGAGCTTATAAGTTCCTCAACGAGCTTTGTACAAGTTTGACGAACGTATGAAACATCTAACAACGCGTTTCTAGGACTCAAAACCAAGTTTCATGCAACATGAGTGCTTATAAGTTCCTCAATGAGCTTTGTACAAGTTTCACGAACTTATGAAACATCTAACAACGCGTTTCTAGGACTCTAAACCAAGTTTCATGCAACATGAGAGGTTATAAGTTCCTCAATTAGCATTGTACAAGTTTGACAAATGATGAAACATCTAACAACGTGTTTCTAGGACTCTAAACCAAGTTTCATGCAACATGAGAGGTTATAAGTTCCTCAATTAGCATTGTACAAGTTTGAAAAATGATGAAACATCTAACAACGTGTTTCTAGGACTCTAAACCAAGTTTCATGCAACATGAGTGCTTATAACTTCCTTAATGAGCTTTGTACAAGTTTGACGAATGTATGAAACATCTAACAACGCGTTTCTAGGACTCTAAACCAAGTTTCATGCATCATGAGAGCTTATAAGTTCCTCAATGCGCTTTGTGCAAGTTTGACGAACGTATGAAACATCTAACAACGCGTTTCTAGGACTCTAAACCAAGTTTCATGCAAGATGAGAGCTTATAAGTTCCTCAATGATCTTTGTACAAGTTTGACGAACGTATGAAACATCTAACTACGCGTTTCTAGGACTATAAACCAGGTTTCATGCAACATGAGTGCTTATAAGTTCCTCAATGATCTTTGTGCAAGTTTGACGAACATATGAAACATCTAACAACGCGTTTCTAGGACTCTAAACCAAGTTTCATGCAACATGAGAGCTTATAAGTTCCTCAATGAGCTTTGTACAAGTTTGACGTACGTATGAAATATCTAACAACGCGTTTCTAGGACTATAAACCAAGTTCCATGCAACATGAGTGCTTATAAGTTCCTCAATGAGCTTTGTGCAAGTTTGACGAACGTATGAAACATCTAACAACGCGTTTCTAGGACTTTAAACCAAGTTTCATGCAACATGAGTGTTTATAAGTGTCTCAATGAGCTTTGTGCAAGTTTGACGAACTTATGAAACATCTAACAACGTGTTTCTAGGACTCTAAACCAAGTTTCATGCAACATGAGTGCTTATAAGTTCCTTAATGAGCTTTGTACAAGTTTGACGAATGTATGAAACATCTAACAACGCGTTTCTAGGACTCTAAACCAAGTTTCATGCAACATGAGAGCTTATAAGTTCCTCAATTAGCTTTGTACAAGTTTGACAAATGATGAAACATCTAACAACGTGTTTCTAGGACTCTAAACCAAGTTTCATGCAACATGAGTTCTTATAAGTTCCTCAATGAACTTTGTACAAGTTTGACGAACGTATGAAACATCTAACAACGTGTTTCTAGGACTCTAAACCAAGTTTCATGCAAGATGAGTGCTTATAAGTTCCTAAATGAGCTTTGTACAAGTTTAACAAACGTATGAAACATCTAACAACGCGTTTCTAAAACTCTAAACCAAGTTTCATGCAAGATGAGTGCTTATAAGTTCCTCAATTAGCTTTGTAAGAGTTTGACGAACGTATGAAACATCTAACAAATCGTTTCTAGGACTCTAAAACAAGTTTCATGCAACATGAGAGCTTATAAGTTCCTCAACGAGCATTGTACAAGTTTGACGAACGTATGAAACATCTAACAACGCGTTTCTAGGACTCTAAACCAAGTATCATGCAACATGAGTGCTTATAAGTTCCTCAATGAGCTTTGTACAAGTTTCACGAACTTATGAAACATCTAACAACGCGTTTCTAGGACTCTAAACCAAGTTTCATGCAACATGAGAGGTTATAAGTTCCTCAATTAACATTGTACAAGTTTGAAAAATGATGAAACATCTAACAACGTGTTTCTAGGACTCTAAACCAAGTTTCATGCAACATGAGTGCTTATAACTTGCTTAATGAGCTTTGTACAAGTTTGACGAATGTATGAAACATCTAACAACGCGTTTCTAGGACTCTAAACTAAGTTTCATGCAAGATGAGTGCTTATAAGATCCTCAATGAGCTTTGTACAAGTTTAATAAACGTATGAAACATCTAACAACGCGTTTCTAAAACTCTAAACCAAGTTTCATGCAAGATGAGTGCTTATAAGTTCCTCATTGAGCTTTGTACAAGTTTGACGAATGTATGAAACATCTAACAACGCGTTTCTAGGACTCTAAACCAAGTTTCATGCATCATGAGAGCTTATAAGTTCCTCAATGAGCTTTGTGCAAGTTTGACGAACGTATGAAACATCTAACAACGCGTTTCTAGGACTCAAAACCAAGTTTCATGCAAGATGAGAGCTTATAAGTTCCTCAATGATCTTTGTACAAGTTTGACGAACGTATGAAACATCTAACTACGCGTTTCTAGGACTATAAACCAGGTTTCATGCAACATGAGTGCTTATAAGTTCCTCAATGATCTTTGTGCAAGTTTGACGAACGTATGAAACATCTAACAACGCGTTTCTAGGACTCTAAACCAAGTTTCATGCAACATGAGAGCTTATAAGTTCCTCAATGAGCTTTGTACAAGTTTGACGTACGTATGAAATATCTAACAACGCGTTTCTAGGACTATAAACCAAGTTCCATGCAACATGAGTGCTTATAAGTTCCTCAATGAGCTTTGTGCAAGTTTGACGAACGTATGAAACATCTAACAACGCGTTTCTAGGACTTTAAACCAAGTTTCATGCAACATGAGTGTTTATAAGTGTCTCAATGAGCTTTGTGCAAGTTTGACGAACTTATGAAACATCTAACAACTCGTTTCTAGGACTCTAAACAAAGTTTCATGCAACATGAGAGCTTATAAGTTCCTCAATGAGCTTTGTACAAGTTTGACGAACGTATGAAACATCTAACAACGCGTTTCTAGGACTATAAACCAAGTTTCATGCAACATGAGTGCTTATAAGTTCCTCAATGAGCTTTGTACAAGTTTCACGAACTTATGAAACATCTAACAACGCGTTTCTAGGACTCTAAACCAAGTTTCATGCAACATGAGTGCTTATAAGTTCCTCAATGAGCTTTGTACAAGTTTCACGAACTTATGAAACATCTAAAAACGCGTTTCTAGGACTCTAAACCAAGTTTCATGCGAGATGAGTGCTTATAAGTTCTGAATGAGCTTTGTACAAGTTTAACAAACGTATGAAACATCTAACAACGCGTTTCTAAAACTCAAAACCAAGTTACATGCAACATGAGTTCTTATAAGTTCCTCAATGAGCTTTGTACAAGTTTGACGAACGTATGAAACATCTAACAACGCGTTTCTAGGACTCTAAACCAAGTTTCATGCAACATGAGTGCTTATAAGTTCCTCAATGAGCTTTGTACAAGTTTGACGAACGTATGAAACATCTAACAACTCGTTTCTAGGACTCTAAACCAAGTATCATGCAACATGAGAGCTTATAAGTTCCTCAATGAGCTTTGTACAAGTTGACGAACGTATGAAACATCTAACAACGCGTTTCTAGGACTCTAAACCAAGTTTCATGCAACATGAGTGCTTATAAGTTCCTCAATGAGCTTTGTACAAGTTTCACGAACTTATGAAACATCTAACAACGCGTTTCTAGGACTCTAAACCAAGTTTCATGCAACATGAGTGCTTATAAGTTCCTCAATGAGCTTTGTACAAGTTTCACGAACTTATGAAACATCTAAAAACGCGTTTCTAGGACTCTAAACCAAGTTTCATGCGAGATGAGTGCTTATAAGTTCCTGAATGAGCTTTGTACAAGTTTAACAAACGTATGAAACATCTAACAACGCGTTTCTAAAACTCAAAACCAAGTTACATGCAACATGAGTTCTTATAAGTTCCTCAATGAGCTTTGTACAAGTTTGACGAACGTATGAAACATCTAACAACGCGTTTCTAGGACTCTAAACCAAGTTTCATGCAACATGAGTGCTTATAAGTTCCTCAATGAGCTTTGTACAAGTTTGACGAACGTATGAAACATCTAACAAATCGTTTCTAGGACTCTAAACCAAGTATCATGCAACATGAGAGCTTATAAGTTCCTCAATGAGCTTTGTACAAGTTGACGAACGTATGAAACATCTAACAACGCGTTTCTAGGACTCTAAACCAAGTTTCATGCAACATGAGAGCTTATAAGTTCCTCAATTAGCTTTGTACAAGTTTGACAAATGATGAAACATCTAACAACGTGTTTCTAGGACTCTAAACCAAGTTTCATGCAACATGAGTGCTTATAAGTTCCTTAATGAGCTTTGTACAAGTTTGACGAATGTATGAAACATCTAACAACGCGTTTCTAGGACTCTAAACCAAGTTTCATGCAACATGAGAGCTTATAAGTTCCTCAATTAGCTTTGTACAACTTTGACAAATGATGAAACATCTAACAACGTGTTTCTAGGACTCTAAACCAAGTTTCATGCAACATGAGTTCTTATAAGTTCCTCAATGAGCTTTGTACAAGTTTGAAGAACGTATGAAACATCTAACAACGTGTTTCTAGGACTCTAAACCAAGTTTCATGCAAGATGAGTGCTTATAAGTTCCTCAATGAGCTTTGTACAAGTTTAACAAACGTATGAAACATCTAACAACGCGTTTCTAAAACTCTAAACCAAGTTTCATGCAAGATGAGTGCTTATAAGTTCCTCAATGAGCTTTGTACAAGTTTGACGAACGTATGAAACATCTAACAAATCGTTTCTAGGACTCTAAAACAAGTTTCATGCAACATGAGAGCTTATAAGTTCCTCAATGAGCTTTGTACAAGTTTGACGAACGTATGAAACATCTAACAACGCGTTTCTAGGACTCTAAACCAAGTTTCATGCAACATGAGTGCTTATAAGTTCCTCAATGAGCTTTGTACAAGTTTCACGAACTTATGAAACATCTAACAACGCGTTTCTAGGACTCTAAACCAAGTTTCATGCAACATGAGAGGTTATAAGTTCCTCAATTAGCATTGTACAAGTTTGAAAAATGATGAAACATCTAACAACATGTTTCTAGGACTCTAAACCAAGTTTCATGCAACATGAGTGCTTATAACTTCCTTAATGAGCTTTGTACAAGTTTGACGAATGTATGAAACATCTAACAACGCGTTTCTAGGACTCTAAACCAAGTTTCATGCAAGATGAGTGCTTATAAGTTCCTGAATGAGCTTTGTACAAGTTTAACAAACGTATGAAACATCTAACAACGCGTTTCTAAAACTCAAAACCAAGTTACATGCAACATGAGTTCTTATAAGTTCCTCAATGAGCTTTGTACAAGTTTGACCAACGTATGAAACATCTAACAACGCGTTTCTAGGACTCTAAACCAAGTTACATGCAACATGAGTTCTTATAAGTTCCTCAATGAGCTTTGTACAAGTTTTACGAACGTATGAAACATCTACAACGTGTTTCTAGGACTCTAAACCAAGTTTCATGCAACATGAGTGCTTATAAGTTCCTTAATGAGCTTTGTACAAGTTTGACGAATGTATGAAACATCAAACAACGCGTTTCTAGGACTCTAAACCAAGTTTCATGCAAGATGAGTGCTTATAAGATCCTCAATGAGCTTTGTACAAGTTTAACAAACGTATGAAACATCTAACAACGCGTTTCTAAAACTCTAAACCAAGTTTCATGCAAGATGAGTGCTTATAAGTTCCTCAATGAGCTTTGTACAAGTTTGACGAACGTATGAAACATCTAACAAATCGTTTCTAGGACTCTAAACCAAGTTTCATGCAACATGAGAGCTTATAAGTTCCTCAATGAGCTTTGTACAAGTTGACGAACGTATGAAACATCTAACAACGCGTTTCTAGGACTCTAAACCAAGTTTCATGCAACATGAGTGCTTATAAGTTCCTCAATGAGCTTTGTACAAGTTTGACGAACGAATGAAACATCTAACAAATCGTTTCTAGGACTCTAAACCAAGTATCATGCAACATGAGAGCTTATAAGTTCCTCAATGAGCTTTGTACAAGTTGACGAACGTATGAAACATCTAACAACGCGTTTCTAGGCCTCTAAACCAAGTTTCATGCAACATGAGTGCTTATAAGTTCCTCAATGAGCTTTGTACAAGTTTCACGAACTTATGAAACATCTAACAACGCGTTTCTAGGACTCTAAAACAAGTTTCATGCAACATGAGAGCTTATAAGTTCCTCAATTAGCTTTGTACAAGTTTGACAAATGATGAAACATCTAACAACGTGTTTCTAGGACTCTAAACCAAGTTTCATGCAACATGAGTGCTTATAAGTTCCTTAATGAGCTTTGTACAAGTTTGACGAATGTATGAAACATCTAACAACGCGTTTCTAGGACTCTAAACCAAGTTTCATGCAACATGAGAGCTTATAAGTTCCTCAATGAGCTTTGTACAAGTTTGACAAACGTATGAAACATCTAACAACGCGTTTCTAAAACTCAAAACCAAGTTACATGCAACATGAGTTCTTATAAGTTCCTCAATGAGCTTTGTACAAGTTTGACGAACGTATGAAACATCTAACAACGCGTTTCTAGGACTCTAAACCAAGTTTCATGCAACATGTGTGCTTATAAGTTCCTCAATGATCTTTGTGCAAGTTTGACGAACGTATGAAACATCTAACAACGCGTTTCTAGGACTCTAAACCAAGTTTCATGCAACATGAGAGCTTATAAGTTCCTCAATGAGCTTTGTACAAGTTTGACGTACGTATGAAATATCTAACAACGCGTTTCTAGGACTATAAACCAAGTTCCATGCAACATGAGTGCTTATAAGTTCCTCAATGAGCTTTGTGCAAGTTTGACGAACGTATGAAACATCTAACAACGCGTTTCTAGGACTTTAAACCAAGTTTCATGCAACATGAGTGTTTATAAGTGTCTCAATGAGCTTTGTGCAAGTTTGACGAACTTATGAAACACTAACAACTCGTTTCTAGGACTCTAAACAAAGTCTCATGCAACATGAGAGCTTATAAGTTCCTCAATGAGCTTTGTACAAGTTTGACGAACTTATGAAACATCTAAAAACGCGTTTCTAGGACTCTAAACCAAGTTTCATGCAACATGAGTGCTTATAAGTTCCTCAATGAGCTTTGTACAAGTTTGACGAACGTATGAAACATCTAACAACGCGTTTCTAGGACTATAAACCAAGTTTCATGCAACATGAGTGCTTATAAGTTCCTCAATGAGCTTTGTACAAGTTTCACGAACTTATGAAACATCTAACAACGCGTTTCTAGGACTCTAAACCAAGTTTCATGCAACATGAGTGCTTATAAGTTCCTCAATGAGCTTTGTACAAGTTTCACGAACTTATGAAACATCTAAAAACGTGTTTCTAGGACTCTAAACCAAGTTTCATGCAACATGAGAGCTTATAAGTTCCTCAATGAGCTTTGTACAAGTTTGACGAACTTATAAAACATCTAAAAACGCGTTTCTAGGACTCTAAACCAAGTTTCATGCAACATGAGTGCTTATAAGTTCCTCAATGAGCTTTGTACAAGTTTGACGAACGTATGAAACATCTAACAACGCGTTTCTAGGACTATAAACCAAGTTTCATGCAACATGAGAGCTTATAAGTTCCTCAATGAGCTTTGTACAAGTTGACGAACGTATGAAACATCTAACAACTCGTTTCTAGGACTCTAAACCAAGTTTCATGCAACATGAGTGCTTATAAGTTCCTCAATGAGCTTTGTACAAGTTTGACGAACGTATGAAACATCTAACAAATCGTTTCTAGGACTCTAAACTAAGTATCATGCAACATGAGAGCTTATAAGTTCCTCAATGAGCTTTGTACAAGTTGACGAACGTATGAAACATCTAACAACGCGTTTCTAGGACTCTAAACCAAGTTTCATGCAACATGAGTGCTTATAAGTTCCTCAATGAGCTTTGTATAAGTTTCACGAACTTATGAAACATCTAACAACGCGTTTCTAGGACTCTAAACCAAGTTTCATGCAACATGAGTTCTTATAAGTTCCTCAATGAGCTTTGTACAAGTTTGAAGAACGTATGAAACATCTAACAACGTGTTTCTAGGACTCTAAACCAAGTTTCATGCAAGATGAGTGCTTATAAGTTCCTCAATGAGCTTTGTACAAGTTTAACAAACGTATGAAACATCTAACAACGCGTTTCTAAAACTCTAAACCAAGTTTCATGCAAGATGAGTGCTTATAAGTTCCTCAATGAGCTTTGTACAAGTTTGACGAACGTATGAAACATCTAACAAATCGTTTCTAGGACTCTAAAACAAGTTTCATGCAACATGAGAGCTTATAAGTTCCTCAATGAGCTTTGTACAAGTTTGACGAACGTATGAAACATCTAACAACGCGTTTCTAGGACTCTAAACCAAGTTTCATGCAACATGAGTGCTTATAAGTTCCTCAATGAGCTTTGTACAAGTTTCACGAACTTATGAAACATCTAACAACGCGTTTCTAGGACTCTAAACCAAGTTTCATGCAACATGAGAGGTTATAAGTTCCTCAATTAGCATTGTACAAGTTTGAAAAATGATGAAACATCTAACAACATGTTTCTAGGACTCTAAACCAAGTTTCATGCAACATGAGTGCTTATAACTTCCTTAATGAGCTTTGTACAAGTTTGACGAATGTATGAAACATCTAACAACGCGTTTCTAGGACTCTAAACCAAGTTTCATGCAAGATGAGTGCTTATAAGTTCCTGAATGAGCTTTGTACAAGTTTAACAAACGTATGAAACATCTAACAACGCGTTTCTAAAACTCAAAACCAAGTTACATGCAACATGAGTTCTTATAAGTTCCTCAATGAGCTTTGTACAAGTTTGACCAACGTATGAAACATCTAACAACGCGTTTCTAGGACTCTAAACCAAGTTACATGCAACATGAGTTCTTATAAGTTCCTCAATGAGCTTTGTACAAGTTTTACGAACGTATGAAACATCTACAACGTGTTTCTAGGACTCTAAACCAAGTTTCATGCAACATGAGTGCTTATAAGTTCCTTAATGAGCTTTGTACAAGTTTGACGAATGTATGAAACATCAAACAACGCGTTTCTAGGACTCTAAACCAAGTTTCATGCAAGATGAGTGCTTATAAGATCCTCAATGAGCTTTGTACAAGTTTAACAAACGTATGAAACATCTAACAACGCGTTTCTAAAACTCTAAACCAAGTTTCATGCAAGATGAGTGCTTATAAGTTCCTCAATGAGCTTTGTACAAGTTTGACGAACGTATGAAACATCTAACAAATCGTTTCTAGGACTCTAAACCAAGTTTCATGCAACATGAGAGCTTATAAGTTCCTCAATGAGCTTTGTACAAGTTGACGAACGTATGAAACATCTAACACCGCGTTTCTAGGACTCTAAACCAAGTTTCATGCAACATGAGTGCTTATAAGTTCCTCAATGAGCTTTGTACAAGTTTGACGAACGAATGAAACATCTAACAAATCGTTTCTAGGACTCTAAACCAAGTATCATGCAACATGAGAGCTTATAAGTTCCTCAATGAGCTTTGTACAAGTTGACGAACGTATGAAACATCTAACAACGCGTTTCTAGGCCTCTAAACCAAGTTTCATGCAACATGAGTGCTTATAAGTTCCTCAATGAGCTTTGTACAAGTTTCACGAACTTATGAAACATCTAACAACGCGTTTCTAGGACTCTAAAACAAGTTTCATGCAACATGAGAGCTTATAAGTTCCTCAATTAGCTTTGTACAAGTTTGACAAATGATGAAACATCTAACAACGTGTTTCTAGGACTCTAAACCAAGTTTCATGCAACATGAGTGCTTATAAGTTCCTTAATGAGCTTTGTACAAGTTTGACGAATGTATGAAACATCTAACAACGCGTTTCTAGGACTCTAAACCAAGTTTCATGCAACATGAGAGCTTATAAGTTCCTCAATGAGCTTTGTACAAGTTTGACAAACGTATGAAACATCTAACAACGCGTTTCTAAAACTCAAAACCAAGTTACATGCAACATGAGTTCTTATAAGTTCCTCAATGAGCTTTGTACAAGTTTGACGAACGTATGAAACATCTAACAACGCGTTTCTAGGACTCTAAACCAAGTTTCATGCAACATGTGTGCTTATAAGTTCCTCAATGATCTTTGTGCAAGTTTGACGAACGTATGAAACATCTAACAACGCGTTTCTAGGACTCTAAACCAAGTTTCATGCAACATGAGAGCTTATAAGTTCCTCAATGAGCTTTGTACAAGTTTGACGTACGTATGAAATATCTAACAACGCGTTTCTAGGACTATAAACCAAGTTCCATGCAACATGAGTGCTTATAAGTTCCTCAATGAGCTTTGTGCAAGTTTGACGAACGTATGAAACATCTAACAACGCGTTTCTAGGACTTTAAACCAAGTTTCATGCAACATGAGTGTTTATAAGTGTCTCAATGAGCTTTGTGCAAGTTTGACGAACTTATGAAACACTAACAACTCGTTTCTAGGACTCTAAACAAAGTCTCATGCAACATGAGAGCTTATAAGTTCCTCAATGAGCTTTGTACAAGTTTGACGAACTTATGAAACATCTAAAAACGCGTTTCTAGGACTCTAAACCAAGTTTCATGCAACATGAGTGCTTATAAGTTCCTCAATGAGCTTTGTACAAGTTTGACGAACGTATGAAACATCTAACAACGCGTTTCTAGGACTATAAACCAAGTTTCATGCAACATGAGTGCTTATAAGTTCCTCAATGAGCTTTGTACAAGTTTCACGAACTTATGAAACATCTAACAACGCGTTTCTAGGACTCTAAACCAAGTTTCATGCAACATGAGTGCTTATAAGTTCCTCAATGAGCTTTGTACAAGTTTCACGAACTTATGAAACATCTAAAAACGCGTTTCTAGGACTCTAAACCAAGTTTCATGCAACATGAGAGCTTATAAGTTCCTCAATGAGCTTTGTACAAGTTTGACGAACTTATAAAACATCTAAAAACGCGTTTCTAGGACTCTAAACCAAGTTTCATGCAACATGAGTGCTTATAAGTTCCTCAATGAGCTTTGTACAAGTTTGACGAACGTATGAAACATCTAACAACGCGTTTCTAGGACTATAAACCAAGTTTCATGCAACATGAGAGCTTATAAGTTCCTCAATGAGCTTTGTACAAGTTGACGAACGTATGAAACATCTAACAACTCGTTTCTAGGACTCTAAACCAAGTTTCATGCAACATGAGTGCTTATAAGTTCCTCAATGAGCTTTGTACAAGTTTGACGAACGTATGAAACATCTAACAAATCGTTTCTAGGACTCTAAACTAAGTATCATGCAACATGAGAGCTTATAAGTTCCTCAATGAGCTTTGTACAAGTTGACGAACGTATGAAACATCTAACAACGCGTTTCTAGGACTCTAAACCAAGTTTCATGCAACATGAGTGCTTATAAGTTCCTCAATGAGCTTTGTATAAGTTTCACGAACTTATGAAACATCTAACAACGCGTTTCTAGGACTCTAAACCAAGTTTCATGCAACATGAGAGCTTATAAGTTCCTCAATTAGCTTTGTACAAGTTTGACAAATGATGAAACATCTAACAACGTGTTTCTAGGACTCTAAACCAAGTTTCATGCAACATGAGTGCTTATAAGTTCCTTAATGAGCTTTGTACAAGTTTGACGAATGTATGAAACATCTAACAACGCGTTTCTAGGACTCTAAACCAAGTTTCATGCAACATGAGAGCTTATAAGTTCCTCAATTAGCTTTGTACAAGTTTGACAAATGATGAAACATCTAACAACGTGTTTCTAGGACTCTAAACCAAGTTTCATGCAACATGAGTTCTTATAAGTTCCTCAATGAGCTTTGTACAAGTTTGACGAACGTATGAAACATCTAACAACGTGTTTCTAGGACTCTAAACCAAGTTTCATGCAAGATGAGTGCTTATAAGTTCCTCAATGAGCTTTGTACAAGTTTAACAAACGTATGAAACATCTAACAACGCGTTTCTAAAACTCTAAACCAAGTTTCATGCAAGATGAGTGCTTATAAGTTCCTCAATGAGCTTTGTACAAGTTTGACGAACGTATGAAACATCTAACAAATCGTTTCTAGGACTCTAAAACAAGTTTCATCCAACATGAGAGCTTATAAGTTCCTCAATGAACTTTGTACAAGTTTGACGAACGTATGAAACATCTAACAACGCGTTTCTAGGACTCTAAACCAAGTTTCATGCAACATGAGTGCTTATAAGTTCCTCAATGAGCTTTGTACAAGTTTCACGAACTTATGAAACATCTAACAACGCGTTTCTAGGACTCTAAACCAAGTTTCAAGCAACATGAGAGGTTATAAGTTCCTCAATTAGCATTGTACAAGTTTGACAAATGATGAAACATCTAACAACGTGTTTCTAGGACTCTAAACCAAGTTTCATGCAACATGAGAGGTTATAAGTTCCTCAATTATAATTGTACAAGTTTGAAAAATGATGAAACATCTAACAACGTGTTTCTAGGACTCTAAACTAAGTTTCATGCAACATGAGTGCTTATAACTTCCTTAATGAGTTTTGTACAAGTTTGACGAATGTATGAAACATCTAACAACGCGTTTCTAGGACTCTAAACTAAGTTTCATGCAAGATGAGTGCTTATAAGATCCTCAATGAGCTTTGTACAAGTTTAACAAACGTATGAAACATCTAACAACGCGTTTCTAAAACTCTAAACCAAGTTTCATGCAAGATGAGTGCTTATAAGTTCCTCATTGAGCTTTGTACAAGTTTGACGAATGTATGAAACATCTAACAACGCGTTTCTAGGACTCTAAACCAAGTTTCATGCATCATGAGAGCTTATAAGTTCCTCAATGAGCTTTGTGCAAGTTTGACGAACGTATGAAACATCTAACAACGCGTTTCTAGGACTCTAAACCAAGTTTCAAGCAAGATGAGAGCTTATAAGTTCCTCAATGATCTTTGTACAAGTTTGACGAACGTATGAAACATCTAACTACGCGTTTCTAGGACTATAAACCAGGTTTCATGCAACATGAGTGCTTATAAGTTCCTCAATGATCTTTGTGCAAGTTTGACGAACGTATGAAACATCTAACAACGCGTTTCCAGGACTCTAAACCAAGTTTCATGCAACATGAGAGCTTATAAGTTCCTCAATGAGCTTTGTACAAGTTTGACTTACGTATGAAATATCTAACAACGCGTTTCTAGGACTATAAACCAAGTTCCATGCAACATGAGTGCTTACAAGTTCCTCAATGAGCTTTGTGCAAGTTTGACGAACGTATGAAACATCTAACAACGCGTTTCTAGGACTTTAAACCAAGTTTCATGCAACATGAGTGTTTATAAGTGTCTCAATGAGCTTTGTGCAAGTTTGACGAACTTATGAAACACTAACAACTCGTTTCTAGGACTCTAAACAAAGTTTCATGCAACATGAGAGCTTATAAGTTCCTCAATGAGCTTTGTACAAGTTTGACGAACTTATGAAACATCTAAAAACGCGTTTCTAGGACTCTAAACCAAGTTTCATGCAACATGAGTGCTTATAAGTTCCTCAATGAGCTTTGTACAAGTTTGACGAACGTATGAAACATCTAACAACGCGTTTCTAGGACTATAAACCAAGTTTCATGCAACATGAGTGCTTATAAGTTCCTCAATGAGCTTTGTACAAGTTTCACGAACTTATGAAACATCTAACAACGCGTTTCTAGGACTCTAAACCAAGTTTCATGCAACATGAGTGCTTATAAGTTCCTCAATGAGCTTTGTACAAGTTTCACGAACTTATGAAACATCTAAAAACGCGTTTCTAGGACTCTAAACCAAGTTTCGTGCAACATGAGAGCTTATAAGTTCCTCAATGAGCTTTGTACAAGTTTGACGAACTTATGAAACATCTAAAAACGCGTTTCTAGAACTCTAAACCAAGTTTCATGCAACATGAGTGCTTATAAGTTCCTCAATGAGCTTTGTACAAGTTTGACGAACGTATGAAACATCTAACAACGCGTTTCTAGGACTATAAACCAAGTTTCATGCAACATGAGTGCTTATAAGTTCCTCAATGAGCTTTGTACAAGTTTCACGAACTTATGAAACATCTAACAACGCGTTTCTAGGACTCTAAACCAAGTTTCATGCAATATGAGTGCTTATAAGTTCCTCAATGAGCTTTGTACAAGTTTCACGAACTTATGAAACATCTAAAAACGTGTTTCTAGGACTCTAAACCAAGTTTCATGCAACATGAGTGCTTATAAGTTCCTCAATGAGCTTTGTACAAGTTTCACGAACTTATGAAACATCTAAAAACGCGTTTCTAGGACTCTAAACCAAGTTTCATGCAACATGAGTTCTTATAAGTTCCTCAATGAGCTATGTACAAGTTTGACGAACGTATGAACCATCTAACAACGTGTTTCTAGGACTCTAAACCAAGTTTCATGCAACATGAGTGCTTATAAGTTCCTCAATGAGCTTTGTACAAGTTTGACGAATGTATGAAACATCTAACAACACGTTTCTAGGACTCTAAACCAAGTTTCATGCAAGATGAGTGCTTATAAGTTCCTGAATGAGCTTTGTACAAGTTTAACAAACATATGAAACATCTAACAACGCGTTTCTAAAACTCAAAACCAAGTTACATGCAACATCAGTTCTTATAAGTTCCTCAATGAGCTTTGTACAAGTTTGACGAACGTATGAAACATCTAACAACGCGTTTCTAGGACTCTAAACCAAGTTACATGCAACATGAGTTCTTATAAATTCCTCAATGAGCTTTGTACAAGTTTTACGAACGTATGAAACATCTACAACGTGTTTCTAGGACTCTAAACCAAGTTTCATGCAACATGAGTGCTTATAAGTTCCTTAATGAGCTTTGTACAAGTTTGACGAATGTATGAAACATCAAACAACGCGTTTCTAGGACTCTAAACCAAGTTTCATGCAAGATGAGTGCTTATAAGATCCTCAATGAGCTTTGTACAAGTTTAACAAACGTATGAAACATCTAACAACGCGTTTCTAAAACTCTAAACCAAGTTTCATGCAAGATGAGTGCTTATAAGTTCCTCATTGAGCTTTGTACAAGTTTGACGAATGTATGAAACATCTAACAAATCGTTTCTAGGACTCTAAACCAAGTTTCATGCAACATGAGAGCTTATAAGTTCCTCAATGAGTTTTGTACAAGTTTGACGAACGTATGAAACATGTAACAACGAGTTTCTAGGACTCTAAACCAAGTTTGATGCAAGATGAGAGCTTATAAGTTCCTCAATGAGCTTTGTACAAGTTTGACGAACGTATGAAACATCTAACAACGCGTTTCTAGGAATATAAACCAGGTTTCATGCAACATGAGTGCTTATAAGTTCCTCAATGAGCTTTGTACAAGTTTCACGAACTTATGAAACATCTAACAACGCGTTTCTAGGACTCTAAACCAAGTTTCATGCAACATGAGTGCTTATAAGTTCCTCAATGAGCTTTGTACAAGTTTGACGAACGTATGAAACATCTAACAACGCGTTTCTAGGACTCTAAACCAAGTTTCATGCAACATGAGACCTTATAAGTTCCTCAATGAGCTTTGGACAAGTTTGACGAACGTATGAAACATCTAACAACGCGTTTCTAGGACTATAAACCAAGTTCCATGCAACATGAGTGCTTATAAGTTCCTAAATGAGCTTTGTGCAAGTTTGACGAACGTATGACACATCTAACAACGCGTTTCTAGGACTTTAAACCAAGTTTCATGCAACATGAGTGCTTATAAGTGTCTCAATAAGCTTTGTGCAAGTTTGACGAACTTATGAAACATCTAACAACTCGTTTCTAGGACTCTAAACAAAGTTTCATGCAACATGAGAGCTTATAAATTCCTCAATGAGCTTTGTACAAGTTTGACGAACGTATGAAACATCTAACAACGCGTTTCTAGGACTATAAACCAAGTTTCATGCAACATGAGTGCTTATAAGTTCCTCAATGAGCTTTGTACAAGTTTGACGAACTTATGAAACATCTTACAACGCGTTTCTAGGACTCTAAACCAAGTTTCATGCAAGATGAGTGCTTATAAGTTCCTCAATGAGCTTTGTACAAGTTTGACGAATGTATGAAACATCTAACAAATCGTTTCTAGGACTCTAAACCAAGTTTCATGCAACATGAGAGCTTATAAGTTCCTCAATGAGTTTTGTACAAGTTTGACGAACGTATGAAACATCTAACAACGAGTTTCTAGGACTCTAAACCAAGTTTGATGCAAGATAAGAGCTTATAAGTTCCTCAATGAGCTTTGTACAAGTTTGACGAACGTATGAAACATCTAACAACGCGTTTCTAGGAATATAAACCAGGTTTCATGCAACATGAGTGCTTATAAGTTCCTCAATGAGCTTTGTACAAGTTTCACGAACTTATGAAACATCTAACAACGCGTTTCTAGGACTCCAAACCAAGTTTCATGCAACATGAGTGCTTTTAAGTTCCTCAATGAGCTTTGTACAAGTTTGACGAACGTATGAAACATCTAACAACGCGTTTCTAGGACTCTAAACCAAGTTTCATGCAACATGAGACCTTATAAGTTCCTCAATGAGCTTTGGACAAGTTTGACGAACGTATGAAACATCTAACAACGCGTTTCTAGGACTATAAACCAAGTTTCATGCAAGATGAGTGCTTATAAGTTCCTCAATGAGCTTTGTACAAGTTTGACGAACGTATGAAAAATCTAACAAATCGTTTCTAGGACTCTAAACCAAGTTTCATGCAACATGAGAGCTTATAAGTTCCTCAATGAGCTTTGTACAAGTTTGACGAACGTATGAAACATCTAACAACGCGTTTCTAGGACTCTAAACCAAGTTTCATGCAACATGAGTGCTTATAAGTTCCTCAATTAGCTTTGTACAAGTTTGACAAATGATGAAACATCTAACAACGTGTTTCTAGGACTCTAAACCAAGTTTCATTCAACATGAGTTCTTATAAGTTCCTCAATGAGCTTTGTACAAGTTTGACGAACGTATGAAACATCTAACAACGTGTTTCTAGGACTCTAAACCAAGTTCCATGCAAGATAAGTGCTTATAAGTTCCTCAATGAGCTTTGTACAAGTTTAACAAACGTATGAAACATCTAACAACGCGTTTGTAAAACTCTAAACCAAGTTTCATGCAAGATGAGTGCTTATAAGTTCCTCAATGAGTTTTGTACAAGTTTGACGAACGTATGAAACATCTAACAAATCGTTTCTAGGACTCTAAACCAAGTTTCATGCAACATGAGAGCTTATAAGTTCCTCAATGAGCTTTGTACAAGTTTGACGAACGTATGAAACATCTAACAACGCGTTTCTAGGACTCTAAACCAAGTTTCAATCATCATGAGAGCTTATAAGTTCCTCAATGAGCTTTGTGCAAGTTTCACGAACTTATGAAACATCTAACAACGCGTTTCTAGGACTCTAAACCAAGTTTCATGCAACATGAGGGCTTATAAGTTCCTCAATGACCTTTGTACAAGTTTGACGAACGTATGAAACATCTAACAACGCGTTTCTAGGACTATAAACCAAGTTTCATGCAACATGAGTGCTTATAAGTTCCTCAATGAGCTTTGTACAAGTTTGACGAACGTATGAAACATCTAACAAATCGTTTCTAGGACTCTAAACCAAGTTTCATGCAACATGAGAGCTTATAAGTTCCTCAATGAGCTTTGTAAAAGTTGACGAACGTATGAAACATCTAACAACACGTTTCTAGGACTCTAAACCAAGTTTCATGCAACATGAGTGCTTATAAATTCCTCACTGAGCTTTGTACAAGTTTCACGAACTTATGAAAGATCTAAAAACGCGTTTCTAGGACTATAAACCAAGTTTCATGCAACATGTGTTCTTATAAGTTCCTCAATGAGCTTTGTACAAGTTTGACGAACGTATGAAACATCTAACAACGTGTTTCTAGGACTCTAAACCAAGTTTCATGCAAGATGAGTGCTTATAAGTTCCTCAATGAGCTTCGTACAAGTTTAACAAAACGTATGAATCATCTAATAACGCGTTTCTAAAACTCTAAACCAAGTTTCATGCAAGATGAGTGCTTATAAGTTCCTCAATGAGCTTTGTACAAGTTTGACGAACGTATGAAACATCTAACAAATCGTTTATAGGACTCTAAACCAAGTTTCATCCAACATGAGAGCTTATAAGTTCCTGAATGAGCTTTGTACAAGTTTGACGAACGTATGAAACATCTAACATATCGTTTCTAGGACTCTAAACCAAGTTTCATGCAACATGAGAGCTTATAAATTCCTCAATGAGCTTTGTACAAGTTTTACGAACGTATGAAACATCTAACAACGCGTTTCTAGGACTCTAAACCAAGTTTCATGCAACATGAGTGCTTATAAGTTCCTCAATGAGCTTTGTACAAGTTTCACGAACTTATGAAACATCTAACAACGCGTTTCTAGGACTCTAAACCAAGTTTCATGCAACATGAGTGCTTATAAGTTCCTCAATGAGCTTTGTACAAGTTTGACGAACGTATGAAACATCTAACAAATCGTTTCTAGGACTCTAAACCAAGTTTCATGCAACATGAGAGCTTATAAGTTCCTCAATGAGCTTTGTACAAGTTGACGAACGTATGAAACATCTAACAACGCGTTTCTAGGACTCTAAACCAAGTTTCATGCAACATGAGTGCTTATAAGTTCCTCAATGAGCTTTGTACAAGTTTCACGAACTTATGAAACATCTAACAACGCGTTTCTAGGACTCTAAACCAAGTTTCATGCAACATGAGAGCTTATAAGTTCCTCAATTAGCTTTGTACAAGTTTGACAAATGATGAAACATCTAACAACGTGTTTCTAGGACTCTAAACCAAGTTTCATGCAACATGAGTTCTTATAAGTTCCTCAATGAGCTTTGTACAAGTTTGACGAACGTATGAAACATCTAACAACGTGTTTCTAGGACTCTAAACCAAGTTTCATGCAAGATGAGTGCTTATAAGTTCCTCAATGAGCTTTGTACAAGTTTAACAAACGTATGAAACATCTGACAACGCGTTTCTAAAACTCTAAACCAAGTTTCATGCAAGATGAGTGCTTATAAGTTCCTCAATTAGCTTTGTAAGAGTTTGACGAACGTATGAAACATCTAACAAATCGTTTCTAGGACTCTAAAACAAGTTTCATGCAACATGAGAGCTTATAAGTTCCTCAACGAGCTTTGTACAAGTTTGACGAACGTATGAAACATCTAACAACGCGTTTCTAGGACTCTAAACCAAGTTTCATGCAACATGAGTGCTTATAAGTTCCTCAATGAGCTTTGTACAAGTTTCACGAACTTATGAAACATCTAACAACGCGTTTCTAGGACTCTAAACCAAGTTTCATGCAACATGAGAGGTTATAAGTTCCTCAATTAGCATTGTACAAGTTTGAAAAATGATGAAACATCTAACAACGTGTTTCTAGGACTCTAAACCAAGTTTCATGCAACATGAGTTCTTATAACTTGCTTAATGAGCTTTGTACAAGTTTGACGAATGTATGAAACATCTAACAACGCGTTTCTAGGACTCTAAACTAAGTTTCATGCAAGATGAGTGCTTATAAGATCCTCAATGAGCTTTGTACAAGTTTAACAAACGTATGAAACATCTAACAACGCGTTTCTAAAACTCTAAACCAAGTTTCATGCAAGATGAGTGCTTATAAGTTCCTCATTGAGCTTTGTACAAGTTTGACGAATGTATGAAACATCTAACAACGCGTTTCTAGGACTCTAAACCAAGTTTCATGCATCATGAGAGCTTATAAGTTCCTCAATGAGCTTTGTGCAAGTTTGACGAACGTATGAAACATCTAACAACGCGTTTCTAGGACTCTAAACCAAGTTTCATGCATCATGAGAGCTTATAAGTTCCTCAATGAGCTTTCTGCAAGTTTCACGAACTTATGAAACATCTAACAACGCGTTTCTAGGACTCTAAACCAAGTTTCATGCAACATGAGGTCTTATAAGTTCCTCAATGAGCTTTGTACAAGTTTGACGAACGTATGAATCATCTAACAACGCGTTTCTAGGACTATAAACCAAGTTTCATGCAACATGAGTGCTTATAAGTTCCTCAATGAGCTTTGTGCAAGTTTGACGAACGTATGAAACATCTAACAACGCGTTTCTAGGACTTTAAACCAAGTTTCATGCAACATGAGTGTTTATAAGTGTCTCAATGAGCTTTGTACAAGTTTGACGAACGTATAAAACATCTAACAACGCGTTTCTAAAACTCTAAACCAAGTTTCATGCAACATGAGTGCTTATAAGTTCCTCAATGAGCTTTGTACAAGTTCCACGAAATTATGAAACATCTAACAACGCGTTTCTAGGAATCTAAACCAAGTTTCATGCAAGATGAGTGCTTATAAGTTCCTCAATTAGCTTTGTCCAAGTTTGACAAACGTATGAAACATCTAACAACGCATTTCTAAAACTCTAAACCAAGTTTCATGCAAGATAAGTGCTTATAAGTTCCTCAATGAGCTTTGTACAAGTTTCACGAACGTATGAAACATCTAACAACGCGTTTCTAGGACTCTAAACCAAGTTTCATGCAACATGAGTGCTTATAAGTTCCTCAATGAGCTTTGTACAAGTTTCACGAACATATGAAACATCTAACAACGCGTTTCTAGGACTCTAAACCAAGTTTCATGCAACATGAGAGCTTTTAAGTTCCTCAATGAGCTTTGTACAAGTTTAACAAATGATGAAACATCTAACAACGTGTTTCTAGGACTCTAAACCAAGTTTCATGCAACATGAGTTCTTATAAGTTCCTCAATGAGCGTTGTACAAGTTTGACGAACGTATGAAACATCTAACAACGTGTTTCTAGGACTCTAAACCAAGTTTCATGCAACATGAGTGCTTATAAGTTCCTCAATGAGCTTTGTACAAGTTTGACGAATGTATGAAACATCTAACAACGCGTTTCTAGGACTCTAAACCAAGTTTCATGCAAGATGAGTGCTTATAAGTTCCTCAATGAGCTTTGTACAAGTTTGACGAACGTATGAAAAATCTAACAAATCGTTTCTAGGACTCTAAACCAAGTTTCATGCAACATGAGAGCTTATAAGTTCCTTAATGAGCTTTGTACAAGTTTGACGAACGTATGAAACATCTAACAACGCGTTTCTAGGACACTAAACCAAGTTTCATGCAACATGAGTGCTTATAAGTTCCTCAATGAGCTTTGTACAAGTTTCACGAACTTATGAAACATCTAACAACGCGTATCTAGGACTCTAAACCAAGTTTCATGCAACATGAGTGCTTATAAGTTCCTCAATTAGCTTTGTACAAGTTTGACAAATGATGAAACATCTAACAACGTGTTTCTAGGACTCTAAACCAAGTTTCATGCAACATGAGTTCTTATAAGTTCCTCAATGAGCTTTGTACAAGTTTGACGAACGTATGAAACATCTAACAACGTGTTTCTAGGACTCTAAACCAAGTTCCATGCAAGATAAGTGCTTATAAGTTCCTCAATGAGCTTTGTACAAGTTTAACAAACGTATGAAACATCTAACAACGCGTTTCTAAAACTCTAAACCAAGTTTCATGCAAGATGAGTGCTTATAAGTTCCTCAATGAGCTTTGTACAAGTTTGACGAACGTATGAAACATCTAACAAATCGTTTATAGGACTCTAAACCAAGTTTCATCCAACATGAGAGCTTATAAGTTCCTCAATGAGCTTTGTACAAGTTTGACGAACGTATGAAACATCTAACAAATCGTTTCTAGGACTCTAAACCAAGTTTCATGCAACATGAGAGCTTATAAGTTCCTCAATGAGCTTTGTACAAGTTTTACGAACGTATGAAACATCTAACAACGCGTTTCTAGGACTCTAAACCAAGTTTCATGCAACATGAGTGCTTATAAGTTCCTCAATGAGCTTTGTACAAGTTTCACGAACTTATGAAACATCTAACAACGCGTTTCTAGGACTCTAAACAAAGTTTCATGCAACATGAGTGCTTATAAGTTCCTCAATGAGCTTTGTACAAGTTTGACGAACGTATGAAACATCTAACAAATCGTTTCTAGGACTCTAAACCAAGTTTCATGCAACATGAGAGCTTATAAGTTCCTCAATGAGCTTTGTACAAGTTGACGAACGTATGAAACATCTAACAACGCGTTTCTAGGACTCTAAACCAAGTTTCATGCAACATGAGTGCTTATAAGTTCCTCAATGAGCTTTGTACAAGTTTGACGAACGTATGAAACATCTAACAAATCGTTTCTAGGACTCTAAACCAAGTATCATGCAACATGAGAGCTTATAAGTTCCTCAATGAGCTTTGTACAAGTTGACGAACGTATGAAACATCTAACAACGCGTTTCTAGGACTCTAAACCAAGTTTCATGCAACATGAGTGCTTATAAGTTCCTCAATGAGCTTTGTACAAGTTTCACGAACTTATGAAACATCTAACAACGCGTTTCTAGGACTCTAAACCAAGTTTCATGCAACATGAGAGCTTATAAGTTCCTCAATTAGCTTTGTACAAGTTTGACAAATGATGAAACATCTAACAACGTGTTTCTAGGACTCTAAACCAAGTTTCGTGCAACATGAGTGCTTATAAGTTCCTTAATGAGCTTTGTACAAGTTTGACGAATGTATGAAACATCTAACAACGCGTTTCTAGGACTCTAAACCAAGTTTCATGCAACATGAGAGCTTATAAGTTCCTCAATTAGCTTTGTACAAGTTTGACAAATGATGAAACATCTAACAACGTGTTTCTAGGACTCTAAACCAAGTTTCATGCAACATGAGTTCTTATAAGTTCCTCAATGAGCTTTGTACAAGTTTGACGAACGTATGAAACATCTAACAACGTGTTTCTAGGACTCTAAACCAAGTTTCATGCAAGATGAGTGCTTATAAGTTCCTCAATGAGCTTTGTACAAGTTTAACAAACGTATGAAACATCTAACAACGCGTTTCTAAAACTCTAAACCAAGTTTCATGCAAGATGAGTGCTTATAAGTTCCTCAATTAGCTTTGTACAAGTTTGACGAACGTATGAAACATCTAACAAATCGTTTCTAGGACTCTAAAACAAGTTTCATGCAACATGAGAGCTTATAAGTTCCTCAACGAGCTTTGTACAAGTTTGACGAATGTATGAAACATCTAACAACGCGTTTCTAGGACTCTAAACCAAGTTTCATGCAACATGAGTGCTTATAAGTTCCTCAATGAGCTTTGTACAAGTTTCACGAACTTATGAAACATCTAACAACGCGTTTCTAGGACTCTAAACCAAGTTTCATGCAACATGAGAGGTTATAAGTTCCTCAATTAGCATTGTACAAGTTTGACAAATGATGAAACATCTAACAACGTGTTTCTAGGACTCTAAACCAAGTTTCATGCAACATGAGAGGTTATAAGTTCCTCAATTAGCATTGTACAAGTTTGAAAAATGATGAAACATCTAACAACGTGTTTCTAGGACTCTAAACAAAGTTTCATGCAACATGAGTGCTTATAACTTCCTTGATGAGCTTTGTACAAGTTTGACGAATGTATGAAACATCTTATAACGCGTTTCTAGGACTCTAAACTAAGTTTCATGCAAGATGAGTGCTTATAAGATCCTCAATGAGCTTTGTACAAGTTTAACAAACGTATGAAACATCTAACAACGCGTTTCTAAAACTCTAAACCAAGTTTCATGCAAGATGAGTGCTTATAAGTTCCTCATTGAGCTTTGTACAAGTTTGACGAATGTATGAAACATCTAACAACGCGTTTCTAGGACTCTAAACCAAGTTTCATGCATCATGAGAGCTTATAAGTTCCTCAATGAGCTTTGTGCAAGTTTGACGAACGTATGAAACATCTAACAACGCGTTTCTAGGACTCTAAACCAAGTTTCATGCAAGATGAGAGCTTATAAGTTCCTCAATGATCTTTGTACAAGTTTGACGAACGTATGAAACATCTAATAACGCGTTTCTAAAACTCTAAACCAAGTTTCATGCAAGATGAGTGCTTATAAGTTCCTCAATGAGCTTTGTACAAGTTTGACGAACGTATGAAACATCTAACAAATCGTTTATAGGACTCTAAACCAAGTTTCATCCAACATGAGAGCTTATAAGTTCCTCAATGAGCTTTGTACAAGTTTGACGAACGTATGAAACATCTAACAAATCGTTTCTAGGACTCTAAACCAAGTTTCATGCAACATGAGAGCTTATAAGTTCCTCAATGAGCTTTGTACAAGTTTTACGAACGTATGAAACATCTAACAACGCGTTTCTAGGACTCTAAACCAAGTTTCATGCAACATGAGTGCTTAGAAGTTCCTCAATGAGCTTTGTACAAGTTTCACGAACTTATGAAACATCTAACAACGCGTTTCTAGGACTCTAAACCAAGTTTCATGCAACATGAGTGCTTATAAGTTCCTCAATGAGCTTTGTACAAGTTTGACGAACGTATGAAACATCTAACAAATCGTTTCTAGGACTCTAAACCAAGTTTCATGCAACATGAGAGCTTCTAAGTTCCTCAATGAGCTTTGTACAAGTTGACGAACGTATGAAACATCTAACAACGCGTTTCTAGGACTCTAAACCAAGTTTCATGAAACATGAGTGCTTATAAGTTCCTCAATGAGCTTTGTACAAGTTTCACGAACTTATGAAACATCTAACAACGCGTTTCTAGGACTCTAAACCAAGTTTCATGCAACATGAGAGCTTATAAGTTCCTCAATTAGCTTTGTACAAGTTTGACAAATGATGAAACATCTAACAACGTGTTTCTAGGACTCTAAACCAAGTTTCATGCAACATGAGTGCTTATAAGTTCCTTAATGAGCTTTGTACAAGTTTGACGAATGTATGAAACATCTAACAACGCGTTTCTAGGACTCTAAACCAAGTTTCATACAACATGAGAGCTTATAAGTTCCTCAATTAGCTTTGTACAAGTTTGACAAATGATGAAACATCTAACAACGTGTTTCTAGGACTCTAAACCAAGTTTCATGCAACATGAGTTCTTATAAGTTCCTCAATGAGCTTTGTACAAGTTTGACGAACGTATGAAACATCTAACAACGTGTTTCTAGGACTCTAAACCAAGTTTCATTCAAGATGAGTGCTTATAAGTTCCTCAATGAGCTTTGTACAAGTTTAACAAACGTATGAAACATCTAACAACGCGTTTCTAAAACTCTAAACCAAGTTTCATGAAAGATGAGTGCTTATAAGTTCCTCAATTAGCTTTGTAGAAGTTTGACGAACGTATGAAACATCTAACAAATCGTTTCTAGGACTCTAAAACAAGTTTCATGCAACATGAGAGCTTATAAGTTCCTCAACGAGCTTTGTACAAGTTTGACGAACGTATGAAACATCTAACAACGCGTTTCTAGGACTCAAAACCAAGTTTCATGCAACATGAGTGCTTATAAGTTCCTCAATGAGCTTTGTACAAGTTTCACGAACTTATGAAACATCTAACAACGCGTTTCTAGGACTCTAAACCAAGTTTCATGCAACATGAGAGGTTATAAGTTCCTCAATTAGCATTGTACAAGTTTGACAAATGATGAAACATCTAACAACGTGTTTCTAGGACTCTAAACCAAGTTTCATGCAACATGAGAGGTTATAAGTTCCTCAATTAGCATTGTACAAGTTTGAAAAATGATGAAACATCTAACAACGTGTTTCTAGGACTCTAAACCAAGTTTCATGCAACATGAGTGCTTATAACTTCCTTAATGAGCTTTGTACAAGTTTGACGAATGTATGAAACATCTAACAACGCGTTTCTAGGACTCTAAACCAAGTTTCATGCATCATGAGAGCTTATAAGTTCCTCAATGCGCTTTGTGCAAGTTTGACGAACGTATGAAACATCTAACAACGCGTTTCTAGGACTCTAAACCAAGTTTCATGCAACATGAGAGCTTATAAGTTCCTCAATGAGCTTTGTACAAGTTTGACGTACGTATGAAATATCTAACAACGCGTTTCTAGGACTATAAACCAAGTTCCATGCAACATGAGTGCTTATAAGTTCCTCAATGAGCTTTGCGCAAGTTTGACGAACGTATGAAACATCTAACAACGCGTTTCTAGGACTTTAAACCAAGTTTCATGCAACATGAGTGTTTATAAGTGTCTCAATGAGCTTTGTGCAAGTTTGACGAACTTATGAAACATCTAACAACGTGTTTCTAGGACTCTAAACCAAGTTTCATGCAACATGAGTGCTTATAAGTTCCTTAATGAGCTTTGTACAAGTTTGACGAATGTATGAAACATCTAACAACGCGTTTCTAGGACTCTAAACCAAGTTTCATGCAACATGAGAGCTTATAAGTTCCTCAATTAGCTTTGTACAAGTTTGACAAATGATGAAACATCTAACAACGTGTTTCTAGGACTCTAAACCAAGTTTCATGCAACATGAGTTCTTATAAGTTCCTCAATGAACTTTGTACAAGTTTGACGAACGTATGAAACATCTAACAACGTGTTTCTAGGACTCTAAACCAAGTTTCATGCAAGATGAGTGCTTATAAGTTCCTAAATGAGCTTTGTACAAGTTTAACAAACGTATGAAACATCTAACAACGCGTTTCTAAAACTCTAAACCAAGTTTCATGCAAGATGAGTGCTTATAAGTTCCTCAATTAGCTTTGTAAGAGTTTGACGAACGTATGAAACATCTAACAAATCGTTTCTAGGACTCTAAAACAAGTTTCATGCAACATGAGAGCTTATAAGTTCCTCAACGAGCATTGTACAAGTTTGACGAACGTATGAAACATCTAACAACGCGTTTCTAGGACTCTAAACCAAGTATCATGCAACATGAGTGCTTATAAGTTCCTCAATGAGCTTTGTACAAGTTTCACGAACTTATGAAACATCTAACAACGCGTTTCTAGGACTCTAAACCAAGTTTCATGCAACATGAGAGGTTATAAGTTCCTCAATTAACATTGTACAAGTTTGAAAAATGATGAAACATCTAACAACGTGTTTCTAGGACTCTAAACCAAGTTTCATGCAACATGAGTGCTTATAACTTGCTTAATGAGCTTTGTACAAGTTTGACGAATGTATGAAACATCTAACAACGCGTTTCTAGGACTCTAAACTAAGTTTCATGCAAGATGAGTGCTTATAAGATCCTCAATGAGCTTTGTACAAGTTTAATAAACGTATGAAACATCTAACAACGCGTTTCTAAAACTCTAAACCAAGTTTCATGCAAGATGAGTGCTTATAAGTTCCTCATTGAGCTTTGTACAAGTTTGACGAATGTATGAAACATCTAACAACGCGTTTCTAGGACTCTAAACCAAGTTTCATGCATCATGAGAGCTTATAAGTTCCTCAATGAGCTTTGTGCAAGTTTGACGAACGTATGAAACATCTAACAACACGTTTCTAGGACTCTAAACCAAGTTTCATGCAAGATGAGAGCTTATAAGTTCCTCAATGATCTTTGTACAAGTTTGACGAACGTATGAAACATCTAACTACGCGTTTCTAGGACTATAAACCAGGTTTCATGCAACATGAGTGCTTATAAGTTCCTCAATGATCTTTGTGCAAGTTTGACGAACGTATGAAACATCTAACAACGCGTTTCTAGGACTCTAAACCAAGTTTCATGCAACATGAGAGCTTATAAGTTCCTCAATGAGCTTTGTACAAGTTTGACGTACGTATGAAATATCTAACAACGCGTTTCTAGGACTATAAACCAAGTTCCATGCAATATGAGTGCTTATAAGTTCCTCAATGAGCTTTGTGCAAGTTTGACGAACGTATGAAACATCTAACAACGCGTTTCTAGGACTTTAAACCAAGTTTCATGCAACATGAGTGTTTACAAGTGTCTCAATGAGCTTTGTGCAAGTTTGACGAACTTATGAAACATCTAACAACTCGTTTCTAGGACTCTAAACAAAGTTTCATGCAACATGAGAGCTTATAAGTTCCTCAATGAGCTTTGTACAAGTTTGACGAACGTATGAAACATCTAGCAACGCGTTTCTAGGACTATAAACCAAGTTTCATGCAACATGAGTGCTTATAAGTTCCTCAATGAGCTTTGTACAAGTTTCACGAACTTATGAAACATCTAACAACGCGTTTCTAGGACTCTAAACCAAGTTTCATGCAACATGAGTGCTTATAAGTTCCTCAATGAGCTTTGTACAAGTTTCACGAACTTATGAAACATCTAAAAACGCGTTTCTAGGACTCTAAACCAAGTTTCATGCGAGATGAGTGCTTATAAGTTCCTGAATGAGCTTTGTACAAGTTTAACAAACGTATGAAACATCTAACAACGCGTTTCTAAAACTCAAAACCAAGTTACATGCAACATGAGTTCTTATAAGTTCCTCAATGAGCTTTGTACAAGTTTGACGAACGTATGAAACATCTAACAACGCGTTTCTAGGACTCTAAACCAAGTTACATGCAACATGAGTTCTTATAAGTTCCTCAATGAGCTTTGTACAAGTTTTACGAACGTATGAAACATCTAACAACGTGTTTCTAGGACTCTAAACCAAGTTTCATGCAACATGAGTTCTTATAAGTTCCTCAATGAGCTTTGTACAAGTTTGAAGAACGTATGAAACATCTAACAACGTGTTTCTAGGACTCTAAACCAAGTTTCATGCAAGATTAGTGCTTATAAGTTCCTCAATGAGCTTTGTACAAGTTTAACAAACGTATGAAACATCTAACAACGCGCGTTTCTAAAACTCTAAACCAAGTTTCATGCAAGATGAGTGCTTATAAGTTCCTCAATGAGCTTTGTACAAGTTTGACGAACGTATGAAACATCTAACAAATCGTTTCTAGGACTCTAAACCAAGTTTCATGCAACATGAGAGCTTATAAGTTCCTCAATGAGCTTTGTACAAGTTGACGAACCTATGAAACATCTAACAACGCTTTTCTAGGACTCTAAACCAAGTTTCATGCAACATGAGTGCTTATAAGTTCCTCAATGAGCTTTGTACAAGTTTGACGAACGTATGAAACATCTAACAAATCGTTTCTAGGACTCTCTAAACCAAGTATCATGCAACATGAGAGCTTATAAGTTCCTCAATGAGCTTTGTACATGTTGACGAACGTATGAAACATCTAACAACGCGTTTCTAGGACTCTAAACCAAGTTTCATGCAACATGAGTGCTTATAAGTTCCTCAATGAGCTTTGTACAAGTTTCACGAACTTATGAAACATCTAACAACGCGTTTCTAGGACTCTAAACCAAGTTTCATGCAACATGAGAGCTTATAAGTTCCTCAATTAGCTTTGTACAAGTTTGACAAATGATGAAACATTTAACAACGTGTTTCTAGGACTCTAAACCAAGTTTCATGCAACATGAGTGCTTATAAGTTCCTTAATGAGCTTTGTACAAGTTTGACGAATGTATGAAACATCTAACAACGCGTTTCTAGGACTCTAAACCAAGTTTCATGCAACATGAGAGCTTATAAGTTCCTCAATTAGCTTTGTACAACTTTGACAAATGATGAAACATCTAACAACGTGTTTCTAGGACTCTAAACCAAGTTTCATGCAACATGAGTTCTTATAAGTTCCTCAATGAGCTTTGTACAAGTTTGAAGAACGTATGAAACATCTAACAACGTGTTTCTAGGACTCTAAACCAAGTTTCATGCAAGATGAGTGCTTATAAGTTCCTCAATGAGCTTTGTACAAGTTTAACAAACGTATGAAACATCTAACAACGCGTTTCTAAAACTCTAAACCAAGTTTCATGCAAGATGAGTGCTTATAAGTTCCTCAATGAGCTTTGTACAAGTTTGACGAACGTATGAAACATCTAACAAATCGTTTCTAGGACTCTAAACCAAGTTTCATGCAACATGAGAGCTTATAAGTTCCTCAATGAGCTTTGTACAAGTTGACGAACGTATGAAACATCTAACAACGCGTTTCTAGGACTCTAAACCAAGTTTCATGCAACATGAGTGCTTATAAGTTCCTCAATGAGCTTTGTACAAGTTTGACGAACGAATGAAACATCTAACAAATCGTTTCTAGGACTCTAAACCAAGTATCATGCAACATGAGAGCTTATAAGTTCCTCAATGAGCTTTGTACAAGTTGACGAACGTATGAAACATCTAACAACGCGTTTCTAGGACTCTAAACCAAGTTTCATGCAACATGAGTGCTTATAAGTTCCTCAATGAGCTTTGTACAAGTTTCACGAACTTATGAAACATCTAACAACGCGTTTCTAGGACTCTAAAACAAGTTTCATGCAACATGAGAGCTTATAAGTTCCTCAATTAGCTTTGTACAAGTTTGACAAATGATGAAACATCTAACAACGTGTTTCTAGGACTCTAAACCAAGTTTCATGCAACATGAGTGCTTATAAGTTCCTTAATGAGCTTTGTACAAGTTTGACGAATGTATGAAACATCTAACAACGCGTTTCTAGGACTCTAAACCAAGTTTCATGCAACATGAGAGCTTATAAGTTCCTCAATTAGCTTTGTACAAGTTTGACAAATGATGAAACATCTAACAACGTGTTTCTAGGACTCTAAACCAAGTTTCATGCAACATGAGTTCTTATAAGTTCCTCAATGAGCTTTGTACAAGTTTGACGAACGTATGAAACATCTAACAACGTGTTTCTAGGACTCTAAACCAAGTTTCATGCAAGATGAGTGCTTATAAGTTCCTCAATGAGCTTTGTACAAGTTTAACAAACGTATGAAACATCGAACAACGCGTTTCTAAAACTCTAAACCAAGTTTCATGCAAGATGAGTGCTTATAAGTTCCTCAATGAGCTTTGTACAAGTTTGACGAACGTATGAAACATCTAACAAATCGTTTCTAGGACTCTAAAACAAGTTTCATGCAACATGAGAGCTTATAAGTTCCTCAATGAGCTTTGTACAAGTTTGACGAACGTATAAAACATCTAACAACGCGTTTCTAGGACTCTAAACCAAGTTTCATGCAACATGAGTGCTTATAAGTTCCTCAATGAGCTTTGTACAAGTTTCACGAACTTATGAAACATCTAACAACGCGTTTCTAGGACTCTAAACCAAGTTTCATGCAACATGAGAGGTTATAAGTTCCTCAATTAGCATTGTACAAGTTTGAAAAATGATGAAACATCTAACAACATGTTTCTAGGACTCTAAACCAAGTTTCATGCAACATGAGTGCTTATAACTTCCTTAATGAGCTTTGTACAAGTTTGACGAATGTATGAAACATCTAACAACGCATTTCTAGGACTCTAAACCAAGTTTCATGCAAGATGAGTGCTTATAAGTTCCTCGAATGAGCTTTGTACAAGTTTAACAAACGTATGAAACATCTAACAACGCGTTTCTAAAACTCAAAACCAAGTTACATGCAACATGAGTTCTTATAAGTTCCTCAATGAGCTTTGTACAAGTTTGACCAACGTATGAAACATCTAACAACGCGTTTCTAGGACTCTAAACCAAGTTACATGCAACATGAGTTCTTATAAGTTCCTCAATGAGCTTTGTACAAGTTTTACGAACGTATGAAACATCTACAACGTGTTTCTAGGACTCTAAACCAAGTTTCATGCAACATGAGTGCTTATAAGTTCCTTAATGAGCTTTGTACAAGTTTGACGAATGTATGAAACATCAAACAACGCGTTTCTAGGACTCTAAACCAAGTTTCATGCAAGATGAGTGCTTATAAGATCCTCAATGAGCTTTGTACAAGTTTAACAAACGTATGAAACATCTAACAACGCGTTTCTAAAACTCTAAACCAAGTTTCATGCAAGATGAGTGCTTATAACTTCCTCAATGAGCTTTGTACAAGTTTGACGAACGTATGAAACATCTAACAAATCGTTTCTAGGACTCTAAACCAAGTTTCATGCAACATGAGAGCTTATAAGTTCCTCAATGAGCTCTGTACAAGTTGACGAACGTATGAAACATCTAACAACGCGTTTCTAGGACTCTAAACCAAGTTTCATGCAACATGAGTGCTTATAAGTTCCTCAATGAGCTTTGTACAAGTTTGACGAACGAATGAAACATCTAACAAATCGTTTCTAGGACTCTAAACCAAGTATCATGCAACATGAGAGCTTATAAGTTCCTCAATGAGCTTTGTACAAGTTGACGAACGTATGAAACATCTAACAACGCGTTTCTAGGACTCTAAACCAAGTTTCATGCAACATGAGTGCTTATAAGTTCCTCAATGAGCTTTGTACAAGTTTCACGAACTTATGAAACATCTAACAACGCGTTTCTAGGACTCTAAAACAAGTTTCATGCAACATGAGAGCTTATAAGTTCCTCAATTAGCTTTGTACAAGTTTGACAAATGATGAAACATCTAACAACGTGTTTCTAGGACTCTAAACCAAGTTTCATGCAACATGAGTGCTTATAAGTTCCTTAATGAGCTTTGTACAAGTTTGACGAATGTATGAAACATCTAACAACGCGTTTCTAGGACTCTAAACCAAGTTTCATGCAACATGAGAGCTTATAAGTTCCTCAATTAGCTTTGTACAAGTTTGACAAATGATGAAACATCTAACAACGTGTTTCTAGGACTCTAAACCAAGTTTCATGCAACATGAGTTCTTATAAGTTCTTCAATGAGCTTTGTACAAGTTTGACGAACGTATGAAACATCTAACAACGTGTTTCTAGGACTCTAAACCAAGTTTCATGCAAGATGAGTGCTTATAAGTTCCTCAATGAGCTTTGTACAAGTTTGACGAACGTATGAAACATCTAACAAATCGTTTCTAGGACTCTAAAACAAGTTTCATGCAACATGAGAGCTTATAAGTTCCTTAATGAGCTTTGTACAAGTTTGACGAACGTATGAAACATCTAACAACGCGTTTCTAGGACTCTAAACCAAGTTTCATGCAACATGAGTGCTTATAAGTTCCTCAATGAGCTTTGTACAAGTTTCACGAACTTATGAAACATCTAACAACGCGTTTCTAGGACTCTAAACCAAGTTTCATGCAACATGAGAGGTTATAAGTTCCTCAATTAGCATTGTACAAGTTTGACAAATGATGAAACATCTAACAACGTGTTTCTAGGACTCTAAACCAAGTTTCATGCAACATGAGAGGTTATAAGTTCCTCAATTAGCATTGTACAAGTTTGAAAAATGATGAAACATCTAACAACGTGTTTCTAGGACTCTAAACCAAGTTTCATGCAACATGAGTGCTTATAACTTCCTTAATGAGCTTTGTACAAGTTTGACGAATGTATGAAACATCTAACAACGCGTTTCTAGGACTCTAAACTAAGTGTCATGCAAGATGAGTGCTTATAAGATCCTCAATGAGCTTTGTACAAGTTTAACAAACGTATGAAACATCTAACAACGCGTTTCTAAAACTCTAAACCAAGTTTCATGCAAGATGAGTGCTTATAAGTTCCTCATTGAGCTTTGTACAAGTTTGACGAATGTATGAAACATCTAACAACGCGTTTCTAGGACTTTAAACCAAG
This sequence comes from Cochlearia excelsa, assembly GCA_963556525.1. Lineage (NCBI taxonomy): Eukaryota > Viridiplantae > Streptophyta > Magnoliopsida > Brassicales > Brassicaceae > Cochlearia > Cochlearia excelsa. Next base: position 33,053,129 of record OY748327.1, on the reverse strand, counting down.
TTTCATGCAACATGAGAGCTTATAAGTTCCTCAATTAGCTTTGTACAAGTTTGACAAATGATGAAACATCTAACAACGTGTTTCTAGGACTCTAAACCAAGTTTCATGCAACATGAGTTCTTATAAGTTCCTCAATGAGCTTTGTACAAGTTTGACGAACGTATGAAACATCTAACAATGTGTTTCTAGGACTCTAAACCAAGTTTCATGCAAGATGAGTGCTTATAAGTTCCTCAATGAGCTTTGTACAAGTTTGACGAACGTATGAAACATCTAACAAATCGTTTCTAGGACTGTAAAACAAGTTTCATGCAACATGAGAGCTTATAAGTTCCTCAATGAGCTTTGTACAAGTTTGACGAACGTATGAAACATCTAACAACGCGTTTCTAGGACTCTAAACCAAGTTTCATGCAACATGAGTGCTTATAAGTTCCTCAATGAGCTTTGTACAAGTTTCACGAACTTATGAAACATCTAACAACGCGTTTCTAGGACTCTAAACCAAGTTTCATGCAACATGAGAGGTTATAAGTTCCTCAATTAGCATTGTACAAGTTTGACAAATGATGAAACATCTAACAACGTGTTTCTAGGACTCTAAACCAAGTTTCATGCAACATGAGAGGTTATAAGTTCCTCAATTAGCATTGTACAAGTTTGAAAAATGATGAAACATCTAACAACGTGTTTCTAGGACTCTAAACCAAGTTTCATGCAACATGAGTGCTTATAACTTCCTTAATGAGCTTTGTACAAGTTTGACGAATGTATGAAACATCTAACAACGCGTTTCTAGGACTCTAAACTAAGTGTCATGCAAGATGAGTGCTTATAAGATCCTCAATGAGCTTTGTACAAGTTTAACAAACGTATGAAACATCTAACAACGCGTTTCTAAAACTCTAAACCAAGTTTCATGCAAGATGAGTGCTTATAAGTTCCTCATTGAGCTTTGTACAAGTTTGACGAATGTATGAAACATCTAACAACGCGTGTCTAGGACTCTAAACCAAGTTTCATGCATCATGAGAACTTATAAGTTCCTCAATGAGCTTTGTGCAAGTTTGACGAACGTATGAAACATCTAACAACGCGTTTCTAGGACTCTAAACCAAGTTTCAAGCAAGATGAGAGCTTATAAGTTCCTCAATGATCTTTGTACAAGTTTGACGAACGTATGAAACATCTAACTACGCGTTTCTAGGACTATAAACCAGGTTTCATGCAACATGAGTGCTTATAAGTTCCTCAATGATCTTTGTGCAAGTTTGACGAACGTATGAAACATCTAACAACGCGTTTCTAGGACTCTAAACCAAGTTTCATGCAACATGAGAGCTTATAAGTTCCTCAATGAGCTTTGTACAAGTTTGACGTACGTATGAAATATCTAACAACGCGTTTCTAGGACTATAAACCAAGTTCCATGCAACATGAGTGCTTATAAGTTCCTCAATGAGCTTTGTGCAAGTTTGACGAACGTATGAAACATCTAACAACGCGTTTCTAGGACTTTAAACCAAGTTTCATGCAACATGAGTGTTTATAAGTGTCTCAATGAGCTTTGTGCAAGTTTGACGAACTTATGAAACACTAACAACTCGTTTCTAGGACTCTAAACAAAGTCTCATGCAACATGAGAGCTTATAAGTTCCTCAATGAGCTTTGTACAAGTTTGACGAACTTATGAAACATCTAAAAACGCGTTTCTAGGACTCTAAACCAAGTTTCATGCAACATGAGTGCTTATAAGTTCCTCAATGAGCTTTGTACAAGTTTCACGAACTTATGAAACATCTAACAACGCGTTTCTAGGACTCTAAACCAAGTTTCATGCAACATGAGAGGTTATAAGTTCCTCAATTAGCATTGTACAAGTTTGACAAATGATGAAACATCTAACAACGTGTTTCTAGGACTCTAAACCAAGTTTCATGCAACATGAGAGGTTATAAGTTCCTCAATTAGCATTGTACAAGTTTGAAAAATGATGAAACATCTAACAACGTGTTTCTAGGACTCTAAACCAAGTTTCATGCAACATGAGTGCTTATAACTTCCTTAATGAGCTTTGTACAAGTTTGACGAATGTATGAAACATCTAACAACGCGTTTCTAGGACTCTAAACTAAGTGTCATGCAAGATGAGTGCTTATAAGATCCTCAATGAGCTTTGTACAAGTTTAACAAACGTATGAAACATCTAACAACGCGTTTCTAAAACTCTAAACCAAGTTTCATGCAAGATGAGTGCTTATAAGTTCCTCATTGAGCTTTGTACAAGTTTGACGAATGTATGAAACATCTAACAACGCGTTTCTAGGACTCTAAACCAAGTTTCATGCAACATGAGAGCTTATAAGTTCCTCAATTAGCTTTGTACAAGTTTGACAAATGATGAAACATCTAACAACGTGTTTCTAGGACTCTAAACCAAGTTTCATGCAACATGAGTTCTTATAAGTTCCTCAATGAGCTTTGTACAAGTTTGACGAACGTATGAAACATCTAACAATGTGTTTCTAGGACTCTAAACCAAGTTTCATGCAAGATGAGTGCTTATAAGTTCCTCAATGAGCTTTGTACAAGTTTGACGAACGTATGAAACATCTAACAAATCGTTTCTAGGACTCTAAAACAAGTTTCATGCAACATGAGAGCTTATAAGTTCCTCAATGAGCTTTGTACAAGTTTGACGAACGTATGAAACATCTAACAACGCGTTTCTAGGACTCTAAACCAAGTTTCATGCAACATGAGTGCTTATAAGTTCCTCAATGAGCTTTGTACAAGTTTCACGAACTTATGAAACATCTAACAACGCGTTTCTAGGACTCTAAACCAAGTTTCATGCAACATGAGAGGTTATAAGTTCCTCAATTAGCATTGTACAAGTTTGACAAATGATGAAACATCTAACAACGTGTTTCTAGGACTCTAAACCAAGTTTCATGCAACATGAGAGGTTATAAGTTCCTCAATTAGCATTGTACAAGTTTGAAAAATGATGAAACATCTAACAACGTGTTTCTAGGACTCTAAACCAAGTTTCATGCAACATGAGTGCTTATAACTTCCTTAATGAGCTTTGTACAAGTTTGACGAATGTATGAAACATCTAACAACGCGTTTCTAGGACTCTAAACTAAGTGTCATGCAAGATGAGTGCTTATAAGATCCTCAATGAGCTTTGTACAAGTTTAACAAACGTATGAAACATCTAACAACGCGTTTCTAAAACTATAAACCAAGTTTCATGCAAGATGAGTGCTTATAAGTTCCTCATTGAGCTTTGTACAAGTTTGACGAATGTATGAAACATCTAACAACGCGTGTCTAGGACTCTAAACCAAGTTTCATGCATCATGAGAACTTATAAGTTCCTCAATGAGCTTTGTGCAAGTTTGACGAACGTATGAAACATCTAACAACGCGTTTCTAGGACTCTAAACCAAGTTTCAAGCAAGATGAGAGCTTATAAGTTCCTCAATGATCTTTGTACAAGTTTGACGAACGTATGAAACATCTAACTACGCGTTTCTAGGACTATAAACCAGGTTTCATGCAACATGAGTGCTTATAAGTTCCTCAATGATCTTTGTGCAAGTTTGACGAACGTATGAAACATCTAACAACGCGTTTCTAGGACTCTAAACCAAGTTTCATGCAACATGAGAGCTTATAAGTTCCTCAATGAGCTTTGTACAAGTTTGACGTACGTATGAAATATCTAACAACGCGTTTCTAGGACTATAAACCAAGTTCCATGCAACATGAGTGCTTATAAGTTCCTCAATGAGCTTTGTGCAAGTTTGACGAACGTATGAAACATCTAACAACGCGTTTCTAGGACTTTAAACCAAGTTTCATGCAACATGAGTGTTTATAAGTGTCTCAATGAGCTTTGTGCAAGTTTGACGAACTTATGAAACACTAACAACTCGTTTCTAGGACTCTAAACAAAGTCTCATGCAACATGAGAGCTTATAAGTTCCTCAATGAGCTTTGTACAAGTTTGACGAACTTATGAAACATCTAAAAACGCGTTTCTAGGACTCTAAACCAAGTTTCATGCAACATGAGTGCTTATAAGTTCCTCAATGAGCTTTGTACAAGTTTGACGAACGTATGAAACATCTAACAACGCGTTTCTAGGACTATAAACCAAGTTTCATGCAACATGAGTGCTTATAAGTTCCTCAATGAGCTTTGTACAAGTTTCACGAACTTATGAAACATCTAACAACGCGTTTCTAGGACTCTAAACCAAGTTTCATGCAACATGAGTGCTTATAAGTTCCTCAATGAGCTTTGTACAAGTGTCACGAACTTATGAAACATCTAAAAACGCGTTTCTAGGACTCTAAACCAAGTTTCATGCAACATGAGAGCTTATAAGTTCCTCAATGAGCTTTGTACAAGTTTGACGAACTTATGAAACATCTAAAAACGCGTTTCTAGGACTCTAAACCAAGTTTCATGCAACATGAGTGCTTATAAGTTCCTCAATGAGCTTTGTACAAGTTTGACGAACGTATGAAACATCTAACAACGCGTTTCTAGGACTATAAACCAAGTTTCATGCAACATGAGAGCTTATAAGTTCCTCAATGAGCTTTGTACAAGTTGACGAACGTATGAAACATCTAACAACGCGTTTCTAGGACTCTAAACCAAGTTTCATGCAACATGAGTGCTTATAACTTCCTTAATGAGCTTTGTACAAGTTTGACGAATGTATGAAACATCTAACAACGCGTTTCTAGGACTCTAAACTAAGTTTCATGTAAGATGAGTGCTTATAAGATCCTCAATGAGCTTTGTACAAGTTTAACAAACGTATGAAACATCTAACAACGCGTTTCTAAAACTCTAAACCAAGTTTCATGCAAGATGAGTGCTTATAAGTTCCTCATTGAGCTTTGTACAAGTTTGACGAATGTATGAAACATCTAACAACGCGTTTCTAGGACTCTAAACCAAGTTTCATGCATCATGAGAGCTTATAAGTTCCTCAATGAGCTTTGTGCAAGTTTGACGAACGTATGAAACATCTAACAACGCGTTTCTAGGACTCTAAACCAAGTTTCAAGCAAGATGAGAGCTTATAAGTTCCTCAATGATCTTTGTACAAGTTTGACGAACGTATGAAACATCTAACTACGCGTTTCTAGGACTATAAACCAGGTTTCATGCAACATGAGTGCTTATAAGTTCCTCAATGATCTTTGTGCAAGTTTGACGAACGTATGAAACATCTAACAACGCGTTTCCTAGGACTCTAAACCAAGTTTCATGCAACATGAGAGCTTATAAGTTCCTCAATGAGCTTTGTACAAGTTTGACGTACGTATGAAATATCTAACAACGCGTTTCTAGGACTATAAACCAAGTTCCATGCAACATGAGTGCTTACAAGTTCCTCAATGAGCTTTGTGCAAGTTTGACGAACGTATGAAACATCTAACAACGCGTTTCTAGGACTTTAAACCAAGTTTCATCATGCAACATGAGTGTTTATAAGTGTCTCAATGAGCTTTGTGCAAGTTTGACGAACTTATGAAACACTAACAACTCGTTTCTAGGACTCTAAACAAAGTTTCATGCAACATGAGAGCTTATAAGTTCCTCAATGAGCTTTGTACAAGTTTGACGAACTTATGAAACATCTAAAAACGCGTTTCTAGGACTCTAAACCAAGTTTCATGCAACATGAGTGCTTATAAGTTCCTCAATGAGCTTTGTACAAGTTTGACGAACGTATGAAACATCTAACAACGCGTTTCTAGGACTATAAACCAAGTTTCATGCAACATGAGTGCTTATAAGTTCCTCAATGAGCTTTGTACAAGTTTCACGAACTTATGAAACATCTAACAACGCGTTTCTAGGACTCTAAACCAAGTTTCATGCAACATGAGTGCTTATAAGTTCCTCAATGAGCTTTGTACAAGTTTCACGAACTTATGAAACATCTAAAAACGCGTTTCTAGGACTCTAAACCAAGTTTCGTGCAACATGAGAGCTTATAAGTTCCTCAATGAGCTTTGTACAAGTTTGACGAACTTATGAAACATCTAAAAACGCGTTTCTAGGACTCTAAACCAAGTTTCATGCAACATGAGTGCTTATAAATTCCTCAATGAGCTTTGTACAAGTTTGACGAACGTATGAAACATCTAACAACGCGTTTCTAGGACTATAAACCAAGTTTCATGCAACATGAGTGCTTATAAGTTCCTCAATGAGCTTTGTACAAGTTTCACGAACTTATGAAACATCTAACAACGCGTTTCTAGGACTCTAAACCAAGTTTCATGCAATATGAGTGCTTATAAGTTCCTCAATGAGCTTTGTACAAGTTTCACGAACTTATGAAACATCTAAAAACGTGTTTCTAGGACTCTAAACCAAGTTTCATGCAACATGAGTGCTTATAAGTTCCTCAATGAGCTTTGTACAAGTTTCACGAACTTATGAAACATCTAAAAACGCGTTTCTAGGACTCTAAACCAAGTTTCATGCAACATGAGTTCTTATAAGTTCCTCAATGAGCTATGTACAAGTTTGACGAACGTATAAACCATCTAACAACGTGTTTCTAGGACTCTAAACCAAGTTTCATGCAACATGAGTGCTTATAAGTTCCTCAATGAGCTTTGTACAAGTTTGACGAATGTATGAAACATCTAACAACACGTTTCTAGGACTCTAAACCAAGTTTCATGCAAGATGAGTGCTTATAAGTTCCTGAATGAGCTTTGTACAAGTTTAACAAACGTATGAAACATCTAACAACGCGTTTCTAAAACTCTAAACCAAGTTTCATGCAAGATGAGTGCTTATAAGTTCCTCAATGAGCTTTGTACAAGTTTTACGAATGTATGAAACATCTAACAAATCGTTTCTAGGACTCTAAACCAAGTTTCATGCAACATGAGAGCTTATAAGTTCCTCAATGAGTTTTGTACAAGTTTGACGAACGTATGAAACATCTAACAACGAGTTTCTAGGACTCTAAACCAAGTTTGATGCAAGATGAGAGCTTATAAGTTCCTCAATGAGCTTTGTACAAGTTTGACGAACGTATGAAACATCTAACAACGCGTTTCTAGGAATATAAACCAGGTTTCATGCAACATGAGTGCTTATAAGTTCCTCAATGATGAGCTTTGTACAAGTTTCACGAACTTATGAAACATCTAACAACGCGTTTCTAGGACTCTAAACCAAGTTTCATGCAACATGAGTGCTTATAAGTTCCTCAATGAGCTTTGTACAAGTTTGACGAACGTATGAAACATCTAACAACGCGTTTCTAGGACTCTAAACCAAGTTTCATGCAACATGAGACCTTATAAGTTCCTCAATGAGCTTTGGACAAGTTTGACGAACGTATGAAACATCTAACAACGCGTTTCTAGGACTATAAACCAAGTTCCATGCAACATGAGTGCTTATAAGTTCCTAAATGAGCTTTGTGCAAGTTTGACGAACGTATGACACATCTAACAACGCGTTTCTAGGACTTTAAACCAAGTTTCATGCAACATGAGTGCTTATAAGTGTCTCAATAAGCTTTGTGCAAGTTTGACGAACTTATGAAACATCTAACAACTCGTTTCTAGGACTCTAAACAAAGTTTCATGCAACATGAGAGCTTATAAATTCCTCAATGAGCTTTGTACAAGTTTGACGAACGTATGAAACATCTAACAACGCGTTTCTAGGACTATAAACCAAGTTTCATGCAACATGAGTGCTTATAAGTTCCTCAATGAGCTTTGTACAAGTTTGACGAACTTATGAAACATCTAACAACGCGTTTCTAGGACTCTAAACCAAGTTTCATGCAAGATGAGTGCTTATAAGTTCCTCAATGAGCTTTGTACAAGTTTGACGAATGTATGAAACATCTAACAAATCGTTTCTAGGACTCTAAACCAAGTTTCATGCAACATGAGAGCTTATAAGTTCCTCAATGAGTTTTGTACAAGTTTGACGAACGTATGAAACATCTAACAACGAGTTTCTAGGACTCTAAACCAAGTTTGATGCAAGATAAGAGCTTATAAGTTCCTCAATGAGCTTTGTACAAGTTTGACGAACGTATGAAACATCTAACAACGCGTTTCTAGGAATATAAACCAGGTTTCATGCAACATGAGTGCTTATAAGTTCCTCAATGAGCTTTGTACAAGTTTCACGAACTTATGAAACATCTAACAACGCGTTTCTAGGACTCCAAACCAAGTTTCATGCAACATGAGTGCTTTTAAGTTCCTCAATGAGCTTTGTACAAGTTTGACGAACGTATGAAACATCTAACAACGCGTTTCTAGGACTCTAAACCAAGTTTCATGCAACATGAGACCTTATAAGTTCCTCAATGAGCTTTGGACAAGTTTGACGAACGTATGAAACATATAACAACGCGTTTCTAGGACTATAAACCAAGTTCCATGCAACATGAGTGCTTATAAGTTCCTAAATGAGCTTTGTGCAAGTTTGACGAACGTATGACACATCTAACAACGCGTTTCTAGGATTTTAAACCAAGTTTCATGCAACATGAGTGCTTATAAGTGTCTCAATAAGCTTTGTGCAAGTTTGACGAACTTATGAAACATCTAACAACTCGTTTCTAGGACTCTAAACAAAGTTTCATGCAACATGAGAGCTTATAAATTCCTCAATGAGCTTTGTACAAGTTTGACGAACGTATGAAACATCTAACAACGCGTTTCTAGGACTATAAACCAAGTTTCATGCAACATGAGTGCTTATAAGTTCCTCAATGAGCTTTGTACAAGTTTCACGAACTTATGAAACATCTAACAACGCGTTTCTAGGACTCTAAACCAAGTTTCATGCAACATGAGAGCTTATAAGTTCCTCAATGAGCTTTGTACAAGTTTGACAAATGATGAAACATCTAACAACATGTTTCTAGGACTGTAAACCAAGTTTCATGCAACATGAGTTCTTATAAGTTCCTCAATGAGCATTGTACAAGTTTGAAGAACGTATGAAACATCTAACAACGTGTTTCTAGGACTCTAAACCAAGTTTCATGCAACATGAGTGCTTATAAGTTCCTCAATGAGCTTTGTACAAGTTTGACGAATGTATGAAACATCTAACAACGCGTTTCTAGGACTCTAAACCAAGTTTCATGCAAGATGAGTGCTTATAAGTTCCTGAATGAGCTTTGTACAAGTTTAACAAACGTATGAAACATCTAACAACGCGTTTCTAAAACTCTAAACCAAGTTACATACAACATGAGTTCTTATAAGTTCCTCAATGAGCTTTGTACAAGTTTGACGAACGTATGAAACATCTAACAACGCGTTTCTAGGACTCTAAACCAAGTTACATGCAACATGAGTTCTTATAAGTTCCTCAATTAGCTTGGTACAAGTTTGACGAACGTATGAAACATTTAACAACGCGTTTCTAGGACTATAAACCAGGTTTCATTCAATATGAGTGCTTATAAGTTCCTCAATGAGCTTTGTACAAGTTTGATGAACGTATGAAACATCTAACAACGCGTTTCTAGGACTCTAAACCAAGTTTCATGCAACATGAGATCTTATAAGTTCCTCAATGAGCTTTGTACAAGTTTGACGTACGTATGAAACATCTAACAACGCGTTTCTAGGACTATAAACCAAGTTCCATGCAGCATGAGTGCTTATAAGTTCCTAAATGAGCTTTGTGTAAGTTTGACGAACGTATGAAACATCTAACAACGCGTTTCTAGGACTTCAAACCAAGTTTCATGCAACATGAGTGTTTATAAGTGTCTCAATGAGCTTTGTGCAAGTTTGACGAACTTATGAAACATCTAACAACTCGTTTCTAGGACTCTAAACAAAGTTTCATGCAACATGAGAGCTTATAAGTTCCTCAATGAGCTTTGTACAAGTTTGACGAACGTATGAAACATCTAACAACGCGTTTCTAGGACTATAAACCAAGTTTCATGCAACATGAGTGCTTATAAGTTCCTGAATAAGCTTTGTACAAGTTTCACGAACTTATGAAACATCTAACAACACGTTTCTAGGACTCTAAACCAAGTTTCATGCAACATGAGTGCTTATAAGTTCCTCAATGAGCTTTGTACAAGTTTCACGAACTTATGAAACATCTAAGAATGCGTTTCTATGACTCTAAACCAAGTTTCATGCAACATGAGTGCTTATAAGTTCCTCAATGAGCTTTGTACAAGTTTCACGAACTTATGAAACATCTAAGAATGCGTTTCTAGGACTCTAAACCAAGTTTCATGCAACATGAGTGCTTATAAGTTCCTCAATGAGCTTTGTACAAGTTTCACGAACTTATGAAACATCTAAGAATGCGTTTCTAGGACTCTAAACCAAGTTTCATGCAACATGAGTGCTTATAAGTTCCTCAATGAGCTTTGTACAAGTTTCACGAACTTATGAAACATCTACCAACGCGTTTCTAGGACCCTAAACCAAGTTTCATGCAACATGAGAGCTTATAAGTTCCTCAATGAGCTTTGTACAAGTTTGACAAATGATGAAACATCTAACAACGTGTTTCTAGGACTGTAAACCAAGTTTCATGCAACATGAGTTCTTATAAGTTCCTCAATGAGCGTTGTACAAGTTTGAAGAACGTATGAAACATCTAACAACGTGTTTCTAGGACTCTAAACCAAGTTTCATGCAACATGAGTGCTTATAAGTTCCTCAATGAGCTTTGTACAAGTTTGACGAATGTATGAAACATCTAACAACGCGTTTCTAGGACTCTAAACCAAGTTTCATGCAAGATGAGTGCTTATAAGTTCCTCGAATGAGCTTTGTACAAGTTTAACAAACGTATGAAACATCTAACAACGCGTTTCTAAAACTCTAAACCAAGTTACATACAACATGAGTTCTTATAAGTTCCTCAATGAGCTTTGTACAAGTTTGACGAACGTATGAAACATCTAACAACGCGTTTCTAGGACTCTAAACCAGGTTACATGCAACATGAGTTCTTATAAGTTCCTCAATGAGCTTGGTACAAGTTTGACGAACGTATGAAACATCTAACAACGCGTTTCTAGGACTATAAACCAGGTTTCATGCAACATGAGTGCTTATAAGTTCCTCAATGAGCTTTGTACAAGTTTGATGAACGTATGAAACATCTAACAACGCGTTTCTAGGACTCTAAACCAAGTTTCATGCAACATGAGAGCTTATAAGTTCCTCAATGAGCTTTGTACAAGTTTGACGTACGTATGAAACATCTAACAACGTGTTTCTAGGACTATAAACCAAGTTCCATGCAACATGAGTGCTTATAAGTTCCTCAACGAGCTTTGTGCAAGTTTGACGAACGTATGAAACATCTAACAACGCGTTTCTAGGACTTCAAACCAAGTTTCATGCAACATGAGTGTTTATAAGTGTCTCAATGAGCTTTGTGCAAGTTTGACGAACTTATGAAACATCTAAAAACTCGTTTCTAGGACTCTAAACAAAGTTTCATGCAACATGAGAGCTTATAAGTTCCTCAATGAGCTTTGTACAAGTTTGACGAAACGTATGAAACATCTAACAACGCGTTTCTAGGACTCTAAACCAAGTTTCATGCTACATGAGTGCTTATAAGTTCCTCAATGAGCTTTGTACAAGTTTCAAGAACTTATGAAACATCTAAGAATGCGTTTCTAGGACTCTAAACCAAGTTTCATGCAACATGAGTGCTTATAAGTTCCTCAATGAGCTTTGTACAAGTTTCACGAACTTATGAAACATCTAAGAATGCGTTTCTAGGACTCTAAACCAAGTTTCATGCAACATGAGTGCTTATAAGTTCCTCAATGAGCTTTGTACAAGTTTGACAAACGTATGAAACATCTAACAACGCGTTTCTAGGACTATAAACCAAGTTCCATGCAACATGAATGCTTATAAGTTCCTCAATGAGCTTTGTGCAAGTTTGACGAACGTATGAAACATCTAACAACGCGTTTCTAGGACTTTAAACCAAGTTTCATGCAACATGAGTGGTTATAAGTGTCTCAATAAGCTTTGTGCAAGTTTGAAGAACTTGAAACATCTAACAACTCGTTTCTAGGACTCTAAACAAAGTTTCATGCAACATGAGAGCTTAGAAGTTCCTCAATGAGCTTTGTACAAGTTTGACGAACGTATGAAACATCTAACAACGTGTTTCTAGGACTATAAATCAAGTTTCATGCAACATGAGTGCTTATAAGTTCCTCAATGAGCTTTGTATAAGTTTCACGAACTTATGAAACATCTAACAACGCGTTTCTAGGACTCTAAACCAAGTTTCATGCAACATGAGTGCTTATAAGTTCCTCAATGAGCTTTGTACAAGTTTCACGAACTTATGAAACATCTAACAACGCGTTTCTAGGACTCTAGACCAAGTTTCATGCAACATGAGAGCTTATAAGTTCCTCAATGAGCTTTGTACCAGTTTGACAATTGATGAAACATCTAACAACGTGTTTCTAGGACTCTAAACCAAGTTTCATGCAACATGAGTTCTTATAAGTTCCTCAATGAGCGTTGTACAAGTTTGACGAACGTATGAAACATCTAACAACGTGTTTCTAGGACTCTAAACCAAAGTTTCATGCAACATGAGTGCTTATAAGTTCCTCAATGAGCTTTGTACAAGTTTGACCAATGTATGAAACATCTAACAACGTGTTTCTAGGACTCTAAACCAAGTTTCATGCAAGATGAGTGCTTATAAGTTCCCTGAATGAGCTTTGTACAAGTTTAACAAACGTATGAAACATCTAACAACGCGTTTCTAAAACTCTAACCCAAGTTACATGCAACATGAGTTCTTATAAGTTCTTCAATGAGCTTTTTGTACAAGTTTGACGAACGTATGAAACATCTAACAACGCGTTTCTAGGACTCTAAACCAAGTTACATGCAACATGAGTTCTTATAAGTTCCTCAATGAGCTTTGTACAAGTTTTACGAACGTATGAAACATCTAACTACGTGTTTCTAGGACTCTAAACCAAGTTTCATGCAACATGAGTGCTTATAAGTTCCTCAATGAGCTTTGTACAAGTTTGACAAACGTATGAAACATCTAACAACGCGTTTCTAAAACTCTAAACCAAGTTTCATGCAACATGAGAGAGCTTATAAGTTCCTCAATGAGCTTTGTACAAGTTTGACGAACGTATGAAACATCTAACAACGCGTTTCTAGGACTTTAAACCAAGTTTCATGCAACATGAGTGTTTATAAGTGTCTCAATGAGCTTTGTGCAAGTTTGACGAACTTATGAAACATCTAACAACTCGTTTCTAGGACTCTAAACAAAGTTTCATGCAATATGAGAGCTTATAAGTTCCTCAATGAGCTTTGTACAAGTTTGACGAACGTATGAAACATCTAACAACGCGTTTTTAGGACTATAAACCAGGTTTCATGCAACATGAGTGCTTATAAGTTCCTCAATGAGCTTTGTACAAGTTCCACGAAATTATGAAACATCTAACAACGCGTTTCTAGGAATCTAAACCAAGTTTCATGCAACATGAGTGCTTATAAGTTCCTCAAAGAGCTTTGTACATGTTTCACGAACTTATGAAACATCTAACAACGCGTTTCTAGGACTCTAAACCAAGTTTCATGCAACATGAGAGCTTATAAGTTCCTCAATGAGCTTTGTACAAGTTTGACAAATGATGAAACATCTAACAACGTGTTTCTAGGACTCTAAACCAAGTTTCATGCGACATGAGTGCTTATAAGTTCCTCAATGAGCTTTGTACAAGTTTGACGAACGTATGAAACATCTAACAACGCGTTTCTAGGACTCTAAACCAAGTTACATGCAACATGAGTTCTTATAAGTTCCTCAATTAGCTTGGTACAAGTTTGACGAACGTATGAAACATTTAACAACGCGTTTCTAGGACTATAAACCAGGTTTCATTCAATATGAGTGCTTATAAGTTCCTCAATGAGCTTTGTACAAGTTTGATGAACGTATGAAACATCTAACAACGCGTTTCTAGGACTCTAAACCAAGTTTCATGCAACATGAGATCTTATAAGTTCCTCAATGAGCTTTGTACAAGTTTGACGTACGTATGAAACATCTAACAACGCGTTTCTAGGACTATAAACCAAGTTCCATGCAGCTTGAGTGCTTATAAGTTCCTCAATGAGCTTTGTGTAAGTTTGACGAACGTATGAAACATCTAACAACGCGTTTCTAGGACTTCAAACCAAGTTTCATGCAACATGAGTGTTTATAAGTGTCTCAATGAGCTTTGTGCAAGTTTGACGAACTTATGAAACATCTAACAACTCGTTTCTAGGACTCTAAACAAAGTTTCATGCAACATGAGAGCTTATAAGTTCCTCAATGAGCTTTGTACAAGTTTGACGAACGTATGAAACATCTAACAACGCGTTTATAGGACTATAAACCAAGTTTCATGCAACATGAGTGCTTATAAGTTCCTGAATAAGCTTTGTACAAGTTTCACGAACTTATGAAACATCTAACAACACGTTTCTAGGACTCTAAACCAAGTTTCATGCAACATGAGTGCTTATAAGTTCCTCAATGAGCTTTGTACAAGTTTCACGAACTTATGAAACATCTAAGAATGCGTTTCTATGACTCTAAACCAAGTTTCATGCAACATGAGTGCTTATAAGTTCCTCAATGAGCTTTGTACAAGTTTCACGAACTTATGAAACATCTAAGAATGCGTTTCTAGGACTCTAAACCAAGTTTCATGCAACAACATGAGTGCTTATAAGTTCCTCAATGAGCTTTGTACAATTTTCACGAACTTATGAAACATCTAAGAATGCGTTTCTAGGACTCTAAACCAAGTTTCATGCAACATGAGTGCTTATAAGTTCCTCAATGAGCTTTGTACAAGTTTCACGAACTTATGAAACATCTACCAACGCGTTTCTAGGACCCTAAACCAAGTTTCATGCAACATGAGAGCTTATAAGTTCCTCAATGAGCTTTGTACAAGTTTGACAAATGATGAAACATCTAACAACGTGTTTCTAGGACTCGTAAACCAAGTTTCATGCAACATGAGTTCTTATAAGTTCCTCAATGAGCGTTGTACAAGTTTGAAGAACGTATGAAACATCTAACAACGTGTTTCTAGGACTCTAAACCAAGTTTCATGCAACATGAGTGCTTATAAGTTCCTCAATGAGCTTTGTACAAGTTTGACAAATGTATGAAACATCTAACAACGCGTTTCTAGGACTCTAAACCAAGTTTCATGCAAGATGAGTGCTTATAAGTTCCGAATGAGCTTTGTACAAGTTTAACAAACGTATGAAACATCTAACAACGCGTTTCTTAAACTCTCTAAACCAAGTTACATACAACATGAGTTCTTATAAGTTCCTCAATGAGCTTTGTACAAGTTTGACGAAACGTATGAAACATCTAACAACGCGTTTCTAGGACTCTAAACCAGGTTACATGCAACATGAGTTCTTATAAGTTCCTCAATGAGCTTGGTACAAGTTTGACGAACGTATGAAACATCTAACAACGCGTTTCTAGGACTATAAACCAGGTTTCATGCAACATGAGTGCTTATAAGTTCCTCAATGAGCTTTGTACAAGTTTGATGAACGTATGAAACATCTAACAACGCGTTTCTAGGACTCTAAACCAAGTTTCATGCAACATGAGAGCTTATAAGTTCCTCAATGAGCTTTGTACAAGTTTGACGTACGTATGAAACATCTAACAACGCGTTTCTAGGACTATAAACCAAGTTCCATGCAGCATGAGTGCTTATAAGTTCCTCAACGAGCTTTGTGCAAGTTTGACGAACGTATGAAACATCTAACAACGCGTTTCTAGGACTTCAAACCAAGTTTCATGCAACATGAGTGTTTATAAGTGTCTCAATGAGCTTTGTGCAAGTTTGACGAACTTATGAAACATCTAAAAACTCGTTTCTAGGACTCTAAACAAAAGTTTCATGCAACATGAGAGCTTATAAGTTCCTCAATGAGCTTTGTACAAGTTTGACGAACGTATGAAACATCTAACAACGCGTTTCTAGGACTCTAAACCAAGTTTCATGCTACATGAGTGCTTATAAGTTCCTCAATGAGCTTTGTACAAGTTTCACGAACTTATGAAACATCTAAGAATGCGTTTCTAGGACTCTAAACCAAGTTTCATGCAACATGAGTGCTTATAAGTTCCTCAATGAGCTTTGTACAAGTTTCACGAACTTATGAAACATCTAAGAATGCGTTTCTAGGACTCTAAACCAAGTTTCATGCAACATGAGTGCTTATAAGTTCCTCAATGAGCTTTGTACAAGTTTGACGAACGTATGAAACATCTAACAACGCGTTTCTAGGACTATAAACCAAGTTCCATGCAACATGAATGCTTATAAGTTCCTCAATGAGCTTTGTGCAAGTTTGACGAACGTATGAAACATCTAACAACGCGTTTCTAGGACTTTAAACCAAGTTTCATGCAACATGAGTGTTTATAAGTGTCTCAATAAGCTTTGTGCAAGTTTGAAGAACTTCGAAACATCTAACAACTCGTTTCTAGGACTCTAAACAAAGTTTCATGCAACATGAGAGCTTAGAAGTTCCTCAATGAGCTTTGTACAAGTTTTGACGAACGTATGAAACATCTAACAACGTGTTTCTAGGACTATAAACCAAGTTTCATGCAACATGAGTGCTTATAAGTTCCTCAATGAGCTTTGTATAAGTTTCACGAACTTATGAAACATCTAACAACGCGTTTCTAGGACTCTAAACCAAGTTTCATGCAACATGAGTGCTTATAAGTTCCTCAATGAGCTTTGTACAAGTTTCACGAACTTATGAAACATCTAACAACGCGTTTCTAGGACTCTAGACCAAGTTTCATGCAACATGAGAGCTTATAAGTTCCTCAATGAGCTTTGTACCAGTTTGACAATTGATGAAACATCTAACAACGTGTTTCTAGGACTCTAAACCAAGTTTCATGCAACATGAGTTCTTATAAGTTCCTCAATGAGCGTTGTACAAGTTTGACGAACGTATGAAACATCTAACAACGTGTTTCTAGGACTCTAAACCAAGTTTCATGCAACATGAGTGCTTATAAGTTCCTCAATGAGCTTTGTACAAGTTTGACCAATGTATGAAACATCTAATAACGTGTTTCTAGGACTCTCTAAACCAAGTTTCATGCAAGATGAGTGCTTATAAGTTCCTGAATGAGCTTTGTACAAGTTTAACAAACGTATGAAACATCTAACAACGCGTTTCTAAAACTCTAACCCAAGTTACATGCAACATGAGTTCTTATAAGTTCTTCAATGAGCTTTGTACAAGTTTGACGAACGTATGAAACATCTAACAACGCGTTTCTAGGACTCTAAACCAAGTTACATGCAACATGAGTTCTTATAAGTTCCTCAATGAGCTTTGTACAAGTTTTACGAACGTATGAAACATCTAACTACGTGTTTCTAGGACTCTAAACCAAGTTTCATGCAACATGAGTGCTTATAAGTTCCTCAATGAGCTTTGTACAAGTTTGACAAACGTATGAAACATCTAACAACGCGTTTCTAAAACTCTAAACCAAGTTTCATGCAACATGAGAGCTTATAAGTTCCTCAATGAGCTTTGTACAAGTTTGACGAACGTATGAAACATCTAACAACGCGTTTCTAGGACTTTAAACCAAGTTTCATGCAACATGAGTGTTTATAAGTGTTTCAATGAGCTTTGTGCAAGTTTGACGAACTTATGAAACATCTAACAACTCGTTTCTAGGACTCTAAACAAAGTTTCATGCAATATGAGAGCTTATAAGTTCCTCAATGAGCTTTGTACAAGTTTGACGAACGTATGAAACATCTAACAACGCGTTTTTAGGACTATAAACCAGGTTTCATGCAACATGAGTGCTTATAAGTTCCTCAATGAGCTTTGTACAAGTTCCACGAAATTATGAAACATCTAACAACGCGTTTCTAGGAATCTAAACCAAGTTTCATGCAACATGAGTGCTTATAAGTTCCTCAAAGAGCTTTGTACATGTTTCACGAACTTATGAAACATCTAACAACGCGTTTCTAGGACTCTAAACCAAGTTTCATGCAACATGAGAGCTTATAAGTTCCTCAATGAGCTTTGTACAAGTTTGACAAATGATGAAACATCTAACAACGTGTTTCTAGGACTCTAAACCAAGTTTCATGCGACATGAGTGCTTATAAGTTCCTCAATGAGCTTTGTACAAGTTTCACGAACTTATGAAACATCTAACAACGCGTTTCTAGGACTCTAAACCAAGTTTCATGCAACATGAGAGCTTATAAGTTCCTCAATGAGCTTTGTACAAGTTTGACAAATGATGAAACATCTAACAACGTGTTTCTAGGACTCTAAACCAAGTTTCATGCAACATGAGTTCTTATAAGTTCCTCAATGAGCGTTATACAAGTTTGACGAACGTATGAAACATCTAACAACGTGTTTCTAGGACTCTAAACCAAGTTTCATGCAACATGAGTGCTTATAAGTTCCTCAATGAGGTTTGTACAAGTTTGACCAATGTATGAAACATCTAACAACGCGTTTCTAGGACTCTAAACCAAGTTTCATGCAACATGAGAGCTTATAAGTTCCTCAATGAGCTTTGTACAAGTTTGACGAACGTATGAAACATCTAACAACGCGTTTCTAGGACTATAAACCAAGTTTCCATGCAACATGAGTGCTTATAAGTTCCTCAATGAGCTTTGTGCAAGTTTGACGAACGTATGAAACATCTAACAACGCGTTTTTAGGACTTTAAACCAAGTTTCATGCAACATGAGTGTTTATAAGTGTCTCAATAAGCTTTGTGCAAGTTTTAAGAACTTATGAAACATCTAACAACTCGTTTCTAGGACTCTAAACAAAGTTTCATGCAACATGAGAGCTTAGAAGTTCCTCAATGAGCTTTGTACAAGTTTGACGAACGTATGAAACATCTAACAACGCGTTTCTAGGACTATAAATCAAGTTTCATGCAACATGAGTGCTTATAAGTTCCTCAATGAGCTTTGTATAAGTTTCACGAACTTATGAAACATCTAACAACGCGATTCTAGGACTCTAAACCAAGTTTCATGCAACATGAGTGCTTATAAGTTCCTCAATGAGTTTTGTACAGGTTTCACGAACTTATGAAACATCTAACAACGCGTTTCTAGGACTCTAGACCAAGTTTCATGCAACATGAGAGCTTATAAGTTCCTCAATGAGCTTTGTACCAGTTTGACAAATGATGAAACATCTAACAACGTGTTTCTAGGACTCTAAACCAAGTTTCATGCAACATGAGTTCTTATAAGTTCCTCAATGAGCGTTGTACAAGTTTGACGAACGTATGAAACATCTAACAACGTGTTTCTAGGACTCTAAACCAAGTTTCATGCAACATGAGTGCTTATAAGTTCCTCAATGAGCTTTGTACAAGTTTGACCAATGTATGAAACATCTAACAACGTGTTTCTAGGACTCTAAACCAAGTTTCATGCAAGATGAGTGCTTATAAGTTCCTGAATGAGCTTTGTACAAGTTTAACAAACGTATGAAACATCTAACAACGCGTTTCTAAAACTCTCTAAACCAAGTTACATGCAACATGAGTTCTTATAAGTTCTTCAATGAGCTTTGTACAAGTTTGACGAACGTATGAAACATCTAACAACGCGTTTCTAGGACTCTAAACCAAGTTACATGCAACATGAGTTCTTATAAGTTCCTCAATGAGCTTTGTACAAGTTTTTACGAACGTATGAAACATCTAACTACGTGTTTCTTGGACTCTAAACCAAGTTTCATGCAACATGAGTGCTTATAAGTTCCTCAATGAGCTTTGTACAAGTTTGACAAACGTATGAAACATCTAACAACGCGTTTCTAAAACTCTAAACCAAGTTTCATGCAACATGAGAGCTTATAAGTTCCTCAATGAGCTTTTTACAAGTTTGACGAACGTATGAAACATCTAACAAACGCGTTTCTAGGACTCTAAACCAAGTTTCATGCAACATGAGAGCTTATAAGTTCCTCAATGAGCTTTGTACAAGTTTGACGAATGTATGAAACATCTAACAACGCGTTTCTAGGACTATAAACCAAGTTTAGTGCAACATGAGTGCTTATAAGTTCTTCAATGAGCTTTGTGCAAGTTTGACGAACGTATGAAACATCTAACAACGCGTTTCTAGGACTTTAAACCAAGTTTCATGCAACATGAGTGTTTATAAGTGTCTGAATGAGCTTTGTGCAAGTTTAACAAACGTATGAAACATCTAACAACGCGTTTCTAAAACTCTAAACCAAGTTACATACAACATGAGTTCTTATAAGTTCCTCAATGAGCTTTGTACAAGTTTGACGAACGTATGAAACATCTAACAACGCGTTTCTAGGACTCTAAACCAGGTTACATGCAACATGAGTTCTTATAAGTTCCTCAATGAGCTTGGTACAAGTTTGACGAACGTATGAAACATCTAACAACGCGTTTCTAGGACTATAAACCAGGTTTCATGCAACATGAGTGCTTATAAGTTCCTCAATGAGCTTTGTACAAAGTTTGATGAACGTATGAAACATCTAACAACGCGTTTCTAGGACTCTAAACCAAGTTTCATGCAACATGAGAGCTTATAAGTTCCTCAATGAGCTTTGTACAAGTTTGACGTACGTATGAAACATCTAACAAACGCGTTTCTAGGACTATAAACCAAGTTCCATGCAGCATGAGTGCTTATAAGTTCCTCAACGAGCTTTGTGCAAGTTTGACGAACGTATGAAACATCTAACAACGCGTTTCTAGGACTTCAAAACCAAGTTTCATGCAACATGAGTGTTTATAAGTGTCTCAATGAGCTTTGTGCAAGTTTGACGAACTTATGAAACATCTAAAAACTCGTTTCTAGGACTCTAAACAAAGTTTCATGCAACATGAGAGCTTATAAGTTCCTCAATGAGCTTTGTACAAGTTTGACGAACGTATGAAACATCTAACAACGCGTTTCTAGGACTCTAAACCAAGTTTCATGCTACATGAGTGCTTATAAGTTCCTCAATGAGCTTTGTACAAGTTTCACGAACTTATGAAACATCTAAGAATGCGTTTCTAGGACTCTAAACCAAGTTTCATGCAACATGAGTGCTTATAAGTTCCTCAATGAGCTTTGTACAAGTTTCACGAACTTATGAAACATCTAAGAATGCGTTTCTAGGACTCTAAACCAAGTTTCATGCAACATGAGTGCTTATAAGTTCCTCAATGAGCTTTGTACAAGTTTGACGAACGTATGAAACATCTAACAACGCGTTTCTAGGACTATAAACCAAGTTCCATGCAACATGAATGCTTATAAGTTCCTCAATGAGCTTTGTGCAAGTTTGACGAACGTATGAAACATCTAACAACGCGTTTCTAGGACTTTAAACCAAGTTTCATGCAACATGAGTGTTTATAAGTGTCTCAATAAGCTTTGTGCAAGTTTGAAGAACTTCTGAAACATCTAACAACTCGTTTCTAGGACTCTAAACAAAGTTTCATGCAACATGAGAGCTTAGAAGTTCCTCAATGAGCTTTGTACAAGTTTGACGAACGTATGAAACATCTAACAACGTGTTTCTAGGACTATAAACCAAGTTTCATGCAACATGAGTGCTTATAAGTTCCTCAATGAGCTTTGTATAAGTTTCACGAACTTATGAAACATCTAACAACGCGTTTCTAGGACTCTAAACCAAGTTTCATGCAACATGAGTGCTTATAAGTTCCTCAATGAGCTTTGTACAAGTTTCACGAACTTATGAAACATCTAACAACGCGTTTCTAGGACTCTAGACCAAGTTTCATGCAACATGAGAGCTTATAAGTTCCTCAATGAGCTTTGTACCAGTTTGACAATTGATGAAACATCTAACAACGTGTTTCTAGGACTCTAAACCAAGTTTCATGCAACATGAGTTCTTATAAGTTCCTCAATGAGCGTTGTACAAGTTTGACGAACGTATGAAACATCTAACAACGTGTTTCTAGGACTCTAAACCAAGTTTCATGCAACATGAGTGCTTATAAGTTCCTCAATGAGCTTTGTACAAGTTTGACCAATGTATGAAACATCTAACAACGTGTTTCTAGGACTCTAAACCAAGTTTCATGCAAGATGAGTGCTTATAAGTTCTGAATGAGCTTTGTACAAGTTTAACAAACGTATGAAACATCTAACAACGCGTTTCTAAAACTCTAACCCAAGTTACATGCAACATGAGTTCTTATAAGTTCTTCAATGAGCTTTGTACAAGTTTGACGAACGTATGAAACATCTAACAACGCGTTTCTAGGACTCTAAACCAAGTTACATGCAACATGAGTTCTTATAAGTTCCTCAATGAGCTTTGTACAAGTTTTACGAACGTATGAAACATCTAACTACGTGTTTCTAGGACTCTAAACCAAGTTTCATGCAACATGAGTGCTTATAAGTTCCTCAATGAGCTTTGTACAAGTTTGACAAACGTATGAAACATCTAACAACGCGTTTCTAAAACTCTAAACCAAGTTTCATGCAACATGAGAGCTTATAAGTTCCTCAATGAGCTTTGTACAAGTTTGACGAACGTATGAAACATCTAACAACGCGTTTCTAGGACTTTAAACCAAGTTTCATGCAACATGAGTGTTTATAAGTGTCTCAATGAGCTTTGTGCAAGTTTGACGAACTTATGAAACATCTAACAACTCGTTTCTAGGACTCTAAACAAAGTTTCATGCAATATGAGAGCTTATAAGTTCCTCAATGAGCTTTGTACAAGTTTGACGAACGTATGAAACATCTAACAACGCGTTTTTAGGACTATAAACCAGGTTTCATGCAACATGAGTGCTTATAAGTTCCTCAATGAGCTTTGTACAAGTTCCACGAAATTATGAAACATCTAACAACGCGTTTCTAGGAATCTAAACCAAGTTTCATGCAACATGAGTGCTTATAAGTTCCTCAAAGAGCTTTGTACATGTTTCACGAACTTATGAAACATCTAACAACGCGTTTCTAGGACTCTAAACCAAGTTTCATGCATCATGAGAGCTTATAAGTTCCTCAATGAGCTTTGTACAAGTTTGACAAATGATGAAACATCTAACAACGTGTTTCTAGGACTCTAAACCAAGTTTCATGCGACATGAGTGCTTATAAGTTCCTCAATGAGCTTTGTACAAGTTTCACGAACTTATGAAACATCTAACAACGCGTTTCTAGGACTCTAAACCAAGTTTCATGCAACATGAGAGCTTATAAGTTCCTCAATGAGCTTTGTACAAGTTTGACAAATGATGAAACATCTAACAACGTGTTTCTAGGACTCTAAACCAAGTTTCATGCAACATGAGTTCTTATAAGTTCCTCAATGAGCGTTATACAAGTTTGACGAACGTATGAAACATCTAACAACGTGTTTCTAGGACTCTAAACCAAGTTTCATGCAACATGAGTGCTTATAAGTTCCTCAATGAGTTTGTACAAGTTTGACCAATGTATGAAACATCTAACAACGCGTTTCTAGGACTCTAAACCAAGTTTCATGCAACATGAGAGCTTATAAGTTCCTCAATGAGCTTTGTACAAGTTTGACGAACGTATGAAACATCTAACAACGCGTTTCTAGGACTATAAACCAAGTTCCATGCAACATGAGTGCTTATAAGTTCCTCAATGAGCTTTGTGCAAGTTTGACGAACGTATGAAACATCTAACAACGCGTTTTTAGGACTTTAAACCAAGTTTCATGCAACATGAGTGTTTATAAGTGTCTCAATAAGCTTTGTGCAAGTTTTAAGAACTTATGAAACATCTAACAACTCGTTTCTAGGACTCTAAACAAAGTTTCATGCAACATGAGAGCTTAGAAGTTCCTCAATGAGCTTTGTACAAGTTTGACGAACGTATGAAACATCTAACAACGCGTTTCTAGGACTATAAATCAAGTTTCATGCAACATGAGTGCTTATAAGTTCCTCAATGAGCTTTGTATAAGTTTCACGAACTTATGAAACATCTAACAACGCGATTCTAGGACTCTAAACCAAGTTTCATGCAACATGAGTGCTTATAAGTTCCTCAATGAGCTTTGTACAAGTTTCACGAACTTATGAAACATCTAACAACGCGTTTCTAGGACTCTCTAGACCAAGTTTCATGCAACATGAGAGCTTATAAGTTCCTCAATGAGCTTTGTACCAGTTTGACAAATGATGAAACATCTAACAACGTGTTTCTAGGACTCTAAACCAAGTTTCATGCAACATGAGTTCTTATAAGTTCCTCAATGAGCGTTGTACAAGTTTGACGAACGTATGAAACATCTAACAACGTGTTTCTAGGACTCTAAACCAAGTTTCATGCAACATGAGTGCTTATAAGTTCCTCAATGAGCTTTGTACAAGTTTGACCAATGTATGAAACATCTAACAACGTGTTTCTAGGACTCTAAACCAAGTTTCATGCAAGATGAGTGCTTATAAGTTCCTGAATGAGCTTTGTACAAGTTTAACAAACGTATGAAACATCTAACAACGCGTTTCTAAAACTCTAAACCAAGTTACATGCAACATGAGTTCTTATAAGTTCTTCAATGAGCTTTGTACAAGTTTGACGAACGTATGAAACATCTAACAACGCGTTTCTAGGACTCTAAACCAAGTTACATGCAACATGAGTTCTTATAAGTTCCTCAATGAGCTTTGTACAAGTTTTACGAACGTATGAAACATCTAACTACGTGTTTCTTGGACTCTAAACCAAGTTTCATGCAACATGAGTGCTTATAAGTTCCTCAATGAGCTTTGTACAAGTTTGACAAACGTATGAAACATCTAACAACGCGTTTCTAAAACTCTAAACCAAGTTTCATGCAACATGAGAGCTTATAAGTTCCTCAATGAGCTTTTTACAAGTTTGACGAACGTATGAAACATCTAACAACGCGTTTCTAGGACTCTAAACCAAGTTTCATGCAACATGAGAGCTTATAAGTTCCTCAATGAGCTTTGTACAAGTTTGACGAATGTATGAAACATCTAACAACGCGTTTCTAGGACTATAAACCAAGTTTAGTGCAACATGAGTGCTTATAAGTTCTTCAATGAGCTTTGTGCAAGTTTGACGAACGTATGAAACATCTAACAACGCGTTTCTAGGACTTTAAACCAAGTTTCATGCAACATGAGTGTTTATAAGTGTCTGAATGAGCTTTGTGCAAGTTTGACGAACTTATGAAACATCTAACAACTCGTTTCTAGGACTCTAAACAAAGTTTCATGCAACATGAGAGCTTATAAGTTCCTCAATGAGCTTTGTACAAGTTTGACGAACGTATGAAACATCTAACAACGCGTTTCTAGGACTATAAACCAGGTTTCATGCAACATGAGTGCTTATAAGTTCCTCAATGAGTTTTGTACAAGTTTGACGAACGTATGAAACATCTAACAACACGTTTCTAGGACTCTAAACCAAGTTTCATGCAACATGAAAGCTTATAAGTTCCTCACTGAGCTTTGTACAAGTTTGACGAACGTATGAAACATCTAAAAACGCGTTTCTAGGACTATAAACCAAGTTACATGCAACATGAGTGCTTATAAGTTCCTCAATGAGCTTTGTGCAAGTTCGACGAACGTATGAAACATCTAACAACGCGTTTCTAGGACTTTAAACCAAGTTTCATGCAACATGAGTGTTTATAAGTGTCTCAATGAGCTTTGTGCAAGTTTGACGAACTTATGAAACATCTAACAACTCGTTTCTAGGACTCTAAACAAAGTTTCATGCAATATGAGTTCTTATAAGTTCCTCAATGAGCTTTGTACAAGTTCCACGAAATTATGAAACATCTAACAACGCGTTTCTAGGAATCTAAACCAAGTTTCATTCAACATGAGTGCTTATAAGTTCCTCAATGAGCTTTGTACAAGTTTGACGAACGTATGAAACATCTAACAACGCGTTTCTAGGACTCTAAACCAAGTTTCATGCAACATGAGTGCTTATAAATTCCTCAATGAGCTTTGTACAAGTTTCACGAACTTATGAAACATCTAACAACGCGTTTCTAGGACTCTAAACCAAGTTTCATGCAACATGAGAGCTTATAAGTTCCTCAAAGAGCTTTGTACAAGTTTGACAAATGATGAAACATCTAACAACGTGTTTCTAGGACTCTAAACCAAGTTTTATGCAACATGAGTTCTTATAAGTTCCTCAATGAGCGTTGTACAAGTTTGACGAACGTATGAAACATCTAACAACGTGTTTCTAGGACTCTAAACCAAGTTTCATGCAACATGAGTGCTTATAAGTTCCTCAATGAGCTTTGTACAAGTTTGACGAATGTATGAAACATCTAACAACGCGTTTCTAGGACTCTAAACCAAGTTTCATGCAAGATGAGTGCTTATAAGTTCCTGAATGAGTTTTTTACAAGTTTAACAAACGTATGAAACATCTAACAACGCGTTTCTAAAACTCTAAACCAACTTACATGCAACATGAGTTCTTATAAGTTCCTCAATGAGCTTTGTACAAGTTTGACGAACGTATGAAACATCTAACAACGCGTTTCTAGGACTCTAAACCAACTTACATGCAACATGAGTTCTTATAAGTTCCTCAATGAGCTTTGTACAAGTTTGACGAACGTATGAAACATCTAACAACGCGTTTCTAGGACTCTAAACCAAGTTTCATGCAACATGAGTGCTTATAAGTTCCTCAATGAGCTTTGTACAAGTTTGACGAACTTATGAAACATCTAACAACGCGTTTCTAGGACTCTAAACCAAGTTTCATGCAAGATGAGTGCTTATAAGTTCCTCAATGAGTTTTGTACAAGTTTGACGAATGTATGAAACATCTAACAAATCGTTTCTAGGACTCTAAACCAAGTTTCATGCAACATGAGAGCTTATAAGTTCCTCAATGAGTTTTGTACAAGTTTGACGAACGTATGAAACATCTAACAACGAGTTTCTAGGACTCTAAACCAAGTTTGATGCAAGATAAGAGCTTATAAGTTCCTCAATGAGCTTTGGACAAGTTTGACGAACGTATGAAACATCTAACAACGCGTTTCTAGGAATATAAACCAGGTTTCATGCAACATGAGTGCTTATAAGTTCCTCAATGAGCTTTGTACAAGTTTCACGAACTTATGAAACATCTAACAACGCGTTTCTAGGACTCCAAACCAAGTTTCATGCAACATGAGTGCTTTTAAGTTCCTCAATGAGCTTTGTACAAGTTTGACGAACGTATGAAACATCTAACAACGCGTTTCTAGGACTCTAAACCAAGTTTCATGCAACATGAGACCTTATAAGTTCCTCAATGAGCTTTGGACAAGTTTGACGAACGTATGAAACATCTAACAACGCGTTTCTAGGACTATAAACCAAGTTCCATGCAACATGAGTGCTTATAAGTTCCTAAATGAGCTTTGTGCAAGTTTGACGAACGTATGACACATCTAACAACGCGTTTCTAGGACTTTAAACCAAGTTTCATGCAACATGAGTGCTTATAAGTGTCTCAATAAGCTTTGTGCAAGTTTGACGAACTTATGAAACATCTAACAACTCGTTTCTAGGACTCTAAACAAAGTTTCATGCAACATGAGAGCTTATAAATTCCTCAATGAGCTTTGTACAAGTTTGACGAACGTATGAAACATCTAACAACGCGTTTCTAGGACTATAAACCAAGTTTCATGCAACATGAGTGCTTATAAGTTCCTCAATGAGCTTTGTACAAGTTTCACGAACTTATGAAACATCTAACAACGCGTTTCTAGGACTCTAAACCAAGTTTCATGCAACATGAGAGCTTATAAGTTCCTCAATGAGCTTTGTACAAGTTTGACAAATGATGAAACATCTAACAACATGTTTCTAGGACTCTAAACCAAGTTTCATGCAACATGAGTTCTTATAAGTTCCTCAATGAGCATTGTACAAGTTTGAAGAACGTATGAAACATCTAACAACGTGTTTCTAGGACTCTAAACCAAGTTTCATGCAACATGAGTGCTTATAAGTTCCTCAATGAGCTTTGTACAAGTTTGACGAATGTATGAAACATCTAACAACGCGTTTCTAGGACTCTAAACCAAGTTTCATGCAAGATGAGTGCTTATAAGTTCCTGAATGAGCTTTGTACAAGTTTAACAAACGTATGAAACATCTAACAACGCGTTTCCAAAACTCTAAACCAAGTTACATACAACATGAGTTCTTATAAGTTCCTCAATGAGCTTTGTACAAGTTTGACGAACGTATGAAACATCTAACAACGCGTTTCTAGGACTCTAAACCAAGTTACATGCAACATGAGTTCTTATAAGTTCCTCAATTAGCTTGGTACAAGTTTGACGAACGTATGAAACATTTAACAACGCGTTTCTAGGACTATAAACCAGGTTTCATTCAATATGAGTGCTTATAAGTTCCTCAATGAGCTTTGTACAAGTTTGATGAACGTATGAAACATCTAACAACGCGTTTCTAGGACTCTAAACCAAGTTTCATGCAACATGAGAGCTTATAAGTTCCTCAATGAGCTTTGTACAAGTTTGACTTACGTATGAAACATCTAACAACACGTTTCTAGGACTATAAACCAAGTTCCATGCAGCATGAGTGCTTATAAGTTCCTCAATGAGCTTTGTGTAAGTTTGACGAACGTATGAAACATCTAACAACGCGTTTCTAGGACTTCAAACCAAGTTTCATGCAACATGAGTGTTTATAAGTGTCTCAATGAGCTTTGTGCAAGTTTGACGAACTTATGAAACATCTAACAACTCGTTTCTAGGACTCTAAACAAAGTTTCATGCAACATGAGAGCTTATAAGTTCCTCAATGAGCTTTGTACAAGTTTGACGAACGTATGAAACATCTAACAACGCGTTTCTAGGACTATAAACCAAGTTTCATGCAACATGAGTGCTTATAAGTTCCTCGAATAAGCTTTGTACAAGTTTCACGAACTTATGAAACATCTAACAACACGTTTCTAGGACTCTAAACCAAGTTTCATGCAACATGAGTGCTTATAAGTTCCTCAATGAGCTTTGTACAAGTTTCACGAACTTATGAAACATCTAAGAATGCGTTTCTATGACTCTAAACCAAGTTTAATGCAACATGAGTGCTTATAAGTTCCTCAATGAGCTTTGTACAAGTTTCACGAACTTATGAAACATCTAAGAATGCGTTTCTAGGACTCTAAACCAAGTTTCATGCAACATGAGTGCTTATAAGTTCCTCAATGAGCTTTGTACAAGTTTCACGAACTTATGAAACATCTAAGAATGCGTTTCTAGGACTCTAAACCAAGTTTCATGCAACATGAGTGCTTATAAGTTCCTCAATGAGCTTTGTACAAGTTTCACGAACTTATGAAACATCTACCAACGCGTTTCTAGGACCCTAAACCAAGTTTCATGCAACATGAGAGCTTATAAGTTCCTCAATGAGTTTTGTACAAGTTTGACAAATGATGAAACATCTAACAACGTGTTTCTAGGACTGTAAACCAAGTTTCATGCAACATGAGTTCTTATAAGTTCCTCAATGAGCGTTGTACAAGTTTGAAGAACGTATGAAACATCTAACAACGTGTTTCTAGGACTCTAAACCAAGTTTCATGCAACATGAGTGCTTATAAGTTCCTCAATCAGCTTTGTACAAGTTTGACGAATGTATGAAACATCTAACAACGCGTTTCTAGGACTCTAAACCAAGTTTCATGCAAGATGAGTGCTTATAAGTTCCTGAATGAGCTTTGTACAAGTTTAACAAACGTATGAAACATCTAACAACGCGTTTCTAAAACTCTAAACCAAGTTACATACAACATGAGTTCTTATAAGTTCCTCAATGAGCTTGGTACAAGTTTGACGAACGTATGAAACATCTAACAACGCGTTTCTAGGACTATAAACCAGGTTTCATGCAACATGAGTGCTTATAAGTTCCTCAATGAGCTTTGTTCAAGTTTGATGAACGTATGAAACATCTAACAACGCGTTTCTAGGACTCTAAACCAAGTTTCATGCAACATGAGAGCTTATAAGTTCCTCAATGAGCTTTGTACAAGTTTGACGTACGTATGAAACATCTAACAACGCGTTTCTAGGACTATAAACCAAGTTCCATGCAGCATGAGTGCTTATAAGTTCCTCAACGAGCTTTGTGCAAGTTTGACGAACGTATGAAACATCTAACAACGCGTTTCTAGGACTTCAAACCAAGTTTCATGCAACATGAGTGTTTATAAGTGTCTCAATGAGCTTTGTGCAAGTTTGACGAACTTATGAAACATCTAAAAACTCGTTTCTAGGACTCTAAACAAAGTTTCATGCAACATGAGAGCTTATAAGTTCCTCAATGAGCTTTGTACAAGTTTGACGAACGTATGAAACATCTAACAACGCGTTTCTAGGACTCTAAACCAAGTTTCATGCTACATGAGTGCTTATAAGTTCCTCAATGAGCTTTGTACAAGTTTCACGATCTTATGAAACATCTAAGAATGCGTTTCTAGGACTCTAAACCAAGTTTCATGCAACATGAGTGCTTATAAGTTCCTCAATGAGCTTTGTACAAGTTTCACGAACTTATGAAACATCTAAGAATGCGTTTCTAGGACTCTAAACCAAGTTTCATGCAACATGAGTGCTTATAAGTTCCTCAATGAGCTTTGTACAAGTTTGACGAACGTATGAAACATCTAACAACGCGTTTCTAGGACTATAAACCAAGTTCCATGCAACATGAATGCTTATAAGTTCCTCAATGAGCTTTGTGCAAGTTTGACGAACGTATGAAACATCTAACAACGCGTTTCTAGGACTTTAAACCAAGTTTCATGCAACATGAGTGTTTATAAGTGTCTCAATAAGCTTTGTGCAAGTTTGAAGAACTTCGAAACATCTAACAACTCGTTTCTAGGACTCTAAACAAAGTTTCATGCAACATGAGAGCTTAGAAGTTCCTCAATGAGCTTTGTACAAGTTTGACGAACGTATGAAACATCTAACAACGCGTTTCTAGGACTATAAACCAAGTTTCATGCAACATGAGTGCTTATAAGTTCCTCAATGAGCTTTGTATAAGTTTCACGAACTTATGAAACATCTAACAACGCGTTTCTAGGACTCTAAACCAAGTTTCATGCAACATGAGTGCTTATAAGTTCCTCAATGAGCTTTGTACAAGTTTCACGAACTTATGAAACATCTAACAACGCGTTTCTAGGACTCTAGACCAAGTTTCATGCAACATGAGAGCTTATAAGTTCCTCAATGAGCTTTGTACCAGTTTGACAATTGATGAAACATCTAACAACGTGTTTCTAGGACTCTAAACCAAGTTTCATGCAACATGAGTTCTTATAAGTTCCTCAATGAGCGTTGTACAAGTTTGACGAACGTATGAAACATCTAACAACGTGTTTCTAGGACTCTAAACCAAGTTTCATGCAACATGAGTGCTTATAAGTTCCTCAATGAGCTTTGTACAAGTTTGACCAATGTATGAAACATCTAACAACGTGTTTCTAGGACTCTAAACCAAGTTTCATGCAAGATGAGTGCTTATAAGTTCCTGAATGAGCTTTGTACAAGTTTAACAAACGTATGAAACATCTAACAACGCGTTTCTAAAACTCTAACCCAAGTTACATGCAACATGAGTTCTTATAAGTTCTTCAATGAGCTTTGTACAAGTTTGACGAACGTATGAAACATCTAACAACGCGTTTCTAGGACTCTAAACCAAGTTACATGCAACATGAGTTCTTATAAGTTCCTCAATGAGCTTTGTACAAGTTTTACGAACGTATGAAACATCTAACTACGTGTTTCTAGGACTCTAAACCAAGTTTCATGCAACATGAGTGCTTATAAGTTCCTCAATGAGCTTTGTACAAGTTTGACAAACATATGAAACATCTAACAACGCGTTTCTAAAACTCTAAACCAAGTTTCATGCAACATGAGAGCTTATAAGTTCCTCAATGAGCTTTGTACAAGTTTGACGAACGTATGAAACATCTAACAACGCGTTTCTAGGACTTTAAACCAAGTTTCATGCAACATGAGTGTTTATAAGTGTCTCAATGAGCTTTGTGCAAGTTTGACGAACTTATGAAACATCTAACAACTCGTTTCTAGGACTCTAAACAAAGTTTCATGCAATATGAGAGCTTATAAGTTCCTCAATGAGCTTTGTACAAGTTTGACGAACGTATGAAACATCTAACAACGCGTTTTTAGGACTATAAACCAGGTTTCATGCAACATGAGTGCTTATAAGTTCCTCAATGAGCTTTGTACAAGTTCCACGAAATTATGAAACATCTAACAACGCGTTTCTAGGAATCTAAACCAAGTTTCATGCAACATGAGTGCTTATAAGTTCCTCAAAGAGCTTTGTACATGTTTCACGAACTTATGAAACATCTAACAACGCGTTTCTAGGACTCTAAACCAAGTTTCATGCAACATGAGAGCTTATAAGTTCCTCAATGAGCTTTGTACAAGTTTGACAAATGATGAAACATCTAACAACGTGTTTCTAGGACTCTAAACCAAGTTTCATGCGACATGAGTGCTTATAAGTTCCTCAATGAGCTTTGTACAAGTTTCACGAACTTATGAAACATCTAACAACGCGTTTCTAGGACTCTAAACCAAGTTTCATGCAACATGAGAGCTTATAAGTTCCTCAATGAGCTTTGTACAAGTTTGACAAATGATGAAACATCTAACAACGTGTTTCTAGGACTCTAAACCAAGTTTCATGCAACATGAGTTCTTATAAGTTCCTCAATGAGCGTTATACAAGTTTGACGAACGTATGAAACATCTAACAACGTGTTTCTAGGACTCTAAACCAAGTTTCATGCAACATGAGTGCTTATAAGTTCCTCAATGAGCTTTGTACAAGTTTGACCAATGTATGAAACATCTAACAACGCGTTTCTAGGACTCTAAACCAAGTTTCATGCAACATGAGAGCTTATAAGTTCCTCAATGAGCTTTGTACAAGTTTGACGAACGTATGAAACATCTAACAACGCGTTTCTAGGACTATAAACCAAGTTCCATGCAACATGAGTGCTTATAAGTTCCTCAATGAGCTTTGTGCAAGTTTGACGAACGTATGAAACATCTAACAACGCGTTTTTAGGACTTTAAACCAAGTTTCATGCAACATGAGTGTTTATAAGTGTCTCAATAAGCTTTGTGCAAGTTTTAAGAACTTATGAAACATCTAACAACTCGTTTCTAGGACTCTAAACAAAGTTTCATGCAACATGAGAGCTTAGAAGTTCCTCAATGAGCTTTGTACAAGTTTGACGAACGTATGAAACATCTAACAACGCGTTTCTAGGACTATAAACCAAGTTTCATGCAACATGAGTGCTTATAAGTTCCTCAATGAGCTTTGTATAAGTTTCACGAACTTATGAAACATCTAACAACGCGATTCTAGGACTCTAAACCAAGTTTCATGCAACATGAGTGCTTATAAGTTCCTCAATGAGTTTTGTACAGGTTTCACGAACTTATGAAACATCTAACAACGCGTTTCTAGGACTCTATACCAAGTTTCATGCAACATGAGAGCTTATAAGTTCCTCAATGAGCTTTGTACCAGTTTGACAAATGATGAAACATCTAACAACGTGTTTCTAGGACTCTAAACCAAGTTTCATGCAACATGAGTTCTTATAAGTTCCTCAATGAGCGTTGTACAAGTTTGACGAACGTATGAAACATCTAACAACGTGTTTCTAGGACTCTAAACCAAGTTTCATGCAACATGAGTGCTTATAAGTTCCTCAATGAGCTTTGTACAAGTTTGACCAATGTATGAAACATCTAACAACGTGTTTCTAGGACTCTAAACCAAGTTTCATGCAAGATGAGTGCTTATAAGTTCCTGAATGAGCTTTGTACAAGTTTAACAAACGTATGAAACATCTAACAACGCGTTTCTAAAACTCTAAACCAAGTTACATGCAACATGAGTTCTTATAAGTTCTTCAATGAGCTTTGTACAATATTGACGAACGTATGAAACATCTAACAACGCGTTTCTAGGACTCTAAACCAAGTTACATGCAACATGAGTTCTTATAAGTTCCTCAATGAGCTTTGTACAAGTTTTACGAACGTATGAAACATCTAACTACGTGTTTCTTGGACTCTAAACCAAGTTTCATGCAACATGAGTGCTTATAAGTTCCTCAATGAGTTTTGTACAAGTTTGACAAACGTATGAAACATCTAACAACGCGTTTCTAAAACTCTAAACCAAGTTTCATGCAACATGAGAGCTTATAAGTTCCTCAATGAGCTTTTTACAAGTTTGACGAACGTATGAAACATCTAACAACGCGTTTCTAGGACTCTAAACCAAGTTTCATGCAACATGAGAGCTTATAAGTTCCTCAATGAGCTTTGTACAAGATTGACGAATGTATGAAACATCTAACAACGCGTTTCTAGGACTATAAACCAAGTTTAGTGCAACATGAGTGCTTATAAGTTCTTCAATGAGCTTTGTGCAAGTTTGACGAACGTATGAAACATCTAACAACGCGTTTCTAGGACTTTAAACCAAGTTTCATGCAACATGAGTGTTTATAAGTGTCTGAATGAGCTTTGTGCAAGTTTGAAGAACTTATGAAACATCTAACAACTCGTTTCTAGGACTCTAAACAAAGTTTCATGCAACATGAGAGCTTATAAGTTCCTCAATGAGCTTTGTACAAGTTTGACGAACGTATGAAACATCTAACAACGCGTTTCTAGGACTATAAACCAGGTTTCATGCAACATGAGTGCTTATAAGTTCCTCAATGAGTTTTGTACAAGTTTGACGAACGTATGAAACATCTAACAACACGTTTCTAGGACTCTAAACCAAGTTTCATGCAACATGAAAGCTTATAAGTTCCTCACCGAGCTTTGTACAAGTTTGACGAACGTATGAAACATCTAAAAACGCGTTTCTAGGACTATAAACCAAGTTACATGCAACATGAGTGCTTATAAGTTCCTCAATGAGCTTTGTGCAAGTTCGACGAACGTATGAAACATCTAACAACGCGTTTCTAGGACTTTAAACCAAGTTTCATGCAACATGAGTGTTTATAAGTGTCTCAATGAGCTTTGTGCAAGTTTGACGAACTTATGAAACATCTAACAACTCGTTTCTAGGACTCTAAACAAAGTTTCATGCAATATGAGTGCTTATAAGTTCCTCAATGAGCTTTGTACAAGTTCCACGAAATTATGAAACATCTAACAACGCGTTTCTAGGAATCTAAACCAAGTTTCATTCAACATGAGTGCTTATAAGTTCCTCAATGAGCTTTGTACAAGTTTGACGAACGTATGAAACATCTAACAACGCGTTTCTAGGACTCTAAACCAAGTTTCATGCAACATGAGTGCTTATAAATTCCTCAATGAGCTTTTGTACAAGTTTCACGAACTTATGAAACATCTAACAACGCGTTTCTAGGACTCTAAACCAAGTTTCATGCAACATGAGAGCTTATAAGTTCCTCAATGAGCTTTGTACAAGTTTGACAAATGATGAAACATCTAACAACGTGTTTCTAGGACTCTAAACCAAGTTTTTATGCAACATGAGTTCTTATAAGTTCCTCAATGAGCGTTGTACAAGTTTGACGAACGTATGAAACATCTAACAACGTGTTTCTAGGACTCTAAACCAAGTTTCATGCAACATGAGTGCTTATAAGTTCCTCAATGAGCTTTGTACAAGTTTGACGAATGTATGAAACATCTAACAACGCGTTTCTAGGACTCTAAACCAAGTTTCATGCAAGATGAGTGCTTATAAGTTCCTGAATGAGTTTTTTACAAGTTTAACAAACGTATGAAACATCTAACAACGCGTTTCTAAAACTCTAAACCAACTTACATGCAACATGAGTTCTTATAAGTTCCTCAATGAGCTTTGTACAAGTTTGACGAACGTATGAAACATCTAACAACGCGTTTCTAGGACTCTAAACCAAGTTACATGCAACATGAGTTCTTATAAGTTCCTCAATGATCTTTGTACAAGTTTGACGAACGTATGAAACTTCTAACAACGTGTTTCTAGTACTCTAAACCAAGTTTCATGCAACATGAGTGCTTATAAGTTCCTTAATGAGCTTTGTACAAGTTTGACGAATGTATGAAACATCTAACAACGCGTTTCTAGGATTCTAAACCAAGTTTCATGCAAGATGAGTGCTTATAAGTTCTTCAATGAGCTTTGTACAAGTTTAACAAACGTATGAAACATCTAACAACGCGTTTCTAAAACTCTAAACCAAGTTTCATGCAAGATGAGTGCTTATAAGTTCCTCAATGAGCTTTGTACAAGTTTGACGAACGTATGAAAAATCTAACAAATCGTTTCTAGGACTCTAAAACAAGTTTCATGAACATGAGAGCTTATCAGTTCCTCAATGAGCTTTGTACAAGTTTGACGAACGTATGAAACATCTAACAACGCGTTTCTAGGACTCTAAACCAAGTTTCATGCAACATGAGAGCTTATAAGTTCCTCAATGAGCTTTGTACAAGTTTGACGAACGTATGAAACATCTAACAACGCGTTTCTAGGACTATAAACCAAGTTTCATGCAACATGAGTGCTTATAAGTTCCTCAATGAGCTCTGTACAAGTTTGACGAACGTATGAAAAATCTAACAACGCGTTTCTAGGACTCTAAACCAAGTTTCATGCAACATGAGTGCTTATAAGTTCCTCAATGAGCTTTGTGCAAGTTTGACGAACGTATGAAACATCTAACAACACGTTTCTAGGACTTTAAACCAAGTTTCATGCAACATGAGTGTTTATAGGTGTCTCAATGAGCTTTGTGCAAGTTTGACGAACTTATGAAACATCTAACAACTCGTTTCTAGGACTCTAAACAAAGTTTCATGCAACATGACAGCTTATAAGTTCTTCAATGAGCTTTGTACAAGTTTGACGAACGTATGAAACATCTAACAACGCGTTTCTAGGACTATAAACCAAGTTTCATGCAACATGAGTGCTTATAAGTTCCTCAATAAGCTTTGTACAAGTTTCACGAACTTATGAAACATCTAACAACGCGTTTCTAGGACTCTAAACCAAGTTTCATGTATCATGAGAGCTTATAAGTTCCTCAATGAGCTTTGTACAAGTTTGACGAACGTATGAAGCATATAACAACGTGTTTCTAGGACTATAAACCAAGTTTCATGCAACATGAGCGCTTATAAGTTCCTCAATGAGCTTTGTACAAATTTGATGAACGTATGAAACATCTAACAACGCGTTTCTAGGACTTTAAACCAAGTTTTATGAAACATGAGTGTTTATAAGTGTCTCAATGAGCTTTGTACAAGTTTGACGAACGTATGAAACATCTAACAACGCGTTTCTAAAACTCTAAACCAAGTTTCATGCAACATGAGTGCTTATAAGTTCCTCAATGAGCTTTGTACAAGTTCCACGAAATTATGAAACATCTAACGGCGCGTTTCTAGGAATCTAAACCAAGTTTCATGCAAGATGACTGCTTATAAGTTCCTCAATGAGCTTTGTACAAGTTTGACAAACGTTTGAAACATCTAACAACACGTTTCTAAAACTCTAAACCAAGTTTCATGCAAGATGAGTGCTTATAAGTTCCTCAAAGAGCTTTGTACAAGTTTGACGAACGTATGAAACATCTAACAAATCGTTTCTAGGACTCTAAACAAAGTTTCATGCAACATGAGAGCTTATAAGTTCTTCAATGAGCTTTGTACAAGTTTTACGAACGTATGAAACATCTAACAACGCGTTTCTAGGACTCTAAACCAAGTTTCATGCAACATGAGTGCTTATAAGTTCCTCAATGAGCTTTGTACAAGTTTCAAGAACTTATGAAACATCTAACAACGCGTTTCTAGGACTCTAAACCAAGTTTCATGCAACATGAGAGCTTATAAGTTCCTCAATGAGCTTTTTACAAGTTTGACAAATGATGAAACATCTAACAACGTGTTTCTAGGACTCTAAACCAAGTTTCATGCAACATGAGTTCTTATAAGTTCCTCAATCAGCGTTGTACAAGTTTGACGAACGTATGAAACATCTAACAACGTGTTTCTAGGACTCTAAACCAAGTTTCATGCAACAATAGTGCTTATAAGTTCCTCAATGAGCTTTGTACAAGTTTGACGAATGTATGAAACATCTAACAACGCTTTTCTAGGAATCTAAACCAAGTTTCATGCAAGATGAGTGCTTATAAGTTCCTGAATGAGCTTTGTACAAGTTTAACAAACGTATGAAACATCTAACAATGCGTTTCTAAAACTCTAAACCAAGTTACATGCAACATGAGTTCTTATAAGTTCCTCAATGACCTTTGTACAAGTTTGACGAACGTATGAAACATCTAACAACGCGTTTCTAGGACTCTAAACCAAGTTACATGCAACATGAGTTCTTATAAGTTCCTCAATGAGCTTTGTACAAGTTTGACGACCGTATGAAACTTCTAACAACGTGTTTCTAGGACTCTAAACCAAGTTTCATGCAACATGAGTGCTTATAAATTCCTTAATGAGCTTTGTACAAGTTTGACGAATGTATGAAACATCTAACAACGCGTTTCTCGGACTCTAAACCAAGTTTCATGCAAGATGAGTGCTTATAAGTTCCTCAATGAGCTTTGTACAAGTTTGACGAACGTATGAAACATCTAACAAATCGTTTCTAGGACTTTAAACCAAGTTTCATGCAAGATGAGTGCTTATAAGTTCCTCAATAAGCTTTGTACAAGTTTGACGAACGTATGAAACATCTAACAAATCGTTTCTAGGACTCTAAACCAAGTTTCATGCAACATGAGAGCTTATACGTTCCTCAATGAGCTCTGTACAAGTTTGACGAATGTATGAAACATCTAACAAATCGTTTCTAGGACTCTAAACCAAGTTTCATGCAACATGAGAGCTTATAAGTTCCTCAATGAGCTTTGTACAAGTTTGACGAACGTATGAAAAA
Source organism: Cochlearia excelsa (assembly GCA_963556525.1). Classification (NCBI taxonomy): domain Eukaryota; kingdom Viridiplantae; phylum Streptophyta; class Magnoliopsida; order Brassicales; family Brassicaceae; genus Cochlearia; species Cochlearia excelsa. The sequence goes on along the minus strand of OY748327.1, from coordinate 33,013,895 downwards.
TCTAACAACGCGTTTCTAGGACTATAAACCAAGTTTCATGCAACATGAGTGCTTATAAGTTCCTCAATGAGTTTTGTACAAGTTTCACGAACTTATGAAACATCTAACAACGCGTTTCTAGGACTCTAAACCAAGTTTCATGCATCATGGGAGCTTATAAGTTCCTCAATGAGCTTTGTACAAGTTTGACGAACGTATGAAACATATAACAACGTGTTTCTAGGACTATAAACCAAGTTTCATGCAACATGAGTTCTTATAAGTTCCTCAATGAGCTTTGTACAAGTTTGACAAACGTATGAAACATCTAACAACGCGTTTCTAAAACTCTAAACCAAGTTTCATGCAAGATGAGTGCTTATAAGTTCCTCAATGAGCTTTGTACAAGTTTGACGAACGTATGAAACATCTAACAACGTGTTTCTAGGACTCTAAACCAAGTTTCATGCAACAAGAGTGCTTATAAGTTCCTCAATGAACTTTTGTACAAGTTTGACGAATGTATGAAACATCTAACAACGCGTTTCTAGGAATCTAAACCAAGTTTCATCCAAGATGAGTGCTTATAAGTTCCTGAATGAGCTTTGTACAAGTTTAACAAACGTATGAACCATCTTACAACGCGTTTCTAAAACTCTAAACCAAGTTACATGCAACATGAGTTCTTATAAGTTCCTCAATGACCTTTGTACAAGTTTGACGAACGTATGAAACATCTAACAACGCGTTTCTAGGACTCTAAACCAAGTTACATGCAACATGAGTTCTTATAAGTTCCTCAATGAGCTTTGTACAAGTTTGACGACCGTATGAAACTTCTAACAACGTGTTTCTAGGACTCTAAACCAAGTTTCATGCAACATGAGTGCTTATAAATTCCTTAAATGAGCTTTGTACAAGTTTGACGAATGTATGAAACATCTAACAACGCGTTTCTCGGACTCTAAACCAATTTTCATGCAAGATGAGTGCTTATAAGTTCCTCAATGAGCTTTGTACAAGTTTGACAAATGATGAAACATCTAACAACGTGTTTCTAGGACTCTAAACCAAGTTTTATGCAACATGAGTTCTTATAAGTTCCTCAATGAGCGTTGTACAAGTTTGACGAACGTATGAAACATCTAACAACGTGTTTCTAGGACTCTAAACCAAGTTTCATGAAACATGAGTGCTTATAAGTTCCTCAATGAGCTTTGTACAAGTTTGACGAATTTATGAAACATCTAACAACGCGTTTCTAGGACTCTAAACCAAGTTTCATGCAAGATGAGTGCTTATAAGTTCATGAATGAGTTTTGTACAAGTTTAACAAACGTATGAAACATCTAACAACGCGTTTCTAAAACTCTAAACCAACTTACATGCAACATGAGTTCTTATAAGTTCCTCAATGAGCTTTGTACAAGTTTGACGAACGTATGAAACATCTAACAACGCGTTTCTAGGACTCTAAACCAAGTTACATGCAACATGAGTTCTTATAAGTTCCTCAATGATCTTTGTACAAGTTTGACGAACGTATGAAACTTCTAACAACGTGTTTCTAGGACTCTAAACCAAGTTTCATGCAAGATGAGTGCTTATAAGTTCTTCAATGAGCTTTGTACAAGTTTAACAAACGTTTGAAACATCTAACAACGCGTTTCTAAAACTCTAAACCAAGTTTCATGCAAGATGAGTGCTTATAAGTTCCTCAATGAGCTTTGTACAAGTTTGACGAACATATGAAACATCTAACAAATCGTTTCTAGGACTCTAAACCAAGTTTCATGAACATGAGAGCTTATAAGTTCCTCAATGAGCTTTGTACAAGTTTGACGAACGTATGAAACATCTAACAACGCGTTTCTAGGACTCTAAACCAAGTTTCATGCAACATGAGAGCTTATAAGTTCCTCAATGAGCTTTGTACAAGTTTGACGAACGTATGAAACATCTAACAACGCGTTTCTAGGACTATAAACCAAGTTTCATGCAACATGAGTGCTTATAAGTTCCTCAATGAGCTTTGTACAAGTTTGACGAACGTATGAAAAATCTAACAACGCGTTTCTAGGACTCTAAACCAAGTTTCATGCAACATGAGTGCTTATAAGTTCCTCAATGAGCTTTGTGCAAGTTTGACGAACGTATGAAACATCTAACAACACGTTTCTAGGACTTTAAACCAAGTTTCATGCAACATGAGTGCTTATAAGTTCCTCAATAAGTTTTGTACTAGTTTCACGAACTTATGAAACATCTAACAACGCGTTTCTAGGACTCTAAACCAAGTTTCATGCATCATGAGAGCTTATAAGTTCCTCAATGAGCTTTGTACAAGTTTGACGAACGTATGAAACATATAACAACGTGTTTCTAGGACTATAAACCAAGTTTCATGCAACATGAGTGCTTATAAGTTCCTCAATGAACTTTGTACAAGTTTGATGAACGTATGAAACATCTAACGACGCGTTTCTAGGAATCTAAACCAAGTTTCATGCAAGATGAGTGCTTATAAGTTCCTCAATGAGCTTTGTACAAGTTTGACAAACGTATGAAACATCTAACAACACGTTTCTAAAACTCTAAACCAAGTTTCATGCAAGATGAGTGCTTATAAGTTCCTCAATGAGCTTTGTACAAGTTTGACGAACGTATGAAACATCTAACAACGTGTTTCTAGGACTCTAAACCAAGTTTCATGCAACAAGTATGCTTATAAGTTCCTCAATGAACTTTTGTACAAGTTTGACGAATGTATGATTCACCTAACAACGCGTTTCTAGGAATCTAAACCAAGTTTCATCCAAGATGAGTGCTTATAAGTTCCTGAATGAGCTTTGTACAAGTTTAACAAACGTATGAACCATCTTACAACGCGTTTCTAAAACTCTAAACCAAGTTACATGCAACATGAGTTCTTATAAGTTCCTCAACGACCTTTGTACAAGTTTGACGAACGTATGAAACATCTAACAACGCGTTTCTAGGACTCTAAACCAAGTTACATGCAACATGAGTTCTTATAAGTTCCTCAATGAGCTTTGTACAAGTTTGACGACCGTATGAAACTTCTAACAACGTGTTTCTAGGACTCTAAACCAAGTTTCATGCAACATGAGTGCTTATAAATTCCTTAATGAGCTTTGTACAAGTTTGACGAATGTATGAAACATCTAACAACGCGTTTCTCGGACTCTAAACCAATTTTCATGCAAGATGAGTGCTTATAAGTTCCTCAATGAGCTTTCTACAAGTTTGACGAACGTATGAAACATCTAACAAATCGTTTCTAGGACTCTAAACCAAGTTTCATGCAAGATGAGTGCTTATAAGTTCCTCAATAAGCTTTGTATAAGTTTGACGAACGTATGAAACATCTAACAAATCGTTTCTAGGACTCTAAACCAAGTTTCATGCAACATGAGAGCTTATAAGTTCCTCAATGAGCTTTGTACAAGTTTGACGAACGTATGAAACATCTAACAACGCGTTTCTAGGACTATAAACCAAGTTTCATGCAACATGAGTGCTTATAAGTTCCTCAATGAGTTTTGTACAAGTTTCACGAACTTATGAAACATCTAACAACGCGTTTCTAGGACTTTAAACAAGTTTGACGTTTCAACATGGGTAGCTTAGAAACAATGAGCTTTGTACAAGTTTGACAACGTATGAAACATATAACAACGTGTTTCTAGGACTATAAACCAAGTTTCATGCAACATGAGTGCTTATAAGTTCCTCAATGAGCTTTGTACAAGTTTGACAAACGTATGAAACATCTAACAACGTGTTTCTAAAACTCTAAACCAAGTTTCATGCAAGATGAGTGCTTATAAGTTCCTCAATGAGCTTTGTACAAGTTTGACGAACGTATGAAACATCTAACAAATCGTTTCTAAAACTCTAAACCAAGTTTCATGCAAGATGAGTGCTTATAAGTTCCTCAATGAGCTTTGTACAAGTTTCACGAACTTATGAAACATCTAACAACGCGTTTCTAGGACTCTAAACCAAGTTTCATGCAACATGAGAGCTTATAAGTTCCTCAATGAGCTTTGTACAAGTTTGACAAATGATGAAACATCTAACAACGTGTTTCTAGGACTCTAAACCAAGTTTTATGCAACATGAGTTCTTATAAGTTCCTCAATGAGCGTTGTACAAGTTTGACGAACGTATGAAACATCTAACAACGTGTTTCTAGGACTCTAAACCAAGTTTCATGAAACATGAGTGCTTATAAGTTCCTCAATGAGCTTTGTACAAGTTTGATGAATGTATGAAACATCTAACAACGCGTTTCTAGGACTCTAAACCAAGTTTCATGCAAGATGAGTGCTTATAAGTTCTTGAATGAGTTTTGTACAAGTTTAACAAACGTATGAAACATCTAACAACGCGTTTCTAAAACTCTAAACCAACTTACATGCAACATGAGTTCTTATAAGTTCCTCAATGAGCTTTGTACAAGTTTGACGAACGTATGAAACATCTAACAACGCGTTTCTAGGACTCTAAACCAAGTTTCATGCAACATGAGTGCTTATAAGTTCCTTAATGAGCTTTGTACAAATTTGACGAATGTATGAAACATCTAACAACGCGTTTCTAGGACTCTAAACCAAGTTTCATGCAAGATGAGTGCTTATAAGTTCTTCAATGAGCTTTGTACAAGTTTAACAAACGTTTGAAACATCTAACAACGCGTTTCTAAAACTCTAAACCAAGTTTCATGCAAGATGAGTGCTTATAAGTTCCTCAATGAGCTTTGTACAAGATTGACGAACATATGAAACATCTAACAAATAGTTTCTAGGACTCTAAACCAAGTTTCATGAACATGAGAGCTTATAAGTTCCTCAATGAGCTTTGTACAAGTTTGACGAACGTATGAAACATCTAACAACGCGTTTCTAGGACTCTAAACCAAGTTTCATGCAACATGAGAGCTTATAAGTTCCTCAATGAGCTTTGTACAAGTTTGACGAACGTATGAAACATCTAACAACGCGTTTCTAGGACTATAAACCAAGTTTCATGCAACATGAGTGCTTATAAGTTCCTCAATGAGCTTTGTACAAGTTTGACGAACGTATGAAAAATCTAACAACGCGTTTCTAGGACTCTAAACCAAGTTTCATGCAACATGAGTGCTTATAAGTTCCTCAATGAGCTTTGTGCAAGTTTGACGAACGTATGAAACATCTAACAACACGTTTCTAGGACTTTAAACCAAGTTTCATGCAACATGAGTGTTTATAAGTCTCTCAATGAGCTTTGTGCAAGTTTGACGAACTTATGAAACATCTAACAACTCGTTTCTAGGACTCTAAACAAAGTTTCATGCAACATGAGAGCTTATAAGTTCCTCAATGAGCTTTGTACAAGTTTGACGAACGTATGAAACATCTAACAACGCGTTTCTAGGACTATAAACCAAGTTTCATGCAACATGAGTGCTTATAAGTTCCTCAATAAGTTTTGTACAAGTTTCACGAACTTATGAAACATCTAACAACGCGTTTCTAGGACTCTAAACCAAGTTTCATGCATCATGAGAGCTTATAAGTTCCTCAATGAGCTTTGTACAAGTTTGACGCACGTATGAAACATATAACAACGTGTTTCTAGGACTATAAACCAAGTTTCATGCAACATGAGTGCTTATAAGTTCCTCAATGAACTTTGTACAAGTTTGATGAACGTATTAAACATCTAACGGCGCGTTTCTAGGAATCTAAACCAAGTTTCATGCAAGATGAGTGCTTATAAGTTCCTCAATGAGCTTTGTACAAGTTTGACAAACGTATGAAACATCTAACAACACGTTTCTAAAACTCTAAACAAAGTTTCATGCAAGATGAGTGCTTATAAGTTCCTCAATGAGCTTTGTACAAGTTTGACGAACGTATGAAACATCTAACAAGTCGTTTCTAGGACTCTAAAACCAAGTTTCATGCAACATGAGAGCTTATAAGTTCCTCAATGAGCTTTGTACAAGTTTTACGAACGTATGAAACATCTAACAACGCGTTTCTAGGACTCTAAACCAAGTTTCATGCAACAGGAGTGCTTATAAGTTCCTCAATAAGCTTTGTACAAGTTTCACGAACTTATGAAACATCTAACAACGCGTTTCTAGGACTCTAAACCAAGTTTCATGCAACATGAGAGCTTATAAGTTCCTCAATGAGCTTTGTACAAGTTTGACAAATGATGAAACATCTAACAACGTGTTTCTAGGACTCTACACCAAGTTTCATGCAACATGAGTTCTTATAAGTTCCTCAATGAGCGTTGTACAAGTTTGACGAACGTATGAAACATCTAACAACGTGTTTCTAGGACTCTAAACCAAGTTTCATGCAACAATAGTGCTTATAAGTTCCTCAATGAGCTTTGTACAAGTTTGACGAATGTATGAAACATCTAACAACGCGTTTCTAGGAATCTAAACCAAGTTTCATGCAAGATGAGTGCTTATAAGTTCCTGAATGAGCTTTGTACAAGTTTAACAAACGTATGAAACATCTAACAACGCGTTTCTAAAACTCTAAACCAAGTTACATGCAACATGAGTTCTTATAAGTTCCTCAATGACCTTTGTACAAGTTTGACGAACGTATGAAACATCTAACAACGCGTTTCTAGGACTCTAAACCAAGTTACATGGAACATGAGTTCTTATAAGTTCCTCAATGAGCTTTGTACAAGTTTGACGACCGTATGAAACTTCTAACAACTTGTTTCTAGGACTCTAAACCAAGTTTCATGCAACATGAGTGCTTATAAATTCCTTAATGAGCTTTGTACAAGTTTGACGAATGTATGAAACATCTAACAACGCGTTTCTCGGACTCTAAACCAAGTTTCATGCAAGATGAGTGCTTATAAGTTCCTCAATGAGCTTTGTACAAGTTTGACGAACGTATGAAACATCTAACAAATCGTTCTAGGACTTTAAACCAAGTTTCATGCAAGATGAGTGCTTATAAGTTCCTCAATAAGCTTTGTACAAGTTTGACGATCGTATGAAACATCTAACAAATCGTTTCTAGGACTCTAAACCAAGTTTCATGCAACATGAGAGCTTATAAGTTCCTCAATGAGCTTTGTACAAGTTTGACGAACGTATGAAACATCTAACAAATCGTTTCTTGGACTCTAAACCAAGTTTCATGCAACATGAGAGCTTATAAGTTCCTCAATGAGCTTTGTACAAGTTTGACGAACGTATGAAACATCTAACAACGCGTTTCTAGGACTATAAACCAAGTTTCATGCAACATGAGTGCTTATAAGTTCCTCAATGAGTTTTGTACAAGTTTCACGAACTTATGAAACATCTAACAACGCGTTTCTAGGACTCTAAACCAAGTTTCATGCATCATGGGAGCTTATAAGTTCCTCAATGAGCTTTGTACAAGTTTGACGAACGTATGAAACATATAACAACGTGTTTCTAGGACTATAAACCAAGTTTCATGCAACATGAGTGCTTATAAGTTCCTCAATGAGCTTTGTACAAGTTTGACAAACGTATGAAACATCTAACAACGCGTTTCTAAAACTCTAAACCAAGTTTCATGCAAGATGAGTGCTTATAAGTTCCTCAATGAGCTTTGTACAAGTTTGACGAACGTATGAAACATCTAACAAATCGTTTCTAGGACTCTAAACCAAGTTTCATGCAACATGAGAGCTTATAAGTTCCTCAATGAGCTTTGTACAAGTTTGACGAACGTATGAAACATCTAACAACGCGTTTCTAGGACTCTAAACCAAGTTTCATGCAACATGAGTGCTTATAAGTTCCTCAATGAGCTTTGTACAAGTTTCACGAACTTATGAAACATCTAACAACGCGTTTCTAGGACTCTAAACCAAGTTTCATGCAACATGAGAGCTTATAAGTTCCTCAATGAGCTTTGTACAAGTTTGACAAATGATGAAACATCTAACAACGTGTTTCTAGGACTCTACACCAAGTTTCATGCAACATGAGTTCTTATAAGTTCCTCAATGAGCGTTGTACAAGTTTGACGAACGTATGAAACATCTAACAACGTGTTTCTAGGACTCTAAACCAAGTTTCATGCAACAATAGTGCTTATAAGTTCCTCAATGAGCTTTGTACAAGTTTGACGAATGTATGAAACATCTAACAACGCGTTTCTAGGAATCTAAACCAAGTTTCATGCAAGATGAGTGCTTATAAGTTCCTGAATGAGCTTTGTACAAGTTTAACAAACGTATGAAACATCTAACAACGCGTTTCTAAAACTCTAAACCAAGTTACATGCAACATGAGTTCTTATAAGTTCCTCAATGACCTTTGTACAAGTTTGACGAACGTATGAAACATCTAACAACGCGTTTCTAGGACTCTAAACCAAGTTACATGGAACATGAGTTCTTATAAGTTCCTCAATGAGCTTTGTACAAGTTTGACGACCGTATGAAACTTCTAACAACTTGTTTCTAGGACTCTAAACCAAGTTTCATGCAACATGAGTGCTTATAAATTCCTTAATGAGCTTTGTACAAGTTTGACGAATGTATGAAACATCTAACAACGCGTTTCTCGGACTCTAAACCAAGTTTCATGCAAGATGAGTGCTTATAAGTTCCTCAATGAGCTTTGTACAAGTTTGACGAACGTATGAAACATCTAACAAATCGTTTCTAGGACTTTAAACCAAGTTTCATGCAAGATGAGTGCTTATAAGTTCCTCAATAAGCTTTGTACAAGTTTGACGATCGTATGAAACATCTAACAAATCGTTTCTAGGACTCTAAACCAAGTTTCATGCAACATGAGAGCTTATAAGTTCCTCAATGAGCTTTGTACAAGTTTGACGAACGTATGAAACATCTAACAAATCGTTTCTTGGACTCTAAACCAAGTTTCATGCAACATGAGAGCTTATAAGTTCCTCAATGAGCTTTGTACAAGTTTGACGAACGTATGAAACATCTAACAACGCGTTTCTAGGACTATAAACCAAGTTTCATGCAACATGAGTGCTTATAAGTTCCTCAATGAGTTTTGTACAAGTTTCACGAACTTATGAAACATCTAACAACGCGTTTCTAGGACTCTAAACCAAGTTTCATGCATCATGGGAGCTTATAAGTTCCTCAATGAGCTTTGTACAAGTTTGACGAACGTATGAAACATATAACAACGTGTTTCTAGGACTATAAACCAAGTTTCATGCAACATGAGTGCTTATAAGTTCCTCAATGAGCTTTGTACAAGTTTGACAAACGTATGAAACATCTAACAACGCGTTTCTAAAACTCTAAACCAAGTTTCATGCAAGATGAGTGCTTATAAGTTCCTCAATGAGCTTTGTACAAGTTTGACGAACGTATGAAACATCTAACAAATCGTTTCTAGGACTCTAAACCAAGTTTCATGCAACATGAGAGCTTATAAGTTCCTCAATGAGCTTTGTACAAGTTTGACGAACGTATGAAACATCTAACAACGCGTTTCTAGGACTCTAAACCAAGTTTCATGCAACATGAGTGCTTATAAGTTCCTCAATGAGCTTTGTACAAGTTTCACGAACTTATGAAACATCTAACAACGCGTTTCTAGGACTCTAAACCAAGTTTCATGCAACATGAGAGCTTATAAGTTCCTCAATGAGCTTTGTACAAGTTTGACAAATGATGAAACATCTAACAACGTGTTTCTAGGACTCTAAACCAAGTTTTATGCAACATGAGTTCTTATAAGTTCCTCAATGAGCGTTGTACAAGTTTGACGAACGTATGAAACATCTAACAACGTGTTTCTAGGACTCTAAACCAAGTTTCATGAAACATGAGTGCTTATAAGTTCCTCAATGAGCTTTGTACAAGTTTGATGAATGTATGAAACATCTAACAACGCGTTTCTAGGACTCTAAACCAAGTTTCATGCAAGATGAGTGCTTATAAGTTCTTGAATGAGTTTTGTACAAGTTTAACAAACGTATGAAACATCTAACAACGCGTTTCTAAAACTCTAAACCAACTTACATGCAACATGAGTTCTTATAAGTTCCTCAATGAGCTTTGTACAAGTTTGACGAACGTATGAAACATCTAACAACGCGTTTCTAGGACTCTAAACCAAGTTTCATGCAACATGAGTGCTTATAAGTTCCTTAATGAGCTTTGTACAAATTTGACGAATGTATGAAACATCTAACAACGCGTTTCTAGGACTCTAAACCAAGTTTCATGCAAGATGAGTGCTTATAAGTTCTTCAATGAGCTTTGTACAAGTTTAACAAACGTTTGAAACATCTAACAACGCGTTTCTAAAACTCTAAACCAAGTTTCATGCAAGATGAGTGCTTATAAGTTCCTCAATGAGCTTTGTACAAGATTGACGAACATATGAAACATCTAACAAATAGTTTCTAGGACTCTAAACCAAGTTTCATGAACATGAGAGCTTATAAGTTCCTCAATGAGCTTTGTACAAGTTTGACGAACGTATGAAACATCTAACAACGCGTTTCTAGGACTCTAAACCAAGTTTCATGCAACATGAGAGCTTATAAGTTCCTCAATGAGCTTTGTACAAGTTTGACGAACGTATGAAACATCTAACAACGCGTTTCTAGGACTATAAACCAAGTTTCATGCAACATGAGTGCTTATAAGTTCCTCAATGAGCTTTGTACAAGTTTGACGAACGTATGAAAAATCTAACAACGCGTTTCTAGGACTCTAAACCAAGTTTCATGCAACATGAGTGCTTATAAGTTCCTCAATGAGCTTTGTGCAAGTTTGACGAACGTATGAAACATCTAACAACACGTTTCTAGGACTTTAAACCAAGTTTCATGCAACATGAGTGTTTATAAGTCTCTCAATGAGCTTTGTGCAAGTTTGACGAACTTATGAAACATCTAACAACTCGTTTCTAGGACTCTAAACAAAGTTTCATGCAACATGAGAGCTTATAAGTTCCTCAATGAGCTTTGTACAAGTTTGACGAACGTATGAAACATCTAACAACGCGTTTCTAGGACTATAAACCAAGTTTCATGCAACATGAGTGCTTATAAGTTCCTCAATAAGTTTTGTACAAGTTTCACGAACTTATGAAACATCTAACAACGCGTTTCTAGGACTCTAAACCAAGTTTCATGCATCATGAGAGCTTATAAGTTCCTCAATGAGCTTTGTACAAGTTTGACGCACGTATGAAACATATAACAACGTGTTTCTAGGACTATAAACCAAGTTTCATGCAACATGAGTGCTTATAAGTTCCTCAATGAACTTTGTACAAGTTTGATGAACGTATTAAACATCTAACGGCGCGTTTCTAGGAATCTAAACCAAGTTTCATGCAAGATGAGTGCTTATAAGTTCCTCAATGAGCTTTGTACAAGTTTGACAAACGTATGAAACATCTAACAACACGTTTCTAAAACTCTAAACAAAGTTTCATGCAAGATGAGTGCTTATAAGTTCCTCAATGAGCTTTGTACAAGTTTGACGAACGTATGAAACATCTAACAAGTCGTTTCTAGGACTCTAAACCAAGTTTCATGCAACATGAGAGCTTATAAGTTCCTCAATGAGCTTTGTACAAGTTTTACGAACGTATGAAACATCTAACAACGCGTTTCTAGGACTCTAAACCAAGTTTCATGCAACAGGAGTGCTTATAAGTTCCTCAATGAGCTTTGTACAAGTTTCACGAACTTATGAAACATCTAACAACGCGTTTCTAGGACTCTAAACCAAGTTTCATGCAACATGAGAGCTTATAAGTTCCTCAATGAGCTTTGTACAAGTTTGACAAATGATGAAACATCTAACAACGTGTTTCTAGGACTCTACACCAAGTTTCATGCAACATGAGTTCTTATAAGTTCCTCAATGAGCGTTGTACAAGTTTGACGAACGTATGAAACATCTAACAACGTGTTTCTAGGACTCTAAACCAAGTTTCATGCAACAATAGTGCTTATAAGTTCCTCAATGAGCTTTGTACAAGTTTGACGAATGTATGAAACATCTAACAACGCGTTTCTAGGAATCTAAACCAAGTTTCATGCAAGATGAGTGCTTATAAGTTCCTGAATGAGCTTTGTACAAGTTTAACAAACGTATGAAACATCTAACAACGCGTTTCTAAAACTCTAAACCAAGTTACATGCAACATGAGTTCTTATAAGTTCCTCAATGACCTTTGTACAAGTTTGACGAACGTATGAAACATCTAACAACGCGTTTCTAGGACTCTAAACCAAGTTACATGGAACATGAGTTCTTATAAGTTCCTCAATGAGCTTTGTACAAGTTTGACGACCGTATGAAACTTCTAACAACTTGTTTCTAGGACTCTAAACCAAGTTTCATGCAACATGAGTGCTTATAAATTCCTTAATGAGCTTTGTACAAGTTTGACGAATGTATGAAACATCTAACAACGCGTTTCTCGGACTCTAAACCAAGTTTCATGCAAGATGAGTGCTTATAAGTTCCTCAATGAGCTTTGTACAAGTTTGACGAACGTATGAAACATCTAACAAATCGTTTCTAGGACTTTAAACCAAGTTTCATGCAAGATGAGTGCTTATAAGTTCCTCAATAAGCTTTGTACAAGTTTGACGATCGTATGAAACATCTAACAAATCGTTTCTAGGACTCTAAACCAAGTTTCATGCAACATGAGAGCTTATAAGTTCCTCAATGAGCTTTGTACAAGTTTGACGAACGTATGAAACATCTAACAAATCGTTTCTTGGACTCTAAACCAAGTTTCATGCAACATGAGAGCTTATAAGTTCCTCAATGAGCTTTGTACAAGTTTGACGAACGTATGAAACATCTAACAACGCGTTTCTAGGACTATAAACCAAGTTTCATGCAACATGAGTGCTTATAAGTTCCTCAATGAGTTTTGTACAAGTTTCACGAACTTATGAAACATCTAACAACGCGTTTCTAGGACTCTAAACCAAGTTTCATGCATCATGGGAGCTTATAAGTTCCTCAATGAGCTTTGTACAAGTTTGACGAACGTATGAAACATATAACAACGTGTTTCTAGGACTATAAACCAAGTTTCATGCAACATGAGTGCTTATAAGTTCCTCAATGAGCTTTGTACAAGTTTGACAAACGTATGAAACATCTAACAACGCGTTTCTAAAACTCTAAACCAAGTTTCATGCAAGATGAGTGCTTATAAGTTCCTCAATGAGCTTTGTACAAGTTTGACGAACGTATGAAACATCTAACAAATCGTTTCTAGGACTCTAAACCAAGTTTCATGCAACATGAGAGCTTATAAGTTCCTCAATGAGCTTTGTACAAGTTTGACGAACGTATGAAACATCTAACAACGCGTTTCTAGGACTCTAAACCAAGTTTCATGCAACATGAGTGCTTATAAGTTCCTCAATGAGCTTTGTACAAGTTTCACGAACTTATGAAACAACGCGTTTCTAGGACTCTAAACCAAGTTTCATGCAACATGAGAGCTTATAAGTTCCTTAATGAGCTTTGTACAAGTTTGACAAATGATGAAACATCTAACAACGTGTTTCTAGGACTCTAAACCAAGTTGTATGCAACATGAGTTCTTATAAGTTCCTCAATGAGCGTTGTACAAGTTTGACGAACGTATGAAACATCTAACAACGTGTTCTAGGACTCTAAACCAAGTTTCATGCAACATGAGTGCTTAGAAGTTCCTCAATGAGCTTTGTACAAGTTTGACGAATGTATGAAACATCTAACAACGCGTTTCTAGGACTCTAAACCAAGTTTCATGCAAGATGAGTGCTTATAAGTTCCTGAATGAGTTTTGTACAATTTTAACAAACGTATGAAACATCTAACAACGCGTTTCTAAAACTCTAAACCAACTTACATGCAACATGAGTTCTTATAAGTTCCTCAATGAGCTTTGTACAAATTTGACGAACGTATGAAACATCTAACAACGCGTTTCTAGGACTCTAAACCAAGTTACATGCAACATGACTTCTTATAAGTTCCTCAATGATCTTTGTACAAGTTTGACGAACGTATGAAACTTCTAACAACGTGTTTCTAGGACTCTAAACCAAGTTTCATGCAACATGAGTGCTTATAAGTTCCTTAATGAGCTTTGTACAAGTTTGACGAATGTATGAAACATCTAACAACGCGTTTCTAGGACTCTAAACCAAGTTTCATGCAAGATGAGTGCTTATAAGTTTTTCAATGAACTTTGGACAAGTTTAACAAACGTATGAAACATCTAACAACGCGTTTCTAAAACTCTAAACCAAGTTTCATGCAAGATGAGTGCTTATAAGTTCCTCAATGAGCTTTCTACAAGTTTGACGAACGTATGAAACATCTAACAAATCGTTTCTAGGACTCTAAACCAAGTTTCATGAACATGAGAGCTTATAAGTTCCTCAATGAGCTTTGTACAAGTTTGACGAACGTATGAAACATCTAACAACGCGTTTCTAGGACTCTAAACCAAGTTTCATGCAACATGAGAGCTTATAAGTTCCTCAATGAGCTTTGTACAAGTTTGACGAACGTATGAAACATCTAACAACGCGTTTCTAGGACTATAAACCAAGTTTCATGCAACATGAGTGCTTATAAGTTCCTCAATGAGCTTTGTACAAGTTTGACGAACGTATGAAAAATCTAACAACGCGTTTCTAGGATTCTAAACCAAGTTTCATGCAACATGAGTGCTTATAAGTTCCTCAATGAGCTTTGTGCAAGTTTGACGAACGTATGAAACATCTAACAACACGTTTCTAGGACTTTAAACCAAGTTACATGCAAAATGAGTGTTTATAAGTGTCTCAATGAGCTTTGTGCAAGTTTGACGAACTTATGAAACATCTAACAACTCGTTTCTAGGACTCTAAACAAAGTTTCATGCAACATGAGAGCTTATAAGTTCCTCAATGAGCTTTGTACAAGTTTGACGAACGTATGAAACATCTAACAACGCGTTTCTAGGACTATAAACCAGTTTCATGCAACATGAGTGCTTATAAGTTCCTCAATAAGTTTTGTACAAGTTTCACGAACTTATGAAACATTTAACAACGCGTTTCTAGGACTCTAAACCAAGTTTCATGCATCATGAGAGCTTATAAGTTCCTCAATGAGCTTTGTACAAGTTTGACGAACGTATGAAACATATAACAACGTGTTTGTAGGACTATAAACCAAGTTTCATGCAACATGAGTGCTTATAAGTTCCTCAATGAACTTTGTACAAGTTTGATGAACGTATGAAACATCTAACGGCGTGTTTCTAGGAATCTAAACCAAGTTTCATGCAAGATGAGTGCTTATAAGTTCCTCAATGAGCTTTGTACAAGTTTGACAAACGTATGAAACATCTAACAACACGTTTCTAAAACTCTAAACCAAGTTTCATGCAAGATGAGTGCTTATAAGTTCCTCAATGAGCTTTTTACAAGTTTGACGAACGTATGAAACATCTAACAAATCGTTTCTAGGACTCTAAACCTAGTTTCATGCAACATGAGAGCTTATAAGTTCCTCAATGAGCTTTGTACAAGTTTTAAGAACGTATGAAACATCTAACAACGCGTTTCTAGGACTCTAAACCAAGTTTCATGCAACATGAGTGCTTATAAGTTCCTCAATGAGCTTTGTACAAGTTTCACGAACTTATGAAACATCTAACAACGCGTTTCTAGGACACTAAACCAAGTTTCATGCAACATGAGAGCTTATAAATTCCTCAATGAGCTTTGTACAAGTTTGACAAATGATGAAACATCTAACAACGTGTTTCTAGGACTCTAAACCAAGTTTCATGCAACATGAGTTCTTATAAGTTCCTCAATGAGCGTTGTACAAGTTTGACGAACGTATGAAACATCTAACAACGTGTTTCTAGGACTCTAAACCAAGTTTCATGCAAAAATAGTGCTTATAAGTTCCTCAATGCGCTTTGTACAAGTTTGACGAATGTATGAAACATCTAACCACGCGTTTCTAGGAATCTAAACCAAGTTTCATGCAAGATGAGTGCTTATAAGTTCCTGAATGAGCTTTGTACAAGTTTAACAAACGTATGAACCATCTAACAACGCGTTTCTAAAACTCTAAACCAAGTTACATGCAACATGAGTTCTTATAAGTTCCTCAATGAGCTTTGTACAAGTTTGACGAACGTATGAAACATCTAACAACGCGTTTCTAGGACTCTAAACCAAGTTACATGCAACATGAGTTCTTATAAGTTCCTCAATGAGCTTTGTACAAGTTTAACGACCGTATGAAACTTCTAACAACGTGTTTCTAGGACTCTAAACCAAGTTTCATGCAACATGAGTGCTTACAAGTTCCTTAATGAGCTTTGTACAAGTTTGACGAATGTATGAAACATCTAACAACGCGTTTCTCGGACTGTAAACCAAGTTTCATGCAAGATGAGTGCTTATAAGTTCCTCAATGAGCTTTGTACAAGTTTGACGAACGTATGAAACATCTAACAAATCGTTTCTAGGACTCTAAACCAAGTTTCATGCAAGATGAGTGCTTAGAAGTTCCTCAATAAGCTTTGTACAAGTTTGACGAACGTATTAAACATCTAACAAATCGTTTCTAGGACTCTAAACCAAGTTTCATGCAACATGAGAGCTTATAAGTTCCTCAATGAGCTTTGTACAAGTTTGACGAACGTATGAAACATCTAACAAATCGTTTCTAGGACTCTAAACCAAGTTTCATGCAACATGAGAGCTTATAAGTTCCTCAATGAGCTTTGTACAAGTTTGACGAACGTATGAAACATCTAACAACGCGTTTCTAGGACTATAAACCAAGTTTCATGCAACATGAGTGCTTATAAGTTCCTCAATGAGTTTTATACAAGTTTCACGAACTTATGAAACATCTAACAACGCGTTTCTAGGACTCTAAACCAAGTTTCATGCATCATGGGAGCTTATAAGTTCCTCAATGAGCTTTGTACAAGTTTGACGAACGTATGAAACATATAACAACGTGTTTCTAGGACTATAAACCAAGTTTCATGCAACATGAGTGCTTATAAGTTCCTCAATGAGGTTTGTACAAGTTTGATGAACGTATGAAACATCTAACAACGCGTTTCTAGGACTTTAAACCAAGTTTCATACAACATGAGTGTTTATAATTTTCTCAATGAGCTTTGTGCAACTTTGACGAACTTATGAAACATCTTACAACTCGTTTCTAGGACTCTAAACGAAGTTTCATGCAACATGAGAGCTTATAAGTTCCTCAATGAGCTTTGTACAAGTTTGACGAACGTATGAAACATCTAACAACGCGTTTCTAAAACTCTAAACCAAGTTTCATGCAACATGAGTGCTTATAAGTTCCTCAATGAGCTTTGTACAAGTTCCACGAAATTATGAAACATCTAACAACGCGTTTCTAGGACTCTAAACTAAGTTTCATGCAAGATGAGTGCTTATAAGTTCCTCCATGAGCTTTGTACAAGTTTGACGAACGTATTAAACATCTAACAACGCGTTTCTAGGACTCTAAACCAAGTTTCATGCAACATGAGTGCTTATAAGTTCCTCAATGAGCTTTTTACAAGTTTGACAAACGTATGAAACATCTAACAACGCGTTTCTAGGACTCTAAACCAAGTTTCATGCAACATGAGTGCTCATAAGTTCCTCAATGAGCTTTGTACAAATTTCACGAACTTATGAAACATCTAACAACGCGTTTCTAGGACTCTAAACCAAGTTTCATGCAACATGAGAGCTTATAAGTTACTAAATGAGCTTTGTACAAGTTTGACAAATGATGAAACATCTAACAACGTGATTTTAGGACTCTAAACCAAGTTTCATGCAACATGAGTTCTTATAAGTTCCTTAATGAGTTTTGTACAAGTTTGACGAACGTATGAAACATCTAACAACGTGAGTGCTTGGACTGTAAACCAAGTTTCATGCAAGATGAGTGCTTATAAGTTCCTCAATGAGCTTTGTACAACTTTAACAAACGAATGAAACATCTAACAACGCGTTTCTAAAACTCTAAACCAAGTTTCATGAAAGATGAGTGCTTATAAGTTCCTCAATGAGCTTTGTACAAGTTTGACGAACGTATGAAACATCTAACAACTTGTTTCTAGGACTCTAAACCAAGTTTCATGCAACTTGAGTGCTTATAAGTTCCTTAATGAGCTTTGTACAAGTTTGACGAATGTATGAAACATCTAACAACGCGTTTCTAGGACTCTAAACCAAGTTTCATGCAAGATGAGTGTTTATAAGTTCCTCAATGAGCTTTGTACAAGTTTAACAAACGTATGAAACATCTAACAACCCGTTTCTAAAACTCTAAACCAAGTTTCATGCAAGATGAGTGCTTATAAATTCCTCAATGAGCTTTGTACAAGTTTGACGAATGTATGAAACATCTAACGAATCGTTTCTAGGACTCTAAACCAATTTCATGCAACATGAGAGCTTATAAGTTCATCAATGAGCTTTGTACAAGTTTGACGAACGTATGAAACATCTAACAACGCGTTTCTAGGACTCTAAACCAAGTTTCATGCAACATGATAGCTTATAAGTTCCTCAATGAGCTTTATACAAGTTTGACGAACGTATGAAACATCTAACAACGCGTTTCTAGGACTATAAACCAAGTTTCATGCAACATGAGTGCTTATAAGTTCCTCAATGAGCTTTGTGCAAAGTTGACGAACGTATGAAACATCTAACAACGCGTTTCTAGAACTTTAAACCAAGTTTTATGCAACATGAGTGTTTATAAGTGTCTCAATGAGCTTTGTGCAAGTTTGACGAAGTTATGAAACATCTAACAACTCGTTTCTAGGACTATAAACAGAGTTTCATGCAACATGAGAGCTTATAAGTTCCTCAATGAGCTTTGTACAAGTTTGACGAACGTATGAAACATCTAACAACGCGTTTCTAGGACTATAAACCAAGTTTCATGCAACATGAGTTCTTATACGTTCCTCAATGAGCGTTGTACAAGTTTGACGAACGTATGAAACATCTAACAACGTGTTTCTAGGACTCTAAACCAAGTTTCATGCAACATGAGTGCTTATAAGTTCCTCAATGAGCTTTGTACAAGTTTGACGAATGTATGAAACATCTAACAACGCGTTTCTAGGACTCTAAACCAAGTTTCATGCAAGATGAGTGCTTATAAGTTCCTGAATGAGCTTTGTACAAGTTTAACAAATGTATGAAACATCTAACAACGCGTTTCTAAAACTCTAAACCAAGTTACATGCAACATGAGTTCTTATAAGTTCCTCAATGAGCTTTGTACAAGTTTGACGAACGTATGGAACATCTAACAACGCGTTTCTAGGACTCTAAACCAAGTTACATGCAACATGAGTTCTTATAAGTTCCTCAATGAGCTTTGTACAAGTTTGACGAACGTATGAAACTTCTAACAACGTGTTTCTAGGACTCTAAACCAAGTTTCATGCAACATGAGTGCTTATAAGTTCTTTAATGAGCTTTGTACAAGTTTGACGAATGTATGAAACATCTAACAACGCGTTTCTAGGACTCTAAACCAAGTTTCATGCAAGATGAGTGCTTATAAGTTCCTCAATGAGCTTTGTACAAGTTTAACAAACGTATGAAACATCTAACAACGCGTTTCTTAAACTCTAAATCAAGTTTCATGCAAGATGAGTGCTTATAAGTTCCTCAATGAGCATTGTACAAGTTTGACGAACGTATGAAACATCTAACAAATCGTTTCTAGGACTCTAAACCAAGTTTCATGCAACATGAGAGCTTATAAGTTCCTCAATGAGCTTTGTACAAGTTTGACGAACGTATGAAACATCTAACAACGCGTTTCTAGTACTCTAAACCAAGTTTCATGCAAAATGAGAGCTTATAAGTTCCTCAATGAGCTTTGTACAAGTTTGACGAACGTATGAAACATCTAACAACGCGTTTCTAGGACTATAATCCAACTTTCATGCAACATGAGTGCTTATAAGTTCCTCAATGAGCTTTGTACAAGTTTGACGAACGTATGGAACATCTAACAAAGCGTTTCTAGGACTCTAAACCAAGTTTCATGCAACGTGAGAGCTTATAAGTTCCTCAATGAGCTTTGTACAAGTTTGACGAACGTATGAAACATCGAACAACGCGTTTCTAGGACTTTAAACCAAGTTTCATGCAACATGAGTGTTTATAAGTGTCTCAATGAGCTTTGTACAAGTTTGACGAACGTATGAAACATCTAACAATGCGTTTCTAGGACTATAAACCAAGTTTCATGCAACATGAGTGCTTATAAGTTCCTCAATGAGCTTTGTACAAGTTTCACGACCTTATGAAACATCTAACAACACGTTTCTAGGACTCTAAACCAACTTTCATGCAACATGAGAGCTTATAAGTTCCTCAATGAGCTTTGTACAAGTTTGACAAATGATGAAACATCTAACTACGTGTTTCTAGGACTCTAAACCAAGTTTCATGCAACATGAGTTCTTAAAAGTTCCTCAATGAGCGTTGTACAAGTTTGACGAACGTATGAAACATCTAACAACGTGTTTCTAGGACTCTAAACCAAGTTTCATGCAACATGAGTGCTTATAAGTTCCTCAATGAGCTTTGTACAAGTTTGACGAATGTATGAAACATCTAACAACGCGTTTCTAGGACTCTAAACCAAGTTTCATGCAAGATGAGTGCTTATAAGTTCCTGAATGAGCTTTGTACAAGTTTAACAAACGTATGAAACATCTAACAACGCGTTTCTAAAACTCTAAACCAAGTTACATGCAACATGAGTTCTTATAAGTTCCTCAATGAGCTTTGTACAAGTTTGACGAAAGTATGAAACTTTTAACAACGTGTTTCTAGGACTCTAAACCAAGTTTCATGCAACATGAGTGCTTATAAGTTCTTTAATGAGCTTTGTACAAGTTTGACGAATGTATGAAACATCTAACAACGCGTTTCTAGGACTCTAAACCAAGTTTCATGCAAGATGAGTGCTTATAAGTTCCTCAATGAGCTTTGTACAAGTTTAACAAACGTATGAAACATCTAACAACGCGTTTCTAAAACTCTAAACCAAGTTTCATGCAAGATGAGTGCTTATAAGTTCCTCAATGAGCTTTGTACAAGTTTGACGAACGTATGAAACATCTAACAAATCGTTTCTAGGACTCTAAACCAAGTTTTATGCAACATGAGAGCTTATAAGTTCCTCAATGAGCTTTGTACAAGTTTGACGAACGTATGAAACATCTAACAACGCGTTTCTAGGACTCTAAACCAAGTTTCATGCAAAATGAGAGCTTATAAGTTCCTCAATGAGCTTTGTACAAGTTTGACGAACGTATGAAACATCTAACAACGCGTTTCTAAAACTCTAAACCAAGTTTCATGCAAGATGAGTGCTTATAAGTTCCTCAATGAGCTTTGTACAAGTTTGACGAACGTATGAAACATCTAACAAATCGTTTCTAGGACTCTAAACCAAGTTTCATGCAACATGAGAGCTTATAAGTTCCTCAATGAGCTTTGTACAAGTTTAACAAACGTATGAAACATCTAACAACGCGTTTCTAAAACTCTAAACCAAGTTTCATGCAAGATGAGTGCTTATAAGTTCCTCAATGAGCTTTGTACAAGTTTGACGAACGTATGAAACATCTAACAAATCGTTTCTAGGACTCTAAACCAAGTTTCATGCAACATGAGAGCTTATAAGTTCCTCAATGAGATTTGTACAAGTTTGACGAACGTATGAAAAATCTAACAACGCGTTTCTAGGACTCTAAACCAAGTTTCATGCAAAATGAGAGCTTATAAGTTCCTCAATGAGCTTTGTACAAGTTTGACGAACGTATGAAACATCTAACAACGCGTTTCTAGGACTATAAACCAACTTTCATGCAACATGAGTGCTTATAAGTTCCTCAATGAGCTTTGTACAAGTTTGACGAACGTATGGAACATCTAACAACGCGTTTCTAGGACTCTAAACCAAGTTTCATGCAACGTGAGAGCTTATAAGTTCCTCAATGAGCTTTGTACAAGTTTGACGAACGTATGAAACATCGAACAACGCGTTTCTAGGACTATAAACCAAGTTTCATGCAACATGAGTGCTTATAAGTTCCTCAATGAGGTTTGTGCAAGTTTGACGAACGTATGAAACATCTAACAACGCGTTTCTAGGACTTTAAACCAAGTTTCATGCAACATGAGTGTTTATAAGTGTCTCAATGAGCTTTGTACAAGTTTGACGAACGTATGAAACATCTAACAACGCGTTTCTAGGACTATAAACATGGTTTTATGCAACATGAGTGCTTATAAGTTCCTCAATGAGCTTTGTACAAGTTTCACGACCTTATGAAACATCTAACAACGCGTTTCTAGGACTCTAAACCAACTTTCATGCAACATGAGAGCTTATAAGTTCCTCAATGAGCTTTGTACAAGTTTGACAAATGATGAAACATCTAAAAACGTGTTTCTAGGACTCTAAACCAAGTTTCATGCAACATCGAGTTCTTATAAGTTTTTCAATGAGCGTTGTACAAGTTTGACGAACGTATGAAACATCTAACAACGTGTTTCTAGGACTCTAAACCAAGTTTCATGCAACATGAGTGCTTATAAGTTCCTCAATGAGCTTTGTACAAGTTTGACGAATGTATGAAACATCTAACAACGCGTTTCTAGGACTCTAAACCAAGTTTCATGCAAGATGAGTGCTTATAAGTTCCTGAATGAGCTTTGTACAAGTTTAACAAACGTATGAAACATCTAACAACGCGTTTCTAAAACTCGAAACCAAGTTACATGCAACATGAGTTCTTATAAGTTCCTCAATGAGCTTTATACAAGTTTGACGAACGTATGAAACATCTAACAACGCGTTTCTAGGACTATAAACCAAGTTTCATGCAACATGAGTGCTTATAAGTTCCTCAATGAGCTTTGTGCAAGTTTGACGAACGTATGAAACATCTAACAACGCGTTTCTAGGTCTTTAAACCAAGTTTCATGCAACATGAGTGTTTATAAGTGTCTCAATGAGCTTTTTGCAAGTTTGACGAACTTATGAAACATCTAACAACTCGTTTCTAGGACTATAAACAAAGTTTCATGCAACATGAGAGCTTATAAGTTCCTCAATGAGCTTTGTACAAGTTTGATGAACGTATGAAACATCTAACAACGCGTTTCTAGGACTATAAACCAAGTTTCATGCAACATGAGTTCTTATAAGTTCCTCAATGAGCGTTGTACAAGTTTGACGAACGTATGAAACATCTAACAACGTGTTTCTAGGACTCAAAACCAAGTTTCATGCAACAAGAGTGCTTATAAGTTCCTCAATGAGCTTTGTACAAGTTTGACGAATGTATGAAACATCTAACAACGCGTTTCTAGGACTCTAAACCAAGTTTCATGCAAGATGAGTGCTTATAAGTTCCTGAATGAGCTTTGTACAAGTTTAACAAACGTATGAAACATCTAACAACACGTTTCTAAAACTCTAAACCAAGTTACATGCAACATGAGTTCTTATAAGTTCCTCAATGAGCTTTGTACAAGTTTGACGAACGTATGGAACATCTAACAACGCGTTTCTAGGACTCTAAACCAAGTTACATGCAACATGAGTTCTTATAAGTTCCTCAATGAGCTTTGTACAAGTTTGACGAACGTATGAAAATTCTAACAACGTGTTTCTAGGACTCTAAACCAAGTTTCATGCAACATGAGTGCTTATAAGTTCTTTAATGAGCTTTGTACAAGTTTGACGAATGTATAAAACATCTAACAACGCGTTTCTAGGACTCTAAACCAAGTTTCATGCAAGATGAGTGCTTATAAGTTCCTCAATAAGCTTTGTACAAGTTTAACAAACGTATGAAACATCTAACAACGCGTTTCTAAAACTCTAAACCAAGTTTAATGCAAGATGAGTGCTTATAAGTTCCTCAATGAGCTTTGTACAAGTTTGATGAACGTATGAAACATCTAACAAATCGTTTCTAGGACTCTAAACCAAGTTTCATGCAACATGAGAGCTTATAAGTTCCTCAATGAGATTTGTACAACTTTGACGAACGTATGAAAAATCTAACAACGCGTTTCTAGGACTCTAAACCAAGTTTCATGCAAAATGAGAGCTTATAAGTTCCTCAATGAGCTTTGTACAAGTTTGACGAACGTATGAAACATCTAACAACGCGTTTCTAGGACTATAAACCAACTTTCATGCAACATGAGTGCTTATAAGTTCCTCAATGAGCTTTGTACAAGTTTGACGAACGTATGGAACATCTAACAACGCGTTTCTAGGACTCTAAACCAAGTTTCATGCAACGTGAGAGCTTATAAGTTCCTCAATGAGTTTTGTACAAGTTTGACGAACGTATGAAACATCGAACAACGCGTTTCTAGGACTATAAACCAAGTTTCATGCAACATGAGTGCTTATAAGTTCCTCAATGAGCTTTGTGCAAGTTTGACGAACGTATGAAACATCTAACAACGCGTTTCTAGGACTTTAAACCAAGTTTCATGCAACATGAGTGTTTATAAGTGTCTCAATGAGCTTTGTACAAGTTTGACGAACGTATGAAACATCTAACAACGCGTTTCTAGGACTATAAACCAAGTTTCATGCAACATGAGTGCTTATAAGTTCCTCAATGAGCTTTGTACAAGTTTCACGACCTTATGAAACATCTAACAACGCGTTTCTAGGACTCTAAACCAACTTTCATGCAACATGAGAGCTTATAAGTTCCTCAATGAGCTTTGTACAAGTTTGACAAATGATGAAACATCTAACAACGTGTTTCTAGGACTCTAAACCAAGTTTCATGCAACATGAGTTCTTATAAGTTCCTCAATGAGCGTTGTACAAGTTTGACGAACGTATGAAACATCTAACAACGTGTTTCTAGGACTCTAAACCAAGTTTCATGCAACATGAGTGCTTATAAGTTCCTCAATGAGCTTTGTACAAGTTTGACGAATGTATGAAACATCTAACAACGCGTTTCTAGGACTCTAAACCAAGTTTCATGCAAGATGAGTGCTTATAAGTTCCTGAATGAGCTTTGTACAAGTTTAACAAACGTATGAAACATCTAACAACGCGTTTCTAAAAATCTAAACCAAGTTACATGCAACATGAGTTCTTATAAGTTCCTCAATGAGCATTGTACAAGTTTGACGAACGTATGAAACTTCTAACAACGTGTTTCTAGAACTCTAAACCAAGTTTCATGCAACATGAGTGCTTATAAGTTCTTTAATGAGCTTTGTACAAGTTTGACGAATGTATGAAACATCTAACAACGCGTTTCTAGGACTCTAAACCAAGTTTCATGCAAGATGAGTGCTTATAAGTTCCTCAATGAGCTTTGTAAAAGTTTAACAAACGTATGAAACATCTAACAACGCGTTTCTAAAACTCTAAACCAAGTTTCATGCAAGATGAGTGCTTATAAGTTCCTCAATGAGCTTTGTACAAGTTTGACGAACGTATGAAACATCTAACAAATCGTTTCTAGGACTCGAAACCAAGTTTCATGCAACATGAGAGCTTATAAGTTCCTCAATGAGCTTTGTACAAGTTTGACGAACGTATGAAACATCTAACAACGCGTCTCTAGGACTCTAAACCAAGTTTCATGCAAAATGAGAGCTTATAAGTTCCTCAATGAGCTTTGTACAAGTTTGACGAACGTATGAAACATCTAACAACGCGTTTCTAGGACTATAAACCAACTTTCATGCAACATGAGTGCTTATAAGTTCCTCAATGAGCTTTGTACAAGTTTGACGAACGTATGGAACATCTAACAACGCGTTTCTAGGACTCTAAACCAAGTTTCATGCAACGTGAGAGCTTATAAGTTCCTCAATGAGCTTTGTACAAGTTTGACGAACGTATGAAACATCGAACAACGCGTTTCTAGGACTATAAACCAAGTTTCATGCAACATGAGTGTTTATAAGTGTCTCAATGAGCTTTGTGCAAGTTTGACGAACGTATGAAACATCTAACAACGCGTTTCTAGGACTTTAAACCAAGTTTCATGCAACATGAGTGTTTATAAGTGTCTCAATGAGCTTTGTACAAGTTTGACGAACGTATGAAACATCTAACAACGCGTTTCTAGGACTATAAACCAAGTTTCATGCAACATGAGTGCTTATAAGTTCCTCAATGAGCTTTGTACAAGTTTCACGACCTTATGAAACATCTAACAATGCGTTTCTAGGACTCTAAACCAACTTTCATGCAACATGAGAGCTTATAAGTTCCTCAATGAGCTTTGTACAAGTTTGACAAATGATGAAACATCTAACAACGTGTTTCTAGGACTCTAAACCAAGTTTCAGGCAACATGAGTTCTTATAAGTTCCTCAATGAGCGTTGTACAAGTTTGACGAACGTATGAAACATCTAACAACGTGTTTCTAGGACTCTAAACCAAGTTTCATGCAACATGAGTGCTTATAAGTTCCTCAATGAGCTTTGTACAAGTTTGACGAATGTATGAAACATCTAACAACGCGTTTCTAGGACTCTAAACCAAGTTTCATGCAAGATGAGTGCTTATAAGTTCCTGAATGAGCTTTGTACAAGTTTAACAAACGTATGAAACATCTAACAACGCGTTTCTAGGACTTTAAACCAAGTTTCATGCAACATGAGTGTTTATAAGTGTCTCAATGAGCTTTGTACAAGTTTGACGAACGTATGAAACATCTAACAACGCGTTTCTAGGACTATAAACCAAGTTTCATGCAACATGAACCATAGTCTAGGACTCTAAACCATGTTGCATGAAAGTTGGTTTATAGTCCTAGAAACGCGTTGTTAGATGTTTCATAAGTTCGTCAAACTTGCACAAAGCTCATTGAGGAACTTATAAGCACTCATGTTGCATGAAACTTGGTTTATAGTCCTAGAAACACGTTGTTATATTTTTCATACGTTCGTCAAACTTGTACAAAGCTCATTGAGGAACTTATAAGCTCTCATGATGCATGAAACTTGGTTTAGAGTCCTAGAAACGCTTTGTTAGATGTTTCATAAGTTCGTGAAACTTGTACAAAGCTCATTGAGGAACTTATAAGCACTCATGTTGCATGAAACTTGGTTTATAGTCCTAGAAACGCGTTGTTAGATGTTTCATACGTTCGTCAAACTTGTACAAAGCTCATTGAAGAACTTATAAGCTCTCATGTTGCATGAAACTTTGTTTATAGTCCTAGAAACGAGTTGTTAGATGTTTCATAAGTTCGTCAAACTTGCACAAAGCTCATTGAGACACTTATAAACACTCATGTTGCATGAAACTTGGTTTAAAGTCCTAGAAACGCGTTGTTAGATGTTTCATACGTTCGTCAAACTTGCACAAAGCTCATTGAGGAACTTATAAGCACTCATGTTGGATGAAACTTGGTTTATAGTCCTAGAAACGCGTTGTTAGATGTTTCATACGTTCGTCAAACTTGTACAAAGCTCATTGAGGAACTTATAAGCTCTCATGTTGCATGAAACTTGGTTTAGAGTCCTAGAAACGCATTTATAGATGTTTCATACGTTCGTCAAACTTGTACAAAGCTCATTGAGGAACTTATAAGCACTCATGTTGCATGAAACTTGGTTTATAGTCCTAGAAACGCGTTGTTAGATGTTTCATACGTTCGTCAAACTTGTACCAAGCTCATTGAGGAACTTATGAGCTCTCATGTTGCATGAAACTTGGTTTAGAGTCCTAGAAACGCGTTGTTAGATGTTTCATACGTTCGTCAAACTTGTACAAAGCTCATTGAGGAACTTATAAGCTCTCATGTTGCATGAAACTTGGTTTAGAGTCCTAGAAACGATTTGTTAGATGTTTCATACGTTCGTCAAACTTGTACAAAGCTCATTAAGGAACTTATAAGCACTCATCTTGCATGAAACATGGTTTCGAGTTTTAGAAACGCGTTGTTAGATGTTTCATACGTTTGTTAAACTTGTACAAAGCTCATTGAGGAACTTATAAGCACTCATTTTGCATGAAACTTGGTTTAGAGTCCTAGAAACGCATTGTTAGATGTTTCATACGTTCGTCAAACTTGTACAAAGCTCATTGAGGAACTTATAAGCACTCATGTTGCATGAAACTTGGTTTATAGTCCTAGAAACACGTTGTTAGAAGTTTCATACGTTCGTCAAACTTGTACAAAGCTCATTGAAGAACTTATAAGCTCTCTTGTTGCATGAAACTTTGTTTAGAGTCCTATAAACGAGTTGTTAGATGTTTCATAAGTTCGTCAAACTTGCACAAAGCTCATTGAGACACTTATAAACACTCATGTTGCATGAAACTTGGTTTAAAGTCCTAGAAACGCGTTGTTAGATGTTTCATACGTTCGTCAAACTTGCACAAAGCTCATTGAGGAACTTATAAGCACTCATGTTGGATGAAACTTGGTTTATAGTCCTAGAAACGCGTTGTTAGATGTTTCATACGTTCGTCAAACTTGTACAAAGCTCATTGAGGAACTTACTCATGTTGCATGAAACTTGGTTTAGAGTCCTAGAAACGCATTGTTAGATGTTTCATACGTTCGTCAAACTTGTACAAAGCTTATTAAAGAACTTATAAGCACTCATGTTGCATGAAACTTGGTTTATAATCCTAGAAACGCGTTGTTAGATGTTTCATACGTTCGTCAAACTTGTACAAAGCTCATTGAGGAACTTATAAGCTCTCATGTTGCATGAAACTTGGTTTAGAGTCCTAGAAACGCGTTGTTAGATGTTTCATACGTTCGTCAAACTTGTACAAAGCTCATTGAGGAACTTATAAGCTCTCATGTTGCATGAAACTTGGTTTAGAGTCCTAGAAACGATTTGTTAGATGTTTCATACGTTCGTCAAACTTGTACAAACCTCATTGAGGAACTTATAAGCACTCATCTTGCATGAAACTTGGTTTAGAGTTTTAGAAACGCGTTGTTAGATGTTTCATACGTTTGTTAAACTTGTACAAAGCTCATTGAGGAACTTATAAGCACTCATTTTGCATGAAACTTGGTTTAGAGTCCTAGAAACGCGTTGTTAGATGTTTCATACATTCGTCAAACTTGTACAAAGCTCATTAAGGAACTTATAAGCACTCATGTTGCATGAAACTTGGTTTAGAGTCCTAGAAACAAGTTGTTAGAAGTTTCATACGTTCGTCAAACTTGTACAAAGCTCATTGAGGAACTTATAAGAACTCATGTTGCATGTAACTTGGTTTAGAGTCCTAGAAACGCTTTGTTAGATGTTCCATACGTTCGTCAAACTTGTACAAACCTCATGGATGAACTTATAAGAACTCATGTTGCATGTAACTTGGTTTAGAGCCTAGAAACGCGTTGTTAGATGTTTCATAAGTTCGTCAAACTTGTACAAAGCTCATTGAGGAACTTATAAGCTCTCATGTTGCATGAAACTTGGTTTAGAGTCCTAGAAACGCGTTGTTAGATGTTTCATACATTCGTCAAACTTGTACAAAGCTCATTGAGGAACTTATAAGCACTCATGTTGCATGAAACTTGGTTTAGAGTCCTAGAAACACGTTGTTAGATGTTTCATACGTTCGTCAAACTTGTACAACGCTCATTAAGGAACTTATAAGAACTCATGTTGCGTGAAACTTGGTTTAGAGTCCTAGAAACACGTTGTTAGATGTTTCATAATTTGTCAAACTTGTACAAAGCTCATTGAGGAACTTATAAGCTCTCATGTTGCATGAAACTTGGTTTAGAGTCCTAGAAACGCGTTGTTAGATGTTTCATAAGTTCGTAAAACTTGTACAAAGCTCATTGAGGAACTTATAAGCACTCATGTTGCATGAAACTTGGTTTATAGTCCTAGAAACGCGTTGTTAGATGTTTCATACGTTCGTCAAACTTGTACAAAGCTCATTGAGGAACTTATAAGCTCTCATGTTGCATGAAACTTGGTTTAGAGTCCTAGAAACGCGTTGTTAGATGTTTCATAGGTTCGTCAAACTTGTACAAAGTTCATTGATGAACTTATAAACTCTCATGTTGCATGAAATTGGTTTAGAGTCCTAGAAACGATTTGTTAGATGTTTCATACGTTCGTCAAACTTGTACAAAGCTCATTGAGGAACTTATAAGCACTCATCTTGCATGAAACTTGGTTTAGAGTTTTAGAAACGCGTTGTTAGATGTTTCATACGTTTGTTAAACTTGTACAAAGCACATTGAGGAACTTATAAGCACTTGTCTTGCATGAAACTTGGTTTAGAGTCCTAGAAACGCGTTGTTAGATGTTTCATACAATCGTCAAACTTGTACAAAGCTCATTAAGGAACTTATAAGCACTCATGTTGCATGACACTTGGTTTAGAGTCCTAGAAACGATTTGTTAGATGTTTCATACGTTCGTCAAACTTATACAAAGCTCATTGAGGAACTTATAAGCACTCATCTTGCATGAAACTTAGTTTAGAGTCCTAGAAACGAGTTGTTAGATGTTTCATAACTTTGTCAAACTTGTACAAAGCTCATTGAGGAACTTATAAGCACTCATGTTGCATGAAACTTGGTTTATAGTCCTAGAAACGCGTTGTTAGATGTTTCATAAGTTCGTTAAACTTGCACAAAGCTCATTGAGGAACTTATAAGCACTCATCTTGCATGAAACTAGGTTTAGAGTTTTAGAAACACGTTGTTAGATGTTTCATACGTTTGTTAAACTTGTACAAAGCTCATTGAGGAACTTATAAGCACTTATCTTGCATGAAACTTGGTTTAGAGTCCTAGAAACGCGTTGTTAGATGTTTCATACATTCGTCAAACTTGTACAAAGCTCATTAAGGAACTTATAAGCACTCATGTTGCATGAAACTTGGTTTAGAGTCCTAGAAACACGTTGTTAGATGTTTCATACGTTCGTCAAACTTGTACAAAGCTCATTGAGGAACTTATAAGCACTCATCTTGCATGAAACTTGGTTTAGAGTTTTAGAAACGCGTTGTTAGATGTTTCATACGTTTGTTAAACTTGTACAAAGCTCATTGAGGAACTTATAAGCACTCATCTTGCATGAAACTTGGTTTAGAGTCCTAGAAACACGTTGTTAGATGTTTCATCATTTGTCAAACTTGTACAAAGCTCATTGAGGAACTTATAAGCTCTCATGTTGCATGAAACTTGGTTTATAGTCCTAGAAACGCGTTGTCAGATGTTTCATAAGTTCGTCAAACTTGCACAAAGCTCATTGAGGAACTTATAAGCACTCATGTTGCATGAAACTTGGTTTATAGTCCTAGAAACACGTTGTTATATGTTTCATACGTTCATCAAACTTGTACAAACCTCATTGAGGAACTTATAAGCTCTCATGATGCATGAAACTTGGTTTAGAGTCCTAGAAACGCGTTGTTAGATGTTTCATAAGTTCGTGAAACTTGTACAAAGCTCATTGAGGAACTTATAAGCACTCATGTCGCATAAAACTTGGTTTATAGTCCTAGAAACGCGTTGTTCGATGTTTCATACGTTCGTCAAACTTGTACAAAGCTCATTGAGGAACTTATAAGCTCTCATGTTGCATGAAACTTGGTTTATAGTCCTAGAAACGCGTTGTTAGATGTTTCATAAGTTCGTCAAACTTGCACAAAGCTCATTGAGGAACTTATAAGCACTCATTTTGCATGAAACTTGGTTTATATTCCTAGAAACACGTTGTTATATGTT
Organism: Cochlearia excelsa; assembly: GCA_963556525.1. NCBI lineage: Eukaryota > Viridiplantae > Streptophyta > Magnoliopsida > Brassicales > Brassicaceae > Cochlearia > Cochlearia excelsa. Next base: position 32,982,087 of record OY748327.1, on the reverse strand, counting down.
TCATACGTTCGTCAAACTTGTACAAAGCTCATTGAGGAACTTATAAGCTCTCATGATGCATGAAACTTGGTTTAGAGTCCTAGAAACGCGTTCTTAGATGTTTCATAAGTTCGTGAAACTTGTACAAAGCTCATTGAGGAACTTATAAGCACTCATGTTGCATAAAACTTGGTTTATAGTCCTAGAAACGCGTTGTTAGAAGTTTCATACGTTCGTCAAACTTGTACAAAGCTCATTGAGGAACTTATAAGCTCTCATGTTGCATGAAACTTTGTTTAGAGTCCTAGAAACGAGTTGTTAGATGTTTTATAAGTTCGTCAAACTTGCACAAAGCTCATTGAGACACTTATAAACACTCATGTTGCATGAAACTTGGTTTAAAGTCCTAGAAACGCGTTCTTAGATGTTTCATACGTTCGTCAAACTTGCACAAAGCTCATTGAGGAACTTATAAGCACTCATGTTGGATGAAACTTGGTTTATAGTCCTAGAAACGCGTTGTTAGATGTTTCATACGTTCGTCAAACTTGTACAAAGCTCATTGAGGAACTTATAATCTCTCATGTTGCATGAAACTTGGTTTAGAGTCCTAGAAACGCATTGTTAGATGTTTCATACGTTCGTCAAACTTGTACAAAGCTCATTGAGGAACTTATAAGCACTCATGTTGCATGAAACTTGGTTTATAGTCCTAGAAACGCGTTGTTAGATGTTTCATACGTTCGTCAAACTTGTACAAAGCTCATTGAGGAACTTATAAGCTCTCATGTTGCATGAAACTTGGTTTAGAGTCCTAGAAACGCGTTGTTAGATGTTTCATACGTTCGTCAAACTTGTACAAAGCTCATTGAGGAACTTATAAGCTCTCATGTTGCATGAAATTTGGTTTAGAGTCCTAGAAACGATTTGTTAGATGTTTCATACGTTCGTCAAACTTGTACAAAGCTCATTGAGGAACTTATAAGCACTCATCTTGCATGAAACTTGGTTTAGAGTTTTAGAAACGTGTTGTTAGATGTTTCATACGTTTGTTAAACTTGTACAAAGCTCATTGAGGAACTTATAAGTACTCATTTTGCATGAAACTTGGTTTAGAGTCCTAGAAACGCGTTGTTAGATGTTTCATACATTCGTCAAACTTGTACAAAGCTCATTAAGGAACTTATAAGCACTCATGTTGCATGAAACTTGGTTTAGAGTCCTAGAAACACGTTGTTAGAAGTTTCATACGTTCGTCAAACTTGTACAAAGCTCATTGAGGAACTTATAAGAACTCATGTTGCATGTAACTTGGTTTAGAGTCCTTGAAACGCTTTGTTAGATGTTCCATACAATCGTCAAACTTGTACAAAGCTCATGGATGAACTTATAAGAACTCATGTTGCATGTAACTTGGTTTAGAGTCCTAGAAACGCGTTGTTAGATGTTTCATAAGTTCGTCAAACTTGTACAAAGCTCATTGAGGAACTTATAAGCTCTCATGTTGCATGAAACTTGGTTTAGAGTCCTAGAAACGCGTTGTTAGATGTTTCATACATTCGTGAAACTTGTACAAAGCTCATTGAGGAACTTATAAGCACTCATGTTGCATGAAACTTGGTTTAGAGTCCTAGAAACGCGTTGTTAGATGTTTCATAAGTTCGTTAAACTTGCACAAAGCTCATTGAGGAACTTATAAGCACTCATCTTGAATGAAACTAGGTTTAGAGTTTTAGAAACACGTTGTTAGATGTTTCATACGTTTGTTAAACTTGTACAAAGCTCATTGAGGAACTTATAAGCACTTATCTTGCATGAAACTTGGTTTAGAGTCCTAGAAACGCGTTGTTAGATGTTTCATACATTCGTCAAACTTGTACAAAGCTCATTAAGGAACTTATAAGCACTCATGTTGCATGAAACTTGGTTTAGAGTCCTAGAAACACGTTGTTAGATGTTTCATACGTTCGTCAAACTTGTACAAAGCTCATTGAGGAACTTATAAGCACTCATCTTGCATGAAACTTGGTTTAGAGTTTTAGAAACGCGTTGTTAGATGTTTCATACGTTTGTTAAACTTGTACAAAGCTCATTGAGGAACTTATAAGCACTCATCTTGCATGAAACTTGGTTTAGAGTCCTAGAAACGCGTTGTTAGATGTTTCATAAGTTCGTCAAACTTGTACAAAGCTCATTGAGGAACTTATAAGCTCTCATGTTGCATGAAACTTGGTTTAGAGTCCTAGAAACGCGTTGTTAGATGTTTCATACATTCGTCAAACTTGTACAAAGCTCATTGAGGAACTTATAAGCACTCATGTTGCATGAAACTTGGTTTAGAGTCCTAGAAACACGTTGTTAGATGTTTCATACGTTCGTCAAACTTGTACAACGCTCATTAAGGAAGTTATAAGAACTCATGTTGCATGAAACTTGGTTTAGAGTCCTAGAAACACGTTGTTAGATGTTTCATCATTTGTCAAACTTGTACAAAGCTCATTGAGGAACTTATAAGCTCTCATGTTGCATGAAACTTGGTTTAGAGTCCTAGAAACGCGTTGTTAGATGTTTCATAAGTTCGTAAAACTTGTACAAAGCTCATTGAGGAACTTATAAGCACTCATGTTGCATGAAACTTGGTTTATAGTCCTAGAAACGCGTTGTTAGATGTTTCATAGGTTCGTCAAACTTGTACAAAGCTCATTGATGAACTTATAAGCTCTCATGTTGCATGAAATTGGTTTAGAGTCCTAGAAACGATTTGTTAGATGTGTCATACGTTCGTCAAACTTGTACAAAGCTCATTGAGGAACTTATAAGCAATCATCTTGCATGAAACTTGGTTTAGAGTTTTAGAAACGCGTTGTTAGATGTTTCATACGTTTGTTAAACTTTTACAAAGCACATTGAGGAACTTATAAGCACTTGTCTTGCATGAAACTTGGTTTATAGTCCTAGAAACGCGTTGTTAGATGTTTCATACATTCGTCAAACTTGTACAAAGCTCATTAAGGAACTTATAAGCACTCATGTTGCATGAAACTTGGTTTAGAGTCCTAGAAACGATTTGTTAGATGTTTCATACGTTCGTCAAACTTGTACAAAGCTCATTAAGAAACTTATAAGCACTCATGTTGCATGAAACTTGGTTTAGAGTCCTAGAAACGATTTGTTAGATGTTTCATACGTTCGTCAAACTTATACAAAGCTCATTGAGGAACTTATAAGCACTCATCTTGCATGAAACTTGGTTTAGAGTTTTAGAAACGCGTTGTTAGATGTTTCAAACGTTTGTTAAACTTGTACAAAGCTCATTGAAGAACTTATAAGCACTCATCTAAGCATGAAACTTGGTTTAGAGTTTTAGAAACGCGTTGTTAGATGTTTCAAACGTTTGTTAAACCTAGAAACATGAGTTCTTATAAGTTCTTCAAGTTTGACGAACGTATGAAACATCTAACAAATCGTTTCTAGGACTCTAAACCAAGTTTCATGCAACATGAGTGCTTATAAGTTCCTTAATGAGCTTTGTACAAGTTTCTAGGTTTAACAAACGTTTGAAACATCTAACAACGCGTTTCTAAAACTCTAAACCAAGTTTCATGCAAGATGAGTGCTTATAAGTTCCTCAATGAGCTTTGTACAAGTTTAACAAACGTTTGAAACATCTAACAACGCGTTTCTAAAACTCTAAACCAAGTTTCATGCAAGATGAGTGCTTATAAGTTCCTCAATGAGCTTTGTATAAGTTTGACGAACGTATGAAACATCTAACAAATCGTTTCTAGGACTCTAAACCAAGTTTCATGCAACATGAGTTCTTATAAGTTCCTCAATGATCTTTGTACAAGTTTGACGAACGTATGAAACTTCTAACAACGTGTTTCTAGGACTCTAAACCAAGTTTCATGCAAGATGAGTGCTTATAAGTTCTTCAATGAGCTTTGTACAAGTTTAACAAACTTTTGAAACATCTAACAACGCGTTTCTAAAACTCTAAACCAAGTTTCATGCAAGATGAGTGCTTATAAGTTCCTCAATGAGCTTTGTACAAGTTTGACGAACATATGAAACATCTAACAAATCGTTTCTAGGACTCTAAACCAAGTTTCATGCAACATGAGAGCTTATAAGTTCCTCAATGAGCTTTGTACAAGTTTGACGAACGTATGAAACATCTAACAACGCGTTTCTAGGACTCTAAACCAAGTTTCATGCAACATGAGAGCTTATAAGTTCCTCAATGAGCTTTGTACAAGTTTGACGAACGTATGAAACATCTAACAACGCGTTTCTAGGACTATAAACCAAGTTTCATGCAACATGAGTGCTTATAAGTTCCTCAATGAGCTTTGTACAAGTTTGACGAACGTATGAAAAATCTAACAACGCGTTTCTAGGACTCTAAACCAAGTTTCATGCAACATGAGTGCTTATAAGTTCCTCAATGAGCTTTGTGCAAGTTTGACGAACGTATGAAACATCTAACAACACGTTTCTAGGACTTTAAACCAAGTTTCATGCAACATGAGTGCTTATAAGTTCCTCAATAAGTTTTGTACAAGTTTCACGAACTTATGAAACATCTAACAACGCGTTTCTAGGACTCTAAACCAAGTTTCATGCATCATGAGAGCTTATAAGTTCCTCAATGAGCTTTGTACAAGTTTGACGAACGTATGAAACATATAACAACGTGTTTCTAGGACTATAAACCAAGTTTCATGCAACATGAGTGCTTATAAGTTCCTCAATGAACTTTGTACAAGTTTGATGAACGTATGAAACATCTAACGGCGCGTTTCTAGGAACTCTAAACCAAGTTTCATGCAAGATGAGTGCTTATAAGTTCCTCAATGAGCTTTGTACAAGTTTGACAAACGTATGAAACATCTAACAACACGTTTCTAAAACTCTAAACCAAGTTTCATGCAAGATGAGTGCTTATAAGTTCCTCAATGAGCTTTGTACAAGTTTGACGAACGTATGAAACATCTAACAAGTCGTTTCTAGGACTCTAAACCAAGTTTCATGCAACATGAGAGCTTATAAGTTCCTCAATGAGCTTTGTACAAGTTTTACGAACGTATGAAACATCTAACAACGCGTTTCTAGGACTCTAAACCAAGTTTCATGCAACATGAGTGCAAATAAGTTCCTCAATGAGTTTTGTACAAGTTTCACGAACTTATGAAACATCTAACAACGCGTTTCTAGGAATCTAAACCAAGTTTCATGCAACATGAGAGCTTATAAGTTCCTCAATGAGCTTTGTACAAGTTTGACAAATGTATGAAACATCTAACAACGTGTTTCTAGGACTCTAAACCAAGTTTCATGCAACAATGAGTTCTTATAAGTTCCTCAATAAGCGTTGTACAAGTTTGACGAACGTATGAAACATCTAACAACGTGTTTCTAGGACTCTAAACCAAGTTTCATGCAACAATGAGTGCTTATAAGTTCCTCAATGAGCTTTGTACAAGTTTGACGAATGTATGAAACATCTAACAACGCGTTTCTAGGAACTCTAAACCAAGTTTCATGCAAGATGAGTGCTTATAAGTTCCTGAATGAGCTTTGTACAAGTTTAACAAACGTATGAAACATCTAACAACGCGTTTCTAAAACTCTAAACCAAGTTACATGCAACATGAGTTCTTATAAGTTCCTCAATGACCTTTGTACAAGTTTGACGAACGTATGAAACATCTAACAACGCGTTTCTAGGACTCTAAACCAAGTTACATGCAACATGAGTTCTTATAAGTTCCTCAATGAGCTTTGTACAAGTTTGACGACCGTATGAAACTTCTAACAACGTGTTTCTAGGACTCTAAACCAAGTTTCATGCAACATGAGTGCTTATAAATTCCTTAATGAGCTTTGTACAAGTTTGACGAATGTATGAAACATCTAACAACGCGTTTTTCGGACTCTAAACCAAGTTTCATGCAAGATGAGTGCTTATAAGTTCCTCAATGAGCTTTGTACAAGTTTGACGAACGTATGAAACATTTAACAAATCGTTTCTAGGACTTTAAACCAAGTTTCATGCAAGATGAGTGCTTATAAGTTCCTCAATAAGCTTTGTACAAGTTTGACGAACGTATGAAACATCTAACAAATCGTTTCTAGGACTCTAAACCAAGTTTCATGCAACATGAGAGCTTATAAGTTCCTCAATGAGCTCTGTACAAGTTTGACGAATGTATGAAACATCTAACAAATCGTTTCTAGGACTCTAAACCAAGTTTCATGCAACATGAGAGCTTATAAGTTCCTCAATGAGCTTTGTACAAGTTTGACGAACGTATGAAAAATCTAACAACGCGTTTCTATGACTATAAACCAAGTTTCATGCAACATGAGTGCTTATAAGTTCCTCAATGAGTTTTGTACAAGTTTCACTAACTTATGAAACATCTAACAACGCGTTTCTAGGACTCTAAACCAAGTTTCATGCATCATGGGAGCTTATAAGTTCCTCAATGAGCTTTGTACAAGTTTGACGAACGTATGAAACATATAACAACGTGTTTCTAGGTTTATAAACCAAGTTTCATGCAACATGAGTGCTTATAAGTTCCTCAATGATCTTTGTACAAGTTTGACAAACGTATGAAACATCTAACAACGCGTTTCTAAAACTCTAAACCAAGTTTTATGCAAGATGAGTGCTTATAAGTTCCTCAATGAGCTTTGTACAAGTTTGACGAATGTATGAAACATCTAACAACGTGTTTCTAGGACTCTAAACCAAGTTTCATGCAACATGAGTGCTTATAAGTTCCTCAATGAGCTTTGTACAAGTTTGACGAATGTATGAAACATCTAACAACGCGTTTCTAGGAATCTAAACCAAGTTTCATGCAAGATGAGTGCTTATAAGTTCCTGAATGAGCTTTGTACAAGTTTAACAAACGTATGAACCATCTTACAACGCGTTTCTAAAACTCTAAACCAAGTTACATGCAACATGAGTTCTTCTAAGTTTCTCAATGACCTTTGTACAAGTTTGACGAACGTATGAAACATCTAACAACGCGTTTCTAGGACTCTAAACCAAGTTACATGCAACATGAGTTCTTATAAGTTCCTCAATGAGCTTTGTACAAGTTTGACGAATGTATGAAACTTCTAACAACGTGTTTTTAGGACTCTAAACCAAGTTTCATGCAAGATGAGTGCTTATAAGTTCCTTAATGAGCTTTGTACAAGTTTGACGAATGTATGAAACATCTAACAACGCGTTTCTCGGACTCTAAACCAATTTTCATGCAAGATGAGTGCTTATAAGTTCCTCAATGAGCTTTGTACAAGTTTGACGAACGTATGAAACATCTAACAAATCGTTTCTAGGACTCTAAACCAAGTTTCATGCAAGATGAGTGCTTATAAGTTCCTCAATGAGCTTTGTACAAGTTTGACGAACGTATGAAACATCTAACAACGCGTTTTTAGGACTCTAAACCAAGTTTCATGCAACATGAGTGCTTATAAGTTCCTCAATGAGCTTTGTACAAGTTTGACGAACGTATGAAACATCTAACAACGCGTTTTTAGGACTATAAACCAAGATTCATGCAACATGAGTGCTTATAAGTTCCTCAATGAGTTTTGTACAAGTTTCACGAACTTATGAAACATCTAACAACGCATTTCTAGGACTCTAAACCAAGTTTCATGCATCATGGGAGCTTAGAAGTTCCTCAATGAGCTTTGTACAAGTTTGACAAACGTATGAAACATATAACAACGTGTTTCTAGGACTCTAAACCAAGTTTCATGCAACATGAGTGCTTATAAGTTCCTCAATGAGCTTTGTACAAGTTTGACGAACGTATGAAACATCTAACAACGTGTTTCTAGGACTCTAAACCAAGTTTCATGCAAGATGAGTGCTTATAAGTTCCTCAATGAGCTTTGTACAAGTTTGACGAACTTATGAAACATCTAACAACGCGTTTCTAGGACTCTAAACCAAGTTTCATGCAACATGAGTGCTTATAAGTTCCTCAATGAGCTTTGTACAAGTTTGACAACTTATGAAACATCTAACAACGTGTTTCTAGGACTCTAAACCAAGTTGTCATGCAACATGAGTTCTTATAAGTTCCTCAATGAGCTTTGTACAAGTTTGACAAACGTATGAAACATCTAACAACGTGTTTCTAGGACTCTAAACCAAGTTTCATGCAACATGAGTGCTTATAAGTTCCTCAATGAGCTTTGTACAAGTTTGACGAACGTATGAAACATCTAACAACGCGTTTCTAGGACTCTAAACCAAGTTTCATGCAACATGAGTGCTTATAAGTTCCTCAATGAGCTTTGTACAAGTTTGACGAATGTATGAAACATCTAACAACGCGTTTCTAGGACTCTAAACCAAGTTTCATGCAACATGAGTTCTTATAAGTTCCTCAATGAGCTTTGTACAAGTTTGACGAACGTATGAAACATCTAACAACGCGTTTCTAAAACTCTAAACCAACTTACATGCAACATGAGTTCTTATAAGTTCCTCAATGATCTTTGTACAAGTTTGACGAACGTATGAAACTTCTAACAACGTGTTTCTAGGACTCTAAACCAAGTTTCATGCAACATGAGTGCTTATAAGTTCCTCAATGAGCTTTGTACAAGTTTGACGAATGTATGAAACATTCTAACAACGCGTTTCTAGGACTCTAAACCAAGTTTCATGCAAGATGAGTGCTTATAAGTTCCTTAATGAGCTTTGTACAAGCTTTGGACGAATGTATAACAAACATCTGAAACAACTAACGTTTCTACGCGTTTCTAAAACTCTAAACCCAAGTTTCATGCAAGATGAGTGCTTATAAGTTCCTCAATGAGCTTTGTACAAGTTTGACGAACATATGAAACATCTAACAAATCGTTTCTAGGACTCTAAACCAAGTTTCATGCAACATGAGAGCTTATAAGTTCCTCAATGAGCTTTGTACAAGTTTGACGAACGTATGAAACATCTAACAACGCGTTTCTAGGACTCTAAACCAAGTTTCATGCAACATGAGAGCTTATAAGTTCCTCAATGAACTTTGTACAAGTTTGACGAACGTATGAAACATCTAACAACGCGTTTCTAGGACTATAAACCAAGTTTCATGCAACATGAGTGCTTATAAGTTCCTCAATGAGCTTTGTACAAGTTTGACGAACGTATGAAAAATCTAACAACGCGTTTCTAGGACTCTAAACCAAGTTTCATGCAACATGAGTGCTTATAAGTTCCTCAATGAGCTTTGTGCAAGTTTGACGAACGTATGAAACATCTAACAACACGTTTCTAGGACTTTAAACCAAGTTTCATGCAACATGAGTGTTTATAAGTCTCCTCAATGAGCTTTGTGCAAGTTTGACGAACTTATGAAACATCTAACAACTCGTTTCTAGGACTCTAAACAAAGTTTCATGCAACATGAGAGCTTATAAGTCTCCTCAATGAGCTTTGTACAAGTTTGACGAACGTATGAAACATCTAACAACGCGTTTCTAGGACTATAAACCAAGTTTCATGCAACATGAGTGCTTATAAGTTCCTCAATAAGTTTTGTACAAGTTTCACGAACTTATGAAACATTTAACAACGCGTTTCTAGGACTCTAAACCAAGTTTCATGCATCATGAGAGCTTATAAGTTCCTCAATGAGCTTTGTACAAGTTTGACGAACGTATGAAACATATAACAACGTGTTTGTAGGACTATAAACCAAGTTTCATGCAACATGAGTGCTTATAAGTTCCTCAATGAACTTTGTACAAGTTTGATGAACGTATGAAACATCTAACGGCGTGTTTCTAGGAATCTAAATCAAGTTTCATGCAAGATGAGTGCTTATAAGTTCCTCAATGAGCTTTGTACAAGTTTGACAAACGTATGAAACATCTAACAACACGTTTCTAAAACTCTAAACCAAGTTTCATGCAAGATGAGTGCTTATAAGTTCCTCAATGAGCTTTGTACAAGTTTGACGAACGTATGAAACATCTAACAAATCGTTTCTAGGACTCTAAACCAAGTTTCATGCAACATGAGAGCTTATAAGTTCCTCAATGAGCTTTGTACAAGTTTTACGAACGTATGAAACATCTAACAACGCGTTTCTAGGACTCTAAACCAAGTTTTATGCAACATGAGTGCTTATAAGTTCCTCAATGAGCTTTCTACAAGTTTCACGAACTTATGAAACATCTAACAACGCGTTTCTAGGACACTAAACCAAGTTTCATGCAACATGAGAGCTTATAAATTCCTCAATGAGCTTTGTACAAGTTTGACAAATGATGAAACATGTAACAACGTGTTTCTAGGACTCTAAACCAAGTTTCATGCAACATGAGTTCTTATAAGTTCCTCAATGAGCGTTGTACAAGTTTGACGAACGTATGAAACATCTAACAACGTGTTTCTAGGACTCTAAACCAAGTTTCATGCAACAATAGTGCTTATAAGTTCCTCAATGAGCTTTGTACAAGTTTGACGAATGTATGAAACATCTAACCACGCGTTTCTAGGAATCTAAACCAAGTTTCATGCAAGATGAGTGCTTATAAGTTCCTGAATGAGCTTTGTACAAGTTTAACAAACGTATGAAACATCTAACAACGCGTTTCTAGGAACTCTAAACCAAGTTACATGCAACATGAGTTCTTATAAGTTCCTCAATGAGCTTTGTACAAGTTTGACGAACGTATGAAACATCTAACAACGCGTTTCTAGGACTCTAAACCAAGTTACATGCAACATGAGTTCTTATAAGTTCCTCAATGAGCTTTGTACAAGTTTGACGACCGTATGAAACTTCTAACAACGTGTTTCTAGGACTCTAAACCAAGTTTCATGCAATATGAGTGCTTACAAGTTCCTTAATGAGCTTTGTACAAGTTTGACGAATGTATGAAACATCTAACAACGCGTTTCTCGGACTCTAAACCAAGTTTCATGCAAGATGAGTGCTTATAAGTTCCTCAATGAGCTTTGTACAAGTTTGACGAACGTATGAAACATCTAACAAATCGTTTCTAGGACTCTAAACCAAGTTTCATGCAAGATGAGTGCTTATAAGTTCCTCAATAAGCTTTGTACAAGTTTGACGAACGTATTAAACATCTAACAAATCGTTTCTAGGACTCTAAACCAAGTTTCATGCAACATGAGAGCTTATAAGTTCCTCAATGAGCTTTGTACAAGTTTGACGAACGTATGAAACATCTAACAAATCGTTTCTAGGACTCTAAACCAAGTTTCATGCAACATGAGAGCTTATAAGTTCCTCAATGAGCTTTGTACAAGTTTGACGAACGTATGAAACATCTAACAACGCGTTTCTAGGACTATAAACCAAGTTTCATGCAACATGAGTGCTTATAAGTTCCTCAATGAGTTTTGTACAAGTTTCACGAACTTATGAAACATCTAACAACGCGTTTCTAGGACTCTAAACCAAGTTTCATGCATCATGGGAGCTTATAAGTTCCTCAATGAGCTTTGTACAAGTTTGACGAACGTATGAAACATATAAAAACGTATTTCTAGGACTATAAACCAAGTTTCATGCAACATGAGTGCTTATAAGTTCCTCAATGAGGTTTGTACAAGTTTGATGAACGTATGAAACATCTAACAACGCGTTTCTAGGACTTTAAACCAAGTTTCATACAACATGAGTGTTTATAATTGTCTCAATGAGCTTTGTGCAACTTTGACGAACTTATGAAACATCTAACAATGCGTTTCTAGGACTATAAACCAAGTTTCATGCAACATGAGTGCTTATAAGTTCCTCAATGAGCTTTGTACAAGTTTCACGACCTTATGAAACATCTAACAACGCGTTTCTAGGACTCTAAACCAACTTTCATGCAACATGAGAGCTTATAAGTTCCTCAATGAGTTTTGTACAAGTTTCACGAACTTATGAAACATCTAACAACGCGTTTCTAGGACTCTAAACCAAGTTTCATGCATCATGGGAGCTTATAAGTTCCTCAATGAGCTTTGTACAAGTTTGACGAACGTATGAAACATATAACAACGTGTTTCTAGGACTATAAAGCAAGTTTCATGCAACATGAGTGCTTATAAGTTCCTCAATGAGGTTTGTACAAGTTTGATGAACGTATGAAACATCTAACAACGCGTTTCTAGGACTTTAAACCAAGTTTCATACAACATGAGTGTTTATAATTGTCTCAATGAGCTTTGTGCAAGTTTGACGAACTTATGAAACATCTTACAACTCGTTTCTAGGAATCTAAACGAAGTTTCATGCAACATGAGAGCTTATAAGTTCCTCAATGAGCTTTGTACAAGTTTGACGAACGTATGAAACATCTAACAACGCGTTTCTAAAACTCTAAATCAAGTTTCATGCAACATGAGTGCTTATAAGTTCCTCAATGAGCTTTGTACAAGTTCCACGAAATTATGAAACATCTAACAACGCGTTTCTAGGACTCTAAACTAAGTTTCCATGAGCTTTGTACAAGTTTGACGAACGTATGAAACATCTAACAACCCGTTTCTAGGACTCTAAACCAAGTTTCATGCAACATGAGTGCTTATAAGTTCCTCAATGAGCTTTTTACCAAGTTTGACGAATGTATGAAACATCTAACGAATCGTTTCTAGGACTCTAAACCAATTTCATGCAACATGAGAGCTTATAAGTTCATCAATGAGCTTTGTACAAGTTTGACGAACGTATGAAACATCTAACAACGCGTTTCTAGGACTCTAAACCAAGTTTCATGCAACATGATAGCTTATAAGTTCCTCAATGAGCTTTATACAAGTTTGACGAACGTATGAAACATCTAACAACGCGTTTCTAGGACTATAAACAAAGTTTCATGCAACATGAGTGCTTATAAGTTCCTCAATGAGCTTTGTGCAAAGTTGACGAACGTATGAAACATCTAACAACGCGTTTCTAGAACTTTAAACCAAGTTTCATGCAACATGAGTGTTTATAAGTGTCTCAATGAGCTTTGTGCAAGTTTGACGAAGTTATGAAACATCTAACAACTCGTTTCTAGGACTATAAACAAAGTTTCATGCAACATGAGAGCTTATAAGTTCCTCAATGAGCTTTGTACAAGTTTGACGAACGTATGAAACATCTAACAACGCGTTTCTAGGACTATAAACCAAGTTTCATGAACATGAGTTCTTATACGTTCCTCAATGAGCGTTGTACAAGTTTGACGAACGTATGAAACATCTAACAACGTGTTTCTAGGACTCTAAACCAAGTTTCATGCAACATGAGTGCTTATAAGTTCCTCAATGAGCTTTGTACAAGTTTGACGAATGTATGAAACATCTAACAACGCGTTTCTAGGACTCTAAACCAAGTTTCATGCAAGATGAGTGCTTATAAGTTCCTGAATGAGCTTTGTACAAGTTTAACAAACGTATGAAACATCTAACAACGCGTTTCTAAAACTATAAACCAAGTTACATGCAACATGAGTTCTTATAAGTTCCTCAATGAGCTTTGTACAAGTTTGACGAACGTATGGAACATCTAACAACGCGTTTCTAGGACTCTAAACCAAGTTACATGCAACATGAGTTCTTATAAGTTCCTCAATGAGCTTTGTACAAAGTTGACGAACGTATGAAACTTCTAACAACGTGTTTCTAGGACTCTAAACCAAGTTTCATGCAACATGAGTGCTTATAAGTTCTTTAATGAGCTTTGTACAAGTTTGACGAATGTATGAAACATCTAACAACGCGTTTCTAGGACTCTAAACCAAGTTTCATGCAAGATGAGTGCTTATAAGTTCCTCAATGAGCTTTGTACAAGTTTAACAAACGTATGAAACATCTAACAACGCGTTTCTAAAACTCTAAACCAAGTTTCATGCAAGATGAGTGCTTATAAGTTCCTCAATGAGTTTTGTACAAGTTTGACGAGCGTATGAAACATCTAACAAATCGTTTCTAGGACTCTAAACCAAGTTTCATGAAACATGAGAGCTTATAAGTTCCTCAATGAGCTTTGTACAAGTTTGACGAACGTATGAAACATCTAACAACGCGTTTCTAGGACTCTAAACCAAGTTTCATGCAAAATGAGAGCTTATAAGTTCCTCAATGAGCTTTTTACAAGTTTGACGAACGTATGAAACATCTAACAACGCGTTTCTAGGACTATAAACCAACTTTCATGCAACATGAGTGCTTCTAAGTTCCTCAATGAGCTTTGTACAAGTTTGACGAACGTATGGAACATCTAACAACGCGTTTCTAGGACTCTAAACAAAGTTTCATGCAACGTGAGAGCTTATAAGTTCCTCAATGAGCTTTGTACAAGTTTGACGAACGTATGAAACATCGAACAACGCGTTTCTAGGACTATAAACCAAGTTTTATGCAACATGAGTGCTTATAAGTTCCTCAATGAGCTTTGTGCAAGTTTGACGAACGTATGAAACATCTAACAACGCGTTTCTAGGACTATAAACCAAGTTTCATGCAACATGAGTGCTTATAAATTCCTCAATGAACTTTGTACAAGTTTCACGACCTTATGAAACATCTAACAACGCGTTTCTAGGACTCTAAACCAACTTTCATGCAACATGAGAGCTTATAAGTTCCTCAATGAGCTTCGTACAAGTTTGACAAATGATGAAACATCTAACAACGTGTTTCTAGGACTATAAACCAAGTTTCATGCAACATGAGTTCTTATAAGTTCCTCAATGAGCGTTGTACAAGTTTGACGAACGTATGAAACATCTAACAACGTGTTTCTAGGACTCTAAACCAAGTTTCATGCAACATGAGTGCTTATAAGTTCCTCAATGAGCTTTGTACAAGTTTGACGAATGTATGAAACATCTAACAACGCGTTTCTAGGACTCTAAACCAAGTTTCATGCAAGATGAGTGCTTATAAGTTTCTGAATGAGCTTTGTACAAGTTTAACAAACGTATGAAACATCTAACAACGCGTTTCTAAAACTCTAAACCAAGTTACATGCAACATGAGTTCTTATAAGTTCCTCAATGAGCTTTGTACAAGTTTGACGAACGTATGAAACTTCTAACAACGTGTTTCTAGGACTCTAAACCAAGTTTCATGCAACATGAGTGCTTATAAGTTCTTTAATGAGCTTTGTACAAGTTTGACGAATGTATGAAACTTCTAACAACGCGTTTCTAGGACTCTAAACCAAGTTTCATGCAAGATGAGTGCTTATAAGTTCCTCAATGAGCTTTGTACAAGTTTAACAAACGTATGAAACATCTAACAACGCGTTTCTAAAACTCTAAACCAAGTTTCATGCAAGATGAGTGCTTATAAGTTCCTCAATGAGCTTTGTACAAGTTTGACGAACGTATGAAACATTTAACAAATCGTTTCTAGGACTCTAAACCAAGTTTCATGCAACATGAGAGCTTATAAGTTCCTCAATGAGCTTTGTACAAGTTTGACGAACGTATGAAACATCTAACAACGCGTTTCTAGGACTCTAAACCAAGTTTCATGCAAAATGAGAGCTTATAAGTTCCTCAATGAGCTTTGTACAAGTTTGACGAACGTATGAAACATCTAACAACGCGTTTCTAGGACTATAATCCAACTTTCATGCAACATGAGTGCTTATAAGTTCCTCAATGAGCTTTGTACAAGTTTGACGAACGTATGGAACATCTAACAACGCGTTTCTAGGACTCTAAACCAAGTTTCATGCAACGTGAGAGCTTATAAGTTCCTCAATGAGCTTTGTACAAGTTTGACGAACGTATGAAACATCGAACAACGCGTTTCTAGGACTTTAAACCAAGTTTCATGCAACATGAGTGTTTATAAGTGTCTCAATGAGCTTTGTACAAGTTTGACGAACGTATGAAACATCTAACAATGCGTTTCTAGGACTATAAACCAAGTTTCATGCAACATGAGTGCTTATAAGTTCCTCAATGAGCTTTGTACAAGTTTCACGACCTTATGAAACATCTAACAACGCGTTTCTAGGACTCTAAACCAACTTTCATGCAACATGAGAGCTTATAAGTTCCTCAATGAGCTTTGTACAAGTATGACAAATGATGAAACATCTAACAACGTGTTTCTAGGACTCTAAACCAAGTTTCATGCAACATGAGTTCTTAAAAGTTCCTCAATGAGCGTTGTACAAGTTTGACGAACGTATGAAACATCTAACAACGTGTTTCTAGGACTCTAAACCAAGTTTCATGCAACATGAGTGCTTATAAGTTCCTCAATGAGCTTTGTACAAGTTTGACGAATGTATGAAACATCTAACAACGCGTTTCTAGGACTCTAAACCAAGTTTCATGCAAGATGAGTGCTTATAAGTTCCTGAATGAGCTTTGTACAAGTTTAACAAACGTATGAAACATCTAACAACGCGTTTCTAAAACTCTAAACCAAGTTACATGCAACATGAGTTCTTATAAGTTCCTCAATGAGCTTTGTACAAGTTTGACGAACGTATGAAACTTCTAACAACGTGTTTCTAGGACTCTAAACCAAGTTTCATGCCACATGAGTGCTTATAAGTTCTTTAATGAGCTTTGTACAAGTTTGACGAATGTATGAAACATCTAACAACGCGTTTCTAGGACTCTAAACCAAGTTTCATGCAAGATGAGTGCTTATAAGTTCCTCAATGAGCTTTGTACAAGTTTAACAAACGTATGAAACATCTAACAACGCGTTTCTAAAACTCTAAACCAAGTTTCATGAAAGATGAGTGCTTATAAGTTCCTCAATGAGCTTTGTACAAGTTTGACGAACGTATGAAACATCTAACAAATCGTTTCTAGGACTCTAAACCAAGTTTCATGCAACATGAGAGCTTATAAGTTCCTCAATGAGCTTTGTACAAGTTTGACGAACGTATGAAACATCTAACAACGCGTTTCTAGGACTCTAAACCAAGTTTCATGCAAAATGAGAGCTTATAAGTTCCTCAATGAGCTTTGTACAAGTTTGACGAACGTATGAAACATCTAACAACGCGTTTCTAGGACTATAAACCAACTTTCATGCAACATGAGTGCTTATAAGTTCCTCAATGAGCTTTGTACAAGTTTAACAAACGTATGAAACATCTAACAACGCGTTTCTAAAACTCTAAACCAAGTTTCATGCAAGATGAGTGCTTATAAGTTCCTCAATGAGTTTTGTACAAGTTTGACGAGCGTATGAAACATCTAACAAATCGTTTCTAGGACTCTAAACCAAGTTTCATGAAACATGAGTGCTTATAAGTTCCTCAATGAGGTTTGTGCAAGTTTGACGAACGTATGAAACATCTAACAACGCGTTTCTAGGACTTTAAACCAAGTTTCATGCAACATGAGTATTTATAAGTGTCTCAATGAGCTTTGTACAAGTTTGACGAACGTATGAAACATCTAACAACGCGTTTCTAGGACTATAAACCAAGTTTTATGCAACATGAGTGCTTATAAGTTCCTCAATGAGCTTTGTACAAGTTTCACGACCTTATGAAACATCTAACAACGCGTTTCTAGGACTCTAAACCAACTTTCATGCAACATGAGAGCTTATAAGTTCCTCAATGAGCTTTGTACAAGTTTGACAAATGATGAAACATCTAAAAACGTGTTTCTAGGACTCTAAACCAAGTTTCATGCAACATCAGTTCTTATAAGTTTTTCAATGAGCGTTGTACAAGTTTGACGAACGTATGAAACATCTAACAACGTGTTTCTAGGACTCTAAACCAAGTTTCATGCAACATGAGTGCTTATAAGTTCCTCAATGAGCTTTGTACAAGTTTGACGAATGTATGAAACATCTAACAACGCGTTTCTAGGACTCTAAACCAAGTTTCATGCAAGATGAGAGCTTATAAGTTCCTGAATGAGCTTTGTACAAGTTTAACAAACGTATGAAACATCTAACAACGCGTTTCTAA
Organism: Cochlearia excelsa; assembly: GCA_963556525.1. NCBI lineage: Eukaryota > Viridiplantae > Streptophyta > Magnoliopsida > Brassicales > Brassicaceae > Cochlearia > Cochlearia excelsa. The sequence goes on along the minus strand of OY748327.1, from coordinate 32,964,148 downwards.
AACTCTAAACCAAGTTACATGCAACATGAGTTCTTATAAGTTCCTCAATGAGCTTTGTACAAGTTTGACGAACGTATGAAACTTCTAACAACGTGTTTCTAGGACTCTAAACCAAGTTTCATGCAACATGAGTGCTTATAAGTTCTTTAATGAGCTTTGTACAAGTTTGACGAATGTATGAAACTTCTAACAACGCGTTTCTAGGACTCTAAACCAAGTTTCATGCAAGATGAGTGCTTATAAGTTCCTCAATGAGCTTTGTACAAGTTTAACAAACGTATGAAACATCTAACAACGCGTTTCTAAAACTCTAAACCATGTTTTATGCAAGATGAGTGCTTATAAGTTCCTCAATGAGCTTTGTACAAGTTTGACGAACGTATGAAACATCTAACAAATCGTTTCTAGGACTTTAAACCAAGTTTCATGCAACATGAGAGCTTATAAGTTCCTCAATGAGCTTTGTACAAGTTTGACGAACGTATGAAACATCTAACAACGCGTTTCTAGGACTCTAAACCAAGTTTCATGCAAAATGAGAGCTTATAAGTTCCTCAATGAGCTTTGTACAAGTTTGACGAACGTATGAAACATCTAACAACGCGTTTCTAGGACTATAATCCAACTTTCATGCAACATGAGTGCTTATAAGTTCCTCAATGAGCTTTGTACAAGTTTGACGAACGTATGGAACATCTAACAACGCGTTTCTAGGACTCTAAACCAAGTTTCATGCAACGTGAGAGCTTATAAGTTCCTCAATGAGCTTTGTACAAGTTTGACGAACGTATGAAACATCGAACAACGCGTTTCTAGGACTTTAAACCAAGTTTCATGCAACATGAGTGTTTATAAGTGTCGCAATGAGCTTTGTACAAGTTTGACGAACGTATGAAACATCTAACAATGCGTTTCTAGGACTATAAACCAAGTTTCATGCAACATGAGTGCTTATAAGTTCCTCAATGAGCTTTGTACAAGTTTCACGACCTTATGAAACATCTAACAACGCGTTTCTAGGACTCTAAACCAACTTTCATGCAACATGAGAGCTTATAAGTTCCTCAATGAGCTTTGTACAAGTTTGACAAATGATGAAACATCTAACAACGTGTTTCTAGGACTCTAAACCAAGTTTCATGCAACATGAGTTCTTAAAAGTTCCTCAATGAGCGTTGTACAAGTTTGACGAACGTATGAAACATCTAACAACGTGTTTCTAGGACTCTAAACCAAGTTTCATGCAACATGAGTGCTTATAAGTTCCTCAATGAGCTTTGTACAAGTTTGACGAATGTATGAAACATCTAACAACGCGTTTCTAGGACTCTAAACCAAGTTTCATGCAAGATGAGTGCTTATAAGTTCCTGAATGAGCTTTGTAGAAGTTTAACAAACGTATGAAACATCTAACAACGCGTTTCTAAAACTCTAAACCAAGTTACATGCAACATGAGTTCTTATAAGTTCCTCAATGAGCTTTGTACAAGTTTGACGAACGTATGAAACTTCTAACAACGTGTTTCTAGGACTCTAAACCAAGTTTCATGCCACATGAGTGCTTATAAGTTCTTTAATGAGCTTTGTACAAGTTTGACGAATGTATGAAACATCTAACAACACGTTTCTAGGACTCTAAACCAAGTTTCATGCAAGATGAGTGCTTATAAGTTCCTCAATGAGCTTTGTACAAGTTTAACAAACGTATGAAACATCTAACAACGCGTTTCTAAAACTCTAAACCAAGTTTCATGCAAGATGAGTGCTTATAAGTTCCTCAATGAGCTTTGTACAAGTTTGACGAACGTATGAAACATCTAACAAATCGTTTCTAGGACTCTAAACCAAGTTTCATGCAACATGAGAGCTTATAAGTTCCTCAATGAGCTTTGTACAAGTTTGACGAACGTATGAAACATCTAACAACGCGTTTCTAGGACTCTAAACCAAGTTTCATGCAAAATGAGAGCTTATAAGTTCCTCAATGAGCTTTGTACAAGTTTGACGAACGTATGGAACATCTAACAACGCGTTTCTAGGACTCTAAACCAAGTTTCATGCAACGTGAGAGCTTATAAGTTCCTCAATGAGCTTTGTACAAGTTTGACAAACGTATGAAACATCGAACAACGCGTTTCTAGGACTATAAACCAAGTTTCATGCAACATGAGTGCTTATAAGTTCCTCAATGAGGTTTGTACCAGTTTGACGAACGTATGAAACATCTAACAACGCGTTTCTAGGACTATAAACCAAGTTTTATGCAACATGAGTGCTTATAAGTTCCTCAATGAGCTTTGTACAAGTTTCACGACCTTATGAAACATCTAACAACGCGTTTCTAGGACTCTAAACCAACTTTCATGCAACATGAGAGCTTAAAAGTTCCTCAATGAGCTTTGTACAAGTTTGACAAATGATGAAACATCTAAAAACGTGTTTCTAGGACTCTAAACCAAGTTTCATGCAACATCAGTTCTTATAAGTTTTTCAATGAGCGTTGTACAAGTTTGACGAACGTATGAAACATCTAACAACGTGTTTCTAGGACTCTAAACCAAGTTTCATGCAACATGAGTGCTTATAAGTTCCTCAATGAGCTTTGTACAAGTTTGACGAATGTATGAAACATCTAACAACGCGTTTCTAGGACTCTAAACCAAGTTTCATGCAAGATGAGTGCTTATAAGTTCCTGAATGAGCTTTGTACAAGTTTAACAAACGTATGAAACATCTAACAACGCGTTTCTAAAACTCGAAACCAAGTTACATGCAACATGAGTTTTTATAAGTTCCTCAATGAGCTTTATACAAGTTTGACGAACGTACGAAACATCTAACAACGCGTTTCTAGGACTATAAACCAAGTTTCATGCAACATGAGTGCTTATAAGTTCCTCAATGAGCTTTGTGCAAGTTTGACGAACGTATGAAACATCTAACAACGCGTTTCTAGGACTTTAAACCAAGTTTCATGCAACATGAGTGTTTATAAGTGTCTCAATGAGCTTTTTGCAAGTTTGACGAACTTATGAAACATCTAACAACTCGTTTCTAGGACTATAAACAAAGTTTCATGCAACATGAGAGCTTATAAGTTCCTCAATGAGCTTTGTACAAGTTTGACGAACGTATGAAACATCTAACAACGCGTTTCTAGAACTATAAACCAAGTTTCATGCAACATGAGTTCTTATAAGTTCCTCAATGAGCGTTGTACAAGTTTGACGAACGTATGAAACATCTAACAACGTGTTTCTAGGACTCAAAACCAAGTTTCATGCAACAAGAGTGCTTATAAGTTCCTCAATGAGCTTTGTACAAGTTTGACGAATGTATGAAACATCTAACAACGCGTTTCTAGGACTCTAAACCAAGTTTCATGCAAGATGAGTGCTTATAAGTTCCTGAATGAGCTTTGTACAAGTTTAACAAACGTATGAAACATCTAACAACACGTTTCTAAAACTCTAAACCAAGTTACATGCAACATGAGTTCTTATAAGTTCCTCAATGAGCTTTGTACAAGTTTGACGAACGTATGGAACATCTAACAACGCGTTTCTAGGACTCTAAACCAAGTTACATGCAACATGAGTTCTTATAAGTTCCTCAATGAGCTTTGTACAAGTTTGACGAACGTATGAAAATTCTAACAACGTGTTTCTAGGACTCTAAACCAAGTTTCATGCAACATGAGTGCTTATAAGTTCTTTAATGAGCTTTGTACAAGTTTGACGAATGTATAAAACATCTAACAACGCGTTTCTAGGACTCTAAACCAAGTTTCATGCAAGATGAGTGCTTATAAGTTCCTCAATAAGCTTTGTACAAGTTTAACAAACGTATGAAACATCTAACAACGCGTTTCTAAAACTCTAAACCAAGTTTAATGCAAGATGAGTGCTTATAAGTTCCTCAATGAGCTTTGTACAAGTTTGATGAACGTATGAAACATCTAACAAATCGTTTCTAGGACTCTAAACCAAGTTTCATGCAACATGAGAGCTTATAAGTTCCTCAATGAGATTTGTACAAGTTTGACGAACGTATGAAAAATCTAACAACGCGTTTCTAGGACTCTAAACCAAGTTTCATGCAAAATGAGAGCTTATAAGTTCCTCAATGAGCTTTGTACAAGTTTGACGAACGTATGAAACATCTAACAACGCGTTTCTAGGACTATAAACCAACTTTCATGCAACATGAGTGCTTATAAGTTCCTCAATGAGCTTTGTACAAGTTTGACGAACGTATGGAACATCTAACAACGCGTTTCTAGGACTCTAAACCAAGTTTCATGCAACGTGAGAGCTTATAAGTTCCTCAATGAGCTTTGTACAAGTTTGACGAACGTATGAAACATCGAACAACGCGTTTCTAGGACTATAAACCAAGTTTCATGCAACATGAGTGCTTATAAGTTCCTCAATGAGCTTTGTGCAAGTTTGACGAACGTATGAAACATCTAACAACGCGTTTCTAGGACTTTAAACCAAGTTTCATGCAACATGAGTGTTTATAAGTGTCTCAATGAGCTTTGTACAAGTTTGACGAACGTATGAAACATCTAACAACGCGTTTCTAGGACTATAAACCAAGTTTCATGCAACATGAGTGCTTATAAGTTCCTCAATGAGCTTTGTACAAGTTTCACGACCTTATGAAACATCTAACAACGCGTTTCTAGGACTCTAAACCAACTTTCATGCAACATGAGAGCTTATAAGTTCCTCAATGAGCTTTGTACAAGTTTGACAAATGATGAAACATCTAACAACGTGTTTCTAGGACTCTAAACCAAGTTTCATGCAACATGAGTTCTTATAAGTTCCTCAATGAGCGTTGTACAAGTTTGACGAACGTATGAAACATCTAACAACGTGTTTCTAGGACTCTAAACCAAGTTTCATGCAACATGAGTGCTTATAAGTTCCTCAATGAGCTTTGTACAAGTTTGACGAATGTATGAAACATCTAACAACGCGTTTCTAGGACTCTAAACCAAGTTTCATGCAAGATGAGTGCTTATAAGTTCCTGATTGAGCTTTGTACAAGTTTAACAAACGTATGAAACATCTAACAACGCGTTTCTAAAACTCTAAACCAAGTTACATGCAACATGAGTTCTTATAAGTTCCTCAATGAGCATTGTACAAGTTTGACGAACGTATGAAACTTCTAACAACGTGTTTCTAGGACTCTAAACCAAGTTTCATGCAACATGAGTGCTTATAAGTTCTTTAATGAGCTTTGTACAAGTTTGACGAATGTATGAAACATCTAACAACGCGTTTCTAGGACTCTAAACCAAGTTTCATGCAAGATGAGTGCTTATAGTTCCTCAATGAGCTTTGTAAAAGTTTAACAAACGTATGAAACATCTAACAACGCGTTTCTAAAACTCTAAACCAAGTTTCATGCAAGATGAGTGCTTATAAGTTCCTCAATGAGCTTTGTACAAGTTTGACGAACGTATGAAACATCTAACAAATCGTTTCTAGGACTCGAAACCAAGTTTCATGCAACATGAGAGCTTATAAGTTCCTCAATGAGCTTTGTACAAGTTTGACGAACGTATGAAACATCTAACAACGCGTCTCTAGGACTCTAAACCAAGTTTCATGCAAAATGAGAGCTTATAAGTTCCTCAATGAGCTTTGTACAAGTTTGACGAACGTATGAAACATCTAACAACGCGTTTCTAGGACTATAAACCAACTTTCATGCAACATGAGTTCTTATAAGTTCCTCAATGAGCGTTGTACAAGTTTGACGAACGTATGAAACATCTAACAACGTGTTTCTAGGACTCTAAACCAAGTTTCATGCAACATGAGTGCTTATAAGTTCCTCAATGAGCTTTGTACAAGTTTGACGAATGTATGAAACATCTAACAACGCGTTTCTAGGACTCTAAACCAAGTTTCATGCAAGATGAGTGCTTATAAGTTCCTAAATGAGCTTTGTACAAGTTTAACAAACGTATGAAACATCTAACAACGCGTTTCTAAAACTCTAAACCAAGTTACATGCAACATGAGTTCTTATAAGTTCCTCAATGAGCATTGTACAAGTTTGACGAACGTATGAAACTTCTAACAACGTGTTTCTAGGACTCTAAACCAAGTTTCATGCAACATGAGTGCTTATAAGTTCTTTAATGAGCTTTGTACAAGTTTGACGAATGTATGAAACATCTAACAACGCGTTTCTAGGACTCTAAACCAAGTTTCATGCAAGATGAGTGCTTATAGTTCCTCAATGAGCTTTGTAAAAGTTTAACAAACGTATGAAACATCTAACAACGCGTTTCTAAAACTCTAAACCAAGTTTCATGCAAGATGAGTGCTTATAAGTTCCTCAATGAGCTTTGTACAAGTTTGACGAACGTATGAAACATCTAACAAATCGTTTCTAGGACTCGAAACCAAGTTTCATGCAACATGAGAGCTTATAAGTTCCTCAATGAGCTTTGTACAAGTTTGACGAACGTATGAAACATCTAACAACGCGTCTCTAGGACTCTAAACCAAGTTTCATGCAAAATGAGAGCTTATAAGTTCCTCAATGAGCTTTGTACAAGTTTGACGAACGTATGAAACATCTAACAACGCGTTTCTAGGACTATAAACCAACTTTCATGCAACATGAGTGCTTATAAGTTCCTCAATGAGCTTTGTACAAGTTTGACGAACGTATGGAACATCTAACAACGCGTTTCTAGGACTCTAAACCAAGTTTCATGCAACGTGAGAGCTTATAAGTTCCTCAATGAGCTTTGTACAAGTTTGACGAACGTATGAAACATCGAACAACGCGTTTCTAGGACTATAAACCAAGTTTCATGCAACATGAGTGCTTATAAGTTCCTCAATGAGCTTTGTGCAAGTTTGACGAACGTATGAAACATCTAACAATGCGTTTCTAGGACTTTAAACCAAGTTTCATGCAACATGAGTGTTTATAAGTGTCTGAATGAGCTTTGTACAAGTTTGACGAACGTATGAAACATCTAACAACGCGTTTCTAGGACTATAAACCAAGTTTCATGCAACATGAGTGCTTATAAGTTCCTCAATGAGCTTTGTACAAGTTTCACGACCTTATGAAACATCTAACAACGCGTTTCTAGGACTCTAAACCAACTTTCATGCAACATGAGAGCTTATAAGTTCCTCAATGAGCTTTGTACAAGTTTGACAAATGATGAAACATCTAACAACGTGTTTCTAGGACTCTAAACCAAGTTTCAGGCAACATGAGTTCTTATAAGTTCCTTAATGAGCGTTGTACAAGTTTGACGAACGTATGAAACATCTAACAACGTGTTTCTAGGACTCTAAACCAAGTTTCATGCAACATGAGTGCTTATAAGTTCCTCAATGAGATTTGTACAAGTTTGACGAACGTATGAAAAATCTAACAACGCGTTTCTAGGACTCTAAACCAAGTTTCATGCAAAATGAGAGCTTATAAGTTCCTCAATGAGCTTTGTACAAGTTTGACGAACGTATGAAACATCTAACAACGCGTTTCTAGGACTATAAACCAACTTTCATGCAACATGAGTGCTTATAAGTTCCTCAATGAGCTTTGTACAAGTTTGACGAACGTATGGAACATCTAACAACGCGTTTCTAGGACTCTAAACCAAGTTTCATGCAACGTGAGAGCTTATAAGTTCCTCAATGAGCTTTGTACAAGTTTGACGAACGTATGAAACATCGAACAACGCGTTTCTAGGACTATAAACCAAGTTTCATGCAACATGAGTGCTTATAAGTTCCTCAATGAGCTTTGTGCAAGTTTGACGAACGTATGAAACATCTAACAACGCGTTTCTAGGACTTTAAACCAAGTTTCATGCAACATGAGTGTTTATAAGTGTCTCAATGAGCTTTGTACAAGTTTGACGAACGTATGAAACATCTAACAACGCGTTTCTAGGACTATAAACCAAGTTTCATGCAACATGAGTGCTTATAAGTTCCTCAATGAGCTTTGTACAAGTTTCACGACCTTATGAAACATCTAACAACGCGTTTCTAGGACTCTAAACCAACTTTCATGCAACATGAGAGCTTATAAGTTCCTCAATGAGCTTTGTACAAGTTTGACAAATGATGAAACATCTAACAACGTGTTTCTAGGACTCTAAACCAAGTTTCATGCAACATGAGTTCTTATAAGTTCCTCAATGAGCGTTGTACAAGTTTGACGAACGTATGAAACATCTAACAACGTGTTTCTAGGACTCTAAACCAAGTTTCATGCAACATGAGTGCTTATAAGTTCCTCAATGAGCTTTGTACAAGTTTGACGAATGTATGAAACATCTAACAACGCGTTTCTAGGACTCTAAACCAAGTTTCATGCAAGATGAGTGCTTATAAGTTCCTGAATGAGCTTTGTACAAGTTTAACAAACGTATGAAACATCTAACAACGCGTTTCTAAAACTCTAAACCAAGTTACATGCAACATGAGTTCTTATAAGTTCCTCAATGAGCATTGTACAAGTTTGACGAACGTATGAAACTTCTAACAACGTGTTTCTAGGACTCTAAACCAAGTTTCATGCAACATGAGTGCTTATAAGTTCTTTAATGAGCTTTGTACAAGTTTGACGAATGTATGAAACATCTAACAACGCGTTTCTAGGACTCTAAACCAAGTTTCATGCAAGATGAGTGCTTATAGTTCCTCAATGAGCTTTGTAAAAGTTTAACAAACGTATGAAACATCTAACAACGCGTTTCTAAAACTCTAAACCAAGTTTCATGCAAGATGAGTGCTTATAAGTTCCTCAATGAGCTTTGTACAAGTTTGACGAACGTATGAAACATCTAACAAATCGTTTCTAGGACTCGAAACCAAGTTTCATGCAACATGAGAGCTTATAAGTTCCTCAATGAGCTTTGTACAAGTTTGACGAACGTATGAAACATCTAACAACGCGTCTCTAGGACTCTAAACCAAGTTTCATGCAAAATGAGAGCTTATAAGTTCCTCAATGAGCTTTGTACAAGTTTGACGAACGTATGAAACATCTAACAACGCGTTTCTAGGACTATAAACCAACTTTCATGCAACATGAGTTCTTATAAGTTCCTCAATGAGCGTTGTACAAGTTTGACGAACGTATGAAACATCTAACAACGTGTTTCTAGGACTCTAAACCAAGTTTCATGCAACATGAGTGCTTATAAGTTCCTCAATGAGCTTTGTACAAGTTTGACGAATGTATGAAACATCTAACAACGCGTTTCTAGGACTCTAAACCAAGTTTCATGCAAGATGAGTGCTTATAAGTTCCTAAATGAGCTTTGTACAAGTTTAACAAACGTATGAAACATCTAACAACGCGTTTCTAAAACTCTAAACCAAGTTACATGCAACATGAGTTCTTATAAGTTCCTCAATGAGCATTGTACAAGTTTGACGAACGTATGAAACTTCTAACAACGTGTTTCTAGGACTCTAAACCAAGTTTCATGCAACATGAGTGCTTATAAGTTCTTTAATGAGCTTTGTACAAGTTTGACGAATGTATGAAACATCTAACAACGCGTTTCTAGGACTCTAAACCAAGTTTCATGCAAGATGAGTGCTTATAGTTCCTCAATGAGCTTTGTAAAAGTTTAACAAACGTATGAAACATCTAACAACGCGTTTCTAAAACTCTAAACCAAGTTTCATGCAAGATGAGTGCTTATAAGTTCCTCAATGAGCTTTGTACAAGTTTGACGAACGTATGAAACATCTAACAAATCGTTTCTAGGACTCGAAACCAAGTTTCATGCAACATGAGAGCTTATAAGTTCCTCAATGAGCTTTGTACAAGTTTGACGAACGTATGAAACATCTAACAACGCGTCTCTAGGACTCTAAACCAAGTTTCATGCAAAATGAGAGCTTATAAGTTCCTCAATGAGCTTTGTACAAGTTTGACGAACGTATGAAACATCTAACAACGCGTTTCTAGGACTATAAACCAACTTTCATGTAACATGAGTGCTTATAAGTTCCTCAATGAGCTTTGTACAAGTTTGACGAACGTATGGAACATCTAACAACGCGTTTCTAGGACTCTAAACCAAGTTTCATGCAACGTGAGAGCTTATAAGTTCCTCAATGAGCTTTGTACAAGTTTGACGAACGTATGAAACATCGAACAACGCGTTTCTAGGACTATAAACCAAGTTTCATGCAACATGAGTGCTTATAAGTTCCTCAATGAGCTTTGTGCAAGTTTGACGAACGTATGAAACATCTAACAACGCGTTTCTAGGACTTTAAACCAAGTTTCATGCAACATGAGTGTTTATAAGTGTCTCAATGAGCTTTGTACAAGTTTGACGAACGTATGAAACATCTAACAACGCGTTTCTAGGACTATAAACCAAGTTTCATGCAACATGAGTGCTTATAAGTTCCTCAATGAGCTTTGTACAAGTTTCACGACCTTATGAAACATCTAACAACGCGTTTCTAGGACTCTAAACCAACTTTCATGCAACATGAGAGCTTATAAGTTCCTCAATGAGCTTTGTACAAGTTTGACAAATGATGAAACATCTAACAACGTGTTTCTAGGACTCTAAACCAAGTTTCAGGCAACATGAGTTCTTATAAGTTCCTTAATGAGCGTTGTACAAGTTTGACGAACGTATGAAACATCTAACAACGTGTTTCTAGGACTCTAAACCAAGTTTCATGCAACATGAGTGCTTATAAGTTCCTCAATGAGATTTGTACAAGTTTGACGAACGTATGAAAAATCTAACAACGCGTTTCTAGGACTCTAAACCAAGTTTCATGCAAAATGAGAGCTTATAAGTTCCTCAATGAGCTTTGTACAAGTTTGACGAACGTATGAAACATCTAACAACGCGTTTCTAGGACTATAAACCAACTTTCATGCAACATGAGTGCTTATAAGTTCCTCAATGAGCTTTGTACAAGTTTGACGAACGTATGGAACATCTAACAACGCGTTTCTAGGACTCTAAACCAAGTTTCATGCAACGTGAGAGCTTATAAGTTCCTCAATGAGCTTTGTACAAGTTTGACGAACGTATGAAACATCGAACAACGCGTTTCTAGGACTATAAACCAAGTTTCATGCAACATGAGTGCTTATAAGTTCCTCAATGAGCTTTGTGCAAGTTTGACGAACGTATGAAACATCTAACAACGCGTTTCTAGGACTTTAAACCAAGTTTCATGCAACATGAGTGTTTATAAGTGTCTCAATGAGCTTTGTACAAGTTTGACGAACGTATGAAACATCTAACAACGCGTTTCTAGGACTATAAACCAAGTTTCATGCAACATGAGTGCTTATAAGTTCCTCAATGAGCTTTGTACAAGTTTCACGACCTTATGAAACATCTAACAACGCGTTTCTAGGACTCTAAACCAACTTTCATGCAACATGAGAGCTTATAAGTTCCTCAATGAGCTTTGTACAAGTTTGACAAATGATGAAACATCTAACAACGTGTTTCTAGGACTCTAAACCAAGTTTCATGCAACATGAGTTCTTATAAGTTCCTCAATGAGCGTTGTACAAGTTTGACGAACGTATGAAACATCTAACAACGTGTTTCTAGGACTCTAAACCAAGTTTCATGCAACATGAGTGCTTATAAGTTCCTCAATGAGCTTTGTACAAGTTTGACGAATGTATGAAACATCTAACAACGCGTTTCTAGGACTCTAAACCAAGTTTCATGCAAGATGAGTGCTTATAAGTTCCTGAATGAGCTTTGTACAAGTTTAACAAACGTATGAAACATCTAACAACGCGTTTCTAAAACTCTAAACCAAGTTACATGCAACATGAGTTCTTATAAGTTCCTCAATGAGCATTGTACAAGTTTGACGAACGTATGAAACTTCTAACAACGTGTTTCTAGGACTCTAAACCAAGTTTCATGCAACATGAGTGCTTATAAGTTCTTTAATGAGCTTTGTACAAGTTTGACGAATGTATGAAACATCTAACAACGCGTTTCTAGGACTCTAAACCAAGTTTCATGCAAGATGAGTGCTTATAGTTCCTCAATGAGCTTTGTAAAAGTTTAACAAACGTATGAAACATCTAACAACGCGTTTCTAAAACTCTAAACCAAGTTTCATGCAAGATGAGTGCTTATAAGTTCCTCAATGAGCTTTGTACAAGTTTGACGAACGTATGAAACATCTAACAAATCGTTTCTAGGACTCGAAACCAAGTTTCATGCAACATGAGAGCTTATAAGTTCCTCAATGAGCTTTGTACAAGTTTGACGAACGTATGAAACATCTAACAACGCGTCTCTAGGACTCTAAACCAAGTTTCATGCAAAATGAGAGCTTATAAGTTCCTCAATGAGCTTTGTACAAGTTTGACGAACGTATGAAACATCTAACAACGCGTTTCTAGGACTATAAACCAACTTTCATGCAACATGAGTTCTTATAAGTTCCTCAATGAGCGTTGTACAAGTTTGACGAACGTATGAAACATCTAACAACGTGTTTCTAGGACTCTAAACCAAGTTTCATGCAACATGAGTGCTTATAAGTTCCTCAATGAGCTTTGTACAAGTTTGACGAATGTATGAAACATCTAACAACGCGTTTCTAGGACTCTAAACCAAGTTTCATGCAAGATGAGTGCTTATAAGTTCCTAAATGAGCTTTGTACAAGTTTAACAAACGTATGAAACATCTAACAACGCGTTTCTAAAACTCTAAACCAAGTTACATGCAACATGAGTTCTTATAAGTTCCTCAATGAGCATTGTACAAGTTTGACGAACGTATGAAACTTCTAACAACGTGTTTCTAGGACTCTAAACAAAGTTTCATGCAACATGAGTGCTTATAAGTTCTTTAATGAGCTTTGTACAAGTTTGACGAATGTATGAAACATCTAACAACGCGTTTCTAGGACTCTAAACCAAGTTTCATGCAAGATGAGTGCTTATAGTTCCTCAATGAGCTTTGTAAAAGTTTAACAAACGTATGAAACATCTAACAACGCGTTTCTAAAACTCTAAACCAAGTTTCATGCAAGATGAGTGCTTATAAGTTCCTCAATGAGCTTTGTACAAGTTTGACGAACGTATGAAACATCTAACAAATCGTTTCTAGGACTCGAAACCAAGTTTCATTCAACATGAGAGCTTATAAGTTCCTCAATGAGCTTTGTACAAGTTTGACGAACGTATGAAACATCTAACAACGCGTCTCTAGGACTCTAAACCAAGTTTCATGCAAAATGAGAGCTTATAAGTTCCTCAATGAGCTTTGTACAAGTTTGACGAACGTATGAAACATCTAACAACGCGTTTCTAGGACTATAAACCAACTTTCATGCAACATGAGTGCTTATAAGTTCCTCAATGAGCTTTGTAGAAGTTTGACGAACGTATGGAACATCTAACAACGCGTTTCTAGGACTCTAAACCAAGTTTCATGCAACGTGAGAGCTTATAAGTTCCTCAATGAGCTTTGTACAAGTTTGACGAACGTATGAAACATCGAACAACGCGTTTCTAGGACTATAAACCAAGTTTCATGCAACATGAGTGCTTATAAGTTCCTCAATGAGCTTTGTGCAAGTTTGACGAACGTATGAAACATCTAACAACGCGTTTCTAGGACTTTAAACAAAGTTTCATGCAACATGAGTGTTTATAAGTGTCTCAATGAGCTTTGTACAAGTTTGACGAACGTATGAAACATCTAACAACGCGTTTCTAGGACTATAAACCAAGTTTCATGCAACATGAGTGCTTATAAGTTCCTCAATGAGCTTTGTACAAGTTTCACGACCTTATGAAACATCTAACAACGCGTTTCTAGGACTCTAAACCAACTTTCATGCAACATGAGAGCTTATAAGTTCCTCAATGAGCTTTGTACAAGTTTGACAAATGATGAAACATCTAACAACGTGTTTCTAGGACTCTAAACCAAGTTTCATGCAACATGAGTTCTTATAAGTTCCTTAATGGGCGTTGTACAAGTTTGACGAACGTATGAAACATCTAACAACGTGTTTCTAGGACTCTAAACCAAGTTTCATGCAACATGAGTGCTTATAAGTTCCTCAATGAGCTTTGTACAAGTTTGACGAATGTATGAAACATCTAACAACGCGTTTCTAGGACTCTAAACCAAGTTTCATGCAAGATGAGTGCTTATAAGTTCCTGAATGAGCTTTGTACAAGTTTAACAAACGTATGAAACATCTAACAACGCGTTTCTAAAACTCTAAACCAAGTTACATGCAACATGAGTTCTTATAAGTTCCTCAATGAGCATTGTACAAGTTTGACGAACGTATGAAACTTCTAACAACGTGTTTCTAGGACTCTAAACCAAGTTTCATGCAACATGAGTGCTTATAAGTTCTTTAATGAGCTTTGTACAAGTTTGACGAATGTATGAAACATCTAACAACGCGTTTCTAGGACTCTAAACCAAGTTTCATGCAAGATGAGTACTTATAAGTTCCTCAATGAGCTTTGTAAAAGTTTAACAAACGTATGAAACATCTAACAACGCGTTTCTAAAACTCTAAACCAAGTTTCATGCAAGATGAGTGCTTATAAGTTCCTCAATGAGCTTTGTACAAGTTTGACGAACGTATGAAACATCTAACAAATCGTTTCTAGGACTCGAAACCAAGTTTCATGCAACATGAGAGCTTATAAGTTCCTCAATGAGCTTTGTACAAGTTTGACGAACGTATGAAACATCTAACAACGCGTCTCTAGGACTCTAAACCAAGTTTCATGCAAAATGAGAGCTTATAAGTTCCTCAATGAGCTTTGTACAAGTTTGACGAACGTATGAAACATCTAACAACGCGTTTCTAGGACTATAAACCAACTTTCATGCAACATGAGTGCTTATAAGTTCCTCAATGAGCTTTGTACAAGTTTGACGAAAGTATGGAACATCTAACAACGCGTTTCTAGGACTCTAAACCAAGTTTCATGCAACGTGAGAGCTTATAAGTTCCTCAATGAGCTTTGTACAAGTTTGACGAACGTATGAAACATCGAACAACGCGTTTCTAGGACTATAAACCAAGTTTCATGCAACATGAGTGCTTATAAGTTCCTAAATGAGCTTTGTGCAAGTTTGACGAACGTATGAAACATCTAACAACGCGTTTCTAGGACTTTAAACAAAGTTTCATGCAACATGAGTGTTAATAAGTGTCTCAATGAGCTTTGTACAAGTTTGACGAACGTATGAAACATCTAACAACGCGTTTCTAGGACTATAAACCAAGTTTCATGCAACATGAGTGCTTATAAGTTCCTCAATGAGCTTTGTACAAGTTTCACGACCTTATGAAACATCTAACAACGCGTTTCTAGGACTCTAAACCAACTTTCATGCAACATGAGAGCTTATAAGTTCCTCAATGAGCTTTGTACAAGTTTGACAAATGATGAAACATCTAAAAACGTGTTTCTAGGACTCTAAACCAAGTTTCATGCAACATGAGTTCTTATAAGTTCCTCAATGAGCGTTGTACAAGTTTGACGAACGTATGAAACATCTAACAACGTGTTTCTAGGACTCTAAACCAAGTTTCATGCAACATGAGTGCTTATAAGTTCCTCAATGAGCTTTGTACAAGTTTGACGAATGTATGAAACATCTAACAACGCGTTTCTAGGACTCTAAACCAAGTTTCATGCAAGATGAGTGCTTATAAGTTCCTAAATGAGCTTTGTACAAGTTTAACAAACGTATGAAACATCTAACAACGCGTTTCTAAAACTCTAAACCAAGTTACATGCAACATGAGTTCTTATAAGTTCCTCAATGAGCATTGTACAAGTTTGACGAACGTATGAAACTTCTAACAACGTGTTTCTAGGACTCTAAACAAAGTTTCATGCAACATGAGTGCTTATAAGTTCTTTAATGAGCTTTGTACAAGTTTGACGAATGTATGAAACATCTAACAACGCGTTTCTAGGACTCTAAACCAAGTTTCATGCAAGATGAGTGCTTATAGTTCCTCAATGAGCTTTGTAAAAGTTTAACAAACGTATGAAACATCTAACAACGCGTTTCTAAAACTCTAAACCAAGTTTCATGCAAGATGAGTGCTTATAAGTTCCTCAATGAGCTTTGTACAAGTTTGACGAACGTATGAAACATCTAACAAATCGTTTCTAGGACTCGAAACCAAGTTTCATTCAACATGAGAGCTTATAAGTTCCTCAATGAGCTTTGTACAAGTTTGACGAACGTATGAAACATCTAACAACGCGTCTCTAGGACTCTAAACCAAGTTTCATGCAAAATGAGAGCTTATAAGTTCCTCAATGAGCTTTGTACAAGTTTGACGAACGTATGAAACATCTAACAACGCGTTTCTAGGACTATAAACCAACTTTCATGCAACATGAGTGCTTATAAGTTCCTCAATGAGCTTTGTACAAGTTTGACGAACGTATGGAACATCTAACAACGCGTTTCTAGGACTCTAAACCAAGTTTCATGCAACGTGAGAGCTTATAAGTTCCTCAATGAGCTTTGTACAAGTTTGACGAACGTATGAAACATCGAACAACGCGTTTCTAGGACTATAAACCAAGTTTCATGCAACATGAGTGCTTATAAGTTCCTCAATGAGTGCAAGTTTGACGAACGTATGAAACATCTAACAACGCGTTTCTAGGACTTTAAACAAAGTTTCATGCAACATGAGTGTTTATAAGTGTCTCAATGAGCTTTGTACAAGTTTGACGAACGTATGAAACATCTAACAACGCGTTTCTAGGACTATAAACCAAGTTTCATGCAACATGAGTGCTTATAAGTTCCTCAATGAGCTTTGTACAAGTTTCACGACCTTATGAAACATCTAACAACGCGTTTCTAGGACTCTAAACCAACTTTCATGCAACATGAGAGCTTATAAGTTCCTCAATGAGCTTTGTACAAGTTTGACAAATGATGAAACATCTAACAACGTGTTTCTAGGACTCTAAACCAAGTTTCAGGCAACATGAGTTCTTATAAGTTCCTTAATGGGCGTTGTACAAGTTTGACGAACGTATGAAACATCTAACAACGTGTTTCTAGGACTCTAAACCAAGTTTCATGCAACATGAGTGCTTATAAGTTCCTCAATGAGCTTTGTACAAGTTTGACGAATGTATGAAACATCTAACAACGCGTTTCTAGGACTCTAAACCAAGTTTCATGCAAGATGAGTGCTTATAAGTTCCCGAATGAGCTTTGTACAAGTTTAACAAACGTATGAAACATCTAACAACGCGTTTCTAAAACTCTAAACCAAGTTACATGCAACATGAGTTCTTATAAGTTCCTCAATGAGCATTGTACAAGTTTGACGAACGTATGAAACTTCTAACAACGTGTTTCTAGGACTCTAAACCAAGTTTCATGCAACATGAGTGCTTATAAGTTCTTTAATGAGCTTTGTACAAGTTTGACGAATGTATGAAACATCTAACAACGCGTTTCTAGGACTCTAAACCAAGTTTCATGCAAGATGAGTACTTATAAGTTCCTCAATGAGCTTTGTAAAAGTTTAACAAACGTATGAAACATCTAACAACGCGTTTCTAAAACTCTAAACCAAGTTTCATGCAAGATGAGTGCTTATAAGTTCCTCAATGAGCTTTGTACAAGTTTGACGAACGTATGAAACATCTAACAAATCGTTTCTAGGACTCGAAACCAAGTTTCATGCAACATGAGAGCTTATAAGTTCCTCAATGAGCTTTGTACAAGTTTGACGAACGTATGAAACATCTAACAACGCGTCTCTAGGACTCTAAACCAAGTTTCATGCAAATGAGAGCTTATAAGTTCCTCAATGAGCTTTGTACAAGTTTGACGAACGTATGAAACATCTAACAACGCGTTTCTAGGACTATAAACCAACTTTCATGCAACATGAGTGCTTATAAGTTCCTCAATGAGCTTTGTACAAGTTTGACGAAAGTATGGAACATCTAACAACGCGTTTCTAGGACTCTAAACCAAGTTTCATGCAACGTGAGAGCTTATAAGTTCCTCAATGAGCTTTGTACAAGTTTGACGAACGTATGAAACATCGAACAACGCGTTTCTAGGACTATAAACCAAGTTTCATGCAACATGAGTGCTTATAAGTTCCTAAATGAGCTTTGTGCAAGTTTGACGAACGTATGAAACATCTAACAACGCGTTTCTAGGACTTTAAACAAAGTTTCATGCAACATGAGTGTTAATAAGTGTCTCAATGAGCTTTGTACAAGTTTGACGAACGTATGAAACATCTAACAACGCGTTTCTAGGACTATAAACCAAGTTTCATGCAACATGAGTGCTTATAAGTTCCTCAATGAGCTTTGTACAAGTTTCACGACCTTATGAAACATCTAACAACGCGTTTCTAGGACTCTAAACCAACTTTCATGCAACATGAGAGCTTATAAGTTCCTCAATGAGCTTTGTACAAGTTTGACAAATGATGAAACATCTAAAAACGTGTTTCTAGGACTCTAAACCAAGTTTCATGCAACATGAGTTCTTATAAGTTCCTCAATTAGGTTTGTACAAGTTTGACGAACTTATGAAACATCTAACAACGCGTTTCTAGGACTCTAAACCATGTTTCATGCAACATGAGTGCTTATAAGTATCTCAATGAGTTTTGTACAAGTTTGACGAACTTATGAAACATCAAACAATGTGTTTCTAGGACTCTAAACCAAGTTTCATGCAACATGAGTGCTTATAAGTTCCTCAATGAGCTTTGTACAAGTTTGACGAACTTATGAAACATCTAACAACGCGTTTCTAGGACTCTAAACCAAGTTTCATGCAACATGAGTGCTTATAAGTTCCTCAATGAGCTTTGTACAAGTTTGACGAATGTATGAAACATCTAACAACGCGTTTCTAGGACTCTAAACCAAGTTTCATGCAAGATGAGTGCTTATAAGTTCATGAATGAGCTTTGTACAAGTTTAACAAACGTATGAAACATCTAACAACGCGTTTCTAAAACTCTAAACCAAGTTACATGCAACATGAGTTCTTATAAGTTCCTCCATGAGCTTTGTACAAGTTTGACGAACGTATGGAACATCTAACAACGCGTTTCTAGGACTCTAAACCAAGTTACATGCAACATGAGTTCTTATAAGTTCCTCAATGAGCTTTGTACAAGTTTGACGAACCTATGAAACTGCTAACAACGTGTTTCTAGGACTCTAAACCAAGTTTCATGCAACATGAGTGCTTATAAGTTCCTTAATGAGCTTTGTACAAGTTTGACGAATGTATGAAACATCTAACAACGCGTTTCTAGGACTCTAAACCAAGTTTCATGCAACATGAGAGTTTATAAGTTCCTCAATGAGCTTTGTACAAGTTTGACGAACGTATGAAACATCTAACAACGCGTTTCTAGGACTATAAACCAAGTTTCATGCAACATGAGTGCTTATAAGTTCCTCAATGAGCTTTGTACAAGTTTCACGAACTTATGAAACATCTAACAACGCGTTTCTAGGACTCTAAACCAAGTTTCATGCAACATGAGAGCTTATAAGTTCCTCAATGAGCTTTGTACAAGTTTGACGAACTTATGAATCATCTAACAACGCGTTTCTAGGACTCTAAACCAAGTTTCATGCAACATGAGTTCTTATAAGTTCCTCAATGTGCGTTGTACAAGTGTGACTAACGTATGAAACATCTAACAACGTGTTTCTAGGACTCTAAACCAAGTTTCATGCAACATGAGTTCTTATAAGTTCCTCAATGTGCGTTGTACAAGTGTGACTAACGTATGAAACATCTAACAACGTGTTTCTAGGACTCTAAACCAAGTTTCATGCAACATGAGTGCTTATAACTTCCTCAATGAGCTTTGTACAAGTTTGACGAATGTATGAAACATCTAACAACGCGTTTCTAGGACTCTAAACCAAGTTTCATGCAAGATAAGTGCTTATAAGTTCCTGAATGAGCTTTGTACAAGTTTAACAAACGTATGAAACATCTAACAACGCGTTTCTAAAACTCTAAACCAAATTTCATGCAACATGAGTGTTTATAAGTGTCTCAATGAGCTTTGTGCAAGTTTGACGAACTTATGAAACATCTTACAACTCGTTTCTAGGACTCTAAACAAAGTTTCATGTAACATGAGAGCTTATATGTTCCTCAATGAGCTTTGTACAATTTGACGAACGTATGAAACATCTAACAACGCGTTTCTAAAACTCTAAACCAAGTTTCATGCAACATGAGTGCTTATAAGTTCCTCAATGAGCTTTGTACAAGGTCCACGAAATTATGAAACATCTAACAACGCGTTTCTAGGACTCTAAACCAAGTTTCATGCAAGATAAGTGCTTATAAGTTCCTCAATGAGCTTTGTACAAGTTTGACGAACGTATGAAACATCTAACAACGTGTTTCTAGGACTCTAAACCAAGTTTCATGCAACATGAGTGCTTATAAGTTCCTCAATGAGCTTTGTACAAGTTTCACGAACTTATGAAACATCTAACAACGCGTTTCTAGGACTCTAAACCAAGTTTCATGCAGCATGAGAGCTTATAAGTTCCTAAATGAGCTTTGTACAAGTTTGACAAATGATGAAACATCTAACAACGTGTTTCTAGGATTCTAAACCAAGTTTCATGCAACATGAGTTCTTATAAGTTCCTTAATGAGCTTTGTACAAGTTTGACGAACGTATGAAACATCTAACAACGTGTTTCTAGGACTCTAAACCAAGTTTCATGCAAGATGAGTGCTTATAAGTTCCTCAATGAGCTTTGTACAACTTTAACAAACGAATGAAACATCTAACAACGCGTTTCTAAAACTCTAAAACAAGTTTCATGCAAGATGAGTGCTTATAAGTTCCTCAACGAGCTTTATACAAGTTTGACGAACGTATGAAACATCTAACAACGTGTTTCTAGGACTCTAAACCAAGTTTCATGCAACTTGAGTGCTTATAAGTTCCTTAATGAGCTTTGTACAAGTTTGACGAATGTATGAAACATCTAACAACGCGTTTCTAGGACTCTAAACCAAGTTTCATGCAAGATGAGTGCTTATAAGTTCCTCAATGAGCTTTGTACAAGTTTAACAAACGTATGAAACATCTAACAACGCGTTTCTAAAACTCTAAACCAAGTTTCATGCAAGATGAGTGCTTATAAGTTCCTCAATGAGCTTTGTACAAGTTTGACGAATGTATGAAACATCTAACAAATCGTTTCTAGGACTCTAAACCAATTTCATGCAACATGAGAGCTTATAAGTTCATCAATGAGCTTTGTACAAGTTTAACGAACGTATGAAACATCTAACAACGCGTTTCTAGGACTCTAAACCAAGTTTCATGCAACATGATAGCTTATAAGTTCCTCAATGAGCTTTATACAAGTTTGACGAACGTATGAAACATCTAACAACGCGTTTCTAGGACTATAAACCAAGTTTCATGCAACATGAGTGCTTATAAGTTCCTCAATGAGCTTTGTGCAAGTTTGACGAACGTATGAAACATCTAACAACGCGTTTCTAGGACTTTAAACCAAGTTTCATGCAACATGAGTGTTTATAAGTGTCACAATGAGCTTTGTGCAAGTTTGACGAACTTATGAAATATCTAATAACTCGTTTCTAGGACTATAAACAAAGTTTCATGCAACATGAGAGCTTATAAGTTCCTCAATGAGCTTTGTACAAGTTTGACGAACGTATGAAACATCTAACAACGCGTTTCTAGGACTATAAACAAAGTTTCATGCAACATGAGTTCTTATAAGTTCCTCAATGAGCTTTGTACAAGTTTGACGAACGTATGAAACATCTAACAACGTGTTTCTAGGACTCTAAACCAAGTTTCATGCAACATGAGTGCTTATAAGTTCCTCAATGAGCTTTGTACAAGTTTCACGAACTTATGAAACATCTAACAACGCGTTTCTAGGACTCTAAACCAAGTTTCATGTTGCATGAGAGCTTATAAGTTCCTAAATGAGCTTTGTACAAGTTTGACAAATGATGAAACATCTAACAACGTGTTTCTAGGATTCTAAACCAAGTTTCATGCAACATGAGTTCTTATAAGTTCCTTAATGAGCTTTGTACAAGTTTGACGAACGTATGAAACATCTAACAACGTGTTTCTAGGACTCTAAACCAAGTTTCATGCAAGATGAGTGCTTATAAGTTCCTCAATGAGCTTTGTACAACTTTAACAAACGAATGAAACATCTAACAACGCGTTTCTAAAACTCTAAACCAAGTTTCATGCAAGATGAGTGCTTATAAGTTCCTCAACGAGCTTTATACAAGTTTGACGAACGTATGAAACATCTAACAACGTGTTTCTAGGACTCTAAACCAAGTTTCATGCAACTTGAGTGCTTATAAGTTCCTTAATGAGCTTTGTACAAGTTTGACGAATGTATGAAACATCTAACAACGCGTTTCTAGGACTCTAAACCAAGTTTCATGCAAGATGAGTGCTTATAAGTTCCTCAATGAGCTTTGTACAAGTTTAACAAACGTATGAAACATCTAACAACGCGTTTCTAAAACTCTAAACCAAGTTTCATGCAAGATGAGTGCTTATAAGTTCCTCAATGAGCTTTGTACAAGTTTGACGAATGTATGAAACATCTAACAAATCGTTTCTAGGACTCTAAACCAATTTCATGCAACATGAGAGCTTATAAGTTCATCAATGAGCTTTGTACAAGTTTAACGAACGTATGAAACATCTAACAACGCGTTTCTAGGACTCTAAACCAAGTTTCATGCAACATGATAGCTTATAAGTTCCTCAATGAGCTTTATACAAGTTTGACGAACGTATGAAACATCTAACAACGCGTTTCTAGGACTATAAACCAAGTTTCATGCAACATGAGTGCTTATAAGTTCCTCAATGAGCTTTGTGCAAGTTTGACGAACGTATGAAACATCTAACAACGCGTTTCTAGGACTTTAAACCAAGTTTCATGCAACATGAGTGTTTATAAGTGTCTCAATGAGCTTTGTGCAAGTTTGACGAACTTATGAAACATCTAATAACTCGTTTCTAGGACTATAAACAAAGTTTCATGCAACATGAGAGCTTATAAGTTCCTCAATGAGCTTTGTACAAGTTTGACGAACGTATGAAACATCTAACAACGCGTTTCTAGGACTATAAACAAAGTTTCATGCAACATGAGTTCTTATAAGTTCCTCAATGAGCGTTGTACAAGTTTGACGAACGTATGAAACATCTAACAACGTGTTTCTAGGACTCTAAACCAAGTTTCATTCAACATGAGTGCTTATAAGTTCCTCACTGAGCTTTGTACAAGTTTCACAAACAAAGCTCATTGAGGAACTTATAAGCACGCATCTTGCATGAAACTTGGTTTAGAGTCCTAGAAACACGTTGTTAGATGTTTCATACGTTCGTAAAACTTGTACAAAGCTCATTAAGGAACTTATAAGAACTCATGTTGCATGAAACTTGGTTTAAAGTCCTAGAAACACGTTGTTAGATGTTTCATCATTTGTCAAACTTGTACAAAGCTCATTGAGGAACTTATAAGCTCTCATGTTGCATGAAACTTGGTTTAGAGTCCTATAAATGATTTGTTAGATGTTTCATACGTTCGTCAAACTTGTAAAAAGCTCATTGAGGAACTTATAAGCACTCATCTTGCATGAAACTTAGTTTAGAGTCCTAGAAACGAGTTGTTAGATGTTTCATAAGTTTGTCAAACTTGTACAAAGCTCATTGAGGAACTTATAAGCACTCATGTTGCATGAAACTTGGTTTATAGTCCTAGAAACGCGTTGTTAGATGTTTCATAAGTTCGTCAAACTTGCACAAAGCTCATTGAGGAACTTATAAGCACTCAGGTTGCATGAAACTTGGTTTATAGTCCTAGAAACACGTTGTTATATTTTTCATACGTTCGTCAAACTTGTACAATGCTCATTGAGGAACTTATAAGCTCTCATGATGCATGAAACTTGGTTTAGAGTCCTAGAAACGCGTTGTTAGATGTTTCATAAGTTCGTGAAACTTGTACAAAGCTCATTGAGGAATTTATAAGCACTCATGTTGCATGAAACTTGGTTTATAGTCCTAGAAACGCGTTGTTAGATGTTTCATACGTTCGTCAAACTTGTAAAAAGCTCATTGAGGAACTTATAAGCTCTCATGTTGCATGAAACTTTGTTTAGAGTCCTAGAAACGAGTTGTTAGATGTTTCATAAGTTCGTCAAACTTGCAAAAAGCTCATTGAGACACTTATAAACACTCATGTTGCATGAAACTTGGTTTAAAGTCCTAGAAACGCGTTGTTAGATGTTTCATACGTTCGTCAAACTTGCACAAAGCTCATTGAGGAACTTATAAGCACTCATGTTGGATGAAACTTGGTTTATAGTCCTAGAAATGCGTTGTTAGATGTTTCATACGTTCGTCAAACTTGTACAAAGCTCATTGAGGAACTTATAAGCTCTCATGTTGCATGAAACTTGGTTTAGAGTCCTAGAAACGCATTGTTAGATGTTTCATACGTTCGTAAAACTTGTACAAAGCTCATTGAGGAACTTATAAGCACTCATGTTGCATGAAACTTGGTTTATAGTCCTAGAAACGCGTTGTTAGATGTTTCATACGTTCGTCAAACTTGTACAAAGCTCATTGAGGAACTTATGAGCTCTCATGTTGCATGAAAATTGGTTTAGAGTCCTAGAAACGCGTTGTTAGATGTTTCATACGTTCGTCAAACTTGTACAAAGCTCATTGAGGAACTTATAAGCTCTCATGTTGCATGAAACTTGGTTTAGAGTCCTAGAAACGATTTGTTAGATGTTTCATACGTTCGTCAAACTTGTACAAAGCTCATTAAGGAACTTATAAGCACTCATCTTGCATGAACTTGGTTTAGAGTTTTAGAAACGCGTTGTTAGATGTTTCATACGTTTGTTAAACTTGTACAAAGCTCATTGAGGAACTTATAAGCACTCATTTTGCATGAAACTTGGTTTAGAGTCCTAGAAACGCATTGTTAAATGTTTCATACATTCGTCAAACTTGTACAAAGCTCATTAAGGAACTTATAAGCACACATGTTGCATGAAACTTGGTTTAGAGTCCTAGAAACACGTTGTTAGAAGTTTCATACGTTCGTCAAACTTGTACAAAGCTCATTGAGGAACTTATAAGATCTCATGTTGCATGAAAATTTGTTTAGAGTCCTAGAAACGAGTTGTTAGATGTTTCATAAGTTCGTCAAACTTGCACAAAGCTCATTGAGACACTTATAAACACTCATGTTGCATGAAACTTGGTTTAAAGTCCTAGAAACGCGTTGTTAGATGTTTCATACGTTCGTCAAACTTGCACAAAGCTCATTGAGGAACTTATAAGCACTCATGTTGGATGAAACTTGGTTTATAGTCCTAGAAACGCGTTGTTAGATGTTTCATACGTTCGTCAAACTTGTACAAAGCTCATTGAGGAACTTATAAGCTCTCATGTTGCATGAAACTTGGTTTAGAGTCCTAGAAACGCATTGTTAGATGTTTCATACGTTCGTCAAACTTGTACAAAGCTCATTGAGGAACTTATAAGCACTCATCTTGCATGAAACTTGGTTTAGAGTTTTAGAAACGCGTTGTTAGATGTTTCATACGTTTGTTAAACTTGTACAAAGCTCATTGAGGAACTTATAAGCACTTATCTTGCATGAAACTTGGCTTAGAGTCCTAGAAACGCGTTGTTAGATGTTTCATACATTCGTCAAACTTGTACAAAGCTCATTAAGGAACTTATAAGCACTTATGTTGCATGAAACTTGGTTAAGAGTCCAAGAAACACGTTGTTAGATGTTTCATACGTTCGTCAAACTTGTACAAAGCTCATTGAGGAACTTATAAGCTCTCATGTTGCATGAAACTTGGTTTAGAGTCCTAGAAACGATTTGTTAGATGTTTCATACGTTCGTCAAACTTGTACAAAGCTCATTGAGGAACTTATAAACACTCATCTTGCATGAAACTTAGTTTATAGTCCTAGAAACGCGTTGTTAGATGTTTCATAAGTTCGTCAAACTTGCACAAAGCTCATTGAGGAACTTATAAGCACTCATCTTGCATGAAACTTGGTTTAGAGTTTTAGAAACGCGTTGTTAGTTGTTTCATACGTTTGTTAAACTTGTACAAAGCTCAGTGAGGAACTTATAAGCACTTATCTTGCATGAAACTTGGTTTAGAGTCCTAGAAACGCGTTGTTAGATGTTTCATACATTCGTCAAACTTGTACAAAGCTCATTAAGGAACTTATAGCACTCATGTTGCATGAAACTTGGTTTAGAGTCCTAGAAACACGTTGTTAGATGTTTCATACGTTCGTCAAACTTGCACAAAGCTCATTGAGGAACTTATAAGCACTCATGTTGGATGAAACTTGGTTTATAGTCCTAGAAACGCGTTGTTAGATGTTTCATACGTTCGTCAAACTTGTACAAAGCTCATTGAGGAACTTATAAGCTCTCATGTTGCATGAAACTTGGTTTAGAGTCCTAGAAACGCATTGTTAGATGTTTCATACGTTCGTCAAACTTGTACAAAGCTCATTGAGGAACTTATAAGCACTCATCTTGCATGAAACTTGGTTTAGAGTTTTAGAAACGCGTTGTTAGATGTTTCATACGTTTGTTAAACTTGTACAAAGCTCATTGAGGAACTTATAAGCACTCATCTTGCATGAAACTTGGTTTAGAGTCCTAGAAACACGTTGTTAGATGTTTCATACGTTCGTCAAACTTGTACAAAGCTCATTAAGGAACTTATAAGAACTCATGTTGCATGAAACTTGGTTTAAAGTCCTAGAAACACGTTGTTAGATGTTTCATCATTTGTCAAACTTGTACAAAGCTCATTGAGGAACTTACAAGCCCTCATGTTGCATGAAACTTGGTTTAGAGTCCTAGAAACGCGTTGTTAGATGTTTCATAAGTTCGTGAAATTTGTACAAAGCTCATTGAGGAACTTATAAGCACTCATGTTGCATGAAACTTGGTTTAGAGTCCTAGAAACGAGTTGTTAGATGTTTCATAAGTTCGTCAAACTTGCACAAAGCTCATTGAGACACTTATAAACACTCATGTTGCATGAAACTTGGTTTAAAGTCCTAGAAACGCGTTGTTAGATGTTTCATACGTTCGTCAAACTTGCACAAAGCTCATTGAGGAACTTATAAGCACTCATGTTGGATGAAACTTGGTTTATAGTCCTAGAAACGCGTTGTTAGATGTTTCATACGTTCGTCAAACTTGTACAAAGCTCATTGAGGAACTTATAAGCTCTAATGTTGCATGAAACTTGGTTTAGAGTCCTAGAAACGCATTGTTAGATGTTTCATACGTTCGTCAAACTTGTACAAAGCTCATTGAGGAACTTATAAGCACTCATCTTGCATGAAACTTGGTTTAGAGTTTTAGAAACGCGTTGTTAGATGTTTCATATGTTTGTTAAACTTGTACAAAGCTCATTGAGGAACTTATAAGCACTTATCTTGCATGAAACTTGGTTTAGAGTCCTAGAAACGCGTTGTTAGATGTTCCATACATTCGTCAAACTTGTACAAAGCTCATTAAGGAACTTATAAGCACTCATGTTGCATGAAACTTGGTTTAGAGTCCTAGAAACACGTTGTTAGATGTTTCATACGTTCGTCAAACTTGTACAAAGCTCATTGAGGAACTTATAAGCACTCATCTTGCATGAAACTTGGTTTAGAGTTTTAGAAACGCGTTGTTAGATGTTTCATACGTTTGTTAAACTTGTACAAAGCTCCTTGAGGAACTTATAAGCACTCATCTTGCATGAAACTTGGTTTAGAGTCCTAGAAACACGTTGTTAGATGTTTCATACGTTCGTCAAACTTGTACAAAGCTCATTAAGGAACTTATAAGAACTCATGTTGCATGAAACTTGGTTTAAAGTCCTAGAAACACGTTGTTAGATGTTTCATCATTTGTCAAACTTGTACAAAGCTCATTGAGGAACTTACAAGCTCTCATGTTGCATGAAACTTGGTTTAGAGTCCTAGAAACGCGTTGTTAGATGTTTCATAAGTTCGTGAAATTTGTACAAAGCTCATTGAGGAACTTATAAGCACTCATGTTGCATGAAACTTGGTTTAGAGTCCTAGAAACGAGTTGTTAGATGTTTCATAAGTTCGTCAAACTTGCACAAACCTCATTGAGACACTTATAAACACTCATGTTGCATGAAACTTGGTTTAAAGTCCTAGAAACGCGTTGTTAGATGTTTCATACGTTCGTCAAACTTGCACAAAGCTCATTGAGGAACTTATAAGCACTCATGTTGGATGAAACTTGGTTTATAGTCCTAGAAACGCGTTGTTAGATGTTTCATACGTTCGTCAAACTTGTACAAAGCTCATTGAGGAACTTATAAGCTCTCATGTTGCATGAAACTTGGTTTAGAGTCCTAGAAACGCATTGTTAGATGTTTCATACGTTTGTCAAACTTGTACAAAGCTCATTGAGGAACTTATAAGCACTCATCTTGCATGAAACTTGGTTTAGAGTTTTAGAAACGCGTTGTTAGATGTTTCATACGTTTGTTAAACTTGTACAAAGCTCATTGAGGAACTTATAAGCACTCATCTTGCATGAAACTTGGTTTAGAGTCCTAGAAACACGTTGTTAGATGTTTCATACGTTCGTCAAACTTGTACAAAGCTCATTAAGGAACTTATAAGAACTCATGTTGCATGAAACTTGGTTTAAAGTCCTAGAAACACGTTGTTAGATGTTTCATCATTTGTCAAACTTGTACAAAGCTCATTGAGGAACTTACAAGCTCTCATGTTGCATGAAACTTGGTTTAGAGTCCTAGAAACGTGTTGTTAGATGTTTCATAAGTTCGTGAAATTTGTACAAAGCTCATTGAGGAACTTATAAGCACTCATGTTGCATGAAACTTGGTTTAGAGTCCTAGAAACGAGTTGTTAGATGTTTCATAAGTTCGTCAAACTTGCACAAAGCTCATTGAGACACTTATAAACACTCATGTTGCATGAAACTTGGTTTAAAGTCCTAGAAACGCGTTGTTAGATGTTTCATACGTTCGTCAAACTTGCACAAAGCTCATTGAGGAACTTATAAGCACTCATGTTGGATGAAACTTGGTTTATAGTCCTAGAAACGCGTTGTTAGATGTTTCATAAGTTCGTCAAACTTGTACAAAGCTCATTGAGGAACTTATAAGCTCTAATGTTGCATGAAACTTGGTTTAAAGTCCTAGAAACGCATTGTTAGATGTTTCATACGTTCGTCAAACTTGTACAAAGCTCATTGAGGAACTTATAAGCACTCATCTTGCATGAAACTTGGTTTAGAGTTTTAGAAACGCGTTGTTAGATGTTTCATACGTTTGTTAAATTTGTACAAAGCTCATTGAGGAACTTATAAGCACTTATCTTGCATGAAACTTGGTTTAGAGTCCTAGAAACGCGTTGTTAGATGTTTCATACATTCGTCAAACTTGTACAAAGCTCATTAAGGAACTTATAAGCACTCATGTTGCATGAAACTTGGTTTAGAGTCCTAGAAACACGTTGTTAGATGTTTCATACGTTAGTCAAACTTGTACAAAGCTCATTGAGGAACTTATAAGCACTCATCTTGCATGAAACTTGGTTTAGAGTTTTAGAAACGCGTTGTTAGATGTTTCATACGTTTGTTAAACTTGTACAAAGCTCATTGAGGAACTTATAAGCACTCATCTTGCATGAAACTTGGTTTAGAGTCCTAGAAACACGTTGTTAGATGTTTCATACGTTCGTCAAACTTGTACAAAGCTCATTAAGGAACTTATAAGAACTCATGTTGCATGAAACTTGGTTTAAAGTCCTAGAAACACGTTGTTAGATGTTTCATCATTTGTCAAACTTGTACAAAGCTCATTGAGGAACTTACAAGCTCTCATGTTGCATGAAACTTGGTTTAGAGTCCTAGAAACGCGTTGTTAGATGTTTCATAAGTTCGTGAAATTTGTACAAAGCTCATCGAGGAACTTATAAGCACTCATGTTGCATGAAACTTGCTTTAGAGTCCTAGAAACGAGTTGTTAGATGTTTCATAAGTTCGTCAAACTTGCACAAACCTCATTGAGACACTTATAAACACTCATGTTGCATGAAACTTGGTTTAAAGTCCTAGAAACGCGTTGTTAGATGTTTCATACGTTCGTCAAACTTGCACAAAGCTCATTGAGGAACTTATAAGCACTCATGTTGGATGAAACTTGGTTTATAGTCCTAGAAACGCGTTGTTAGATGTTTCATACGTTTGTCAAACTTGTACAAAGCTCATTGAGGAACTTATAAGCTCTCATGTTGCATGAAACTTGGTTTAGAGTCCTAGAAACGCATTGTTAGATGTTTCATACGTTCGTCAAACTTGTACAAAGCTCATTGAGGAACTTATAAGCACTCATCTTGCATGAAACTTGGTTTAGAGTTTTAGAAACGCGTTGTTAGATGTTTCATACGTTTGTTAAACTTGTACAAAGCTCATTGAGGAACTTATAAGCACTTATCTTGCATGAAACTTGGTTTAGAGTCCTAGAAACGCGTTGTTAGATGTTTCATACATTCGTCAAACTTGTACAAAGCTCATTAAGGAACTTATAAGCACTCATGTTGCATGAAACTTGGTTTAGAGTCCTAGAAACACGTTGTTAGATGTTTCATACGTTCGTCAAACTTGTACAAAGCTCATTGAGGAACTTATAAGCACTCATCTTGAATGAAACTTGGTTTAGAGTTTTAGAAACGCGTTGTTAGATGTTTCATACGTTTGTTAAACTTGTACAAAGCTCATTGAGGAACTTATAAGCACTCATCTTGCATGAAACTTGGTTTAGAGTCCTAGAAACACGTTGTTAGATGTTTCATACGTTCGTCAAACTTGTACAAAGCTCATTAAGGAACTTATAAGAACTCATGTTGCATGATACTTGGTTTAAAGTCCTAGAAACACGTTGTTAGATGTTTCATCATTTGTCAAACTTGTACGAAGCTCATTGAGGAACTTACAAGCTCTCATGTTGCATGAAACTTGGTTTAGAGCCTAGAAACGCGTTGTTAGATGTTTCATAAGTTCGTGAAATTTGTACAAAGCTCATTGAGGAAGTTATAAGCACTCATGTTGCATGAAACTTGGTTTAGAGTCCTAGAAACGCGTTGTTAGATGTTTCATACGTTCGTCAAACCTGTACAAAGCTCATTGAGGAATTTATAAGCTCTCATGTTGCATGAAACTTGGTTTAGAGTCCTAGAAACGATTTGTTAGATGTTTCATACGTTCGTCAAACTTGTACAAAGCTCATTGAGGAACTTATAAGCACTCATCTTGCATGAAACTTAGTTTAGAGTCCTAGAAACGAGTTGTTAGATGTTTCATAAGTTTGTCAAACTTGTACAAAGCTCATTGAGGAACTTATAAGCACTCATGTTGCATGAAACTTGGTTTATAGTCCTAGAAACGCGTTGTTAGATGTTTCATAAGTTCGTCAAACTTGCACAAAGCTCATTGAGGAACTTATAAGCACTCATCTTGCATGAAACTTGGTTTAGAGTTTTAGAAACGCGTTGTTAGTTGTTTCATACGTTTGTTAAACTTGTACAAAGCTCATTGAGGAACTTATAAGCACTTATCTTGCATGAAACTTGGTTTAGAGTCCTAGAAACGCGTTGTTAGATGTTTCATACATTCGTCAAACTTGTACAAAGCTCATTAAGGAACTTATAGAACTCATGTTGCATGAAACTTGTTTTAGAGTCCTAGAAACACGTTATTAGATGTTTCATACGTTTGTCAAACTTGTACAAAGCTCATTGAGGAACTTATAAGCACTCATCTTGCATGAAACTTGGTTTAGAGTTTTAGAAACGCGTTGTTAGATGTTTCATACGTTTGTTAAACTTGTACAAAGCTCATTGAGGAACTTATAAGCACTCATCTTGCATGAAACTTGGTTTAGAGTCCTAGAAACACGTTGTTAGATGTTTCATACGTTCGTCAAACTTGTACAAAGCTCATTAAGGAACTTATAAGAACTCATGTTGCATGAAACTTGGTTTAAAGTCCTAGAAACACGTTGTTAGATGTTTCATAATTTGTCAAACTTGTACAAAGCTCATTGAGGAACTTATAAGCTCTCATGTTGCATGAAACTTGGTTTAGAGTCCTAGAAACGCGTTGTTAGATGTTTCATAAGTTCGTGAAATTTGTACAAAGCTCATTGAGGAACTTATAAGCACTCATGTTGCATGAAACTTGGTTTAGAGTCCTAGAAACGCGTTGTTAGATGTTTCATACGTTCGTCAAACTTGTACAAAGCTCATTGAGGAACTTATAAGCTCTCATGTTGCATGAAACTTGGTTTAGAGTCCTAGAAACGAATTGTTAGATGTTTCATACGTTCGTCAAACTTGTACAAAGCTCATTGAGGAACTTATAAGCACTCATCTTGCATGAAACTTAGTTTAGAGTCCTAGAAATGAGTTGTTAGATGTTTCATAAGTTCGTGAAACTTGTACAAAGCTCATTGAGGAACTTATAAGCACTCATGTTGCATGAAACTTGGTTTATAGTCCTAGAAACGCGTTGTTAGATGTTTCATACGTTCGTCAAACTTGTACAAAGCTCATTGAAGAACTTATAAGCTCTCATGTTGCATGAAACTTTGTTTATAGTCCTAGAAACGAGTTGTTAGATGTTTCATAAGTTCGTCAAACTTGCACAAAGCTCATTGAGACACTTATAAACACTCATGTTGCATGAAACTTGGTTTAAAGTCCTAGAAACGCGTTGTTAGATGTTTCATACGTTCGTCAAACTTCCACAAAGCTCATTGAGGAACTTATAAGCACTCATGTTGGATGAAACTTGGTTTATAGTCCTAGAAACGCGTTGTTAGATGTTTCATACGTTCGTCAAACTTGTACAAAGCTCATTGAGGAACTTATAAGCTCTCATGTTGCATGAAACTTGGTTTAGAGTCCTAGAAACGCATTTATAGATGTTTCATACGTTCGTCAAACTTGTACAAAGCTCATTGAGGAACTTATAAGCACTCATGTTGCATGAAACTTGGTTTATAGTCCTAGAAACGCGTTGTTAGATGTTTCATACGTTCGTCAAACTTGTACCAAGCTCATTGAGGAACTTATGAGCTCTCATGTTGCATGAAACTTGGTTTAGAGTCCTAGAAACGCGTTGTTAGATGTTTCATACGTTCGTCAAACTTGTACAAAGCTCATTGAGGAACTTATAAGCTCTCATGTTGCATGAAACTTGGTTTAGAGTCCTAGAAACGATTTGTTAGATGTTTCATACGTTCGTCAAACTTGTACAAAGCTCATTAAGGAACTTATAAGCACTCATCTTGCATGAAACTTGGTTTCGAGTTTTAGAAACGCGTTGTTAGATGTTTCAAACGTTTGTTAAACTTGTACAAAGCTCATTGAGGAACTTATAAGCACTCATTTTGCATGAAACTTGGTTTAGAGTCCTAGAAACGCATTGTTAGATGTTTCATACGTTCGTCAAACTTGTACAAAGCTCATCGAGGAACTTATAAGCACTCATGTTGCATGAAACTTGGTTTATAGTCCTAGAAACACGTTGTTAGAAGTTTCATACGTTCGTCAAACTTGTACAAAGCTCATTGAGGAACTTATAAGCTCTCTTGTTGCATGAAATTTTGTTTAGAGTCCTATAAACGAGTTGTTAGATGTTTCATAAGTTCGTCAAACTTGCACAAAGCTCATGGATGAACTTATAAGAACTCATGTTGCATGTAACTTGGTTTAGAGCCTAGAAACGCGTTGTTAGATGTTTCATAAGTTCGTCAAACTTGTACAAAGCTCATTGAGGAACTTATAAGCTCTCATGTTGCATGAAACTTGGTTTAGAGTCCTAGAAACGCGTTGTTAGATGTTTCATACATTCGTCAAACTTGTACAAAGCTCATTGAGGAACTTATAAGCACTCATGTTGCATGAAACTTGGTTTAGAGTCCTAGAAACACGTTGTTAGATGTTTCATACGTTCGTCAAACTTGTACAACGCTCATTAAGGAACTTATAAGAACTCATGTTGCGTGAAACTTTGTTTAGAGTCCTAGAAACACGTTGTTAGATGTTTCATAATTTGTCAAACTTGTACAAAGCTCATTGAGGAACTTATAAGCTCTCATGTTGCATGAAACTTGGTTTAGAGTCCTAGAAACGCGTTGTTAGATGTTTCATAAGTTCGTAAAACTTGTACAAAGCTCATTGAGGAACTTATAAGCACTCATGTTGCATGAAACTTGGTTTATAGTCCTAGAAACGCGTTGTTAGATGTTTCATACGTTCGTCAAACTTGTACAAAGCTCATTGAGGAACTTATAAGCTCTCATGTTGCATGAAACTTGGTTTAGAGTCCTAGAAACGCGTTGTTAGATGTTTCATAGGTTCGTCAAACTTGTACAAAGTTCATTGATGAACTTATAAACTCTCATGTTGCATGAAATTGGTTTAGAGTCCTAGAAACGATTTGTTAGATGTTTCATACGTTCGTCAAACTTGTACAAAGCTCATTGAGGAACTTATAAGCACTCATCTTGCATGAAACTTGGTTTAGAGTTTTAGAAACGCGTTGTTAGATGTTTCATACGTTTGTTAAACTTGTACAAAGCACATTGAGGAACTTATAAGCACTTGTCTTGCATGAAACTTGGTTTAGAGTCCTAGAAACGCGTTGTTAGATGTTTCATACAATCGTCAAACTTGTACAAAGCTCATTAAGGAACTTATAAGCACTCATGTTGCATGACACTTGGTTTAGAGTCCTAGAAACGATTTGTTAGATGTTTCATACGTTCGTCAAACTTATACAAAGCTCATTGAGGAACTTATAAGCACTCATCTTGCATGAAACTTAGTTTAGAGTCCTAGAAACGAGTTGTTAGATGTTTCATAACTTTGTCAAACTTGTACAAAGCTCATTGAGGAACTTATAAGCACTCATGTTGCATGAAACTTGGTTTATAGTCCTAGAAACGCGTTGTTAGATGTTTCATAAGTTCGTTAAACTTGCACAAAGCTCATTGAGGAACTTATAAGCACTCATCTTGCATGAAACTAGGTTTAGAGTTTTAGAAACACGTTGTTAGATGTTTCATACGTTTGTTAAACTTGTACAAAGCTCATTGAGGAACTTATAAGCACTTATCTTGCATGAAACTTGGTTTAGAGTCCTAGAAACGCGTTGTTATATGTTTCATACATTCGTCAAACTTGTACAAAGCTCATTAAGGAACTTATAAGCACTCATGTTGCATGAAACTTGGTTTAGAGTCCTAGAAACAGGTTGTTAGATGTTTCATACGTTCGTCAAACTTGTACAAAGCTCATTGAGGAACTTATAAGCACTCATCTTGCATGAAACTTGGTTTAGAGTTTTAGAAACGCGTTGTTAGATGTTTCATACGTTTGTTAAACTTGTACAAAGCTCATTGAGGAACTTATAAGCACTCATCTTGCATGAAACTTGGTTTAGAGTCCTAGAAACACGTTGTTAGATGTTTCATCATTTGTCAAACTTGTACAAAGCTCATTGAGGAACTTATAAGCTCTCATGTTGCATGAAACTTGGTTTATAGTCCTAGAAACGCGTTGTTAGATGTTTCATAAGTTCGTCAAACTTGCACAAAGCTCATTGAGGAACTTATAAGCACTCATGTTGCATGAAACTTGGTTTATAGTCCTAGAAACACGTTGTTATATGTTTCATACGTTCATCAAACTTGTACAAACCTCATTGAGGAACTTATAAGCTCTCATGATGCATGAAACTTGGTTTAGAGTCCTAGAAACGCGTTGTTAGATGTTTCATAAGTTCGTGAAACTTGTACAAAGCTCATTGAGGAACTTATAAGCACTCATGTCGCATAAAACTTTGTTTATAGTCCTAGAAACGCGTTGTTCGATGTTTCATACGTTCGTCAAACTTGTACAAAGCTCATTGAGGAACTTATAAGCTCTCATGTTGCATGAAACTTGGTTTATAGTCCTAGAAACGCGTTGTTAGATGTTTCATAAGTTCGTCAAACTTGCACAAAGCTCATTGAGGAACTTATAAGCACTCATGTTGCATGAAACTTGGTTTATAGTCCTAGAAACACGTTGTTATATGTTTCATACGTTCGTCAAACTTGTACAAAGCTCATTGAGGAACTTATAAGCTCTCATGATGCATGAAACTTGGTTTAGAGTCCTAGAAACGCGTTCTTAGATGTTTCATAAGTTCGTGAAACTTGTACAAAGCTCATTGAGGAACTTATAAGCACTCATGTTGCATAAAACTTGGTTTATAGTCCTAGAAACGCGTTGTTAGAAGTTTCATATGTTCGTCAAACTTGTACAAAGCTCATTGAGGAACTTATAAGCTCTCATGTTGCATGAAACTTTGTTTAGAGTCCTAGAAACGAGTTGTTAGATGTTTTATAAGTTCGTCAAACTTGCACAAAGCTCATTGAGACACTTATAAACACTCATGTTGCATGAAACTTGGTTTAAAGTCCTAGAAACGCGTTCTTAGATGTTTCATACGTTCGTCAAACTTGCACAAAGCTCATTGAGGAACTTATAAGCACTCATGTTGGATGAAAATTGGTTTATAGTCCAAGAAACGCGTTGTTAGATGTTTCATACGTTCGTCAAACTTGTACAAAGCTCATTGAGGAACTTATAAGCTCACATGTTGCATGAAACTTGGTTTAGAGTCCTAGAAACGCATTGTTAGATGTTTCATACGTTCGTCAAACTTGTACAAAGCTCATTGAGGAACTTATAAGCACTCATGTTGCATGAAACTTGGTTTATAGTCCTAGAAACGCGTTGTTAGATGTTTCATACGTTCGTCAAACTTGTACAAAGCTCATTGAGGAACTTATAAGCTCTCATGTTGCATGAAACTTGGTTTAGAGTCCTAGAAACGCGTTGTTAGATGTTTCATACGTTCGTCAAACTTGTACAAAGCTCATTGCGGAACTTATAAGCTCTCATGTTGCATGAAACTTGGTTTAGAGTCCTAGAAACGATTTGTTAGATGTTTCATACGTTCGTCAAACTTGTACAAAGCTCATTGAGGAACTTATAAGCACTCATCTTGCATGAAACTTGGTTTAGAGTCCTAGAAACACGTTGTTAGATGTTTCATACGTTCGTCAAACTTGTACAACGCTCATTAAGGAACTTATAAGAACTCATGTTGCGTGAAACTTGGTTTAGAGTCCTAGAAACACGTTGTTAGATGTTTCATACATTCGTCAAACTTATACAAAGCTCATTAAGGAACTTATAAGCACTCATGTTGCATGAAACTTGGTTTAGAGTCCTAGAAACACGTTGTTAGAAGTTTCATACGTTCGTCAAACTTGTACAAAGCTCATTGAGGAACTTATAAGCTCTCATGTTGCATGAAACTTGGTTTAGAGTCCTAGAAACGCGTTGTTAGATGTTTCATACGTTCGTCAAATTTGTACAAAGCTCATTGAGGAACTTATAAGCACTCATGTTGCATGAAACTTGGTTTAGAGTCCTAGAAACGCGTTGTTAGATGTTTCATAAGTTCGTTAAACTTGCACAAAGCTCATTGAGGAACTTATAAGCACTCATCTTGAATGAAACTAGGTTTAGAGTTTTAGAAACACGTTGTTAGATGTTTCATACGTTTGTTAAACTTGTACAAAGCTCATTGAGGAACTTATAAGCACTTATCTTGCATGAAACTTGGTTTAGAGTCCTAGAAACGCGTTGTTAGATGTTTCATACATTCGTCAAACTTGTACAAAGCTCATTAAGGAACTTATAAGCACTCATGTTGCATGAAACTTGGTTTAGAGTCCTAGAAACACGTTGTTAGATGTTTCATACGTTCGTCAAACTTGTACAAAGCTCATTGAGGAACTTATAAGCACTCATCTTGCATGAAACTTGGTTTAGAGTTTTAGAAACGCGTTGTTAGATGTTTCATACGTTTGTTAAACTTGTACAAAGCTCATTGAGGAACTTATAAGCACTCATCTTGCATGAAACTTGGTTTAGAGTCCTAGAAACGCGTTGTTAGATGTTTCATAAGTTCGTCAAACTTGTACAAAGCTCATTGAGGAACTTATAAGCTCTCATGTTGCATGAAACTTGGTTTAGAGTCCTAGAAACGCGTTGTTAGATGTTTCATACATTCGTCAAACTTGTACAAAGCTCATTGAGGAACTTATAAGCACTCATGTTGCATGAAACTTGGTTTAGAGTCCTAGAAACACGTTGTTAGATGTTTCATACGTTCGTCAAACTTGTACAACGCTCATTAAGGAACTTATAAGAACTCATGTTGCATGAAACTTGGTTTAGAGTCCTAGAAACACGTTGTTAGATGTTTCATCATTTGTCAAACTTGTACAAAGCTCATTGAGGAACTTATAAGCTCTCATGTTGCATGAAACTTGGTTTAGAGTCCTAGAATCGCGTTGTTAGATGTTTCATAAGTTCGTAAAACTTGTACAAAGCTCATTGAGGAACTTATAAGCACTCATGTTGCATGAAACTTGGTTTATAGTCTTAGAAACGCGTTGTTAGATGTTTCATACGTTCGTCAAACTTGTACAAAGCTCATTGAGGAACTTATAAGCTCTCATGTTGCATGAAACTTTGTTTAGAGTCCTAGAAATGAGTTGTTAGATGTTTCATAAGTTCGTCAAACTTGCACAAAGCTCATTGAGACACTTATAAACACTCATGTTGCATGAAACTTGGTTTAAAGTCCTAGAAACGCGTTGTTAGATGTTTCATACGTTCGTCAAACTTGTACAAAGCTCATTGAGGAACTTATAAGCTCTCATGTTGCATGAAACTTGGTTTAGAATCCTAGAAACGCGTTGTTAGATGTTTCATAGGTTCGTCAAACTTGTACAAAGCTCATTGATGAACTTATAAGCTCTCATGTTGCATGAAATTGGTTTAGAGTCCTAGAAACGATTTGTTAGATGTGTCATACGTTCGTCAAACTTGTACAAAGCTCATTGAGGAACTTATAAGCAATCATCTTGCATGAAACTTGGTTTAGAGTTTTAGAAACGCGTTGTTAGATGTTTCATACGTTTGTTAAACTTGTACAAAGCACATTGAGGAACTTATAAGCACTTGTCTTGCATGAAACTTGGTTTATAGTCCTAGAAACGCGTTGTTAGATGTTTCATACATTCGTCAAACTTGTACAAAGCTCATTAAGGAACTTATAAGCACTCATGTTGCATGAAACTTGGTTTAGAGTCCTAGAAACGATTTGTTAGATGTTTCATACGTTCGTCAAACTTGTACAAAGCTCATTAAGAAACTTATAAGAACTCATGTTGCATGAAACTTGGTTTAGAGTCCTAGAAACGATTTGTTAGATGTTTCATACGTTCGTCAAACTTATACAAAGCTCATTGAGGAACTTATAAGCACTCATCTTGCATGAAACTTAGTTTAGGGTCCTAGAAACGAGTTGTTAGATGTTTCATAAGTTTGTCAAACTTGTACAAAGCTCATTGAGGAACTTATAAGCACTCATGTTGCATGAAACTTGGTTTATAGTCCTGGAAACGCGTTGTTAGATGTTTCATAAGTTCGTTAAACTTGCACAAAGCTCATTGAGGAACTTATAAGCACTCATCTTGCATGAAACTAGGTTTAGAGTTTTAGAAACACGTTGTTAGATGTTTCATACGTTTGTTAAACTTGTACAAAGCTCATTGAGGAACTTATAAGCACTTATCTTGCATGAAACTTGGTTTAGAGTCCTAGAAACGCGTTGTTAGATGTTTCATACATTCGTAAAACTTGTACAAAGCTCATTAAGGAACTTATAAGCACTCATGTTGCATGAAACTGGGTTTAGAGTACTAGAAACACGTTGTTAGATGTTTCATACGTTCGTCAAACTTGTACAAAGCTCATTGAGGAACTTATAAGCACTCATCTTGCATGAAACTTGGTTTAGAGTTTTAGAAACGCGTTGTTAGATGTTTCATACGTTTGTTAAACTTGTACAAAACTCATTGAGGAACTTATAAGCACTCATCTTGCATGAAACTTGGTTTAGAGTCCTAGAAACATGTTGTTAGATGTTTCATCATTTGTCAAACTTGTACAAAGCTCATTGAGGAACTTATAAGCTCTCATGTTGCATGAAACTTGGTTTATAGTCCTAGAAACGCGTTGTTAGATGTTTCATAAGTTCGTCAAACTTGCACAAAGCTCATTGAGGAACTTATAAGCACTCATGTTGCATGAAACTTGGTTTATAGTCCTAGAAACACGTTGTTATATGTTTCATACGTTCATCAAACTTGTACAAACCTCATTGAGGAACTTATAAGCTCTCATGATGCATGAAACTTGGTTTAGAGTCCTAGAAACGCGTTGTTAGATGTTTCATAAGTTCGTGAAACTTGTACAAAGCTCATTGAGGAACTTATAAGCACTCATGTCGCATAAAACTTGGTTTATAGTCCTAGAAACGCGTTGTTCGATGTTTCATACGTTCGTCAAACTTGTACAAAGCTCATTGAGGAACTTATAAGCTCTCATGTTGCATGAAACTTGGTTTATAGTCCTAGAAACGCGTTGTTAGATGTTTCATAAGTTCGTCAAACTTGCACAAAGCTCATTGAGGAACTTATAAGCACTCATGTTGCATGAAACTTGGTTTATAGTCCTAGAAACACGTTGTTATATGTTTCATACGTTCGTCAAACTTGTACAAAGCTCATTGAGGAACTTATAAACTCTCATGATGCATGAAACTTGGTTTAGAGTCCTAGAAACGCGTTGTTAGATGTTTCATAAGTTCGTGAAACTTGTACAAAGCTCATTGAGGAACTTATAAGCACTCATGTTGCATAAAACTTGGTTTATAGTCCTAGAAACGCGTTGTTAGATGTTTCATACGTTCGTCAAAGTTGTACAAAGCTCATTGAGGAACTTATAAGCTCTCATGTTGCATGAAACTTTGTTTAGAGTCCTAGAAACGAGTTGTTAGATGTTTCATAAGTTCGTCAAACTTGCACAAAGCTCATTGAGACACTTATAAACACTCATGTTGCATGAAACTTGGTTTAAAGTCCTAGAAACGCGTTGTTAGATGTTTCATACGTTCGTCAAACTTGCACAAAGCTCATTGAGGAACTTATAAGCACTCATGTTGGATGAAACTTGGTTTATAGTCCTAGAAACGCGTTGTTAGATGTTTCATACGTTCGTCAAACTTGTACAAAGCTCATTGAGGAACTTATAAGCTCTCATGTTGCATGAAACTTGGTTTAGAGTCCTAGAAACGCATTGTTAGATGTTTCATACGTTCGTCAAACTTGTACAAAGGTCATTAAGGAACTTATAAGCACTCATGTTGCATGAAACTTGGTTTATAGTCCTAGAAACGCGTTGTTAGATGTTTCATACGTTCGTCAAACTTTTACAAAGCTCATTGAGGAACTTATAAGCTCTCATGTTGTATGAAACTTGGTTTAGAGTCCTAGAAACGCATTGTTAGATGTTTCATACGTTCGTCAAACTTGTACAAAGCTCATTAAGGAACTTATAAGCACTCATGTTGCATGAAACTTGGTTTATAGTCCTAGAAACGCGTTGTTAGATGTTTCATACGTTAGTCAAACTTGTACAAAGCTAATTGAGGAACTTATAAGCTCTCATGTTGCATGAAACTTGGTTTAGAGTCCTAGAAACGCGTTGTTAGATATTTCATAAGTTCGTGAAACTTGTACAAAGCTCATTGAGGAACTTATAAGCACTCATGTCGCATAAAACTTGGTTTATAGTCCTAGAAACGCGTTGTTCGATGTTTCATACGTTCGTCAAACTTGTACAAAGCTCATTGAGGAACTTATAAGCTCTCATGTTGCATGAAACTTGGTTTATAGTCCTAGAAACGCGTTGTTAGATGTTTCATAAGTTCGTCAAACTTGCACAAAGCTCATTGAGGAACTTATAAGCACTCATGTTGCATGAAACTTGGTTTATAGTCCTAGAAACACGTTGTTATATGTTTCATACGTTCGTCAAACTTGTACAAATCTCATTGAGGAACTTATAAGCTCTCATGATGCATGAAACTTGGTTTAGAGTCCTAGAAACGCGTTGTTAGATGTTTCATAAGTTCGTGAAACTTGTACAAAGCTCATTGAGGAACTTATAAGCACTCATGTTGCATAAAACTTGGTTTATAGTCCTAGAAACGCGTTGTTAGATGTTTCATACGTTCGTCAAACTTGTACAAAGCTCATTGAGGAACTTATAAGCTCTCATGTTGCATGAAACTTTGTTTAGAGTCCTAGAAACGAGTTGTTAGATGTTTCATAAGTTCGTCAAACTTGCACAAAGCTCATTGAGACACTTATAAACACTCATGTTGCATGAAACTTGGTTTAAAGCCCTAGAAACGCGTTGTTAGATGTTTCATACGTTCGTCAAACTTGCACAAAGCTCATTGAGGAACTTATAAGCACTCATGTTGGATGAAACTTGGTTTATAGTCCTAGAAACGCGTTGTTAGATGTTTCATACGTTCGTCAAACTTGTACAAAGCTCATTGAGGAACTTATAAGCTCTCATGTTGCATGAAACTTGGTTTAGAGTCCTAGAAACGCATTGTTAGATGTTTCATACGTTCGTCAAACTTGTACAAAGCTCATTAAGGAACTTATAAGCACTCATGTTGCATGAAACTTGGTTTATAGTCCTAGAAACGCGTTGTTAGATGTTTCATACGTTAGTCAAACTTGTACAAAGCTAATTGAGGAACTTATAAGCTCTCATGTTGCATGAAACTTGGTTTAGAGTCCTAGAAACGCGTTGTTAGATGTTTCATACGTTCGTAAAACTTGTACAAAGCTCATTGAGGAACTTATAAGCTCTCATGTTGCATGAAACTTTGTTTAGAGTCCTAGAAA
The DNA here is from genome assembly GCA_963556525.1 of Cochlearia excelsa. NCBI lineage: Eukaryota > Viridiplantae > Streptophyta > Magnoliopsida > Brassicales > Brassicaceae > Cochlearia > Cochlearia excelsa. The sequence goes on along the minus strand of OY748327.1, from coordinate 32,921,015 downwards.
CGAGTTGTTAGATGTTTCATAAGTTCGTCAAACTTTCACAAAGCTCATTGAGACACTTATAAACACTCATGTTGCATGAAACTTGGTTTAAAGTCCTAGAAACGCGTTGTTAGATGTTTCATACGTTCGTCAAACTTGCACAAAGCTCATTGAGGAACTTATAAGCACTCATGTTGGATGAAACTTGGTTTAAAGTCCTAGAAACGCGTTGTTAGATGTTTCATACGTTCGTCAAACTTGTACACAGCTCATTGAGGAACTTATAAGCTCTCATGTTGCATGAAACTTGGTTTAGAGTCCTAGAAACGCATTGTTAGATGTTTCATACGTTCGTGAAACTTGTACAAAGCTCATTAAGGAACTTATAAGCACTCATGTTGCATGAAACTTGGTTTATAGTCCTAGAAACGCGTTGTTAGATGTTTCATACGTTAGTCAAACTTGTACAAAGCTAATTGAGGAACTTATAAGCTCTCATGTTGCATGAAACTTGGTTTAGAGTCCTAGAAACGCGTTGTTAGATGTTTCATACGTTCGTCAAACTTGTACAAAGCTCATTGAGAAACTTATAAGCTCTCATGTTGCATGAAACTTGGTTTAGAGTCCTATAAACGATTTGTTAGATGTTTCATACGTTCGTCAAACTTGTACAAAGCTCATTGAGGAACTTATAAGCACTCATCTTAGATGAAACTTGGTTTAGAGTTTTAGAAACGCGTTGTTAGATGTTTCATACGTTTGTTAAACTTGTACAAAGCTCATTGAGGAACATATAAGCACTCATTTTGCATGAAACTTGGTTTAGAGTCCTAGAAACGCATTGTTAGATGTTTCATACGTTCGTCAAACTTGTACAAAGCGCATTGAGGAACTTATAAGCACTCATGTTGCATGAAACTTGGTTTATAGTCCTAGAAACGCGTTGTTAGATGTTTCATACGTTAGTCAAACTTGTACAAAGCTCATTGAGGAACTTATAAGCTCTCATGTTGCATGAAACTTGGTTTAGAGTCCTAGAAACGCGTTGTTAGATGTTTCATACGTTCGTCAAACTTGTACAAAACTCATTGAGGAACTTATAAGCTCTCAAGTTCCATGAAACTTGGTTTAGAGTCCTAGAAACGCGTTGTTAGATGTTTCATACGTTCGTCAAACTTGTACAAAGCTCATTGAGGAACTTATAAGCTCTCATGTTGCATGAAACTTGGTTTAGAGTCCTAGAAACACGTTGTTAGATGTTTCATACGTTCGTCAAAATTGTACAAAGCTCATTGAGGAACTTATAAGAACTCATGTTGCATGTAACTTGGTTTAGAGTCCTAGAAACGCGTTGTTAGATGTTTCATAAGTGTTAAAAAGAGACCAAGGCATTGCCCGGACACACTTGTTCACCAAGGCAAAGACCTAGCTTGTGATCAAACAATGAGCTTTGTACAAGTTTAACAAACGTATGAAACATCTAACAACGCGTTTCTAAAACTCTAAACCAAGTTTCATGCAAGATGAGTGCTTATAAGTTCCTCAATGAGCTTTGTACAAGTTTGACGAACGTATGAAACATCTAACAACGTGTTTCTAGGACTCTAAACCAAGTTTCATGCAACATGAGTGCTTATAAGTTCCTTAATGAGTTTTGTACAAGTTTGACGAATGTATGAAACATCTAACAACGCGTTTCTAGGACTCTAAACCAAGTTTCATGCAAGATAAGTGCTTATAAGTTCCTCAATGAGCTTTGTACAAGTTTAACAAACGTATGAAACATCTAACAACGCGTTTCTAAAACTCTAAACCAAGTTTCATGCAAGATGAGTGCTTATAAGTTCCTCAATGAGCTTTGTGCAAGTTTGACGAACTTATGAAACATCTAACAACGCGTTTCTAGGACTATAAACCAAGTTTCATGCAACATGAGTGCTTATAAGTTCCTCAATGAGCTTTGTACAAGTTTGACAAACTTATGAAACATCTAACAACTCGTTTCTAGGACTCTAAATTAAGTTTCATGCAAGATGAGTGCTTATAAGTTCCTCAATGAGCTTTGTACAAGTTTGACGAACGTATGAAACATCTAACAAATCGTTTCTAGGACTCTAAACCAAGTTTCATGCAACATGAGTGCTTATAAGTTCCTTAATGAGCTTTGTACAAGTTTGACGAATGTATGAAACATCTAACAACGCGTTTCTAGGACTCTAAACCAAGTTTCATGCAAGATAAGTGCTTATAAGTTCCTCAATGAGCTTTGTACAAGTTTAACAAACGTATGAAACATCTAACAACGCGTTTCTAAAATCTAAACCAAGTTTCATGCAAGATGAGTGCTTATAAGTTCCTCAATGAGCTTTGTACAAGTTTGACGAACGTATGAAACATCTAACAAAGCGTTTCTAGGACTCTAAACCAATTTCATGAAACATGAGAGCTTATAAGTTCATCAATGAGCTTTGTACAAGTTTGACGAACGTATGAAACATCTAACAACGCGTTTCTAGGACTCTAAACCAAGTTTCATGCAACATGAGAGCTTATAAGTTCCTCAATGAGCTTTGTACAAGTTTGACGAACGTATGAAACATCTAACAACCCGTTTCTATGACTTTAAACCAAGTTTCATGCAACATGAGTGTTTATAAGTGTCTCAATGAGCTTTGTGCAAGTTTGACGAACTTATGAAACATCTAACAACTCGTTTCTAGGACTCTAAACAAAGTTTCATGCAACATGAGAGCTTATAAGTTCCTCAATGAGCTTTGTACAAGTTTGACGAACGTATGAAACATCTAACAACGCGTTTCTAGGACTATAAACCAAGTTTCATGCAACATGAGTGCTTATAAGTTCCTCAATTAGCTTTGTACAAGTCAAGTTTGATGAACGTATGAAACATCTAACAACACATTTCTAGGACTTTAAACCAAGTTTCATGCAACATGAGTGTTTATAAGTGTCTCAATGAGCTTTGTACAAGTTTGACGAACGTATGAAACATCTAACAACGCGTTTCTAAAACTCTAAACCAAGTTTCATGCAACATGAGTGCTTATAAGTTCCTCAATGAGCTTTGTACAAGTTCCACGAAATTATGAAACATCTAACAACGCGTTTCTAGGAATCTAAACCAAGTTTCATGCAAGATGAATGCTTATAAGTTCCTCTATGAGCTTTGTACAAGTTTGACGAACGTATGAAACATCTAACAAATCGTTTCTAGGACTCTAAACCAAGTTTCATGCAACATGAGAGCTTATAAGTTCCTCAATGGCTTTGTACAAGTTTGACGAACGTATGAAACATCTAACAACGCGTTTCTAGGACTCTAAACCAAGTTTCATGCAACATTAGTGCTTATAAGTTCCTCAATGAGCTTTTTACAAGTTTCACGAACTTATGAAACATCTAACAACGCTTTTCTAGGACTTTAAACCAAGTTTCATGCAACATGAGAGCTTATAAGTTCCTCAATGAGCTTTGTACAAGTTTTACGAACTTATGAAACATCTAACAACGCGTTTCTAGGACTCTAAACCAAGTTTCATGCAACATGAGAGCTTATAAGTTCCTCAATGAGCTTTGTACAAGTTTGATGAACGTATTAAACATCTAACAACGCGTTTCTAGGACTATAAACCAAGTTTCATGCAACATGAGTGCTTATAAGTTCCTCAATGAGCTTTGTACAAGTTTGACGAACTTATGAAACATCTAACAACGCGTTTCTAGGACTCTAAACCAAGTTTCATGCATCATGAGAGCTTATAAGTTCCTCAATGAGCTTTGTACAAGTTTGACAAACGTATGAAACATCTTACAACGCGTTTCTAAAACTCTAAACCAAGTTTCATGCAAGATGAGTGCTTATAAGTTCCTCAATGAGCTTCGTACAAGTTTGACGAACGTATGAAACATCTAACAAATCGTTTCTAGGACTCTAAAACAAGTTTCATGCAACATGAGAGCTTATATGTTCCTCAATGAGCTTTGTACAAGGTTGACGAACGTATGAAACATCTAACAACGCGTTTCTAGGACTCTAAACCAAGTTTCATGCAACATGAGTGCTTATAAGTTCCTCAATGAGCTTTGTACAAGTTTCACGAACTTATGAAACATTTAACAACGCGTTTTTAGGACTCTAAACCAATTTTCATGCAACATGAGAGCTTATAAGTTTCTCAATGAGCTTTGTACAAGTTTGACAAATGATGAAACATCTAACAACGTGTTTCTAGGACTCTAAACCAAGTTTCATGCAACATGAGTTCTTATAAGTTCCTCAATGAGCTTTGTACAAGTTTGACGAACGTATGAAACCTCTAACAACGTGTTTCTAGAACTCTAAACCAAGTTTCATGCAACATGAGAGCTTATAAGTTCCTCAATGAGCTTTGTACAAGTTTGACGAACGTATGAAACATCTAACAACGCGTTTCTAGGACTATAAACCAAGTTTCATGCAACATGAGTGCTTATAAGTTCCTCAATGAGCTTTGTACAAGTTTGACGAACGTATGAAACATCTAACAACGCGTTTCTAGGACTCGAAACCAAGTTTCATGCAACATGAGTGCTTATAAGTTCCTCAATGAGCTTTGTACAAGTTTGACGAACTTATTGTTAGTTTTAAAGAGATTAAAGTGAAGTTTAGAAGATTGTGTTCTTGAGTTCTATGAAGAACATCAAGAACAATAGAGAGAGAATAGAGAGAGAAGGAGTTTAATCCGAAAAGAGTATATTAGATTAATGTTTTTGTGTTACAACAATAGGATATTAATACAAGAGATATCGCCTAAAGAGGAATCAAAGATAGATGCTAAAAACGTCCACATCCTCCTCGGTTAGCCGCGCCCACACGTCGCTTTCACTCGTGTAGCCGCGCTTCCTTATGTCAACCCGTGACGGTACGGACAAGTGAGCTACACGCTCCTAACGGCTCTATTGGAAGCACATCTTCCCTTCTAGATTCTTCTGTGGTCTTCCTTGTAATTCAAACGGTAACATCCCAACGGTAACTAAAGAGAACTTGTGTCTTTGCCTTTGATCATAAGCTAGGTCTTTGCCTTGGTGAACAAGTGTGTCCGGGCAAAGCCTTGGTCTCTTTTTAACACTCCCCCGCAAGCTTAGCCTAATGCAATGGCTAAGCTTGGAACCCGCATAACCTTGACTCGTTAAAACCTTGGTGAGAAAACCACTTGGGATAAAACTCGCCTAAGGGAAAAGAGTGCAAGCTTATGCGGTTGGAGACTTAGGCTTTGGTAGCCCGTGTGAGTCCTAGTCTTGGTAGGATGGACTCACAAACCTTCAAGCTTGCTGATTTGGTGAAGATGTCCGCGAGTTGGTCTTCACTTTTGGTGTAGCACGGTAAGATGGTCCCTTTGACCATTTGCTCTCTAACCTTGTGACAATCCACCTCTATGTGCTTGGTCCGTTAATGGAACACCGAGTTGGTTGCTATGTGGATGGCCGCTTGGTTATCACAATGCATGGTCATTGGTGTTTCAATCTTGAAACCCAAATCACCTAGCAAGTTCTTTAGCCACATGAGTTCTTGAGTTAGCTTCCTCATGGCTCTATACTCGGCTTCGGCGGTTGAGCAAGACACTATCTTTTGCTTCTTTGTCTTCCATATGACAAGGTTGCCTCCAATGAAAGTACAATACCCGGTGGTAGACCGCATGTCTTCTAGGTTCCCGGCATAGTCCGCGTCACAATACCCAACAACCTCGGTGCTTTTGTTGCAACCCATCCATATACCCAAGCTTGAAGTTCCCTTAAGGTATCCCAAAATCCTCATGAATATGTTCCAATGATGTTGCTTCGGCCTTTGCATATGTTGGGAGACTTGATTCACGGCAAAGCATAGATCCGGTCTAGTGATGGTAAGGTAAATGAGCTTTCCCACTAGCCGTCTATATAGCATAGGGTCTTTGTATGGTTGATCGTCTTCACTATCCTCTTGAATGGTCTTGTAGCCGTCTTCAAGAGGTGTCTTGGCCACCTTGGTACCTGCCATATTGACAACACTTAAAACATCATGGGTGTACTTCCTTTGGGAGAGAAATAGACCTTCCTTTGATCTACATACTTCAATCCCAAGGAAGTACTTAAGCAAACCGAGATCTTTAATATCAAATTTGGACTTAAGAAAAGACTTTGTTTCTTGAATACCTCCCTTGTTGTTTCCGGAGATGATGATGTCATCTACGTATACAAGTACTACTGCTATACCTTCTTGGTTTTGTAGTGTGAAGAGTGTGTGTTCGGCTTGTGATCTCTTGAATCCTCTTGCCATCAATGTTGAGCTAAGCTTGTGGTACCAAGCTCTTGGTGATTGCTTGAGACCGTAGATAGCCTTTCTTAACCTTAAGACTTTCCCATGGGTAATCTCTACTCCGGGTGGTGGAGTCATGTATACCTCTTCCTCAAGTTCTCCTTGTAGAAAGGCGTTCTTCACATCCATTTGAAAGAGATCCCAAGATAAATTAGTAGCCAAGGATAGAATGACCCTAACGGTGTGAAGTTTGGCCACCGGTGCAAAGGTATCCAAGTAATCCTCTCCATAGGTTTGAGTGAAGCCTCTTGCCACAAGTCTTGCCTTATGCCTTTCAATATCCCCATTGCTTAGGTACTTGATGGTGAACACGTATCTAGAGCTTACGGTCTTCTTGCCCTTGGGAAGATCAGTTTCATTGTCTTCCATTGCCTTGTTCTCGGCTCTAACCGCATTGATCCACACTTCTTCCTTCATTGCTTCTTCATATGTCCTTGGTATCACATGTTGATCCATGGCGGTAAGGAAGGCTCGGTGTACCTTGGGATTTCTTGCAAGAGAGCATGTTGCTTGAGTAGGATGGGCCACCGCCTTGCTATTGTAGTAGACCCTTGTGTTTACCTAATTAGATGGATGCTTCTTTACCCTAGTGTTTCTCCTTAGAGTCGGCTCCGGTTGAACACTAGTCGGCTCTGGTGGTACACTTCCTCCTTGACCCACTTCTTGATCATGATCCTCTTGAGCATGTCCTTGGTCTTCTTGTGATGTAGTTTGTTTATGAGCACTTGATTCTCCCCCGGACTCATTAGACTCTTAAGGTTCGGAGTTGGCTTGCTCATTGATGTTCTCCCCCTCATGATCAAGATGAGTGGGTTGTTGATTTGGTATGTCTTGGCTTGGCTCTTCTTCAAAGTCCATGCCAAGGTTTTTCATTAGGTTCCTTAGGCTTGTGGCTCTATCCGTGACCTTCTCGGGTAAGTCCTTCACACTATCCCAATTCTTGTCTTCATAGAAGCTTTTGCCTTCAAGGAACTTGACATCTCTTGAGACTATGACCTTTCTTGTCTCGGGTACATAGCATTTGTATCCTTTTTGTGTGTTGGAGTAGCCTATGAACATGGCGTTGATGCTCTTTGCTTCAAGTTTGTTCCTTTGTTCACTAGGCACAAAAACAAAACACACACAACCAAAAACTCTTAGATGGTTAAGAATAGGCTTACTCTTATTCAAAACTTGAAAGGGAGATTGGTTGTTTAGGATTTGAGTAGGGGTTCGGTTGATGAGATAACACGCGGTTAAAACACCATCCGACCAAAACCGTTTTGGGATGTTCATGTGGAACATCATTGACCGTGTGACCTCCATGAGATGCCTATTCTTCCTCTCGGCCACACCGTTTTGTTGCGGTGTATATGGGCATGTGGTTTGGTGAAGAATCCCATGGTTGGCTATGTGTTCTTTGAATGCTCGGCTTGTGTACTCTCCCCCATTATCCGATCTAAAGGTTTTAATCTTAGCATTGTAATGGTTAGTCACATAGTTTTGAAAGTTTTTAAAAGCCTCTAATACCCTATATTTAGTTTGTAAAAGTGTAACCCAAGTGTATTTAGAGCTTTCATCTATAAATGTGACAAAATAAGCTTGATTATCCCTAGATTTGCAAGGAGAGGACCAAACGTCCGAGTGGACCAATTCAAAAGGTTTGTAACACATTTTGGATTTTGAAAATACGGTTCTACAATGTTTGCCCAAAATAAAAGTCTCACAAGTTTAATGATCAAAAACAACATTAGGGAAAATAGTTTTTAAAGCATTCAAATGAGGATGACCAAGTCTAAAATGTCAAATAACATTGTTAACCTCGGCTATAACCGATTTAAAAGCATGACCCCTTTTCCAATGATCTTCTAACTCTTAATATCCTGAAAAATCACATCATTATGACTGAAAATAACCTTGCAATTCAAATCACAAGCAATGCGTTTAACGGATATAAGATTGGAAGTGAAACTAGGCATATAAAGAGCTTGAGAATCACTATCAAACAACTTAAGATTTCCTAATCCTTCTATAGGAATTTCACTCCCATTTGCAATGATGACATTACCTAAAGCCGTTTTAACATTACTAATTAAATCCAAGTTACTAATCATGTGATGAGAAGCACCCGAATTAACAATAATAGGCTTATACGGTTTAATGTCTATATTTTGAGCACTAAGAGAGTAAAAGGGTGAAATACCGGAGCCCTTAAGGGCTTTGATGAGTGCGTCAAGGTCCGACTTCCTCACGAACTCGTCCATGTATGGGACAATGGCCGAAGACTCCTCTTCCTTGCCATGCCTTGGTCCGCTTGTACTTGGTATGCTAGACGAGTCATCGTGAGAGTAGTTGGCCTTGGCCGGCTTGAGGCTAGGGTGTAGGATCCAACACTTCTCCTTGTTGTGGCCTTTCTTCTTGCAATGCTCACACGTCAAGGCTCTCCTTTCTTCATATGTCTTGGAAGACGGTTTAAAGGCCACCTTGTTTGCGGTCACAAGCTCCTTTTTGCCATCAAATAGCTCAATGGAACCTTGTTCTCTTTGGAGTTGGGCGCACACCTCTTCAAGGTTTGGTAGGGTATCGGCTCGGAAAAGGTGCTTAGTAACCTCCTTATAGCTGCCGTTGAGTGTGAGAAGCAAGCCAAAGACCTTGTCTTGCTCTCTCCTTTCATTTAGCACTTTTGGCTCCACGGTGCTTGGACGGAGCATCTCTAATTCAGCCCAAAGGGGCCTAAATTTTCCGAAGTGCTTTGTGAACTCGGTGTCCTCTTGATTGAGATCATTGATAGCTTTCTTGACTTCATAGACTCGGCTAAGGTTGGAGATGTTGCCGTAGACGGTTTGGAGGGTATCCCACAATTCCTTGGCATTCTCACAATATGAGTATGCCTCCAAGATAGATGGCTCTAGGGATCCTTGGATGATTCCAAGGACCTTTTGGTCTAGTTGAAACCATTTCTCGTCATCGGAGGTGAGTTCTTCATTTCCAAAGTTGAAATCGATGGGGGCATCTTGCCTAGTAAGGATATGATTCCAATAGCCGCGGCCACAAAGTGCAACCGGACAAGAAGTCTTCTTGGATTCTTTGTCTTCCATGGTTTACCGAGAGATTTGAAGGTGAAAAGGCTTGTCTTGTTTTATACAAGTTCAAGCTCGGATAGATCTAGGATGAGAGATGTCACCTTTTTCCAGATCTAGAATTTGTAACCGAGAGTGTCGAGTGTTACCAAGAATCGTCGAGCACCGAGAAAGCCAATACCGAGAATCGTCGAGCAACGAGGAATCCCGTACCGAGAATCGTCGAGCAACGAGGAATCCCGTACCGAGAATCGCCGAGCAACGAGAACGCCCGGACCGAGAATTTTGTAACCGAAGAAAAATTGGCCGAGAGTGACCGAGAGAGATTTAGCGGAAGCAGATTAGGTTCCAGAGCAAAGTTGCTCTGATACCATGTTAGTTTTAAAGAGATTAAAGTGAAGTTTAGATAATTGTGTTCTTGAGTTCTATGAAGAACATCAAGAACAATAGAGAGAGAATAGAGAGAGAAGGAGTTTAATCCGAAAAGAGTATATCAGATTAATGTTTTTGTGTTACAACAATAGGATATTAATACAAGAGATATCGCCTAAAGAGGAATCAAAGATAGATGCTAAAAACGTCCACATCCTCCTCGGTTAGTCACGCCCACACGTCGCTTTCACTCGTGTAGCCGCGCTTTCTTATGGCAACCCGTGATGGTACGGACAAGTGAGCTACACGCTCCTAACGGCTCTATTGGAAGCGCATCTTCCCTTCTAGATTCTTCTTTGGTCTTCCTTGTAATTCAAACGGTAACATCCCAACGGTAACTAAAGAGAACTTGTGTCTTTGCCTTTGATCACAAGCTAGGTCTTTGCCTTGGTGAACAAGTCTGTCCGGGCAATGCCTTGGTCTCTTTTTAACACTTATGAAACATCTAACAACGCGTTTCTAGGACTCTAAACCAAGTTACATGCAACATGAGTTCTTATAAGTTCCTCAATGAGCTTTGTACAATTTTGTCGAACGTATGAAACATCTAACAACGTGTTTCTAGGACTCTAAACCAAGTTTCATGCAACATGAGTGCCTATAAGTTCCTCAATGATCTTTGTACAAGTTTGACGAACGTATGAAACATCTAACAACGCGTTTCTAGGACTCTAAATCAAGTTTCATGCAACATGAGAGCTTATAAGTTCCTCAATGAGCTTTATACAAGTTTGACGAAGTTATGAAACATCTAACAACGCGTTTCTAGGACTATAAACCAAGTTTCATGCAACATCAATGTTTATAAGTTCCTCAATGAGTTTTGTACAAGTTTCACGAACTTATGAAACATCTAACAACGCGTTTCTAGGACTCTAAACCAAGTTTCATGCAACATGAGAGCTTAAAATTTCTCAATGACCTTTGTATAAGTTTGACGAACGTATGAAACATCTAACAACGCGTTTCTAGGACTCTAAACCAAGTTTCAAGCAACATGAGTTCTTATAAGTTCCTCAATGAGCTTTGTACAAGTTTCACGAACTTATGAAACATCTAACAACGCGTTTCTAGGACTCTAAACCAAGTTACATGCAACATGAGTTCTTATAAGTTCCTCAATGAGATTTGTACAAGTTTGACGAACGTATGAAACATCTAAAAACGCGTTTCTAGGACTCTAAATCAAGTTTCATGCAACATGAGTGCTTATAAGTTCTTCAATGAGCTTTGTACAAGTTTCACGAACTTATGAAACATCTAACAACGTGTTTCTTGGACTCTAAATCAAGTTTCATGCAACATGAGTTCTTATAAGTTCCTCAATGAGCTTTGTACAAGTTTGACGAACGTATGAAACATCTAACAACGTGTTTCTAGGACTCTAAACCAAGTTTCTTGCAACATGAGTGCTTATAAGTTCCTCAATGAGCTTTGTACAAGTTTGACGAATGTATGAAACATCTAACAACGTATTTCTAAGACTCTAAACCAAATTTAATGCAACATGAGTGCTTATAAGTTCCTCAATGAGCTTTATACAAGTTTGACGAACTTATGAAACATCTAACAACGCGTTTCAAGGACTCTAAACCAAGTTACATGCAACATGAGTGTTTATACGTTCCTCAATGAGCTTTGTACAAGTTTGACGAACGTATTAAACATCTAACAAATCGTTTCTAGGACTCTAAACCAAGTTTCATGCAACATGAGAGCTTATAAGTTCCTCATAGAGCTTTGTGTTAAATTTGAGAGTATAAATGTAGTAGATAAGGAGAATGAGAGATTTAGAGAGTAAAGAAGCAAAGCATTAGCTTGGTTCTTGAGAGAATGGTGAGAATATTGTTCTTTAGTTTTAGTGAGAGAATAAGAACAAGAGAGAGAGTATTTTTGAATAAGTATATTGAAGAAGAGAAATTAAATCTCCTTAATCTATCACAAAGTATTACAACCAATATATATATATCAAAGATTTCCTTAGAGAGAGATGGAGAAAGAAGAGGAGTTTAAAATCGCTTGTGACCAAGCTTGTGATGTCGCTTTCGATGCGCTAAACCAAGTGGAGACAAGAGCTTGTGCTGTCGCTTTCGATGCGCGGTTTTCTAAGTTCAGGTCGCTGTTGGCGTGCTCTCCCTTATCCTATCACGTGCAAGCTCCCAACGGCTCTATTCCACATGGTAAACACACTTTCCTTCTAGAATCTTCTTGCCTCTTTTCTCCCTTTTGTTCTCCTCTATATTATAAGTAATATAAGGAGCTTCTTGGGCCTTTACTTGGTCCACAAGACGAGACATTACCTTAGTGGATATCTTATCCGGGTAAATGCCTTATGCTCCTCAACATGTTTCGACCTAATGCCCATTAAGGGTTACCATTAGTCTCAACACTCCCCCTTAAGCTTAGCCTAATGAAATGGCTAAGATTGTATATTGCTAAACAAACCTCATTAAAAACCTTAAACGGGAAAACCACTTGGGATAAAACCGCGTTTAAGGGAAAAGAGTGTAAGTCTACGCAATAAGGGGTCTTCTTAATCTTGGCCTTGACTTAGGCCGAAACTCCCCCTTAAGTTAGAACCGGTTTTGATCTTGGTCTTTGTGGTGTCCTTCAATGGGGTTTCATTGGATACTCAACACTTCTTCTTGACTTGGTGTTGAGTTCTTTGATTCTTTGATTTGGTCTTCACGGTTTGTTCTTCACAATCTTGAGTGTGAGACTTAAAGCCGAACATAGTGACTTCCTTTCCTTCTCTTTTGATTCTTCTTTGAGAGTTTCTTCTTGTCTTTGGCCTACCACTCTTTTGAACCTTCAAAAGATCCAAGGAAATTAAGACTTAGTAAAGACAATGTGGATATATAAAGGATAAGCTTAATCTAAAGTAATCTTGATTCTAGACTTAAGCAATTCCTTTTAACAAGTGATTGATCATAGACTAAGCAAGATTATAAGGTGTAGTTCTAGTCTAATGATTCTTATTTAAGTATATTAAAGGGAAGGTTTTAGGGACATCCTTTAGTTCGTAGTGGATTGATTTCTCTTGTAGTTGCACTTTGGGTTTTGAGCTTTGGCTTCTTCTTGAAGTCTTTGCTTCCTCCTTTGTGCAATTGGAACAAGGTTGAATTTGGATTTGGCTCTTGCTCTTGATAGATGCATGGCCATAAGAATATTGGACTCGGCTTGGTTCCTTTGATGGATACATGGCCGAGACTTGATGGTTTGACCTTGTTCCTTTGGAGCAGTCTTGGCCAAATGATGATCGATTGGTTCGGCTTTGTTCTTGCAAGAAACTTGGCCGAATGTGATCGAGGATTATGTGACGCTCGATGCCCGGGCGCCCATGTCGATGCCCGAGCACCCATTGTGTTGGTGACTTGACTCGGCTTTACTCCATGATAGGTGTTTGGCCGGCTATAGATGATGTATGGCTTGCTCCTTGTAGATGCCTTAGCCATTTGATGAATTGGCTCGGCCTTTTTCTTGCTAAGAATTTGGCCGAGTGGAGATGGCCTTTGTCTTTGCTAAGGACTTGACCGATTGTAGATGACCTTGTCTTTGCTAGGGACTTTGGTCGAGTGGTGAAGGCCTTTAGCCAAGATGATGGTGATGATTGGCTTCCATTTGATCATGGTGAGATGTGTGCTTTAACACTTCTTCTCCCCCCCTTCATGATTAGAATGGAAGTGCCATGAAGTCTTTTCCTTTCTCGGCTTTGTTCTTCACAAGCTTCTATGAGAAAGGTTTCTCATCTTTTCCTTTTGGACACCATTCATGGTTCTTTCATTCTTCTCTTTACTTCTTTTCTCTTTAGCACTTCTTTGTCATCTCTTTATGCTTAGGGGCTTTCATGATGATCTCGTTTAGTCTTTAGAAATGATGATCCTACATCATACCAAAGACAAAATTTATTTAGTTTCATGACTAACCGGCACAAGATAATAACTCTTAACATTTCACAAACTATTGATCAACCATTCACAAGTACAAGCAAGAAAATACATGGGAGGATTTAAAACATTAGTTCAATATGTTCCCTAAGCCTTTTTAATAAATCCGAGAGTATTATTCATCTTGACAAGTTCTAGTTTTAGTCCTATAGTTTTGAAATTGACAATCCATTTTAACTAGTGATCTAAGGCATATAAATATAATGAAGCATAAAGATCACTTAAATTAGTATCTAACAATATAAGTAAAGAGAGTAAAGAGTTTTAGAAATGACCCTTTTTATAGTTCCTTGGATAGATGGTCATAAGGAGAAGTCATTGTACTCTTTAGAGCATCTTAACCGATTAGTCTATCATAGAGTTTATGGCTTCCCTTATAAGGATTCTCCATTGCTTATTACCTACACATAAGTAAGGATTAGCCACAAGAGACTTTTGAATATGGCTCCTTGCCATTTAGATTTTAAAGGGATCATGGTCTTAAGAGCACAAAGGCGGACCATGATCTTAGAAACACACAAACAAGATTCATTGTAACTTGTATGCTTTCATAGCTAGTTACTCCTCTTGTATCATAAACTTAGATTCCCATAGGAGGTTTATGACATAAAACATAGATCATCATCTCAATTTCATCTTATGTAGATGTGAAAGAAATGAATCATTTCCCCATAAGTCCACATTTGGATTCATCATGACTTTTAAAGTATCACCTTTAATATAATCATGGATCTCTTTTAGACTCATGTTAGCCGAGGATATAAAGGATTCATCAAGCTCAAGGTGTTAATAAACACTTAATGATGCTTGGTTCACTTCCCTCTAAGAGAGTTTCGGATCCCATAAGACCATATATGCTTAATCACAAGCGGATCTTGGTTCCTTACCCTTGTTTAAACCGAAGATCTTTTGGATTAACCAAAGACTTAAGTTCACTTAGTCTTAAAGTCTTCAAGGATCAAACCACTTCACCAAACAAGGACTAGTGATTTGACCTTAGACATAGACATAAGTGGACCTCGGATCCTAGACCTTTTCAAGACTTCACTTTACTAAACAAAGACTAGTGATTTAAGACTTAAGCAAGAAACAAGAATTGGATACATTAGTGGGGTATGAAGAGGATGAAGAGTATAGAGTCTAAAACCGATTCCTTAATGATTTGAAAGATCTTTAGGACTCAAGGTAGCTACTAATCTCTTTATCTCCCTCTTGTGTTTCCACTTACACAACCACCACTAATCATCTTCATTGTCTTGGAGATTTTGAAATTCGTACCAAATGAGCATATATTCTTTAAAACTTTTGAAAAACATTATATGCTCAATAACATGCTTTTAAACCGAAACTTTATAGAATTTGGTTTATCAAGGTCCCTTTAGACTCATAAGAGTGGGAAAGTCATGATTCTCATCCATTAGTCTAGGCTTAAACAATGATCTTGAAGGACAATACAACCAAAACTATCATGTAGCTAGATCTTATTGATTTATGCTAGCAATGAATGTGTTTTGATTGTCTTGTCCTTACCAAGGAAATTGGATTTAACATGTCCTTTACTCACTAGGAGTTAAGCGGATCGTGGTTCCCTTTCCAAAGATCTTGTTAAAGCACAAACAAAAACGAAAGAGTTTTGGATTCATCAAGTTGTTTTTGCCTTATAAAAACAACAACAAGGTTCACTTACCCTTTTAGCTCTCAAGATTCAAGCTTTGAGCTTTGATATCTTGTTCCTTGCCTAATGCCAAAGTTAAATGATACTTGGATTCATCAAGGTTCCTTTATACTCACAAGAGTGAGGAATCCATGGTTCTCTATCTTTAACTTTCAGCCATCCATAGACTTTTAAAGAGACAACATAATCATAACCATGTTTTTAAACATGTAGCTAGATCTTAAAGATCCAATGTTTCCATGAACCGATTATGATTAATGTGTTCTTAGAAAGGTTTTACCAAGATCTATGGATCTATACTATATGATAAAGAAGGGAGTTTGGATTCAACATGTTATTGTTCTCAAAAGAGACAATACACAAGGATCTCTTACTCTTTTAGCTCACAAGTTCCAAGCTTTGATGCTTTAGAAACTTTTTCATAGCCTAAGCGCCTAAGTTAAAAGATTCTTGGATTCATCAAGGTTCCTTAAACTCATATAAGTAATAAATCCATGGTTCTCAATCTCTAACTTTCGGCCTAGACAAAGATCTTAAAGAACAACACAACCAAAAACATCATGTAGCTAGATTTTAATCTATGCTCACCATGATTCGGTTTTGATTGGATTGTTCTTGAAAGGAACTTGGATTCAACATGTCTCTTCACTCATTTAAGAGACAAAGAGGTCATGGTTCTCTTCCTAAGATGAGCATTGATTGACCAAGACCTTAAGTGTTTTACCACATGGATCTTGGTCATTCTTTTCCTCCTCTAGATCTTTGTGCTTATAAGAAAGAAATAAAAAGGTGCGGAATTAAAACTAAAGGAGAGGAGCATATGCTCTGATACCATGTTAAATTTGAGAGTATAAATGTAGTAGATAAGGAGAATGAGAGATTTAGAGAGTAAAGAAGCAAAGCATTAGCTTGGTTCTTGAGAGAATGGTGAGAATATTGTTCTTTAGTTTTAGTGAGAGAATAAGAACAAGAGAGAGAGTATTTTTGAATAAGTATATTGAAGAAGAGAAATGAAATCTCCTTAATCTATCACAAAGTATTACAACCAATATATATATATCAAAGATTCCCTTAGAGAGAGAAGGAGAAAGAAGAGGAGTTTAAAATCGCTTGTGACCAAGCTTGTGATGTCGCTTTCGATGCGCTAAACCAAGTGGAGACAAGAGCTTGTGTTGTCGCTTTCGATGCGCGGTCTTCTAAGTTCAGGTCGCTGTTGGCGCGCTCTCCCTTATCCTATCACGTGCAAGCTCCCAACGGCTCTATTACACATGGTAAACACACTTTCCCCCCCCCTTCATGATTAGAATGGAAGTGCCATGAAGTCTTTTCCTTTCTCGGCTTTGTTCTTCACAAGCTTCTATGAGAAAGGTTTCTCATCTTTTCCTTTTGGACACCATTCATGGTTCTTTCATTCTTCTCTTTACTTCTTTTCTCTTTAGCACTTCTTTGTCATCTCTTTATGCTTAGGGGCTTTCATGATGATCTCTTTTAGTCTTTAGAAATGATGATCCTACATTATACCAAAGACAAAATTTATTTAGTTTCATGACTAACCGGCACAAGATAATAACTCTTAACATTTCACAAACTATTGATCAACCATTCACAAGTACAAGCAAGAATACATGAGAGGATTTAAAACATTAGTTCAATATGTTCCCTAAGCCTTTTTAATAAATCCGAGAGTATTATTCATCTTGACAAGTTCTAGTTTTAGTCCTATAGTTTTGAAATTGACAATCCATTTTAACTAGTGATCTAAGGCATATAAATATAATGAAGCATAAAGATCACTTAAATTAGTATCTAACAATATAAGTAAAGAGAGTAAAGAGTTTTAGAAATGGCCCTTTTTATAGTTCCTTGGATAGATGGTCATAAGGAGAAGTCATTGTACTCTTTAGAGCATCTTAACCGATTAGTCTATCATAGAGTTTATGGCTTCCCTTATAAGGATTCTACATTGCTTATTACCTACACATAAGTAAGGATTAGCCACAAGAGACTTTTGAATATGGCTCCTTGCCATTTAGACTTTAAAGGGATCATGGTCTTAAGAGCACAAAGGCGGACCATGATCTTAGAAACACACAAACAAGATTCATTGTAACTTGTATGCTTTCATAGCTAGTTACTCCTCTTGTATCATAAACTTAGATTCCCATAGGAGGTTTATGACATAAAACATAGATCATCATCTCAATTTCATCTTATGTAGATGTGAAAGAAATGAATCATTTCCCCATAAGTCCACATTTGGATTCATCATGACTTTTAAAGTATCACCTTTAATATAATCATGGATCTCTTTTAGACTCATGTTAGCCGAGGATATAAAGGATTCATCAAGCTCAAGGTGTTAATAAACACTTAATGATGCTTGGTTCACTTCCCTCTAAGAGAGTTTCGGATCCCATAAGACCATATATGCTTAATCACAAGCGGATCTTGGTTCCTTACCCTTGTTTAAACCGAAGATCTTTTGGATTAACCAAAGACTTAAGTTCACTTAGTCTTAAAGTCTTCAAGGATCAAACCACTTCACCAAACAAGGACTAGTGATTTGACCTTAGACATTGACATAAGTGGACCTCGGATCCTAGACCTTTTCAAGACTTAAATCACTTTACTAAACAAAGACTAGTGATTTAAGACTTAAGCAAGAAACAAGAATTGGATACATTAGTGGGGTATGAAGAGGATGAAGAGTATAGAGTCTAAAACCGATTCCTTAATGATTTTAAAGATCTTTAGGACTCAAGGTAGCTACTAATCTCTTTATCTCCCTCTTGTGTTTCCACTTACACAACCACCACTAATCATCTTCATTGTCTTGGAGATTTTGAAATTCGTACCAAATGAGCATATATTCTTTAAAACTTTTGAAAAACATTATATGCTCAACAACATGCTTTTAAACCGAAACTTTATAGAATTTGGTTTATCAAGGTCCCTTTAGACTCATAAGAGTGGGAAAGCCATGATTCTCATCCATTAGTCTCGGCTTAAACAATGATCTTGAAGGACAATACAACCAAAACTATCATGTAGCTCGATCTTATTGATTTATGCTAGCAATGAATGTGTTTTGATTGTCTTGTCCTTACCAAGGAAATTGGATTTAACATGTCCTTTACTCACTAGGAGTTAAGCGGATCGTGGTTCCCTTTCCAAAGATCTTGTTAAAGCACAAACAAAAACGAAAGAGTTTTGGATTCATCAAGTTGTTTTTGCCTTATAAAAACAACAACAAGGTTCACTTACCCTTTTAGCTCTCAAGATTCAAGCTTTGAGCTTTGATATCTTGGTCCTTGCCTAATGCCAAATTAAATGATACTTGGATTCATCAAGGTTCCTTTATACTCACAAGAGTGAGGAATCCATGGTTCTCTATCTTTAACTTTCAGCCATCCATAGACTTTTAAAGAGACAACATAATCATAACCATGTTTTTAAACATGTAGCTAGATCTTAAAGATCCAATCTTTCCATGAACCGATTATGATTAATGTGTTCTTAGAAAGGTTTTACCAAGATCTATGGATCTATACTATATGATAAAGAAGGGAGTTTGGATTCAACATGTTATTGTTCTCAAAAGAGACAATACACAAGGATCTCTTACTCTTTTAGCTCACAAGTTCCAAGCTTTGATGTTTTGGATACTTGTTCATAGCCTAAGCGCCTAAGTTAAAAGATTCTTGGATTCATCAAGGTTCCTTAAACTCATATAAGTAATAAATCCATGGTTCTCAATCTCTAACTTTCGGCCTAGACAAAGATCTTAAAGAACAACACAACCAAAAACATCATGTAGCTAGATTTTAATCTATGCTCACCATGATTCGGTTTTGATTGGATTGTTCTTGAAAGGAACTTGGATTCAACATGTCTCTTCACTCATTTAAGAAACAAAGAGTTCATGGTTCTCTTCCTAAGAGGAGCATTGATTGATCAAGACCTTAAGTGTTTTACCACATGGATCTTGGTCATTCTTTTCCTCCTCTCGATCTTTGTGCTTATAAGAAAGAAATAAAAAGGTGCGGAATTAAAACTAAAGGAGAGGAGCATATGCTCTGATACCATGTTAAATTTGAGAGTATAAATGTAGTAGATAAGGAGAATGAGAGATTTAGAGAGTAAAGAAGCAAAGCATTAGCTTTGTTCTTGAGAGAATGGTGAGAATATTGTTCTTTAGTTTTAGTGAGAGAATAAGAACAAGAGAGAGAGTATTTTTGAATAAGTATATTGAAGAAGAGAAATTAAATCTCCTTAATCTATCACAAAGTATTACAACCAATATATATATATATCAAAGATTCCCTTAGAGAGAGAAGGAGAAAGAAGAGGAGTTTAAAATCGCTTGTGACCAAGCTTGTGATGTCGCTTTCGATTCGCTAAACCAAGTGGAGACAAGAGCTTGTGTTGTCGCTTTCGATGCGCGGTCTTCTAAGTTCAGGTCGCTGTTGGCGCGCTCTCCCTTATCCTATCACGTGCAAGCTCCCAACGGCTCTATTCCACATGGTAAACACACTTTCCTTCTAGAATCTTCTTGCCTCTTTTCTCCCTTTTGTTCTCCTCTATATTATAAATAATATAAGGAGCTTCTTGGGCCTTTACTTGGTCCACAAGACGACACATTACCTTAGTGGATATCTTATCCGGGTAAATGCCTTATGAAACATGAGTGCTTATAAGTTCCTCAATGAGCTTTGTATAAGTTTCACGAACTTATGAAACATCTAACAACGCGTTTCTAGAACTCTAAACCAAGTTACATGCAACATGAGAGCTTATAAGTTCTTCAATGAGCTTTGTACAAGTTTTACGAATGTATAAAACATCTAACAACGCGTTTCTAGGACTCTAAACCAAGTTTCATGCAACATGAGTGCTAATAAGTATCTCAATGAACTTTGTATAAGTTTCACGAACTTATGAAACATCTAACAACGCGTTTCTAGGACTCTAAACCAAGTTACATGCAACATGAGTTCTTATAAGTTCCTCAATGAGCTTTGTACAAGTTTCAAGAACTTATGAAACATCTAACCACGCGTTTCTAGGACTCTAAACCAAGTTACATGCAACATGAGTTCTTATAAGTTCCTCAATGAGCTTTCTAAAAGTTTGACGAACGTATGAAACATCTAACAACGCGTTTCTAGGACTCTAAATCAAGTTTCATGCAACATGAGTGCTTATAAGTTCCTCAATGAGCTTTGTACAAGTTTCACGAACTTATGAAACATCTAACAACGTGTTTCTTGGACTCTAAATCAAGTTTCATGCAACATGAGTTCTTATAAGTTCCTCAATGAGCTTTGTACAAGTTTGACGAACGTATGAAACATCTAATAACGTGTTTCTAGGACTCTAAACCAAGTTTCTTGCAACATGAGTGCTTATAAGTTCCTCAATGAGCTTTGTACAAGTTTGACGAATGTATGAAACATCTAACAACGTATTTCTAGGACTCTAAACCAAATTTAATGCAACATGAGTGCTTATAAGTTCCTGAATGAGCTTTATACAAGTTTGACGAACTTATGAAACATCTAACAACGCGTTTCTAGGACTCTAAACCAAGTTACATGCAACATGAGTGTTTATACGTTCCTCAATGAGCTTTGTACAAGTTTGACGAACGTATGAAACATCTAACAAATCGTTTCTAGGACTCTAAACCAAGTTTCATGCAACATGAGAGCTTATAAGTTCCTCATAGAGCTTTGTACAAGTTTTACGAACGTATGAAACATCTAACAACGCGTTTCTAGGACTCTAAACAAAGTTTCATGCAACATGAGTGCTTATAAGTTCCGCAATGAGCTTTGGACAAGTTTCACGAAATTATGAAACATTTAACGCGTTTCTAGGAATCTAAACCAAGTTTCATGCAAGATGAATGCTTATAAATTCCTCAATGAGCTTTGTACAAGTTTTACGAATGTATGAAACATCTAACAACGCGTTTCTAAAACTCTAAACCGAGTTTCATGCAAGATGGGTGCTTATAAGTTCCTCAATGAGCTTAGTACAAGTTTGACGAACGTATGAAACATCTAACAAATCGTTTCTAGGACTCTAAACCAAGTTTCATGCAACATGATAGCTTATAAGTTCCTCAATGAGCTTTGTACAAGTTTGACGAACGTATGAAACATCTAACAACGCGTTTCTAGGACTCTAAACCAAGTTTCATGCAACATGAGTGCTTATAAGTTCCTCAATGAGCTTTGTACAAGTTTCACGAACTTATGAAACATCTAACAACGCGTTTCTACGACTCTAAACCAAGTTTCATGCAACATGAGAGCTTATAAGTTCCTCAATGAGCTTTGTACAAGTTTCACGAACTTATGAAACATCTAACAACGCGTTTCTAGGACTCTAAACCAAGTTTCATGCAACATGAGAGCTTAAAATTTCTCAATGAGGTTTGTACAAGTTTGACGAACGTATGAAACATCTAACAACGCGTTTCTAGGACTCTAAACCAAGTTTCAAGCAACATGAGTTCTTATAAGTTCCTCAATGAGCTTTGTACAAGTTTGACGAACGTATGAAACATCTAACAACGTGTTTCTAGGACTCTAAACCAAGTTTCATCCAACATGAGTGCTCATAAGTTCCTCAATGAGCTTTTTACAAGTTTGACGAATGTATGAAACATCTAACAACGTGTTTCTAGGACTCTAAACCAAGTTTCATGCAACATGAGTGTTTATAAGTTCCTCAATGAGCTTTGTACAAGTTTGACGAATGTATGAAACATCTAACAACGCGTTTCTAGGACTCTAAACCAAGTTTCATGCAACATGAGTGCTAATAAGTATCTCAATGAACTTTGTATAAGTTTCACGAACTTATGAAACATCTAACAACGCGTTTCTAGGACTCTAAACAAAGTTACATGCAACATGAGTTCTTATAATTTCCTCAATGAGCTTTGTACAAGTTTGACGAACGTATGAAACATCTAACGACGTGTTTCTAGGACTCTAAACCAAGTTTCATGCAACATGAGTGCTTATAAGTTCCTCAATGAGCTTGGTACAAGTTTGACGAATGTATGAAACATCTAACAACGTGTTTCTAGGACTCTGAACCAAGTTTAATGCAACATGAGTGCTTATAAGTTCCTCAATGAGCTTTCTACAAGTTTGACGAACTTATGAAACATCTAACAACGCGTTTCTAGGAGTCTAAACCAAGTTTCATGCAACATGGGTGCTTATAAGTTCCTCAATGAGCTTTGTACAAGTTTGACGAACGTATGAAACATCTAACAAATCGTTTCTAGGAGTCTAAACCAAGTTTCATGCAACATGAGAGCTTATAAGTTCCTCAATGAGCTTTGTACAAGTTTTACAAACGTATGAAACATCTAACAACGCGTTTATAGGACTCTAAACCGAATTTCATGCAACATGAGTGCTTAGAAGTTCCTCACTGAGCTTTGTACAAGTTTGAAGAACGTATGAAACATCTAACAACGCGTTTCTAGGATTCTAAACCAAGTTTCATGCAACATGAGAGCTTATAAGTTCCTCAATGAGCTTTGAAAAAGTTTGACGAACGTATGAAACATCTAACAATGCAGTTCTAGGAATATAAACCAAGTTTCATGCAACATGAGTGCTTATAAGTTCCTCAGTGAGATTTGTACAAGTTTTATGAACGTATAAAACATCCAACAACGCGTTTCTAGGACTCTAAACCAAGTTTCATGCAACATGAGTGCTTATAAGTTCCTCAATGAGCTTTGTACAATTTTCACGAACTTATGAAACATCTAACAACGGGTTTCTAGGACTATAAACCAAGTTTCATGCAACATGAGTGCTTATAAGTTCCTCAATGAGCTTTGTACAAGTTTCAGTAAATTATGAAACATTTAACAACGCGTTTCTAGGACTCTAAACCAAGTTTCATGCAAGATGAGTGCTTATAAGTTCCTCAATGAGCTTTGTACAAGTTTTACGAATGTAAGAAACATTTAACAACACGTTTCTAAAACTCTAAACCGAGTTTCATGTAAGATGGGTGCTTATAAGTTCCTCAATGAGTTTTGTACAAGTTTGACGAACGTATGAAACATCTAACAACGTGTTTCTAGGACTCTAAACCAATTTTCATGCAACATGAGTGCTTATAAGTTCCTCAATGAGCTTTGTACAAGTTTGACGAATGTATGAAACATCTAACAACGTGTTTCTAGGACTCTAAACCAAGTTTCATGCAACATGAGTGCTAATAAGTATCTCAATGAAATTTGTATAAGTTTCACGAACTTATGAAACATCTAACAACGCGTTTCTAGGACTCTAAACCAAGTTACATGCAACATGAGTTCTTATAAGTTCCTCAATGAGCTTTGTACAAGTTTGACGAACGTATGAAACATCTAACAACGCGTTTCTAGGACTCTAAACCAAGTTTCATGCAACATGAGTGTTTATAAGTTCCTCAATGAGTTTTGTACAAGTTTCACGAACTTATTAAACATCTAACAACGCGTTTCTAGGATTCCAAACCAAGTTGCATGCAACATTAGAGCTTAAAATTTCTCAATGAGCTTTGTACAAGTTTGACGAACGTATGAAACATCTAACAACGCATTTCTAGGACTCTAAACCAAGTTTCAAGCAACATGAGTTCTTATAAGTTCCTCAATGAGCTTTGTACAAGTTTCACGAACGTATGAAACATCTAACAACGCGTTTCTAGGACTATAAATCAAGTTTCATGCAACATGAGTGCTTATAAGTTCCTCAATGAGTTTTGTACAAGTTTCACGAACTTATGAAACATCTAACAACGCGTTTCTAGGACTCTAAACCAAGTTACATGCAACATGAGTTCTTATAAGTTCCTCAATGAGCTTTGTACAAGTTTGACGAACGTATGAAACATCTAACGACGTATTTCTAGGACTCTAAATCAAGTTTCATGCAACATGAGTTCTTATAAGTTCCTCAATGAGCTTTGTACAAGTTTGACGAACGTATGAAACATCTAACGACGTATTTCTAGGACTCTAAACCAAGTTTCATGCAACATGAGTGCTTATAAGTTCCTCAATGAGCTTTGTACAAGTTTGACGAATGTATGAAACATCTAACAACTTGTTTCTAGGACTCTAAACCAAGATTAATGCAACATGAGTGCTTATAAGTTCCTCAATGAGCTTTTTACAATTTTGACGAACTTATGAAACATCTAAAAACGCGTTTCTAGGATTCTAAACAAAGTTTCATGCAACATGGGTGCTTATAAGTTCCTCAATGAGCTTTGTACAAGTTTGACGAACGTATGAAACATCTAACAAATCGTTTCTAGGACTCTAAACCAAGTTTCATGCAACATGAGAGCTTATAAGTTCCTCAATGAGCTTTGAACAAGTTTGACAAACGTATGAAACATCTAACAACGCGTTTCTAGGACTCTAAACCGAGTTTCATGCAACATGAGTGCTTATAAGTTCCTCAATGAGCTTTGTACAAGTTTGAAGACGTATGAAACATCTAACAACGCGTTTCTAGGATTCTAAACCAAGTTTCATGCAATATGAGAGCTTATAAGTTCCTGAATGAGCTTTGAACAAGTTTGACGAACGTATGAAACATCTAACAATGCAGTTCTAGGAATAAAAACCAAGTTTCATGCAACATGAGTGCTTATAAGTTCCTCAATGAGCTTTTTACAAGTTTGATGAACGTATAAAACATCTAACAACGTGTTTCTAGGACTCTAAACCAAGTTTCATGCAACATGAGTGCTTATAAGTTCCTCAATGAGCTTTGTACAAGTTTCACGAACTTATGAAACATCTAACAACGTGTTTCTAGGACTATAAACCAAGTTTCATGCAACATGAGTGCTTATAAGTTCCTCAATGAGCTTTGTACAAGTTTCAGGAAATTATGAAACATTTAACAATGCGTTTCTAGGACTCTAAACCAAGTTTCATGCAAGATGAGTGCTTATAAGTTACTCAATGAGCTTTGTACAAGTTTTACGAATGTATGAAACATTTAACAACGCGTTTCTAAAACTTTAAACCGAGTTTCATGCAAGATGGGGGCTTATAAGTTCCTCAATGAGCTTTGTACAAGTTTGACGAACGTATGAAATATCTAACAAATCGTTTCTAGGACTCTAAACCAAGTTTCATGCAACATGAGAGCTTATAAGTTCCTCAATGAGCTTTGTACAAGTTTGACGAACGTATGAAACATCTAACAACGCGTTTCTAGGATTCTAAACCACGTTTCATGCAACATGAGTGCTTTTAAGTTCCTCAATGAGCTTTGTACAAGTTTCACGAACTTATGAAACATCTAACAACGCGTTTCTAGGACTCTAAACTAAGTTTCATGCAAGATGAGTGCTTATAAGTTCCTCAATGAGCTTTGTATAAGTTTGACGAACGTATGAAACATCTAACAACGCGTTTCTAGGACTCTGAACGAAGTTTCATGCAACATGAGTGCTTATAAGTATCTCAATGAGCTTTGTATAAGTTTCACGAACTTATGAAACATCTAACAACGCATTTCTAGGACTCTAAATCAAGTTGCATGCAACATGAGAGCTTAAAATTTCTCAATGAGCTTTGTACAAGTTTGACGAACGTATGAAACATCTAACAACGCATTTCTAGGACTCTAAACCAAGTTTCCAGCAACATGAGTTCTTATAAGTTCCTCAATGAGCTTTGTACAAGTTTCACGAACTTATGAAACATCTAACAACGCGTTTCTAGGACTCTAAACCAAGTTACATGCAACATGAGTTCTTATAAGTTCCTCAATGAGCTTTTTACAAGTTTGACGAACGTATGAAACATCTAACAACGCGTTTCTAGGACTATAAATCAAGTTTCATGCAACATGAGTGCTTATAAGTTCCTCAATGAGCTTTGTACAAGTTTCACGAACTTATGAAACATCTAACAACGCGTTTCTAGGACTCTAAACCAAGTTACATGCAACATGAGTTCTTATAAGTTCCTCAATGAGCTTTGTACAAGTTTGACGAGCGTATGAAACATCTAACGACGTAATTCTAGGACTCTAAACCAAGTTTCATGCAACATGAGTGCTTATAAGTTCCTCAATGAGCTTTGTACAAGTTTGACGAATGTATGAAACATCTAACAACGTGTTTCTAGGACTCTAAACCAAGATTAATGCAACATGAGTGCTTATAAGTTCCTCAATGAGCTTTTTACAAGTTTGACGAACTTATGAAACATCTAACAACGCGTTTCTAGGACTCTAAACCAAGTTTCATGCAACATGGGTGCTTATAAGTTCCTCAATGAGCTTTGTACAAGTTTGACGAACGTATGAAACATCTAACAAATCGTTTCTAGGACTCTAAACCAAGTTTCATGCAACATGAGAGCTTATAAGTTCCTCAATGAGCTTTGTACAAGTTTGACGAACGTATGAAATATCTAACAAATCGTTTCTATGACTCTAAACAAAGTTTCATGCAACATGAGAGCTTATAAGTTCCTCAATGAGCTTTGTACAAGTTTGACGAACGTATGAAACATCTAACAACGCGTTTCTAGGTTTCTAAACCAAGTTTCATGCAACATGAGTGCTTCTAAGTTCCTCAATGAGCTTTGTACAAGTTTCACGAACTTATGAAACATCTAACAACGCGTTTCTAGGACTCTAAACTAAGTCTCATGCAAGATGAGTGCTTATAAGTTCCTCAATGAGCTTTGTATAAGTTTGACGAACGTATGAAACATCTAACAACGCGTTTCTAGGACTCTGAACGAAGTTTCATGAAACATGAGTGCTTATAAGTATCTCAATGAGCTTTGTATAAGTTTCACGAACTTATGAAACATCTAACAACGCGTTTCTAGGACTCTAAATCAAGTTTCATGCAACATGAGAGCTTATAAGTTACTCAATGAGTTTTGTACAAGTTTGACGAACGTATGAAACATATAACAACGCGTTTCTAGGACTCTAAACCAAGTTTCATGCAACATGAGTGCTTATAAGTTCCCCAATGAGCCTTGTACAAGTTTCACGAACTTATGAAACATCTAACATCACGTTTCTAGGACTCTAAACCAAGTTACATGCAACATGAGTTCTTATAAGTTCCTCAATGAGCTTTGTACAAGTTTGACGAACGTATGAAACATCTAACAACGCGTTTCTAGGACTCTAAACCAAGTTTCATGCAACATGAGTGTTTATAAGTGTCTCAATGAGCTTTGTACAAGTTTGACGAACTTATGAAACATCTAACAACGCGTTTCTAGGAGACAAGATGGAGGATGAGTTCCATGGTCATAAAGCTTGGAGAAATCAAAAGAAAAGCTTGAAGAAGACGACGAGGAGAAAAGGAGCTTCAATGTCTGGAAGAAATTTAGGTTTTGTTTTTTTTTCAATTGAAATCTTTTTTGGTTATTTTATTGTTTTGTCTCACTCTTAAACGCTAAATGAAAAAAAAATGACTTAAGTGTTGCCGCTTTCTTATTTTTGGCCAAGTGTTGAGCGATAAATAAAATTTTTAGGCAAATGTTTTGGGTCTAGAGTGATTGTCGCCACAGTCGCATTTTAGTCACCAAATTGGCGACTGCTTGTCGACTAGTTTCCCACGTCTAACATATATTCATAAATTAGTCGCTCATTTACGACTACTACTCCGACTATAATATTTAGTCGCATTATAGCGACTAATTGACGACAAAATTTGTGCGGTCGTAGTATAGTCATTTATCGGTTGCTAAGTAGTCGCCAAATGTTACGACTACATACATAGTCGCCAAATGTAGTCGTAAAAAACATGCTTTCTTGTAGTGCAAGGTTCATGAAATAAGAGTGCTTATAAGTATCTCAATGAGCTTTGTATAAGTTTGACGAAACTATGAAACATCTAACAACTCGTTTCTAGGACTCTAAACCAAGTTTCATGCAACATGAGTGCTTATAAGTATCTCAATGAGATTTGTTTAAGTTTGACGAACTTATGAAACATCTAACAACGCGTTTCTAGGACTCTAAACCAAGTTTCATGCAACAAGAGTGCTTATAAGTATCTCAATGAGCTTTCTATAAGTTTGACGAACGTATGAAACATCTAATAACGTGTTTCTAGGACTCTAAACCAAGTTTCATGCAACATGAGTGCTTATAAGTTCCTCAATGAGCTTTGTACAAGTTTGACGAACTTATGAAACATCTAACAACGCGTTTCTAGGACTCTAAACCAAGTTACATGCAACATGAGTTCTTATCAGTTCCTCAATGAGCTTGGTACAAGTTTGACGAACGTATGAAACATCTAACAACGCTTTTCTAGGACTTTACACCAAGTTTCATGCAACATGAATGTTTATAAGTGTCTCAATGAGTTTTGTACAAGTTTGACAAACGTATGAAACATCTAACAACGCGTTTCTAGGACTCTAAACCAAGTTTCATGCAACATGAGTGCTTATAAGTTCCTCAATGAGCTTTGTACAATTTTGACGAACTTATGAAACATCTAACAACGCGTTTCTAGGACTCTAAACCAAGTTTTATGCAACATGAGTGCTTATAAGTTCCTCAATGAGCTTGTACAAGTTTGATGAACGTATGAAACATCTAACAATGCGTTTCTAGGACTCTAAACCAAGTTTCATGCAACATGAGTGCTTATAAGTATCTCAATGAGCTTTGTATAAGTTTCACGAACTTATGAAACATCTAACAACGCGTTTCTAGGACTCTAAATCAAGTTGCATGCAACATGAGAGCTTATAAGTTCCTCAATGAGTTTTGTACAAGTTTGACGAACGTATGAAACATCTAACAACGAGTTTCTACGACTCTAAACCAAGTTTCATGCAACATGAGTGCTTATAAGTTCCCCAATGAGCTTTGTACAAGTTTCACGAACTTATGAAACATCTAACAACGCGTTTCTAGGACTCTAAACCAAGTTACATGCAACATGAGTGCTTATAAGTTCCTCAATGAGCTTTGTACAAGTTTGACGAACGTATGAAACATCTAACAACGCGTTTCTAGGACTCTAAACCAAGTTTCATGCAACATGAGTGTTTATAAGTATAATCTCAATGAGATTTGTATAAGTTTGACGAACTTATGAAACATCTAACAACGCGTTTCTTGGACTCTAAACCAATTTTCATGCAACATGAGTGCTTATAAGTATCTCAATGAGATTTGTTTAAGTTTGACCCACTTATGAAACATCTAACACTGAGTTTCTGGGACTCTAAACCAAGTTTCATGCAACATGAGTGCTTATAAGTATCTCAATGAGCTTTCTACAAGTTTGACGAACGTATGAAACATCTAAC
Source organism: Cochlearia excelsa (assembly GCA_963556525.1). Lineage (NCBI taxonomy): Eukaryota > Viridiplantae > Streptophyta > Magnoliopsida > Brassicales > Brassicaceae > Cochlearia > Cochlearia excelsa. Next base: position 32,891,218 of record OY748327.1, on the reverse strand, counting down.
AACGTGTTTCTAGGACTCTAAACCAAGTTTCACGCAACATGAGTGCTTATAAGTTCCTCAATGAGCTTTGTACAAGTTTGACGAACGTATGAAACATCTAACAACGCGTTTCTAGGACTCTAAACCAAGTTTCATGCAACATGAGTGCTTATAAGTGTCTCAATGAGCTTTGTACAAGTTTGACGAACTTATGAAACATCTAACAACGCGTTTCTAGGACTCTAAACCAAGTTTCATGCAACAAGAGTGCTTATAAGTATCTCAATGAGCTTTCTATAAATTTGACGAACGTATGAAACATCTAATAACGTGTTTCTAGGACTCTAAACCAAGTTTCATGCAACATGAGTGCTTATAAGTTCCTCAATGATGTTTGTACAAGTTTGACGAACTTATGAAACATCTAACAACGCGTTTCAAGGACTCTAAACCAAGTTACATGCAACATGAGTTCTTATCAGTTCCTCAATGAGCTTTGTACAAGTTTAACGAACGTATGAAACATCTAACAACGCGTTTAAAAAACTCTAAACCGAGTTTCATCCAAGATGGGTGCTTATAAGTTCTTCAATGAGCTTTGTACAAGTTTGACGAACGTATGAAATATCTAACAAATCGTTTCTATGACTCTAAATCAAGTTTCATGCAACATGAGAGCTTATAAGTTCCTCAATGAGTTTTGTACAAGTTTGACAAACGTATGAAACATCTAACAACGCGTTTCTAGGACTCTAAACCAAGTTTCATGCAACATGAGTGCTTATAAGTTCCCCAATGAGCCTTGTACAAGTTTTACGAACTTATGAAACATCTAACATCACGTTTCTAGGACTCTAAACCAAGTTACATGCAACATGAGTTCTTATAAGTTCCTCAATGAGCTTTGTACAAGTTTGACGAACGTATGAAACATCTAACAACGCGTTTCTAGGACTCTAAACCAAGTTTCATGCAACATGAGTGTTTATAAGTGTCTCAATGAGCTTTGTACAAGTTTGACGAACTTATGAAACATCTAACAACGCGTTTCTAGGACTCTAAACCAAGGTTCATGAAATAAGAGTGCTTATAAGTATCTCAATGAGCTTTGTATAAGTTTGACGAAACTATGAAACATCTAACAACTCGTTTCTAGGACTCTAAACCAAGTTTCATGCAACATGATAGCTTATAAGTTCCTCAATGAGATTTGTACAAGTTTGACGAACGTATGAAACATCTAACAACGTGTTTCTAGGACTCTAAACCAAGTTTCATGCAACATGAGTGCTTATAAGTTCCTCAATGAGCTTTGTACAAGTTTGACGAACGTATGAAACATCTAACAACGTGTTTCTAGGACTCTAAACCAAGTTTCATGCAACATGAGAGCTTATAAGTTCCCCAATGAGATTTGTACAAGTTTGACGAACTTATGAAACATCTAACAACGCGTTTCTAGGACTATAAACCAAGTTTCATACAACATGAGTGCTTATAAGTTCCTCAATGAGCTTGGTACAAGTTTGACGAACGTATGAAACTTCTAACAATGCTTTTCTAGGACTTTAAACCAAGTTTCATGCAACATGAATGTTTATAAGTGTCTCAATGAGTTTTGTACAAGTTTGACAAACGTATGAAACATCTAACAACGCGTTTCTAGGACTCTAAACCAAGTTTCATGCAACATGAGGGCTTATAAGTATCTCAATGAGCTTTGTATAATTTTCACAAACTTATGAAACATCTAACAACACGTTTCTAGGACTCTAAATCAAGTCTCATGCAACATTAGAGCTTATAAGTTCCTCAATGAGCTTTGTACAAGTTTGACGAACGTATGAAACATCTAAAAACGCGTTTCTAGGACTGTAAACCAAGTTTCATGCAACATGAGTGCTTATAAGTTCCTCAATGAGCATTGTACAAGTTTCACGAACTTATGAAACATCTAACAATGCGTTTCTAGGACTCTAAACCAAGTTACATGCAACATGAGTTCTTATAAGTTCCTCAATGAACTTTGTACAACTTTGACGAACGTATGAAACATCTAACAACGCGTTTCTAGGACTCTAAACCAAGTTTCATGCAACATGAGTGTTTATAAGTGTCTCAATGAGCTTTGTACAAGTTTCACGAACATATGAAAAATCTAACAACGCGTTTCTAGGACTCTAAACCAAGTTTCATGCAACATGAGTGCTTATAAGTTCCCCAATGAGCTTTGTACAAGTTTCACGAACTTATGAAACATCTAACAACGCGTTTCTAGGACTCTAAACCAAGTTACATGCAACATGAGTTCTTATAAGTTCCTCAATGAACTTTGTACAACTTTGACGAACATATGAAACATCTAACAACGCGTTTCTAGGACTCTAAACCAATTTTCATGCAACATGAATGCTTATAAGTATCTCAATGAGATTTTTTTAAGTTTGACGAACTTATGAAACATCTAACACTGAGTTTCTAGGACTCTAAACCAAGGTTCATGCAACAAGAGTGCTTATAAGTATCTCAATGAGCTTTGTATAAGTTTGACGAACCTATGAAACATCTAACAACTCGTTTCTAGGACTCTAAACCAAGTTTCATGCAACATGATTGTTTCTAAGTATAACCTTAATGAGATTTGTATAAGTTTGACGAACTTATGAAACATCTAACAACACGTTTCTAGGACTCTAAACCAATTTTCATTCAACATGAGTGCTTATAAGTATCTCAATGAGATTAGTTTAAGTTTGACGAACTTATGAAACATCTAACACTGAGTTTCTAGGACTCTAAACCAAGGTTCATGCAACAAGAGTGCTTATAAGTATCTCAATGAGCTTTCTACAAGTTTGACGAACGTATGAAACATCTAACAACGTGTTTCTAGGACTCTAAACCAAGTTTCATGCAACATGAGTGCTTATAAGTTCCTCAATGAGCTTTGTACAAGTTTGACGAACGTATGAAACATCTAACAACGCGTTCCTAGGACTCTAAACCAAGTTTCATGCAACATGAGTGCTTATAAGTATCTCAATGATCTTTCTACAAGTTTGACGAACGTATGAAACATCTAACAACGTGTTTCTAGGACTCTAAACCAAGTTTCATGCAACATGAGTGCTTATAAGTTCCTCAATGAGCTTTGTACAAGTTTGACGAACGTATGAAACATCTAACAACGCGTTCCTAGGACTCTAAACCAAGTTTCATGCAACATGAGTGCTTATAAGTTACTCAATGAGCTTTGTACAATTTTGACGAACTTATGAAACATCTAACAACGCGTTTCTAGGACTCTAAACCAAGTTTTATGCAACATGAGTAGTTATAAGTTCCTTAATGAGCTTGTACAAGTTTGACGAACGTATGAAACATCTAACAATGCGTTTCTAGGACTCTAAACCAAGTTTCATGCAACATGAGTGCTTATAAGTATCTCAATGAGCTTTGTATAAGTTTCACGAACTTATGAAACATCTAACAACGCGTTTCTAGGACTCTAAACCAAGTTACATGCAACATGAGTTCTTATAAGTTCCTAAATGAACTTTGTACAACTTTGAAGAACATATGAAACATCTAACAACGCGTTTCTAGGACTCTAAACCAATTTTCATGCAACATGAATGCTTATAAGTATCTCAATGAGATTTTTTTAAGTTTGACGAACTTATGAAACATCTAACACTGAGTTTCTAAGACTCTAAACCAATGTTCATGCAACAAGAGTGCTTATAAGTATCTCAATGAGCTTTCTACAAGTTTGACGAACGTATGAAACATCTAACAACGTGTTTCTAGGACTCTAAACCAAGTTTCATGCAACATGAGTGCTTATAAGTTCCTCAATGAGCTTTGTACAAGTTTGACGAACGTATGAAACATCTAACAACGCGTTCCTAGGACTCTAAACCAAGTTTCATGCAACATGAGTGCTTATAAGTATCTCAATGATCTTTCTACAAGTTTGACGAACGTATGAAACATCTAACAACGTGTTTCTAGGACTCTAAACCAAGTTTCATGCAACATGAGTGCTTATAAGTTCCTCAATGAGCTTTGTACAAGTTTGACGAACGTATGAAACATCTAACAACGCGTTCCTAGGACTCTAAACCAAGTTTCATGCAACATGAGTGCTTATAAGTTCCTCAATGAGCTTTGTACAATTTTGACGAACTTATGAAACATCTAACAACGCGTTTCTAGGACTCTAAACCAAGTTTAATGCAACATGAGTGCTTATAAGTTCCTCAATGAGCTTGTACAAGTTTGACGAACGTATGAAACATCTAACAATGCGTTTCTAGGACTCTAAACCAACTTTCATGCAATATGAGTGCTTATAAGTATCTCAATGAGCTTTTCATAAGTTTGACGAACGTATGAAACATCTAACAACGCCTATCTAGGACTCTAAACCAAGCTTCATGCAACATGAGTGCTTATAAGTTCCCCAATGAGCTTTGTACAAGTTTCACGAACTTATGAAACATCTAACAACGCGTTTCTAGGACTCTAAACCAAGTTACATGCAACATGAGTGCTTATAAGTTCCTCAATGAGCTTTGTACAAGTTTGACGAACGTATGAAACATCTAACAACGCGTTTCTAGGACTCTAAACCAAGTTTCATGCAACATGAGAGCTTATAAGTTCCCCAATGAGATTTGTACAAGTTTGACGAACTTATGAAACATCTAACAACGCGTTTCTAGGACTCTAAACCAAGTTTCATGCAACATGAGTGTTTATAAGTATAATCTCAATGAGATTTGTATAAGTTTGACGAACTTATGAAACATCTAACAACGCGTTTCTTGGACTCTAAACCAATTTTCATGCAACATGAGTGCTTATAAGTTCCTCAATGAGATTTGTTTAAGTTTGACCCACTTATGAAACATCTAACACTGAGTTTCTGGGACTCTAAACCAAGTTTCATGCAACATGAGTGCTTATAAGTATATATCTCAATGAGCTTTCTACAAGTTTGACGAACGTATGAAACATCTAACAACGCGTTCCTAGGACTCTAAACCAAGTTTCATGCAACATGAGTGCATATAAGTATCTCAATGAGCTTTGTACAAGTTTCACGAACTTATGAAACATCTAACAACTCGTTTCTAGGACTCTAAACCAAGTTTCATGCAACATGAGTGCTTATAAGTATCTCAATGAGCTTTGTATAAGTTTCACGAACTTATGAAATATCTAACAACGCGTTTCTAGGACTCTAAATCAAGTTGCATGCAATATGAGAGCTTATAAGTTCCTCAATGAGTTTTGTACAAGTTTGACGAACGTATGAAACATCTAACAACGCGTTTCTAGGACTGAAAACCAAGTTTTATGCAACATGAGTGCTTATAAGTTCCCCAATGAGCTTTGTACAACTTTCACGAACTTATGAAACATCTAACAACGCGTTTCTAGGACTCTAAACCAAGTTACATGCAACATGAGTTTTTATAAGTTCCTCAATGAGCTTTGTACAAGTTTGACGAACGTATGAAACATCTAACAACGCGTTTCTAGGACTCTAAACCAAGTTTCATGCAACATGAGTGTTTATAAGTATAATCTCAATGAGATTTGTATAATTTTGACGAACTTATGAAACATCTAACAACTCGTTTCTAGGACTCTAAACCAATTTTCATGCAACATGAGTGCTTATAAGTATCTCAATGAGATTTGTTTAAGTTTGACGAACTTATGAAACATATAACACTGAGTTTCTAGGACTCTAAACCAAGTTTCATGCAACATGAGTGCTTATAAGTATCTCAATCAGCTTTCTACAAGTTTGACGAACGTATGAAACATCTAACAACGTGTTTCTAGGACTCTAAACCAAGTTTCATGCAACATGAGTGCTTATAAGTTCCTCAATGAGCTTTGTACAAGTTTGACGAACGTATGAAACATATAACAACGCGTTTCTAGGACTCCAAACCAAGTTTCATGCAACATGAGTGCTTATAAGTTCCTCAATGAGCTTTGTACAAGTTTCACGAACTTATGAAACATCTAACAACGCGTTTCTAGGACTCTAAACCAAGTTTCATGCAACATGAGTGCTTATAAGTTCCTCAATGAGCTTTGTACAAGTTTGAAGAACCTATGAAACATCTAACAACGCGTTTCTAGGACTCTAAACCAAGTTTCATGCAACATGAGTGCTTATAAGTATCTCATTGAGCTTTGTATAAGTTTCACGAACTTATGAAACATCTAACAACGCGTTTCTAGGACTTTAAATCAAGTTGCATGCAACATGAGAGCTTATAAGTTCCTCAATGAGTTTTGTACAAGTTTGACGAACGTATGAAACATCTAACAACGCGTTTCTAGGACTATAAACCAAGTTTCATGCAACATGAGTGGTTATAAGTTCCCCAATGAGCTTTGTACAAGTTTCACGAACTTATGAAACATCTAACAACGCGTTTCTAGGACTCTAAACCAAGTTACATGCAACATGAGTTCTTATCAGTTCCTCAATGAACTTTGTACAACTTTGACGAACGTATGAAACATCTAACAACGCGTTTCTAGGACTCTAAACCAAGTTTCATGCAACATGAGTGTTTATAAGTGTCTCAATGAGCTTTGTACAAGTTTCACGAACTTATGAAACATCTAACAACGCGTTTCTAGGACTCTAAACCAAGTTTCATGCAACATGAGTGCTTATAAGTTCCTCAATGAGCATTGTACAAGTTTCACGAACTTATGAAACATCTAACAACGCGTTTCTAGGACTCTAAACCAAGTTACATGCAACATGAGTTCTTATAAGTTACTCAATGAACTTTTTACAACTTTGACGAACGTATGAAACATCTAACAACGCGTTTCTAGGACTCTAAACCAAGTTTCATGCAACATGAGTGCTTATAAGTGTCTCAATGAGCTTTGTACAAGTTTCACGAACTTATGAAAAATCTAACAACGCATTTATAGGACTCTAAACCAATTTTCATGCAACATGAGTGTTTATAAGTGTCTCAATGAGCTTTGTACAAGTTTGACGAACTTATGAAACATCTAACAACTCGTTTCTAGGACTCTAAACCAAGTTTCATGCAACATGAGAGCTTATAAGTTCCTCAATGAGCTATGTACAAGTTTGACGAACTTATGAAACATCTAACAACGCGTTTCTAGGACTCTAAACAAAGTTTCATGCAACATGAGTGTTTATAAGTATAATCTCAATGATATTTGTATAAGTTTGAGAAACTTATGAAAAATCTAACAACGCGTTTCTAGGACTCTAGACCAATTTTCATGCAACATGAGTGCTTATAAGTATCTCAATGAGATTTGTTTAAGTTTGACGAACTTATGAAACTTCTAACAACGAGTTTCTAGGACTCTAAACCAAGTTTCATGCAACATGAGTGCTTATAAGTATCTCAATGAGCTTTGTATAAGTTTCACGAACTTATGAAACATCTAACAACGCGTTTCTAGGACTCTAAACCAACTTTCATGCAACATGAGTGCTTATAAGTATCTCAATGAGCTTTTCATAAGTTTGACGAACGTATGAAACATCTAACAACGCCTATCTAGGACTCTAAACCAAGCTTCATGCAACATGAGTGCTTATAAGTTCCTCAATTAGCATTGTACAAGTTTCACGAACTTATGAAACATCTAACAACGCGTTTCTAGGTGTCTAAACCAAGTTACATGCAACATGAGTTCTTATAAGTTCCTCAATAAGCTTTGTACAAGTTTGACGAACGTGTGAAACATATAACAACGCGGTTTCTAGGACTCTAAACCGAGTTACATGCAACATGAGTGTTTATAAGTGTCTCAATGAGCTTTGTACAAGTTTGACGAACTTATGAAACATCTAACAACGCGTTTCTAGGACTCTAAACCAAGGTTCATGCAACAAGAGTTCTTATAAGTATCTTAATGAGCTTTTTATAAGTTTGACGAACCTATGAAACATCTAACAGATCGTTTCTAGGACTCTAAACCAAGTTTCATGCATCATGAGAGCTTATAAGTTCCTCAATGAGCTTTGTACAAGTTTGACGAACGTATGAAACATCTAACAACGTGTTTCTAGGACTCTAAACCAAGTTTCATGCAACATGAGTGTTTATAAGTGTCTCAATGAGCTTTTTACAAGTTTCACGAACTTATGAAACATCTAACAACTTGTTTCTAGGACTCTAAACCAAGTTTCATGCAACATGAGAGCTTATAAGTTCCTCAATGAGATTTATACAAGTTTGACGAACTTATGAAACATCTAACAATGTGTTTCTAGGACTTATAAACCAAGTTTCATGCAACATGAGTGCTTATAAGTTCCTAAATGAGCTTTGTACAAGTTTGACGAACGTATGAAACATCTAACAACGCGTTTCTAGGACTCTAAACCAAGTTTAATGCAACATGAGTGCTTATAAGTTCCTCAATGAGCTTTGTACAAGTTTGACGAACTTATGAAACATCTAATAACGCGTTTCTAGGACTCTAAACCAAGTTTCATGCAACATGAGTGCTTATAAGTTCCTCAATGAGCTTTGTACAAGTTTGACGAACGTATGAAACATCTAACAACGCGTTTCTAGGACTCTAAACCAAGTTTCATGCAACATGAGTGCTTATAAGTATCTCAATGAGCTTTGTACAAGTTTCACGAACTTATGAAACATCTAACAACGCGTTTCTAGGACTCTAAACCAAGTTACATGCAACATGAGTTCTATAAGTTCCTCAATGAACTTTGTACAACTTTGACGAACGTATGAAACATCTAACAACGCGTTTCTAGGACTCTAAACCAAGTTTCATGCAACATGAGTGTTTATAAGTGTCTCAATGAGCTTTGTACAAGTTTGACGAACTTATGAAACATCTAACAACGCGTTTCTAGGACTCTAAACCAATTTTCATGCAACATGAGTGTTTATAAGTGTCTCAATGAGCTTTGTAAAAGTTTGACGAACTTATGAAACATCTAACAACTCGTTTCTAGGACTCTAAACCAAGTTTCATGCAACATGAGAGCTTATAAGTTCCTCAATGAGCTATGTACAAGTTTGACGAACTTATGAAACATCTAACAATGCGTTTCTAGGACTCTAAACCAAGTTTCATGCAACATGAGTGCTTATAAGTTCCTTAATGAGCTTTGTACAAGTTTGACAAACGTATGAAACATATAACAACGCGTTTCTAGGACTCTAAACAAAGTTGCATGCAACATGAGTGCTTATAAGTTCCTCAATGAGCTTTGTACAAGTTTCATTAATTTGATGAAACATCTAACAACGCGTTTCTAGGACTCTAAACCAAGTTTCATGCAACATGAGTGCTTATAAGTTCCTAAATGAGCTTTGTACAATTTTGACGAACGTATGAAACATCTAACAACGCGTTTCTAGGACTCTAAACAAAGTTTCATGCAACATGAGTGTTTATAAGTATAATCTCAATGATATTTGTATAAGTTTGAGAAACTTATGAAAAATTTAACAACGCGTTTCTAGGACTCAAGACCAATTTTCATGCAACATGAGTGCTTATAAGTATCTCAATGAGATTTGTTTAAGTTTGACGAACTTATGAAACATCTAACAACGAGTTTCTAGGACCCTAAACAAAGTTTCATGCAACATGAGTGCGTATAAGTATCTCAATGAGCTTTGTATAAGTTTCACGAACTTATGAAACATCTAACAACGCGTTTCTAGGACTCTAAACCAACTTTCATGCAACATGAGTGCTTATAAGTATCTCAATGAGCTTTGTATAAGTTTGACGAACGTATGAAACATCTAACAACGCCTTTCTAGGACTCTAAACCAAGTTTCATGCAACATGAGTGCTTATAAGTTCCTCAATTAGCATTGTACAAGTTTCACGAACTTATGAAACATCTAACAACGCGTTTCTAGGACTCTAAACCTAGTTACATGCAACATGAGTTCTTATAAGTTCCTCAATGAGCTTTGTACAAGTTTGACGAACGTGTGAAACATCTAACAACGCGTTTCTAAGATTCTAAACCGAGCTTCATGCGACATGAGTGTTTATAAGTATAATCTCAATGAGATTTGTATAAGTTTGACGAACTTATGAAACATCTAACAACGCGTGTCTAGGACTCCAAAACAATTTTCATGCAACATGAGTGCTTATAAGTATCTCAATGAGATTTGTTTCAGTTTGACGAACTTATGAAACATCTAACAACGCATTTCTAGGACTCTAAACCAAGTTTCATGCAACAAGAGTGCTTATAAGTATCTCAATGAGCTTTCTACAAGTTTGACGAACGTATGAAACATCTAACAACGTGTTTCTAGGACTCTAAACAGAGTTACATGCAACATGAGTGCTTATAAGTTCCTCAATGAGCTTTATACAAGTTTGACGAACGTATGAAACATCTAACAACGCGTTTCTAGGACTCTAAACCAAGTTTCATGCAACATGAATGCTTATAAGTTCCTCAATGAGCTTTGTACAAGTTTGACGAACTTATGAAACATCTAACAACGCGTTTCTAGGACTATAAACCAATTTTCATGCAACATGAGTGCTTATAAGTTCCTTAATGAGCTTTGTACAAGTTTGATGAACGTATGAAACATCTAACAACGCGTTTCTAGGACTCTAAACCAAGTTACATGCAACATGAGTTCTTATAAGTTCCTCAATGAACTTTGTACAACTTTGAGGAACGTATGAAACATCTAACAACGCGTTTCTAGGACTCTAAACCAAGTTTCATGCAACATGAGTGTTTATAAGTGTCTCAATGAGCTTTGTACAAGTTTCACGAACTTATGAAACATCTAACAACGCGTTTCTAGGACTCTAAACCAAGTTACATGCAACATGATTTCTTATAAATTCCTCAATGAGCTTGTACAAGTTTGACGAAAGTATGAAACATCTAACAACGCGTTTCTAGGACTCTATACCAAGTTTCATGCAACATGAGTGTTTATAAGTGTCTCAATGAGCTTTGTACAAGTTTGACGAACTTATGAAACATCTAACAACGCGTTTCTAGGACTCTAAACCAAGGTTCATGCAACAAGAGTGCTTATAAATATCTCAATGAGCTTTTTATAAGTTTGACGAACCTATGAAACATCTAACAGCTCGTTTCTAGGACTCTAAACCAAGTTTCATGCATCATGAGTGTTTATAAGTGTCTCAATGAGCTTTGTACAAGTTTGACGAACTTATGAAACATCTAACAACGCGTTTCTAGGACTCTAAACCAAGTTACATGCAACATGAGTGCTTATAAGTTCCTCAATGAGCTTTATACAAGTTTGACGAATGTATGAAACATCTAACAACGCGTTTCTAGGACTCTAAACCAAGTTTCATGCAACATGAATGCTTATAAGTTCCTCAATGAGCTTTGTACAAGTTTGACGAACTTATGAAACATCTAACAACGCGTTTCTAGGACTATAAACCAATTTTCATGCAACATGAGTGCTTATAAGTTCCTTAATGAGCTTTGTACAAGTTTGATGAACGTATGAAACATCTAACAACGCGTTTCTAGGACTCTAAACCAAGTTACATGCAACATGAGTTCTTATAAGTTCCTCAATGAACTTTGTACAACTTTGACGAACGTATGAAACATCTAACAACGCGTTTCTAGGACTCTAAACCAAGTTTCATGCAACATGAGTTTTTATAAGTGTCTCAATGAGCTTTGTACTTGTTTCACGAACTTATGAAACATCTAACAACGCGTTTCTAGGACTCTAAACCAAGTTACATGAAACATGAGTTCTTATAACTTCCTCAATGAGCTTTGTACAAGTTTGACGAAAGTATGAAACATCTAACAACGCGTTTCTAGGACTCTAAACCAAGTTTCATGCAACATGAGTGTTTATAAGTGTCTCAATGAGCTTTGTACAAGTTTGACGAACTTATGAAACATCTAACAACGCGTTTCTAGGACTCTAAACCAAGGTTGATGCAACAAGAGTGCTTATAAGTATCTCAATGAGCTTTTATAAGTTTGACGAACCTATGAAACATCTAACAACTCGTTTCTAGGACTCTAAACCAAGTTTCATGCATCATGAGTGTTTATAAGTGTCTCAATGAGCTTTGTACAAGTTTGACGAACTTATGAAACATCTAACAACGCGTTTCTAGGACTCTAAACCAATTTTCATGCAACATGAGTGTTTATAAGTGTCTCAATGAGCTTTGTACAAGTTTGACGAACTTATGAAACATCTAACAACTCGTTTCTAGGACTCTAAACCAAGTTTCATGGAACATGAGAGCTTATAAGTTCCTCAATGAGCTATGTACAAGTTTGACGAACTTTTGAAACATCTAACAACGCGTTTCTAGGACTCTAAACCAAGTTTCATGCAACATGAGTGCTTATAAGTTCCTCAATGAGCTTTGTACAAGTTTGACAAACGTATGAAACATATAACAACGCGTTTCTAGGACTCTAAACCAAGTTTCATGCAACATGAGTGCTTATAAGTATCTCAATGAGCTTTGTATAAGTTTCACGAACTTATCAAACATCTAACAACGCGTTTCTAGGACTCTAAACCAACTTTCATGCAACATGAGTGCTTATAAGTTCCTCAATTAGCATTGTACAAGTTTCACAAACTTATGAAACATCTAACAACGCGTTTCTAGGACTCTAAACCAAGTTACATGCAACATGAGTTCTTATAAGTTCCTCAATGAGCTTTGTACAAGTTTGACGAACATATGAAACATCTAAAAACGCGTTTCTAGGACTATAAACCGAGTTTAATGCAACATGAGTGCTTATAAGTTCCTATATGAGCTTTGCACAAGTTTGACAAACGTATAAAACATCTAACAACGCGTTTCTAGGACTCTAAACCAAGTTTCATGCAACATGAGTGCTTATAAGTATCTCAATGAGCTTTGTATAAGTTTCACGAACTTATGAAACATCTAACAACGCGTTTCTAGGACTCTAAATCAAGTTTCATGCAACATGAAAGCTTATAAGTTCCTCAATTAGTTTTGTACAAGTTTGACGAACGTATGAAACATCTAACAACGCGTTTCTAGGACTTTAAACCAAGTTTCATGCAACATGAGTGCTTATAAGTTCCTCAATGAGCATTGTACAAGTTTCACGAACTTGTGAAACATCTAACAACACGTTTCTAGGACTCTAAACCAAGTTACATGCAACATGAGTTCTTATAAGTTTCGCAATGAGCTTTGTACAAGTTTGACGAACGTGTGAAACATCTAACAACGCGTTTCTAGGACTCTAAACCAAGTTTCATGCAACATGAGTGTTTATAAGTATAATCTCAATGAGATTTGTATAAGATTGACGAACTTATGAAACATCTAACAACGCGTTTCTATGACTCTAAACCAATTTTCATGCAACATGAGTGCTTATATGAAACATCTAACAACGCGTTTCTAGGATTCTAAACCAAGTTTGTGCTTATAAGTATCTCAATGAGCTTTCTACAAGTTTGACGAACGTATGAAACATCTAACAACGTGTTTCTAGGACTCTAAACCAAGTTTCATGCAACATGATTGCTTATAAGTTCCTCAATGAGCTTTGTACAAGTTTGACGAACGTATGAAACATCTAACAACGTGTTTCTAGGACTCTAAACCAAGTTTCATGCAACATGAGTGCTTATAAGTGCCTCAATGAACTTTGTACAAGTTTGACGAACGTATGAAACATCTAACAACGCGTTTCTAGGACTCTAAACCAAGTTTCATGCAACATGAGTGCTTATAAGTATCTCAATGAGCTTTGTATAAGTTTCACGAACTTATGAAACATCTAACAACGCGTTTCTAGGACTCTAAATCAAGTTTCATGCAACATGAGAGCTTATAAGTTCCTCAATGAGTTTTGTACAAGTTTGACGAACGTATGAAACATCTAACAACGCGTTTCTAGGACTCTAAACCAAGTTTCATGCAACATGAGTGCTTATAATTTCCCTAATGAGCCTTGTACATGTTTCGCGAACTTATGAAACATCTAACATCGCTTTTCTAGGACTCTAAACCAAGTTACATGCAACATGAGTTCTTATAAGTTCCTCAATGATCTTTGTACAAGTTTGATGAACGTATGAAACATCTAACAACGCGTTTCTAGGACTCTAAACCAAGTTTCATGTAACATGAGTGTTTATAAGTGTCTCAATGAGCTTTGTACAAGTTTGACGAACTTGTGAAACATCTAACAACGCGTTTCTAGGACTCTAAACCAAGGTTCATGAAATAAGAGTGCTTATAAGTATCTCAATGAGCTTTGTATAAGTTTGACGAAACTATGAAACATCTAACAACTCGTTTCTAGGACTCTAAACCAAGTTTCATGCAACATGAGAGCTTATACGTTCCTCAATGAGCTTTGTACAAGTTTGACGAACATATGAAACATCTAACAACGTGTTTCTAGGACTCTAAACCAAGTTTCATGCAACATGAGTGCTTATAAGTTCCTCAATGAGCTTTGTACAAGTTTGACGAACGTATGAAACATCTAACAACGTGTTTCTAGGACTCTAAACCAAGTTTCATGCAACATGAGAGCTTATAAGTTCCTCAATGAGATTTGTACAAGTTTGACGAACTTATGAAACATCTAACAACGCGTTTCTAGGACTATAAACCAAGTTTCATGCAACATGAGTGCTTATAAGTTCCTCAATGAGCTTTGTACAAGTTTGAAGAACGTATGAAACATCTAACAACGCGTTTCTAGGACTCTAAACCAAGTTTCATGCAACATGAGTGCTTATAAGTTCCTCAATGAGCTTTGTACAAGTTTGACGAACGTATGAAACTTCTAACATAGCTTTTCTAGGACTTCAAACCAAGTTTAATGCAACATGAATGTTTATAAGTGTCTCAATGAGTTTTGTACAAGTTTGACGAACGTATGAAACATCTAACAACGCGTTTCTAGGACTCTAAACCAAGTTTCATTCAACATGAGGGCTTATAAGTATCTCAATGAGCTTTGTATAAGTTTCACGAACTTATGAAACATCTAACAACGCGTTTCTAGGACTCTAAATCAAGTTTCATGCAACATGAGAGCTTATAAGTTCCTCAATGAGCTTTGTACAAGTTTGACGAACGTATGAAACATCTAAAAACGCGTTTCTAGAACTGTAAACCAAGTTTCATGCAACATGAGTGCTTATAAGTTCCTCAATGAGCATTGTACAAGTTTCACGAACTTATGAAACATCTAACAACGCGTTTCTAGGACTCTAAATCAAGTTTCATGCAACATGAGAGCTTAAAAGTTCCTCAATGAGCTTTGTACAAGTTTGACGAACATATGAAACATCTAAATAAGCGTTTCTAGGACTATAAACCAAGTTTCATGCAACATGAGTGCTTATAAGTTACTCAATGAGCATTGTACAAGTTTCACGAACTTAT
Organism: Cochlearia excelsa; assembly: GCA_963556525.1. Taxonomy (NCBI): domain Eukaryota; kingdom Viridiplantae; phylum Streptophyta; class Magnoliopsida; order Brassicales; family Brassicaceae; genus Cochlearia; species Cochlearia excelsa. The sequence goes on along the minus strand of OY748327.1, from coordinate 32,875,753 downwards.
GAAACATCTAACAACGCGTTTCTAGGACTCTAAACCAAGTTACATGCAACATGAGTTCTTATAAGTTCCTCAATGAACTTTGTACAACTTTGAAGAACGTATGAAACATCTAATAACGCGTTTCTAGGACTCTAAACCAAGTTTCATGCAACATGAGTGTTTATAAGTGTATCAATGAGCTTTGTACAAGTTTCACGAACTTATGAAACATCTAACAACGCGTTTCTATGACTCTAAATCAAGTTTCATGCAACATGAGTGCTTATAAGTTCCCCAATGAGCTTTGTACAAGTTTCACGAACTTATGAAACATTTAACAACGCGTTTCTAGGACTCTAAACCAAGTTACATGCAACTTGAGTTCTTATAAGTTCCTCAATGAACTTTGTACAACTTTGACGAACGTATGAAACATCTAATAACGCGTTTCTAGGACTCTAAACCAAGTTTCATGCAACATGAGTGTTTATAAGTGTATCAATGAGCTTTGTACAAGTTTCACGAACTTATGAAACATCTAACAACGCGTTTCTAGAACTCTAAACCAAGTTACATGCAACTTGAGTTCTTTTAAGTTCCTCAATGAACTTTGTACAACTTTGACGAACGTATGAAACATCTAACAACGTGTTTCTAGGACTCTAAACCAATTTTCATGCAACATGAGTGCTTATAAGTATCTCAATGAGATTTGTTTAAGTTTGACGAACTTATGAAACATCTAACACTGAGTTTCTAGGACTCTAAATCAAGGTTCATGCAACAAGAGTGCTTATAAATATCTCAATGAGCTTTGTATAAGTTTGACGAACCTATGAAACATCTAACAACTCGTTTCTAGGACTCTAAACCAAGTTTCATGCAACATGAGTGTTTATAAGTATAATCTCAATGAGATTTGTATAAGTTTGACGAACTTATGAAACATCTAACAACACGTTTCTAGGACTCTAAACCAATTTTCATGCAACGTGAGTGCTTATAAGTATCTCAATGAGATTTGTTTAAGTTTGACGAACTTATGAAACATCTAACACTGAGTTTCTAGGACTCTAAACCAAGTTTCATGCAACATGAGTGCTTATAAGTATCTCAATGCGCTTTCTACAAGTTTGACGAACGTATGAAACATCTAACGACGTGTTTCTAGGACTCTAAACCAAGTTTCATGCAACATGAGTGCTTATAAGTTTCTCAATGAGCTTTGTACAAGTTTGACGAACGTATGAAACATCTAACAACGCGTTTCTAGGACTCGAAACCAAGTTTCATGCAACATGAGTGCTTATAAGTTCCTCAATGAGCTTTGTACAAGTTTGACGAACTTATGAAACATCTAACAATGCGTTTCTAGGACTCTAAACCAAGTTTCATGCAACATGAGTGCTTATAAGTTCCTCAATGAGCTTTGTACAAGTTTGATGAACGTATGAAACATCTAACAACGCGTTTCTAGGACTCTAAACCAAGTTTCATGCAACATGAGTGCTTAAAAGTATCTCAATGAGCTTTGTATAAGTTTCACGAACTTATGAAACATCTAACAACGCGTTTCTAGGACTCTAAATCAAGTTGCATGCAACATGAGAGCTTATAAGTTCCTCAATGAGTTTTGTACAAGTTTGACGAACGTATGAAACATCTAACAACGCGTTTCTACGACTCTAAACCAAGTTTCATGCAAAATGAGTGCTTATAAATTCCCCAATTAGCTTTGTACAAGTTTCACGAACTTATGAAACATCTAACAACGCATTTCTAGGACTCTAAACCAAGTTACATGCAACATGAGTTCTTATAAGTTCCTCAATGAGCTTTGTACAAGTTTGACGAACGTATGAAACATATAACAACGAGTGTTTATAAGTATAATCGTTTCTAGGACTCTAAACCAAGTTTCATGCAACATGAGTGTTTATAAGTATAATCTGAATGAGATTTGTATAAGTTTGACGAACTTATGAAACATCTAACAACGCGTTTCTAGGACTCTAAACCAATTTTCATGCAACATGAGTGCTTATAAGTATCTCAATGAGATTTGTTTAAGTTTGACGAACTTATGAAACATCTAACACTGAGTTTCTAGGACTCTAAACCAAGTTTCATGCAACATGAGTGCTTATAAGTATCTCAATGAGCTTTCTACAAGTTTGACGAACGTATGAAACATCTAACAACGTGTTTCTAGGACTCTAAACCAAGTTTCATGCAACATGAGTGCTTATAAGTTCCTCAATGAGCTTTGTACAAGTTTGACGAACGTATGAAACATCTAACAACGCGTTTCTAGGACTCTAAACCAAGTTTCATGCAACATGAGTGCTTATAAGTTCCTCAATGAGCTTTGTACAAGTTTCACGAACTTATGAAACATCTAACAACGTGTTTCTAGGACTCTAAACCAAGTTTCATGCAACATGAGTGCTTATAAGTTCCTCAATTAGCTTTGTACAAGTTTGATGAACGTATGAAACATCTAACAACGCGTTTCTAGGATTCTAAACCAAGTTTCATGCAACATGAGTTCTTATAAGTTCCCCAATGAGCTTTGTAAAAGTTTCACGAACTTATGAAACATCTAACAACGCGTTTCTAGGACTCTAAACCAATTTTCATGCAACATGAGTGCTTATAAGTATCTCAATGAGATTTGTTTAAGTTTGACGAACTTATGAAACATCAAACACTGAGTTTCTAGGACTCTAAATCAAGGTTCATGAAACAAGAGTGCTTATAAGTATCTCAATGAGCTTTGTATAAGTTTGACGAACCTATGAAACATCTAACAACTCGTTTCTAGGACTCTAAACCAAGTTTCATGCAACATGAGTGTTTATAAGTATAATCTCAATGAGATTTGTATAAGTTTGACGAACTTATGAAACATCTAACAACGCGTTTCTAGGACTCTAAACCAATTTTCATGCAACATGAGTGCTTATAAGTATCTCAATGAGATTTGTTTAAGTTTGACGAACTTATGAAACATCTAACACCGAGTTTCTAGGACTCTAAACCAAGTTTCATGCAACATGAGTGCTTATAAGTATCTCAATGAGCTTTCTACAAGTTTGACGAACGTATGAAACATCTAACGACGTGTTTCTAGGACTCTAAACCAAGTTTCATGCAACATGAGTGCTTATAAGTTCCTCAATGAGCTTTGTACAAGTTTGACGAACGTATGAAACATCTAACAACGCGTTTCTAGGACTCGAAACCAAGTTTCATGCAACATGAGTGCTTATAAGTACCTCAATGAGCTTTGTACAAGTTTGACGAACTTATGAAACATCTAACAACGCGTTTCTAGGACTCTAAACCAAGTTTCATGCAACATGAGTGCTTATAAGTTCCTCAATGAGCTTTGTACAAGTTTGACGAACGTATGAAACATCTAACAACGCGTTTCTAGGACTCTAAACCAAGTTTCATGCAACATGAGTGCTTATAAGTATCTCAATGAGCTTTGTATAAGTTTCACGAACTTATGAAACATCTAACAACGCGTTTCTAGGACTCTAAATCAAGTTGCATGCAACATGAGAGCTTATAAGTTCCTCAATGAGTTTTGTACAAGTTTGACGAACGTATGAAACATCTAACAACGCGTTTCTACGACTCTAAACCAAGTTTCATGCAAAATGAGTGCTTATAAATTCCCCAATGAGCTTTGTACAAGTTTCACGAACTTATGAAACATCTAACAACGCATTTCTAGGACTCTAAACCAAGTTACATGCAACATGAGTTCTTATAAGTTCCTCAATGAGCTTTGTACAAATTTGACGAACGTATGAAACATCTAACAACGCGTTTCTAGGACTCTAAACCAAGTTTCATGCAACATGAGTGTTTATAAGTATAATCTGAATGAGATTTGTATAAGTTTGACGAACTTATGAAACATCTAACAACGCGTTTCTAGGACTCTAAACCAATTTTCATGCAACATGAGTGCTTATAAGTATCTCAATGAGATTTGTTTAAGTTTGACGAACTTATGAAACATCTAACACTGAGTCTCTAGGACTCTAAACCAAGTTTCATGCAACATGAGTGCTTATAAGTATCTCAATGAGCTTTCTACAAGTTTGACGAACGTATGAAACATCTAACAACGTGTTTCTAGGACTCTAAACCAAGTTTCATGCAACATGAGTGCTTATAAGTTCCTCAATGAGCTTTGTACAAGTTTGACGAACGTATGAAACATCTAACAACGCGTTTCTAGGACTCTAAACCAAGTTTCATGCAACATGAGTGCTTATAAGTTCCTCAATGAGCTTCGTACAAGTTTCACGAACTTATGAAACATCTAACAACGCGTTTCTAGGACTCTAAACCAAGTTTCATGCAACATGAGTGCTTATAAGTTCCTCAATTAGCTTTGTACAAGTTTGATGAACGTATGAAACATCTAACAACGCGTTTCTAGGACTCTAAACCAAGTTTCATGCAACATGAGTGCTTATAAGTTCCCCAATGAGCTTTGTAAAAGTTTCACGAACTTATGAAACATCTAACAACGCGTTTCTAGGACTCTAAACCAAGTTACATGCAACTTGAGTTCTTATAAGTTCCTCAATGAACTTTGTACAACTTTGACGAACGTATGAAACATCTAACAACGCGTTTCTAGGACTCTAAACCAATTTTCATGCAACATGAGTGCTTATAAGTATCTCAATGAGATTTGTTTAAGTTTGACGAACTTATGAAACATCTAACACTGAGTTTCTAGGACTCTAAATCAAGGTTCATGAAACAAGAGTGCTTATAAGTATCTCAATGAGCTTTGTATAAGTTTGACGAACCTATGAAACATCTAACAACTCGTTTCTAGGACTCTAAACCACGTTTCATTCAACATGAGTGTTTATAAGTATAATCTCAATGAGATTTGTATAAGTTTGACGAACTTATGAAACATCTAACAACGGGTTTCTAGGACTCTAAACCAATTTTCATGCAACATGAGTGCTTATAAGTATCTCAATGAGATTTGTTTAAGTTTGACGAACTTATGAAACATCTAACACTGAGTTTCTAGGACTCTAAACCAAGTTTCTTGCAACATGAGTGCTTATAAGTATCTCAATGAGCTTTCTACAAGTTTGACGAACGTATGAAACATCTAACAACGTGTTTCTAGGACTCTAAACCAAGTTTCATGCAACAGGAGTGCTTATAAGTTCCTCAATGAGCTTTGTACAAGTTTGACGAACGTATGAAACATCTAACAACGCGTTTCTAGGACTCTAAACCAAGTTTCATGCAACATGAGTGCTTATAAGTTCCTCAATGAGCTTTGTACAAGTTTCACGAACTTATGAAACATCTAACAACGCGTTTCTAGGACTCTAAACCAAGTTCCATGCAACATGAGTGCTTATAAGTTCCTCAATTAGCTTTGTACAAGTTTGATGAACGTATGAAACATCTAACAACGCGTTTCTAGGACTCTAAACCAAGTTTCATGCAACATGAGTGCTTATAAGTATCTCAATGAGCTTTGTATAAGTTTCACGAACTTATGAAACATCTAACAACTCGTTTCTAGGACTCTAAATCAAGTTGCATGCAACATGAGAGCTTATAAGTTCCTCAATGAGTTTTGTACAAGTTTGACGAACGTATGAAACATCTAACAACGCGTTTCTAGGACTATAAACCAAGTTTCATGCAACATGAGTGCTTATAAGTTCCCCAATGAGCTTTGTACAAGTTTCACGAACTTATGAAACATCTAACAACGCGTTTCTAGGACTCTAAACCAAGTTACATGCAACATGAGTTCTTATAAGTTCCTCAATGAACTTTGTACAACTTTGACGAACGTATGAAACATCTAACAACGCGTTTCTAGGACTCTAAACCAAGTTTCATGCAACATGAGTGTTTATAAGTGTCTCAATGAGCTTTGTACAAGTTTCACGAACTTATGAAACATCTAACAACGCGTTTCTAGGACTCTAAACCAAGTTTCATGCAACATGAGTGCTTATAAGTTCCCCAATGAGCTTTGTACAAGTTTCACGAACTTATGAAACATCTAACAACGCGTTTCTAGGACTCTAAACCAAGTTACATGCAACATGAGTTCTTATAAGTTCCTCAATGAACTTTGTACAACTTTGACGAACGTATGAAACATCTAACAACGCGTTTCTAGGACTCTAAACCAATTTTCATGCAACATGAGTGCTTATAAGTATCTCAATGAGATTTGTTTAAGTTTAACGAACTTATGAAACATCTAACACTGAGTTTCTAGGACTCTAAACCAAGGTTCATGCAACAAGAGTGTTATAAGTATCTCAATGAGCTTTGTATAAGTTTTACGAACCTATGAAACATCTAACAACTCTTTTCTAGGACTCTAAACCAAGTTTCATGAAATATTAGAGCTTATAAGTTCCTCACTGAGATTTGTACAAGTTTGACGAACGTATGAAACATCTAACAACGCGTTTCTAGGACTCTAAACCAAGTTTCATGCAACATGAGTGTTTATAAGTATAATCTCAATGAGATTTGTATAAGTTTGACGAACTTATGAAACATCTAACAACGCGTTTCTAGGACTCTAAACCAATTTTCATGCAACATGAGTGCTTATAAGTATCTCAGTGAGATTTGTTTAAGTTTGACGAACTTATGAAACATCTAACACTGAGTTTCTAGGACTCTAAACCAAGTTTCATGCAACATGAGTGCTTATAAGTATCTCTATGAGCTTTCTACAAGTTTGACGAACGTATGAAACATCTAACAACGTGTTTCTAGGACTCTAAACCAAGTTTCATGCAACATGAGTACTTATAAGTTCCTCAATGAGCTTTGCGAACGTATGAAACATCTAACAACGCGTTTCTAGGACTCTAAACCAAGTTTCATGCAACATGAGTGCTTATAAGTTCCTCAATGAACTTTGTACAAGTTTGACGAACGTATGAAACATCTAACAACGAGTTTCTAGGACTCTAAACCAAGTTTCATGCAACATGAGTGCTTATAAGTATCTCAATGAGCTTTGTATAAGTTTCACGAACTTATGAAACATCTAACAACGCGTTTCTAGGACTCTAAACCAAGTTTCATGCAACATGAGTGCTTATAAGTTCCCCAATGAGCCTTGTACAAGTTTCACGAACTTATGAAACATCTAACATCGCGCTTCTAGGACTCTAAACCAAGTTACATGCAACATGAGTTCTTATAAGTTCCTCAATGAGCTTTGTACAAGTTTAACGAACGTATGAAACATCTAACAACGCGTTTCTAGGACTCTAAACCAAGTTTCATGTAACATGAGTGTTTATAAGTGTCTCAATGAGTTTTGTACAAGTTTGACGAACGTATGAAACATCTAACAACGTGTTTCTAGGACTCTAAACCAAGTTTCATGCAACATGAGGGCTTATAAGTATCTCAATGAGCTTTGTATAAGTTTCACGAACTTATGAAACATCTAACAACGCGTTTCTAGGACTCTAAATCAAGTTTCATGCAACATGAGAGCTTATAAGTTCCTCAATGAGCTTTGTACAAGTTTGACGAACATATGAAACATCTAAATACGCGTTTCTAGGACTATAAACCAAGTTTCATGCAACATGAGTGCTTATAAGTTACTCAATGAGCATTGTACAAGTTTCACGAACTTATGAAACATCTAACAACGCGTTTCTAGGACTCTAAACCAAGTTACATGCAACATGAGTTCTTATAAGTTCCTCAATGAACTTTGTACAACTTTGACGAACGTATGAAACATCTAACAACGCGTTTCTAGGACTCTAAACCAAGTTTCATGCAACATGAGTGTTTATAAGTGTCTAAATGAGCTTTGTACAAGTTTCACGAACTTATGAAACATCTAACAACGCGTTTCTAGGACTCTAAACCAAGTTTCATGCAACATGAGTGCTTATAAGTTCCCCAAAGAGCTTTGTACAAGTTTCACGAACTTATGAAACATCTAACAACGCGTTTCTAGGACTCTAAACCAAGTTACATGCAACTTGAGTTCTTATAAATTCCTCAATGAACTTTGTACAACTTTGACGAACGTATGAAACATCTAACAACGCGTTTCTAGGACTCTAAACCAATTTTCATGCAACATGAGTGCTTATAAGTATCTCAATGAGATTTGTTTAAGTTTGACGAACTTATGAAACATCTAACAACGCGTTTCTAGGACTATAAACCAAGTTTCATGCAACATGAGTGCTTATAAGTTCCTCAATGAGCTTTGTACAAGTTTGACGAACGTATGAAACATCTAACAACGCATTTCTAGGACTCTAAACCAAGTTTCTTGCAACATGAGTGCTTATAAGTTCTTCAATGAGCTTTGTACAAGTTTGACGAACGTATGAAACTTCTAACAACGCTTTTCTAGGACTTTAAACCAAGTTTCATGCAACATGAATGTTTATAAGTGTCTCAATGAGTTTTGTACAAGTTTGACGAACGTATGAAACATCTAACAACGTGTTTCTAGGACTCTAAACCAAGTTTCATGCAACATGAGTGCTTATAAGTATCTCAATGAGCTTTCTACAAGTTTGACGAACGTATGAAACATCTAACAACGTGTTTCTAGGACTCTAAACCAAGTTTCATGCAACATGAATGCTTATAAGTTCCTCAATGAGCTTTGTACAAGTTTCACGAACTTATGAAACATCTAACAACGCGTTTCTAGGACTCTAAACCAAGTTTCATGCAACATGAGTGCTTATAAGTTCCTCAATGATCTTTGTACAAGTTTGATGAACGTATGAAACATCTAACAACGCGTTTCTAAGACTCTAAACCAAGTTTCATGCAACATGAGTGCTTATAAGTATCTCAATGAGGTTTGTATAAGTTTCACGAACTTATGAAACATCTAACAACGCGTTTCTAGGACTCTAAATCAAGTTGCATGCAACATGAGAGCTTATAAGTTCCTCAATGAGTTTTGTACAAGTTTGATGAACGTATGAAACATCTAACAACACGTTTCTAGGACTATAAACCAAGTTTCATGCAACATGAGTGCTTATAAGTTCCTCAATTAGCTTTGTACAAGTTTGACAAACGTATGAAACATCTAAAAACGCGTTTCTAGGACTGTAAACCAAGTTTCATGCAACATGAGAGCTTATAAGTTCCTCAATGAGCATTGTACAAGTTTCACGAACTTATGAAACATCTAACAACGCGTTTCTAGGACTCTAAACCAAGTTACATGCAACATGAGTTCTTATAAGTTCCTCAATGAACTTTGTACAACTTTGACGAACGTATGAAACATCTAACAACGCGTTTCTAGGACTCTAAACCAAGTTTCATGGAACATTATTGTTTATAAGTGTCTCAATGAGCTTTGTACAAGTTTGACGAACGTATGAAACATCTAACAACGCGTTTCTAGGACTCTAAACCAAGTTTCATGCAACATGAGTCCTTATAAGTTCCTTAATGAGATTTGTACAAGTTTCACGAACTTATGAAACATCTAACAACGCGTTTCTAGGACTCTAAACACAGTTTCATGCAACATGAGTGCTTATAAGTTCCTCAATGAGCTTTGTACAAGTTTGATGAACGTATGAAACATCTAACAACGCGTTTCTAGGACTCTAAACCAAGTTTCATGCAACATGAGTGCTTATAAGTATGTCAATGAGGTTTGTATAAGTTTCACGAACTTATGAAACATCTAACAACGCGTTTCTAGGACTATAAATCAAGTTGCATGCAACATGAGATCTTATAAGTTCCTCAATGAGTTTTGTACAAGTTTGACGAACGTATGAAACATCTAACAACGCGTTTCTAGGACTCTAAACCAAGTTTCATGCAACATGAGTGCTTATAAGTATCTCAATGAGCTTTCTACAAGTTTGACGAACGTATGAAACATCTAACAACGTGTTTCTAGGACTCTAAACCAAGTTTCATGCAACATGAATGCTTATAAGTTCCTCAATGAGCTTTGTACAATTTTCACGAACCTATGAAACATCTAACAACGCGTTTCTAGGACTCTAAACCAAGTTTCATGCAACATGAGTGCTTATAAGTTCCTCAATGATCTTTGTACAAGTTTGATGAACGTATGAAACATCTAACAACGCGTTTCTAAGACTCTAAACCAAGTTTCATGCAACATGAGTGCTTATAAGTATCTCAACGAGGTTTGTATAAGTTTCACGAACTTATGAAACATCTAACAACGCGTTTCTAGGACTCTAAATCAAGTTGCATGCAACATGAGAGCTTATAAGTTCCTCAATGAGTTTTGTACAAGTTTGACGAACGTATGAAACATCTAACAACACGTTTCTAGGACTATAAACCAAGTTTCATGCAACATGAGTGCTTATAAGTTCCTCAATTAGCTTTGTACAAGTTTGACGAACGTATGAAACATCTAAAAACTCGTTTCTAGGACTGTAAACCAAGTTTCATGCAACATGAGAGCTTATAAGTTCCTCAATGAGCATTGTACAAGTTTCACGAACTTATGAAACATCTAACAACGCGTTTCTAGGACTCTAAATCAAGTTTCATGCAACATGAGAGCTTATAAGTTCCTCAATGAGCTTTGTACAAGTTTGACGAACATATGAAACATCTAAATACGCGTTTCTAGGACTATAAACCAAGTTTCATGCAACATGAGTGCTTATAAGTTACTCAATGAGCATTGTACAAGTTTCACGAACTTATGAAACATCTAACAACGCGTTTCTAGGACTCTAAACCAAGTTACATGCAACATGAGTTCTTATAAGTTCCTCAATGAACTTTGTACAACTTTGACGAACGTATGAAACATCTAACAACGCGTTTCTAGGACTCTAAACCAAGTTTCATGGAACATGAGTGTTTATAAGTGTCTCAATGAGCTTTGTACAAGTTTGACGAACGTATGAAACATCTAACAACGCGTTTCTAGGACTCTAAACCAAGTTTCATGCAACATGAGTCCTTATAAGTTCCTTAATGAGATTTGTACAAGTTTCACGAACTTATGAAACATCTAACAACGCGTTTCTAGGACTCTAAACACAGTTTCATGCAACATGAGTGCTTATAAGTTCCTCAATGAGCTTTGTACAAGTTTGATGAACGTATGAAACATCTAACAACGCGTTTCTAGGACTCTAAACCAAGTTTCATGCAACATGAGTGCTTATAAGTATGTCAATGAGGTTTGTATAAGTTTCACGAACTTATGAAACATCTAACAACGCGTTTCTAGGACTCTAAATCAAGTTGCATGCAACATGAGATCTTATAAGTTCCTCAATGAGTTTTGTACAAGTTTGACGAACGTATGAAACATCTAACAACGCGTTTCTAGGACTATAAACCAAGTTTCATGCAACATGAGTGCTTATAAGTTCCTCAATGAGCTTTGTACAAGTTTGACGAACGTATGAAACATCTAAAAACGCGTTTCTAGGACTGTAAACCAAGTTTCATGCAACATGAGTGCTTATAAGTTCCTCAATGAGCATTGTACAAGTTTCACGAACTTATGAAACATCTAACAACGCGTTTATAGGACTCTAAATCAAGTTTCATGCAACATGAGAGCTTATAAGTTCCTCAATGAGCTTTGTACAAGTTTGACGAACATATGAAACATCTAAATACGCGTTTCTAGGACTATAAACCAAGTTTCATGCAACATGAGTGCTTATAAGTTACTCAATGAGCATTGTACAAGTTTCACGAACTTATGAAACATCTAACAACGCGTTTCTAGGACTCTAAACCAAGTTACATGCAACATGAGTTCTTATAAGTTCCTCAATGAACTTTGTACAACTTTCACGAACGTATGAAACATCTAACAACGCGTTTCTAGGACTGTAAACAAAGTTTCATGCAACATGAGTGTTTATAAGTGTCTCAATGAACTTTGTACAAGTTTCACGAACTTATGAAACACCTAACAATGCGTTTCTAGGACTCTAAACCAAGTTTCATGCAACATGAGTGCTTATAAGTTCCCCAATGAGCTTTGTACAAGTTTCACGAACTTATGAAACATCTAACAACGCGTTTCTAGGACTCTAAACCAAGTTACATGCAACTTGAGTTCTTATAAATTCTCAATGAACTTTGTACAACTTTGACGAACGTATGAAACATCTAACAACGCGTTTCTAGGACTCTAAACCAATTTTCATGCAACATGAGTGCTTATAAGTATCTCAATGAGATTTGTTTAAGTTTGACGAACTTATGAAACATCTAACACTGAGTTTCTAGGACTCTAAACCAAGGTTCATGCAACAAGAGTGCTTATAAGTATCTCAATGAGCTTTGTATAAGTTTGACGAACCTATGAAACATCTAACAACTCGTTTCTAGGACTCTAAACCAAGTTTCATGCAACATGAGTGTTTATAAGTATAATCTCAATGAGATTTTTATAAGTTTGACGAACTTATGAAACATCTAACAAAGCGTTTCTAGGACTCTAAACCAATTTTCATGCAACATGAGTGCTTATAAGTTCCTCAATTAGCTTTGTACAAGTTTGACGAACGTATGAAACATCTAAAAACGCGTTTCTAGGACTGTAAACCAAGTTTCATGCAACATGAGAGCTTATAAGTTCCTCAATGAGCATTGTACAAGTTTCACGAACTTATGAAACATCTAACAACGCGTTTCTAGGACTCTAAATCAAGTTTCATGCAACATGAGAGCTTATAAGTTCCTCAATGAGCTTTGTACAAGTTTGACGAACATATGAAACATCTAAATACGCGTTTCTAGGACTATAAACCAAGTTTCATGCAACATGAGTGCTTATAAGTTACTCAATGAGCATTGTACAAGTTTCACGAACTTATTAAACATCTAACAACGCGTTTCTAGGACTCTAAACCAAGTTACATGCAACTTGAGTTCTTATAAGTTCCTCAATGAACTTTGTACAACTTTGACGAACGTATGAAACATCTAACAACTCGTTTCTAGGATTCTAAACCAATTTTCATGCAACATGAGTGCTTATAAGTATCTCAATGAGATTTGTTTAAGTTTGACGAACTTATGAAACATCTAACACTGAGTTTCTAGGACTCTAAACCAAGGTTCATGCAACAAGAGTGCTTATAAGTATCTCAATGAGCTTTGTATAAGTTTGACGAACCTATGAAACATCTAACAACTCGTTTCTAGGACTCTAAACCAAGTTTCATGCAACATGAGTGTTTATAAGTATAATCTCAATGAGATTTGTACAAGTTTGACGAATTTATGAAACATCTAACAACGCGTTTCTAGGACTCTAAACCAATTTTCATGCAACATGAGTGCTTATAAGTATCTCAATGAGATTTGTTTAAGTTTGACGAACTTATGAAACATCTAACACTGAGTTTCTAGGACTCTAAACCAAGTTTCATGCAACATGAGTGCTTATAAGTATCTCAATGAGCTTTCTACAAGTTTGACGAACGTATGAAACATCTAACGACGTGTTTCTAGGACTCTAAACCAAGTTTCATGCAACATGAGTGCTTATAAGTTCCTCAATGAGCTTTGTACAAGTTTGACGAACGTATGAAACATCTAACAACACGTTTCTAGGACTCGAAACCAAGTTTCATGCAACATGAGTGCTTATAAGTTCCTCAATGAGCTTTGTACAAGTTTGACGAACTTATGAAACATCTAACAACGCGTTTCTACGACTCTAAACCAAGTTTCATGCAACATGAGTGCTTATAAGTTCCTCAATGAGCTTTGTACAAGTTTGATGAACGTATGAAACATCTAACAACGCGTTTCTAGGACTCTAAACCAAGTTTCATGCAACATGAGTGCTTATAAGTATCTCAATGAGCTTTGTATAAGTTTCACGAACTTATGAAACATCTACCAACGCGTTTCTAGGACTCTAAATAAAGTTGCATGCAACATGAGAGCTTATAAGTTCCTCAATGAGTTTTTTACAAGTTTGACGAACGTATGAAACATCTAACAACGCGTTTCTACGACTCTAAACCAAGTTTCATGCAACATGAGTGCTTATAAGTTCCCCAATGAGCTTTGTACAAGTTTCACGAACTTATGAAACATCTAACAACGCGTTTCTAGGACTCTAAACAAAGTTACATGCAACATGAGTGCTTATAAGTTCCTCAATGAGCTTTGTACAAGTTTGATGAACGTATGAAACATCTAACAACGCGTTTCTAGGACTCTAAACCAAGTTTCATGCAACATGAGTGTTTATAAGTATAATCTCAATGAGATTTGTATAAGTTTGACGAACTTATGAAACATCTAACAACGCGTTTCTAGGACTCTAAACCAATTTTCATGCAACATGAGTGCTTATAAGTATCTCAATAAGATTTGTTTAAGTTTGACGAACTTATGAAACATCTAACACTGACTTTCTAGGACTCTAAACCAAGTTTCATGCAACATGAGTGCTTATAAGTATCTCAATGAGCTTTCTACAAGTTTGACGAACGTATGAAACATCTAACAACGTGTTTCTAGGACTCTAAACCAAGTTTCATGCAACATGAGTGCTTATAAGTTCCTCAATGAGCTTTGTACAAGTTTGACGAACGTATGAAACATCTAACAACGCGTTTCTAGGACTCTAAACCAAGTTTCATGCAACATGAGTGCTTATAAGTTCCTCAATGAGCTTTGTACAAGTTTCACGAACTTATGAAACATCTAACAACGCGTTTCTAGGACTCTAAACCATGTTTCATGCAACATGAGTGCTTATAAGTTCCTCAATGAGCTTTGTACAAGTTTGATGAACGTATGAAACATCTAACAACGCGTTTCTAGGACTCTAAACCAAGTTTCATGCAACATGAGTGCTTATAAGTATCTCAATGAGGTTTGTATAAGTTTCACGAACTTATGAAACATCTAACAACGCGTTTCTAGGACTCTAAATCAAGTTGCATGCAACATGAGAGCTTATAAGTTCCTCAATGAGTTTTGTACAAGTTTGACGAACGTATGAAACATCTAACAACGCGTTTCTAGGACTATAAACCAAGTTTCATGCAACACGAGTGCTTATAAGTTCCCCAATGAGCTTTGTACAAGTTTCACGAACTTATGAAACATCTAACAACGCGTTTCTAGGACTCTAAACCAAGTTACATGAAACATGAGTGCTTATAAGTTCCACAATGAGCTTTGTACAAGTTTGACGAACGTATGAAACATCTAACAACGCGTTTCTAGGACTCTAAACCAAGTTTCATGCAACATGAGTGTTTATAAGTATAATCTCAATGAGATTTGTATAAGTTTGACGAACTTATAAAACATCTAACAACGCGTTTCTAGGACTCTAAACCAATTCTCATGCAACATGAGTGCTTATAAGTATCTCAATGAGATTTGTTTAAGTTTGACGAACTTATGAAACATCTAACACTGAGTTTCTAGGACTCTAAACCAAGTTTCATGCAACATGAGTGCTTATAAGTATCTCAATGAGCTTTCTACAAGTTTGACGAACGTATGAAACATCTAACAACGTGTTTCTAGGACTCTAAACCAAGTTTCATGCAACATGAGTGCTTATAAGTTCCTCAATGAGCTTTGTACAAGTTTGACGAACGTATGAAACATCTAACAACGCGTTTCTAGGACTCTAAACCAAGTTTCATGCAACATGAGTGCTTATAAGTTCCTCAATGAGCTTTGTACAAGTTTCACGAAGTTATGAAACATCTAACAACGCGTTTCTAGGACTCTAAACCAAGTTTCATGCAACATGAGTGCTTATAAGTTCCTCAATGAGCTTTGTACAAGTTTGATGAACGTATGAAACATCTAACAACGCGTTTCTAGGACTCTAAACCAAGTTTCATGCAACATGAGTGCTTATAAGTATCTCAATGACGTTTGTATAAGTTTCACGAACTTATGAAACATCTAACAACGCGTTTCTAGGACTCTAAATCAAGTTGCATGCAACATGAGATCTTATAAGTTCCTCAATGAGTTTTGTACAAGTTTGACGAACGTATGAAACATCTAACAACGCGTTTCTAGGACTATAAACCAAGTTTCATGCAACATGAGTGCTTATAAGTTCCTCAATGAGCTTTGTACAAGTTTGACGAACGTATGAAACATCTAAAAACGCGTTTCTAGGATTGTAAACCAAGTTTCATGCAACATGAGTGCTTATAAATTCCTCAATGAGCATTGTACAAATTTCACGAACTTATGAAACATCTAACAACGCGTTTCTAGGACTCTAAATCAAGTTTCATGCAACATGAGAGCTTATAAGTTCCTCAATGAGCTTTGTACAAGTTTCACGAACTTATGAAACATCTAACAACGCGTTTCTAGGACTCTAAACCAAGTTTCATGCAACATGAGTGCTTATAAGTTCCTCAATGATCTTTGTACAAGTTTGATGAACGTATGAAACATCTAACAACGCGTTTCTAAGACTCTAAACCAAGTTTCATGCAACATGAGTGCTTATAAGTATCTCAATGAGGTTTGTATAAGTTTCACGAACTTATGAAACATCTAACAACGCGTTTCTAGGAGTCTAAATCAAGTTGCATGCAACATGAGAGCTTATAAGTTCCTCAATGAGTTTTGTACAAGTTTGACGAACATATGAAACATCTAACAACACGTTTCTAGGACTATAAACCAAGTTTCATGCAACATGAGTGCTTATAAGTTCCTCAATTAGCTTTGTACAAGTTTGACGAACGTATGAAACATCTAAAAACGCGTTTCTAGGACTGTAAACCAAGTTTCATGCAACATGAGTGCTTATAAGTTCCTCAATGAGCATTGTACAAGTTTCACGAACTTATGAAACATCTAACAACGCGTTTCTAGGACTCTAAACCAAGTTTCATGCAACATGAGAGCTTATAAGTTCCTCAATGAGCTTTGTACAATTTTGACGAACATATGAAACATCTAAATACGCGTTTCTAGGACTATAAACCAAGTTTCATGCAACATGAGTGCTTATAAGTTACTCAATGAGCATTGTACAAATTTCACGAACTTATGAAACATCTAACAACGCGTTTCTAGGACTCTAAACCTAGTTACATGCAACATGAGTTCTTATAAGTTCTTCAATGAACTTTGTACAACTTTTACGAACGTATGAAACATCTAACAACGCGTTTCTAGGACTCTAAACCAAGTTTCATGCAACATGAGTGTTTATAAGTGTCTCAATGAACTTTGTACAAGTTTCACGAACTTATGAAACATCTAACAACGCGTTTCTAGGACTCTAAACCAAGTTTCATGCAACATGAGTGCTTATAAGTTCCTCAATGAGCATTGTACAAGTTTCACGAACTTATGAAACATCTAACAACGCGTTTCTAGGACTCTAAATCAAGTTTCATGCAACATGAGAGCTTATAAGTTCCTCAATGAGCTTTGTACAAGTTTCACGAACTTATGAAACATCTAACAACGCGTTTCTAGGACTCTAAACCAAGTTTCATGCAACATGAGTGCTTATAAGTTCCTCAATGATCTTTGTACAAGTTTGATGAACGTATGAAACATCTAAAAACGCTTTTCTAAGACTCTAAACCAAGTTTCATGCAACATGAGTGCTTATAAGTATCTCAATGAGGTTTGTATAAGTTTCACGAACTTATGAAACATCTAACAACGCGTTTCTAGGACTCTAAATCAAGTTGCATGCAACATGAGAGCTTATAAGTTCCTCAATGAGTTTTGTACAAGTTTGACGAACGTATGAAACATCTAACAACACGTTTCTAGGACTATAAACCAAGTTTCATGCAACATGAGTGCTTATAAGTTCCTCAATTAGCTTTGTACAAGTTTGACGAACGTATGAAACATCTAAAAACGCGTTTCTAGGACTGGAAACCAAGTTTCATGCAACATGAGTGCTTATAAGTTCCTCAATGAGCATTGTACAAGTTTCACGAACTTATGAAACATCTAACAACGCGTTTCTAGGACTCTAAATCAAGTTTCATGCAACATGAGAGCTTATAAGTTCCTCAATGAGCTTTGTACAAGTTTGACGAACATATGAAACATCTAAATACGCGTTTCTAGGAATATAAACCAAGTTTCATGCAACATGAGTGCTTATAAGTTCCTCAATGAGCTTTGTACAAGTTTGATGAACGTATGAAACATCTAACAACGCGTTTCTAGGACTCTAAACCAAGTTTCATGCAACATGAGTGCTTATAAGTATCTCAATGAGCTTTGTATAAGTTTCACGAACTTATGAAACATCTACCAACGCGTTTCTAGGACTCTAAATAAAGTTGCATGCAACATGAGAGCTTATAAGTTCCTCAATGAGTTTTTTACAAGTTTGACGAACGTATGAAACATCTAACAACGCGTTTCTACGACTCTAAACCAAGTTTCATGCAACATGAGTGCTTATAAGTTCCCCAATGAGCTTTGTACAAGTTTCACGAACTTATGAAACATCTAACAACGCGTTTCTAGGACTCTAAACAAAGTTACATGCAACATGAGTGCTTATAAGTTCCTCAATGAGCTTTGTACAAGTTTGATGAACGTATGAAACATCTAACAACGCGTTTCTAGGACTCTAAACCAAGTTTCATGCAACATGAGTGTTTATAAGTATAATCTCAATGAGATTTGTATAAGTTTGACGAACTTATGAAACATCTAACAACGCGTTTCTAGGACTCTAAACCAATTTTCATGCAACATGAGTGCTTATAAGTATCTCAATAAGATTTGTTTAAGTTTGACGAACTTATGAAACATCTAACACCGACTTTCTAGGACTCTAAACCAAGTTTCATGCAACATGAGTGCTTATAAGTATCTCAATGAGCTTTCTACAAGTTTGACGAACGTATGAAACATCTAACAACGTGTTTCTAGGACTCTAAACCAAGTTTCATGCAACATGAGTGCTTATAAGTTCCTCAATGAGCTTTGTACAAGTTTGACGAACGTATGAAACATCTAACAACGCGTTTCTAGGACTCTAAACCAAGTTTCATGCAACATGAGTGCTTATAAGTTCCTCAATGAGCTTTGTACAAGTTTCACGAACTTATGAAACATCTAACAACGCGTTTCTAGGACTCTAAACCATGTTTCATGCAACATGAGTGCTTATAAGTTCCTCAATGAGCTTTGTACAAGTTTGATGAACGTATGAAACATCTAACAACGCGTTTCTAGGACTCTAAACCAAGTTTCATGCAACATGAGTGCTTATAAGTATCTCAATGAGGTTTGTATAAGTTTCACGAACTTATGAAACATCTAACAACGCGTTTCTAGGACTCTAAATCAAGTTGCATGCAACATGAGAGCTTATAAGTTCCTCAATGAGTTTTGTACAAGTTTGACGAACGTATGAAACATCTAACAACGCGTTTCTAGGACTATAAACCAAGTTTCATGCAACACGAGTGCTTATAAGTTCCCCAATGAGCTTTGTACAAGTTTCACGAACTTATGAAACATCTAACAACGCGTTTCTAGGACTCTAAACCAAGTTACATGAAACATGAGTGCTTATAAGTTCCACAATGAGCTTTGTACAAGTTTGACGAACGTATGAAAC
The DNA here is from genome assembly GCA_963556525.1 of Cochlearia excelsa. NCBI lineage: Eukaryota > Viridiplantae > Streptophyta > Magnoliopsida > Brassicales > Brassicaceae > Cochlearia > Cochlearia excelsa. The sequence goes on along the minus strand of OY748327.1, from coordinate 32,856,126 downwards.
ATCTAACAACGCGTTTCTAGGACTCTAAACCAAGTTTCATGCAACATGAGTGTTTATAAGTATAATCTCAATGAGATTTGTATAAGTTTGACGAACTTATAAAACATCTAACAACGCGTTTCTAGGACTCTAAACCAATTCTCATGCAACATGAGTGCTTATAAGTATCTCAATGAGATTTGTTTAAGTTTGACGAACTTATGAAACATCTAACACTGAGTTTCTAGGACTCTAAACCAAGTTTCATGCAACATGAGTGCTTATAAGTATCTCAATGAGCTTTCTACAAGTTTGACGAACGTATGAAACATCTAACAACGTGTTTCTAGGACTCTAAACCAAGTTTCATGCAACATGAGTGCTTATAAGTTCCTCAATGAGCTTTGTACAAGTTTGACGAACGTATGAAACATCTAACAACGCGTTTCTAGGACTCTAAACCAAGTTTCATGCAACATGAGTGCTTATAAGTTCCTCAATGAGCTTTGTACAAGTTTCACGAAGTTATGAAACATCTAACAACGCGTTTCTAGGACTCTAAACCAAGTTTCATACAACATGAGTGCTTATAAGTTCCTCAATGAGCTTTGTACAAGTTTGATGAACGTATGAAACATCTAACAACGCGTTTCTAGGACTCTAAACCAAGTTTCATGCAACATGAGTGCTTATAAGTATCTCAATGACGTTTGTATAAGTTTCACGAACTTATGAAACATCTAACAACGCGTTTCTAGGACTCTAAATCAAGTTGCATGCAACATGAGATCTTATAAGTTCCTCAATGAGTTTTGTACAAGTTTGACGAACGTATGAAACATCTAACAACGCGTTTCTAGGACTATAAACCAAGTTTCATGCAACATGAGTGCTTATAAGTTCCTCAATGAGCTTTGTACAAGTTTGACGAACGTATGAAACATCTAAAAACGCGTTTCTAGGATTGTAAACCAAGTTTCATGCAACATGAGTGCTTATAAATTCCTCAATGAGCATTGTACAAATTTCACGAACTTATGAAACATCTAACAACGCGTTTCTAGGACTCTAAATCAAGTTTCATGCAACATGAGAGCTTATAAGTTCCTCAATGAGCTTTGTACAAGTTTCACGAACTTATGAAACATCTAACAACGCGTTTCTAGGACTCTAAACCAAGTTTCATGCAACATGAGTGCTTATAAGTTCCTCAATGATCTTTGTACAAGTTTGATGAACGTATGAAACATCTAACAACGCGTTTCTAAGACTCTAAACCAAGTTTCATGCAACATGAGTGCTTATAAGTATCTCAATGAGGTTTGTATAAGTTTCACGAACTTATGAAACATCTAACAACGCGTTTCTAGGAGTCTAAATCAAGTTGCATGCAACATGAGAGCTTATAAGTTCCTCAATGAGTTTTGTACAAGTTTGACGAACATATGAAACATCTAACAACACGTTTCTAGGACTATAAACCAAGTTTCATGCAACATGAGTGCTTATAAGTTCCTCAATTAGCTTTGTACAAGTTTGACGAACGTATGAAACATCTAAAAACGCGTTTCTAGGACTGTAAACCAAGTTTCATGCAACATGAGTGCTTATAAGTTCCTCAATGAGCATTGTACAAGTTTCACGAACTTATGAAACATCTAACAACGCGTTTCTAGGACTCTAAACCAAGTTTCATGCAACATGAGAGCTTATAAGTTCCTCAATGAGCTTTGTACAATTTTGACGAACATATGAAACATCTAAATACGCGTTTCTAGGACTATAAACCAAGTTTCATGCAACATGAGTGCTTATAAGTTACTCAATGAGCATTGTACAAATTTCACGAACTTATGAAACATCTAACAACGCGTTTCTAGGACTCTAAACCTAGTTACATGCAACATGAGTTCTTATAAGTTCTTCAATGAACTTTGTACAACTTTTACGAACGTATGAAACATCTAACAACGCGTTTCTAGGACTCTAAACCAAGTTTCATGCAACATGAGTGTTTATAAGTGTCTCAATGAACTTTGTACAAGTTTCACGAACTTATGAAACATCTAACAACGCGTTTCTAGGACTCTAAACCAAGTTTCATGCAACATGAGTGCTTATAAGTTCCTCAATGAGCATTGTACAAGTTTCACGAACTTATGAAACATCTAACAACGCGTTTCTAGGACTCTAAATCAAGTTTCATGCAACATGAGAGCTTATAAGTTCCTCAATGAGCTTTGTACAAGTTTCACGAACTTATGAAACATCTAACAACGCGTTTCTAGGACTCTAAACCAAGTTTCATGCAACATGAGTGCTTATAAGTTCCTCAATGATCTTTGTACAAGTTTGATGAACGTATGAAACATCTAAAAACGCTTTTCTAAGACTCTAAACCAAGTTTCATGCAACATGAGTGCTTATAAGTATCTCAATGAGGTTTGTATAAGTTTCACGAACTTATGAAACATCTAACAACGCGTTTCTAGGACTCTAAATCAAGTTGCATGCAACATGAGAGCTTATAAGTTCCTCAATGAGTTTTGTACAAGTTTGACGAACGTATGAAACATCTAACAACACGTTTCTAGGACTATAAACCAAGTTTCATGCAACATGAGTGCTTATAAGTTCCTCAATTAGCTTTGTACAAGTTTGACGAACGTATGAAACATCTAAAAACGCGTTTCTAGGACTGGAAACCAAGTTTCATGCAACATGAGTGCTTATAAGTTCCTCAATGAGCATTGTACAAGTTTCACGAACTTATGAAACATCTAACAACGCGTTTCTAGGACTCTAAATCAAGTTTCATGCAACATGAGAGCTTATAAGTTCCTCAATGAGCTTTGTACAAGTTTGACGAACATATGAAACATCTAAATACGCGTTTCTAGGAATATAAACCAAGTTTCATGCAACATGAGTGCTTATAAGTTACTCAATGAGCATTGTACAAGTTTCACGAACTTATGAAACATCTAACAACGCGTTTCTAGGACTCTAAACCAAGTTACATGCAACATGAGTTCTTATAAGTTCCTCAATGAACTTTGTACAACTTTGACGAACGTATGAAAAATCTAACAACGCGTTTCTAGGACTCTAAACCAAGTTTCATGCAACATGAGTGTTTATAAGTGTCTCAATGAGCTTTGTACAAGTTTGACGAACGTATGAAACATCTAACAACGCGTTTCTAGGACTCTAAACCAAGTTTCATGCAACATGAGTCCTTATAAGTTCCTTAATGAGATTTGTACAAGTTTCACGAACGTATGAAACATCTAACAACGCGTTTCTAGGACTCTAAACACAGTTTCATGCAACATGACTGCTTATAAGTTCCTCAATGAGCTTTGTACAAGTTTGATGAACGTATGAAACATCTAACAACGCGTTTCTAGGACTCTAAACTAAGTTTCATGCAACATGAGTGCTTATAAGTATCTCAATGAGGTTTGTATAAGTTTCACGAACTTATGAAACATCTAACAACGCGTTTCTAGGACTCTAAATCAAGTTGCATGCAACATGAGATCTTATAAGTTCCTCAATGAGTTTTGTACAAGTTTGACGAACGTATGAAACATCTAACAACGCGTTTCTAGGACTATAAACCAAGTTTCATGCAACATGAGTGCTTATAAGTTCCTCAATGAGCTTTGTACAAGTTTGACGAACGTATGAAACATCTAAAAACGCGTTTCTAGGACTGTAAACCAAGTTTCATGCAACATGAGTGCTTATAAGTTCCTCAATGAGCATTGTACAAGTTTCACGAACTTATGAAACATCTAACAATGCGTTTCTAGGACTCTAAATCAAGTTTCATGCAACATGAGAGCTTATAAGTTCCTCAATGAGCTTTGTACAAGTTTGACGAACATATGAAACATCTAAATACGCGTTTCTAGGACTATAAACCAAGTTTCATGCAACATGAGTGCTTATAAGTTACTCAATGAGCATTGTACAAGTTTCACGAACTTATGAAACATCTAACAACGCGTTTCTAGGACTCTAAACCAAGTTACATGCAACATGAGTTCTTATAAGTTCCTCAATGAACTTTGTACAACTTTGACGAACGTATGAAACATCTAACAACGCGTTTCTACTACTCTAAACCAAGTTTCATGCAACATGAGTCTTTATAAGAGACTGTCTCAATGAACTTTGTACAAGTTTCACGAACTTATGAAACATCTAACAACGCGTTTCTAGGACTCTAAACCAAGTTTCATGCAACATGAGTGCTTATAAGTTCCCCAATGAGCTTTGTACAAGTTTCACGAACGTATGAAACATCTAACAACGCGTTTCTAGGACTCTAAACCAAGTTTCATGCAACATGAGTGCTTATAAGTTCCTCAATGAGCTTTGTACAAGTTTCACGAACTTATGAAACATCTAACAACGCGTTTCTAGGACTCTAAACCAAGTTTAATGCAACATGAGTGCTTATAAGTTCCTCAATGAGCTTTGTACAAGTTTGACGAACTTATGAAACATCTAACACTGAGTTTCTAGGACTCTAAACCAAGGTTCATGCAACAAGAGTGCTTATAAGTATCTCAATGAGCTTTGTATAAGTTTGACGAACCTATGAAACATCTAACAACTCGTTTCTAGGACTCTAAACCAAGTTTCATGCAACATGAGTGTTTATAAGTATAATGTCAATGAGATTTGTACAAGTTTGACGAACTTATGAAACATCTAACAACGCGTTTCTAGGACTCTAAACCAATTTTCATGCAACATGAGTGCTTATAAGTATCTCAATGAGATTTGTTTAAGTTTGACGAACTTATGAAACATCTAACACTGAGTTTCTAGGACTCTAAACCAAGTTTCATGCAACATGAGTGCTTATAAGTATCTCAATGAGCTTTCTACAAGTTTGACGAACGTATGAAACATCTAACGACGTGTTTCTAGGACTCTAAACCAAGTTTCATGCAACATGAGTGCTTATAAGTTCCTCAATGAGCTTTGTACAAGTTTGACGAACGTATGAAACATCTAACAACGCGTTTCTATGACTCGAAACCAAGTTTCATGCAACATGAGTGCTTATAAGTTCCTCAATGAGCTTTGGACAAGTTTGACGAACTTATGAAACATCTAACAACGCGTTTCTACGACTCTAAACCAAGTTTCATGCAACATGAGTGCTTATAAGTTCCTCAATGAGCTTTGTACAAGTTTGATGAACGTATGAAACATCTAACAACGCGTTTCTAGGACTCTAAACCAAGTTTCATGCAACATGAGTGCTTATAAGTATCTCAATGAGCTTTGTATAAGTTTCACGAACTTATGAAACATCTACCAACGCGTTTCTAGGACTCTAAATAAACTTGCATGCAACATGAGAGCTTATAAGTTCCTCAATGAGTTTTTTACAAGTTTGACGAACCTATGAAACATCTAACAACGCGTTTCTACGACTCTAAACCAAGTTTCATGCAACATGAGTGCTTATAAGTTCCCCAATGAGCTTTGTACAAGGTTCACGAACTTATGAAACATCTAACAACGCGTTTCTAGGACTCTAAACCAAGTTACATGCAACATGAGTGCTTATAAGATCCTCAATGAGCTTTGTACAAGTTTGACGAACGTATGAAACATCTAACAACGCGTTTCTAGGACTCTAAAACAAGTTTCATGCAACATGAGTGTTTATAAGTATAATCTCATTGAGATTTGTATAACTTTGACGAACTTATGAAACATCTAACAACGCGTTTCTAGGACTCTAAACCAATTTTCATGCAACATGAGTGCTTATAAGTATCTCAATAAGATTTGTTTAAGTTTGACGAACTTATGAAACATCTAACACTGAGTTTCTAGGACTCTAAACCAAGTTTCATGCAACATGAGTGCTTATAAGTATCTCAATGAGCTTTCTACAAGTTTGACGAACGTATGAAACATCTAACAACGTGTTTCTAGGACTCTAAACCAAGTTTCATGCAACATGAGTGCTTATAAGTTCCTCAATGAGCTTTGTACAAGTTTGACGAACGTATGAAACATCTAACAACGCGTTTCTAGGACTCTAAACCAAGTTTCATGCAACATGAGTGCTTATAAGTTCCTCAATGAGCTTTGTACAAGTTTCACGAACTTATGAAACATCTAACAACGCGTTTCTAGGACTCTAAACCAAGTTTCATGCAACATGAGTGCTTATAAGTTCCTCAATGAACTTTGTACAAGTTTGATGAACGTATGAAACATCTAACAACGCGTTTCTAGGACTCTAAACCAAGTTTCATGCAACATGAGTGCTTATAAGTATCTCAATGAGGTTTGTATAAGTTTCACGAACTTATGAAACATCTAACAACGCGTTTCTAGGACTCTAAATCAAGTTGCATGCAACATGAGAGCTTATAAGTTCCTCAATGAGTTTTGTACAAGTTTGACGAACGTATGAAACATCTAACAACGCGTTTCTAGGACTATAAACCAAGTTTCATGCAACACGAGTGCTTATAAGTTCCCCAATGAGCTTTGTACAAGTTTCACGAACTTATGAAACATCTAACAACGCGTTTCTAGGACTCTAAACCAAGTTACATGAAACATGAGTGCTTATAAGTTCCTCAATGAGCTTTGTACAAGTTTGACGAACGTATGAAACATCTAACAACGCGTTTCTAGGACTCTAAACCAAGTTTCATGCAACATGAGTGTTTATAAGTATAATCTCAATGAGATTTGTATAAGTTTGACGAACTTATGAAACATCTAACAACGCGTTTCTAGGACTCTAAACCAATTTTCATGCAACATGAGTGCTTATAAGTATCTCAATGAGATTTGTTTAAGTTTGACGAACTTATGAAACATCTAACACTGAGTTTCTAGGACTCTAAACCAAGTTTCATGCAACATGAGTGCTTATAAGTATCTCAATGAGATTTGTTTAAGTTTGACGAACTTATGAAACATCTAACACTGAGTTTCTAGGACTCTAAACCAAGTTTCATGCAACATGAATGCTTATAAGTATCTCAATGAGCTTTCTACAAGTTTGACGAACGTATGAAACATCTAACAACGTGTTTCTAGGACTCTAAACCAAGTTTCATGCAACATGAGTGCTTATAAGTTCCTCAATGAGCTTTGTACAAGTTTGATGAACGTATGAAACATCTAACAACGCGTTTCTAGGACTCTAAACCAAGTTTCATGCAACATGAGTGCTTATAAGTTCCTCAATGAGCTTTGTACAAGTTTCACGAAGTTATGAAACATCTAACAACATGTTTCTAGGACTCTAAACCAAGTTTCATGCAACATGAGTGCTTATAAGTTCCTCAATGAGCTTTGTACAAGTTTGATGAACGTATGAAACATCTAACAACGCGTTTCTAGGACTCTAAACCAAGTTTCATGCAACATGAGTGCTTATAAGTATCTCAATGAGGTTTGTATAAGTTTCACGAACTTATGAAACATCTAACAACGCGTTTCTAGGACTCTAAATCAAGTTGCATGCAACATGAGAGCTTATAAGTTCCTCAATGAGTTTTGTACAAGTTTGACGAACGTATGAAACATCTAACAACGCGTTTCTAGGACTATAAACCAAGTTTCATGCAACACGAGTGCTTATAAGTTCCCCAATGAGCTTTGTACAAGTTTCACGAACTTATGAAACATCTAACAACGCGTTTCTAGGACTCTAAACCAAGTTACATGAAACATGAGTGCTTATAAGTTCCTCAATGAGCTTTGTACAAGTTTGACGAACGTATGAAACATCTAACAACGCGTTTCTAGGACTCTAAACCAAATTTCATGCAACATGAGTGTTTATAAGTATAATCTCAATGAGATTTGTATAAGTTTGACGAACTTATGAAACATCTAACAACGCGTTTCTAGGACTCTAAACCAATTTTCATGCAACATGAGTGCTTATAAGTATCTCAATGAGATTTGTTTAAGTTTGACGAACTTATGAAACATCTAACACTGAGTTTCTAGGACTCTAAACCAAGTTTCATGCAACATGAGTGCTTATAAGTATCTCAATGAGATTTGTTTAAGTTTGACGAACTTATGAAACATCTAACACTGAGTTACTAGGACTCTAAACCAAGTTTCATGCAACATGAATGCTTATAAGTATCTCAATGAGCTTTCTACAAGTTTGACGAACGTATGAAACATCTAACAACGTGTTTCTAGGACTCTAAAGCAAGTTTCATGCAACATGAGTGCTTATAAGTTCCTCAATGAGCTTTGTACAAGTTTGATGAACGTATGAAACATCTAACAACGCGTTTCTAGGACTCTAAACCAAGTTTCATTCAACATGAGTGCTTATAAGTTCCTCAATGAGCTTTGTACAAGTTTCACGAAGTTATGAAACATCTAACAACACGTTTCTAGGACTCTAAACCAAGTTTCATGCAACATGAGTGCTTATAAGTTCCTCAATGAGCTTTGTACAAGTTTGATGAACGTATGAAACATCTAACAACGCGTTTCTAGGACTCTAAACCAAGTTTCATGCAACATGAGTGCTTATAAGTATCTCAATGAGGTTTGTATAAGTTTCGAGAACTTATGAAACATCTAACAACGCGTTTCTAGGACTCTAAATCAAGTTGCATGCAACATGAGAGCTTATAAGTTCCTCAATGAGTTTTGTACAAGTTTGACGAACGTATGAAACATCTAACAACGCGTTTCTAGGACTATAAACCAAGTTTCATGCAATACGAGTGCTTATAAGTTCCCCAATGAGCTTTGTACAAGTTTCACGAACTTATGAAACATCTAACAACGCGTTTCTAGGACTCTAAACCAAGTTACATGAAACATGAGTGCTTATAAGTTCCTCAATGAGCTTTGTACAAGTTTGACGAACGTATGAAACATCTAACAACGCGTTTCTAGGACTCTAAACCAAATTTCATGCAACATGAGTGTTTATAAGTATAATCTCAATGAGATTTGTATAAGTTTGACGAACTTATGAAACATCTAACAACGCGTTTCTAGGACTCTAAACCAATTTTCATGCAACATGAGTGCTTATAAGTATCTCAATGAGATTTGTTTAAGTTTGACGAACTTATGAAACATCTAACACTGAGTTTCTAGGACTCTAAACCAAGTTTCATGCAACATGAGTGCTTATAAGTATCTCAATGAGATTTGTTTAAGTTTGACGAACTTATGAAACATCTAACACTGAGTTTCTAGGACTCTAAACCAAGTTTCATGCAACATAAATGCTTATAAGTATCTCAATGAGCTTTCTACAAGTTTGACGAACGTATGAAACATCTAACAACGTGTTTCTAGGACTCTAAACCAAGTTTCATGCAACATGAGTGCTTATAAGTTCCTCAATGAGCTTTGTACAAGTTTGATGAACGTATGAAACATCTAACAACGCGTTTCTAGGACTCTAAACCAAGTTTCATGCAACATGAGTGCTTATAAGTTCCTCAATGAGCTTTGTACAAGTTTCACGAAGTTATGAAACATCTAACAACACGTTTCTAGGACTCTAAACCAAGTTTCATGCAACATGAGTGCTTATAAGTTCCTCAATGAGCTTTGTACAAGTTTGATGAACGTATAAAACATCTAACAACGCGTTTCTAGGACTCTAAACCAAGTTTCATGCAACATGAGTGCTTATAAGTATCTCAATGAGGTTTGTATAAGTTTCACGAACTTATGAAACATCTAACAACGCGTTTCTAGGACTCTAAATCAAGTTGCATGCAACATGAGAGCTTATAAGTTCCTCAATGAGTTTTGTACAAGTTTGACGAACGTATGAAACATCTAACAACGCGTTTCTAGGACTATAAACCAAGTTTCATGCAACACGAGTGCTTATAAGTTCCCCAATGAGCTTTGTACAAGTTTCACGAACTTATGAAACATCTAACAACGCGTTTCTAGGACTCTAAACCAAGTTACATGAAACATGAGTGCTTATTAGTTCCTCAATGAGCTTTGTACAAGTTTGACGAACGTATGAAACATCTAACAACGCGTTTCTAGGACTCTAAACCAAGTTTCATGCAACATGAGTGTTTATAAGTATAATCTCAATGAGATTTGTATAAGTTTGACGAACTTATGAAACATCTAACAACGCGTTTCTAGGACTCTAAACCAATTTTCATGCAACATGAGTGCTTATAAGTATCTCAATGAGATTTGTTTAAGTTTGACGAACTTATGAAACATCTAACACTGAGTTTCTAGGACTCTAAACAAAGTTTCATGCAACATGAGTGCTTATAAGTATCTCAATGAGATTTGTTTAAGTTTGACGAACTTATGAAACATCTAACACTGAGTTTCTAGGACTCTAAACCAAGTTTCATGCAACATGAATGCTTATAAGTATCTCAATGAGCTTTCTACAAGTTTGACGAACGTATGAAACATCTAACAACGTGTTTCTAGGACTCTAAACCAAGTTTCATGCAACATGAGTGCTTATAAGTTCCTCAATGAGCTTTGTACAAGTTTGATGAACGTATGAAACATCTACCAACGCGTTTCTAGGACTCTAAACCAAGTTTCATGCAACATGAGTGCTTATAAGTTCCTCAATGAGCTTTGTACAAGTTTCACGAAGTTATGAAACATCTAACAACACGTTTCTAGGACTCTAAACCAAGTTTCATGCAACATGAGTGCTTATAAGTTCCTCAATGAGCTTTGTACAAGTTTGATGAACGTATGAAACATCTAACAACGCGTTTCTAGGACTCTAAACCAAGTTTCATGCAACATGAGTGCTTATAAGTATCTCAATGAGGTTTGTATAAGTTTCACGAACTTATGAAACATCTAACAACGCGTTTCAAGGACTCTAAATCAAGTTGCATGCAACATGAGAGCTTATAAGTTCCTCAATGAGTTTTGTACAAGTTTGACGAACGTATGAAACATCTAACAACGCGTTTCTAGGACTATAAACCAAGTTTCATGCAACATGAGTTCTTATAAGTTCCCCAATGAGCTTTGTACAAGTTTCACGAACTTATGAAACATCTAACAACGCGTTTCTAGGACTCTAAACCAAGTTACATGCAACATGAGTTCTTATAAGTTCCTCAATGAACTTTGTACAACTTTGACGAACGTATGAAACATCTAACAACGCGTTTCTAAGACTCTAAACCAAGTTTCATGCAACATGAGTGTTTATAAGTGTCTCAATGAGCTTTGTACAAGTTTCACGAACTTATGAAACATCAAACAACGCGTTTCTAGGACTCTAAACCAAGTTTCATGCAACATGAGTGCTTATAAGTTCCCCAATGAGCTTTGTACAAGTTTCACGAACTTATGAAACATCTAACAACGCGTTTCTAGGACTCTAAACCAAGTTACATGCAACATGAGTTCTTATAAGTTCCTCAATGAACTTTGTACAACTTTGACGAACGTATGAAACATCTAACAACGCGTTTCTAGGACTCTAAACCAATTTTCATGCAACATGAGTGCTTATAAGTATGTCAATGATATTTAATTAAGTTTGACGAACTTATGAAACATCTAACAACGCGTTTCTAGGACTCTAAACCAATTTTCATGCAACATGAGTGCTTATAAGTATCTCAATGAGATTTGTTTAAGTTTGACGAACTTATGAAACATCTAACACTGAGTTTCTAGGACTCTAAACCAAGTTTCATGCAACATGAGTGCTTATAAGTATCTCAATGAGCTTTCTACAAGTTTGACGAACGTATGAAACATCTAACAACGTGTTTCTAGGACTCTAAACCAAGTTTCATGCAACATGAGTGCTTATAAGTTCCTCAGTGAGCTTTGTACAAGTTTGACGAACGTATGAAACATCTAACAACGCGTTTCTAGGACTCTAAACCAAGTTTCATGCAACATGAGTGCTTATAAGTTCCTCAATGAGCTTTGTACAAGTTTCACGAACTTATGAAACATCTAACAACGCGTTTCTAGGACTCTAAACCAAATTTCATGCAACATGAGTGCTTATAAGTTCCTCAATGAGCTTTGTACAAGTTTGATGAACGTATGAAACATCTAACAACGCGTTTCTAGGACTCTAAACCAAGTTTCATGCAACATGAGTGCTTATAAGTATCTCAATGAGGTTTGTATAAGTTTCACGAACTTATGAAACATCTAACAACGCGTTTCTAGGACTCTAAATCAAGTTGCATGCAACATGAGAGCTTATAAGTTCCTCAATGAGTATTGTACAAGTTTGACGAACGTATGAAACATCTAACAACGCGTTTCTAGGACTATAAACCAAGTTTCATGCAACATGTGTGCTTATAAGTTCCCCAAAGAGCTTTGTACAAGTTTCACGAACTTATGAAACATCTAACAACGCGTTTCTAGGACTCTAAACCAAGTTACATGAAACATGAGTGCTTATAAGTTCCTCAATGAGCTTTGTACAAGTTTGACGAACGTATGAAACATCTAACAACGCGTTTCTAGGACTCTAAACCAAGTTTCATGCAACATGAGTGTTTATAAGTATAATCTTAATGAGATTTGTATAAGTTTGACGAACTTATGAAACATCTAACAACGCGTTTCTAGGACTCTAAACCAATTTTCATGCAACATGAGTGCTTATAAGTATCTCAATGAGATTTAGTTTGACGAACTTATGAAACATCTAACACTGAGTTTCTAGGACTCTAAACCAAGTTTCATGCAACATGAGTGCTTATAAGTATCTCAATGAGCTTTCTACAAGTTTGACGAACGTATGAAACATCTAACAACGTGTTTCAAACCAAGTTTCATGCAACATGAGTGCTTATAAGTTCCTCAATGAGCTTTGTACAAGTTTGACGAACGTATGAAACATCTAACAACGCGTTTCTAGGACTCTAAACCAAGTTTCATGCAACATGAGTGCTTATAAGTTCCTCAATGAGCTTTGTACAAGTTTCACGAACTTATGAAACATCTAACAACGCGTTTCTAGGACTCTAAACCAAGTTTCATGCAACATGAGTGCTTATAAGTTCCTCAATGAACTTTGTACAAGTTTGACGAACGTATGAAACATCTAACAACGCGTTTCTAGGACTCTAAACCAAGTTTCATGTAACATGAGTGCTTATAAGTTCCTCAATGAACTTTGTACAAGTTTAACGAACGTATGAAACATCTAACAACGCGTTTCTAGGACTCTAAACCAAGTTTCATGCAACATGAGTGCTTATAAGTATCTCAATGAGCTTTGTATAAGTTTCACGAACTTTTGAAACATCTAAAAACAAGTTTCTAGGACTCTAGATCAAGTTTCATGCAACATGAGTGCTTATAAGTATCTCAGTGAGATTTGTTTAAGTTTGACGAACTTATGAAACATCTAACACTGAGTTTCTAGGACTCTAAACCAAGTTTCATGCAACATGAGTGCTTATAAGTATCTCAATGAGCTTTCTACAAGTTTGACGAACGTATGAAACATCTAACAACGTGTTTCTAGGACTCTAAACCAAGTTTCATGCAACATGAGTGCTTATAAGTTCCTCAATGAGCTTTGTACAAGTTTGACGAACGTATGAAACATCTAACAACGCGTTTCTAGGACTCTAAACCAAGTTTCATGCAACATGAGTGCTTATAAGTTCCTCAATGAGCTTTGTACAAGTTTCACGAACTTATGAAACATCTAACAACGCGTTTCTAGGACTCTAAACCAAATTTCATGCAACATGAGTGCTTATAAGTTCCTCAATGAGCTTTGTACAAGTTTGATGAACGTATGAAACATCTAACAACGCGTTTCTAGGACTCTAAACCAAATTTCATGCAACATGAGTGCTTATAAGTATCTCAATGAGGTTTGTATAAGTTTCACGAACTTATGAAACATCTAACAACGCGTTTCTAGGACTCTAAATCAAGTTGCATGCAACATGAGAGCTTATAAGTTCCTCAATGAGTTTTGTACAAGTTTGACGAACGTATGAAACATCTAACAACGCGTTTCTAGGACTATAAACCAAGTTTCATGCAACATGTGTGCTTATAAGTTCCCCAAAGAGCTTTGTACAAGTTTCACGAACTTATGAAACATCTAACAACGCGTTTCTAGGACTCTAAACCAAGTTACATGAAACATGAGTGCTTATAAGTTCCTCAATGAGCTTTGTACAAGTTTGACGAACGTATGAAACATCTAACAACGCGTTTCTAGGACTCTAAACCAAGTTTCATGCAACATGAGTGTTTATAAGTATAATCTAAATGAGATTTGTATAAGTTTGACGAACTTATGAAACATCTAACAACGCGTTTCTAGGACTCTAAAACAATTTTCATGCAACATGAGTGCTTATAAGTATCTCAATGAGATTTAGTTTGACGAACTTATGAAACATCTAACACTGAGTTTCTAGGACTCTAAACCAAGTTTCATGCAACATGAGTGCTTATAAGTATCTCAATGAGCTTTCTACAAGTTTGACGAACGTATGAAACATCTAACAACATGTTTCAAACCAAGTTTCATGCAACATGAGTGCTTATAAGTTCCTCAATGAGCTTTGTACAAGTTTGACGAACGTATGAAACATCTAACAACGCGTTTCTAGGACTCTAAACCAAGTTTCATGCAACATGAGTGCTTATAAGTTCCTCAATGAGCTTTGTACAAGTTTCACGAACTTATGAAACATCTAACAACGCGTTTCTAGGACTCTAAACCAAGTTTCATGCAACATGAGTGCTTATAAGTTCCTCAATGAGCTTTGTACAAGTTTGATGAACGTATGAAACATCTAACAACGCGTTTCTAGGACTCTAAACCAAGTTTCATGCAACATGAGTGCTTATAAGTATCTCAATGAGGTTTGTATAAGTTTCACGAACTTATGAAACATCTAACAACGTGTTTCTAGGACTCTAAATCAAGTTGCATGCAACATGAGAGCTTATAAGTTCCTCAATGAGTTTTGTACAAGTTTGACGAACGTATGAAACATCTAACAACACGTTTCTAGGACTGTAAACCAAGTTTCATGCAACATGAGTGCTTATAAATTCCCCAATGAGCTTTGTACAAGTTTCACGAACTTATGAAACATCTAACAACGCATTTCTAGGACTCTAAACCAAGTTACATGCAACATGAGTTCTTATAAGTTCCTCAATGAACTTTGTACAACTTTGACGAACGTATGAAACATTTAACAACGCGTTTCTAAGACTCTAAACCAAGTTTCATGCAACATGAGTGTTTATAAGTGTCTCAATGAGCTTTGTACAAGTTTCACGAACTTATGAAACATCAAACAGCGCGTTTCTAGGACTCTAAACCAAGTTTCATGCAACATGAGTGCTTATAAGTTACCCAATGAGCTTTGTACAAGTTTCACGAACTTATGAAACATCTAACAACGAGTTTCTAGGACTCTAAACCAAGTTACATGCAACATGAGTTCTTATAAGTTCCTCAATGAACTTTGTACAACTTTGACGAACGTATGAAACATCTAACAACGCGTTTCTAGGACTCTAAACCAATTTTCATGCAACATGAGTGCTTATAAGTATCTCAATGAGATTTGTTTAAGTTTGACGAACTTATGAAACATCTAACACTGAGTTTCTAGGACTCTAAACCAAGGTTCATGCAACAAGAGTGCTTATAAGTATCTCAATGAGCTTTGTATAAGTTTTACGAACCTATGAAACATCTAACAACTCGTTTCTAGGACTCTAAACCAAGTTTAATGAAATATTAGAGCTTATAAGTTCCTCAATGAGCTTTGTACAAGTTTGACGAACGTATGAAACATCTAACAACGCGTTTCTAGGACTCTAAACCAATTTTCATGCAACATGAGTGCTTATAAGTATCTCAATGAGATTTGTTTAAGTTTGACGAACTTATGAAACATCTAACACTGAGTTTCTAGGACTCTAAACCAAGTTTCATGCAACATGAGTGCTTATAAGTATCTCAATGAGCTTTCTACAAGTTTGACGAACGTATGAAACATTTAAAGACGTGTTTATAGGACTCTAAACCAAGTTTCATGCAACATGAGTGCTTATAACTTCCTCAATGAGCTTTGTACAAGTTTGACGAACTTATGAAACATCTAACAACGCGTTTCTAGGACTCTAAACCAAGTTTCATGCAACGTGAGTGCTTATAAGTTCCTCAATGAGCTTTGTACAAGTTTGATGAACGTATGAAACATCTAACAACGCGTTTCTAGGACTCTAAACCAAGTTTCATGCAACATGAGTGCTTATAAGTTCCTCAATGAACTTTGTACAAGTTTGACGAACGTATGAAACATCTAACAACGCGTTTCTAGGACTCTAAACCAAGTTTCATGTAACATGAGTGCTTATAAGTTCCTCAATGAACTTTGTACAAGTTTGACGAACGTATGAAACATCTAACAACGCGTTTCTAGGACTCTAAACCAAGTTTCATGCAACATGAGTGCTTATAAGTATCTCAATGAGCTTTGTATAAGTTTCACGAACTTTTGAAACATCTAAAAACAAGTTTCTAGGACTCTAGATCAAGTTTCATGCAACATGAGTGGTTATAAGTATCTCAGTGAGATTTGTTTAAGTTTGACGAACTTATGAAACATCTAACACTGAGTTTCTAGGACTCTAAACCAAGTTTCATGCAACATGAGTGCTTATAAGTATCTCAATGAGCTTTCTACAAGTTTGACGAACGTATGAAACATCTAACAACGTGTTTCTAGGACTCTAAACCAACTTTCATGCAACATGAGTGCTTATAAGTTCCTCAATGAGCTTTGTACAAGTTTGACGAACGTATGAAACATCTAACAACGCGTTTCTAGGACTCTAAACCAAGTTTCATGCAACATGAGTGCTTATAAGTTCCTCAATGAGCTTTGTACAAGTTTCACGAACTTATGTAACATCTAACAACGCGTTTCTAGGACTCTAAACCAAGTTTCATGCAACATGAGTGCTTATAAGTTCCTCAATGAGCTTTGTAAAAGTTTGATGAACGTATGAAACATCTAACAACGCGTTTCTAGGACTCTAAACCATGTTTCATGCAACATGAGTGCTTATAAGTATCTCAATGAGCTTTGTATAAGTTTCACGAACTTATGAAACATCTAACAACACGTTTCTAGGACTCTAAATCAAGTTGCATGCAACATGAGAGCTTATAAGTTCCTCAATGAGTTTTGTACAAGTTTGACGAACGTATGAAAAATCTAACAACGCGTTTCTAGGACTATAAACCAAGTTTCATGCAACATGAGTGCTTATAAGTTCCCCAATGAGCTTTGTACAAGTTTCACGAACTTATGAAACATCTAACAACGCGTTTCTAGGACTCTAAACCAAGTTACATGCAACATGAGTTCTAATAAGTTCCTCAATGAACTTTGTACAACTTTGATGAACGTATGAAACATCTAACAACGCGTTTCTAGGACTCTAAACCAAGTTTCATGCAACATGAGTGTTTATAAGTGTCTCAATGAGCTTTGTACAAGTTTCACGAACTTATGAAACATCTAACAACCCGTTTCTAGGACTCTAACCCAAGTTTCATGCAACATGAGTGCTTATAAGTTCCCCAATGAGCTTTGTACAAGTTTCACGAACGTATGAAACATCTAACAACGCGTTTCTAGGACTCTAAACCAAGTTACATGCAACATGAGTTCTTATAAGTTCCTCAATGAACTTTGTACAACTTTGACGAACGTATGAAACTTCTAACAATGCGTTTCTAGGATTCTAAACCAAGTTACATGCAACATGAGTTCTTATAAGTTCCTCAATGAACTTTGTACAACTTTGACGAACGTATGAAACTTCTAACAATTTTCATGCAACATTAGTGCTTATAAGGAATCTCAATGAGATTTGTTTAAGTTTGACGAACTTATGAAACATCTAACATTGAGTTTCTAGGACTCTAAACCAAGGTTCATGCAACAAGAGTGCTTATAAGTATCTCAATGAGCTTTGTATAGGTTTTACGAACCTATTTAAACATCTAACAACTCGTTTCTAGGACTCTAAACCAAGTTTCATGAAATATTAGAGCTTATAAGTTTCTCAATGAGCTTTGTACAAGTTTGACGAACGTATGAAACATCTAACAACGCGTTTGTAGGACTCTAAACCAAGTTTCATGCAACATGAGTGTTTATAAGTATAATCTCAATGAGATTTGTATAAGTTTGACGAACTTATGAATCATCTAACAACGCGTTTCTAGGACTCTAAACCAATTTTCATGCAACATGAGTGCTTATAAGTATCTCAATGAGATTTGTTTAAGTTTGACGAACTTATGAAACATCTAATACTGAGTTTCTAGGACTCTAAACAAAGTTTCATGCAACATGAGTGCTTATAAGTATCTCAATGAGCTTTCTACAAGTTTGACGAACGTATGAAACATCTAACAACGTGTTTCTAGCACTCTAAACCAAGTTTCATGCAACAGGAGTGCTTATAAGTTCCTCAATGAGCTTTGTACAAGTTTGACGAACATATGAAACATCTAACAACGCGTTTCTAGGACTCTAAACCAAGTTTCATGCAACATGAGTGCTTATAAGTTCCTCAATGAGCTTTGTACAAGTTTGACGAACGTATGAAACATCTAACAACACGTTTCTAGGACTCTAAACCAAGTTTCATGCAACATGAGAGCTTATAAGTTCCTCAATGAGTTTTGTACAAGTTTGACGAACGTATGAAACATCTAACAACGCGTTTCTAGGACTATAATCCAAGTTTTATGCAACATGAGTGTTTATAAGTTCCCCAATGAGCTTTGTACAAGTTTCACGAACTTATGAAACATCTAACAACGCGTTTCTAGGACACTAAACCAAGTTTCATGCAACATGAGTGTTTATAAGTGTCTCAATGAGCTTTGTACAAGTTTCACGAACTTATGAAACATCAAACAACGCGTTTCTAGGACTCTAAACCAAGTTTCATGCAACATGAGTGCTTATAAGTTCCCCAATGATCTTTGTACAAGTTTCACGAACTTATGAAACATCTAACAACGCGTTTCTAGGACTCTAAACCAAGTTACATGCAACATGAGTTCTTATAAGTTCCTCAATGAACTTTGTACAACTTTGACGAACGTATGAAACATCTAACAACGCGTTTCTAGGACTCTAAACCAATTTTCATGCAACATGAGTGCTTATAAGTATCTCAATGAGATTTGTTTAAGTTTGACGAACTTATGAAACATCTAACACTGAGTTTCTAGGACTCTAAACCAAGGTTCATGCAACAAGAGTGCTTATAAGTATCTCAATGAGCTTTGTATAAGTTTTACGAACCTATGAAACATCTAACAACTCGTTTCTAGGACTCGAAACCAAGTTTCATGAAATATTAGAGCTTATAAGTTCCTCAATGAGCTTTGTACAAGTTTGACGAACGTATGAAACATCTAACAACGTGTTTCTAGGACTCTAAACCAAGTTTCATGCAACATGAATGCTTATAAGATCCTCAATGAGCTTTGTACAAGTTTGACGAACGTATGAAACATCTAACAACGTGTTTCTAGGACTCTAAACCAAGTTTTATGCAACATGAGAGCTTATAAGTTCCTCAATGAGCTTTGTACAAGTTTGACGAACGTATGAAACATCTAACAACGCGTTTCTAGGACTATAAACAAGGTTTCATGCAACATGAGTGCTTATAAGTTCCTCAATGAGCTTTCTACGAGTTTGACGAATGTATGAAACATCTAACAACGCGTTTCTAGGACTCTAAACCAAGTTTCATACAACATGAGTGCTTATAAGTTCCTCAATGAGCTTTGTACAAGTTTGAAGAACGTATGAAACATCTAACAACGCTTTTCTAGGACTTTAAACCTAGTTTCATGCAACATGAGTGTTTATAAGTGTCTCAATGAGCTTTGTACAAGTTTAACGAACTTATGAAACATCTAACAACTCGTTTCTAGGACTTTAAACCAAGTTTCATGCAACATGAGAGCTTATAAGTTCCTCAATGAGCTATGTACAAGTTTGACAAACTTATGAAACATCTAACAACGCGTTTCTAGGACTCTAAACCAAGTTTCATGCAACATGAGTGCTTATAAGTTCCTCAATGAGCTTTGTACTAGTTTGACAAACGTAAAAAACATATAACAACCCGTTTCTAGGACTCTAAACAAAGTTGCATGCAACATGAGTGCTTATAAGTTCCTCAATGAGCTTTGTACAAGTTTCATGAATTTATGAAACATCTAACAACGCGTTTCTAGGACTCTAAACCAAGTTTCATGCAACATGAGTGCTTATAAGTTCCTAAATGAGCTTTGTACAAGTTTGACGAACGTATGAAACATCTAACAACGCGTTTCTAGGACTCTAAACCAAGTTTCATGCAACATGAGTGTTTATAAGTATAATCTCAATGAGATTTGTATAAGTTTGACGAACTTATGAAACATCTAACAACGCGTTTCTAGGACTCTTAACCAATTTTCTTGCAACATGAGTGCTTATAAGTATCTCAATGAGATTTGTTTAAGTTTGACGAACTTATGTAACATCTAACAACGAGTTTCTAGGACTCTAAACCAAGTTTCATGCAACATGAGTGCTTATAAGTATCTCAATGAGTTTTGTATAAGTTTCAAGAACTTATGAAACATCTAACAACGCGTTTCTAGGCCTCTAAACCAAGTTTCATGCAACATGAGTGCTTATAAGTATCTCAATGAGCTTTGTATAAGTTTGACGAACGTATGAAACATCTAACAACGCCTTTCTAGGACTCTAAACCAAGTTTCATGCAACATGAGTTCTTATAAGTTCCTCAATTAGCATTGTACAAGTTTCACGAACTTATGAAACATCTAACAACGCGTTTCTAGGACTCTAAACCAAGTTACATGCAACATGAGTTCTTATAAGTTCCTCAATGTGCTTTGTACAAGTTTGACGAACGTGTGAAACATCTAACAACGCGTTTCTAGGACTCTAAACCAAGTTTCATGCAACATGAGTGTTTATAAGTATAATCTCAATGAGATTTGTATAAGTTTGACGAACTTATGAAACATCTAACAACGCGTTTCTAGGACTCTAAACCAATTTTCAGGCAACATGAGTGCTTATAAGTATCACAATGAGATTTGTTTCAGTTTGACGAACTTATGAAACATCTAACAACGCGTTTCTAGGACTCTAAACCAAGTTTCATGCAACAAGAGTGCTTATAAGTATCTCAATGAGCATTCTACAAGTTTGACGAACGTATGAAACATCTAACAACGTGTTTGTAGGACTCTAAACAGAGTTTCATGCAACATGAGTGCTTATAAGTTCCTCAATGAGCTTTGTACAATTTTGACGAACGTATGAAACATCTAACAACGCGTTTCTAGGACTCTAAACCAAGTTTCATGCAACCTGAGTGCTTATAAGTTCCTCAATGAGCTTTGTACAAGTTTGACGAACTTATGAAACATCTAACAACGCGTTTCTAGGACTCTAAACCAAGTTTCATGCAACATGAGTGCTTATAAGTTCCTCAATGAGCTTTGTACAAGTTTGATGAACGTATGAAACATCTAACAACGTGTTTCTAGGACTCTAAACCAAGTTTCATGAAACATGAGTGCTTATAAGTATCTCAATGAGCTTTGTACAAGTTTCACGAACTTATGAAACATCTAACAATGCGTTTCTAGGACTCTAAACCAAGTTACATGCAACATGAGTTCTTATAAGTTCCTCAATGAACTTTGTACAACTTTGACGAACGTATGAAACATCTAACATCGCGTTTCTAGGACTCTAAACCAAGTTTCATGCAACATGAGTGTTTATAAGTGTCTCAATGAGCTTTGTACAAGTTTGACGAACTTATGAAACATCTAACAACGCGTTTCTAGGACTCTAAACCAATTTTCATGCAACATGAGTGTTTATAAGTGTCTCAATGAGCTTTGTACAAGTTGGACGAACTTATGAAACATCTAACAACTCGTTTCTAGGACTCTAAACCAAGTTTCATGCAACATGAGAGCTTATAAGTTCCTCAATGAGCTATGCACAAGTTTGACGAACTTATGAAACATCTAACAACGCCTTTCTAGGACTCTAAACCAAGTTTCATGCAACAAGAGTGCTTATAAGTATCTCAATGAGCTTTCTACAAGTTTGACGAACGTATGAAACATCTAACAACATGTTTCTAGGACTCTAAACAGAGTTTCATGCAACATGAGTGCTTATAAGTTCCTCAATGAGCTTTGTACTAGTTTGACGAACGTATGAAACATCTAACAACGCGTTTCTAGGACTCTAAACCAAGTTTCATGCAACATGAGTGCTTATAAGTTCTTCAATGAGCTTTGTACAAGTTTGACGAACTTATGAAACATCTAACAACGCGTTTCTAGGACTCTAAACCAAGTTTCATGCAACATGAATGCTTATAAGTTTCTCAATGAGCTTTGTACAAGTTTCATGAATTTATGAAACATCTAACAACGCGTTTCTAGGACTCTAAACAGAGTTTCATGCAACATGAGTGCTTATAAGTTCCTCAATGAGCTTTGTACAAGTTTGACGAACGTATGAAACATCTAACAACGCGTTTCTAGGACTCTAAACCAAGTTTCAAGCAACATGAGTGCTTATAAGTTCCTCAATGAGCTTTGTACAAGTTTGATGAACTTATGAAACATCTAACAACGCGTTTCTAGGACTCTAAACCAAGTTTCATGCAACATGAGTGTTTATAAGTATAATCTCAATGAGATTTGTATAAGTTTGACGAACTTATGAAACATCTAACAACGCGTTTCTAGGACTCTAAACCAATTTTCATGCAACATGAGTGCTTATAAGAATCTCAATGAGATTTGTTTAAGTTTGACGAACTTATGAAAAATCTAACACTGAGTTTCTAGGACTCTAAACCAAGTTTCATGCAACATGAGTGCTTATAAGTATCTCAATGAGCTTTCTACAAGTTTGACGAACGTATGAAACATCTAACAACGTGTTTCTAGGACTCTAAACCAAGTTTCATGCAACATGAGTGCTTATAAGTTCCTCAATGAGCTTTGTACAAGTTTGACGAACGTATGAAACATCTAACAACGCGTTTCTATGACTCTAAACCAAGTTTCATGCAACATGAGTGCTTATAAGTTCCTCAATGAGCTTTGTACAAGTTTCACGAACTTATGAAACATCTAACAACGCGTTTCTAGGACTCTAAACCAAGTTTCATGCAACATGAGTGCTTATAAGTTCCTCAATGAACTTTGTACAAGTTTGATGAATGTATGAAACATCTAACAACGCGTTTCTAGGACTCTAAACCAAGTTTCATGCAACATGAGTGCTTATAAGTATCTCAATGAGCTTTGTATAAGTTTCACGAACTTATGAAACATCTAACAACGCGTTTCTAGGACTCTAAATCAAGTTGCATGCAACATGAGAGCTTATAAATTCCTCAATGAGTTTTGTACAAGTTTGACGAACGTATGAAACATCTAACAACGCGTTTCTAGGACTATAAACCAAGTTTCATGCAACATGAGTGCTTATAAGTTCCCCAATGAGCTTTGTACAAGTTTCACGAACTTATGAAACATCTAACAACGCGTTTCTAGGACTCTAAACCAAGTTTCATGAAACATGAGTGTTTATAAATGTCTCAATGAGCTTTGTACAAGTTTCACGAACTTATGAAACATCAAACAACGCGTTTCTAGGACTCTATACCAAGTTTCATGCAACATGAGTGCTTATAAGTTCCCCAATGATCTTTGTACAAGTTTCACGAACTTATGAAACATCTAACAACGCGTTTCTAGGACTCTAAACCAAGTTACATGCAACATGAGTTCTTATAAGTTCCTCAATGAACTTTGTACAACTTTGACGAACGTATGAAACATCTAACAACGCGTTTCTAGGACTCTAAACCAATTTTCATGCAACATGAGTGCTTATAAGTATCTCAATGAGATTTGTTTAAGTTTGACGAACTTATGAAACATCTAACACTGAGTTTCTAGGACTCTAAACCAAGGTTCATGCAACAAGAATGCTTATAAGTATCTCAATGAGCTTTGTATAAGTTTTACGAACCTATGAAACATCTAACAACTCGTTTCTAGGATTCTAAACCAAGTTTCATGAAATATTAGAGCTTATAAGTTCCTCAATGACCTATGTACAATTTGACGAACGTATGAAACATCTAACAACGTGTTTCTAGGACTCTAAACCAAGTTTCATGCAACATGAGTGCTTATAAGATCCTCAATGAGCTTTGTACAAGTTTGACGAACGTATGAAACATCTAACAACGTGTTTCTAGGACTCTAAACCAAGTTTTATGCAACATGAGAGCTTATAAGTTCCTCAATGAGATTTATCTAAGTTTGACGAACTTATGAAACATCTAACAACGCGTTTCTAGGACTCTAAACCAATTTTCATGCAACATGAGAGTTTATAAGTGTCTCAATGAGCTTTGTACAAGTTGGACGAACTTATGAAACATCTAACAACTCGTTTCTAGGACTCTAAACCAAGTTTCATGCAACATGAGAGCTTATAAGTTCCTCAATGAGCTATGCACAAGTTTGACGAACTTATGAAACATCTAACAACGCGTTTCTAGGACTCTAAACCAAGTTTCATGCAACATGAGTGCTTATAAGTTCCTCAATGAGCTTTGTACAAGTTTGACAAACGTATGAAACATATAACAACGCGTTTCTAGGACTCTAAACAAAGTTGCATGCAACATGAGTGCTTATAAGTTCCTCAATGAGCTTTGTACAAGTTTCATGAATTTATGAAACATCTAACAACGCGTTTATAGGACTCTAAACCAAGTTTCATGCAACATGAGTGCTTATAAGTTCCTAAATGAGTTTTGTACAAGTTTGACGAACGTATGAAACATCTAACAACGCGTTTCTTGGACTCTAAACCAAGTTTCATGCAACATGAGTGTTTATAAGTATAATCTCAATGAGATTTGTATAAGTTTGACGAACTTATGAAACATCTAACAACGCGTTTCTAGGACTCTAGACCAATTTTCATGCAACATGAGTGCTTATAAGTATCTCAATGAGATTTGTTTAAGTTTGACAAACTTATGAAACATCTAACAATTAGTTTCTAGGACTCTAAACCAAGTTTCATGCTACATGAGTGCTTATAAGTATCATCTCAATGAGTTTTGTATAAGTTTGACGAACGTATGAAACATCTAACAACGCCTTTCTAGGACTCTAAACCAAGTTTCATGCAACATGAGTGCTTATAAGTTCCTCAATTAGCATTGTACAAGTTTCACGAACTTATGAAACATCTAACAACGCGTTTCTAGGACTCTAAACCAAGTTACATGCAACATGAGTTCTTATAAGTTCCTCAATGAGCTTTGTACAAGTTTGAAGAACGTGTGAAACATCTAACAACCCGTTTCTAGGACTCTAAACCGAATTTCATGCAACATGAGTTTTATAAGTATAATCTCAATGAGATTTGTATAAGTTTGACGAACTTATGAAACATCTAACAACGCGTGTCTAGGATTTTAAACCAATTTTCATGCAACATGAGTGTTTATAAGTATCTCAATGAGATTTGTGTCAGTTTGACGAACTTATGAAACATCTAACAACGCGTTTCTTGGACTCTAAACCAAGTTTAATGCAACAAGAGTGCTTATAAGTATCTCAATGAGCTTTCTACAAGTTTGACGAACGTATGAAACATCTAACAACTTGTTTCTAGGACTCTAAACAGAGTTTCATGCAACATGAGTGCTTATAAGTTCCTCAATGAGCTTTGTACAAGTTTGACGAACGTATGAAACATCTAACAACGCGTTTCTAGGACTCTAAACCAAGTTTCATGCAACATGAGTGCTTATAAATTCCTCAATGAGCTTTGTACGAGTTTGACAAACTTATGAAACATCTAACAACGCGTTTCTAGGACTCTAAACCAAGTTTCATGCAACATGAGTGCTTATCAGTTCCTCAATGAGCTTTGTACAAGTTTGACGAACTTGTGAAACATCTAACAACGCGTTTCTAGGACTCTAAACCAAGTTTCATGCAACATGAGTGATTATAAGTGTCTCAATGAGCTTTGTACAAGTTTAACGAACGTATGAAACATCTAACAACGTGTTTCTAGGACTCTAAACCAAGTTTCATGCAACATGAGTGCTTATAAGTTTCTCAATGAGCTTTGTACAAGTTTCATGAATTTATGAAACATCTAACAACGCGTTTCTAGGACTCTAAACAGAGTTTCATGCAACATGAGTGCTTATAAGTTCCTCAATGAGCTTTGTACAAGTTTGACGAACGTATGAAACATCTAACAACGCGTTTCTAGGACTCTAAACCAAGTTTCATGCAACATGAGTGCTTATAAGTTCCTCAATGAGCTTTGTACAAGTTTGACGAACTTATGAAACATCTAACAACGCGTTTCTAGGACTCTAAACCAAGTTTCATGCAACATAAGTGCTTATAAGTTCCTCAATGAGCTTTGTACAAGTTTGACGAACTTATGAAACATCTAACAACGCGTTTCTAGGACTCTAAACCAAGTTTCATGCAACATGAATGCTTATAAGTTCCTCAATGAGCATTGTACAAGTTTCACGAACCTATGAAACATCTAACAACGTGTTTCTAGGAGTCTAAACCAAGTTTCATGCAACATGAGTGCTTATAAGTTCCTCAATGAGCTTTGTAAAAGTTTGATGAACATATGAAACATCTAAAAACGCGTTTCTAGGACTCTAAACCAAGTTTCATGCAACATGAGTGCTTATAAGTTCCTAAATGAGCTTTGTACAAGTTTGACTAACGTATGAAACATCTAACACCGCGTTTCTAGGACTCTAAACTAAGTTTCATGCAACATGAGTGTTTATAAGTGTCTCAATGAGCTTTGTACAAGTTTGACGAACTTATGAAACATCTTACAACTCGTTTCTAGGACTCTAAACCAAGTTTCATGCAATATGAGTGCTTATAAGTTCCTCAATGAGCTTTGTACAAGTTTGATGAACGTATGAAACATCGAACAACGCGTTTCTAGGACCCTAAACCAAGTTTCATGCAACATGAGTGCTTATAAGTATCTCAATGAGCTTTGTATAAGTTTCACGAACTTATGAAACATCTAACAACGCGTTTCTAGGACTCTAAATAAAGTTTCATGCAACATGAGAGCTTATAAGTTCCTCAATGAGTTTTGTACAAGTTTGACGAACGTATGAAACATCTAACAACGCGTTTCTAGGACTTTAAACCAAGTTTCATGCAACATGAGTGCTTATAAGTTCCTCAATGAGCATTGTACAAGTTTCACGAACTTATGAAACATCTAACAACGCGTTTCTAGGACTCTAAACCAAGTTACATGCAACATGAGTTCTTGTAAGTTCCTCAATGAGCTTTGTACAAGTTTGACGAACATGTGAAACATCTAACAACGCGTTTCTAGGACTCTAAACTGAGTTTCATGCAACATGAGTATTTATAAGTATAATCTCAATGAGATTTGTATAAGTTTGACGAACTTATGAAACATCTAACAACGCGTTTCTAGGACTTTAAACCAATTTTCATGCAACATGAGTGCTTATAAGTATCTCAATGAGATTTGTTTCAGTTTGACGAACTTATGAAACATCTAACAACGCGTTTCTAGGACTTTAAACCAAGTTTCATACAACAAGAGTGCTTATAAGTATCTCAATGAGCTTTCTACAAGTTTGACGAACGTATGAAACATCTAACAACGTGTTTCTAGGACTCTAAACAGAGTTTCATGCAACATGAGTGCTTATAAGTTCCTCAATGAGCTTTGTACAAGTTTGACAAACGTATGAAACATCTAACAACGCGTTTCTAGGACTCTAAACCAAGTTTCATGCAACATGAGTGCTTATAAGTTCCTCAATGAGCTTTGTACAAGTTTGACGAACTTATGAAACATCTAACAACGCGTTTCTAGGACTCTAAACCAAGTTTCATGCAACATGAGGGCTTATAAGTTCCTCAATGAGCTTTGTACAAGTTTGACGAACGTATGAAACATCTAACAACGCGTTTCTAGGACTCTAAACCAAGTTTCATGCAACATGAGTGCTTATAAGTTCCTCAATGAGCTTTGTACAAGTTTTACGAACGTATGAAACATCTAACAACGCGTTTCTAGGACTCTAAACCAAGTTTTATGCAACATGAGGGCTTATAAGTATCTCAATGAGCTTTGTATAAGTTTCACGAAGTTATGAAATATCTAACAACGCGTTTCTAGGACTCTAAACCAAGTTTCATGCAACATGAGTGCTTATAAGTTCCTCAATGAGCATTGTACAAGTTTCACGAACGTATGAAACATCTAACAACGCGTTTCTAGGAATTTAAACCAAGTTTCATGCAACATGAGTGCTTATAAGTTCCTCAATGAGCATTGTACAAGTTTCACGAACTTATGAAACATCTAACAACGCGTTTCTAGGACTCTAAACCAAGTTTCATGCAACATGAGTGTTTATAAATATAATCTCAATGAGATTTGTATAAGTTTGACGAACTTATGAAACATCTAACAACGCGTTTCTATGACTTTAAACCAAGTTTCATGCAACATGAGTGTTTATAAGTATAACCTCAATGAGATTTGTATAAGTTTGACGAACTTATGAAACATCTAACAACGCGTTTCTAGGACTCTAAACAAATTTTACTGCAACATGAGTGCTTATAAGTATCTCAATGAGATTTGTTTAAGTTTGACGAACTTATGAAACATCTAACAACGAGTTTCTAGGACTCTAAACCAAGTTTCATGCAACATGAGTGCTTATAAGTTCCTCAATGAGCTTTGTACAAGTTTGAAGAATGTATGAAACATCTAACAACGTGTTTCTAGGACTCTAAACCAAATTTCATGCAACATGAGTGCTTATAAGTTCCTCAATGAGCTTTTTACAAGTTTGACGAACGTATGAAACATCTAACAACGTGTTTCTAGGACTCTAAACCAAGTTTCATGCAACATGAGAGCTTATAAGTTCCTCAATGAGATTTATACAAGTTTGAGGAACTTATGAAACATCTAACAATGCGTTTCCATGACTATAAACCAAGTTTCATGCAACATGAGTGCTTATAAGTCCGTCAATGAGCTTTGTACAAGTTTGACGAACGTATGAAACATCTAACAACGCGTTTCTAGGACTCTAAACAAAGTTTCATGCAACATGAGTGCTTATAAGTTCCTCAATGAGCTTTGTACAAGTTTGACGAACGTATGAAACATCTAACAACGCTTTTCTAGGACTTTAAACCAAGTTTCATGCAACATGAGTGTTTATAAGTCTCTCAATGAGCTTTGTACAAGTTTGACGAACTTATGAAACATCTAACAACTCGTTTCTAGGACTCTAAACCAAGTTTCATGCAATATGAGTGCTTATAAGTTCCTCAATGAGCTTTGTACAAGTTTGACGAACTTATGAAACATCTAACAACGCGTTTCTAGGACTTTAAACCAAGTTTCATGCAACATGAGTGCTTATAAGTTCCTCAATAAGCTTTGTACAAGTTTGACAAACGTATGAAACATATAACAACGCGTTTCTAGGACTTTAAACCAAGTTTCATGCAACATGAATGCTTATAAGTTCCTCAATAAGCTTTGTACAAGTTTCACGAACGTATGAAACATCTAACAACGTGTTTCTAGGACTCTAAACCAAGTTTCATGCAACATGAGTGCTTATAAGTTCCTCAATGAGCTTTGTACAAGTTTGACGAACGTATGAAACATCTAACAACGCGTTTCTAGGACTCTAAACCAAGTTTCATGCAACATGAGTGTTTATAAGTGTCTCAATGAGCTTTGTACAAGTTTGACGAACTTATGAAACATCTAACAACTCGTTTCTAGGACTCTAAACCAAGTTTCATGCAACATGAGAGCTTATAAGTTCCTCAATGAGCTTTGTACAAGTTTGACGAACATATGAAACATCTAACAACGCGTTTCTAGGACTCCAAAAAAAGTTTCATGCAACATGAGTGTTTATAAGTTCCTCAATGAGCTTTGTACAAGTTTCACGAAATTATGAAACATCTAACAATGCGTTTCGAGGACTCTGAACCAAGTTTCATGCAAGATGAGTGCTTATAAGTTCCTCAATCAGCTTTGTACAAGTTTGACGAACTTATGAAACATTTAACAACGCGTTTCTAGAACTCTAAACCAAGTTTCATGCAACATGAGAGCTTATAAGTTCCTCAATGAGCTTTGTACAAGTTTGACGAACGTATGAAACATCTAACAACGCGTTTCTAGGACTCTAAACCAAGTTTCATGCAACATGAGTGTTGATAAGTTTCTCAATGAGCTTTGTACAAGTTTCACGAACTTATGAAACATCTAACAACGCAATTCTAGGACTCTAAACCAAGTTTCATGCAACATGAGTGATTATAAGTGTCTCAATGAGCTTTGTACAAGTTTAACGAACATATGAAACATCTAACAACGCGTTTCTAGGACTCTAAACCAAGTTTCATGCAACATGAGTGCTTATAAGTTCCTCAATGAGCTTTGTACAAGTTTCACGAACTTATGAAGCATCTAATAACGCGTTTCTAGGACTCTAAACCAAGTTACATGCAACATGAGTTCTTATAAGTTCCTCAATGAGCTTTGTACAAGTTTGACGAACGTATGAAACATCTAACAAAGCGTTTCTAGGACTCTAAACAAAGTTTAATGCAATATGAGTGTTTATAAGTGTCTCAATGAGCTTTGTACAAGTTTGACGAACTTATGAAACATCTAACAACGCGGTTCTAGGACTATAAACCAAGTTTCATGCAACATGAGTGCTTATAAGTCCCTCAATGAGCTTTGTACTAGTTTGACGAATGTATGAAACATCTAACAACGCGTTTCTAGGACTCTAAACCAAGTTTCATGCAACATGAGTGCTTATAAGTTCCTCAATGAGCTTTGTACAAGTTTGACGAACGTATGAAACATCTAACAACGCGTTTCTAGGACTCTAAACCAAGTTTCATGCAACATGAGGGCTTATAAGTATCTCAATGAGCTTTGTTTAAGTTTCACGAACTTATGAAACATCTAACAACGCGTTTCTAGGACTCTAAACCAAGTTTCATGCAACATGAGTGCTTATAAGTCCGTCAATGAGCTTTGTACAAGTTTGACGAACGTATGAAACATCTAACAACGCGTTTCTAGGACTCTAAACCAAGTTTCATGCAACATGAGTGCTTATAAGTTCCTCAATGAGCTTTGTACAAGTTCGACGAACGTATGAAACATCTAACAACGCTTTTCTAGGACTTTAAACCAAGTTTCATGCAACATCAGTGTTTATAAGTCTCTCAATGAGCTTTGTACAAGTTTGACGAACTTATGAAACATCTAACAACTCGTTTCTAGGACTCTAGACCAAGTTTCATGCAACATGAGAGCTTATAAGTTCCTCAATGAGCTATGTACAAGTTTGACGAACTTATGAAACATCTAACAACGCGTTTCTGGACTTTAAACAAAGTTTCATGCAACATGAGTGCTTATAAGTTCCTCAATAAGCTTTGTACAAGTTTGACAAACGTATGGAACATATAACAACGCGTTTCTAGGACTCTAAACAAAGTTTCATGCAATATGAGTGCTTATAAGTTTCTCAATGAACTTTGTACAAGTTTCACGAACGTATGAAACATCTAACAACGTGTTTCTAGGACTCTAAACCAAGTTTCATGCAACATGAGTGCTTATAAGTTCCTCAATGAGCTTTGTACAAGTTTCACGAACTTATGAAACATCTAACAACGCGTTTCTAGGAGTCTAAACCAAGTTACATGCAACATGAGTTCTTATAAGTTCCTCAATGAGCTTTGTACAAGTTTGACGAACGTATGAAACATCTAACAACGCGTTTCTAGGACTCTAAACCAAGTTTTATGCAACATGAGTGTTTATAAGTGTCTCAATTAGCTTTGTACAAGTTTGACGAACTTATGAAACATCTAACAACTCGTTTCTAGGACACTAAACCAAGTTTCATGCAACATGAGAGCTTATAAGTTCCTCAATGAGCTTTGTACAAATTTGACGAACATATGAAACATCTAACAACGCGTTTCTAGGACTCTAAAAAAAGTTTCATGCAACATGAGTGTTTATAAGTTCCTCAATGAGCTTTGTACAAGTTTCACGAAATTCTGAAACATCTAACAATGCGTTTCGAGGACTCTGAACCAAGTTTCATGCAAGATGAGTGCTTATAAGTTCCTCAATCAGCTTTGTACAAGTTTGATGAACTTATGAAACATTTAACACCGCGTTTCTAGAACTCTAAACCAAGTTTCATGCAACATGAGACCTTATAAGTTCCTCAATGAGCTTTGTACAAGTTTGACGAACGTATGAAACATCTAACAACGCGTTTCTAGGACTCTAAACCAAGTTTCATGCAACATGAGTGCTTATAAGTTTCTCAATGAGCTTTGTACAAGTTTCACGAACTTATGAAACATCTAACAACGCAATTCTAGGACTCTAAACCAAGTTTCATGCAACATGAGTGATTATAAGTGTCTCAATGAGCTTTGTACAAGTTTAACGAACGTATGAAACATCTAACAACGCGTTTCTAGGACTCTAAACCAAGTTTCATGCAACATGAGTGCTTATAAGTTCCTCAATGAGCTTTGTACAAGTTTCACGAACTTATGAAGCATCTAATAACGCGTTTCTAGGACTCTAAACCAAGTTACATGCAACATGAGTTCTTATAAGTTCCTCAATGAGCTTTGTACAAGTTTGACGAACGTATGAAACATCTAACAAAGCGTTTCTAGGACTCTAAACAAAGTTTAATGCAACATGAGTGTTTATAAGTGTCTCAATGACCTTTGTACAAGTTTGACGAACTTATGAAACATCTAACAACGCGTTTCTAGGACTATAAACCAAGTTTCATGCAACATGAGTGCTTATAAGTCCCTCTATGAGCTTTGTACTAGTTTGACGAACATATGAAACATCTAACAACGCGTTTCTAGGACTCTAAACAAAGTTTCATGCAACATGAGTGCTTATAAAATCCTCAATGAGCTTTGTACAAGTTTGACGAACGTATGAAACATCTAACAACGCGTTTCTAGGACTCTAAACCAAGTTTCATGCAACATGAGGGCTTATAAGTATCTCAATGAGCTTTGTATAAGTTTCACGAACTTATGAAACATCTAACAACGCGTTTCTAGGACTCTAAACCAAGTTTCATGCAACATGAGTGTTTATAAGTTCCTCAATGAGCATTGTACAAGTTTCACGAACCTATGAAACATCTAACAACGCGTTTCTAGGACTCTAAATCAAGTTTCATGCAACATGAGAGATTATAAGTTCCTCAATGAGCTTTGTACAAGTTTGACGAACATATGAAACATCTAAAAACGCGTTTCTAGGACTATAAACCAAGTTTCATGCAACATGAGTCCTTATAAGTTCCTCAATGAGCATTGTACAAGTTTCACGAACTTATGAAACATCTAACAACACGTTTCTAGGACTCTAAACCAAGTTGCATGCAACATAAGTTCTTATAAGTTCCTCAATGAGCTTTGTACAAATTTGACGAACGTATGAAACATCTAACAACGCGTTTCTAGGACTCTAAACCAAGTTTCATGCAACATGAGTGTTTAGAAGTATAATCTCAATGAGATTTGTATAAGTTTGACGAACTTATGAAACATCTAACAACGAGTTTCTAGGACTCTAAACCAAGTTTCATGCAACATGATTGCTTATAAGTTCCTCAATTAGCTTTGTACAAGTTTGACGAACGTATGAAACATCTAACAACGTGTTTCTAGGACTCTAAACCAAGTTTCATGCAACATGAGTGCTTATAAGTTCCTCAATGAGCTTTTTACAAGTTTGACGAACGTATGAAACATCTAACAACGTGTTTCTAGGACTCTAAAACAAGTTTCATGCAACATGAGAGCTTATAAGTTCCTCAATGAGATTTATACAAGTTTCACGAACTTATGAAACATCTAACAATGCGTTTCTAGGACTATAAACCAAGTTTCATGCAACATGAGTGCTTATAAGTCCCTTAATGAGCTTTGTACAAGTTTGACGAACGTATGAAACATCTAACAACGCGTTTCTAGGACTCTAAACCAAGTTTCATGCAACATGAGTGCTTATAAGTTCCTCAATGAGCTTTGTACAAGTTTGACGAACGTATGAAACATCTAACAACGCTTTTCTAGGACTTTAAACCAAGTTTCATGCAACATGAGTGTTTATAAGTCTCTCAATGAGCTTTGTACAAGTTTGACGAACTTATGAAACATCTAACAACTCGTTTCTAGGACTCTAAACCAAGTTTCATGCAATATGAGTGCTTATAAGTTCCTCAATGAGCTTTGTACAAGTTTGACGAACTTATGAAACATCTAACAACGCGTTTCTAGGACTTTAAACCAAGTTTCATGCAACATGAGTGCTTATAAGTTCCTCAATAAGCTTTGTACAAGTTTGACAAACGTATGAAACATATAACAACGCGTTTCTAGGACTTTAAACCAAGTTTCATGCAACATGAATGCTTATAAGTTCCTCAATAAGCTTTGTACAAGTTTCACGAACGTATGAAACATCTAACAACGTGTTTCTAGGACTCTAAACCAAGTTTCATGCAACATGAGTGCTTATAAGTTCCTCAATGAGCTTTGTACAAGTTTGACGAACGTATGAAACATCTAACAACGTGTTTCTAGGACTCTAAACCAAGTTTCATGCAACATGAGTGTTTATAAGTGTCTCAATGAGCATTGTACAAGTTTGACGAACGTATGAAACATCTAACAACGTGTTTCTACGTACAAGTTTGACGAACTTATGAAACATCTAACAACGCGTTTCTAGGACTCTAAACCAAGTTTCATGCAACATGAGTGTTTATAAGTGTCTCAATGAGCATTGTACAAGTTTGACGAACGTATGAAACATCTAACAACGTGTTTCTACGTACAAGTTTGACGAACTTATGAAACATCTAACAACGCGTTTCTAGGACTTTAAACCAAGTTTCATGCAACATGAGTGCTTATAAGTTCCTCAATGAGCTTTGTACAAGTTTGACAAACGTATGAAACATCTAACAACGCTTTTCTAGGACATTAAACAAAGTTTCATGCAACATGAGTGCTTATAAGTTCCTCAATGAGATTTGTACAAGTTTCACGAACGTACGAAACATCTAACAACGCGTTTCTAGGACTCTAAACCAAGTTTCATGCAACATGAGTTCTTATAAGTTCCTCAATAAGCTTTGTACAAATTTGACGAACGTATGAAACATCTAACAACACGTTTCTAGGACTCTAAACCAAGTTTCATGCAACATGAGTGTTTATAAGTATAATCTCAATGAGATTTGTATAAGTTTGACGAACTTATGAAACATCTAACAACGCGTTTCTAGGACTCTAAACCAATTTTCATGCAACATGAGTGCTTATAAGTATCTCAATGAGATTTGTTTAAGTTTGACGAACTTATGAAACATCTAACAACGAGTTTCTAGGAGTCTAAACCAAGTTTCATGCAACATGAGTGCTTATAAGTTCCTCAATGAGCTTTGTATAAGTTTGACGAACGTATGAAACATCTAACAACGTGTTTCTAGGACTCTAAACCAAGTTTCATGCAACATGAGTGCTTATAAGTTCCTCAATGAGCTTTTTACAAGTTTGACGAACGTATGAAACATCTAACAACGTGTTTCTAGGACTCTAAAACAAGTTTCATGCAACATGAGAGCTTATAAGTTCCTCAATGAGATTTATACAAGTTTGACGAACTTATGAAACATCTAACAATGCGTTTCTAGGACTATAAACCAAGTTTCATGCAACATGAGTGCTTATAAGTCCCTCAATGAGCTTTGTACAAGTTTGACGAACGTATGAAACATCTAACAACGCGTTTCTAGGACTCTAAACCAAGTTTCATGCAACATGAGTGCTTATAAGTTCCTCAATGATCTTTGTACAAGTTTGACGAACGTATGAAACATCTAACAACGCTTTTCTAGGACTTTAAACCAAATTTCATGCAACATGAGTGTTTATAAGTCTCTCAATGAGCTTTGTACAAGTTTGACGAACTTATGAAACATCTAAAAACTCGTTTCTAGGACTCTAAACCAAGTTTCATGCAACATGAGAGCTTATAAGTTCCTCAATGAGCTA
This sequence comes from Cochlearia excelsa, assembly GCA_963556525.1. Taxonomy (NCBI): domain Eukaryota; kingdom Viridiplantae; phylum Streptophyta; class Magnoliopsida; order Brassicales; family Brassicaceae; genus Cochlearia; species Cochlearia excelsa. Next base: position 32,819,735 of record OY748327.1, on the reverse strand, counting down.
TGTACAAGGTTGACGAACTTATGAAACCTCTAACAACGCGTTTCTATGACTTTAAACCAAGTTTCATGCAACATGAGTGCTTATAAGTTCCTCAATGAGCTTTGTACAAGTTTGAAAAACGTATGAAACATATAACAACGCGTTTCTAGGACTCTAAACAAAGTTTCATGCAACATGAGTGCTTATAAGTTCCTCAATGAGCTTTGTACAAGTTTCACGAACGTATGAAACATCTAACAACGCGTTTGTAGGACTCTAAACCAAGTTTCATGCAACATGAGTGCTTATAAGTTCCTCAATGAGCTTTGTACAAGTTTCACGAACTTATGAAACATCTAACAACGCGTTTCTAGGACTCTAAACCAAGTTACATGCAACATGAGTTCTTATAAGTTCCTCAATTAGCTTTGTACAAGTTTGACGAACGTATGAAACATCTAACAACGCGTTTCTAGGACTCTAAACCAAGTTTCATGCAACATGAGTGTTTATAAGTGTCTGAATGAGCTTTGTACAAGTTTGACGAACTTATGAAACATCTAACAACTCGTTTCTAGGACTCTAAACCAAGTTTCATGCAACATGAGAGCTTATAAGTTCCTCAATGAGCTTTATACAAGTTTGACGAACATATGAAACATCTAACAACGCGTTTCTAGGACTCTAAACAAAGTTTGATGCAACATGAGTGCTTATAAGTTCCTCAATGAGCTTTGTACAAGTTTCACGAAATTATGAAACATCTAACAATGTGTTTCGAGGACTCTGAACCAAGTTTCATGCAAGATGAGTGCTTATAAGTTCCTCAATCAGATTTGTACAAGTTTGACGAACTTATGAAACATTTAACAATGCGTTTCTAGGACTCTAAACCAAGTTTGATGCAACATGAGAGCTTATAAGTTCCTCAATGAGCTTTGTACAAGTTTGACGAACGTATGAAACATCTAACAACGCGTTTCTAGGACTCTAAACCAAGTTTCATGCAACATGAGTGATTATAAGTGTCTCAATGAGCTTTGTACAAGTTTGACGAACGTATGAAACATCTAACAACGCGCTTCTAGGACTCTAAACCAAGTTTCATGCAACATGAGTGCTTATAAGTTCCTCAATGAGCTTTGTACAAGTTTCACGAACTTTTGAAGCATCTAACAACGCGTTTCCAGGACTCTAAACCAAGTTACATGCAACATAAGTTCTTATAAGTTCCTCAATGAGCTTTGTACAAGTTTGACGAACGTATGAAACATCTAACAAAGCGTTTCTAGGACTCTAAACCAAGTTTCATGCAACATGAGTGTTTATAAGTGTCTCAATGAGCTTTGTACAAGTTTGACGAACTTATGAAACATCTAACAACGCGTTTCTAGGACTATAAACCAAGTTTCATGCAACATGAGTGCTTATAAGTCCGTCAATGAGCTTTGTACAAGTTTGACGAACGTATGAAACATCTAACAACGTGTTTCTAGGACTCTAAACCAAGTTTCATGCAACATGAGTGCTTATAAGTTCCTCAATGAGCTTTGTACAAGTTTGACGAACGTATGAAACATCTAACAACCCTTTTCTAGGACTTTAAACCAAGTTTCATGAAACATGAGTGTTTATAAGTCTCTCAATGAGCTTTGTACAAGTTTGACGAACTTATGAAACATCTAACAACTCGTTTCTAGGACTCTAAACCAAGTTTCATGCAACATGAGAGCTTATAAGTTCCTCAATGAGCTATGTACAAGTTTGACGAACTTATGAAACATCTAACAACGTGTTTCTAGGACTCTAAAGCAAGTTTCATGCAACATGAGTGCTTATAAGTTCCTCAATGAGCTTTGTACAAGTTTGACAAACGTATGAAACATATAACAACGCGTTTCTAGGACTCTAAACAAAGTTACATGCAACATGAGTGCTTATAAGTTCCTCAATGAGATTTGTACAAGTTTCACGAACGTATGAAACATCTAACAACGTGTTTCTAGGACTCTAAACCAAGTTTCATGCAACATGAGTGCTTATAAGTTCCCCAATGAGCTTTGTACAAGTTTCACGAACTTATGAAACATCTAACAACGCGTTTCTAGGACTCTAAACCAAGTTTCATGCAACATGAGATTTTATAAGTGTCTCAATGAGCTTTGTACAAGTTTGACGAACTTATGAAACATCTAACAACTCGTTTCTAGGACTCTAAACCAAGTTTCATGCAACATGATTGCTTAGAAGTTCCTCAATGAGCTTTGTACAAGTTTGACGAACGTATGAAACATCTAACAACACGTTTCTAGGACTCTAAACCAAGTTTCATGCAACATGAGTGTTTATAAGTGTCTCAATGAGCTTTGTAAAAGTTTGACGAACTTATGAAATATCTAACAACTCGTTTCTAGGACTCTAAACAAAGTTTCATGCAACATGAGTGCTTATAAGTTCCTCAATGAGCTTTGTACAATTTGACGAACTTATGAAATATCTAATAACGCGTTTCTAGGACTCCTAAACAAGTTTCATGCAACATGAGTGTTTATAAGTGTCTCAATGAGCTTTGTACAAGTTTGACGAACGTATGAAACATCTAACAACGCGTTTCTAGGACTCTAAACCAAGTTTCATGCAACATGAGTGTTTATAAGTGTCTCAATGAGTTTTGTACAAGTTTGACGAACTTATGAAACATCTAACAACGCGTTTCTAGGACTCTAAACCAAGTTTCATGCAACATGAGAGCTTATAAGTTCCTCAATGAGCTTTGTACAAGTTTGACAAACTTATGAAACATCTAACAACTCGTTTCTAGGACTTTAAATCAAGTTTGATGCAACATGAGAGCTTATAAGTTCCTCAATGAGATTTGTACAAGTTTGACGAACGTATGAAACATCTAACAACGTTTTTCTAGGACTCTAATCCAAGTTTCATGCGACATGAGTGCTTATAAGTTCCTCAATGAGCTTTGTACAAGTTTGACGAACGTATGAAACATCTAACAACGAGTTTTTAGGACTCTAAACCAAGTTTAATGCAACATGAGAGCTTATAAGTTCCTCAATGAGCTTTATACAAGTTTGACAAACTTATGAGACATCTAACAACGCGTTTCTAGGACTCTAAACCAAGTTTCATGCAACATGAGTGCTTATAAGTTCCTCAATGAGCTTTGTACAGGTTCGGCGAACTTATGAAACATCTAACAACGCGTTTCTAGGACTCTAAACCAAGTTTCGTGCAACATGAGAGCTTATAAGTTCCTCAATGAGCTTTGTACAAGTTCGACGAACATATGAAACATCTAATTCTAGGACTCTAAACAAAGTTTCATGCAACATGAGTGCTTACAAGTTCCTCAATGAGCTTTGTACAAGTTTGACGAACGTATGAAACATCTAACAACACGTTTCTAGGACTCTAAACCAAGTTTCATGCAACATGAGTGTTTATAAGTGTATCAATGAGCTTTTTACAAGTTTGACGAACTTATGAAACATCTAACAACTCGTTTCTAAGACTCTAAACCAAGTTTCATGCAACATGAGTGTTTATAAGTGTCTCAATGAGCTTTGTACAAGTTTGACGAACTTATGAAACATCTAACAACTCGTTTCTAGGACTCTAAACCAAGTTTCATGCAACATGAGTGCTTATAAGTTCCTCAATGAGCTTTGTACAAGTTGGACGAACGTATGAAACATCTAACAACACGTTTCTAGGACTCTAAACCAAGTTTCCTGCAACATGAGTGTTTATAAGTGTCTCAATGAGCTTTGTACAAGTTTGACGAACTTATGAAACATCTAACAACTCGTTTCTAGGACTCTAAACAAAGTTTCATGCAACATGAGTGCTTATAAGTTCCTCAATGAGCTTTGTACAAGTTGACGACCTTATGAAATATCTAACAACGCGTTTCTAGGACTCCTAAACAAGTTTCATGCAACATGAGTGTTTATAAGTGTCTCAATGAGCTTTTTACAAGTTTCACAAACTTATGAAACATCTAACAACACGTTTCTAGGACTCTAAACAAGGTTTCATGCAACATGAGTGCTTATAAGTTCCTCAATGAGCTTTGTACAAGTTTCACGAATTTATAATACATCTAACAACGCGTTTCTAGGACTCTAAACCAAGTTTCATGCAACATGAGAGATTATAAGTTCCTCAATGAGCTTTGTACAAGTTTGACGAACTTATGAAACATCTAACAACTCGTTTCTAGGACTTTAAATCAAGTTTCATGCAACATGAGAGCTTATAAGTTCCTCAATGAGATTTGTACAAGTTTGACGAATGTATGAAACATCTATCAACGTGTTTCTAGGACTCTAATCCAAGTTTCATGCGACATGAGTGCTTATAAGTTCCTCAATGAGCTTTGTACAAGTTTGACGAACGTATGAAACATCTAACAACGAGTTTTTAGGACTCTAAACCAAGTTTAATGCAACATGGAGAGCTTATAAGTTCCTCAATGAGCTTTATACAAGTTTGAAGAACGTATGAGACATCTAACAACGCGTTTCTAGGACTCTAAACCAAGTTTCATGCAACATGAGTTCTTATAAGTTCCTCAATGAGCTTTGTACAAGTTTGACGAACGTATGAAACATCTAACAACGTGTTTCTAGGACTCTAAACCAAGTTCCATGCAACATGAGTGCTTATAAGTTCCTCAATGAGCTTTGTACAAGTTTCACGAACTTATGAAACATCTAACAACGCGTTTCTAGGACTCTAAACCAAGTTTCAAGCAACATGAGTTCTTATAAGTATCTCAATGAGCTTTGTACAAGTTTGACGAACTTAGGAAACATCTAACAACACGTTTCTAGGACTCTAAACCAAGTTTCATGCAACATGAGTGATTATAAGTGTCTCAATGAGCTTTGTACAAGTTTGACGAACGTATGAAACATCTAACAACGCGCTTCTAGGACTCTAAACCAAGTTTCATGCAACATGAGTGCTTATAAGTTCCTCAATGAGCTTTGTACAAGTTTCACGAACTTTTGAAGCATCTAACAACGCGTTTCCAGGACTCTAAACCAAGTTACATGCAACATAAGTTCTTATAAGTTCCTCAATGAGTTTTGTACAAGTTTGACGAACGTATGAAACATCTAACAAAGCGTTTCTAGGACTCTAAACCAAGTTTCATGCAACATGAGTGTTTATAAGTGTCTCAATGAGCTTTGTACAAGTTTGACGAACGTATGAAACATCTAACAACGCGCTTCTAGGACTCTAAACCAAGTTTCATGCAACATGAGTGCTTATAAGTTCCTCAATGAGCTTTGTACAAGTTTCACGAACTTTTGAAGCATCTAACAACGCGTTTCCAGGACTCTAAACCAAGTTACATGCAACATAAGTTCTTATAAGTTCCTCAATGAGCTTTGTACAAGTTTGACGAACGTATGAAACATCTAACAAAGCGTTTCTAGGACTCTAAACCAAGTTTCATGCAACATGAGTGTTTATAAGTGTCTCAATGAGCTTTGTACAAGTTTGACGAACTTATGAAACATCTAACAACGCGTTTCTAGGACTATAAACCAAGTTTCATGCAACATGAGTGCTTATAAGTCCGTCAATGAGCTTTGTACAAGTTTGACGAACGTATGAAACATCTAACAACGTGTTTCTAGGACTCTAAACCAAGTTTCATGCAACATGAGTGCTTATAAGTTCCTCAATGAGCTTTGTACAAGTTTGACGAACGTATGAAACATCTAACAACCCTTTTCTAGGACTTTAAACCAAGTTTCATGAAACATGAGTGTTTATAAGTCTCTCAATGAGCTTTGTACAAGTTTGACGAACTTATGAAACATCTAACAACTCGTTTCTAGGACTCTAAACCAAGTTTCATGCAACATGAGAGCTTATAAGTTCCTCAATGAGCTATGTACAAGTTTGACGAACTTATGAAACATCTAACAACGTGTTTCTAGGACTCTAAAGCAAGTTTCATGCAACATGAGTGCTTATAAGTTCCTCAATGAGCTTTGTACAAGTTTGACAAACGTATGAAACATATAACAACGCGTTTCTAGGACTCTAAACAAAGTTACATGCAACATGAGTGCTTATAAGTTCCTCAATGAGATTTGTACAAGTTTCACGAACGTATGAAACATCTAACAACGTGTTTCTAGGACTCTAAACCAAGTTTCATGCAACATGAGTGCTTATAAGTTCCCCAATGAGCTTTGTACAAGTTTCACGAACTTATGAAACATCTAACAACGCGTTTCTAGGACTCTAAACCAAGTTTCATGCAACATGAGATTTTATAAGTGTCTCAATGAGCTTTGTACAAGTTTGACGAACTTATGAAACATCTAACAACTCGTTTCTAGGACTCTAAACCAAGTTTCATGCAACATGATTGCTTAGAAGTTCCTCAATGAGCTTTGTACAAGTTTGACGAACGTATGAAACATCTAACAACACGTTTCTAGGACTCTAAACCAAGTTTCATGCAACATGAGTGTTTATAAGTGTCTCAATGAGCTTTGTAAAAGTTTGACGAACTTATGAAATATCTAACAACTCGTTTCTAGGACTCTAAACAAAGTTTCATGCAACATGAGTGCTTATAAGTTCCTCAATGAGCTTTGTACAATTTGACGAACTTATGAAATATCTAATAACGCGTTTCTAGGACTCCTAAACAAGTTTCATGCAACATGAGTGTTTATAAGTGTCTCAATGAGCTTTGTACAAGTTTGACGAACGTATGAAACATCTAACAACGCGTTTCTAGGACTCTAAACCAAGTTTCATGCAACATGAGTGTTTATAAGTGTCTCAATGAGTTTTGTACAAGTTTGACGAACTTATGAAACATCTAACAACGCGTTTCTAGGACTCTAAACCAAGTTTCATGCAACATGAGAGCTTATAAGTTCCTCAATGAGCTTTGTACAAGTTTGACAAACTTATGAAACATCTAACAACTCGTTTCTAGGACTTTAAATCAAGTTTGATGCAACATGAGAGCTTATAAGTTCCTCAATGAGATTTGTACAAGTTTGACGAACGTATGAAACATCTAACAACGTTTTTCTAGGACTCTAATCCAAGTTTCATGCGACATGAGTGCTTATAAGTTCCTCAATGAGCTTTGTACAAGTTTGACGAACGTATGAAACATCTAACAACGAGTTTTTAGGACTCTAAACCAAGTTTAATGCAACATGAGAGCTTATAAGTTCCTCAATGAGCTTTATACAAGTTTGACAAACTTATGAGACATCTAACAACGCGTTTCTAGGACTCTAAACCAAGTTTCATGCAACATGAGTGCTTATAAGTTCCTCAATGAGCTTTGTACAGGTTCGGCGAACTTATGAAACATCTAACAACGCGTTTCTAGGACTCTAAACCAAGTTTCGTGCAACATGAGAGCTTATAAGTTCCTCAATGAGCTTTGTACAAGTTCGACGAACATATGAAACATCTAATTCTAGGACTCTAAACAAAGTTTCATGCAACATGAGTGCTTACAAGTTCCTCAATGAGCTTTGTACAAGTTTGACGAACGTATGAAACATCTAACAACACGTTTCTAGGACTCTAAACCAAGTTTCATGCAACATGAGTGTTTATAAGTGTATCAATGAGCTTTTTACAAGTTTGACGAACTTATGAAACATCTAACAACTCGTTTCTAAGACTCTAAACCAAGTTTCATGCAACATGAGTGTTTATAAGTGTCTCAATGAGCTTTGTACAAGTTTGACGAACTTATGAAACATCTAACAACTCGTTTCTAGGACTCTAAACCAAGTTTCATGCAACATGAGTGCTTATAAGTTCCTCAATGAGCTTTGTACAAGTTTGACGAACGTATGAAACATCTAACAACACGTTTCTAGGACTCTAAACCAAGTTTCCTGCAACATGAGTGTTTATAAGTGTCTCAATGAGCTTTGTACAAGTTTGACGAACTTATGAAACATCTAACAACTCGTTTCTAGGACTCTAAACAAAGTTTCATGCAACATGAGTGCTTATAAGTTCCTCAATGAGCTTTGTACAAGTTGACGACCTTATGAAATATCTAACAACGCGTTTCTAGGACTCCTAAACAAGTTTCATGCAACATGAGTGTTTATAAGTGTCTCAATGAGCTTTTTACAAGTTTCACAAACTTATGAAACATCTAACAACACGTTTCTAGGACTCTAAACAAGGTTTCATGCAACATGAGTGCTTATAAGTTCCTCAATGAGCTTTGTACAAGTTTCTCGAATTTATAATACATCTAACAACGCGTTTCTAGGACTCTAAACCAAGTTTCATGCAACATGAAAGATTATAAGTTCCTCAATGAGCTTTGTACAAGTTTGACGAACTTATGAAACATCTAACAACTCGTTTCTAGGACTTTAAATCAAGTTTCATGCAACATGAGAGCTTATAAGTTCCTCAATGAGATTTGTACAAGTTTGACGAATGTATGAAACATCTAACAACGTGTTTCTAGGACTCTAATCCAAGTTTCATGCGACATGAGTGCTTATAAGTTCCTCAATGAGCTTTGTACAAGTTTGACGAACGTATGAAACATCTAACAACGAGTTTTTAGGACTCTAAACCAAGTTTAATGCAACATGGAGAGCTTATAAGTTCCTCAATGAGCTTTATACAAGTTTGAAGAACGTATGAGACATCTAACAACGCGTTTCTAGGACTCTAAACCAAGTTTCATGCAACATGAGTTCTTATAAGTTCCTCAATGAGCTTTGTACAAGTTTGACGAACGTATGAAACATCTAACAACGTGTTTCTAGGACTCTAAACCAAGTTCCATGCAACATGAGTGCTTATAAGTTCCTCAATGAGCTTTGTACAAGTTTCACGAACTTATGAAACATCTAACAACGCGTTTCTAGGACTCTAAACCAAGTTTCAAGCAACATGAGTTCTTATAAGTATCTCAATGAGCTTTGTACAAGTTTGACGAACTTAGGAAACATCTAACAACACGTTTCTAGGACTCTAAACCAAGTTTCATGCAACATGAGAGCTTATGAGTTCCTCAATGAGCTTTGTACAAGTTTGACGAACGTATGAAACATCTAACAACGCGTTTCTAGGACTCTAAACCAAGTTTCATGCAATATGAGTGCTTATAAGTATCTCAATGAGCTTTGTACAAGTTTGACGAACTTATGAAACATCTAAAAACTCGTTTGTAGGACTCTAAACCAAGTTTCATGCAACATGAGTACTTATAAGTTCCTCAAAGAGCTTTGTACAAGTTTCACGAACTTATGAAACATCTAACAATGCGTTTCTAGGACTCTAATCCATGTTTCATGCAACATCAGTGATAATAAGTGTCTCAATGAGCTTTGTACAAGTTTGACGAACTTAGGAAACATCTAACAACTCGTTTCTTGGACTCTAAACCAAGTTTCATGCAACATGAGAGCTTATGAGTTCTTTAATGAGCTTTGTACAAGTTTGACGAACGTATGAAACATCTAACAACGCGTTTCTAGGACTCTAAACCAAGTTTCATGCAATATGAGTGCTTATAAGTATCTCAATGAGCTTTGTACAAGTTTGACGAACTTATGAAACATCTAATAACTCGTTTGTAGGACTCTAAACCAAGTTTCATGCAACATGAGTGCTTATAAGTACCTCAATAAGCTTTGTACAAGTTTCACGAACTTATGAAACATCTAACAATGCGTTTCTAGGACTCTAATCCATGTTTCATGCAACATCAGTGATAATAAGTGTCTCAATGAGCTTTGTACAAGTTTGACGAACTTAGGAAACATCTAACAACTCGTTTCTTGGACTCTAAACCAAGTTTCATGCAACATGAGAGCTTATGAGTTCCTCAATGAGCTTTGTACAAGTTTGACGAACGTATGAAACATCTAACAACACGTTTCTAGGACTCTAAACCAAGTTTCATGCAATATGAGTGCTTATAAGTATCTCAATGAGCTTTGTACAAGTTTGACGAACTTATGAAACATCTAATAACTCGTTTGTAGGACTCTAAACCAAGTTTCATGCAACATGAGTGCTTATAAGTTCCTCAATGAGCTTTGTACAAGTTTCACGAACTTATGAAACATCTAACAATGCGTTTCTAGGACTCTAATCCATGTTTCATGAAACATCACTGATAATAAGTGTCTCAATGAGCTTTGTACAAGTTTGACGAACTTAGGAAACATCTAACAACTCATTTCTAGGACTCTAAACCAAGTTTCATGAAACATGAGTGCTTATAAGTATCTCAATGAGATTTGTACAAGTTTGACGAACTTAGGAAACATCTAACAACACGTTTCTAGGACTCTAAACCAAGTTTCATGCAACATGAGAGCTTATGAGTTCCTCAATGAGCTTTGTACAAGTTTGACGAACGTATGAAACATCTAACAACTCGTTTGTAGGAATGTAAACCAAGTTTCATGCAACATGAGACCTTATAAGTTCCTCAATGAGCTTTGTACAAGTTTGACGAACTTATGAAACATCTAACATCGCGTTTCTAGGACTCTAAACTAAGTTTCATGCAACATGAGTGCTTATAAGTATCTCAATGAGCTTTGTACAAGTTTGACGAAGTTAGGACACATCTAACAACACGTTTCTAGGACTCTAAACCAAGTTTCATGCAACATGGGAGCTTATGAGTTCCTCAATGATCTTTGTACAAGTTTGACGAACGTATGAAACATCTAACAACGCGTTTCTAGGACTCTAAACCAAGTTTCATGCAATATGAGTGCTTATAAGTATCTCGATGAGCTTTGTACAAGTTTGACGAACTTATGAAACATCTAACAACTCGTTTGTAGGACTCTAAACCAAGTTTCATGCAACATGAGTGCTTATAAGTTCCTCAATGAGCTTTGTACAAGTTTCACGAACATATGAAACATCTAACAATGCGTTTCTAGGACTCTAATCCATGTTTCATGCAACATCAGTGATAATAAGTGTCTCAATGACCTTTGTACAAGTTTGACGAACTTAGGAAACATCTAACAACTCGTTTCTAGGACTCTAAACCAAGTTTCATGCAACATGAGAGCTTATGAGTTTCTCAATGAGCTTTGTACAACTTTGACGAACTTATGAAACATCTAACAATGCGTTTCTCGGACTCTAAATCAAGTTTCATGCAACATGAGAGCTTATAAGTTCCTCAATGAGCTTTGTACAAGTTTGACGAACGTATGAAACATCTAACAACGTGTTTCTAGTACTCTAAACCAAGTTTCATGCAACATGAGTGCTTATAAGTTCCTCAATGAGCTTTGTACAAGTTTCACGAAATTATGAAACATCTAACAACGCGTTTCTAGGACTCTAAACCAAGTTACATGCAACATGAGTACTTATAAGTTCCTCAATGAGTTTTGTACAAGTTTGACGAACGTATGAAACATCTAACAACACGTTTCTAAGACTCTAAACCAAGTTTCATGCAACATGAGTGTTTCTAGGTGTCTCAATGAGCTTTGTACAAGTTTGACGAATTTATGAAACATCTAGCAACGCGTTTCTAGGACTCTAAACCAAGTTACATGCAACATCAGTTCTTATAAGTTCCTCAATGAGCTTTGTACAAGTTTGACGACTGTATGAAACATCTAACAACGCGTTTCTAGGACTCTAAACCAAGTTTCATGCAACATGAGTGTTTATAAGTGTCTCAATGAGCTTTGTACAAGTTTCACGAACTTATGAAACATCTAACAATGCGTTTCTCGGACTCTAAATCAAGTTTCATGTAACATGAGAGCTTATAAGTTCCTCAATGAGCTTTGTACAAGTTTGACGAACGTATGAAACATCTAACAACGTGTTTCTAGGACTCTAAACCAAGTTTCATGCAACATGAGTGCTTATAAGTTCCTCAATGAGCTTTGTACAAGTTTCACGAAATTATGAAACATCTAACAACATGTTTCTAGGACTCTAAACCAAGTTACATACAACATGAGTTCTTATAAGTTCCTCAATGAGTTTTGTACAAGTTTGACGAACGTATGAAACATCTAACAACGCGTTTCTAAGACTCTAAACCAAGTTAAGTGTCTCAATGAGCTTTGTACAAGTTTGACGAATTTATGAAACATCTAGCAACTTGGTTTCTAGGACTCTAAACCAAGTTTCATGCAACATGAGTGATTATAAGTATCTCAGTGAGCTTTTTACAAGTTTGACGAACTTATGAAACATCTAACAACTCGTTTCTAGGACTCTAAACTAAGTTTCATGCAACATGAGAGTTTATAAGTTCCTCAAATAGCTTTGCACAAGTTTGACGAACTTATGAAACATCTAACAACTCGTTTTTAGGACTCTAAACCAAATTTTATGCAACATAAGTGCTTATAAGTTCCTCACTGAGCTTTGTAAAAGTTTCACGAACTTATGAAACATCTAACAACGCGTTTCTAGGATTCTAAATCAAGTTTCATGCAACATGAGAGCTTATAAGTTCCTCAATGAGCTATGTACAAGTTTGACGAACGTATGAAACATCTAACAACGCGTTTCTAAGACTCTAAAACAAGTTTCATGCAACATGAGTGTTTCTAAGTGTCTCAATGAGCTTTGTACAAGTTTGACGAATTTATGAAACATCTACCAACGCGTTTCTAGGACTCTAAACCAAGTTTCATGCAACATGAGTGATTATAAGTATCTCAATGAGCTTTCTACAAGTTTGACGAACTTAAGAAACATCTAACAACTCGTTTCTAGGACTCTAAACCAAGTTTCATGTAACATGAGAGTATATAAGTTCCTCAAAGAGCTTTGCACAAGTTTGACGAACTTATGAAACATCTAACAACTCGTTTTTAGGACTCTAAACCAAGTTACATGCAACATGAGTTCTTATAAGTTCCTCAATGAGCTTTGTACAAGTTTGACGAACGTATGAAACATCTAACAACGCGTTTTTAGGACTCTAAACCAAGTTTCATTCAACATTAATGTTTATAAGTGTCTCAATGAGCTTTCTACAAGTTTGACGAACGTATGAAACATCTAACAACGCTTTTCTAGGACTCTAAACCAAATTTCATGCAACATGAGAGCTTATAAGTGTTACAATGAACTTTGTACAAGTTTGAAGAACGTATGAAACATCTAACAACGTGTTTCTAGGACTCTAAACCAATTTTCATGCAACATGAATGCTTATAAGTGCCTCAATGAGCTTTGTACAAGTTTGACGAACGTATGAAACATCTAACAACGAGTTTCGAGGACTCTAAAATAAGTTTCATGCAACATGAGTGTTTATAAGTGTCTCAATGAGCTTTGTACAAGTTTGACGAACGAATGAAACATCTAACAACGCGTTTTTAGGACTCTAAACCAAGTTTCATGCTTTATGAGTGTTTATAAGTGTCTCAATGAGCTTTGTACAAGTTAGACGAACTTATGAAACATCTAACAACGCGTTTCTAGGACTCTAAACTAAGTTTCATGCAACATGAGTGCTTATAAGTATCTCAATGAGCTTTGTACAAGTTTGACGAACTTAGGAAACATCTAACAACACGTTTCTAGGACTCTAAACCAAGTTTCATGCAACATGAGAGCTTATGAGTTCCTCAATGAGCTTTGTACAAGTTTGACGAACGTATGAAACATCTAACAACGCGTTTCTAGGACTCTAAACCAAGTTTCATGCAATATGAGTGCTTATAAGTATCTCAATGAGCTTTGTACAAGTTTGACGAACTTATGAAACATCTAACAACGCTTTTCTAGGACTCTAAACCAAATTTCATGCAACATGAGAGCTTATAAGTGCCTCAATGAGCTTTGTACAAGTTTGACGAACTTATGAAACATCTCAAACTCGTTTCTAGGACTCTAAACCAAGTTTCATGCAACATGAGTGCTTATAAGTTCCTCAATGAGCTTTGTACAAGTTTGACGAACGTATGAAACATCTAACAACGAGTTTCGAAGACTCTAAAACAAGTCTCATGCAACATGAGTGTTTATAAGTGTCTCAATGAGCTTTGTACAAGTTTGACGAACGAATGAAACATCTGATAACGCGTTTCTAGGACTCTAAACCAAGTTTCATGCAACATGAATGTTTATAAGTGTCTCAATGAGCTTTCTACAAGTTTGACGAACGTATGAAACATCTAACAACGCTTTTCTAGGACTCTAAACCAAATTTCATGCAACATGAGAGCTTATAAGTGCCTCAATGAACTTTGTACAAGTTTGACGAACTTATGAAACATCTCAAACTCGTTTCTAGGACTCTAAACCAAGTTTCATGCAACATGAGTGCTTATAAGTTCCTCAATGAGCTTTGTACAAGTTTGACGAACGTATGAAACATCTAACAACGAGTTTCGAGGACTCTAAAACAAGTCTCATGCAACATGAGTGTTTATAAGTGTCTCAATGAACTTTGTACAAGTTTGACGAACGAATGAAACATCTAACAACGCGTTTCTAGGACTCTAAACCAAGTTTCATGCAACATAAGGGCTTATAAGTGTCTCAATGAGCTTTGTATAAGTTTCACGAACTTATGAAACATCTAACAACGCGTTTCTAGGTCTCTAAATCAAGTTTCATGCAACATGAGAGCTGCTTATAAGTTCCTCAATGAGCTTTGTACAAGTTTTACGAACGTATGAAACATCTAACAACGCGTTTCTAGGACTCTACACCAAGTTTCATGCAACATGAGTGCTTATATGTTCCTCAATGAGCTTTGTACAAGTTTCACGAACTTATGAAACATCTAACAACGCGTTTCTAGGACTTTAAACCAAGTTTCAAACAACATGAGTGCTTATAAGTATCTCAATGAGCTTTGTATAAGTTTGACGAACTTATGAAACATCTAACAACTCGTTTGTAGGAATGTAAACCAAGTTTCATGCAACATGAGACCTTATAAGTTCCTCAATGAGCTTTGTACAAGTTTGACGAACTTATGAAACATCTAACAACGCGTTTCTAGGACTCTAAACAAAGTTTCATGCAACATGAGTGCTTATAAGTATCTCAATGAGCTTTGTACAAGTTTGACGAACTTAGGAAACATCTAACAACACGTTTCTAGGACTCTAAACCAAGTTTCATGCAACATGAGAGCTTATGAGTTCCTCAATGAGCTTTGTACAAGTTTGACGAACGTATGAAACATCTAACAACGCGTTTCTAGGACTCTAAACCAAGTTTCATGCAATATGAGTGCTTATAAGTATCTCAATGAGCTTTGTACAAGTTTGACGAACTTATGAAACATCTAACAACTCGTTTGTAGGACTCTAAACCAAGTTTCATGCAACATGAGTGCTTATAAGTTCCTCAATGAGCTTTGTACAAGTTTCACGAACTTATGAAACATCTAACAATCCGTTTCTAGGACTCTAATCCATGTTTCATGCAACATCAGTGATAATAAGTGTCACAATGAGCTTTGTACAAGTTTGACGAACTTATTAAACATCTAACAACTCGTTTCTAGGACTCTAAACCAAGTCTCATGCAACATGAGAGCTTATGAGTTCCTCAATGAGCTTTGTACAAGTTTGACGAACGTATGAAACATCTAACAACGCGTTTCTAGGACTCTAAACCAAGTTTCATGCAACATGAGTGCTTATGAGTTCCTCAATAAGCTTTTTACAAGTTTGACGAACGTATGAAACATCTAACAACGCGTTTATAGGCCTCTAAACCAAGTTTCATGCAACATGATTGTTTATAAGTGTCTCAATGAGCTTTCTACAAGTTTGACGAACGTATGAAACATCTAACAACGCGTTTCTAGGACTCTAAACCAAGTTTCATGCAACATGAGTGCTTATAAGTTCCTCAATGAGCTTTGTACAAGTTTGACGAACTTATGAAACATCTAACAACGCGTTTCTAGGACTCTAAACTAAGTTTCATGCAACATGAGTGCTTATAAGTATCTCAATGAGCTTTGTACAAGTTTGACGAACTTAGGAAACATCTAACAACACGTTTCTAGGACTCTAAACCAAGTTTCATGCAACATGAGAGCTTATGAGTTCCTCAATGAGCTTTGTACAAGTTTGACGAACGTATGAAACATCTAACAACGCGTTTCTAGGACTCTAAACCAAGTTTCATGCAATATGAGTGCTTATAAGTATCTCAATGAGCTTTGTACAAGTTTGACGAACTTATGAAACATCTAACAACTCGTTTGTAGGACTCTAAACCAAGTTTCATGCAACATGAGTGCTTATAAGTTCCTCAATGAGCTTTGTACAAGTTTCACGAACTTATGAAACATCTAACAATCCGTTTCTAGGACTCTAATCCATGTTTCATGCAACATCAGTGATAATAAGTGTCACAATGAGCTTTGTACAAGTTTGACGAACTTATTAAACATCTAACAACTCGTTTCTAGGACTCTAAACCAAGTCTCATGCAACATGAGAGCTTATGAGTTCCTCAATGAACTTTGTACAAGTTTGACGAACGTATGAAACATCTAACAACGAGTTTCTAGGACTCTAAACCAAGTTTCATGCAACATGAGTGCTTATGAGTTCCTCAATAAGCTTTTTACAAGTTTGACGAACGTATGAAACATCTAACAACGCGTTTATAGGCCTCTAAACCAAGTTTCATGCAACATGATTGTTTATAAGTGTCTCAATGAGCTTTCTACAAGTTTGACGAACGTATGAAACATCTAACAACGCGTTTCTAGGACTCTAAACCAAGTTTCATGCAACATGAGTGCTTATAAGTTCCTCAATGAGTTTGTACAAGTTTTACGAACTTATAAAACATCTAACAACGCGTTTCTAGAACTCTAAACCAAGTTACATGCAACATGAGTTCTTATAAGTTCCTCAATGAGCTTTGTACAAGTTTGACGACTGTATGAAACATCTAACAACGCGTTTCTAGGACTCTAAACCAAGTTGCATGCAACATGAGTGTTTATAAGTGTCTCAATGAGCTTTGTACAAGTTTCACGAACTTATGAAACATCTAACAATGCGTTTCTCGGACTCTAAATCAAGTTTCATGCAACATGAGAGCTTATAAGTTCCTCAACGAGCTTTGTAAAAGTTTGACGAACGTATGAAACATCTAACAACGCGTTTCTAGGACTATAAACCAAGTTTCATGCAACATGAGTGCTTATAAGTTCCTCAATGAGCTTTGTACAAGTTTCACGAAATTATGAAACATCTAACAACGCGTTGCTAGGACTCTAAACCAAGTTACATGCAACATGAGTTCTTATAATTTCCTCAATGAGTTTTGTACAAGTTTGACGAACGTATGAAACATCTAACAACACGTTTCTAAGACTCTAAACCAAGTTTCATGCAACATGAGTGTTTCTAAGTGTCTCAATGAGCTTTGTACAAGTTTGACAAATTTATGAAACATCTAGCAACGCGTTTCTAGGACTCTAAACTAAGTTTCATGCAACATGAGTGATTATAAGTATCTCAATGAGCTTTTTACAAGTTTGAAGAACTTATGAAACATCTAACAACTCGTTTCTAGGACTCTAAACCAAGTTTCATGCAACATGAGAGTTTATAAGTTCCTCAAAGAGCTTTTCACAAGTTTGACGAACTTATGAAACACCTAACAACTCGTTTTTAGGACTCTAAACCAAGTTTCATGCAACATAAGTGCTGATAAGTTCCTCAATGAGCTTTGTACAAGTTTCACGAACTTATGAAACATCTAACACCGCGTTTCTAGGTCTCTAAATTAAGTTTCATGCAACATGAGAGCTTATAAGTTCCTCAATGAGCTATGTACAAGTTTGACGAACGTATGAAACATCTAACAACACGTTACTAAGACTCTAAAACTAGTTTCATGCAACATGAGTGTTTCTAAGTGTCTCAATGAGCTTTGTACAAGTTTGACGAATTTATGAAACATCTAGCAACGCGTTTCTTGGACTCTAAACCAAGTTTCATGCAACATGAGTGATTATAAGTATCCCAATGAGCTTTGTACAAGTGTGACGAACTTATGAAATATCTAACAACTCGTTTCTAGGACTCTAAATCAAGTTTCATGCAACATGAGAGTTTATAAGTTCCTCAAAGAGCTTTGCACAAGTTTGACAAACTTATGAAACATCTAACAACTCGTTTTTAGGACTCTAAACTAAGTTACATGCAACATGAGTTCTTATAAGTTCCTCAATGAGCTTTGTACAAGTTTGACGAACGTATGAAACATCTAACAACGCGTTTTTAGGACTCTAAACCAAGTTTCATGCTTTATGAGTGTTTATAAGTGTCTCAATGAGCTTTGTACAAGTTTGACGAACTTATGAAACATCTAACAACACGTTTCTAGGACTCTAAACCAAGTTTCATGCAACATGAGTGTTTATAAGTGTCTCAATGAGCTTTCTACAAGTTTGACGAACGTATGAAACATCTAACAACGCTTTTCTAGGACTCTAAACCAAATTTCATGCAACATGAGAGCTTATAAGTGTCTCAATGAGCTTTGTACAATTTTGAAGAACGTATGAAACATCTAACAATGCGTTTCTAGGACTCTAAACCAAGTTTCATGCAACATAAATGCTTATAAGTGTCTCAATGAGCTTTGTACAAGTTTGACGAACTTATGAAACATCTAAAACTCGTTTCTAGGACTTTAAACCAAGTTTCATGCAACATGAGTGCTTATAAGTTCCTCAATGAGCTTTCTACAAGTTTGACGAACGTATGAAAAATCTAACAACGAGTTTCGAGGACTCTAAAACAAGTCTCATGCAACATGAGTGTTTATAAGTGTCTCAATGAGCTTTGTACAAGTTTGACGAACGAATGAAACATCTAACAACGCGTTTCTAGGACTCTAAACCAAGTTTCATTCAACATGACTGAGCTTTGTACAAGTTTGACGAACTTATGAAACATCTAACAACTCGTTTCTAGGACTCTAAACCAAGTTTCATGCAACATGAGAGCTTATAAGTTCCTCAATGAGCTTTGTACAAGTTTGACGAACGTATGAAACATCTAACAATTTGTTTCTAGGACCATAAACCAGGTTTCATGCAACATGAGAGCTTATAAATTCCTCAATGAGCTTTCTACAAGTTTGACGAACTTATGAAACATCTAACAACGCATTTCTAGGACTCTAAACCAAGTTTCATGCAACATAAGTGCTTATAAGTTCCTCAATGAGATTTGTACAAGTTTGACGAACGTATGAAACATCTAACAACGCGTTTCGAGGACTCTAAACCAAGTCTCATGCAACATGAGTATTTATAAGTGTCTCAATGAGCTTTGTACAAGTTTCACGAACTTATGAAACATCTAACAACGCGTTTCTAGGATTCTAAACCAAGTTACATGCAACATGAGTTCTTATAAGTATCTCAATGAGCTTTGTATAAGTTTGACGAACTTATGAAACATCTAACAACTCGTTTCTAGGACTCTAAACCAAGTTTCATGCAACATGAGAGCTTATAAGTTTCTCAATGGGCTTTGTACAAGTTTGAAGAACGTATGAAACATCTAACAACGCGTTTCTAGGACTCTAAACCAAGTTTCATGCAACATGAATGATTATAAGTGTCTCAATGAGCTTTGTACAAGTTTGACGAACTTATGGAACATCTAACAACTCGTTTCTAGGACTCTAAACCAAGTTTCATGCAACATGTAAGATTATAAGTTCCTCAATGAGCTTTGTACAAGTTTGACGAACTTATGAAACATCTAACAACGCGTTTGTAGGACTCTAAACCAAGTTTCATGCAACATAAGGGCTTATAAGTATCTCAATGAGCTTTGTATAAGTTTCACGAACTTATGAAACATCTAACAACGCGTTTCTAGGTCTCTAAATCAAGTTTCATGCAACATGAGAGCTGCTTATAAGTTCCTCAATGAGCTTTGTACAAGTTTGACGAACGTATGAAACATCTAACAACGCGTTTCTAGGACTCTAAACCAAGTTTCATGCAACATTAGTGCTTATAAGTTCCTCAATGAGTTTTGTACAAGTTTCACGAACTTATGAAACATCTAACAACGCGTTTCTAGGACTCTAAACTAAGTTTCAAGCAACATGAGTGCTTATAAGTATCTCAATGAGCTTTGTATAAGTTTGACGAACTTATGAAACATCTAACAACTCGTTTGTAGGAATGTAAACCAAGTTTCATGCAACATGAGAGCTTATAAGTTCCTCAATGAGCTTTGTACAAGTTTGACGAACTTATGAAACATCTAACAACGCGTTTCTAGGACTCTAAACTAAGTTTCATGCAACATGAGTGCTATAAGTATCTCAATGAGCTTTGTACAAGTTTGACGAACTTAGGAAACATCTAAGAACTCGTTTCTAGGACTCTAAACCAAGTTTCATGCAACAAGAGAGCTTATGAGTTCCTCAATGAGCTTTGTACAAGTTTGACGAACGTATGAAACATCTAACAACGCGTTTCTAGGACTCTAAACCAAGTTTCATGCAATATGAGTGCTTATAAGTATCTCAATGAGCTTTGTACAAGTTTGACGAACTTATGAAACATCTAACAACTCGTTTGTAGGAATCTTAACCAAGTTTCATGCAACATGAGTGCTTATAAGTTCCTCAATAAGCTTTGTACAAGTTTCACGAACTTATGAAACATCTAATAATGCGTTTCTAGGACTCTAATCCATGTTTCAGAAACATCAGTGATAATAAGTGTCTCAATGAGCTTTGTACAAGTTTGACGAACTTAGGAAACATCTAACAACTCGTTTCTAGGAATCTAAACCAAGTTTCATGCAACATGAGAGCTTATGAGTTCCTCAATGAGCTTTGTACAAGTTTGACGAACGTATGAAACATCTAACAACGCGATTCTAGGACTCTAAACCAAGTTTCATGCAACATGAGTGCTTATGAGTTCCTCAATGAGCTTTGTACAAGTTTGACGAACGTGTGAAACATCTAACAACGCGTTTCTAGGACTCTAAACCAAGTTTCATGCAACATGAGTGTTTATAAGTGTCTCAATGAGCTTTCTACAAGTTTGACGAACGTATGAAACATCTAACAACGTGTCTCTAGGACTCTAAACCTAGTTTCATGCAACATGAGTGCTTATAAGTTCCTCAATGAGTTTGTACAAGTTTCACGAACATATAAAACATCTAACAACGCGTTTCTAGAACTCTAAACCAAGTTACATGCAACATGAGTTCTTATAAGTTCCTCAATGAGCTTTGTACAAGTTTGACGACTGTATGAAACATCTAACAACGCGTTTCTAGGACGCTAAACCAAGTTTCATGCAACATGAGTGTTTATAAGTGTCTCAATGAGCTTTGTACAAGTTTCACGAACTTATGAAACATCTAACAATGCGTTTCTCGGACTCTAAATAAGGTTTCATGCAACATGAGCGCTTATAAGTTCTTCAATGAGCTTTGTACAAGTTTGACGAACGTATGAAACATCTAACAACGCGTTTCTAGGACTCTAAACCAAGTTTCATGCAACATGAGTGCTTATAAGTTCCTCAATGAGCTTTGTACAAGTTTCACGAAATTATGAAACATCTTACAACGCGTTTCTAGGACTCTAAACCAAGTCTCATGCAACATGAGTGCTTATAAGTTCCTCAATGAGCTTTGTACAAGTTTCACGACCTTATGAAACATCTTACAACGCGTTTCTAGGACTCTAAACCAAGTCTCATGCAACATGAGTGCTTATAAGTATCTCAATGAGCTTTGTACAAGTTTCACGGACTTACGAAACATCTAACAACGCGTTTCTAGGACTCTAAGCCAAGTTTCATGCAACATGAGAGTTTATAAGTTCCTCAATGATGTTTGTACAAGTTTGACGAACGTATGAAACATCTAACAACGTGTCTCTAGGACTCTAAACTAAGTTTCATGCAACATGAGTGCTTATAAGTTCCTCAATGAGCTTTGTACAAGTTTGACGAACGTATGAAACATCTAACAACGCGTTTCTAGGACTCTAAATCAAGTTTCATGCAACATGAGAGCCTATAAGTTCCTCAATGAGCTTTGTACAAGTTTGACAAACGTATGAAACATCTAACAACGCGTTTCTAGGACTCTAATCCAAGTTTCATGCAACATGAGAGCTAATAAGTTCCTCAAAGAGCTTTGCACAAGTTTGACGAACGTATGAAACATCTAACAACGCGTTTCTAGGACTCTAAACCAAGTTTCAAGCAACATGAGTGCTTATAAGTTCCTCAATGAGCTTTGTACAAGTTTCACGAACTTATAAAACATCTAACAACGCGTTCCTAGAACTCTAAACCAAGTTACATGCAACATGAGTTCTTTAAAGTTCCTCAATGAGCTTTGTACAAGTTTGACGACTGTATGAAACATCTAACAATGCGTTTCTAGGACTCTAAACAAGGTTTCATGCAACATGAGTGTTTATAAGTGTCTCAATGAGCTTTGTACAATTTTGACGAACTTATGAAACATCTAACAATGCGTTTCTCGGACTATAAACCAAATTTCATGCAACATGAGAGCTTATAAGCTCCTCAAAGAGCTTTGCACAAGTTTGACGAACTTATGAAACATCTAACAACTCGTTTTTAGGACTCTAAACCAAGTTTCATGCAACATGAGTGCTTATAAGTTCCTCAATGAGCTATGTACAAGTTTGACGAACGTATGAAACATCTAACAACGCGTTTTTAAGACTCTAAACCAAGTTTCATGCAACATGAGTGTTTCTAAGTGTCTCAATGAGCTTTGTACAAGTTTGACGAATTTATGAAACATCTAGCAACGCGTTTCTAGGACTCTAAACCAAGTTTCATGCAACATGAGTGATTATAAGTATCTCAATGAGCTTTGTACAAGTTTGACGAACTTATGAAACATCTAACAACTCGTTTTTAGGACTCTAAACCAAGTTTCATGCAACATGAGAGTTTATAAGTTCCTCAAAGAGCTTTGCACAAGTTTGACGAACTTATGAAACATCTAACAACTCGTTTTTAGGACTCTAAACCAAGTTTCATGCAACATGAGTGCTTATAAGTTCTTCAATGAGCTTTGTACAAGTTTCACGAACTTATGAAACATCTAACAACGCGTTTCTAGGACTCTAAATCAAGTTTCATGCAACATGAGAGCTTATAAGTTCCTCAATGAGCTATGTACAAGTTTGACGAACGTATGAAACATCTAACAACGCGTTTCTAGGACACTAAACCATGTTTCATGCAACATGAGTTCTTATAAGTTCCTCAATGATTTTTGTACAAGTTTCACGAACTTATGAAACATCTAACAACGCGTTTCTAGGATTCTAAACCAAGTTACATGCAACATGAGTTCTTATAAGTATCTCAATGAGCATTGTATAAGTTTGACGAACTTATGAAACATCTAACAACTCGTTTCTAGGACTCTAAACCAAGTTTCATGCAACATGAGAGCTTATAAGTTTCTCAATGAGTTTTGTACAAGTTTCACGAACTTATGAAACATCTAACAATGCGTTTCTCGGACTCTAAATCAAGTTTCATTCAACATGAGCGCTTATAAGTTCCTCAATGAGCTTTGTACAAGTTTGACGAACGTATGAAACATCTAACAACGCGTTTCTAGGACTCTAAACCAAGTTTCAAGCAACATGAGTGCTTATAAGTTCCTCAATGAGCTTTGTACAAGTTTCACGAAATTATGAAACATCTAACAACGCGTTTCTAGGACTCTAAACCAAGTTACATGCAACATGAGTTCTTATAAGTTCCTAAATGAGCTTTGTACAAGTTTGACGAACGTATGAAACATCTAACAACGCGTTTCTAAGACTCTAAACCAAGTTTCATGCAACATGAGTGTTTCTAAGTGTCTCAATGAGCTTTGTACAAGTTTGACAAATTTATGAAACATCTAGCAACGCGTTTCTAGGACTCTAAACCAAGTTTCATGCAACATGAGTGATTATAAGTATCTCAACGAGCTTTGTACAAGTTTGACGAACTTATGAAACATCTAACAACTCGTTTCTAGGACTCTAAACCAAGTTTCATGCAACATGAGAGTTTATAAGTTCCTCAAAGAGCTTTGCACAAGTTTGACGAACTTATGAAACATCTAACAAATCGTTTTTAGGATTCTAAACCAAGTTTCATGCAACATAAGTGCTTATAAGTTCCTCAATGAGCTTTGTACAAGTTTCACGAACTTATGAAACATCTAACAACGCGTTTCTAGGACTCTAAATCAAGTTTCATGCAACATGAGAGCTTATAAGTTCCTCAATGATCTATGTACAAGTTTGACGAACGTATGAAACATCTAACAACGCGTTTCTAAGACTCTAAACCAAGTTTCATGCAACATGAGTGTTTCTAAGTTTCTCAATGAGCTTTGTACAAGTTTGACGAATTTATGAAACATCTAGCAACGCGTTTCTAGGACTCTAAACCAAGTTTCATGCAACATGAGTGATTATAAGTATCTCAATGAGCTTTGTACAAGTTTGACGAACTTATGAAACATCTAACAATGCGTTTCTCGGACTCTAAACCAAGTTTCATGCAACATGAGTGCTTATAAGTTCCTCAATGAGCTTTGTTCAAGTTTCACAATCTTATGAAACATCTAACAACGCGTTTCAAGACTCTAAACCAAGTTTCATGCAACATGAGTGCTTATAAGTTCCTCAATGAGCTTTGTACAAGTTTGACGAACTTATGAAACATCTAACAACGCGTTTCTAGGACTCTAAACCAAGTTTCATGCAACATGAGTGCTTATAAGTATCTCAATGAGCTTCGTACAAGTTTGACGAACATATGAAACATCTAACAATGCGTTTCTTGGACTCTAAACCAAGTTTCATGCAACATGAGTGTTTATAAGTTCCTCAATGAGCTTTGTACAAGTTTCACGAACTTATGAAACATCTAACAACGCGTTTCTAGGACTCTAGACCATGTCTCATGCAACATCAATGTTTATATAAGTTCCTCAATGAGATTTGTACAAGTTTGACGAACTTATGAAACATCTAAAAATGTGTTTCATGCAACACCAGTGATTATAAGTGTCTCAATGAGCTTTGTACAATTTTGACGAACTTATGAAAAATCTATCAACACGTTTCTAGGACTCTAAACCAAGTCTCATGTAACATTAGTGTTTATAAGTGTCTCTATGAGCTTTGTACAAGTTTGACGAACTTATGAAACATCCAGTAACGCGTTTCTAGGACTCTAAACAAAGTTTCATGCAACATGAGTGCTTATAAGTATCTCAATGAGCTTTGCACAAGTTTGACGAACGTATGAAACATCTAACAACGCGTTTCTAGGACTCTAAACCAAGTTTCATGCAACATGAGTGGTTATAAGTTCCTCAATGAGCTTTGTACAAGTTTGACGAACTTATGAAACATCTAACAACTCGTTTCTAGGACTCTAAACCAAGTTTCATGCAACATGAGAGCTTATAAATTCCTCAAAGAGCTTTGCACAAGTTTGACGAACGTATGAAACATCTAACAACGCGTTTCTAGGACTCTAAACCAAGTTTCATGCAATATGAGTGCTTATAAGTTCCTCATTGAGCTTTGTATAAGTTTGACGAATTTATGAAACATCTAACAACGCGTTTCTAAACTCTAAACGAAGTTTCATGCAACATGAGTGCTTATAAGTATCTCAATGAGCTTTGTACAAGTTTGACGAATTTATGAAACATCTAACAACGCGTTTCTAGGGCTCTAAACCAAGTTTCATGCAACATGAGAGCTTATAAGTTCCTCAAAGAGTTTTGCACAAGTTTGACGAACGTATGAAACATCTAACAACGCGTTTCTAGGACTCTAAACCAAGTTTCATGCTACATGAGTGTTTATAAGTGTCTCAATGAGCTTTGTACAAGTTTGACGAACTTATGAAACATCTAACAATGCGTTTCCAGGACTCTAAACCAAGTTTCATGCAACATGAGTGCTTATAAGTTCCTCAATGAGCTTTTTACAAGTTTGACGAACTTATGAAACATCTAACAACTCGTTTCTAGGACTCTAAATCAAGTTTCATGCAACATGAGTGCTTATAAGTTCCTCAATGAGCTTTGTACAAGTTTCACGAACTTATGAATCATCTAACAACGCTTTTCTAGGACTCTAAATCAAGTTTCATGCAACATGAGAGCTTATAAGTTCCTCAATGAGCTTTGTACAAGTTTGACGAACGTATGAAACATCTAACAACGCGTTTCTAGGACTCTAAACCAAGTTTCAAGCAACATGAGTTCTTATAAATTCCTCAATGAGCTTTGTACAAGTTTGACGAACGTATGAAACATCTAACAACGCGTTTCTAGGACTCTTAACCAAGTTTCATGCAACATGAGTGCTTATAAGTTCCTCAATGAGCTTTGTACAAGTTTCAAGAAATTATGAAACATCTAACAACGCGTTTCTAGGACTATAAACCAAGTTACATCCAACATGAGTTCTTATAAGTTCCTCAATGAGCTATGTACAAGTTTGACGAACGTATGAAACATCTAACAACGCGTTTCTAAGACTCTAAACCAAGTTTCATGCAACATGAGTGTTTCTAAGTTTCTCAATGAGCTTTGTACAAGTTTGACGAATTTATGAAACATCTAGCAACGCGTTTCTAGGACTCTAAACCAAGTTTCATGCAACATGAGTGATTATAAGTATCTCAATGAGCTTTGTACAAGTTTGACGAACTTATGAAACATCTAACAATGCGTTTCTCGGACTCTAAACCAAGTTTCATGCAACATGAGTGCTTATAAGTTCCTCAATGAGCTTTGTTCAAGTTTCACGAACTTATGAAACATCTAACAACGCGTTTCAAGACTCTAAACCAAGTTTCATGCAACATGAGTGCTTATAAGTTCCTCAATAAGCTTTGTACAAGTTTAACGAACTTATGAAACATCTAACAACGCGTTTCTAGGACTCTAAACCAAGTTTCATGCAACATGAGTGCTTATAAGTATCTCAATGAGCTTCGTACAAGTTTGACGAACATATGAAACATCTAACAATGCGTTTCCTGGACTCTAAACCAAGTTTCATGCAACATGAGTGTTTATAAGTTCCTCAATGAGCTTTGTACAAGTTTCACGAACTTATGAAACATCTAACAACGCGTTTCTAGGACTCTAGACCATGTCTCATGCAACATCAATGTTTATAAGTTCCTCAATGAGATTTGTACAAGTTTGACGAACTTATGAAACATCTAAAAATGTGTTTCATGCAACACCAGTGATTATAAGTGTCTCAATGAGCTTTGTACAATTTTGACGAACTTATGAAAAATCTATCAACACGTTTCTAGGACTCTAAACCAAGTCTCATGTAACATTAGTGTTTATAAGTGTCTCTATGAGCTTTGTACAAGTTTGACGAACTTATGAAACATCTAGTAACGCGTTTCTAGGACTCTAAACAAAGTTTCATGCAACATGAGTGCTTATAAGTATCTCAATGAGCTTTGCACAAGTTTGACGAACGTATGAAACATCTAACAACGCGTTTCTAGGACTCTAAACCAAGTTTCATGCAACATGAGTGGTTATAAGTTCCTCAATGAGCTTTGTACAAGTTTGACCAACTTATCAAACATCTAACAACTCGTTTCTAGGACTCTAAACCAAGTTTCATGCAACATGAGAGCTTATAAATTCCTCAAAGAGCTTTGCACAAGTTTGACGAACGTATGAAACATCTAACAACGCGTTTCTAGGACTCTAAACCAAGTTTCATGCAATATGAGTGCTTATAAGTTCCTCATTGAGCTTTGTATAAGTTTGACGAATTTATGAAACATCTAACAACGCGTTTCTAAACTCTAAACGAAGTTTCATGCAACATGAGTGCTTATAAGTATCTCAATGAACTTTGTACAAGTTTGACGAATTTATGAAACATCTAACAACGCGTTTCTAGGGCTCTAAACCAAGTTTCATGCAACATGAGAGCTTATAAGTTCCTCAAAGAGTTTTGCACAAGTTTGACGAACGTATGAAACATCTAACAACGCGTTTCTAGGACTTTAAACCAAGTTTCATGCTAAATGAGTGTTTATAAGTGTCTCAATGAGCTTTGTACAAGTTTGACGAACTTATGAAACATCTAACAATGCGTTTCCAGGACTCTAAACCAAGTTTCATGCAACATGAGTGCTTATAAGTTCCTCAATGAGCTTTTTACAAGTTTGACGAACTTATGAAACATCTAACAACTCGTTTCTAGGACTCTAAATCAAGTTTCATGCAACATGAGTGCTTATAAGTTCCTCAATGAGCTTTGTACAAGTTTCACGAACTTATGAATCATCTAACAACGCTTTTCTAGGACTCTAAATCAAGTTTCATGCAACATGAGAGCTTATAAGTTCCTCAATGAGCTTTGTACAAGTTTGACGAACGTATGAAACATCTAACAACGCGTTTCTAGGACTCTAAATCAAGTTTCATGCAACATGAGAGCTTATAAGTTCCTCAATGAGCTTTGTACAAGTTTGACGAACGTATGAAACATCTAACAACGCGTTTCTAGGACTCTAAACCAAGTTTCAAGCAACATGAGTTTTTATAAGTTCCTCAATGAGCTTTGTACAAGTTTGACGAACGTATGAAACATCTAACAACGCGTTTCTAGGACTCTTAACCAAGTTTCATGCAACATGAGTGCTTATAAGTTCCTCAATGAGCTTTGTACAAGTTTCAAGAAATTATGAAACATCTAACAACGCGTTTCTAGGACTATAAACCAAGTTACATCCAACATGAGTTCTTATAAGTTCCTCAATGAGCTTTGTACAAGTTTGACGAACGTATGAATCATCTAACAACGCGTTTCTAGGACTCTAAACCAAATTTCATGCAACATGAGTGTTTATAAGTGTCTCAATGAGCTTTGTACAAGTTTGACGAATTTATGAAACTTCTAGCAACGCGTTTCTAGGACTCTAAACCAAGTTTCATGCAACATGAGTGATTATAAGTATCTCAATGAGCTTTGTACAAGTTTGACGAACTTATGAAACATCTAACAACTCGTTTCTAGGACTCTAAACCAAGTTTCATGCAACATGAAAGCTTATAAGTTCCTCAAAGAGCTTTGCACAAGTTTGACGAACTTATGAAATATCTAACAACCCATTTTTAGGACTCTAAACCAAGTTTCATGCAACATGAGTGCTTATAAGATCCTCAATGAGCTTTGTACAAGTTTCACGAACGTATGAAACATCTAACAACGCGTTTCTAGGACTCTAAACCAAGTTTCATGCAACATGAGTGTTTATAAGTTCCTCAAATAGCTTTGCACAAGTTTGACGAACGTATGAAACATCTAACAACGCGTTTCTAGGACTCTAAACCAAGTTTCATGCAATATGAGTGCTTATAAGTTCCTCATTGAGCTTTGTATAAGTTTGACGAATTTATGAAACATCTAACAACGCGTTTCTAAACTCTAAACCAAGTTTCATGCAACATGAGTGCTTATAAGTATCACATTGAGCTTTGTAACAGTTTAACGAACTTATGAAACATCTAACAATGCGTTTCTAATACTCTAAACCAAGTTTCATGCAACATGAGTGCTTATAAGTTCCTCAATGAGCTTTGTACAAATTTCACGAACTTATGAAACATCTAACAACGCGTTTCTAATACTCTAAACCAAGTTACATGCAACATGAGAGCTTATAAGTTCCTCAATGAGCTTTGTACAAGTTTGACGAACGTATGGAACATCTAACAACGCGTTTCTAGGACTCTAAACCAAGTTTCATGCAACATGAGAGCTTATAAGTTCCTCAAAGAGCTTTGCACAAGTTTGACGAACGTATGAAACATCTAACAACGCGTTTCTAGGACTCTAAACCAAGTTTCATGCAACATGAGTGTTTATAACTGTCTCAATGAGCTTTGTACAAGTTTGACGAACGTATGAAACATCTAACAACGTGTTTCCAGGACTCTAAACCAAGTTTCATGCAAGATGAGTGCTTATAAGTTCCTCAATGACCTTTTTACAAGTTTGACGAACTTATGAAACATCTAACAACTCGTTTCTAGGACTCTACACCAAGTTTCATGCAACATGAGTGCTTATAAGATCCTCAATGAGCTTTGTACAAATTTCACGAACTTATGAAACATCTAACAACGCGTTTCTAATACTCTAAACCAAGTTACATGCAACATGAGAGCTTATAAGTTCCTCAATGAGCTTTGTACAAGTTTGACGAACGTATGAAACATCTAACAACGCGTTTCTAGCACTCTAAACCAAGTTTCATGCAACATGAGTGTTTATAACTGTCTCAATGAGCTTTGTACAAGTTTGACGAACGTATGAATCATCTAACAACGCGTTTCTAGGACTCTAAACCAAATTTCATGCAACATGAGTGTTTATAAGTGTCTCAATGAGCTTTGTACAAGTTTGACGAAATTATGAAACATCTAGCAACGCGTTTCTAGGACTATAAACCAAGTTTCATGCAACATGAGTGATTATAAGTATCTCAATGAGCTTTGTACAAGTTTGACGAACTTATGAAACATCTAACAACTCGTTTCTAGGACTCTAAACCAAGTTTCATGCAACATGAAAGCTTATAAGTTCCTCAAAGAGCTTTGCACAAGTTTGACGAACTTATGAAATATCTAACAACTCGTTTTTAGGACACTAAACAAAGTTTCATGCAACATGAGTGCTTATAAGATCCTCAATGAGCTTTGTACAAGTTTCACGAACGTATGAAACATCTAACAACGCGTTTCTAGGACTCTAAACCAAGTTTCATGCAACATGAGTGTTTATAAGTGTCTCAATGAGCTTTGTACAAGTTTGACGAATTTATGAAACATCTAGCAACGCGTTTCTAGGACTCTAAACCAAGTTTCATGCAACATGAGTGTTTATAAGTTCCTCAATGAGCTTTGTACAAGTTTGACGAACGTATGAAACATCTAACAACTCGTTTCTAGGACTCTAAACCAAGTTTCATGCAACATAAGTGCTTATAAGTTACTCAATGAGCTTTGTACAAGTTTGACGAACGTATGAAACATCTAACAACACATTTCTAGTACTCTAAACCAAGTTTCATGCAACATGAGTGCTTATAAGTTCCTCAATGAGCTTTGTACAAGTTTCACGAACGTATGAAACATCTAACAACGCCTTTCTAGGACTCTAAACCAAGTTTCATGCAACATGAGTGCTTATAAGTTCCTCAATGAGCTTTGTACAAGTTTCACGAACTTATGAAACATCTAACAACACGTTTCTAGGAATCTAAACCAAATTACATGCAACATGAGTTCTTATAAGTTCCTCAATGAGCTTTGTACAAGTTTGACGAACGTATGAAACATCTAACAACGCGTTTCTAGGACTCTAAACCAAGTTTCATGCAACATGAGTGCTTATAAGTATCTCAATGAGCTTTGTATAAGTTTGACGAACGTATGAAACATCTAACAACACATTTCTAGGACTCTAAACCAAGTTTTATGCAACATGATTGCTTATAAGTTCCTCAATGAGCTTTGTACAAGTTTCACGAACTTATGAAACATCTAACAACACGTTTCTAGGAATCTAAAACAAATTACATGCAACATGAGTTCTTATAAGTTCCTCAATGAGCTTTGTACAAGTTTGACGAACGTATGAAACATCTAACAACGCGTTTCTCGGACTCGAAACCAAGTTTCATGCAAAATGAGTGCTTATAAGTATCTCAATGAGGTTTGTACAAGTTTGGCGAACTTATGAAACATCTAACAATGCGTTTCTAGGACTCTAAACCAAGTTTCATGCAACATGAGTGCTTATAAGTTCCTCAATGAGCTTTGTACAAGTTTGACGAACTTATGAAACATCTAACAACGCGTTTCTAGGACTCTAAACCAAGTTTCATGCAACATGAGTGCTTATAAGTATCTCAATGAGCTTTGTACAAGTTTGACGAACATATGAAACATCTAACAATGCGTTTCTAGGACTCTAAACCAAGTTTCATGCAACATTAGTGCTTATAAGTTCCTCAATGAGCTTTGTACAAGTTTCACGAACTTATGAAACATCTAACAACACGTTTCTAGGAATCTAAAACAAATTACATGCAACATGAGTTCTTATAAGTTCCTCAATGAGCTTTGTACAAGTTTGACGAACGTATGAAACATCTAACAACGCGTTTCTCGGACTCGAAACCAAGTTTCATGCAAAATGAGTGCTTATAAGTATCTCAGTGAGGTTTGTACAAGTTTGGCGAACTTATGAAACATCTAACAAAGCGTTTCTAGGACTCTAAACCAAGTTTCATGCAACATGAGTGCTTATAAGTTCCTCAATGAGCTTTGTACAAGTTTGACGAACGTATGAAACATCTAACAACGCGTTTCTAGGACTCTAAACCAAGTTTCATGCAACATTAGTGCTTATAAGTTCCTCAATGAGCTTTGTACAAGTTTCACGAACTTATGAAACATCTAACAACACGTTTCTAGGAATCTAAAACAAATTACATGCAACATGAGTTCTTATAAGTTCCTCAATGAGCTTTGTACAAGTTTGACGAACGTATGAAACATCTAACAACGCGTTTCTCGGACTCGAAACCAAGTTTCATGCAAAATGGGTGCTTATAAGTATCTCAATGAGCTTTGTACAAGTTTGACGAAATTATGAAACATCTAGCAACGCGGTTTCTAGGACTCTAAACCGAGTTTCATGCAACATGAGTGATTATAAGTATCTCAATGAGCTTTGTACAAGTTTGACGAACTTATGAAACATCTAACAACTCGTTTCTAGGACTCTAAACCAAGTTTCATGCAACATGAAAGCTTATAAGTTCCTCAAAGAGCTTTGCACAAGTTTGACGAACTTATGAAATATCTAACAACTCGTTTTTAGGACACTAAACAAAGTTTCATGCAACATGAGTGCTTATAAGATCATCAACGAGCTTTGTACAAGTTTCACGAACGTATGAAACATCTAACAACGCGTTTCTAGGACTCTAAACCAAGTTTCATGCAACATGAGTGTTTATAAGTGTCTCAATGAGCTTTGTACAAGTTTGACGAATTTATGAAACATCTAGCAACGCGTTTCTAGGACTCTAAACCAAGTTTCATGCAACATGAGTGTTTATAAGTTCCTCAATGAGCTTTGTACAAGTTTGACGAACGTATGAAACATCTAACAACTCGTTTCTAGGACTCTAAACCAAGTTTCATGCAACATAAGTGCTTATAAGTTACTCAATGAGCTTTGTACAAGTTTGACGAACGTATGAAACATCTAACAACACATTTCTTGTACTCTAAACCAAGTTTCATGCAACATGAGTGCTTATAAGTTCCTCAATGAGCTTTGTACAAGTTTCACGAACGTATGAAACATCTAACAACGCGTTTCTAGGACTCTAAACCAAGTTTCATGCAACATGAGTGCTTATAAGTTCCTCAATGACCTTTGTACAAGTTTCACGAACTTATGAAACATCTAACAACACGTTTCTAGGAATCTAAACCAAATTACATGCAACATGAGTTCTTATAAGTTCCTCAATGAGCTTTGTACAAGTTTGACGAACGTATGAAACATCTAACAACGCGTTTCTAGGACTCTAAACCAAGTTTCATGCAACATGAGTGCTTATAAGTATCTCAATGAGCTTTGTATAAGTTTGACGAACGTATGAAACATCTAACAACGCGTTTCTAGGACTCTAAACCAAGTTTCATGCAACATGAGTGCTTATAAGTATCTCAATGAGCTTTGTATAAGTTTGACGAACGTATGAAACATCTAACAACACATTTCTAGGAATCTAAACCAAGTTTTATGCAACATGAGTGCTTATAAGTTCCTCAATGAGCTTTGTACAAGTTTCACGAACTTATGAAACATCTAACAACACGTTTCTAGGAATCTAAAACAAATTACATGCAACATGAGTTCTTATAAGTTCCTCAATGAGCTTTGTACAAGTTTGACGAACGTATGAAACATCTAACAACGCGTTTCTCGGACTCGAAACCAAGTTTCATGCAAAATGAGTGCTTATAAGTATCTCAATGAGGTTTGTACAAGTTTGGCGAACTTATGAAACATCTAACAATGCGTTTCAGGACTCTAAACCAAGTTTCATGCAACATGAGTGCTTATAAGTTCCTCAATGAGCTTTGTACAAGTTTGACGAACGTATGAAACATCTAACAACGCGTTTCTAGGACTCTAAACCAAGTTTCATGCAACATTAGTGCTTATAAGTTCCTCAATGAGCTTTGTACAAGTTTCACGAACTTATGAAACATCTAACAACACGTTTCTAGGAATCTAAAACAAATTACATGCAACATGAGTTCTTATAAGTTCCTCGATGAGCTTTGTACAAGTTTGACGAACGTATGAAACATCTAACAACGCGTTTCTCGGACTCGAAACCAAGTTTCATGCAAAATGAGTGCTTATAAGTATCTCAATGAGGTTTGTACAAGTTTGGCGAACTTATGAAACATCTAACAATGCGTTTCTAGGACTCTAAACCAAGTTTCATGCAACATGAGTGCTTATAAGTTCCTCAATGAGCTTTGTACAAGTTTGACGAACTTATGAAACATCTAACAACGCGTTTCTAGGACTCTAAACCAAGTTTCATGCAACATGAGTGCTTATAAGTATCTCAATGAGCTTTGTACAATTTTGACGAACATATGAAACATCTAACAATGCGTTTCTAGGACTCTAAACCAAGTTTCATGCAACATTAGTGCTTATAAGTTCCTCAATGAGCTTTGTACAAGTTTCACGAACTTATGAAACATCTAACAACACGTTTCTAGGAATCTAAAACAAATTACATGCAACATGAGTTCTTATAAGTTCCTCAATGAGCTTTGTACAAGTTTGACGAACGTATGAAACATCTAACAACGCGTTTCTCGGACTCGAAACCAAGTTTCATGCAAAATGAGTTCTTATAAGTATCTCAGTGAGGTTTGTACAAGTTTGGCGAACTTATGAAACATCTAACAATGCGTTTCTAGGACTCTAAACCAAGTTTCATGCAACATGAGTGCTTATAAGTTCCTCAATGAGCTTTGTACAAGTTTGACGAACGTATGAAACATCTAACAACGCGTTTCTAGGACTCTAAACCAAGTTTCATGCAACATTAGTGCTTATAAGTTCCTCAATGAGCTTTGTACAAGTTTCACGAACTTATGAAACATCTAACAACACGTTTCTAGGAATCTAAAACAAATTACATGCAACATGAGTTCTTATAAGTTCCTCAATGAGCTTTGTACAAGTTTGACGAACGTATGAAACATCTAACAACGCGTTTCTCGGACTCGAAACCAAGTTTCATGCAAAATGAGTGCTTATAAGTATCTCAATGAGGTTTGTACAAGTTTGGCGAACTTATGAAACATCTAACAATGCGTTTCTAGGACTCTAAACCAATTTTCATGCAACATGAGTGCTTATAAGTTCCTGAATGAGCTTTGTACAAGTTTGACGAACTTATGAAACATCTAACAATGCGTTTCTAGGACTCTAAACCAAGTTTCATGCAACATGAGTGCTTATAAGTTCCTCAATGAGCTTTGTACAAGTTTGACGAACGTATGAAACATCTAACAACGCGTTTCTAGGACTCTAAACCAAGTTTCATGCAACATGAGTGCTTATAAGTATCTCAATGAGCTTTGTACAAGTTTGACGAACATATGAAACATCTAACAATGCGTTTCTAGGACTCTAAACCAAGTTTCATGCAACATGAGTGCTTATAAGTTCTTCAATGAGCTTTGTACAAGTTTCACGAACTTATGAAACATCTAACAACGCGTTTGTAGGACTCTAGACCATGTTTCATGCAACATGAGTGCTTATAAGTTCCTCAATGATATTTGTACAAGTTTGACGAACTTATGAAACATCTAACAATGTGTTTCTAGGACTCTAATCCATGTTTCATGCAACATCAGTGATTATAAGTGTCTCAATGAGCTTTATACAAGTTTGACGAACTTATGAAACATCTAACAACACGTTTCTAGGACTCTAAACCAAGTTTCATGTAACATTAGTATTTATAAGTGTCTCTATGAGCTTTGTACAAGTTTGACGAACTTATGAAACATCTAGTAACGCGTTTCTAGGACTCTAAACCAAGTTTCATGCAACATGAGTGCTTATAAGTATCTCAATGAGCTTTGCACAAGTTTGACGAACGTATGAAACATCTAACAATGCGTTTCTAGGACTCTAAATCAAGTTTCATGCAACATGAGTGCTTATAAGTTCCTCAATGAGCTTTGTACAAGTTTGACGAACTTATGAAACATCTAACAACTCGTTTCTAGGACTCTAAACCAAGTTTCATGCAACATGAGAGCTTATAAGTTCCTCAAAGTGCTTTGCACAAGTTTGACGAACGTATGAAACATCTAATAACGGGTTTCTAGGACTCTAAACCAAGTTTAATGCAATATGAGTGCTTATAAGATCCTCATTGAGGTATGTATAAGTTTGACGAATTTATGAAACATCTAACAACGCGTTTCTAAACTCTAAACCAAGTTTCATGCAACATGAGTGCTTATAAGTATCTCATTGAGCTTTATACAAGTTTGACGAACTTATGAAACATCTAACAATGCGTTTATAGGACTCTAAACCAAGTTTCATGCAACATGAGTGCTTATAAGTTCCTCAATGAGCTTTGTAAAACTTTCACGAACTTATGAAACA
Source organism: Cochlearia excelsa (assembly GCA_963556525.1). Lineage (NCBI taxonomy): Eukaryota > Viridiplantae > Streptophyta > Magnoliopsida > Brassicales > Brassicaceae > Cochlearia > Cochlearia excelsa. Next base: position 32,782,886 of record OY748327.1, on the reverse strand, counting down.
TCTAACAACGCATTTCTAGGACTCTAAATCAAGTTTCATGCATCATGAGAGCTTATAAGTTCCTCAATGAGCTTTGTACAAGTTTGACGAACGTATGAAACATCTAACAACGCTTTTCTAGGACTCTAAACCAAGTTTCATGCAACATGAGTGCTTATAAGTTCCTCAATGAGCTTTGTACAAGTTTCAAGAAATTATGAAACTTCTAACAACGCGTTTCTAGGACTCTAAACCAAGTTTCATGCAATATGAGTGCTTATAAGAACCTCAATTAGCTTTGTACAAGTTTGACGAACGTATGAAACATCTAACAACGCGTTTCTAGGACTCTAAACCAAGTTTCATGCAACATGGGTGTTTATAAGTGTCTCAATGAGCTTTGTACAAGTTTGACGAATTTATGAAACATCTAGCTACGCGTTTCTAGGACTCTAAAACAAGTTTCATGCAACATGTGTGATTGTAAGTATCTCAATGAGCTTTGTACAAGTTTGACGAACTTATGAAACATCTAACAACTCGTTTCTAGGACTCTAAACCAAGTTTCATGCAACATGAGAGCTTATAAATTCCTCAAAGAGCTTTGCACAAGTTTGACGAACTTATGAAATATCTAACAAGTCGTTTTTAGGACTCTAAACCAAGTTTCATGCAACATGAGTGCTTATAAGTTCCTCAATGAGCTTTGTACAAGTTTCAGGAACGTATGAAACATCTACCAACGCGTTTCTAGGACTCTAAATCAAGTTTCATGCAACATGAGTGTTTATAAGTGTCTCAATGAGCTTTGTACAAGTTTGACGAATTTATGAAACATCTAGCAACAGGTTTCTAGGACTCTAAACCAAGTTTCATGCAACATGAGTGATTATAAGTATCTCAATGAGCTTTGTACAAGTTTGACGAACTTATGAAACATCTAACAACTCGTTTCTAGGACTCTAAACCAAGTTTCATGCAACATGAGAGCTTATAAGTTCCTCAAAGAGCTTTGCACAAGTTTGACGAACTTATGAAATAACTAACAACTCGTTTTTAGGACTCTAAACCAAGTTTCATGCAACATGAGTGCTTATAAGTTCCTCAATGAGCTTTGTACAAGTTTCACGAACTTAAGAAACATCTAACAACGCGTTTCTAGGACTCTAAATCAAGTTTCATGCAACATGAGAGATTATAAGTTCCTCAATGAGCTTTGTACAAGTTTCACAAACTTATGAAACATCTAACAACGCGTTTCTAGGATTCTAAACCAACTTACATGCAACATGAGTTCTTATAAGTATCTCAATGAGCTTTGTATAAGTTTGACGAACTTATGAAACATCTACCAACTCGTTTCTAGGACTCTAAACCAAGTTTCATGCAACCTGAGAGCTTATAAGTTCCTCAATGAGCTTTGTACAAGTTTCACGACTTATGAAACATCTAACAACGCGTTTCTAGGACTCTAAACCAAGTTACATGCAACATGAGTTCTTATAAGTTCCTCAATGAGTTTTGTACAAGTTTGACGAACGTATGAAACATCTAACAACGCGTTTCTAGGACTCTAAACCAAGTTTCATGCAACATGAATGCTTATAAGTATCTCAATGAGCTTTGTATAAGTTTGACGAACTTATGAAACATCTAACAACTCGTTTCTAGGACTCTAAACCAAGTTTCATGCAACATGAGAACTTATAAGTTCCTCAATGAGCTTTGTACAAGTTTGACGAACGTATGAAACATCTAACAACGTGTTTCTAGGACTCTAAACTAAGTTTCATGCAACATGAGTGATTATAAGTGTCTTAATGAGCTTTGTACAAATTTGACGAACTTATGAAACATCTAACAACTCGTTTCTAGGACTCTAAACCAAGTTTCATGCAACATGAGAGCTTATAAGTTCGTCAAAGAGCTTTGCATAAATTTGATGAACGTATGAAACATCTAACAACGCGTTTCTAGGACTCTAAACGAAGTTTCATGCAACATGAGTGCTTATAAGTATCTCAATGAGCTTTGTACAAGTTTTACGAACTTATGAAACATCTAACAAGGCGTTTCTAGGGCTCTAAACCAAGTTTCAGGCAACATGAGAGCTTATAAGTTCCTCAAAGAGCTTTTCACAAGTTTGACGAACGTATGAAACATCTAACAATGCGTTTCTAGGACTCTAAACCAAGTTTCATGCAACATGAGAGCTTATAAGTTCCTCAAATAGATTTTCACAAGTTTGAAGAACGTATGAAACATCTAACAACGCGTTTCTAGGACTCTAAACCAAGTTTCATGCAATATGAGTGCTTATAAGTTCCTCAATTAGGTTTGTACAAGTTTGACGAACTTATGAAACATCTAACAACGCGTTTCTAGGACTCTAAACCATGTTTTATGCAACATGAGTGCTTATAAGTATCTCAATGAGTTTTGTACAAGTTTGACGAACTTATGAAACATCAAACAATGTGTTTCTAGGACTCTAAACCAAGTTTCATGCAACATGAGTGCTTATAAGTTCCTCAATGAGCTTTGTACAAGTTTGACGAACTTATGAAACATCTAACAACGCGTTTCTAGGACTCTAAACCAAGTTTCATGCAACATGAGTGCTTATAAGTTCCTCAATGAGCTTTGTACAAGTTTGACGAACTTATGAAACATCTAACAACGCGTTTCTAGGACTCTAAACCAAGTTTCATGCAACATGAGTGCTTATAAGTATCTCAATGAGCTTTGTACAAGTTTGACGAACATATGAAACATCTAACAATGCGTTTCTAGGACTCTAAACCAAGTTTCATGCAACATGAGTGCTTATAAGTTCCTCAATGAGCTTTGTACAAACTTGACGAACGTATGAAACATCTAACAACGCGTTTCTAGGACTCTAAACCAAGTTTCATGCAACATGAGTGCTTATAAGTTCCTTAATGAGCTTTGTACAAGTTTGACGAACTTATGAAACATCTAACAACGCGTTTCTAGGACTCTAAACCAAGTTTCATGCAACATGAGTGCTTATAAGTATCTCAATGACCTTTGTACAAATTTGACGAACATATGAAACATCTAACAATGCGTTTCTAGGACTCTAAACCAAGTTTCATGCAACATGAGAGCTTATAAGTTCCTCAATGAGCTTTGTACAAACTTGACGAACGCATGAAACAACTAACAACGCGTTTCTAGGACTCTAAACCAAGTTTCATGCAACATGAGTGCTTATAAGTATCTCAATGAACTTTGTATAAGTTTGACGAACTTATGAAACATCTAACAACTCGTTTCTAGGACTCTAACCCAAGTTTCATGCAACATGAAAGCTTATAAGTTCCTCAATGAGCTTTGTACAAGTTTGACGAACGTATGAAACATCTAACAACGTGTTTCTAGGACTCTAAACCAAGTTTCATGCAACATGAGTGATTATAAGTGTCTTAATGAGCTTTGTACAAATTTGACGAACTTATGAAACATCTAACAACTCGTTTCTAGGACTCTAAACCAAGTTTCATGCAACATGAGAGCTTATAAGTTCGTTAAAGAGCTTTGCATAAATTTGATGAACGTATGAAACATCTAACAACTCGTTTCTAGGACTCTAAACGAAGTTTCATGCAACATGAGTGCTTATTAGTATCTCAATGAGCTTTGTAAAAGTTTGACGAACTTATGAAACATCTAGCAACGCGTTTCTAGGGCTCTAAAACAAGTTTCATGCAACATGAGAGCTTATAAGTTCCTCAAAGAACTTTTCACAAGTTTGACGAACGTATGAAACATCTAACAATGCGTTTCTAGGACTCTAAACCAAGTTTCATGCAACATGAGAGCTTATAAGTTCCTCAAATAGATTTGCACAAGTTTGACGAACGTATGAAACATCTAACAACGCGTTTCTAGGACTCTAAACCAAGTTTCATGCAATATGAGTTCTTATAAGTTCCTCAATTAGGTTTGTACAAGTTTGACGAACTTATGAAACATCTAACAACGCGTTTCTAGGACTCTAAACCAAGTTTCATGCAACATGAGTGCTTATAATTATCTCAATGAGCTTTGTACAAGTTTGACGAACTTATGAAACATCTAACACCTCGTTTCTAGGACTCTAAACCAAGTTTCATGGAACATGAGAGCTTATAAGTTCGTTAAAGAGCTTTGCATAAATTTGATGAACGTATGAAACATCTAACAACGCGTTTCTAGGACTCTAAACGAAGTTTCATGCAACATGAGAGCTTATAAGCATCTCAATGAGCTTTGTACAAGTTTGACGAGCTTATGAAACATCTAACAACGCGTTTCTAGGGCTCTAAACCAAGTTTCATGCAACATGAGAGCTTATAAGTTCCTCAAAGAGCTTTTCACAAGTTTGACGAATGTATGAAACATCTAACAATGCGTTTCTAGGACTCTAAACCAAGTTTCATGCAACATGAGAGCTTATAAGTTCCTCAAATAGATTTGCACAAGTTTGACGAACGTATGAAACATCTAACAACGCGTTTCTAGGACTCTAAACCAAGTTTCATGCAACATGAGTGCTTATAAGTATCTCAATGAGTTTTGTACAAGTTTGACAAACATATGAAACATCTAACAATGCGTTTCTAGGACTCTAAACCAAGTTTCATGCAACATGAGTGCTTATATGTTCCTCAATGAGCTTTGTACAAACTTGACGAACATATGAAACATCTAACAACGCGTTTCTAGGACTCTAAACCAAGTTTCATGCAACATGAGTGCTTATAAGTTCCTCAATGAGCTTTGTACAAGTTTGACGAACTTATAAAACATCTAACAACGCGTTTCTAGGACTCTAAACCAAGTTTCATGCAACATGAGTGCTTATAAGTATCTCAATGAGCTTTGTACAAGTTTGACGAACATATCAAACATCTAACAATGCGTTTCTAGGACTCTAAACCAAGTTTCATGCAACATGAGAGCTTATAAGTTCCTCAATGAGCTTTGTACAAACTTGACGATTGTGATAAACGAGATTTTACCCCGTTTAATCGAATGTCTCAATTGTAGTACTTGAGGTCAATCCGAATCAGGAGCAATTAAATTACTAGAGTTTGCAAGGAATCAATCTTAGTCTAAGCGATTTAAAAGATGGTTTTGTTTATGTAATTTTGTAAAGATTAACAAAGAAATAAAACGAAATTGCAAGTTGTAAAGATTCAAATTAAAAAGCTAAACAACCAGGTCAGGGTACTTTAACGGGTTCATCAACTTTCAGGTTTTTCGATGTCTTTTATAAAAATACTTTAAGGTTTTGAAAACGATTTTAGATCAATCCACTCTCGTGACGAGAGATCCTTTTCCTAACAAGTAAACTAAAACAATATCTTGGATAGTTTAAATTTTAGAAAACATTAAAGTTCAAATCAATTCAACCACTAAACTTATTAACACAGATCTCTCGGTTAAGCTAGGTTTAGTTCTAGGGTAATTGTTCGGGAATCCTCACAGACCTCTCGGTGTGAAGTTTCTGGGTTCTATCAATTGATTGATCGAGGTCAATTAAAGCATTAAGATTGTTACACTAGATTAAAGATTTATCGAGGTTTTAAGTTCTAGACATCGATCAACCCTAGAGTTGATTCACCTTTTTTCCCCCAACCTAATTGTCTATGGGAAACTACTCACTAAGCATAATGAAAATCAAAGCAATTGAGATTAAAGAAAACTTAAATAAAATAAAGATATAAGAGATAGAAAAAACTCTGTTATTGAAACCGAAGATTCCAAGAATTCTCTGGGATCTAAATCTCTCCAAAAATTTATATTATGAAAGCACACCTCTAAAAGAGGTTAAAAACAGGTATTTATAGGTTTTGACGTTTCCCTTACAAAATAGGAAAATATCTTGGCAAATCTAAAATAAAAGAAAATTAAAACTTCTCTTGCTGGCAGATTGACCCGTCGTTAGTAAAACTGGCATAACTTCAGATCTAACCGTTTAAAACATCTCAAATCACCTCCAAATCAAAGCTAACATCCGTACCCTTCCAGTGGTAAAATATCATAAAGATCCATTGGTGGGAACTCTTTCAACGAGTGTCTTTTTGAAGCTTTTCGTCTGAATTCTCCTTCTTTTCCGTCCTTGCATTCCTAAACTCCATAAGTCCATCCTAAATGTCTTGGGACGCCACTATGCCTTTTATCACCTGTAAAATAACTAAAAACACATAAAAATACTCTATTGTGTGGCTAAATCCTATGTTTAAAACGTTAAAAAACGCCACACATCAACTCCCCCAGACTTAGCCTTTTGTTTGTCCTCGAACAAAACAATACACTAAGTGAGAAGAAGAGGTTTTGAAAAACTCTAAATATTTGCATCATCACTTAATCTTATCCTTTCCAAAGTAACCCACAAACCACATAAGACAAACACCAGCTCTGAACCTTAAGACCATACTACCACCACGAAATCACCCTCACAGTACTCTAAATCCACTAATCCTCGAAAATCTAGGGTTTCACCTCAATTGACTTCTTAATCTCTTAAAACAAATAAAAGTGCGGTCTCACTAAGGGAAAATCGATCACTAGACATAAGTCTTACCTTTCAGGTGTCCTAAGCACTAAGAACATCCTCTTCATCCTCTTTTGGTTCCTTTCCTCTATCTTTTCTCGCTTCCTCAAGGTTGAATGTCTCCCTAACTTTCTCTAGGGTGTCATTTGTATTTTTTTTAATTCGACCTTGGTTTTTCCCTTTGTTTTTTTCTTAGAAGGGCGGTCGCTTCATGGTTTTAGTTTCCACGAATTTCAAAAGAACACGAGTTTACGTTCTACTTTCGAAATCGCATATTTTCAACCAATATTCACGACTTTTTTCAAATAATGTAACCTTTTTTTTTAGAAGGGAAGAGAGAGGGGAACCATACTACACATAGATGTCTTATAGGACCTGAAAGAAAAACCGTATCCAATGCATCTCAAAACCCAAAGTGAGAAAATTAGTCAAGATTAACAATTCTATTATGGTGAAGTCAAAATCAGTTAACCGAAAGATTATGCGAGTAAAAGGGACTTTCCTGTGGAACTGGTGATATGTCATGGGTTTCTGAAATCTCGCGGTCCTTAACTCTGTTGTCAAATGGTCTTTAAAGTTAGTTGGTTAGTCAAGAGCAAGATCATAATGCATCATACTTAGTTTTGAAAACAAATTTTTGACTAAAAAAAAAATGACTCGACTAGGACTAAAAGAAAAATCTAGAAAAAGAGAAAAATAAAAACAAGGACGAACAAACGAGATAGAAACGAATGAACACCCTCCCCCAGACTTACTTCACACCGTCCCGGTGTGTATGTCATGTCTATAGAAGGATGGTAAACCTGAAAAATCAAAAACAAAAGCAAGTGGAATAAGTAGGTGATACACATACCAATGGGTTGCCTCCCATTAAGCGCTCGTTTAACGTCATTAGCTTGACTTTACCACAAAAGAAAAGAAGAGATTAGTAACAAGTAACTAAAACTTAGTCCCAAGTGATTTCAAAGCTCTAATAATTAATCGAGTTCCTGAATCGGCAACGGCGCCAATTTGATAAACGAGATTTTAACCCGTTTAATCTAATGTCTCAATTGTAGTACTTGAGGTCAATCCGAATCAGGAGCAATTAAATTACTAAAGTTTGCAAGGAATCAATCTTAGTCTAAGCAATTTAAACGATGGTTTTGTTTACGTGTTTTTGTAAAGACTAACAAAGAAATAAAACGAAATTGCAAGTTGTAAAGATTTAAATTAAAAAGCTAAACAACCAGGTCAGGTTTTGAAAACGATTTTGAAAACGGGTTCATCAACTTTCAGGTTTTTCGATGTCTTTTATAAAAGTACTTTAAGGTTTTGAAAACGATTTTAGATCAATCCACTCTCGTGACAGAGATCCTTTTCCTAACAAGTAAACTAAAACAATATCTTGGATAGTTTAAATTTTAGAAAACATTAAAGTTCAAATCAATTCAACCACTAAACTTATTAACACAGATCTCTCGGTTAAGCTAGGTTTAGTTCTAGGGTAATTGTTCAGGGAATCCTCACGAGACCTCTCGGTTGTGAAGTTTCTGGGTTCTATCAATTGATTGATCAGGTTAATTAAAGCATTAAGATCGTTACACTAGATTAAAGATTTATCAGGTTTTAAGTTCTAGACATCGATCAACCCTAGGGTTGATTCACCCTTTTTCCCCCAACCTAATTGTCTATGGGAAACTACTCACTAAGCATATTGAAATTCAAAGCAATTAAATTCAAAGAAAGCAATAACATAAACAAAGACAAGAGAATAAGGTTCAAGAAAATCTTATTGATGAAGATCACAAAGGTCGCCAAGGCAAACACCAAGAATCTCCCAAGTCCAAAAGCAAAAACAAAAGCGATGAAAAACAAAAACTAAAGATAGAATATCAAAAACAAAAGGCAAAAACCCTAATATATGTTTAAACCAAATAAAATAAAGGAAAACCAATTTGGTTTAGGAATTAGTTTTCCTTTTTACAAACAAAACCGAATTTCCTTAATTTTTCGCAGCCTGTATCGGTCATAGCAAACCGATACAGGCTGACCGATACGCGCTTCGGTAGCCTTTCTTCGGCTCAGTTCTCTTCGTATCGGCCGAGGCTAAGCCGATACAACAAGTCGATACGCGTCTTCGGGTCTTTTTCTCTTGTATCGGCCACTCCAAACCGATATGCTTGGCCGATACAAGCTTCGGCGAACTTTCTGTCTTCTATATCGGCCAACATAAACCGATACAACATGCCGATGCACATGTATCGGTTTCTTTTTGGCTTAAATTCATCACTTTCGCCGTCTCTGTGCTCAAAAACCTGAAATACACGAAACAAACCAACATGCAACCTATATGATATTAAATGCAACCTAAATGAATGAATTCTAATGCATAAACTAAGGTAGAAAGTGTAAAATATGCGAGTTATCAACTCCCCCAAACTTATCCTTTGCTTGTCCTCAAGCAAGAGAACTAACATCAAAGTTTAGGAAGGTGTGGAGGCGGGGACCTCAGAACCAAAAGCAACACGGAAGTGTAATGAACAAGTATCCTAAACATAGTACCCTCTCGCAACCGAACTAGTTCCACTTATTTCTATCTACCTTAACTCCGTCTAAATTCGCTGTTATTACCAAAAGTATGTGATCCACTTTTCTAGTCTAAACACCTTTCACATTCAATTAAAACACAATCAAGCATGAAACATGATTAAAATTTTCCAAGAGTTTTTCTATTTGTCTAGGTAAGAACGGGATTTCGAATCAAACGAAGAGGCTAACACTCAGGCATGTGGTTAGTTGTAGCGCGGTTTCTCTCTGGGAGTGAATAGGGTTAAACAAAACCAGGAAAGACAAGAAGCAACTGACGCATACAAGTCCGGACATCCATCCCTACTCAAGACTATCCACTAACCCATCGTCGTTCTTTTAAACATTTAAACACCTAAACATCGAGTTTCTTTTCTTTTCTTAACAACCTTAGGGGATTTTATTTTGGCTAAGTTTCTTTTTTTTTCTTTTTATTTCTTAATCGAATTCTTTTTCTTTCTTTTCTTTTCCTTTTCTTTTTTTTCGATTTTTCTATATATTTTTTTTTTTTTACTTAGCCATTCTTTTACCCCCTAGGTGTTTTACAATTACTCGTGTTTATTTTCTTATTTTTCAAAATTCAAAGACGTGTCTCACCAAACCGTTATCCCTTTCTAATTCACTAGTCTAAGAAAAACTAGCCCAATGGATGTCCTTTCTTGTCGCTCCCTATACTTTCAAGTTTTTGCGAAACCAAACAATCACTAAATGAAAAGAATTCTCACAAGTGTTTGGGTTAAGGTTAAGGGGGTGAGAGGGAAATCATCCTTAGAATGAGAATGACCGGATTGCGCTTTAAGTGTTTCGGTTTAGGAAGCCACAATCCGTAGAAATCACAAAGCCATAGAAATTCTCTTGAAAACTATCAATCATGCTAATTAAAAGTCAAGTTTAAGTTCAGATAATTTTTCGAAGGTGACTTAGAACTACCAAGCTTCATAACCACACAATTGGCTTTTTAAACATCAATGTCTAGAGTTGCGGTTTTAAGATTTTCAGCGAGTTCTAATTCGTTTACGGAAGATACTACACCTAAGATACTGTTCAAAACACAAAGTGCGTCGCTTTACAAGGTTAACGTCATCATAGATCCCTATGCATATGCTCTAAATGCCATGAACTAATCCTATATGCAGATTTTTTTTTTTTTTTTTTTTTTTTTTTTTTATGAATGCTAATATGCGAAAACTAATATGACTACTCCCCCAAACTTAAATCACACGGTCTCCGTGTGAAACAAGCATCGAAAGAGGTTCCTAAATGCATGTATGAATGACTCTAATATGAAAACTAATGCGTATGCACATGGTTCAAGAGTTACCTCAGTAGTACTAACTCGTCGAGTCGAAGTCGTCTGTATCGGTCTCAGCAACCGATACTCTTGCCCGATATCGGTCCAGCAACCGATATAACAGGCCGATACCCCTTTCAGAATTCGTTTTCCTACTTCGTTTTCACCTGAAACCATCAAACACGACATAAACTCTAAGTAAATTATCATCTAAATGCAAACTAAAATTGTATATACAAGGATAGACATGGGACTTCCTCCCAAGTGAGATTGTTTATAGTCTCTTAGCTTGACTTTACCCCCTTCTTTTTAGGCGACATTGGGGTTTGAAAGAGATGTCGAATCTCCTTCGGTGACAACTTTGTGGTCCAGGGGCGGCTTGAGTTTTACTCCTTTCACACCAAACTCGCATCCATCCTTGTGTTTGCCTTTATCCGAGTCGCAGCGAGCACTCCTTGCTTCTTTCTTGAAAGCTTTCTTCAAAGATTTAACCTCGTTGATTAACTTTCTAATGACGCGGTTTTGAGACATGTTCCAATGCACCTTTCTGAACTTCCTAGGAGGGGATTGGTGTTCCACTTTTGGAGCTTTGGGTTTGCTCCTTGCATCATCACTAGACTTACCATTGCTAGCATTTTTTTCCACTCCAATCACCAAAGCTTCACAAGGGACCATCTTCGTAGGCTTCTTGACTACATCGTTGATGTTGTACCGCTGAACAAGGTCTTTCCCAAGGTGCAAATCTATCTTACCAACCTTCACATCTATGACGACTCCAGCGGTTGCCAAGAAAGGTCTTCCAAAGATGAGTGGATTATTAAGCTCTTTGTCTATCTCCAAGACGACAAAATCTGTTGGAATGAAAACGTCCCTCAATTTTACAGGAATGTCTTCCAAGATTCCAACGGGTACCTTCACGGATCTATCGGCCAGCACCAAAGAAATCTTAGTAGGTTGGAAAGAAGAAAGACCAAGTCGTTTAGCAACAGATAGAGGCATAACGTTGACACTAGCCCCTAGATCGCACAAGCACTTTTCAAAGATCAGAGGACCAAGAGTGCAAGGCAAAGTAAAACTCCCTGGGTCGCCAAGTTTCTTAGGAGAATGATCCTTCTGAATGATCGCGCTGCACTCTTGTGAAAGCTTCACCGTGTCTTCCAAGTTTTTGGACTTGTTTTTGATGGTGTCTTTCAAGGATTTGGTGGAGTGAGGGACTTGCTTGAAAGCGTCATCAAGAGGCATGGGAGTTTGCACCTCGTTTATTTGCTTCTCGAGTTTAGCTCTAATATACTCCTTCAAGAGATGCATCTTGGATCGACCTGGAAAAGGTAGCTTATCTTTATAAGGAGATGTCACATAAACGGGCTTCTTCTTTTTCTCGGATTTTTCTTCTGTATCGGCCATGTTCTTGGCCGATGTAGATGGTCGATATCGGTCATCTGAAACCGATACGTCTGGCCGATACGAGTCCCCTGTCTCCTTCTCAAGTGCATCGGCCTTGTTCCCAGCCGGTATAGGTGGTCGGTATCGGCTTGTTGTGGCCGATACGTTTGGCCGATACGAGTGTCCTGAATCTCTCTCGTTACCGTTTGTGGTGTTTTCGTCGTCTAGGACCGTGGTTTCTGAACCGTGGGACTGTTCCACCTCCCCGACCTGATCCGCATTGTCCTCAATGAGATTGCGTGAAAGAATTTGTGTACCACTACGAAGTTCTATTGAGTTGACATACTCTCTAGGATTGGCTTCAGGTTTACCCGGAAGTTGACCCATTGGTCGCTTAGAGGCCGAGGTAATTTGAGCCACTTGATTATCCAAGGCTTTCAAGTGAGTACTCAAGGTTTCAAACTTGGCGTTGAGATCATGGTAAGAGTTGTCAACCTTTGCCTGAATTTCTTTCTTGAACGTGCTGAACTCCATTTGACTTCGGGTTTGGCCGTCTAAAATCTGTTTTAGCATCTGAATGGTTTGATCACCTTGGGGAGCTGGTGATGTAGTCACTCCTTGAGCAGCATGGGGGTTGTTGTAACCTGGAGGACGATTAGGTGGTGGTCTCGGTACGTATCCGCCTTGGTTGTATTGAGGTTTACCTTGGTAACCTCCTTGTTGCGCATGGGGATAGACCTGGTCTTGGGGGTTGGCTACGTTGTTGTTTCGGTAGGAGAGGTTTGGGTGTTGAGAATAGTTGTTGAAACGCCCATCATTCTGATTTCCCATGTAGTTGATCTCCTCCTGATTTCCCTCGGTTGGGGGTAATTGTTCATCTCCGCTTCCAACGTAGTTAATCCCCACTTGGTTAGACATGAGTAACTTATCCAGCTTCTCATTCACCGCCTTTATCTCTCTCTTAAATTGCTCATCGTTCCCTGAGCTGCGGATGGTGCGATCATAATCCTCTCCGTAGTTGCTATCGCTAAGGGCGTAGTTCTCCACCAAAAGTTGTCCATCGGCTTCCGTCTTCCCAAGGAAATTTCCTTGGCTAGCTGAATCGAGAAGCATCCTGAACTTCGGTTTTAGGCCGCGATAGAACGTGCTGAGTAGGCTCTCTCCCGTGAAACCGTGGTGCGGGCATCTCACCGTGTAACCCTTGAATCGTTCCCAAGATTCGCTGAACGTTTCTTGGTCTTTTTGTGCGAAAGCTGAGATCTCGTTTCGCAGCTTTGATGTCCTCACCACCGAGAAGAACTTTGTGAGAAAGGCCGTCTTACATGCCTCCCAAGTCTGTATGGTGTCCTTCACAAGGTTTTTCTGCCATATGTGTGCTTTGTCCCCGAGTGAGAAGGGGAACAAACGCAGCTTAAACATGTCCTCATTGACACCATTGATCTTCACCGTGTCGCATAACATGTCAAATTGGTGAAGGTGATCAATGGGGTCTTCACTAGGCGACCCATAGAACTTGTTGCTGGACACCATGTTAATGAGACTAGACTTGATCTCAAAGTTGTTGTTGGCGATGGCTGGTGGTGTGATTCCACTACGGTTGGTGATGTTTGATGGCACATCCGCTGTACCAATGGTGCGTGCAACGTTAGGTGCGTTGTTCGCATCACCCATCTCGAATTCTGAATCTGAACCCGAAGTTTCTGATGTGGATGAGTCGGAGTGGTGATCCAGTCTCTTTTCCTTAGAGATGGCTCGTTCGTGTGCTTTTATGTCGGCGTAGAAGAGCAAGCTATCACTTTGTCCGTGACTTCTTCTTTGCATACACCTGAGAGCACGAAAAACCACAAAAGAAAAGATTAGTATCCGGTAACTAAAACTTAGTCCCAAGTAATTCCAAAACTCTAATATTTAATCGAGTTCCTGAATCGGCAACGGCGCCAATTTGATAAACGAGATTTTACCCCGTTTAATCGAATGTCTCAATTGTAGTACTTGAGGTCAATCCGAATCAGGAGCAATTAAATTACTAGAGTTTGCAAGGAATCAATCTTAGTCTAAGCGATTTAAAAGATGGTTTTGTTTATGTAATTTTGTAAAGATTAACAAAGAAATAAAACGAAATTGCAAGTTGTAAAGATTCAAATTAAAAAGCTAAACAACCAGGTCAGGGTACTTTAACTGGTTCATCAACTTTCAGGTTTTTCGATGTCTTTTATAAAAATACTTTAAGGTTTTGAAAACGATTTTAGATCAATCCACTCTCGTGACAGAGATCCTTTTCCTAACAAGTAAACTAAAACAATATCTTGGATAGTTTAAATTTTAGAAAACATTAAAGTTCAAATCAATTCAACCACTAAACTTATTAACACAGATCTCTCGGTTAAGCTAGGTTTAGTTCTAGGGTAATTGTTCAGGAATCCTCACAGACCTCTCGGCTGTGAAGTTTCCTGGGTTCTATCAATTGATTGATCAGGTCAATTAAAGCATTAAGATTGTTACACTAGATTAAAGATTTATCAGGTTTTAAGTTCTAGACATCGATCAACCCTAGAGTTGATTCACCTTTTTTCCCCCAACCTAATTGTCTATGGGAAACTACTCACTAAGCATAATGAAAATCAAAGCAATTGAGATTAAAGAAAACTTAAATAAAATAAAGATATAAGAGATAGAAAAAACTCTGTTATTGAAACCGAAGATTCCAAGAATTCTCTGGGATCTAAATCTCTCCAAAAATTTATATTATGAAAGCACACCTCTAAAAGAGGTTAAAAACAGGTATTTATAGGTTTTGACGTTTCCCTTACAAAATAGGAAAATATCTAGGCAAATCTAAAATAAAAGGAAATTAAAACTTCTCTTGCTGGCAGATTGACCCGTCGTTAGTAAAACTGGCATAACTTCAGATCTAACCGTTTAAAACATCTCAAATCACCTCCAAATCAAAGCTAACATCCGTACCCTTCCAGTGGTAAAATATCATAAAGATCCATTGGTGGGAACTCTTTCAACGAGTGTCTTTTTGAAGCTTTTCGTCTGAATTCTCCTTCTTTTCCGTCCTTGCATTCCTAAACTCCATAAGTCCATCCTAAATGTCTTGGGACGCCACTATGCCTTTTATCACCTGTAAAATAACTAAAAACACATAAAAATACTCTATTGTGTGGCTAAATCCTATGTTTAAAACGTTAAAAAACGCCACACATCAGATTGTATGAAACATCTAACAACGCGTTTCTAGGACTCTAAACCAAGTTTCATGCAACATGAGTGCTTATAAGTTCCTCAATGAGCTTTGTAAAAGTTTCACGAACTTATGAAACATCTAACAATGCGTTTCTAGGACTCTAATCCATGTTTCATGCAACATCAGTGATTATAAGTGTCTCAATGAGCTTTGTACAAGTTTGACGAACGTATGAAACATCTAACAACGCGTTTCTAGGACTCTAAACCAAGTTTCATGCAACATGAGTGCTTATAAGTATCTCAATGAGCTTTGTATAAGTTTGACGAACTTATGAAACATCTAACAACTCGTTTCTAGGACTCTAGACCAAGTTTCATGCAACATGAAAGCTTATAAGTTCCTCAATGAGCTTTGTACAAGTTTGACGAACGTATGAAACATCTAACAACGTGTTTCTAGGACTCTAAACCAAGTTTCATGCAACATGAGTGATTATAAGTGTCTTAATGAGATTTGTACAAATTTGACGAACTTATGAAACATCTAACAACTCGTTTCTAGGACTCTAAACCAAGTTTCATGGAACATGAGAGCTTATAAGTTCGTTAAAGAGCTTTGCATAAATTTGATGAACGTATGAAACATCTAACAACGCGTTTCTAGGACTCTAAACGAAGTTTCATGCAACATGAGTGCTTATAAGCATCTCAATGAGCTTTGTACAAGTTTGACGAACTTATGAAACATCTAACAACGCGTTTCTAGGTCTCTAAACCAAGTTTCATGCAACATGAGAGCTTATAAGTTCCTCAAAGAGCTTTTCACAAGTTTGACGAACGTATGAAACATCTAACAATGCGTTTCTAGGACTCTAAACCAAGTTTCATGCAACATGAGAGCTTATAAGTTCCTCAAATAGATTTGCACAAGTTTTACGAACGTATGAAACATCTAACAACGGGTTTCTAGGACTCTAAACCAAGTTTCATGCAATATGAGTGCTTATAAGTTCCTCAAGTAGGTTTGTACAAGTTTGTCGAATTTATGAAACATCTAACAACGCGTTTCTAGGACTCTAAACCAAGTTTCATGCAACATGAGTGCTTATAAGTATCTCAATGAGCTTTGTACAAGTTTGACGAACTTATGAAACATCTAACAACGTGTTTCTAGGACTCTAAACCAAGTTTCATGCAACATGAGTGCTTATAAGTTCCTCAATGAGCTTTGTACAAGTTTCAAGAAATTATGAAACATTTAACAACGCGTTTCTAGTACTCAAGTTACATTGCAACATGAGTTCTTATAAGTTCCTCAATGAGCTTTGTACAAGTTTGACGAACGTATGAAACATCTAACAACGTGTTTCTAGGACTCTAAACCAAGTTTCATGCAACATGCGTTATAAGTATCTCAATGAGCTTTGTACAAGTTTGACGAACATATGAAACATCTAACAATGCGTTTCTAGGACTCTAAACCAAGTTTCATGCAACATGAGTGCTTATAAGTTCCTCAATGAGCTTTGTACAAACTTGACGAACGTATGAAACATCTAACAACACGTTTCTAGGACTCTAAACCAAGTTTCATGCAACATGAGTGCTTATAAGTTCCTTAATGAGCTTTGTACAAGTTTGACGAACTTATGAAACATCTAACAACGCGTTTCTAGGACTCTAAACCAAGTTTCATGCAACATGAGTGCTTATAAGTATCTCAATGACCTTTGTACAAATTTGACGAACATATGAAACATCTAACAATGCGTTTCTAGGACTCTAAACCAAGTTTCATGCAACATGAGAGCTTATAAGTTCCTCCATGAGCTTTGTACAAACTTGACGAACGCATGAAACATCTAACAACGCGTTTCTAGGACTCTAAACCAAGTTTCATGCAACATGAGTGCTTATAAGTATCTCAATGAGCTTTGTATAAGTTTGACGAACTTATGAAACATCTAACAACTCGTTTCTAGGACTCTAAACCAAGTTTCATGCAACATGAAAGCTTATAAGTTCCTCAATGAGCTTTGTACAAGTTTGACGAACGTATGAAACATCTAACAACGTGTTTCTAGGACTCTAAACCAAGTTTCATGCAACATGAGTGCTTATAAGTATCTCAATGAGCTTTTTATAAGTTTGACGAACTTATGAAACATCTGACAACTCGTTTCTAGGACTCTAAACCAAGTTTCATGCAACATGAAAGCTTATAAGTTCCTCAATGAGCTTTGTACAAGTTTGACGAACGTATGAAACATCTAACAACGTGTTTCTAGGACTCTAAACCAAGTTTCATGCAACATGAGTGATTATAAGTGTCTTAATGAGCTTTGTACAAATTTGACGAACTTATGAAACATCTAACAACTCGTTTCTAGGACTCTAAACCAAGTTTCATGCAACATTAGAGCTTATAAGTTCGTTAAAGAGCTTTGCATAAATTTGATGAACGTATGAAACATCTAACAACTCGTTTCTAGGACTCTAAACGAAGTTTCATGCAACATGAGTGCTTATAAGTATCTCAATGAGCTTTGTACAAGTTTGACGAACTTATGAAACATCTAGCAACGCGTTTCTAGGGCTCTAAACCAAGTTTCATGCAACATGAGAGCTTATAAGTTCCTCAAAGAGCTTTTCACAAGTTTGACGAACGTATGAAACATCTAACAATGCTTTTCTAGAACTCTAAACCAAGTTTCATGCAACATGAGAGCTTATAAGTTCCTCAAATAGATTTGCACAAGTTTGACGAACGTATGAAACATCTAACAACGCGTTTCTAGGACTCTAAACCAAGTTTCATGCAATATGAGTGCTTATAAGTTCCTCAATTAGGTTTGTACAAGTTTGACGAACTTATGAAACATCTAACAACGCGTTTCTAGGACTCTAAACCAAGTTTCATGCAACATGAGTGCTTATAAGTATCTCAATGAGCTTTGTACAAGTTTGAGGAACTTATGAAACATCTAACAATGCGTTTCTAGGACTCTAAACCAAGTTTCATGCAACATGGGTGCTTATAAATTCCTCAATGAGCTTTGTACAAGTTTGACGAACTTATGGAACATCTAACAACGCGTTTCTAGGACTCTAAACCAAGTTTCATGCAACATGAGTGCTTATAAGTTCCTCAATGAGCTTTGTACAAGTTTGACGAACTTATGAAACATCTAACAACGCGTTTCTAGGACTCTAAACCAAGTTTCATGCAACATGAGTGCTTATAAGTATCTCAATGAGTTTTGTACAAGTTTGACGAACATATGAAACATCTAACAATGCGTTTCTAGGACTCTAAACCAAGTTTCATGCAACATGAGTGCTTATATGTTCCTCAATGAGCTTTGTACAAACTTGACGAACATATGAAACATCTAACAACGCGTTTCTAGGACTGTAAACCAAGTTTCATGCAACATGAGTGCTTATAAGTTCCTCAATGAGCTTTGTACAAGTTTGAAGAACTTATAAAACATCTAACAACGCGTTTCTAGGACTCTAAACCAAGTTTCATGCAACATGAGTGCTTATAAGTATCTCAATGAGCTTTGTACAAGTTTGACGAACATATGAAACATCTAACAATGCGTTTCTAGGACTCTAAACCAAGTTTCATGCAACATGAGAGCTTATAAGTTCCTCAATGAGCTTTGTACAAACTTGACAAACGTATGAAACATCTAACAACGCGTTTCTAGGACTCTAAACCAAGTTTCATGCAACATGAGTGCTTAAAAGTTCCACAATGAGCTTTGTAAAAGTTTCACGAACTTATGAAACATCTAACAATGCGTTTCTAGGACTCTAATCCATGTTTCATGCAACATCAGTGATTATAAGTGTCTCAATGAGCTTTGTACAAGTTTGACGAATTTATGAAACATCTAGCAACGCGTTTCTAGGACTCTAAACCAAGTTTCATGCAACATGTGTGATTGTAAGTATCTCAATGAGCTTTGTACAAGTTTGACGAACTTATGAAACATCTAACAACTCGTTTCTAGGACTCTAAACCAAGTTTCATGCAACATGAGAGCTTATAAATTCCTCAAAGAGCTTTTCACAAGTTTGACGAACTTATGAAATATCTAACAACTCGTTTTTAGGAATCTAAACCAAGTTTCATGCAACATGAGTGCTTATAAGTTCCTCAATGAGCTTTGTACAAGTTTCAGGAACGTATGAAACATCTACCAACGCGTTTCTAGGACTCTAAATCAAGTTTCATGCAACATGAGTGTTTATAAGTGTCTCAATGAGCTTTGTACAAGTTTGACGAATTTATGAAACATCTAGCAACGCGTTTCTAGGACTCTAAACCAAGTTTCATGCAACATGAGTGATTATAAGTATCTCAATGAGCTTTGTACATGTTTGACGAACTTATGAAACATCTAACAACTCGTTTCTAGGACTCTAAACCAAGTTTCATGCAACATGAGAGCTTATAAGTTCCTCAAAGAGCTTTGCACAAGTTTGACGAACTTATGAAATATCTAACAACTCGTTTTTAGGACTCTAAACCAAGTTTCATGCAACATGAGTGCTTATAAGTTCCTCAATGAGCTTTGTACAAGTTTCACGAACTTATGAAACATCTAACAACGCGTTTCTAGGACTCTAAATCAAGTTTCATGCAACATGAGAGATTATAAGTTCCTCAATGAGCTTTGTACAAGTTTCACAAACTTATGAAACATCTAACAACGCGTTTCTAGGATTCTAAACCAAGTTACATGCAACATGAGTTCTTATAAGTATCTCAATGAGCTTTGTATACGTTTGACGAACTTATGAAACATCTACCAACTCGTTTCTAGGACTCTAAACCAAGTTTCATGCAACCTGAGAGCTTATAAGTTCCTCAATGAGCTTTGTACAAGTTTCACGACTTATGAAACATCTAACAACGCGTTTCTAGGACTCTAAACCAAGTTACATGCAACATGAGTTCTTATAAGTTCATCAATGAGTTTTGTACAAGTTTGACGAACGTATGAAACATCTAACAACGCGTTTCTAGGACTCTAAACCAAGTTTCATGCAACATGAATGCTTATAAGTATCTCAATGAGCTTTGTATAAGTTTGACGAACTTATGAAACATCTAACAACGCGTTTCTAGGGCTCTAAACCAAGTTTCATGCAACATGAGAGCTTATAAGTTCCTCAAAGAGCTTTTCACAAGTTTGACGAATGTATGAAACATCTAACAATGCGTTTCTAGGACTCTAAACCAAGTTTCATGCAACATGAGAGCTTATAAGTTCCTCAAATAGATTTGCACAAGTTTGACGAACGTATGAAACATCTAACAACGCGTTTCTAGGACTCTAAACCAAGTTTCATGCAACATGAGTGCTTATAAGTATCTCAATGAGTTTTGTACAAGTTTGACGAACATATGTGATAAACGAGATTTTACCCCGTTTAATCTAATGTCTCAATTGTAGTACTTGAGGTGTCAATCCGAATCAGGAGCAATTAAATTACTAAAGTTTGCAAGGAATCAATCTTAGTCTAAGCGATTTAAAAGATGGTTTTGTTTATGTGATTTTGTAAAGATTAACAAAGAAATAAAACGAAATTGCAAGTTGTAAAGGTTCAAATTAAAAAGATAAACAACCAGGTCAGGGTACTTTAACGGGTTCATCAACTTTCAGGTTTTTCGATGTCTTTTATAAAAGTACTTTAAGGTTTTGAAAACGATTTTAGATCAATCCACTCTCGTGACGAGAGATCCTTTTCCTAACAAGTAAACTAAAACAATATCTTGGATAGTTTAAATTTTAGAAAACATTAAAGTTCAAATCAATTCAACCACTAAACTTATTAACACAGATCTCTCGGTTAAGCTAGGTTTAGTTCTAGGGTAATTGTTCGGGAATCCTCACGACCGAAGTTTCTGGGTTCTATCAATTGATTGATCAGGTCAATTAAAGCATTAAGATTGTTACACTAGATTAAAGATTTATCGGGGTTTTAAGTTCTAGACATCGATCAACCCTAGGGTTGATTCACCCTTTTTCCCCCAACCTAATTGTCTATGGGAAACTACTCACTAAGCATATTGAAATTCAAAGCAATTAAATTCAAAGAAAGCAATAACATAAACAAAGACAAGAGAATAAGGTTCAAGAAAATCTTATTGATGAAGATCACAAAGGTGGTCAAGGCAAAAACCAAGAATCCTCCAAGTCCAAAAGCTTAAGAAACAAACGATGAAAAACTAAAACAAAAAGATAGAATAATTGTCAAAACATCCAAACAAAACCCTAATATAGTCTTGAACCATAAAATAAAGGAAAACCCATTGGTTTAGGAATTATTTTCCTAATTAAAACATGAAAACCGGATTTCCTTTTAATTTTCGCAAGCCTGTATCGGTCAAGTGAAACCGATACAGACTGGTCGATATAAGTGCTTCTTCCTCTTTTCCTCTGTATCGGCCACTCCAAACCGATACAGCATGTCGATATGCATCTTCAGGTTCTCCTTTATCTTGTATCGGCCACTCCAAACCGATATGGTTGGTCGATACAAGCTTCGGCAAACTTTCTGTCTTATATATCGGCCAATTGAAACCGATACAACATGCTGATGCAAGTGTATCCGCTTCTTTTTGGCTTAAATTCATCACTTTCGCCGTCTTTATGCTCCGAAACCTGAAATACATGAAACAAACCAAAATGCAACCTATATGACACTAAATGCAGCCTAAATGAGTTAATTCTAATACATAACATAAGGTAAAATGTGTAAAATATGCGAGTTATCAACTCCCCCAAACTTATCCTTTGCTTGTCCTCAAGCAAGAGAACTAACATCAAAGTTCGAGAAAGTGCAGAGGCGGGGACCTCAGAACCAAAAACAACGCGGAAGTATAATGAACGAGTATCCTAAACATAGTACCCTCTCGCAACCGAACTAGTTCTACTTATTTCTATCTACCTTAACTCCGTCTAAATCCGCTATTATTACCAAAAGTATGTGATCCACTTGTCTAGTCTAAGCACCTTTCACATTCAATTAAACAAATCAAGCATGAAACATGATTAAAAATTTCCAAGAGTTTTTCTATTTTTCTAGGTAAGAACGGGATTTCGAATCAAACGAGGAGGCTAACACTCAGGCATGTGGTTAGTTGTAGCGCGGTTTCTCTCGGGGAGTGAAAGGGTTAAACAAAACCAGGAAAGACAAGAAGCAACTGATGCATACAAGTCCGGACATCCATCCCTACTCAAAACTATCCACTAACCCATCGTCTTTCTTTTAAAGATTTAAACACTTAAACATCGAGTTTCTTTTATTTTCTTAACTACCTTAGGGGATTTTATTTTGGCTAAGTTTCTTTTTTTTTTTTTTTTTTTTTTTAATCGATATTTTTTTTTTTTTTTTTTTAGTTTACTTAGCCATTCTTTTACCCCCTAGGTGTTTTACAATTACTCGTGTTTATTTTCTTATTTTTCAAAACTCAAAGACGTGTCTCACCAAACCGTTATCCCTTTCTAATTCACTAGTCTACGAAAAACTAGCCCAATGGATGTCCTTTCTTGTCGCTCCCTATACTTTCAAGTTTTTGCGAAACCAAACAATCACTAAATGAAAAGAATTCTCACAAGTGTTTGGGTTAAGGTTTAGGGGGTGAGAGGGGAATCATCCTTAGAATGAGAATGACCGGATTGCGCTTTAAGTGTTTCGGTTTAGGAAGCCACAATCCGTAGAAATCACAAAGCCATAGAAATTCTCTTGACAACTATCAATCATGCTAATTAAAAGTCAAGTTTAAGTTCAGATAATTTTTCGAAGGTGACTTAGAACTACCAAGCTTCATAACCACACAATTGACTTTTTAAGCATCAATGTCTAGAGTTGCGGTTTTAAGATTTTCAGCGAGTTCTAATTCGTTTACGGAAGATACTACACCTAAGATACTGTTCAAAACACAAAGTGCGTCGCTTTACAAGGTTAACGTCATCATAGATCCCCTATGCATATGCTCTAAATGCCATGAACTAATCCTATATGCAGATTTTTTTGTTTTTTGTTTATTTTTTTTATGAATGCTAATATGCGAAAACTAATATGACTACTCCCCCAAACTTAAATCACACGGTCTTCGTGTGAAACAAGCATTGGAGAAGGTTCCTAAATGTATGTACGAATGACTCTAATATGAAAAACTAATGCGTATGCACATGGTTCAGGTGTTACCTCAGTAGTACTAACACGACGAGACGACATCGTCGTATCGGTCTCAGCAGACCGATACTCTTGCCCGATATCGGTCCAAAGAACCGATATAACGGCCGATACCCCTTTCGAATTCGTTTTCCTACTTCGTTTTCACCTGAAACCATCAAACACGACATAAACTCTAAGTAAATTATCATCTAAATGCAAACTAAAATTGTATATACAAGGATAGACATGGGACTTCCTCCCAAGTGAGCTTGTTTATAGTCTCTTAGCTTGACTTTACCCCCTTCTTTTTAGGCGACATTGGGGTTTGAAAGAGATGTCGAATCTCCTTCGGTGACAACTTTGTGGTCCAAGGGCGGCTTGAGTTTTACTCCTTTCACACCAAACTCGCCTCCATCCTTGTGTTTGCCTTTATCCGAGTCGCAGCGAGCACTCCTTGCTTCTTTCTTGAAAGCTTTCTTCAAAGATTTAACCTCGTTGATTAACTTTCTAATGACGCGGTTTTGAGACATGTTCCAATGCGCCTTTCTGAACTTCCTAGGAGGGAATTGGTGTTCCACTTTTGGAGCTTTGGATTTGCTCCTTGCATCATCACTAGACTTACCATTGCTAGCATCTTTCTCCACTCCAATCACCAAAGCTTCACAAGGGACCGTCTCCGTAGGCTTTTTGGCTACATCGTTGATGGTGTACCGCTGAACAAGGTCCTTCCCAAGGTGCAAATCTATATTTCCAACCTTCACATCTATGACGGCTCCAGCGGTTGCCAAGAAAGGTCTTCCAAAGATGAGTGGATTATCAGGTTCTTTGTCCATCTCCAAGACGACAAAATCTGTTGGAATAAAAACGTCCCCCAACTTTACCGGGATATCTTCTAAGATTCCAACGGGTACCTTCACGGATCTATCGGCCAACACCAAGGAGATCTTAGTAGGTTGGAAAGAAGAAAGACCAAGTCGTTTAGCAACAGATAGAGGCATAACGTTGACACTAGCCCCTAGATCGCACAAGCACTTTTCAAAGATCAAAGGACCCAGAGTGCAAGGCAAAGTAAAACTCCCTGGATCGCCAAGTTTCTTAGGAGAATGGTCCTTCTGAATGATCGCGCTGCACTCTTGTGAAAGTTTCACCGTGTCTTCCAAGTTTTTGGACTTGTTTTTGATGGTGTCTTTCAAAGATTTGGTGGAGTGAGGGACTTGCTTGAAAGCGTCAACAAGAGGCATGGGAGTTTGCACCTCGTTTATTTGCTTCTCGAGCTTAGCTCTAAAGTACTCCTTCAAGAGATGCATCTTGGCTCGACCTGGAAAAGGTGGCTTATCTTTATAAGGAGATGTCACATACACCAGCTTTTTCGGCTCGTCGGTTTTCTTCTTTTTCTCGGATATCTCCTCGGTATCGGCCATGTGTTTGGCCGATATTGGTGGTCGATATCGGTCAGCTGAAACCGATACGTCTGGCCGATGCGAGTGTCATGTCTCCTTTTCAAGTGCATCGGCCTTGTTCCCAGCCGGTATAGGTGGTCGGTATCGGCCTGTTGTGGCCGATACGTTTGGCCGATATAGGCCCCCTGTATCTTTCTCATTACCGCCTGCGGTGTTTTCGTTGGCTATGACCGTGGTTTCTGTCTCGTGGGTCTGTTCCACCTCCCCGACCTGATCCGCATTGTCCTCAATGAGATCGCTTGAAAGAATTTGTGTACCACTACGAAATTCTATTGAGTTGACATACTCTCTAGGATTGGCTTCAGGTTTACCCGGAAGTTGACCCATTGGTCGCTTAGAGGCCGAGGTAATTTGAGACACTTGATTATCCAAGGCTTTCAAGTGAGTACTCAAGGTTTCAAACTTGGCGTTGAGATCATGGTAAGAGTTGTCAACCTTTGCCTGAATTTCTTTCTTGAACGTGCTAAACTCCATTTGACTTCGGGTTTGGCCGTCTAGAATCTGTTTTAGCATCTGAGTGGTTTGATCACCTGGGGGAGCTGGTGATGCAACCACTCCTTGAGCAGCAGGAGGGTTGTTGTAACCTGGAGGACGATTAGGTGGTGGTCTCGGTACGTATCCGCCTTGGTTGTATTGAGGTTTACCTTGGTAACCTCCTTGTTGCGCATGGGGATAAACCTGGTCTTGGGGGTTGGCTACGTTGTTGTTTCGGTAGGAGAGGTTTGGGTGTTGAGAATAGTTGTTGAAACGCCAATCATTATGATTTCCCATGTAGTTGATCTCCTCCCGATTTCCCTCGGTTGGGGGTAATTGTTCATCTCCGCTTCCAACGTAGTTAATCCCCACTTGGTTAGACATGAGTAACTTATCCAGCCTTCTCATTCACCGCCTTTATCTCTCTCTTAAATTGCTCATCGTTCCCCGAGCCGCGGATGGTGCGATCATAATCTTCTCCGTAGTTGCTATCGCTTAGGGCGTAGTTCTCCACCAAAAGCTGTCCATCGGCTTCCGTCTTCCCAAGGAAATTTCCTTGGCTAGCTGAATCGAGAAGCATCCTGAACTTCGGTTATAGGCCGCGATAGAACGTGCTGAGTAGGCTCTCTCCCGTGAAACCGTGGTGCGGGCATCTCACCGTGTAACCCTTGAATCGTTCCCAAGATTCGCTGAACGTTTCTTGGTCTTTTTGTGCGAAAGCTGAGATCTCGTTTCGCAGCTTTGATGTCCTCACCACCGAGAAGAACTTTGTGAGAAAAGCCGTCTTACATGCCTCCCAAGTCTGTATGGTGTCCTTCACAAGGTTTTTCTGTCATATGTGTGCTTTGTCCCCGAGTGAGAAGGGGAACAAACGCAGTTTAAACATGTCCTCATTGACATCATTGATCTTCACCGTGTCGCATAGCATGTCAAATTGGTGAAGGTGATCAATGGGGTCTTCACTAGGCAGCCCATAGAACTTGTTGCTGGACACCATGTTAATGAGACTAGACTTGATCTCAAAGTTGTTGTTGGCGATGGCTGGTGGTGTGATGCCACTACGGTTGGTGATGTTTGATGGCACATCCGCTGTACCAATGGTGCGTGCAACGTTAGGTGCGTTGTTTGCATCACCCATCTCGAATTCTGAATCTGACCCCGAAGTTTTTGATGTGGATGAGTCGGAGTGGTGATCCAGTCTCTTTTCCTTAGAGATGGCTCGTTCGTGTGCTTTTATGTCGGCGTAGAAGAGCAAGCTATCACTTTGTCTGTGACTTCTTCTTTGCATACACCTGAGAGCACGAAGAACCACAAAAGAAAAGATTAGTATCCGGTAACTAGAACTTAGTCACAAGTAATTCCAAAACTCTAATATTTAATCGAGTTCCTGAATCGGCAACGACGTCAATTTGATAAACGAGATTTTACCCCGTTTAATCTAATGTCTCAATTGTAGTACTTGAGGTGTCAATCCGAATCAGGATCAATTAAATTACTAAAGTTTGCAAGGAATCAATCTTAGTCTAAGCGGTTTAAAAGATGGTTTTGTTTATGTGATTTTGTAAAGATTAACAAAGAAATAAAACGAAATTGCAAGTTGTAAATGTTCAAATTAAAAAGCTAAACAACCAGGTCAGGGTACTTTAACGGGTTCATCAACTTTCAGGTTTTTCGATGTCTTTTATAAAAGTACTTTAAGGTTTTGAAAACGATTTTAGATCAATCCACTCTCGTGACAGAGATCCTTTTCCTAACAAGTAAACTAAAACAATATCTTGGATAGTTTAAATTTTAGAAAACATTAAAGTTCAAATCAATTCAACCACTAAACTTATTAACACAGACCTCTCGGTTAAGCTAGGTTTAGTTCTAGGGTAATTGTTCGGGAATCCTCACAGACCTCTCGGTTGTGAAGTTTCCTGGGTTCTATCAATTGATTGATCAGGTCAATTAAAGCATTAAGATTGTTACACTAGATTAAAGATTTATCAGGTTTTAAGTTTTAGACATCGATCAACCCTAGGGTTGATTCACCCTTTTTCCCCCAACCTAATTGTCTATGGGAAACTACTCACTAAGCATATTGAAATTCAAAGCAATTAAATTCAAAGAAAGCAATAACATAAACAAAGACAAGAGAATAAGGTTCAAGAAAATCTTATTGATGAAGATCACAAAGGTGGTCAAGGCAAAAACCAAGAATCCTCCAAGTCCAAAAGCTTAAGAAACAAACGATGAAAAACTAAAACAAAAAGATAGAATAATTGTCAAAACATCCAAACAAAACCCTAATATAGTCTTGAACCATAAAATAAAGGAAAACTCATTGGTTTAGGAATTATTTTCCTAATTAAAACATGAAAACCGGATTTCCTTTTAATTTTCGCAGCCTGTATCGGTCAAGTGAAACCGATACAGACTGGTCGATATAAGTGCTTCTTCCTCTTTTCCTCTGTATCGGCCACTCCAAACCGATACAGCATGTCGATATGCATCTTCAGGTTCTCCTTTATCTTGTATCGGCCACTCCAAACCGATATGGTTGGTCGATACAAGCTTCGGCAAACTTTCTGTCTTATATATCGGCCAATTGAAACCGATACAACATGCCGATGCAAGTGTATCCGCTTCTTTTTGTCTTAAATTCATCACTTTCGCCGTCTTTATGCTCCGAAACCTGAAATACATGAAACAAACCAAAATGCAACCTATATGACACTAAATGCAGCCTAAATGAGTTAATTCTAATGCATATCATAAGGTAAAATGTGTAAAATATGCGAGTTATCAATATGAAACATCTAACAATGCGTTTCTAGGACTCTAAACCAAGTTTCATGCAACATGAGTGCTTATATGTTCCTCAATGAGCTTTGTACAAACTTGACGAACATATGAAACATCTAACAACGCGTTTCTAGGACTCTAAACCAAGTTTCATGCAACATTAGTGCTTATAAGTATCTCAATGAGCTTTGTACAAGTTTGACGAACTTATCAAACATCTAACAATGCGTTTCTAGGACTCTAAACCAAGTTTCATGCAACATGAGAGCTTATAAGTTCATCAATGAGCTTTGTACAAACTTGACGAACGTATGAAACATCTAACAACGCGTTTCTAGGACTCTAAACCAAGTTTCATGCAACATGAGTGCTTATAAGTTCCTCAATGAGCTTTGTAAAAGTTTCACGAACTTATGAAACATCTAACAATGCGTTTCTAGGACTCTAATCCATGTTTCATGCAACATCAGTGATTATAAGTGTCTCAATGAGCTTTGTACAAGTTTGACGAACGTATGAAACATCTAACAACGCGTTTCTAGGACTCTAAACCAAGTTTCATGCAACATGAGTGCTTATAAGTATCTCAATGAGCTTTGTATAAGTTTGACGAACTTATGAAACATCTAACAACTCGTTTCTAGGACTCTAAACCAAGTTTCATGCAACATGAAAGCTTATAAGTTCCTCAATGAGCTTTGTACAAGTTTGACGAACGTATGAAACATCTAACAACGTGTTTCTAGGACTCTAAACCAAGTTTCATGCAACATGAGTGATTATAAGTGTCTTAATGAGCTTTGTACAAATTTGACGAACTTATGAAACATCTAACAACTCGTTTCTAGGACTCTAAACCAAGTTTCATGGAACATGAGAGCTTATAAGTTCGTAAAAGAGCTTTGCATAAATTTGATGAACGTATGAAACATCTAACAACGCGTTTCTAGGACTCTAAACGAAGTTTCATGCAACATGAGTGCTTATAAGCATCTCAATGAGCTTTGTACAAGTTTGACGAACTTATGAAACATCTAACAACGCGTTTCTAGGTCTCTAAACCACGTTTCATGCAACATGAGAGCTTATAAGTTCCTCAAAGAGCTTTTCACAAGTTTGACGAACGTATGAAACATCTAACAATGCGTTTCTAGGACTCTAAACCAAGTTTCATGCAACATGAGAGCTTATAAGTTCCTCACATAGATTTGCACAAGTTTGACGAACGTATGAAACATCTAACAACGGGTTTCTAGGACTCTAAACCAAGTTTCATGCAATATGAGTGCTTATAAGTTCCTCAAGTAGGTTTGTACAAGTTTGTCGAACTTATGAAACATCTAACAACGCGTTTCTAGGACTCTAAACCAAGTTTCATGCAACATGAGTGCTTATAAGTATCTCAATGAGCTTTGTACAAGTTTGACGAACTTATGAAACATCTAACAATGCGTTTCTAGGACTCTAAATCAAGTTTCATGCAACATGAGTGCTTATAAGTTCCTCAATGAGCTTTGTACAAGTTTGACGAACTTATGGAACATCTAACAACGCGTTTCTAGGACTCTAAACCAAGTTTCATGCAACATGAGTGCTTATAAGTTCCTCAATGAGCTTTGTACAAGTTTCAAGAAATTATGAAACATCTAACAACGCGTTTCTAGTACTCTAAACCAAGTTACATGCAACATGAGTTCTTATAAGTTCCTCAATGAGCTTTGTACAAGTTTGACGAACGTATGAAACATCTAACAACGCGTTTCTAGGACTCTAAACCAAGTTTCATGCAACATGCGTGCTTATAAGTATCTCAATGAGCTTTGTACAAGTTTGACGAACATATGAAACATCTAACAATGCGTTTCTAGGACTCTAAACCAAGTTTCATGCAACATGTGTGCTTATAAGTTCCTCAATGAGCTTTGTACAAACTTGACGAACGTATGAAACATCTAACAACGCGTTTCTAGGACTCTAAACCAAGTTTCATGCAACATGAGTGCTTATAAGTTCCTTAATGAGCTTTGTACAAGTTTGACGAACGTATGAAACATCTAACAACGCGTTTCTAGGACTCTAAACCAAGTTTCATGCAACATGAGTGCTTATAAGTTCCTTAATGAGCTTTGTACAAGTTTGTCGAACTTATGAAACATCTAACAACGCGTTTCTAGGACTCTAAACCAAGTTTCATGCAACATGAGTGCTTATAAGTATCTCAATGAGCTTTGTACAAGTTTGACGAACTTATGAAACATCTAACAATGCGTTTCTAGGACTCTAAATCAAGTTTCATGCAACATGAGTGCTTATAAGTTCCTCAATGAGCTTTGTACAAGTTTGACGAACTTTTGGAACATCTAACAACGCGTTTCTAGGACTCTAAACCAAGTTTCATGCAACATGAGTGCTTATAAGTTCCTCAATGAGCTTTGTACAAACTTGACGAACGTATGAAACATCTAACAACGCGTTTCTAGGACTCTAAACCAAGTTTCATGCAACATGAGTGCTTATAAGTTCCTTAATGAGCTTTGTACAAGTTTGACGAACTTATGAAACATCTAACAACGCGTTTCTAGGACTCTAAACCAAGTTTCATACAACATGAGTGCTTATAAGTATCTCAATGACCTTTGTACAAATTTGACGAACATATGAAACATCTAACAATGCGTTTCTAGGACTCTAAACCAAGTTTCATGCAACATGAGAGCTTATAAGTTCCTCCATGAGCTTTGTACAAACTTGACGAACGCATGCAACATCTAACAACGCGTTTCTAGGACTCTAAACCAAGTTTCATGCAACATGAGTGCTTATAAGTATCTCAATGAGCTTTGTATAAGTTTGACGAACTTATGAAACATCTAACAACTCGTTTCTAGGACTCTAAACCAAGTTTCATGCAACATGAAAGCTTATAAGTTCCTCAATGAGCTTTGTACAAGTTTGACGAACGTATGAAACATCTAACAACGTGTTTCTAGGACTCTAAACCATGTTTCATGCAACATGAGTGATTATAAGTGTCTTAATGAGCTTTGTACAAATTTGACGAACTTATGAAACATCTAACAACTCGTTTCTAGGACTCTAAACCAAGTTTCATGCAACATGAGAGCTTATAAGTTCGTTAAAGAGCTTTGCATAAATTTGATGAACGTATGAAACATCTAACAACTCGTTTCTAGGACTATAAACGAAGTTTCATGCAACATGAGTGCTTATAAGTATCTCAATGAGCTTTGTACAAGTTTGACGAACTTATGAAACATCTAGCAACGCGTTTCTAGGGCTCTAAACCAAGTTTCATGCAACATGAGAGCTTATAAGTTCCTCAAAGAGCTTTTCACAAGTTTGACGAACGTATGAAACATCTAACAATGCGTTTCTAGGACTCTAAACCAAGTTTCATGCAACATGAGAGCTTATAAGTTCCTCAAATAGATTTGCACAAGTTTGACGAACGTATGAAACATCTAACAACACGTTTCTAGGACTCTAAACCAAGTTTCATGCAATATGAGTGCTTATAAGTTCCTCAATTAGGTTTGTACAAGTTTGACGAACTTATGAAACATCTAACAACGCGTTTCTAGGACTCTAAACCAAGTTTCATGCAACATGAGTGCTTATAAGTATCTCAATGAGCTTTGTACAAGTTTGACGAACTTATGAAACATCTAACAATGCGTTTCTAGGACTCTAAACCAAATTTCATGCAACATGGGTGCTTATAAATTCCTCAATGATCTTTGTACAAGTTTGACGAACTTATGGAACATCTAACAACGCGTTTCTAGGACTCTAAACCAAGTTTCATGCAACATGAGTGCTTATAAGTTCCTCAATGAGCTTTGTACAAGTTTGACGAACTTATGAAACATCTAACAACGCGTTTCTAGGACTCTAAACCAATTTTCATGCAACATGAGTGCTTATAAGTATCTCAATGAGTTTTGTACAAGTTTGACGAACATATGAAACATCTAACAATGCGTTTCTAGGACTCTAAACCAAGTTTCATGCAACATGAGTGCTTATATGTTCCTCAATGAGCTTTGTACAAACTTGACGAACATATGAAACATCTAACAACGCGTTTCTAGGACTCTAAACCAAGTTTCATGCAACATGAGTGCTTATAAGTTCCTCAATGAGCTTTGTACAAGTTTGACGAACTTATAAAACATCTAACAAGGCGTTTCTAGGACTCTAAACCAAGTTTCATGCAACATGAGTGCTTATAAGTATCTCAATGAGCTTTGTACAAGTTTGACGAACATATGAAACATCTAACAATGCGTTTCTAGGACTCTAAACCAAGTTTCATGCAACATGAGAGCTTATAAGTTCCTCAATGAGCTTTGTACAAACTTGACGAACGTATGAAACATTTAACAACGCGTTTCTAGGACTCTAAACCAAGTTTCATGCAACATGAGTGCTTATAAGTTCCTCAATGAGCTTTGTAAAAGTTTCACGAACTTATGAAACATCTAACAATGCGTTTCTAGGACTCTAATCCATGTTTCATGCAACACCAGTGATTATAAGTGTCTCAATGAGCTTTGTTCAAGTTTGACGAACGTATGAAACATCTAACAACGCGTTTCTAGGACTCTAAACCAAGTTTCATGCAACATGAGTGATTATAAGTGTCTTAATGAGCTTTGTACAAATTTGACGAACTTATGAAACATCTAACAACTCGTTTCTAGGACTCTAAACCAAGTTTCATGGAACATGAGAGCTTATAAGTTCGTTAAAGAGCTTTGCATAAATTTGATGAACGTATGAAACATCTAACAACGCGTTTCTAGGACTCTAAACGAAGTTTCATGCAACATGAGTGCTTATAAGCATCTCAATGAGCTTTGTACAAGTTTGACGAACTTATGAAACATCTAACAACGCGTTTCTAGGGCTCTAAACCAAGTTTCATGCAACATGAGAGCTTATAAGTTCCTCAAAGAGCTTTTCACAAGTTTGACGAACGTATGAAACATCTAACAATGCGTTTCTAGGACTCTAAACCAAGTTTCATGTAACATGAGAGCTTATAAGTTCCTCAAATAGATTTGCACAAGTTTGACGAACGTATGAAACATCTAACAACGGGTTTCTAGGACTCTAAACCAAGTTTCATGCAATATGAGTGCTTATAAGTTCCTCAATTAGGTTTGTACAAGTTTGTCGAACTTATGAAACATCTAACAACGCGTTTCTAGGACTCTAAACCAAGTTTCATTCAACATGAGTGCTTATAAGTATCTCAATGAGCTTTGTACAAGTTTGACGAACTTATGAAACATCTAACACTGCGTTTCTAGGACTCTAAATCAAGTTTCATGCAACATGAGTGCTTATAAGTTCCTCAATGAGCTTTGTACAAGTTTGACGAACTTTTGGAACATCTAACAACGCGTTTCTAGGACTCTAAACCAAGTTTCATGCAACATGAGTGCTTATAAGTTCCTCAATGAGCTTTGTACAAACTTGACGAACGTATGAAACATCTAACAACGCGTTTCTAGGACTCTAAACCAAGTTTCATGCAACATGAGTGCTTATAAGTTCCTTAATGAGCTTTGTACAAGTTTGACGAACTTATGAAACATCTAACAACGCGTTTCTAGGACTCTAAACCAAGTTTCATACAACATGAGTGCTTATAAGTATCTCAATGACCTTTGTACAAATTTGACGAACATATGAAACATCTAACAATGCGTTTCTAGGACTCTAAACCAAGTTTCATGCAACATGAGAGCTTATAAGTTCCTCCATGAGCTTTGTACAAACTTGACGAACGCATGAAACATCTAAGAACGCGTTTCTAGGACTCTAAACCAAGTTTCATGCAACATGAGTGCTTATAAGTATCTCAATGAGCTTTGTATAAGTTTGACGAACTTATGAAACATCTAACAACTCGTTTCTAGGACTCTAAACCAAGTTTCATGCAACATGAAAGCTTATAAGTTCCTCAATGAGCTTTGTACAAGTTTGACGAACGTATGAAACATCTAACAACGTGTTTCTAGGACTCTAAACCATGTTTCATGCAACATGAGTGATTATAAGTGTCTTAATGAGCTTTGTACAAATTTGACGAACTTATGAAACATCTAACAACTCGTTTCTAGGACTCTAAACCAAGTTTCATGCAACATGAGAGCTTATAAGTTCGTTAAAGAGCTTTGCATAAATTTGATGAACGTATGAAACATCTAACAACTCGTTTCTAGGACTATAAACGAAGTTTCATGCAACATGAGTGCTTATAAGTATCTCAATGAGCTTTGTACAAGTTTGACGAACTTATGAAACATCTGGCAACGCGTTTCTAGGGCTCTAAACCAAGTTTCATGCAACATGAGAGCTTATAAGTTCCTCAAAGAGCTTTTCACAAGTTTGACGAACGTATGAAACATCTAACAATGCGTTTCTAGGACTCTAAACCAAGTTTCATGCAACATGAGAGCTTATAAGTTCCTCAAATAGATTTGCACAAGTTTGACGAACGTATGAAACATCTAACAACGCGTTTCTAGGACTCTAAACCAAGTTTCATGCAATATGAGTGCTTATAAGTTCCTCAATTAGGTTTGTACAAGTTTGACGAACTTATGAAACATCTAACAACGCGTTTCTAGGACTCTAAACCAAGTTTCATGCAACATGAGTGCTTATAAGTATCTCAATGAGCTTTGTACAAGTTTGACGAACTTATGAAACATCTAACAATGCGTTTCTAGGACTCTAAACCAAATTTCATGCAACATGGGTGCTTATAAATTCCTCAATGATCTTTGTACAAGTTTGACGAACTTATGGAACATCTAACAACGCGTTTCTAGGACTCTAAACCAAGTTTCATGCAACATGAGTGCTTATAAGTTCCTCAATGAGCTTTGTACAAGTTTGACGAACTTATGAAACATCTAACAACGCGTTTCTAGGACTCTAAACCAATTTTCATGCAACATGAGTGCTTATAAGTATCTCAATGAGTTTTGTACAAGTTTGACGAACATATGAAACATCTAACAATGCGTTTCTAGGACTCTAAACCAAGTTTCATGCAACATGAGTGCTTATATGTTCCTCAATGAGCTTTGTACAAACTTGACGAACATATGAAACATCTAACAACGCGTTTCTAGGACTCTAAACCAAGTTTCATGCAACATGAGTGCTTATAAGT
The DNA here is from genome assembly GCA_963556525.1 of Cochlearia excelsa. NCBI lineage: Eukaryota > Viridiplantae > Streptophyta > Magnoliopsida > Brassicales > Brassicaceae > Cochlearia > Cochlearia excelsa. The sequence goes on along the minus strand of OY748327.1, from coordinate 32,747,772 downwards.
TCCTCAATGAGCTTTGTACAAGTTTGACGAACTTATAAAACATCTAACAAGGCGTTTCTAGGACTCTAAACCAAGTTTCATGCAACATGAGTGCTTATAAGTATCTCAATGAGCTTTGTACAAGTTTGACGAACATATGAAACATCTAACAATGCGTTTCTAGGACTCTAAACCAAGTTTCATGCAACATGAGAGCTTATAAGTTCCTCAATGAGCTTTGTACAAACTTGACGAACGTATGAAACATCTAACAACGCGTTTCTAGGACTCTAAACCAAGTTTCATGCAACATGAGTGCTTATAAGTTCCTCAATGAGCTTTGTAAAAGTTTCACGAACTTATGAAACATCTAACAATGCGTTTCTAGGACTCTAATCCATGTTTCATGCAACATCAGTGATTATAAGTGTCTCAATGAGCTTTGTTCAAGTTTGACGAACGTATGAAACATCTAACAACGCGTTTCTAGGACTCTAAACCAAGTTTCATGCAACATGAGTGCTTATAAGTATCTCAATGAGCTTTGTATAAGTTTGAAGAACTTATGAAACATCTAACAACTCGTTTCTAGGACTCTAAACCAAGTTTCATGCAACATGAAAGCTTATAAGTTCCTCAATGAGCTTAGTACAAGTTTGACGAACGTATGAAACATCTAACAACGTGTTTCTAGGACTCTAAACCAAGTTTCATGCAACATGAGTGATTAGAAGTGTCTTAATGAGCTTTGTACAAATTTGACGAACTTATGAAACATCTAACAACTCGTTTCTAGGACTCTAAACCAAGTTTCATGGAACATGAGAGCTTATAAGTTCGTTAAAGAGCTTTGCATAAATTTGATGAACGTATGAAACATCTAACAACGCGTTTCTAGGACTCTAAACGAAGTTTCATGCAACATGAGTGCTTATAAGCATCTCAATGAGCTTTGTACAAGTTTGACGAACTTATGAAACATCTAACAACGCGTTTCTAGGGCTCTAAACCAAGTTTCATGCAACATGAGAGCTTATAAGTTCCTCAAAGAGCTTTTCACAAGTTTGACGAACGTATGAAACATCTAACAATGCGTTTCTAGGACTCTAAACCAAGTTTCATGTAACATGAGAGCTTATAAGTTCCTCAAATAGATTTGCACAAGTTTGACGAACGTATGAAACATCTAACAACGGGTTTCTAGGACTCTAAACCAAGTTTCATGCAATATGAGTGCTTATAAGTTCCTCAATTAGGTTTGTACAAGTTTGTCGAACTTATGAAACATCTAACAACGCGTTTCTAGGACTCTAAACCAAGTTTCATGCAACATGAGTGCTTATAAGTATCTCAATGAGCTTTGTACAAGTTTGACGAACTTATGAAACATCTAACACTGCGTTTCTAGGACTCTAAATCAAGTTTCATGCAACATGAGTGCTTATAAGTTCCTCAATGAGCTTTGTACAAGTTTGACGAACTTTTGGAACATCTAACAACGCGTTTCTAGGACTCTAAACCAAGTTTCATGCAACATGAGTGCTTATAAGTTCCTCAATGAGCTTTGTACAAACTTGACGAACGTATGAAACATCTAACAACGCGTTTCTAGGACTCTAAACCAAGTTTCATGCAACATGAGTGCTTATAAGTTCCTTAATGAGCTTTGTACAAGTTTGACGAACTTATGAAACATCTAACAACGCGTTTCTAGGACTCTAAACCAAGTTTCATACAACATGAGTGCTTATAAGTATCTCAATGACCTTTGTACAAATTTGACGAACATATGAAACATCTAACAATGCGTTTCTAGGACTCTAAACCAAGTTTCATGCAACATGAGAGCTTATAAGTTCCTCCATGAGCTTTGTACAAACTTGACGAACGCATGAAACATCTAACAACGCGTTTCTAGGACTCTAAACCAAGTTTCATGCAACATGAGTGCTTATAAGTATCTCAATGAGCTTTGTATAAGTTTGACGAACTTATGAAACATCTAACAACTCGTTTCTAGGATTCTAAACCAAGTTTCATGCAACATGAAAGCTTATAAGTTCCTCAATGAGCTTTGTACAAGTTTGACGAACGTATGAAACATCTAACAACGTGTTTCTAGGACTCTAAACCATGTTTCATGCAACATGAGTGATTATAAGTGTCTTAATGAGCTTTGTACAAATTTGACGAACTTATGAAACATCTAACAACTCGTTTCTAGGACTCTAAACCAAGTTTCATGCAACATGAGAGCTTATAAGTTCGTTAAAGAGCTTTGCATAAATTTGATGAACGTATGAAACATCTAACAACTCGTTTCTAGGACTATAAACGAAGTTTCATGCAACATGAGTGCTTATAAGTATCTCAATGAGCTTTGTACAAGTTTGACGAACTTATGAAACATCTAGCAACGCGTTTCTAGGGCTCTAAACCAAGTTTCATGCAACATGAGAGCTTATAAGTTCCTCAAAGAGCTTTTCACAAATTTGACGAACGTATGAAACATCTAACAATGCGTTTCTAGGACTCTAAACCAAGTTTCATGCAACATGAGAGCTTATAAGTTCCTCAAATAGATTTGCACAAGTTTGACGAACGTAGGAAACATCTAACAACGCGTTTCTAGGACTCTAAACCAAGTTTCATGCAATATGAGTGCTTATAAGTTCCTCAATTAGGTTTGTACAAGTTTGACGAACTTATGAAACATCTAACATCGCGTTTCTAGGACTCTAAACCAAGTTTCATGCAACATGAGTGCTTATAAGTATCTCAATGAGCTTTGTACAAGTTTGACGAACTTATGAAACATCTAACAATGCGTTTCTAGGACTCTAAACCAAATTTCATGCAACATGGGTGCTTATAAATTCCTCAATGATCTTTGTACAAGTTTGACGAACTTATGGAACATCTAACAACGCGTTTCTAGGACTCTAAACCAAGTTTCATGCAACATGAGTGCTTATAAGTTCCTCAATGAGCTTTGTACAAGTTTGACGAACTTATGAAACATCTAACAACGCGTTTCTAGGACTCTAAACCAATTTTCATTCAACATGAGTGCTTATAAGTATCTCAATGAGTTTTGTACAAGTTTGACGAACATATGAAACATCTAACAATGCGTTTCTAGGACTCTAAACCAAGTTTCATGCAACATGAGTGCTTATATGTTCCTCAATGAGCTTTGTACAAACTTGACGAACATATGAAACATCTAACAACGCGTTTCTAGGACTCTAAACCAAGTTTCATGCAACATGAGTGCTTATAAGTTCCTCAATGAGCTTTGTACAAGTTTGACGAACTTATAAAACATCTAACAAGGCGTTTCTAGGACTCTAAACCAAGTTTCATGCAACATGAGTGCTTATAAGTATCTCAATGAGCTTTGTACAAGTTTGACGAACATATGAAACATCTAACAATGCGTTTCTAGGACTCTAAACCAAGTTTCATGCAACATGAGAGCTTATAAGTTCCTCAATGAGCTTTGTACAAACTTGACGAACGTATGAAACATCTAACAACGCGTTTCTAGGACTCTAAACTAAGTTTCATGCAACATGAGTGCTTATAAGTTCCTCAATGAGCTTTGTAAAAGTTTCACGAACTTATGAAACATCTAACAATGCGTTTCTAGGACTCTAATCCATGTTTCATGCAACATCGTGATTATAAGTGTCTCAATGAGCTTTGTTCAAGTTTGACGAACGTATGAAACATCTAACAACGCGTTTCTAGGACTCTAAACCAAGTTTCATGCAACATGAGTGCTTATAAGTATCTCAATGAGCTTTGTATAAGTTTGAAGAACTTATGAAACATCTAACAACTCGTTTCTAGGACTCTAAACCAAGTTTCATGCAACATGAAAGCTTATAAGTTCCTCAATGAGCTTAGTACAAGTTTGACGAACGTATGAAACATCTAACAACGTGTTTCTAGGACTCTAAACCAAGTTTCATGCAACATGAGTGATTATAAGTGTCTTAATGAGCTTTGTACAAATTTGACGAACTTATGAAACATCTAACAACTCGTTTCTAGGACTCTAAACCAAGTTTCATGGAACATGAGAGCTTATAAGTTCGTTAAAGAGCTTTGCATAAATTTGATGAACGTATGAAACATCTAACAACGCGTTTCTAGGACTCTAAACGAAGTTTCATGCAACATGAGTGCTTATAAGCATCTCAATGAGCTTTGTACAAGTTTGACGAACTTATGAAACATCTAACAACGCGTTTCTAGGGCTCTAAACCAAGTTTCATGCAACATGAGAGCTTATAAGTTCCTCAAAGAGCTTTTCACAAGTTTGACGAACGTATGAAACATCTAACAATGCGTTTCTAGGACTCTAAACCAAGTTTCATGTAACATGAGAGCTTATAAGTTCCTCAAATAGATTTGCACAAATTTGACGAACGTATGAAACATCTAACAACGGGTTTCTAGGACTCTAAACCAAGTTTCATGCAATATGAGTGCTTATAAGTTCCTCAATTAGGTTTGTACAAGTTTGTCGAACTTATGAAACATCTAACAACGCGTTTCTAGGACTCTAAACCAAGTTTCATGCAACATGAGTGCTTATAAGTATCTCAATGAGCTTTGTACAAGTTTGACGAACTTATGAAACATCTAACAATGCGTTTTTAGGACTCTAAATCAAGTTTCATGCAACATGAGTGCTTATAAGTTCCTCAATGAGCTTTGTACAAGTTTGACGAACTTTTGGAACATCTAACAACGCGTTTCTAGGACTCTAAACCAAGTTTCATGCAACCTGAGTGCTTATAAGTTCCTCAATGAGCTTTGTACAAGTTTGACGAACTTATGAAACATCTAACAACGCGTTTCTAGGACTCTAAACCAAGTTTCATGCAACATGAGTGCTTATAAGTATCTCAATGAGCTTTGTACAAGTTTGACGAACATATGAAACATCTAACAATGCGTTTCTAGGACCCTAAACCAAGTTTCATGCAACATGAGTGCTTATAAGTTCCATAATGAGCTTTGTACAAACTTGACGAACGTATGAAACATCTAACAACGCGTTTCTAGGACTCTAAACCAAGTTTCATGCAACATGAGTGCTTATAAGTTCCTCAATGAGCTTTGTAAAAGTTTCACGAACTTATGAAACATCTAACAATGCGTTTCTAGGACTCTAATCCATGTTTCATGCAACATCAGTGATTATAAGTGTCTCAATGAGCTTTGTACAAGTTTGACGAATTTATGAAACATCTAGCAACGCGTTTCTAGGACTCTAAACCAAGTTTCATGCAACATGTGTGATTGTAGGTATCTCAATGAGCTTTGTACAAGTTTGACGAAATTATGAAACATCTAACAACTCGTTTCTAGGACTCTAAACCAAGTTTCATGCAACATGAGAGCTTATAAATATCTCAATGAGCTTTGTACAAGTTTGACGAACTTATGAAACATCTAACAATGCGTTTCTAGGACCCTAAACCAAGTTTCATGCAACATGAGTGCTTATAAGTTCCTCAATGAGCTTTGTACAAACTTGACGAACATATGAAACATCTAACAACGCGTTTCTAGGACTCTAAACCAAGTTTCATGCAACATGAGTGCTTATAAGTTCCTTAATGAGCTTTGTACAAGTTTGACGAACTTATGAAACATCTAACAACGCGTTTCTAGGACTCTAAACCAAGTTTCATGCAACATGAGTGCTTATAAGTATCTCAATGACCTTTGTACAAATTTGACGAACATATGAAACATCTAACAATGCGTTTCTAGGACTCTAAACCAAGTTTCATGCAACATGAGAGCTTATAAGTTCCTCAATGAGCTTTGTACAAACTTGACGAACGCATGAAACATCTAACAACGCGTTTCTAGGACTCTAAACCAAGTTTCATGCAACATGAGTGCTTATAAGTATCTCAATGAGCTTTGTATAAGTTTGACGAACTTATGAAACATCTAACAACTCGTTTCTAGGACTCTAAACCAAGTTTCATGCAACATGAAAGCTTATAAGTTCCTCAATGAGCTTTGTACAAGTTTGACGAACATATGAAACATCTAACAACGTGTTTCAAGGACTCTAAACCAAGTTTCATGCAACATGAGTGATTATAAGTGTCTTAATGAGCTTTGTACAAATTTGACGAACTTATGAAACATCTAACAACTCGTTTCTAGGACTCTAAACCAAGTTTCGTGCAACATGAGAGCTTATAAGTTCGTTAAAGAGCTTTGCATAAATTTGATGAACGTATGAAACATCTAACAACTCGTTTCTAGGACTCTAAACGAAGTTTCATGCAACATGAGTGCTTATTAGTATCTCAATGAGCTTTGTAAAAGTTTGACGAACTTATGAAACATCTAGCAACGCGTTTCTAGGGCTCTAAACCAAGTTTCATGCAACATGAGAGCTTATAAGTTCCTCAAAGAGCTTTTCACAAGTTTGACGAACGTATGAAACATCTAACAATGCGTTTCTAGGACTCTAAACCAAGTTTCATGCAACATGAGACCTTATAAGTTCCTCAAATAGATTTGCACAAGTTTGACGAACTTATGAAACATCTAACAACGCGTTTCTAGGACTCTAAACCAAATTTCATGCAACATGAGTGCTTATAAGTTCCTCAATGAGTTTGTACAAGTTTCACGAACTTATAAAACATCTAACAACGCGTTTCTGGAACTCTAAACCAAGTTACATGCAACATGAGTTCTTATAAGTTCCTCAATGAGCTTTGTACAAGTTTGACGACTGTATGAAACATCTAACAACGCGTTTCTAGGACTCTAAACCAAGTTTCATGCAACATGAGTGTTTATAAGTGTTTCAATGAGCTTTGTACAAGTTTCACGAACTTATGAAACATCTAACAACGCGTTTCTAGGACTCTAAACCAAGTTTCATGCAACATGAGTGCTTATAAGTTCCTTAATGAGTTTGTACAAGTTTCACGAACTTATAAAACATCTAACAATGCGTTTCTGGAACTCTAAACCAAGTTACATGCAACATGAGTTCTTATAAGTTCCTCAATGAGCTTTGTACAAGTTTGACGACTGTATGAAACATCTAACAACGCGTTTCTAGGACTCTAAACCAAGTTTCATGCAACATGAGTGTTTATAAGTGTTTCAATGAGCTTTGTACAAGTTTGACGAACTTATGAAACATCTAACAACTCGTTTCTAGGACTCTAAACCAAGTTTCATGGAACATGAGAGCTTATAAGTTCGTTAAAGAGCTTTGCATAAATTTGATGAACGTATGAAACATCTAACAACGCGTTTCTAGGACTCTAAACGAAGTTTCATGCAACATGAGTGCTTATAAGCATCTCAATGAGCTTTGTACAAGTTTGACGAACTTATGAAACATCTAACAACGCGTTTCTAGGGCTCTATACCAAGTTTCATGCAACATGAGAGCTTATAAGTTCCTCAAAGAGCTTTTCACAAGTTTGACGAACGTATGAAACATCTAACAATGCGTTTCTAGGACTCTAAACCAAGTTTCATGCAACATGAGAGCTTATAAGTTCCTCAAATAGATTTGCACAAGTTTGACGAACGTATGAAACATCTAACAACGCGTTTCTAGGACTCTAAACCAAGTTTCATGCAACATGAGTGCTTATAAGTATCTCAATGAGTTTTGTACAAGTTTGACGAACATATGAAACATCTAACAATGCGTTTCTAGGACTCTAAACCAAGTTTCATGCAACATGAGTGCTTATATGTTCCTCAATGAGCTTTGTACAAACTTGACGAACATATGAAACATCTAACAACGCGTTTCTAGGACTCTAAACCAAGTTTCATGCAACATGAGTGCTTATAAGTTCCTCAATGAGCTTTGTACAAGTTTGACGAACTTATAAAACATCTAACAAAGCGTTTCTAGGACTCTAAACCAAGTTTCATGCAACATGAGTGCTTATAAGTATCTCAATGAGCTTTGTACAAGTTTGACGAACTTATGAAACATCTAACAACGCGTTTCTAGGGCTCTAAACCAAGTTTCATGCAACATGAGAGCTTATAAGTTCCTCAAAGAGCTTTTCACAAGTTTGACGAACGTATGAAACATCTAACAATGCGTTTCTAGGACTCTAAACCAAGTTTCATGCAACATGAGAGCTTATAAGTTCCTCAAATAGATTTGCACAAGTTTGACGAACGTATGAAACATCTAACAACGCGTTTCTAGGACTCTAAACCAAGTTTCATGCAACATGAGTGCTTATAAGTATCTCAATGAGTTTTGTACAAGTTTGACGAACATATGAAACATCTAACAATGCGTTTCTAGGACTCTAAACCAAGTTTCATGAAACATGAGTGCTTATATGTGATAAGTGTGTATTTTAGCTGTTTTAGGCATGCATTTCCATAACATTTTAGAACCTTAGTTGCATATTTCATATAGATTATAGTCTAATTTAGCATATTTTCACTTAGTAGCCTAGGATAGAATCTTAGTTAGGTTTAGATCCCTTTTGCATTGCATCATGTGCATTTCAGGTACTTGGAGCTATGGGGAGCTCATAGGAAGCAGATGGGAGCCAAGGAGAAGCTCATTGGAGGCAAAGAAGAAGAAAAGGAGCCCCAGCGGTTCGGAAACCGCCAGGCCAGGCCGCCAAGGAAGGAGGAATCAGGCGAGGTTGCGGTGAAATTCCTAGCGGCCTCCAAACCGCTGGAATGAAACCGCTGGAATGAAACCGCTGGAGTACCAAGACGTCCTGAAGAAGAAGCATCCAGCGGCTATCAAACCGCCGCACCAAACCGCCAGACGAAGCCAAAAGAAGCAAGCTTGCGGGTGCGATTCCAGCGGTCTCCAAGCCGCTAAGCTTTGACCCGCCGGAGAAGACCAAAGCAAAGAAGTTGCGGATGTCTGGTCCAACGGCCTCCAAACCGCTGGACCAAACCGCTGGAACCGTGCGCATGTGCACTTTTTACTTTTCCCTATAAATATTCCTAGGGTTTTCAACATTAATATCTTATCTTAGTTTTAATACTCTCTTCCAAAACTATAGCCACCTTTTGTGAAACCTCTCAAGGTTCATTTATTGTGGTTGGAATCTTATGTTTATCTAGTTTAAATCTCTTTTATTATCTTATCATGTCTTTATCTTTTGCTATTAGCATGTGTTTAGGTATGATTAGTGAGTAGTTACCTTATGGGTTTTGGGGTTTAGTTAGGTTAGGATGATGGATGATGGTTAATGATGTTTAGGATGTTAGGGTTATGGTTTCTAAAGCATTAGATGTTCTTAACACTAAGGTAGAAGTAATTATCCTAGCTTAGTACTTATAGGATGTTTCATGCCCGGAAGGTGTTCGATGAAATGTCTAGTCCAATCTCTTGCTAGTCTTTTATACTTAGCCAATGGAAGTTGATGTCTAAGGTTTAAGATGGACTTTTAAGGACTTATACTTAATGATCCCTAATCATCTAGACTCGATTGGAAGATTTGAGGTTTTTATGATTAGGGAATGGATTTGAGTCATGGAAGTGATCTAATCTAGATTAGTGATCCTTGTTCTAGAAAGTTGTCTCCTTTATTAGTTTTAACATCATTAGCTTGATTCCATCTATTTAAAACCAATGAATTAAACCCTAAGATCCAACCTTTATCTTATTTAAGCACATTTCTAGCTATTTCTTGTTTAGTTGACTTTTGTTGACTTTTGCACTTTTGCTTTAGATATAGAATTTGTTACTCAACAATCCTCTTATTAGGTCTATTCTAAGTTAGTTTCTTGTATTCTTGTTGTTCTTAGTTCAATCTCCTTGTGGATACGATCCTTATATTACTACAACGTCATGTGCCTTGCACTTGGGGTTGTTTGTGATTGAGGTTAAAACTCGATCTCATCAAGTTTTTGGCGCCGTTGCCGGGGATCGAGTTGATGAGATCGAGTTTTAACCTCAATCACAAACAACCCCAAGTGCAAGGCACATGAAGTTGTAGTAATATAAGGATCGAATCCACAAGGAGATTGAACTAAGAACAACAAGAATACAAGAAACTATCTTAGAATAGACCTAATAAGAAGGTTGTTTGGTAACAAAAACTATATCTAAAACAATAGTGCTAAAGTCAACAAAAGTCAACTAAACAAGAAATAGCTAGAAATGTGCTTAAATAAGATAAAGGTTGGATCTTGGGGTTTAAATCATTGGTTTTGGATAGATGGAATCAAGCTAATGATGTTAAAACTAATAAAGGAGACAACTTTCTAGAACAAGGATCACTAATCTAGATTAGATCACTTCCATGACTCAAATCCATTCCCTAATCATAAAAACCTCAAATCTTCCAATCGAGTCTAGATGATTAGGGATCATTAAGTATAAGTCCTTAAAAGTCCATCTTAAACCTTAGACATCAACTTCCATTGGCTAAGTCTAAAAGACTAGCAAGAGATTGGACTAGACATTTCATCGAACACCTTCCGGGCATGAAACATCCTATAAGTACTAAGCTAGGATAATTACTTCTACCTTAGTGTTAAGAACATCTAATGCTATAGAAACCATAACCCTAACATCCTAAACATCATGAACCATCATCCATCATCCTAACCTAACTAAACCCCAAAACCCATAAGGTAACTACTCACTAATCATACCTAAACACATGCTAATAGCAAAAGATAAAGACATGATAAGATAATAAAAGAGATTTAAACTAGATAAACATAAGATTCCAACCACAATAAATGAACCTTGAGAGGTTTCACAAAAGGTGGCTATAGTTTTGGAAGAGAGTATTAAAACTAAGATAAGATATTAATGTTGAAAACCCTAGGAGTATTTATAGGGAAAAGTAAAAAGTGCACATGCGCACGGTTCCAGCGGTTTGGTCCAGCGGTTTGGAGGCCGCTGGACCAGACATCCGCAACTTCTTTGCTTTGGTCTTCTCCGGCGGTCAGGCTTAGCGGATTGGAGACCGCTGGAATCGCACCCGCAAGCTTGCTTCTTTTGGATTCGTCAGGCGGTTTGGTGCGGCGGTTTGATAGCCGCTGGATGCTTCTTCTTCAGGACGTGTTGGTGCTCCAGCGGTTTCATTCCAACGGTTTGGAGGCCGCTAGGAATTTCACCGCAACCTCGCCTGATTCCTCCTTCCTTGGCGGCCTGGCCTGGCGGTTTCCGAACCGTTGGGGCTCCTTTTCTTCTTCTTTGCCTCCAATGAGCTTCTCCTTGGCTTCCATCTGCTTCCTATGAGCTCCCCATAGCTCCAAGTACCTGAAATGCACATGATGCAATGCAAAAGGGATCTAAACCTAACTAAGATTCTATCCTAGGCTACTAAGTGAAAATATGCTAAATTAGACTATAATCTATATGAAATATGCAACTAAGGTTCTAAAATGTTATGGAAATGCATGCCTAAAACAGCTAAAATACACACTTATCAACTCCCCCACACTTGCCTTTTTGCTTGTCCTCAAGCAAACAACACTCAACAAACACAAAAGACGTAGTGGAGGATGGATCTCAGAACCAAAAAGTTAAGAATCAAACATATGCAATGTTAACTAAGGCAATGAAGCACTTTGAGAAGATGTTTAACCATAAGTAATGAGAACTCTCAATCAAGAATCCAAAGCACACTATTACAAGTCCTAGCTAGATTCAATGCTCGTATCAACTCACTCTTTCATTCACCACATCCTTAAGTTCATTAATTAGTAGCCGGTGGTCTCGCTAGATGCAATGCAAAGAGTTTCAATCGGTTTGGGAAAGGTCTTATTTAAGTGGTTAAGTGTTTAGATGTTTAAGTGTTTTAGGGGCTTACTCTCAAAAGCAAATAAGTAGTGTAAACATAATGCAAAAGTAAGGAACACTAGGAACCAATACGTACAAGCCATTTAATCCCATGTTCTACCCTCATACTTATCGTTCTAAACACTCACTACTTTTCTTTTCTTGCTCACTCCCCTTTTGATCTTTAAACACCCACTCAAATCCTTTCTTTCAATCCTAACTCTACCCTTTATTCCCTTTGGGTTTCTTTCTTTGACACCACAAGTCTATTCTTTCACCTTTTTACACTATCTTTAATGGTTTTCTTTTGGATTAGGCTTCGCTCTTTGTACTCCTACTTTCTACCCTTTGTGTTTGGGTTTTCTTTTCTTTTGTGGTTTAGGAGTTTTTAAACTTGTTTTTAATGCCTTTTCTTTTACTTTACAAACCTCCCTTAAGGTAGTTACCCTTTTAGTTTTGGTGTTTAGACTTCTCTAACGATAACCCAACTCTCTTTCTTTTCATTTCCTCACTTCCCTCACCCATTACTAAATCAAAACTTGCTAACCACCTAGATGGGATGTGGGACTTGTCGTCCCCAATACTTACAAAGTTTTGCTAATGTAACACTTTCCAAAAGGCCTCACTCAACGAATTAAACGGGGCTTGAAGGAATGGTTTCGGGTTAAGGGTAGGCCATCTAAAAATGAGATGGTTATCCAAACAATCAAGAGTGTGGTAAAAAAAAGGAATAAAGTTTGGATATATATCATGAAACTACAATGCACATTATCAAGCAAGAAATTAATGATTCAATTAGGTTCAATATTCATGGAGTGGTTTCAAATCAAGTGAGCATCAAACAAGCAATATCCTCTAGACTAAGAAAGTTCAAGATGTACAATTTCAACGATTTAAAAGATTCTATCACTTATACCAAACAAACTTAAAAATGAATTCACATCGCAATGTTTTTCTATAACTCTTTACAAGGTAATATCATCATTGATCCATAGACAAGTGTGTATATCCTAAAGCTAAAGACTCGATCCTATACTATATGAATGATAAAGCAAAATGAAACTAGTTATCTTTTTGTGTTTTTCAAAATTTTTCGATTTTTTTTTTTTGGTGTTTTTGAATGCATATAACTATTAACAAATGCAATGTACTAACTAGATGGATGCAATGCATGATCACACATAGCTAAAACAATAAACATGATTAGTAACTAATGGCCCGTCCCCCACACTTAAATCACACCGTCTCGGTGTGAAAAAGTAGTGAAGTAGGGCAATTCTAACAATGATAAAAACTAAAATGCAAAAGAAAATTAAAAACTACACTACATGAATGGTATTTACAATGGTTGGTAGAAGGTACCTTGGTTTACCAAAGGTAGGGGATTTGGTTCCTTGGTTTTGGAACCTCGAAGTAAAACCAAGTTGGGAGACGGAAGCGTATACCGTCGGTTGAATCCGTGTGGGTATAGTTGGTGTTTGGCAAGAAGCAACACATCGGTACCATCCTATCGTCCATATAGTTGTACATGAATGCGTCCTCGTTAAAACGGCCCGCGCTTGTCTTTGTTACCACCATGTATCCTTCATCCATGTAGGCATTGGGTAGCTCATCGTACCGGCTAAGGTCGATCCTTAGGGAGCGAAAAAGGGGAGTAAGCATTCCTCCAATGCTTATACCATGATCTCGACCCTCAATCTCCTCTTCATCTCTAATACTTATAAGGTATTTGAGAAATTCGGACGCCTTGCATATGTCGCTATCTCCTTGATCTACGAGTTGTCCCGACGGCATGCTTAGGAAAAACCTCAACGGCTCATAGATGAAGCCAAGCTCTACCTTTGTTGTTGTGTAAGGTTGAGGTCTTGCGAAGAACGTGTTGCCTAGGAGCTTTAAGACGTATCTTATTGTTGGGTTCCTCACCTTTGACATCCTTGCCCTCGATGGTCGGAAGTCTTCCAAGATAGCGATGTTCTCCCATAAAAGTTGCAATGGGCAATGAGGCTCTCCCATTTTCATTCCTCTTCTCCTTCTCAACCCATATAGCTTGCAAAACATCTCGAATTCAATCGAGTATGTTTCTCCCTCAAGCATGAAATTCACTTTCCCGGCGGTCTCGTCGCCTTCATAATCTACCGTCGCCAAGAACTGTAGTGTGAGCTCGGGACAAGTGGGTTCGTCCAATGTGAATAGGGCCTTTGTGCCCATTCTATCGAGTAAATCTTCCACTTGTCCTTTTATCCCTTGTTTGATCAACGCCCTATTGTCCAAGAATCTCGTGGGGTAAACTTCCCTCTCTTTAATCTTGTTGAACCTTCCCATCCACAATTCTTGTTGATCTTGTGGTGCGTTGCTATCGACGGAAGTCGCGTGAGAGCCGCTGGCGCGTGTTGTGCTCGATGTTGACACCATTTTTCCTATAAGAATTTCATCAATCATGGGTTATATTCTTTCACGGTGTTTCGAACCACCACAAATGGGATATAATGGTGCAAAAACAATAGTATTTATCAAGCACACTCAATACAAGTTCCAGGAGAGTGTTAACAAGTCAAATTTTTCACAAGCTCAAAAATTTCTTAACAATGGCTCAATGCCATCATCTAACAAGAGTTACTTACTAACTTATTGGTCCTAACCTAATAAAAATCATCAAAGAATCAATTTCCCAAAGTTGAAAGTTTCAAGCTTTCCAAGGAGTAACAATGGTGATTTCAAATTTTTGAAGATTTTACCTTTGATTCTTGAAGATTTGGATAAAGATTATGTTTGGAAAGGTTTTATGTTCTTTAAAACTCTTGAAAGATTGAAATTTTAGTGGAAAATTTGCTTGAAATGGTGTTGGAGGCGAAAAGAGAGAAGAGGGGGAAAACTAGGGTTTTTTCGCGAATTTAAAGGAAGGGGGAGATCTGTGTCGGTTCCAGCGGTTTGGATCGGCGGTTTGGAGGCCGCTGGAACCAACACAGAGACTTACCTGGCGCGTGGAGTCCCGGCGGCTTCTTCCAGCGGTTTTATGGCCGCTGGAAACATCACAGAACCTTGTTTTGGCTGCGTTCCTTCCGGCGGTCTCTCCTAACGGCTTTGTGGCCGCTGGACTCCTCCTGTGATGCTTGTCTTCTCCTATTTCCCTATATTTTAAACATAAACAAGACTAAAAGACTTAAAATTAAAAGCTAGTATGTACAATGATAGGCATGGGATTGCCTCCCAAGTGCGCTTGTTTAAAGTCACTAAGCTTGACTTAGACGAGGCTTAGGCGAGATTAGCGAAGAGATCCAAAGTGGTCTCCTCAAGCTTTTCCCCCTCTTTGATGTTGTTGTTGGTGGTGTACTTTCCTTCTTTCTTGTTCCACACTAGGGTAATCCCTTTTGGTGTGGCGGTTTCTCCTTTGGTCAATGGTTCTTGTTGAAGCCTCACATTCTCATCCAAGTTCAAATTTTCAAACTTCTTCTTCAATTCTTCCACACTTGGATCTCCTTCGTGTTTGACATCTTGGAATCCTTCATTGGAAGCCACCATTCCACACAGGTTCTTTCTTGAGGATCTACTAGAGTAGTAGAACCTTTCATCAACGTTTTGAAGAATCATTCTTCCTACGTCATAGTCGATCCTAGCTCCCACGGTGGCTAAAAATGGCCTTCCCAAGATTAGGGAGGTTTCGTTTCCGTCATCCGAACCTTTCATGACTACGAAATCGGTTGGGATGATTTTGTGGCCTATTCTCACCGGATAGTCCTCAACGCTTCCTATGGGACTTCCTATCGACGAGTCTCCAAACATTAGGACTTTCTCGCAACTGGATATGCTATGAACCCCCATCTTTTCCAGCATTCTCACATTCACGACATTCACGCTCGAACCGGTGTCAATCATGGCGTTATTGACTTCGAGGGGCCCAAGCTTGAGCTTTATGACAAAAGCCCCGGGGTCTTGCTTTTTCGTAAGAGGGCTTCTTCGGCATTGGATCGGAGTCGTGTCAACATCCTTGACCATATCCTCTACCCACTCCTTGTTTCCTAGGAGTTTTTGAATAAACTCCACATAGGTTGGAACTTGGTCGACGTTGGTGAGATAAGGAATGGTCATGCCTTGTCTTGAGAAATTTTCCTTGAGTCTTGAGAGAACGTCTCTCCGATACGGTGTGTAGAATGGTTCTCCTATCCCTTGCTCAATGGAGTTTTCCTTCTTCTCAGCATACCCTTCTTTGATGTTCAAGATAACATTGCAAGCGTCCTTAGGGTTTGCCACGGTTTTGCCCGGGAGGTTTCCCATTTGCCCTTTCGAGGAGGAGGCTACTTGTGCCACTTGGTTGTCCAAACTCTTTACATGAGAAGCGAGGCGGTCGTACTTGGCATTCAACTCCACGTAAGCTCCATCCACTTTTGCATGTAAGTCGGATAGCTTCTTGTTTACCTCCGTGGCATGTCTACCTTGCCCGTCCAAAATTTGCTTAAGCATCCTCGAGTTCTCTTCCAAAGTGGAAGGAGATGCGCTATTGTTGAGTTGGTTTGTTTGTTGGCCTTGGTAGAAAGAGCTACGTTGTCCATATCCTCCTTGGGGGTTTGGCTTGTATTCTTGAGGTTTCGTGGTGGGGTAGACTTGATCTTGTGGGTTCTCCACATTGTTGCTTCGGTAAGAGAGGTAGTTATTTCCCTTGTTGTGACCTTGGTTGAAAGGCCTTTGGTAGTTATACCCTCTTCCTTGACCTTGTTGTTGGACGTAGTTGACATCCTCTCGCTCGCCATTATCAAAGTCTTCGCACCAACCTTGATTCTCCTCATGTCCCACATAATGGACCGGTTTCTTTAGTATTTGGAGTACTTTATCAAACTTGTCATTAAGCTCCTTATACTTTAGATCGTCTCCCTTGGACTCACTCTTCAATTCTCTCATTGACCTATCGTAATCCTTTCCATTCATTTGCTCGCTCTGAGCTAAGTTCTCCACTAGTTTTTCTCCTTGAGGGATTGTTAGACTTGCGAAGTCCCCGTTGCTAGCCGTGTTGAGGGCGAGTTGATAGTCGCGATGGACGCCACGGTGGAAAATCCCGAGTATCGCTTCCTTTGACATCCCATGGTGGGGAAAAGCTCTTGTAAACTCGTTCAACCTTTCCCAAGCTTCGTACAAGCTTTCATTACCACCTTGTTTGAACGTAGCGATGTCATTACGGATCTTTGCCGTCTTTTGCGTGGAGAAAAACTTGGTGAGGAACCTCTTCTTGCACTCATCCCATGTTTGGATGGTTTATGTGATGATTCCCTTTTCCCATTGCGCGGCTTTATCTCCGAGAGAGAATGGGAATAAGGTTAGCTTTAGAACATCCTCCGGCGCCCCTCCTATCTTGATTGTTCCGCATAAGCGGTCGAAGTTGTCTAGGTGTTCCATCGGGTGCTCGTTGGGTAGACCGAAGAAACGGTTATTCTGCACCATGTTTATCAAGCTAGACTTGATTTCCCAATTGTTCACGGGGCAAGGAGGCGGTCGGATGCCCATTCTTGTTCCGTTCGTTATTGGCTCGTCGTAATCACCAATCCTTCTCTCCTCCCTTGGAACATGTAGAGGAGGCGGCGGCATATCCCCAACTCCCACCCCGTGGGCTTGGTTATGGGGGTTCTCATTGGCTCCTTGTTGGTTTGCCATCTCTTCTTCTTCTCGTTGTCGTTCTTCTCTTTCTCTTCTCTCTTGGTCTCTTGCTCTCTTATTCGCTCTTTCAAGCCTTCCTAGCTCGGGAACGCAATCGATGATTTCTCCTCTTTGGCTCCTAAGGTTCATACACCTTTAAGAAAGACAAGATGAAAAGGACAACAAAAAGGAAAGAAATTAGTAACTTTTTAAGTAACAAATGGTCTAAAACTAAGAAGATTCCAAATCCTATTGACTAGTTGCAATCTCCCCGGCAACGACGCCAAAAACTTGATGAGATCGAGTTTTACCTCAATCACAAACAACCCCAAGTGCAAGGCACATGACGTTGTAGTAATATAAGGATCGTATCCACAAGGAGATTGAACTAAGAACAACAAGAATACAAGAAACTAACTTAGAATAGACCTAATAAGAGGATTGTTGAGTAACAAATTCTATATCTAAAGCAAAAGTGCAAAAGTCAACAAAAGTCAACTAAACAAGAAATAGCTAGAAATGTGCTTAAATAAGATAAATGTTGGATCTTAGGGTTTAATTCATTGGTTTTGGATAGATGGAATCAAGCTAATGATGTTAAAACTAATAAAGGAGACAACTTTCTAGAACAAGGATCACTAATCTAGATTAGATCACTTCCATGACTCAAATCCATTCCCTAATCATAAAAACCTCAAATCTTCCAATCGAGTCTAGATGATTAGGGATCATTAAGTATAAGTCCTTAAAAGTCCATCTTAAACCTTAGACATCAACTTCCATTGGCTAAGTATAAAAGACTAGTAAGAGATTGGACTAGACATTTCATCGAACACCTTCCGGGCATGAAACATCCTATAAGTACTAAGCTAGGATAATTACTTCTACCTTAGTGTTAAGAACATCTAATGTTATAGAAACCATAACCTAAACATCCTAAACATCATTAACCATCATCCAACAATATGTTCCTCAATGAGCTTTGTACAAACTTGACGAACGTATGAAACATCTAACAACGCGTTTCTAGGACTCTAAACCAAGTTTCATGCAACATGAGTGCTTATAAGTTCCTCAATGAGCTTTGTAAAAGTTTCACGAACTTATGAAACATCTAACAATGCGTTTCTAGGACTCTAATCCATGTTTCATGCAACATCAGTGATTATAAGTGTCTCAATGAGCTTTGTACAAGTTTGACGAACGTATGAAACATCTAACAACGCGTTTCTAGGACTCTAAACCAAGTTTCATGCAACATGAGTGCTTATAAGTATCTCAATGAGCTTTGTATACGTTTGACGAACTTATGAAACATCTAACAACTCGTTTCTAGGACTCTAAACCAAGTTTCATGCAACATGAAAGCTTATAAGTTCCTCAATGAGCTTTGTACAAGTTTGACGAACGTATGAAACATCTAACAACGTGTTTCTAGGACTCTAAACCAAGTTTCATGCAACATGAGTGATTATAAGTATCTCAATGAGCTTTGTATAAGTTTGACGAACTTATGAAACATCTAACAACTCGTTTCTAGGACTCTAAACCAAGTTTCATGCAACATGAAAGCTTATAAGTTCCTCAATGAGCTTTGTACAAGTTTGACGAACGTATGAAACATCTAACAACGTGTTTCTAGGACTCTAAACCAAGTTTCATGCAACATGAGTGATTATAAGTGTCTTAATGAGCTTTGTACAAATTTGACGAACTTATGAAACATCTAACAACTCGTTTCTAGGACTCTAAACCAAGTTTCATGCAACATGAGTGCTTATAAGTATCTCAATGAGCTTTGTATAAGTTTGACGAACTTATGAAACATCTAACAACTCGTTTCTAGGACTCTAAACCAAGTTTTATGCCACATGAAAGCTTATAAGTTCCTCAATGAGCTTTGTACAAGTTTGACGAACGTATGAAACATCTAACAACGTGTTTCTAGGACTCTAAACCAAGTTTCATGCAACATGAGTGATTATAAGTGTCTTAATGAGCTTTGTACAAATTTGACGAACTTATGAAACATCTAACAACTCGTTTCTAGGACTCTAAACCAAGTTTCATGGAACATGAGAGCATATAAGTTCGTTAAAGAGCTTTGCATAAATTTGATGAACGTATGAAACATCTAACAACGCGTTTCTAGTACTCTAAACCAAGTTACATGCAACATGAGTTCTTATAAGTTCCTCAATGAGCTTTGTACAAGTTTGACGAACGTATGAAACATCTAACAACGCGTTTCTAGGACTCTAAACCAAGTTTCATGCAACATGAGTGTTTATAAGTGTCTCAATAAGCTTTGTACAAGTTTGACGAACTTATGAAACATCTAGCAACGCGTTTCTAGGACTCTAAACCAAGTTTCATGCTACATGAGTGATTATAAGTATCTCAATGAGCTTTGTAAAAGTTTGACGAACTTTTGAAACATCTAACAATTCGTTTCTAGGACTCTAAACCAAGTTTCATGCAACATGAGAGCTTATAAGTTCCTCAAAGAGCTTTGCACAAGTTTGACGAACTTATGAAATATCTAACAACTCGTTTTTAGGACTCTAAACCAAGTTTCATGCAACATGAGTGCTTATAAGTTCCTCAATGAGCTTTGTACATGTTTCACGAACGTATGAAACATCTAACAACGCGTTTCTAGGACTCTAAACCAAGTTTCATGCAACATGAGTGTTTATAAGTGTCTCAATGAGCTTTGTACAAGTTTGACGAATTTATGAAACATCTAGCAACGCGTTTCTAGGACTCTAATCCATGTTTCATGCAACATGAGTGATTATAAGTGATATGATCATGGAACCGGATGCCTGAGCAAAACCGGAGCCCGATGCCCGAGCAAAACCGAAGCCCGATGCCCGAGCAAAACCGGAGCCGGATGCCCGAGCAATCGATACCCGAGTCCCGATCACCGAGCACCGGGAAAGCTAAAGACGGGGTTATCAAAAGGTCACGAGCTAAGGAGTTAAATAAGGATGCGCATGCGATGATGCTAAAGGAGGAACCAGTAAGAGAAGCAACCGAGAGCTTCTACAACATCCATCACCACGTCTAAGTGCGAAAACCAAGCTATGAGAGCTAAGCGGCTAAGTGTCTCGCTTGGTACTCTTTCCCACTGGGTTTTAACGAGGCCAAGAAGAAAGCTACGTCGGCCACTTAGCAATCATAGCTTGAAGAGTGTAAGAGACGAGGCACTTTAAACTACTCGTTGTTTTTATCCCTTTTACAAACGCCGTGTTGTTTTTTGGCGATTTTCTTTTTTGTTGGAGTTGCGAGGTTTCCTTTTTACCGTGTAATTTCCTTTTTGCTTATGTGCGCAACCCTACGTGTTTTGTATCACCTCTATAAAATAGGATGCGCCGCACACATTGTTAGGCATCAAACTTTTTACATACAAACACTTTTACAAAGGTTTCGCTCTCGGTCTAGTCTTGTTCTAGGTCCGATCTCCTAACAAGTTGTTCGCTACCTTGGAGATCTTCGCAATCCTTAGCCGGTTTCCCATCACTTGCTAAGTAACCACCTCCACTTACACGCTTCCACCATCCGCTACCCCTTGTTCTGTGTGCGATACCACCATCCCCATAGATTCATCACACCACACCGCACCACTTGTTACTCAGTCACGTCCAGAGAGTATCCTTGAGGAGGGAGAGCGTATCATCTGGTATCAGAGCCTCCTCTGCACCAAAAGGCTGAGTTATCTCTAGACTCTCTAACGTTTTAATCTTGTTCCGTCTAGATCTATTAGCGCTTGTTAAGAGTGATAGAACTATCGATTACTTGTGTTCTTGCTTTCTGTATGAACATGTTGATTACGATTCTGCGTGAAAACTTGTGTGTCCTGATTTAAAAACTTGATAAGTTCGCATCTAGAGCCTCACCGTAGATCCGCTTGTTTGAAGTATTGTTTGTTTCTTGAAAGATCTTCGTCGTGTTCTGGATCAACTTTTGTGTAGCGGCAGCGAGTTAGGTCTAGGATAAAACGAAAACCCTTTCAAAATTTCCTTTTTGCTTCGGTTATTCGATTTCCTTTTCTTCAAAACTTGCGTTTCACTAACTTGTCCGATTTCCTTTTTTTCAAAACCGCGTACCCGATTTCCTTTTTTTTCAAACCGCGTATTTGATTTCCTCTTTATCCCGCGTCCGTCCTTGTTTTGTGTGGGGTGAAGTTCACTTGCTTATCTATTCTGTGAACCACTTACTGCGAGCTACTTGTCCGTGTAACAGGTACCATGGCACTATCACCGGAGGCGCTCGATGACCTCAAGAAGCTCATTGCAACGCAAGTAGCCGAGGCCATGACCCAACTCCTTCCCCAACAAATTTCTCAACAACTCACCTTGGAACGTGAGAGACAAGCTAGGGAGGCTACAAAGGGAACCTCGGACTCCGAAGGTGGGTCGACGCCGACTCCGTCCGAGGCCATGAGGATCACTAGAGGTAAAGGTGTAGCCGGTACCTCTAAATTCCAAGCCATCCGCAACTTACGTCCCGTCAACGACAACGGACCGCCCAATGAACCGGGACATCCAACTCGTAATGGACCTACTGAACCTGAACTAAGGGCTCCACGGCAGCGAGCACCAGCCGGTCGCAATCGCCGAACGGAGACCATAGCCGGCCAACGTATCTACATCGACTCCGACGATGAGTACTACAACTCCAACGCCTCAAACCGTAGCAGGAGGAGCTATAAACGAGACATGCGTGATAGAGATACCGAGAGGCAACAATTGAAACACATCAAAGCCAAGTTTCCTCCGTTTCAAGGGAAGAATGACCCACAAGCTTACTTGGATTGGGAGAGGAAGATGGAGTCGAGCTTCATGTGTCATGACACCTACGCCTCCAACAAGGTGAAGATTGCCATCTCGGAATTCAGTGACTATGCTCTTTTATGGTGGGATCAGCTCAGCATCACCAGGAATCGTCACAATGAGCTGCCCATCACCACTTGGCCGCAGCGTACTACCCACATGCGGAAAAGGTTTGTGCCCAACCATTATCACCGAGAGGTCCTCAACAAACTCCGAAAACATACCCAAGGCTCAAGCTCAGTGAGAGACTACTTCCAAGAGATGGAGACTCTCCTTATCCGAGCTGGTCTAGAAGAGGACGAAGAGGTTACATTGGCCAGGTTTGTTGGTGGACTTAGCCGGGACATTCAAGATAAGGTAGAACTACAAACCTATGTAGACCTTGAGGAGCTGGTCCATAAGGCAGAGCTGGTCGAGACTCAGCACAAGAGGAGATATGTCAAGCCCAGCTACCCCTCTGGCCAATCCAAGCCGAGAGACTTCTCCACCACCCGACAACCTTACACCAAGGACGTCAAACCCACTTCCACGGTCAAGGAAGAATCTAAAGCTGATCCTAAGGCCAGAAACAACACCTCTCTAAGTAGCGTCAGATGCTTTAGATGCCAAGGGATGGGTCACTACTCCAGAGACTGCCCCAACAGAAAGTGTTCCTTACGCTGGAAAACGGAGAGATATTCCCTCAGGAATCTGATTCTGAGCAAGAGGAGGAAGGGGAGGAAGAAGAGACAGCTGCTATTGGCGAGATGCTGGTTTCTAGGAGGACCTTGAGTGTTCAGAACCAGCCGACCGAATTGGTGAAAAGGGATCACCTCTTTCACACCCGATGCCTCATCAAGGGGAAAGTATGTAGCTTGATAATCGACGGTGGTAGCTGTACCAATGCCGCCAGTGAACTCATGGTTAAGAAGCTTAGCCTAGAGACCATTTCCCACCCTAGACCGTACAAACTCCAATGGCTGAATGAGAGTGGTGCGTTAACGGTGACACATCAGGTCAAGATCTCCTTCTCCATTGGCAAGTATGAGGATGATGTGCTATGTGATGTCATACCCATGGGATCAAGCCATGTGCTACTTGGAAGACCTTGGCAATCCGACCGCCGTGTGCTACATGATGGTTACACCAACAAGCATTCGTTTGACTTCAAAGGCAGAAAGATCACCTTAGCACCTCTCACACCAAGAGAAGTATACCAAGATCAACTCTACCTGAAGCTCAAGGAGGACAAGGAGAAAGAACCGGTTACAAGCAACAACCTTCACATCAACCATAGTGAAGTGTCTAGACTCCTAAATTCTGATTATCCTATGTTAATGCTTGTTTATAGAGAGACTCTTGTGAGAACTAACCCTACACATGAGTTACCTAGTGGAATGTCTAAGCTTTTGTAGGATTACAGTGACGTCTTTCCCAAGGAGATTCCACCAGGTCTACCTCCCATCCGCGGCATAGAGCACCAAATTGACCTAGTTTCTGGCTCAGCCCTTCCAAACCGGCCTGCTTACAGAACCAACCCGGTGGAGACAAAGGAGCTTCAGAGGAAAGTTGAGGAGCTGATGAGTAAAGGTCACATCCGAGAGAGCATGAGTCCTTGTGCCGTACCGGTGTTGCTGGTGCCAAAGAAGGATGGATCCTGGCGCATGTGTGTTGATTGCCGAGCCATCAACAACATCACGGTGAAGTATCGCCACCCTATTCCTAGATTAGATGATATGTTAGATGAATTGTGTGGTTCTAACGTGTTCTCTAAGATTGATCTTAAGAGTGGTTACCATCAGATTAGGATGAAGGAGGGTGACGAATGGAAAACGACCTTCAAGACAAAACAAGGCCTGTATGAGTGGCTTGTGATGCCATTTGGACTTACTAATGCTCCTAGTACTTTTATGCGTCTAATGAATCATGTCTTAAGGTCTTTTATAGGTGTCTTTGTGGTGGTCTACTTTGATGACATCCTGATCTTTAGCAAGAGCCTAGCCGAGCACCTTGACCATATACAATCTGTCCTTGACGTACTAAGAAGGGAGAATCTCTTTGCTAACTTGGACAAGTGTACTTTTTGCACTAACCAGATTGTGTTCTTAGGTTTTGTTGTGAGTACAGAAGGTGTTAAGGTGGATGAGGAGAAGATCAAGGCGATCAAAGAATGGCCAAGACCAACCACCGTAGGACAAGTCAGGAGCTTCCATGGACTAGCCGGCTTCTATCGGCGGTTTGTCAAAACTTTTGAAATTGAATGCGATGCTTCTGGTGTAGGTATTGGTGCGGTTCTCATGCAGGACAGGAAACCAATAGCCTATTTCAGTGAGAAGTTAGGAGGAGCCACACTGAACTACCCTACCTATGACAAGGAGCTATATGCGTTGGTGAGGGCACTATAGACTTGGCAACACTACCTCTGGCCAAAGGAGTTTGTTATCCACACCGACCATGAATCCCTCAAACATCTCAAAGGCCAACAGAAACTCAACAAGAGGCACGGTCGCTGGATCGAGTTCATTGAGACTTTTCCATACGTAATCAAGTATAAGAAAGGTAAGGACAATGTCGTAGCCGACGCATTGTCCAGGAGGTACACCCTAATCTCTGAATTACATTCTAGACTCATTGGTTTTGAATCGCTAAAGGACTTATATGAATCAGATTCAGAGTTTGGTGAAAAATACTTAAAGTGTGCTAAGTTTGCGTATGAGAACTTCTTTAGACAGGATGGATACTTATTCTGCAATAACAAGTTGTGCATACCTAGCGGATCAATCCGAGAACTACTAGTGAGGGAGGCCCATTGAGGAGGATTGGCCGGGCACTTTGGAGTAGCCAAGACCTTAGCCAGCCTCCAAGCCTATTTCTATTGGCTTTAGATGAGAAGAGACGTGGAGAGGATTTGTTCTAGGTGCATTACATGTAAACTAGCTAAGAGTAAGGTGCAACAACACGGTTTGTACACCCCTTTGCCTATCCCTTCTCATCCTTGGACGCATATTTCAATGGATTTTGTTGTCGGCTTACCTCGAACCAGAAATTGTAGAGATTCTATTTTTGTTGTGGTGGACAGGTTCAGCAAAATGGCCCATTTCATCGCTTGCCACAAGACGGATGATGCCGTGAGTGTAGCTAATTTGTTTTTCAGGGAAGTGGTAAGGCTGCATGGGATGCCCCAAGTCATTGTTTCTAACCGTGACACCAAGTTCCTGAGCCATTTTTGGCGTACCTTGTGGGCAAAGCTAGGAACCAAGCTGTCCTTTTCCACTACATGTCATCCGCAAACAGACGGTCAAACCGAGGTGGTAAACAGGTCGTTGTCCACACTCTTGAGGACACTGGTGAAGAGCAACAACAAGTCATGGAAGAGTGTCTGCCCCATGTTGAGTTCGCTTATAACCACGCTAAGCATTCTTTTACTCTTTACTCTCCTTTTGAACTAGTATACGGTTTTAACCCCATGTCTCCATTAGATCTAATTGCCTTGCCCTTGAGTGAAATGTCTAGTGTTGACGGTAAGAAAAAGGCTGAACATGTCAGGAAAATGCACGAGAAGGCCAAGGAGAACATCGAGAAGAGAACCGAGCAATACGCCAAGCATGCCAACAAGGGCCGCAAGGAAATGGTGTTTAAAGAAGGTGACTTGGTGTGGATCCATTTGAGGAAGGAGCGTTTCCCAGCAGAGAGGAAGTCCAAGCTCATGCCTCGAGTACACAGGCCTTTCAAAGTGACCCGGCGGATCAACGACAACGCCTACAAGATTGACCTCCTGATGTGCCCCAGTACATGGAGCCAAGCCGGCTTGAAGATCAGGAACCAGGCATGGAACCAGGCAGACTTGAAGATCGGGAACCAGGCCGATATGAAGATCGGGAACCAGACCGATATGAAGCGGGCCGATATGATCGAGAGTCTTGCCGAGCCGTGTACCGGATCGACCCACGGACGTCCGGATCAAAACTTCAACCAGATTCTCGACCAAATGACCGAGCCGACCAAATTGGAAGTTATCCACGACGATCAACTCGATCTTCCAAGACCAACGGATCCGAGGCCGACCGAGGTTTCTCTCTTCTGAACCATTTGGCCCGAACCGCATGTGCTGATGGCCGAATGGAGGAATTGACCGGGCCCTTTGATCAGATTTCGCACTTTGATCGACTTGATTTCTCTAAGGCCAAGATTCTCAAGCTTTCAAGGGACTTAGGCCGCACTTGGACTGAATCCGTCCGTGAAGAACTTTCATCCGACCATACTTACCGTACCGGGTGCGTGATACTCCTAACCGCGGCGCATGAGACATCGACCATCGACCAAGTAGCCGAAAAGACATAAAGCAGCCGAATGGTCATCTTTGCTTGGTCAACAATAATTTCCGCGCCACATTTAAAAATTAGTCAAAGACCTCTTTTTCAATGCATTGTTTTCCACAACCTCAATTTATGTCTTTGACTAGAAAACACTATAAGTATGTAATCCTTTTGTTGGAATAAGACATCGAATATTTTATCAACCTTTTTAGAGTTTCACTCTTTGTTCTTTGTAAGAACTTTTCTTGTTTCTTGGTGAGTCATATCCAAGCAAACATTTCCTCAAATCGTTGGACTTGTGCGTCATATCAAGCAACGACGAGAGAACCCTTCAAGTGGTGGACTTGTGCGTCATATCAAGCACCCTTGAAGTCGGGAATATCAAAGGCCTTCCGCAACCTTTGTGCGACCCTTCAATCCAACCAGTTCTCCTTTTGGAGTTCATATCCCCAAAACCGTACCATTAGAGTGATCCCGTTCCTAGGGTCCTTCAAGTGGTATCAGAGCCACTCTTTTGGTATTTTCTTATTCATTTCATCTTCTCATCTTCTCATTTTCTTTTAAACACTTCTTATTCTACCTATCTTAAATCCGGGCCCCTCATTACCATCCGATTAAAAAAAAAAAAAAAAAAAAAAAAAAAAAAGAAAACAAAAAGAAAAGAAAAGAAAAAGTTTCAAAGTCATATTTGCGGATTGGTGGTGGAAGAGAAAGCCTGCCAGCTGAGGAGAAATCCAGCCTTTGAGGTGGTTAAAACGGATTTCAAACACAAAATCTCTTATCTTTCTATCTTTAAGAAAATTCTCTTTTGTTTGCTTAGACTTGTCCATTGGGATTCCTAGACTCGTTCTTCTTAGAACCTTGAGTGGAAACTCGTTTGTGAGATCACCAAAATCCGAGCGAAACACTTGAGTGGGCGAGGATCAAACACTTGAGAGAGTGAGAAATTTTTTATCTAACGTTTGTGGTTTTAAGAAATTTCAGGAACCATGAGTAGTGACGAAGAAAGAAACCGACCGGAAAACTCTAACCATGGATTAACTAATTTTCAAATGCGTGCTTTGAATGATTCTATGACTAACATGATGAATGCAGGTTTAGAACAGATTCACCAACGGCTTGATGAGCTTCAAACCAGCCGACAAACTCATGTCAGGACCGAAGCAAGACGAGGTCGCCCAAGTAGGCGCTACCGGTCCAACGATGAGATCGACGAGGAAGACGTCCAAGAGGATGAAGACCGATCGACCAACCGGCCTAGGAGAGGTCAACGAAACCGAGAGCAAGGTGATTTCAATCCATTTGCTAGGAACGATAACGTTAATAATCACCTAGGTGGATTAAAACTGAAAATCCCAACTTTTAGTGGTAAAAACGATCCGGATGCCTTCCTTGAGTGGGAAAGAAAAATTGAATTGGTCTTTGATTGCCAAAACTTGTCTGAAATTAAAAAGGTTAGATTGGCTGCCACTGAATTCACGGGCTATGCTATTAACTGGTATGATCAAGTTGTGACTCATAGGAGGAGAACAGGTGAGAGGCCAATTGAGACATGGGCCGAGCCGTCCATGCCGATGAGGAAGCGATTTGTTCCTACTCACTACCACCGTGAACTACACCAGGAAGCCGAGGCGTTTGCTTCAAGGCACCAAGTCCGTAGAAGACTACTACCAAGAGATGGAAGTCTTGATGATCAAAGCGGATGTAGAAGAGCCATTGGAGGCCACTATGGCACGATTTCTTTCAGGACTCAACCGTGACATCCAAGATCGAATGGAGCTTCAAGAGTATGTTACTATTGAGCGAGATGCTACACAAAGCCATCTTGATCGAACAACAAGTCAAAAGAAAAGGCTACTCGAAACCGGCCTTTACTCCCAAACCGGCCTTTACTCCTAAACCAAGCTACCAAGACAAGGGTAAGTCGTCTACCACAACAAATAACGCTTTTAAAACTGATGCTCCTGCTCGTTTTGACAAAGGAAAGGCGATAGAGACTTCCGGCCGAGCAAGAGACATTAGGTGTTTCAAATGTCAGGGCCTAGGACACTATGCCAAGGATTGCCCAAACCAACGTGTGATGATTCTCATGGAGAATGGTGACATCGAGTCTGAGGAGGAAGAGGAAAGTAAGGAAGACTTGGGTCCTATCTTTGATGAGGAAGAAGACGCTTTTGATTATCCCCATCACGGACCACTTCTTGTTACTCGAAGAGCATTAAGTGTACAACCCAAAACCAACGACAAAGAACAAAGGGAGAATCTCTTTCACTCTCGTTGTTTAATTTCTAAAAAAGTTTGTTCTTTGATCATTGATGGAGGTAGTTGCACTAACGTGGCTAGTGACATCCTTGTAAAGAAACTTGGCCTCGTCACTCGGCCTCTTTCTCATCCTTTCAGGTTGGAATGGCTCAATGAGACCGGAGAACAATATGTCAAGGAACAAGTCACCATCCCTCTTACCATTGGACGATATGAGGATGAGGTCGTCTGCAATGTTCTGCCCATGGACGCCTGCCATATCCTTTTGGGACGCCCGTGGCAATTTGATAAGAAAGCTGTCCATGATGGTTTCACCAACCGGCACTCCTTTGACCATAAAGGGAAAAAGATCACACTGGTACCGTTAACACCTTCGGAAGTTCACCAAGACCAGGTCCAACTCAAAAAGAACCGGGGACAAAGAGACCAAGTCAGTGAACCAGAATCGTCTAAAAGAAACTCCAATTTCTTCATCAAAGAAAACCAGGTCAGGAAATCTCTTTACTCTCAAAAGCCATTTCTTTTACTCGTGTATAAGGAATCTTTGATGGCTTCATCTTCTGACCTTGCACCGGAGGTTCCGAGTGAACTTTTAGACATTTTGCAGAATTTTTCTGATGTCTTTCCAGATGAGAATCCTAAGGGATTGCCACCAATACGAGGCATTGAGCATCGATAGATTTTGTTCCGGCGCATCTTTGCCGAACCGGCCAGCCTATCGTACTAATCCGGTGGAGACCAAGGAGCTTCAAAAACAGATTGGAGACCTTCTTGAGAAAGGCTATATCCGTGAAAGCCTCGGTCCTTGTGCCGTGCCCGTACTACTTGTGCCCAAAAAGGATGGGACTTGGCGCATGTGTGTGGACTGCCGCGCCATCAACAACATCACGGTAAAGTATAGGCATCCCATTCCTAGACTAGACGATATGCTAGATGAGTTGCATGGTTCATGTATTTTCTCTAAAATTGATTTGAAAAGTGGTTACCATCAGATAAGGATGAAAGAGGGTGATGAATGGAAAACGGCATTTAAAACCAAACTAGGATTGTATGAATGGCTTGTAATGCCATTTGGGCTTACTAATGCACCTAGTACTTTCATGCGGTTGATGAATCACGTCTTGAGATCTTTTATAGGTCATTTTGTTGTAGTTTACTTTGATGACATTCTTATTTATAGCAAAAACCTTGACGATCATAGGAAGCACTTGAATTCTGTTCTTGAAATTCTTAGAAAAGAGAGACTCTTTGCAAATCTTGGTAAATGCTCTTTTGGAACAGATCACGTGGTGTTCTTAGGTTTTGTTGTAGGTATTGATGGACTTAGGGTGGACGAGGAAAAGGTCAAGGCCATCCGTGACTGGCCAAGTCCAACAACCGTGAGTGAAGTAAGAAGTTTCCATGGACTTGCTGGATTCTATAGGCGGTTTGTTCCAAACTTCAGTACCATTGCCGCCCCATTGACTGAAGTAATCAAGAAGAATGTCGGATTCAAATGGGAACAAGATCAAGAAGAGGCATTCCAGATTCTCAAAGGGAAGTTGACCCAAGCTCCTTTACTTGTACTTCCTGATTTTTCTAAAGCTTTTGAGATTGAATGTGATGCCTCAGGCGTGGGTATTGGTGCTGTTTTAATGCAGGAAAAGAAGCCCATTGCCTACTTCAGTGAAAAGCTTGGAGGAGCCACGCTTAACTACCCCACTTATGACCAAGAGTTGTATGCTTTGGTGAGAGCTCTTCAAACGTGGCAACATTATCTTTGGCCGAAGGAGTTCATCATCCACACCGACCACCAATCTCTAAAACATCTCAAAGGTCAGCAAAAGTTGAACAAAAGGCATGCCCGTTGGGTAGAGTTCATTGAGACATTTCCATATGTCATAAAGTACAAGCAAGGTAAGGAAAACGTTGTGGCTGATGCCTTGTCTCGGAGGTATACTCTTCTCTCAGCCCTTGAAACTAAACTGCTTGGTTTTGAATTTATCAAGGACTTGTATGCAACCGATCCCGATTTCAAGGAGATTGTTCAAAAATGTTCCAAAACGGCTTATGGAAAATATTTTCAAAATTCTGGATTTTTATTCTTTGATAACCGTTTGTGTGTGCCCCAATGTTCTTTGAGGGAGTTGTTTCTTAGGGAAGCTCATGGCGGAGGACTCATGGGACACTTTGGAATAAAGAAAACCTACAAGGCCGTTTACGATCATTTCTATTGGCCAAGCTTGAAAAAGGATGTAGAAAGGATTTGTGACCGTTGTGTGGTTTGTAAGAAATCAAAGACTAAAGCATCAAATCACGGTTTGTACTCGGCCCTACCTATTCCTTCTCATCCATGGGTAGACATTTCTATGGATTTTGTACTTGGTTTGCCTAGATCAAAAGCTGGTCGAGACTCTATCTTTGTGGTTGTAGATAGATTTTCGAAAATGGCTCATTTCATTCCATGCCATAAAACTGATGATCTTTTGTTCAAGTTGCTGATTTATTCTTTAGAGAAATAGTTAGGTTGCATGGAATGCCTAGGACCATTGTTTCTGATCGTGATGCTAAGTTCCTTAGCTATTTTTGGAAAACCTTATGGTCTAAGTTAGGAACGAGATTGATGTTTTCAACAACTTGTCATCCTCAAACTGATGGTCAAACCGAGGTTGTGAATCGAACCTTATCCGCATTACTTAGATCATTGGTTAAAAATAATCTTAGGCTTTGGGAAGAATGTTTACCTCATGTGGAATTTGCTTATAATCATGCTATGCATTCGGCTACCAAGTTCTCTCCATTTGAGGTTGTTTACGGGTTTAATCCTTTATCTCCACTTGATCTTTTACCTTTGCCTTTAAGTGAAAGAGTTAGCACAGATGGTAAAAGGAAGGCTGATACTATCAAGAAGCTGCATGAGCGAGTTCATGCCAACATTAAAACCCGAACCGAAAGCTACAAGAAATATGCCGACAAGAAAAGAAAGGAGGTGGTTTTCAAGGAAGGTGATCTTGTTTGGGTCCACCTACGGAAAGAACGGTTTCCAGAAGAAAGAAAGTCAAAACTCATGCCTAGGGTTGATGGTCCATTTCAGATCCTTAGGAAGATCAACGACAACGCGTATCAACTTGATTTACAAGGTAAGTATGACATTTCTTCAAGCTTTAATGTTGCTGATCTTTTCCCGTTTCATGTAGATGATCCGGATTTGTGGGCAAATCCTTTTAAAGAAGGAGGGGATGATGTGCCCCAGTACATGGAGCCAAGCCGGCTTGAAGATCAGGAACCAGGCATGGAACCAGGCAGACTTGAAGATCGGGAACCAGGCCGATATGAAGATCGGGAACCAGACCGATATGAAGCGGGCCGATATGATCGAGAGTCTTGCCGAGCCGTGTACCGGATCGACCCACGGACGTCCGGATCAAAACTTCAACCAGATTCTCGACCAAATGACCGAGCCGACCAAATTGGAAGTTATCCACGACGATCAACTCGATCTTCCAAGACCAACGGATCCGAGGCCGACCGAGGTTTCTCTCTTCTGAACCATTTGGCCCGAACCGCATGTGCTGATGGCCGAATGGAGGAATTGACC
Organism: Cochlearia excelsa; assembly: GCA_963556525.1. Lineage (NCBI taxonomy): Eukaryota > Viridiplantae > Streptophyta > Magnoliopsida > Brassicales > Brassicaceae > Cochlearia > Cochlearia excelsa. The sequence goes on along the minus strand of OY748327.1, from coordinate 32,715,396 downwards.
GGGCCCTTTGATCGATTTCGCACTTTGATCGACTTGATTTCTCTAAGGCCAAGATTCTCAAGCTTTCAAGGGACTTAGGCCGCACTTGGACTGAATCCGTCCGTGAAGAACTTTCATCCGACCATACTTACCGTACCGGGTGCGTGATACTCCTAACCGCGGCGCATGAGACATCGACCATCGACCAAGTAGCCGAAAAGACATAAAGCAGCCGAATGGTCATCTTTGCTTGGTCAACAATAATTTCCGCGCCACATTTAAAAATTAGTCAAAGACCTCTTTTTCAATGCATTGTTTTCCACAACCTCAATTTATGTCTTTGACTAGAAAACACTATAAGTATGTAATCCTTTTGTTGGAATAAGACATCGAATATTTTATCAACCTTTTTAGAGTTTCACTCTTTGTTCTTTGTAAGAACTTTTCTTGTTTCTTGGTGAGTCATATCCAAGCAAACATTTCCTCAAATCGTTGGACTTGTGCGTCATATCAAGCAACGACGAGAGAACCCTTCAAGTGGTGGACTTGTGCGTCATATCAAGCACCCTTGAAGTCGGGAATATCAAAGGCCTTCCGCAACCTTTGTGCGACCCTTCAATCCAACCAGTTCTCCTTTTGGAGTTCATATCCCCAAAACCGTACCATTAGAGTGATCCCGTTCCTAGGGTCCTTCACCTCCAAGGTAAGTATATGATATAGGATTCCTTCAACGTTTCTGACTTGTCTCCGTATGTTGATGATGCAGATTTGAGGACAAATCCTTTTCAAGAAGGAGGGGATGATATGAGCATGGAACCGTATGCCCGAGCAAAACCGGAGCCCGATGCCCAAGCAAAACCGGAGCCCGATGCCTGAGCAAAACCGGAGCCGGATGCCCGAGCAATTGATACCGAGTACCGATCACCGAGCACCGGGAAAGCTAAAGACGGGGTTATCACAAGGTCACGAGCTAAGGAGTTAGCTAAGGATGGGCATGCGATGATGCTAAAGGAGGAACCAGAAAGAGAAGCAACCGAGAGCTTCTACAACATCCATCACCACGTCTAAGTGCGAAGACCAAGCTATGAGAGCTAAGCGGCTAAGTGTCTCGCTTGGTACTCTTTCCCACTAGGTTTTAACGAGGCCAAGAAGAACGCTACGTCGGCCACTTAGCAATCATAGCTTGAAGAGTGTAAGAGACGAGACACTTTAAACTACTCGTTGTTTTTATCCCTTTTACAAACGCCGTGTTGTTTTTCGGCGATTTCCTTTTTGTTGGAGTTGCGCGGTTTCCTTTTTACCGTGTAATTTCCTTTTTGCTTATGCGCGCAACCCTACGCGTTTTGTATCACCTCTATAAAAGAGGATGCGCCGCACACATTGTTAGGCAGCAAACTTTTTACATACAAACACTTTTACAAAGGTTTCGCTCTCGGTCTAGTCTTGTTCTAGGTCCGATCTCCTAACAAGTTGTTCGCTACCTTGGAGATCTTCGCAATCCTTAGCCGGTTTCCCATCACTTGCTAAGTAACCACCTCCACTTACACGCTTCCACCATCCGCTACCCCTAGTTCCGTGTGCGATACCACCATCCCCATAGATTCATCACACCACACCGCACCACTTGTTGCTCAGTCACGTCCAGAGAGTATCCTTGAGGAGGGAGAGCGTATCAATAAGTATCTCAATGAGCTTTGTACAAGTTTGACGAACTTATGAAACATCTAACAACTCGTTTCTAGGACTCTAAACCAAGTTTCATGCAACATGAGAGCTTATAAGTTCCTCAAAGAGCTTTGCACAAGTTTGACGAACTTATGAAATATCTAACAACTCGTTTTTAGGACTCTAAACCAAGTTTCATGCAACATGAGTGCTTATAAGTTCCTCAATGAGCTTTGTACAAGTTTCACGAACTTATGAAACATCTAACAACGCGTTTCTAAGACTCTAAATCAAGTTTCATGCAACATGAGTGCTTATAAATTTCTCAATGAGCTTTGTACAAGTTTGATGAACGTATGAAACATCTAACAACGCGTTTCTAGGACTCTAAACCAAGTTTCATGCTACATGAGTGCTTATAAGCTCCTCAATGAGCTTTGTACAAGTTTCACAAACTTATGAAACATCTAACAACGCGTTTCTAGGATTCTAAACCAAGTTACATGCAACATGAGTTCTTATAAGTATCTCAATGAGTTTTGTATAAGTTTGGCGAACTTATGAAACATCTAACAACTCGTTTCTAGGACTCTAAACCAAGTTTCATGCAACATGAGAGCTTATAAGTTCCTCAATGAGCTTTGTACAAGTTTCACGAACTTATGAAACATCTAACAACCTGTTTCTAGGACTTTAAACCAAGTTACATGCAACATGAGTTCTTATAAGTTCCTCAATGAGCTTTGTACAAGTTTGACGAACGTATGAAACATCTAACAACGCGTTTCTAGGACTCTAAACCAAGTTTCATGCAACATGAGTGCTTATAAGTATCTCAATGAGCTTTGTGTAAGTTTGACGAACTTATGAAACATCTAACAACTTGTTTCTAGGACTCTAAACCAAGTTTCATGCAACATGAGAGCTTATAAGTTCGTCAAAGAGCTTTGCATAAATTTGATGAACGTATGAAACATCTAACAACGCGTTTCTAGGACTCTAAACGAAGTTTCATGCAACATGAGTGCTTATAAGTATCTCAATGAGCTTTGTAGAAGTTTGACGAACTTATGAAACATCTAACAACGCGTTTCTAGGGCTCTAAACCAAGTTTCATGCAACATGAGAGCTTATAAGTTCCTCAAATTGCACAAGTTTGACGAACGTATGAAACATCTAACAACGCGGTTCTAGGACTCTAAACCAAGTTTCATGCAACATGAGAGCTTATAAGTTCCTCAAATAGATTTGAACAAGTTTGACGAACGTATGAAACATCTAACAACGCGTTTGCAAGGACTCTAAACCAAGTTTCATGCAATATGAGTGCTTATAAGTTCCTCAATTAGCTTTGTACAAGTTTGACGAACGTATGAAACATCTAACAACGCGTTTCTAGGACTCTAAACCAAGTTTCATGCAACATGAGTGCTTATAAGTATCTCAATGAGCTTTGTACAAGTCTGACGAACTTATGAAACATCTAACAATTCGTTTCTAGGACTCTAAACCAAGTTTCATGCAACATGAGTGCTTATAAGTTCCTCAATGAGCTTTGTACAAGTTTCACGAACTTATGAAACATCTGACAACGCGTTTCTAGGACTCTAAATCAAGTTTCATGCAACATGAGAGCTTATAAGTTCCTCAATGAGCTTTATACAAACTTGACGAACGTATGAAACATCTAACAACGCGTTTCTAGGACTCTAAACCAAGTTTCATGCAACATGAGTGCTTATAATTTCCTCAATGAGCTTTGTAAAAGTTTCACGAACTTATGAAACATCTAACAATGTGTTTCTAGTACTCTAATCCATGTTTAATGCAACATCAGTGATTATAAGTGTCTCAATGAGCTTTGTACAAGTTTGACGAATGTATGAAACATCTAACAACTCGTTTCTAGGACTCTAAACCAAGTTTCATGCTACATGAGAGCTTATAAGTTCCTCAATGAGCTTTGTACAAGTTTCACGAACTTATGAAACATCTAACAACGTGTTTCTAGGACTGTAAACCAAGTTTCATGCAACATGAGTGATTATAAGTGTCTTAATGAGCTTTGTACAAATTTGACGAACTTATGAAACATCTAACAACGCGTTTCTAGGACTCTAAACCAAGTTTCATGCAACATGAGAGCTTATAAGTTCGTCAAAGAGCTTTGCATAAATTTGATGAACGTATGAAACATCTAACAACGCGTTTCTAGGACTCTAAACGAAGTTTCATGCAACATGAGTGCTTATAAGTATCTCAATGTGTTTCGTACAAGTTTGACGAACTTATGAAACATCTAACACCGCGTTTCTAGGGCTCTAAACCAAGTTTCATGCAACATGAAAGCTTATAAGTTCCTCAAAGAGCTTATAAGTTCCTCAATGAGCTTTCTACAAGTTTGACGAACGTATGAAACATCTAACAACGCGTTTCTAGGACTCTAAACCAAGTTTCATGCAACATGAGAGCTTATAAGTTCCTCAAATAGATTTGCACAAGTTTGACGAACGTATGAAACATCTAACAACGCGTTTCTAGGAATCTAAACCAAGTTTCATGCAATATGAGTGCTTATAAGTTCCTCAATTAGCTTTATTTGTACAAGTTTGACGAACTTATGAAACATCTAACAACGCGTTTCTAGGACTCTAAATCAAGTTTCATGCAACATGAGTTCTTATAAGTATCTCAATGAACTTTGTACAAGTTTGACGAACTTATGAAACATCTAACAATTCGTTTCTGGGACTCTAAACCAAGTTTCATGCAACATCAGTGATTATAAGTGTCTCCATGAGCTTTGTACAAGTTTGACGAACTTATGAAACATCTAACAACTCGTTTCTTGGACTCTAAACCAAGTTTCATGCAACATGAGAGCTTATAAGTTCCTCAAAGAGGTTTGCACAAGTTTGACGAACGAATGAAACATCTAACAACACGTTTCTAGGACTATAAACCAAGTTTCATGCAACATGAGTGCTTATAAGTTCCTCAATGAGTTTTGTTCAAGATTCAGGAACTTATGAAACATCTAACAACGCGTTTTTAGGACTCTAAACCAAGTTTCATGCAACATGAGTGTTTATAAGTGTCTCAATGAGTTTTGTACAAGTTTGACGAACTTATGAAACATCTAACAACGCGTTTCTAAGACTCTAAACCAAGTTTCATGCAACATGAGAGCTTATAAGTTCCTCAAAGAGCTTTGTACAAGTTTGACGAACGTATGAAACATCTAACAACGAGTTTCTAGGACTCTAAACCAAGTTTCATGCAACATGAGTGCTTATAAGTTCCTCAATGAGCTTTGTACAAGTTTCACGAACTTATGAAACATCTAACAACGCGTTTCTAAGACTCTAAACCAAGTTACATGCAACATGAGTTCTTAAAAGTTCCTCAATGAGCTTTGTACAAGCTTGACGAACGTATGAAACATCTAACAACGCGTTTCTAGGACTCTAAACCAAGTTTCATGCAACATGAGTGTTTATAAGTGTCTCAATGAGCTTTGTACAAGTTTGACGAATTTATGAAACATCTAGCAACGCGTTTCTAGGACTCTAAACCAAGTTTCATGCAACATGAGTGTTTATAAGTTCCTCAATGAGCTTTGTACAAGTTTGACGAACGTATGAAACATCTCACAACTCTTTTATAGGACTTTAAACCAAGTTTCATGTAACATAAGTGCTTATAAGTTACTCAATGAGCTTTATACAAGTTTGACGAACGTATGAAACATCTAACAACACATTTCTAGGACTCTAAACTAAGTTTCATGCAACATGAGTGCTTATAAGTTCCTCAATGAGCTTTGTACAAGTTTCACGAACTTATGAAACATCTAACAACGCGTTTCTAGGACTCTAAATCAAGTTTCATGCAACATGAGAGCTTATAAGTTCCTCAATGAGCTTTGTACAAGTTTGACGAACGTATGAAACATCTAACAACGTGTTTCTAGGACTCTAAACCAAGTTTCATGCAACATGAGTGCTTATAAGTTCCTCAATGAGCTTTGTACAAGTTTCACGAACTTATGAAACATCTAACAACGCGTTTTTAGGAATCTAAACTAAATTACATGCAACATGAGTTCTTATAAGTTCCTCAATGAGCTTTGTACAAGTTTGACGAACGTATGAAACATCTAACAACGCGTTTCTAGGACTCTAAACCAAGTTTCATGCAACATGAGTGCTTATAAGTATCTCAATGAGCTTTGTATAAGTTTGACGAACTTATGAAACATCTAACAACTCGTTTCTAGGACTCTAAACCAAGTTTATGCAACATGAGAGCTTATAAGTTCCTCAAAGAGCTTTGCACAAGTTTGACGAACGTATGAAACATCTAACAACGCGTTTCTAGGACTCTAAACCAAGTTTCATGCAACATGAGTGCTTATAAGTATCTCAATGAGATTTGTACAAGTTTGACGAACTTATGAAACATCTAACAATGCGTTTCTAGGACTCTAAACCAAGTTTCATGCAACATGAGTGCTTATAAGTTCCTCAATGAGCTTTGTACAAGTTTGACGAACTTATGAAACATCTAACAACGCGTTTCTAAGACTCTAAACCAAGTTTCATGCAACATGAGTGCTTATAAGTTCCTCAATGAGCTTTGTACAAGTTTGACGAACTTATGAAACATCTAACAACGCGTTTCTAGGACTCTAAACCAAATTTCATGCAACATGAGTGCTTATAAGTATCTCAATGAGCTTTGTACAAGTTTGACGAACTAATGAAACATCTAACAATGCGTTTCTAGGATTCTAAACCATGTTTCATGCAACATGAGTGCTTATAAGTTCCTCAATGAGATTTGTACAAGTTTGACGAACTTATGAAACATCTAACAATGCGTTTCTAGGACTTTAATCCATGTTTCATGCAACATCGGTGACTATAAGTGTCTCAATGAGCTTTGTACAAGTTTTACGAACTTAAGAAACATCTAACAACTCGTTTCTTGCACTCTAAACCAAGTTTCATGCAACATGGGAGCTTATAAGTTCCTCAAAGAGCTTTGCACAAGTTTGACGAACGTATGAAACATCTAACAACGCGTTTCTAGGATTCTAAACCAAGTTTCATGCAACATGAGTGCTTATAAGTTCCTCAATGAGCTTTGTTCAAGTTTCACGAATTTATGAAACATCTAACAACGCGTTTCTAGGACTCTAAACCAAGTTTCATGCAACATGAGTGTTTATAAGTGTCTCAATGAGCTTTGTACAGGTTTGACGAACTTATGAAACATCTAACAACGCGTTTCTAGGACTCTAAACCAAGTTTCATGCAACATGAGAACTTATAAGTTCCTCAAAGAGCTTTGTATAAGTTTGACGAACGTATGAAACATCTAACAACGCGTTTCTAGGACTCTAAACCAAGTTTCAAGCAACATGAGTGCTTAGAAGTTCCTCAATGAGCTTTGTACAAGTTTCACGAACTTATGAAACATCTAACAACGCGTTTCTAGGACTCTAAACCAAGTTTCATGCAACAAGAGTGTTTATAAGTGTCATAATGAGCTTTGTACAAGTTTGATGAACTTATGAAACATCTAACAACGCGTTTCTAGGACTCTAAACCAAGTTTCATGCAACATGAGTACTTATAAGTATCTCATTGAGCCTTGTATAAGTTTGACAAACTTATGCAACATCGAACAACTCGTTTCTAGGACTCTAAACCAAGTTTCATGCAACATGAGATCTTATAAGTTCCCAATGATCTTTGTACAAGTTTGACGAACGTATGATACATCTAACAACGCGTTTCTAGGACTCTAAACCAAGTTCCATGCAACATGAGTTCTTATAAGTATCTCAATGAGCTTTGTATAAGTTTGACGAACTTATGAAACATCTTACAACGCTTTTCTAGGACTTTAAACGAAGTTTCATGCAACGTGAGTGTTTATAAGTGTCTCAATGAGCTTTGTTCAAGCTTGACGAACTTATGAAACATCTAACAACGCGTTTCTAGGACTCTAAACCAAGTTTCATGCAACATGAGTGTCTCAATGAGCTTTGTACAGGTGTGACGAACTTATGAAACATCTAACAGCTCGTTTCTAGGACTCTAAACCAAGTTTCATGCAACATGAGAGCTTATAAGTTCCTCAAAGAGCTTTGCACAAGTTTGACGAACGTATGAAACATCTAACAACGCGTTTCTAAGACTCTAAACAAAGTTTCATGCAATATGAGTGCTTATAAGTTCCTCAATGAGCTTTGTACAAGTTTGACGAACTTATGAAACATCTAACAACGCGTTTCTAGGACTATAAACCAAGTTTCATGCAACATGAGTGTTTATAAGTGTCTCAATGAGCTTTGTACAAGCTTGACGAACTTACGAAACATTGAACAACGCCTTTCTAGGACTCTAAACCAAGTTTCATGCAACATGAGTGATTATAAGTGTCTCAATGATCTTTGTACAAGTTTGACGAACTTATGAAACATCTAACAACTCGTTTCTAGGACTCTAAACCAAGTTTCATGCAACATGAGAGCTTATAAGTTCCTCAAAGAGCTTTTCACAAGTTTGACGAACGTATGAAACATCTAACAACACGTTTCTAAGACTCTAAACAAAGTTTCATGCAACATGAGAGCTTATAAATTCCTCATTGAGCTTTGTACAAATTTGACGAACGTATGAAACATCTAACAACGTTTTTCTAGGACTCTAAACCAAGTTTCAAACAACATGAGTGCTTATATGTTCCTCAATGAGCTTTGTACATGTTTCACGAACTTATGAAACATCTAACAACGCGTTTCTAGGACTCTAAACCAAGTTACATGCAACATGAGTTCTTATAAGTTCCTCAATCAGTTTTGTACAAGTTTCACGATCGTATGAAACATCTAACAACTCGTTTCTAGGACTCTAAACCAAGTTTCGTGCAACATGAATGCTTATAAGTATCTCAATGAGCTTTGTATAAGTTTGACGAACTTATGAAACATCTAACAACTCGTTTCTAGGACTCTAAACCAAGTTTCATGCAACATGAGAGCTTTTAAGTTTCTCAATGAGCTTTGTACAAGTTTGACGAACGCATGACACATCTAGCAACGCGTTTCTAGGACTCTAAACCAAGTTTCATGCAACATAAGTGCTTATAAGTTCCTCAATGATCTTTTTACAAGTTTGACGAACGTATGAAACATCTCACAACTCGTTTCTAGAACTCTAAACCAAGTTTCATGCAACATAAGTGCTTATAAGTTACTCAATGAGCTTTGTACAAGTTTGACGAACGTATGAAACATCTAACAACACATTTCTAGGACTCTAAACTAAGTTTCATGCAACATGAGTGCTTATAAGTTCATTAATGAGATTTGTACAAGTTTCACGAACGTATGAAACATCTAACAACGCGTTTCTAGGACTCTAAATCAAATTTCATGCAACATGAGAGCTTATAAGTTCCTCAATGAGCTTTGTACAAGTTTGACGAACGTATGAAACATCTAACAACGCGTTTCTAGGACTCTAAACCAAGTTTCATGCAACATGAGTGCTTATAAGTTCCTCAATGAGCTTTGTACAAGTTTCACGAACTTATGAAACATCTAACAACTCGTTTCTAGGAATCTAAACCAAATTACATGCAACATGAGTTCTTATAAGTTCCTCAATGAGCTTTGTACAAGTTTGACGAACGTATGAAACATCTAACAACGCGTTTCTAGGACTCTAAACCAAGTTTCATGCAACATGAGTGTTTATAAGTATCTCAAAGAGCTTTGTACAAGTTTGACGAACTTATGAAACATCTAACAATGCGTTTCTAGGACTCTAAACCAAGTTTCATGCAACATGAGTGCTTATAAGTTCCTCAATGAGCTTTGTACAAGTTTCACGAACTTATGAAGCATCTAACAACCCGTTTCCAGGACTCTAAACCAAGTTACATGCAGCATGAGTTCTTATAAGTTCCTCAATGAGCTTTGTACAAGTTTGACGAACGTATGAAACATCTCACAACTCGTTTCTAGGACTCTAAACCAAGTTTCATGCAACATAAGTGCTTATAAGTTACTCAATGAGCTTTGTACAAGTTTGACGAACGTATGAACCATCTAACAACACATTTCTAGGACTCTAAACTAAGTTTCATGCAACATGAGTGCTTATAAGTTCCTCAATGAGCTTTGTACAAGTTTCACGAACTTATGAAACATCTAACAACGCGTTTCTAGGACTCTGGACTAAGTTTCATGCAACATGAGTGCTTATAAGTTCCTCAATGAGATTTGTACAAGTTTCACGAACTTATGAAACATCTAACAACACGTTTCTAGGACTCTAAATCAAGTTTCATGCAACATGAGAGCTTATAAGTTCCTCAATGAGCTTTGTACAAGTTTGACGAACGTATGATACATCTAACAACGTGTTTCTAGGACTCTAAACCAAGTTTCATGCAACATGAGTGCTTATAAGTTCCTCAATGAGCTTTGTACAAGTTTCACGAACTTATGAAACATCTAACAACGCGTTTTTAGGAATCTAAACCAAATTACATGCAACATTAGTTCTTATAAGTTCCTCCATGAGCTTTGTACAAGTGTGACGAACGTATGAAACATCTAACAACGCGCTTCTAGGACTCTAAACCAAGTTTCATGCAACATGAGTGCTTATAAGTATCTCAATGAGCTTTGTATAAGTTTGACGAACTTATGAAACATCTAACAACTCGTTTCTAGGACTCTAAACCAAGTTTCATGCAACATGAGAGCTTATAAGTTCTTCAAAGAGCTTTGCACAAGTTTGACGAACGTATGAAACATCTAACAACGCGTTTCTAGGACTCTAAACCAAGTTTCATGCAACATCAGTGCTTATAAGTATTTCAATGAGATTTGTACAAGTTTGACGAACTTATGAAACATCTAACAATGCGTTTCTAGAACTCTAAACCAACTTTCATGCAACATGAGTGCTTATAAGTTCCTCAATGAGCTTTGTACAAGTTTGACGAACTTATGAAACATCTAACAATGCGTTTCTAGGACTCTAAACCAAGTTTCATGCAACATGAGTGCTTATAAGTTCCTCAATGAGCTTTATACAAGTTTGACGAATTTATGAAACATCTAACAACGCGTTTCTAGGACTCTAAACCAAGTTTCATGCAACATGAGTGTTTATAAGTTCCTCAATGAGCTTTGTACAAGTTTGACGAACTTATGAAACATCTAACAACGCGTTTCTAGGACTCCAAACCAAGTTTCATGCAACATGAGTGCTTATAAGTATCTCAATGAGCTTTGTACAAGTTTGACGAACTAATGAAACATCTAACAACGCATTTCTAGGATATTAAACCAAGTTTCATGCAACATGAGTGCTTTTAAGTTCCTCAATGAGCTTTGTACAAGTTTCTCGAACTTATGAAACATCTATCAACGCGTTTCTAGGACTCTAGACCATGTTTCATGCAACATGAGTGCTTATAAGTTCCTCAATGAGATTTGTACAAGTTTGACGAACTTATGAAACATCTAACAATGCGTTTCTAGGACTCTAATCCATGTTTCATGCAACATCAGTGATTATAAGTGTCTCAATGAGCTTTGTACAAGTTTTACGAACTTATGAAACATCTAACAACTCGTTTCTTGCACTCTAAACCAAGTTTCATGCAACATGAGAGCTTATAAGTTCCTCAAAGAGCTTTGCACAAGTTTGACGAACGTATGAAACATCTAACAACGCGTTTCTAGGGTTATAAACCAAGTTTCATGCAACATGAGTGCTTATAAGTTCCTCAATGAGCTTTGTTCAAGTTTCACGAATTTATGAAACATCTAACATCGCATTTATAGGACTCTAAACCAAGTTTCATGCAACATGAGTGTTTATAAGTGTCTCAATGAGCTTTGTACAGGTTTGAAGAACTTATGAAACATCTAACAACGCGTTTCTAGGACTCTAAACCAAGTTTCATGCAACATGAGAACTTATAAGTTCCTCAAAGAGCTTTGTACAAGTTTGACGAACGTATAAAACATCTAACAACGCGTTTCTAGGAATCTAAACCAAGTTTCAAGCAACATGAGTGCTTAGAAGTTCCTCAATGAGCTTTGTACAAGTTTCACGAACTTATGAAACATCTAACAACGCGTTTCTAGGAATCTAAACCGAGTTTCAAGCAACATGAGTGCTTAGAAGTTCCTCAATGAGCTTTGTACAAGTTTCACGAAACTTATGAAACATCTAACAACGCGTTTCTAGGACTCTAAACCAAGTTTCATGCAACATGAGAGCTTATAAGTTCCTCAATGAGCTTTGTACAAGTTTGACGAACGTATGAAACATCTCACAACTCGTTTCTAGGACTCTAAACCAAGTTTCATGCAACATAAGTGCTTATAAGTTACTCAATGAGCTTTGTACAAGTTTGACGAACGTATGAAACATCTAACAACACATTTCTAGGACTCTAAACTAAGTTTCATTCAACATGAGTGCTTATAAGTTCCTCAATGAGCTTTGTACAAGTTTCACGAACTTATGAAACATCTAACAACGCGTTTCTAGGACTCTGAACTAAGATTCATGCAACATGAGTGCTTATAAGTTCCTCAATGAGCTTTGTACAAGTTTCACAAACTTATGAAACATCTAACAACGCGTTTCTAGGACTCTAAATCAAGTTTCATGCAACATGAGAGCTTATAAGTTCCTCAATGAGCTTTGTACAAGTTTGACGAACGTATGAAACATCTAACAACGTGTTTCTAGGACTCTAAACCAAGTTTCACGCAACATGAGTGCTTATAAGTTCCTCAATGAGCTTTGTACAAGTTTCACGAACTTATGAAACATCTAACAACGCGTTTTTAGGAATCTAAACCAAATTACATGCAACATTAGTTCTTATAAGTTCCTCAATGAGCTTTGTACAAGTTTGACGAACGTATGAAACATCTAACAACGCGTTTCTAGGACTCTAAACCAAGTTTCATGCAACATGAGTGCTTATAAGTATCTCAATGAGCTTTGTATAAGTTTGACGAACTTATGAAACATCTAACAACTCGTTTCTAGGACTTTAAACCAAGTTTCATGCAACATGAGAGCTTATAAGTTCCTCAAAGAGCTTTGCACAAGTTTGACGAATGTATGAAACATCTAACAACGCGTTTCTATGACTCTAAACCAAGTTTCATGCAACATGAGTGCTTATAAGTATTTCAATGAGATTTGTACAAGTTTGACGAACTTATGAAACATCTAACAATGCGTTTCTAGGACTCTAAACCAAGTTTCATGCAACATGAGTGCTTATAAGTTCCTCAATGAGCTTTGTACAAGTTTGACGAACTTATGAAACATCTAACAATGCGTTTCTAGGACTCTAAACCAAGTTTCATGCAACATGAGTGCTTATAAGTTCCTCAATGAGCTTTATACAAGTTTGACGAACTTATGAAACATCTAACAACGTGTTTCTAGGACTCTAAACCAAGTTTCATGCAACATGAGTGTTTATAAGTTCCTCAATGAGCTTTGTACAAGTTTGACGAACTTATGAAACATCTAACAACGCGTTTCTAGGACTCCAAACCAAGTTTCATGCAACATGAGTGCTTATAAGTATCTCAATGAGCTTTGTACAAGTTTGACGAACTAATGAAACATCTAACAACGCATTTCTAGGATATTAAACCAAGTTTCATGCAACATGAGTGCTTTTAAGTTCCTCAATGAGCTTTGTACAAGTTTCTCGAACTTATGAAACATCTAACAACGCGTTTCTAGGACTCTAGACCATGTTTCATGCAACATGAGTGCTTATAAGTTCCTCAATGAGATTTGTACAAGTTTGACGAACTTATGAAACATCTAACAATGCGTTTCTAGGACTCTAATCCATGTTTCATGCAACATCAGTGATTATAAGTGTCTCAATGAGCTTTGTACAAGTTTTACGAACTTATGAAACTTCTAACAACTCGTTTCTTGCACTCTAAACCAAGTTTCATGCAACATGAGAGCTTATAAGTTCCTCAAAGAGCTTTGCACAAGTTTGACGAACGTATGAAACATCTAACAACGCGTTTCTAGGGTTATAAACCAAGTTACATGCAACATGAGTGCTTATAAGTTCCTCAATGAGCTTTGTTCAAGTTTCACGAATTTATGAAACATCTAACATCGCGTTTATAGGACTCTAAACCAAGTTTCATGCAACATGAGTGTTTATAAGTGTCTCAATGAGCTTTGTACAGGTTTGAAGAACTTATGAAACATCTAACAACGCGTTTCTAGGACTCTAAACCAAGTTTCATGCAACATGAGAACTTATAAGTTCCTCAAAGAGCTTTGTACAAGTTTGACGAACGTATAAAACATCTAACAACGCGTTTCTAGGAATCTAAACCAAGTTTCAAGCAACATGAGTGCTTAGAAGTTCCTCAATGAGCTTTGTACAAGTTTCACGAACTTATGAAACATCTAACAACGCGTTTCTAGGAATCTAAACCGAGTTTCAAGCAACATGAGTGCTTAGAAGTTCCTCAATGAGCTTTGTACAAGTTTCACGAAACTTATGAAACATCTAACAACGCGTTTCTAGGACTCTAAACCAAGTTTCATGCAACATGAGAGCTTATAAGTTCCTCAATGAGCTTTGTACAAGTTTGACGAACGTATGAAACATCTCACAACTCGTTTCTAGGACTCTAAACCAAGTTTCATGCAACATAAGTGCTTATAAGTTACTCAATGAGCTTTGTACAAGTTTGACGAACGTATGAAACATCTAACAACACATTTCTAGGACTCTAAACTAAGTTTCATTCAACATGAGTGCTTATAAGTTCCTCAATGAGCTTTGTACAAGTTTCACGAACTTATGAAACATCTAACAACGCGTTTCTAGGACTCTGAACTAAGTTTCATGCAACATGAGTGCTTATAAGTTCCTCAATGAGCTTTGTACAAGTTTCACAAACTTATGAAACATCTAACAACGCGTTTCTAGGACTCTAAATCAAGTTTCATGCAACATGAGAGCTTATAAGTTCCTCAATGAGCTTTGTACAAGTTTGACGAACGTATGAAACATCTAACAACGTGTTTCTAGGACTCTAAACCAAGTTTCATGCAACATGAGTGCTTATAAGTTCCTCAATGAGCTTTGTACAAGTTTCACGAACTTATGAAACATCTAACAACGCGTTTTTAGGAATCTAAACCAAATTACATGCAACATTAGTTCTTATAAGTTCCTCAATGAGCTTTGTACAAGTTTGACGAACGTATGAAACATCTAACAACGCGTTTCTAGGACTCTAAACCAAGTTTCATGCAACATGAGTGCTTATAAGTATCTCAATGAGCTTTGTATAAGTTTGACGAACTTATGAAACATCTAACAACTCGTTTCTAGGACTCTAAACCAAGTTTCATGAAACATGAGAGCTTATAAGTTCCTCAAAGAGCTTTGCACAAGTTTGACGAATGTATGAAACATCTAACAACGCGTTTCTATGACTCTAAACCAAGTTTCATGCAACATGAGTGCTTATAAGTAATTCAATGAGATTTGTACAAGTTTGACGAACTTATGAAACATCTAACAATGCGTTTCTAGGACTCTAAACCAAGTTTCATGCAACATGAGTGCTTATAAGTTCCTCAATGAGCTTTGTACAAGTTTGACGAACTTATGAAACATCTAACAATGCGTTTCTAGGACTCTAAACCAAGTTTCATGCAACATGAGTGCTTATAAGTTCCTCAATGAGCTTTATACAAGTTTGACGAACTTATGAAACATCTAACAACGCGTTTCTAGGACTCTAAACCAAGTTTCATGCAACATGAGTGTTTATAAGTTCCTCAATGAGCTTTGTACAAGTTTGACGAACTTATGAAACATCTAACAACGCGTTTCTAGGACTCCAAACCAAGTTTCATGCAA
Source organism: Cochlearia excelsa (assembly GCA_963556525.1). Lineage (NCBI taxonomy): Eukaryota > Viridiplantae > Streptophyta > Magnoliopsida > Brassicales > Brassicaceae > Cochlearia > Cochlearia excelsa. The sequence goes on along the minus strand of OY748327.1, from coordinate 32,699,769 downwards.
CATGAGTGCTTATAAGTATCTCAATGAGCTTTGTACAAGTTTGACGAACTAATGAAACATCTAACAACGCATTTCTAGGATATTAAACCAAGTTTCATGCAACATGAGTGCTTTTAAGTTCCTCAATGAGCTTTGTACAAGTTTCTCGAACTTATGAAACATCTAACAACGCGTTTCTAGGACTCTAGACCATGTTTCATGCAACATGAGTGCTTATAAGTTCCTCAATGAGATTTGTACAAGTTTGACGAACTTATGAAACATCTAACAATGCGTTTCTAGGACTCTAATCCATGTTTCATGCAACATCAGTGATTATAAGTGTCTCAATGAGCTTTGTACAAGTTTTACGAACTTATGAAACATCTAACAACTCGTTTCTTGCACTCTAAACCAAGTTTCATGCAACATGAGAGCTTATAAGTTCCTCAAAGAGCTTTGCACAAGTTTGACGAACGTATGAAACATCTAACAACGCGTTTCTAGGGTTATAAACCAAGTTTCATGCAACATGAGTGCTTATAAGTTCCTCAATGAGCTTTGTTCAAAATTCACGAATTTATGAAACATCTAACATCGCGTTTATAGGACTCTAAACCAAGTTTCATGCAACATGAGTGTTTATAAGTGTCTCAATGAGCTTTGTACAGGTTTGAAGAACATATGAAACATCTAACAACGCGTTTCTAGGACTCTAAACCAAGTTTCATGCAACATGAGAACTTATAAGTTCCTCAAAGAGCTTTGTACAAGTTTGACGAACGTATGAAACATCTAACAACGCGTTTCTAGGAATCTAAACCAAGTTTCAAGCAACATGAGTGCTTAGAAATTCCTCAATGAGCTTTGTACAAGTTTCACGAACTTATGAAACATCTAACAACGCGTTTCTAGGACTCTAAACCAAGTTACATGCAACATGAGTTCTTATAAGTTCCTCAATGAGCTTTGTACAAGTTTGACGAACGTATGAAACATCTAACAACGCGTTTCTAGGACTCTAAACCAAGTTTCATGCAACATGAGTGTTTATAAGTGTCATAATGAGCTTTGTACAAGTTTGATGAACTTATGAAACATCTAACAACGCGTTTCTAGGACTCTAAACCATGTTTCATGCAACATGAGTGTTTATAAGTATCTCAATGAGATTTGTATAAATTTGAAAAACTTATACATCATCTAACAACTCGTTTCTAGGACTCTAAACCAAGTTTCATGCAACATGAGATCTTATAAGTTACTCAATGAGCTTTGTACAAGTTTGACGAACGTATAATACATCTAACAACGCGTTTCTAAAACTTTAAACCAAGTTCCATGCAACATGAGTTCTTATAAGTATCTCAATGAGCTTTGTATAAGTTTGACGAACTTATGAAACATCTAACAACGCTTTTCTAGGACTTTAAACCAAGTTTCATGCAACATGAGTGTTTATAAGTGTCTCAATGAGCTTTGTTCAAGCTTGACGAACTTATGAAACATCTAACAACGCTTTTCTAGGACTCTAAACCAAGTTTCATGCAACATGAGTGTCTCAATGAGCTTTGTACAAGTTTGACGAACGTATAAAACATCTAACAAAGCGTTTCTAGGACTCTAAACCAAGTTTCATGCAACATGAGTGCTTATAAGTATCTCAATGAGCTTTGTATAAGTTTGACGAACTTATGAAACATCTAACAACTCGTTTCTAGGACTCTAAACCAAGTTTCATGCAACATGAGAGCTTATAAGTTCCTCAAAGAGCTTTGCACAAGTTTGACGAACGTATGAAACATCTAACAACGCGTTTCTAGGACTCTAAACCAAGTTTCATGCAACATGAGTGTTTATAAGTTCCTCAATGAGCTTTGTACAAGTTTGACGAACGTATGAAACATCTAACAACGTGTTTCTAGGACTCTAAACCAAGTTTCATGCAACATTAGTGCTTATAAGTTCCTCAATGAGCTTTGTACAAGTTTCACGAACTTATGAAACATCTAACAACGCGTTTTTAGGAATCTAAACCAAATTACATGCAACATTAGTTCTTATAAGTTCCTCATTGAGCTTTGTACAAGTTTGACGAACTTATGAAACATCTAACAACGCGTTTCTAGGACTCTAAACCAAGTTTCATGCAACATGAGAGCTTATAAGTTCCTCAATGAGCTTTGTACAAGTTTGACGAACGTATGAAACATCTCACAACTCGTTTCTAGGACTCTAAACCAAGTTTCATGCAACATAAGTGCTTATAAGTTACTCAATGAGCTTTGTACAAGTTTGACGAACGTATGAAACATCTAACAACACATTTCTAGGACTCTAAACTAAGTTTCATTCAACATGAGTGCTTATAAGTTCCTCAATGAGCTTTGTACAAGTTTCACGAACTTATGAAACATCTAACAACGCGTTTCTAGGACTCTGAACTAAGTTTCATGCAACATGAGTGCTTATAAGTTCCTCAATGAGCTTTGTACAAGTTTGACGAACTTATGAAACATCTAACAACGCGTTTCTAGGACTCTAAATCAAGTTTCATGCAACATGAGAGCTTATAAGTTCCTCAATGAGCTTTGTACAAGTTTGACGAACGTATGAAACATCTAACAACGTGTTTCTAGGACTCTAAACCAAGTTTCATGCAACATGAGTGCTTATAAGTTCCTCAATGAGCTTTGTACAAGTTTCACGAACTTATGAAACATCTAACAACGCGTTTTTAGGAATCTAAACCAAATTACATGCAACATTAGTTCTTATAAGTTCCTCAATGAGCTTTGTACAAGTTTGACGAACGTATGAAACATCTAACAACGCGTTTCTAGGACTCTAAACCAAGTTTCATGCAACATGAGTGCTTATAAGTATCTCAATGAGCTTTGTATAAGTTTGACGAACTTATGAAACATCTAACAACTCGTTTCTAGGACTCTAAACCAAGTTTCATGCAACATGAGAGCTTATAAGTTCCTCAAAGAGCTTTGCACAAGTTTGACGAATGTATGAAACATCTAACAACGCGTTTCTATGACTCTAAACCAAGTTTCATGCAACATGAGTGCTTATAAGTATTTCAATGAGATTTGTACAAGTTTGACGAACTTATGAAACATCTAACAATGCGTTTCTAGGACTCTAAACCAAGTTTCATGCAACATGAGTGCTTATAAGTTCCTCAATGAGCTTTGTATAAGTTTGACGAACTTATGAAACATCTAACAATGCGTTTCTAGGACTCTAAACCAAGTTTCATGCAACATGAGTGCTTATAAGTTCCTCAATGAGCTTTATACAAGTTTGACGAACTTATGAAACATCTAACAACGCGTTTCTAGGACTCTAAACCAAGTTTCATGCAACATGAGTGTTTATAAGTTCCTCAATGAGCTTTGTACAAGTTTGACGAACTTATGAAACATCTAACAACGCGTTTCTAGGACTCCAAACCAAGTTTCATGCAACATGAGTGCTTATAAGTATCTCAATGAGCTTTGTACAAGTTTGACGAACTAATGAAACATCTAACAACGCATTTCTAGGATATTAAACCAAGTTTCATGCAACATGAGTGCTTTTAAGTTCCTCAATGAGCTTTGTACAAGTTTCTCGAACTTATGAAACATCTAACAACGCGTTTCTAGGACTCTAGACCATGTTTCATGCAACATGAGTGCTTATAAGTTCCTCAATGAGATTTGTACAAGTTTGACGAACTTATGAAACATCTAACAATGCGTTTCTAGGACTCTAATCCATGTTTCATGCAACATCAGTGATTATAAGTGTCTCAATGAGCTTTGTACAAGTTTTACGAACTTATGAAACATCTAACAACTCGTTTCTTGCACTCTAAACCAAGTTTCATGCAACATGAGAGCTTATAAGTTCCTCAAAGAGCTTTGCACAAGTTTGACGAACGTATGAAACATCTAACAACACGTTTCTAGGGTTATAAACCAAGTTTCATGCAACATGAGTGCTTATAAGTTCCTCAATGAGCTTTGTTCAAGTTTCACGAATTTATGAAACATCTAACATCGCGTTTATAGGACTCTAAACCAAGTTTCATGCAACATGAGTGTTTATAAGTGTCTCAATGAGCTTTGTAAAGGTTTGAGGAACTTATGAAACATCTAACAACGCGTTTCTAGGACTCTAAACCAAGTTTCATGCAACATGAGTGTTTATAAGTTCCTCAATGAGCTTTGTACAAGTTTGACGAACGTATGAAACATCTAACAACGTGTTTCTAGGACTCTAAACCAAGTTTCATGCAACATGAGTGCTTATAAGTTCCTCAATGAGCTTTGTACAAGTTTCACGAACTTATGAAACATCTAACAACGCGTTTCTAGGACTCTAAACCAAGTTACATGCAACATGAGTTCTTATAAGTTCCTCAATGAGCTTTGTACAAGTTTGACGAACGTATGAAACATCTAACAACGCGTTTCTAGGACTCTAAACCAAGTTTCATGCAACATGAGTGTTTATAAGTGTCATAATGAGCTTTGTACAAGTTTGATGAACTTATGAAACATCTAACAACGCGTTTCTAGGACTCTAAACCAAGTTTCATGCAACATGAGTGCTTATAAGTATCTCAATGAGATTTGTATAAATTTGAAAAACTTATACAACATCTAACAACTCGTTTCTAGGACTCTAAACCAAGTTTCATGCAACATGAGATCTTATAAGTTCCTCAATGAGCTTTGTACAAGTTTGACGAACGTATAATACATCTAACAACGCGTTTCTAGGACTTTAAACCAAGTTCCATGCAACATGAGTTCTTATAAGTATCTCAATGAGCTTTGTATAAGTTTGACGAACTTATGAAACATCTAACAACGCTTTTCTAGGACTTTAAACCAAGTTTCATGCAACATGAGTGTTTATAAGGGTCTCAATGAGCTTTGTTCAAGCTTGACGAACTTATGAAACATCTAACAACGCTTTTCTAGGACTCTAAACCAAGTTTCATGCAACATGAGTGTCTCAATGAGCTTTGTACAAGTTTGACGAACGTATGAAACATCTAACAACGCGTTTCTAGGACCCTAAACCAAGTTTCATGCAACATGAGTGCTTATAAGTATCTCAATGAGCTTTGTATAATTTTGACGAACTTATGAAACATCTAACAACTCGTTTCTAGGACTCTAAACCAAGTTTCATGCAACATGAGAGCTTATAAGTTCCTCAAAGAGCTTTGCACAAGTTTGACGAACGTATGAAACATCTAACAACGCGTTTCTAGGATTCTAAACCAAGTTTCATGCAACATGAGTGTTTATAAGTTCCTCAATGAGCTTTGTACAAGTTTGACGAACGTATGAAACATCTAACAACGTGTTTCTAGGACTCTAAACCAAGTTTCATGCAACATGAGTGCTTATAAGTTCCTCAATGAGCTTTGTACAAGTTTCACGAACTTATGAAACATCTAACAACGCGTTTTTAGGAATCTAAACCAAATTACATGCAACATTAGTTCTTATAAGTTCCTCAATGAGCTTTGTACAAGTTTGACGAACGTATGAAACATCTAACAACGCGTTTCTAGGACTCTAAACCAAGTTTCATGCAACATGAGTGCTTATAAGTATCTCAATGAGCTTTGTATAAGTTTGACGAACTTATGAAACATCTAACAACTCGTTTCTAGGACTCTAAACCAAGTTTCATGCAACATGAGAGCTTATAAGTTCCTCAAAGAGCTTTGCACAAGTTTGACGAACGTATGAAACATCTAACAACGCGTTTCTATGACTCTAAACCAAGTTTCATGCAACATGAGTGCTTATAAGTATTTCAATGAGATTTGTACAAGTTTGACGAACTTATGAAACATCTAACAATGCGTTTCTAGGACTCTAAACCAAGTTTCATGCAACATGAGTGCTTATAAGTTCCTCAATGAGCTTTGTACAAGTTTGACGAACTTATGAAACATCTAACAATGCGTTTCTAGGACTCTAAACCAAGTTTCATGCAACATGAGTGCTTATAAGTTCCTCAATGAGCTTTATACAAGTTTGACGAACTTATGAAACATCTAACAACGCGTTTCTAGGACTCTAAACCAAGTTTCATGCAACATGAGTGTTTATAAGTTCCTCAATGAGCTTTGTACAAGTTTGACGAACTTATGAAACATCTAACAACGCGTTTCTAGGACTCCAAACCAAGTTTCATGCAATATGAGTGCTTATAAGTATCTCAATGAGCTTTGTACAAGTTTGACGAACTAATGAAACATCTAACAACGCATTTCTAGGATATTAAACCAAGTTTCATGCAACATGAGTGCTTTTAAGTTACTCAATGAGCTTTGTACAAGTTTCTCGAACTTATGAAACATCTAACAACGCGTTTCTAGGACTCTAGACCATGTTTCATGCAACATGAGTGCTTATAAGTTCCTCAATGAGATTTGTACAAGTTTGACGAACTTATGAAACATCTAACAATGCGTTTCTAGGACTCTAATCCATGTTTCATGCAACATCAGTGATTATAAGTGTCTCAATGAGCTTTGTACAAGTTTTACGAACTTATGAAACATCTAACAACTCGTTTCTTGCACTCTAAACCAAGTTTCATGCAACATGAGAGCTTATAAGTTCCTCAAAAAGCTTTGCACAAGTTTGACGAACGTATGAAACATCTAACAACGCGTTTCTAGGGTTATAAACCAAGTTTCATGCAACATGAGTGCTTATAAGTTCCTCAATGAGCTTTGTTCAAGTTTCACGAATTTATGAAACATCTAACATCGCGTTTATAGGACTCTAAACCAAGTTTCATGCAACATGAGTGTTTATAAGTGTCTCAATGAGCTTTGTACAGGTTTGAAGAACTTATGAAACATCTAACAACGCGTTTCTAGGACTCTAAACCAAGTTTCATGCAACATGAGAACCTATAAGTTCCTCAAAGAGCTTTGTACAAGTTTGACGAACGTATGAAACATCTAACAACGCGTTTCTAGGAATCTAAACCAAGTTTCAAGCAACATGAGTGCTTAGAAGTTCCTCAATGAGCTTTGTACAAGTTTCACGAACTTATGAAACATCTAACAATGCGTTTCTAGGACTCTAAACCAAGTTACATGCAACATGAGTTCTTATAAGTTCCTCAATGAGCTTTGTACAAGTTTGACGAACGTATGAAACATCTAACAAAGCGTTTCTAGGACTCTAAACCAAGTTTCATGCAGTGTTTATAAGTGTCATAATGAGCTTTGTACAAGTTTGATGAACTTATGAAACATCTAACAACGCGTTTCTAGGACTCTAAACCAAGTTTCATGCAACATGAGTGCTTATAAGTATCTCAATGAGATTTGTATAAATTTGAAAAACTTATACAACATCTAACAACTCGTTTCTAGGACTCTAAACCAATTTTCATGCAACATGAGATCTTATAAGTTCCTCAATGAGCTTTGTACAAGTTTGACGAACGTATAATACATCTAACAACGCGTTTCTAGGACTTTAAACCAAGTTCCATGCAACATGAGTTCTTATAAGTATCTCAATGAGCTTTGTATAAGTTTGACGAACTTATGAAACATCTAACAACGCTTTTCTAGGACTTTAAACCAAGTTTCATGCAACATGAGTGTTTATAAGTGTCTCAATGAGCTTTGTTCAAGCTTGACGAACTTATGAAACATCTAACAACGCTTTTCTAGGACTCTAAACCAAGTTTCATGCAACATGAGTGTCTCAATGAGCTTTGTACAGGTGTGACGAACTTATGAAACATCTAACAGCTCGTTTCTAGGACTCTAAACCAAGTTTCATGCAACATGAGAGCTTATAAGTTCCTCAAAGAGCTTTGCACAAGTTTGACGAATGTATGAAACATCTAACAACGCGTTTCTAAGACTCTAAACAAAGTTTCATGCAATATGAATGCTTATAAGTTTCTCATTGAGCTTTGTACAAGTTTGACGAACTTATGAAACATCTAACAACGCGTTTCTAGGACTCTAAACCAAGTTTCATGCAACATGAGTGTTTATAAGTTTCTCAATGAGCTTTGTACAAGCTTGACGAACTTATGAAACATCTAACAACGCGTTTCTAGGACTCTAAACCAAGTTACATGCAACATGATTTCTTATAAGTTCCTCAATGAGCTTTGTACAAGTTTGACGAACTTATGAAACATCTAACAACGCGTTTCTAGGACTCTAAACCAAGTTTCATGCAACATGAGTGTTTATAAGTGTCATAATGAGCTTTGTACAAGTTTGATGAACTTATGAAACATCTAACAACGCGTTTGTACGACTCTAAACCAAGTTTCATGCATCATGAGTGCTTATAAGTATCTCAATGAGCTTTGTATAAGTTTGACAAACTTATGCAACATCTAACAACTCGTTTCTAGGACTCTAAACCAAGTTTCATGCAACATGAGATCTTATAAGTTCCTCAATGTGCTTTGTACAAGTTTGACGAACGTATGATACATCTAACAACGCGTTTCTAGGACTCTAAACCAAGTTCCATGCAACATGAGTTCTTATAAGTATCTCAATGAGCTTTGTATAAGTTTGACGAACTTATGAAACATCTAACAACGCTTTTCTAGGACTTTAAACCAAGTTTCATGCAACATGAGTGTTTAAAAGTGTCTCAATGAGCTTTGTTCAAGCTTGACAAACTTATGAAACATCTAACAACGCGTTTCTAGGACTCTAAACCAAGTTTCATGCAACATGAGTGTCTCAATGAGCTTTGTAGAGGTGTGACAAACTTATTGTTAGTTTTAAAGAGATTAAAGTGAAGTTTAGAAGATTGTGTTCTTGAGTTCTATGAAGAACATCAAGAACAATAGAGAGAGAATAGAGAGAGAAGGAGTTTAATCCGAAAAGAGTATATTAGATTAATGTTTTTGTGTTACAACAATAGGATATTAATACAAGAGATATCGCCTAAAGAGGAATCAAAGATAGATGCTAAATACGTCCACATCCTCCTCGGTTAGCCGCGCCCACACGTCGCTTTCACTCGTGTAGTCGTGCTTCCTTATGGCAACCCGTGACGGTACGGACAAGTGAGCTACACGCTCCTAACGGCTCTATTGGAAGCACATCTTCCCTTCTAGATTCTTCTTTGGTCTTCCTTGTAATTCAAACGGTAACATCCCAACGGTAACTAAAGAGAACTTGTGTCTTTGCCTTTCATCACAAGCTAGGTCTTTGCCTTGGTGAACAAGTGTGTCCGGGCAAAGCCTTGGTCTCTTTTTAACACTCCCCCGCAAGCTTAGCCTAATGCAATGGCTAAGCTTGGAACCCGCATAACCTTGCCTCGTTAAAACCTTGGTGAGAAAACCACTTGGGATAAAACTCACCTAAGGGAAAAGAGTGCAAGCTTATGCGGTTGGAGACTTATGCTTTGGTAGCCCGTGTGAGTCCTAGTCTTGGTAGGATGGACTCACAAACCTTCAAGCTTGCTGATTTGGTGAAGATGTCCGCGAGTTGGTCTTCACTTTTGGTGTAGCACGGTAAGATGGTCCCTTTTACCATTTGCTCTCTAACCTTGTGACAATCCACCTCTATGTGCTTGGTCCGTTCATGGAAGACCGAGTTGGTCGCTATGTGGATGGCCGCTTGGTTATCACAATGCATGGTCATTGGTGCTTCAATCTTGAAACCCAAATCCCCTAGCAAGTTCTTTAGCCACATGAGTTCTTGAGTTAGATTCCTCATTGCTCTATACTCGGCTTCGGCGGTTGAGCAAGACACTATCTTTTGCTTCTTTGTCTTCCATGTGACAAGGTTGCCTCCAATGAAAGTACAATACCCGGTGGTAGACCGCCTGTCTTCTAGGTTCCCGGCATAGTCCGCGTCACAATACCCAACAACCTCCGTGCTTTTGTTGCAACCCATCCATATACCCAAGCTTGAAGTTCCCTTAAGGTATCCCAAAATCCTCATGATCATGTTCCAATGATGTTGCTTCGGCCTTTGCATATGTTGGGAGACTTTATTCACGGCAAAGCATAGATCCGGTCAAGTGATGGTAAGGTAATTGAGCTTTCCCACTAGCCGTCTATATAGCATAGGGTATTTGTATGGTTGATCGTCTTCGCTATCCTCTTGAATGGTCTTGTAGCCGTCTTCAAGAGGTGTCTTGGCCACCTTGGTACCTGCCATATTGACAACACTTAAAACATCATGGGTGTACTTCCTTTGGGAGAGAAATAGACCTTCCTTTGATCTACATAATTCAATCCCAAGGAAGTACTTAAGCAAACCGAGATCTTTAATATCAAATTTGGACTTAAGTAAAAACTTGGTTTCTTGAATACCTCCCTTGTTGTTTCCGGAGATGATGATGTCATCTACGTATACAAGTACTACTACTATACCTTCTTGGTTTTGTAGTGTGAAGAGTGTGTGTTCGGCTTGTGATCTCTTGAATCCTCTTGCCATCAATGTTGAGCTAAGCTTGTGGTACCAAGCTCTTGGTGATTGCTTGAGACCGTAGATAGCCTTTCTTAACCTTAAGACTTTCCCGGGGGTAATCTCTACTCCGGGTGGTGGAGTCATGTATACCTCTTCCTCAAGTTCTCCTTGTAGAAAGGCGTTCTTCACATCCATTTGAAAGAGATCCCAAGATAAATTAGTAGCCAAGGATAGAATGACCCTAACCGTGTGAAGTTTGGCCACTGGTGCAAAGGTATCCAAGTAATCCTCTCCATAGGTTTGAGTGAAGCCTCTTGCCACAAGTCTTGCCTTATGCCTTTCAATATCCCCATTGCTTAGGTACTTGATGGTGAACACGTATCTAGAGCTTACGGTCTTCTTGCCCTTGGGAAGATCAGTTTCATAGAAGGTTTCATTGTCTTCCATTGCCTTGTTCTCGGCTCTAACCGCATTGATCCACACTTCTTCCTTCATTGCTTCTTCATATGTCCTTGGTATCACATGTTGATCCATGGCGGTAAGGAAGGCTCGGTGTTCCTTGGGAATTCTTGCAAGATAGCATGTTGCTTGAGTAGGATGGGCCACCGCCTTGCTATTGTAGTAGACCCTTGTGTTTACCCAATTAGATGGATGCTTCTTTACCTTAGTGCTTCTCCTTAGAGTCGGCTCCGGTTGAACACTAGTCGGCTCTGGTGGTACACTTCCTCCTTGACCCACTTCTTGATCATGATCCTCTTGAGCATATCCTTGGTCTTCTTGTGATGTAGTTTGTTGATGAGCACTTGATTCTCCCCCGGACTCATTAGACTCTTGAGGTTCGGAGTTGGCTTGCTCATTGATGTTCTCCCCCTCATGATCAAGATGAGTGGGTTGTTGATTTGGTATGTCTTGGCTTGGCTCTTCTTCAAAGTCCATGCCAAGGTTCTTCATTAGGTTCCTTAGGCTTGTGGCTCTAACCTTCTCGGGTAAGTCCTTCACACTATCCCAATTCTTGTCTACACAGAAGCTTTTGCCTTCAAGGAACTTGACATCTCTTGAGACTATGACCTTTCTTGTCTCGGGTACATAGCATTTGTATCCTTTTTGTGTGTTGGAGTAGCCTATGAACATGGCCTTGATGCTCTTTGCTTCAAGTTTGTTCCTTTGTTCACTAGACACAAAAACAAAACACACACAACCAAAAAATCTTAGATGATTAAGAATAGGCTTACTCTTATTCAAAACTTGAAAGGGAGATTGGTTGTTTAAGATTTGAGTAGGGGTTCGGTTGATGAGATAACACGCGGTTAAAACACCATCCGACCAAAACCGTTTTGGGATGTTCATGTGGAACATCATTGACCGTGTGACCTCCATGAGATGCCTATTCTTCCTCTCGGCCACACCGTTTTGTTGCGGTGTATATGGACATGTGGTTTGGTGAAGAATCCCATGGTTGGCTATGTGTTCTTTGAATGCTCGGCTTGTGTACTCTCCCCCATTATCCGACCTAAAGGTTTTAATCTTAGCATTGTAATGGTTAGTCACATAGTTTTGAATGTTTTTAAAAGCCTCTAATACCCTATCTTTAGTTTGTAAAAGTGTAACCCAAGTGTATTTAGAGATTTCATCTATAAATGTGACAAAATAAGCTTGATTATCCCTAGATTTGCAAGGAGAGGATCAAACGTCCGAGTGGACCAATTCAAAAGGTTAGTAACACATTTTGGATTTTGAAAATACGGTTCTACAATGTTTGCCCAAAATACAAGCCTCACAAGTTTGATGATCAAAAACAACATTAGGGAAAATAGTTTTTAAAGCATTCAAATGAGGATGACCAAGTCTAAAATGCCAAATAACATTGTTAACCTCGGCTATAACCGATTTAAAAGCATGAGAAAGAGAAGTAGAAGTGGAAATAGAGTTTTTGAAATCAAATTCTTCAAGAACATAGAGGTCCCCTCTTGTGACTCCTTTTCCAATGATCTTCTCACTCTTAATATCCTGAAAAATCACATCATTAGGACTGAAAATAACCTTGGAATTCAAATCACAAGCAATGCGTTTAACAGATATAAGATTGGAAGTGAAACTAGGCATATAAAGAGCTTGAGAATCACTATCAAACAACTTAAGATTTCCTAACCCTTCTATAGGAATTTCACTCCCATTTGCAATGATGACATTACCTAAAGCCGGTTTAACATTACTAATTAAATCCAAGTTACTAATCATGTGATGAGAAGCACCCGAATCAAAAATAATAGGCTTATACGATTTAATGTCTATATTTTGAGCACTAAGAGAGTAAAAGGGTGAAATACCGGAGCCCTCAAGGTCCGACTTCCTCACGAACTCGTCCATGTATGGGACAATGGCCGAAAACTCCTCTTCCTTTCCATGGCTTGGTCCGCTTGTACTTGGTATGCTAGCCGAGTCATCGTGAGAGTAGTTGGCCTTGGCGTCCTTGAACTTGGCCGGCTTGAGGCTAGGGTGTAGGATCCAACACTTCTCCTTGTTGTGGCCTTTCTTCTTGCAATGCTCACATGTCAAGGCTCTCCTTTCTTCATATGTCTTGGAAGACGGTTTAAAGGCCACCTTGTTTGCGGTCACAAGCTCCTTTTTTCCATCAAATAGCTCAATGGAACCTTGTTCTCTTTGGAGTTGGGCGCACACCTCTTCAAGGTTTGGTAGGGTATCGGCTCGGAGAAGGTGCTTAATAACCTCCTTATAGCTGCCGTTGAGTGTGAGAAGCAAGCCAAAGACCTTGTCTTGCTCTCTTCTTTCATTTAGCACTTTTGGCTCCACGGTGCTTGGACGGAGCATCTCTAATTCAGCCCAAAGGGACCTAAATTTTCCGAAGTGCTTTGTGAACTCGGTGTCCTCTTGATTGAGATCATTGATAGCTTTCTTGACTTCATAGACTCGACTAAGGTTGGAGATGTTGCCATAAACGGTTTGGAGGGTATCCCACAATTCCTTGACATTCTCACAATATGAGTATGCCTCCAAGATAGATGGCTCTAGGGATCCTTGGATGATTCCAAGGACCTTTTGGTCTAGTTGAAACCATTTCTCGTCATCAGAGGTGAGTTATTCATTTCCAAAGTTGAAATCGATGGGGGCATCTTGCCTAGTAAGGATATGGTTCCAAGTGCAATCTTCATGGTTCTTGCCCATAGTAGGTAGTTTATACCTTTCAAGGTAACCGGACAAGAAGTCTTCTTGGATTCTTTGTCTTCCATGGTTTACCGAGAGATTTGAAGGTGAAAAGTCTTGTCTTGTTTTGTACAAGTTCAAGCTCGGATAGATCTAGGATGAGAGATGTCACCTTTTTCTAGATCTAGAATTTGTAACTGATAACTTGCATATTTTACACATTCTACATTAGTTTATGCATTAGAATTCATTCATTTAGGTTGCATTTAGTGTCATATAGGTTGCATTTTGGTTTGTTTCGTGTATTTCAGGTTTTGGAGCATAAAGACGGCGAAAGTGATGAATTTAAGCCAAAAAGAAGCGGATACACTTGCATCGGCATGTTGTATCGGTTTCTGTTGGGCGATATAGAAGACAGAAAGTTTGCCGAAGCTTGTATCGACCAACCATATCGGTTTGGAGTGGCCGATACAAGAGAAAAAGACCCGAAGACGCGTATCGACTTGTTGTATCGGTTTAGCCTGGCCGATACGAAGGAAACTGAGCCGAAGAAAGGCTACCGAAGCGCATATCGGCCAGCCTGTATCGGTTTGCATTGACCGATACAGGCCGCGAAATTTTATTGGAAATTCAGTTTCTTATGTTGTAAAAAAAAGGAAAACCAATTCCTAAACCAATTGGGTTTTCCTTTATTTTTCTTTTGGTTTGGTTTTATATTAGGGTTGAACTTTACACAGCCGCTATTCTATCTTTTAGTTTTTGTTTTTCTTTTTCTTCATCGCTTTGTTTTTGCTTTGACATTGGAGATTCTTGGTGATTGCTTCTTGGCCACCTTTGTAGTCTTCGTCATCAATAAGATTTTTTTGAACCCTTTACTCTCTTGTCTTTGTTTATGTTTATGCTTTCTTTTAATTTAATTGCTTTGAATTTCAATATGCTTAGTGAGTAGTTTCCCATAGACAATTAGGTTGGGGGAAAAAGGGTGAATCAATTCTAGGGTTGATCGATGTCTAGAACTTAATAAAACTTTAATCTAGTGTAACGATCTTAATGCTTTAATTGACCTGATCAATCAATTGATAGAACCCGGAAACTTCATAGCCGAGAGGTCTGTGAGGATTCCCGAACAATTACCCTAGAACTAAACCTAGCTTAACCGAGAGATCCGTGTTAATAAGTTTAGTGGTTGAATTGATTTGAACTTTAATGTTTTCTAAAATTTAAACTATCCAAGATATTGTTTTAGTTTACTTGTTAGGAAAAGGATCTCTCGTCACGAGAGTGGATTGATCTAAAATCGTTTTCAAAACCTTAAAGTACTTTTATAAAAGACATCGAAAAACTGAAAGTTGATGAACCCGTTAAAGTACCCTGACCTGGTTGTTTAGCTTTTTAATTTGAATCTTTAAAACTTTTAATTTCGTCTTCGTTTCTCGTTACTTAGTTACAAAACTCAAAACAAACCATTCTTTAAATCACTTAGACTAAGATTGATTCCTTGCAAACTCTAGTAATCTAATTGCTCCTGATTCGGATTGACCTCAAGTACTACAATTGAGACATTAGATTAAACGGGGTAAAATCTCGTTTATCAAATTGGCGCCGTTGCCGATTCAGGAACTCGATTAAATATTAGAGTTTTGGAATTACTTGGGACTAAGTTCTAGTTACCGGATACTAATCTTTTCTTTTCTTTTGTGGTTTTTCGTGCTCTCAGGTGTATGCAAAGAAGAAGTCACGGACAAAGTGACAGCTTGCTCTTCTTCGCAGACATCAAAGCACAAGAAAGAGCTATCTCACAAGAAAGAAGAACCAGCCTTCACTCCGACTCATCCACATCAGACACTTCGGGTTCAGATTCAGAATTCGAGATGGGTGACGCAAACAACGCACCTAACGTTGCACGCACCATTGGTACAGCGGATGTGCCATCAAACATCACCAACCGTAGTGGCATCACACCACCAGCCATCGCCAACAACAACTTTGAGATCAAGTCTAGTCTCATTAACATGGTGTCCAGCAACAAGTTCTATGGGCTGCCTAGTGAAGACCCCATTGATCACCTTCACCAATTTGACATGCTATGCGACACGGTGAAAATCAATGGTGTCAATGAGGACATGTTTAAGCTGCGTTTGTTCCCCTTCTCACTCGGGGACAAAGCACACATATGGCAGAAAAACCTTGTGAAGGACACCATACAGACTTGGGAGGCATGTAAGACGGCCTTTCTCACAAAGTTTTTCTCGGTGGTGCGGACATCAAAGCTAAGAAACGAGATCTCAGCTTTCGAACAAAAAGACCAAGAAACGTTCAACGAGTCTTGGGAAAGATTCAAGAGTTACACGGTGAGATGTCCACACCACGGTTTCACGGGAGAGAGCTTACTCAGCACGTTCTACCGCGGTCTAAAACCGAAGTTCAGAATGCTTCTTGATTCAGCTAGCCAAGGAAACTTCCTTGGGAAGACGGAAGCCGATGGACATCTTTTGGTGGAGAACTACGCCCTAAGCGATAGCAACTACGGAGAAGATTATGATCGCACCATCCGCAGCTCAGGGAACGATGAGCAATTTAAGAGAGAGATAAAGGCGGTGAATGAGAAGCTGGATAAGTTATTCATGTCTAACCAAGTGGGGATTAACTACGTTGGAAGCGGAGATGAACAATTACCCCCAACCGAGGGAAATAAGGAGGAGATCAACTACATGGGAAATCAGAATGATTGGCGTTTCAACAACTATTCTCAACACCCAAACCTCTCCTACCGTTTCTAGGACTCTAAACCAAGTTACATGCAACATGAGTTCTTATAAGTTCCTCAATGAGCTTTGTACAAGTTTGACGAACGTATGAAACATCTAACAACGCGTTTCTAGGACTCTAAACCAAGTTTCATGCAACATGAGTGTTTATAAGTGTCATAATGAGCTTTGTACAAGTTTGATGAACTTATGAAACATCTAACAACGCGTTTCTAGGACTCTAAACCAAGTTTCATGCAACATGAGTGCTTATAAGTATCTCAAGTAGCTTTGTATAAGTTTGACAAACTTATACAACATCTAACAACTCGTTTCTAGGACTCTAAACCAAGTTACATGCAACATGAGATCTTATAAGTTCCTCAATGAGCTTTGTACAAGTTTGACGAAGGTATAATACATCTAACAACGCGTTTCTAGGACTCTAAACCAAGTTCCATGCAACATGAGTTCTTATAAGTATCTCAATGAGTTTTGTATAAGTTTGACGAACTTATGAAACATCTAACAACGCTTTTCTAGGACTTTAAACCAAGTTTCATGCAACATGAGTGTTTATAAGTGTCTCAATGAGCTTTGTTCAAGCTTGACGAACCTATGAAACATCTAACAACGCGTTTCTAGGACTCTAAACCAAGTTTCATGCAACATGAGTGTCTCAATGAGCTTTGTACAGGTGTGACAAACTTATGAAACATCTAACAACTCGTTTCTAGGACTCTAAACCATGTTTCATGCAACATGAGAGCTTATAAGTTCCTCAAAGGGCTTTGCACAAGTTTGACGAACGTATGAAACATCTAACAACGCGTTTCTAAGACTCTAAACAAAGTTTCATGCAATATGAGTGCTTATAAGTTCCTCAATGAGCTTTGTACAAGTTTGACGAACTTATGAAACATCTAACAACACGTTTCTAGGACTCTAAACCACGTTTCATGCAACATGAGTGTTTATAAGTGTCTCAATGAGCTTTGTACAAGCTTGACGAACTTATGAAACATCTAACAACGCGTTTCTAGGACTCTAAACCAAGTTACATGCAACATGAGTTCTTATAAGTTCCTCAATGAGCTTTGTACAAGTTTGACGAACGTATGAAACATCTAACAACGCGTTTCTAGGACTCTAAACCAAGTTTCATGCAACATGAGTGTTTATAAGTGTCATAATGAGCTTTGTACAAGTTTGATGAATTTATGAAACATCTAACAACGCGTTTCTAGGACTCTAAACCAAGTTTCATGCAACATGAGTGCTTATAAGTATCTCAATGAGCTTTGTATAAGTTTGACAAACTTATGCAACATCTAACAACTCGTTTCTAGGACTCTAAACCAAGTTTCATGCAACATGAGATCTTATAAGTTCATCAATGAGCTTTGTACAAGTTTGACGAACGTATGATACATCTAACAACGCGTTACTAGGACTCTAAACCAAGTTCCATGCAACATGAGTTCTTATAAGTATCTCTATGAGCTTTGTATAAGTTTGACGAACTTATGAAACATCTAACAACGCTTTTCTAGGACTTTAAACCAAGTTTCATGCAACATGAGTGTTTATAAGTGTCACAATGAGCTTTGTTCAAGCTTGACGAACTTATGAAACATCTAACAACGCGTTTCTAGGACTCTATACCAAGTTTCATGCAACATGAGTGTCTCAATGAGCTTTGTACAGGTATGACGAACTTATGAAACATCTAACAGCTCGTTTCTAGGACTCTAAACCACGTTTCATGCAACATGAGAACTTATAAGTTCCTCAAAGAGCTTTGCACAAGTTTGACGAACGTATGAAACATCTAACAACACGTTTCTAAGACTCTAAACAAAGTTTCATGCAATATGAGTGCTTATAAGTTCCTCAATGAGTTTTGTACAAGTTTGACGAACTTATGAAACATCTACCAACACGTTTCTAGGAGTCTAAACCAAGTTTCATGCAACATGAGTGTTTATAAGTGTCTCAATGAGCTTTGTACAAGCTTGACGAACTTATGAAACATCTAACAACGCGTTTCTAGGACTCTAAACCAAGTTTCATGCAACATGAGTGTTCATAAGTGTCTCAATGAGCTTTGTACAAGCTTGACGAACTTATGAAACATCTAACAACACGTTTCTAGGACTCTAAACCAAGTTTCATGCAACATGAGTGATTATAAGTGTCTCAATGATCTTTGTACAAGTTTGACGAACTTATGAAACATCTAACAAATCGTTTCTAGGACTCTAAACCAAGTTTCATGCAACCTGAGAGCTTATAAGTTCCTCAAAGAGCTTTGCACAAGTTTGACGAACGTATGAAACATCTAACAACGCGTTTCTAAGACTCTAAACAAAGTTTCATGCAATATGAGTGCTTATAAGTTCCTCAATGAGCTTTGTACAAGTTTGACGAACGTATGAAACATCTAAGAACGCTTTTCCAGGACTCTAAACCAAGTTTCAAGCAATATGAGTGCTTATAAGTTCCTCAATGAGCTTTGTACATGTTTCACGAACTTATGAAACATCTAACAACGCGTTTCTAGGACTCTAAACCAAGTTACATGCAACATGAGTTCTTATAAGTTCCTCAATGAGTTTTGTACAAGTTTCACGAACGTATGAAACATCTAACAACTCGTTTCTAGGACTCTAAACCAAGTTTCATGCAACATGAGTGCTTATAAGTATCTCAATGAGCTTTGAATAAGTTTGACGAACTTATGAAACATTTAACAACTCGTTTCTAGGACACTAAACCAAGTTTCATGCAACATGAGAGCTTTTAAGTTTCTCAATGAGCTTGGTACAAGTTTGACGAACGCATGAAACATCTAGCAACGCGTTTCTAGGACTCTAAACCAAGTTTCATGCAACATGAGTGCTTATAAGTTCCTCAATGAGCTTTTTACAAGTTTGACGAACGTATGAAACATCTCACAACTCTTCTAGGACTCTAAACTAAGTTTCATGCAACATAAGTGCTTATAAGTTACTCAATGAGCTTTGTACAAGTTTGACGAACGTATGAAACATCTAACAACACATTTCTAGGACTCTAAACTATGTTTCATGCAACATGAGTGCTTATAAGTTTCTCAATGAGCTTTGTACAAGTTTCACGAACTTATGAAACATCTAACAACGCGTTTCTAGGACTCTAAATCAAGTTTCATGCAACATGAGAGCTTATAAATTCCTCAATGAGCTTTGTACAAGTTTGACGAATGTATGAAACACCTAACAACGCGTTTCTAGGACTCTAAACCAAGTTTCATGGAACATGAGTGCTTATAAGTTCCTCAATGAGCTTTGTACAAGTTTCACGAACTTATGAAACATCTAACAACGCGTTTCTAGGACTCTAAATCAAGTTTCATGCAACATGAGAGCTTATAAATTCCTCAATGAGCTTTGTACAAGTTTGACGAATGTATGAAACACCTAACAACGCGTTTCTAGGACTCTAAACCAAGTTTCATGGAACATGAGTGCTTATAAGTTCCTCAATGAGCTTTGTACAAGTTTCACGAACTTATGAAACATCTAACAACGCGTTTCTAGGAATCTAAACCAAATTACATGCAACATGAGTTCTTATAAGTTCCTCAATGAGCTTTGTACAAGTTTGACGAACGTATGAAACATCTAACAACGCGTTTCTAGGACTCTAAACCAAGTTTCATGCAACATGAGTGTTTATAAGTATCTCAATGAGCTTTGTACAAGTTTGACGAACTTATGAAACATCTAACAATGTGTTTCTAGGACTCTAAACCAAGTTTCATGCAACATGAGTGCTTATGAGTTCCTCAATGAGCTTTGTACAAGTTTGACGAACTTATGAAACATCTAACAACGCGTTTCTAGGACTGTAAACCAAGTTTCATGCAACATGAGTGCTTATAAGTATCTCAATGAGCTTTGTATAAGTTTGACGAATTTATGAAACATCTAACAACTTGTTTCTAGGACTCTAAACCAAGTTTCATGCAACATGAGTGCTTATAAGTTCCTCAATGAGCTTTTTACAAGTTTGACAAACGTATGAAACATCTCACAACTCGTTTCTAGGACTCTAAACCAAGTTTCATGCAACATAAGTGCTCATAAGTTACTCAATGAGCTTTGTACAAGTTTGACGAACGTATGAAACATCTAACAACACATTTCTAGGACTCTAAACTAAGTTTCATGCAACATGAGTGCTTATAAGTTCCTCAATGAGCTTTGTACAAGTTTCACGAACTTATGAAACATCTAACAACGCGTTTCTAGGACTCTAAATCAAGTTTCATGCAACATGAGAGCTCATAAGTTCCTCATTGAGCTTTGTAAGAGTTTGACGAACGTATGAAACATCTAACAACGCGTTTCTAGGACACTAAACCAAGTTTCATGCAACATGAGTGCTTATAAGTTCCTCAATGAGCTTTGTACAAGTTTCACAATATTATGAAACATCTAACAACGCTTTTCTATGAATCTAAACCAAATTACATGCAACATGAGTTCTTATAAGTTCCTCAATGAGCTTTGTATAAGTTTGACGAACGTATGAAACATCTAACAACGCGTTTCTAGGACTCTAAACCAAGTTTCATGCAACATGAGTGTTTATAAGTATCTCAATGAGCTTTGTACAAGTTTGACGAACTTATGAAACATCTAACAATGCGTTTCTAGGACTCTAAACCAAGTTTCATGCAACATGAGTGCTTATAAGTTCCTCAATGAGCTTTGTACAAGTTTGACAAACTTATGAAACATTTAACAACGCGTTTTTAGGACTCTAAACCAAGTTTCATGCAACATGAGTGCTTATAAGTTCCTCAATGAGCTTTGTACAAGTTTGACGAACTTATGAAACATCTAACAACGCGTTTCTAGGACTCTAAACCAAGTTTCATGCAACATGAGTGCTTATAAGTATCTCAATGAGCTTTGTACAAGTTTGACGAACTAATGAAACATCTAACAATGCGTTTCTAGGACTCTAAACCAAGTTTCATGCAACATGAGTGCTTATAAGTTCCTCAATGAGCTTTGTACAAGTTTCACGAACTTATGAAACATCTAACAACGCGTTTCTAGGACTCTAGACCATGTTTCATGCAACATGAGTGCTTATAAGTTCCTCAATGAGAATTGTACAAGTTTGACGAACTTATGAAACATCTAATAATGCGTTTCTAGGACTCTAATCCATGTTTCATGCAACATCAGTGATTATAAGTGTCTCAATGAGCTTTGTACAAGTTTGACGAACTTATGAAACATCTAACAAATCGTTTCTTGGACTCTAAACCAAGTTTCATGCAACATGAGAGCTTATAAGTTCCTCAAAGAGCTTTGCACAAGTTTGACGAACGTATGAAACATCTAACAACGCGTTTCTAGGATTATAAACCAAGTTTCATGCAACATGAGTGCTTATAAGTTCCTCAATGAGCTTTGTTCAAGTTTCACAAACTTATGAAACATCTAACAACGCGTTTCTAGGACTCTAAACCAAGTTTCATGGAACATGAGTGTTTATAAGTGTCTCAATGAGCTTTGTTCAAGCTTGACGAACTTATAAAACATCTAACAACGCGTTTCTAGGACTCTAAACCAAGTTTCATGCAACATGAGTGATTATAAGTGTCTCAATGAGCTTTGTACAAGTGTGACGAACTTATGAAACATCTAACATCTCGTTTCTAGGACTCTAAACCAAGTTTCATGCAATATGAGAGCTTATAAGTTCCTCAAAAAAAGAGCTTTGCACAAGTTTGACGAACGTATGAAACATCTAACAACGCGTTTCTAAGACTCTAAACAAAGTTTCATGCAATATGAGTGCTTATAAGTTCCTCAATGAGCTTTGTACAAGTTTGTCGAACTTATGAAACATCTAACAACGCGTTTCTAGGACTCTAAACCAAGTTTCAAGCAACATGAGTGCTTATAAGTATCTCAATGAGCTTTGTATAAGTTTGACGAACTTATGAAACATCTAACAACTCGTTTCTAGGACTCTAAACCAAGTTTCATGCAACATGAGAGCTTATAAGTTCCTCAATGAGCTTTGTACAAGTTTGAAGAACGTATGAAACATCTAGCAACGTGTTTCTAGGACTCTAAACCAAGTTTCATACAACATGAGTGCTTATAAGTTCCTCAATGAGCTTTTTACAAGTTTGACGAACGTATGAAACATCTCACAACTCGTTTCTAGGACTCTAAACCAAGTTTCATGCAACATAAGTGCTTATAAGTTACTCAATGAGCTTTGTACAAGTTTGACGAACGTATGAAACATCTAACAACACATTTCTAGGACTCTAAACTAAGTTTCATGCAACATGAGTGCTTATAAGTTCCTCAATGAGCTTTGTACAAGTTTCACGAACTTATGAAACATCTAACAACGCGTTTCTAGGACTCTAAATCAAGTTTCATGCAACATGAGAGTTTATAAGATCATGTCCAACGGAGAAACCCACAAAATTTCTTAACTATTCATTGAGACCCATGAACAGTTGGTTTAAAATAAAAGAAAAATAAAATAATTAAAAACGCATCAATCATATGTCGCCACGTATCCAAAGGGCCCACTAAATAGTTAAGATCCGGATCTTAAATAGGAAATATAAGATCTAGATCTTAACTATTTAACGGGACCCACCTGTTAAGATCTCTTTAAGAAACACCAATGAATATGCTCTAAGTTCCTCAATGAGCTTTGTACAAGTTTGACGAACTTATGAAACATCTAACAACGCGTTTCTAGGACTCTAAACCAAGTTTCATGCAACATGAGTGCTTATAAGTATCTCAATGAGCTTTGTACAAGTTTGACGAACTAATGAAACATCTAACAACGCTTTTCTATGAATCTAAACCAAATTACATGCAACATGAGTTCTTATAAGTTCCTCAATGAGCTTTGTATAAGTTTGACGAACGTATGAAACATCTAACAACGCGTTTCTAGGACTCTAAACCAAGTTTCATGCAACATGAGTGTTTATAAGTATCTCAATGAGCTTTGTACAAGTTTGACGAACTTATGAAACATCTAACAATGCGTTTCTAGGACTCTAAACCAAGTTTCATGCAACATGAGTGCTTATAAGTTCCTCAATGAGCTTTGTACAAGTTTGACGAACTTATGAAACATTTAACAACGCGTTTTTAGGACTCTAAACCAAGTTTCATGCAACATGAGTGCTTATAAGTTCCTCAATGAGCTTTGTACAAGTTTGACGAACTTATGAAACATCTAACAACGCGTTTCTAGGACTCTAAACCAAGTTTCATGCAACATGAGTGCTTATAAGTATCTCAATGAGCTTTGTACAAGTTTGACGAACTAATGAAACATCTAACAATGCGTTTCTAGGACTCTAAACCAAGTTTCATGCAACATGAGTGCTTATAAGTTCCTCAATGAGCTTTGTACAAGTTTCACGAACTTATGAAACATCTAACAACGCGTTTCTAGGACTCTAGACCATGTTTCATGCAACATGAGTGCTTATAAGTTCCTCAATGAGAATTGTACAAGTTTGACGAACTTATGAAACATCTAATAATGCGTTTCTAGGACTCTAATCCATGTTTCATGCAACATCAGTGATTATAAGTGTCTCAATGAGCTTTGTACAAGTTTGACGAACTTATGAAACATCTAACAAATCGTTTCTTGGACTCTAAACCAAGTTTCATGCAACATGAGAGCTTATAAGTTCCTCAAAGAGCTTTGCACAAGTTTGACGAACGTATGAAACATCTAACAACGCGTTTCTAGGATTATAAACCAAGTTTCATGCAACATGAGTGCTTATAAGTTCCTCAATGAGCTTTGTTCAAGTTTCACAAACTTATGAAACATCTAACAACGCGTTTCTAGGACTCTAAACCAAGTTTCATGGAACATGAGTGTTTATAAGTGTCTCAATGAGCTTTGTTCAAGCTTGACGAACTTATAAAACATCTAACAACGCGTTTCTAGGACTCTAAACCAAGTTTCATGCAACATGAGTGATTATAAGTGTCTCAATGAGCTTTGTACAAGTGTGACGAACTTATGAAACATCTAACATCTCGTTTCTAGGACTCTAAACCAAGTTTCATGCAATATGAGAGCTTATAAGTTCCTCAAAAAAGAGCTTTGCACAAGTTTGACGAACGTATGAAACATCTAACAACGCGTTTCTAAGACTCTAAACAAAGTTTCATGCAATATGAGTGCTTATAAGTTCCTCAATGAGCTTTGTACAAGTTTGTCGAACTTATGAAACATCTAACAACGCGTTTCTAGGACTCTAAACCAAGTTTCAAGCAACATGAGTGCTTATAAGTATCTCAATGAGCTTTGTATAAGTTTGACGAACTTATGAAACATCTAACAACTCGTTTCTAGGACTCTAAACCAAGTTTCATGCAACATGAGAGCTTATAAGTTCCTCAATGAGCTTTGTACAAGTTTGAAGAACGTATGAAACATCTAGCAACGTGTTTCTAGGACTCTAAACCAAGTTTCATACAACATGAGTGCTTATAAGTTCCTCAATGAGCTTTTTACAAGTTTGACGAACGTATGAAACATCTCACAACTCGTTTCTAGGACTCTAAACCAAGTTTCATGCAACATAAGTGCTTATAAGTTACTCAATGAGCTTTGTACAAGTTTGACGAACGTATGAAACATCTAACAACACATTTCTAGGACTCTAAACTAAGTTTCATGCAACATGAGTGCTTATAAGTTCCTCAATGAGCTTTGTACAAGTTTCACGAACTTATGAAACATCTAACAACGCGTTTCTAGGACTCTAAATCAAGTTTCATGCAACATGAGAGCTTATAAGATCATGTCCAACGGAGAAACCCACAAAATTTCTTAACTATTCATTGAGACCCATGAACAGTTGGTTTAAAATAAAAGAAAAATAAAATAATTAAAAACGCATCAATCATATGTCGCCACGTATCCAAAGGGCCCACTAAATAGTTAAGATCCGGATCTTAAATAGGAAATATAAGATCTAGATCTTAACTATTTAACGGGACCCACCTGTTAAGATCTCTTTAAGAAACACCAATGAATATGCTCTAAGTTCCTCAATGAGCTTTGTACAAGTTTGACGAACTTATGAAACATCTAACAACGCGTTTCTAGGACTCTAAACCAAGTTTCATGCAACATGAGTGCTTATAAGTATCTCAATGAGCTTTGTACAAGTTTGACGAACTAATGAAACATCTAACAATGCGTTTCTAGGATTCTAAACCAAGTTTCATGCAACATGAGTGCTTATAAGTTCCTCAATGAGCTTTGTACAAGTTTGACAAACTTATGAAACATCTAACAAATCGTTTCTTGGACTCTAAACCAAGTTTCATGCAACATGAGAGCTTATAAGTTCCTCAAAGAGCTTTGCACAAGTTTGACGAACGTATGAAACATCTAACAACGCGTTTCTAGGATTATAAACCAAGTTTCATGCAACATGAGTGCTTATAAGTTCCTCAATGAGCTTTTTTCAAGTTTCACAAACTTATGAAACATCTAACAACGCGTTTCTAGGATTCTAAACCAAGTTTCATGCAACATGAGTGTTTATAAGTGTCTCAATGAGCTTTGTTCAAGCTTGACAAACTTATAAAACATCTATAAATGCGTTTCTAGGACTCTAAACCAAGTTTCATGCAACATGAGTGATTATAAGTGTCTCAATGAGCTTTGTACAAGTGTGACGAACTTATGAAACATCTAACATCTCGTTTCTAGGACTCTAAACCAAGTTTCATGCAACATGAGAGCTTATAAGTTCCTCAAAAAAAGAGCTTTGCACAAGTTTGACGAACGTATGAAACATCTAACAACGCGTTTCTAAGACTCTTAACAAAGTTTCATGCAATATGAGTGCTTATAAGTTCCTCAATGAGCTTTGTACAAGTTTGCCAAACTTATGAAACATCTAACAAATCGTTTCTTGGACTCTAAACCAAGTTTCATGCAACATGAGAGCTTATAAGTTCCTCAAAGAGTTTTGCACAAGTTTGACGAACGTATGAAACATCTAACAACGCGTTTCTAGGATTCTAAACCAAGTTTCATGCAACATGAGTGCTTATAAGTTCCTCAATGAGCTTTGTACAAGTTTGACAAACTTATGAAACATCTAACAAATCGTTTCTTGGACTCTAAACCAAGTTTCATGCAACATGAGAGCTTATAAGTTCCTCAAAGAGCTTTGCACAAGTTTGACGAACGTATGAAACATCTAACAACGCGTTTCTAGGATTATAAACCAAGTTTCATGCAACATGAGTGCTTATAAGTTCCTCAATGAGCTTTTTTCAAGTTTCACAAACTTATGAAACATCTAACAACGCGTTTCTAGGACTCTAAACCAAGTTTCATGCAACATCAGTGTTTATAAGTGTCTCAATGAGCTTTGTTCAAGCTTGACAAACTTATAAAACATCTAACAATGCGTTTCTAGGACTCTAAACCAAGTTTCATGCAACATGAGTGATTATAAGTGTCTCAATGAGCTTTCTACAAGTGTGACGAACTTATGAAACATCTAACATCTCGTTTCTAGGACTCTAAACCAAGTTTCATGCAACATGAGAGCTTATAAGTTCCTCAAAAAAAGAGTTTTGCACAAGTTTGACGAACGTATGAAACATCTAACAACGCGTTTCTAAGACTCTAAACAGAGTTTCATGCAATATGAGTGCTTATAAGTTCCTCAATGAGCTTTGTACAAGTTTGCCGAACTTATGAAACATCTAACAACGCGTTTCTAGGACTCTAAACCAAGTTTCATGCAACATGAGTGCTTATAAGTATCTCAATGAGCTTTGTATAAGTTTGACGAACTTATGAAACATCTAACAACTCGTTTCTAGGACTCTAAACCAAGTTTCATGCAACATGAGAGCTTATAAGTTCCTCAATGAGCTTTGTACAAGTTTGAAGAACGTATGAAACATCTAGCAAGGTGTTTCTAGGACTCTAAACCAAGTTTCATACAACATGAGTGCTTATAAGTTCCTCAATGAGCTTTTTACAAGTTTGACGAATGTATGAAACATCTCACAACTCGTTTCTAGGACTCTAAACCAAGTTTCATGCAACATAAGTGCTTATAAGTTACTCAATGAGCTTTGTACAAGTTTGACGAACGTATGAAACATCTAACAACACATTTCTAGGACTCTAAACTAAGTTTCATGCAACATGAGTGCTTATAAGTTCCTCAATGAGCTTTGTACAAGTTTCACGAACTTATGAAACATCTAACAACGCGTTTCTAGGACTCTAAATCAAGTTTCATGCAACATGAGAGCTTATAAGTTCCTCAATGAGCTTTGTACAAGTTTGACGAACGTATGAAACATCTAACAACGCGTTTCTAGGACTCTAAACCAAGTTTCATGCAACCTGAGTGCTTATAAGTTCCTCAATGAGTTTTGTACAAGTTTCACGAACTTATGAAACATCTAACAACACGTTTCTAGGAATCTAAACCAAATTACATGTAACATGAGTTCTTATAAGTTCCTCAATGAGCTTTGTACAAGTTTGACGAACGTATGAAACATCTAACAACGCGTTTCTAGGACTCTAAACCAAGTTTCATGCAACATGAGTGTTTATAAGTATCTCAATGAGCTTTGTACAAGTTTGACGAACTTATGAAACATCTAACAATGCGTTTCTACGATTCTAAACCAAGTTTCATGCAACATGAGTGCTTATAAGTTCCTCAATGAGCTTTGTACAAGTTTGACGAACTTATGAAACATCTAACAACGCGTTTCTAGGACTCTAGACCATGTTTCATGAAACATGAGTGCTTATAAGTTCCTCAATGAGATTTGTACAAGTTTGACGAACTTATGAAACATCTAACAATGCGCTTCTAGGACTCTAATCCATGTTTCAAGCAACATCAATGATTACAAGTGTCTCAATGAGCTTTGTACAAGTTTGACGAACTTATGAAACATCTAACAACTCGTTTCTTGGACTCTAAACCAAGTTTCATGCAACATGAGAGCTTATAAGTTCCTCAAAGAGCTTTGCACAAGTTTGACGAACGTATGAAACATCTAACAACGCGTTTCTAGGACTCTAAACCAAGTTTCAAGCAACATGAGTGCTTAGAAGTTCCTCAATGAGCTTTGTACAAGTTTCACGAACTTATGAAACATCTAACAACGCGTTTCTAGGAATTTAAACCAAGTTACATGCAACATGAGTTCTTATAAGTTCCTCAATGAGCTTTGTACAAGTTTGACGAACGTATGAAACATCTAACAACGCGTTTCTAGGACTCTAAACCAAGTTTCAAGCAACATGAGTGCTTAGAAGTTCCTCAATGAGCTTTGTACAAGTTTCACGAACTTATGAAACATCTAACAACGCGTTTCTAGGAGTTTAAACAAAGTTACATGCAACATGAGTTCTTATAAGTTCCTCAATGAGCTTTGTACAAGTTTGACGAACGTATGAAACATCTAACAACGCGGTTCTAGGACTCTAAACCAAGTTTCATGCAACATGAGTGTTTATAAGTGTCATAATGAGCTTTGTACAAGTTTGATGAACTTATGAAACATCTAACAACGCGTTTCTAGGACTCTAAACCAAGTTTCATACAACATGAGTGCTTATAAGTATCTCAATGAGCTTTGTATAAGTTTGACAAACTTATGCAACATCTAACAACTCGTTTCTAGGACTCTAAACCAAGTTTCATGCAACATGAGAGCTTATAAGTTCCTCAATGAGCTTTGTTCAAGTTTCAAGAACTTATGAAACATCTAACAACGCTTTTCTAGGACTCTAAACCAAGTTTCATGCAACATGAGTGTTTATAAGTGTCTCAATGAGCTTTGTACAAGTTTGAAGAACTTATGAAACATCTAACAACGCGAATCGAGGACTCTAAACCAAGTTTCATGCAACATGAGTGCTTTTAAGTTCCTCAATGAGCTTTGTACAAGTTTCACGAACTTATGAAACATCTAACAACGCGTTTCTAGGACTCTAAACCAAGTTTCATGCAACATGAGAGCTTATAAGTTCCTCAAAGAGCTTTGCACAAGTTTGACGAACGTATGAAACATCTAACAACTAGTTTCTAGGAATCTAAACCAAGTTTCGTGCAATATGAGTGCTTATAAGTTCCTCATTGAGCTTTGTACAAGTTTGACGTACTTATGAAACATCTAACAACGCATTTCTATTACTCTAAACCAAGTTTCATGCAACATGAGTGCTTATAAGTATTTCAATGAGCTTTGTACAAGTTTGACGAACTTATGAAACATCTAACAATGCGTTTCTAGGACTCTAAACCAAGTTTCATGCAACATGAGTGCTTATAAGTTCCTCAATGAGCTTTGTACAAGTTTGCCGAACTTATGAAACATCTATAAACGCGTTTCTAGGACTCTAAACCAAGTTTCATGCAACATTAGTGCTTATAAGTATCTCAATGAGCTTTGTATAAGTTTGACGAACTTATGAAACATCTAACAACTCGTTTCTAGGACTCTAAACCAAGTTTCATGCAACATGAGAGCTTATAAGTTCCTCAATGAGCTTTGTACAAGTTTGAAGAACGTATGAAACATCTAGCAACGTGTTTCTAGGACTCTAAACCAAGTTTCATACAACATGAGTGCTTATAAGTTCCTCAATGAGCTTTTTACAAGTTTGACGAACGTATGAAACATCTCACAATGCGTTTCTAGGACTCTAAACCAAGTTTCATGCAACATGAGTGCTTATAAGTTCCTCAATGAGCTTTGTACAAGTTTCACGAACTTATGAAACATCTAACAACGCGTTTCTAGGACTCTAGACCATATTTCATGCAACATGAGTGCTTATAAGTTCCTCAATGAGATTTGTACACGTTTGACGAACTTATCAAACATCTAACAATGCGTTTCTAGGACTCTAATCCATGTTTCATGCAACATCAGTGATTATAAGTGTCTCAATGAGCTTTGTACAAGTTTGACGAACTTATGAAACATCTAACAAATCGTTTCTTGGACTCTAAACCAAGTTTCATGCAACATGAGAGCTTATAGGTTCCTCAAAGAGCTTTGCACAAGTTTGGCGAACGTATGAAACATCTAACAACGCGTTTCTAGGATTATAAACCAAGTTTCATGCAACATGAGTGCTTATAAGTTCCTCAATGAGCTTTGTTCAAGTTTCACAAACTTATGAAACATCTAACACCGCGTTTCTAGGACTCTAAACCAAGTTTCATGCAACATGAGTGTTTATAAGTGTCTCAATGAGCTTTGTTCAAGCTTGACGAACTTATAAAACATCTAACAACGCGTTTCTAGGACTCTAAACCAAGTTTCATGCAACATGAGTGATTATAAGTGTCTCAATGAGCTTTGTACAAGTGTGACGAACTTATGAAACATCTAACATCTCGTTTCTAGGACTCTAAACCAAGTTTCATGCAACATGAGAGCTTATAAGTTCCTCAAAAAAAGATCTTTGCACAAGTTTGACGAACGTAACAACGCGTGAAACAAAGAACGTCTAACAACGCGTTTCTAAGACTCTAAACAAAGTTTCATGCAATATGAGTGCTTATAAGTTCCTCAATGAGCTTTGTACAAGTTTGCCGAACTTATGAAACATCTAACAACGCGTTTCTAGGACTCTAAACCAAGTTTCATGCAACATGAGTGCTTATAAGTATCTGTATAAGTTTGACAATGAGCTTAACAAGTGTTTCTATAAGTTTGACGAACTTATGAAACATCTAACAACTCGTTTCTAGGACTCTAAACCAAGTTTCATGCAACATGAGAGCTTATAAGTTCTTCAATGAGCTTTGTACAAGTTTGAAGAACGTATGAAACATCTAGCAACGTGTTTCTAGGACTCTAAACCAAGTTTCATACAACATGAGTGCTTATAAGTTCCTCAATGAGCTTTTTACAAGTTTGACGAACGTATGAAACATCTCACAACTCGTTTCTAGGACTCTAAACCAAGTTTCATGCAACATAAGTGCTTATAAGTTACTCAATGAGCTTTGTACAAGTTTGACGAACGTATGAAACATCTAACAACACATTTCTAGGACTCTAAACTAAGTTTCATGCAACATGAGTGCTTATAAGTTCCTCAATGAGCTTTGTACAAGTTTCACGAACTTATGAAACATCTAACAACGCGTTTCTAGGACTCTAAATCAAGTTTCATGCAACATGAGAGCTTATAAGTTACTCAATGAGCTTTGTACAAGTTTGACGGACGTATGAAACATCTAACAACGCGTTTCTAGGACTCTAAACAAAGTTTCATGCAACATGAGAGCTTATAAGTTCCTCAATGAGCTTTGTACAAGTTTCACGAACTTATGAAACATCTAACAACGCGTTTCTAGGACTCTAAACTAAGTTTCAAGCAACATGAGTTCTTATAAGTTCCTCAATGAGCTTTGTACATGTTTCACGAACTTATGAAACATCTAACAACGCGTTTCTAGGACTCTAAACCAAGTTACATGCAACATGAGTTCTTATAAGTTCCTCAATGAGTTTTGTACAAGTTTCACGAACGTATGAAACATCTAACAACGCATTTCTAGGACTCTAAACCAAGTTTCATGTAACATGAGTGTTTATAAGTGTTTCAATGAGCTTTGTACAAGTTTGACGAACGTATGAAACATCTAACAACGCGTTTCTAGGACTCTAAACCAAGTTTCATGCAACATGAGTGTTTATAAGTGTCATAATGAGCTTTGTACAAGTTTGATGAACTTATGAAACATCTAACAACACGTTTCTAGGACTCTAAACCAAGTTTCATACAACATGAGTGCTTATAAGTATCTCAATGAGCTTTGTATAAGTTTGACAAACTTATGCAACATCTAACAACTCGTTTCTAGGACTCTAAACCAAGTTTCATGCAACATGAGAGCTTATAAGTTCCTCACTGAGCTTTGTACAAGTTTGACGAACGTATGAAACATCTAACAACGCGTTTCTAGGACTCTAAACCAAGTTCCATGCAACATGAGTTCTTATAAGTATCTCAATGAGCTTTGTATAAGTTTGACGAACTTATGAAACATCTAACAACGCGTTTCTAGGACTTTAAACCAAGTTTCATGCAACATAAGTGTTTATAAGTGTCTCAATGAGCTTTGTTCAAGTTTGAAGAACTTATGAAATATCTAACAACTCGTTTCTAGGACTCTAAACCAAGTTTCATGCAACATGAGAGCTTATAAGTTCCTCAAAGAGCTCTGCACAAGTTTGACGAACGTATGAAACATCTAACAACGCGTTTCTAAGACTCTAAACAAAGTTCCATGCAACATGAGAGCTTATAAATTCCTCAATGAGCTTTGTACAAGTTTGACGAACGTATGAAACATCTAACAACGCTTTTCTAGGACTCTAAACCAAGTTTCAAGCAACATGAGTGCTTATAAGTTCCCCAATGAGCTTTGTACATGTTTCACGAACTTATGAAACATCTAACAACGCGTTTCTAGGACTCTAAACCAAGTTACATGCAACATGAGTTCTTATAAGTTCCTCAATGAGTTTTGTACAAGTTTCACGAACGTATGAAACATCTAACAACGCGATTCTAGGACTTTAAACCAAGTTACATGAAACATGAGTTCTTATAAGTTCCTCAATGAGCTTTGTACAAGTTTGACAAACGTATGAAACATCTAACAACGCGTTTCTAGGACTCTATACCAATTTTCATGAAAAATGAGTGTTTAAAAGTGTCTCAATGAGCTTTGTACAAGTTTGACGAACTTATGAAACATCTAGCACCACGTTTCTAGGACTCTTAACCAAGTTTCATGCAACATGAGTGTTTATAAGTTTCTCAATGAGCTTTGTACAAGTTTGAGGAACTTATGAAACATCTAACAACACTTTTCGAGGACTCTAAACCAAGTTTCAAGAAACATGAGTGCTTATAAGTTCCTCAATGAGCTTTGTACAAGTTCCACGAACTTATGAAACATCTAACAATGCGTTTCTAGGACTCTAAACCAAGTTTTATGCAACATGAGTGTTTATAAGTGTCTCAATGAGCTTTGTACAAGTTTGAAGAACTTATGAAACATCTAACAACGCGTATCGAGGACTCTAAACCAAGTTTCATGCAACATGAGTGCTTTTAAGTTCCTCAATGAGCTTTGTACAAGTTTCACGAACTTATGAAACATCTAACAACGCGTTTCTAGGACTCTAAACCAAGTTTCATGCAACATGAGAGCTTATAAGTCCCTCAAAGAGCTTTGCACAAGTTTGACGAACGTATGAAACATCTAACAACTCGTTTCTAGGAATCTAAACCAAGTTTCATGCAATATGAGTGCTTATAAGTTCCTCATTGAGCTTTGTACAAGTTTGACGAACTTATTAAACATCTAACAATGCGTTTCTAGGACTCTAAACCAAGTTTCATGCAACATGAGTGCTTATAAGTATCCTCAATGAGCTTTGTACAAGTTTCACGAACTTATGAAACATCTAACAACGCGTTTCGGGACTCTAAATCAAGTTTCATGAAACATCGGAGCTTATAACTTCCTCAATGAGCTTTGTACAAGTTTGACGAACATGTGAAACATCTAACAACGCGTTTCTAGGACTTTAAACCAAGTTTCATTCAACATGAGTGCTTATAAGTTTCTCAATGAGCTTTGTACAAGTTTCACGTACTTATGAAACATCTAACAACGCGATTCTAGGACTCTAACCCAAGTTACATGAGTTCTTATAAGTTCCTCGATGAGCTTTGTACAAGTTTGACGAACGTATGAAACATCTAACAAAGCGTTTCTAGGACTCTAAACCAAGTTTCATGCAACATGAGTGTTTATAAGTGTCTCAATGAGCTTTGTACAAGTTTGACGAACTTATGAAACATCTAACAACTCGTTTCTAGTACTCTAAACCAAGTTTCATGCAACATGAGAGCTTATAAGTTCCTCAAAGAGCTTTGCACAAGTTTGACGAACGTATGATACATCTAACAACGCGTTTCTAAGACTCTAAACAAAGTTTCATGCAACATGAGAGTTTATAAATTCCTCAATGAGCTTTGTACAAGTTTGAAGAACGTATGAAACATCTAACAACGCGTTTCTAGGACTCTAAACCAAGTTTCAAGCAACATGAGTGCTTATAAGTTCCTCAATGAGCGTTGTACATGTTTCACGAACTTATGAAACATCTAACAACGCGTTTCTAGGACTCTAAACCAAGTTACATGAAACATGAGTTCTTATAAGTTCCTCAATGAGCTTTGTACAAGTTTGACGAACGTATGAAACATCTAACAACGCGTTTCTATGACTCTAAACCAATTTTCATGAAACATGAGTGTTTAAAAGTGTCTCAATGAGCTTTGTACAAGTTTGACGAACTTATGAAACATCTACCACCACGTTTCTAGGACTCTAAATCAAGTTTCATGCAACATGAGTGTTTATAAGTTTCTCAATGAGCTTTGTTCAAGTTTGAGGAACTTATGAAACATCTAACAACACTTTTCGAGGACTCTAAACCAAGTTTCAAGCAACATGAGTGCTTACAAGTTCCTCAATGAGCTTTGTACAAGTTTCACGAACTTATGAAACATCTAACAACGCGTTTCTAGGGCTCTAAGCCAAGTTTTATGCAACATGAGTGTTTATAAGTGTCTCAATGAGCTTTGTACAAATTTGAAGAACTTATGAAACATCTAACAACGCGAATCGAGGACTCTAAACCAAGTTTCATGCAACATGAGTGCTTTTAAGTTCCTCAATGAGCTTTGTACAAGTTTCACGAACTTATGAAACATCTAACAACGCGTTTCTAGGACTCTAAACCAAGTTTCATGCAACATGAGAGCTTATAAGTTCCTCAAAGAGCTTTGCACAAGTTTGACGAACGTATGAAACATCTAACAACTAGTTTCTAGGAATCTAAACCAAGTTTCGTGCAATATGAGTGCTTATAAGTTCCTCATTGAGCTTTGTACAAGT
The DNA here is from genome assembly GCA_963556525.1 of Cochlearia excelsa. Classification (NCBI taxonomy): domain Eukaryota; kingdom Viridiplantae; phylum Streptophyta; class Magnoliopsida; order Brassicales; family Brassicaceae; genus Cochlearia; species Cochlearia excelsa. Next base: position 32,664,347 of record OY748327.1, on the reverse strand, counting down.
TTGACGTACTTATGAAACATCTAACAACGCATTTCTATTACTCTAAACCAAGTTTCATGCAACATGAGTGCTTATAAGTATTTCAATGAGCTTTGTACAAGTTTGACGAACTTATGAAACATCTAACAATGCGTTTCTAGGACTCTAAACCAAGTTTCATGCAACATGAGTGCTTATAAGTTCCTCAATGAGCTTTGTACAAGTTTGCCGAACTTATGAAACATCTAACAACGCGTTTCTAGGACTCTAAACCAAGTTTCATGCAACATGAGTGCTTATAAGTATCTCAATGAGCTTTGTATAAGTTTGACGAACTTATGAAACATCTAACAACTCGTTTCTAGGACTCTAAACCAAGTTTCATGCAACATGAGAGCATATAAGTTCCTCAATGAGCTTTGTACAAGTTTGAAGAACGTATGAAACATCTAGCAACGTGTTTCTAGGACTCTAAACCAAGTTTCATACAACATGAGTGCTTATAAGTTCCTCAATGAGCTTTTTACAAGTTTGACGAACGTATGAAACATCTCACAATGCGTTTCTAGGACTCTAAACCAAGTTTCATGCAACATGAGTGCTTATAAGTTCCTCAATGAGCTTTGTACAAGTTTCACGAACTTATGAAACATCTAACAACGCGTTTCTAGGACTCTAGACCATATTTCATGCAACATGAGTGCTTATAAGTTCCTCAATGAGATTTGTACACGTTTGACGAACTTATCAAACATCTAACAATGCGTTTCTAGGACTCTAATCCATGTTTCATGCAACATCAGTGATTATAAGTGTCTCAATGAGCTTTGTACAAGTTTGACGAACTTATGAAACATCTAACAAATCGTTTCTTGGACTCTAAACCAAGTTTCATGCAACATGAGAGCTTATAGGTTCCTCAAAGAGCTTTGCACAAGTTTGGCGAACGTATGAAACACTAAACAACGCGTTTCTAGGATTATAAACCAAGTTTCATGCAACATGAGTGCTTATAAGTTCCTCAATGAGCTTTGTTCAAGTTTCACAAACTTATGAAACATCTAACACCGCGTTTCTAGAACTCTAAACCAAGTTTCATGCAACATGAGTGTTTATAAGTGTCTCAATGAGCTTTGTTCAAGCTTGACGAACTTATAAAACATCTAACAACGCGTTTCTAGGACTCTAAACCAAGTTTCATGCAACATGAGTGATTATAAGTGTCTCAATGAGCTTTGTACAAGTGTGACGAACTTATGAAACATCTAACATCTCGTTTCTAGGACTCTAAACCAAGTTTCATGCAACATGAGAGCTTATAAGTTCCTCAAAAAAAGATCTTTGCACAAGTTTGACGAACGTATGAAACATCTAACAACGCGTTTCTAAGACTCTAAACAAAGTTTCATGCAATATGAGTGCTTATAAGTTCCTCAATGAGCTTTATACAAGTTTGCCGAACTTATGAAACATCTAACAACGCGTTTCTAGGACTCTAAAACAAGTTTCATGCAACATGAGTGCTTATAAGTATCTCAATGAGCTTTGTATAAGTTTGACGAACTTATGAAACATCTAACAACTCGTTTCTAGGACTCTAAACCAAGTTTCATGCAACATGAGAGCTTATAAGTTCCTCAATGAGCTTTGTACAAGTTTGAAGAACGTATGAAACATCTAGCAACGTGTTTCTAGGACTCTAAACCAAGTTTTATACAACATGAGTGCTTATAAGTTCCTCAATGAGCTTTTTACAAGTTTGACGAACGTATGAAACATCTCACAACTCGTTTCTAGTACTCTAAACCAAGTTTCATGCAACATAAGTGCTTATAAGTTACTCAATGAGCTTTGTACAAGTTTGACGAACGTATGAAACATCTAACAACACATTTCTAGGACTCTAAACTAAGTTTCATGCAACATGAGTGCTTATAAGTTCCTCAATGAGCTTTGTACAAGTTTCACGAACTTATGAAACATCTAACAACGCGTTTCTAGGACTCTAAATCAAGTTTCATGCAACATGAGAGCTTATAAGTTACTCAATGAGCTTTGTACAAGTTTGACGGACGTATGAAACATCTAACAACGCGTTTCTAGGACTCTAAACAAAGTTTCATGCAACATGAGAGCTTATAAGTTCCTCAATGAGCTTTGTACAAGTTTCACGAACTTATGAAACATCTAACAACGCGTTTCTAGGACTCTAAACTAAGTTTCAAGCAACATGAGTTCTTATAAGTTCCTCAATGAGCTTTGTACATGTTTCACGAACTTATGAAACATCTAACAACGCGTTTCTAGGACTCTAAACCAAGTTACATGCAACATGAGTTCTTATAAGTTCCTCAATGAGTTTTGTACAAGTTTCACGAACGTATGAAACATCTAACAACGCATTTCTAGGACTCTAAACCAAGTTTCATGTAACATGAGTGTTTATAAGTGTTTCAATGAGCTTTGTACAAGTTTGACGAACGTATGAAACATCTAACAACGCGTTTCTAGGACTCTAAACCAAGTTTCATGCAACATGAGTGTTTATAAGTGTCATAATGAGCTTTGTACAAGTTTGATGAACTTATGAAACATCTAACAACACGTTTCTAGGACTCTAAACCAAGTTTCATACAACATGAGTGCTTATAAGTATCTCAATGAGCTTTGTATAAGTTTGACAAACTTATGCAACATCTAACAACTCGTTTCTAGGACTCTAAACCAAGTTTCATGCAACATGAGAGCTTATAAGTTCCTCACCAAGTTCCATGCAACATGAGTTCTTATAAGTATGAAACTCAATGAGCTTTGTATAAGTTTGACGAACAAGTTCCATGCAACATGTTCTTATAAATCTCATGAGCTTTGTATAGTTTGACAACTTATGAAACATCTAACAACGCGTTTCTAGGACTTTAAACCAAGTTTCATGCAACATAAGTGTTTATAAGTGTCTCAATGAGCTTTGTTCAAGTTTGAAGAACTTATGAAATATCTAACAACTCGTTTCTAGGACTCTAAACCAAGTTTCATGCAACATGAGAGCTTATAAGTTCCTCAAAGAGCTCGCACAAGTTTGACGAACGTATGAAACATCTAACAACGCGTTTCTAAGACTCTAAACAAAGTTCCATGCAACATGAGAGCTTATAAATTCCTCAATGAGCTTTGTACAAGTTTGACGAACATATGAAACATCTAACAACGCTTTTCTAGGACTCTAAACCAAGTTTCAAGCAACATGAGTGCTTATAAGTTCCCCAATGAGCTTTGTACATGTTTCACGAACTTATGAAACATCTAACAACGCGTTTCTAGGACTCTAAACCAAGTTACATGCAACATGAGTTCTTATAAGTTCCTCAATGAGTTTTGTACAAGTTTCACGAACGTATGAAACATCTAACAACGCGATTCTAGGACTTTAAACCAAGTTACATGAAACATGAGTTCTTATAAGTTCCTCAATGAGCTTTGTACAAGTTTGACAAACGTATGAAACATCTAACAACGCGTTTCTAGGACTCTATACCAATTTTCATGAAAAATGAGTGTTTAAAAGTGTCTCAATGAGCTTTGTACAAGTTTGACGAACTTATGAAACATCTAGCACCACGTTTCTAGGACTCTTAACCAAGTTTCATGCAACATGAGTGTTTATAAGTTTCTCAATGAGCTTTGTACAAGTTTGAGGAACTTATGAAACATCTAACAACACTTTTCGAGGACTCTAAACCAAGTTTCAAGAAACATGAGTGCTTATAAGTTCCTCAATGAGCTTTGTACAAGTTCCACGAACTTATGAAACATCTAACAATGCGTTTCTAGGACTCTAAACCAAGTTTTATGCAACATGAGTGTTTATAAGTGTCTTAATGAGCTTTTTACAAGTTTGAAGAACTTATGAAACATCTAACAACGCGTATCGAGGACTCTAAACCAAGTTTCATGCAACATGAGTGCTTTTAAGTTCCTCAATGAGCTTTGTACAAGTTTCACGAACTTATGAAACATCTAACAACGCGTTTCTAGGACTCTAAACCAAGTTTCATGCAACATGAGAGCTTATAAGTTCCTCAAAGAGCTTTGCACAAGTTTGACGAACGTATGAAACATCTAACAACTCGTTTCTAGGAATCTAAACCAAGTTTCATGCAATATGAGTGCTTATAAGTTCCTCATTGAGCTTTGTACAAGTTTGACGAACTTATTAAACATCTAACAATGCGTTTCTAGGACTCTAAACCAAGTTTCATGCAACATGAGTGCTTATAAGTATCCTCAATCAGCTTTGTACAAGTTTCACGAACTTATGAAACATCTAACAACGCGTTTCTGGGACTCTAAATCAAGTTTCATGAAACATCAGAGCTTATAACTTCCTCAATGAGCTTTGTACAAGTTTGACGAACATGTGAAACATCTAACAACGCGTTTCTAGGACTTTAAACCAAGTTTCATTCAACATGAGTGCTTATAAGTTTCTCAATGAGCTTTGTACAAGTTTCACGTACTTATGAAACATCTAACAACGCGATTCTAGGACTCTAACCCAAGTTACATGAGTTCTTATAAGTTCCTCGATGAGCTTTGTACAAGTTTGACGAACGTCTGAAACATCTAACAAAGCGTTTCTAGGACTCTAAACCAAGTTTCATGCAACATGAGTGTTTATAAGTGTCTCAATGAGCTTTGTACAAGTTTGACGAACTTATGAAACATCTAACAACTCGTTTCTAGTACTCTAAACCAAGTTTCATGCAACATGAGAGCTTATAAGTTCCTCAAAGAGCTTTGCACAAGTTTGACGAACGTATGATACATCTAACAACGCGTTTCTAAGACTCTAAACAAAGTTTCATGCAACATGAGAGCTTATAAATTCCTCAATGAGCTTTGTACAAGTTTGAAGAACGTATGAAACATCTAACAACGCGTTTCTAGGACTCTAAACCAAGTTTCAAGCAACATGAGTGCTTATAAGTTCCTCAATGAGCATTGTACATGTTTCACGAACTTATGAAACATCTAACAACGCGTTTCTAGGACTCTAAACCATGTTACATGCAACATGAGTTCTTATAAGTTCCTCAATGAGTTTTGTACAAGTTTCACAAACGTATGAAACATCTAACAACGCGTTTCTAGGACTCTAAACCAAGTTTCATGTAACATGAGTGTTTATAAGTGTTTCAATGAGCTTTGTACAAGTTTGACGAACTTATGAAACATCTAACAACGCGTTTCTAAGACTCTAAACCAAGTTTCATGCAACATGAGTGCTTATAAGTATCTCAATGAGCTTTGTATAAATTTGACGAACTTATGAAACATCTAACAACTCGTTTCTAGGACTCTAAACCAAGTTTCATGCAACATGAGAGCTTATAAGTTCCTCAATGAGCTTTGTACAAGTTTGACGAACGTATGAAACATCTAACAACGCGTTTCTAGGACTCTAAACCATGTTTCATGCAACATGAGTGCTTATAAGTATCTCAATGAGCTTTGTATAAGTTTGACGAACTTATGAAACATCTAACAACCCGTTTCTAGGACTATAAACCAAGTTTCATGCAACATGAGTGTTTATAAGTGTCTCAATGAGCTTTGTACAAGCTTGATGAACTTATGAAACATTTAACAACGCGTTTCTAGGACTCTAAACCAAGTGTTATGCAACATGAGTGATTATAAGTTCCTCAAAGAGCTTTGCACAAGTTTGACGAACGTATGAAACATCTAACAACGCGTTTCTAAGAATCTAAACAAAGTTTCATGCAATATGAGTGCTTATAAGTTCCTCATTGAGCTTTGTACAAGTTTGACGAACTTATGAAACATCTAACAACGCGTTTCTAGGACTCTAAACCAAGTTTCATGCAACATGAGTGCTTATAAGTTCCTCAATGAGCTTTGTACAAATTTCACGAACTTATGAAACATCTAACAACACGTTTCTAGGAATCTAAACCAAATTACATGCAACATGAGTTCTTATAAGTTCCTCAATGAGCTTTGTACAAGTTTGACGAACGTATGAAACATCTAACAACGCGTTTCTAGGACTCTAAACCATGTTTCATGCAACATGAGTGCTTATAAGTATCTCAATGAGCTATGTACAAGTTTGACGAACTTATCAAACATCTAACAATGCGTTTCTAGGACTCTAAACCAAGTTTCATGCAACATGAGTGCTTATAAGTTCCTCAATGAGCTTTGTACAAGTTTGACGAACTTATGAAACTTCTAGCACCGCGTTTCTAGGACTCTTAACCAAGTTTCATGCAACATGAGTGTTTATAAGTTTCTCAATGAGCTTTGTACAAGTTTGAGGAACTTATGAAACATCTAACAACACTTTTCGAGGACTCTAAACCAAGTTTCAAGCAACATGAGTGCTTATAAGTTCCTCAATGAGCTTTGTACTAGTTTCACGAACTTATGAAACATCTAACAACGCGTTTCTAGGACTCTAAACCAAGTTTTATGCAACATGAGTGTTTATAAGTGTCTCAATGAGCTTTGTACAAGTTTGAAGAACTTATGAAACATCTAACAACGCGTATCGAGGACTCTAAACCAAGTTTCATGCAACATGAGTGCTTTTAAGTTCCTCAATGAGCTTTGTACAAGTTTCAAGAACTTATGAAACATCTAACAACGCGTTTCTAGGACTCTAAACCAAGTTTCATGCAACATGAGAGCTTATAAGTTCCTCAAAGAGCTTTGCACAAGTTTGACGAACGTATGAAACATCTAACAACTCGTTTCTAGGAATCTAAACCAAGTTTCATGAAATATGAGTGCTTATAAGTTCCTCATTGAGCTTTGTACAAGTTTGACGAACTTATGAAACATCTAACAACGCGTTTCTATTACTCTAAACCAAGTTTCATGCAACATGAGTGCTTATAAGTATTTCAATGAGCTTTGTACAAGTTTGACGAACTTATGAAACATCTAACAATGCGTTTCTAGGACTCTAAACCAAGTTTCATGCAACATGAGTGCTTATAAGTTCCTCAATGAGCTTTGCACAAGTTTGACGAACATATGAAACATCTAACAACGCTTTTCTAAGACTCTAAACAAAGTTTCATGCAACATGAAAGCTTATAAATTCCTCAATGAGCTTTGTACAAGTTTGACGAACGTATGAAACATCTAACAACGCTTTTCTAGGACTCTAAACCAAGTTTCAAGCAACATGAGTGCTTATAAGTTCCTCAATGAGCTTTGTACAAGTTTCACGTACTTATGAAACATCTAACAACGCGATTCTAAGACTCTAAACCAATTTACATGAAACATGAGTTCTTATAAGTTCCTCAATGAGCTTTGTACAAGTTTGACGAACGTATGAAACATCTAACAACGCGTTTCTAGGACTCTAAACCAAGTTTCATGCAACATGAGTGTTTATAAGTGTCTCAATGAGCTTTGTACAAGTTTGACGAACTTATGAAACATCTAACAACTCGTTTCTAGGACTCTAAACCAAGTTTCATGAAACATGAGAGCTTATAAGTTCCTCAAAGACCTTTGCACAAGTTTAACGAACGTATGATACATCTAACAACACGTTTCTAAGACTCTAAACAAAGTTTCATGCAACATGAGGGCTTATAAATTCCTCAATGAGCTTTGTACAAGTTTGAAGAACGTATGAAACATCTAACAACGCGTTTGTAGGACTCTAAACCAAGTTTCAAGCAATATGAGTGCTTATAAGTTCCTCAATGAGCTTTGTACATGTTTCACGAACTTATGAAACATCTAACAACGCGTTTCTAAGACTCTAAACCATGTTACATGCAACATGAGTTCTTATAAGTTCCTCAATGAGTTTTGTACATGTTTCACGAACTTATGAAACATCTAACAACGCGTTTCTAAGACTCTAAACCATGTTACATGCAACATGAGTTCTTATAAGTTCCTCAATGAGTTTTGTACAAGTTTCACGAACGTATGAAACATCTAACATGAGAGCTTATAAGTTCCTCAAAGAGCTTTGCACAAGTTTGACGAACATATGAAACATCTAACAACGCTTTTCTAAGACTCTAAACAAAGTTTCATGCAACATGAAAGCTTATAAATTCCTCAATGAGCTTTGTACAAGTTTGACGAACGTATGAAACATCTAACAACGCTTTTCTAGGACTCTAAACCAAGTTTCAAGCAACATGAGTGCTTATAAGTTCCCCAATGAGCTTTGTACATGTTTCACGAACTTATGAAACATCTAACAACGCGTTTCTAGGACTCTAAACCAAGTTACATGCAACATGAGTTCTTATAAGTTCCTCAATGAGTTTTGTACAAGTTTCACGAACGTATGAAACATCTGACAACGCGATTCTAGGACTTTAAACCAAGTTACATGAAACATGAGTTCTTATAAGTTCCTCAATGAGCTTTGTACAAGTTTGACGAACGTATGAAACATCTAACAACGCGTTTCTAGGACTCTAAACCAATTTTCATGAAAGATGAGTGTTTAAAAGTGTCTCAATGAGTTTTAATATGTACAAGTTTGATGAACTTATGAAACATCTAGCACCGCGTTTCTAGGACTCTTAACCAAGTTTCAAACAACTTGAGTGTTTATAAGTTTCTCAATTAGCTTTGTACAAGTTTGAGGAACTTATGAAAAATCTAACAACACTTTTCGAGGACTCTAAACCAAGTTTACAGCAACATGAGTGCTTATAAGTTCCTCAATGAGCTTTGTACAAGTTTCACGAACTTATGAAACATCTAACAACGCGTTTCTAGGACTCTAAACCAAGTTTTATGCAACATGAGTGTTTATAAGTGTCTCAATGAGCTTTGTACAAGTTTGAAGAACTTATGAAACATCTAATAACGCGTATCGAGGACTCTAAACCAAGTTTCATGCAACATGAGTGCTTTTAAGTTCCTCAATGAGCTTTGTACAAGTTTCACGAACTTATGAAACATCTAACAACGCGTTTCTAGGACTCTAAACCAAGTTTCATGCAACATGAGAGCTTATAAGTTCCTCAAAGAGCTTTGCACAAGTTTGACGAACGTATGAAACATCTAACAACCCGTTTCTATTAATCTAAACCAAGTTTCATGCAACATGAGTGCTTATAAATATTTCAATGAGCTTTGTACAAGTTTGACGAACTTATGAAACATCTAACAATGCGTTTCTAGGACTCTAAACCAGGTTTCATGCAACATGAGTGCTTATAAGTTCCTCAATGAGCTTTGTACAAGTTTCACGAACTTATGAAACATCTAACAACGCGTTTCTAGGACTCTAAATCAAGTTTCATGAAACATCAGAGCTTATAAGTTCCTCAATGAGCTTTGTACAAGTTTGACGAACATGTGAAACATCTAACAACGCGTTTCTAGGACTTTAAACCAAGTTTCATGCAACATGAGTGCTTATAAGTTCCTCAATGAGCTTTGTACAAGTTTCACGTACTTATGAAACATCTAACAACGCGATTCTAAGACTCTAAACCAATTTACATGAAACATGAGTTCTTATAAGTTCCTCAATGAGCTTTGTACAAGTTTGACGAACGTATGAAACATCTAACAACGCGTTTCTAGGACTCTAAACCAAGTTTCATGCAACATGAGTGTTTATAAGTGTCTCAATGAGCTTTGTACAAGTTTGACGAACTTATGAAACATCTAACAACTCGTTTCTAGGACTCTAAACCAAGTTTCATGAAACATGAGAGCTTATAAGTTCCTCAAAGACCTTTGCACAAGTTTGACGAACGTATGATACATCTAACAACGCGTTTCTAAGACTCTAAACAAAGTTTCATGCAACATGAGAGCTTATAAATTCCTCAATGAGCTTTGTACAAGTTTGAAGAACGTATGAAACATCTAACAACGCGTTTGTAGGACTCTAAACCAAGTTTCAAGCAATATGAGTGCTTATAAGTTCCTCAATGAGCTTTGTACATGTTTCACGAACTTATGAAACATCTAACAACGCGTTTCTAAGACTCTAAACCATGTTACATGCAACATGAGTTCTTATAAGTTCCTCAATGAGTTTTGTACAAGTTTCACGAACGTATGAAACATCTAACAACACATTTCTAGGACTCTAAACCAAGTTTCATGCAACATGAGTGCTTATAAGTATCTCAATGAGCTTAGTATAAGTTTCACGAACTTACGAAACATCTAACAGCTCGTTTCTAGGACTCTAAACCAAGTTTCATGCAACATGAGAGCTTATAAGTTCCTCAATGAGCTTTGTACAAGTTTGACGAACGTATGAAACATCTAACAACGCGTTTCTAGGACTCTAAACCATGTTTCATGCAACATGAGTGCTTATAAGTATCTCAATGAGCTTTTTATAAGTTTGACGAACTTTTGAAACATCTAACAACGCGTTTCTAGGACTCTAAATCAAGTTTCATGCAACATGAGAGCCTATAAGTTCCTCAATGAGCTTTGTACAAGTTTGACAAACGTATAAAACATCTAACAACGCGTTTCTAGGACTCTAATCCAAGTTTCATGCAACATGAGAGCTAATAAGTTCCTCAAAGAGCTTTGCACAAGTTTGACGAACGTATGAAACATCTAACAACGCGTTTCTAGGACTCTAAACCAAGTTTCATGCAACATGAGTGCTTATAAGTTCCTCAATGAGCTTTGTACAAGTTTCACGAACTTATGAAACATCTAACAACACGTTTCTAGGAATCTAAACCAAATAACATGCAACATGAGTTCTTATAAGTTCCTCTATGAGCTTTGTACAAGTTTGACGAACGTATGAAACATTAAACAACGCATTTCTAGGACTCTAAACCAAGTTTCATGCTACATGAGTGCTTATAAGTATCTCAATGAGCTTTGTACTAGTTTGACGAACTTATCAAACATCTAACAAACCAAGTTTCATGAACTTATCAAACATCTCAACATGCGAGTGCTTATAAGTTTCTCAATGAGCTTTTGTACAAGTTTCACGAACTTATGAAACATCTAACAACGCGTTTCTAGGACTCTAAACCAAGTTTCATGCAACATGAGTGCTTATAAGTTCCTCAATGAGCTTTGTACAAGTTTGACGAACTTATGAAACATCTAACAACGCGTTTCTAGGACTCTAAACCAAGTTTCATGCAACATGAGTCCTTATAAGTATCTCAATGAGATTTGTAAAACTTTGACGAACTAATGAAACATCTAACAATGCGTTTCTAGGACTCTAAACAAAGTTTCATGCAACATGAGTGCTTATAAGTTCCTGAATGAGCTTTGTACAAGTTTCACGAACTTATGAAACATCTAACAACGCGTTTCTAGGACTCTAGACCATGTTTCATGCAACTTGAGTGCTTATAAATTCCTCAATGAGATTTGTACAAGTTTGACGAACTTATGAAACATCTAACAATGCGTTTCTTGGACTCTAATCCATTTTTAATGCAACATGAGAGCTTATAAGTTCCTCAAAGAGCTTTGCACAAGTTTGACGAACGTATGAAACATCTAACAACGCGTTTCTAGGACTCTAAACCAAGTTTCATGCAACATGAGTGCTTATAAGTATCTCAATGAGCTTTGTATAAGTTTGACGAACTTACGAAACATCTAACAACTCGTTTCTAGGACTCTAAACCAAGTTTCATGCAACATGAGAGCTTATAAGTTCCTCAATGAGCTTTGTACAAGTTTGACGAACGTATAAAACATCTAAAAACGCGTTTCTAGGACTCTAAACCAAGTTTCATGCAACATGAGAGCTTATAAGTTCCTCAAAGAGCATTGCACAAGTTTGACGAACGTATGAAACATCTAACAACTCGTTTCTAGGAATCTAAACCAAGTTTCATGAAATATGAGTGCTTATAAGTTCCTCATTGAGCTTTATACAAGTTTGACGAACTTATGAAACATCTAACAACGCGTTTCTATTACTTTAAACCAAGTTTCATGCAACATGAGTGCTTATAAGTATTTCAATGAGCTTTGTACAAGTTTGACGAACTTATGAAACATCTAACAATGCGTTTCTAGGACTCTAAACCAAGTTTCATGCAACATGAGTGCTTATAAGTTCCTCAATGAGCTTTGTACAAGTTTCACGAACTTATGAAACATCTAACAACGCGTTTCTAGGACTCTAAATCAAGTTTCATGAAACATCGAGCTTATAAGTTCCTCAATGAGCTTTGTACAAGTTTGACGAACATGTGAAACATCTAACAACGCGTTTCTAGGACTTTAAACCAAGTTTCATGCAACATGAGTGCTTATAAGTTCCTCAATGAGCTTTGTACAAGTTTCACGTACTTATGAAACATCTAACAACGCGATTCTAGGACTCTAAACCAAGTTACATGAAACATGAGTTCTTATAAGTTCCTCAATGAGCTTTGTACAAGTTTGACGAACTTATGAAACATGAGTTCTTATAAGTTTGACGAACGTATGAAACATCTAACAACGCGTTTCTAGGACTCTAAACCAAGTTTCATGCAACATGAGTTTTATAAGTGTCTCAATGAGCTTTGTACAAGTTTGACGAACTTATGAAACATCTAACAACTCGTTTCTAGTACTCTAAACCAAGTTTCATGCAACATGAGAGCTTATAAGTTCCTCAAAGAGCTTTGCACAAGTTTGACGAACGTATGATACATCTAACAACGCGTTTCTAGGACTCTAAACCAAGTTTCATGCAACATGAGTGCTTATAAGTATCTCAATGAGCTTTGTATAAGTTTGACGAACTTACGAAACATCTAACAACTCGTTTCTAGGACTCTAAACCAAGTTTCATGCAACATGAGAGCTTATAAGTTCCTCAATGAGCTTTGTACAAGTTTGACGAACGTATAAAACATCTAAAAACGCGTTTCTAGGACTCTAAACCAAGTTTCATGCAACATGAGAGCTTATAAGTTCCTCAAAGAGCATTGCACAAGTTTGACGAACGTATGAAACATCTAACAACTCGTTTCTAGGAATCTAAACCAAGTTTCATGAAATATGAGTGCTTATAAGTTCCTCATTGAGCTTTATACAAGTTTGACGAACTTATGAAACATCTAACAACGCGTTTCTATTACTTTAAACCAAGTTTCATGCAACATGAGTGCTTATAAGTATTTCAATGAGCTTTGTACAAGTTTGACGAACTTATGAAACATCTAACAATGCGTTTCTAGTACTCTAAACCAAGTTTCATGCAACATGAGTGCTTATAAGTTCCTCAATGAGCTTTGTACAAGTTTCACGAACTTATGAAACATCTAACAACGCGTTTCTAGGACTCTAAATCAAGTTTCATGAAACATCAGAGCTTATAAGTTCCTCAATGAGCTTTGGACAAGTTTGACGAACATGTGAAACATCTAACAACGCGTTTCTAGGACTTTAAACCAAGTTTCATGCAACATGAGTGCTTATAAGTTCCTCAATGAGCTTTGTACAAGTTTCACGTACTTATGAAACATCTAACAACGCGATTCTAGGACTCTAAACCAAGTTACATGAAACATGAGTTCTTATAAGTTCCTCAATGAGCTTTGTACAAGTTTGACGAACTTATGAAACATGAGTTCTTATAAGTTTGACGAACGTATGAAACATCTAACAACGCGTTTCTAGGACTCTAAACCAAGTTTCATGCAACATGAGTGTTTATAAGTGTCTCAATGAGCTTTGTACAAGTTTGACGAACTTATGAAACATCTAACAACTCGTTTCTAGTACTCTAAACCAAGTTTCATGCAACATGAGAGCTTATAAGTTCCTCAAAGAGCTTTGCACAAGTTTGACGAACGTATGATACATCTAACAACGCGTTTCTAAGACTCTAAACAAAGTTTCATGCAACACGAGAGCTTATAAGTTCCTCAAAGAGCTTTGCACAAGTTTGACGAACGTATGAAACATCTAACAACTCGTTTCTAGGAATCTAAACCAAGTTTCATGAAATATGAGTGCTTATATGTTCCTCATTGAGCTTTATACAAGTTTGACGAACTTATGAAACATCTAACAACGCGTTTCTATTACTTTAAACCAAGTTTCATGCAACATGAGTGCTTATAAGTATTTCAATGAGCTTTGTACAAGTTTCATGCAACATGAGTCCTTATAAGTATCTCAATGAGATTTGTAAAATTTTGACGAACTAATGAAACATCTAACAATGCGTTTCTAGGACTCTAAACAAAGTTTCATGCAACATGAGTGCTTATAAGTTCCTCAATGAGCTTTGTACAAGTTTCACGAACTTATGAAACATCTAACAACGCGTTTCTAGGACTCTAGACCATGTTTCATGCAACTTGAGTGCTTATAAATTCCTCAATGAGATTTGTACTAGTTTGAAGAACTTATGAAACATCTAACAATGCGTTTCTTGGACTCTAATCCATTTTTAATGCAACATGAGAGCTTATAAGTTCCTCAAAGAGCTTTGCACAAGTTTGACGAACGTATGAAACATCTAACAACGCGTTTCTAGGACTCTAAACCAAGTTTCATGCAACATGAGTGCTTATAAGTATCTCAATGAGCTTTGTATAAGTTTGACGAACTTACGAAACATCTAACAACTCGTTTCTAGGACTCTAAACCAAGTTTCGTGCAACATGAGAGCTTATAAGTTCCTCAATGAGCTTTGTACAAGTTTGACGAACGTATAAAACATCTAACAACGCGTTTCTAGGACTCTAAACCATGTTTCATGCAACATGAGTGCTTATAAGTATCTCAATGAGCTTTGTATAAGTTTGACGAACTTTTGAAACAACTAACAACCCGTTTCTAGGACTATAAACCAAGTTTCATGCAACATGAGTGTTTATAAGTGTCTCAATGAGCTTTGTACAAGCTTGATGAACTTATGAAACAATTAACAACGCGTTTCTAGGACTCTAAACCAAGTTTCATGCAACATGAGTGATTATAAATTCCTCAAAGAGCTTTGCACAAGTTTGACGAACGTATGAAACATCTAACAACGCGTTTCTAAGAATCTAAACAAAGTTTCATGCAATATGAGTGCTTATAAGTTCCTCATTGAGCTTTGTACAAGTTTGGCGAACTTATGAAACATCTAACAACGCGTTTCTAGGACTCTAAACCAAGTTTCATGCAACATGAGTGCTTATAAGTTCCTCAATGAGCTTTGTACAAGTTTCACGAACTTATGAAACATCTAACAACACGTTTCTAGGAATCTAAACCAAATTACATGCAACATGAGTTCTTATAAGTTCCTCAATGAGCTTTGTACAAGTTTGACGAACGTATGAAACATCTAACAACGCGTTTCTAAGACTCTAAACCAAGTTTCATGCAACATGAGTGCTTATAAGTTCCTCAATGAGCTTTGTACAAGTTTGACGAACTTATGAAACATCTAACAACGCGTTTCTAGGATTCTAAACCAAGTTTCATGCAACATGAGTCCTTATAAGTATCTCAATGAGCTTTGTAAAAGTTTGACGAACTAATGAAACATCTAACAATGCGTTTCTAGGACTCTAAACAAAGTTTCATGCAACATGAGTGCTTATAAGTTCCTCAATGAGCTTTGTACAAGTTTCACGAACTTATGAAACATCTAACAACGCGTTTCTAGGACTCTAGACCATGTTTCATGCAACATGAGTGCTTATAAATTCCTCAATGAGATTTGTACAAGTTTGACGAACTTAAGAAACATCTAACAATGCGTTTCTAGGACTCTAATCCATGTTTCATTCAACATGAGAGCGTATAAGTTCCTCAAAGAGCTTTGCACAAGTTTGACGAACGTATGAAACATCCAACAACGCGTTTCTAGGATTATAAACCAAGTTTCATTCAACATGAGTGCTTATAAGTTCCTCAATGAGCTTTGTTCAAGTTTCACGAACTTATGAAACATCTAACAACGCGTTTCTAGGACTCTAAACCGAGTTTCATGCAACATGAGTGTTTATAAGTGTCTCAATGAGCTTTGTACAGGTTTGACGAACTTATGAAACATCTAACAACGCGTTTCTAGGACTCTAAACCAAGTTTCATGCAACATGAGAGCTTATAAGTTCCTCAAAGAGCTTTGTACAGGTTTGACGAACTTATGAAACATCTAACAACGCGTTTCTAGGAATCTAAACCAAGTTTCAAGCAACATGAGTGCTTAGAAGTTCCTCAATGAGCTTTGTACAAGTTTCACGAACTTATGAAACATCTAACATCGCGTTTCTAGGACTTAAAACCAAGTTACATTCAACATGAGTTCTTATAAGTTCCTCAATGAGCTTTGTACATGTTTGACGAACGTATGAAACATCTAACAACGCGTTTTTAGGACTCTTAAACCAAGTTTCATGCAACATGAGTGTTTATAAGTGTCATAATGAGCTTTGTACAAGTTTGATGAACTTATGAAACATCTAACAACGCGTTTCTAGGACTCTCAACCAAGTTTCATACAACATGAGTGCTTATAAGTATCTCAATGAGCTTTGTATAAGTTTGACAAACTTATGCAACATCTAACAACTCGTTTCTAGGACTCTAAACCAAGTTTCTTGCAACATGAGAGCTTATAAGTTCCTCAATGAGCTTTGTACAAGTTTGACGAACGTATGAAACATCTAACAACGCGTTTCTAGGACTCTAAACCAAGTTCCATGCAACATGAGTTCTAATAAGTAACTCAATGAGCTTTGTATAAGTTTGACGAACTTATGAAACATCTAACAACGCGTTTCTAGGACTTTAAACCAAGTTTCATGCAACATGAGTGTTTATAAGTGTCTCAATGAGCTTTGTTCAAGTTTGACGAACTTATGAAACATCTAACAACTCGTTTTTAGGACTCTTAACCAACTTTCATGCAACATGAGATCTGATAAGTTCCTCAAAGAGCTTTGCACAATTTTGACGAACGTATGAAACATCTAACAACGCGTTTCTAAGACTCTAAACAAAGTTTCATGCAACATGAGAGCTTATAAATTCCTCAATGAGCTTTGTACAACTTTAACGAACGTATGAAACATCTAACAACGCTTTTCTAGGACTCTAAACCAAGTTTCAAGCAACATGAGTGCTTATAAGTTCCTCAATGACCTTTGTACATGTTTCACGAACTTATGAAACATCTAACAACGCGTTTCTATGACTCTAAACCAAGTTACATGCAACATGAGTTCTTATAAGTTCCTCAATGAGTTTTGTACAAGTTTCACGAACGTATGAAACATCTAACAACGCGGTTCTAGGACTTTAAACCAAGTTACATGAAACATGAGTTCTTATAAGTTCCTCAATGAGCTTTGTACAAGTTTGACGAACGTATGAAACATCTAACAACGCGTTTCTAGGACTCTAAACCAATTTTCATGCAACATGAGTGTTTATAAGTGTCTCAATGAGCTTTGTACAAGTTTGACGAACTTATGAAACATCTAGCAACGCGTTTCTAGGACCCTAAACCAAGTTTCATGCAACATGAGTGTTTATAAGTTTCTCAATGAACTTTGTACAAGTTTGAGGAACTTATGAAACATCTAACAACACTTTTCGAGGACTCTAAACCAAGTTTCAAGCAACATGAGTGCTTATAAGTTCCTCAATGAGCTTTGTACAAGTTTCACGAACTTATGAAACATCTAACAACGCGTTTCTAGGACTCTAAACCAAGTTTTATGCAACATGAGTGTTTATAAGTGTCTCAATGAGCTTTGTACAAGTTTGAAGAACTTGTGAAACATCTAACAACGCGTATCGAGGACTCTAAACCAAGTTTCATGCAACATGAGTGTTTATAAGTGTCTCAATGAGCTTTGTACAAGGTTGACGAACTTATGAAACATCTAGCAACGCGTTTCTAGGACCCTAAACCAAGTTTCATGCAACATGAGTGTTTATAAGTTTCTCAATGAGCTTTGTAAAAGTTTGAGGAACTTATGAAACATCTAACAACACTTTTCGAGGACTTTAAACCAAGTTTCAAGCAACATGAGGGCTTATAAGTTCCTCAATGAGCTTTGTACAAGTTTCACGAATTTATGAAACATCTAACAACTCGTTTCTAGGAAACTAAACCAAGTTACATGCAACATGAGTTCTTATAAGTTCCTCAATGAGTTTTGTACAAGTTTCACGAACGTATGAAACATCTAACAACGCGGTTCTAGGACTTTAAACCAAGTTAGATGAAACATGAGTTCTTATAAGTTCCTCAATGAGCTTTGTACAAGTTTGACGAACGTATGAAACATCTAACAACGCGTTTCTAGGACTCTAAACCGATTTTCATGCAACATGAGTGTTTATAAGTGTCTCAATGAGCTTTGTACAAGTTTGACGAACTTATGAAACATCTAGCAACGCGTTTCTAGGACCCTAAACCAAGTTTCATGCAACATGAGTGTTTATAAGTTTCTCAATGAGCTTTTTACAAGTTTGAGGAACTTATGAAACATCTAACAACACTTTTCGAGGTCTCTAAACCAAGTTTCAAGCAACATGAGTGCTTATAAGTTCCTCAATGAGCTTTGTACAAGTTTCACGAATTTATGAAACATCTAACAACGCGTTTCTAGGACTCTAAACCAAGTTTTATGCAACAAGAGTGTTTATAAGTGTCTCAATGAGCTTTGTACAAGTTTGAAGAACTTATGAAACATCTAACAACGCGTATCTAGGACTCTAAACCAAGTTTCATGCAACATGAGTGCTTTTAAGTTCCTCAATGAGCTTTGTACAAGATTCACGAACTTATGAAACATCTAACAACGCCTATCTAGGACTCTAAACCAAGTTTCATGCAAAATGAGAACTTATAAGTTCCTCAAAGATCAGCTTTGCACAAGTTTGACGAACGTATGAAACATCTAACAACTCGTTTCTAGGAATCTAAACCAAGTTTCATGCAATATGAGTGCGTATAAGTTCCTCATTGAGGTTTGTACAAGTTTGACGAACTTATGAAACATCTAACAACCCGTTTCTAGGACTCTAAACCAAGTTTCATGCAACATGAGTGCTTATAAGTATCTCAATGAGCTTTGTACAAGTTTGACGAACTTATGAAACATCTAACAATGCGTTTCTAGGACTTTAAACCAAGTTTCATGCAACATGAGTGCTTATAAGTTCCTCAATGAGCTTTGTACAAATTTCACAAACTTATGAAACATCTAACAACGCGTTTCTAGGACTCTAAATCAAGTTTCATGAAACATCAGAGCATATAAGTTCCTCAATAAGCTTTGTACAAGTTTGACGAACATGTGAAACATCTAACAACGCGTTTCTAGGACTTTAAACCAAGTTTCATGCAACATGAGTGCTTATAAGTTCCTCAATGAGCTTTGTACAAGTTTCACGAACTTATGAAACATCTAACAACGCGATTCTAGGACTCTAAACCAAGTTACATGAAACATGAGTTCTTATAAGTTCCTCAATGAGCTTTGTACAACTTTGACGAACGTATGAAACATCTAACAACGCTTTTCTAGGACTCTAAACCAAGTTTCAAGCAACATGAGTGCTTATAAATTCCTCAATGAGCTTTGTACATGTTTCACGAACTTATGAAACATCTAACAACGCGTTTCTAGGACTCTAAACCAAGTAACATGCAACATGAGTTCTTATAAGTTACTCAATGAGTTTTGTACAAGTTTCACGAACGTATGAAACATCTAACAACGCGGTTCTAGGACTTTAAACCAAGTTACATGAAACATGAGTTCTTATAGGTTCCTCAATGAGCTTTGTACAAGTTTGACGAATGTATGAAACATCTAACAACGCGTTTCTAGGACTCTAAACCGATTTTCATGCAATATGAGTGTTTATAAGTGTCTCAATGAGCTTTGTAAAAGTTTGACGAACTTATGAAACATCTAGCAACGCGTTTCTAGGACCCTAAACCAAGTTTCATGCAACATGAGTGTTTATAAGTTTCTCAATGAGCTTTGTACAAGTTTCACGAATTTATGAAACATCTAACAACGCGTTTCTAGGACTCCAAACCAAGTTTCATGCAACATGAGTGTTTATAAGTGTCTCAATGAGGTTTGTACAAGTTTTAAGAACTTATGAAACATCTAACAACGCGTATCGAGGACTCTAAACCAAGTTTCATGCAACCTGAATGCTTTTAAGTTCCTCAATGAGCTTTGTACAAGATTCACGAACTTATGAAACATCTAACAACGCCTTTCTAGGACTCTAAACCAAGTTTCATGCAACATGAGTTCTTATAAGTTCCTCAATGAGCTTTGTACAAGTTTGACGAACATATGAAACATCTAACAACGCGTTTTTAGGACTCTTAAACCAAGTTTCATTCAACTTGACTGTTTATAAGTGTCATAATGAGCTTTGTACAAGTTTGATGAACTTATGAAACATCTAACAACGCGTTTCTAGGACTCTCAACCAAGTTTCATACAACATGAGTGCTTATAAGTATCTCAATGAGCTTTGTATAAGTTTGACAAACTTATGCAGAATCTAACAACTCGTTTCTAGGACTCTAAACCAAGTTTCATGCAACATGCGAGCTTATAAGTTCCTCAATGAGCTTTGTACAAGTTTGAAGAACGTATGAAACATCTAACAACGCGTTTCTAGGACACTAAACCAAGTTCCATGCAACATGAGTTCTTATAAGTATCTCAATGAGCTTTGTATAAGTTTGACGAACTTATGAAACATCTAACAACGCGTTTCTAGGACTTTAAACCAAGTTTCATGCAACATGAGTGTTTATAAGTGTCTCAATGAGCTTTGTTCAAGTTTGACGAACTTATGAAACATCTAACAACTCGTTTCTAGGACTCTAAACCAAGTTTCATGCAACATGAGAGCTTATGAGTTCCTCAAAGAGCTTTGCACAAGTTTGACGAACGTATGAAACATCTAACAACGCGTTTCTAAGACTCTAAACAAATTGTCATGCAACATGCAACATGAGTGTTTATAAGTGAAACATCTAACAACGCTCAATGAGTACTCTAAACCAATTTGTCATGCAACAAGTTTGACGAAGTGTCTCTTATGAAACATCTAGCACTTACGAAACGTTTCTAGGACGTTTCTAGGACTCTAAACCAAGTTTCATGCAACTTGAATGTTTATAAGTTCCTCAATGAGCTTTGTACAAGTTTGAGGAACTTATGAAACATCTAACAACACTTTTCGAGGACTCTAAACAAAGTTTCATGCAACATGAGTGCTTTTAAGTTCCTCAATGAGCTTTGTACAAGTTTCACGAACTTATGAAACATCTAACAACGCGTTTCTAGGACTCTAAAACAAGTTTCATGCAACATGAGAGCTTATAAGTTCCTCAAAGAGCCTTGCACAAGTTTGACGAACGTATGAAACATCTAACAACTCGTTTCTAGGAATATAAACCAAGTTTCATGCAATATGAGTGCTTATAAGTTCCTCATTGAGCTTTGTACAAGTTTGACGAACTTATGAAACATCTAACAATGTGTTTCTAGGACTCTAAACCAAGTTTCATGCAACATGAGTGCTTATAAGTATTTCAATGAGCTTTGTACAAGTTTGACGAACTTATGAAACATCTAACAATGCGTTTCTAGGACTCTAAACCAAGTTTCATGCAACATGAGTGCTTATAAGTTCCTCAATGAGCTTTGTACAAGTTTCACGAAATTATGAAACATCTAACAACGCGTTTCTAGGACTTTAAACCAAGTTTCATGCAACATGAGTGTTTATAAGTGTCTCAATGAGCTTTGTTCAAGTTTGACGAACTTATGAAACATCTAACAACTCGTTTCTAGGACTCTAAACCAAGTTTCATGCAACATGAGAGCTTATGAGTTCCTCAAAGAGCTTTGCACAAGTTTGACGAACGTATGAAACATCTAACAACGCGTTTCTAAGACTCTAAACAAAGTTTCATACAACATGAGAGCTTATAAATTCCTCAATGAGTTTTGTACAAGTTTGACGAACGTATGAAAAATCTAACAACGCTTTTCTAGGACTCTAAACCAAGTTTCAAGCAACATGAGTGCTTATAAGTTCCTCAATGAGCTTTGTACATGTTTCACGAACTTATGAAACATCTAACAACGCGTTTCTAGGACTCTAAACCAAGTTACGGCAACATGAGTTCTTATAAGTTCCTCAATGAGTTTTGTACAAGTTTCACGAACGTATGAAACATCTAACAACGTGGTTCTAGGACTTTAAACCAAGTTACATGAAACATGAGTTCTTATAAGTTCCTCAATGAGCTTTGTACAAGTTTGACGAACGTATGAAACATCTAACAACGCGTTTCTAGTACTCTAAACCAATTGTCATGCAACATGAGTGTTTATAAGTGTCTCAATGAGATTTGTACAAGTTTGACGAACTTATGAAACATCTAGCAACGCGTTTCTAGGACTCTAAACCAAGTTTCATGCAACTTGAGTGTTTATAAGTTCCTCAATGAGCTTTGTACAAGTTTGAGGAACTTATGAAACATCTAACAACACTTTTCGAGGACTCTAAACAAAGTTTCATGCAACATGAGTGCTTTTAAGTTCCTCAATGAGCTTTGTACAAGTTTGACGAACGTATGAAACATCTAACAACGCGTTTCTAGGACTCTAAACCAAGTTACATGCAACATGAGTTCTTATAAGTTCCTCAATGAGCTTTGTACAAGTTTTACGAACGTATGAAACATCTAACAACGTGTTTCTAGGACTCTAAACCAAGTTTCATGCAACATGAGTGCTTATAAGTTCCTTAATGAGCTTTATACAAGTTTGACGAATGTATGAAACATCTAACAACGCGTTTCTAGGACTCTAAACCAAGTTTCATGCAAGATGAGTGCTTATAAGATCCTCAATGAGCTTTGTACAAGTTTAACAAACGTATGAAACATCTAACAACGCGTTTCTAAAACTCTAAACCAAGTTTCATGCAAGATGAGTGCTTATAAGTTCCTCAATGAGCTTTGTACAAGTTTAACAAATGTATGAAACATCTAACAACACGTTTCTAAAACTCTAAACCAAGTTTCATGCAAGATGAGTGCTTATAAGTTCCTCAATGAGCTTTGTACAAGTTTGACGAATGTATGAAACATCTAACAAATCGTTTCTAGGACTCTAAACCAAGTTTCATGCAACATGAGTGCTTATAAGTTCCTCAATGAGCTTTGTACAAGTTTGACGAATTTATGAAACATCTAACAACGCGTTTCTAGGACTCTAAACCAAGTTTCATGCAACATGAGTGCTTATAAGTTCCTCAATGAGCTTTGTACAAGTTTCACGAATTTATGAAACATCTAACAACGCGTTTCTAGGACTTTAAACCAAGTTTCATGCAACATGAGTGTTTATAAGTGTCTCAATGAGCTTTGTTCAAGTTTGACGAACTTATGAAACATCTAACAACTCGTTTCTAGGACTCTAAACGAAGTTTCATGCAACATGAGAGCTTATGAGTTCCTCAAAGAGCTTTGCACAAGTTTGACGAACGTATGAAACATCTAACAACGCGTTTCTAAGACTCTAAACAAAGTTTCATACAACATGAGAGCTTATAAATTCCTCAATGAGTTTTGTACAAGTTTGACGAACGTATGAAAAATCTAACAACGCTTTTCTAGGACTCTAAACCAAGTTTCAAGCAACATGAGTGCTTATAAGTTCCTCAATGAGCTTTGTACATGTTTCACGAACTTATGAAACATCTAACAACGCGTTTCTAGGACTCTAAACCAAGTTACAGGCAACATGAGTTCTTATAAGTTCCTCAATGAGTTTTGTACAAGTTTCACGAACGTATGAAACATCTAACAACGTGGTTCTAGGACTTTAAACCAAGTTACATGAAACATGAGTTCTTATAAGTTCCTCAATGAGCTTTGTACAAGTTTGACGAACGTATGAAACATCTAACAACGCGTTTCTAGTACTCTAAACCAATTGTCATGCAACATGAGTGTTTATAAGTGTCTCAATGAGATTTGTACAAGTTTGACGAACTTATGAAACATCTAGCAACGCGTTTCTAGGACTCTAAACCAAGTTTCATGCAACTTGAGTGTTTATAAGTTCCTCAATGAGCTTTGTACAAGTTTGAGGAACTTATGAAACATCTAACAACACTTTTCGAGGACTCTAAACAAAGTTTCATGCAACATGAGTGCTTTTAAGTTCCTCAATGAGCTTTGTACAAGTTTCACGAACTTATGAAACATCTAACAACGCGTTTCTAGGACTCTAAAACAAGTTTCATGCAACATGAAAGCTTATAAGTTCCTCAAAGAGCCTTGCACAAGTTTGACGAACGTATGAAACATCTAACAACTCGTTTCTAGGAATATAAACCAAGTTTCATGCAATATGAGTGCTTATAAGTTCCTCATTGAGCTTTGTACAAGTTTGACGAACTTATGAAACATCTAACAACGCGTTTCTAGGACTCTAAACCAAGTTTCATGCAACATGAGTGCTTATAAGTATTTCAATGAGCTTTGTACAAGTTTGACGAACTTATGAAACATCTAACAATGCGTTTCTAGGACTCTAAACCAAGTTTCATGCAACATGAGTGCTTATAAGTTCCTCAATGAGCTTTGTACAAGTTTCACGAATTTATGAAACATCTAACAACGCGTTTCTAGGACTCTAAATCAAGTTTCATGAAACATCAAAGCTTATAAGTTCCTCAATGAGCTTTGTACAAGTTTGACGAACATGTGAAACATCTAACAACGCGTTTTTAGGACTTAAAACCAAGTTTCATGCAACATGAGTGCTTATAAGTTCCTCAATGAGCTTTGTACAAGTTTCACGTACTTATGAAACATATAACAACGCGATTCTAGGACTCTAAACCAAGTTACATGAAACATGAGTTCTTATAAGTTCCTGAATGAGCTTTGTACAAGTTTGACGAACGTATGAAACATCTAACAACGCGTTTCTAGGACTCTAAACCAATTTTCATGCAACATGAGTGTTTATAAGTGTCTCAATGAGCTTTGTACAAGTTTGACGAACTTATGAAACATCTAACAACTCGTTTCTAGGACTCTAAACCAAGATTCATGCAACATGAGAGCATATAAGTTCCTCAAAGAGCTTTGCACAAGTTTGACGAACGTATGATACATCTAACAACGCGTTTCTAAGACTCTAAACAAAGTTTCATGCAACATGAGAGCTTATAAATTCCTCAATGAGCTTTGTACAAGTTTGAAGAACGTATGAAACATCTAACAACGCGTTTCTAGGTCTCTAAACCAAGTTTCAAGCAACATGAGTGCTTATAAGTTCATCAATGAGCTTTGTACATGTTTCACGAACTTATGAAACATCTAACAACGCGTTTCTAGGACTCTAAACCAAGTTACATGCAACATGAGTTCTTATAAGTTCCTCAATGAGTTTTGTACAAGTTTCACGAACGTATGAAACATCTAACAACTCGTTTCTAGGACTCTAAACCAAGTTTCATGCAACATGAGTGTTTATAAGTGTTTCAATGAGCTTTGTACAAGTTTGACGAACTTATGAAACATCTAACAACGCGTTTCTAGGACTTTAAACCAAGTTTCATGCAACATGAGTGCTTATAAGTATCTCAATGAGCTTTGTATAAGTTTGACGAACTTATGAAACATCTAACAACTCGTTTCTAGGACTCTAAACCAAGTTTCATGCAACATGATAGCTTATAAGTTCCTCAATGAGGTTTGTACAAGTTTGCCGAACGTATGAAACATCTAACAACGCGTTTCTAGGACTCTAAACCATGTTTCATGCAATATGAGTGATTATAAGTATCTCAATGAGCTTTGTATAAGTTTGACGAACTTATGTTACATCTAACAACCCGTATCTAGGACTATAAACCAAGTTTCATGCAACATGAGTGTTTATAAGTGTCTCAATGAGCTTTGTACAAGTTTGATGAACTTATGAAACATTTAACAACGCGTTTCTAGGACTCTAAACCGAGTTTCATGCAACATGAGTGATTATAAGTTCCTCAAAGAGCTTTGCACAAGTTTGACGAACGTATGTAACATCTAACAACGCGTTTCTAGAACTCTAAACCAAGTTTCGTGCAACATGAGAGCTTATAAGTTCCTCAAAGAGCTTTGTACAAGTTTGACGAACGTATGAAACATCTAACAACGCGTTTCTAGGACTCTAAACCAAGTTTCAAGCAACATGAGTGCTTAGAAGTTCCTCAATGAGCTTTGTACAAGTTTCACGAACTTATGAAACATCTAACAACGCGTTTCTAGGACTTAAAACCAAGTTACATGCAACATGAGTTATTATAAGTTCCTCAATGAGCTTTATACAAGTTTAACGAACGTATGAAACATATAACGACGCGTTTCTAGGACTCTAAACCAAGTTTCATGCAACATGAGTGTTTATAAGTGTCATAATAAGCTTTGTACAAGTTTGACGAACGTATGAAACATCTAACAACGCGTTTCTAGGACTCTAAACCAAGTTTCAAGCAACATGAGTGCTTAGAAGTTCCTCAATGAGCTTTGTACAAGTTTGACGAACGTATGAAACATCTAACAACGCGTTTCTAGGACTCTAAACCAAGTTCCATGCAACTTGAGTTCTTATAAGTAACTCAATGAGCTTTGTACGTATAAGTTTGACGAACTTATGAAACATCTAACAACGCGTTTCTAGGACTTTAAACCAAGTTTCATGCAACATGAGTGTTTATAAGTGTCTCAATGAGCTTTGTTCAAGTTTGACGAACTTATGAAACATCTAACAACTCGATTCTAGGACTCTAAACCAAGTTTCATGCAACATGAGAGCTTATAAGTTCCTCAAAGAGCTTTGCACAAGTTTGACGAACGTATGAAACATCTAACAACGCGTTTCTAAGACTCTAAACAAAGTTTCATGCAACATTAGAGCTTATAAATTCCTCAATGATCTTTGTACAACTTTGACGAACGTATGAAACATCTAACAACGCTTTTCTAGGACTCTAAACCAAGTTTCAAGCAACATGAGTGCTTATAAGTTCCTCAATGAGCTTTGTACATGTTTCACGAACTTATGAAACATCTAACAACGCGTTTCTATGACTCTAAACCAAGTTACATGCAACATGAGTTCTTATAAGTTCCTCAATGAGTTTTGTACAAGTTTCACGAACGTATGAAACATCTAACAACGCGGTTCTGGGACTTTAAACCAAGTTACATGAAACATGAGTTCTTATAAGTTCCTCAATGAGCTTTGTACAAGTTTGACGAACGTATGAAACATCTAACAACGTGTTTCTAGGACTCCAAACCAATTTTCATGCAACATGAGTGTTTATAAGTGTCTCAATGAGCTTTGTACAAGTTTGACGAACTTATGAAACATCTAGCAACGCGTTTCTAGGACCCTAAACCAAGTTTCATGCAACATGAGTGTTTATAAGTTTCTCAATGAGCTTTGTACAAGTTTGAGGAACTTATGAAACATCTAACAACACTTTTCGAGGACTCTAAACCAAGTTTCAAGCAACATGAGTGCTTATAAGTTCCTCAATGAGCTTTGTACAAGTTTCACAAACTTATGAAACATCTAACAACGCGTTTCTAGGACTCTAAACCAAGTTTTATGCAACATGAGTGTTTATAAGTGTCTCAATGAGCTTTGTACAAGTTTGAAGAACTTATGAAACATCTAACAACGCGTATCGAAGACTCTAAACCAAGTTTCATGCAACATGAGTGTTTATAAGTGTCTCAATGAGCTTTGTACAGGTTTGACGAACTTATGAAACATCTAACAACGCGTTTCTAGGACTCTAAACCAAGTTTCATGCAACATGAGAGCTTATAAGTTTCTCAAAGAGCTTTGTACAAGTTTGACGAACGTATCAAACATCTAACAACGCGTTTCTAGGACTCTAAACCAAGTTTCAAGCAACATGAGTGCTTAGAAGTTCCTCAATGAGCTTTGTACAATTTTCACGAACTTATGAAACAACTAACAACGCGTTTCTAGGACTTTAAACCAAGTTACATGTAACATGAGTTCTTATAAGTTCCTCAATGAGCTTTGTACAAGTTTGACGAACGTATGAAACATCTACCAACGCGTTTCTAGGAATCTAAACCAAGTTTCATGCAACATGAGTGTTTATAAGTGTCATAATGAGCTTTGTACAAGTTTGATGAACTTATGAAACATCTAACAACGCGTTTCTAGGACTCTAAACCAAGTTTCATACAACATGAGTGCTTATAAGTATCTTAATGAGCTTTGTATAAGATTGACAAACTTATGCAACATCTAACAACTCGTTTCTAGGACTCTAAACCAAGTTTCATGCAACATGAGAGCTTATAAGTTCCTAAATGAGCTTTGTACAAGTTTGACGAACTTATGAAACATCTAACATCGCGTTTCTAGGACTTTAAACCAAGTTTCATGCAACATGAGTGTTTATAAGTGTCTCAATGAGCTTTGTACAAGGTTGACGAACTTATGAAACATCTAGCAACGCGTTTCTAGGACCCTAAATCAAGTTTCATGCAACATGAGTGTTTATAAGTTTCTCAATGAGCTTTGTACAAGTTTGAGGAACTTATGAAACATCTAACAACATTTTTCGAGGACTCTAAACCAAGTTTTATGCAACATGAGTGTTTATAAGTGTCTCAATGAGCTTTGTACAAGTTTGAAGAACTTATGAAACATCTAACAACGCGTATCTAGGACTCTAAACCAAGTTTCATGCAACATGAGTGCTTTTAAGTTCCTCAATCAGCTTTGTACAAGATTCAAGAACTTATGAAACATCTAACAACGCCTTTCTAGGACTCTAAACCAAGTTTCATGCAACATGAGAACTTATAAGTTCCTCAAAGAGCTTTGCACAAGTTTGACGAACGTATGAAACATCTAACAACTCGTTTCTAGGAATCTAAACCAAGTTTCATGCAATATGAGTGCGTATAAGTTCCTCATTGAGCTTTGTACAAGTTTGACGAACTTATGAAACATCTAACAACCCGTTTCTAGGACTCTAAACCAAGTTTTATGCAACACGAGTGCTTATAAGTATCTCAATGAGCTTTGTACAAGTTTGACGAACTTATGAAACATCTAACAATGCGTTTCTAGGACTCTAAACAAGTTTCATGCAACATGAGTGCTGATAAGTTCCTCAATGAGCTTTGTACAAATTTCACAAACTTATGAAACATCTAACAACGCGTTTCTAGGACTCTAAATCAAGTTTCATGAAACATCAGAGCTTATAATTTCCTCAATGAGCTTTGTACAAGTTTGACGAACATGTGAA
Source organism: Cochlearia excelsa (assembly GCA_963556525.1). Taxonomy (NCBI): domain Eukaryota; kingdom Viridiplantae; phylum Streptophyta; class Magnoliopsida; order Brassicales; family Brassicaceae; genus Cochlearia; species Cochlearia excelsa. The sequence continues at coordinate 32,635,016 of OY748327.1, read as the reverse complement.
ACATCTAACAACGCGTTTCTAGGACTTTAAACCAAGTTTCATGCAACATGAGTGCTTATAAGTTCCTCAATGAGCTTTGTACAAGTTTCACGATTTTATGAAACATCTAACAACGCGATTCTAGGACTCTAAACCAAGTTACATGAAACATGAGTTCTTATAAGTTCCTCAATGAGCTTTGTACAACTTTGACGAACGTATGAAACATCTAACAACGCTTTTCTAGGACTCTAAAGCAAGTTTCAAGCAACATGAGTGCTTATAAATTCCTCAATGAGCTTTGTACATGTTTCACGAACTTATGAAACATCTAACAACGCGTTTCTAGGACTCTAAACCAAGTTACATGCAACATGAGTTCTTATAAGTTCCTCAATGAGTTTTGTACAAGTTTCACGAACGTATGAAACATCTAACAACGCGGTTCTAGGACTTTAAACCAAGTTAGATGAAACATGAGTTCTTATAAGTTCCTCAATGAGCTTTGTACAAGTTTGACGAACGTATGAAACATATAACAACGCGTTTCTAGGACTCTAAACCGATTTTCATGCAACATGAGTGTTTATAAGTGTCTCAATGAGCTTTGTACAAGTTTGACGAACTTATGAAACATCTAGCAACGCGTTTCTAGGACCCTAAACCAAGTTTCATGCAACATGAGTGTTTATAAGTTTCTCAATGAGCTTTGTACAAGTTTGAGGAACTTATGAAATATCTAACAACAGTTTTCGAGGTCTCTAAACCAAGTTTAAAGAAACATGAGTGCTTATAAGTTCCTCAATGAGCTTTGTACAAGTTTCACGAATTTATGAAACATCTAACAACGCGTTTCTAGGACTCTAAACCAAGTTTTATGCAACATGAGTGTTTATAAGTGTCTCAATGAGCTTTGTACAAGTTTGAAGAACTTATGAAACATCTAACAACGCGTATCTAGGACTTTAAACCAAGTTTCATGCAACATGAGTGCTTTTAAGTTCCTCAATGAGCTTTGTACAAGATTCACGAACTTATGAAACATCTAACAACGCCTTTCTAGGACTCTAAACCAAGTTTCATGCAACATGAGAACTTATAAGTTCCTCAAAGAGCTTTGCACAAGTTTGACGAACGTATGAAACATCTAACAACTCGTTTCTAGGAATCTAAACCAAGTTTCATGCAATATGAGTGCGTATAAGTTCCTCATTGAGCTTTGTACAAGTTTGACGAACTTATGAAACATCTAACAACCCGTTTCTAGGACTCTAAACCAAGTTTCATGCAACATGAGTGCTTATAAGTATCTCAATGAGCTTTGTACAAGTTTGACGAACTTATGAAACATCTAACAATGCGTTTCTAGGACTCTAAACCAAGTTTCATGCAACATGAGTGCTTATAAGTTCCTCAATGAGCTTTGTACAAATTTCACAAACTTATGAAACATCTAACAACGCGTTTCTAGGACTCTAAATCAAGTTTCATGAAACATCAGAGCTTATAAGTTCCTCAATGAGCTTTGTACAAGTTTGACGAACATGTGAAACATCTAACAACGCGTTTCTAGGACTTTAAACCAAGTTTCATGCAACATGAGTGCTTATAAGTTCCTCAATGAGCTTTGTACAAGTTTCACGAACTTATGAAACATCTAACAACGCGATTCTAGGACTCTAAACCAAGTTACATGAAACATGAGTTCTTATAAGTTCCTCAATGATCTTTGTACAACTTTGACGAACGTATGAAACATCTAACAACGCTTTTCTAGGACTCTAAACCAAGTTTCAAGCAACATGAATGCTTATAAATTCCTCAATGAGCTTTGTACATGTTTCACGAACTTATGAAACATCTAACAACGCGTTTCTAGGACTATAAACCAAGTAACATGCAACATGAGTTCTTATAAGTTCCTCAATGAGTTTTGTACAAGTTTCACGAACGTATGAAACATCTAACAACGCGGTTCTAGGACTTTAAACCAAGTTACATGAAACATGAGTTCTTATAAGTTTCTCAATGAGCTTTGTACAAGTTTGACGAATGTATGAAACATCTAACAACGCGTTTCTAGGACTCTAAACCGATTTTCATGCAACATGAGTGTTTATAAGTGTCTCAATGAGCTTTGTACAAGTTTGACGAACTTATGAAACATCTAGCAACGCGTTTCTAGGACCCTAAACCAAGTTTCATGCAACATGAGTGTTTATAAGTTTCTCAATGAGCTTTGTACAAGTTTGAGGAACTTATGAAACATCTAACAACACTTTTCGAGGACTCTAAACCAAGTTTCAAGCAACATGAGTGCTTATAAGTTCCTCAATGAGCTTTGTACAAGTTTCACGAATTTATGAAACATCTAACAACGCGTTTCTAGGACTCTAAACCAAGTTTCATGCAACATGAGTGTTTATAAGTGTCTCAATGAGCTTTGTACAAGTTTGAAGAACTTATGAAACATCTAACAACACGTATCGAGGACTCTAAACCAAGTTTCATGCAACATGAGTGCTTTTAAGTTCCTCAATGAGCTTTGTACAAGATTAACGAACTTATGAAACATCTAACAACGCCTTTCTAGGATTCTAAACCAAGTTTCATGCAACATGAGAACTTATAAGTTCCTCAAAGAGCTTTGCACAAGTTTGACGAACGTATGAAACATCTAACAACTCGTTTCTAGGAATCTAAACCAAGTTTCATGCAATATGAGTGCGTATAAGTTCCTCATTGAGCTTTGTACAAGTTTGATGAACTTATGAAACATCTAACAACGCGTTTCTAGGACTCTAAACCAAGTTTCATGCAACATAAGTGCTTATAAGTATCTCAATGAGCATTGTACAAGTTTTACGAACTTATAAAACATCTAACAATGCGTTTCTAGGACTCTAAACCAAGTTTCATGCAACATGAGTGCTTATAAGTTCCTCAATGAGCTTTGTACAAATTTCACAAACTTATGAAACATCTAACAACGCGTTTCTAGGACTCTAAATCAGATTTCATGAAACATCAGAGCTTATAAGTTCCTCAATGAGCTTTGTACAAGTTTGACGAACATGTGAAACATCTAACAACGCGTTTCTAGGACTTTAAACCAATTTTCATGCAACATGAGTGCTTATAAGTTCCTCAATGAGCTTTGTACAAGTTTCACGAACTTATGAAACATCTAACAACGCGATTCTAGGACTCTAAACCAAGTTACATGAAACATGAGTTCTTATAAGTTCCTCAATGAGCTTTGTACAAGTTTAACGAACGTATGAAACATCTAACAACGTGTTTCTAAGACTCTAAACCAAGTTTCATGCAACATGAGTGATTATAAGTGCCTCAAAGAGCTTTGCACAAGTTTGACGAACGTATGAAACATCTAACAACGCGTTTCTAAGAATCTAAACAAAGTTTCATGCAATATGAGTGCTTATAAGTTCCTCATTGAGCTTTGTACAAGTTTGACGAACTTATGAAACATCTAACAACGGGTTTCTAGGACTCTAAACCAAGTTTCAGCAAACATGAGTGCTTATAAGTTCCTCAATGAGCTTTGTACAAGTTTCACGAACTTATGAAACATCTAACAACACGTTTCTAGGAATCTAAACCAAATTACATGCAACATGAGTTCTTATAAGTTCCTCAATGAGCTTTGTACAAGTTTGACGAACGTATGAAACATCTAACAACGCGTTTCTAGGACTCTAAACCAAGTTTCATGCAACATGAGTGCTTATAAGTATCTCAATGAGCTTTGTACAAGTTTGACGAACTTATGAAACATCAAACAATGCGTTTCTAGGACTCTAAACAAGTTTCATGCAACATGAGTGCTTATAAGTTCCTCAATGAGCTTTGTACAAATTTCACAAACTTATGAAACATCTAACAACGCGTTTCTAGGACTCTAAATCAAGTTTCATGAAACATCAAAGCTTATAATTTCCTCAATGAGCTTTGTACAAGTTTGACGAACATGTGAAACATCTAACAACGCGTTTCTAGGACTTTATACCAAGTTTCATGCAACATGAGTGCTTATAAGTTCCTCAATGAGCTTTGTACAAGTTTCACGAACTTATGAAACATCTAACAACGCAATTCTAGGACTCTAAACCAAGTTACATGAAACATGAGTTCTTATAAGTTCCTCAATGAGCTTTGTACAACTTTGACGAACGTATGAAACATCTAACAACGCTTTTCTAGGACTCTAAACCAAGTTTCAAGCAACATGAGTGCTTATAAATTCCTCAATGAGCTTTGTACATGTTTCACGAACTTATGAAACATCTAACAACGCGTTTCTAGGACTCTAAACCAAGTTACATGCAACATGAGTTCTTATAAGTTCCTCAATGAGTTTTGTACAAGTTTCACGAACGTATGAAACATCTAACAACGCGGTTCTAGGACTTTAAACGAAGTTACATGAAACATGAGTTCTTATAAGTTCCTCAATGAGCTTTGTACAAGTTTGACGAACGTATGAAACATCTAACAACGCGTTTCTAGGACTCTAAACCGATTTTCATGCAACATGAGTGTTTATAATTGTCTCAATGAGCTTTGTACAAGTTTGACGAACTTATTAAACATCTAGCAACGCATTTCTAGGACCCTAAACCAAGTTTCATGCAACATGAGTGTTTATAAGTTTCTCAATGAGCTTCGTACAAGTTTGAGGAACTTATGAAACATCTAACAACACTTTTCGAGGACTCTAAACCAAGTTTCAAGCAACATGATTGCTTATAAGTTCCTCAATGAGCTTTGTACAAGTTTCACGAATTTATGAAACATCTAACAACGCGTTTCTAGGACTCTAAACCAAGTTTTATGCAACATGAGTGTTTATAAGTGTCTCAATGAGCTTTGTACAAGTTTGAAGAACTTATGAAACATCTAACAACGCGTATCTAGGACTCTAAACCAAGTTTCATGCAACATGAGTGCTTTTAAGTTCCTCAATGAGCTTTGTACAAGATTCACGAACTTATGAAACATCTAACAACGCCTTTCTAGGACTCTAAACCAAGTTTCATGCAACATGAGAACTTATAAGTTCCTCAAAGAGCTTTGCACAAGTTTGACGAACGTATGAAACATCTAACAATTCGTTTCTAGGAAACTAAACCAAGTTTCATGCAATATGAGTGCGTATAAGTTCCTCATTGAGCTTTGTACAAGTTTGACGAACTTATGAAACATCTAACAACGCGTTTCTAGGACTCCAAACCAAGTTTCATGCAACATGAGTGCTTATAAGTATCTCAATGAGCTTTGTACAAGTTTGACGAACTTATGAAACATTTAACAATGCGTTACTAGGACTCTAAACCAAGTTTCATGCAACATGAGTGCTTATAAGTTCCTCAATGAGCTTTGTACAAATTTCACAAACTTATGAAACATCTAACAACGCGTTTCTAGGACTCTAAATCAAGTTTCATGAAACATCAGAGCTTATAAGTTCCTCAATGAGCTTTGTACAAGTTTGACGAACATGTGAAACGTCTAACAACGCGTTTCTAGGACTTTAAACCAAGTTTCATGCAACATGAGTGCTTATAAGTTCCTCAATGAGCTTTGTACAAGTTTCACGAACTTATGAAACATCTAACAACGCGATTCTAGGACTCTAAACCAAGTTACATGAAACATGAGTTCTTATAAGTTCCTCAATGAGCTTTGTACACTTTTGACGAACATATGAAACATCTAACAACGCTTTTCTAGGACTTTAAACCAAGTTTCAAGCAACATGAGTGCTTATAAATTCCTCAATGAGCTTTGTACATGTTTCACGAACTTATGAAACATCTAACAACGCGTTTCTAGGACTCTAAACCAAGTTACATGCAACATGAGTTCTTATAAGTTCCTCAATGAGTTTTGTACAAGTTTCACGAACGTATGAAACATCTAACAACGCGGTTCTAGGACTTTAAACCAAGTTACATGAAACATGAGTTCTTATAAGTTCCTCAATGAGCTTTGTACAAGTTTGACGAACGTATGAAACATCTAACAACGCGTTTCTAGGACTCTAAACCGATTTTCATGCAACATGAGTGTTTATAAGTGTCTCAATGAGCTTTGTACAAGTTTGACGAACTTATGAAATATCTAGCAACGCGTTTCTAGGACCCTACACCAAGTTTCATGCAACATGAGTGTTTATAAGTTTTTCAATGAGCTTTGTACAAGTTTGAGGAACTTATGAAACATCTAACAACACTTTTCGAGGACTCTAAACCAAGTTTCAAGCAACATGAGTGCTTATAAGTTCCTCAATGAGCTTTTTACAAGTTTCACGAATTTATGAAACATCTAACAATGCGTTTCTAGGACTCTAAACCAAGTTTTATGCAACATGAGTGTTTATAAGTGTCTCAATGAGCTTTGTACAAGTTTGAAGAACTTATGAAACATCTAACAACACGTATCGAGGAATCTAAACCAAGTTTCATGCAACATGAGTGCTTTTAAGTTCCTCAATGAGCTTTATACAAGATTCACGAACTTATGAAACATCTACCAACGCCTTTCTAGGACTCTAAACCAAGTTTCATGCAACATGAGAACTTATAAGTTCCTCAAAGAGCTTTGCACAAGTTTGACGAACGTATGAAACATATAACAACTCGTTTCTAGGAATCTAAACCAAGTTTCATGCAATATGAGTGCGTATAAGTTCCTCATTGAGCTAAATACAAGTTTGACGAACTTATGAAACATCTAACAACGCGTTTCTAGGACTCTAAACCAAGTTACATGCAACATGAGTGCTTATAAGTTCCTCAATGAGCTTTGTACAAATTTCACAAACTTATGAAACATCTAACAACACGTTTCTAGGACTCTAAACCAAGTTACATGAAACATGAGTTCTTATAAGTTCCTCAATGAGCTTTGTACAAGTTTAATGAACGTATGAAACATCTAACAACGCGTTTCTAGGACTCTAAACCAAGTTTCATGGAACATGAGTGCTTATAAGTTCCTCAATGAGCTTTGTACAAGTTTCACGAACTTATGAAACATCTAACAACACGTTTCTAGGAATCTAAACCAAATTACATGCAACATGAGTTCTTATAAGTTCCTCAATGAGCTTTGTACAAGTTTGACGAACGTATGAAACATCTAACAATGCGTTTCTAGGACTCTAAACCAAGTCTCATGCAACATGAGTGCTTATAAGTTCCTCAATGAGCCTTGTACAAGTTTGACGAACTTATTAAACATCTAACAACGCGTTTCTAGGACTCTAAACCAAGTTTCTTGCAACATGAGTGCTTATAAGTTCCTCAATGAGCTTTGTACAAGTTTGACGAACTTATGAAACATCTAACAACGCGTTTCTAGGACTCTAAACCAAGTTTCATGCAACATGAGTGCTTATAAGTATCTCAATGAGCTTTGTACAAGTTTGACGAACTAATGAAACATCTAACAATGCGTTTCTAAGACTCTAAACAAAGTTTCACGCAACATGAGTGCTTATAAGTTCCTCAATGAGCTTTGTACAAGTTTCACGAACTTATGAAACATTTAACAACGCGTTTCTAGGACTCTAGACCATGTTTCATGCAACATGAGTGCTTATAAATTCCTCAATGAGATTTGTACAATTTTGACGAACTTATGAAACATCTAACAATGCGTTTGTAGGACTCTAATCCATGTTTCATGCAACATGAGAGCTTATAAGTTCCTCAAAGAGCTTTGCACAAGTTTGACGAACGTATGAAACATTTAACAACGCGTTTCTAGGATTATAAACCAAGTTTCATTCAACATGAGTGCTTACAAGTTCCTCAATGAGCTTTATTCAAGTTTCACAAACTTATGAAACATCTAACAACGCGTTTCTAGGACTCTAAACCAAGTTTCATGAAACATGAGTGTTTATAAGTGTCTCAATGAGCTTTGTACAGGTTTGACGAACTTATGAAACATCTAACAACGCGTTTCTAGGACTCTAAACCAAGTTTCATGCAACATGAGAGCTTATAAATTCCTCAAAGAGCTTTGTACAAGTTTGACGAACGTATGAAACATCTAACAACGCGTTTCTAGGACTCTAAACCGAGTTTCAAGCAACATGAGTGCTTAGAAGTTCCTCAATGAGCTTTGTACAAGTTTCACGAACTTATGAAACATCTAACAACGCGTTTCTAGGACTTTAAATCAAGTTACATGCAACATGAGTTCTTATAAGTTCCTCAATGAGCTTTGTACAAGTTTGACGAACGTATGAAACATCTAACAACGCGTTTCTAGGACTTTAAACCAAGTTTCATACAACATGAGTGCTTATAAGTATCTCAATGAGCTTTGTATAAGTTTGACAAACTTATGCAACATCTAACAACTCGTTTCTAGGACTCTAAACCAAGTTTCATGCAACATGAGAGCTTATAAGTTCCTCAATGAGCTTTGTACAAGTTTGACGAACGTATGAAACATCTAACAACGCGTTTCTAGGATTCTAAACCAAGTTCCATGCAACATGAGTTCTTATAAGTAACTCAATGAGCTTTGTATAAGTTTGACGAACTTATGAAACATCTAACAACGCGTTTCTACGACTTTAAACCAAGTTTCATGCAACATGAGTGTTTATAAGTGTCTCAATGAGCTTTGTTCAAGTTTGACGAACTTATGAAACATCTAACAACTCGTTTCTAGGACTCTAAACCAAGTTTCATGCAACATGAGAGCTTATACTTTCCTCAAAGAGCTTTGCACAAGTTTGACGAACGTATGAAACATCTAACAACGCGTTTCTAAAACTCTAACAAAGTTTCATGCAACATGAGAGCTTATAAATTCCTCAATGCGCTTTGTACAACTTTGACGAACGTATGAAACATCTAACAACGCTTTTCTAGGACTCTAAACCAAGTTTCAAGCAACATGAGTTCTTATAAGTTCCTCAATGAGCTTTGTACATGTTTCACGAACTTATGAAACATCTAACAACGCGTTTATAGGACTCTAAACCAAGTTACATGCAACATGAGTTCTTATAAGTTACTCAATGAGTATTGTACAAGTTTCACGAACGTATGAAACATCTAACAACGCGGTTCTAGGACTTTAAACCAAGTTACATGAAACATGAGTGTTTATTAGTGTCTCAATGAGCTTTGTACAAGTTTGACGAACTTATGAAACATCTAGCAACGCGTTTCTAGGACCCTAAACCAAGTTTCATGCAACATGAGTGTTTATAAGTTTCTCAATGAGCTTTGTACAAGTTTGAGGAACTTATGAAACATCTAACAACACATTTCGAGGACTCTAAACCAAGTTTCAAGAAACATGAGTGCTTATAAGTTCCTCAATGAGATTTGTACAAGTTTCACGAACTTATGAAACATCTAACAACGCGTTTCTAGGACTCTAAACCAAGTTTTATGCAACATGAGTGTTTATAAGTGTCTCAATGAGCTTTGTACAAGTTTGAAGAACTTATGAAACATCTAACAACGTGTATCGAGGACTCTAAACCAAGTTTCATGCAACATGAGTGCTTTTAAGTTCCTCAATGAGCTTTGTACAAGATTCACGAACTTATGAAACATCTAACAACGCGTTTCTAGGACTCTAAACCAAGTTTCATGCAACATGAGAACTTATAAGTTCCTCAAAGAGCTTTGCACAAGTTTGACGAACATATGAAACATCTAACAACTCGTTTCTAGGAATCTAAACCAAGTTTCATGCAATATGAGTGCGTATAAGTTCCGCATTGAGCTTTGTACAAGTTTGACGAACTTATGAAACATCTAACAACGCGTTTCTAGGACTCTAAACTAAGTTTCATGCAACATGAGTTCTTATAAGTATCTCAATGAGCTTTGTACAAGTTTGACGAACTTATGAAACATCTAACAATGCGTTTCTAGGACTCTAAACCAAGTTTCATGCAACATGAGTGCTTATAAGTTTCTCAATGAGCTTTGTACAAGTTTCACAAACTTATGAAACATCTAACAACGCGTTTCTAGGACTCTAAATCAAGTTTCATGAAACATCAGAGCTTATAAGTTCCTCAATGAGCTTTGTACAAGTTTGACGAACATGTGAAACATCTAACAACGCGTTTCTAGGACTTTAAACCAAGTTTCATGCAACATGAGTGCTTATAAGTTCCTCAATGAGCTTTGTACAAGTTTCACGAACTTATGAAACATCTAACAACGCGATTCTAGGACTCTAAACCAAGTTACATGAAACATGAGTTCTTATCAGTTCCTCAATGAGCTTTGTACAAGTTTGACGAACGTATGAAACATCTAACAACGCGCTTCTAGGACTCTAAACCAAGTTTCATGCAACATGAGTGTTTATAAGTGTCTCAATGAGCTTTGTACAAGTTTGACGAACTTATGAAACATCTAACAACTCGTTTCTAGGACTCTAAACCAAGTTTCATGCAACATGAGAGCTTATAAGTTCCTCAAAGAGCTATGCACAAGTTTGACGAACGTATGAAACATCTAACAACGCGTTTCTAAGACTCTAAACAAAGTTTCATGCAACATGAGAGCTTATAAATTCCTCAATGAGCTTTGTACAAGTTTGAAGAACTTATGAAAGATCTAACAAAGCGTTTCTAGGACTCTAAACCAAGTTTCAAGCAACATGAGTGCTTATAAGTTCCTAAATGAGCTTTGTACATGTTTCACGAACTTATGAAACATCTAACAACGCGTTTCTAGGACTCTAAACCAAGTTACATGCAACATGAGTTCTTATAAGTTCCTCAATGAGTTTTGTACAAGTTTCACGAACGTATGAAACATCTAACAACGCGTTTCTAGGACTCTAAACCAAGTTTAATGCAACATGAGTGTTTATAAGTGTTTCAATGAGCTTTGTACAAGTTTGACGAACTTATGAAACATCTAACAACGCGTTTCTAGGACTCTAAACCAAGTTTCATGCAACATGAGTGCTTATAAGTATCTCAATGAGCTTTGTATAAGTTTGACGAACTTATGAAACATATAACAACTCGTTTGTAGGACTCTAAACCAAGTTTCATGCAACATGAGAGCTTATAAGTTCCTCAATGAGCTTTGTACAAGTTTGACGAACGTATGAAACATCTAACAACGCGTTTCTAGGACTCTAAACCATGTTTCATGCAACATGAGTGCTTATAAGTATCTAAATGAGCTTTGTATAAGTTTGACGAACTTATGAAACATCTAACAACCCGTTTTTAGGACTATAAACCAAGTTTCATGCAACATGAGTGTTTATAAGTGTCTCAATGAGCTTTGTACAAGCTTGATGAACTTATGAAACATTTAACAACGCGTTTCTAGGACTCTAAACCAAGTTTCATGCAACATGGGTGATTATAAGTTCCTCAAAGAGCTTTGCACAAGTTTGACGAACGTATGAAACATCTAACAACGCGTTTCTAAGAATCTAAACAAAGTTTCATGCAATATGAGTGCTTATAAGTTCCTCATTGAGCTTTGTACAAGTTTGACGAACTTATGAAACATCTAACAACGCGTTTCAAGGACTCTAAACCAAGTTTCATGCAACATGAGTGCTTATAAGTTCCTCAATGAGCTTTGTACAAGTTTCGCGAACTTATGAAACATCTAGCAACGTGTTTCTAGAACTCTAAATCAAGTTTCATGTAACATGAGAGCTTATAAGTTCCTCAATGAGCTTTGTACAAGTTTGACGAACATATGAAACATCTAACAACTCATTTCTAGGACTCTAAACCAATTTTCATGCAACATGAGTGCTTATAAGTTCCTCAATGAGCTTTGTACAAATTTGACGAACGTATGAAACATCTAACAACTCATTTCGAGGACTCTAAACCAAGTTTCATGCAACATGAGTGCTTATAAGTTCCTCAATGAGCTTTGTACAAGTTTCACGAAATTGTGAAACATCTAACAACGCGATTCTAGGACTCTAAACCAAGTTACATGAAACATGAGTTCTTATAAGTTCCTCAATGAGCTTTGTACAAGTTTGACGAACGTATGAAACATCTAAAAAGCGTTTCTAGGACTCTAAACCAATTTTCATGCAACAAAAGTGTTTATAAGTGTCTCAATGAGCTTTGTACAAGTTTGACGAACTTATGAAACATCTAGCAACACGTTTCCAGGACTCTAAACCAAGTTTCATGCAACATGAGTGTTTATAAGTTTCTCAATGAGCTTTGTACAAGTTTGAGGAACTTATGAAACATCTAACAATACTTTTCGAGGACTCTAAACCAAGTTTCATGCAACATGAGTGCTTTTAAGTTCCTCAATGAGCTTTGTACAAGTTTCACGAACTTATGAAACATCTAACAACGCGTTTCTAGGACTCTGAATCAAGTTTCGTTCAACATGATAGCTTATAAGTTCCTCAATGAGCTTTGTACAAGTTTGACGAACTTATGAAACATCTAACAACGCGTTTCTAGGACTCTAAACCAAGTTTCATGCAACATGAGTGCTTATAAGTTCCTCAATGAGCTTTGTACAAATTTCACGAACTTATGAAACATCTAACAACGCGTTTCTAGGACTCTAAACCAAGTTACATGCAACATGAGTTCTTATAAGTTCCTCAATGAGTTTTGTACAAGTTTGACGAACTTATGAAACATCTAACAACGCGTTTCTAGGACTCTAAACCAAGTTACATGCAACATGAGTTCTTATAAGTTCCTCAATGAGCTTTGTACATGTTTGACGAACTTATGAAACATCTAACAACGCGTTTATAGGACTCTAAACCAAGTTTCATGCAACATGAGTGATTATAAGTGTCTCAATAAGCTTTGTACAAGTTTGACGAACTTATGAAACATCTAACAACTCGTTTCTAGGACTCTAAACCAAGTTTCATGCAACATGAGTGCTTATAAGAGTCTCAATGAGCTTTGTATAACTTTGACGAACTTATGAAACATCTAACAACGCGTTTCTATGACTCTAAACCAAGTTTCATGCAACATGAGTGTTTATAAGTGTCTCAATGAGCTTTGTACAAGTTTGACGAACTTATGAAATATCTAACAACGCGTTTCGAGGACTCTAAACCAAGTTTCATGCAACATGAGTGCTTATAAGTACCTCAATGAGCTTTGTACAAGTTTCACGAATTTATGAAACATATAACAACGCGTTTCTAGGACTCTAAACCAAGTTACATGCAACATGAGTTCTTATAAGTTCCTCAATGAGCTTTTTACAAGTTTGACGAACGTATGAAACATCTAACAACGCGTTTCTAGGACTCTAAACCAAGTTTCATGCAACAAGAGTGCTTATAAGTATCTCAATGATCTTTGTATAAGTTTGACGAACTTATGAAACATCTAACTACTCGTTTCTAGGACTCTAAACCAAGTTTCATGCAACATGAGAGCATATAAGTTCTTCAATGAGCTTTGTACAAGTTTGACAAACTTATGAAACATCTAACAACGCGTTTCTAGGACTCTAAACCAAGTTACATGCAACATGAGTTCTTATAAGTTCCTCAATGAGCTTTGTACATGTTTGACGAACTTATGAAACATCTAACAACGCGTTTCTAGGACTCTAAACCAAGTTTCATGCAACATGAGTGGTTATAAGTGTCTCAATGAGCTTTGTACAAGTTTGACGAACTTATGAAACATCTAACAATTCGTTTCTAGGACTCTAAACCAAGTTTCATGCAACATGAGAGCTTAGAAGTTCCTCATAGAGCTTTGCACAAGTTTGACGAACGTATGAAACATCTAACAACGCGTTTCTAGGACTCTAAACCAAGTTTCATGCAACATGAGTGCTTATAAGTTCCTCAATGAGCATTGTACAAGTTTGACAAACTTATGAAACATCTGACAACGCGTTTCTAGGACTCTAAACAAGGTTTCATGCAATATGAGTGCTTATAAGTATCTCAATGATCTTATTACAAGTTTGACGAACTTATGAAACATCTAACAATGCGTTTCTAGGACTCTAAACCAAGTTTCATGCAACATAAGTGCTTATAAGTTCCTTAATGAGCTTTTTACAAGTTTCACGAAATTATGAAACATCTAACAACCCGTTTCTAGGACTCTAAACCAAGTTTCATGCAACATGAGTGCTTATAAGTTCCTTAATGAGCTTTGTACAAGTTTCACGAACTTATGAAATATCTAACAACGCGTTTCTAGGAATCTAAACCAAATTACATGCAACATGAGTTCTTATAAGTTCCTCAATGAGCTTTGTACAAGTTTGACGAACGTATGAAACATCTAACAACGCGTTTCTAGGACTCTAAACCAAGTTTCATGCAACATGAGTGCTTATAAGTATCTCAATGAGCTTTGTATAAGTTTGAAAAACTTATGAAACATCTAACAACTCGTATCTTGGACTCTAAACCAAGTTTCATGCAACATGAGAGCTTATAAGTTCCTCAAAGAGCTTTGCACAAGTTTGACGAACGTATGAAACATCTAACAACGAGTTTCTAAGACTCTAAACCAAGTTTCATGCAACATGAGTGCTTATAAGTATCTCAATGAGCTTTGTACAAGTTTGACGAAATAATGAAACATCTAACAATGCGTTTCTAGGACTCTAAACCAAGTTTCATGCAACATGAGTGCTTATAAGTTCCTCAATGATCTTTGTACAAGTTTGACGAACTTATTAAACATCTAACAACGCGTTTCTAGGACTCTAAACCAAGTTTCATGCAACATGAGTGCTTATAAGTTCCTCAATGAGCTTTGTACAAGTTTGACGAACTTATGAAACATCTAACAACGCGTTTCTAGGATTCTAAACCAAGTTTCATGCAACATGAGTTCTTATAAGTATCTCAATGAGCTTTGTACAAGTTTGACGAACTAATGAAACATCTAACAATTCGTTTCTAGAACTCTAAACCAGGTTTCATGCAACTTGAGTGCTTATAAGTGTCTCAATGAGCTTTGTACAAGTTTGACGAACTTATGAAACATCTAACAACTCGTTTCTTGGACTCTAAACCAAGTTTCATGCAACATGAGAGCTTATAAGTTCCTCAAAGAGCTTTGCACAAGTTTGACGAACGTATGAAACATCTAACAACGCGTTTCTAGGATTATAAACCAAGTTTCATGCAACATGAGTTCTTATAAGTTCCTCAATGATATTTGTTTAAGTTTCACGAAATTATGAAACATTTAACAACGCGTTTCTAGGACTCTAAACCAAGTTTCATGCAACATGAGTGTTTATAAGTGTCTCAATGAGCTTTGTACAGGTTTGACGAACTTATGAAACATCTAACAACGCGTTTCTAGCGTTTCTAGGACTCTAAACCACGTCTCATGCAACATGAGAGCTTATAAGTTCCTCAAAGAGCTTTGTACAAGTTTGACGATCGTATGAAACATCTAACAACGCGTTTCTAGGACTCTAAACAAAGTTTCAAGCAACATGAGTGCTTAGAAGTTCCTCAATGAGCTTTGTACAAGTTTCACGAACTTATGAAATATCTAACAACGCGTTTCTAGGACTCTAAACCAAGTTTCATGCAACATG
Organism: Cochlearia excelsa; assembly: GCA_963556525.1. NCBI lineage: Eukaryota > Viridiplantae > Streptophyta > Magnoliopsida > Brassicales > Brassicaceae > Cochlearia > Cochlearia excelsa. The sequence continues at coordinate 32,619,456 of OY748327.1, read as the reverse complement.
AGTGTTTATAAGTGTCATAATGAGCTTTGTACAAGTTTGATGAACTTATGAAACATCTAACAACGCGTTTCTAGGACTCTAAACCAAGTTTCATGCAACATGAGTGTTTATAAGTGTCATAATGAGCTTTGTACAAGTTTGATGAACGTATGAAACATCTAACAACGCGTTTCTAGGACACTAAACCAAGTTTCATGCAACATGAGTGCTTGTAAGTATCTCAATGAGCTTTGTATAAGTTTGGCAAACTTATGCAACATCTAACAACTCGTTTCTAGGACACTAAACCAAGTTTCATGCAACATGAGAGCTTATAAGTTCCTCAATGAGCTTTGTACAAGTTTGACGAACGTATGAAACATCTAACAACGCGTTTCTAGGACTCTAAAGCAAGTTCCATGCAACAGGAGTTCTTATAAGTATCTCAATAGCATTGTATAAGTTTGACGAACTTATGAAACATCTAACAACGCGTTTCTAGGACTTTAAACCAAGTTTCATGCAACATGAGTATTTACAAGTGTCTCAATGAGCTTTGTTCAAGATTGACGAACTTATGAAACATCTAACAACGCGTTTCTAGAACTCTAAACCAAGTTTCATACAACATGAGTGATTATAAATGTCTCAATGAGCTTTGTACAAGTTTGACGAACTTATGAAACATCTAACAACGCGTTTCTAGGATTCTAGACCATGTTTCATGCAACATGAGTGCTTATAAGTTCCTCAATGAGATTTGTACAAGTTTGACGAACTTATGAAACATCTAACAACGCGTTTCTAGGATTCTAAACCAAGTTTCATGCAACATGAATTCTTATAAGTATCTCAATGAGCTTTGTACAAGTTTGACGAACTAATGAAACATCTAACAATTCGTTTCTAGAACTCTAAACCAGGTTTCATGCAACTTGAGTGCTTATAAGTGTCTCAATGAGCTTTGTACAAGTTTGACGAACTTATGAAACATCTAACAACTCGTTTCTTGGACTCTAGACCAAGTTTCATGCAACATGAGAGCTTATAAGTTCCTCAAAGAGCTTTGCACAAGTTTGACGAACGTATGAAACATCTAACAACGCGTTTCTAGGATTATAAACCAAGTTTCATGCAACATGAGTTCTTATAAGTTCCTCAATGATATTTGTTCAAGTTTCACGAAATTATGAAACATTTAACAACGCGTTTCTAGGACTCCAAACCAAGTTTCATGCAACATGAGTGTTTATAAGTGTCTCAATGAGCTTTGTACAGGTTTGACGAACTTATGAAACATCTAACAACGCGTTTCTAGCGTTTCTAGGACTCTAAACCACGTCTCATGCAACATGAGAGCTTATAAGTTCCTCAAAGAGCTTTGTACAAGTTTGACGATCGTATGAAACATCTAACAACGCGTTTCTAGGACTCTAAACAAAGTTTCAAGCAACATGAGTGCTTAGAAGTTCCTCAATGAGCTTTGTACAAGTTTCACGAACTTATGAAATATCTAACAACGCGTTTCTAGGACTCTAAACCAAGTTTCATGCAACATGAGTGTTTATAAGTGTCATAATGAGCTTTGTACAAGTTTGATGAACTTATGAAACATCTAACAACGCGTTTCTAGGACTCTAAACCAAGTTTCATGCAACATGAGTGTTTATAAGTGTCATAATGAGCTTTTTACAAGTTTGATGAACGTATGAAACATCTAACAACGCGTTTCTAGGACACTAAACCAAGTTTCATGCAACATGAGTGCTTGTAAGTATCTCAATGAGCTTTGTATAAGTTTGGCAAACTTATGCAACATCTAACAACTCGTTTCTAGGACACTAAACCAAGTTTCATGCAACATGAGAGCTTATAAGTTCCTCAATGAGCTTTGTACAAGTTTAACGAACGTATGAAACATCTAACAACGCGTTTCTAGGACTCTAAACCAAGTTCCATGCAACAGGAGTTCTTATAAGTATCTCAATGAGCTTTGTATAAGTTTGACGAACTTATGAAACATCTAACAACGCGTTTCTAGGACTTTAAACCAAGTTTCATGCAACATGAGTATTTATAAGTGTCTCAATGAGCTTTGTTCAAGATTGACGAACTTATGAAACATCTAACAACGCGTTTCTAGAACTCTAAACCAAGTTTCATACAACATGAGTGATTATAAGTGTCTCAATGAGCTTTGTACAAGTTTGACGAACTTATGAAACATCTAACAACGCGTTTCTAGGATTCTAGACCATGTTTCATGCAACATGAGTGCTTATAAGTTCCTCAATGAGATTTGTACAAGTTTGACGAACTTATGAAACATCTAACAATGCGCTTCTAGGACTCTAATCCATGTTTCATGCAACATCAGTGATTATAAGTGTCTCAATGAGCTTTGTACAAGTTTGACGAACTTATGAAACATCTAACAACTCGTTTCTTGGACTCTAAACCAAGTTTCATGCAACATGAGAGCTTATAAGTTCCTCAAAGAGCTTTGCACAAGTTTGACGATCGTATGAAACATCTAACAACGCGTTTCTGGGTTTATAAACCAAGTTTCATGCAACATGAGTGCTTATAAGTTCCTCAATGAGCTTTGTTCAAGTTTCACGAACTTATGAAACATCTAACAACACGTTTCTAGGACTCTAAACGAAGTTTCATGCAACATGAGTGTTTATAAGTGTCTCAATGAGCTTTGCACAGGTTTGACGAACTTATGAAACATCTAACAACGCGTTTCTAGGACTGTAAACAAAGTTTCAAGCAACATGAGTGCTTAAAAGTTCCTCAATGAGCTTTGTACAAGTTTCACGAACTTATGAAACATTTAACAACGCGTTTCTAGGACTCTAAACCAAGTTACATGCAACATGAGTTCTTATAAGTTCCTCAATGAGCTTTGTACAAGTTTGACGAACGTATGAAACATCTAACAACGCGTTTCTAGGACTCTAAACCAAGTTTCATGCAACATGAGTGTTTATAAGTGTCATAATGAGCTTTGTACAAGTTTGATGAACTTATGAAACATCTAACAACGCGTTTCTAGGACTCTAAACTAAGTTTCATGCAACATGAGTGCTTATAAGTATCTCAATGAGCTTTGTATAAGTTTGACAAACTTATGCAACATCTAACAACTCGTTTCTAGGACTCTAAACCAAGTTTCATGCAACATGAGAGCTTATAAGTTCCTCGATGAGCTTTGTACAAGTTTGACGAACGTATGAAACATCTAACAACGCGTTTCTAGGACTCTAAACCAAGTTCCATGCAACATGAGTTCTTATAAGTATCTCAATGAGCTTTGTATAAGTTTTATGAACTTATGAAACATCTAACAACGCGTTTCTAGGACTTTAAACCAAGTTTCATGCAACATGAGTGTTTATAAGTGTCTTAATGAGCTTTGTACAAGTTTGACGAACTTATGAAACATCTAACAACGCGTTACTAGGACTCTAAACCAAGTTTCATGCAACATGAGTGCTTATAAGTATCTCAATGAGATTTTTATAAGTTTGACGAACTTATGCAACATCTAACAACTCGTTTCTAGGACTCTAAACCAAGTTTTATGCAACATGAGAGCTTATAAGTTCCTCAATGAGCTTTGTATAAGTTTGACGAACTTAAGAAACATCTAACAACCCTTTTCTAGGACTCTAAACCAAGTTTCATGCAACATGAGTGTTTATAAGTGTCTCAATGAGCTTTGTACAAGCTTGATGAAATTATGAAACATTTAACAACGCGTTTCTAGGACTCTAACAGCATGAGTGATTATAAGTATCTCAATAAGCTTTGTACAAGTTTAAAGAACTTATGAAACATCTAACAACTCGTTTCTAGGACTCTAAAACAAGTTTCATGCAACATAAGAGCTTATAAGTTCCTCAAAGAGCTTTGCACAAGTTTGACGAACGTATGAAACATCTAACAACGTGTTTCTAAAAATCTAAACAAAGTTTAATGCAATATGAGTGCTTATAAATTCCTCATTGAGCTTTGTACAAGTATGACGAACTTATGAAACATCTAACAACGCGTTTCTAGGACTCTAAACCAAGTTTCATGCAACATGAGTGCTTATAAGTATCTCAATGAGCTTTGTACAAGTTTGACGAACTTATGAAACATCTAACAATGCGTTTCTAGGACTCTAAACCAAGTTTCATGCAACATGAGTGCTTATAAGTTCCTCAATGAGCTTTGTACAAGTTTCACGAACTTATGAAACATCTAACAACGCGTTTCTAGGACTCTAAATCAAGTTTCATGAAACATCAGAGCTTATAAGTTCCTCAATGAGCTTTGTACAAGTTTGACGAACATATGAAACATCTAACAACGTGTTTCTAGGACTTTAAACCAAGTTTCATGCAACATGAGTGCTTATAAGTTCCTCAATGAGCTTTGTACAAATTTCACGAACTTATGAAACATCTAACAACGCGATTCTAGGACTCTAAACCAAATTACATGAAACATGAGTTCTTATAAGTTCCTCAATGAGCTTTGTATAAGTTTGACGAACGTATGAAACATCTAAAAACGCGTTTCTAGGACTCTAAACCAAGTTTCATGCAACATGAGTGTTTATAAGTGTCTCAATGAGCTTTGTACAAGTTTGACGAACTTATGAAACATCTAGCAACGCGTTTCTAGGACTCTAAACCAAGTTTCATGCAACATGAGTGTTTATAAGTTTCTCAATGAGGCTTTGTACAAGTTTGAGGAACTTATGAAACATCTAACAACACTTTTCGAGGACTCTAAACCAAGTTTCAAGCAACATGAGTGCTTATAAGTTCCTCAATGAGCTTTGTACAAGTTTCACGAACTTATGAAACATCTAACAACGCGTTTCTAGGACTCTAAACCAAGTTTTATGCAACATGAGTGTTTATAAGTGTCTCAATGAGCTTTGTACAAGTTTGAAGAACTTATGAAACATCTAACAACTCGTTTATAGGACTCTAAACCAAGTTTCATGCAACATGAGAGCTTATAAGTTCCTCAAAGAGCTTTGTACAAGTTTCACGAACTTATGAAACATCTAACAACGCGTTTCTAGGACTCTAAACCAAGTTACATGCAACATGCGTTCTTATAAGTTCCTCAATGAGCTTTGTACAAGTTTGACGAACTTATGAAACATCTAACAACGCGTTTCTAGGACTCTAAACCAAGTTACATGCAACATGAGTTCTTATAAGTTCCTCAATGAGCTTTGTACATGTTTGACGAACTTATGAAACATCTAACAACGCAATTCAAGGACTCTAAACCAAGTTTCATGCAACATGAGTGATTATAAGTGTCTCAATGAGCTTTGTACAAGTTTTACGAACTTATGAAACATCTAACCACGCGTTTCTAGGATTCTAGACCATGTTTCATGCAACATGAGTGCTTATAAGTTCCTCAATGAGATTTGTACAAGTTTGACGAACTTATGAAACATCTAACAACGCGTTTCTAGGACTTTAAACCAAGTTACATGCAACATGAGTTCTTATAAGTTCCTCAATGAGCTTTGTACAAGTTTGACGAACTTATGAAACATCTAACAACGCGTTTCTAGGACTCTAAACCAAGTTACATGCAACATGAGTTCTTATAAGTTCCTCAATGAGCTTTGTACATGTTTGACGAACTTATGAAACATCTAACAACGCGTTTCTAGGACTCTAAACCAAATTTCATGCAACATGCGTGCTTATACGTTCCTCAATGAGTTTTGTACAAGTTTGACAAACTTATGAAACATCTGACAATGCGTTTCTAGGACTCTAAACAAGGTTTCGTGCAACATGACTGCTTATAAGTTCCTCTATGAGCTTTTTACAAGTTTCACGAACTTATGAAACATCTAACAACGCGTTTCTAGGACTCTAAATCAAGTTTCATGCAACATGAGAACTTATAAGTTCCTCAATGAGCTTTGTAAAAGTTTGACGAACGTATGAAACATCTAACAACGCATTTATAAGACTCTAAACCAAGTTTCATGCAGCATGACTGCTTATAAGTTCCTCAATGAGCTTTGTACAAGTTTCACGAACTTATGAAACATCTAACAACGCGTTTCTAGGACTCTAAACCAAGTTACATGCAACATGAGTTCTTATAAATTCTTCAATGAGCTTTGTACAAGTTTGACGAACGTATGAAACATCTAACAACGCGTTTCTAGGACTCTAAACCAAGTTTCATGCAACATGAGTGTTTATAAGTTTCTTAATGAGCTTTGTACAAGTTTGACGAACTTATGAAACATCTAACAACGCTTTTCGAGGACTCTAAACCAAGTTTCATGCAACATGAGTGCTTATAAGTTCCTCAATGAGCTTTGTACAAGTTTCACGAACTTATGAAACATCTAACAACGCGTTTCTAGGACTCTAAATCAAGTTTCATGCAACATGAGAACTTATAAGTTCCTAAATGAGCTTTGTACAAGTTTGAAGAACGTATGAAACATCTAACAACGAGTTTCTAGGACTCTAAACCAAGTTTCATGCAACATGAGTTCTTATAAGTTCCTCAATGAGCTTTGTAAAAGTTTCACGAACTTATGAAACATCTAACAACACGTTTCTAAGACTCTAAACCAAGTTACATGCAACATGAGTTCTTATAAGTTCCTCAATGAGTTTTTTACAAGTTTGACGAACGTATGAAACATCTAACAACGCGTTTCTCGGACTCTAAACCAAGTTTCATGCAACATGAGTGCTTATAAGTATCTCAATGAGCTTTGTGTAAGTTTAACGAACTTATGAAACATCTAACAACGCGTTTCTAGGACTCTAAACCAAGTTTCATGCAACATGAGTGCTTATAAGAGTCTCAATGAGCTTTGTATAAGTTTGACGAACTTCTGAAACATCTAACAACGCGTTTCTAGGACTCTAAACCAAGTTTCATGAAACATGAGTTCTTATAAGAGTCTCAATGAGCTTTGTATAAGTTTGACGAACTTATGAAACATCTAACAACGCGTTTCTAGGACTCTAAACCAAGTTTTATGCAACATGAGTGTTTATAAGTGTCTCAATGAGCTTTGTACAAGTTTGAAGAACTTATGAAACATCTAACAACGCGGTTTCGAGGACTCTAAACAAGGTTTCATGCAACATGAGTGCTTCTAAGTTCCTCACTAAGCTTTGTACAAGTTTCACGAACTTCTGAAACATCTAACAACGCGTTTCTAGGACTCTAAACCAAGTTTCATGCAACATGAGAGCTTATAAGTTCCTCACTGAGCTTTGTACAAGTTTGACGAACTTATGAAACATCTAACAACGCGTTTCTAGGACTCTAAACCAAGTTTCATGCAACATGAGTGCTTATAAGTTCCTCAATGAGCTTTGTAAAAATTTCACGAACTAATGAAACATCTAACAACGCGTTTCTATGACTCTAAACCAAGTTACGTGCAACATGAGTTCTTATAAGTTCCTCAATGAGGTTTTTACAAGTTTGACGAACTTATGAAACATCTAACAACGCGTTTCTGGGACTCTAAACAAGGTTTCATGCAACATGAGTGCTTATAAGTTCCTCAATGAGCTTTGTACAAGTTTCACGAATTTATGAAACATCTAACAACGCGTTTCTAGGACTCTAAACCAAGTTTCGTGCAGCATGAGTGCTTATAAGTTCCTCATTAAACTTTGTACAAGTTTCACGAACTTATGAAACATCTAACAACGCATTTCTAGGACTCTAAACCAAGTTTCATGCAACATGAGAGATTATAAGTTCCTCAATGAACTTTGTACAAGTTTGACAAACGTATGAAACATCTAACAACGTGTTTCTAGGACTCTAAACCAAATTTCATGCAACATGAGAGCTTATAAGTTCTTCAATGATCTTTCTACAAGTTTGACGAACGTATGAAACATCTAACAACGCGTTTCTAGGACTCTAAACCAAGTTTCATGCAACATGAGTGCTTATATGTTCCTCAATGATCTTTGTACAAGTTTGACGAACGTATGAAACATCTAACAACGCGTTTCTAGGACTTTAAACCAAGTTTCATGCAACATGAGTGCTTATAAGTTCCTCAATGAGCTTTGTACAATTTTCACGAACTTATGAAACATCTAACAACGCGATTCTAGGACTCTAAACCAAGTTACATGAAACATGAGTTCTTATAAGTTCCTCAATGAGCTTTGTACAAGTTTGACGAACGTATGCAACATCTAACAACGCATTTCTAGAACTCTAAATCAAGTTTCATGCAACATGAGTGTTTATAAGTGTCTCAATGAGCTTTGTACATTTTTCACGAACATATGAAACATCTAACAACGCGTTTCTAGGACTCTAAACCAAGTTTCAAGCAACATGGGTGCTTATAAGTTCCTCAATGAGCTTTGTACAAGTTTGACGAACGTATGCAACATCTAACAACACGTTTCTAAGACTCTAAACAAAGTTTCATGAAACATGAGAGCTTATAAATTCCTCAATGAGCTTTGTACAAGTTTGACGAACGTATGAAACATCTAACAACGCGTTTCTAGGACTCTAAACGAAGTTTCAAGCAACATGAGTGCTTATAAGTTCCTCAATGAGCTTTGTACATGTTTCAGGAACTTATGAAACATCTAACAACGCGTTTCTAGGACTCTAAACCAAGTTACATGCAACATGAGTGCTTATAAGTTCCTCAATGAGCTTTGTACAAGTTTGACGAACTTATGAAACATCTAACAACTCGTTTCTAGGACTCTAAACCAAGTTTCATGCAACATGAGAGCTTATAAGTTCCTCAAAGAGCTTTGCACAAGTTTGACGAACGTATGAAACATCTAACAACGCGTTTCTTGGACTCTAAACCAAGTTTCAAGCAACATGAGTGCTTATAAGTTCCTCAATGAGCTTTGTACAAGTTTGACGAACGTATGAAACATCTAACAACGCGTTTCTAGGACTCTAAACCAAGTTACATGAAACATTAGTTCTTATAAATTCCTCAATGATCTTTGTATAAGTTTGACGAACGTATGAAACATCTAACAAAGTGTTTATAGGACTCTAAACCAAGTTTCATGCAACATGAGTGTTTATAAGTGTCTCAATGAGCTTTGTACAAGTTTGACGAACTTATGAAACATCTAACAACTCGTTTCTAGGACTCTAAACTAAGTTTCATGCAACATGAGAGCTTATAAGTTCCTCAAAGAGCTTTGCACAAGTTTGACGAACGTATGAAACATCTAACAACGCGTTTCTAAGACTCTAAACAAAGTTTCATGCAACATGAGAGCTTATAAATTCCTCAATGAGCTTTGTACAAGTTTGACGAACGTATGAAACATCTAACAACGCGTTTCTAGGACTCTAAACCAAGTTTCAAGCAACATGACAGCTTATAAGTTCCTCAATGAGCTTTGTACATGTTTCACGAACATATGAAACATCTAACAACGCGTTTCTAGGACTCTAAACCAAGTTACATGCAACATGTGTTCTTATAAGTGTCTCAATGAGCTTTGTACAAGTTTGACGAACTTATGAAACATCTAACAACTCGTTTCTAGGACTCTAAACCAAGTTTCATGCAACATGAGAGCTTATAAGTTCCTCATAGAGCTTTGTACAAGTTTGACGAACGTATGAAACATCTAACAACGCGTTTCTAGGACTCTAAACCAAGTTTCATGCAACATGAGTGCTTATAAGTTCCTCAATGAGCATTGTACAAGTTGACAAACGTATGAAACATCTAACAACGCGTTTCTAAGACTCTAAACAAAGTTTCATGAAACATGAGAGCTTATAAATTCCTCAATGAGCTTTGTACAAGTTTGACGAACGTATGAAACATCTAACAACGCGTTTCTAGGACTCTAAACAAAGTTACATGAAACATGAGTTCTTATAAGTTCCTCAATGAGCTTTGTACAAGTTTGACGAACTTATGAAACATCTACCAACTCGTTTCTAGGACTCTAAACCAAGTTTCATGCAACATGAGAGCTTATAAGTTCCTCAAAGAGCTTTGCACAAGTTTGACGAACGTATGAAACATCTAACAACGCGTTTCTAGGACTCTAAACCAAGTTTCAAGCAACATGAGTGCTTATAAGTTCCTCAATGAGCTTTGTACAAGTTTGACGAACGTATGAAACATCTAACAACGCGTTTCTAGAACTCTAAACCAAGTTACATGCAACATGAGTGATTATAAGTTCCTGAATGAGCTTTGTACAAGTTTCACGAACTTATGAAACATCTAACAACGCGTTTCTAGGACTCTAAACCAAGTTTCAAGCAACATGAGTGCTTATAAGTTCCTCAATGAGCTTTGTACAAGTTTGACGAACGTATGAAACATCTAACAACGCGTTTCTAGGACTCTAAACCAAGTTACATGCAACATGAGTGCTTATAAGTTCCTCAATGAGCTTTGTACAAGTTTGACGAACGTACGAAACATCTAACAACGCGTTTCTAGGACTCTAAACCAAGTTACATGCAACATGAGTGCTTATAAGTTCCTCAATGAGCTTTGTAAAAGTTTCACGAACTTAAGAAACATCTAACAACGCGATTCTAGGACTCTAAACCAAGTTACATGAAACATGAGTTCTTATAAGTTCCTCAATGAGCTTTGTACAAGTTTGACGAACGTATGCAACATCTAACAACGCGTTTCTAAGACTCTAAACAAAGTTTCATGAAACATGAGAGCTTATAAATTCCTCAATGAGCTTTGTACAAGTTTGACGAACGTATGAAACATCTAACAACGCGTTTCTAGGACTCTAAACCAAGTTTCAAGCAACATGAGTGCTTATAAGTTCCTCAATGAGCTTTGTACATGTTTCACGAACTTATGAAACATCTAACAACGCGTTTCTAGGACTCTAAACCAAGTTACATGCAACATGAGTTCTTACAAGTGTCTCAATGAGCTTTGTACAAGTATGACGAACTTATGAAACATCTAACAACGCGTTTCTATGACTCTAAACCAAGTTTCATGCAACATGAGTGCTTATAAGTTCCTCAATGAGCTTTGTACAAGTTTGACGAACTTATGAAACATCTAACAACGCGATTCTAGGACTCTAAACCAAGTTTCATGCAACATGAGTTCTTATAAATTCCTCAATGAGCTTTGTACAAGTTTGACGAACGTATGAAACATCTAACAACGTGTTTCTAGGACTCTAAACCAAGTTTCATGCAACATGAGTTCTTATAAGTTCCTCAATGAGCTTTGCACAAGTTTGACGAACGTATGAAACATCTAACAACGCGTTTCTAAGACTCTAAACAAAGTTTCATGCAACATGAGAGCTTATAAATTCCTCAATGAGCTTTGTACAAGTTTGACGAACGTATGAAACATCTAACAACGCGTTTCTAGGACTCTAAACCAAGTTTCAAGCAACATGAGTGCTTATAAGTTCCTCAATGAGCTTTGTACATGTTTCACGAACATATGAAACATCTAACAACGCGTTTCTAGGACTCTAAACCAAGTTACATGCAACATGAGTTCTTATAAGTGTCTCAATGAGCTTTGTACAAGTTTGACGAACTTTTGAAACATCTAACAACTCGTTTCTAGGACTCTAAACAAAGTTTCAAGCAACATGAGTGCTTATAAGTTCCTCAATGAGCTTTGTACAAGTTTGACGAACGTATGAAACATCTAACAACGCGTTTCTAGGACTCTAAACCAAGTTTCAAGCAACATGAGTGCTTATAAGTTCCTCAATGAGCTTTGTACATGTTTCACGAACATATGAAACATCTAACAACGCGTTTCTAGGACTCTAAACCAAGTTACATGCAACATGAGTTCTTATAAGTGTCTCAATGAGCTTTGTACAAGTTTGACGAACTTATGAAACATCTAACAACTCGTTTCTAGGACTCTAAACCAAGTTTCATGCAACATGAGAGCTTATAAGTTCCTCATAGAGCTTTGTACAAGTTTGACGAACGTATGAAACATCTAACAAAGCGTTTCTAGGACTCTAAACCAAGTTTCATGCAACATGAGTGCTTATAAGTTCCTCAATGAGCATTGTACAAGTTGACAAATGTATGAAACATCTAGCAACGCTTTTCTAGGACTCTAAACCAAGTTTCATGCAACATGAGTGCTTATAGGTTACTCAATGAGCTTTGTACAAGTTTCACGAACGTATGAAACATCTAACAACACTTTTCTAGGACTCTAAACCAAGTTTCATGCAACATGAGTGTTTATAAGTGTCTCAATGAGCTTTGTACAAGTTTGACGAACTTATGAAACATCTAACAACGCGTTTCTAAGACTCTAAACCAAGTTTCATGCAACATGAGTGCTTATAAGTTCCTCAATGAGCTTTTTACAAGTTTCACGAACTTATGAAACATCTAACAACGCGTTTCTAGCTAGGACTAAATCAAGTTTCATGCAACATGAGAACTTATAAGTTCCTCAATGAGCTTTGTACAAATTTGACGAACGTATGAAACATCTAACAACTCATTTCTAGGACTCTAAACCAAGTTTCATGCAGCATGAGTGCTTATAAGTTCCTCAATGAGCTTTGTACGAGTTTCACGAACTTATGAATCATCTAACAACGCGATTCTAGGACTCTAAACCAAGTTACATGAAACATGATTTCTTATAAGTTCCTCAATGAGCTTTGTACAAGTTTGACGAACGTATGCAACATCTAACAACGCGTTTCTAGGACTCTTAACCAAGTTTCAAGCAACATGAGTGCTTATAAGTTCCTAAATGAGCTTTGTACATGTTTCACGAACTTATGAAACATCTAACAACGCGTTTCTAGGACTCTAAACCAAGTTACATGCAACATGAGTTCTTACAAGTGTCTCAATGAGCTTTGTACAAGTATGACGAACTTATGAAACATCTAACAACGCGTTTCTAAGACTCTAAACAAAGTTTCATGAAACATGAGAGCTTATAAATTCCTCAATGAGCTTTGTACAAGTTTGACGAACGTATGAAACATCTAACAACGCGTTTCTAGGACTCTAAACAAAGTTACATGAAACATGAGTTCTTATAAGTTCCTCAATGAGCTTTGTACAAGTTTGACGAACTTATGAAACATCTACCAACTCGTTTCTAGGACTCTAAACCAAGTTTCATGCAACATGAGAGCTTATAAGTTCCTCAAAGAGCTTTGCACAAGTTTGACGAACGTATGAAACATCTAACAACGCGTTTCTAGGACTCTAAACCAAGTTTCAAGCAACATGAGTGCTTATAAGTTCCTCAATGAGCTTTGTACAAGTTTGACGAACGTATGAAACATCTAACAACGCGTTTCTAGAACTCTAAACCAAGTTACATGCAACATGAGTGATTATAAGTTCCTGAATGAGCTTTGTACAAGTTTCACGAACTTATGAAACATCTAACAACGCGTTTCTAGGACTCTAAACCAAGTTTCAAGCAACATGAGTGCTTATAAGTTCCTAAATGAGCTTTGTACAAGTTTGACGAACGTATGAAACATCTAACAACGCGTTTCTAGGACTCTAAACCAAGTTACATGCAACGTGAGTGCTTATAAGTTCCTCAATGAGCTTTGTACAAGTTTGACGAACGTACAAAACATCTAACAACGCGTTTCTAGGACTCTAAACCAAGTTACATGCAACATGAGTGCTTATAAGTTCCTCAATGAGCTTTGTAAAAGTTTCACGAACTTAAGAAACATCTAACAACGCGATTCTAGGACTCTAAACCAAGTTACATGAAACATGAGTTCTTATAAGTTCCTCAATGAGCTTTGTACAAGTTTGACGAACGTACGCAACATCTAACAACGCGTTTCTAAGACTCTAAACAAAGTTTCATGAAACATGAGAGCTTATAAATTCCTCAATGAGCTTTGTACAAGTTTGACGAACGTATGAAACATCTAACAACGCGTTTCTAGGACTCTAAACCAAGTTTCAAGCAACATGAGTGCTTATAAGTTCCTCAATGAGCTTTGTACATGTTTCACGAACATATGAAACATCTAACAACGCGTTTCTAGGACTCTAAACCAAGTTACATGCAACATGAGTTCTTATAAGTGTCTCAATGAGCTTTGTACAAGTTTGACGAACTTATGAAACATCTAACAACTCGTTTCTAGGACTCTAAACCAAGTTTCATGCAACATGAGAGCTTATAAGTTCCTCATAGAGCTTTGTACAAGTTTGACGAACGTATGAAACATCTAACAAAGCGTTTCTAGGACTCTAAACCAAGTTTCATGCAACATGAGTGCTTATAAGTTCCTCAATGAGCATTGTACAAGTTGACAAATGTATGAAACATCTAACAACGCTTTTCTAGGACTCTAAACCAAGTTTCATGCAACATGAGTGCTTATAGGTTACTCAAGGAGCTTTGTACAAGTTTCACGAACGTATGAAACATCTAACAACACTTTTCTAGGACTCTAAACCAAGTTTCATGCAACATGAGTGTTTATAAGTGTCTCAATGAGCTTTGTACAAGTTTGACGAACTTATGAAACATCTAACAACGCGTTTCTAAGACTCTAAACCAAGTTTCATGCAACATGAGTGCTTATAAGTTCCTCAATGAGCTTTTTACAAGTTTCACGAACTTATGAAACATCTAACAACGCGTTTCTAGGACTAAATCAAGTTTCATGCAACATGAGAACTTATAAGTTCCTCAATGAGCTTTGTACAAATTTGACGAACGTATGAAACATCTAACAACTCATTTCTAGGACTCTAAACCAAGTTTCATGCAGCATGAGTGCTTATAAGTTCCTCAATGAGCTTTGTACGAGTTTCACGAACTTATGAATCATCTAACAACGCGATTCTAGGACTCTAAACCAAGTTACATGAAACATGATTTCTTATAAGTTCCTCAATGAGCTTTGTACAAGTTTGACGAACGTATGCAACATCTAACAACGCGTTTCTAGGACTCTTAACCAAGTTTCAAGCAACATGAGTGCTTATAAGTTCCTAAATGAGCTTTGTACATGTTTCACGAACTTATGAAACATCTAACAACGCGTTTCTAGGACTCTAAACCAAGTTACATGCAACATGAGTTCTTACAAGTGTCTCAATGAGCTTTGTACAAGTATGACGAACTTATGAAACATCTAACAACGCGTTTCTAAGACTCTAAACAAAGTTTCATGAAACATGAGAGCTTATAAATTCCTCAATGAGCTTTGTACAAGTTTGACGAACGTATGAAACATCTAACAACGCGTTTCTAGGACTCTAAACAAAGTTACATGAAACATGAGTTCTTATAAGTTCCTCAATGAGCTTTGTACAAGTTTGACGAACTTATGAAACATCTACCAACTCGTTTCTAGGACTCTAAACCAAGTTTCATGCAACATGAGAGCTTATAAGTTCCTCAAAGAGCTTTGCACAAGTTTGACGAACGTATGAAACATCTAACAACGCGTTTCTAGGACTCTAAACCAAGTTTCAAGCAACATGAGTGTTTATAAGTTCCTCAATGAGCTTTGTACAAGTTTGACGAACGTATGAAACATCTAACAACGCGTTTCTAGAACTCTAAACCAAGTTACATGCAACATGAGTGATTATAAGTTCCTGAATGAGCTTTGTACAAGTTTCAAGAACTTATGAAACATCTAACAACGCGTTTCTAGGACTCTAAACCAAGTTTCAAGCAACATGAGTGCTTATAAGTTCCTAAATGAGCTTTGTACAAGTTTGACGAACGTATGAAACATCTAACAACGCGTTTCTAGGACTCTAAACCAAGTTACATGCAACGTGAGTGCTTATAAGTTCCTCAATGAGCTTTGTACAAGTTTGACGAACGTACGAAACATCTAACAACGCGTTTCTAGGACTCTAAACCAAGTTACATGCAACATGAGTGCTTATAAGTTCCTCAATGAGTTTTGTAAAAGTTTCACGAACTTAAGAAACATCTAACAACGCGATTCTAGGACTCTAAACCAAGTTACATGAAACATGAGTTCTTATAAGTTCCTCAATGAGCTTTGTACAAGTTTGACGAACGTATGCAACATCTAACAACGCGTTTCTAAGACTCTAAACAAAGTTTCATGAAACATGAGAGCTTATAAATTCCTCAATGAGCTTTGTACAAGTTTGACGAACGTATGAAACATCTAACAACGCGTTTCTAGGACTCTAAACCAAGTTTCAAGCAACATGAGTGCTTATAAGTTCCTCAATGAGCTTTGTACATGTTTCACGAACTTATGAAACATCTAACAACGCGTTTCTAGGACTCTAAACCAAGTTACATGCAACATGAGTTCTTACAAGTGTCTCAATGAGCTTTGTACAAGTATGACGAACTTATGAAACATCTAACAACGCGTTTCTATGACTCTAAACCAAGTTTCATGCAACATGAGTGCTTATAAGTTCCTCAATGAGCTTTGTACAAGTTTGACGAACTTATGAAACATCTAACAACGCGATTCTAGGACTCTAAACCAAGTTTCATGCAACATGAGTTCTTATAAATTCCTCAATGATCTTTGTACAAGTTTGACGAACGTATGAAACATCTAACAACGTGTTTCTAGGACTCTAAACCAAGTTTCATGCAACATGAGTTCTTATAAGTTCCTCAATGAGCTTTGCACAAGTTTGACGAACGTATGAAACATCTAACAACGCGTTTCTAAGACTCTAAACAAAGTTTCATGCAACATGAGAGCTTATAAATTCCTCAATGAGCTTTGTACAAGTTTGACGAACGTATGAAACATCTAACAACGCGTTTCTAGGACTCTAAACCAAGTTTCAAGCAACATGAGTGCTTATAAGTTCCTCAATGAGCTTTGTACATGTTTCACGAACATATGAAACATCTAACAACGCGTTTCTAGGACTCTAAACCAAGTTACATGCAACATGAGTTCTTATAAGTGTCTCAATGAGCTTTGTACAAGTTTGACAAACTTATGAAACATCTAACAACTCGTTTCTAGGACTCTAAACAAAGTTTCAAGCAACATGAGTGCTTATAAGTTCCTCAATGAGCTTTGTACAAGTTTGACGAACGTATGAAACATCTAACAACGCGTTTCTAGGACTCTAAACCAAGTTTCAAGCAACATGAGTGCTTATAAGTTCCTCAATGAGCTTTGTACATGTTTCACGAACATATGAAACATCTAACAACGCGTTTCTAGGACTCTAAACCAAGTTACATGCAACATGAGTTCTTATAAGTGTCTCAATGAGCTTTGTACAAGTTTGACGAACTTATGAAACATCTAACAACTCGTTTCTAGGACTCTAAACCAAGTTTCATGCAACATGAGAGCTTATAAGTTCCTCATAGAGCTTTGTACAAGTTTGACGAACGTATGAAACATCTAACAAAGCGTTTCTAGGACTCTAAACCAAGTTTCATGCAACATGAGTGCTTATAAGTTCCTCAATGAGCATTGTACAAGTTGACAAATGTATGAAACATCTAACAACGCTTTTCTAGGACTCTAAACCAAGTTTCATGCAACATGAGTGCTTATAGGTTACTCAATGAGCTTTGTACAAGTTTCACGAACGTATGAAACATCTAACAACACTTTTCTAGGACTCTAAACCAAGTTTCATGCAACATGAGTGTTTATAAGTGTCTCAATGAGCTTTGTACAAGTTTGACGAACTTATGAAACATCTAACAACGCGTTTCTAAGACTCTAAACCAAGTTTCATGCAACATGAGTGCTTATAAGTTCCTCAATGAGCTTTTTACAAGTTTCACGAACTTATGAAACATCTAACAACGCGTTTCTAGGACTAAATCAAGTTTCATGCAACATGAGAACTTATAAGTTCCTCAATGAGCTTTGTACAAATTTGACGAACGTATGAAACATCTAACAACTCATTTCTAGGACTCTAAACCAAGTTTCATGCAGCATGAGTGCTTATAAGTTCCTCAATGAGCTTTGTACGAGTTTCACGAACTTATGAATCATCTAACAACGCGATTCTAGGACTCTAAACCAAGTTACATGAAACATGATTTCTTATAAGTTCCTCAATGAGCTTTGTACAAGTTTGACGAACGTATGCAACATCTAACAACGCGTTTCTAGGACTCTTAACCAAGTTTCAAGCAACATGAGTGCTTATAAGTTCCTCAATGAGCTTTGTACATGTTTCACGAACTTATGAAACATCTAACAACGCGTTTCTAGGACTCTAAACCAAGTTACATGCAACATGAGTTCTTACAAGTGTCTCAATGAGCTTTGTACAAGTATGACGAACTTATGAAACATCTAACAACGCGTTTCTATGACTCTAAACCAAGTTTCATGTAACATGAGTGCTTATAAGTTCCTCAATGAGCTTTGTACAAGTTTGACGAACTTATGAAACATCTAACAACGCGATTCTAGGACTCTAAACCAAGTTTCATGCAACATGAGTTCTTATAAATTCCTCAATAATCTTTGTACAAGTTTGACGAACGTATGAAACATCTAACAACGTGTTTCTAGGACTCTAAACCAAGTTTCATGCAACATGAGTTCTTATAAGTTCCTCAATGAGCTTTGCACAAGTTTGACGAACGTATGAAACATCTAACAACGCGTTTCTAAGACTCTAAACAAAGTTTCATGCAACATGAGAGCTTATAAATTCCTCAATGAGCTTTGTACAAGTTTGACGAACTTATGAAACATCTAACAACTCGTTTCTAGGACTCTAAACCAAGTTTCATGCAACATGAGAGCTTATAAGTTCCTCATAGAGCTTTGTACAAGTTTGACGAACGTATGAAACATCTAACAAATCGTTTCTAGGACTCTAAACCAAGTTTCATGCAACATGAGTGCTTATAAGTTCCTCAATGAGCATTGTACAAGTTGACAAATGTATGAAACATCTAACAACGCTTTTCTAGGACTCTAAACCAAGTTTCATGCAACATGAGTGCTTATAGGTTACTCAATGAGCTTTGTACAAGTTTCACGAACGTATGAAACATCTAACAACGCTTTTCTAGGACTCTAAACCAAGTTTCATGCAACATGAGTGTTTATAAGTGTCTCAATGAGCTTTGTACAAGTTTGACGAACTTATGAAACATCTAACAACGCGTTTCTAAGACTCTAAACCAAGTTTCATGCAACATGAGTGCTTATAAGTTCCTCAATGAGCTTTTTACAAGTTTCACGAACTTATGAAACATCTAACTATGCGTTTCTAGGACTAAATCAAGTTTCATGCAACATGAGAACTTATAAGTTCCTCAATGAGCTTTGTACAAATTTGACGAACGTATGAAACATCTAACAACTCATTTCTAGGACTCTAAACCAAGTTTCATGCAGCATGAGTGCTTATAAGTTCCTCAATGAGCTTTGTACGAGTTTCACGAACTTATGAATCATCTAACAACGCGATTCTAGGACTCTAAACCAAGTTACATGAAACATGAGTTCTTATAAGTTCCTCAATGAGCTTTGTACAAGTTTGACGAACGTATGCAACATCTAACAACGCGTTTCTAGGACTCTAAACCAAGTTTCAAGCAACATGAGTGCTTATAAGTTCCTCAATGAGCTTTGTACATGTTTCACGAACTTATGAAACATCTAACAACGCGTTTCTAGGACTCTAAACCAAGTTACATGCAACATGAGTTCTTACAAGTGTCTCAATGAGCTTTGTACAAGTATGGAGAACTTATGAAACATCTAACAACGCGTTTCTATGACTCTAAACCAAGTTTCATGCAACATGAGTGCTTATAAGTTCCTCAATGAGCTTTGTACAAGTTTGACGAACTTATGAAACATCTAACAACGCGATTCTAGGACTCTAAACCAAGTTTTATGCAACATGAGTTCTTATAAATTCCTCAATGATCTTTGTACAAGTTTGACGAACGTATGAAACATCTAACAACGTGTTTCTAGGACTCTAAACCAAGTTTCATGCAACATGAGTTCTTATAAGTTCCTCAATGAGCTTTGCACAAGTTTGACGAACGTATGAAACATCTAACAACGCGTTTCTAAGACTCTAAACAAAGTTTCATGCAACATGAGAGCTTATAAATTCCTCAATGAGCTTTGTACAAGTTTGACGAACGTATGAAACATCTAACAACGCGTTTCTAGGACTCTAAACCAAGTTTCAAGCAACATGAGTGCTTATAAGTTCCTTAATGAGCTTTGTACATGTTTCACGAACATATGAAACATCTAACAACGCGTTTCTAGGACTCTAAACCAAGTTACATGCAACATGAGTTCTTATAAGTGTCTCAATGAGCTTTGTACAAGTTTGACGAACTTATGAAACATCTAACAACTCGTTTCTAGGACTCTAAACAAAGTTTCAAGCAACATGAGTGCTTATAAGTTCCTCAATGAGCTTTGTACAAGTTTGACGAACGTATGAAACATCTAACAACGCGTTTCTAGGACTCTAAACCAAGTTTCAAGCAACATGAGTGCTTATAAGTTCCTCAATGAGCTTTGTACATGTTTCACGAACATATGAAACATCTAACAACGCGTTTCTAGGACTCTAAACCAAGTTACATGCAACATGAGTTCTTATAAGTGTCTCAATGAGCTTTGTACAAGTTTGACGAACTTATGAAACATCTAACAACTCGTTTCTAGGACTCTAAACCAAGTTTCATGCAACATGAGAGATTATAAGTTCCTCATAGAGCTTTGTACAAGTTTGACGAACGTATGAAACATCTAACAAAGCGTTTCTAGGACTCTAAACCAAGTTTCATGCAACATGAGTGCTTATAAGTTCCTCAATGAGCATTGTACAAGTTGACAAATGTATGAAACATCTAACAACGCTATTCTAGGACTCTAAACCAAGTTTCATGCAACATGAGTGCTTATAGGTTACTCAATGAGCTTTGTACAAGTTTCACGAACGTATGAAACATCTAACAACGCTTTTCTAGGACTCTAAACCAAGTTTCATGCAACATGAGTGTTTATAAGTGTCTCAATGAGCTTTGTACAAGTTTGACGAACTTATGAAACATCTAACAACGCGTTTCTAAGACTCTAAACCAAGTTTCATGCAACATGAGTGCTTATAAGTTCCTCAATGAGCTTTTTACAAGTTTCACGAACTTATGAAACATCTAACAACGCGTTTCTAGGACTAAATCAAGTTTCATGCAACATGAGAACTTATAAGTTCCTCAATGAGCTTTTTACAAATTTGACGAACGTATGAAACATCTAACAACTCATTTCTAGGACTCTAAACCAAGTTTCATGCAACATGAGTGCTTATAAGTTCCTCAATGAGCTTTGTACGAGTTTCACGAACTTATGAATCATCTAACAACGCGATTCTAGGACTCTAAACCAAGTTACATGAAACATGAGTTCTTATAAGTTCCTCAATGAGCTTTGTACAAGTTTGAGGAACGTATGCAACATCTAACAACGCGTTTCTAAGACTCTAAACAAAGTTTCATGAAACATGAGAGCTTATAAATTCCTCAATGAGCTTTGTACAAGTTTGACGAACGTATGAAACATCTAACAACGCGTTTCTAGGACTCTAAACCAAGTTTCAAGCAACATGAGTGCTTATAAGTTCCTCAATGAGCTTTGTACATGTTTCACGAACTTATGAAACATCTAACAACGCGTTTCTAGGACTCTAAACCAAGTTACATGCAACATGAGTTCTTACAAGTGTCTCAATGAGCTTTGTACAAGTATGACGAACTTATGAAACATCTAACAACGCGTTTCTATGACTCTAAACCAAGTTTCATGCAACATGAGTGCTTATAAGTTCCTCAATGAGCTTTGTACAAGTTTGACGAACTTATGAAACATCTAACAACGCGATTCTAGGACTCTAAACCAAGTTTCATGCAACATGAGTTCTTATAAATTCCTCAATGATCTTTGTACAAGTTTGACGAACGTATGAAACATCTAACAACGTGTTTCTAGGACTCTAAACCAAGTTTCATGCAACATGAGTTCTTATAAGTTCGTCAATGAGCTTTGCACAAGTTTGACGAACGTATGAAACATCTAACAACGCGTTTCTAAGACTCTAAACAAAGTTTCATGCAACATGAGAGCTTATAAATTCCTCAATGAGCTTTGTACAAGTTTGACGAACGTATGAAACATCTAACAACGCGTTTCTAGGACTCTAAACCAAGTTTCAAGCAACATGAGTGCTTATAAGTTCCTCAATGAGCTTTGTACATGTTTCACGAACATATGAAACATCTAACAACGCGTTTCTAGGACTCTAAACCAAGTTACATGCAACATGAGTTCTTATAAGTGTCTCAATGAGTTTTGTACAAGTTTGACGAACTTATGAAACATCTAACAACTCGTTTCTAGGACTCTAAACAATGTTTCAAGCAACATGAGTGCTTATAAGTTCCTCAATGAGCTTTGTACAAGTTTGACGAACGTATGAAACATCTAACAACGCGTTTCTAGGACTCTAAACCAAGTTTCAAGCAACATGAGTGCTTATAAGTTCCTCAATGAGCTTTGTACATGTTTCACGAACATATGAAACATCTAACAACGCGTTTCTAGGACTCTAAACCAAGTTACATGCAACATGAGTTCTTATAAGTGTCTCAATGAGCTTTGTACAGGTTTGACGAATTTATGAAACATCTAACAACTCGTTTCTAGGACTCTAAACCAAGTTTCATGCAACATGAGAGCTTATAAGTTCCTCATAGAGCTTTGTACAAGTTTGACGAACGTATGAAACATCTAACAAAGCGTTTCTAGGACTCTAAACCAAGTTTCATGCAACATGAGTGCTTATAAGTTCCTCAATGAGCATTGTACAAGTTGACAAATGTATGAAACATCTAACAACGCTTTTCTAGGACTCTAAACCAAGTTTCATGCAACATGAGTGCTTATAGGTTACTCAATGAGCTTTGTACAAGTTTCACGAACGTATGAAACATCTAACAACGCTTATCTAGGACTCTAAACCAAGTTTCATGCAACATGAGTGTTTATAAGTGTCTCAATGAGCTTTGTACAAGTTTGACGAACTTATGAAACATCTAACAACGCGTTTCTAAGACTCTAAACCAAGTTTCATGCAACATGAGTGCTTATAAGTTCCTCAATGAGCATTTTACAAGTTTCACGAACTTATGAAACATCTAACAACGCGTTTCTAGGACTAAATCAAGTTTCATGCAACATGAGAACTTATAAGTTCCTCAATGAGCTTTGTACAAATTTGACGAACGTATGAAACATCTAACAACTCATTTCTAGGACTCTAAACCAAGTTTCATGCAGCATGAGTGCTTATAAGTTCCTCAATGAGCTTTGTACGAGTTTCACGAACTTATGAATCATCTAACAACGCGATTCTAGGACTCTAAACCAAGTTACATGAAACATGATTTCTTATAAGTTCCTCAATGAGCTTTGTACAAGTTTCACGAACTTATGAATCATCTAACAACGCGTTTCTAGGACTCTAAACAAAGTTACATGAAACATGAGTTCTTATAAGTTCCTCAATGAGCTTTGTTAAAGTTTGACGAACTTATGAAACATCTAACAACTCGTTTCTAGGACTCTAAACCAAGTTTCATGCAACATGAGAGCTTATAAGTTCCTCAAAGAGCTTTGCACAAGTTTGACGAACGTATGAAACATCTAACAACCCGTTTCTAAGACTCTAAACAAAGTTTCATGCAACATGAGAGCTTATAAATTCCTCAATGAGCTTTGTACAAGTTTGACAAACGTATGAAACATCTAACAACGCGTTTCTAAGACTCTAAACCAAGTTTCAAGCAACATGAGTGTTTATAAGTTCCTCAATGAGCTTTGTACATGTTTCACGAACTTATGAAACATCTAACAACGCGTTTCTAGGACTCTAAACCAAGTTACATGCAACATGAGTTCTTATAAGTGTCGCAATGAGCTTTGTACAAGTTTGACGAACTTATGAAACATCTAACAACGCGTTTCTAGGACTTTAAACCAAGTTTCATGCAACATGAGTGCTTATAAGTTCCTCAATGAGCTTTGTACAAAGTTGACTAACTTATGAAACATCTAACAACGCGATTCTAGGACTCTAAACCAAGTTACATGAAACATGAGTTCTTATAAGTTCCTCAATGAGCTTTGTACAAGTTTGACGAACGTATGAAACATCTAACAACGCGTTTCTAGGACTCTAAGCCAAGTTTCATGCAACATGAGTGTTTATAAGTGTCTCAATGAGCTTTGTACAAGTTTGACGAACTTATGAAACATCTAACAACTCGTTTCTAGGACTCTAAACCAAGTTTCATGCAACATGAGAGCTTATAAATTCCTCAAAGAGCTTTGCACAAGTTTGACGAACGTATGAAACATCTAACAACGCGTTTCTAAGACTCTAAACAAAGTTTCATGCAACATGAGAGCTTATAAATTCCTCAATGAGCTTTGTACAAGTTTGACGAACGTATGAAACATCTAACAACGCGTTTCTAGGACTCTAAACCAAGTTTCAAGCAACATGAGTTCTTATAAGTTCCTCAATGAGCTTTGTACATGTTTCACGAACATATGAAACATCTAACAACGCGTTTCTAGGACTCTAAACCAAGTTACATGCAACATGAGTTCTTATAAGTGTCTCAATGAGCTTTGTACAAGTTTGACGAACTTATGAAACATCTAACAACTCGTTTCTAGGACTCTAAACCAAGTTTCATGCAACATGAGAGCTTATAAGTTCCTCATAGAGCTTTGTACAAGTTTGACGAACGTATGAAACATCTAACAACGCGTTTCTAGGACTCTAAACCAAGTTTCATGCAACATGAGTGCTTATAAGTTCCTCAATGAGCATTGTACAAGTTGACAAATGTATGAAACATCTAACAACGCATTTCTAGGACTCTAAACCAAGTTTCATGCAACATGAGTGCTTATAGGTTACTCAATGAGCTTTGTACAAGTTTCACGAACGTATGAAACATCTAACAACGCTTTTCTAGGACTCTAAACCAAGTTCCTTGCAACATGAGTGTTTATAAGTGTCTCAATGAGCTTTGTACAAGTTTGACGAACTTATGAAACATCTAACAACTCGTTTCTAGGACTCTAAACCAAGTTTCATGCAACATGAGAGCTTATAAGTTCCTCAAAGAGCTTTGCACAAGTTTGACGAACGTATGAAACATCTAACAAAGCGTTTCTAAGACTCTAAAAAAAGTTTCATGCAACATGAGAGCTTATAAATTCCTCAATGAGCTTTGTACAAGTTTGACAAACGTATGAAACATCTAACAACGCGTTTCAAGGACTCTAAACCAAGTTTCAAGCAACATGAGTGCTTATAAGTTCCTCAATGAGCTTTTTACATGTTTCACGAACTTATGAAACATCTAACAACGCGTTTCTAGGACTCTAAACCAAGTTACATGCAACATGAGTTCTTATAAGTGTCTCAATGAGCTTTGTACAAGTTTGACGAACTTATGAAACATCTAACAACGCGTTTCTAGGACTTTAAACCAAGTTTCATGCAACATGAGTGCTTATAAGTTCCTCAATGAGCTTTGTACAAGTTTGACGAACTTATGAAACATCTAACAACGCGATTCTAGGACTCTAAACCAAGTTACATGAAACATGAGTTCTTATAAGTTCCTCAATGAGCTTTGTACAAGTTTGACGAACGTATGAAACATCTAACAACGCGTTTCTAGGACTATAAACCAAGTTTCATGCAACATGAGTGTTTATAAGTGTCTCAATGAGCTTTGTACAAGTTTGACGAACTTATGAAACATCTAACAACTCGTATCTAGGACTCTAAACCAAGTTTCATGCAACATGAGAGCTTATAAGTTCCTCAAAGAGCTTTGCACAAGTTTGACGAACGTATGAAACATCTAACAACGCGTTTCTAAGACTCTAAACAAAGTTTCATGCAACATGAGAGCTTATAAAATCCTCAATGAGCTTTGTACAAGTTTGACGAACGTATGAAACATCTAACAACGCGTTTCTAGGACTCTAAACCAAGTTACATACAACATGAGTTCTTATAAGTGTCTCAATTAGCTTTGTACAAGTTTGACGAACTTATGAAACATCTAACAACTCGTTTCTAGGACTCTAAACCAAGTTTCATGCAACATGAGAGCTTATAAGTTCCTCATAGAGCTTTGTACAAGTTTGACGAACGTATGAAACATCTACCAACGCGTTTCTAGGACTCTAAACCAAGTTTCATGCAACATGAGTGCTTATAAGTTCCTCAATGAGCATTGTACAAGTTGACAAATGTATGAAATATCTAACAACGATTTTCTAGGACTCTAAACCAAGTTTCATGCAACATGAGTGCTTATAAGTTCCTCAATGAGCTTTTTACAAGTTTCACGAACGTATGAAACATCTAACAACGCTTTTCTAGAACTCTAAACCAAGTTTCATGCAACATGAGTGTTTATAAGTGTCTCGATGAGCTTTGTACAAGTTTGACGAACTTATGAAACATCTAACAACGCGTTTCTAAGACTCTAAACCAAGTTTCATGCAACATGAGTGCTTATAAGTTCCTCAATGAGCTTTTTACAAGTTTCACGAACTTATGAAACATCTAACAACGCGTTTCTAGGACTAAATCAAGTTTCATGCAACATGAGAACTTATAAGTTCCTCAATGAGCTTTGTACAAGTTTGACGAACGTATGAAACATCTAACAACTCATTTCTAGGACTCTAAACCAAGTTTCATGCAGCATGAGTGCTTATAAGTTCCTCAATGAGCTTTGTACAAGTTTCACGAACTTATGAAACATCTAACAACGCGTTTCTAGAACTCTAAACCAAGTTACATGCAACATGAGTTCTTATAAGTTCCTCAATGAGCTTTGTACATGTTTGACGAACGTATGAAACATCTAACAACGCGTTTTTAGGACTCTAAACCAGGTTTCATGCAACATGAGTGTTTATAAGTGTTTCAATGAGCTTTGTACAAGTTTGACGAACTTATGAAACATCTAACAACGCATTTCTAGGACTCTAAACCAAGTTTCATGCAACATGAGTGCTTATAAGTATCTCAATGAGCTTTGTATAAGTTTGACGAACTTATGAAACATCTAAGAACTAGTTTCTAGGACTCTAAACCAAGTTTCATGCAACATGAGAGCTTATAAGTTCCTCAATGAGCTTTTTACAAGTTTGACGAACGTATGAAACATCTAACAACGCGTTTCTAGGACTCTAAACCATGTTTCATGCAACATGAGTGCTTATAAGTATCTCAATGAGATTTGTATAAGCTTGATGAACTTATGAAACATCTAACAACTCGTTTCTAGGACTCTAAACCAAGTTTCATGCAACATGAGTGATTATAAGTATCTCAATAAGTTTTGTACAAGTTTGACGAACTTATGAAACATCTAACAACTCGTTTCTAGGACTCTAAACCAAGTTTCATGCAACATGAGAGCTTATAAGTTCCTCAAAGAGCTTTGCACAAGTTTGACGAACGTATGAAACATCTAACAACGCGTTTCTAGGAATCTAAACCAAGTTTCATGCAATATGAGTGCTTATCAGTTCCTCATTGAACTTTGTACAAGTTTGACGAACTTATGAAACATCTAACAACGCGTTTCTAGGACTCTAAACCAAGTTTCATGTAACATGAGTGCTTATAAGTTCCTCAATGAGCTTTTTACAAGTTTCACGAACTTATGAAACATCTAACAACGCGTTTCTAGGACTCTAAATCAAGTTTCATGAAACATCAGAGCTTATTTAAGTTCCTCAATGAGCTTTGTATAAGTTTGACAAACGTATGAAACATCTAACAACACGTTTCTAGGACTCTAAACTAAGTTTCATGCAACATGAGTGCTTATAAGTTCCTCAATGAGTTTGTACAAGTATGACAAACGTATGAAACATTTAACAACGCGTTTCTAGGACTCTAAACCAAGTTTCATGCAACATGAGTGCTTATAATTTCCTCAATGAGCTTCGTACAAGTTTCACGAACTTATGAAACATCTAAGAACTCGTTTCTAAGACTCTAAATCATGTTGTTAGATGTTTCATAAGTTCGTGAAACTTGTACGAAGCTCATTGAGGAACTTATAAGAACTCATGTTGCTTGAAACTTGGTTTAGAGTCCTAGAAACGCGTTGTTAGATGTTTCATACGTTCGTCAAACTTGTACAAAGCTCATTGAGGAACTTATAAGCTCTCATGTTGCATGAAACTTGATTTAGAGTCCTAGAAACGCGTTGTTAGATGTTTCATACGTTCGTCAAACTTGTACAAAGCTCATTGAGGAACTTATAAGCTATCATGTTGCATGAAACTTGATTTAGAGTCCTAGAAACGCGTTGTTAGATGTTTCATAAGTTCGTGAAACTTATACAAAGCTCATTGAGATTATTATAAGCACTCATGTTGCATGAAACCTGGTTTAGAGTCCTAGAAACACGTTGTTAGATGTTTCATACGTTCGTCAAACTTGTACAAAGCTCATTGAGGAACTTATAAGCACTCATGTTGCATGAAACTTGGTTTATAGTTCTAGAAACATGTTGTTAAATGTTTCATACGTTCGTCAAACTTGTACAAAGCTCATTGAGGAACTTATAAGCTCTCATGTTGCATGAAACTTGGTTTAGAGTCCTAGAAACGATTTGTTAGATGTTTCATACGTTCGTCAAACTTGTACAAAGCTCATTGAGGAACTTATAAGCACTCATCTTGCATGAAACTTGGTTTAGAGTTTTAGAAACGCGTTGTTAGATGTTTCATACGTTTGTCAAACTTGTACAAAGCTTATAGAGGAACTTATAAGCACTCATCTTGCATGAAACTTGGTTTAGAGTCCTAGAAACGCGTTGTTAGATGTTTCATAATTTCGTGGAACTTGTACAAAGCTCATTGAGGAACTTATAAGCACTCATGTTGCATGAAACTTTGTTTAGAGTCCTAGAAACGCGTTGTTAGATGTTTCATACATTCGTCAAACTTGTACAAAGCTCATTGAGGAACTTATAAGCTCTCATGTTGCATGAAACTTGGTTTAGAGTCGTAGAAACGCGTTGTTAGATGTTTCATAAGTTCGTGAAACTTTTACAAAGCTCATTGAGGAACTTATAAGCACTCATGTTGCATGAAACTTGATTTAGAGTCCTAGAAACGCGTTGTTAGATGTTTCATACGTTCGCCAAACTTGTACAAAGCTCATTGAGGAACTTATAAGAACTCATGTTGCATGTAACTTGGTTTAGAGTCCTAGAAACGCTTTGTTAGATGTTTCATAAGTTCGTGAAACTTGTACACAACTCATTGAGGAACTTATAAGAACTCACGTTGCATGAAACTTGGTTTAGAGTCCAAGAAACGCGTTGTTAGATGTTTCATACGTTCGTCAAACTTGTACAAAGCTCATTGAGGAACTTATAAGCTCTCATGTTGCATGAAACTTGATTTAGAGTCCTAGAAACGCGTTGTTAGATGTTTCATAAGTTTGTGAAACTTGTACAAAGCTCATTGAGGAACTTATAAGCACTCATGTTGCATGAAACTTGATTTAGAGTCCTGGAAACGCGTTGTTAGATGTTTCATACGTTCGTCAAACTTTTACAAAGCTCATTGAGGAACTTATAAGCACTCATGTTGCATGAAACTTGGTTTAGAGTCTAGAAACGCGTTGTTAGATGTTTCATACGTTCGTCAAACTTGTACAAAGCTCATTGAGGAACTTATAACCTATCATGTTGCATGAAACTTGGTTTAGAGTCCTAGAAACGATTTGTTAGATGTTTCATACGTTCGCCAAACTTGTACTAAGCTCATTGAAGAACTTATAAGCACCCATCTTGCATGAAACTCGGTTTAGAGTTTTAGAAACGAGTTGTTAGATGTTTCATACATTCGTAAAACTTGTACAAAGCTCATTGAGGAACTTATAAGCACTCATCTTACATGAAACTTGGTTTAGATTCCTAGAAACGTGTTGTTAAATGTTTCATAATTTCGTGAAACTTGTACAAAGGTCATTGAGGAAGTTATAAGCACTCATGCTGCATGAAACTTTGTTGAGAGTCCTAGAAACGCGTTGTTAGATGTTTCATACGTTCATCAAACTTGTACAAAGCTCTATGAGGAACTTATAAGCTCTCATGTTGCATGCAACTTGGTTTAGAGTCCTAGAAACGATTTGTTAGATGTTTCATACGTTCTTCAAACTTGTACAAAGCTCATTGAGGAACGTATAAACACTCATGTTGCATGAAACTTGGTTTAGAGTCCTAGAAACGCGTTGTTAGATGTTTCATAAGTTCGTCAAACTTGTATAAAACTCATTGAGGAACTTATAAGCACTCATGTTGCATTAAATTTGGTTTAGAGTCCTAGAAATACGTTGTTAGATATTTCATACATTCGTCAAACTTGTACAAAGCTCATTGAGGAAGTTATAAGCACTCATGTTGGAAGAAACTTGGTTTAGAGTCCTAGAAATACGTTGTTAGATGTTTCATACGTTCGTCAAACTTGTACAAAGCTCATTGAGGAACTTATAAGAACTCATGTTGCATGAAACTTGATTTAGAGTCCAAGAAACGCATTGTTAGATGTTTCATAAGTTTGTGAAACTTGTACAAAGCTCATTGAGGAACTGATAAGCACTCATGTTGCATGAAACTTGATTTAAAGTCCTGGAAACGCGTTGTTAGATGTTTCATACGTTCGTCAAACTTTTACAAAGCTCATTGAGGTACTTATAAGAATTCATGTTGCATGTAACTTGGTTTAGAGTCCTAGAAACGCGTTGTTAGATGTTTCATGAGTTCTTTAAACTTGTACAAAGCTCATTGAGGAACTTATAAGAACTCATGTTGCTTGAAACTTGGTTTAGAGTCCTAGAAACGCGTTGTTAGATGTTTCATACGTTCGTAAAACTTGTACAAAGCTCATTGACGAACTTATAAGCTCTCATGTTGCATGAAACTTGATTTAGAGTCCTAGAAACGCATTGTTAGATGTTTCATAAGTTCGTGAAACTTATACAAAGCTCATTGAGATACTTATAAGCACTCATGTTGCATGAAACTTGGTTTAGAGTCCTAGAAACGCTTTGTTAGATGTTTCATACGTTCGTCAAACTTGTACTAAGCTCATTGAGGAACTTATAAGCACCCATCTTGCATGAAACTCGGTTTAGAGTTTTAGAAACGCGTTGTTAGATGTTTCATACATTCGTAAAACTTGTACAGAGCTCATTGAGGAACTTATAAGCATTCATCTTGCATGAAACTTGGTTTAGATTCCTAGAAACGCGTTGTTAAATGTTTCATAATTTCGTGAAACTTGTACAAAGGTCATTGAGGAAGTTATAAGCACTCATGCTGCATGAAACTTTGTTTAGAGTCCTAGAAACGCGTTGTTAGATGTTTCATACGTTCGTCAAACTTGTACAAAGCTCTATGAGGAACTTATAAGCTCTCATGTTGCATGAAACTTGGTTTAGAGTCCTAGAAACAAATTTGTTAGATGTTTCATACTTTCGTCAAACTTGTACAAAGCTCATTGAGGAACGTATAAACACTCATGTTGCATGAAACTTGGTTTAGAGTCCTAGAAACGCGTTGTTAGATGTTTCATAAGTTCGTCAAACTTGTATAAAACTCATTGAGGAACTTATAAGCACTCATGTTGCATTAAATTTGGTTTAGAGTCCTAGAAATACGTTGTTAGATGTTTCATACATTCGTCAAACTTGTACAAAGCTCATTGACGAACTTATAAGCTCTCATGTTGCATGAAACTTGATTTAGAGTCCTAGAAACGCATTGTTAGATGTTTCATAAGTTCGTGAAACTTATACAAAGCTCATTGAGATACTTATAAGCACTCATGTTGCATGAAACTTGGTTTAGAGTCCTAGAAACGCGTTGTTAGATGTTTCATACGTTCGTCAAACTTGTACAAAGCTCATTGAGGTACTTATAAGCACTCATGTTGCATGAAACTTGGTTTAGAGTTTTAGAAACGCGTTGTTAGATGTTTCATACGTTCGTCAAACTTGTACAAAGCTCATTGAGAAATTTTAAGCTCTCATGTTGCATGAAACTTGGTTTGGAGTCCTAGAAACGCGTTGTTAGATGTTTCATAAGTTCGTGAAACTTGTACTAAACTCATTGAGGAACTTATAAACACTCATGTTGCATGAAACTTGGTTTAGAGTCCTAGAAACGCGTTGTTAGATGTTTCATACGTTCGTAAAACTTGTACAAAGCTCATTGACGAACTTATAAGCTCTCATGTTGCATGAAACTTGATTTAGAGTCCTAGAAACGCATTGTTAGATGTTTCATAAGTTCGTGAAACTTATACAAAGCTCATTGAGATACTTATAAGCACTCATGTTGCATGAAACTTGGTTTAGAGTCCTAGAAACGCGTTGTTAGATGTTTCATACGTTCGTCAAACTTGTACAAAGCTCATTGAGGTACTTATAAGCACTCATGTTGCATGAAACTTGGTTTAGAGTTTTAGAAACGCGTTGTTAGATGTTTCATACGTTCGTCAAACTTGTACAAAGCTCATTGAGAAATTTTAAGCTCTCATGTTGCATGAAACTTGGTTTGGAGTCCTAGAAACGCGTTGTTAGATGTTTCATAAGTTCGTGAAACTTGTACTAAACTCATTGAGGAACTTATAAACACTCATGTTGCATGAAACTTGGTTTAGAGTCCTAGAAACGCGTTGTTAGATGTTTCATACGTTCGTAAAACTTGTACAAAGCTCATTGACGAACTTATAAGCTCTCATGTTGCATGAAACTTGATTTAGAGTCCTAGAAACGCATTGTTAGATGTTTCATAAGTTCGTGAAACTTATACAAAGCTCATTGAGATACTTATAAGCACTCATGTTGCATGAAACTTGGTTTAGAGTCCTAGAAACGCTTTGTTAGATGTTTCATACGTTCGTCAAACTTGTACTAAGCTCATTGAGGAACTTATAAGCACCCATCTTGCATGAAACTCGGTTTAGAGTTTTAGAAACGCGTTGTTAGATGTTTCATACATTCGTAAAACTTGTACAAAGCTCATTGAGGAACTTATAAGCATTCATCTTGCATGAAACTTGGTTTAGATTCCTAGAAACGCGTTGTTAAATGTTTCATAATTTCGTGAAACTTGTACAAAGGTCATTGAGGAAGTTATAAGCACTCATGCTGCATGAAACATTGTTTAGAGTCCTAGAAACGCGTTGTTAGATGTTTCATACGTTCGTCAAACTTGTACAAAGCTCTATGAGGAACTTATAAGCTCTCATGTTGCATGAAACTTGGTTTAGAGTCCTAGAAACAAATTTGTTAGATGTTTCATACGTTCGTCAAACTTGTACAAAGCTCATTGAGGAACGTATAAACACTCATGTTGCATGAAACTTGGTTTAGAGTCCTAGAAACGCGTTGTTAGATGTTTCATAAGTTCGTCAAACTTGTATAAAACTCATTGAGGAACTTATAAGCACTCATGTTGCATTAAATTTGGTTTAGAGTCCTAGAAATACGTTGTTAGATGTTTCATACATTCGTCAAACTTGTACAAAGCTCATTGACGAACTTATAAGCTCTCATGTTGCATGAAACTTGATTTAGAGTCCTAGAAACGCATTGTTAGATGTTTCATAAGTTCGTGAAACTTATACAAAGCTCATTGAGATACTTATAAGCACTCATGTTGCATGAAACTTGGTTTAGAGTCCTAGAAACGCGTTGTTAGATGTTTCATACGTTCGTCAAACTTGTACAAAGCTCATTGAGGTACTTATAAGCACTCATGTTGCATGAAACTTGGTTTAGAGTTTTAGAAACGCGTTGTTAGATGTTTCATACGTTCGTCAAACTTGTACAAAGCTCATTGAGAAATTTTAAGCTCTCATGTTGCATGAAACTTGGTTTGGAGTCCTAGAAACGCGTTGTTAGATGTTTCATAAGTTCGTGAAACTTGTACTAAACTCATTGAGGAACTTATAAACACTCATGTTGCATGAAACTTGGTTTAGAGTCCTAGAAACGCGTTGTTAGATGTTTCGAAAGTTCGTCAAACTTGTATAAAGCTCATTGGGGAACTTATAAGCTCTCATGTTGCATGAAACTTGATTTAGAGTCCTAGAAACGCGTTGTTAGATGTTTCATAATTTCGTGAAACTTATACAAAGTTCATTGAGATACTTATTAGCACTCATGTTGCATGAAACTTGGTTTAGAGTCCTAGAAACGCGTTGTTAGATGTTTTATACATTCGTCAAACTTGTACAAAGCTCATTGAGGAACTTATAAGCACTCATGTTGCATAAAACTTGGTTTAGAGTCTTAGAAACACGTTGTTAGATGTTTCATACGTTCGTCAAACTTGTACAAAGCTCATTGAGGAACTTATAAGCTCTCATGTTGCATGAAACTTGGTTTAGAGTCCTAGAAACGCGTTGTTAGATGTTTCATACGTTCGTCAAACTTGTACAAACCTCATTGAGGATCTTATAAGAACTCATGTTGCATGAAACTTGATTTAGAGTCCTAGAAACGCGTTGTTAGATGTTTCATACGTTCGCCAAACTTGTACAAAGCTCATTGAGGAACTTATAAGAACTCATGTTGCATGTAACTTGGTTTAGAGTCCTAGAAACGCTTTGTTAGATGTTTCATAAGTTCGTGAAACTTGTACACAGCTCATTGAGGAAATAATAAGAACTCACGTTGCATGAAACTTGGTTTAGAGTCCAAGAAACGCGTTGTTAGATGTTTCATACGTTCGTCAAACTTGTACAAAGCTCGTTGAGGAACTTATAAGCTCTCATGTTGCATGAAACTTGATTTAGAGTCCTAGAAACGCGTTGTTAGATGTTTCATAAGTTTGTGAAACTTGTACAAATCTCATTGAGGAACTTATAAGCACTCATGTTGCATGAAACTTGATTTAGAGTCCTGGAAACGCGTTGTTAGATGTTTCATACGTTCGTCAAACTTTTACAAAGCTCATTGAGGAACTTATAAGCACTCATGTTGCATGAAACTTGGTTTAGAGTCCTAGAAACGCGTTGTTAGATGTTTCATACGTTCGTCAAACTTGTACAAAGCTCATTGAGGAACTTATAACCTATCATGTTGCATGAAACTTGGTTTAGAGTCCTAGAAACGATTTGTTAGATGTTTCATACGTTCGCCAAACTTGTACTAAGCTCATTGAAGAACTTATAAGCACCCATCTTGCATGAAACTCGGTTTAGAGTTTTAGAAACGAGTTGTTAGATGTTTCATACATTCGTAAAACTTGTACAAAGCTCATTGAGGAACTTATAAGCACTCATCTTACATGAAACTTGGTTTAGATTCCTAGAAACGTGTTGTTAAATGTTTCATAATTTCGTGAAACTTGTACAAAGGTTATTGAGGAAGTTATAAGCACTCATGCTGCATGAAACTTTGTTTAGAGTCCTAGAAACGCGTTGTTAGATGTTTCATACGTTCGTCAAACTTGTACAAAGCTCTATGAGGAACTTATAAGCTCTCATGTTGCATGCAACTTGGTTTAGAGTCCTAGAAACGATTTGTTAGATGTTTCATACGTTCTTCAAACTTGTACAAAGCTCATTGAGGAACGTATAAACACTCATGTTGCATGAAACTTTGTTTAGAGTCCTAGAAACGCGTTGTTAGATGTTTCATAAGTTCGTCAAACTTGTATAAAACTCATTGAGGAACTTATAAGCACTCATGTTGCATTAAATTTGGTTTAGAGTCCTAGAAATACGTTGTTAGATGTTTCATACATTCGTCAAACTTGTACAAAGCTCATTGAGGAACTTATAAGCACTCATGTTGGAAGAAACTTTGTTTAGAGTCCTAGAAATACGTTGTTAGATGTTTCATACGTTCGTCAAACTTGTACAAAGCTCATTGAGGAACTTATAAGAACTCATGTTGCATGAAACTTGATTTAGAGTCCAAGAAACGCATTGTTAGATGTTTCATAAGTTTGTGAAACTTGTACAAAGCTCATTGAGGAACTTATAAGCACTCATGTTGCATGAAACTTGATTTAGAGTCCTGGAAACGCGTTGTTAGATGTTTCATACGTTCGTCAAACTTTTACAAAGCTCATTGAGGTACTTATAAGAACTCATGTTGCATGTAACTTGGTTTAGAGTCCTAGAAACGCGTTGTTAGATGTTTCATAAGTTCTTTAAACTGGTACAAAGCTCATTGAGGAACTTATAAGAACTCATGTTGCTTGAAACTTGGTTTAGAGTCCTAGAAACGCGTTGTTAGATGTTTCATACGTTCGTAAAACTTGTACAAAGCTCATTGACGAACTTATAAGCTCTCATGTTGCATGAAACTTGATTTAGAGTCCTAGAAACGCATTGTTAGATGTTTCATAAGTTCGTGAAACTTATACAAAGCTCATTGAGATACTTATAAGCACTCATGTTGCATGAAACTTGGTTTAGAGTCCTAGAAACGCTTTGTTAGATGTTTCATACGTTCGTCAAACTTGTACTAAGCTCATTGAGGAACTTATAAGCACCCATCTTGCATGAAACTCGGTTTAGAGTTTTAGAAACGCGTTGTTAGATGTTTCATACATTCGTAAAACTTGTACAAAGCTCATTGAGGAACTTATAAGCATTCATCTTGCATGAAATTTGGTTTAGATTTCTAGAAACGCGTTGTTAAATGTTTCATAATTTCGTGAAACTTGTACAAAGGTCATTGAGGAAGTTATAAGCACTCATGCTGCATGAAACTTTGTTTAGAGTCCTAGAAACGCGTTGTTAGATGTTTCATACGTTCGTCAAACTTGTACAAAGCTCTATGAGGAACTTATAAGCTCTCATGTTGCATGAAACTTGGTTTAGAGTCCTAGAAACGATTTGTTAGATGTTTCATACGTTCGTCAAACTTGTACAAAGCTCATTGAGGAACGTATAAACACTCATGTTGCATGAAACTTGGTTTAGAGTCCTAGAAACGCGTTGTTAGATGTTTCATAAGTTCGTCAAACTTGTATAAAACTCATTGAGGAACTTATAAGCACTCATGTTGCATTAAATTTGGTTTAGAGTCCTAGAAATACGTTGTTAGATGTTTCATACATTCGTCAAACTTGTACAAAGCTCATTGACGAACTTATAAGCTCTCATGTTGCATGAAACTTGATTTAGAGTCCTAGAAACGCATTGTTAGATGTTTCATAAGTTCGTGAAACTTATACAAAGCTCAGTGAGATACTTATAAGCACTCATGTTGCATGAAACTTGGTTTAGAGTCCTAGAAACGCGTTGTTAGATGTTTCATACGTTCGTCAAACTTGTACAAAGCTCATTGAGGTACTTATAAGCACTCATGTTGCATGAAACTTGGTTTAGAGTTTTAGAAACGCGTTGTTAGATGTTTCATACGTTCGTCAAACTTGTACAAAGCTCATTGAGAAATTTTAAGCTCTCATGTTGCATGAAACTTGGTTTAGAGTCCTAGAAACGCGTTGTTAGATGTTTCATAAGTTCGTGAAACTTGTACAAAACTCATTGAGGAACTTATAAACACTCATGTTGCATGAAACTTGGTTTAGAGTCCTAGAAACGCGTTGTTAGATGTTTCATAAGTTCGTCAAACTTGTATAAAGCTCATTGGGGAACTTATAAGCTCTCATGTTGCATGAAACTTGATTTAGAGTCCTAGAAACGCGTTGTTAGATGTTTCATAATTTCGTGAAACTTATACAAAGTTCATTGAGATACTTATTAGCACTCATGTTGCATGAAACTTGGTTTAGAGTCCTAGAAACGCGTTGTTAATTAGATGTTTCATACATTCGTCAAACTTGTACAAAGCTCATTGAGGAACTTATAAGCACTCATGTTGCATGAAACTTGGTTTAGAGTCTTAGAAACACGTTGTTAGATGTTTAATACGTTCGTCAAACTTGTACAAAGCTCATTGAGGAACTTATAAGCTCTCATGTTGCATGAAACTTGGTTTAGAGTCCTAGAAACGCGTTGTTAGATGTTTCATACGTTCGTCAAACTTGTACAAACCTCATTGAGGATCTTATAAGAACTCATGTTGCATTAAACTTGATTTAGAGTCCTAGAAACGCGTTGTTAGATGTTTCATAAGTTCTTGAAACTTGTACTAAGCTCATTGAGGAACTTATAAGCATCCATCTTGCATGAAACTCGGTTTAGAGTTTTAGAAACGCGTTGTTAGATGTTTCATACATTCGTAAAACTTGTACAAAGCTCATTGAGGAACTTATAAGCATTCATCTTGCATGAAACTTGGTTTAGAGTCATAGAAACGCGTGGTTAAATGTTTCATAATTTCGTCAAACTTGTACAAAGCTCATAGAGGAATTTATAAGCACTCATCTTGCATGAAACTTTGTTTAGAGTCCTAGAAACGCGTTGTTAGATGTTTCATAATTTCGTGGAACTTGTACAAAGGTCATTGAGGAACTTATAAGCACTCATGTTGCATGAAACTTTGTTTAAAATCCTAGAAACGCGTTGTTAGATGTTTCATACATTCGTCAAACTTGTACAAAGCTCATTGAGGAACTTATAAGCTCTCATGTTGCATGAAACTTGGTTTAGAGTCCTAGAAACGCGTTGTTAGATGTTTCATAAGTTCGTGAAACTTGTACAAAACTCATTGAGGAACTTATAAACACTCATGTTGCATGAAACTTGGTTTAGAGTCCTAGAAACGCGTTGTTAGATGTTTCATAAGTTCGTGAAACTTATACAAAGCTCATTGAGATACTTATAAGCTCTCATGTTGCATGAAACTTGATTTAGAGTCCTAGAAACGCGTTGTTAGATGTTTCATAATTTCGTGAAACTTATACAAAGCTCATTGAGATACTTATAAGCACTCATGTTGCATGAAACTTGGTTTAGAGTCCTAGAAACGTGTTGTTAGATGTTTCATACGTTCGTCAAACTTGTACAAAACTCATTGAGAAATTTTAAGCTCTCATGTTGCATGAAACTTTGTTTAGAGTCCTAGAAACGCGTTGTTAGATGTTTCATAAGTTCGTGAAACTTGTACAAAACTCATTGAGGAACTTATAAACACTCATGTTGCATGAAACTTGGTTTAGAGTCCTAGAAACGCGTTGTTAGATGTTTCATAAGTTCGTGAAACTTATACAAAGCTCATTGAGATACTTATAAGCTCTCATGTTGCATGAAACTTGATTTAGAGTCCTAGAAACGCGTTGTTAGATGTTTCATAATTTCGTGAAACTTATACAAAGTTCATTGAGATACTTATTAGCACTCATGTTGCATGAAACTTGGTTTAGAGTCCTAGAAACGCGTTGTTAGATGTTTCATACATTCGTCAAACTTGTACAAAGCTCATTGAGGAACTTATAAGCACTCATGTTGCATGAAACTTGGTTTAGAGTCTTAGAAACACGTTGTTAGATGTTTCATACGTTCGTCAAACTTGTACAAAGCTCATTGAGGAACTTATAAGCTCTCATGTTGCATGAAACTTGGTTTAGAGTCCTAGAAACGCGTTGTTAGATGTTTCATACGTTCGTCAAACTTGTACAAACCTCATTGAGGATCTTATAAGAACTCATGTTGCATTAAACTTGATTTAGAGTCCTAGAAACACGTTGTTAGATGTTTCATACGTTCGTCAAACTTGTACAAAGTTCATTGAGGAACTTATAAGCACTCATGTTTCATGAAACTTGGTTTATAGTTCTAGAAACATGTTGTTAGATGTTTCATACGTTCGTCAAACTTGTACAAAGCTCATTGAGGAACTTATAAGCTCTCATGTTGCATGAAACTTGGTTTAGAGTCGTAGAAACGCGTTGTTAGATGTATCATAAGTTCGTCAAACTTGTACAAAGCTCATTGAGGAACTTATAAGCTCTCATGTTGCATGAAACTTGGTTTAGAGTCCTAGAAACGATTTGTTAGATGTTTCATACGTTCGTCAAACTTGTACAAAGCTCATTGAGGAACTTATAAGCACTCATCTTGCATGAAACTTGGTTTAGAGTTTTAGAAACGCGTTGTTAGAT
Organism: Cochlearia excelsa; assembly: GCA_963556525.1. Classification (NCBI taxonomy): domain Eukaryota; kingdom Viridiplantae; phylum Streptophyta; class Magnoliopsida; order Brassicales; family Brassicaceae; genus Cochlearia; species Cochlearia excelsa. Next base: position 32,579,294 of record OY748327.1, on the reverse strand, counting down.
GTTTCATACGTTTGTCAAACTTGTACAAAGCTCATAGAGGAACTTATAAGCACTCATCTTGCATGAAACTTGGTTTAGAGTCCTAGAAACGCGTTGTTAGATGTTTCATAATTTCGTGGAACATGTACAAAGGTCATTGAGGAACTTATAAGCACTCATGTTGCATGAAACTTTGTTTAGAATCCTAGAAACGCGTTGTTAGATGTTTCATACATTCGTCAAACTTGTACAAAGCTCATTGAGGAACTTATAAGCTCTCATGTTGCATGAAACTTGGTTTAGAGTCGTAGAAACGCGTTGTTAGATGTTTCATAAGTTCGTGAAACTTGTACAAAGCTCATTGAGGAACTTAAAAGCACTCATGTTGCATGAAACTTGATTTAGAGTCCTAGAAACGCGTTGTTAGATGTTTCATACGTTCGTCAAACTTGTACAAAGCTCATTGAGGAACTTATAAGAACTCATGTTGCATGTAACTTGGTTTTGAGTCCTAGAAACGCTTTGTTAGATGTTTCATAAGTTCGTGAAACTTATACAAAGCTCATTGAGATACTTATAAGCACTCATGTTGCATGAAACTTGGTTTAGAGTCCTAGAAACGTGTTGTTAGATGTTTCATACGTTCGTCAAACTTGTACAAAGCTCATTGAGGAACTTATAAGCTCTCATGTTGCATGAAACTTGGTTTAGAGTCCTAGAAACGCGTTGTTAGATGTTTCATACGTTCGTCAAACTTGTACAAACCTCATTGAGGAACTTATAAGAACTCATGTTGCATGTAACTTGGTTTAGAGTCCTAGAAACGCGTTGTTAGATGTTTCATAAGTTCGTCAAACATGTACAAAGCTCATTGAGGAACTTATAAGAACTCATGTTGCATGTAACTTGATTTAGAGTCCTAGAAACGCGTTGTTAGATGTTTCATAATTTCGTGAAACTTATACAAAGTTCATTGAGATACTTATTAGCACTCATGTTGCATGAAACTTGGTTTAGAGTCCTAGAAACGCGTTGTTAGATGTTTCATACATTCGTCAAACTTGTACAAAGCTCATTGAGGAACTTCTAAGCACTCATGTTGCATGAAACTTGGTTTAGAGTCTTAGAAACACGTTGTTAGATGTTTCATACGTTCGTCAAACTTGTACAAAGCTCATTGAGGAACTTATAAGCTCTCATGTTGCATGAAACTTGGTTTAGAGTCCTAGAAACGCGTTGTTAGATGTTTCATACGTTCGTCAAACTTGTACAAACCTCATTGAGGATCTTATAAGAACTCATGTTGCATTAAACTTGATTTAGAGTCCTAGAAACGCGTTGTTAGATGTTTCATAAGTTCTTGAAACTTGTACTAAGCTCATTGAGGAACTTATAAGCATCCATCTTGCATGAAACTCGGTTTAGAGTTTTAGAAACGCGTTGTTAGATGTTTCATACATTCGGAAAACTTGTACAAAGCTCATTGAGGAACTTATAAGCATTCATCTTGCATGAAACTTGGTTTAGAGTCCTAGAAACGCGTGGTTAAATGTTTCATAATTTCGTGAAACTTGTACAAAGCTCATTGAGGAACTTATAAGCACTCATGTTGCATGAAACTTTGTTTAGAGTCCTAGAAACGCGTTGTTAGATGTTTCATACGTTCGTCAAACTTGTACAAAGCTCATTGAGGAACTCATAAGCTCACATGTTGCATGAAACTTGGTTTAGAGTCCTAGAAACGATTTGTAAGATGTTTCATACGTTCGTCAAACTTGTACAAAGCTCATTGAGGAACACATAAACACTCATGTTGCATGGAACTTGGTTTAGAGTCCTAGAAACGCGTTGTTAGATGTTTCATAAGTTCGTCAAACTTGTATAAAGCTCATTGAGGAACTTATAAGCACTCATGTTGCATTAAATTTGGTTTAGAGTCCTAGAAACACGTTTTTAGATGTTTCATACATTCGTCAAACTTGTACAAAGCTCATTGAGGAACTTATAAGCACCCATGTTGCAAGAAACTTGGTTTAGAGTCCTAGAAACACGTTGTTAGATGTTTCATAAGTTCGTGAAACTTGTACAAAGCTCATTGAGGAACTTATAAGCACTCATGTTGCATGCAACTTGATTTAGAGTCCTAGAAACGCATTGTTAGATGTTTCATACGTTCGTCAAACTTTTACAAAGCTCATTGAGGAACTTATAAGAACTCATGTTGCATGTAACTTGGTTTAGAGTCCTAGAAACGCGTTGTTAGATGTTTCATAAGTGCGTGAAACTTGTACAAAACTCATTGAGGAACTTATAAGAACTCATGTTGCTTGAAACTTGGTTTAGAGTCCTAGAAACACGTTGTTAGATGTTTCATACGTTCGTCAAACTTGTACAAAGCTCATTGAGGAACTTATAAGCTCTCATGTTTCATGAAACTTGATTTATAGTCCTAGAAACGCGTTGTTAGATGTTTCATAAGTTCGTGAAACTTATACAAAGCTCATTGAGATACTTATAAGCACTCATGTTGCATGAAACTTGGTTTAGAGTCCTAGAAACGCGTTGTTAGATGTTTCATACGTTCGTCAAACTTGTACAAAGCTCATTGAGGAACTTCTAAGCACTCATGTTGCATGAAACCTTGTTTAGAGTCCTAGAAACGCGTTGTTAGATGTTTCATAAGTTCGTGAAACTTGTACAAAGCTCATTGAGGTACTTATAAGCACTCATGTTGCATGAAACTTGGTTTAGAGTTTTAGAAACGCGTTGTTAGATGTTTCATACGTTCGTCAAACTTGTACAAAGCTCATTGAGAAATTTTAAGCTCTCATGTTGCATGAAACTTGGTTTGGAGTCCTAGAAACGCGTTGTTAGATGTTTCATAAGTTCGTGAAACTTGTACTAAACTCATTGAGGAACTTATAAACACTCATGTTGCATGAAACTTGGTTTAGAGTCCTAGAAACGCGTTGTTAGATGTTTCATAAGTTCGTCAAACTTGTATAAAGCTCATTGGGGAACTTATAAGCTCTCATGTTGCATGAAACTTGATTTAGAGTCCTAGAAACGCGTTGTTAGATGTTTCATAATTTCGTGAAACTTATACAAAGTTCATTGAGATACTTATTAGCACTCATGTTGCATGAAACTTGGTTTAGAGTCCTAGAAACGCGTTGTTAGATGTTTCATACATTCGTCAAACTTGTACAAAGCTCATTGAGGAACTTATAAGCACTCATGTTGCATGAAACTTGGTTTAGAGTCTTAGAAACACGTTGTTAGATGTTTCATACGTTCGTCAAACTTGTACAAAGCTCATTGAGGAACTTATAAGCTCTCATGTTGCATGAAACTTGGTTTAGAGTCCTAGAAACGCGTTGTTAGATGTTTCATACGTTCGTCAAACTTGTACAAACCTCATTGAGGATCTTATAAGAACTCATGTTGCATGAAACTTGATTTAGAGTCCTAGAAACGCGTTGTTAGATGTTTCATACGTTCGCCAAACTTGTACAAAGCTCATTGAGGAACTTATAAGAACTCATGTTGCATGTAACTTGGTTTAGAGTCCTAGAAACGCTTTGTTAGATGTTTCATAAGTTCGTGAAACTTGTACACAGCTCATTGAGGAAATTATAAGAACTCACGTTGCATGAAACTTGGTTTAGAGTCCAAGAAACGCGTTGTTAGATGTTTCATACGTTCGTCAAACTTGTACAAAGCTCGTTGAGGAACTTATAAGCTCTCATGTTGCATGAAACTTGATTTAGAGTCCTAGAAACGCGTTGTTAGATGTTTCATAAGTTTGTGAAACTTGTACAAAGCTCATTGAGGAACTTATAAGCACTCATGTTGCATGAAACTTGATTTAGAGTCCTGGAAACGCGTTGTTAGATGTTTCATACGTTCGTCAAACTTTTACAAAGCTCATTGAGGAACTTATAAGCACTCATGTTGCATGAAACTTGGTTTAGAGTCCTAGAAACGCGTTGTTAGATGTTTCATACGTTCGTCAAACTTGTACAAAGCTCATTGAGGAACTTATAACCTATCATGTTGCATGAAACTTGGTTTAGAGTCCTAGAAACGATTTGTTAGATGTTTCATACGTTCGCCAAACTTGTACTAAGCTCATTGAAGAACTTATAAGCACCCATCTTGCATGAAACTCGGTTTAGAGTTTTAGAAACGAGTTGTTAGATGTTTCATACATTCGTAAAACTTGTACAAAGCTCATTGAGGAACTTATAAGCACTCATCTTACATGAAACTTGGTTTAGATTCCTAGAAACGTGTTGTTAAATGTTTCATAATTTCGTGAAACTTGTACAAAGGTTATTGAGGAAGTTATAAGCACTCATGCTGCATGAAACTTTGTTTAGAGTCCTAGAAACGCGTTGTTAGATGTTTCATACGTTCGTCAAACTTGTACAAAGCTCTATGAGGAACTTATAAGCTCTCATGTTGCATGCAACTTGGTTTAGAGTCCTAGAAACGATTTGTTAGATGTTTCATACGTTCTTCAAACTTGTACAAAGCTCATTGAGGAACGTATAAACACTCATGTTGCATGAAACATGGTTTAGAGTCCTAGAAACGCGTTGTTAGATGTTTCATAAGTTCGTCAAACTTGTATAAAACTCATTGAGGAACTTATAAGCACTCATGTTGCATTAAATTTGGTTTAGAGTCCTAGAAATACGTTGTTAGATGTTTCATACATTCGTCAAACTTGTACAAAGCTCATTGAGGAACTTATAAGCACTCATGTTGGAAGAAACTTGGTTTAGAGTCCTAGAAATACGTTGTTAGATGTTTCATACGTTCGTCAAACTTGTACAAAGCTCATTGAGGAACTTATAAGAACTCATGTTGCATGAAACTTGATTTAGAGTCCAAGAAACGCATTGTTAGATGTTTCATAAGTTTGTGAAACTTGTACAAAGCTCATTGAGGAACTTATAAGCACTCATGTTGCATGAAACTTGATTTAGAGTCCTGGAAACGCGTTGTTAGATGTTTCATACGTTCGTAAAACTTGTACAAAGCTCATTGACGAACTTATAAGCTCTCATGTTGCATGAAACTTGATTTAGAGTCCTAGAAACGCATTGTTAGATGTTTCATAAGTTCGTGAAACTTATACAAAGCTCATTGAGATACTTATAAGCACTCATGTTGCATGAAACTTGGTTTAGAGTCCTAGAAACGCTTTGTTAGATGTTTCATACGTTCGTCAAACTTGTACTAAGCTCATTGAGGAACTTATAAGCACCCATCTTGCATGAAACTCGGTTTAGAGTTTTAGAAACGCGTTGTTAGATGTTTCATACATTCGTAAAACTTGTACAAAGCTCATTGAGGAACTTATAAGCATTCATCTTGCATGAAATTTGGTTTAGATTTCTAGAAACGCGTTGTTAAATGTTTCATAATTTCGTGAAACTTGTACAAAGGTCATTGAGGAAGTTATAAGCACTCATGCTGCATGAAACTTTGTTTAGAGTCCTAGAAACGCGTTGTTAGATGTTTCATACGTTCGTCAAACTTGTACAAAGCTCTATGAGGAACTTATAAGCTCTCATGTTGCATGAAACTTGGTTTAGAGTCCTAGAAACGATTTGTTAGATGTTTCATACGTTCGTCAAACTTGTACAAAGCTCATTGAGGAACGTATAAACACTCATGTTGCATGAAACTTGGTTTAGAGTCCTAGAAACGCGTTGTTAGATGTTTCATAAGTTCGTCAAACTTGTATAAAACTCATTGAGGAACTTATAAGCACTCATGTTGCATTAAATTTGGTTTAGAGTCCTAGAAATACGTTGTTAGATGTTTCATACATTCGTCAAACATGTACAAAGCTCATTGACGAACTTATAAGCTCTCATGTTGCATGAAACTTGATTTAGAGTCCTAGAAACGCATTGTTAGATGTTTCATAAGTTCGTGAAACTTATACAAAGCTCAGTGAGATACTTATAAGCACTCATGTTGCATGAAACTTGGTTTAGAGTCCTAGAAACGCGTTGTTAGATGTTTCATACGTTCGTCAAACTTGTACAAAGCTCATTGAGGTACTTATAAGCACTCATGTTGCATGAAACTTGGTTTAGAGTTTTAGAAACGCGTTGTTAGATGTTTCATACGTTCGTCAAACTTGTACAAAGCTCATTGAGAAATTTTTAAGCTCTCATGTTGCATGAAACTTGGTTTAGAGAGTCCTAGAAACGCGTTGTTAGATGTTTCATAAGTTCGTGAAACTTGTAAAAAACTCATTGAGGAACTTATAAACACTCATGTTGCATGAAACTTGGTTTAGAGTCCTAGAAACGCGTTGTTAGATGTTTCATAAGTTCGTCAAACTTGTATAAAGCTCATTGGGGAACTTATAAGCTCTCATGTTGCATGAAACTTGATTTAGAGTCCTAGAAACGCGTTGTTAGATGTTTCATAATTTCGTGAAACTTATACAAAGTTCATTGAGATACTTATTAGCACTCATGTTGCATGAAACTTGGTTTAGAGTCCTAGAAACGCGTTGTTAATTAGATGTTTCATACATTCGTCAAACTTGTACAAAGCTCATTGAGGAACTTATAAGCACTCATGTTGCATGAAACTTGGTTTAGAGTCTTAGAAACACGTTGTTAGATGTTTCATACGTTCGTCAAACTTGTACAAAGCTCATTGAGGAACTTATAAGCTCTCATGTTGCATGAAACTTGGTTTAGAGTCCTAGAAACGCGTTGTTAGATGTTTCATACGTTCGTCAAACTTGTACAAACCTCATTGAGGATCTTATAAGAACTCATGTTGCATTAAACTTGATTTAGAGTTCTAGAAACGCGTTGTTAGATGTTTCATAAGTTCTTGAAACTTGTACTAAGCTCATTGAGGAACTTATAAGCATCCATCTTGCATGAAACTCGGTTTAGAGTTTTAGAAACGCGTTGTTAGATGTTTCATACATTCGTAAAACTTGTACAAAGCTCATTGAGGAACTTATAAGCATTCATCTTGCATGAAACTTGGTTTAGAGTCCTAGAAACGCGTGGTTAAATGTTTCATAATTTCGTCAAACTTGTACAAAGCTCATAGAGGAATTTATAAGCACTCATCTTGCATGAAACTTGGTTTAGAGTCCTAGAAACGCGTTGTTAGATGTTTCATAATTTCGTGGAACTTGTACAAAGGTCATTGAGGAACTTATAAGCACTCATGTTGCATGAAACTTTGTTTAAAATCCTAGAAACGCGTTGTTAGATGTTTCATACATTCGTCAAACTTGTACAAAGCTCATTGAAGAACTTATAAGCTCTCATGTTGCATGAAACTTGGTTTAGAGTCCTAGAAACGCGTTGTTAGATGTTTCATAAGTTCGTGAAACTTATACAAAGCTCATTGAGATACTTATAAGCACTCATGTTGCATGAAACTTGGTTTAGAGTCCTAGAAACGTGTTGTTAGATGTTTCATACGTTCGTCAAACTTGTACAAAGCTCATTGAGAAATTTTAAGCTCTCATGTTGCATGAAACTTGGTTTAGAGTCCTAGAAACGCGTTGTTAGATGTTTCATAAGTTCGTGAAACTTGTACAAAACTCATTGAGGAACTTATAAACACTCATGTTGCATGAAACTTGGTTTAGAGTCCTAGAAACGCGTTGTTAGATGTTTCATAAGTTCGTGAAACTTATACAAAGCTCATTGAGATACTTATAAGCTCTCATGTTGCATGAAACTTGATTTAGAGTCCTAGAAACGCGTTGTTAGATGTTTCATAATTTCGTGAAACTTATACAAAGTTCATTGAGATACTTATTAGCACTCATGTTGCATGAAACTTGGTTTAGAGTCCTAGAAACGCGTTGTTAGATGTTTCATACATTCGTCAAACTTGTACAAAGCTCATTGAGGAACTTATAAGCACTCATGTTGCATGAAACTTGGTTTAGAGTCTTAGAAACACGTTGTTAGATGTTTCATACGTTCGTCAAACTTGTACAAAGCTCATTGAGGAACTTATAAGCTCTCATGTTGCATGAAACTTGGTTTAGAGTCCTAGAAACGCGTTGTTAGATGTTTCATACGTTCGTCAAACTTGTACAAACCTCATTGAGGATCTTATAAGAACTCATGTTGCATTAAACTTGATTTAGAGTCCTAGAAACACGTTGTTAGATGTTTCATACGTTCGTCAAACTTGTACAAAGCTCATTGAGGAACTTATAAGCACTCATGTTTCATGAAACTTGGTTTATAGTTCTAGAAACATGTTGTTAGATGTTTCATACGTTCGTCAAACTTGTACAAAGCTCATTGAGGAACTTATAAGCTCTCATGTTGCATGAAACTTGGTTTAGAGTCGTAGAAACGCGTTGTTAGATGTATCATAAGTTCGTCAAACTTGTACAAAGCTCATTGAGGAACTTATAAGCTCTCATGTTGCATGAAACTTGGTTTAGAGTCCTAGAAACGATTTGTTAGATGTTTCATACGTTCGTCAAACTTGTACAAAGCTCATTGAGGAACTTATAAGCACTCAACTTGCATGAAACTTGGTTTAGAGTTTTAGAAACGCGTTGTTAGATGTTTCATACGTTTGTCAAACTTGTACAAAGCTCATAGAGGAACTTATAAGCACTCATCTTGCATGAAACTTGGTTTAGAGTCCTAGAAACGCGTTGTTAGATGTTTCATAATTTCGTGGAACTTTTACAAAGGTCATTGAGGAACTTATAAGCACTCATGTTGCATGAAACTTTGTTTAGAATCCTAGAAACGCGTTGTTAGATGTTTCATACATTCGTCAAACTTGTACAAAGCTCATTGAGGAACTTATAAGCTCTCATGTTGCATGAAACTTGGTTTAGAGTCGTAGAAACGCGTTGTTAGATGTTTCATAAGTTCGTGAAACTTGTACAAAGCTCATTGAGGAACTTAAAAGCACTCATGTTGCATGAAACTTGATTTAGAGTCCTAGAAACGCGTTGTTAGATGTTTCATACGTTCGTCAAACTTGTACAAAGCTCATTGAGGAACTTATAAGAACTCATGTTGCATGTAACTTGGTTTTGAGTCCTAGAAACGCTTTGTTAGATGTTTCATAAGTTCGTGAAACTTATACAAAGCTCATTGAGATACTTATAAGCACTCATGTTGCATGAAACTTGGTTTAGAGTCCTAGAAACGTGTTGTTAGATGTTTCATACGTTCGTCAAACTTGTACAAAGCTCATTGAGAAATTTTAAGCTCTCATGTTGCATGAAACTTGGTTTAGAGTCCTAGAAACGCGTTGTTAGATGTTTCATAAGTTCGTGAAACTTGTACAAAACTCATTGAGGAACTGATAAACACTCATGTTGCATGAAACTTGGTTTAGAGTCCTAGAAACGCGTTGTTAGATGTTTCATAAGTTCGTCAAACTTGTATAAAGCTCATTGGGGAACTTATAAGCTCTCATGTTGCATGAAACTTGATTTAGAGTCCTAGAAACGCGTTGTTAGATGTTTCATAATTTCGTGAAACTTATACAAAGTTCATTGAGATACTTATTAGCACTCATGTTGCATGAAACTTGGTTTAGAGTCCTAGAAACGCGTTGTTAGATGTTTCATACATTCGTCAAACTTGTACAAAGCTCATTGAGGAACTTATAAGCACTCATGTTGCATGAAACTTGGTTTAGAGTCTTAGAAACACGTTGTTAGATGTTTCATACGTTCGTCAAACTTGTACAAAGCTCATTGAGGAACTTATAAGCTCTCATGTTGCATGAAACTTGGTTTAGAGTCCTAGAAACGCGTTGTTAGATGTTTCATACGTTCGTCAAACTTGTACAAACCTCATTGAGGATCTTATAAGAACTCATGTTGCATTAAACTTGATTTAGAGTTCTAGAAACGCGTTGTTAGATGTTTCATAAGTTCTTGAAACTTGTACTAAGCTCATTGAGGAACTTATAAGCATCCATCTTGCATGAAACTCGGTTTAGAGTTTTAGAAACGCGTTGTTAGATGTTTCATACATTCGGGAAAACTTGTACAAAGCTCATTGAGGAACTTATAAGCATTCATCTTGCATGAAACTTGGTTTAGAGTCCTAGAAACGCGTGGTTAAATGTTTCATAATTTCGTGAAACTTGTACAAAGCTCATTGAGGAACTTATAAGCACTCATGTTGCATGAAACTTTGTTTAGAGTCCTAGAAACGCGTTGTTAGATGTTTCATACGTTCGTCAAACTTGTACAAAGCTCATTGAGGAACTCATAAGCTCACATTTTGCATGAAACTTGGTTTAGAGTCCTAGAAACGATTTGTAAGATGTTTCATACGTTCGTCAAACTTGTACAAAGCTCATTGAGGAAACACATAAACACTCATGTTGCATGGAACTTGGTTTAGAGTCCTAGAAACGCGTTGTTAGATGTTTCATAAGTTCGTCAAACTTGTATAAAGCTCATTGAGGAACTTATAAGCACTCATGTTGCATTAAATTTGGTTTAGAGTCCTAGAAACACGTTTTTAGATGTTTCATACATTCGTCAAACTTGTACAAAGCTCATTGAGGAACTTATAAGCACTCATGTTGCAAGAAACTTGGTTTAGAGTCCTAGAAACACGTTGTTAGATGTTTCATAAGTTCGTGAAACTTGTACAAAGCTCATTGAGGAACTTATAAGCACTCATGTTGCATGCAACTTGATTTAGAGTCCTAGAAACGCATTGTTAGATGTTTCATACGTTCGTCAAACTTTTACAAAGCTCATTGAGGAACTTATAAGAACTCATGTTGCATGTAACTTGGTTTAGAGTCCTAGAAACGCGTTGTTAGATGTTTCATAAGTGCGTGAAACTTGTACAAAACTCATTGAGGAACTTATAAGAACTCATGTTGCTTGAAACTTGGTTTAGAGTCCTAGAAACACGTTGTTAGATGTTTCATACGTTCGTCAAACTTGTACGAAGCTCATTGAGGAACTTATAAGCTCTCATGTTTCATGAAACTTGATTTATAGTCCTAGAAACGCGTTGTTAGATGTTTCATAAGTTCGTGAAACTTATACAAAGCTCATTGAGATACTTATAAGCACTCATGTTGCATGAAACTTGGTTTAGAGTCTTAGAAACGCGTTGTTAGATGTTTCATACGTTCGTCAAACTTGTACAAAGCTCATTGAGGAACTTCTAAGCACTCATGTTGCATGAAACTTGGTTTATAGTTCTAGAAACACGTTGTTAGATGTTTCATACGTTTGTAAAACTTGTACAAAGCTCAATGAGGAATTTATAAGCTCTCATGTTGCATGAAACTTAGTTTAGAGTCGTAGAAACGCGTTGTTAGATGTTTCATAAGTTCTTAAAACTTGTACAAAGCTCATTGAGGAACTTAAAAGCTCTCATGTTGCATGAAACTTGGTTTAGAGTCCTAGAAACGATTTGTTAGATGTTTCATACGTTCGTCAAACTTGTACAAAGCTCATTGAGGAACTTATAAGAACTCATGTTGCATGTAACTTGGTTTAGAGTCCTAGAAACGCGTTGTTAGATGTTTCATAAGTTCGTGAAACTTGTACAAAGCTCATTGAGGAACTTATAAGAACTCACGTTGCATGAAACTTGGTTTAGAGTCCTAGAAACGCGTTGTTAGATGTTTCATACGTTCGTCAAACTTGTACAAAGCTCATTGAGGAATTTATAAGCTCTCATGTTGCATGAAACTTGATTTAGAGTCCTAGAAACGCGTTGTTAGATGTTTCATAAGTTCGTGAAACTTATACAAAGCTCATTGAGATACTTATAAGCACTCATGTTGCATGAAAATTGGTTTAGAGTTGTAGAATTGCGTTGTTAGATGTTTCATAAGTTCGTCAAACTTGTACAAAGCTCATTGAGGAACTTATAAGCACTCATCTTGCATGAAACTTGGTTTAGAGTTTTAGAAACGCGTTGTTAGATGTTTCATACGTTTGTCAAACTTGTACAAAGCTCATTGAAGAACTTATAAGCACTCATCTTGCACGAAACTTGGTTTAGAGTCCTAGAAACGCGTTGTTAGATGTTTCATAATTTCGTGGAACTTGTACAAAGCTCATTGATGAACTTATAAACACTCTTGTTACGTGAAACTTTGTTTAGAGCCCTAGAAACGCGTTGTTAGATGTTTCATACGTTCGTCAAACTTGTACAAAGCTCATTGAGGAACTTATAAGCTCTCATGTTGCATGAAACTTGGTTTAGAGTCCTAGAAACGAGTTTTTAGATGTTTCATAAGTTCGTCAAACTTGCACAAAGCTCATTGAGCCACTTATAAACACTCATGTTGCATAAAACTTGGTTTAAAGTCCTAGAAACGCGTTGTTAGATGTTTCATACGTTCGTCAAACTTGTACAAAGCTCATTGAGGAACTTATAAGCTCTCATGTTGCATGAAACTTGGTTTAGAGTCCTAGAAACGAGTTTTTAGATGTTTCATAAGTTCGTCAAACTTGCACAAAGCTCATTGAGCCACTTATAAGCACTCATCTTGCATGAAACTTGGATTAAAGTCCTAGAAGCGCGTTGTTAGATGTTTCATAATTTCGTGAAACTTGTACAAAGCTCATTGAGGAACTTATAAGCACTAATGTTGCATGAAACTTTGTTTAGAGTCCTAGAAACGCGTTGTTAGATATTTCATACGTTCGTCAAACTTGTACAAAGCTCATTGAGGAACTTATAAGCTCTCATGTTGCATGAAAATTGATTTAGAGTCCTAGAAACGCGTTGTTAGATGTTTTATAAGTTTGTGAAACTTATATAAAGCTCATTGAGATACTTATAAGCACTCATGTTGCAAGAAACTGGGTTTAGAGTCCTAGAAACGCGTTGTTAGATGTTTCATACGTTCATCAAACTTGTACAAAGCTCATTGGGGAACTTATAAGCACTCATGTTGCATGAAACTTGGTTTATATTCCTAGAACTGCGTTGTTAGATGTTTCATACGTTCGTCAAACTTGTTCAAAGCTCATTGAGGAACTTATAAGCTCTCATGTTGCATGAAACTTGGTTTAGAGTCCTAGAAACGCGTTGTTAGATGTTTCATACGTTCGTCAAACTTGTACAAAGTTCATTGAGGAACTTATAAGCTCTCATGTTGCATGAAACTTGGTTTAGAGTCCTAGAAACGATTTGTTAGATGTTTCATACGTTCGTCAAACTTGTACAAAGCTCATTAAGGAACTTATAAGCACTCATCTTGTATGAAACTCGGTTTAGAGTTTTAGAAACGCGTTGTTAGATGTTTCATACGTTCGTAAAACTTGTACAAAGCTCATTGAGAAACTTATAAGCACTCATCTTGCATGAAACTTGTTTTAGAGTCCTAGAAACGCGTTGTTAAATGTTTCATAATTTCGTGAAACTTGTACAAAGCTCATTGAAGAACTTATAAGCACTCATGTTGCATGAAACTTTGTTTAGAGTCCTAGAAATGCGTTGTTAGATGTTTCATACGTTCGTCAAACTTGTACAAAGCCAATTGAGGAACTTATAAGCTCTCATGTTGCATGAAACTTGGTTTAGAGTCCTAGAAACGAGTTGTTAGATGTTTCATAAGTTTGTCAAACTTGCACAAAGCTCATTGAGACACTTATAAAAACTCATGTTGCATGAAATTTGGTTTACAGTCCTAGAAACGCGTTGTTAGATGTTTCATACGTTTGTCAAACTTGTACAAAGCTCATTGAGGAACTTATAAGCACTCATGTTGCATGAAACTTGGTTTAGAGTCCTAGAAACGCGTTGTTAGAAGTTTCATACGTTCGTCAAACTTGTACAAAGCTCATTGAGGAACTTATAAGCTCTCATGTTGCATGAAACTTGGTTTAGAGTCCTAGAAACGCGTTGTTACATGTTTCATACGTTCGTCAAACTTGTACAACGCTCATTGAGGAACTTATAAGCTCTCATGTTGCATGAAACTTGGTTTAGAGTCCTAGAAACGATCTGTTAGATGTTTCATACGTTCGTCAAACTTGTACAAAGCTCAGTGAGGAACTTATAAGCACTCATCTTGCATGAAACTTGGCTTAGAGTTTTAGAAACGCGATGTTAGATGTTTCATACGTTTGTCAAACTTGTACAAAGCTCATTGAGGAACTTATAAGCACTCATCTTGCATGAAACTTGGTTTAAAGTCCTAGAAGCGCGTTGTTAGATATTTCATAATTTCGTGGAACTTTTACAAAGCTCATTAAGGAATTTATAAGCACTCATGTTGCATGAAACTTTGTTTAGAGTCCTAGAAACGCGTTGTTAGATATTTCATACGTTCGTCAAACTTGTACAAAGATCATTGAGGAACTTATAAGCTCTCATGTTGCATGAAACTTGGTTTAGAGTCCTTGAAACGATTTGTTAGATGTTTCATATGTTCGTCAAACTTGTACAAAGCTCATTGATACACTTATAAACACTCATGTTGCATGAAACTTGGTTTAAAGTCCTAGAAAAGCGTTGTTAGATGTTTCAACGTTCGTTAAACTTGTACAAAGCTCATTGAGGAACTTATAAACACTCATGTTGCATGAAATTTGGTTTAAAGTCCTAGAAACGCATTGTTAGATGTTTCATACGTTCGTCAAACTTGTACAAAGCTCATTGAGGAACTCATAAGCTCTCATGTTGCATGAAACTTGGTTTAGAGTCCTAGAAACGCGTTTTTAGATGTTTCATACGTTCGTCAAACTTGTACAAAGCTCATTGAGGAACTTATAAGCACTCATGTTGCATGAAACTTGGTTTAGAGTCCTAGAAACGCGTTGTTACATGTTTCATACGTTCGTCAAACTTGTACAAAGCTCATTGAGGAACTTATAAGCTCTCATGTTGCATGAAACTTGGTTTAGAGTCCTAGAAACGATCTGTTAGATGTTTCATACGTTCGTCAAACTTGTACAAAGCTCATTGAGGAACTTATAAGCACTCATCTTGCATGAAACTTGGCTTAGAGATTTAGAAACGCGATGTTAGATGTTTCATACGTTTGTCAAACTTGTACAAAGTTCATTGAGGGACTTATAAGCACTCATCTTGCATGAAACTTGGTTTAAAGTCCTAGATGCGCGTTGTTAGATATTTCATAATTTCGTGGAACTTGTACAAAGCTCATT
Organism: Cochlearia excelsa; assembly: GCA_963556525.1. Classification (NCBI taxonomy): domain Eukaryota; kingdom Viridiplantae; phylum Streptophyta; class Magnoliopsida; order Brassicales; family Brassicaceae; genus Cochlearia; species Cochlearia excelsa. The sequence continues at coordinate 32,564,158 of OY748327.1, read as the reverse complement.
AAGGAAGTTATAAGCACTCATGTTGCATGAAACTTTGTTTAGAGTCCTAGAAACGCGTTGTTAGATATTTCATACGTTCGTCAAACTTGTACAAAGCTCATTGAGGAACTTATAAGCTCTCATGTTGCATGAAACTTGGTTTAGAGTCCTAGAAACGCGTTGTTAGATGTTTCATACGTTTGTCAAACTTGTACAAAGTTCATTGAGGAACTTATAAGCTCTCATGTTGCATGAAACTTGGTTTAGAGTCCTAGAAACGTGTTTTTAGATGTTTCATACGTTCGTCAAACTTGTACAAAGCTCATTGAGACACTTATAAACACTCATGTTGCATGAAACTTGGTTTAAAGTCCTAGAAAACCGTTGTTAGATGTTTCAACGTTCGTTAAACTTGTACAAAGCTCATTGAGGAACTTATAAACACTCATGTTGCATGAAATTTGGTTTAAAGTCCTAGAAACGCATTGGTAGATGTTTCATACGTTCGTCAAACTTGTACAAAGCTCATTGAGAAACTCATAAGCTCTCATGTTGCATGAAACTTGGTTTAGAGTCCTAGAAACGCGTTGTTAGATGTTTCATACGTTCGTCAAACTTATACAAAGCTCATTGAGGAACTTATAAGCACTCATGTTGCATGAAACTTGGTTTAGAGTCCTAGAAACGTGTTTTTAGATGTTTCATACGTTCGTCAAACTTGTACAAAGCTCATTGAGGAACTTATAAGCTCTCATGTTGCATGAAAATTGATTTAGAGTCCTAGAAACGCGTTGTTAGATGTTTTATAAGTTCGTGAAACTTATATAAAGCTCATTGAGATACTTATAAGCACTTATTTTGCAAGAAACTGGGTTTAGAGTCCTAGAAACGCGTTGTTAGATGTTTCGTACGTTCATCAAACTTGTACAAAGCTCATTGGGGAACTTATAAGCACTCATGTTGCATGAAACTTGGTTTATATTCCTAGAACTGCATTGTTAGATGTTTCATACGTTCGTCAAACTTGTTCAAAGTTCATTGAGGAACTTATAAGCTCTCATGTTGCATGAAACTTGGTTTAGAATCCTAGAAACGCGTTGTTAGATGTTTCATACGTTCTTCAAACTTGTACAAAGCTCATTGAGGAACTTATAAGCACTCATGTTGCATGCAACTTGGTTTAGAGTCCTAGAAACGCGTTGTTAGATGTTTCATACGTTTGTCAAACTTGTACAAAGTTCATTGAGGAACTTATAAGCTCTCATGTTGCATGAAACTTGGTTTAGAGTCCAAGAAACGATTTGTTAGATGTTTCATACGTTCGTCAAACTTGTACAAAGCTCATTAAGGAACTTATAAGTACTCATCTTGCATGAAACTCGGTTTAGAGTTTTAGAAACGCGTTGTTAGATGTTTCATACGTTCGTAAAACTTGTACAAAGCTCATTGAGGAACTTATAAGCACTCATCTTGCATGAAACTTGGTTTAGAGTCCTAGAAACGCGTTGTTATATGTTTCATAATTTCGTGAAACTTGTACAAAGCTCATTGAGGAACTTATAAGCACTCATGTTGCATGAAACCTTGTTTAGAGTCCTAGAAATGCGTTGTTAGATGTTTCATACGTTCGTCAAACTTGTACAAAGCTCATTGAGGAACTTATAAGCTCTCATGTTGCATGAAACTTGGTTTAGAGTCCTAGAAACGAGTTGTTAGATGTTTCATAAGTTTGTCAAACTTGCACAAAGCTCATTGAGACACTTATAAACACTCATGTTGCATGAAATTTGGTTTACAGTCCTAGAAACGCGTTGTTAGATGTTTCATACGTTTGTCAAACTTGTACAAAGCACATTGAGGAACTTATAAGCACTCATGTTGCATGAAACTTGGTTTAGAGTCCTAGAAACGCGTTGTTAGATGTTTCATACGTTCTTCAAACTTGGACAAAGCTCATTGAGGAACTTATAAGCACTCATGTTGCATGAAACTTGGTTTAGAGTCCTAGAAACGCGTTGTTAGATGTTTCATACGTTTGTCAAACTTGTACAAAGTTCATTGAGGAACTTATAAGCTTTCATGTTGCATGAAACTTGGTTTAGAGTCCTAGAAACGATTTGTTAGATGTTTCATACGTTCGTCAAACTTGTACAAAGCTCATTAAGGAACTTATAAGCACTCATCTTGCATGAAACTCGGTTTAAAGTTTTAGAAACGCGTTGTTAGATGTTTCATACGTTCGTAAAACTTGTACAAAGCTCATTGAGGAACTTATAAGCACTCATCTTGCATGAAACTTGTTTTAGAGTCCTAGAAACGCGTTGTTAAATGTTTCATAATTTCGTGAAACTTGTACAAAGCTCATTGAGGAACTTATAAGCACTCATGTTGCATGAAACTTTGTTTAGAGTCCTAGAAATGCGTTGTTAGATGTTTCATACGTTCGTCAAACTTGTACAAAGCTCATTGAGGAACTTATAAGCTCTCATGTTGCATGAAACTTGGTTTAGAGTCCTAGAAACGAGTTGTTAGATGTTTCATAACTTCGTGAAACTTATATAAAGCTCATTGAGATACTTATAAGCACTCATGTTGCAAGAAACTGGGTTTAGAGTCCTAGAAACGCGTTGTTAGATGTTTCATACGTTCATCAAACTTGTACAAAGCTCATTGGGGAACTTATAAGCACTCATGTTGCATGAAACTTGGTTTATATTCCTAGAACTGCGTTGTTAGATGTTTCATACGTTCGTCAAACTTGTTCAAAGCTCATTGAGGAACTTATAAGCTCTCATGTTGCATGAAACTTGGTTTAGAATCCTAGAAACGCGTTGTTAGATGTTTCATACGTTCTTCAAACTTGTACAAAGCTCATTGAGGAACTTATAAGCACTCATGTTGCATGAAACTTGGTTTAGAGTCCTAGAAACGCGTTGTTAGATGTTTCATACGTTTGTCAAACTTGTACAAACTTCGTTGAGGAACTTATAAGCTCTCATGTTGCATGAAACTTGGTTTAGAGTCCTAGAAACGATTTGTTAGATGTTTCATACGTTCGTCAAACTTGTACAAAGCTCATTAAGGAACTTATAAGCACTCATCTTGCATGAAACTCGGTTTAGAGTTTTAGAAACGCGTTGTTAGATGTTTCATACGTTTGTAAATCTTGTACAAAGCTCATTGAGGAACTTATAAGCACTCATCTTGCATGAAACTTGGTTTAGAGTCCTAGAAACGCGTTGTTAAATGTTTCATAATTTCGTGAAACTTGTACAAAGCTAATTGAGGAACTTATAAGCACTCATGTTGCATGAAACTTTGTATAGAGTCCTAGAAACGCATTGTTAGATGTTTCATAAGTTAGTAAAAATTGGTTTAGAGTCCTAGAAACGCATTGTTAGATGTTTCATTGAGGAACTTATAAGCACTCATGTTGCATGAAACTTGGTTTAGAGTCCTAGAAACGCGTTGTTAGATGTTTCATACATTCGTCAAACTTGTACAAAGCTCATTGAGGAACTTATAAGTACTCATTTTGCATGTAACTTGGTTTAGAGTCCTAGAAACGCATTGTTAGATGTTTCATAAGTTAGTAAAACTTGGTTTAGAGTCCTAGAAACGCATTGTTAGATGTTTCATTGAGGAACTTATAAGCACTCATGTTGCATGAAACTTGGGTTAGAGTCCTAGAAACGCGTTGTTAGATGTTTCATACGTTCGTCAAACTTGTACAAAGCTCATTGAGGAACTTATAAGCTCTCATGTTGCATGAAACTTGGTTTAGAGTCCTAGAAACGCGTTGTTAGATGTTTCATAAGTTCGTCAAACTTGTATAAAGCTCATTGAGGAACTTATAAGCTCTCATGTTGCATTAAACTTGGTTTAGAGTCCTAGAAACACGTTGTTAGATGTTTCATACGTTCGTCAAACTTGTACAAAGCTCATTGAGGAACTTATAAGAACTCATGTTGCATGAAACTTGGTTTATAGTCTTAGAAACACGTTGTTAGATGTTTCATACGTTCGTCAAACTTGTACAAAGCTCATTGAGGAACTTATAAGCTCTCATGATGCATGAAACTTGGTTTAGAGTCCTAGAAACGCGTTGTTAGATGTTTCATAAGTTCGTGAAATTTGTACAAAACTCATTGAGGAACTTATAAGCACTCATGTTGCATGAAACTTGGTTTAGAGTCCTAGAAACGCGTTGTTAGATGTTTCATACGTGTTAGAATTTGAGAGAATAGACTGAGAGTATTTGAGATTTAGGTGAGATTTGGTTTCGGTGTTCTTCATGTTCTTGAAGAACATAAACAGAAAGTAGAGAGAATAGAGGATAAACATGTTTATTTGATTTCATAAAGATAAGATTACAAGTTTACAAGGTAAAGCAACATATAGGCAATAATATGACCGTTAATGGATAAGTTACGCGGTAACAAAGTTTGACCGAGAAATGTCGCACGCGTCCGCGGGGAAGCGCATTTTACCGAGCGCTGACCGTACGGCGGTAAGGTAACTATCGGGCGCCGGATAAACTTACCGAGCTCCCTATGTACCGCGGTACGGTAAAATGGTAACTTTTGGTTGAGACCAAAACCAACCTCCCTTTCCACTCGTCTAGCTTTCCTCCTTCATGGTTACCTCTTAAACCATCCTTCTCAGTCATTATTTTGGCTTTACGAGCTAAACTTGCACTCCAAGCCTTGTAATATTTGAACCAGACTAAATGCCTTGATGAATGGGCATTAGTCTTAACACTCCCCCTCAAGCTTAGCCCAATGCAATGGCTAAGCTTGGAACTGCATACTTCACCTCGTTAAAACTTTCAAATAGAAAACCACTTGGGATAAAACTCCTTGAAGGGAAAAGAGTATGAAGCATACGGTTAGGGTCTTCTAGTTTCTGGTCAAGGTAGTGAGTCCTAGCTTGGGTAGCACATACTCACATACTTTCAGACTTGCTGACTTGGTGAAGACATCAGCTAGTTGGTCTTGGCTCTTTGTGTAGCAGGGAAGGATAGTTCCCTTTACCATTTGTTCCCGGACTTTGTGGTAATCCATTTCTATGTGCTTGGTCCTCTCATGAAACACAGAATTGGAGGCAATATGAATGGATGCCTTGTTGTCACAGTGCATGGTGATTGGCTTCTTGATGTCTATGCCAAGATCCCCAAGGAGATTCTTCAACCACATAAGCTCTTGAGTAAGTTTCCTCATGGCTCTATATTCAGACTCTGCACTTGAACATGACACAATCTTTTGCTTCTTGGTCTTCCAAGTAACTAGATTCCCTCCAATGAAAGTGCAGTATCCTGTAGTGGATCTCCTATCATCCACATCCCCAGCATAGTCAGCATCACAATAGCCTACCACTTTTGTGTTCTGATTCCTTCCCATCCAAATGCCTTGACTTTATGTTCCTTTGAGATACTTGAGTATCCTTTGCACCATGTTCCAGTGATGAATCTTTGGCCTTTGCATGTGTTGGCTAACCTGGTTCACAACAAAACATATGTCAGGCCTAGTTATGGTCAAGTAGATAAACTTACCCACAATGCGCCTATAGAGTTTCTGGTCTTTGAAAGGTTGATCTTCAAGCTCCCCCTCTCTAATGACTTTGTAGCCATCCTCCAATGGTGTTCTTGCAGCCTTGGAATCCATATGACCTGTTTCATTAAGAAGATCCAAGGTATACTTGCTTTGGGACAGAAAGACACCCTCTTCGGATCTACTTATCTCAATTCCAAGGAAGTATTTCATCTTCCCCAAATCTTTGATATCAAACATAGTCTTTAGATAGTTTTTAGTTTCAGCAATTCCTACCTTGTTATCCCCAGAGATGACTATGTCATCCACGTAGATGAGGATAACCACCATACCTTCCTTAGATTGGAGGGTGAATAGAGTGTGATCGGCTTGACTCATCTTGAATTCCCTTGTCACTAGAGTGGTGTTGAGTTTGTGATACCATGCTCTTGGAGATCTGACAAGCTACCCAATCTTGAAGAAGTTTGTGCCCAGCTGCAAAGAGAGCAAGGGTCCATAGAACTTTTTGGCAACAAGAAGGAACTAGTCACCGCCAATAAGGTTGCCTACAAGCCAACCACCAAGTCCTATGAAGACAAAAGGAGTTTGTTGTGTGATCACTGCAAGAAGAAAGGGCATTCCAAGGAGAAATGATGGATCCTGAACCCACATCTTAAGCCGGCCAAGTTCAAAGATGCAAAGGCCAACTTCTCCAATGATGATGCAACCAGTCCAAGCTCCAGCACAATGAGTCTCAAGGATAAGGAGGATGAGTCCACAACTATGGTGCCTTACACAGATGAATATGTGAGGAAGTCTGATCTAGATGCACTCATTAAAGACCTTAAGGGCTCTGATATTGACTCCTTTTACTCCCTTAGTGCTCATAACATTGAAAAACCTATTAGGCCTATTATTATTGATTCATGAGCATCTCATCACATGATTAGCAACAAGAACCTGATTAGTAATGTTAAGCCTGCACTAGGAAATGTTATCGTTGCTAATGGTAGTAGGATTCATGTAAAAGGTCTAGGTAGCCTTATAGTGTTTAATAGAGAATCCCAAGCTTTATATATGCCTAGCTTTACCTCTAATCTGATTTCTGTTAAACGGATTGCTTGTGATCTAAATTGCAATGTGATTTTCAGTCCTAATGAAGTTATATTTCAGGATATTGAAAGTAAGGAAATAATTGGAAAGGGAACTACCAGGGGAGACCTCTATATACTTGACAAAGAAGTGTCAAGCTCTACTCATCACTCTGCTTTCAATTCTGTCTTGTTAGAAGCTAATAATGTTTTGTGGCATTATAGATTAGGTCATCCTCATGTTAAGGCTTTAAAAACACTTTTGCCAAACGTTTATTTTGATCATAATAAGTGTGAGTCTTGCATTTTGGGCAAGCACCACAAATCTGTGTTTTCAAACTCTAAAACTCTTTATGAAAACTGTTTTGAACTTGTGCATTCAGACGTTTGGTCATCACCTTGCAAATCTAGAGAAAACCAAGCATATTTTGTGACTTTCATTGATGAAAAATCCAAATATACTTGGCTTACATTGTTACCATCTAAGGATAGGGTGTTAGATGCTTTTAAAAATTTTGAAACATACATTACTAACCAAATCAATGCCAAGATAAAATGTTTCAGATCAGACAATGGTGGGGAATACACAAGCAATGCATTCAAAGAACACATGACCAACAAGGGTATACTTCACCAAACAAGCTGCCCCTATACTCCTCAACAAAACGGTGTAGTCGAGAGGAAAAATAGGCACTTGATGGAATAACAAGATCCATGATGTTCCACATGAATGTGCCTAAGAGTTTTTGGGTTGATGCTGTCTCAACAGCATGCTATCTCATAAACAGAACACCAACACAGATTCTTGAAAACCAATCTCCTTATCAGGTATTGAATAAGTCTAAACCATTTATCAATCATCTAAGAGTGTTTGGTTGTTTGTGTTTTGTATTTGTGCCAGGAGAGCAAAGAAACAAGTTGGATGCAAAGAGCACAAAAGCTATGTTCATTGGCTACTCAAGCACACAGAAAGGGTACAAGTGTTATGTCCCTGAAGCTAGACGTGTCCTTGTCTCAAGGGATGTCAAGTTTATTGAAGGAAAAAGCTACTATGAAGACAGTACATGGGAAAGTGTCAAAGACTTACCTGAAGCTGCCACAGATAGGGCTACTAGCCTCAAAAACTTGATGAAGAACTTGGGAATGAATGTCAATGAAGAAACAAGGGCAGAAACTCCTCATCAAAACTCCCACCTTGATCATGAAGGAGGGAACAATGATGATGCACCAAAAACTCATGAAGATCAAAGGGGTAATGAGGATCAAAGGGAAGAACCTGAAACTCATGAAGAGCATACAGGAGAACCAGAAGATACTCAAGCTACTCAAGAGACAGTTATGTTGAGATTTGAAGATAATAATGGAGAGAATATAGAGAATGTGAAGATTTGTAGAGTATAAGTGTTTGGGAGATTATGTTTATGAGAGAATTTGTGTAGAGATATGTGTAGAGTTTATGTTTAGAGAGAGAGAGAGAGAGGGAGAGAGAGAGAGAGAGAGAGTAATGGCGATTTTATTATCATGAGAAGGGAGGCTTAGCCTCCTTAAGTTTTCTTTACAAGGTTACAAGATATATATAGGAAGAAAGAGAGGTAGGGTTTTCAAGATAGGATCTTTGACTACTTTAATTTGAATTGTGGATAACTTTGACTGGTCAACATCTTATCCAAATGACATCTTTTACCATGCTTTAGCATCTTATCCTTTTCCTTGACACATAGGCTTCCTTTTGGCGCCTAATTCTCTCTTATATATTTGAATCTTTTCCTTGTAATGCACTCTTCTTCTTCTACTTGATATGTTTTTGACCTAATGCCCTTTAGGGTTATCATTAGTCTCAACACTCCCCCTCAAGCTTAGCCTAATGAAATGGCTAAGATTGGACATTGCTTAAACAAACCTCATTAAAACCCTTAACCGGGAAAACCACTTGGGATAAAACCACGTTTAAGGGAAAAAGAGTGTAAGTCTAGCAATTAGGGGTCTTCTAATCTTGGCCTTGAGTACTTTGACTTTGGTCGAAGCTCCCCCTTAAGCTAGAACCGGTTTTGATCTTTGTCTTTGCCGTGTCCTTCAATGGGGGTTCTTTTAATACTCAACACTTCTTCTTGATCTTCTTTACTTGGTGTTGAGTTCTTTGATTCTTTGATTTGGTCTTCATGGTTTGTTCTTCACAAACTTGAGTGTGAGATTTTGAGCCGAACATGATGACTCCCTTTCCTTCTCTTTGCTTCTTCTTTGAACTTCCTTCTTGTCTTTGGTCTATTACTCCTTTGAACCATCAAGGATCCAAGTGAATTTAGACTTAGTAAAGGCAATTTGGATATATATAAAGGATAAGCTTAATCTAAAGTCATCTTGATCCTAGATTTAAGTAATTCCTTTTAACAAGTGATTGATCATAGACTAAGAAAGATTATGAGGTTTAGTTCTAGTCTAATGATTCTTATTTAAGTAAATTAAAGAGAAGGTGTAGGGACAGCCTTTAGTTCGTAGTGGAATGGCTTTTCCTTGTAGTTGCATCTAGGTTTTGAGCTTTGACTTCTTCTTGAAGTCTTTGCTTTCTCCTTTGTGCAGTTGGAACAAGGATTTGTCGGAGTCTTTGGCTTAGATCTTGGTAGATGCATAAGCCGGGTAACAAGATTAGGCCTTGCACTTGATAGTTGCTTTGGCCGAGAGTGAGTAGGGCCGATTTGGTCATATTGATTTATCGGTCTCTTTCTAGAACATGAATGGCTCGACTTTGTCTTTACTAGGTACTTGGCCGAGCCTAGTGTTGATGGAGTGATTTGGTCTTGTCATTGCTAGAGCCTTGACCAAGCCACATGATTTTGAGTTCCTTTCTTCAAGGACTCGGTTTTGATGATTAATGATGATTGAATGGATTGGCCTTGCTTCTTTGTGGAGGCTTGGAAAAGTGAATGATGAAAGCTCTTTGACATCTTGAGCAAGCTTTTATCTTTCTACAAGTGTCCTTAGCTAGGTTGCGGTTTCTTCTTTTCTTCTTTGTTGTCTTAAGCTTCAAGGAAGCCTAGATTGACTTTCGGTTTTACACCATCTTGGTATTTGACCGAGAGTCTTTAGTCTTTGGCTTCATATTTGGAGGCGAGTGGTGACTTTGTATCTTCTTGATACTTAGCCGGGATTGAGGTTTGGTCTTGTCCTTTGTGTAGAAGACTTGACCGAGATTAGGATGGGTGGTTTAAACCTCTTTCTTCAAGAGTTTCTTACTTGGATTGAATCAGACACGACTTGATGATTGTTGTATATTGGCTCCATTTGGTTATGAGGAGTGAGTGAAGGATCTCACGCTCTCTCACGGCTATTTCTCCCCCTCTCATGAACAATATGGAGACCATACTCCTTTCTCGGCTTTGTTTTTCACAAGCTTCAATGAGAAAGGTTTATCATCTTCTCTTTAGGACATCATCTATGGCAGTAGACAATTTCCTCTTACTTCTTTTCTCTTTAGCACTTTATCTTCCTTCTTTATGCTTAGAGGTTTTCTCATGAAAATATTCTTAAGGTTTGGACATGATGATCCTACATCATACCAAAAACAAAATTGATTAAGTATCATGATTAACCGGCATAATGTAGGAGCTTTAAACACTTTACAATCTATTAGATACTTTCACAATCATAAGCATGATACAATGGAGGATTTAAGACATTAAATAACAAGATTCCCTAAGCCTTTTGATTAAATCCGAGAATATAAGTATCTTAGCAAATTCAAGTTCTAGTTCCTATAGATTTGTAAAGATTAGGCCTTTAAACATGCAATTTATGGCACATATAATGAAGCATAAAGACTACTTAAGCCTAGTATCTAATAATACGGTTTAAAGAGAGTAAGGGTTTAGAATTAGCCCCCTTTTTATGTTCCTTTGGAGATGGTCATTTGGAGATGGTCATTTATCCCTTTAGAGCACCTAAATGGTTAGTCTATGATTGGGTTCATGACTTCTCTTTATGAAAAATTCTCTTGTTTGCTTCGTTACCTACACATAGATTCAAGTTAGCAACAAGGGTCTTTTTAAGTATGGTTCCTTACCATGAAGACATATAACAAGGTTATGATCTTAGGTGCTTTATAAGCGGATCATAAACTCAAAACAATCAAACAAAGTTCATAACTTGATGCCTTCTTGGCGGTTAATGAACTTAAAACATTAGATCATCAAATCAAATGTTCCTATTTGGATAACATAAGTCATGAATCATTTCTCCATAAGCCTAAAAAATCGGACTCAAAGATCTTCCAAAGGATTTTTAATCTTATGATTAGTCCATGAATCTTGTCCCTAAAGCATATGTTAAGCAAGGAGTTAATAGATTCAACAAGTTCACATGTGTTTCAACACTTTAGTGATTCTTGGTTCTTTTTCCTTTAATAGAGTTTTGGATATCATAAGATCTTAATAGCTTAATCACAAGCGGATCTTTGGTTCCTACCCCTTTTAAAAAACGAAAGTCTTTAGGATTCACTATGGCCTTGAGTGCATTTAGTCTTATAGACATATGCGGACCTAGTGTCCTTGACTTTTCAAGACACAAATCACTTAGCCAAATTAAGGATTGGTGATTTAGTCTTTAGCAAGAATAAGGGCCCGTTCGTTTGTCCATTTGTTATTTACACCCAAATGGTTCATTCAAGTGACCACCTCAATGATCCATTTGAATGATGTTCGTTTTATTTTTTCATTTTCATTCTCATAATTCATTTGAATGGATCTTTGTTTGCTTGGTTTAAACTATATGCATTTCCATTTCCATTTACATGTTTGCAACATGAAAATGACTAAAATACCCTTGATTTAATCTAATCACATTTTAGTTTTAATCTTAATTATATCTATAATATCGCGTTTTAGCAAATACCGCGAAATAGGGTTTCTCTACGAAAACCGAGAAATCATGTTTTTCAATGGAAAAACGTGAAATCGCGTTTTTCGGCAAAAATTGTGAAATCACAATTTTTGGACGAAAACCGCGAAATCGTGTTTTTCAAGGAACACGGTAAAGTCGCGTTTTCAGAAAAAACAGTGAAATAGCGTTTTAAAGCAAAAACTGCGAAATCGGGTTTACGGTAAAAAAAACGTGAAATCGGGTTTTCGGTCGAAAAACGTGAAATCGGATTTTCTGTAGAAAAACGTTAAATCGAATTTTCGGTTGAAAAAGGCAAAAAACAGATTTTCGGTCGAAAAATGCGAAATCGGATTTTCGGTCGAAAACCGTGAAATCGGATTTTCACTGCAAAAACCGTAAAATTGTGTTTTTCAGAAAAACCGCAAATTCGTGTTTTCGGTCAAAACCCGCAAATTTGCGTTTTCGGTCAAAACCCGCAAATTCGCGTTTTCGGTCAAAACCCGCAAAATCTTGTTTTCGGTCAAAACCCGCAAAATCTCGTTTTCGGTCAAAACCAGCAAAACCGCAAAATCACGTTTTTCGACACTAACCGCGAATTTGTGTTTTTCGACACTAACCGCGAAATCACGTTTTTCATGAATAACCGTGAAATCTCGTTTTCCGAGAAACCTGCAAAATCGCATTTTCGACAAAAAACGCGAAATCTTGTTTTTCGAAAGATTTTGTTTTTTTTTTTTGTGAAATGAGGGTATAATTGTCATTTGTCATTTTTACATGATCATTTCCATTTAAATGATTCAAATTGAATCATTTGAAAATTTAGCCAAATTTTTCAAATCCATTCAAATGGTTCATTTGAACATTCAAATGATCCATCTCAATGATGACAATTTTGACATTAAACGAACACCAATTTCCTTCTCCATCCGGATGGATCATTCGAATGAGCAAACGAACAGGCCCTAAGACTTGGATGATTTAGTGGAGTATGAAGAAGATAAGGGGAATGAAGTCTTGAGCTGAATCCTCAATGATCTAAGGATTCAAGGCAACTACTATTTCCCTTATTTCCCTCTTGTGTTTCCACTTACACAACCACCACTAATCATCTTCATTGTCTTTAGAGATTTGAAATTCAAACAAGAGCATGTATTGACTTAGAAATTATAAAGATTGAAGCTTTAAGATGAAAGATTAAATCTTTCCCTTATAAAGACAATTAGTCTTACTTCATCAAATCTCTTCATTGTCAAAACTTTTAAAGATGAAAAACCGACTAGTACATGCTCGTAAATTTAAATAATGCGAACAAATTTGGATTCAACAAGTCAATTAAGCACCAAAATGCTTTTTTGAACAAGGATCACTCTCTTTTAGCTCTCAAGTGCCAAGCTTTTAACTTGATAACTTGGTCCTTGCCTAAATAAAGTTTAGAGTAATTCGGATTCAACATACCTTTGTTCTCATAAGAGACAATAGCACGGTTCCTTACTCTTTGACTCTCAAGTTCTAAGCCTTTTATGCTTAGGAGACTTGGTCATTGTCTAAAATAGGTTTCGTATTCAACACTAAGTTATACTTTTCATGAGTTAACATAAGTGGTTTACTAACCTTTAAACTCTCAATCTTCAAGTTTTGTTCTTGAATACTTGGTCATTGTTTTATACCAAAGTTAAATAGATCTTTGATTCGTCAAGGTTCCTTTAGACTCATAAGAGTGAGGAAGCCATGGTTCTCATCTTTTAACTTTCAGCCTTATACAAAGATTAATTAAAGAGACTACACAATCAAGACATCGATTTTTCATGTAGCTAGATCTTAAAAGATCAAATCTTTTCATGAATCGGTCTTTGATTAGTATGTTTCTTTAATAAGGATTTGGATTCCACGAGTTCTCATCTTCTCATAAGAGTAGTGAGTTACTCGTTTCTCTTCCTTGAATCTTTGTACGAAAGGAAAGCAAAGAGTTTCGGATTCAACATGTTTTGTTCTCACAAAAGACAATCTACATGGTTCTCATACTCTTTTAGCTCACAAGTTCCAAGCTTTGATGCTTTGGATACTTGTTCATAGCCTAAATGCCTAAGTTAAGTGATTATTGGATTCATCAAGGTTCCTTAAATTCATATGAGCAAGAAATCCATGGTTCTCAATGTCTAACTTTCGGTTATCCATAGATCTTTTCAAAGAAACACACTTTCACAACCATGTTTTTAAACATGTAGTTAGATATTAAAGATCCAATCTTTCCATGAACAGATTGCGCTCGGTGTGCTATAAGAAAGGTATTACCAAGATCTATGGATCTATACTGTAAAATAAAGGAGAAGATTTGGATTCATCTAGCTACAAATACTCATAGGAGTATCATAGACATGGTTCTCTCTTTTTTAAGAAAGACATAAGCTGAATCGGATTCAACAAGATTCATAGCTTTAAGAGTTCATCTTGGTTCTCTTTTGAATTCAGGACCTATTCTAACGAATGAACACATATTCTAGAGAAAAGGAATGGATTCAACATGTTCATAAATCTTCTAAGAGTTGATTTGAACAATGGTTCCCTTACCTTACAAGATTCATCGCCTTCAAGGCTTGTCTTGCTTCTCTTAGATCTATGAACCACTAAAATATTGCGGAAGAACACATCAAGAGCTTCATGCTCTGATACCATGTTGAGATTTGAATATAATAATGGAGAGAATATAGAGAATGTGAAGATTTGTAGAGTATAAGTGTTTGGGAGATTATGTTTATGAGAGAATTTGTGTAGAGATATGTGTAGAGTTTATGTTTAGAGAGAGAGAGAGAGAGAGTAATGTCGATTTTATTATTATGAGAAGAGAGGCTTAGCCTCCTTAAGTTTTCTTTACAAGGTTACAAGATATATATAGGAAGAGAGAGAGGTAGGATTTTCAAGATATGATCTTTGACTACTTTAATTTGAATTGTGGATAACTTTGACTGGTCAACATCTTATCCAATTGGCATCTTTGACCATGATTTAGCATCTTATCCTTTTCCTTGACACATAGGCTTCCTTTTGGCGCCTAATTCTCTCTTATATATTTGAATCTTTTCCTTGTAATGCACTCTTCTTCTTCTACTTGATATGTTTTTGACCTAATGCCCTTTTGGGTTATCATTAGTCTCAACAAGTTCATCAAGAGGTTCATGATCAAGCTGCTCCTATTGTGCTAAGAAGAAGTACCAGGATTAAGCAGTCAAGTTCAAACTGGAAGAAAACCAGAGTATACTTCAACAGCAATGCTATAGCTCATGCTATAGCTTTCCCAAAGACCATCAAGTTTTCATTGCCAAAATAGACCAACATTGGATTCCAAAAACCTATGAAAAAGCTATTAAGCATGAAGTCTGGATCAATGTAGTAAAAGCTGAGAACCAAGCAATGGGGCGTAACCACACATGGGATGAAGCTGATCTTCCTAAAGGAAAGAAGGCAGTAAGCTCAAGGTATGTGTTCCCCATCAAATACTTGAGCAATGGTGACATTGAGAGGCACAAGGCAAGACTTGTGGCAAAAGGGTTTACACAGACTTATGGTGAAGACTACCTGGACTCATTTGCGCCTGTTGCTAAGTTACATATTGTTAGAGTAATACTATCTCTAACCGTGAACCTTGATTGGGATCTTTGGCAAATGGATGTGAAGAATGCCTTCCTTCAAGGGGAACTAGAAGAAGAAGTCTACATGACTCCACCACCTGGATTAGAAAGATCTATAACTCCTGGAAAGGTTTTGAGATTGAGAAAGGCTATCTATGGACTGAAGCAATCTCCAAGGGCATGGTATCACAAGCTCATCACAACCTTGACATCAAGAGGATTCAAGATGAGCCAAGCAGAACACACCCTCTTTACTCTACAAAACAGAGAAGGTATAGTGGTTATCCTCATCTACGTGGATGACATAGTCATCTCTGGGGATAACAAGGTAGGTATTGCTGAAACAAAAGACTATAGCTTAAGTCTGTGTTTGATATCAAAGATCTAGGGAAGCTGAAATACTTCCTTGGGATTGAGATAAGCAGGTCTGAAGAAGGCCTCTTTCTGTCCCAAAGAAAGTATACTTTAGATTTTCTAAATGAAACAGGTCATATGGAGGGCAAAGCAGCAAAGACACCACTAGAAGATGGCTACAAAGTCATACGAGAGGGGAGCTTGAAGATCAACCATTCAAAGACCAAATACTCTACAAACGCCTAGTTGGTAAGCTTATTTACCTAAATATAACCAGACCTGACTTGTGTTTTGCTGTGAATCAGGTGAGTCAACACATGCAAAGCCCCAAGATACATCATTGGAATATGGTGGAGAGGATACTCAAGTACCTGAGAGGAATATCAAGTCAAGGAATATGGATGGGCAGGAATCAGAACACAGAAGTAGTGGGTTACTGTGATGCAGACTATGCTGGAGACGTGGATGATAGGAGATCTACCACAGGGTACTGCACCTTTATTGGAGGAAACTTGGTCACATGGAAAACCAAGAAGCAGAAGATAGTATCCTGTTCAGGTGTTGAGTCTGAATACATGGCTATGAGGAAACTCACACAAGTCGGCAAGCCTAAAAGTGTGTGAGTACGTGCTTCCCAAGGTAGGACTCACCACCGTGATCAAAGGCTAGAAGACCCTAACCGTATGCTTCATACTCTTTTCCCTTAAAGGAGTTTTATCCCAAGTGGTTTTCTCTTTCAAGGTTTTAAGGAGGTGAAGTATGCGGTTCCAAGCTTAGCCATTGCATTGGGCTAAGCTTGAGGGGGAGTGTTAAGACTAATACCATTCATCAAGGTATTTAGTCTGGTTCAAAGGTTACAAGACTTGGACTGCAAGGTTAGCTCGTAAAGGCAAACACAAGACGTATAAGGATGTTACAAGAGGTAACCATGAAGAAGCAAAGGTAGACGAGTGGAAATGGAGGCTAGTCTAGCATTTCCACGAAGTATCAAAAATTATCGTACCGAGGTACATAAGGCGCTCGATAAGTATTTCCGGCGCCCGATAGTTTACTTACCGCGGTACGGGGGAAGCTCGGTAAAATACGCTTCCCCCGCGGACGGCGCAAGTTTCTCCGGTCAAAGTTTATGCGCGTCTTCTTCTTATCCGTTAACGACTAGATTGTTGCTTTTATATATACCTTTACCTTGTCACTTTTGTAACAACAAGTTTTATGAATCTTTTACAATGAAAGTCGATTAAAACCTCTATTATCTCTATTATGTATTATTCTTCTCAAGAACACATAAGAACAGCAAATACTAATCTACAAACTCTCTCTTCCTATTCGGCTAAATCTCTCTTATTCTAACAATATTCTCCCTAGCTTTCTCGTGCATTCTCCTAACCTGTTCAGCATTTTTCTTTCCATCAACATTAGACATTTCACTCAAAGGCAAGGCAATTAGATCTAAGTGAGACATAGGATTAAAACCATATACTAATTCAAAAGGGGAATAAAGGGTAGTAGAATGCTTAGCGTGGTTATAAGCGAACTCTACATGGGGTAGACACTCTTCCCATGACTTGAGGTTACTCCTCACCAATTTCTTTAGGAGCGTTGACAAGGATCGATTCACCACTTCAGTTTGCCCGTCGGTTTGCGGATGGCAAGTGGTGGAGAAGGATAGCTTGGTTCCTAGCTTAGCCCACAAAGTGCACCAAAAATGGCTCAAGAACTTGGTGTCTCTATCCGAAACTATCACTAGGAGCATACCGTGTAACCTCACCACTTCCCTGAAAAACAAGTTAGCCACACTTACCGCATCATCGGTCTTGTGGCACGCTATGAAATGAGCCATCTTACTAAACCTGTCCACAACAACAAAGATGGAATCTCTACCATTTCTGGTTCGAGGTAAGCCTACCACAAAGTCCATAGATATATGAGTTCAAGGGTGCGAGGGTATGGGCAAAGGAATGTACAAACCATGCGGCTGAACCTTACTCTTGGCCTGTTTGCACGTAATGCACCTAAGGCAAATCCGCTCCACATCTTTTTTCATGTGCGGCCAATAGAAATAGGCTTGGAGGCTATCTAAGGTTTTGGCCACTCCGAAGTGTCAGGCTAGTCCTCCTCCGTGTGCTTCTTGGACAAGTAGCTCCCTTACAGAGGCGGTAGGTATGCACAACCTATTCTGGAAGAACAGGTAGACGTCCTGTCTATAGTAATTCTCACAAGCAAACTTAGCACATTTCAAGTAATAAGTACTAAACTCAGAATCAGATTCATACAACTTCTTAAGCATCTCAAATCCTATGAGTCTAGATGTTAATTCTCAGATTAGAGTGTACCTCCGGGATAATGCGTCGGCTACGACATTGTCCTTACCTTTCTTATACTTGATGACGTAGGGGAACGTCTCAATAAACTCTATCCAGCGGCCATGCCTCTTGTTCAATTTCTGTTGGCCTTTCAAGTGCTTTAGAGATTCATGGTCCATGTGGATGACAAACTCCTTAGGCCATAGGTAATGCTGCCACGTCTGCAACGCCCTCACTAATGCATACATCTCTTTGTCATAGGTGGGGTAGTTCAGGGTTGCTCCACCAAGCTTCTCACTAAAATAAGCAATAGGCTTCTTGTCTTGCATCAATACGGCGCCAATACCTACACCGGAAGCATCACACTCAATTTCAAATGTCTTAACAAAGTCGGGTTACATAAGTAATGGGGCATTGATAAGCTTCTCTTTAAGGCTTTGGAAAGCCTGATCTTGTGCACTCCCCCATTGGAATCCAACGTCCTTCTTAATGACTTCGGTTAGAGGAACCGGAATGGTACTAAAGTCCTTGACAAAGCGTCTATAGAAGCCGGCTAGTCCATGGAAGCTTCGGACTTCTCCAACGGTGGTTGGTGTCGGCCATTCCTTGATTGCCTTGACCTTCTCTTCATCGACCCTAACTCCTTCTGTACTCACAACAAAACCTAAGAAGATCATCTTGTTAGTGAAAAATGTAGACTTGTCAATATTAGCAAAAAGGTTCTCCTTTCTTAGGACGTCAAGTACGACTCGGACATGGGCAATATGCTCGTCCAGGCTCCTGCTAAAGATCAAGATATCATCAAAATAAACCACCACAAAGACACCTATAAAAGACCTCAAAACATGGTTCATTAGTCTCATGAAAGTGCTAGGCGCATTAGTAAGACCGGAAGGCATAACAAGCCACTCATATAATCCTTGCTTGGTTTTGAAGGCCGTCTTCCATTCATCACCCTCCTTCATCCTAATCTGATGGTACCAAACTCTTAAGATCAATCTTAGAGAACACGTTAAAACCACATAATTCATCTAACATATCATCTAATCTAGGAATAGGGTAGCGATACTTCACCGTAATGTTGTTGATGGCTCGACAATCAACACACATGCGCCATGAGCCGTTCTTCTTGGGCACAAGTAGCACATGCACAACACATGGACTCATGCTCTCTCGGATATGGCCTTTGCTCATCAACTCCTCAACTTGTTTCTGCAGTTCTTTGGTCTCCACCGGATTAGTCCTATAGGCGGGTCGGTTTGGAAGCGCCGAACCAGGGACTAGGTCAATCTGGTGCTCAATGCCTCGGATTGGTGGTAAACCAGGTGGGATCTCTTGAGGGAAAACATCACTATAATCCTGCAAAAGCAGGGCAAATTCACTAGGAAGATCCTGTGGAGGGTTAGTGGTAATAAGGCTCTCCTTGTATACAAACAACAAGATGGAAAAATCAGAAGCTAATAGTTGAGAAACTTCTCTTTGGTTTATATAGAGGTTGGTGGATGAAGTTGGGGCGTTCTCTTTCTCAAATCGGTTGATATGCGTTTAACGGATAAGAGATTTGAGGTAAAAGTAGGCATATAAAGAGCATTCATATCTCTATTAAACAACCTAAGTTTACCTAAACCTTTAATCGGTACCTTACCACCATTTGCAACTATCACATTTCCTATAGTCGGTTTGATATTTTTCATAAGATTTGGACTACTAATCATGTGGTGAGATGCACCCGAATCTACCACTAATGGTCGTTTTATCCTAGCATTCAAAGAGTTATTAGAAACCATATCGGGACCCTTAAGGGCCTTAATGAGAGCTTCCAAGTCGGATTTCTTGACATACTCATCGTTGAAAGGAACCACGGCTAATGAATCATCATCCTTGCCTTGGCTAGATGAACCGCTTGGTGTGGCCGAGTCATCTTGAGAGAGATTCGCCTTTTGGTCCTTGAACTTGTTCGGCTTGAGATGAGGATTGAGAATCCAGCACTTGTCTTTGATATGCCCCTTCTTCTTGCAATGTTCACAAACCATTGCCCTCCTATCTTCATTCGACTTGTAGACAGCTTTGTTGGCGGTGACCAACTCCTTCTTTCCTCCGAATAACTCATGAGATCCTTGTTCTCTTTGGAGCTGAGAACACACCGTTTCCCGAGATGGCAAAGTATCCGCCCTAAGAAGGTGCTTGATGAGATCTTTATAGCTTGAGTTTAGGGTAAAGAGTAAGCCGAAGACTTTATCTTGTTCCTTTCTCTCATTTAGCACCTTGGCATCCACGGAACTTGGACTTAGCATCTCTAGTTCTGCCCATAAAGCACGAAACTTGCCAAAGTGTTGAGTAAACTCCATGTCTTCTTGAGAGAGTTCCGTGAGAGTTTTCTTCACCTCATACACACGACTTAGATTCGAGATGTTGCCGTATATGGTTTGCAAGGTATCCCAAAGTTCCTTTGCCGTCTCACAATAGAAATAAGCCTCTAGAATGATGGATCTAGAGAGCTTTGGATGATTCCAAGAACTTTCTGATTTTCTTGGAACCATTTTCCGTCTTCGGTGGTGATGGTTTCCTCTCCACTCGCCGTTTCCGTATCTATTGGAGCTTGATTCTTCAAGACATGGCTCCAAAGACCGCGGCTACATAAGGCGGTATTGATTGTTCTTGTCCAAAGTAAGTAGTTTATTCCCTTTAGAGTGTGACCGGTGCAATGTAAAACTTGGAGCTTTCCTTGTTGTCTTCCATGGAAAGATTGGATCTTGATGAAAGGATTGATTTTTTAGAATAGATCTGGCTAGATCCGTGAGATTAGAGTGAAAAAGAAGCTCCTTTGTTGAGATTTATCAACAAAAGAGAGAGATTTAAGAAAGGTAATGACTTTTGATGAGATTTCACCAAAAACAAGAGATTTTTGCGAGAAGTATGAAGAACACCGAAAGTTTTGAAGAAAAAGATGATAATTTTGGTGTTTAGATCCAAAGTTATGAACTTTTGGTTGCGGAAAAAGAGATTTAGGAGAAAAAATGCTCTGATACCATATAGAGATTTGTGTTTTATGAATAAGAATCCGAGATTAAGAACATGATTAAGAGATTAGAAGGAGATTAAACACTTTCGGTTTCATTGTATTATTAGAGAGAGTATTTTGTGTTTCTTAAGTAATACAAAGGAGGATATTACACGGTTATATAATAAAGACAAGAATGCCCTAGAAGAAATAGTCGTTTATGGATAAGAAATGGTCAAGGTTGCTTTTATGCGCTGGTGTCCGTACCGGACTGCTTTTATGCGCTGTCTTGGTCTTTGGCGCCCGATGTAGCGCGTACCGGATGTGTTGGCGCCCGATGATTCGCTTACCGGATGCGCTGGAACCGTGTACCGCTCTGATTGGTTTCTTCTCGGTCAAAGACGCTTTCCCTCCATTTTAAAGCTTATCTCTTCTCTTCCTTATCCTTCTTATGACCGTTGGAGACTTTGGCGCCATTGACCAACATTGACCGTGACTTGTAGGTCACGCCATGTTTGAATCCGCTAAGTCTTTTCCTCCTTGTATGTTTCTCCTCAACAGAAACGCGTTGTTAGATGTTTTATACGTTCGTAAAACTTGTACAAAGCTCATTAAGAAACTTATAAGCACTCATCTTCCATGAAACTTGGTTTAGAATTTTACAAACGCGTTGTTAGATGTTTCATACGTTCGTCAAACTTGTACAAAGCTCATTGAGTACTTATAAGCACTCATCTTGCATGAAACTTTGTTTAGAGTCCTAGAAACGGGTTGTTAGATTTTTCATACGTTCGTCAAACTTGTACAAAGCTCATTGAGGAACTTATAAGCACTCATGTTGCATGAAACTTGGTTTAGAGTCCTAGAAACGAGTTGTTAGATGTTTCATAAGTTCGTCAAACTTGTATAAAGCTCATTGAGGAACTTATAAGCTCTCATGTTGGATTAAACTTGGTTTAGAGTCCTAGAAACACGTGGTTAGATGTTTCATACGTTCATCAAACTTGTACAAAGCTCATTGAGGAACTTATAAGCACTCATGTTGCATGAAACTTGGTTTAGAGTCGTAGAAACGAGTTGTTAGATGTTTCATAAGTTCGTCAAACTTGTACAAAGCTCATTGAGACACTTATAAACACTCATGTTGCAAGAAACTTGGTTTAGACTCCTAGAAACGCGTTGTTAGATGTTTCATACGTTCGTCAAACTTGTAAAAAGCTCATTGAGGAACTTATAAGCACTCATGTTGCATGAAACTTGGTTTAGAGTCCTAGAAACGCGTTGTTAGATGTTTCATACGTTCGTCAAACTTGTAGAAAGCTCATTGAGGAACTTATAAGCTCTCATGTTGCATGAAACTTGATTTAGAGTCCTAGAACTGCGTTGTTAGATGTTTCATAAGTTCGTGAAACTTGTACAAAGCTCATTGAGGAACTTATAAGCACTCATATTGCATGAACTTGGTTTAGAGTCCTAGAAACGCGTTGTTAGATGTTTCATAAGTTCGTCTACTTATACAAAGCTCATTGAGACACTTATAATCACTCATGTTGCATGAAACTTGGTTTAGAGTCCTAGAAACGCGTTGTTAGATGTTTCATAAGTTCGTGAAACTTGTACAAAGCTCATTGAGGAATTTATAAGGATTCATGTTGCATGAAACTTGGTTTAGAGTCCTAGAAACACGTTGTTAGATGTTTCATACGTTTGTCAAACTTGTACAAAGCTCATTGAGGAACTTATAAGCTCTCATGTTGCATGTAACTTGGTTTAGAGTCCTAGAAACGATTTGTTAGATGTTTCATACGTTCTTCAAACTTGTACAAAACTCATTGAGGAACTTATAAGCACTCATCTTGCATGAAACTTGGGTTAGAGTCCTAGAAACGCGTTGTTAGATGTTTCATAATTTCGTGAAACTTGTACAAAGCTCATTGAGGAACTTATAAGCACTCAAGTTGCATGAAACTTTGTTTAGAGTCCTAGAAACGGGTTGTTAGATGTTTCATACTTTCGTAAAACTTGTACAAAGCTCATTGAGGAACTTATAAGCTCTCATGTTGCATGAAACTTGGTTTAGAGTCCTAGAAACGAGTTGTTAGATGTTTTATAAGTTCGTCAAACTTGTATAAAGCTCATTGAGGAACTTATAAGCTCTCATGTTGCATTAAACTTGGTTTAGAGTCCTAGAAATACGTGGTTAGATGTTTCATACGTTCGTCAAACTTGTACAAAGCTCATTGAGGAACTTATAAGCACTCATGTTGCATGAAACTTGGTTTAGAGTCGTAGAAACGAGTTGTTAGATGTTTCATAAGTTCGTCAAACTTGTACAAAGCTCATTGAAACACTTATAAACACTCATGTTGCATGAAACTTGGTTTAGAGTCCTAGAAACGCGTTGTTAGATGTTTCATACGTTCGTCAAACTTGTAATAAACTCATTGAGGAACTTATAAGCACTCATGTTGCATGAAACTTGATTTAGAGTCCGAGAAACGCGTTGTTATATGTTTCATGCGTTCGTCAAACTTGTACAAAGCTCATTGAGGAACTTATAAGCACTCATGTTGCATGAAACTTGGTTTAGTGTCCTAGAAACGCGTTGTTAGATGTTTCATACGGTCGTCAAACTTGTACAAAGCTCATTGAGGAACTTATAAGCTCTCATGTTGCATGAAACTTGATTTAGAGTCCTAGAAACGCGTTGTTAGATGTTTCATAAGTTCGTGAAACTTATACAAAGCTCATTGAGATACTTATAAGCACTCATGTTGCATGAAACTTGGTTTAGAGTCCTAGAAACGCGTTGTTAGATGTTTCATACGTTCGTCAAACTTGTACAAAGCTCATTGAGGAACTTATAAGCACTCATGTTGCATGAAACTTGGTTTATAGTCCTAGAAACGCATTGTTAGATGTTTCATACGTTCGTCAAACTTGTACAAACCTCAATGAGGAACTTATAAGCTCTCATGTTTCATGAAACTTGGTTTAGAGTCCTAGAAACGCGTTGTTAGATGTTTCATAAGTTCGTGAAACTTGTACAAAGCTCATTGAGGAACTTATAAGCACTAATATTGCATGAAACTTGGTTTAGGGTCCTAGAAACGCGTTGTTAGATGTTTCATAAGTTCGTCTACTTATACAAAGCTCATTGAGACACTTATAATCACTCATGTTGCGTGAAACTTGTATTAGAGTCCTAGAAACGCGTTGTTAGATGTTTCATAAGTTCGTGAAACTTATACAAAGCTCATTGAGATACTTATAAGCACTCATGTTGCATGAAACTTGGTTTAGAGTCCTAGAAACGCGTTGTTAGATGTTTCATAAGTTCGTGAAACTTATACAAAGCTCATTGAGATACTTATAAGCACTCATGTTGCATGAAACTTTGTTTAGAGTCCTAGAAACGCGTTGTTAGATGTTTCATACGTTCGTAAAACTTGTACAAAGCTCATTGAGGAACTTATAAGCACTCATGTTGCTTGAAACTTGGTTTAGAGTCCTTGAAACGCGTTGTTAGATGTTTCATACGTTCGTCAAACTTGTACACAACTCATTGAGATACTTATAATACCATCTCCAATGTATTTCCCTATCTCTATCTCTAAAATAGAGGAACTCTATAATAGATGTGCATTTTCCTCTATTTTTCTCTAATGTATTTCTCTATCTCTATCTCTATAAAAGAATATTCTATAAAAGATTCTATTTACATTTTACTATAACACCTTTTATTTATAAAAATTGTAAATTAACCCAATAAAGTTTAATTTTCGCAAGATATTCATAACATTATTATATTATTTAAGTTTAAAACTTTATTATAAAAAATAGTACAATACCAATACAAAAAATATTATAACTTATTTAACTATCACCGCTAGAGTATTTTCCCATAAATGATCGATTATGTCTTATTATAAAACTTTATATGATTTATTTTTTATAAATAATAATTTCAATCTTGATTTAATATTTATAATTTATTTGTAATTATAATAACAATATTTAAATGATTATTTTGAAAATTAAAACAATTTTGATTTGAAAACATAAAAGAAAATGACAATTTTATTTATTTTAGTTATAATTAATATAAAAGATAAAGTAAAGGACTAGTATGCAATTAAAAAAATATGTCTCTATTTATAGAGGAAAATATAACTTTCCTCTATATATAGAGGAAAAAATAACAATCTCTATTTTAGAGGAATAAATAGAGATGGGTTGGAGCAAATGTTGCTCTATAATAGAGTTTAAAGGCAAATATAGAGGTGGGTTGGGGATGCTCTTATGTCTCATGAAACTTGGTTTAGAGTCTTAGAAACGCGTTGTTAGATGTTTCATAAGTTTGTGAAACTTGTACAAAGCTCATTGAGGAACTTATAAGCACTCATGTTGCATGAAACTTGTATTAGAGTCCTAGAAACGCGTTGTTAGATGTTTCATAAGTTCGTGAAACTTATACAAAACTCATTGAGATACTTATAAGCACTCATGTTGCATGAAACTTTGTTTAGAGTCCTAGAAATGCGTTGTTAGATGTTTCATAAGTTCGTGAAACTTATACAAAGCTCATTGAAATACTTATAAGCACTCATGTTGCATGAAACTTGGTTTAAAGTCCTAGAAACGCGTTGTTAGATGTTTCATACGTTCGTCAAACTTGTACAAAGCTCATTGAGGAACTTATAAGCACTCATGTTGCATGAAACTTGGTTTAGAGTCCTAGAAACGCGTTGTTAGATGTTTCATACGTTCGTCAAACTTGTACAAAGCTCATTGAGGAACTTATAAGCACTCATGTTGAATTAAAGTTGGTTTAGCGTACTTGAAACGCGTTGTTAGATGTTTCATAAGTTCGTGAAACTTATACAAAGCTCATTGAGATACTTATAAGCACTCATGTTGCATGAAAATTGGTTTAGAGTCCTAGAAACGCGTTGTTAGATGTTTCATACGTTCTTCACACTTGTACAAAGCTCATTGAGGAACTTATAAGCACTCATGTTGCATGAAACTTGGTTTAGAGTCCTAGAAATGATTTGTTAGATGTTTCATACGTTCGTCAAACTTGTACAAAGCTCATTGAGGAACTTATAAGCACTCATGTTGCATGAAACTTGGTTTAGAGTCCTAGAAACGCGTTGTTAGATGTTTCATACGTTCGTCAAAGTTGTACAAAGCTCATTGAGGAACTTATAAGCACTCATGTTGCATGAAACTTGGTTTAGAGTCCTAGAAACGCGTTGTTAGATGTTTCATAAGTTCGTGAAACTTATACAAAGCTCATTGAGATACTTATAAGCACTCATGTTGCATGAAAATTGGTTTAGAGTCCTAGAAAAGCGTTGTTAGATGTTTCATACGTTCGTCACACTTGTACAAAGCTCATTGAGGAACTTATAAGCACTCATGTTGCATGAAACTTAGTTTATATTCCTAGAAACGCGTTGTTTGATGTTTCATACGTTCGTCAAACTTGTACAAAGCTCATTGAGGAACTTATAAGCTCTCATGTTACATGAAACTTGGTTTAGAGTCCTAGAAACGCGTTGTTAGATGTTTCATTAGTTCGTGAAACTTGTAAAAAGCTCGTTGAGGAACTTATAAGCTCTCAAGTTGCATGAAACTTGGTTTAGAGTCCTAGAAACGCGTTGTTAGATGTTTCATAAGTTCGTGAAACTTATACAAAGCTCATTGAAATACTTATAAGCACTCATGTTGCATGAAACTTGGTTTAGAGTCCTAGAAACGCGTTGTTAGATGTTTCATACGTTCGTCAAACTTGTACAAAGCTCATTGAGACACTTATAATTACTCATGTTGCATGAAACTTGGTTTAGAGTCCTAGAAACGCGTTGTTAGATGTCTTATAAGTTCGTGAAACTTGTACAAAGCTCATTGATGAACTTATAAGCACTCATGTTGCATTAAACTTGGTTCAGAGTCCTAGAAATGCGTTGTTAGATGTTTCATACGTTCGTAAAACTTGTACAAAGCTCATTGAGGAACTTATAAGCACTCATCTTGCATGAAACTTGGTTTAGAGTCCTAGATACGCGTTGTTAGATGTTTCATAATTTCCTGAAATTTGTACAAAGCTCATTGAGGAACTTATAAGCACTCATGTTGCATGAAACTTTGTTTAGAGTCCTAGAAACGCGTAGTTAGATGTTTCATAATTTCGTCAAAGTTGTATAAAGCTCATTGAGGAACTTATAAGCTCTCATGTTGCATGAAACTTTGTTTAGAGTCCTAGAAATGATTTGTTAGATGTTTCATAAGTTCGTCAAACTTTTACAAAGCTCATTGAGGAACTTATAAGCACTCATCTTGCATGAAACTTGGTTTAGAATTTTAGAAACGCGTTGTTAGATGTTTCATACGTTCGTCAAACTTGTACAAAGCTCATAGAGGAACTTATAAGCACTCATCTTGCATGAAACTTGGTTTAGAGTCCTAGATACGCGTTGTTAGATGTTTCATAATTTCGTGAAATTTGTACAAAGCTCATTGAGGAACTTATAAGCACTCATGTTGCATGAAACTTTGTTTAGAGTCCTAGAAACGCGTAGTTAGATGTTTCATAATTTCGTCAAACTTGTATAAAGCTCATTGAGGAACTTATAAGCTCTCATGTTGCATTAAACTTGGTTTAGAGTCCTAGAAACACGTTGTTAGATGTTTCATACGTTCGTCAAACTTGTACAAAGCTCATTGAGGAACTTATAAGCTCTCATGTTGCATGAAACTTGGTTTAGAGTCCTAGAAACGAGTTGTTAGATGTTTCATAAGTTCGTCAAACTTATACAAAGCTCATTGAGACACTTATAAACACTCATGTTGCATGAAACTTGGTTTAGAGTCCTAGAAACGCGTTGTTAGATGTTTCATACGTTCGTCAAACTTGTACAAAGCTTATTGAGGAACTTATAAGAACGCATGTTGCATGTAACTTGGTTT
Source organism: Cochlearia excelsa (assembly GCA_963556525.1). Taxonomy (NCBI): domain Eukaryota; kingdom Viridiplantae; phylum Streptophyta; class Magnoliopsida; order Brassicales; family Brassicaceae; genus Cochlearia; species Cochlearia excelsa. The sequence goes on along the minus strand of OY748327.1, from coordinate 32,536,429 downwards.
AGAGTCCTAGAAACGAGTTGTTAGATGTTTCATACGTTCGTAAAACTTGTAAAAAGCTCATTGAGGAACTTATAAGCACTCATGTTGCTTGAAACTTGGTTTAGAGTCCTTGAAACGCGTTGTTAGATGTTTCATACGTTCGTCAAACTTGTACACGGCTCATTGAGATACTTATAAGCACTCATGTCGCATGAAACTTGGTTTAGAGTCCTAGAAACGCGTTGTTAGATGTTTCATAAGTTCGTGAAACTTTTACAAAGCTCATTGAGGAACTTATAAGCACTCATCTTGCATGAAACTTGGTTTATAATTTTAGAAACGCGTTGTTAGATGTTTCATACGTTCGTCAAACTTGTACAAAGCTCATTGAGGAACTTACAAGCTCTCATGTTGCATGAAACTTGGTTTAGAGTCCTAGAAACGTGTTGTTAGATGTTTCATAAGTTTGTGAAACTTGTAAAAAGCTCATTGAGGAACTTATAAGCTCTCATGTTGCATGAAACTTGGTTTAGAGTCCTAGAAACGCGTTGTTAGATGTTTCATAAGTTCGTCTACTTGTACCAAGCTCATTGAGACACTTATAATCACTCATGTTGCATGAAACTTGGTTTAGAGTCCTAGAAACGCGTTGTTAGATGTTTCATAAGTTCGTGAAACTTGTACAAAGCTCATTGAGGAACTTATAAGCACTCATGTTGCATGAAACTTTGTTTAGAGTCCTAGAAACGTGTAGTTAGATGTTTCATAAGTTCGTCAAACTTGTATAAAGCTCAATGAGGAACTTATAAGCTCTCATGTTGCATTAAACTATGTTTAGAGTCCTAGAAACACGTTGTTAGATGTTTCATACATTCGTCAAACTTGTACAAAGCTCATTGAGGAATTTATAAGCTCTCATGTTGCATGAAACTTGGTTTATAGTCCTAGAAATGAGTTGTAAGATGTTTCATAAGTTCGTCAAACTTATACAAAGTTCATTGAGACACTTATAAACACTCATGTTGCATGAAACTTGGTTTAGAGTCCTAGAAACGCGTTGTTAGATGTTTCATACGTTCGTAAAACTTGTACAAAGCTCATTGAGGAACTTATAAGCACTCATGTTGCATGAAACTTTGTTTAGAGTCCTAGAAACACGTTGTTATATGTTTCATAAATTCGTCAAACTTGTACAAAACTCATTGAGGAACTTATAAGCTCTCATGTTGCATGAAACTTGGTTTAGAGTCCTAGAAACGCGTTGTTAGATGTTTCATACGTTCTTCACACTTGTACAAAGCTCATTGAGGAACTTATAAGCACTCATGTTGCATGAAACTTGGTTTAGAGTCCTAGAAATGATTTGTTAGATGTTTCATACGTTCGTCAAACTTGTACAAAGCTCATTGAGGAACTTATAAGCACTCATGTTGCATGAAACTTGGTTTAGAGTCCTAGAAACGCGTTGTTAGATGTTTCATACGTTCGTCAAAGTTGTACAAAGCTCATTGAGGAACTTATAAGCACTCATGTTGCATGAAACTTGGTTTAGAGTCCTAGAAACGCGTTGTTAGATGTTTCATAAGTTCGTGAAACTTATACAAAGCTCATTGAGATACTTATAAGCACTCATGTTGCATGAAAATTGGTTTAGAGTCCTAGAAAAGCGTTGTTAGATGTTTCATACGTTCGTCACACTTGTACAAAGCTCATTGAGGAACTTATAAGCACTCATGTTGCATGAAACTTAGTTTATATTCCTAGAAACGCGTTGTTTGATGTTTCATACGTTCGTCAAACTTGTACAAAGCTCATTGAGGAACTTATAAGCTCTCATGTTACATGAAACTTGGTTTAGAGTCCTAGAAACGCGTTGTTAGATGTTTCATTAGTTCGTGAAACTTGTAAAAAGCTCGTTGAGGAACTTATAAGCTCTCAAGTTGCATGAAACTTGGTTTAGAATCCTAGAAACGCGTTGTTAGATGTTTCATAAGTTCGTGAAACTTATACAAAGCTCATTGAAATACTTATAAGCACTCATGTTGCATGAAACTTGGTTTAGAGTCCTAGAAACGCGTTGTTAGATGTTTCATACGTTCGTCAAACTTGTACAAAGCTCATTGAGACACTTATAATTACTCATGTTGCATGAAACTTGGTTTAGAGTCCTAGAAACGCGTTGTTAGATGTCTTATAAGTTCGTGAAACTTGTACAAAGCTCATTGATGAACTTATAAGCACTCATGTTGCATTAAACTTGGTTCAGAGTCCTAGAAACGCGTTGTTAGATGTTTCATACGTTCGTAAAACTTGTACAAAGCTCATTGAGGAACTTATAAGCACTCATCTTGCATGAAACTTGGTTTAGAGTCCTAGATACGCGTTGTTAGATGTTTCATAATTTCTGAAATTTGTACAAAGCTCATTGAGGAACTTATAAGCACTCATGTTGCATGAAACTTTGTTTAGAGTCCTAGAAACGCGTAGTTAGATGTTTCATAATTTCGTCAAAGTTGTATAAAGCTCATTGAGGAACTTATAAGCTCTCATGTTGCATGAAACTTTGTTTAGAGTCCTAGAAATGATTTGTTAGATGTTTCATAAGTTCGTCAAACTTTTACAAAGCTCATTGAGGAACTTATAAGCACTCATCTTGCATGAAACTTGGTTTAGAATTTTAGAAACGCGTTGTTAGATGTTTCATACGTTCGTCAAACTTGTACAAAGCTCATAGAGGAACTTATAAGCACTCATCTTGCATGAAACTTGGTTTAGAGTCCTAGATACGCGTTGTTAGATGTTTCATAATTTCGTGAAATTTGTACAAAGCTCATTGAGGAACTTATAAGCACTCATGTTGCATGAAACTTTGTTTAGAGTCCTAGAAACGCGTAGTTAGATGTTTCATAATTTCGTCAAACTTGTATAAAGCTCATTGAGGAACTTATAAGCTCTCATGTTGCATTAAACTTGGTTTAGAGTCCTAGAAACACGTTGTTAGATGTTTCATACGTTCGTCAAACTTGTACAAAGCTCATTGAGGAACTTATAAGCTCTCATGTTGCATGAAACTTGGTTTAGAGTCCTAGAAACGAGTTTTTAGATGTTTCATAAGTTCGTCAAACTTATACAAAGCTCATTGAGACACTTATAAACACTCATGTTGCATGAAACTTGGTTTAGAGTCCTAGAAACGCGTTGTTAGATGTTTCATACGTTCGTCAAACTTGTACAAAGCTTATTGAGGAACTTATAAGAACGCATGTTGCATGTAACTTGGTTTAGAGTCCTAGAAACGAGTTGTTAGATGTTTCATACGTTCGTAAAACTTGTAAAAAGCTCATTGAGGAACTTATAAGCACTCATGTTGCTTGAAACTTGGTTTAGAGTCCTTGAAACGCGTTGTTAGATGTTTCATACGTTCGTCAAACTTGTACACAGCTCATTGAGATACTTATAAGCACTCATGTCGCATGAAACTTGGTTTAGAGTCCTAGAAACGCGTTGTTAGATGTTTCATAAGTTCGTGAAACTTTTACAAAGCTCATTGAGGAACTTATAAGCACTCATCTTGCATGAAACTTGGTTTATAATTTTAGAAACGCGTTGTTAGATGTTTCATACGTTCGTCAAACTTGTACAAAGCTCATTGAGGAACTTACAAGCTCTCATGTTGCATGAAACTTGGTTTAGAGTCCTAGAAACGTGTTGTTAGATGTTTCATAAGTTTGTGAAACTTGTAAAAAGCTCATTGAGGAACTTATAAGCTCTCATGTTGCATGAAACTTGGTTTAGAGTCCTAGAAACGCGTTGTTAGATGTTTCATAAGTTCGTCTACTTGTACAAAGCTCATTGAGACACTTATAATCACTCATGTTGCATGAAACTTGGTTTAGAGTCCTAGAAACGCGTTGTTAGATGTTTCATAAGTTCGTGAAACTTGTACAAAGCTCATTGAGGAACTTATAAGCACTCATGTTGCATGAAACTTTGTTTAGAGTCCTAGAAACGTGTAGTTAGATGTTTCATAAGTTCGTCAAACTTGTATAAAGCTCAATGAGGAACTTATAAGCTCTCATGTTGCATTAAACTATGTTTAGAGTCCTAGAAACACGTTGTTAGATGTTTCATACATTCGTCAAACTTGTACAAAGCTCATTGAGGAATTTATAAGCTCTCATGTTGCATGAAACTTGGTTTATAGTCCTAGAAATGAGTTGTAAGATGTTTCATAAGTTCGTCAAACTTATACAAAGTTCATTGAGACACTTATAAACACTCATGTTGCATGAAACTTGGTTTAGAGTCCTAGAAACGCGTTGTTAGATGTTTCATACGTTCGTAAAACTTGTACAAAGCTCATTGAGGAACTTATAAGCACTCATGTTGCATGAAACTTTGTTTAGAGTCCTAGAAACACGTTGTTATATGTTTCATAAATTCGTCAAACTTGTACAAAACTCATTGAGGAACTTATAAGCTCTCATGTTGCATGAAACTTGGTTTAGAGTCCTAGAAACGCGTTGTTAGATGTTTCATACGTTCGTCAAACTTGTACAAAGCTTATTGAGGAACTTATAAGAACGCATGTTGCATGTAACTTGGTTTAGAGTCCTAGAAACGAGTTGTTAGATGTTTCATACGTTCGTAAAACTTGTAAAAAGCTCATTGAGGAACTTATAAGCACTCATGTTGCTTGAAACTTGGTTTAGAGTCCTTGAAACGCGTTGTTAGATGTTTCATACGTTCGTCAAACTTGTACACGGCTCATTGAGATACTTATAAGCACTCATGTCGCATGAAACTTGGTTTAGAGTCCTAGAAACGCGTTGTTAGATGTTTCATAAGTTCGTGAAACTTTTACAAAGCTCATTGAGGAACTTATAAGCACTCATCTTGCATGAAACTTGGTTTATAATTTTAGAAACGCGTTGTTAGATGTTTCATACGTTCGTCAAACTTGTACAAAGCTCATTGAGGAACTTACAAGCTCTCATGTTGCATGAAACTTGGTTTAGAGTCCTAGAAACGTGTTGTTAGATGTTTCATAAGTTTGTGAAACTTGTAAAAAGCTCATTGAGGAACTTATAAGCTCTCATGTTGCATGAAACTTGGTTTAGAGTCCTAGAAACGCGTTGTTAGATGTTTCATAAGTTCGTCTACTTGTACAAAGCTCATTGAGACACTTATAATCACTCATGTTGCATGAAACTTGGTTTAGAGTCCTAGAAACGCGTTGTTAGATGTTTCATAAGTTCGTGAAACTTGTACAAAGCTCATTGAGGAACTTATAAGCACTCATGTTGCATGAAACTTTGTTTAGAGTCCTAGAAACGTGTAGTTAGATGTTTCATAAGTTCGTCAAACTTGTATAAAGCTCAATGAGGAACTTATAAGCTCTCATGTTGCATTAAACTATGTTTAGAGTCCTAGAAACACGTTGTTAGATGTTTCATACATTCGTCAAACTTGTACAAAGCTCATTGAGGAATTTATAAGCTCTCATGTTGCATGAAACTTGGTTTATAGTCCTAGAAATGAGTTGTAAGATGTTTCATAAGTTCGTCAAACTTATACAAAGTTCATTGAGACACTTATAAACACTCATGTTGCATGAAACTTGGTTTAGAGTCCTAGAAACGCGTTGTTAGATGTTTCATACGTTCGTAAAACTTGTACAAAGCTCATTGAGGAACTTATAAGCACTCATGTTGCATGAAACTTTGTTTAGAGTCCTAGAAACACGTTGTTATATGTTTCATAAATTCGTCAAACTTGTACAAAACTCATTGAGGAACTTATAAGCTCTCATGTTGCATGAAACTTGGTTTAGAGTCCTAGAAACGCGTTGTTAGATGTTTCATACGTTCTTCACACTTGTACAAAGCTCATTGAGGAACTTATAAGCACTCATGTTGCATGAAACTTGGTTTAGAGTCCTAGAAATGATTTGTTAGATGTTTCATACGTTCGTCAAACTTGTACAAAGCTCATTGAGGAACTTATAAGCACTCATGTTGCATGAAACTTGGTTTAGAGTCCTAGAAACGCGTTGTTAGATGTTTCATACGTTCGTCAAAGTTGTACAAAGCTCATTGAGGAACTTATAAGCACTCATGTTGCATGAAACTTGGTTTAGAGTCCTAGAAACGCGTTGTTAGATGTTTCATAAGTTCGTGAAACTTATACAAAGCTCATTGAGATACTTATAAGCACTCATGTTGCATGAAAATTGGTTTAGAGTCCTAGAAAAGCGTTGTTAGATGTTTCATACGTTCGTCACACTTGTACAAAGCTCATTGAGGAACTTATAAGCACTCATGTTGCATGAAACTTAGTTTATATTCCTAGAAACGCGTTGTTTGATGTTTCATACGTTCGTCAAACTTGTACAAAGCTCATTGAGGAACTTATAAGCTCTCATGTTACATGAAACTTGGTTTAGAGTCCTAGAAACGCGTTGTTAGATGTTTCATTAGTTCGTGAAACTTGTAAAAAGCTCGTTGAGGAACTTATAAGCTCTCAAGTTGCATGAAACTTGGTTTAGAATCCTAGAAACGCGTTGTTAGATGTTTCATAAGTTCGTGAAACTTATACAAAGCTCATTGAAATACTTATAAGCACTCATGTTGCATGAAACTTGGTTTAGAGTCCTAGAAACGCGTTGTTAGATGTTTCATACGTTCGTCAAACTTGTACAAAGCTCATTGAGACACTTATAATTACTCATGTTGCATGAAACTTGGTTTAGAGTCCTAGAAACGCGTTGTTAGATGTCTTATAAGTTCGTGAAACTTGTACAAAGCTCATTGATGAACTTATAAGCACTCATGTTGCATTAAACTTGGTTCAGAGTCCTAGAAACGCGTTGTTAGATGTTTCATACGTTCGTAAAACTTGTACAAAGCTCATTGAGGAACTTATAAGCACTCATCTTGCATGAAACTTGGTTTAGAGTCCTAGATACGCGTTGTTAGATGTTTCATAATTTCCTGAAATTTGTACAAAGCTCATTGAGGAACTTATAAGCACTCATGTTGCATGAAACTTTGTTTAGAGTCCTAGAAACGCGTAGTTAGATGTTTCATAATTTCGTCAAAGTTGTATAAAGCTCATTGAGGAACTTATAAGCTCTCATGTTGCATGAAACTTTGTTTAGAGTCCTAGAAATGATTTGTTAGATGTTTCATAAGTTCGTCAAACTTTTACAAAGCTCATTGAGGAACTTATAAGCACTCATCTTGCATGAAACTTGGTTTAGAATTTTAGAAACGCGTTGTTAGATGTTTCATACGTTCGTCAAACTTGTACAAAGCTCATAGAGGAACTTATAAGCACTCATCTTGCATGAAACTTGGTTTAGAGTCCTAGATACGCGTTGTTAGATGTTTCATAATTTCGTGAAATTTGTACAAAGCTCATTGAGGAACTTATAAGCACTCATGTTGCATGAAACTTTGTTTAGAGTCCTAGAAACGCGTAGTTAGATGTTTCATAATTTCGTCAAACTTGTATAAAGCTCATTGAGGAACTTATAAGCTCTCATGTTGCATTAAACTTGGTTTAGAGTCCTAGAAACACGTTGTTAGATGTTTCATACGTTCGTCAAACTTGTACAAAGCTCATTGAGGAACTTATAAGCTCTCATGTTGCATGAAACTTGGTTTAGAGTCCTAGAAACGAGTTTTTAGATGTTTCATAAGTTCGTCAAACTTATACAAAGCTCATTGAGACACTTATAAACACTCATGTTGCATGAAACTTGGTTTAGAGTCCTAGAAACGCGTTGTTAGATGTTTCATACGTTCGTCAAACTTGTACAAAGCTTATTGAGGAACTTATAAGAACGCATGTTGCATGTAACTTGGTTTAGAGTCCTAGAAACGAGTTGTTAGATGTTTCATACGTTCGTAAAACTTGTAAAAAGCTCATTGAGGAACTTATAAGCACTCATGTTGCTTGAAACTTGGTTTAGAGTCCTTGAAACGCGTTGTTAGATGTTTCATACGTTCGTCAAACTTGTACACGGCTCATTGAGATACTTATAAGCACTCATGTCGCATGAAACTTGGTTTAGAGTCCTAGAAACGCGTTGTTAGATGTTTCATAAGTTCGTGAAACTTTTACAAAGCTCATTGAGGAACTTATAAGCACTCATCTTGCATGAAACTTGGTTTATAATTTTAGAAACGCGTTGTTAGATGTTTCATACGTTCGTCAAACTTGTACAAAGCTCATTGAGGAACTTACAAGCTCTCATGTTGCATGAAACTTGGTTTAGAGTCCTAGAAACGTGTTGTTAGATGTTTCATAAGTTTGTGAAACTTGTAAAAAGCTCATTGAGGAACTTATAAGCTCTCATGTTGCATGAAACTTGGTTTAGAGTCCTAGAAACGCGTTGTTAGATGTTTCATAAGTTCGTCTACTTGTACAAAGCTCATTGAGACACTTATAATCACTCATGTTGCATGAAACTTGGTTTAGAGTCCTAGAAACGCGTTGTTAGATGTTTCATAAGTTCGTGAAACTTGTACAAAGCTCATTGAGGAACTTATAAGCACTCATGTTGCATGAAACTTTGTTTAGAGTCCTAGAAACGTGTAGTTAGATGTTTCATAAGTTCGTCAAACTTGTATAAAGCTCAATGAGGAACTTATAAGCTCTCATGTTGCATTAAACTATGTTTAGAGTCCTAGAAACACGTTGTTAGATGTTTCATACATTCGTCAAACTTGTACAAAGCTCATTGAGGAATTTATAAGCTCTCATGTTGCATGAAACTTGGTTTATAGTCCTAGAAATGAGTTGTAAGATGTTTCATAAGTTCGTCAAACTTATACAAAGTTCATTGAGACACTTATAAACACTCATGTTGCATGAAACTTGGTTTAGAGTCCTAGAAACGCGTTGTTAGATGTTTCATACGTTCGTAAAACTTGTACAAAGCTCATTGAGGAACTTATAAGCACTCATGTTGCATGAAACTTTGTTTAGAGTCCTAGAAACACGTTGTTATATGTTTCATAAATTCGTCAAACTTGTACAAAACTCATTGAGGAACTTATAAGCTCTCATGTTGCATGAAACTTGGTTTAGAGTCCTAGAAACACGTTGTTAGATGTTTCATACTAGGTCAATCTGGTGCTCAATGCCTCGGATTGGTGGTAAACCAGGTGGGATCTCTTGAGGGAAAACATCACTATAATCCTGCAAAAGCAGGGCAAATTCACTAGGAAGATCCTGTGGAGGGTTAGTGGTAATAAGGCTCTCCTTGTATACAAACAACAAGATGGAACAATCAGAAGCTAATAGTTGAGAAACTTCTCTTTGGTTTATATAGAGGTTGGTGGATGAAGTTGGGGCGTTCTCTTTCTCTTTCTCAAATCGGTTGATATGCGTTTAACGGATAAGAGATTTGAGGTAAAAGTAGGCATATAAAGAGCATTCATATCTCTATTAAACAACCTAAGTTTACCTAAACCTTTAATCGGTACTTTACCACCATTTGCAACTATCACATTTCCTATAGTCGGTTTGATATTTTTCATAAGATTTGGACTACTAATCATGTGGTGAGATGCACCCGAATCTACCACTAATGGTCGTTCTATCCTAGCATTCAAAGAGTTATTAGAAACCATATCGGGCCCCTTAAGGGCCTTAATGAGAGCTTCCAAGTCGGATTTCTTGACATACTCATCGTTGAAAGGAACCACAGCTAATGAATCATCATCCTTGCCTTGGCTTGATTAACCGCTTGGTGTGGCCGAGTCATCTTGAGAGAGATTCGCCTTTTGGTCCTTGAACTTGTTCGGCCTGAGATGAGGATTGAGAATCCAGCACTTGTCTTTGATATGCCCCTTCTTCTTGCAATGTTCACAAACCATTGCCCTCCTATCTTCATTCGACTTGTAGACAGCTTTGTTGGCGGTGACCAACTCCTTCTTTCCTCCGAATAACTCATGAGATCCTTGTTCTCTTTGGAGCTGAGAACACACCGTTTCCTGAGATGGCAAAGTATCCGCACTAAGAAGGTGCTTGATGAGATCTTTATAGCTTGAGTTTAGGGTAAAGAGTAAGCCGAAGACTTTATCTTGTTCCTTTCTATCATTTAGCACCTTGGCATCCACGGAACTTGGACTTAGCATCTCTAGTTCTGCCCATAAAGCACGAAACTTGCCAAAGTGTTGAGTAAACTCCATGTCTTCTTGAGAGAGTTCCGTGAGAGTTTTCTTCACCTCATACACACGGCTTAGATTCGAGATGTTGTCGTATATGGTTTGCAAGGTATCCCAAAGTTCCTTTGCCGTCTCACAATAGAAATAAGCCTCTAGAATGATGGATCTAGAGAGCTTTGGATGATTCCAAGAACTTTCTGATTTTCTTGGAACCATTTTCCGTCTTCGGTGGTGATGGTTTCCTCTCCACTCGCCGTTTCCGTATCTATTGGAGCTTGATTCTTCAAGACATGGCTCCAAAGACCGCGGCTACATAAGGCGGTATTGATTGTTCTTGTCCAAAGTAAGTAGTTTATTCCCTTTAGAGTGTGACCGGTGCAATGTAAAACTTGGAGCTTTCCTTGTTGTCTTCCATGGAAAGATTGGATCTTGATGAAAGGATTGATTTTTGAGAATAGATCTGGCTAGATCCGTAAGATTAGAGTGAAAAAGAAGCTCCTTTGTTGAGATTTATCAACAAAAGAGAGAGATTTAAGAAAGGTAATGACTTTTGATGAGATTTCACCAAAAACAAGAGATTTTTGCGAGAAGTATGAAGAACACCGAAAGTTTTGAAGAAAAAGATGATAATTTTGGTGTTTAGATCCAAAGTTATGAACTTTTGGTTGCGGAAAAAGAGATTTAGGAGCAAAAATGCTCTGATACCATATAGAGATTTGTGTTTTATGAATAAGAATCCGAGATTAAGAACATGATTAAGAGATTAGAAGGAGATTAAACACTTTCGGTTTCATTGTATTATTAGAGAGAGTATTTTGTGTTTCTTAAGTAATACAAAGGAGGATATTACACGGTTATATAATAAAGACAAGAATGCCCTAGAAGAAATAGTCGTTTATGGATAAGAAATGGTCAAGGTTGCTTTTATGCGGCGGTGTCCGTACCGGATCGCTTTTATGCGCCGTCTTGGTCTTTGGCGCCCGATGTAGCGCGTACCGGATGTGTTGGCGCCCGATGATTCGCTTACCGGATGCGCTGGAACCGTGTACCGCTCCGATTGGTTTCTTCTCGGTCAAAGACGCTTTCCCTCCATTTTAAAGCTTATCTCTTCTCTTCCTTATCCTTCTTATGACAGTTGGAGACTTTGGCGCCATTGACCAACATTGACCGTGACTTGTAGGTCACGCCATGTTTGAATCCGCTAAGTCTTTTCCTCTTGTATGTTTTCCTCAACGAAACGCGTTGTTAGATGTTTTATACGTTCGTAAAACTTACACGGTATGAGGAACTTTAAGCACTCATCTCATGAAACTTGGTTTAGAATTTTACAAACGCGTTGTTAGATGTTTTATACGTTCGTAAAACTTGTACAAAGCTCATTGAGGAACTTATAAGCACTCATCTTCCATGAAACTTGGTTTAGAGTTTTAGAAACGCGTTGTTAGATGTTTCATACGTTCGTCAAACTTGTACAAAGCTCATTGAGGTACTTATAAGCACTCATCTTGCATGAAACTTGGTTTAGAGTCCTAGAAACGAGTTGTTAGATGTTTCATACGTTCGTCAAACTTGTACAAAGCTCATTGAGGAACTTATAAGCTCTCATGTTGGATTAAACTTGGTTTAGAGTCCTAGAAACACGTGGTTAGATGTTTCATACGTTCGTCAAACTTGTACAAAGCTCATTGAGGAACTTATAAGCACTCATGTTGCATGAAACTTGGTTTAGAGTCGTAGAAACGAGTTGTTAGATGTTTCATAAGTTCGTCAAACTTGTACAAAGCTCATTGAGACACTTATAAACACTCATGTTGCAAGAAACTTGGTTTAGAGTCCTAGAAACGCGTTGTTAGATGTTTCATACGTTCGTCAAACTTGTAAAAAGCTCATTGAGGAACTTATAAGCACTCATGTTGCATGAAACTTGGTTTAGAGTCCTAGAAACGCGTTGTTAGATGTTTCATACGTTCGTCAAACTTGTAGAAAGCTCATTGAGGAACTTATAAGCTCTCATGTTGCATGAAACTTGATTTAGAGTCCTAGAACTGCGTTGTTAGATGTTTCATAAGTTCGTGAAACTTGTACAAAGCTCATTGAGGAACTTATAAGCACTCATATTGCATGAACTTGGTTTAGAGTCCTAGAAACGCGTTGTTAGATGTTTCATAAGTTCGTCTACTTATACAAAGCTCATTGAGACACTTATAATCACTCATGTTGCATGAAACTTGGTTTAGAGTCCTAGATACGCGTTGTTAGATGTTTCATAAGTTCGTGAAACTTGTACAAAGCTCATTGAGGAATTTATAAGGACTCATGTTGCATGAAACTTGGTTTAGAGTCCTAGAAACGCGTTGTTAGATGTTTCATACGTTTGTCAAACTTGTACAAAGCTCATTGAGGAACTTATAAGCTCTCATGTTGCATGTAACTTGGTTTAGAGTCCTAGAAACGATTTGTTAGATGTTTCATACGTTCTTCAAACTTGTACAAAGCTCATTGAGGAACTTATAAGCACTCATCTTGCATGAAACTTGGTTTAGAGTCCTAGAAACGCGTTGTTAGATGTTTCATAATTTCGTGAAACTTGTACAAAGCTCATTGAGGAACTTATAAGCACTCAAGTTGCATGAAACTTTGTTTAGAGTCCTAGAAACGGGTTGTTAGATGTTTCATACGTTCGTAAAACTTGTACAAAGCTCATTGAGGAACTTATAAGCTCTCATGTTGCATGAAACTTGGTTTAGAGTCCTAGAAACGAGTTGTTAGATGTTTCATAAGTTCGTCAAACTTGTATAAAGCTCATTGAGGAACTTATAAGCTCTCATGTTGCATTAAACTTGGTTTAGAGTCCTAGAAATACGTGGTTAGATGTTTCATACGTTCGTCAAACTTGTACAAAGCTCATTGAGGAACTTATAAGCACTCATGTTGCATGAAACTTGGTTTAGAGTCGTAGAAACGAGTTGTTAGATGTTTCATAAGTTCGTCAAACTTGTACAAAGCTCATTGAGACACTTATAAACACTCATGTTGCATGAAACTTGGTTTAGAGTCCTAGAAACGCGTTGTTAGATGTTTCATACGTTCGTCAAACTTGTAAAAAACTCATTGAGGAACTTATAAGCACTCATGTTGCATGAAACTTGATTTAGAGTCCGAGAAACGCGTTGTTATATGTTTCATGCGTTCGTCAAACTTGTACAAAGCTCATTGAGGAGCTTATAAGCACTCATGTTGCATGAAACTTGGTTTAGTGTCCTAGAAACGCGTTGTTAGATGTTTCATACGGTCGTCAAACTTGTACAAAGCTCATTGAGGAACTTATAAGCTCTCATGTTGCATGAAACTTGATTTAGAGTCCTAGAAACGCGTTGTTAGATGTTTCATAAGTTCGTGAAACTTATACAAAGCTCATTGAGGATACTTATAAGCACTCATGTTGCATGAAACTTGGTTTAGAGTCCTAGAAACGCGTTGTTAGATGTTTCATACGTTCGTCAAACTTGTACAAAGCTCATTGAGGATACTTATAAGCACTCATGTTGCATGAAACTTGGTTTATAGTCCTAAAAACGCATTGTTAGATGTTTCATACGTTCGTCAAACTTGTACAAAGCTCAATGAGGAACTTATAAGCTCTCATGTTTCATGAAACTTGGTTTAGAGTCCTAGAAACGCGTTGTTAGATGTTTCATAAGTTCGTGAAACTTGTACAAAGCTCATTGAGGAACTTATAAGCACTAATATTGCATGAAACTTGGTTTAGGGTCCTAGAAACGCGTTGTTAGATGTTTCATAAGTTCGTCTAACTTATACAAAGCTCATTGAGGACACTTATAATCACTCATGTTGCGTGAAACTTGGTATTAGAGTCCTAGAAACGCGTTGTTAGATGTTTCATAAGTTCGTGAAACTTATACAAAGCTCATTGAGATACTTATAAGCACTCATGTTGCATGAAACTTGGTTTAGAGTCCTAGAAACGCGTTGTTAGATGTTTCATAAGTTCGTGAAACTTATACAAAGCTCATTGAGATACTTATAAGCACTCATGTTGCATGAAACTTTGTTTAGAGTCCTAGAAACGCGTTGTTAGATTTTTCATACGTTCGTAAAACTTGTACAAAGCTCATTGAGGAACTTATAAGCACTCATGTTGCTTGAAACTTGGTTTAGAGTCCTTGAAACGCGTTGTTAGATGTTTCATACGTTCGTCAAACTTGTACACAGCTCATTGAGATACTTATAATACCATCTCCAATGTATTTCCCTATCTCTATCTCTAAAATAGAGGAACTCTATAATAGATGTGCATTTTCCTCTATTTTTCTCTAATGTATTTCTCTATCTCTATCTCTATAAAAGAATATTCTATAAAAGATTCTATTTACATTTTACTATAACATCTTTTATTTATAAAAATTGTAAATTAACTCAATAAAGTTTAATTTTCGCAAGATATTCATAACATTATTATAAAAAATAGTACATTACCAATACAAAAAATATTATAACTTATTTAACTATCACCGCTAGAGTATTTTCCCATAAATGATCGATTATGTCTTATTATAAAACTTTATATGATTTATTTTTTATAAATAATAATTTCAATCTTGATTTAATATTTATAATTTATTTGTAATTATAATAACAATATTTAAATGATTATTTTGAAAATTAAAACAATTTTGATTTGAAAACATAAAAGAAAATGACAATTTTGTTTATTTTAGTTATAATTAATATAAAAGATAAAGTAAAGGACTATTATGCAATTAAAAAAGTATGTCTCTATTTATAGAGGAAAATATAACTTTCCTCTATATATAGAGGAAAAAATAACAATCTCTATTTTAGAGGAATAAATAGAGATGGGTTGGAGCAAATGTTGCTCTATAATAGAGTTTAAAGGCAAATATAGAGGTGGGTTGGAGATGCTCTTATGTCTCATGAAACTTGGTTTAGAGTCCTAGAAACGCGTTGTTAGATGTTTCATAAGTTTGTGAAACTTGTACAAAGCTCATTGAGGAACTTATAAGCACTCATGTTGCATGAAACTTGTATTAGAGTCCTAGAAACGCGTTGTTAGATGTTTCATAAGTTCGTGAAACTTATACAAAACTCATTGAGATACTTATAAGCACTCATGTTGCATGAAACTTTGTTTAGAGTCCTAGAAATGCGTTGTTAGATGTTTCATAAGTTCGTGAAACTTATACAAAGCTCATTGAAATACTTATAAGCACTCATGTTGCATGAAACTTGGTTTAAAGTCCTAGAAACGCGTTGTTAGATGTTTCATACGTTCGTCAAACTTGTACAAAGCTCATTGAGGAACTTATAAGCACTCATGTTGCATGAAACTTGGTTTAGAGTCCTAGAAACGCGTTGTTAGATGTTTCATACGTTCGTCAAACTTGTACAAAGCTCATTGAGGAACTTATAAGCACTCATGTTGAATTAAAGTTGGTTTAGCGTACTTGAAACGCGTTGTTAGATGTTTCATAAGTTCGTGAAACTTATACAAAGCTCATTGAGATACTTATAAGCACTCATGTTGCATGAAAATTGGTTTAGAGTCCTAGAAACGCGTTGTTAGATGTTTCATACGTTCTTCACACTTGTACAAAGCTCATTGAGGAACTTATAAGCACTCATGTTGCATGAAACTTGGTTTAGAGTCCTAGAAATGATTTGTTGGATGTTTCATACGTTCGTCAAACTTGTACAAAGCTCATTGAGGAACTTATAAGCACTCATGTTGCATGAAACTTGGTTTAGAGTCCTAGAAACGCGTTGTTAGATGTTTCATACGTTCGTCAAACTTGTACAAAGCTTATTGAGGAACTTATAAGCACTCATGTAGCATGAAACTTGGTTTAGAGTCCTAGAAACGCGTTGTTAGATGTTTCATAAGTTCGTGAAACTTATACAAAGCTCATTGAGATACTTATAAGCACTCATGTTGCATGAAAATTGGTTTAGAGTCCTAGAAAAGCGTTGTTAGATGTTTCATACGTTCGTCACACTTTTACAAAGCTCATTGAGGAACTTATAAGCACTCATGTTGCATGAAACTTAGTTTATATTCCTAGAAACGCGTTGTTTGATGTTTCATACGTTCGTCAAACTTGTACAAAGCTCATTGAGGAACTTATAAGCTCTCATGTTACATGAAACTTGGTTTAGAGTCCTAGAAACGCGTTGTTAGATGTTTCATTAGTTCGTGAAACTTGTAAAAAGCTTGTTGAGGAACTTATAAGCTCTCAAGTTGCATGAAACTTGGTTTAGAGTCCTAGAAACGCGTTGTTAGATGTTTCATAAGTTCGTGAAACTTATACAAAGCTCATTGAAATACTTATAAGCACTCATGTTGCATGAAACTTGGTTTAGAGTCCTAGAAACGCGTTGTTAGATGTTTCATACGTTCGTCAAACTTGTACAAAGCTCATTGAGACACTTATAATTACTCATGTTGCATGAAACTTGGTTTAGAGTCCTAGAAACGCGTTGTTAGATGTCTTATAAGTTCGTGAAACTTGTACAAAGCTCATTGATGAACTTATAAGCACTCATGTTGCATTAAACTTGGTTCAGAGTCCTAGAAACGCGTTGTTAGATGTTTCATTAGTTCGTGAAACTTGTAAAAAGCTCGTTGAGGAACTTATAAGCTCTCAAGTTGCATGAAACTTGGTTTAGAGTCCTAGAAACGCGTTGTTAGATGTTTCATACGTTCTTCAAACTTGTACACAACTCATTGAGATACTTATAAGCACTCATGTCTCATGAAACTTGGTTTAGAGTCCTAGAAACGCGTTGTTAGATGTTTCATAACTTCGTGAAACTTGTACAAATCTCATTGAGGAACTTATAAGCACTCATGTTGCATGAAACTTGTATTAGAGTTCTAGAAACGCGTTGTTAGATGTTTCATAAGTTCGTGAAACTTATACAAAGCTCATAGAGATACTTATAAGCACTCATGTTGCATGAAACTTGGTTTAGAGTCCTAGAAACGCGTTGTTAGATGTTTCATAAGTTCGTGAAACTTATACAAAGCTCATTGAGATACTTATAAGCACCCATGTTGCATGAAACTTGGTTTAGAGTCCTAGAAACGCGTTGTTAGATGTTTCATACGTTCGTCAAACTTGTACAAAGCTCATTGAGGAACTTATAAGCACTTATGTTGCATGAAACTAGGTTTAGAGTCCTAGAAACGCGTTGTTAGATATTTCATACGTTAGTCTAACTTGTAAAAAGCTCATTGAGGAACTTATAAGCTCTCATGTTGCATGAAACTTGGTTTAGAGTCCTAGAAACGCGTTGTTAGATGTCTTATAAGTTCGTGAGACTTGTACAAAGCTCATTGAGGAACTTATAAGCACTCATGTTGCATTAAACTTGGTTTGGAGTCCTAGAAACGTGTTGTTAGATGTTTCATACGTTCGTCAAACTTGTACAAAGCTCATTGAAGAACTTATAAGCTCTCATGTTGCATGAAACTTGGTTTAGAGTCCTAGAAATGATTTGTTAGATGTTTCATACGTTCGTCAAACTTGTACAATGCTCATTGAGGAACTTATAAGCACTCATCTTGCATGAAACTTGGTTTAGAATTTTAGAAACGCGTTGTTAGATGTTTCATACGTTCGTCAAACTTGTACAAAGCTCATAGAGGAACTTATAAGCACTCATCTTGCATGAAACTTGGTTTATAGTCCTAGAATCGCGTTGTTAGATGTTTCATAATTTCGTGAAACTTGTACAAAGCTCATTGAGGAACTTATAAGCACTCATGTTGCATGAAACTTTGTTTAGAGTCCTAGAAACGCGTAGTTAGATGTTTCATAAGTTCGTCAAACTTGTATAAAGCTCATTGGGGAACTTATAAGCTCTCATGTTGCATTAAACTTGGTTTAGAGTCCTAGAAACACGTTGTTAGATGTTTCATACGTTCGTCAAACTTGTACAAAGCTCATTGAGGAACATATAAGCTCTCATGTTGCATGAAACTTGGTTTAGAGTCCTAGAAACGAGTTGTTAGATGTTTCATAAGTTCGTCAAACTTATACTAAGCTCATTGAGACACTTATAAACACTCATGTTGCATGAAACTTGGTTTAGAGTCCTAAAAACGCGTTGTTAGATGTTTCATACGTTCGTCAAACTTGTACAAAGCTTATTCAGGAACTTATAAGAACTCATGTTGCATGTAACTTGGTTTAGAGTCCTAGAAACGAGTTGTTAGATGTTTCATATGTTCGTAAAACTTGTACAAAGCTCATTGAGGAACTTATAAGCACTCATGTTGCTTGAAACTTGGTTAGAGTCCTTGAAACGAGTTGTTCGATGTTTAATACGTTCGTCAAACTTGTACACAGCTCATTGAGATACTTATAAGCACTCATGTCGCATGAAACTTGGTTTAGAGTCCTAGAAACGCGTTGTTAGATGTTTCATAAGTTCGTGAAACTTGTACAAATCTCATTGAGGAACTTATAAGCACTCATGTTGCATGAAACTTGGTTTAGAGTCGTAGAAACGGGTTGTTAGATCTTTCATACGTTCGTCAAACTTGTACAAAGCTCATAGAGGAACTTATAAGCTCTCATGTTGCATGAAACTTGGTTTAGAGTCCTAGAAACGCGTTGTTAGATGTTTCATAAGTTCGTGAAACTTGTAAAAAGCTCATTGAGGAACTTATAAGCTCTCATGTTGCATGAAACTTGGTTTAGAGTCCTAGAAACGCGTTGTTAGATGTTTCATAAGTTCGTCTACTTGTACAAAGCTCATTGAGACACTTATAATCACTCATGTTGCATGGAACTTGGTTTAGAGTCCTAGAAACGCGTTGTTAGTTGTTTCATAAGTTCGTGAAACTTGTACAAAGCTCATTGAGGAACTTATAAGCACTCATGTTGCATGAAACTTTGTTTAGAGTCCTAGAAACGTGTAGTTAGATGTTTCATAAGTTCGTCAAACTTGTATAAAGCTCATTGAGGAACTTATAAGCTCTCATGTTGCATTAAACTTGGTTTAGAGTCCTAGAAACACGTTGTTAGATGTTTCATACGTTTGTCAAACTTGTACAAAGCTCATTGAGGAACTTATAAGCTCTCATGTTGCATGAAACTTGGTTTAGAGTCCTAGAAATGAGTTGTTAGATGTTTCATAAGTTCGTCAAACTTATACAAAGCTCATTGAGACACTTATAAACACTCATGTTGCATGAAACTTGGTTTAGAGTCCTAGAAACGCGTTGTAAGATGTTTCATACGTTCGTCAAACTTGTACAAAGCTCATTGAGGAACTTATAAGCACTCATGTTGCATGAAACTTGGTTTAGAGTCCTAGAAACGCGTTGTTAGATGTTTCATAGGTTCGTCAAACTTGTACAAAACTCATTTAGGAACTTATAAGCACTCATGTTGGATGAAACTTGGTTTAGAGTACTTGAAACGCGTTGTTAGATGTTTCATAAGTTCGTGAAACTTATACAAAGCTCATTGAGATACTTATAAGCACTCATGTTGCATGAAAATTGGTTTAGAGTCCTAGAAACGCGTTGTTAGATGTTTCATACGTTCGTCACACTTGTACAAAGCTCATTGAGGAACTTATAAGCACTCATGTTGCATGAAACTTGGTTTAGAGTCCTAGAAACGCGTTGTTAGATGTTTCATACGTTCGTCAAACTTGTACAAAGCTCATTGAGGAACTTATAAGCACTCATGTTGAATTAAAGTTGGTTTAGCGTACTTGAAACGCGTTGTTAGATGTTTCATAAGTTCGTGAAACTTATACAAAGCTCATTGAGATACTTATAAGCACTCATGTTGCATGAAAATTGGTTTAGAGTCCTAGAAACGCGTTGTTAGATGTTTCATACGTTCTTCACACTTGTACAAAGCTCATTGAGGAACTTATAAGCACTCATGTTGCATGAAACTTGGTTTAGAGTCCTAGAAATGATTTGTTGGATGTTTCATACGTTCGTCAAACTTGTACAAAGCTCATTGAGGAACTTATAAGCACTCATGTTGCATGAAACTTGGTTTAGAGTCCTAGAAACGCGTTGTTAGATGTTTCATACGTTCGTCAAACTTGTACAAAGCTTATTGAGGAACTTATAAGCACTCATGTAGCATGAAACTTGGTTTAGAGTCCTAGAAACGCGTTGTTAGATGTTTCATAAGTTCGTGAAACTTATACAAAGCTCATTGAGATACTTATAAGCACTCATGTTGCATGAAAATTGGTTTAGAGTCCTAGAAAAGCGTTGTTAGATGTTTCATACGTTCGTCACACTTTTACAAAGCTCATTGAGGAACTTATAAGCACTCATGTTGCATGAAACTTAGTTTATATTCCTAGAAACGCGTTGTTTGATGTTTCATACGTTCGTCAAACTTGTACAAAGCTCATTGAGGAACTTATAAGCTCTCATGTTACATGAAACTTGGTTTAGAGTCCTAGAAACGCGTTGTTAGATGTTTCATTAGTTCGTGAAACTTGTAAAAAGCTTGTTGAGGAACTTATAAGCTCTCAAGTTGCATGAAACTTGGTTTAGAGTCCTAGAAACGCGTTGTTAGATGTTTCATAAGTTCGTGAAACTTATACAAAGCTCATTGAAATACTTATAAGCACTCATGTTGCATGAAACTTGGTTTAGAGTCCTAGAAACGCGTTGTTAGATGTTTCATACGTTCGTCAAACTTGTACAAAGCTCATTGAGACACTTATAATTACTCATGTTGCATGAAACTTGGTTTAGAGTCCTAGAAACGCGTTGTTAGATGTCTTATAAGTTCGTGAAACTTGTACAAAGCTCATTGATGAACTTATAAGCACTCATGTTGCATTAAACTTGGTTCAGAGTCCTAGAAACGCGTTGTTAGATGTTTCATTAGTTCGTGAAACTTGTAAAAAGCTCGTTGAGGAACTTATAAGCTCTCAAGTTGCATGAAACTTGGTTTAGAGTCCTAGAAACGCGTTGTTAGATGTTTCATACGTTCTTCAAACTTGTACACAACTCATTGAGATACTTATAAGCACTCATGTCTCATGAAACTTGGTTTAGAGTCCTAGAAACGCGTTGTTAGATGTTTCATAACTTCGTGAAACTTGTACAAATCTCATTGAGGAACTTATAAGCACTCATGTTGCATGAAACTTGTATTAGAGTTCTAGAAACGCGTTGTTAGATGTTTCATAAGTTCGTGAAACTTATACAAAGCTCATAGAGATACTTATAAGCACTCATGTTGCATGAAACTTGGTTTAGAGTCCTAGAAACGCGTTGTTAGATGTTTCATAAGTTCGTGAAACTTATACAAAGCTCATTGAGATACTTATAAGCACCCATGTTGCATGAAACTTGGTTTAGAGTCCTAGAAACGCGTTGTTAGATGTTTCATACGTTCGTCAAACTTGTACAAAGCTCATTGAGGAACTTATAAGCACTTATGTTGCATGAAACTAGGTTTAGAGTCCTAGAAACGCGTTGTTAGATATTTCATACGTTAGTCTAACTTGTAAAAAGCTCATTGAGGAACTTATAAGCTCTCATGTTGCATGAAACTTGGTTTAGAGTCCTAGAAACGCGTTGTTAGATGTCTTATAAGTTCGTGAGACTTGTACAAAGCTCATTGAGGAACTTATAAGCACTCATGTTGCATTAAACTTGGTTTGGAGTCCTAGAAACGTGTTGTTAGATGTTTCATACGTTCGTCAAACTTGTACAAAGCTCATTGAAGAACTTATAAGCTCTCATGTTGCATGAAACTTGGTTTAGAGTCCTAGAAATGATTTGTTAGATGTTTCATACGTTCGTCAAACTTGTACAATGCTCATTGAGGAACTTATAAGCACTCATCTTGCATGAAACTTGGTTTAGAATTTTAGAAACGCGTTGTTAGATGTTTCATACGTTCGTCAAACTTGTACAAAGCTCATAGAGGAACTTATAAGCACTCATCTTGCATGAAACTTGGTTTATAGTCCTAGAATCGCGTTGTTAGATGTTTCATAATTTCGTGAAACTTGTACAAAGCTCATTGAGGAACTTATAAGCACTCATGTTGCATGAAACTTTGTTTAGAGTCCTAGAAACGCGTAGTTAGATGTTTCATAAGTTCGTCAAACTTGTATAAAGCTCATTGGGGAACTTATAAGCTCTCATGTTGCATTAAACTTGGTTTAGAGTCCTAGAAACACGTTGTTAGATGTTTCATACGTTCGTCAAACTTGTACAAAGCTCATTGAGGAACATATAAGCTCTCATGTTGCATGAAACTTGGTTTAGAGTCCTAGAAACGAGTTGTTAGATGTTTCATAAGTTCGTCAAACTTATACTAAGCTCATTGAGACACTTATAAACACTCATGTTGCATGAAACTTGGTTTAGAGTCCTAAAAACGCGTTGTTAGATGTTTCATACGTTCGTCAAACTTGTACAAAGCTTATTCAGGGAACTTATAAGAACTCATGTTGCATGTAACTTGGTTTAGAGTCCTAGAAACGAGTTGTTAGATGTTTCATATGTTCGTAAAACTTGTACAAAGCTCATTGAGGAACTTATAAGCACTCATGTTGCTTGAAACTTGGTTAGAGTCCTTGAAACGAGTTGTTCGATGTTTAATACGTTCGTCAAACTTGTACACAGCTCATTGAGATACTTATAAGCACTCATGTCGCATGAAACTTGGTTTAGAGTCCTAGAAACGCGTTGTTAGATGTTTCATAAGTTCGTGAAACTTGTACAAATCTCATTGAGGAACTTATAAGCACTCATGTTGCATGAAACTTGGTTTAGAGTCGTAGAAACGGGTTGTTAGATCTTTCATACGTTCGTCAAACTTGTACAAAGCTCATAGAGGAACTTATAAGCTCTCATGTTGCATGAAACTTGGTTTAGAGTCCTAGAAACGCGTTGTTAGATGTTTCATAAGTTCGTGAAACTTGTAAAAAGCTCATTGAGGAACTTATAAGCTCTCATGTTGCATGAAACTTGGTTTAGAGTCCTAGAAACGCGTTGTTAGATGTTTCATAAGTTCGTCTACTTGTACAAAGCTCATTGAGACACTTATAATCACTCATGTTGCATGGAACTTGGTTTAGAGTCCTAGAAACGCGTTGTTAGTTGTTTCATAAGTTCGTGAAACTTGTACAAAGCTCATTGAGGAACTTATAAGCACTCATGTTGCATGAAACTTTGTTTAGAGTCCTAGAAACGTGTAGTTAGATGTTTCATAAGTTCGTCAAACTTGTATAAAGCTCATTGAGGAACTTATAAGCTCTCATGTTGCATTAAACTTGGTTTAGAGTCCTAGAAACACGTTGTTAGATGTTTCATACGTTTGTCAAACTTGTACAAAGCTCATTGAGGAACTTATAAGCTCTCATGTTGCATGAAACTTGGTTTAGAGTCCTAGAAATGAGTTGTTAGATGTTTCATAAGTTCGTCAAACTTATACAAAGCTCATTGAGACACTTATAAACACTCATGTTGCATGAAACTTGGTTTAGAGTCCTAGAAACGCGTTGTAAGATGTTTCATACGTTCGTCAAACTTGTACAAAGCTCATTGAGGAACTTATAAGCACTCATGTTGCATGAAACTTGGTTTAGAGTCCTAGAAACGCGTTGTTAGATGTTTCATAGGTTCGTCAAACTTGTACAAAACTCATTTAGGAACTTATAAGCACTCATGTTGGATGAAACTTGGTTTAGAGTACTTGAAACGCGTTGTTAGATGTTTCATAAGTTCGTGAAACTTATACAAAGCTCATTGAGATACTTATAAGCACTCATGTTGCATGAAAATTGGTTTAGAGTCCTAGAAACGCGTTGTTAGATGTTTCATACGTTCGTCACACTTGTACAAAGCTCATTGAGGAACTTATAAGCACTCATGTTGCATGAAACTTAGTTTATTTTCCTAGAAACGCGTTGTTAGATGTTTCATACGTTCGTCAAACTTGTACAAAGCTCATTGAGGAACTTATAAGCTCTCATGTTACATGAAACTTGGTTTAGAGTCCTAGAAACGCGTTGTTAGATGTTTCATAAGTTCGTCTACTTGTACAAAGCTCATTGAGACACTTATAATTACTCATGTTGCATGAAAATTGGTTTAGAGTCCTAGAAACGCGTTGTTAGATGTCTTATAAGTTCGTGAAACTTGTACAAAGCTCATTGAGGAACTTATAAGCACTCATGTTGCATTAAACTTGGTTTGGAGTCCTAGAAACGCGTTGTTAGATGTTTCATACGTTCGTCAAACTTGTACAAAGCTCATTGAAGAACTTATAAGCTCTCATGTTGCATGAAACTTGGTTTAGAGTCCTAGAAATGATTTGTTAGATGTTTCATACGTTCGTCAAACTTGTACAATGCTCATTGAGGAACTTATAAGCACTCATCTTGCATGAAACTTGGTTTAGAATTTTAGAAACGCGTTGTTAGATGTTTCATACGTTCGTCAAACTTGTACAAAGCTCATAGAGGAACTTATAAGCACTCATCTTGCATGAAACTTGGTTTATAGTCCTTGAATCGGGTTGTTAGATGTTTCATAATTTCGTGAAACTTGTACAAAGCTCATTGAGGAACTTATAAGAACTCATGTTGCATGAAACTTTGTTTAGAGTCCTAGAAACGCGTAGTTAGATGTTTCATAAGTTCGTCAAACTTGTATAAAGCTCATTGGGGAACTTATAAGCTCTCATGTTGCATTAAACTTGGTTTAGAGTCCTAGAAACACGTTGTTAGATGTTTCATACGTTCGTCAAACTTGTACAAAGCTCATTGAGGAACATATAAGCTCTCATGTTGCATGAAACTTGGTTTAGAGTCCTAGAAACGAGTTGTTAGATGTTTCATAAGTTCGTCAAACTTATACTAAGCTCATTGAGACACTTATAAACACTCATGTTGCATGAAACTTGGTTTAGAGTCCTAAAAACGCGTTGTTAGATGTTTCATACGTTCGTCAAACTTGTACAAAGCTTATTCGGGAACTTATAAGAACTCATGTTGCATGTAACTTGGTTTAGAGTCCTAGAAACGAGTTGTTAGATGTTTCATATGTTCGTAAAACTTGTACAAAGCTCATTGAGGAACTTATAAGCACTCATGTTGCTTGAAACTTGGTTAGAGTCCTTGAAACGCGTTGTTCGATGTTTAATACGTTCGTCAAACTTGTACACAACTCATTGAGATACTTATAAGCACTCATGTCGCATGAAACTTGGTTTAGAGTCCTAGAAACGCGTTGTTAGATGTTTCATAAGTTCGTGAAACTTGTACAAATCTCATTGAGGAACTTATAAGCACTCATGTTGCATGAAACTTGGTTTAGAGTCGTAGAAACGGGTTGTTAGATCTTTCATACGTTCGTCAAACTTGTACAAAGCTCATTGAGGAACTTATAAGCTCTCATGTTGCATGAAACTTGGTTTAGAGTCCTAGAAACGCGTTGTTAGATGTTTCATAAGTTCGTGAAACTTGTAAAATGCTCATTGAGGAACTTATAAGCTCTCAAGTTGCATGAAACTTGGTTTAGAGTCCTAGAAACGCGTTGTTAGATGTTTCATAAGTTCGTCTACTTGTACAAAGCTCATTGAGACACTTATAATCACTCATGTTGCATGGAACTTGGTTTAGAGTCCTATAAACGCGTTGTTAGTTGTTTCATAAGTTCGTGAAACTTGTACAAAGCTCATTGAGGAACTTATAAGCACTCATGTTGCATGAAACTTTGTTTAGAGTCCTAGAAACATGTAGTTAGATGTTTCATAAGTTCGTCAAACTTTATAAAGCTCATTGAGGAACTTATAAGCTCTCATGTTGCATTAAACTTGGTTTAGAGTCCTAGAAACACGTTGTTAGATGTTTCATACGTTTGTCAAACTTGTACAAAGCTCATTGAGGAACTTATAAGCTCTCATGTTGCATGAAACTTGGTTTAGAGTCCTAGAAATGAGTTGTTAGATGTTTCATAAGTTCGTCAAACTTATACAAAGCTCATTGAGACACTTATAAACACTCATGTTGCATGAAACTTGGTTTAGAGTCCTAGAAACGCGTTGTAAGATGTTTCATACGTTCGTTAAACTTGTACAAAGCTTATTGAGGAACTTATAAGAACTCATGTTGCATGTAACTTGGGTTAGAGTCCTAGAAACGCGTTGTTAGATGTTTCATACGTTCGTAAAACTTGTACAAAGCTCATTGAGGAACTTATAAACACTCATGTTTCTTGAAACTTGGTTTAGAGTCCTTGAAACGCGTTGTTAGATGTTTCATACGTTCGTCAAACTTGTACACAACTCATTGAGATAGTTATAAGCACTCATGTCGCATGAAACTTGGTTTAGAGTCCTAGAAACGCGTTGTTAGATGTTTCATAAGTTCGTGAAACTTGTACAAAACTCATTGAGGAACTTATAAGCACTCATGTTGCATGAAACTTGTATTAGAGTCCTAGAAACGCGTTGTTAGATGTTTCATAAGTTCGTGAAACTTATACAAAGCTCATTGAGATACTTATAAGCACTCATGTTGCATGAAACTTGGTTTAGAGTCTTAGAAACGCGTTGTTAGATGTTTCATACGTTAGTCAAACTTGTAAAAAGCTCATTGAGGAACTTATAAGCTCTCATGTTGAATGAAACTTGGTTTAGAGTCCTAGAAACGCGTTGTTAGATGTTTCATAAGTTCGTGAAACTTTTACAAAGCTCATTGAGGAACTTATAAGCACTCATGTTGCATGAAACTTGTTTTAAAGTCCTAGAAACGCGTTGTTAGATGTTTCATAAGTTCGTCAAACTTGTATAAAGCTCATTGAGGAACTTATAAGCTCTCATGTTGCATTAAACTTGGTTTAGAGTCCTAGAAACACGTTGTTAGATGTTTCATACGTTCGTCAAACTTGTACAAAGCTCATTGAGGAACTTATAAGCTCTCATGTTGCATGAAACTTGGTCTAGAGTCCTAGAAACGAGTTGTTAGATGTTTCATAAGTTCGTCAAACTTATACAAAGCTCATTGAGACACTTATAAACACTCATGTTGCATGAAACTTGGTTTAGAGTCCTAGAAACGCGTTGTTAGATGTTTCATACGTTCGTCAAACTTGTACAAAGCTCATTGAGAAACTTATAAGCACTCATGTTGCATGAAACTTGGTATAGAGTCGTAGAAACGTGTTGTTAGATCTTTCATACGTTCGTCAAACTTGTACAAAGCTCATTGAGGAACTTATAAGCACTCATGTTGCATGAAACTTTGTTTAGAGTCCTAGAAACGCGTAGTTAGATGTTTCATAAGTTCGTCAAACTTGTATAAAGCTCATTGAGGAACTTATAAGCTCTCATGTTGCATTAAACTTGGTTTAGAGTCCTAGAAACGAGTTTTTAGATGTTTCATAAGTTCGTGAAACTTATACAAAGCTCATTGAGATACTTATAAGCACTCATGTTGCACGAAAATTGGTTTAGAGTCCTAGAAACGCGTTGTTAGATGTTTCATACGTTCGTCACACTTGTACAAAGCTCATTGAGGAACTTATAAGCACTCATGTTGCATGAAACATAGTTTATATTCCTAGAAACGCGTTGTTAGATGTTTCATACGTTCGTCAAACTTGTACAAAGCTCATTGAGGAACTTATAAGCTCTCATGTTACATGAAACTTGGTTTAGAGTCCTAGAAACGCGTTGTTAGATGTTTCATAAGTTCGTCTACTTGTACAAAGCTCATTGAGACACTTATAATTACTCATGTTGCATGAAACTTGGTTTAGAGTCCTAGAAACGCGTTGTTAGATGTTTCATACGTTCGTCAAACTTGTACACAACTCATTGAGATACTTATAAGCACTCATGTCGCATGAAACTTGGTTTAGAGTCCTAGAAACCCGTTGTTAGATGTTTCATAAGTTCGTGAAACTTGTACAAAGCTCATTGAGGAACTTATAAGCACTCATGTTGCATGAAACTTGTATTAGAGTCCTAGAAACGCGTTGTTAGATGTTTCATACGTTCGTCAAACTTGTACAAAGCTCATTGAGGAACTTATAAGCACTCATCTTGCATGAAACTTGGTTTAGAATTTTAGAAACGCGTTGTTAGATGTTTCATACGTTCGTCAAATTTGTACAAAGCTCATTGAGGAACTTATAAGCACTCATCTTGCATGAAACCTAGTTTAGAGTCCTAGATACGTGTTGTTAGATGTTTCATAATTTTGTGAAACTTGTACAAAGCTCATTGAGGAACTTATAAGCACTCATGTTGCATGAAACTTTGTTTAGAGTCCTAGAAACGCGTAGTTAGATGTTTCATAAGTTCGTCAAACTTGTATAAAGCTCATTGAGGAACTTATAAGCTCTCATGTTGCATTAAACTTGGTTTAGAGTCCTAGAAACGAGTTTTTAGATGTTTCATAAGTTCGTCAAACTTATACAAAGCTCATTGAGACACTTATAAACACTCATGTTGCATGAAACTTGGTTTAGAGTCCTAGAAACGGGTTGTTAGATGTTTCATACTTTCGTCAAACTTGTACAAAGCTGATTGAGGAACTTATAAGAACTCATGTTGCATGTAACTTGGTTTAGAGTCCTAGAAACGCGTTGTTAGATGTTTCATACGTTCGTAAAACTTGTACAAAGCTCATTGAGGAACTACAAAGCTCATTGAGGAACTTATAAGCACTCATGTTGCTTGAAACTTGGTTTAGAGTCCTTGAAACGCGTAGTTAGATGTTTCATACGTTCGTCAAACTTGTACACAACTCATTGAGATACTTATAAGCACTCATGTCGCATGAAACTTGGTTTAGAGTCCTAGAAACGCGTTGTTAGATGTTTCATAAGTTCGTGAAACTTGTACAAAGGTCATTGAGAAACTTATAAGCACTCATGTTGCATGAAACTTGGTATAGAGTTGTAGAAACGTGTTGTTAGATCTTTCATACGTTCGTCAAACTTGTACAAAGCTCATTGAGGAACTTATAAGCGCTTATGTTGCATGAAACTTGGTTTAGAGTCCTAGAAACGCGTTGTTAGATGTTTCATAATTAGTTCGTCAAACTTGTACAAAGTTCATTGAGGAACTTATAAGCACTCATGTTGCATGAAACTTGGTTTAGAGTCCTAGAAACGCGTTGTTAGATGTTTCATAAGTTCGTGAAACTTTTAAAAAGCTCATTGAGGAACTTATAAGCTCTCATGTTGCATGAAACTTGGTTTAGAGCCCTAGAAACGCGTTGTTAGATGTTTCATAAGTTCGTCTACTTGTACAAAGCTCATTGAGACACTTATAATCACTCATGTTGCATGAAACTTGGTTTAGAGTCCTAGAAACGCGTTGTTAGATGTTTCATACGTTTGTCAAACTTGTACAAAGCGCATTGAGGAACTTATAAGCTCTCATGTTGCATGAAACTTGGTTTAGAGTCCTAGAAACGAGTTGTTAGATGTTTCATAAGTTCGTCAAACTTATACAAAGCTCATTGAGACACGTATAAACACTCATGTTGCATGAAACTTGGTTTAGAGTCCTAGAAACGTGTTGTTAGATGTTTCATACGTTCGACAAACTTGTACAAAGCTCATTGAGGAACTTATAAGCGCTTATGTTGCATGAAACTTTGTTTAGAGTCCTAGAAACGCGTTGTTAGATGTTTCATAATTAGTTCGTCAAACTTGTACAAAGTTCATTGAGGAACTTATAAGCACTCATGTTGCATGAAACTTGGTTTAGAGTCCTAGAAACGCGTTGTTAGATGTTTCATAAGTTCGTGAAACTTTTAAAAAGCTCATTGAGGAACTTATAAGCTCTCATGTTGCATGAAACTTGGTTTAATTAGAGCCCTAGAAACGCGTTGTTAGATGTTTCATAAGTTCGTCAAACTTGTACAAAGCTCATTGAGAAACTTATAAGCACTCATGTTGCATGAAACTTGGTATAGAGTCGTAGAAACGTGTTGTTAGATCTTTCATACGTTCGTCAAACTTGTACAAAGCTCATTGAGGAACTTATAAGCACTCATGTTGCATGAAACTTTGTTTAGAGTCCTAGAAACGCGTAGTTAGATGTTTCATAAGTTCGTCAAACTTGTATAAAGCTCATTGAGGAACTTATAAGCTCTCATGTTGCATTAAACTTGGTTTAGAGTCCTAGAAACGAGTTTTTAGATGTTTCATAAGTTCGTGAAACTTATACAAAGCTCATTGAGATACTTATAAGCACTCATGTTGCACGAAAATTGGTTTAGAGTCCTAGAAACGCGTTGTTAGATGTTTCATACGTTCGTCACACTTGTACAAAGCTCATTGAGGAACTTATAAGCACTCATGTTGCATGAAACATAGTTTATATTCCTAGAAACGCGTTGTTAGATGTTTCATACGTTCGTCAAACTTGTACAAAGCTCATTGAGGAACTTATAAGCTCTCATGTTACATGAAACTTGGTTTAGAGTCCTAGAAACGCGTTGTTAGATGTTTCATAAGTTCGTCTACTTGTACAAAGCTCATTGAGACACTTATAATTACTCATGTTGCATGAAACTTGGTTTAGAGTCCTAGAAACGCGTTGTTAGATGTTTCATACGTTCGTCAAACTTGTACACAACTCATTGAGATACTTATAAGCACTCATGTCGCATGAAACTTGGTTTAGAGTCCTAGAAACCCGTTGTTAGATGTTTCATAAGTTCGTGAAACTTGTACAAAGCTCATTGAGGAACTTATAAGCACTCATGTTGCATGAAACTTGTATTAGAGTCCTAGAAACGCGTTGTTAGATGTTTCATACGTTCGTCAAACTTGTACAAAGCTCATTGAGGAACTTATAAGCACTCATCTTGCATGAAACTTGGTTTAGAATTTTAGAAACGCGTTGTTAGATGTTTCATACGTTCGTCAAATTTGTACAAAGCTCATTGAGGAACTTATAAGCACTCATCTTGCATGAAACCTAGTTTAGAGTCCTAGATACGTGTTGTTAGATGTTTCATAATTTTGTGAAACTTGTACAAAGCTCATTGAGGAACTTATAAGCACTCATGTTGCATGAAACTTTGTTTAGAGTCCTAGAAACGCGTAGTTAGATGTTTCATAAGTTCGTCAAACTTGTATAAAGCTCATTGAGGAACTTATAAGCTCTCATGTTGCATTAAACTTGGTTTAGAGTCCTAGAAACGAGTTTTTAGATGTTTCATAAGTTCGTCAAACTTATACAAAGCTCATTGAGACACTTATAAACACTCATGTTGCATGAAACTTGGTTTAGAGTCCTAGAAACGCGTTGTTAGATGTTTCATACGTTCGTCACACTTGTACAAAGCTCATTGAGGAACTTATAAGCACTCATGTTGCATGAAACTTAGTTTATTTTCCTAGAAACGCGTTGTTAGATGTTTCATACGTTCGTCAAACTTGTACAAAGCTCATTGAGGAACTTATAAGCTCTCATGTTACATGAAACTTGGTTTAGAGTCCTAGAAACGCGTTGTTAGATGTTTCATAAGTTCGTCTACTTGTACAAAGCTCATTGAGACACTTATAATTACTCATGTTGCATGAAAATTGGTTTAGAGTCCTAGAAACGCGTTGTTAGATGTCTTATAAGTTCGTGAAACTTGTACAAAGCTCATTGAGGAACTTATAAGCACTCATGTTGCATTAAACTTGGTTTGGAGTCCTAGAAACGCGTTGTTAGATGTTTCATACGTTCGTCAAACTTGTACAAAGCTCATTGAAGAACTTATAAGCTCTCATGTTGCATGAAACTTGGTTTAGAGTCCTAGAAATGATTTGTTAGATGTTTCATACGTTCGTCAAACTTGTACAATGCTCATTGAGGAACTTATAAGCACTCATCTTGCATGAAACTTGGTTTAGAATTTTAGAAACGCGTTGTTAGATGTTTCATACGTTCGTCAAACTTGTACAAAGCTCATAGAGGAACTTATAAGCACTCATCTTGCATGAAACTTGGTTTATAGTCCTTGAATCGGGTTGTTAGATGTTTCATAATTTCGTGAAACTTGTACAAAGCTCATTGAGGAACTTATAAGAACTCATGTTGCATGAAACTTTGTTTAGAGTCCTAGAAACGCGTAGTTAGATGTTTCATAAGTTCGTCAAACTTGTATAAAGCTCATTGGGGAACTTATAAGCTCTCATGTTGCATTAAACTTGGTTTAGAGTCCTAGAAACACGTTGTTAGATGTTTCATACGTTCGTCAAACTTGTACAAAGCTCATTGAGGAACATATAAGCTCTCATGTTGCATGAAACTTGGTTTAGAGTCCTAGAAACGAGTTGTTAGATGTTTCATAAGTTCGTCAAACTTATACTAAGCTCATTGAGACACTTATAAACACTCATGTTGCATGAAACTTGGTTTAGAGTCCTAAAAACGCGTTGTTAGATGTTTCATACGTTCGTCAAACTTGTACAAAGCTTATTCAGGAACTTATAAGAACTCATGTTGCATGTAACTTGGTTTAGAGTCCTAGAAACGAGTTGTTAGATGTTTCATATGTTCGTAAAACTTGTACAAAGCTCATTGAGGAACTTATAAGCACTCATGTTGCTTGAAACTTGGTTAGAGTCCTTGAAACGCGTTGTTCGATGTTTAATACGTTCGTCAAACTTGTACACAACTCATTGAGATACTTATAAGCACTCATGTCGCATGAAACTTGGTTTAGAGTCCTAGAAACGCGTTGTTAGATGTTTCATAAGTTCGTGAAACTTGTACAAATCTCATTGAGGAACTTATAAGCACTCATGTTGCATGAAACTTGGTTTAGAGTCGTAGAAACGGGTTGTTAGATCTTTCATACGTTCGTCAAACTTGTACAAAGCTCATTGAGGAACTTATAAGCTCTCATGTTGCATGAAACTTGGTTTAGAGTCCTAGAAACGCGTTGTTAGATGTTTCATAAGTTCGTGAAACTTGTAAAATGCTCATTGAGGAACTTATAAGCTCTCAAGTTGCATGAAACTTGGTTTAGAGTCCTAGAAACGCGTTGTTAGATGTTTCATAAGTTCGTCTACTTGTACAAAGCTCATTGAGACACTTATAATCACTCATGTTGCATGGAACTTGGTTTAGAGTCCTATAAACGCGTTGTTAGTTGTTTCATAAGTTCGTGAAACTTGTACAAAGCTCATTGAGGAACTTATAAGCACTCATGTTGCATGAAACTTTGTTTAGAGTCCTAGAAACATGTAGTTAGATGTTTCATAAGTTCGTCAAACTTTATAAAGCTCATTGAGGAACTTATAAGCTCTCATGTTGCATTAAACTTGGTTTAGAGTCCTAGAAACACGTTGTTAGATGTTTCATACGTTTGTCAAACTTGTACAAAGCTCATTGAGGAACTTATAAGCTCTCATGTTGCATGAAACTTGGTTTAGAGTCCTAGAAATGAGTTGTTAGATGTTTCATAAGTTCGTCAAACTTATACAAAGCTCATTGAGACACTTATAAACACTCATGTTGCATGAAACTTGGTTTAGAGTCCTAGAAACGCGTTGTAAGATGTTTCATACGTTCGTTAAACTTGTACAAAGCTTATTGAGGAACTTATAAGAACTCATGTTGCATGTAACTTGGGTTAGAGTCCTAGAAACGCGTTGTTAGATGTTTCATACGTTCGTAAAACTTGTACAAAGCTCATTGAGGAACTTATAAACACTCATGTTTCTTGAAACTTGGTTTAGAGTCCTTGAAACGCGTTGTTAGATGTTTCATACGTTCGTCAAACTTGTACACAACTC
Organism: Cochlearia excelsa; assembly: GCA_963556525.1. Lineage (NCBI taxonomy): Eukaryota > Viridiplantae > Streptophyta > Magnoliopsida > Brassicales > Brassicaceae > Cochlearia > Cochlearia excelsa. The sequence goes on along the minus strand of OY748327.1, from coordinate 32,502,460 downwards.
ATTGAGATAGTTATAAGCACTCATGTCGCATGAAACTTGGTTTAGAGTCCTAGAAACGCGTTGTTAGATGTTTCATAAGTTCGTGAAACTTGTACAAAACTCATTGAGGAACTTATAAGCACTCATGTTGCATGAAACTTGTATTAGAGTCCTAGAAACGCGTTGTTAGATGTTTCATAAGTTCGTGAAACTTATACAAAGCTCATTGAGATACTTATAAGCACTCATGTTGCATGAAACTTGGTTTAGAGTCTTAGAAACGCGTTGTTAGATGTTTCATACGTTAGTCAAACTTGTAAAAAGCTCATTGAGGAACTTATAAGCTCTCATGTTGAATGAAACTTGGTTTAGAGTCCTAGAAACGCGTTGTTAGATGTTTCATAAGTTCGTGAAACTTTTACAAAGCTCATTGAGGAACTTATAAGCACTCATGTTGCATGAAACTTGTTTTAGAGTCCTAGAAACGCGTTGTTAGATGTTTCATAAGTTCGTCAAACTTGTATAAAGCTCATTGAGGAACTTATAAGCTCTCATGTTGCATTAAACTTGGTTTAGAGTCCTAGAAACACGTTGTTAGATGTTTCATACGTTCGTCAAACTTGTACAAAGCTCATTGAGGAACTTATAAGCTCTCATGTTGCATGAAACTTGGTCTAGAGTCCTAGAAACGAGTTGTTAGATGTTTCATAAGTTCGTCAAACTTATACAAAGCTCATTGAGACACTTATAAACACTCATGTTGCATGAAACTTGGTTTAGAGTCCTAGAAACGCGTTGTTAGATGTTTCATACGTTCGTCAAACTTGTACAAAGCTCATTGAGAAACTTATAAGCACTCATGTTGCATGAAACTTGGTATAGAGTCGTAGAAACGTGTTGTTAGATCTTTCATACGTTCGTCAAACTTGTACAAAGCTCATTGAGGAACTTATAAGCACTCATGTTGCATGAAACTTTGTTTAGAGTCCTAGAAACGCGTAGTTAGATGTTTCATAAGTTCGTCAAACTTGTATAAAGCTCATTGAGGAACTTATAAGCTCTCATGTTGCATTAAACTTGGTTTAGAGTCCTAGAAACGAGTTTTTAGATGTTTCATAAGTTCGTGAAACTTATACAAAGCTCATTGAGATACTTATAAGCACTCATGTTGCACGAAAATTGGTTTAGAGTCCTAGAAACGCGTTGTTAGATGTTTCATACGTTCGTCACACTTGTACAAAGCTCATTGAGGAACTTATAAGCACTCATGTTGCATGAAACATAGTTTATATTCCTAGAAACGCGTTGTTAGATGTTTCATACGTTCGTCAAACTTGTACAAAGCTCATTGAGGAACTTATAAGCTCTCATGTTACATGAAACTTGGTTTAGAGTCCTAGAAACGCGTTGTTAGATGTTTCATAAGTTCGTCTACTTGTACAAAGCTCATTGAGACACTTATAATTACTCATGTTGCATGAAACTTGGTTTAGAGTCCTAGAAACGCGTTGTTAGATGTTTCATACGTTCGTCAAACTTGTACACAACTCATTGAGATACTTATAAGCACTCATGTCGCATGAAACTTGGTTTAGAGTCCTAGAAACCCGTTGTTAGATGTTTCATAAGTTCGTGAAACTTGTACAAAGCTCATTGAGGAACTTATAAGCACTCATGTTGCATGAAACTTGTATTAGAGTCCTAGAAACGCGTTGTTAGATGTTTCATACGTTCGTCAAACTTGTACAAAGCTCATTGAGGAACTTATAAGCACTCATCTTGCATGAAACTTGGTTTAGAATTTTAGAAACGCGTTGTTAGATGTTTCATACGTTCGTCAAATTTGTACAAAGCTCATTGAGGAACTTATAAGCACTCATCTTGCATGAAACCTAGTTTAGAGTCCTAGATACGTGTTGTTAGATGTTTCATAATTTTGTGAAACTTGTACAAAGCTCATTGAGGAACTTATAAGCACTCATGTTGCATGAAACTTTGTTTAGAGTCCTAGAAACGCGTAGTTAGATGTTTCATAAGTTCGTCAAACTTGTATAAAGCTCATTGAGGAACTTATAAGCTCTCATGTTGCATTAAACTTGGTTTAGAGTCCTAGAAACGAGTTTTTAGATGTTTCATAAGTTCGTCAAACTTATACAAAGCTCATTGAGACACTTATAAACACTCATGTTGCATGAAACTTGGTTTAGAGTCCTAGAAACACGTTGTTAGATGTTTCATACGTTCGTCAAACTTGTACAACGCTCATTGAGGAACTTATAAGCTCTCATGTTGCATGAAACTTGGTTTAGAGTCCTAGAAACGAGTTGTTAGATGTTTCATAAGTTCGTCAAACTTATACAAAGCTCATTGAGACACTTATAAACACTCATGTTGCATGAAACTTGGTTTAGAGTCCTAGAAACGCGTTGTTAGATGTTTCATACGTTCGTCAAACTTGTACAAAGCTTCTTGAGGAACTTATAAGAACTCATGTTGCATGTAACTTGGTTTAGAGTCCTAGAAACGCGTTGTTAGATGTTTCATACGTTCGTCAACTTGTACAAAGATCATTGAGGAACTTATAAGCACTCATGTTGCATGAAACTTGGTTTAGAGTCCTAGAAACGCGTTGTTAGATGTTTCATAAGTTCGTGAAACTTATACAAAGCTCATTGAGATACTTATAAGCACTCATGTTGCACGAAAATTGGTTTAGAGTCCTAGAAACGCGTTGTTAGATGTTTCATACGTTCGTCACACTTGTACAAAGCTCATTGAGGAACTTATAAGCACTCATGTTGCATGAAACATAGTTTATATTCCTAGAAACGCGTTGTTAGATGTTTCATACGTTCGTCAAACTTGTACAAAGCTCATTGAGGAACTTATAAGCTCTCATGTTACATGAAACTTGGTTTAGAGTCCTAGAAACGCGTTGTTAGATGTTTCATAAGTTCGTCTACTTGTACAAAGCTCATTGAGACACTTATAATTACTCATGTTGCATGAAACTTGGTTTAGAGTCCTAGAAACGCGTTGTTAGATGTTTCATACGTTCGTCAAACTTGTACACAACTCATTGAGATACTTATAAGCACTCATGTCGCATGAAACTTGGTTTAGAGTCCTAGAAACCCTTTGTTAGATGTTTCATAAGTTCGTGAAACTTGTACAAAGCTCATTGAGGAACTTATAAGCACTCATGTTGCATGAAACTTGTATTAGAGTCCTAGAAACGCGTTGTTAGATGTTTCATACGTTCGTCAAACTTGTACAAAGCTCATTGAGGAACTTATAAGCACTCATCTTGCATGAAACTTGGTTTAGAATTTTAGAAACGCGTTGTTAGATGTTTCATACGTTCGTCAAATTTGTACAAAGCTCATTGAGGAACTTATAAGCACTCATCTTGCATGAAACCTAGTTTAGAGTCCTAGATACGTGTTGTTAGATGTTTCATAATTTTGTGAAACTTGTACAAAGCTCATTGAGGAACTTATAAGCACTCATGTTGCATGAAACTTTGTTTAGAGTCCTAGAAACGCGTAGTTAGATGTTTCATAAGTTCGTCAAACTTGTATAAAGCTCATTGAGGAACTTATAAGCTCTCATGTTGCATTAAACTTGGTTTAGAGTCCTAGAAACGAGTTTTTAGATGTTTCATAAGTTCGTCAAACTTATACAAAGCTCATTGAGACACTTATAAACACTCATGTTGCATGAAACTTGGTTTAAAGTCCTAGAAACGTGTTGTTAGATGTTTCATACGTTCGTCAAACTTGTACAAAGCTCATTGAGGAACTTATAAGCACTCATGTTGCATGAAACTTGGTTTAGAGTCCTTGAAACGCGTTGTTAGATGTTTCATACGTTCGTCAAACTTGTACAAAGCTCATTGAGGAACTTATAAGCACTCATGTTGAATTAAAGTTGGTTTAGCGTACTTGAAACGCGTTGTTAGATGTTTCATAAGTTCGTGAAACTTATACAAAGCTCATTGAGATACTTATAAGCACTCATGTTGCATGAAAATTGGTTTAGAGTCCTAGAAACGCGTTATTAGATGTTTCATACGTTCTTCACACTTGTACAAAGCTCATTGAGGAACTTATAAGCACTCATGTTGCATGAAACTTGGTTTAGAGTCCTAGAAATGATTTGTTGGATGTTTCATACGTTCGTCAAACTTGTACAAAGCTCATTGAGGAACTTATAAGCACTCATGTTGCATGAAACTTGGTTTAGAGTCCTAGAAACGTGTTGTTAGATGTTTCATACGTTCGTCAAACTTGTACAAAGCTTATTGAGGAACTTATAAGCACTCATGTTGCATGAAACTTGGTTTAGAGTCCTAGAAACGCGTTGTTAGATGTTTCATAAGTTCGTGAAACTTATACAAAGCTCATTGAGATACTTATAAGCACTCATGTTGCATGAAAATTGGTTTAGAGTCCTAGAAAAGCGTTGTTAGATGTTTCATACGTTCGTCACACTTTTACAAAGCTCATTGAGGAACTTATAAGCACTCATGTTGCATGAAACTTAGTTTATATTCCTAGAAACGCGTTGTTTGATGTTTCATACGTTCGTCAAACTTGTACAAAGCTCATTGAGGAACTTATAAGCTCTCATGTTACATGAAACTTGGTTTAGAGTCCTAGAAACGCGTTGTTAGATGTTTCATTAGTTCGTGAAACTTGTAAAAAGCTTGTTGAGGAACTTATAAGCTCTCAAGTTGCATGAAACTTGGTTTAGAGTCCTAGAAACGCGTTGTTAGATGTTTCATAAGTTCGTGAAACTTATGCAAAGCTCATTGAAATACTTATAAGCACTCATGTTGCATGAAACTTGGTTTAGAGTCCTAGAAACGCGTTGTTAGATGTTTCATACGTTCGTCAAACTTGTACAAAGCTCATTGAGACACTTATAATTACTCATGTTGCATGAAACTTGGTTTAGAGTCCTAGAAACGCGTTGTTAGATGTCTTATAAGTTCGTGAAACTTGTACAAAGCTCATTGATGAACTTATAAGCACTCATGTTGCATTAAACTTGGTTCAGAGTCCTAGAAACGCGTTGTTAGATGTTTCATTAGTTCGTGAAACTTGTAAAAAGCTCGTTGAGGAACTTATAAGCTCTCAAGTTGCATGAAACTTGGTTTAGAGTCCTAGAAACGCGTTGTTAGATGTTTCATACGTTCTTCAAACTTGTACACAGCTCATTGAGATACTTATAAGCACTCATGTCTCATGAAACTTGGTTTAGAGTCCTAGAAACGCGTTGTTAGATGTTTCATAAGTTCGTGAAACTTGTACAAATCTCATTGAGGAACTTATAAGCACTCATGTTGCATGAAACTTGTATTAGAGTTCTAGAAACGCGTTGTTAGATGTTTCATAAGTTCGTGAAACTTATACAAAGCTCATAGAGATACTTATAAGCACTCATGTTGCATGAAACTTGGTTTAGAGTCCTAGAAACGCGTTGTTAGATGTTTCATAAGTTCGTGAAACTTATACAAAGCTCATTGAGATACTTATAAGCACCCATGTTGCATGAAACTTGGTTTAGAGTCCTAGAAACGCGTTGTTAGATGTTTCATACGTTCGTCAAACTTGTACAAAGCTCATTGAGGAACTTATAAGCACTTATGTTGCATGAAACTAGGTTTAGAGTCCTAGAAACGCGTTGTTAGATATTTCATACGTTAGTCTAACTTGTAAAAAGCTCATTGAGGAACTTATAAGCTCTCATGTTGCATGAAAATTGGTTTAGAGTCCTAGAAACGCGTTGTTAGATGTCTTATAAGTTCGTGAAACTTGTACAAAGCTCATTGAGGAACTTATAAGCACTCATGTTGCATTAAACTTGGTTTGGAGTCCTAGAAACGCGTTGTTAGATGTTTCATACGTTCGTCAAACTTGTACAAAGCTCATTGAAGAACTTATAAGCTCTCATGTTGCATGAAACTTGGTTTAGAGTCCTAGAAATGATTTGTTAGATGTTTCATACGTTCGTCAAACTTGTACAATGCTCATTGAGGAACTTATAAGCACTCATCTTGCATGAAACTTGGTTTAGAATTTTAGAAACGCGTTGTTAGATGTTTCATACGTTCGTCAAACTTGTACAAAGCTCATAGAGGAACTTATAAGCACTCATCTTGCATGAAACTTGGTTTATAGTCCTTGAATCGCGTTGTTAGATGTTTCATAATTTCGTGAAACTTGTACAAAGCTCATTGAGGAACTTATAAGAACTCATGTTGCATGAAACTTTGTTTAGAGTCCTAGAAACGCGTAGTTAGATGTTTCATAAGTTCGTCAAACTTGTATAAAGCTCATTGGGGAACTTATAAGCTCTCATGTTGCATTAAACTTGGTTTAGAGTCCTAGAAACACGTTGTTAGATGTTTCATACGTTCGTCAAACTTGTACAAAGCTCATTGAGGAACATATAAGCTCTCATGTTGCATGAAACTTGGTTTAGAGTCCTAGAAACGAGTTGTTAGATGTTTCATAAGTTCGTCAAACTTATACTAAGCTCATTGAGACACTTATAAACACTCATGTTGCATGAAACTTGGTTTAGAGTCCTAAAAACGCGTTGTTAGATGTTTCATACGTTCGTCCAACTTGTACAAAGCTTATTCAGGAACTTATAAGAACTCATGTTGCATGTAACTTGGTTTAGAGTCCTAGAAACGAGTTGTTAGATGTTTCATATGTTCGTAAAACTTGTACAAAGCTCATTGAGGAACTTATAAGCACTCATGTTGCTTGAAACTTGGTTAGAGTCCTTGAAACGCGTTGTTCGATGTTTAATACGTTCGTCAAACTTGTACACAACTCATTGAGATACTTATAAGCACTCATGTCGCATGAAACTTGGTTTAGAGTCCTAGAAACGCGTTGTTAGATGTTTCATAAGTTCGTGAAACTTGTACAAATCTCATTGAGGAACTTATAAGCACTCATGTTGCATGAAACTTGGTTTAGAGTCGTAGAAACGGGTTGTTAGATCTTTCATACGTTCGTCAAACTTGTACAAAGCTCATTGAGGAACTTATAAGCTCTCATGTTGCATGAAACTTGGTTTAGAGTCCTAGAAACGCGTTGTTAGATGTTTCATAAGTTCGTGAAACTTGTAAAATGCTCATTGAGGAACTTATAAGCTCTCAAGTTGCATGAAACTTGGTTTAGAGTCCTAGAAACGCGTTGTTAGATGTTTCATAAGTTCGTCTACTTGTACAAAGCTCATTGAGACACTTATAATCACTCATGTTGCATGGAACTTGGTTTAGAGTCCTATAAACGCGTTGTTAGTTGTTTCATAAGTTCGTGAAACTTGTACAAAGCTCATTGAGGAACTTATAAGCACTCATGTTGCATGAAACTTTGTTTAGAGTCCTAGAAACATGTAGTTAGATGTTTCATAAGTTCGTCAAACTTTATAAAGCTCATTGAGGAACTTATAAGCTCTCATGTTGCATTAAACTTGGTTTAGAGTCCTAGAAACACGTTGTTAGATGTTTCATACGTTTGTCAAACTTGTACAAAGCTCATTGAGGAACTTATAAGCTCTCATGTTGCATGAAACTTGGTTTAGAGTCCTAGAAATGAGTTGTTAGATGTTTCATAAGTTCGTCAAACTTATACAAAGCTCATTGAGACACTTATAAACACTCATGTTGCATGAAACTTGGTTTAGAGTCCTAGAAACGCGTTGTAAGATGTTTCATACGTTCGTCAAACTTGTACAAAGCTTATTGAGGAACTTATAAGAACTCATGTTGCATGTAACTTGGGTTAGAGTCCTAGAAACGCGTTGTTAGATGTTTCATACGTTCGTAAAACTTGTACAAAGCTCATTGAGGAACTTATAAACACTCATGTTTCTTGAAACTTGGTTTAGAGTCCTTGAAACGCGTTGTTAGATGTTTCATACGTTCGTCAAACTTGTACACAACTCATTGAGATAGTTATAAGCACTCATGTCGCATGAAACTTGGTTTAGAGTCCTAGAAACGCGTTGTTAGATGTTTCATAAGTTCGTGAAACTTGTACAAAACTCATTGAGGAACTTATAAGCACTCATGTTGCATGAAACTTGTATTAGAGTCCTAGAAACGCGTTGTTAGATGTTTCATAAGTTCGTGAAACTTATACAAAGCTCATTGAGATACTTATAAGCACTCATGTTGCATGAAACTTGGTTTAGAGTCTTAGAAACGCGTTGTTAGATGTTTCATACGTTAGTCAAACTTGTAAAAAGCTCATTGAGGAACTTATAAGCTCTCATGTTGAATGAAACTTGGTTTAGAGTCCTAGAAACGCGTTGTTAGATGTTTCATAAGTTCGTGAAACTTTTACAAAGCTCATTGAGGAACTTATAAGCACTCATGTTGCATGAAACTTGTTTTAGAGTCCTAGAAACGCGTTGTTAGATGTTTCATAAGTTCGTCAAACTTGTATAAAGCTCATTGAGGAACTTATAAGCTCTCATGTTGCATTAAACTTGGTTTAGAGTCCTAGAAACACGTTGTTAGATGTTTCATACGTTCGTCAAACTTGTACAAAGCTCATTGAGGAACTTATAAGCTCTCATGTTGCATGAAACTTGGTCTAGAGTCCTAGAAACGAGTTGTTAGATGTTTCATAAGTTCGTCAAACTTATACAAAGCTCATTGAGACACTTATAAACACTCATGTTGCATGAAACTTGGTTTAGAGTCCTAGAAACGCGTTGTTAGATGTTTCATACGTTCGTCAAACTTGTACAAAGCTCATTGAGAAACTTATAAGCACTCATGTTGCATGAAACTTGGTATAGAGTCGTAGAAACGTGTTGTTAGATCTTTCATACGTTCGTCAAACTTGTACAAAGCTCATTGAGGAACTTATAAGCACTCATGTTGCATGAAACTTTGTTTAGAGTCCTAGAAACGCGTAGTTAGATGTTTCATAAGTTCGTCAAACTTGTATAAAGCTCATTGAGGAACTTATAAGCTCTTATGTTGCATTAAACTTGGTTTAGAGTCCTAGAAACGAGTTTTTAGATGTTTCATAAGTTCGTGAAACTTATACAAAGCTCATTGAGATACTTATAAGCACTCATGTTGCACGAAAATTGGTTTAGAGTCCTAGAAACGCGTTGTTAGATGTTTCATACGTTCGTCACACTTGTACAAAGCTCATTGAGGAACTTATAAGCACTCATGTTGCATGAAACATAGTTTATATTCCTAGAAACGCGTTGTTAGATGTTTCATACGTTCGTCAAACTTGTACAAAGCTCATTGAGGAACTTATAAGCTCTCATGTTACATGAAACTTGGTTTAGAGTCCTAGAAACGCGTTGTTAGATGTTTCATAAGTTCGTCTACTTGTACAAAGCTCATTGAGACACTTTACTCATGTTGCATGAAACTTGGTTTAGAGTCCTAGAAACGCGTTGTTAGATGTTTCATACGTTCGTCAAACTTGTACACAACTCATTGAGATACTTATAAGCACTCATGTCGCATGAAACTTGGTTTAGAGTCCTAGAAACCCGTTGTTAGATGTTTCATAAGTTCGTGAAACTTGTACAAAGCTCATTGAGGAACTTATAAGCACTCATGTTGCATGAAACTTGTATTAGAGTCCTAGAAACGCGTTGTTAGATGTTTCATACGTTCGTCAAACTTGTACAAAGCTCATTGAGGAACTTATAAGCACTCATCTTGCATGAAACTTGGTTTAGAATTTTAGAAACGCGTTGTTAGATGTTTCATACGTTCGTCAAATTTGTACAAAGCTCATTGAGGAACTTATAAGCACTCATCTTGCATGAAACCTAGTTTAGAGTCCTAGATACGTGTTGTTAGATGTTTCATAATTTTGTGAAACTTGTACAAAGCTCATTGAGGAACTTATAAGCACTCATGTTGCATGAAACTTTGTTTAGAGTCCTAGAAACGCGTAGTTAGATGTTTCATAAGTTCGTCAAACTTGTATAAAGCTCATTGAGGAACTTATAAGCTCTCATGTTGCATTAAACTTGGTTTAGAGTCCTAGAAACGAGTTTTTAGATGTTTCATAAGTTCGTCAAACTTATACAAAGCTCATTGAGACACTTATAAACACTCATGTTGCATGAAACTTGGTTTAGAGTCCTAGAAACGTGTTGTTAGATGTTTCATACTTTCGTCAAACTTGTACAAAGCTGATTGAGGAACTTATAAGAACTCATGTTGCATGTAACTTGGTTTAGAGTCCTAGAAACGCGTTGTTAGATGTTTCATACGTTCGTAAAACTTGTACAAAGCTCATTGAGGAACTACAAAGCTCATTGAGGAACTTATAAGCACTCATGTTGCTTGAAACTTGGTTTAGAGTCCTTGAAACGCGTAGTTAGATGTTTCATACGTTCGTCAAACTTGTACACAACTCATTGAGATACTTATAAGCACTCATGTCGCATGAAACTTGGTTTAGAGTCCTAGAAACGCGTTGTTAGATGTTTCATAAGTTCGTGAAACTTGTACAAAGGTCATTGAGAAACTTATAAGCACTCACGTTGCATGAAACTTGGTATAGAGTCGTAGAAACGTGTTGTTAGATCTTTCATACGTTCGTCAAACTTGTACAAAGCTCATTGAGGAACTTATAAGCGCTTATGTTGCATGAAACTTGGTTTAGAGTCCTAGAAACGCGTTGTTAGATGTTTCATAATTAGTTCGTCAAACTTGTACAAAGTTCATTGAGGAACTTATAAGCACTCATGTTGCATGAAACTTGGTTTAGAGTCCTAGAAACGCGTTGTTAGATGTTTCATAAGTTCGTGAAACTTTTAAAAAGCTCATTGAGGAACTTATAAGCTCTCATGTTGCATGAAACTTGGTTTAGAGCCCTAGAAACGCGTTGTTAGATGTTTCATAAGTTCGTCTACTTGTACAAAGCTCATTGAGACACTTATAATCACTCATGTTGCATGAAACTTGGTTTAGAGTCCTAGAAACGCGTTGTTAGATGTTTCATACGTTTGTCAAACTTGTACAAAGCGCATTGAGGAACTTATAAGCTCTCATGTTGCATGAAACTTGGTTTAGAGTCCTAGAAACGAGTTGTTAGATGTTTCATAAGTTCGTCAAACTTATACAAAGCTCATTGAGACACGTATAAACACTCATGTTGCATGAAACTTGGTTTAGAGTCCTAGAAACGTGTTGTTAGATGTTTCATACGTTCGACAAACTTGTACAAAGCTCATTGAGGAACTTATAAGCGCTTATGTTGCATGAAACTTTGTTTAGAGTCCTAGAAACGCGTTGTTAGATGTTTCATAATTAGTTCGTCAAACTTGTACAAAGTTCATTGAGGAACTTATAAGCACTCATGTTGCATGAAACTTGGTTTAGAGTCCTAGAAACGCGTTGTTAGATGTTTCATAAGTTCGTGAAACTTTTAAAAAGCTCATTGAGGAACTTATAAGCTCTCATGTTGCATGAAACTTGGTTTAATTAGAGCCCTAGAAACGCGTTGTTAGATGTTTCATAAGTTCGTCTACTTGTACAAAGCTCATTGAGACACTTATAATCACTCATGTTGCATGAAACTTGGTTTAGAGTCCTAGAAACGCGTTGTTAGATGTTTCATACGTTCGTCAAACTTGTACACAGCTCATTGAGGAACTTATAAGCTCTCATGTTGCATGAAACTTGGTTTAGAGTCCTAGAAACGAGTTGTTAGATGTTTCATAAGTTCGTCAAACTTATACAAAGCTCATTGAGACACTTATAAACACTCATGTTGCATGAAACTTGGTTTAGAGTCCTAGAAACGTGTTGTTAGATGTTTCATACGTTCGACAAACTTGTACAAAGCTGATTGAGGAACTTATAAGAACTCATGTTGCATGTAACTTGGTTTAGAGTCCTAGAAACGCGTTGTTAGATGTTTCATACGTTCGTCAAACTTGTACAAAGCTCATTGAAGAACTTATAAGCTCTCATGTTGCATGAAACATGGTTTAGAGTCCTAGAAACGCGTTGTTAGATGTTTCATAAGTTTGTTAAACTTGTACAAAGCTCATTGAGGAACTTATAAGCACTCATGTTGCATGAAACTTGGTTTAGAGTCCTAGAAACGAGTTGTTAGATGTTTCATAAGTTCGTCAAACTTGTACAAAGCTCATTGAGACACTTATAAGCATTCATGTTGCATGAAACTTGGTTTAGAGTCCTAGAAATGCGTTGTTAGATGTTTCATAAGTTCGTCAAACTTGTATAAAGCTCATTGAGGAACTTATAAGCTCTCATGTTGCATTAAACTTGGTTTAGAGTCCTAGAAACACGTTGTTAGATGTTTCATACGTTCGTCAAACTTGTACAAAGCTCATTGAGGAACTTATAAGCACTCATGTTGCATGAAACTTGGTTTAGAGTCCTAGAAACGAGTTGTTAGATGTTTCATAAGTTCGTCAAACTTATACAAAGCTCATTGAGACACTTATAAACACTCATGTTGCATGAAACTTGGTTTAGAGTCCTAGAAACGCGTTGTTAGATGTTTCATACGTTCGTCAAACTTGTACAAAGCTTCTTGAGGAACTTATAAGAACTCATGTTGCATGTAACTTGGTTTAGAGTCCTAGAAACGCGTTGTTAGATGTTTCATACGTTCGTCAACTTGTACAAAGATCATTGAGGAACTTATAAGCACTCATGTTGCATGAAACTTGGTTTAGAGTCCTAGAAACGCGTTGTTAGATGTTTCATAAGTTCGTGAAACTTATACAAAGCTCATTGAGATACTTATAAGCACTCATGTTGCACGAAAATTGGTTTAGAGTCCTAGAAACGCGTTGTTAGATGTTTCATACGTTCGTCACACTTGTACAAAGCTCATTGAGGAACTTATAAGCACTCATGTTGCATGAAACATAGTTTATATTCCTAGAAACGCGTTGTTAGATGTTTCATACGTTCGTCAAACTTGTACAAAGCTCATTGAGGAACTTATAAGCTCTCATGTTACATGAAACTTGGTTTAGAGTCCTAGAAACGCGTTGTTAGATGTTTCATAAGTTCGTCTACTTGTACAAAGCTCATTGAGACACTTATAATTACTCATGTTGCATGAAACTTGGTTTAGAGTCCTAGAAACGCGTTGTTAGATGTTTCATACGTTCGTCAAACTTGTACACAACTCATTGAGATACTTATAAGCACTCATGTCGCATGAAACTTGGTTTAGAGTCCTAGAAACCCTTTGTTAGATGTTTCATAAGTTCGTGAAACTTGTACAAAGCTCATTGAGGAACTTATAAGCACTCATGTTGCATGAAACTTGTATTAGAGTCCTAGAAACGCGTTGTTAGATGTTTCATACGTTCGTCAAACTTGTACAAAGCTCATTGAGGAACTTATAAGCACTCATCTTGCATGAAACTTGGTTTAGAATTTTAGAAACGCGTTGTTAGATGTTTCATACGTTCGTCAAATTTGTACAAAGCTCATTGAGGAACTTATAAGCACTCATCTTGCATGAAACCTAGTTTAGAGTCCTAGATACGTGTTGTTAGATGTTTCATAATTTTGTGAAACTTGTACAAAGCTCATTGAGGAACTTATAAGCACTCATGTTGCATGAAACTTTGTTTAGAGTCCTAGAAACGCGTAGTTAGATGTTTCATAAGTTCGTCAAACTTTTATAAAGCTCATTGAGGAACTTATAAGCTCTCATGTTGCATTAAACTTGGTTTAGAGTCCTAGAAACGAGTTTTTAGATGTTTCATAAGTTCGTCAAACTTATACAAAGCTCATTGAGACACTTATAAACACTCATGTTGCATGAAACTTGGTTTAGAGTCCTAGAAACGTGTTGTTAGATGTTTCATACTTTCGTCAAACTTGTACAAAGCTGATTGAGGAACTTATAAGAACTCATGTTGCATGTAACTTGGTTTAGAGTCCTAAAAACGCGTTGTTAGATGTTTCATACGTTCGTAAAACTTGTACAAAGCTCATTGAGGAACTTATAAGCACTCATGTTGCTTGAAACTTGGTTTAGAGTCCTTGAAACGCGTAGTTAGATGTTTCATACGTTCGTCAAACTTGTACACAACTCATTGAGATACTTATAAGCACTCATGTCTCATGAAACTTGGTTTAGAGTCCTAGAAACGCGTTGTTAGATGTTTCATAAGATCGTGAAACTTGTACAAAGCTCATTGAGAAACTTATAAGCACTCATGTTGCATGAAACTTGGTATAGAGTCGTAGAAACGTGTTGTTAGATCTTTCATACGTTCGTCAAACTTGTACAAAGCTCATTGAGGAACTTATAAGCGCTTATGTTGCATGAAACTTGGTTTAGAGTCCTAGAAACGCGTTGTTAGATGTTTCATAATTAGTTCGTCAAACTTGTACAAAGCTCATTGAGGAACTTATAAGCACTCATGTTGCATGAAACTTGGTTTAGAGTCCTAGAAACGTGTTGTTAGATGTTTCATACGTTCGTCAAACTTGTACAAAGCTCATTGAGATACTTATAAGCACTCATGTTGCATGAAACTTGGTTCAGAGTCCTAGAAACACATTGTTAGATGTTTCATACGTTCTTCAAACTTGTACAAAGCTCATTGAGACACTTATAAGCTCTCATGTTGCATGAAACTTGGTTTAGAGTCCTAGAAACACGTTGTTAGATGTTTCATACGTTCTTCAAACTTGTACAAAGCTCATTGAGACACTTATAAGCTCTCATGTTGCATGAAACTTGGTTTAGAGTCCTAGAAACGCGTTGTTAGATGTTTCATAAGTTCGTCAAACTTATACAAAGCTCATTGAGACACGTATAAACACTCATGTTGCATGAAACTTGGTTTAGAGTCTTAGAAACGCGTTGTTAGATGTTTCATACGTTCGTCAAACTTGTACAAAGCTCATTGAGGAACTTATAAGCTCTCATGTTGCATGAAACTTGGTTTAGAGTCCTAGAAACGGGTTGTTAGATGTTTCATAAGTTCGTGAAACTTGTACAAACCTCATTGAGGAACTTATAAGCATTCATATTGCATGAAACCTTGTTTAGAGTCCTAGAAACGCGTTGTTAGATGTTTCATACGTTCGTCAAACTTGTACAAAGCTCATTGAGGAACTTATAATAACTCATGTTAAATGAAACTTGGTTTAGAGTCCTAGAAACGCGTTGTTAGATGTTTCATAAGTTCGTGAAACTTGTTCAAAGCTCATTGAGACACTTATAAGCATGTTGCATGAAACTTGGTTTAGAGTCCTAGAAACGCGTTTTTAGATGTTTCATACGTTCGTAAAACTTGTACAAAGCTCATTGAGGAACTTATAAGCACTCATGTTGCATGGAACTTGGTTTAGAGTCCTAGAAACGCGTTGTTAAATGTTTCATAAGTTCGTCAAACTTGTACAAATCTCATTGAGGAACTTATAAGCACTCATGTTGCATGGAACTTGGTTAAGAGGCCTAGAAACGCGTTTTTAGATGTTTCATACGTTCGTAAAACTTGTACAAAGATCATTGAGGAACTTATAAGCACTCATGTTGCATGAAACTTGGTTTAGAGTCCTAGAATCGCGTTGTTAGATTTTTCATAAGTTCGTCAAACTTGTACAAAGCTCATTGAGGAACTTATAAGCATTGATGTTGCATGGAACTTAATTTAGAGTCCTTTTAATGTGTTGTTAGATATTTCATACGTTCGTGAAACTTGTACAAAGCTCATTGAGCAACTTATAAGCACTCATGTTGCATGGAACTTGGTTTAGAGTCCTAGAAATGCGTTGTTAGATATTTCATAAGTTCGTGGAACTTACAAAGCTCAATGAGACACTTATAAGCACTCATGTTGCATGAAACTTGGTTTAGAGTCCTAGAAATGCGTTGTTAGATGTTTCATGCGTTCGTCAAACTTGTACAAAGCTCAATGAGACACTTATAAACACTCATGTTGCATGAAACTTGGTTTAAAGTCCTCGAAACGCGTTGCTAGATGTTTCATACGTTCGTCAAAGCTGTACAAAGCTCATTGAGGAAATTATAAGCTCTCATGTTGCATGAAACTTGGTTTAGAGTCCTAGAAACGCGTTGTTAGATGTTTCATAATTTCGTGAAACTTGTACAAAGCTCATTGAGGAACTTATAAGCACTCATGTAGAATGAAACTTGGTTTAGAGTCCTAGAAACGCGTTGTTAGATGTTTCATAAGTTCTTCATACTTGTACAAATCTCATTGAGGAACTTATAAGCTCTCATATTGCATGAAACTTGGTTTAGAGTCCTAGAAACACGTTGTTAGATGTTTCATACGTTTTTCAAACTTGAACAAAGCTCATTGAGGAACTTATAAGCACTCATGTTGCATGAAACTTGGTTTAGAGTCCTAGAAACGCGTTGTTAGATGTTTCATACGTTCGTCAAACTTGTACAAAGCTCATTGAGATACTTATAAGCACTCATGTTGCATGAAACTTGGTTTAGAGTCCTAGAAACACATTGTTAGATGTTTCATACGTTCTTCAAACTTGTACAAAGCTCATTGAGACACTTATAAGCTCTCATGTTGCATGAAACTTGGTTTAGAGTCCTAGAAACACGTTGTTAGATGTTTCATACGTTCTTCAAACTTGTACAAAGCTCATTGAGACACTTATAAGCTCTCATGTTGCATGAAACTTGTTTTAGAGTCCTAGAAACGCGTTGTTAGATGTTTCATACGTTCTTCAAAGTTGTACAAAGCTCATTGAGGAACTTATAAGCACTCATGTTGCATGAAACTTGGTTTAGAGTCTTAGAAACGCGTTGTTAGATGTTTCATACGTTCTTCAAACTTGTACAAAGCTCATTGAGGAACTTATAAGCTCTCATGTTGCATGAAACTTGGTTTAGAGTCCTAGAAACGGGTTGTTAGATGTTTCATAAGTTCGTGAAACTTGTACAAACCTCATTGAGGAACTTATAAGAATTCATGTTGCATGAAACCTTGTTTAGAGTCCTAGAAACGCGTTGTTAGATGTTTCATACGTTCGTCAAACTTGTACAAAGCTCATTGAGGAACTTATAATAACTCATGTTAAATGAAACTTGGTTTAGAGTCCTAGAAACGCGTTGTTAGATGTTTCATAAGTTCGTGAAACTTGTTCAAATCTCGTTGAGACACTTATAAGCACTCATGTTGCATGAAACTTGGTTTAGAGTCCTAGAAACGCGTTTTTAGATGTTTCATACGTTCGTAAAACTTGTACAAAGCTCATTGAGGAACTTATAAGCACTCATGTTGCATGAAACTTGGTTTAGAGTCCTAGAAACGCGTTGTTAAATGTTTCATAAGTTCGTCAAACTTGTACAAAGCTCATTGAGATACTTATAATTAAGCACTCATGTTGTATGAAACTTGGTTTAGAGTCCTAGAAACACATTGTTAGATGTTTCATACGTTCGTCAAACTTGTACAAAGCTCATTGAGGAACTTATAAGCACTCATGTTGCATGAAACTTGGTTTAAAGTCCTAGAAATGCGTTGTTAGATGTTTCATACGTTCTTCAAACTTGTACAAAGCTCATTGAGACACTTATAAGCTCTCATGTTGCATGAAACTTGGTTTAGAGTCCTAGAAACGCGTTGTTAGATGTTTCATACGTTCGTCAAACTTGTACAAAGCTCATTGAGGAACTTATAAGCATCTCATGTTGCATGGAACTTGGTTTAGAGTCCTAGAAACGCGTTGTTAGATGTTTCATACGTTCGTGAAACTTGTACAAAGCTCATTGAGGAACTTATAAGCACTCATGTTGCATGAAACTTGGTTTAGAGTCTTAGAAACGCGTTGTTAGATGTTTCATACGTTCGTCAAACTTGTACAAAGCTCATTGAGGACACTTATAAGCACTCATGTTGCATGAAACTTGGTTTAGAGTCCTAGAAACGCGTTGTTAGATGTTTCATAAGTTCGTGAAACTTGTACAAAGCTCATTGAGGACACTTATAAGCACTCATGTTGCATGAAACCTTGGTTTAGAGTCCTAGAAACGCGTTGTTAGATGTTTCATACGTTCGTCAAAGCTTGTACAAAGCTCATTGAGGAACTTATAAGCTCTCATGTTGCATGAAACTTGGTTTAGAGTCCTAGAAACGCGTTGTTAGATGTTTCATAATTTCGTGAAACTTGTACAAAGCTCATTGAGGAACTTATAAGCACTCATGTTGCATGAAACTTGGTTTAGAGTCCTAGAAACGCGTTGTTAGATGTTTCATAAGTTCGTAAAACTTGTACAAATCTCATTGAGGAACTTATAAGCTCTCATATTGCATGAAACTTGGTTTAGAGTCCTAGAAACACGTTGTTAGATGTTTCATACGTTTTTCAAACTTGTACAAAGCTCATTGAGGAACTTATAAGCACTCATGTTGCATGAAACTTGGTTTAGAGTCCTAGAAACGCGTTGTTAGATGTTTCATACGTTCGTCAAACTTGTACAAAGCTCATTGAGATACTTATAAGCACTCATGTTGCATGAAACTTGGTTTAGAGTCCTAGAAACGCGTTGTTAGATGTTTCATACGTTCTTCAAACTTGTACAAAGCTCATTGAGACACTTATAAGCTCTCATGTTGCATGAAACTTGGTTTAGAGTCCTAGAAACGCGTTGTTAGATGTTTCATACGTTCTTCAAACTTGTACAAAGCTCATTGAGACACTTATAAGCTCTCATGTTGCATGAAACTTGTTTTAGAGTCCTAGAAACGCGTTGTTAGATGTTTCATACGTTCTTCAAAGTTGTACAAAGCTCATTGAGGAACTTATAAGCACTCATGTTGCATGAAACTTGGTTTAGAGTCTTAGAAACGCGTTGTTAGATGTTTCATACGTTCTTCAAACTTGTACAAAGCTCATTGAGGAACTTATAAGCTCTCATGTTGCATGAAACTTGGTTTAGAGTCCTAGAAACGGGTTGTTAGATGTTTCATAAGTTCGTGAAACTTGTACAAAGCTCATTGAGGAACTTATAAGAATTCATGTTGCATGAAACCTTGTTTAGAGTCCTAGAAACGCGTTGTTAGATGTTTCATACGTTCGTCAAACTTGTACAAAGCTCATTGAGGAACTTATAATAACTCATGTTAAATGAAACTTGGTTTAGAGTCCTAGAAACGCGTTGTTAGATGTTTCATAAGTCGGTGAAACTTGTTCAAATCTCGTTGAGACACTTATAAGCACTCATGTTGCATGAAACTTGGTTTAGAGTCCTAGAAACGCGTTTTTAGATGTTTCATACGTTCGTAAAACTTGTACAAAGCTCATTGAGGAACTTATAAGCACTCATGTTGCATGAAACTTGGTTTAGAGTCCTAGAAACGCGTTGTTAAATGTTTCATAAGTTCGTCAAACTTGTACGAAGCTCATTGAGATACTTATAATTAAGCACTCATGTTGTATGAAACTTGGTTTAGAGTCCTAGAAACACATTGTTAGATGTTTCATACGTTCGTCAAACTTGTACAAAGCTCATTGAGGAACCTATAAGCACTCATGTTGCATGAAACTTGGTTTAGAGTCCTAGAAACACGTTGTTAGATGTTTCATACGTTCTTCAAACTTGTACAAAGCTCATTGAGACACTTATAAGCTCTCATGTTGCATGAAACTTGGTTTAGAGTCCTAGAAACACGTTGTTAGATGTTTCATACGTTTTTCAAACTTGTACAAAGCTCATTGAGACACTTATAAGCTCTCATGTTGCATGAAACTTGGTTTAGAGTCCTAGAAACGCGTTGTTAGATGTTTCATACGTTCTTCAAACTTGTACAAAGCTCATTGAGGAACTTATAAGCACTCATGTTGCATGAAACTTGGTTTAGAGTCTTAGAAACGCGTTGTTAGATGTTTCATACGTTCGTCAAACTTGTACAAAGCTCATCATGAGAGGAACTTATAAAGCTCTCATGTTGCATGAAACTTGGTTTAGAGTCCTAGAAACGGGTTGTTAGATGTTTCATAAGTTCGTGAAACTTGTACAAACCTCATTAAGGAACTTATAAGCATTCATGTTGCATGAAACCTTGTTTAGAGTCCTAGAAACGCGTTGTTAGATGTTTCATACGTTCGTTAAACTTGTACAAAGCTCATTGAGGAACTTATAATAACTCATGTTAAATGAAACTTGGTTTAGAGTCCTAGAAACGCGTTGTTAGATGTTTCATAAGTTCGTGAAACTTGTTCAAAGCTCATTGAGACACTTATAAGCACTCATGTTGCATGAAACTTGGTTTAGAGTCCTAGAAACGCGTTTTTAGATGTTTCATACGTTCGTAAAACTTGTACAAAGCTCATTGAGGAACTTATAAGCACTCATGTTGCATGAAACTTGGTTTAGAGTCCCAGAAACGCGTTGTTAGATGTTTCATAAGTTCGTCAAACTTGTACAAAGCTCATTGAGGAACTTATAAGCATTGATGTTGCATGGAACTTAGTTTAGAGTCCTAGAAACGCGTTGTTAGATATTTCATACGTTCGTGAACTTGTACAAAGCTCATTGAGGAACTTATAAGCACTCATGTTGCATGGAACTTGGTTTAGAGCCCTAGAAACGCGTGTTTAGATGTTTCATAGGTTCGTAAAACTTGTACAAAGCTCATTGAGGAACTTATAAGCACTCATGTTGCATGAAACTTGGTTTAGAGTCCTAGAATCGCGTTGTTAGATGTTTTATAAGTTCTTCAAACTTGTACAAAGCTCATTGAGGAACTTATAAGCATTGATGTTGCATGGAACTTAGTTTAGAGTCCTAGAAACGCGTTGTTAGATATTTCATACGTTCGTGAAACTTGTACAAAGCTCATTGAGGAACTTATAAGCACTCATGTTGCATGGAACTTGGTTTAGAGTCCTAGAAATGCGTTGTTAGATATTTCATAAGTTCGTGAAACTTACAAAGCTCAATGAGACACTTATAAGCACTCATGTTGCATGAAACTTGGTTTAGAGTCCTAGAAATGCGTTGTTAGATGTTTCATGCGTTCGTCAAACTTGTACAAAGCTCAATGAGACACTTATAAACACTCATGTTGCATGAAACTTGGTTTAAAGTCCTCGAAACGCGTTGTTAGATGTTTCATACGTTCGTCAAACCTGTACAAAGCTCATTGAGGAAATTATAAGCTCTCATGTTGCATGAAACTTGGTTTAGAGTCCAAGAAACGCGTTGTTAGATGTTTCATAATTTCGTGAAACTTGTACAAAGCTCATTGAGGAACTTATAAGCACTCATGTAGCATGAAACTTGGTTTAGAGTCCTAGAAACGCGTTGTTAGATGTTTCATAAGTTCTTCAAACTTGTACAAAACTCATTGAGGAACTTATAAGCTCTCATATTGCATGAAACTTGGTTTAGAGTCCTAGAAACACGTTGTTAGATGTTTCATACGTTTGTAAAACTTGTACAAAGCTCATTGAGGAACTTATAAGCTCTCATGTTGCATGAAACATGGTTTAGAGTCCTAGAATCGAGTTGTTAGATGTTTCATAAGTTCGTCAAACCTGTACAAAGCTCATTGAGACACTTATAAGCATTCATGTTGAATAAAACTTGGTTTAGAGTCCTAGAAACGCGTTGTTAGATATTTCATATGTTCGTTAAACTTGTACAAAGCTCATTGAGGAACTTATAAGCTCTCATGTTGAATGAAACTTGGTTTAGAGTCCTAGAAACCCGTTGTTAGATGTTTCATAAGTTCGTGAAACTGTACAAACCTCATTGAGGAACTTTTAAGAACTCATGTTGCATGAAAATTCGTTTAGAGTCCTAGAAACAAGTTGTTAGATGTTTCATAAATTCGTCAAAGTTGTACAAAGCTCATTGAGGAACTTATAAGCACTCATGTTGCATGAAACTTGGTTTAGAGTCCTAGAAGCGCGTTGTTAGATGTTTCATACGTTCGTCAAACTTGTACAAAGCTCATTGAGACACTTATATGCACTCTTGTTGCATGAAACTTGGTTTAGAGTCCTAGAAACGCGTTGTTAGATGTTTCATACGTTCGTCAAACTTGTACAAAGCTCATTGAGGAACTTATAAGCACTCATATTGCATGAAACTTGGTTTAGAGTCCTAGAAACGCGTTGTTAGATGTTTCATACGTTCGTCAAACTTGTACAAAGCTCATTGAGATACTTATAAGCACTCATGTTGCATGAAACTTGGTTTAGAGTCCTAGAAACACATTGTTAGATGTTTCATACGTTCGTCAAACTTGTACAAAGCTCATTGAGGAACCTATAAGCACTCATGTTGCATGAAACTTGGTTTAGAGTCCTAGAAACACGTTGTTAGATGTTTCATACGTTCTTCAAACTTGTACAAAGCTCATTGATACACTTATAAGCTCTCATGTTGCATGAAACTTGGTTTAGAGTCCTAGAAACACGTTGTTAGATGTTTCATACGTTCTTCAAACTTGTACAAAGCTCATTGAGACCCTTATAAGCTCTCATGTTGCATGAAACTTGGTTTAGAGTCCTAGAAACGCGTTGTTAGATGTTTCATACGTTCTCCAAACTTGTACAAAGCTCATTGAGGAACTTATAAGCATTCATGTTGCATGAAACTTGGTTTAGAGTCTTAAAAACGCGTTGTTAGATGTTTCATACGTTCGTCAAACTTGTACAAAGCTCATTGAGGAACTTATAAGCTCTCATGTTGCATGAAACTTGGTTTAGAGTCCTAGAAACGGGTTGTTAGATGTTTCATAAGTTCGTGAAACTTGTACAAACCTCATTGAGGAACTTATAAGCATTCATGTTGCATGAAACCTTGTTTAGAGTCCTAGAAACGCGTTGTTAGATGTTTCATACGTTCGTCAAACTTGTACAAAGCTCATTGAGGAACTTATAATAATTCATGTTAAATGAAACTTGGTTTAGAGTCCTAGAAACGCGTTGTTAGATGTTTCATAAGTTCGTGAAACTTGTTCAAAGCTCATTGAGGAACTTATAAGCACTCATGTTGCATGAAACTTGGTTTAGAGTCCTAGAAACGCGTTGTTAGATGTTTCATAAGTTCGTCAAACTTGTACAAAGCTCATTGAGGAACTTATAAGCATTGATGTTGCATGGAACTTAGTTTAGAGTCCTAGAAACGCGTTGTTAGATATTTCATACGTTCGTGAAACTTGTACAAAGCTCATTGAGGAACTTATAAACACTCATGTTGCATGGAACTTGGTTTAGAGTCCTAGAAACGCGTTTTTAGATGTTTCATACGTTCGAAAAACTTGTACAAAGCTCATTGAGGAACTTATAAGCACTCATGTTGCATGAAACTTGGTTTAGAGTCCTAGAAACGCGTTGTTAGATGTTTCATAAGTTCGTCAAACTTGTACAAAGCTCATTGAGGAACTTATAAGCATTGATGTTGCATGGAACTTAGTTTAGAGTCCTAGAAACGCGTTGTTAGATATTTCATACGTTCGTGAAACTTGTACAAAGCTCATTGAGGAACTTATAAGCACTCATGTTGCATGGAACTTGGTTTAGAGTCCTAGAAACGCGTTTTTAAATGTTTCATACGTTCGTAAAACTTGTACAAAGCTCATTGAGGAACTTATAAGCACTCATGTTGCATGAAACTTGGTTTAGAGTCCTAGAAACGCGTTGTTAGATGTTTCATAAGTTCGTCAAACTTGTACAAAGCTCATTGAGGAACTTATAAGCATTGATGTTGCATGGAACTTAGTTTAGAGTTCTAGAAACGCGTTGTTAGATATTTCATACGTTCGTGAAACTTGTACAAAGCTCATTGAGGAACTTATAAGCACTCTTGTTGCATGGAACTTGGTTTAGAGTCCTAGAAATGCGTTGTTAGATATTTCATAAGTTCGTGAAACTTACAAAGCTCAATGAGACACTTATAAGCACTCATGTTGCATGAAACTTGGTTTAGAGTCCTAGAAATGCGTTGTTAGATGTTTCATGCGTTCGTCAAACTTGTACAAAGCTCAATGAGACACTTATAAACACTCATGTTGCATGAAACTTGGTTTGAAGTCCTCGAAACGCGTTGTTAGATGTTTCATACGTTCGTCAAACCTGTACAAAGCTCATTGAGGAAATTATAAGCTCTCATGTTGCATGAAACTTGGTTTAGAGTCCTAGAAACGCGTTGTTAGATGTTTCATAAGTTCTTCAAACTTGTACAAAGCTCAATGAGGAACTTATAAGCTCTCATGTTGCATGAAACTTGGTTTAGAGTCCTAGAATCGAGTTGTTAGATATTTCATAAGTTCGTCAAACTTGTACAAAGCTCATTGAGACACTTATAAGCATTCATGTTGCATAAAACTTGGTTTAGAGTCCTAGAAACGCGTTTTTAGATGTTTCATACATCCTTCAAACTTGTACAAAGCTCATTGAGACACTTATAAGTTCTCATGTTGCATGAAACTTGGTTTAGAGTCCTAGAAACGCGTTGTTAGATGTTTCATACGTTTTTCAAACTTGTACAAAGCTCATTGAGGAACTTATAAGCACTCATGTTGCATGAAACTTGGTTAAGAGTCCTAGAAACGCGTTGTTAGATGTTTCATAAGTTCGTCAAACTTGTACAAAGCTCATTGAGGAACTTATAAGCATTGATGTTGCATGGAACTTAGTTTAGAGTCCTAGAAACGCGTTGTTAGATATTTCATACGTTCGTTAAACTTGTACAAAGCTCATTGAGGAACTAATAAGCTCTCATGTTGAATGAAACTTGATTTAGAGTCCTAGAAACGCGTTGTTAGATGTTTCATAAGTTCGTGAAACTGTACAAACCTCATTGAGGAACTTTTAAGCACTCATGTTGCATGAAAATTCGTTTAGAGTCCTAGAAACAAGTTGTTAGATGTTTCATAAATTCGTCAAACTTGTACAAAGCTCATTGAGACACTTATAAGCACTCATGTTGCATGAAACTTGGTTTATAGTCCTAGAAGCGCGTTGTTAGATGTTTCATACGTTCGTCAAACTTATACAAAGCTCATTGAGACACTTATATGCACTCTTGTTGCATGAAACTTGGTTTAGAGTCCTAGAAACGCGTTGTTAGATGTTTCATACGTTCGTAAAACTTGTACAAAGCTCATTGAGGAACTTATAAGCACTCATGTTGCATGAAACTTGGTTTAGAGTCCTAGAAACGCGTTGTTAGATGTTTGATACGTTCGTCAAACTTGTACAAAGCTCATTGAGATACTTATAAGCACTCATGTTGCATGAAACTTGGTTTAGAGTCCTAGAAACACATTGTTAGATGTTTCATACGTTCGTCAAACTTGTACAAAGCTCATTGAGGAACCTATAAGCACTCATGTTGCATGAAACTTGGTTTAGAGTCCTAGAAACACGTTGTTAGATGTTTCATACGTTCTTCAAACTTAAACAAAGCTCATTGAGACACTTATAAGCTCTCATGTTGCATGAAACTTGGTTTAGAGTCCTAGAAACACGTTGTTAGATGTTTCATACGTTCTTCAAACTTGTACAAAGCTCATTGAGACACTTATAAGCTCTCATGTTACATGAAACTTGGTTTAGAGTCCTAGAAACACGTTGTTAGATGTTTCATACGTTCTTCAAACTTGTAGAAAGCTCATTGAGGAACTTATAAGCACTCATGTTGCATGAAACTTGGTTTAGAGTCTTAAAAACGCGTTGTTAGATGTTTCATACGTTCGTCAAAATTGTACAAAGCTCATTGAGGAACTTATAAGCTCTCATGTTGCATGAAACTTGGTTTAGAGTCCTAGAAACGGGTTGTTAGATGTTTCATAAGTTCGTGAAACTTGTACAAACCTCATTGAGGAACTTATAAGCATTCATGTTGCATGAAACCTTGTTTAGAGTCCTAGAAACGCGTTGTTAGATGTTTCATACGTTCGTCAAACTTGTACAAAGCTCATTGAGGAACTTATAATAATTCATGTTAAATGAAACTTGGTTTAGAGTCCTAGAAACGCGTTGTTAGATGTTTCATAAGTTCGTGAAACTTGTTCAAAGCTCATTGAGACACTTATAAGCAATCATGTTGCATGAAACTTTGTTTAGTGTCCTAGAAACGCGTTTTTAGATGTTTCATACGTTCGTACAACTTGTACAAAGCTCATTGAGGAACTTATAAGCACTCATGTTGCATGAAACTTGGTTTAGAGTCCTAGAAACGCGTTGTTAGATGTTTCATAAGTTCGTCAAACTTGTACAAAGCTCATTGAGGAACTTATAAGAATTGATGTTGCATGGAACTTTGTTTAGAGTCCTAGAAACGCGTTGTTAGATATTTCATACGTTCGTGAAACTTGTACAAAGCTCATTGAGGAACTTATAAGCACTCATGTTGCATGAAACTTGGTTTAGAGTCCTAGAAACGCGTTTTTAGATGTTTCATACGTTCGTAAAACTTGTACATAGCTCATTGAGGAACTTATAAGCACTCATGTTGCATGAAACTTGGTTTAGAGTCCTAGAAACGCGTTGTTAGATGTTTCATAAGTTCGTCAAACTTGTACAAAGCTCATTGAGGAACTTATAAGCATTGATGTTGCATGGAACTTAGTTTAGAGTCCTAGAAACGCGTTGTTAGATATTTCATACGTTCTTGAAACTTGTACAAAGCTCATTGAGGAACTTATAAGCACTCTTGTTGCATGGAACTTGGTTTAGAGTCCTAGTAACGCGTTGTTAGATATTTCATAAGTTCGTGAAACTTACAAAGCTCAATGAGACACTTATAAGCACTCATGTTGCATGAAACTTGGTTTAGAGTCCTAGAAATGCGTTGTTAGATGTTTCATGCGTTCGTCAAACTTGTACAAAGCTCAATGAGACACTTATAAACACTCATGTTGCATGAAACTTGGTTTAAAGTCCTCGAAACCTGTTGTTAGATGTTTCATACGTTCGTCAAACCTGTACAAAGCTCATTGAGGAAATTATAAGCTCTCATGTTGCATGAAACTTGGTTTAGAGTCCTAGAAACGCGTTGTTAGATGTTTCATAATTTTGTGAAACTTGTAAAAAGCTCATTGAGGAACTTATAAGCACTCATGTAGCATGAAACTTGGTTTTAGAGTCCTAGAAACACGTTGTTAGATGTTTCATACGTTTGTCAAACTTGTACAAAGCTCATTGAGGAACTTATAAGCTCTCATGTTGCATGTAACTTGGTTTAGAGTCCTAGAAACGAGTTGTTAGATGTTAAATAAGTTCGTCAAACTTGTACAAAGCTCATTGAGACACTTATAAGCATTCATGTTGCATGAAACTTGGTTTAGAGTCCTAGAAACGCGTTTTTAGATGTTTCATACGTTCTTCAAACTTGTACAAAGCTCATTGAGACACTTATAAGTTCTCATGTTGCATGAAACTTGGTTTAGAGTCCTAGAAACGCGTTGTTAGATGTTTCGTACGTTCTTCAAACTTGTGCAAAGCTCATTGAGGAACTTATAAGCACTCATGTTGCATGAAACTTGGTTTAGAGTCCTAGAAACGCGTTGTTACATGTTTCATAAGTTCGTGAAACTGTACAAACCTCATTGAGGAACTTTTAAGCACTCATGTTGCATGAAACTTCGTTTAGAGTCCTAGAAACACGTTGTTAGATGTTTCATACGTTCGTCAAAATTGTACAAATCAAATTGAGGAACTTATAAACACTCATGTTGCATGAAACTTGGGTTAGAGTCGTAGAAACGTGTTTTTAGATGTTTCATACGTTCTTCAAACTTTTACAAAGCTCATTGAGACACTTATAAGCAGTCATGTTACATGAAACTTGGTTTAGAGTCCTAGAAACGCGTTGTTAGATGTTTCATACTTTCGTGAAACTTGAACAAAGCTCATTGAGGAACTTATAAGCACTCATGTTGCATGAAAATTAGTTTAGAGTCCTAGAAACGCGTTGTTAGATGTTTCATAATTTTGTGAAACTTGTACAAAGCTCATTGAGGAACTTATAAGCACTCATGTTGCATGAAACTTTGTTTAGAGTCCTAGAAATGCGTTGTTAGATGTTTCATAAATTCGTCAAACTTGTACAAAGCTCATTGAGGAACTTATAAGCTCTCATGTTGCATGAAACTTGGTTTAGAGTCCTAGAAACACGTTGTTAGATGTTTCATACGTTCGTTAAACTTGTACAAAGCTCATTGAGACACTTATAAGCATTCATGTTGCATGAAACTTGGTTTAGAGTCCTAGAAACATGTTGTTAGATGTTTCATACGTTCTTCAAACTTGTACAAAGCTCATTGAGACACTTATAAGCCCTCATGTTGCATTAAACTTGGTTTAGAGTCCTAGA
Organism: Cochlearia excelsa; assembly: GCA_963556525.1. Taxonomy (NCBI): domain Eukaryota; kingdom Viridiplantae; phylum Streptophyta; class Magnoliopsida; order Brassicales; family Brassicaceae; genus Cochlearia; species Cochlearia excelsa. The sequence continues at coordinate 32,474,132 of OY748327.1, read as the reverse complement.
AACGCGTTGTTAAATGTTTCATACGTTCTTCAAACTTGTACAAAGCTCATTCGGGAACTTATAAGCAGTCATGTTGCATGAAACTTGGTTTAGAGTCCTAGAAACGTGTTGTTAGATGTTTCATACGTTCGTCAAACTTGTACAAAGCTCATTGAGGAACTTATAAGCTCTCATGTTGCATGAAACTTGGTTTAAAGTCCTAGAAACGGGTTGTTCGATGTTTCATAATTTCGTGAAACTGGTACAAACCTCATTAAGGAACTTATAAGCACTCATGTTGCATGAAACTTGGTTTAGAGTCCTAGAAATGCTTTGTTAGATGTTTCATACGTTCGTCAAACTTGTACAAAGCTCATTGAGGAACTTATAAACACTCATATTGCATGAAATTTGGTTTAAAGTCCTCGAAACGCGTTGTTAGATGTTTCATACGTTCGTCAAACTTGTACAAAGCTCATTGAGACACTTATAAACACTCATGTTGCATTAAACTTGGATTAGAGTCCTCGAAACGCGTTGTTAGATGTTTCATACGTTCGTCAAACTTGTACAAAGCTCATTGAGGAACTTATAAGCACTCATGTTGCATGAAACTTGGTTTAGAGTCCTCGAAATGCGTAGTTAGATGTTTTATACGTTCGTCAAACTTGAACAAAGCTCATTGAGGAACTTATAAGCACTCATGTTGCATGAAACTTGGTTTAGAGTCCTAGAAACGCGTTGTTAGATGTTTCATAATTTCGTCAAACTTGTACAAAGCTCATTGAGGAACTTATAAGCTCTCATGTTGCATGAAACTTGGTTTAGAGTCCTAGAAACACGTTGTTAAATGTTTCATAAGTTCGTCAAACTTGTACAAAGCTCATTGAGGAACTTATAAGCACTCATGTTGCATGAAACTTGGTTTAGAGTCCTAGAAACGCGTTGTTAGATGTTTCATATGTTCGTCAAACGTGTACAAATCTCATTGAGGAACTTATAAGCTCTCATGTTGCATGAAACTTGGTTTAGAGTCCTAGAAACGCGTTGTTAGATGTTTCATAAGTTCGTGAAACTTGTACAAACCTCATTGAGGAACTTATAAGCATTCATGTTGTATGAAACTTCTTTTAGAGTCCTAGAAAAGCGTTGTTAGATGTTTCATACGTTCGTCAAAATTGTACAAAGCTCATTGAGGAACATATAAGCACTCATGTTGCATGAAACTTGGTTTAGAGTCCTAGAAACGCGTTGTTAGATGTTTCATAAGTTCGTGAAACTTGTACAAAGCTTATTGAGGAACTTATAAGCACTCATGTTACAGGAAACTTTGTTTAGAGTCCTAGAAGCGCGTTGTTAGATGTTTCATACGTTCGTCAAACTTGTACAAAGCTCATTGAGACACTTATAAGCACTCATGTTAAATGAAACTTGGTTTAGATTCCTAGAAGCGCGTTGTTAGATGTTTCATACGTTCGTCAAACTTGTACAAAGCTCATTGAGACACTTATAAGCACTCTTGTTGCATGAAACTTGGTTTAGTCCTAGAAACGCGTTGTTAGATGTTTCATACGTTCGTCAAACTTGTACAAAGCTCATTGAGGAACTTATAAGCACTCATGTTGCATGAAACTTGGTTTAGAGTCCTAGAAACGCGTTGTTAGATGTTTCATACGTTCGTCAAACTTGTACAAAGCTCATTGAGACACTTATAAGCACTCATGTTGCATGAAACTTGGTTTAGAGTCCTAGAAGCGCGTTGTTAGATGTTTCATACGTTCGTCAAACTTGTACAAAGCTCATTGAGGAACTTATAATAACTCATATTGCATGAAACTTGGTTTAGAGTCCTAGAAACGCGTTGTTAGATGTTTCATAAGTTCGTTCAAAGCTCATTGAGACACTTATAAGCACTCATGTTGCATGAAACTTGGTTTAGAGTCCTAGAAACGCGTTTTTAGATGTTTCATACGTTCGTAAAACTTTTACGAAGCTCATTGAGGAACTTATAAGCACTCATGTTGCATGAAACTTGGTTTAGAGTCCTAGAAACGCGTTGTTAGATGTTTCATAAGTTCGTCAAACTTGTACAAAGCTCATTGAGGAACTTATAAGCATTGATGTTGCATGGAACTTAGTTAAGAGTCCTAGAAACGCGTTGTTAGATATTTCATACGTTCGCGAAACTTGTACAAAGCTCATTGAGGAACTTATAAGCACTCATGTTGCATGGAACTTGGTTTAGAGTCCTAGAAATGCGTTGTTAGATGTTTCATAATTTCGCGAAACTTGTACAAAGCTCATTGAGGAACTTATAAGCACTCATGTTGCATGGAACTTGGTTTAGAGTCCTAGAAATGCGTTGTTAGATATTTCATAAGTTCGTGAAACTTGTACAAAGCTCAATGAGACACTTATAAGCACTCATGTTGCATGAAACTTGGTTTAGAGTCCTAGAAATGCGTTGTTAGATGTTTCATACGTTCGTCAAACTTGTACAAAGCTCAATGAGACACTTATAAACACTCATGTTGCATGAAACTTGGTTTAAAGTCCTCGAAACGCGTTGTTAGATGTTTCATACGTTCGTCAAACTTGTACAAAGCTCATTGAGGAACTTATAAGCATTCATGTTGCATGAAACTTGGTTTAGAGTCCTAAAAACGCGTTGTTAGATGTTTCATACGTTCGTCAAACTTGTACAAAGCTCATTGAGGAACTTATAAGCACTCATGTTGCATGAAACTTGTTTTAGAGTCCTAGAAACTAGTTGTTAGATGTTTCATAATTTCGTCAAACTTGTACAAAGCTCATTAAGGAACTTATAAGCACTCATGTTGCATGAAACTTGGTTTAGAGTCCTAGAAACGCGTTGTTAGATGTTTCATAATTTCGTGAAAGTTGTACAAAGCTCATAGAGGAACTTATAAGCACTCATGTTGCATGGAACTTGGTTTAGAGTCCTAGAAACACGTTGTTAGATGTTTCATAAGTTCGTCAAAGTTGTACAAAGCTCATTGAAGAACTTATAAGCACTCATGTTGCATGAAACTTTGTTTAGAGTCCTAGAAACGAGTTGTTAGATGTTTCATAAGTTCGTGAAACTTGTACAAAGCTCATTGAGGAACTTATAAGCACTCATGTTGCATGAAACTTGGTTTAGAGTCCTAGAAGCGCGTTGTTAGATGTTTCATACGTTCGTCAAACTTGTACAAAGCTCATTGAGGAACTTATAAGCATTGACGTTGCATGAAACTTGGTTTAGAGTCCACGAAACGCGTTGTTAAATGTTTCATAAGTTCGTCAAACTTGTACAAAGCTCATTGAGGAACTTATAAGCACTCATGTTGCATGAAACTTGGTTTAGAGTCCTAGAAATGCGTTGTTAGAAGTTTCATACGTTCGTCAGACTTGTACAAAGCTCAATGAGACACTTATAAACACTCATGTTGCATGAAACTTGGTTTAAAGTCCTCGAAACGCTTTGTTAGATGTTTCATACGTTCGTCAAACTTGTACAAAGCTTATTGAGACACTTATAAACATTCATGTTGCATGAAACTTGGTTTAGAGTCCTCGAAACGCGTTGTTAGATGTTTCATACGTTCGTCAAACTTGTACAAAGCTCATTGAGGAACTTATAAGCACTCATGTTGCATGAAACTTGGTTTAGAGTCCACGAAACTCGTTGTTAAATGTTTCATACGTTCGTCAAACTTGTACAAAGCTCATTGAGGAACTTATAAGCACTCATGTTGCATGAAACTTGGTTTAGAGTCCTAGAAATGCGTTGTTAGAAGTTTCATACGTTCGTCAGACTTGTACAAAGCTCAATGAGACACTTATAAACACTCATGTTGCATGAAACTTGGTTTAAAGTCCTCGAAACGCGTTGTTAGATGTTTCATACGTTCGTCAAACTTGTACAAAGCTTATTGAGACACTTATAAACATTCATGTTGCATGAAACTTGGTTTAGAGTCCTCGAAACGCGTTGTTAGATGTTTCATACGTTCGTCAAACTTGTACAAAGCTCATTGAGGAACTTATAAGCACTCATGTTGCATGAAACTTGGTTTAGAGTTCTCGAAACGCGTTGTTAGATGTTTCATACGTTCGTCAAACTTGTACAAAGCTCATTGAGGAACTTATAAGCTCTCATGTTGCATGAAACTTGGTTTGGAGTCCTAGAAACACGTTGTTAGATGTTTCATAAGTTCGTCAATTTTGTACAAAGCTCATTGAGGAACTTATAAGCACTCATGTTGCATGAAACTTGGTTTAGAGTCCTAGAAACGCGTTGTTAGATGTTTCATAATTTCGTGAAAGTTGTACAAAGCTCATTGAAGAACTTATAAGCACTCATGTTGCATGGAACTTGGTTTAGAGTCCTAGAAACGCGTTGTTAGATGTTTCATAAGTTCGTCAAACTTGTACAAAGCTCATTGAAGAACCTATAAGCTTTCATGTTGCATGAAACTTGGTTTAGAGTCCAAGAAACGAGTTGTTAGATGTTTCATAAGTTCGTGAAACTTGTACAAAGCTCATTGAGGAACTTATAAGCACTCATGTTGCATGAAACTTGGTTTAGAGTCCTAGAAGCGCGTTGTTAGATGTTTCATACGTTCGTCAAACTTGTACAAAGCTCATTGAGGAACTTATAAGCATTGACGTTGCATGAAACTTGGTTTAGAGTCCTCGAAACGCGTTGTTAAATGTTTCATACTTTCGTCAAACTTGTACAAAGCTCATTGAGGAACTTATAAGCCCTCATGTTGCATGAAACTTGGTTTAGAGTCCTAGAAATGCGTTGTTAGATGTTTCATAAGTTCGTGAAACCTTTATAAAGCTCATTGAGGAACTTATAAGCACTCATGTTGCATGAAACTTGGTTTAGAGTCCTAGAAACGCGTTGTTATATGTTTCATACGTTCGTCAAACTTGTACAAAGCTCAATGAGGAACTTATAAACACTCATGTTGCATGAAACTTGGTTTAGGGTCCTCGAAACGCGTTGTTAGATGTTTCATACGTTAGTCAAACTTGTACAAAGCTCATTGAGGAACTTATAAGCTCTCATGTTGCATGAAACTTGGTTTAGAGTCCTAGAAACGCGTTGTTAGATGTTTCATAATTTCGTGAAACTTGTACAAAGCTCATTGAGGAACTTATAAGCACTCATGTTGCATGGAACTTGGTTTAGAGTCCTAGAAATGCGTTGTTAGATATTTCATAAGTTCGTGAAACTTGTACAAAGCTCAATGAGACACTTATAAGCACTCATGTTGCATGAAACTTGGTTTAGAGTCCTAGAAATGCGTTGTTAGATGTTTCATACGTTCGTCAAACTTGTACAAAGCTCAATGAGACACTTATAAACACTCATGTTGCATGAAACTTGGTTTAAAGTCCTCGAAACGCGTTGTTAGATGTTTCATACGTTCGTCAAACTTGTACAAAGCTCATTGAGGAACTTATAAGCATTCATGTTGCATGAAACTTGGTTTAGAGTCCTAAAAACGCGTTGTTAGATGTTTCATACGTTCGTCAAACTTGTACAAAGCTCATTGAGGAACTTATAAGCACTCATGTTGCATGAAACTTGTTTTAGAGTCCTAGAAACTAGTTGTTAGATGTTTCATAATTTCGTCAAACTTGTACAAAGCTCATTGAGGAACTTATAAGCTCTCATGTTGCATGAAAGTTGGTTTAGAGTCCTAGAAACGCGTTGTTAGATGTTTCATAATTTCGTGAAAGTTGTACAAAGCTCATAGAGGAACTTATAAGCACTCATGTTTCATGTAACTTGGTTTAGAGTCCTAGAAACGCGTTGTTAGATGTTTCATAAGTTCGTCAAAGTTGTACAAAGCTCATTGAAGAACTTATAAGCACTCATGTTGCATGAAACTTGGTTTAGAGTCCTAGAAATGCGTTGTTAGATGTTTCATAAGTTCGTCAAACTTGTATAAAGCTCATTGAAGAATTTATAAGCTCTCATGTTGCATGAAACTTGGTTTAGAGTCCTAGAAACGAGTTGTTAGATGTTTCATAAGTTCGTTAAACTTGTACAAAGATCATTGAGGAACTTATAAGCATTCATGTTGCATGAAACTTGGTTTAGAGTCCTAGAAACGAGTTGTTAGATGTTTCATAAGTTCGTCAAACTTGTACAAAGCTCATTGAGACACTTATAAGAATTCATGTTGCATTAAACTTGGTTTAGAGTCCTAGAAACGCGTTGTTAGATGTTTCATACGTTCGTAAAACTTGTACAATGCTCATTGAGGAACTTATAAGCACTCATGTTGCATGAAACTTGGTTTAGAGTCCTAGAAACGCGTTGTTAGATGTTTCATAAGTTCGTCAAACTTGTACAAAGCTCATTGAGGAACTTATAAGCATTGATGTTGCATGTAATTTAGTTTAGAGTCCTAGAAACGCGTTGTTAGATATTTCATACGTTCGTTAAACTTGTACAAAGCTCATTGAGGAACTTATAAGCTCTCATGTTGAATGAAACTTGGTTTAGAGTCCTAGAAACGCGTTGTTAGATGTTTCATAAGTTCGTGAAAGTTGTACAAAGCTCATAGAGGAACTTATAAGCACTCATGTTTCATGTAACTTGGTTTAGAGTCCTAGAAACGCGTTGTTAGATGTTTCATAAGTTCGTCAAAGTTGTACAAAGCTCATTGAAGAACTTATAAGCACTCATGCTGCATGAAACTTGGTTTAGAGTCCTAGAAACGCGTTGTTAGATGTTTCATAATTTCGTGAAAGTTGTACAAAGCTCATTGAGGAACTTATAAGCACTCATGTTGCATGAAACTTGGTTTAGAGTCCTAGAAACGCATTGTTATATGTTTCATACGTTCGTCAAACTTGTACAAAGCTCAAAGAGGAACTTATAAACACTCATGTTGCATGAAACTTGGTTTAGAGTCCTCGAAACGCGTTATTAGATGTTTCATAAGTTCGCCAAACTTGTATAAAGCTCATTGAAGAACTTATAAGCTCTCATGTTGCATGAAACTTGGTTTAGAGTCCTAGAAACGAATTGTTAGATGTTTCATAAGTTCGTTAAACTTGTACAAAGCTCATTGAGGAACTTATAAACATTCATGTTGCATGAAACTTGGTTCAGAGTCCTAGAAACGAGTTGTTAGATGTTTCATAAGTTCGTCAAACTTGTACAAAGCTCATTGAGACACTTATAAGCATTCATGTTGCATGAAACTTGGTTTAGAGTCCTAGAAACGCGTTGTTTGATGTTTCATAAGTTCGTCAAACTTGTACAAAGCTCATTGAGGAACTTATAAGCATTGATGTTGCATGGAACTTAGTTTAGAGTCCTAGAAACGCGTTGTTAGATATTTCATATGTTCGTTAAACTTGTACAAAGCTCATTGAGGAACTTATAAGCTCTCATGTTGAATGAAACTTGGTTTAGAGTCCTAGAAACGCGTTTTTAGATGTTTCATAAGTTCGTGAAACTTGTACAAACCTCATTGAGGAACTTATAAGCACTCATGTTGCATGAAACTTCGTTTAGAGTCCTAGAAACACGTTGTTAAATGTTTCATACCTTCGTCAAAATTGTACAAATCTCATTGAGGAACTTATAAACACTCATGTTGCATGAAACTTGGTTTAGAGTCCTAGAAACGTGTTGTTAGACGTTTCATACGTTCGTCAAACTTGTACAAAGCTCATTGAGGAACTTATAAGCACTCATGTTACATGAAACTTGGTTTAGAATCCTAGAAACGCGTTGTTAGATGTTTCATACTTTCGTGAAACTTGTACAAAGATCATTGAGGAACTTATAAGCACTCATGTTGCATGAAACTTGGTTTAGAGTCCTAGAAACGCGTTGTTAGATGTTTCATAATTTCGTGAAACTTGTACAAAGCTCATTGAGGAACTTATAAGCACTCATGTTGCATGAAACTTGGTTTAGAGTCCTAGAAACAAGTTGTTAGATGTTTCATAAGTTCGTCAAACTTGTACAAAGCTCATTGAGACACTGATAAGCATTCATGTTGCATGAAACTTGGTTTAGAGTCCTAGAAACATGTTGTTAGATGTTTCATACGTTCTTCAAACTTGTACAAAGCTCATTGAGACACTTATAAGCTCTCATGTTGCATGAAACTTGGTTTAGAGTCCTAGAAACGCGTTGTTAAATGTTTCATACGTTCTTCAAACTTGTACAAAGCTCATTGAGGAACTTATAAGCACTCATGTTGCATGAAACTTGGTTTAGAGTCCTGGAAACGTGTTGTTAGATGTTTCATACGTTCGTAAAACTTGTACAAAGCTCATTGAGGAACTTATAAGCTCTCATGTTGCATGAAACTTGGTTTAAAGTCCTAGAAACGGGTTGTTAGATGTTTCATAAGTTCGTGAAACTTGTACAAACCTCATTAAGGAACTTATAAGCATTCATGTTGCATGAAACTTTGTTTAGAGTCCTAGAAACGCGTTGTTAGATGTTTCATACGTTCGTCAAACTTGTACAAAGCTCATTGAGGAACTTATAATAACTCATGTTGCATGAAATTTGGTTTAGATTGCTAGAAACGCGTTGTTAGATGTTTCATAAGTTCGTGAAACTTGTACAAAGCTCATTGAGGAACTTTTAAGCACTCATGTTGCATGAAACGTGGTTTAGAGTCTTAGAAACACGTTGTTAGATGTTTCATACGTTCGTCAAACTTGTACAGAGCTCATTCAGACACTTATAAACACTCTTGTTGCATGAAACTTGGTTTAGAGTCCTCGAAACGCGTTGTTAGATGTTTCATATGTTCGTCAAACTTGTACAAAGCTCAATGAGGAACTTATAATCTCTCATGTTGCATGAAACTTGGTTTAGAGTCCTAGAAACGCGTTGTTAGATGTTTCATACGTTCGTCAAACTTGTACAAAGCTCATTGAGACACTTATAAGCACTCATGTTGCATGAAACTTGGTTTAGAGTCCTAGAAAAGCGTTGTTAGATGTTTCATACGTTCGCCAAACCTGTACAAAGCTCATTGAGGAAATTATAAGCTCTCATGTTGCATGAAACTTGGTTTAGAGTTCTAGAAACGCGTTGTTAGATGTTTCATAATTTCGTGAAACTTGTACAAAGCTCATTGAGGAACTTATAAGCACTCATGTAACATGAAACTTGGTTTAGAGTCCTAGAAACGCGTTGTTAGATGTTTCATAAGTTCTTCAAACTTGTACAAAGCTCATTGAGGAACTTTATAAGCTCTCATATTGCATGAAACTTGGTTTAGTGTCCTATAAACACGTTGTTAAATGTTTCATACGTTTGTCAAACTTGTACAAAGCTCATTGAGGAATTTATAAGCTCTCATGTTGCATGAAACGTGGTTTAGAGTCCTAGAATCGAGTTGTTAGATGTTTCATAAGTTCGTCAAACTTGTACAAAGCTCATTGAGACATTTATAAGCATTCATGTTGCATGAAACTTGGTTTAGAGTCCTAGAAACGCGTTTTTAGATGTTTCATACGTTCTTCAAACTTGTACAAAGCTCATTGAGACACTTATAAGTTCTCATGTTGCATGAAACTTTGTTTAGAGTCCTAGAAACGCTTTCGTTAGTTGTTTCATACGTTCTTCAAACTTGTACAAAGCTCATTGAGTAACTTATAAGCACTCATGTTGCATGAAACTTGGTTTAGAGTCCTAGAAACGCGTTGTTAGATGTTTCATATGTTTGTCAAACTTGTACAAAGCTCATTGAGGAACTTATAAGCTCTCATGTTGCATGAAACTTGGTTTAGAGTCCTAGAAACGCGTTGTTAGATGTTTCATAAGTTCGTGAAACTTGTACAAACCTCATTGAGGAACTTATAATCATTCATGTTGCATGAAACTTCGTTTAGAGTCCTAGAAAAGCGTTGTTAGATGTTTCATACGTTCGTCAAAATTGTACAAAGCTCATTGAGGAACTTATAAGCACTCATGTTGCATGAAACTTGGTTTAGAGTCCTAGAAACGCGTTGTTAGATGTTTCATATGTTCATGAAACTTGTACAAAGCTTATTGAGGTACTTATAAGCACTCATGTTACATGAAACTTGGTTTAGAGTCCTAGACGCGCGTTGTTAGATGTTTCATACGTTCGTCAAACTTGTACAAAGCTCATTGAGACACTTATAAGCACTCTTGTTGCATGAAACTTGGTTTAGAGTCCTAGAAACGCGTTGTTAGATGTTTCATACGTTCGTCAAACTTGTACAAAGCTCATTGAGGAACTTATAAGCACTCATGTTGCATGAAACTTGGTTTAGAGTCCTAGAAACGCGTTGTTAGATGTTTCATACGTTCGTCAAACTTGTACAAAGCTCATTGAGACACTTATAAACACTCATGTTGCATGAAACTTGGTTTAGAGTCCTAGAAACACATTGTTAGATGTTTCAAACGTTCGTCAAACTTGTACAAAGCTCATTGAGGAACTTATAAGCACTCATGTTGCATGAAACTTGGTTTAGAGTCCTAGAAACGCGTTGTTAGATGTTTCATACGATCTTCAAACTTGAACAAAGCTCATTGAGACACTTATAAGCACTCATGTTGCATGAAACTTGGTTTAGAGTCCTAGAAACGCGTTGTTAGATGTTTCATATGTTCGTGAAACTTGTACAAAGCTTATTGAGGTACTTATAAGCACTCATGTTACATGAAACTTGGTTTAGAGTCCTAGAAGCGCGTTGTTAGATGTTTCATACGTTCGTCAAACTTGTACAAAGCTCATTGAGACACTTATAAGCACTCTTGTTGCATGAAACTTGGTTTAGAGTCCTAGAAACGCGTTGTTAGATGTTTCATACGTTCGTCAAACTTGTACAAAGCTCATTGAGGAACTTATAAGCACTCATGTTGCATGAAACTTGGTTTAGAGTCCTAGAAACGCGTTGTTATATGTTTCATACGTTCGTCAAACTTGTACAAAGCTCATTGAGACACTTATAAACACTCATGTTGCATGAAACTTGGTTTAGAGTCCTAGAAACACATTGTTAGATGTTTCAAACGTTCGTCAAACTTGTACAAAGCTCATTGAGGAACTTATAAGCACTCATGTTGCATGAAACTTGGTTTAGAGTCCTAGAAACGCGTTGTTAGATGTTTCATACGATCTTCAAACTTGAACAAAGCTCATTGAGACACTTATAAGCACTCATGTTGCATGAAACTTGGTTTAGAGTCCTAGAAACGCGTTGTTAGATGATTTATACGTTCGTCAAACTTGTACAAAGCTCATTGAGCAACTTATCAGCACTCATGTTGCATGAAACTTGGTTTAGAGTCCTAGAAACGCGTCGTTAGATGTTTCATACGTTCGTCAAACTTGTACAAAGCTCATTGAGGAACTTATAAGCATTCATGTTGCATGAAACTTGGTTTAGAGTCCTAGAAACGCGTTGTTAGATGTTTCATACGTTCGTCAAACTTGTACAAAGCTCATTGAGGAACTTATAAGCACTCATGTTGCATGAAACTTTGTTTAGAGTCCTAGAAACACGTTGTTATATGTTTCATAAATTCGTCAAACTTGTACAAAACTCATTGAGGAACTTATAAGCTCTCATGTTGCATGAAACTTGGTTTAGAGTCCTAGAAACACGTTGTTAGATGTTTCATACGTTCGATAAACTTGTACAAAGCTCATTGAGGAACTTATAAGCTCTCATGTTGCATGAAACTTGGTTTAGAGTCCTAGAAACGATTTGTTAGATGTTACATAAGTTCGTCAAACTTGTACAAAGCTCATTGAGAAACTTATAAGCATTCATGTTGCATGAAACTTGGTTTAGAGTCCTAGAAACATGTTGTTAGATGTTTCATACGTTCGTCAAAATTGTACAAAGCTCATTGAGGAACTTATAAGCACTCATGTTGCATGAAACTTGGTTTAGAGTCCTAGAAACGCGTTGTTAGATGTTTCATAAGTTCGTGAAACTTGTACAAACCTCATTGAGGAACTTATAATCATTCATGTTGCATGAAACTTCGTTTAGAGTCCTAGAAAAGCGTTGTTAGATGTTTCATACGTTCGTCAAAATTGTACAAAGCTCATTGAGGAACTTATAAGCACTCATGTTGCATGAAACTTGGTTTAGAGTCCTAGAAACGCGTTGTTAGATGTTTCATATGTTCGTGAAACTTGTACAAAGCTTATTGAGGTACTTATAAGCACTCATGTTACATGAAACTTGGTTTAGAGTCCTAGAAGCGCGTTGTTAGATGTTTCATACGTTCGTCAAACTTGTACAAAGCTCATTGAGACACTTATAAGCACTCTTGTTGCATGAAACTTGGTTTAGAGTCCTAGAAACGCGTTGTTAGATGTTTCATACGTTCGTCAAACTTGTACAAAGCTCATTGAGGAACTTATAAGCACTCATGTTGCATGAAACTTGGTTTAGAGTCCTAGAAACGCGTTGTTAGATGTTTCATACGTTCGTCAAACTTGTACAAAGCTCATTGAGACACTTATAAACACTCATGTTGCATGAAACTTGGTTTAGAGTCCTAGAAACACATTGTTAGATGTTTCAAACGTTCGTCAAACTTGTACAAAGCTCATTGAGGAACTTATAAGCACTCATGTTGCATGAAACTTGGTTTAGAGTCCTAGAAACGCGTTGTTAGATGTTTCATACGATCTTCAAACTTGAACAAAGCTCATTGAGACACTTATAAGCACTCATGTTGCATGAAACTTGGTTTAGAGTCCTAGAAACGCGTTGTTAGATGTTTCATATGTTCGTGAAACTTGTACAAAGCTTATTGAGGTACTTATAAGCACTCATGTTACATGAAACTTGGTTTAGAGTCCTAGAAGCGCGTTGTTAGATGTTTCATACGTTCGTCAAACTTGTACAAAGCTCATTGAGACACTTATAAGCACTCTTGTTGCATGAAACTTGGTTTAGAGTCCTAGAAACGCGTTGTTAGATGTTTCATACGTTCGTAAAACTTGTACAAAGCTCATTGAGGAACTTATAAGCACTCATGTTGCATGAAACTTGGTTTAGAGTCCTAGAAACGCGTTGTTAGATGTTTCATACGTTCGTCAAACTTGTACAAAGCTCATTGAGACACTTATAAACACTCATGTTGCATGAGACTTGGTTTAGAGTCCTAGAAACACATTGTTAGATGTTTCAAACGTTCGTCAAACTTGTACAAAGCTCATTGAGGAACTTATAAGCACTCATGTTGCATGAAACTTGGTTTAGAGTCCTAGAAACGCGTTGTTAGATGTTTCATACGATCTTCAAACTTGAACAAAGCTCATTGAGACACTTATAAGCACTCATGTTGCATGAAACTTGGTTTAGAGTCCTAGAAACGCGTTGTTAGATGATTTATACGTTCGTCAAACTTGTACAAAGCTCATTGAGCAACTTATCGAACTCATGTTGCATGAAACTTGGTTTAGAGTCCTAGAAACGCGTCGTTAGATGTTTCATACGTTCGTCAAACTTGTACAAAGCTCATTGAGGAACTTATAAGCATTCATGTTGCATGAAACTTGGTTTAGAGTCCTAGAAACGCGTTGTTAGATGTTTCATACGTTCGTCAAACTTGTACAAAGCTCATTGAGGAACTTATAAGCACTCATGTTGCATGAAACTTTGTTTAGAGTCCTAGAAACACGTTGTTATATGTTTCATAAATTCGTCAAACTTGTACAAAACTCATTGAGGAACTTATAAGCTCTCATGTTGCATGAAACTTGGTTTAGAGTCCTAGAAACACGTTGTTAGATGTTTCATACGTTCGATAAACTTGTACAAAGCTCATTGAGGAACTTATAAGCTCTCATGTTGCATGAAACTTGGTTTAGAGTCCTAGAAACGAGTTGTTAGATGTTTCATAAGTTCGTCAAACTTGTACAAAGCTCATTGAGAAACTTATAAGCATTCATGTTGCATGAAACTTGGTTTAGAGTCCTAGAAACATGTTGTTAGATGTTTCATACGTTCGTCAAAATTGTACAAAGCTCATTGAGGAACTTATAAGCACTCATGTTGCATGAAACTTGGTTTAGAGTCCTAGAAACGCGTTGTTAGATGTTTCATATGTTCGTGAAACTTGTACAAAGCTTATTGAGGTACTTATAAGCACTCATGTTACATGAAACTTGGTTTAGAGTCCTAGAAGCGCGTTGTTAGATGTTTCATACGTTCGTCAAACTTGTACAAAGCTCATTGAGACACTTATAAGCACTCATGTTGCATGAAACTTGGTTTAGAGTCCTAGAAGCGCGTTGTTAGATGTTTCATACGTTCGTCAAACTTGTACAAAGCTCATTGAGACACTTATAAGCACTCTTGTTGCATGAAACTTGGTTTAGAGTCCTAGAAAAGCGTTGTTAGATGTTTCATACGTTCGTCAAAATTGTACAAAGCTCATTGAGGAACTTATAAGCACTCATGTTGCATGAAACTTGGTTTAGAGTCCTAGAAACGCGTTGTTAGATGTTTCATATGTTCGTGAAACTTGTACAAAGCTTATTGAGGTACTTATAAGCACTCATGTTACATGAAACTTGGTTTAGAGTCCTAGAAGCGCGTTGTTAGATGTTTCATACGTTCGTCAAACTTGTACAAAGCTCATTGAGACACTTATAAGCACTCATGTTGCATGAAACTTGGTTTAGAGTCCTAGAAGCGCGTTGTTAGATGTTTCATACGTTCGTCAAACTTGTACAAAGCTCATTGAGACACTTATAAGCACTCTTGTTGCATGAAACTTGGTTTAGAGTCCTAGAAACGCGTTGTTAGATGTTTCATACGTTCGTCAAACTTGTACAAAGCTCATTGAGGAACTTATAAGCACACATGTTGCATGAAACTTGGTTTAGAGTCCTAGAAACGAGTTGTTAGATGTTTCATACGTTCGTCAAACTTGTACAAAGCTCATTGAGACACTTATAAGCACTCATGTTGCATGAAACTTGGTTTAGAGTCCTAGAAACACATTGTTAGATGTTTCAAACGTTCGTCAAACTTGTACAAAGCTCATTGAGGAACTTATAAGCACTCATGTTGCATGAAACTTGGTTTAGAGTCCTAGAAACGCGTTGTTAGATGTTTCATACGATCTTCAAACTTGAACAAAGCTCATTGAGACACTTATAAGCACTCATGTTGCATGAAACTTGGTTTAGAGTCCTAGAAACGCGTTGTTAGATGATTTATACGTTCGTCAAACTTGTACAAAGCTCATTGAGCAACTTATAAGCACTCATGTTGCATGAAACTTGGTTTAGAGTCCTAGAAACGCGTTGTTAGATGTTTCATACGTTCGTCAAACTTGTACAAAGCTCATTGAGGAACTTATAAGCATTCATGTTGCATGAAACTTGGTTTAGAGTCCTAGAAACGCGTTGTTAGATGTTTCATACGTTCGTCAAACTTGTACAAAGCTCATTGAGGAACTTATAAGCACTCATGTTGCATGAAACTTTGTTTAGAGTCCTAGAAACGCGTTGTTATATGTTTCATAAATTCGTTAAACTTGTACAAAGCTCATTGAGAAACTTATAAGCATTCATGTTGCATGAAACTTGGTTTAGAGTCCTAGAAACATGTTGTTAGATGTTTCATACGTTCTTCAAACTTGTACAAAGCTCATTGAGACATAAGCTCTCATGTTGCATGAAACTTGGTTTAGAGTCCTAGAAACGCGTTGTTAAATGTTTCATACGTTCTTCAAACTTGTACAAAGCTCATTGAGGAACTTATAAGCACTCATGTTGCATGAAACTTGGTTTAGAGTCCTAGAAACGCGTTGTTAGATGTTTCATACGTTCGTCAAACTTGTACAAAGCTCATTGAGGAACTTATAATAACTCATGTTGCATGAAACTTGGTTTAGAGTCATAGAAACGCGTTGTTAGATGTTTCATAAGTTCGTGAAACTTGTACAAAGCTCATTGAGGAATTTATAATCTCTCATGTTGCATGAAACTTGGTTTAGAGTCCTAGAAACGCGTTGTTAGATGTTTCATACGTTCGTCAAACTTGTACAAAGCTCATTGAGACACTTATAAGCACTCATGTTGCATGAAACTTGGTTTAGAGACCTAGAAAAGCGTTGTTAGATGTTTCATACGTTCGTCAAACCTGTACAAAGCGCATTGAGAAAATTATAATCTCTAATGTTGCATGAACTTGGTTTAGATTCCTAGAAGCGCGTTGTTAGATGTTTCATACGTTCGTCAAACTTGTACAAAGCTCATTGAGACACTTATAAGCACTCTTGTTGCATGAAACTTGGTTTAGAGTCCTAGAAACGCGTTGTTAGATGTTTCATACGTTCTTCAAACTTGTACAAAGCTCATTGAGTAACTTATAAGCACTCATGTTGCATGAAACTTGGTTTAGAGTCCTAGAAACGCGTTGTTAGATGTTACATACGTTCTTCAAACTTGTACAAAGCTCATTGAGGAACTTATAAGCACTCATGTTGCATGAAACTTGGTTTAGAGTCCTAGAAACGCGTTGTTAGATGATTCATACGTTCTTCAAACTTGTACACACCTCATTGAGGAACTTATAAGCTCTCATGTTGCATGAAACTTGATTTAGAGTCCTAGAAACTCGTTGTTAGATGTTTCATACGTTCGTGAAACTTATACAAAGGTCATTGAGGAACTTATAAGCACTCATGTTGCATGAAACTTGGTTTAGAGTCCTAGAAACGCGTTGTTAGATGTTTCATAAGTTCGTGAAACTTGTACAAAGCTCATTGAGGAACTTATAAGCACTCATGTTGCATGAAACTTGGTTTAGAGTCCTAGAAACGCGTTGTTAGATGTTTCATACGTTCGTCATACTTGTACAAAGCTCATTGAGACACTTATAAACACTCATGTTGCATGAGACTTGGTTTAGAGTCCTCGAACGCGTTGTTAGGTGTTTCATACATTCGTCAAACTTGTACAAAGCTCATTGAGAAACTTATAAGCACTCATGTTGCATGAAACTTGGTTTAGAGTACTAGAAAAGCATTGTTAAATGTTTCATAAGTTCGTCAACTTGTACAAATCTCATTGAGACACTTATAATCTCTCATTTTGCATGAAACTTGGTTTAGAGTCCTAGAAACGCGTTGTTAGATGTTTCATAAGTTCTAGAAACTTGTACAAAGCTTATTTAGGAACTTATAAGCAGTCATGTTGCATGAAACTTGGTTTAGAGTCCTAGAAACGCGTTGTTAGATGTTTCATAAGTTCGTGAAACTTGTACAAAGCTCATTGAGGAACTTATAAGCACTCATGTTGCATGAAACTTGGTTTAGAGTACTAGAAAAAGGTTGTTAAATGTTTCATAAGTTCGTGAAACTTGTACAACGCTCATTGAGGAACTTATAAGCACTCATGTTGCATGAAACTTGGTTTAGAGTCCTAGAAACGCGTTGTTAGATGTTTCATAAGTTTTTCTACTCGTACAAAGCTCATTGAGACACTTATAATCACTCATGTTGCATGAAACTTGGTTTAGAGTCCTAGAAACGTGTTGTTAGATGTTTCATAAGTTCGTGAAAATTGTACAAAGCTCATTGAGGAACTTATAAGCTCTCATGTTGCATGAAACTTGGTTTAGAGTCCTAGAAACGCGTTGTTAGATGTTTCATACGTTCGTCAAACTTGTACAAAGCTCATGGAGGAACTTATAAGCACTCATGTTGCATGAAACTTGGTTTAGAGTCCTAGAAACGCGTTGTTAGATGTTTCATAAGTTCGTGAAACTTGTACAAAGCTCATTGAGGAACTTATAAGCTCTCATGTTGCATGAAACTTGGTTTAGAGTCCTAGAAACGCGTTGTTAGATGTTTCATACGTTCGTCAAACTTGTACAAAGCTCATTGAGAGACTTATAAACACTCTTGTTGCATGAAACTTGGTTTAGACTCCTCGAAACGCGTTGTTAGATGTTTCATACGTTCGTCAAACTTGTACAAAGCTCATTGAGGAACTTATAATCTCTCATGTTGCATGAAATTTGGTTTAGAGTCCTAGAAACGCGTTGTTAGATGTTTCATACGTTCGTCAAACTTGTACAAATCTCATTGAGACACTTATAAGCACTCATGTTGCATGAAACTTGGTTTAGAGTCCTAGAAACGCGTTGTTAGATGTTTCATACGTTCGTCAAACTTGTACAAAGTTCATTGATGAAATTATAAGCTCTCATGTTGAATGAAACTTGGTTTAGAGTCTAGAAACGCGTTGTTAGATGTTTCATAATTTATTGAAACTTGTACAAAGCTCATTGAGGAACTTATAAGCACTCATGTTGCATGAAACCTGGTTTAGGGTCCTAGAAACGCGTTGTTAGATGTTTCATAAGTTCTTCAAACTTGTACAAAGCTCATTGAGGAACTTATAAGCTCTCATATTGCATGAAACTTGGTTTAGAGTCCTAGAAACATGTTGTTAGATGTTTCATACATTTGTCAAACTTGTACAAAGCTCATTGAGGAACTTATAAGCACTCTTGTTGCATGAAACTTGGTTTAGAGTACTAGAAAAACGTTGTTAAATGTTTCATAAGTTCGTGAAACTTGTACAAAGCTCATTGAGGAACTTATAAGCACTCATGTTGCATGAAACTTGGTTTAGAGTCCTAGAAACGCGTTGTTAGATGTTTCATAAGTTTTTCTACTTGTACAAAGCTCATTGAGACACTTATAATCACTCATGTTGCATGAAACTTGGTCTAGAGTCCTAGAAACGCGTTGTTAGATGTTTCATAAGTTCGTGAAAATTGTACAAAGCTCATTGAGGAATTTATAAGCATTCATGTTGCATGAAACTTGGTTTAGAATCCTAGAAACGCGTTGTTAGATGTTTCATACGTTCGTCAAACTTGTACAAAGCTCATTGAGGAACTTATAAGCACTCATGTTGCATGAAACTTGGTTTAGAGTCCTAGAAACGCGTTGTTAGATGTTTCATAAGTTCGTGAAACTTGTACAAACCTCATTGAGGAACTTATAAGCATTCATGTTGCATGAAAATTTGTTTAGAGTCCTAGAAACGCGTTGTTAGATGTTTCATACGTTCGTCAAACTTGTACAAAGCTCATTGAGGAACTTATAATAACTCATGTTGCATGAAACTTGATTTAGAGTCCTAGAAACACGTTGTTAAATGTTTCATACGTTCGTCAAACTTGTACAAAGCTCATTGAGACACTTATAAACACTCTTGTTGCATGAAACTTGGTTTAGAGTCCTCGAAACGCGTTGTTAGATGTTTCATACGTTCGTCAAACTTGTACAAAGCTCATTGAGACACTTATAAGCACTCTTGTTCCATTAAACTTGGTTTAGAGTCCTAGAAACGCGTTGTTAGATGTTTAATACGTTCATCAAACTTGTACAAAGCTCATTGAGGAACTTATAAGCACTCATGTTGCATGAAACTTGGTTTAGAGTCCTAGAAACGCGTTGTTAGATGTTTCATACGTTCGTCAAACTTGTACAAAGCTCATTGAGGAACTTATAAGCATTCATGTTGCATGAAACTTGGTTTAGAGTCCTAGAAACACGTTGTTAGATGTTTCATACGTTCGTCAAACTTGTAAAAAGCTCATTGAAGAACTTATAAGCACTCATGTTGCATGAAACTTGGTTTAGAGTCCTAGAAACGTGTTGTTAGATGTTTCATACGTTCTTCAAACTTGTACAAAGCTCATTGAGACACTTATAAGCACTCATGTTGCATGAAACTTGGTTTAGAGTCCTAGAAACGCGTTGTTAGATGATTCATACGTTCGTCAAACTTGTACAAAGCTCATTGAGGAACTTATAAGCACTCATATTGCATGAAACTTGGTTTAGAGTCCTAGAAACGTGTTGTTAGATGTTTCATACGTTCGTCAAACTTGTACAAAGCTCATTGAGGAACTTATAAGCATTCATGTTGCATGAAACTTGGTTTAGAGTCCTAGAACGCGTTGTTAGATATTTCATACGTTCGTCAAACTTGTACAAAGCTCATTGAGGAACTTATAAGCACTCATGTTGCATGAAACTTGGTTTAGAGTCATAGAAACGCGTTGTTAGATGTTTCATACGTTCTTCAAACTTGTACAAAGCTCATTGAGGAACTTATAAGCACTCATGTTGCATGAAACTTGGTTTAGAGTCCTAGAAACGCGTTGTTAGATTATTCATACGTTCTTCAAACTTGTACAAACCGCATTGAGGAACTTATAAGCACTCATGTTGCATGAAACTTGGTTTAGAGTCCTAGAAACGTGTTGTTAGATGTTTCATACGTTCTTCAAACTTGTACAAACCTCATTGAGGAACTTATAAGCACTCATGTTGCATGAAACTTGGTTTAGAGTCCTAGAAACGTGTTGTTAGATGTTTCATAGGTTCGTCAAACTTGTACAAACCTCATTGAGGAACTTATAAGCATTCATGTTGCATGAAACTTGGTTTAGAGTCCTAGAACGCGTTGTTAGATGTTTCATACGTTCGTGAAACTTATACAAAGGTCATTGAGGAACTTATAAGCACTCATGTTGCATGAAACTTGGTTTAGAGTCCTAGAAACGCGTTGTTAGATGTTTCATAAGTTCTAGAAACTTGTACAAAGCTTATTTAGGAACTTATAAGCACTCATGTTGCATGAAACTTGGTTTAGATTCCTAGAAGCGCGTTGTTAGATGTTTCATACGTTCGTCAAACTTGTACAAAGCTCATTGAGACACTTATAAGCACTCATGTTGCATGAAACTTGGTTTAGAGTCCTAGAAGCGCGTTGTTAGATGTTTCATACGTTCGTCAAACTTGTACAAAGCTCATTGAGACACTTATAAGCACTCTTGTTGAATGAAACTTGGTTTAGAGTCCTAGAAACGCGTTGTTAGATGTTTCATACGTTCGTGAAACTTGTCCAAAGCTCATTGAGGAACTTATAAGCACTCACGTTGCATGAAACTTGGTTTAGATTCCTAGAAACGCGTTGTTAGATATTTCATACGTTCGTCAAACTTGTACAAAGCTCATTGAGACACTTATAAGCACTCATGTTGCATGAAACTTGGTTTAGAGTCCTAGAAACACATTGTTAGATGTTTCATACGTTCGTCAAACTTGTACAAAGCTCATTGAGGAACTTATAAGCACTCATGTTGCATGAAACTTGGTTTAGAGTCCTAGAAATGCGTTGTTAGATGTTTCATACGTTCGTCAAACTTGTACAAAGCTCATTGAGACACTTATAATCCTTCTTGTTGCATGAAACTTTGTTTAGAGTCCTCGAAACGCGTTGTTAAATTTTTCATACGTTCGTCAAACTTGTACAAAGCTCATTGAGGAACTTATAAGCACTCATGTTGCATGAAACTTGGTTTAGAGTCCTAGAAACGCGTTGTTAAATGTTTCATACGTTCGTCAAACTTGTACAAAGCTCATTGAGGAACTTATAAGCATTCATGTTGCATGAAACTTGGTTTAGAGTCCTAGAAACACGTTGTTAGATGTTTCATACGTTCGTCAAACTTGTAAAAAGCTCATTGAGGAACTTATAAGCACTCATGTTGCATGAAACTTGGTTTAGAGTACTAGAAACGTGTTGTTAGATGTTTCATACGTTCTTCAAACTTGTACAAAGCTCATTGAGACACTTATAAGCACTCATGTTGCATGAAACTTGGTTTAGAGTCCTAGAAACGCGTTGTTAGATGATTCATACGTTCGTCAAACTTGTACAAAGCTCATTGAGGAACTTATAAGCACTCATATTGCATGAAACCTTGTTTAGAGTCCTAGAAACGTGTTGTTAGATGTTTCATACGTTCCTCAAACTTGTACAAAGCTCATTGAGGAACTTATAAGCATTCATGTTGCATGAAACTTGGTTTAGAGTCCTAGAACGCGTTGTTAGATATTTCATACGTTCGTCAAACTTGTACAAAGCTCATTGAGGAACTTATAAGCACTCATGTTGCATGAAACTTGGTTTAGAGTCATAGAAACGCGTTGTTAGATGTTTCATACGTTCTTCAAACTTGTACAAAGCTCATTGAGGAACTTATAAGCACTCATGTTGCATGAAACTTGGTTTAGAGTCCTAGAAACGCGTTGTTAGATTATTCATACGTTCTTCAAACTTGTACAAACCTCATTGAGGAACTTATAAGCACTCATGTTGCATGAAACTTGGTTTAGAGTCCTAGAAACGTGTTGTTAGATGTTTCATACGTTCTTCAAACTTGTACAAACCTCATTGAGGAACTTATAAGCACTCATGTTGCATGAAACTTGGTTTAGAGTCCTAGAAACGTGTTGTTAGATGTTTCATAGGTTCGTCAAACTTGTACAAACCTCATTGAGGAACTTATAAGCATTCATGTTGCATGAAACTTGGTTTAGAGTCCTAGAACGCGTTGTTAGATGTTTCATACGTTCGTGAAACTTATACAAAGGTCATTGAGGAACTTATAAGCACTCATGTTGCATGAAACTTGGTTTAGAGTCCTAGAAACGCGTTGTTAGATGTTTCATAAGTTCTAGAAACTTGTACAAAGCTTATTTAGGAACTTATAAGCACTCATGTTGCATGAAACTTGGTTTAGATTCCTAGAAGCGCGTTGTTAGATGTTTCATACGTTCGTCAAACTTGTACAAAGCTCATTGAGACACTTATAAGCACTCATGTTGCATGAAACTTGGTTTAGAGTCCTAGAAGCGCGTTGTTAGATGTTTCATACGTTCGTCAAACTTGTACAAAGCTCATTGAGACACTTATAAGCACTCTTGTTGAATGAAACTTGGTTTAGAGTCCTAGAAACGCGTTGTTAGATGTTTCATACGTTCGTGAAACTTGTCCAAAGCTCATTGAGGAACTTATAAGCACTCACGTTGCATGAAACTTGGTTTAGATTCCTAGAAACGCGTTGTTAGATATTTCATACGTTCGTCAAACTTGTACAAAGCTCATTGAGACACTTATAAGCACTCATGTTTCATGAAACTTGGTTTAGAGTCCTAGAAACACATTGTTAGATGTTTCATACGTTCGTCAAACTTGTACAAAGCTCATTGAGGAACTTATAAGCACTCATGTTGCATGAAACTTGGTTTAGAGTCCTAGAAATGCGTTGTTAGATGTTTCATACGTTCGTCAAACTTGTACAAAGCTCATTGAGACACTTATAATCCTTCTTGTTGCATGAAACTTTGTTTAGAGTCCTCGAAACGCGTTGTTAAATTTTTCATACGTTCGTCAAACTTGTACAAAGCTCATTGAGGAACTTATAAGCACTCATGTTGCATGAAACTTGGTTTAGAGTCCTAGAAACGCGTTGTTAAATGTTTCATACATTCGTCAAACTTGTACAAAGCTCATTGAGGAACTTATAAGCATTCATGTTGCATGAAACTTGGTTTAGACTCCTAGAAACACGTTGTTAGATGTTTCATACGTTCGTCAAACTTGTAAAAAGCTCATTGAGGAACTTATAAGCACTCATGTTGCATGAAACTTGGTTTAGAGTACTAGAAACGTGTTGTTAGATGTTTCATACGTTCTTCAAACTTGTACAAAGCTCATTGAGACACTTATAAGCACTCATGTTGCATGAAACTTGGTTTAGAGTCCTAGAAACGCGTTGTTAGATGATTCATACGTTCGTCAAACTTGTACAAAGCTCATTGAGGAACTTATAAGCACTCATATTGCATGAAACTTGGTTTAGAGTCCTAGAAACGTGTTGTTAGATGTTTCATACGTTCCTCAAACTTGTACAAAGCTCATTGAGGAACTTATAAGCATTCATGTTGCATGAAACTTGGTTTAGAGTCCTAGAACGCGTTCTTAGATATTTCATACGTTCGTCAAACTTGTACAAAGCTCATTGAGGAACTTATAAGCACTCATGTTGCATGAAACTTGGTTTAGAGTCATAGAAACGCGTTGTTAGATGTTTCATACATTCTTCAAACTTGTACAAAGCTCATTGAGGAACTTATAAGCACTCATGTTGCATGAAACTTGGTTTAGAGTCCTAGAAACGCGTTGTTAGATTATTCATACGTTCTTCAAACTTGTACAAACCTCATTGAGGAACTTATAAGCACTCATGTTGCATGAAACTTGGTTTAGAGTCCTAGAAACGTGTTGTTAGATGTTTCATACGTTCTTCAAACTTGTACAAACCTCATTGAGGAACTTATAAGCACTCATGTTGCATGAAACTTGGTTTAGAGTCCTAGAAACGTGTTGTTAGATGTTTCATAGGTTCGTCAAACTTGTACAAACCTCATTGAGGAACTTATAAGCATTCATGTTGCATGAAACTTGGTTTAGAGTCCTAGAACGCGTTGTTAGATGTTTCATACGTTCGTGAAACTTATACAAAGGTCATTGAGGAACTTATAAGCACTCATGTTGCATGAAACTTGGTTTAGAGTCCTAGAAACGCGTTGTTAGATGTTTCATAAGTTCTAGACACTTGTACAAAGCTTATTTAGGAACTTATAAGCACTCATGTTGCATGAAACTTGGTTTAGATTCCTAGAAGCGCGTTGTTAGATGTTTCATACGTTCGTCAAACTTGTACAAAGCTCATTGAGACACTTATAAGCACTCATGTTGCATGAAACTTGGTTTAGAGTCCTAGAAGCGCGTTGTTAGATGTTTCATACGTTCGTCAAACTTGTACAAAGCTCATTGAGACACTTATAAGCACTCTTGTTGAATGAAACTTGGTTTAGAGTCCTAGAAACGCGTTGTTAGATGTTTCATACGTTCGTGAAACTTGTCCAAAGCACATTGAGGAACTTATAAGCACTCACGTTGCATGAAACTTGGTTTAGATTCCTAGAAACGCGTTGTTAGATATTTCATACGTTCGTCAAACTTGTACAAAGCTCATTGAGACACTTATAAGCACTCATGTTGCATGAAACTTGGTTTAGAGTCCTAGAAACACATTGTTAGATGTTTCATACGTTCGTCAAACTTGTACAAAGCTCATTGAGGAACTTATAAGCACTCATGTTGCATGAAACTTGGTTTAGAGTCCTAGAAATGCGTTGTTAGATGTTTCATACGTTCGTCAAACTTGTACAAAGCTCATTGAGACACTTATAATCCTTCTTGTTGCATGAAACTTTGTTTAGAGTCCTCGAAACGCGTTGTTAAATTTTTCATACGTTCGTCAAACTTGTACAAAGCTCATTGAGGAACTTATAAGCACTCATGTTGCATGAAACTTGGTTTAGAGTCCTAGAAACGCGTTGTTAAATGTTTCATACGTTCGTCAAACTTGTACAAAGCTCATTGAGGAACTTATAAGCATTCATGTTGCATGAAACTTGGTTTAGAGTCCTAGAAACACGTTGTTAGATGTTTTATACGTTCGTCAAACTTGTCCAAAGCTAATTGAGGAACTTATAAGCACTCATGTTGCATGAAACTTTGTTTAGAGTCCTAGAAACGCGTTGTTAGATGATTCATACGTTCTTCAAACTTGTACAAACCTCATTGAGGAACTTATAAGCTCTCATGTTGTATGAAACTTGGTTTAGAGTCCTAGAAACGCGTTGTTAGATGTTTCATACGTTCGTCAAACTTGTACAAAGCTCATTGAGGAACTTATAAGCTCTCATGTTGCATGAAACTTGGTTTAGAGTCCTAGAAACGCGTTGTTAGATGTTTCATAAGTTCGTGAAACTTGTACAAAGCTCATTGAGGAACTTATAAGCACTCAGGTTGCATGAAACTTGGTTTAGAGTACTAGAAAAGCGTTGTTAAATGTTTCATAAGTTCGTCAACTTGTACAAATCTCATTGAGACACTTATAATCTCACATTTTGCATGGAACTTGGTTTAGAGTCCTAGAAACGCGTTGTTAGATGTTTCATAAGTTCGTGAAACTTGAACAAAGCTTATTGAGGAACTTATAAGCACTCATGTTACATGAAACTTGGTTTAGAGTCCTAGAAGCGCGTTGTTAGATGTTTCATACCTTCGTGAAACTTGTACAAAGCTCATTGAGACACTTATAAGCACTCATGTTGCATGAAACTTGGTTTAGAGTCCTAGAAGCGCGTTGTTAGATGTTTCATACGTTCGTCAAACTTGTACAAAGCTCATTGAGACACTTAGAAGCACTCTTGTTGCATGAAACTTGGTTTAGAGTCCTAGAAACGCGTTGTTAGATGTTTCATACGTTCGTGAAACTTGTACAAAGCTCATTGAGGAACTTATAAGCACTCATGTTGCATGAAACTTGGTTTAGAGTCCTAGAAACGCGTTGTTAGATATTTTATACGTTCGTCAAACTTGTACAAAGCTCATTGAGACACTTATAAGCACTCATGTTGCAAGAAACTTGGTTTAGAGTCCTAGAAACACATTGTTAGATGTTTCATACGTTCGTCAAACTTGTACAAAGCTCATTGAGGAACTTATAAGCACTCATGTTGCATGAAACTTGGTTTAGAGTCCTAGAAACGCGTTGTTAGATGTTTCATATGTTCTTCGAACTTGTACAAAGCTTATTGAGACACTTATAAGCACTCATGTTGCATGAAACTTGGTTTAGAGTCCTAGAAACGCGTTGTTAGATGATTCATACGTTCGTCAAACTTGTACAAAGCTCATTGAGGAACTTATAAGCACTCATGTTGCATGAAACTTGGTTTAGAGTCCTAGAAACGCGTTGTTAGATGTTTCATACGTTCGTCAAACTTGTACAAAGCTCATTGAGGAACTTATAAGCATTCATGTTGCATGAAACTTGGTTTAGAGTCCTAGAAACACGTTGTTAGATGTTTCATACGTTCGTCAAACTTGTCCAAAGCTAATTGAGGAACTTATAAGCACTCATGTTGCATGAAACTTGGTTTAGAGTCCTAGAAACGCGTTGTTAGATGTTTCATACGTTCTTCAAACTTGTACAAAGCTCTCATTGAGGAACTTATAAGCACTCATGTTGCATAAAACTTTGTTTAGAGTCCTAGAAACACGTTGTTATATGATTCATACGTTCTTCAAACTTGTACAAACCCATTGAGGAACTTATAAGCTCTCATGTTGCATGAAACTTGGTTTAGAGTCCTAGAAACGCGTTGTTAGATGTTTCATACGTTCGTCAAACTTGTACAAAGCTCATTGAGGAACTTATAAGCTCTCATGTTGCATGAAACTTGGTTTAGAGTCCTAGAAACGCGTTGTTAGATGTTTCATTAGTTCGTGAAACTTGTACAAAGCTCATTGAGGATTTTATAAGCACTCATGTTGCATGAAACTTGGTTTAGAGTACTAGAAAAGCGTTGTTAAATGTTTCATAAGTTCGTCAACTTGTACAAATCTCATTGAGACACTTATAATCTCTCATTTTGCATGAAACTTGGTTTAGAGTCGTAGAAACGCGTTGTTAGATGTTTCATAAGTTCTAGAAACTTGTACAAAGCTTATTTAGGAACTTATAAGCACTCATGTTGCATGAAACTTGGTTTAGAGTCCTAAAAACGCGTTGTTAGATGTTTCATAAATCGTGAAACTTGTACAAAGCTCATTGAGGAACTTATAAGCACTCATGTTGCATGAAACTTGGTTTAGAGTACTAGAAAAACGTTTTTAAATGTTTCATAAGTTCGTGAAACTTGAACAAAGCTCATTGAGGAACTTATAAGCACTCATGTTGCATGAAACTTGGTTTAGAGTCTTAGAAACGCGTTGTTAGATGTTTCATAAGTTTTTCTACTTGTACAAAGCTCATTGAGACACTTATAATCACTCATGTTGCATGAAACTTGGTTTAGAGTCCTAGAAACGCGTTGTTAGATGTTTCATACGTTCGTGAAACTTGTACAAAACTCATTGAGGAACTTATAACCACTCATGTTGCATGAAACTTGGTTTAGAGTCCTAGAAACGCGTTGTTAGATGTTTCATAAGTTCGTGAAACTTGTACAAAGCTCATTTAGGAACTTATAAGCTCTCATGTTGCATGAAACTTGGTTTAGAGTCCTAGAAACGCGTTGTTAGATGTTTCATAAGTTCGTCAAACTTGTACAAAGCTCATTGAGACACTTATAAGCACTCATGTTGCATGAAACTTGGTTTAGATTCCTAGAAGCGCGTTGTTAGATGTTTCATACGTTCGTGAAACTTGTACAAAGCTCATTGAGACACTTATAAGCACTCTTGTTGAATGAAACTTGGTTTAGAGTCCTAGAAACGCGTTGTTAGATGTTTCATACGTTCGTGAAACTTGTCCAAAGCTCATTGAGGAACTTATAAGCACTCACGTTGCATGAAACTTGGTTTAGAGTCCTAGAAACGCGTTGTTAGATATTTCATACGTTCGTCAAACTTGTACAAAGCTCATTGAGACATTTATAATCACTCATGTTGCATGAAACTTGGTTTAGAGTCCTAGAAACGCGTTGTTAGATGTTTCATACGTTCGTGAAACTTGTACAAAACTCATTGAGGAACTTATAAGTACTCATGTTGCATGAAACTTGGTTTAGAGTCCTAGAAACGCGTTGTTAGATGTTTCATAAGTTCGTCAAACTTGTACAAAGCTCATTGAGACACTTATAAGCACTCATGTTGCATGAAACTTGGTTTAGATTCCTAGAAGCGCGTTGTTAGATGTTTCATACGTTCGTGAAACTTGTACAAAGCTCATTGAGACACTTATAAGCACTCTTGTTGAATGAAACTTGGTTTAGAGTCCTAGAAACGCGTTGTTAGATGTTTCATACGTTCGTGAAACTTGTCCAAAGCTCATTGAGGAACTTATAAGCACTCACGTTGCATGAAACTTGGTTTAGAGTCCTAGAAACGCGTTGTTAGATATTTCATACGTTCGTCAAACTTGTACAAAGCTCATTGAGACACTTATAATCACTCATGTTGCATGAAACTTGGTTTAGAGTCCTAGAAACGCGTTGTTAGATGTTTCATACGTTCGTGAAACTTGTACAAAACTCATTGAGGAACTTATAAGTACTCCTGTTGCATGAAACTTGGTTTAGAGTCCTAGAAACGCGTTGTTAGATGTTTCATACGTTCGTCAAACTTGTACAAAGCTCATTGAGGAACTTATAACCACTCATGTTGCATGAAACTTGGTTTAGAGTCCTAGAAACGCGTTGTTAGATGGTTTATACGTTCTTCAAACTTGTACAAACCTCATTGAGACACTTATAATCTCTCATTTTGCATGAAACTTGGTTTAGAGTCCTAGAAACGCGTTGTTAGATGTTTCATACGTTCGTCAAACTTGTACAAAGCTCATTGAGGAACTTATAAGCTCTCATGTTGCATGAAACTTGGTTTAGAGTCCTAGAAACCCGTTGTTAGATGTTTCATAAGTTCGTGAAACTTGTACAAAGCTCATTGAGGAACTTATAAGCACTCATGTTGCATGAAACTTGGTTTAGAGTCATAGAAACGCGTTGTTAGATGTTTCATACGTTCTTCAAACTTGTACAAAGCTCATTGAGGAACTTATAAGCACTCATGTTGCATGAAACTTGGTTTAGATTCCTAGAAGCGCGTTGTTAGATGTTTCATACGTTCGTCAAACTTGTACAAAGCTCATTGAGAAACTTATAAGCACTCATGTTGCATGAAACTTGGTTTAGATTCCTAGAAGCGCGTTGTTAGATGTTTCATACGTTCGTGAAACTTGTACAAAGCTCATTGAGACACTTATAAGCACTCTTGTTGAATGAAACTTGGTTTAGAGTCCTAGAAACGCGTTGTTAGATGTTTCATACGTTCGTGAAACTTGTCCAAAGCTCATTGAGGAACTTATAAGCACTCACGTTGCATGAAACTTGGTTTAGAGTCCTAGAAACGCGTTGTTAGATATTTCATACGTTCGTCAAACTTGTACAAAGCTCATTGAGACACTTATAATCACTCATGTTGCATGAAACTTGGTTTAGAGTCCTAGAAACGCGTTGTTAGATGTTTCATACGTTCGTGAAACTTGTACAAAACTCATTGAGGAACTTATAAGTACTCATGTTGCATGAAACTTGGTTTAGAGTCCTAGAAACGCGTTGTTAGATGTTTCATACGTTCGTCAAACTTGTACAAAGCTCATTGAGGAACTTATAACCACTCATGTTGCATGAAACTTGGTTTAGAGTCCTAGAAACGCGTTGTTAGATGTTTCATAAGTTCGTGAAACTTGTACAAAGCTCATTTAGGAACTTATAAGGTCTCATGTTGCATGAAACTTGGTTTAGAGTCCTAGAAATGGGTTGTTAGATGTTTCATAAGGTCGTGAAACTTGTACAAACCTCATTGAGGAACTTATAAGCATTCATGTTGCATGAAACTTGGTTTAGAGTCCTAGAAACACGTTGTTAGATGTTTTATATGTTCGTCAAACTTGTCAAAGCTAATTGAGGAACTTATAAGCACTCATGTTGCATGAAACTTTGTTTAGAGTCCTAGAAACGCGTTGTTAGATGATTCATACGTTCTTCAAACTTGTACAAACCTCATTGAGACACTTATAATCTCTCATTTTGCATGAAACTTGGTTTAGAGTCCTAGAAACGCGTTGTTAGATTTTTCATACGTTCGTCAAACTTGTACAAAGCTCATTGAGGAACTTATAAGCTCTCATGTTGCATGAAACTTGGTTTAGAGTCCTAGAAACCCGTTGTTAGATGTTTCATAAGTTCGTGAAACTTGTACAAAGCTCATTGAGGAACTTATAAGCACTCATGTTGCATGAAACTTGGTTTAGAGTACTAGAAAAGCGTTGTTAAATGTTTCATAAGTTCGTCAACTTGTACAAATCTCATTGAGACACTTATAATCTCTCATTTTGCATGAAACTTGGTTTAGAGTCCTAAAAAAGCGTTGTTAGATGTTTCATAAGTTCGTGAAACTTGTACAAAGCTTATTGAGGAACTTATAAGCACTCATGTTACATGAAACTTGGTTTAGAGTCCTAGAAGCGCGTTGTTAGATGTTTCATACGTTCGTCAAACTTGTACAAAGCTCATTGAGACACTTATAAGCACTCATGTTGCATGAAACTTGGTTTAGAGTCCTAGAAGCGCGTTGTTAGATGTTTCATACGTTCGTCAAACTTGTACAAAGCTCATTGAGACACTTATAAGCACTCTTGTTGCATGAAATTTGGTTTAGAGTCCTAGAAACGCGTTGTTAGATGTTTCATACGTTCGTGAAACTTGTACAAAGCTCATTGAGGAACTTATAAGCACTCATGTTGCATGAAACTTGGTTTAGAGTCCTAGAAACGCGTTGTTAGATATTTTATACGTTCGACAAACTTGTACAAAGCTCATTGAGACCCTTATAAACACTCATGTTGCATGAAACTTGGTTTAGAGTCCTAGAAACACATTGTTAGATGTTTCATACGTTCGTCAAACTTGTACAAAGCTCATTGAGGAACTTATAAGCACTCATGTTGCATGAAACTTGGTTTAGAGTCCTAGAAACGCGTTGTTAGATGTTTCATACGTTCTTCGAACTTGTACAAAGCTTATTGAGACACTTATAAGCACTCATGTTGCATGAAACTTGGTTTAGAGTTCTAGAAACGCGTTGTTAGATGATTCATACGTTCGTCAAACTTGTACAAAGCTCATTGAGGAACTTATAAGCACTCATGTTGCATGAAACTTGGTTTAGAGTCCTAGAAACGCGTTGTTAGATGTTTCATACGTTCGTCAAACTTGTACAAAGCTCATTGAGGAACTTATAAGCATTCATGTTGCATGAAACTTGGTTTAGAGTCCTAGAAACACGTTGTTAGATGTTTCATACGTTCGTCAAACTTGTCCAAAGCTAATTGAGGAACTTATAAGCACTCATGTTGCATGAAACTTGGTTTAGAGTCCTAGAAACGCGTTGTTAGATGTTTCATACGTTCTTCAAGCTTGTACAAAGCTCATTGAGGAACTTATATGCACTCATGTTGCATAAAACATTGTTTAGAGTCCTAGAAACACGTTTTTATATGATTCATACGTTCTTCAAACTTGTACAAACCTCATTGAGGAACTTATAAGCTCTCATGTTGCATGAAACTTGGTTTAGAGTCCTAGAAACGCGTTGTTAGATGTTTCATACGTTCGTCAAACTTGTACAAAGCTCATTGTCGAACTTATAAGCTCTCATGTTGCATGAAACTTGGTTTAGAGTCCTAGAAACGCGTTGTTAGATGTTTCATAAGTTCGTGAAACTTGTACAAAGCTCATTGAGGATTTTATAAGCACTCATGTTGCATGAAACTTGGTTTAGAGTACTAGAAAAGCGTTGTTAAATGTTTCATAAGTTCGTCAACTTGTACAAATCTCATTGAGACACTTATAATCTCTCATTTTGCATGAAACTTTGTTTAGAGCCCTAGAAACGCGTTGTTAGATGTTTCATAAGTTCTAGAAACTTGTACAAAGCTTATTTATGAACTTATAAGCACTCATGTTGCATGAAACTTGGTTTAGAGTCCTAGAAACGCGTTGTTAGATGTTTCATAAATCGTGAAACTTGTACAAAGCTCATTGAGGAACTTATAAGCACTCATGTAACATGAAATTTGGTTTAGAGTACTAGAAAAACGTTGTTAAATGTTTCATAAGTTCGTCAAACTTGTACAAAGCTCATTGAGGAACTTATAAGCACTCATGTTGCATGAAACTGGGTTTAGAGTCCTAGAAACGCGTTGTTAGATGTTTCATAAGTTTCTCTACTTGTACAAAGCTCATTGAGACACTTATAATCACTCATGTTTCATGAAACTTGGTTTAGATTCCTAGAAACGCGTTGTTAGATGTTTCATACGTTCGTGAAACTTG
The DNA here is from genome assembly GCA_963556525.1 of Cochlearia excelsa. NCBI lineage: Eukaryota > Viridiplantae > Streptophyta > Magnoliopsida > Brassicales > Brassicaceae > Cochlearia > Cochlearia excelsa. The sequence continues at coordinate 32,441,284 of OY748327.1, read as the reverse complement.
TACAAAGCTCATTGAGGAACTTATAAGTACTCATGTTGCATGAAACTTGGTTTAGAGTCCTTGAAACGCGTTGTTAGATGTTTCATACGTTCGTCAAATTTGTACAAAGCTCATTGAGGAACTTATAACCACTCATGTTGCATGAAACTTGGTTTAGAGTCCTAGAAACGCGTTTTTAGATGTTTCATACGTTCTTCAAACTTGTACAAAGCTCATTGAGACACTTATAAGCTCTCATGTTGCATGAAACTTGGTTTAGAGTCCTAGAAACGCGTTGTTAGATGTTTCATAAATCGTGAAACTTGTACAAACCTCATTGAGGAACTTATAAGCATTCATGTTGCATGAAACTTTGTTTAGAGTCCTAGAAACGCGTTTAGGACTCTAAGCATTCATGTTTCATACGTTCGTCAAACTTGTACAAAGCTCATTGAGGAACTTATAAGCACTCATGTTGCATGAAACTTGGTTTAGAGTCCTAGAAACGCGTTTAGGACTATAAGCATTCATGTTTCATACGTTCGTCAAACTTGTACAAAGCTCATTGAGGAACTTATAAGCACTCATGTTGCATGAAACTTGGTTTAGAGTCCTAGAAACGCGTTGTTAGATGTTTCATAAGTTTCTCTACTTGTACTAAGCTCATTGAGACACTTATAATCACTCATGTTTCATGAAACTTGGTTTAGATTCCTAGAAACGCGTTGTTAGATGTTTCATACGTTCGTGAAACTTGTACAAAGCTCATTGAGGAACTTATAAGTACTCATGTTGCATGAAACTTGGTTTAGAGTCCTAGAAACGCATTGTTAGATGTTTCATACGTTCGTCAAACTTGTACAAAGCTCATTGAGGAACTTATAACCACTCATGTTGCATGAAACTTGGTTTAGAGTCCTAGAAACGCGTTTTTAGATGTTTCATACGTTCTTCAAACTTGTACAAAGCTCATTGAGACACTTATAAGCTCTCATGTTGCATGAAACTTGGTTTAGAGTCCTAGAAACGCGTTGTTAGATGTTTCATAAGTTCGTGAAACTTGTACAAACCTCATTGAGGAACTTATAAGCATTCAAGTTGCATGAAACTTTGTTTAGAGTCCTAGAAACGCGTTGTTAGATGTTTCATACGTTCGTCAAACTTGTACAAAGCTCATTGAGGAACTTATAATAACTCATGTTGCATGAAACTTGGTTTAGAGTCCTAGAAACGCGTTGTTAGATGTTTCATAAGTTCGTGAAATTTGTAAATATTTCATTGAGGAACTTATAAGCACTCATGTTGCATGAAACGTGGTTTAGAGTCCTAGAAACGCCATGTTTGATGTTTCATAAGTTCGTCAAACTTGTACAAAGCTCATTGAGACACTTATAAACACTCATGTTACATGAAACTTGGTTTAGAGTCCTAGAAACACGTTGTTAGATGTTTCATACGTTCGTCAAACTTGTACAAAGCTCATTGAGACACTTATAATCACTCTTGTTGCATGAAACTTGGTTTAGAGTCCTCGAAACGCGTTGTTAAATGTTTCATACGTTCGTCAAACTTGTACAAAGCTCATTGAGGAACTTATAAGCACTCATGTTGCATGAAACTTGGTTTAGAGTCCTAGAAACGCGTTGTTAGATGTTTCATAAGTTTCTCTACTTGTACATAGCTCATTGAGACACTTATAATCACTCATGTTTCATGAAACTTGGTTTAGATTCCTAGAAACGCGTTGTTAGATGTTTCATACGTTCGTGAAACTTGTACAAAGCTCATTGAGGAACTTATAAGTACTCATGTTGCATGAAACTTGGTTTAGAGTCCTAGAAACGCGTTGTTAGATGTTTCATACGTTCGTCAAACTTGTACAAAGCTCATTGAGGAACTTATAACCACTCATGTTGCATGAAACTTGGTTTAGAGTCCTAGAAACGCGTTTTTAGATGTTTCATACGTTCTTCAAACTTGTACAAAGCTCATTGAGACACTTATAAGCTCTCATGTTGCATGAAACTTGGTTTAGAGTCCTAGAAACGCGTTGTTAGATGTTTCATAAGTTCGTGAAACTTGTACAAACCTCATTGAGGAACTTATAAGCATTCATGTTGCATGAAACTTTGTTTAGAGTCCTAGAAACGCGTTGTTAGATGTTTCATACGTTCGTCAAACTTGTACAAAGCTCATTGAGGAACTTATAATAACTCATGTTGCATGAAACTTGGTTTAGAGTCCTAGAAACGCGTTGTTAGATGTTTCATAAGTTCGTGAAATTTGTAAATATTTCATTGAGGAACTTATAAGCACTCATGTTGCATGAAACGTGGTTTAGAGTCCTAGAAACGCCATGTTTGATGTTTCATACGTTCGTCAAACTTGTACAAAGCTCATTGAGACACTTATAAACACTCATGTTACATGAAACTTGGTTTAGAGTCCTAGAAACACGTTGTTAGATGTTTCATACATTCGTCAAACTTGTACAAAGCTCATTGAGACACTTATAATCACTCTTGTTGCATGAAACTTGGTTTAGAGTCCTCGAAACGCGTTGTTAAATGTTTCATACGTTCGTCAAACTTGTACAAAGCTCATTGAGGAACTTATAAGCACTCATGTTGCATGAAACTTGGTTTAGAGTCCTAGAAACGCGTTGTTAGATGTTTCATAAGTTTCTCTACTTGTACAAAGCTCATTGAGACACTTATAATCACTCATGTTTCATGAAACTTGGTTTAGATTCCTAGAAACGCGTTGTTAGATGTTTCATACGTTCGTGAAACTTGTACAAAGCTCATTGAGGAACTTATAAGTACTCATGTTGCATGAAACTTGGTTTAGAGTCCTAGAAACGCGTTGTTAGATGTTTCATACGTTCGTCAAACTTGTACAAAGCTCATTGAGGAACTTATAACCACTCATGTTGCATAAAACTTGGTTTAGAGTCCTAGAAACGCGTTTTTAGATGTTTCATACGTTCTTCAAACTTGTACAAAGCTCATTGAGACACTTATAAGCTCTCATGTTGCATGAAACTTGGTTTAGAGTCCTAGAAACGCGTTGTTAGATGTTTCATAAGTTCGTGAAACTTGTACAAACCTCATTGAGGAACTTTTAAGCATTCATGTTGCATGAAACTTTGTTTAGAGTCCTAGAAACGCGTTGTTAGATGTTTCATACGTTCGTCAAACTTGTACAAAGCTCATTGAGGAACTTATAATAACTCATGTTGCATGAAACTTGGTTTAGAGTCCTAGAAACGCGTTGTTAGATGTTTCATAAGTTCGTGAAATTTGTAAATATTTCATTGAGGAACTTATAAGCACTCATGTTGCATGAAACGTGGTTTAGAGTCCTAGAAACGCCATGTTTGATGTTTCATACGTTCGTCAAACTTGTACAAAGCTCATTGAGACACTTATAAACACTCATGTTACATGAAACTTGGTTTAGAGTCCTAGAAACACGTTGTTAGATGTTTCATACGTTCGTCAAACTTGTACAAAGCTCATTGAGACACTTATAATCACTCTTGTTGCATGAAACTTGGTTTAGAGTCCTCGAAACGCGTTGTTAAATGTTTCATACGTTCGTCAAACTTGTACAAAGCTCATTGAGGAACTTATAAGCACTCATGTTGCATGAAACTTGGTTTAGAGTCCTAGAAACGCGTTGTTAGATGTTTCATACATTCGTCAAACTTGTACAAAGCTCATTGAGGAACTTATAAGAAGTCATGTTGCATGTAACTTGGTTTAGAGTCCTATAAACGCGTTGTTAGATGTTTCATAAGTTCGTGAAACTTGTACAAAGCTCATTGAGGAACTTATAAGCTCTCATGTTGCATGAACCTTGGTTTAGAGTCCTAGAAACGCGTTGTTAGATGTTTCATAAGTTCGTGAAAATTGTACAAAGCTCATTGAGGAACTTATAAGCACTCATGTTGCATGAAACTTGGTTTAGAGTCCTAGAAACGCGTTGTTAGATGTTTCATAAGTTTTTCTACTTGTACTAAGCTCATTGAGACACTTATAATCACTCATGTTGCATGAAACTTGGTTTAGAGTCCTTGAAACGCGTTGTTAGATGTTTCATACGTTCATGAAACTTGTACAAAGCTCATTGAGGAAATTATAAGTACTCATGTTGCATGAAACTTGGTTTAGAGTAGTAGAAACGCGTTGTTAGATGTTTCATACGTTCGTCAAACTTGTACAAAGCTCATTGAGGAACTTATAACCACTCATGTTGCATGAAACTTGGTTTAGAGTCCTAGAAATGCTTTGTTAGATGTTTCATAAGTTCTTGAAACTTGTACAAAGCTCATTTAGGAACTTATAAGCTCTCATGTTGCATGAAACTTGGTTTAGAGTCCTAGAAACGGGTTGTAAGATGTTTCATAAGTTCGTGAAACTTGTACAAACCTCATTGAGGAACTTATAAGCATTCATGTTGCATGAAACTTTGTTTAGAGTCCTAGAAACCCGTTGTTAGATGTTTCATACGTTCGTCAAACTTGTACAAAGCTCATTGAGGAACTTATAAGCATTCATGTTGCATGAAACTTGGTTTAGAGTCCTAGAAAAACGTTTTTAGATGTTTCATACGTTCTTCAAACTTGTCCAAAGCTCATTGAGGAACTTATAAGCACTCATGTTGCATGAAACTTGGTTTAGAGTACTAGAAAAACGTTGTTAAATGTTTCATAAGTTCGTGAAACTTGTACAAAGCTCATTGAGGAACTTATAAGCACTCATGTTGCATGAAACTTGGTTTAGAGTCCTAGAAACGCGTTGTTAGATGTTTCATAAGTTTTTCTACTTGTACAAAGCTCATTGAGACACTTATAATCACTCATGTTGCATGAAACTTGGTTTAGAGTCCTAGAAACGCGTTGTTAGATGTTTCATAAGTTCGTGAAACTTGTAAAAATCTCATTGAGGAACTTATAAGCACTCATGTTGCATGAAACGTGGTTTAGAGTCCTAGAAACGCGCTGTTTGATGTTTCATACGTTCGTCAAACTTGTACAAAGCTCATTGAGACACTTATAAACACTCATGTTACATGAAACTTGGTTTAGAGTCCTAGAAACACGTTGTTAGATGTTTCATACGTTCGTCAAACTTGTACAAAGCTCATTGAGACACTTATAATCACTCTTGTTGCAAGAAACTTGGTTTAGAGTCCTCGAAACGCGTTGTTAAATGTTTCATACGTTCGTCAAACTTGTACAAAGCTCATTGAGGAACTTATAAGCACTCATGTTGCATGAAACTTGGTTTAGAGTCCTAGAAACGCGTTGTTAGATGTTTCATACGTTCGTCAAACTTGTACAAAGCTCATTGAGGAACTTATAAGCATTCATGTTGCATGAAACTTGGTTTAGAGTCCTATAAAAATGTTGTTAGATGTTTCATACGTTCGTCAAACTTGTCCAAAGCCAATTGAGGAACTTATAAGCACTCATGTTGCATGAAACTTTGTTTAGAGTCCTAGAAACGCGTTGTTAGATGATTCATACGTTCTTCAAACTTGTAGAAACCTCATTGAGGAACTTATAAGCTCTCATGTTGCATGAAACTTGGTTTAGAGTCCTAGAAACGCGTTGTTAGATATTTCATACGTTCGTCAAACTTGTACAAAGCTCATTGAGGAACTTATAGGCTCTCATGTTGCATGAAACTTGGTTTAGAGTCCTAGAAACGCGTTGTTAGATGTTTCATAAGTTTGTGAAACTTTTACAAAGCTCATTGAGGAACTTATAAGCACTCATGTTGCATGAAACTTGGTTTAGAGTACTAGAAAAGCGTTGTTAAATGTTTCATAAGTTCGTCAACTTGTACAAATCTCATTGAGACACTTATAATCTCTCATTTTGCATGAAACTTGGTTTAGAGTCCTAGAAACGCGTTGTTAGATGTTTCATAAGTTCTAGAAACTTGTACAAAGCTTATTTAGGAACTTATAAGCACTCATGTTGCATGAAACTTGGTTTAGATTCCTAGAAACGCGTTGTTAGATGTTTCATAAGTTTGTGAAACTTGTACAAAGCTCATTGAGGAACTTATAAGCACTCATGTTGCATGAAACTTGGTTTAGAGTACTAGAAAAACGTTGTTAAATGTTTCATAAGTTCGTGAAACTTGTACAAAGCTCATTGAGGAACTTATAAGCACTCATGTTGCATGAAACTTGGTTTAGAGTCCTAGAAACGCGTTGTTAGATGTTTCATAAGTTTTTCTACTTGTACAAAGCTCATTGAGACACTTATAATCACTCATGTTGCATGAAACTTGGTTTAGAGTCCTAGAAACGCGTTGTTAGATGTTTCATAAGTTCGTGAAAATTGTACAAAGCTCATTGAGGAACTTATAAGCATTCATGTTGCATGAAACTTGGTTTAGAGTCCTAGAAACGCGTTGTTAGATGTTTCATACGTTCGTCAAACTTGTACAAAGCTCATTGAGGAACTTATAACCACTCATGTTGCATGAAACTTGGCTTAGAGTCCTAGAAACGCGTTGTTAGATGTTTCATAAGTTCGTGAAACTTGTACAAAGCTCATTGAGAATTTTATAAGCACTCATGTTGCATGAAACTTGGTTTAGAGTACTTGAAAAGCGTTGTTAAATGTTTCATAAGTTCGTCAACTTGTACAAATCTCATTGAGACACTTATAATCTCTCATTTTGCATGAAACTTGGTTTAGAGTCCTAGAAAAGCGTTGTTAGATGTTTCATAAGTTCTAGAAACTTGTACAAAGCTTATTTAAGAACTTATAAGCACTCATGTTGCATGAAACTTGGTTTAGAGTCCTAGAAACGCGTTGTTAGATGTTTCATAAGTTCGTGAAACTTGTACAAAGCTCATTAAGGAACTTATAAGCACTCATGTTGCATGAAACTAAGTTTAGAGTACTACAAAAACGTTGTTAAATGTTTCATAAGTTCGTGAAACTTGTACAAAGCTCATTGAGGAACTTATAAGCACTCATGTTGCATGAAACTTGGTTTAGAGTCCTAGAAACGCGTTGTTAGATGTTTCATAAGTTTTTCTAATTGTAAAAAGCTCATTGAGACACTTATAATCACTCATGTTGCATGAAACATGGTTTAGAGTCCTAGAAACGCGTTGTTAGATGTTTCATAAGTTTTTCTAATTGTAAAAAGCTCATTGAGACACTTATAATCACTCATGTTGCATGAAACATGGTTTAGAGTCCTAGAAACGCGTTGTTAGATGTTTCATACGTTCGTGAAACTTGTACAAAGCTCATTGAGGAACTTATAAGTACTCATGTTGCATGAAACTTGGTTTAGAGTCCTAGAAACGCGTTGTTAGATGTTTCATACGTTCGTCAAACTTGTACAAAGCTCATTGAGGAACTTATAACCACTCATGTTGCATGAAACTTGGTTTAGAGTCCTAGAAACGCGTTGTTAGATGTTTCATAAGTTCGTGAAACTTGTACAAAGCTCATTGAGGAACTTATAAGCTCTCATGTTGCATGAAACTTGGTTTAGAGTCCTAGAAACGGGTTGTTAGATGTTTCATAAGTTCGTGAAACTTGTACAAACCTCATTGAGGAACTTATAAGCATTCATGTTGCATGAAACTTTGTTTAGAGTCCTAGAAACGCGTTGTTAGATGTTTCATACGTTCGTCAAACTTGTACAAAGCTCATTGAGGAACTTATAATAACTCATGTTGCATGAAACTTTGTTTAGAGTCCTAGAAACGCGTTGTTAGATGTTTCATAAGTTCGTGAAACTTGTAAAAATCTTATTGAGGAACTTATATGCACTCATGTTGCATGAAACGTGGTTTAGAGTCCTAGAAACGCGTTGTTTGATGTTTCATACGTTCGTCAAACTTGTACAAAGCTCATTGAGACACTTGTAAACACTCGTGTTACATGAAAATTGGTTTAGAGTCCTAGAAACATGTTGTTAGATGTTTCATACGTTCGTCAAACTTGTACAAAGATCATTGAGACACTTATAATCACTCTTGTTGCATGAAACTTGGTTTAGAGTCCTCGAAACGCGTTGTTAAATGTTTCATACGTTCGTCAAACTTGTACAAAACTCATTGAGGAACTTATAAGCACTCATGTTGCATAAAACTTGGTTTAGAGTCCTAGAAACGCGTTGTTAGATGTTTCATACGTTCGTCAAACTTGTACAAAGCTCATTGAGTAACTTATAAGCATTCATGTTGCATGAAACTTGGTTTAGAGTTCTAGAAACACGTTGTTAGATGTTTCATACGTTCGTCAAACTTGTCCAAAGCTAATTGAGGAACTTATAAGCACTCATGTTGCGTGAAACTTTGTTTAGAGTCCTATAAACGCGTTGTTAGATGATTCATACGTTCTTCAAACTTGTACAAACCTCATTGAGGAACTTATAAGCTCTCATGTTGCATGAAACTTGGTTTAGAGTCCTAGAAACGCGTTGTTAGATGTTTCATACGTTCGTCAAACTTGTACAAAGCTCATTGAGGAACTTATAAGCTCTCATCTTGCATGAAACTTGGTTTAGAGTCCTAGAAACGCGTTGTTAGATGTTTCATAAGTTCGTGAAACTTGTACAAAGCTCATTGAGGAACCTATAAGCACTCATGTTGCATGAAACTTGGTTTAGAGTACTAGAAAAGCGTTGTTAAATGTTTCATAAGTTCGTCAACTTGTACAAATCTCATTGAGACACTTATAATCTCTCATTTTGCATGAAACTTGGTTTAGAGTCCTAGAAACGCGTTGTTAGATGTTTCATAAGTTCTAGAAACTTGTACAAAGCTTATTTAGGAACTTATAAGCACTCATGTTGCATGAAACTTGGTTTAGATTCCTAGAAACGCGTTGTTAGATGTTTCATAAGTTTGTGAAACTTGTACAAAGCTCATTGAGGAACTTATAAGCACTCATGTTGCATGAAACTTGGTTTAGAGTACTAGAAAAACGTTGTTAAATGTTTCATAAGTTCGTGAAACTTGTACAAAGCTCATTGAGGAACTTATAAGCACTCATGTTGCATGAAACTTGGTTTAGAGTCCTAGAAACGCGTTGTTAGATGTTTCATAAGTTTTTCTACTTGTACAAAGCTCATTGAGACACTTATAATCACTCATGTTGCATGAAACTTGGTTTAGAGTCCTAGAAACGCGTTGTTAGATGTTTCATAAGTTCGTGAAAATTGTACAAAGCTCATTGAGGAACTTATAAGCATTCATGTTGCATGAAACTTGGTTTAGAGTCCTATAAACGCGTTGTTATATGTTTCATACGTTCGTCAAACTTGTACAAAGCTCATTGAGGAACTTATAACCACTCATGTTGCATGAAACTTGGCTTAGAGTCCTAGAAACGCGTTGTTAGATGTTTCATAAGTTCGTGAAACTTGTACAAAGCTCATTGAGAATTTTATAAGCACTCATGTTGCATGAAACTTGGTTTAGAGTACTTGAAAAGCGTTGTTAAATGTTTCATAAGTTCGTCAACTTGTACAAATCTCATAGAGACACTTATAATCTCTCATTTTGCATGAAACTTGGTTTAGAGTCCTAGAAAAGCGTTGTTAGATGTTTCATAAGTTCTAGAAACTTGTACAAAGCTTATTTAAGAACTTATAAGCACTCATGTTGCATGAAACTTGGTTTAGAGTCCTAGAAACGCGTTGTTAGATGTTTCATAAGTTCGTGAAACTTGTACAAAGCTCATTAAGGAACTTATAAGCACTCATGTTGCATGAAACTAAGTTTAGAGTACTACAAAAACGTTGTTAAATGTTTCATAAGTTCGTGAAACTTGTACAAAGCTCATTGAGGAACTTATAAGCACTCATGTTGCATGAAACTTGGTTTAGAGTCCTAGAAACGCGTTGTTAGATGTTTCATAAGTTTTTCTAATTGTAAAAAGCTCATTGAGACACTTATAATCACTCATGTTGCATGAAACATGGTTTAGAGTCCTAGAAACGCGTTGTTAGATGTTTCATACGTTCGTGAAACTTGTACAAAGCTCATTGAGGAACTTATAAGTACTCATGTTGCATGAAACTTGGTTTAGAGTCCTCGAAACGCGTTGTTAGATGTTTCATACGTTCGTCAAACTTGTACAAAGCTCATTGAGGAACTTATAACGACTCATGTTGCATGAAACTTGGTTTAGAGTCCTAGAAACGCGTTGTTAGATGTTTCATAAGTTCGTGAAACTTGTACAAAGCTCATTGAGGAACTTATAAGCTCTCATGTTGCATGAAACTTGGTTTAGAGTCCTAGAAACGGGTTGTTAGATGTTTCATAAGTTCGTGAAACTTGTACAAACCTCATTGAGGAACTTATAAGCATTCATGTTGCATGAAACTTTGTTTAGAGTCCTAGAAACGCGTTGTTAGATGTTTCATACGTTCGTCAAACTTGTACAAAGCTCATTGAGGAACTTATAATAACTCATGTTGCATGAAACTTTGTTTAGAGTCCTAGAAACGCGTTGTTAGATGTTTCATAAGTTCGTGAAACTTGTAAAAATCTTATTGAGGAACTTATATGCACTCATGTTGCATGAAACGTGGTTTAGAGTCCTAGAAACGCGTTGTTTGATGTTTCATACGTTCGTCAAACTTGTACAAAGCTCATTGAGACACTTGTAAACACTCGTGTTACATGAAAATTGGTTTAGAGTCCTAGAAACACGTTGTTAGATGTTTCATACGTTCGTCAAACTTGTACAAAGATCATTGAGACACTTATAATCACTCTTGTTGCATGAAACTTGGTTTAGAGTCCTCGAAACGCGTTGTTAAATGTTTCATACGTTCGTCAAACTTGTACAAAACTCATTGAGGAACTTATAAGCACTCATGTTGCATAAAACTTGGTTTAGAGTCCTAGAAACGCGTTGTTAGATGTTTCATACGTTCGTCAAACTTGTACAAAGCTCATTGAGTAACTTATAAGCATTCATGTTGCATGAAACTTGGTTTAGAGTTCTAGAAACACGTTGTTAGATGTTTCATACGTTCGTCAAACTTGTCCAAAGCTAATTGAGGAACTTATAAGCACTCATGTTGCGTGAAACTTTGTTTAGAGTCCTATAAACGCGCTGTTAGATGATTCATACGTTCTTCAAACTTGTACAAACCTCATTGAGGAACTTATAAGCTCTCATGTTGCATGAAACTTGGTTTAGAGTCCTAGAAACGCGTTGTTAGATGTTTCATACGTTCGTCAAACTTGTACAAAGCTCATTGAGGAACTTATAAGCTCTCATCTTGCATGAAACTTGGTTTAGAGTCCTAGAAACGCGTTGTTAGATGTTTCATAAGTTCGTGAAACTTGTACAAAGGTCATTGAGGAACCTATAAGCACTCATGTTGCATGAAACTTGGTTTAGAGTACTAGAAAAGCGTTGTTAAATGTTTCATAAGTTCGTCAACTTGTACAAATCTCATTGAGACACTTATAATCTCTCATTTTGCATGAAACTTGGTTTAGAGTCCTAGAAACGCGTTGTTAGATGTTTCATAAGTTCTAGAAACTTGTACAAAGCTTATTTAGGAACTTATAAGCACTCATGTTGCATGAAACTTGGTTTAGAGTCCTAGAAACGCGTTGTTAGATGTTTCATAAGTTCGTGAAACTTGTACAAAGCTCATTGAGGAACTTATAAACACTCATGTTGCATGAAACTTGGTTTAGAGTACTAGAAAAACGTTGTTAAATGTTTCATAAGTTCGTGAAACTTGTACAAAGCTCATTGAGGAACTTATTAGCACTCATGTTGCATGAAACTTGGTTTAGAGTCCTAGAAACGCGTTGTTAGATGTTTCATAAGTTTTTCTACTTGTACAAAGCTCATTGAGACACTTATAATCACTCATGTTGCATGAAACTTGGTTCAGAGTCCTAGAAACGCGTTGTTAGATGTTTCATAAGTTCGTGTAAATTGTACAAAGCTCATTGAGGAACTTATAAGCATTCATGTTGCATGAAACTTGGTTTAGAGACCTAGAAACGAGTTGTTAGATGTTTCATACGTTCGTCAAACTTGTACAAAGCTCATTGAGGAACTTATAACCACTCATGTTGCATGAAACTTGGTTTAGAGTCCTAGAAACGCGTTGTTAGATGTTTCATAAGTTCGTGAAACTTGTACAAAGCTCATTGAGGAACTTATAAGCACTCATGTTGCATGAAACTTGGTTTAGAGTACTAGAAAAACGTTGTTAAATGATTCATAAGTTCGTGAAACTTGTACAAAGCTCATTGAGGAACTTATAAGCACTCATGTTGCATGAAACTTGTTTTAGAGTCCTAGAAACGCGTTGTTAGATGTTTCATAAGTTTTTCTACTTGTACAAAGCTCATTGAGACACTTATAATCACTCATGTTGCATGAAACTTGGTTTAGAGTCCTAGAAACGCGTTGTTAGATGTTTCATAAGTTCGTGAAACTTGTAAAAATCTCATTGAGGAACTTATAAGCACTCATGTTGCATGAAACGTGGTTTAGAGTCCTAGAAACGCGCTGTTTGATGTTTCATACGTTCGTCAAACTTGTACAAAGCTCATTGAGACACTTATAAACACTCATGTTACATGAAACTTGGTTTAGAGTCCTAGAAACACGTTGTTAGATGTTTCATACGTTCGTCAAACTTGTACAAAGCTCATTGAGACACTTATAATCACTCTTGTTGCATGAAACTTGGTTTAGAGTCCTCGAAACGCGTTGTTAAATGTTTCATACGTTCGTCAAACTTGTACAAAGCTCATTGAGGAACTTATAAGCACTCATGTTGCATGAAACTTGGTTTAGAGTCCTAGAAACGCGTTGTTAGATGTTTCATACGTTCGTCAAACTTGTACAAAGCTCATTGAGGAACTTATAAGCATTCATGTTGCATGAAACTTGGTTTAGAGTCCTAGAAAAACGTTGTTAGATGTTTCATACGTTCGTCAAACTTGTCCAAAGCTAATTGAGGAACTTATAAGCACTCATGTTGCATGAAACTTTGTTTAGAGTCCTAGAAACGCGTTGTTAGATGATTCATACGTTCTTCAAACTTGTACAAAGCTCATTCAGGAACTTATAAGCTCTCATGTTGCATGAAACTTGGTTTAGAGTCCTAGAAACGCGTTGTTAGATATTTCATACGTTGTCAAACTTGTACAAGCTCATTGAGGAACTTATAAGCTCTCATGTTGCATGAAACTTGGTTTAGAGTCCTAGAAACGGGTTGTTAGATGTTTCATAAGTTTGTGAAACTTTTACAAAGCTCATTGAGGAACTTATAAGCACTCATGTTGCATGAAACTTGGTTTAGAGTACTAGAAAAGCGTTGTTAAATGTTTCATAAGTTCGTCAACTTGTACAAATCTCATTGAGACACTTATAATCTCTCATTTTGCATGAAACTTGGTTTAGAGTCCTAGAAACGCGTTGTTAGATGTTTCATAAGTTCTAGAAACTTGTACAAAGCTTATTTAGGAACTTATAAGCACTCATGTTGCATGAAACTTGGTTTAGAGTCCTAGAAACACGTTGTTAGATGTTTCATACGTTCGTCAAACTTGTACAAAGCTCACTGAGACACTTATAATCACTCTTGTTGCATGAAACTTGGTTTAGAGTCCTCGAAACGCGTTGTTAAATGTTTCATACGTTCGTCAAACTTGTACAAAGCTCATTGAGGAACTTATAAGCACTCATGTTGCATGAAACTTGGCTTAGAGTACTAGAAAAACGTTGTTAAATGTTTCATAAGTTCGTGAAACTTGTACAAAGCTCATTGAGGAACTTATAAGCACTCATGTTGCATGAAACTTGGTTTAGAGTCCTAGAAACGCGTTGTTAGATGATTCATAAGTTTTTCTACTTGTACAAAGCTCATTGAGACACTTATAATCACTCATGTTGCATGAAACTTGGTTTAGAGTCCTAGAAACGCGTTGTTAGATGTTTCATAAGTTCGTGAAAATTGTACAAAGCTCATTGAGGAACTTATAAGCATTCATGTTGCATGAAACTTGGTTTAGAGTCCTAGAAACGCGTTGTTAGATGTTTCATATGTTCGTCAAACTTGTACAAAGCTCATTGAGGAACTTATAACCACTCATGTTGCATGAAACTTGGTTTAGAGTCCTAGAAACGCGTTGTTAGATGTTTCATAAGTTTGTGAAACTTTTACAAAGCTCATTGAGGAACTTATAAGCACTCATGTTGCATGAAACTTGGTTTAGAGTACTAGAAAAGCGTTGTTAAATGTTTCATAAGTTCGTCAACTTGTACAAATCTCATTGAGACTCTTATAATCTCTCATTTTGCATGAAACTTGGTTTAGAGTCCTAGAAACGCGTTGTTAGATGTTTCATAAGTTCTAGAAACTTGTACAAAGCTTATTTAGGAACTTATAAGCACTCATGTTGCATGAAACTTGGTTTAGAGTCCTAGAAACACGTGGTTAGATGTTTCATACGTTCGTCAAACTTGTACAAAGCTCATTGAGACACTTATAATCACTCTTGTTGCATGAAACTTGGTTTAGAGTCCTCGAAACGCGTTGTTAAATGTTTCATACGTTCGTAAAACTTGTACAAAGCTCATTGAGGAACTTATAAGCACTCATGTTGCATGAAACTTGGCTTAGAGTACTAGAAAAACGTTCTTAAATGTTTCATAAGTTCGTGAAACTTGTACAAAGCTCATTGAGGAACTTATAAGCACTCATGTTGCATGAAACTTGGTTTAGAGTCCTAGAAACGCGTTGTTAGATGTTTCATAAGTTTTTCTACTTGTACAAAGCTCATTGAGACACTTATAATCACTCATGTTGCATGAAACTTGATTTAGAGTCCTAGAAACGCGTTGTTAGATGTTTCATAAGTTCGTGAAAATTGCACAAAGCTCATTGAGGAACTTATAAGCATTCATGTTGCATTAAACTTGGTTTAGAGTCCTAGAAACGCGTTGTTAGATGTTTCATACGTTCGTCAAACTTGTACAAAGCTCATTGAGGAACTTATAACCACTCATGTCGCATGAAACTTGGTTTAGAGTCCTAGAAACGCGTTGTTAGATGTTTCATAAGTTCGTGAAACTTGTACAAAGCTCATTGAGGATTTTATAAGCACTCATGTTGCATGAAACTTGGTTTAGAGTACTAGAAAAGCGTTGTTAAATGTTTCATAAGTTCGTCAACTTGTACAAATCTCATTGAGACACTTATAATCTCTCATTTTGCATGAAACTTGGTTTAGAGTCCTAGAAAAGCGTTGTTAGATGTTTCATAAGTTCTAGAAACTTGTACAAAGCTTATTTAGGAACTTATAAGCACTCATGTTGCATGAAACTTGGTTTAGAGTCCTAGAAACGCGTTGTTAGATGTTTCATAAGTTCGTGAAACTTGTACAAAGCTCATTGAGGAACTTATAAGCACTCATGTTGCCTGAAACTAGGTTTAGAGTACTAGAAAAACGTTGTTAAATGTTTCATAAGTTCGTGAAAGTTGTACAAAGCTCATTGAGGAACATATAAGCACTCATGTTGCATGAAACTTGGTTTAGAGTCCTAGAAACGCGTTGTTAGATGTTTCATAAGTTTTTCTACTTGTACAAAGCTCATTGAGACACTTATAATCACTCATGTTGCATGAAACTTGGTTTAGAGTCCTAGAAACGCGTTGTTAGATATTTCAGACGTTCGTGAAACTTGTACAAAGCTCATTGAGGAACTTATAAGTACTCATGTTGCATGAAACTTGGTTTAGAGTCCTAGAAACGCGTTGTTAGATGTTTCATACGTTCGTCAAACTTGTACAAAGCTCATTGAGGAACTTATAACCACTCATGTTGCATGAAACTTGGTTTAGAGTCCTAGAAACGCGTTGTTAGATGTTTCATAAGTTCCTGAAACTTGTACAAAGCTCATTGAGGAACTTATAAGCATTCATGTTGCATGAAACTTGGTTTAGAGTCCTAGAAAAACGTTGTTAGATGTTTCATACGTTCGTCAAACTTGTCCAAAGCTAATTGAGGAACTTATAAGCACTCATGTTGCATTAAACTTTGTTTAGAGTCCTAGAAACGCGTTGTTAGATGATTCATACGTTCTTCAAACTTGTACAAAGCTCATTCAGGAACTTATAAGCTCTCATGTTGCATGAAACTTGGTTTAGAGTCCTAGAAACGCGTTGTTAGATATTTCATACGTTCGTCAAACTTGTACAAGCTCATTGAGGAACTTATAAGCTCTCATGCTGCATGAAACTTGGTTTAGAGTCCTAGAAACACGTTGTTAGATGTTTCATAAGTTTGTGAAACTTTTACAAAGCTCATTGAGGAACTTATAAGCACTCATGTTGCATGAAACTTGGTTTAGAGTACTAGAAAAGCGTTGTTAAATGTTTCATAAGTTAGTCAACTTGTACAAATCTCATTACGACACTTATAATCTCTCATTTTGCATGAAACTTGGTTTAGAGTCCTAGAAACGCGTTGTTAGATGTTTCATAAGTTCTAGAAACTTGTACAAAGCTTATTTAGGAACTTATAAGCACTCATGTTGCATGAAACTTGGTTTAGAGTCCTAGAAACACGTTGTTAGATGTTTCATACGTTCGTCAAACTTGTACAAAGCTCACTGAGACACTTATAATCACTCTTGTTGCATGAAACTTGGTTTAGAGTCCTCGAAACGCGTTGTTAAATGTTTCATACGTTCATCAAACTTGTACAAAGCTCATTGAGGAACTTATAAGCACTCATGTTGCATGAAACTTGGCTTAGAGTACTAGAAAAACGTTGTTAAATGTTTCATAAGTTCGTGAAACTTGTACAAAGCTCATTGAGGAACTTATAAGCACTCATGTTGCATGAAACTTGGTTTAGAGTCCTAGAAACGCGTTGTTAGATGTTTCATAAGTTTTTCTACTTGTACAAAGCTCATTGAGACACTTATAATCACTCATGTTGCATGAAACTTGGTTTAGAGTCCTAGAAACGCGTTGTTAGATGTTTCATAAGTTCGTGAAAATTGTACAAAGCTCATTGAGGAACTTATAAGCATTCATGTTGCATGAAACATGGTTTAGAGTCCTAGAAACGCGTTGTTAGATGTTTCATATGTTCGTCAAACTTGTACAAAGCTCATTGAGGAACTTATAACCACTCATGTTGCATGAAACTTGGTTTAGAGTCCTAGAAACGCGTTGTTAGATGTTTCATAAGTTTGTGAAACTTTTACAAAGCTCATTGAGGAACTTATAAGCACTCATGTTGCATGAAACTTGGTTTAGAGTACTAGAAAAGCGTTGTTAAATGTTTCATAAGTTCGTCAACTTGTACAAATCTCATTGAGACACTTATAATCTCTCATTTTGCATGAAACTTGGTTTAGAGTCCTAGAAACGCGTTGTTAGATGTTTCATAAGTTCTAGAAACTTGTACAAAGCTTATTTAGGAACTTATAAGCACTCATGTTGCATGAAACTTGGTTTAGAGTCCTAGAAACACGTGGTTAGATGTTTCATACGTTCGTCAAACTTGTACAAAGCTCATTGAGACACTTATAATCACTCATGTTGCATGAAACTTGGTTTAGAGTCCTAGAAACGCGTTGTTAGATATTTCATACGTTCGTGAAACTTGTACAAAGCTCATTGAGGAACTTATAAGCACTCATGTTGCATGAAACTTGGTTTAGAGTCCTAGAAACGCGTTGTTAGATGTTTCATACGTTCGTCAAACTTGTACAAAGCTCATTGAGGAACTTATAAGCATTCATGTTGCATGAAACTTGGTTTAGAGTCCTAGAAACACGTTGTTAGATGTTTCATACGTTCGTCAAACTTGTACAAAGCTCATTGAGGAACTTATAACCACTCATGTTGCATGAAACTTGGTTTACAGTCCTAGAAACGCGTTGTTAGATGTTTCATAAGTTCCTGAAACTTGTACAAAGCTCATTGAGGAACTTATAAGCTCTCAGGTTGCATGAAACTTGGTTTAGAGTCCTAGAAACGGGTTGTTAGATGTTTCATAAGTTCGTGAAACTTGTACAAACCTCATTGAGGAACTTATAAACATTCATGTTGCATGAAACTTTGTTTAGAGTCCTAGAAACGCGTTGTTAGATGTTTCATACGTTCGTCAAACTTGTACAAATCTCATTGAGGAACTTATAATAACTCATGTTGCATGAAACTTGGTTTAGAGTCCTAGAAACGCGTTGTTAGATGTTTCATAAGTTCGTGAAACTTGTAAAAATCTTATTGAGGAACTTATAAGCACTCATGTTGCATGAAACGTGGTTTAGAGTCCTAGAAACGCGCCGTTTGATGTTTCATACGTTCGTCAAACTTGTACAAAGCTCATTGAGACACTTATAAACACTCATGTTACATGAAAATTGGTTTAGAGTCCTAGAAACACGTTGTTAGATGTTTCATACGTTCGTCAAACTTGTACAAAGCTCATTGAGACACTTATAATCACTCTTGTTGCATGAAACTTGGTTTAGAGTCCTCGAAACGCGTTGTTAAATGTTTCATACGTTCGCCAAACTTGTACAAAGCTCATTGAGGAACTTATAAGCACTCATGTTGCATGAAACTTGGTTTAGAGTCCTAGAAACGCGTTGTTAGATGTTTCATACGTTCGTCAAACTTGTACAAAGCTCATTGAGGAAATTATAAGCATTCATGTTGCATGAAACTTGGTTTAGAGTCCTAGAAACACGTGGTTAGATGTTTCATACGTTCGTCAAACTTGTACAAAGCTCATTGAGACACTTATAATCACTCATGTTGCATGAAACTTGGTTTAGAGTCCTAGAAACGCGTTGTTAGATATTTCATACGTTCGTGAAACTTGTACAAAGCTCATTGAGGAACTTATAAGTACTCATGTTGCATGAAACTTGGTTTAGAGTCCTAGAAACGCGTTGTTAGATGTTTCATACGTTCGTCAAACTTGTACAAAGCTCATTGAGGAACTTATAACCACTCATGTTGCATGAAACTTGGTTTAGAGTCCTAGAAACGCGTTGTTAGATGTTTCATAAGTTCCTGAAACTTGTACAAAGCTCATTGAGGAACTTATAAGCTCTCATGTTGCATGAAACTTGGTTTAGAGTCCTAGAAACGGGTTGTTAGATGTTTCATAAGTTCGTGAAACTTGTACAAACCTCATTGAGGAACTTATAAACATTCATGTTGCATGAAACTTTGTTTAGAGTCCTAGAAACGCGTTGTTAGATGTTTCATACGTTCGTCAAACTTGTACAAAGCTCATTGAGGAACTTATAATAACTCATGTTGCATGAAACTTGGTTTAGAGTCCTAGAAACGCGTTGTTAGATGTTTCATAAGTTCGTGAAACTTGTAAAAATCTTATTGAGGAACTTATAAGCACTCATGTTGCATGAAACGTGGTTTAGAGTCCTAGAAACGCGCTGTTTGATGTTTCATACGTTCGTCAAACTTGTACAAAGCTCATTGAGACACTTATAAACACTCATGTTACATGAAAATTGGTTTAGAGTCCTAGAAACACGTTGTTAGATGTTTCATACGTTCGTCAAACTTGTACAAAGCTCATTGAGACACTT
Organism: Cochlearia excelsa; assembly: GCA_963556525.1. Taxonomy (NCBI): domain Eukaryota; kingdom Viridiplantae; phylum Streptophyta; class Magnoliopsida; order Brassicales; family Brassicaceae; genus Cochlearia; species Cochlearia excelsa. Next base: position 32,421,684 of record OY748327.1, on the reverse strand, counting down.
ATAATCACTCTTGTTGCATGAAACTTGGTTTAGAGTCCTCGAAACGCGTTGTTAAATGTTTCATACGTTCGTCAAACTTGTACAAAGCTCATTGAGGAACTTATAAGCACTCATGTTGCATGAAACTTGGTTTAGAGTCCTAGAAACGCGTTGTTAGATGTTTCATACGTTCGTCAAACTTGTACAAAGCTCATTGAGGAACTTATAAGCATTCATGTTGCATGAAACTTGGTTTAGAGTCCTAGAAACACGTTGTTAGATGTTTCATACGTTCGTCAAACTTGTCCAAAGCTAATTGAGGAACTTATAAGCACTCATGTTGCATGAAACTTTGTTTAGAGTCCTAGAAACGCGTTGTTAGATGATTCATACGTTCTTCAAACTTGTACAAACCTCATTGAGGAACTTATAAGCTCTCATGTTGCAAGAAACTTGGTTTAGAGTCCTAGAAACGCGTTGTTAGATGTTTCATACGTTCGTCAAACTTGTACAAAGCTCATTGAGGAACTTATAAACGCGTTTAGAGTCCTAGAAACGCGTCGTTAGATGTTTCATAAGTTCGTGAAACTTGTACAAAACTCATTGAGGAACTTATAAGCACTCATGTTGCATGAAACTTGGTTTAGAGTACTAGAAAAGCGTTGTTAAATGTTTCATAAGTTCGTCAACTTGTACAAATCTCATTGAGACACTTATAATCTCTCATTTTGCATGAAACTTGGTTTAGAGTCCTAGAAACGCTTTGTTAGATGTTTCATAAGTTCTAGAAACTTGTACAAAGCTTATTAAGGAACTTATAAGCACTCATGTTGCATGAAACTTGGTTTAGAGTCCTAGAAACGCGTTGTTAGATGATTCATAAGTTCTAGAAACTTGTACAAAGCTTATTTAGGAACTTATAAGCACTCATGTTGCATGAAACTTGGTTTAGAGTCCTAGAAATGTGTTGTTAGATGTTTCATAAGTTCGTGAAACTTGTACAAAGCTCATTGAGGAACTTATAAGCACTCATGTTGCATGAAACTTGGTTTAGAGTACTAGAAAAACGTTATTAAATGTTTCATAAGTTCGTGAAACTTGTACAAAGCTCATTGAGGAACTAATAAGCACTCATGTTGCATGAAACTTGGTTTAGAGTCCTAGAAACGCGTTGTTAGATGTTTCATACGTTCGTCAAACTTGTCCAAAGCTATTTGAGGAACTTATAAGCACTCATGTTGCATGAAACTTTGTTTAGAGTCCTAGAAACGCGTTGTTAGATGATTCATACGTTCTTCAAACTTGTACAAACCTCATTGAGGAACTTATAAGCTCTCATGTTGCATGAAACTTGGTTTAGAGTCCTAGAAACGCGTTGTTAGATGTTTCATACGTTCGTCAAACTTGTACAAAGCTCATTGAGGAACTTATAAACTCTCATGTTGCATGAAACTTGGTTTAGAGTCCTAGAAACGCGTCGTTAGATGTTTCATAAGTTCGTGAAACTTGTACAAAGCTCATTGAGGAACTTATAAGCACTCATGTTGCATGAAACTTGGTTTAGAGTACTAGAAAAGCGTTGTTAAATGTTTCATAAGTTCGTCAACTTGTACAAATCTCATTGAGACACTTATAATCTCTCATTTTGCATGAAACTTGGTTTAGAGTCCTAGAAACGCTTTGTTAGATGTTTCATAAGTTCTAGAAACTTGTACAAAGCTTATTTAGGAACTTATAAGCACTCATGTTGCATGAAACTTGGTTTAGAGTCCTAGAAACGCGTTGTTAGATGTTTCATAAGTTCTAGAAACTTGTACAAAGCTTATTTAGGAACTTATAAGCACTCATGTTGCATGAAACTTGGTTTAGAGTCCTAGAAACGCGTTGTTAGATGTTTCATAAGTTCTAGAAACTTGTACAAAGCTTATTTAGGAACTTATAAGCACTCATGTTGCATGAAACTTGGTTTAGAGTCCTAGAAATGTGTTGTTAGATGTTTCATAAGTTCGTGAAACTTGTACAAAGCTCATTGAGGAACTTATAAGCACTCATGTTGCATGAAACTTGGTTGAGAGTACTAGAAAAACGTTATTAAATGTTTCATAAGTTCGTGAAACTTGTACAAAGCTCATTGAGGAACTAATAAGCACTCATGTTGCATGAAACTTGGTTTAGAGTCCTAGAAACGCGTTGTTAGATGTTTCATAAGTCCGTGAAACTTGTACAAAGCTCATTGAGGAACTTATAAGCTCTCAAGTTGCATGAAACTTGGTTTAGAGTCCTAGAAACGTGTTGTTAGATGTTTCATACGTTCGTCAAACTTGTACAAAGCTCATTGAGGAACTTATAATAACTCATGTTGCATGAAACTTGGTTTAGAGTCCTAGAAACGCGTTGTTAGATGTTTCATAAGTTCGTGAAACTTGTAAAAAGCACATTGAGGAACTTATAAGCACTCATGTTGCATGAAACGTGGTTTAGAGTCCTAGAAACGCGTTGTTAGATGTTTCATACGTTCGTCAAACTTATACAAAGCTCATTGAGACACTTATAAACACTCATGTTACATGAAACTTGGTTTAGAGTCCTAGAAACACGTTGTTAGATGTTTCATACGTTCGTCAAACTTGTACAAAGCTCATTGAGACACTTATAATCACTCTTGTTGCATGAAACTTGGTTTAGAGTCCTCGAAACGCGTTGTTAGATGTTTCATACGTTCGTCAAACTTGTACAAAGCTCATTGAGGAACTTATAAGCACTCATGTTGCATGAAACTTGGTTTAGAGTCCTAGAAACGCGTTGTTAGATGTTTCATACGTTCGTCAAACTTGTACAAAGCTCATTGAGGAACTTATAAGCACTCATGTTGCATGAAACTTGGTTTAGAGTCCTAGAAACGCGTTGTTAGATGTTTCATACGTTCGTCAAACTTGTACAAAGCTCATTGAGGAAATTATAAGCTCTCATGTTGCATGAAACTTGGTTTAGAGTCCTAGAAACGCGTTGTTAGATGTTTCATAATTTCGTGAAACTTGTACAAAGCTCATTGAGGAACTTATAAGCACTCATGTTGCATGAAACTTGGTTTAGAGTCCTAGAAACGAGTTGTTAGATGTTTCATACGTTCGTCAAACTTGTACAAAGCTCATTGAGACACTTATAAGCACTCATGTTGCATGAAACTTGGTTTAGAGTCCTAGAAGCGCGTTGTTAGATGTTTCATACGTTCGTCAAACTTGTATAAAGCTCATTAAGACATTTAAAAGAACTCTTGTTGCATGAAACTTGTTTTAGAGTCCTAGAAACGCGTTGTTAGATGTTTCATACGTTCGTCAAACTTGTACAAAGATCATTGAGGAACTTATAAGTACTCATGTTGCATGAAACTTGGTTTAGAGTCCTAGAAACGTGTTGTTAGATGTTTCATACGTTCGTCAAACTTGTACAAAGCTCATTGAGGAACTTATAAGCTCTCATGTTGCATGAAACTTGGTTTAGAGTCCTAGAAACGCGTTGTTAGATGTTTCATAAGGTCGTGAAACTTGTACAAAGCTCATTGAGGAACTTATAAGCACTCATGTTGCATGAAACTTTGTTTAGAGTACTAGAAAAGCGTTGTTAAATGTTTCATAAGTTCGTGAAACTTGTACAAAGCTCATTGAGGAACTTATAAGCACTCATGTTGCATGAAACTTGGTTTAGAGTCCTAGAAACGCGTTGTTAGATGTTTCATAAGTTCGTGAAACTTGTACAAAGCTCATTGAGGAACTTATAAGCTCTCATGTTGTATGAAACTTGGTTTAGAGTCCTAGAAACGGGTTGTTAGATGTTTCATAAGTTTGTGAAACTTGTAAAAACCTCATTGAGGAACTTATAAGCATTCATGTTGCATGAAACTTTGTTTAGAGTCCTAGAAACGCGTTGTTAGATGTTTCATAAGTTCTAGAAACTTGTACAAAGCTTATTTAGGAACTTATAAGCACTCATGTTGCATGAAACTTGGTTTAGAGTCCTAGAAATGTGTTGTTAGATGTTTCATAAGTTCGTGAAACTTGTACAAAGCTCATTGAGGAACTTATAAGCACTCATGTTGCATGAAACTTGGTTTAGAGTACTAGAAAAACGTTATTAAATGTTTCATAAGTTCGTGAAACTTGTACAAAGCTCATTGAGGAACTTATAAGCACTCATATTGCATGAAACTTGGTTTAGAGTCCTAGAAACGCGTTGTTAGATGTTTCATAAGTTCGTGAAACTTGTACAAAGCTCATTGAGGAACTTATAAGCTCTCATGTTGCATGAAACTTGGTTTAGAGTCCTAGAAACGGGTTGTTAGATGTTTCATAAGTTCGTGAAAGTTGTACAAACCTCATTGAGGAACTTATAAGCATTCATGTTGCATGAAACTTTGTTTAGAGTCCTAGAAACGCGTTGTTAGATGTTTCATACGTTCGTCAAACTTGTACAAAGCTCATTGAGGAACTTATAATAACTCATGTTGCATGAAACTTGGTTTAGAGTCCTAGAAACGCGTTGTTAGATGTTTCATAAGTTCGTGAAACTTGTACAAAGCTCATTGAGGAACTTATAAGCACTCATGTTGCATGAAACTTGGTTTAGAGTACTAGAAAAGCGTTGTTAAATGTTTCATAAGTTCGTCAAGTTGTACAAATCTCATTGAGACACTTATAATCTCTCATTTTGTATGAAACTTGGTTTAGAGTCCTAGAAACGCGTTGTTAGATGTTTCATAAGTTCTAGAAACTTGTACAAAGCTTATTTAGGAACTTATAAGCACTCATGTTGCATGAAACTTGGGTTAGAGTCCTAGAAAGGCGTTGTTAGATGTTTCATAAGTTCGTGAAACTTGTACAAAGCTCATTGAGGAACTTATAAGCACTCATGTTGCATGAAACTTGGTTTAGAGTACTAGAAAAACGTTATTAAATGTTTCATAAGTTCGTGAAACTTGTACAAAGCTCATTGAGGAACTTATAAGCACTCATGTTGCATGAAACTTGGTTTAGAGTCCTAGAAACGGGTTGTTAGATGTTTCATAAGTTCGTGAAACTTGTACAAAGCTCATTGAGGAACTTATAAGCTCTCATGTTGCATGAAACTTGGTTTAGAGTCCTAGAAACGGGTTGTTAGATGTTTCATAAGTTCGTGAAACTTGTACAAACCTCATTGAGGAACTTATAAGCATTCATGTTGCATGAAACTTTGTTTAGAGTCCTAGAAACACGTTGTTAGATGTTTCATACGTTCGTCAAACTTGTACAAAGCTCATTGAGGAACTTATAATAACTCATGTTATATGAAACTTGGTTTAGAGTCCTAGAAACGCGTTGTTAGATGTTTCATAAGTTCGTGAAACTTGTAAAAAACACATTGAGGAACTTATAAGCACTCATGTTGCATGAAACGTGGTTTAGAGTCCTAGAAACGAGTTGTTAGATGTTTCATACGTTCGTCAAACTTGTACAAAGCTCATTGAGACACTTATAAACACTCATGTTACATGAAACTTGGTTTAGAGTCCTAGAAACACGTTGTTAGATGTTTCATACGTTCGTCAAACTTGTACAAAGCTCATTGAGACACTTATAATCACTCTTGTTGCATGAAACTTGGTTTAGAGTCCTCGAAACGCGTTGTTAGATGTTTCATACGTTCGTCAAACTTGTACAAAGCTCATTGAGGAACTTATAAGCACTCATGTTGCATGAAACTTGGTTTAGAGTCCTAGAAACGCGTTGTTAGATGTTTCATACGTTCGTCAAACTTGTACAAAGCTCATTGAGGAAATTATAAGCTCTCTTGTTGCATGAAACTTGGTTTAGAGTCCTAGAAACGCGTTGTTAGATGTTTCATAATTTCGTGAAACTTGTACAAAGCTCATTGAGGAACTTATAAGCACTCATGTTGCATGAAACTTGGTTTAGAGTCCTAGAAACGCGTTGTTAGATGTTTCATAAGTTCTTCAAACTTGTACAAAGCTCATTGAGGAACTTATAAGCGCTCATATTGCATGAAACTTGGTTTAGAGTCCTAGAAACACGTTGTTAGATGTTTCATACGTTCGTCAAACTTGTACAAACCTCATTGAGGAACTTATAAGCTCTCATGTTGCATGAAACTTGGTTTAGAGTCCTAGAAACGAGTTGTTAGATGTTTCATAAGTTCGTCAAACTTGTACAAAGCTCATTGAGACACTTATAAGCATTCATGTTGCATGAAACTTGGTTTAGAGTCCTAGAAACGCGTTTTTAGATGTTTCATACGTTCTTCAAACTTGTACAAAGCTCATTGAGACACTTATAAGTTCTCATGTTGCATGAAACTTGGTTTAGAGTCCTAGAAACGCGTTGTTAGATGTTTCATATGTTCGTCAAACTTGTACAAAGCTCATTGAGACACTTCTAAGCACTCATGTTGCATGAAACTTGGTTTAGAGTCCTAGAAACACATTGTTAGATGTTTCATACGTTCGTCAAACTTGTACAACGCTCATTGAGGAACTTATAAGCACTCATGTTGCATGAAACTTGGTTTAGAGTCCTAGAAACGCGTTGTTAGATGTTTCATACGTTCTTCAAACTTGTACAAAGCTCAGTGTGACACTTATAAGCACTTATGTTTCATGAAACTATGTTTAGAGTCCTAAAAACGCGTTGTTAGATGATTCATACGTTCGTCAAACTTGTAAAAAGCTCATTGAGGAACTTATAGGCACTCATGTTGCATGAAACTTGGTTTAGAGTCCTAGAAACGCGTTGTTAGATGTTTCATACGTTCGTCAAACTTTTACAAAGCTCTTTGAGGAACTTATAAGCACTCTTGTTACATGAAACTTGGTTTAGAGTCCTAGAAGCGCGTTGTTAGATGTTTCATACGTTCCTCAAACTTGTACAAAGCTCATTGAGACACTTATAAGCACTCATGTTGCATGAAACTTGGTTTAGAGTCCTAGAAGCGCGTTGTTAGATGTTTCATACGTTCGTCAAACTTGTACAAAGCTCATTAAGACATTTAAAAGAACTCTTGTTGCATGAAACTTATTTTAGAGTCCTAGAAACGCGTTGTTAGATGTTTCATACGTTCGTCAAACTTGTACAAAGATCATTGAGGAACTTATAAGTACTCATGTTGCATGAAACTTGGTTTAGAGTCCTAGAAACGTGTTGTTAGATGTTTCATACGTTCGTCAAACTTGTACAAAGCTCATTGAGGAACTTATAAGCTCTCATGTTGCATGAAACTTGGTTTAGAGTCCTAGAAACGCGTTGTTAGATGTTTCATAAGGTCGTGAAACTTGTACAAAGCTCATTGAGGAACTTATAAGCACTCATGTTGCATGAAACTTTGTTTAGAGTACTAGAAAAGCGTTGTTAAATGTTTCATAAGTTCGTGAAACTTGTACAAAGCTCATTGAGGAACTTATAAGCACTCATGTTGCATGAAACTTGGTTTAGAGTCCTAGAAACGCGTTGTTAGATGTTTCATAAGTTCGTGAAACTTGTACAAAGCTCATTGAGGAACTTATAAGCTCTCATGTTGTATGAAACTTGGTTTAGAGTCCTAGAAACGGGTTGTTAGATGTTTCATAAGTTTGTGAAACTTGTAAAAACCTCATTGAGGAACTTATAAGCATTCATGTTGCATGAAACTTTGTTTAGAGTCCTAGAAACGCGTTGTTAGATGTTTCATAAGTTCTAGAAACTTGTACAAAGCTTATTTAGGAACTTATAAGCACTCATGTTGCATGAAACTTGGTTTAGAGTCCTAGAAATGTGTTGTTAGATGTTTCATAAGTTCGTGAAACTTGTACAAAGCTCATTGAGGAACTTATAAGCACTCATGTTGCATGAAACTTGGTTTAGAGTACTAGAAAAACGTTATTAAATGTTTCATAAGTTCGTGAAACTTGTACAAAGCTCATTGAGGAACTTATAAGCACTCATATTGCATGAAACTTGGTTTAGAGTCCTAGAAACGCGTTGTTAGATGTTTCATAAGTTCGTGAAACTTGTACAAAGCTCATTGAGGAACTTATAAGCTCTCATGTTGCATGAAACTTGGTTTAGAGTCCTAGAAACGGGTTGTTAGATGTTTCATAAGTTCGTGAAAGTTGTACAAACCTCATTGAGGAACTTATAAGCATTCATGTTGCATGAAACTTTGTTTAGAGTCCTAGAAACGCGTTGTTAGATGTTTCATACGTTCGTCAAACTTGTACAAAGCTGATTGAGGAACTTATAATAACTCATGTTGCATGAAACTTGGTTTAGAGTCCTAGAAACGCGTTGTTAGATGTTTCATAAGTTCGTGAAACTTGTACAAAGCTCATTGAGGAACTTATAAGCACTCATGTTGCATGAAACTTGGTTTAGAGTACTAGAAAAACGTTGTTAAATGTTTCATAAGTTCGTGAAACTTGTACAAAGCTCATTGAGGAACTTATAAGCACTCATTTTGCATGAAACTTGGTTTAGAGTACTAGAAAAGCGTTGTTAAATGTTTCATAAGTTCGTCAACTTGTACAAATCTCATTGAGACACTTATAATCTCTCATTTTGTATGAAACTTGGTTTAGAGTCCTAGAAACGCGTTGTTAGATGTTTCATAAGTTCTAGAAACTTGTACAAAGCTTATTTAGGAACTTATAAGCACTCATGTTGCATGAAACTTGGGTTAGAGTCCTAGAAACGCGTTGTTAGATGTTTCATAAGTTCGTGAAACTTGTACAAAGCTCATTGAGGAACATATAAGCACTCATGTTGCATGAAACTTGGTTTAGAGTACTAGAAAAACGTTATTAAATGTTTCATAAGTTCGTGAAACTTGTACAAAGCTCATTGAGGAACTTATAAGCACTCATGTTGCATGAAACTTGGTTTAGAGTCCTAGAAACGGGTTGTTAGATGTTTCATAAGTTCGTGAAACTTGTACAAAGCTCATTGAGGAACTTATAAGCACTCATGTTGCATGAAACTTGGTTTAGAGTACTAGAAAAACGTTATTAAATGTTTCATAAGTTCGTGAAACTTGTACAAAGCTCATTGAGGAACTTATAAGCACTCATGTTGCATGAAACTTGGTTTAGAGTCCTAGAAACGGGTTGTTAGATGTTTCATAAGTTCGTGAAACTTGTACAAAGCTCATTGAGGAACTTATTAGCTCTCATGTTGCATGAAACTTGGTTTAGAGTCCTAGAAACGGGTTGTTAGATGTTTCATAAGTTCGTGAAACTTGTACAAACCTCATTGAGGAACTTATAAGCATTCATGTTGCATGAAACTTTGTTTAGAGTCCTAGAAACACGTTGTTAGATGTTTCATACGTTCGTCAAACTTGTACAAAGCTCATTGAGGAACTTATAATAACTCATGTTGCATGAAACTTGGTTTAGAGTCCTAGAAACGCGTTGTTAGATGTTTCATAAGTTCGTGAAACTTGTAAAAAGCACATTGAGGAACTTATAAGCACTCATGTTGCATGAAACGTGGTTTAGAGTCCTAGAAACGAGTTGTTAGATGTTTCATACGTTCGTCAAACTTGTACAAAGCTCATTGAGACACTTATAAACACTCATGTTACATGAAACTTGGTTTAGAGTCCTAGAAACACGTTGTTAGATGTTTCATACGTTCGTCAAACTTGTACAAAGCTCATTGAGACACTTATAATCACTCCTGTTGCATGAAACTTGGTTTAGAGTCCTCGAAACGCGTTGTTAGATGTTTCATACGTTCGTCAAACTTGTACAAAGCTCATTGAGGAACTTATAAGCACTCATGTTGCATGAAACTTGGTTTAGAGTCCTAGAAACGCGTTGTTAGATGTTTCATACGTTCGTCAAACTTGTACAAAGCTCATTGAGGAAATTATAAGCTCTCTTGTTGCATGAAACTTGGTTTAGAGTCCTAGAAACACGTTGTTAGATGTTTCATAATTTCGTGAAACTTGTACAAAGCTCATTGAGGAACTTATAAGCACTCATGTTGCATGAAACTTGGTTTAGAGTCCTAGAAACGCGTTGTTAGATGTTTCATAAGTTCTTCAAACTTGTACAAAGCTCATTGAGGAACTTATAAGCTCTCATATTGCATGAAACTTGGTTTAGAGTCCTAGAAACACGTTGTTAGATGTTTCATACGTTCGTCAAACTTGTACAAACCTCATTGAGGAACTTATAAGCTCTCATGTTGCATGAAACTTGGTTTAGAGTCCTAGAAACGAGTTGTTAGATGTTTCATAAGTTCGTCAAACTTGTACAAAGCTCATTGAGACACTTATAAGCATTCATGTTGCATGAAACTTGCTTTAGAGTCCTAGAAACGCGTTTTTAGATGTTTCATACGTTCTTCAAACTTGTACAAAGCTCATTGAGACACTTATAAGTTCTCATGTTGCATGAAACTTGGTTTAGAGTCCTAGAAACGCGTTGTTAGATGTTTCATATGTTCGTCAAACTTGTACAAAGCTCATTGAGACACTTCTAAGCACTCATGTTGCATGAAACTTGGTTTAGAGTCCTAGAAACACATTGTTAGATGTTTCATACGTTCGTCAAACTTGTACAACGCTCATTGAGGAACTTATAAGCACTCATGTTGCATGAAACTTGGTTTAGAGTCCTAGAAACGCGTTGTTAGATGTTTCATACGTTATTCAAACTTGTACAAAGCTCAGTGTGACACTTATAAGCACTTATGTTTCATGAAACTATGTTTAGAGTCCTAAAAACGCGTTGTTAGATGATTCATACGTTCGTCAAACTTGTAAAAAGCTCATTGAGGAACTTATAGGCACTCATGTTGCATGAAACTTGGTTTAGAGTCCTAGAAACGCGTTGTTAGATGTTTCATACGTTCGTCAAACTTTTACAAAGCTCTTTGAGGAACTTATAAGCACTCTTGTTACATGAAACTTGGTTTAGAGTCCTAGAAGCGCGTTGTTAGATGTTTCATACGTTCGTCAAACTTGTACAAAGCTCATTGAGACACTTATAAGCACTTATGTTGCATGAAACTTGGTTTAGAGTCCTAGAAGAGCGTTGTTAGATGTTTCATACGTTCGTCAAACTTGTACAAAGCTCATTGAGACATTTAAAAGCACTCTTGTTGCATGAAACTTGGTTTAGAGTCCTAGAAACGCGTTGTTAGATGTTTCATACGTTCGTCAAACTTGTACAAAGCTCATTGAGGAACTTATAAGTACTCATGTTGCATGAAATTTTGTTTAGAGTCCTAGAAACGCGTTGTTAGATGTTTCATAAGTTCGTGAAACTTGTACAAAGCTTATTGAGGAACTTATAAGCACTCATGTTACATGAAACTTGGTTTAGAGTCCTAGAAACGCGTTGTTAGATGTTTCATATGTTCGTCAAACTTGTACAAAGCTCATTGAGGAACTTATAAGCACTCATGTTGCATGAAACTTGGTTTAGAGTACTAGAAAAGCGTTGTTAAATGTTTCATAAGTTCGTCAACTTGTACAAATCTCATTGAGACACTTATAATCTCTCATTTTGCATGAAACTTGGTTTAGAGTCCTAGAAACGCGTTGTTAGATGTTTCATAAGTTCGTGAAACTTGTAAAAAGCTTATTTAGGAAATTATAAGCACTCATGTTGCATGAAACTTGGTTTAGAGTCCTAGAAACACGTTGTTAGATGTTTCATACGTTCGTCAAACTTGTACAAACCCCATTGAGGAACTTATAAGCTCTCATGTTGCATGAAACTTGGTTTAGAGTCCTAGAAACAAGTTGTTAGATGTTTCATAAGTTCGTCAAACTTGTACAAAGCTCATTGAGACACTTATAAGCATTCATGTTGCATGAAACTTGGTTTAGAGTCCTAGAAACGCGTTTTTAGATGTTTCATACGTTCTTCAAACTTGTACAAAGCTCATTGAGACACTTATAAGTTCTCATGTTGCATGAAACTTGGTTTAGAGTCCTAGAAACGCGTTGTTAGATGTTTCATACGTTCGTCAAACTTGTACAAAGCTCATTGAGACACTTCTAAGCACTCATGTTGCATGAAACTTGGTTTAGAGTCCTAGAAACACATTGTTAGATGTTTCATACGTTCGTCAAACTTGTACAACGCTCATTGAGGAACTTATAAGCACTCATGTTGCATGAAACTTGGTTTAGAGTCCTAGAAACGCGTTGTTAGATGTTTCATACGTTCTTCAAACTTGTACAAAGCTCAGTGTGACACTTATAAGCACTCATGTTTCATGAAACTTGGTTTAGAGTCCTAAAAACGCGTTGTTAGATGATTCATACGTTCGTCAAACTTGTAAAAAGCTCATTGAGGAACTTATAAGCACTCATGTTGCATGAAACTTGGTTTAGAGTCCTAGAAACGCGTTGTTAGATGTTTCATACGTTCGTCAAACTTTTACAAAGCTCTTTGAGGAACTTATAAGCACTCTTGTTACATGAAACTTGGTTTAGAGTCCTAGAAGCGCGTTGTTAGATGTTTCATACGTTCGTCAAACTTGTACAAAGCTCATTGAGACACTTATAAGCACTTATGTTGCATGAAACTTTGTTTACAGTCCTAGAAGAGCGTTGTTAGATGTTTCATACGTTTGTCAAACTTGTACAAAGCTCATTGAGACATTTAAAAGCACTCTTGTTGCATGAAACTTGGTTTAGAGTCCTAGAAACGCGTTGTTAGATGTTTCATACGTTCGTCAAACTTGTACAAAGCTCATTGAGGAACTTATAAGTACTCATGTTGCATGAAAATTTGTTTAGAGTCCTAGAAACGCGTTGTTAGATGTTTCATAAGTTCGTGAAACTTGTACAAAGCTTATTGAGGAATTTATAAGCACTCATGTTACATGAAACTTGGTTTAGAGTCCTAGAAACGCGTTGTTAGATGTTTCATACGTTCGTCAAACATGTACAAAGCTCATTGAGGAACTTATAAGCACTCATCTTGCATGAAACTTGGGTTAGAGTACTAGAAAAGCGTTGTTAAATGTTTCATAAGTTCGTCAACTTGTACAAATCTCATTGAGACACTTATAATCTCTCATTTTGCATGAAACTTGATTTAGAGTCCTAGAAACGCGTTGTTAGATGTTTCATAAGTTCTAGAAACTTGTAAAAAGCTTATTTAGGAAATTATAAGCACTCATGTTGCATGAAACTTGGTTTATAGTCCTAGAAACGCGTTGTTAGATGTTTCATAAGTTCGTGAAACTTGTACAAAGCTCATTGAGGAACTTATAAGCACTCATGTTGCATGAAACTTGGTTTAGAGTACTAGAAAAACGTTGTTAAATGTTTCATAAGTTCGTGAAACTTGTACAAAGCTCATTGAGGAACTTATAAGCACTCATGTTGCATGAAACTTGGTTTAGAGTCCTAGAAACGCGTTGTTAGATGTTTCGTAAGTTTTTCTACTTGTACAAAGCTCATTGAGACACTTATAATCACTCATGTTGCATGAAACTTGGTTTAGAGTCCTAGAAACGCGTTGTTAGATGTTTCATAAGTTTGTGAAACTTGTACAAAGCTCATTGAGGAATTTATAAGCATTCAGGTTTCATGAAACTTGGTTTAGAGTCCTCGAAACACGTTGTTAGATGTTTCATACGTTCGTCAAACTTGTACAAAGCTCATTGAGGAACTTATAAGCACTCGTGTTGCATGAAACTTGGTTTAGAGTCCTAGAAACGCGTTGTTAGATGTTTCATAAGTTCGTGAAACTTGTACAAAGCTCATTGAGGAACTTATAAGCACTCATGTTACATGAAACTTGGTTCAGAGTACTAGAGAAACGTTGTTAAATGTTTCATAAGTTCGTGAAACTTGTACAAAGCTCATTGAGGAACTTATAAGCATTCATGTTGCATGAAACTTGGTTTAGAGTCCTAGAAACGCGTTGTTGGATGTTTCATAAGTTTTTCTACTTGTACAAAGCTCATTGAGAAAGTTATAATCACTCATGTTGCATGAAACTTGGTTTAGAGTCCTATAAACGCGTTGTTAGATGTTTCCTAAGTTCGTGAAACTTGTACAAAGCTCATTGAGGAACTTATAAGCATTCATGTTGCATGAAACTTGGTTTAGAGTCCTAGAAACACGTTGTTAGATGTTTCATACGTTCGTCAAACTTGTACAAAGCTCATTGAGGAACGTATAAGCACTCATGTTGCATGAAACCTGGTTTAGAGTCCTAGAAACGCGTTATTAGATGTTTCATAATTTCGTAAAACTTGTACAAACCCCATTGAGGAACTTATAAGCACTCATGTTGCATGAAACTTGGTTTAGAATCCTAGAAACGCGTTGTTTGATGTTTCATAAGTACGTCAAATTTGTACAAAGCTCATTGAGGAACTTATAAGCTCTCATGTTGCATGAAACTTGGTTTAGAGTCCTATAAACTAGTTGTTAGATGTTTCATAAGTTCGTCGAACTTGTATAAATCTCATTGAGACACTTATAAGCATTCATGTTGCATGAAACTTTGTTTAGAGTCCTAGAAACACGTTGTTAGATGTTTCATATGTTCTTCAAACTTGTACAAAGCTCATTGAGGAACTTATAAGCACTCATGTTGCATGAAACTTGGTTTAGAGTCCTAGAAACGCGTTGTTAGATGGTTCATACGTTCGTCAAACTTGTACAAAGCTCTTTGAGGAACTTATAAGCTCTCATGTTGCATGAACATTGGTTTAGAGTCCTAGAAACGCGTTGTTAGATGTTTCATAAGTTCATGAAACTTGTACAAACCTCATTGAGGAACTTATAAGCACTCATGTTGCATGAAACTTGGTTTAGAGTCCTAGAAACGCGTTGTTAGATGTTTCATAAGTTCTTCAACTTGTACAAAGCTCATTGAGACACTTATAATCACTCATGTTGCATGAAACTTAGTTTAGAGTCCTAGAAACGCGTTGTTAGATGTTTCATAAGTTCGTGAAACTTGTACAAAGCTCATTGAGGAACTTATATGCACTCATGTTGCATGAAACTTGGTTTAGAGTCCTAGAAACGCGTTGTTAGATGTTTCATACTTTCGTCAAACTTGTACAAAGCTCATTGAGGAACTTATAAGCTCTCATGTTTCATGAAACTTGGTTTAGAGTCCTAGAAACGAGTTGTTAGATGTTTCATACGTTCGTCAAACTTGTACAAAGGTCATTGAGGAACTTATAAGCACTCATCTTGCATGAAACTTGGTTTAGAGTTTTAAAAACGCGTTGTTGGATGTTTCATACGTTCGTTAAACTTGTACAAAGCTCATTGAGGAACTTATAAGCACTCATCTTGCAAGAAACTTGGTTTAGAGTCCTAGAAACGCGCCGTTAGATGTTTCATAAGTTCGTGAAACTTGTACAAAGCTCATTTAGGAACTTATAAGCACTTATGTTGCTTGAAACTTGGTTTAGAGTCCTAGAAACGCGTTGTTAGATGTTTGTCAAACTTGTACAAAGCTCATTGAGGAACTTATAAGCTCTCACGTTGCATGAAACTTGGTTTAGAGTCCTAGAAACGCGTTGTTAGATGTTTCATAAGTTCTTGAAACTTGTACAAAGCTCATTGAGGAACTTATAAGCATTCATGTTGCATGAAACTTGGTTTAGAATCCTAGAAACACGTTGTTAGATGTTTCATACGTTCGTCAATCTTGAACAAAGCTCATTGAGGAACTTATAAGCTCTCATGTTGCATGAAACTTGGTTTTGATTCCTAGAAACGAGTTGTTAGATGTTTCATAAGTTCGTCAAACTTGTACAAAGCTCATTGAGACACTTATAAGCATTCATGTTGCATGAAACTTGGTTTAGAGTCCTAGAAACGCGTTGTTAGATGTTTCATACGTTCTTCAAACTTGTACAAAGCTCATTGAGACAATTATAAGCTCTCATGTTGCATGAAACTTGGTTTAGAGTCTTAGAAACGTGTTGTTAGATGTTTCATACGTTCTTCAAACTTGTACAAAGCTCATTGAGGAACTTTAAGCACTCATGTTGCATGAAATTTAGTTTAGAGTCCTAGAAACACGTTGTTAGATGTTTCATACGTTCGTCAAACTTGTACAAAGCTCATTGAGGAACTTATAAGCACTCATTTTGCATGAAACTTGGTTCAGAGTCCTAGAAACCCGTTGTTAGATGTTTCATATGTTCGTGAAACTTGTACAAAGCTCATTGAGGAACTTATAAGCACTCATGTTGCATGAAACTTGGTTTAGAGTCCTGGAAACGCGTTGTTAGATGTTTCATATGTTCGTGAAACTTGTACAAAGCTCATTGAGGAACATATAATCTCTCATGTTGCATGAAACTTGGTTTAGAGTCCTAGAAACGTGTTGTTAGATGTTTCATACGTTCTTCAAACTTTTACAAAGCTCATTGAGGAACTTATAAGCACTCATGTTGCATGAAACTTGGTTTAGAGTCCTAGAAACGCGTTGTTAGATGTTTCATAAGTTTGTGAAACTTGTACAAAGCTCATTGAGGAACTTATAAGC
This sequence comes from Cochlearia excelsa, assembly GCA_963556525.1. Lineage (NCBI taxonomy): Eukaryota > Viridiplantae > Streptophyta > Magnoliopsida > Brassicales > Brassicaceae > Cochlearia > Cochlearia excelsa. The sequence continues at coordinate 32,405,192 of OY748327.1, read as the reverse complement.
ACTCATGTTGCATGAAACTTGGTTTAGATTCCTAGAAACGCGTTGTTAGATGTTTCATACGTTCGTCAAACTTGTACAAAGCTCATTGAGGAATTTATAATCTCTCATGTTGCATGAACTTGGTTTAGAGTCCTAAAACGTGTTGTTAGATGTTCCATACGTTCTTCAAACTTGTACAAAGCTCATTGAGGAACTTATAAGCACTCATGTTGCATGAATATTGGTTTAGAGTCATAGAAACGCGTTGTTAGATGATTCATACGTTCGTCAAACTTGTACAAAGCTCATTGAGGAACTTATAAGCACTAATGTTGCATGAAACTTTGTTTAGAGTCCTAGAAACGCGTTGTTAGTTGTTTCATAAGTTCGTCAACTTGTACAAAGCTCATTGAGACACCTATAATCACTCATGTTGCATGAGACTTGGTTTAGAGTCCTAGAAACGCGTTCTTAGATGTTTCATAAGTTCGTGAAACTTGTACAAAGCTCATTGAGGAACTTATAAGCACTCATGGTGCATGAAACTTGGTTTAGAGTCCTAGAAACGCGTTGTTAGATGTTTTATACTTTCGTCAAACTTGTACAAAGCTCATTCAGGAACTTATAAGCTCTCATGTTGCATGAAACTTGGTTTAGAGTCCTAGAAACGAGTTGTTAGATATTTCATACGTTCGTCAAACTTGTACAAAGCTCATTGAGGAACTTATAAGCACTCATCTTGAATGAAACTTGGTTTAGATTTTTATAAACGCGTTGTTAGATGTTTCATACGTTCGTCAAACTTAAACAAAGCTCATTGAGGAACTTATAAGCACTCATCTTGCAAGAAACTTGGTTTAGAGTCCTAGAAACGCGTTGTTAGATGTTTCATAATTTCGTGAAACTTGTACAAAGCTCATTAAGACACTTATAAACACTCATGTTGCATGAAACTTGGTTTAGAGTCCTAGAAACGCGTTGTTAGATGTTTCATAAGTTCGTGAAACTTGTACAAAGCTCATTGAGGAACTTATAAGCATTCATGTTGCATGAAACTTGGTTTAGAGTCCTAGAAACACGTTGTTAGATGTTTCATACGTTCGTCAAACTTGTACAAAGCTCATTGAGGAACTTATAAGCACTCATGTTGCATGAAACTTGGTTTAGAGTCCTAGAAACGCGTTGTTAGATGTTTCATAAGTTCGTGAAACTTGTACAAAGCTCATTGAGGAACTTATAAGCACTCATGTTGCATGAAACTTGGTTTAGAGTACTAGAAAAACGTTGTTAAATGTTTCATAAGTTCGTGAAACTTGTGCAAAGCTCATTGAGGAACTTATAAGCACTCATGTTGCATGAAACTTGGTTTAGAGTCCTAGAAACGCGTTGTTAGATGTTTCATAAGTTTTTCTACTTGTACAAAGCTCATTGAGGCACTTATAATCACTCATGTTGCATGAAACTTGGTTTAGAGTCCTAGAAACGTTATGTTAGATGTTTCATAAGTTCGTGAAACTTGTACAAAGCTCATTGAGGAACTTATAAGCATTCATGTTGCATGAAACTTGTTTTAGAGTCCTAGAAACACGTTGTTAGATGTTTCATACGTTCGTCAAACTTGTACAAAGCTCATTGAGGAACTTATAAGCACTCATGTTGCATGAAACTTGGTTTAGAGTCCTAGAAACGCGTTGTTAGATGTTTCATAAGTTCGTGAAACTTGTACAAAGCTCATTGAGGAACTTATAAGCACTCATGTTGCATGAAACTTGGTTTAGAGTACTAGAAAAACGTTGTTAAATGTTTCATAAGTTCGTGAAACTTGTACAAAGCTCATTGAGGCACTTATAATCACTCATGTTGCATGAAACTTGGTTTATAGTCCTACAAACGCGTTGTTAGATGTTTCATAAGTTCGTGAAACTTGTACAAAGCTCATTGAGGAACTTATAAGCACTCATGTTGCATGAAACTTGGTTTAGAGTCCTAGAAACGCGTTGTTAGATGTTTCATAAGTTCGTGAAACTTGTACAAAGCTCATTGAGGAACTTATAAGCATTCATGTTGCATGAAACTTGGTTTAGAGTCCTAGAAACACGTTGTTAGATGTTTCATACGTTCTTCAAACTTGTACAAAGCTCATTGAGGAACTTTAAGCACTCATGTTGCATGAAATTTAGTTTAGAGTCCTAGAAACACGTTGTTAGATGTTTCATACGTTCGTCAAACTTGTACAAAGCTCATTGAGGAACTTATAAGCACTCATTTTGCATGAAACTTGGTTCAGAGTCCTAGAAACCCGTTTTTAGATGTTTCATATGTTCGTGAAACTTGTACAAAGCTCATTGAGGAACTTATAAGCACTCATGTTGCATGAAACTTGGTTTAGAGTCCTGGAAACGCGTTGTTAGATGTTTCATATGTTCGTGAAACTTGTACAAAGCTCATTGAGGAACATATAATCTCTCATGTTGCATGAAACTTGGTTTAGAGTCCTAGAAACGTGTTGTTAGATGTTTCATACGTTCTTCAAACTTTTACAAAGCTCATTGAGGAACTTATAAGCACTCATGTTGCATGAAACTTGGTTTAGAGTCCTAGAAACGCGTTGTTAGATGTTTCATAAGTTTGTGAAACTTGTACAAAGCTCATTGAGGAACTTATAAGCACTCATGTTGCATGAAACTTGGTTTAGATTCCTAGAAACGCGTTGTTAGATGTTTCATACGTTCGTCAAACTTGTACAAAGCTCATTGAGGAATTTATAATCTCTCATGTTGCATGAACTTGGTTTAGAGTCCTAAAACGTGTTGTTAGATGTTCCATACGTTCTTCAAACTTGTACAAAGCTCATTGAGGAACTTATAAGCACTCATGTTGCATGAATATTGGTTTAGAGTCATAGAAACGCGTTGTTAGATGATTCATACGTTCGTCAAACTTGTACAAAGCTCATTGAGGAACTTATAAGCACTAATGTTGCATGAAACTTTGTTTAGAGTCCTAGAAACGCGTTGTTAGTTGTTTCATAAGTTCGTCAACTTGTACAAAGCTCATTGAGACACCTATAATCACTCATGTTGCATGAGACTTGGTTTAGAGTCCTAGAAACGCGTTCTTAGATGTTTCATAAGTTCGTGAAACTTGTACAAAGCTCATTGAGGAACTTATAAGCACTCATGGTGCATGAAACTTGGTTTAGAGTCCTAGAAACGCGTTGTTAGATGTTTTATACTTTCGTCAAACTTGTACAAAGCTCATTCGGGAACTTATAAGCTCTCATGTTGCATGAAACTTGGTTTAGAGTCCTAGAAACGAGTTGTTAGATATTTCATACGTTCGTCAAACTTGTACAAAGCTCATTGAGGAACTTATAAGCACTCATCTTGAATGAAACTTGGTTTAGATTTTTATAAACGCGTTGTTAGATGTTTCATACGTTCGTCAAACTTAAACAAAGCTCATTGAGGAACTTATAAGCACTCATCTTGCAAGAAACTTGGTTTAGAGTCCTAGAAACGCGTTGTTAGATGTTTCATAATTTCGTGAAACTTGTACAAAGCTCATTAAGACACTTATAAACACTCATGTTGCATGAAACTTGGTTTAGAGTCCTAGAAACGCGTTGTTAGATGTTTCATAAGTTCGTGAAACTTGTACAAAGCTCATTGAGGAACTTATAAGCATTCATGTTGCATGAAACTTGGTTTAGAGTCCTAGAAACACGTTGTTAGATGTTTCATACGTTCGTCAAACTTGTACAAAGCTCATTGAGGAACTTATAAGCACTCATGTTGCATGAAACTTGGTTTAGAGTCCTAGAAACGCGTTGTTAGATGTTTCATAAGTTCGTGAAACTTGTACAAAGCTCATTGAGGAACTTATAAGCACTCATGTTGCATGAAACTTGGTTTAGAGTACTAGAAAAACGTTGTTAAATGTTTCATAAGTTCGTGAAACTTGTGCAAAGCTCATTGAGGAACTTATAAGCACTCATGTTGCATGAAACTTGGTTTAGAGTCCTAGAAACGCGTTGTTAGATGTTTCATAAGTTTTTCTACTTGTACAAAGCTCATTGAGGCACTTATAATCACTCATGTTGCATGAAACTTGGTTTAGAGTCCTAGAAACGTTATGTTAGATGTTTCATAAGTTCGTGAAACTTGTACAAAGCTCATTGAGGAACTTATAAGCATTCATGTTGCATGAAACTTGTTTTAGAGTCCTAGAAACACGTTGTTAGATGTTTCATACGTTCGTCAAACTTGTACAAAGCTCATTGAGGAACTTATAAGCACTCATGTTGCATGAAACTTGGTTTAGAGTCCTAGAAACGCGTTGTTAGATGTTTCATAAGTTCGTGAAACTTGTACAAAGCTCATTGAGGAACTTATAAGCACTCATGTTGCATGAAACTTGGTTTAGAGTACTAGAAAAACGTTGTTAAATGTTTCATAAGTTCGTGAAACTTGTACAAAGCTCATTGAGGCACTTATAATCACTCATGTTGCATGAAACTTGGTTTATAGTCCTACAAACGCGTTGTTAGATGTTTCATAAGTTCGTGAAACTTGTACAAAGCTCATTGAGGAACTTATAAGCACTCATGTTGCATGAAACTTGGTTTAGAGTCCTAGAAACGCGTTGTTAGATGTTTCATAAGTTCGTGAAACTTGTACAAAGCTCATTGAGGAACTTATAAGCATTCATGTTGCATGAAACTTGGTTTAGAGTCCTAGAAACACGTTGTTAGATGTTTCATACGTTCGTCAAACTTGTACAAAGCTCATTGAGGAACTTATAAGCACTCATGTTGCATGAAACTTGGTTTAGAGTCGTAGAAACGCGTTGTTAGATGTTTCATAAGTTCGTGAAACTTGTACAAAGCTCATTGAGGAACTTATAAGCACTCATGTTGCATGAAACTTGGTTTAGAGTACTAGAAAAACGTTGTTAAATGTTTCATAAGTTCGTGAAACTTGTACAAAGCTCATTGAGGAACTTATAAGCACTCATGTTGCATGAAACTTGGTTTAGAGTCCTAGAAACGCGTTGTTAGATGTTTCATAAGTTTTTCTACTTGTACAAAGCTCATTGAGGCACTTATAATCACTCATGTTGCATGAAACTTGGTTTAGAGTCCTAGAAACGTGTTGTTAGATGTTTCATAAGTTCGTGAAACTTGTACAAAGCTCATTGAGGAACTTATAAGCATTCATGTTGCATGAAACTTGGTTTAGAGTCCTAGAAACACGTTGTTAGATGTTTCATACGTTCTTCAAACTTGTACAAAGCTCATTGAGGAACGTATAAGCACTCATATTGCATGAAACCTGGTTTAGAGTCCTAGAAACGCGTTATTAGATGTTTCATAATTTCGTCAAACTTGTACAAAGCTCATTGAGGAACTTATAATCTCTCATGTTGCATGAAACTTGGTTTAGAGTCCTAGAAACGTGTTGTTAGATGTTTCATACGTTCTTCAAACTTGTACAAAGCTCATTGAGGAACTTATAAGCACTCATGTTGCATGAAACTTGGTTTAGAGTCCTAGAAACGCGTTGTTAGATGATTCATACGTTCGTCAAACTTGTACAAAGCTCATTGAGGAACTTATAAGCACTAATGTTGCATGAAACTTGGTTTAGAGTCCTAGAAACGCGTTGTTAGTTGTTTCATAAGTTCGTCAACTTGTACAAAGCTCATTGAGACACTTATAATCACTCATGTTGCATAAAACTTGGTTTAGAGTCCTAGAAACGCGTTGTTAGATGTTTCATAAGTTCGTGAAACTTGTACAAAGCTCATTGAGGAACTTATAAGCACTCATGGTGCATGAAACGTGGTTTAGAGTCCTAGAAAGGCGTTGTTAGATGTTTTATACTTTCGTCAAACTTGTACAAAGCGCATTGAGGAACTTATAAGCTCTCATGTTGCATGAAACATGGTTTAGAGTCCTAGAAACGAGTTGTTAGATATTTCATACGTTCGTCAAACTTGTACAAAGCTCATTTAGGAACTTCTAAGCACTCATCTTGCATGAAACTTGGTTTAGAGTTTTATAAACGCGTTGTTAGATGATTCATACGTTCGTCAAATTTGTACAAACCTCATTAAGGAAGTTATAAGCACTCATCTTGCAAGAAACTTGGTTTAGAGTCCTAGAAACGCGTTGTTAGATGTTTCATAATTTCGTGAAACTTGTACAAAGCTCATTGAGACACTTATAAATACTCATGTTGCATGAAACTTGGTTTAGAGTCCTAGAAACGCGTTGTTAGATGTTTCATACGTTCGTTAAACTTGTACAAAGCTCATTGAGGAACTTATAACCTCTCATGTTGCATGAAACTTGGTTTAGAGTCCTAGAAACGAGTTGTTAGATGTTTTATAAGTTCGTCAAACTTATACAAAGCTCATTGAGATACTTATAAGAACTATTGTTGCATGAAACTTGGTTTAGAGTCCTAGAAATGCGTTGTTAGATGTTTCATAAGTTCGTCAAACTTGTACAAAGCTCATTGAGACACTTATAAACACTCATAAAGTATGAAACTTGGTTTAGAGTCCTAGAAACGCGTTGTTAGATGTTTCATACGTTCGTCAAACTTGTACAAAGCTCATTGAGGAACTTATAAGAACTCATGTTGCATGTAACTTGGTTTAGAGTCCTAGAAACGCGTTGTTATATGTTTCATATGTTCGTGAAACTTGTACAAAGCTCATTGAGGAACTTATAAGCACTCATCTTGCATGAAACTTGGTTTAGAGTTTTATAAACGCGTTGTTAGATGATTCATACGTTCGTCAAACTTGTACAAAGCTCATTGAGGAACTTATAAGCTCTCATGTTGCATGAAGCTTGGTTTAGAGTCCTAGAAACAAGTTGTTATATGTTTCATGAGTTCGTTAAACTTATACAAAGCTCATTGAGATACTTATAAGAACTAATGTTGCATGAAACTTGGTTTAGAGTCCTAGAAATGCGTTGTTAGATGTTTCATAAGTTCGTCAAACTTGTACAAATCTCATTGAGACACTTATAATCTCTCATTTTGCATGAAACTTGGTTTAGAGTCCTAGAAACGGGTTGTTAGATGTTTCATAAGTTCTAGAAACTTGTAAAAAGCTTATTTAGGAACTTATAAGCACTCATGTTGCATGAAACTTGGTTTATAGTCCTACAAACGCGTTGTTAGATGTTTCATAAGTTCGTGAAACTTGTACAAAGCTCATTGAGGAACTTATAAGCACTCATGTTGCATGAAACTTGGTTTAGAGTCCTAGAAACGCGTTGTTAGATGTTTCATAAGTTCGTGAAACTTGTACAAAGCTCATTGAGGAACTTATAAGCATTCATGTTGCATGAAACTTGGTTTAGAGTCCTAGAAACACGTTGTTAGATGTTTCATACGTTCGTCAAACTTGTACAAAGCTCATTGAGGAACTTATAAGCACTCATGTTGCATGAAACTTGGTTTAGAGTCCTAGAAACGCGTTGTTAGATGTTTCATAAGTTCGTGAAACTTGTACAAAGCTCATTGAGGAACTTATAAGCACTCATGTTGCATGAAACTTGGTTTAGAGTACTAGAAAAACGTTGTTAAATGTTTCATAAGTTCGTGAAACTTGTACAAAGCTCATTGAGGAACTTATAAGCACTCATGTTGCATGAAACTTGGTTTAGAGTCCTAGAAACGCGTTGTTAGATGTTTCATAAGTTTTTCTACTTGTACAAAGCTCATTGAGGCACTTATAATCACTCATGTTGCATGAAACTTGGTTTAGAGTCCTAGAAACGTGTTGTTAGATGTTTCATAAGTTCGTGAAACTTGTACAAAGCTCATTGAGGAACTTATAAGCATTCATGTTGCATGAAACTTGGTTTAGAGTCCTAGAAACACGTTGTTAGATGTTTCATACGTTCGTCAAACTTGTACAAAGCTCATTGAGGAACTTATAAGCACTCATGTTGCATGAAACTTGGTTTAGAGTCCTAGAAACGCGTTGTTAGATGTTTCATAAGTTCGTGAAACTTGTACAAAGCTCATTGAGGAACTTATAAGCACTCATGTTGCATGAAACTTGGTTTAGAGTACTAGAAAAACGTTGTTAAATGTTTCATAAGTTCGTGAAACTTGTACAAAGCTCATTGAGGCACTTATAATCACTCATGTTGCATGAAACATGGTTTATAGTCCTACAAACGCGTTGTTAGATGTTTCATAAGTTCGTGAAACTTGTACAAAGCTCATTGAGGAACTTATAAGCACTCATGTTGCATGAAACTTGGTTTAGAGTCCTAGAAACGCGTTGTTAGATGTTTCATAAGTTCGTGAAACTTGTACAAAGCTCATTGAGGAACTTATAAGCATTCATGTTGCATGAAACTTGGTTTAGAGTCCTAGAAACACGTTGTTAGATGTTTCATACGTTCGTCAAACTTGTACAAAGCTCATTGAGGAACTTATAAGCACTCATAATGCATGAAACTTGGTTTAGAGTCGTAGAAACGCGTTGTTAGATGTTTCATAAGTTCGTGAAACTTGTACAAAGCTCATTGAGGAACTTATAAGCACTCATGTTGCATGAAACTTGGTTTAGAGTACTAGAAAAACGTTGTTAAATGTTTCATAAGTTCGTGAAACTTGTACAAAGCTCATTGAGGAACTTATAAGCACTCATGTTGCATGAAACTTGGTTTAGAGTCCTAGAAACGCGTTGTTAGATGTTTCATAAGTTTTTCTACTTGTACAAAGCTCATTGAGGCACTTATAATCACTCATGTTGCATGAAACTTGGTTTAGAGTCCTAGAAACGTGTTGTTAGATGTTTCATAAGTTCGTGAAACTTGTACAAAGCTCATTGAGGAACTTATAAGCATTCATGTTGCATGAAACTTGGTTTAGAGTCCTAGAAACACGTTGTTAGATGTTTCATACGTTCTTCAAACTTGTACAAAGCTCATTGAGGAACGTATAAGCACTCATATTGCATGAAACCTGGTTTAGAGTCCTAGAAACGCGTTATTAGATGTTTCATAATTTCGTCAAACTTGTACAAAGCTCATTGAGGAACTTATAATCTCTCATGTTGCATGAAACTTGGTTTAGAGTCCTAGAAACGTGTTGTTAGATGTTTCATACGTTCTTCAAACTTGTACAAAGCTCATTGAGGAACTTATAAGCACTCATGTTGCATGAAACTTGGTTTAGAGTCCTAGAAACGCGTTGTTAGATGATTCATACGTTCGTCAAACTTGTACAAAGCTCATTGAGGAACTTATAAGCACTAATGTTGCATGAAACTTGGTTTAGAGTCCTAGAAACGCGTTGTTAGTTGTTTCATAAGTTCGTCAACTTGTACAAAGCTCATTGAGACACTTATAATCACTCATGTTGCATAAAACTTGGTTTAGAGTCCTAGAAACGCGTTGTTAGATGTTTCATAAGTTCGTGAAACTTGTACAAAGCTCATTGAGGAACTTATAAGCACTCATGTTGCATGAAACTTGGTTTAGAGTCCTAGAAACGCGTTGTTAGATGTTTCATAAGTTTTTCTACTTGTACAAAGCTCATTGAGGCACTTATAATCACTCATGTTGCATGAAACTTGGTTTAGAGTCCTAGAAACGTGTTGTTAGATGTTTCATAAGTTCGTGAAACTTGTACAAAGCTCATTGAGGAACTTATAAGCATTCATGTTGCATGAAACTTGGTTTAGAGTCCTAGAAACACGTTGTTAGATGTTTCATACGTTCTTCAAACTTGTACAAAGCTCATTGAGGAACGTATAAGCACTCATATTGCATGAAACCTGGTTTAGAGTCCTAGAAACGCGTTATTAGATGTTTCATAATTTCGTCAAACTTGTACAAAGCTCATTGAGGAACTTATAATCTCTCATGTTTCATGAAACTTGGTTTAGAGTCCTAGAAACGTGTTGTTAGATGTTTCATACGTTCTTCAAACTTGTACAAAGCTCATTGAGGAACTTATAAGCACTCATGTTGCATGAAACTTGGTTTAGAGTCCTAGAAACGCGTTGTTAGATGATTCATACGTTCGTCAAACTTGTACAAAGCTCATTGAGGAACTTATAAGCACTAATGTTGCATGAAACTTGGTTTAGAGTCCTAGAAACGCGTTGTTAGTTGTTTCATAAGTTCGTCAACTTGTACAAAGCTCATTGAGACACTTATAATCACTCATGTTGCATAAAACTTGGTTTAGAGTCCTAGAAACGCGTTGTTAGATGTTTCATAAGTTCGTCAAACTTGTACAAAGCTCATTGAGACACTTATAAACACTCATAAAGTATGAAACTTGGTTTAGAGTCCTAGAAACGCGTTGTTAGATGTTTCATACGTTCGTCAAACTTGTACAAAGCTCATTGAGGAACTTATAAGAACTCATGTTGCATGTAACTTGGTTTAGAGTCCTAGAAACGCGTTGTTATATGTTTCATATGTTCGTGAAACTTGTACAAAGCTCATTGAGGAACTTATAAGCACTCATCTTGCATGAAACTTGGTTTAGAGTTTTATAAACGCGTTGTTAGATGATTCATACGTTCGTCAAACTTGTACAAAGCTCATTGAGGAACTTATAAGCTCTCATGTTGCATGAAGCTTGGTTTAGAGTCCTAGAAACAAGTTGTTATATGTTTCATGAGTTCGTTAAACTTATACAAAGCTCATTGAGATACTTATAAGAACTAATGTTGCATGAAACTTGGTTTAGAGTCCTAGAAATGCGTTGTTAGATGTTTCATAAGTTCGTCAAACTTGTACAAATCTCATTGAGACACTTATAATCTCTCATTTTGCATGAAACTTGGTTTAGAGTCCTAGAAACGGGTTGTTAGATGTTTCATAAGTTCTAGAAACTTGTAAAAAGCTTATTTAGGAACTTATAAGCACTCATGTTGCATGAAACTTGGTTTATAGTCCTACAAACGCGTTGTTAGATGTTTCATAAGTTCGTGAAACTTGTACAAAGCTCATTGAGGAACTTATAAGCACTCATGTTGCATGAAACTTGGTTTAGAGTCCTAGAAACGCGTTGTTAGATGTTTCATAAGTTCGTGAAACTTGTACAAAGCTCATTGAGGAACTTATAAGCATTCATGTTGCATGAAACTTGGTTTAGAGTCCTAGAAACACGTTGTTAGATGTTTCATACGTTCGTCAAACTTGTACAAAGCTCATTGAGGAACTTATAAGCACTCATGTTGCATGAAACTTGGTTTAGAGTCCTAGAAACGCGTTGTTAGATGTTTCATAAGTTCGTGAAACTTGTACAAAGCTCATTGAGGAACTTATAAGCACTCATGTTGCATGAAACTTGGTTTAGAGTACTAGAAAAACGTTGTTAAATGTTTCATAAGTTCGTGAAACTTGTACAAAGCTCATTGAGGAACTTATAAGCACTCATGTTGCATGAAACTTGGTTTAGAGTCCTAGAAACGCGTTGTTAGATGTTTCATAAGTTTTTCTACTTGTACAAAGCTCATTGAGGCACTTATAATCACTCATGTTGCATGAAACTTGGTTTAGAGTCCTAGAAACGTGTTGTTAGATGTTTCATAAGTTCGTGAAACTTGTACAAAGCTCATTGAGGAACTTATAAGCATTCATGTTGCATGAAACTTGGTTTAGAGTCCTAGAAACACGTTGTTAGATGTTTCATACGTTCGTCAAACTTGTACAAAGCTCATTGAGGAACTTATAAGCACTCATGTTGCATGAAACTTGGTTTAGAGTCCTAGAAACGCGTTGTTAGATGTTTCATAAGTTCGTGAAACTTGTACAAAGCTCATTGAGGAACTTATAAGCACTCATGTTGCATGAAACTTGGTTTAGAGTACTAGAAAAACGTTGTTAAATGTTTCATAAGTTCGTGAAACTTGTACAAAGCTCATTGAGGCACTTATAATCACTCATGTTGCATGAAACATGGTTTATAGTCCTACAAACGCGTTGTTAGATGTTTCATAAGTTCGTGAAACTTGTACAAAGCTCATTGAGGAACTTATAAGCACTCATGTTGCATGAAACTTGGTTTAGAGTCCTAGAAACGCGTTGTTAGATGTTTCATAAGTTCGTGAAACTTGTACAAAGCTCATTGAGGAACTTATAAGCATTCATGTTGCATGAAACTTGGTTTAGAGTCCTAGAAACACGTTGTTAGATGTTTCATACGTTCGTCAAACTTGTACAAAGCTCATTGAGGAACTTATAAGCACTCATGTTGCATGAAACTTGGTTTAGAGTCGTAGAAACGCGTTGTTAGATGTTTCATAAGTTCGTGAAACTTGTACAAAGCTCATTGAGGAACTTATAAGCACTCATGTTGCATGAAACTTGGTTTAGAGTACTAGAAAAACGTTGTTAAATGTTTCATAAGTTCGTGAAACTTGTACAAAGCTCATTGAGGAACTTATAAGCACTCATGTTGCATGAAACTTGGTTTAGAGTCCTAGAAACGCGTTGTTAGATGTTTCATAAGTTTTTCTACTTGTACAAAGCTCATTGAGGCACTTATAATCACTCATGTTGCATGAAACTTGGTTTAGAGTCCTAGAAACGTGTTGTTAGATGTTTCATAAGTTCGTGAAACTTGTACAAAGCTCATTGAGGAACTTATAAGCATTCATGTTGCATGAAACTTGGTTTAGAGTCCTAGAAACACGTTGTTAGATGTTTCATACGTTCTTCAAACTTGTACAAAGCTCATTGAGGAACGTATAAGCACTCATATTGCATGAAACCTGGTTTAGAGTCCTAGAAACGCGTTATTAGATGTTTCATAATTTCGTCAAACTTGTACAAAGCTCATTGAGGAACTTATAATCTCTCATGTTGCATGAAACTTGGTTTAGAGTCCTAGAAACGTGTTGTTAGATGTTTCATACGTTCTTCAAACTTGTACAAAGCTCATTGAGGAACTTATAAGCACTCATGTTGCATGAAACTTGGTTTAGAGTCCTAGAAACGCGTTGTTAGATGATTCATACGTTCGTCAAACTTGTACAAAGCTCATTGAGGAACTTATAAGCACTAATGTTGCATGAAACTTGGTTTAGAGTCCTAGAAACGCGTTGTTAGTTGTTTCATAAGTTCGTCAACTTGTACAAAGCTCATTGAGACACTTATAATCACTCATGTTGCATAAAACTTGGTTTAGAGTCCTAGAAACGCGTTGTTAGATGTTTCATAAGTTCGTGAAACTTGTACAAAGCTCATTGAGGAACTTATAAGCACTCATGGTGCATGAAACGTGGTTTAGAGTCCTAGAAAGGCGTTGTTAGATGTTTTATACTTTCGTCAAACTTGTACAAAGCGCATTGAGGAACTTATAAGCTCTCATGTTGCATGAAACATGGTTTAGAGTCCTAGAAACGAGTTGTTAGATATTTCATACGTTCGTCAAACTTGTACAAAGCTCATTTAGGAACTTATAAGCACTCATCTTGCATGAAACTTGGTTTAGAGTTTTATAAACGCGTTGTTAGATGATTCATACGTTCGTCAAATTTGTACAAACCTCATTAAGGAAGTTATAAGCACTCATCTTGCAAGAAAGTTGGTTTAGAGTCCTAGAAACGCGTTGTTAGATGTTTCATAATTTCGTGAAACTTGTACAAAGCTCATTGAGACACTTATAAATACTCATGTTGCATGAAACTTGGTTTAGAGTCCTAGAAACGCGTTGTTAGATGTTTCATACGTTCGTTAAACTTGTACAAAGCTCATTGAGGAACTTATAACCTCTCATGTTGCATGAAACTTGGTTTAGAGTCCTAGAAACGAGTTGTTAGATGTTTTATAAGTTCGTCAAACTTATACAAAGCTCATTGAGATACTTATAAGAACTATTGTTGCATGAAACTTGGTTTAGAGTCCTAGAAATGCGTTGTTAGATGTTTCATAAGTTCGTCAAACTTGTACAAAGCTCATTGAGACACTTATAAACATTGCATGAAGCTTGAGGAAAACTTTTAGAGTTTTATCGCGTTGTTAGATGATTCAACGTTGTTATACTTGTACAAAGCTCATTAGAGGAACTTATAAGCTCTCATGTTGCATGAAGCTTGGTTTAGTTCGTTAGTCCTAGAAACAAGTTGTTACATATGTTTCATGAGTTCGTTAAACTTATACAAAGCTCATTGAGATACTTATAAGAACTAATGTTGCATGAAACTTGGTTTAGAGTCCTAGAAATGCGTTGTTAGATGTTTCATAAGTTCGTCAAACTTGTACAAATCTCATTGAGACACTTATAATCTCTCATTTTGCATGAAACTAGGTTTAGAGTCCTAGAAACGCGTTGTTAGATGTTTCATAAGTTCTAGAAACTTGTAAAAAGCTTATTTAGGAACTTATAAGAACTCATGTTGCATGAAACTTGGTTTATAGTCCTACAAACGCGTTGTTAGATGTTTCATAAGTTCGTGAAACTTGTACAAAGCTCATTGAGGAACTTATAAGCACTCATGTTGCATGAAACTTGGTTTAGAGTCCTAGAAACGCGTTGTTAGATATTTCATAAGTTCGTGAAACTTGTACAAAGCTCATTGAGGAACTTATAAGCATTCATGTTGCATGAAACTTGGTTTAGAGTCCTAGAAACACGTTGTTAGATGTTTCATACGTTCGTCAAACTTGTACAAAGCTCATTGAGGAACTTATAAGCACTCATGTTGCATGAAACTTGGTTTAGAGTCCTAGAAACGCGTTGTTAGATGTTTCATAAGTTCGTGAAACTTGTACAAAGCTCATTGAGGAACTTATAAGCACTCATGTTGCATGAAACTTGGTTTAGAGTACTAGAAAAACGTTGTTAAATGTTTCATAAGTTCGTGAAACTTGTACAAAGCTCATTGAGGAACTTATAAGCACTCATGTTGCATGAAACTTGGTTTAGAGTCCTAGAAACGCGTTGTTAGATGTTTCATAAGTTTTTCTACTTGTACAAAGCTCATTGAGGCACTTATAATCACTCATGTTGCATGAAACTTGGTTTAGAGTCCTAGAAACGTGTTGTTAGATGTTTCATAAGTTCGTGAAACTTGTACAAAGCTCATTGAGGAACTTATAAGCATTCATGTTGCATGAAACTTGGTTTAGAGTCCTAGAAACACGTTGTTAGATGTTTCATACGTTCGTCAAACTTGTACAAAGCTCATTGAGGAACTTATAAGCACTCATGTTGCATGAAACTTGGTTTAGAGTCCTAGAAACGCGTTGTTAGATGTTTCATAAGTTCGTGAAACTTGTACAAAGCTCATTGAGGAACTTATAAGCACTCATGTTGCATGAAACTTGGTTTAGAGTACTAGAAAAACGTTGTTAAATGTTTCATAAGTTCGTGAAACTTGTACAAAGCTCATTGAGGCACTTATAATCACTCATGTTGCATGAAACATGGTTTATAGTCCTACAAACGCGTTGTTAGATGTTTCATAAGTTCGTGAAACTTGTACAAAGCTCATTGAGGAACTTATAAGCACTCATGTTGCATGAAACTTGGTTTAGAGTCCTAGAAACGCGTTGTTAGATGTTTCATAAGTTCGTGAAACTTGTACAAAGCTCATTGAGGAACTTATAAGCATTCATGTTGCATGAAACTTGGTTTAGAGTCCTAGAAACACGTTGTTAGATGTTTCATACGTTCGTCAAACTTGTACAAAGCTCATTGAGGAACTTATAAGCACTCATGTTGCATGAAACTTGGTTTAGAGTCGTAGAAACGCGTTGTTAGATGTTTCATAAGTTCGTGAAACTTGTACAAAGCTCATTGAGGAACTTATAAGCACTCATGTTGCATGAAACTTGGTTTAGAGTACTAGAAAACGTTGTTAAATGTTTCATAAGTTCGTGAAACTTGTACAAAGCTCATTGAGGAACTTATAAGCACTCATGTTGCATGAAACTTGGTTTAGAGTCCTAGAAACGCGTTGTTAGATGTTTCATAAGTTTTTCTACTTGTACAAAGCTCATTGAGGCACTTATAATCACTCATGTTGCATGAAACTTGGTTTAGAGTCCTAGAAACGTGTTGTTAGATGTTTCAATAGTTCGTGAAACTTGTACAAAGCTCATTGAGGAACTTATAAGCATTCATGTTGCATGAAACTTGGTTTAGAGTCCTAGAAACACGTTGTTAGATGTTTCATACGTTCTTCAAACTTGTACAAAGCTCATTAAGGAACGTATAAGCACTCATATTGCATGAAACCTGGTTTAGAGTCCTAGAAACGCGTTATTAGATGTTTCATAATTTCGTCAAACTTGTACAAAGCTCATTGAGGAACTTATAATCTCTCATGTTGCATGAAACTTGGTTTAGAGTCCTAGAAACGTGTTGTTAGATGTTTCATACGTTCTTCAAACTTGTACAAAGCTCATTGAGGAACTTATAAGCACTCATGTTGCATGAAACTTGGTTTAGAGTCCTAGAAACGCGTTGTTAGATGATTCATACGTTCGTCAAACTTGTACAAAGCTCATTGAGGAACTTATAAGCACTAATGTTGCATGAAACTTGGTTTAGAGTC
This sequence comes from Cochlearia excelsa, assembly GCA_963556525.1. Lineage (NCBI taxonomy): Eukaryota > Viridiplantae > Streptophyta > Magnoliopsida > Brassicales > Brassicaceae > Cochlearia > Cochlearia excelsa. The sequence goes on along the minus strand of OY748327.1, from coordinate 32,388,653 downwards.
CTAGAAACGCGTTGTTAGTTGTTTCATAAGTTCGTCAACTTGTACAAAGCTCATTGAGACACTTATAATCACTCATGTTGCATAAAACTTGGTTTAGAGTCCTAGAAACGCGTTGTTAGATGTTTCATAAGTTCGTGAAACTTGTACAAAGCTCATTGAGGAACTTATAAGCACTCATGGTGCATGAAACGTGGTTTAGAGTCCTAGAAAGGCGTTGTTAGATGTTTTATACTTTCGTCAAACTTGTACAAAGCGCATTGAGGAACTTATAAGCTCTCATGTTGCATGAAACATGGTTTAGAGTCCTAGAAACGAGTTGTTAGATATTTCATACGTTCGTCAAACTTGTACAAAGCTCATTTAGGAACTTATAAGCACTCATCTTGCATGAAACTTGGTTTAGAGTTTTATAAACGCGTTGTTAGATGATTCATACGTTCGTCAAATTTGTACAAACCTCATTAAGGAAGTTATAAGCACTCATCTTGCAAGAAAGTTGGTTTAGAGTCCTAGAAACGCGTTGTTAGATGTTTCATAATTTCGTGAAACTTGTACAAAGCTCATTGAGACACTTATAAATACTCATGTTGCATGAAACTTGGTTTAGAGTCCTAGAAACGCGTTGTTAGATGTTTCATACGTTCGTTAAACTTGTACAAAGCTCATTGAGGAACTTATAACCTCTCATGTTGCATGAAACTTGGTTTAGAGTCCTAGAAACGAGTTGTTAGATGTTTTATAAGTTCGTCAAACTTATACAAAGCTCATTGAGATACTTATAAGAACTATTGTTGCATGAAACTTGGTTTAGAGTCCTAGAAATGCGTTGTTAGATGTTTCATAAGTTCGTCAAACTTGTACAAAGCTCATTGAGACACTTATAAACACTCATAAAGTATGAAACTTGGTTTAGAGTCCTAGAAACGCGTTGTTAGATGTTTCATACGTTCGTCAAACTTGTACAAAGCTCATTGAGGAACTTATAAGAACTCATGTTGCATGTAACTTGGTTTAGAGTCCTAGAAACGCGTTGTTATATGTTTCATATGTTCGTGAAACTTGTACAAAGCTCATTGAGGAACTTATAAACACTCATAAAGTATGAAACTTGGTTTAGAGTCCTAGAAACGCGTTGTTAGATGTTTCATACGTTCGTCAAACTTGTACAAAGCTCATTGAGGAACTTATAAGCTCTCATGTTGCATGTAACTTGGTTTAGAGTCCTAGAAACGCGTTGTTATATGTTTCATATGTTCGTTAAACTTGTACAAAGCTCATTGAGGAACTTATAAGCACTCATGTTGCATGAAACTTGGTTTAGAGTTTTATAAATGCGTTGTTAGATGTTTCATACGTTCGTCAAACTTGTACAAATCTCATTGAGGAACTTATAATCTCTCATTTTGCATGAAGCTTGGTTTAGAGTCCTAGAAACGCGTTGTTATATGTTTCATGAGTTCGTTAAACTTGTACAAAGCTTATTTAGATACTTATAAGAACTCATGTTGCATGAAACTTGGTTTATAGTCCTAGAAATGCGTTGTTAGATGTTTCATAAGTTCGTGAAACTTGTACAAATCTCATTGAGACACTTATAATCTCTCATTTTGCATGAAACTTGGTTTAGAGTCCTAGAAACGCGTTGTTAGATGTTTCATAAGTTCTAGAAACTTGTACAAAGCTTATTTAGGAACTTATAAGCATTCATGTTGCATGAAACTTGGTTTATAGTCCTACAAACGCGTTGTTAGATGTTTCATAACTTCGTGAAACTTGTACAAAGCTCATTGAGGAACTTATAAGCACTCATGTTGCATGAAACTTGGTTTAAAGTCCTAGAAACGCGTTGTTAGATGTTTCATAAGTTCGTGAAACTTGTACAAAGCTCATTGAGGAACTTATAAGCATTCATGTTGCATGAAACTTTGTTTATAGTCCTAGAAACACGTTGTTAGATGTTTCATACGTTCGTCAAACTTGTACAAAGCTCATTGAGGAACTTATAAGCACTCATGTTGCATGAAACTTGGTTTAGAGTCCTAGAAACGCGTTGTTAGATGTTTCTTACGTTCCTGAAACTTGTACAAAGCTCATTGAGGCACTTATAAGCACTCATGTTGCATGAAACTTGGTTTAGAGTCCTAGAAACGTGTTGTTAGATGTTTCTTAAGTTCGTGAAACTTGTACAAAGCTCATTGAGGAACTTATAAGCATTCATGTTGCATGAAACTTGGTTTAGAGTCCTAGAAACGCGTTGTTAGATGTTTCATACGTTTTTCTACTTGTACAAAGCTCATTGAGGCACTTATAAGCACTCATGTTGCATGAAACTTGGTTTAGAGTCCTAGAAACGTGTTGTTAGATGTTTCATAATTTCGTGAAACTTGTACAAAGCTCATTGAGGAACTTATAATCATTCATGTTGCATGAAACTTGGTTTAGAGTCCTAGAAACGTGTTGTTAGATGTTTCATACGTTCTTCAAACTTGTACAAAGCTCATTGAGGAACTTATAAGCACTCATGTTGCATGAAACTTGGTTTAGAGTCCTAGAAACGCGTTGTTAGATGTTTCATACGTTCGTCAAACTTGTACAAAGCTCATTGAGGAACTTATAATCTCTCATGTTGCATGAAACTTGGTTTAGAGTCCTAGAAACGTGTTGTTAGATGTTTCATACGTTCTTGAAACTTGTACAAAGCTCATTGAGGAACTTATAAGCACTCATGTTGCATGAAACTTGGTTTAGAGTCCTAGAAAGGCGTTGTTAGATGTTTTATACTTTCGTCAAACTTTTACAAAGCTCATTGAGACACTTATAATCTCTCATGTTGCATGAAACTTTGTTTAGAGTCCTAGAAACGCGTTGTTAGATGTTTCATACGTTCGTGAAACTTGTACAAAGCTCATTGAAGAACTTATAAGCACTCATGGTGCATGAAACTTGGTTTAGAGTTTTATAAAGGCGTTGTTAGATGTTTTATACTTTCGTCAAACTTTTACAAAGCTCATTGAGGAACTTATAAGCTCTCATGTTGCATGAAACTTGGTTTAGAGTCCTAGAAACGCGTTGTTAGATGTTTCATACGTTCGTGAAACTTGTACAAAGCTCATTTAGGAACTTATAAGCACTCATGTTGCATGAAACTTGGTTTAGAGTTTTATAAACGCGTTGTTAGATGTTTCATACGTTCGTTAAACTTGTACAAAGCTCATTGAGGAACTTATAAGCTCTCATGTTGCATGAAACTTGGTTTAGAGTCCTAGAAACGCGTTGTTAATTTCGAAACGCGTACAAAGTTTTATGTTTCAATTTCGTCAAACTTATACAAAGCTCATTGAGATACTTATAAGAACTATTGTTGCATGAAACTTGGTTTAGAGTCCTAGAAATGCGTTGTTAGATGTTTCATAAGTTCGTCAAACTTGTACAAAGCTCATTGAGGAACTTATAAGAACTCATGTTGCATGTAACTTGGTTTAGAGTCCTAGAAACGCGTTGTTATATGTTTCATAAGTTCGTGAAACTTGTACAAAGCTCATTGAGGAACTTATAAGCACTCATGTTGCATGAAACTTGGTTTAGAGTCCTAGAAACGCGTTGTTAGATATTTCATACGCTCGTCAAACTTGTACAAAGCTCATTGAGGAACTTATAAGCTCTCATGTTGCATGAAACTTGGTTTAGAGTCCTAGAAACGTGTTGTTAGATGTTTCATACGTTCGTCAAACGTTTACAAAGCTCATTCAGGAACTTATAATCTCTCATGTTGTATGAAACTTGGTTTAGAGTCATAGAAACCCGTTGTTAGATGTTTCATAAGTTCGTGAAACTTGTACAAAGCTCATAGAGGAACTTATTGTAGAGATTTGAAGATTAGAATCAGAGAATCATGAGAGAAAGAATTTCGGTGAGAGTTTTTGTGGAGAGTTTAGTGAGAGATTTATGTAGAGATTAAAGAGAGTATTGGAGAGAATGTGTTTTATATCTTTGAAGAGGGGAACTTCCTCCTTTATTACAATAGTGGCTCGACAATGACTATATATAGAGATACAAGGAAGGGATCTAGGTTTAAAAATTAGGTCAAGCATGTGAAGTGAAGCTAAGCATGTGTAGTCTTCTTTGACTGTACCGTACGCCTTGCTGTCTTTGACCGAGTTGCTTTATGGCATCTTATCCTTTCCTTAATCATTATCTTATCATTGGAGCTTTTAGAACCATTGACCAATAGTCAATAACTTCCTTTCTGCGTAGATTATGTCAATCTTCTATTGTGGTTTTGGTTCATTTAGATTAATCTCGGATAAATAGATCATTAGATGATAATGACTGTTTATCCTCAACACTCCCCCTCAAGCTTAGCCTAATGTAATGGCTAAGCTTGGAACCGTATGATTAAGCCTCATTAAAACCTTTGCAACCAAAACCTCTTGGGATAAAGATTGCATAAGGGAAAAGAGTACTTAACCACTTGGCTAGAGGTCTTCTTTGATGAGTCTTGAGTTCTTCTTGACTTGTCTTCAAGGCTTCTCAATTGAACTCTTTCTAGCTCACCAAACAAACTCGCCCTTAAGTAGAAACCAATTCAAGCTCTTGTCTTTACCGTCTCTTTACTAAGGGTTCTTCTAAGCTTCTTATCTTGATTGTGTTCGTCACACTTTGGATGATGAAGTTATCTAAGCTTTCTTCAAGCTTTGAGTATGGATTAGACTGAACACTCTTGGCTTCCCCCTTTATTCTCTTTACTTCTCCTTAGTGGCTTTATTCTTGTCATTCAAGTAACCAAGAATGATCACTTCGCTTTTACTTCCTTTATCCTTTAGTTCGTAGTGGTTTTAATGGATGCTCTCTTGTAGTTACACTTTGATCTAGCCCTTTGACTTCTTCATGAGGACTTTATAGCTTTGTCCTTTGTGTAATTGTAACAAGGAGAAGTAGTCTCGGCTTGATTCTTGATCTTCTTAGCCGAGAGGACAAGAGTAGAGCTCGGCTTTGTTCTTAGTAAAACTTGGCCGAGAGGTGATGGATTGCTCTGATCTTCCTCTTTGATAGAGTCTTGATCAAGAGTGGATGAAGTGGTATGATTCGATCGTGCTTCTTTGAAGAGGCTTTGATCTTTGATGAATGTGATGAGTCTCTTTCTTCAAGATTCTCTTCTTTGGTTTGAGTCTCTTTCTTCAAGAGCTCGACTTGATGAAGTCTCTTTCTCCAAGAGCTTCTTCTTTGGAGATTAGATGGTTGAATGGATCGGTCTTTCTTCTTGTTGAAGTTTGACCGAGGATTGATGATCAAATGGTTGGATGTCTTCATTTTGATCATGGGGTAAGGTTATAAGTTAGCACTTCTTTGAAGTAAGATTATAAGTTAACACTTATTCCCCCGCCCACCTCATGATTAAAATGAAGACCCTTTTGAGTTGTCTTCCTTTCTCGGCTATGTTCTCAACATGCTCCAATGAGATAAGGACTCTCATCTTCCCTTTCGGACTCCATTTGTGACCCTTCCTTCTTTCTCTTTCACTTTTCTTTTCTTGAACTCTTCTTTGTTACATATTTGTGCTTGGGGTTACTCATTGAACATCTCTTTTAGTCATTGCTATGCTGATCCTACACCATAACAAAGGCAAAATCAATTAAGTATCATGATAACCGGCACAAATTTATAACTTAACTAAGATTACAAATTACTTAACAACAATCACAAAAGCAAGGCAAGGATACAAAGAGTTTAAGACTTAGTTCAATTAAATCCCTAAGACATGTAGCTAAACCCGAGTATAGTTTTGTTCCTTAACACAAGCCAAGTTCAAAAATAGTTTTCATAATTTGCAATCCTAAGCCATTCTAAGCTAAGTAATCAAGGCAAATAATTCAATGAAGCACTAATGATCATATAAGCAAGTTTCAAATATAGTGATGAAGAGTATAGAGTTTAGAAGTGGCCTTTTTGTAGTCCCTTGAGGAGATGGTCAATAGGAGAAGTCATGAAACTTTTAAGAGCACCTAATCGGTTAGTCTTATGGTTAAGTTAATGACTTCTCTTATGAAATACTCTTGATTGCTTCTTTTCCTACACATAGATCAAGTTAGCAACAAGAGTCTTTTTGAATATGGCTCCATTGCCATAAACACTTGTTAAAGAGACCATAGTCTTAAGTGCTATAAAAGCGGACCATGATCTTAACAAAAAACTAACACACACAGATTCCTAGTGACCCCTAAATGCCTTTATGGTGAGTCACTCCTCTTAAATCAAAAACTTGGATGCACTAAGGCGGTTTATGATCTTGAAAAACATTAGATCGTTATGTCAAATGTACCTTATTTAGATAACATAAGCCATGAGTCATTTCTCCATATGTTAAAGAATTGGATTCAACATGAACTTTTAAAGAGTTTAGTCTTTTGATAAGTCATGGATCTCTTCTTAGCATATGTTAACCGAGGAACTAAAGGATTTAATAAGTTCATAATGTGCTTAAACACTTAGTGATTCTTGGTTCCTTTACCTCTAAGAGAGTTTTGGATTCCATAAGACCTTAGGTGCTTAATCACAAGCGGATCTTTGGTTCCTAACCCTTTGTTTAAACCGGAGATAATTTGGATTTGCTTATGGCCTTGAATGCAATAGTCTTAGAGACATATGCGGACCTAAAATCCTAGATCTTCCCAAGACACTAACGACTTAACCATTTAGTATTCGTGATTTGGTCTTTTAGCTAGAAACAAGACTTAGATGTCATAGTGGGATAAGAGGAAGATAAAGAGTATAGAGTTTCAACCGATTCCTTAATGATGTTTAAAGATCTTAGGACTCAAGGTGACTACTAATCTCTTTATTTTCTCTTGTGTTTCCACTTACACAATCACCAATACTTATCTTCATTGTCTTGGAGATTTTGAAATTTGGACAAGAGCATGTATTGACTTAGAGATAGTATCAAGATTGAAGTTTTAAGAAGTAATGATCAAATCTTCCTCTTATGAAGACTATTAGTCTAAGCTTCAATCACATCTCTTCATTGTCAAAATGTTTGAATAAAAAACTAACGAATACATGCTCATAGATAACATAACAAGGAGAGAATCAGATTTAACAAGTCAACAAGTTTATAAGATCTTGTTGAACAAGGTTCACTCTCTTTTAGCTTTCAAGTTTCAAGCTTTTAGCTTTGATAACTTGGTCATTGCCTATATAAAGCTTAGAGTTTTGGATTCAACATACATTTCTTCTCATAAGAGACAATATGCACGGTTCCTTACTCATTTAGCTCACAAGTTTCAAGCTTTGATGCTTTAAGTACTTGTTCATTGCATAAAGATAGGATTTTTGGATTCATCAAGTTGCTTAACTTCATAATAGTTAGCAAACAAGGTTCTCTTTACCCTATTGACTCTCAAGTTTCAAGCTTTGATCTTTAATACTTGTTCATAGTCTAATGCCTAAGTTAAAGAGATCTTGGATTCATCAAGGTTCCTTAAGATCATAAGAGTAGGAAACCATGGTTCTCAATCTTTAACTTTCGGGTACCCATAGATCTTTTCTAAGAAACACACATTCAAAATCATGGTTGTAACATGTAGCTAGATCTTAAAGATCCAATATTTCCATGAACCGATTTTGTTTAGTGTGATCTTAGATAGGATTCGGATTCAACAAGTTCTCTTTATCTCATAAGAGTAAGGAGATTCTTGGTTCTCTTCCTTGAGATCTATGGGTTAATACTATAAAAGAAAAAAGAGGATCCGGATTCAACATGTTATTGTTCTCAAAGAGGGATAATACACAAGGTTCTCTAATCTTTTAACTCTCAAGCTTCAAGTTTTGTTCTTGAATACTTGGTCATTGTCTAAGGCCTAAGTTAAATGATTTTTGGATTCATCAAGATTCCTTTATACTCATAAGAGTGAGGAATCCATGGTTCTCTATCTTTAACTCTCGGTCTGCCAAAGATCTTATGAAGTATCGTCCCAAACAAACCTTGGAAGAATCAAGTAGCTTTTGGATCTTAAAAAGACCGAGCATACAAGAGTTGATTTGGATTTGGGATGATTACCTTTGGATTTGGATTCAACATGTTCTTATCACTCAAGAGAGGATGGTGAATCATGGTTCCTATCCTTGGATCTATGTGCCTAAACAAAAGAAAAAGGAAGGATCTTGGATTCAACAAGCCTCTTTCACTCATAAGAGCTAAGCGACAAGGTTCTCATCTTCCATGGCTCACAATTACCAAGCTATCTTGGTTGTTCTTGTTCAAAGCCATAACTCTAACTAAGCTTTATGATAAAAGACAAGAGATTTATGATAAAGCTAAGAACTTTGGTGTTCTTGAGATTCAAAGTAACAAGAAAAGAAGAGATTTTGCGAAAATGATTAGATTAGGAGCATAAATGCTCTGATACCATGTAGAGATTTGAAGATTAGAATCAGAGAATCATGAGAGAAAGAATTTCGGTGAGAGTTTTTTGTGGAGAGTTTAGTGAGAGATTTATGTAGAGATTTAAGAGAGTATTGGAGAGAATGTGTTTTATATCTTTGAAGAGAGGAACTTCCTCCTTAATTACAATAGTGGCTCGACAATGAGTATATATAGAGATACAAGAAAGGGATCTAGGTTTAAAAATTAGGTCAAGCATGTGAAGTGAAGCTAAGCATGTGTAGTCTTTTTTTACTGTACCGTACGCCTTGCTGTCTTTGACCGAGTTGCTTTATGACATCTTATCCTTTCCTCAATCATTATGTTATCATTGGAGCTTCTAGAACCATTGACCAATAGTCAATACCTTCCTTTCCGCGTAGATTCTGTCAATCTTCTATTGCGGTTTTGGTTCATTTAGATTAATCTCGGATAAATAGATCATTAGATGATAATGACTATTTATCCTCAACACTTATAAGCACTCATGTTGCATGAAACTTGGTTTAGAGTCCTAGAAACCCGTTGTTAGATGTTTCATAAGTTCGTCAACTTGTACAAAGCTCATTGAGGAACGTATAAGCACTCATGTTGCATGAAACTTGATTTTAAGTCCTAGAAACGCGTTGTTAGATGTTTCATAAGTTCGTGAAACTTGTACAAAGCTCATTGAGGAACTTATAAGCACTCATGTTGCATTAAACTTGGTTTAAAGTCCTAGAAACGCGTTGTTAGATGTTTCATACGTTCGTCAAACTTGTACAAAGCTCATTGAGACACTTATAAACACTCATGTTACATGAAACTTGGTTTAGAGTCCTAGAAACGCGTTGTTAGATGTTTCATACGTTCGTCAAACTTGTACAAAGCTCATTGAGGAACTTATAAGCACTCATGTTGCATGAAACTTGGTTTAGAGTCCTAGAAACGCGTTGTTAGATGTTTCATACGTGCGTCAAAATTGTACAAAACTCATTGAGGAACTTATAAGCTCTCGTGGTGCATGAAACTTGGTTCAGAGTCCTAGAAATGCGTTGTTAGATGTTTCATAATTTCGTGAATCTTGTACAAAGCTCATTGTGGAACTTATAAGCACTCATGTTGCATGAAACTTTGTTTAGATTCCTAGAACTCGTTGTTAGATGTTTCATAAGTTCGTCAAACTTGTACAAAGCTCATTGAGGAACTTATAAGCTCTCATGTTGCATGAAACTTGGTTTCGAGTCTTAGAAACGCGTTGTTAGATGTTTCATACGTTCGTCAAACTTGTACAAAGCTCATTGAGGAACTTATAAGCACTCATGTTGCATGAAACTTGGTTTAGAGTCCTAGAAAAGCGTTGTTAGATGTTTCATAAGTTCGTGAAATTTGTACAAAGCTCATTGAGGAACTTATAAGCACTCATGTTGCATCAAAAAATTTTAAAAGTCCTAGAAACGCGTTGTTAGATGTTTCATACGTTCGTCAAACTTGTACAAAGCTCATTGAGACACTTATAAATACTCATATTGCATGAAACTTGGTTAAGAGTCCTAGAAACGCGTTGTTAGATGTTTCATAAGTTCGTCAAACTTGTACAAAGCTCATTGAGGAACTTATAAGCTCTCGTGTTGCATGAAACATGGTTTAGAGTCCTAGAAACGTGTTGTTAGATGTTTCATAATTTCTTGAAACTTGTACAAAGCTCATTGAGGAACTTATAAGCACTAATGTTGCATGAAACTTGGTTAAGAGTCCTAGAAACGCGTTGTTAGATGTTTCATAAGTTCGTCAAACTTGTACAAAGCTCATTGAGGAACTTATAAGCTCTCGTGTTGCATGAAACATGGTTTAGAGTCCTAGAAACGTGTTGTTAGATGTTTCATAATTTCTTGAAACTTGTACAAAGCTCATTGAGGAACTTATAAGCACTAATGTTGCATGAAACTTGGTTTAAAGTCCTAGAAACGCGTTGTTAGATGTTTCATACGTTCGTCAAACTTGTACAAAGCTCATTGAGGAACTTATAAGCACTCATGTTGCATGAAACTTGGTTTAGAGTCCTAGAAATGCGTTGTTAGATGTTTCATAAGTTCGTCAACTTGTACAAAGATCATTCAAACACTTATAATAACTCATGTTTGACGAAACTTGGTTTAGAGTCCTAGAAACACGTTGTTAGATGTTTCATAAGTTCGTGAAACTTGTACAAAGCTCATTAAGGAACTTATAAGCACTCATGTTGCATGAAACTTGGTTTAAAGTCCTAGAAACGAGTTGTTAGATGTTTCATACGTTCGTCAAACTTGTACAAAGCTCATTGAGGAACTTATAAGCACTCATCTTGCATGAAACTTGGTTAAGAGTTTTAGAAACGCGTTGTTAGATGTTTCATACGTTCGTCAAACTTGTACAAAGCTCATTGAGTAACTTATAAGCTCTCATGTTGCATGAAACTTGGTTTAGAGTCCTAGAAACGGGTTGTTAGATGTTTCATAAGTTCGTGAAACCTGAACAAACCTCATTGAGGAACTTATAAGCATTCATGTTGCATGAAACTTTGTTTAGAGTCCTAGAAACGCGTTGTTAGATGTTTCATACGTTCGTGAAACTTGTACAAAGCTCATTGAGGAACTTATAAGCACTCATGTTGCATGAAACTTGGTTTAGAGTCCTAGAAACGCGATGTTAGATGTTTCATACGTTCGTCAAACTTGTACAAAGCTCATTGAGGAACTTATAAGCTCTCGTGTTGCATGAAACATGGTTTAGAGTCCTAGAAACGCGTTGTTAGATGTTTCATACGTTCGTCAAACTTGTACAAAGCTCATTGAGGAACTTATAAGCACTTATTTCGCATCAAAATTTGTTTAAAGTCCTAGAAACGCGTTGTTAGATGTTTCATAAGTTCGTCAAAATTGTACAAAGCTCATTGAGACACTTATAAACACTCATGTTGCATGAAACTTGGTTAAGAGTACTAGAAACGCGTTGTTAGATGTTTCATAAGTTCGTCAAACTTGTACAAAGCTCATTGAGGAACTTATAAGCTCTCGTGTTGCATGACACATGGTTTAGAGTCCTAGAAACGTGTTGTTAGATGTTTCATAATTTCGTGAAACTTGTACAAAGCTCATTGAGGAACTTATAAGCACTCATGTTGCATGAAACTTGGTTTAAAGTCCTAGAAACGCGTTGTTAGATGTTTCATAAGTTCGTCAAACTTGTACAAAGCTCATTGAGGAACTTATAATCTCTCATGTTGCATGAAACTTGGTTTTGAGTCCTAGAAACGCGTTGTTAGATGTTTCATACGTTCGTGAAACTTGTACAAAGCTCATTGAGGAACTTATAAGCACTCATGTTGCATGAAACTTGGTTTAGAGTTCTAGAAACGCGTTGTTAGATGTTTCATAAGTTTGTGAAACTTGTACAAAGCTCATTGAGGAACTTATAAGCACTCATGTTGCATGAAACTTGGTTTAGAGTCCTAGAAACGCGTTGTTAGATGTTTCATACGTTCGTCAAACTTGTACAAAGCTCATTGAGGAACTTATAATCTCTCATGTTGCATGAAACTTGGTTTAGAGTCCTAGAAACGTGTTGTTAGATGTTTCATACTTTCTTCAAACTTGTACAAAGCTCATTGAGGAACTTATAAGCACTCATGTTGCATGAAACTTGGTTTAGAGTCCTAGAAACGCGTTGTTAGATGTTTCATACGTTCGCCAAACTTGTACAAATCTCATTGAGGAACTTATAAGCACTAATGTTGCATGAAATTTGGTTTAGAGTCCTAGAAACGCGTTGTTAGATGTTTCATAAGTTCGTCAACTTGTACAAAGCTCATTGAGACACTTATAATCACTCATGTTGCATGAAACTTGGTTTAGAGTCCTAGAAACGCGTTGTTAGATGTTTCATTAGTTCGTGAAACTTGTACAAAGCTCATTGTGGAACTTATAAGCACTCATGGTGCATGAAACTTGGTTTAGAGTCCTAGAAACGCGTTGTTAGATATTTCATACTTTCATCAAACTTGTACAAAGCTCATTGAGGAACTTATAAACTCTCATGTTGCATGAAACTTGGTTTAGAGTCCTAGAAACGAGTTGTTAGATATTTCATACGTTCGTCAAACTTGTACAAAGCTCATTGAGGAACTTATAAGCACTCATCTTGCATGAAACTTTGTTTAGAGTTTTATAAACGCGTTGTTAGATGTTTCATACGTTCGTCAAACTTGTACAAAGCTCATTGAGGAACTTATAAGCACTCATCTTGCAAGAAACTTGTACAAAGTCATTAGAGTCCTAGAAACGCGTTGTTAGATGTTTCATAATTTCGTGAAACTTGTAGTCCTAGAAAGCTCATTGAGACATGTTTCTTATAAACACTCATGTTGCATGAAACTTGGTTTAGAGTCCTAGAAACGCGTTGTTAGATGTTTCATACGTTCGTCAAACTTGTACAAAGCTCATTGAGGAACTTATAAACACTCATGTTGCTTGAAACTTGGTTTAGAGTCCTAGAAACGCGTTGTTAGATGTTTCATAAGTTCGTCTACTTGTACAAAGCTCATTGAGACACTTATAATCACTCATGTTGCATGAAACTTGGTTTAGAGTCCAAGAAACGCGTTGTTAGATGTTTCATAAGTTCGTCAAACTTGTACAAAGCTCGTTGAGGAACTTATGAGCATTCATGTTGCATTAAACTTGGTTTAGAGTCCTAGAAACGCGTTGTTAGATGTTTCATACGTTCGTCAAACTTGGACAAAGCTCATTGAGGAACTTATAAGCACTCATGTTGCATGAAACTTGGTTTAGAGTCCTAGAAACGCGTTGTTAGATGTTTCATAAGTTCGTGAAACTTGTACAAAACTCATTGAGTAACTTATAATCACTCATGTTGCATGAAACTTGGTTTAGAGTCCTAGAAACGCGTTGTTAGATGTTTCATACGTTCCTCAAACTTGTTCAAAGCTCATTGAGACACTTATAAACACTCATGTTGCATGAGAATTGGTTTAGAGTCCTCGAAACGCGTTGTTAGATGTTTCATACGTTCGTCCAACTTGTACAAAGCTCATTGAGGAACTTATCAGCACTGATGTTGCGTGAAACTTGGTTTAAAGTCCTAGAAACGCGTTGTTAGATGTTACATACGTTCGCCAAACATGTAAAAAGCTCATTGAGAAAGTTATAATCTCTCATGTTGCATGAAACTTGGTTTAGAGTCCTAGAAACGTGTTGTTAGACGTTTCATACGTTCTTCAAACTTGTACAAAGCTCATTGAGGAACTTATAAGCACTCAAGTTGCATGAAACTTGGTTTAGAGTCCTAAAAACACGTTGTTAGATGTTTCATACGTTCGTCAAAATTGTACAAAGCTCATTGAGGAACTTATAAGCACTAATGTTGCATGAAACTTGGTTTAGAGTCCTAGAAACGCGTTGTTAGATGTTTCATAAGTTCGTCAACTTGTACAAAGCTCATTGAGACACTTATAATCACTCATGTTGCAAGAAACTTGGTTTAGAGTCCTAGAAACGCGTTGTTAGATGTTTCATAATTTCGTGAAACTTGTACAAAGCTCATTGAGACACTTATAAACACTCATGTTGCATGAAACTTGGTTTAGAGTCCTAGAAACGCGTTGTTAGATGTTTCATACGTTCGTTAAACTTGTACAACGCTCATTGAGGAACTTATAAGCTCTCATGTTGCATGAAACTTGGTTTAGAGTCCTAGAAACGAGTTGTTAGATGTTTCATAAGTTCGTCAAACTTATACAAAGCTCATTGAGATACTTATAAGAACTCATGTTGCATGAAACTTGGTTTAGAGTCCTGGAAATGGTCAAGGAAGTTGTACCGAGAAGACGTATCGGTCTAAGAGTGACCGGTACAAAGTTAAAGTTGGAGTTGTTAAGGCTTTGTCCAAACATATGTTCACCAAGACAAAGACCCTTGTTACCGTTACAAGAGAAGTCAAAGAGGAAGGATCTAGAAACAATAGAGTCGTTGCCAAGAGAGCCGTTGGGCAAGTCACATGTGTGCCTTAAGGGCGCGTGTAGCCGACTCGGCCGTACACTCATGGGTCGCCTTAAGGAGGCGCGGCTACAAGAGTGATAGTGACGTTTGGCGCGGCTAACCGAGGAGATGTGGACTGATTTGGGATATTCCCAAGATACCATTTCTAGTCGATATTGTTTATTTATATTACTCTCTTTGTAAACAACAATCTAATTAATCTAATACAAACTTTCGGATCTAATACTCTCTCTCTCTCTCTTGTTCTTGATGTTCTTCATAGAACTCAAGAACACAAACTCTTAAAACACACTTAAATCTCATCAAAAATTAACATGGTATCAGAGCTTACACGCTCTTGAACCTTTCTCGCTTCCCCTACTAAACTCTCTCGGTCAAATTCCTCGGCGCTCGGGCATTCTCGGTGCTCGGGCATTTTTCGGCGCCCGGGCATTTTTCGGCGCCCGGGCATTCTCGCCGCCCGGCTACAAACTTTTCTCGGTTACAAAATTTCCTATATCGGGCATCCTCTTAACGATTCCTCGGCTTCCATTTTCCAGATCTGAAATCTCAAACCAAGACATTTTCCAGATCTGAAATCTCAAACCAAGACATTTCAAAACCTGATATGATCGAGCTTGAGGAACCCCGATGAACCCGATGAACCTGATGGAGTGATTACCCGAGCAATGGCCAGGAAGCTACCCCAAGACGTTCAGGCATTGATCGTGGAGGAGCTTGGAGGAGAAGCTAGGAGCTTCTTCAACATCTTGACCAAGGCCTAGAAGAAGACCAAGCTAATGTAACTAGGTAACTAAGTGTTTCGACTTGGTACTCTTTCCCTTTGCGTAGGTTTGTACCACCGGGTTTACTATGGAAGGGTTTTAACGAGGCCAAGAAGAGCGCTACGTCGGTTACTTAGTGACATTAGCTTGAAGAGTGTATGAGACGAGGCACTTAAAATTCTCGTTGTCTTTATATCTTAACTACGCGTTGTTCTTTGTTTTCGGTTATACTACATGTTGTTTTAAGTCTTTCCTTTTTTGAATTTCACGCCAAACCTAAGTGCGCAAGCGAGATGTGCTTGTCTCTTATATTGGCCGCCACCCTCTTTGTGTTATTCAGTCAAGCAATATCAAAAATCACTTCTTGTTTAGACTCCTCTTAGCTATTCGATTGAGCTTGTTACCATCGATTCGAGTGATTCGAATCCGAGATTTTCATAAGAGAGATCCTCTTCCTTAAGTCTCTACAAACATCAAGCATCAAATCCATCGGTTGCTTGAGAAGTTCCCTTCCATCTCGCACCTCTTCCACCTCCACACCTCCACGGTTCTGTTCTCAATCCACCACTATCCTCCACCGAATTCTGTTTGTGTAGATCTGCCATCATTCCATTCATCATCTCTCCCTGTGCGCATCGCTCCACTCATCCACCCAAACCATCACGAGAAATACTTTCCTTTGAACCAGAGTCTAGATCTTGCGGCTAAGGACGTGTAACGTGGTATCAGAGCCAAACTCTGTACCAAAGGATTAGTTTCTCTATCCCTTATCTCCTTTAGATTCGATTTATTTGATTTAAAACTTGTTTGAACCGAAAGCTTTGGTTATAACCATTAAACTCTTTGTTTGTGTTCTAAGTTTTCTCGCCGATTGTTTGATAGGTTAAGATTAATTCTTGTTTTAATGCAACGTGATTGAATTGCTAGGACCCATTCGATAATCTCTGTTTGAGTTGATTCAATTCTGTTTTGTAACTTACTAAAAATTTGATTTTAACTGTATAAAAATTTGTTTTGTTCTGTTTGCGTGAGCTCTTGTTAGATTCAATCATCTTGTTTTTGTGTTCTTGTTCTCTGTTTAAGTTGTCGCATTGAACCTGTTTTGTGCTTTGTGAATCTTTGAGTGGCGGCTGAAACTTGCTAGCTAGATTATCACAAAAACCCTTGCGTGATTGTTAAGTTCTGTTTTGCTAAATTTCCTTTTTTGTCAAAACCTTGTTTTCATAGAGAAGCTTTCGATTTCCTTTTCGTGTTTTAAACATTTATCGAACCAATTCTTTGTTGAAAACAGAACTGATTGCTTGCCACTTCGTTTCAGTACTTGTTGAATGTGCGATTGCCCTTTTTCTTGATACGTCTTGCTTGTTACTGATCGTAAAACCCTTGTCACCATTGCTTAAAAGCTTGTTCACCACGTTTGTGTTACTTGCCGAGACTTTGATAGTAATATGTACTATTTTAGTTCTTTATTTGCTTTATCACATTGTGAACATTTTACTTTGAGTTGTTTGTGTTTGTATCAGGTACATGGCACTCCCCACGGAAGCATCGGATGATTTAAAGAAGCTCATCGCGGACCATGTCACCGCGGCTCTTCAACAGATGTTGCCTCAACAAATCTCTAAACACTTGACTTTGGAACGTGAACAACAAGCCAAGAAGACTACGGGAGCGACGTCAGAGTCTGAGAATGAGCACACACTGACTCCCTCAGAGGCTATTTGGATTGCCAAAGGGAAAGGTGCTGGTACCTCCAAATTCAGAGCCATCCGCAACGTCTATCCAGCCGGTACCGGAAGAACCCGACGGTTTGTGACTTCCCCAACCTTCATGAGGAAGAATTAGATCAGGCACCGAGACGACGAGTGTACGGAGAGCCCGATGAGCACGAGCAAGTATGCTCCTAGGCACCGAGGACATGCTGATCCTCCACGCCGAGCCGAGACCAATGCGGGACATCGTGTCTATGAGGTTTCGGATGATGAGTACTATCACCACTCGGATCGTAGTAGACGAAGCCATAGACCCGAGAGACGCGGTAGGGATGACCCGAGAGATCCTGAAAGGCAACAACTGAGGCATATCAAAGCTAAGTTTCCTCCCTTCCAAGACAAGAACGATCCGGAAGCCTATTTGGATTGGGAACGGAAAATGGAGTCTAGCTTTCTATGCCATGACACTTATGCATCCAACAAGGTGAACATAGCCATTTCAGAGTTCAGTGACTACGCTTTGCTTTGGTGGGATCAGCTATGCACCACTAGGGACCGCCACAATGAGTCGCCTATCCACACTTGGCCTCAGCTCATCACACACATGAGGAAGCGGTTTGTCCCTAGCCATTATCACCGAGAGGTTCTCAACAAGCTCCGGAAGCTTACCCCGGGATCGAACTCGGTACGTGACTACTTCCAGGAGATGGAAACACTCTTGATTAGGGCTGGCCTAGAAGAGGGTAATGAGGTCATGATGGCTCGGTTTGTTGGTGGACTTAGCCGAGACATCAATGATAAAGTAGAGCTTCGGACTTATGTGGATCTTGAGGAGCTTGTGCACAAGGTTGAGCTAGTGGAGAGTCGAACAAGAGACGGTACACCAAGCCTAGTTTCTCTACACCGAGCAAGCCAAAGGACTTCACACCCACGCGGCCAACATTCACCAAAGATACAAAGCCAACTTCTGCGGGTAAAGAAGAAACTAAGTATGATCCCAAGAGCCGAAGTAACACCTCCTCGAGCAATGTCAGGTGTTACATGTGTCATGGTATGGGTCATTACGCGAGAGACTGTCCCAACAAGAAGGTATTCATGTTACTTGATAATGGTGAAGTGGTACCTCAAGACTCTGATTCTGAGCAAGAAGAAGAGGAAGAAGAAGAGACAGCCGCTGTTGGAGACATGTTAGTAGCTCGGAGGGCTTTGAGTGTTCAGAACCAACCCGAGGAGCTTGTGCAACGAGACCATCTCTTCCACACTCGATGACTCGTCAAAGTCAAGGTATGCAACTTGATTACAGATGGTGGTAGTTTTACCAATGCTGCTACTGAGCTCATGGTGAAGAAGTTGAGCTTAGAGACTATCTCTCACCCTCGGCCATATAAGCTACAATTGCTTAATGAGAGTGGTCCGTTTCTATGTGATGTGATACCAATGGGATCGAGTCATGTGCTTCTTGGTAGACCTTGGCAATCAGATCGGATAGTTATGCACGATGGCTACACCAACAAGCACTCCTCTGAGTTCAACGGCCGAAAGATTACTCTTGCTCCTCTCACACCGAGTGAAGTTTATCAGGATCAACTCCATCTCAAGCTCAAAGAAGAGAAAGAGAAGGCGCCAGCTCCATCCACCATCCTATACATGACCAAAAGAGAAGTATCTCAACTCTT
This sequence comes from Cochlearia excelsa, assembly GCA_963556525.1. Taxonomy (NCBI): domain Eukaryota; kingdom Viridiplantae; phylum Streptophyta; class Magnoliopsida; order Brassicales; family Brassicaceae; genus Cochlearia; species Cochlearia excelsa. The sequence continues at coordinate 32,370,047 of OY748327.1, read as the reverse complement.
AACTTCAGATTCTTCTATCGATTGTTTGTGTATAAGGAGAGTCTTGTTAGCACTAACCCCACATAGGATCTTCCTAGTGATATGTCTAAGCTATTGCAGGATTTTAGTGATGTTTTTCCTCAGGAGATACCCCCAGGACTCCCACCTATTCGAGGCATTGACCACCGATTGATCTAGTACCAGGTTCAAGCACTTCCAAACCGACCAGCCTACGGGACCAATCCGGTAGAGACCAAGGAGCTTCGAAGCGAGGTGTTGAGGAGTTGATGAGCAAGGGACATATCCGCGAGAGCATGAGCCCGTGTGTCGTACCTGTTCTCCTCGTGCCAAAGAAAGACGGTTCATGGAGAATGTGTGTTGATTGTCGAGCCATCAACAACATCACGGTGAAGTATCGCCACCCTATTCCTAGACTTGATGATATGCTTGATGAATTGTGTGGTTCTAACATTTTCTCTAAGATTGATCTTAAGAGTGGTTACCATCAAATTAGGATGAAGGAGGGTGACGAGTGGAAGACAGCTTTCAAGACTAAGCAAGGCCTCTACGAGTGGCTTGTTATGCCTTTTGGTCTTACTAATGCACCTAGTACTTTTATGAGACTAATGAACCATGTTTTGAGATCTTTTATAGGTGTGTTCGTGGTGGTGTACTTTGATGATATCCTGATCTTCAGCATGAGCTTAGCCGAGCACATTGACCATGTCCGAGCCGTTCTTGAAATTCTAAGGAGGGAGAACCTGTTTGCTAACATTGATAAATGCACCTTTTGTACTAATCAGGTTTTTTTCTTAGGCTTTGTTGTGAGTGCAGATGGAGTGCAAGTCGATGAAGAGAAGATCAAGGCTATCAGAGATTGGCCGAAGCCGACAACCATTGGAGAAGTCAGGAGCTTTCATGGTCTTGCAGGTTTCTATAGGCGCTTTGTCAGGGACTTTAGCACCATTGCTGCAACATTGACTGAAGTGATCAAGAAGGATGTGGGATTCAAGTGGGGAGAAGCACAAGACAAGGCTTTCGAAAGCCTTAAAGTGAAGCTTATCAATTCTCCTTTACTTATGTTGCCTGATTTCCTTAAGACTTTTGAGATTGAATGTTATGCTTCAGGTGTAGGTATTGGGGCTGTTTTGATGCAGGATAGGAAGCCTATATCATACTTCAGTGAGAAGCTAGGGGGAGCCACGCTGAACTATCCTACATACGACAAGGAGCTTTACGCGTTGGTGAGAACCTTGCAGACTTGGCAACACTACCTTTGGCCAAAGGAGTTTGTCATCCATACCGATCATGAGTCCCTCAAACATCTCAAAGGCCAACAGAAGCTGAACAAGAGACATGGTCGCTGGATAGAGTTCATCGAGACATTCCCCTATGTGATCAAGTATAAGAAAGTGTCTAGTTTTGATGGGAGAAAGAAGGCTGAACAGGTTAAGAAGATGCACGAGAAGGCGAAGGAAAACATAGAGAAGAAGACGGAGCAATACCACAAGCATGCAAACATGGGCCGTAAGGAGATACTACTTGAGGAAGGCGACTTGGTGTGGATCCACTTGAGGAAGGAGAGGTTTCCAGCTGAGAGGAAGTCCAAGCTTATGCCGCGAGTCGACGGACCATTCAAAGTTACCAAGCGGATCAAGTAGTGAGGATGATCAACCATACCAAGACACAATGCTCTATAGACGGCTAGTGGGTAAACTTATCTACTTGACGATCACTAGACCGGACTTATGCTTTGCCGTGAACCAAGTCTCCCAACACATGCAAAAGCCGAAGCAACACCATTGGAACATGATCATGAGGATCTTGGGTTATCTTAAAGAAACCTCAAGTTTGGGTATTTGGATGGGTTGCAACAAGAACACGGAGGTCGTTGGATATTGTGACGCGGATTACGCCAGGGATCTAGAAGGAAGACGGTCAACCACCGGCTATTGCACTTTCATTGGTGGCAACCTTGTCACATGGAAGACGAAGAAGCAAAAGATAGTATCTTGCTCAACCGCCGAAGCCGAGTATAGAGCCATGAGGAAATTGACTCAAGAACTCATGTGGCTAAAGAAATTGCTAGGGGATTTGGGATTCACGATTGAAGCACCAATGAACATGCATTGTGATAATCAAGCGGCCATCCACATAGCTACAAACTCGGTGTTCCATGAGAGAACTAAACACATAGAGGTGGATTGTCACAAGGTTAGAGAGCAAATGGTCAAGGGCACTATTCTACCTTGCTACACTAAGAGTCAAGATCAACTTGCGGACATCTTCACCAAGTCCGCAAGCTTGAAAGTTTGTGAGTCCATTCTACAAAGACTTGGACTCATCCGGGCTCTCAACGCCTAAGTCCCTAACCGTATGATCTTGTACTCTTTTCCCTTAGGTGAGTTTTATCCCAAGTGGTTTTCTCACCAAGTTTTTTAATGAGGCAAGGTTATGCGGGTTCCAAGCTTAGCCATTGCATTAGGCTAAGCTTGCGGGGGAGTATTGAAGTGGTTAATACTTCATGTATCGGTCAAGCATACCGGTCAACCATGACCGATATGGTGAAAGGAGTCGATACCAAGAGGATGTTACCACTTAGCATATAGGGCAAGTATATCGGTCAACCATGACTGATATCGGGCAAGTATATCGGTCTAAGAGTGACCGGTACAAGGTTAAAGTTGGAGTTGTTAAGGCTTTGTCCGAACATATGTTCACCAAGACAAAGACCCTTGTTACCGTTACAAGAGAAGTCAAAGAGGAAGGATCTAGAAACAATAGAGTTGTTGCCAAGAGAGCCATTGGGCAAGTCACATGTGCGCCTTAAGGGCGCGTGTAGCCGACTCGGCCGTACACTCACGGGTCGCCTTAAGGAGGCGCGGCTACAAGAGTGATAGTGACGTTTGGCGCGGCTAACCGAGGAGATGTGGACTGATTTGGGATATTCCCAAGATACCATTTCTAGTCGATATTGTTTATTTATATTACTCTCTTTGTTAACAACAATCTAATTAATCTAATACAAACTTTCGGATCTAATACTCTCTCTCGCTACTCTCTCTCTCTCTTGTTCTTGATGTTCTTCATAGAACTCAAGAACACAAACTCTTAAAACACACTTAAATCTCATCAAAAACTAACATGCCAAACCTTGAGGAAGTGTGTGCTCAGTTACAAAGAGAGCAAGGATCCATTGAGCTATTCGGAAACAAGAAGGAGCTTGTCACCGCCAACAAAGTAGCATACAAATAAATCTCCAAGACGTATGAGGAAAGAAGATCTACTATGTGTGATCATTGCAAGAAGAAAGGTCACTCCAAGGACAAATGCTGGATCCTAAATACCCATCTCAAGTCGGCCAAATTCAAGGATGCCAAGGCAAATCTCTCAAGTGAAGATGCAACCGGTCCTAGCACTAGTACCATGAGCTCCAAAGATAAGGAAGAGGAATCCACGGCGATGGTGCCTTACACAGATGAATACGTGAGGAAATCGACTTGGAGGCACTCATCAAAGCCCTTAAGGGTTCTGGTATGGATTCCCTTTACTCTCTTAGTGCTTAAGTCATTGAAAAACCTATAAAACCTATCATTATTGACTCAAGAGCATCTCACCATATGATTAGCAATAAGAACTTGATTACTAATGTTAAACCTGCCCTAGGAAATGTGATTATTGCTAATGGTAGTAGGATTCTTGTGACAGGGTTAGGCAATCTTAGGTTGTTCAATAGGGATTCTTAAGCCTTATACATGCCTAGCTTTAAATCTAATCTCATCTCGGTTAAAAGAATTGCTTGTGATTTAAATTGCAATGTTATTTTTAGCCCTAATGAAGTCATATTTCAGGATATTGAAAGTAAAGAAGTGATTGGGAAAGGAACCACAAGAGGAGACCTTTACAACCTTGACAAAGAAGTGTCAAGCTCCAATTTCCATTCTGCTTTTAACTCTGTTTTGGCTGAGGCTAATAATGTTTTATGGCACTATAGATTAGGCCATCCGCATGTTAAAGCTTTAAAAACTCTTTTGCCAAATGTTTCTTTTGATCATAATACTTGTGAGTCTTGCATTTCAGGCAAGCACCATAAATCTGTGTTTTCAAACTCTAAAATGCTTTATGAAAAATGTTTTGATCTTGTTCACTCTGATGTGTGGTCTTCACCTTGCAAATCTAGAGAAACCAAGCCTATTTTGTGACTTTTATAGATGAAAAATCAATGTATACTTCGCTAACCTTACTTCCTTCCAAAGATAGGGTGTTAGACGCTTTCAAAAATTTTCAAAACTACATTACTAATCAATATAATGCAAAGATAAAGGGTTTTAGATCAGATAATGGTGGAGAATACACAAGCAATACCTTCAAAGAACATATGGCAAAACATGGAATTCTACACCAAACAAGTTGCCCCTACACTCCTCAACAAATGGCGTGGCCGAGAGGAAGAAAAGGCACTTGATGGAAGTCACAAGATCCATGATGTTCCACATGAATGTACCTAGAAGATTTTGGTCAGATGCTGTTTCCACAACTTGCTACCTTATCAACAGAACACCAACACAAATCTTGGAGAATCAATCTCCATATCAGGTATTGAATAAAGCTAAATTCTTTATAAATCACCTAAGAGTGTTTGGTTGTGTTTGTTTTGTCTTTGTGACAGGAGAGCAAAGGAACAAGCTTGATGCAAAGAGCACAAAAGCTATGTTCATAGGCTACTCAAGCACACAAAAGGGATACACATCCTATGTTCCTGAAACAAGAAGAGTCCTTGTCTCAAGAGATGTTAAGTTCATTGAGGGGCAAAGTTGCTATCAAGACAACACTTGGGAAAGTGTCAAGGACATTCCTGAATCTGCCATGGATAGAGCAACTAGCCTTAAGAACCTAATGAGGAATTTGGGAATGGACATCAATGATGAAACAAGGACATAATCTACTCAGCAACCTGCTCATCAAGACTCCCACCTTGATCATGAAGGGGGGAACAATGATGATACACAAGAAACTCATGATGATCAAAGAGGGAATGAGGATCAAAGGGAAGAACCTGAAACTCAAGAAGAGCATCAAGGAGAACCAGAGGATACTCAAGCCACTCAAGAGACAATTCATCAAGAGATACATGATCAAGCTGCTCCCATTGTGCCAAGAAGAAGTACTAGGATCAAGCAACCAAGTTCAAACTGAAAAACACTAGAGTCTACTTCAACAACAATGTTGTAGCTTATCCTATCCAAGCAGTATGCTCCATGGTTGTGTTTCCCCATGATCATCAAACTTTCATTGCCAAAATAGACCAACATTGGATTCCAAGAACCTATGAAGAGGCTATTGGGCATGAAGTATGGGTCAATGCGGTAAAAGCTGAGAATCAAGCAATGGAGCGTAACCACACATGGGATGAGGCTGATTTACCTAAAGGCAAGAAGGCAGTAAGCTCAAGGTATGTGTTCACAATCAAATACTTGAGCAATGGTGACATTGAGAGGCACAAGGCAAGACTGGTAGCAAGAGGATTCACACAGACTTATGGTGAAGACTATTTGGATACTTTTGCCCCATTAGCTAAACTTCACACTGTGAGAGTAGTTCTATCTCTAGCCGTGAACATGGATTGGGATCTTTGGCAAATGGATGTCAAGAATGCTTTTCTTCAAGGAGAGTTAGAAGAAGAAGTCTACATGACCTCCCGGATTAGAAGACTCTATAACACTAGGGAAGGTTTTGAGATTGAGAAAGGCTATCTATGGGCTCAAGCAATCTCCAAGAGCATGGTATCACAAGCTCAGCACTACTCTAGTGTCAAGAGGATTCAAAATGAGCCAAGCCGATCACACTCTATTCACCCTACAATCTAAGGAAGGTATGGTAGTTATCCTCATCTACGTGGATGACATAGTCATCTCTGGGGATAACAAGGTAGGGATTACTGAAACTAAAAACTACTTAAAGACTATGTTTGATATCAAAGATTTGGGAAAGATGAAATACTTCCTTGTAATTGAGATAAGTAGATCCGAAGAGGGTCTCTTTCTCTCCCAAAGGAAGTATACCTTGGATCTTCTGAATGAAACATGTCACATGGATTCCAAGGCTACAAGAACACCATTGGAGGATGGCTACAAAGTCATTAAAGAGTGGGAGCTTGAAGACCAGCCTTTCAAGGACCAGAAACTCTATAGGTGCATTGTGGGTAAGTTTATCTACTTGACCATAACTAGGCCTGACATATGTTTTGCTGTGAACCAGGTCAGCCAACACATGCAAATGCCAAAGATTCATCACTGGAACATGCTGCAAAGGATACTCAAGTATCTCAAAGGAACATCAAGTCAAGGCATTTGGATGGGAAGGAATCAGAACACAGAAGTGGTAGGTTACTGTGATGCTGACTATGCCGGGGATGTAGATGACAGGAGATCCACTACAGGATACTGCACTTTCATTGGAGGGAATCTAGTTACTTTGAAGACCAAGAAGCAAAAGATTGTGTCATGCTCAAGTGTGGAGTCTGAATATAGATCCATGAGGAAACTTACCCAAGAGCTTATGTGGTTGAAGAATCTTCTTAGAAGCCAATCACCATGCACCTGGACAACAAGGCAGCCATTCATATTGCCTCCAATTCTGTGTTTCATGAAAGGACCAAGCACATAGAGATGGATTGCCACAAAGTCCGGGAACAAATGGTAAAGGGAACTATCCTTCCTTGCTACACAAAGAGCCAAGACCAACTAGCTGATGTCTTCACCAAGTCAGCAAGTCTGAAAGTATGTGAGTACGTGCTACCCAAGCTAGGACTCACTACCTTGACCAGAAACTAGAAGAACCTAACCGTATGCTTCATACTCTTTTTCCCTCAAAGGGTTTTATCCCAAGAGGTTTTCTCTTTGAGGTTTTTAATGAGGTGAAGTATGCGGTTCCAAACTTAGCTATTGCATTGGGCTAAGCTTGTGGGGGAGTGTTAAGAATAATGCCCATTCATCAAGGCATTTAGTCCGGTTCAAAGATTACAAGGCTTGGAGTGCAAGTATAGCACGTAAAGGCAAAATAATGACGGAGAAGGATGGTTTAAGAGGTAACCATGAAGAAGGAAAGGAAGACGAGTGGAAATGGAGGCTGGTATTGGTCTTACCCAAAAGTCCTAGAAACGCATTGTCAGATGTTTCATAATTTCGTGAAACTTGTACAAAGCTCATTGAGGAACTTATAAGCACTCATGTTGCATGAAAATTTGTTTAGAGTCCTAGAAACGTGTTGTTAGATGTTTCATACGTTCTTCAAACTTGTAAAAAGCTCATTGAGGAACTTATAAGCTCTCATGTTGCATGAAACTTGGTTTAGAGTCCTAGAAACGAGTTGTTAGATGTTTCATAAGTTCGTCAAACTTGTACAAAGATCATTGAGACACTTATAAACACTCATGTTGCATGAAACTTGGTTTAGAGTCCTAGAAACGCGTTGTTAGATGTTTCATACGTTCGTCTAACTTGTACAAAGCTCATTGAGGAACTTATAAGCACTCATGTGTGCATGAAACTTGGTTTAGAGTCCTAGAAACGTGTTGTTAGATGTTTCATACGTTCGTCAAACTTGTACAAAGCTCATTGAGGAACTTATAAGAACTCATGTTGCATGAAACTTGGTTTAGAGTCCTAGAAACGCGTTGTTAGATGTTTCATACGTTCGTCAAACTTGTACAAAGCTCATTGAGGAACTTATAAGCACTCATGTTGCATGAAACTTTGTTCAGAGTCCTAGAAACGTGTTGTTAGATGTTTCATACGTTCGTCAAACTTGTACAAAGCTCATTGAGGAATTTATAAGCTCTCATATTGAATGAAACTTGGTTTAGAGTCCTAGAAAAGCGTTGTTACATGTTTCATACGTTCGTCAAACTTTTACAAAGCTCATTGAGGAACTTATAAGCACTCATGTTGCGTGAAACTTGGTTTAGAGTCCTAGAAACGCGCTGTTAGATGTTTCATACGTTCGTCACATTGTACAAAGCTCATTGAGGAACTTATAAACACTCATGTTGCATGAAACTTGGTTTAGAGTCCTAGAAACGCGTTGTTAGATGTTTTATACGTTCGTCAAAATTGTACAAATCTCATTGAGGAACTTATAAACACTCATGTTGCATGAAAATTTGTTTAGAGTCCTAGAAAAGCGTTGTTACATGTTTCATACGTTCGTCAAACTTGTAAAAAGCTCAATGAGGAACTTATAAGCACTCATGTTGCATGAAACTTGGTTTAGAGTCCTAGAAACGCGTTGTTAGATGTTTCATACGTTCGTCAAACTTGTACAAAGCTCATTGAGGAACTTATAAGCACTCATGTTGCATGAAACTTGGTTTAGAGTCCTAGAAACGCGTTGTTAGATGTTTCATACGTTCGTCAAACTTGTACAAAGCTCATTGAGGAACTTATAAGCACTCATGTTGCATGAAACTTGGTTTAGAGTCCTAGAAACGCGTTGTTAGATGTTTCATACGTTCGTCAAAATTGTACAAAACTCATTGAGGAACTTATAAGCTCTCGTGGTGCATGAAACTTGGTTCAGAGTCCTAGAAATGCGTTGTTAGATGTTTCATAATTTCGTGAATCTTGTACAAAGCTCATTGTGGAACTTATAAGCACTCTTGTTGCATGAAACTTTGTTTAGATTCCTAGAACTCGTTGTTAGATGTTTCATAAGTTCGTCAAACTTGTACAAAGCTCATTGAGGAACTTATAAGCTCTCATGTTGCATGAAACTTGGTTTCGAGTCTTAGAAACGCGTTGTTAGATGTTTCATACGTTCGTCAAACTTGTACAAAGCTCATTGAGGAACTTATAAGCACTCATGTTGCATGAAACTTGGTTTAGAGTCCTAGAAAAGCGTTGTTAGATGTTTCATAAGTTCGTGAAATTTGTACAAAGCTCATTGAGGAACTTATAAGCACTCATGTTGCATCAAAAAAATTTTAAAGTCCTAGAAACGCGTTGTTAGATGTTTCATACGTTCGTCAAACTTGTACAAAGCTCATTGAGACACTTATAAATACTCATATTGCATGAAACTTGGTTAAGAGTCCTAGAAACGCGTTGTTAGATGTTTCATAAGTTCGTCAAACTTGTACAAAGCTCATTGAGGAACTTATAAGCTCTCGTGTTGCATGAAACATGGTTTAGAGTCCTAGAAACGTGTTGTTAGATGTTTCATAATTTCTTGAAACTTGTACAAAGCTCATTGAGGAACTTATAAGCACTAATGTTGCATGAAACTTGGTTTAAAGTCCTAGAAACGCGTTGTTAGATGTTTCATACGTTCGTCAAACTTGTACAAAGCTCATTGAGGAACTTATAAGCACTCATGTTGCATGAAACTTGGTTTAGAGTCCTAGAAATGCGTTGTTAGATGTTTCATAAGTTCGTCAACTTGTACAAAGATCATTCAAACACTTATAATAACTCATGTTTGACGAAACTTGGTTTAGAGTCCTAGAAACACGTTGTTAGATGTTTCATAAGTTCGTGAAACTTGTACAAAGCTCATTAAGGAACTTATAAGCACTCATGTTGCATGAAACTTGGTTTAAAGTCCTAGAAACGAGTTGTTAGATGTTTCATACGTTCGTCAAACTTGTACAAAGCTCATTGAGGAACTTATAAGCACTCATCTTGCATGAAACTTGGTTAAGAGTTTTAGAAACGCGTTGTTAGATGTTTCATACGTTCGTCAAACTTGTACAAAGCTCATTGAGTAACTTATAAGCTCTCATGTTGCATGAAACTTGGTTTAGAGTCCTAGAAACGGGTTGTTAGATGTTTCATAAGTTCGTGAAACCTGAACAAACCTCATTGAGGAACTTATAAGCATTCATGTTGCATGAAACTTTGTTTAGAGTCCTAGAAACGCGTTGTTAGATGTTTCATACGTTCGTGAAACTTGTACAAAGCTCATTGAGGAACTTATAAGCACTCATGTTGCATGAAACTTGGTTTAGAGTCCTAGAAACGCGATGTTAGATGTTTCATACGTTCGTCAAACTTGTACAAAGCTCATTGAGGAACTTATAAGCTCTCGTGTTGCATGAAACATGGTTTAGAGTCCTAGAAACGCGTTGTTAGATGTTTCATACGTTCGTCAAACTTGTACAAAGCTCATTGAGGAACTTATAAGCACTTATTTCGCATCAAAATTTGTTTAAAGTCCTAGAAACGCGTTGTTAGATGTTTCATACGTTCGTCAAAATTGTACAAAGCTCATTGAGACACTTATAAACACTCATGTTGCATGAAACTTGGTTAAGAGTACTAGAAACGCGTTGTTAGATGTTTCATAAGTTCGTCAAACTTGTACAAAGCTCATTGAGGAACTTATAAGCTCTCGTGTTGCATGACACATGGTTTAGAGTCCTAGAAACGTGTTGTTCACTACAAGAAATCACGACTTTTACCACGACCATAATCGTTGTAAAATCGTGGTAAAACGCAGTTTACCACGATTTAACGACGATTTTCATTTCGTCGTTAATCGATCGAAGTAAAAACCAAATCGTCGTAAAATCGTGGTTAATTTTACGACGACAAAAATTCGTTGTAAATTCGTGGTAAAATATTCGTTGTAAAATCGTTGTAATTGTTACAACGAGTTTACAACGAATATTTGGTTGTAAATTTGTAATTATAATAAATTGAAAATTTTTACAATCGTGGTAAAATCGTCCCTAATTAGGGACGGTTTTACGACGATTTGTATTATATATATTTCTTCAAATCGTGGTAAAATCGTCCCTAATTAGGGACGATTTTACGACAATTGTAAGAAATATAAATTTTTCAAATCGTCGTAAAATCGTCCCTAATTAGGGACGATTTTACCACGATTTGTATTATTATAAATAAAAAAAAAAGATTAAAAATTAGGAGGATGCTCGCCATGGACGGACGTCCCGGTGTGGACAGGAGATGTCCTCGAAGCTGAAGCTGAACCGGAAGCCGAGCCTTCCCGGGAAGCCCTCTTCTCCGCCAACATCTGCATGTAGTCCGGCGGTAAGGTCTTCCCTCTCCTAGGAGCCATATATAAAGTACCTGCCAAAAAAACATTAAATATTTAAATAATAAACATTAAGTATTTTAAAAACTAAACATTATATAAGTATTTTAATGACATAGTATTTTAAAAACTAAATATTAAGTATTTTAATATTAATTATGTATTTTAAAAACTAAGATTAAAAATTAATTATGTTAAGTAATAAGTTTTAAATATTTTAAAAACTAAACATTAAGTATTTTAATAATTAATTATATATTCTAAACATATAATTCTAAAATCTGAATCCTAAAACTAAAATCCGAGCCTAAAACTAATTCCAATTCCTAAAACTAATTCCAAATCCTAAAACTAAATTCCAATTCCTAAAACTAATTCTAAAATCCGGTTTTAAAACACATATATTAAAAATATTTACCTTTGGGGATGTTGAAAAAGAGTGAAAGTTGTAGAGTTTTAGAGAGAGAAAACTTTAGAGAGAGATAGAGATTTAGAGAGAATGAGTGAAAATGAAAAATTTTGGTCGACTATATATAGATTCGAAATCGTCGTAAAATCGTCGTAAATTTACCACGATTTTACGACGATTACTTTATAAATCGTTGTAAAATCGTGGTAAATTTGCCACGATTTTACAACGATTACCTTTTAAATCGTTGTAAAATCGTGGTAATCGTTGACGTTGACAACCTCGTACAAACAAAACTCCTGAGGATTTGACGTTTAGAGTTTCATTTTTGGTCGTAAATTCGTTGTTAAATTACCACGAATTACCATCGATTTTGTGTGAATCGTCGTAAACTCGTGGTAAATTTACGACGAATTTTACCACGAATTTACCACGATTCATTACACTAAATGGATTTTGCTGAAATTCATCTGCCATTTGACTTCATGTTGAATATAATTATGATATTGTATGCATATGAAATCATACTAAATCATATGATTGCAGAAAAACAAGTTTTGGTAAAATTAGAACATATAGACATATTAACCACAATATATATAATACACTTTATCTTAAACTTTATAAATTCTAAGAATATGTAACAAAACTTATTGATAAACAATTTTAACATTGTTTTTATAGTTATTCATTAACTTTAGAGGTCTTAATGAGTGTTTGTACGTAATATAAAACATACTTTTGAAAATGTTTGGGGTTTAGGGGTTTATACAAAATGACGTTGTAAAATCGTGGTAAATTTACCACGATTTTACAACGATTACCTTTTAAATCGTTGTAAAATCGTGGTAATCGTTGACGTTGACAACCTCGTACAAACAAAACTCCTGAGGATTTGACGTTTAGAGTTTCATTTTTTGTCGTAAATTCGTTGTTAAATTACCACGAATTTCCATCGATTTTGTGTGAATCGTGGTAAATTCGTGGTAAATTTACCACGAATTTACCACGATTCATTACACTAAATAGATTTTGTTGAAATTCATCTGCCATTTGACTTCATGTTGAATATAACTATGATATTGTATGCATATGAAATCATACTAATTCGTATGATTGCACAAAAACAAGTTTTGATAAAATTAGAACATATATACATATTAACCACAATATATTATAGTACACTTTATCTTAAACTTTATAAATTCTAAGAATATGTAAACAAAACTTATTGATAAGCAATTTTAACATTGTTTTTATAGTTATTCATTAACTTTAGAGGTCTTAACGAGTGTTTGTACGTAATATAAAACATACTTTTAAAAATTTTTGGGGTTTAGGGGTTTATACAAAAAACCGTTGTAAATTCGTGGTAAATTTACCACGATTTTACGACGATTTCGTTTAAAAGCGTTGTAAAATCGTGGTAATCGTTGACGTTGACAACCTCGTACAAACAAAACTTCTGAGGATTAGAGGTCTTTAAAAGACAACGAATTATAAGATTATTCGTGGTAAAATCGTTGTAAATTTATTCGTGGTAAAATCGTTGTAAATTTCACAAATCGTGGTAAAATCGTTGTTAATTTACGACGATTTTACCACGATTTGTGAAATTTACACATATCGTGGTAAAATCGTTGTAAATTTACGACTTTTTGTATTTTGCACAAATCGTGGTAAAATCGTCGTAAATTTACAACGATTTTACCACGATATGTGTAAATTTCACAAATCGTGGTAAAATCGTCGTAAATTTACGACGATTTTACCACGATATGTGTAAATTTCACAAATCGTTGTAAATTTACGACGATTTTACCACGATTTGTGCAAAATACAAAAAAGTCGTAAATCCGTGGTAAATTTACCACGAATTTACGACGATTGTTAATTTATTTTATAAAAAAAAATTAAAATACATTATTGTCTTATTTATTACTCGGAGTCATCAGCAGACTCATGTTCGTCCTCGGAGTTAGATTCATCAAATTCGTCAGTCTCTTCGACTTCTTCTTCGTCCTCATTCACCTCTTCAGCTTCCCTATTATGTGGATCAACGAGTAAGACCATGTCCGTGTTTAGTTCTGGCGAAGGAATATCGACGGACGTGTCATTTTGTAGTGGTGATTCTTCTTCCCTGACTATGTACCCTCTCAGGGCAATTTTGATGACGGATAGCCAATGTATTCCTGTGGACTTAAGACGCGGATAAGGAATAAAGCTTACTTGCTCAGCTTGCGATGCAAATGTCTTTAAATCGTTGTTAAAAAGTCCCAAAATCAGAAGTTGTAAATTCGTGGTAAATTAGCAACGATATAGCGACGAAATATTCTTATAAACCAAAACGTCGGTAAATCGTTGTAAATTTACCACGATTTTACAACGATTTGGTGCTTAATCGGAAAATCGTTGTAAAATCGTCGTAAATTTACGACGATTTTAATCGTTGTAACGTTTACGACGATTTTACGACGATTACCAAAATCGTCGTAAAATCGTCGTAATATCGTCGTAAGTTTACGACGATTCAAATCGTTGTAAATTTTTCGTGGTAATTTGCGCAGATTCTTGTAGTGGTTAGATGTTTCATAATTTCGTGAAACTTGTACAAAGCTCATTGAGGAACTTATAAGCACTCATGTTGCATGAAATTTGGTTTAAAGTCCTAGAAACGCGTTGTTAGATGTTTCATAAGTTCGTCAAACTTGTACAAAGCTCATTGAGGAACTTATAATCTCTCATGTTGCATGAAACTTGGTTTTGAGTCCTAGAAACGCGTTGTTAGATGTTTCATACGTTCGTGAAACTTGTACAAAGCTCATTGAGGAACTTATAAGCACTCATGTTGCATGAAACTTGGTTTAGAGTTCTAGAAACGCGTTGTTAGATGTTTCATAAGTTTGTGAAACTTGTACAAAGCTCATTGAGGAACTTATAAGCACTCATGTTGCATGAAACTTGGTTTAGAGTCCTAGAAACGCGTTGTTAGATGTTTCATACGTTCGTCAAACTTGTACAAAGCTCATTGAGGAACTTATAATCTCTCATGTTGCATGAAACTTGGTTTAGAGTCCTAGAAACGTGTTGTTAGATGTTTCATACTTTCTTCAAACTTGTACAAAGCTCATTGATGAACTTATAAGCACTCATGTTGCATGAAACTTGGTTTAGAGTCCTAGAAACGCGTTGTTAGATGTTTCATACGTTCGCCAAACTTGTACAAATCTCATTGAGGAACTTATAAGCACTAATGTTGCATGAAATTTGGTTTAGAGTCCTAGAAACGCGTTGTTAGATGTTTCATAAGTTCGTCAACTTGTACAAAGCTCATTGAGACACTTATAATCACTCATGTTGCATGAAACTTGGTTTAGAGTCCTAGAAACGCGTTGTTAGATGTTTCATTAGTTCGTGAAACTTGTACAAAGCTCATTGTGGAACTTATAAGCACTCATGGTGCATGAAACTTGGTTTAGAGTCCTAGAAACGCGTTGTTAGATATTTCATACTTTCATCAAACTTGTACAAAGCTCATTGAGGAACTTATAAACTCTCATGTTGCATGAAACTTGGTTTAGAGTCCTAGAAACGAGTTGTTAGATATTTCATACGTTCGTCAAACTTGTACAAAGCTCATTGAGGAACTTATAAGCACTCATCTTGCATGAAACTTTGTTTAGAGTTTTATAAACGCGTTGTTAGATGTTTCATACGTTCGTCAAACTTGTACAAAGCTCATTGAGGAACTTATAAGCACTCATCTTGCAAGAAACTTGGTTTAGAGTCCTAGAAACGCGTTGTTAGATGTTTCATAAT
Source organism: Cochlearia excelsa (assembly GCA_963556525.1). Lineage (NCBI taxonomy): Eukaryota > Viridiplantae > Streptophyta > Magnoliopsida > Brassicales > Brassicaceae > Cochlearia > Cochlearia excelsa. The sequence continues at coordinate 32,354,785 of OY748327.1, read as the reverse complement.
TTCGTGAAACTTGTACAAAGCTCATTGAGACACTTATAAACACTCATGTTGCATGAAACTTGGTTTAGAGTCCTAGAAACGCGTTGTTAGATGTTTCATACGTTCGTCAAACTTGTACAAAGCTCATTGAGGAACTTATAAACACTCATGTTGCTTGAAACTTGGTTTAGAGTCCTAGAAACGCGTTGTTAGATGTTTCATAAGTTCGTCTACTTGTACAAAGCTCATTGAGACACTTATAATCACTCATGTTGCATGAAACTTGGTTTAGAGTCCAAGAAACGCGTTGTTAGATGTTTCATAAGTTCGTCAAACTTGTACAAAGCTCGTTGAGGAACTTATGAGCATTCATGTTGCATTAAACTTGGTTTAGAGTCCTAGAAACGCGTTGTTAGATGTTTCATACGTTCGTCAAACTTGGACAAAGCTCATTGAGGAACTTATAAGCACTCATGTTGCATGAAACTTGGTTTAGAGTCCTAGAAACGCGTTGTTAGATGTTTCATAAGTTCGTGAAACTTGTACAAAACTCATTGAGTAACTTATAATCACTCATGTTGCATGAAACTTGGTTTAGAGTCCTAGAAACGCGTTGTTAGATGTTTCATACGTTCCTCAAACTTGTTCAAAGTTCATTGAGACACTTATAAACACTCATGTTGCATGAGAATTGGTTTAGAGTCCTCGAAACGCGTTGTTAGATGTTTCATACGTTCGTCCAACTTGTACAAAGCTCATTGAGGAACTTATCAGCACTGATGTTGCGTGAAACTTGGTTTAAAGTCCTAGAAACGCGTTGTTAGATGTTACATACGTTCGCCAAACATGTAAAAAGCTCATTGAGAAAGTTATAATCTCTCATGTTGCATGAAACTTGGTTTAGAGTCCTAGAAACGTGTTGTTAGATGTTTCATACGTTCTTCAAACTTGTACAAAGCTCATTGAGGAACTTATAAGCACTCAAGTTGCATGAAACTTGGTTTAGAGTCCTAAAAACACGTTGTTAGATGTTTCATACGTTCGTCAAAATTGTACAAAGCTCATTGAGGAACTTATAAGCACTAATGTTGCATGAAACTTGGTTTAGAGTCCTAGAAACGCGTTGTTAGATGTTTCATAAGTTCGTCAACTTGTACAAAGCTCATTGAGACACTTATAATCACTCATGTTGCAAGAAACTTGGTTTAGAGTCCTAGAAACGCGTTGTTAGATGTTTCATAATTTCGTGAAACTTGTACAAAGCTCATTGAGACACTTATAAACACTCATGTTGCATGAAACTTGGTTTAGAGTCCTAGAAACGCGTTGTTAGATGTTTCATACGTTCGTTAAACTTGTACAACGCTCATTGAGGAACTTATAAGCTCTCATGTTGCATGAAACTTGGTTTAGAGTCCTAGAAACGAGTTGTTAGATGTTTCATAAGTTCGTCAAACTTATACAAAGCTCATTGAGATACTTATAAGAACTCATGTTGCATGAAACTTGGTTTAGAGTCCTGGAAATGGTCAAGGAAGTTGTACCGAGAAGACGTATCGGTCTAAGAGTGACCGGTACAAAGTTAAAGTTGGAGTTGTTAAGGCTTTGTCCAAACATATGTTCACCAAGACAAAGACCCTTGTTACCGTTACAAGAGAAGTCAAAGAGGAAGGATCTAGAAACAATAGAGTCGTTGCCAAGAGAGCCGTTGGGCAAGTCACATGTGTGCCTTAAGGGCGCGTGTAGCCGACTCGGCCGTACACTCATGGGTCACCTTAAGGAGGCGCGGCTACAAGAGTGATAGTGACGTTTGGCGCGGCTAACCGAGGAGATGTGGACTGATTTGGGATATTCCCAAGATACCATTTCTAGTCGATATTGTTTATTTATATTACTCTCTTTGTAAACAACAATCTAATTAATCTAATACAAACTTTCAGATCTAATACTCTCTCTCTCTCTCTTGTTCTTGATGTTCTTCATAGAACTCAAGAACACAAACTCTTAAAACACACTTAAATCTCATCAAAAATTAACATGGTATCAGAGCTTACACGCTCTTGAACCTTTCTCGCTTCCCCTACTAAACTCTCTCGGTCAAATTCCTCGGCGCTCGGGCATTCTCGGTGCTCGGGCATTTTTCGGCGCCCGGGCATTCTCGCCGCCCGGCTACAAACTTTTCTCGGTTACAAAATTTCCTATATCGGGCATCCTCTTAACGATTCCTCGGCTTCCATTTTCCAGATCTGAAATCTCAAACCAAGACATTTTCCAGATCTGAAATCTCAAACCAAGACATTTCAAAACCTGATATGATCGAGCTTGAGGAACCTGATGAACCCGATGAACCTGATGGAGTGATTACCCGAGCAATGGCCAGGAAGCTACCCCAAGACGTTCAGGCATTGATCGTGGAGGAGCTTGGAGGAGAAGCTAGGAGCTTCTTCAACATCTTGACCAAGGCCTAGAAGAAGACCAAGCTAATGTAACTAGGTAACTAAGTGTTTCGACTTGGTACTCTTTCCCTTTGCGTAGGTTTGTACCACCGGGTTTACTATGGAAGGGTTTTAACGAGGCCAAGAAGAGCGCTACGTCGGTTACTTAGTGACATTAGCTTGAAGAGTGTATGAGACGAGGCACTTAAAATTCTCGTTGTCTTTATATCTTAACTACGCGTTGTTCTTTGTTTTCGGTTATACTACATGTTGTTTTAAGTCTTTCCTTTTTTGAATTTCACGCCAAACCTAAGTGCGCAAGCGAGATGTGCTTGTCTCTTATATTGGCCGCCACCCTCTTTGTGTTATTCAGTCAAGCAATATCAAAAATCACTTCTTGTTTAGACTCCTCTTAGCTATTCGATTGAGCTTGTTACCATCGATTCGAGTGATTCGAATCCGAGATTTTCATAAGAGAGATCCTCTTCCTTAAGTCTCTACAAACATCAAGCATCAAATCCATCGGTTGCTTGAGAAGTTCCCTTCCATCTCGCACCTCTTCCACCTCCACACCTCCACGGTTCTGTTCTCAATCCACCACTATCCTCCACCGAATTCTGTTTGTGTAGATCTGCCATCATTCCATTCATCATCTCTCCCTGTGCGCATCGCTCCACTCATCCACCCAAACCATCACGAGAAATACTTTCCTTTGAACCAGAGTCTAGATCTTGCGGCTAAGGACGTGTAACGTGGTATCAGAGCCAAACTCTGTACCAAAGGATTAGTTTCTCTATCCCTTATCTCCTTTAGATTCGATTTATTTGATTTAAAACTTGTTTGAACCGAAAGCTTTGGTTATAACCATTAAACTCTTTGTTTGTGTTCTAAGTTTTCTGCCGATTGTTTGATAGGTTAAGATTAATTCTGGTTTTTGCAACGTGATTGAATTGCTAGGACCCATTCGATAATCTCTGTTTGAGTTGATTCAATTCTGTTTTGATTTAAACTTGATAATCGGATTTGTAACTTATAAAAATTTGTTTTGTTCTGTTTGCGTGAGCTCTTGTTAGATTCAATCATCTTGTTTTTGTGTTCTTGTTCTCTGTTTAAGTTGTCGCATTGAACCTGTTTTGTGCTTTGTGAATCTTTGAGTGGCGGCTGAAACTTGCTAGCTAGATTATCACAAAAACCCTTGCGTGATTGTTAAGTTCTGTTTTGCTAAATTTCCTTTTTTGTCAAAACCTTGTTTTCATAGAGAAGCTTTCGATTTCCTTTTCGTGTTTTAAACATTTATCGAACCAATTCTTTGTTGAAAACAGAACTGATTGCTTGCCACTTCGTTTCAGTACTTGTTGAATGTGCGATTGCCCTTTTTCTTGATACGTCTTGCTTGTTACTGATCGTAAAACCCTTGTCACCATTGCTTAAAAGCTTGTTCACCACGTTTGTGTTACTTGCCGAGACTTTGATAGTAATCTGTACTATTTTAGTTCTTTATTTGCTTTATCGCATTGTGAACATTTTACTTTGAGTTGTTTGTGTTTGTATCAGGTACATGGCACTCCCCACGGAAGCATCGGATGATTTAAAGAAGCTCATCGCGGACCATGTCACCGCAGCTCTTCAACAGATGTTGCCTCAACAAATCTCTAAACACTTGACTTTGGAACGTGAACAACAAGCCAAGAAGACTACGGGAGCGACGTCAGAGTCTGAGAATGAGCACACACTGACTCCCTCAGAGGCTATTTGGATTGCCAAAGGGATAGGTGCTGGTACCTCCAAATTCAGAGCCATCCGCAACGTCTATCCAGCCGGTACCCGGAAGAACCCGACGGTTTGTGACTTCCCCAACCTTCATGAGGAAGAATTAGATCAGGCACCGAGACGACGAGTGTACGGAGAGCCCGATGAGCACGAGCAGTATGCTCCTAGGCACCGAGGACATGCTGATCCTCCACGCCGAGCTGAGACCAATGCAGGACATCGTGTCTATGAGGTTTCAGATGATGAGTACTATCACCACTCGGATCGTAGTAGACGAAGCCATAGACCCGACAGACGCGGTAGGGATGACCCGAGAGATCCTGAAAGGCAACAACTGAGGCATATCAAAGCTAAGTTTCCTCCCTTCCAAGGCAAGAACGATCCGGAAGCCTATTTGGATTGGGAACGGAAAATGGAGTCTAGCTTTCTATGCCATGACACTTATGCATCCAACAAGGTGAACATAGCCATTTCAGAGTTCAGTGACTACGCTTTGCTTTGGTGGGATCAGCTATGCACCACTAGGGACCGCCACAATGAGTCGCCTATCCACACTTGGCCTCAGCTCATCACACACATGAGGAAGCGGTTTGTCCCTAGCCATTATCACCGAGAGGTTCTCAACAAGCTCCGGAAGCTTACCCAGGGATCGAACTCGGTACGTGACTACTTCCAGGAGATGGAAACACTCTTGATTAGGGCTGGCCTAGAAGAGGGTAATGAGGTCATGATGGCTCGGTTTGTTGGTGGACTTAGCCGAGACATCAATGATAAAGTAGAGCTTCAGACTTATGTGGATCTTGAGGAGCTTGTGCACAAGGCTGAGCTAGTGGAGAGTCAGAACAAGAGACGGTACACCAAGCCTAGTTTCTCTACACCGAGCAAGCCAAAGGACTTCACACCCACGCGGCCAACATTCACCAAAGATACAAAGCCAACTTCTGCGGGTAAAGAAGAAACTAAGTATGATCCCAAGAGCCGAAGTAACACCTCCTCGAGCAATGTCAGGTGTTACAGGTGTCATGGTATGGGTCATTACGCGAGAGACTGTCCCAACAAGAAGGTATTCATGTTACTTGATAATGGTGAAGTGGTACCTCAAGTGATATGACCATGGGATCCTCAGAGAAGAACCATGTGCCTTGTTCAGCACAAATGAAGTCTAAGATCGACTATGGAGGTTCAGTGACCAATTGGACTACATTCTCACCTCATCTAGAGCATTCCTCGAAGTGGAATCATTCCATTCCAAGCTCAGGTCAGAAAGCTATTCAACTTTCAATTCAGATGATTCCCGACTTACGCGAACTGGACCTATGCGTGTTCAAAAGACGATTGCGACCAAACCAGGAGGATTCAACCTATGAACCAAATTATTTTGGAAACTTAACTCATCATAGGATCCGTGAGAATTGGAATCAGCCCAAAATGAGCCCGGACGTAAAAGATCTGAATTTTACAAGTCAAAGGATCTGCTTCAGGCCCTATTCCGCGACTGAGCCAAAGATCGTATCGTCCAGCCCAACTCAGGTAAGATATCGACATGAATCCAATTGGAGAATGTTGATGGATCTCTTAGCTTTCCAACAAGCCCAAGAACGTAGGAAATGGACATCAGAACACAGAGAAACTCACCATTTACCTAAATGGATCAACCTGGAAGTTTACTTGAAGAATGCTAGGCCCAACTGCATTGGAAACTTACAAACTCGTGTTTGGCACCCAGGAACACTTCTACAAGCTCAAGAAGAGTTCAATTCATGGCCCATGAAGATCAGATTCGACCATGTGCAATCAAGGGGTCATTTTCTAAGTCAAAGAAGCCTAGGAGACATTCAACACACATTTTAATTCTTAGTCTTTGTTTCCATTTTCTAGATAGTCTTTGTTTTATTCCCAAGGTAGTCTTGTTGACTAGCCTCTTCTCCTTCTTCTCCCCCTATATAAACTCATGTAATCCTTCATTTCAAAATCATCGAATATTTTATCAACCTTTTTGAGAGTTTCACTCTTTGTTCTTTGTAAGAACTTCTCTTGTTTCTTGGTGAGTCATATCCAAGCAAACACTTCCTCAAATCGTTGGACTTGTGCGTCATATCAAGCAACGACGAGAGAACCCTTCAAGTGGTGGACTTGTGCGTCATATCAAGCATCCTTGAAGTCGGGAATATCAAAGGCCTTCCGCAACCTTTGTGCGACCCTTCATTCCAACCAGTTCTCCTTTCCGGAGTTCATATCCCCTAAACCGTACCATTAGAGTGATCCCGTTCCTAGGGTCCTTCAAGTGGTATCAGAGCCACGCTCTTGAGTTCGGTATTCTATCATTCTATCATCTTCTCATCTTTTCATCTTCTTTCATTCATCTTCTACCTGTTCATTTTCTTGTCTTCTAAAGAAACGAAAAGCACCTTTCAAAAAAAAAAAAAAAAAAAAAAAAAAAATGTCCGATAAAAGCACAAATTGTTTCTTCACGATCAAGGAGAGAAAGAGAAGCCGAAATAGCCCGCGAAATGGAAGCCATGTCCACGATGCTAAAAGAAATGAGAGACCAAATGGCCACTCTTTATGTTAGACGACAGCCAATCTATGACGAGTATGAGGAGCAAGAAAAGAAGGAATTTGAGACCGCACCTATCTATGACGAGTATGAGGAGCAAGAAAAGAAGGAATTTGAGACCGCACCTATCTATGACGATTATGAGGAACGTGTGGAGTTGCCGGCTAAAAGTGATCTATTGGTGAAAACACTAAGTGTCCAAACCAAGGCCATGGAAGATGTGCAACAAAAAAACTTTGATTTCTTCAAGATACCAACAACATGGAGTCATATATTCCATGCTGATCAAGGAGAAGCCGCTGGACTCACATCAGCAATTCCCAACCAACGATTGTTCAGTTTCGAGGACGAAACTTTTTGAAGAGGGAGAGTATGATATGACCATGGGATCCTCAGAGAAGAACCATGTGCCTTGTTCAGCACAAATGAAGTCTAAGATCGACTATGGAGGTTCAGTGACCAATTGGACTACATTCTCACCTCATCTAGAGCATTCCTCGAAGTGGAATCATTCCATTCCAAGCTCAGGTCAGAAAGCTATTCAACTTTCAATTCAGATGATTCCCGACTTACGCGAACTGGACCTATGCGTGTTCAAAAGACGATTGCGACCAAACCAGGAGGATTCAACCTATGAACCAAATTATTTTGGAAACTTAACTCATCATAGGATCCGTGAGAATTGGAATCAGCCCAAAATGAGCCCGGACGTAAAAGATCTGAATTTTACAAGTCAAAGGATCTGCTTCAGGCCCTATTCCGCGACTGAGCCAAAGATCGTATCGTCCAGCCCAACTCAGGTAAGATATCGACATGAATCCAATTGGAGAATGTTGATGGATCTCTTAGCTTTCCAACAAGCCCAAGAACGTAGGAAATGGACATCAGAACACAGAGAAACTCACCATTTACCTAAATGGATCAACCTGGAAGTTTACTTGAAGAATGCTAGGCCCAACTGCATTGGAAACTTACAAACTCGTGTTTGGCACCCAGGAACACTTCTACAAGCTCAAGAAGAGTTCAATTCATGGCCCATGAAGATCAGATTCGACCATGTGCAATCAAGGGGTCATTTTCTAAGTCAAAGAAGCCTAGGAGACATTCAACACACATTTTAATTCTTAGTCTTTGTTTCCATTTTCTAGATAGTCTTTGTTTTATTCCCAAGGTAGTCTTGTTGACTAGCCTCTTCTCCTTCTTCTCCCCCTATATAAACTCATGTAATCCTTCATTTCAAAATCATCGAATATTTTATCAACCTTTTTGAGAGTTTCACTCTTTGTTCTTTGTAAGAACTTCTCTTGTTTCTTGGTGAGTCATATCCAAGCAAACACTTCCTCAAATCGTTGGACTTGTGCGTCATATCAAGCAACGACGAGAGAACCCTTCAAGTGGTGGACTTGTGCGTCATATCAAGCATCCTTGAAGTCGGGAATATCAAAGGCCTTCCGCAACCTTTGTGCGACCCTTCATTCCAACCAGTTCTCCTTTCCGGAGTTCATATCCCCTAAACCGTACCATTAGAGTGATCCCGTTCCTAGGGTCCTTCATCAAGACTCTGATTCTGAGCAAGAAGAAGAGGAAGAAGAAGAGACAGCCGCTGTTGGAGACATGTTAGTAGCTCGGAGGGCTTTGAGTGTTCAGAACCAACCCGAGGAGCTTGTGCAACGAGACCATCTCTTCCACACTCGATGACTCGTCAAAGTCAAGGTATGCAGCTTGATTATAGATGGTGGTAGTTTTACCAATGCTGCTACTGAGCTCATGGTGAAGAAGTTGAGCTTAGAGACTATCTCTCACCCTCGGCCATATAAGCTACAATTGCTTAATGAGAGTGGTCCGTTTCTATGTGATGTGATACCAATGGGATCGAGTCATGTGCTTCTTGGTAGACCTTGGCAATCAGATCGGATAGTTATGCATGATGGCTACACCAACAAGCACTCCTCTGAGTTCAACGGCCGAAAGATTACTCTTGCTCCTCTCACACCGAGTGAAGTTTATCAGGATCAACTCCATCTCAAGCTCAAAGAAGAGAAAGAGAAGGCGCCAGCTCCATCCACCATCCTATACATGACCAAAAGAGAAGTATCTCAACTCTTAACTTCAGATTCTTCTATCTGATTGTTTGTGTATAAGGAGAGTCTTGTTAGCACTAACCCCACATAGGATCTTCCTAGTGATATGTCTAAGCTATTGCAGGATTTTAGTGATGTTTTTCCTCAGGAGATACCCCCAGGACTCCCACCTATTCGAGGCATTGACCACCAGATTGATCTAGTACCAGGTTCAGCACTTCCAAACCGACCAGCCTACAGGACCAATCCGGTAGAGACCAAGGAGCTTCAGAAGCAGGTTGAGGAGTTGATGAGCAAGGGACATATCCGCGAGAGCATGAGCCCGTGTGTCGTACCTGTTCTCCTCGTGCCAAAGAAAGACGGTTCATGGAGAATGTGTGTTGATTGTCGAGCCATCAACAACATCACGGTGAAGTATCGCCACCCTATTCCTAGACTTGATGATATGCTTGATGAATTGTGTGGTTCTAACATTTTCTCTAAGATTGATCTTAAGAGTGGTTACCATCAAATTAGGATGAAGGAGGGTGACGAGTGGAAGACAGCTTTCAAGACTAAGCAAGGCCTCTACGAGTGGCTTGTTATGCCTTTTGGTCTTACTAATGCACCTAGTACTTTTATGAGACTAATGAACCATGTTTTGAGATCTTTTATAGGTGTGTTCGTGGTGGTGTACTTTGATGATATCCTGATCTTCAGCATGAGCTTAGCCGAGCACATTGACCATGTCCGAGCCGTTCTTGAAATTCTAAGGAGGGAGAACCTGTTTGCTAACATTGATAAATGCACCTTTTGTACTAATCAGGTTTTTTTCTTAGGCTTTGTTGTGAGTGCAGATGGAGTGCAAGTCGATGAAGAGAAGATCAAGGCTATCAGAGATTGGCCGAAGCCGACAACCATTGGAGAAGTCAGGAGCTTTCATGGTCTTGCAGGTTTCTATAGGCGCTTTGTCAGGGACTTTAGCACCATTGCTGCACCATTGACTGAAGTGATCAAGAAGGATGTGGGATTCAAGTGGGGAGAAGCACAAGACAAGGCTTTCGAAAGCCTTAAAGTGAAGCTTATCAATTCTCCTTTACTTATGTTGCCTGATTTCCTTAAGACTTTTGAGATTGAATGTTATGCTTCAGGTGTAGGTATTGGGGCTGTTTTGATGCAGGATAGGAAGCCTATATCATACTTCAGTGAGAAGCTAGGGGGAGCCACGCTGAACTATCCTACATACGACAAGGAGCTTTACGCGTTGGTGAGAACCTTGCAGACTTGGCAACACTACCTTTGGCCAAAGGAGTTTGTCATCCATACCGATCATGAGTCCCTCAAACATCTCAAAGGCCAACAGAAGCTGAACAAGAGACATGGTCGCTGGATAGAGTTCATCGAGACATTCCCCTATGTGATCAAGTATAAGAAAGTGTCTAGTTTTGATGGGAGAAAGAAGGCTGAACAGGTTAAGAAGATGCACGAGAAGGCGAAGGAAAACATAGAGAAGAAGACGGAGCAATACCACAAGCATGCAAACATGGGCCGTAAGGAGATACTACTTGAGGAAGGCGACTTGGTGTGGATCCACTTGAGGAAGGAGAGGTTTCCAGCTGAGAGGAAGTCCAAGCTTATGCCGCGAGTCGACGGACCATTCAAAGTTACCAAGCGGATCAAGTAGTGAGGATGATCAACCATACCAAGACACAATGCTCTATAGACGGCTAGTGGGTAAACTTATCTACTTGACGATCACTAGACCGGACTTATGCTTTGCCGTGAACCAAGTCTCCCAACACATGCAAAAGCCGAAGCAACACCATTGGAACATGATCATGAGGATCTTGGGTTATCTTAAAGAAACCTCAAGTTTGGGTATTTGGATGGGTTGCAACAAGAACACGGAGGTCGTTGGATATTGTGACGCGGATTACGCCGTGGATCTAGAAGGAAGACGGTCAACCACCGGCTATTGCACTTTCATTGGTGGCAACCTTGTCACATGGAAGACGAAGAAGCAAAAGATAGTATCTTGCTCAACCGCCGAAGCCGAGTATAGAGCCATGAGGAAATTGACTCAAGAACTCATGTGGCTAAAGAAATTGCTAGGGGATTTGGGATTCACGATTGAAGCACCAATGAACATGCATTGTGATAATCAAGCGGCCATCCACATAGCTACAAACTCGGTGTTCCATGAGAGAACTAAACACATAGAGGTGGATTGTCACAAGGTTAGAGAGCAAATGGTCAAGGGCACTATTCTACCTTGCTACACTAAGAGTCAAGATCAACTTGCGGACATCTTCACCAAGTCCGCAAGCTTGAAAGTTTGTGAGTCCATTCTACAAAGACTTGGACTCATCCGGGCTCTCAACGCCTAAGTCCCTAACCGTATGATCTTGTACTCTTTTCCCTTAGGTGAGTTTTATCCCAAGTGGTTTTCTCACCAAGTTTTTTAATGAGGCAAGGTTATGCGGGTTCCAAGCTTAGCCATTGCATTAGGCTAAGCTTGCGGGGGAGTATTGAAGTGGTTAATACTTCATGTATCGGTCAAGCATACCGGTCAACCATGACCGATATGGTGAAAGGAGTCGATACCAAGAGGATGTTACCACTTAGCATATAGGGCAAGTATATCGGTCAACCATGACCGATATCGGGCAAGTATATCGGTCTAAGAGTGACCGGTACAAGGTTAAAGTTGGAGTTGTTAAGGCTTTGTCCGAACATATGTTCACCAAGACAAAGACCCTTGTTACCGTTACAAGATAAGTCAAAGAGGAAGGATCTAGAAACAATAGAGTTGTTGCCAAGAGAGCCATTGGGCAAGTCACATGTGCGCCTTAAGGGCGCGTGTAGCCGACTCGGCCGTACACTCACGGGTCGCCTTAAGGAGGCGCGGCTACAAGAGTGATAGTGACGTTTGGCGCGGCTAACCGAGGAGATGTGGACTGATTTGGGATATTCCCAAGATACCATTTCTAGTCGATATTGTTTATTTATATTACTCTCTTTGTTAACAACAATCTAATTAATCTAATACAAACTTTCGGATCTAATACTCTCTCTCGCTACTCTCTCTCTCTCTCTTGTTCTTGATGTTCTTCATAGAACTCAAGAACACAAACTCTTAAAACACACTTAAATCTCATCAAAAACTAACATGCCAAACCTTGAGGAAGTGTGTGCTCAGTTACAAAGAGAGCAAGGATCCATTGAGCTATTCGGAAACAAGAAGGAGCTTGTCACCGCCAACAAAGTAGCATACAAATAAATCTCCAAGACGTATGAGGAAAGAAGATCTACTATGTGTGATCATTGCAAGAAGAAAGGTCACTCCAAGGACAAATGCTGGATCCTAAATACCCATCTCAAGTCGGCCAAATTCAAGGATGCCAAGGCAAATCTCTCAAGTGAAGATGCAACCGGTCCTAGCACTAGTACCATGAGCTCCAAAGATAAGGAAGAGGAATCCACGGCGATGGTGCCTTACACAGATGAATACGTGAGGAAATCTGACTTGGAGGCACTCATCAAAGCCCTTAAGGGTTCTGGTATGGATTCCCTTTACTCTCTTAGTGCTTAAGTCATTGAAAAACCTATAAAACCTATCATTATTGACTCAAGAGCATCTCACCATATGATTAGCAATAAGAACTTGATTACTAATGTTAAACCTGCCCTAGGAAATGTGATTATTGCTAATGGTAGTAGGATTCTTGTGACAGGGTTAGGCAATCTTAGGTTGTTCAATAGGGATTCTTAAGCCTTATACATGCCTAGCTTTAAATCTAATCTCATCTCGGTTAAAAGAATTGCTTGTGATTTAAATTGCAATGTTATTTTTAGCCCTAATGAAGTCATATTTCAGGATATTGAAAGTAAAGAAGTGATTGGGAAAGGAACCACAAGAGGAGACCTTTACAACCTTGACAAAGAAGTGTCAAGCTCCAATTTCCATTCTGCTTTTAACTCTATTTTGGCTGAGGCTAATAATGTTTTATGGCACTATAGATTAGGCCATCCGCATGTTAAAGCTTTAAAAACTCTTTTGCCAAATGTTTCTTTTGATCATAATACTTGTGAGTCTTGCATTTCGTGCAAGCACCATAAATCTGTGTTTTCAAACTCTAAAATGCTTTATGAAAAATGTTTTGATCTTGTTCACTCTGATGTGTGGTCTTCACCTTGCAAATCTAGAGAAACCAAGCCTATTTTGTGACTTTTATAGATGAAAAATCAATGTATACTTCGCTAACCTTACTTCCTTCCAAAGATAGGGTGTTAGACGCTTTCAAAAATTTTCAAAACTACATTACTAATCAATATAATGCAAAGATAAAGGGTTTTAGATCAGATAATGGTGGAGAATACACAAGCAATACCTTCAAAGAACATATGGCAAAACATGGAATTCTACACCAAACAAGTTGCCCCTACACTCCTCAACAAATGGCGTGGCCGAGAGGAAGAAAAGGCACTTGATGGAAGTCACAAGATCCATGATGTTCCACATGAATGTACCTAGAAGATTTTGGTCGATGCTGTTTCCACAACTTGCTACCTTATCAACGAACACCAACACAAATCTTGGAGAATCAATCTCCATATCGGTATTGAATAAAGCTAAATTCTTTATAAATCACCTAAGAGTGTTTGGTTGTGTTTGTTTTGTCTTTGTGACAGGAGAGCAAAGGAACAAGCTTGATGCAAAGAGCACAAAAGCTATGTTCATAGGCTACTCAAGCACACAAAAGGGATACACATCCTATGTTCCTGAAACAAGAAGAGTCCTTGTCTCAAGAGATGTTAAGTTCATTGAGGGGCAAAGTTGCTATCAAGACAACACTTGGGAAAGTGTCAAGGACATTCCTGAATCTGCCATGGATAGAGCAACTAGCCTTAAGAACCTAATGAGGAATTTGGGAATGGACATCAATGATGAAACAAGGACATAATCTACTCAGCAACCTGCTCATCAAGACTCCCACCTTGATCATGAAGGGGGGAACAATGATGATACACAAGAAACTCATGATGATCAAAGAGGGAATGAGGATCAAAGGGAAGAACCTGAAACTCAAGAAGAGCATCAAGGAGAACCAGAGGATACTCAAGCCACTCAAGAGACAGTTCATCAAGAGATACATGATCAAGCTGCTCCCATTGTGCCAAGAAGAAGTACTAGGATCAAGCAACCAAGTTCAAACTGAAAAACACTAGAGTCTACTTCAACAACAATGTTGTAGCTTATCCTATCCAAGCAGTATGCTCCATGGTTGTGTTTCCCCATGATCATCAAACTTTCATTGCCAAAATAGACCAACATTGGATTCCAAGAACCTATGAAGAGGCTATTGGGCATGAAGTATGGGTCAATGCGGTAAAAGCTGAGAATCAAGCAATGGAGCGTAACCACACATGGGATGAGGCTGATTTACATAAAGGCAAGAAGGCAGTAAGCTCAAGGTATGTGTTCACAATCAAATACTTGAGCAATGGTGACATTGAGAGGCACAAGGCAAGACTGGTAGCAAGAGGATTCACACAGACTTATGGTGAAGACTATTTGGATACTTTTGCCCCAGTAGCTAAACTTCACACTGTGAGAGTAGTTCTATCTCTAGCCGTGAACATGGATTGGGATCTTTGGCAAATGGATGTCAAGAATGCTTTTCTTCAAGGAGAGTTAGAAGAAGAAGTCTACATGACCTCCCGGATTAGAAGACTCTATAACACTAGGGAAGGTTTTGAGATTGAGAAAGGCTATCTATGGGCTCAAGCAATCTCCAAGAGCATGGTATCACAAGCTCAGCACTACTCTAGTGTCAAGAGGATTCAAAATGAGCCAAGCCGATCACACTCTATTCACCCTACAATCTAAGGAAGGTATGGTAGTTATCCTCATCTACGTGGATGACATAGTCATCTCTGGGGATAACAAGGTAGGGATTACTGAAACTAAAAACTACTTAAAGACTATGTTTGATATCAAAGATTTGGGAAAGATGAAATACTTCCTTGTAATTGAGATAAGTAGATCCGAAGAGGGTCTCTTTCTCTCCCAAAGGAAGTATACCTTGGATCTTCTGAATGAAACATGTCACATGGATTCCAAGGCTGCAAGAACACCATTGGAGGATGGCTACAAAGTCATTAAAGAGTGGGAGCTTGAAGACCAGCCTTTCAAGGACCAGAAACTCTATAGGTGCATTGTGGGTAAGTTTATCTACTTGACCATAACTAGGCACGACATATGTTTTGCTGTGAACCAGGTCAGCCAACACATGCAAATGCCAAAGATTCATCACCGGAACATGCTGCAAAGGATACTCAAGTATCTCAAAGGAACATCAAGTCAAGGCATTTGGATGGGAAGGAATCGAACACGAAGTGGTAGGTTACCGTGATGCCGACTATGCCGGGGATGTAGATGACAGGAGATCCACTACAGGATACTGCACTTTCATTGGAGGGAATCTAGTTACTTTGAAGACCAAGAAGCAAAAGATTGTGTCATGCTCAAGTGTGGAGTCTGAATATAGATCCATGAGGAAACTTACCCAAGAGCTTATGTGGTTGAAGAATCTTCTTAGAAGCCAATCACCATGCACCTGGACAACAAGGCAGCCATTCATATTGCCTCCAATTCTGTGTTTCATGAAAGGACCAAGCACATAGAGATGGATTGCCACAAAGTCCGGGAACAAATGGTAAAGGGAACTATCCTTCCTTGCTACACAAAGAGCCAAGACCAACTAGCTGATGTCTTCACCAAGTCAGCAAGTCTGAAAGTATGTGAGTACGTGCTACCCAAGCTAGGACTCACTACCTTGACCAGAAACTAGAAGAACCTAACCGTATGCTTCATACTCTTTTTCCCTCAAAGGGTTTTATCCCAAGAGGTTTTCTCTTTGAGGTTTTTAATGAGGTGAAGTATGCGGTTCCAAACTTAGCTATTGCATTGGGCTAAGCTTGTGGGGGAGTGTTAAGAATAATGCCCATTCATCAAGGCATTTAGTCCGGTTCAAAGATTACAAGGCTTGGAGTGCAAGTATAGCACGTAAAGGCAAAATAATGACGGAGAAGGATGGTTTAAGAGGTAACCATGAAGAAGGAAAGGAAGACGAGTGGAAATGGAGGCTGGTATTGGTCTTACCCAAAAGTCCTAGAAACGCATTGTCAGATGTTTCATAATTTCGTGAAACTTGTACAAAGCTCATTGAGGAACTTATAAGCACTCATGTTGCATGAAAATTTGTTTAGAGTCCTAGAAACGTGTTGTTAGATGTTTCATACGTTCTTCAAACTTGTAAAAAGCTCATTGAGGAACTTATAAGCTCTCATGTTGCATGAAACTTGGTTTAGAGTCCTAGAAACGAGTTGTTAGATGTTTCATAAGTTCGTCAAACTTGTACAAAGATCATTGAGACACTTATAAACACTCATGTTGCATGAAACTTGGTTTAGAGTCCTAGAAACGCGTTGTTAGATGTTTCATACGTTCGTCTAACTTGTACAAAGCTCATTGAGGAACTTATAAGCACTCATGTGTGCATGAAACTTGGTTTAGAGTCCTAGAAACGTGTTGTTAGATGTTTCATACGTTCGTCAAACTTGTACAAAGCTCATTGAGGAACTTATAAGAACTCATGTTGCATGAAACTTGGTTTAGAGTCCTAGAAACGCGTTGTTAGATGTTTCATACGTTCGTCAAACTTGTACAAAGCTCATTGAGGAACTTATAAGCACTCATGTTGCATGAAACTTTGTTCGCAGTCCTAGAAACGTGTTGTTAGATGTTTCATACGTTCGTCAAACTTGTACAAAGCTCATTGAGGAATTTATAAGCTCTCATATTGAATGAAACTTGGTTTAGAGTCCTAGAAAAGCGTTGTTACATGTTTCATACGTTCGTCAAATTTTTACAAAGCTCATTGAGGAACTTATAAGCACTCATGTTGCGTGAAACTTGGTTTAGAGTCCTAGAAACGCGCTGTTAGATGTTTCATACGTTCGTCACATTGTACAAAGCTCATTGAGGAACTTATAAACACTCATGTTGCATGAAACTTGGTTTAGAGTCCTAGAAACGCGTTGTTAGATGTTTTATACGTTCGTCAAAATTGTACAAATCTCATTGAGGAACTTATAAACACTCATGTTGCATGAAAATTTGTTTAGAGTCCTAGAAAAGCGTTGTTACATGTTTCATACGTTCGTCAAACTTGTAAAAAGCTCAATGAGGAACTTATAAGCACTCATGTTGCATGAAACTTGGTTTAGAGTCCTAGAAACTCGTTGTTAGATGTTTCATAATTTTGTCAAACTTGTACAAAGCTCATTGAGGAACTTATAAGCACTCATGTTGCATGAAACTTGATTTAGAGTCCTAGAAACGCTTTGTTAGATGTTCCATAAGTTCGTGAAACTTGTACAAAGCTCATTGAGGAACTTATAAGCTCTCATGTTGCATGAAACTTGGTTTAGAGTCCTAGAAACGCGTTGTTAGATGTTTCATACGTTCGTCAAACTTGTACAAAGCTCATTGAGGAACTTATAAGCACTCGTGTTGCATGAAACTTGGTTTGGAGTCCTAGAAATGCGTTGTTAGATGTTTCATACGTTCGTCAAACTTGTACAAAGCTCATTGAGGAACTTATAAGCTCTCATGTTGCATGAAACTTGGTTTAGAGTCCTAGAAACTCATTGTTAAATGTTTCATAAGTTCGTGAAACTTGTACAAAGCTTATTGAGGAACTTATAAGCACTCATCTTGCATGAAACTTGGTTCAGAGTCCTAGAAACGCATTGTTAGATGTTTCATAATTTCGTGAAACTTGTACAAAGCTCATTGAGGAACTTAGAAGCACTCATGTTGCATGAAAATTTGTTTAGAATCCTAGAAACGCGTTTTTTAGATGTTTCATACGTTCTTCAAACTTGTACAAAGCTCATTGAGGAACTTATAAGCTCTCATGTCGCATGAAACTTGGTTTAGAGTCCTAGAAACGAGTTGTTAGATGTTTCATAAGTTCGTCAAACTTGTACAAAGATCATTGAGACACTTATAAACACTCATGTTGCATAAAACTTGGTTTAGAGTCCTAGAAACGCGTTGTTAGATGTTTCATACGTTCGTCAAACTTGTACAAAGCTCATTGAGGAACTTATAAGCACTCATGTTGCATGAAACTTGGTTTAGTGTCCTAGAAACGCGTTGTTAGATGTTTAATAAATTCGTGAAACTTGTAAAAAGCTCATTGAGGAACTTATAAGCACTCATGTTGCATGAAACTTTGTTTAGAGTCCTAGAAACGCGTTGTTATATGTTTCATACGTTTGTCAAACTTGTACAAAGCTCATTGAGGAACTTATAAGCACTCATGTTGCATGAAACTTGGTTTAGAGTCCTAGAAACTCGTTGTTAGATGTTTCATAAGTTCGTGGAACTTGTACAAAGCTCATTGATAAACTTATAAGCATTCATGTTGCATGAAACTTGGTTTAGAGTCGTAGAAACGCGTTGTTAGATGTTTCATACGTTCGTCAAACTTGTACAAAGCTCATTGAGGAATTTATAAGCACTCATGTTGCATGAAACTTGGTTTAGAATCCAAGAAACGCGTTGTTAGATGTTTCATACGTTCGTCAAACTTGTACAAAGCTCATTGAGGAACTTATAAGCTCTCATGTTGCGTGAAACTTGGTTTAGAGTCCTAGAAACGCGTTGTTAGATGTTTCATACGTTCGTCAAACTTGTACAAAGCTCATTGAGACACTTATAATCACTCATGTTGCATGAAACTTTGTTTAGAGTCCTAGAAACGCGTTGTTAGATGTTTCATAAGTTCGTGAAACTTGTACAATGCTCATTGAGGAACTTATAAGCACTCATGTTGCATGATACTTGGTTTAGAGTCCTAGAAACGCGTTGTTAGATGTTTCCTAAGTTCGTCAAACTTGTATAAAGCTCATTGAGGAACTTATAAGCTCTCATGTTGCATCAAACTTGGTTTAGAGTCCTAGAAACACGTTGTTAGAAGTTTCATACGTTCGTAAAACTTGTACAAAGCTCATCGAGGAACTTATAAGCACTCATGTTGAATGATACTTGGTTTAGAGTCCTAGAAAAGCGTTGTTAGATGTTTCCTAAGTTCGTAAAACTTGTATAAAGCTCATTGAGGAACTTATAAGCTCTCATGTTGCATTAAACTTGGTTTAGAGTCCTAGAAACACGTTGTTAGATGTTTCATACGTTCGTCAAACTTGTACAAATCTCATTGAGGATCTTATAAGCTCTCATGTTGCATAAAACTTGGTTTAAAGTCCTAGAAACGAGTTGTTAGATGTTTCATAAGTTCATCAAACTTATACAAAGCTCATTGAGGAACTTATATGCTCTCATGTTGAATGAAACTTGGTTTAGAGTCCTAGAAACGAGTTGTTAGATGTTTCATAAGTTCGGCAAACTTATACAAAGCTCATTGAGATACTTATAAGCACTCATGTTGCATGAAACTTGATTTAGAGTCCTAGAAACGCGTTGTTAGATGTTTCATAAGTTCGTCAAACTTGTACAAAGCTCATTGAGACACTTATAAACACTCATGTTGCATGAAACTTTGTTTAGAGTCCTAGAAACGCGTTGTTAGATGTTTCATACGTTCGTCAAACTTGTACAAAGCTCATTGAGGAATTTATAAGAACTCATGTTGCATGTAACTTGGTGAGTCCTAGAAACGCGTTGTTAGACGTTTCATAAGTTCGTAAAACTTGTACAAAGCTCATTGAGGAACTTATAAGCACTCATGTTGCATGAAACTTGGTTTAGATTCCTAGAAACGCATTGTTAGATGTTTCATATGTCGTCAAACTTGTACAAAGCTCATTGAGACACTTATAATAACTCATGTTGCATGTAAATTTGTTTAGAGTCCTAGAAACGCGTTGTTAGATGTTTCATACGTTCTTCAAACTTGTACAAAGCTCATTGAGGAACTTATAAGCTCTCATGTTGCATGAAACTTGGTTTAGAGTCCTAGAAACGAGTTGTTAGATGTTTCATAAGTTCGTCAAACTTGTACAAAGCTCATTGAGACACTTATAAACACTCATGTTGCATGAAACTTGGTTTAGAGTCCTAGAAACGCGTTGTTAGATGTTTCATACGTTCGTCAAACTTGTAAAAAACTCATTGAGGAACTTAGAAGCACTGATTTTGCATGAAACTTGGTTTAGAGTTTTAGAAACGCGTTGTTAGATGTTTCATACGTTTGCAAAACTTGTACAAAACTCATTGAGGAACTTATAAGCACTCATGTTGCATGAAACTTGGTTTAAATTCCTTGAAACGCGTTGTTAGATGTTTCATAAATTCGTGAAACTTGTACAAAGCTTATTGAGGAACTTATAAGCACTCATGTTGCATGAAACTTTGTTTAGAGTCCTAGAAACGCGTTGTTATATGTTTCATACGTTCGTCAAACTTGTACAAACCTCATTGAGGAACTTATAAGCTCTCATGTTGCATGAAACTTGGTGTAGAGTCCTAGAAACGAGTTGTTAGATGTTTCATAAGTTCATCAAACTTGTACAAAGCTCATTGAGACACTTATAAACACTCATGTTGCATGAAACTTGGTTTAAATTCCTAGAAAAGCGTTGTTAGACGTTTCATACGTTCGTCAAACTTGTACAAAGCTCATTGAGGAACCTATTAGCACTCATGTTGCATGAAACTTGGTTTAGAGTCCTAGAAACGCGTTGTTAGATGTTTCATACGTTCGTCAAACTTGTACAAAGCTCATTGAGGAACTTATAAGCTCTCATGTTGCATGAAACTTGGTTTAAAGTCCTAGAAACGCGTTGTTAGATGTTTCATACGTTCGTCAAACTTGTACAAAGCTCATTGAGGAACCTATTAGCACTCATGTTGCATGAAACTTGGTTTAGAGTCCTAGAAACGCGTTGTTAGATGTTTCATACGTTCGTCAAACTTGTACAAAGCTCATTGAGGAACTTATAAGCTCTCATGTTGCATGAAACTTGGTTTAAAGTCCTAGAAACGCGTTGTTAGATGTTTCATACGTTCGTCAAACTTGTACAAAGCTCATTGAGGAACTTATAAGCACTCATATTGCATGAAACTTGGTTTATAGTCCTAGAAACGAGTTGTTAGATGTTTCATAAGTTCGTCAAACTTGTACAAAGCTCATTGAGACACTTATAAACACTCATGTTGCATGAAACTTGGTTTAAATTCCTAGAAAAGCGTTGTTAGACGTTTCATACGTTCGTCAAACTTGTACAAAGCTCATTGAGGAACCTATTAGCACTCATGTTGCATGAAACATGGTTTAGAGTCCTAGAAACGCATTGTTAGATGTTTCATACGTTCGTCAAAATTGTACAAAGCTCATTGAGGAACTTATAAGCTCTCATGTTGCATGAAACTTGGTTTAGAGTCCTAGAAACGCGTTGTTAGATGTTTCATACGTTCGTCAAACTTGTACAAAGCTCATTGAGGAACTTATAAGCACTCATATTGCATGAAACTTGGTTTATAGTCCTAGAAACGAGTTGTTAGATGTTTCATAAGTTCGTCAAACTTGTACAAAGCTCATTGAGACACTTATAAACACTCATGTTGCATGAAACTTGGTTTAAAGTCCTAGAAAAGCGTTGTTAGACGTTTCATACGTTCGTCAAACTTGTACAAAGCTCATTGAGGAACCTATTAGCACTCATGTTGCATGAAACATGGTTTAGAGTCCTAGAAACGAGTTGTTAGATGTTTCATATGTTCGTCAAAATTGTACAAAGCTCATTGAGGAACTTATAAGCTCTCATGTTGCATGAAACTTGGTTTAGAGTCCTAGAAACGCGTTGTTAAATGTTTCATACGTTCGTCAAACTTGTACAAAGCTCATTGAGGAACTTATAAGCACTCATGTTGCATGAAACTTGGTTTAGAGTCCTAGAAACTCGTTGTTAGATGTTTCATAAGTTCGTGGAACTTGTACAAAGGTCATTGATAAACTTATAAGCATTCATGTTGCATGAAACTTGGTTTAGAGTCGTAGAAACGCGTTGTTAGATGTTTCATACGTTCGTCAAACTTGTACAAAGCTCATTGAGGAACTTATAAGCTCTCATGTTGCGTGAAACTTGGTTTAGAGTCCTAGAAACGCGTTGTTAGATGTTTCATACGTTCGTCAAACTTGTACAAAGCTCATTGAGACACTTATAATCACTCATGTTGCATGAAACTTTGTTTAGAGTCCTAGAAACGCGTTGTTAGATGTTTCATAAGTTCGTGAAACTTGTACAATGCTCATTGAGGAACTTATAAGCACTCATGTTGCATGATACTTGGTTTAGAGTCCTAGAAACGCGTTGTTAGATGTTTCCTAAGTTCGTCAAACTTGTATAAAGCTCATTGAGGAACTTATAAGCTCTCATGTTGCATCAAACTTGGTTTAGAGTCCTAGAAACACGTTGTTAGAAGTTTCATACGTTCGTAAAACTTGTACAAAGCTCATTGAGGAACTTATAAGCACTCATGTTGAATAATACTTGGTTTAGAGTCCTAGAAAAGCGTTGTTAGATGTTTCCTTTAGTTCGTAAAACTTGTATAAAGCTCATTGAGGAACTTATAAGCTCTCATGTTGCATTAAACTTGGTTTAGAGTCCTAGAAACACGTTGTTAGATGTTTCATACGTTCGTCAAACTTGTACAAATCTCATTGAGGATCTTATAAGCTCTCATGTTGCATAAAACTTGGTTTAAAGTCCTAGAAACGAGTTGTTAGATGTTTCATAAGTTCATCAAACTTATACAAAGCTCATTGAGGAACTTATAAGCTCTCATGTTGCATGAAACTTGGTTTAGAGTCCTAGAAACGAGTTGTTAGATGTTTCATAAGTTCGTCAAACTTATACAAAGCTCATTGAGATACTTATAAGCACTCATGTTGCATGAAACTTGATTTAGAGTCCTAGAAACGCGTTGTTAGATGTTTCATAAGTTCGTCAAACTTGTACAAAGCTCATTGAGACACTTATAAACACTCATGTTGCATGAAACTTTGTTTAGAGTCCTAGAAACGCGTTGTTAGATGTTTCATACGTTCGTCAAACTTGTACAAAGCTCATTGAGGAATTTATAAGAACTCATGTTGCATGTAACTTGGTGAGTCCTAGAAACGCGTTGTTAGACGTTTCATAAGTTCGTAAAACTTGTACAAAGCTCATTGAGGAACTTATAAGCACTCATGTTGCATGAAACTTGGTTTAGATTCCTAGAAACGCATTGTTAGATGTTTCATATGTCGTCAAACTTGTACAAAGCTCATTGAGACACTTATAATCACTCATGTTGCATGTAAATTTGTTTAGAGTCCTAGAAACGCGTTGTTAGATGTTTCATACGTTCTTCAAACTTGTACAAAGCTCATTGAGGAACTTATAACCTCTCATGTTGCATGAAACTTGGTTTAGAGTCCTAGAAACGAGTTGTTAGATGTTTCATAAGTTCGTCAAACTTGTACAAAGCTCATTGAGACACTTATAAACACTCATGTTGCATGAAACTTGGTTTAGAGTCCTAGAAACGCGTTGTTAGATGTTTCATACGTTCGTCAAACTTGTAAAAAACTCATTTAGGAACTTATAAGCACTCATGTTGCATGAAACTTGGTTTAAATTCCTAGAAACGCGTTGTTAGATGTTTCATAAATTCGTGAAACTTGTACAAAGCTTATTGAGGAACTTATAAGCACTCATGTTGCATGAAACTTTGTTTAGAGTCCTAGAAACGCGTTGTTATATGTTTCATACGTTCGTCAAACTTGTACAAAGCTCATTGAGGAACTTATAAGCTCTCATGTTGCATGAAACTTGGTGTAGAGTCCTAGAAACGAGTTGTTAGATGTTTCATAAGTTCATCAAACTTGTACAAAGCTCATTGAGACACTTATAAACACTCATGTTGCATGAAACTTGGTTTAAATTCCTAGAAAAGCGTTGTTAGACGTTTCATACGTTCGTCAAACTTGTACAAAGCTCATTGAGGAACCTATTAGCACTCATGTTGCATGAAACTTGGTTTAGAGTCCTAGAAACGCGTTGTTAGATGTTTCATACGTTCGTCAAACTTGTACAAAGCTCATTGAGGAACTTATAAGCTCTCATGTTGCATGAAACTTGGTTTAAAGTCCTAGAAACGCGTTGTTAGATGTTTCATACGTTCGTCAAACTTGTACAAAGCTCATTGAGGAACTTATAAGCACTCATATTGCATGAAACTTGGTTTATAGTCCTAGAAACGAGTTGTTAGATGTTTCATAAGTTCGTCAAACTTGTACAAAGCTCATTGAGACACTTATAAACACTCATGTTGCATGAAACTTGGTTTAAATTCCTAGAAAAGCGTTGTTAGACGTTTCATACGTTCGTCAAACTTGTACAAAGCTCATTGAGGAACCTATTAGCACTCATGTTGCATGAAACATGGTTTAGAGTCCTAGAAACGCGTTGTTAGATGTTTCATACGTTCGTCAAAATTGTACAAAGCTCATTGAGGAACTTATAAGCTCTCATGTTGCATGAAACTTGGTTTAGAGTCCTAGAAACGCGTTGTTAGATGTTTCATACGTTCGTCAAACTTGTACAAAGCTCATTGAGGAACTTATAAGCACTCATATTGCATGAAACTTGGTTTATAGTCCTAGAAACGAGTTGTTAGATGTTTCATAAGTTCGTCAAACTTGTACAAAGCTCATTGAGACACTTATAAACACTCATGTTGCATGAAACTTGGTTTAAAGTCCTAGAAAAGCGTTGTTAGACGTTTCATACGTTCGTCAAACTTGTACAAAGCTCATTGAGGAACCTATTAGCACTCATGTTGCATGAAACATGGTTTAGAGTCCTAGAAACGCGTTGTTAGATGTTTCATACGTTCGTCAAAATTGTACAAAGCTCATTGAGGAACTTATAAGCTCTCATGTTGCATGAAACTTGGTTTAGAGTCCTAGAAACGCGTTGTTAGATGTTTCATACGTTCGTCAAACTTGTACAAAGCTCATTGAGGAACTTATAAGCACTCATATTGCATGAAACTTGGTTTATAGTCCTAGAAACGCGTTGTTAGATGTTTCATACGTTCGTCAAACTTGTACAAAGCTCATTGAGGAACTTATAAGCACTCATATTGCATGAAACTTGGTTTATAGTCCTAGAAACGAGTTGTTAGATGTTTCATAAGTTCGTCAAACTTGTACAAAGCTCATTGAGACACTTATAAACACTCATGTTGCATGAAACTTGGTTTAAAGTCCTAGAAAAGCGTTGTTAGACGTTTCATACGTTCGTCAAACTTGTACAAAGCTCATTGAGGAACCTATTAGCACTCATGTTGCATGAAACATGGTTTAGAGTCCTAGAAACGCGTTGTTAGATGTTTCATACGTTCGTCAAAATTGTACAAAGCTCATTGAGGAACTTATAAGCTCTCATGTTGCATGAAACTTGGTTTAGAGTCCTAGAAACGCGTTGTTAGATGTTTCATACGTTCGTCAAACTTGTACAAAGCTCATTGAGGAACTTATAAGCACTCATATTGCATGAAACTTGGTTTATAGTCCTAGAAACGCGTTGTTAGATGTTTCATACGTTCGTCAAACTTGTACAAAGCTCATTGAGACACTTATAATCACTCATGTTGCATGAAACTTTGTTTAGAGTCCTAGAAACGCGTTGTTAGATGTTTCATAAGTTCGTGAAACTTGTACAATGCTCATTGAGGAACTTATAAGCACTCATGTTGCATGATACTTGGTTTAGAGTCCTAGAAACGCGTTGTTAGATGTTTCCTAAGTTCGTCAAACTTGTATAAAGCTCATTGAGGAACTTATAAGCTCTCATGTTGCATCAAACTTGGTTTAGAGTCCTAGAAACACGTTGTTAGAAGTTTCATACGTTCGTAAAACTTGTACAAAGCTCATTGAGGAACTTATAAGCACTCATGTTGAATGATACTTGGTTTAGAGTCCTAGAAAAGCGTTGTTAGATGTTTCCTAAGTTCGTAAAACTTGTATAAAGCTCATTGAGGAACTTATAAGCTCTCATGTTGCATTAAACTTGGTTTAGAGTCCTAGAAACACGTTGTTAGATGTTTCATACGTTCGTCAAACTTGTACAAATCTCATTGAGGATCTTATAAGCTCTCATGTTGCATAAAACTTGGTTTAAAGTCCTAGAAACGAGTTGTTAGATGTTTCATAAGTTCATCAAACTTATACAAAGCTCATTGAGGAACTTATAAGCTCTCATGTTGCATGAAACTTGGTTTAGAGTCCTAGAAACGAGTTGTTAGATGTTTCATAAGTTCGTCAAACTTATACAAAGCTCATTGAGATACTTATAAGCACTCATGTTGCATGAAACTTGATTTAGAGTCCTAGAAACGCGTTGTTAGATGTTTCATAAGTTCGTCAAACTTGTACAAAGCTCATTGAGACACTTATAAACACTCATGTTGCATGAAACTTTGTTTAGAGTCCTAGAAACGCGTTGTTAGATGTTTCATACGTTCGTCAAACTTGTACAAAGCTCATTGAGGAATTTATAAGAACTCATGTTGCATGTAACTTGGTGAGTCCTAGAAACGCGTTGTTAGACGTTTCATAAGTTCGTAAAACTTGTACAAAGCTCATTGAGGAACTTATAAGCACTCATGTTGCATGAAACTTGGTTTAGATTCCTAGAAACGCATTGTTAGATGTTTCATATGTCGTCAAACTTGTACAAAGCTCATTGAGACACTTATAATCACTCATGTTGCATGTAAATTTGTTTAGAGTCCTAGAAACGCGTTGTTAGATGTTTCATACGTTCTTCAAACTTGTACAAAGCTCATTGAGGAACTTATAAGCTCTCATGTTGCATGAAACTTGGTTTAGAGTCCTAGAAACGAGTTGTTAGATGTTTCATAAGTTCGTCAAACTTGTACAAAGCTCATTGAGACACTTATAAACACTCATGTTGCATGAAACTTGGTTTAGAGTCCTAGAAACGCGTTGTTAGATGTTTCATACGTTCGTCAAACTTGTAAAAAACTCATTTAGGAACTTATAAGCACTCATGTTGCATGAAACTTGGTTTAAATTCCTAGAAACGCGTTGTTAGATGTTTCATAAATTCGTGAAACTTGTACAAAGCTTATTGAGGAACTTATAAGCACTCATGTTGCATGAAACTTTGTTTAGAGTCCTAGAAACGCGTTGTTATATGTTTCATACGTTCGTCAAACTTGTACAAAGCTCATTGAGGAACTTATAAGCTCTCATATTGCATGAAACTTGGTGTAGAGTCCTAGAAACGAGTTGTTAGATGTTTCATAAGTTCATCAAACTTGTACAAAGCTCATTGAGACACTTATAAACACTCATGTTGCATGAAACTTGGTTTAAATTCCTAGAAAAGCGTTGTTAGACGTTTCATACGTTCGTCAAACTTGTACAAAGCTCATTGAGGAACCTATTAGCACTCATGTTGCATGAAACTTGGTTTAGAGTCCTAGAAACGCGTTGTTAGATGTTTCATACGTTCGTCAAACTTGTACAAAGCTCATTGAGGAACTTATAAGCTCTCATGTTGCATGAAACTTGGTTTAAAGTCCTAGAAACGCGTTGTTAGATGTTTCATACGTTCGTCAAACTTGTACAAAGCTCATTGAGGAACTTATAAGCACTCATATTGCATGAAACTTGGTTTATAGTCCTAGAAACGAGTTGTTAGATGTTTCATAAGTTCGTCAAACTTGTACAAAGCTCATTGAGACACTTATAAACACTCATGTTGCATGAAACTTGGTTTAAATTCCTAGAAAAGCGTTGTTAGACGTTTCATACGTTCGTCAAACTTGTACAAAGCTCATTGAGGAACCTATTAACACTCATGTTGCATGAAACATGGTTTAGAGTCCTAGAAACGCGTTGTTAGATGTTTCATACGTTCGTCAAAATTGTACAAAGCTCATTGAGGAACTTATAAGCTCTCATGTTGCATGAAACTTGGTTTAGAGTCCTAGAAACGCGTTGTTAGATGTTTCATACGTTCGTCAAACTTGTACAAAGCTCATTGAGGAACTTATAAGCACTCATATTGCATGAAACTTGGTTTATAGTCCTAGAAACGAGTTGTTAGATGTTTCATAAGTTCGTCAAACTTGTACAAAGCTCATTGAGACACTTATAAACACTCATGTTGCATGAAACTTGGTTTAAAGTCCTAGAAAAGCGTTGTTAGACGTTTCATACGTTCGTCAAACTTGTACAAAGCTCATTGAGGAACCTATTAGCACTCATGTTGCATGAAACATGGTTTAGAGTCCTAGAAACGCGTTATTAGATGTTTCATACGTTCGTCAAAATTGTACAAAGCTCATTGAGGAACTTATAAGCTCTCATGTTGCATGAAACTTGGTTTAGAGTCCTAGAAACGCGTTGTTAGATGTTTCATACGTTCGTCAAACTTGTACAAAGCTCATTGAGGAACTTATAAGCACTCATATTGCATGAAACTTGGTTTATAGTCCTAGAAACGAGTTGTTAGATGTTTCATAAGTTCGTCAAACTTGTACAAAGCTCATTGAGACACTAATAAACACTCATGTTGCATGAAACTTGGTTTAAAGTCCTAGAAAAGCGTTGTTAGATGTTTCATACATTCGTCAAACTTATACAAAGCTCATTGAGGAACCTATAAGCACTTATGTTGCATGAAACTTGGTTTAGAGTCCTAGAAACGCGTTGTTAGATGTTTCATACGTTCGTCAAACTTGTACAAAGCTCATTGAGGAACTTATAAGCACTCATATTGCATGAAACTTGGTTTATAGTCTTAGAAACGCTTAGTTAGATGTTTCATACGTTCGTCAAACTTGTACAAAGCTCAATGAGACTTTTATAAACACTCATGGTGCATGAAACTTGGTTTAGAGTCCTACAAACGCGTTGTTAGATGTTTCATACGTTCGTCAAACTTGTACAAAGCTCATTGAGGAACTTATAAGCACTCATGTTGCATGAAACTTGGTTTAGAGTCCTAGAAACGCGTTGTTAAATGTTTCATACGTTCGTCGAACTTGTACAAAGCTCATTGAGGAACTTATAAGCTCTCATGTTGCATGAAACTTGGTTTAAAGTCCTAGAAACGCGTTGTTAGATGTTTCATAAGTTCGTGAAACTTGTATAAAGCTCATTGAGGAACTTATAAACTCTCATGTTGTATGAAACATGGTTTAGAGTCCTAGAAACACGTTGTTAGATTTTTCATACGTTCGTCAAACTTGTACAAATCTCATTGAGGAACTTATAAGCTCTCATGTTGCATGAAACTTGGTTTAGAGTCCTAGAAACGAGTTGTTAGATGTTTCATAAGTTCGTCAAACTTGTACAAAGCTCATTGAGACACTTATAAACACTCATGTTGCATGAAACTTGGTTTAGAGTCCTAGAAACTTGTTTATAGATGTTTCATACGTTCGTCAAACTTGTACAAAGCTCATTGAGGAACTTATAAGCACTCATATTGCATGAAACTTGGTTTATAGTCCTAGAAACGAGTTGTTAGATGTTTCATAAGTTCGTCAAACTTGTACAAAGCTCATTGAGACACTAATAAACACTCATGTTGCATGAAACTTGGTTTAAAGTCCTACAAAAGCGTTGTTAGATGTTTCATACGTTCGTCAAACTTGTACAAAGCTCATTGAGGAACCTATAAGCACTCATGTTGCATGAAACTTGGTTTAGAGTCCTAGAAACGCGTTGTTAGATGTTTCATACGTTCGTCAAACTTGTACCAACTTCATTGAGGAACTTATAAGCTCTCATGTTGCATGAAACTTGGTTTAGAGTCCTAGAAACGCGTTGTTAGATGTTTCATACGTTCGTCAAACTTGTACAAAGCTCATTGAGGAACTTATAAGCACTCATATTGCATGAAACTTGGGTTATAGTCTTAGAAACGCTTAGTTAGATGTTTCATACGTTCGTCAAACTTGTACAAAGCTCAATGAGACTTTTATAAACACTCATGGTGAATGAAACTTGGTTTAGAGTCCTACAAACTCGTTGTTAGATGTTTCATACGTTCGTCAAACTTGTACAAAGCTCATTGAGGAACTTATAAGCACTCATGTTGCATGAAACTTGGTTTAGAGTCCTAGAAACGCGTTGTTAAATGTTTCATACGTTCGTCGAACTTGTACAAAGCTCATTGAGGAACTTATAAGCTCTCATGTTGCATGAAACGAGTTGTTAGATGTTTCATAAGTTCGTCAAACTTGTACAAAGCTCATTGAGACACTTATAAGCACTCATATTGCATGAAACTTGGGTTATAGTCTTAGAAACGCTTAGTTAGATGTTTCATACGTTCGTCAAACTTGTACAAATCTCAATGAGACTTTTATAAACACTCATGGTGCATGAAACTTGGTTTAGAGTCCTACAAACGCGTTGTTAGATGTTTCATACGTTCGTCAAACTTGTACAAAGCTCATTGAGGAACTTATAAGCACTCATGTTGCATGAAACTTGGTTTAGAGTCCTATAAACGCGTTGTTAAATGTTTCATACGTTCGTCAAACTTGTACAAAGCTCATTGAGGAACTTATAAGCTCTCATGTTGCATGAAACTTGGTTTAAAGTCCTAGAAACGAGTTGTTAGATGCTTCATAAGTTCGTCAAACTTGTACAAAGCTCATTGAGACACTAATAAACACTCATGTTGCATGAAACTTGGTTTAAAGTCCTAGAAAAGCGTTGTTAGATGTTTCATACGTTCGTCAAACTTGTACAAAGCTCATTGAGGAACCTATAAGCACACATGTTGCATGAAACTTGGTTTAGAGTCCTAGAAACGAGTTGTTAAATGTTTCATAAGTTCGTCAAACTTGTACAAAGCTCATTGAGACACTAATAAACACTCATGTTGCATGAAACTTGGTTTAAAGTCCTAGAAAAGCGTTGTTAGATGTTTCATACGTTCGTCAAACTTGTACAAAGCTCATTGAGGAACCTATAAGCACTCATGTTGCATGAAACTTGGTTTAGAGTCCTAGAAACGCGTTGTTAGATGTTTCATACGTTCGTCAAACTTGTACAAAGCTCATTGAGGAACTTATAAGCACTCATATTGCATGAAACTTGGTTTATAGTCTTAGAAACGCTTAGTTAGATGTTTCATACGTTCGTCAAACTTGTACAAAGCTCAATGAGACTTTTATAAACACTCATGGTGCATGAAACTTGGTTTAGAGTCCTACAAACGCGTTGTTAGATGTTTCATACGTTCGTCAAACTTGTACAAAGCTCATTGAGGAACTTATAAGCACTCATGTTGCATGAAACTTGGTTTAGAGTCCTAGAAACGCGTTGTTAAATGTTTCATACGTTCGTCGAACTTGTACAAAGCTCATTGAGGAACTTATAATCTCTCATGTTGCATGAAACTTGGTTTAAAGTCCTAGAAACGCGTTGTTAGATGTTTCATAAGTTCGTGAAACTTGTATAAAGCTCATTGAGGAACTTATAAACTCTCATGTTGCATGAAACATGGTTTAGAGTCCTAGAAACACGTTGTTAGATGTTTCATACGTTCGTCAAACTTGTACAAATCTCATTGAGGAACTTATAAGCTCTCATGTTGCATGAAACTTGGTTTAGAGTCCTAGAAACGAGTTGTTAGATGTTTCATAAGTTCGTCAAACTTGTACAAAGCTCATTGAGACACTTATAAACACTCATGTTGCATGAAACTTGGTTTAGAGTCCTACAAACGCGTTGTTAGATGTTTCATACGTTCGTCAAACTTGTACAAAGCTCATTGAGGAACTTATAAGCACTCATGTTGCATGAAACTTGGTTTAGAGTCCTAGAAACGCGTTGTTAAATGTTTCATACGTTCGTCGAACTTGTACAAAGCTCATTGAGGAACTTATAAGCTCTCATGTTGCATGAAACTTGGTTTAAAGTCCTAGAAACGAGTTGTTAGATGTTTCATAAGTTCGTCAAACTTGTACAAAGCTCATTGAGACACTTATAAGCACTCATATTGCATGAAACTTGGGGTATAGTCTTAGAAACGCTTAGTTAGATGTTTCATACGTTCGTCAAACTTGTACAAAGCTCAATGAGACTTTTATAAACACTCATGGTGCATGAAACTTGGTTTAGAGTCCTACAAACGCGTTGTTAGATGTTTCATACGTTCGTCAAACTTGTACAAAGCTCATTGAGGAACTTATAAGCACTCATGTTGCATGAAACATGGTTTAGAGTCCTAGAAACGCGTTGTTAAATGTTTCATACGTTCGTCAAACTTGTACAAAGCTCATTGAGGAACTTATAAGCTCTCATGTTGCATGAAACTTGGTTTAAAGTCCTAGAAACGAGTTGTTAGATGTTTCATAAGTTCGTCAAACTTGTACAAAGCTCATTGAGACACTTAAAAACACTCATGTTGCATGAAACTTGGTTTAAAGTCCTAGAAACGCGTTGTTAGATGTTTCATACGTTCGTCAAACTTGTATAAAGCTCATTGAGGAACCTATTACCACTCATGTTGCATGAAACTTGGTTTAGAGTCCTAGAAACTCGTTGTTAGATGTTTCATACGTTCGTCAAACTTGTACAAAACTCATTGAGGAACTTATAAGCTCTCATGTTGCATGAAACTAGGTTTAGAGTCCTAGAAACGCGTTGTTAGATGTTTCATACGTTCGTCAAACTGGTACCAAGTTCATTGAGGAACTTATAAGCTCTCATGTTGCATGAAACTTGGTTTAGAGTCCTAGAAACGCGTTGTTAGATGTTTCATACGTTCGTCAAACTTGTACCAAGTTCATTGAGGAACTTATAAGCTCTCATGTTGCATGAAACTTGGTTTAGAGTCCCTAGAGAAACGCGTTGTTAGATGTTTCATACGTTCGTCAAACTTGTACAAAGCTCATTGAGGAACTTATAAGCACTCATATTGCATGAAACTTGGTTTATAGTCCTAGAAACGCTTTGTTAGATGTTTCATAAATTCGTGAAACTTGTACAAAGCTTATTGAGGAACTTATAAGCTCTCATGTTGCATGAAACTTGGTTTAGAGTCCTAGAAACGAGTTGTTAGATGCTTCATAAGTTCGTCAAACTTGTACAAAGCTCATTGAGACACTAATAAACACTCATGTTGCATGAAACTTGGTTTAAAGTCCTAGAAAAGCGTTGTTAGATGTTTCATACGTTCGTCAAACTTGTACAAAGCTCATTGAGGAACCTATAAGCACTCATGTTTCATGAAACTTGGTTTAGAGTCCTAGAAACGAGTTGTTAGATGTTTCATAAGTTCGTCAAACTTGTACAAAGCTCATTGAGACACTAATAAACACTCATGTTGCATGAAACTTGGTTTAAAGTCCTAGAAAAGCGTTGTTAGATGTTTCATACGTTCGTCAAACTTGTACAAAGCTCATTGAGGAACCTATAAGCACTCATGTTGCATGAAACTTGGTTTAGAGTCCTAGAAACGCGTTGTTAGATGTTTCATACGTTCGTCAAACTTGTACAAAGCTCATTGAGGAACTTATAAGCACTCATGTTATTGCATGAAACTTGGTTTATAGTCTTAGAAACGCTTAGTTAGATGTTTCATACGTTCGTCAAACTTGTACAAAGCTCAATGAGACTTTTATAAACACTCATGGTGCATGAAACTTGGTTTAGAGTCCTACAAACGCGTTGTTAGATGTTTCATACGTTCGTCAAACTTGTACAAAGCTCATTGAGGAACTTATAAGCACTCATGTTGCATGAAACTTGGTTTAGAGTCCTAGAAACGCGTTGTTAAATGTTTCATACGTTCGTCGAACTTGTACAAAGCTCATTGAGGAACTTATAATCTCTCATGTTGCATGAAACTTGGTTTAAAGTCCTAGAAACGCGTTGTTAGATGTTTCATAAGTTCGTGAAACTTGTATAAAGCTCATTGAGGAACTTATAAACTCTCATGTTGCATGAAACACGGTTTAGAGTCCTAGAAACACGTTGTTAGATGTTTCATACGTTCGTCAAACTTGTACAAATCTCATTGAGGAACTTATAAGCTCTCATGTTGCATGAAACTTGGTTTAGAGTCCTAGAAACGAGTTGTTAGATGTTTCATAAGTTCGTCAAACTTGTACAAAGCTCATTGAGACACTTATAAACACTCATTTTGCATGAAACTTGGTTTAGAGTCCTAGAAACGCATTGTTAGATGTTTCATACGTTCGTCAAACTTGT
Organism: Cochlearia excelsa; assembly: GCA_963556525.1. Taxonomy (NCBI): domain Eukaryota; kingdom Viridiplantae; phylum Streptophyta; class Magnoliopsida; order Brassicales; family Brassicaceae; genus Cochlearia; species Cochlearia excelsa. The sequence goes on along the minus strand of OY748327.1, from coordinate 32,320,635 downwards.
ACAAAGCTCATTGAGGAACTTATAAGCACTCATATTGCATGAAACTTGGTTTATAGTCCTAGAAACGAGTTGTTATATGTTTCATAAGTTCGTCAAACTTGTACAAAGCTCATTGAGACACTAATAAACACTCATGTTGCATGAAACTTGGTTTAAAGTCCTAGAAAAGCGTTGTTAGATGTTTCATACGTTCGTCAAACTTGTACAAAGCTCATTGAGGAACCTATAAGCACTCATGTTGCATGAAACTTGGTTTAGAGTCCTAGAAACGCGTTGTTAGATGTTTCATACGTTCGTCAAACTCAAATTTGTACCAAGTTCATTGAAGAACTTATAAGCTCTCTCATGTTGCATGAAAAACTTGGTTTAGAGTCCTAGAAACGCGTTGTTAGATGTTTCATACGTTCGTCAAACTTGTACAAAGCTCATTGAGGAACTTATAAGCACTCATATTGCATGAATGAAACTTGGGTTATAGTCTTAGAAACGCTTAGTTAGTTAGATGTTTCATACGTTCGTCAAACTTGTACAAAGCTCAATGAGACTTTTTATAAACACTCATGGTGCATGAAACTTGGTTTAGAGTCCTACAAACGCGTTGTTAGATGTTTCATACGTTCGTCAAACTTGTACAAAGCTCATTGAGGAACTTATAAGCACTCATGTTGCATGAAACTTGGTTTAGAGTCCTAGAAACGCGTTGTTAAATGTTTCATACGTTCGTCGAACTTGTACAAAGTTAATTGAGGAACTTATAAGCTCTCATGTTGCATGAAACTTGGTTTAAAGTCCTAGAAACGAGTTGTTAGATGTTTCATACGTTCGTCAAACTTGTACAAAGCTCATTGAGGAACTTATAAGCACTCATATTGCATGAAACTTGGGTTATAGTCTTAGAAACGCTTAGTTAGATGTTTCATACGTTCGTCAAACTTGTATAAAGCTCAATGAGACTTTTATAAACACTCATGGTGCATGAAACTTGGTTTAGAGTCCTACAAACGCGTTGTTAGATGTTTCATACGTTCGTCAAACTTGTATAAAGCTCATTGAGGAACTTATAAGCACTCATGTTGCATGAAACTTGGTTTAGAGTCCTAGAAACGCGTTGTTAAATGTTTCATACGTTCGTCAAACTTGTACAAAGCTCATTGAGGAACTTATAAAGCTCTCATGTTGCATGAAACTTGGTTTAAAGTCCTAGAAACGAGTTGTTAGATGTTTCATAAGTTCGTCAAACTTGTACAAAGCTCATTGAGACACTTAAAAACACTCATGTTGCATGAAACTTGGTTTAAAGTCCTAGAAACGCGTTGTTAGATGTTTCATACGTTCGTCAAACTTGTACAAAGCTCATTGAGGAACCTATTACCACTCATGTTGCATGAAACTTGGTTTAGAGTCCTAGAAACTCGTTGTTAGATGTTTCATACGTTCGTCAAACTTGTACAAAGCTCATTGAGGAACTTATAAGTTCTCATGTTGCATGAAACTTGGTTTAGAATCCTAGAAACGCTTTGTTAGATGTTTCATACGTTCGTCAAACTTGTACCAAGTTCATTGAGGAACTTATAAGCTCTCATGTTGCATGAAACTTGGTTTAGAGTCCTAGAAACGCGTTGTTAGATGTTTCATACGTTCGTCAAACTTGTACCAAGTTCATTCAGGAACTTATAAGCTCTCATGTTGCATGAAACTTGGTTTAGAGTCCTAGAAACGCGTTGTTAGATGTTTCATACGTTCGTCAAACTTGTACAAAGCTCATTGAGGAACTTATAAGCACTCATATTGCATGAAACTTGGTTTATAGTCCTAGAAACGCGTTGTTAGATGTTTCATAAATTCGTGAAACTTGTACAAAGCTTATTGAGGAACTTATAAGCTCTCATGTTGCATGAAACTTGGTTTAGAGTCCTAGAAACGAGTTGTTAGATGCTTCATAAGTTCGTCAAACTTGTACAAAGCTCATTGAGACACTAATAAACACTCATGTTGCATGAAACTTGGGTTTAAAGTCCTAGAAAAGCGTTGTTAGATGTTTCATACGTTCGTCAAACTTGTACAAAGCTCATTGAGGAACCTATAAGCACTCATGTTGCATGAAACTTGGTTTAGAGTCCTAGAAACGCGTTGTTAGATGTTTCATACGTTCGTCAAACTTGTACCAAGTTCATTGAGGAACTTATAAGCTCTCATGTTGCATGAAACTTGGTTTAGAGTCCTAGAAACACTTTGTTAGATGTTTCATACGTTCGTTAAACTTGTACAAAGCTCATTGAGGAACTTATAATCACTCATATTGCATGAAACTTGGTTTATAGTCCTAGAAACGCGTTGTTAGATGTTTCATACGTTCGTCAAATTTTTACAAAGCTCAATGAGACTTTTATAAACACTCATGGTGCATGAAACTTGGTTTAGAGTCCTAGAAACGCGGTGTTAGATGTTTCATAAGTTCGTCAAACTTGTACAAAGCTTATTGAGGAACTTATAAGCACTCATGTTGCATGAAACTTGGTTTAGAGTCCTAGAAACGCGTTGTTAAATGTTTCATACGTTCGTCGAATTTGTACAAAGCTCATTGAGGAACTTATAAGCTCTCATGTTGCATGAAACATGGTTTATAGTCCTAGAAACACGTTGTTAGATGTTTCATACGTTCGTCAAACTTGTACAAATCTCATTGAGGAACTTATAAGCTCTCATGTTGCATGAAACTTGGTTTAGAGTCCTAGAAACGAGTTGTTAGATGTTTCATAAGTTCGTCAAACTTATACAAAGCTCATTGAGATACTTATAAGCACTCATGTTGCATGAATCTTTATTTAGAGTCCTAGAAACGCGTTGTTAGATGTTTCATAAGTTCGTCAAACTTGTACAAAGCTCATTGAGGAACTTATAAGAACTCATGTTGCATGTAACTTGGTTTAGAGTCCTAGAAACGCGGTGTTAGATGTTTCATAAGTTCGTGAAACTTGTACAAAGCTCAATGAGACTTTTATAAACACTCATGGTGCATGAAACTTGGTTTAGAGTCCTACAAACGCGTTGTTAGATGTTTCATACGTTCGTCAAACTTGTACAAAGCTCATTGAGGAACTTATAAGCACTCATGTTGCATGAAACATGGTTTAGAGTCCTAGAAACGCGTTGTTAAATGTTTCATACGTTCGTCAAACTTGTACAAAGCTCATTGAGGAACTTATAAGCTCTCATGTTGCATGAAACTTGGTTTAAAGTCCTAGAAACGAGTTGTTAGATGTTTCATAAGTTCGTCAAACTTGTACAAAGCTCATTGAGACACTTAAAAACACTCATGTTGCATGAAACTTGGTTTAAAGTCCTAGAAACGCGTTGTTAGATGTTTCATACGTTCGTCAAACTTGTACAAAGCTCATTGAGGAACCTATTACCACTCATGTTGCATGAAACTTGGTTTAGAGTCCTAGAAAAACTTGTAGATGTTTCAACGTTCGTCAAACTTGTACAAAGCTCATTGAGGAACTTATAAGCTCTCATGTTGCATGAAACTTGGTTTAGAGTCCTAGAAACGCGTTGTTAGATGTTTCATACGTTCGTCAAACTGGTACCAAGTTCATTGAGGAACTTATAAGCTCTCATGTTGCATGAAACTTGGTTTAGAGTCCTAGAAACGCGTTGTTAGATGTTTCATACGTTCGTCAAACTTGTACCAAGTTCATTGAGGAACTTATAAGCTCTCATGTTGCATGAAACTTGGTTTAGAGTCCTAGAAACGCGTTGTTAGATGTTTCATACGTTCGTCAAACTTGTACAAAGCTCATTGAGGAACTTATAAGCACTCATATTGCATGAAACTTGGTTTATAGTCCTAGAAACGCTTTGTTAGATGTTTCATAAATTCGTGAAACTTGTACAAAGCTTATTGAGGAACTTATAAGCTCTCATGTTGCATGAAACTTGGTTTAGAGTCCTAGAAACGAGTTGTTAGATGCTTCATAAGTTCGTCAAACTTGTACAAAGCTCATTGAGACACTAATAAACACTCATGTTGCATGAAACTTGGTTTAAAGTCTTAGAAAAGCGTTGTTAGATGTTTCATACGTTCGTCAAACTTGTACAAAGCTCATTGAGGAACCTATAAGCACTCATGTTGCATGAAACTTGGTTTAGAGTCCTAGAAACGAGTTGTTAGATGTTTCATAAGTTCGTCAAACTTGTACAAAGCTCATTGAGACACTAATAAACACTCATGTTGCATGAAACTTGGTTTAAAGTCCTAGAAAAGCGTTGTTAGATGTTTCATACGTTCGTCAAACTTGTACAAAGCTCATTGAGGAACCTATAAGCACTCATGTTGCATGAAACTTGGTTTAGAGTCCTAGAAACGCGTTGTTAGATGTTTCATACGTTCGTCAAACTTGTACAAAGCTCATTGAGGAACTTATAAGCACTCATATTGCATGAAACTTGGTTTATAGTCTTAGAAACGCTTAGTTAGATGTTTCATACGTTCGTCAAACTTGTACAAAGCTCAATGAGACTTTTATAAACACTCATGGTGCATGAAACTTGGTTTAGAGTCCTACAAACGCGTTGTTAGATGTTTCATACGTTCGTCAAACTTGTACAAAGCTCATTGAGGAACTTATAAGCACTCATGTTGCATGAAACTTGGTTTAGAGTCCTAGAAACGCGTTGTTAAATGTTTCATACGTTCGTCGAACTTGTACAAAGCTCATTGAGGAACTTATAATCTCTCATGTTGCATGAAACTTGGTTTAAAGTCCTAGAAACGCGTTGTTAGATGTTTCATAAGTTCGTGAAACTTGTATAAAGCTCATTGAGGAACTTATAAACTCTCATGTTGCATGAAACATGGTTTAGAGTCCTAGAAACACGTTGTTAGATGTTTCATACGTTCGTCAAACTTGTACAAATCTCATTGAGGAACTTATAAGCTCTCATGTTGCATGAAACTTGGTTTAGAGTCCTAGAAACGAGTTGTTAGATGTTTCATAAGTTCGTCAAACTTGTACAAAGCTCATTGAGACACTTATAAACACTCATTTTGCATGAAACTTGGTTTAGAGTCCTAGAAACGCGTTGTTAGATGTTTCATACGTTCGTCAAACTTGTACAAAGCTCATTGAGGAACTTATAAGCACTCATATTGCATGAAACTTGGTTTATAGTCCTAGAAACGAGTTGTTAGATGTTTCATAAGTTCGTCAAACTTGTACAAAGCTCATTGAGACACTAATAAACACTCATGTTGCATGAAACTTGGTTTAAAGTCCTAGAAAAGCGTTGTTAGATGTTTCATACGTTCGTCAAACTTGTACAAAGCTCATTGAGGAACCTATAAGCACTCATGTTGCATGAAACTTGGTTTAGAGTCCTAGAAACGCGTTGTTAGATGTTTCATACGTTCGTCAAATTTGTACCAAGTTCATTGAAGAACTTATAAGCTCTCATGTTGCATGAAACTTGGTTTAGAGTCCTAGAAACGCGTTGTTAGATGTTTCATACGTTCGTCAAACTTGTACAAAGCTCATTGAGGAACTTATAAGCACTCATATTGCATGAAACTTGGGTTATAGTCTTAGAAACGCTTAGTTAGATGTTTCATACGTTCGTCAAACTTGTACAAAGCTCAATGAGACTTTTATAAACACTCATGGTGCATGAAACTTGGTTTAGAGTCCTACAAACGCGTTGTTAGATGTTTCATACGTTCGTCAAACTTGTACAAAGCTCATTGAGGAACTTATAAGCACTCATGTTGCATGAAACTTGGTTTAGAGTCCTAGAAACGCGTTGTTAAATGTTTCATACGTTCGTCGAACTTGTACAAAGTTCATTGAGGAACTTATAAGCTCTCATGTTGCATGAAACTTGGTTTAAAGTCCTAGAAACGAGTTGTTAGATGTTTCATACGTTCGTCAAACTTGTACAAAGCTCATTGAGGAACTTATAAGCACTCATATTGCATGAAACTTGGGTTATAGTCTTAGAAACGCTTAGTTAGATGTTTCATACGTTCGTCAAACTTGTATAAAGCTCAATGAGACTTTTATAAACACTCATGGTGCATGAAACTTGGTTTAGAGTCCTACAAACGCGTTGTTAGATGTTTCATACGTTCGTCAAACTTGTACAAAGCTCATTGAGGAACTTATAAGCACTCATGTTGCATGAAACTTGGTTTAGAGTCCTAGAAACGCGTTGTTAAATGTTTCATACGTTCGTCAAACTTGTACAAAGCTCATTGAGGAACTTATAAGCTCTCATGTTGCATGAAACTTGGTTTAAAGTCCTAGAAACGAGTTGTTAGATGTTTCATAAGTTCGTCAAACTTGTACAAAGCTCATTGAGACACTTAAAAACACTCATGTTGCATGAAACTTGGTTTAAAGTCCTAGAAACGCGTTGTTAGATGTTTCATACGTTCGTCAAACTTGTACAAAGCTCATTGAGGAACCTATTACCACTCATGTTGCATGAAACTTGGTTTAGAGTCCTAGAAACTCGTTGTTAGATGTTTCATACGTTCGTCAAACTTGTACAAAGCTCATTGAGGAACTTATAAGCTCTCATGTTGCATGAAACTTGGTTTAGAGTCCTAGAAACGCTTTGTTAGATGTTTCATACGTTCGTCAAACTTGTACCAAGTTCATTGAGGAACTTATAAGCTCTCATGTTGCATGAAACTTGGTTTAGAGTCCTAGAAACGCGTTGTTAGATGTTTCATACGTTCGTCAAACTTGTACCAAGTTCATTGAGGAACTTATACGCTCTCATGTTGCATGAAACTTTGTTTAGAGTCCTAGAAACGCGTTGTTAGATGTTTCATACGTTCGTCAAACTTGTACAAAGCTCATTGAGGAACTTATAAGCACTCATATTGCATGAAACTTGGTTTATAGTCCTAGAAACGCGTTGTTAGATGTTTCATAAATTCGTGAAACTTGTACAAAGCTTATTGAGGAACTTATAAGCTCTCATGTTGCATGAAACTTGGTTTAGAGTCCTAGAAACGAGTTGTTAGATGCTTCATAAGTTCGTCAAACTTGTACAAAGCTCATTGAGACACTAATAAACACTCATGTTGCATGAAACTTGGTTTAAAGTCCTAGAAAAGCGTTGTTAGATGTTTCATACGTTCGTCAAACTTGTACAAAGCTCATTGAGGAACCTATAAGCACTCATGTTGCATGAAACTTGGTTTAGAGTCCTAGAAACGCATTGTTAGATGTTTCATACGTTCGTCAAACTTGTACCAAGTTCATTGAGGAACTTATAAGCTCTCATGTTGCATGAAACTTGGTTTAGAGTCCTAGAAACACTTTGTTAGATGTTTCATACGTTCGTTAAACTTGTACAAAGCTCATTGAGGAACTTATAATCACTCATATTGCATGAAACTTGGTTTATAGTCCTAGAAACGCGTTGTTAGATGTTTCATACGTTCGTCAAATTTTTACAAAGCTCAATGAGACTTTTATAAACACTCATGGTGCATGAAACTTGGTTTAGAGTCCTAGAAACGCGGTGTTAGATGTTTCATAAGTTCGTCAAACTTGTACAAAGCTCATTGAGGAACTTATAAGCACTCATGTTGCATGAAACTTGGTTTAGAGTCCTAGAAACGCGTTGTTAAATGTTTCATACGTTCGTCGAACTTGTACAAAGCTCATTGAGGAACTTATAAGCTCTCATGTTGCATGAAACATGGTTTATAGTCCTAGAAACACGTTGTTAGATGTTTCATACGTTCGTCAAACTTGTACAAATCTCATTGAGGAACTTATAAGCTCTCATGTTGCATGAAACTTGGTTTAGAGTCCTAGAAACGAGTTGTTAGATGTTTCATAAGTTCGTCAAACTTATACAAAGCTCATTGAGATACTTATAAGCACTCATGTTGCATGAATCTTTATTTAGAGTCCTAGAAACGCGTTGTTAGATGTTTCATAAGTTCGTCAAACTTGTACAAAGCTCATTGAGGAACTTATAAGAACTCATGTTGCATGTAACTTGGTTTAGAGTCCTAGAAACGCGGTGTTAGATGTTTCATAAGTTCGTGAAACTTGTACAAAGCTCATTGAGGAACTTATAAGCTCTCATGTTGCATTAAACTTGGTTTAGAGTCCTAGAAATGCGTTGTTAAATGTTTCATACGTTCGTCAAACTTTTACAAAGCTCATTGAGGAACTTATAAACACTCATGTTGCATGAAACTTGGTTTAGAGTCCTAGAAACGCGTTGTTAGATGTTTCATACGTTCGTCAAACTTGTACAAAGCTCATTGAGGAACTTATAAGCACTCATGTTGCATGAAACTTGGTTTAGAGTCCTAGAAACGCGTTGTTAGATGTTTCATACGTTCGTCAAACTTGTACAAAGCTCATTGAGGACACTTATAATCTCTCATGTTGCATGAAACTTGGTTTAAAGTCCTAGAAACGCGTTGTTAGATGTTTCATAAGTTCGTCAAACTTGTACAAAGCTCATTGAGGAACTTATAAACTCTCATGTTGCATGAAACATGGTTTAGAGTCCTAGAAACACGTTGTTAGATGTTTCATACGTTCGTCAAACTTGTACAAATCTCATTGAGGAACTTATAAGCTCTCATGTTGCATGAAACTTGGTTTAGAGTCCTAGAAACGAGTTGTTAGATGTTTCATAAGTTCGTCAAACTTGTACAAAGCTCATTGAGACACTTATAAACACTCATTTTGCATGAAACTTGGTTTAGAGTCCTAGAAACGCGTTGTTAGATGTTTCATACGTTCGTCAAACTTGTACAAAGCTCATTGAGGAACTTATAAGCACTCATATTGCATGAAACTTGGTTTATAGTCCTAGAAACGAGTTGTTAGATGTTTCATAAGTTCGTCAAACTTGTACAAAGCTCATTGAGACACTAATAAACACTCATGTTGCATGAAACTTGGTTTAAAGTCCTAGAAACGCGTTGTTAGATGTTTCATACGTTCGTCAAACTTGTACAAAGCTCATTGAGGAACCTATAAGCACTCATGTTGCATGAAACTTGGTTTAGAGTCCTAGAAACGCGTTGTTAGATGTTTCATACGTTCGTCAAATTTGTACAAAGTTCATTGAAGAACTTATAAGCTCTCATGTTGCATGAAACTTGGTTTTAGAGTCCTAGAAACGCGTTGTTAGATGTTTCATACGTTCGTCAAACTTGTACAAAGCTCATTGAGGAACTTATAAGCACTCATATTGCATGAAACTTGGGTTATAGTCTTAGAAACGCTTAGTTAGATGTTTCATACGTTCGTCAAACTTGTACAAAGCTCAATGAGACTTTTATAAACATTCATGGTGCATGAAACTTGGTTTAGAGTCCTACAAACGCGTTGTTAGATGTTTCATACGTTCGTCAAACTTGTACAAAGCTCATTGAGACACTAATAAACACTCATGTTGCATGAAACTTGGTTTAAAGTCCTAGAAAAGCGTTGTTAGATGTTTCATACGTTCGTCAAACTTGTACAAAGCTCATTGAGGAACTTATAAGCACTCATGTTGCATGAAACTTGGTTTAGAGTCCTAGAAACGCGTTGTTAGATGTTTCATACGTTCGTCAAACTTGTACCAAGTTCATTGAGGAACTTATAAGCTCTCATGTTGCATCAAACTTGGTTTAGAGTCCTAGAAACGAGTTGTTAGATGCTTCATAAGTTCGTCAAATTTGTACAAAGCTCATTGAGACACTAATAAACACTCATGTTGCATGAAACTTGGTTTAAAGTCCTAGAAACGCGTTGTTAGATGTTTCATACGTTCGTCAAACTTGTACAAAGCTCATTGAGGAACTTATAAGCACTCATGTTGCATGAAACTTGGTTTAGAGTCCTAGAAACGCGTTGTTAGATGTTTCATACGTTCGTCAAACTTGTACCAAGTTCATTGAGGAACTTATAAGCTCTCATGTTGCATGAAACTTGGTTTAGAGTCCTAGAAACGCTTTGTTAGATGTTTCATACGTTCGTCAAACTTGTACAAAGCTCATTGAGGAACTTATAATCACTCATATTGCATGAAACTTGGTTTATAGTCCTAGAAACGCGTTGTTAGATGTTTCATACGTTCGTCAAATTTGTACAAAGCTCAATGAGACTTTTATAAACACTCATGGTGCATGAAACTTGGTTTAGAGTCCTAGAAATGCGGTGTTAGATGTTTCATAGGTTCGTCAAACTTGTACAAAGCTCATTGAGGAACTTATAAGCACTCATGTTGCATGAAACTTGGTTTAGAGTCCTAGAAACGAGTTGTTAAATGTTTCATACGTTCGTCGAACTTGTACAAAGCTCATTGAGGAACTTATAAGCTCTCATGTTGCATGAAACTTGGTTTATAGTCCTAGAAACACGTTGTTAGATGTTTCATACGTTCGTCAAACTTGTACAAAGCTCATTGAGGAACTTATAAGCTCTCATGTTGCATGAAACTTGGTTTAGAGTCCTAGAAACGAGTTGTTAGATGTTTCATACGTTCGTCAAACTTGTACAAAGCTCATTGAGATACTTATAAGCACTCATGTTGCATGAAACTTGGTTTAGAGTCCTAGAAACGCGTTGTTAGATGTTTCATAAGTTCGTCAAACTTGTACAAAGCTCATTGAGGAACTTATAAGAACTCATGTTGCATGTAACTTGGTTTAGAGTCCTAGAAACGTGGTGTTAGATGTTTCATAAGTTCGTGAAACTTGTACAAAGCTCATTGAGGAACTTATAAGCTCTCATGTTGCATTAAACTTGGTTTAGAGTCCTAGAAATGCGTTGTTAAATGTTTCATACGTTCGTCAAACTTTTACAAAGCTCATTGAGGAACTTATAAGCACTCATGGTGCATGAAACTTGGTTTAGAGTCCTAGAAACGCGTTGTTAGATGTTTCATACGTTCGTCAAACTTGTACAAAGCTCATTGAAGAACTTATAAGCACTCATGTTGCATGAAACTTGGTTTAAAGTCCTAGAAACGCGTTGTTAAATGTTTCATACGTTCGTCAAACTTGTACAAAGCTCATTGAGGAACTTATAATCTCTCATGTTGCATGAAACTTGGTTTAAAGTCCTAGAAACGCGTTGTTAGATGTTTCATAAGTTCGTGAAACTTGTATAAAGCTCATTGAGGAACTTATAAACTCTCATGTTGCATGAAACATGGTTTAGAGTCCTAGAAACACGTTGTTAGATGTTTCATACGTTCGTCAAACTTGTACAAATCTCATTGAGGAACTTATAAGCTCTCATGTTGCATGAAACTTGGTTTAGAGTCCTAGAAACGAGTTGTTAGATGTTTCATAAGTTCGTCAAACTTGTACAAAGCTCATTGAGACACTTATAAACACTCATGTTGCATGAAACTTGGTTTAGAGTCCTAGAAACGCGTTGTTAGATGTTTCATACGTTCGTCAAACTTGTACAAAGCTCATTGAGGAACTTATAAGCACTCATATTGCATGAAACTTGGTTTATAGTCCTAGAAACGAGTTGTTAGATGTTTCATAAGTTCGTCAAACTTGTACAAAGCTCATTGAGACACTAATAAACACTCATGTTGCATGAAACTTGGTTTAAAGTCCTAGAAAAGCGTTGTTAGATGTTTCATACGTTCGTCAAACTTGTACAAAGCTCATTGAGGAACCTATAAGCACTCATGTTGCATGAAACTTGGTTTAGAGTCCTAGAAACGCGTTGTTAGATGTTTCATACGTTCGTCAAACTTGTACCAAGTTCATTGAAGAACTTATAAGCTCTCATGTTGCATGAAACTTGGTTTAGAGTCCTAGAAACGCGTTGTTAGATGTTTCATACGTTCGTCAAACTTGTACAAAGCTCATTGAGGAACTTATAAGCACTCATGTTGCATGAAACTTGGTTATAGTCCTAGAAACGCTTGTTAGATGTTTCATACGTTCGTCAAACTTGTACAAAGCTCATTGAGACTTTTATAAACACTCATGGTGCATGAAACTTGGTTTAGAGTCCTAGAAACGCGTTGTTAGATGTTTCATACGTTCGTCAAACTTGTACAAAGCTCATTGAGGAACTTATAAGCACTCATGTTGCATGAAACTTGGTTTAGAGTCCTAGAAACGCGTTGTTAAATGTTTCATACGTTCGTCGAACTTGTACAAAGTTCATTGAGGAACTTATAAGCTCTCATGTTGCATGAAAACTTGGTTTAAAGTCCTAGAAACGAGTTGTTAGATGTTTCATACGTTCGTCAAACTTGTACAAAGCTCATTGAGGAACTTATAAGCACTCATATTGCATGAAACTTGGGTTATAGTCTTAGAAACGCTTAGTTAGATGTTTCATACGTTCGTCAAACTTGTATAAAGCTCAATGAGACTTTCATAAACACTCATGGTGCATGAAACTTGGTTTAGAGTCCTACAAACGCGTTGTTAGATGTTTCATACGTTCGTCAAACTTGTACAAAGCTCATTGAGGAACTTATAAGCACTCATGTTGCATGAAACTTGGTTTAGAGTCCTAGAAACGCGTTGTTAAATGTTTCATACGTTCGTCAAACTTGTACAAAGCTCATTGAGGAACTTATAAGCTCTCATGTTGCATGAAACTTGGTTTAAAGTCCTAGAAACGAGTTGTTAGATGTTTCATAAGTTCGTCAAACTTGTACAAAGCTCATTGAGACACTTAAAAACACTCATGTTGCATGAAACTTGGTTTAAAGTCCTAGAAACGCGTTGTTAGATGTTTCATACGTTCGTCAAACTTGTACAAAGCTCATTGAGGAACTTATAAGCTCTCATGTTGCATGAAACTTGGTTTAGAGTCCTAGAAACGCGTTGTTAGATATTTCATACGTTCGTCAAACTTGTACAAAGCTCATTGAGACACTTATAATCACTCATGTTGCATGAAAATTTGTTTAGAGTCCTAGAAACGCGTTGTTAGATGTTTCATACGTTCGTCAAACTTGTACAAAGCTCATTGAGGAACTTATAAGCTCTCATGTTGCATGAAACTTGGTGTAGAGTCCTAGAAACGAGTTGTTAGATGTTTCATAAGTTCGTCAAACTTGTACAAAGCTCATTGAGACACTTATAAACACTCATGTTGCATGAAACTTGGTTTAAAGTCCTAGAAAAGCGTTGTTAGATGTTTCATACGTTCGTCAAACTTGTACAAAGCTCATTGAGACACTAATAAACACTCATGTTGCATGAAACTTGGTTTAAAGTCCTAGAAAAGCGTTGTTAGATGTTTCATACGTTCGTCAAACTTGTACAAAGCTCATTGAGGAACCTATAAGCACTCATGTTGCATGAAACTTGGTTTAGAGTCCTAGAAACGCGTTGTTAGATGTTTCATACGTTCGTCAAACTTGTACAAAGCTCATTGAGGAACTTATAAGCACTCATGTTGCATGAAACTTGGTTTAGAGTCCTAGAAACGAGTTGTTAGATGTTTCATAAGTTCGTCAAACTTGTACAAAGCTCATTGAGGAACTTATAAGCACTCATGTTGCATGAAACTTGGGTTATAGTCTTAGAAACGCGTTAGTTAGATGTTTCATACGTTCGTCAAACTTGTACAAAGCTCAATGAGACTTTTATAAACACTCATGGTGCATGAAACTTGGTTTAGAGTCCTACAAACGCGTTGTTAGATGTTTCATACGTTCGTCAAACTTGTACAAAGCTCATTGAGGAACTTATAAGCACTCATGTTGCATGAAACTTGGTTTAGAGTCCTAGAAACGAGTTGTTAGATGTTTCATACGTTCGTCAAACTTGTACAAAGCTCATTGAGACACTTATAAACACTCATGTTGCATGAAACTTGGTTTAGAGTCCTAGAAACGCGTTGTTAGATGTTTCATACGTTCGTCAAACTTGTAAAAAACTCATTTAGGAACTTATAAGCACTCATGTTGCATGAAACTTGGTTTAGATTCCTAGAAACGCGTTGTTAGATGTTTCATAAATTCGTGAAACTTGTACAAAGCTTATTGAGGAACTTATAACCACTCATGTTGCATGAAACTTTGTTTAGAGTCCTAGAAACGCGTTGTTATATGTTTCATACGTTCGTCAAACTTGTACAAAGCTCATTGAGGAACTTATAAGCACTCATATTGCATGAAACTTGGGTTATAGTCTTAGAAACGCGTTAGTTAGATGTTTCATACGTTCGTCAAACTTGTACAAAGATCATTGAGGAACCTATAAGCACTCATGTTGCATGAAACTTGGTTTAGAGTCCTACAAACGCGTTGTTAGATGTTTCATACGTTCGTCAAACTTGTACAAAGCTCATTGAGGAACTTATAAGCACTCATGTTGCATGAAACTTGGTTTAGAGTCCTAGAAACGAGTTGTTAGATGTTTCATAAGTTCGTCAAACTTGTACAAAGCTCATTGAGACACTTATAAACACTCATGTTGCATGAAACTTGGTTTAGAGTCCTAGAAACGCGTTGTTAGATGTTTCATACGTTCGTCAAACTTGTAAAAACTCATTTAGGAACTTATAAGCACTCATGTTGCATGAAACTTGGTTTAGATTCCTAGAAACGCGTTGTTAGATGTTTCATAAATTCGTGAAACTTGTACAAAGCTTATTGAGGAACTTATAACCACTCATGTTGCATGAAACTTTGTTTAGTGTCCTAGAAACGCGTTGTTAGATGTTTCATACGTTCGTCAAACTTGTACAAAGCTCATTGAGGAACTTATAAGCACTCATATTGCATGAAACTTGGTTTATAGTCTTAGAAACGCTTAGTTAGATGTTTCATACGTTCGTCAAACTTGTACAAAGCTCAATGAGACTTTTATAAACACTCATGGTGCATGAAACTTGGTTTAGAGTCCTACAAACGCGTTGTTAGATGTTTCATAAGTTCGTCAAACTTGTACAAAGCTCATTGAGACACTTATAAACACTCATGTTGCATGAAACTTGGTTTAGAGTCCTAGAAACGCGTTGTTAGATGTTTCATACGTTCGTCAAACTTGTACAAAGCTCATTGAGGAACTTATAAGCACTCATGGTGCATGAAACTTGGTTTAGAGTCCTAGAAACGAGTTGTTAGATGTTTCATAAGTTCGTCAAACTTGTACAAAGCTCATTGAGACACTTATAAACACTCATGTTGCATGAAACTTGGTTTAGAGTCCTAGAAACGCGTTGTTAGATGTTTCATACGTTCGTCAAACTTGTAAAAAGCTCATTTAGGAACTTATAAGCACTCATGTTGCATGAAACTTGGTTTAGATTCCTAGAAACGCGTTGTTAGATGTTTCATAAATTCGTGAAACTTGTACAAAGCTTATTGAGGAACTTATATCCACTCATGTTGCATGAAACTTTGTTTAGAGTCCTAGAAACGCGTTGTTAGATGTTTCATACGTTCGTCAAACTTGTACAAAGCTCATTGAGGAACTTATAAGCACTCATGGTGCATGAAACTTGGTTTAGAGTCCTAGAAACGAGTTGTTAGATGTTTCATAAGTTCGTCAAACTTGTACAAAGCTCATTGAGACACTTATATAAGCACTCATGTTGCATGAAACTTGGTTTAGAGTCCTAGAAACGCGTTGTTAGATGTTACATACGTTCGTCAAACTTGTAAAAAACTCATTTAGGAACTTATAAGCACTCATGTTGCATGAAACTTGGTTTAGATTCCTAGAAACGCGTTGTTAGATGTTTCATAAATTCGTGAAACTTGTACAAAGCTCATTGAGGAACTTATAAGCACTCATGTTGCATGAAACTTGGTTTAGAGTCCTAGAAACGAGTTGTTAGATGTTTCATAAGTTCGTCAAACTTGTACAAAGCTCATTGAGACACTTATAAACACTCATGTTGCATGAAACTTGGTTTAGAGTCCTAGAAACGCGTTGTTAGATGTTTCATACGTTCGTCAAACTTGTACAAAGCTCATTGAGGAACTTATAAGCACTCATGTTGCATGAAACTTGGTTTAGAGTCCTAGAAACGAGTTGTTAGATGTTTCATAAGTTCGTCAAACTTGTACAAAGCTCATTGAGACACTTATAAACACTCATGTTGCATGAAACTTGGTTTAGAGTCTAGAAACGCGTGTTAGATGTTTCATAAGTTCGTCAAACTTTTACAAAACTCATTGAGACACTTATAAACACTCATGTTGCATGAAACTTGGTTTAGAGTCCTAGAAACGCGTTGTTAGATGTTTCATAAGTTCGTCAAACTTGTACAAAGCTCATTGAGACACTTATAAACACTCATGTTGCATTAAACTTGGTTTAGAGTCTTAGAAACGCGTTGTTAGATGGTTCATACGTTCGTCAAACTTGTACAAAGCTCATTGAGGAACTTATAAGCACTCATATTGCATGAAACTTGGTTTATAGTCCTAGAAACGAGTTGTTAGATGTTTCATAAGTTCGTCAAACTTGTACAAAGCTCATTGAGACACTAATAAACACTCATGTTGCATGAAACTTGGTTTAAAGTCCTAGAAAAGCGTTGTTAGATGTTTCATACGTTCGTCAAACTTGTACAAAGCTCATTGAGGAACCTATAAGCACTCATGTTGCATGAAACTTGGTTTAGAGTCCTAGAAACGCGTTGTTAGATGTTTCATACGTTCCGCAAATTTGTACCAAGTTCATTGAAGAACTTATAAGCTCTCATGTTGCATGAAACTTGGTTTAGAGTCCTAGAAACGCGTTGTTAGATGGTTCATACGTTCGTCAAACTTGTACAAAGCTCATTGAGGAACTTATAAGCACTCATATTGCATGAAACTTGGTTTATAGTCCTAGAAACGAGTTGTTAGATGTTTCATAAGTTCGTCAAACTTGTACAAAGCTCATTGAGACACTAATAAACACTCATGTTGCATGAAACTTGGTTTAAAGTCCTAGAAAAGCGTTGTTAGATGTTTCATACGTTCGTCAAACTTGTACAAAGCTCATTGAGGAACCTATAAGCACTCATGTTGCATGAAACATGGTTTAGAGTCCTAGAAACGCGTTGTTAGATGTTTCATACGTTCCGCAAATTTGTACCAAGTTCATTGAAGAACTTATAAGCACTCATGTTGCATGAAACTTGGTTTAGAGTCCTAGAAACGCGTTGTTAAATGTTTCATACGTTCGTCAAACTTGTACAAAGCTCATTGAGGAACTTATAAGCACTCATGTTGCATGAAACTTGGTTTAGAGTCCTAGAAACGCGTTGTTAAATGTTTCATACGTTCGTCAAACTTGTACAAAGCTCATTGAGGAACTTATAAGCTCTCATGTTGCATGAAACTTGGTTTAAAGTCCTAGAAACGAGTTGTTAGATGTTTCATAAGTTCGTCAAACTTGTACAAAGCTCATTGAGACACTTAAAAACACTCATGTTGCATGAAACTTGGTTTAAAGTCCTAGAAACGCGTTGTTAGATGTTTCATACGTTCGTCAAACTTGTACAAAGCTCATTGAGGAACTTATAAGCTCTCATGTTGCATGAAACTTGGTTTAGAGTCCTAGAAACGCGTTGTTAGATATTTCATACGTTCGTCAAACTTGTACAAAGCTCATTGAGACACTTATAATCACTCATGTTGCATGAAAATTTGTTTAGAGTCCTAGAAACGCGTTGTTAGATGTTTCATACGTTCGTCAAACTTGTACAAAGCTCATTGAGGAACTTATAAGCTCTCATGTTGCATGAAACTTGGTGTAGAGTCCTAGAAACGAGTTGTTAGATGTTTCATAAGTTCGTCAAACTTGTACAAAGCTCATTGAGACACTTATAAACACTCATGTTGCATGAAACTTGGTTTAAAGTCCTAGAAAAGCGTTGTTAGATGTTTCATACGTTCGTCAAACTTGTACAAAGCTCATTGAGACACTAATAAACACTCATGTTGCATGAAACTTGGTTTAAAGTCCTAGAAAAGCGTTGTTAGATGTTTCATACGTTCGTCAAACTTGTACAAAGCTCATTGAGGAACCTATAAGCACTCATGTTGCATGAAACTTGGTTTAGAGTCCTAGAAACGCGTTGTTAGATGTTTCATACGTTCGTCAAACTTGTACAAAGCTCATTGAGGAACTTATAAGCACTCATGTTGCATGAAACTTGGTTTAGAGTCCTAGAAACGAGTTGTTAGATGTTTCATAAGTTCGTCAAACTTGTACAAAGCTCATTGAGGAACTTATAAGCACTCATATTGCATGAAACTTGGGTTATAGTCTTAGAAACGCTTAGTTAGATGTTTCATACGTTCGTCAAACTTGTACAAAGCTCAATGAGACTTTTATAAACACTCATGGTGCATGAAACTTGGTTTAGAGTCCTACAAACGCGTTGTTAGATGTTTCATACGTTCGTCAAACTTGTACAAAGCTCATTGAGGAACTTATAAGCACTCATGTTGCATGAAACTTGGTTTAGAGTCCTAGAAACGAGTTGTTAGATGTTTCATACGTTCGTCAAACTTGTACAAAGCTCATTGAGACACTTATAAACACTCATGTTGCATGAAACTTGGTTTAGAGTCCTAGAAACGCGTTGTTAGATGTTTCATACGTTCGTCAAACTTGTAAAAAACTCATTTAGGAACTTATAAGCACTCATGTTGCATGAAACTTGGTTTAGATTCCTAGAAACGCGTTGTTAGATGTTTCATAAATTCGTGAAACTTGTACAAAGCTTATTGAGGAACTTATAACCACTCATGTTGCATGAAACTTTGTTTAGAGTCCTAGAAACGCGTTGTTATATGTTTCATACGTTCGTCAAACTTGTACAAAGCTCATTGAGGAACTTATAAGCACTCATATTGCATGAAACTTGGGTTATAGTCTTAGAAACGCTTAGTTAGATGTTTCATACGTTCGTCAAACTTGTACAAAGATCATTGAGGAACCTATAAGCACTCATGTTGCATGAAACTTGGTTTAGAGTCCTACAAACGCGTTGTTAGATGTTTCATACGTTCGTCAAACTTGTACAAAGCTCATTGAGGAACTTATAAGCACTCATGTTGCATGAAACTTGGTTTAGAGTCCTAGAAACGAGTTGTTAGATGTTTCATAAGTTCGTCAAACTTGTACAAAGCTCATTGAGACACTTATAAACACTCATGTTGCATGAAACTTGGTTTAGAGTCCTAGAAACGCGTTGTTAGATGTTTCATACGTTCGTCAAACTTGTAAAAAACTCATTTAGGAACTTATAAGCACTCATGTTGCATGAAACTTGGTTTAGATTCCTAGAAACGCGTTGTTAGATGTTTCATAAATTCGTGAAACTTGTACAAAGCTTATTGAGGAACTTATAAGCACTCATGTTGCATGAAACTTTGTTTAGTGTCCTAGAAACGAGTTGTTAGATGTTTCATAAGTTCGTCAAACTTGTACAAAGCTCATTGAGACACTTATAAACACTCATGTTGCATGAAACTTGGTTTAGAGTCCTAGAAACGCGTTGTTAGATGTTTCATAAGTTCGTCAAACTTGTACAAAGCTCATTGAGACACTTATAAACACTCATGTTGCATGAAACTTGGTTTAGAGTCCTAGAAACGCGTTGTTAGATGTTTCATACGTTCGTCAAACTTGTAAAAAACTCATTTAGGAACTTATAAGCACTCATGTTGCATGAAACTTGGTTTAGATTCCTAGAAACGCGTTGTTAGATGTTTCATAAATTCGTGAAACTTGTACAAAGCTTATTGAGGAACTTATATCCACTCATGTTGCATGAAACTTTGTTTAGAGTCCTAGAAACGCGTTGTTAGATGTTTCATACGTTCGTCAAACTTGTACAAAGCTCATTGAGGAACTTATAAGCACTCATGGTGCATGAAACTTGGTTTAGAGTCCTAGAAACGAGTTGTTAGATGTTTCATAAGTTCGTCAAACTTGTACAAAGCTCATTGAGACACTTATAAACACTCATGTTGCATGAAACTTGGTTTAGAGTCCTAGAAACGCGTTGTTAGATGTTACATACGTTCGTCAAACTTGTAAAAAACTCATTTAGGAACTTATAAGCACTCATGTTGCATGAAACTTGGTTTAGATTCCTAGAAACGCGTTGTTAGATGTTTCATAAATTCGTGAAACTTGTACAAAGCTCATTGAGGAACTTATAAGCACTCATGTTGCATGAAACTTGGTTTAGAGTCCTAGAAACGAGTTGTTAGATGTTTCATAAGTTCGTCAAACTTGTACAAAGCTCATTGAGACACTTATAAACACTCATGTTGCATGAAACTTGGTTTAGAGTCCTAGAAACGCGTTGTTAGATGTTTCATACGTTCGTCAAACTTGTACAAAGCTCATTGAGGAACTTATAAGCACTCATGTTGCATGAAACTTGGTTTAGAGTCCTAGAAACGAGTTGTTAGATGTTTCATAAGTTCGTCAAACTTGTACAAAGCTCATTGAGACACTTATAAACACTCATGTTGCATGAAACTTGGTTTAGAGTCTTGTTAGATGTTTCATAAGTTCGTCAAACTTTTACAAAACTCATTGAGACACTTATAAACACTCATGTTGCATGAAACTTGGTTTAGAGTCCTAGAAACGCGTTGTTAGATGTTTCATAAGTTCGTCAAACTTGTACAAAGCTCATTGAGACACTTATAAACACTCATGTTGCATTAAACTTGGTTTAGAGTCTTAGAAACGCGTTGTTAGATGGTTCATACGTTCGTCAAACTTGTACAAAGCTCATTGAGGAACTTATAAGCACTCATATTGCATGAAACTTGGTTTATAGTCCTAGAAACGAGTTGTTAGATGTTTCATAAGTTCGTCAAACTTGTACAAAGCTCATTGAGACACTAATAAACACTCATGTTGCATGAAACTTGGTTTAAAGTCCTAGAAAAGCGTTGTTAGATGTTTCATACGTTCGTCAAACTTGTACAAAGCTCATTGAGGAACCTATAAGCACTCATGTTGCATGAAACTTGGTTTAGAGTCCTAGAAACGCGTTGTTAGATGTTTCATACGTTCCGCAAATTTGTACCAAGTTCATTGAAGAACTTATAAGCTCTCATGTTGCATGAAACTTGGTTTAGAGTCCTAGAAACGCGTTGTTAGATGGTTCATACGTTCGTCAAACTTGTACAAAGCTCATTGAGGAACTTATAAGCACTCATATTGCATGAAACTTGGTTTATAGTCCTAGAAACGAGTTGTTAGATGTTTCATAAGTTCGTCAAACTTGTACAAAGCTCATTGAGACACTAATAAAACTCATGTTGCTGAAACTTGGTTTAAAGCTAGAAAACGTTGTTAGATGTTTCATACGTTCGTCAAACTTGTACAAAGCTCATTGAGGAACCTATAAGCACTCATGTTGCATGAAACATGGTTTAGAGTCCTAGAAACGCGTTGTTAGATGTTTCATACGTTCCGCAAATTTGTACCAAGTTCATTGAAGAACTTATAAGCACTCATGTTGCATGAAACTTGGTTTAGAGTCCTAGAAACGCGTTGTTAAATGTTTCATACGTTCGTCAAACTTGTACAAAGCTCATTGAGGAACTTATAAGCACTCATGTTGCATGAAACTTGGTTTAGAGTCCTAGAAACGCGTTGTTAAATGTTTCATACGTTCGTCAAACTTGTACAAAGCTCATTGAGGAACTTATAAGCTCTCATGTTGCATGAAACTTGGTTTAAAGTCCTAGAAACGAGTTGTTAGATGTTTCATAAGTTCGTCAAACTTGTACAAAGCTCATTGAGACACTTAAAAACACTCATGTTGCATGAAACTTGGTTTAAAGTCCTAGAAACGCGTTGTTAGATGTTTCATACGTTCGTCAAACTTGTACAAAGCTCATTGAGGAACTTATAAGCTCTCATGTTGCATGAAACTTGGTTTAGAGTCCTAGAAACGCGTTGTTAGATATTTCATACGTTCGTCAAACTTGTACAAAGCTCATTGAGACACTTATAATCACTCATGTTGCATGAAAATTTGTTTAGAGTCCTAGAAACGCGTTGTTAGATGTTTCATACGTTCGTCAAACTTGTACAAAGCTCATTGAGGAACTTATAAGCTCTCATGTTGCATGAAACTTGGTGTAGAGTCCTAGAAACGAGTTGTTAGATGTTTCATAAGTTCGTCAAACTTGTACAAAGCTCATTGAGACACTTATAAACACTCATGTTGCATGAAACTTGGTTTAAAGTCCTAGAAAAGCGTTGTTAGATGTTTCATACGTTCGTCAAACTTGTACAAAGCTCATTGAGACACTAATAAACACTCATGTTGCATGAAAATTGGTTTAAAGTCCTAGAAAAGCGTTGTTAGATGTTTCATACGTTCGTCAAACTTGTACAAAGCTCATTGAGGAACCTATAAGCACTCATGTTGCATGAAACTTGGTTTAGAGTCCTAGAAACGCGTTGTTAGATGTTTCATACGTTCGTCAAACTTGTACAAAGCTCATTGAGGAACTTATAAGCACTCATGTTGCATGAAACTTGGTTTAGAGTCCTAGAAACGAGTTGTTAGATGTTTCATAAGTTCGTCAAACTTGTACAAAGCTCATTGAGGAACTTATAAGCACTCATATTGCATGAAACTTGGGTTATAGTCTTAGAAACGCTTAGTTAGATGTTTCATACGTTCGTCAAACTTGTACAAAGCTCAATGAGACTTTTATAAACACTCATGGTGCATGAAACTTGGTTTAGAGTCCTACAAACGCGTTGTTAGATGTTTCATACGTTCGTCAAACTTGTACAAAGCTCATTGAGGAACTTATAAGCACTCATGTTGCATGAAACTTGGTTTAGAGTCCTAGAAACGAGTTGTTAGATGTTTCATACGTTCGTCAAACTTGTACAAAGCTCATTGAGACACTTATAAACACTCATGTTGCATGAAACTTGGTTTAGAGTCCTAGAAACGCGTTGTTAGATGTTTCAT
Source organism: Cochlearia excelsa (assembly GCA_963556525.1). NCBI lineage: Eukaryota > Viridiplantae > Streptophyta > Magnoliopsida > Brassicales > Brassicaceae > Cochlearia > Cochlearia excelsa. The sequence continues at coordinate 32,297,698 of OY748327.1, read as the reverse complement.
ACGTTCGTCAAACTTGTAAAAAACTCATTTAGGAACTTATAAGCACTCATGTTGCATGAAACTTGGTTTAGATTCCTAGAAACGCGTTGTTAGATGTTTCATAAATTCGTGAAACTTGTACAAAGCTTATTGAGGAACTTATAACCACTCATGTTGCATGAAACTTTGTTTAGAGTCCTAGAAACGCGTTGTTATATGTTTCATACGTTCGTCAAACTTGTACAAAGCTCATTGAGGAACTTATAAGCACTCATATTGCATGAAACTTGGGTTATAGTCTTAGAAACGCTTAGTTAGATGTTTCATACGTTCGTCAAACTTGTACAAAGATCATTGAGGAACCTATAAGCACTCATGTTGCATGAAACTTGGTTTAGAGTCCTACAAACGCGTTGTTAGATGTTTCATACGTTCGTCAAACTTGTACAAAGCTCATTGAGGAACTTATAAGCACTCATGTTGCATGAAACTTGGTTTAGAGTCCTAGAAACGAGTTGTTAGATGTTTCATAAGTTCGTCAAACTTGTACAAAGCTCATTGAGACACTTATAAACACTCATGTTGCATGAAACTTGGTTTAGAGTCCTAGAAACGCGTTGTTAGATGTTTCATACGTTCGTCAAACTTGTAAAAAACTCATTTAGGAACTTATAAGCACTCATGTTGCATGAAACTTGGTTTAGATTCCTAGAAACGCGTTGTTAGATGTTTCATAAATTCGTGAAACTTGTACAAAGCTTATTGAGGAACTTATAACCACTCATGTTGCATGAAACTTTGTTTAGTGTCCTAGAAACGCGTTGTTAGATGTTTCATACGTTCGTCAAACTTGTACAAAGCTCATTGAGGAACTTATAAGCACTCATATTGCATGAAACTTGGGTTATAGTCTTAGAAACGCTTAGTTAGATGTTTCATACGTTCGTCAAACTTGTACAAAGCTCAATGAGACTTTTATAAACACTCATGGTGCATGAAACTTGGTTTAGAGTCCTACAAACGCGTTGTTAGATGTTTCATAAGTTCGTCAAACTTGTACAAAGCTCATTGAGACACTTATAAACACTCATGTTGCATGAAACTTGGTTTAGAGTCCTAGAAACGCGTTGTTAGATGTTTCATACGTTCGTCAAACTTGTACAAAGCTCATTGAGGAACTTATAAGCACTCATGGTGCATGAAACTTGGTTTAGAGTCCTAGAAACGAGTTGTTAGATGTTTCATAAGTTCGTCAAACTTGTACAAAGCTCATTGAGACACTTATAAACACTCATGTTGCATGAAACTTGGTTTAGAGTCCTAGAAACGCGTTGTTAGATGTTTCATACGTTCGTCAAACTTGTAAAAAACTCATTTAGGAACTTATAAGCACTCATGTTGCATGAAACTTGGTTTAGATTCCTAGAAACGCGTTGTTAGATGTTTCATAAATTCGTGAAACTTGTACAAAGCTTATTGAGGAACTTATATCCACTCATGTTGCATGAAACTTTGTTTAGAGTCCTAGAAACGCGTTGTTAGATGTTTCATACGTTCGTCAAACTTGTACAAAGCTCATTGAGGAACTTATAAGCACTCATGGTGCATGAAACTTGGTTTAGAGTCCTAGAAACGAGTTGTTAGATGTTTCATAAGTTCGTCAAACTTGTACAAAGCTCATTGAGACACTTATAAACACTCATGTTGCATGAAACTTGGTTTAGAGTCCTAGAAACGCGTTGTTAGATGTTACATACGTTCGTCAAACTTGTAAAAAACTCATTTAGGAACTTATAAGCACTCATGTTGCATGAAACTTGGTTTAGATTCCTAGAAACGCGTTGTTAGATGTTTCATAAATTCGTGAAACTTGTACAAAGCTCATTGAGGAACTTATAAGCACTCATGTTGCATGAAACTTGGTTTAGAGTCCTAGAAACGAGTTGTTAGATGTTTCATAAGTTCGTCAAACTTGTACAAAGCTCATTGAGACACTTATAAACACTCATGTTGCATGAAACTTGGTTTAGAGTCCTAGAAACGCGTTGTTAGATGTTTCATACGTTCGTCAAACTTGTACAAAGCTCATTGAGGAACTTATAAGCACTCATGTTGCATGAAACTTGGTTTAGAGTCCTAGAAACGAGTTGTTAGATGTTTCATAAGTTCGTCAAACTTGTACAAAGCTCATTGAGACACTTATAAACACTCATGTTGCATGAAACTTGGTTTAGAGTCTTGTTAGATGTTTCATAAGTTCGTCAAACTTTTACAAAACTCATTGAGACACTTATAAACACTCATGTTGCATGAAACTTGGTTTAGAGTCCTAGAAACGCGTTGTTAGATGTTTCATAAGTTCGTCAAACTTGTACAAAGCTCATTGAGACACTTATAAACACTCATGTTGCATTAAACTTGGTTTAGAGTCTTAGAAACGCGTTGTTAGATGGTTCATACGTTCGTCAAACTTGTACAAAGCTCATTGAGGAACTTATAAGCACTCATATTGCATGAAACTTGGTTTATAGTCCTAGAAACGAGTTGTTAGATGTTTCATAAGTTCGTCAAACTTGTACAAAGCTCATTGAGACACTAATAAACACTCATGTTGCATGAAACTTGGTTTAAAGTCCTAGAAAAGCGTTGTTAGATGTTTCATACGTTCGTCAAACTTGTACAAAGCTCATTGAGGAACCTATAAGCACTCATGTTGCATGAAACTTGGTTTAGAGTCCTAGAAACGCGTTGTTAGATGTTTCATACGTTCCGCAAATTTGTACCAAGTTCATTGAAGAACTTATAAGCTCTCATGTTGCATGAAACTTGGTTTAGAGTCCTAGAAACGCGTTGTTAGATGGTTCATACGTTCGTCAAACTTGTACAAAGCTCATTGAGGAACTTATAAGCACTCATATTGCATGAAACTTGGTTTATAGTCCTAGAAACGAGTTGTTAGATGTTTCATAAGTTCGTCAAACTTGTACAAAGCTCATTGAGACACTAATAAACACTCATGTTGCATGAAACTTGGTTTAAAGTCCTAGAAAAGCGTTGTTAGATGTTTCATACGTTCGTCAAACTTGTACAAAGCTCATTGAGGAACCTATAAGCACTCATGTTGCATGAAACATGGTTTAGAGTCCTAGAAACGCGTTGTTAGATGTTTCATACGTTCCGCAAATTTGTACCAAGTTCATTGAAGAACTTATAAGCACTCATGTTGCATGAAACTTGGTTTAGAGTCCTAGAAACGCGTTGTTAAATGTTTCATACGTTCGTCAAACTTGTACAAAGCTCATTGAGGAACTTATAAGCACTCATGTTGCATGAAACTTGGTTTAGAGTCCTAGAAACGCGTTGTTAAATGTTTCATACGTTCGTCGAACTTGTACAAAGTTCATTGAGGAACTTATAAGCTCTCATGTTGCATGAAACTTGGTTTAAAGTCCTAGAAACGAGTTGTTAGATGTTTCATACGTTCGTCAAACTTGTACAAAGCTCATTGAGGAACTTATAAGCACTCATATTGCATGAAACTTGGTTTATAGTCTTAGAAACGCTTAGTTAGATGTTTCATACGTTCGTCAAACTTGTATAAAGCTCAATGAGACTTTTATAAACACTCATGGTGCATGAAACTTGGTTTAGAGTCCTACAAACGCGTTGTTAGATGTTTCATACGTTCGTCAAACTTGTACAAAGCTCATTGAGGAACTTATAAGAACTCATGTTGCATGAAACTTGGTTTAGAGTCCTAGAAACGCGTTGTTAAATGTTTCATACGTTCGTCAAACTTGTACAAAGCTCATTGAGGAACTTATAAGCTCTCATGTTGCATGAAACTTGGTTTAAAGTCCTAGAAACGAGTTGTTAGATGTTTCATAAGTTCGTCAAACTTGTACAAAGCTCATTGAGACACTTAAAAACACTCATCTTAATTGCATGAAACTTGGTTTAAAGTCCTAGAAACGCGTTGTTAGATGTTTCATACGTTCGTCAAACTTGTACAAAGCTCATTGAGGAACCTATTACCACTCATGTTGCATGAAACTTGGTTTAGAGTCCTAGAAACTCGTTGTTAGATGTTTCATACGTTCGTCAAACTTGTACAAAGCTCATTGAGGAACTTATAAGCTCTCATGTTGCATGAAACTTGGTTTAGAGTCCTAGAAACGCGCTGTTAGATGTTTCATACGTTCGTCAAACTTGTACAAAGCTCATTGAGACACTTATAATCACTCATGTTGCATGAAAATTTGTTTAGAGTCCTAGAAACGCGTTGTTAGATGTTTCATACGTTCGTCAAACTTGTACAAAGCTCATTGAGGAACTTATAAGCTCTCATGTTGCATGAAACTTGGTTTAGAGTCCTAGAAACGAGTTGTTAGATGTTTCATACGTTTGTCAAACTTGTACAAAGCTCATTGAGACACTTATAAACACTCATGTTGCATGAAACTTGGTTTAGAGTCCTAGAAACGCGTTGTTAGATGTTTCATACGTTCGTCAAACTTGTAAAAAACTCATTTAGGAACTTATAAGCACTCATGTTGCATGAAACTTGGTTTAGATTCCTAGAAACGCGTTGTAAGATGTTTCATAAATTCGTGAAACTTGTACAAAGCTTATTGAGGAACTTATAACCACTCATGTTGCATGAAACTTTGTTTAGAGTCCTAGAAACGCGTTGTTATATGTTTCATACGTTCGTCAAACTTGTACAAAGCTCATTGAGGAACTTATAAGCTCTCATGTTGCATGAAACATGGTTTATAGTGCTAGAAACACGTTGTTAGATGTTTCATACGTTCGTCAAACTTGTACAAATCTCATTGAGGAACTTATAAGCTCTCATGTTGCATGAAACTTGGTTTAGAGTCCTAGAAACGAGTTGTTAGATGTTTCATAAGTTCGACAAACTTATACAAAGCTCATTGAGATACTTATAAGCACTCATGTTGCATGAATCTTTATTTAGAGTCCTAGAAACGCGTTGTTAGATGTTTCATAAGTTCGTCAAACTTGTACAAAGCTCATTGAGGAACTTATAAGAACTCATGTTGCATGTAACTTGGTTTAGAGTCCTAAAAACGCGGTGTTAGATGTTTCATAAGTTCGTGAAACTTGTACAAAGCTCATTGAGGAACTTATAAGCTCTCATGTTGCATTAAACTTGGTTTAGAGTCCTAGAAATGCGTTGTTAAATGTTTCATACGTTCGTCAAACTTTTACAAAGCTCATTGAGGAACTTATAAGTTCGTCAAACTTGTACAAAGCTCATTGAGACACTTATAAACACTCATGTTGCATTAAACTTGGTTTAGAGTCTTAGAAACGCGTTGTTAGATGGTTCATACGTTCGTCAAACTTGTACAAAGCTCATTGAGGAACCTATTACCACTCATGTTGCATGAAACTTGGTTTAGAGTCCTAGAAACTCGTTGTTAGATGTTTCATACGTTCGTCAAACTTGTACAAAGCTCATTGAGGAACTTATAAGCTCTCATGTTGCATGAAACTTGGTTTAGAGTCCTAGAAACGCGTTGTTAGATGTTTCATACGTTCGTCAAACTTGTACAAAGCTCATTGAGACACTTATAATCACTCATGTTGCATGAAAATTTGTTTAGAGTCCTAGAAACGCGTTGTTAGATGTTTCATACGTTCGTCAAACTTGTACAAAGCTCATTGAGGAACTTATAAGCTCTCATGTTGCATGAAACTTGGTGTAGAGTCCTAGAAACGAGTTGTTAGATGTTTCATAAGTTCGTCAAACTTGTACAAAGCTCATTGAGACACTTATAAACACTCATGTTGCATGAAACTTGGTTTAAAGTCCTAGAAAAGCGTTGTTAGATGTTTCATACGTTCGTCAAACTTGTACAAAGCTCATTGAGGAACCTATTAGCACTCATGTTGCATGAAACTTGGTTTAGAGTCCTAGAAACGCGTTGTTAGATGTTTCATACGTTCGTCAAACTTGTACAAAGCTCATTGAGGAACTTATAAGCTCTCATGTTGCATGAAAATTGGTTTAGAGTCCTAGAAACGCGTTGTTAGATGTTTCATACGTTCGTCAAACTTGTACAAAGCTCATTGAGGAACTTATAAGCACTCATTTTGCATGAAACTTGGTTTAGAGTTTTAGAAACGCGTTGTTAGATGTTTCATACGTTCGTCAAACTTGTACAAAGCTCATTGAGGAACTTATAAGCACTCATTTTGCATGAAACTTGGTTTAGAGTTTTAGAAACGCGTTGTTAGATGTTTCATACGTTCGTCAAACTTGTACAAAGCTCATTGAGGAACTTATAAGCACTCATATTGCATGAAACTTGGGTTATAGTCTTAGAAACGCTTAGTTAGATGTTTCATACGTTCGTCAAACTTGTACAAAGCTCAATGAGACTTTTATAAACACTCATGGTGCATGAAACTTGGTTTAGAGTCCTACAAACGCGTTGTTAGATGTTTCATACGTTCGTCAAACTTGTACAAAGCTCATTGAGGAACTTATAAGCACTCATTTTGCATGAAACTTGGTTTAGAGTTTTAGAAACGCGTTGTTAGATGTTTCATACGTTCGTCAAACTTGTACAAAGCTCATTGAGGAACTTATAAGCACTCATATTGCATGAAACTTGGGTTATAGTCTTAGAAACGCTTAGTTAGATGTTTCATACGTTCGTCAAACTTGTACAAAGCTCAATGAGACTTTTATAAACACTCATGGTGCATGAAACTTGGTTTAGAGTCCTACAAACGCGTTGTTAGATGTTTCATACGTTCGTCAAACTTGTACAAAGCTCATTGAGGAACTTATAAGCACTCATGTTGCATGAAACTTGGTTTAGAGTCCTAGAAATGAGTTGTTAGATGTTTCATAAGTTCGTCAAACTTGTACAAAGCTCATTGAGACACTTATAAACACTCATGTTGCATGAAACTTGGTTTAGAGTCCTAGAAACGCGTTGTTAGATGTTTCATACGTTCGTCAAACTTGTAAAAAACTCATTTAGGAACTTATAAGCACTCATGTTGCATGAAACTTGGTTTAGATTCCTAGAAACGCGTTGTTAGATGTTTCATAAATTCGTGAAACTTGTGAAAAGCTTATTGAGGAACTTATAACCACTCATGTTGCATGAAACTTTGTTTAGAGTCCTAGAAACGCGTTGTTATATGTTTCATACGTTCGTCAAACTTGTACAAAGCTCATTGAGGAACTTATAAGCACTCATGTTGCATGAAACTTGGTTTAGAGTCCTAGAAACGCTTAGTTAGATGTTTCATACGTTCGTCAAACTTGTACAAAGCTCAATGAGACTTTTATAAACACTCATGGTGCATGAAACTTGGTTTAGAGTCCTACAAACGCGTTGTTAGATGTTTCATACGTTCGTCAAACTTGTACAAAGCTCATTGAGGAACTTATAAGCACTCATGTTGCATGAAACTTGGTTTAGAGTCCTAGAAACGAGTTGTTACATGTTTCATAAGTTCGTCAAACTTGTACAAAGCTCATTGAGACACTAATAAACACTCATGTTGCATGAAACTTGGTTTAAAGTCCTAGAAACGCGTTGTTAGATGTTTCATACGTTCGTCAAACTTGTACAAAGCTCATTGAGGAACTTATAAGCTCTCATGTTGCATGAAAATTGGTTTAGAGTCCTAGAAACGCGTTGTTAGATGTTTCATACGTTCGTCAAACTTGTACAAAGCTCATTGAGGAACTTATAAGCACTCATTTTGCATGAAACTTGGTTTAGAGTCTTAGAAACGCGTTGTTAGATGGTTCATACGTTCGTCAAACTTGTACAAAGCTCATTGAGGAACCTATTACCACTCATGTTGCATGAAACTTGGTTTAGAGTCCTAGAAACTCGTTGTTAGATGTTTCATACGTTCGTCAAACTTGTACAAAGCTCATTGAGGAACTTATAAGCTCTCATGTTGCATGAAACTTGGTTTAGAGTCCTAGAAACGCGTTGTTAGATGTTTCATACGTTCGTCAAATTTGTACAAAGCTCATTGAGACACTTATAATCACTCATGTTACAGAAAACTTTGTTTAGAGTCCTAGAAATGCATTGTTAGATGTTTCATACGTTCGTCAAACTTGTACAAAACTCATTGAGGAACTTATAACCACTCATGTTGCATGAAACTTTGTTTAGAGTCCTAGAAACGCGTTGTTAAATGTTTCATACGTTCGTCGAACTTGTACAAAGCTCATTGAGGAACTTATAAGCTCTCATGTTGCATGAAACATGGTTTATAGTCCAAGAAACACGTTGTTAGATGTTTCATACGTTCGTCAAACTTGTACAAATCTCATTGAGGAACTTATAAGCTCTCATGTTGCATGAAACTTGGTTTAGAGTCCTAGAAACGAGTTGTTAGATGTTTTATAAGTTCGTCAAACTTATACAAAGCTCATTGAGATACTTATAAGCACTCATGTTGCATGAATCTTTATTTAGAGTCCTAGAAACGAGTTGTTAGATGTTTCATAAGTTCGTCAAACTTGTACAAAGCTCATTGAGACACTTATAAACACTCATGTTGCATGAAACTTGGTTTAAAGTCCTAGAAAAGCGTTGTTAGATGTTTCATACGTTCGTCAAACTTGTAAAAAGCTCATTGAGGAACCTATAAGCACTCATGTTGCATGAAACTTGGTTTAGAGTTTTAGAAACGCGTTGTTAGATGTTTCATACGTTCATCAAACTTGTACAAAGCTCATTGAGGAACTTATAAGCTCTCATGTTGCGTGAAACTTGGTTTAGAGTCCTAGAAACGCGTTGTTAGATGTTTCATACATTCGTAAAACTTGTACAAAGCTCATTGAGGAACTTATAAGCACTCATGTTGCATGAAACTTGGTTTAGATTCCTAGAAACGCATTGTTAGATGTTTCATATGTCGTCAAACTTGTACTAAGCTCATTGAGACACTTATAATCACTCATGTTGCATGAAAATTTGTTTAGAGTCCTAGAAACGCGTTGTTAGATGTTTCATACGTTCTTCAAACTTGTACAAAGCTCATTGAGGAACTTATAAGCTCTCATGTTGCATGAAACTTGGTTTAGAGTCCTAGAAACGAGTTGTTAGATGTTTCATAAGTTCGTCAAACTTATACAAAGCTCATTGAGACACTTATAAACACTCATGTTGCATGAAACTTGGTTTAGAGTCCTAGAAACGCGTTGTTAGATGTTTCATACGTTCGTCAAACTTGTAAAAAACTCATTTAGGAACTTATAAGCACTCATGTTGCATGAAACTTGGTTTAGATTCCTAGAAACGCGTTGTTAGATGTTTCATAAATTCGTGAAACTTGTACAAAGCTTATTGAGGAACATATAACCACTCATGTTGCATGAAACTTTGTTTAGAGTCCTAGAAACGCGTTGTTATATGTTTCATACGTTCGTCAAACTTGTACAAAGCTCATTGAGGAACTTATAAGCTCTCATGTTGCATGAAACTTGGTGTAGAGTCCTAGAAACGAGTTGTTAGATGTTTCATAAGTTCGTCAAACTTGTACAAAGCTCATTGAGACACTTATAAACACTCATGTTGCATGAAACTTGGTTTAAAGTCCTAGAAAAGCGTTGTTAGATGTTTCATACGTTCGTCAAACTTGTACAAAGCTCATTGAGGAACCTATTAGCACTCATGTTGCATGAAACTTGGTTTAGAGTCCTAGAAACGCGTTGTTAGATGTTTCATACGTTCGTCAAACTTGTACAAAGCTCATTGAGGAACTTATAAGCTCTCATGTTGCATGAAAATTGGTTTAGAGTCCTAGAAACGCGTTGTTAGATGTTTCATACGTTCGTTAAACTTGTACAAAGCTCATTGAGGAACTTATAAGCACTCATTTTGCATGAAACTTGGTTTAGAGTTTTAGAAACGCGTAGTTAGATGTTTCATACGTTCGTCAAACTTGTACAAAGCTCATTGAGGAACTTATAAGCACTCATCTTGCATGAAACTTGGTTTAGAGTCCTAGAAACGCGTTGTTAGATGTTTCATAATTTCGTGAAACTTGTACAAAGCTCATTGAGGAACTTATAAGCACTCATGTTGCATGAAACTTTGTTTAGAGTCCTAGAAACGCGTTGTTAGATGTTTCATACGTTCGCCAAACTTGTACATAGCTCATTGAGGAACTTATAAGCTCTCATGTTGCATGAAACTTGGTTTAGAGTCCTAGAAAAGAGTTGTTAGAAGTTTCATAAGTTCGTCAAACTTGTACAAAGCTCATTGAGACACTTATAAACACTCATGTTGCATGAAACTTGGTTTAAAGTCCTAGAAAAGCGTTGTTAGATGTTTCATACGTTCGTCAAACTTGTACAAAGCTCATTGAGGAAAATATAAGCACTCATGTTGCATGAAACTTGGTTTAGAGTCCTAGAAACGCGTTGTTAGATGTTTCATACGTTCGTCAAACTTGTACCAAGTTCATTGAGGAACTTATAAGCTCTCATGTTGCATGAAACTTGGTTTAGAGTCCAAGAAACGCGTTGTTAGATGTTTCATACGTTCGTCAAACTTGTACAAAGCTCATTGAGGAACTTATAAGCACTCATATTGCAGGAAACTTGGTTTATAGTCCTAGAAACGCATTGTTAGATGTTTCATACGTTCGTCAAACTTGTACAAAGCTCAATGAGGAACTTATAAACACTCATGGTGCATGAAACTTGGTTTAGAGCCCTAGAAACGCGTTGTTAGATGTTTCATACGTTCGTCAAACTTGTACAAAGCTCATTGAGGAACTTATAAGCACTCATGTTGCATTAAACTTGGTTTAGAGTCCTAGAAATGCGTTGTTATATGTTTCATACGTTCGTCAAACTTTTACAAAGCTCATTGAGGAACTTATAAGCACTCATGTTGCATGAAACTTGGTTTAGAGTCCTAGAAACGTGTTGTTAGATGTTTCATACGTTCGTCAAGATTGTACAAAGCTCATTGAGACACTTATAATCACTCATGTTACAGAAAACTTTGTTTAGAGTCCTAGAAACGCATTGTTAGATGTTTCATACGTTCGTCAAACTTGTACAAAACTCATTGAGGAACTTATAAGGTCTCATGTTGCATGACACTTGGCTTAGAGTCCTAGAAACGATTTGTTAGATGTTTCATACGTTCGTCAAACTTGTACAAAGCTCATTGAGGAACTTATAAGCACTCATTTTGCATGAAACTTGGTTTAGAGTTTTAGAAACGCGTTGTTAGATGTTTCATACGTTTGCAAAACTTGTACAAAGCTCATTGAGGAACTTATAAGCACTCATGTTGCATGAAACTTGGTTTAGAGTCCTAGAAACGAGTTGTTAGATGTTTCATAATTTCGTGAAACTTGTACAAAGATCATTGAGGAACTTATAAGCACTCATGTTGCATGAAACTTTGTTTAGAGTCCTAGAAACGCGTTGTTAGATGTTTCATACGTTCGTCAAACTTGTACATAGCTCATTGAGGAACTTATAAGCTCTCATGTTTCATGAAACTTGGTTTAGAGTCCTAGAAACGAGTTGTTAGATGTTTCATAAGTTCGTCAAACTTGTACAAAGCTCATTGAGACACTTATAAACACTCATGTTGCATGAAACTTGGTTTAAAGTCCTAGAAAAGCGTTGTTAGATGTTTCATACGTTCGTCAAACTTGTACAAATCTCATTGAGGAACCTATAAGAACTCATGTTGCATGAAACTTTGTTTAGAGTCCTAGAAACGCATTGTTAGATGTTTCATACGTTCGTCAAACTTGTACCAAGTTCATTGAGGAACTTATAAGCTCTCATGTTGCATGAAACTTGGTTTAGAGTCCTAGAAACGCGTTGTTAGATGTTTCATACGTTCGTCAAACTTGTACAAAGCTCATTGTGGAACTTATAAGCACTCATATTGCATGAAACTTGGTTTATAGTCCTAGAAACGCATTGTTAGATGTTTCATACGTTCGTCAAACTTGTACAAAGCTCAATGAGACACTTATAAACACTCATGGTGCATGAAACTTGGTTTAGAGTCCTAGAAACGCGTTGTTAGATGTTTCATACGTTCGTCAAACTTGTACAAAGCTCATTGAGGAACTTATAAGCACTCATGTTGCATGAAACTTGGTTTAGAGTCATAGAAACGCGTTGTTAAATGTTTCATACGTTCGTCGAACTTGTACAAAGCTCATTGAGGAACTTATAAGCTCTCATGTTGCATGAAACTTGGTTTAGAGTCCTAGAAACGCGTTGTTAGATGTTTCATAAGTTCGTGAAACTTGTATAAAGCTCATTGAGGAACTTATAAGCTCTCATGTTGCATGAAACTTGGTTTAGAGTCCTAGAAACACGTTGTTAGATGTTTCATACCTTCGTCAAACTTGTACAAATCTCATTGAGGAACTTATAAGCTCTCATGTTGCATGAAACTTGGTTTAGAGTCCTAGAAACGAGTTTTTAGATGTTTCATACGTTCGTCAAACTTATACAAAGCTCATTGAGGAACTTATAATCTCTCATGTTGCATGAAACTTGGTTTAGAGTCCTAGAAAAGAGTTGTTAGATGTTTCATAAGTTCGTCAAACTTATACAAACCTCATTGAGATACTTATAAGCACTCATGTTGGATGAATCTTTATTTAGAGTCCTAGAAACGAGTTGTTAGATGTTTCATAAGTTCGTCAAACTTGTACAAAGCTCATTGAGACACTTATAAACAATCATGTTGCATGAAACTTTGTTTAGAGTCCTAGAAACGCGTTGTTAGATGTTTCATACGTTCGTCAAACTTGTACAAAGCTCATTGAGGAACTTATAAGCACTCATGTTGCATGAAACTTGGTTTAGAGTCCTAGAAACGCGTTGTTAGATGTTTCATAAATTCGTGAAACTTGTACAAAGCTCATTGAGGAACTTATAAGCACTCATGTTGCATGAAACTTTGTTTAGAGTCCTAGAAACGCGTTGTTATATGTTTCATACGTTCGTCAAACTTGTACAAAGCTCATTGAGGAACTTATAAGCACTAATTTTGCATGAAACTTGGTTTAGAGTCCTAGAAACTCGTTGTTAGATGTTTCATAAGTTCGTGAAACTTGTACAAAGCTCATTGAGGAACTTATAAGCATTCATGTTGCATGAAACTTGGTTTAGAGTCCTAGAAACGCGTTGTTAGATGTTTCATAAGTTCGTCAAACTTGTACAAAGCTCATTGAGGAATTTATAAGCACTCATGTTGCGTGAAACTTGGTTTAGAGTCAAAGAAACGCGTTGTTAGATGTTTCATACGTTCGTCAAACTTGTACAAAGCTCATTGAGACACTTATAATCACTCATGTTGCATGAAACTTTGTTTAGAGTCCTAGAAACGCGTTGTTAGATATTTCATAAGTTCGTGAAACTTGTACAAAGCTCATTGAGGAACTTATAAGCACTCATATTTCAGTATACTTGGTTTAGAGTCCTAGAAACGCGTTGTTAGATGTTTCCTAAGTTCGTCAAACTTGTATAAAGCTCATTGAGGAACTTATAAGCTCTCATGTTGCATTAAACTTGGTTTAGAGTCCTAGAAACACGTTGTTAGAAGTTTCATACGTTCGTAAAACTTGTACAAAGCTCATTGAGGAACTTATAAGCACTCATGTTGCATGATACTTGGTTTAGATTCCTAGAAACGTGTTGTTAGATGTTTCCTAAGTTCGTAAAACTTGTATAAAGCTCATTGAGGAACTTATAAGCTCTCATGTTGCATTAAACTTGGTTTAGAGTCCTAGAAACACGTTGTTAGATGTTTCATACGTTCGTCAAACTTGTACAAATCTCATTGAGGATCTTATAAGCTCTCATGTTGCATAAAACTTGGTTTAGAGTCCTAGAAACGAGTTGTTAGATGTTTCATAAGTTCATCAAACTTATACAAAGCTCATTGAGGAATTTATAAGCTCTCATGTTGCATTAAACTTGGTTTAGAGTCCTAGAAACGAGTTGTTAGATGTTTCATACGTTCGTCAAACTTGTACAAAGCTCATTGAGGAACTTATAAGCACTCATTTTGCATGAAACTTGATTTATAGTTTTAGAAACGCGTTGTTAGATGTTTCATACGTTTGCAAAACTTGTACAAAGCTCATTGAGGAACTTATTAGCACTCATGTTGCATGAAACTTGGTTTAGAGTCCTAGAAACGCGTTGTTAGATGTTTCATAATTTCGTGAAACTTGTACAAAGATCATTGAGGAACTTATAAGCACTCATGTTGCATGAAACTTTGTTTAGAGTCCTAGAAACGCGTTGGTAGATGTTTCATACGTTCTCCAAACTTGTACATAGCTCATTGAGGAACTTATAAGCTCTCATGTTGCATGAAACTTGGTTTAGAGTCCTAGAAACGAGTTGTTAGATGTTTCATAAGTTCGTCAAACTTGTACAAAGTTCATTGAGACACTTATAAACACTCATGTTGCATGAAACTTGGTTTAAAGTCCTAGAAAAGCGTTGTTAGATGTTTCATACGTTCGTCAAACTTGTACAAATCTCATTGAGGAACCTATAAGCACTCATGTTGCATGAAACTTTGTTTAGAGTCCTAGAAACGCGTTGTTAGATGTTTCATACGTTCGTCAAACTTGTACCAAGTTCATTGAGGAACTTATAAGCTCTCATGTTGCATGAAACTTGGTTTAGAGTCCTAGAAACGCGTTGTTAGATGTTTCATACGTTCGTCAAACTTGTACAAAGCTCATTGAGGAACTTATAAGCACTCATATTGCATGAAACTTGGTTTATAGTCCTAGAAACGCATTGTTAGATGTTTCATACGTTCGTCAAACTTGTACAAAGCTCAATGAGACACTTATAAACACTCATGGTGCATGAAACTTGGTTTAGAGTCCTAGAAACGCGTTGTTAGATGTTTCATAATTTCGTGAAACTTGTACAAAGATCATTGAGGAACTTATAAGCACTCATGTTGCATGAAACTTTGTTTAGAGTCCTAGAAACGCGTTGGTAGATGTTTCATACGTTCTCCAAACTTGTACATAGCTCATTGAGGAACTTATAAGCTCTCATGTTGCATGAAACTTGGTTTAGAGTCCTAGAAACACGTTGTTAGAAGTTTCATACGTTCGTAAAACTTGTACAAAGCTCATTGAGGAACTTATAAGCACTCATGTTGCATGATACTTGGTTTAGATTCCTAGAAACGTGTTGTTAGATGTTTCCTAAGTTCGTAAAACTTGTATAAAGCTCATTGAGGAACTTATAAGCTCTCATGTTTCATTAAACTTGGTTTAGAGTCCTAGAAACACGTTGTTAGATGTTTCATACGTTCGTCAAACTTGTACAAATCTCATTGAGGATCTTATAAGCTCTCATGTTGCATAAAACTTGGTTTAGAGTCCTAGAAACGAGTTGTTAGATGTTTCATAAGTTCATCAAACTTATACAAAGCTCATTGAGGAATTTATAAGCTCTCATGTTGCATTAAACTTGGTTTAGAGTCCTAGAAACGAGTTGTTAGATGTTTCATACGTTCGTCAAACTTGTACAAAGCTCATTGAGGAACTTATAAGCACTCATTTTGCATGAAACTTGATTTATTGTTTTAGAAACGCGTTGTTAGATGTTTCATACGTTTGCAAAACTTGTACAAAGCTCATTGAGGAACTTATTAGCACTCATGTTGCATGAAACTTGGTTTAGAGTCCTAGAAACGCGTTGTTAGATGTTTCATAATTTCGTGAAACTTGTACAAAGATCATTGAGGAACTTATAAGCACTCATGTTGCATGAAACTTTGTTTAGAGTCCTAGAAACGCGTTGGTAGATGTTTCATACGTTCTCCAAACTTGTACATAGCTCATTGAGGAACTTATAAGCTCTCATGTTGCATGAAACTTGGTTTAGAGTCCTAGAAACGAGTTGTTAGATGTTTCATAAGTTCGTCAAACTTGTACAAAGTTCATTGAGACACTTATAAACACTCATGTTGCATGAAACTTGGTTTAAAGTCCTAGAAAAGCGTTGTTAGATGTTTCATACATTCGTCAAACTTGTACAAATCTCATTGAGGAACCTATAAGCACTCATGTTGCATGAAACTTTGTTTAGAGTCCTAGAAACGCGTTGTTAGATGTTTCATACGTTCGTCAAACTTGTACCAAGTTCATTGAGGAACTTATAAGCTCTCATGTTGCATGAAACTTGGTTTAGAGTCCTAGAAACGCGTTGTTAGATGTTTCATACGTTCGTCAAACTTGTACAAAGCTCATTGAGGAACTTATAAGCACTCATATTGCATGAAACTTGGTTTATAGTCCTAGAAACGCATTGTTAGATGTTTCATACGTTCGTCAAACTTGTACAAAGCTCAATGAGACACTTATAAACAGTCATGGTGCATGAAACTTGGTTTAGAGTCCTAGAAACGCGTTGTTAGATGTTTCATACGTTCGTCAAACTTGTACAAAGCTCATTGAGGAACTTATAAGCACTCATGTTGCATGAAACTTGGTTTAGAGTCATAGAAACGCGTTGTTAAATGTTTCATACGTTCGTCGAACTTGTACAAAGCTCATTGAGGAACTTATAAGCTCTCATGTTGCATGAAACTTGGTTTAGAGTCCTAGAAACGCGTTGTTAGATGTTTCATAAGTTCGTGAAACTTGTATAAAGCTCATTGAGGAACTTATAAGCTCTCATGTTGCATGAAACTTGGTTTAGAGTCCTAGAAACACGTTGTTAGATGTTTCATACCTTCGTCAAACTTGTACAAATCTCATTGAGGAACTTATAAGCTCTCATGTTGCATGAAACTTGGTTTAGAGTCCTAGAAACGAGTTGTTAGATGTTTCATACGTTCGTCAAACTTATACAAAGCTCATTGAGGAACTTATAATCTCTCATGTTGCATGAAACTTGGTTTAGAGTCCTAGAAACGAGTTGTTAGATGTTTCATAAGTTCGTCAAACTTATACAAACCTCATTGAGATACTTATAAGCACTCATGTTGGATGAATCTTTATTTAGAGTCCTAGAAACGAGTTGTTAGATGTTTCATAAGTTCGTCAAACTTGTACAAAGCTCATTGAGACACTTATAAACACTCATGTTGCATGAAACTTTGTTTAGAGTCCTAGAAACGCGTTGTTAGATGTTTCATACGTTCGTCAAACTTGTACAAAGCTCATTGAGGAACTTATAAGCACTCATGTTGCATGAAACTTAGTTTAGAGTCCTAGAAACGCGTTGTTAGATGTTTCATAAATTCGTGAAACTTGTACAAAGCTCATTGAGGAACTTATAAGCACTCATGTTGCATGAAACTTTGTTTAGAGTCCTAGAAACGCGTTGTTATATGTTTCATACGTTCGTCAAACTTGTACAAAGCTCATTGAGGAACTTATAAGCACTCATGTTGCATGAAACTTGGTTTAGAGTCCTAGAAACTCGTTGTTAGATGTTTCATAAGTTCGTGAAACTTGTACAAAGGTCATTGAGGAACTTATAAGCATTCATGTTGCATGAAACTTGGTTTAGAGTCCTAGAAACGCGTTGTTAGATGTTTCATAGGTTCGTCAAACTTGTACAAAGCTCATTGAGGCACTTATAATCACTCATGTTGCATGAAACTTTGTTTAGAGTCCTAGAAACGCGTTGTTAGATGTTTCATACGTTCGTCAAACTTGTACAAAGCTCATTGTGGAACTTATAAGCTCTCATGTTGCGTGAAACTTGGTTTAGAGTCAAAGAAACGCGTTGTTAGATGTTTCATACGTTCGTCAAACTTGTACAAAGCTCATTGAGACACTTATAATCACTCATGTTGCATGAAACTTTGTTTAGAGTCCTAGAAACGCGTTGTTAGATGTTTCATAAGTTCGTGAAACTTGTACAAAGCTCATTGAGGAACTTATAAGCACTCATGTTGCATGAAACTTGGTTTAGAGTACTATAAACACGTTGTTAGATGTTTCATACGTTCGTCAAACTTGTACAAAGCTCATTGTGGAACTTATAAGCTCTCATGTTGCGTGAAACTTGGTTTAGAGTCAAAGAAACGCGTTGTTAGATGTTTCATACGTTCGTCAAACTTGTACAAAGCTCATTGAGACACTTATAATCACTCATGTTGCATGAAACTTTGTTTAGAGTCCTAGAAACGTGTTGTTAGATGTTTCATAAGTTCGTGAAACTTGTACAAAGCTCATTGAGGAAATTATAAGCACTCATGTTGCATGATACTTGGTTTAGATTCCTAGAAACGTGTTGTTAGATGTTTCCTAAGTTCGTAAAACTTGTATAAAGCTCATTGAGGAACTTATAAGCTCTCATGTTGCATTAAACTTGGTTTAGAGTCCTAGAAACACGTTGTTAGATGTTTCATACGTTCGTCAAACTTGTACAAATCTCATTGAGGATCTTATAAGCTCCTATGTTGCATAAACCTTGGTTTAGAGTCCTAGAAACGAGTTGTTAGATGTTTCATAAGTTCATCAAACTTATACAAAGCTCATTGAGGAACTTATAAGCTCTCATGTTGCATGAAACTTGGTTTAGAGTCCTAGAAACGAGTTGTTAGATGTTTCATACGTTCGTCAAACTTATACAAAGCTCATTGAGGAACTTATAATCTCTCATGTTGCATGAAACTTGGTTTAGAGTCCTAGAAACGAGTTGTTAGATGTTTCATAAGTTCGTCAAACTTATACAAAGCTCATTGAGGAACTTATAAGCTCTCATGTTGCATGAAACTTGGTTTAGAGTCCTAGAAACGAGTTGTTAGATGTTTCATAAGTTCGTCAAACTTGTACAAAGCTCATTGAGACACTTATAAACACTCATGTTGCATGAAACTTGGTTTAGAGTCATAGAAACGCGTTGTTAGATGTTTCATACGTTCGTCAAACTTGTAAAAAACTCATTTAGGAACTTATAAGCACTCATGTTGCATGAAACTTGTTTTAGATTCCTAGAAACGCGTTGTTAGATGTTTCATAAATTCGTGAAACTTGTACAAAGCTTATTGAGGAACTTATAAGCACTCATGTTTCATGAAACTTTGTTTAGAGTCCTAGAAACGCGTTGTTATATGTTTCATACGTTCGTCAAACTTGTACAAAGCTCATTGAGGAACTTATAAGCTCTCATGTTGCATGAAACTTGGTGTAGAGTCCTAGAAACGAGTTGTTAGATGTTTCATAAGTTCGTCAAACTTGTAAAAAGCTCATTGAGACACTTATAAACACTCATGTTGCATGAAACTTGGTTTAAAGTCCTAGAAAAGCGTTGTTAGATGTTTCATACGTTCGTCAAACTTGTACAAAGCTCATTGAGGAACCTATTAGCACTCATGTTGCATGAAACTTGGTTTAGAGTCCTAGAAACGCGTTGTTAGATGTTTCATACGTTCGTCAAACTTGTACAAAGCTCATTGAGGAACTTATAAGCTCTCATGTTGCATGAAACTTGGTTTAGAGTCCTAGAAACGCGTTGTTAGATGTTTCATACGTTCGTCAAACTTGTACAAAGCTCATTGAGGAACTTATAAGCAATCATATTGCATGAAACTTGGTTTAGAATCCTAGAAACGAGTTGTTAGATGTTTCATAAGTTCGTCAAACTTATACAAAGCTCATTGAGGAACTTATAAGCTCTCATGTTGCATGAAACTTGGTTTAGAGTCCTAGAAACGAGTTGTTAGATGTTTCATAAGTTCGTCAAAACTGTACAAAGCTCATTGAGACACTTATAAACACTCATGTTGCATGAAACTTGGTTTAGAGTCCTAGAAACGCGTTGTTAGATGTTTCATACGTTCGTCAAACTTGTAAAAAACTCATTTAGGAACTTATAAGCACTCATGTTGCATGAAACTTGTTTTAGATTCCTAGAAACGCGTTGTTAGATGTTTCATAAATTCGTGAAACTTGTACAAAGCTTATTGAGGAACTTATAAGCACTCATGTTGCATGAAACTTTGTTTAGAGTCCTAGAAACGCGTTGTTATATGTTTCATACGTTCGTCAAACTTGTACAAAGCTCATTGAGGAACTTATAAGCTCTCATGTTGCATGAAACTTGGTGTAGAGTCCTAGAAACGAGTTGTTAGATGTTTCATAAGTTCGTCAAACTTGTAAAAGCTCATTGAGACACTTATAAACACTCATGTTGCATGAAACTTGGTTTAAAGTCCTAGAAAAGCGTTGTTAGATGTTTCATACGTTCGTCAAACTTGTACAAAGCTCATTGAGGAACCTATTAGCACTCATGTTGCATGAAACTTGGTTTAGAGTCCTAGAAACGCGTTGTTAGATGTTTCATACGTTCGTCAAACTTGTACAAAGCTCATTGAGGAACTTATAAGCTCTCATGTTGCATGAAACTTGGTTTAGAGTCCTAGAAACGCGTTGTTAGATGTTTCATACGTTCGTCAAACTTGTACAAAGCTCATTGAGGAACTTATAAGCAATCATATTGCATGAAACTTTGTTTATAGTCCTAGAAACGCGTTGTTAGATGTTTCATAAATTCGTGAAACTTGTACAAAGCTTATTGAGGAACTTATAAGCTCTCATGTTGCATGAAACTTGGTTTAGAGTCCTAGAAACGAGTGGTTAGATGTTTCATAAGTTCGTCAAACTTGTACAAAGCTCATTGAGACACTATTAAACACTCATGTTGCATGAAACTTGGTTTAAAGTCCTAGAAAAGCGTTGTTAAATGTTTCATACGTTCGTCAAACTTGTACAAAGCTCATTGAGGAACCTATAAGCAATCATGTTGCATGAAACTTGGTTCAGAGTCCTAGAAACGCGTTGTTAGATGTTTCATACGTTCGTCAAACTTGTACCAAGTTCATTGAGGAACTTATAAGCTCTCATGTTGCATGAAACTTGGTTTAGAGTCCTAGAAACGCGTTGTTAGATGTTTCATACGTTCGTCAAACTTGTACAAAGCTCATTGAGGAACTTATAAGCACTCATATTGCACGGAACTTGGTTTATAGTCCTAGAAACGCGTTGTTAGATATTTCATTCGTTCGTCAAACTTGTAAAAAGCTCAATGAGACTTTTATAAACACTCATGGTTCATGAAACTTGGTTTAGAGTCCTAGAAACGCGTTGTTAGATGTTTCATACATTCCTCAAACTTGTACAAAGCTCATTGAGGAACTTATAAGCACTCATGTTGCATCAAAACTTGGTTTAGAGTCCTAGAAACGCGTTGTTAAATGTTTCATACGTTCGTCGAACTTGTACAAAGCTCATTGAGGAACTTATAAGCTCTCATGTTGCATGAAACTTGGTTTAGAGTCCTAGAAACGCGTTGTTAGATGTTTCATAAGTTTGTGAAACTTGTATAAAGCTCATTGAGGAACTTATAAGCTCTCATGTTGCATGAAACATGGTTTAGAGTCCTAGAAACACGTTGTTAGATGTTTCATACGTTCGTCAAACTTGTAAAAATCTTATTGACGAACTTATAAGCTCTCATGTTGCATGAAACTTGGTTTAGAGTCCTAGAAACGAGTTGTTAGATGTTTCATAAGTTCGTCAAACTTATACAAAGCTCATTGAGGGACTTATAATCTCTCATGTTGCATGAAACTTGGTTTAGAGTCCTAGAAACGAGTTGTTAGATGTTTTATAAGTTCGTCAAACTTATACAAAGCTCATTGAGATACTTATGAGCACTCATGTTGCATGAATCTTTATTTAGAGTCCTAGAAACGCGTTGTTAGATGTTTCATAAGTTCGTCAAACTTGTACAAAGCTCATTGAGACACTTATAAACACTCATGTTGCATGAAACTTGGTTTAGAGTCCTATAAACGCGTTGTTAGATGTTTCATACGTTCGTCAAACTTGTACAAAGCTCATTGAGGAACTTATAAGAATTCATGTTGCATGTAACTTGGTTTAGAGTCCTAGAAACGCGTTGTTAGATGTTTCATAAGTTCGTGAAACTTGTACAAAGCTCATTGAGGAACTTATAAGCTCTCATGTTGCATTAAACTTGGTTTAGAGTCCTAGAAATGCGTTGTTAAATGTTTCATACGTTCGTCAAACTTGTACAAAACTCATTGAGGAACTTATAAGCTCTCATGTTGCATGACACTTGGCTTAGAGTCCTAGAAACTATTTGTTAGATGTTTCATACGTTCGTAAAACTTGTACAAAGCTCATTGAGGAACTTATAAGCACTCATTTTGCATGAAACTTGGTTTAGAGTTTTAGAAACGCGTTGTTAGATGTTTCATACGTTCGTCAAACTTGTACAAAGCTCATTGAGGAACTTATAAGCACTCATCTTGCATGAAACTTGGTTTAGAGTCCTAGAAACGCATTGTTAGATGTTTCATAATTTCGTGAAACTTGTACAAAGCTCATTGAGGAACTTATAAGCACTCATGTTGCATGAAACTTTGTTTAGAGTCCTAGAAACGCGTTGTTAGATGTTTCATACGTTCGCCAAACTTGTACATAGCTCATTGAGGAACTTATAAGCTCTCATGTTGCATGAAACTTGGTTTAGAGTCCTAGAAAAGAGTTGTTAGAAGTTTCATAAGTTCGTCAAACTTGTACAAAGCTCATTGAGACACTTATAAACACTCATGTTGCATGAAACTTGGTTTAAAGTCCTAGAAAAGGGTTGTTAGATGTTTCATACGTTCGTCAAACTTGTACAAAGCTCATTGAGGAACCTATAAGCACTTATGTTGCATGAAACTTGGTTTAGAGTCCTAGAAACGCGTTGTTAGATGTTTCATACGTTCGTCAAACTTGTACCAAGTTCATTGAGGAACTTATAAGCTCTCATGTTGCATAAAACTTGGTTTAGAGTCCAAGAAACGCGTTGTTAGATGTTTCATACGTTCGTCAAACTTGTACAAAGCTCATTGAGGAACTTATAAGCACTCATATTGCATGAAACTTGGTTTATAGTCCTAGAAACGCATTGTTAGATGTTTCATACGTTCGTCAAACTTGTACAAAGCTCAATGAGGAACTTATAAACACTCATGGTGCATGAAACTTGGTTTAGAGTCCTAGAAACGCGTTGTTAGATGTTTCATACGTTCGTCAAACTTGTACAAAGCTCATTGAGGAACTTATAAGCACTCATGTTGCATTAAACTTGGTTTAGAGTCCTAGAAATGCGTTGTTATATGTTTCATACGTTCGTCAAACTTTTACAAAGCTCATTGAGGAACTTATAAGCACTCATGTTGCATGAAACTTGGTTTAGAGTCCTAGAAACGCGTTGTTAGATGTTTCATACGTTCGTCAAATTTGTACAAAGCTCATTGAGACACTTATAATCACTCATGTTACAGAAAACTTTGTTTAGAGTCCTAGAAACGCATTGTTAGATGTTTCATACGTTCGTCAAACTTGTACAAAACTCATTGAGGAACTTATAAGCTCTCATGTTGCATGACACTTGGCTTAGAGTCCTAGAAACGATTTGTTAGATGTTTCATACGTTCGTCAAACTTGTACAAAGCTCATTGAGGAACTTATAAGCACTCATTTTGCATGAAACTTGGTTTAGAGTTTTAGAAACGCGTTGTTAGATGTTTCATACGTTTGCAAAACTTGTGCAAAGCTCATTGAGGAACTTATAAGCACTCATGTTGCATGAAACTTGGTTTAGAGTCCTAGAAACGCGTTGTTAGATGTTTCATAATTTCGTGAAACTTGTACAAAGATCATTGAGAAACTTATAAGCACTCATATTGCATGAAACTTTGTTTAGAGTCCTAGAAACGCGTTGTTAGATGTTTCATACGTTCGCCAAACTTGTACATAGCTCATTGAGGAACTTATAAGCTCTCATGTTGCATGAAACTTGGTTTAGAGTCCTAGAAACGAGTTGTTAGATGTTTCATAAGTTCGTCAAACTTGTACAAAGCTCATTGAGACACTTATAAACACTCATGTTGCATTAAACTTGGTTTAAAGTCCTAGAAAAGCGTTGTTAGATGTTTCATACGTTCGTCAAACTTGTACAAAGCTCATTGAGGAACCTATAAGCACTCATGTTGCATGAAACTTTGTTTAGAGTCCTAGAAAGGCGTTGTTAGATGTTTCATACGTTCGTCAAACTTGTACAAAGTTCATTGAGGAACTTATAAGCTCTCATGTTGCATGAAACTTGGTTTAGAGTCCGAGAAACGCGTTGTTAGATGTTTCATACGTTCGTCAAACTTGTACAAAGCTCATTGAGGAACTTATAAGCACTCATATTGCATGAAACTTGGTTTATAGTCCTAGAAACGCATTGTTAGATGTTTCATACGTTCGTCAAACTTGTACAAAGCTCAATGAGACACTTATAAACACTCATGGTGCATGAAACTTGGTTTAGAGTCCTAGAAACGTGTTGTTAGATGTTTCATACGTTCGTCAAACTTGTACAAAGCTCATTGAGGAACTTATAAGCACTCATGTTGCATGAAACTTGGTTTAGAGTCATAGAAACGCGTTGTTAAATGTTTCATACGTTCGTCGAACTTGTACAAAGCTCATTGAGGAACTTATAAGCTCTCATGTTGCATGAAACTTGGTTTAGAGTCCTAGAAACGCGTTGTTAGATGTTTCATAAGTTCGTGAAACTTGTATAAAGCTCATTGAGGAACTTATAAGCTCTCATGTTGCATGAAACTTGGTTTAGAGTCCTAGAAACACGTTGTTAGATGTTTCATACGTTCGTCAAACTTGTACAAATCTTATTGAGGAACTTATAAGCTCTCATGTTGCATGAAACTTGGTTTAGAGTCCTAGAAACGAGTTGTTAGATGTTTCATACGTTCGTCAAACTTATACAAAGCTCATTGAGGAACTTATAATCTCTCATGTTGCATGAAACTTGGTTTAGAGTCCTAGAAACGAGTTGTTAGATGTTTCATAAGTTCGTCAAACTTATACAAAGCTCATTGAGATACTTATAAGCACTCATGTTGCATGAATCTTTCTTTAGAGTCCTAGAAACGAGTTGTTAGATGTTTCATAAGTTCGTCAAACTTGTTCAAAGCTCATTGAGACACTTATAAACACTCATATTGCATGAAACTTTGTTTAGAGTCCTAGAAAGGAGTTGTTAGATGTTTCATACGTTCGTCAAACTTGTACAAAGCTCATTGAGGAACTTATAAGCACTCATGTTGCATGAAACTTGGTTTAGAGTCCTAGAAACGCGTTGTTAAATGTTTCATAAATTCGTGAAACTTGTACAAAGCTCATTGAGGAACTTATAAGCACTCATGTTGCATGAAACTTTGTTTAGAGTCCTAGAAACGCGTTGTTATATGTTTCATACGTTCGTCAAACTTGTACAAAGCTCATTGAGGAACTTATAAGCATTCATGTTGCATGAAACTTGGTTTAGAGTCCTAGAAACTCGTTGTTAGATGTTTCATAAGTTCGTGAAACTTGTACAAAGCTCATTGAGGAACTTATAAGCATTCATGTTGCATGAAACTTGTTTTAGAGTCCTAGAAACGCGTTGTTTGATGTATCATACGTTCGTCAAACTTGTACAAAGCTCATTGAGACACTTATAAACACTCATGTTGCATGAAACTTGGTTTAGAGTCCTAGAAACACGTTGTTAGATGTTTCATACGTTCGTCAAACTTGTACAAAGCTCATTGTGGAACTTATAAGCTCTCATGTTGCGTGAAACTTGGTTTAGAGTCCAAGAAACGCGTTGTTAGATGTTTCATACGTTCGTCAAACTTGTAAAAAGCTCATTGAGACACTTATAATCACTCATGTTGCATGAAACTTTGTTTAGAGTCCTAGAAACGCGTTGTTAGATGTTTCATAAGTTCGTGAAACTTGTACAAAGCTCATTGAGGAACTTATAAGCACTCATGTTTCATGATACTTGGTTTAGAGTCCTAGAAACGCGTTGTTAGATGTTTCCTAAGTTCGTCAAACTTGTATAAAGCTCATTGAGGAACTTATAAGCTCTCATGTTGCATTAAACTTGGTTTAGAGTCCTAGAAACACGTTGT
Source organism: Cochlearia excelsa (assembly GCA_963556525.1). Lineage (NCBI taxonomy): Eukaryota > Viridiplantae > Streptophyta > Magnoliopsida > Brassicales > Brassicaceae > Cochlearia > Cochlearia excelsa. The sequence continues at coordinate 32,271,668 of OY748327.1, read as the reverse complement.
TAGAAGTTTCATACGTTCGTAATACTTGTACAAAGCTCATTGAGGAACTTATAAGCACTCATGTTGCATGATACTTGGTTTAGAGTCCTAGAAACGTGTTGTTAGATGTTTCCTAAGTTCGTAAAACTTGTATAAAGCTCATTGAGGAACTTATAAGCTCTCATGTTGCATTAAACTTGGTTTAGAGTCCTAGAAACACGTTGTTAGATGTTTCATACGTTCGTCAAACTTGTACAAATCTCATTGAGGATCTTATAAGCTCTCATGTTGCATAAAACTTGGTTTAGAGTCCTAGAAACGAGTTGTTAGATGTTTCATAAGTTCATCAAACTTATACAAAGCTCATTGAGGAACTTATAAGCTCTCATGTTGCATGAAACTTGATTTAGAGTCCTAGAAACGCGTTGTTAGATGTTTCATAAGTTCGTCAAACTTGTACAAAGCTCATTGAGACACTTATAAACACTCATGTTGCATGAAACTTTGTTTAGAGTCCTAGAAACGCGTTGTTAGATGTTTCATACGTTCGTCAAACTTGTACAAAGCTCATTGACGAATTTATAAGAACTCATGTTGCATGTAACTTGGTGAGTCCTAGAAACGCGTTGTTAGACGTTTCATAAGTTAGTAAAACTTGTACAAAGCTCATTGAGGAACTTATAAGCACTCATGTTGCATGAAACTTGGTTTAGATTCCTAGAAACGCATTGTTAGATGTTTCATATGTCGTCAAACTTGTACAAAGGTCATTGAGACACTTATAATCACTCATGTTGCATGAAAATTTGTTTAGAGTCCTAGAAACGCGTTGTTAGATGTTTCATACGTTCTTCAAACTTGTACAAAGCTCATTGAGGAACTTATATGCTCTCATGTTGCATGAAACTTGGTTTAGAGTCCTAGAAACGAGTTGTTAGATGTTTAATAAGTTCGTCAAACTTGTACAAAGCTCATTGAGACACTTATAAACACTCATGTTGCATGAAACTTTGTTTAGAGTCCTAGAAATGCATTGTTAGATGTTTCATACGTTCGTCAAACTTGTACAAAACTCATTTAGGAACTTATAAGCACTCATGTTGCATGAAACTTGGTTTAGATTCCTAGAAACGTGTTGTTAGATGTTTCATAAATTCGTGAAACTTGTACAAAGCTTATTGAGGAACTTATAAGAACTCATGTTGCATGAAACTTTGTTTAGAGTCCTAGAAACGCGTTGTTGTATGTTTCATACGTTCGTCAAACTTGTACAAAGCTCATTGAGGAACTTATAAGCTCTCATGTTGCATGAAACTTGGTGTAGAGTCCTAAAAACGAGTTGTTAGATGTTTCATAAGTTCGTCAAACTTGTACAAAGCTCATTGAGACACTTATAAACACTCATGTTGCATGAAACTTGGTTTAAAGTCCTAGAAAACCGTTGTTAGATGTTCATACGTTCGTCAAACTTGTACAAAGCTCATTGAGGAACCTATTAGCACTCATGTTGCATGAAACTTGGTTTAGAGTCCTAGAAACGCGTTGTTAGATGTTTCATACGTTCGTCAAACTTGTACAAAGCTCATTGAGGAACTTATAAGCTCTCATGTTGCATGAAACTTGGTTTAGAGTCCTAGAAACGCGTTGTTAGATGTTTCATACGTTCGTCAAACTTGTACAAAGCTCATTGAGGAACTTATAAGCACTCATATTGCATGAAACTTGGTTTATAGTCCTAGAAACGAGTTGTTTGATGTTTCATAAGTTCGTCAAACTTGTACAAAGCTCATTGAGACACTAATAAACACTCATGTTGCATGAAACTTGGTTTAAAGTCCTAGAAAAGCGTTGTTAGATGTTTCATACGTTCGTCAAACTTGTACAAAGCTCATTGAGGAACCTATAAGCACTCATGTTGCATGAAACTTGGTTTAGAGTCCTAGAAACGCGTTGTTAGATGTTTCATACGTTCGTCAAACTTGTACCAAGTTCATTGAGGAACTTATAAGCTCTCATGTTGCATGAAACTTGGTTTAGAGTCCTAGAAACGCGTTGTTAGATGTTTCATACGTTCGTCAAACTTGTACAAAGCTCATTGAGGAACTTATAAGCACTCATATTGCATGAAACTTGGTTTATAGTCCTAGAAACGCGTTGTTAGATGTTTCATAAGTTCGTCAAACTTATACAAAGGTCATTGAGGAACTTATAATCTCTCATGTTGCATGAAACTTGGTTTAGGGTCCTAGAAACGAGTTGTTAGATGTTTCATAAGTTCGTCAAACTTATACAAAGCTCATTGAGATACTTATAAGCACTCATGTTGCATGAATCTTTATTTAGAGTCCTAGAAACGCGTTGTTATATGTTTCATAAGTTTGTCAAACTTGTACAAAGCTCATTGAGACACTTATAAACACTCATGTTGCATGAAACTTGGTTTAGAGTCCCAGAAACGCATTGTTAGATGTTTCATACGTTCGTCAAACTTGTACAAAGCTCATTGAGGAACTTATAAGAACTCATGTTGCATGTAACTTGGTTTAGAGTCCTAGAAACGCGTTGTTAGATGTTTCATAAGTTCGTCAAACTTATACAAAGCTCATTGAGGAACTTATAAGCTCTCATGTTGCATGAAACTTGGTGTAGAGTACTAGAAACGAGTTGTTAGATGTTTCATAAGTTCGTCAAACTTGTACAAAGCTCATTGAGACACTTATAAACACTCATGTTGCATGAAACTTGGTTTAAAGTCCTAGAAAAGCGTTGTTAGATGTTCATACGTTCGTCAAACTTGTACAAAGCTCATTGAGGAACCTATTAGCACTCATGTTGCATGAAACTTGGTTTAGAGTCCTAGAAACGCATTGTTAGATGTTTCATACGTTCGTCAAACTTGTACAAAACTCATTTAGGAACTTATAAGCACTCATGTTGCATGAAACTTGGTTTAGATTCCTAGAAACGCGTTGTTAGATGTTTCATAAATTCGTGAAACTTGTACAAAGCTTATTGAGGAACTTATAAGAACTCATGTTGCATGAAACTTTGTTTAGAGTCCTAGAAACGCGTTGTTGTATGTTTCATACGTTCGTCAAACTTGTACAAAGCTCATTGAGGAACTTATAAGCTCTCATGTTGCATGAAACTTGGTGTAGAGTCCTAGAAACGAGTTGTTAGATGTTTCATAAGTTCGTCAAACTTGTACAAAGCTCATTGAGACACTTATAAACACTCATGTTGCATGAAACTTGGTTTAAAGTCCTAGAAAAGCGTTGTTAGATGTTCATACGTTCGTCAAACTTGTACAAAGCTCATTGAGGAACCTATTAGCACTCATGTTGCATGAAACTTGGTTTAGAGTCCTAGAAACGCGTTGTTAGATGTTTCATACGTTCGTCAAACTTGTACAAAGCTCATTGAGGAACTTATAAGCTCTCATGTTGCATGAAACTTGGTTTAGAGTCCTAGAAACGCGTTGTTAGATGTTTCATACGTTCGTCAAACTTGTACAAAGCTCATTGAGGAACTTATAAGCACTCATATTGCATGAAACTTGGTTTATAGTCCTAGAAACGAGTTGTTTGATGTTTCATAAGTTCGTCAAACTTGTACAAAGCTCATTGAGACACTAATAAACACTCATGTTGCATGAAACTTGGTTTAAAGTCCTAGAAAAGCGTTGTTAGATGTTTCATACGTTCGTCAAACTTGTACAAAGCTCATTGAGGAACCTATAAGCACTCATGTTGCATGAAACTTGGTTTAGAGTCCTAGAAACGCGTTGTTATATGTTACATACGTTCGTCAAACTTTTACAAAGCTCATTGAGGAACTTATAAGCACTCATGTTGCATGAAACTTGGTTTAGAGTCCTAGAAACGCGTTGTTAGATGTTTCATACGTTCGTCAAATTTGTACAAAGCTCATTGAGACACTTATAATCACTCATGTTACAGAAAACTTTGTTTAGAGTCCTAGAAACGCATTGTTAGATGTTTCACACGTTCGTACAAAACTCATTCATGAACTTATAAGCTCTCATGTTGCATGACACTTGGCTTAGAGTCCTAGAAACGATTTGTTAGATGTTTCATACGTTCGTCAAACTTGTACAAAGCTCATTGAGGAACTTATAAGCACTCATTTTGCATGAAACTTGGTTTAGAGTTTTAGAAACGCGTTGTTAGATGTTTCATACGTTTTCAAAACTTGTACAAAGCTCATTGAGGAACTTATAAGCACTCATCTTGCATGAAACTTGGTTTAGAGTCCTAGAAACGCGTTGTTAGATGTTTCATAATTTCGTGAAACTTGTACAAAGCTCATTGAGGAACTTATAAGCACTCATGTTGCATGAAACTTTGTTTAGAGTCCTAGAAACGCGTTGTTAGATGTTTCATACGTTCGCCAAACTTGTACATAGCTCATTGAGGAACTTATAAGCTCTCATGTTGCATGAAACTTGGTTTATAGTCCTAGAAACGAGTTGTTAGATGTTTCATAAGTTCGTCAAACTTGTACAAAGCTCATTGAGACACTTATAAACACTCATGTTGCATGAAACTTGGTTTAAAGTCCTCGAAAAGCGTTGTTAGATGTTTCATACGTTCGTCAAACTTGTACAAAGCTCATTGAGAAACCTATAAGCACTCATGTTGCATGAAACTTGGTTTAGAGTCCTAGAAACGCGTTGTTAGATGTTTCATACGTTCGTCAATCTTGTACCAAGTTCATTGAGGTACTTATAAGCTCTCATGTTGCATGAAACTTGGTTTAGAGTCCTAGAAACGCGTTGTTAGATGTTTCATACGTTCGTCAAACTTGTACAAAGCTCATTGAGGAACTTATAAGCACTCATATTGCATGAAACTTGGTTTATAGTCCTAGAAACGCATTGTTAGATGTTTCATACGTTCGTCAAACTTGTACAAAGCTCAATTAGACACTTATAAACACTCATGGTGCATGAAACTTGGTTTAGAGTCCTAGAAACGCGTTGTTTGATGTTTCATACGTTCGTGAAACTTGTACAAAGCACATTGAGGAACTTATAAGCACTCATGTTGCATGAAACTTGGTTTAGAGTCATAGAAACGCGTTGTTAAATGTTTCATACGTTCGTCGAACTTGTACAAAGCTCATTGAGGAACTTATAAGCTCTCATGTTGCATGAAACTTGGTTTAGAGTCCTAGAAACGCGTTGTTAGATGTTTCATAAGTTCGTGAAACTTGTATAAAGCTCAGTGAGGAACTTATAAGCTCTCATGTTGCATGAAACTTGGTTTAGAGTCCTAGAAACACGTTGTTAGATGTTTCATACGTTCGTCAAACTTGTACAAATCTCATTGAGGAACTTATCAGCTCTCATGTTGCATGAAACTTGGTTTAGAGTCCTAGAAACGAGTTGTTAGATGTTTCATAAGTTCGTCAAACTTATACAAAGCTCATTGAGGAACTTATAATCTCTCATGTTGCATGAAACTTGGTTTAGAGTCCCAGAAACGAGTTGTTAGATGTTTCATAAGTTCGTCAAACTTATACAAAGCTCATTGAGATACTTATAAGCACTCATGTTGCATGAATCTTTATTTAGAGTCCTAGAAACGAGTTGTTAGATGTTTGATAAGTTCATCAAACTTGTACAAAGCTCATTGAGACACTTATAAACACTCATGTTGCATGAAACTTTGTTTAGAGTCCTAGAAACGCGTTGTTAGATGTTTCATACGTTCGTCAAACTTGTACAAAGCTCATTGAGGAACTTATAAGCACTCATATTGCATGAAACTTGGTTTAGAGTCATAGAAACGCGTTGTTAAATGTTTCATACGTTCGTCGAACTTGTACAAAGCTCATTGAGGAACTTATAAGCACTCATGTTGCATGATACTTGGTTTAGAGTCCTAGAAACGTGTTGTTAGATGTTTCCTAAGTTCGTAAAATTTGTATAAAGCTCATTGAGGAACTTATAAGCTCTCATGTTGCATTAAACTTGGTTTAGAGTCCTAGAAACATGTTGTTAGATGTTTCATACGTTCGTCAAACTTGTACAAATCTCATTGAGGATCTTATAAGCTCTCATGTTGCATAAAACTTGGTTTAGAGTCCTAGAAACGAGTTGTTAGATGTTTCATAAGTTCGTCAAACTTATACAAAGCTCATTGAGGAACTTATAATCTCTCATGTTGCATGAAACTTGGTTTAGAGTCCTAGAAACGAGTTGTTAGATGTTTCATAAGTTCGTCAAACTTATACAAAGCTCATTGAGATACTTATAAGCACTCATGTTGCATGAAACTTGATTTAGAGTCCTAGAAACGCGTTGTTAGATGTTTCATAAGTTCGTCAAACTTGTACAAAGCTCATTGAGACACTTATAAACACTCATGTTGCATTAAACTTTGTTTAGAGTCCTAGAAACGCGTTGTTAGATGTTTCATACGTTCGTCAAACTTGTACAAAGCTCATTGAGGAATTTATAAGAACTCATGTTGCATGTAACTTGGTTTAGAGTCCTAGAAACGCGTTGTTAGATGTTTCATAAGTTCGTGAAACTTGTATAAAGCTCAGTGAGGAACTTATAAGCTCTCATGTTGCATGAAACTTGGTTTAGAGTCCTAGAAACACGTTGTTAGATGTTTCATACGTTCGTCAAACTTGTACAAATCTCATTGAGGAACTTATCAGCTCTCATGTTGCATGAAACTTGGTTTAGAGTCCTAGAAACGAGTTGTTAGATGTTTCATAAGTTCGTCAAACTTATACAAAGCTCATTGAGGAACTTATAATCTCTCATGTTGCATGAAACTTGGTTTAGAGTCCTAGAAACGAGTTGTTAGATGTTTCATAAGTTCGTCAAACTTATACAAAGCTCATTGAGATACTTATAAGCACTCATGTTGCATGAATCTTTATTTAGAGTCCTAGAAACGAGTTGTTAGATGTTTGATAAGTTCATCAAACTTGTACAAAGCTCATTGAGACACTTATAAACACTCATGTTGCATGAAACTTTGTTTAGAGTCCTAGAAACGCGTTGTTAGATGTTTCATACGTTCGTCAAACTTGTACAAAGCTCATTGAGGAATTTATAAGCACTCATATTGCATGAAACTTGGTTTAGAGTCATAGAAACGCGTTGTTAAATGTTTCATACGTTCGTCGAACTTGTACAAAGCTCATTGAGGAACTTATAAGCACTCATGTTGCATGATACTTGGTTTAGAGTCCTAGAAACGTGTTGTTAGATGTTTCATACGTTTTGTTAGATGTTTCATACGTTCGTCAAACTTGTACAAAGCTCATAGAAAAGCGTTGTTAGATGTTTCATACGTTTGTCAAACTTGTACAAAGCTCATTGAGGAACCTATAAGCACTCATGTTGCATGAAACTTGGTTTAGAGTCCTAGAAACGCGTTGTTAGATGTTTCATACGTTCGTCAAACTTGTACCAAGTTCATTGAGGAACTTATAAGCTCCCATGTTGCATGAAACTTGGTTTAGAGTCCTAGAAACGCGTTGTTAGATGTTTCATACGTTCGTCAAACTTGTACAAAGCTCATTGAGGAACTTATAAGCACTCATATTGCATGAAACTTGGTTTATAGTCCTAGAAACGCGTTGTTAGATGTTTCATACGTTCGTCAAACTTGTACAAAGCTCAATGAGACACTTATAAACACTCATGGTGCATGAAACTTGGTTTAGAGTCCTAGAAACGTGTTGTTAGATGTTTCATACGTTCGTCAAACTTGTACAAAGCTCATTGAGGAACTTATAAGCACTCATGTTGCATGAAACTTGGTTTAGAGTCCTAGAAACGCGTTGTTAAATGTTTCATACGTTCGTCGAACTTGTACAAAGCTCATTGAGGAACTTATAAGCTCTCATGTTGCATGAAACCAAGTTTAGAGTCCTAGAAACGCGTTGTTAGATGTTTCATAAGTTCGTGAAACTTGTATAAAGCTCATTAAGGAACTTATAAGCTCTCATGTTGCATGAAACTTGGTTTAGAGTCCTAGAAACACGTTGTTAGATATTTCATACGTTCGTCAAACTTGTACAAATCTCATTGAGGAATTTATAAGCTCTCATGTTGCATGAAACTTGGTTTAGAGTCCTAGAAACGAGTTGTTAGATGTTTCATAAGTTCGTCAAACTTATACAAAGCTCATTGAGGAACTTATAATCTCTCATGTTGCATGAAACTTGGTTTAGAGTCCTAGAAACGAGTTGTTAGATGTTTCATAAGTTCGTCAAACTTATACAAAGCTCATTGAGATACTCCTAACCACTCATGTTGCATGAATCTTTATTTAGAGTCCTAGAAACGCGTTGTTAGATGTTTCATATGTTCGTCAAACTTGTACAAAGCTCATTGAGACACTTATAAACACTCATGTTGCATGAAACTTGGTTTAGAGTCCTAGAAAAACACGTTGTTAGATGTTTCATACGTTGGTCAAACTTGTACAAAGCTCATTGAGGAACTTATAAGAACTCATGTTGCATGTAACTTGGTTTAGAGTCCTAGAAACGCGTTGTTAGATGTTTCATAAGTTCGTGAAACTTGTACAAAGCTCATTGAGGAACTTATAAGCTCTCATGTTGCATTAAACTTGGTTTAGAGTCCTAGAAACGCGTTGTTATATGTTTCATACGTTCGTCAAACTTTTACAAAGCTCATTGAGGAACTTATAAGCACTCATGTTGCATGAAACTTGGTTTAGAGTCCTAGAAACGCGTTGTTAGATGTTTCATACGTTCGCCAAATTTGTACAAAGCTCATTGAGACACTAATAATCACTCATGTTACAGGAAACTTTGTTTAGTCCTAGAAACGCATTGTTAGATGTTTCATATGTTCGTCAAACTTGTACAAAACTCATTGAGGAACTTATAAGCTCTTATGTTGCATGACACTTGGCTTAGAGTCCTAGAAACGATTTGTTAGATGTTTCATACGCTCGTCAAACTTGTACAAAGCTCATTGAGGAACTTAGAAGCACTGATTTTGCATGAAACTTGGTTTAGAGTTTTAGAAACGCGTTGTTAGATGTTTCATACGTTTGCAAAACTTGTACAAAGCTCATTGAGGAACTTATAAGCACTCATCTTGCATGAAACTTGGTTTAGAGTCCTAGAAACGCGTTGTTAGATGTTTCATAATTTCGTGAAACTTGTACAAAGCTCATTGAGGAACTTATAAGCACTCATGTTGCATGAAACTTTGTTTAGAGTCCTAGAAACGCGTTGTTAGATGTTTCATACGTTCGTCAAACTTGTACATAGCTCATTGAGGAACTTATAAGCTCTCATGTTGCATGAAACTTGGTTTTAGAGTCCTAGAAACGAGTTGTTAGATGTTTCATAAGTTCGTCAAACTTGTACAAAGCTCATTGAGACACTTATAAACACTCATGTTGCATAAAACTTGGTTTAAAGTCCTAGAAAGGGGTTGTTAGATGTTTCATACGTTCGTCAAACTTGTACAAAACTCATTGAGGAGCCTATAAGCACTCATGTTGCATGAAACTTGGTTTAGAGTCCTAGAAACGCGTTGTTAGATGTTTCATACGTTCGTCAAACTTGTACCAAGTTCATTGAGGAACTTATAAGCTCTCATGTTGCATGAAACTTGGTTTAGAGTCCTAGAAACACGTTGTTAGATGTTTCATACGTTCGTCAAACTTGTACAAAGCTCATTGAGGAACTTATAAGCACTCATATTGCATGAAACTTGGTTTATAGTCCAAGAAACGCATTGTTAGATGTTTCATACGTTCGTCAAACTTGTACAAAGCTTAATGAGACACTTATAAACACTCATGGTGCATGAAACTTGGTTTAGAGTCCTAGAAACGCGTTGTTAGATGTTTCATACATTCGTCAAACTTGTACGAAGCTCATTGAGGAACTTATAAGCACTCATGTTGCATGAAACTTTGTTTAGAGTCCTAGAAACGCGTTGTTAAATGTTTCATACGTTCGTCGAACTTGTACAAAGCTCATTGAGGAACTTATAAGCTCTCATGTTGCATGAAACTTGGTTTAGAGTCCTAGAAACGCGTTGTTAGATGTTTCATAAGTTCGTGAAACTAGTATAAAGCTCATTGAGGAACTTATAAGCTCTCATGTTGCATGAAACTTGGTTTAGAGTCCTAGAAACGAGTTGTTAGATGTTTCATAAGTTCGTCAAACTTATACAAAGCTTATTGAGGAACTTATAATCTCTCATGTTGCATGAAACTTGGTTTAGATTCCTAGAAACGAGTTGTTAGATGTTTCATAAGTTCGTCAAACTTATACAAAGCTCATTGAGATACTTATAAGCACTCATGTTGCATGAATCTTTATTTAGAGTCCTAGAAACGCGTTGTTAGATGTTTCATAAGTTCGTCAAACTTATACAAAGCTCATTGAGGAACTTATAAGCTCTCATGTTGCATGAAACTTGGTTTAGAGTCCTAGAAACGCGTTGTTAGATGTTTCATACGTTCGCCAAATTTGTACAAAGCTCATTGAGACACTAATAATCACTCATGTTACAGGAAACTTTGTTTAGTCCTAGAAACGCATTGTTAGATGTTTCATATGTTCGTCAAACTTGTACAAAACTCATTGAGGAACTTATAAGCTCTTATGTTGCATGACACTTGGCTTAGAGTCCTAGAAACGATTTGTTAGATGTTTCATACGCTCGTCAAACTTGTACAAAGCTCATTGAGGAACTTAGAAGCACTGATTTTGCATGAAACTTGGTTTAGAGTTTTAGAAACGCGTTGTTAGATGTTTCATACGTTTGCAAAACTTGTACAAAGCTCATTGAGGAACTTATAAGCACTCATCTTGCATGAAACTTGGTTTAGAGTCCTAGAAACGCGTTGTTAGATGTTTCATAATTTCGTGAAACTTGTACAAAGCTCATTGAGGAACTTATAAGCACTCATGTTGCATGAAACTTTGTTTAGAGTCCTAGAAACGCGTTGTTAGATGTTTCATACGTTCGTCAAACTTGTACATAGCTCATTGAGGAACTTATAAGCTCTCATGTTGCATGAAACTTGGTTTAGAGTCCTAGAAACGAGTTGTTAGATGTTTCATAAGTTCGTCAAACTTGTACAAAGCTCATTGAGACACTTATAAACACTCATGTTGCATAAAACTTGGTCTAAAGTCCTAGAAAGGGGTTGTTAGATGTTTCATACGTTCGTCAAACTTGTACAAAGTTCATTGAGGAGCCTATAAGCACTCATGTTGCATGAAACCTGGTTTAGAGTCCTAGAAACGCGTTGTTAGATGTTTCATACGTTCGTCAAACTTGTACCAAGTTCATTGAGGAACTTATAAGCTCTCATGTTGCATGAAACTTGGTTTAGAGTCCTAGAAACACGTTGTTAGATGTTTCATACGTTAGTCAAACTTGTACAAAGCTCATTGAGGAACTTATAAGCACTCATATTGCATGAAACTTGATTTATAGTCCAAGAAACGCATTGTTAGATGTTTCATACGTTCGTCAAACTTGTACAAAGCTTAATGAGACACTTATAAACACTCATGGTGCATGAAACTTGGTTTAGAGTCCTAGAAACGCGTTGTTAGATGTTTCATACATTTGTCAAACTTGTACGAAGCTCATTGAGGAACTTATAAGCACTCATGTTGCATGAAACTTTGTTTAGAGTCCTAGAAACGCGTTGTTAAATGTTTCATACGTTCGTCGAACTTGTACAAAGCTCATTGAGGAACTTATAAGCTCTCATGTTGCATGAAACTTGGTTTAGAGTCCTAGAAACGCGTTGTTAGATGTTTCATAAGTTCGTGAAACTAGTATAAAGCTCATTGAGGAACTTATAAGCTCTCATGTTGCATGAAACTTGGTTTAGAGTCCTAGAAACGAGTTGTTAGATGTTTCATAAGTTCGTCAAACTTATACAAAGCTTATTGAGGAACTTATAATCTCTCATGTTGCATGAAACTTGGTTTAGATTCCTAGAAACGAGTTGTTAGATGTTTCATAAGTTCGTCAAACTTATACAAAGCTCATTGAGATACTTATAAGCACTCATGTTGCATGAATCTTTATTTAGAGTCCTAGAAACGCGTTGTTAGATGTTTCATAAGTTCGTCAAACTTATACAAAGCTCATTGAGGAACTTATAAGCTCTCATGTTGCATGAAACTTGGTTTAGAGTCCTAGAAACGAGTTGTTAGATGTTTCATAAGTTCTTCAAACTTATACATAGCTCATTGAGATACTTATAAGCACTCATGTTGCACGAAACTTGATTTAGAGTCCTAGAAACGCGTTGTAAGATGTTTCATAAGTTCGCCAAACTTGTACAAAGCTCATTGAGACACTTATAAACACTCATGTTGCATGAAACTTTGTTTAGAGTCCTAGAAACGCGTTGTTAGATGTTTCATACGTTCGTCAAACTTGTACAAAGCTCATTGAAGAACTTATAAGAACTCATGTTGCATGTAACTTGGTGAGTCCTAGAAACGCGTTGTTAGACGTTTCATAAGTTCGTGAAACTTGTACAAAGCTCATTGAGGAACTTATAAGCACTCATGTTGCATGAAACTTGGTTTAGAGTCCTAGAAATGCATTGTTAGTTGTTTCATATGTCGTCAAACTTGTACAAAGCTCATTGAGACACTTATAATTACTCATGTTGCATGAAACTTGGTTTAGAGTCCTAGAATTGCGTTGTTAGATGTTTCATAAGTTCGTGAAACTTGTACAAAGCTCATTGAGGAACTTATAAGGACTCATGTTGCATGAAACTTGGTTTATAGTCCTAGAAACGCGTAGTTATATGTTTCATACGTTCGTCAAACTTTTACAAAGCTCATTGAGGAACTTATAAGCTCTCATGTTGCATGAAACTTGGTTTAGAGTCCTCGAAACGCGTTGTTAGATGTTTCATAAGTTCGTGAAACTTGTATAAAGCTCATTGAGGAACTTATAAGCTCTCATGTTGCATTAAACTTGGTTTAGAGTCCTAGAAAAGCGTTGTTACATGTTTCATACGTTCGTCAAACTTGTACAAAGCTCATTGAGGAACTTATAAGCACTCATGTTGCATGAAACTTGGTTTAGAGTCCTAGAAAAGAGTTATTAGATGTTTCATAAGTTCGTCAAACTCATACAAAGCTCATTGAGATACTTATAAGCACTCATGTTGCATGAAACTTGGTTTAGAGTCCTAGAAATGAGTTGTTAGAAGTTTCATACGTTCTTCAAACTTGTACAAAGCTCATTGAGGAACTTATAAGCACTCATCTAGCATGAAACTTGGTTTAGAGTCCTAGAAACGCGTTGTTAGATGTTTCATAATTTCGTGAAACTTGTACAAATCTCATTGAGGAACTTATAAGCACTCATGTTGCATGAAACTTTGTTTAGAGTCCTAAAAACGCATTGTTAGATATTTCATACGTTCGTCAAACTTGTACAAAGCTCATTGAGGAACTTATAAGCTCTCATGTTGCATAAAACTTTGTTTAGAGGCCTAGAAACGAGTTGTTAGATGTTTCATAAGTTTGTCAAACTTGTACAAAGCTCAATGAGACACTTATAAACACGCATGTTGCATGAAACTTGGTTTAGAGTCCTAGAAACGCGTTGTTAGATGTTTCATACGTTCGTCAAACTTGTACCAAGTTCATTGAGGAACTTATAAGCTCCCATGTTGCATGAAACTTGGTTTAGAGTCCTAGAAACGCGTTGTTAGATGTTTCATACGTTCGTCAAACTTGTACAAAGCTCATTGAGGAACTTATAAGCACTCATATTGCAGTAAACTTGGTTTATAGTCCTAGAAACGCGTTGTTAGATGTTTCATACGTTCGTCAAACTTGTACAAAGCTCAATGAGACACTTATAAACACTCATGGTGCATGAAACTTGGTTTAGAGTCCTAGAAACGTGTTGTTAGATGTTTCATACGTTCGTCAAACTTGTACAAAGCTCATTGAGGAACTTATAAGCACTCATGTTGCATGAAACTTGGTTTAGAGTCCTAGAAACGCGTTGTTAAATGTTTCATACGTTCGTCGAACTTGTACAAATCTCATTGAGGAACTTATAAGCTCTCATGTTGCATGAAACTTGGTTTAGAGTCCTAGAAACGCGTTGTTAGATGTTTCATAAGTTCGTCAAACTTGTATAAAGCTCATTAAGGAACTTATAAGCACTCATATTGCATGAAACTTGGTTTAGAGTCCTAGAAACACGTTGTTAGATATTTCATACGTTCGTCAAACTTGTACATATCTCATTGAGGAACTTATAAGCTCTCATGTTGCATGAAACTTGGTTTAGAGTCCTAGAAACGCGTTGTTATATGTTTCATACGTTCGTCAAACTTTTACAAAGCTCATTGAGGAACTTATAAGCACTCATGTTGCATGAAACTTGGTTTAGAGTCCTAGAAACGCGTTGTTAGATGTTTCATACGTTCGCCAAATTTGTACAAAGCTCATTGAGACACTAATAATCACTCATGTTACAGGAAACTTTGTTTAGTCCTAGAAACGCATTGTTAGATGTTTCATATGTTCGTCAAACTTGTACAAAACTCATTGAGGAACTTATAAGCTCTTATGTTGCATGACACTTGGCTTAGAGTCCTAGAAACGATTTGTTAGATGTTTCATACGCTCGTCAAACTTGTACAAAGCTCATTGAGGAACTTAGAAGCACTGATTTTGCATGAAACTTGGTTTAGAGTTTTAGAAACGCGTTGTTAGATGTTTCATACGTTTGCAAAACTTGTACAAAGCTCATTGAGGAACTTATAAGCACTCATCTTGCATGAAACTTGGTTTAGAGTCCTAGAAACGCGTTGTTAGATGTTTCATAATTTCGTGAAACTTGTACAAAGCTCATTGAGGAACTTATAAGCACTCATGTTGCATGAAACTTTGTTTAGAGTCCTAGAAACGCGTTGTTAGATGTTTCATACGTTCGTCAAACTTGTACATAGCTCATTGAGGAACTTATAAGCTCTCATGTTGCATGAAACTTGGTTTAGAGTCCTAGAAACGAGTTGTTAGATGTTTCATAAGTTCGTCAAACTTGTACAAAGCTCATTGAGACACTTATAAACACTCATGTTGCATAAAACTTGGTTTAAAGTCCTAGAAAGGGGTTGTTAGATGTTTCATACGTTCGTCAAACTTGTACAAAGCTCATTGAGGAGCCTATAAGCACTCATGTTGCATGAAACTTGGTTTAGAGTCCTAGAAACGCGTTGTTAGATGTTTCATACGTTCGTCAAACTTGTACCAAGTTCATTGAGGAACTTATAAGCTCTCATGTTGCATGAAACTTGGTTTAGAGTCCTAGAAACACGTTGTTAGATGTTTCATACGTTCGTCAAACTTGTACAAAGCTCATTGAGGAACTTATAAGCACTCATATTGCATGAAACTTGGTTTATAGTCCAAGAAACGCATTGTTAGATGTTTCATACGTTCGTCAAACTTGTACAAAGCTTAATGAGACACTTATAAACACTCATGGTGCATGAAACTTGGTTTAGAGTCCTAGAAACGCGTTGTTAGATGTTTCATACATTCGTCAAACTTGTACGAAGCTCATTGAGGAACTTATAAGCACTCATGTTGCATGAAACTTTGTTTAGAGTCCTAGAAACGCGTTGTTAAATGTTTCATACGTTCGTCGAACTTGTACAAAGCTCATTGAGGAACTTATAAGCTCTCATGTTGCATGAAACTTGGTTTAGAGTCCTAGAAACGCGTTGTTAGATGTTTCATAAGTTCGTGAAACTAGTATAAAGCTCATTGAGGAACTTATAAGCTCTCATGTTGCATGAAACTTGGTTTAGAGTCCTAGAAACGAGTTGTTAGATGTTTCATAAGTTCGTCAAACTTATACAAAGCTTATTGAGGAACTTATAATCTCTCATGTTGCATGAAACTTGGTTTAGATTCCTAGAAACGAGTTGTTAGATGTTTCATAAGTTCGTCAAACTTATACAAAGCTCATTGAGATACTTATAAGCACTCATGTTGCATGAATCTTTATTTAGAGTCCTAGAAACGCGTTGTTAGATGTTTCATAAGTTCGTCAAACTTATACAAAGCTCATTGAGGAACTTATAAGCTCTCATGTTGCATGAAACTTGGTTTAGAGTCCTAGAAACGCGTTGTTAGATGTTTCATACGTTCGCCAAATTTGTACAAAGCTCATTGAGACACTTATAATCACTCATGTTACAGGAAACTTTGTTTAGTCCTAGAAACGCATTGTTAGATGTTTCATATGTTCGTCAAACTTGTACAAAACTCATTGAGGAACTTATAAGCTCTTATGTTGCATGACACTTGGCTTAGAGTCCTAGAAACGATTTGTTAGATGTTTCATACGCTCGTCAAACTTGTACAAAGCTCATTGAGGAACTTAGAAGCACTGATTTTGCATGAAACTTGGTTTAGAGTTTTAGAAACGCGTTGTTAGATGTTTCATACGTTTGCAAAACTTGTACAAAGCTCATTGAGGAACTTATAAGCACTCATCTTGCATGAAACTTGGTTTAGAGTCCTAGAAACGCGTTGTTAGATGTTTCATAATTTCGTGAAACTTGTACAAAGCTCATTGAGGAACTTATAAGCACTCATGTTGCATGAAACTTTGTTTAGAGTCCTAGAAACGCGTTGTTAGATGTTTCATACGTTCGTCAAACTTGTACATAGCTCATTGAGGAACTTATAAGCTCTCATGTTGCATGAAACTTGGTTTAGAGTCCTAGAAACGAGTTGTTAGATGTTTCATAAGTTCGTCAAACTTGTACAAAGCTCATTGAGACACTTATAAACACTCATGTTGCATAAAACTTGGTTTAAAGTCCTAGAAAGGGGTTGTTAGATGTTTCATACGTTCGTCAAACTTGTACAAAGCTCATTGAGGAGCCTATAAGCACTCATGTTGCATGAAACTTGGTTTAGAGTCCTAGAAACGCGTTGTTAGATGTTTCATACGTTCGTCAAACTTGTACCAAGTTCATTGAGGAACTTATAAGCTCTCATGTTGCATGAAACTTGGTTTAGAGTCCTAGAAACACGTTGTTAGATGTTTCATACGTTCGTCAAACTTGTACAAAGCTCATTGAGGAACTTATAAGCACTCATATTGCATGAAACTTGGTTTATAGTCCAAGAAACGCATTGTTAGATGTTTCATACGTTCGTCAAACTTGTACAAAGCTTAATGAGACACTTATAAACACTCATGGTGCATGAAACTTGGTTTAGAGTCCTAGAAACGCGTTGTTAGATGTTTCATACATTTGTCAAACTTGTACGAAGCTCATTGAGGAACTTATAAGCACTCATGTTGCATGAAACTTTGTTTAGAGTCCTAGAAACGCGTTGTTAAATGTTTCATACGTTCGTCGAACTTGTACAAAGCTCATTGAGGAACTTATAAGCTCTCATGTTGCATGAAACTTGGTTTAGAGTCCTAGAAACGCGTTGTTAGATGTTTCATAAGTTCGTGAAACTAGTATAAAGCTCATTGAGGAACTTATAAGCTCTCATGTTGCATGAAACTTGGTTTAGAGTCCTAGAAACGAGTTGTTAGATGTTTCATAAGTTCGTCAAACTTATACAAAGCTTATTGAGGAACTTATAATCTCTCATGTTGCATGAAACTTGGTTTAGATTCCTAGAAACGAGTTGTTAGATGTTTCATAAGTTCATCAAACTTATACAAAGCTCATTGAGATACTTATAAGCACTCATGTTGCATGAATCTTTATTTAGAGTCCTAGAAACGCGTTGTTAGATGTTTCATAAGTTCGTCAAACTTATACAAAGCTCATTGAGGAACTTATAAGCTCTCATGTTGCACGAAACTTGATTTAGAGTCCTAGAAACGCGTTGTAAGATGTTTCATAAGTTCGCCAAACTTGTACAAAGCTCATTGAGACACTTATAAACACTCATGTTGCATGAAACTTTGTTTAGAGTCCTAGAAACGCGTTGTTAGATGTTTCATACGTTCGTCAAACTTGTACAAAGCTCATTGAAGAACTTATAAGAACTCATGTTGCATGTAACTTGGTGAGTCCTAGAAACGCGTTGTTAGACGTTTCATAAGTTCGTGAAACTTGTACAAAGCTCATTGAGGAACTTATAAGCACTCATGTTGCATGAAACTTGGTTTAGAGTCCTAGAAATGCATTGTTAGTTGTTTCATATGTCGTCAAACTTGTACAAAGCTCATTGAGACACTTATAATTACTCATGTTGCATGAAACTTGGTTTAGAGTCCTAGAATTGCGTTGTTAGATGTTTCATAAGTTCGTGAAACTTGTACAAAGCTCATTGAGGAGCTTATAAGGACTCATGTTGCATGAAACTTGGTTTATAGTCCTAGAAACGCGTAGTTATATGTTTCATACGTTCGTCAAACTTTTACAAAGCTCATTGAGGAACTTATAAGCTCTCATGTTGCATGAAACTTGGTTTAGAGTCCTCGAAACGCGTTGTTAGATGTTTCATAAGTTCGTGAAACTTGTATAAAGCTCATTGAGGAACTTATAAGCTCTCATGTTGCATTAAACTTGGTTTAGAGTCCTAGAAAAGCGTTGTTACATGTTTCATACGTTCGTCAAACTTGTACAAAGCTCATTGAGGAACTTATAAGCACTCATGTTGCATGAAACTTGGTTTAGAGTCCTAGAAAAGAGTTATTAGATGTTTCATAAGTTCGTCAAACTCATACAAAGCTCATTGAGATACTTATAAGCACTCATGTTGCATGAAACTTGGTTTAGAGTCCTAGAAATGAGTTGTTAGAAGTTTCATACGTTCTTCAAACTTGTACAAAGCTCATTGAGGAACTTATAAGCACTCATCTAGCATGAAACTTGGTTTAGAGTCCTAGAAACGCGTTGTTAGATGTTTCATAATTTCGTGAAACTTGTACAAATCTCATTGAGGAACTTATAAGCACTCATGTTGCATGAAACTTTGTTTAGAGTCCTAAAAACGCATTGTTAGATATTTCATACGTTCGTCAAACTTGTACAAAGCTCATTGAGGAACTTATAAGCTCTCATGTTGCATAAAACTTTGTTTAGAGGCCTAGAAACGAGTTGTTAGATGTTTCATAAGTTCGTCAAACTTGTACAAAGCTCAATGAGACACTTATAAACACTCATGTTGCATGAAACTTGGTTTAGAGTCCTAGAAACGCGTTGTTAGATGTTTCATACGTTCGTCAAACTTGTACCAAGTTCATTGAGGAACTTATAAGCTCCCATGTTGCATGAAACTTGGTTTAGAGTCCTAGAAACGCGTTGTTAGATGTTTCATACGTTCGTCAAACTTGTACAAAGCTCATTGAGGAACTTATAAGCACTCATATTGCATGAAACTTGGTTTATAGTCCTAGAAACGCGTTGTTAGATGTTTCATACGTTCGTCAAACTTGTACAAAGCTCAATGAGACACTTATAAACACTCATGGTGCATGAAACTTGGTTTAGAGTCCTAGAAACGTGTTGTTAGATGTTTCATACGTTCGTCAAACTTGTACAAAGCTCATTGAGGAACTTATAAGCACTCATGTTGCATGAAACTTGGTTTAGAGTCCTAGAAACGCGTTGTTAAATGTTTCATACGTTCGTCGAACTTGTACAAAGCTCATTGAGGAACTTATAAGCTCTCATGTTGCATGAAACTTGGTTTAGAGTCCTAGAAACGCGTTGTTAGATGTTTCATAAGTTCGTGAAACTTGTATAAAGCTCATTAAGGAACTTATAAGCTCTCATGCATGTTGCATGAAACTTGGTTTAGAGTCCTAGAAACACGTTGTTAGATATTTCATACGTTCGTCAAACTTGTACATATCTCATTGAGGAACTTATAAGCTCTCATGTTGCATGAAACTTGGTTTAGAGTCCTAGAAACGAGTTGTTAGATGTTTCATAAGTTCGTCAAACTTATACAAAGCTCATTGAGGAACTTATAATCTCTCATGTTGCATGAAACTTGGTTTAGAGTCCTAGAAACGAGTTGTTAGATGTTTCATAAGTTCGTCAAACTTATACAAAGCTCATTGAGATACTCCTAACCACTCATGTTGCATGAATCTTTATTTAGAGTCCTAGAAACGCGTTGTTAGATGTTTCATATGTTCGTCAAACTTGTACAAAGCTCATTGAGACACTTATAAACACTCATGTTGCATGAAACTTGGTTTAGAGTCCTAGAAACGCGTTGTTAGATGTTTCATACGTTGGTCAAACTTGTACAAAGCTCATTGAGGAACTTATAAGAACTCATGTTGCATGTAACTTGGTTTAGAGTCCTAGAAACGCGTTGTTAGATGTTTCATAAGTTCGTGAAACTTGTACAAAGCTCATTGAGGAACTTATAAGCTCTCATGTTGCATTAAACTTGGTTTAGAGTCCTAGAAACGCGTTGTTAGATGTTTCATAAGTTCGTCAAACTTGTACAGAGCTCATTGAGACACTTATAAACACTCATGTTGCAAGGAACTTGGTTTAGAGTCCTAGAAAAGCGTTGTTAGATGTTTCATACGTTCGTGAAACTTGTACAAAGCTCATTGAGGAACTTATAAGCACTCATATTGCATGAAACTTGGTTTATAATCCTAGAAACGCGTTGTTAGATGTTTCATACGTTCGTCAAACTTGTACAAAGCTCAATGAGACACTTATAAACACTCATGGTGCATGAAACTTGGTTTAGAGTCCTAGAAACGTGTTGTTAGATGTTTCATACGTTCGTCAAACTTGTACAAAGCTCATTGAGGAACTTATAAGCACTCATGTTGCATGAAACTTGGTTTAGAGTCCTAGAAACGCGTTGTTAAATGTTTCATACGTTCGTCGAACTTGTACAAAGCTCATTGAGGAACTTATAAGCTCTCATGTTGCATGAAACTTGGTTTAGAGTCCTAGAAACGCGTTGTTAGATGTTTCATAAGTTCGTGAAACTTGTATAAAGCTCATTAAGGAACTTATAAGCTCTCATGCATGTTGCATGAAACTTGGTTTAGAGTCCTAGAAACACGTTGTTAGATATTTCATACGTTCGTCAAACTTGTACATATCTCATTGAGGAACTTATAAGCTCTCATGTTGCATGAAACTTGGTTTAGAGTCCTAGAAACGAGTTGTTAGATGTTTCATAAGTTCGTCAAACTTATACAAAGCTCATTGAGGAACTTATAATCTCTCATGTTGCATGAAACTTGGTTTAGAGTCCTAGAAACGAGTTGTTAGATGTTTCATAAGTTCGTCAAACTTATACAAAGCTCATTGAGATACTCCAAACCTCTCATGTTGCATGAATCTTTATTTAGAGTCCTAGAAACGCGTTGTTAGATGTTTCATATGTTCGTCAAACTTGTACAAAGCTCATTGAGACACTTATAAACACTCATGTTGCATGAAACTTGGTTTAGAGTCCTAGAAACGCGTTGTTAGATGTTTCATACGTTGGTCAAACTTGTACAAAGCTCATTGAGGAACTTATAAGAACTCATGTTGCATGTAACTTGGTTTAGAGTCCTAGAAACGCGTTGTTAGATGTTTCATAAGTTCGTGAAACTTGTACAAAGCTCATTGAGGAACTTATAAGCTCTCATGTTGCATTAAACTTGGTTTAGAGTCCTAGAAACGCGTTGTTAGATGTTTCATAAGTTCGTCAAACTTGTACAAAGCTCATTGAGACACTTATAAACACTCATGTTGCAAGGAACTTGGTTTAGAGTCCTAGAAAAGCGTTGTTAGATGTTTCATACGTTCGTGAAACTTGTACAAAGCTCATTGAGTAACCTATAAGCACTCATGTTGCATGAAACTTGGTTTAGAGTCCTAGAATTGCGTTGTTAGATGTTTCATAAGTTCGTGAAACTTGTACAAAGCTCATTGAGGAACTTATAAGGACTCATGTTGCATGAAACTTGGTTTATAGTCCTAGAAACGCGTAGTTATATGTTTCATACGTTCGTCAAACTTTTACAAAGCTCATTGAGGAACTTATAAGCTCTCATGTTGCATGAAACTTGGTTTAGAGTCCTCGAAACGCGTTGTTAGATGTTTCATAAGTTCGTGAAACTTGTATAAAGCTCATTGAGGAACTTATAAGCTCTCATGTTGCATTAAACTTGGTTTAGAGTCCTAGAAAAGCGTTGTTACATGTTTCATACGTTCGTCAAACTTGTACAAAGCTCATTGAGGAACTTATAAGCACTCATGTTGCATGAAACTTGGTTTAGAGTCCTAGAAAAGAGTTATTAGATGTTTCATAAGTTCGTCAAACTCATACAAAGCTCATTGAGATACTTATAAGCACTCATGTTGCATGAAACTTGGTTTAGAGTCCTAGAAATGAGTTGTTAGAAGTTTCATACGTTCTTCAAACTTGTACAAAGCTCATTGAGGAACTTATAAGCACTCATCTAGCATGAAACTTGGTTTAGAGTCCTAGAAACGCGTTGTTAGATGTTTCATAATTTCGTGAAACTTGTACAAATCTCATTGAAGAACTTATAAGCACTCATGTTGCATGAAACTTTGTTTAGAGTCCTAAAAACGCATTGTTAGATATTTCATACGTTCGTCAAACTTGTACAAAGCTCATTGAGGAACTTATAAGCTCTCATGTTGCATAAAACTTTGTTTAGAGGCCTAGAAACGAGTTGTTAGATGTTTCATAAGTTCGTCAAACTTGTACAAAGCTCAATGAGACACTTATAAACACTCATGTTGCATGAAACTTGGTTTAGAGTCCTAGAAACGCGTTGTTAGATGTTTCATACGTTCGTCAAACTTGTACCAAGTTCATTGAGGAACTTATAAGCTCCCATGTTGCATGAAACTTGGTTTAGAGTCCTAGAAACGCGTTGTTAGATGTTTCATACGTTCGTCAAACTTGTACAAAGCTCATTGAGGAACTTATAAGCACTCATATTGCATGAAACTTGGTTTATAGTCCTAGAAACGCGTTGTTAGATGTTTCATAAGTTCGTCAAACTTATACAAAGCTCATTGAGATACTTATAAGCACTCATGTTGCATGAATCTTTATTTAGAGTCCTAGAAACGCGTTGTTAGATGTTTCATAAGTTCGTCAAACTTATACAAAACTCATTGAGGAACTTATAAGCACTCATGTTGCATGAAACTTGGTTTAGAGTCCTAGAAACGCGTTGTTAGATGTTTCATACGTTCGCCAAATTTGTACAAAGCTCATTGAGACACTAATAATCACTCATGTTACAGGAAACTTTGTTTAGTCCTAGAAACGCATTGTTAGATGTTTCATATGTTCGTCAAACTTGTACAAAACTCATTGAGGAACTTATAAGCTCTTATGTTGCATGACACTTGGCTTAGAGTCCTAGAAACGATTTGTTAGATGTTTCATACGCTCGTCAAACTTGTACAAAGCTCATTGAGGAACTTAGAAGCACTGATTTTGCATGAAACTTGGTTTAGAGTTTTAGAAACGCGTTGTTAGATGTTTCATACGTTTGCAAAACTTGTACAAAGCTCATTGAGGAACTTATAAGCACTCATCTTGCATGAAACTTGGTTTAGAGTCCTAGAAACGCGTTGTTAGATGTTTCATAATTTCGTGAAACTTGTACAAAGCTCATTGAGGAACTTATAAGCACTCATGTTGCATGAAACTTTGTTTAGAGTCCTAGAAACGCGTTGTTAGATGTTTCATACGTTCGTCAAACTTGTACATAGCTCATTGAGGAACTTATAAGCTCTCATGTTGCATGAAACTTGGTTTAGAGTCCTAGAAACGAGTTGTTAGATGTTTCATAAGTTCGTCAAACTTGTACAAAGCTCATTGAGACACTTATAAACACTCATGTTGCATAAAACTTGGTTTAAAGTCCTAGAAAGGGGTTGTTAGATGTTTCATACGTTCGTCAAACTTGTACAAAGCTCATTGAGGAGCCTATAAGCACTCATGTTGCATGAAACTTGGTTTAGAGTCTTAGAAACGCGTTGTTAGATGTTTCATACGTTCGTCAAACTTGTACCAAGTTCATTGAGGAACTTATAAGCACTCATATTGCATGAAACTTGGTTTATAGTCCTAGAAACGCGTTGTTAGATGTTTCATACGTTCGTCAAACTTGTACAAAGCTCAATGAGACACTTATAAACACTCATGGTGCATGAAACTTGGTTTAGAGTCCTAGAAACGTGTTGTTAGATGTTTCATACGTTCGTCAAACTTGTACAAAGCTCATTGAGGAACTTATAAGCACTCATGTTGCATGAAACTTGGTTTAGAGTCCTAGAAACGCGTTGTTAAATGTTTCATACGTTCGTCGAACTTGTACAAAGCTCATTGAGGAACTTATAAGCTCTCATGTTGCATGAAACTTGGTTTAGAGTCCTAGAAACGCGTTGTTAGATGTTTCATAAGTTCGTGAAACTTGTATAAAGCTCATTAAGGAACTTATAAGCTCTCATGCATGTTGCATGAAACTTGGTTTAGAGTCCTAGAAACACGTTGTTAGATATTTCATACGTTCGTCAAACTTGTACATATCTCATTGAGGAACTTATAAGCTCTCATGTTGCATGAAACTTGGTTTAGAGTCCTAGAAACGAGTTGTTAGATGTTTCATAAGTTCGTCAAACTTATACAAAGCTCATTGAGGAACTTATAATCTCTCATGTTGCATGAAACTTGGTTTAGAGTCCTAGAAACGAGTTGTTAGATGTTTCATAAGTTCGTCAAACTTATACAAAGCTCATTGAGATACTCCTAACCACTCATGTTGCATGAATCTTTATTTAGAGTCCTAGAAACGCGTTGTTAGATGTTTCATATGTTCGTCAAACTTGTACAAAGCTCATTGAGACACTTATAAACACTCATGTTGCATGAAACTTGGTTTAGAGTCCTAGAAACGCGTTGTTAGATGTTTCATACGTTGGTCAAACTTGTACAAAGCTCATTGAGGAACTTATAAGAACTCATGTTGCATGTAACTTGGTTTAGAGTCCTAGAAACGCGTTGTTAGATGTTTCATAAGTTCGTGAAACTTGTACAAAGCTCATTGAGGAACTTATAAGCTCTCATGTTGCATTAAACTTGGTTTAGAGTCCTAGAAACGCGTTGTTAGATGTTTCATAAGTTCGTCAAACTTGTACAAAGCTCATTGAGACACTTATAAACACTCATGTTGCAAGGAACTTGGTTTAGAGTCCTAGAAAAGCGTTGTTAGATGTTTCATACGTTCGTGAAACTTGTACAAAGCTCATTGAGTAACCTATAAGCACTCATGTTGCATGAAACTTGGTTTAGAGTCCTAGAATTGCGTTGTTAGATGTTTCATAAGTTCGTGAAACTTGTACAAAGCTCATTGAGGAACTTATAAGGACTCATGTTGCATGAAACTTGGTTTATAGTCCTAGAAACGCGTAGTTATATGTTTCATACGTTCGTCAAACTTTTACAAAGCTCATTGAGGAACTTATAAGCTCTCATGTTGCATGAAACTTGGTTTAGAGTCCTCGAAACGCGTTGTTAGATGTTTCATAAGTTCGTGAAACTTGTATAAAGCTCATTGAGGAACTTATAAGCTCTCATGTTGCATTAAACTTGGTTTAGAGTCCTAGAAAAGCGTTGTTACATGTTTCATACGTTCGTCAAACTTGTACAAAGCTCATTGAGGAACTTATAAGCACTCATGTTGCATGAAACTTGGTTTAGAGTCCTAGAAAAGAGTTATTAGATGTTTCATAAGTTCGTCAAACTCATACAAAGCTCATTGAGATACTTATAAGCACTCATGTTGCATGAAACTTTGTTTAGAGTCCTAAAAACGCATTGTTAGATATTTCATACGTTCGTCAAACTTGTACAAAGCTCAATGAGGAACTTATAAGCTCTCATGTTGCATAAAACTTTGTTTAGAGGCCTAGAAACGAGTTGTTAGATGTTTCATAAGTTCGTCAAATTTGTACAAAGCTCAATGAGACACTTATAAACACTCATGTTGCATGAAACTTGGTTTAGAGTCCTAGAAACGCGTTGTTAGATGTTTCATAAGTTCGTCAAACTTGTACCAAGTTCATTGAGGAACTTATAAGCTCTCATGTTGCATGAAACTTGGTTTAGAGTCCTAGAAACACGTTGTTAGATGTTTCATACGTTCGTCAAACTTGTACAAAGCTCATTGAGGAACTTATAAGCACTCATATTGCATGAAACTTGGTTTATAGTCCAAGAAACGCATTGTTAGATGTTTCATACGTTCGTCAAACTTGTACAAAGCTTAATGAGACACTTATAAACACTCATGGTGCATGAAACTTGGTTTAGAGTCCTAGAAACGCGTTGTTAGATGTTTCATACATTCGTCAAACTTGTACGAAGCTCATTGAGGAACTTATAAGCACTCATGTTGCATGAAACTTTGTTTAGAGTCCTAGAAACGCGTTGTTAAATGTTTCATACGTTCGTCGAACTTGTACAAAGCTCATTGAGGAACTTATAAGCTCTCATGTTGCATGAAACTTGGTTTAGAGTCCTAGAAACGCGTTGTTAGATGTTTCATAAGTTCGTCAAACTTGTACATAGCTCATTGAGGAACTTATAAGCTCTCATGTTGCATGAAACTTGGTTTAGAGTCCTAGAAACACGTTGTTAGATGTTTCATACGTTCGTCAAACTTGTACAAATCTCATTGAGGAACTTATAAGCTCTCATGTTGCATGAAACTTGGTTTAGAGTCCTAGAAACGAGTTGTTAGATGTTTCATAAGTTCGTCAAACTTATACAAAGCTTATTGAGGAACTTATAATCTCTCATGTTGCATGAAACTTGGTTTAGATTCCTAGAAACGAGTTGTTAGATGTTTCATAAGTTCGTCAAACTTATACAAACCTCATTGAGATACTTATAAGCACTCATGTTGCATGAATCTTTATTTAGAGTCCTAGAAACGCGTTGTTAGATGTTTCATAAGTTCGTCAAACTTATACAAAGCTCATTGAGGAACTTATAAGCTCTCATGTTGCATGAAACTTGGTTTAGAGTCCTAGAAACGAGTTGTTAGATGTTTCATAAGTTCGTCAAACTTATACATAGCTCATTGAGATACTTATAAGCACTCATGTTGCACGAAACTTGATTTAGAGTCCTAGAAACGTGTTGTAAGATGTTTCATAAGTTCGCCAAACTTGTACAAAGCTCATTGAGACACTTATAAACACTCATGTTGCATGAAACTTTGTTTAGAGTCCTAGAAACGCGTTGTTAGATGTTTCATACGTTCGTCAAACTTGTACAAAGCTCATTGAAGAACTTATAAGAACTCATGTTGCATGTAACTTGGTGAGTCCTAGAAACGCGTTGTTAGACGTTTCATAAGTTCGTGAAACTTGTACAAAGCTCATTGAGGAACTTATAAGCACTCATGTTGCATGAAACTTGGTTTAGAGTCCTAGAAATGCATTGTTAGTTGTTTCATATGTCGTCAAACTTGTACAAAGCTCATTGAGACACTTATAATTACTCATGTTGCATGAAACTTGGTTTAGAGTCCTAGAATTGCGTTGTTAGATGTTTTATAAGTTCGTGAAACTTGTACAAAACTCATTGAGGAACTTATAAGGACTCATGTTGCATGAAACTTGGTTTATAGTCCTAGAAACGCGTAGTTATATGTTTCATACGTTCGTCAAACTTTTACAAAGCTCATTGAGGAACTTATAAGCTCTCATGTTGCATGAAACTTGGTTTAGAGTCCTCGAAACGCGTTGTTAGATGTTTCATAAGTTCGTGAAACTTGTATAAAGCTCATTGAGGAACTTATAAGCTCTCATGTTGCATTAAACTTGGTTTAGAGTCCTAGAAAAGCGTTGTTACATGTTTCATACGTTCGTCAAACTTGTACAAAGCTCATTGAGGAACTTATAAGCACTCATCTAGCATGAAACTTGGTTTAGAGTCCTAGAAACGCGTTGTTAGATGTTTCATAATTTCGTGAAACTTGTACAAATCTCATTGAGGAACTTATAAGCACTCATGTTGCATGAAACTTTGTTTAGAGTCCTAAAAACGCGTTGTTAGATATTTCATACGTTCGTCAAACTTGTACAAAGCTCATTGAGGAACTTATAAGCTCTCATGTTGCATAAAACTTTGTTTAGAGGCCTAGAAACGAGTTGTTAGATGTTTCATAAGTTCGTCAAACTTGTACAAAGCTCAATGAGACACTTATAAACACTCATGTTGCATGAAACTTGGTTTAGATTCCTAGAAACGCGTTGTTAGATGTTTCATAAGTTCGTCAAACTTGTACAAAGCTCATTGAGGAACTTATAAGCTCTCATGTTGCATGAAACTTGGTTTAGAATCCTAGAAACACGTTGTTAGATGTTTCATTCGTTTATCAAACTTGTGCAAAGCTCATTGAGGAACTTATAAGAAATCATGTTGCATGTAACTTGGTGAGTCCTAGAAACGCGTTGTTAGACGTTTCATAAGTTCGTCAAACTTGTACAAAGATCATTGAGGAACTTATAAGCACTCATGTTGCATGAAACTTGGTTTAGAGTCCTAGAAACGCATTGTTAGATGTTTCATATGTCGTCAATTTTGTACAAAGCTCATTGAGACACTTATAATTACTCATGTTGCATGAAATTTGGTTTAGAGTCCTAGAATTGCGTTGTTAGATGTTTCATAAGTTCGTGAAACTTGTACAAAGCTCATTGAGGAACTTATAAGGACTCATGTTGCATGAAACTTGGTTTAGAGTCCTAGAAACGCGTTGTTATATGTTTCATACGTTCGTCAAACTTTTACAAAGCTCATTGAGGAACTTATAAGCACTCATGTTGCATGAAACTTGGTTTAGAGTCCTAGAAACGCGTTGTTAGATGTTTCATACGTTCATCAAATTTTTACAAAGCTCATTGAGACACTTATAATCACTCATGTTGCAGGAAACTTTGTTTAGAGTCCTAGAAACGCATTGTTAGATGTTTCATACGTTCGTCAAACTTGTACAAAACTCATTGAGGAACTTATAAACTCTCATGTTGCATGACACTTGGCTTAGAGTCCTAGAAACGATTTGTTAGATGTTTCATACGTTCGTCAAACTTGTACAAAGCTCATTGAGGAACTTATAAACACTCATTTTGCATGAAACTTGGTTTAGAGTTTTAGAAACGCGTTGTTAGATGTTTCATATGTTTATAAAACTTGTACAAAGCTCATTGATGAACTTATAAGCACTCATGTTGCATGAAACTTGGTTTAGAGTCCTAGAAACGAGTTGTTAGATGTTTCATAAGTTCGTCAAACTTGTACAAAGCTCATTGAGACACTTATAAACACTCATGTTGCATGAAACTTGGTTTAAAGTCCTAGAAAAGCGTTGTTAGTTGTTTCATACGTTCGTCAAACTTGTACAAAACTCATTGAGGAAGCCATAAGCACTCATGTTGCATGAAACTTGGTTTAGAGTCCTAGAAACGCGTTCTTAGATGTTTCATACGTTCGTGAAACTTGTACAAAGCTCATTTAGGAACTTATAAGCTCTCATGTTGCATGAAACTTGGTTTAGAGTCCTAGAAACGCGTTGTTAGATGTTTTATACGTTCGTCAAACTTGTACAAAGCTCATTCAGGAACTTATAAGAACTCATATTGCATGAAACTTGGTTTATAGTACTAGAAACGCGTTGTTAGATGTTTCATACGTTCGTCAAACTTGTACAAAGCTCATTGAGGAACTTATAAGCTCTCATGTTGCGTGAAACTTGGTTTAGAGTCCTAGAAACGCGTTGTTAGATGTTTCATACGTTCGTCAAACTTGTACAAAGCTCATTGAGACACTTATAATTACTCATGTTGCAGTAAACTTTGTTTAGAGTCCTAGAAACGCGTTGTTAGATGTTTCATAAGTTCGTGAAACTTGTACAAAGCTCATTGAGGAGCTTATAAGCACTCATGTTGCATGATATTTGGTTTATAGTCCTAGAAACGTGTTGTTAGATGTTTCCTAAGTTCGTAAAACTTGTATAAAGCTCATTGAGGAACTTATAAGCTCTCATGTTGCATTAAACTTGGTTTAGAGTCCTAGAAACACGTTGTTAGATGTTTCATACGTTCGTAAAACTTGTACAAAGCTCATTGAGGAATTTATAAGCACTCATGTTGCATGATACTTGGTTTAGAGTCCTAGAAACGCGTTGTGAAATGTTTCATACGTTCGTCGAACTTGTACAAAGCTCATTGAGGAACTTATAAGCTCTCATGTTGCATGAAACTTGGTTTAGAGTCCTAGAAACGCGTTGTTAGATGTTTCATAAGTTCGTGAAACTTGTATAAAGCTCATTGAGGAACTTATAAGCTCTCATGTTGCATGAAACTTGGTTTAGAGTCCTATTAACACGTTGTTAGATGTTTCATACATTCGTCAAACTTGTACGAAGCTCATTGAGGAACTTATAAGCACTCATGTTGCATGAAACTTTGTTTAGAGTCCTAGAAACGCGTTGTTAAATGTTTCATACGTTCGTCAAACTTAGACAAAGCTCATTGAGGAACTTATACGCTCTCATGTTGCATGAAACTTGGTTTAGAGTCCTAGAAACGAGTTGTTAGATGTTTCATAAGTTCGTCAAACTTATACAAAGCTCATTGAGATACTTATAAGCACTCCCGTTGCATGAAACTTGATTTAGAGTCCTAGAAACGCGTTGTTAGATGTTTCATAAGTTCGCCAAACTTGTACAAAGCTCATTAAGACACTTATAAACACTCATGTTGCATGAAACTTTGTTTAGAGTCCTAGAAACGCTTTGTTAGATGTTTCATACGTTCGTTAAACTTATACAAAGCTCATTGAAGAACTTATAAGAACTCATGTTGCATGTAACTTGGTGAGTCCTAGAAATGCATTGTTAGACGTTTCATAAGTTCGTGAAACTTGTACAAAGCTCATTGAGGAATTTAAAAGCACTCATGTTGCATGAAACTTGGTTTAGAGTCCTAGAAACGCATTGTTAGATGTTTCATATGTCGCCAAACTTGTACAAAGCTCATTGAGACACTTATAATTACTCATGTTGCATGAAAGTTGGTTTAGAGTCCTAGAATTGCGTTGTTAGATGTTTCATAAGATCGTGAAACTTGTAAGGACTCATGTTGCATGAAACTTGGTTTAGAGTCCTAGAAACGCGTTGTTATATGTTTCATACGTTCGTCAAACTTTTACAAAGCTCATTGAGGAACTTATAAGCTCTCATGTTGCATGAAATTTGGTTTAGAGTCCTAGAAACCCGTTGTTAGATGTTTCATAAGTTTGTCAACTTGTACAAATCCCATTGAGACACTTATAATCACTCATGTTGCATGAAACATGGTTTAGAGTCCTAGAAACACAATGTTAGATGTTTCATAAGTTCGTTAATCTTGTATAAAGCTCATTGAGGAATTATAAGCTCTCATGTTGCATTAAACTTGGTTTACAGTCCTAGAAACACGTTGTTAAATGTTTCATATGTTCGTCAAACTTGTACAAAGCTCATTGAGGAACTTATAAGCACTCATGTTGCATGAAACTTGGTTTAGAGTCCTAGAAACGTGTTGTTAGATGTTTCATACGTTCGTCAAACTTGTACAAAGCTCATTGAGGAACTTATAAGCTCTCATGTTGAATGAAACTTGGTTTAGAGTCCTAGAAAAGCGTTGTTACATGTTTTATACGTTCGTCAAACTTGTACAAAGCTCATTGAGGAACTTATAAGCACTCATCTTGCATGAAACTTGGTTTAGAATCCTAGAAACGCGTTGTTAGATGTTTCATAATTTCGTGAAACTTGTACAAATCTCATTGAGGAAGTTATAAGCACTCATGTTGCATGAAACATTGTTTAGAGTCCTAAAAACGCATTGTTAGATATTTCATACGTTCGTCAAACTTGTACAAAGTTCATTGAGGAACTTATAAGCTCTCATGTTGCATAAAACTTTGTGTAGAGGCCTAGAAACGAATTGTTAGATGTTTCATAAGTTCGTCAAACTTGTACAAAGCTCAATGAGACACTTATAAACACTCATGTTGCATGAAACTTGGTTTAGAGTCCTAGAAACGCGTTGTTAGATGTTTCATAAGTTCGTCAAACTTTTACAAAGCTCATTGAAGAACTTATAAGCTCTCATGTTGCATGAAACTTGGTTTAGAATCCTAGAAACACGTTGTTAGATGTTTCATTCGTTTGTCAAACTTGTACAAAGCTCATTGAGGAACTTCTAAGAACTCATGTTGCATGTAACTTGGTGAGTCCTAGAAACGCAATGTTAGACGTTTCTTAAGTTCGTCAAACTTGTACAAAGCTCATTGAGGAACTTATAAGCACTAATGTTGCATGAAACTTGGTTTAGAGTCCTAGAAACGCATTGTTAGATGTTTCATATGTTGTCAAACTTGTACAAAGCTCATTGAGACACTTATAATTACTCATGTTGCATGAAACTTGGTTTAGAGTCCTAGAATTGCGTTGTTAGATGTTTCATAAGTTCGTGAAACTTGTACAAAGCTTATTGAGGAACTTATAAGGACTCATGTTGCATGAAACTTGGTTTAGAGTCCTAGAAACGCGTTGTTATATGTTTCATACATTCGTCAAACTTTTACAAAGCTCATTGAGGAACTTATAAGCACTCATGTTGCATGAAACTTGGTTTAGAGTCCTAGAAACGCGTTGTTAGATGTTTCATACGTTCGTCAAATTTTTACAAAGCTCATTGAGACACTTATAATCACTCATGTTGCAGGAAACTTTGTTTAGAGTCCTAGAAACGCATTGTTAGATGTTTCATACGTTCTTCAAACGTGTACAAAACTCATTGAGGAACTTATAAGCTCTCATGTTGCATGACACTTGGCTTAGAGTCCTAGAAACGATTTGTTAGATATTTCATACGTTCGTCAAACTTGTATAAAGCTCATTGAGGAACTTATAAGCACTCATGTTGCATGAAACTTTGTTTAGAGTCGTAGAAACGCGTTGTTAGATCTTTCATACGTTCGTCAAACTTGTACAAAGCTCATTGAGGAACTTATAAGCGCTCATGTTGCAAGAAACTTGGTTTAGAGTCCAAGAATAGCATTGTTACATGTTTCATAATTAGTTCGTCAAAGTTGTAGAAAGCTCGTTGAGGAACTTATTAGCACTCATGTTGCATGAAACTTGGTTTATAGTCCTAGAAACGCGTTGTTAGATGTTTCATAGCTTCGTGAAACTTGTACAAAGCTCAGTGAGGAACTTATAAGCACTCATGTTGCATGAAACTTGGTTTAGAGTCCTAGAAACGCGTTGTTAGATGTTTCATACGTTCGTCAAACTTGTACAAAGCTCATTGAGGAACTTATAAGCTCTCATGTTGCATGAAACTTGGTTTAGAGTCTTAGAAACGCGTTGTTAGATGTTTCATACGTTCGTCAAACTTGTACAAAGCTCATTGAGGAACTTATAAGCACTCATATTGCATGAAACTTGGTTTATAGTCCTAGAAACGCGTTGTTAGATGTTTCATACGTTCGTCAAACTTGTACAAAGCTCATTGAGGAACTTATAAGCACTCATGTTGCATGAAACTTGGTTTAGAGTTCTAGAAACGCGTTGTTAGATGTTTCATACGTTCGTCAAACTTGTACAAAGCTCATTGAGACACTTATAATCACTCATGTTGCATGAAACTTTGTTTAGAGTCCTAGAAACGCGTTGTTAGATGTTTCATAAGTTCGTGAAACTTGTACAAAGCTCATTGAGGAACTTATAAGCACTCATGTTGCATGATACTTGGTTTATAGTCCTAGAAACGCGTTGTTAGATGTTTCCTAAGTTCGTAAAACTTGTATAAAGCTCATTGAGGAACTTATAAGCTCTCATGTTGCATTAAACTTGGTTTAGAGTCCTAGAAACACGTTGTTAGATGTTTCATACGTTCATAAAACTTGTACAAAGCTCATTGAGGAACTTATAAGCACTCATGTTGCATGATACTTGGTTTAGAGTCCTAGAAACGCGTTGTTAGATGTTTCCTAAGTTCGTCAAACTTGTACAAAGCTCATTGAAGAACTTATAAGCTCTCATGTTGCATGAAACTTGGTTTAGAATCCTAGAAACACGTTGTTAGATGTTTCATTCGTTTGTCAAACTTGTACAAAGCTCATTGAGGAACTTATAAGAACTCATGTTGCATGTAACTTGGTGAGTCCTAGAAACGCGTTGTTAGACGTTTCATAAGTTCGTCAAACTTGTACAAAGCTCATTGAGGAACTTATAAGCACTCATGTTGAATGAAACTTGGTTTAGAGTCCTAGAAACGCATTGTTAGATATTTCATATGTCGTCAAACTTGTACAAAGCTCATTGAGACACTTATAATTACTCATGTTGCATGAAACTTTGTTTAGAGTCCTAGAATTGCGTTGTTAGATGTTTCATAAATTCGTGAAACTTGTACAAAGCTCATTGAGGAACTTATAAGGACTCATGTTGCATGAAACTTGGTTTAGAGTCCTAGAAACGCGTTGTTAGATGTTTCATACGTTCGTCAAATTTTTACAAAGCTCATTGAGACACTTATAATCACTCATGTTGCAGGAAACTTTGTTTAGAGTCCTAGAAACGCATTGTTAGATGTTTCATACGTTCGTCAAACTTGTACAAAACTCATTGAGGAACTTATAAGCTCTCATGTTGCATGACACTTGGCTTAGAGTCCTAGAAACGATTTGTTAGATGTTTCATACGTTCGTCAAACTTGTACAAAGCTCATTGAGGAACTTATAAGCACTCATGTTGCATGAAACTTTGTTTAGAGTCGTAGAAACGCGTTGTTAGATCTTTCATACGTTCGTCAAACTTGTACAAAGCTCATTGAGGAACTTATAAGCGCTCATGTTGCAAGAAACTTGGTTTAGAGTCCAAGAAACGCGTTGTTACATGTTTCATAATTAGTTCGTCAAAGTTGTACAAAGCTCGTTGAGGAACTTATAAGCACTCATGTTGCATGAAACTTGGTTTAGAGTCCTAGAAACGCGTTGTTAGATGTTTCATAGGTTCGTGAAACTTGTACAAAGCTCGTGAGGAACTTATAAGCACTCATGTTGCATGAAACTTGGTTTAGAGTCCTAGAAACGCGTTGTTAGATGTTTCATACGTTCGTCAAACTTGTACAAAGCTCATTGAGGAACTTATAAGCTCTCATGTTGCATGTAACTTGGTGAGTCCTAGAAATGCGTTGTTAGACGTTTCATAAGTTCGTGAAACTTGTACAAAGCTCATTGAGGAACTTATAAGCACTCATGTTGCATGAAACTTGTTTTAGAGTCCTAGAAACGCATTGTTAGATGTTTCATATGTCGCCAAACTTGTACAAAGCTCATTTAGACACTTATAATTACTCATGTTGCATGAAAGTTGGTTTAGAGTCCTAGAATTGCGTTGTTAGATGTTTTATAAGTTCGTGAAACTTGTACAAAGCTCATTGAGGAACTTATAAGGACTCATGTTCCATGAAACTTTTTTTAGAGTCCTAGAAACGCGTTGTTATATGTTTCATACGTTCGTCAAACTTTTACAAAGCTCATTGAGGAACTTATAAGCTCTCATGTTGCATGAAACTTGGTTTAGAGTCCTAGAAACCCGTTGTTAGATGTTTCATAAGTTTGTCAACTTGTACAAATCCCATTGAGACACTTATAATCACTCATGTTGCATGAAACATGGTTTAGAGTCCTAGAAACACAATGTTAGATGTTTCATAAGTTCGTCAATCTTGTATAAAGCTCATTGAGGAATTATAAGCTCTCATGTTGCATTAAACTTGGTTTACAGTCCTAGAAACACGTTGTTAAATGTTTCATATGTTCGTCAAACTTGTACAAACCTCATTGAGGAACTTATAAGCACTCATGTTGCATGAAACTTGGTTTAGAGTCCTAGAAACGTGTTGTTAGATGTTTCATACGTTCGTCAAACTTGTACAAAGCTCATTGAGGAACTTATAAGCTCTCATGTTGAATGAAACTTGGTTTAGAGTCCTAGAAAAGCGTTGTTACATGTTTTATACGTTCGTCAAACTTGTACAAAGCTCATTGAGGAACTTATAAGCACTCATCTTGCATGAAACTTGGTTTAGAGTCCTAGAAACGCGTTGTTAGATGTTTCATAATTTCGTGAAACTTGTACAAATCTCATTGAGGAACTTATAAGCACTCATGTTGCATGAAACTTTGTTTAGAGTCCTAAAAACGCGTTGTTAGATATTTCATACGTTCGTCAAACTTGTACAAAGTTCATTGAGGAACTTATAAGCTCTCATGTTGCATAAAACTTTGTGTAGAGGCCTAGAAACGAGTTGTTAGATGTTTCATAAGTTCGTCAAACTTGTACAAAGCTCAATGAGACACTTATAAACACTCATGTTGTATGAAACTTGGTTTAGAGTCCTAGAAACGCGTTGTTAGATGTTTCATAAGTTCGTCAAACTTGTACAAAGCTCATTGAAGAACTTATAAGCTCTCATGTTGCATGAAACTTGGTTTAGAATCCTAGAAACACGTTGTTAGATGTTTCATTCGTTTGTCAAACTTGTACAAAGCTCATTGAGGAACTTCTAAGAACTCATGTTGCATGTAACTTGGTGAGTCCTAGAAACGCAATGTTAGACGTTTCTTAAGTTCGTCAAACTTGTACAAAGCTCATTGAGGAACTTATAAGCACTCATGTTGCATGAAACTTGGTTTAGAGTCCTAGAAACGCATTGTTAGATGTTTCATATGTCGTCAAACTTGTACAAAGCTCATTGAGACACTTATAATTACTCATGTTGCATTAAACTTGGTTTAGAGTCCTAGAATTGCGTTGTTAGATGTTTCATAAGTTCGTGAAACTTGTACAAAGCTTATTGAGGAACTTATAAGGAGTCATGTTGCATGAAACTTGGTTTAGAGTCCTAGAAACGCGTTGTTATATGTTTCATACGTTCGTCAAACTTTTACAAAGCTCATTGAGGAACTTATAAGCACTCATGTTGCATGAAACTTGGTTTAGAGTCCTAGAAACGCGTTGTTAGATGTTTCATAAGTTCGTGAAACTTGTACAAAGCTCATTGAGGAACTTATAAGCACTCATGTTGCATGATACTTGGTTTATAGTCCTAGAAACGCGTTGTTAGATGTTTCCTAAGTTCGTAAAACTTGTATAAAGCTCATTGAGGAACTTATAAGCTCTCATGTTGCATTAAACTTGGTTTAGAGTCCTAGAAACACGTTGTTAGATGTTTCATACGTTCGTAAAACTTGTACAAAGCTCATTGAGGAACTTATAAGCACTCATGTTGCATGATACTTGGTTTAGAGTCCTAGAAACGCGTTGTTAGATGTTTCCTAAGTTCGTCAAACTTGTACAAAGCTCATTGAAGAACTTATAAGCTCTCATGTTGCATGAAACTTGGTTTAGAATCCTAGAAACACGTTGTTAGATGTTTCATTCGTTTGTCAAACTTGTACAAAGCTCATTGAGGAACTTATAAGAACTCATGTTGCATGTAACTTGGTGAGTCCTAGAAACGCGTTGTTAGACGTTTCATAAGTTCGTCAAACTTGTACAAAGCTCATTGAGGAACTTATAAGCACTCATGTTGAATGAAACTTGGTTTAGAGTCCTAGAAACGCATTGTTAGATATTTCATATGTCGTCAAACTTGTACAAAGCTCATTGAGACACTTATAATTACTCATGTTGCATGAAACTTTGTTTAGAGTCCTAGAATTGCGTTGTTAGATGTTTCATAAATTCGTGAAACTTGTACAAAGCTCATTGAGGAACTTATAAGGACTCATGTTGCATGAAACTTGGTTTAGAGTCCTAGAAACGCGTTGTTAGATGTTTCATACGTTCGTCAAATTTTTACAAAGCTCATTGAGACACTTATAATCACTCATGTTGCAGGAAACTTTGTTTAGAGTCCTAGAAACGCATTGTTAGATGTTTCATACGTTCGTCAAACTTGTACAAAACTCATTGAGGAACTTATAAGCTCTCATGTTGCATGACACTTGGCTTAGAGTCCTAGAAACGATTTGTTAGATGTTTCATACGTTCGTCAAACTTGTACAAAGCTCATTGAGGAACTTATAAGCACTCATGTTGCATGAAACTTTGTTTAGAGTCGTAGAAACGCGTTGTTAGATCTTTCATACGTTCGTCAAACTTGTACAAAGCTCATTGAGGAACTTATAAGCGCTCATGTTGCAAGAAACTTGGTTTAGAGTCCAAGAAACGCGTTGTTACATGTTTCATAATTAGTTCGTCAAAGTTGTACAAAGCTCGTTGAGGAACTTATAAGCACTCATGTTGCATGAAACTTGGTTTAGAGTCCTAGAAACGCGTTGTTAGATGTTTCATAGGTTCGTGAAACTTGTACAAAGCTCAGTGAGGAACTTATAAGCACTCATGTTGCATGAAACTTGGTTTAGAGTCCTAGAAACGCGTTGTTAGATGTTTCATACGTTCGTCAAACTTGTACAAAGCTCATTGAGGAACTTATAAGCTCTCATGTTGCATGTAACTTGGTGAGTCCTAGAAATGCGTTGTTAGACGTGTCATAAGTTCGTGAAACTTGTACAAAGCTCATTGAGGAACTTATAAGCACTCATGTTGCATGAAACTTGTTTTAGAGTCCTAGAAACGCATTGTTAGATGTTTCATATGTCGCCAAACTTGTACAAAGCTCATTTAGACACTTATAATTACTCATGTTGCATGAAAGTTGGTTTAGAGTCCTAGAATTGCGTTGTTAGATGTTTCATAAGTTCGTGAAACTTGTACAAAGCTCATTGAGGAACTTATAAGGACTCATGTTCCATGAAACTTGGTTTAGAGTCCTAGAAACGCGTTGTTATATGTTTCATACGTTCGTCAAACTTTTACAAAGCTCATTGAGGAACTTATAAGCTCTCATGTTGCATGAAACTTGGTTTAGAGTCCTAGAAACCCGTTGTTAGATGTTTCATAAGTTTGTCAACTTGTACAAATCCCATTGAGACACTTATAATCACTCATGTTGCATGAAACATGGTTTAGAGTCCTAGAAACACAATGTTAGATGTTTCTTAAGTTCGTCAAACTTGTACAAAGCTCATTGAGGAACTTATAAGCACTCATGTTGCATGAAACTTGGTTTAGAGTCCTAGAAACGCATTGTTAGATGTTTCATATGTCGTCAAACTTGTACAAAGCTCATTGAGACACTTATAATTACTCATGTTGCATGAAACTTGGTTTAGAGTCCTAGAATTGTGTTGTTAGATGTTTCATAAGTTCGTGAAACTTGTACAAAGCTTATTGAGGAACTTATAAGGACTCATGTTGCATGAAACTTGGTTTAGAGTCATAGAAACGCGTTGTTATATGTTTCATACGTTCGTCAAACTTTTACAAAGCTCATTGAGGAACTTATAAGCACTCATGTTGCATGAAACTTGGTTTAGAGTCCTAGAAACGCGTTGTTAGATGTTTCATACGTTTGTCAAATTTTTACAAAGCTCATTGAGACACTTATAATCACTCATGTTGCAGGAAACTTTGTTTAGAGTCCTAGAAACGCATTGTTAGATGTTTCATACGTTCGTCAAACTTGTACAAAACTCATTGAGGAACTTATAAGCTCTCATGTTGCATGACACTTGGCTTAGAGTCCTAGAAACGATTTGTTAGATGTTTCATACGTTCGTCAAACTTGTACAAAGCTCATTGAGGAACTTATAAGCACTCATGTTGCATGAAACTTTGTTTAGAGTCGTAGAAACGCGTTGTTAGATCTTTCATACGTTCGTCAAACTTGTACAAAGCTCATTGAGGAACTTATAAGCGCTCATGTTGCAAGAAACTTGGTTTAGAGTCCAAGAATAGCATTGTTACATGTTTCATAATTAGTTCGTCAAAGTTGTACAAAGCTCGTTGAGGAACTTATAAGCACTCATGTTGCATGAAACTTGGTTTATAGTCCTAGAAACGCGTTGTTAGATGTTTCATAGGTTCGTGAAACTTGTACAAAGCTCAGTGAGGAACTTATAAGCACTCATGTTGCATGAAACTTGGTTTAGAGTCCTAGAAACGCGTTGTTAGATGTTTCATACGTTCGTCAAACTTGTACAAAGCTCATTGAGGAACTTATAAGCTCTCATGTTGCATGAAACTTGGTTTAGAGTCTTAGAAACGCGTTGTTAGATGTTTCATACGTTCTTCAAACTTGTACAAAGCTCATTGAGGAACTTATAAGCACTCATATTGCATGAAACTTGGTTTATAGTCCTAGAAACGCGTTGTTAGATGTTTCATACGTTCGTCAAACTTGTACAAAGCTCATTGAGGAACTTATAAGCTCTCATGTTGCGTGAAACTTGGTTTAGAGTCCTAGAAACGCGTTGTTAGATGTTTCATACGTTCGTCAAACTTGTACAAAGCTCATTGAGACACTTATAATCACTCATGTTGCATGAAACTTTGTTTAGTGTCCTAGAAACGCGTTGTTAGATGTTTCATAAGTTCGTGAAACTTGTACAAAGCTCATTGAGGAACTTATAAGCACTCATGTTGCATGATACTTGGTTTATAGTCCTAGAAACGCGTTGTTAGATGTTTCCTAAGTTCGTAAAACTTGTATCACTACTAAAAAAATATCATATAGCCACGACCGTATCCGTGGCTATAGCGTTAAATCCGTGGCTATACGTTCGTAGCTAAACAATTCCGTGGCAAACCGTGGCCAAATAGCCACGGATTTTTTCTATAGCCACGGATACGACCGTGGCTATATGATATTTTTTTAGTAGTGTATAAAGCTCATTGAGGAACTTATAAGTTCTCATGTTGCATTAAACTTGGTTTAGAGTCCTAGAAACACGTTGTTAGATGTTTCATACGTTCGTAAAACTTGTACAAAGCTCATTGAGGAACTTATAAGCACTCATGTTGCATGATACTTGGTTTAGAGTCCTAGAAACGCGTTGTTAGATGTTTCCTAAGTTCGTCAAACTTGTATAAATCTCATTGAGGAACTTATAAGCTCTCATGTTGCATTAAACTTGGTTTAGAGTCCTAGAAACACGTTGTTAGATGTTTCATACGTTCGTCAAAGTTGTACTAATCTCATTGAGGATCTTATACGCTCTCATGTTGCATGAAACTTGGTTTAGAGTCCTAGAAACGAGTTGTTAGATGTTTCATAATTTCATCAAACTTATACAAAGCTCATTGAGGAACTTATAAGCTCTCATGTTGCATGAAACTTGGTTTAGAGTCCTAGAAACGAGTTGTTAGATGTTTCATAAGTTCGTCAAACTTATACAAAGCTCATTGAGATACTTATAAGCACTCCCGTTGCTTGAAACTTGATTTAGAGTCCTAGAAACGCGTTGTTAGATGTTTCATAAGTTCGTCAAACTTGTACAAAGCTCATTGAGACACTTATAAACACTCATGTTGCATGAAACTTTGTTTAGAGTCCTAGAAACGCGTTGTTAGATGTTTCATACGTTAGTCAAACTTATACAAAGCTCATTACAGAACTTATAAGAACTCATGTTGCATGTAACTTGGTGAGTCCTAGAAACGCGTTGTTAGACGTTTCATAAGTTCGTGAAACTTGTACAAAGCTCATTGAGGAACTTATAAGCACTCATGTTGCATGAAACTTTGTTTAGAGTCCTAGAAACGCGTTGTTAGATGTTTCATACGTTCGTCAAACTTGTACATAGCTCATTGAGGAACTTATAAGCTTTCATGTTGCATGAAACTAGGTTTAGAGTCCTAGAAACGAGTTGTTAGATGTTTCATAAATTCGTCAAACTTGTACAAAGCTTATTGAGACACTTATAAACACTCATGTTGCATGAAACTTGGTTTAAATTCCTAGAAAAGCGTTGTTAGATGTTTCATACGTTCGTCAAACTTGTACAAAGCTCATTGAGGAGCTTATAAGCACTCATGTTGCATGAAACTTTGTTTATAGTCCTAGAAACGCGTTGTTAGATGTTTCCTAAGTTCGTAAAACTTATATAAAGCTCATTGAGGAACTTATAAGCTCTCATGTTGCATTAAACTTGGTTTAGAGTCCTAGAAACACGTTGTTAGATGTTTCATACGTTCGTAAAACTTGCACAAAGCTCATTGAGGAATTTATAAGCACTCATGTTGCATGATACTTGGTTTAGAGTCCTAGAAACGCGTTGTCAAATGTTTCCTAAGTTCGTCAAACTTGTATAAAGCTCATTGGGGAACTTATAAGCTCTCATGTTGCATTAAACTTGGTTTAGAGTCCTAGAAACACGTTGTTAGATGTTTCATACGTTCGTCAAACTTGTACAAATCTCATTGAGGATCTTATAAGCTCTCATGTAGCATGAAACTTGGTTTAGAGTCGTAGAAACGCGTTGTTAGATCTTTCATACGTTCGTCAAACTTGTACAAAGCTCATTGAGGAACTTATAAGCGCTCATGTTGCAAGAAACTTGGTTTAGAGTCCAAGAATAGCATTGTTACATGTTTCATAATTAGTTCGTCAAAGTTGTACAAAGCTCGTTGAGGAACTTATAAGCACTCATGTTGCATGAAACTTGGTTTATAGTCCTAGAAACGCGTTGTTAGATGTTTCATAGGTTCGTGAAACTTGTACAAAGCTCAATGAGGAACTTATAAGCACTCATGTTGCATGAAACTTGGTTTAGAGTCCTAGAAACGCGTTGTTAGATGTTTCATACGTTCGTCAAACTTGTACAAAGCTCATTGAGGAACTTATAAGCTCTCATGTTGCATGAAACTTGGTTTAGAGTCTTAGAAACGCGTTGTTAGATGTTTCATACGTTCTTCAAACTTGTACAAAGCTCATTGAGGAACTTATAAGCACTCATATTGCATGAAACTTGGTTTATAGTCCTAGAAACGCGTTGTTAGATGTTTCATACGTTCGTCAAACTTGTACAAAGCTCATTGAGGAACTTATAAGCTCTCATGTTGCGTGAAACTTGGTTTAGAGTCCTAGAAACGCGTTGTTAGATGTTTCATACGTTCGTCAAACTTGTACAAAGCTCATTGAGACACTTATAATCACTCATGTTGCATGAAACTTTGTTTAGAGTCCTAGAAACGCGTTGTTAGATGTTTCATAAGTTCGTGAAACTTGTACAAAGCTCATTGAGGAACTTATAAGCACTCATGTTGCATGATACTTGGTTTATAGTCCTAGAAACGCGTTGTTAGATGTTTCCTAAGTTCGTAAAACTTGTATCACTACTAAAAAAATATCATATAG
Source organism: Cochlearia excelsa (assembly GCA_963556525.1). NCBI lineage: Eukaryota > Viridiplantae > Streptophyta > Magnoliopsida > Brassicales > Brassicaceae > Cochlearia > Cochlearia excelsa. The sequence continues at coordinate 32,228,292 of OY748327.1, read as the reverse complement.
CCACGACCGTATCCGTGGCTATAGCGTTAAATCCGTGGCTATACGTTCGTAGCTAAACAATTCCGTGGCAAACCGTGGCTAAATAGCCACGGATTTTTTCTATAGCCACGGATACGACCGTGGCTATATGATATTTTTTTAGTAGTGTATAAAGCTCATTGAGGAACTTATAAGCTCTCATGTTGCATTAAACTTGGTTTAGAGTCCTAGAAACACGTTGTTAGATGTTTCATACGTTCGTAAAACTTGTACAAAGCTCATTGAGGAACTTATAAGCACTCATGTTGCATGATACTTGGTTTAGAGTCCTAGAAACGCGTTGTTAGATGTTTCCTAAGTTCGTCAAACTTGTATAAATCTCATTGAGGAACTTATAAGCTCTCATGTTGCATTAAACTTGGTTTAGAGTCCTAGAAACACGTTGTTAGATGTTTCATACGTTCGTCAAAGTTGTACTAATCTCATTGAGGATCTTATACGCTCTCATGTTGCATGAAACTTGGTTTAGAGTCCTAGAAACGAGTTGTTAGATGTTTCATAAGTTCATCAAACTTATACAAAGCTCATTGAGGAACTTATAAGCTCTCATGTTGCATGAAACTTGGTTTAGAGTCCTAGAAACGAGTTGTTAGATGTTTCATAAGTTCGTCAAACTTATACAAAGCTCATTGAGATACTTATAAGCACTCCCGTTGCATGAAACTTGATTTAGAGTCCTAGAAACGCGTTGTTAGATGTTTCATAAGTTCGTCAAACTTGTACAAAGCTCATTGAGACATTTATAAACACTCATGTTGCATGAAACTTTGTTTAGAGTCCTAGAAACGCGTTGTTAGATGTTTCATACGTTAGTCAAACTTATACAAAGCTCATTACAGAACTTATAAGAACTCATGTTGCATGTAACTTGGTGAGTCCTAGAAACGCGTTGTTAGACGTTTCATAAGTTCGTGAAACTTGTACAAAGCTCATTGAGGAACTTATAAGCACTCATGTTGCATGAAACTTTGTTTAGAGTCCTAGAAACGCGTTGTTAGATGTTTCATACGTTCGTCAAACTTGTACATAGCTCATTGAGGAACTTATAAGCTTTCATGTTGCATGAAACTTGGTTTAGAGTCCTAGAAACGAGTTGTTAGATGTTTCATAAATTCGTCAAACTTGTAAAAAGCTTATTGAGACACTTATAAACACTCATGTTGCATGAAACTTGGTTTAAAGTCCTAGAAAAGCGTTGTTAGATGTTTCATACGTTCGTCAAACTTGTACAAAGCTCATTGAGGAGCTTATAAGCACTCATGTTGCATGAGACTTTGTTTATAGTCCTAGAAACGCGTTGTTAGATGTTTCCTAAGTTCGTAAAACTTATATAAAGCTCATTGAGGAACTTATAAGCTCTCATGTTGCATTAAACTTGGTTTAGAGTCCTAGAAACACGTTGTTAGATGTTTCATACGTTCGTAAAACTTGCACAAAGCTCATTGAGGAATTTATAAGCACTCATGTTGCATGATACTTGGTTTAGAGTCCTAGAAACGCGTTGTCAAATGTTTCCTAAGTTCGTCAAACTTGTATAAAGCTCATTGGGGAACTTATAAGCTCTCATGTTGCATTAAACTTGGTTTAGAGTCCTAGAAACACGTTGTTAGATGTTTCATACGTTCGTCAAACTTGTACAAATCTCATTGAGGATCTTATAAGCTCTCATGTAGCATGAAACTTGGTTTAGAGTCCTAGAAACGAGTTGTTAGATGTTTCATAAGTTCATCAAACTTAGACAAAACTCATTGAGGAACTTATAAGCTCTCATGTTGCATGAAACTTGGTTTAGAGCCCTAGAAACGAGTTGTTAGATGTTTCATACGTTCGTCAAACTTATACAAAGCTCATTGAAGAACTTATAAGAACTCATGTTGCATGTAACTTGGTGAGTCCTAGAAATGCGTTGTTAGACGTTTCATAAGTTCGTGAAACTTGTACAAAGCTCATTGAGGAACTTATAAGCACTCATGTTGCATGAAACTTGGTTTAGAGTCCTCGAAACGAGTTGTTAGACGTTTCATAAGTTCGTCAAACTTGTATAAAGCTCATTGAGGAACTTATAAGCTCTCATGTTGCATTAAACTTGGTTTAGAGTCCTAGAAACACGTTGTTAGATGTTTCATACGTTCGTCAAACTTGTACAAATCTCAGTGAGGATCTTATAAGCTTTCATGTTGCATGAAACTTGGTTTAGAGTCCTAGAAACGAGTTGTTAGATGTTTCATAAGTTCGCCAAACTTGTACAAAGCTCATTAAGACACTTATAAACACTCATGTTGCATGAAACTTTGTTTAGAGTCCTAGAAACGCGTTGTTAGATGTTTCATACGTTCGTCAAACTTATACAAAGCTCATTGAAGAACTTATAAGAACTCATGTTGCATGTAACTTGGTGAGTCCTAGAAATGCGTTGTTAGACGTTTCATAAGTTCGTGAAACTTGTACAAAGCTCATTGAGGAACTTATAAGCACTCATGTTGCATGAAACTTGGTTTAGAGTCCTAGAAACGCATTGTTAGATGTTTCATATGTCGCCAAACTTGTACAAAGCTCATTGATACACTTATAATTACTCATGTTGCATGAAACTTGGTTTAGAGTCCTAGAATTGCGTTGTTAGATGTTTCATAAGTTCGTGAAACTTGTACTAAGCTCATTGAGGAACTTATAAGGACTCATGTTGCATGAAACTTTGTTTAGAGTCCTAGAAACGCGTTGTTATATGTTTCATACGTTCGTCAAACTTTTACAAAGCTCATTGAGGAACTTATAAGCTCTCATGTTGCATGAAACTTGGTTTAGGGTCCTAGAAAACCGTTGTTAGATGTTTCATAAGTTTGTCAACTTGTACAAAGCCCATTGAGACACTTATAATCACTCATGTTGCATGAAACATGGTTTAGAGTCCTAGAAACACAATGTTAGATGTTTCATAAGTTCGTCAAACTTGTATAAAGCTCATTGAGGAATTATAAGCTCTCATGTTGCATTAAACCTGGTTTAGAGTCCTAGAAACACGTTGTTAGATGTTTCATATGTTCGTCAAACTTGTACAAAGCTCATTGAGGAACTTATAAGCACTCATGTTGCATGAAACTTGGTTTAGAGTCCTAGAAACGTGTTGTTAGATGTTTCATACGTTCGTCAAACTTATATAAACCTCATTGAGGAACTTAGAAGCTCTCATGTTGAATGAAACTTGGTTTAGAGTCCTAGAAAAGCGTTGTTACATGTTTTATACGTTCGTCAAACTTGTACAAAGCTCATTGAGGCACTTATAAGCACTCATCTTGCATGAAACTTGGTTTAGAGTCCTAGAAACGCGTTCTTAGATGTTTCATAATTTCGTGAAACTTGTACAAATCTCATTGAGGAACTTATAAGAACTCATGTTGCATGAAACTTTGTTTAGAGTCCTAAAAACGCGTTGTTAGATATTTCATACGTTCGTCAAACTTGTACAAAGCTCATTGTGGAACTTATAAGCTCTCATGTTTCATAAAACTTTGTTTAGAGGCCTAGAAACGAGTTGTTAGATGTTTCATAAGTTCGTCAAACTTGTACAAAGCTCAATGAGACACTTATAAACACTCATGTTGCATGAAACTTGGTTTAGAGTCCTAGAAACGCGTTGTTAGATGTTTCATAAGTTCGTCAAACTTGGACAAAGCTCATTGAAGAACTTATAAGCTCTCATGTTGCATGAAACTTGGTTTAGAATCCTAGAAACACGTTGTTAGATGTTTCATTCGTTTGTCAAACTTGTACAAAGCTCATTGAGGAACTTATAAGAACTTATGTTGCATGTAACTTGGTGAGTCCTAGAAACGCGTTGTTAGACGTTTCATAAGTTCGTTAAACTTGTACAAAGCTCATTGAGGAACTTATAAGCACTCATGTTGCATGAAACTTGGTTTAGAGTCCTAGAATTGCGTTGTTAGATGTTTCATAAGTTCGTGAAACTTGTACAAAGCTCATTGAGGAACTTATAAGGACTCATCTTGCATGAAACTTGGTTTAGAGTCCTAGAAACGCGTTGTTATATGTTTCATACGTTCGTCAAACTTTTACAAAGCTCATTGAGGAACTTATAAGCACCCATGTTGCATGAAACTTGGTTTAGAGTCCTCGAAACGCGTTGTTAGATGTTTCATACGTTCGTCAAATTTTTACAAAGCTCATTGAGACACTTATAATCACTCATGTTGCAGGAAACTTTGTTTAGAGTCCTAGAAACGCATTGTTAGATGTTTCATACGTTCGTCAAACTTGTACAAAACTCATTGAGGAACTTATAAGCTCTCATGTCGCATGACACTTGGCTTAGAGTCCTAGAAACGATTTGTTAGATGTTTCATACGTTCGTCAAACTTGTACAAAGCTCATTGAGGAACTTATAAGCACTCATGTTGCATGAAACTTGGTTTAGAGTCGTAGAAACGCGTTGTTAGATCTTTCATACGTTCGTCAAACTTGTACAAAGCTCATTGAGGAACTTATAAGCGCTCATGTTGCAAGAAACTTGGTTTAGAGTCCAAGAAACAGGTTGTTACGTGTTTCATAATTAGTTCTTCAAAGTTGTACAAAGCTCGTTGAGGAACTTATAAGCACTCATGTTGCATGAAACTTGGTTTAGAGTCCTAGAAACGCGTTGTTAGATGTTTCATAGGTTCGTGAAACTTGTACAAAGCTCACTGAGGAACTTATAAGCACTCATGTTGCATGAAACTTGGTTTAGAGTCCTAGAAACGCGTTGTTAGATGTTTCATACGTTCGTCAAACTTGTACAAAGCTCACTGAGGAACTTATAAGCTCTCATGTTGCATGAAACTTGGTTTAGATTCCTAGAAACGCGTTGTTAGATGTTTCATACGTTCGTCAAACTTGTACAAAGCTCATTAAGGAACTTATAAGCACTCATATTGCATGAAACTTGGTTTATAGTCCTAGAAACGCGTTGTTAGATGTTTCATACGTTCGTCAAACTTGTACAAAGCTCATTGAGGAACTTATAAGCTCTCATGTTGCGTGAAACTTGGTTTAGAGTCCTAGAAACGCGTTGTTATATGTTTCATACGTTCGTCAAACTTGTACAAAGCTCATTGATACACTTATAATCACTCATGTTGCATGAAACTTTGTTTAGAGTCCTAGAAACGCGTTGTTAGATGTTTCATAAGTTCGTGAAACTTGTACAACGCTCATTGAGGAACTTATAAGCACTCATGTTGCATGATACTTGGTTTATAGTCCTAGAAACGTGTTGTTAGATGTTTCCTAAGTTCGTAAAACTTGTACAAAGCTCATTGAGGAACTTATAAGCACTCATGTTGCATGATACTTGGTTTAGAGTCCTAGAAACGCGTTGTTAGATGTTTCCTAAGTTCGTCAAACTTGTATAAATCTCATTGAGGAACTTATAAGCTCTCATGTTGCATTAAACTTGGTTTAGAGTCGTAGAAACACGTTGTTAGATGTTTCATACGTTCGTCAAACTTGTAGTAATCTCATTGAGGATCTTATACGCTCTCATGTTGCATGAAACTTGGTTTAGAGTCCTAGAAACGAGTTGTTAGATGTTTCATAAGTTCATCAAACTTATACAAAGCTCATTGAGGAACTTATAAGCTCTCATGTTGCATGAAACTTGGTTTAGAGTCCTAGAAACGAGTTGTTAGATGTTTCATAAGTTCGTCAAACTTATACAAAGCTCATTGAGATACTTATAAGCACTCCCGTTGCATGAAACTTGATTTAGAGTCCTAGAAACTCGTTGTTAGATGTTTCATAAGTTCGCCAAACTTGTACAAAGCTCATTGAGACACTTATAAACACTCATGTTGCATGAAACTTTGTTTAGAGTCCTAGAAACGCGTTGTTAGATGTTTCAAACGTTCGTCAAACTTATACAAAGCTCATTAAAGAACTTTTAAGAACTCATGTTGCATGTAACTTGGTGTGTCCTAGAAACGCGTTGTTAGACGTTTCATAAGTTCGTGAAACTTGTACAAAGCTCATTGAGGAACTTATAAGCACTCATGTTGCATGAAACTTGGTTTAGAGTCCTAGAAACGCATTGTTAGATGTTTCATATGTCGCCAAACTTGTATAATGCTCATTGAGACACTTATAATTACTCATGTTGCATGAAACTTGGTTTAGAGTCCTAGAATTGCGTTGTTAGATGTTTCATAAGTTCGTGAAACTTGTACAAAGCTCATTGAGGAACTTATAAGGACTCATGTTGCACGAAACTTGGTTTAGAGTCCTAGAAACGCGTTGTTATATGTTTCATACTTTCGTCAAACTTTTACAAAGCTCATTGAGGAACTTATAAGCTCTCATGTTGCATGAAACTTGGTTTAGAGTCCTAGAAACCCGTTGTTAGATGTTTCATAAGTTTGTCAACTTGTACAAAGCTCATTGAGACACTTATTATCACTCATGTTGCATGAAACATGGTTTAGAGTCCTAGAAACACAATGTTAGATGTTTCATAAGTTCGTCAAACTTGTATAATGCTCATTGAGGAATTATAAGCTCCCATGATGCATTAAACTTGGTTTAGAGTCCTAGAAACGTGTTGTTAGATGTTTCATATGTTCGTCAAACTTGTACAAAGCTCATTGAGGAACTTATAAGCTCTCATGTTGAATGAAACTTGGTTTAGAGTCCTAGAAATGCATTGTTACATGTTTTATACGTTCGTCAAACTTGTACAAAGCTCATTGAGGAACTTATAAGCACTCATGTTGCATGAAACTTGGTTTAGAGTCCTAGAAACGAGTTATTAGATGTTTCATAAGTTCGTCAAACTTATACAAAGCTCATTGAGATACTTATAAGCACTCATGTTGCATGAAACTTGGTTTAGAGTCCTAGAAATGAGTTGTTAGAAGTTTCATACGTTTGTCAAACTTGTACAAAGCTCATTGAGGACCTTATAAGCACTCATCTTGCATGAAACTTGGTTTCGAGTTTTAGAAACGCGTTGTTAGATATTTCATACGTTCGTCAAACTTGTACAAAGCTCATTGAGGAACTCATAAGCTCTCATGTTGCATAAAACTTTGTTTAGAGTCCTAGAAACGAGTTGTTAGATGTTTCATAAGTTCGTCAAACTTGTACAAAGCTCAATGAGACACTTATAAACACTCATGTTGCATGAAACTTGGTTTAGAGTCCTAGAAACGCGTTGTTAGATGTTTCATAAGTTCGTCAAACTTTTACAAAGCTCATTGAGGAACTTATAAGCACTCAACTTGCATGTAACTTGGTGAGTCCTAGAAACGCGTTGTTAGAAGTTTCATAAGTTCGTGAAACTTGTACAACGCTCATTGAGGAACTTATAAGCACTCATGTTGCATGAAACTTTGTTTAGAGTCCTAGAAACGCATTGTTAGATGTTTCATATGTCGTCAAACTTGTACAAAGCTCATTGAGGAACTTATAAGCACTCATGTTGCATGAAACTTGGTTTAGAGTCCTAGAAACGGATTGTTAGATGTTTCATATGTCGTCAAACTTGTACAAAGCTCATTGAGGAACTTATAATTACTCATGTTGCATGAAACTTGGTTTAGAGTCCTAGAATTGCGTTGTTAGATGTTTCATAAGTTCGTGAAACTTGTACAAAGCTCATTGAGGAACTTATAAGGACTCATGTTTCATGAAACTTGGTTTAGAGTCCTAGAAACGCGTTGTTATATGTTTCATACGTTCGTCAAACTTTTACAAAGCTCATTGAGGAACTTATAAGCACTCATGTTGCAAGAAACTTGGTTTAGAGTCCTAGAAACGCGTTGTTAGATGTTTCATACGTTCGTCAAATTTTTACAAAGCTCATTGAGACACTTATAATCACTCATGTTGTAGGAAACTTTGTTTAGAGTCCTAGAAACGCATTGTTAGATGTTTCATACGTTTGTCAAACTTGTACAAAACTCATTGAGGAACTTATAAGCTCTCATGTTGCATGACACTTGGCTTAGAGTCCTAGAAACGATTTGTTAGATGTTTCATACGTTCGTCAAACTTGTACAAAGCTCATTGAGGAACTTATAAGCACTCATTTTGCATGAAACATGGTTTAGAGTGTTAGAAACGCGTTGTTAGATGTTTCATACGTTTATAAAACTTGTACAAAGCTCATTGAGGAACTTATAAGCACTCATTTTGCATGAAACTTGGTTTAGAGTCCTAGAAACGCGTTGTTAGATGTTTCATAATTTCGTGAAACTTGTACAAAGCTCATTGAGGAACTTATAAGCACTCATGTTGCATGAAACTTTGTTTAGAGTCCTATAAACGCGTTGTTAGATGTTTCATACGCTCGTCAAACTTGTACATAGCTCATTGAGGAACTTATAAGCTCTCATGTTGCATGAAACTTGGTTTAGAGTCCTAGAAACGAGTTGTTAGATGTTTCATAAGTTCGTCAAACTTGTACAAAGCTCATTGAGACACTTATAAACACTCATGTTGCATGAAACTTGTTTTAAAGTCCTAGAAAAGCGTTGTTAGATGTTTCATACGTTCGTCAAACTTGTACAAAGCTCATTGAGGAAGCTATAAGCACTCATGTTGCATGAAACTTGGTTTAGAGTCCTAGAAACGCGTTGTTAGATGTTTCATACGTTCGTCAAACTTGTACAAAGCTCATTGAGGAACTTATAAGCTCTCATGTTGCATGAAACTTGGTTTAGAGTCCTAGAAACGCGTTGTTAGATGTTTCATACGTTCGTCAAACTTTGTACAAAGTTCCTTGAGGAACTTATAAGCACTCATATTGCATGAAACTTGGTTTATAGTCCTACAAACGCGTTGTTAGATGTTTCATACGTTCGTCAAACTTGTACAAAGCTCATTGAGGAACTTATAAGCTCTCATGTTGCGTGAAACTTGGTTTACAGTCCTAGAAACGCGTTGTTAGATGTTTCATACGTTCGTCAAACTTGTACAAAGCTCATTGAGACACTTATAATCACTCATGTTGCATGAAACTTTGTTTAGAGTCCTAGAAACGCGTTGTTAGATGTTTCATAAGTTCGTGAAACATGTACAAAGCTCATTGAGGAACTTATAAGCACTCATGTTGCATGATACTTGGTTTATAGTCCTAGAAACGCGTTGTTAGATGTTTCCTAAGTTCGTAAAACTTGTATAAAGCTCATTGAGGAACTTATAAGCTCTCATGTTGCATTAAACTTGGTTTAGAGTCCTAGAAACACATTGTTAGATGTTTCATACGTTCGTAAAACTTGTACAAAGCTCATTGAGGAACTTATAAGCACTCATGTTGCATGAAACTTGTTTTAAAGTCCTAGAAAAGCGTTGTTAGATGTTTCATACGTTCGTCAAACTTGTACAAAGCTCATTGAGGAAGCTATAAGCACTCATGTTGCATGAAACTTGGTTTAGAGTCCTAGAAACGCGTTGTTAGATGTTTCATACGTTCGTCAAACTTGTACAAAGCTCATTGAGGAACTTATAAGCTCTCATGTTGCATGAAACTTGGTTTAGAGTCCTAGAAACGCGTTGTTAGATGTTTCATACGTTCGTCAAACTTGTACAAAGTTCCTTGAGGAACTTATAAGCACTCATATTGCATGAAACTTGGTTTATAGTCCTACAAACGCGTTGTTAGATGTTTCATACGTTCGTCAAACTTGTACAAAGCTCATTGAGGAACTTATAAGCTCTCATGTTGCGTGAAACTTGGTTTACAGTCCTAGAAACGCGTTGTTAGATGTTTCATACGTTCGTCAAACTTATACAAAGCTCATTGAGATACTTATAAGCACTCACGTTGCATGAAACTTGATTTAGAGTCCTAGAAACGCGTTGTTAGATGTTTCATAAGTTCGCCAAACTTGTACAAAGCTCATTGAGACACTTATAAACACTCATGTTGCATGAAACTTTGTTTAGAGTCCTAGAAACGCGTTGTTAGATGTTTCATACGTTCGTCAAACTTGTAGAAAGCTCATTGAAGAACTTATAAGAACTCATGTTGCATGTAACTTGGTGAGTCCTAGAAACGCGTTGTTAGACGTTTCATAAGTTCGTTAAACTTGTACAAAGCTCATTGAGGAACTTATAAGCACTCGTGTTGCATGATACTTGGTTTATAGTCCTAGAAACGCGTTGTTAGATGTTTCCTAAGTTCGTAAAACTTGTATAAAGCTCATTGAGGAACTTATAAGCTCTCATGTTGCATTAAACTTGGTTTAGAGTCCTAGAAACACATTGTTAGATGTTTCATACGTTCGTAAAACTTGTACAAAGCTCATTGAGGAACTTATAAGCACTCATGTTGCATGATACTTGGTTTAGAGTCCTAGAAACGCGTTGTTAGATGTTTCCTAAGTTCGTCAAACTTGTATAAATCTCATTGAGGAACTTATAAGCTCTCATGTTGCATTAAACTTGGTTTAGAGTCCTAGAAACACACTGTTAGATGTTACATACGTTCGTCAAACTTGTACTAATCTCATTGAGGATCTTATACGCTCTCATGTTGCATGAAACTTGGTTTAGAGTCCTAGAAACGAGTTGTTAGATGTTTCATAAGTTCATCAAACTTATACAAAGCTCATTGAGGAACTTATAAGCTCTCATGTTGCATGAAACTTGGTTTAGAGTCCTAGAAACGAGTTGTTAGATGTTTCATAAGTTCGTCAAACTTATACAAAGCTCATTGAGATACTTATAAGCACTCACGTTGCATGAAATTTGATTTAGAGTCCTAGAAACGCGTTGTTAGATGTTTCATAAGTTCGCCAAACTTGTACAAAGCTCATTGAGACACTTATAAACACTCATGTTGCATGAAACTTTGTTTAGAGTCATAGAAACGCGTTGTTAGATGTTTCATACGTTTGTCAAACTTGTACAAAGCTCATTGAAGAAATTATAAGAACTCATGTTGCATGTAACTTGGTGAGTCCTAGAAACGCGTTGTTAGACGTTTCATAAGTTCGTTAAACTTGTACAAAGCTCATTGAGGAACTTATAAGCACTCATGTTGCATGAAACTTGGTTTAGAGTCCTAGAAACGCATTGTTAGATGTTTCATATGTCGTCAAACTTGTACAAAGCTCATTGAGACACTTATAATTACTCATGTTGCATGAAACTTGGTTTAGAGTCCTAGAATTGTGTTGTTAGATGTTTCATAAGTTCGTGAAACTTGTACAAAGCTCATTTGGAACTTATAAGGACTCATGTTGCATGAAACTTGGTTTAGAGTCCTAGAAACGCGTTGTTATATGTTTCATACGTTCGTCAAACTTTTACAAAGCTCATTGAGGAACTTACAAGCTCTTATGTTGCATGAAACTTGGTTTAGAGTCCTAGAAACGAGTTGTTAGATGTTTCATAAGTTCGTGAAACTTGTACTAAGCTCATTGAGAAACTTATAAGCACTCATGTTGCATGAAACTTGGTTTAGAGTCCTTGAAACGCGTTGTTAGATGTTTCATAAGTTCGTCAAACTTGTACAAAGATCATTGAGGAACTTATAAGCTATCATGTTGCATGAAACTTGGTTTAGAGTCCTAGAAACGAGTTGTTAGATGTTTCATAAGTTTGTCAAACTTGCACAAAGCTCATTGAGACACTTATAAACACTCATGTTGCATGAAACTTGGTTTAAAGTCCTAGAAACGCGTTGTTAGATGTTTCATACGTTCGTCAAACTTGTACAACGCTCATTGAGGAACTTATAAGCACTCATGTTGCATGAAACTTGGTTTAGAGTCCTAGAAACGCGTTGTTAGATGTTTCATAAGTTCGTCAAACTTGTATAAAAATCATTGAGGAACTTATAAGCTCTCATGTTGCATTAAACTTGGTTTAGAGTCCTAGAAACACGTTATTAGATGTTTCATACATTCGTCAATCTTGTACAAAGCTCATTGAGGAACTTATAAGCACTCATGTTGCATGAAACTTGGTTTAGAGTCCTAGAAACACGTTGTTAGATGTTTCATACGTTCGTCAAACTTGTACAAAGCTCATTGAGGAACTTATAAGAATTCATGTTGCATGTAACTTGGTTTAGAGTCCTAGAAACGCGTGGTTAGATGTTTCATAAGTTTGTGAAACTTGTACAAAGCTCATTGAGGAACTTATAAGCACTCATGTTGCATGAAAATTGGTTTAGAGTCCTAGAAACGCGTTGTTAGATGTTTCATAAGTTCGTCGAACTTGTATAAAGCTCATTGAGGAACTTATAAGCTCTCATGTTGCATTAAACTTGGTTTAGAGTCCTAGAAACACGTTATTAGATGTTTCATACATTCCTCAAACTTGTACAAAGATCATTGAGGAACTTATAAGCACTCATTTTGCATGAAACTTGGTTTAGAGTCCTAGAAACACGTTGTTAGATGTTTCATACGTTCGTCAAACTTGTACAAAGCTCATTGAGGAACTTATAGGCTCTCATGTGGCATGAAACTTGGTTTAGAGTCCTAGAAACGAGTTGTTAGATGTTTCATAAGTTCGTCAAACTTATACAAAGCTCTTTTAGATACTTATAAGCACTCATGTTGCATGAAACTTGGTTTAGTGTCCTAGAAACGCGTTGTTAGATGTTCATAAGTTCTTCAAACTTGTACAAAGCTCATTGAGACACTTATAAACACTCATGTTGCATGAAACTTGGTTTCGAGTCCTAGAAACGTGTTGTTAGATGTTTCATACGTTCGTCAAACTTGAACAAAGCTCATTGAGGAACTTATAAGAATTCATGTTGCATGTAACTTGGTTTAGAGTCCTAGAAACGCGTGGTTAGATGTTTCATAAGTTTGTGAAACTTGTACAAAGCTCATTGAGGAACTTATAAGCTCTCATGTTGCATGAAACTTGATTTAGAGTCCTAGAAACGCGTTGTTAGATGTTTCATAAGTTCGTGAAAATTATACAAAGCTCATTGAGATACTTATAAGCACTCATGTTGTATGAACCTTGGTTTAGAGTCCTAGAAACACGTTGTTAGATGTTTCATACGTTCGTCAAACTTGTACAAAGCTCATTGAGGAACTTATAAGCACTCAAGTTGCATGAAACTTGGTTTATAGTCCTAGAAACGCGTTGTTAGATGTTTCATACGTTCGTCAAACTTGTACATAGCTCATTGAGGAACTTATAAGAACTCATGTTGCATGTAACTTGGTTTAGAGTCCTAGAAATGCGTTGTTAGATGTCTCATAAGTTCGTGAAACTTGTACAAACACTACAAGAAATCACGACTTTTACCACGACCATAATCGTTGTAAAATCGTGGTAAAACGCAGTTTACCACGATTTTACGACGATTTCCATTTCGTCGTTAATCGATCGAAGTAAAAACCAAATCGTCGTAAAATCGTGGTACATTTTACGACGAACCACATTCGTTGTAAATTCGTGGTAAAATATTCGTTGTAAAATCGTTGTAACAATTGCAACGAGTTTACAACGAATATTTGGTTGTAAATTTGTAATTATAATAAATCGAAAATTCTTACAATCGTGGTAAAATCGTCCCTAATTAGGGACGAGTTTACGACGATTATAAGAAATATAAATTTTACAAATCGTCGTAAAATCTAATTAGGGTCCCTAATTAGGGACGTCCCTAATTATTTTACGACGATTATAAGAAATATAAATTTTACAAATCGTCGTAAAATCGACCCTAATTAGGGACGACTTTACGACGATTGGAAGAAATATAAATTTTTCAAATCGTGGTAAAATCGTCCCTAATCCCTAATTAGGGACGATTTTACCACGATTGTAAGAAATATAAATTTTACAATTCGTGGTAAAATCGTCCCTTATTAGGGACGATTTTACCACGATTAATATTATTATAAATAAAATAAAAAAATATTTTATAAAATAAAATATTATTTTTTTAAAATATTTTTATTACAATTTCAAAATACAAAATACAAAAATAATTAGTCGTCTAAATTGAAATTAGGCCCGAAATAGTCCTGCGTTGCGTTCTCGGTATCTACGTTGCTTGTTCCGGCCTGCTCAGTCGTCGGACGGAGGGGATGTGTCTGCATCGTCCGAAGTAGTTCCGGGTTAGATGCAGAAAGCACCGTAAACAGGCTGTTGTAGAACTACATGTTATTCGCCTGAGTCGCATGCAGGTTTTGAATCTCAGCCTGCAACTCAGCCTGAGATCGGTAATTGGGAGGAGAAAGTGGGATGTCCTGCATGGATCCCATGCCTAGAACCCGTCCTTTCTTCTTAGGAGCAACCTATAAAATTAAACAATTAATAAATGAATGTTTTAAAAAATAATTTTACAGTAAAATTTTACCTCATGATATATTTGATCGAGTTCGGCGGTAGTAAGCGGCTCGCCTGGATATTGAGTGCCTCCCGGGGATCTACGAGATCGTTGAGTCTCGATCTCCGTCTTCCGAGCTTCAAGATCGTTGAATATCCGCTCGGAATGGGAGTCAACGAACTCGCCGGTCTTTTCTGTGCGTCTTCTCGAAGACGGCAACGACGGCCGGTTTGTGACCCGGCTCCTTGGCCTACAAACAAATAATAAAATATATGTGCATTAGTATAATATTAGTAATTTGAAAATAAAAATAATTTGGAAGAGTTAGTAAGAAAGACTTACCATTTCGTGCGTCCGACCCGCGAACGGGATTTGTCCGGACGTGTGAGCCATCTCTTCGGCGTCCCGTCGGGTAGCTTCGCGTTCCTGGAGGTGGAACACTTCTCGGCTACGGTCGCGTTGTGGCCATCCGTCCAATATTTCTTCAAGCCGTCCCCGGACCGCGACCGAGAGATAAACCGGCTTCCCGCGTCGCCGACGACTCTCCACTTGTCCTTCCAGTCAGAGACCGTGTTGACGAGACGGAATTTCGCCGTCTTGTTGAACTCCGTCCTCACGGTCTCGTTGATCGAGACATCCCAATGCCACTTTTGCTGCAAAATATGAGAAATTATAAGTTACTTTACGCGAATAATATATAATAAAAAATTTAAAGTTAAATAAATAAATTTAATTGAAATTAAATTAGAACATTATCGCGAAACATTTGAACCACGTTTTCTTGATGTGCTCGGGTGTCTTGCTCCAATTGGGATGCGGCTCGGTGAAGTATCCCTTGATTATGTCCGCGATAGAACGCGAGACCTGGTTGTCGTACTTGAACCTGAAAAAAACATTAATTAATTTATTAATATAATAAAAAATAATAAAAAAAAAAAATTAAGTTAATTACCAGTAAGTGCCCGGAGACTTGTACGGATCCAACCGGCGGAGACTGTCATGTCCGGGTTGAGTGAGAATATCCTCAACCCGGAGGTTGGAGTACGGCGCGTGTCCCGGTACATCCCAACTCTGGATGTACCGGGCCCGGGATATCGTCAGCGGCGGCGGCGGGCACAAGAAGGAGGAGGAGGAGGATGCTCGCCATGGACGGACGTCCCGGTGTGGACAGGAGATGTCCGGGAAGCTGAACCGGAAGCCGAGCCTTCCTGGGAAGCCCTCCTCTCCGCCAACATCTGCATGTAGTCCGGCGGTAAGGTCTTCCCTCTCCTAGGAGCCATATATAAGTACATGCCAAAAAAAAAATTAAATATTTAAATAATAAACATTAAGTATTTAAAAACTAAACATTATATAAGTATTTTAATGACATTATATGTCATAAACATATAATTCTAAAATTTGAATCATAAAACTAAAATCCGAGCCTAAAACTAAATTCTAAATCCTAAAACTAAATTCCAATTCCTAAAACTAATTCTAAAATCCGGTTTTATAACACATATATTAAAAATATTTACCTTTGGGGATGTTGAAGAGTGTGAAAGTTGTAGAGTTTTAGAGAGAGAAAGTTTTAGAGAGATAGAGAGATTTAGAGAGAATGAGTGAAAATGAAAAATTTTGGTCCACTATATATAGTATAAGCAATCTTCGTAAAATCGTTGTAAATTTACGACGATTTTACGACGATTCGTCGTTAAATCGTTATAAAAAAAAATTGAAACGTTTTGGTTCGTTTGGTTTGCCGCGTTTTGGGAATGATTTAATAAATTTGTTGTTAAATCGTGGTAAATTTACCACGATTTAACAACGATTACCTTATAAGTCGTGGTAAAATCGTGGTAATAGTTGACGTTGACAACCTCGTACAAACAAAACTCCTGAGGATTGGACGTTTAGAGTTTCATTTGTGGACGTAAATTCGTTGTTAACTTACCAGGAATTTCCATCGAATTTGTATGAATCGTCGTAAATTCGTGGTAAATTTACCACGAATTTACGACGATTTATTACACTAAATGGATTTTGCTAAAATTCATTTGCCATTTGACTTCATGTTGCATATAATTATGATATTGTATGCATATGAAATCATACTAAGTCGTATGATTGCAGAAAAACAAGTTTTGGTAAAATTAGAACATATAGACATATTAACAACAATATATTATAGTACACTTTATCTTAAACTTTATAAATTCTAAGAATATGTAAACAAAACTTATTGATAAGCAATTTTAACATTGTTTTTATAGTTATTCATTAACTTTAGAGGTCTTAAAGAGTGTTTGTACGTAATATAAGACATACTTTTAAAAATGTTTGGGGTTTAGGGGTTTATACAAAAAGACGTTGTAAAATAGTGGTAAATTTACCACGATTTTACAACGATTACCTTTTAAATCGTCGTATAATCGTGGTAACTTTACCACGATTTAACAACGTCTTTTTGAACTTTATAAATCGTTGTAAAATCGTGGTAATAGTTGACGTTGACAACCTCGTACAAACAAAACTCCCGAGGATTTGACGTTTAGAGTTTCATTTTTGGTCGTAAATTCGTTGTTAACTTACCACGAATTTCCATCGATTTTGTGTGAATCGTCGTAAATTCGTGGTAAATTTACCACGAATTTACGACGATTTATTACACTAAATGGATTTCCCTGAAATTCATCTGCCATTTGACTTCATGTTGAATATAATTATGATATTGTATGCATATGAAATCATTCTAAGTCGTATGATTGCACAAAAACAAGTTTTGATAAAATTAGAACATATATACATATTAACAACAATATATTATAGTACACTTTATCTTAAACTTTATGAATTCTAAAAATATGTAAACAAAACTTATTGATAAGCAATTTTAACATTGTTTTTATAGTTATTCATTAACTTTAGAGGTCTTAACGAGTGTTTGTACATAATATAAGACATACTTTTAAAAATGTTTAGGGTTTAGGGGTTTATACAAAAAGACGTTGTAAAATCGTGGTAAATTTATCACGATTTTACAACGATTTCGTTTTAAAGCGTTGTAAACTCGTGGTAATCGTTGACGTCGACAACCTCGTACAAACAAAACTCCTGAGGATTAGATGTCTTTAAAAGACAACGAATTATAAGATTATTCGTGGTAAAATCGTCGTAAATTTACGACGATTGTACCACGATTTGTGAAATTAACACATATCGTGGCAAAATCGTTGTAAATTTACGACGATTTTACCACGATTTGTTAAATTTACACTTATCGTGGTAAAATCGTTGTAAATTTACCACGAATTTACCACGATTGTTACTTTATTTTATAAAAAAAAAATTAAATACATTATTTTCTTAAAATACATTATTTTCTTATTTATTACTCGGAGTCATCGGAGACTCATGTTCGTCCTCGAGTCGATTCATCAAATTCGTCGGTCTCTTCGACTTCTTCTTCGTCCTCATTCACCTCTTCGACTTCCCTATTATGTGGATCAACGAGTAAGACCATGTCCGTGTTTAGTTACGGCGAAGGAATATCGACGGACGTGTCATTCTGTAGTGGTGATTCTTCTTCCTCGACTATGTACCCTCTCGGGGCAATTTTGATGACGGATAGCCAATGTATTCCTGTGGACTTAAGACGCGGATAAGGAATGAAGCTTACTTGCTCAGCTTGCGATGCAAGTATGAAAGGCTCGAACTTGTTGTATCTTCTACTCTTATTGACATCAACGATCCCAGACTTGTTGATTCGTACACCTCTTCCGATCGTAGGATCAAACCACTCGCACTTGAAGAGTACGCACTCCAACATGAGCAACCCGGGAAACGTTATTTCTATGATTTCTTGGATGATTCCGTAGAAATCAATGTCTCCTCTAACACAAACACCGTAGTTAACACTTGTTCGATGTCGCCCGTAATCGTACGCGTGGAAAGCATAACCTCTTGTAAAATACATTGGCGATGTCCGAATCTTCGCAAGGGGAAGTTGTAGCATATCGTGGAACCACACCGGATAAGATTCGTCCTCGTACTGGTTGATTTAGAGTGCCCTTCTCTACAATTATCATATATTGGTTGATTTGCAGCATTTAACATGTCGTAGAATTTTTTAGCATCTAAATTAGGTTCTTCAACTAAATTTCCATCAGATGCAACTTCAGGACGAAATGCATCGCTAACCATGTCATTTATCCTATCCGGTTCATTTCCATGATCATGATGAAAATTATAAAAATCATACTCATTTTCTACATGCTGGTCATAGTCTACAGATTCCTGATGATAATTACTACTACTAGCAACATTACCGAATAACCTTCCCCATGCTGAAACCATATATAATATTGTGGTGTAAATCCTCTATTTAACAAATGCTTCCAAACATTTTCAACCAAAATGAATCGTCTATTGTCGCATTTGATACAAGGAAAAAACATCTTACCGCTTTCGATAGTGACAGGTAGATTTGTGGCTTGCTGCATGAATACTTCAACCCCGTCGAGGAACTCCCGTGTCACCGATCCGTCATCGCCTCGATGTATGTACATCCATTTTCGGATTTCGTAAATATCGCCTTCGGACATTTTTTTTTTTTTAAAAGAGTTTTTTTTTGTAAGTGAAAGAGATAGAGAGATATAAAATAGAAAGATGAGGAGGTATTTATAGGATTTTTAAAAATTTTCCAACTTTTTACCAAGGAAATTAACTACTAATTTACAACGATTCATAATTCTACAAGGAATTAACAACGAATTTACAACGATTTAACGACTAAAATGAAAGTTGTAAATAATTAGGTGCAACAAGTAAATACACGTTTTCAACTACCAGATTAAATGTCTTTAAATCGTTGTTAAAAAGTCCCAAAATCAGAAGTTGTAAATTCGTGGTAAATTAGCAACGATATAGCGACGAAATATTCTTATAAACCAAAACGTTGTAAAATCGTTGTAAATTTACCACGATTTTAAAACGATTTGGTGTTTAATCGGAAATTCGTTGTAAAATCGTCGTAAATTTACGACGATTTTAATCGTTGTAACTTTTACGACGATTTTACGACGATTACCAAAATCGTCGTAAAATCGTCGTAATATCGTCGTAAGTTTACGACGATTCAAATCGTTGTAAATTTTTCGTGGTAATTTGCGCAGATTCTTGTAGTGAAAGCTCATTGAGGAACTTATAAGCACACATGTTGCATGAAACTTGGTTTAGAGTCCTAGAAACGCGTTGTTAGATGTTTCATCAAACTTGTCAAACTTGTACAAAGCTCATTGAGGAACTTATAAGCTCTCGGAGTTGCATGAAAATTGGTTTAGAGTCCTAGAAACGATTTGTTAGATGTTTCATACGTTTGCCAAACTTGTACAAAGCTCATTGAGGAACTTATAAGCACTCATCTTGCATGAAACTTGGTTTAGAGTTTTAGAAACGCGTTGTTAGATGTTTCATACGTTTGTCAAACTTGTACAAAGCTCATTGAGATACATATAAGCACTCATGTTGCATGAAACTTGGTTTAGTGTCCTAGAAACGCGTTGTTAGATGTTCATAAGTTCGTCAAACTTGTACAAAGCTCATTGAGACACTTATAAACTCTCATGTTGCATGAAACTTGGTTTAGAGTCCTAGAAACGAGTTGTTAGATGTTTCATAAGTTTGTCAAACTTATACAAAGCTCATTGAGACACTTATAATCACTCATGTTGCATGAAACTTGGTTTAAAGTCCTAGAAACGCGTTGTTAGATGTTTCATAAGTTCGTCAAACTTGTTTAAAGCTCATTGAAGAACTTATAAGCTCTCATTTTGCATTAAAGTTGGTTTAGAATCCTAGAAACACGTTGTTAGATGTTTAATACGTTCGTCAAACTTGTACAAAGCTCATTGAGGAACTTATAAGCTCTCATGTTGCATGAAACTTGGTTTAGAGTCCTAGAAACGAGTTGTTAGATGTTTCTTAAGTTCGTGAAACTTGTACAAAGCTCATTGAGGAACTTATAAGCACTCATGTTGCATGAAACTTGGTTTAGAGTCCTAGAAACGCGTTGTTAGATGTTTCATAAGTTCGTCAAACTTGTACAAAGATCATTGAGGAACTTATAAGCTATCATGTTGCATGAAACTTGGTTTAGAGTCCTAGAAACGAGTTGTTAGATGTTTCATAAGTTTGTCAAGCTTGCACAAAGCTCATTGAGACACTTATAAACACTCATGTTGCATGAAACTTGGTTTAAAGTCCTAAAAAAGCGTTGTTAGATGTTTCATACGTTCGTCAAACTTGTACAAAGCTCATTGAGGAACTTATAAGCTCTCATGTTGCATGAAACTTGGTTTAGAGTCCTAGAAACAAGTTGTTAGATGTTTCATAACTTCGTCAAACTTATACAAAGCTCATTGAGATACTTATAAGCACTCATGTTGCATGAAACTTGGTTTAGTGTCCTAGAAACGCGTTGTTAGATGTTCATAAGTTCGTCAAACTTGTACAAAGCTCATTGAGACACTTATAAACTCTCATGTTGCATGAAACTTGGTTTAGAGTCCTAGAAACGAGTTGTTAGATGTTTCATAAGTTTGTCAAACTTATACAAAGCTCATTGAGACACTTATAAACACTCATATTGCATGAAACTTGGTTTAAAGTCCTAGAAACGCGTTGTTAGATGTTTCATACGTTCGTCAAACTTGTACAAAGCTCATTGAGGAACTTATAAGCACTCATGTTGCATGAAACTTGGTTTAGAGTCCTAGAAACGCGTTGTTAGATGTTTCATACGTTCGTCAAACTTGTACAAAGCTCATTGAGGAACTTATAAGCTCTCATATTGCATGAAACTTTGTTTAGAGTCCTAGAAACGCGTTTTTAAATGTTTCATAAGTTCGTGAAACTTGTACAAAGCTCATTGAGGAACTTATAAGCACTCATATTTCATGAAACTTGGTTTAGAGTCCTAGAAACGCGTTGTTAGATGTTTCATAAGTTCGTCAAACTTGTATAAAAATCATTGAGGAACTTATAAGCTCTCATGTTGCATTAAACTTGGTTTAGAGTCCTAGAAACATGTTATTAGATGTTTCATACATTCGTCAATCTTGTACAAAGCTCATTGAGGAACTTATAAGCACTCATGTTGCATGAAACTTGGTTTAGAGTCCTAGAAACACGTTGTTAGATGTTTCATACGTTCGTCAAACTTGTACAAAGCTCATTGAGGAACTTATAAGAATTCATGTTGCATGTAACTTGGTTTAGTGTCCTAGAAACGCGTGGTTAGATGTTTCATAAGTTTGTGAAACTTGTACAAAGCTCATTGAGGAACTTATAAGCACTCATATTGCATGAAAATTGGTTTAGAGTCCTAGAAACGCGTTGTTAGATGTTTCATAAGTTCGTCAAACTTGTATAAAGCTCATTGAGGAACTTATAAGCTCTCATGTTGCATTAAACTTGGTTTAGACTCCTAGAAACACGTTATTAGATGTTTCATACATTCCTCAAACTTGTACAAAGCTCATTGAGTTATAAGCACTCATTTTGCATGAAACTTGGTTTAGAGTCCTAGAAACACGTTGTTAGATGTTTCATACGTTCGTCAAACTTGTACAAAGCTCATTGAGGAACTTATAGGCTCTCATGTTGCATGAAACTTGGTTTAGAGTCCTAGAAACGAGTTGTTAGATGTTTCATAAGTTCGTCAAACTTATACAAAGATCATTTAGATACTTATAAGCACTCATGTTGCATGAAACTTGGTTTAGTGTCCTAGAAACGCGTTGTTAGATGTTCATAAGTTCTTCAAACTTGTACAAAGCTCATTGAGACACTTATAAACACTCATGTTGCATGAAACTTGGTTTCGAGTCCTAGAAACGCGTTGTTAGATGTTTCATACGTTCGTCAAACTTGTAGAAAGCTCATTGAGGAACTTATAAGAATTCATGTTGCATGTAACTTGGTTTAGAGTCCTAGAAACGCGTGGTTAGATGTTTCATAAGTTTGTGAAACTTGTACGAAGCTCATTGAGGAACTTATAAGCTCTCATGTTGCATGAAACTTGATTTAGAGTCCTAGAAACGCGTTGTTAGATGTTTCATAAGTTCGTGAAAATTATACAAAGCTCATTGAGATACTTATAAGCACTCATGTTGTATGAACCTTGGTTTAGAGTCCTAGAAACACGTTGTTAGATGTCTCATAAGTTCGTGAAACTTGTACAAAGCTCATTGAGGAACTTATAAGCACACATGTTGCATGAAACTTGGTTTAGAGTCCTAGAAACGCGTTGTTAGATGTTTCATATGTTCGTCAAACTTGTACAAAGCTCATTGAGGAACTTATAAGCTCTCGGGTTGCATGAAAATTGGTTTAGAGTCCTAGAAACGATTTGTTAGATGTTTCATACGTTTGCCAAACTTGTACAAAGCTCATTGAGGAAATTATAAGCACTCATCTTGCATGAAACTTGGTTTAGAGTTTTAGAAACGCGTTGTTAGATGTTTCATACGTTTGTCAAACTTGTACAAAGCTCATTGAGGAACTTATAAGCACTCATCTTGCATGAAACTTGGTTTAGAGTCCTAGAAACGCGTTGTTAGATGTTTCATAATTTCGTGGAACTTGTACAAAGCTCATTGAGGAACTTATAAGCTATCATGTTGCATGAAACTTGCTTTTGAGTCCTAGAAACGAGTTGTTAGATGTTTCACAAGTTCGTCAAACTTGTACAAAGCTCATTGGGACACTTATAAACACTCATGTTGCATGAAACTTGGTTTAAAGTCCTAGAAAAGTGTTGTTAGATGTTTCATACGTTCGTTAAACTTGTACAAAGCTCATTGAGGAACTTATAAGCTCTCATGTTGCATGAAACTTGGTTTAGAGTCCTAGAAACGAGTTGTTAGATGTTTCATAAATTCGTCAAACTTATACAAAGCTCATTGAGATACATATAAGCACTCATGTTGCATGAAACTTGGTTTAGTGTCCTAGAAACGCGTTGTTAGATGTTCATAAGTTCGTCAAACTTGTACAAAGCTCATTGAGACACTTATAAACTTTCATGTTGCATGAAACTTGGTTTAGAGTCCTAGAAACGAGTTGTTAGATGTTTCATAAGTTTGTCAAACTTATACAAAGCTCATTGAGGAACTTATAAGCACACATGTTGCATGAAACTTGGTTTAGAGTCCTAGAAACGCGTTGTTAGATGTTTCATATGTTCGTCAAACTTGTACAAAGCTCATTGAGGAACTTATAAGCTCTCAGGTTGCATGAAAATTGGTTTAGAGTCCTAGAAACGATTTGTTAGATGTTTCATACGTTTGCCAAACTTGTACAAAGCTCATTGAGGAACTTATAAGCACTCATCTTGCATGAAACTTGGTTTAGAGTTTTAGAAACGCGTTGTTAGATGTTTCATACGTTTGTCAAACTTGTACAAAGCTCATTGAGATACATATAAGCACTCATGTTGCATGAAACTTGGTTTAGTGTCCTAGAAACGCGTTGTTAGATGTTCATAAGTTCGTCAAACTTGTACAAAGCTCATTGAGACACTTATAAACTCTCATGTTGCATGAAACTTGGTTTAGAGTCCTAGAAACGAGTTGTTAGATGTTTCATAAGTTTGTCAAACTTATACAAAGCTCATTGAGACACTTATAATCACTCATGTTGCATGAAACTTGGTTTAAAGTCCTAGAAACGCGTTGTTAGATGTTTCATAAGTTCGTCAAACTTGTTTAAAGCTCATTGAAGAACTTATAAGCTCTCATTTTGCATTAAAGTTGGTTTAGAATCCTAGAAACACGTTGTTAGATGTTTAATACGTTCGTCAAACTTGTACAAAGCTCATTGAGGAACTTATAAGCTCTCATGTTGCATGAAACTTGGTTTAGAGTCCTAGAAACGAGTTGTTAGATGTTTCTTAAGTTCGTGAAACTTGTACAAAGCTCATTGAGGAACTTATAAGCACTCATGTTGCATGAAACTTGGTTTAGAGTCCTAGAAACGCGTTGTTAGATGTTTCATAAGTTCGTCAAACTTGTACAAAGATCATTGAGGAACTTATAAGCTATCATGTTGCATGAAACTTGGTTTAGAGTCCTAGAAACGAGTTGTTAGATGTTTCATAAGTTTGTCAAGCTTGCACAAAGCTCATTGAGACACTTATAAACACTCATGTTGCATGAAACTTGGTTTAAAGTCCTAAAAAAGCGTTGTTAGATGTTTCATACGTTCGTCAAACTTGTACAAAGCTCATTGAGGAACTTATAAGCTCTCATGTTGCATGAAACTTGGTTTAGAGTCCTAGAAACAAGTTGTTAGATGTTTCATAACTTCGTCAAACTTATACAAAGCTCATTGAGATACTTATAAGCACTCATGTTGCATGAAACTTGGTTTAGTGTCCTAGAAACGCGTTGTTAGATGTTCATAAGTTCGTCAAACTTGTACAAAGCTCATTGAGACACTTATAAACTCTCATGTTGCATGAAACTTGGTTTAGAGTCCTAGAAACGAGTTGTTAGATGTTTCATAAGTTTGTCAAACTTATACAAAGCTCATTGAGACACTTATAAACACTCATATTGCATGAAACTTGGTTTAAAGTCCTAGAAACGCGTTGTTAGATGTTTCATACGTTCGTCAAACTTGTACAAAGCTCATTGAGGAACTTATAAGCACTCATGTTGCATGAAACTTGGTTTAGAGTCCTAGAAACGCGTTGTTAGATGTTTCATACGTTCGTCAAACTTGTACAAAGCTCATTGAGGAACTTATAAGCTCTCATATTGCATGAAACTTTGTTTAGAGTCCTAGAAACGCGTTTTTAAATGTTTCATAAGTTCGTGAAACTTGTACAAAGCTCATTGAGGAACTTATAAGCACTCATATTTCATGAAACTTGGTTTAGAGTCCTAGAAACGCGTTGTTAGATGTTTCATAAGTTCGTCAAACTTGTATAAAAATCATTGAGGAACTTATAAGCTCTCATGTTGCATTAAACTTGGTTTAGAGTCCTAGAAACATGTTATTAGATGTTTCATACATTCGTCAATCTTGTACAAAGCTCATTGAGGAACTTATAAGCACTCATGTTGCATGAAACTTGGTTTAGAGTCCTAGAAACACGTTGTTAGATGTTTCATACGTTCGTCAAACTTGTACAAAGCTCATTGAGGAACTTATAAGAATTCATGTTGCATGTAACTTGGTTTAGTGTCCTAGAAACGCGTGGTTAGATGTTTCATAAGTTTGTGAAACTTGTACAAAGCTCATTGAGGAACTTATAAGCACTCATATTGCATGAAAATTGGTTTAGAGTCCTAGAAACGCGTTGTTAGATGTTTCATAAGTTCGTCAAACTTGTATAAAGCTCATTGAGGAACTTATAAGCTCTCATGTTGCATTAAACTTGGTTTAGACTCCTAGAAACACGTTATTAGATGTTTCATACATTCCTCAAACTTGTACAAAGCTCATTGAGTTATAAGCACTCATTTTGCATGAAACTTGGTTTAGAGTCCTAGAAACACGTTGTTAGATGTTTCATACGTTCGTCAAACTTGTACAAAGCTCATTGAGGAACTTATAGGCTCTCATGTTGCATGAAACTTGGTTTAGAGTCCTAGAAACGAGTTGTTAGATGTTTCATAAGTTCGTCGTCAAACTTATACAAAGATCATTTAGATACTTATAAGCACTCATGTTGCATGAAACTTGGTTTAGTGTCCTAGAAACGCGTTGTTAGATGTTCATAAGTTCTTCAAACTTGTACAAAGCTCATTGAGACACTTATAAACACTCATGTTGCATGAAACTTGGTTTCGAGTCCTAGAAACGCGTTGTTAGATGTTTCATACGTTCGTCAAACTTGTACAAAGCTCATTGAGGAACTTATAAGAATTCATGTTGCATGTAACTTGGTTTAGAGTCCTAGAAACGCGTGGTTAGATGTTTCATAAGTTTGTGAAACTTGTACGAAGCTCATTGAGGAACTTATAAGCTCTCATGTTGCATGAAACTTGATTTAGAGTCCTAGAAACGCGTTGTTAGATGTTTCATAAGTTCGTGAAAATTATACAAAGCTCATTGAGATACTTATAAGCACTCATGTTGTATGAACCTTGGTTTAGAGTCCTAGAAACACGTTGTTAGATGTCTCATAAGTTCGTGAAACTTGTAC
This sequence comes from Cochlearia excelsa, assembly GCA_963556525.1. Lineage (NCBI taxonomy): Eukaryota > Viridiplantae > Streptophyta > Magnoliopsida > Brassicales > Brassicaceae > Cochlearia > Cochlearia excelsa. The sequence continues at coordinate 32,201,761 of OY748327.1, read as the reverse complement.
AAAGCTCATTGAGGAACTTATAAGCACACATGTTGCATGAAACTTGGTTTAGAGTCCTAGAAACGCGTTGTTAGATGTTTCATATGTTCGTCAAACTTGTACAAAGCTCATTGAGGAACTTATAAGCTCTCAGGTTGCATGAAAATTGGTTTAGAGTCCTAGAAACGATTTGTTAGATGTTTCATACGTTTGCCAAACTTGTACAAAGCTCATTGAGGAAATTATAAGCACTCATCTTGCATGAAACTTGGTTTAGAGTTTTAGAAACGCGTTGTTAGATGTTTCATACGTTTGTCAAACTTGTACAAAGCTCATTGAGGAACTTATAAGCACTCATCTTGCATGAAACTTGGTTTAGAGTCCTAGAAACGCGTTGTTAGATGTTTCATAATTTCGTGGAACTTGTACAAAGCTCATTGAGGAACTTATAAGCTATCATGTTGCATGAAACTTGCTTTTGAGTCCTAGAAACGAGTTGTTAGATGTTTCACAAGTTCGTCAAACTTGTACAAAGCTCATTGGGACACTTATAAACACTCATGTTGCATGAAACTTGGTTTAAAGTCCTAGAAAAGTGTTGTTAGATGTTTCATACGTTCGTTAAACTTGTACAAAGCTCATTGAGGAACTTATAAGCTCTCATGTTGCATGAAACTTGGTTTAGAGTCCTAGAAACGAGTTGTTAGATGTTTCATAAATTCGTCAAACTTATACAAAGCTCATTGAGATACATATAAGCACTCATGTTGCATGAAACTTGGTTTAGTGTCCTAGAAACGCGTTGTTAGATGTTCATAAGTTCGTCAAACTTGTACAAAGCTCATTGAGACACTTATAAACTTTCATGTTGCATGAAACTTGGTTTAGAGTCCTAGAAACGAGTTGTTAGATGTTTCATAAGTTTGTCAAACTTATACAAAGCTCATTGAGACACTTATAATCACTCATGTTGCATGAAACTTGGTTTAAAGTCCTAGAAACGCGTTGTTAGATGTTTCATAAGTTCGTCAAACTTGTTTAAAGCTCATTGAAGAACTTATAAGCTCTCATTTTGCATTAAAGTTGGTTTAGAGTCCTAGAAACACGTTGTTAGATGTTTAATACGTTCGTCAAACTTGTACAAAGCTCATTGAGGAACTTATGAGCTCTCATGTTGCATGAAACTTGGTTTAGAGTCCTAGAAACGAGTTGTTAGATGTTTCTTAAGTTCGTGAAACTTGTACAAAGCTCATTGAGGAACTTATAAGCACTCATGTTGCATGAAACTTGGTTTAGAGTCCTAGAAACGCGTTGTTAAATGTTTCATAAGTTCGTCAAACTTGTACAAAGATCATTGAGGAACTTATAAGCTATCATGTTGCATGAAACTTGGTTTAGAGTCCTAGAAACGAGTTGTTAGATGTTTCATAAGTTTGTCAAGCTTGCACAAAGCTCATTGAGACACTTATAAACACTCATGTTGCATGAAACTTGGTTTAAAGTCCTAGAAACGCGTTGTTAGATGTTTCATACGTTCGTCAAACTTGTACAAAGCTCATTGAGGAACTTATAAGCACTCATGTTGCATGAAACTTGGTTTAGAGTCCTAGAAACGCGTTGTTAGATGTTTCATACGTTCGTCAAACTTGTACAAAGTTCATTGAGGAACTGATAAGCTCTCATGTTGCATGAAACTTTGTTTAGAGTCCTAGAAACGCGTTATTAGATGTTTCATAAGTTCGTGAAACTTGTACAAAGCTCATTGAGGAACTTATAAGCACTCATATTGCATGAAACTTGGTTAAGAGTCCTAGAAACGCGTTGTTAGATGTTTCATAAGTTCGTCAAACTTGTATAAAAATCATTGAGGAACTTATAAGCTCTCATGTTGCATTAAACTTGGTTTAGAGTCCTAGAAACACGTTATTAGATGTTTCATACATTCGTCAATCTTGTACAAAGCTCATTGAGGAACTTATAAGCACTCATGTTGCATGAAACTTGGTTTAGAGTCCTAGAAACACGTTGTTAGATGTTTCATACGTTCGTCAAACTTGTACAAAGCTCATTGAGGAACTTATAAGCTCTCATGTTGCATGAAACTTGGTTTAGAGTCCTAGAAACGAGTTGTTAGATGTATCATAAGTTCGTCAAACTTATACAAAGCTCATTGAGATACTTATAAGCACTCATGTTGCATGAAACTGTGTTTAGTGTCCTAGAAACGCGTTGTTAGATGTTCATAAGTTCGTCAAACTTGTACAAAGCTCATTGAGACACTTATAAACACTCATGTTTCATGAAACTTGGTTTCGAGTCCAAGAAACGCGTTGTTAGATGTTTCATACGTTCGTCAAACTTGTACAAAGCTCATTGAGGAACTTATAAGAATTCATGTTGCATGTAACTTGGTTAAGAGTCCTAGAAACGCGTTGTTAGATGTTTCATAAGTTTGTGAGACTTTGACAAAGCTCATTGAGGAACTTATAGGCACTCATGTTGCATGAAAATTGGTTTAGAGTCCTAGAAACGCGTTGTTAGATGTTTCATACGTTCGTCAAACTTGTACAAAGCTCATTGAGGAACTTATGAGCTCTCATGTTGCATGAACCTTGATTTAGAGTCCTAGAAACGCGTTGTTAGATGTTTCATAAGTTCGTGAAAATTATACAAATCTCATTGAGATACTTATAAGCACTCATGTTGCATGAAACTTGGTTTAGCGTCCTAGAAACACGTTGTTAGATGTTTCATACGTTCGTCAAACTTGTACAAAGGTCATTGAGGAACTTATAAGCACTCATGTTGCATGAAAATTGGTTTATAGTCCTCGAAACGCGTTGTTAGATGTTTCATACGTTCGTCAAACTTGTACATAGCTCATTGAGGAACTTATAAGAACTCATGTTGCATGTAACTTGGTTTAGAGTCCTAGAAACGCGTTGTTAGATGTCTCATAAATTCGTGAAACTTGTAAAAGCTCATTGAGGAACTTATAAGCACACATGTTGCATGAAACTTGGTTTAGAGTCCTAGAAACGTGTTGTTCTTTGTTTCATATGTTCGTCAAACTTGTACAACGCTCATTGAGGAACTTATAAGCTCTCATGTTGCATGAAACTTGGTTTAGAGTCCTAGAAACTATTTGTTAGATGTTTCATACGTTCGTCAAACTTGTACAAAGCTCATTGAGGAACTTATAAACACTCATCTTGCATGAAACTTGGTTTAGAGTTTTAGAAACGCGTTGTTAGATGTTTCATACGTTTGTCAAACTTGTACAAAGCTCATTGAGGAACTTATAAGCACTCATCTTGCATGAAACTTGGTTTAGAGTCCTAGAAACGCGTTGTTAGATGTTTCATAATTTCGTGGAACTTGTACAAAGCTCATTGAGGAACTTATAAGCTATCATGTTGCATGAAACTTTGTTTAGAGTCCTAGAAACGCGTTATTAGATGTTTCATAAGTTCGTGAAACTTGTAAAAAACTCATTGAGGAACTTATAAGCTCTCATGTTGCATGAAACTTGGTTTAGAGTCTTAGAAACGAGTTGTTAGATGTTTAATAAGTTCGTCAAACTTGTACAAAGCTCATTGAGACACTTATAAACACTCATGTTGCATGAAACTTTGTTTAAAGTCCTAGAAACGCGTTGTTGGATGTTTCTTACGTTCGTCAAACTTGTACAAAGTTCATTGAGGAACTTATAAGCACTCATGTTGCATGAAACTTGGTTTAGAGCCCTAGAAACGCGTTGTTAGATGTTTCATACGTTCGTCAAACTTGTACAAAGCTCATTGAGGAACTTATTAGCTCTCATGTTGCATGAAACTTGGTTTAGACTCCTAGAAACAAGTTGTTAGATGTTTCATAAGTTCGTAAAACATATACAAAGCTCATTGAGATACTTATAAACACTCATGTTGCATGAAACTTGGTTTAGTGTCCTAGAAACGCGTTGTTAGATGTTCATAAGTTCGTCAAACTTGTACAAAGCTCATTGAGACACTTATAAACACTCATGTTGCATGAAACTTGGTTTCGAGTCCTAGAAACACGTTGTTAGATGTTTCATACGTTCGTCAAACTTGTACAAAGCTCATTGAGGAACTTATAAGAATTCATGTTGCATGTAACTTGGTTAAGAGTCCTAGAAACGCATTGTTAGATGTTTCATAAGTTAGTGAAACTTGTACAAAGCTCATTGAGGAACTTATAAGCACTCATGTTGCATGAAAATTGGTTTAGAGTCCTAGAAACGCGTTGTTAGATGTTTCATACGTTCGTCAAACTTGTACACGGCTCATTGAGGAACTTATAAGCTCTCATGTTGCATGAAACTTGATTTAGAGTCCTAGAAACGCGTTGTTAGATGTTTCATAAGTTCGTGAAAATTATACAAAGCTCATTGAGATACTTATAAGCACTCATGTTGCATGAAACTTGGTTTAGAGTCCTAGAAACACGTTGTTAGATGTTTCATACGTTCGTCAAACTTGTACAAAGCTCATTGAGGAACTTATAAGCACTCATGTTGCATGAAAATTGGTTTATAGTCCTAGAAACGCGTTGTTAGATGTTTCATACGTTCGTCAAACTTGTACATAGCTCATTGAGGAACTTATAAGAACTCATGTTGCATGTAACTTGGTTTAGAGTCCTAGAAACGCGTTGTTAGATGTCTCATAAGTTCGTGAAACTTGTAAAAGCTCATTGAGGAACTTATTAGCACACATGTTGCATGAAACTTGGTTTAGAGTCCTAGAAACGTGTTGTTCTTTGTTTCATATGTTCGTCAAACTTGTACAACGCTCATTGAGGAACTTATAAGCTCTCATGTTGCATGAAACTTGGTTTAGAGTCCTAGAAACTATTTGTTAGATGTTTCATACGTTCGTCAAACTTGTACAAAGCTCATTGAGGAACTTATAAGCACTCATCTTGCATGAAACTTGGTTTAGAGTTTTAAAAACGCGTTGTTAGATGTTTCATACGTTTGTCAAACTTGTACAAAGCTCATTGAGGAACTTATAAGCACTCATCTTGCATGAAACTTGGTTTAGAGTCCTAGAAACGCGTTGGTAGATGTTACATAATTTCGTGGAACTTGTACAAAGCTCATTGAGGAACTTATAAGCTATCATGTTGCATGAAACTTTGTTTAGAGTCCTAGAAACGCGTTATTAGATGTTTCATAAGTTCGTGAAACTTGTACAAAGCTCATTGAGGAACTTATAAGCTCTCATGTTGCATGAAACTTGGTTTAGAGTCTTAGAAACGAGTTGTTAGATGTTTAATAAGTTCGTCAAAGTTGTACAAAGCTCATTGAGACACTTATAAAAACTCATGTTGCATGAAACTTGGTTTAAAGTCCTAGAAACGCGTTGTTAGATGTTTCTTACGTTCGTCAAACTTGTACAAAGTTCATTGAGGAACTTATAAGCACTCATGTTGCATGAAACTTGGTTTAGAGTCCTAGAAACGCGTTGTTAGATGTTTCATACGTTCGCCAAACTTGTACAAAGCTCATTGAGGAACTTATTAGCTCTCATGTTGCATGAAACTTGGTTTAGACTCCTATAAACAAGTTGTTAGATGTTTCATAAGTTCGTAAAACATATACAAAGCTCATTGAGATACTTATAAGCACTCATGTTGCATGAAACTTGGTTTAGTGTCCTAGAAACGCGTTGTTAGATGTTCATAAGTTCGTCAAACTTGTACAAAGCTCATTGAGACACTTATAAACACTCATGTTGCATGAAACTTGGTTTCGAGTCCTAGAAACACGTTGTTAGATGTTTCATACGTTCGTCAAACTTGTACAAAGCTCATTGAGGAACTTATAAGAATTCATGTTGCATGTAACTTGGTTAAGAGTCCTAGAAACGCGTTGTTAGATGTTTCATAAGTTAGTGAAACTTGTACAAAGCTCATTGAGGAACTTTTAAGCACTCATGTTGCATGAAAATTGGTTTAGAGTCCTAGAAACGCGTTGTTAGATGTTTCATACGTTCGTCAAACTTGTACACGGCTCATTGAGGAACTTATAAGCTCTCATGTTGCATGAAACTTGATTTAGAGTCCTAGAAACGCGTTGTTAGATGTTTCATAAGTTCGTGAAAATTATACAAAGCTCATTGAGATACTTATAAGCACTCATGTTGCATGAAACTTGGTTTAGAGTCCTAGAAACACGTTGTTAGATGTTTCATACGTTCGTCAAACTTGTACAAAGCTCATTGAGGAACTTATAAGCACTCATGTTGCATGAAAATTGGTTTATAGCCCTAGAAACGCGTTGTTAGATGTTTCATACGTTCGTCAAACTTGTACATAGCTCATTGAGGAACTTATAAGAACTCATGTTGCATGTAACTTGGTTTAGAGTCCTAGAAACGCGTTGTTAGATGTCTCATAAGTTCGTGAAACTTGTACAAAGCTCATTGAGGAACTTATAAGCACACATGTTGCATGAAACTTGGTTTAGAGTCCTAGAATTGCGTTGTTAGATGTTTCATATGTTCGTCAAACTTGTACAAAGCTCATTGAGGAACTTATAAGCTCTCATGTTACATGAAACTTGGTTTAGAGTCCTAGAAACTATTTGTTAGATGTTTCATACGTTCGGCAAACTTGTACAAAGCTCATTGAGGAACTTATATGCACTCATCTTGCATGAAACTAGGTTTAGAGTTTTAGAAACGCGTTGTTAGATGTTTCATACGTTTGTCAAACTTGTACAAAGCTCATTGAAGAACTTATAAGCACTCATCTTGCATGAAACTTGGTTTAGAGTCCTAGAAACGCGTTGTTAGATGTTTAATAATTTCGTGGAACTTGTACAAAGCTCATTGAGGAACTTATAAGCTATCATGTTGCATGAAACATTGTTTAGAGTCCTAGAAACGCGTTATTAGAAGTTTCATAAGTTCGTCAAACTTGTACAAAGTTCATTAAGGAACTTATAAGCTCTCATGTTGCATGAAACTTGGTTTAGAGTCTTAGAAACGAGTTGTTAGATGTTTAATAAGTTCGTCAAACTTGTACAAAGCTCATTGAGACACTTATAAACACTCATGTTGCATGAAACTTGTTTTAAAGTCCTAGAAACGCGTTGTTAGATGTTTCTTACGTTCGTCAAACTTGTACAAGGTTCATTGAGGAACTTATAAGCACTCATGTTGCATGAAACTTGGTTTAGAGTCCTAGAAACGCGTTGTTGGATGTTTCATACGTTCGTCAAACTTGTACAAAGCTCATTGAGGAACTTATTAGCTCTCATGTTGCATGAAACTTGGTTTAGAGTCTTAGAAACGAGTTGTTAGATGTTTAATAAGTTCGTCAAACTTGTACAAAGCTCATTGAGACACTTATAAACACTCATGTTGCATGAAACTTGGTTTAGTGTCCTAGAAACGCGTTGTTAGATGTTTCATAAGTTCGTCAAACTTGTACAAAGCTCATTGAGACACTAATAAACACTCATGTTGCATGAAACTTGGTTTAGAGTCCTAGAAAAGCGTTGTTAGATGTTTCATACGTTCGTTAAACTTGTACAAAGCTCATTGAGGAACTTATAAGAACTCATGTTGCATGTAACTTGGTTTAGAGTCCTAGAAACGCGTTGTTAGATGTTTCATAAGTTCGTGAAAGTTGTACAAAGCTCATTGAGGAACTTATAAGAACTCATGTTGCATGTAACTTGGTTTAGAGTCCTAGAATTGCGTTGTTAGATGTTTCATAAGTTCGTGAAAGTTGTACAAAGCTCATTGAGGAACTTATAAGCTCTCATGTTGCATGAAACTTGGTTTAGAGTCTTAAAAACGAGTTGTTAGATTTTTCATAAGTTCGTCAAACTTGTACAAAGCTCATTGAGACACTTATAAACACTCATTTTGCATGCAACTTGGTTTAAAGTCCTAGAAACGAGTTGTTAGATGTTTCATACGTTCGTCAAACTTGTACAAAGCTCATTGAGGAACTTATAAGCACTCATGTTGCATGAAACTTGGTTTAGAGTCCTAGAAACGCGTTGTTAGATGTTTCATACGTTCGTCAAACTTGTACAAAGCTCATTGAGGAACTTATAAGCTCTCATGTTGCATGAAACTTTGTTTAGAGTCCTAGAAACGCGTTGTTATATGTTTCATACGTTCGTCAAACTTGTACAAAGCTCATTGAAGAACTTATTAGCTCTCATGTTGCATGAAACTTGGTTTAGACTCCTAGAAACGAGTTGTTATATGTTTCATAAGTTCGTAAAACATATACAAAGTTCATTGAGATACTTATAAGCACTCATGTTGCATGAAACTTGGTTTAGAGTCCTACAAACGCGTTGTTAGATTTTTCATAAGTTCGTCAAACTTGTACAAAGCTCATTGAGACACTTATAAACACTAATGTTGCATGAAACTTGGTTTAGAGTCCTAGAAAAGAGTTGTTAGATGTTTCATAGGTTCCTCAAACTTGTAAAAAGCTCATTGAGGAACTTATAAGAACTCATGTTGCATGTAACTTGGTTTAGAATTCTAGAAACGCGTTGTTAGATGTTTCATAAGTTCGTGAAAGTTGTACAAAGCTCATTGAGGAACTTATAAGCTCTCATGTTGAATGAAACTTGGTTTAGAGTCTTAGAAACGAGTTGTTAGATTTTTCATAAGCTCGTCAAACTTGTACAAAGCTCATTGAGACACTTATAAACACTCATGTTGCATGAAACTTGTTTTAAAGTCCTAGAAATGCGTTGTTAGATGTTTCATACGTTCGTCAAACTTGTACAAAGGTCATTGAGGAACTTATAAGCACTCATGTTGCATGAAACTTGGTTTAGAGTCCTAGAAACGCGTTGTTAGAAGTTTCATACGTTCGTCAAACTTGTACAAAGCTCATTGAGGAACTTATAAGCACTCATGTTTCATGAAACTTGGTTTAGAGTCCTAGAAACGCGTTGTTAGATGTTTCATAAGTTCGTCAAACTTGAACAAAGCTCATTGAGGAACTTATAAGCACTCATGTTGCATGAAACTTTGTTTAGAGTTTGTGAAACGCGTTGTTAGATGTTTCATAAGTTTGTCAACTTGTACAAAGCTCATTGAGACACTTATAATCACTCATGTTGCATGAAACTTGGTTTAGAGTCCTAGAAACACAATGTTAGATGTTTCATAAGTTCGTCAAACTTGTATAAAGCTCATTGAGGAACTTATAAGCTCTCATGTTGCATTAAACTTGGTTTAGAGTCCTCGAAACACGTTGTTAGATGTTTCATATGTTCGTCAAACTTGTACAAAGCTCATTGAAGAACTTATAAGCACTCATGTTGCATGAAACTTGTTTAGAGTCCTAGAAACGCGTTGTTAGATGTTTCATAAGTTCGTGAAACATGTACAACGCTCATTAAGGAACTTATAAGCACTCATGTTGCCTGAAACTTGGTTTAGAGTTTGTGAAACGCGTTGTTAGATGTTTCATACGTTCGTCAAACTTGTACAAAGCTCATTGAGGAATTTATATGCTCTCATGTTGCATGAAACTTGGTTTAGAGTCCTAGAAACGAGTTGTTAGATGTTTCATAAGTTCGTCAAACTTGTATAAAGCTCATTGAGACACTTATAAGCATTCATGTTGCATGATACTTGGTTTAGAGTCCTAGAAACGCGTTGTTAGATGGTTCATAAGTTCGTCAAACTTGTACAAAGCTCATTGAGACACTTATAAACACTCATGTTGCAATGAAACTTGGTTTAGAGTCCTAGAAACGCGTGGTTAGATGTTTCATACGTTCGTCAAACTTGTACAAAGCTTATAGAGGAACTTATAAGAACTAATGTTGCATGTAAATTGGTTTAGAGTCCTAGAAACGCGTTGTTAGATATTTCATAAGTTCGTGAAACTTGTACAAAGCTCAGTGAGGAACTTATAAGCACTCATGTTGCATGAAATTTGGTTTAGAGTCCTAGAAACGCGTTGTTAGATGTTTCATAAGTTCGTCAAACTTGTACAAAGCTCATTGAGACACTTATAAACACTCATTTTGCATGAAAATTGGTTTAGAGTCCTAGAAACGAGTTGTTCGATGTTTCATAAGTTCGTGAAACTTATACAAATCTCATTGAGATACTTATAAGCACTCATGTTGCACGAAACTTGGTTTAGAGTCCTAGAAAAGCGTAGTTAAATGTTTCATACGTTCGTCAAACTTGTACAAAGCTCATTGAGGAACTTATAAGCTCTCATGTTGCATGAAACTTGGTTTAGAGTCCTAGAAACGAGTTGTTAGATGTTTCATAAGTTCGTCAAACTTATACAAAGCTCATTGAGATACTTATAAGCACTAATGTTGCATGAAACTTGGTTTAGAGTCCTAGAAACGCGTTGTTAGATGTTTCATAAGTTCGTCACACTTGTACAAAGCTCATTGAGATACTTATAAACACTCATGTTGCATGAAACTTGGTTTAGAGTACTAGAAACGCGTTGTTAGATGTTTCATACGTTCGTCAAACTTGTACAAAGCTTATTGAGGAACTTATAAGCACTCATGTTGCATGAAACTTGGTTTAGAGTCCTAGAAACGCGTTGTTAGATGTTTCATAAGTTCGTCAACTTATACAAACCTCATTGAGACACTTATAAGTTCGTCAAACTTGTATAAAGCTCATTGAGACACTTATAAGCATTCATGTTGCATGATACTTGGTTTAGAGTCCTAGAAACGCGTTGTTAGATGGTTCATAAGTTCGTCAAACTTGTACAAAGCTCATTGAGGAACTTATAAGCACTCATGTTGCATGAAACTTGGTTTAGAGTCCTAGAAACGCGTTGTTAGATGTTTCATACGTTCGTCAAACTTGTACAAAGCTCATTGAGGAACTTATAAGCTCTCATGTTGCATGAAACTTGGTTTAGAGTCCTAGAAACACGTTGTTAGATGTTTCTTACGTTCGTGAAACTTGTACAAAGCTCATTGAGGAAATTATAAGCTCTCATGTTGCATGAAACTTGGTTTAGAGTCTTAGAAACGAGTTGTTAGATGTTTAATAAGTTCGTCAAACTTGTACAAAGCTCATTGAGACACTTATAAACACTCATTTTGCATGAAACTTGGTTTAAAGTCCTAGAAACGAGTTGTTAGATGTTTCATACGTTCGTCAAACTTGCACAAAGCTCATTGAGGAACTTATAAGCACTCATGTTGCATGAAACTTGGTTTAGAATCCTAGAAACGCGTGGTTAGATGTTTCATACGTTCGTCAAACTTGTACAAAGCTCATTGAGGAACTTATAAGATCTCATGTTGCATGAAACTTTGTTTAGAGTCCTAGAAACGCGTTGTTATATGTTTCATACGTTCGTCAAACTTGTACAAAGCTCATTGAAGAACTTATTAGCTCTCATGTTGCATGAAACTTGGTTTAGACTCCTAGAAACGAGTTGTTAGATGTTTCATAAGTTCGTAAAACATATACAAAGTTCATTGAGATACTTATAAGCACTCATGTTGCATGGAACTTGGTTTAGAGTCCTAGAAACGCGTTGTTAGATTTTTCATAAGTTCGTCAAACTTGTACAAAGCTCATTGAGACACTTATAAACACTAATGTTGCATGAAACTTGGTTTAGAGTCCTAGAAAAGCGTTGTTAGATGTTTCATACGTTCGTCAAACTTGTAAAAAGCTCATTGAGGAACTTATAAGAACTCATGTTGCATGTAACTTGGTTTAGAGTCCTAGAAACGCGTTGTTAGATGTTTCATACGTTCGTCAAACTTGTACAAAGCTCATTGAGGAACTTATAAGCTCTCATGTTGCATGAAACTTTGTTTAGAGTCCTAGAAACGCGTTGTTATATGTTTCATACGTTCGTCAAACTTGTACAAAGCTCATTGAAGAACTTATTAGCTCTCATGTTGCATGAAACTTGGTTTAGACTCCTAGAAACGAGTTGTTATATGTTTCATAAGTTCGTAAAACATATACAAAGTTCATTGAGATACTTATTAGCACTCATGTTGCATGAAACTTGGTTTAGAGTCCTAGAAACGCGTTGTTAGATTTTTCATAAGTTCGTCAAACTTGTACAAAGCTCATTGAGACACTTATAAACACTAATGTTGCATGAAACTTGGTTTAGAGTCCTAGAAAAGAGTTGTTAGATGTTTCATACTTTCCTCAAACTTGTAAAAAGCTCATTGAGGAACTTATAAGAACTCATGTTGCATGTAACTTGGTTTAGAATTCTAGAAACGCGTTGTTAGATGTTTCATAAGTTCGTGAAAGTTATACAAAGCTCATTGAGGAACTTATAAGCTCTCATGTTGCATGAAACTTGGTTTAGAGTCTTAGAAACGAGTTGTTAGATTTTTCATAAGTTCGTCAAACTTGTACAAAGCTCATTGAGACACTTATAAACACTCATGTTGCATGAAACTTGTTTTAAAGTCCTAGAAATGCGTTGTTAGATGTTTCATACGTTCGTCAAACTTGTACAAAGCTCATTGAGGAACTTATAAGCACTCATGTTGCATGAAACTTGGTTTAGAGTCCTAGAAACGCGTTGTTAGATGTTTCATACGTTCGTCAAACTTGTACAAAGCTCATTGAGGAACTTATAAACACTCATTTTTCATGAAACTTGGTTTAGAGTCCTAGAAACGCGTTGTTAGATGTTTCATAAGTTCGTCAAACTTGTACAAAGCTCATTGAGGAACTTATAAGCACTCATGTTGCATGAAACTTTGTTTAGAGTTTGTGAAACGCGTTGTTAGATGTTTCATAAGTTTGTCAACTTGTACAAAGCTCATTGAGACACTTATAATCACTCATGTTGCATAAAACTTGGTTTAGAGTCCTAGAAACACAATGTTAGATGTTTCATAAGTTCGTCAAACTTGTATAAAGCTCATTGAGGAACTTATAAGCTCTCATGTTGCATTAAAGTTGGTTTAGAGTCCTCGAAACACGTTATTAGATGTTTCATATGTTCGTCAAACTTGTACAACGCTCATTAAGGAACTTATAAGCACTCATGTTGCCTGAAACTTGGTTTAGAGTTTGTGAAACGCGTTGTTAGATGTTTCATAAGTTCGTCAAACTTGTACAAAGCTCATTGAGACACTAATAAACACTCATGTTGCATGAAACTTGGTTTAGAGTCCTAGAAAAGCGTTGTTAGATGTTTCATACGTTCGTCAAACTTGTACAAAGCTCATTGAGGAACTTATAAGAACTCATGTTGCATGTAACTTGGTTTAGAGTCCTAGAAACGCGTTGTTAGATGTTTCATAAGTTCGTGAAAGTTGTACAAAGTTCATTGAGGAACTTATAAGAACTCATGTTGCATGTAACTTGGTTTAGAGTCCTAGAAACGCGTTGTTAGATGTTTCATAAGTTCGTGAAAGTTGTACAAAGCTCATTGAGGAACTTATAAGCTCTCATGTTGCATGAAACTTGGTTTAGAGTCTTAGAAACGAGTTGTTAGATTTTTCATAAGTTCGTCAAACTTGTACAAAGCTCATTGAGACACTTATAAACACTCATTTTGCATGAAACTTGGTTTAAAGTCTTAGAAACGAGTTGTTAGATGTTTCATACGTTCGTCAAACTTGTACAAAGCTCATTGAGGAACTTATAAGCACTCATGTTGCATGAAACTTTGTTTAGAGTCCTAGAAACGCGTTGTTATATGTTTCATACGTTCGTCAAACTTGTACAAAGCTCATTGAAGAACTTATTAGCTCTCATGTTGCATGAAACTTGGTTTAGACTCCTAGAAACGAGTTGTTATATGTTTCATAAGTTCGTAAAACATATACAAAGTTCATTGAGATACTTATAAGCACTCATGTTGCATGAAACTTGGTTTAGAGTCCTAGAAACGCGTTGTTAGATTTTTCATAAGTTCGTCAAACTTGTACAAAGCTCATTGAGACACTTATAAACACTAATGTTGCATGAAACTTGGTTTAGAGTCCTAGAAAAGAGTTGTTAGATGTTTCATACTTTCCTCAAACTTGTAAAAAGCTCATTGAGGAACTTATAAGAACTCATGTTGCATGTAACTTGGTTTAGAATTCTAGAAACGCGTTGTTAGATGTTTCATAAGTTCGTGAAAGTTATACAAAGCTCATTGAGGAACTTATAAGCTCTCATGTTGCATGAAACTTGGTTTAGAGTCTTAGAAACGAGTTGTTAGATTTTTCATAAGTTCGTCAAACTTGTACAAAGCTCATTGAGACACTTATAAACACTCATGTTGCATGAAACTTGTTTTAAAGTCCTAGAAATGCGTTGTTAGATGTTTCATACGTTCGTCAAACTTGTACAAAGCTCATTGAGGAACTTATAAGCACTCATGTTGCATGAAACTTGGTTTAGAGTCCTAGAAACGTGTTGTTAGAAGTTTCATACGTTCGTCAAACTTGTACAAAGCTCATTGAGGAACTTATAAGCACTCATGTTTCATGAAACTTGGTTTAGAGTCCTAGAAACGCGTTGTTAGATGTTTCATAAGTTCGTCAAACTTGTACAAAGCTCATTGAGGAACTTATAAGCACTCATGTTGCATGAAACTTTGTTTAGAGTTTGTGAAACGCGTTGTTAGATGTTTCATAAGATTGTCAACTTGTACAAAGCTCATTGAGACACTTATAATCACTCATGTTGCATGAAACTTGGTTTAGAGTCCTAGAAACACAATGTTAGATGTTTCATAAGTTCGTCAAACTTGTATAAAGCTCATTGAGGAACTTATAAGCTCTCATGTTGCATTAAACTTGGTTTAGAGTCCTCGAAACACGTTGTTAGATGTTTCATATGTTCGTCAAACTTGTACAAAGCTCATTGAAGAACTTATAAGCACTCATGTTGCATGAAACTTGTTTAGAGTCCTAGAAACGCGTTGTTAGATGTTTCATAAGTTCGTGAAACATGTACAACGCTCATTAAGGAACTTATAAGCACTCATGTTGCCTGAAACTTGGTTTAGAGTTTGTGAAACGCGTTGTTAGATGTTTCATACGTTCGTCAAACTTGTACAAAGCTCATTGAGGAACTTATAAGCTCTCATGTTGCATGAAACTTGGTTTAGAGTCCTAGAAACGAGTTGTTAGATGTTTCATAAGTTCGTCAAACTTGTATAAAGCTCATTGAGACAGTTATAAGCATACATGTTGCATGATACTTGGTTTAGAGTCCTAGAAACGCGTTGTTAGATGGTTCATAAGTTCGTCAAACTTGTACAAAGCTCATTGAGGAACTTATAAGCACTCATGTTGCATGAAACTTGGTTTAGAGTCCTAGAAACGCGTTGTTAGATGTTTCATACGTTCGTGAAACTTGTACAAAGCTCATTGAGGAAATTATAAGCTCTCATGTTGCATGAAAGTTGGTTTAGAGTCTTAGAAACGAGTTGTTACATGTTTAATAAGTTCGTCAAACTTGTACAAAGCTCATTGAGACACTTATAAACACTCATTTTGCATGAAACTTGGTTTAAAGTCCTAGAAACGAGTTGTTAGTTGTTTCATACGTTCGTCAAACTTGTACAAAGCTCATTGATGAACTTATAAGCACTCAAGTTGCATGAAACTTGGTTTAGAGTCCTAGAAACGTGTTGTTAGATGTTTCATACGTTCGTCAAACTTGTACAAAGCTCATTGAGGAACTTATAAGCTCTTATGTTGCATGAAACTTTGTTTAGAGTCCTAGAAACGCGTTGTTATATGTTTCATACGTTCGTCAAACTTGTACAAAGCTCATTGAAGAACTTATTAGCTCACATGTTGCATGAAACTTGGTTTAGACTCCTAGAAACGAGTTGTTAGATGTTTCATAAGTTCGTAAAACATATACAAAGTTCATTGAGATACTTATAAGCACTCATGTTGCATGAAACTTGGTTTAGAGTTCTAGAAACGCGTTGTTAGATTTTTCATAAGTTCGTCAAACTTGTACAAAGCTCATTGAGACACTTATAAACACTAATGTTGCATGAAACTTGGTTTAGAGTCCTAGAAAAGCGTTGTTAGATGTTTCATACGTTCGTCAAACTTGTAAAAAGCTCATTGAGGAACTTATAAGAACTCATGTTGCATGTAACTTGGTTTAGAGTCCTAGAAACGCGTTATTAGATGTTTCATAAGTTCGTGAAAGTTGTACAAAGCTCATTGAGGAACTTATAAGCTCTCATGTTGCATGAAACTTGGTTTAGAGTCTTGGAAACGAGTTGTTAGATTTTTCATAAGTTCGTCAAACTTGTACAAAGCTCATTGAGACACTTATAAACACTCATGTTGCATGAAACTTGTTTTAAAGTCCTAGAAATGCGTTGTTAGATATTTCATACGTTCGTCAAACTTGTACAAAGCTCATTGAGGAACTTATAAGCACTCATGTTGCATGAAACTTGGTTTAGAGTCCTAGAAACGCGTTGTTAGAAGTTTCATACGTTCGTCAAACTTGTACAAAGCTCATTGAGGAACTTATAAGCACTCATGTTTCATGAAACTTGGTTTAGAGTCCTAGAAACGCGTTGTTAGATGTTTCATAAATTTGTCAAACTTGTACAAAGCTCATTGAGGAACTTATAAGCACTCATGTTGCATGAAACTTTGTTTAGAGTTTGTGAAACGCATTGTTAGCTGTTTCATAAGTTTGTCAACTTGTACAAAGCTCATTGAGACACTTATAATCACTCATGTTGCATGAAACTTGGTTTAGAGTCCTAGAAACACAATGTTAGATGTTTCATAAGTTCGTCAAACTTGTATATAGCTCATTGAGGAACTTATAAGCTCTCATGTTCACTACAAGAAATCACGACTTTTACCACGACCATAATCGTTGTAAAATCGTGGTAAAATGCAGTTTACCACGATTTAACGACGATTTCCATTTCGTCGTTAACCGATCGAAGTAAAAGCCAAATCTTCCTAAAATCGTGGTAAATTTTACGACGAACCAAATTCGTTGTAAATTCGTGGTAAAATATTCGTTGTAAAATCGTTGTAATTGTTACAACGAATTCACAACGAATATTTGGTTGTAAATTTGTAATTATAATAAATCGAAAATTCTAACAATCGTCGTAAAATCGTCCCTAATTAGGGACGATTTTACGACGATTGTTATTATTTTAAATAAAAAATAATAATATTTTATAAAATAAAATATTATTTTTTTAAAATATTTTTATTACAATTATTTGAAAATACAAAATAAAAAAAAACTAGTCGTCTAAATTGAAATTAGGCCCGAAATAGTCCTGGGTTGCGTTCTCGGGATCTACGTTGCTTGTTCCGGCCTGATCAGCCGACGGACGGTCGGGATGTGTCTGCATCGTCCGAAGTAGTTCCGGGTTAGATGCAGAAAGCACCGTAAACAAGCTGTTGTAGAACTGCATGTTCTTCACCTGAGTCGCATGCATGTTCTGAATCTCAGCCTGCAACTCAGTCGGAGATCGGTAATTGGTAGGAGAAGTGGGACGTCCTGCATTAATCCCATGCATAGAACCCGTCCTTTCTTCTTAGGAGCAACCTATAAAATTAAACAATTAGTAAATGAACGTTTAAACAAATAATTTTAGAGAAAATTTTAGAGTAAAATTTTACCTCATGATATATTTGATCGAGCTCGGCGGTAGTAAGCGGCTCGCCAGGATATTGAGTGCCTCCCGGGGATCTCTGAGATCGTTGAGTCTCGATCTCCGTCTTCCGAGCTTCAAGATCGTTGAATATCCGCTGGGAATGGGAGTCAACGAACTCGCCGGTCTTTTTCATGTGCGTCTTCTCGAAGACGGCACTGACGGCCGGTTTGTGACCCAGCTCCTTGGCCTACAAACAAATAATAAAAATATATATGTGCATTAGTATAATATTAGTAATTTGAAAATAAAATTAAATTGGAAGAGTTAGTAAGAAAGACTTACCATTTCGTGCGCCCGACCCGCGAACGGGATTTGTCCGGACGTGTGAGCCATCTGCTTCGGCGTCCCGTCAGGTAGCTTCGCGTTCCTGGAGGTGGAACACTTCTCAGCTACGGTCGCGTTGTGGCCATCCGTCCAATATTTCTTCAAGCCCTCCCAGACCGCGACCGAGAGATATACCGGCTTCCCCGCGTCGCCGACGACTCTCTACTTGTCCTTCCAGTCGGAGACCGTGTTGGCGAGACGGAATTTCGCCGTCTTGTTGAACTCCGTCCTCACGGTCTCGTTGATCGAGACATCCCAATGCCACTTTTGCTGCAAAATATGAGAAATTATAAGTGTTACTTTACGCGAATAATATATAATAAAAAATTTAAAGTTAAATAAATAAATTTAATTGAAATTAAATTAGAACAATACCGCGAAACATTTGAACCACGTTCTCTTGATGTGCTCGGGTGTCTTGCTCCAATTGGGATGCGACTCGGTGAAGTATCCCTTGATTATGTCCGCGATAGAACGCGAGACCTGGTTGTCGTACTTGAACCTCGAAAAAAACATTAATTGATTTATTAATATATTAAAAAAAAATTAAAATTAAAATTAAAAAAATAATTACCGTAAGTGTCCCGGAGACTTGTACGGATCCACCCGACGGAGACTGTCATGTCCGGGTTGAGTGAGGATATCCTCAACCCGGAGGTTGGCGTACGGCGCGTGTCCCGTACATCCAACTCTGGATGTATCGGGCCCGGGATATCGTCGTTTGCGGCGTCATCCGCGTCGGCGGCGTCGGCGGCGGGCACATAAGGAGGAGGAGCTGCTGCTCGCCCATGGATGGACGTCCCCGGTTTGGACAGGAGATGTCCTGGAAGCTGTAGCTGAACCGGAACCCGAGGCTTCCCGGGAAGCCCTCTTCTCCGCCAAAATCTGCATGTAGTCCGGCGGTAAGGTTTTCCCTCTCCTAGGAGCCATATATAAGTACACGCCAAAAAAACATTAAATATTTAAATAATAAACATTAAGTATTTAAAAATTAATTATATGTTCTAAACATATAATTCTAAAATCTAAATCCTAAAACTAAAATCCGAGCCTAAAACTAATTCCAAATCCTAAAACTAATTCCAAATCCTAAAATTAAATTCCAATTCCTAAAACTAATTCTAAAATCCGGTTTTATAACACATATATTAAAAATATTTACTTTTGGGGATGTTGAAGAGTGTGAAAGTTGTAGAGTTTTAGAGAGAGAAAACTTTAGAGAGAGAGAGAGATTTAGAGAGAATGAGTGAAAATGAAAATTTTTGGTGGACTATATATAGATTTAGGATTCGTCGTAAAATCGTCGTAAATTTACGACGATTTTACGACGAATCGTCGTTAATTCGTTGTAAAAAAAAATTGAAACGTTTTGGTTCGTTTGGTTTGCCGCGTTTTGGGAATGATGAAAA
The DNA here is from genome assembly GCA_963556525.1 of Cochlearia excelsa. NCBI lineage: Eukaryota > Viridiplantae > Streptophyta > Magnoliopsida > Brassicales > Brassicaceae > Cochlearia > Cochlearia excelsa. Next base: position 32,182,397 of record OY748327.1, on the reverse strand, counting down.
TATAATCGTTGTTAAATCGTGGTAATAAATTCGTTGTTAAATCGTGGTAAATTTCCCACGATATTACAACGATTACCTTTTAAATCGTGGTAAAATCGTGGTAATAGTTGACGTTGACAACCTCGTACAAACAAAACTCCTGAGGATTTGACGTTTAGAGTTTCATTTGTGGACGTAAATTCGTTGTTAACTTACCACGAATTTCCATCGATTTTGTGTGAATCGTCGTAAATTCGTGGTAAATTTACCACGAATTTACCACGATGCATTACACTAAATGGATTTCGCTGAAATTCATCTGCCATTTCACTTCATGTTGAATATAATTATGATATTGTATGCATATGAAATCATTCTAAGTGGTATGATTGCACAAAAACAAGTTTTGATAAAATTAGAACATATATACATATTAACCACAATATATTATAGTACACTTTATTTTAAACTTTATAAATTCTAAGAATATGTAAACAAAACTTATTGATAAGCAATTTTAACATTGTTTTTATAGTTATTCATTAACTTTAGAGGTCTTAACGAGTGTTTGTACGTAATATAAGACATACTTTTTAAAATGTTTGGGGTTTAGGGGTTAAACAAAAAAATCGTTGTTAATTCGTGGTAAAATTACCACGATTTTACGACGATTTCGTTTTAAAGCGTTGTAAAATCGTGGTAATCTTTGACGTTGACAACCTCGTACAAACAAAACTCCTGAGGATTAGAGGTTTTTAAAAGACAACAAATTATAAGATTATTCGTGGTAAAATCGTCGTAAATTTACCACGATTACGACGATTTTACCACGATTTGTGAAATTTACACATATCGTGGTAAAATCGTGGTAAATTTACGACGATTTTACCACGATATGTGTAAATTTCACAAATCGTGGTAAAATCGTCGTAAATTTACCACGATTTTACCACGATTGTTAATTTATTATATAAAAAAAAATTAAAATACATTATTTTTTTATTTATTACTCGGAGTCATCAGCAGACTCATGTTCGTCCTCGGAGTCAGATTCATCAAATTCGTCAGTCTCTTCGACTTCTTCTTCGTCCTCATTCACCTCTTCAGCTTCCCTAGCCTATTATGTGGATCAACGAGTAAGACCATGTCCGTGTTTAGTTCTGGCGAAGGAATATCGACGGACGTGTCATTCTGTAGTGGTGATTCTTCTTCCCTGACTATGTACCCTCTCGGGGTAATTTTGATGACGGATAGCCAATGTATTCCGGTGGACTTAAGACGCGGATAAGGAATGAAGCTTACTTGCTCAGCTTGCGATGCAAGTATGAAAGGCTCGAACTTGTTGTATCTTCTATTCTTATTGACATCAATGATCCCAGACTTGTTGATTCGTAGGATCAAACCACTCGCACTTGAAGAGTACGCACTTCAACATGAGCAACCCGGGAAACGTTATTTCTATGATTTCTTGGATGATTCCGTAGAAATCAATGTCTCCTCTAACACAAACACCGTAGTTAACACTTGTTCGATGTCGCCCGTAATCGTACGCGTGGAAAGCATACCCTCTTGTAAAATACATTGGCGATGTCCGAATCTTCGCAAGAGGACGTTGTAGCATCTCGTGGAACCACACCGGATAAGATTCGTCCTCGTACTCAATCTGCAGACACCAACAATAATTTTGTTTAAATATATTATGTTTATATGTAATTATATTTCATATTTGATATTTTCATATACCTGTGTTTGCAACCACATCACAAAGTGTTGAGTTTTACGGGAATCGAGCTCATCTTCAGATATCCCCGGAATCCCTTTTTGAACTTGTTCGACGAAGATACTATATATGAAAATATCATAAGTAAGCAATATTTAATTATGAGTGTTGTAATGAATTAAAGAGTATTAAAAAACATTAACTTTTACCTTTCTCATGGAGTAACAATATCGCAATTCAATACAATGTACGTGTGGGCACAATGAATTTCATCCTCGTTGCTCCACCAAACCTCTTTTATGCGTCCGCTAAGCCGACCAATGGGAAAAAATATGTCAGGTACTCCTTCCACCGCGTACGCTGTTTGAATGCCTCCGTCATCATATCTCCTCGGCGCTCTTTTACGTGTCCTCACGGTTGGCGCAAAGTAGTACGATGTAAAGTGAGACGTCTCCTCGTGATACTACCCCCAACGATTGAACCCTCGACTTTAGCTAGATTCTTCGCCTTCCCTTTTAGATGTTTCATAAATCGTTCGAAAGGGTACATCCATCGGAAGTGAACGGCCCCCTCTAGTTCTGCTTCGTGTGGGAGATGTACTGGTAGGTGCTCCATAACATCAAAAAAGGATGGGGAAAATATCTTCTCCAAATTGCACAAAATGAGAGGAATGTTCTCGTCGAGTTGTCTTATTACTTCATCGTTCAACGTTCTTGTGGAAAGATCACGAAAGAACAATCCAACACCTACACAAATTAAATAAAACGTACGTATTACGATATATTCAGTTATGAAATATTTTATTAATTAATTAGACATTACGTACCAGCAATTGCTTCGTGCACATTTTGTGGAACAAGTTCGGCCAAGACAAATGGTAGCGATCGTTGCATGAACACATGACAATCGTGACTTTTCATACCCGTGAATTTACTACCATCTACACACCGAGAAAGATTAGAAACAAAACCATCAGGAAACTTAACTTCAGAGATCACCCACTGGAACAACGACGTCTTCGCCGCACTCGATAATCGAATATAGGTACGGGGCTTTTCCGTCATTATCAATGTGCAATTCGGATCTCGCACATATCTCGGCCAAGTCAAGACGTGATTTAAAATTGTCTTTTGTCTTTCCCTGCACATTCAAAAGAGTGTTCATAATGTTATCGAAAAAGTTCTTCTCTATGTGCATCACGTCAAGATTGTGTCGGAGTAGATGATCTTTTCAGTATGGAAGCTCCCGAAAATGCTTTTCTTATGCCAATTGTGTTCCGTAAGATAACCATCGGGCGGATTAGGCGGGACATGCCAGGTTACCTCCTTGGGGAACGTGTAATTCGCACGTAATGATCCATATGCGCCTCAACTTGTTCGCCCGTTTAATACACTCGGTGGAGGATCACGAACCACTTTGTTCTTTTTAAACATTCGTTTGTTTTTCCGATAAGGGTGGCGCAGACTAAGAATCTTACGGTGACAATCGAACCAGCTAGTTTTCCTTCCATGCTTCAATTGGAAGGCGTCAGTACGATGCATGCAGTAAGGACAAGATAATCGTCTGTGTGTAGTCCAGCCCAACAACATTCCATAAGCGGGAAAGTCGCTAATCGTACATAGAAGCACTGCACGCATTGTAAAATTCCGTTTCCTCGAACAATCGTAAGTCTTTACTCCAGTGTGCCATAACTCCTTCAACTCTTCCACCAAAGGCTGTAGAAAAACATCAATGAATCTTTTTGGATGTTTAGGTCCAGGGACTAAAATGCTCAGAAATAAAAATTCCCTTTGCATACACATCTCTGGTGGGAGGTTATAAGGGGTGACGATGACGGGCCATAAAGAATATTGCCTACCTGACATACCAAATGGACTAAATCCATCCGTACATAGACCAAGGTAGACGTTACCTTTTCGTCTAGCAAAATCGGGGTACACCGACTTAAAGTGTTTCCACGCTTTCGCATCGGATGGGTGGGTCACCTCTCCAGGCTTCTGTGTATGTTCATCATGCCACCTCATCGAAGAAGTTGTCCTCTCCGAGTGATACATCCTTTGTAGCCTGTCTGTTATAGGCAGATACCACATCTTCTGGTACGGTACACTCTTTCGACCTACTCCTTCTGGCCTATATCTTGGTTTTTTTCAAAAACGACATTCCTCAAGAATGTCGTCGTCTTTCCAAAATATCATACAATTGTCTACGCAGACATCAATTGACTGATACGGAAGACCAAGACTGATAACCAATTTTTGAACCTCATAAAACGTTTCAGCAGCTAAATTTTTCAGAGGGTAGATATTCTTTTAACAATAAGGCCCAATCATCCATGCAAACCTCAAATAAGTTATGGTCTGTTTTAATATTCATCATTCTAGCAGCTAATGACAATTTAGAGTGCCCTTCTCTACAATTATCATATATTGGTTGATTTGCAGCATTTAACATGTCGTAGAATTTTTTAGCATTTAAATTAGGTTCTTCAACTAAATTTCCATCAGATGCAACTTCAGGACGAAATGCATCGCTAACCATGTCATTTATCCTATCCGGTTCATTTCCATGATCATGCTCATTTTCTACATGCTGGTCATAGTCTACAGATTCCTGATGATAATTACTACTACTAGCAACATTACCAGAATAACCTTCCCCATGTTGAAACCATATATAATATTGTGGTGTAAATCCTCTATTTAACAAATGCTTCCAAACATTTTCAACCAAAATGAATCGTCTATTGTCGCATTTGATACAAGGACAAAACATCTTACCGCTTTCGATAGTGACAGGTAGATTTGTGGCTTGCTGCATGAATACTTCAACCCCATCGAGGAACTCCCGTGTCACCGATCCGTCATCGCCTCGATGTATGTACATCCATTTTCGGATTTCGTAAATATCGCCTCCGGACATTTTTTTTTTTAAAAAAGAGTTTTTTTTTGTGAGTGAGAGAGATAGAGAGATATAAAATTGACGGTGTGATTTATGGTGAAAGATGAGGAGGTATTTATAGGATTTTTAAAAATTTTCCAACTTTTTACCAAGGAAATTAACTACTAATTTACAACGATTCATAATTCTACAAGGAATTAAAAACGATTTTACAACGATTTAACGACTAAAAGGAAAGTTGTAAATAATTAGGTGCAACAGTAAATACACGTTTTCAACTACCATATTAAATGTCTTTAAATCGTTGTTAAAAAGTCCCAAAATCAGAAGTTGTAAATTCGTGGTAAATTAGCAACGATATAGCGACGAAATATTCTTATAAACCAAAACGTTGTAAAATCGTTGTAAATTTACCACGATTTTACAACGATTTGGTGTTTAATCGGAAATTCGTTGTAAAATCGTCGTAATATCGTGGTAAGTTTACGACGATTCAAATCGTTGTAAATTTTTCGTGGTAATTTGCGCAGATTCTTGTAGTGGTTGCATTAAACTTGGTTTAGAGTCCTCGAAACACGTTGTTAGATGTTTCAAATGTTCGTCAAACTTGTACAAAGCTCATTGAAGAACTTATAAGCACTCATGTTGCATGAAACTTGTTTAGAGTCCTAGAAACGCGTTGTTAGATGTTTCATAAGTTCGTGAAACATGTACAACGCTCATTAACGAACTTATAAGCACTCATGTTGCCTGAAACTTGGTTTAGAGTTTGTGAAACGCGTTGTTAGATGTTTCATACGTTCGTCAAACTTGTACAAAGCTCATTGAGGAACTTATAAGCTCTCATGTTGCATGAAACTTGGTTTAGAGTCCTAGAAACGAGTTGTTAGATGTTTCGTAAGTTCGACAAACTTGTACAAAGCTCATTGAGGAACTTAAAAGTACTCATGTTTCATGAAACTTGGCTTAGAGTCCTAGAAACGCGTTGTTAGATGTTTCATAAGTTCGTCAAACTTGTACAAAGCTCATTGAGGAACTTATAAGCACTCATGTTGCAATGAAACTTGGTTTAGAGTCCTAGAAACACGTGGTTAGATGTTTCATACGTTCGTCAAACTTGTACAAAGCTTATAGAGGAACTTATAAGAACTAATGTTGCACGTTGTAACTTGGTTTAGAGAACTTCCTAGAAACGCGTTGTAACTAGATGTTTCATAAGTTAGAAACGCGTTGTTAGTGAAACTTCGTGTACAAAGCTCGGTGAAGAACTTATAAGCACTCATGTTGCATGAAATTTGGTTTAGAGTCCTAGAAACGCGTTGTTAGATGTTTCATAAGTTCGTCAAACTTGTACAAAGCTCATTGAGACACTTATAAACACTCATGTTGCATGAAAATTGGTTTAGAGTCCTAGAAACGAGGTGTTAGATATTTCATAAGTTCGTGAAACTTATACAAATCTCATTGAGATACTTATAAGCACTCATGTTGCACGAAACTTGGTTTAGAGTCCTAGAAAAACGTAGTTAAATGTTTCATACGTTCGTCAAACTTGTACAAAGCTCATTGAGGAACTTATAAGCTCTCATGTTGCATGAAACTTGGTTTAGAGTCCTAGAAACGAGTTGTTAGATGTTTCATAAGTTCGTCAAACTTATACAAAGCTCATTGAGATACTTATAAGCACTAATGTTGCATGAAACTTGGTTTAGAGTCCTAGAAACGCGTTGTTAGATGTTTCATAATTTCGTCACACTTGTACAAAGCTCATTGAGATACTTATAAACACTCATGTTGCATGAAACTTGGTTTAGAGTCCTAGAAACGCGTTGTTAGATGTTTCATACGTTCGTCAAACTTGTACAAAGCTCATTGAGACACTTATAAGCACTCATGTTGCATGAAACTTGGTTTAGAATCCTAGAAACGCGTTGTTAGATGTTTCATAAGTTCGTCAACTTATACAAACCTCATTGAGACACTTATAATCACTCATGTTGCATGAAACTTGGTTTAGAGTCCTAGAAACACAATGTTAGATGTTTCATAAGTTCGTCAAACTTGTATAAATCTCATTGAGGAACTTATAAGAACTCATGTTGCATGTAACTTGGTTTAGAGTCCTAGAAAATCGTTGTTAGATGTTTCATACGTTCGTCAAACTTGTACAAAGCTCATTGAGGAACTTATAAGCACTCATGTTGCATGAAACTTGGTTTAGAGTCCTAGAAACGCGTTGTTAGATGTTTCATACGTTCGTCAAAGTTGTAGAAAGCTCATTGAGGAACTTATAAGCTCTCATGTTGCATGAAACTTGGTTTAGAGTCCTAGAAACATGTTGTTAGATGTTTCATACGTTCGTCAAACTTGTTCAAAGCTCATTGAGGAACTTATAAGCTCTCATGTTGCATGAAACTTGGTTTAGAGTCCTAGAAACGCGTTGTTAGATGTTTCATAAGTTCGTCAAACTTGTACAAAGCTCATTGAGACACTTATAAACACTCATGTTGCATGAAACTTGGTTTAGAGTCCTAGAAAAGCGTTGTTAGATGTTTCATAAGTTCGTCAAACTTGTACAAAGCTCATTGAGACACTTATAAACACTCATGTTGCCTGAAACTTGGTTTAAAGTCCTAGAAACGCGTTGTTAGATGTTTCATACGTTCGTCAAACTTGTACAAAGCTCATTGATGAACTTATAAAGCTCTCATGTTGCATAAAACTTGGTTTAGAGTCCTAGAAACGCGTTGTTCGATGTTTCATAAGTTCGTGAAACTTGTACAAAGCTCATTGAGGAACTTATAAGCACTCATGTTGCATGAAACTTGGTTTAGAGTCCTAGAAACGCGTTGTTACATGTTTCATACGTTCGTCAAACTTGTACAAAGCTCATTGAGGAACTTATAAGCACTCATGTTGCATGAAACTTTGTTTAGAGTCCTAGAAACGCGTTGTTAGATGTTTCATACGTTCGTCAAACTTGTACAAAGCTCATTGAGGAACTTATAAGCTCTCATGTTGCATTAAACTTGGTTTAGATTCCTAGAAACGCGTTGTTAGATGTTTCATAAGTTCGTCAAACTTGTACAAAGCTCATTGAGGAACTTATAAGCACTCATGTTGCATGAAACTTGGTTTAGAGTCCTAGAAATGCGTTGTTAGATGTTTCATAAGTTTGTCAACTTGTACAAAGCTCATTGAGAAACTAATAATCACTCATGTTGCATGAAACTTGGTTTAGAGTCCTAGAAACACAATGTTAGATGTTTCATAAGTTCGTCAAACTTGTATAAAGCTCATTGAGGAACTTATAAGCTCTCATGTTGCATTAAACTTGGTTTAGAGTCCTAGAAACACGTTGTTAGATGTTTCATAAGTTCGTGAAACATGTACAAAGCTCATTAAGGAACTTATAAGCACTCATGTTGCATGAAACTTAGTTTAGAGTTTGTGAAACACGTTGTTAGATGTTTCATACGTTCGTCAAACTTGTACAAAGCTCATTGAGGAATTTATAAGCTCTCATGTTGCATGGAACTTGGTTTAGAGTCCTAGAAACAATTTGTTAGATGTTTCATAAGTTCGTCAAACTTGTATAAAGCTCATTGAGACACTTATAAGCATTCATGTTGCATGAAACTTGGTTTGGAGTCCTAGAAAAGCGTTGTTAGATGTTTCATAAGTTCGTCAAACTTGTACAAAGCTTATTGAGACACTTATAAACACTCATGTTGCAATGAAACTTGGTTTAGAGTCCTAGAAACGCGTTGCCGATGTTTCATACCTTCGTCAAACTTGTACAAGCTCATTGAGTAACTTATAAGAACTAATGTTGCATGTAACTTGGTTTAGAGTCCTATAAACGCGTTGTTAAATGTTTCATAAGTTCGTGAAACTTGTACAAAGCTCATTGAGGAACTTATAAGCACTCATGTTGCGTGAAACATTGTTTAGAGTCCTAGAAACGCGTTGTTAGATGTTTCATACGTTCGTCAAACTTGTTCAAAGCTCATTGAGGAACTTATAACCTCTCATGTTGCATGAAAGTTGATTTAGAGTCCTAGAAACGCGTTGTTAGATGTTTCATAAGTTCGTGAAACTTGTAAAAAGCTCAGTGAAGAACTTATAAGCACTCATGTTGCATGAAATTTGGTTTAGAGTCCTAGAAACGAGTTGTTAGATGTTTCATAAGTTCGTCAAACTTGTACAAAGCTCATTGAGACACTTATAAACACTCATGTTGCATGAAAATTGGTTTAGAGTCCTGGAAACGCGTTGTTAGATGTTTCATAAGTTCGTCAAACTTATACAAATCTCATTGAGATACTTATAAGCACTCATGTTGCATGAAACTTTGTTTAGATTCCTAGAAACGCGTTGTTAAATGTTTCATACGTTCGTCAAACTTGTACAAAGCTCATTGAGGAACTTATAAGCTCTCATGTTGCATGAAATTTGGTTTAGAGTCCTAGAAACGAGTTGTTAGATGTTTCATAAGTTCGTCAAACTTATACAAAGCTCATTGAGATACTTATAAGCACTAATGTTGCATGAAACTTGGTTTAGAGTTCTAGAAACGCGTTGTTAGATGTTTCATAATTTCGTCACACTTGTAAAAAGCTCATTGAGATAATTATAAACACTCATGTTGCATGAAACTTGTTTTAGAGTCCTAGAAACGCGTTGTTAGATGTTTCATACGTTCGTCAAAGTTGTACAAAGCTTATTGAGGAACTTATAAGCACTCATGTTGCATGAAACTTGGTTTAGAGTCTTTGAAACGCGTTGTTAGATGTTTCATAAGTTCGTCAACTTGTACAAACCTCATTGAGACACTTATAATCACTCATGTTGCATGAAACTTGGTTTAGAGTCCTAGAAACACAATTTTAAATGTTTCATAAGTTCGTCAAACTTGTATAAATCTCATTGAGGAACTTATAAGAACTTATAAGAACTCATGTTGCATGTAACTTGGTTTAGAGTCCTAGAAAAGCGTTGTTAGATGTTTCATACGTTCGTCAAACTTGTACAAAGCTCATTGAGGAACTTATAAGCTCTGATGTTTCATGAAACTTGATTTAGAGTCCTAGAAACGCGTTGTTAGATGTTTCATACGTTCGTAAAACTTGTACAAATCTCATTGAGGAACTTATAAGCTTTCATGTTGCATGAAACTTGGTTTAGAGTCCTAGAAACGCGTTGTTAGATGTTTCATACGTTCGTCAAACTTGTAGAAAGCTCATTGAGGAACTTATAAGCTCTCATATTGCATGAAACTTGGTTTAGAGTCCTAGAAACACGTTGTTACATGTTTCATACGTTCGTCAAACTTGTACAAAGCTCATTGAGGAACTTATAAGCTCTCATGTTGCATGAAACTTGGTTTAGAGTCCTCGAAACACGTTGTTAGATGTTTCAAATGTTCGTCAAACTTGTACAAAGCTCATTGAAGAACTTATAAGCACTCATGTTGCATGAAACTTGTTTAGAGTCCTAGAAACGCGTTGTTAGATGTTTCATAAGTTCGTGAAACATGTACAACGCTCATTAACGAACTTATAAGCACTCATGTTGCCTGAAACTTGGTTTAGAGTTTGTGAAACGCGTTGTTAGATGTTTCATACGTTCGTCAAACTTGTACAAAGCTCATTGAGGAACTTATAAGCTCTCATGTTGCATGAAACTTGGTTTAGAGTCCTAGAAACGAGTTGTTAGATGTTTCGTAAGTTCGACAAACTTGTACAAAGCTCATTGAGGAACTTAAAAGTACTCATGTTTCATGAAACTTGGCTTAGAGTCCTAGAAACGCGTTGTTAGATGTTTCATAAGTTCGTCAAACTTGTACAAAGCTCATTGAGGAACTTATAAGCACTCATGTTGCAATGAAACTTGGTTTAGAGTCCTAGAAACACGTGGTTAGATGTTTCATACGTTCGTCAAACTTGTACAAAGCTTATAGAGGAACTTATAAGAACTAATGTTGCATGTAACTTGGTTTAGAGTCCTAGAAACGCGTTGTTAGATGTTTCATAAGTTCGTGAAACTTGTACAAAGCTAAGTGAAGAACTTATAAGCACTCATGTTGCATGAAATTTGGTTTAGAGTCCTAGAAACGCGTTGTTAGATGTTTCATAAGTTCGTCAAACTTGTACAAAGCTCATTGAGACACTTATAAACACTCATGTTGCATGAAAATTGGTTTAGAGTCCTAGAAACGAGGTGTTAGATATTTCATAAGTTCGTGAAACTTATACAAATCTCATTGAGATACTTATAAGCACTCATGTTGCACGAAACTTGGTTTAGAGTCCTAGAAAAGCGTAGTTAAATGTTTCATACGTTCGTCAAACTTGTACAAAGCTCATTGAGGAACTTATAAGCTCTCATGTTGCATGAAACTTGGTTTAGAGTCCTAGAAACGAGTTGTTAGATGTTTCATAAGTTCGTCAAACTTATACAAAGCTCATTGAGATACTTATAAGCACTAATGTTGCATGAAACTTGGTTTAGAGTCCTAGAAACGCGTTGTTAGATGTTTCATAATTTCGTCACACTTGTACAAAGCTCATTGAGATACTTATAAACACTCATGTTGCATGAAACTTGGTTTAGAGTCCTAGAAACGCGTTGTTAGATGTTTCATACGTTCGTCAAACTTGTACAAAGCTCATTGAGACACTTATAAGCACTCATGTTGCATGAAACTTGGTTTAGAATCCTAGAAACGCGTTGTTAGATGTTTCATAAGTTCGTCAACTTATACAAACCTCATTGAGACACTTATAATCACTCATGTTGCATGAAACTTGGTTTAGAGTCCTAGAAACACAATGTTAGATGTTTCATACGTTCGTCAAACTTGTATAAATCTCATTGAGGAACTTATAAGAACTCATGTTGCATGTAACTTGGTTTAGAGTCCTAGAAAATCGTTGTTAGATGTTTCATACGTTCGTCAAACTTGTACAAAGCTCATTGAGGAACTTATAAGCACTCATGTTGCATGAAACTTGGTTTAGAGTCCTAGAAACGCGTTGTTAGATGTTTCATACGTTCGTCAAAGTTGTAGAAAGCTCATTGAGGAACTTATAAGCTCTCATGTTGCATGAAACTTGGTTTAGAGTCCTAGAAACATGTTGTTAGATGTTTCATACGTTCGTCAAACTTGTTCAAAGCTCATTGAGGAACTTATAAGCTCTCATGTTGCATGAAACTTGGTTTAGAGTCCTAGAAACGCGTTGTTAGATGTTTCATAAGTTCGTCAAACTTGTACAAAGCTCATTGAGACACTTATAAACACTCATGTTGCATGAAACTTGGTTTAGAGTCCTAGAAAAGCGTTGTTAGATGTTTCATAAGTTCGTCAAACTTGTACAAAGCTCATTGAGACACTTATAAACACTCATGTTGCCTGAAACTTGGTTTAAAGTCCTAGAAACGCGTTGTTAGATGTTTCATACGTTCGTCAAACTTGTACAAAGCTCATTGATGAACTTATAAAGCTCTCATGTTGCATAAAACTTGGTTTAGAGTCCTAGAAACGCGTTGTTCGATGTTTCATAAGTTCGTGAAACTTGTACAAAGCTCATTGAGGAACTTATAAGCACTCATGTTGCATGAAACTTGGTTTAGAGTCCTAGAAACGCGTTGTTACATGTTTCATACGTTCGTCAAACTTGTACAAAGCTCATTGAGGAACTTATAAGCACTCATGTTGCATGAAACTTTGTTTAGAGTCCTAGAAACGCGTTGTTAGATGTTTCATACGTTCGTCAAACTTGTACAAAGCTCATTGAGGAACTTATAAGCTCTCATGTTGCATTAAACTTGGTTTAGATTCCTAGAAACGCGTTGTTAGATGTTTCATAAGTTCGTCAAACTTGTACAAAGCTCATTGAGGAACTTATAAGCACTCATGTTGCATGAAACTTGGTTTAGAGTCCTAGAAATGCGTTGTTAGATGTTTCATAAGTTTGTCAACTTGTACAAAGCTCATTGAGAAACTAATAATCACTCATGTTGCATGAAACTTGGTTTAGAGTCCTAGAAACACAATGTTAGATGTTTCATAAGTTCGTCAAACTTGTATAAAGCTCATTGAGGAACTTATAAGCTCTCATGTTGCATTAAACTTGGTTTAGAGTCCTAGAAACACGTTGTTAGATGTTTCATAAGTTCGTGAAACATGTACAAAGCTCATTAAGGAACTTATAAGCACTCATGTTGCATGAAACTTAGTTTAGAGTTTGTGAAACACGTTGTTAGATGTTTCATACGTTCGTCAAACTTGTACAAAGCTCATTGAGGAATTTATAAGCTCTCATGTTGCATGGAACTTGGTTTAGAGTCCTAGAAACAATTTGTTAGATGTTTCATAAGTTCGTCAAACTTGTATAAAGCTCATTGAGACACTTATAAGCATTCATGTTGCATGAAACTTGGTTTGGAGTCCTAGAAAAGCGTTGTTAGATGTTTCATAAGTTCGTCAAACTTGTACAAAGCTTATTGAGACACTTATAAACACTCATGTTGCAATGAAACTTGGTTTAGAGTCCTAGAAACGCGTTGCCAGATGTTTCATACCTTCGTCAAACTTGTACAAGCTCATTGAGTAACTTATAAGAACTAATGTTGCATGTAACTTGGTTTAGAGTCCTATAAACGCGTTGTTAAATGTTTCATAAGTTCGTGAAACTTGTACAAAGCTCATTGAGGAACTTATAAGCACTCATGTTGCGTGAAACATTGTTTAGAGTCCTAGAAACGCGTTGTTAGATGTTTCATACGTTCGTCAAACTTGTTCAAAGCTCATTGAGGAACTTATAACCTCTCATGTTGCATGAAAGTTGATTTAGAGTCCTAGAAACGCGTTGTTAGATGTTTCATAAGTTCGTGAAACTTGTAAAAAGCTCAGTGAAGAACTTATAAGCACTCATGTTGCATGAAATTTGGTTTAGAGTCCTAGAAACGAGTTGTTAGATGTTTCATAAGTTCGTCAAACTTGTACAAAGCTCATTGAGACACTTATAAACACTCATGTTGCATGAAAATTGGTTTAGAGTCCTGGAAACGCGTTGTTAGATGTTTCATAAGTTCGTCAAACTTATACAAATCTCATTGAGATACTTATAAGCACTCATGTTGCATGAAACTTTGTTTAGATTCCTAGAAACGCGTTGTTAAATGTTTCATACGTTCGTCAAACTTGTACAAAGCTCATTGAGGAACTTATAAGCTCTCATGTTGCATGAAATTTGGTTTAGAGTCCTAGAAACGAGTTGTTAGATGTTTCAAACTTATAAAAAGCTCATTGAGATACTTATAAGCACTAATGTTGCATGAAACTTGGTTTAGAGTTCTAGAAACGCGTTGTTAGATGTTTCATAATTTCGTCACACTTGTAAAAAGCTCATTGAGATAATTATAAACACTCATGTTGCATGAAACTTGTTTTAGAGTCCTAGAAACGCGTTGTTAGATGTTTCATACGTTCGTCAAAGTTGTACAAAGCTTATTGAGGAACTTATAAGCACTCATGTTGCATGAAACTTGGTTTAGAGTCTTTGAAACGCGTTGTTAGATGTTTCATAAGTTCGTCAACTTGTACAAACCTCATTGAGACACTTATAATCACTCATGTTGCATGAAACTTGGTTTAGAGTCCTAGAAACACAATTTTAAATGTTTCATAAGTTCGTCAAACTTGTATAAATCTCATTGAGGAACTTATAAGAACTCATGTTGCATGTAACTTGGTTTAGAGTCCTAGAAAAGCGTTGTTAGATGTTTCATACGTTCGTCAAACTTGTACAAAGCTCATTGAGGAACTTATAAGCTCTGATGTTTCATGAAACTTGATTTAGAGTCCTAGAAACGCGTTGTTAGATGTTTCATACGTTCGTAAAACTTGTACAAATCTCATTGAGGAACTTATAAGCTTTCATGTTGCATGAAACTTGGTTTAGAGTCCTAGAAACGCGTTGTTAGATGTTTCATACGTTCGTCAAACTTGTAGAAAGCTCATTGAGGAACTTATAAGCTCTCATGTTGCATGAAACTTGGTTTAGAGTCCTAGAAACACGTTGTTACATGTTTCATACGTTCGTCAAACTTGTACAAAGCTCATTGAGGAACTTATAAGCTCTCATGTTGCATGAAACTTGGTTTAGAGTCCTAGAAACGTGTTGTTAGATGTTTCATAAGTTCGTCAAACTTGTACAAAGCTCATTGAGGAACTTATAAGCACTCATGTTGCATGAAACTTGGTTTAGAGTCCTAGAAATGCGTTGTTAGATGTTTCATAAGTTTGTCAACTTGTACAAAGCTCATTGAGACACTAATAATCACTCATGTTGCATGAAACTTGGTTTAGAGTCCTAGAAACACAATGTTAGATGTTTCATAAGTTCGTCAAACTTGTATAAAGCTCATTGAGGAACTTATAAGCTATCATGTTGCATTAAACTTGGTTTAGAGTCCTAGAAACACGTTGTTAGATGTTTCATATGTTCGTCAAACTTGTACAAAGATCATTGAGGAACTTATAAGCACTCATGTTTCATGAAACTTGGTTTAGAGTCCTAGAAACGCGTTGTTAGATGTTTCATAAGTTCGTGAAACATGTACAAAGCTCATTAAGGAACTTATAAGCACTCATGTTGCATGAAACTTGGTTTAGAGTTTGTGAAACGCGTTGTTAGATGTTTCATACGTTCGTCAAACTTGTACAAAGCTCATTGAGGAATTTATAAGCTCTCATGTTTCATGGAACTTGGTTTAGAGTCCTAGAAACGAGTTGTTAGATGTTTCATAAGTTCTTCAAACTTGTATAAAGCTCATTGAGACACTTATAAGCATTCATGTTGCATGAAACTTGGTTTGGAGTCCTAGAAGCGCGTTGTTAGATGTTTCATAAGTTCGTCAAACTTGTACAAAGCTCATTGAGACACTTATAAACACTCATGTTGCAATGAAACTTGGTTTAGAGTCCTTGAAACGCGTTGTCAGATGTTTCATACGTTCGTCAAACTTGTACAAGCTAATTGAGTAACTTATAAGAACTAAAGTTGCATGTAATTTGATTTAGAGTCCTATAAACGCGTTGTTAGATGTTTCATAAGTTCGTGAAACTTGTACAAAGCTCATTGAGGAACTTATAAGCACTCATGTTGCATGAAATTTGGTTTAGAGTCCTAGAAACGCGTTGTTAGATGTTTCATACGTTCGTCAAACTTGTTCAAAGCTCATTGAGGAACTTATAACCTCTCATGTTGCATGAAACTTGATTTAGAGTCCTAGAAACGCGTTGTTAGATGTTTCATAAGTTCGTGAAACTTGTACAAAGCTCATTGAGGAACTTATAAGCACTCATGTTGCGTGAAACTTTGTTTAGAGTCCTAGAAACGCGTTGTTAGATGTTTCATGAGTTCGTCAAACTTGTACAAAGCTCATTGAGACACATATAAACACTCATGTTGCATGAAACTTGGTTTAGAGTCCTAGAAACGCGTTGTTATATGTTTCATAAGTTCGTCAAACTTATCCAAATCTCATTGAGATACTTATAAGCACTCATGTTGCATGAAACTTGGTTTAGAGTCCTAGAAACTCGTTGTTAAATGTTTCATAAATTCGTCAAACTTGTACAAAGCTCATTGAGGAACTTATAAGCTCTCATGTTGCATGAAACTTGGTTTAGAGTCCTAGAAACGAGTTGTTAGATGTTTCATAAGTTCGTCAAACTTATACAAAGCTCATTGAGATACCTATAAGCACTCATGTTGCATGAAACTTGGTTTAGAGTCCTAGAAACGCGTTGTTAAATGTTTCATAAGTTCGTCAAACTTTTACAAAGCTCATTGAGATACTTATAAACACTCATGTTGCATGAAACTTGGTTTAGAGTCCTAGAAACGGGTTGTTAGATGTTTCCTACGTTCGTCAAACTTGTACAAAGCTTATTGAGGAACTTTTAAGAACTCATGTTGCATGTAACTTGGTTTAGAGTCCTAGAAACTCGTTGTTAGATGTTTCATAAGTTCGTGTACAAAGCTCATTGAGGAACTTATAAGCACTCATGTTGCATGAAAATTGGTTTAGATTCCTAGAAAAGCGTTGTTAGATGTTTCATAAGTTCGTCAAACTTATACAAAGCTCATTGAAATACTTATAAGCACTCATGTTGCATGAAACTTGGTTTAGACTCCTAGAAACGTGTTGTTAGATGTTTCATAAGTTCGTCAAACTTTTACAAAGCTCATTGAGATACTTATAAACACTCATGTTGCATGAAACTTGGTTTAGAGTCCTAGAAACGGGTTGAAAGATGTTTCATACGTTCGTCAAACTTGTACAAAGCTTATTGAGGAACTTTTAAGAACTCATGTTGCATGTAACTTGGTTTAGAGTCCTAGAAACGCGTTGTTAGATGTTTCATAAGTTCGTGTACAAAGCTCATTGAGGAACTTATAAGCACTCATGTTACATGCAAATTGGTTTACAGTCCTAGAAACGCGTTGTTAGATTTTTCATACGTTCGTCGAATTTGTAGAAAGCTCATTGAGGAACTTATAAGCACTCATCTTGCATGAAACTTGGTTTAGAGTCCTAGAAACGCGTTGTTAGATGTTTCATACGTTCGTCAAACTTGTACAAAGATCATTGAGGAACTTATAAGCTCTCACGTTGCATGGAACTTGGTTTAGTGTCCTAGAAACGAGTTGTTAGATGTTTCATAAGTTCATCAAACTTATACAAAACTCATTGAGATACTTATAAGCACTCATGTTGCATGACACTTGGTTTAGAGTCCTAGAAACGCGTTGTTAGATGTTTCATACGTTCGTCAAACTTGTACAAAGCTCATTGAGACACTTATAAACACTCATGTTGCATGAAACTTGGTTTAGAGTCCTAGAAACGCGTTGTTAGATGTTTCATACGTTCGTCAAACTTGTACAAAGCTCATTGAGGAACTTATAAGAACTCATGTTGCATGTAACTTGGTTTAGAGTCCTAGAAACGCGTTGTTAGATGTTTCATAAGTTCGTGAAACTTGTAGAAAGCTCATTGAGGAACTTATAAGCACTCATCTTGCATGAAACTTGGTTTAGAGGCCTAGAAACGCGTTGTTAGATGTTTCATAAGTTCGTCAAACTTTTATAAATCTCATTGATGAACTTATAAGTACTCATGTTGCATGAAACATAGGTTAGAGTCCTAGAAACGCATTGTTAGATGTTTCATAAGTTCGTGAAACTTGTACAAAGCTCATTGAGGAACTTATAAGCACTCATGTTGCATGAAACTTGGTTTAGAGTCCTAGAAACGCGTTGTTAGATGTTTCATACATTCGTCAAACTTGTTCAAAGCTCATTGAGGAACTTATAACCTCTCATGTTGCATGAAACTTGATTTAGAGTCCTAGAAACGCGTTGTTAGATGTTTCATACGTTGGTAAAACTTGTACAAAGCTCATTTAGGAACTTATAAGCTCTCATGTTGCATGAAACTTGATTTAGAGTCCTAGAAACGCGTTGTTAAATGTTGCATGAAACTTGGTTTAGAGTCCTAGAAACGCGTTGTTAGATGTTTCATACGTTGGTAAAACTTGTACAAAGCTCATTGAGGAACTTATAAGCTCTCATGTTGCATGAAACTTGATTTAGAGTCCTAGAAACGCGTTGTTAAATGTTTCATAAATTCGTGAAACTTGTACAAACCTCATTGAGGAACTTATAAGCACTCATGTTGCATGAAACCTTGTTTAGAGTCCTAGAAACGCGTTGTTAGATGTTTCATAAGTTCGTCAAACTTGTACAAAGCTCATTGAGACACTTACAAACACTCACGTTGCATGAAACTTGGTTTAGAGTCCTAGAAACGTGTTGTTAGATGTTTCATAAGTTCGCCAAATTTATACGCAGCTCATTGAGATACTTATAAGCACTCTTGTTGCATGAAACTTGGTTTAGAGTCCTAGAAACGCGTTGTTAGATGTTTCATACGTTCGTCAAACTTGTACAAAGCTCATTGAGGAACTTATAAGCTCTCACGTTGCATGAAACTTGGTTTAGAGTCCAAGTAACGAGTTGTTAGATGTTTCATAAGTTCGTCAAACTTATATAAAGCTCATTGAGATACTTATAAGCACTCATGTTGCATGACACTTGGTTTAGAGTCCTAGAAACGCGTTGTTAGATGTTTCATAAGTTCGTCAAACTTGTACAAAGCTCATTGAGACACTTATAAACACTCATGTTGCATGAAACTTGGTTTAGAGTCCTAGAAACGCGTTGTTAGATGTTTCATACGTTTGTCAAACTTGTACAAAGCTCATTGAGGAACTTATAAGAACTCATGTTGCATGTAACTTGGTTTAGAGTCCTAGAACACGTTGTTAGATGTTTCATAAGTTCGTGAAACTTGTAGAAAGCTCATTGAGGAACTTATAAGCAGTCATGTTGCATGAAACTTGGTTTAGAGTCTTAAAAATGTGTTGTTAGATGTTTCATACGTTCGTCAAACTTGTACAAAGCTCATTGAGGTACTTATAAGTTCTCATGTTGCATGAAACTTGATTTAGAGTCCTAGAAACGCGTTGTTAGATGTTTCATAAGTTCGTGAAACTTGTAAAAAGCTCATTGAGGAACTTGTAAGCACTCATGTTGCATGAAACTTTGTTTAGAGTCCTAGAAACGAGTTGTTAGTTGTTTCATAAGTTCGTCAAACATGTACAAAGCTCATTGAGACACTTATAATCACTGATGTTGCATTAAACAAGGATTAGAGTCCTAGAAATGCGTTGTTAGATGTTTCATAAGTTCGTCAAACTTTTATAAATCTCATTGATGAACTTATAAGCACTCATGTTGCATGAAACATAGTGTAGAGTCCTAGAAACGCATTGTTAGATGTTTCATAAGTTCGTGAAATTTGTACAAAGTTCATTGAGGAACTTATAAGCACTCATGTTGCATGAAACTTGGTTTAGAGTTCTAGAAACGCATTGTTAGATGTTTCATAATTTCGTCAAACTTGTAATAAGCTCATTGAGATAATTATAAGCACTTATGTTGCATGAAACCTTGTTTAGAGTCCTAGAAACGCGTTGTCAGATGTTTCATAAGTTTGTCAAACTTGTACTATGCTCATTGAGGAACTTATAAGCACTCATGTTTCATGAAACTTGGTTTAGAGTCCTAGAAACGCGTTGTTAGATGTTTCATACGTTCGTCAAACTTGTGCAAAGCTCTATGAGGAACTTATAAGGTCTCATGTTGCATGAAACTTGGTTTAGAGTCCTAGAAACGAGTTGTTAGATGTTTCATAAGTTCGTCAAACTTGTACAAAGCTCATTGAGACACTTATAATCACTCATGTTGCATGAAACTTGGTTTAGACTCCTAGAAACGTGTTGTTAGATGTTTCATAAGTTCGTCAAACTTTTACAAAGCTCATTGAGATACTTATAAACACTCATGTTGCATGAAACTTGGTTTAGAGTCCTAGAAACGGGTTGAAAGATGTTTCATACGTTCGTCAAACTTGTACAAAGCTTATTGAGGAACTTTTAAGAACTCATGTTGCATGTAACTTGGTTTAGAGTCCTAGAAACGCGTTGTTAGATGTTTCATAAGTTCGTGTACAAAGCTCATTGAGGAACTTATAAGCACTCATGTTACATGCAAATTGGTTTACGAGTCCTAGAAACGCGTTGTTAGATTTTTCATACGTTCGTCGAATTTGTAGAAAGCTCATTGAGGAACTTATAAGCACTCATCTTGCATGAAACTTGGTTTAGAGTCCTAGAAACGCGTTGTTAGATGTTTCATACGTTCGTCAAACTTGTACAAAGATCATTGAGGAACTTATAAGCTCTCACGTTGCATGGAACTTGGTTTAGTGTCCTAGAAACGAGTTGTTAGATGTTTCATAAGTTCATCAAACTTATACAAAACTCATTGAGATACTTATAAGCACTCATGTTGCATGACACTTGGTTTAGAGTCCTAGAAACGCGTTGTTAGATGTTTCATACGTTCGTCAAACTTGTACAAAGCTCATTGAGACACTTATAAACACTCATGTTGCATGAAACTTGGTTTAGAGTCCTAGAAACGCGTTGTTAGATGTTTCATACGTTCGTCAAACTTGTACAAAGCTCATTGAGGAACTTATAAGAACTCATGTTGCATGTAACTTGGTTTAGAGTCCTAGAAACGCGTTGTTAGATGTTTCATAAGTTCGTGAAACTTGTAGAAAGCTCATTGAGGAACTTATAAGCACTCATCTTGCATGTAACATGGTTTAGAGTCCTAGAAACGCGTTGTTAGATGTTTCATAAGTTCGTCAAACTTGTACAAAGCTCATTGAGGTACTTATAAGGTCTCATGTTGCATGAACTTTGATTTAGAGTCCTAGAAACGCGTTGTTAGATGTTTCATAAGTTCGTGAAACTTGTAAAAAGCTCATTGAGGAACTTATAAGCACTCATGTTGCATGAAACTTGGTTTAGAATCCTAGAAACGCGTTGTTAGATGTTTCATACGTTCGTCAAACTTGTGCAAAGCTCTTTGAGGAACTTATGAGCTCTCATGTTGCATGAAACTTGGTTTAGAGTCCAAGAAATGAGTTGTTAGATGTTTCATAAGTTCGTCAAACTTGTACAAAGCTCATTGTGACACTTATAATCACTGATGTTGCATGAAACAAGGATTAGAGTCCTAGAAACGCGTTGTTAGATGTTTCATAAGTTCGTCAAACTTTTATAAATCTCATTGATGAACTTATAAGCACTCATGTTGCATGAAACATAGTTTAGAGTCCTAGAAACGCATTGTTAGATGTTTCATAAGTTCGTGAAACTCGTACAAAGCTCATTGAGGAACTTATAAGCACTCATGTTGCATGAAATTTGGTTTAGAGTCCTAGAAACGCGTTGTTAGATGTTTCATACGTTCGTCAAACTTGTTCAAAGCTCATTGAGGAACTTATAACCTCTCATGTTGCATGAAACTTGATTTAGAGTCCTAGAAACGCGTTGTTAGATGTTTCATAAGTTCGTGAAACTTGTACAAAGCTCATTGAGGAACTTATAAGCACTCATGTTGCGTGAAACTTTGTTTAGAGTCCTAGAAACGCGTTGTTAGATGTTTCATGAGTTCGTCAAACTTGTACAAAGCTCATTGAGACACTTATAAACACTCATGTTGCATGAAACTTGGTTTAGAGTCCTAGAAACGCGTTGTTATATGTTTCATAAGTTCGTCAAACTTATCCAAATCTCATTGAGATACTTATAAGCACTCATGTTGCATGAAACTTGGTTTAGAGTCCTAGAAACTCGTTGTTAAAAGTTTCATAAATTCGTCAAACTTGTACAAAGCTCATTGAGGAACTTATAAGCTCTCATGTTGCATGAAACTTGGTTTAGAGTCCTAGAAATGAGTTGTTAGATGTTTCATAAGTTCGTCAAACTTATACAAAGCTCATTGAGATACCTATAAGCACTCATGTTGCATGAAACTTGGTTTAGAGTCCTAGAAACGCGTTGTTAAATGTTTCATAAGTTCGTCAAACTTTTACAAAGCTCATTGAGATACTTATAAACACTCATGTTGCATGAAACTTGGTTTAGAGTCCTAGAAACGGGTTGTTAGATGTTTCCTACGTTCGTCAAACTTGTACAAAGCTTATTGAGGAACTTTTAAGAACTCATGTTGCATGTAACTTGGTTTAGAGTCCTAGAAACTCGTTGTTAGATGTTTCATAAGTTCGTCAAACTTTTATAAATCTCATTGATGAACTTATAAGCACTCATGTTGCATGAAACATAGGTTAGAGTCCTAGAAACGCATTGTTAGATGTTTCATAAGTTCGTGAAACTTGTACAAAGCTCATTGAGGAACTTATAAGCACTCATGTTGCATGAAACTTGGTTTAGAGTCCTAGAAACGCGTTGTTAGATGTTTCATACGTTCGTCAAACTTGTTCAAAGCTCATTGAGGAACTTATAACCTCTCATGTTGCATGAAACTTGATTTAGAGTCCTAGAAACGCGTTGTTAGATGTTTCATACGTTGGTAAAACTTGTACAAAGCTCATTGAGGAACTTATAAGCTCTCATGTTGCATGAAACTTGATTTAGAGTCCTAGAAACGCGTTGTTAAATGTTGCATGAAACTTGGTTTAGAGTCCTAGAAACGCGTTGTTAGATGTTTCATACGTTGGTAAAACTTGTACAAAGCTCATTGAGGAACTTATAAGCTCTCATGTTGCATGAAACTTGATTTAGAGTCCTAGAAAAACGCGTTGTTAAATGTTTCATAAGTTCGTGAAACTTGTACAAACCTCATTGAGGAACTTATAAGCACTCATGTTGCATGAAACCTTGTTTAGAGTCCTAGAAACGCGTTGTTAGATGTTTCATAAGTTCGTCAAACTTGTACAAAGCTCATTGAGACACTTACAAACACTCACGTTGCATGAAACTTGGTTTAGAGTCCTAGAAACGTGTTGTTAGATGTTTCATAAGTTCGCCAAATTTATACGCAGCTCATTGAGATACTTATAAGCACTCTTGTTGCATGAAACTTGGTTTAGAGTCCTAGAAACGCGTTGTTAGATGTTTCATACGTTCGTCAAACTTGTACAAAGCTCATTGAGGAACTTATAAGCTCTCACGTTGCATGAAACTTGGTTTAGAGTCCAAGTAACGAGTTGTTAGATGTTTCATAAGTTCGCCAAACTTATATAAAGCTCATTGAGATACTTATAAGCACTCATGTTGCATGACACTTGGTTTAGAGTCCTAGAAACGCGTTGTTAGATGTTTCATAAGTTCGTCAAACTTGTACAAAGCTCATTGAGACACTTATAAACACTCACGTTGCATGAAACTTGGTTTAGAGTCCTAGAAACGCGTTGTTAGATGTTTCATACGTTTGTCAAACTTGTACAAAGCTCATTGAGGAACTTATAAGAACTCATGTTGCATGTAACTTGGTTTAGAGTCCTAGAAACGCGTTGTTAGATGTTTCATAAGTTCGTGAAACTTGTAGAAAGCTCATTGAGGAACTTATAAGCAGTCATGTTGCATGAAACTTGGTTTAGAGTCTTAAAAATGTGTTGTTAGATGTTTCATACGTTCGTCAAACTTGTACAAAGCTCATTGAGGTACTTATAAGTTCTCATGTTGCATGAAACTTGATTTAGAGTCCTAGAAACGCGTTGTTAGATGTTTCATAAGTTCGTGAAACTTGTAAAAAGCTCATTGAGGAACTTGTAAGCACTCATGTTGCATGAAACTTTGTTTAGAGTCCTAGAAACGAGTTGTTAGATGTTTCATAAGTTCGTCAAACTTGTACAAAGCTCATTGAGACACTTATAATCACTGATGTTGCATTAAACAAGGATTAGAGTCCTAGAAACGCGTTGTTAGATGTTTCATAAGTTCGTCAAACTTTTATAAATCTCATTGATGAACTTATAAGCACTCATGTTGCATGAAACATAGTGTAGAGTCCTAGAAACGCATTGTTAGATGTTTCATAAGTTCGTGAAATTTGTACAAAGTTCATTGAGGAACTTATAAGCACTCATGTTGCATGAAACTTGGTTTAGAGTTCTAGAAACGCATTGTTAGATGTTTCATAATTTCGTCAAACTTGTAATAAGCTCATTGAGATAATTATAAGCACTTATGTTGCATGAAACCTTGTTTAGAGTCCTAGAAACGCGTTGTCAGATGTTTCATAAGTTTGTCAAACTTGTACAATGCTCATTGAGGAACTTATAAGCACTCATGTTGCATGAAACTTGGTTTAGAGTCCTAGAAACGCGTTGTTAGATGTTTCATACGTTCGTCAAACTTGTGCAAAGCTCTATGAGGAACTTATAAGCTCTCATGTTGCATGAAACTTGGTTTAGAGTCCTAGAAACGAGTTGTTAGATGTTTCATAAGTTCGTCAAACTTGTACAAAGCTCATTGAGACACTTATAATCACTCATGTTGCATGAAACTTGGTTTAGAGTCCTAGAAACGCGTTGTTAGATGTTTCATAATTCGTCAAACATGTACAAAGCTCATTGAGGAACTTATAAGAACTCCTGTTGCATGTAACATGGTTTAGAGTCCTAGAAACGCGTTGTTAGATGTTTCATAAGTTCGTCAAACTTGTACACAGCTCATTGAAGAACTTTTAAGCTCTCATGTTGCATGAAACTTGGTTTAGAGTCCTAGAAACGAGTTGTTAGATGTTTCTTAAGTTCGTCAAACTTATACAAAGCTCATTGAGATACTTATAAGCACTCTTCTTGCATGAAACTTGGTTTAGAGTCCTAGAAACATGTTGTTAGATGTTTCATACGTTCGTCAAAATTGTACAAAGCTCATTGAGGAACTTATAAGCTCTCATGTTGCATGAAACTTGGTTTAGAGTCTTAGAAACGAGTTGTTAGATGTTTCATAAATTCGTCAAACTTGTACAAAGCTCATTGAGACACTTATAAACACTCATGTTGCATGAAACTTGGTTTCAAGTCCTAGAAACGCGTTGTTAGATGTTTCATACGTTCGTCAAACTTGTACAAAGCTCATTGAGGAACTTTTAAGAACTCATGTTGCATGTAACTTGGTTTAGAGTCCTAGAAACGCGTTGTTAGATGTTTCATAAGTTCGTGTACAAAGCTCATTGAGGAACTTATAAGCACTCATGTTGCATGAAAATTGGTTTAGAGTCCTAGAAACGCGTTGTTAGATGTTTCATACGTTCGTCGAACTTGTACAAAGCTCATTGAGGAACTTATAAGCACTCATCTTGCATGAAACTTGGTTTAGAGTCCTAGAAACGCGTTGTTAGATGTTTCATAAGTTTGTCAACTTGTACAAACCTCATTGAGACACTTATAATCACTCATGTTGCATGAAACTTGGTTTAGAGTCCTAGAAACACAATGTTAGATGTTCCATAAGTTCGTCAAACTTGTATAAATCTTATTGAGGAACTTATAAGCACTCATGTTGCACGAAACTTGGTTTAGAGTCCTAGAAACGCGTTTGTTAGATGTTTCATACGTTGGTCAAACTTGTACAAAGCTCATTGAGGAACTTATAAGCTCTCATGTTGCATGAAACTTGATTTAGAGTCCTAGAAACGCGTTGTTAAATGGTTCATAAGTTCGTGAAACTTGTACAAAACTCATTGAGGAACTTATAAGCACTCATGTTGCATGAAACCTTGTTTAGAGTCCTAGAAACGCGTTGTTAGATGTTTCATAAGTTCGTCAAACTTGTACAAAGCTCATTGAGACACTTACAAACACTCATGTTGCATGAAACTTGGTTTAGAGTCCTAGAAACGCGTTGTTAGATGTTTCATAATTCGTCAAACATGTACAAACCTCATTGAGGAACTTATAAGAACTCATGTTGCATGTAACATGGTTTAGAGTCCTAGAAACGCGTTGTTAGATGTTTCATAAGTTCGTCAAACTTGTACACAGCTCATTGAAGAACTTTTAAGCTCTCATGTTGCATGAAACTTGGTTTAGAGTCCTAGAAACGAGTTGTTAGATGTTTCATAAGTTCGTCAAACTTATACAAAGCTCATTGAGATACTTATAAGCTCTCATGTTGCATGAAACTTGATTTAGAGTCCTAGAAACGTGTTGTTAAATGTTTCATAAGTTCGTGAAACTTGTACAAAACTCATTGAGGAACTTATAAGCACTCATGTTGCATGAAACCTTGTTTAGATTCCTAGGAACGCGTTGTTAGATGTTTCATAAGTTCGTCAAACTTGTACAAAGCTCATTGAGACACTTACAAACACTCATGTTGCATGTAACTTGGTTTAGAGTCCTAGAAAAGCGTTGTTAGATGTTTCATAAGTTCGTCAAACTTGTACAAAGCTCATTGAGGAACTTTTAAGCTCTCATGTTGCATGAAACTGGGTTTAGAGTCCTAGAAACGAGTTGTTAGATGTTTCATAAGTTCGTCAAACTTATACAAAGCTCATTGAGATACTTATAAGCACTCTTGTTGAATGAAACTTGGTTTAGAGTCCTAGAAACATGTTGTTAGATGTTTCATACGTTCGTCAAACTTGTACAAAGCTCATTGCGGAACTTATAAACACTCATGTTGCATGAAACTTGGTTTAGAGTCCTAGAAACGCGTTGTTAGATGTTTCATACGTTCGTCAAACTTGTACAAAGCTCATTGAAGCACTTATAAACACTCATGTTGCATGAAACTTGGTTTAGAGTCCTAGAAACGGGTTGTTAGATGTTTCATACGTTCGTCAAACTTGTACAAAGCTCATTGAGGAACTTATAAGAACTCATGTTGCATGTAACTTGGTTTAGAGTCCTAGAAACGCGTTGTTAGATGTTTCATAAGTTCGTGAAACTTGTAGAAAGCTCATTGAGGAACTTATAAGCGGTCATGCTGCATGAAACTTGGTTTAGAGTCATAAAAATGTGTTGTTAGATGTTTCATATGTTCGTCAAACTTGTACAAAGCTCATTGAGGTACTTATAAGTTCTCATGTTGCATGAAACGTGATTTAGAGTCCTAGAAACGCGTTGTTAGATGTTTCATAAGTTCGTGAAACTTGTAAAAAGCTCATTGAGGAACTTGTAAGCACTCATGTTGCATGGAACTTGGTTTAGAGTCCTAGAAACGCGTTGTTAGATGTTTCATACGTTCGTCAAACTTGTGCAAAGCTCTTTGAGGAACTTATAAGCTCTCATGTTGCATGAAACTTGGTTTGGAGTCCAAGAAACGAGTTGTTAGATGTTTCATAAGTTCGTCAAACTTGTACAAAGCTCATTGAGACACTTATAATCACTGATGTTGCATGAAACAAGGATTAGAGTCCTAGAAACGCGTTGTTAGATTTTTCATAAGTTCGTCAAACTTTTATAAATCTTATTGATGAACTTATAAGCACTCATGTTGCATGAAACATAGTGTAGAGTCCTAGAAACGCATTGTTAGATGTTTCATAAGTTCGTGAAACTTGTACAAAGTTCATTGAGGAACTTATAAGCACTCATGTTGCATGAAACTTGGTTTAGAGTTCTAGAAACGCATTGTTAGATGTTTCATAAGTTCGTCAAACTTGTAATAAGCTCATTTGAGATAATTATAAGCACTTATGTTGCATGAAACCTTGTTTAGAGTCCTAGAAAACGCGTTGTCAGATGTTTCATAAGTTTGTCAAACTTGTACAATGCTCAGTGAGGAACTTATAAGCACTCATGTTGCATGAAACTTGGTTTAGAGTCCTAGAAACGCGTTGTTAGATGTTTCATACGTTCGTCAAACTTGTGCAAAGCTCTATGAGGAACTTATAAGCTCTCATGTTGCATGAAACTTGGTTTAGAGTCCTAGAAATGCGTTGTTAGATGTTTCATACGTTCTTCAAACTTGTACAAAGCTAATTGAGGAACTTATAAGCTCTCATGTTGCATGAAACTTGGTTTAGAGTCCTAGAAACGAGTTGTTAGATGTTTCATAAGTTCGTCAAACTTGTACAAAGCTCATTGAGACACTTATAATCACTCATGTTGCATGAAACTTGGTTTAGAGTCCTAGAAACCCGTTGTTAGATGTTTCATAAGTTCGTCAAACATGTACAAAGCTCATTGAGGAACTTATAAGAACTCATGTTGCATGTAACTTGGTTTAGAGTCCTAGAAAAGCGTTGTTAGATGTTTCATAAGTTCGTCAAACTTGTACAAAGCTCATTGAGGAACTTTTAAGCTCTCATGTTGCATGAAACTGGGTTTAGAGTCCTAGAAACGAGTTGTTAGATGTTTCATAAGTTCGTCAAACTTATACAAAGCTTATTGAGATACTTATAAGCACTCTTGTTGAATGAAACTTGGTTTAGAGTCCTAGAAACATGTTGTTAGATGTTTCATACGTTCGTCAAACTTGTACAAAGCTCATTGGGGAAATTATAAACACTCATGTTGCATGAAACTTGGTTTAGAGTCCTAGAAACGCGTTGTTAGATGTTTCATACGTTCGTCAAACTTGTACAAAGCTCATTGAGACACTTATAATCACTCTTGTTGCATGAAACTTGGTTTAGAGTCCTCGAAACGCGTTGTTAGATGTTTCATACGTTTGTCAAACTTGTACAAAGCTCATTGAGGAACTTATAAGCACTCATGTAGCATGAAACTTGGTTTAGAGTCCTAGAAACGCGTTGTTAGATGTTTCATACGTTCGTCAAACTTGTAGAAAGCTCATTGAGGAACTTATAAGCTCTCATGTTGCATGAAACTTGGTTTAGAGTCCTAGAAACATGTTGTTAGATGTTTCATACGTTCGTCAAACTTGTACAAAGCTCATTGAGGAAATTATAAGCTCTCATGTTGCATGAAACTTGGTTTAGAGTCCTAGAAACCCGTTGTTAGATGTTTCATACGTTCGTCAAACTTGTACAAAGCTCATTGACGAACTTATAAGCTCTCATGTTGCACGAAACTTGATTTAGAGTCCTAGAAACGCGTTGTTAGATGTATCATAAATTCGTGAAACTTGTACAAAGCTCATTGAGGAACTTATAAGCACTCATGTTGCATGAAACCTTGTTTAGAGTCCTAGAAACGCGTTGTTAGACGTTTCATAAGTTCGTTAAACATGTAAAAAACTCATTGAGACACTTATAAACACTCATGTTGCATGAAACTTGGTTTAGAGTCCTAGAAACGCGTTGTTAGATGTTTCATAAGTTCGTCAAATTTATACGAAGCTCATTGAGATACTTATAATCACTCATGTTGCATGAAACTTGGTTTAGAGTCCTAGAAACGCGTTGTTAGATGTTTCATACGTTCGTCAAACTTGTACAAAGCTCATTGAGGAACTTATAAGCTCTCATGTTGCATGAAACTTGGTTTAGAGTCCTAGAAACGAGTTGTTAGATGTTTCATAAGTTCATCAAACTTATAGATAGATCATTGAGATACTTGTAAGCATTCATGTAGCATGACACTTGGTTTAAAGTTCTAGAAACGCGTTGTTAGATGTTTCATAAGTTAGTCAAACTTGTACAAAGCTCATTAAGACACTTATAAACACTCATGTTGCATGAAACTTGGTTAAGAGTCCTAGAAACGCGTTGTTAGATGTTTCATATGTTGGTCAAACTTGTACAAAGCTCATTGAGGAACTTATAAGAACTCATGTTGCATGTAACTTGGTTTAGAGTCCTAGAAACGCGTTGTTAGATGTTTCATAAGTTCGTGAAACTTGTACAAAGCTCATTGAGGAACTTATAAGCACACATGCTGAATGAAACTTGGTTTAGAGTCCTAGAAATGCGTTGTTAGATGTTTCATACGTTCGTCAAACTTGTACAAAGCTCATTGAGGAACTTATAAGTTCTATGTTGCATGAAACTGGATTTAGAGACCTAGAAACACGTTGTTAGATGTTTCATAAGTTCGTGAAACTTGTAAAAAGCTCATTGAGGAACTTATAAGCACTCATGTTGCATGAAACTTGGTTTAGAGTCCTAGAAACGCGTTGTTAGATATTTCATAAGTTCGTCAAACTTGTACAAAGCTCATTGGGACACTTATAAACACTCATGTTGCATGAAACTTGGTTTACGATCCTATAAAAGCGTTGTTAGATGTTTCATACGTTCGTGAAACTTGTACAAAGCTAATTGAGGAACTTATAAGCACTCATGTTGCATGAAACTTGGTTTAGAGTCCTAGAAAAGCGTTGTTAGATGTTTCATACGTTCGTCAAACTTGTACAAAGCTCATTGAGGAACTTATAAGAACTCATGTTGCATGTAACTTGGTTTAGAGTCCCTAGAAACGCGTTGTTAGATGTTTCATAAGTTCGTGAAACTTGTACAAAGCTCATTGAGGAACTTATAAGCACTCATGTTGCTTGAAACTTGGTTTCGAGTCGTAGAAACGTGTTGTTAGATGTTTTATACGTTCGTCAAACTTGTACAAAGCTCATTGAGGAACTTCTAAGCTCTAATGTTGCATGAAACTTGGTTTAAAGTCCTAGAAAAGCGTTGTTAGATGTTTCATACGTTCATCAAACTTGCACAAAGCTCACTGAGGAACTTATAAGCACTCATGTTGCATGAAACTTGGTTTAGAGTCCTAGAAACGAGTTGTTAGATGTTTCATACGTTCGTCAAACTTGTACAAAGCTCATTGCGGAACTTATAAACACTCATGTTGCATGAAACTTGGTTTAGAGTCCTAGAAACGCGTTGTCAGATGTTTCATACGTTCGTCAAACTTGTACAAAGCTCATTGAGGCACTTATAAACACTCATGTTGCATGAAACTTGGTTTAGAGTCCTAGAAACGGGTTGTTAGATGTTTCATACGTTCGTCAAACTTGTACAAAGCTCATTGAGGAACTTATAAGAACTCATGTTGCATGTAACTTGGTTTAGAGTCCTAGAAACGCGTTGTTAGATGTTTCATAAGTTCGTGAAACTTGTAGAAAGCTCATTGAGGAACTTATAAGCAGTCATGCTGCATGAAACTTGGTTTAGAGTCATAAAAATGTGTTGTTAGATGTTTCATATGTTCGTCAAACTTGTACAAAGCTCATTGAGGTACTTATAAGTTCTCATGTTGCATGAAACGTAATTTAGAGTCCTAGAAACGCGTTGTTAGATGTTTCATAAGTTCGTGAAACTTGTAAAAAGCTCATTGAGGAACTTGTAAGCACTCATGTTGCATGGAACTTGGTTTAGAGTCCTAGAAACGCGTTGTTAGATGTTTCATACGTTCGTCAAACTTGTGCAAAGCTCTTTGAGGAACTTATAAGCTCTCATGTTGCATGAAACTTGGTTTGGAGTCCAAGAAACGAGTTGTTAGATGTTTCATAAGTTCGTCAAACTTGTACAAAGCTCATTGAGACACTTATAATCACTGATGTTGCATGAAACAAGGATTAGAGTCCTAGAAACGCGTTGTTAGATGTTTCATAAGTTCGTCAAACTTTTATAAATCTTATTGATGAACTTATAAGCACTCATGTTGCATGAAACATAGTGTAGAGTCCTAGAAACGCATTGTTAGATGTTTCATAAGTTCGTGAAACTTGTACAAAGTTCATTGAGGAACTTATAAGCACTCATGTTGCATGAAACTTGGTTTAGAGTTCTAGAAACGCATTGTTAGATGTTTCATAAGTTCGTCAAACTTGTAATAAGCTCATTGAGATAATTATAAGCACTTATGTTGCATGAAACCTTGTTTAGAGTCCTAGAAACGCGTTGTCAGATGTTTCATAAGTTTGTCAAACTTGTACAATGCTCAGTGAGGAACTTATAAGCACTCATGTTGCATGAAACTTGGTTTAGAGTCCTAGAAACGCGTTGTTAGATGTTTCATACGTTCGTCAAACTTGTGCAAAGCTCTATGAGGAACTTATAAGCTCTCATGTTGCATGAAACTTGGTTTAGAGTCCTAGAAATGCGTTGTTAGATGTTTCATACGTTCTTCAAACTTGTACAAAGCTAATTGAGGAACTTATAAGCTCTCATGTTGCATGAAACTTGGTTTAGAGTCCTAGAAACGAGTTGTTAGATGTTTCATAAGTTCGTCAAACTTGTACAAAGCTCATTGAGACACTTATAATCACTCATGTTGCATGAAACTTGGTTTAGAGTCCTAGAAACCCGTTGTTAGATGTTTCATAAGTTCGTCAAACATGTACAAAGCTCATTGAGGAACTTATAAGAACTCATGTTGCATGTAACTTGGTTTAGAGTCCTAGAAAAGCGTTGTTAGATGTTTCATAAGTTCGTCAAACTTGTACAAAGCTCATTGACGAACTTTTAAGCTCTCATGTTGCATGAAACTGGGTTTAGAGTCCTAGAAACGAGTTGTTAGATATTTCATAAGTTCGTCAAACTTATACAAAGCTCATTGAGATACTTATAAGCACTCTTGTTGAATGAAACTTGGTTTAGAGTCCTAGAAACATGTTGTTAGATGTTTCATACGTTCGTCAAACTTGTACAAAGCTCATTGGGGAACTTATAAACACTCATGTTGCATGAAACTTGGTTTAGAGTCCTAGAAACGCGTTGTTAGATGTTTCATACGTTCGTCAAACTTGTACAAAGCTCATTGAGACACTTATAATCACTCTTGTTGCATGAAACTTGGTTTAGAGTCCTCGAAACGCGTTGTTAGATGTTTCATACGTTTGTCAAACTTGTACAAAGCTCATTGAGGAACTTATAAGCACTCATGTTGCATGAAACTTGGTTTAGAGTCCTAGAAACGCGTTGTTAGATGTTTCATACGTTCGTTAAACTTGTAGAAAGCTCATTGAGGAACTTATAAGCTCTCATGTTGCATGAAACTTGGTTTAGAGTCCTAGAAACATGTTGTTAGATGTTTCATACGTTCGTCAAACTTGTACAAAGCTCATTGAGGAAATTATAAGCTCTCATGTTGCATGAAACTTGGTTTAGAGTCCTAGAAACCCGTTGTTAGATGTTTCATACGTTCGTCAAACTTGTACAAAGCTCATTGACGAACTTATAAGCTCTCATGTTGCACGAAACTTGATTTAGAGTCCTAGAAACGCGTTGTTAGATGTATCATAAATTCGTGAAACTTGTACAAAGCTCATTGAGGAACTTATAAGCACTCATGTTGCATGAAACCTTGTTTAGAGTCCTAGAAACGCGTTGTTAGACGTTTCATAAGTTCGTTAAACATGTAAAAAACTCATTGAGACACTTATAAACACTCATGTTGCATGAAACTTGGTTTAGAGTCCTAGAAACGCGTTGTTAGATGTTTCATAAGTTCGTCAAATTTATACGAAGCTCATTGAGATACTTATAATCACTCATGTTGCATGAAACTTGGTTTAGAGTCCTAGAAACGCGTTGTTAGATGTTTCATACGTTCGTCAAACTTGTACAAAGCTCATTGACGAACTTATAAGCTCTCATGTTGCATGAAACTTGGTTTAGAGTCCTAGAAACGAGTTGTTAGATGTTTCATAAGTTCATCAAACTTATACATAGATCATTGAGATACTTGTAAGCATTCATGTAGCATGACACTTGGTTTAAAGTTCTAGAAACGCGTTGTTAGATGTTTCATAAGTTAGTCAAACTTGTACAAAGCTCATTAAGACACTTATAAACACTCATGTTGCATGAAACTTGGTTAAGAGTCCTAGAAACGCGTTGTTAGATGTTTCATATGTTGGTCAAACTTGTACAAAGCTCATTGAGGAACTTATAAGAACTCATGTTGCATGTAACTTGGTTTAGAGTCCTAGAAACGCGTTGTTAGATGTTTCATAAGTTCGTGAAACTTGTACAAAGCTCATTGAGGAACTTATAAGCACACATGTTGAATGAAACTTGGTTTAGAGTCCTAGAAATGCGTTGTTAGATGTTTCATACGTTCGTCAAACTTGTACAAAGCTCATTGAGGAACTTATAAGTTCTATGTTGCATGAAACTGGATTTAGAGACCTAGAAACACGTTGTTAGATGTTTCATAAGTTCGTGAAACTTGTAAAAAAGCTCATTGAGGAACTTATAAGCACTCATGTTGCATGAAACTTGGTTTAGAGTCCTAGAAACGCGTTGTTAGATATTTCATAAGTTCGTCAAACTTGTACAAAGCTCATTGGGACACTTATAAACACTCATGTTGCATGAAACTTGGTTTAGAGTCCTATAAAAGCGTTGTTAGATGTTTCATACGTTCGTGAAACTTGTACAAAGCTAATTGAGGAACTTATAAGCACTCATGTTGCATGAAACTTGGTTTAGAGTCCTAGAAAAGCGTTGTTAGATGTTTCATACGTTCGTCAAACTTGTACAAAGCTCATTGAGGAACTTATAAGAACTCATGTTGCATGTAACTTGGTTTAGAGTCCTAGAAACGCGTTGTTAGATGTTTCATAAGTTCGTGAAACTTGTACAAAGCTCATTGAGGAACTTATAAGCACTCATGTTGCTTGAAACTTGGTTTCGAGTCGTAGAAACGTGTTGTTAGATGTTTTATACGTTCGTCAAACTTGTACAAAGCTCATTGAGGAACTTCTAAGCTCTAATGTTGCATGAAACTTGGTTTAAAGTCCTAGAAAAGCGTTGTTAGATGTTTCATACGTTCATCAAACTTGCACAAAGCTCACTGAGGAACTTATAAGCACTCATGTTGCATGAAACTTGGTTTAGAGTCCTAGAAACGCGTTGTTAGATGTTTCATACGTTCTTCAAACTTGTACAAAGCTCATTGAGGAACTTATAAGCTCTCATGTTGCATGAAACTTGGTTTAGAGTCCTAGAAACGAGTTGTTAGATGTTTCATAAGTTCGTCAAACT
Organism: Cochlearia excelsa; assembly: GCA_963556525.1. Classification (NCBI taxonomy): domain Eukaryota; kingdom Viridiplantae; phylum Streptophyta; class Magnoliopsida; order Brassicales; family Brassicaceae; genus Cochlearia; species Cochlearia excelsa. The sequence goes on along the minus strand of OY748327.1, from coordinate 32,147,426 downwards.
TGTACAAAGATCATTGAGACACTTATAATCACTCATGTTGCATGAAACTTGGTTTAGAGTCCTAGAAACGCGTTATTAGATGTTTCATAAGTTCTTCAAACATGTACAAAGCTCATTGAGAAACTTATAGGAACTCATGTTGCATGTAACTTGGTTTAGAGTCCTAGAAACGCGTTGTTAGATGTTTCATACGTTCGTCAAACTTGTACAAAGCTCATTGAGGAACTTATAAGCACTCACGTTGCATGAAACTTGGTTTAGAGTCCTAGAAACGTGTTGTTAGATGTTTCATACGTTCGTCAAACTTGTAGAAAGCTCATTGAGGAACTTATAAGCTCTCATGTTGCATGAAACTTGGTTTAGAGTCCTAGAAAGATGTTGTTAGATGTTTCATACGTTCGTCAAACTTGTACAAAGCTCATTGAGGAAATTATAAGCTCTCATGTTGCGTGAAACTTGGTTTAGAGTCCTAGAAACGCGTTGTTAGATGTTTCATACGTTCGTCAAACTTGTACAAAGCTCATTGAGGCACTTATAAGCTCTCATGTTGCACGAAACTTGATTTAGAGTCCTAGAAAAGCGTTGTTAGATGTATCATAAATTCGTGAAACTTGTACAAAGCTCATTGAGGAACTTATAAGCACTCATGTTGCATGAAACCTTGTTTAGAGTCCTAGAAACGCGTTGTTAGATGTTTCATAAGTTCGTTAAACTTGTAAAAAGCTCATTGACACACTTATAAACACTCATGTTGCATGAAACTTTGTTTAGAGTCCTAGAAACGCGTTGTTAGATGTTTCATAAGTTCGTCAAATTTATACGAAGCTCATTGAGATACTTATAATCACTCATGTTGCATGAAATTTGGTTTAGAGTCCTAGAAACGCGTTGTTAGATGTTTCATAAGTTCGTCAAACTTCTACAAAGCTCATTGAGATACTTATAAGCACTCATGTTGCATGACACTTGGTTTAGAGTTCTAGAAACGCGTTGTTAGATGTTTCATAAGTTAGTCAAACTTGTACAATGCTCATTGAGACACTTATAAACACTCATGTTGCATGAAACTTGGTTTAGAGTCCTAGAAACGCGTTGTTAGATGTTTCATACGTTGGTCAAACTTGTACAAAGCTCATTGAGGAACTTATAAGAACTCATGTTGCATGTAACTTGGTTTAGAGTCCTAGAAACGCGTTGTTAGATGTTTCAGAAGTTCTTGAAACTTGTACAAAGCTCATTGAGGAACTTATAAGCACTCATGCTGCATGAAACTTGGTTTAGAGTCCTAGAAATGCGTTGTTAGATGTTTCATACGTTCGTCAAACTTGTACAAAGCTCATTGAGGAGCTTATAAGTTCTCATGTTGCATGAAACTTGGTTTAGAGTCCTAGAAACGCGTTGTTATATGTTTCATAAGTTCGTCAAACTTGTACAAAGCTCATTGAGACATAAACACTCATGTTGCATGAAACTTGGTTTAGAGTCCTATAAAAGCGTTGTTAGATGTTTCATACGTTCGTGAAACTTGTACAAAGCTAATTGAGGAACTGATAAGCACTCATGTTGCATGAAACTTGGTTTCGAGTCCTAGAAACGTGTTGTTAGATGTTTCGTACGTTCGTCAAACTTGTACAAAGCTCATTGAGGAACTTATAAGCTCTAATGTTGCATGAAATTTGGTTTAAAGTCCTAGAAACGCGTTGTTAGATGTTTCATACGTTCGTCAAACTTGTACAAAGCTCATTGAGGAACTTATAAGCTCTCATGTTGCATGAAACTTGGTTTAGAGTCCTAGAAACGAGTTGTTAGATGTTTCAAAAGTTCGTCACACTTGTACAAAGCTCATTGTGACACTTATAATCACTCATGTTGCATGAAACTTGGTTTAGAGTCCTAGAAACGCGTTGTTAGATGTTTCATAAGTTCGTCAAACATGTACAAAGCTCATTGAGGAACTTATAAGAACTCATGTTGCATGTAACTTGGTTTAAAGTCCTAGAAACACGTTGTTAGATGTTTCATAAGTTCGTCAAACTTGTACAAAGCTCATTGAGGAACTTTTAAGCTCTCATGTTGCATGAAACTTGGTTTAGAGTCCTAGAAACGAGTTGTTAGATCTTTCATAAGTTCGTCAAACTTATACAAAGCTCATTGAGATACTTATAAGCACTCTTGTTGCATGAAACTTGGTTTAGAGTCCTAGAAACATGTTGTTAGATGTTTCATACGTTCGTCAAACTTGTACAAAGCTCATTGAGGAACTTATAAGCTCTCATGTTGCATGAAACTTGGTTTAGAGTCATAGAAACGAGTTGTTAGATGTTTCATAAGTTCGTCAAACTTGTACAAAGCTCATTGAGACACTTATAAACACTCATGTTGCATGAAACTTGGTTTAAAGTCCTAGAAACGCGTTGTTAGATGTTTCATACGTTCGTCAAACTTGTAAAAAGCTCATTGAGGAACTTATAAGCACTCATGTTGCATGAAACTTGGTTTAGAGTCCTAGAAACGCGTTGTTAGATGTTTCATACGTTCGTCAAACTTGTAGAAAGCTCATTGAGGAACTTATAAGCTCTCATGTTGCATGAAACTTGGTTTAGAGTCCTAGAAACATGTTGTTAGATGTTTCATACGTTCGTCAAACTTGTACAAAGTTCATTGAGGAAATTATAAGCTCTCATGTTGCATGAAACTTGGTTTAGAGTCCTAGAAACGCGTTGTTAGATGTTTCATACGTTCGTCAAACTTGTACAAAGCTCATTGAGGAACTTATAAGATCTCATGTTGCACGAAACTTGATTTAGAGTCCTAGAAACGCGTTGTTAGATGTATTATAAATTCGTGAAACTTGTACAAAGCTCATTGAGGAACTTATAAGCACTCATGTTGCATGAAACCTTGTTTAGAGTCCTAGAAACGTGTTGTTAGATGTTTCATAAGTTTGTGAAACTTGTAAAAAGCTCATTGAGACACTTATAAACACTCATGTTGCATGAAACTTGGTTTAGAGTCCTAGAAACGCGTTGTTAGATGTTTCATAAGTTCGTCAAATTTATACGAAGCTCATTGAGATACTTATAATCTCTCATGTTGCATGAAACTTGGTTTAGAGTCCTAGAAACGCGTTGTTAGATGTTTCATACGTTCGTCAAACTTGTACAAAACTCATTGAGGAACTTATAAGCTCTCATGTTGCATGAAACTTGGTTTAGAGTCCTAGAAACGAGTTGTTAGATGTTTCATAAGTTCGTCAAACTTATACAAAGCTCATTGAGATACTTATAAGCACTCATGTTGCATGACACTTGGTTTAGAGTTCTAGAAACGCGTTGTTAGATGTTTCATACGTTGGTCAAACTTGTACAAATCTCATTGAGGAACTTATAAGAACTCATGTTGCATGTAACTTGGTTTAGAGTCCTAGAAATGCGTTGTTAGATGTTTCATACGTTCGTCAAACTTGTACAAAGCTCATTGAGGAGCTTATAAGTTCTCATGTTCCATGAAACTTGATTTAGAGTCCTAGAAAAGCGTTGTTAGATGTTTCATAAGTTCGTCAAACTTGTACAAAGCTCATTGAGACACTTATAAACACTCATGTTGCATGAAACTTGGTTTAGAGTCCTATAAAACCGTTCTTAGATGTTTCATACGTTCGTGAAACTTGTACAAAGCTAATTGAGGAACTTATAAGCACTCATGTTGCATGAAACTTGGTTTAGAGTCCTAGAAAAGCGTTGTTAGATGTTTCATACGTTCGTCAAACTTGTACAAAGCTCATTGAGGAACTTATAAGAACTCATGTTGCATGTAACTTGGTTTAGAGTCCTAGAAACGCGTTGTTAGATGTTTCATTAGTTCGTGAAACTTGTACAAAGCTCATTGAGGAACTTATAAGCGCTCATGTTGCATGAAACTTGGTTTCGAGTCCTAGAAACGCGTTGTTATATGTTTCATACGTTCGTCAAACTTGTACAAAGCTCATTGAGGAACTTATAAGCTCTCATGTTGCACGAAACTTGATTTAGAGTCCTAGAAACGCGTTGTTAGATGTTTCATAAGTTCGTGAAACTTGTACAAAGCTCATTGAGGAACTTATAAGCTCTCATGTTGCATGAAACTTGGTTTAGAGTCTTAGAAACGAGTTTTTAGATTTTTCATAAGTTCGTCAAACTTGTACAAAGCTCATTGAGACAATTATAAGCACTCATGTTGAATGAAACTTGGTTTAGAGTCATAGAAACGCGTTGTTAGATGTTTCATACGTTCGTCAAACTTGTAGAAAGCTCATTGAGGAACTTATCAGCTCTCATGTTGCATGAAACTTGGTTTAGAGTCCTAGAAACACGTTGTTAGATGTTTCATACGTTCGTCAAACTTGTACAAAGCTCATTGAGGAACTCATAAGCTCTCATGTTGCATGAAACTTGGTTTAGAGTCCTAGAAACGAGTTGTTAGATGTTTCATAAGTTCGTCAAACTTATACAAAGCTCATTGAGATACTTATAAGCACTCATGTTGCATGAAACTTGGTTTAGAGTCCTAGAAACGAGTTGTTAGATTTTTCATAAGTTCGTCAAACCTGTACAAAGCTCATTGAGACACTTATAAACACTCATGCTGCATAAAACTTGGTTTAGAGATCTAGAAAAGCGTTGTTAGATGTTTCATACGTTGGTCAAACTTGTACAAAGCTCATTGAGGAACTTATAAGAACTCATGTTGCATGTAACTTGGTTTAGAGTCGTAGAAACGCGTTGTTAGATGTTTCATAAGTTCGTGAAACTTGTACAAAGCTCATTGAGGAACATATAAGCACTCATGTTGCATGAAACCTTGTTTAGAGTCCTAGAAACGCGTTGTTAGATGTTTCATAAATTCGTCAAACTTGTACAAAGCTCATTGAGACACTTATAAACACTCATGTTGCATGAAACTTGGTTTAGAGTCCTAGAAACGCGTTGTTAGATGTTTCATAAGTTCTTCAAATTTATACGAAGCTCATTAAGATACTTATAAGCACTCATGTTGCATGAAACTTTGTTTAGAGTCCTAGAAACGCGTTGTTAGATGTTTCATACGTTCGTCAAACTTGTACAAAGCTCATTGAGGAACTTATAAGCTCTCATGTTGCATGAAACTTGGTTTAGAGTCCTAGAAACGAGTTGTTAGATGTTTCATAAGTTCGTCAAACTTATACAAAGCTCAATGAAATACTTATAAGCACTCATGTTGCATGACACTTGGTTTAGAGTCCTAGAAATGCGTTGTTAGATGTTTCATAAGTTCGTCAAACTTGTACAAAGCTCATTGAGACACTTATAAACACTCATTTTGCATGAAACTTGGTTTAGAGTCCTAGAAACGCGTTGTTAGATGTTTCATACGTTCGTCAAACTTGTACAAAGCTCATTGAGGAACTTATAAGAACTCATGTTGCATGTAACTTGGTTTAGAGAACTAGAAAAACGTTGTTAGATGTTTCATAAGTTCGTGAAACTTGTAGAAAGCTCATTGAGGAATTTATAAGCAGTCATGCTGCATGAAACTTGGTTTAGAGTCTTAGAAACGCATTGTTATATGTTTCATAAGTTCGTCAAACCTGTACAATGCTCATTGAGGAACTTATAAGCACTCATGTTGCATGAAACTTGATTTCGAGTCCAAGAAACGCGTTGTTAGATGTTTCATACGTTCGTCAAACTTGTGCAAACTCATTGAGGAACTTATAAGCTCTCATGTTGCATGAAACTTGGCTTAGAGTCGTAGAAACGAGTTGTTAGATGTTTCATAAGTTCGTCAAACTTGTACAAAGCTCGTTGAGATACTTATAAGCACTCATGTTGCATGAAATTTGGTTTAGAGTCCTAGAAACGCGTTGTTAGATTTTTCATAAGTTCGTCAAACCTGTACAAAGCTCATTGAGACACTTATAAACACTCATGTTGCATGAAACTTGGTTTCGAGTCCTAGAAAAGCGTTGTTAGATGTTTCATACGTTCGTCAAACTTGTACAAAGCTCATTGAGGTACTTATAAGTTCTCATGTTGCATGAAACTTGATTTAGAGTCCTAGAAACGCGTTGTTAGATGTTTCATAAGTTCGTGAAACTTGTAAAAAGCTCATTGAGGAATTTATAAGCACTCATGTTGCATGAAACTTGGTTTAGAGTCCTAGAAACGCGTTGTTAGATATTTCATACGTTCGTCAAACTTGTGCAAAGCTCTTTGAGGAACTTTTAAGCTCTCATGTTGCATGAAACTTGGTTTAGAGTCCAAGAAACGAGTTGTTAGATGTTTCATAAGTTCGTCAAACTTGTACAAAGCTCATTGAGACACTTATAAACACTCATGTTGCATGAAACTTGGTTTAAAGTCCTAGAAACGCGTTGTTAGATGTTTCATAAGTTCGTCAAACTTATAAAAAGCTCATTGAGATACTTATAAGCACTCTTGTTGCATGAAACTTGGTTTAGAGTCCTAGAAACATGTTGTTAGATGTTTCATACGTTCGTCAAACTTGTACAAAGCTCATTGAGGAACTTATAAGCTCTCATATTGCATGAAACATGGTTTAGAGTCTTAGAAACGAGTTGTTAGATGTTTCATAAGTTCGTCAAACTTGTACAAAGCTCATTGAGACACTTATAAACACTCATATTGCACGAAACTTGGTTTAAAGTCCTAGAAACGCGTTGTTAGATGTTTCATACGTTCGTCAAACTTGTACAAAGCTCATTGAGGAACTTATAAGCACTCATGTTGCATGAAACCTTGTTTAGAGTCCTAGAAACGCGTTGTTAGATGTTTCATACGTTCGTCAAACTTGTAGAAAGCTCATTGAGGAACTTATATGCTCTCATGTTGCATGAAACTTGGTTTAGAGTCCTAGAAACGCTTTGTTAGATGTTTCATAAGTTCTTCAAATTTATACGAAGCTCATTAAGATACTTATAAGCACTCATGTTGCATGAAACTTGGTTTAGAGTCCTAGAAACGCGTTGTTAGATGTTTCATACGTTCGTCAAACTTGTACAAAGCTCATTGAGGAACTTATAAGCTCTCATGTTGCATGAAACTTTGTTTAGAGTCCTAGAAACGAGTTGTTAGATGTTTCATAAGTTCGTCAAACTTATACAAAGCTCAATGAAATACTTATAAGCACTCATGTTGCATGACACTTGGTTTAGAGTCCTAGAAATGCGTTGTTAGATGTTTCATAAGTTCGTCAAACTTGTACAAAGCTCATTGAGACACTTATAAACACTCATTTTGCATGAAACTTGGTTTAGAGTCCTAGAAACGCGTTGTTAGATGTTTCATACGTTCGTCAAACTTGTACAAAGCTCATTGAGGAACTTATAAGAACTCATGTTGCATGTAACTTGGTTTAGAGAACTAGAAAAACGTTGTTAGATGTTTCATAAGTTCGTGAAACTTGTAGAAAGCTCATTGAGGAATTTTTAAGCAGTCATGCTGCATGAAACTTGGTTTAGAGTCTTAGAAACGCATGGTTAGATGTTTCATAAGTTCGTCAAACCTGTACAATGCTCATTGAGGAACTTATAAGCACTCATGTTGCATGAAACTTGATTTCGAGTCCTAGAAACGCGTTGTTAGATGTTTCATACGTTCGTCAAACTTGTGCAAAGCTCATTGAGGAACTTATAAGCTCTCATGTTGCATGAAACTTGGCTTAGAGTCCTAGAAACGAGTTGTTAGATGTTTCATAAGTTCGTCAAACTTGTACAAAGCTCGTTGAGATACTTATAAGCACTCATGTTGCATGAAATTTGGTTTAGAGTCCTAGAAACGCGTTGTTAGATTTTTCATAAGTTCGTCAAACCTGTACAAAGCTCATTGAGACACTTATAAACACTCATTTTGCATGAAACTTGGTTTTGAGTCCTAGAAAAGCGTTGTTAGATGTTTCATACGTTTGTCAAACTTGTACAAAGCTCATTGAGGTACTTATAAGTTCTCATGTTGCATGAAACTTGATTTAGAGTCCTAGAAACGCGTTGTTAGATGTTTCATAAGTTCGTAAAACTTGTAAAAAGCTCATTGAGGAACTTATAAGCACTCATGTTGCATGAAACTTGGTTTAGAGTCCTAGAAACGCGTTGTTAGATATTTCATACGTTCGTCAAACTTGTGCAAAGCTCTTTGAGGAACTTTTAAGCTCTCATGTTGCATGAAACTTGGTTTAGAGTCCAAGAAACGAGTTGTTAGATGTTTCATAACTTCGTCAAACTTGTACAAAGCTCATTGAGACACTTATAAACACTCATGTTGCATGAAACTTGGTTTAAAGTCCTAGAAACGCGTTGTTAGATGTTTCATAAGTTCGTCAAACTTATAAAAAGCTCATTGAGATACTTATAAGCACTCTTGTTGCATGAAACTTGGTTTAGAGTCCTAGAAACATGTTGTTAGATGTTTCATACGTTCGTCAAACTTGTACAAAGCTCATTGAGGAACTTATAAGCTCTCATATTGCATGAAACTTGGTTTAGAGTCTTAGAAACGAGTTGTTAGATGTTTCATAAGTTCGTCAAACTTGTACAAAGCTCATTGAGACACTTATAAACACTCATGTTGCACGAAACTTGGTTTAAAGTCCTAGAAACGCGTTGTTAGATGTTTCATACGTTCGTCAAACTTGTACAAAGCTCATTGAGGAACTTATAAGCACTCATGTTGCATGAAACCTTGTTTAGAGTCCTAGAAACGCGTTGTTAGATGTTTCATACGTTCGTCAAACTTGTAGAAAGCTCATTGAGGAACTTATATGATCTCATGTTGCATGAAACTTGGTTTAGAGTCCTAGAAACGCTTTGTTAGATGTTTCATAAGTTCTTCAAATTTATACGAAGCTCATTAAGATACTTATAAGCACTCATGTTGCATGAAACTTGGTTTAGAGTCCTAGAAACGCGTTGTTAGATGTTTCATACGTTCGTCAAACTTGTACAAAGCTCATTGAGGAACTTATAAGCTCTCATGTTGCATGAAACTTTGTTTAGAGTCCTAGAAACGAGTTGTTAGATGTTTCATAAGTTCGTCAAACTTATACAAAGCTCAATGAAATACTTATAAGCACTCATGTTGCATGACACTTGGTTTAGAGTCCTAGAAATGCGTTGTTAGATGTTTCATAAGTTCGTCAAACTTGTACAAAGCTCATTGAGACACTTATAAACACTCATTTTGCATGAAACTTGGTTTAGAGTCCTAGAAACGCGTTGTTAGATGTTTCATACGTTCGTCAAACTTGTACAAAGCTCATTGAGGAACTTATAAGAACTCATGTTGCATGTAACTTGGTTTAGAGAACTAGAAAAACGTTGTTAGATGTTTCATAAGTTCGTGAAACTTGTAGAAAGCTCATTGAGGAATTTTTAAGCAGTCATGCTGCATGAAACTTGGTTTAGAGTCTTAGAAACGCATTGTTAGATGTTTCATAAGTTCGTCAAACCTGTACAATGCTCATTGAGGAACTTATAAGCACTCATGTTGCATGAAACTTGATTTCGAGTCCTTGAAACGCGTTGTTAGATGTTTCATACGTTCGTCAAACTTGTGCAAAGCTCATTGAGGAACTTATAAGCTCTCATGTTGCATGAAACTTGGCTTAGAGTCCTAGAAACGAGTTGTTAGATGTTTCATAAGTTCGTCAAACTTGTACAAAGCTCGTTGAGATACTTATAAGCACTCATGTTGCATGAAATTTGGTTTAGAGTCCCAGAAACGCGTTGTTAGATTTTTCATAAGTTCGTCAAACTTGTACAAAGCTCATTGAGACACTTATAAACACTCATTTTGCATGAAACTTGGTTTTGAGTCCTAGAAAAGCGTTGTTAGATGTTTCATACGTTTGTCAAACTTGTACAAAGCTCATTGAGGTACTTATAAGTTCTCATGTTGCATGAAACTTGATTTAGAGTCCTAGAAACGCGTTGTTAGATGTTTCATAAGTTCGTAAAACTTGTAAAAAGCTCATTGAGGAACTTATAAGCACTCATGTTGCATGAAACTTGGTTTAGAGTCCTAGAAACGCGTTGTTAGATATTTCATACGTTCGTCAAACTTGTGCAAAGCTCTTTGAGGAACTTTTAAGCTCTCATGTTGCATGAAACTTGGTTTAGAGTCCAAGAAACGAGTTGTTAGATGTTTCATAACTTCGTCAAACTTGTACAAAGCTCATTGAGACACTTATAAACACTTATGTTGCATGAAACTTGGTTTAAAGTCCTAGAAACGCGTTGTTAGATGTTTCATAAGTTCGTCAAACTTGTACAAAGCTCATTGAGACACTTATAAGCACTCATGTTGCATGAAACTTAGTTTAGAGTCCTAGAAACGCGTTGTTAGATGTTTCATAAGTTCGTCAAATTTATACGAAGCTCATTAAGATACTTATAAGCACTCATGTTGCATGAAACTTGGTTTAGAGTCCTAGAAACGCGTTGTTAGATGTTTCATACGTTCGTCAAACTTGTACAAAGCTCATTGAGGAACTTATAAGCTCTCATGTTGCATGAAACTTTGTTTAGAGTCCTAGAAACGAGTTGTTAGATGTTTCATAAGTTCGTCAAACTTGTACAAAGCTCATTGAGACACTTATAAACACTCATGTTGCACGAAACTTGGTTTAAAGTCCTAGAAACGCGTTGTTAGATGTTTCATACGTTCGTCAAACTTGTACAAAGCTCATTGAGGAACTTATAAGCACTCATGTTGCATGAAACTTGGTTTAGAGTCCTAGAAACGCGTTGTTAGATGTTTCATACGTTCGTCAAACTTGTAGAAAGCTCATTGAGGAACTTATATGCTCTCATGTTGCATGAAACTTGGTTTAGAGTCCTAGAAACACGTTGTCAGATGTTTCATACGTTCGTCAAACTTGTACAAAGATCATTGAGGAACTTATAAGAACTCATGTTGCATGTAACTTGGTTTAGAGTCCTAGAAACGCGTTGTTAGATGTTTCATAAGTTCGTGAAACTTGTACAAAGCTCATTGAGGAACTTATAAGCACTCATGTTCCATGAAACCTTGTTTAGAGTCCTAGAAACGCGGTTGTTAGATGTTTCATACGTTCGTCAAACTTGTACAAAGCTCATTGAGACATTTATAAACACTCATGTTGTATGAAACTTGGTTTAGAGTCCTAGAAAAGCGTTGTTAGATGTTTCATACGTTGGTCAAACTTGTACAAAGCTCATTGAGGAACTTATAAGAACTCATGTTGCATGTAACTTGGTTTAAAGTCCTAGAAACGCATTGTTAGATGTTTCATAAGTTCGTCAAACCTGTACAATGCTCATTGAGGAACTTATAAGCACTCATGTTGCATGAAACTTGGTTTAGAGTCCTAGAAACGCGTTGTTAGATGTTTCATACGTTCGTCAAACTTGTGAAAAGCTCATTGAGGAACTTATAAGCTCTCATGTTGCATGAAACTTGGCTTAGAGTCCTAGAAATGATTTGTTAGATGTTTCATAAGTTCGTCAAACTTGTACAAAGCTCGTTGAGATACTTATAAGCACTCATGTTGCATGAAATTTGGTTTAGAGTCCTAGAAACGCGTTGTTAGATTTTTCATAAGTTCGTCAAACCTGTACAAAGCTCATTGAGACACTTATAAACACTCATGTTGAATTAAACTTGGTTTAGAGTCCTAGAAAAGCGTTGTTAGATGTTTCATAAGTTCGTGAAACTTGTACAAAGCTCATTGAGGAACTTATAAGCACTCATGTTGCATGAAACCTTGTTTAGAGTCCTAGAAACGCGTTGTTAGATGTTTCATAAGTTCGTCAAACTTGTACAAAGCTCATTGAGACACTTATAAACACTCATGTTGCATGAAACTTGGTTTAGAGTCCTAGAAACGCGTTGTTAGATGTTTCATAAGTTCGTCAAATTTATACGAAGCTCATTAAGATACTTATAAGCACTCATGTTGCATGAAACTTGGTTTAGAGTCCTAGAAACGCGTTGTTAGATGTTTCATACGTTCGTCAAACTTGTACAAAGCTCATTGAGGAACTTATAAGCTCTCATGTTGCATGAAACTTTGTTTAGAGTCCTAGAAACGAGTTGTTAGATGTTTCATAAGTTCGTCAAACTTATACAAAGCTCAATGAAATACTTATAAGCACTCATGTTGCATGACACTTGGTTTAGAGTCCTAGAAACGCGTTGTTAGATGTTTCATAAGTTCGTCAAACTTGTACAAAGCTCATTGAGACACTTATAAACACTCATTTTGCATGAAACTTGGTTTAGAGTCCTAGAAACGCGTTGTTAGATGTTTCATACGTTCGTCAAACTTGTACAAAGCTCATTTAGGAACTTATAAGAACTCATGTTGCATGTAACTTGGTTTAGAGAACTAGAAAAACGTTGTTAGATGTTTCATAAGTTCGTGAAACTTGTAGAAAGCTCATTGAGGAATTTATAAGCAGTCATGCTGCATGAAACTTGGTTTAGAGTCTTAGAAACGCATTGTTAGTTGTTTCATAAGTTCGTCAAACCTGTACAATGCTCATTGAGGAACTTATAAGCACTCATACGTTCGTCAAACTTGTGCAAAGCTCATTGAGGAACTTATAAGCTCTCATGTTGCATGAAACTTGGCTTAGAGTCCTAGAAACGAGTTGTTAGATGTTTCATAAGTTTGTCAAACTTGTACAAAGCTCGTTGAGATACTTATAAGCACTCATGTTGAATGAAATTTGGTTTAGAGTCCTAGAAACGCGTTGTTAGATTTTTCATAAGTTCGTCAAACCTGTACAAAGCTCATTGAGACACTTATAAACACTCATGTTGCATTAAACTTGGTTTAGAGTCCTAGAAAAGCGTTGTTAGATGTTTCATACGTTCGTCAAACTTGTACAAAGCTCATTGAGGTACTTATAAGTTCTCATGTTGCATGAAACTTGATTTAGAGTCCTAGAAACGCGTTGTTAGATGTTTCATAAGTTCGTGAAACTTGTAAAAAGCTCATTGAGGAACTTATAAGCACTCATGTTGCATGAAACTTGGTTTAGAGTCTTAGAAACGCGTTGTTAGATATTTCATACGTTCGTCAAACTTGTGCAAAGCTCTTTGAGGAACTTATAAGCTCTCATGTTGCATGAAACTTTGTTTAGAATCCAAGAAACGAGTTGTTAGATGTTTCATAAGTTCGTCAAACTTGTACAAAGCTCATTGAGATACTTATAAGCACTCTTGTTGCATGAAACTTGGTTTAGAGTCCTAGAAACATGTTGTTAGATGTTTCATACGTTCGTCAAACTTGTACAAAGCTCATTGAGGAACTTATAAGCTCTCATATTGCATGAAACTTGGTTTAGAGTCTTAGAAACGAGTTGTTAGATGTTTCATAAGTTCGTCAAACTTGTACAAAGCTCATTGAGATACTTATAAACACTCATGTTGCATGAAACTTGGTTTAAAGTCCTAGAAACGCGTTGTTAGATGTTTCATACGTTCGTCAAACTTGTACAAAGCTCATTGAGGAACTTATAAGCACTCATGTTGCATGAAACTTGGTTTAGAGTCCTAGAAACGCGTTGTTAGATGTTTCATACGTTCGTCAAACTTGTAGAAAGCTCATTGAGGAACATATATGCTCTCATGTTGCATGAAACTTGGTTTAGAGTCCTAGAAACACGTTGTTAGATGTTTCATACGTTCGTCAAACTTGTACAAAGCTCATTGAGGAACTTATAAGAACTCATGTTGCATGTAACTTGGTTTAGAGTCCTAGAAACGCGTTGTTAGATGTTTCATACGTTCGTCATACTTGTACAAAGCTCATTGAGACACTTATAAACACTCATGTTGCATGAAACTTGGTTTAGAGTCCTAGAAACGCGTTGTTAGATGTTTCATAAGTTCGTCAAATTTATACGAAGCTCATTAAGATACTTATAAGCACTCATGTTGCATGAAACCTTGTTTAGAGTCCTAGAAACGCGTTGTTAGATGTTTCATACGTTCGTCAAACTTGTACAAAGCTCATTGAGACACTTATAAACACTCATGTTGCATGAAACTTGGTTTAAAGTCCTAGAAACGCGTTGTTAGATGTTTCATACGTTCGTCAAACTTGTATAAAGCTCATTGAGGAACTTATAAGCTCTCATGTTGCATGAAACTTTGTTTAGAGTCCTAGAAACGAGTTGTTAGATGTTTCATAAGTTCGTCAAACTTATACAAAGCTCAATGAAATACTTATAAGCACTCATGTTGCATGACACTTGGTTTAGAGTCCTAGAAATGCGTTGTTAGATGTTTTATAAGTTCGTCAAACTTGTACAAAGCTCATTGAGACACTTATAAACACTCATTTTGCATGAAACTTGGTTTAGAGTCCTAGAAACGCGTTGTTAGATGTTTCATACGTTCGTCAAACTTGTACAAAGCTCATTGAGGAACTTATAAGAACTCATGTTGCATGTAACTTGGTTTAGAGAACTAGAAAAACGTTGTTAGATGTTTCATAAGTTCGTGAAACTTGTAGAAAGCTCATTGAGGAATTTTTAAGCAGTCATGCTGCATGAAACTTGGTTTAGAGTCTTAGAAACGCATTGTTAGATGTTTCATAAGTTCGTCAAACCTGTACAATGCTCATTGAGGAACTTATAAGCACTCATGTTGCATGAAACTTGATTTCGAGTCCTAGAAACGCGTTGTTAGATGTTTCATACGTTCGTCAAACTTGTGCAAAGCTCATTGAGGAACTTATAAGCTCTCATGTTGCATGAAACTTGGCTTAGAGTCCTAGAAACGAGTTGTTAGATGTTTCATAAGTTCGTCAAACTTGTACAAAGCTCGTTGAGATACTTATAAGCACTCATGTTGCATGAAATTTGGTTTAGAGTCCTAGAAACGCGTTGTTAGATTTTTCATAAGTTCGTCAAACCTGTACAAAGCTCATTGAGACACTTATAAACACTCATTTTGCATGAAACTTGGTTTTGAGTCCTAGAAAAGCGTTGTTAGATGTTTCATACGTTTGTCAAACTTGTACAAAGCTCATTGAGGTACTTATAAGTTCTCATGTTGCATGAAACTTGATTTAGAGTCCTAGAAACGCGTTGTTAGATGTTTCATAAGTTCGTAAAACTTGTAAAAAGCTCATTGAGGAACTTATAAGCACTCATGTTGCATGAAACTTGGTTTAGAGTCCTAGAAACGCGTTGTTAGATATTTCATACGTTCGTCAAACTTGTGCAAAGCTCTTTGAGGAACTTTTAAGCTCTCATGTTGCATGAAACTTGGTTTAGAGTCCAAGAAACGAGTTGTTAGATGTTTCATAACTTCGTCAAACTTGTACAAAGCTCATTGAGACACTTATAAACACTCATGTTGCATGAAACTTGGTTTAAAGTCCTAGAAACGCGTTGTTAGATGTTTCATAAGTTCGTCAAACTTATAAAAAGCTCATTGAGATACTTATAAGCACTCTTGTTGCATGAAACTTGGTTTAGAGTCCTAGAAACATGTTGTTAGATGTTTCATATGTTCGTCAAACTTGTACAAAGCTCATTGAGGAACTTATAAGCTCTCATATTGCATGAAACTTGGTTTAGAGTCTTAGAAACGAGTTGTTAGATGTTTCATAAGTTCGTCAAACTTGTACAAAGCTCATTGAGACACTTATAAACACTCATGTTGCACGAAACTTGGTTTAAAGTCCTAGAAACGCGTTGTTAGATGTTTCATACGTTCGTCAAACTTGTACAAAGCTCATTGAGGAACTTATAAGCTCTCATGTTGCATGAAACTTTGTTTAGAGTCCTAGAAACGAGTTGTTAGATGTTTCATAAGTTCGTCAAACTTATACAAAGCTCAATGAAATACTTATAAGCACTCATGTTGCATGACACTTGGTTTAGAGTCCTAGAAATGCGTTGTTAGATGTTTCATAAGTTCGTCAAACTTGTACAAAGCTCATTGAGACACTTATAAACACTCATTTTGCATGAAACTTGGTTTAGAGTCCTAGAAACGCGTTGTTAGATGTTTCATACGTTCGTCAAACTTGTACAAAGCTCATTGAGGAACTTATAAGAACTCATGTTGCATGTAACTTGGTTTAGAGAACTAGAAAAACGTTGTTAGATGTTTCATAAGTTCGTGAAACTTGTAGAAAGCTCATTGAGGAATTTTTAAGCGGTCATGCGCATGAAACTTGGTTTAGAGTCTTAGAAACGCATTGTTAGATGTTTCATAAGTTCGTCAAACCTGTACAATGCTCATTGAGGAACTTATAAGCACTCATGTTGCATGAAACTTGGCTTAGAGTCCTAGAAATGATTTGTTAGATGTTTCATAAGTTCGTCAAACTTGTACAAAGCTCGTTGAGATACTTATAAGCACTCATGTTGCATGAAATTTGGTTTAGAGTCCTAGAAACGCGTTGTTAGATTTTTCATAAGTTCGTCAAACCTGTACAAAGCTCATTGAGACACTTATAAACACTCATGTTGAATTAAACTTGGTTTAGAGTCCTAGAAAAGCGTTGTTAGATGTTTCATAAGTTCGTGAAACTTGTACAAAGCTCATTGAGGAACTTATAAGCACTCATGTTGCATGAAACCTTGTTTAGAGTCCTAGAAACGCGTTGTTAGATGTTTCATAAGTTCGTCAAACTTGTACAAAGCTCATTGAGACACTTATAAACACTCATGTTGCATGAAACTTGGTTTAGAGTCCTAGAAACGCGTTGTTAGATGTTTCATAAGTTCGTCAAATTTATACGAAGCTCATTAAGATACTTATAAGCACTCATGTTGCATGAAACTTGGTTTAGAGTCCTAGAAACGCATTGTTAGATGTTTCATACGTTCGTCAAACTTGTACAAAGCTCATTGAGGAACTTATAAGCTCTCATGTTGCATGAAACTTTGTTTAGAGTCCTAGAAACGAGTTGTTAGATGTTTCATAAGTTCGTCAAACTTATACAAAGCTCAATGAAATACTTATAAGCACTCATGTTGCATGACACTTGGTTTAGAGTCCTAGAAATGCGTTGTTAGATGTTTCATAAGTTCGTCAAACTTGTACAAAGCTCATTGAGACACTTATAAACACTCATTTTGCATGAAACTTGGTTTAGAGTCCTAGAAACGCGTTGTTAGATGTTTCATACGTTCGTCAAACTTGTACAAAGCTCATTGAGGAACTTATAAGAACTCATGTTGCATGTAACTTGGTTTAGAGAACTAGAAAAACGTTGTTAGATGTTTCATAAGTTCGTGAAACTTGTAGAAAGCTCATTGAGGAATTTTTAAGCAGTCATGCTGCATGAAACTTGGTTTAGAGTCTTAGAAACGCATTGTTAGATGTTTCATAAGTTCGTCAAACCTGTACAATGCTCATTGAGGAACTTATAAGCACTCATGTTGCATGAAACTTGATTTCGAGTCCTAGAAACGCGTTGTTAGATGTTTCATACGTTCGTCAAACTTGTGCAAAGCTCATTGAGGAACTTATAAGCTCTCATGTTGCATGAAACTTGGCTTAGAGTCCTAGAAACGAGTTGTTAGATGTTTCATAAGTTCGTCAAACTTGTACAAAGCTCGTTGAGATACTTATAAGCACTCATGTTGCATGAAATTTGGTTTAGAGTCCTAGAAACGCGTTGTTAGATTTTTCATAAGTTCGTCAAACTTGTAAGTTCTCATAAGTTCGTCATACTTGTACAAAGCTCATTGAGACACTTATAAACACTCATGTTGCATGAAACTTGGTTTAGAGTCCTAGAAACGCGTTGTTAGATGTTTCATACGTTCGTCAAACTTGTAGAAAGCTCATTGAGGAACTTATATGCTCTCATGTTGCATGAAACTTGGTTTAGAGTCCTAGAAACACGTTGTCAGATGTTTCATACGTTCGTCAAACTTGTACAAAGATCATTGAGGAACTTATAAGAACTCATGTTGCATGTAACTTGGTTTAGAGTCCTAGAAACGCGTTGTTAGATGTTTCATAAGTTCGTGAAACTTGTACAAAGCTCATTGAGGAACTTATAAGCACTCATGTTCCATGAAACCTTGTTTAGAGTCCTAGAAACGCGGTTGTTAGATGTTTCATACGTTCGTCAAACTTGTACAAAGCTCATTGAGACATTTATAAACACTCATGTTGTATGAAACTTGGTTTAGAGTCCAAGAAAAGCGTTGTTAGATGTTTCATACGTTGGTCAAACTTGTACAAAGCTCATTGAGGAACTTATAAGAACTCATGTTGCATGTAACTTGGTTTAAAGTCCTAGAAACGCATTGTTAGATGTTTCATAAGTTCGTCAAACCTGTACAATGCTCATTGAGGAACTTATAAGCACTCATGTTGCATGAAACTTGGTTTAGAGTCCTAGAAACGCGTTGTTAGATGTTTCATACGTTCGTCAAACTTGTGAAAAGCTCATTGAGGAACTTATAAGCTCTCATGTTGCATGAAACTTGGCTTAGAGTCCTAGAAATGATTTGTTAGATGTTTCATAAGTTCGTCAAACTTGTACAAAGCTCGTTGAGATACTTATAAGCACTCATGTTGCATGAAATTTGGTTTAGAGTCCTAGAAACGCGTTGTTAGATTTTTCATAAGTTCGTCAAACCTGTACAAAGCTCATTGAGACACTTATAAACACTCATGTTGAATTAAACTTGGTTTAGAGTCCTAGAAAAGCGTTGTTAGATGTTTCATAAGTTCGTGAAACTTGTACAAAGCTCATTGAGGAACTTATAAGCACTCATGTTGCATGAAACCTTGTTTAGAGTCCTAGAAACGCGTTGTTAGATGTTTCATAAGTTCGTCAAACTTGTACAAAGCTCATTGAGACACTTATAAACACTCATGTTGCATGAAACTTGGTTTAGAGTCCTAGAAACGCGTTGTTAGATGTTTCATAAGTTCGTCAAATTTATACGAAGCTCATTAAGATACTTATAAGCACTCATGTTGCATGAAACTTGGTTTAGAGTCCTAGAAACGCGTTGTTAGATGTTTCATACGTTCGTCAAACTTGTGAAAAGCTCATTGAGGAACTTATAAGCACTCATACGTTCGTCAAACTTGTGCAAAGCTCATTGAGGAACTTATAAGCTCTCATGTTGCATGAAACTTGGCTTAGAGTCCTAGAAACGAGTTGTTAGATGTTTCATAAGTTTGTCAAACTTGTACAAAGCTCGTTGAGATACTTATAAGCACTCATGTTGAATGAAATTTGGTTTAGAGTCCTAGAAACGCGTTGTTAGATTTTTCATAAGTTCGTCAAACCTGTACAAAGCTCATTGAGACACTTATAAACACTCATGTTGCATTAAACTTGGTTTAGAGTCCTAGAAAAGCGTTGTTAGATGTTTCATACGTTCGTCAAACTTGTACAAAGCTCATTGAGGTACTTATAAGTTCTCATGTTGCATGAAACTTGATTTAGAGTCCTAGAAACGCGTTGTTAGATGTTTCATAAGTTCGTGAAACTTGTAAAAAGCTCATTGAGGAACTTATAAGCACTCATGTTGCATGAAACTTGGTTTAGAGTCTTAGAAACGCGTTGTTAGATATTTCATACGTTCGTCAAACTTGTGCAAAGCTCTTTGAGGAACTTATAAGCTCTCATGTTGCATGAAACTTGGTTTAGAATCCAAGAAACGAGTTGTTAGATGTTTCATAAGTTCGTCAAACTTGTACAAAGCTCATTGAGATACTTATAAGCACTCTTGTTGCATGAAACTTGGTTTAGAGTCCTAGAAACATGTTGTTAGATGTTTCATACGTTCGTCAAACTTGTACAAAGCTCATTGAGGAACTTATAAGCTCTCATATTGCATGAAACTTGGTTTAAAGTCTTAGAAACGAGTTGTTAGATGTTTCATAAGTTCGTCAAACTTGTACAAAGCTCATTGAGATACTTATAAACACTCATGTTGCATGAAACTTGGTTTAAAGTCCTAGAAACGCGTTGTTAGATGTTTCATACGTTCGTCAAACTTGTACAAAGCTCATTGAGGAACTTATAAGCACTCATGTTGCATGAAACTTGGTTTAGAGTCCTAGAAACGCGTTGTTAGATGTTTCATACGTTCGTCAAACTTGTAGAAAGCTCATTGAGGAACTTATATGCTCTCATGTTGCATGAAACTTGGTTTAGAGTCCTAGAAACACGTTGTTAGATGTTTCATACGTTCGTCAAACTTGTACAAAGCTCATTGAGGAACTTATAAGAACTCATGTTGCAATGTAACTTGGTTTAGAGTCCTAGAAACGCGTTGTTAGATGTTTCATACGTTCGTCATACTTGTACAAAGCTCATTGAGACACTTATAAACACTCATGTTGCATGAAACTTGGTTTAGAGTCCTAGAAACGCGTTGTTAGATGTTTCATAAGTTCGTCAAATTTATACGAAGCTCATTAAGATACTTATAAGCACTCATGTTGCATGAAACCTTGTTTAGAGTCCTAGAAACGCGTTGTTAGATGTTTCATACGTTCGTCAAACTTGTACAAAGCGCATTGAGACACTTATAAACACTCATGTTGCATGAAACTTGGTTTAAAGTCCTAGAAACGCGTTGTTAGATGTTTCATACGTTCGTCAAACTTGTACAAAGCTCATTGAGGAACTTATAAGCTCTCATGTTGCATGAAACTTTGTTTAGAGTCCTAGAAACGAGTTGTTAGATGTTTCATAAGTTCGTCAAACTTATACAAAGCTCAATGAAATACTTATAAGCACTCATGTTGCATGACACTTGGTTTAGAGTCCTAGAAATGCGTTGTTAGATGTTTCATAAGTTCGTCAAACTTGTACAAAGCTCATTGAGACACTTATAAACACTCATTTTGCATGAAACTTGGTTTAGAGTCCTAGAAACGCGTTGTTAGATGTTTCATACGTTCGTCAAACTTGTACAAAGCTCATTGAGGAACTTATAAGAACTCATGTTGCATGTAACTTGGTTTAGAGAACTAGAAAAACGTTGTTAGATGTTTCATAAGTTCGTGAAACTTGTAGAAAGCTCATTGAGGAATTTTTAAGCAGTCATGCTGCATGAAACTTGGTTTAGAGTCTTAGAAACGCATTGTTAGATGTTTCATAAGTTCGTCAAACCTGTACAATGCTCATTGAGGAACTTATAAGCACTCATGTTGCATGAAACTTGGCTTAGAGTCCTAGAAATGATTTGTTAGATGTTTCATAAGTTCGTCAAACTTGTACAAAGCTCGTTGAGATACTTATAAGCACTCATGTTGCATGAAATTTGGTTTAGAGTCCTAGAAACGCGTTGTTAGATTTTTCATAAGTTCGTCAAACCTGTACAAAGCTCATTGAGACACTTATAAACACTCATGTTGAATTAAACTTGGTTTAGAGTCCTAGAAAAGCGTTGTTAGATGTTTCATAAGTTCGTGAAACTTGTACAAAGCTCATTGAGGAACTTATAAGCACTCATGTTGCATGAAACCTTGTTTAGAGTCCTAGAAACGCGTTGTTAGATGTTTCATAAGTTCGTCAAACTTGTACAAAGCTCATTGAGACACTTATAAACACTCATGTTGCATGAAACTTGGTTTAGAGTCCTAGAAACGCGTTGTTAGATGTTTCATAAGTTCGTCAAATTTATACGAAGCTCATTAAGATACTTATAAGCACTCATGTTGCATGAAACTTGGTTTAGAGTCCTAGAAACGCGTTGTTAGATGTTTCATACGTTCGTCAAACTTGTACAAAGCTCATTGAGGAACTTATAAGCTCTCATGTTGCATGAAACTTTGTTTAGAGTCCTAGAAACGAGTTGTTAGATGTTTCATAAGTTCGTCAAACTTATACAAAGCTCAATGAAATACTTATAAGCACTCATGTTGCATGACACTTGGTTTAGAGTCCTAGAAATGCGTTGTTAGATGTTTCATAAGTTCGTCAAACTTGTACAAAACTCATTGAGACACTTATAAACACTCATTTTGCATGAAACTTGGTTTAGAGTCCTAGAAACGCGTTGTTAGATGTTTCATACGTTCGTCAAACTTGTACAAAGCTCATTGAGGAACTTATAAGAACTCATGTTGCATGTAACTTGGTTTAGAGAACTAGAAAAACGTTGTTAGATGTTTCATAAGTTCGTGAAACTTGTAGAAAGCTCATTGAGGAATTTTTAAGCGGTCATGCTGCATGAAACTTGGTTTAGAGTCTTAGAAACGCATTGTTAGATGTTTCATAAGTTCGTCAAACCTGTACAATGCTCATTGAGGAACTTATAAGCACTCATGTTGCATGAAACTTGATTTCGAGTCCTAGAAACGCGTTGTTAGATGTTTCATACGTTCGTCAAACTTGTGCAAAGCTCATTGAGGAACTTTTAAGCTCTCATGTTGCATGAAACTTGGCTTAGAGTCCTAGAAACGAGTTGTTAGATGTTTCATAAGTTCGTCAAACCTGTACAATGCTCATTGAGGAACTTATAAGCACTCATGTTGCATGAAACTTGGTTTAGAGTCCTAGAAACGCGTTGTTAGATGTTTCATACGTTCGTCAAACTTGTGAAAAGCTCATTGAGGAACTTATAAGCTCTCATGTTGCATGAAACTTGGCTTAGAGTCCTAGAAATGATTTGTTAGATGTTTCATAAGTTCGTCAAACTTGTACAAAGCTCGTTGAGATACTTATAAGCACTCATGTTGCATGAAATTTGGTTTAGAGTCCTAGAAACGCGTTGTTAGATTTTTCATAAGTTCGTCAAACCTGTACAAAGCTCATTGAGACACTTATAAACACTCATGTTGAATTAAACTTGGTTTAGAGTCCTAGAAAAGCGTTGTTAGATGTTTCATAAGTTCGTGAAACTTGTACAAAGCTCATTGAGGAACTTATAAGCACTCATGTTGCATGAAACCTTGTTTAGAGTCCTAGAAACGCGTTGTTAGATGTTTCATAAGTTCGTCAAACTTGTACAAAGCTCATTGAGACACTTATAAACACTCATGTTGCATGAAACTTGGTTTAGAGTCCTAGAAACGCGTTGTTAGATGTTTCATAAGTTCGTCAAATTTATACGAAGCTCATTAAGATACTTATAAGCACTCATGTTGCATGAAACTTGGTTTAGAGTCCTAGAAACGCGTTGTTAGATGTTTCATACGTTCGTCAAACTTGTGAAAAGCTCATTGAGGAACTTATAAGCACTCATACGTTCGTCAAACTTGTGCAAAGCTCATTGAGGAACTTATAAGCTCTCATGTTGCATGAAACTTGGCTTAGAGTCCTAGAAACGAGTTGTTAGA
Source organism: Cochlearia excelsa (assembly GCA_963556525.1). Lineage (NCBI taxonomy): Eukaryota > Viridiplantae > Streptophyta > Magnoliopsida > Brassicales > Brassicaceae > Cochlearia > Cochlearia excelsa. The sequence goes on along the minus strand of OY748327.1, from coordinate 32,124,120 downwards.
TGTATCATAAGTTTGTCAAACTTGTACAAAGCTCGTTGAGATACTTATAAGCACTCATGTTGAATGAAATTTGGTTTAGAGTCCTAGAAACGCGTTGTTAGATTTTTCATAAGTTCGTCAAACCTGTACAAAGCTCATTGAGACACTTATAAACACTCATGTTGCATTAAACTTGGTTTAGAGTCCTAGAAAAGCGTTGTTAGATGTTTCATACGTTCGTCAAACTTGTACAAAGCTCATTGAGGTACTTATAAGTTCTCATGTTGCATGAAACTTGATTTAGAGTCCTAGAAACGCGTTGTTAGATGTTTCATAAGTTCGTGAAACTTGTAAAAAGCTCATTGAGGAACTTATAAGCACTCATGTTGCATGAAACTTGGTTTAGAGTCTTAGAAACGCGTTGTTAGATATTTCATACGTTCGTCAAACTTGTGCAAAGCTCTTTGAGGAACTTATAAGCTCTCATGTTGCATGAAACTTGGTTTAGAATCCAAGAAACGAGTTGTTAGATGTTTCATAAGTTCGTCAAACTTGTACAAAGCTCATTGAGATACTTATAAGCACTCTTGTTGCATGAAACTTGGTTTAGAGTCCTAGAAACATGTTGTTAGATGTTTCATACGTTCGTCAAACTTGTACAAAGCTCATTGAGGAACTTATAAGCTCTCATATTGCATGAAACTTGGTTTAAAGTCTTAGAAACGAGTTGTTAGATGTTTCATAAGTTCGTCAAACTTGTACAAAGCTCATTGAGATACTTATAAACACTCATGTTGCATGAAACTTGGTTTAAAGTCCTAGAAACGCGTTGTTAGATGTTTCATACGTTCGTCAAACTTGTACAAAGCTCATTGAGGAACTTATAAGCACTCATGTTGCATGAAACTTGGTTTAGAGTCCTAGAAACGCGTTGTTAGATGTTTCATACGTTCGTCAAACTTGTAGAAAGCTCATTGAGGAACTTATATGCTCTCATGTTGCATGAAACTTGGTTTAGAGTCCTAGAAACACGTTGTTAGATGTTTCATACGTTCGTCAAACTTGTACAAAGCTCATTGAGGAACTTATAAGAACTCATGTTGCAATGTAACTTGGTTTAGAGTCCTAGAAACGCGTTGTTAGATGTTTCATACGTTCGTCATACTTGTACAAAGCTCATTGAGACACTTATAAACACTCATGTTGCATGAAACTTGGTTTAGAGTCCTAGAAACGCGTTGTTAGATGTTTCATAAGTTCGTCAAATTTATACGAAGCTCATTAAGATACTTATAAGCACTCATGTTGCATGATACCTTGTTTAGAGTCCTAGAAACGCGTTGTTAGATGTTTCATACGTTCGTCAAACTTGTACAAAGCGCATTGAGACACTTATAAACACTCATGTTGCATGAAACTTGGTTTAAAGTCCTAGAAACGCGTTGTTAGATGTTTCATACGTTCGTCAAACTTGTACAAAGCTCATTGAGGAACTTATAAGCTCTCATGTTGCATGAAACTTTGTTTAGAGTCCTAGAAACGAGTTGTTAGATGTTTCATAAGTTCGTCAAACTTATACAAAGCTCAATGAAATACTTATAAGCACTCATGTTGCATGACACTTGGTTTAGAGTCCTAGAAATGCGTTGTTAGATGTTTCATAAGTTCGTCAAACTTGTACAAAGCTCATTGAGACACTTATAAACACTCATTTTGCATGAAACTTGGTTTAGAGTCCTAGAAACGCGTTGTTAGATGTTTCATACGTTCGTCAAACTTGTACAAAGCTCATTGAGGAACTTATAAGAACTCATGTTGCATGTAACTTGGTTTAGAGAACTAGAAAAACGTTGTTAGATGTTTCATAAGTTCGTGAAACTTGTAGAAAGCTCATTGAGGAATTTTTAAGCGGTCATGCTGCATGAAACTTGGTTTAGAGTCTTAGAAACGCATTGTTAGATGTTTCATAAGTTCGTCAAACCTGTACAATGCTCATTGAGGAACTTATAAGCACTCATGTTGCATGAAACTTGGCTTAGAGTCCTAGAAATGATTTGTTAGATGTTTCATAAGTTCGTCAAACTTGTACAAAGCTCGTTGAGAACTTATAATACTTATAAGCACTCATGTTGCATGAAATTTGGTTTAGAGTCCTAGAAACGCGTTGTTAGATTTTTCATAAGTTCGTCAAACCTGTACAAAGCTCATTGAGACACTTATAAACACTCATGTTGAATTAAACTTGGTTTAGAGTCCTAGAAAAGCGTTGTTAGATGTTTCATAAGTTCGTGAAACTTGTACAAAGCTCATTGAGGAACTTATAAGCACTCATGTTGCATGAAACCTTGTTTAGAGTCCTAGAAACGCGTTGTTAGATGTTTCATAAGTTCGTCAAACTTGTACAAAGCTCATTGAGACACTTATAAACACTCATGTTGCATGAAACTTGGTTTAGAGTCCTAGAAACGCGTTGTTAGATGTTTCATAAGTTCGTCAAATTTATACGAAGCTCATTAAGATACTTATAAGCACTCATGTTGCATGAAACTTGGTTTAGAGTCCTAGAAACGCGTTGTTAGATGTTTCATACGTTCGTCAAACTTGTACAAAGCTCATTGAGGAACTTATAAGCTCTCATGTTGCATGAAACTTTGTTTAGAGTCCTAGAAACGAGTTGTTAGATGTTTCATAAGTTCGTCAAACTTATACAAAGCTCAATGAAATACTTATAAGCACTCATGTTGCATGACACTTGGTTTAGAGTCCTAGAAATGCGTTGTTAGATGTTTCATAAGTTCGTCAAACTTGTACAAAACTCATTGAGACACTTATAAACACTCATTTTGCATGAAACTTGGTTTAGAGTCCTAGAAACGCGTTGTTAGATGTTTCATACGTTCGTCAAACTTGTACAAAGCTCATTGAGGAACTTATAAGAACTCATGTTGCATGTAACTTGGTTTAGAGAACTAGAAAAACGTTGTTAGATGTTTCATAAGTTCGTGAAACTTGTAGAAAGCTCATTGAGGAATTTTTAAGCGAGTCATGCTGCATGAAACTTGGTTTAGAGTCTTAGAAACGCATTGTTAGATGTTTCATAAGTTCGTCAAACCTGTACAATGCTCATTGAGGAACTTATAAGCACTCATGTTGCATGAAACTTGATTTCGAGTCCTAGAAACGCGTTGTTAGATGTTTCATACGTTCGTCAAACTTGTGCAAAGCTCATTGAGGAACTTATAAGCTCTCATGTTGCATGAAACTTGGCTTAGAGTCCTAGAAACGAATTGTTAGATGTTTCATAAGTTCGTCAAACTTGTACAAAGCTCGTTGAGATACTTATAAGCACTCATGTTGCATGAAATTTGGTTTAGAGTCCTAGAAACGCGTTGTTAGATTTTTCATAAGTTCGTCAAACTTGTAAGTTCTCATAAGTTCGTCATACTTGTACAAAGCTCATTGAGACACTTATAAACACTCATGTTGCATGAAACTTGGTTTAGAGTCCTAGAAACGCGTTGTTAGATGTTTCATAAGTTCGTCAAATTTATACGAAGCTCATTAAGATACTTATAAGCACTCATGTTGCATGAAACCTTGTTTAGAGTCCTAGAAACGCGTTGTTAGATGTTTCATACGTTCGTCAAACTTGTACAAAGCTCATTGAGACACTTATAAACACTCATGTTGCATGAAACTTGGTTTAAAGTCCTAGAAACGCGTTGTTAGATGTTTCATACGTTCGTCAAACTTGTACAAAGCTCATTGAGGAACTTATAAGCTCTCATGTTGCATGAAACTTTGTTTAGAGTCCTAGAAACGAGTTGTTAGATGTTTCATAAGTTCGTCAAACTTATACAAAGCTCAATGAAATACTTATAAGCACTCATGTTGCATGACACTTGGTTTAGAGTCCTAGAAATGCGTTGTTAGATGTTTCATAAGTTCGTCAAACTTGTACAAAGCTCATTGAGACACTTATAAACACTCATTTTGCATGAAACTTGGTTTAGAGTCCTAGAAACGCGTTGTTAGATGTTTCATACGTTCGTCAAACTTGTACAAAGCTCATTGAGGAACTTATAAGAACTCATGTTGCATGTAACTTGGTTTAGAGAACTAGAAAAACGTTGTTAGATGTTTCATAAGTTCGTCAAACTTGTACAAAGCTCGTTGAGATACTTATAAGCACTCATGTTGAATGAAATTTGGTTTAGAGTCCTAGAAACGCGTTGTTAGATTTTTCATAAGTTCGTCAAACCTGTACAAAGCTCATTGAGACACTTATAAACACTCATGTTGCATTAAACTTGGTTTAGAGTCCTAGAATAGCGTTGTTAGATGTTTCATACGTTCGTCAAACTTGTACAAAGCTCATTGAGGTACTTATAAGTTCTCATGTTGCATGAAACTTGATTTAGAGTCCTAGAAACGCGTTGTTAGATGTTTCATAAGTTCGTGAAACTTGTAAAAAGCTCATTGAGGAACTTATAAGCACTCATGTTGCATGAAAGTTGGTTTAGAGTCCTAGAAACGCGTTGTTAGATATTTCATACGTTCGTCAAACTTGTGCGAAGCTCTTTGAGGAACTTATAAGCTCTCATGTTGCATGAAACTTGGTTTAGAGTCCAAGAAACGAGTTGTTAGATGTTTCATAAGTTCGTCAAACTTGTACAAAGCTCATTGAGACACTTATAAACACTCATGTTGCATGAAACTTGGTTTAAAGTCCTAGAAACGCGTTTTTAGATGTTTCATAAGTTCGTCAAACTTATACAAAGCTCATTGAGATACTTATAAGCACTCATGTTGCATGAAACTTGGTTTAGAGTCCTAGAAACGAGTTGTTAGATTTTTCATAAGTTCGTCAAACCTGTACAAAGCTCATTGAGACACTTATAAACACTCATGTTGCATGAAACTGGGTTTAGAGTCCTAGAAAAGCGTTGTTATATGTTTCATACGTTCGTCAAACTTGTACAAAGCTCATTGAGGAACTTATAAGAACTCATGTTGCATGTAACTTGGTTTAAAGTCCAAGAAACGAGTTGTTAGATGTTTCATAAGTTCGTCAAACTTGTACAAAGCTCCTTGAGACACTTATAAACACTCATGTTGCATGAAACTTGGTTTAGAGTCCTAGAAACGCGTTGTTAGATGTTTCATACGTTCGTCAAACTTGCAGAAAGCTCATTGAGGAACTTATATGCTCTCATGTTGCATGAAACTTGGTTTAGAGTCCTAGAAACACGTTTTTAGATGTTTCATACGTTCGTCAAACTTGTACAAAGCTCATTGAGGAAATTATAAGCTCTCATGTTGCATGCAACTTGGTTTAGAGTCCTAGAAACGCGTTGTTAAATGTTTCATACGTTCGTCAAACTTGTACAAAGCTCATTGAGGAACTTATAAGCTCTCATGTTGCACGAAACTTGATTTAGAATCCTAGAAACGCGTTGTTAGCTGTTTCATAAGTTCGTGAAACTTGTACAAAGCTCATTGAGGAACTTATAAGCTCTCATGTTGCATGAAACTTGGTTTAGAGTCTTAGAAACGAGTTTTTAGATTTTTCATAAGTTCGTCAAACTTGTACAAAGCTCATTTAGACACTTATAAGCACTCATGTTGCATGAAACTTGGTTTAGAGTCATAGAAACGCGTTGTTAGATGATTCATACGTTCGTCAAACTTGTAGAAAGCTCATTGAGGAACTTATAAGCTCTCATGTTGCATGAAACTTGGTTTAGAGTCCTAGAAACACATTGTTAGATGTTTCATACGTTCGTCAAAGTTGTACAAAGCTCATTGAGGAACTTATAAGCTCTCATGTTGCATGAAACTTGGTTTAGAGTCCTAGAAACGAGTTGTTAGATGTTTCATAAGTTCGTCAAACTTATACAAAGCTCATTGAGATACTTATAAGCACTCATGTTGCATGAAACTTGGTTTAGAGTCCTAGAAACGAGTTGTTAGATTTTTCATAAGTTCGTCAAACCTGTACAAAGCTCATTGAGACACTTATAAACACTCATGTTGCATGAAACTGGGTTTAGAGTCCTAGAAAAGCGTTGTTATATGTTTCATACGTTCGTCAAACTTGTACAAATCTCATTGAGGAACTTATAAGAACTCATGTTGCATGTAACTTGGTTTAGAGTCCTAGAAACACGTTGTTAGATGTTTCATAAGTTCGTGAAACTTGTACAAAGCTCATTGAGAAACTTATAAGCACTCATGTTGCATGAAACCTTGTTTAGAGTCCTAGAAACACGTTGTTAGATGTTTCATAAGTTCGTCAAACTTGTACAAAGCTCATTGAGACACTTAGAAACACTCATGTTGCATGAAACTTGGTTTAGAGTTCTAGAAACGCGTTGTTAGATGTTTCATAAGTTCGTCAAATTTATACGAAGCTCATTAAGATACTTATAAGCACTCATGGTGCATGAAACTTGGTTTAGAGTCCTAGAAACGCGTTGTTAGATGTTTCATACGTTCGTCAAACTTGTACAAAGCTCATTGAGGAACTTATAAGCTCTCATGTTGCATGAAACTTGGTTTAGAGTCCTAGAAACGAGTTGTTAGATGTTTCATAAGTTCGTCAAACTTATACAAAGCTCAATGAGATACTTATAAGCACTCATGTTGCATGACACTTGGTTTAGAGTCCTAGAAACGCGTTGTTAGATGTTTCATAAGTTCGTCAAACTTGAACAAAGCTCATTGAGACACCTATAAACACTCATTTTGCATGAAACTTGGTTTAGAGTCCTAGAAACGCGTTGTTAGATGTTTCATACGTTCGTCAAACTTGTACAAAGATCATTTAGGAACTTATAAGAACTCATGTTGCATGTAACTTGGTTTAGAGAACTAGAAAAACGTTGTTAGATGTTTCATAAGTTCGTGAAACTTGTAGAAAGCTCATTGAGGAACTTATAAGCAGTCATGCTGCATGAAACTTGGTTTAGAGTCTTAGAAATGCGTTGTTAGATGTTTCATACGTTCGTCAAACTTGTACAAAGCTCATTGAGGTACTTATAAGCTCTCATGTTGCATGAAACTTGATTTAGAGTCCTAGAAACGCGTTGTTAGATGTTTCATAAGTTCGTGAAACTTGTAAAAAGCTCATTGAGGAACTTATAAGCACTCATGTTGCATGAAACTTGGTTTAGAGTCCTAGAAACGAGTTGTTAGATATTTCATACGTTCGTCAAACTTGTGCAAAGTTCTTTGAGGAACTTATAAGCTCTCATGTTGCATGAAACTTGGTTTAGAGTCCAAGAAATGAGTTGTTAGATGTTTCATAAGTTCGTCAAACTTGTACAAAGCTCATTGAGACACTTATAATCACTGATGTTGCATGAAACTTGGTTTAGAGTCCTAGAAACGCGTTGTTAGATGTTTCATACGTTCGTCAAACTTGTGCAAAGCTCTATGAGGAACTTATAAGCTCTCATGTTGCATGAAACTTGGTTTAGAGTCCTAGAAGCGAGTTGTTAGATGTTTCATAAGTTCGTAAACTTGTACAAAGCTCATTGAGACACTTATAATCACTCATGTTGCATGAAACTTGGTTTAGAATCCTAGAAACGCGTTGTTAGATGTTTCATAAGTTCGTCAAACTTGTACAAAGCTCATTGAGACACTTAGAAACACTCATGTTGCATGAAACTTGGTTTAGAGTCCTAGAAACGCGTTGTTAGATGTTTCATAAGTTCGTCAAATTTATACGAAGCTCATTAAGATACTTATAAGCACTCATGTTGCATGAAACTTGGTTTAGAGTCCTAGAAACGCGTTGTTAGATGTTTCATACGTTCGTCAAACTTGTACAAAGCTCATTGAGGAACTTATAAGCTCTCATGTTGCATGAAACTTGGTTTAGAGTCCTAGAAACGAGTTGTTAGATGTTTCATAAGTTCGTCAAACTTATACAAAGCTCAATGAGATACTTATAAGCACTCATGTTGCATGACACTTGGTTTAGAGTCCTAGAAACGCGTTGTTAGATGTTTCATAAGTTCGTCAAACTTGAACAAAGCTCATTGAGACACTTATAAACACTCATTTTGCATGAAACTTGGTTTAGAGTCATAGAAACGCGTTGTTAGATGTTTCATACGTTCGTCAAACTTGTACAAAGATCATTTAGGAACTTATAAGAACTCATGTTGCATGTAACTTGGTTTAGAGAACTAGAAAAACGTTGTTAGATGTTTCATAAGTTCGTGAAACTTGTAGAAAGCTCATTGAGGAACTTATAAGCAGTCATGCTGCATGAAACTTGGTTTAGAGTCTTAGAAATGCGTTGTTAGATGTTTCATACGTTCGTCAAACTTGTACAAAGCTCATTGAGGTACTTACTTATAAGCTCTCATGTTGCATGAAACTTGATTTAGAGTCCTAGAAACGCGTTGTTAGATGTTTCATAAGTTCGTGAAACTTGTAAAAAGCTCATTGAGGAACTTATAAGCACTCATGTTGCATGAAACTTGGTTTAGAGTCCTAGAAACGCGTTGTTAGATATTTCATACGTTCGTCAAACTTGTGCAAAGTTCTTTGAGGAACTTATAAGCTCTCATGTTGCATGAAACTTGGTTTAGAGTCCAAGAAATGAGTTGTTAGATGTTTCATAAGTTCGTCAAACTTGTACAAAGCTCATTGAGACACTTATAATCACTGATGTTGCATGAAACAAGGATTAGAGTCCTAGAAACGCGTTGTTAGATGTTTCATAAATTCGTCAAACTTGTATAAATCTCATTGATGAACTTATAAGCACTCATGTTGCATGAAACATAGTTTAGAGTCTTAGAAACGCATTGTTAGATGTTTCATAAGTTCGTGAAACTTGTACAAAACTCATTGAGGAACTTATAAGCACTCATGTTGCATGAAACTTTGTTTAGAGTCCTAGAAACGCATTGTTAGATGTTTCATAAATTCGTCAAACCTGTACAATGCTCATTGAGGAAGTTATAAGCACTCATGTTGCATGCAACTTGGTTTAGAGTCCTAGAAACGCGTTGTTAAATGTTTCATACGTTCGTCAAACTTGTGCAAAGCTCATTGAGGAACTTATAAGCTCTCATGTTGCATGAAACTTGGCTTAGAGTCCTAGAAACGAGTTGTTAGATGTTTCATAAGTTCGTCAAACTTGTACAAAGCTCGTTGAGATACTTATAAGCACTCATGTTGCATGAAACTTGGTTTAGAGTCCTAGAAACGCGTTGTTAGATTTTTCATAAGTTCGTCAAACCTGTACAAAGCTCATTGAGACACTTATAAACACTCATGTTGCATGAAACTTGGTAAAGAGTCCTAGAAAAGCGTTGTTAGATGTTTCATACGTTCGTCAAACTTGTACAAAGCTCATTGAGGAACTTATAAGAACTCATGTTGCATGTAACTTGGTTTAGATTCCTAGAAACGCGTTGTTAGATGTTTCATAAGTTCGTGAAACTTGTACAAAGCTCATTGAGGAACTTATAAGCTCTCATGTTGCATGAAACTTGGTTTAGACTCTTAGAAACGAGTTGTTAGATTTTTCATAAGTTCGTCAAACTTGTACAAAGCTCATTGAGACACTTATAAACACTCATGTTGCATGAAACTTGGTTTAAAATCCTAGAAACGCGTTGTTAGATGTTTCACACGTTCGTCAAAATTGTACAAAGCTCATTGAGGAACTTATAAAACTCTCATGTTGCATGAAACTTGGTTTAGAGTCCTAGAAACGAGTTGTTAGATGTTTCATAAGTTCGTCAAACTTGTACAATGCTCATTGAGGAACTTATAAGCACCCATGTTGCATGAAACTTGGTTTAGAGTCCTAGAAACGCGTTGTTAGATGTTTCATACGTTCGTCAAACTTGTGCAAAGCTCATTGAGGAACTTATAAGCTCTCATGTTGCATGAAACTTGGCTTAGAGTCCTAGAAACGAGTTGTTAGATGTTTCATAAGTTCTTCCAACTTGTACAAAGCTCATTGAGATACTTATAAGCACTCATGTTGCATGAAACTTGGTTTAGAGTCCTAGAAACGCGTTGTTAGATTTTTCATAAGTTCGTCAAACCTGTACAAAGCGCATTGAGACACTTATAAACACTCATGTTGCATGAAACTTGGTTTAGAGTCCTAGAACAGCGTTGTTAGATGTTTCATACGTTCGTCAAACTTGTACAAAGCTCATTGAGGAACTTATAATAACTCATGTTGCATGAAACTTGGTTTAGAGTCCTAGAAACGCGTTGTTAGATTTTTCATAAGTTCGTCAAACCTGTACAAAGCGCATTGAGACACTTATAAACACTCATGTTGCATGAAACTTGGTTTAGAGTCCTAGAACAGCGTTGTTAGATGTTTCATACGTTCGTCAAACTTGTACAAAGCTCATTGAGGAACTTATAATAACTCATGTTGCATGTAACTTGGTTTAGAGTCCTAGAAACGCGTTGTTAGATGTTTCATAAGTTTGTGAAACTTGTACAAAGCTCATTGAGGAACTTATAAGCTCTCATGTTGAATGAAACTTGGTTTAGACTCTTAGAAACGAGTTGTTAGTTTTTTCATAAGTTCGTCAAACTTGTACAAATCTCATTGAGACACTTATAAACACTCATGTTGCGTGAAACTTGGTTTAAAGTCCTAGAAACGCGTTGTTAGATGTTTCACACGTTCGTCAAACTTGTACAATGCTCATTGAGGAATTTTTAAAGCTCTCATGTTGCATGAAACTTGGTTTAGAGTCCTAGAAACGCGTTGTTAGATGTTTCATAAGTTCGTCAAACTTGTACAAAGCTCATTGAGACACTTATAAACACTCATGTTGCATGAAACTTGGTTTAAAGTCCTAGAAAAGCGTTGTTAGATGTTTCATACGTTCGTCAAACTTGTTCAAAGCTCATTGAGGAACTTATAAGCACTCATGTTGCATGAAACTTGGTTTAGAGTCCTAGAAACGCGTTGTTAGATGTTTCATACGTTCGTCAAACTTGTACAAAGCTCATTGAGGAACTTATAAGCTCTCATGTTGCATGAAACTTGGCTTAGAGTCCTAGAAACGAGTTGTTAGATGTTTCATAAGTTCTTCAAACTTGAACAAAGCTCATTGAGATACTTATAAGCACTCATGTAGCATGAAACTTTGTTTAGAGTCCTAGAAACGCGTTTTTAGATTTTTCATAAGTTCGTCAAACCTGTACAAAGCGCATTGAGACACTTATAAACACTCATGTTGCTTGAAACTTGGTTTAGAGTCCTAGAAAAGCGTTGTTAGATGTTTCATACGTTCGTCAAACTTGTACAAAGCTCATTGAGGAACTTATAAGAACTCATGTTGCATGTAACTTGGTTTAGAGTCCTAGAAACGCGTTGTTAGATGTTTCATAAGTTCGTGAAACTTGTACAAAGCTCATTGAGGAACTTATAAGCTCTCATGTTACATGAAACTTGGTTTAGACTCTTAGTAAATGAGTTGTTAGATTTTTCATAAGTTCGTCAAACTTGTACAAACTCATTGAGACACTTATAAACACTCATGTTGCATGAAACTTGGTCTAAAGTCCTAGAAACGCGTTGTTAGATGTTTCACACGTTCGTCAAACTTGTACAAGTTCATTGAGGAACTTATAAATCTCTCATGTTGCGTGAAACTTGGCTTAGAGTCCTAGAAACGCGTTGTTAGATGTTTCATAAGTTCGTCAAACTTGTACAAAGCTCATTGAGACACTTATAAACACTCATGTTGCATGAAACTTGGTTTAAAGTCCTAGAAAAGCGTTGTTAGATGTTTCATACGTTCGTCAAACTTGTGCAAAGCTCTATGAGGAACTTATAAGCTCTCATGTTGCATGAAACTTGGTTTAGAGTCCTAGAAACGAGTTGTTAGATGTTTCATAAGTTCGTCAAACTTGTACAAAGCTCATTGAGACACTTATAATCACTCATGTTACATGAAACTTGGTTTAGAGTCCTAGAAACGCGTTGTTAGATGTTTCATAAGTTCGTCAAACATGTACAAAACTCATTGAGGAACTTATAAGAACTCATGTTGCATGTAACTTGGTTTAGAGTCCTAGGAACGCGTTGTTAGATGTTTCATAAGTTCGTCAAACTTGTACAAAGCTCATTGAGGAACTTATAAGCTCTCATGTTGCATGAAACTTGGTTTAGAGTCCTAGAAACGAGTTGTTAGATGTTTCATAAGTTCGTCAAACTTATACAAAGCTCATTGAGATACTTATAGGCACTCTTGTTGCCGGAAACTTGGTTTAGCATTCTAGAAACATGTTGTTAGATGTTTCATACGTTCGTCAAACTTGTACAAAGCTCATTGAGGAACTTATAAGCTCTCATGTTGCATGAAACTTGGTTTAGAGTCTTAGAAACGAGTTGTTAGATGTTTCATAAGTTCGTCAAACTTGTACAAAGCTCATTGAGACACTTATAAACCCTCATGTTGCATGAAACTTGGTTTAAAGTCCTAGAAACGCGTTGTTAGATGTTTCATAAGTTCGTCAAACTTATACAAAGCTCATTGAGATACTTATAAGCACTCTTGTTGCAAGAAACTTTGTTTAGAGTCCTAGAAACGCGTTGTTAGATTTTTCATAAGTTCGTCAAACCTGTACAAAGCTTATTGAGACACTTATAAACACTCATGTTGCATGAAACGTGGTTTAGAGTCCTAGAAAAGCGTTGTTAGATGTTTCATACGTTTGTCAAACTTGTACAAAGCTCATTAAGGAACTTATAAGAACTCATGTTGCATGTAACTTGGTTAGAGTCCTAGAAACGCGTTGTTAGATGTTTCATAAGTTCGTGAAACTTGTACAAAGCTCATTGAGGAACTTATAAACTCTCATGTTGCATGAAGCTTGGTTTAGAGTCCTAGAAACGCGTTGTTAGATGTTTCATACGTTCGTCAAACATGTACAAAGCTCATTGAAGAACTTATAAGCTCTCATGTTGCATGAAGCTTGGTTTAGAGTCCTAGAAACGCGTTGTTAGATGTTTCATAAGTTCGTCAAACTTTTACAAAGCTCATTGAGGAACTTATAAGCACTCATGTTGCATGAAACTTGGTTTAGAGTCCTAGAAATGCGTTGTTAGATGTTTCATAAGTTTGTCAACTTGTACAATGCTCATTGAGGAACTTATAAGCACTCATGTTGCATGAAACTTGGTTCAGAGTCCTAGACACGCGTTGTTAGATGTTTCATACGTTCGTCAAACTTGTGCAAAGCTCTATGAGGAACTTATAAGCTCTCATGTTGCATGAAACTTGGTTTAGACTCCTAGAAGCGAGTTGTTAGATGTTTCATAAGTTCGTCAAACTTGTACAAAGCTCATTGAGACACTTATAATCACTCAGGTTGCATGAAACTTGGTTTAGAATATTAGAAACGCATTGTTAGATGTTTCATAAGTTCGTCAAACATGTACAAAGCTCATTGAGGAACTTATAAGAACTCATGTTGCATGTAACTTGGTTTAGAGTCGTAGGAACGCGTTGTTAGATGTTTCATAAGTTCGTCAAACTTGTACAAAGCTCATTGAGGAAATTTATAAGCTCTCATGTTGCATGAAACTTGGTTTAGAGTCCTAGAAACGAGTTGTTAGATGTTTCATAAGTTCGTCAAACTTATACAAAGCTCATTGAGATACTTATAAGCACTCTTGATGCATGAAACTTGGTTTAGAGTCCTAGAAACACGTTGTTAGATGTTTCATACGTTCGTCAAACTTGTACAAAGCTCATTCACTACAAGAATTAGTCGGTATAGCCACGGAAAATCCCGTGGCTATAGGTTAATATCCGTGGCTATATCCCCACACAGCCACGGTTAGCCACGAATATTAACGTGGCTATAGCGTCGTAGCTGTTGGCTATCCGTGGCTATCCGTGGCTATCCTAGCCACGAAAAGCCACGACTAGCCACGGATGTCATAGCCACGAAATGGCCACGTATATATTCGCGGCTAGATTGCCACGGAAGTATTTGTGGCAAAGTCGTGGCTACCGTAGCCACGGAAGAAGTGGTGGCAATTCGTGGCCTTTTTTAGCCACGAAAGCGATGGTGGCAATTCGTGGCCTTTTTTAGCCACGAAAGTATTGGTGGCAATTCGTGGCCATTTTTGCCACGGAAGTAGTGGTGGCAATCCGTGCTACAGCCCACGATTCATTTTCGTGACAAGGTCGTGGCTGATATCAGCCCACGGATATATTCGTTGCTCTTTCGTGGCTTATTTGCCACGGAATGTTCTGTTGCAAATCGTAGCATTTTGCTACGACTAGCCACGGGTTTTCCGTGGCTTTTTCGCACTTGTTGCCACGGAAATTTCCGTGGCTTTACATAATTTTCGAAAAAAAAAATAAATATAAAAAAATTGAAACGAAAATATTTTTTATATAATTCAAAAATAGCATAAATAGTATATGATTATTACAAACATTGTTCAAAATATAAAAAATAACAATTTTTCAGTTTTTAAAACAGAAATCAACCAAGGCGGACTTCTTCCTCTTCCTCTTCATGGCTCGTTCCTCACCAAGCCGATCATCTTCACGCCCTTGGTCTTGATCATTTTCACCGAGCTGATCTTCACGGTTTACACTCGGTGCAAACTCGGGACTGGTGTTAGGTGTGGTGTTTGAGGCGGTGCATGAGGAGAAGGGGTGGCATATGGATTGTTTGGTTGAGGATTGATCCCGAGATGATCGAGTATTGCCTTCTGCGACGCAAGCATTAGGCTCTGCGAGGCTAGAATAGCCTGCACGTTTGACTCGAGAGATCCCACCCTCATGTCCATGTCCACAGCCCGAGAGAGGGAAGCTGCTGCCGGTTCAGAAGGTTCGAAAACCTCGAACTGCTTGCTTCCCAAACCATAAATACGCCCTCGGTTTGGTTTCACTCGCTGCCAACAGAATAAGTTAGATTCGAAATAACAAATACATAGACATAAATTTAAGTTGAAAATAGAAATCAAACTTACCTCCAAATATGCCTTGTTAATCCGCTGCGATGAAGGAGTGGCCTCTTCCTCACCTGTGACATGTGAAGCAGCTGTCTCCACATCCGCCACAATTGCCTCCGCCCGACGGTCGACGAACGTGCCATCTTTACGGGTATGAGTCTTGCGTACGAGCTCGGTAAATGGTGGTTCAACACCACCATTCTGTTGCATCTACAAAACAGAGGACAATACATTAATCTAAGCACAAAAAACATCACAAAGCATTAACAACATCACAAACTATTTATCAAAGTCAAAAGATAGAATATTAATCTAAGCACAAAAACAGACATTCATGAAAGAGAATATTTTTACCATTTCATAGCCGATCTTGGCAAACCCTACAGGCCCAGCACAATGCTTATGCTCACCTAGACCATGAGGATCAGACATACGGTTCTCGGAGTTTGTCTTTGACTTCTTCTGGCAAACATCAGTATCCCATTGCTCCTGCATCTGCAACCAAGCATCATCGGATATGAAACTTGGCTTCTTGTTGCCTCTCTTCTTCTTGCTGACTCTGTCACGGATGGATTCCATGCACTCCTTCTTCCACATGAAGTACACCTGGTCATGGTGAGAAGGAGACCAGTAGTAGGCTTGCTGAAAAATGAAAACAAACATTAGAAAAAGTAAACAAAGAAATAAGAGAAATTGAAAGGCATATGGATTATTAACTTACCACAAAGTTTTGCCACCACTCCTCTGCTTTTGCATCTGGAACCATTGACCAGTTCCACCAAGCACCCATGTAGTTAGATTGCCACGTCGTCCTTACCGTTTTGTTCACCTCAGGATCTATCCCAAACCTGCATCATTACAGAACAATTCACATCAATGGCTGAAAATGGACTAAACATTACAGAACAATTCACAACAATTCAAAACATTAAAGAACAATTCACATTACAGAACAATTCACAACAATTGAAAAGAACAATTCACATCAATTCACAACAACATATTTACTTACCAGAGAGCTCCATCAACCTTTTTTGGATGGAGAACAGGTTGGTTTCTTCTTGCAGGTGCATTAAGGAGAGCTTCTAGGCTGAGAGGCGTGGCTGCATTCGAAGAAGAAGAGCCAGCTTGACTTGCTCTTCCTCTTGAACCAGGTGGATTGGGCTGTTGGAGGCTGAGAAGGTGGGGTTAGTGTGGTCTGAATTCTGGTGATGGGTGGCATTGGAGGAGTTATCTCCATCCTGTAGGATGGAGCATGTTGTCCTCTTCCTCTTCCTCTCCCATTTCCTCTTGGAGCCATAACCTGCAAAAATAAAGTAAATAAGGCATCAAAAGTCAAGTAGACAAAGCATCACAGATTTAAACATATTCATGAAACAATATCATAAACAGTAGCAGAGAAAGACATCTAAATCATGAAACTCAACAAAACAGAAAGGTAAAACACGAAGACCAAGATGAACACGGTGAAGAAGAATCAAAATCAACAAAATAGAGAGGTAAAACACGATGATTTCGACAAAACGCGAAACGAACGGTAAAACACGAAGAACACGAAGAACACGATGAACAAGAACACAATGATTTCGGTAAAACACGAAGAACACGACAAAACGATGAAGAAAAACTCGGTGAAACACGAAGAACACGATGATTTCGACAAAACGAAACCCTAAACGACGAAACCCTAAACGACGAAACCCTAAACAACAACGAAACCCTAAAAGACGGATCGATTTCAAAAACTAAACGGTTGAAATGAAGAACAATAAACGGAGAAGAAGAAATGAGGAAGAACTCACCGTAAAACTCACCGATTTGCCGGATTTTGCGAAGAATCGCCGGAGAAGAAGAAAAGGGGGAAAAAAGAGTTGCGGCTAAGGAAATGAGATCCAGTTTCGCGATGAATTAGGTTAAACACGTATAGCCACGGATATAACTGTGGCTGTCCGTGGCTATATTTAAAATAAGGCCCAATTGCTTAGGCCCATTCCAAATAACTACGCCATTGCCACGGAAAGTCTGTGGCTAATCGTGGCTAATAACATTAAAGCTACGTCATTGCCACGAATACTTCCGTGGGACACTTAGAAAAATAAACAATTCACGTTTTGAAAGATAATATGAATAGTCACGCATCTTGTCGTGGCTAAACCGTGGCTATGTTTAGTAGCCACAGATTGATTCGTGGCAAAGTCGTGGCTGTAGTTGGATATAGCTACGAAGTAGCCACGGATAATTTCGTGGCTAACGATATATCGTTGTTTAGGGTTTGTATTTGTTTAGAGGTTCCATAGTCACGGAAAATCCGTGGCCAATACGTGGCTGGTAAACAATATAGCTACGAAAAAGCCACGTATACTTCCGTGGCTGACACTTAGAAAAATAAACAATTCACGTTTTGAAAGATAATATGAATAGTCACGCATCTTGTCGGGGCTAAACCGTGGCTATGTTTAGTAGCCACAGATTGATTCGTGGCAAAGTCGTGGCCTGTAGTTGGATATAGCTACGACGTAGCCTCGGATAATTTCGTGGCTAACGATATATCGTGCTTAGGGTTTGTATTTGTTTTAGAGGTTTCATAGTCACGGAAAATCCGTGGCCAATACGTGGCTGGTAAACAATATAGCTACGAAATAGCCACGGATAATCCGTGGCTATGGCTTTTGGTCCTTTAGGGTTTGACTAGGGTTTAGATATTACGTGACATAAACTATTGGATACAAGATTATAATAACTGTTTTACTTGAAAACAATGATTTTAATGTTTGTGTTAATTTTTTTTTAAAAAAATACAATAATAAATTAAACAATAAGTAGTAGTGTATGTGATATTATGAAAAACATTGTTATAAGTGATTAGATATTCATATAATGCTATTTTTTACTTTAATATTGTTAAATTTATATTTTTTTGGTATCATTGTATTAGATATGAGTAGATGTGAAGATATATAAAAGAAATTAAATATATTATATATCAATTTGGTGTAAAATTGAAAATTTCTGTATAGCCACGGGTATAACCGTGGCTAATCCGTGGCTAAAACAAATCACGGAAATTGGTGTGTAGCCACGGATTCAATCGTGACCCGCCGTCTTTAGTACATCGGAATCGGGACTTTACTCTGTCCGGATCCACGTGTTTTGTGTATTAGCCACGGATTATTCCGTGACAATCCGTGGCTACTTTTATGTTGTTGAATGTATGTGGACTATAAGGTGTCCATATACGTATATTACAAAATCATAAATTATAATTACACAATAAGTTCCATAGTAAAAATTTTATAACCATAAAACAATAATTCAACGCAAGTTTCACAATATATTACAATAAGTTTGAAAATATAGTACATCATTAAACACTCTTATTAACTAGATTTCGAATATGTTGACGAATCCGAATCCGAATCTCCCGAAGATTGTCCGGAACCATCGTCTTCGACATTTTCGTAATCCATAGGCTCCACATCTCCCAAATCCTCATAATCGAAGCATTTCCATCAACGACATGTGTTGTTACTCGAATCATTGAACTAGGAACAACGACGTTGTCGACCGTATCATCCCGAAGGGTCGTCAAAGAAATTTCGTCATTCTCGCGATAACCCCTCGGTATAACTTTTGCACATGCCCACCAATAGTCTCTCGCCGAGCCGATACGCGTGGATACGGAATGAAACACACTTGGTCACATTGACCAGCTAGAACGAAAGGGTCATATTTCTCGTATCGTCTACGCGGGGCCACATCAACTAAACCAAATGGGTGTCTACGTAATCCGATACCGTCTGTATTGTCGAACCAAGAGCATCTGAAAATCATCGCTTTAAGACCAACTCCACCGCGATACTCGATCTTCATTATCTCTTCTATAAGACCGTAATAAGTAGTTTCTATTGTACCTCGTACAACTACTCCATAGTTTTGAGTTCTTTTATCCTGACCGTGTCTGTGATTGTGGAAATGGTATCCACGACTGAAATACATAGGCCATGACATGTAATTGTTTCTCGGACCTTGTATAAATTCCAACATCCATAATGGAAATTCATAATTCTTACTCGCTTCATTTATCTGCAAATTAAAGTGCACAATTAATTTATTGTCGAGAACTTGATATATAGAGACAACATTAGCATATAAAGTACCCACGTAGTCCCGACACCATTTCGCGTAATGAGCGTCTTTAGCTTTGCCCATTTCATCATCTGTAATATCTGGCATACTCACTCTCATTGCTTCCTCAAACATCCTGTAACGAAAATGCAATACTCATTTTATTAGAATTTAAGTCTTTAAAGTAAACAAAATTTACCATTTAATCGCTTACGTTTCATAAGGCGCAAATTCTTCAGAATTAAGCAACATGAATGTTTGGATGATGTTGTAATCTGATCTTCTAGCCACCCATCTACCCTTCTTCCGCTCACACGTCCGATGTGATGAAATATGTTTGGGACACTTGGGTAATCATCATATGCAAATCGAATTTCCCCGGACCATCATTGATTCCATCTTCCGTATTCCCGTAATAGTTGCTTGCGCATAAGAAATCTCTTCTTGGACACATTGTGCGACAATGGAACCTCCAATACGAGCCTTGTTCTTGACCTTCTTTTTCAGGTGATACATGTAGCGCTCAAATGGATACATCCATCGGTATTGCACCGGACCACCTAATGCGGCTTCATCGGGGAGATGCACGGGTAAATGTTCCATGACATCAAAGAACGAAGGTGGAAATATCTTCTCCAAATTGCACAATTTTATTGCAATGTTATTCTTCATTACACTCACATCCTCAACTCGCAACATTTTGGCAGAGATATCACGAAAAAACACGGCAATCTCTGCAATTGTTCAAAAACCTTATAATTAGAAACATCCTAGTGTTACATGCATGAAACATGTGTTAAGAAAAAAAAGTGCACATACCTGAAATTGCCTTGTGCATGTTGTTATCCAAAAGCTCTAACATCGCAAATGGAAGTAGGCGTTGCATGATCACATGAGAATCATGACTTTTCAGCCCCGATAGTTTCCCACAACTCTCATCAACACATCTAGTTAAATTAGATGCATATCCATCCGGAAATCGATGTCATTTCTCAACCACGAGAGAAACTTCCGTTTTGCTACGTTCGCCAATCGAACCTTGGAATGGGAACTGTTCCATCGGCTCTTATTTGTAAATCAGGTCTTGTGCATATGTCCGGAAGATCCAACCTTGATTTTATATTGTCCTTCGTCTTCCCCTTCGTATTCGAAGAGTGTGGATGAGATTGTCAAAAAAGTTTTTCTCGATGTGCATGAAGTCGAGGTTGTGTCTGAGAAGGAGATTTTCCCAATAAGGCAAGTCCCAAAATATACTCTTCTTGTGCCAATTATGGTACTCACCATATCCATCGATTGTTCGACTCGGGTTATCATGTCCTTTTCCTCCACAATCGACTGTTTTCTCTAATCCACCAATGGTGTTTATTCTTTCATTCGGAACTTCGTAACCCGTCAACCATGGTGGAGGGTTACCTCGAAATGTCTTACCTTTCTGAAAGCTTTGTTATTACGCCGATATGAATGATCATGAGGTAAAAATTTGCGGTGACAATCGTACCAACTATGTTTTCTTCCATGTGGTAACCAAAACGATTCTGTTTCTTCTTGACAATATGGACATGATAGTCGACCATGTGTCGTCCACCCGAAAACCATTCCATATGCTGGAAAATCATTTATCGTCCACATCAATGCAACTCGCATTGTAAAATTCTGGTTCCTAGAAACATCATAAGCACCCACACCTTCCCTCCATAAGAGTTGCAACTCTTCAATCAATGGTTGAAGATAAATATCTAGACTTTTCTTCGGATGTTTTGGTCCAGGCACCAAAACCGCCAAAAAGAAAAACTCTCTCTTCATGCACATACCAGGAGGTAAATTGTAAGGGGTGACTATAACAGGCCAAACCGAGTGTGCCTCACCATTCATTCCAATAGGATTAAATCCATCAGTTGCTAAGCCTAAATAGATATTCCGACTTTCCGAACTAAAATCGGATATACCTTATTAAAATGCTTCCACGCCTCTCCGTCTGATGGGTGATGCATTTCTCCTTCAGGAGACTCGTGCTCGCGTGCCAGCGCATATGCGAAGCTGTGCCCTCCACTTGGTATAATCGCTTCAGTCGATCCGCAATAGGGAGATAGAACATTCTCTGCTTTGCTATGTTCTTTCCCTTCCCTCTGTTGGTGTGATATCGATTCTTGTTACAAAAACGACATTGTAAAAGGTTGCGATCTTCGCCCTTCCGGAAAATCATGCGGTTGTCCTCACAAACATCAATCTTATGAACTGGCATTCCTAACGAACGCGTTAGCTTCTTCGTCTCATAGTATGACCCCGGAGCTTTATTAGGTTGTGGAAGAATCCGCTTAAATGCTTGTGTTATGTCATCTACACAACTCTCAGCCAAATTGTGCTTCGTCTTTATGCCCATTACTTCAGACGCCAAAGACAACTGTGAAATTCCTTCAACACAACCATCATAGAGTGGTTCACTAGCTGCTTCAAAGGCTCTGTAAATATTATCGGGGTTTGCCTCTTCCTCAATATTATCATGGATAATGTCTTCTCGTTGGAACTCCTTGTTCTTCTCCCATATTAAGATGACCATAAGGATTGTCATGAACATTCCAAGCTTCTTCTCCGGGTAGATAGTGACTCGGCATTGAAGACTCCCCTACATCGTAACAATTTTCACCGTGACTTGTCCAAACGTAGTAATTTTTCTTGAAACCGACTCTATAGAGGTGTTTAAAAACTGTATATGCATCACGTTGCTTCAAATTTCGGCACCGAGAACACGGACATGGCATAGTACCACGCTCTTGATATGATTGTTGGTTGGAAGCAAAAGCAATGAACATATTAATACCCTCTCCAAATTCTTCGAAACACATTCTCTCATAGGATCAATATGGCGATCCATCCACTCTCTAGAACGAAAGAAATCTGACATTTTGAACTCTTCAAAATCGCCAAATTAAGTGAAGAAAACGAAAAGAAGAGGAAAAATCGTTTTACCTTGTGTTTTACCAAGGGAAAGGGAAGAAGAAGCCATTAGATATCTTTACACTAAGCCACGGATTGGCCACGGATATAATCCGTGGCTAATTCAAATTATTAAACTGACAGTTTTTAAAGTGATTGGACGTATCGCGGAGACCAGCTTGGCTTGCCGACATCAACATTGCCACGGAATAGCCACGAATATATTTCATGGCTACCATTAGCCACGGATTGCCACGACAAATTCCGTGGCAATATTTTAATGCTCCATTCGTAGCTATTTCGTGGCAAAATTTTGCCACGACTTTTTTCCGTGGCTAAATCGTGGCTAACTTACCACGGAAAGCCACGATTTAGCCACGGAACTTTTATTATTTTTTTCGTGGCTTTCCGTGGCAAATTCGTGGCTTTTTTTCGTTTAGCCACGAATATTCCGTGGCTTCGTCGTGGCTATATCTATTTTTTCTTGTAGTGATTGAGGAACTTATAAGCACTCATGTTGCATGAAACTTGGTTTAAAGTCCTAGAAACGCGTTGTTAGATGTTTCATACGTTCGTCAAACTTGTACAAAGCTCATTGAGGAACTTATAAGAACTCATGTTGTATGAAACTTGGTTTAGAGTCCTAGAAACGCGTTGTTAGATGTTTCATACGTTCGTCAAACTTGTAGAAATCTCATTGAGGAACTTATAGGCTCTCATGTTGCATGAAACTTGGTTTAGAGTCCTAGAAACACGTTGTTAGATATTTCATACGTTCGTCAAACTTGTACAAAGCTCATTGAGGAAATTATAAGCTCTCATGTTTCATGAAACTTGGTTTAGAGTCCTAGAAACGCGTTGTTAAATGTTTCATACGTTCGTCAAACTTGTACAAAGCTCATTGAGGAACTTATAAGCTCTCATGTTGCACGAAACTTGATTTAGAGTCCTAGAAACGCGTTGTTAGATGTTTCATAAGTTCGTGAAACTTGTACAAAGCTCATTGAGGAACTTATAAGCTCTCATGTTGCATGAAACTTGGTTTAGAGTCTTAGAAACGAGTTATTAGATTTTTTGATAAGTTCGTCAAACTTGTACAAAGCTCATTGAGACACTTATAAGCACTCATGTTGCATGAAACTTGGTTTAGAGTCATAGAAACGCGTTGTTAGATGTTTCATACGTTCGTCAAACTTGTAGAAAGCTCATTGAGGAACTTATAAGCTCTCATGTTGCATGAAACTTGGTTTAGAGTCCTAGAAACACGTTGTTAGATGTTTGATACGTTCGTCAAACTTGTACAAAGCTCATTGAGGAACTTATAAGCTCTCATGTTGCATGAAACTTGGTTTGGAGTCCTAGAAACGAGTTGTTAGATGTTTCATAAGTTCTTCAAACTTATACAAAGCTCATTGAGATACTTATAAGCACTCATGTTGCATGAAACTTGGTTTAGAGTCCTAGAAACGCGTTGTTAGATTTTTCATAAGTTCGTCAAACCTGTACAAAGCTCATTGAGACACTTATAAACACTCAAGTTGCATGAAACTTGGTTTAGAGTCCTAGAAAAGCGTTGTTAGATGTTTCATACGTTCGTCAAACTTGTACAAAGCTCATTGAGAAACTTATAAGAACTCATGTTGCATGTAACTTGGTTTAGAGTCCTAGAAACGCGTTGTTAGATGTTTCATAAGTTCGTGAAACTTGTACAAAGCTCATTGAGGAACTTATAAGCACTCATGTTACATGAAACCTTGTTTAGAGTCCTAGAAACGCGTTGTTAGATGTTTCATAAGTTCGTCAAACTTGTACAAACCTCATTGAGACACTTATAAACACTCATGTTGCATGAAACTTGGTTTAGAGTCCTAGAAACGCGTTGTTAGATGTTTCATAAGTTCGTCAAATTTATACGAAGCTCATTGAGATACTTATAAGCACTCAGGTTGCATGAAACTTGGTTTAGAGTCCTAGAAACGCGTTGTTAGATGTTTCATACGTTCGTCAAACTTGTACAAAGCTCATTGAGGAACTTATAAGCTCTCATGGTGCATGAAGCTTGGTTTAGAGTCCTAGAAACGCGTTGTTAGATGTTTCATAAGTTCGTCAAACTTGTACCAAGCTCATTGAGGAACTTATAAGCACTCATGTTGCATGAAACTTGGTTTAGAGTCCTAGAAATGCGTTGTTAGATGTTTCATAAGTTTTTCAACTTGTACAATGCTCATTGAGGAACTTATAAGCACTCATGTTGCATGAAACTTGGTTTAGAGTCCTAGAAACGCGTTGTTAGATGTTTCATACGTTCGTCAAACTTGTGCAAAGCTCTATGAGGAACTTATAAGCTCTCATGTTACATGAAACTTGGTTTAGAGTCCTAGAAGCGAGTTGTTAGATGTTTCATAAGTTCGTCAAACTTGTACAAAGCTCATTGAGACACTTATAATCACTCATGTTGCATGAAACTTTGTTTAGAATCCTAGATACGTGTTGTTAGATGTTTCATAAGTTCGTCAAACATGTACAAAACTCATTGAGGAACTTATAAGAACTCATGTTGCATGTAACTTGGTTTAGAGTCCTAGGAACGCGTTGTTAGATGTTTCATAAGTTCGTCAAACTTGTACAAAGCTCATTGAGGAACTTATAAGCTCTCATGTTGCATGAAACTTGGTTTAGAGTCCTAGAAACGAGTTGTTAGATGTTTCATAAGTTCGTCAAACTTATACAAAGCTCATTGAGATACTTATAAGCACTCTTGTTGCATGAAACTTGGTTTAGAGTACTAGAAACACGTTGTTAGATGTTTCATACGTTCGTCAAACTTGTACAAAGCTCATTGAGGAACTTATAAGCACTCATGTTGCATGAAACTTGGTTTAAAGTCCTAGAAACGCGTTGTTAAATGTTTCATACGTTCGTCAAACTTGTACAAAGCTCATTGAGGAACTTATAAGCTCTCATGTTGCACGAAACTTGATTTAGAGTCCTAGAAACGCGTTGTTAGATGTTTCATAAGTTCTTGAAACTTGTACAAAGCTCATTTAGGAACTTATAAGCTCTCATGTTGCATGAAACTTGGTTTAGAGTCTTAGAAACGAGTTGTTAGATTTTTCATAAGTTCGTCAAACTTGTACAAAGCTCATTGAGACACTTATAAGCACTCATGTTGCATGAAACTTGGTTTAGAGTCATAGAAACACGTTGTTAGATGTTTCATACGTTCGTCAAACTTGTAGAAAGCTCATTGAGGAACTTATAAACTCTCATGTTGCATGAAACTTGGTTTAGAGTCCTAGAAACACGTTGTTAGATGTTTCATAAGTTCGTCAAACTTGTACAAAGCTCATTGAGGAACTTATAAGCTCTCATGTTGCATGAAACTTGGTTTAGAGTCCTAGAAACGAGTTGTTAGATGTTTCATAAGTTCGTCAAACTTATACAAAGCTCATTGATATACTTATAAGCACTCATGTTGCATGAAACTTGGTTTAGAGTCCTAGAAACGCGTTGTTAGATGTTTCATACGTTCGTCAAACTTGTGCAAAGCTCTATGAGGAACTTATAAGCTCTCATGTTGCATGAAACTTGGTTTAGAGTCCTAGAAGCGAGTTGTTAGATGTTTCATAAGTTCGTAAACTTGTACAAAGCTCATTGAGACACTTATAATCACTCATGTTGCATGAAACTTGGTTTAGAATCCTAGAAACGCGTTGTTAGATGTTTCATAAGTTCGTCAAACATGTACAAAGCTCATTGAGGAACTTATAAGAACTCATGTTGCATGTAACTTGGTTTAGAGTCCTAGAAACGCGTTGTTAGATGTTTCATACGTTCGTCAAACTTGTGAAAAGCTCTATGAGGAACTTATAAGCTCTCATGTTGCATGAAACTTGGTTTAGAGTCCTAGAAGCGAGTTGTTAGATGTTTCATAAGTTCGTCAAACTTGTACATAGCTCATTGAGACACTTATAATCACTCATGTTGCATGAAACTTGGTTTAGAATCCTAGAAACGTGTTGTTAGATGTTTCATAAGTTCGTCAAACTTATACAAAGCTCATTGAGATACTTATAAGCACTCTTGTTGCATGAAACTTGGTTTAGAGTCCTAGAAACACGTTGTTAGATGTTTCATACGTTCGTCAAACTTGTACAAAGCTCATTGAGGAACTTATAAGCACTCATGTTGCATGAAACTTGGTTTAAAGTCCTAGAAACGCGTTGTTAGATGTTTCATACGTTCGTCAAACTTGTACAAAGCTCATTGAGGAACTTATAAGCACTCATGTTGCATGAAACTTGGTTTAGAGTCATAGAAACGCGTTGTAAGATGTTTCATACGTTCGTCAAACTTGTAGAAAGCTCATTGAGGAACTTATAAACTCTCATGTTGCATGAAACTTGGTTTAGAGTCCTAGAAACACGTTGTTAGATGTTTCATACGTTCGTCAAACTTGTACAAAGCTCATTGAGGAACTTATAAGCTCTCATGTTGCATGAAACTTGGTTTAGAGTCCTAGAAACGAGTTGTTAGATGTTTCATAAGTTCGTCAAACTTATACAAAGCTCATTGATATACTTATAAGCACTCATGTTGCATGAAACTTGGTTTAGAGTCCTAGAAACGTGTTGTTAGATGTTTCATACGTTCGTCAAACTTGTGCAAAGCTCTATGAGGAACTTATAAGCTCTCATGTTGCATGAAACTTGGTTTAGAGTCCTAGAAGCGAGTTGTTAGATGTTTCATAAGTTCGTAAAACTTGTACAAAGCTCATTGAGACACTTATAATCACTCATGTTGCATGAAACTTGGTTTAGAATCCTAAAAACGCGTTGTTAAATGTTTCATAAGTTCGTCAAACACGTACAAAGCTCATTGAGGAACTTATAAGAACTCATGTTGCATGTAACTTGGTTTAGAGTCCTAGGAACGCGTTGTTAGATATTTCATAAGTTCGTCAAACTTGTACAAAGCTCATTGAGGAACTTATAAGCTCTCATGTTGCATGAAACTTGGTTTAGAGTCCTAGAAACGAGTTGTTAGATGTTTCATAAGTTCGTCAAAATTATACAAAGCTCATTGAGATACTTATAAGCACTCTTGTTGCATGAAACTTGGTTTAGAGTCCTAGAAACACGTTGTTAGATGTTTCATACGTTCGTTAAACTTGTACAAAGCTCATTGAGGAACTTATAAGCACTCATGTTGCATGAAACTTGGTTTAAAGTACTAGAAACTCGTTGTTAGATGTTTCATACGTTCGTCAAACTTGTACAAAGCTCATTGAGGAACTTATAAGCACTCATGTTGCATGAAACTTGGTTTAGAGTCCTAGAAACGCGTTGTTAGATGTTTCATACGTTCGTCAAACTTGTACAAATCTCATTGAGGAACTTATAGTCTCTCATGTTGCATGAAACTTGGTTTAGAGTCCTAGAAAAACGTTGTTAGATGTTTCATACGTTCGTCAAACTTGTACAAAGCTCATTGAGGAAATTATAAGCTCTCATGTTGCATGAAACTTGGTTTAGAGTCCTAGAAACGCGTTGTTAAATGTTTCATACGTTCGTCAAACTTGTACAAAGCTCATTGAGGAACTTATAAGCTCTCATGTTGCACGAAACTTGATTTAGGGTCCTAGAAATGCGTTGTTAGATGTTTCATAAGTTCATGAAACTTGTACAAAGCTCATTGAGGAACTTATAAGCTCTCATGTTGCATGAAACTTGGTTTAGAGTCTTAGAAACGAGTTGTTAGATTTTTCATAAGTTCGTCAAACTTGTACAAAGTTCATTGAAACACTTATAAGCACTCATGTTGCATGAAAATTGGTTTAGAGTCATAGAAACGCGTTGTTAGATGTTTCATACGTTCGTCAAACTTGTAGAAAGCTCATTGAGGAACTTATAAGCTCTCATGTTGCATGAAACTTGGTTTAGAGTCCTAGAAACACGTTGTTAGATGTTTCATACGTTCGTCAAACTTGTACAAAGCTCATTGAGGAACTTATAAGCTCTCATGTTGCATGAAACTTGGTTTAGAGTCCTAGAAACGAGTTGTTAGATGTTTCATAAGTTCGTCAAACTTATACAAAGCTCATTGAGATACTTATAAGCACTCATGTTGCATGAAACTTGGTTTAGAGTCCTAGAAACGCGTTGTTAGATGTTTCATACGTTCGTCAAACTTGTGCAAAGCTCTATGAGGAACTTATAAGCTCTCATGTTGCATGAAACTTGGTTTAGAGTCCTAGAAGCGAGTTGTTAGATGTTTCATAAGTTCGTAAAACTTGTACAAAGCTCATTGAGACACTTATAATCACTCATGTTGCATGAAACTTGGTTTAGAATCCTAGAAACGCGTTGTTAGATGTTTCATAAGTTCGTCAAACTTGTACAAAGCTCTATTGAGGAACTTATAAGAACTCATGTTGCATGTAACTTGGTTTAGAGTCCTAGGAAGGCGTTGTTAGATGTTTCATAAGTTCGTCAAACATGTACAAAGCTCATTGAGGAACTTATAAGAACTCATGTTGCATGTAACTTGGTTTAGAGTCCTAGGAAGGCGTTGTTAGATGTTTCATAAGTTCGTCAAACATGTACAAAGCTCATTGAGGAACTTATAAGAACTCATGTTGCATGTAACTTGGTTTAGAGTCCTAGGAACGCGTTGTTAGATGTTTCATAAGTTCGTCAAACTTGTACAAAGCTCATTGAAGAACTTATAAGCTCTCATGTTGGATGAAACTTGGTTTAGAGTCCTAGAAACGAGTTGTTAGATGTTTCATAAGTTCGTCAAACTTATACAAAGCTCATTGAGATACTTATAAGCACTCTTGTTGCATGAAACTTGGTTTAGAGTCCTAGAAACACGTTGTTAGATGTTTCATACGTTCGTCAAACTTGTACAAAGCTCATTGAGGAACTTATAAGCACTCATGTTGCATGAAACTTGGTTTAAAGTCCTAGAAACGCGTTGTTAGATGTTTCATACGTTCTTCAAACTTGTACAAAGCTCATTGGGGAACTTATAAGCACTCATGTTGAATGAAACTTGGTTTAGAGTCCTAGAAACGCGTTGTTAGATGTTTCATACGTTTGTCAAACTTGTAGAAATCTCATTGAGGAACTTATAGGCTCTCATGTTGCATGAAACTTGGTTTAGAGTCCTAGAAACGCGTTGTTAGATGTTTCATACGTTCGTCAAACTTGTGCAAAGCTCTATGAGGAACTTATAAGCTCTCATGTTGCATGAAACTTGGTTTAGAGTCCTAGAAGCGAGTTGTTAGATGTTTCATAAGTTTGTCAAACTTGTACATAGCTCATTGAGACACTTATAATCACTCATGTTGCATGAAACTTGGTTTAGAATCCTAGAAACGTGTTGTTAGATGTTTCATAAGTTCGTCAAACATGTACAAAGCTCATTGAGGAACTTATAAGAACTCATGTTGCATGTAACTTGGTTTAGAGTCCTAGGAACGCGTTGTTAGATGTTTCATAAGTTCGTCAAACTTGTACAAAGCTCATTGAGGAACTTATAAGCTCTCATGTTGCATGAAACTTGGTTTAGAGTCCTAGAAACGAGTTGTTAGATGTTTCATAAGTTCGTCAAACTTATACAAAGCTCATTGAGATACTTATAAGCACTCTTGTTGCATGAAACTTGGTTTAGATTCCTAGAAACACGTTGTTAGATGTTTCATACGTTCGTCAAACTTGTACAAAGCTCATTGAGGAACTTATAAGCACTCATGTTGCATGAAACTTGGTTTAAAGTCCTAGAAACGCGTTGTTAGATGTTTCATACGTTCGTCAAACTTGTACAAAGCTCATTGAGGAACTTATAAGCACTCATGTTGCATGAAACTTGGTTTAGAGTCCTAGAAACGCGTTGTTAGATGTTTCATACGTTCGTCAAACTTGTAGAAATCTCATTGAGGAACTTATAGGGTCTCATGTTGCATGAAACTTGGTTTAGAGTCCTAGAAACACGTTGTTAGATGTTTCATACGTTCGTCAAACTTGTACAAAGCTCATTGAGGAAATTATAAGCTCTCATGTTGCATGAAACTTGGTTTAGAGTCCTAGAAACGCGTTGTTAAATGTTTCATACGTTCGTCAAACTTGTACAAAGTTCATTGAGGAACTTATAAGCTCTCATGTTGCACGAAACTTGATTTAGAGTCCTAGAAACGTGTTGTTAGATGTTTCATAAGTTCGTGAAACTTGTACAAAGCTCATTGAGGAAATGATAAGCTCTCATGTTGCATGAAACTTGGTTTAGATTCTTAGAAACGAGTTGTTAGATTTTTCATAAGTTTGTCAAACTTGTACAAAGCTCATTGAGACACTTATAAGCACTCATGTTGCATGAAACTTGGTTTAGAGTCATAGAAACGCGTTGTTAGATGTTTCATACGTCCGTCAAACTTGTAGAAAGCTCATTGAGGAACTTATAAGCTCTCATGTTGCATGAAACTTGGTTTAGAGTCCTAGAAACACGTTGTTAGATGTTTCATACGTTCGTCAAACTTGTACAAAGCTCGTTGAGGAACTTATAAGCTCTCATGTTGCATGAAACTTGGTTTAGAGTCCTAGAAACGAGTTGTTAGATGTTTCATAAGTTCGTCAAACTTATACAAAGCTCATTGAGATACTTTTAAGCACTCATGTTGCATGAAACTTGGTTTAGAGTCCTAGAAACGCGTTGTTAGATTTTTCATAAGTTCGTCAAACCTGTACAAAGCTCATTGAGACACTTATAAACACTCATGTTGCATGAAACTTGGTTTAGAGTCCTAGAAAAGCGTTGTTAGATGTTTCATACGTTCTTCAAACTTGTACAAAGCTCATTGAGAAACTTATAAGAACTCATGTTGCATGTAACTTGGTTTAGAGTCCTAGAAACGCGTTGTTAGATGTTTCATAAGTTCGTGAAACTTGTACAAAGCTCATTGAGGAACTTATAAGCACTCATGTTGCATGAAACCTTGTTTAGAGTCCTAGAAACGCGTTGTTAGATGTTTCATAAGTTCGTGAAACTTGTACAAAGCTCATTGAGGAACTTATAAGCTCTCATGTTGCATGAAACTTGGTTTAGAGTCTTAGAAACGAGTTATTAGATTTTTTGATAAGTTCGTCAAACTTGTACAAAGCTCATTGAGACACTTATAAGCACTCATGTTGCATGAAACTTGGTTTAGAGTCATAGAAACGCGTTGTTAGATGTTTCATACGTTCGTCAAACTTGTAGAAAGCTCATTGAGGAACTTATAAGCTCTCATGTTGCATGAAACTTGGTTTAGAGTCCTAGAAACACGTTGTTAGATGTTTCATACGTTCGTCAAACTTGTACAAAGCTCATTGAGGAACTTATAAGCTCTCATGTTGCATGAAACTTGGTTTGGAATCCTAGAAACGAGTTGTTAGATGTTTCATAAGTTCTTCAAACTTATACAAAGCTCATTGAGATACTTATAAGCACTCATGTTGCATGAAACTTGGTTTAGAGTCCTAGAAACGCGTTGTTAGATTTTTCATAAGTTCGTCAAACCTGTACAAAGCTCATTGAGACACTTATAAACACTCAAGTTGCATGAAACTTGGTTTAGAGTCCTAGAAAAGCGTTGTTAGATGTTTCATACGTTCGTCAAACTTGTACAAAGCTCATTGAGAAACTTATAAGAACTCATGTTGCATGTAACTTGGTTTAGAGTCCTAGAAACGCGTTGTTAGATGTTTCATAAGTTCGTGAAACTTGTACAAAGCTCATTGAGGAACTTATAAGCACTCATGTTACATGAAACCTTGTTTAGAGTCCTAGAAACGCGTTGTTAGATGTTTCATAAGTTCGTCAAACTTGTACAAACCTCATTGAGACACTTATAAACACTCATGTTGCATGAAACTTGGTTTAGAGTCCTAGAAACGCGTTGTTAGATGTTTCATAAGTTCGTCAAATTTATACGAAGCTCATTGAGATACTTATAAGCACTCATGTTGCATGAAACTTGGTTTAGAGTCCTAGAAACGCGTTGTTAGATGTTTCATACGTTCGTCAAACTTGTACCAAGCTCATTGAGGAACTTATAAGCACTCATGTTGCATGAAACTTGGTTTAGAGTCCTAGAAATGCGTTGTTAGATGTTTCATAAGTTTTTCAACTTGTACAATGCTCATTGAGGAACTTATAAGCACTCATGTTGCATGAAACTTGGTTTAGAGTCCTAGAAACGCGTTGTTAGATATTTCGTACGTTCGTCAAACTTGTGCAAAGCTCTATGAGGAACTTATAAGCTCTCATGTTGCATGAAACTTGGTTTAGAGTCCTAGAAGCGAGTTGTTAGATGTTTCATAAGTTCGTCAAACTTGTACAAAGCTCATTGAGACACTTATAATCACTCATGTTGCATGAAACTTTGTTTAGAATCCTAGATATACGTGTTGTTAGATGTTTCATAAGTTCGTCAAACATGTACAAAACTCATTGAGGAACTTATAAGAACTCATGTTGCATGTAACTTGGTTTAGAGTCCTAGGAACGCGTTGTTAGATGTTTCATAAGTTCGTCAAACTTGTACAAAGCTCATTGAGGAACTTATAAGCTCTCATGTTGCATGAAACTTGGTTTAGAGTCCTAGAAACGAGTTGTTAGATGTTTCATAAGTTCGTCAAACTTATACAAAGCTCATTGAGATACTTATAAGCACTCTTGTTGCATGAAACTTGGTTTAGAGTCCTAGAAACACGTTGTTAGATGTTTCATACGTTCGTCAAACTTGTACAAAGCTCATTGAGGAACTTATAAGCACTCATGTTGCATGAAACTTGGTTTAAAGTCCTAGAAACGCGTTGTTAAATGTTTCATACGTTCGTCAAACTTGTACAAAGCTCATTGAGGAACTTATAAGCTCTCATGTTGCACGAAACTTGATTTAGAGTCCTAGAAACGCGTTGTTAGATGTTTCATAAGTTCTTGAAACTTGTACAAAGCTCATTTAGGAACTTATAAGCTCTCATGTTGCATGAAACTTGGTTTAGAGTCTTAGAAACGAGTTGTTAGATTTTTCATAAGTTCGTCAAACTTGTACAAAGCTCATTGAGACACTTATAAGCACTCATGTTGCATGAAACTTGGTTTAGAGTCATAGAAACGCGTTGTTAGATGTTTCATACGTTCGTCAAACTTGTAGAAAGCTCAATGAGGAACTTATAAACTCTCATGTTGCATGAAACTTGGTTTAGAGTCCTAGAAACACGTTGTTAGATGTTTCATAAGTTCGTCAAACTTGTACAAAGCTCATTGAGGAACTTATAAGCTCTCATGTTGCATGAAACTTGGTTTAGAGTCCTAGAAACGAGTTGTTAGATGTTTCATAAGTTCGTCAAACTTATACAAAGCTCATTGAGATACTTATAAGCACTCATGTTGCATGAAACTTGGTTTAGAGTCCTAGAAACGCGTTGTTAGATGTTTCATACGTTCGTCAAACTTGTGCAAAGCTCTATGAGGAACTTATAAGCTCTCATGTTGCATGAAACTTGGTTTAGAGTCCTAGAAGCGAGTTGTTAGATGTTTCATAAGTTCGTAAACTTGTACAAAGCTCATTGAGACACTTATAATCACTCATGTTGCATGAAACTTGGTTTAGAATCCTAGAAACGCGTTGTTAGATGTTTCATAAGTTCGTCAAACATGTACAAAGCTCATTGAGGAACTTATAAGAACTCATGTTGCATGTAACTTGGTTTAGAGTCCTAGCGTTGTTAGATGTTTCATAAGTTCGTCAAACTAGTACAAAGCTCATTGAGGAACTTATAAGCTCTCATGTTGCATGAAACTTGGTTTAGAGTCCTAGAAACGAGTTGTTAGATGTTTCATATGTTCGTCAAACTTATACAAAGCTCATTGAGATACTTATAAGCACTCTTGTTGCATGAAACTTGGTTTAGAGTCCTAGAAACACGTTGTTAGATGTTTCATACGTTCGTCAAACTTGTACAAAGCTCATTGAGGAACTTATAAGCACTCATGTTGCATGAAACTTGGTTTAAAGTCCTAGAAACGTGTTGTTAGATGTTTCATACGTTCGTCAAACTTGTACAAAGCTCATTGGGGAACTTATAAGCACTCATGTTGAATGAAACTTGGTTTAGAGTCCTAGAAACGCGTTGTTAGATGTTTCATACGTTCGTCAAACTTGTAGAAATCTCATTGAGGAACTTATAGGCTCTCATGTTGCATGAAACTTGGTTTAGAGTCCTAGAAACGCGTTGTTAGATGTTTCATACGTTCGTCAAACTTGTGAAAAGCTCTATGAGGAACTTATAAGCTCTCATGTTGCATGAAACTTGGTTTAGAGTCCTAGAAGCGAGTTGTTAGATGTTTCATAAGTTCGTCAAACTTGTACATAGCTCATTGAGACACTTATAATCACTCATGTTGCATGAAACTTGGTTTAGAATTCTAGAAACGTGTTGTTAGATGTTTCATAAGTTCGTCAAACTTATACAAAGCTCATTGAGATACTTATAAGCACTCTTGTTGCATGAAACTTGGTTTAGAGTCCTAGAAACACGTTGTTAGATGTTTCATACGTTCGTCAAACTTGTACAAAGCTCATTGAGGAACTTTTAAGCACTCATGTTGCATGAAACTTGGTTTAAAGTCCTAGAAACGCGTTGTTAGATGTTTCATACGTTCGTCAAACTTGTACAAAGCTCATTGAGGAACTTATAAGCACTCATGTTGCATGAAACTTGGTTTAGAGTCATAGAAACGCGTTGTTAGATGTTTCATACGTTCGTCAAACTTGTAGAAAGCTCATTGAGGAACTTATAAACTCTCATGTTGCATGAAACTTGGTTTAGAGTCCTAGAAACACGTTGTTAGATGTTTCATACGTTCGTCAAACTTGTACAAAGCTCATTGAGGAACTTATAAGCTCTCATGTTGCATGAAACTTGGTTTAGAGTCCTAGAAACGAGTTGTTAGATGTTTCATAAGTTCGTCAAACTTATACAAAGCTCATTGATATACTTATAAGCACTCATGTTGCATGAAACTTGGTTTAGAGTCCTAGAAACGTGTTGTTAGATGTTTCATACGTTCGTCAAACTTGTGCAAAGCTCTATGAGGAACTTATAAGCTCTCATGTTGCATGAAACTTGGTTTAGAGTCCTAGAAGCGAGTTGTTAGATGTTTCATAAGTTCGTAAAACTTGTACAAAGCTCATTGAGACACTTATAATCACTCATGTTGCATGAAACTTGGTTTAGAATCCTAGAAACGCGTTGTTAGATGTTTCATAAGTTCGTCAAACACGTACAAAGCTCATTGAGGAACTTATAAGAACTCATGTTGCATGTAACTTGGTTTAGAGTCCTAGGAACGCGTTGTTAGATATTTCATAAGTTCGTCAAACTTGTACAAAGCTCATTGAGGAACTTATAAGCTCTCATGTTGCATGAAACTTGGTTTAGAGTCCTAGAAACGAGTTGTTAGATGTTTCATAAGTTCGTCAAACTTATACAAAGCTCATTGAGATACTTATAAGCACTCTTGTTGCATGAAACTTGGTTTAGAGTCCTAGAAACACGTTGTTAGATGTTTCATACGTTCGTTAAACTTGTACAAAGCTCATTGAGGAACTTATAAGCACTCATGTTGCATGAAACTTGGTTTAAAGTACTAGAAACTCGTTGTTAGATGTTTCATACGTTCGTCAAACTTGTACAAAGCTCATTGAGGAACTTATAAGCACTCATGTTGCATGAAACTTGGTTTAGAGTCCTAGAAACGCGTTGTTAGATGTTTCATACGTTCGTCAAACTTGTACAAATCTCATTGAGGAACTTATAGTCTCTCATGTTGCATGAAACTTGGTTTAGAGTCTTAGAAACGAGTTGTTAGATTTTTCATAAGTTCGTCAAACTTGTACAAAGCTCATTGAAACACTTATAAGCACTCATGTTGCATGAAAATTGGTTTAGAGTCATAGAAACGCGTTGTTAGATGTTTCATACGTTCGTCAAACTTGTAGAAAGCTCATTGAGGAACTTATAAGCTCTCATGTTGCATGAAACTTGGTTTAGAGTCCTAGAAACACGTTGTTAGATGTTTCATACGTTCGTCAAACTTGTACAAAGCTCATTGAGGAACTTATAAGCTCTCATGTTGCATGAAACTTGGTTTAGAGTCCTAGAAACGAGTTGTTAGATGTTTCATAAGTTCGTCAAACTTATACAAAGCTCATTGAGATACTTATAAGCACTCATGTTGCATGAAACTTGGTTTAGAGTCCTAGAAACGCGTTGTTAGATGTTTCATACGTTCGTCAAACTTGTGCAAAGCTCTATGAGGAACTTATAAGCTCTCATGTTGCATGAAACTTGGTTTAGAGTCCTAGAAGCGAGTTGTTAGATGTTTCATAAGTTCGTAAAACTTGTACAAAGCTCATTGAGACACTTATAATCACTCATGTTGCATGAAACTTGGTTTAGAATCCTAGAAACGCGTTGTTAGATGTTTCATAAGTTCGTCAAACACGTACAAAGCTCATTGAGGAACTTATAAGAACTCATGTTGCATGTAACTTGGTTTAGAGTCCTAGGAACGCGTTGTTAGATATTTCATAAGTTCGTCAAACTTGTACAAAGCTCATTGAGGAACTTATAAGCTCTCATGTTGCATGAAACTTGGTTTAGAGTCCTAGAAACGAGTTGTTAGATGTTTCATAAGTTCGTCAAACTTATACAAAGCTCATTGAGATACTTATAAGCACTCTTGTTGCATGAAACTTGGTTTAGAGTCCTAGAAACACGTTGTTAGATGTTTCATACGTTCGTTAAACTTGTACAAAGCTCATTGAGGAACTTATAAGCACTCATGTTGCATGAAACTTGGTTTAAAGTACTAGAAACTCGTTGTTAGATGTTTCATACGTTCGTCAAACTTGTACAAAGCTCATTGAGGAACTTATAAGCACTCATGTTGCATGAAACTTGGTTTAGAGTCCTAGAAACGCGTTGTTAGATGTTTCATACGTTCGTCAAACTTGTACAAATCTCATTGAGGAACTTATAGTCTCTCATGTTGCATGAAACTTGGTTTAGAGTCTTAGAAACGAGTTGTTAGATTTTTCATAAGTTCGTCAAACTTGTACAAAGCTCATTGAAACACTTATAAGCACTCATGTTGCATGAAAATTGGTTTAGAGTCATAGAAACGCGTTGTTAGATGTTTCATACGTTCGTCAAACTTGTAGAAAGCTCATTGAGGAACTTATAAGCTCTCATGTTGCATGAAACTTGGTTTAGAGTCCTAGAAACACGTTATTAGATGTTTCATACGTTCGTCAAACTTGTACAAAGCTCATTGAGGAACTTATAAGCTCTCATGTTGCATGAAACTTGGTTTAGAGTCCTAGAAACGAGTTGTTAGATGTTTCATAAGTTCGTCAAACTTATACAAAGCTCATTGAGATACTTATAAGCACTCATGTTGCATGAAACTTGGTTTAGAGTCCTAGAAACGCGTTGTTAGTTGTTTCATACGTTCGTCAAACTTGTGCAAAGCTCTATGAGGAACTTATAAGCTCTCATGTTGCATGAAACTTGGTTTAGAGTCCTAGAAGCGAGTTGTTAGATGTTTCATAAGTTCGTAAAACTTGTACAAAGCTCATTGAGACACTTATAATCACTCATGTTGCATGAAACTTGGTTTAGAATCCTAGAAACGCGTTGTTAGATGTTTCATAAGTTCGTCAAACTTGTACAAAGCTCTATTGAGGAACTTATAAGAACTCATGTTGCATGTAACTTGGTTTAGAGTCCTAGGAAGGCGTTGTTAGATGTTTCATAAGTTCGTCAAACATGTACAAAGCTCATTGAGGAACTTATAAGAACTCATGTTGCATGTAACTTGGTTTAGAGTCCTAGGAAGGCGTTGTTAGATGTTTCATAAGTTCGTCAAACATGTAAAAAGCTCATTGAGGAACTTATAAGAACTCATGTTGCATGTAACTTGGTTTAGAGTCCTAGGAACGCGTTGTTAGATGTTTCATAAGTTCGTCAAACTTGTACAAAGCTCATTGAAGAACTTATAAGCTCTCATGTTGCATGAAACTTGGTTTAGAGTCCTAGAAACGAGTTGTTAGATGTTTCATAAGTTCGTCAAACTTATACAAAGCTCATTGAGATACTTATAAGCACTCTTGTTGCATGAAACTTGGTAGAGTCCTAGAAACACGTTGTTAGATGTTTCATACGTTCGTCAAACTTGTACAAAGCTCATTGAGGAACTTATAAGCACTCATGTTGCATGAAACTTGGTTTAAAGTCCTAGAAACGCGTTGTTAGATGTTTCATACGTTCTTCAAACTTGTACAAAGCTCATTGGGGAACTTATAAGCACTCATGTTGAATGAAACTTGGTTTAGAGTCCTAGAAACGCGTTGTTAGATGTTTCATACGTTTGTCAAACTTGTAGAAATCTCATTGAGGAACTTATAGGCTCTCATGTTGCATGAAACTTGGTTTAGAGTCCTAGAAACGCGTTGTTAGATGTTTCATACGTTCGTCAAACTTGTGCAAAGCTCTATGAGGAACTTATAAGCTCTCATGTTGCATGAAACTTGGTTTAGAGTCCTAGAAGCGAGTTGTTAGATGTTTCATAAGTTTGTCAAACTTGTACATAGCTCATTGAGACACTTATAATCACTCATGTTGCATGAAACTTGGTTTAGAATCCTAGAAAGGTGTTGTTAGATGTTTCATAAGTTCGTCAAACATGTACAAAGCTCATTGAGGAACTTATAAGAACTCATGTTGCATGTAACTTGGTTTAGAGTCCTAGGAACGCGTTGTTAGATGTTTCATAAGTTCGTCAAACTTGTACAAAGCTCATTGAGGAACTTATAAGCTCTCATGTTGCATGAAACTTGGTTTAGAGTCCTAGAAACGAGTTGTTAGATGTTTCATAAGTTCGTCAAACTTATACAAAGCTCATTGAGATACTTATAAGCACTCTTGTTGCATGAAACTTGGTTTAGAGTCCTAGAAACACGTTGTTAGATGTTTCATACGTTCGTCAAACTTGTACAAAGCTCATTGAGGAATTTATAAGCACTCATGTTGCATGAAACTTGGTTTAAAGTCCTAGAAACGCGTTGTTAGATGTTTCATACGTTCGTCAAACTTGTACAAAGCTCATTGAGGAACTTATAAGCACTCATGTTGCATGAAACTTGGTTTAGAGTCCTAGAAACGCGTTGTTAGATTTTTCATACGTTCGTCAAACTTGTAGAAATCTCATTGAGGAACTTATAGGGTCTCATGTTGCATGAAACTTGGTTTAGAGTCCTAGAAACACGTTGTTAGATGTTTCATAAGTTCGTCAAACTTATACAAAGCTCATTGAGATACTTTTAAGCACTCATGTTGCATGAAACTTGGTTTAGAGTCCTAGAAACGCGTTGTTAGATTTTTCATAAGTTCGTCAAACCTGTACAAAGCTCATTGAGACACTTATAAACACTCATGTTGCATGAAACTTGGTTTAGAGTCCTAGAAAAGCGTTGTTAGATGTTTCATACGTTCGTCAAACTTGTACAAAGCTCATTGAGAAACTTATAAGAACTCATGTTGCATGTAACTTGGTTTAGAGTCCTAGAAACGCGTTGTTAGATGTTTCATAAGTTCGTGAAACTTGTACAAAGCTCATTGAGGAACTTATAAGCACTCATGTTGCATGAAACCTTGTTTAGAGTCCTAGAAACGCGTTGTTAGATGTTTCATAAGTTCGTGAAACTTGTACAAAGCTCATTGAGGAACTTATAAGCTCTCATGTTGCATGAAACTTGGTTTAGAGTCCTAGAAACGCGTTGTTAGATGTTTCATAAGTTCGTCAAACATGTACAAAGCTCATTGAGGAACTTATAAGAACTCATGTTGCATGTAACTTGGTTTAGAGTCCTAGAAACGCGTTGTTAGATGTTTCATAAGTTCGTCAAACTTGTACAAAGCTCATTGAGGAACTTATAAGCTCTCATGTTGCATGAAACTTGGTTTAGAATCCTAGAAACGAGTTGTTAGATGTTTCATAAGTTCGTTAAACTTATACAAAGCTCATTGAGATACTTATAAGCACTCTTGTTGCATGAAACTTGGTTTAGAGTCCTAGAAACGCGTTGTTAGATGTTTCATACGTTCGTCAAATTTGTAAGAATCTCATTGAGGAACTTATAAGAACTCATGTTGCATGAAACTTGGTTTGGAGTCCTAGAAACACGTTGTTAGATGTTTCATACATTCGTCAAACTTGTACAAAGCTCATTGAGGAACTTATAAGCTCTCATTTTGCATGAAACTTGGTTTAGAGTCTTAGAAACGAGTTGTTAGATGTTTCATAAGTTCGTGAAACTTGTACAAACCTCATTGAGGAACTTATAAGAACTCATGTTGCATGAAACTTGGTTTAAAGTCCTAGAAACGCGTTGTTCGATGTTTCATATGTTCGATAAACTTGTACAAAGCTCATTGAGGAACTTATAAGCTCTGATGTTTCATGAAACTTGATTTAGAGTCCTAGAAACGCGTTGTTAGATGTTTCATAAGTTCGTAAAACTTGTACAAATCTCATTGAGGAACTTATAAACTTTCATGTTGCATGAAACTTGGTTTAGAGTCCTAGAAACGCGTTGTTAGATGTTTCATACGTTCGTCAAACTTGTAGAAACCTCATTGAGATACTTATAAGCACTCATGTTGCATGAAACTTGGTTTAGAGTCCTAGAAAAGCGTTGTTAGATGTTTCATACATTCGTCGAACTTGTAGAAAGCTCATTGAGGAACTTATAAGCTCTCAGGTTGCATGAAACTTGGTTTAGAGTCCTAGAAACACGTTGTTAGATGTTTCATACGTTCGTCAAACTTGTACAAAGCTCATTGAGGAACTTATAAGCTCTCATGTTGCATGAAACTTGGTTTAGAGTCCTAGAAAAAAGTTCTTAGATGTTTCATAAGTTCGTCAAACTTATACAAAGCTCGTTGAGATACTTATAAGCACTCATGTTGCATGAAACTTGGTTTAGAGTCCTAGAAACGCGTTTTTAGATTTTTCATAAGTTCGTCAAACCTGTACAAAGCTCATTGAGACACTTATAAACACTCATGTTGCATGAAACTTGGTTTGGAGTCCTAGAAAAGCGTTGTTAGATGTTTCATACGTTCGTCAAACTTGTACAAAGCTCATTGAGAAACTTATAAGAACTCATGTTGCATGTAAAATGGTTTAGAGTCCTAGAAACGCGTTGTTAGATGTTTCATAAGTTCGTGAAACTTGTACAAAGCTCATTGAGGAACTTATAAGTACTCATGTTGCATGAAACCTTGTTTAAAGTCCTAGAAACGCTTTGTTAGATGTTTCATAAGTTCGTGAAACTTGTACAAAGCTCATTGAGGAACTTATAAGCTCTCATGTTGCATGAAACTTGGTTTAGAGTCCTAGAAACGCGTTGTTAGATGTTTCATAAGTTCGTCAAACATGTACAAAGCTCATTGAGGAACTTATAAGAACTCATGTTGCATGTAACTTGGTTTAGAGTCCTAGAAACGCGTTGTTAGATGTTTCATAAGTTCGTCAAACTTGTACAAAGCTCATTGAGGAACTTATAAGCTCTGATGTTTCATGAAACTTGATTTAGAGTCCTAGAAACGCGTTGTTAGATGTTTCATACGTTCGTAAAACTTGTACAAATCTCATTGAGGAACTTATAAGCTTTCATGTTGCATGAAACTTGGTTTAGAGTCCTAGAAACGCGTTGTTAGATGTTTCATACGTTCGTCAAACTTGTAGAAAGCTAATTGAGATACTTATAAGCACTCATGTTGCATGAAACTTGGTTTAGAGTCCTAGAAAAGTGTTGTTAGATGTTTCATACGTTCGTCAAACTTGTACAAAGCTCATTGAGGAACTTATAAGTACTCATGTTGCATTTAACTTGGTTTAGAGTCCTAGAAACGCGTTGTTAGATGTTTCATAAGTTCGTCAAACTTGTACAAAGCTCATTGAGGAACTTATAAGCTCTCATGTTGCATGCAACTTGGTTTAGAGTCCTAGAAACGAGTTGTTAGATGTTTCATAAGTTCGTCAAACTTGTATGAAGCTCACTGAGACACTTATAATCACTCATGTTGCATGAAACTTGGTTTAGAGTCCTAGAAACGCGTTGTTAGATGTTTCATAAGTTCGTCAAACATGTACAAAGCTCATTGAGGAACTTATAAGAACTCATGTTGCATGTAACTTGGTTTAGAGTCCTAGAAACGCGTTGTTAGATGTTTCATAAGTTCGTCAAACTTGTACAAAGCTCATTGAGGAACTTATAAGCTCTCATGTTGCATGAAACTTGGTTTAGAGTCCTAGAAATGAGTTGTTAGATGTTTCATAAGTTCGTTAAACTAATACAAAGCTCATTGACATACTTATAAGCACTCTTGTTGCATGAAACTTGGTTTAGAGTCCTAGAAACGTGTTGTTAGATGTTTCATACGTTCGTCAAATTTTTAAAAAGCTCATTGAGGAACTTATAAGAACTCATGTTGCATGAAACTTTGTTTGGAGTCCTAGAAACACGTTGTTAGATGTTTCATACGTTCGTCAAACTTGTACAAAGCTCATTGAGGAACTTATAAGCTCTCATTTTGCATGAAACTTTGTTTAGAAACTTAGAAACGAGTTGTTAGATGTTTCATAAGTTCGTGAAACTTGTACAAACCTCATTGAGGAACTTATAAGAACTCATGTTGCATGAAACTTGGTTTAAAGTCCTAGAAACGCGTTGTTAGATGTTTCATATGTTCGATAAACTTGTACAAAGCTCATTGAGGAACTTATAAGCTCTGATGTTTCATGAAACTTGATTTAGATTTCTAGAAACGCATTGTTAGATGTTTCATACGTTCGTAAAACTTGTACAAAGCACATTGAGGAACTTATAAGCTTTCATGTTGCATGAAACTTGGTTTAGAGTCCTAGAAACGGGTTGTTAGATGTTTCATAAGTTCGTCAAACTTTTACAAAGCTCATTGAGATACTTAAAAGCACTCATGTTGCATGAAACATGGTTTAGAGTCCTACGCGTTGTTAGATGTTTCATACGTTCGTCAAAGTTGTACAAAGCTCATTGAGGAACTTATAAGCTCTCATGTTGCATGAAACTTGGTTTAGAGTCCTAGAAACGAGTTGTTAGATGTTTCATAAGTTCGTCAAACTTATACAAAGCTCATTGAGATACTTATAGCACTCATGTTGCATGAAACTTGGTTTAGAGTCCTAGAAATGCGTTGTTAGATGTTTCATAAGTTTGTCAACTTGTACAATGCTCATTGAGGAACTTATAAGCACTCATGTTGCATGAAACTTGGTTTAGAATCCTCGAAACTCGTTGTTAGATGTTTCATACATTCGTCAAACTTGTGCAAAGCTCTATGAGGAACTTATAAGCTCTCTTGTTGCATGAAACTTGGTTTAGAGTCCTAGAAACGAGTTGTTAGATGTTTCATAAGTTCGTCAAACTTGTACAAAGCTCATTGAGACACTTATAATCACTCATGTTGCATGAAACATGGTTTAGAGTCCTAGAAACGCGTTGTTAGATGTTTCATAAGTTCGTCAAACATGTACAAAGCTCATTGAGGAACTTATAAGAACTCATGTTGCATGTAACTTGGTTTAGAGTCCTAGAAACGCGTTGTTAGATGTTTCATAAGTTCGTCAAACTTGTACAAAGCTCATTGAGGAACTTATAAGCTCTGATGTTTCATGAAACTTGATTTAGAGTCCTAGAAACGCGTTGTTAGATGTTTCATACGTTCGTAAAACTTGTACAAATCTCATTGAGGAACTTATAAGCTTTCATGTTGCATGAAACTTGGTTTAGAGTCCTAGAAACGCGTTGTTAGATATTTCATACGTTCGTCAAACTTGTAGAAAGCTAATTGAGATACTTATAAGCACTCATGTTGCATGAAACTTGGTTTAGAGTCCTAGAAAAGCGTTGTTAGATGTTTCATACGTTCGTCAAACTTGTACAAAGCTCATTGAGGAACTTATAAGTACTCATGTTGCATTTAACTTGGTTTAGAGTCCTAGAAACGCGTTGTTAGATGTTTCATAAGTTCGTCAAACTTGTACAAAACTCATTGAGGAACTTATAAGCTCTCATGTTGCATGCAACTTGGTTTAGAGTCCTAGAAACGAGTTGTTAGATGTTTCATAAGTTCGTCAAACTTGTATGAAGCTCACTGAGACACTTATAATCACTCATGTTGCATGAAACTTGGTTTAGAGTCCTAGAAACGCGTT
Source organism: Cochlearia excelsa (assembly GCA_963556525.1). Taxonomy (NCBI): domain Eukaryota; kingdom Viridiplantae; phylum Streptophyta; class Magnoliopsida; order Brassicales; family Brassicaceae; genus Cochlearia; species Cochlearia excelsa. The sequence goes on along the minus strand of OY748327.1, from coordinate 32,079,728 downwards.
GTTAGATGTTTCATAAGTTCGTCAAACATGTACAAAGCTCATTGAGGAACTTATAAGAACTCATGTTGCATGTAACTTGGTTTAGAGTCCTAGAAACGCGTTGTTAGATGTTTCATAAGTTCGTCAAACTTGTACAAAGCTCATTGAGGAACTTATAAGCTCTCATGTTGCATGAAACTTGGTTTAGAGTCCTAGAAATGAGTTGTTAGATGTTTCATAAGTTCGTTAAACTAATACAAAGCTCATTGACATACTTATAAGCACTCTTGTTGCATGAAACTTGGTTTAGAGTCCTAGAAACGTGTTGTTAGATGTTTCATACGTTCGTCAAATTTTTAAAAAGCTCATTGAGGAACTTATAAGAACTCATGTTGCATGAAACTTTGTTTGGAGTCCTAGAAACACGTTGTTAGATGTTTCATACATTCGTCAAACTTGTACAAAGCTCATTGAGGAACTTATAAGCTCTCATTTTGCATGAAACTTTGTTTAGAAACTTAGAAACGAGTTGTTAGATGTTTCATAAGTTCGTGAAACTTGTACAAACCTCATTGAGGAACTTATAAGAACTCATGTTGCATGAAACTTGGTTTAAAGTCCTAGAAACGCGTTGTTAGATGTTTCATATTTTCGATAAACTTGTACAAAGCTCATTGAGGAACTTATAAAATCTGATGTTTCATGAAACTTGATTTAGATTTCTAGAAACGCGTTGTTAGATGTTTCATACGTTCGTAAAACTTGTACAAAGCACATTGAGGAACTTATAAGCTTTCATGTTGCATGAAACTTGGTTTAGAGTCCTAGAAACGGGTTGTTAGATGTTTCATAAGTTCGTCAAACTTTTACAAAGCTCATTGAGATACTTAAAAGCACTCATGTTGCATGAAACATGGTTTAGAGTCCTAGAAACGCGTTGTTAGATGTTTCATACGTTCGTCAAAGTTGTACAAAGCTCATTGAGGAACTTATAATCACTCATGTTGCATGAAACTTGGTTTAGAGTCCTAGAAACGAGTTGTTAGATGTTTCATAAGTTCGTCAAACTTATACAAAGCTCATTGAGATACTTATAGCACTCATGTTGCATGAAACTTGGTTTAGAGTCCTAGAAATGCGTTGTTAGATGTTTCATAAGTTTGTCAACTTGTACAATGCTCATTGAGGAACTTATAAGCACTCATGTTGCATGAAACTTGGTTTAGAATCCTCGAAACGCGTTGTTGGATGTTTCATACATTCGTCAAACTTGTGCAAAGCTCTATGAGGAACTTATAAGCTCTCATGTTGCATGAAACTTGGTTTAGAGTCCTAGAAACGAGTTGTTAGATGTTTCATAAGTTCGTCAAACTTGTACAAAGCTCATTGAGACACTTATAATCACTCATGTTGCATGAAACATGGTTTAGAGTCCTAGAAACGCGTTGTTAGATGTTTCATAAGTTCGTCAAACATGTACAAAGCTCATTGAGGAACTTATAAGAACTCATGTTGCATGTAACTTGGTTTAGAGTCCTAGAAACGCGTTGTTAGATGTTTCATAAGTTCGTCAAACTTGTACAAAGCTCATTGAGGAAATTATAAGCTCTGATGTTTCATGAAACTTGATTTAGAGTCCTAGAAACGCGTTGTTAGATGTTTCATACGTTCGTAAAACTTGTACAAATCTCATTGAGGAACTTATAAGCTTTCATGTTGCATGAAACTTGGTTTAGAGTCCTAGAAACGCGTTGTTAGATGTTTCATACGTTCGTCAAACTTGTAGAAAGCTAATTGAGATACTTATAAGCACTCATGTTGCATGAAACTTGGTTTAGAGTCCTAGAAAAGCGTTGTTAGATGTTTCATACGTTCGTCAAACTTGTACAAAGCTCATTGAGGAACTTATAAGTACTCATGTTGCATTTAACTTGGTTTAGAGTCCTAGAAACGCGTTGTTAGATGTTTCATAAGTTCGTCAAACTTGTACAAAGCTCATTGAGGAACTTATAAGCTCTCATGTTGCATGCAACTTGGTTTAGTGTCCTAGAAACGAGTTGTTAGATGTTTCATAAGTTCGTCAAACTTGTATGAAGCTCACTGAGACACTTATAATCACTCATGTTGCATGAAACTTGGTTTAGAGTCCTAGAAACGCGTTGTTAGATGTTTCATAAGTTCGTCAAACATGTACAAAGCTCATTGAGGAACTTATAAGAACTCATGTTGCATGTAACTTGGTTTAGAGTCCTAGAAACGCGTTGTTAGATGTTTCATAAGTTCGTCAAACTTGTACAAAGCTCATTGAGGAACTTATAAGCTCTCATGTTGCATGAAACTTGGTTTAGAGTCCTAGAAATGAGTTGTTAGATGTTTCATAAGTTCGTTAAACTAATACAAAGCTCATTGACATACTTATAAGCACTCTTGTTGCATGAAACTTGGTTTAGAGTCCTAGAAACGTGTTGTTAGATGTTTCATACGTTCGTCAAATTTGTAAAAAGCTCATTGAGGAACTTATAAGAACTCATGTTGCATGAAACTTTGTTTGGAGTCCTAGAAACACGTTGTTAGATGTTTCATACGTTCGTCAAACTTGTACAAAGCTCATTGAGGAACTTATAAGCTCTCATTTTGCATGAAACTTTGTTTAGAGTCTTAGAAACGAGTTGTTAGATGTTTCATAAGTTCGTGAAACTTGTACAAACCTCATTGAGGAACTTATAAGAACTCATGTTGCATGAAACTTGGTTTAAAGTCATAGAAACGCGTTGTTAGATGTTTCATATGTTCGATAAACTTGTACAAAGCTCATTGAGGAACTTATAAGGTCTGATGTTTCATGAAACTTGATTTAGATTTCTAGAAACGCGTTGTTAGATGTTTCATACGTTCGTAAAACTTGTACAAAGCACATTGAGGAACTTATAAGCTTTCATGTTGCATGAAACTTGGTTTAGAGTCCTAGAAACGGGTTGTTAGATGTTTCATAAGTTCGTCAAACTTTTACAAAGCTCATTGAGATACTTAAAAGCACTCATGTTGCATGAAACATGGTTTAGAGTCCTAGAAACGCGTTGTTAGATGTTTCATACGTTCGTCAAAGTTGTACAAAGCTCATTGAGGAACTTATAAGTTCTCATGTTGCATGAAACTTGGTTTAGAGTCCTAGAAACGAGTTGTTAGATGTTTCATAAGTGTCAAACTTATACAAAGCTCATTGAGATACTTATAGCACTCATGTTGCATGAAACTTGGTTTAGAGTCCTAGAAATGCGTTGTTAGATGTTTCATAAGTTTGTCAACTTGTACAATGCTCATTGAGGAACTTATAAGCACTCATGTTGCATGAAACTTGGTTTAGAATCCTCGAAACGCGTTGTTAGATGTTTCATACATTCGTCATACTTGTGCAAAGCTCTATGAGGAACTTATAAGCTCTCATGTTGCATGAAACTTGGTTTAGAGTCCTAGAAACGAGTTGTTAGATGTTTCATAAGTTCGTCAAACTTGTACAAAGCTCATTGAGACACTTATAATCACTCATGTTGCATGAAACATGGTTTAGAGTCCTAGAAACGCGTTGTTAGATGTTTCATAAGTTCGTCAAACATGTACAAAGCTCATTGAGGAACTTATAAGAACTCATGTTGCATGTAACTTGGTTTAGAGTCCTAGAAACGCGTTGTTAGATGTTTCATAAGTTCGTCAAACTTGTACAAAGCTCATTGAGTAACTTATAAGCTCTCATGTTGCATGAAACTTGGTTTAGAGTCCTAGAAACGAGTTGTTAGATGTTTCATAAGCTCGTTAAACTTATACAAAGCTCATTGAGATACTTATAAGCACTCTTGTTGCATGAAACTTGGTTTAGAGTCCTAGAAACGTGTTGTTAGATGTTTCATACGTTCGTCAAATTTGTAAAAAGCTCATTGAGGAACTTATAAGAACTCATGTTGCATGAAACTTTGTTTGGAGTCCTAGAAACACGTTGTTAGATGTTTCATAAGTTCGTCAAACTTGTACAAAGCTCATTGAGGAACTTATAAGCTCTCATGTTGCATGAAACTTGGTTTAGAGTCCTAGAAATGAGTTGTTAGATGTTTCATAAGTTCGTTAAACTAATACAAAGCTCATTGACATACTTATAAGCACTCTTGTTGCATGAAACTTGGTTTAGAGTCCTAGAAACGTGTTGTTAGATGTTTCATACGTTCGTCAAATTTGTAAAAAGCTTATTGAGGAACTTATAAGAACTCATGTTGCATGAAACTTTGTTTGGAGTCCTAGAAACACGTTGTTAGATGTTTCATACGTTCGTCAAACTTGTACAAAGCTCATTGAGGAACTTATAAGCTCTCATTTTGCATGAAACTTTGTTTAGAGTCTTAGAAACGAGTTGTTAGATGTTTCATAAGTTCGTGAAACTTGTACACACCTCATTGAGGAACTTATAAGAACTCATGTTGCATGAAACTTGGTTTAAAGTCCTAGAAACGCGTTGTTAGATGTTTCATATGTTCGATAAACTTGTACAAAGCTCATTGAGGAACTTATAAGCTCGATGTTTCATGAAACTTGATTTAGATTTCTAGAAACGCGTTGTTAGATGTTTCATACGTTCGTAAAACTTGTACAAAGCACATTGAGGAACTTATAAGCTTTCATGTTGCATGAAACTTGGTTTAGAGTCCTAGAAACGGGTTGTTAGATGTTTCATAAGTTCGTCAAACTTTTACAAAGCTCATTGAGATACTTAAAAGCACTCATGTTGCATGAAACATGGTTTAGAGTCCTAGAAACGCGTTGTTAGATGTTTCATACGTTCGTCAAAGTTGTACAAAGCTTATTGAGGAACTTATAAGCTCTCATGTTGCATGAAACTTGGTTTAGAGTCCTAGAAACGAGTTGTTAGATGTTTCATAAGTGTCAAACTTATACAAAGCTCATTGAGATACTTATAGCACTCATGTTGCATGAAACTTGGTTTAGAGTCCTAGAAATGCATTGTTAGATGTTTCATAAGTTTGTCAACTTGTACAATGCTCATTGAGGAACTTATAAGCACTCATGTTGCATGAAACTTGGTTTAGAATCCTCGAAACGCGTTGTTAGATGTTTCATACATTCGTCAAACTTGTGCAAAGCTCTATGAGGAACTTATAAGCTCTCATGTTGCATGAAACTTGGTTTAGAGTCCTAGAAACGAGTTGTTAGATGTTTCATAAGTTCGTCAAACTTGTACAAAGCTCATTGAGACACTTATAATCACTCATGTTGCATGAAACATGGTTTAGAGTCCTAGAAACGCGTTGTTAGATGTTTCATAAGTTCGTCAAACATGTACAAAGCTCATTGAGGAACTTATAAGAACTCATGTTGCATGTAACTTAGTTTAGAGTCCTAGAAACGCGTTGTTAGATGTTTCATAAGTTCGTCAAACTTGTACAAAGCTCATTGAGGAACTTATAAGCTCTCATGTTGCATGAAACTTGGTTTAGAGTCCTAGAAACGAGTTGTAAGATGTTTCATAAGTTCGTCAAACTTATACAAAGCTCATTGAGATACTTATAGCACTCATGTTGCATGAAACTTGGTTTAGAGTCCTAGAAATGCGTTGTTAGATGTTTCATAAGTTTGTCAACTTGTACAATGCTCATTGAGGAACTTATAAGCACTCATGTTGCATGAAACTTGGTTTAGAATCCTCGAAACGCGTTGTTGGATGTTTCATACATTCGTCAAACTTGTGCAAAGCGCTATGAGGAACTTATAAGCTCTCATGTTGCATGAAACTTGGTTTAGAGTCCTAGAAACGAGTTGTTAGATGTTTCATAAGTTCGTCAAACTTGTACAAAGCTCATTGAGACACTTATAATCACTCATGTTGCATGAAACATGGTTTAGAGTCCTAGAAACGCGTTGTTAGATGTTTCATAAGTTCGTCAAACATGTACAAAGCTCATTGAGGAACTTATAAGAACTCATGTTGCATGTAACTTGGTTTAGAGTCCTAGAAACGCGTTGTTAGATGTTTCATAAGTTCGTCAAACTTGTACAAAGCTCATTGAGGAACTTATAAGCTCTGATGTTTCATGAAACTTGATTTAGAGTCCTAGAAACGCGTTGTTAGATGTTTCATACGTTCGTAAAACTTGTACAAATCTCATTGAGGAACTTATAAGCTTTCATGTTGCATGAAACTTGGTTTAGAGTCCTAGAAACGCGTTGTTAGATGTTTCATACGTTCGTCAAACTTGTAGAAAGCTAATTGAGATACTTATAAGCACTCATGTTGCATGAAACTTGGTTTAGAGTCCTAGAAAAGCGTTGTTAGATGTTTCATACGTTCGTCAAACTTGTACAAAGCTCATTGAGGAACTTATAAGTACTCATGTTGCATTTAACTTGGTTTAGAGTCCTAGAAACGCGTTGTTAGATGTTTCATAAGTTCGTCAAACTTGTACAAAGCTCATTGAGGAACTTATAAGCTCTCATGTTGCATGCAACTTGGTTTAGAGTCCTAGAAACGAGTTCTTAGATGTTTCATAAGTTCGTCAAACTTGTATGAAGCTCACTGAGACACTTATAATCACTCATGTTGTATGAAACTTGGTTTAGAGTCCTAGAAACGCGTTGTTAGATGTTTCATAAGTTCGTCAAACATGTACAAAGCTCATTGAGGAACTTATAAGAACTCATGTTGCATGTAACTTGGTTTAGAGTCCTAGAAACGCGTTGTTAAATGTTTCATAAGTTCGTCAAACTTTTACAAAGCTCATTGAGGAACTTATAAGCTCTCATGTTGCATGAAACTTGGTTTAGAGTCCTAGAAATGAGTTGTTAGATGTTTCATAAGTTCGTTAAACTAATACAAAGCTCATTGACATACTTATAAGCACTCTTGTTGCATGAAACTTGGTTTAGAGTCCTAGAAACGTGTTGTTAGATGTTTCATACGTTCGTCAAATTTGTAAAAAGCTCATTGAGGAACTTATAAGAACTCGTGTTGCATGAAACTTTGTTTGGAGTCCTAGAAACACGTTGTTAGATGTTTCATACGTTCGTCAAACTTGTACAAAGCTCATTGAGGAACTTATAAGCTCTCATTTTGCATGAAACTTTGTTTAGAGTCTTAGAAACGAGTTGTTAGATGTTTCATAAGTTCGTGAAACTTGTACAAACCTCATTGAGGAACTTATAAGAACTCATGTTGCATGAAACTTGGTTTAAAGTCCTAGAAACGCGTTGTTAGATGTTTCATATGTTCGATAAACTTGTACAAAGCTCATTGAGGAACTTATAAGCTCGATGTTTCATGAAACTTGATTTAGATTTCTAGAAACGCATTGTTAGATGTTTCATACGTTCGTAAAACTTGTACAAAGCACATTGAGGAACTTATAAGCTTTCATGTTGCATGAAACTTGGTTTAGAGTCCTAGAAACGGGTTGTTAGATGTTTCATAAGTTCGTCAAACTTTTACAAAGCTCATTGAGATACTTAAAAGCACTCATGTTGCATGAAACATGGTTTAGAGTCCTAGAAACGCGTTGTTAGATGTTTCATACGTTCGTCAAAGTTGTACAAAGCTCATTGAGGAACTTATAAGCTCTCATGTTGCATGAAACTTGGTTTAGAGTCCTAGAAACGAGTTGTTAGATGTTTCATAAGTGTCAAACTTATACAAAGCTCATTGAGATACTTATAGCACTCATGTTGCATGAAACTTGGTTTAGAGTCCTAGAAATGCGTTGTTAGATGTTTCATAAGTTTGTCAACTTGTACAATGCTCATTGAGGAACTTATAAGCACTCATGTTGCATGAAACTTGGTTTAGAATCCTCGAAACGCGTTGTTAGATGTTTCATACATTCGTCAAACTTGTGCAAAGCTCTATGAGGAACTTATAAGCTCTCATGTTGCATGAAACTTGGTTTAGAGTCCTAGAAACGAGTTGTTAGATGTTTCATAAGTTCGTCAAACTTGTACAAAGCTCATTGAGACACTTATAATCACTCATGTTGCATGAAACATGGTTTAGAGTCCTAGAAACGCGTTGTTAGATGTTTCATAAGTTCGTCAAACATGTACAAAGCTCATTGAGGAACTTATAAGAACTCATGTTGCATGTAACTTGGTTTAGAGTCCTAGAAACGCGTTGTTAGATGTTTCATAAGTTCGTCAAACTTGTACAAAGCTCATTGAGTAACTTATAAGCTCTCATGTTGCATGAAACTTGGTTTAGAGTCCTAGAAACGAGTTGTTAGATGTTTCATAAGCTCGTTAAACTTATACAAAGCTCATTGAGATACTTATAAGCACTCTTGTTGCATGAAACTTGGTTTAGAGTCCTAGAAACGTGTTGTTAGATGTTTCATACGTTCGTCAAATTTGTAAAAAGCTCATTGAGGAACTTATAAGAACTCATGTTGCATGAAACTTTGTTTGGAGTCCTAGAAACACGTTTTTAGATGTTTCATACGTTCGTCAAACTTGTACAAAGCTCATTGAGGAACTTATAAGCTCTCATTTTGCATGAAACTTGGTTTAGAGTCTTAGAAACGAGTTGTTAGATGTTTCATAAGTTCGTGAAACTTGTACAAAACTCATTGCGGAACTTATAAGAACTCATGTTGCATGAAACTTGGTTTAAAGTCCTAGAAGCGCGTTGTTAGATGTTTCATATGTTCGATAAACTTGTACAAAGCACATTCAGGAACTTATAAGCTCTGATGTTTCATGAAACTTGATTTAGAGTCCTAGAAACGCGTTGTTAGATGTTTCATACGTTCGTAAAACTTGTACAAAGCTCATTGAGGAACTTATAAGCTTTCATGTTGCATGAAACTTGGTTTAGATTCCTAGAAACGAGTTGTTAGATGTTTCATAAGTTCGTCAAACTTATACAAAGCTCATTGAGATACTTATAGCACTCATGTTGCATGAAACTTGGTTTAGAGTCCTAGAAACGCGTTGTTAGATGTTTCATAAGTTCGTCAAACTTATACAAAGCTCATTGAGATACTTAAAAGCACTTATGTTGCATGAAACATGGTTTAGAGTCCCAGAAACGCCGTTGTTAGATGTTTCATACGTTCGTCAAACTTGTACAAAGCTCATTGAGGAACTTATAAGCTCTCATGTTGCATGAAACTTGGTTTAGATTCCTAGAAACGAGTTGTTAGATGTTTCATAAGTTCGTCAAACTTATACAAAGCTCATTGAGATACTTATAGCACTCATGTTGCATGAAACTTGGTTTAGAGTCCTAGAAACGCGTTGTTAGATGTTTCATAAGTTCGTCAAACTTGTACAAAGCTCATTGAAACACTTATAAACACTCATGTTGCATGAAACTTGGTTTAGAGTCCTAGAAACGCGTTGTTAGATGTTTCATACGTTCATCAAACTTGTACAAAGCTCATTGAAACACTTATAAACACTCATGTTGCATGAAACTTGGTTTAGAGTCCTAGAAACGCGTTGTTAGATGTTTCATACGTTCGTCAACCTTGTACAAAGCTCATTGAGAAACTTATAAGAACTCATGTTGCATGTAACTTGGTTTAGAGTCCTAGAAACGCGTTGTTAGATGTTTCATAAGTTCGTGAAACTTGTACAAAGCTCATTGAGGAACTTATAAGCACTCATGCTGCATGAAACTTGGTTTAGAGTCATAGAAATGAGTTGTTAGATGTTTCATACGTTCGTCAAACTTGTACAAAGCTCATTGAGGAACTTATAAGTTCTCATGTTGCATGAAACTTGATTTAGATTCCTAGAAACGCGTTGTTAGATGTTTCATAAGTTCGTGAAACTTGTACAAAGCTCATTGAGGAACTTATAAGCATTCATTATGCATGAAATTGATTTCGAGTCCTAGAAACGTGTTGTTAGATGTTTCATACGTTCGTCAAACTTGTACAAAGCTCATTGAGGAACTTATAAGCTCTCATGTTGCATGAAACTTGGTTTAAAGTCCTAGAAACGCGTTGTTAGATGTTTCATACGTTCGTCAAAGTTGTACAAAGCTCATTGAGGACCTTATAAGGACTCATGTTGCATGAAACTTGGTTTAGAGTCCTAGAAACGCGTTGTTAGATGTTTCATACGTTCTTCAAACTTGTACAAAGCTCATTGACGAACTTATAAGCTCTTATGTTGCATGAAACTTGGTTTAGAGTCCTAGAAACGCGTTGTTAGATGTTTCATACGTTCGTCAAACTTGTACAAAGCTCATTGAGGAACTTATAAGCTCTCATGTTGCATGAAACTTGGTTTAGAGTCTTAGAAACGAGTTGTTAGATGTTTCATAAGTTCTTCAAACTTGTACAAAGCTCATTGAGACACTTATAAACACTCATGTTGCATGAAGCTTGGTTTAGAGTCCTAGAAACGCGTTCTTAGATGTTTCATAAGTTCGTCAAACTTGTACAAAGCTCATTGAGGAACTTATAAGCACTCATGTTGCATGAAACTTGGTTTAGAGTCCTAGAAATGCGTTGTTAGATGTTTCATAAGTTTGTCAACTTGTACAATGCTCATTGAGGAACTTATAAACACTCATGTTGCATGAAACTTGGTTTAGAGTCCTAGAAACGCGTTGTTAGATGTTTCATACGTTCGTCAAACTTGTGCAAAGCTCTATGAGGAACTTATAAGCTCTCATGTTGCATGAAACTTGGTTTAGAGTCCTAGAAACGAGTTGTTAGATGTTTCATCAGTTCGTCAAACTTGTACAAACCTCATTGAGACACTTATAATCACTCATGTTGCATGAAACTTGGTTTAGAGTCCTAGAAACGCGTTGTTAGATGTTTCATAAGTTCGTCAAACAAGTACAAAGCTCATTGAGGAACTTATAAGAACTCATGTTGCATGTAACTTGATTTAGAGTCCTAGAAACGCGTTGTTAGATGTTTCATAAGGTCGTTAAACTTATACAAAGCTCATTGAGATACTTATAAGCACTCTTGTTGCATGAAACTTGGTTTAGAGTCCTAGAAACGCGTTGTTAGATGTTTCATAAGTTCGTCAAACTTATACAAAGCTCATTGAGATACTTAAAAGCACTCATGTTGCATGAAACATGGTTTAGAGTCCTAGAAACGCGTTGTTAGATGTTTCATACGTTCGTCAAACTTGTACAAAGCTCATTGAGGAACTTATAAGCTCTCATGTTGCATGAAACTTGGTTTAGAGTCCTAGAAACGAGTTGTTAGATGTTTCATAAGTTCGTCAAACTTATACAAAGCTCATTGAGATACTTATAGCACTCATGTTGCATGAAACTTGGTTTAGAGTCGTAGAAACGCGTTGTTAGATGTTTCATAAGTTCGTCAAACTTGTACAAATCTCATTGAAACACTTATAAACACTCATGTTGCATGAAACTTGGTTTAGAGTCTTAGAAACGCGTTGTTAGATGTTTCATACGTTCGTCAAACTTGTACAAAGCTCATTGAGAAACTTATAAGAACTCATGTTGCATGTAACTTGATTTAGAGTCCTAGAAACGCGTTGTTAGATGTTTCATAAGTTCGTGAAACTTGTACAAAGCTCATTGAGGAACTTATAAGCACTCATGCTGCATGAAACTTGGTTTAGAGTCCTAGAAATGAGTTGTTAGATGTTTCATACGTTCGTCAAACTTGTACAAAGCTCATTGAGGAACTTATAAGTTCTCATGTTGCATGAAACTTGATTTAGAGTCCTAGAAACGCGTTGTTAGATGTTTCATAAGTTCGTGAAACTTGTACAAAGCTCATTGAGGAACTTATAAGCATTCATTATGCATGAAACTTGATTTCGAGTCCTAGAAACGTGTTGTTAGATGTTTCATACGTTCGTCAAACTTGTACAAAGCTCATTGAGGAACTTATAAGCTATCATGTTGCATGAAACTTGGTTTAAAGTCCTAGAAACGCGTTGTTAGATGTTTCATACGTTCGTCAAAGTTGTACAAAGCTCATTGAGGACCTTATAAGCATTCATGTTGCATGAAACTTGGTTTAGAGTCCTAGAAACGCGTTGTTAGATGTTTCATACGTTCTTCAAACTTGTACAAAGCTCATTGAGGAACTTATAAGCTCTCATGTTGCATGAAACTTGGTTTAGAGTCCTAGAAACACATTGTTTTAGTGTTTCATACGTTCGTCAAACTTGTACAAAGCTCATTGAGGAACTTATAAGCTCTCATGTTGCATGAAACTTGGTTTAGAGTCTTAGAAACGAGTTGCTAGATGTTGCATAAGTTCTTCAAACTTGTACAAAGCTCATTGAGACACTTATAAACACTCATGTTGCATGAAACTTGGTTTAATGTCCTAGAAACGCGTTGTTAGATGTTTCATAAGTTCGTCAAACTTGTACAAAGCTCATTGAGGAACTTATAAGCACTCATGTTGCATGAAACTTGGTTTAGAGTCCTAGAAACGCGTTGTTAGATGTTTCATACGTTCGTCAAACTTGTAGAAAGCTCATTGAGGAACTTATAAGCTCTCATGTTGCATGAAACTTGGTTTAGAGTCCTAGAAATACGTTGTTAGATTTTTCATACGTTCGTCAAACTTATACAAAGCTCATTGAGACACTTATAAACACTCATGTTGCATGAAACTTGGTTTAAAGTCCTAGAAACGCGTTGTTAGATGTTTCATACGTTCGTCAAACTTGTACAAAGCTCATTGAGGAACTTATAAGCACTCATGTTGCATGAAACTTGGTTTAGAGTCCTAGAAACGCGTTGTTAGATGTTTCATACGTTCGTCAAACTTGTAGAAAGCTCATTGAGGAACTTATAAGCTTTCATGTTGCATGAAACTTGGTTTAGAGTCCTAGAAACATGTTGTTAGATGTTTCATACGTTCGTCAAACTTGTAGAAAGCTCATTGAGGAACTTATAAGCTCTCATGTTGCATGAAACTTGGTTTAGAGTCCTAGAAACGCGTTGTTAGATGTTTCATACGTTCGTCAAACTTGTACAAAGCTCATTGAGGAACTTATAAGCTCTCATGTTGCATGAAACTTGGTTTAGAGTCCTAGAAACGGGTTGTTAGCTGTTTCATAAGTTCGCCAAACTTATACAAAGCTCATTGAGATACTTATAAGCACTCATGTTGCATGAAACATGGTTTAGAGTCCTAGAAACGCGTTGTTAGATGTTTCATACATTCGTCAAACTTGTACAAAGCTCATTGAGGAACTTATAAGCTCTTATGTTGCATGAAACTTGGTTTAAAGTCCTAGAAACGAGTTGTTAGATGTTTTATAAGTTCGTCAAACTTATACAAAACTCATTGAGATACTTATAGCACTCATGTTACATGAAACTTGGTTTAGAGTCCTAGAAACGCGTTGTTAGATGTTTCATAAGTTCGTCAAACTTGTACAATGCTCATTGAAACACTTATAAACACTCATGTTGCATGAAACTTGGTTTAGAGTCCTAGAAACGCGTTGTTAGATGTTTCATAAGTTCGTCAAACTTGTACAATGCTCATTGAAACACTTATAAACACTCATGTTGCATGAAACTTGGTTTAGAGTCCTAGAAACGCGTTGTTAGATGTTTCATACTTTCGTCAAACTTGTACAAAGCTCATTGAGGAACTTATAAGCACTCATGCTGCATGAAACTTGGTTTAGAGTCCTAGAAACGCGTTGTTAGATGTTTCATACGTTCGTCAAACTTGTACAAAGCTCATTGAGGAACTTATAAGCATTCATGTTGCATGAAACTTGGTTTCGAGTCCTAGAAACGCGTTGTTAGATGTTTCATACGTTCGTCAAACTTGTACAAAGCTCATTGAGGAACTTATAAGCATTCATGTTGCATGAAACTTGGTTTCAAGTCCTAGAAACGCGTTGTTAGATGTTTCATACGTTCGTCAAACTTGTACAAAGCTCATTGAGGAACTTATAAGCTCTCATGTTGCATGAAACTTGGTTTAGAGTCTTAGAAACGAGTTGTTAGATGTTTCATAAGTTCGTCAAACTTGTACAAAGCTCATTGAGGAACTTATAAGCACTCATGTTGCATGAAACTTGGTTTAAACTCCTAGAAATGAGTTGTTAGATGTTTCATAAGTTCGTCAAACTTGTACAAAGCTCATTGAGGAACTTATAAACACTCATGTTGCATGAAACTTGGTTTAAAGTCCTAGAAACGCGTTGTTAGATGTTTCATACGTTCGTCAAACTTGTAGAAAGCTCAGTGAGGAACTTATAAGCTCTCATGTTGCATGAAACTTGGTTTAGAGTCCTAGAAACGCGTTGTTAGATGTTTCATACGTTCTTCAAACTTGTACAAAGCTCATTGGGGAACTTATAAGCACTCATGTTGCATGAAACTTGGTTTAGAGTCCTAGAAACGCGTTGTTAGATGTTTCATACGTTCATCAAACTTGTACAAAGCTCATTGAGGAACTTATAAGCTCTCATGTTGCATGAAACTTGGTTTAGAGTCCTAGAAACGAGTTGTTAGATGTTTCATAAGTTCGTCAAACTTATACAAAGCTCATTGAGATACTTATAGCACTCATGTTGCATGAAACTTGGTTTAGAGTCGTAGAAACGCGTTGTTAGATGTTTCATAAGTTCGTCAAACTTGTACAAAGCTCATTGAAACACTTATAAACACTCATGTTGCATGAAACTTGGTTTAGAGTCTTAGAAACGTGTTGTTATATGTTTCATACGTTCGTGAAACTTGTACAAAGCTCATTGAGAAACTTATAAGAACTCATGTTGCATGTAACTTGATTTAGAGTCCTAGAAACGCTTTGTTAGATGTTTCATAAGTTCGTGAAACTTGTACAAAGCTCATTGAGGAACTTATAAGCACTCATGCTGCATGAAACTTGGTTTAGAGTCCTAGAAATGAGTTGTTAGATGTTTCATACGTTCGTCAAACTTGTACAAAGCTCATTGAGGAACTTATAAGTTCTCATGTTGCATGAAACTTGATTTAGAGTCCTAGAAACGCGTTGTTAGATGTTTCATAAGTTCGTGAAACTTGTACAAAGCTCATTGAGGAACTTATAAGCATTCATTATGCATGAAACTTGATTTCGAGTCCTAGAAACGTGTTGTTAGATGTTTCATACGTTCGTCAAACTTGTACAAAGCTCATTGAGGAACTTATAAGCTCTCATGTTGCATGAAACTTGGTTTAAAGTCCTAGAAACGCTTTGTTAGATGTTTCATACGTTCGTCAAAGTTGTACAAAGCTCATTGAGGACCTTATAAGCATTCATGTTGCATGAAACTTGGTTTAGAGTCCTAGAAACGCGTTGTTAGATGTTTCATACGTTCTTCAAACTTGTACAAAGCTCATTGAGGAACTTATTAGCTCTCATGTTGCATGAAACTTGGTTTAGAGTCCTAGAAACACATTGTTTTAGTGTTTCATACGTTCGTCAAACTTGTACAAAGCTCATTGAGGAACTTATAAGCTCTCATGTTGCATGAAACTTGGTTTAGAGTCTTAGAAACGAGTTGCTAGATGTTGCATAAGTTCTTCAAACTTGTACAAAGCTCATTGAGACACTTATAAACACTCATGTTGCATGAAACTTGGTTTAAAGTCCTAGAAACGCGTTGTTAGATGTTTCATACGTTCGTCAAACTTGTAAAAAGCTCATTGAGGAACTTATAAGCACTCATGTTGCATGAAACTTGGTTTAGAGTCCTAGAAACGCGTTGTTAGATGTTTCATACGTTCGTCAAACTTGTAGAAAGCTCATTGAGGAACTTATAAGCTCTCATGTTGCATGAAACTTGGTTTAGAGTCTTAGAAACGAGTTGCTAGATGTTGCATAAGTTCTTCAAACTTGTACAAAGCTCATTGAGACACTTATAAACACTCATGTTGCATGAAACTTGGTTTAAAGTCCTAGAAACGCGTTGTTAGATGTTTCATACGTTCGTCAAACTTGTACAAAGCTCGTTGAGGAACTTATAAGCACTCATGTTGCATGAAACTTGGTTTAGAGTCCTAGAAACGCGTTGTTAGATGTTTCATACGTTCGTCAAACTTGTAGAAAGCTCATTGAGGAACTTATAAGCTCTCATGTTGCATGAAACTTGGTTTAGAGTCCTAGAAACACGTTGTTAGATTTTTCATACGTTCGTCAAACTTATACAAAGCTCATTGAGACACTTATAAACACTCATGTTGCATGAAACTTTGTTTAAATTCCTAGAAACGCGATTTTAGATGTTTCATACGTTCGTCAAACTTGTAAAAAGCTCATTGAGGAACTTATAAGCACTCATGTTGCATGAAACTTGGTTTAGAGTCCTAGAAACGCGTTGTTAGATGTTTCATACGTTCGTCAAACTTGTAGAAAGCTCATTGAGGAACTTATAAGCTTTCATGTTGCATGAAACTTGGTTTAGAGTCCTAGAAACATGTTGTTAGATTTCATACGTTCGTCAAACTTGTAGAAAGCTCATTGAGGAACTTATAAGCTCTCATGTTGCATGAAACTTGGTTTAGAGTCCTAGAAACGCGTTGTTAGATGTTTCATACGTTCGTCAAACTTGTACAAAGCTCATTGAGGAACTTATAAGCTCTCATGTTGCATGAAACTTGGTTTAGAGTCCTAGAAACGGGTTGTTAGCTGTTTCATAAGTTCGTCAAACTTATACAAAGCTCATTGAGATACTTATAAGCACTCATGTTGCATGAAACATGGTTTAGAGTCCTAGAAACGCGTTGTTAGATGTTTCATACATTCGTCAAACTTGTACAAAGCTCATTGAGGAACTTATAAGCTCTTATGTTGCATGAAACTTGGTTTAAAGTCCTAGAAACGAGTTGTTAGATGTTTTATAAGTTCGTCAAACTTATACAAAGCTCATTGAGATACTTATAGCACTCATGTTACATGAAACTTGGTTTAGAGTCCTAGAAACGCGTTGTTAGATGTTTCATAAGTTCGTCAAACTTGTACAAAGCTCATTGAAACACTTATAAACACTCATGTTGCATGAAACTTGGTTTAGAGTCCTAGAAACGCGTTGTTAGATGTTTCATACGTTCGTCAAACTTGTACAAAGCTCATTGAGGAACTTATAAGCACTCATGCTGCATGAAACTTGGTTTAGAGTCCTAGAAACGCGTTGTTAGATGTTTCATACGTTCGTCAAACTTGTACAAAGCTCATTGAGGAACTTATAAGCATTCATATTGCATGAAACTTGGTTTCGAGTCCTAGAAACGCGTTGTTAGATGTTTCATACGTTCGTCAAACTTGTACAAACCTCATTGAGGAACTTATAAGCATTCATGTTGCATGAAACTTGGTTTCGAGTCCTAGAAACGCGTTGTTAGATGTTTCATACGTTCGTCAAACTTGTACAAAGCTCATTGAGGAACTTATAAGCTCTCATGTTGCATGAAACTTGGTTTAGAGTCTTAGAAACGAGTTGTTAGATGTTTCATAAGTTCGTCAAACTTGTACAAAGCTCATTGAGGAACTTATAAGCACTAATGTTGCATGAAACTTGGTTTAAACTCCTAGAAACCGCGTTGTTAGATGTTTCATAAGTACATCAAACTAGTAAAAAGCTCATTGAGACACTTATAAGCACTCATGTTGCATGAAACTTAGTTTAGAGTCCTAGAAACCGCGTTGTTAGATGTTTCATAAGTTCGTCGAACTTGTACAAAGCTCATTGAGACACTTATAAGCACTCATGTTGCATGAAACTTGGTTTAGAGTCCTAGAAACGCGTTGTTAGATGTTACATACGTTCTTCAAACTTGTACAAAGCTCATTGGGGAACTTATAAGCACTCATGTTGCATGAAACTTGGTTTAGAGTCCTAGAAACACGTTGTTAGATGTTTCATACGTTCATCAAACTTGTAGAAAGCTCATTGAGGAACTTATATGCTCTCATGTTGCATGAAACTTGGTTTAGAGTCCTAGAAACGCGTTGTTAGATGTTTCATACGTTCTTCAAACTTGTACAAAGCTCATTGGGGAACTTATAAGCACTCATGTTGCATGAAACTTGGTTTAGAGTCCTAGAAACGCGTTGTTAGATGTTTCATACGTTCATCAAACTTGTACAAAGCTCATTGAGGAACTTATAAGCTCTCATGTTGCATGAAACTTGGTTTAGAGTCCTAGAAACGAGTTGTTAGATGTTTCATAAGTTCGTCAAACTTATACAAAGATCATTGAGATACTTATAGCACTCATGTTGCATGAAACTTGGTTTAGAGTCGTAGAAACGCGTTGTTAGATGTTTCATAAGTTCGTCAAACTTGTACAAAGCTCATTGAAACACTTATAAACACTCATGTTGCATGAAACTTGGTTTAGAGTCTTAGAAACGCGTTGTTAGATGTTTCATACGTTCGTCAAACTTGTACAAAGCTCATTGAGAAACTTATAAGAACTCATGTTGCATGTAACTTGATTTAGAGTCCTAGAAACGCTTTGTTAGATGTTTCATAAGTTCGTGAAACTTGTACAAAGCTCATTGAGGAACTTATAAGCACTCATGCTGCATGAAACTTGGTTTAGAGTCCTAGAAACGCGTTGTTAGATGTTTCATAAGTTCGTGAAACTTGTACAAAGCTCATTGAGGAACTTATAAGCATTCATTATGCATGAAACTTGATTTCGAGTCCTAGAAACGTGTTGTTAGATGTTTCATACGTTCGTCAAACTTGTACAAAGCTCATTGAGGAACTTATAAGCTCTCATGTTGCATGAAACTTGGTTTAGAGTCCTAGAAACACGTTGTTAGATTTTTCATACGTTCGTCAAACTTATACAAAGCTCATTGAGACACTTATAAACACTCATGTTGCATGAAACTTTGTTTAAATTCCTAGAAACGCGATTTTAGATGTTTCATACGTTCGTCAAACTTGTAAAAAGCTCATTGAGGAACTTATAAGCACTCATGTTGCATGAAACTTGGTTTAGAGTCCTAGAAACGCGTTGTTAGATGTTTCATACGTTCGTCAAACTTGTAGAAAGCTCATTGAGGAACTTATAAGCTTTCATGTTGCATGAAACTTGGTTTAGAGTCCTAGAAACATGTTGTTAGATTTCATACGTTCGTCAAACTTGTAGAAAGCTCATTGAGGAACTTATAAGCTCTCATGTTGCATGAAACTTGGTTTAGAGTCCTAGAAACGCGTTGTTAGATGTTTCATACGTTCGTCAAACTTGTACAAAGCTCATTGAGGAACTTATAAGCTCTCATGTTGCATGAAACTTGGTTTAGAGTCTTAGAAACGAGTTGCTAGATGTTGCATAAGTTCTTCAAACTTGTACAAAGCTCATTGAGACACTTATAAACACTCATGTTGCATGAAACTTGGTTTAAAGTCCTAGAAACGCGTTGTTAGATGTTTCATACGTTCGTCAAACTTGTACAAAGCTCGTTGAGGAACTTATAAGCACTCATGTTGCATGAAACTTGGTTTAGAGTCCTAGAAACGCGTTGTTAGATGTTTCATACGTTCGTCAAACTTGTAGAAAGCTCATTGAGGAACTTATAAGCTCTCATGTTGCATGAAACTTGGTTTAGAGTCCTAGAAACACGTTGTTAGATTTTTCATACGTTCGTCAAACTTATACAAAGCTCATTGAGACACTTATAAACACTCATGTTGCATGAAACTTTGTTTAAATTCCTAGAAACGCGATTTTAGATGTTTCATACGTTCGTCAAACTTGTAAAAAGCTCATTGAGGAACTTATAAGCACTCATGTTGCATGAAACTTGGTTTAGAGTCCTAGAAACGCGTTGTTAGATGTTTCATACGTTCGTCAAACTTGTAGAAAGCTCATTGAGGAACTTATAAGCTTTCATGTTGCATGAAACTTGGTTTAGAGTCCTAGAAACATGTTGTTAGATTTCATACGTTCGTCAAACTTGTAGAAAGCTCATTGAGGAACTTATAAGCTCTCATGTTGCATGAAACTTGGTTTAGAGTCCTAGAAACGCGTTGTTAGATGTTTCATACGTTCGTCAAACTTGTACAAAGCTCATTGAGGAACTTATAAGCTCTCATGTTGCATGAAACTTGGTTTAGAGTCCTAGAAACGGGTTGTTAGCTGTTTCATAAGTTCGTCAAACTTATACAAAGCTCATTGAGATACTTATAAGCACTCATGTTGCATGAAACATGGTTTAGAGTCCTAGAAACGCGTTGTTAGATGTTTCATACATTCGTCAAACTTGTACAAAGCTCATTGAGGAACTTATAAGCTCTTATGTTGCATGAAACTTGGTTTAAAGTCCTAGAAACGAGTTGTTAGATGTTTTATAAGTTCGTCAAACTTATACAAAGCTCATTGAGATACTTATAGCACTCATGTTACATGAAACTTGGTTTAGAGTCCTAGAAACGCGTTGTTAGATGTTTCATAAGTTCGTCAAACTTGTACAAAGCTCATTGAAACACTTATAAACACTCATGTTGCATGAAACTTGGTTTAGAGTCCTAGAAACGCGTTGTTAGATGTTTCATACGTTCGTCAAACTTGTACAAAGCTCATTGAGGAACTTATAAGCACTCATGCTGCATGAAACTTGGTTTAGAGTCCTAGAAACGCGTTGTTAGATGTTTCATACGTTCGTCAAACTTGTACAAAGCTCATTGAGGAACTTATAAGCATTCATATTGCATGAAACTTGGTTTCGAGTCCTAGAAACGCGTTGTTAGATGTTTCATACGTTCGTCAAACTTGTACAAACCTCATTGAGGAACTTATAAGCATTCATGTTGCATGAAACTTGGTTTCGAGTCCTAGAAACGCGTTGTTAGATGTTTCATACGTTCGTCAAACTTGTACAAAGCTCATTGAGGAACTTATAAGCTCTCATGTTGCATGAAACTTGGTTTAGAGTCTTAGAAACGAGTTGTTAGATGTTTCATAAGTTCGTCAAACTTGTACAAAGCTCATTGAGGAACTTATAAGCACTAATGTTGCATGAAACTTGGTTTAAACTCCTAGAAACCGCGTTGTTAGATGTTTCATAAGTACATCAAACTAGTAAAAAGCTCATTGAGACACTTATAAGCACTCATGTTGCATGAAACTTAGTTTAGAGTCCTAGAAACCGCGTTGTTAGATGTTTCATAAGTTCGTCGAACTTGTACAAAGCTCATTGAGACACTTATAAGCACTCATGTTGCATGAAACTTGGTTTAGAGTCCTAGAAACGCGTTGTTAGATGTTACATACGTTCTTCAAACTTGTACAAAGCTCATTGGGGAACTTATAAGCACTCATGTTGCATGAAACTTGGTTTAGAGTCCTAGAAACACGTTGTTAGATGTTTCATACGTTCATCAAACTTGTAGAAAGCTCATTGAGGAACTTATATGCTCTCATGTTGCATGAAACTTGGTTTAGAGTCCTAGAAACGCGTTGTTAGATGTTTCATACGTTCTTCAAACTTGTACAAAGCTCATTGGGGAACTTATAAGCACTCATGTTGCATGAAACTTGGTTTAGAGTCCTAGAAACGCGTTGTTAGATGTTTCATACGTTCATCAAACTTGTACAAAGCTCATTGAGGAACTTATAAGCTCTCATGTTGCATGAAACTTGGTTTAGAGTCCTAGAAACGAGTTGTTAGATGTTTCATAAGTTCGTCAAACTTATACAAAGATCATTGAGATACTTATAGCACTCATGTTGCATGAAACTTGGTTTAGAGTCGTAGAAACGCGTTGTTAGATGTTTCATAAGTTCGTCAAACTTGTACAAAGCTCATTGAAACACTTATAAACACTCATGTTGCATGAAACTTGGTTTAGAGTCTTAGAAACGCGTTGTTAGATGTTTCATACGTTCGTCAAACTTGTACAAAGCTCATTGAGAAACTTATAAGAACTCATGTTGCATGTAACTTGATTTAGAGTCCTAGAAACGCTTTGTTAGATGTTTCATAAGTTCGTGAAACTTGTACAAAGCTCATTGAGGAACTTATAAGCACTCATGCTGCATGAAACTTGGTTTAGAGTCCTAGAAACGCGTTGTTAGATGTTTCATAAGTTCGTGAAACTTGTACAAAGCTCATTGAGGAACTTATAAGCATTCATTATGCATGAAACTTGATTTCGAGTCCTAGAAACGTGTTGTTAGATGTTTCATACGTTCGTCAAACTTGTACAAAGCTCATTGAGGAACTTATAAGCTCTCATGTTGCATGAAACTTGGTTTAAAGTCCTAGAAACGCGTTGTTAGATGTTTCATACGTTCGTCAAAGTTGTACAAAGCTCATTGAGGACCTTATAAGCATTCATGTTGCATGAAACTTGGTTTAGAGTCCTAGAAACGCGTTGTTAGATGTTTCATACGTTCTTCAAACTTGTACAAAGCTCATTGAGGAACTTATTAGCTCTCATGTTGCATGAAACTTTGTTTAGAGTCCTAGAAACACATTGTTTTAGAGTTTCATACGTTCGTCAAAATTGTACAAAGCTCATTGAGGAACTTATAAGCTCTCATGTTGCATGAAACTTGGTTTAGAGTCTTAGAAACGAGTTCCTAGATGTTGCATAAGTTCTTCAAACTTGTACAAAGCTCATTGAGACACTTATAAACACTCATGTTGCATGAAACTTGGTTTAAAGTCCTAGAAACGCGTTGTTAGATGTTTCATACGTTCGTCAAACTTGTACAAAGCTCATTGAGGAACTTATAAGCACTCATGTTGCATGAAACTTGGTTTAGAGTCCTAGAAACGCGTTGTTAGATGTTTCATACGTTCGTCAAACTTGTAGAAAGCTCATTGAGGAACTTATAAGCTCTCATGTTGCATGAAACTTGGTTTAGAGTCCTAGAAACACGTTGTTAGATTTTTCATACGTTCGTCAAACTTATACAAAGCTCATTGAGACACTTATAAACACTCATGTTGCATGAAACTTGCTTTAAAGTCCTAGAAACGCGTTGTTAGATGTTTCATACGTTCGTCAAACTTGTAAAAAGCTCATTGAGGAACTTATAAGCACTCATGTTGCATGAAACTTGGTTTAGAGTCCTAGAAACGCGTTGTTAGATGTTTCATACGTTCGTCAAACTTGTAGAAAGCTCATTGAGGAACTTATAAGCTTTCATGTTGCATGAAACTTGGTTTAGAGTCCTAGAAACATGTTGTTAGATGTTTCATACGTTCGTCAAACTTGTAGAAAGCTCATTGAGGAACTTATAAGCTCTCATGTTGCATGAAACTTGGTTTAGAGTCCTAGAAACGCGTTGTTAGATGTTTCATACGGTCGTCAAACTTGTACAAAGCTCATTGAGGAACTTATAAGCTCTCATGTTGCATGAAACTTGGTTTAGAGTCCTAGAAACGGGTTGTTAGCTGTTTCATAAGTTCGTCAAACTTATACAAAGCTCATTGAGATACTTATAAGCACTCATGTTGCATGAAACATGGTTTAGAGTCCTAGAAACGCGTTGTTAGATGTTTCATACATTCGTCAAACTTGTACAAAGCTCATTGAGGAACTTATAAGCTCTTATGTTGCATGAAACTTGGTTTAAAGTCCTAGAAACGAGTTGTTAGATGTTTTATAAGTTCGTCAAACTTATACAAAGCTCATTGAGATATTTATAGCACTCATGTTACATGAAACTTGGTTTAGAGTCCTAGAAACGCGTTGTTAGATGTTTCATAAGTTCGTCAAACTTGTACAAAGCTCATTGAAACACTTATAAACACTCATGTTGCATGAAACTTGGTTTAGAGTCCTAGAAACGCGTTGTTAGATGTTTCATACGTTCGTCAAACTTGTACAAAGCTCATTGAGGAACTTATAAGCACTCATGTTGCATGAAACATGGTTTAGAGTCCTAGAAACGCGTTGTTAGATGTTTCATACGTTCGTCAAACTTGTACAAAGCTCATTGAGGAACTTATAAGCATTCATGTTGCATGAAACTTGGTTTCGAGTCCTAGAAACACGTTGTTAGATGTTTCATACGTTCGTCAAACTTGTACAAAGCTCATTGAGGAACTTATAAGCATTCATGTTGCATGAAACTTGGTTTCGAGTCCTAGAAACGCGTTGTTAGATGTTTCATACGTTCGTCAAACTTGTACAAAGCTCATTGAGGAACTTATAAGCTCTCATGTTGCATGAAACTTGGTTTAGAGTCTTAGAAACGAGTTGTTAGATGTTTCATAAGTTCGTCAAACTTGTACAAAGCTCATTGAGGAACTTATAAACACTCATGTTGCATGAAACTTGGTTTAAAGTCCTAGAAACGCGTTGTTAGATGTTTCATACGTTCGTCAAACTTGTAGAAAGCTCATTGAGGAACTTATAAGTTCTCATGTTGCATGAAACTTGGTTTAGAGTCCTAGAAACGCGTTGTTAGATGTTTCATACGTTCTTCAAACTTGTACAAAGCTCATTGAGGAACTTATAAGCACTCATGTTGCATGAAACTTGGTTTAGAGTCCTAGAAACGCGTTGTTAGATGTTTCATACGTTCATCAAACTTGTAGAAAGCTCATTGAGGAACTTATATGCTCTCATGTTGCATGAAACTTGGTTTAGAGTCCTAGAATTGCGTTGTAAGATGTTTCATACATTCTTCAAACTTGTACAAAGCTCATTGAGGAACTTATAAGCACTCATGTTGCATGAAATTTGGTTTAGAGTCCTAGAAACGCGTTGTTCGATGTTTCATACGTTCGTCAAACTTGTAAAAAGCTCATTGAGGAACTTATAAACACTCATGTTGCATGAAACTTGGTTTAAAGTCCTAGAAACGCGTTGTTAGATGTTTCATACGTTCGTCAAACTTGCACAAAGCTCATTGAGGAACTTATAAGCACTCATGTTGCATGAAGCTTGGTTTAAAGTCCTAGAAACGAGTTGTTAGATGTTTCATAAGTTCGTCAAACTTGTACAAAGCTCATTGAGGAACTTATAAACACTCATGTTGCATGAAACTTGGTTTAAAGTCCTAGAAACGCGTTGTTAGATGTTTCATACGTTCTTCAAACTTGTACAAAGCTCATTGAGGAACTTATAAGCACTCATGTTGCATGAAACTTGGTTTAGAGTCCTAGAAACGCGTTGTTAGATGTTTCATACGTTCGTCAAACTTGTAGAAAGCTCATTGAGGAACTTATAAGCTCTCATGTTGCATGAAACTTGGTTTAGAGTCCTAGAAACGCGTTGTTAGATGTTTCATAAGTTCGTCAAACTTGCACATAGCTCATTGAGGAACTTATAAGCACTCATGCTGCATGAAACTTGGTTTAAAGTCCTAGAAACGAGTTGTTAGATGTTTCATAAGTTCGTCAAACTTGTACAAAGCTCATTGAGGAACTTATAAACACTCATGTTGCATGAAACTTGGTTTAAAGTCCTAGAAACGCGTTGTTAGATGTTTCATACGTTCGTCAAACTTGTAGAAAGCTCATTGAGGAACTTATAAGCTCTCATGTTGCATGAAACTTGGTTTAGAGTCCTAGAAACGCGTTGTTAGATGTTTCATACGTTCGTCAAACTTGTACAAAGCTCATTGAGGAACTTATAAGCTCTCATGTTGCATGAAACTTGGATTAGAGTCTTAGAAACGAGTTGTTAGATGTTTCATAAGTTCGTCAAACTTGTACAAAGCTCATTGAGGAACTTATAAGCTCTCATGTTGCATGAAACTTGGTTTAGAGTCCTAGAAACGAGTTGTTAGATGTTTCATAAGTTCGTCAAACTTATACAAAGCTCATTGAGACACTTATAAACACTCATGTTGCATGAAACTTGGTTTAGAGTCCTAGAAAAGCGTTGTTAGATGTTTCATACGTTCATGAAACTTGTACAAAGCTCACTGAGGAACTTATAAGCACTCGTGTTGCATGAAACTTGGTTTAGAGTCCTAGAAAAGCGTTGTTAGATGTTTCATACGTTCGTCAAACTTGTACAAAGTTCATTGAGGAACTTATAAGAACTCATGTTGCATGTAACTTGGTTTAGAGTCCTAGAAACGCGTTTTTAGATGTTTCATAAGTTCGTGAAACTTGTACCAAGCTCATTAAGGAACTTATAAGCATTCCTGTTGCATGAAACTTGGTTTCGAGTCCTAGAAACGTGTTGTTAGATGTTTCATACGTTCTTCAAACTTGTACAAAGCTCATTGGGGAACTTATAAGCACTCATGTTGCATGAAACTTGGTTTAGAGTCCTAGAAACGCGTTGTTAGATGTTTCATACGTTCATCAAACTTGTACAAAGCTCATTGAGGAACTTATAAGCTCTCATGTTGCATGAAACTTGGTTTTAGAGTCCTAGAAACGAGTTGTTAGATGTTTCATAAGTTCGTCAAACTTATACAAAGATCATTGAGATACTTATAGCACTCATGTTGCATGAAACTTGGTTTAGAGTCGTAGAAACGCGTTGTTAGATGTTTCATAAGTTCGTCAAACTTGTACAAAGCTCATTGAAACACTTATAAACACTCATGTTGCATGAAACTTGGTTTAGAGTCTTAGAAACGCGTTGTTAGATGTTTCATACGTTCGTCAAACTTGTACAAAGCTCATTGAGAAACTTATAAGAACTCATGTTGCATGTAACTTGATTTAGAGTCCCTAGAAACGCTTTGTTAGATGTTTCATAAGTTCGTGAAACTTGTACAAAGCTCATTGAGGAACTTATAAGCACTCATGCTGCATGAAACTTGGTTTAGAGTCCTAGAAACGCGTTGTTAGATGTTTCATAAGTTCGTGAAACTTGTACAAAGCTCATTGAGGAACTTATAAGCATTCATTATGCATGAAACTTGATTTCGAGTCCTAGAAACGTGTTGTTAGATGTTTCATACGTTCGTCAAACTTGTACAAAGCTCATTGAGGAACTTATAAGCTCTCATGTTGCATGAAACTTGGTTTAAAGTCCTAGAAACGCGTTGTTAGATGTTTCATACGTTCGTCAAAGTTGTACAAAGCTCATTGAGGACCTTATAAGCATTCATGTTGCATGAAACTTGGTTTAGAGTCCTAGAAACGCGTTGTTAGATGTTTCATACGTTCTTCAAACTTGTACAAAGCTCATTGAGGAACTTATTAGCTCTCATGTTGCATGAAACTTTGTTTAGAGTCCTAGAAACACATTGTTTTAGAGTTTCATACGTTCGTCAAAATTGTACAAAGCTCATTGAGGAACTTATAAGCTCTCATGTTGCATGAAACTTGGTTTAGATTCTTAGAAACGAGTTCCTAGATGTTGCATAAATTCTTCAAACTTGTACAAAGCTCATTGAGACACTTATAAACACTCATGTTGCATGAAACTTGGTTTAAAGTCCTAGAAACGCGTTGTTAGATGTTTCATACGTTCGTCAAACTTGTACAAAGCTCATTGAGGAACTTATAAGCACTCATGTTGCATGAAACTTGGTTTAGAGTCCTAGAAACGCGTTGTTAGATGTTTCATACGTTCGTCAAACTTGTAGAAAGCTCATTGAGGAACTTATAAGCTCTCATGTTGCATGAAACTTGGTTTAGAGTCCTAGAAACACGTTGTTAGATTTTTCATACGTTCGTCAAACTTATACAAAGCTCATTGAGACACTTATAAACACTCATGTTGCATGAAACTTGCTTTAAAGTCCTAGAAACGCGTTGTTAGATGTTTCATACGTTCGTCAAACTTGTAAAAAGCTCATTGAGGAACTTATAAGCACTCATGTTGCATGAAACTTGGTTTAGAGTCCTAGAAACGCGTTGTTAGATGTTTCATACGTTCGTCAAACTTGTAGAAAGCTCATTGAGGAACTTATAAGCTTTCATGTTGCATGAAACTTGGTTTAGAGTCCTAGAAACATGTTGTTAGATGTTTCATACGTTCGTCAAACTTGTAGAAAGCTCATTGAGGAACTTATAAGCTCTCATGTTGCATGAAACTTGGTTTAGAGTCCTAGAAACGCGTTGTTAGATGTTTCATACGGTCGTCAAACTTGTACAAAGCTCATTGAGGAACTTATAAGCTCTCATGTTGCATGAAACTTGGTTTAGAGTCCTAGAAACGGGTTGTTAGCTGTTTCATAAGTTCGTCAAACTTATACAAAGCTCATTGAGATACTTATAAGCACTCATGTTGCATGAAACATGGTTTAGAGTCCTAGAAACGCGTTGTTAGATGTTTCATACATTCGTCAAACTTGTACAAAGCTCATTGAGGAACTTATAAGCTCTTATGTTGCATGAAACTTGGTTTAAAGTCCTAGAAACGAGTTGTTAGATGTTTTATAAGTTCGTCAAACTTATACAAAGCTCATTGAGATATTTATAGCACTCATGTTACATGAAACTTGGTTTAGAGTCCTAGAAACGCGTTGTTAGATGTTTCATAAGTTCGTCAAACTTGTACAAAGCTCATTGAAACACTTATAAACACTCATGTTGCATGAAACTTGGTTTAGAGTCCTAGAAACGCGTTGTTAGATGTTTCATACGTTCGTCAAACTTGTACAAAGCTCATTGAGGAACTTATAAGCACTCATGTTGCATGAAACATGGTTTAGAGTCCTAGAAACGCGTTGTTAGATGTTTCATACGTTCGTCAAACTTGTACAAAGCTCATTGAGGAACTTATAAGCATTCATGTTGCATGAAACTTGGTTTAGAGTCCTAGAAACACGTTGTTAGATGTTTCATACGTTCGTCAAACTTGTACAAAGCTCATTGAGGAACTTATAAGCATTCATGTTGCATGAAACTTGGTTTCGAGTCCTAGAAACGCGTTGTTAGATGTTTCATACGTTCGTCAAACTTGTACAAAGCTCATTGAGGAACTTATAAGCTCTCATGTTGCATGAAACTTGGTTTAGAGTCTTAGAAACGAGTTGTTAGATGTTTCATAAGTTCGTCAAACTTGTACAAAGCTCATTGAGGAACTTATAAACACTCATGTTGCATGAAACTTGGTTTAAAGTCCTAGAAACGCGTTGTTAGATGTTTCATACGTTCGTCAAACTTGTAGAAAGCTCATTGAGGAACTTATAAGTTCTCATGTTGCATGAAACTTGGTTTAGAGTCCTAGAAACGCGTTGTTAGATGTTTCATACGTTCTTCAAACTTGTACAAAGCTCATTGAGGAACTTATAAGCACTCATGTTGCATGAAACTTGGTTTAGAGTCCTAGAAACGCGTTGTTAGATGTTTCATACGTTCATCAAACTTGTAGAAAGCTCATTGAGGAACTTATATGCTCTCATGTTGCATGAAACTTGGTTTAGAGTCCTAGAATTGCGTTGTAAGATGTTTCATACATTCTTCAAACTTGTACAAAGCTCATTGAGGAACTTATAAGCACTCATGTTGCATGAAATTTGGTTTAGAGTCCTAGAAACGCGTTGTTCGATGTTTCATACGTTCGTCAAACTTGTAAAAAGCTCATTGAGGAACTTATAAACACTCATGTTGCATGAAACTTGGTTTAAAGTCCTAGAAACGCGTTGTTAGATGTTTCATACGTTCGTCAAACTTGCACAAAGCTCATTGAGGAACTTATAAGCACTCATGTTGCATGAAGCTTGGTTTAAAGTCCTAGAAACGAGTTGTTAGATGTTTCATAAGTTCGTCAAACTTGTACAAAGCTCATTGAGGAACTTATAAACACTCATGTTGCATGAAACTTGGTTTAAAGTCCTAGAAACGCGTTGTTAGATGTTTCATACGTTCGTCAAACTTGTAGAAAGCTCATTGAGGAACTTATAAGCTCTCATGTTGCATGAAACTTGGTTTAGAGTCCTAGAAACGCGTTGTTAGATGTTTCATAAGTTCGTCAAACTTGCACATAGCTCATTGAGGAACTTATAAGCACTCATGCTGCATGAAACTTGGTTTAAAGTCCTAGAAACGAGTTGTTAGATGTTTCATAAGTTCGTCAAACTTGTACAAAGCTCATTGAGGAACTTATAAACACTCATGTTGCATGAAACTTGGTTTAAAGTCCTAGAAACGCGTTGTTAGATGTTTCATACGTTCGTCAAACTTGTAGAAAGCTCATTGAGGAACTTATAAGCTCTCATGTTGCATGAAACTTGGTTTAGAGTCCTAGAAACGCGTTGTTAGATGTTTCATACGTTCGTCAAACTTGTACAAAGCTCATTGAGGAACTTATAAGCTCTCATGTTGCATGAAACTTGGATTAGAGTCTTAGAAACGAGTTGTTAGATGTTTCATAAGTTCGTCAAACTTGTACAAAGCTCATTGAGGAACTTATAAGCTCTCATGTTGCATGAAACTTGGTTTAGAGTCCTAGAAACGAGTTGTTAGATGTTTCATAAGTTCGTCAAACTTATACAAAGCTCATTGAGACACTTATAAACACTCATGTTGCATGAAACTTGGTTTAGAGTCCTAGAAAAGCGTTGTTAGATGTTTCATACGTTCATGAAACTTGTACAAAGCTCACCGAGGAACTTATAAGCACTCGTGTTGCATGAAACTTGGTTTAGAGTCCTAGAAAAGCGTTGTTAGATGTTTCATACGTTCGTCAAACTTGTACAAAGTTCATTGAGGAACTTATAAGAACTCATGTTGCATGTAACTTGGTTTAGAGTCCTAGAAACGCGTTTTTAGATGTTTCATAAGTTCGTGAAACTTGTACCAAGCTCATTAAGGAACTTATAAGCATTCCTGTTGCATGAAACTTGGTTTCGAGTCCTAGAAACGTGTTGTTAGATGTTTCATACGTTCGTCAAACTTGTACAAAGCTCATTGAGGAACTTATAAGCTCTCATGTTGCATGAAACTTGGTTTAAAGTCCTATAAACGCGTTGTTAGATGTTTCATACGTTCGTCAAACTTGTACAAAGCTCATTGAGGAACATATAAGCTCTCATGTTGCATGAAACTTGGTTTAGAGTCCTAGCAACACGTTGTTAGATGTTTCATACGTTCGTCAAACTTGTACAAAGCTCATTGAGGAACTTATAAACTCTCATGTTGCATGAAACTTGGTTTAGAGTCTTAGAAACGAGTTCTTAGATGTTTCATAAGTTCGTTAAACTTGTACAAAGCTCATTGAGACACTTATAAACACTCATGTTGCATGAAACTTGGTTTAAAGTCCTAGAAATGCGTTGTTAGATGTTTCATACGTTCGTCAAACTTGTACAAAGCTCATTGAGGAACTTATAAGCACTCATGTTGCATGAAACTTGGTTTAGAGTCCTAGAAACGCGTTGTTAGATGTTTCACAAGTTCGTTAACTTATACAAAGCTCATTGAGATATTTATAAGCACTCTTGTTGCATGAAACTTGGTTTAGAGTCCTAGAAACGCGTTGTTAGATGTTTCATACGTTCGTCAAATTTGTAAAAAGCTCATTGAGGAACTTATAAGAACTCATGTTGCATGAAACTTGGTTTGGAGTCCTAGAAACACGTTGTTAGATGTTTCATACGTTCGTCAAACTTGTACAAAGCTCATTGAGGAACTTATAAGCTCTCATTTTGCATGAAACTTGGTTTATAGTCTTAGAAACGAGTTGTTAGATGTTTCATAAATTCGTGAAACTTGTACAAACCTCATTGAGGAACTTATAAGCACTCATGTTGAATGAAACTTGGTTTAAAGTCCTAGAAACGCGTTGTTAGATGTTTCATAAGTTCGTCAAACTTGTACAATGCTCATTGAGGAACTTATAAGCTCTGATGTTTCATGAAACTCGATTTAGAGTCCTAGAAACGCGTTGTTAGATGTTTCATACGTTCGTCCAACTTGTACAAAGCTCATTGAGGAACTTATAAGTTCTCATGTTGCATGAAACTTGATTTAGAGTCCTAGAAACGCGTTGTTAGATGTTTCATAAGTTCGTGAAACTTGTACAAAGCTCATTGAGGAACTTATAAGCTTTCACGTTGCATGAAACTTGGTTTCGAGTCCTAGAAACGTGTTGTTAGATGTTTCATACGTTTTTCAAACTTGTACAAAGCTCATTGAGGAACTTATAAGCTCTCATGTTGCATGAAACTTGGTTTAAAGTCCTAGAAACGCGTTGTTAGATGTTTCATACGTTCATCAAACTTGTACAAAGCTCATTGAGGAACTTATAAGAACTCATGTTGCATGAAACTTGGTTTAGAGTCCTATAAACGCGTTGTTAGTTGTTTCATACGTTCTTCAAACTTGTACAAAGCTCATTGAGGAACTTATAAGCACTCATGTTGCAGAAAACTTGATTTAGAGTCCTAGAAGCGCGTTGTTAGATGTTTCATACGTTCGTCAAACTTGTACAAAGCTCATTGAGGAACTTGTAAGCACTCATGTTGCATGAAACTTTGTTTAGAATCCTAGAAATGCGTTGTTAGATGTTTCATACGTTCGTCAAACTTGTACAAAGCTCATTGAGGAACTTATAAGCTCTCATGTTGCATGAAGCTTGGTTTAGAGTCCTAGAAACACTTTGTTAGATGTTTCATAAGTTCGTCAAACTTGTACAAAGCTCATTGATGAACTTATAAGCACTCATGTTGCATGAAACTTGGTTTAGAGTCCTAGAAATGCGTTGTTAGATGTTTCATAAGTTTGTCAACTTGTACAATGCTCATTGAGGAACTTATAAGCACTCATGTTGCATGAAACTTGGTTTAGAGTCCTAGAAACGCGTTGTTAGATGTTTCATACGTTCGTCAAACTTGTGCAAAGCTCTATGAGGAACTTATAAGATCTCATGTTGCATGAAACTTGGTTTAGAGTCCTAGAAACGAGTTGTTAGATGTTTCATAAGTTCGTCAAACTTGTACAAAGCTCATTGAGACACTTATAATCATTCATGTTGCATGAAACTTGGTTTAGAGTTATAGAAACGCGTTGTTAGATGTTTCATAAGTTCGTCAAACATGTACAAAGCTCATTGAGGAACTTATAAGAACTCATGTTGCATGTAACTTGGTTTAGAGTCCTAGAAACGCGTTGTTAGATGTTTCATTAGTTCGTCAAACTTGTACAAAGATCATTGAGGAACTTAGAAGCTCTAATGTTGCATGAAACTTGGTTTAGAGTCCTAGAAACGAGTTGTTAGATGTTTCACAAGTTCGTTAACTTATACAAAGCTCATTGAGATATTTATAAGCACTCTTGTTGCATGAAACTTTGTTTAGAGTCCTAGAAACGCGTTGTTAGATGTTTCATACGTTCGTCAAATTTGTAAAAAGCTCATTGAGGAACTTATAAGAACTCATGTTGCATGAAACTTGGTTTGGAGTCCTAGAAACACGTTGTTAGATGTTTCATACGTTCGTCAAACTTGTACAAAGCTCATTGAGGAACTTATAAGCTCTCATTTTGCATGAAACTTGGTTTATAGTCTTAGAAACGAGTTGTTAGATGTTTCATAAATTCGTGAAACTTGTACAAACCTCATTGAGGAACTTATAAGCACTCATGTTGAATGAAACTTGGTTTAAAGTCCTAGAAACGCGTTGTTAGATGTTTCATAAGTTCGTCAAACTTGTACAATGCTCATTGAGGAACTTATAAGCTCGATGTTTCATGAAACTCGATTTAGAGTCCTAGAAACGCGTTGTTAGATGTTTCATACGTTCGTCCAACTTGTACAAAGCTCATTGAGGAACTTATAAGTTCTCATGTTGCATGAAACTTGATTTAGAGTCCTAGAAACGCGTTGTTAGATGTTTCATAAGTTCATGAAACTTGTACAAAGCTCATTGAGGAACTTATAAGCATTCATGTTGCATGAAACTTGGTTTCGAGTCCTAGAAACGTGTTGTTAGATGTTTCATACGTTTTTCAAACTTGTACAAAGCTCATTGAGGAACTTATAAGCTCTCATGTTGCATGAAACTTGGTTTAAAGTCCTAGAAACGCGTTGTTAGATGTTTCATACGTTCATCAAACTTGTACAAAGCTCATTGAGGAACTTATAAGAACTCATGTTGCATGAAACTTGGTTTAGAGTCCTATAAACGCGTTGTTAGTTGTTTCATACGTTCTTCAAACTTGTACAAAGCTCATTGAGGAACTTATAAGCACTCATGTTGCAGGAAACTTGATTTAGAGTCCTAGAAGCGCGTTGTTAGATGTTTCATACGTTCGTCAAACTTGTACAAAGCTCATTGAGGAACTTGTAAGCACTCATGTTGCATGAAACTTTGTTTAGAATCCTAGAAATGCGTTGTTAGATGTTTCATACGTTCGTCAAACTTGTACAAAGCTCATTGAGGAACTTATAAGCTCTCATGTTGCATGAAGCTTGGTTTAGAGTCCTAGAAACACTTTGTTAGATGTTTCATAAGTTCGTCAAACTTGTACAAAGCTCATTGATGAACTTATAAGCACTCATGTTGCATGAAACTTGGTTTAAAGTCCTAGAAATGCGTTGTTAGATGTTTCATAAGTTTGTCAACTTGTACAATGTTCATTGAGGAACTTATAAGCACTCATGTTGCATGAAACTTGGTTTAGAGTCCTAGAAACGCGTTGTTAGATGTTTCATACGTTCGTCAAACTTGTGCAAAGCTCTATGAGGAACTTATAAGATCTCATGTTGCATGAAACTTGGTTTAGAGTCCTAGAAACGAGTTGTTAGATGTTTCATAAGTTCGTCAAACTTGTACAAAGCTCATTGAGACACTTATAATCACTCATGTTGCATGAAACTTGGTTTAGAGTTATAGAAACGCGTTGTTAGATGTTTCATAAGTTCGTCAAACATGTACAAAGCTCATTGAGGAACTTATAAGAACTCATGTTGCATGTAACTTGGTTTAGAGTCCTAGAAACGCGTTGTTAGATGTTTCATTAGTTCGTCAAACTTGTACAAAGATCATTGAGGAACTTATAAGCTCTAATGTTGCATGAAACTTGGTTTAGAGTCCTAGAAACGAGTTGTTAGATGTTTCACAAGTTCGTTAACTTATACAAAGCTCATTGAGATACTTATAAGCACTCTTGTTGCATGAAACTTGGTTTAGAGTCCTAGAAACGCGTTGTTAGATGTTTCATACGTTCGTCAAATTTGTAAAAAGCTCATTGAGGAACTTATAAGAACTCATGTTGCATGAAACTTGGTTTGGAGTCCTAGAAACACGTTGTTAGATGTTTCATACGTTCGTCAAACTTGTACAAAGCTCATTGAGGAACTTATAAGCTCTCATTTTGCATGAAACTTGGTTTATAGTCTAAGAAACGAGTTGTTAGATGTTTCATAAATTCGTGAAACTTGTACAAACCTCATTGAGGAACTTATAAGCACTCATGTTGAATGAAACTTGGTTTAAAGTCCTAGAAACGCGTTGTTAGATGTTTCATAATTTCGTCAAACTTGTACAATGCTCATTGAGGAACTTATAAGCTCTGATGTTTCATGAAACTCGATTTAGAGTCCTAGAAACGCGTTGTTAGATGTTTCATACGTTCGTCCAACTTGTACAAAGCTCATTGAGGAACTTATAAGCTCTCATGTCGCATGAAACTTGGTTTAGAGTCCTAGAAACGGGTTGTTAGATGTTTCATAAGTTCGTCAAACTTATACAAAGCTCATTGAGATACTTATAAGCACTCATGTTGCATGAAACATGGTTTAGAGTCCTAGAAACGCGTTGTTACATGTTTCTTACGTTCGTCAAACTTGTACAAAGCTCATTGAGGAACTTATAAGCTCTCATGTTGCATGAAACTTGGTTTAGAGTCCTAGAAACGAGTTGTTAGATGTTTCATAAGTTCGTCAAACTTATACAAAGCTCATTGAGATACTTATAGCACTCATGTTGCATGAAACTTGGTTTAGAGTCCTAGAAACGCGTTGTTAGATGTTTCATAAGTTCGTCAAACTTGTACAAAGCTCATTGAAACACTTATAAACACTCATGTTGCATGAAACTTGGTTTAGAGTCCTAGAAACGCGTTGTTAGATGTTTCATACGTTTGTCAAACTTGTACAAAGCTCATTGAGGAACTTATAAGAACTCATGTTGCATGTAACTTGGTTTAGAGTCCTAGAAACGCGTTGTTAGATGTTTCATAAGTTCGTGAAACTTGTACAAAGCTCATTGAGGAACTTATAAGCACTCATGGTGCATGAAACTTGGTTTAGAGTCCTAGAAATGAGTTGTTAGATGTTTCATACGTTCGCCAAACTTGTACAAAGCTCATTGAGGAACTTATAAGTTCTCATGTTGCATGAAACTTGATTTAGAGTCCTAGAAACGCGTTGTTAGATGTTTCATAAGTTCGTGAAACTTGTACAATGCTCATTGAGGAACTTATAAGCATTCATGTTGCATGAAACTTCGTTTCGAGTCCTAGAAACGTGTTGTTAGATGTTTCATACGTTCGTCAAACTTGTACAAAGCTCATTGAGGAACTTATAAGCTCTCATGTTGCATGTAACTTGGTTTAAAGTCCTAGAAACGCGTTGTTAGATGTTTCATACATTCGTCAAACTTGTACAAAGCTCATTGAGGAACTTATAAGCACTCATGTTGCATGAAACTTGGTTTAGAGTCCTATAAACGCGTTGTTAGATGTTTCATGCGTTCTTCAAACTTGTAAAAAGCTCATTGAGGAACTTATAAGCTCTCATGTTGCATGAAACTTGGTTTAGAGTCCTAGAAACACGTTGTTAGATGTTTCATACATTCGTCAAACTTGTAGAAAGCTCATTGAGGAACTTATAAGCTCTCATGTTGCATGAAACTTGGTTTAGAGTCTTAGAAACGAGTTGTTAGATGTTTCATAAGTTCGTCAAACTTGTACAAAACTCATTGAGACACTTATAAACACGCATGTTGCATGAAACTTGGTTTAGAGTCCTAGAAACGAGTTGTTAGATGTTTCATACGTTCGTCAAACTTGTACAAAGCTCATTGAGGAACTTATAAGAACTCATGTTGCATGTAACTTGGTTTAGAGTCCTAGAAACGCGTTGTTAGATGTATCATAAGTTCGTGAAATTTGTACAAAGCTCATTGAGGAACTTATAAGCACTCATGGTGCATGAAACTTGGTTTAGAGTCCTAGAAATGAGTTATTAGATGTTTCATACGTTCGCCAAACTTGTACAAAGCTCATTGAGGAACTTATAAGTTCTCATGTTGTATGAAACTTGATTTAGAGTCCTAGAAACGCGTTGTTAGATGTTTCATAAGTTCGTGAAACTTGTACAAAGCTCATTGAGGAACTTATAAGCATTCATGTTGCATGAAACTTGGTTTCGAGTCCTAGAAACGTGTTGTTAGATGTTTCATACGTTCGTCAAACTTGTACAAAGCTCATTGAGGAACTTATAAGCTCTCATGCTGCATGAAACTTGGTTTAAAGTCCTAGAAACGCGTTGTTAGATGTTTCATACGTTCGTCAAACTTGTACAAAGCTCATTGAGGAACTTATAAGCACTCATGTTGCATGAAACTTGGTTTAGAGTCCTATAAACGCGTTGTTAGATGTTTCATGCGTTCTTCAAACTTGTACAAAGCTCATTGAGGAACTTATAAGCTCTCATGTTGCATGAAACTTGGTTTAGAGTCCTATAAACACGTTGTTAAATGTTTCATACGTTCTTCAAACTTGTACAAAGCTCATTGAGGAACTTATAAGTTTTCATGTTGCATGAAACTTGGTTTAGAGTCCTAGAAACACGTTGTTAGATGTTTCATATGTTCGTCAAACTTGTACAAAGCTCATTGAGGAACTTATAAGCACTCATGTTGCATGAAACTTGGTTTAGAGTCCTAGAAACGCGTTGTTAGATGTTTCATACGTTCGTCAAACTTGTAGAAAGTTCATTGAGGAACTTATAAGCTATCATGTTGCATGAAACTTGGTTTAGAGTCCTAGAAACAAGTTGTTAGATGTTTCATACGTTCGTCAAACTTGTAGAAAGCTCATTGAGGAACTTATAAGCTCTCATGTTGCATGAAACTTGGTTTAGAGTCCTAGAAACAAGTTGTTAGATGTTTCATACGTTCGTCAAACTTGTAGAAAGCTCATTGAGGAACTTATTAGCTCTCATGTTGCATAAAACTTGATTTAGAGTCCTAGAAACGCGTTGTTAGATGTTTCATACGTTCGTCAAACTTGTACAAAGCTCATTGAGGAACTTATAAGCACTCATGTTGCATGAAACTTGGTTTAGAGTCCTAGAAACGAGTTGTTAGATGTTTCATAAGTTCGTCAAACTTGTACAAAGCTTATTGAGACACTTATAATCACACATGTTGCATGAAACTTTGTTTAGAGTCCTAGAAACGCGTTGTTAGA
Organism: Cochlearia excelsa; assembly: GCA_963556525.1. Classification (NCBI taxonomy): domain Eukaryota; kingdom Viridiplantae; phylum Streptophyta; class Magnoliopsida; order Brassicales; family Brassicaceae; genus Cochlearia; species Cochlearia excelsa. The sequence continues at coordinate 32,041,506 of OY748327.1, read as the reverse complement.
TGTTTGATAAGTTCGTCAAACATGTAGAAAGCTCATTGAGGAAGTTATAAGAACTCATGTTGCATGTAACTTGGTTTAGAGTCCTAGAAACACGTTGTTAGATATTTCATACATTCGTCAAACTTGTACAAAGATCATTGAGGAACTTATAAGCTCTCATGTTGCATGAAACTTGGTTTAGAGTCCTAGAAACGGGTTGTTAGATGTTTCATAAGTTCGTCAAACTTATACAAAGCTAATTGAGACACTTAGAGCATGATTATTGCAGATATGGTCGAGCACAAATTCCTAGAATTTTTTTTGTTTATTTAATTATTTTTTTTTTTAAAAAAAAAAAAAAAAAAATTCACCAATCATGGGCCGCCACGTGTCGGCGGGGCCCATGAACAAGGAAGAAACGGTTCCGAAATAAGAGGTGAAAGAGGCTAACTCTTATGATTTTTGTGGGTCCCATCAGTTAAGAAACCCTTAAAAACCTCCAATAATTATGGTCTGATAAACACTCATGTTGCATGAAACTTGGTTTAAAGTCCTAGAAACGCGTTGTTAGATGTTTCATACGTTCGTCAAACTTGTACAAAGCTCATTGAGGAACTTATAAGCACTCATGTTTCATGAAACTTGGTTTAGAGTCCTAGAAACGCGTTGTTAGATGTTTCATACGTTCGTCAAACTTGTAGAAAGCTCATTGAGGAACTTATAAGCTATCATGTTGCATGAAACTTGGTTTTGAGTCCTAGAAACACGTTGTTAGATGTTTCATACATTCGTCAAACTTGTAGAAAGCTCATTGAGGAACTTATAAGCTCTCATGTTGCATGAAACTTGGTTTAGAGTCCTAGAAACGCGTTGTTAGATGTTTCATACGTTCGTCAAACTTGTACAAAGCTCATTGAGGAACTTATAAGCTCTCATGTTGCATGAAACTTGGTTTAGAGTCCTAGAAACGGGTTGTTAGATGTTTCATAAGTTCGTCAAACTTATACAAAGCTCATTGAGATACTTATAAGCACTCATGTTGCATGAAACATGGTTTAGAGTCTTAGAAACGCGTTGTTAGATGTTTCATACGTTCGTCAAATTTGTACAAAGCTCATTGAGGAACTTATAAGCTCTCATGTTGCATGAAACTTGGTTTAGAGTCCTAGAAACGAGTTGTTAGATGTTTCATAAGTTCGTCAAACTTATACTAAGCTCATTGAGATACTTATAGCCCTCATGTTGCATGAAACTTGGTTTAGAGTCCTAGAAACGCGTTGTTAGATGTTTCATAAGTTCGTCAAACTTGTACAAAGCTCATTGAAACACTTATAAACACTCATGTTGCATGAAACTTGGTTTATAGTCCTAGAAACGCGCTGTTAGATGTTTCATACGTTCGTCAAACTTGTACAAAGCTCATTGAGGAACTTATAAGAACTCATGTTGCATGTAACTTGGTTTAGAGTCCTAGAAACGCGTTGTTAGATGTTTCATAAGTTCGTGAAAATTGTACAAAGCTCATTGAGGAACTTATAAGCACTCATGCTGCATGAAACTTGGTTTAGAGTCCTAGAAACGCGTTGTTAGATGTTTCATAAGTTCGTCAAACTTGTACAAAGCTCATTGAAACACTTATAAACACTCATGTTGCATGAAACTTGGTTAAGAGTCCTAGAAACGCGTTGTTAGATGTTTCATACGTTCGTCAAACTTGTACAAAGCTCATTGAGAAACTTATAAGCATTCATGTTGCATGAAACTTCGTTTCGAGTCCTAGAAACGTGTTGTTAGATGTTTCATACGTTCGTCAAACTTGTACAAAGCTCATTGAGGAACTTATAAGCACTCATGTTGCATGAAACTTGGTTTAGATTCCTAGAAACGCGTTGTTAGATGTTTCATACGTTCTTCAAACTTGTACAAAGCTCATTGAGGAACTTATAAGCTCTCATGTTGCATGAAACTTGGTTTAGAGTTCTAGAAACGAGTTGTTAGATGTTTCATATGTTCGTCAAACTTTACAAAGCTCATTGAGAAATTTATAAACACTCATGTTGCATGAAACTTGGTTTAATGTCCTAGAAACGCGTTGTTAGATGTTTCATACGTTCGTCAAACTTGTACAAATCTCATTGAGGAACTTATAAGCACTCATGTTGCATGAAACTTGGTTTAGAGTCCTAGAAACGCGTTGTTAGATGTTTCATACGTTCGTGAAACTTGTAGAAAGCTCATTGAGGAACTTATAAGCTCGCATGTTGCATGAAACTTGGTTTAGAGTCCTAGAAACACGTTGTTAGATGTTTCATACGTTCGTCAAACTTGTACAAAGCTCATTGAGGAACTTATAAGCTCTCATGTGGCATGAAACTTGGTTTAGAGTCCTAGAAACGAGTTGTTAGATTTTTCATAAGTTCGTCAAACTTATACAAAGCTCATTGAGACACTTATAAACACTCATGTTGCATGAAACTTGGTTTAGAGTCCTAAAAAAGCGTTGTTAGATGTTTCATACGTTCGTGAAACTTGTACAAAGCTCATTGAGGAACTTATAAGCACTCATGTTGCATGAAACTTGGTTTAGAGTCCTAGAAAAGCGATGTTAGATGTTTCATACGTACGTCAAACTTGTACAAAGCTCATTGAGGAACTTATAAGAACTCATGTTGCATGTAACTTGGTTTAGAGTCCTAGAAACGCGTTGTTAGATGTTTCATAAGTTCGTGAAACTTGTACAAAGCTCATTGAGAAACTTATAAGCATTCATGTTGCATGAAACTTGGTTTCGAGTCCTAGAAACGTGTTGTTAGATGTTTCATACGTTCGTCAAACTTGTACAAAGCTCATTGAGGAACTTATAAGCTCTCATGTTGCATGAAACTTGGTTTAAAGTCCTAGAAACGCGTTGTTAGATGTTTCATACGTTCGTAAAACTTGTACAAAGCTCATTGAGGAACTTATAAGCACTCATGTTGCATGAAACTTGGTTTAGAGTCCTCGAAACGCGTTGTTAGATGTTTCATACGTTCTTCAAACTTGTACAAAGCTCATTGAGCAACTTATAAGCTCTATTGTTGCATGAAACTTGGTTTAGAGTCCTAGAAACACGTTGTTAGATGTTTCATACGTTCGTCAAACTTGTACAAAGCTCATTGAGGAACTTATAAGCTCTTATGTTGCATGAAACTTGGTTTAGAGTCTTAGAAACGAGTTGTTAGATGTTTCATAAGCTCGTCAAACTTGTACAAAGCTCATTGAGACACTTATAAACACTCATGTTGCATGAAACTTGGTTTAAAGTCCTAGAAACGCGTTGTTAGATGTTTCATACGTTCGTCAAACTTGTAGAAAGCTCATTGAGGAACTTATAAGCTCTCGGGTTGCATGAAACTTGGTTTATAGTCCTAGAAACACGTTGTTAGATGTTTCATACGTTCGTCAAACTTGTAGAAAGCTCATTGAGGAACTTATAAGCTCGCATGTTGCATGAAACTTGGTTTAGAGTCCTAGAAACACGTTGTTAGATGTTTCATACGTTCGTCAAACTTGTACAAAGCTCATTGAGGAACTTATAAGAACTCATGTTGCATGTAACTTGGTTTAGAGTCCTAGAAACACGTTGTTAGATATTTCATACGTTCGTCAAACTTGTACAAAGATCATTGAGGAACTTATAAGCTCTCATGTTGCATGAAACTTGGTTTAGAGTCCTAGAAACGGGTTGTTAGATGTTTCATAAGTTTGTCAAACTTATACAAAGCTAATTGAGACACTTAGAGCATGATTATTGCAGATATGGTCGAGCACAAATTCCTAGAATTTTTTTTGTTTATTTAATTATTTTTTTTTTTAAAAAAAAAAAAAAAAAATTCACCAATCATGGGCCGCCACGTGTCAGCGGGGCCCATGAACAGTGGAAGAAACGGTTCCGAAATAAGAGGTGAAAGAGGCTAACTCTTATGATTTTTGTGGGTCCCATCAGTTAAGAAACCCTTAAAAACCTCCAATAATTATGGTCTGATAAACACTCATGTTGCATGAAACTTGGTTTAAAGTCCTAGAAACGTGTTGTTAGATGTTTCATACGTTCGTCAAACTTGTACAAAGCTCATTGAGGAACTTATAAGCACTCATGTTGCATGAAACTTGGTTTGGAGTCCTAGAAACGCGTTGTTAGATGTTTCATACGTTCGTCAAACTTGTAGAAAGCTCATTGAGGAACTTATAAGCTATCATGTTGCATGAAACTTGGTTTTGAGTCCTAGAAACACGTTGTTAGATGTTTCATACATTCGTCAAACTTGTAGAAAGCTCATTGAGGAACTTATAGCTCTCATGTTGCATGAAACTTGGTTTAGAGTCCTAGAAACGCGTTGTTAGATGTTTCATACGTTCGTCAAACTTGTACAAAGCTCATTGAGGAACTTATAAGCTCTCATGTTGCATGAAACTTGGTTTAGAGTCCTAGAAACGGGTTGTTAGATGTTTCATAAGTTCGTCAAACTTATACAAAGCTCATTGAGATACTTATAAGCACTCATGTTGCATGAAACATGGTTTAGAGTCTTAGAAACGCGTTGTTAGATGTTTCATACGTTCGTCAAATTTGTACAAAGCTCATTGAGGAACTTATAAGCTCTCATGTTGCATGAAACTTGGTTTAGAGTCCTAGAAACGAGTTGTTAGATGTTTCATAAGTTCGTCAAACTTATACTAAGCTCATTGAGATACTTATAGCCCTCATGTTGCATGAAACTTGGTTTAGAGTCCTAGAAACGCGTTGTTAGATGTTTCATAAGTTCGTCAAACTTGTACAAAGCTCATTGAAACACTTATAAACACTCATGTTGCATGAAACTTGGTTTATAGTCCTAGAGAAACGCGCTGTTAGATGTTTCATACGTTCGTCAAACTTGTACAAAGCTCATTGAGGAACTTATAAGAACTCATGTTGCATGTAACTTGGTTTAGAGTCCTAGAAACGCGTTGTTAGATGTTTCATAAGTTCGTGAAAATTGTACAAAGCTCATTGAGGAACTTATAAGCACTCATGCTGCATGAAACTTGGTTTAGAGTCCTAGAAACGCGTTGTTAGATGTTTCATAAGTTCGTCAAACTTGTACAAAGCTCATTGAAACACTTATAAACACTCATGTTGCATGAAACTTGGTTAAGAGTCCTAGAAACGCGTTGTTAGATGTTTCATACGTTCGTCAAACTTGTACAAAGCTCATTGAGAAACTTATAAGCATTCATGTTGCATGAAACTTCGTTTCGAGTCCTAGAAACGTGTTGTTAGATGTTTCATACGTTCGTCAAACTTGTACAAAGCTCATTGAGGAACTTATAAGCACTCATGTTGCATGAAACTTGGTTTAGATTCCTAGAAACGCGTTGTTAGATGTTTCATACGTTCTTCAAACTTGTACAAAGCTCATTGAGGAACTTATAAGCTCTCATGTTGCATGAAACTTGGTTTAGAGTTCTAGAAACGAGTTGTTAGATGTTTCATATGTTCGTCAAACTTTACAAAGCTCATTGAGAAATTTATAAACACTCATGTTGCATGAAACTTGGTTTAATGTCCTAGAAACGCGTTGTTAGATGTTTCATACGTTCGTCAAAACTTGTACAAATCTCATTGAGGAACTTATAAGCACTCATGTTGCATGAAACTTGGTTTAGAGTCCTAGAAACGCGTTGTTAGATGTTTCATACGTTCGTGAAACTTGTAGAAAGCTCATTGAGGAACTTATAAGCTCGCATGTTGCATGAAACTTGGTTTAGAGTCCTAGAAACACGTTGTTAGATGTTTCATACGTTCGTCAAACTTGTACAAAGCTCATTGAGGAACTTATAAGCTCTCATGTGGCATGAAACTTGGTTTAGAGTCCTAGAAACGAGTTGTTAGATTTTTCATAAGTTCGTCAAACTTATACAAAGCTCATTGAGACACTTATAAACACTCATGTTGCATGAAACTTGGTTTAGAGTCCTAAAAAAGCGTTGTTAGATGTTTCATACGTTCGTGAAACTTGTACAAAGCTCATTGAGGAACTTATAAGCACTCATGTTGCATGAAACTTGGTTTAGAGTCCTAGAAAAGCGATGTTAGATGTTTCATACGTACGTCAAACTTGTACAAAGCTCATTGAGGAACTTATAAGAACTCATGTTGCATGTAACTTGGTTTAGAGTCCTAGAAACGCGTTGTTAGATGTTTCATAAGTTCGTGAAACTTGTACAAAGCTCATTGAGAAACTTATAAGCATTCATGTTGCATGAAACTTGGTTTCGAGTCCTAGAAACGTGTTGTTAGATGTTTCATACGTTCGTCAAACTTGTACAAAGCTCATTGAGGAACTTATAAGCTCTCATGTTGCATGAAACTTGGTTTAAAGTCCTAGAAACGCGTTGTTAGATGTTTCATACGTTCGTAAAACTTGTACAAAGCTCATTGAGGAACTTATAAGCACTCATGTTGCATGAAACTTGGTTTAGAGTCCTCGAAACGCGTTGTTAGATGTTTCATACGTTCTTCAAACTTGTACAAAGCTCATTGAGCAACTTATAAGCTCTATTGTTGCATGAAACTTGGTTTAGAGTCCTAGAAACACGTTGTTAGATGTTTCATACGTTCGTCAAACTTGTACAAAGCTCATTGAGGAACTTATAAGCTCTTATGTTGCATGAAACTTGGTTTAGAGTCTTAGAAACGAGTTGTTAGATGTTTCATAAGCTCGTCAAACTTGTACAAAGCTCATTGAGACACTTATAAACACTCATGTTGCATGAAACTTGGTTTAAAGTCCTAGAAACGCGTTGTTAGATGTTTCATACGTTCGTCAAACTTGTACAAAGCTCATTGAGGAACTTATAAGCACTCATGTTACATAAAACTTGGTTTAGAGTCCTAGAAACGCGTTGTTAGATGTTTCATACGTTCGTCAAACTTGTAGAAAGCTCATTGAGGAACTTATAAGCTCTCGGGTTGCATGAAACTTGGTTTATAGTCCTAGAAACACGTTGTTAGATGTTTCATACGTTCGTCAAACTTGTAGAAAGCTCATTGAGGAACTTATAAGCTCTCATGTTGCATGAAACTTGGTTTAGAGTCCTAGAAACACGTTGTTAGATGTTTCATACGTTCGTCAAATTTGGACAAAGCTCATTGAGGAACTTATAAGCTCTCATGTTGCATGAAACTTGGTTTAGAGTCCTAGAAACGAGTTGTTAGATGTTTCATAAGTTCGTCAAACTTATACAAAGCTCATTGAGACACTTATAAACACTCATGTTGCATGAAACTTGGTTTAGAGTCCTAGAAAAGCGTGGTTAGATGTTTCATACGTTCGTGAAACTTGTACAAAGCTCATTGAGGAACTTATAAGCACTCATGTTGCATGAAACTTGGTTTAGAGTCCTAGAAAAGCGTTGGTAGATGTTTCATACGTTCGTCAAACTTGTACAAAGCTCATTGAGGAACTTATAAGAACTCATGTTGCATGTAACTTGGTTTAGAGTCCTAGAAACGCGTTGTTAGATGTTTCATAAGTTCGTTAAACTTGTACAAAGCTCATTGAGGAACTTATAAGCATTCATGATGCATGAAACTTGGTTTCGAGTCCTAGAAACGTGTTGTTAGATGTTTCATACGTTCGTCAAACTTGTACAAAGCTCATTGAGGAACTTATAAGCTCTCATGTTGCATGAAACTTGGTTTAGAGTCCTAGAAACGCGTTGTTAGATGTTTCATACGTTCGTCAAACTTGTAGAAAGCTCATTGAGGAACTTATAAGCTATCATGTTGCATGAAAGTTGGTTTAGAGTCCTAGAAACACGTTGTTAGATGTTTCATACGTTCGTCAAACTTGTAGAAAGCTCATTGAGGAACTTATAAGCTCTCATGTTGCATGAAACTTGGTTTAGAGTCCTAGAAACGCGTTGCTAGATGTTTCATACGTTCGTCAAACTTGTACAAAGCTCATTGAGGAACTTATAAGCTCTCATGTTGCATGAAACTTGGTTTAGAGTCCTAGAAACGCGTTGCTAGATGTTTCATACGTTCGTCAAACTTGTACAAAGCTCATTGAGGAACTTATAAGCGCTCATGTTGCATGAAACTTGGTTTAGAGTCCTAGAAACAGGTTGTTAGATGTTTCATAAGTTCGTCAAACTTATACAAAGCTCATTGAGATACTTATAAGCACTCATGTTGCATGAAACATGGTTTAGAGTCCTAGAAACGCGTTGTTAGATGTGTCATACGTTCATCAAACTTATACAAAGCTCATTGAGGAACTTATAAGCTCTCATGTTGCATGAAACTTGGTTTAGAGTCCTAGAAACGAGTTGTTAGATGTTTCATAAGTTCGTCAAACTTATACAAAGCTCATTGAGATACTTATAGCACTCATGTTGCATGAAACTTGCTTTAGAGTCCTAGAAACGCGTTGTTAGATGTTTCATAAGTTCGTCAAACTTGTACAAAGCTCATTGAAACACTTATAAACACTCATGTTGCATGAAACTTGGTTTAGAGCCCTAGAAACGCGTTGTTAGATGTTTCATACGTTCGTCAAACTTGTACAAAGCTCATTGAGGAACTTATAAGAACTCATGTTGCATGTAACTTGGTCTAGAGTCCTAGAAACGCGTTGTTAGATGTTTCATAAGTTCGTGAAACTTGTACAAAGTTCATTGAGGAACTTATAAGCACTCATGCTGCATGAAACTTGGTTTAGAGTCCTAGAAACGCGTTGTTAGATGTTTCATAAGTTCGTCAAACTTGTACAAAGCTCATTGAAACACTTATAAACACTCATGTTGCATGAAACTTGGTTTAGAGTCCTAGAAACGCGTTGTTAGATGTTTCATACTTTCGTCAAACTTGTACAAAGCTCATTGAGAAACTTATAATCATTCATGTTGCATGAAACTTCATTTCGAGTCCTAGAAACGTGTTGTTAGATGTTTCATAGGTTCGTCAAACTTGTACAAAGCTCATTGAGGAACTTATAAGCACTCATGTTGCATGAAACTTGGTTTAGAGTCCTAGAAACGCGTTGTTAGATGTTTCATACGTTCTTCAAATTTGTACAAATCTCATTGAGGAACTTATAAGCTCTCATGTTGCATGAAACTTGGTTTAGAGTCCTAGAAACGAGTTGTTAGATGTTTCATAAGTTCGTCAAACTTGTACAAAGCTCATTGAGACATTTATAAACACTCATGTTGCATGAAACTTGGTTTAGAGTCCTAGAAAAGCGTTGTTAGATGTTTCATACGTTCGTGAAACTTGTACAAAGCTCATTGAGGAACTTATAAGCACTCATGTTGCATGAAACTTGGTTTAGAGTCCTAGAAAAGCGTTGTTAGATGTTTCATATGTTCGTCAAACTTGTACAAAGCTCATTGAGGAACTTATAAGAACTCTATTGTTGCATGTAACTTGGTTTAGAGTCCTAGAAACGCGTTGTTAGATGTTTCATAAGTTCGTGAAACTTGTACAAAGCTCATTGAGAAACTTATAAGCTCTTCATGTTGCATGAAACTTGGTTTCGAGTCCTAGAAACGTGTTGTTAGATGTTTCATACGTTCGTCAAACTTGTACAAAGCTCATTGAGGAACTTATAAGCTCTCATGTTGCATGAAACTTGGTTTAAAGTCCTAGAAACGCGTTGTTAGATGTTTCATTTGTTCGTAAAACTTGTACAAAGCTCATTGAGGAACTTATAAGCACTCATGTTGCATGAAACTTGGTTTAGAGTCCTCGAAACGCGTTGTTAGATGTTTCATACGTTCTTCAAACTTGTACAAAGCTCATTGAGCAACTTATAAGCTCTATTGTTGCATGAAACTTGGTTTAGAGTCCTAGAAACACGTTGTTAGATGTTTCATACGTTCGTCAAACTTGTACAAAGCTCATTGAGGAACTTATAAGCTCTTATGTTGCATGAAACTTGGTTTAGAGTCTTAGAAACGACGTTGTTAGATGTTTCATAAGCTCGTCAAACTTGTACAAAGCTCATTGAGGACACTTATAAACACTCATGTTGCATGAAACTTGGTTTAAAGTCCTAGAAACGCGTTGTTAGATGTTTCATACGTTCGTCAAACTTGTACAAAGCTCATTGAGGACACTTATAAGCACTCATGTTACATAAAACTTGGTTTAGAGTCCTAGAAACGCATTGTTAGATGTTTCATACGTTCGTCAAACTTGTAGAAAGCTCATTGAGGAACTTATAAGCTCTCGGGTTGCGTGAAACTTGGTTTATAGTCCTAGAAACACGTTGTTAGATGTTTCATACGTTCGTCAAACTTGTAGAAAGCTCATTGAGGAACTTATAAGCTCTCATGTTGCATGAAACTTGGTTTAGAGTCCTAGAAACACGTTGTTAGATGTTTCATACGTTCGTCAAATTTGGACAAAGCTCATTGAGGAACTTATAAGCTCTCATGTTGCATGAAACTTGGTTTAGAGTCCTAGAAACGAGTTGTTAGATGTTTCATAAGTTCGTCAAACTTATACAAAGCTCATTGAGGACACTTATAAACACTCATGTTGCATGAAACTTGGTTTAGAGTCCTAGAAAAGCGTGGTTAGATGTTTCATACGTTCGTGAAACTTGTACAAAGCTCATTGAGGAACTTATAAGCTACTCATGTTGCATGAAACTTGGTTTAGAGTCCTAGAAACAGCGTTGGTAGATGTTTCATACGTTCGTCAAACTTGTACAAAGCTCATTGAGGAACTTATAAGAACTCATGTTGCATGTAACTTGGTTTAGAGTCCTAGAAACGCGTTGTTAGATGTTTCATAAGTTCGTTAAACTTGTACAAAGCTCATTGAGGAACTTATAAGCATTCATGATGCATGAAACTTGGTTTCGAGTCCTAGAAACGTGTTGTTAGATGTTTCATACGTTCGTCAAACTTGTACAAAGCTCATTGAGGAACTTATAAGCTCTCATGTTGCATGAAACTTGGTTTAGAGTCCTAGAAACAGCGTTGTTAGATGTTTCATACGTTCGTCAAACTTGTAGAAAGCTCATTGAGGAACTTATAAGCTATCATGTTGCATGAAAGTTGGTTTAGAGTCCTAGAAACACGTTGTTAGATGTTTCATACGTTCGTCAAACTTGTAGAAAGCTCATTGAGGAACTTATAAGCTCTCATGTTGCATGAAACTTGGTTTAGAGTCCTAGAAACGAGTTGCTAGATGTTTCATACGTTCGTCAAACTTGTACAAAGCTCATTGAGGATACTTATAAGCTCTCATGTTGCATGAAACTTGGTTTAGAGTCCTAGAAACGCGTTGCTAGATGTTTCATACGTTCGTCAAACTTGTACAAAGCTCATTGAGGACACTTATAAGCGCTCATGTTGCATGAAACTTGGTTTAGAGTCCTAGAAACGCGTTGTTAGATGTTTCATAAGTTCGTCAAACTTATACAAAGCTCATTGAGGATACTTATAAGCACTCATGTTGCATGAAACATGGTTTAGAGTCCTAGAAACGCGTTGTTAGATGTGTCATACGTTCATCAAACTTATACAAAGCTCATTGAGGAACTTATAAGCTCTCATGTTGCAAGAAACTTGGTTTAGAGTCCTAGAAACGAGTTGTTAGATGTTTCATAGGTTCGTCAAACTTATACAAAGCTCATTGAGATACTTATAGCACTCATGTTGCATGAAACTTGGTTTAGAGTCCTAGAAACGCGTTGTTAGATGTTTCATAAGTTCGTCAAACTTGTACAAAGCTCATTGAGAAACTTATAAACACTCATGTTGCATGAAACTTGGTTTAGAGCCCTAGAAACGCGTTGTTAGATGTTTCATACGTTCGTCAAACTTGTACAAAGCTCATTGAGGAACTTATAAGAACTCATGTTGCATGTAACTTGGTCTAGAGTCCTAGAAACGCGTTGTTAGATGTTTCATAAGTTCTGTGAAACTTGTACAAAGTCTCATTGAGGAACTTATAAGCACTCATGCTGCATGAAACTTGGTTTAGAGTCCTAGAAACGCGTTGTTAGATGTTTCATAAGTTCGTCAAACTTGTACAAAGCTCATTGAAACACTTATAAACACTCATGTTGCATGAAACTTGGTTTAGAGTCCTAGAAACGCGTTGTTAGATGTTTCATACGTTCGTCAAACTTGTACAAAGCTCATTGAGAAACTTATAATCATTCATGTTGCATGAAACTTCGTTTCGAGTCCTAGAAACGTGTTGTTAGATGTTTCATAGGTTCGTCAAACTTGTACAAAGCTCATTGAGGAACTTATAAGCACTCATGTTGCATGAAACTTGGTTTAGAGTCCTAGAAACGCGTTGTTAGATGTTTCATACGTTCTTCAAATTTGTACAAATCTCATTGAGGAACTTATAAGCTCTCATGTTGCATGAAACTTGGTTTAGAGTCCTAGAAACGAGTTGTTAGATGTTTCATAAGTTCGTCAAACTTGTACAAAGCTCATTGAGACATTTATAAACACTCATGTTGCATGAAACTTGGTTTAGAGTCCTAGAAAAGCGTTGTTAGATGTTTCATACGTTCGTGAAACTTGTACAAAGCTCATTGAGGAACTTATAAGCACTCATGTTGCATGAAACTTGGTTTAGAGTCCTAGAAAAGCGTTGTTAGATGTTTCATATGTTCGTCAAACTTGTACAAAGCTCATTGAGGAACTTATAAGAAATCATGTTGCATGTAACTTGGTTTAGAGTCCTAGAAACGCGTTGTTAGATGTTTCATAAGTTCGTGAAACTTGTACAAAGCGCATTGAGGAACTTATAAGCATTCATGTTGCATGAAACTTGGTTTCGAGTCCTAGAAACGTGTTGTTAGATGTTTCATACGTTCGTCAAACTTGTACAAAGCTCATTGAGGAACTTATAAGCTCTCATTTTGCATGAAACTTGGTTTAAAGTCCTAGAAACGCGTTGTTAGATGTTTCATACGTTCGTCAAACTTGTACAAAGCTCATTGAGGAACTTATAAGCACTCATGTTGCATGAAACTTGGTTTACAGTCCTAGAAACGCGTTGTTAGATGTTTCATACGTTCTTCAAACTTGTACAAAGCTTATTGAGGAACTTATAAGCTCTCATGTTGCATGAAACTTGGTTTAGAGTCCTAGAAACACGTTGTTAGATGTTTCATACGTTCGTCAAACTTGTACAAAGCTCATTGAGGAACTTATAAGCTCTTATGTTGCATGAAACTTGGTTTAGAGTCTTAGAAACGAGTTGTTAGATGTTTCATAAGTTCGTCAAACTTGTACAAAGCTCATTGATACACTTATAAACACTCATGTTGCATGAAACTTGGTTTAAAGTCCTAGAAACGCGTTGTTAGATGTTTCATACGTTCGTCAAACTTGTACAAAGCTCATTGAGGAACTTATAAGCACTTATGTTGCATGAAACTTGGTTTAGAGTCCTAGAAACGCGTTGTTAGATGTTTCATACGTTCGTCAAACTTGTAGAAAGCTCATTGAGGAACTTATAAGCTCTCATGTTGCATGAAACTTGGTTTATAGTCCTAGAAACACGTTGTTAGATGTTTCATACGTTCGTCAAACTTGTACAAAGCTCATTGAGGAACTTATAAGCTCTCATGTTGCATGAAACTTGGTTTAGAGTCTTAGAAATGAGTTGTTATATTTTTCATAAGTTCGTCAAACTTGTACAAAGCTCATTGAGACACTTATAAACACTCATGTTGCATGAAACTTGGTTTAAAGTCCTAGAAACGCGTTGTTAGATGTTTCATACGTTCGTCACACTTGTACAAAGCTCATTGAGGAACTTATAAAGCTCTAATGTTGCATGAAACTTTGTTTAGAGTCCTAGAAACGCGTTGTTAGATGTTTCATAACTTCGTGAAACTTGTACAAAGCTCATTGAGGAACTTATAAGCACTCATGTTGCATGAAACTTGGTTTAGAGTCCTAGAAACGCGTTGTTAGATGTTTCATACGTTCGTGAAACTTGTACAAAGCTCATAGAGGAACTTATAAGCACTCATGTTGCATGAAACTTTGTTTAGAATCCTAGAAACGCGTTGTTAGATGTTTCATACGTTCGTCAAACTTGTACAAAGCTCATTGAGGAACTTATAAGCTCTCATGTTGCATGAAGCTTGGTTTAGAGTCCTAGAAACGCGTTGTTCGATGATTCATCAGTTCGTCAAACTTGTACAAAGCTCATTGAGGAACTTATAAGCACTAATGTTGTATGAAACTTGGTTTAGAGTCCTAGAAATGCATTGTTAGATATTTCATAAGTTTGTCAACTTGTACAATGCTCATTGAGGAACTTATAAGCACTCATGTTGCATGAAACTTGGTTTAGAGTCCTAGAAACGAGTTGTTAGATGTTTCATAAGTTCGTCAAACTTGTACAAAGCTCATTGAGACATTTATAATCACTCATGTTGCATGAAACTTGGTTTAGAGTCTTAGAAACGCGTTGTTATATGTTTCATACGTTCGTCAAACTTGTACAAAGCTCATTGAGGAACTTATAAGAACTCATGTTGCATGTAACTTGGTTTAGGGTCCTAGAAACGCGTTGTTAGATGTTTCATAAGTTCGTGAAACTTGTACAAAGCTCATTGAGGAACGTATAAGCACTCATGCTGCATGAAACTTGGTTTAGGGTCCTAGAAATCAGTTGTTAGATGTTTCATAAGTTCGTCAAACTTGTACAAAGCTCATTGAGGAACTTATAAGTTCTCATGTTGCATGAAACTTGATTTAGTCCTAGAAACGCGTTGTTAGATTTTTCATAAGTTCGTGAAATTTGTAAAAAGCTCATTGAGGAACTTATAAGAACTCATGTTGCATGAAACTTGGTTTGGAGTCCTAGAAACACATTGTTAGATGTTTCATACGTTCGTCAAACCTGTACAAAGCTCATTGAGGAATTATAAGCTCTCATGTTGCATGAAACTTGGTTTAGAGTATTAGAAACGAGTTGTTAGATGTTTTATAAGTTCGTGAAACTTGTACAAAGCTCATTGAGGAACTTATAAGCACTCATATTTCATGAAACTTGGTTTAGAGTCCTAGAAACGCGTTGTTAGATGTTTCATACGTTTGTCAAACTTGTACAAAGCTCATTAAGGAACTTAAAAAAGCTCTGATGTTTCATGAAACTTGATTTAGAGTCCTAGAAACGCGTTGTTAGATGTTTCATAAGTTCGTGAAACTTGTAAAAAGCTCATTGAGGAACTTATAAGCACTCATGTTACATGAAACTTGGTTTAGAATCCTAGAAACGCATTGTTAGATGTTTCATAAGTTCGTGAAACTTGTACAAAGCTCATTGAGATACTTATAAGCACTCATATTGCATGAAACTTGGTTTAGAGTACTAGAAACGCGTTGTTAGATGTTTCATAAGTTCGTCAAACTTGTACAAAGCTCAATGAGGAACTTATAAGCACTCATATTGCATGAAACTTGGTTTAGATTCTTAGAAACGCGTTGTTAGATGTTTCAAACGTTCGTCAAACTTGTGCAAAGCTCTTTGAGGAACTTATAAGCTCTCATGTTGCATGAAACTTGGTTTAGAGTCCTAGAAACGAGTTGTTAGATGTTTCATAATTTCGTCAAACTTGTACAAAGCTTATTGAGATACTTATAATCACTCATGTTGCATGAAACTTGGTTTAGAGTCCTAGAAACGCGTTGTTAGATGTTTCATAAGTTCATCAAGCTTGTACAAAGCTCATTGAGACACTTATAAACACTCATGTTGCATGAAACTTGGTTTAGAGTCCTAGAAACGGGTTGTTAGATGTTTCATAAGTTCGTCAAACTTATACAAAGCTCAATGAGGAACTTATAAGCACTCATATTGCATGAAACTTTGTTTAGATTCTTAGAAACGCGTTGTTAGATGTTTCAAACGTTCGTCAAACTTGTGCAAAGCTCTTTGAGGAACTTATAAGCTCTCATGTTGCATGAAACTTGGTTTAGAGTCCTAGAAAAGCGTTGTTAGATATTTCATACATTTGTCAACTTGTACAATGCTCATTGAGGAACTTATAAGCACTCATGTTGCATGAAACTTGGTTTAGAGTCCTAGAAACGCGTTGTTAGATGTTTCATAAGTTCGTCAAACTTGTACAAAGCTCTATGAGGAACTTATAAACACTCATGTTGCATGAAACCTGGTTTAGAGTCCTAGAAACGCGTTGTTAGATATTTCATAAGTTTGTGAAACTTGTACAAAGCTCATTGAGGAACTTCTAAGCACTCATCTTGCTTGAAACTTTGTTTAGAGTCCTAGAAACGCGTTGTTAGATTTTTCATACGTTCGTCAAACTTGTACAAAGCTCTTTGAGGAACTTATAAGCTCTCATGTTGCATGAGACGTGGTTTAGAGTCCTAGAAACGCGTTGTTAGATGTTTCATAAGTTCATCAAATCTGTACAAAGCTCATTGGGACACTTATAAACACTCATGTTGCATGAAACTTGGTTTAGAGTCCTAGAAACGCGTTGTTAGATGTTTCATAAGTTCGTGAAACTTGTAAAAAGCTCATTGAGGAACTTATAAGCACTCATGTTACATGAAACTTGGTTTAGAGTCCTAGAAACGCATTGTTAGATGTTTCATAAGTTCGTCAAACTTGTACAAAGCTCATTGAGATACTTATAAGCACTCATATTGCATGAAACTTGGTTTAGAGTCCTAGAAACGCGTTGTTAGATGTTTCATAAGTTCGTCAAACTTGTACAAAGCTCAATGAGGAACTTATAAGCACTCATATTGCATGAAACTTGGTTTAGATTCTTAGAAATGCGTTGTTAGATGTTTCAAACGTTCGTCAAACTTGTGCAAAGCTCTTTGAGGAACTTATAAGCTCTCATGTTGCATGAAACTTGGTTTAGAGTCCTAGAAACGAGTTGTTAGATGTTTCATAATTTCGTCAAACTTGTACAAAGCTTATTGAGATACTTATAATCACTCATGTTGCATGAAACTTGGTTTAGAGTCCTAGAAACGCGTTGTTAGATGTTTCATAAGTTCATCAAGCTTGTACAAAGCTCATTGAGACACTTATAAACACTCATGTTGCATGAAACTTGGTTTAGAGTCCTAGAAACGGGTTGTTAGATGTTTCATAAGTTCGTCAAACTTATACAAAGCTCAATGAGGAACTTATAAGCACTCATATTGCATGAAACTTGGTTTAGATTCTTAGAAACGCGTTGCTAGATGTTTCAAACGTTCGTCAAACTTGTGCAAAGCTCTTTGAGGAACTTATAAGCTCTCATGTTGCATGAAACTTGGTTTAGAGTCCTAGAAAAGCGTTGTTAGATATTTCATACATTTGTCAACTTGTACAATGCTCATTGAGGAACTTATAAGCACTCATGTTGCATGAAACTTGGTTTAGAGTCCTAGAAACGTGTTGTTAGATGTTTCATAAGTTCGTCAAACTTGTACAAAGCTCTATGAGGAACTTATAAACACTCATGTTGCATGAAACCTGGTTTAGAGTCCTAGAAACACGTTGTTAGATATTTCATAAGTTTGTGAAACTTGTACAAAGCTCATTGAGGAACTTCTAAGCACTCATCTTGCTTGAAACTTTGTTTAGAGTCCTAGAAACGCGTTGTTAGATTTTTCATACGTTCGTCAAACTTGTACAAAGCTCTTTGAGGAACTTATAAGCTCTCATGTTGCATGAGACGTGGTTTAGAGTCCTAGAAACGCGTTGTTAGATGTTTCATAAGTTCATCAAATTTGTACAAAGCTCATTGGGACACTTATAAACACTCATGTTGCATGAAACTTGGTTTAGAGTCCTAGAAACGCGTTGTTAGATGTTTCATAAGTTCGTGAAACTTGTAAAAAGCTCATTGAGGAACTTATAAGCACTCATGTTACATGAAACTTGGTTTAGAGTCCTAGAAACGCATTGTTAGATGTTTCATAAGTTCGTCAAACTTGTACAAAGCTCTTTGAAACTGGTACAAGTTTGACGAACGTATGAAACATCTAACAACGCGTTTCTAGGACTCTAAACCAAGTTTCATGCAACATGAGTGCTTATAGGTTCCTCAATGAGCTTTGTACAAGTTTGACGAACGTATGAAACATCTAACATTGTGTTTCTAGGACTCTAAACCAAGTTTCATGCAACTTGAGTGATTATAAGTGTCTCAATGAGCTTTGTGCAAGTTTGACGAACTTATGAAACATCTAACAACGCATTTCTAGGACTCTAAACCAAGTTTCAGCACACATGAGTGCGTATAAGTGTCTCAATGAGCATTGTACAAGTTTGTCTAACTTACGAAACATCTAACAACGCGTTTCTAGGAATCTAAACCAAGCTTCATGCAACATGAGTGCTTATAAATGTCTTAATGAGCTTCGTACAAGTTTAACGAACTTACGAAACATCTAAAAACGCGTATCGAAGATTCTAAACCAAGATTCATGGAACATGAGTGCTTATAAGTTCCTCAATGAGCTTTTTATAACTTTGACGAACTTATCAAACATCTAACCACATGGTTTCTAGGACTCTAAACCAGGTTTCATGCAACATGTGTGCTTATAAGTGTCCCAATGAGCGTTGTACAAGTTTGACGAACTTATGAAACATCTAGCAACATATTTCTAGGACTCTAAACCAAGTTTCATGCAACATGAGTGCTTATAAGTGTCTCAATGAGCTTTGTACAAGTTTGACGAACTTACGAAACATCTAACAACGCGTTTATAAGACTATAAACCAGGCTTCATGCAACTTGAGTGCTTATAAGTTTCTCAATGAGCTTTGTAAAAGTTTTACGAATTTATGAAACATCTAGCAACGTGTTTCTAGGACTCTAAACCAAGTTTCATGCAACATGAGTGCTTATAAGTGTCTCAATGATCTTTGTACAAGTTTGACGAACTTATGAAACATCTAGCAACGTGTTTCTAGGACTCGAAACCAAGTTTCATGCAACATGAGTGCTTATAAGTGTCTCAATAAGCTTTGTACAAGTTTGTCGAACTTATGAAACTTCTAGCAACGTGTCTCTAGGACTCTAAACCAAGTTTCATGCAACATGAGTGGTTATAAGTGTCTCAATGAGCTTTGTACAAGTTTGAAGAACTTATGAAACATCTAGCAACGTGTTTCTAGGACTCTAAACCAAGTTTCATGCAACATGAGTGCTTCTAAGTGTCTCAATGAGCTTTGTACAAGTTTGACGAACTTACGAAACATCTACTAATGCGTATCGAGGACTCTAAACCAAGCTTCATAAAACATTAGTGCTTATAAGTTTCTCAATGAGCTTTGTACAATTTTGACGAACTTATAAAACATCTAACAACACGTTTCTAGGACTCTAAACCAAGTTGTATGAAACATGAGTGCTTTTGAGTGTCTCAATGAGCTTTGTACTAGTTTGACGAACTTATGAAAAATCTAACAACGCGTTTCTAGGACTATAAACCAAGTTTCATTCAACATGAGTGCTTATAAGTGTCTCAATGAGCTTTTTACAAGTTTATCGAACTTACGAAACATCTAACAACGCGTTTCTAGGACTCTAAACCAAGCTTCATGCAACATCAGTACTTATAAATGTCTTAATGAGCTTTCTACAAGTTTGACGAACTTACGAAACATCTAAAAACGAGTATCGAAGACTCGAAACCAAGTTTCATGCAACATGACTGCTTATAAGTTCCTCAATGACCTTTGTATAACTTTGACGAACTTATAAAACATCTAACCACGTGGTTTCTAGGACTTTAAACCAGGTTTCATGCCACATGAGTGCTTATAAGTGTCTCAATGAGCTTTGTGCAAGTTTGTCGAACTTATAAAACATCTAACAACGCGTTTCTAGGACTCTAAACCAAGTTTCATGCAACATGAGTGATTATAAGTGTCTCAATGAGCTTTGTACAAGTTTCACGAACTTACGAAACATCTAGCTACGTGTTTCTCGGACTCTAAACCAAGTTTCTTGCAATATGAGTGCTTATAAGTGTCTCATTCAGCTTTGTACAAGTTTGACGAATTTACGAAACATCTAACAACGCGTATCGAGGACTCTAAACCAAGCTTCATGCAACATGAGTGCTTATAAGTGTCTCAATGAGCTTTGTACAAGTTTGACGAACTTATGAAACATCTAATAACGTGGTTTCTAGGACTTTAAACCAAGTTTCGTGCCACATGAGTGCTTATAAACGTCTTAATGAGCTTTTCAAAAGTTTGACGAACTTATGAAACATCTAACAACACGTTTCTAGGATTCTAAACCAAGTTTCATGCAACATGAGTTCCTATAAGTGTCTCAATCAGCTTTTTACAAGTTTGACGAACTTACGAAACATCTAACAACGCGTTTCTAGGACACTAAATCAAGCTTCATGCAACTTGAGTGCTTATAAGTGTTTCAATAAGCTTTGTACAAGTTTGACGAACTTACGAAACA
Source organism: Cochlearia excelsa (assembly GCA_963556525.1). Classification (NCBI taxonomy): domain Eukaryota; kingdom Viridiplantae; phylum Streptophyta; class Magnoliopsida; order Brassicales; family Brassicaceae; genus Cochlearia; species Cochlearia excelsa. The sequence goes on along the minus strand of OY748327.1, from coordinate 32,021,044 downwards.
TCTAACAACGCGTATCGAGGACTCTAAACCAAGCTTCATGCAACATGAGTGCTTATAAGTGTCTCAATGAGCTTTTTACAAGTTTTACCAACTTATGAAACATCTAACAACGTGTTTTCTAGTACTCTAAACCAAGCTTCATGCAACATGAGTTTTTATAAGTGTCTCAATGACCTTCGTACAAGTTTGACGAACTTATGAAATATCTAACATTATGGTTTCTAGGACTCTAAACCAAGTTTCATGACACGTGAATGCTTATAAGTGCCTCAATGAGCTTTGTACAAGTTTGACGAACTTACGAAACATATAACAATGCGTATCGGGGACTCTAAACCAAGTTTCATGCCTCATGAGTGCTTATAAGTGTCTCATTGAGCTTTGTACAAGTTTTACGAACTTATATAAAATTTAACAACACGTTTCTAGGACTAAACCAAGTTTCATGCAACATGAGTGCTTCTAAGTGTCTCAGTGAGCTTTCTACAAGTTTGACGAACTTATCAAACATCTAACAACATGGTTTCTAGGACTTTAAACCGAGGTTCAAGCCACATGAGTGCTTCTAAGTGTCTCAATGAGCTTTTTACAAGTTTGACGAACTTATGAAATATCTAACAACGCGTTTCTAAGACTCTTAACCAAGTTTCGTGCAACATGAGTACTTATAAATGTCTTAATGAGCTTTTTACAAGTTTGACGAACTTGCGAAACATCTAAAAACGCGTATCGAAGACTCTTAACCAAGTTTCAAGCAACATGAGTGCATTTAACTTCCTCAATGAACTTTGTACAAGTTTGACAACTTATTAAACATCTAACCACGTGGTTTCTAGGACTCTAAACCAGGTTTCATGCAACATGAGTCCTTATAAGTGTCTCAATGAGCTTTGTACAAGTTTGACGAACTTATGAAACATCTAACAACGCGTTTCTAGGACTCTAAACAAAGTTTCATGCAACATGAGTGCTTATAAATGTCTCAATGAGCTTTGTACAAGTTTGTGGAACTTACGAAACATCTAACAACATGTTTATAAGACTCTAAACCAAGCTTCATGCAACATGAGTGCTTATAAATGACTTAATGAGCTTTGTACAAGTTTGACGAACTTACGAAACATCTAAAAACACGTATCGAAGACTCTAAACCAAGTTTCATGCAACACGAGTGCTTATAAGTTCCTCAATGAGCTTTGTACAAGTTTGACGAACATATCAAACATCTAACAACGTGGTTTCTAGGACTCTAAACCACGTTTCAGGCCACATGAGTGCTTATAAGTGTCTCAATCAGTTTTGTACAAGTTTGACGAACTTATAAAACATCTAACAACGCATTTCTAGGACTCTAAACCAAGTTTCATGCAACATGAGTGCTTATAAGTGTCTCAATGAGATTTGTCAAGTTTGAAGAACTTATAAAACATCTAAAACGTGTTTGTAGGACTCTAAACAAGGTTTTATATCTAAAAACGTGGTTTCTACGACTCTTTACCAAGCTTCATGCAACATGAGGATTTATAAGTGTCTCAATGAGCTTTGTACAAGTTTGAAGAACTTATAAAACATCTAACAATGCGTTTATAGGACTCTAAACAAGGTTTCATGCCACTTGAGTGCTTATAAGTGTCTCAATGAGTTTTGAACAAGTTTGTAGAACTTATAAAACATCTAACAACGCGTTTCTAGGACTCTAAACCAATTTTCATTCAACATGAGTGCTTATAAATGTCTCTATGAGCTTTTTACAAGTTTGACGAACTTACGAAACATCTAACAACGCGTATCGGGTACTCTAAACCAAGCTTCATGCAACATGAGTTCTTATAAGTGTCTCAATTAGCTTTGTACTAGTTTGACGAACTTATGAAACGTCTAACAATGTGGTTTCTAGAACTCTAAACCAAGTTTCATGCCACATGAGTGCTTATAAGTGTCTCGATTATCTTTGTACAAGTTTGACGAAACTATAAAACATCTAACAACATGTTTCTAGGACTCTAAACCTGGTTTCATGCAACATGAGTGTTTTCTAAGTGTCTCAATGAGCTTTGTACAAGTTTGACGAACTTATGAAAAATCTAACAACGCGTTTCTAGGACTCTATACCAAGTTTCATGCAACATGAGTGCTTATAAGTGTCTCAATGAGCTTTGTATAAGTTTTTCAAACCTACGAAACATCTAACAACGCGTTTCTAGGACTATAAACCAAGTTTCATTCAACATGAGTGCTTATAAGTGTCTCAATGAGCTTTTTACAAGTTTATCGAACTTACGAAACATCTAACAACGCGTTTCTAGGACTCTAAACCAAGCTTCAAGCAACATCAGTACTTATAAATGTCTTAATGAGCTTTCTACAAGTTTGACGAACTTACGAAACATCTAAAAACGAGTATCGAAGACTCGAAACCAAGTTTCATGCAACATGACTGCTTATAAGTTCCTCAATGACCTTTGTATAACTTTGACGAACTTATAAAACATCTAACCACGTGGTTTCTAGGACTTTAAACCAGGTTTCATGCCACATGAGTGCTTATAAGTGTCTCAATGAGCTTTGTGCAAGTTTGTCGAACTTATAAAACATCTAACAACGCGTTTCTAGGACTCTAAACCAAGTTTCATGCAACATGAGTGATTATAAGTGTCTCAATGAGCTTTGTACAAGTTTCACGAAACTTACGAAACATCTAGCTACGTGTTTCTCGGACTCTAAACCAAGTTTCTTGCAATATGAGTGCTTATAAGTGTCTCATTCAGCTTTGTACAAGTTTGACGAATTTACGAAAACATCTAACAACGCGTATCGAGGACTCTAAACCAAGCTTCATGCAACATGAGTGCTTATAAGTGTCTCAATGAGCTTTGTACAAGTTTGACGAACTTATGAAACATCTAATAACGTGGTTTCTAGGACTTTAAACCAAGTTTCGTGCCACATGAGTGCTTATAAACGTCTTAATGAGCTTTTCAAAAGTTTGACGAACTTATGAAACATCTAACAACACGTTTCTAGGATTCTAAACCAAGTTTCATGCAACATGAGTTCCTATAAGTGTCTCAATCAGCTTTTTACAAGTTTGACGAACTTACGAAACATCTAACAACGCGTTTCTAGGACACTAAATCAAGCTTCATGCAACTTGAGTGCTTATAAGTGTTTCAATAAGCTTTGTACAAGTTTGACGAACTTACGAAACATCTAACAACGCGTATCGAGGACTCTAAACCAATCTTCATGCAACATGAGTGCTTATAAGTGTCTCAATGAGCTTTTTACAAGTTTTACCAACTTATGAAACATCTAACAACGTGTTTTCTAGTACTCTAAACCAAGCTTCATGCAACATGAGTTTTTATAAGTGTCTCAATGACCTTCGTACAAGTTTGACGAACTTATGAAATATCTAACATTATGGTTTCTAGGACTCTAAACCAAGTTTCATGACACGTGAGTGCTTATAAGTGCCTCAATGAGCTTTGTACAAGTTTGACGAACTTACGAAACATATAACAATGCGTATCGGGGACTCTAAACCAAGTTTCATGCCTCATGAGTGCTTATAAGTGTCGCATTGAGCTTTGTACAAGTTTTACGAACTTATATAAAATTTAACAACACGTTTCTAGGACTAAACCAAGTTTCATGCAACATGAGTGCTTCTAAGTGTCTCAGTGAGCTTTCTACAAGTTTGACGAACTTATCAAACATCTAACAACATGGTTTCTAGGACTTTAAACCGAGGTTCAAGCCACATGAGTGCTTCTAAGTGTCTCAATGAGCTTTTTACAAGTTTGACGAACTTATGAAATATCTAACAACGCGTTTCTAAGACTCTTAACCAAGTTTCGTGCAACATGAGTACTTATAAATGTCTTAATGAGCTTTTTACAAGTTTGACGAACTTGCGAAACATCTAAAAACGCGTATCGAAGACTCTTAACCAAGTTTCAAGCAACATGAGTGCATTTAACTTCCTCAATGAACTTTGTACAAGTTTGACAACTTATTAAACATCTAACCACGTGGTTTCTAGGACTCTAAACCAGGTTTCATGCAACATGAGTCCTTATAAGTGTCTCAATGAGCTTTGTACAAGTTTGACGAACTTATGAAACATCTAACAACGCGTTTCTAGGACTCTAAACAAAGTTTCATGCAACATGAGTGCTTATAAATGTCTCAATGAGCTTTGTACAAGTTTGTGGAACTTACGAAACATCTAACAACATGTTTATAAGACTCTAAACCAAGCTTCATGCAACATGAGTGCTTATAAATGACTTAATGAGCTTTGTACAAGTTTGACGAACTTACGAAACATCTAAAAACACGTATCGAAGACTCTAAACCAAGTTTCATGCAACACGAGTGCTTATAAGTTCCTCAATGAGCTTTGTACAAGTTTGACGAACATATCAAACATCTAACAACGTGGTTTCTAGGACTCTAAACCACGTTTCAGGCCACATGAGTGCTTATAAGTGTCTCAATCAGTTTTGTACAAGTTTGACGAACTTATAAAACATCTAACAACGCATTTCTAGGACTCTAAACCAAGTTTCATGCAACATGAGTGCTTATAAGTGTCTCATTGAGCTTTGTACAAGTTTGACGAACTTATGAAACATATAACAACGCGTTTATAGGACTCTAAACCAAGTTTCATGCAACATGAGTGCTTATAAGTGTCTCAATGAGATTTGTCAAGTTTGAAGAACTTATAAAACATCTAAAACGTGTTTGTAGGACTCTAAACAAGGTTTTATATCTAAAAACGTGGTTTCTACGACTCTTTACCAAGCTTCATGCAACATGAGGATTTATAAGTGTCTCAATGAGCTTTGTACAAGTTTGAAGAACTTATAAAACATCTAACAATGCGTTTATAGGACTCTAAACAAGGTTTCATGCCACTTGAGTGCTTATAAGTGTCTCAATGAGTTTTGAACAAGTTTGTAGAACTTATAAAACATCTAACAACGCGTTTCTAGGACTCTAAACCAATTTTCATTCAACATGAGTGCTTATAAATGTCTCTATGAGCTTTTTACAAGTTTGACGAACTTACGAAACATCTAACAACGCGTTTCTAGGACTCTAAATCAAGTTTCATGCAACTTGAATGCTTATAAGTGCTTTGTACAAGTTTGACGAACTTACGAAACATCTAACAACGCGTATCGGGTACTCTAAACCAAGCTTCATGCAACATGAGTTCTTATAAGTGTCTCAATTAGCTTTGTACTAGTTTGACGAACTTATGAAACGTCTAACAATGTGGTTTCTAGAACTCTAAACCAAGTTTCATGCCACATGAGTGCTTATAAGTGTCTCGATTATCTTTGTACAAGTTTGACGAAACTATAAAACATCTAACAACACGTTTCTAGGACTCTAAACCTGGTTTCATGCAACATGAGTGCTTTCTAAGTGTCTCAATGAGCTTTGTACAAGTTTGACGAACTTATGAAAAATCTAACAACGCGTTTCTAGGACTCTATACCAAGTTTCATGCAACATGAGTGCTTATAAGTGTCTCAATGAGCTTTGTATAAGCTTTTCAAACCTACGAAACATCTAACAACGCGTTTCTAGGACTCTAAACCAAGCTTCATGCAACATGAGTACTTATAAGTGTCTCAATGAGCTTTGTACAAGTTTGACGAACTTATGAAACATCTAACAACGCGTTTCTAGGACTCTAAACAAAGTTTCATGCAACATAAGTGCTTATAAGTGTCTTAATGAGCTTTGTACAAGTTTTTTGAACTTACGAAACATCTAACAACGCGTTTCGAGGACTCTAAACCAAACTACATGCAACATGAGTAGTTATAAATGTCTTAATGAGCTTTGTACAAGTTTGACCAACTTTGGAAACATCTAAAAACGCGTTTCTAGAACTCTAAACCAAGTTTCATGCAACATAAGTTCTTCTTAGTGTCTCGATGAGCTTTTTACAAATTTGTCGAACTTATGAAACATCTGGCAACGCGTTTCTAGGACTCTAAACCAAGTTTCATGCAACATGAGTGCTTATAAGTGTCTCAATGAGCTTTGTACAAGTTTGACGAACTTATCAAACATCGAACAACGCGTTTCTAGGAATCTAAACCAAGTTTCATTCAACATGAGTTCTTATAAGTGTCTCAATGATCTTTGTACAATTTGACGAAATTCCGAAACATCAAACAATGCGTTTCTAGGACTCTAATCCAAGCTTCATACAACTTGAGTGCTGATAAGTGTCTCAATGAGCTTTGTACAAGTTTGACGAATTTACGAAACATCTAACAACGCCTATCGAGGACTCTAAACCAAGCTTCATGCAACATAAGTGCTTATAAGTGTCTCAATGAGCTTTGTACAAGTTTGACGAACTTATGAAAAATCTAACAACGTGTTTCTAGGACTCTAAACCAAGTTTCATGCAGCATGAGTACTTATAAGTGTCTCAATGAGCTTTGTACAAGTTAGTCAAACTAATGAAACATCTAACAACGCCTTTCTAGGACTCTAAACCAATAAACGATAAGTTCATTAGCCTAGTCTTAAACTAATTAAAACTAGTTAACTTGGACCATAGATTCTTCATTCCATGCATTTTCAAAGATGGAAGAATGTAAAATATTTATGTTTTACGAAAATTTGCTAATCATCACACTAAATACAAGTCTTACCCGAGTTTGTAGAACTCAAAAGATGACCAATTTATCAATCGGCCAAGCAATTGATGAACCAAGTGCATCTCTCATGTACTCGATTTCATATGATGTCCTCCAAACTGCTGCATCGTCCACCTTCACTTTGTCTATCCAAATTCGAGCAGCATTTGATCCCAAGCGAACAAAGTGGACTTTTTGCTCTGGGTCAGTTGAATGCACACGTCCTTCAGCAACGACTCGCCTAGTTCCGTTAATATCGAAGATCTTACAACTCTGATTTGCCTTGATAACTTGATCTCCCTTATTGCGCTGTCATTAATCAACAAAAACTCACACAAGTAAGTAGACAAAAGAGACATATATCATCTCTTTTGATACATTAACAACAAAACATCTCTTCATTACATATACTTACAGGAGATTTCCGAAGAGGTGATGGTGTAGCGATTGGAGTTTCCCTTCTCGGAGATTTAAGTCCTGGATATTCTTCACGAGTAGATTTTGAACATCCTCCTCCTGCGGATTTGACTCCTGTTGTCTGAACAATTGATGCATAACTCTCAGATGTGTCTTGAAAGACAACTTTTGCAGCAGGCCATGATACAAAAGACAACACACAATCATCAAGGTATGTCACACTCATCGTTGGTCTCCATATGAATGTCTCAGGTTGATGTACCACATCAACATATACTTTCACTGCATTCGGTCCTAAAGGGAGTCCATTAACCAATGCTTTAGGATCTTTTGTATGCCAACGTCCTTCAGCCACAACTACATCATCTGAAGTCAAATCCAGGAGTTTGCATTTCTTCAGGGAATTTGTTCTTGAACCCTGTTAAAAAAATAAAACAACAATATGTGTTCAACTTATCAATACTCTATATAATCATATACTAATTAAACTTACCAGTGCCTCAATGTGTTCTGGTTGGTGTTCAGGTTCTTGATTAACACACTTATCCGCAGGCCATGCAATCATATTCCCAACAGCTTCCTCAACTGTGAACATGTTACTCGCAGGTCTCCAAAGGAAAGCTTCTGGTAAAATCGCAATGTCGACCAAGACTTTAACATCCGTAGGGCCTAGGCGAGTGTCATTGACTAAATCATTCGGATCAGAAGAAATAATGCGTCCCTCAGCAGCGTTTGCTTCACCACCATCCCATTCAACCAAGAAACACTTCGGTAGTGTTTTTTGTTCACACTCTGCTAAAAGATAAATGTCAGGATGTAAACTAACAACGGATTCACAAGATATTTAAAAGTTACTTACTTTTGGAGTTGAGTTTTCACCAACTTCGGTTTCTTGTCTCTTCTACATACAACCAACAAAACATCCTAAGTATATATTAATTAAGCTTCAGTAATAATTTATATTCAAATATAGAAATCACTAACCTGAAAACCCATTTTCAGGATCTTTTCTTCTAACTCAAGGACCTTGTTGTTGAGTTGAACTTGGTTTTCTTGCATGTCAGTCATACACTTCTGCTTCACTTGGAAACAAGCTAATTTGGTCTTAGTCATGTGCCTACCCATTGCCCTCATACGACCAGGATTGTCAGGTCCTAACATTTGGCTAAGTGAGTCTTGTCCGTCATTAGTAGGATTTGATTCATTACCAATCTCAGCTGCCTTTTGCTGCAAACCAAAAGTAACAGATTAAAATATTGAATACCAAAACAAAAATCACACTCATATAACTCACAATCTTTTCTGCAGCAAGTGCATTCACCGGTGTGCCATCTTTTTTTGTACGAGACTTCACCCAGACCTTCATTCTTGTCAGTCTGAAGTCTCATTTTTCTAACCCCAAAAAGTTTCATTATAATCCGTTAGTATATATTCAAAAGTAAAGTAGAGTTAGAATCTGATAGTATTCATTCTTACCATCTCTTCAGTAAGCCTGACCATTCCTTTGCGACTACACGTGTGTGGGATCTGCTTGCGCTTTCTTTCCCTGTAGCTTTCGCTCACCAACTAATAGAATTTTGTTAGTACTTAAAAAATCTAATATCAAACAGTTAAGATAACTTAATTCCATATCAATATATACCTTAAATTCTTCGCTTGTTTTGAGCTTCACAAATTTACGCCATTCAATTGGATTAACATTTTTAGGACGCAGGTTCATCCTTTGTTGGTTATTGCAAGCTTCACGGATGTCCTTAACCATCCGAGATTTCGATGACCGAAACAGACATCCCATCTGCTTAAACACTGCACTCCTCTGATACTCCTCATCCAGCTCAAACCTTTCCTGCAAACACAGACAATACAATAAATTTGGTTAGTAGACATAATTCTAATGTAGTCAACTAAATTGTTAGACAAAATTACACTATCACCTGGATAGATCTCCAGAGTACTATCTTATGATCTTCACTTATTTTCGTCCACCGATCAAGTGTTATTGGAACATAATCTCGGACTAATGGACCTAGATATGATGAGAGTTTAACTGACCCAGGACCACACGGTTCTCCATAAAAGGTGAAATCTACTTTCACTCTAGCATTACGATCCTTAGCGATATCTTTCATCCTTGTTGGTCCTCTCTGTCTCTTAGGCCTTGGTTCAACAACATGATCTTCATCTTCATTCACCTGAACCTCACCTATGGGCTCATCCTCATTAATTCCTTTTTCAGATAATTCAACAGCAGGTGTCAAAAAGGAATGATCATCTGCTTCCTGAGTAGCATTTGGTGCTGCTTTGGTAGTAACCACAAATTCCACCTCCTCATTTTCTTGTTGATCATTCTTTTTTGATTTTCTTCCCCTCTTTTTCTTTGTATCTCCCATTTTAATTCACCTAAAAGTAGGAAGAAAAGGAGTTAGATCAATTCAATGATACAACCACAAAAAATGAAAAATCACTAAGTTACAAAAAACATACACACAAAACAAAAATCCTAATATTCGATAAGCTACATTTCGACATATATTCCTTCACAATCAGAGCGAGTATTTTCAGCTTCTTCCATTTCAACTTCCATGTCTGTTTCAGCAGGTAATGGTCCAATGTCTGCAATTACATCATCATTCTGACTAAATTTTCTTGAAGGACCCCTCATAACAACATGCCAGTTTGATGTCTCATTCTCTCTCAAGTAAAACACCTGCTTTTCTTGAGAGGCTAATATGTATGGATCCCTTAGGAACGACACTTGACTATTATTCAGATTAACTAGTGTGAAACCATCATCTATCCTAACTCCATTACCATTGACAGCCCAATTACACTTGAATAGAGGTACGTAAAAGACATTATAATCCAGTAGTATAATGTTTGTTAGTATCCCGTAGTATGAAACCCAATCTACCACTTATGATGTGTCTCTAACACTAGACCTACAGATTGCCGTAGCCTCATAATAAATCCCACTATTCTGACTTTTCCTATCAACTGATCTTGTGCGAAACCGAGACCCATTCACTATATATCCTGTATATGACCGTGCAGAGTAACGAGGACCAAACGCCAACCACTTAAGTGTTTCTCCATGTGTGTCTGAAGCTAGAGGTATCTAACAATTAAACCAAAAATCACAATCAGACATGTTAAATTAGGTATACTAACATCAAAATCACAATCAGACATGTTGAATTATAACTTGCCTTTTCTTTTAGCCAAGATGGAAAATTCTCAGTATGCTTACTCCATAAAAACGAAGCATCACGCCGACATCTTGCGTTTGAGTCTTGCAAGTACTGAAGATGTTCACTTGTAGGAGATTGCAAAATAAAAGGAAATCATCACCCGGTATTTTATAGAATAATTTAGATAAAGTGTAAATAATCGATGAACTTACTCTACATAAGGTTCGACGACAGCCATATTTTGAATCACAGCAAGATGTGCAATTTTCTTCTCTGTTTCAGTAAGAGAGATTGGAGTGCTGGCGGATATAGGACGACCCTCCAGTATAGAACTATTCTCATACTCAGTGTTTCTATCTTCTATTTCATTAACATTTGTTGTCTTCTTCAAAAATTCATTACAAAACCGGATGCATTCTTCTGCAAGATAGGACTCAGCAATGCATCCTTCAGGTCTTGTTGGGTTTCTCACAAAGTCTTTTAAAACTTTCATGTACCTACAAATTTCAATCATCCAGGTTTGAGCAAATTAAAAGACATTTAAAACAAGTTATAAGATATAAAGTATACCTCTCAAAAGGGTACATCCATCTGAAATGGACAGGTCCACCAAGACGCGTTTCTCTTCCTAGATGTACCGTCAAATGAACCATTATATCAAAGAAACTTGGAGCAAAGAACCTTTCAAACATGTAGAGAGTTTCAACTATCTCAGCTTCCATTGCCAAAATTTGCTCCATATCAATAACTCGCTGGCACAAGTGGTTGAAAAAGGAACATAATCGTAGGATTGCTGTTCTAGGACCTTTTGGCAGCAAACCTCTTAGGGCAATAGAAAGAAGTTGTTGCATCAACACATGGTAATCGTGTGATTTCAGACTTGTGACCTTGGAATCATCTAATGACACGCCTCTTGATATGTCTGAGCAGTAACCATCAGGTCCTTTGAAGTCAAAGAGTCTTCTGCAAAATATTTTCTTCTCTACCTTTGACAATGACCAAGGAGCTGCGGGAAGGTATGCTCTTTTACCTTGTGTGTTTGGGTGCAATTCCTTCCTAATACCAAGATTCTCCAAATCTCTGCGAGCATGAAGTCCGTCTTTTGATTTCCCACAATGTAACAGTGTTGATATAAGACTTGCAGCCACATTTCTCTCTACGTGCATAACGTCTAAGTTATGCCTAACAGGAAGTTCGTGACAAACAAATATGCAATTAACAGAACATAAGTTATTGAAGTTGTAATGAAAAAATGAACAATAATTAGTCAGACATTTGAAAGTACATACCTCCCAATAAGGTAGCTTGAAAAAGATGGACCTTTTCTTCCACCTTGATAATTCCTCCTCATCTACTTCATCCTCTTCCTCTTCTTCTGATTCGCTGGATGATCCCTCACTATCAGAGACTTCTCCAATAATATTATCCGGTTTTTTCCTCTTACTTGCTGACCTTTTCAAATTTCCAAAGTCATTCTTGAAATGTCTAAGGTTCTGTGAAATTTCCTTCCCAGTAAGTATCCTTTCCTTTCTCCTATGTTCAGATTTACCATCAAACCAGGACTTCTTTCCTCTAAAACTATGAGTTGGTGGTAGACCCTTTCTGTGGCCCATAAAAACGTGTTTTCGGCTGAACTTTAACCACAAACTTTCTGTATTTTTCCCACACAAAGGACAACCCATTTTGCCCTTTACTTTGCAGCCTGCAAGATTCCCATACGCCGGGAAATCACTAATCGTCCAAAGAAGCATTGCCTTGAGATTAAAAGTCGACTTACTATAGGCATCATATGTAACCTCACCAACATTCCACATATTGTTTAGATCCTCTATAAGGGGTTCTAAATAGATATCAATGCTATTTCCAGGCTGATGTGGTCCAGGAATCAACAACGACAACATTATGTTCTCCTTTTTCATGCATAAATCAGGTGGCATGTTATAGATTACTAACAAAACAGGCCAGCAATTGTATCTAGTGTTCTTCATGTTGAACGGGTTGAATCCGTCTGTAGATAATCCAAGACGTAAGATCCTTTCTTCGGCTGCATAGGTCGGATACTTGGTATCCATCTGATTCCATGTTACTGAATCCACCGGGTGACGCAGTTTTCCATCGTTGCTCTTGTTACTGTAGTGCCACCTTAAGTCCTTAGCCATTGCCTCAGACCTAAACATCCTCTTAAGCCGTGGGATAATTGGAAAGTACCGAAGTACTTTCTGTGGTACACCTTTCTTTACTTAACCAGTCTGCATATTAGTGTTCCATCTAGAAGCTTTGCACTTAGGACAATTCTCTAGCTTCTTATACTTCTGTCTAAACAGGCAACAATCATTGACACATGCATGGATTTTCTGGTAACCCATGTCAAATGATTTGAGAAACTTCTTCACATCGTAAAGTGATGTGTGTAGGACATTGTCTTCGGGTAGCATCTCCGGTAATGTCTCTAGAAGATCATTAAAGCTCTTGTCAGACCAACCATTTTGTGTCTTCAGTCTGAACAAGGACACAATCGCCGAGAGTTTGCGTGGGTTGGCGCAACTTGGATATAATGATGTTTCGGCATCTACAAGCTTTGCAAGAAATTCATCCTCTTTCTTGTCCTCACATTAGAAAATTCTTCATCCGCAAATCCAATGACTTGATACAACCGAAAATTCTTCATCCGCAAATCCAGCACTTGATACAACCGAAAAATCTCATCGTTCCATTGAGCATCTTTCTTTTTACCTTCAACCACTGAATTCAATTGTACATGATGATACCAAACATCTCGCATCTTATAAGCTTCATCCATCCCATTTATAATCAGGTGATCTACTACAACACTTCCTGGATGACGATCCATATTGCGACAATCACTACAAGGACATATAATTATGTCTCCGTTTCCCCCAGTCTCAGCCACAACTCGTACAAACTGCGACGCCCCTATCTCGTATTCAGGAGCAGCTCTTCATTGCAGAATAAAACTAATAAACTCTCTAAACCGTACTGAAACCTAAGCTAAACTATCTAAATGTTTTTTTCTTACCGGGAAAGATGCACCCAATCTTTTTCCACCATAACTAACTGTAACCTTTAGTTTCGTAACCACCAGAATAGAGTGATTAACAAATAATACCATCACATATATAACAACACAATCACATACACTAACTCAATTTAAACAAGAAAAAATTCATCAATGTTATACACAGAGATTATATGTACTCAATGTTTAACCCAACTTAGCAAGTTAAAGGAAATTCATTTGATAACTAAATTAAAAACATTCACATATTTTTTGTACTCAATGATAAACACAATCCAGTATGATAAAAACAAATCAATTCATAAGTAACTCCAAAGCCAGTTATATCAATCATGAAATAATCTTAGAACATTAAAGTTTTAAAAGTACTAACCTGTGGTGTGGTGTGAGACAAAGAAAACCTTCAGAATTCCATTAGCTTACTCAAGAACACTTGCAAAACAACATATAGAAAAAGTATGAGAACACAAATTTGCATCTACAAAATCAAAGAACATATGGTTTTAAACACAAATTTGCATCTACAAAATCAAAGAACATATGGTTTTAAAAAGTATGAGAATTTTTCTACACAATCGATAGTTCAAAGCTACAATCGACAACAATCAAAAAAAAATTATTTCAAAGCTTTATAATCACATAAGTATTTATTCAACAAATGAATCTAAGCAAATAAATCAACAACAAATTTAGAAGAACATCGATTGAAAATTGTAATTTCGGAGATACATCGATTCAACAAAACAAAGAAGTACTTGCCTTCGATTTTAACTCACGACAAACGCAGATAAATGGAGAAATCGAAGGCCACCGGCGCGACGGTTTCGCCGGTGAGGAATTAGTCGGAGGCGGCCGCGACTTCTGGAGGTGAAAGAATGAGGAGGCGAATAGGTTTTTTTTTGGTGAAAGGGGAAAAGTGGAAAGTGAAAGGGGAAAAGGAGCGATTAGGGTTTTTTTGGTTATTTTTTTTATTTACTCTAATTTTTATTTTTGCAGGTTATTATTTTACTGAAATCACTAAGTTTTAAGCGGGTTATTAGCTTTTAGATTCCCGCTTAAAGAAACTTTTTCATAGCGTTTTTCGAATGCAATCGTATAATGAGGAACATAACAATTCATTTTTGATAGCAATTGAGTATATCGTGCTATCGTCGGATGCTATGAATATGGTTTTTTTTGTAGTGTCTAAACCAAGTTTCATGCAACATGAGTGCTTCTAAGTGTCTCAATGAGCTTTACAAAAGTTTGACGAACTTATGAAACATCTAACTACGCGTTTCAAGGACTCTAAACCAAGTTTCATGCAACATGAGTGCTTATAAGTGTCTCAATGAGCTTTGTACAAGTTTGTCGAACTTACGATACATCTAACAACGTTTTTTTTAGGACTCTAAACAAGGCTTCATGCAACATGAGTACTTATAAATGTCTTAATGAGCTTTGTATAAGTTTGACGAACTTACGAAACATCTAAAAACGCGTATCGAAGACTCTAAACCAAGTTTCATGCAACATGAGTACTTATAAGTTCCTCAATGAGCTTTGTTCAAGTTTGACGAACTTATCAAACATCTAACAACGTGGTTTCTAGGACTCTTAACCATGTTTCATGCCACATGAGTGCTTATATGTTTCTCAATGATCTTTGTACAAATTTGACGAACTTATAAAACATCTAACAACGCGTTTCTAGGACTCTAAACCAAGTTTCATGCAACATGAGTCCTTATAAGTTCCTCAATGATCTTTGTACAAGTTTGACGAACTTATCAAACATGTAACAACGTGGTTTCTAGGAATCTAAACCAGGTTTCATGCCACATGAGTGCTTTTAATTGTCTCAATGAGCTTTGTAAAAGTTTGACGAACTTATGAAACATCTAGCAACGCGTTTCTAGTACTCTAAACCAAGTTTCATGCAACATGAGGGCCTATAAGTGTGTCAAAGAGCTTTGTACAAGTTTGACGAACTTATGAAACATCTAACAACGCGTATCTAGGACTCTAAACCAAGTTTCATGCAACATGAGTGCTTATAAGTGTCTCAATGAGCTTTGTACAAGTTTTACGAATTTACGAAACATCTAACAACGCGTATCGAGGACTCTAAACCAAGCTTCATGCAATATGAGTGCTTATAAGTTTCTCAATGAGCTTTGTACAAGTTTGAAGAACTTATGAAACATCTAACAACGTGGTTTCTTGGATTCTAAACCAAGTTTCATGCCACATGAGTGCTGATAAGTGTCTCAATGAGCTTTGTACAAGTTTGACGAACTTATAAAACATCTAACAACGCGTTTCTCTGACTCTAAACCAAGTTTCATTTAACATGAGTGCTTCTAAGTGTCTCAATGAGCTTTGTACAAGTTTGACGAAATTATGAAACATCTAACAACGCGTTTCTAGGACTCTAAACCAAGTTTCATGCAACAAGAGTGCTTATAAGTGTCTCAATGAGCTTTGTACAAGATTGTTGAACTTACGAAACATCTAACAACATGGTTTCTAGAACTCTAAACCAAATTTTACTCAACATGAGTGCTTATAAGTGTCTCAGTGAGCTTTGTACAAGTTTGACGAACTTATGAAACATCTAACAACGCGTTTCTAGGACTCTAAACCAAGTTTAATGCAACATGAGTGCTTATAAGTGTCTCAATGAGCTTTGTACAAGTTTGTCGACCTTATAAAACATCTAACAACGCGTTTCTAGGACTCTAAACCAAGTTTCATGCAACATGAGTCCTTATAAGTTCCTCAATGAGCTTTGTACAAGTTTGACGAACTTATCAAACATCTAACAACGTGGTTTCTAGGAATCTAAACCAGGTTTCATGCCACATGAGTGCTTATAATTATCTCAATTAGCTTTGTACAAGTTTGACGAACGTATGAAACATCTAGCAACACGTTTCTAGTACTCTAAACCAAGTTTCATGCAACATGAGGGCTTATAAGTGTGTCAAAGAGCTTTGTACAAGTTTGACAAACTTATGAAACATCTAACAACGCGTTTCTAGGAGTCTAAACGAAGTTTCATGCAACATGAGTGCTTATAAGTGTCTCAATGAGCTTTGTATAAGTTTTACGAATTTACGAAACATCTAACAACGCGTATTGAGGACTCTAAACCAAGCTTCATGCAATATGAGTGCTTATAATGTCTCAATGAGCTTTGTACAAGTTTGAAGAACTTATGAAACATCTAACAACGTTGTTTCTAGGATTCTAAACCAAGTTTCATGCCACATGAGTGTTGATAAGTGTCTCAATGAGCTTTGTACAAGTTTGACGAACTTATAAAACATCTAACAACGCGTTTCTCTGACTCAAAACCAAGTTTCATTTAACATGAGTGCTTCTAAGTGTCTTAATGAGCTTTGTACAAGTTTGACGAAATTATGAATCATCTAACAACGTGTTTCTAGGACTCTAAACCAAGTTTCATGCAACAAGAGTGATTCTAAGTGTCTCAATGAGCTTTGTACAAGATTGTTGAACTTACGAAACATCTAACAACATGGTTTCTAGAACTCTAAACCAAATTTTACTCAACATGAGTGCTTATAAGTGTCTCAGTGAGCTTTGTACAAGTTTGACGAACTTATGAAACATCTAACAACGCGTTTCTAGGACTCTAAACCAAGTTTAATGCAACATGAGTGCTTATAAGTGTCTCAATGAGCTTTGTACAAGTTTGTCGACCTTATAAAACATCTAACAACGCGTTTCTAGGACTCTAAACCAATTTTCATGCAACATGAGTGCTTATAAGTGTCTCAATGAGCTTTGTACAAGTTTGACGAACTTATGAAACATCTAACAACGTATTTTTAGTACTCTAAACCAAGTTTCATGCAACATGAGTGCTTATAAGTGTGTCAATGAGCTTTGTAAAAGTTTGTCGAACTTATAAAACATCTACTAACGCATTTCTAGGACTCTAAACCAAGTTTCATGCAACAAGAGTGCTTATATGTGTCTCAATGAGCTTTGTACAAGTTTGACGAACTTATGAAACATCTAACAACGCGTTTCTAGGACTCTAAACCAAGTTTCATGCAACATGAGTGCTTATAATTGTCTCAATGAGCTTTGTACAAGTTTTACGAATTTACGAAACATCTAACAACGCGTATCGAGGACTCTAAACCAAGCTTCATGCAATATGATTGCTTATAAGTGTCTCAATGAGCTTTGTACAAGTTTGAAGAACTTATAAAACATCTAACAACGTGGTTTCTAGGATTCTAAACCAAGTTTCATGCCACATGAGTGCTGATAAGTGTCTCAATGAGCTTTCTACAAGTTTGACGAAATTATAAAACATCTAACAACGCGTTTCTCTGACTCTAAACCAAGTTTCATTTAACATGAGGGCTTCTAAGTGTCTCAACGAGCTTTGTACAAGTTTGACGAAATTATGAAACATCTAACAACGCGTTTCTAGGACTCTAAACCAAGTTTCATGCAACATGACTGCTTATAGCTTTGTAATAGATTGTTGAACTTACGAAACATCTAACAACATGGTTTCTAGAACTCTAAACCAAGTTTTATTCAACATGAGTGCTTATAAGTGTCTCAATGAGCTTTGTACAAGTTTGTCGAACTTACGAAACATCTAACAACATGTTTCTAGGACTATAAACCAAGCTTCATGAGTACTTATAAATTTCTTAATGAGCTTTGTACAAGTTTGACGAACTTACGAAACATCTAAAAACGCGTATCGAAGACTCTAAACCAAGTTTCATGCAACATGAGTGCTTATAAGTTCCTCAATGAGCTTTGTTCAAGTTTGGCGAACTTAGCAACCACGTTTCATGCCACATGAGTCTTATAATGCTTAATGAGCTTTGTACAGTTTGAGTGAACTTAAAACATAACGTGTCTTAATGACTCTAAAGCTTTGTACAAGTTTGACGAACTTATAAAACATCTAACAACGCGTTTCTAGTGACTCTAAACCAGGATATAAGTGCCACATCAAGTGCTTATAAGTGTCTCAATGAGCTTTGTACAAGTTTGAAGAACTTATGAAACATCTAGCAACGCGTTTCTAGTACTCTAAACCAAGTTTCATGCAACATGAGTGCTTATAAGTGTGTCAATGAGCTTTGTACAAGTTTTTCGAACTTATAAAATCTCTAACAACGCGTTTCTAGAACTCTAAACCAAGTTTCATGCAACATGAGTGCCTATAAGTGTCTCAATGAGCTTTGTACAAGTTTGACGAACTTATGAAACATCTAGCAACGCGTTTCTAAGGACTCTAAACCAAGCTTCATGCAACATGAGTGCTTATAAGTGTCTCAATGACCTTTGTACAAGTTTGAAGAACTTATGAAACATCTAACAACGTGGTTTCTAGGACTCTAAACCAAGTTTCATGACACATGAGTGCTGATAAGTTTCTTGACGAACTTATGAAACATCTAACAACGCGTTTCTAGGACTCTAAACCAAGTTTCATTCAACATGAGTGCTTATAAGTGTCTCAATGATCTTTGTACAATTTGACGAACTTCCGAAAAATCAAACAACGCGTTTCTAGGACTCTAAACCAAACTTCATGCAACTCGAGTGCTTATAAGTGTCTCAATGAGGTTTGTACAAGTTTGACGAATTTACGAAACATCTAACAATGCATATCGAGGACTCTAAACCAAGCTTCATGCAACATAAGTACTTATAAGTGTCTCAATGAGCTTTGTACAAGTTTCACGAACTTATGAAAAATCAAACAACGTGTTTCTAGGACTCTAAACCAAGTTTCATGCAACATGAGTGCTTATAAGTGACTCAAGGAGCTTTGTACAAGTTTGTCAAACTTACTAAACATCTAACAACGCGTTTCTAGGACTCTAAACCAAGTTTCATGCAACATGAGTGCTTATAAGTGTCTCAATGAGCTTTGAACAAGTTTGACGAACTTGCGAAACATCTAAAAACGCGCATCGAAGACTCTAAACCAAGTTTCATGCAACATGAGTGCTTATAAATTCCTCAATGAGCTTTGTACAAGTTTGACGAACTTATCAAACATCTAACAACGTGGTTTCTAGGACTCTAAACTAGGTTTCATGCCACATGAGTTCTTATAAGTGTCTCAATGAGCTTTGTACAAGTTTGTCGAACTTAGAAAACATCTAACAACGCGTTTCTAGGACTCTAAACCAAGTTTCCTGCAACATGAGTTCTTCTAAGTGTCTCAATAAGCTTTGTACAAGTTTGACGAACTTATGAAACATCTAGCAACGTGTTTCTAGGTATCTAAACCAAGTTTCATGCAACATGAGTGCTTATAAGTGTCTCAATGAGCTTTGTACAAGTTTGACGAACTTATGAAACATCTAACAACGCGTTTCTAAGACTCTAAACCAAGTTTCTTTCAACATGAGTGCTTATAAGTGTCTCAATGATCTTTGTACAATTTGACGAACTTCCGAAAAATCAAACAACGCGTTTCTCAGACTCTAAACCAAGCTTCATGCAACTTGAGTGCTTATAAGTGTCTCAATGATGTTTGTACAAGTTTGACGAATTTACGAAACATCTAACAATGCATATCGAGGACTCTAAACCAAGCTTCATGCAACATAAGTACTTATAAGTGTCTCAATGAGATTTGTACAAGTTTGACGAAATTATGAAAAATATAACAACGTGTTTCTAGGACTCTAAACCAAGTTTCATGCAACATGAGTGCTTATAAGTGACTCAATGAGCTTTGTACAAGTTTGTCAAACTTACAAAACATCTAACAACACCTTTCTAGGAATCTAAACCAAGTTTCATGCAACATGAGTGCTTCTAAGTGTCTCAATGAGCTTTGTACAAGTTTGACGAACTTATGAAAAATCTAACTACGCGTTTCTAGGACTCTAAACCAAGTTTCATGCAACATGAGTCCTTATAAGTTCCTCAATGAGCTTTGTACAAGTTTGACGAACTTATCAAACATCTAACAACGTGGTTTCTAGGAATCTAAACCAGGTTTCATGCCACATGAGTGCTTATAATTATCTCAATTAGCTTTGTACAAGTTTGACGAACTTATGAAACATCTAGCAACACGTTTCTAGTACTCTAAACCAAGTTTCATGCAACATGAGGGCTTATAAGTGTGTCAAAGAGCTTTGTACAAGTTTGACAAACTTATGAAACATCTAACAACGCGTTTCTAGGAGTCTAAACGAAGTTTCATGCAACATGAGTGCTTATAAGTGTCTCAATGAGCTTTGTATAAGTTTTACGAATTTACGAAACATCTAACAACGCGTATCGAGGACTCTAAACCAAGCTTCATGCAATATGAGTGCTTATAATGTCTCAATGAGCTTTGTACAAGTTTGTAGAACTTATGAAACATCTAACAACGTTGTTTCTAGGATTCTAAACCATGTTTCATGCCACATGAGTGTTGATAAGTGTCTCAATGAGCTTTGTACAAGTTTGACGAACTTATAAAACATCTAACAACGCGTTTCTATGACTCTAAACCAAGTTTCATTTAACATGAGTGCTTCTAAGTGTCTCAATGAGCTTTGTACAAGTTTGACGAAATTATGAATCATCTAACAACGTGTTTCTAGGACTCTAAACCAAGTTTCATGCAACAAGAGTGATTATAAGTGTCTCAATGAGCTTTGTACAAGATTGTTGAACTTACGAAACATCTAACAACATGGTTTCTAGAACTCTAAACCAAATTTTACTCAACATGAGTGCTTATAAGTGTCTCAGTGAGCTTTGTACAAGTTTGACGAACTTATGAAACATCTAACAACGCGTTTCTAGGACTCTAAACCAAGTTTAATGCAACATGAGTGCTTATAAGTGTCTCAATGAGCTTTGTACAAGTTTGTCGACCTTATAAAACATCTAACAACGCGTTTCTAGTACTCTAAACCAATTTTCATGCAACATGAGTGCTTATAAGTGTCTCAATGAGCTTTGTACAAGTTTGACGAACTTATGAAACATCTAACAACGTATTTTTAGTACCCTAAACCAAGTTTCATGCAACATGAGTGCTTATAAGTGTGTCAATGAGCTTTGTAAAAGTTTTTCGAACTTATAAAACATCTACTAACGCATTTCTAGGACTCTAAACCAAGTTTCATGCAACAAGAGTGCTTATATGTGTCTCAATGAGCTTTGTACAAGTTTGACGAACTTATGAAACATCTAACAACGCGTTTCTAAGACTCTAAACCAAGTTTCATGCAACATGAGTGCTTATAATTGTCTCAATGAGCTTTGTACAAGTTTTACGAATTTACGAAACATCTAACAACGCGTATCGAGGACTCTAAACCAAGCTTCATGCAATATGATTGCTTATAAGTGTCTCAATGAGCTTTGTACAAGATTGAAGAACTTATAAAACATCTAACAACGTGGTTTCTAGGATTCTAAACCAAGTTTCATGCCACATGAGTGCTGATAAGTGTCTCAATGAGCTTTCTACAAGTTTGACGAAATTATAAAACATCTAACAACGCGTTTCTCTGACTCTAAACCAAGTTTCATTTAACATGAGGGCTTCTAAGTGTCTCAACGAGCTTTGTACAAGTTTGACGAAATTATGAAACATCTAACAACGCGTTTCTAGGACTCTAAACCAAGTTTCATGCAACATGATCGCTTATAGCTTTGTAATAGATTGTTGAACTTTCGAAACATCTAACAACATGGTTTCTAGAACTCTAAACCAAGTTTTATTCAACATGAGTGCTTATAAGTGTCTCAATGAGCTTTGTACAAGTTTGTCGAACTTACGAAACATCTAACAACGTGTTTCTAGGACTATAAACCAAGCTTCATGCAACATGAGTACTTATAAATTTCTTAATGAGCTTTGTACAAGTTTGACGAACTTACGAAACATCTAAAAACGCGTATCGAAGACTCTAAACCAAGTTTCATGAAACATGAGTGCTTATAAGTTCCTCAATGAGCTTTGTTCAAGTTTGGCGAACTTATCAAACATCTAAAAACGTGGTTTCTAGGACTCTAAACCACGTTTCATGCCACATGAGTGCTTATAAGTGTCTTAATGAGCTTTGTACAAGTTTGATAAACTTATAAAACATCTAACAACGCGTTTCTAGGACTCTAAACCAGGATTCATGCCACATGAGTGCTTATAAGTGTCTCAATGAGCTTTGTACAAGTTTGAAGAACTTATGAAACATCTAGCAACGCGTTTCTAGTACTCTAAACCAAGTTTCATGCAACATGAGTGCTTATAAGTGTGTCAATGAGCTTTGTACAAGTTTGTCGAACTTATAAAATCTCTAACAACGCGTTTCTAGAACTCTAAACCAAGTTTCATGCAACATGGGTGCTTATAAGTGTCTCAATGAGCTTTGTACAAGTTTGACAAACTTATGAAACATCTAGCAACGCGTTTCTAGGACTCTAAACCAAGCTTCATGCAACATGAGTGCTTATAAGTGTCTCAATGAGCTTTGTACAAGTTTGAAGAGCTTATGAAACATCTAACAACGTGGTTTCTAGGACTCTAAACCAAGTTTCATGCCACATGAGTGCTGATAAGTGTCTTAATGAGCTTTGTACAAGTTTGACGAACTTATGAATCATCTAACAACGCGTTTCTAGGATTCTAAACCAAGTTTCATTCAACATGAGTGCTTATAAGTGTCTCAATGATCTTTGTACAATTTGACGAACTTCCGAAAAATCAAACAACGCGTTTCAAGGACTCTAAACCAAGCTTCATGCAACTCGAGTGCTTATAAGTGTCTCAATGAGGTTTGTACAAGTTTGACGAATTTACGAAACATCTAACAATGCATATCGAGGATTCTAAACCAAGCTTCATGCAACATAAGTACTTATAAGTGTCTCAATGAGCTTTGTACAAGTTTGACGAACTTATGAAAAATCTAACAACGTGTTTCTAGGACTCTAAACCAAGTTTCATGCAACATGAGTGCTTATAAGTGACTCAAGGAGCTTTGTACAAGTTTGTCAAACTTACGAAACATCTAACAACGCGTTTCTAGGACTCTAAACTAAGTTTCATGCAACATGAGTGCTTATAAGTGTCTCAATGAGCTTTGAACAAGATTGACGAACTTGCGAAACATCTAAAAACGCGCATCGAAGACTCTAAACCAAGTTTCATGCAACATGAGTGCTTATAAATTCCTCAATGAGCTTTGTACAAGTTTGACGAACTTATCAAACATCTAACAACGTGGTTTCTAGGACTCTAAATTAGGTTTCATGCCACATGAGTGCTTATAAGTGTCTCAATGAGCTTTGTACAAGTTTGTCGAACTTAGAAAAAATCTAACAACGCGTTTCTAGGACTCTAAACCAAGTTTCATGCAACATGAGTTCTTCTCAGTGTCTCAATAAGCTTTGTACAAGTTTGACGAAATTATAAAACATCTAACAACGCGTTTCTCTGACTCTAAACCAAGTTTCATTTAACATGAGGGCTTCTAAGTGTCTCAACGAGCTTTGTACAAGTTTGACGAAATTATGAAACATCTAACAACGCGTTTCTAGGACTCTAAACCAAGTTTCATGTAACATGACTGCTTATAGCTTTGTAATAGATTGTTGAACTTTCGAAACATCTAACAACATGGTTTCTAGAACTCTAAACCAAGTTTTATTCAACATGAGTGCTTATAAGTGTCTCAATGAGCTTTGTACAAGTTTGTCGAACTTACGAAACATCTAACAACGTGTTTCTAGGACTATAAACCAAGCTTCATGCAACATGAGTACTTATAAATTTCTTAATGAGCTTTGTACAAGTTTGACGAACTTACGAAACATCTAAAAACGCGTATCGAAGACTCTAAACCAAGTTTCATGCAACATGAGTGCTTATAAGTTCCTCAATGAGCTTTGTTCAAGTTTGGCGAACTTATCAAACATCTAAAAACGTGGTTTCTAGGACTCTAAACCACGTTTCATGCCACATGAGTGCTTATAAGTGTCTTAATGAGCTTTGTACAAGTTTGATGAACTTATAAAACATCTAACAACGCGTTTCTAGGACTCTAAACCAGGATTCATGCCACATGAGTGCTTATAAGTGTCTCAATGAGCTTTGTACAAGTTTGAAGAACTTATGAAACATCTAGCAACGCGTTTCTAGTACTCTAAACCAAGTTTCATGCAACATGAGTGCTTATAAGTGTGTCAATGAGCTTTGTACAAGTTTGTCGAACTTATAAAATCTCTAACAACGCGTTTCTAGAACTCTAAACCAAGTTTTATGCAACATGGGTGCTTATAAGTGTCTCAATGAGCTTTGTACAAGTTTGACAAACTTATGAAACATCTAGCAACGCGTTTCTAGGACTCTAAACCAAGCTTCATGCAACATGAGTGCTTATAAGTGTCTCAATGAGCTTTGTACAAGTTTGAAGAGCTTATGAA
This sequence comes from Cochlearia excelsa, assembly GCA_963556525.1. NCBI lineage: Eukaryota > Viridiplantae > Streptophyta > Magnoliopsida > Brassicales > Brassicaceae > Cochlearia > Cochlearia excelsa. Next base: position 31,996,289 of record OY748327.1, on the reverse strand, counting down.
ACATCTAACAATGTGGTTTCTAGGACTCTAAACCAAGTTTCATGCCACATGAGTGCTGATAAGTGTCTTAATGAGCTTTGTACAAGTTTGACGAACTTATGAATCATCTAACAACGCGTTTCTAGGATTCTAAACCAAGTTTCATTCAACATGAGTGCTTATAAGTGTCTCAATGATCTTTGTACAATTTGACGAACTTCCGAAAAATCAAACAACGCGTTTCAAGGACTCTAAACCAAGCTTCATGCAACTCGAGTGCTTATAAGTGTCTCAATGAGGTTTGTACAAGTTTGACGAATTTACGAAACATCTAACAATGCATATCGAGGATTCTAAACCAAGCTTCATGCAACATAAGTACTTATAAGTGTCTCAATGAGCTTTGTACAAGTTTGACGAACTTATGAAAAATCTAACAACGTGTTTCTAGGACTCTAAACCAAGTTTCATGCAACATGAGTGCTTATAAGTGACTCAAGGAGCTTTGTACAAGTTTGTCAAACTTACGAAACATCTAACAACGCGTTTCTAGGACTCTAAACTAAGTTTCATGCAACATGAGTGCTTATAAGTGTCTCAATGAGCTTTGAACAAGATTGACGAACTTGCGAAACATCTAAAAACGCGCATCGAAGACTCTAAACCAAGTTTCATGCAACATGAGTGCTTATAAATTCCTCAATGAGCTTTGTACAAGTTTGACGAACTTATCAAACATCTAACAACGTGGTTTCTAGGACTCTAAATTAGGTTTCATGCCACATGAGTGCTTATAAGTGTCTCAATGAGCTTTGTACAAGTTTGTCGAACTTAGAAAAAATCTAACAACGCGTTTCTAGGACTCTAAACCAAGTTTCATGCAACATGAGTTCTTCTCAGTGTCTCAATAAGCTTTGTACAAGTTTGACGAACTTATGAAACATCTTGCAACGTGTTTCTAGGTATCTAAACCAAGTTTCATGCAACATGAGTGCTTATAAGTGTCTCAATGAGCTTTGTACAATTTTGACGAACTTATGAAACATCTAACAACGCATTTCTAGGACTCTAAACCAAGTTTCATTCAACATGAGTGCTTATAAGTGTCTCAATGATCTTTGTACAATTTGACAAACTTCCGAAAAATCAAACAACGCGTTTCTCAGACTCTAAACCAAGCCTCATGCAACTTGAGTGCTTATAAGTGTCTCAATGAGGTTTGTACAAGTTTGACGAATTTACGAAACATTTAACAATGCATATCGAGGACTCTAAACCAAGCTTCATGCAACATAAGTACTTATAAGTGTCTCAATGAGATTTGTACAAGTTTGACGAACTTATGAAAAATCTAACAACGTGTTTCTAGGACTCTAAACCAAGTTTCATCCAACATGAGTGCTTATAAGTGACTCGATGAGCTTTGTACAAGTTTGTCAAACTTACAAAACATCTAACAACACCTTTCTAGGACTCTAAACCAAGTTTCATGCAACATGAGTGCTTCTAAGTGTCTCAATGAGCTTTGTACAAGTTTGACGAACTTATGAAAAATCTAACAAAGCGTTTCTAGGACTCTAAACCAAGTTTCATGCAACATGAGTGCTTATAAGTTCCTCAATGAGCTTTGTACAAGTTTGACGAACTTATCAAACATCTAACAACGTGGTTTCTAGGACTCTAAATTAGGTTTCATGCCACATGGGTGCTTATAAGTGTCTCAATGAGCTTTGTACAAGTTTTTGTCGAATTTATAAAACATCTAGCAACGCGTTTCTAGGACTCTAAACCAAGTTTCATGCAACATGAGTGCTTATAAGTGTCTGAATGAGCTTTGTACAAGTTTGACGAACTTATGAAACATCTAACAACGCGTTTCTAGGACTCTAAACCAAGTTTCATTCAATATGAGTGCTTACAAGTGTCTCAATGATCTTTGTACAAATTGACGAACTTCTGAAACATCAAACAACGCGTTTCTAGGACTCTAAACCAAGCTTCATGCAACTTGAGTGCTTATAAGTATCTCAATGAGCTTTGTAAAAGTTTTACGAATTTACGAAACATCTAACAACGCGTATCGAGGACTCTAAACCAAGCTTCATGCAACATAAGTGCTTATAAGTTTCTCAATGAGCTTTGTACAATTTTGACGAACTTATGAAACATCTAGCAACGCGTTTCTAGGACTCTAAACAAGGTTTCATGCAACATAAGTGCTTATAAGTGTCTCAATGAGCTTTGTACAAGTTTGACGAACTTATGAAACATCTAACAACGCGTTTCTAGGACTCTAAACCAAGTTTCATTCAACATGAGTGCTTATAAGTGTCTCAATGATCTTTGTACAATTTGACGAACTTCCGAAAAATCAAACAGCTTGTTTGTAGGACTCTAAACCAAGCTTTATGCAACTTGAGTGCTTATAAGTGTCTCAATGAGGTTTGTACAAGTTTGACGAATTTACAAAACATCTAACAATGCATATCGAGGACTCTAAACCAAGCTTCATGCAACATAAGTACTTATAAGTGTCTCAATGAGCTTTGTACAAGTTTGACGAACTTATGAAAAATCTAACAACGTGTTTCTAGGACTCTAAACCAAGTTTCATGCAACATGATTGCTTATAAGTGACTCAATGAGCTTTGTACAAGTTTGTCAAAGTTACGAAAATCTAACAACGCCTTTCTAGGACTCTAAACCAAGTTTCATGCAACATGAGTGCTTCTAAGTGTCTCAATGAGCTTTGTACAAGTTTGACGTACTTATGAAAAATCTAACAAAGCGTTTCTAGGACTCTAAACCAAGTTTCATGCAACATGAGTGCTTATAAGTTCCTCAATGAGCTTTGTACAAGTTTGATGAACTTATCAAACATCTAACATCGTGGTTTCTAGGACTCTAAATTAGGTTTCATGCCACATGAGTGCTTATAAGTGTCTCAATGAGCTTTGTACAAGTTTGTCGAATTTATAAAACATCTAGCAACGCGTTTCTAGGACTCTAAACCAAGTTTCATGCAACATGAGTGCTTATAAGTGTCTCAATGAGCTTTGTACAAGTTTGACGAACTTATGAAACATCTAACAACGCGTTTCTAGGACTCTAAACCAAGTTTCATTCAATATGAGTGCTTACAAGTGTCTCAATGATCTTTGTACAATTTGACGAACTTCTGAAACATCAAACAACGCGTTTCTAGGACTCTAAACCAAGCTTGATGCAACTTGAGTGCTTATAAGTGTCTCAATGAGCTTTGTATAAGTTTTACGAATTTACGAAACATCTAACAACGCGTATCGAGGACTCTAAACCAAGCTTCATGCAACATAAGTTCTTATAAGTGTCTCAATGAGCTTTGTACAATTTTGACGAACTTATGAAACATCTAGCAACGCGTTTCTAGGACTCTAAACAAGGTTTCATGCAACATGAGTGCTTATAAGTGTCTCAATGAGCTTTGTACAAGTTTGACGAACTTATGAAACATCTAACAACGCGTTTCTAGGACTCTAAACCAAGTTTCATGCAACATGAGTGCCTCTAAATGTCTCAATGAGCTTCGAAAAAGTTTGACGAACTTATGAAACATCTAACAACGCGTTTCTAGTACTCTAAACCAAATTTCATGCAACATGAGTGCTTATAAGTGTCTCAATGAGCTTTGTATAAGTTTGACGAACTTATGAAACATCTAACAACGTGTTTCTAGTACTCTAAACCAAGTTTCATGAAACATGAGTGCTTATAAGTGTCTCAATGAGCTTTGTACAAGTTTTTCGAACTTACGAATCATCTAATAATGTGTTTCTAGGACTCTAAACCAAGCTTCATGCAACATGATTACTTATAAATGTCTTAATGAGCTTTGTACAAGTTTGACGAACTTACAAAACATCTAAAAACGCGTATCGAAGACTCTAAACCAAGTTTCATGCAACATTAGTGCTTATAAGTTCCTCAATGAGCTTTGTTCAAGTTTGACGAACTTATCAAACATCTAACAACGTGGTTTCTTGGACTCTAAACCAAGGTTAATGCAACATGAGTGCTGCTAAGTGTCTCAATGATCTTTGTACAAGTTTGACGAAATTATGAAACATCTAACAACGCGCTTCTAGGTCTCTAAACCAAGTTTCATGCAACATGAGTGCTTATAAGTTCCTCAATGAGCTTTTTTCAAGTTTGACGAACTTATCAAACATCTAACAACGTGGTTTCTAGGACTCTAAACACGTTTCATGCAATATGACTGCTTATAAGTGTCTCAATGAGCTTTGTACAAGTTTGACGAACATATAAAACATCTAACAACCCGTTTCTAGGACTCTAAACCAAGTTTCATGCAACATGAGAGCTTATAAGTGTCTCAATGAGCTTTGTACAAGTTTGACGAACTTATGAAACATCTAACAACGTGTTTCTAGTACTCTAAACCAAGTTTCATGAAACATGAGTGCTTATAAGTGTCTCAATGAGCTTTGTACAAGTTTTTCGAACTTACGAAACATCTAATAATGTGTTTCTAGGACTCTAAACCAAGCTTCATGCAACATGAGTACTTATAAATGTCTTAATGAGCTTTGTACAAGTTTGACGAACTTACAAAACATCTAAAAACGCGTATCGAAGACTCTAAACCAAGTTTCATGCAACATTAGTGCTTATAAGTTCCTCAATGAGCTTTGTTCAAGTTTGACGAACTTATCAAACATCTAACAACGTGGTTTCTAGGACTCTAAACCAAGGTTAATGCAACATGAGTGCTGCTAAGTGTCTCAATGATCTTTGTACAAGTTTGACGAAATTATGAAACATCTAACAACGCGCTTCTAGGTCTCTAAACCAAGTTTCATGCAACATGAGTGCTTATAAGTTCCTCAATGAGCTTTTTCAAGTTTGACGAACTTATCAAACATCTAACAACGTGGTTTCTAGGACTCTAAACACGTTTCATGCAATATGAGTGCTTATAAGTGTCTCAATGAGCTTTGTACAAGTTTGACGAACATATAAAACATCTAACAACCCGTTTCTAGTACTCTAAACCAAGTTTCATGCAACATGAGTGCTTCTAGGTGTCTCAATGAGCTTTGTACAAGTTTGACGGACTTATGAAAAATCTAACAACGCGTTTCTAGGACTCTAAACCAAGTTTCATGCAACATAAGTTCTTATAAGTGTCTCAATGAGCTTTGTACTAGTTTGTCAAACTTACGAAACATCTAACAACGCGTTTCTTGGACTCTAAACCAAGCTTCATGCTACATGAGTACTTTTAAATGTCTTACTGAGCTTTGTACGTGTTTGACGAAATTACGAAACATCTAAAAACGTGTACCGAAGACTCTAAACAAAGTTTCATGCAACATTAGTGCTTATAAGTTCCTCAATGAGCTTTTTACAAGTTTGACGAACTTATGAAACATCTAGCAACGCGTTTCTAGGACTCTAAATAAAGTTTCATGCAACATGAGTGCTTCTAAGTGTCTCAATGAGCTTTGAAAAAGTTTGACGAACTAATCAAACATCTAACAACGTGTTTCTAGGACTCTAAACCAAGCTTCATGCAACATGAGTACTTATAAATGTCTTAATGAGCTTTATACAAGTTTGAAGAACTTACGCAACATCTAAAAACGCGTATCGAAGACTCTAAACCAAGTTTCATGCAACATGAGTGCTTATAAATTCCTCAATGAGCTTTGTTCAAGTTTGACGAACTTATCAAACATCTAACAACGTGGTTTCTAGGACTCTAAACCACGTTTCATGCCATATGAGTGCTTATAAGTGTCTCAATGAGCTTTGTACAAGATTGACGAACTTATGAAACATCTAACAACGCGTTTCTAGTACTCTAAACCAAATTTCATGCAACATGAGTGCTTATAAGTGTCTCAATGAGCTTTGTATAAGTTTGACGAACTTATGAAACATCTAACAACGTGTTTCTAGTACTCTAAACCAAGTTTCATGAAACATGAGTGCTTATAAGTGTCTCAATGAGCTTTGTACAAGTTTTTCGAACTTACGAATCATCTAATAATGTGTTTCTAGGACTCTAAACCAAGCTTCATGCAACATGATTACTTATAAATGTCTTAATGAGCTTTGTACAAGTTTGACGAACTTACAAAACATCTAAAAACGCGTATCGAAGACTCTAAACCAAGTTTCATGCAACATTAGTGCTTATAAGTTCTTCAATGAGCTTTGTTCAAGTTTGACGAACTTATCAAACATCTAACAACGTGGTTTCTAGGATTCTAAACCAAGGTTAATGCAACATGAGTGCTGCTAAGTGTCTCAATGATCTTTGTACAAGTTTGACGAAATTATGAAACATCTAACAACGCGCTTCTAGGTCTCTAAACCAAGTTTCATGCAACATGAGTGCTTATAAGTTCCTCAATGAGCTTTTTTCAAGTTTGACGAACTTATCAAACATCTAACAACGTGGTTTCTAGGACTCTAAACACGTTTCATGCAATATGAGTGCTTATAAGTGTCTCAATGAGCTTTGTACAAGTTTGACGAACATATAAAACATCTAACAACCCGTTTCTAGGACTCTAAACCAAGTTTCATGCAACATGAGAGCTTATAAGTGTCTCAATGAGCTTTGTACAAGTTTTACCAATTTACGAAACATCTAACAACGCGTATCGAGGACTCTAAACCAAGCTTCATGTAACATGAGTGCTTATAAGTGTCTCAATGAGCTTTGTACAAGTTTGACGAACTTATGAAACATCTAACAACGTGGTTTCTAGGATTCTAAACCAAGTTTCATTCCACATGAGTGCTTATAAGTGTCTCAATGAGCTTTGTACAAGTTTGACGAATTTATAAAACATCTAAGAACGCGTTTTTATGAATCTAAACCAAGTTTCATTTAACATGAGTGCTTCGAAGTGTCTCGATGAGCTTTGTACAATTTTGACGAAATTATGAAACATCTAACAACACGTTTCTAGGACTCTAAACCAAGTTTCATGCAACATGAGTGCTTATAAGTGTCTCAATGAGCTTTTTACAAGTTTTACGAATTTACGAAACATCTAACAACGCATATCGAGGACTCTAAACCAAGCTTCATGCAACATGACTGCTTATAAGTGTCTCAATGAGCTTTGTACAAGTTTGACGAACTTATGAAACATCTAACAACGTGGTTTCTAGGATTCTAAACCAAGTTTCATTTCACATGAGTGCTTATAAGTGTCTCAATGATCTTTGTACAAGTTTCTAAAACTTATAAAACATCTAACAACGCGTTTTTATGATTCTAAACCAAGTTTCATTTAACATGAGTTCATCGAAGTGTCTCAATGAGCTTTGTACAAGTTTCACGAACTTATGAAACACCTAACATTCCGTTTCTAGGACTCTAAATCAAGTTTCATGCAACATAAGTGCTTATAGGTGTCGTAATGAGATTTGTACAAGTTTGACGAACTTACGGAACATCTACCAAGGCGGTTTCTAGGACTCTAAAACAGGTTTCATGTAACATGAGCTCTTATAGGTGTCTCAATGAGCTTTGTACAATATTGACGAATTTACGAAACATCTTACAACGAGTTTCTAGGACTCTAAACCAAGTTTCATGCCACATGAGTGCTTATAAGTGTCTCAATGAGCTTTGTAAAGATTGAAGAACTTATAAAACATCTAAAACGCGTTTCTAGGACTCTAAACCAAGTTTTATATCTAACAACGTGGTTTCTACGACTCTTAACCAATCTTCATGCAACATGAGTGCCTATAAGTGTCTCAATGAGCTTTGTACAAGTTTTAAGAACTTATAAAACATCTAACAACGTGTTTCTACGACTCTAAACCAAGTTTCATGCAACATGAGTGCTTATAAGTGTCTCAATGAGCTTTGTACAAGTTTGACGAACTTATGAAACATCTAACAACGCGTTTCTAGGACTCTAAACCAAGTTTCATGCAACATGAGTGCTTATAAGTGTCTCAATGAGCTTTGTACAAGTTTTTCGAACTTACAAAACATCTAACAACGCGTTTCTAGGACTCTAAACCAAGTTTCATGCAACATGAGTTCTTATAAGTGTTTCAATGAGCTTTGTACAAGTTTGTCAAACTTACGAAACATCTAACAATGCGTTTCTAGGACTCTAAACGAAGCTTCTTGCAACTTGAGTGCTTATAAGTGTCTCAATGAGCTTTGTACAAGTTTGACGAACTTATGAAACATCTAACAATGTGGTTTCTAGGAATCTAAACAGAGTTTCATGCCACATGAGTGCTTATAAGTGTCTCAATGAGCTTTGTACAAGTTTGAAGAACTTATAAAACATCTAAGAACGCGTTTCTAGGACTCTAAACCAAGTTTCATGCAACATGAGTGCTTATAAATGTCTCAATGAGCTTTGTATAAGTTTGTCGAACTTATGAAACAATTAGCAACGCGTTTCTAGGACTCTAAACCAATTTTCATGCAAAATGAGTGCTTATAACTATCTCAATGAGCCTTGTACAAGTTTGACAAACTTATGAAACATCTAACAACGCGCTTCTAGGACACTAAACCAAGTTTCATGCAACATTAGTGCTTATAAGTGTCTCAATGATCTTTGTACAAGTTTGTCGAACTTACGAAACATCTAACAACGCGTTTCTAGGACTCTAAACCAAGCTTCATGAAACATGAGTGCTTATAAATGTCTTAATGAGCTTTGTACGAGTTTGACGAACTTACGAAACATCTTAAAACGCGTATCGAAGACTCTAAACCAAGTTTCATGCAACATCAGTGTTTAAAAATTCTTCAATGAGCTTTGTACAAGTTTGACGAACTTATCAAACATCTAAAACGCGTTTCAACGACTCTAAACCAAGTTTTATGCAACATGAGTGCTTATAAGTGTCTCAATGATCTTTGTACAATTTTGACAAACTTATCAAACATCTAAAACCGTGGTTTCTAGGACTCTAAACCAAGTTTCATGGAACATGACTGCTTATAAGTATCTCAATTATCTTTGTACAAGTTTCACGACCTTATGAAACATCTAACATTGCGTTTCTAGGATTCTAAATCAAGTTTCATGCAACTTGAGTGCTTATAGCTGTCGTAATGAACTTTGTACAAGTTTGACGAACTTACGAAACATCTAACAACGCGGTTTCTAGGACTCTAAAACAGGTTACATGTAACATGAGCGCTTATAGGTCTCTCAATGAGCTTTGTACAATTTTGAAGAATTTACGAAACATCTAACAACGCGTTTCTAGGACTCTAAACCAAGTTTCAGGCCACATGAGTGCTTATAAGTGTCGCAATGAGCTTTGTACAAGTTTGTCGAACTTACGAAACATCTAAAAACTCGTTTCTAGAACTCTAAACCAAGCATCATGCAACATGAGTGCTTATAAATGTCTTAATGACCTTTTTACTAGTTTGACGAACTTACGAAACATCTAAAAACGCGTATCGAAGTTTCTAAACCAAGTTTCATGCAACATGAGTGCTTAAAAGTTCCTCAATGAGCTTTGTACAAGTTTGACGAACTTATCAAACATCTAACAAAGAGGTTTCTACGACTCTAAACCAAGTTTTATGCAACATGAGTGCTTATAAGTGTCTCAATGAATTTGGTACAAGTTTGACGAACTTATAAAACATCTAAAACGCGTTTCTAGGACTCTAAACCAAGTTTAATGCAACATGAGTGCTTATAAGTATCTAAATTAGCTTTGTACAAGTTTGACGAACTTATAAAACATCTAACAATGCGTTTCTAGGACTCTAAACCAAGTTTCATGCAGCATGAGTGCTTATAAGAGTCTCAATGAGTTTTGTACAAGTTTGACGAACTTATAAATAATCTAACAACGCGTTTCCAGGACTCTAAACCAAGTTTCATGCAACATGATTGCTTATAAGTGTCTCAATGTCCCACCAAAAAAAAAAATAAGTGTCTCAATGAGCTATGTACAAGTTTGACGAACATATGAAACATCTAACAACGCGTTTCTAGGACTCTAAACCAAGTTTCATGCAACATGAGTGCTTATATGTGTCTCAATGAGCTTTGTACAAGTTTGTTGAACTTACGAAATATCTAACAACGCGTTTCTAGAACTCTAAATTAAGCTTCATGCAACATGAGTGCTTATAAATGTCTTAATGACCTTTTTACTAGTTTGACGAATTTACGAAAAATCTAAAAACGCGTATCGAAGACTCAAAAACCAAGTTTCATGCAAAATGAGTTCTTATAAGTTCCTCAATGAGCTTTGTATAAGTTTGACGAACTTATCAAACATCTAACAAAGAGGTTTCTACGACTCTAAACCAAGTTTTATGCAACATGAGTGCTTTTAAGTGTCTTAATGAGCTTTGTACAAGTTTGACGAACTTATAAAAAATCTAACAATGCGTTTCTACGACTCTAAACCAAGTTTTATGCAACAAGAGTGCTAATAAGTGTCTCAATGATCTTAGTACAAGTTTGACGAACTTATCAAATATATAACGTGGTTTATAGGACTCTAAACCATGTTTCATGCCACATTAGTGCTTATAAGTGTCTCAATGACCTTTGTACAAGTTTGAAGAACTTATAAAACATCTAACAATGCGTTTCTAGGAACCAAGTTTCATGCAACATGAGTGCTTATAAGAGTCTCAATGAGTTTTGTACAAGTTTGACGAACTTATAAATAATCTAACAACGCGTTTCCAGGACTCTAAACCAAGTTTCATGCAACATGAGTGCTTATAAGTGTCTCAATGAGCTATGTACAAGTTTGACGAACTTATGAAACATCTAACAACGCGTTTCTAGGACTCTAAACCAAGTTTCATGCAACATGAGTGCTTATATGTGTCTCAATGAGCTTTGTACAAGTTTGTCGAACTTACGAAATATCTAACAACGCGTTTCTAGAACTCTAAATCAAGCTTCATGCAACATGAGTGCTTATAAATGTCTTAATGACCTTTTTACTAGTTTGACGAATTTACGAAACATCTAAAAACGCGTATCGAAGACTCAAAAACCAAGTTTCATGCAAAATGAGTTCTTATAAGTTCCTCAATGAGCTTTGTATAAGTTTGACGAACTTATCAAACATCTAACAAAGAGGTTTCTACGACTCTAAACCAAGTTTTATGCAACATGAGTGCTTTTAAGTGTCTTAATGAGCTTTGTACAAGTTTGACGAACTTATAAAAAATCTAACAATGCGTTTCTATGACTCTAAACCAAGTTTTATGCAACAAGAGTGCTAATAAGTGTCTCAATGATCTTAGTACAAGTTTGACGAACTTATCAAATATATAACGTGGTTTATAGGACTCTAAACTATGTTTCATGCCACATTAGTGCTTATAAGTGTCTCAATGACCTTTTTACAAGTTTGACGAACTTATAAAACATCTAACAATGCGTTTCTAGGAACCAAGTTTCATGCAACATGAGTGCTTATAAGTTCCTCAATGAGCTTTGTACAAGTTTCACGAACTTATGAAACGTCTAACTCCGCGTTTCTACGACTCTATAACAAGCTTCATGCAACATTAGTGCTTATAAGTGTTCAATGAGCTTTGTACTAGGTTGACGAACTTATGAAACATCTAACAACGTGGTTGCTAAGACTCTAAACCAATTTTCATGCAACATGAGTTCTTATATGTGTTTCAATGAGCTTTGTACAAGTTTGACGAACTTAAGAAACATCTAACAACGCGGTTTCTAGGACTCTAAACCAACTTGGTTTAAAGTCCTAGAAACAGCGTTGTTAGATGAGTTCTTATAAGTGTCTCAATGAGCTTTGTACAATTTAGACGAACTTACGACACATCTAACAACTCGTTTCTAGGACTCTAAACCAAGTTTTATGCAACATGAGTGCTTATAAGTTCCTCAATGAGCTTTGTAAAAGTTTGACGAACTTATCAAAATCTAACAACATGGTTTCTAGGACTCTAACGCAGGTTTCATGCCACATGAGTGCTTATAAGTGTCTAAATGAACTTTCTAAAGTTTGACGAACTTATAAAACATATAAAACGCGTTTCTAGGACTCAAAATCAAGTTTCATGCAACATTAGTGCTTATATGTGTTTCAATGATCTTTGTACAAGTTTGACGAACTTTTGGAACATCTAACAACGTGGTTTCTAGGACTCTTAACCAAGCTTCATGAAACATGAGTGCTTATAAGTGTCTCAATGAGCTTTGTACAAGTTTGACGAACTTATAAAAGATCTAACAACGCGTTTCTAGGACTCTAAACCAAGTTTCATTCAACATTAGTGCTTATAAGTGTCTCAATGAGCTTTGTACAATTTTGACGAACTTAGTCTCCTCTTCAACATTTCTACTACTTCCTTGCCTCCCCGGATCCATCATTACCAGTTATCGTGCCCTTGGTAAACGCTGGGTAGCCAAGTGCGGAGCGGATAACTGCTGAAAGCTACAAAACATCTAACAACGCGTTTCTAGGACTCTAAACCATGTTTCATGCAACATGAGTGCTTTAAGTGTTTCAATGAGCTTTGTACTAGTTTGACGAACTTATGAAACATCTAACAACGAATTTCTAGGACTCTAAACCAAAAGTTTCATGCAACATGAGTGCTTATAAGTATCTCAATTAGCTTTTTACAAGTTTCACAAACTTCTGTAACATCTAATAACGCGTTTCTAGTACTCTAAACCAAGTTTCATGCAACATGAGTGCTTATAAGTGTCTCAATGAGCTTTGGACAAGTTTGATGAACTTATCAAACATCTAACAACATGGTTTCTAGGAATCTAAACCAAGTTTTGTGCAACATGAGTGTTTATAACTATCTCAATTAGCTTTGTACAAGTTTCACGAACTTATGAAACATCTAACAACGCGTTTCTAGGACTCTAAATCAATTTTCATGCAACATGAGTGCTTATAGGTGTCGTAATGAGCTTTGTACAAGTTTGACAAACTTACGAAATATCTAATAACGCGGTTTCTAGGAAACTAAAACAAGATTCATGCAACATGAGTGCTTATAGGTGTCTCAATTTTCTTTGTACAATTTTGACGAACTTACAAAACATCAAACAACACGTTTATGGGGCTCTAAACCAAGTTTCATGCAACATATGTGCTTATAAGTTCCTCAATGAGCTTTGTACAAGTTTCACGAACTTATGAAACATCTAACAACGCGTTTTTAGAACTCTAAAGAAACTTACATGCAACATGGGTGCTTATAAGTGTCTCGATGAGCTTTGTATAAATTTGACCAACTTATGAAATACTAAGAACTTGATTTCAAGGACTCTAAACCAAGCTTCTTGCAAGATGAGTTCTTATAAGTGTCTCGATGGGCTTTGTACAAGTTTGACGAACTTATGAAACATCTAACAACGTGGTTTCTAGGACACTAAACCAAGTTTCATGAAACATGAGTGCTTATAAGTGTCTCAGTGACCTTTGTACAAGTTTGACAAATTTATCAAACATCTAACAACGTGGTTTCTAGGACTCTAAACCAAGTTTCATGCAACATGAGTGCTTATAGCTGTCGTAATGAGTATTGTACAAGTTTGACGAACTTATGAAACATCTAACAACGCGGTTTTAGGACTCTAAACCAAGTTTCATGCCACATGAGTGCTTATAAGTGTCTCAATGAGCTTTGGACTAGTTTGACGAATTTATGAAACATCAAACAACGTGGTTGCTAAGACTCTAAACCAAATTTCGTGCAACATGAGTGTTTATAAGTGTCTCAATTATATTTGTAGAACTTTGACGAACTTATGAACCATCTAACAACGCGTTTCTAGGACTCTAAATCACGTTTCATCCAACATGAGTGCTTATACGGGTCGTAATGTGCTTTGTACAAGTTTGACGAACTTTATGAAACATCTAACAACAAGTTTCTAAGAATCCAAACCAAGTTTCATGCAACATGAGTGCTTATAAGTGTGTCAATGAGATTTGTACTAGTTTGACGAACTTATTAATCATCTAACAACGGCTTTCTAGAACTCTAAACAGAGTTTCATGCAATATTAATGCTTATAAGTTTCTCAATGAGCGTTGTACAAGTTACACGAACTTAAGAAACATCTAACAACGGGTTTCTAGGACTGTAAACCAAGTTTCATGCAACATGAGTGCTTATAAGTGTCTCAATGAGCTTTGTACAAGTTTGACGAACTTATAAAACATCTAACAACGAGTTTCTAGGACTCTAAACCAAGTTTCATGCAACATGAGTGCTTATAACTGTCTCAATGAGCTTTGTACAAGTTTGAAGAACTTATGAAACATTTAACAACACATTTCTAGAACTCTCAACAGAGTTTCACGCAACATTAGTGCTTCTAAGTGTCTCAATGAGCATTGTACTAGTTTGACGAACTTATGAAACATCTAACAAAGCGTTTCTAGGACTCTAAACTAAGTTTCATGCAACATGAGTGCTTATAAGTGTCTCAATGAGCTTTGTACAAGTTTGACGACCTTATAAAACATCTAACAACGCGTTTCTAGGACTCTAAAACAAGTTTCATGCAACATGAGTGCTTATACCTGTTTCAATGAGCTTTGTACAAGTTTGACGAACTTATGAAACATTTAACAACGCATTTCTAGAACTCTAAACAGAGTTTCACGCAACATTAGTGCTTATAAGTGTCTCAATGAGCATTGTACTAGTTTGACGAACTTATGAAACACCTAACAAAGCGTTTCTAGAACTCTAAACTAAGTTTCATGCAACATGAGTGCTTAATAGTGCCACAATGATCGTTTTACCAGTTTCAAAACCTTATCAAACATCTAACAACACATATTCTAGGACTCTAAATCAAGTTTCATGAAACATGAGTTATTATAAGTGCCTCAATGATCGTTGTACAAGTTTCACGAACTTACGAAACATCTAACAAAACATATTGTAGGACTCTACACCAAATTTCATGCAACATTAGTTCTTATAAGTTCCTCAATGATCTTTGTACAAGTTTCACGAACAATTGAAACATCTAACAACACATAATGAAAGACCATAAACCAAGTTTCATGCAACATGAGTTCTTATAAGTTCCTCAATGATCGTTGTACAATTTTCTTGAACTTATAAAACATATAACAACGCATATTGAAGGACTCTAAACCAAGTTTCATGCAAATGAGTGCATGTAATTGTCTCAATGTTCTTTGTAAAAGTTTCACAAACTTACGAAACATCTAACAACGTGATTCTAGAACTCTAAACCAAGTTTCATGCAACATGATTTCTTATAAGTGCCTCAATGATCTTTGTACAAGTTTAACGAACTTATGAACAAGCTAACAACGCATATTTTAGGACTCTAAACCAAGTTTCATGCAACATGATTCTAGGACATTAAACCAAATTTCATGCAACATGAGTTCTTAGAAGTGCCTCAATGATCTTTGTACAAGTTTCACGAACTTATGAAACATCTAACAACGCATCTAAACCACATTTCATGAAACATGAGTGCTTATTAGTTCCTCAATGACCAATGTACAAGTTTCACGAACTTAGGAAACATCTAACAACATGATTCTAGGACTCTAACCCAACTTTCATTAGACACGAGTTCTTATAAGTGTCTCAATGACCTTTGTACAAGTTTCACCAACTTATGAAACATCAAACAACACATATTCTTGAACTCTAAACCAATTTTCGTGCAACATCAATGCTTAGTAGTGCCTCAATGATCTTTGTATAAGTTTCGCGAACTTATGAAACATTTAACAACGTATTTCTAGGATTCTAAACAAAGTGTCATGCAACATGAGTGCTTGAAAGTGCCTCAATGATCTCTGTACAAGTTTCACGAACTTATGAAACATCTAACAACACATAATGTAGGAATCTAAACCAAGTTTCATGCAACATGAGTTATTATAATTGTCTTAAAGATCTCTGTACAAGTTTCACAAACTTACGAAACATCTAACAACGTGATTCTAGGACTCTAAACCAAGTTTCATGGAACATGAGTTCTTAATAGTGCCTCAATGATCTTTGTAAAAGTTTCACGTTCTTATGAAACATCTAACAACGCATATTCTAGGACTCTAAACCAAGTTTCATGCAACATGAGTGCTTATTAGTGCCTCAATGATCTCGTACATGTTTCACAAACTTACAAAACTTCTTACAACGCAAATTGTAGGACTCTAATCCAAGTTTCATGCAACATGAGTTCTTATAAGTGTCTCAATGATCTTTTTACAAGTTTCACAAACTTAGGAAACATCTAACAACGCATATTGTAGGACTCTAAACCATGTTTCATGCAACATAAGTGCTTGTAAGAGTCTCAATGATCTTTGTACAAGTTTCTTCAACTTCGAAAATATCTAACCACGAGAATCTGGGACTCTAAACCAAGTTTCATGCAACATGAGTTCTTAAAAGTGCCTCAAAGATCTTTTTGCAAATTTCACGAACTTATAAAACATCTAAAAACGCATAATGAAGGAATCTAAACCATGTTTCATTCAACATGAGTTCTTATAAGTGCTTCAATAATTGTTGTAAAAGTTACAAGAAATTATGAAACTTCTAACAACGCATAATGTAGGACTCTATACCAAATTTCATGCAACATGAATTCTTATAAGTGCCTCAATAATCGTTGTACAAGTTTCACAAGCTTATGAAACATCTGAAAACGCATATTATACGACTCTAAACCAAGTTGCATGCAACATGAGTGATTGTAAGTGTTTCTATGATTTACAAACTTACGAAACATCTAACAACTTGATTCTAGGACTCTAAACCAAATTACACGCAACAAGATTTCTTATAAGTGCCTTAATGATCTTTGTAAAAGTTTCACAAACATATGAAACATCTGACAACGCATAATGAAGGACTCTAAACCAAGTTTCATGCAACATGAGTTCTTATAAGTGCCTCAATCATCGTTGTACAAGTTTCACGAACTTATGAAACATCTAACAACAAATATTGTAGAGCTCTAAGCCAGGTTTCATGCAACATGAGTGCTTGTAAGGGTCTCAATGATCTTTGTACAAGTTTCACGAACTTAGGAAACATCTAACAACGTGGTTCTAGGACTCTAAACCAAGTTACATGCAACAAGAGTTCTTATAAGTTTCTCAATGATCGTTATACAAGTTTCACGAACTTCTGAAACATCTAACAACGCATATTCTAGGACTCTAAACAATTTTTCATTCAACATGAGTTCTTATAAAGTGCCTCAATGATCGTTGTACAAGTTTCATGAACTTATGAAACTTCTTACAACACATATTGTAGGATAATATACCAAGTTTCATGTAACATGAGTTCTTATAAGTGCCTCAATGATCGTTGTACAAGTTTCACGAACCTATGAAACATCTAACAACGCATATTGTAGGACTCTAAAACAAGTTTAATGCAACATGATTGCTTGTAAGTGTCTAGATGATCTTTGTACAAGTTTCACAAACTTACGAAACATCTAACAACGCATATTGTACGACTCTAAACCAAGTTTCATGCAACATGAGTTCTTATAAGTGCCTCAATGATCGTTGTACAAATTTTCTGAACTTATGAAACATATAACAATGCATATTGTAGGACTCTAAACCAAGTTTCATGCAAATGAGTGCTTGTAATTGTCTCAATGGTCTTTGTACAAGTTTCACAAACTTACGAAACACCTAACAACGTGATTCTAGGACTCTAAACCAAGTTTCATGCAACATGATTTGTTATAAGTGCCTCAATGATTGATATATTGCATATTTAGCATGTTTTTACTTTGATTTTTGCATTAGAACTAACACATTTAGGTTGCATTTAGTATCATATAGGTTGCATTTGTGTTTGTTCATGTGTTTTCAGGTCCAAGAGTGCCAAAGTGACAAAAAGGCGAGGAAAAAGAGCTTAAAGTGGCAAAAACGACCATATCGGTGACTTGTACCGATTAGCTGTGGTCGAGACGCGAATAAAAGGCAAAGAAGAGGCAAAGAAGGTCATATCGACCTATGGTATCGACCAACAACTGGTCGATATTGGGAGGAAACTCATACCGACCTATGGTATCGATGGAGTTTGGTCGATATTGAAGACAGACGAAAAGCTTCAGAAATACACTCGTTCAAGACGTTCCCACCGTTGGATCTTTATGAAATTTTACCACAAGATAGCCACGGATGTTATCTTTCATTTGGAGGTGGTTTGAGATGCTTTCAACAGTTAGATCTAAAGTTATTCCAGTTTTACTAACGACGGGTCAATCTGCTGCGGAATACCGATTTGTCGTATCGACCGTAATCCTGGTCGATATCGACCAAGTGTATCGACCAGATTCTGGTCGATATTGGCTGCGAAAAAACAGAATAAAAAGGCCCAAGATGTTTTCTCGAAGGCCCAAAACGTTTTCGAAAGCCCAAGACGTTTTTTGTTTGATTTTTAGGTTTAGAAGTGTGTTTTTTGGAGATCATCTTATCTTTTGACAACTCTTGTTCTATCACTTTTTCTTCTTGCTTTTGATTTGGATTTAGCTTGTTCTTGTTTTAGGTTTTGGATTTTGCTTGTTCTTGCTTTGAGTTTTGGAGGCATCAGGATTTCTGTAAACCTTGATTTCAATAACATAGTTTTTTCTATCCCTATCTCTCTTTGATTTTATTTATGCTTTCTTCAATCATGATTGCTTTGATATTCATTATGTTTAATGAGTAATTTCCCTTAGGCAATTAGGTTGGGGGAAAAGGGTGAATCAATATTAGGATTGTTAAATGTTTTGTTCTTAAACTTTACAAAACTTTAATCTAGGGTAACATTCTTAATGCTTTAGTTGAATTGGCCATTCAATTGATAGAAACCAGGAAGCTTCATCTTTGGGAAAAGTGTGGAGATTCCTGAACAATTACCCTAAAACTAAACCTAGCTTAATCGAGGAATCTGTGTTAATAAGTTTAGTGGTTGAATTGAATTGAGCTTAACGTTTTCTAAAATTTAAACTATCCAAGGTATTGTTTTAGTTTAACTAATAGGAAAAGGATCATTACCACGGAGTGGATTGATCTAATCAAACGTTTTCAAAACCTTAAAGTTATTTTTGTTAAAAGACATTTAGAAATCTGAAAGTTTGATCACCCGTTAAGGTACCCCGACCTGGTTGTTTAGCTTTTTATTAATCTTTTAAAACTCTTAATTTTCGTTTTCGTTTATTGATTACACGGTTACAAAACATCCAAACAATCAACTTTTTGATTCGCTTAAACTAAGTTTATTTCTCATAAGTTCTAATATATTGATTGCTCCTGATTCGGATTGACACCTTATATACTACGATAAGGCATTCGATTGAACGAGGGTAAAATCTCGTTTATCAAATTGGCGCCGTTGCCGATTCAGGAATTCGAACAATTATTAGAATTTTGAAACTACTTGGGATTAAGTTTCAGTTCTTGTTACTAATTTGTTTTCTTTTCTTGTGATTTTTCGTTTTGTTAGGTGTATGCAAAGAAGAAGTCACCGACAAAGTGACAGCTTGATCTTCTTTGCGAACATCAAAGCACACGAAAGAGCTATCTCAAGAGAAAGAAGATCCGACCATCACTCCGACTCGTCTACATCAGAAACATCAGATTCAAATTCAGAGATGGGTGACGCAATCAACGCGACACGTACGATTGGAACCGACGATGTACCTTCTAACGTCACCAACCGTAGTGGTATCACTCCACCAGCCATTGCCAACAACTTCGAGATCAAGTCTAGTCTCATCAACATGGTGTCAAGCAACAAGTTCTATGGCTTACCCAGTGAGGATCCGATTGACCATCTTCATCAATTTGATATGTTATGCGACACGGTGAAGATCAATGGTGTCAATGAAGACATGTTCAAGCTACGATTGTTCCCTTTCTCACTAGGGGAAAAAGCACACCAATGGCAAAAGAACCTTGTCAAAGACTCCATTCGTACTTGGGACGCTTGCAAGAAGGCGTTTCTAACCAAGTTCTTCTCGGTGGCTAGAACCTCGAAGTTAAGGAACGAGATCTCGGTTTCGCTCAATATGACCAAGAAACGTTCAGCGAAACTTGGGAACGGTTCAAGGGTTATACCGTGAGATGCCCACATCACGGTTTCTCGGGAGAAAGCTTACTTAGCACATTCTACCGAGGTCTCAAGCCGAAGTTTAGAATGCTTCTCGATTCAGCTAGCCAAGGAAATTTCCTTGGGAAGACGGAAGCCGATGGACAACTTTTGGTGGAGAACTATGCGCTAAGCGATAGCAACTACGACGAAGAATATGATCGCACAATCCGCACCTCGGTAATGATGAGCAATTCAAGAGAGAGATAAAGGCGGTGAATGAGAAGCTCGATAAGCTACTCATGTCTCAACAAGTGGGGATTAACTTCTTAGGAAGTGGAGAAGATAAGGTGACCCCACTCGATGGAAATCAAGAGGACGTGAACTACGTGGGTAATCAAAAAGGTTGGCGCTACAACAACTACTCTCAACACCCAAACCTCTCATACCGCAGCAACAACGTAGCTAACCCTCAGATCATGTCTATCCTCAAGTACAACAAGGAGGTTACCAAGGTAAACCTCAATACAACCAAGGAGGATATGCACCGAGACCACCACTTACTCTACCACCGGGTTATAACCATCCTCCCGCTGCTCAAGGAGTAGTTTCTTCACCAGCTCCCCAAGGTGATCAAACTACTCAACTCTTGAAGCAAATTTTAGACGGTCAAACCCGTAGCGCCATTGAGTTCAATTCTTTCAAGAAAGATATCAATGAAAGATTTGAGATTTTGTCTTCTCGTGTTCTCACCGTGGAAAATAAATTGGCTCATGTTGCTTTGAACTCAAAGACAAATGGTAATGAGATCTCCCCGAGTGAACCCAAGGCTAATCCGCAAGGTCATTGCAACATGATCACAAAAAATAGAGAAGAAGTTCACGTTTTGG
Organism: Cochlearia excelsa; assembly: GCA_963556525.1. Classification (NCBI taxonomy): domain Eukaryota; kingdom Viridiplantae; phylum Streptophyta; class Magnoliopsida; order Brassicales; family Brassicaceae; genus Cochlearia; species Cochlearia excelsa. The sequence goes on along the minus strand of OY748327.1, from coordinate 31,975,325 downwards.
AGGATGTTAGGAGTAACGAGGAACCTCGCTAGAAGTCACAAGGAACGAGCCATGTGAGTATGAACCCAAACTTCCTTTTCCACGTCCGGTTTACACAAAGCATCAAAAGAAGATGTTTTCAAAGTTCAAGAAGGACATTAGCGATTTGGGAATCGAGCTACCTTTTGTAGACACATTAACAAAGGTTCCAACACTTGTAAAGTTCATTACTAAGTTGCTTGCCAATAGAGAAAAGGTGGAAGATATATTGGGAATTCACGATCACTCGCCCAAATTGGTTCAACAATCCAAACTCCCCAAAGTTGAAGACCCCGGTGAGTTTGTTATCCCATGCACTCTAGGTGGTTTGAAATTTGATGAAGCTTTGTGTGATTCGGGATCTAGTGTGAATGTGATGTCAAAGTCCACCATGGAGAAGGTTGGTATCAAGGGAACGAAGCGCGCGTATCCCTTAGTGTTTGGCAACACATCTATAACCGAGCCACTTGGTATTGTTGAGGACTTTCCACTCAAAGTTGGTGATTGCTTGATCCCGACCGATTTTGTTGTGATGGAAGGAATAGATGGTCGTGAAACTCCATTGATTCTTGGTACACCATTCTTAGCTACCGCGGGTGCAAATATCAACTTCAAGAACAACTCGGTAACCCTCGTGAATGTTAATAGCCATGTCTCATATCCCATTAAGAAAGGTTCGATTGAGTTTTGTGGAACGATCACAAGAACTTCCACGGAATTATGTGCTATATTGGAAAAGAACAAATGGGATAATGAGATTGAGGAGCTCGAGAACCTTCTTTATGGGGACGAGCCAAAACCAAAGAAGGTAATAAGAGGTGATGTGGTGAACGATGATGCATATACCAATGAAAGAAACCAGTGGAGCGAAGAGATAGACGAGATGGAACGTCTTGTGTATGGAAAGGAGCCACCGAAGGTATTTGAAGCCAAAGCCAAAGTTTTTGAGGTTAAGGATGTTGGTGCCAAAGATGTGAACGTTAAGGATAAAGCTAGCAATGGTAAGTCTAGCGGTGATGAGAATTCAAAAGAAGTCGTTAAGGGCCCTGATATTCCTCATAATGGTGTTGAATGCACGATCAAGTGCGAAGGAGTAACAAAACCTTTCTCGAGGGCAAGGAGTGCTCGCTGCGACTTAAAGCGAAAGAAGCACAAAGATGAAGCCGAGTTTGTGGGGAACTGAGTAAAACTCAAACCTCCCCTGATCCACGAAGGTGACACCGAAGGAGATTCCGCGTCTCTTTCGAATCCTAACGTCGCCTAAAAGAAGGGGGTAAAGTCAAGCTAAGAGACTATAAACAAGCTCACTTGGGAGGAAGTCCCATGTCTATCCTTGTATATAAAATTTTAGTTTGCATTTAGATGTTAATTTACTTAGAATTTATGTCGTGTTTGATGGTTTCAGGTGAAAACGAAGTAGGAAAATGAATTTTGAAAGGGGTATCGACCTCTTATATCGGTTGCTGGACCGATATCGGGCAAGAGTATCGGTCTATTGAGACCGATACAGACGACTGTGACTCGTCGCGTTAGTACTACTGAGGTAACACCTGAACCATGTGCATACGCATTAGTTTTTCACATTAGAGTCATTCATACATGCATTTAGGAACCTCTTTCGATACTTATTTCACACGGAGACCGTGTGATTTAAGTTTGGGGGAGTAGTCATATTAGCTTTCGCATATTAGCATTCATGAAAAAAAAACAAAAAAAACATAAAAAACTGCATATAGGATTAGTTCATGGCATTTAGAGCATATGCATAGGGGATCTATGATGACGTTAACCTTGTAAAGCGACGCACATGGTGTTTTGAGCAGTATCTTAGGTGTAGTATCTTCCGTAAACGAATTAGAACTCGCTGAATATCTTAAAACCGCAACTCTAGACATTGATGTTTAAAAAGCCAATTGTATGGTTATGAAGCTTGGTAGTTCTAAATCACCTTCGAAAAATTATCTGAACTTAAACTTGACTTTTAATTAGCATGATTGATAGTTTTCAAGATAATTTCTATGGCTTTGTGATTTCTACGGATTGTGGCTTCCTAAACCGAAAACACTTTAAGCGCAATCCGGTCATTCTCATTATAAGGATGATTCCCCTCTCACCCCCTAAGCCTAAACCCAAACACTTGTGAGAATTCTTTTTCAATAAGTGATTGTTTGGTTTCGCAAAAACTTGAAAGTATAGGGAGCGACAAGAAAGAACATCCATTTGGCTAGTTTATCTTGGACTAGTATGTTAGAAAGGGATAATGAGTTGGAGAGACACGTCTTTGAGTTTTGAAAATAAGAAAATAAACACGAGAAATGTAAAACACCTAGGGGTAAAAGAATGGCTAAGTAAAAAAAAAAAAAACAGAAATCGACAAAGAAAAAAAAAAAGAAAAAAAAGAGAAAAGAAACTTAGCCAAAAATAATCCCCTAAGGTAGTTAAGAAAAAGAAAAGAAAACTCGATGTTTAAGTGTTTAAGTGTTAAAAGAAGAAGATGATGGGTTAGTGGTTAGGTACGAATAGGAATGGATGTCCGAACTTGTATGCACAAATTGTTACTTGTCTTTCCTGGTTTTGCTTAACCCCTTCACTCCCCGAGAGAAACCGCAATACAATCGACCACATGCCTGAGTGTTAACCGATCCTCGTTTGACTTGAAATCCCGTTTTTACCTAGACAAATAGAAAGACTCTTGGAAATTCTTGATCATGTTTCATGCTTTGATTGTGCTTAATTGAATGTGAAAGGTGCTTAGACTAGACAGGTGGATCACATGCTTTTGGTAATAATAACGGATTTAGACGGAGTTTGAGGTGAATGGTAATAGGTAGAACTAGCTCGGTTGCGATAGGATACTATGTTTAGGATACTCGTTCACTACACTCTTCGTGTTGCTTTTGGTTCTGAGTCCCCGCCTCTATACCCTTTTTACTTTGATGCTTGTTCTCTTGCTTGAGGACAAGCAAATGATAAGTTTGGGGGAGTTGATATATTGCATATTTAGCATGTTTTTACTTTGATTTTTGCATTAGAACTAACACATTTAGGTTGCATTTAGTATCATATAGGTTGCATTTGTGTTTGTTCATGTGTTTTCAGGTCCAAGAGTGCCAAAGTGACAAAAAAGCGAGGAAAAAGAGCTTAAAGTGGCAAAAACGACCATATCGGTGACTTGTACCGATTAGCTGTGGTCGAGACGCGAATAAAAGGCAAAGAAGAGGCAAAGAATGTCATATCGACCTATGGTATCGACCAACAACTGGTCGATATTGGGAGGAAACTCATACCGACCTATGGTATCGATGGAGTTTGGTCGATATTGAAGACAGACGAAAAGCTTCAGAAATACACTAGTTCAAGACGTTCCCACCGTTGGATCTTTATGAAATTTTACCACAAGATAGCCACGGATGTTAGCTTTCATGTTTCAACGGTTAGATCTAAAGTTATTCCAGTTTTACTGACGACGGGTCAATCTGCTGCGGAATACCGATTTGTTGTATCGACCAAGTGTATCGACCAGATTCTGGTCGATATTGGCTGCGAAAAAACAGAATAAAAAAGGCCCAAGATGTTTTCTGAAGGCCCAAGACGTTTTCTGAAAGCCCAAGACGTTTTTTGTTTGATTTTTAGGTTTAGAAGTGTGTTTTTTGGAGATCATCTTATCTTTTGACAACTCTTGTTCTATCACTTTTTCTTCTTGCTTTTGATTTGGATTTAGCTTGTTCTTGTTTTAGGTTTTGGATTTTGCTTGTTCTTGCTTTGAGTTTTGGAGGCATCAGGATTTCTGTAAACCTTGATTTCAATAACATAGTTTTTTCTATCCCTATCTCTCTTTGATTTTATTTATGCTTTCTTCAATCATGATTGCTTTGATATTCATTATGTTTAATGAGTAATTTCCCTTAGGCAATTAGGTTGGGGGAAAAGGGTGAATCAATATTAGGATTGTTAAATGTTTTGTTCTTAAACTTTACAAAACTTTAATCTAGGGTAACATTCTTAATGCTTTAGTTGAATTGGCCATTCAATTGATAGAAACCAGAAGCTTCATCTTTGGGAAAAGTGTGGAGATTCCCGAACAATTACCCTAAAACTAAACCTAGCTTAATCGAGGAATCTGTGTTAATAAGTTTAGTGGTTGAATTGAATTGAGCTTAACGTTTTCTAAAATTTAAACTATCCAAGGTATTGTTTTAGTTTAACTAATAGGAAAAGGATCATTACCACGGGAGTGGATTGATCTAATCAAACGTTTTCAAAACCTTAAAGTTATTTTTGTTAAAAGACATTTAGAAATCTGAAAGTTTGATCACCCGTTAAGGTACCCCGACCTGGTTGTTTAGCTTTTTATTAATCTTTTAAAACTCTTAATTTTCGTTTTCGTTTATTGATTACACGGTTACAAAACATCCAAACAATCAACTTTTTGATTCGCTTAAACTAAGTTTATTTCTCATAAGTTCTAATATATTGATTGCTCCTGATTCGGATTGACACCTTATATACTACGATAAGGCATTCAAGTTTAACGAACTTATGAACAAGCTAACAACACATCTTTGTACAAGTTTAACGACTCTTATGAACAAGCTAACAACACCATTGTAGACTCTAAACCAAGTTCATGCAACATGAGTGCTTATAAGTGACTCAAAGATCTTTCAACAAGTTTTACAAACATATGAAACATCTAACAACTTGATTATAAGAATATAGACCAAGTTTCATGCAACATGAGTTCTTATAACTGCCTTGATGTTCTTTGTTCCAGTTTCACGAACTTATGAAACACCTAACAATGCATAATGTAGGACTCTAAACAAAGTTTCTTGCAACAAGAGTTCTTGTAAGTGCCACAATGATCGTTTTACCAGTTTCAAAACCTTATCAAACATCTAACAACACATATTCTAGGACTCTAAATCAAGTTTCATGAAACATGAGTTATTATAAGTTCCTCAATGATCGTAGTACAAGTTTCACGAACTTACGAAACATCTAACAAAACATATTGTAAGACTCTACACCAAATTTCATGCAACATTAGTTCTTATAAGTTCCTCAATGATCTTTGTACAAGTTTCACGAACAATTGAAACATCTAACAACACATAATGAAAGACCATAAACCAAGTTTCATGCAACATGAGTTCTTATAAGTTCCTCAATGATCGTTGTACAATTTTCTTGAACTTATAAAACATATAACAACGCATATTGAAGGACTCTAAACCAAGTTTCATGCAAATGAGTGCATGTAATTGTCTCAATGTTCTTTGTACAAGTTTCACAAACTTACGAAACATCTAACAACGTGATTCTAGAACTCTAAACCAAGTTTCATGCAACATGATTTCTTATAAGTGCCTCAATGATCTTTGTACAAGTTTAACGAACTTATGAACAAGCTAACAACGCATATTTTAGGACTCTAAACCAAGTTTCATGCAACATGAGTGCTTATAAGTGACTCAAAGATCTTTCAACAAGTTTTACAAACATATGAAACATCTAACAACTTGATTATAAGACTCTAGACCAAGTTTCATGCAACATGACTTCTTATAACTGCCTTAATGTTCTTTGTTCCAGTTTCACGAACTTATGAAACACCTAACAATGCATAATGTAGGACTCTGAACCAAGTTTCATGCAACAACAGTTCTTGTAAGTGCCACAATGATCGTTTTACAATTTTCAAAAACTTATCAAACATCTAACAACGCATATTGTAGGACTCTAATCCAAGAAACAAGCATTCATGATGCATTAAACTTGGTTTAGAGTCCTACAATATGTGTTGTTAGATGTTTCATAAGTTCGTGAAATTTGTACAACGATCATTGAGGCATTTATAAGAACTCATGTTGCAAGAAACCTTGTATAGAGCCCTAGAATGTGTGTTGTTAGATGTTTCATAAGTTTGTAGAACTTGTACAACGATTATTGAGGCAATAATAAGAACTCATGTTGCATGAAACTTGGTATAAAGTCCTAGAATATGCGTTGTTAGATGTTTCATAAGTTTGTAAGACTTGTACAACTATTATTGAGGTACTAATAAGAACTCATGTTGCATGAAACCTTGTTTAGAGTCATTGAATATGCGTTGTTAGATGTTTCATAAGTTCGTGAAACTAGTACAAATACCATTGAGGCAGTTATAAGCTCTCATGTTGCATGAAACTTGGTTTCGAGTCCTAGAATCACGTCGTTAGATGTTTCGTAAGTTTGTGAAACTTGTACAAGTATCATTGAGAAACTTGGTTTAGAATCATACAATATGTGTTGTTAGGTGTTTAATAAGTTCGTCAAACTTGTACAACGATCATTGAGGCACTGATAAGAACTCATGTTGCATAAAACTTGGTATATAGTCCTAAAATATGTGTTGTTAGATGTTTCATAAAATTTATGAAACTTGTAATACGATCATTGAGGCACTAATAAGAACTCATGTTCCATGAAACTTGGTTTATAGTCCCAAAATATGCGTTTTTAGAGGTTTCATAAGTTCGTGAAACTTGTACAAAGATCATTGAGGCACTTATAAGAACTCATGTTGCATGAAACTTGGTTTAGAGTCCTAGAATCACATTGTTAGATGTTTCGTATGTTTTTAAAACTTGTACAAAGATAATTGAGACATATATAAGAACTCATGTTGCATGAAAGTTGGTTTAGAGCCCTACATTATGTTTTGTTAGATGTTTCATAAGTCCGTGAAACTTGTAGAAAGATCATTAAGGCACTTATAAGAACTCATGTTGCATGAAACTTGGTTTAGAGTCCTAGAATATGCGTTTTAGATGTTTCATAAGTTGGTGAAACTTGTACAACGATCATTGAGTAACGTATAAGAACTCATGTTGCATGAAAGTTGGTTTAGTCCTAGAATCACGTTGTTAGATGTTTCGTAAGTTTGTGAAACTTGTACTAAGATCATTGAAACACTTATAAGAACTCATGTTGCATGAAACTTGGTTTAGAGTCCACCATTATGCGTTTTTAGATGGTTCATAAGTTTGTAAAACTTGTACAACGATCATTGAGGCACTAATAAGAACTCATGTTGCATGAAACTTAGTTTAGAATACTAGAATATACGTTTTTAGATGTTTCATAAGTTGGCGAAACTTGTACAAAGATCATTGAGAAACTTATAAGAACACATGTTGCATGAAAGTTGGTTTAGTCCTAGAATCACGTTGTTAGATGTTTCGTAAGTTTGTGAAACTTGTACAAAGATCATTGAGGCACTTACAAAGATCATTGAGAACCTTACAAACACTCATGTTGCATGAAACATGGTTTTAGAGTCATACAATATGCGTTTTTAGATGTTTCATAAGTTCGTGAAACTTGTACAACAATCATTGAAGCACTTATAATAACTCGTGTTGCATGAAACTTGGTATAAAGTCCTAGAATATGTGTTCTTATATATTTCATAAGTTTGTGAAAATTGTAAAACGATCATTGAGACACTTATAAGAACTCATGTCGCATGAAACATGGTATAGAGTCCTAGAATATGCGTTGTTAGATATTTCAAAAGTTTGTGAAACTTGTACAAAGATCATTGAGACACTTATAAGAACTCATGTTGCATGAAACTTGATTTAGAGTCTTAAATTATGCATTGTTTGATGTTTCATATGTTCGTGAAACTTGTACAAAGATCATTAAGGCACTTATAAGAACTTATGTTGCATGAAACTTGGTTTCGAGTCACAGAATCACGTTGTTAGATGTTTCGTAAGTTTGTGAAATTTGTACAAAGATCATTGAGGCATTTACAAAGATCATTGGGATACTTACAAACTCTCATCTTGCATGAAACTTGGTTTAGAGTCCTAAAATATGCGTTGTTAGATGTTTCATAAGTTCGTGAAACTTGTACGACGATCATAGAGGCACTTATCATAACTCATGATGCATGAAACTTTGTTTAGAGTTCTACAATATGCGTTGTTACATGTTTCATAAGTTTGTGAAACTTGTACAACGATCACTAAGGTACTTATAAGAACTCATGTTGCATGAAACTTGGTATAGAGTGCTATAATATGAGTTTTTAGATGTTTCATAACTTTGTGAAACTTATACAAAGATCACTAAGGCACTAATAAGAACTCATGTTGCATGAAACTTGGTTTAGAGTACTAGAATATACGTTTTTAGATGTTTCATAAGTTGGCGAAACTTGTACAAAGATCATTGAGAAACTTATAAGAACACATGTTGCATGAAAGTTTGTTTAGTCCTAGAATCACGTTGTTAGATGTTTCGTAAGTTTGTGAAACTTGTACAAAGATCATTGAGGCACTTACAAAAATCATTGAGAACCTTACAAACACTCATGTTGCATGAAACATGGTTTTAGAGTTATACAATATGCGTTTTTCACTACAAGAAAAACGGCAAATAGCAATGCCATATTTCGTCGCTAAATCGTCGATATTGGCCAATAGCGACGATTTAGCGACGAGAATATTTTCGTCGCTATACGCTCGTCGCTATTCAAAATTCGTCGCTAAATCGTCGCCATTTTGCAATCGTCGCTATTTCGTCGCCAATGTAGCGACGCCGTATAATCGTCGCTAATGATATTTCGTCGCTAATTCGTCGCTAAATTAGCGACGAATTAGCGACGATATATAAAAAATAAATTTCCAATTTAAAGATTTTGCGAAAACAAATCGTTGCTAATTCGTCGCTAATTTAGGGACGAATTAACAACGATGCGTTAATTTAGCGACGAATTAGCGACGATTCGTCGCCATTTCGTCGCCTCTTTTGGTTCAAACCTTTTGGTTTCCCACCCGCGGCAAACGAAATAAAGGCGACGATTTAGCGACGATACAATATAGCGACGATTTAGCAACGAATCGTTGCTAATTCGTCGCTATATGGTAACGTGACACGAAGCGACTTACATCGTATTTAATAAGTACATGCATGTCAGAATTCGTTGCTATTTCGTCGCTATATATATTTAGCGACGATTTAGCAACGAATCGTTGCCAAATCGTCGATAATTCGTAGCTATATGTTAACATGACACGAAACGACATTCATCGTATTTCCAAGTACGAGAATGTAAGGAGGTTTAAATTTAGCGACGAAATAGCAACGATTCGTTGCTAAATCGTCGCTAAATGTCAATAGCGACGAAATAGCAACGATTCGTCGCTAAATCGTCGCTAATGCTAAACCCTTATTTTAGGGTTTGGAACCCTAAATTCGGTTTGTAACGTTTTTTTACCACTTTTCGCCAAAACGAGTTTATAACATTGATCATATGAAGTCACAAACTCAATATATGACAAAAAACTTGTAAACTAGTTTATTATGAACTTTATCGTATAAACTCTTATAAGTTATGGTTTACTTAGCTTAAATGTGTTAAGTATAATTTTGTAATCTATAATTTTTATTGTTTTATACAAATATATTACTAGTTTTGTACATTTTTTTAGTTAAGCAAAACTCGTATAAATCGATATTAAGTGGTGTTTTAGGGGTTTAAAGTTCGAAGGCTTGCAACGACTTAGCAACGAATTGGCAAGGAATATTGGTTAGCAACGAAATGGCGACGATTTGGAAACGATATGTCATTAAGTTTAGCGACGATTTAGCAACGATCTTGAACCCCTAAATCTGTAATCCATCGATTTAGCAACGGCAATTATAAATCCTGGCTATTTCGTTGCTAAATTAAATATTATTTTTTTAAAAAATAATTACAAAAACACACACAATTATTACAAAAACACACAAAGATTACAAAAACACACACAAATATTACAACTAACACATGTACACAATTATATTACAAAAACACAAAGAAAATTATTCATTATTATCGGAATCAACAGATTCGACTTCGCTACTTTCATCGAATTCATTTGCACCTCCGTCGTCTTCATCATCCACAATATCTTCAACAACTTGATTATCGGGGTCGACAAGGAATACATCTTCCGTCGATTGATTTGTTGGAATGATTGTCCCACCAATGACATCTTGTTGCATATGAACTTCATCGTTACCCATAATTAAACCTCTTGGAACGATTCGGACTACTGCACTCCATGCTATACCGCTAGTCTTAACCCGAGGATAAGGAATGAAAGTAACTTGTTCAGCTTGCGATCCAAGGATAAAAGGTTCAAACTTCCGATATCGTCGTGACTGGTTGACGTCGATCACACCAAATTTGTTGTATCGAACACCACGACCGAGTGTTGGATCAAACCAATCACATTTGAAGAGGGTTGTTTGTAAATTGACTAATCCCGGATACTGCACTTCAATAATATCCGTTAGAAGACCATAAAAAACTGAATCACCCGACACAGTTACCCTATAATTCGCGGTTGCTCGACGTTGACCATGACTTAAGGTGTGGAACACGTAACCACGACTGAAATACATAGGAGAAGTTGTGATCTTTCCGAGCGGTCCTTGTATTAACTCGCGATACCACACTGGATACGTTGTGTCACCATATGCGATATGCGTTTTCAACCAAGCTGCAAAATCTCGTTCTTTAAGAGCGGTTACTTCGTCTTTTGAAAGTCCTGGATAAACCTCATCCACTTGCTCCTCAAACATTCTAAAGCAGCGCAGGAAACTGAATCAAAATTAAATATTTATTTTGTTTATGCATGATGGGTTTGCGAATGAATAGTTGCATGCATATACCTTTCAAAAGGTCGGGCATATTCACAATTAAGGAGGATGTAAGTATGTGCGCTTTGCCGATGTTGATCACTTTCCCACCAAACTTATTTTATTTTTCCGGCAGCTCTTCCGATTGGTGAAAATATATCAGGTACCCCTTCCATTCCATACACTGCGCCAACACCGCCATCATCGTAGCGTCGTGTTGTTCTACGTGTTTTTACATTGGAACCGAAATAATATGAGGCGAAATGAGACGTCTCTTGAGTTAAAGATCCAGCAACAATAGATCCTTCAACCCTTGCAAGGTTTTTCGCCTTTCCTTTCAAATGTCCCATAAATCGTTTGAAAGGATACATCCACCGAAACTGCACAAGCCCTCCTAATTCTGCCTCGTGAGGAAGATGTATTGGAAGGTGTTCCATAACATCGAAAAAGGATGGAGGGAAAATCTTCTCCAAGTTGCACAACACAATCGGGATACCGTCACGTAACTGTTCAATGACCTCTTCTGTAAGCGTACGAGTGCATAGATCTCGGAAAAATGCACCGATCTCGGAAAATTTTAAACATTATATTAATTAAATTATATATATACTTAATCAAAATTAAAATATAAATATTTTAGGGTTCAATGATACCTGCTATTGTTGTGTGTGCGGGTTCAGGTAAAAGCTCATCGAAAGCAAAAGGTAAAAGTCGTTGCATAAACACATGACAGTCGTGACTTTTCATACCTGAAAACTTTGGACCATTCTCAACACATGCAGATAACTTGGAAACATATTCGTCGGGAAACTTGACATCGAAGTGACCCATTTGAATAACGCGTTTTTTGCTTCAGGTTTCAATCAGTAGATTGGGACCGAGCCTTACCATCGTTCGTGATATGCAACTCACTTCTAAAACATATTTCGGGAAAATCTAGTCTTGTCTTCAAATTGTCTTTAGTTCTCCCTGTACATTCAACAATGTGTTTATAATATTATCAAAAAAGTTTTTTTCAATGTGCATAACGTCGAGGTTATGTCTCAACAAGTGATTTTTCCAGAAAATGCTTTTCTTGTGCCAGTTATGGCTTTCTCCATATCCATCGGGTAAATTAGAAACATGCCAATTACCACCCCGTCTACATGTTTTTTGCGCCCCATAATTATCCAACTCCTCCAATAACTCGGCCCCCGTCGGATAAAGTAGGGGTGGATGTTTAACGACCCGATTCTTCTTAAATAACCTTCGTTCTTTCGGTATGGATGATTGATTGGAAGGAAACGTCGGTGACAATCAAACCAACTTGTTTTCCTTCCATGTGGGAGTTGAAACGCATCAGTCCGATGACAGCAATATGGACAAGACAATCGTCCATGCGTTGTCCAACCTCGCTAACATGCCATAAGCGGGGAAAGTCACTAATAGTCCACATGAGCACCGCACGCATCGTAAAATTTATCTTGCATGAGATATCATACGTACGAACCCCGTGGACCATAGCTCTTTTAACTCATGTATCAAAGGTTGCGAGAAAAACATCAAGAGCTCTCTTTGGGTGCTTCGGACCTGGTACTAAAATGCTTAAGAAAAGAAATTCTCTTTGCATGCACATATTGGGAGGTAGATTATACGGAGTTAGTATAACCGGCCACAAAGAGTACCGTCTACCGGACATACCGAATGGACTAAATCCGTCGGTGCATAAACCAAGGTATACATTACGAACCTCTCGCGAAATCGAGTATACCGTGTTGAAGTGCTTCCAAGCCTTTGCATCTGACGGATGAGTGACTTCCCCATCTTCACCGAGTGTTCGCATGCCATCTCATCGAATCGATGTCCTCTATGATTGATACAATCTTTTGAGTCTGTCTGTGATGGGTAAGTACCACATCCGTTGATACGAGAATTTACTCCCCTTCCCTTGGACCTTATATCTCGGTTGACGGCAAAAACGACATTCAAGCAGCTCATCATCATCTTTCCAATAAATCATACAATTGTTAACACAAATATCAATCATTTCAGAAGGCAATCCAAGACTAAAAACCAACTTTTGTATTTCGTAATACGACTCAGCAGCTACATTACCCTCAAGCAGATATTCTTTCAGTAACTCCGCCCATGAGTCCATACAAAACTCACTCAAATTATTATCAGATTTTATATTCATCATCCTAGATGCTAATGATAGTTTTGATAATCCAACTTTACATCCCTCGTAAATTGGTTTATTCGCAGCGTCTAACATATCATAAAATCGTTTAGCATCTAGGTTAGGTTCCTCAACTACATTTTCGGATAAATACTCCCTCGTATCATGAAATGCATCAGCAACCATTTCATGATATCTATTATCATCTACATGCACATAACCACCGGCCCGATCATGATCATAGTTACTATCAAAATGATGCGGTAAATTAGCGAGTTCGTTACTAACATGATCACTAACGGAAACGTATAACTACTATCTCCAACTTTAGTATTATTAGAGTTATACCCTTCCCCATGTTGAAACCAAACAAAATACTGCGGCATAAAACCTCTATTAAAAAGATGTTTCCATACGGTTTCAACAAACACGTATTTAGTGTTAACGCACTTCTTACATGGACAATACATTTTACCGGTATCTTGCGTATTCGCATGTTTCCGGCCCGCTGCATGAATGCTTGAAGTCCCTCCGTAAATTCGTTTGTAACTACCCCCGATCGATCTTTATGCCGATACATCCAAGACCGTAACTCGTATATATTGTTATTACCTTGAGACATATTGAAATTTTTAGAGTGTTTATATTTTTATAGAGTGAATGTTTTTGTATTGTGTTGTGGTGTGATTTTTTGAAAAGTGTAGATGGGTTTATATAGTCCCATTCTAAAATTTTTGCAACCATTTAGCAAGGAAAATTAGCAACGAATTAGCAAGGAAATAAAATTAGCAACGATTTAGCAAGGTTTTTGAAAACGTGCTTACCTACTTAGCGACCCTTCTCGCTAATTCGTCGCTAATTAGCAAGGATATATATTCGTTGCTAAATCGTCGCTAATTAGCGACGATTTAGCGACGCGGAACTCATTCGTCGCCAAAGTCGTCGCTAAATCGTCGCCAATTTTGCGACGAAAACATACCTCGCTAAATAGCGACGATTTAGCGACGACAATATTCTCCGTTGCTATTTCGTCGCCAATTAGTTGCTATTTCGTTGCTATATTTATTCGTCGCTATTTCGTTGCTAAATTTCGTTGCTAAAAGCCCAGTTTCTTGTAGTGTTTAGATGTTTCATAAGTTCGTGAAACTTGTACAAAAATCATTGAAGCACTTATAATAACTCGTTTTGCATGAAACTTGGTATAGAGTCCTAGAATATGCGTTCTTAGATATTTCATAAGTTTGTGAAACTTGTAAAACGATCATTGAGGCACTTATAAGAACTCATGTCGCATGAAACTTGGTATAGAGTCCTAGAATATGCGTTGTTAGATATTTCAAAAGTTTGTGAAACTTGTACAAAGATCATTGAGACACTTATAAGAACTCATGTTGCATGAAACTTGGTTTAGAGTCTTAAATTATGTGTTATTAGATGTTTCATATGTTCGTGAAACTTGTACAAAGATCATTAAGACACTTGTAAGAACTTATGTTAAATGAAACTTGGTTTCGAGTCATAGAATCACGTTGTTAGATGTTTCGTAAGTTTGTTAAATTTGTACAAAGATCATTGAGGCATTTACAACGATCATTGGGATACTTACAAACACTCATCTTGCATGAAACTTGGTTTAGAGTCCTACATTATGCGTTGTTAGATGTTTCATAAGTTCGTGAAACTTGTACAACGATCATAGAGGCACTTATCATAACTCATGATGCATGAAACTTGGTTTAGAGTCCTACAATATGCATTGTTACATGTTTCATAAGTTTGTGAAACTTGTACAACAATCACTAAGGTACATATAAGAACTCATGTTGCATGAAACTTGGCATAGAGTGCTATAATATGAGTTTTTAGATGTTTCATAAGTTTGTGAAACTTATACAAAGGTAGAGTCTGTTGAATCCCCTCGCTAATCTAAATAACAATCATCTTCTTTAGATCGTCCATGGAATCCTGGGAGTCTCCATGTACATGTTTCACCAAACAAACAACTCACAGTAAGTAGTTCTAGGAATTTAAGCAACAATAAGACTATGATCCCAGGCAGATTTTGACAAATTTTCAAGCACGGAGTCTAAAACGTGATATACAAGTATGAGCAAGCCTATGAAGCGATTAACAAGTTTTAATTCGTGTTTATCAAGTTCTAGACAGAATTCAGGTCGACAAAGGTACTCACAAACAAAAGAAGCAAAAGGAAAAGAAGAAAGTAAGTTTTTAGCTTGAAAACAAAAGGAAAATTTTCACAAACACATAAAAGGAAATATGCCAAAAACAACATTAAAAACGTGGTTGGCAAGTTTATGAGATCTAGCACACGTTTTTCAGCAAAAACATGAAGAACAATAATATCTAGCGACCTAACAATAGCTAGCTATCACTGAACTGAATCAAAACAGAAGCTAATTTCTAACAGACTCTAGCGCGGATTCACAATCAAACTAGGTGTGCTTATCAAGTTTCAGCAAATAACGAGTTTAAAAGCAGATTAAGAACACACTTATCGAATCAGAATCAAGCACTAACAAATTAACAAGCAATTAAACAAGTTACATATCGATTTCAAACTATCAGAACAACCATAACAGATTATCATTCAATGATATATCTAAACAAGTTTGAAACAGATGCTATCGATTCTAATCAAGTTCCTTTCAATACAGATTTGAATAAAAGAGATTTAGGGATAAAGAAGACTCAACCTTTGGTACAGAGTTGGCTCTGATACCACATGATACACCCTTGGCCAAAGAATCTACTCTAGAGGAAGGTGAGCTCGTCTCTATGGTGAATAAGTGGACGAAGGTGATGGCGGTGATGGTTAAGACACAAGAACAGAGTTATATGGAAAGGGAAACAGGGGAGGTGGCGGCGGAATGGAGGTGGAAGAGTATCTAGATGGTGGTGAATACTTAGCAAGTGATGATGATCTTGCTAAAAGTACGAAGATCTCTGAGTAAGTGAACAACTTGGAGGAGATCGGACCTAGATACTAAGTCGATGAGCGAAACCTTGTAAAAGATTTTTGACGTATAAAGTTTGATGCCTTGACATGAAGAACATGCGTCCATATAAAGAGAAGAGCACACACGCTTTTCCCCCTAGGGTTGCACACAATCCAAAAAAGGAAAGTGCGAAAAACAACACGATGTTTATATCCAAAACTGAAAAACAACAAGTAGTTCTTAGGATAGAATGACAAGTAGTTTTTAGTGTTCTCGCCTAACACTCTTCAAGCTATGATTGCAAAGTGATCGACGTAGTGCTCTTCTTGGCCTCGTTAAAATCCTTGCATAGCAAACCCAGTGGGACAAATCTATGCAAAGGGAAAGAGTACCAAGTTGATACACTTAGTCACTTAGTGGCTCATAGCTTGGTCCTCTTTCTAGGCATGACTATCAATGTTGAAGGAGTTCCTAGCTGCTTCTCCTCTTAGCTCCTCCTTCATCATCATCGCCTCCGCATCTCTATCTAACTCTTTGGCTATTGATCTTGTTAGATGTTTCGTAAGTTTGCGAAACTTGTACAAAGATCATTGAGGCACATATAAGAACCCATGTTGCATGAAACTTTGTTAATAGTCTTAGAATCACGTTGTTAGATGTTTCGTAAGTTTGTGAAACTTGTAAAAGTATCATTGAGACACTTATAAGAACTCATGTTGCATGAAACTTCGTTTAGAGTCCTAGAATCACGTTGTTAGATGTTTCATAAATTTTTTTAAACTTGTACAAACATCATTCATGCACTTCTAAAAACTTATGTTGCAAAAAACTTGGTTTAGAGTCCTAAAATATGCGTTTTCATATGTTTCATAAGTTTTTGAAACTTGTACAAAGATAATTGAGGCACTTGTAAGAACTCATGTTGCATGAAACTTGGTTTAGAGTCCTAGAATCACGTTGTTAGATGTTTCGTAAGTGCGTACAACAATTCTTCTAACTGCCTCAATGATCTTGGTACAAGTTTCACGAACTTATGAAACATATAACAACGCATATTCTACATATTCTAGGATTCTAAACCAAGTTTCATGCAACATGAGTTCTTACAAGTGCCTCAATGATCGTTGTACAAGTTTCACAAACTTATGAAACATCTAATAACACATATTCTAGGACTCTATACCAAGTTTCATACAACATGAGTTCTTATAAGTGCCTCAATGATCGTTGTACAAGTTATACAAACTTATGAAACATCTAAAAAACACATATTCTATGACTCTAAAGCAAGTTTGATGCAACATGAGTTCTTCAATGATCGTTGTACAAGTTTCACAAACTTATGAAACATCTAACAAAACATATTCTATGACTCTAAACCAAATTTCATGCAACATGAGTGCTTATTAGTGTCTCAATGATCATTGTACAAGTTTAATAAACTTATGAAACATCTAACAACGCATATTCGAGGACTCTAAAACAAGGTTCATGCAACATGAGTGCTTAATAGTGACTCAATGGTATATGTACAAGTTTCACGAACTTATGAAACATCTAACAACACATATTCTAGGACTCTAAACCAAGTTTCATGCAACATGAGTTCTTGTAAGTTCCTCAATGATATTTCTACAAGTTTCACGAACTTACGAAACATCTACCTTGGATTATCAACAGAAGATTTAATCCACTAGGGATGAGTGACCAGTAACACTCAATCTAGGCGGTGATAGTCATACCATACAATATATCTCCTGGTATGTGTATAAACTCATAATTTTTATTCCTCTCGATTATGGTTCGTTGTCAAATACACCCGAAAAAAATTCTTGACGTGTACCTTCAACCTTTAATCGTCGAACTACAACATTTTTGGACACATGGCGCTGATGTATACGATATATCAACACACAATTCTTTTAAGTCGAAAGCGGCGCTTATGTGGCTGATTAGTGATTTCCCAGCTTATGGGATGTTATCAGGGGGGATGACTCACGGACGCCTCGCATGTCCATACCGTATGGATTCAAATAATTCATTATGGTTAACAAATTGTCGAAAACATTATTGGTTTGATTTTCATCGAAAGTTTTTGAAGAGCGATCACCCATACATGCGGAATGCAGTTGTGTTCACTAAGTCTAAAGATGTCCATGATGAAGCACCGTTATGGCGTTGTGGAAGAACAATATTGCACTCCATCAACAATATAGAAGGTCTGCAAATGAGTGTCGAGTGTAGTGGAAATTAACACAACGAACCATCTAAAACGGTACATGGTTATGGTCAATATCATAATTGGTACAAAAATCTATTTTCTGGTGTTTGTCGTACTGGGAGAATCTATTGCTTAGACACAACCTAGATTTTATGCATATTGAGAAAAATTTATTTGATAATATTATCAAAACTATCTTGAACATCCCGGGGAAAAAAATGATAACATAAAATCTAGGCTAGATATGGCGATAATATGCAACCGTAAAGCGTTGGATCTTACATCAACTGGAATTGCTCCGGTTCCAATATATCGAAGGTAAAAGGAAGCGAAAAAGAAATTTCTAAGTTGGTTGAAGAAAGAAATTTGTTTTCCAAACGGGTATGCTACAATTTTTGGTAGATGTGTCAATGAAATTAATGCGACTATTTCTGGTTTCCAAAGTCATGATTGTCATGTCATTATGGAAAGACTTCAACCTTTTGCTTTGATGAAACTACTCCCCAAATAGGTATATGTAACGATGTTTACTATTTTCCTACCATCTATTGTACGCGTTTATAATAATGTTTTTACGTAAAGTGATATTTTTATTTATATGTTTAATTAAATATAACTAATGTTTTGTTTTTTATTGAGCATGCATTCGAATAATTCAAATACTTATAACAAAAAACCTATTAATATGTTTTAACGCATTATAAGGTTAATATATTTATGAATGTTAAAAACAAATAGCGAACCTGAGTTCTAACATATTGTAAGCACCACCCACGAAAATATTATTGGTATTTCGTGGGTATTCCATTACCCACGAAAAAATAGTGGATTTTCGTGGGTTTTTTTTTGTTGCCACGTTAAAATTTGTGGGTAACCGTGGCAAAGTTACCCACGAAAAACCACGATGATTTCGTGGGTTACAATTTTCCCACGTATACCCACGAAAACCCACTTATACCCACCAAAAACCAACGAATTATTTCGTGGGTAAGAGTATATTGTCCACGATGGTTTTTGTGGGTTTTCATGGCTTTTGGGGTATACCCACGAAAGTAATCGTGGGTTTTTCGTGGATATATACCATTTTTACGACTCTAAACCAAATTTCATGCAACATGAGTTCTTATAAGTGCTTCAATGATCTTTGTACAAGTTTGACGAACTTATGAAACATCTAACAACACATAATGTAGGACTCTAAACCAAGTTTCATGCAACATGAACTCTTATAAGTGTCTCAATGATATTTGTACGAGTTTCACAAACTTACGAAACATATAACAACGTGATTCTAGGACTCTAAACCAAGTTTCCTACAACAATTCCTCTAAGTGCCTCAATGATCTTTGTACAAGTTTCACGAACTTATGAAACATATAACAACGCATATTCTAGGATTCTAAACCAAGTTTCATGCAACATGAGTTCTTACAAGTGTCTCAATGATCGTTGTACAAGTTTCACAAACTTATGAAACATCTAATAACGCATATTCTAGGACTCTATACCAAGTTTCATGCAACATGAATTCTTATAAGTGCCTCGATGATCGTTGTATAAGTTTTACGAACTTATGAAACATCTAAAAAACACATATTCTATGACTCTAAAGCAAGTTTGATGCAACATGAGTTCTTATTAGTTCCTCAATGATCGTTGTACAAGTTTCACAAACTTATGAAACATCTAACAAAACATATTCTAGGACTCTAAACCAAGTTTCATTCAACATGAGTGCCTTTTAGTGTCTCAATGATCGTTGTACAAGTTTAACAAACTTATGAAACATCTAACAACGCATATTCGAGGACTCTAAAACAAGGTTCCTGCAACATGAGTGCTTAATAGTGATTCAATGGTACATGTACAAGTTTCACGAACTTATGAAACATCTAACAACGCATATTCTAGGACTCAAAACCAAGTTTCATGCAACATGAGTTCTTGTAAGTTCCTCAATGATATTTCTACAAGTTTCACGAACTTACGAAACATCTACCTTGGATTATCAACAGAATATTTTAATCCACTAGGGATGAGTGACCAGTAACACTCAATCTAGGCGGTGATAGTCATACCATACAATCTATCTCTTGGTATGTGTATAAACTCATAATTTTTATTCCTCTCGATTTTGGTTCCTGGTCAAATACACCTGAAAAAAATTCTTGACGTGTACCTTCAACCTTTAATCGCCGAACTACAACATTTTTGGACACATGGCGCTGATGTATACGATATATCAACACACAATTCTTGTAAGTTGAAGGCGGCGCTTATGTGGCTGATTAGTGATTTCCCAGCTTATGGGATGTTATCAGGGTGGATGACTCAGGACGCCTCGCATGTTCATACCGTATGGATTCAACTAATTCATTCTGGTTAACAAATTGTCGAAAACATTATTGGTTTGATTTTCACCGAAAGTTTTGTAAGAGCGATCACCCATACATGCGAATGCAGTTGTGTTCACTAAGTCTAAAGATGTCCATGATGAAGCACCGTTATGGCGTAGTGGAAGAACAATATTGCCCTCCATCAACAATATAGAAGGTCTGTAAATGAGTGTCGAGTGTAGTGGAAACGGACACAACGAACCATCTAAAACGGTACATGGTTATGGTCAATATCATATTTGGTACAAAAAATCTATTTTCTGGTGTTTGTCGTACTGGGAGAATCTATTGCTTAGACACAACCTAGATTTTATGCATATTGAGAAAATTTTATTTTATAATATTATCAAAACTATCTTGAACGTCCCGGGGAAAACAAATGATAACATAAAATCTAGGCTATATATGGCGATAATATGCAACCGTAGAGCGTTGGATCTTACATCAACTGGAATTGCTCTGGTTCCAATATATCGAAGGTCAAAGGAAGCGAAAAAGAAATTTCTAAGTTGGTTGAAGAAAGAAATTCGTTTTGCAGACGGGTATACTACCATTTTTGGTAGATGTGTCAATGAAATTAATGCGACTATTTATGGTCTCCAAAGACATGATTGTCATGTCATTATGGAAAGACTTCAACATTTTGCTTTGATGGAACTATAAACCAAATAGGTATATCTAACGATGTTTACTATTTTCCTACCATCTATTGTACGCGTTTATAATAATGTTGTTACGTAATGTGATATTTTTATTTATATGTTTAATGAAATATAACTAATGTTTTGTTTTTTATTAAGCTTGCATTCCAATAATTCAAATACTTATAACAAAAAACCTATT
Organism: Cochlearia excelsa; assembly: GCA_963556525.1. Taxonomy (NCBI): domain Eukaryota; kingdom Viridiplantae; phylum Streptophyta; class Magnoliopsida; order Brassicales; family Brassicaceae; genus Cochlearia; species Cochlearia excelsa. Next base: position 31,954,052 of record OY748327.1, on the reverse strand, counting down.
AATATGTTTTTAACGCATTATAAGGTTAATATATTTATGAATTTTAAAAACAAATATCGAACTTGATTTCTAACATATTGTAAGCACCACCCACGAAAATATTATTGGTATTTTGTGGGTATTCCATTACCCACGAAAAAAATAGTGGAATTTCGTGGGTTTTTTTTTTTGCCACGTTAAAATTTGTGGGTAACCGTGACAAAGTTACCCACGAAAAACCACGATGATTTCGCGGGTTAAAATTTTCCCATGTATACCAACGAAAACCCACTTATACCCACTAAAAACCAACGGATTATTTCGTGGGTAAGAGTATATTGTCCATAATGGTTTTTGTGGGTTTTCATAGCTTTTGAGGTATACCCACGAAACAAATCGTGGGTTTTTCGTGGATATATGCCATTTTTACGAGTCTAAACCAAATTTCATGCAACATGAGTTCTTATAAGTGCCTCTTAGAAATTGTAGCTTGTCGTGTCCCGGTGTTCGTAGAAGATCCTGAATCCGCATCATTACGGGTTCTTTATGCGGAGGTTTAAGTAGGTTGTTCGGGTTGTTGTATGGGTGGTAGTGTAGATTGTTTTACAGTTGGGTTGGTCGGGTTTGAAGGGTTTGTCGGGTTTGAAGTGGATGGAGAACCCCCGGATGAACTACCCCGACGGCTCATAAAATCTCTATAATGTGGTGGTTTTGTCATTTTTATGGTTTCGTGTCTTTTTTAAGGTTTTTGGCTTTTTCGGAGAGAGAATGTAGAGAGAGTGGAGAAAGTTGTGAAAGAAATGAATGAGTTCGAGCCTAGTCGCTAATTCGTCGCAAAATTCAGTTTGAAACTTTTCGCTTCTCTCACGCGGCAACTTAAAAAGTTTTTTTGCGAGGAATTAGCGACGAATCGTCGCTAATTCGTCGCTAGATTGGCGATTCGACATATTTTTAACATTGTTGCACACGTCTTAAATCTAATCAACTTAGCGACGATTTAGCAACGATTTGTCGCTAATTCGTCGCTAAGATTCTGATAGGACACATTCCTTCCATTCTCTCGTACAAAAGTACATAAGGACTGGATTAGTACGATGTTTAAGATTACCGACAAATTAGCGACGAATCGTTGCTAAACTTAATTTACCAACGATTTAGCGACGACATTAACCTCAAACTCTAATTTTAGGGTTTTAACCCCCAAAAAGATTTATTGAGCTATTGTTAATATGCATAATGTAATAGTAAATTGAAATCATGTGAATAAGATGTCACATTCCGACATTTTTCAAAAAATGTCTAAACTCTCATGATTATAAACTTCATAATTTATACACATATGTATTAATGGCCACTTGGAAACACTTAACTATAATTTTGTAATTTAAAAAAAAAATTATGTTATTAACTTGTTTTATTGTTTATATAGACTTTGTTAGTTGTAATACATCCTTGTATACCTTCCTTTAGTGGATTTTTAGGGGTTTCTAGGTAAAAAATTACTTCGATTTAGCAGGGAATTAGCAAAGATTTTGACTTGCAACGAATTAGCGACGATTTATCAAGGAATTAGCGATGATTTTGCAACGAATATTTTTAAACCTCTAAACAAGATGCCTTGCATTTTAGACCTTATAATGAAACGAATTGTTCCTAATTCCTTGTAAATTCGTCGCAAATGTTAAAAAAAAATTAAAAACAAACAAATTTTTTATTTCATTTATTTTACAAAACTTATTTAAAAACACATAATTTAGTAAAAAAACATTTTATTCATTATTATCATCAGATGCATACAATTCGATTTCACTAGTTTCATCAAATTCATCATTTTCATTCGATTGATTTGTTGGTATAATTGTGCCACCAATTAAATCTTGTTGCATTGGAACTTCATCAACACCCACAATTAAACCTCTAGGAACTACACGAATCACTGCGTTCCATGATATACCACTAGTTTTAACTCGTGGATACGAAATGAATGTCCCTTCCTCAGCTTGGGAGCCTAAGATAAATGGCTCAAACTTCCGATATCGTCGGGCTTGGTTGACTTCGATGACACCACATTTGTTGTAACGAAAACCACGACCATGTGTTGGATCAAACCATTCACATTTGAAGAGCGTTGTTCTTTAATTAACTAATCTCGTGTATTGTAATTCAATAATATCCGTGAGAATCCCATAGAAAACGGAATCACCCTCAACAGTTATACCATAATTTTCGGTTGCTCGATCTTTACCATGACTCAATGTGTGGAAGACAAAACCACGGGTGAAATACACGTGAGAAGTTGTGATCTTTCCAAGAGGTCCTTGTATCAACTCTCGAAACCAACCGAGTTATGTGGAGTCACCATATATAATCGATTTGTGTTTTCAGCCAAGGGGCAAAATCCCATTCTTTGCATTATGTAATTTCGTCTTTCGAAGCTCCTGGATAGGCTTCTGCCACTTGTTCCTCGAAAAGTCTGATTAAAAAATCAAAAATTAGGTATATAGATAAACTTATATGCATAAAAGGAATAATCGTTCCATATAATATACAAACTATACCTTTCCCACGGGCTTACATAAGCACAATTCAACATAATGTAAGTATGTGCACTATGCCGATCTGTATCACTTTCCCACCAGACTTCTTTGATTTTTTTGCTAGTTCTTCCGACTGGGGAAAATATATCAGGGACACCTTCCACTCCATAGATTATGCCAACACATCCATCATCATAGCGTCGTGTTTCCGTTTTACGTGTACGTGCGTAAGACCAAAAATAATATGATGCAAATTTGGAGGTCTCTTCAGTTAAAGATCCAGCGACGATAAAACCTTCAACCCTTACAAGTTTTTTCGCCTTAATGATATTCTACGACTCTATACCATGTTTCATGCAACATGAGTTATTTTAAGTGCCTTAATGATAGTTTTACAAGTTTCACGAACTTATGAAACATCTAACAACACATATTGTAGGACTCGAAACAAAGTTTCTTGCGATATGAGCACTTGTAAGTGTCTCAATGATCTTTGTAAATGCCTCAATGATCTATGTACAAGTTTCACAAAGTTACGAAAAATCTAACAACGTGATTCTAGGAATCTAAACCAGGTTTGAGAAAACATGAGTTTTTATAAGTGCCTCATTGATATTAGTATAAGTTTCAAGAACTTATGAAACATCTAACAACACATATTCTCGAACTCTAAACATGGTTTCATGCAACATGAGTGCCTATTAGTTCGTCAATGATCGTTGTACAAGTTTCACGAAATTATGAAACACCTAACAACGCAATTTCTAGGACTCTAGAGCAAGTTTAATGCAATATGAGTTCGTATTAGTGCCTCAATGATTGTTGTACAAGTTTTACAAACTTATCAAACATCTAACAGAGCATATTCTAGGACTCTATACCAAGTTTCATGCAACATGAGTTCTTATAAGTGCCTCAATGATCGTTTTACAAGGTTCACAAACTTACGAAACATCCAACAATACATATTGTAGGAATCTAAACCAAGTTTCATGCAACATAAGTGTTTGTAAGTGCTTCAATGATGTTTGTACATGTTTCACAAACTTACGACACATCTAACAATGTGATTCTAGGACTCTAAACCAAGTTTCATGCAACATGAGTTGTTATAAGTGTCTCAATGATCTTTGTAAAAGTTTCACAAACTTACAAAACATCTAACAACGTGATTCTAGGATTCTAATACAAGTTTCATGCAACATAAGTACTTGTAAGTGCGTCAATGATCTTTGTACAGGTTTCACAAACTTACGAAACATCTAACAACGTGATTCTAGGACTCTTAACCAAGTTTCATGTAACATGAGTTCTTATAAGTGTCTCAATGATCTTTGTACAAGTTTCAAAAACATACGAAACTTCTAACAACGTGATTCTAGGACTCTAAACCAAGTTTCATGCGACATGAGTTCTTATATGCGCCTCGATGATCTTTGTACAAGTTTCACAAACTTATGAAACATCTAACAACGCATATTGTAGAACTCTAAACCAAGTTTCATGACATATAAGTGTTTGTAAGTGCCTCAATGATCATTGTACAAGTTTCACAAACTTAAGAAACATCTAACAACGTGATTCTAGGACTCTAAACAAAGTTTCATGCAACATGGGTTCTTATAAGTGTCTCAATGATCTTTGTACAAGTTTCACAAACTTACGAAGCATCTAACAACGTAATTCTAGGACTCTAAACAAAGTTTCATGCAACATGAGTTCTTGTAAGTGCCTCAATGATCTTTATAAAAGTTTCACGAACTTAGGAAACATCTAACAACGCATATTCAAGGACTCTAAACCAAGTTTCATGCAGCATGAGTTCTTATAAGTATCTCAATGATCTTTGTACAAGTTTCACAAAAGAACCGAAACATCTAACATCGCATATTCGAGGACTCTAAAACAAGTTTCATGCAACATGAGTTCTTATAAGTGTCTCAATGATCTTTTTACAAGTTTAACGAACTTATGAAACATCAAAAAACGCATATTGTAGGACTCTTAACCAAGTTTCATGCAACATGAGTTCTTATAAGTGTCTCAATGATCTTTGTACAAGTTTCAAAAACTTACGAAACTTCTAACAACGTGATTCTAGGACTCTAAACCAAGTTTCATGCAACATAAGTGCTTGTAAGTGCCTCAATGATCTTTGTACAAGTTTCATAAACTTACAAAACATCTAACAACGTGATCCTAGGACTCTAAACAAAGTTTCATGCAACATGAGTTCTTATAAGTGTCTCAATGATCTTTGTATAAGTTTCACAAACTTACGAAACATCTAACAACATGATTCTAGGACTCTTAACCATGTTTCAGGCAAAACAAGTTCTTAAAAGTTCCTCAATGATCTTTGTACAAGTTCACAAACTTACAAAACATCTAGCAACGCATATTCAAGGACTCTAAACCAAGTTTAATGCAAAATGAGTTCTTATAAGTTTATCAATGAAAATTCTAACAATGCATATTCTAGGACTCTAAACCAAGTTTCATGCAACATGAGTTCTTATAAGTGCCTCAATGATTGTTGTACAAGTTTCACGAACATATGAAACATATAACAATGCATATTGTAGGATTCTAAACAAAGTTTAATTCAACATGAGTTCTTATAAATGTCTCAATCGTCTTTGTACAAGTTTCACTAACTTACGAAACATCTAAAAATGTGATTCTTTGTCTAAACCAAGTTTCATGCAACGTGAGTTTTTATAAGTGCTTCAATGATCTTTGTACAAGTTTAATAAACTTATGAAAGATCTAACAACGCATATTCTTGAACTCTATACCAAGTTTCATGCAACATACGTGCTTGTAAGTGCCTTAGTGATCTTTCTAAAAGTTTCACTAACTATAGAAACATCTAACAAAGCATATACTTGGAATCTACACCAAGTTTCATGCAACATGAGTGATTATTAGTGCCTCAATGATCTTTCTACAAATTTCATGAACTTATGAAACATCTAACAACGTGATTCTAGGACTCGAAACAAAATTTCATGCAACATGAGTTCTATAAGTGCGTCAATGATCGTTGTACAAGTTTCTCGAACTTGTGAAACACATAACAACGCATAATGTAGAATTCTAAACCCAATTTCATGCAACATGAGTTCTATAAGTGCCTCAATGATCTTTGTACAAGTTTCACGAACTTATGAAACACCTAACAACGCATAATGTAGAATTCTAAACCAAGTTTCATGCAACATGAATTCTTATAAGCGCCACAATGATCTTTGTACAAGTTTCACAAACTTACAAAACATCTAACAAAGTGATTCTAGGACTCTAAAAAAAATTCCATGCAACATGAGTTCTTATAAGTGTCTCAATGATCTTTGTACAAGTTTCACAAAATTATGAAACATCTATAAACGCATAATGTAGGATTCTAAAACAAGTTTAATGCAACATGTGTTCTTGTAAGTGTCTCAATGGACTTTGTACAAGTTTTACAAACTTACGAAAGATCTAACAACGTTATCTAGGACTCTAAACCAAGTTTCATGCAACATGAGTTCTTATAAGTGCTTCAATGATCTTTGTACAAGTTTCACAAACTTATGAAACATCTAACAACGCATATTCTACGACTCTAAACCAATTTTCATGCAATATGGGTTCTTGTAAGTGTCTCAATGATCTTTGTAAATGTTTCACGAACTTACGAAACATCTAACAACGCATAGTCTAGGACTCTAAAAAAAGTGTCAAGCAACAAGAGTGCGTACGAATTCCTCAATTCTCTTTGTACAGGTTTCACGAACTTATGAAACATCTAACACTACATATTCTAGGACTCTAAACCAGGTTTCATGCAACATGAGTTCTTATAAGTGCCTCAATGATATTTGTACAAGTTTCACGAAATTATGAATCATCTAATAATGCATATTCTAGGACTCTGAACCAAGTTTCATGCAACATGAGGGCATATTAGTGCTTTAATGATCTTTGTACAACTTTTAAGAACTTATGAAACATCTAACAACGCATATTCTAGGACTCTAAACTAAGTTTCATGCAACATGAGTTCTTATTAGTTCTTCAATGATCGTTGTACAAGTTTCACAAACTTATGAAACATCTATCAAAACATATTCTAAGAATCTAAACCAAGTTTCATGCAACATGAGTTCTTATTTGTGCCTCAATGATTGTTTTACAAGTTTCACAAACTTATGAAACATCTAAATGCGGATATTCTAGGTCTTTATACCAAGTTTCATGCAACATGAGATCTTATAAGTGCATCAATGATCGTTGTACAAGTTTCAAAAACTTATGAAGCATCTAACAACGCATATTCTAAGACTCTATATGAGGTTTCTTGCAACATGAGTTCTTATAACTGCCTCAATGATCGTTGTACAAGTTTCTTGAAATTATGAAACATAAAACAACACATATTGTAGGACTCTAAACCAAGTTTCATGCAACATGCCTCAATGATCTTTGTAAGTGCCTTAATGATCTTTGTACAAATTTCACAAACTTATGAAACATCTAACAACGTGATTCTAGGAATCTAAACCAAGTTTAATGCAACATGAGTTCTTATAAGTGCCTCAATGATCTTTGTACAAGTTTCACGAACTTATGAAACATCTAACAACGCATAATGTAGGACTCTAAACCATGTTTCATGCAACATGAGTTCTTATTAGTGTCTCAATGATCTTTGTACAAGTTTCACAAACTTACGAAACATCTAACAACGTGATTCTAGGACCCTAAACCAAGTTTCATGCAACATGAGTTCATATTAGTGCTTTAGTGATCTTTGTACCAGTTTCACGAACTGATGAAACATCTAACAACGCATATTTTACGACTATAAACCAAGTTTCATGCAACATGAGTTCTTATTAGTGCCTAGATGATCGTTGTACAAGTTTCACAAACTTTTGAAACATCTATCAAAGCATATTCGAAGACTCTAAACCAAGTTTCATGCAACATGAGTTCTTATTTGTGCCTCATAGATTGTTGTACAAATTTCACAAACTTATGAAACATCTAACAACGCATATTCTGGAACTCTTTACCAAGTTTCATGCAACATCAGTTCTTATAAGTGCCTCAATGATCGTTGTACAAGTTTCACAAACTTATGAAGCATCTAACAACGCATATTCTAGGACTCTATACCAAGTTTCATGAAACATGAGTTCTTATAAGTGCCTCAATTATCGTTGTATAAGTATCATAAACTTATGAAACATGAAACAACGCATATTGTAGGAGTCTAAACCAAGTTTCATGCAACATGATTGTTTGTAAGTTTCTCAATGATCTTTGGAAGTGCCTTAATGATCTTTGTAAGTGCCTTAATGATCTTTGTACAAATTTCACAAACTTATGAAACATCTAACAACGTGATTCTAGGACTTTAAACCAAGTTTCATGCAACATGAGTTCTTATAAGTGCCTCAATGAACTTTTTACAAGTTTTACAAACTTATGAAACATCTAACAACGAATATTTTAGGAATCTAAACCAAGTTTCACGCAACATGAGTTCTTATTAGTGCCTCAATGATCGTTGTATCAGTTTCAAAAACTTATGAAGCATCTAACAACGCATATTCTACGACTCTATACCATGTTTCATGCAACATGAGTTCTTTTAACGGCCTTAATGATCGTTTTACAAGTTTCACGAACTTATCAAACATCTAACAACACATATTGTAGGACTCGAAACCAAGTTTCTTGCGATATGAGTGCTTTTAAGTGTCTCAATGATCTTTGTAAATGCCTCAATGATCTATGTACAAGTTTCACAAAGTTACGAAACATCTAACAACTTGATTCTAGGACTCTAAACCATGTTTCAGAAAACATGATTTTTTATAAGTTCCTCAATGATATTAGTACAAGTTTCAAGAACTTATGAAACATCTAACAACGCATATTCTAGGACTTTAAACCAAGTTTTATGCAACATGAGTACCTATTAGTGCCCTCAATGATCGTTGTACAAGTTTCAAGAAATTATGAAACATCTAACAACGCATATTCTAGGACTCTAGAGCGAGTTTCATGCAGGATGAGTTCTTATTAGTGCCTCAATGATTGTTGTAAAAGTTTCACAAACTTATGAAACATTTAACATAGCATATTCTAGGACTCTATACAAAGTTTGATGCAACATGAGTTCTTATAAGTGCCTAAATGATCGTTGTACAAATTTCTCAAACTTATGAAACATCTAAGAAGAGATATTACAGGACTCTAAACCAAGTTTCATGCAACATATTGGTTTATGAGTGCTTCAATAATGTTTGTACAAGTTTCACAAACTTACCAAACATCTAACAACGTGATTCTAGGATTCTAATGCAAGTTTCATGCAATATTAGTGCTTGTAAGTGCCTCAATGATCTTTGTACAAGTTTCACAAACTTAAGAAACATCTAACAACGTGATTCTAGGACTCTTAACCAAGTTTCATGCAACATGAGTTCTTATAAGTGTCTCAATGATCTTTGTACAAGTTTCAAAAACTTATGAAACATCTAACAACGTGATTCTAGGACTCTTACCAAGTTTCATGCAACATGAGTTCTTATATGTGCCTCGATGATCTTTGTACAAGTTTAACAAACTTATGAAACATCTAACAACGCATATTGTAGAACTCTAAACCAAGTTTCATGACACATAGGTGCTTGTAAGTGCCTTAATGATCTTTGTACAAGTTTCACAAACTTAAGAAACATCTAACAACGTGATTCTAGTACTCTAAACCAAGTTTCATGCAACATGAGTTCTTATAAGTGTCTCAATGATCTTTGTACAAGTTTCACAAACTTACGAAACATCTAACAACGTAATTCTAGGACTCTAAACCAAGTTTTATGCAACATGAGTTCTTGTAAGTTCCTCAATGATCTTTATACAAGTTTCATGAACTTAGGAAACATCTAACAACGCATATTCAAGGAATCTAAACCAAGTTTCATGCAACATGAGTTCTTATAAGTATCTCAATGATCTTTGTACAAGTTTCACAAAATAACGGAAACATCTAACACCGCATATTCTAGGACTCTAAACCAAGTTTCATGCAACATGAGTTCTTATAAGTGTCTACATGATCTTTGTGCAAGTTTCATAAACTTACGAAACATCTAACAACGTGATTCTAGCACTCTAAACCAAGTTTCATGCAACATGAGTTCATATAAGTGACTCTATGATCTTTGTACAAGTTTTACGAAGTTACGAAACATCTAACAACATGATTCTAGGACTTTAAACCAAGTTTCATGCAACATGAGTTTTTATAAGTTCCTCGGCGATATTTGTACAAGTTTCACGAACTTACGAAACATCTAAAAATGCATATTCAATAACTCTAAACCAAGTTTCATGCAACACGAATTCTTATAAGTGACTCAATGATCTTTGTACAACTTATGAAACATCTAACAACGCATATTTTAGGACTGTAAACCAAGTTTCATGCAACATAATGCTTTTAAGTTCCTCAATGATCTTTGTATAAGGTTCACAAACTTACGAAACATCTAACAACGTGATTCTAGGACTCCAAACAAAGTTTCAAGCAACATGAGTTCTTATAATTGCCTTAATGATCTTTGTACAAGTTTCACGAACTTATGAAACATCTCAAACCGCATATTGTAGGACTCTAAACAAAGTTTCATGCAATATAAGTGCTTGTAAGTGCCTCAATGATCTTTGTACAAGTTTCACAAACTTAGGAAACATCTAACAACGTGATTCTAGGTCTCTTAACCAAGTTTCATGCAACATGAGTTCTTATAAGTGTCTCAATGATCTTTGTACAAGTTTCAAAAACTTATGAAACATCTAACAACGTGATTCTAGGACTCTTACCAAGTTTCATGCAACATGAGTTCTTATATGTGCCTCGATGATCTTTGTACAAGTTTCACAAACTTATGAAACATCTAACAACGCATATTGTAGAACTCTAAACCAAGTTTCATGACACATAGGTGCTTGTAAGTGCCTTAATGATCTTTGTACAAGTTTCACAAACTTAAGAAACATCTAACAACGTGATTCTAGTACTCTAAACCAAGTTTCATGCAACATGAGTTCTTATAAGTGTCTCAATGATCTTTGTACAAGTTTCACAAACTTACGAAACATCTAACAACGTAATTCTAGGACTCTAAACCAAGTTTTATGCAACATGAGTTCTTATAGGTTCCTCAATGATTTTTATACAAGTTTCATGAACTTAGGAAACATCTAACAACGCATATTCAAGGAATCTAAACCAAGTTTCATGCAACATGAGTTCTTATAAGTATCTCAATGATCTTTGTACAAGTTTCACAAAATAACGGAAACATCTAACACCGCATATTCTAGGACTCTAAACCAAGTTTCATGCAGCATGAGTTCTTATAAGTGTCTACATGATCATTGTGCAAGTTTCATAAACTTACGAAACATCTAACAACGTGATTCTAGCACTCTAAACCAAGTTTCATGCAACATGAGTTCATATAAGTGACTCTATGATCTTTGTACAAGTTTTACGAAGTTACGAAACATCTAACAACATGATTCTAGGACTTTAAACCAAGTTTCATGCAACATGAGTTTTTATAAGTTCCTCAGCGATATTTGTACAAGTTTCACGAACTTACGAAACATCTAAAAATGCATATTCAATAACTCTAAACCAAGTTTCATGCAACACGAATTCTTATAAGTGACTCAATGATCTTTGTACAACTTATGAAACATCTAACAACGCATATTTTAGGACTGTAAACCAAGTTTCATGCAACATAATGCTTTTAAGTTCCTCAATGATCTTTGTATAAGGTTGACAAACTTACGAAACATCTAACAACGTGATTCTAGGACTCCAAACAAAGTTTCAAGCAACATGAGTTCTTATAATTGCCTTAATGATCTTTGTACAAGTTTCACGAACTTATGAAACATCTCAAACCGCATATTGTAGGACTCTAAACAAAGTTTCATGCAATATAAGTGCTTGTAAGTGCCTCAATGATCTTTGTACAAGTTTCACAAACTTAGGAAACATCTAACAACGTGATTCTAGGATTCTAAACCAAGTTTCATGCAACTTGAGTTCTTATAAGGGCCTCAATGATCTTTGTACAAGTTTCACGAACTTATAAAACATCAAAAAACGCATATTGTAGGACTCTAAACCAAGTTTCATGCAACATAAGTGTTTGTAAGTGCCTCAATGATCATTGTACAAGTTTCACAAACTTAGAAAACATCTAACAACGTGATTCTACGATTCTAAACTAAGTTTCATGCAACATGAGTTCTTATAAGTGTCTCAATGATCTTTGTATAAGTTTCATAAACTTACGAAACATCTAACAATGTGATTCTAGGACTCTAAACCAAGTTTTAGGCAAAACGAGTTCTTAAAAGTTCCTCAATGATCTTTGTACAAGTTTATTAACTTACAAAACATCTAACAACGCATATTCAAGGACTCTAATCTAATTTTCATGCAAAATGATTTCTTATAAGTTTATCAATGATCGTTGTACAAGTTTCAAGGACTTATGAAACTTTTAACAATGCATATTCTAGGACTCTAATCTAAATTTCATGCAACATGAGTTCTTATAAGTGCCTCAATGAACTTTGTACATGTTTCAAAAACTAACGAAACATCTAACAACTCTAACAACGCATATTCAAGGACTCAAAACTAAGTTTCATGCAACATAAGTGCTTATTATTTCCTCAATGATCTTTGTACAAGTTCACAAACTTACGAAATATCTAACATCGCTTATTATAGGACTCTAAACCAAGTTTCATGCAACATGTGTTCTTATCAGTGCCTCCATGACCGTTGTACAAGTTTCACAAACTTCTGAAACATCTAACAACGCATATTCTAGGACTCTATACCTGGTTTCATGCAACATGAGTTCTTATAAGTTACTCAATGATCGTTTTACAAGTGTCACGTACTTACGAAACATTTAACAATGTGATTCTAGGACTCTAAACTATGTTTCATGTAACATGAGTTCTTATCAATGCCTCAATGTTCTTTATACATGTTTCGCGAACTTACGAAACATCTTACATTGCATATTCAAGGACTCTAAACCAAGTAATGCAACATGATTTTTTATAAGTGCGTCAATGATATTTGTAAAAGTTTCACAAACTTACGAAACATCTAACAATGTGATTTTATGACTCTACACCAAGTTTCATGAAAAATAAGTTCTTATAAGTGCCTCAATGATCTTTGTACAAGTTTAGCAAACTTATGAAACATCTAACAACGCATATTTTAGGACTCTGATCCAAGTTTCATGCAACATGAGTTCTTATAAGTTACTCAATAATCTTTGTGCAAGTTTGAAGAACTTATGAAATATCAAACAACGCATATTCTAGGAGTCTAATCCAAGTTTCATGCAAACATGAGTTCTTATAAGTGACTCAATTAACTTTGTACAAGTTTCACGAACTTATGAAACATCTAACAATGCATAATGTAGGAATCTAAGCCAAGTTTCATGCAACAAAATTTCTTATAAGTGCTTCAATGATCTTTGTACAAGTTTCACGAACTTATGAAATATCCAACAACCCATATTCTAGGAGTCTAATCCAAGTCTCATGCAACATGAGTTCTTATAAGTGTCTCAATGATCTTTGTAAAAGTTTCAAGAACTTACGAAACATCTAACAACACATATTATCGGACTCTAAACTAAGGTTCATGCAACATGAGTTGTTATGAGTTCCTCAATGATCGTTTTACAAGTTTCACGAATTTATGAACCTTTTAACAACCCCTATTCTAGGATTTTAAACCAAGTTTCATGCAACATGAGTGCTTGTGAGTGTCTCAACACTACAAGAAAACAAGGATTTTCCGACTGTAATATCAGTCGAATAATAGTCGCTGAAAGACCACTTACGACTCTTGCACGACTAAACCATGTAGTCGGAAATCCTTAGTCGTTAAACTGAATAGTCGTAAATATAGTCGGTAATTACGACTACATTACAATAACGAACAACAGTCGTAACATAGTCGCTCAATAGTCAGTGTATATGATGACTGTTTCATGACTAAACTACGATTAATAAACTTGAATAAGAGAAGCTTTACAATAGTCGTAAGGTAGTCGTATTATTTACGGGGAAAATGTCAATAAAATCATGAACTTTCTAAATTCACCGAAAAAAAGCATGACCTTTCACGTGAACCATTTAAATCATGTATTTTTCGTTGAATGACGTTTTAAATCATGAATTCTTTTTTATCGGACCAAAAAGAGTACAACGTAAACAAAAAGAGTCCAAAGTTAAGTCTATTAACGCAATAGTTTGACACTGTTTGAGATTTATTTGAAGTATCGAGCACTTCAATTGGCTGGAATTGAGCTTACTGTCAAATTTTCCGTTCACAGACTCAACTTTGTGCTCTTTTTATCTCAGTCAAAATTTTTTTATGATTTAAAACGTGAGTCAACGAAAAATATATGATTTAAATGGTTCACGTGAAATTTTATGTTTTGTTCGGTGAATTTTGAAAGTTCTTGATTTAATTGACATTTTTCCCTATTATTTAGTGACTATATAGAGACTATTTTACGATTATTTGATATGATTACGACTCTCCTTAAGGCTTCCGACTCCATAAATATTGCCTCTTGAATCCTTTTGAGTTGATTGTGAATAGAAAACCAAAATAATAACCACAAAACATAATCTTAAAATCTATAAATGTGGATTATGAAAAATGTTTCTTAGTACCTCGAGAAAGATGGCGGTATATTCTTATGTTGTGATCTCGCGAGGTCGCGAAGCACCGTCTCAAATTGCAGAGCTTTCTTCCTCAAGCTGAGACAGTTTTTGTTGCAAATTCTTTTCATTATTTGAAGCAGATCTTCTATGCCTTCTTATCCACATATGTTGCATCCGGCTTGGTGTGTGTCTTAATGAAAACCTCACCAATAGAACATGAGTGATTATTAGTGCCTCAATGATCTTTTTACAAGTTTCATGAACTTATGAAACATCTAACAACGTGATTATAGGACTCTAAACCAAGTTTCATGCAACATGAGTTCTTATAAGTGCCTCAATGATCTTTGTACAAGTTTCAAGAACTTATGAAACACCTAACAACGCATAATGTAGGATTCTAAACCAAGTTTCATGCAACATTAGTTCTTATAAATGTCTCAATGATCTTTGTACAAGTTTTACTAACTTACGAAACATCTAACAACACATAATATTGAATTATAAACAAAGTTTCATGCAACATGAGTTCTTATAAGTGTCTCAATGATCTTTGTACAATTTTTACAAATTTACGAAACATCTAACAATGAGATTCTAGGACTAAACTAAGTTTCATGCAACATGAGTTCGTATAAGTGCCTCAATGATCTTTGTACAAATTTCACGAACTTATGAAGCATCTAAAAACGCATATTCTAGGACTCTAAACCAAATTTCATGCAACCTGGGTGCTTTTTAGTGTCTCAATGATCTTTTTACAAGTTTCACGAACTTATTACAAATCTAACAACGCATATTCTAGGACTCTAAACCAAGTTTCATGCAACATTAGTTCTTATTAGGGCCTCAATGATCTTTGTACAAGTTTCTCAAACTTATAAAACATCTAACAACGCATACTCTAGGACTCTAAACCAAGTGTCATGCAACATGAGTATTTGTAAGTGTCTCAATAATCTTTGTACAACTTTTACAAACTTACGAAACATCTAACAACGTTCTCTAGGACTTTAAACCAAGTTTCATGCAACATGAGTTCTTATAAGTGCCTCAATGATCTTTGTACAAGTTTCGCAAACTTATGAAACATCTAACACCGCATATTTTAGGACTCTAAAACAAGTTTCAAGCAACATGAGTGCTTATAAGTGCCTCAATGATCTTTGTACAAGTTTTACAAACTTACGAAACATCTAACAACGTGATTCTTGCACTCTAAACCAAGTTTCATGCAGAATGAGTTCTTATAATTGCCTCAATTATCTTTGTACAAGTTTAACGAACTTACGAAACATTTAACAACGCATAATGTAGGATTCTAAACCAAGTTTCATGCAACATGACTTCTTATAAGTGTCTCAATGATCTTTGTACAAGTTTCACCAACTTAGGAACCATCTAACAATGTGATTCTAGGACTAAACCAAGTTTCATGCAACATGAATTCTTATAAGTGCCTCAATGATCTTTGTACAAGTTTCACGAACTTATGAAGCATCTAAAAACGCATATTCTAGGACTCTAAACCAAATTTCATGCAACCTGAGTGCTTTTTAGTGCCTCAATGATCTTTTTACAAGTTTCACGAACTTATTACAAATCTAAAAACGCATATTTTAGGACTCTAAACCAAGTTTCATGCAACGTTAGTTCTTATTAGGGCCTCAATGATCTTTGTACAAGTTTCCCAAACTTATAAAACATCTAACAACGCATACTCTAGGACTCTAAACCAAGTGTCGTGCAACATGAGTATTTGTAAGTGTCTCAATAATCTTTGTACAACTTTTACAAACTTACGAAACATCTAACAACGTTATCTAGGACTCTAAACCAAGTTTCATGCAACATTAGTTATTATTAGGGCCTTAATGATCTTTGTACAAGTTTCCCAAACTTATAAAACATCTAACAACGCATACTCTAGGACTCTAAACCAAGTGTCATGCAACATGAGTGTTTGTAAGTGTCTCAATGATCTTTGTACAAGTTTTACAAACTTACGAAACATCTAACAACGTTATCTAGGACTTTAAACCAAGTTTCATGCAACATGAGTTCTTATAAGTGTCTCAATGATCTTTGTACAAGTTTCACGAACTTATGAAACATCAAACAACACATATTCTAGGACTCTAAACCAATTTTCATGCAATATGGGTTCTTATAAGTGCCTCAATGATCTCTGTAAATGTTTCACGAACATACGAAACATCTAACAACGCATAGTCTAGGACTCTAAACAAAGTGTCAAGCAAAATGAGTGCGTATATATTCCTCAATGATCTTTGTACAGGTTTCACGAACTTATGAAACATCTAGCACCGTGATTATGGGACTCTAAACCATGTTTCAGGCAACATGAGTTCTTATAAGTGCCTCAATGATCGTTGTACAAGTTTCATGAACTTATGAAACATCTAACAATGAATATTGTAGGACTCTAAACTTGGTTTCATGCAACATAATTGCCTGTAAGTGTCTCAATGATCTTTGTAAAAGTTTTACAAACTTACGAAACATCTATAAACGTGATTCTAGGAATCTAAACCAAGTTTCATTCAACATGAGTTCTTATAAGTGCCTAAATAATATTTGTACAAGTTTCACGAACTTAAGAAACATCTAATAACACATAATGTAGGACTTAAACCAAGTTTCATGCAACATGATTTCTTATAAGTGTCTCAATGATCTTTGTACAAGTTTCAGAAACTTACGAAACATCTAACAACATGATTCTAGGACTATAAACAAGTTTCATGCAACATGAGTTTTTATAATTTCCTAAATGATCTTTGTACAAGTTTCACGAACGTATGAAACATCTAACAACACATATTTTAGGAATCTAAACCAAGTTTCAAGCAACATGAGTGTGTATAAATGCCTCAATATCTTTGTACAAGTTTCACAAACTTACGAAACATCTAACAACGTTTTAAGCAAGATGAGTGCTAACAAGTGCCTCAATGATCTTTGTAAAAGTTTCACGAACTTATGAAGCATCAAACACGCGTTTTCAATGACCTTAAACCATGTTTTAGGAAACATTAGTGCTTCTAAGTGCCTCAATTATCTTTAAAAAGTTTGAAGAACTTCGAAACATCTAACAACGCATTTTCTACGACTCTAAACTTAGAAAACATCTAACAACGAGATTTCTACGACTCTAAACCAAGTTTTAAGCAAGATGAGTGCTTATTAATGCCTCGATGATCTTTGTAAGAATTGTACGAACTTATTAAACATCTAACCACGCGTTTTCTACGACTTTATACAAGGTTTTAAGCAAGATTATTTCTTATTAGTGTCGCAATGATCTTTGTAAAAGTTTCACCAATTTATGAAACACCTAACAGCGTGCCTTCAATGATCTTTGTACAAGTTTAAGAACTTATGAAACATCTAACAACGCAATTTCTACGACTTATGGAACATCTAAAAACCCGTTTTCTACCACTCTAATATAAGTTTTAAGCAATATGAGTGCTTATAAGTGCCCTAAATCATTGTACAAGTTTCACAAACTTATGAAACATCTAACAATGAGATTTCTACTACCCTAAACAAAGTTTTAAGCAAGATGAGTTCTTATAAGTGCCTAAATGAACTTTGTACAAGTTTCATGAACTTCTGAAACATCTAAAAACTCTATTTTTACGACTTTAAACCAAGTTTTAAGCAAGATAAGTGCTTATATGTGCGTCAGTGATCTTTGTACAAGTTTACGAACTTATAAAACATCTAACAATGAGATTTCTACGACCCTAAACCAAGTTGTAAGCAAGATGAGTACTTATTAGTGTCTCAATGATCTTTGTAGAAGTTGCACGAAGTTATGAAACTTATAACAACATGTTTTCTATGACATTTAACCGAGTTTTAAGCAAGATGAATTCTTATTATTTCCTTAATAATCTTTCTACAAGTTTCACGAACTTATGCAACACCAAACACCACGTTTTCTATTATTATGAACGTAGTTTTATGGAAGATGAGTGCTTATAAATGAATCAATGATCTATGTACAAGTTTAAAAAACTTATTAAACATTAAACAACGCGATATCTACGACAATAAACCAAGTTTTAAACAAGATGAGTGATTATAAGTGCCTCAATGAATTTTTAACAAGTTTCGTGAACATATGAAACTTCTAACCACGCGATTTCTACGACTCTTAAACAAGTTTTAAGAAACATAAGTGCTTATTAGTGCCTCAACGATCTTTGTACAAATGTCATGAACTTATGAAACATCTAACAAAGCATTATCTACGAATATAAACCAAGTTTTAAGCAAGATGAGTTCTTATTAATGCCTAAATGATATTGGTAAAAGTTTCACGAACTTATGAAACATCTAACAACCCGTTTTTGACGACTCTAAACCAAATTTTAAGCAAGACTAGTGATTATAAGTGCCTCAATGATTTTGTACAAATCTCTGGAACTTATGAAACATCTAACAACACATTTTTTACGACTCTAAACCAAGTTTTAGGAAAGATGAGTGCTTATAAGTGCTTCAATTATCTTTTGATGCAGGAGGAAAATGGAATATGTTCTTTTCTTTTTAGTTAATTTACCTATAAAGTTTGATTTCTATTTTTTTTATGAGTTTACCTTTTTCTATTTGGTTTTCTATTTTACTAAATTAATTTTCATTTTATTTGTTAGACTTTTAGCTATAATTAAGAGTCCTTAGACCCATTGTAAGAAAATCAAATAATTATTATTTTTAATAAAACTTTAAGAGTTTTCTCTTATTTTCTCTCGTGGATTCGAGATTTATCCACTGGTGGATTCCAGGGTTTTCTGGTGGATTACAGAGATTTCTAGTGGATTCTAGAAAGTTTCTTCAAATTTGTCGCTTGCAAACATGTGTTTCATTCAGGTTTAGCACTTGCTATTCTCAGAGATTTCTGATTGCGTCAAGTGGTATCAGAGCATGCTTTTTCCTACTCTTTTCGAAGCTTGAACAACTATGGGTGATCGACCAGCATCTGGAGCAGACATCGAGAGTTTGAAAGTGGAACTCGCCAATTTAAACACTCGGATGGAGGAGATGGTAACAACAATAACGACTCTACCATGGAAGATTGCAAACGCTATGCAAGGAGGAGGAGAACAGAGGGGACCAAATCATAATCAACAAGGCAGAAATAATCCCAAACCCATAAGGTATAAAAAGGATGACAACATCATAGAACTGGTTAGAATTCCGAAGGTGGAGGCCCTTCATGCCATTACTACTAACAACTTGAGTTCTCATGAAAAAATTAAAGAGAAGGAGAGACATCTAGAGAAAATAGGTTTTGAAGAGATGTAATTGCAAAATGTCGTGATACAATCAGAGAATCTAATTTCTATAAAGATGGATATGGAAGGTATTGAACATAAAGTTGAAGTTCGCAATAACAATGTTGCCTTTATTAAAACCTCGATTATTGATGAAGAAAACTTGTGGGAGAAGAAACAATCCATCAAGATATTTAATATAATCCTCCTTCCAACATCGTTGATAACTCTGAGAAAAAGAAATTTCATATGTTTGCAATCATATTGAAGATATCTAATTTTGTGTACGTGGTGCGATCATACGATATTGTTATCTTCATGGTACATGCATAAAATCAATCGAGAATCGAGAAGGAATTGGATAATATGCTTTATTAAAAAAGAACTAGAGGTCAAGTTCTTTGGAAGTGGAGGAGACTGATGCAGGAGGAAAATGAAAGATGTTCTTTTCTTTTTAGTTAAAACTATAATAGTTTTCTCTTATTTTCTCTCTTGGATTGGAGATTTATCCTCTGGTGGATTCCAGAGTTTTTTGGTGGATTCCAAAGATTTCTAGTGGATTCTAGAAAGTTAAAGTTTCTTCAAGTTTGTCGCTTGCAAATTTGTGTTTCATTCATGTTTAGCGCTTGCTATTCCTAGAGATTTCCGACTGCGTCATCTTTGTACAAGTTTTAAGGATGTATGAAACATCTAACAACGCTATTTCTATGACTGCAAACCAAGATCTAAGTAAGATGAATGCTTATAAGTTTCTCAATGATCTTTTTACAAGTTTAACGACCTTGTGAAACTTTGAGCAACACGTTTTCTACGACTCTACACCAAGTTTTATGCAAGATGAGTTATTATTAGTGTCTCAATGATCTTTGTTCAAATTTCACCAACTTATGAAACATCTAACACTACAAGAAAGAAGGCTTTTAGCAACCGAAAAAATTGTCGCTAAATCGGTGTTAAATAGGTTTAGCAACAATTTAGCGACGATAGAAAAATCGTCACTATACGCTCGTCGCTAATTAGAATTCTTAGCTAATTAGAATTCGTCGCTAATTTGTCGCTAATTTTAATTTGTCGCTAATATAGATGTTGCTATTTCGTCGCTAAGTTAGTATCGAATTAGCAAAAATTAAGGAGACCACATTAGCGACGAATTAGCGACTAAATTGGGTCGAATTATATTAATTTATATATTGAACTTTAATTCGGAAAATCGTCGCAAAGTCGTCGCTAATTTAGCAATGGATTAGCAACGACCATCTGTAATTTCATCGCAAAATCGTCGCAACTTTAACAACAAAATAACGACAATTTGTGTTGACGGTTTTGCGACGCTATATTAGCGATTTTGCGACGAAATAAAAAAAAATTAAAAAAAATAATTAAAAACAATAATAAAAAACAAATTTATTAAAATTTAAAATATTTAAATTACATTAATAAAAAAAGAAACTAGGGTACAAAATCGTTAATCCCGGCTTCCCGACCAAGGTTAGCAGCTGCCTCATCAGTTTCTGCGGGCGTCACTTGAACCGACGTTTGATTCTGGGCCATTCCTCGTTCACGCAGGGCATTGGCGAGGAGCGGACTATCAACGTCGATAATCTGGAACATGTCCGTCATTGTCGTCAGTTGAGTCTTCGTCTGATCCAACTCATGTCTCAACAAAACCGTTTCTTCATTGTCGACATGTGTACACCGACGAGGAGCTATGGACGAAGTCGTCGGAACGTCTTCGATCGAACCGACTCCAAAAGTGTGGTTCTTCTTCTTCGGAGCCACCTACATACAAATTAGTAATATTATAAAATGAATTAAAAAAAACAATAAATTGTTTAAATTATTAATTAAAATTAATAAATTACCTCATAATGAATTTGGTCTTGCTCTGCGACCGAAAGTCGTCCGGAGAAGTTCAGTGAACTCTCCCTCCCTACGACAGCCGGTCGGTGAGTCTCGCGTCGTAGTCTGCCATGATCTTCTCATATCGTGGGTTGACAAAAGACCCGTTCTTCCTCTTCGGGGCCTTCTTCAAAACTTCCACAATCGGTGGAAGCTCACCCTCTTGTTCCGCCTATTTACATTAAAAAGTTAGTAAATATTTATTTTAAAATTTTAAAAATATATTATAAATTTACAAATTTTACTTACCATTTTGATACGGCGATCGGCATACGAAATCTGGCCCGATGTGTGCATAGGGACCAGCAATGTCTATGTCGGTTAGACGGGCTTTGGAGCAGCTACCCGACACGTGGACGAATGCGGATTGATCAAATACCCGACTAACCCCCGCCACACAGCCAAATCCATCGCCTCGGGCTTGGCATCATCTCCCTTTAAGGTCCAGTCCTTCTTCAATTCGGAGATTGTCCCCAGCAAACGTCTCAAGGCTTTCTCTTCGAAAGCCTTGCGAACGTTCCCCGTATCAGCTTCCCTCCGATGTCATTTTTGCTATGAAATTAAATTATAATTTTTTTAAAAAAATTATTTAATGAAATTAAAAATTTTAAAAATTTATTTTTTTCTTAATTAAAAATAATAATTTTTAAAAATTAATTTATTTCATTATAAAATTAATATTTAACTAATTAATATTTAACTAATTAAAAAGTTACCGCAAAATTTATTTCATTATAAAATTACCGCAAAAGTTTCGAACCAAATGTCTCTGACGTATTGGGGTGTCATAGACCAATTGGCGTGGGGTTCGACGAAATACGATTTTATCGTATCCGTCACGATTCGACTAACTTTGTTGTCGATATCGAACATACAAAAATGTTCACAAAATGAATTAGTAAAAATACTTACCAAAAAGTGTGTTTGGGGCGGTCCGGACCTATAAATTGTAGCTTGTCGTGTCCCGGTGTTCGTAGAAGATCCCGAATCCGCATCATTACGGGTTCTTCATGCGGAGGTTTAAGTAGGTTGTTCGGGTTGTTGTATGGGTGGTAGTGTAGATTGTTTTACAGTTGGGTTGGTCGGGTTTGAAGGGTTTGTCGGGTTTGAAGTGGATGGAGAACCCCCGGATGAACTACCCCGACGGCTAATAAAATCTCTATAATGTGGTGGTTTTGTCATTTTTATGTCATTTGTACAAGTTTCACAAACTTATGAAACATCTAACAACGCATATTGTAGAACTCTAAACCAAGTTTCATGACACATAGGCCTAAACCAACTCTAAACCAAGTTTCATGAACTCTAAGTGCCTTAATGATCTTTGTACAAGTTTCACAAACTTAAGAAACATCTAACAACGTGATTCTAGTACTCTAAACCAAGTTTCATGCAACATGAGTTCTTATAAGTGTCTCAATGATCTTTGTACAAGTTTCACAAACTTACGAAACATCTAACAATGTAATTCTAGGACTCTAAACCAAGTTTTATGCAACATGAGTTCTTGTAAGTTCCTCAATGATCTTTATACAAGTTTCATGAACTTAGGAAACATCTAACAACGCATATTCAAGGAATCTAAACCAAGTTTCATGCAACATGAGTTCTTATAAGTATCTCAATGATCTTTGTACAAGTTTCACAAAATAACGGAAACATCTAACACCGCATATTCTAGGACTCTAAACCAAGTTTCATGCAACATGAGTTCTTATAAGTGTCTACATGATCTTTGTGCAAGTTTCATAAACTTACGAAACATCTAACAACATGATTCTAGCACTCTAAACCAAGTTTCATGCAACATGAGTTCATATAAGTGACTCTATGATCTTTGTACAAGTTTTACGAAGTTACGAAACATCTAACAACATGATTCTAGGACTTTAAACCAAGTTTCATGCAACATGAGTTTTTATAAGTTCCTCAGCGATATTTGTACAAGTTTCACGAACTTACGAAACATCTAAAAATGCATATTCAATAACTCTAAACCAAGTTTCATGCAACACGAATTCTTATAAGTGACTCAATGATCTTTGTACAACTTATGAAACATCTAACAACGCATATTTTAGGACTGTAAACCAAGTTTCATGCAACATAATGCTTTTAAGTTCCTCAATGATCTTTGTATAAGGTTCACAAACTTACGAAACATCTAACAACGTGATTCTAGGACTCCAAACAAAGTTTCAAGCAACATGAGTTCTTATAATTGCCTTAATGATCTTTGTACAAGTTTCACGAACTTATGAAACATCTCAAACCGCATATTGTAGGACTCTAAACAAAGTTTCATGCAATATAAGTGCTTGTAAGTGCCTCAATGATCTTTGTACAAGTTTCACAAACTTAGGAAACATCTAACAACGTGATTCTAGGACTCTTAACCAAGTTTCATGCAACATGAGTTCTTATAAGTGTCTCAATGATCTTTGTACAAGTTTCAAAAACTTATGAAACATCTAACAACGTGATTCTAGGACTCTTACCAAGTTTCATGCAACATGAGTTCTTATATGTGCCTCGATGATCTTTGTACAAGTTTCACAAACTTATGAAACATCTAACAACGCATATTGTAGAACTCTAAACCAAGTTTAATGACACATAGGTGCTTGTAAGTTCCTTAATGATCTTTGTACAAGTTTCACAAACTTAAGAAACATCTAACAACGTGATTCTAGTACTCTAAACCAAGTTTCATGCAACATGAGTTCTTATAAGTGTCTCAATGATCTTTGTACAAGTTTCACAAACTTACGAAACATCTAACAACGTAATTCTAGGACTCTAAACCAAGTTTTATGCAACATGAGTTCTTGTAGGTTCCTCAATGATCTTTATACAAGTTTCATGAACTTAGGAAACATCTAACAACGCATATTCAAGGAATCTAAACCAAGTTTCATGCAACATGAGTTCTTATAAGTATCTCAATGATCTTTGTACAAGTTTCACAAAATAACGGAAACATCTAACACCGCATATTCTAGGACTCTAAACCAAGTTTCATGCAGCATGAGTTCTTATAAGTGTCTACATGATCATTGTGCAAGTTTCATAAACTTACGAAACATCTAACAACGTGATTCTAGCACTCTAAACCAAGTTTCATGCAACATGAGTTCATATAAGTGACTCTATGATCTTTGTACAAGTTTTACGAAGTTACGAAACATCTAACAACATGATTCTAGGATTTTAAACCAAGTTTCATGCAACATGAGTTTTTATAAGTTC
Organism: Cochlearia excelsa; assembly: GCA_963556525.1. Classification (NCBI taxonomy): domain Eukaryota; kingdom Viridiplantae; phylum Streptophyta; class Magnoliopsida; order Brassicales; family Brassicaceae; genus Cochlearia; species Cochlearia excelsa. Next base: position 31,929,286 of record OY748327.1, on the reverse strand, counting down.
TTCAGCGATATTTGTACAAGTTTCACGAACTTACGAAACATCTAAAAATGCATATTCAATAACTCTAAACCAAGTTTCATGCAACACGAATTCTTATAAGTGACTCAATGATCTTTGTACAACTTATGAAACATCTAACAACGCATATTTTAGGACTGTAAACCAAGTTTCATGCAACATAATGCTTTTAAGTTCCTCAATGATCTTTGTATAAGGTTGACAAACTTACGAAACATCTAACAACGTGATTCTAGGACTCCAAACAAAGTTTCAAGCAACATGAGTTCTTATAATTGCCTTAATGATCTTTGTACAAGTTTCACGAACTTATGAAACATCTCAAACCGCATATTGTAGGACTCTAAACAAAGTTTCATGCAATATAAGTGCTTGTAAGTGCCTCAATGATCTTTGTACAAGTTTCACAAACTTAGGAAACATCTAACAACGTGATTCTAGGATTCTAAACCAAGTTTCATGCAACTTGAGTTCTTATAAGGGCCTCAATGATATTTGTACAAGTTTCACGAACTTATAAAACATCAAAAAACGCATATTGTAGGACTCTAAACCAAGTTTCATGCAACATAAGTGTTTGTAAGTGCCTCAATGATCATTGTACAAGTTTCACAAACTTAGAAAACATCTAACAACGTGATTCTACGATTCTAAACTAAGTTTCATGCAACATGAGTTCTTATAAGTGTCTCAATGATCTTTGTATAAGTTTCATAAACTTACGAAACATCTAACAACGTGATTCTAGGACTCTAAACCAAGTTTTAGGCAAAACGAGTTCTTAAAAGTTCCTCAATGATCTTTGTAAAAGTTTATTAACTTACAAAACATCTAACAACGCATATTCAAGGACTCTAATCTAATTTTCATGCAAAATGATTTCTTATAAGTTTATCAATGATCGTTGTACAAGTTTCAAGGACTTATGAAACTTTTAACAATGCATATTCTAGGACTCTAATCTAAATTTCATGCAACATGAGTTCTTATAAGTGCCTCAATGAACTTTGTACATGTTTCAAAAACTAACGAAACATCTAACAACTCTAACAACGCATATTCAAGGACTCAAAACTAAGTTTCATGCAACATAAGTGCTTATTATTTCCTCAATGATCTTTGTACAAGTTCACAAACTTACGAAATATCTAACATCGCTTATTATAGGACTCTAAACCAAGTTTCATGCAACATGTGTTCTTATCGTTGCCTCCATGACCGTTGTACAAGTTTCACAAACTTCGAAACATCTAACAACGCATATTCTAGGACTCTATACCTGGTTTCATGCAACATGAGTTCTTATAAGTTACTCAATGATCGTTTTACAAGTGTCACGTACTTACGAAACATTTAACAATGTGATTCTAGGACTCTAAAGTATGTTTCATGTAACATGAGTTCTTATCAATGCCTCAATGTTTTTTATACATGTTTCGCGAACTTACGAAACATCTTACATTGCATATTCAAGGACTCTAAACCAAGTAATGCAACATGATTTTTTATAAGTGCGTCAATGATATTTGTAAAAGTTTCACAAACTTACGAAACATCTAACAATGTGATTTTATGACTCTACACCAAGTTTCATGAAAAATAAGTTCTTATAAGTGCCTCAATGATCTTTGTACAAGTTTAGCAAACTTATGAAACATCTAACAACGCATATTTTAGGACTCTGATCCAAGTTTCATGCAATATGAGTTCTTATAAGTTACTCAATAATCTTTGTGCAAGTTTGAAGAACTTATGAAATATCAAACAACGCATATTCTAGGAGTCTAATCCAAGTTTCATGCAAACATGAGTTCTTATAAGTGACTCAATTAACTTTGTACAAGTTTCACGAACTTATGAAACATCTAACAATGCATAATGTAGGAATCTAAGCCAAGTTTCATGCAACAAAATTTCTTATAAGTGCTTCAATGATCTTTGTACAAGTTTCACGAACTTATGAAATATCCAACAACCCATATTCTAGGAGTCTAATCCAAGTCTCATGCAACATGAGTTCTTATAAGTGTCTTAATGATCTTTGTAAAAGTTTCAAGAACTTACGAAACATCTAACAACACATATTATCGGACTCTAAACTAAGGTTCATGCAACATGAGTTGTTATGAGTTCCTCAATGATCGTTTTACAAGTTTCACGAATTTATGAACCTTTTAACAACCCCTATTCTAGGATTTTAAACCAAGTTTCATGCAACATGAGTGCTTGTGAGTGTCTCAACACTACAAGAAAACAAGGATTTTCCGACTGTAATATCGGTCGAATAATAGTCGCTGAAAGACCACTTACGACTCTTGCACGACTAAACCATGTAGTCGGAAATCCTTAGTCGTTAAACTGAATAGTCGTAAATATAGTCGGTAATTACGACTACATTACGATAACGAACAACAGTCGTAACATAGTCGCTCAATAGTCAGTGTATATGATGACTGTTTCATGACTAAACTACGATTAATAAACTTGAATAAGAGAAGCTTTACAATAGTCGTAAGGTAGTCGTATTATTTACGGGGAAAATGTCAATAAAATCATGAACTTTCTAAATTCACCGAAAAAAGCATGACCTTTCACGTGAACCATTTAAATCATGTATTTTTCGTTGACTGACGTTTTAAATCATGAATTCTTTTTTATCGGACCAAAAAGAGTACAACGTAAACAAAAAGAGTCCAAAGTTAAGTCTATTAACGCAATAGTTTGACACTGTTTGAGATTTATTTGAAGTATCGAGCACTTCAATTGGCTGGAATTGAGCTTACTGTCAAATTTTCCGTTCACAGACTCAACTTTGTGCTCTTTTTATCTCAGTCAAAATTTTTTTATGATTTAAAACGTGAGTCAACGAAAAATATATGATTTAAATGGTTCACGGGAAATTTTATGTTTTGTTCGGTGAATTTTGAAAGTTCTTGATTTAATTGTCATTTTTCCCTATTATTTAGTGACTATATAGAGACTATTTTACGATTATTTGATATGATTACGACTCTCCTTAAGGCTTCCGACTCCATAAATATTGCCTCTTGAATCCTTTTGAGTTGATTGTGAATAGAAAACCAAAATAATAACCACAAAACATAATCTTAAAATCTATAAATGTGGATTATGAAAAATGTTTCTTAGTACCTCGAGAAAGATGGCAGTATATTCTTATGTTGTGATCTCGCGAGGTCGCGAAGCACCGTCTCAAATTGCAGAGCTTTCTTCCTCAAGCTGAGACAGTTTTTGTTGCAAATTCTTTTCATTATTTGAAGCAGATCTTCTATGCCTTCTTATCCACATATGTTGCATCCGGCTTGGTGTGTGTCTTAATGAAAACCTCACCAATAGAACATGAGTGATTATTAGTGCCTCAATGATCTTTTTACAAGTTTCATGAACTTATGAAACATCTAACAACGTGATTATAGGACTCTAAACCAAGTTTCATGCAACATGAGTTCTTATAAGTGTCTCAATGATCTTTGTACAAGTTTCAAGAACTTATGAAACACCTAACAATGCATAATGTAGGATTCTAAACCAAGTTTCATGCAACATTAGTTCTTATAAATGTCTCAATGATCTTTGTACAAGTTTTACCAACTTACGAAACATCTAACAACACATAATATTGAATTATAAACAAAGTTTCATGCAACATGAGTTCTTATAAGTGTCTCAATGATCTTTGTACAATTTTTACAAATTTACGAAACATCTAACAATGAGATTCTAGGACTAAACTAAGTTTCATGCAACATGAGTTCGTATAAGTGCCTCAATGATCTTTGTACAAATTTCACGAACTTATGAAGCATCTAAAAACGCATATTCTAGGACTCTAAACCAAATTTCATGCAACCTCGGGTGCTTTTTAGTGTCTCAATGATCTTTTTACAAGTTTCACGAACTTATTACAAATCTAACAACGCATATTCTAGGACTCTAAACCAATTTTCATGCAACATTAGTTCTTATTAGGGCCTCAATGATCTTTGTACAAGTTTCTCAAACTTATAAAACATCTAACAACGCATACTCTAGGACTCTAAACCAAGTGTCATGCAACATGAGTATTTGTAAGTGTCTCAATAATCTTTGTACAACTTTTACAAACTTACGAAACATCTAACAACGTTATCTAGGACTTTAAACCAAGTTTCATGCAACATGAGTTCTTATAAGTGCCTCAATGATCTTTGTACAAGTTTCGCAAACTTATGAAACATCTAATAACACCGCATATTTTAGGACTCTAAAACAAGTTTCAAGCAACATGAGTGCTTATAAGTGCCTCAATGATCTTTGTACAAGTTTTACAAACTTACGAAACATCTAACAACGTGATTCTTGCACTCTAAACCAAGTTTCATGCAGAATGAGTTCTTATAATTGCCTCAATTATCTTTGTACAAGTTTAACGAACTTACGAAACATTTAACAACGCATAATGTAGGATTCTAAACCAAGTTTCATGCAACATGACTTCTTATAAGTGTCTCAATGATCTTTGTACAAGTTTCACCAACTTAGGAACCATCTAACAATGTGATTCTAGGACTAAACCAAGTTTCATGCAACATGAATTCTTATAAGTGCCTCAATGATCTTTGTACAAGTTTCACGAACTTATGAAGCATCTAAAAACGCATATTCTAGGACTCTAAACCAAATTTCATGCAACCTGAGTGCTTTTTAGTGCCTCAATGATCTTTTTACAAGTTTCACGAACTTATTACAAATCTAAAAACGCATATTCTAGGACTCTAAACCAAGTTTCATGCAACGTTAGTTCTTATTAGGGCCTCAATGATCTTTGTACAAGTTTCCCAAACTTATAAAACATCTAACAACGCATACTCTAGGACTCTAAACCAAGTGTCATGCAACATGAGTATTTGTAAGTGTCTCAATAATCTTTGTACAACTTTTACAAACTTACGAAACATCTAACAACGTTATCTAGGACTCTAAACCAAGTTTCATGCAACATTAGTTATTATTAGGGCCTTAATGATCTTTGTACAAGTTTCCCAAACTTATAAAACATCTAACAACGCATACTCTAGGACTCTAAACCAAGTGTCATGCAACATGAGTGTTTGTAAGTGTCTCAATGATCTTTGTACAAGTTTTACAAACTTACGAAACATCTAACAACGTTATCTAGGACTTTAAACCAAGTTTCATGCAACATGAGTTCTTATAAGTGTCTCAATGATCTTTGTACAAGTTTCACGAACTTATGAAACATCAAACAACACATATTCTAGGACTCTAAACCAATTTTCATGCAATATGGGTTCTTATAAGTGCCTCAATGATCTCTCGTAAATGTTTCACGAACATACGAAACATCTAACAACGCATAGTCTAGGACTCTAAACAAAGTGTCAAGCAAAATGAGTGCGTATATATTCCTCAATGATCTTTGTACAGGTTTCATGAACTTATGAAACATCTAGCACCGTGATTATGGGACTCTAAACCATGTTTCAGGCAACATGAGTTCTTATAAGTGCCTCAATGATCGTTGTACAAGTTTCATGAACTTATGAAACATCTAACAATGAATATTGTAGGACTCTAAACTTGGTTTCATGCAACATAATTGCCTGTAAGTGTCTCAATGATCTTTGTACAAGTTTTACAAACTTACGAAACATCTATAAACGTGATTCTAGGAATCTAAACCAAGTTTCATTCAACATGAGTTCTTATAAGTGCCTAAATAATATTTGTACAAGTTTCACGAACTTAAGAAACATCTAATAACACATAATGTAGGACTTAAACCAAGTTTCATGCAACATGATTTCTTATAAGTGTCTCAATGATCTTTGTACAAGTTTCAGAAACTTACGAAACATCTAACAACATGATTCTAGGACTATAAACAAGTTTCATGCAACATGAGTTTTTATAATTTCCTAAATGATCTTTGTACAAGTTTCACGAACGTATGAAACATCTAACAACACATATTTTAGGAATCTAAACCAAGTTTCAAGCAACATGAGTGTGTATAAATGCCTCAATATCTTTGTACAAGTTTCACAAACTTACGAAACATCTAACAACGTTTTAAGCAAGATGAGTGCTAACAAGTGCCTCAATGATCTTTGTAAAAGTTTCACGAACTTATGAAGCATCAAACACGCGTTTTCAATGACCTTAAACCATGTTTTAGGAAACATTAGTGCTTCTAAGTGCCTCAATTATCTTTAAAAAGTTTGAAGAACTTCGAAACATCTAACAACGCATTTTCTACGACTCTAAACTTAGAAAACATCTAACAACGAGATTTCTACGACTCTAAACCAAGTTTTAAGCAAGATGAGTGCTTATTAATGCCTCGATGATCTTTGTAAGAATTGTACGAACTTATTAAACATCTAACCACGCGTTTTCTACGACTTTATACAAGGTTTTAAGCAAGATTATTTCTTATTAGTGTCGCAATGATCTTTGTAAAAGTTTCACCAATTTATGAAACACCTAACAGCGTGCCTTCAATGATCTTTGTACAAGTTTAAGAACTTATGAAACATCTAACAACGCAATTTCTACGACTTATGGAACATCTAAAAACCCGTTTTCTACCACTCTAATATAAGTTTTAAGCAATATGAGTGCTTATAAGTGCCCTAAATCATTGTACAAGTTTCACAAACTTATGAAACATCTAACAATGAGATTTCTACTACCCTAAACAAAGTTTTAAGCAAGATGAGTTCTTATAAGTGCCTAAATGAACTTTGTACAAGTTTCATGAACTTCGAAACATCTAAAAACTCTATTTTTACGACTTTAAACCAAGTTTTAAGCAAGATAAGTGCTTATATGTGCGTCGTGATCTTTGTACAAGTTTACGAACTTATAAAACATCTAACAATGAGATTTCTACGACCCTAAACCAAGTTGTAAGCAAGATGAGTACTTATTAGTGTCTCAATGATCTTTGTAGAAGTTGCACGAAGTTATGAAACTTATAACAACATGTTTTCTATGACGTTTAACCGAGTTTTAAGCAAGATGAATTCTTATTATTTCCTTAATAATCTTTCTACAAGTTTCACGAACTTATGCAACACCAAACACCACGTTTTCTATTATTATGAACGTAGTTTTATGCAAGATGAGTGCTTATAAATGAATCAATGATCTATGTACAAGTTTAAAAAACTTATTAAACATTAAACAACGCGATATCTACGACAATAAACCAAGTTTTAAACAAGATGAGTGATTATAAGTGCCTCAATGAATTTTTAACAAGTTTCGTGAACATATGAAACTTCTAACCACGCGATTTCTACGACTCTTAACCAAGTTTTAAGAAACATAAGTGCTTATTAGTGCCTCAACGATCTTTGTACAAATGTCATGAACTTATGAAACATCTAACAAAGCATTATCTACGAATATAAACCAAGTTTTAAGCAAGATGAGTTCTTATTAATGCCTAAATGATATTGGTAAAAGTTTCACGAACTTATGAAACATCTAACAACCCGTTTTTGACGACTCTAAACCAAATTTTAAGCAAGACTAGTGATTATAAGTGCCTCAATGATTTTGTACAAATCTCTGGAACTTATGAAACATCTAACAACACATTTTTTACGACTCTAAACCAAGTTTTAGGAAAGATGAGTGCTTATAAGTGCTTCAATTATCTTTTGATGCAGGAGGAAAATGGAATATGTTCTTTTCTTTTTAGTTAATTTACCTATAAAGTTTGATTTCTATTTTTTTTATGAGTTTACCTTTTTCTATTTGGTTTTCTATTTTACTAAATTAATTTTCATTTTATTTGTTAGACTTTTAGCTATAATTAAGAGTCCTTAGACCCATTGTAAGAAAATCAAATAATTATTATTTTTAATAAAACTTTAAGAGTTTTCTCTTATTTTCTCTCGTGGATTCGAGATTTATCCACTGGTGGATTCCATGGTTTTCTGGTGGATTCCAGAGATTTCTAGTGGATTCTAGAAAGTTTCTTCAAATTTGTCGCTTGCAAACATGTGTTTCATTCAGGTTTAGCACTTGCTATTCTCAGAGATTTCTGATTGCGTCAAGTGGTATCAGAGCATGCTTTCTCCTACTCTTTTCGAAGCTTGAACAACTATGGGTGATCGACCAGCATCGGAGCGTACATCGAGAGTTTGAAAGTGGAACTCGCCAATTTAAACACTCGGATGGAGGAGATGGTAACAACAATAACGACTCTACCATGGAAGATTGCAAACGCTATGCAAGGAGGAGGAGAACAGAGGGGACCAAATCATAATCAACAAGGCAGAAATAATCCCAAACCCATAAGGTATAAAAAGGATGACAACATCATAGAACTGGTTAGAATTCCGAAGGTGGAGGCCCTTCATGCCATTACTACTAACAACTTGAGTTCTCATGAAAAAATTAAAGAGAAGGAGAGACATCTAGAGAAAATAGGTTTTGAAGAGATGTAATTGCAAAGTGTCGTGATACAATCAGAGAATCTAATTTCTATAAAGATGGATATGGAAGGTATTGAACATAAAGTTGAAGTTCGCAATAACAATGTTGCCTTTATTAAAACCTCGATTATTGATGAAGAAAACTTGTGGGAGAAGAAACAATCCATCAAGATATTTAATATAATCCTCCTTCCAACATCGTTGATAACTCTGAGAAAAAGAAATTTCATATGTTTGCAATCATATTGAAGATATCTAATTTTGTGTGGTGCGATCATACGATATTGTTATCTTCATGGTACATGCATAAAATCAATCGAGAATCGAGAAGGAATTGGATAATATGCTTTATTAAAAAAGAACTAGAGGTCAAGTTCTTTGGAAGTGGAGGAGACTGATGCAGGAGGAAAATGAAAGATGTTCTTTTCTTTTTAGTTAAAACTATAATAGTTTTCTCTTATTTTCTCTCTTGGATTGGAGATTTATCCTCTGGTGGATTCCAGAGTTTTCTGGTGGATTCCAAAGATTTCTAGTGGATTCTAGAAAGTTAAAGTTTCTTCAAGTTTGTCGCGTGCAAATTTGTGTTTCATTCATGTTTAGCGCTTGCTATTCCTAGAGATTTCCGACTGCGTCATCTTTGTACAAGTTTTAAGGATGTATGAAACATCTAACAACGCTATTTCTATGACTGCAAACCAAGATCTAAGTAAGATGAATGCTTATAAGTTTCTCAATGATCTTTTTACAAGTTTAACGACCTTGTGAAACTTTGAGCAACACGTTTTCTACGACTCTACGCCAAGTTTTATGCAAGATGAGTTATTATTAGTGTCTCAATGATCTTTGTTCAAATTTCACCAACTTATGAAACATCTAACACTACAAGAAAGAAGGCTTTTAGCAACCGAAAAAATTGTCGCTAAATCGGTGTTAAATAGGTTTAGCAACAATTTAGCGACGATAGAAAAATCGTCACTATACGCTCGTCGCTAATTAGAATTCTTAGCTAATTAGAATTCGTCGCTAATTTGTCGCTAATTTTAATTTGTCGCTAATATAGATGTTGCTATTTCGTCGCTAAGTTAGTATCGAATTAGCGAAAATTAAGGAGACCACATTAGCGACGAATTAGCGACGAATTAGCGACTAATTTGGGTCGAATTATATTAATTTATATATTGAACTTTAATTCGGAAAATCGTCGCTAATTTAGCAATGGATTAGCAACGACCATCTGTAATTTCATCGCAAAATCGTCGCAACTTTAACAACAAAATAACGACAATTTGTGTTGACGGTTTTGCGACGCTATATTAGCGATTTTGCGACGAAATAAAAAAAATTAAAAAAAATAATTAAAAACAATAATAAAAAACAAATTTATTAAAATTTAAAATATTTAAATTACATTAATAAAAAAAGAAACTAGGGTACAAAATCGTTAATCCCGGCTTCCCGACCAAGGTTAGCCGCCTCATCAGTTTCTGCGGGCGTCACTTGAACCGACGTTTGATTCTGGGCCATTCCTCGTTCACGCAGGGCATTGGCGAGGAGCGGACTATCAACGTCGATAATCTGGAACATGTCCGTCATTGTCGTCAGTTGAGTCTTCGTCTGATCCAACTCATGTCTCAACAAAACCGTCTCTTCGTTGTCGACATGTGTACACCGACGAGGAGCTATGGACGAAGCCGTCGGAACGTCTTCGATCGAACCGACTCCAAAAGTGTGGTTCTTCTTCTTCGGAGCCACCTACATACAAATTAGTAATATTATAAAATGAAATATAAAAAACAATAAATTGTTTAAATTATTAATTAAAATTAATAAATTACCTCATAATGAATTTGGTCTTGCTCTGCGACCGAAAGTCGTCCGGAGAAGTTCAGTGAACTCTCCCTCCCTACGACAGCCGGTCGGTGAGTCTCGCGTCGTAGTCTGCCATGATCTTCTCATATCGTGGGTTGACAAAAGACCCGTTCTTCCTCTTCAGGGCCTTCTTCAAAACTTCCACAATCGGTGGAAGCTCACCCTCTTGTTCCGCCTATTTACATTAAAAAGTTAGTAAATATTTATTTTAAAATTTTAAAAATATATTATAAATTTACAAATTTTACTTACCATTTTGATACGGCGATCGGCATACGAAATCTGGCCCGATGTCTGCATAGGGACCAGCAATGTCTATGTCGGTTAGACGGGCTTTGGAGCAGCTACCCGACACGTGGATAGAATGCGGATTGATCAAATACCCGACTAACCCCTGCCACACAGCCAAATCCATCGCCTCAGGCTTGGCATCATCTCCCTTTAAGGTCCAGTCCTTCTTCAATTCGGAGATTGTCCCCAGCAAACGTCTCAAGGCTTTCTCTTCGAAAGCCTTGCGAACGTTCCCCGTATCAGCTTCCCTCCGCTGTCATTTTTGCTATGAAATTAAATTATAATTTTTTTTAAAAAATTATTTAATGAAATTAAAAATTTTAAAAATTTATTTTTTTCTTAATTAAAAATAATAATTTTTAAAAATTAATTTATTTCATTATAAAATTAATATTTAACTAATTAATATTTAACTAATTAAAAAGTTACCGCAAAATTTATTTCATTATAAAATTACCGCAAAAGTTTCGAACCAAATGTCTCTGACGTATTGGGGTGTCATAGACCAATTGGCGTGGGGTTCGACGAAATACGATTTTATCGTATCCGTCACGCTTCGACTAACTTTGTTGTCGATATCGAACATACAAAAATGTTCACAAAATGAATTAGTAAAAATACTTACCAAAAAGTGTGTTCGGGGCGGTCCGGACCTATAAATTGTAGCTTGTCGTGTCCCGGTGTTCGTAGAAGATCCCGAATCCGCATCATTACGGGTTCTTCATGCGGAGGTTTAAGTAGGTTGTTCGGGTTGTTGTATGGGTGGTAGTGTAGATTGTTTTACAGTTGGGTTGGTCGGGTTTGAAGGGTTTGTCGGGTTTGAAGTGGATGGAGAACCCCCGGATGAACTACCCCGACGGCTAATAAAATCTCTATAATGTGGTGGTTTTGTCATTTTTATGGTTTCGTGTCTTTTTTAAGGTTTTTGGCTTTTTTCGGAGAGAGAATGTAGAGAGAGTGGAGAGAGTTGTGAAAGAAATGAATGAGTTCGAGCCTAGTCGCTAATTCGTCGCAAAATTCAGTTTGAAACTTTTCGCTTCCCTCACGCGGCAACTTAAAAAGTTTTTTTGCTTGGAATTAGCGACGAATTGTCGCTAATTCGTCGCTAGATTGGCGATTCGACATATTTCTAACATTGTTGCACACGTCTTAAATCTAATCAACTTAGCGACGATTTAGCAAAGATTTGTCGCTAATTCGTCGCTAAGATTCTGATAGGACACATTCCTTCCATTCTCTCGTACAAAAGTACATAAGGACTGGATTAGTACGATGTTTAAGATTACCGACAAATTAGCGACGAATCGTCGCTAAACTTAATTTACCAACGATTTAGCGACGACATTAACCTCAAACTCTAATTTTAGGGTTTTAAACCCCAAAAAGATTTATTGAGCTATTGTTAATATGCATAATGTAATAGTAAATTGAAATCATGTGAATAAGATGTCACATTCCGACATTTTTCAAAAAATGTCTAAACTCTCATGATTATAAACTTCATAATTTAAACACATATGTATTAATGGTCACTTGGAAACACTTAACTATAATTTTGTAATTTAAAAAAAAATTTATGTTATTAACTTGTTTTATTGTTTATATAGACTTTGTTAGTTGTAATACATCCTTGTATACCTTCCTTTAGTGGATTTTTAGGGGTTTCTAGGTAAAAAATTACTTCGATTTAGCAGGGAATTAGCAACGATTTTTACTTGCAACGAATTAGCGACGATTTATCAAGGAATTAGCGACGATTTTGCAACGAATATTTTTAAACCCCTAAACAAGATGCCTTGCATTTTAGACCTTATAATGAAACGAATTGTTCCTAATTCTTTGCAAATTCGTCGCAAATGTTAAAAAAAAAATTAAAAACAAACAAATTTTTTATTTCATTTATTTTACAAAACTTATTTAAAAACACATAATTTAGTAAAAAAAAACATTTTATTCATTATTATCATCATCTGCATACAATTCGATTTCACTAGTTTCATCAAATTCATCATTTTCATTCGATTGATTTGTTGGTATAATTGTGCCACCAATTAAATCTTGTTGCATTGGAACTTCATCAACACCCACAATTAAACCTCTAGGAACTACACGAATCACTGCGTTCCATGATATACCACTAGTTTTAACTCGTGGATACGGAATGAATGTCACTTCCTCAGCTTGGGAGCCTAAGATAAATGGCTCAAACTTCCGATATCGTCGGGCTTGGTTGACTTCGATGACACCACATTTGTTGTAACGAAAACCACGACCATGTGTTGGATCAAACCATTCACATTTGAAGAGCGTTGTTCTTTAATTAACTAATCCCGTGTATTGTAATTCAATAATATCCGTGAGAATCCCATAGAAAACGGAATCACCCTCAACAGTTATACCATAATTTTCGGTTGCTCGATCTTTACCATGACTCAATGTGTGGAAGACATAACCACGGGTGAAATACACGTGAGAAGTTGTGATCTTTCCAAGAGGTCCTTGTATCAACTCTCGAAACCAAACGAGTTATGTGGAGTCACCATAATCGATTTGTGTTTTCAGCCAAGGGGCAAAATCCCATTCTTTGCATTATGTAATTTCGTCTTTCGAAGCTCCTGGATAGGCTTCTGCCACTTGTTCCTCGAAAAGTCTGATTAAAAAAATCAAAAATTAGGTATATAGATAAACTTATATGCATAAAAGGAATAATCGTTCCATATAATATACAAACTATACCTTTCTCACGGGCTTGCATAAGCACAATTCAACCTAATGTAAGTATGTGCACTATGCCGATCTTTATCACTTTCCCACCAGACTTCTTTGATTTTTTTGCTAGTTCTTCCGACTGGGAAAAATATATCAGGGACACCTTCCACTCCATAGATTATGCCAACACATCCATCATCATAGCGTCGTGTTTCCGTTTTACGTGTACGTGCGTAAGACCCAAAATAATATGATGCAAATTTGGAGGTCTCTTCAGTTAAAGATCCAGCGACGATAAAACCTTCAACCCTTACAAGGTTTTTCGCCTTAATGATATTCTACGACTCTATACCATGTTTCATGCAACATGAGTTCTTTTAAGTGCCTTAATGATAGTTTTACAAGTTTCACGAAATTATGAAACATCTAAAAACACATATTGTAGGACTCGAAACAAAGTTTCTTACGATATGAGCACTTGTAAGTGTCTCAATGATCTTTGTAAATGCCTCAATGATCTATGTACAAGTTTCACAAAGTTACGAAAAATCTAACAACATGATTCTAGGAATCTAAACCAGGTTTGAGAAAACATGAGTTTTTATAAGTGGCTCATTGATATTAGTATAAGTTTCAAGAACTTATGAAACATCTAACAACACATATTCTCGAACTCTAAACATGGTTTCATGCAACATGAGTGCCTATTAGTTCGTCAATGACCGTTGTACAAGTTTCACGAAATTATGAAACACCTAACAACGCAATTTCTAGGACTCTAGAGCAAGTTTAATGCAATATGAGTTTGTATTAGTGCCTCAATGATTGTTGTACAAGTTTTACAAACTTATCAAACATCTAACAGAGCATATTCTAGGACTCTATACCAAGTTTCATGCAACATGAGTTCTTATAAGTGCCTCAATGATCGTTTTACAAGGTTCACAAACTTACGAAACATCCAACAACACATATTGTAGGAATCTAAACCAAGTTTCATGCAACATAAGTGTTTGTAAGTGCTTCAATGATGTTTGTACATGTTTCACAAACTTACGACACATCTAACAATGTGATTCTAGGACTCTAAACCAAGTTTCATGCAACATGAGTTGTTATAAGTGTCTCAATGATCTTTGTAAAAGTTTCACAAACTTACGAAACATCTAACAACGTGATTCTAGGATTCTAATACAAGTTTCATGCATGCAACATAAGTACTTGTAAGTGCGTCAATGATGTTTGTACATGTTTCACAAATTTACGAAACATCTAACAACGTGATTCTAGGACTCTTAACCAAGTTTCATGCAACATGAGTTCTTATAAGTGTCTCAATGATCTTTGTACAAGTTTCAAAAACATACGAAACTTCTAACAACGTGATTCTAGGACTCTAAACCAAGTTTCATGCGACATGAGTTCTTATATGTGCCTCGATGATCTTTGTACAAGTTTCACAAACTTATGAAACATCTAACAACGCATATTGTAGAACTCTAAACCAAGTTTCACGACATATAAGTGTTTGTAAGTGCCTCAATGATCATTGTACAAGTTTCACAAACTTAAGAAACATCTAACAACGTGATTCTAGGACTCTAAACAAAGTTTCATGCAACATGGGTTCTTATAAGTGTCTCAATGATCTTTGTACAAGTTTCACAAACTTACGAAGCATCTAACAACGTAATTCTAGGACTCTAAACAAAGTTTCATGCAACATCAGTTCTTGTAAGTGCCTCAATGATCTTTATAAAAGTTTCACGAACTTAGGAAATATCTAACAACGCATATTCAAGGACTCTAAACCAAGTTTCATGCAACATGAGTTCTTATAAGTATCTCAATGATCTTTGTACAAGTTTCACAAAAGAACCGAAACATCTAACATCGCATATTCGAGGACTCTAAAACAAGTTTCATGCAACATGAGTTCTTATAAGTGTCTCAATGATCTTTTTTCAAGTTTCACGAACTTATGAAACATCAAAAAACGCATATTGTAGGACTCTTAACCAAGTTTCATGCAACATGAGTTCTTATAAGTGTCTCAATGATCTTTGTACAAGTTTCAAAAACTTACGAAACTTCTAACAACGTGATTCTAGGACTCTAAACCAAGTTTCATGCAACATAAGTGCTTGTAAGTGCCTCAATGATCTTTGTACAAGTTTCACAAACTTACAAAACATCTAACAACGTGATCCTAGGACTCTAAACAAAGTTTCATGCAACATGAGTTCTTATAAGTGTCTCAATGATCTTTGTATAAGTTTCATAAACTTACGAAACATCTAACAACATGATTCTAGGACTCTAAACCATGTTTCAGGCAAAACAAGTTCTTAAAAGTTCCTCAATGATCTTTGTACAAGTTCACAAACTTACAAAACATCTAGCAACGCATATTCAAGGACTCTAAACCAAGTTTAATGCAAAATGAGTTCTTATAAGTTTATCAATGAAAATTCTAACAATGCATATTCTAGGACTCTAAAACAAGTTTCATGCAACATGAGTTCTTATAAGTGCCTCAATGATTGTTGTACAAGTTTCACGAACATATGAAACATGTAACAATGCATATTGTAGGATTCTAAACCAAGTTTAATTCAACATGAGTTCTTATAAGTGTCTCAATCATCTTTGTACAAGTTTCACTAACTTACGAAACATCTAAAAATGTGATTCTTTGTCTAAACCAAGTTTCATGCAACGTGAGTTTTTATAAGTGCTTCAATGATCTTTGTACAAGTTTAATAAACTTATGAAAGATCTAACAACGCATATTCTTGAACTCTATACCAAGTTTCATGCAACATACGTGCTTGTAAGTGCCTTAGTGATCTTTCTAAAAGTTTCACTAACTATAGAAACATCTAACAAAGCATATACTTGGAATCTAAACCAAGTTTCATGCAACATGAGTGATTATTAGTGCCTCAATGATCTTTGTACAAGTTTCATGAACTTATGAAACATCTAACAACGTGATTCTAGGACTCGAAACAAAATTTCATGCAACATGAGTTCTATAAGTGCGTCAATGATCGTTGTACAAGTTTCTCGAACTTATGAAACACATAACAACGCATAATGTAGAATTCTAAACCCAATTTCATGCAACATGAGTTATATAAGTGCCTCAATGATCTTTGTAAAAGTTTCACGAACTTATGAAACACCTAACAACGCATAATGTAGAATTTTAAACCAAGTTTCATGCAACATGAATTCTTATAAGTGCCACAATGATCTTTGTACAAGTTTCACAAACTTACAAAACATCTAACAAAGTGATTCTAGGACTCTAAAAAAAATTCCATGCAACATGAGTTCTTATAAGTGTCTCAATGATCTTTGTACAAGTTTCACGAAATTATGAAACATCTATAAACGCATAATGTAGGATTCTAAAACAAGTTTAATGCAACATGTGTTCTTGTAAGTGTCTCAATGGACTTTGTACAAGTTTTACAAACTTACGAAAGATCTAACAACGTTATCTAGGACTCTAAACCAAGTTTCATGCAACATGAGTTCTTATAAGTGCCTCAATGATCTTTGTACAAGTTTCACAAACTTATGAAACATCTAACAACGCATATTCTACTACTCTAAACCAATTTTCATGCAATATGGGTTCTTGTAAGTGCCTCAATGATCTTTGTAAATGTTTCACGAACTTACGAAACATCTAACAACGCATAGTCTAGGACTCTAAAAAAAGTGTCAAGCAACAAGAGTGCGTATGAATTCCTCAATTCTCTTTGTACAGGTTTCACGAACTTATGAAACATCTAACACTACATATTCTAGGACTCTAAACCAGGTTTCATGCAACATGAGTTCTTATAAGTGCCTCAATGATATTTGTACAAGTTTCACGAAATTATGAATCATCTAATAATGCATATTCTAGGACTCTAAACCAAGTTTCATGCAACATGAGGGCTTATTAGTGCTTTAATGATCTTTGTACAACTTTTAAGAACTTATGAAACATCTAACAACGCATATTCTAGGACTCTAAACTAAGTTTCATGCAACATGAGTTCTTATTAGTTCTTCAATGATCGTTGTACAAGTTTCACAAACTTATGAAACATCTATCAAAACATATTCTAAGAATCTAAACCAAGTTTTATGCAACATGAGTTCTTATTTATGACTCAATGATTGTTTTACAAGTTTCACAAACTTATGAAACATCTAAATGCGGATATTCTAGGTCTCTATACCAAGTTTCATGCAACATGAGATCTTATAAGTGCATCAATGATCGTTGTACAAGTTTCACAAACTTATGAAGCATCTAACAACGCATATTCTAAGACTCTATATTTGGTTTCTTGCAACATGAGTTCTTATAAGTGCCTCAATGATCGTTGTACAAGTTTCTTGATCTTATGAAACATAAAACAACACATATTGTAGGACTCTAAACCAAGTTTCATGCAACATGCCTCAATGATCTTTGTAAGTGCCTTAATGATCTTTGTACAAATTTCACAAACTTATGAAACATCTAACAACGTGATTCTAGGAATCTAAACCAAGTTTCATGCAACATGAGTTCTTATAAGTGCCCTCAATGATGATCTTTGTACAAGTTTCGGGGGAACTTATGAAACATCTAACAACGCATAATGTAGTAGGACTCTAAACCATGTTTCATGCAACATGAGTTGTTATTAGTGTCTCAATGATCTTTGTACAAGTTTCACAAACTTACGAAACATCTAACAACGTGATTCTAGGACCCTAAACCAAGTTTCATGCAACATGAGTTCTTATTAGTGCTTTAGTGATCTTTGTACCAGTTTCACGAACTGATGAAACATCTAACAACGCATATTTTACGACTATAAACCAAGTTTCATGCAACATGAGTTCTTATAAGTGCCTAGATGATCGTTGTACAAGTTTCACAAACTTTTGAAACATCTATCAAAGCATATTCAAAGACTCTAAACCAAGTTTCATGCAACATGAGTTCTTATTTGTGCCTCATAGCCTCATTGTTGTAGATTGTTGTACAAATTTCACAAACTTATGAAACATCTAACAACGCAACACTCTTTACGCATATTCTGGAACTCTTTACAAGTTTCATCAGTTCTTATAAGTGCCTCAATGATCGTTGTACAAGTTTCACAAACTTATGAAGCATCTAACAACGCATATTCTAGGACTCTATACCAAGTTTCATGAAACATGAGTTCTTATAAGTGCCTCAATGATCGTTGTATAAGTATCATAAACTTATGAAACATGAAACAACGCATATTGTAGGAGTCTAAACCAAGTTTCATGCAACATGATTGCTTGTAAGTTTCTCAATGACCTTTGTAAGTGCCTTAATGATCTTTGTAAGTGCCTTAATGATCTTTGTACAAATTTCACAAACTTATGAAACATCTAACAACGTGATTCTAGGACTCTAAACAAAGTTTCATGCAACATGAGTTCTTATAAGTGCCTCAATGAACTTTTTACAAGTTTTACAAACTTATGAAACATCTAACAACGAATATTTTAGGAATCTAAACCAAGTTTCACGCAACATGAGTTCTTATTAGTGCCTCAATAATCGTTGTATCAATTTCAAAAACTTATGAAACATCTAACAACGCATATTCTACGATTCTATACCATGTTTCATGCAACATGAGTTCTTTTAACGGTCTTAATGATCGTTTTACAAGTTTCACGAACTTATCAAACATCTAACAACACATATTGTGGGTGCAACATGAGTTCTTGCGATATGAGTGCTTTTAAGTGTCTCAATGATCTTTGTAAATGCCTCAATGATCTATGTACAAGTTTCACAAAGTTACGAAACATCTAACAACTTGATTCTAGGACTCTAAA
This sequence comes from Cochlearia excelsa, assembly GCA_963556525.1. Lineage (NCBI taxonomy): Eukaryota > Viridiplantae > Streptophyta > Magnoliopsida > Brassicales > Brassicaceae > Cochlearia > Cochlearia excelsa. The sequence goes on along the minus strand of OY748327.1, from coordinate 31,910,051 downwards.
CCATGTTTCGGAAAACATGATTTTTTATAAGTTCCTCAATGATATTAGTACAAGTTTCAAGAACTTATGAAACATCTAACAACGCATATTCTAGGACTTTAAACCAAGTTTTATGCAACATGAGTACCTATTTGACCATGTCCAACAGAGAAACCCTCAAAATTTCTTAACTATTTATTGGGACCCATGAACAATTAATTTAAAATAAAACAAAAATAAAATAATTAAAAACGCATCAATCATAGTTCGCCACGTATCCAAAGGGCCCACTAAATAGTTAAGATCCAGATCTTAAATAGGAAATATAAGATCCAGATCTTAACTATTTAACGGGTCCCACCTGCTAAGATCTCTTTAAGAAACACCAATGCACGTGCTCTTAGTGCCTCAATGATCGTTGTACAAGTTTCAAGAAATTATGAAACATCTAACAACGCATATTCTAGGACTCTAGAGCGAGTTTCATGCAGGATGAGTTCTTATTAGTGCCTCAATGATTGTTGTAAAAGTTTCACAAACTTATGAAACATCTAAAATAGCATATTCTAGGACTCTATACAAAGTTTGATGCAACATGAGTTCTTATAAGTGCCTCAATGATCGTTGTACAAATTTCTCAAACTTATGAAACATCTAAGAAGAGATATTACAGGACTCTAAACCAAGTTTCATGCAACATATTGGTTTATGAGTGCTTCAATGATGTTTGTACAAGTTTCACAAACTTACCAAACATCTAACAACGTGATTCTAGGATTCTAATGCAAGTTTCATGCAACATAAGTGCTTGTAAGTGCCTCAATGATCTTTGTACAAGTTTCACAAACTTACGAAACATCTAACAACGTGATTCTAGGACTCTTAACCAAGTTTCATGCAACATGAGTTCTTATAAGTGTCTCAATGATCTTTGTACAAGTTTCAAAAACTTATGAAACATCTAACAACGTGATTCTAGGACTCTTACCAAGTTTCATGCAACATGAGTTCTTATATGTGCCTCGATGATCTTTGTACAAGTTTCACAAACTTATGAAACATCTAACAACACATATTGTAGAACTCTAAACCAAGTTTCATGACACATAGGTGCTTGTAAGTGCCTTAATGATCTTTGTACAAGTTTCACAAATTTAAGAAACATCTAACAACGTGATTCTAGTACTCTAAACCAAGCTTCATGCAACATGAGTTCTTATAAGTGTCTCAATGATCTTTGTACAAGTTTCACAAACTTACGAAACATCTAACAACGTAATTCTAGGTCTCTAAACCAAGTTTTATGCAACATGAGTTCTTGTAAGTTCCTCAATGATCTTTATACAAGTTTCATGAACTTAGGAAACATCTAACAACGCATATTCAAGGAATCTAAACCAAGTTTCATACAACATGAGTTCTTATAAGTATCTCAATGATCTTTGTACAAGTTTCACAAAATAACGGAAACATCTAACACCGCATATTCTAGGACTCTAAACCAAGTTTCATGCAGCATGAGTTCTTATAAGTGTCTACATGATCTTTGTGCAAGTTTCATAAACTTACGAAACATCTAACAACCTGATTCTAGCACTCTAAACCAAGTTTCATGCAACATGAGTTCATATAAGTGACTCTATGATCTTTGTACAAGTTTTACGAAGTTACGAAACATCTAACAACATGATTCTAGGACTATAAACCAAGTTTCATGCAACATGAGTTTTTATAAGTTCCTCAACGATATTTGTACAAGTTTCACGAACTTACGAAACATCTAAAAATGCATATTCAAGAACTATAAACCAAGTTTCATGCAACACGAATTCTTATAAGTGACTCAATGATTTTTGTACAACTTATGAAACATCTAACAACGCATATTTTAGGACTGTAAACCAAGTTTCATGCAACATAATGCTTTTAAGTTCCTCAATGATCTTTGTATAAGGTTCACAAACTTACGAAACATCTAACAACGTGATTCTAGGACTCCAAACAAAGTTTCAAGCAACATGAGTTCTTATAATTGCCTTAATGATCTTTGTACAAGTTTCACGAACTTATGAAACATCTCAAACCGCATATTGTAGGACTCTAAACAAAGTTTCATGCAACATAAGTTCTTGTAAGTGCCTCAATGATCTTTGTACAAGTTTCACAAACTTACGAAACATCTAACAACGTGATTCTAGGATTCTAAACCAAGTTTCATGCAACTTGAGTTCTTATAAGGGCCTCAATGATCTTTGTACAAGTTTCACGAACTTATAAAACATCAAAAAACGCATATTGTAGGACTCTAAACCAAGTTTCATGCAACATAAGTGTTTGTAAGTGCCTCAATGATCATTGTACAAGTTTCACAAACTTACAAAACATCTAACAACGTGATTCTACGATTCTAAACTAAGTTTCATGCAACATGAGTTCTTATAAGTGTCTCAATGATCTTTGTATAAGTTTCATAAACTTACGAAACATCTAACAACGTGATTCTAGGACTCTAAACCAAGTTTTAGGCAAAACGAGTTCTTAAAAGTTCCTCAATGATCTTTGTACAAGTTTATTAACATACAAAACATCTAACAACGCATATTCAAGGACTCTAATCTAATTTTCATGCAAAATGATTTCTTATAAGTTTATTAATGATCGTTGTACAAGTTTCAAGGACTTATGAAACTTTTAACAATGCATATTCTAGGACTCTAATCTAAATTTCATGCAACATGAGTTCTTATAAGTGCCTCAATGATCTTTGTACATGTTTCAAAAACTAACGAAACATCTAACAACGCATATTCAAGGACTCAAAACTAAGTTTCATGCAACATAAGTGCTTATTATTTCCTCAATGATCTTTGTACAAGTTCACAAACTTACGAAACATCTAACATCGCTTATTATAGGACTCTAAACCAAGTTTCATGCAACATGTGTTCTTATCAGTGCCTCCATGACCGTTGTACAAGTTTCACAAACTTCTGAAACATCTAACAACGCATATTCTAGGACTCTATACCTGGTTTCGTGAAACATATGTTCTTATAAGTTACTCAATGATCGTTTTACAAGTGTCACGTACTTACGAAACATTTAACAATCTGATTCTAGGACTCTAAACTAAGTTTCATGTAACATGATATCTTATCAATGCCTCAATGTTCTTTATACATGTTTCGCGAACTTACGAAACATCTTACATTGCATATTCAAGGACTCTAAACCAAGTAATGCAACATGATTTTTTATAAGTGCGTCAATGATATTTGTAAAAGTTTCACAAACTTACGAAACATCTAACAATGTGATTTTATGACTCTACACCAAGTTTCATGAAAAATAAGTTCTTATAAGTGCCTCAATGATCTTTGTACAAGTTTAGCAAACTTATGAAACATCTAACAACGCATATTTTAGGACTCTGATCCAAGTTTCATGCAACATGAGTTCTTATAAGTTACTCAATAATCTTTGTGCAAGTTTGACGAACTTATGAAATATCAAACAACGCATATTCTAGGAGTCTAATCCAAGTCTCATGCAACATGAGTTCTTATAAGTGTCTCAATGATCTTTGTAAAAGTTTCAAGAACTTACGAAACATCTAACAACACATATTATCGGACTCTAAACTAAGGTTCATGCAACATGAGTTGTTATGAGTTCCTCAATGATCGTTTTACAAGTTTCACGAATTTATGAACCTTTTAACAACCCCTATTCTAGGATTTTAAACCAAGTTTCATGCAACATGAGTGCTTGTGAGTGTCTCAACACTACAAGAAAACAAGGATTTTCCGACTGTAATATCAGTCGAATAATAGTCGCTGAAAGACCACTTACGACTCTTGCACGACTAAACCATGTAGTCGGAAATCCTTAGTCGTTAAACTGAATAGTCGTAAATATAGTCGGTAATTACGACTACATTACGATAACGAACAACAAGTCGTAACATAGTCGCTCAATAGTCAGTGTATATGATGACTGTTTCATGACTAAACTACGATTAATAAACTTGAATAAGAGAAGCTTTACAATAGTCGTAAGGTAGTCGTATTATTTACGGGGAAAATGTCAATAAAATCATGAACTTTCTAAATTCACCGAAAAAAGCATGACCTTTCACGTGAACCATTTAAATCATGTATTTTTCGTTGACTGACGTTTTAAATCATGAATTCTTTTTTATCGGACCAAAAAGAGTATAACGTAAACAAAAAGAGTCCAAAGTTAAGTCTATTAACGCAATAGTTTGACACTGTTTGAGATTTATTTGAAGTATCGAGCACTTCAATTGGCTGGAATTGAGCTTACTGTCAAATTTTCCGTTCACAGACTCAACTTTGTGCTCTTTTTATCTCAGTCAAATTTTTTTTATGATTTAAAACGTGAGTCAACGAAAAATATATGATTTAAATGGTTCACGTGAAATTTTATGTTTTGTTCGGTGAATTTGGAAAGTTCTTGATTTAATTGACATTTTTCCCTATTATTTAGTGACTATATAGAGACTATTTTACGATTATTTGATATGATTACGACTCTCCTTAAGGCTTCCGACTCCATAAATATTGCCTCTTGAATCCTTTTGAGTTGATTGTGAATAGAAAACCAAAATAATAACCACAAAACATAATCTTAAAATCTATAAATGTGGATTATGAAAAATGTTTCTTAGTACCTCGAGAAAGATGGCAGTATATTCTTATGTTGTGATCTCGCGAGGTCGCGAAGCACCGTCTCAAATTGCAGAGCTTTCTTCCTCAAGCTGAGACAGTTTTTGTTGCAAATTCTTTTCATTATTTGAAGCAAATCTTCTATGCCTTCTTATCCACATATGTTGCATCCGGCTTGGTGTGTGTCTTAATGAAAACCTCACCAATAGAACATGAGTGATTATTAGTGCCTCAATGATCTTTGTACAAGTTTCATGAACTTATGAAACATCTAACAACGTGATTATAGGACTCTAAACCAAGTTTCATGCAACATGAGTTCTTATAAGTGCCTCAATGATCTTTGTACAAGTTTCAAGAACTTATGAAACACCTAACAACGCATAATGTAGGATTCTAAACCAAGTTTCATGCAACATTAGTTCTTATAAATGTCTCAATGATCTTTGTACAAGTTTTACTAACTTACGAAACATCTAACAACACATAATATTGAATTATAAACAAAGTTTCATGCAACATGAGTTCTTATAAGTGTCTCAATGATCTTTGTACAATTTTTACAAATTTACGAAACATCTAACAAAGAGATTCTAGGACTAAACTAAGTTTCATGCAACATGAGTTCGTATAAGTGCCTCAATGATCTTTGTACAAATTTCACGAACTTATGAAGCATCTAAAAACGCATATTCTAGGACTCTAAACCAAATTTCATGCAACCTGAGTGCTTTTTAGTGCCTCAATGATCTTTTTACAAGTTTCACGAACTTATTACAAATCTAACAACGCATATTCTAGGACTCTAAACCAAGTTTCATGCAACATTAGTTCTTATTAGGGCCTCAATGATCTTTGTACAAGTTTCCCAAACTTATAAAACATCTAACAACGCATACTCTAGGACTCTAAACCAAGTGTCATGCAACATGAGTATTTGTAAGTGTCTCAATAATCTTTGTACAACTTTTACAAACTTACGAAATATCTAACAACGTTATCTAGGACTTTAAGCCAAGTTTCATGCAACATGAGTTCTTATAAGTGCCTCAATGATCTTTGTACAAGTTTCGCAAACTTATGAAACATCTAACACCGCATATTTTAGGACTCTAAAACAAGTTTCAAGCAACATGAGTGCTTATAAGTGCCTCAATGATCTTTGTACAAGTTTTACAAACTTACGAAACATCTAACAACGTGATTCTTGCACTCTAAACCAAGTTTCGTGCAGAATGAGTTCTTATAATTGCCTCAATTATCTTTGTACAAGTTTAACGAACTTACGAAACATTTAACAACGCATAATGTAGGATTCTAAACCAAGTTTCATGCAACATGACTTCTTATAAGTGTCTCAATGATCTTTGTACAAGTTTCACCAACTTAGGAACCATCTAACAATGTGATTCTAGGACTAAACCAAGTTTCATGCAACATGAATTCTTATAAGTGCCTCAATGATCTTTGTACAAGTTTCACGAACTTATGAAGCATCTAAAAACGCATATTCTAGGACTCTAAACCAAATTTCATGCAACCTGAGTGCTTTTTAGTGCCTCAATGATCTTTTTACAAGTTTCACGAACTTATTACAAATCTAAAAACGCATATTCTAGGACTCTAAACCAAGTTTCATGCAACATTAGTTCTTATTAGGGCCTCAATGATCTTTGTACAAGTTTCCCAAACTTATAAAACATCTAACAACGCATACTCTAGGACTTTAAACCAAGTGTCATGCAACATGAGTATTTGTAAGTGTCTCAATAATCTTTGTACAACTTTTACAAACTTACGAAACATCTAACAACGTTATCTAGGAGTCTAAACCAAGTTTCATGCAACATTAGTTATTATTAGGGCCTTAATGATCTTTGTACAAGTTTCCCAAACTTATAAAACATCTAACAACGCATACTCTAGGACTCTAAACCAAGTGTCATGCAACATGAGTGTTTGTAAGTGTCTCAATGATCTTTGTACAAGTTTTACAAACTTACGAAACATCTAACAACGTTATCTAGGACTTTAAACCAAGTTTCATGCAACATGAGTTCTTATAAGTGCCTCAATGATCTTTGTACAAGTTTCACGAACTTATGAAACATCTAACAACACATATTCTAGGACTCTAAACCAATTTTCATGCAATATGGGTTCTTATAAGTGCCTCAATGATCTCTGTAAATGTTTCACGAACATACGAAACATCTAACAACGCATAGTCTAGGACTCTAAACAAAGTGTCAAGCAACATGAGTGTGTATATATTCCTCAATGATCTTTGTACAGGTTTCACGAACTTATGAAACATCTAGCACCGTGATTATGGGACTCTAAACCATGTTTCAGGCAACATGAGTTCTTATAAGTGTCTCAATGATCGTTGTACAAGTTTCATGAACTTATGAAACATCTAACAATGAATATTGTAGGACTCTAAACTTGGTTTCATGCAACATAATTGCATGTAAGTGTCTCAATGATCTTTGTACAAGTTTTACAAACTTACGAAACATCTATAAACGTGATTCTAGGAATCTAAACCAAGTTTCATTCAACATGAGTTCTTATAAGTGCCTAAATAATATTTGTACAAGTTTCACGAACTTAAGAAACATCTAATAACACATAATGTAGGACTTAAACCAAGTTTCATGCAACATGATTTCTTATAAGTGTCTCAATGATCTTTGTACAAGTTTCAGAAACTTACGAAACATCTAACAACATGATTCTAGGACTATAAACAAGTTTCATGCAACATGAGTTTTTATAATTTCCTAAATGATCTTTGTACAAGTTTCACGAACGTATGAAACATCTAACAACACATATTTTAGGAATCTAAACCAAGTTTCAAGCAACATGAGTGTGTATAAATGCCTCAATATCTTTGTACAAGTTTCACAAACTTACGAAACATCTAACAACGTTTTAAGCAAGATGAGTGCTAACAAGTGCCTTATTAAACATCTATCCACGCGTTTTCTACGACTTTATACAAGGTTTTAAGCAAGATTATTTCTTATTAGTGTCGCAATGATCTTTGTACAAGTTTCACCAATTTATGAAACACCTAACAGCGTGCCTTCAATGATCTTTGTACAAGTTTTAGAACTTATGAAACATCTAACAACGCAATTTCTACGACTTATGGAACATCTAAAAACCCGTTTTCTACCACTCTAATATAAGTTTTAAGCAATATGAGTGCTTATAAGTGCCCTAAATCATTGTACAAGTTTCACGAACTTATGAAACATCTAACAATGAGATTTCTACTACCCTAAACAAAGTTTTAAGCAAGATGAGTTCTTATAAGTGCCTAAATGAACTTTGTACAAGTTTCATGAACTTATGAAACATCTAAAAACTCTATTTTTACGACTTTAAACCAAGTTTTAAGCAAGATAAGTGCTTATATGTGCGTCAGTTATCTTTGTACAAGTTTACGAACTTATAAAACATCTAACAATGAGATTTCTACGACCCTAAACCAAGTTGTAAGCAAGATGAGTACTTATTAGTGTCTCAATGATCTTTGTAGAAGTTGCACGAAGTTATGAAACTTATAACAACATGTTTTCTATGACGTTTAACCGAGTTTTAAGCAAGATGAGTTCTTATTATTTCCTTAATAATCTTTCTACAAGTTTCAAGAACTTATGCAACACCAAACACCACGTTTTCTATTATTATGAACGTAGTTTTATGCAAGATGAGTGCTTATAAATGAATCAATGATCTATGTACAAGTTTAAAAAACTTATTAAACATTAAACAACGCGATATCTACGACAATAAACCAAGTTTTAAACAAGATGAGTGATTATAAGTGCCTCAATGAATTTTTAACAAGTTTCGTGAACATATGAAACTTCTAACCACGCGATTTCTACGACTCTTAACCAAGTTTTAAGAAACATAAGTGCTTATTAGTGCCTCAATGATCTTTGTACAAATGTCACGAACTTATGAAACATCTAACAAAGCATTATCTACGAATATAAACAAAGTTTTAAGCAAGATGAGTTATTATTAATGCCTAAATGATATTGGTAAAAGTTTCACGAACTTATGAAACATCTAACAACCCGTTTTTGACGACTCTAAACCAAATTTTAAGCAAGACTAGTGATTATAAGTGCCTCAATGATTTTGTACAAATCTCTGGAACTTATGAAACATCTAACAACGCATTTTTTACGACTCTAAACCAAGTTTTAGGAAAGATGAGTGCTTTTAAGTGCTTCAATTATCTTTTGATGCAGGAGGAAAATGGAATATGTTCTTTTCTTTTTAGTTATAAAGTTTGATTTCTATTTTTTTTTATGAGTTTACCTTTTTCTATTTGGTTTTCTATTTTACTAAATTAATTTTCCTTTTATTTGTTAGACTTTTAGCTATAATTAAGAGTCCTTAGACCCATTGTAAGAAAATCAAATAATTATTATTTTTAATAAAACTTTAAGAGTTTTCTCTTATTTTCTCTCGTGGATTCGAGATTTATCCTCTGGTGGATTCCAGGGTTTTCTGGTGGATTCCAGAGATTTCTAGTGGATTCTAGAAAGTTTCTTCAAGTTTGTCGCTTGCAAACATGTGTTTCATTCAGGTTTAGCGCTTGCTATTCTCAGAGATTTCTGATTGCGTCAAGTGGTATCAGAGCATGCTTTCTCCTACTCTTTTCGAAGCTTGAACAACTATGGGTGATCAACCAGCATCTGGAGCAGACATCGAGAGTTTGAAAGTGGAACTTGCCACTTTAAACACTCGGATGGAGGAGATGGTAACAACAATAACGACTCTACCATGGAAGATTGCAAACGCTATGCAAGGAGGAGGAGAACAGAGGGGACCAAATCATAATCAACAAGGCAGAAATAATCCCAAACCCATAAGGTATAAAAAGGATGACAACATCATAGAACTGGTTAGAATTCCGAAGGTGGAAGCCCTTCATGCCATTACTACTAACAACTTGAGTTCTCATGAAGAAATTAAAGAGAAGGAGAGACATCTAGAGAAAATAGGTTTTGATGAGATGTAATTGCAAAGTGTCGTGATACAATCAGAGAATCTAATTTCTATAAAGATGGATATGGAAGGTATTGAACATAAAGTTGAAGTTCGCAATAACAATGTTGCCTTTATTAAAACCTCGATTATTGATGAAGAAAACTTGTGGGAGAAGAAACAATCCATCAAGATATTTAATATAATCCTCCTTCCAACATCGTTGATAACTCTGAGAAAAAGAAATTTCATATGTTTGCAATCATATTGAAGATATCTAATTTTGTGTGGTGCGATCATACGATATTGTTATCTTCATGGTACATGCATAAAATCAATCGAGAATCGAGAAGGAATTGGATAATATGCTTTATTAAAAAAGAACTAGAGGTCAAGTTCTTCGGAAGTGGAGGAGACTGATGCATGAGGAAAATGAAAGATGTTCTTTTCTTTTTAGTTAAAACTATAATAGTTTTCTCTTATTTTCTCTAGTGGATTCCAGAGTTTTCTGGTGGATTCCAAAGATTTCTAGTGGATTCTAGAAAGTTAAAGTTTCTTCAAGTTTGTCGCTTGCAAATTTGTGTTTCATTCATGTTTAGCGCTTGCTATTCCTAGAGATTTCCGACTGCGTCATCTTTGCACAAGTTTTAAGGATGTATGAAACATCTAACAACGCTATTTCTATGACTGCAAACCAAGATCTAAGTAAGATGAATGCTTATAAGTTTCTCAATGATCTATTTACAAGTTTAACGACCTTATGAAACTTTGAGCAACACGTTTTCTACGACTCTACACCAAGTTTTATGCAAGATGAGTTATTATTAGTGTCTCAATGATCTTTGTTCAAATTTCACCAACTTATGAAACTTCTAAGAACACATTTTCTACGACTATATACAAACTTCCATGCAACATGAGTTCTTGTAAGTGCTCAAAGATATTTGTACAAGTTTCACGAACTTACGAAACATCTAACAACGCGTTTTCTAAGACGATCTAAACAAGGTTTTAAGAGAGATAAATTCTTATTAGTTCAACAATGATCTTTGTACAAGTTTCACGAACTTATGTAATATCTAACCATAGTTTTATGAAACATCTAACAACATGAATTTTATGACTCCAAACTAAGTTTGAATCAAGATGAATGCTTATCAGGGCCTCAATGATCTTTGCACAAGTTTCACGAACTTATGAAACATCTAAAAACACCTTTTATACGACGCTAGTTTAAATTTTAAGCCAAATGACTTATTATTAGTGCCTCAATGATCTTTGTATAATTTTAACAAAGTTTTGAAACATCTAACAACACATTTTCTAAGACTCTAAACCAAGTTTTAAGCAGGATGAGTTCTTATTAGTGTCTCAATGATCTTTGTACAAATTATACAAACTTATGAAACATCTAGCAACACGTTTTCTACGACTATAAACCAACTTTTCAACAAGATGAGTTCTTATTAGTGCCTCAATGATATTTGTACAAGTTTCACGAACTTGTGAAAAATCTAACAATGCCTTTTCTACGACTATACACCAACTTTTCAACAAGATGAGTTCTTATTAGTGTCTCAATGATATTTGTACAAGTTTCACGAACTTGTGAAAAATCTAACAATTGAGGCACTTATAAGAACTCATCTAAACAAAGTGTTAAGAAAGATGAGTTCTTATAAGTGCCTCAATTATTTTTTACAAGTTTCACGAACTTATGAAACATATAAAAACGCGTTTTTTATAACTAAAAAAAAAGATAGAAGCAAGACGAATGCTTATATGTTTTTCAATGTTTTGTTTACAAGTTGCACGACCTTATGAAACTTTTAACAACGAGTTTTCTACGACTCTAGAGATAGTTTTAAGAAAAATGAATGCTTATCAGTGCCTCAATGATCTTTGTTTACGTTTCACGAATACATGAACAATCTAAGAACGAGTTTTCTATAACTCCAAAACAACATCAAAGCAATATGAAAGTATTAAAGTTCCTCAATGATCTTTTTAGAATTTTCACGACCTTATTAAACTTCTAGCAACACGTTTTATACGACTATAAACCTAGTGTTAAGCACGATTAGTTCTTATAAATGCATCAATGATCTTTGTACAAGTTTCAAGAATTTATGAAACATCTAAAAACGCGTTTTATACGGCTCTAAACAAAGATTTAAGCAAGATGATAGCTTATAAGTGCCTCAATGATCTTTATAAAAGTTTCATTAACTCATGAAACATCTAACATCGCGTTTTCTATGACTCTAAAAAAAGTTTTAAACAAGATGTGTCCGTCGTAGTGCTTGAGTGATTTTTAACAAGTTTCACGAACTTCTCAATTATCTAACAACGTGTTTTCTACAACTCTAAACCAAATTTTAAGCAAGATGAGTGCTTATAAGTGCCTCAATGATCTTTGAAGAAGGTTCAAGAAATTATGAAACATCTAGCAACGCGTTTTCTACGAATCTAAACCAAGTTTTAAGCAAGATGAGCGCTTATAAATTACTTATTGATCTTTGTACAAGTTTAACGAACTTATGGAACATCTAACAACAATATTATAGAATACGTAGAATACGCGTTGTTAAATGTTTCATAAGTTCGTGAAACTTGGAGAAAGAACATTGAGGCACTAATAAGAACTTATCTTTCTTAGAACTTTGTTTATAGTTAGAGAAAAACACATTCTTAGATGTTTCAGAAGTTCGCGAAACTTGTGCTTAAAGATTGTTGAGGTAGTTGTAAGCACTCATATAGCTTAAAACTTGGTTTATAGTCGTAGAAAACGAGTTGTAAAATATTTCATAAATTCGTGAAACTTGTACAAAGATCATTGAGGAACTAATAAGAACTCATCTTGCTTAAAACTATGTTTAGAGTCGTAGAAAACGCGTTGTTAAATTTTTTAATAAGTTCGTGAAACTTGTACAAAGATTAATGAGGCACAAATAAGAACTCTTCTTGTTTAAAACTTGGTTTATAGTCGTAGAAAATGCGTTGTTAGATGTTTCATAAATTCGTTAAACTTGTTCTAAGATCATTGAAGAACTTATAAGCAGTCATCTTGCTTAAAATTGGATAGATGTTACATAAGTTTGTGAAAGTTGTACAATGATCTTTGAGAAACTTATAAGCACTCATCTTGCTTCAAACATGGTTGAGGGTCGTACGTAGATCATTGAGGCCTTATAAACACTCATCTTGCTTCTAATTTTGTTTAGAGTGGTAGAAAACGCGTTGTTAGATATTTCATAAGTTTTTGACACTTGAACAAATATCATTGACGCACTAAGAAGCACTCATCTTATTTAAAACTTGGTTCAAAGACGTAGAAAACGCGTTGTTAGACGTTTCGTAAGTTCGTGACACTTGTACAAAGATCATTGAGGCACTAATAAGAACTCATCTTGCTTAAAACTTCGTTTATAATCGTAGAAAACTCGTTGTTAGATGTTTCATAAGTTCGTAAAACTTGTAAAGAGATCACTGAGTAATTTATAAGCACTAATCTTGCTTAAAACTTAGTTTAGAGTCGTATAAAACGCGTTGTTAGATGTTGAATAAGTTCGGAAACTTTTTCGAAGATCATTGAGGAACTTATAAGTACTCATCTTTCTTAAAAATTGTATAGAGTCGTAGAAAATGTGTTGTTAGATGTTTCATAACTTTGTAAAACTTGTACAAAGATCAATAAGAAACTTATAACCACTCATCTTGCTTCAATATTGGTTTAGATTCATACAAAAAAGCATTGTTACATGTTTCGTATGTAAGATCTTTGTACAAGTTTTCTACGACTTTAATCCAAGTTTTTAGCATGATGAGTTCTTATAAGTGCATCGATGATCTTTGTACAAGTTTGACGAACTTATGAAACATCTAACAACGCATTTTCTACGACTCTAAACCAAGTTTTAAGCAAGATGAGTGATTATAAGTGAATCAATGATTTTCTTACAAGATTTACGAACTTATGAAAAATCTAACGATACCTTTTCTATGACTATTAATCAAGTTTTAAGCAGGATGAGTTCTTATAGGTGTCTCAATCATATTTGTACAAGTTTGACGAACTTATGAAATATCCAACAATGTGTTTTCTATGTCTCTAAACCATGTTTTAAACAAGATGAAAATATATTAGTGCCTCAATGATATTTGAACAAGTGTCACGAACAAACTCGTTTTCTATAACTTCAAACCAAGTTAGAAGCAAGATGACTGCTTATAAGTGTCTCAATGATATTTCTACAAGTTTCCCGAACTTTATAACATCTATCAACATGTTTTCCACGACTCTAACAAAAATTTAAGAAGATGAGTACTTATAAGTTCCTCAATGATTTTCGTACAAGATTCACAAACTTATGAAACATCTAAAAATACGTTTTAAGACTCTAAACCATGTTTTAACCAAGATGAGTGCTTATAAGTTCACAATCATCTTTGAACAGGTTTCAGGAACTTATAGAGCATCTAACAAAGCGTTTTCTACGACTCTAAACCAACTTTATAAGCAAAATGTGTTCTTATTAGTGCCTCAATGATCTGTTTCAAAGTTTGACGAACTATTGAAACATTTAACAATGTTTATCTAAGAATCCAAACAAAGTTCGAACCAATACATATGCTGATAAGTTCCTCGACAATCATTGTAGAAGTTTTAGGAGCTTACGAATAATCTATCAACTTATTTTGAACGACTCTAAACCAAGTTTTAAACAAAATAAGTGTTTATAAGTGCCTTAATGATGAGTGCTTACAAGTGTTTCAATGATCTTAAATCAAGTTTCACAAACTTATGAAACATCTAACAACTCGTTTTCTACGACTCTAAACCAGGTTGTTAGAAAGATGAGTTCTTATAAGTGTCTCAATTATCTTTGTAAAAGTTTCACAAACTTATGAAACATTTTACAACGCGTTTTCTACGAATCTAAACCATGTTTTGACCAAGATGACTAATTATAAGTTACTCAATGATCTTTGTACAAGTTTCACGACCTTATGAAACATCTAACAACTCGTTTTCTACGACTCTAAACCAAGTTTTAAGAAAGATGAGTGTTTATAACTGCATCAATGATCTTTAATAAAGTTTCAAAAACTCATGAAACAAGATGAGTTTATAAGCAATATGAGTTCTTATAAGTGCCTCAAGGATGTATAAGCAAGATGAGTTCTAATAAGTGCCTCAACGATCTTGGTACAAGTTTCTCGAACTTATGAAACATCTTTTAATGCTTTTTCAACGACTCTAAACCAAGTTTGAAGCAAGATTAGTTATTATAAGTCACTCAATGGTTTTTGTATAAGTTTCATGAACTTATGAAACATATAACAACGCGTTTTCTATGATTCTAAACCAAGTTTTAAGAAAAATGAGAGCTTATAAGTGCCTCAGTGATCTTTGAACTAGTTTCAAGAAGTTATGAAACTTCGAACAACGCGTTTTCTACGACACAAAACCAATTTTTAAGCCAAATGAGTGCTTATAAGTGCATTAATGATATTTTTCCATGTTTCACGAACTTCTGAAACATTTAACAGCGCGTTTTATACGACTCTAAACTAAGTTTTAAGCAAAATAAGTCCTTATTAGTGACTCAATGATCTATGTATAGTTTTCACAAATTTATAAAACATCTAACAACGCGTTTTCTACGATTCTAAACCAAGTTATAAAGCAATAGTCTTTGTTCAATTTTCACGAATTTAAGAAACATATAACAACACGTTTTCTACGACTTTATACCAAGTTTTAAGAAAGGAAAGGCCTTATTGGTGGCTCAATGATTTTTGTACAATTTTCAAGACCTTATGAAATATATAACAACACGTTTTCTATGACTCTAAACCAAGTTTTAAGAAAGATGAAAGCTTACAAGTTCCTCAATGATCTTGAAATAATTTCAAGAAATTATGAAACATCTAACAACGTGTTTTCTACGACTCTTAACCAAGTTCTAAGCAAGATGAGTTCTTATAAGTGGCTTAATTATCTTTATACAATTTTGACGGATATATGAAACATCCAACATTGTTTTTCTACGACTCTAAAACAAGTTTTTATTAGTCACTCAATGATCTTTGTACAAGTTTCACAAACTTATGAAACTTCTAACAATTCGTGTTATACGTCTCTAAACCTAATAATTTTAAGGAAGATGAGTGCTTATAAGTTCACAATGATCTTTGGACAAGTTTCAGGATCTTATGTAACATCTAACAAGGTGTTTTCTCCGACTATAAACCCAGTATTAAGCAATACGAGTTCTTACTAGTGCCTTAATGATATTTGTACAAGTTTCACGACCTTATGAAAAATATAACAATTCGTTTTCTACAACTCTAAATCAAGTTTAAGCAAGACTAGTGATTATAAGTTCCTCAATGATTTTGTACAAATTTCAGGAACTTATGAAACATCTAACAACGCGTTTTGTACGACTCTAGACCAAGTTTTAAGCAAGATTATTTCTTATTAGTCCCTCAATGATCTTTGTACATGTTTAACGAACTTATGAAACATCTAACAACACGTTTTCTACGATTCTAAACCAAGTTTTAAGCAAGAAGGGTTCTTATTGGTGCCTCAATGATCTTTGTACTACTTTCACAAACTTATCAAACATTTAACAACGCGTTTTTTACGACTCTAAACCAAGTTTTTAGAAATATGAGTTCTTATAAGTGCATGGAATGATATTTGAACAAGTTTCTCGAACTTATGCAATTCCTATTAATGCGCTTTCGACAACTCTAAACCGAGTTTTAAGAAAGATGAGTGCTTATAAGTTTCTCAATGATATTTGTAAACGTTTCACAATCTTAAAAATCATCTAATAACACATTTTTTACAACTAAAAACCAAGTTTTAAGCAAAATGAGTGCTTATAAGTGCCTCTGTGATCTTAGAACAAGTTTCACTGACTTATGATACATCTAACAACACTTTTTCTACGATTTTAGTTCAAGTTTTAAGCAAGATGAGTTATGATTAGTGCCTTAGTGATCTTTGTACAAGTTTCCCGAAATTATGAAACATTTATCAACGTGTTTTCTATGCCTCTAAACCAATTTTTAAGCAAGATGAGTACTTATTAAAGTTTCAAAAACTCATGAAACAAGATGAGTTTATAAGCAATATGAGTTCTTATAAGTGCCTCAAGAATCTATAAGCAAGATGAGTTCTAACAAGTGCCTCAACGATCTTGGTACAAGTTTCTCGAACTTATGAAACATCTATTAATGCTTTTTCTACAACTCTAAACCAAGTTTGAAGCAAGATTAGTTATTATAAGTCCCTTAGTGGTCTTTGTATAAGTTTCATGAACTTATGAAACATATAACAACACGTTTTCTATGATTCTAAACCAAGTTTTAAGAAAAATGAGAGCTTATAAGTGCCTCAATGATCTTTGAACTAGTTTCAAGAAGTTATGAAACTTCGAACAACGCGTTTTCTACGACACAAAACCAATTTTAAGCCAAATGAGTGCTTATAAGTGCATTAATGATATTTTTCCATGTTTCATGAACTTCTGAAACATTTAACAACGCGTTTTATACGACTATAAACTAAGTTTTAAGCAAAATAAGTCCTTATTAGTAACTCAATGATCTATGTATTCACAAATTTATAAAACATCTAACAACGCGTTTTCTACGATTCTAAACCAAGTTATAAAGCAATAGTCTTTGTTCAATTTTCACGAATTTAAGAAACATATAACAACACGTTTTCTACGACTTTATACCAAGTTTTAAGAAAGGAAAGGCCTTATTGGTGGCTCAATGATTTTTGTACAATTTTCAAGACCTTATGAAATATATAACAACACGTTTTCTATGACTCTAAACCAAGTTTTAAGAAAGATGAAAGCTTACAAGTTCCTCAATGATCTTTGAAATAATTTCAAGAAATTATGAAACATCTAACAACGTGTTTTCTACGACTCTTAACCAAGTTCTAAGCAAGATGAGTTCTTATAAGTGGCTTAATTATCTTTATACAATTTTGACGGATATATGAAACATCCAACATTGTTTTTCTACGACTCTAAAACAAGTTTTTATTAGTCACTCAATGATCTTTGTACAAGTTTCAAAAACTTATGAAACTTCTAACAATTCGTGTTATACGTCTCTAAACCTAATAATTTTAAGGAAGATGAGTGCTTATAAGTTCACAATGATCTTTGGACAAGTTTCAGGATCTTATGTAACATCTAACAAGGCGTTTTCTCCGACTATAAACCCAGTATTAAGCAATACGAGTTCTTACTAGTGCCTTAATGATATTTGTACAAGTTTCACGACCTTATGAAAAATATAACAATTCGTTTTCTACAACTCTAAACCAAGTTTTAAGCAAGATTAGTGATTATAAGTGCCTCAATGATTTTGTACAAATTTCAGGAACTTATGAAACATCTAACAACGCGTTTTGTACGACTCTAGACCAAGTTTTAAGCAAGATTATTTCTTATTAGTGCCTCAATGATCTTTGTACATGTTTAACGAACTTATGAAACATCTAACAACACGTTTTCTACGATTCTAAACCAAGTTTTAAGCAAGAAGGGTTCTTATTGGTGCCTCATTGATCTTTGTACTAGTTTCACAAACTTATCAAACATTTAACAACGCGTTTTTTACGACTCTAAACCAAGTTTTTAGAAATATGAGTTCTTATAAGTGCATGGAATGATATTTGAACAAGTTTCGCGAACTTATGCAATTCCTATTAATGCGCTTTCGACGACTCTAAACCGAGTTTTAAGAAAGATGAGTGCTTAGAAGTTTCTCAATGATATTTGTAAACGTTTCACAATCTTAAAAATCATCTAACAACACATTTTTTACAACTAAAAACCAAGTTTTAAGCAAAATGAGTGCTTATAAGTGCCTCTGTGATCTTAGAACAAGTTTCACGGACTTATGATACATCTAACAACGCTTTTTCTACGATTTTAGTTCAAGTTTTAAGCAAGATGAGTTATGATTAGTGCCTTAGTGATCTTTGTACAAGTTTCCCGAAATTATGAAACATTTATCAACGTGTTTTCTATGCCTCTAAACCAATTTTTAAGCAAGATGAGTACTTATTAAAGTTTCAAAAACTCATGAAACAAGATGAGTTTATAAGCAATATGAGTTCTTATAAGTGCCTCAAGAATCTATAAGCAAGATGAGTTCTAACAAGTGCCTCAACGATCTTGGTACAAGTTTCTCGAACTTATGAAACATCTATTAATGCTTTTTCTACAACTCTAAACCAAGTTTGAAGCAAGATTAGTTATTATAAGTTCCTTAGTGGTCTTTGTATAAGTTTCATGAACTTATGAAACATATAACAACACGTTTTCTATGATTCTAAACCAAGTTTTAAGAAAGATGAGAGCTTATAAGTGCCTCAATGATCTTTGAACTAGTTTCAAGAAGTTATGAGACTTCGAACAACGCGTTTTCTACGACACTAAACCAATTTTTAAGCCAAATGAGTGCTTGTAAGTGCATTACTGATATTTTTCCATGTTTCACGAACTTCTGAAATATTTAACAACGCGTTTTATACGACTCTAAACTAAGTTTTAAGCAAAATAAGTTCTTATTAGTGACTCAATGATCTATGTATAGTTTTCACAAACTTATAAAACATCTAACAACGCGTTTTCTACGATTCTAAACCAAGTTATAAAGCAATAGTCTTTGTTCAATTTTCACGAATTTAAGAAACATATAACAACACGTTTTCTACGACTTTATACTAAGTTTTAAGAAAGGAAATTCCTTATTGGTGTCTCAATGATTTTTGTACAATTTTCAAGAACTTATGAAATATATAACAAGTTTTCTATGACTCTAAACCAAGTTTTAAGAAAGATGAAAGCTTACAAGTTCCTCAATGATCTTTGTAATAATTTCAAGAAATTATGAAACAACTAACAACGTGTTTTCTACGACTCTTAACCAAGTTCTAAGCAAGATGAGTTCTTATAAGTGGCTTAATTATCTTTGTACAACTTTGACGAATATATGAAACATCCAACAACGTGTTTTCTACGACTCTAAAAAACAAGTTTTTATTAGTCACTCAATGATCTTCGTACAAGTTTCACGAACTTACGAAACTTCTAACAATTCGTGTTATACGTCTCTAGATCTAATTTTAAGGAAGATGAGTGCTTATATGTTCACAATGATCTTTGGACAAGTTTCAGGATCTTATGTAACATCTAACAAGGCGTTTTCTCCGACTATAAACCCAGTTTTAAGCAATACGGGTTCTTACTAGTGCCTTAATGATCTTTGTACAAGTTTCACGACCATATAAAAAATATAACAATTCGTTTTCTACAACTCTAAACCAAGTTTTAAGCAAGATTAGTTATTATTAGTGCTTTCACTAACTTATGAAACATCTAACAACGTGTTTTCAATAAACCCAAAGAAAGTTTGAACCAAGAAATATACTTAACAAGTTTCATGACCTTATGAATCATCTATCACCGCATTTTATACAAATCTAAACTAGGTTTTAAACAAGATTAATGTTTATAAGTGCCTCAATGATCTTTGTACAAGTTTTACGAACTTATGAAACATCTAACAATACGTTTTGTACGAAACTAAACTATATTTTAGGTAAGTTGAGTGCTTATAAGTACCTAAATGATCTTTGTACAAATTTAACAAACTAATGAAACATCTAACATCACATTTTCGAAGACTCTAAACCTACAAAGCAAGATGAGTGCTTAAAAGTACCTCAAAAAACTTTGTACAAGTTTCACAAACTTTTGAAACATATAACGACGCGTTTTCTACGACTTTAAACCAAGTTTGAAGCAAGATGATTGCTTACAAGTTTCGAAATGATCTTTGTAAAAATTTGAGTAACTTTTGAAACATCTAACAAAGCGTTTTCAACTATCTTTGTACAAGTTTAACGAACTTATGAAACATCTAACAACGTGTTTTCTACGACTCTAAACCAAGTTTTAAGCAAGATGAGTTCTTATTAGTGCCTAAATGATCTTTGTACAAGTTTCTCGAACTTATGAAACATCTAACAACGCATTTTCTATGACTTCAAACCAAGGTTGAAGCATGATGACTACTTATAAATGTCTCAATGATCTTTGTACAAGTTTCTTGAACTTTATAACATCTAACATCATGTTTTCCACGACTCCAACCCAAGTTTTAAGCATGATGAGTGCTTATAATTTCCTTAATGATTTTCATAAAAGATTCACAAACTTATGAAACATCTAACAATGCGTGTTCTACGACTCTAAATGATCTTTGAATAAGTTTCACTAACTTATGTAACATCTAACAAGGCGTTTTATACAACTCTAAACCAAGTTTTAAGCAAAATGTGTTATTATTATTGCCTCAATGATCTATGTAGAAGTTTCACGAACTTATGAATCATCTATCTTAACGCTTTTTCTATCACTCAAAACCAAGTTTTAGATAAGAAGAGTGCTTATAAGTGCTTTAATGATCTTTGTACAAGTTTAAAAAACTAATGAAACATTTAATAACACGTTTTGTACCACTCTAATCAATATTTTAGGCAAGAAGAGTGCTTATAAGTGCCTCAATGAACTTTTCTACGACTCTAAACAAAGTTTTAAGCAAGAGGAGTGCTTATAAGTGCCTCTATGATATTTGTTCAAGTTTCACGAAACTATGAAACATATAACAACGAGTTTCTACAACTCTATAAAAAAGTTCATAAAACTTTTCTAAGATCATCGAGGCTCTTATAAGCACTCATGTTGCTTAAAAATTGATTTAGATCGTAGATAAAAAGTTTTTAGATGTTTCATACGGTCGTTAAAGTTAATATAAAATCATATATTGAAGCACTTATAAGCACTCATCTTGCTTAAAACTTGGTTTAGAGTCGTAAAAACTCATTGTTAGATCTAGCATACATTATTGAAATTGTACAAACATCATTGAGGAACTTATAATCACTCATCTTGCTTTAAACTTGTTTTAGAGTCATGCAAAACTCGTTTTTAGATATTTTATAAGTTATTGAAAGTTGTACGATGATCATTGAGGCATTAATAAGATTTGGTTTAGAGTCATAGAAAACGTGTTATAAGATGTTCATAATTTTGTGAAACTTATTCAAAGATCAATGAGGCACTTATAATCACTCATATTGCTTAAAACTTTGAAAAGGCGTTGTTACATGTTTTGAAAGTTCATGAAACTTGGTTTAGATTCGTAGAAAACGCATTGTCACTACAAGAAACTGCCTGTATAGCGAAAAAAATTTGCGTCGAATTAGCGGCGGAAATATATAGCGACGATTTTGCGACGATTTTTCGACGACTAACGGTGAAATTACATTTCGTCGCAAAATCTTCGCTATTATTCTCTAAAACTAAGGTCGAATTAACGGCGATTTAGTAACTTCTGGTATTCGTTGGTATTTAGCGACGCTTTTTGTACAAGTTTCATATACAAGATGAGTGCTTATAAGTTCCTCAATGATCTTTGAACAAGTTTTAATAACTTATGAAACATCTAACAACTTGTTTTTGACTACTCTAAACAAAGTTTTACGCAAGATGAGTTTTTAATAGTGCCTCAATGATCTTTGAAAAGTATCACGAACTAATGAAACATCTATAAACACGTTTTCTACGACTCTAAACAAATTTTTAAGAAAAATAAGTTCTTAGTAGTGTCTCAATGATCTTTGTACAAGTTTCACAAACTTATGGAACATCTAACAACGAGTTTTATACTACTCTAAACCAAGTTTTAAGGAACATGAGTTATTATTAGTGTCTTACTAATCTTTGAACAAGTTTCACGAACTTATAAAAAATCTAAGAACACGATTTCTAAGAATATAAACTAATTTTGAAGCAAAATGAGTGCGTTTAAGTGTTTCAATGATCT
Source organism: Cochlearia excelsa (assembly GCA_963556525.1). Lineage (NCBI taxonomy): Eukaryota > Viridiplantae > Streptophyta > Magnoliopsida > Brassicales > Brassicaceae > Cochlearia > Cochlearia excelsa. The sequence goes on along the minus strand of OY748327.1, from coordinate 31,887,423 downwards.
TTGTACAAGTTTCACGGACTTATGACACAACTAACAACACTTTTTCTAAGACTCTTAACAAAGTTTGAAGCAAAATGAGTTCTTAATACTACCTCAATGATCTTTGTACAAGTTTCACGAACTTATGAAACATCTAACAACATGTTTTCTACAAATCTAAACTAAGTTTTAAGCAAGGTGAGTGCTTATAAGTTCCATAATGATGTTTGAACAAGTTTTAATAACTTATGAAACATCTAACAATGCATTTCGTCGACTCTAAACAAAGTTTTACGCAAGATGAATTTTTAATAGTGACTCAATGATCTTTGAAAAGTATCACGAACTAATGAAATATCTAACAACACGTTGTTTACGACTCTAAACAAATTTTTAAGCAAAATGAGTTCTTCGCAGTGCCTCTATGATCTTTGAACAAATTTCACGAACTTATGAAACATCTAAAAATTCATTTTCTACCACTATAAACCAAGTTTTAGGAGATATGAATGCTCATAAGTATCCCAATGATCGTTGTACAAGTTTCACGAACTTATGAAAACTACAAGAAAATGGGCATTTAGAAACGGAAGAAATCGTCGCTAAAGGCCATTAGCGACGATTTAACGACCATAAAATTTTCGCCGCTAATTAAAAATCGTCGCTATTTTACAATCGTCATTAATTCGTCGCTAATTTAGCGACGCCAAATAATCATCGCTATTTTACAATCGTCGCTAATTCGTTGCTAACGTTAAATATTAGCGACGAATTAGTGACGATATAATGTCGAAATATAAAAATTAATTTCCGATTTTAAAGATTTTGTGAAAACAAATCGTTGCTAATATGACACTAATATAGCGACGAATTGGCAACGATTTAATAAAAATATATAATAAAAAAATAAATTACAAAAACAAAATTTATAAAATAAATTATAAATATATTAAAAAGAAAAATACATAATTTTTTTAAAAAACAATAAAACTAAACTACGGAGCGGGATCGACGGGATAAGACTGTTCGAAATCGTCAATCCCGAGATCACGTCCGAGGTCTTGAGTTGTCGCTTCCGCTATTTATGGAGGGATCAACGGTGGCTGGGTCGGTTGAACTCCCCGCGACTGCATCAATCTCGCGAGATTCGAACTTTCCACCTAGATGATGGAAAAGAAATATGTGATGTTCTGATAGCGGCGATCTTATTCTTCTATCTGCTGCCTCAACCGAACATTCTCTTCGGCGTGATCTTGAGCAGTACGCCGAGCTTGCGAAGACGAAGCAGCGGGAACAGTCTCCATCGAACCGACTCTGAAAGTGTGGTTCTTCTTCTTTGGGGCAACATAAAAATAATTAAAAAATATTAATTTGATTCAAATTAAATAATTTGAAATCATTACCTGGTAGTAGATCTGATCCCAACTCGGTGACCGACAGCCGCCCTAAGGAGTTGACCGAACTCTCATCGGTCGACGTCAAACTCTGACTAACCCGCTCGGCGAGTTTAGCCTCATATTCGTTCACGCTCTTTTCAGATCGTGAACTCTCATAGGTCTCCTCCTTCCGTTTCTGGACCTTATTCCAGATATCTGCCCAACTCCTCGCGCTTTTGAAAATTTTAATTAAATTATATATTATTAAATTTTGTATTTTTAAAAAATGTAAATATTAAATATATATTTTTATAATTTGAAATTACCATCTGAATACGCCGTCTGACGTAAGAAGTCAGTCCTGAAGTGTGCACATACGGACCTCTCTCGTCGATCGATGTGAGTCGGGCCTTGGAGCATCTACCTGCAACCTTAACCGAATGCGGGTTCGTCCAGTAGCTAACAAGGCCCTTCCACACCTCCCCGTCCATTGCTTGAGGCTTGGCCGTATCTCCCTTCTTCTGCTAGGCTTCCTTCCATTTGTTGACGATCCCGATGAGCCGATGCATGGCTTTCTGGTCGAAAGACTTGCGGACTTTAATCATATCTTCCTCTCGCCAATGCCATTTTTCCTATTTAAATTTTATAAAATATTAAAATAAAATTTAAATAGTATTAAAATAATTTTTGTAAAAAATTTACTTACCGCAAATGATTCGAACCGGATGTCTCGAATGTAAGGCGGCGTCTGGGTCCAGTTGACGTGCATCTCCACGAAATACGTCTTGATCGAATCGGCCACACTCCGACTAACATTGTTATCGCACAACATACGAAAAAATAATTTATCGTTAGTAATTAATTATTATTGAAAATCAATTAAATTGCATAAAATAATATAATATTTTTAATTACTTACCAAAATGTGTCTGCTAGCCGTTTCGAATAGAGCAACGGTAGATATTGGTGACCCTCCTGTCGAAGAAATTCGAGGATCCGCTAGATGTGCGGTCCAAGATGGGTAGGGGGTGGTAAGTCGACACGCGAATCGGCTGGAACTCCTCCAGCTGGAACATCGGGAATTGGATCTTTGATTGGGTTTTTGTTGATGTTTGGTTCGGGTGGTGGTTCGGGTGGTGGTTCGATAGGGTTGGGGTTTGTATTGTAAGTGGAACCGGATCGGTTACTCCTTATGAAATTGAAGTGGTGAGGGGGTTGGTTATTAGACATTGTTTGGAGGTTTTTTTTTTGTTGGGGTTTTTTTTAGGGTGAGAAAGTGTGTAGAGAGAATGAGAGTGCGTGGGAGAGAAAACCTTGTCGAGTATATATAGACTTTGGGTCGTTGTTAATCGTCGCTAATTTTGTTTGAAACATTTTGGTTTCCCACTCGCGGCAAAAAAAAATAGCGACGATTTAGCAAAGAATCGTTGCAACAAAATAACAACCTTATCTTTTCTCTTGGAAGTCTAACCTTTATCTGTATGGAAAACCTTTTTTGACAATTCACAGGTTGTCAAGGGGTTATTTCGTTGAACTCTCTTGTCCCGGCAGAGGAGATAGAGAGATGATTGCCTTATGTAGTTGGACCTTGATATCTTAGCTGGAACTTGATCCCTGATCTTCGCCCGCGCGAGATACTTCTCAAAGTTGGATCTACGGTCGGGGACTACCAGGTGCGTATCGCGTAAGGAGACGAGCAAAAGACGACCTGTGTGACAATCCTATTGAGGTGTTTATCGGGTTCCCTGCTCGAATTTCAATAAAGTCAATTTTCCTCAATCCCGTTTCTGAGCCAATACTCTAGCCAGACCAATTAGATACACTCCTCTTGCCACTTTTTTCTTCCTGACAAAGACGAAACGCACCCTAAGAGCTTTATCTTGCATTAGGGAGTCGAGGTGTAGGTGAACCCCGACTCCCTAATGCAAGATAGAGCTCTGTGGACCGTTGGAGTTACTCGACCACTCGGAAGAGGAACTAAGGTACTCGACCAGAATAAAAGGTTAGAACATGGGTGGAAGCTCTTGCGAGCCCCACTAATGAGGCCAAGGTTGTGCTAAAAATGTTTCAGAATGTTCTTTTCCAAAATATGATGCCAATGTTTTAAATAGATCAAAATCTGTATCGTATGGTTTTTAGTAAAATGTTCCGGATATCTCGATTGCTAAATAGCCTGACTGATTGGCTATTGGAACTGGCGAATAGACTGATTAGCCAGCCTTGTGGCGGCAAAAGGCTGGCTTTAGGGTTCTCCTTGTAGTACCCCGGCTTTAGCCCAATCGTAAAGAGTTGGGTTGAACAACTCCATGGATAAGCTCACACAGTTAATAATATTAGACGTGAATCATATCGATGCTGAGAGACGTGTGTTGGCTATGTGAATCGTTTGGGGTTCTCCCAATTTTTCCCAGGAGTGGTTCAACCCAACTCTTTCTTTTATTCGTTTCTATTTCGTAGCCATTTCGTAGCTATGTGTTAACGTGACAGGTAACGACTTTCAGTAGACTTCAGAAGTACAAGAATGTCAGGAGGTGTACTTCACTTTAAAAATTAGCGACGATTTAGCAACGATTTGTTGAGAGATCGTCGCTAATTTTAAACCCTAATTTTAGGGTTTAGAACCCTAAAGCCGGTTTTATGGTTTTTACCACTTTTACGCCAAAACGAGTTTATAACATTGACCATAAGATGTCTCAAACTCAAAATATGACAAAAAATTTAGATACTAGTTTATTATAAAGTTTATAGTATAAACTCTTATATAAACTCTTATAAGTTATGGTTTAATTGGCTTAAATGTGTTAAGTATAATTTTGTAATCGATAATTTTATTGCTTTATACAAATATATTAATGGTTCTGTACACTTTCTTAGTCACCCAATACTCCTATAAATCTATTTTAAGGGGTCTTTTTAGGGGTTTAATGTTTGACATTTTGCAACGAATTAGCAACGAATTTGCAATGAATCTAGGGTTGTAACAAAATAGCAACGATTTAGCAACGAATGTGCCATATTAGCGACGATTTAGCAATGAATGTGCCAAATTAGCGACGATTTAGCAACGATAGACTCTTATATTTAGCGACGATTTAGCAACGATCATGTGAACCCCTAAATCTGTAACCCCTCGATAATATGATATTTTATAAATCATTGCTAATTCGTCGCTCAATTAGCGACCAATTAGCAACGAAGTTTTATAAATCGTTGCTAATTCGTCGCTAATTTAGTGACTTTAATTGCTAAATCCTTGTTATTTCGTTGAAAATTTATTTATTATTTTAAAAAATATATTTTATTTAAATATTACAAATAACACACATAATTATTCAATTATTTGATAGACTTCGAAAATATGACTTCGAAAATATGAAAATAAATATTTTATATATATATTACAAATAACACACAGAGTTATTCAATTATTTGATGAGATAAAAGAAAAGAAAAATTTTCATTATTATTATCAAAATCAACAGAGTCAACTTCGCTACTTTCATCGAATTCATCTACACCTCCGTCTTCTTCATCATCCACAATTTCTTAAACAACTTGATTATCGGGGTCGACAAGGAATGCATCTTATGTCGATTGATTTGTTGGAATAATTGTCCCACCAATGACATCTTGTTCCATAGGAACTTCATTGTTACACATAATTAAACCTCTTGGAACTACTCAGACTACTGCACTCCATGCTATACCGCTAGTCTTAACTCGAGGATTAAGAATGAAAGTAACTTGTTCAGCTTGCGATCCAAGGATAAAAGGTTCAACTTCCGATAACTTCATGACTGGTTGACGTCGATCACACCAAATTTATTGTATTGAACACCACGACCGAGTGTTGGATCAAACCAATCACATTTGAAGAGGGTTGTTCGTAAATTGACTAATCTCGGATACTGCACTTCAATAATATCCGTTAGAAGACCATAAAAAAACCGAATCACCCGACACAGTTACCCCAAAATTTGTGGTTGCTCGACCTTTTATCTCGGTTTACGACAAAAACGACATTCAAGCACCTTATCATCAATTTCCAATAAATCATACAATTTTTAACACAAACGTCAATCATTTCAGAAGGCAATCCAAGACTAAAAACCAACTTTTGTATTTCATAATACGACTCAGCAACTACATTACCCTCGGGAAAATACTCTTTCAGTAACTCCACCCAGGAGTCCATCCAAAACTCGCTCAAATTATTATAAGATTTTATATTCATCATCCTAGATGCTAATGATAGTTTTGACAATCCAACTTTACATCTCTCGTAAATTGGTTTATTCGCAGCGTCTAACATATCATAAAAACGTTTAGCATCTAGGTTAGATTCGTATCATGAAATGCATCAGCAACCATTTCATGATATTTATTATTATCTACATGCACATAACCACCGGCTTGATCATTATAGTTACTATCAAAATGATGTGGTAAATTAGTAGGTTCGTTACTAACACCAATAGGAAACGTATAACTATTATCTCCAAATTGAGTATTATTAGAGTTATACCCTTCCCCATGTTGAAACCAAACAAAATATTGCGGCATAAAACCTCTATTAAATATATGTTTCCATACGGTTTCAACAAACATGTATTAGTGTTAACGCACTTCTTACATGTACAATATATTTTACCGGTATCTTGCGTATTCTGCATGTTTGAAGCCCATCCGTAAATGAATGCTTGAAGTCCCTCCGTAATTTCGTCTGTAACTACCCCTGATCGATCTTTATGTCGATACATCCAAGACCGTAACTCGTATATATTGTTATTACCGTGAGACATATTGAAATTTTTAGACTGTTTATATTTTTATAGAGTGAATGTTTTTTGTATTGTGTTGTGGTGTGGGTTTTTGAAGAGTGTGGAGGGGGTTTATATAGTCCCATTCTAAATTTATTGCAACCATTTAGCAAGGAAAATTAGCAACAATTTTGCAAGGAATCAATATTAGCAACGATTTAGCAACGTTTTCGAAAACGTGTTTACCTAATTAGCGACCCTCCTCGCTATTTCGTCGCTAATTACCAAGGATAAATATTCGTCGCTAAATCGTCGCTAATTTTGCGAAGAATAAATACCTCGCTAAATAGCGACGATTTAGCGATGACGGTTTTGTCCGTCGCTATTTCGTCGCAAATGCGTTGCTATTTCGTTGCTAAAAAATTCGTCGATATTTACTTGCTAAAATTTGTTGCTAAAAGCCCAGTTTCTTGTAGTGGAAACATATAACAACGCGGTTTATACGACTCTAAATTAAGTTAATTTTAAGCAAGATGAGTTATTATTAGTACCTCAATGATCTTTGGACAAATTTCACGAACTTATGAAACATCTAACAATTCGTTTTCTACGACTCTAAACAAAGTTTAAAGCAAGATGAGGGCTTATAAATGACTCAATGATCTTTTTAGAAGTTTCACAAACTTATGAAACATCTAACAACACGTTTTCTACGAATCTAGACCATGTTTTGAGAGAGATAAGTGGTTATAAGTGCTTCAAAGATCTTTGTACAAGTTTCATGAACTTGTGAAACAAGTAACAACACTTTTTCTACGACTCTTAACCAAGTTTGAAGCAAGATGAGTTCTTATTAGTGCCTCAATGAGCTTTGTTCAAGTTTCACGAACTTATGATACATCTAACAACGCGTTTCTATGACTATAAAAGAAGTTTAAAGCAAGATGAGTGCTTATAAGTGCCTCAATGATCTTTAAACATCTAGCAACACATTTTCTACGACCCTAAACAAAGTTTTAAGCAAGATGAGTTATCATTAATTCCTCAAAGATCTTTTTACAAGTCCCACGAACTTTTGAAACATCTAAAAACGCATTTTCTACGACTCTAAACAAAGTTTTAAGCATAATGAATGCTTATAAGTGCTTCAATGATCTTTGTACAAGTTTCACGAACTTATGAAACATCTAACAAAGCGTTTTCTATGACTCTAAACTATGATTTAAGAAAAATGAGTGCTTATAAGTGCCTCAATGACATTTCTACAAGTTTCACGAACTTATGAAACATCTAACATTGCGTTTTCTATGTTTTTGAACAAATTTCACGAACTTATGAAAGATCTAACAATCCAGTTTCTACGACTCTAAACCAAGTTTTAGGCAAGATGAGTCCTTATAATTGCCTCAATGATCTTTTTTCAAGTTTGAAATATCTAACAATGCATTTTCTACAACTCTAAACATGATTGAAGCAAAATGTGTGATTTTAAGTGATTCAATGATCTATGTACAAGTTTCATGAACTTATGAAACAACTAACAACAATTCTTAACGAAGTTTGAAGTAAGATTAGTTCTTATTAGTGCCTCAATTATCATTGTACAAGTTTCACGAACTTATGAACCATCTAACAACGCATTTTCAATGACTATAAACCAAGTTTGCAACAAGATGAGTGCTTATAAGTTCCTCAAATAACTTTGTACAAGTTTGACAAACTTATAAACCAAGTTTAAAGCAATATGAGAGTTTATACGTACCTAAATGATCTTTGTACATGTTTCATGAACCTATGAAAGATCGAACAACGCGTGTTCTACGACTCCAAACTAAGTTTAAAGAGAGATGCTTGCTTATAAGTTTCTCAATGATCTTTGTACAAGTTTCACGAAATTATGAAACATCTAACAACAAGTTTTCTAGCACTCTAAACCATATTTGAAGCAAAATTAGTGCTTAGAAGTGTGTCATTGATCTTTGTACAAGTTTCAAGAACTTACGAATCAACTAACAATGCGTTTTCTACGACTCTTAGCCAAGATTTAAGCAAGATGAGTTCTTATTAGTTCCTCAATGATCTTTCTACAAGTTTTCTGAACTTGTGAAACATCTAACAACGTGTTTTCTATGACTATAAACCAAGTTTAAAGCAAGATGAGTGCTAATAAGTTCCCCAATGATCTTTTTACAAGTTTCACGAACTTATGAAATATCTAAAACGCGTTTTCTACGACTCTAAACCAAGTTCTAAGCAAGAAGAATGCTTATAAGTGCTTCCATGATCATTGTAAAAGTTTCATGAACTTATGAAAAATCTAACAAAGCATTTTCTACGACTTTAAAAAATGTTTTAAGCAAGATGAGTGCTTATCAGTGCCTCAATGACCTTTGTACAGGTTTCATGAACTTATGAAACATCTAAAATCGTGTTTTCTACGACTTTAAACCATGTTTTAAGCAAGATGAGTGCTTAATAAGTGCCTCAATGATATTTGTACAAGTTTCACTAAGTTATGAAACATCTAACAACACATTTTCTACTACTGTAAACCAATGTTCGAAAAAAAGAAGTGTGCCTATAAGTGCCTCAATGATCTTTGAACAAGTTTCACGAAATTATGAAACATCTAACAATCTGTTTTCTACAACTCTAAACCAAGTTTTAAGAAATATGAGTCCTTATAATTACCTTAAATATTTTTGTTCAAGTTTCATTAACATACAAAACATCTAACAACGCGTTTTCTACGACTCTACACATGTTTGAAGCAAAATGAGTGCTTTTAAGTGCTTCAGTGATCTTTGTACACGCTTCATGAACTTAGAAACAACTATCCACGCTTTTTGTACAATTCTCTTAACCAACTTTGAAGCAAGATTAGTTCTTATTAGTGCCTCAATGATCTTTTTACAAGTTCCATGAACTTATGAAACATCTAACAACGCGTTTTCAATGACTATAAACCAAGTTTGAAACAAGATGAGTTCTTATCAGATCCCCAAATATCGTTGTACAAGTTTCATGAACAAATGAAAGATCTAACAACGCGTATTCTACGACTCTAAACAAATTTTTAAACATGATAAGTTATTATTAGTGCCTCAATGATGTTTTAACAACTTTCATGAACTGATGAATCATCCAACAACGCGTTGTATACAACTCTAAATGATGTTTTAAGCAAGATGTGCGCTTATATGTTCCTCAATGACCTTTGTACAAGTTTCACGAACTTATCAAACATCTAACAACGCGTTTTCTTTGACTTTAAACCATTTTTGAAGAAAATTGAGTTCTTTTAAGTGCTTTAATGATCTTTGTACAAGTTTCATGAAATTATGATACAATTAACAATACTTTTTCTACGAATCTTAACCAAGTTTGAAGAAAGATGAGTTCTTATTAGTGCCTTTATGATCTTTGTACAATTTTCAAGAACTTTTGATACATCTAACAACGTATTTTCTATGACTATAAACGAAGTTTAAAGAAAGATGAATGCCTATAAGTTCCTTAATTATCTTTGTAAGTTCCTCAATGATCTTTCTACAAGTTTCACGAACTTATAGAACATCTAACAACGCATTTTCTAAAACTCTATAGCAAGTTTCAAACAAGATTAGTGCTTATAAGTGCATCAATGATCTTTCGACAAGTTTCAAAAACTTATGAAACATCTAACAACACGTTTTCTACGACCTTAAATAAAGTTGTAAGAAAAATGAGTGCTTATAAGTGTGGCAATGATCTTCGTACAAATTTCACGAACTTATGAAACAACTAACAACGCATTTTCTACGAATCTAAACCAAGTTTTAAGAAAGATGAGTTCTTATTAGTGTCTCAATGATCTTTGTACATGTTCAGAACATATGAAACATTTAACTACACGTTTACCATGGATATAAACCTAGTTTGAAGCAAGATGATTGCATATAAGTTCCTCAATGATCGTTGTAAGTTCTTCAACGATTTTTGTACACGTTTGACGAACTTATGAAACATTTATAAACATGTTTTCTTATAAGTGTCTCAATGATCTTTCAACAAGTTTCACGAACTTGGAAACATCTAACAACACGTTTTCTATGACCCTAAACCAAGTTTTTAGCAAAATCAGTGCTTATTAATGCCTCATTGATCTTTGTACAAGTTTTACGAATTTATGAAACATCTAACCGCGCGTTTTCTACGACTCTTAAGTAATTTTTAATCAAGATGAGTTCTTATTAGTTCCTCAATGATCTTTTTACAAGTTTGACGAACTTATGAAACATCTCACAACACGTTTTCTCTGACTATAAACCAAGTTTGAAAAGACATGATGGGTTTTAAGTTATTCAATAAGTGTCTCAATGATCTTTGTACAAGTTTCACGACCTTATGAAACATCTAAAACTCATTCTCTATGACTAAACCATGTTTGAAAAAAATGAATGATTTTAAGTGCTTCAAAGATCTTTGTGCATGTTTCACGAACTTATGGACCAACTAACGACGCTTTTTCTACAACTCTTAACCAAGTTTGAAGCAAGATCAGTTCTTATTACTCCGTAATTGATCTTTGTACAAGTCTCACGAAATTATAAAACATCTAACAACGCGTTTTCTTTGACAATAAACTAAGTTTGAAGAAAGATAAGTGTTTATAAGTTCCTCAATGATCTTTGTAAGTTCATCAACGATCTTTGTACAAGTTTCACGAAATTATGAAACATTTATAAACATGTTTTCTACAACTCTAAACCAAGTTTTAAGCAATATGAGTTCTTATAAATGCCTCAATGATCTTTCAACAAGTTTTACAAACTAAGGAAACATCTAGAACACGTTTTCTACAACCCGAAAATCAGTTTTTAGCAAAATTGAATGCTTATTAGTTCTTCAATGATACGAGTTTTAACAAAGTGTTAATCAATATGAGTTCTTATTAGTTCCTCAATGATCTTTGTACAAGTTTCTCGAACTTATGTAACATCTAACAACGCGTTTTCTACGACTATACACCAAGTTATAAGCAAAATGTGTGCTTTGATGTGCTTCAATGATCTTTGTACAACTTTCACTGACTTATGAAACAACTAACAACGCTTTTTCTACGATTTTTAACAAAGTTTGAAGCAAGTTGAGTTCTTATTAATTCCTCAATGATGTTTATACAAGTTTTGCGAACTTATGAAACATCTAACAACGTGTTATCTACAACCCTAAACTAAGTTTTTAGAAAGAGGAGTGCTTGTAAGTGCCTCAATAATCTTTGAACAAAATTTAATAAGTTATGAAACCTCGAACAACACATTTTCTACAACTCTAAACCAAATTTTAAGAAAGTTAAGTTCTTATTAGTGTCGCAATGATCTTTGAATAAGTTTCATGAACTAATGAAACATCCGACAACACGTTTTTTCCACTCTAAACCAATTTTAAAGCAAGTTGAGTTCTTATTAGTGAATCAATGATCTATGAACAAGTTTCACAAACTTATAAAACATCTTTCAACACGTTATCAACGACTCTAAACCAAGTTTTAAGAAAGATGAATGCTTATAAGTGCCTCAATGATCGTTGTAAAAGTTTCACGAACTTAAGAAACATCTAAAAATGCATTTTCTACGACTCTAAACCAAGTTTTAAGAATGGTGAATACTTATAAGTGTCTCAATGATCTTTTTACAAGTTTCACTAACCGTAGAAGAACGGAACCACATTCCCCGAGTTTCTCTTGGAAAATGTCGGTATGTTCGATACAACACATCTTTTTTTGTCACATGATACAGCTCATCTAACATTATGTTTATACATCTTAAAATAGCTTCCGGGATAAATCGACAATGTTTAAACCTTAAAATATAATAATTATATTTTAATATATAATTTTTTAAAAATAAGATTAAAATTTTAAAATATTACCAAGTATTGTTCTGTAGAGCTTCATGGTTGGGATCTATCATGTGCAAATGTTCCCGCCTCGCTTTTTGTACAAAATCATCGATCGACTTCCGAAGTGGGGGGGGATTGGGTTATGGGAACGGATTCATAGTTGTTCGACTTACAAAAAACAATTACAAAATTAGTATCTAACAAATTTATATATGGATATGAAGAGAGAGAAATTACAACAATTGTTGGAGATTTTCCAGAATTAGTTGATTATGTAGAGAGAGAAAGTTTTAGAGAGATGAAATGATTTTGAGTCGTGAAAATTGTGAATGAGGTTGTGTACTTATATAGAGAAGTTTAAAAACCATAAAAAGGTGGTCCGATTTTTTACCAATTTCCAACCGAAACAAATTTTTTGACTGTTTTCCGACCGAAACTAATTTAAACCGCTTTGTAACACGTGTATTTTCCGTTAGAAAACTTATATTTAGGGTTTTGTTTAGGTTTTGGTTAAAAACATATTGATTGTGTAGTCAGGGTTTGTGTTCATTATATAGTCGTGTTTCATTCCAAAAATAGTATATCGTTTATTATTTGTGAACTTATGAAAAATTTAACAACGGGTCTTCTATGAGTGCCTCAATGATCTCTTTACAAACTTCACAACCTTATGAATAATCTAACAACACGTTTTCTACGACTCTAAACCAAAGCTCAAGAAAGATGAGTGCTTATAAGTGCTTCAATGAAATTTATACAAGTTTCATGAAGTTATGAAACATCTAATAACACATTTTATACGACTTAAAACCAAGTTTTAAGCAAGATGAGTGCTTGAAAGTGCCTCAATGATCTTTGTACAAATTTTTGGATCTTATGAAACATTTAACAACGCGTTTACTGTGACTCTAAACAAAGTTTTAAGCAAGATGAGTGCTTATAAGTGCATCGATGATCTTTGTATAAAATTTAGGAACTAAAGAAACATCTAATAACGCGTTTTCTACGACTATTGATCATGTTTTAAGAAAGATGAGTGCTTAAAGTGCATCAATGATATTTTTACAGGTTTCACAAACTTATGAAACATCTAATAATGTGTTTTCTACGATTTATACTATGTTTTAAGAATGATGAGTGCTTAAAGTGCACCACTTATCTTTGTCCAGGTTTCACAAACTTATGAAACATCTAACAACGCGTTTTCTACAACTTTAAACCAAGTTTTAAGTAAGATGAGTTCGTATCAGAACCTCAAACATCTAACAGCGCGCGGTTTCTAGGATTTTAAACCAACTTTGATGAAATATGAATGGTTATAAAATCCTCAAAAATCTTAGTACAAGTTTCGCGACCATATGAAATTTCTAACAACGCGTTTTCTATGACCCTAACCCTAGTTTTAAGATATATGACCATCTATTAGTGCCTCAATGATCTTTGTACAAGATTCACAAACTTATGAAACATCTAAAAACACGTTTTCTGCAACTATAAAATAAGTTTTTAGCAAGATGAGTTATTATTAGAACCTCAATCAATACAAGAAAGAAGGCTTTTAGCAGCGGATATAATCGTTGCTAAATCGTTGCTAAATGGGTTTAGAAACGATTTAGCGACGACAGAAAAATCGTCGCTAATTCGTCGCTAAACATACCTACGATCTAAAATCGTCGCTAAATCGTCGCAAAGGAAACATTACTATATCGTCGCAAATTTAGCAAAGAATTAAGGAGACCACTTTAGTGACGAAATAACGACAATTTTGGGTCGAATTATATTAATTTAGATATTGAAATTTAATTAATTAACTTGGAAAATCGTCGCAAAGTGATCGCTAATATAGCAACGGATTAGCGACGACCGTCTGTAATTTCGTCTCAAAATCGTCGCTAATCCAACTCCCGTCAGAACGTCTTCGATCGAACTGAATCCAAAAATGTGGTTCTTCTTCGGAGCGACCTACATACAAATTAATATTATTAGAGACTGAATTATAAAAAATTATAAATTGTTTAAATTATTAATTAGAATTAATTAATTACCTCATAATAAATTTGGTCTTGCTCTGCGACCGCAAGTCGTCCAGAGGAGTTGACCAAATACCCTCCGTGCGACGCCTTAGTAAGCCGCTCGGCGAGTCTGGCGTCGTAATCTGCCACGATCTTCTCAGATCGTGGGTTAACAAAATACCCGTCCTTCCGCTTCTGGGTCTTCTTCAAAAATTCCACAATCGAAGGAACCTCACCCTGTTGTTCCGCCTATTTACAATAAAAAGTTAGTAAATATTTATTTTAAAATTAAAAAATATATTATAAATTTAGAAATTTTACTTACCATTTTGATACGACGACCGTCATACAAACTCTGCCCGATGTGTGGACATATGGACCAACACCCTCTATGTCGGTTAGACGGGCTTTGGAGCAGCTACCCGACATGTAGACAGAATGCGGGTTTACCTAATACCCGACTAATCCCTGTCACACCGCCAAATCCGTCGCCTCAGGCTTGGCCTCATCTCTCTTCGTGGTCTAGTCTTTCTTCCAGTTGGAGATTGTCCCCACCAAACGTTTCAAGGCTTTCAAAGTGAAAGCCTTGCAAACCTTCCCCTTATCAGCTTCCCTCCAATGTCATTCTTGCTATGAAATTAAATTTTAATTTAAAAAAAAAAAATATTTAATGAAATTAAAAATATTTATTTTGATAAATTTTTATTAATTCAAAATAAATTATAATTACTTTCATTTTAAAATTAATATTTAACTAATTTAAAAATAATTTTTATATAATTAAAATTAATAATTTTTAAATTCTAATTTATTTCATTATAAAATTAATATTTAACTAATTTAAAAAATAAATTTAATTTCAAAATTTTTACCGCAAAAGATTTGAACCAAATATCTCTGACGTATTGGGGTGTCATCGACCAATTGGCATGGGGTTCGAAAAAATACGATTTTATCGTATCTGTCACGTTTCGACTCACCTTGTTGTCGATATCGAACCTACAAAAATGTTCACAAAATTAATTAGTAAAATATTTTATTTAATTATAATATTTAATAATAAAAAAATTATAAATAAATAAAAAATACTTACCAAAAAGTGTGTTCGGGTCGATCCGGATCTAGAAATGGTAGCTTGTCATGCCCTGGTTGTCGTAGAAGATCCTGAATCCGTATCATCACGGGTGCTTCATGCGGAGGTGGAGGTGGGTTGGATGGTGGTGATGTTGTTCAAGTTGTTGTATGGGTGGTGGTGCGGGTTATTGTACGGTTTGGTTGGTTGGGTTGGTCGGGTTTGAAATGGATTGTGAACCCCATATGAACTACTCCGACGGCTCATAAAATCTCTATAATGTGGTGTTTGTGTCATTTTTATGGTTTTGGGTTGTTTTTAAGGTTTTTGGCTTTTTCGGAGAGAGAGAGTGTAGAGAGAGGGTAGAGAGATGTTTGAAATTGTGAAGAAAAAGTGATGGGTTCGGCCCTATTTATAGATTTTGTTGTACTCGCTAATTTGCGACGAATCGTCGCTAAACCGTCGCAAACTTATGTTTGAAACTTTTCGCTTCCCCCACGCGGCAACTTAAAAATTTTAAATTTAGCGACGAATTAGCAAGGAATTGTCACTAATTCGTCGCTAAATTAGCGATTCGACATATTTCTTACGTTTGCACACATGTCAAATCTAGTCACCTTAGCAACGATTTAGCGACGATTCCTTGCTAATTTGTCACTAAGATTCTGATAGGACACATTCCTTTCATTCTCTCGTACAAAAGTACAAGAGTACTAGATTAGTACGATGTTTAAGGTTAGCGACAAATTTGCGAGGAATCGTTGCTACATTAGATTTAGCGACAATTTAGCGACGATTCCTCGCTAATTCGTCGCTAACCTCAAACTCTAGGTTTAGGGTTTTAACCCCCAAAACGATTTATTGAGCTATTTTAAATAAACATAATGTAATAGTAAATTGAAATCATGTGAATAAGATGTCACATTCAAATGTTTTTTAAAATATGTATAAACACTCATGATTATAAACTTCATAATATAAACACATATGTATTGATGGTCACTTGAAAACACTTCAGTATAATTTTGTAATCTTAAAAAAAAATTGATGTAATTTACATGTTTTCATGTTTATATAGACTTTGTTAGTTGTAATACATCATTGTAAACCTTCATTTAGTGGTTTTTTAGGGGTTTATAAATACAAAAAATTACTTCGATTTAGCAAAAAATTAGCAACGATTTCGCCTTGCAACGAATTAGGGACGATTTAGCAACGATTTTGGAACAAATAATTTTAAACCCCTAAACGAAATGCCTTTGAATTTTAAAGCCTATAACGAAACGAATCGTTGCTAATTCCTTGCAAATTCGTCGCAAATTTTTTAAAAAAATAAAAAAACAATTTTTTTATTTCATTTATTTTACAAAACTTATTTAAAAATACATAATTTATTTTTGAAAAATTATTTATTATTATCATCAGATGCATAAGATTCGATTTCACTAGTTTCATCAAATTCATCATTTTCATCCGTATCTCTGTCGCCTTCGTCCTATACAATATCTTCTACTACTTGATTATCTTGGTCGAAGAGGAACACATCTTCGTTCGATTGATTTGTTTATATAATTGTGCCACCAATTACATCTTGTTGCATTGAAACTTCATCAACCCACAATTAGACCTCTAAGAACTACCGAATCACTGCACTCCATGATATACCACTAGTTTTAACTCGCGGATACGAAATGAATGTCACTTGCTCAACTTGGGAGCCTAAGATAAATGGCTCAAAATTCAGATATCGTTGGACTTGGTTGACGTCGATGACACCAAACTTGTTGTAACGAACACCACGACCAGGTGTTGGATCAAACCATTCATATTTGAAGAGCGTTATTCTTAAATTAACTAATCTCGGGTATTGCACTTCAATAATATATGTGAGAATCCCATAGAAAACGGAATCAACTTCAACAATTATACCATAACTTGCGGTTGCTCGATGTTTACCATGACTCAATGTGGGGAAGACGTAACCACGGGTGAAATACATGGGAGAAGTTGTGATCTTTCCAAGAGGTCCTTGTATCAACTCTAGAAACCAAACGGGATATGTGGAGTCACCATAATCGATTTGTGTTTTCAGCCATGGGGCAAAATCCCGTTCTTTACATTATGTAATTTCTTCTTTCGAAGTTCGTGGATAGGCTTCTGCCACTTGTTCCTCGAAAAGTCTGATTAAAAAACAAAAGTTAGGAATATAGATAAACTTATATGTATAAAAAGGAATAATCGATCCATATAATATACATATACATACCTTTCCCACGGTCGTGCTAATCACAATACAACAAAATGTAAGTATGTGCACTGTGCCGATCTTTATTACTTTCTCACCAGACTTCTTTGATATTTCCGCTAGCTCTTCGACTGGGAAAATATATCAGTCACCCCTTCCACTCCATAGATAATGCCAACACCTCCATCATCATAATGTCGTGTTGCCGAAATAATATGATGCAAAGTGGGAGGTATCTGCAGTTAAAGATCCGACAATAGAACCTTCAACCCTTCCAAGGTTTTTCGCCTTTCCTTTTAGATGTCCCATAAACCATTCAGAAGTATACATCCACCGAAACTGCACAGTCCTGCCTAGTTCTGCCTCGAGAGGTAGATGGATTGGAAGATGTTCCATTACATAAAACCAGATGGAGGAAAATTTTTCGCTAAGTTGCAAAACAAGATCGGGATACTATCACGTAATTGTTCGATGACATCTTTTGTAAGTGTTCGCGTGCATAGATCTCGGAAAAACGCACCAATTCCTATACAATATATATTGTTTTAACATTATAATAAGGTTCCAATTTTTGATTAGACTACATATACTTATCAATGTCTCAATGATCTTTGTACAAGTTTCACGAACTTATGAACATCTAAAAACACGTTTTCTATGACTCTAAAACAAGTTTTAAACAAGATGAGTTCTTATTAGTACTCAATGATCTTTGGACAAGTTTCATGAACTTATGAAACAACTAACAATAGGATTTCTACAACTCTAAAAAAAGTTTGAAGAAAGATGAGTTGTTATTTGAAACCTCAATGATCTTTGAAAAAGTTTCACGAACTTACGAAACATATAAAAACACGTTTTCTAATACTCTAAACCAAGTTTTAAGAAAGGCGAGTTCTTATAAGTGTCTCAATGATCTTTGTAAAATTCATGAACTTATGAGACTTTTAGCGACAAGGTTTCTATGACCTAAACCAAGTTTGAAGCAAGATGAATGCTTAAAGTGTCTTTAATGATCTTTGTACGAGTTTCACGACCTTATGAAACATCTACCAACGCATTTTCTATGACTTTTAACCAAGTTTTAAGAAAGATAAGTGCTTATAAGTGCCTTAATGATCTTTGTACAAATTTCAGATACTTCTGAAAACATCAAACAACACATTATCTACGACTCTAAACTAAGTTTTAACCAAGATGAGTGTTTATAAGTGTCTCAATGATCTTTGTACAAGTTTCACTAACTTATGAAACATCTAACAACACGTTTTTACGACTCTAAACCAAGTTATAAGCAAGATGAGTTGTTATTAGAACCTCAATTATCTTCGTATAAGTTTCACGAACATATAAAACATCTTACAACACGTTTTCTAAGATTTTAAACCAATTTTGAGGCAAGAGTATTTACGTTCCTCAATGATATTTGTACAAGTTTCACACCTTACAAAACATCTAACAACTCGTTTTCTACGACTTTAACCCTAGTTTTAAGAAAGAAGAGTGTTGATTAGTTCCTCAATGATCTTTTTACATGTTTCTTGGACTTATGAAACATCTAAAACAGTTTTTTCTATGTCTCTAAACCAAGTTTTAAGTAAGATGAGTTCTTAGAATTGCATCAATGATCTTTGTAAAAGTTCAAAAACTTATGAAAAATCTAACAACTCTTTTTTATGACTCTAAATCAATTTTTAAGCAAGATGAGTGCTTATAAGAGCCTCAATGATCTTTCTACGAATTTAGGAATTTTTGAAACATCTAACAACACGTTTTCTACGACTATAAAACAAGGTTGAAGCAAGGTGAGTTCTTATTAGTGCCTCAATAATCTTTGTACAAGTTTCACGAACTTATGAAACATCTAAAAATACGTTTTCTACTTCTTTCAAACAAGTTTTAAGCAAGATGAGTTTTTATTAGTTCCTCAATGAACTTTTTACAAATTTCAAAAAATTATGAGACATATAGCAATACGTTTAATACCACTCTAAACCATGTTTAAAGCAAGATGAGCTTATAAGTGCGTCGTTGACCTTTGTACAAAGTTTAACGAACTTACCAAACATCTAACAAAGCATTTTCTATGACACTAAACCTAGTTTTAAGTTATATAATATCTTATAAGTGCATAAATGATCTTTGAAACAAATTCACGAACTTCTAAAAAATCTAACAATGTGTATTCTACGACTTCAAACCAAGTTTTAAGCAAGTTGAGTGCTTATAAGTGTCTCAATGATCTTTGTTCAACTTTCACGAACTTATGAATCATCTAACAACTTGTTTTCTACAACTCTAAACCAAGTTTTAACCAAGATGATTGCTTATAAGTGTCTCAAAGATCTTTTAGCAAGTTTCACGAACATATGTAACATCTAATAACACGTTTTGTACAACTCTAAACCTAGTTTTAAGGAAGATGGGTGCTTATAAGAGCCAAATGATCTTTATACAAGTTTCACAGACATAAAAACATCTAACAACGCCTTTTCTACGACTCTAAAATAAAGTTATCAACAAGATGAGTGCTTATAAGTGCCTTAATGATGTTTGTACAAGTTTCATAACAACACGTTTTATACGAAAGAGGAGTGCTTTTAAATGCTTCAGTGATCTTTGTATAAGTTTCATAACATCACGTTTTCTACGACTCTAACCCTAGTTTCACGATCTAACAAAGGTTTTTCTATGACATTATACCAAGTTTTAAGAAATATGAGTTGTTATTATAAACTCAATGATCTTTGTATAAGTTTTCATCAACTTTTGAAACATTTAACAATGCGTTTTAATGACTTGAAACTAAGTTTCAAGCAAGATGAATTCTTATAAGTTCCTCAATGATCTTTGTATAAGTTTCAAGAACTTATGAAACATCTTGAAACACGATTTCTACGACTCTAAACAATGGTTTAAGAAAGATGAGTGCTTATAAGTGCCTCAATGATCTTTGTACAAGTTTTACGAACTTACAAAACATCTAACAACACGTTTTCTACAACTCTAAAACAAGTTTTAAGCAAGATGAGTGCTTATTAGTGCCCCAATGATCTTTGAGCAATTTTCACGAACTTATGAAACATCTAATATTGCGTTTTCTACGAATCTAAACCAATTTTTAAGTAAGATGAATGCTTATAAGTGTTTCAACAATCTTTGTACAAATTTCAAGAACTTATGAAACATCTAAAAAGGTGTTTTCTACGACTCTATGACAAGTTTTAAGAAAGATGAGTTCTTATAAGTGCCTCAATAATATTTGCACAATTTTAACGAACTTGTGAAACATCTAACAACGCATTTTCTACGACTTTAAACAAAGTTTTAAGCAGGAAGAGAACTTATTAGTGCCTCAATGATCTTTTTACTAGTTTCCCGAACTTATGAAACAACTAACAACACGTTTTCTAAGACTCTATGTTTTAAGCAAGATGAGTGCTTATGAATGCCTCAATAATCTTTGAACAACTTTCACTAACTTATGAAGCATCTAACTAAGTGCATTTTTAGAGTCCTAGAATATGCATTTTTAGATGTTTCGTAAGTTTGTAAGACTTGTACAAAGATTATTGAAGAACTTATAAGCACTCATGTTGCATGAACCTTAGTTTAAAGTCCTAGAATATGCGTAGAACTTATACAACGATCATTGAGGCACTAATTAGCACTCATGTTGCATGCACCTTAGTTTAGAGTCCTAGAATGTGCATTGTTAGATGTTTCTTAAGTTTGTGAAACTTTTACAAATATCATTGAAGCACTTATAAGCACTCATGATGCATGAACCTTGGTTTAGAATCCTAGAATATACGTTGTTAGAAGTTTCATAAATTTGTGAAACTTGTATAAAGATCATTGAGACACTTACAATAACACATGGTGCATGAAACTGGGATTAGAATCTCACAATATGCGTTGGTAGAAGTTTCATAAGTTTGTGAAACTTGTACAAAGATTTTTAATGCACTTATAAGAACTCATGTTGCATGAAACTTGGTTTACAGTCCTTGCATATGCGTTGTTAGATGTTTCATAAGTTCCAGAAACTTGTACAAAGATCAATGAGGCACTTATAAGAAATCATGTTGCATGAAACTTGGATTCGAGTCCTAAAATATGCGTAGTTAGAAGTTTCATAAGTTTGTGACGCTTGTACAAAGATCATTGAGGCACTTATAAGCGCTCATGTTGCATGAAACTTGGTTTAGAGTCCTTGAATATGCGTTGTTAGATGTTTCATAAGTTTGAAACTTTTACAAAGATCATTGAAGCACTTACAAGAACTCATGTTGCATGAAAATTGGTTTAAAGTCCTAGAATATGAATTGTTAGATGATTCATAAGTTTACGAAACTTGTACAAATATCATTGAGGCACTTATCAACAATCATGTTGCATGAAACTTGGTTTAGAGTCCTATAATATGCGTTGTTAGATGTTTTATAAATTCGTGAAACTTGTACAAAGATCATAGAGGCACTTATAAGAGCTCATGTTGCATGAAACTTGGATTAGAGTCATACAATATACGTTTATAGATGTATCATAAATTTGTGAAACTTGTACAAAGATCATTGACACAATTATAAGAACTCATGTTGCATGAAACTTGGTTTAGAGTCCTAGAATATGCGTTGTTTGATGTTTCGTAAGTTTGTGAAACTTGTACAAAGATGATTGAGACACTTATAAGAACTCATGTTGCATGAAACTTGGGTTAAGTCCTAAAATATGCGTTGTTAGAAGTTTCATAAGTTTGTGACACTTGTACAAAGATCATTGATGCAATTATAAGAACTCATGATGGATGAACCTCTGTTTAGAATCCTAGAATATGCGTAGAAGGTTCATAAATTCTTGAAACTTTTATAAAGATCATTGAGGCACTTACAAGAACTCATGGTGCATGAAACTGGGATTAGAGTCCTACAATATGCGTTGGTAGAAGTTTCATAAGTTTGTGAAACTTATACAAAGATCATTGATGCACTAATAAGAACTCATGTTGCATGAAACTTGGTTTATAGTCCTTGCATATGCGTTGTTAGATGTTTCATAAGTTTGTGAAACTTGTACAAAGATCATTGAGGCTTATAAGCACTTATGTTGCATGAAACATGGTTTAAAGTCCTAAAATATGCGTTGTTAGAAGTTTCATAAGTTTGTGACACTTGTACAAAGATCATTGTCGCACTTATAAGAACTCATGTTGCATGAAACTTGGTTTAGAGTCCTAGAATATGCGTTGTTACAAGTTTCATAAGTTTGTGACGCTTTTACAAATATCATGGAGGCACTTATAAGCCCTCATGTTGCATGAAACTTGGTTTAGAGTCCTAGAATATGCGTTGTTACAAGTTTCATAAGTTCGTGACGCTTGTACAAAGATCATTGAGGCACTTATAAGCGCTCATGTTTCATGAAACTTGGTTTAGAGTCCTTGAATATGCGTTGTTACAAGTTTCATAAGTTCATGACGCTTGTACAAAGATCATTGAGGTACTTATAAGCTCTCATGTTGCATGAAACTTGGTTTAGAGTCCTTGAATATGCGTTTTTAGATGTTTCATAAGTGTGAAACTTTTACAAAGATCATTGAGGCACTTACAAGAACTCATGTTGCATGAAAATTGGTTTAAAGTCCTAGAATATGAATTGTTAGATGATTTATAAGTTTATGATATTTGTACAAAGATCATTGAGGAACTTATCAACAACCATATTGCATGAAACTTGGTTTAGAGGCCTATAATATGCGTTGTAGATGTTTTATAAATTCGTGAAACTTGTACAAAGATCATAGAGGCACTTCTAAGAGTTCATGTTGCATGAAACTTCGATTAGAGTCATACAATATACATTGTTAGATGTTTCGAAAATTTGTAAAACATGTACAAAGATCATTGACACAATTATAAGAACTCATGTTGCATGAAACTTGGTTTGTTTGATGTTTCGTAAGTTTGTGAAACTTGTACAAAGATCATTGAAATACTTACAGGAACTCAAGTTTCATGAAACTTGGATTAGAGTCCTACAATATGTGTTGTTAGAAGTTTTATAAGTTTGTGAAACTTGTACAAAGATCATTGAGGCACTTATAATAACTCATGTTTCATGAAACATTGTTTAGAGTCCTAGAATATGCGTTGTTAGATGTTTCGTAAGTTCGTGACACTTGTACAAAGATCATTGAGGAACTTACAAGCACTCGTGTTACATGAAACCTTGTATAGAGTTCTAGAATATGTATTGTTAGAAGGTTCATAAGTTTTTGAAACTTGTACAAAGATCATTGAGGCACTAATAAGCACAATTGTTTCATGAAACTTGGTTTAGAATCCTTGAATATGTGTTGTTAGATGTTTCATAAGTTTGTGAAAATTGTACAATGATCATTGAGACACATATAAGGATTCATGTTTCATGAAGCTTGGTTTAGAGTCCTATAATATACGTTGTTAGATGTCATATAAGTTTGTGAAACTTGTACAAAGATCATTGAGGCACTTATAAGCACTCATGTTGCATGAAACTTTGTTTAGAGTCCCACAATATGCATTGTTAAAAGTTTCATAATTTCATGACACTTGTATAAAGATCATTGAGGAACTTATATGCACTAATTGTGCATGAAACTAGGTTTAGAGTCCTAGAATATATGCTGTTAGATGTTTCATAAGTTTGTGAAACTTGTACAAAGACCATTGAGACACTTATAAGCACTCATGTTGCATGAAACTTGGTTTAGAGTCCCACAATATGCATTGTTAGAAGTTTCATAAGTCCGTGACACTTGTATAAAGATCATTGAGGCACTTATAAGCACTCATGTTGCATGAAACTTGGTATAGAGTTCTAAAATATGTATTTTTAGAAGGTTTATAAGTTCGTGAAACTTTTACAAAGATCATTGATGCACTAATAAGCGATCATGTTGCACACAATTTGGTTTAGAGTCCTTGAATATGCGTTGTTAGATGTTTTATAAGTTTGTGAAATTTGTAAAAAGATCATGGAGACACTGATAAGAACTCATGTTGCATGAAAATTTGTTTAGAGTCCTAGAATATGCGTTGTTAGATGTTTTATAAATTCGTGAAACTTGTACAAAAATCATTGAGGCACTTAATTGAACTCATATTGCATGAAACTTAGTTTAGATCTACTACAATATGCGTTGTTAGAAGTTTCATAAGTTTGTGAAACATTTACAAAGATCATTGATGCACCTATACGCACTCATGTTGCATGAACCTTAGTTTAGAGTCCTAGAATATACGTTGTTAGAAGTTTCATAAGTTTGTGAAACTTGTACAAAGATCATTGAGAAACTTATAAGAACTCATGTAGCATGAAACTTAGTTTAGTCCTAGAATATGTGTTGTTAGATGTTTCATAAGTTTTTGTAACTTGTACAAACATCATTGAGGAACTTATAAGATTTCATCTTGCATGAAACTTTGTTTACAGTCCTACAATATGCATTGTTAGAAGTTTCATAAGTTTGTGAAACTTGTACAACAATCATTGAGGCATTTATCAGCTCTCATATAGCATGAAACTATGTATAGAGCTCTATAATATGTGTTGTTAGGTGTTTCGTAAGTTTGTGAAACTTGTAGAAAGATCATTGAGGCTTGTTAAAAGATCATTGAGACTTGTAGAAAGAACTCATGAAACATGGATTAGATTCTTAAAATATGCGTTTTTAGAACTTTCATAGGTACGTGACATTTGTACAAAGATCGTTGAGGCACTAATAAGCACTCATTTTGCATGAAACTTGATTTATAGTCCTAGAAACCGGTTGTTAGACATTTGGTAAGTTCGTGAAACTTGTACAAAGATCATTAAGGCACTTATCAACAATCAGGTTGTAGGAACCTTGTTTTAGAATCCCAGAATATGCGTTGTTAGATGTTTCATAAGTGCGTCAAACTTGACAAAGATCGTTGAAGCACTTATAAGCACTCATGTTGCATGAAACTTGGTTTAGAGCCTTAGAATATGCGTTGTTAGAAGTTTCGTAAGTTTGTTAAACTTGTAGAAAGATCATTGAGGTAGTTATAAGCACCCAAGTTGCATGAAACTTGGTTTATAGTCCTAGAATCACGTTGTTAGATGTTTCGTAAGTTCGGGAAACTTGTACAAAGATCATTGAGGCATTTATAAGAACTCATGTTGCATGAAACTAGGTATAGAGTTCTAGAATATCTGTTGTTAGAAGGTTCATAAGTTCGTCAAACTTATACATAGATCATTAAGGCTCTTATAAGCGCTCATGTTGCATAAAACTTGGCTTAGGATCCTTGAATATGTGTTGTGAAACTTGTACAAAGATCATTGAGGCACTTATCAACAATCATGTTGCATAAAACTTGGGTTAGAGTCCTATAATATGCTTTGTTAGATGTTTTATAAATTCGTGAAACTTGTACAAAGATCATAGAGACACTTATGAGAAATCATGTTGCATGAAACTTGGATTAGAGTCCTACAATATGCGTTGTTAGATGTTTAATAAGTTTATGAAACTTGTACAAAGATCATTGAGGCAATAATAAGAACTCATGTTGGTTTAGAATCCTAGAATATGCGTTGTAAGATGTTTCGTAAGTTTTTGAAACTTGTACAAAGATCATTGAGGCACTTAAAAGAACTCAAGTTGCATGAAACTTGGATTAGAGTCCGACAATATGCGTTTTTAGAAGTTTCATAAGTTTGTGAAACTTGTTCAAACATCATTGAGGCAATTATAAGAACTCATATTGCATTAAACTTTTTTAGAGTCCTAGAATAAGCTTGGTTAGATGTTTCGGAAGTTCGTGACACTTGTACAAAGATCATTGAGGAACTTACAAGCTCTCGTGTTACATGAAACTTGGTATAGAGTTCTCCAATATGCGATGTTAGATGTTTCATAAGTTTGTGAAACTGGTACAAACATCATTGAGGCATTTATAAGAACTCATTTTGCATGAAATTTGTTTAGAGTTCTAGAATATGCGTTGTAAGATGTTTCATAAGTTTGTGAAACTTTTACAAACATCATTGAGGAACTTATATGAAATCATCTTGAATGAAACATTGATTAGAGTCCTACAATATTCGTTGTTAGAAGTTCGTAAGTTCGTGAATCTTGTCCAAAGATTATTGAGACACTTATAAGCACTCATGTTGCTTGAACCTAAGTTTAGAGTCCTAGAATATGCGTTGTTAGGTGTTTCGTAAGTTTGTGAAACTTGTACAAAGATCATCGAGACAATACTAAGCACTCATGTTGCAGGAAACTTGGTTAAGAGTCCTTGAATATGTGGTGTTAGATATTTCATAAGTTTTTGAAACTTGTACAAAGATCATTGAGACACTTATAAGAACTCATTTTGCATGAAAATTGGATTAGAGTCCTAGAATATGCGTTGGTAGATGTTTAATAAATTCGTGAAACTTGTACAAAGATCATTGAGGAACTCATGTTTCATAAAACTTGCATTAGATTCATACAATATGCGTTTTTAGAACCTTCATAGGTACGTGACATTTGTACAAAGATCATTGAGGCACTAATAAACACTCATTTTGCATGAAACTTAATTTATAGTCCTAGAAACCGGTTGTTAGATATTTCGTAAGTTCGTTAAACTTGTACAAGTATCATCGAGGCACTTATCAACAATCATGTTGCATGAACCTTGGTTTACAATCCTAGAATATGCGTTGTTAGAAGTTTCATAAGTTCGTGAAACTTGTACAAATATCGTTGAGACACTTATATGCACTCATGTTGCATGAAACTTGTTTTAGAGTCTTAGAATATGCATTGTTAGAAATTTTGTAAGTTCGTTAAACTTGTAGAAAGATCATTGAGGTAGTTATAAACACTCAAGTTGCATGAAACTTGGTTTATAGTCCTAGAATCACGTTGTTAGATGTTTCATAAGTTCGAGAAACTTGAACAAAGATCATTGAGGCATTTAAAAAAACTTATGTTGCTTGATACCTGGATTAGAGTTCTAGAATATGTGTTGTTAGAAGGTTCATAAGTTCGTGAAACTTATACATAGATCATTGAGGCACTTAAAACCGCTCATGTTGCATGAAACTTGGTTTAGAATCCTTGAATATGCAATGTTAGATGTTTCATAAGTGTGAAACTTGTACAAAGATCATCGAGACACTTACAAGAACTCATGTTGCATTAAAATTGGTTTAGATTCCTAGAATATGAATTGATAGATGATTCATAAGTTCATGAAACTTGTCCAAAGATCATTGAGGTACTTATCAACAATTATGTTGCATGAAACTTGGATTAGAGTTTTATAATATGCGTTGTTAGATGTTTTATAAATTCGTGAAATTTGTACAAAGATCATAGAGGCACTTATGAGAACTCATGTTGCATGAAACTTGGATTAGAGTCCTACAATATGTGTTGTTAGATGTTTCATAAGTTTGTGAAATTTGTACAAAGATCATTGACGCAATAATAAGAACTCATGTTGCATGAAACTTGGTTTAAAGTCCTAGAATATGCGTTGTAAGATGTTTTGTAAGTTTGTGAAACTTGTACAAAGATCGTTGAGGCACTTACAAGAAATCAAGTTGAATGAAAATTGGATTAGAGACCTACAATATGCGTTGTTAGAAGTATCATAAGTTTGTGAAACTTGTTCAAAGATCATTGACACACTTATAAGAACTCATGTTGCATGAAACTTTGTTTAAAGACCTAGATAAAGTGTGGTTAGATGTTTCGGAAGTTCGTGACGCTTGTACAAAGATCATTGCGGAACTTACAAATACTCGTGTTACATGAAACTTGGTATAGAGTTCTACAATATGCGTTGTTAGATGTTTCATAAGTTTGTGAAATTGGTACAAAGATCACTGAGGCACTTATCAACAATTATGTTGCATGAAACTTGGATTAGAGTCCTATAATATGTGTTGTTAGAAGTTTCATAAGTTCGACCTCCATCTATGGGTTCTCTATGGAGCGCCTCAGCGTGATCGTGATCAACTTCTCCTCGGTGAACGAGTCATCATGGGTAACACGTCATCAATACGCATTCTTGAAAAATGATCCGCTACTCCATTCTCGATGCCCTTCTTGTCTTTTATCTCCAAATTGAACTCTTGGAGCAATAGGGCCCACCTTAACAACCTCGGCATTGCATCCTTCTTATCTAGCATGTGTCGTAATCCTGCGTGATCGGTGTAGACTATCACCTTTGAACCCACCAAATACGATTTAAATTTCTCAAAAGCGAACACGATAGCAAGAATTTCTATCTCCGTCGTTGCGTACTTGACTTGAGTATCGTCCATTTTCTTACTAGCGTAGTAAATGACATGGAGATTCTTCTCCTTTCTTTGACCCAAAATTGCACAAACGACATAGTCACTAGCATCGCACATGATCTGAAAAGGAAAATCCTAATCTAGTAGATGCACGATAAGAGCACTAATCAACTCTTGCTAGATCTTGTGGAAGGCTTCGTGACACTCATCATCAAACCTCAAATCGATGTCTTTGCATAGCAATCTCGTGAGCGGTCTAGCTATCTTTGAGAAGTCCTTAATGAACCTCATGTAGAAACCCGCGTGGTCGAGAAAGCTTCTTATACCCTTAACTGAATTCGGAGCCCCAAGATTTTCCATCACATCTATCTTTGCTCTATCAACCTCAATACCATTCTCGGAGATCCGATGACCCAAAAAATACTGTCTCTAACTATGAAGTGGCACGTCTCCCAATTATGAACCAAGTGGAATTCTTCACACCTTTTAAGTACCCTACAAAGATTAGAAAAACACGAGGCATACGAACAACCATACACAGAGAAATCATCCATAATCACCTCAACAATGTTTTCAATTAAATCAGAGAATATGGACATCATGCATCATTGGAATGTCGCAGGTGCATTACACAACCCAAAAGACATTCTACAAATAAGAAAATGTACCATAGGGACATGTGTAAGTTGTTTTCTTTTGGTCTAGGGGGTGGATGGGTATTTGGAAAAATTCGGAATACCCATCAACGAAGCAATAATATGGGTGGTTTGCTAATCGTTCAAGCATTTGGTCAATGAAAGGTAAAGTGAAATGGTCTTTTCGAGTCGCAGCGTTTAACTTTCGGTAATCGATGCAAACTCTATGACCGTGATTGTTCTCGTTCGGATTAATTCGTTTTGGTCGCTCTTTATCACAATAATTCCCCCCTTTTTGGGACTACATGCACGGGAGAGATCCAATAGCTATCGAATATCGGAAAGATGATTTCGGCGTCCAATAGCTTGATTATCTCTTTCTTAATCACTTCTTTCAAGTTCAGGTTTAGCCTACGTTGGTGTTCTATTGAGGATATAAATCCATTTTCTAGATGTATACGATGCATACACAAAGAGGGTGATATTCCTTTGATATCATCTAGAGAATTACCTATGGCTTTTCTATATTTTTTAAGCTCATGATTTATGGTTTTAACTTCTTCATCACTAAGCGATGCATTGATAATTATCGGATAACTGGAGTTAGGCCCCAAGAAAACATACCTTAGCCCTCTAGGAAGAGGTTTAAGTTCTACATTCGGTGCTTTGAGCTCGCTCCAATCGTCATCCTCATCACTAGTCTTACCATTGCTAGTGTCCTTTCACGTGTTAACCGCCTTGGCATCGCAACGCACTATCTCGGGAAATTTCTCGAAACTGGCGTTTTCTTTCTCTATCGCGTGGGAGTCGAGTCTCTTTTGCATTGCCATCACTTCATCATTTCTAAACTTGCCTCCTTCTTTTTGTGTTGTCAAGGCTAGTTGGAGCTCATCCTCCGCGGCTATCTCCTCTAAGAACTCATCGACTAACTCCTCTAAGAACTCATCGGCTAACTCATCCATCTAGTCGACATATAAAATTTATATGTTGACTCTTGATCGCATCATTTATGTTGTATCGCTGAATTAGATCTCCTCCGATGTGCAAGTCGATCTTTCCCTTCTTCACGTCGATGATTGCACCAGCGGTTGCTAAAAAGGGTATTCCTAAGATGAGTGGATCCTTAGGTTCTTCGTACATCTCGAGAACGAGAAAATCTGTTGGAATGAATGCATTCCCAAGTCTCACCGGAGTGTCCTCTAAAACTCCCGCGGGTATTCTCACCGATCCTATCAGCCAACACTAAACAGATCCTATTTAATTTGAAAGTTGAGAAACCAAGTCGTTGAGCAATGGACAAGGGAATGAGACTCACGCTAGCTCCCAAGTTACACAAGTAACCTTCAAGGACTAAAGGACCTATTGCACATTGTATGGTGAAGCTTCCAGGATCGCCTAGCTTCGCGGGGGTATGATCGCTTTGGATGATTGCGCTGCACTTTTACGAAAGAACTACTGTGTCATCAAAGTCTTTGAACTTGTTCTATATGGCGTCTTTCAAGAACTTGATGTAGTGAGGTACCAACAAGAAGGCATCGATGAGTGAAATAGCGATTTGCACTTCTTTCATCTGTTTTTCAAACTGCGCTTTGTACTTCTCCAAGAGTTGCTTCTTGAGTCTACCCGAGAAAGTTACCTTGGGTGCATAGGGAGATGTCCCGAAAACAGGCTCTTTTGGCTTGTCAGTTTTCTTCGGTGCCGAGCTCTTTCCTTTCTCTCTGTTCGTAGTCGTTTCGGTTTCCATCTTATCCTTTACCACATCATTCTCAACAACCACCTCTTCGACAACCATGTCCTCTTGATCATTCCAAAATTCTACTCCCCCAACTTGTTTCGCATGGTCCTCGATGCGATCACCTGAAGGTAGTTGTCTACCACTGCGAAGTTGTAAGGTGTTGACGAATTTCTTAGGATTTGTATCGGCTTTTCCCGGTAATTGCCCCGTTGGCTTGTTTGACGTAGAAGTGATTTGTCCTATTTGGTTGTCTAAAGCCTTCAAGTGATAGTTGACGAAGATGAAATTAGCGTTGAGATCGTTGTAGAAGTTTTCCACCTTTGCATGTATCTCTTTCTTGAACGCGTTGAACTCTATTGCATTGCGGTCTTGACCATCTAGGATTTGCTTCAATAGGTGAGCTATTTGGTCACCTTGAAAAGCTTAAGAAGAGGCATTCCCTTCGTAGTTTTGTGAGGCATGGTTGTTGTACAAGCCCGGAGGTTTGTAGAATTGACTTTTCGGCGCTTGTCCCCCTTTGTTGTATGGAGGTTTACCTTGCGAACCACCTTGGTGTTGAGCTGGTGGATGATGATAGACTTGATCTTGAGGGTTTGCGACATTCGTATTGCGGTAGGAGAGGATTGAATTCTGTTGGTAGTTTTTTTAGCGATACTCATGGTTGCCTTCGTAATTCACTTCCTCTTGAACGTCGTCATGGGTGACTGTGTTCTCTCCGTCTCCTACGAAGTTGACTGCTACTTGTTTGGACATAAGTAACTTGTCAAGTTTCTCGTTCATCGCTTTCATTTCGCGCCTATATTGGTCATCGTTCTCTACGCTCTGTGTTGTACGATCATAGTCCTCAATGTAGTTGCTGTCACTTTGAGCGTAGTTCTCAACCACCATCATACCATCGACTTCGTTATTACCTAGGACGTTACCTTGGCTAGCCGAATCGACTAGCATCCAAAACTTGGGTTTCAGTCCTCTGTAAAAGGTGCTCAGCAAACTCTCTCCGGTGAACCCATGGTGCGGACACTTGAGTGTATAACGTTTGAACCTTTCCCACGCTTCACTAAACGTCTCACTCTCGTGTTGAGCGAAGCCCGAAATCTTGTTTCGCAGCTTCGATGTGCGGAAAACGGAGAATAACTTTGTCAAGAAGGCTTCCTTGCAATCGTCTCAAGTCTTGATTGTATCCTTTGAAAGGTTCTTTTGCCATTGGGGAGCTTTGTCCCCTATAGTGAAAGGGAACAATCGTAGCTTGAACATATCCTCAGTGACACCGTTCATCTTCTCCGTGTCGTACAACATATCAAAAAGATCAAGATGATCTAATGGATCTTCTTTAGGCAAGCCATGAAACATCTGATTTGCCACCATGGTGATGAGGTTTTACTTTATCTCGAAGTTGTTGTTGGCTAGAGCTGGTGCTTGGATGCCACTGTGGTTTGTGAAGTTGGTGGGGATGTCATTTGTACCTATTGTATGTGCTGTTATTGATCACCCATCTATGAATTGTTCTTGTTAGACACTTGTTGTGGTTGTTTTTCCAGTCAGGAGATAGCTCGTTCGTGTGCTTTGATGTCTAGAAACAGCTGTAAGAGGTTTTCTTTTCCTTGAGTTCGTAAGTGCATGCACCTCAGAATAAGACAAGAAACAAGATGAAATTAGTAATGTAAAAAGAAAACGTAGTCCCAAGTAAATTCAAAGTTCTAATTGTCAATCGAGTTCCCAAATCGGCAACGCCGCCAATTTGATAAACTAGATTTTCGCCTTGTTGTTTCGAATGTCTTAATGTAGTATTTAAGATGTCAATCCGAATCGGGAACAATTAACACACTAAAACTTGTTTGAAGGTTATCTTAGTCTATGTTTTGAAAAAAAGATTGGTTTGTGTTTTATAAAGATTATCAAGAATTAAAAACAAGATTAAAGATGATTTAAAAAAGATTAATTAAAAAGCTAAACAATCAAGTTAATGTACTTCTAGGATGATCAAACGTCGGTTTTTTCATTGTCTTTTAAAAAGGTAGTTTTGGGTTTTAAAAACGAAATTAGATCAATCCACTGTCTTGGTAGAGATCATTTTTCTAATAATTCAACTAACACAATGTCTTGGAAAGTTTAATTCTTAGACAACATTAAGTTTAATCCAATTCAACCACTAAGCTTATTAACACAAATCTTTTGGTTAAGCTAGCCTTAGTTCTTGGGTAATTTACCAGGATCTTTTACAATCTTTCGATTGATAAAGTTCCTAGGTTCAGTAATCGAATGACCAACTCGATTAAGGGTTTAAGTTTATTACCAAAGACAAAAGTTTTGAGATTAAGTTCTAGACAATGACGATCCTAAGTTTAATCAACCATTTTTCCCAAACCCAGTTGTCTATTTAGGTCTACTCACTAAGCTATTGTAAACCAAGGCAATCAATATTGAATCAAGCATAAAAAAAATCGAAGAATCAAATAGATAAGGCGAATGAATCAATATCCTCATTCTCAAAGCTATCTCAAGTTGCATAAAAATGAAATTGTCAAAAGATACAAGAAAACCCTAAAAATTTATGTTTTAAAGGAAAAATTCTGATTTCCTTTAATTTTGCCATCATTAGTATCGGTCAAGTGACCGATATCGACAGACCGATATCGGCCAAGTGACCAATACAACAAGTCGATATGAAATCCTCGACTCTTTCCTCTCGTATCGGCATGTTGTCTCCGATATAACAAATCGGTATATCGACAACGGTCAAGTCACCGATACAACATACCGATATCAATGTAACTTTGACGCTTTTCGCCTGATTTCTTCTTCTTTTCCATCCTTGTGCTCCTCAAACATGAAAATCACGAAACAACACACAAATGCAACCTATATGCTACTAAATGCAACCTAAATGAGTTAATTCTAATGAATAAAATAAAGTCAAATATGCAAAATATACAAGATATCACTTATAACACTCATGTTGCATGAAACATGGTTTAGAATCTTACAATATGTGTTGTTAGAAGTTTCAAAGTCTGTGAAACTTGAACAAATATTATTAAGGCACTTATAAGCTCTCATGTTGCACGAAACTTGGTTTAGAGTCCTTGAATATGCGTTGTTAGATGTTTCGTAAGTTCGTGAAACTTGTACAACGATCATTGTGGCACTTATAAGAACTCATGTTGCATGAAACTAGGTTTAGAATCCTAGAAACACGTTGTTAGATGCTTTGTAAGTTCGAGAAACTTGTACAAAGATCATTTAGGCACTAATAAGCACTCATGTTGAATGTAACTTGATTTAGAGTCCTAGAATATGCGTTGTTAGAAGTTTCATAAATCTGTGAAACTTGTAGAAAGATTATTAAGTCACTTATAAGCTCTCATGTTGCATGAAACTTGGTTTAGAGTCATTGATAATGCGTTGTTAGAAGTTTTAGAAGTTCGTGACACTTGTACAAAGATGGTTGAGGCATTTATAAGCACTCATGTTGCATGAAACTTGGGTTAGAGTCTTATAATATGCGTTGTTAGATCGATGTTTCGTAAGCTCGTTAAACTTGTACAAAGATCATTGAGGCACATATAAGCTCTCATGTTTCATGAACTTGGTTTAGAGTCCTAGAATATGAGTTGTTGGATGTTTCATAAGTTCGTGAAACTTGTACAAAGATCATTGAGGTACTTATAAACACTAATGTCGCATGAAACTTGGTATAGGGTCCTAGAAACACGTTGTTAGATGTTTCGTAAATTCGTGAAACTTGTACAATGATACTTGAGGCACTTAGAAGCACTTATTTTGCATGAAACTTGGTTTAGAGTCCTAGAAACACATAGTTATATGTTTCGTACATTTTGCATCAATTAGGCAATTATAATCACTCAGGTTGCATGAAACTTGTTTTAGAATCCTACAATATGCATTGTTAGATGTTTCATAATTTCGTGAAAATTGTACAAAGATAATTAAGGAACTTATAAGAACTCATGTGGGATGAAACCTGGTTTAGTGTAATCGAATATGCGTTGTTAGATGTTTCGTATGTTCGTGAAACTTGTACAAAGATCATTAAGACACTTATAACTACTAATGTTGCATGAAACTTTGTTTAGAGTCTTAGAAACACGTTATTAGAAGTTTCATAACTTCGTGAAACTTGTACAAAGATCATTACTTCACTTATAAGCACTCATGTTGTATGAATCTTTGTTTTGATTCGTTGTTAAAAGTTTCATAAGTCTGTGAAACTTGTACAAAGATCATTGAGGCACTTATCATCCCTCATGTTGCATGAAACTTGGTTTAGGGTCCTAGAAAATGCATTGTAAGAAGTTTCATAAGTTTGTGACACTTGTACA
This sequence comes from Cochlearia excelsa, assembly GCA_963556525.1. NCBI lineage: Eukaryota > Viridiplantae > Streptophyta > Magnoliopsida > Brassicales > Brassicaceae > Cochlearia > Cochlearia excelsa. The sequence goes on along the minus strand of OY748327.1, from coordinate 31,852,076 downwards.
AAGATTGTTGAGGCATTTATAAGCACTCATGTTGCATGAAACTTGGTTAAGAGTCCTAGAATATGCGTTGTTAGATTTTTTCGTAAGTTTGTTAAACTTGTACAAAGATCATTGAGACACATATAAGCACTCATGTTGCATGAAATTTGGTTTATAGTCCTAGAAACACGTTGTTAGATGCTTTGTAAGTTCGAGGAAAATTGTAGAAAGATCATTGAGGCACTTATAAGCTCCCATGTCGCATGGCACTTGATTTAGAGTCCTAGAATATGTGTTGTTAGATGTTACGTAAGTTCGCTAAACTTGTACAAAAATCATTGAGGCACATATAAGCACTCGTGTTGCATTAAATTTGGTTTAGAGTCCTCGAAACACGTTGTTAGATTATATGTAAGTTTGAGAAACTTGTACAAAGATCATTATGGAAATTATAAGCACTCGTGTTGCATTAAAGTTGGTTTAGAATCCTAGAATATACGTTGTTAGATGTTTCATAAGTTCGTGAAATTTGTCCAAAGATAATTGAGGCACTTATATATAAACTCCCATGTTGCATGACACTTGATTTAGAGTCCATGAATATGCATTGTTAGATGTTTCATAAGTTGGTGAAACTTGTACAAATATCATTGAGGAACTTACAAGCTCTCATGTTGCATGAAACTTGCTTTAGAGTTCTAGAATATGTGTTGTTAGATGTTTCGTAAGTTTGTTAAACTTGTACAAAGATCACTGAGGCACATATAATCACTGATGTTGCATGAAACTTGGTTTAGAGTCCTAGACACACGTTGTTAGATGCTTTGTAAGTTCGAGAAACTTGTCCAAAATTCATTATGGCAATTTTAAGCACTCATGTTGCATTAAAGTTGGTTTAGAATCCTATAATATACGTTGTTAAAAAATCATAAGTCCGTTAAACTTGTACAAAGATCATTAAGGCCCATATAAGCTCTCATGTTGCATGAAACTTGGTTTAGAGTCCTAGAATATGAGTTGTTCGATGTTTCATAAGTTCGTGAAACTTGTACAAAGATCATTGAGGTACTTATAAAATTGGTTTAGAGTCCTAGAAACACGTTGTTAGATGTTTTGTAAGTTCGTAAAACTTGTACAATGATACTTGATGTACTTAGAAGAGATCATTTTGCATGAAACTTGGTTTTGAGTCCTAGAAATACATTGTTATATGTTTTGTAAGTTCGTGAAACTTGTACAAACATCAGTTAGGCACTCATGTTGCATGAAACTTGGTTTAGAATCCTAGAATATGCGTTGTTAGATGTTTCATAAGTTCGTGAAACTTCTACAAAAGCCATTGAGGAACTTATACGAACTCATGTTGCATGAAACTTGAATTAGAGTCCTAGAATATGCGTTGTTAGATGTTTCATAAGTTTGTAAAACTTGTACAAAGATCATCGAGAAACTTATCAGAACTCATGTTGCATCAAACTTGGTTTAGATTTCTAGAATATGTGTTATTAGATGTTTTATAAGTTCGTGACACTTGTACAAAGATCATTGAGGCACTTATAAGAAATCATGTTGCATGATACTTGGATTAGAGTCCTAGAATATGTGATGTTAGATGTTTCATAAGTTTGTGAAATTTGTACAAAGATCATTGAGGCACTTATATGAACTAATGTTGCATGAAACATGGTTTAAATTCGTAGAATATGTATTGTTAGACGTTTCATAAGTTCGTGAAACTTGTACAAAGATCATCGAGGCACTTATAAGCACTCATGTTGCGGGAAACTTGGTTTAGAGTCCTAGAATATGGGTTGTTAGATGTTTCGTAAGTTCGTGAAACTTTTACAAAGATCATTGAGTCAATTATAAGTACTCATGTTGCATAAAACTTTATTTAGAGTCCAAGAAACACATTGTTAGATGCTTTCTAAGTTCGAGAAACTAGTACAAACATTATTATGGCAGTTATAAGAACTCATATTGATTTAAACTTGGTTTAGAATCCTAGAATATGCGTTGTTTTATGCTTAATAAGTTCGTGAAACTTGTACAAAGATCATTGAGGCACTTTTAATATCTCATGTTGCATGAAATTTGGTTTAGAGTCCTAAAATATGCATTATTAGATGTTTCATAAGTTGGTGAAACTTGGACAAATATCATTGAGGCACTTACTAGCACTCATGTTATATAAAACTTGGTTTAGAGTTCTAGAAAATGTGTTGTTAGATGTTTCATAAGTTCGTGAAACTTGGACAAAGATCATTGAGGCACTTATAAGCATTCATGTTGCATGAAACTTTGTTTAGAATCCTAGAATAAGCTTTGCTAAAAGTTCATAAGTTTGTGACATTTGTACAAATATCATTAAGGAACTTATAAGCTCTTATGTTGCATAAAACTTGATTTTGATTCCTAGAATATGCGTTGTTAGATGTTTCATAAGTTGGTGAAACTTGTACAAATATCACTGAGGCCCATATAAGCACTGATGTTGCATGAAACTTGCTTTAGAGTCCTATGATATGAGTTGTTATATGTCTTATAAGTTCGTGAAACTTGTACAAAGATCACTGAGGCATGAATACTATGCATGATTAATTATATGCATGTATATAAGTTCGTGAAACTTGTACAAATATAATTGACGCACTTAGAAGCATTCATGTTGCATGAAACTTGGTTTAGAATCCTAGAATATGCTTTGTTAGAAGTTTCATAAGTTCGTGAAACTTGTATAAATATCATTGAGGCAATAATAGGCACTCATGTTGCATGAAACTTGGTTTAGAGTCCTAGAATATGCGTTCATAGATGTTTCATAAGTTCGTGAAACTTGTACAAAGATCATTGAGGCACTTATAAGCACTCATGTTGTATGAAACATTGTTTAGAATCCTACAAATAGATTGTTAGTTGTTTAATAAGTTCGTAAAACATGTACAGAGATCATTGACGCATTTTTACCCATTCATGTTGCATCAAACTTAGTTTAGCATCCTAAAAGAAGACGTTGTTAGATGTTTCAGAAGTTCATGAAACTTGTACAAAGATCATTGAGGCTCTTTTATGCATTCATGTTTCATGAAACATGGTTTAGAGTCATAGAATATGCGTTCATAGATGTTTCATAAGTTCGTGAAACTTGTACAAAGATCATTGAGGCACTTGTAAGCACTCATGTTTCATAAAACTTGGTTTAGAGTGCTAGAAATACATTTTTAGATGTTTTGTTAGTTCGTGAAACTTGGGCATTTATAAATTAGGCACTCATGTTGCATGAAACTTGGTTTAGAATCCTAGAATATGCGTTATTAGAACTTTTATAAGTTTGTGACATTTGTACAAAGATCATTAAGGAACTTATAAGAACATATCTTGGATGAAACTTCGTTTATAGTGCTAGAAAATGCGTTGTTAGAAGTTTAATAAATTCATGAAACTTGTACAAAGATGTCGGAGGCATTTATAAGTACTCATGTTTCATGACACTTGGTTTAAAGTCCTAGAAACACATTGTTAGATGTTTCGTAAATTCATGAAAGTTGTACAAAGTTCGTGAACTTATAAGAACTCATGGTGCATGAACCGTTATAAGATTCATAAGTTGGTGACACTTGCACAAAGATCATTGAGGCACTTATAAGCACTCATGTTGCATGAAACATGGTTTAGAGTCCTAAAATATGTGTTCTTATATGTTTCATAAGTACGTGAAACTTGTACAAACATCATTGAGGCACTTATACGCAATCATTTTGAATGAAACTTGGTTTAGATGTCTAGAATATGCGTTGTTATAAGTTTCATAAGTTTGTGAAACTAGTACAAAGATCATTCAGGTACTTATAAGCACTCATGTTGCATGAACCGTAGTTTAGAGTCCTAGAATATGTGTTGTTAGATGTTCCATAAGTTCGTGATACTTGAACAAATATCATTGAGGAAATTATAAGCACTCATGTAGCATGAAACTTGGATTAGAGTCCTAGAATATGCGTTGTTAGATGTTTCATAAGTTTGTAAAACTTGTACAAAGATAATCGAGGCACTTATCAGAACTCATGTTGCATCAAACTTTGTTTAGATTCCTAGAATATGTGATGTTAGAAGTATCATAAGTTTGTGCCACTTGTACAAAGGTCATTGAGGCACTTATAAGAAATCATGTTGCATGAGACTTGGAATAGAGTCCTAGAATATGCGTTGTTAGATGTTTCATAAGTTTTTGAAATTGGTACAATCATTGAGGCACTTATAAGAACTCATGTTGCATGAAACATGGTTTAGAGTCGTAGAATATGTGTTGTTAGACGTTTCGTAAGTTCTTGAAACTTGTGCAAAGATCATGGAGGTACTTATAAGTAATCATGTTGAATGAAACTTGGTTTAGATGTCCTGAATATGCGTTGTTATAAGTTCCATAAGTTTGTGAAACTAGTACAAAGATCATTGAGACACTTATAAGCACTCATGTTGCATGAGCCTTAGTTTAGAGTCCTAGAATATGCGTTGTTAGATGTTTCATAAGTTCGTGAAATTTGAACAAAGATCATTAAGGAACTTATATGAACTCATGTTGCATGAAACTTGAATTAGAGTCCTAGAATATGCGTAGTTAGATGTTTTATAAGTTTGTAAAACTTGTACAAAGATCATCGAGGAACTTATCAGAACTCGTGTTGCACCAAACTTGGTTTAGATTCCTAGAATATGTTTTATAAGATGTTTTATAAGTTCGTGACACTTGTACAAAGATCATTGAGGAACTTATAAGAAATCATGTTGCATGATACTTGGATTAGAATCCTAGAATATGTGATGTTAGATGTTTCATAAGTTTGTGAAATTTGTATAAAGATCATTGAGGCACTTATAAGAACTAATGTTGCATGAAACGTGGTTTAAAGTCGTAGAATATGTGTTGTTAGACGTTTCATAAGTTCGTGAAACTTGTACAAAGATCATTGATGCACTTATAAGCAATCATATTGAATGAAACTTTGTTTAGATGTCTAGAATATGCGTTGTTATAAGTTTCATAATTTTGTGAAACTAGTAAAAAGATCATTGAGGCACTTATAAGCAATCATGTTGCATGAACCTTAGTTTAGATTCCTAGAATATGCGTTGTTATATGTTTCATAAGTTCGTGAAAACTAGAACAAAGATCATTGAAGAACTTATAAGAACTCATGTTGCATGAAACTTGGATTAGCGTCCTAGAATATGTGTTGTTAAATATTTCATAAGTTTGTAAAACTTGTACAACGATCATCGAGGCACTTATCAGAACTCATGTAGCATTAAACAACTTGGCTTAGATTCCTAGAATATGTGTTATTAGATGTTTCATAAATTTGTGACACTTGTACAAAGATCGTTGAGGCACTTATAAGAAATCATGTTGCTTGAGACTTGGATTAGAGTCTCAGAATATGCGTTGTTAAATGTTTCATAAGTTTGTGAAATTTGTACAAAGATCATTGAGGGACTTATAAGAACTCATGTTGCATTAAACTTGGTTTAGAGTCCTAGAATATGCGTGTTTAGATGTTTCAGAAGTTCGTGAAACTTGTACAACGATCATTGAGAGATTAATAAGCAATCATGTTGCATGAAACTTGGTTTAGAGTCCCACAATATGCATTGTTAGAAATTTCATAAGTTTGTGACACTTGTATAAAGATCATTGAGGCACTTATAAGCACTCAGGGTTGCATGAAACTTGGTATTGAATTCTAAAATATGTATTGTTAGAAGGTTCATAAGTCCGTGAAACTTGTACAAAGGTCATTGATGCACTAATAACCGCTCATGTTGCATGCAATTTGGTTTAGAGTCCTTGAATATGCGTTGCTAGATGTTTCATAAGTTTGTGAAATTTTTACAAAGATCATTGAGACACTTATAAGAACTCATGTTGCATGAAAATGGGTTTAGAGTCCTAGAATATGCGTTGTTAGATGTTTCATAAGTTTGTGAAACTTGTACAAAGATCATTGAGGAACCTATAAGAACTCATGTTGCAGGAAACTTGAATTAGAGTACTACATTATGCGTCGGTAGAAGTTTCATAAGTTTTTGAATCTTGTCCAAAGATCATTGAGGCACTTATAAGCACTCTTGTTACATGAAACTTTGTATAGAGTTCTAGAATATGTGTTGTTAGAAGGTTCAAAAGTTCGTGAAACTTGTACAAAGATCATTCAAGCACTAATAAGAACTCATGTTGCATGAAACTTGGTTTAGATTCCTTGAATATGCGTTGTTAAATGTTTCGTAAGTTTGTGAAACTTGTACAAAGATCATTGAGACACTTATAAGAAATTATGTTGCATGAAACCTTGTTTATAGTCCTAGAGTATGCGTTGTTAGATGTTTCATAAGTTCGTGAAACTTGTACAAAGATAATTGAGGCACTTATAAGAACCTATGTTGCATGAAACTAGAATTCAAGTCCCACAATATCTGTTTTTAGATGTTTCATAATTCTTTAAAAACTTTTACAATAATCATTGAGGCACTAATAAGCGCTCACGTTGCATGAAACTACGTTTAGAGTCCTTGAATATGTGTTGTTAGATGTTTCATAAGTTTGTGAAATTTGTACAAAGATCATTGAGGCACTTTTAAGAACTTATGTTGCATGAATATTGGTTAAGAGTCCCCGAATATGCATTGTTAGATGTTTTCTAAATTCGTGAAACTTGTACAAAGATCATTGGGGCACTTATAAGAACTCATGTTGCATGACACTTTGTCTAGAGTCCTACAATATGCGTTGTTAGAAGTTTCATAAGTTTGTGAAACTTGTACAAAGATCATTAAGGCATTAATAGGAATTCATGTTGCATGAAATTTGATTTATAATCCTAGAAACCGGTTGTTAGATATTTCGTAAGTTTGTAAAACTTGGACAAAGATCATTGAAGAACTTATCAATAATCATGTGGCATGAACCTTGGTTTAGAATCCTAGACTAAGTGTTGTTAGTTGTTTCATAAGTTTGTGAAACTTGTACAAAGATCATTGAGGCACTTACAAACACTCATGTTGCATGAAACTTGGTATAGAGTTTTAGAATATGTGTTGTTAGAAGGTTCATAAGTTCCTGAAACTTATACATAGATCATTGAGGCACTTGTAAGCGCTCATGTTGCATGAAACTTGGTTTAGAATCCTTGAATATGCAGTGTTAGATATTTCATGTGTGAAACTTTTACAAATATAATTGAGGCACTTACAAGAACTTATTATGCATGAAAATTGGTCTAGAGTCCTAGAATATGAATTGTTAGATGATTCATAAGTTTGTGAAACTTGTACAAAGATCATTGAGGCACTTTTCAACAATCATGTTGCACGAAACTTGGATTAGAGTCCTATAATATGAGTTGTTTGATGTTTTATAAATTCGTGAAACTTGTATAAAGATCATAGAGGCAGTTATGAGAACTCATGTTGCATGAAACTTGGATTAGAGTCCTACAATATGAGTTGTTAGATGTTTCATAACTTTGTGAAACTTGTACAAAGATCATTGAGGCAATAATAAGAACTCATGTTGCATGAAACTTGGTTTAGAGTTCTAGAATATGCGTTGTAAGATGTTTCGTAAGTTTGTGAGTCTTGTAGAAAGATCATTGAGGCACTTACAAGAACTCAAGTTGCGTGAAACTTGGATTAGAGTCCTACAATATGCGATGTTAGAAGTTTCTTAAGTTTGTGAAACTTGTTCATTGATCATTGAGGCACTTATAAGAACTCATGTTGCATTAAAATTTGTTTAGAGTCCTAGAATAAGTGTCGTTAGATGTTTCGGAAGTTCGTGACACTTGTACAAAGATCATTGAGGAACTTACAAGCACCCTTGTTACATGAAAATGTGTATAGAGTCCTACAATATGTGTTGTTAGATGTTTCATAAGTTTGTAAAACTGGTACAAAGATCATTGAGGCACTTATAAGAACTCATGTTGCATGAAATTTGTTAAGAGTCCTAGAATATGCGTTGTAAGATGGTTCATAAGTTTGTGAAACTTGTACAAAGATCATTGAGGCACTTATATGAACTCATCTTGAATGAAACATGGATTAGAGTCCTACAATATTCGATGTTAGAAGTTCGTAAGTTCGTGAGTCTTGTCCAGAGATCATTGAGGCACTTATAAGCACTCATGTTGCTTGAACCTAAGGTTAGAGTCCTAGAATATGCGTTGTTAGATGTGTCGTAAGTTTTTGAAACTTGTACAAAGATCATTGAGACACTACTAAGCACTCATGTTGCATGAAACTTGGTTTAGAGTCCTAAAATATGCGTTGTTGGAAGTTTCATAGGTTTGTGACACTTGTACAAAGATCATTGAGGCACTTATAAGAACTCATGTTGCATGAAACTTGGTTCAGAGTCCTAGAATATGTGTTGTTACAAGTTTCATAAGTTTGTGACGCTTGCACAAAGATCATTGAGGCACTTATAAGCGCTCATGTTGCATGAAACTTGGTTTAGAGACCTTGAATATGAATTGTTAGATGTTTCATAAGTGTGAAACTTGAACAAAGATCTTTGAGGCACTTACAAGAACTCATGTTGCATGAAAATTGGTTAAGAGTCCTAGAATATGAATTGTTAGATGATTCATAAGTTTGTGAAACTTGTACAAAGATCATTTTGGCACTTATCAACAATCATGTTGCATAAAACTTGGGTTAGAGTCCTATAATATGCGTTGTTAGATGTTTTATAAATTCGTGAAACTTGTACAAAGATCATAGAGGCATGAAACTTGTACAAAGATCATGTTGCATGAAACTTGGATTAGAGTCTTACAATATATGTTGTTAGATGTTTCATAAATTTGTGAAACTTGTACAAAGATCATTGACGCAATTATAAGAACTCATGTTGCATGAAATTTGATTTAGAGTCCTAGAACATGCTTTGTTTAATGTTTCTTAAGTTTGTGAAACTTGTACAAAGATCATTGAGGCACTTATAAGAATTCATGTTGCATGAAACTTGGTTTAGAGTCCTAGAATATACGTTATTAGATGTTTTATAAGTTCGTGAAACTTGTACAAAGATCATTGAGGCACTTATAAGAACTCATGTTGCATGAAACTTTGTTTAGAGTCCTAGAATATGCGTTGTTAGATGTTTCGTAAGTTCATGACACTTGTACAAAGATCATTGAGGAATTTACAAGCACTCGTGTTACACGAAACCTTGTATATAATATGTATTGTTAGAAGGTTCATAAGTTTGTGAAACTTCTAAAAAGATCATTGAGTCACTAATAAGCATTCATGTTGCATGAAACTTGGTTTAGAGTCCTTGAATATGTGGTGTTAGATGTTTCATAAGTTTGTGAACCTTGTACAAAGATCATTGAGGCACTTATAAAAATTCATGTTGCATGAAACTTGGTTTAGAGTCCTAGAATATACGTTGTTAGATGTTTTATAAGTTCGTGAAACTTGTACAAAGATCATTGAGGCACTTATAAGCACTCATGTTGCATGAAACTTGGTTTAGAGTCCCACAATATGCATTGTTAGAAGTGTCATAAGTTCGTGACACTTGTATAAAGATCATTGAGGCATTTATAAGCTGTCATGTTGCATGAAACTTGGTATAAAATTCTAAAATATGTATTGTTAAAAGGTTCATAAGTTAGTGAAACTTTTACAAAGGTCATTAATGTAGTAATAACCACTCATGTTGCATGCAATTTGGTTTAGAGTCCTTGAATATGTGTTGTTAGATGTTTCATAAGTTTTTTAAACTTGTACAAAGTTCATTGAGTCACTTATAAGAACTTATGTTGCATGACACTGTGTTTAGAGTCTTCGAATATGTGTTGTTAGATGTTTCATAAGTTTGTGAAAGTTGTACAAAGATCATTGAGGAACCTATAAGAACTCATGTTGCGTGAAAGTCGAATTAGAGTCTACAATATGCGTCGTTAGAAGTTTCATAAGTTTGTGAATCTTGTCCAAAGATCATTGAGGCACTTACAAGCACTCTTGTTACATGAAACTTGGTATAGAGTTCTAGAATATGTGTTGTTAGAAGGTTCAAAAGTTCGTGAAACTTGTACAAAGATCATTGAGGCACTAATAAGAACTCATGTTGCTTGAAACCTTGCTTAGAGTCCTAGAATATGTGTTGTTAGATGTTTTCTAAATTCGTGAAATTTGTACAAAGATCATTGGGGCACTTATAAGAACTCATGTTGCATGACACTTTGTCTAGAGTCCTACAATATGTGTTGTTAGAAGTTTCATAAGTTTGTGAAACTTGTACAAAGATCATTGAGGCATTAGTAGGTACTCAGGTTGCATGAAATTTGATTTATAGTCCTAGAAACCGGTTGATAGATATTTCGTAAGTTCGTCAAACTTGGACAAAGATTATTGAGGCACTTATCAATAATCTCGTTGCATGAACCTTGGTTTAGAATCCTATATTAAGCGTTGTTAGTTGTTTCATAAGTTTGTGAAACTTGTACAAAGATCATTGAGGCATTTATAAGAACTCATGTTGCATGAAACGTAGTTTTAAGTCCTAGAATATGTGTTGTTAGATGTTTCACAAGTTTGTGAAACTTGTACAAACATCATTGAGGAACTTATAAGCTCTTATTGAATGAAACTTGTTTATAGTCCTATAATATGCTTTGTTCGAAGTTTAATAAGTTTGTGAAACTTGTAAAACGATCATTCATGCACTTATAATCTTTCATATTGCATGAAATTATGTATAGAGCTCTAGAATATGGGTTGTTAGGTGTTTCATAAGTTCGTGAAATTTGAACAAAGATCATTGAGGAACTTATACGAACTCATGTTGCATGAAACTTGAATTAGAGTCCTAGAATATGCGTTGTTAGATGTTTCATAAGTTTGTAAAACTTGTACAAAGATCATCGACGAACTTATCAGAACTCATGTTGCATCAAACTTGGTTTAGATTCCTAGAATATGTGTTATTAGATGTTTTATAAGTTCGTGAAACTTGTACAAAGATCATTGAGGAACTTATAAGAAATCATGTTGCATGATACTTGGATTAGAGTCCTAGAATATGTGATGTTAGATGTTTCATAAGTTTGTGAAATTTGTATAAAGATCATTGAGGCACTTATAAGAACTAATGCTGCATGAAACATGGTTTAAAGTCGTAGAATATGTGTTGTTAGACGTTTCATAAGTTCGTGAAACTTGTACAAAGATCATTGATGCACTTATAAGCAATCATATTGAATGAAACTTTGTTTAGATGTCTAGAATATGCGTTGTTATAAGTTTCACAATTTTGTGAAACTAGTACAAAGATCATTGAGGCACTTATAAGGAATCATGTTGCATGAACCTTAGTTTAGAGTCCTAGAATATGCGTTGTTATATGTTTCATAAGTTCGTGAAACTTGAACAAAGATCATTGAAGAACTTATAAGACCTCATGTTGCAATTAAACTTGGATTAGAGTCCTAGAATATGTGTTGTTAAATATTTCATAAGTTTGTAAAACTTGTACAAAGATCATCGAGGCACTTATCAGAACTCATGTTGCATTAAACTTGGCTTAGATTCCTAGAATATGTGTTATTAGATGTTTCATAAATTTGTGACACTTGTACAAAGATCGTTGAGGCACTTATAAGAAATCATGTTGCTTGAGACTTGGATTAGAGTCCTAGAATATGCGTTGTTAAATGTTTCATAAGTTTGTGAAATTTATACAAAGATCATTGAGGCACTTATAAGAACTTATGTTGCATTAAACATGGTTTAGAGTCCTAGAATATGCGTTGTTAGATGCTTCGAAGTTCGTGAAACTTGTACAACGATCATTGAGACACTAATAAGCAGTCATGTTGCATGAAACTTGGTTTAGAGTCCCACAATATGTATTGTTAGAAGTTTCATAAGTTCATGAGACTTGTATAAAGATAATTGAGGCACTTATAAGCACTCATGTTGCATGAAACTTGGTATTGAATTCTAAAATATGTATTGTTAAAACTTGGCATGCACTAATAACCGCTCATGTTGCATGCAATTTGGTTTAGAGTCCTTGAATATGCGTTATTAGATGTTTCATAAGTTTGTGAAATTTTTACAAAGATCATTGAGACACTTATAAGAACTCATGTTGCATGAAAATGGGTTTAGAGTCCTAGAATATGCGTTGTTAGATGTTTTAAAAGTTTGTGAAACTTGTACAAAGATCATTGAGGAACCTATAAGAAGTCATGTTGCATGAAAATTGAATTAGAGTACTACATTATGCGTCGGTAGAAGTTTCATAAGTTTTTGAATCTTGTCCAAAGATCATTGAGGCACTTACAAGCACTCTTGTTACATGAAACTTGGTATAGAGTTCTAGAATATGTGTTGTTAGAAGGTTCTAAAGTTTGTGAAACTTGTACAAAGATCATTCAAGCACTAATAAGAACTCATGTTGCATGAAACTTGGTTTAGATTCCTTGAATATGCGTTGTTAAATGTTTCGTAAGTTTGCGAAACTTGTACAAAGATCATTGAGGCACTTATAAGAAATTATGGTGCATGAAACTTTGTTTATAGTCCTAGAGTATGCGTTGTTAGATGTTTCATAAGTTCGTGAAACTTGTACAAAGATAATTGAGGCAATTATAAGAACCCATGTTGCATGAAACTAGAATTAAAGTCCCACAATATCCGTTGTTAGATGTTTCATAATTTTTTTAAACTTTTTCAAAGATCATTGAGGCACTAATAACAACTCATGTTGCATGAATATTGGTTTACACTCCTCGAATATGCGTTGTTAGATGTTTTCTAAATTCGTGAAACTTGTACAAAGATCATTGGGGCACTTATAAGAACTCATGTTGCATGAGACTTTGTCCAGAGTCCTACAATATGCGTTGTTAGAAGTTTCATAAGTTTTTGAAACTTGTACAATGATCATTAACGCATTGATAGGCACTCATGTTGCATGAAATTTGATTTATAGTCCTAAAAACCGGTTGTTACATATTTCGTAAGTTCGTGAAACTTGGACAAAGATCATTGAGGCACTTATCAATAATCATGTTGCATGAACCTTGGTTTAGAATCATAGAATAAGCGTTGTTAGTTGTTTCATAAGTTTGTAAAACTTGTACAAACATCAATGAGGCACTTACAAGCACCATGTTGCATGAAACTTGGTATAGAGGTTTAGAATATTTGTTGTTAAAAGGTTCATAAGTTCGTTAAACTTATACATAGATCATTGAGGCACTTATAAGCGTTCATGTTGCACGAAATTTGGTTTAGAATCCTTTAATATGCAGTGTTAGATGTTTCATAAGTGTGAAACTTTTACAAAGATCATTTACGCACTTACAAGAACTCATTTTGCATGAAAATTGGTTTAGAGTCCTAGAATATGAATTGTTAGATGATTCATAAGTTTGTGAAACTTGTACAAACATCATTGAGGCACTTATCAACAATCATGTTGCACGAAACTTGGATTAGAGTCCTATAATATGAGTTGTTTGATGTTTTATAAATTCGTGAAACTTGTACAAAGATCATAGAGGCACTTATGAGAACTCATGTTGCATGAAACTTGGATTAGAGTCCTACAATATGAGTTGTTAGATGTTTCGTAAGTTTGTGAAACTTGTACAAAGATCATTGAGACAATAATAAAAACTCATGTTGCATGAAACTTGGTATAGTGTCCTAGAATATGCGTTGTAAGATGTTTCGTATGTTTGTGAAACTTGTACAAAGATCATTTAGGCACTTACAAGAACCCAAGTTGCATGAAACTTGGATTAGAGTCCTACAATATGCGTTGTTAGAAGTTTCTTAAGTTTGTGAAACTTGTTATAAGATCATTGAGGCTCTTATAAGAACTCATGTTGCATTAAACTTTGTTTAGAGTCCTATAATAAGCGTGGTTTGACGTTTCGGAAGTTCGTGACACTTGTACAAAGATCATTGAGGAACTTACAAGCACTCGTGTTACATGAAACTTGGTATAGAGTCCTACAATATGTGTTGTTAGATGTTTCATAAGTTTGTAAAATTGGTACAAAGATAATTGAGGCATTAATAGGCACTTACGTTGCATGAAATTTGATTTATAGTCCTATTATAGGCCTAGAAACCGGTTGTTAGATATTTCGTAAGTTCGTGAAACTTGGACAAAGATCATTGAGGCACTTATCAATAATCTTGTTGCATGAACCTTGGTTTATAATGTAAGAATTAATCTTAATGTTTATATCATAATAAACATGAACCATATCAGTTTCTATTGATTAACCTAAGGCGGAAGCATACCTGATGTATCCATTGATGAAGATCTGAAGGTTGGTTATGACTCTTTCAAAGCACACCCTGAATGAACCTTAAGTCTGGTGATGGGATGCAGAGAGATACTGATTTTTCGGCTAGGTTTCTTTGGGGACCATAACCCTCTATTTATATAGAGTATTAATTTCTAGTTCGGCCCCTCATCAAACTAGAATATGGGTTGTTAGAAGTTTCGTAAGTTCGTTAAACTTGTAGAAAAATTATTGAGGAATGTATAAGCACTCAAGTTCCATGAAACTTGGTTTATAGTCCTAGTATCACGTTGTTAGTTGTTTCATAAGTTCGGGAAACTTATACAAAGATAATTGAGGCATTTAAAAGAACTTAAGTTGCATGAAACTTGGATTAGATTCCTACTATATGTGTTGTTAGAAGTTACATAAGTTCGTGACACTTGTCCAAAGATCATTGAGGCACTTACAAGCACTCTAGAATATGTGTTGTTAAAAGGTTCATAAGTTCGTGAAACTTATACATAGATCATTGCGGCATTTATAAGCGCTCATGTAGCATTAAACTTGGTTTAGAATCCTTGAATATGCAGTGTTAGATGTTTCATAAGTGTGAAACTTGTACAAAGATCATTGAGGCACTTACAAGAACTCATGTTGCATGAAATTTGGTCAAGAGTCCTAGAATATGAATTGTTAGATGATTCATAAGTTTGTGAAACTTGTACAAAGATCATTGAGACACTTATCAACAATCATGTTGCATCAAACTTGTATTAGAGTCCTATAATATTCCTTGTTAGATGTTTTATAAATTCGTGAAACTTGTACAAAGTTCATAGAGGCAATTATGATAACACATGTTGCATGAAACTTAGACTAGAGTCCTACAATATGTGTTGTTAGATTTTTCATCAGTTTGTGAAACTTGTACAAAGATAATTGAGGCCATAAAAAGAACTCATGTTGCATGAAACTTGGTTTAGAGTCCTAGAATATGCGTTGTAAGATCTTTCGTAAGTTTGTGAAACTTGTACAAAGATCATTGAGGAACTTACAAGAACTCAAGTTGCATGAAACTTGGATTAGAGTCATACAATATGCGTTGTTATAAGTTTCATAAGTTTATGAAACTTTTTCAAAGATCATTAAGGCACTTATAAGAACTTATTTTGCATGAAACTTTGTTTAGAGTTCTAGAATAAGCGTGGTTAGATGTTTCGTAAGTTCGTGACACTTGTACAAAGATCATTGAGGAACTTACAACCACTCGTGTTACATGAAACTTGGTATAGAGTCCTACTTTATGCGTTATTAGATGTTTCATAAGTTTGTGAAACTTGTACAAAGATCATTGAGACACTTTTATGAACTCATCTTGAATGAAACATGGATTAGAGTCCTACAATATTAGTTGTTAGAAGTTCGTAAGTTCGTGAATCTTGTCCAAAGATCATTGAGACACTTATAAGCACTCTTTTGCTTGAACCTAAGTTTAGAGTCTAACAATATGTGTTGTTAGATGTTTCGTAAATTTGTGAAACTTGTAAAAAGATCATTGAGACCCTAGTAAACACTCTGTTGCATGAAACTTGGTTTAGAGTCCTTGAATATGCGTTGTTATATGTTTCATAAGTTTTTTAAACTTGTACAAAGTTCATTGACTCACTTACAAGAACTTATGTTGCATGACACTGTGTTTAGAGTCCTCGAATATGTGTTGTTAGATGTTTCATAAGTTTTTGAAACTTGTACAAAGATCATTGAGGAACCTATAAGAACTCATGTTGTCTGAAAGTTGAATTAGAGTCTACAATATGCGTCGTTAAAAGTTTCATAAGTTTGTCAATCTTGTCCAAAGATCATTGAGGCACTTCCAAGCACTCTTGTTACATGAAACTTGGTATAGAGTTCTATAATATGTGTTGTTAGAAGGTTCAAAGTTCGTGAAACTTGTACAAAGATCATTAAGGCACTAATAAAAACTCATGTTGCATGAAACTTGGTTTAGAGTCCTTGAATATGCGTTGTTAAATGTTTCGTAAGTTTATGAAAGTTTTACAAAGATCATTGAGGCACTTATAAGAACTCATGTTGCATGAAACCTATCTTAGAGTCCTAGAATATGTGTTGTTAGATGTTTTCTAAATTCGTGAAACTTGTACAAAGATCATTGGGGCACTTATAAGAATTCATGTTGGATGACAGTTTGGCTAGAGTCCTACAATATGTGTTGTTAGAAGTTTCATAAGTTTGTGAAACTTGTACAAAGATCATTGAGGCATTAATAGACACTTACGTTGCATGAAATTTGATTTATAGTCCTATTATAGGCCTAGAAACCGGTTGTTAGATATTTCGTAAGTTCGTGAAACTTGGACAAAGATCATTGAGGCACTTATCAATAATCTTGTTGCATGAACCTTGGTTTATAATGTAAGAATTAATCTTAATGTTTATATCATAATAAACATGAACCATATCAGTTTCTATTGATTAACCTAAGGCGGAAGCATACCTGATGTATCCATTGATGTAGATCTGAAGGTTGGTTATGACTCTTTCAAAGCACACCCTGAATGAACCTTAAGTCTGGTGATGGGATGCAGAGAGATACTGATTTTTCGGCTAGGTTTCTTTGGGGACCATAACCCTCTATTTATATAGAGTATTAATTTCTAGTTCGGCCCCTCATCAAACTAGAAATTACATAAGGCATCCACAACTTAATTTTCATAACATTTATGCATCCAGTCTTTTACTTAATTACATAATTAATCACATAACTTTGACTTATTCAATAATGACCCTATCACACATATTAGTATATATATATATATGACCCCAAAATTAGATCTTACAATCTCCCACTGGGTCACATATGTATTCACAAGTGATAGACCAAAGTGAGCTCCATATGTCATTATTTTCAATGCATATCAATCTCGTCCATTAACCATATTAACTTAGGATCATAGCGGCGTTGGCTATCAAAAATAAATCAAAACCTTCCATGGTCACGAAAATCAATATAGCTAAATGACATAGATCATTTATGAAAGCGTGGTATGAAAATTACATGAAAAGTGATCGATACATGTCAATTTTCAACTGGTCCTACTTTAGTGAGATCCTTAACTTTATTGTACAAAGTGTAAACATAAATCATACTTAAAACTTTATTTCTGATCAGAAAACATTCATAAAATGTCAATAAACATAAATAAAATATAGAACATAAAACCAAACGACAAACTCCCACTAATCTAAACAATCCTCAAACATTGAAATGCACATTCGAGATGTATGCTCATGAAAAAACCTTTGGCACAATACTCTTTCTGAGAGGATCTGCTATCATAGAGTTTGTCCCTAATTGTTCTATAGAAATCTCTCAACTTTGTACCTTTTCCTTAACAATTTGGTACTTGATGTCAATAAACTTCGACTTTACCGAACTCTTATTGTTATTGGAATACAAAACAGCTAATTTGTTGTCACAATATAACTTAATTGGTCTTTCGACTCCTTCCACAATTCGCAGCCAGTGACAAAATTTCTCAGCCAAATTGCCTGATTGGATGCTTCATAGATTGCTACATATTCTACAGCCATGGTGGAGGAAGTAACGAGTGTTTGTTTCGCGCTACGCCATGAAACAGCTCCACCGGCTAACAGAAAAACATAACATGAGGTAGACTTTCTACTATCTTGGCATCCAACATAGTCAGAATCAGAATACCCAATGATCTCCATATTATCTGATTTCGGATATGTGAGCATATAGTCTTTTGCTCTCTGCAAGTACCTCATGACCCTTTTTGATGCTTTCCAATGGTCCATGTCTGGATTAATTAAGTATCTGACTAAGACTCCAACAATGTACGCTATATCCGGACGCGTACAAACTTGAGCATACATCAGACTCCCTACTGCGGATGCATGAGGGATCTTTTGAATCTCCTTCATTTGCAAAGTTCCTTTAGGGCACTGATCAAGACAAAATTTGTCTCCTTTAGCAACTGGGGTATCACCTGGTTTGCAATCCTGAAGGTCAAATCTTTTAAGTACTTTATCGATATAGCTCTTTTGTGACAATCCAAAAATTCCTCGAGATCGATCTCGTTGAATCTGGATCCCTAATACACAAGATGCTTCACCAAGATCTTTCATCTCAAAATTTTCCTTAAGAAATTTCTTGGTGTCGTGCAACATGCACAAATCATTAGTGGCCAATAATATGTCATCGACATACAAAATCAGGAAAATGCACTTACTCCCAATGAACTTTTGATACACACAATCTTCAACCAAATTCACCTCAAAACCAAAGGAGGTGATGACTTTGTGAAATTTGTGGTACCATTGAGGAGAAGCTTGTTTCAGCCCATAGATGAATTATCTTAATTTGCAAACCATATTCTTTGAATCACCTACAACAAAGTTTTCTCGTTGCTCCATATAAATTGTTTCATCAATGTCTCCATTGAGAAACGATGTCTTTACATCCATCTGATGAAGCTCCAAATCATAATGTGCAACAAGAGACATGATTGTCCTAAAAGATTCCTTTGAAGACACCGGAGAAAAAGTTTCTTTATAGTCAATTCCTTCTCTTTGAGTATAGCCTTTAGCTACTAGACGAGCCTTATATCTTTCCACATTACCATTCGAAACCATCTTGGTCTTAAATAGCCATTTACAACCAATAGTTTTATTTCCTTTTGGCAGTGGAACGATTTCCCAAACCATATTGTCTAGCATAGACTTATACTCTTCTTTCGCTGCTTCGGTCCACTTATCTGAAATGGAACAACTCATGGCCTGACGGAAGTTGATGGGATCATCTTCCACAAGAGTTTGATTTTCCTCATGTTCCAAAAGATATACTATATAATCATCCGGAATAGCATTTCTTCTTAATCTGGTGGACCGTCGCAAAGCGACTTCATCTTGATTTTGTTGCACAATTTCTTGATGATTTTGAATTTGAACATCAGGTTCAATATCATCAACATTTTGAACTGGAGGAAGAACTTCATTATCAATTTGAGGTTCTGGATTTGATTTATCTAAAGCAACTATATGAAATTATGAATCAGTACAATAATTGGAACGGATTCTTCCTCAAAGTTGATGTCTTGAACTTTATTTTTCCCCCAAAATTCAATATCCTCAAAAAATGTAACCGTTCCTGTCTCAAAAATGTTCTTTTGTGTGGGATCATAAAATTTATAGCCTCAGAATAACTAATAAAGTAACTGCTCACAGTTCTGGAGTCCAATTTTTTTTCACATGGCCGATAAGGCCTAGCCTCAGCAGGACATCCCCAAATGTGAAGATGCTTTAAACTGGGTTTTCTGCCAGTCCAAAGCTCATAAGGTGTTTTTGCACTTGCTTTAGTTGGTACCCGATGAATAATGTAAGATGTAGTCTTTAGTGCCTCTCCCCAGAGTGATTCAGGTAAGGTAGAGTGAATAATCATACTCTTTACCATGTCCTTAAGATTGCGGTTTCGTCTTTCAAGATACACCATTCATGCGGGAGATCCAGGCATTGTGTATTGTGGGACAATTCCAAACTCCTCTAGGTATCTGGTAAATGGTCCCGGACGTTGTTCACCTGAACCGTCATAACGACCGTAGTATTCACCACCACGATCAGATCTGACAGACTTTATCCTTCGGTTAAGTTGGTTCTCAACCTCGGCCTTAAATTTCTTGAACACGTCCAAAAACTCTGATTTCTCATGAATGAGAAATAGGTAAGCATATCTAGAGTAATCGTCTATGAATGATATAAAGTATTATTGACCGTTCCACGATGGAGAAGGAAAAGGTCCACAAATATCCGTATGTATCAACTCAAGGACTTTCGTAGCTCTGTATGCACCTATTTTCTTATGCTTAGTTTGTTTTCCTTTAATGCAAGCCACACAGACATCAAAATTTGTGAAGTCAACATAACTTAATATACCATCTGACACAAGTCGCTCAATTCTATTTCTAGAGATGTGACCTAGGCGTTTGTGCCAAAGAGTTCCGGAATTTGCATTCTCAAATTTTCGTTTGGTACCTCTTGATTCAACATTTAAGTTTTATTCATTATAACTTAAAGTGTCAAGCATATAAAGACCGTGATTATCCAAAACTTTTCCTGTTCCAATAAAAATTGATTTTAAAGACAAAGTAACAACTCCGTTCTTAGTCAAACAAGAATAACCAGAATTGTCTAACTTAGGACAGGAAACCAAATTTCGTCGAAAAGACGGTACAACAAAAGTGTCTTTTAAATCCAAAAAATGACCAGAACTGAAAAACAGTCTAAAATGCGCAATTGCCTCCACGAATGCGTCTTTCAGCCCCATGAATGCGTCTTTCAGCTTCATTTGGTTTTCGGTAACTCAGGCAACCCTGCAATGAAACACTGACGTTAGTAGTTGCACCAGAGTCTAACAACCAAGTGTTTCTAGATACTTCAACTAAGTTCAATTCAGAACAGACCAAAGCATAGGACATACCCTTTTTAGCACGCCATGCGTGGTACTTTTGTCAGTCCTTCTTCATGTGTCCAAATTTCTCACAAATAAACAAGAATCAACACCCTTAACTTGTTTCTTTTGAGAAGGACCCTTAGCAGCTTCATTCTTAGCGACCTCAACTTTCTTCCTTTTGCCCTGAACCTTAGGGGTGTAAACCAAATGAGTACTTTCAGTCTCTTCTTGTTTCATTCTCTCCTCCTCCTACACACAATATGCAATGAGCTCATTTAGAGCCCATTGCTCCTTCTGTGTGTTGTAACTGGATTTAAACTGATTGAACGAAGGAGGGAGATAGTTCAAGATGAAGAAAATGAGCACTTCTTCCGGAAGCTCAGTCTTAAGTGCCTTGAGTTTTGAAACAATATTGGACATTTCCAAAATGTACTCCCTTATGTTTTCTTTGCCGTGATACCTCATCGTACTAAAGCGATGCAAAATCATGATTATTTCCGCCTTATCGCTTCTCGCGAAGCGCATATCCATCTCAGCAAGGAAACCTTTGAGATCCTTGATCTCATCACCACCCCTAAAGGTTTCTGGAATGGTCTCCATGATGATCATGGAGACCATTAAACCAATGCGATTAGAACGTTCCCACTTCTCATACTGCCTTAAACTCAACAGTGCTTTCATCCGTAGGAGAAGCAGGTTTGTCCATCCTTAGTGCAAGGTCAAGATCCATACACCCCAAAACAATCTTAACTTTGCTTTTCCACTCTTTAAAGTTGGAACCCGCAAGTTTAGGAATTGATCCCAAATTGGCAGATATCGTACCAGGATTAACTGAAAAAGAGAACAAAATTTTATTAATTACTCACTAACCAAATAAAATCAACAATAAATTAATAAATGATTGTACACCCCACCCAAGATACCAAGTGTAACATTAATACCAAGTCTTTGGACAATAATATCAACTACTAGTGGTACTCTTGTTGTAATGATTGAATATTGACAATAATTCATGATAAATAATAGTCTTCCTTTGGGCCGATCTATCATTTACATGTTTTAATCCAAATAATTGTCACATATCTATCATTACCGCAACGATCAAATACTGACAATAATCCATATAAACAATAAATCTTCCTTTGGGCCGAATTATCATTTACATTTTTAATCCGAATAATTGTCATGTATTTATCATCACAGGTGTGTATGGATTCCGACCAAATATTAATCTTCCTTTGGGCCGATTAAATATCCGCATGGAAAACATATACACAACATCTAATATTATTCATGAATAAATTCAATTCAAATATTAAACAAGTATAATCAAATTTAAATATTGATTTAATAATTTTTTTTATTAATCATGTGCAGACATTTATTAATATATATGTGAAACAACATACAAGAATTCTTTAGCGCCGTAGTGGTTTAGGAAAGGGACCTTATCCTCGTCTGGTAACGATACCCGGGTTCGATTCCCATTGCGACAATAATATTTTACTTATATATATTTCTCTAATGGGTTTGGGCCCAAACCGAATGGCCTGAGCCCACCACAAATCCCCTTCCCCTTTTTTCTGAAATTAATGGGGCGAAAATTTTTTTTACCTTAAGCCCATACTAAAATAATTATGTGAAACATATGTTTCACAAGTTTCTTCATCGTTTGGTTTGATAACTAAACAAACCCTAAAAATTTTTATTTCACAGCCGACCATGGGTGCTCAGATCTAAAAAAAAAAATTCATAAAATTTCAAAAACAATTTTATTTCTTAAACTGATATTACTATCAGTCTGAACAAACAAATTAAATTTTCAGAAAAATTATAAGATCCAAAACCAAATCAATTTATCTTGCTAATAATCCATAAAAGAAACCAAATCTAAACAAAAATGAAATCAAGCCTACGGTTTTTAATATCAAAACACAAATCCCAGAATACTTTATGTAAAAACAAATTCAATTCCTTAATTTTTCACATAAAATCAGAATTTGAATTTATTTTAAATGAATATTATAAATCCGAAAATATTTTGATAAAACTTGATTATCAAAAGAAACTAAATATGGTGGCGCTCTGATACCAATTGTAAGAATTAATCTTAATGTTTATATCATAATAAACATGAGCCATATAAGTTTCTATTGATTAACCTAAGGCGGAAGCGTACCTGATGTATCCATTGGTGAAGATCTGAAGGTTAGTTATGACTCTTCCAAAGCACACCCTTAATGAACCTTAAGTCTGGTGATGGGATGCAGAGAGATGCTGATTTTTCGGCTAGGTTACTTTGGGGACCATAACCTCTATTTATATAGAGTATTAATTTCTAGTTCGGCCCCTCATCAAACTAGAAATTACAGAAGACATCCACAACTTAATTTTCATAATATTTATGCCTCCAGTCTTCTACTTAATTACATAATTAATCACATAATTTTGACTTATTAAATAATGACTCTATCACACATATTAATATATATATATATATATGTGACCCCAAAATTAGATCTTACATAGAATCCTAGATTCAGCGATGTTAGTTGTTTCATAAGTTTGTGAAACTTGTACAAAGATCATTGAGACACTTATAAGAACTCATGTTGCATGAAACTTAGTTTAAAATCCTAGAATATGTGTTGTTATATGTTTCAAAAGTTTGTGAAACTTGTACAAACATCATTGAGGAACTTATAAGCTCTTATATTGCATGAAACTTTGTTTAGAGTCCTATAATATGCGTTGTTAGAAGTTTAATAAGTTTGTGAAACTTGTAAAACGATCATTCAGGCACTTATAATCTCTCATATTGCACGAAATTATGTATAGAGCTCTAGAATATGGGTTGTTAGGTGTTTCGTAATTTCGTGAAATTCATGAAGCTTGGATTAGAGTCCTACAATATGCGTTGTTAGAAGTTTCATAAGTACGTGACAATTGTAAGATCATTGAGGCATTAATAGGCAGTCATGTTGCATGAAACTTGATTTATAGTCCTAGAAACCGGTTGTTAGATATTGCGTAAGTTCGTGAAACTTTGACAAAGATCATTGAGGCACTTATCAACAATCATGTTGCATGAACCTTGGTTTAGAATTGAAGAATATGCGTTGTTAGATATTTCATAAACTTATGTGACTTGTACAAAGATCATTGAGGCAGGAACTCTCAAATCATGTCAATTTATACATAAACTACATTTAATTTTGAATTTCCTACATGTAAAATCGAAACATGTCTAATTACTCTTTTGACCGATAGTCTGTTAGTCAAACCGTCAAGTGTGGATATTAAGATTAACATTTTGATTAAATATATATATATATATATATATATATATATATATATATATATATATATATATATATATATATATATATATATTCTTGTTTGTATTGAGAACGGTAGTGAACAATGTGGGGCAATATCGTAGTCATTATTTATGTGGTGCAATGTCGTAGTATATATATCCACACTTAACGGTTTGACTAACGGAATATCGGTCAAAGTATTAATTAGACAAGTTTCGTTTTTTCAAGTAGGAAATTTTTAATTAAATGTAGTTTATGTATATATTGACATGATCTAAGAGTTCGTGTAATTAGTTGAAATTAGTTGATGCATCAATCGGTCGTTTTTCCTCATTTTTAATTAGACACTTGGAATCCTATGTGGTAAGAGTTAACGTCCTCGTTAACGAAGTTTAGCAAAAAGTAGGAATTAACCACATTTCCAATTTTCGTGTAGGAAATTTCAAATTAAGAATAGTTTATGTATAAATTGACATGGTGTAATTGTATATGAATTTGCACGATGCTCTTAGTTCATATATCAATAGACCGTTTTCCCCATTGAGGCACCTATAAGAACTCATGTTGCATGAAACTTGAATTAGAGTCCTACAATATGCGTTGTTAGAAGTTTCATAAGTTCGTGAATCTTTTCCAAAGATCATTGAAGCACTTACAAGCACTCTTGTTGCATGAAACTTGTTATAGAGTTCTATAATATGTGTTGTTAAAAGGTTCATAAGTTCGCGAACCTTGTACAAAGATCATTGAGACACTAATAAGAACTTATGTTGCATGAAACTCGGTTTAACGTCCTTGAATATGCGTTGTTAGATGTTTCATAAGTTTGTGAAACTTGTACAAAGATCATTGAGGCACTTATAAGAACTCACGTTGCATGAAACTTGGTTTAGAGTCCTAGAATATGCGTTGTTAGATGTTTCATAAGTTCGTGAAACTTATGCAAAGATCATTGAAGGACTAATAAGAACTCATGTTGCATGAAACTTAAATTAGAGTCCTACAATATGCGTCGTTAGATGTTTCATAAGTTTGTGAAAAGTGTACAAAGATCATTGAGGCACTTATAAGAACTCATATTGCTTGAAATTTGTTTGGAGTCCTAGAACATGCATTGTAAGATGTTTCATAAGTTTGTGAAACTTGTCCAAAGATCATTGAGGCACTTATAAGAACTCATCTTGCATGAAACTTGGATTAGAGTCCTACAATATTTGTTGTTAGAAGTTCGTAAGTTCATTAATCTTGTCCATAGATCATTGAGACACTTATAAGCACTCATGTTGCTTGAACCTATGTTTAGAGTCCTTAAATATGCGTTGTTAGATGGTTCGTAAGTTCATGAAACTTGTACAAAGATCATTGAAGCACTTATAAGAACTCATGTTGCATGAAATTTTGTTTAGAGTCCTATAATATGCGTTGTTAGATGTTTCATAAGTTCGTGAAACTTGTAAAACGATTATTGAGGCACTAATAAGCTCTCATGTTGCATGAAACTTGGTTTAGAGTCCTAGAATATGCGTTGTTAGATGTTTCATAAGTTCGTGAAACTTGTACAAAGATCATTTATGCAGTTATAAGAACTCATGTTGCATGAAACTTGGACTAGATTCCTACAATATGCGTTGTTAGAAGTTTCATAACTTCGTAAAACAATAATACACTCTTTTAAACACTAGTTTACAAAAAAATGAATCAATGAATCGAGCTTCGTGTAAGTTCAAAAGAGTGTTTTATTGTTTTACGAACTTATGAAACTTCTAACAACGCATATTGTAGGAATCTAATCCAAGTTTCATGCGACATGAGTTCCTGTAAGTGTCCCATTGATCTTTGTACAAGTTTCACAAACTTATGAAACATATAACAACGCATATTCTAGGACTCTAAACCATGTTTCGTGAAACATGAGTTCTTATAAGTGCCTCAATGATCTTTGTACAAGTTTCACAAACTTATTAAACATCTAACAATGTGATTCTAGGACTATAAACCAAGTTTCATGCAACATGAGTGCTTGTAAGTGCATCAATGATCTTTCTACAAGTTTCACGAACTTATGAAACTTCTAACAAACATATTGTAGGTCTCTAATCCAAGTTTAATGCAACACGAGTGCGTATATGGGCCTTAATGATCTTTGTACAAGTTTCACAAACTTATGAAACATATAAAAACACATATTCTAGGAATTTAAACCAAATTTCATGCAACATGAGTTCTTATAATTGCCTCAATGATCTTTGTACAAGTTTCACAAACTTATGAAACTTCTAACAACGCATATTGTTAGAACTCTATACTAAGTTTCATGCAACATGAGTGCTTGTAAGTGTCTCAATAATCTTTCTACAAGTTTCACATATTTATGAAACATCTAACAACACATATTCTAGGACTCTAAACTAAGGTTCATGCAACATGAGTGCTTATAAGTACCTAAATGATCGTTTTACAAGTTTCAAGAACTTAAAAACTTTTAATAATGCATATCGTAGGACTATAATCCAAGTTTAATGCAACATGAGTGCTTATAAGTGTCACAAACTTATGAAACATATAAAACATATTTTAGGACTATAAACCAAGTTTCATGCAACATGATTGTTGATAAGTGCCTCAATGATATTTGAACAAGTGTCACAAACTAATGAAACATCTAACAACGCATATTCTAAGACTCTAAACTAAGGTTCATGCAATATGAGTGCTTATAAGTGCCTCAATGATATTTGTTCAAGTTTCACGAACTTATAAACCTTCTAACAACAAATATTGTAGAACTCTTTACCAAGTTTCACGCAACATGAGTGCTTATAAGTGCCTCATTGATCTTTTTACAAGTTTCACGAACTTATGAAACTTATAACAACACATATTCTAGAACTCTGACAAGTTTCACGAACATATAAAACATCTAACAACGCATATTTAAGGACTCTAAACCAAGTTTCATGCAACATGAGTGCTTATAAGTGCCTCAATGATCTTTGTACAAGTT
Source organism: Cochlearia excelsa (assembly GCA_963556525.1). NCBI lineage: Eukaryota > Viridiplantae > Streptophyta > Magnoliopsida > Brassicales > Brassicaceae > Cochlearia > Cochlearia excelsa. The sequence goes on along the minus strand of OY748327.1, from coordinate 31,824,965 downwards.
TTACGAACTTACGAAACATCTAAAGACACATATCCAGGACTTTAAACCAAGTTTCATGTAACATGAGTGCATATAAGTGCATTGTTAGAAGGTTCATAAGTTTGTGAATCTTGTAAAACGATCATTGAGACTTTTATAAGAACTTATGTTTCATGAAACTTTGTTTAAAGTCCTAGAATATGTGTTGTTAGATGTTTCATAAGTTCTTGAAACATGTACAAAGATCATTGAAGCATTTATAAGCACTCATCACTACAAAAAACAAGGCATATAAAATCACTATTTTAATATCACTTAATCTTGTGATTCTAGATTAAATCGGTTATGATGAAGTGATACACTCTTTGTTGCATTACATCGGATGTTTTAAATGATGTATAATTTATATGCTAACATCATTTGGATATGTTGTGATGCTAGATAACTATAGTTTAAATCAATTTTAATGAATGATACTAATTTCAAACAATACCATCAATTAAGTAAATCGATATAATATTGTATCGGTAAATGAAATGATGTCGTATTAAATTTTTTTAATTACGTAATTAATTATATGTATGCATTACTAAAAAATTATGTTATGTGTATCAATTAAAATACAATAGTTGGGGGAAATAATTACGTAAGTATAATTACGCAAGTATAAATGGGCCTATTTAATATATCAATTCATCCCAAATTTATATGAATATATCAAGTTATCCATATGTCTTCTCTATCTTACCACCGAAAATAATTGGGGAAAATAATCTATATTAACAAAGCTTTAAACGGAGCAATCTCACCAGATTAAAGCGGCTACTATCCCAATATCCATAACCATGGAAAATTAGCGGAGAAATCTCACCAGATTAAAGCTCCGGTGCACTCAAAGAAGTAGCAATCCTCACATGGGAGAATAAGTTTTTCGTTTCATTACGTCAACAATGATTCTCCGAGGCTGTGGTAGTGGAGAAGAGCTTTGTTGTGTTATGTCCATAATCTTTACCTTGGAGATATTTTCCTCATTAGCTCTAAAGAACTTTATTTAAGTGAGTAAATCAATCTCATTGTTTGAATTTTAAATATTTGAATCTGACGCAGTCGGAAATCTCTAGGAATAGCAAGCGCTAAACATGAATGAAACTTAAGTTTGCAAGCGACAAACTTGAAAGAAAATTTCTAGAATCCACTAGAAATCTCTAGAATCCACCAGAAAACCATGGAATCCACCAGAGGATAAATCTCGAATCCACAGGAGAGACTAAGAGAAAACTCTTAAAGTTTTTTAAGAATAATTATTGGATTCTTTTACGATGAGTCTAATGACTCTTATTTATAGCTAAAATTATAACAAATAAAAAGAAAACTAATTTAGGAAAATAGGAAACCTAATAATAAAGGAAAACTAATAAAAAAATAGAAATCAAACTTACTAGGTAAATTAACTAAAAAGAAAAGAACATCTTCCATTTTCCTCTTGCATCAGTCTCCTCCACTTCCAAAGAACTCGAGTTTTCTTTTAATAAAGCATATTATCCAATTCCTTTTCGATCGATTTTATACTCGTACCATAAAGAGAACAATATTTTATCATAAATCCACACAAGAATAGATATTTGCATTATGCTTGCAAACACTTGAACTTGCATTTTCTTGGAGACTAGATTCTGACCCGCGCCAAGCGCGGGGTTAACATTTTTAAAATAAGCGAAAATGTGTATCTTGTTAATAAAATACCATCATAAAATAGAATTTCAGTTTAATTGCTTGTCTAATATCGAAATGACAATTAAATTGTCTTTACAACTCCAAAAAAAAACAAAAAAAAACGTAATATAATTTGAATAAAAAAAGAGAAAACAGAAAAAAGCAAGACCAAATGAAAACTCTAAATATGGTTATTACAACTTCCTGAGTTTAGACGACAAAACATTAGTTGTTAATAGACCAATTTTTCTCTATTGTCTAATTCACCCATTTATATACAGAGTATAATTTAGGGTTTACCTTAATTCAGAAAGAGACATATATGGAATGTCGAAAATATTCTACAAAATCAATAAGGAAACCATAAATATACTTTTGTATGTTTGAGTTGTTATATAAGTTTTTAAGCATTTAATTTTGCTTCTTTACCAAGTTTTTTTTTATAAAAGATGAAAATCGGCTGCCATAAAAAAAGAAGAGACATATATGGAATGTTCTAAGTATAAAAGAAAGAGATATATATGGAATGTCAAAAATATTCTGCAAAATCAATAAGAAAACCATAAATATTCTTTGTATATTTGAGTTGATATATAAGTCTTTAAGCATTTAATTTTGCTTCTTTACCAAGTTTTTTTTTTAAAAAGGATGAAAATCGGTTGCCATAAAAAAGGAAGAGACATATGGAATGTCGAAAATATTCTGCAAAATCAATAAGGAAACCATAAATATCATTTGTATATTTGAGTTGCTATATAAGTTTCTAAGCATTTAATTTTGCTTCTTTACCAAGTTTTTTTTAAAAAAGAATGAAAATCGGCTGCCATAAAAAAGGAGGTTGTGTAATTTTATTAAGTTTAGAGAAAAAATAGGTCATGTTATTAGGTTATTTGTGAAGCAAAGGTTGAAAGGGTGTATTTTTGTGAATTCCTCTCTAAAAAATTCAAAATTACCGAATTTGACAAAAACTATTATAATTCTAGTAATAAAACTTTGGAAAACAATTCAACATCGAATATTAAAAACTGTTTCACCCGCATAATAATATAATAATAAAGTCTTCCTATTCAAAAACAACAATCTTAGTGTTTAAAATTAAACAAAATCTTTTAAAAAAAAAATTAATTAAAAAAAAGATTAATTAACCTTCATTATGTTCCCTCAACCTCCTAATGATGCTTCTTGCGCTGCTACAAAAACCAAAAGACAATTCCTCAATTAATAGTATAAACAAAATCATTTTGCAGTGCTACAAAAACCAAAAGACAATTCGTCAATTAATATTATAAACAAAATCATTAGCAAAGAGATAATTAAATTCATAAATACCATAAAATTAAAAGAATACATAAACTTACTTCATAGTGTAGGCACCACCAACTTTAACCTTGCCACAATCTTTGTATCCCCAAATACCACGACCTTTCTCTTTACTCCCTACTACAGAATATACATTTAAATAATTAACAATACACCATTGTTATAAGAACTATTGTTTAGATCATGATTTTCTAATAAAATGTGATTCATATATAACATTTCAAAAGTTTTACAAATACCACTGCAAGTGTCAAAAGTACAACAAAACTTAAATTAGATTTAAACCTTTGAAACTATAATCTAAAACTAAACACTACACCGTTAAAACTTACCTAAAACATTAAATATTGAGCCAAAAAAATAAAATCTAAAGTGTCGTACTTTTTTGTATTTGTGGAATATAAACATTTTGTGATATTTCTGACATAAAAACTTTGAGATGGTTTTATGGAACTTACCTTGCCATAGAACTCACAAAAGTACTTGTTGTGTTTCTCACTTCCATCTTCTTAATCTGCTTTCTGATACTCGCACCATATCGCGTACCTGCGAAAATCAAAACAAAACTCCCTTTATGATTACAAAACAAAACTCCCTTTATGATATAATAACTATTTAATTTTTTCAAAAAATGACTATGAAATATGCATAAATGCACTTTTTGTAATATATCGTAACACGTCACAAACATAGATGAAATAAATAACGATTAATGATTACAAAAGAAAACTTTGTTTATGATATGACTATCTAATTTTTCAAAAATGCACTTTTATGTAGAGCTTATTTATAAAGAAGAATATTGGAACTTACCGTACTTGCCAACGACTCCTACCTTCTTCGTTCTCTTCGCCTGTTATTGTAAGAAGAAGAAGAAGAAGAGATTCAAAACACAAAATCACAATCAATAGAGAGTTTCACTAAATTATCATCAGAACATAGAGATAAGCTTATTATCATACATCAATATCGATTAATTAATGAATATTATCAAAAGAGAACGAAAAAGAAGAAGGATACCATTTTTTGAGGAGGCGCTCGAGATTTCTAGAAACCCTAGAAAATGTTATTTTTAGGTGAATCAGGTTTTATATATGAGAATGATTTAGATCCCATTATTTGTGGGCTTTCAAATTATAAAACATTAGTTGTTAACAGGCCAATTAAAAAAAATTTAGGCCCGTTTAGTGAAAAACGCTGTTATCGCGACACGTGTTTTTTTCCTTAAATAACTCACTAATGTTTCTCAATTAGTATATACTAGAAAGTTACCCGCGCCAAGCGCGGGATAAAAATTTACGTAATAGAAAAAGAAATGTTTATTGGTAAAAATAATGTGTGGTATAAAATGAGATAAAAAGAATTTGGATCTCATGTGATCCGCGTTTAACGCGGAGTTTAAATTTGAAGTATATATACAAAATTTATTGTATTTTGGTTTTTATAATGTTTTATATACAAAGAATTATTATTATTACTACTTTAATATTTATCATCGAAAAAGATTATCATTGTCATTTCGATGTTCAATATTTACCATTACGTATAATTTACTATTTATCATTAAAAACAATAATTACATAGTGTTTTGAAACCATGATATGACTCGTTTAACAATGGAAAATATGTCAATCCGGTCTCTATTTTTCATAAAACTCAGACTATTAAAACATCGGATAAAACCACTGAATTTTTACGGGGGCTCTAATCAATTTAGTGTTCAAGTTTTGTTATTTGACATGAGTTTTGCTGTTTAATACAATTTTACAAAATACTATTGTTATTTATAAATGAACAATATGTTCTATCATTCTTTTGTGCGAGAATATAACATATAAACATTAGAAAAATTATAAAATTGTGTTTTTCATTGGCTTTTTAAATATTTTAAACATATTGTCTAGGAAGGTTTAATCACTCTTTCATGTCTAAACTTATCCGAAAATTACTTTCTCAAATTTTGGGAACCGGTGGTTCAACCTTCCATATCCATCTTTATAAAAATTAGATTCTCTTATTGTATCACGACACTTTGCAATTTCTTCTCTTCAAATCCTGTTTTCTCTAGATGTCTCTCCTCCTCTTTAAATTCTTCACGGGAACTCAAGTTGTTAGTAGTAATGGCAGGAAGAACTTTTACCTTAGGAATTCTAACCAGTTCTACGATGTTTTCATCCTTTGTAAACCTTATCGGTTTGGGATTGTTTCCGCCTTGTTGATTCTGATTTGTTCCCCTCTGTTCTCCTCCTCTTTGCATAGCGTTCGCAATCTGCCATGGTAGAGCCGTTATTGATGTTACCATCTCCGCCATTAGAGTGTTTAAAGTGGCGAGTTCGACTTTCAAACTCTCGATGTCTGCTCCGGATGCTGGTTGATCACCCATAGATGTTCAAGCTTCAAAAAGAGTAGGAGAAAGCCTGCTCTGATACCACTTGACGCAGTCGGAAATCTCTAGGAATAGCAAGCGCTAAACCTGAATGAAACTCAAGTTTGCAAGCGACAAACTTGAAAGAAAATTTCTAGAATCCACTAGACATCTCTGGAATCCACCAGAGGATAAATATCGAATCCACGAGAGAAAATAAGAGAAAACTCTTAAAGTTTTATTAAGAATAATAATTATTGGATTCTTTTACAATGAGTCTAATGACTCTTATTTATAGCTAAAAGTCTAACAAGTAAAAGGAAAACTAATTTAGGAAAATAGGAAACCTAATAAAAAAAAATAATAAAAAAATAGAAATCAAACTTAATAGGTAAATTAACTAAAAAGAAAAGAACATCTCCATTTTCCTACTGCATCAGAATCTCTGGTGGTACTTTTGTTATACCACATGTTTGATGAATTGTAGTCTTTTATTTATAAAGATAAATTTAAAAATTGGAGATTAATTAGGCTTGATTTTTTGCTAATTTTTAGAGAGTTGGGAAAGATTTGAACTTTAAAATGATTTATAGATTTATAGTACTCATATTGCAATTATCAATTATATATTGTTAATACATTATAAAAAATAGAAATTTTTGGTTTTAGTGATTTTGGAGAAGATTTAGAAGAATCAAACGGTTAATGTATATATTTTTTTCTGTCAACGAAACCCATTTTATTAAATTCCTCACTAACTACTTTTTTCTAGAGAGAGTGGGGCTGAAGCCGATGATCGTACATGGGTATAATTAGGACCTCGTAATCTAGCTAATTTGGCCAAACTATCGACTTGGGAGTTATATAAGCGTGGTACATAAAAGAGATTACAAAGACTAAAACGAGATTCTAGATACAAAAAGTCACTCAACTCCGTCTTAAAAGACGGTCATTCCAATGGTGTCTTTGTCATAACAATTAGATCTAAGCAATCCATTGCAAATCACACTTCTAATCTTGCAAGGTCAAGGAGACACCACATTGCCCAGAGGAGGGCTTGTATTTCCGTATGTAGTGGGTATAAACATGGGTTAACGACTTTTGAACCTTCTAAGATTACTATACCGTTTTCTTTTGCAATCCAACCAAATCCACTTGTTACATCCCTCTTTGTCCATGATCCGTCTGAGAGACACATTACTCCAATTTGAGGTCGTGAAATTTCCGTTCTAATTTTCCGTGGGATTATGGTGATGATATCGGGTGGCTCTTTCGCTTCCTCCTTATTTGTTTCTCTCCATGAGGCTTCCTCTATTATTGCAAGCTCCACAATTTCATATGGGAGATCTTTATCTTTTGTAAATATATCTTTATTCCTTGCTTTCCATATATACGATATGATCCAAGGAAAACCTCTTAAGGCTTATTTGTTAATTCCGTATTCTTTTGCTATCCAAAATAAGAAATCAAAGTTCTAGTAAAGAGACGTGGACAAATTCGGTGATGTCGGAAATGTGGATAGAGCGCATGTTTGCCTCAGCGGAGGACATTCAAAAATTAGGTGGTTTATAGTATCTTTTTCTGCTCTGCATCTTGGGCAAGAGGCTTCTTTTCCTATATGACGGGTGAGAAGTGTTTCAGCTGAGCAGACATAACCACTCAAACATTGCCACATAAAGTGCTTTCACTTCTTTGAAGTTTTAGTTTTCCATAATTGTGCCATGAGTGGGTTAACACTCGGTCCCTGAAAAGGGGGACTACAAATAGGGCGAAAGAGATCTCTTGCGGTTCAATATCCAGACTTAACTGAGTAAATCAAGAATTTGGTAAATGAGCAACTATAGTCATCACTAGTATAAACTTGACACGGAGATAAACCTAGAATCAATGAAATATATTCTGGAACAAAAAGATCCATGAGCTTATCCATCTTCCATTGTTTAGTTATAGGATCTATAAGAGCATCCACATATAACCCTTCATCAATCTCAACATTCTTCTTTGTTGGTTGCCTAGTTGGTATGTTTGGTATCCAAGGTTCATTCCTCACTCGGGTACACAACCCGGATCCAATTGTTTTCCTTAGTCCTGAAAGCAACAAAGGTCAAGCGGCTAAAATATTCCCCCATCCGAGGGAAGGTTTATATGAGATTTTAACATGAAGGGGATCCGAGTACTTGTAGTATCTTACCCTAAAAACTTTGTTTAGAGCGAGTTTGGAAATTTTATTAGTCTCCACAATTTTTTGGCTTGGAGCGCTAGATTAAATTCATCAATGGTTCTAAATCCTAAACCTTCGTCCGTCACTTGTTTGCTTACATCTTTCAATTCTTTCTAGTGTAGACTTTTGTTCTCTGGATTTGATCTCCACCAGAAATTTGTTATTTCACTAGGTAATTTTGAACTTACACCTTTTGGGAGGAGAAAGCATGACATAGTGTAGGTTGGGATAGCTTGTGCCACAAATTTAATAAGAATTTCTTTTCCCCCTTCGGAAACATATTTTGTCGACCATGTATTGATCCTATTTTGTAGACGATCTCTAATAAAGGAAAAACATGGGTCTTTGAGTCGTGGACCTTCTCCGGGAGTCCTAGATAAGATCCCATGCCCAAAGTTGTTTTTATCTCTGTTAGTCTTTCCACTGTTACCTCATTACATAACATCATCGAGGATTTATTGAAATTTATGCGTTGTCCCGAAGCCTCGCCATACAAATTGATGATATCTATGATCTCCTTGCATTGCTTCAGATCTACTTTACAAGACAACATAGTGTCATCTGCAAAGAGAAGGTGGGACACTGATGGGCTTGCTCGCGACAATTGCAATCCTTGTATTTTCCTTTCCACTCAGCTTCTTCAATCTAACTTATTAGTCTTTCTGTACACGAAATGAAGAGAAAAGCAAAAACAAGGATCTCCTTGTTTAATTCATCGAGTTGGTTGTATGGACACTCTTGGAATTCCATTCATGATTATCTTGTAAGTAACTAAAGATATGCAACTCATTATCCATCAAACCCAAGTGGGTGAAAATCCCATTTTCATCAATGCATGAATATATCCCCATTCCACTCTATCATAAGTCTTACTCATATCCATTTTAATAGCCGTAATTTTTTCGGTTAGTTGGGTTAGATCTCAAAGAATGGATATTCTCTTGGGTGATAAGAATATTATCCGTGATTGCCCTCCTTGGTACAAATACATAAGTAGAGTTTTTAGTCTCAAACTAAGAATTTTTGAAAAAATCTTGTAACTAGCATTACAAAGACTAATAGGTCTAAACTATGCCAACGTTCTTGGTATTTTGATTTCGGGATTAAACAAATATTTATCTCATTTATTTGTTTATCTAAGACGTTGATTATTTAGAATTGTTTTATCATCAAAAATAGATCTTCTCCCACTACATCCCAAAAGCGATGATAAAATGGTGATGACATTCCATCCGGTCCATGAGTTTTTTCTGGGTTTACCGAGAAAAGAGCAACTCTAACTTCTTCTTTCGATACTTCTTTAATAAGGTCGAATTTTCCGCGTCTGAGATCTTCCTTGAAATATTTTTTAAAGGATAATTTATCTCACCCATTAAACCCGAGTGGAAAAGGTTTCCAAAGTAATCGACCGCCAAGTTTTCAATCCCTTCTTCATTATCGATCCATTTTCCTTCTTCCTTCAAAAGCCCGATAATTATATTCCTTGCTCTTCTTTGCTTTGTCGTAGTATTAAAAACATTGTATTTTGATCTCCTTCTTTAAGCCAGTTTGCAAGACTTTTTATTTTCCAAAAAACTTCTTCTTCTTTATATGCTTCACAAAGCATCCTTTTTATCTTTAGAAGTTTCTCAGATGAGATAAAATTGTGCGCCATAGATCTATCTATTTCATCTTGGAGATTTTTAATCTTCTTCTCTAAGTTTGAAACTGCCCCTTTCTTCCAAACGCATATGGTTCTTCTACAATTTTGAACCTTCCTAGGCACCGAAATGGTCTCATCTTGTGTAACACACTTCCAACCTTCTATGATCGCTTCCTTTAGACATGGCTTACCAATACAGCTCTTGTCAAACATAAAGGTTCTCTTTATACTACGAGATTTCCCTTTAATAGAAACTAACAATGGTGTATGATCTGAAGCCCATAATTTTAGATACTCCACCATAGCGTGGAAAGAATTTTTGTGCCAATCGTCGTTACCCATTGCTCTATCTAGTCTACATTCAATCAAACCTCTATTCCTCCTTCCTACCCAATAAAATGAATTTCCTTAATGATAAATTATGATTGTTTGTGACTGAGTAAAATCTATTGATCAAGTAGTGAATCTGTCATATATTATAAAATTTATATATGAATTGAATTTTTTTAGTAAACACTATGTGTAATCATTAAATTCAAAACTACAATATAGCGTAAGAAACCTCAAATAGATAAGATGAATTTTTGATTGCTAATATATAACTAATTTATTATGTAAATTAAGCTACAATTATTTTGAGGTTAAAATACAAAATTACATAACTAAGTAATCGTCTTTTATTTCACTTAGATAAGTATGGATAAGTCTTGGATAAACAAAGATCCTTTATCTTTAGAATATAGAGAGGGAGTCGACGGTTTCCTTGATTTTGCATTTGGCAGAATTCAAGTGGAAATGTTAAAATGCCCTTGTACTACATGTTATCTAACTAAACATAAGTCAAGAATTGATATTGGTGGTGATTTACAACAATACGGTTTTATGATTTCTTATACTAATTAGGTATTACATGGAGAGAAGCTTTATACGACTTCAAATATTAATGAAGTTGTTATAGAGACACACACCAGTCTAGTTGTTGTAGGCCACTCGATGAATGATCTGTTGAATGATACGTTCGCTAACTACCCTGAACCACCAAACGATGGAGATGTGCCACCATTACAAGGAGTTGATCGAGTAACCCATAGTCTAGAAGATCCAATATTCAACAACGCAGACGAGCCGTATAGCAGTCATGAAGGGTCTGTATTTGAAGAGATGTTAGGTAAATATAGTCAAGAGATTTACACATGTTGTACGAAGTTCACAAAGCTATCCTTTATTCTGAAACTGTATCATATCAAGTTTTTTTATTGGATAAGCGACAAAGGAATATCTATGGTTATTGAGTTGATTAGAGAAGCATTTGACATGGCGAAAATACCAGAGTCATTCAGACACATGAAAAAGGTGAACCGCAAGTTGGGTTTGTCTTACGATACAATCCACGTATGTCTTAACAATTGTATGTTATACTAGGAAGGAAATGCAACTAAAGATAATTGTGAGGTGTGCCGGTTATCAAGATGCAATCAAAGCAAAAAATAAAGTATTGAAGAACCGAAAACATCTTAAGTTTCGATTTCTTATGAAGGACTAGAATCATCTGAAATACAAGAGCCTTTAGAAGTACCTGAGTCATCTACGCCAAACAATAAGAAGAAGAAGAAGAAGGAGAGAACAATACCCGCGAAAGTATTAAGATACTTCCCTTTGAAGGCACGCCTGTAACGACAATTCATATCATCAAAAACAACAAATGACATGAGATGGCATGCAACTGAATGTCCTACTGACGGTAAGCTAAGGAATCCTAGATATAACCTGTCTTGGAAATCATTTGATAGTGGATTCCCAGATTTTGCATCAGACCCTAGGAATGTCCAGCTAGGCCTAGCTACCGATGGCTTCAACCCCTTTGGGATGATGAGTTTAAGCTATAGAATTTGGCCGGTCATTTTGTTTTCTTATAATCTTCCTCCTTGGATTTCAATGAAGAAGACGTCGATGATTCTTTCAATGATAATTCCTGGTAAACATGGACCTGATAATGATATAGATGTATTTCTGCAACATCTTGTGAAAGAATTGAAAGAGTTGTGGACAGATGGAGTTCAAACCAGAGACACTTCTACTAAAGAAACATTCAATATGCGTGCAGCTGTGATGTGGACTTCTAGTGATTTTCCGCGTTTAGGGAACCTACCAGGGTGGATTACTTACGCTGCATTGGCGTGCCCGACTTGCACCTATGACTTTGCAGAACATCATCTACGCTATGGTGGGAAAAATGATTTCATGGGCTATCGTCGATGGTTGTCAGTAGATCATAGATTCTATCAAAACAAAGCTTCGTTTGATGGAACCGTGGAGAATAGAACTCTTCCAATTACCCCATCGGGTTCTACAATTACAAAACAAAAAGACAAAGTTAACATAACTTTAGGAAAGAAAGTTGATTATGTGAGTAAAAAGAGGAGTCAAGCTGATTTAGAAGGCAATGATAGTCAACAATGGAAGAAGAAAAGCATATTTTTTGAATTTCCTTATTGGGAATTTATGAATCCAAGGTATAACTTGGATGTGATGCACATTGAGAAGAATGTGCTTGACAATGTTGTTTACACACTTATAGATGACAAAGGGAAGTCCAAAGATAACATGAAAGCTAGAAAAGACCTTCGTGAAATGGGTATACAATCACATATGTGGCCTGATGATGATGGGAAGTATGAACGAGCAAGCTTCACATTAGATAATGATGGTAAAGACTTGTTCTTAGGTCTTCTAAAGAGCGTTAGAATTCCATATAACTATGGGTCTAATATATCAAATTGTGTTCATTTAAACTATCAGGTCTAAAAATTCATGACACACACATAATTATGAGAAATTTGTTGCCAATAGATGTTATGGGTTTGTTGCAAGAGGAAGTTGTAGCAACAATTATAGAGCTTTGTAGATTTTTCCGAGATATATCATCGGAAGTGATTGATGTGAATGAGTTGGATAGGCTGCAAGAGCGTATAATTATGACTTTATGCCGTATGGAGATGATTTTCCCTCCATCATTTTTCACAGTGATGGTACATTTAACAATTCATCTCGTTGAAGAGGTAAAACAAGGTGGACCTATAGTGTTTCGTTAGATGTATCCAATAGAAAGGTTAGTCATTTCTGTTGTCAATTTAATACATTTAGATATTAAATAAGGTAAAAGTGACACGAGTTTATTAGTGTAAATCTAGAACCCTAGGATACTACAAAAAATATGTGAGGAATCGTGCCAGGCCGGAAGGGTCTATATGAGAGCAATATCTGGCTGACGAGTGTGTTACGTTTTGCTCAATGTATCTTGAAGATATTGAGACAAGATTCAATAGGGTTGGACGAGTTGATGATCGTCAAAAAATTGAATATTTGAAAGTAGGCTCAGAACTACAAGAACTACATGCATGTACTAGTAGATTTGTTGGTGTTGGACATGTCCAAAAAATGTCTTATATTGAGAGGCAACAAGCACATAGATTAATTCTCATCAATTGTAGCTTCGTCGACGTTCACGCAATAATAGGGGATATAAACAAGCACATGTAAATGGGCTAACTCTGGAGATGATGATGAAGATGAACCTTATATTTTGGCCTCACAAGCGAAGATGGTATATTATGTCAAAGATCCTTTGAATCAAGATGGGATATTGCCGTAAACGTGCAGCCTAGGGACTTATATGATATGGGTGAGTAAAATATATTGAACTTATAGCAATAGAACATTTAAATTTTTTGTTTGATCTTTATATCTTAACTCCTATCTTAACTTCATGTGTGTGGTTAGTTGTGTGGTTATGTTCTTTGTTTAATATTTAGGACATTATTATTGTTTTTTTATTACCTAACTTAGTCTTTTTTTAATGTGTACATGCCTATGGATTTTATTGATGATGATGAAACAAAGTATACATATGACACTTTTCATCCCCGGTTTGATTCCGGATGGGATACTACTCCCACACTTGTTCCTAAATGCAACAACTACAAATAGAATGTCAAATTCATCGGTAATTGAAAAATTAGTGTTTGTTGAAATGTATACTAATCTTATTAGTGCCTCAATTATCTTTCTACAAGTTTAGAGAACTTATGAAACATCTATCAACGCATATTCTATGACTCTAAACAAAGTTTCATGCAACAAGAGTGCTTATTAGTGCCTCAATGATCTTTGCAAAAGTTCCATGAACTTATAAAATATCTAACAACTCATATTATAGGACTCTAAACCTAGTTTCTTGCAACATGAGTGCTTATTAGTGCATTTATGATCTTTGTACAAGTTTCACAAACTTACGAAACATCTAACAACCGGATTCTAGGACTCTAACCCAGGGTTCATGCAACATGAGTTATTATAAGTGCCTCAATTATCTTTGTACAAGTTTGACGAACTTATGAAACATCTAACAACACATATTGTAGGACTCGAAACCAAGTTTCATGAAACATGAGTTCTTATAAGTGCCTCAATGATCGTTGTACAAGTTTTACGAACTTATGAAACATCTAACAAAGCATATTGTAGGACTCTAAACCAACGTTTATACAACATGAGTGCTTGTTAGTTCCTTAATGATCTTTGTACAAGTTTCACAAACTTACGAAACATCTAACAACGTGATTCTAGCACTCTAAACCAAGTTTCATGAAACATGAGTTTTTATAAGTGCTTCAATGATTGTTGTACATGTTTGACGAACTTACAAAACATCTAACAACGCATATTCTATTACTCTAAACAAATTTTCATGCAACAATAGTGCTTATTAGTGCCTCAATGATATTTGTAAAAGTATCACAAACTTAAGAAACATATAACAACCGGATTCTAGGACTCTAACAACGCATATTGTAGTACTCCAAACCAAGTTTCATGAAAAATGAGTTCTTATAAGTGCCTCAATGATCGTTGTACAAGTTTCACAAACTTATGAAACATCTAACAACACATATTCTAGGACTCTAAACCAAGTTTCATGCAACATGAATTCTTATTTGTGCCTCAAAAATCTTTGTACAAGTTTCACGAACTTATAAAACATCTAACAACACATATTCTAAGACTCTAAATCAAGGTTCATGCAACATGAGTTCTTATAAGTGTCTCAATGATCTTTGTACAAGTTCAGAAACATACGAAACATCTAATAACACATATTCTTTGACTCTAAACCAAGTTTCATGCAACATGAGTTCTTATATATGCCACATAGATCTTCGTACAAGTTTCACGAACTTATGAAACAATTAACAACGCATATTCTAGGACTCTAAATAAAGTTTCATGCAACACGAGTTCTTATAAGTACCTCAATGACCGTTGTACAAGTTTCCCGAACTTATGAAACATCTAACAACGCATATTGTAGGACTCTAAACCAAGTTTCATACAACATGAGTGCTTATTATTGCCTCAATGATCTTTTTACAAGTTTCATGAAATTATGAAACATCTAACATCGCATATTCTAGGACTCTAAACCAAGTTTCATGCAACATGACTGCTTATTATTGCCTCAATGATCTTTTTGCAAGTTTCACAAACTTACGAAACATCTAACAACGTGATTCTGGGACTCTAAACCAATTTTCATGCAACATAAGTTCTTGTTAGTGCATCAATGATATTTGTACAAGGTTCATGAACTTATGAAACATCTACAACGCATATTCTAGGGCTCTAATCCGAGTTTCATGCAACATGAGTACTTATAAGTGCCTCAATGTTCTTTGTACAAGTATCACAAACTTATGAAACATCTAACAACGCATATTCTAGGACTCTAACCAAGTTTCATGCAACATGAGTTCTTAGAAGTGCCTTAATGATCTTTGTACAAGTTTCACAAAGTTATGAAACATCTAACAACACATATTCTAGGACTCAAAACCAATTTCATGCAACATGAGTTCTTATAAGTGTTTCAATGATCTTTGAACAAGTTTCACAAACTTACGAAACATCTAACAACGCATATTCTAGGACTCTAAACCAAGTTTCATGCAACATGAGTTCTTATAAGTGCCTCAATGATCTTCGTACAAGTCTCATGAACTTATAAAACACCTAAAAACGTTATTCTAGGATTCTAACCAAGTTTCATGCAACATCAGTGCTTATTAGTGCCTCAATGATATTTGTACAAGTTTCACGAACTTATAAAATATTTAACAACGCATTTTCTAGGACTCTAAACCAAGTTTCATGCAACATGAGTTCTTATTAGTGCCTCAATGATCTTTTTACAAGTGTCACGAACTTATAAAACATCAAACAACGCATATTCTAGGACTCTAAACAAAGTTTCATTCAACATGAGTTCTTATTAGTGCCTCGATGATCGTTGTATAAGTTTCACAAACTTATGAAACATCTAACAACACATATTCTAGGACTCTATACCAAGTTTCTAACAACGCATATTCTAGGACTCTAAACCAAGTTTCATGCAACATGAGTTCTTATTAAGGCCTCAATGATCTTTGTACAAGTTTCACCAATTTATAAAACATCTAACAACGCATATTCTAGGACTCTAAACCAAGTTTCATGCAACATGAGTTCTTATTAGTGCATCAATGATCGTTGTACAAGTTTCACGAACTTATGAAACATCTATCAACGCATATTCTAGGACTCTATACCAAGTATCATGAAACATGAGTTCTTATAACTGCCTCAATGATCGTTGTAGAAGTTTCACGAACAAATAAAACATCTAACAAAGAATATTTTAGGACTCTAAACAAACTTTCATACAACATAAGTGCTTATTAGTGCCTCAATGATCTTTGTACAAGTTTCACAAACTTACGAAACATCTAACAACGTGATTGTAGGACGCTTTATCAAGTTTCTTGAAACGTGAGTTCTTATAAATGCTTCAATGATCGTTGTACATGTTTGACAAACATACAAAACATCTAACAACGCATATTCTATGGCTCTAAACAAAGTTTCATGCACCAAATGTGTTTATTAGTGCATCAATGATCTTTGTAAAAGTTTCATGAACTTATGAAATATCTAACAACGCATATTATAGGCCTCTAAACAAAGTTTCATGCAACATGAGTGCTTATTAGTGCCTTAATGATCTTTGTAAAAGTTTCACAAACTTACGAAACATCTAACAATGCATATTCTAGGACTCTAACCCAAGGTTCATGCAACATGAGTTATTAAAAATTCCTCAAGGATCTTTGTACATGTTTCACGAACTTATGAAACATCTAACAATGCATATTTTAGGACTCTAAACCAAGTTTCATGAAACATGAGTTCTTATAAGTGCCTCAATGATCGTTGTACAAGTTTTACGAACTTAGGAAACATCTAACAACGCATATTCTAGGACTCTAAACCATGTTTCATTCAACATGAATTCTTATTAGTGCCTCAATAATCTTTATACAAGTTTCACGAACTTATAAAACATCTAACAACGCATATTCTAAGACTCTAAACCAGGTATCATGCAACATGAGTTCTTATAAGTGTCTCAATGATCTTTGTTCTAGTTTCATATCATACGAAACATCTAACAACACATATTATAGGACTCTAAACCAAGTTTCTTGCGACATAAATTCTTATAAGTGCAACAACGATCTTCGTACAAGTTTCACGAAATTATGAAACATCTAACAACGCATATTCTAGGACTCTAAATCAAGTTTCATGCAACACAAATTCTTATAAGTGCCTCAATTACCGTTGTACAAGTTTCAGGAACTTATGAAACATCTACCAACGCATATTGTAGGACTCTAAACTAAGTTTCATTCAACACGAGTGCTTATTAGTGTCTCAATGATCTTTGTACAAGTTTCATGAAATTATGAAACATCTAACAACGCATATTCTAGGACTTTAAACCATGTATCATGCAACATGAGTTCTTATTAGTGCCTCAATGATCGTTGTACAAGTTTCACAAACTTATGAAACATCTAACAACACATATTCTAGGACTGTATACCAAGTTTCATGCAACACGAGTTCTTATAAGTGCCTCAGTGACCGTTGTACAAGTTTCACGAACTTATGAAACATCTAACAACGCATATTATAGGACTCTAAACCAAGTTTCATGCAAAGTGAAAGCTTATTAGTGCCTCAATGATCTTATAAGTGCCACAATGATCTTTGTACAAGTTTCATGAAAACATGAAACATCTAAAAACGCATATTCTGGGACTCTAAACTATGTTTCATGCCACATGAGTGCTTATTAGTTTTATTAATGACCTTTGTACAAGTTTCACGAACTTACGAAACTTCTAACAATGCATATTGTAGGACTCTAATCCAAGTTTCATGTAACATGAGTTCTTATAAGTTCCTCAATGATCTTCATACAAGTTTCACAAACTTATGAAACAACTAACAACGCATATTCTAGAACTCTAAACCATGTTTCATGCAACATGGGTTCGTATAAATGTCTCAATGATCTTTGTACATGTTTCAAGAACTTATGAAATATTTAACAACGCATATTCTAGGAATCTAAACCAAGTTTCATGAAACATGAGTTCCTATTAGTACCTCAATGATCTTTGTACAAGTTTCACGAACTTATGAAACATATAACAACACATATTCTAGGACTCTAAACCAAGTTTCATGCAACATGAGTTCTTATTAGTGCCTCGATGATCGTTGTGCAAGTTTAACAAACATATGAAACATCTAACAACGCATATTCTAGGACTCTATAACAAGTTTCATGCAACATGAGTTATTATAAGTGCCTTAATGATCGTTGTACAAGTTTCACGAACTTACGAAACATTTAACAACGCATATTCTTGGACTCTAAACCAAGTTTCATGCAATATGAGTGCTTATTAGTGCCTCAATGATCTTTGCACAAGTTTCACGAACTTATGAAACATCTAAAAACGCATATTCTAGTACTCTAAAACAAGTTTCATGAAACATGAGTTCTTATTAGTGCCTCAATGATCTTCGTAAAAGTTTCATGAAATTATGAAATATCTAACAACGCAAATTCTAGGACTATAAACAAAGTTTCATGCAACATGAGTTCTTATTAGTGCCTCAATAATCTTTGTACAAGTTTCACGAACTTATGAAACATCTATCAACGCATATTTAAGGACTCTAAACCAAGTTTCATGCAACATGAGTTCTTATAAGTGTCTCAATGATCTTTGTACAAGTTTCAGAAACTTACGAAACTTCTAACAACGCATATTCTAGGACTCTAAATTAAGCTTCATGCAACATGAGTTCTTGTAAGTGTCTTAATGATCTTTATAAAAGTTTCACAAACTTATGAAACATTTAACAACACATATTCTAGGACTCAAAACCAATTTTCATGCAACATGAGTTCTTATAAGTGTCTCAATGATCTATGTACAAGTTTCGGAAACTTACGAAACATCTAACAACACATATTATAGGACTCTAAACCAAGTTTCATGCAACATGAGTTCTTATAAATGCCTCAACGATCTTCGTACAAGTTTCATGAACTTATGAAACATCTAACAACGTGATTCTAAGACTCTAAACCAAGGGTCATGCAACATGAGTTATTATAAGTGCCTCAATGATCTTTGTACAAGTTTCACGAATGTATGAAACATCTAACAACACATATGGTAGGACTCTAAACAAAGTTTCATGCAACATGAGTTCTTATAAGTGCTTCAATGATCGTTGTACAAGTTTCACGAACTTACGAAAAATCTAACAACACATATCCTAGGGCTCTAATCCAAGTTTCATGCAACATGAGTTCTTATTAGTGCTTCAATAATCTTTGTACAAGTTTCACGAACTTATGAAACATCTAACAACACATATTCTAGGACTCTAAACCCAGTTTCAGTCAACATAAGTGCTTATTAGTGCATTAATGATCTTTGTACAAGTTTCGCGAACTTATGAAACATATAACAACGCATATTCTAGGACTCTAAACCAAGTTTCATGCAACATGAGTTCTTATTAGTGCCTTAATGATCGTTTACAAGTTTCACAAACTTATGAAACATCTAACAATACATATTCTAAGGCTCAAAACCAAGTTTCATGCAACATGAGTTATTATAAGTTTCTCTATGATCTTTTTACAAGTTTCACAAACTTACGAAACATCTAACAACGCATATTCTAGGACTCTAAACCAAGTTTCATACAACATGAGTTCTTATAAGTGCCTCAATGATCTTTGTACAAGTCTCATGAACTTATGAAACACCTAACAACGTTATTCTAGGTCACTAAACAAAGGTTCATGCAACATGAGTGCATATTAGTGCCTCAATGATCTTAGTACAAGTTTCACGAACTTATGATACATCTAACAACGCATATTCTAGAACTCTAAACCCAGTTTCATGCAACATAAGTGCTTATTAGTGCCTCAATTATCTTTGTACAAGTTTCACGGACTTATGAAAAATCTAACAACACATATTCTAGGACTCTAAACCAAGTTTCATGCAACATGAGTTTTTATTAGTGCCTCAATGATCGTTTACAAGTTTCAGAAACTTATAAAACATCTAACAATACATATTCTAGGACTCTATGAAAAATTTCATGCAACATGATTTCTTATAAGTGCCTTATTCATCGTTGTACAAGTTTCTTAAATTTATGAAACATCTAACAACGCATATTATAGGACTCTAAACCAAGTTTCATGCAATATGAGTGCTTATTAGTGCCTCAATGATCTTTCTAGAAGTTTCATGAACTTATGAAACATCTAACAACGCATATTCCATGACTCTATACCAAGTTTCATGCAACATGAGTGCTTATTAGTTTTATTAATGATCTTTGTACAAGTTTCACGAACTTACGAAACTTCTAAAAACGCATATTCTAGGACTCTAAACCATGTTTCATGCAACATGTGTTCGTATAAGTGTCTCAATGATCTTTTTACATGTTTCAAGAACTTGTGAAATATTTAACAACGCATATTCTAGGAATCTAAACCAAGTTTCATGAAACATGAGATCTTATTAGTACCTCAATGATCTTTGTACAAGTTTCACGAACTTATGAAACATCTAACAACGTGATTCTGAGACTCTAAACGAAGTTTCATGCAACATAAGTTCTTATAAGTGTCTCAATGATCGTTGTACAAGTTTCATGAACTTATGAAACATTTACACCGTATATTCTAGGACTCTAAACCAAGTTTCATGCAACATGAGTGCTTACTATTGGCTCTATGATCTTTGTACAAGTTTCACGAACTTACGAAACTTCTAACAACGCATATTGTAGGAGTCTAATCCGAGTTTCATGCAACATGAGTTCTTATAAGTGCCTCAATGTTCTTTTTACAAGTATCACAAACTTATGAAACATCTAACAACGCATATTCTAGGACTCTAAACCAAGTTTCATGCAACATGAGTTCTTAGAAGTGTCTTAATGATCTTTGTACAAGTTTTACAAACTTATGAAACATCTAACAACACATATTCTAGGACCCTAAACTAAGTTTCATGCAACATGGGTTCTGATAAATGTCTTAATGATTTTATACAAATTTCACAAACTTATGAAACATCTAACAACACATATTCTAGGACTCAAAACCAATTTTCATGAAACATGAGTTCTTATAAGTGTCTCAATGATCTTTGAAAAAGTTTCACAAACTTACGAAACATCTAACAACGCATATTTTAGGATTCTAAACCAAGTTTCATGCAACATGAGTTCTTATAAGTGCCTCAATGATCTTCGTACAAGTCTCATGAACTTATAAAACACCTAAAAACGTTTTATGCTACATGAGTGCTTATTAGTGCCTCAATGATCTTTGTACAAGTTTCACGAACTTATAAAATATTTAACAACGCATTTTCTAGGACTCTAAACCAAGTTTCATGCAACATGAGTTCTTATTAGTGTCTCAATGATCTTTTTACAAGTGTCACGAACTTATAAAACATATAACAACACATATTCTAGGACCCTAAACCAAGTTTCATTTAACATGAGTTCTTATTAGTGCCTCGATGATCGTTGTACAAGTTTCACAAACTTATAAAACATCTAACAACACATATTCTAGGACTCTATACCAAGTTTCTAACAACGTATATTAGAGGACTCTAAACTAAGTTTCAGGCAACATGAGTTCTTATAATTCCATCATAGATCTTCGTACAGGTTTCATGAACTAATGAACCATCTAACAACGTGATTCTAAGACTCTAAACCAAGGTTCAAGCAACATGATTTATTATAAGTGCCTCAATGATCTTTGTACAAGTTTCACGAACTTATGAAACATCTAACATCACATATTGTAGGACTCTAAACAAAGTTTCATGCAACATAAGTTCTTATAAGTGCCTCAATGATCGTCGTACAAGTTTCTCGAACTTATGAAAAATCTAACAACGCATATTCTAGAACTCTAAACCAAGTTTCATGCTACATGAGTTCTTATTTGTGCCTCAATGATCTTTGTACAAGTTCCATGAACTTAAGAAATATCTAACAACGCATATTCTAGGATTCTAAACCAAGTTTCATGTAATATGAGTTCTTATTAGTGCCTCAATTATCTTTCTACAAGTTTAGAGAACTTATGAAACATCTATCGACGCATATTCTATGACTCTAAACAAAGTTTCAAGCAACAAGAGTGCTTATTAGTGCCTCAATGATCTTTGTAAAAGTTTCATGAACTTATGAAATATCTAACAACTCATATTGTAGGACTCTAAACCTAGTTTCTTGCAACATGAGTGCTTATTAGTGCATTTATGACCTTTGTACAAGTTTCACAAACTTACGAAACATCTAACAACCGGATTCTAGGACTCTAACCCAAGGTTATTATAAGTGCCTCAATTATCTTTGTACAAGTTTCACGAACTTATGAAACATCTAACAACGCATATTGTAGGAATCCAAACCAAGTTTCATGAAACATGAGTTCTTATAAGTGCCTCAATGATCGGTGTACAAGTTTCACGAACTTATGACACATCTAACAAAGCATATTGTAGGACTCTAAACCAAATTTTATACAACATGAGTGCTTATTAGTGCCTCAATGATCTTTGTACAGGTTTCACAAACTTACGAAACATCTAATAACGTGATTCTAGCACTCTAAACCAAGTTTCATGAAACATGAGTTTTTATAAATGCTTTAATGATTGTTGTACATGTTTGACGAACTTACGAAACATCTAACAACGCATATTCTATGACTCTAAACAAATTTTCTTGCAACAAGAGTGCTTATTAGTGCCTCAATGATCTTTGTAAAAGTATCACAAACTTACGAAACATCTAACAACCGGATTCTAGGACTCTAACCCAAGGTTCATGCAACTCGAAGTGCCTCAATGATCTTTGTACAAGTTTCACGAACTTATGAAACATCTAACAACGCATATTGTAGTACTACAAACCAAGTTTCATGAAAAATGAGTTCTTATAAGTGCCTCAATGATCGTTGTACAAGTTTCACGAACTTATGAAACATCTAACAACACATATTCTAGGACTCTAAACCAAGTTTTATGCAACATGAGTGCTTATTAGTGCCTCGATGATCTTTGTACAAGTTTCACGAACTTATAAAATATTTAACAACAAATTTTCTAGGACTCTAAACCAAGTTTCATGCAACATGCGTTCTTATTAGTGCCTCAATGATCTTTTTACAAGTGTCACAAAATTATAAAACATCTAACAACGCATATTCTAAGACTCTAAACAAAGTTTCATTCAACATGAGTTCTTATTAGTGCCTCGATGATCGTTGTACAAGTTTCACAAACTTATGAAACATCTAACAACACATATTCTAGGACTCTATACCAAGTTTGTAACAACGTATATTGTAGGACTCTAAACTAAGTTTCAGGCAACATGAGTTCTTATAATTGCATCATAGATCTTCGTATAGGTTTCATGAACTAATGAACCATCTAACAACGTGATTCTAAGACTCTAAACCAAGGTTTAAGTAACATGAGTTATTATAAGTTCCTCAATGATCTTTGTACAAGTTTCACGAACTTATGAATAGTGCCTCAATAATCTTTCTACAAGTTTAGAGAATTTATAAAACATTTAACAATGCACATTCTAGGACTCTAAACCAAGTTTCATGCAACATGAGTTCTTAAAAGTGTCTCAATGATCTTTATACAAGTTTCGGAAACTTACGAAACTTCTAACAACGCATATTGTAGGATTCTAATCAAAGTTTCATGCAATATTAGTTCTTTTAAGTGTCTTAATGATCTTTGTACAAGTTTCACAAACTTATGAAACATCTAACAACACATATTGTAGGACTCTAATCCAAGTTTCATGCAACATGAGTTCTTATTAGTGCCTCTATGATCTTTGTACAAGTTCCATGAACTTATGAAATATCTAACAACGCATATTTTAGGACTCTAAACCAAGTTTCATGCAACATGAGTTCTTATTAAGGCCTCAATGATCTTTGTACAAGTTTCACCAATTTATAAAACATCTAAAGAAGCATATTCTATGACTCTAAACCAAGTTTCATGCAACATGAGTTCTTATTAGTGCCTCAATGATCGTTGTACAAGTTTCACGAACTTATGAAACATCTATCAACGCATATTCTAGGACTCTATACCAAGTATCATGAATTATGAGTTCTTATAACTACCTCAATGATCGTTGTACAAGTTTCACGAACAAATGAAACATCTAACAAAGAATATTTTAGGACTCTAAACCAACTTTCATACAACATAAGTGCTTATTAGTGCCTCAATGATCTTTGTACAAGTTTCACAAACTTAGGAAACATCTAACAACGTGATTCTAGGACTCTTTATCAAGTTTCTTGAAACGTGAGTTCTTATAAATGCTTCAATGATCGTTGTACATGTTTGACAAACTTACGAAACATCTAACAACGCATATTCTATGGCTCTAAACAAAGTTTCATGCACCAAGAGTGTTTAGTAGTGCATCAATGATCTTTGTAAAAGTTTCATGAACTTATGAAATATCTAACAACGCATATTGTAGGACTCTAAACAAAGTTTCATGCAACATGAGTGCTTATTAGTGCCTTAATGATCTTTGTACAAGTTTCACAAACTTACGAAACATCTAACAATGCATATTCTAGGACTCTAACCCAAGGTTCATGCAACATGAGTTATTATAAATTCCTCAATGATCTTTGTACAAGTTTCACAAACTTATGAAACATCTAACAACACATATTCTAGGACTCTATACCAAGTTTGTAACAACGTATATTGTAGGACTCTAAACTACGTTTCAGGCAACATGAGTTCTTATAATTGCATCATAGATCTTCGTATAGGTTTCATGAACTAATGAACCATCTAACAACGTGATTCTAAGACTCTAAACCAAGGTTTAAGTAACATGAGTTATTATAAGTTCCTCAATGATCTTTGTACAAGTTTCACGAACTTATGAAACATCTAACATCACATATTGAGTTCTTATTAGTGCCTCAATAATCTTTCTACAAGTTTAGAGAATTTATAAAACATCTAACAATGCACATTCTAGGACTCTAAACCAAGTTTCATGCAACATGAGTTCTTAAAAGTGTCTCAATGATCTTTGTACAAGTTTCGGAAACTTACGAAACTTCTAACAACGCATATTGTAGGATTCTAATCAAAGTTTCATGCAATATTAGTTCTTTTAAGTGTCTTAATGATCTTTGTACAAGTTTCACAAACTTATGAAACATCTAACAACACATATTGTAGGACTCTAATCCAAGTTTCATGCAACATGAGTTCTTATTAGTGCCTCTATGATCTTTGTACAAGTTCCATGAACTTATGAAATATCTAACAACGCATATTTTAGGACTCTAAACCAAGTTTCATGCAACATGAGTTCTTATTAAGGCCTCAATGATCTTTGTACAAGTTTCACCAATTTATAAAACATCTAAAGAAGCATATTCTATGACTCTAAACCAAGTTTCATGCAACATGAGTTCTTATTAGTGCCTCAATGATCGTTGTACAAGTTTCACGAACTTATGAAACATCTATCAACGCATATTCTAGGACTCTATACCAAGTATCATGAATTATGAGTTCTTATAACTGCCTCAATGATCGTTGTACAAGTTTCACGAACAAATGAAACATCTAACAAAGAATATTTTAGGACTCTAAACCAACTTTCATACAACATAAGTGCTTATTAGTGCCTCAATGATCTTTGTACAAGTTTCACAAACTTACGAAACATCTAACAACGTGATTCTAGGACTCTTTATCAAGTTTCTTTAAACGTGAGTTCTTATAAATGCTTCAATGATCATTGTACATGTTTGACAAACTTACGAAACATCTAACAACGCATATTCTATGGCTCTAAACAAAGTTTCATGCACCAAGAGTGTTTAGTAGTGCATCAATGATCTTTGTAAAAGTTTCATGAACTTATGAAATATCTAACAACGCATATTGTAGGACTCTAAACAAAGTTTCATGCAACATGAGTGCTTATTAGTGCCTTAATGATCTTTGTACAAGTTTCACAAACTTACGAAACATCTAACAATGCATATTCTAGGACTCTAACCCAAGGTTCATGCAACATGAGTTATTATAAATTCCTCAATGATCTTTGTACAAGTTTCACGAACTTATGAAACATCTAACAATTCATATTTTAGGACTCTAAACCAAGTTTCATGAAACATGAGTTCTTATAAGTGCCTCAATGATCGTTGTACAAGTTTCACGAACTTAGGAAACATCTAACAACGCATATTCTAGGACTCTAAACCATGTTTCATTCAACATGAATTCTTATTAGTGCCTCAATAATCTTTATACAAGTTTCACGAACTTATGAAACATCTAACAACGCATATTCTAAGACTCTAAACCAGGTATCCTGCAACATGAGCTCTTATAAATGTCTCAATGATATTTGTTATAGTTTCAGATCATACGAAACATCTAACAACACATATTCTAGGAATCTAAACCAAGTTTCATGCAACATAAGTTCTTATAAGTTCCACAACAATCTTCGTACAAGTTTCACGAAATTATGAAACATCTAACAACGCATATTCTAGGACTCTAAATCAAGTTTCATGCAACACGAGTTCTTATAAGTGCCTCAATTACCGTTGTACAAGTTTCAGGAACTTATGAAACATCTAACAACACATATTGTAGGACTCTAAACTAAGTTTCATTCAACACGAGTGCTTATTAGTGCCTCAATGATCTTTGTACAAGTTTCATAAAATTATGAAAAATCTAACAACGCATATTCTAGGACTTTAAACCATGTATCATGCAACATGAGTTCTTATTAGTGCCTCAATGATCGTTGTACAAGTTTCACAAACTTATGAAACATCTAACAACGCATATTCTAGGACTCTATACCAAGTTTCATGCAACCCGAATTCTTATAAGTGCCTCAGTGACCGTTGTACAAGTTTCCCGAACTTATGAAACATCTAACAACGCATATTATAGGATTCTAAACCAAGTTTCATGCAACGTGAAAGCTTATTAGTGCCTCAATGATCTTATAAGTGCCGCAATGATCTTTGTACAAGTTTCATGAAAACATGAAACATCTAAAAACGCATATTCTGGGACTCTAAACTATGTTTCATGCCACATGAGTGCTTATTAGTTTTATTAATGATCTTTGTACAAGGTTCACGAACTTACGAAACTTCTAACAATGTATATTGTAGGACTCTAATCCAAGTTTCATGTAACATGAGTTCTTATAAGAGCCTCAATGATCTTCATACAAGTTTCCCAAACTTATGAAACATCTAACAACGCATATTCTAGAACTCTAAACCATGTCCCAGTGTCTCAATGATCTTTGTACATGTTTCAAGAACTTATGAATTCTTTAACAACACATATTCTAGGAATCTAAACCAAGTTTCATGAAACATGAGTTCTTATTAGTGCGTCGATGATCATTGTGCAAGTTTAACAAACATATGAAACATCTAACAACGCATATTCTAGGACTCTATAACAAGTTTCATGCAACGTGAGTTATTATAAGTGCCTCAATGATCGTTGTACAAGTTTCACGAACTTACGAAACATATAACAACGCATATTCTTGGACTGTAAACCAAGTTTCATGCAATATGAGTGCTTATTAGTGTCTCAATGATCTTTGCACAAGTTTCACGAACTTATGAAACATCTAAAAACGCATATTCTAGGACTCTAAACCAAGTTTTGTGCAATATGAGTTCTTATTAGTGCCTCAATAATCTTTGTACAAGTGTCACGAACTTATAAAACATCTAACAACACATGGACTCTAAACCTAGTTTCATGCAACATGGGTTCTTATAAGTGTCGCAATGATCGTTGTACAAGTTTCACGAACTTACGAAACATCTAACAACGCATATTCTAGGACTCTAAACCAAGTTTCATGCAACATGAGTTCTTATTAGTGCCTCAATGATCTTTGTACAAGTTCCATGAACTTATGAAATATCTAACAACACATATTCTAGGACTCTAAACCAAGTTTCATGCAACATGAGTTCTTATTAGTGCCTCAGTGATCTTTGTACAAGTTTCACGAACTTACGAAAAATCTAACAACACATATTCTAAGACTCTAAACCTAGTTTCGTGCAACATGAGTTCTTAAAAGTGTCTAAATGATCTTTGTACAATTTTCAGAAATTTACGAAACTTCTAACAACGCATATTGTAGGACTCTAATCCAAGTTTCATGCAATATGAGTTCTTATAAGTGCCTTAAAGATCTTTGTACAAGTTTCACAAACTTATGAAACATCTAACAACGTATATTCTAGGACTCCAAACCAAGTTTCATGCAACATGAGTTCTTACAAGTGTCTTAATGATCTTTGTACAAGTTTCACAAACTTATCAAACATCTAACAACACATATTTTAGGACTCTAAACTAAGTTTCATGCGACATGAGTTCTTTTTAGTGCCTCAATGATCGTTTATAAGTTTCACAAACTAATGAAACATCTAACACCACATATTCTAGGACTCTATGACAAGTTTCATGAAACATGATTTCTTATAAGTGCCTCAATGATCATTGTAAAAGTTCCATAACCATATGAAACATCTAATAACCCATATTGTAGGATTCTAAACCAAGTTTCATTAACCATGAGTTCTTTTAAGTGCCTCAACGATCGTTGTAAAAGTTTCAAGAACATATGAAACATCTAACAACGCATATTCTAGGACTCTAAACCAAGTTTCATGCAACGTAAGTGCTTATAAGTGCCTAAATGATCTTGGTACAAGTTTCACGAACTTCTGAAACATTTAACAACGCATTTTCTAGGACTCTAAACCAAGTTTCATGCAACATGAGTTTTTATTTGTGCCTCAATGATCTTTGTACAAGTTTCACTAACTTATGAAACATCTAACAACGCATATTCTAAGACTCTAAACCAAGTTTCATTTAACATATTTTCTTATTAGTGCCTGATGATCGTTGTACAAGTTTCACAAACTTTTGAAACATCTAACAACGCATATTCTAGTACACTAAACCAAGTTTCATGCAACATGAGTTCTTATTAGTGCCTCAATGATCGTTTACAAGTTTCACAAACTTATGAATCATCTAACAACACATATTCTATGACTCTATGATAAGTTTCATGCAACATGATTTTTTATAAGTGCCTCAATGATCGTTGTACAAGTTTCACAAACTTATGAAACATCTAACAACATATATTCTAGGACTCTAAACCAAGTTTCATGCAACATGAGTTCTTATAAGTGCCTCAACGATCTTCGTACAAGTTTCATGAAATTATGAAATATCTAACAACGCAAATTCTAGGACTATAAACCAAGTTTCATGCAACATGAGTTCTTATTAGTGCCTCAATAATTTTTGTACAGGTTTCAAGAACTTATGAAACATCTATCAACGCATATTTAAGGACTCTAAACCAAGTTTCATGCAACATGAGTTCTTATAAGTGTCTCAATGATCTTTGTACAAGTTTCAGAAACTTACGAAACTTCTAACAACGCATATTCTAGGACTCTAAATTAAGCTTCGTGCAACATGAGTTCTTGTAAGTACCTCAATGATCTTTGTACAAGCCTCATGAACTTATGAAACACCTAACAACATTATTCTAGGTCTCTAAACAAAAGTTCATGCAACATGAGTGCATATTAGTGTCTCAATGATCTTAGTACAAGTTTCACGAACTTATGATACATCTAACAACGCATATTATAGGACTCTAAACCCAGTTTCATGCAACATAAGTGCTTATTAGTGCCTCAATTATCTTTGTACAAGTGTCACGGACTTATGAAACATCTAACAACACATATTCTAGTACTCTAAACAAAGTTTCATGCAAAATGAGTTCTTATTAGTGCCCTAATGATCTTTTACAAGTTTCAGAAACTTATAAAACATCTAACAATACATATTCTAGGACTCTATGAAAAATTTCATGCAACATGATTTCTTATAAGTGCCTTATTCATCGTTGTACAGGTTTCTTAAATTTATGAAACATCTAACAACGCATATTATAGGACTCTAAACCAAGTTTCATGCAATATGAGTGCTTATTAGTGCCTCAATGATCTTTCTAGAAGTTTCATGAACTTATGAAACATCTAACAACACATATTCCAGGACTCTATACCAAGTTTCATGCAACATGAGTTCTTGTTAGTTTTATTAATGATCTTTGTACAAGTTTCACAAACTTACGAAACTTCTAACAACGCATATTGTAGGAGTCTAATCCAAGTTTCATGTAACATGAGTTCTTATAAGTACCTCAATGGTCTTTATACAAGTTTCCCAAACTTATGAAACAACTAACAACGCATATTCTAGGACTCTAAACCATGTTTCATGCACATGGTTTCGTATAAGTGTCTCAATGATCTTTTTACATGTTTCAAGAACTTGTGAAATATTTAACAACGCATATTCTAGGAATCTAAACCAAGTTTCATGAAACATGAGATATTATTAGTACCTCAATGATCTTTGTACAAGTTTCACGAACTTAAGAAACATCTAACAACGTGATTTTGATACTCTAAACGAAGTTTCATGCAACATAAGTTCTTATAAGTGCTTCAATGATCGTTGTACAAGTTTCATGAACTTATGAAACATTTACACCGTATATTCTAGGACTCTAAACCAAGTTTCATGCAACATGAGTGCTTACTAGTGTCTCTATGATCTTTGTACAAGTTTCACGAACTTACGAAACTTCTAACAACGCATATTGTAGGAGTCTAATCCGAGTTTCATGCAACATGAGTTCTTATAAGTGCCTCAATGTTCTTTTTACAAGTATCACAAACTTATGAAACATCTAACAACGCATATTCTAGGACTCTAAACCAAGTTTCATGCAACATGAGTTCTTAGAAGTGTCTTAATGATCTTTGTATAAGTTTTACAAACTTATGAAACATCTAACAACACATATTCTAGGACTCTAAATTAAGTTTCATGCAACATGGGTTCTTATAAATGTCTTAATGATTTTATACAAATTTCACAAACTTATGAAACATCTAACAACACATATTCTAGGACTCAAAACCAATTTTCATGCAACATGAGTTCTTATAAGTGTCTCAATGATCTTTGAACAAGTTTCACAAACTTACGAAACATCTAACAACACATATTCTAGGATTCTAAACCAAGTTTCATGCAACATGAGTTCTTATAAGTGCCTAAATGATCTTCGTACAAGTCTCATGAACTTATAAAACACCTAAAAACGTTATTCTAGGATTTTAAACCAAGTTTTATGCAACATGAGTGCTTATTAGTTCCTCAATGATCTTTGTACAAGTTTCACGAACTTATAAAATATTTAACAACGCATTTTCTAGGACTCTAATCCAAGTTTCATGCAACATGAGTTTTTATTAGTGCCTCAATGATCTTTTTACAAGTGTCACGAACTTATAAAACATCTAACAACACATATTCTAGGACCCTAAACCAAGTTTCATTTAACATGAGTTCTTATTAGTGCCTCGATGATCGTTGTACAAGTTTCACAAACTTATGAAACATCTAACAACACATATTCTAGGACTCTATACCAAGTTTCTAACAAGGTATATTAGAGGACTCTAAAATAAATTTCAGGCAACATGAGTTCTTATAATTCCATCATAGATCTTCGTACAAGTTTCATGAACTAATGAACCATCTAACAACGTGATTCTAAGACTCTAAACCAAGGTTCAAGCAACATGATTTATTATAAGTGCCTCAATGATCTTTGTACAAGTTTCACGAACTTATGAAACATCTAACATCACATA
Organism: Cochlearia excelsa; assembly: GCA_963556525.1. Taxonomy (NCBI): domain Eukaryota; kingdom Viridiplantae; phylum Streptophyta; class Magnoliopsida; order Brassicales; family Brassicaceae; genus Cochlearia; species Cochlearia excelsa. The sequence goes on along the minus strand of OY748327.1, from coordinate 31,793,344 downwards.
TTGTAGGACTCTAAACAAAGTTTCATGCAACATGAGTTCTTATAAGTGCCTCAATGATCGTCATACAAGTTTCTCGAACTTACGAAAAATCTAACAACGCATATTCTAGGACTCTAAACTAAGTTTCATGCTACATGAGTTCTTATTTGTGCCTCAATGATCTTTGTACAAGTTCCATGAACTTATGAAATATCTAACAACGCATATTCTAGGATTCTAAACCAAGTTTCATGAAACATGAGTTCTTATTAGTGCCTCAATTATCTTTCTACAAATTTAGAGAACTTATGAAACATATATCAACGCATATTCTATGACTTTAAACAAAGTTTCATGCAACAAGAGTGCTTATTAGTGCCTCAATGATCTTTGCAAAAGTTCCATGAACTTATAAAATATCTAACAACTCATATTATAGGACTCTAAACCTACTTTCTTGCAACATGAGTGCTTATTAGTGCATTTATGATCTTTGTACAAGTTTCAAAAACTTACGAAACTTCTAACAACCGGATTCTAGGACTCTAACCCAAGGTTCATGCAACATGAGTTATTATAAGTGCCTCAATTATCTTTGTACAAGTTTCACCAACTTATGAAACATCTAACAACGCATATTGTAGGACTCCAAACCAAGTTTCATGAAACATGAGTTCTTATAAGTGCCTCAATGATCGTTGTACAAGTTTCACGAACTTATGAAACATCTAACAAAGCATATTGTAGGACTCTAAACCAACTTTTATACAACATGAGTGCGTATTAGTGCCTCAGTGATCTTTGTACAGGTTTCACAAACTTAAGAAACATCTAACAACGTGATTCTAGCACTCTAAACCAAGTTTCATGAAACATGAGTTTTTATAAATGCTTCAATGATTGTTGTACATGTTTGACGAACTTACGAAACATCTAAAAACGCATATTCTATGACTCTAAACAAATTTTCATACAACAAGATTGCTTATTAGTGCCTCAATGATCTTTGTAAAAGTTTCTTGAACTTATGAAATATCTAACAACTCATATTGTAGGACTCTAAACCTAGTTTCTTGCAACATGAATGCTTATTAGTGCATTTATGATCTTTGTACAAGTTTCAAAAACTTATCAAACATCTAACGACCGGATTCTAGGACTCTAACCCAAGGTTCATGCAACATGAGTTATTATAAGTGCCTCAATTATCTTTGTACAAGTTTCACGAACTTATGAAACATCTAACAACGCATATTGTAGGACTCTAAACCAAGTTTCATGAAACATGAGTTCTTATAAGTGCCTCAATGATTGTTGTACAAGTTTCACGAACTTATGAAACATCTAACAAAGCATATTGTAGGACTCTAAACCAACTTTTATACAACATGAGTGCGTATTAGTGCCTCAGTGATCTTTGTACAGGTTTCACAAACTTAAGAAACATCTAACAACGTGATTCTAGCACTCTAAACCAAGTTTCATGAAACATGAGTTTTTATAAATGCTTCAATGATTGTTGTACATGTTTGACGAACTTACGAAACATCTAAAAAAGCATATTCTATGACTCTAAACAAATTTTCATGCAACAAGAGTGCTTATTAGTGCCTCAATGATCTTTGTAAAAGTATCACAAACTTACGAAACATCTAACAACCGGATTCTAGGACTCTAACCCAAGGTTCATGCAACATGAAGTGCCTCAATGATCTTTGTACAAGTTTGACGAACTTATGAAACATCTAACAACGCATATTGTAGTACTCCAAACCAAGTTTCATGAAAATTGAGTTCTTATAAGTGCCTCAATGATCGTTGTACAAGTTTCACGAACTTATGAAACATCTAACAACACATATTCTAGGACTCTAAACCAAGTTTCATGCAACATGAATTCTTATTTGTGCCTCAAAAATCTTTGTACAAGTTTCACGAACTTATAAAACATCTAACAACGCATATTCTAAGACTCTAAATCAAGGTTCATGCAACATGATTTTTATAAGTGTCTCAATGATCTTTGTACAAGTTCAGAAACATACGAAACATCTAATAACGCATATTCTAGGACTCTAAATAAAGTTTCATGCAACACGAGTTCTTATAAGTACCTCAATGACCGTTGTACAAGTTTCCCGAAATTATGAAACATCTAACAACGCATATTGTAGGACTCTAAACCAAGTTTCATACAACAGGAGTGCTTATTATTGCATCATGATCTTTTTACAAGTTTCATGAAATTATGAAACATCTAACATCGCATATTCTAGGACTCTAAACCAAGTATCATGCAACATGAGTCCTTATTTGTGCCTCAATGATCGATATACAAGTTTTACAAACTTATGAAAAATCTAACAATGCATATTGTAGGACTCTAAACCAAGTTTCATGCAACATGACTGCTTATTTTTGCCTCAATGATCTTTTTGCAAGTTTCCCAAACTTACGAAACATCTAACAACGTGATTCTGGGACTCTAAACCAATTTTCATGCAACATAAGTTCTTGTTTGTGCATCAATGATAGTTGTACAAGGTTCATGAACTTATGAAACATCTACAACGCATATACTAGAACTCTAAACCAAGTTTCATGCAACATGAGTGGTTACTAGTGGCTCTATGATCCTTGTACAAGTTTGACGAACTTACGAAACTTCTAACAACGCATATTGTAGGACTCTAATCCGAGTTTCATGCAACATGAGTTCTTATAAGTGCCTCAATGTTCTTTGTACAAGTATCACAAACTTATGAAACATCCAACAACGCATATTCTAGGACTCTAACCAAGTTTCATGCAACATGAGTTCTTAGAAGTGCCTTAATGATCTTTGTACAAGTTTCACAAAGTTATGAAACATCTAACAACACATATTCTAGGACTCAAAACCAATTTTCATGCAACATGAGTTCTTATAAGTGTTTCAATGATCTTTGAACAAGTTTCACAAACTTACGAAACATCTAACAACGCATATTCTAGGACTCTAAACCAAGTTTCATGCAACATGAGTTCTTATAAGTGCCTCAATGATCTTCGTACAAGTCTCATGAACCAAGTTTCATGCAACATGAGTGTTTATTAGTGCCTCAATGATCTTTGTACAAGTTTCACGAACTTATGAAACATCTAACAATGCATATTTTAGGACTCTAAACCAAGTTTCATGAAACATGAGTTCTTATAAGTGCCTCAATGATCGTTGTACAAGTTTCACGAACTTATGAAACATCTAACAACGCATATTCTTAGACTCTTAACCAAGTATCATGCAACATGAGTTCTTGTAAGTGTCTCAATGATCTTTGTTCTAGTTTAAGAAACATACGAAACATCTAACAACACATATTCTAGGACTCTAAACCAAGTTTCATGCAACATAAGTTCTTATAAGTGCCACAACGATCTTCGTCAAGTTTCACGAACTTATGAAACATCTAACAACGCATATTCTAGGACTCTAAATCAAGTTTCATGCAACACAAGTTCTTATAAGTGCATCAATTACCGTTTTACAAGTTTCAGGAACTTATGAAACATCTAACAACGCATATTGTAGGACTCTAAACTAAGTTTCATTCAACACGAGTGCTTATTAGTGCCTCAATGATCTTTGTACAAGTTTCATGAAATTATGAAAAATCTAGCAACGTATATTCTAGGACTTTAAACCATGTATCATTCAACATGAGTTTTTATTAGTGCCTCAATGATCGTTGTACAAGTTTCACAAACTTATGAAACATCTAACAACGCATATTCTAGGACTCTATACCAAGTTTCATGCAACACGAGTTCTTATAATTTCCTCAGTGACCGTTGTACAAGTTTCAAGAACTTATGAAACATCTAACAACGCATATTATAGGACTCTAAACCAAGTTTCATGCAACGTGAAAGCTTATTAGTGCCTCAATGATCTTATAAGTGTCGCAATGATCTTTGTACAAGTTTCATGAAAACATGAAACATCTAAAAACGCATATTCTGGGACTCTAAACTACGTTTCATGCCATATGAGTGCTTATTAGTTTTATTAATGATCTTTGTACAAGTTTCACGAACTTACGAAACTTCTAACAACGCATATTGTAGGACTCTAATCCAAGTTTCATGTAACATGAGTTCTTATAAGTGCTTCAATGATCTTCATACAAGCTTCCCAAACTTATGAAACAACTAAGAACACATATTCTAGAACTCTAAACCATGTTTCATACAACATGGGTTCGTATAAGTGTCTCAATGATCTTTGTACATGTTTCAAGAACTTATGAAATATCTAAACCAAGTTTCATGAAACATGAGTTCTTATTAGTACCTCAATGATCTTTGTACAAGTTTCACGAACTTATGAAACATATAACAACGCATATTCTAGGACTCTAAACCAAGTTTCATGCAACATGAGTTCTTATTAGTGCCTCGATGATCGTTGTGCAAGTTTAACAAACATATGAAACATCTAACAACGCATATTCTAGGACTCTATAACAAGTTTCATGCAACATGAGTTATTATAAGTGCCTCAATGATCGTTGTACAAGTTTCACGAACTTACGAAACATTTAACAACGCATATTCCATGACTCTAAACCAAGTTTCATGCAATAAGAGTGCTTATTAGTGACTCAATGATCTTTGTACAAGTTTCACAAACTTATGAAACATCTAAAAACGCATATTCTAGGACTCTAAACCAAGTTTTGTGCAATATGAGTTCTTATTAGTGCCTCAATAATCTTTGTACAAGTTTCACGAACTTATAAAACATCTAACAACACATGGACTCTAAACCTAGTTTCATGCAACATGGGTTCTTATAACTGTCGCAATGATCGTTGTACAAGTTTCACGAACTTACGAAACATCTAACAACGCATATTCTAGGACTCTAAACCAAGTTTCATGCAACATGAGCTCTTATTAGTGTCTCAATGATCTTTGTACAAGTTCCATGAATTTATGAAATATCTAACAACACATATTCTAGGACTCTTAACCAAGTTTCATGCATAATGAGTTCTTATTAGTGCCTCAATGATCTCTGTACAAGTTTCACGAACTTACGAAAAATCTAACAACGCATATTCTAAGACTCTAAACCTAGTTTCGTGCAACATGAGTTCTTAAAAGTGTATAAATGATCTTTGTACAATTTTTTAGAAATTTACGAAACTTCTAACAAAGCATATTATAGGACTCTAATCCAAGTTTCATGCAATATGAGTTATTATAAGTGCCTTAAAGATCTTTGTACAAGTTTCACAAACTTATGAAACATCTAACAACGCATATTCTAGGACTCCAAACCAAGTTTCATGCAACATGAGTTCTTACAAGTGTCTTAATGATCTTTGTACAAGTTTCACAAACTTATGAAACATCTAACAACACATATTCTAGTACTCTAAACTAAGTTTCATGCGACATGAGTTCTTTTTAGTGCCTCAATAATCGTTTATAAGTTTCACAAACTAATGAAACAACTAACAACACATATTCTAGGACTCTATGACAAGTTTCATAAAACATGATTTCTTATAAGTGCCTCAATGATCATTGTAAATGTTTCATAACCTTATGAAACATCTAATAACCCATATTGTAGGATTCTAAACCAAGTTTCACTAACCATGAGTTCTTTTAAGTGCCTCAACGATCGTTGTAAAAGTTTCAAGAACTAATGAAACATCTAACAACGCATATTCTAGGACTCTAAACCAAGTTTCATGCAACATAAGTGCTTATAAGTCCCTGAATGATCTTGGTACAAGTTTCACGAACTTTTGAAACATTTAACAACGCATTTTCTAGGACTCTAAATCAAGTTTCATGCAACATGAGTTTTTATTTGTGCCTCAATGATCTTTGTACAAGTTTCACTAACTTATGAAACATCTAACAACGCATATTCTAAGACTCTAAACCAAGTTTCATTTAACACGAGTTCTTATTAGTGCCTCGATAATCGTTGTACAAGTTTCACAAACTTTTGAAACATCTAACAACGCATATTCTAGTACTCTAAACCAAGTTTCATGCAACATCGGTTCTTATTATTGACTCAATGATCGTTTACAAGTTTCACAAACTTATGAAACATCTAACAACACATATTCTATGACTCTATGATAAGTTTCATGCAACATGATTTTTTATAAGTGCCTCAATGATCGTTGTACAAGTTTCACAAACTTATGAAACATCTAACAACGTATATTCTAGGACTATAAACCAAGTTTCATGCAACATGAGTTCTTATTAGTGCCTCAATAATATTTGTACAAGTTTCACAGACTTATGAAACATCTATCAACGCATATTTAAGGACTCTAAACCAAGTTTCATGCAACATGAGTTCTTATTAGTGCCTCAATAATATTTGTACAAGTTTCACAGACTTATGAAACATCTATCAACGCATATTTAAGGACTCTAAACCAAGTTTCATGCAACATGAGTTCTTATAAGTGTCTCAATGATCTTTGTACAAGTTTCAGAAACTTAAGAAACTTCTAACAACGCATATTCTAGGACTCTAAATTAAGCTTCATGCAACATGTGTTCTTGTAAGTGTCTCAATGATCTTTATAAAAGTTTCACACACTTATGAAACATCTAACAACACATATTCTAGGACTCAAAACCAATTTTTATGCAACATGAGTTCTTATAAGTGTCCCAATGATCTATGTAAAAGTTTCAGAAACTTACGAAACATCTAACAACACATATTATAGGACTCTAAACCAAGTTTCATGCAACATGAGTTCTTATAAGTGCCTCAACAATCTTCGTACAAGTTTCATGAACTTATGAAACATCTAACAACGTGATTCTAAGTCTCTAAACCAAGGTTCATGCAACATGAGTTATTATAAGTGTCTCAATGATCTTTGTACAAGTTTCACGAACGTATGAAACATCTAACAACACATATGGTAGGACTATAAAAAAAGTTTCATGCAACATGAGTTCTTATAAGTGCTTCAATAATCGTTGTACAAGTTTCACGATCTTACGAAAAATCTAACAACACATATCCTAGGGCTCTAATCCAAGTTTCATGCAACATGAGTTCTTATTACTGCCTCAATAATCTTTGTACAAGTTTCACGAACTTATGAAACATCTAACAACGGATATTCTAGGACTCTAAACCCAGTTTCATGCAACATAAGTGCTTATTAGTGCATTAATGATCTTTGTACAAGTTTCACGAACTTATGAAACATCTAACAACGCATATTCTAGGACTCTAAACAAGGTTTCATGCAACATGAGTTCTTATTAGTGCCTTAATGATCGTTTACAAGTTTCACAAACTTATGAAACATCTAACAATACATATTCTAAGGCTCAAAACCAAGTTTCATGCAACATGAGTTCTTATAAGTGTCTCAATGATCTTTGTACAAGTTTCACAAACTTACGAAACATCTAACAACGCATATTCTAGGACTCTAAACCAAGTTTCATACAACATGAGTTCTTATAAGTGCCTCAATGATCTTTGTACAAGTCTCATGAAGTTATGAAACACCTAACAACGTTATTCTAGGTCTCTAAACAAAGGTTCATGCAACATGAGTGCATATTAGTGCCTCAATGATCTTAGTACAAGTTTCACGAACTTGTGATACATCTAACAACACATATTTTTAGGACTCTAAACCCAGTTTCATGCAACATAAGTGCTTATTAGTGCCTCAATTATCTTTGTACAAGTTTCAAAGACTTATGAAACATCTAACAACACATATTCTAGGACTCTAAACCAAGTTTCATGCAACATGAGTTCTTATTAGTACCTCAATGATCGTTTACAAGTTTCAGAAACTTATAAAACATATAACAATACATATTCTAGGACTCTATGAAAACTTTCATGCAACATGATTTCTTATAAGTGCCTTATTCATCGTTGTACAAGTTTCTTAAATTTATGAAACATCTAACAACGCATATTATAGAACTCTAAACCAAGTTTCATGCAATATGAGTGCTTATTAGTGCCTCAATGATCTTTGTAGAAGTTTCATGAACTTATGAAACATCTAACAACGCATATTCCAGGACTCTATACCAAGTTTCATGCAACATGAGTGCTTATTAGTTTTATTAATGATCTTTGTACAAATTTCACGAACTTACGAAACTTCTAACAACGCATATTGTAGGACTCTAATCCAAGTTTCGTGTAACATGAGTTCTTATAAGTACCTCAATGGTCTTTTACAAGTGTCCCAAACTTATGAAACAACTAACAACACATATTCTAGGACTCTAAACCATGTTTCATGCAACATGGGTTCGTATAAGTGTCTCAATGATCTTTGTACATGTTTCAAGAACTTGTGAAATATTTAACAACGCATATTCTAGGAATCTAAACCAAGTTTCATGAAACATGAGATCTTATTAGTACCTCAATGATCTTTGTACAAGTTTCACGAACTTATGAAACATCTAACAACGCATATTCTAGGACTCTAAACCAAGTATCATGCAACATGAGTTCTTATTTGTGCCTCAATAATCTTTGTACAAGTTTCACGAACTTATGAACCAACTAACAATGCATATTCTAAGACTCTAAGCCAAGTTTCATACAACATGAGTTTTTAAAAGTGTCTCAATGATCTTTGTACAAGTTTCAGAAACTTACGAAACTTCTAACAACGCATATTGTATGACTCTAATCCAAGTTTAATGTAATATGAGTTCTTATAAGTGTCTTAATGATCTTTGTACAATTTTCACGAACTAAGAAACATCTAACAACGCATATTCTAGGACTTTAAACCAAGTTTCATGGATCAATAGTTCTTATAAGTGCCTCAACGATCTTCGTATAAGTTTCATGAAGTTATGAAACATCTAACAACACATATTTTATAACTATAAGCAAAGTTTAATGCAACATTAGTGCTTACTAGTTCCTTTATGATTTTTATACAAGTTTCACGAACTTACGAAACTTCTAACAAGGCATATTGAAGGACTCTAATCCAAGTTTCATGCAACGTGAGTTCTTATAAGTGCCTCAATGATCTTTTTACAAGTTTCACGAACTTATGAAACATCTAACAACGCATATTCTAAGACTCTAAACCAAGTATCATGCAACATGAGTTCTTGTAAGTGTCTCAATTATCTTTGTTCTAGTTTAAGAAACATACGAAACATCTAACAACACATATTCTAGGACTCTAAACCAAGTTTCATGCAACATAAGTTCTTATAAGTGCCACAATGATCTTCGTCAAGTTTAACGAACTTATGAAACATCTAACAACGCATATTCTAGGACTCTAAATCAAGTTTCATGCAACACGAGTTCTTATAAGTGCCTCAATTACCGTTTTGCAAGTTTCAGGAACTTATGAAACATCTAACAACACATATTGTAGGACTCTAAACTAAGTTTCATTCAACACGAGTGCTTATTAGTGCCTCAATGATCGTTGTACAAGTTTCACAAACTTATGAAACATCTAACAACGCATATTCTAGGACTCTATACCAAGTTTCATGCAACACGAGTTCTTATAATTGCCTCAGTGACCAATGTACAAGTTTCACGAACTTATGAAACATCTAACAACGCATATTATAGGACTCTAAACCAAGTTTCATGCAACGTGAAAGCTTATTAGTGCCTCAATGATCTTATAAGTGTCGCAATGATCTTTGTACAAGTTTCATGAAAACATGAAACATCTAAAAACGCATATTCTGGGACTCTAAACTACGTTTCATGCCAGATGAGTGCTTATTAGTTTTATTAATGATCTTTATACAAGTTTCACGAACTTACGAAACTTCTAACAACGCATATTGTAGGACTCTAATCCAAGTTTCATGTAACATGAGTTCTTATAAGTGCTTCAATGATCTTCATACAAGTTTCCCAAACTTATGAAACAACTAACAACACATATTCTAGAACTCTAAACCATGTTTCATGCAACATGGGTTCGTATAAGTGTCTCAATGATCTTTGTACATGTTTCAAGAACTTATGAAATATCTAAACCAAGTTTCATGAAACATGAGTTCTTATTAGTACCTCAATGATCTTTGTACAAGTTTCACGAACTTATGAAACATATAACAACGCATATTCTAGGACTCTAAACCAAGTTTCATGCAACATGAGTTCTTATTAGTGCCTCGATGATCGTTGTGCAAGTTTAACAAACATATGAAAAATCTAACAACGCATATTCTAGGACTCTATAACAAGTTTCATGCAACATGAGTTATTATAAGTGCCTCAATGATCGTTGTACAAGTTTCACGAACTTACGAAACATTTAGCAACGCATATTCCATGACTCTAAACCAAGTTTCATGCAATAAGAGTGCTTATTAGTGACTCAATGATCTTTGTACAAGTTTCACGAACTTATGAAACATCTAAAAACGCATATTCTAGGACTCTAAACCAAGTTTTGTGCAATATGAGTTCTTATTAGTGCCTCAATAATCTTTGTACAAGTTTCACGAACTTATAAAACATCTAACGACACATGGACTCTAAACCTAGTTTCATGCAACATGGGTTCATATAAAGTGTCGCAATGATCGTTGTACAAGTTTCACGAACTTACGAAACATCTAACAACGCATATTCTAGGACTCTAAACCAAGTTTCATGCAACATGAGTTCTTATTAGTGCCTCAATGATCTTTGTACAAGTTCCATGAATTTATGAAATATCTAACAACACATATTCTAGGACTCTAAACCAAGTTTCATGCAAAATGAGTTCTTATTAGTGCCTCAATGATCTCTGTACAAGTTTCACGAACTTACGAAAAATCTAACAACGCATATTCTAAGACTCTAAACCTAGTTTCGTGCAACATGAGTTCTTAAAAGTGTCTAAATGATCTTTGTACAATTTTTTAGAAATTTACGAAACTTCTAACAAAGCATATTATAGGACTCTAATCCAAGTTTCATGCAATATGAGTTATTATAAGTGCCTTAAAGATCTTTGTACAAGTTTCACAAACTTATGAAACATCTAACAACGCATATTCTAGGACTCCAAACCAAGTTTCATGCAACATGAGTTCTTACAAGTGTCTTAATTATCTTTGTACAAGTTTCACAAACTTATGAAATATCTAACAACACATATTCTAGTACTCTAAACTAAGTTTCATGCGACATGAGTTCTTTTTAGTGCCTCAATAATCGTTTATAAGTTTCACAAACTAATGAAACATCTAACAACACATATTCTAGGACTCTATGACAAGTTTCATAAAACATGATTTCTTATAAGTGCCTCAATGATCATTGTAAATGTTTCATAACCTTATGAAACATCTAATAACCCATATTGTAGGATTCTAAACCAAGTTTCACTAACCATGAGTTCTTTTAAGTGCCTCAACGATCGTTGTAAAAGTTTCAAGAACTTATGAAACATCTAACAACGCATATTATAGGACTCTAAACCAAGTTTCATGCAACATAAGTGCTTATAAGTCCCTGAATGATCTTGGTACAAGTTTCACGAACTTCTGAAACATTTAACAACGCATTTTCTAGGACTCTAAACCAAATTTCATGCAACATGAGTTTTTATTTGTGCCTCAATGATCTTTGTACAAGTTTCACTAACTTATGAAACATCTAACAACGCATATTCTAAGACTCTAAACCAAGTTTCATTTAACACGAGTTCTTATTAGTGCCTCGATAATCGTTGTACAAGTTTCACAAACTTTTGAAACATCTAACAACGCATATTCTAGTACTCTAAACCAAGTTTCATGCAACATCAGTTCTTATTATTGACTCAATGATCGTTTACAAGTTTCACAAACTTATGAAACATCTAACAACACATATTCTATGACTCTATGATAAGTTTCATGCAACATGATTTTTTATAAGTGCCTCAATGATCGTTGTACAAGTTTCACAAACTTATGAAACATCTAACAACGTATATTCTAGGACTATAAACCAAGTTTCATGCAACATGAGTTCTTATTAATGCCTCAATAATCTTTGTACAAGTTTCACGGACTTATGAAACATCTATCAACGCATATTTAAGGACTCTAAACCAAGTTTCATGCAACATGAGTTCTTATAAGTGTCTCAATGATCTTTGTACAAGTTTCAGAAACTTAAGAAACTTCTAACAACGCATATTCTAGGACTCTAAATTAAGCTTCATGCAACATGAGTTCTTGTAAGTGTCTCAATGATCTTTATAAAAGTTTCACAAACTTATGAAACATCTAACAAAACATATTCTAGGACTCAAAACCAATTTTCATGCAACATGAGTTCTTATAAGTGTCCCAATGATCTATGTACAAGTTTCAGAAACTTACGAAACATCTATCAACACATATTATAGGACTCTAAACCAAGTTTCATGCAACATGAGTTCTTATAAGTGTCTCAACGATCTTCGTACAAGTTTCATGAACTTATGAAACATCTAACAACGTGATTCTAAGTCTCTAAACCAAGGTTCATGCAACATGAGTTATTATAAGTGCCTCAATGATCTTTGTACAAGTTTCACGAACGTATGAAACATCTAACAACACATATGGTAGGACTATAAACAAAGTTTCATGCAACATGAGTTCTTATAAGTGCTTTAATGATCGTTGTACAAGTTTCACGAACTTACGAAAAATCTAACAACACATATCCTAGGGCTCTAATCCAAGTTTCATGCAACATGAGTTCTTATTTACTGCCTCAATAAATCTTTGTACAAGTTTCACGAACTTATGAAACATCTAACAACGGATATTCTAGGACTCTAAACCCAGTTTCATGCAACATAAGTGCTTATTAGTGCATTAATGATCTATGTACAAGTTTCACGAACTTATGAAACTTCTAACAACGCATATTCTAGGACTCTAAACAAGGTTTCATGCAACATGAGTTCTTATTAGTGCCTTAATGATCGTTTACAAGTTTCACAAACTTATGAAACATCTAACAATACATATTCTAAGGCTCAAAACCAAGTTTCATGCAACATGAGTTCTTATAAGTGTCTTAATGATCTTTGTACAAGTTTCACAAACTTATGAAACATCTAACAACGCATATTCTAGGACTCTAAACCAAGTTTCATACAACATGAGTTCTTATAAGTGCCTCAATGATCTTTGTACAAGTCTCATGAACTTATGAAACACCTAACAACATTATTCTATGTCTCTAAACAAAGGTTCATCCAACATGAGTGCATATTAGTGCCTCAATGATCTTAGTACAAGTTTCACGAACTTGTGATACATCTATCAACACATATTTTTTAGGACTCTAAACCCAGTTTCATGCAACATAAGTGCTTATTAGTGCCTCAATTATCTTTGTACAAGTTTCACGGACTTATATGAAACATCTAACAACACATATTCTAGGACTCTAAACCAAGTTTCATGCAACATGAGTTCTTATTAGTGCCTCAATGATCGTTTACAAGTTTCAGAAACTTATAAAACATATAACAATACATATTCTAGGACTCTATGAAAACTTTCATGCAACATGATTTCTTATAAGTGCCTTATTCATCGTTGTACAAGTTTCTTAAATTTATGAAACATCTAACAACGCATATTATAGGATTCTAAAACAAGTTTCATGCAATATGAGTGCTTATTAGTGCCTCAATGATCTTTGTAGAAGTTTCATGAACTTATGAAACATCTAACAACGCATATTCCAGGACTCTATACCAAGTTTCATGCAACATGAGTGCTTATTAGTTTTATTAATGATCTTTGTACAAATTTCACGAACTTACGAAACTTCTAACAACGCATATTGTAGGACTCTAATCCAAGTTTCATGTAATATGAGTTCTTATAAGTACCTCAATGGTCTTTTACAAGTGTCCCAAACTTATGAAACAACTAACAACACATATTCTAGGACTCTAAACCATGTTTCATGCAACATGGGTTCGTATAAGTGTCTCAATGATCTTTGTACATGTTTCAAGAACTTGTGAAATATTTAACAACGCATATTCTAGGAATCTAAACCAAGTTTCATGAAACATGAGATCTTATTAGTACCTCAATGATCTTTGTACAAGTTTCACGAACTTATGAAACATCTAACAACGCATATTCTAGGACTCTAAACCAAGTATCATGCAACATGAGTTCTTATTTGTGCCTCAATAATCTTTGTACAAGTTTCACGAACTTATGAACCAACTAACAATGCATATTCTAAGACTCTAAGCCAAGTTTCATACAACATGAGTTTTTAAAAGCTGTCTCAATGATCTTTGTACAAGTTTCGAAAACTTACGAAACTTCTAACAACGCATATTGTATGACTCTAATCCAAGTTTAATGTAATATGAGTTCTTATAAGTGTCTTAATGATCTTTGTACAACTTTCACAAACTAAGAAACATCTAACAACGCATATTCTAGGACTTTAAACCAAGTTTCATGGATCAAGAGTTCTTATAAGTGCCTCAACGATCTTCGTATAAGTTTCATGAACTTATGAAACATCTAACAACGCATATTTTAGGACTATAAGCAAAGTTTAATGCAACATTAGTGCTTACTAGTTCCTTTATGATTTTTATACAAGTTTCACGAACTTACGAAACTTCTAACAAGGCATATTGAAGGACTCTAATCCAAGTTTCATGCAACGTGAGTTCTTATAAGTGCCTCAATGATCTTTTTACAAGTTTCAAAAACTTACAAAACATCTAACAACCCATATTCTATGAATCTTAACCAAGTTTCATGCAACATGAGATCTTATAAGTGCCTCAATGATCTTCATACAAGTCGCATGTACTTATGACACACCTAACAACGTTATTCTAGGACTCTAAACAAAGGTTCAAGCAACATGATTGCTTATTAGTGCCTCAATGATCTTTGTACATGTTTCAGAAACTTACGAAACACTTAAGAACGCATATTGTAGGACTTTAAACAAAGTTTCATGCAACCAGAGTTCTTATAAGTACCTCAACGATCTTCGTACAATTTCATGAACTTATGAAATATCTAACAACGGTTATTGCAGGACTCTAAACCAAGTTTCATGCAACATGAGTTCTTATAAGTGCCTCAATGATCGTTGTACAAGTTTCACAAACTTATGAAACATCTCGCAACGCATATTCTAGGACTTTATACCAAGTTTCATGCAACATGAGTTCTTATAAGTGCCTCAATGATTGTTGTAGAAGTTTTAAGAACTTATGAAACATCTACCAACGTATAATGTAGGACTCTAAACCAATTTTCATGCAACATGAGTTCGTATAAGTTTCTCAATGATCTTTTTACATGTTTTATAAACGTACGAAACATCTAACAACGCATATTCTAGGACTCTAAACCAAGTTTCATGCAATATGAGTTCTTATAAGTTCCTGAATGATCTTCGTAAAAGTTTCATGAACTTATGAATATCTAACAACGCATATTCTAGGACTCTAAACCAAGTTTCATGCAACATGAGTTCTTATTACTGCCTCAATAATCTTTGTAAAAGTTTCACGAACTTATGAAACATCTAACAACGCATATTCTAGGACTCTAAACCAAGTATCATGCAATATGAGTTCTTAAAAGTGTCTCAATGATCTTTGTACAAGTTTCAGAAACTTACGAAACTTCTAACAACGAATATTTTAGGACTCTAATCCAAGTTTCATGCAATATGAGTTCTTAAATGTGTCTTAATAATCTTTGTACAAGTTTCACAAACTTATGAAACATCTAACAACACATATTCTAGGACTCTAAACCAAGTTTCATTCAACATGAGTTCTTATAAGTGTTTTATTGATATTTATACAAGTTTCACAAACTTACGAAACATTTAACAATGCATCTTCTAGGACTCTAAACGAAGTTTCATGCAACAAGAGTTATTATAAGTGGCTCCACGATCTTCGTACAAGTTTCATGGACTTATGAAACATCTAACAACGCATATTCTAGGACTCTAAACCAAGTTTAATGTAACATGAGCGCTTACTAGTGGCTTTATGATCTTTATACAAGTTTCACGAACTTACGAAATATCTAACAAGGCAACATGAGTTCTTACAAGTGCCTCAATAATCTTTGTACAAGTTTCACAAACTTATGAAACATCCAACAACACATATTCTAGGACTCAAAACCAAGTTTCATGCAACATGAGTTCTTATAAGTTCCTCAATGATCTTTGTACAAGTCTCATGAACTTATAAAACACCTAACAATGTTATTCTAGGACTCTAAACCGGGGTTCATGCAACATGAGTGCTTAATAGTGCTTTTATGATCTTTGTACAAGTTTCACGAACTTATTAAACATCTAACAACGCATATTCTAGGACTCTTAACAAAGTTTCATGCAACATGGGTGTTTATTAGTGCCTCTATGATCTTTGTACAAGTTTCACGAATTTATTAAATTCTAATAACACATATTCTAGGACTCTAAAACAAAGTGTCACAAACATATAAAACATCTAAAGACACATATTATAGAACTTTGACATGTTTCATGCAACATGATTTCTTATAAATGCCTCAATGATCGTTCTACAAATTTCACAAACTTATGAAACATCTAACAACACATATCTTAGGACTATAAACAAACTTTCATGCAACATGAGTTCTTATAAGTGCCTCAATGATCTTCGTAAAAGTTTCATGAACTTATGAAAAATCTAACAACGCATATATTAGGACTCTAAACCAAGTTTCATGCAACATTAGATCTTAGTAGTGCCTCAATGATCTTTGTACAAGTTTCACAAACTTATGAAACTTCTAACAACGCAGATTTAGGACTCTAAACCAAGTTTCATGCAACATGAGTTCTTATAAGTGTCTTAATGATCTTTGTACAAGTTACAAAAACTTACGAAACATCTAACAACGCATATTCTAGGACTCTAAACCAAGTTTCATGCAACAAGAGTTCTGATAAGTGTCTTAACGATCTTCGTACAAGTTTCATGAACTTATTAAACGTCAATATTCTAGGACTCTAAACCAAGTTTCATGCAACATGAGTGCTTACTAGTGGCTCTATTATCTTTATACAAGTTTCACGAACTTACGAAACTTCTAACAAGGCATATTGTAGGACTCTAATCCAAGTTTCGTGCAATGAGTTCTTATAAGTGTCTCAATGATCTTTGTAAAAGTTTCACAAACTTACGAAACATCTAAGAAAATATATTCTAGCTAGGACTCTAAACCAAGTTTCATGAAACATGAGTTCTTATAAGTGCCTCAATGATCTTCGTACAAGTCTCATGAACTTATGAAACACCTAACAATGTTATTCTAGGACTCTAAACCAAGGTTCATGCAACATGAGTGGTTATTAGTGCCTCAATGATATTTGTACATATTTTACGAACTTATGAAACATTTAACAACGCATTTTCTAGTACTCTAAAACAAGTTTCATGAAACATTAGTTCTTATTAGTGTCTTAATGATCTTTGTACAAGTTTCACAAAATTACGAAACATCTAACGACACATATTCTAGAACTCTAGACCAAGTTTCATACAACAAGAGTTCTTATAAGTGCCTAAACGATATTCTTACAATTTTATAACCTTATGAAACATCGAAAAAAACATATTGCGGGACTCTTAACAAAGTTTCATGGAAAATGAGTTATTATTAGTGCCTCAATGATTGTTGTACAAGTTTCACATTCCTATGAAACATCTAACAACGCATATTCTAGGACTCTATACCAAGTTTCATCCAACATGAGTTCTTATAAGTGCCTCAATGATCTTGGTACATGTTTCACAGAGTTATGAAACATTTAACAACGCATTTTGAAGGACTCTAAACCAAGTTTCATGGAACATAAGTTCTAATTATTGCCTCAATGATCTTTTTCCAAGTTTCACGAACTTATGAAACATCTAACAACACATATTCTAGGACTCTAAACCAAGTTTAATTCAACATGAGTTCTTCTTAGTGCCTCGATGATTGTTGTACAAGTTTCACAAACTTATGAAACATCTAACAATGCATATTCTAGGACTCTAAACAAAGGTTCATGCAAGATGAGTTTTTATAAGGCCCTCAACGATCTTCGGAAAAGTTTCACGAACTTATGAAACATCTAACAAAGAGATTCTAGGACTCTAAACCAAGTTTCATGCAACATGAGTTCATATATGTGCCTCAAAAATCTTCCTACAAGTTTCACGAACTTATGAAACATCTAACAACGAGATTTTAAGTCTCTAAACCAAGTTTCGTGCAACATGAGTTCTTATAAGTGCTTCAACGATCATTGTACAACACATGTTCTAGGACTCTAAACCATGTTTCATGCAACATGAGAGCTTATAAGTGCCTCAATGATCTTCATACAAGTTTCATAAACGTATGAAACATCTAACAACGTGATTCTAGGTCTCTAAACCAAGGTTCATGCAACATGAGTGCTTATTAGTGCCTCAATGATCTTTGTACAAGTGTCACAAACTTACGAAACATCTAACAACTTGACTCTAGAACTCTAAACCAAGATTCATGCAACTTGAGTTCTAACAACTTATGAAACATCTAACGCATATTGTAGGACTCTAATCCAAGTTTCATGCAACATGAGTTCATATAAGTGCCTCAATGATCTTTGTACGAGTTTGACAAACATATGAAACATCTAACAACACATATTCTAGGACTCTAAACCAAGTTTCATGCAACATGAGTTCTTATAAGTGTCTCAATGATCTTTTGTACAAAGTTTCACAAACTTAACAAACATCTAACAACGCATATTCTAGAACTCTAAACCGAGTTTCGTGCAACATGAGTTCTTATTAGTGTCTCAATGATCTATTTATAAGTTTCACAAACTTACGAAACATGTAACAACGTGATTGTAAGACTCTAAACAAAGTTTCATGCACCATGAGTTCCTGCAAGTGTCTCAATGATCTTTGTACAAGTTTCACGAACTTACCAAACTTCTAACAACGCATATTGTAGGACTCTAATCCAAGTTTCATGCAACATGAATTCTTATAAGTGCCTCAATGATCTTTGTACAAGTTTCACAAACATACGAAACATCTAGCAACACATATTCTAGGACTCTAAACCAAGTTTCATTCAACATGAGTGCTTACTAGTGCCTTTATGATCTTTGTACAAGTTTCACGAACTTATGAAACTTCTAGCAACGCATATTCTAGGACTCTAAACTAAGTTTCATGCAACATAAGTTCTTATTAGTGCCTTAATGATCTTTTTACAAGTTTCACAAATTTACGAAACATCTAACAACGTGATTGTAAGACTCCAAACAATGTTTCATGCACCATGAGTTCTTATAAATGTCTCAATGATCTTTGTACAAGTTTCACAAACTTACGAAACATCTAACAATGCATATTATCGGACTCTAAACCAAGTTTCATGCAACTTGAGTTCTTATAAGTGCCACAACGATCATGAAACTTGTTTCATGAACTTAGAAACATCTTACAACGTGATTCTAGGTCTCTAAACCAAGGTTCATGCAACATGAGTGCTTATTAGTGCCTTAATGATCTTTGTACAAGTTTAACAAACTTACGAAAGATCTAACAACTTGATTCTAGAACTCTAAACCAAGTTTCATGCAACATGAGTTCTTATAAGTGCCTCAATGATCGTTGTAAAGGTTTCACAAACTAACGAAACATCTAACAACGCATATTCTAGGACTCTAAACCAAGTTTCATGCGACATGAGTGCTTACTACTACCTTAATGATCTTTGTACAAGTTTCATGAACTTATGAAACATCTAACAACGCATATTGTAGGACTCTAATACAAGTTTAATGCAACATGAGTGCTTATTAGTGCCTCAATGATCTTTGTACAAGTTTCACAAACTGACGAAACACCTAACAACGCATATTCTAGGACTCTAAACCAAGTTTCATTAAACATGTGTGCTTACTCGTGCCTCTATGATATTTGTACAAGTGTCACTAACTTACGAAACTTCTAACAACGAATATTGTAGGACTCTAATCCAAGTTGCATGAAACATGAGTTCTAATAAGTGCCTCAATGATCTTTGTACAAGTTTAAGAAACTTATGAAACATCTAACAACTCATATTCTAGGACTCTTAACCATGTTCCATGCAACCTGAGTTCTTATAAGTGTCTCAATGATATTTGTAAAAGTTTCACAAACTTACGAAACATCTAACAACGCTTATTCTAAGACTCTAAACAAAGTTTCATGCAACATGAGTTCGTATAAGTGCCTCAACGATCTTCGTACAAGTTTCACGAACTTATGTAACATCTAAAAACATTATTCTAGGACTCTTAATCAAGGTTCATGCAACATGGGTTCTTTTATGTGGCTCAATGATCGTTGTAAAAGTTTCACGAACTTATGAAACATCTAACAAAGCATATTGTAGGACTCGATGATCTTTGTACAAGTTTTAAGAACGTATGAAACATCTAACGACGAGATTCTAGGACTCGAAACAAAGTATCATGCAACATGAGTTCTTAAAAGTGCCGCAATGATCATTGTACAAGATTCACAAACTTACAAACCATATAACAATGTATATTCTAGGACTCTAAACCAAGTTTCATGCAACATGAGAGCTTATTAGTGCTTCAATGATATTTGTCCAAGTTTCATAAACTTATGAAACATCTAACAACGCATATTCTAGGACTCTAAACCAAGGTTCATGCAACATGAGTTCTTATAAGTGCCTTAAAGATCTTCGTACAAGTTTCATAAACTTATGAAACATCTAAGAACGTGATTCTAGGACTCAAAACAAAGGTTCATGCAACATGAGTTATTATAGGTGCCTCAATGATCTTTGTACAAGTTTCATGAACTTATAAAACATCTAAGAACGAGATTCTAGGACTCTAAACAAAGTTTCATGCAACATGAGTTCTAATAAGTGCTTCAATGATCGTTGTACAAGATTCATGAACTTACAAAACATCTAACAATGCATATTCTAGAACTCTAAACCAAGTTTCATGCAACATGAGTGCTTATTAGTGCCTCGATGATCTTTGTACAAGTTTCAAGAACTTATGAAACATCTAACAACACATATTCTAGGACTCTATACCAAGTTTCATGCAACATGAGTTCTTCTAAATAACTCAACGATCTTCGTGCAATTTTCATGAACTTATGAAACTTCTAACAACGTGATTCTAGGACTCTAAACAAATGTTCATGCAACATGAGCTATTATAAGTGCATCAATTATATTTGTACAAGTTTCATGAACTTATGAAACATCTAACAACGAGACTCTAGGACTCTAAACCAAGTTTCATGCAACATGATCTCCTATAAGTGCCTCAATGATCGTTGTACAAGTTTCAAAAACTTATGAAACATCTACCAACGCCTATTGTATGACCCTAAAACAAATTTTATTCAACATGTGTTCTTATATGTGTCTCAATGATCGTTGTACAAGTTTCACGAACTTACCAAACATCAAACGACGCATATTCTAGGACTCTAAACCACGTTTCATGCGACTTGAGTTCTTATAAGTGCCTCAACGATCTTCATACAAGTTTCATGAACTTATGAAACATCTAACAACGTGATTCTAGGACTCTAAACCAAGGTTAGTGCAACATGAGTGCTTATTAGAGCCTCAATGATCTTTGTACAAGTTTCACAAACTTACGAAACACCTAACAATGTTATTCTAGGACTCTAAACCAAGGTTCGGGCAACATGAGTTCTTATAAGTGCCTCAATGATCTTGGTACATATTTCACGAAGTTATGAAACATTTAACAACGCATTTTGTAGGACTCTAAACCAAGTTTCATGGAACGTAAGTTCTTATTATTGCCTCAATGATCTTGGTACAAGTTTCACGAACTTATAAAACATCTAACAACGCATATTCTAGGACTCTAAACCAAGTTTAATTCAACATGAGTTCTTCTTAGTGCCTCGATGATTGTTGTACAAGTTTCACAAACTTATGAAACATCTAACAACTCATATTCTAGGACTCTAAACCAAGGTTTCATGCAAGATGAGTTCTTATGAGTGCCTCAACGATCTTCGGAAAAGTTTCACGAACTTATGAAACATCTAACAACGAGATTATAGGACTGTAAACCAAGTTTTATGCAACATGAGTTCATATATGTGCCTCAAAGATCTTTGTACAAGTTTCATGAACTTATGAAACATCTAACAACGTGATTATAGGACTCTAAACGGAGGTTAATGCAACGTGAGTTATTATAAGTTCCTCAATGATCTTTGTACAAGTTTTAGAAACTTATGAAACATCTAACAACGAGATTCTAAGTCTCTAAACCAAGTTTCGTGCATCATGAGTTCTTATAAGTGCTTCAACGATCGTTGTACAAGATTCACAAACTTAAAAACATCTATGAACGCATATTCTAGAACTCTAAACCAAGTTTCATGAAACATGAGTGCTTATTAGTGCCTCAATGATCTTTGTACAAGTTCCATGAACTTATGAAACATCTAACAACACATATTGTAGGACTCTAAACCAAGTTTCATGCAACATGAGTTTTTATTAGTGGCTCGATAATCTTTGTACAAGTTTCACAAACTTATAAAACAATTAACAACGCATATTCTAGGACTCTAAACCTAGTTTCATGCAAATTGAGTTCTTATAAGTGCCTCAACGATCTTCGTACAAGTTTAATGAACTTAAGGATATCTAAGAACGCATATTCTAGGATTCTAAACAAAGTTTCATGCAACATGAGTTCTTATAAATGCCTCAACGATCTTCGTACAAGTTTCATGAACTTATGAAACATCTAACAACGTAATTCTAGGAATCTAAACCAAGGTTCATGCAACATGAGCTATTATAAGTTCCTCAATGATCTTTGTACAAGTTTCACGAACTTATGAAACATCTAATAACGAGATTCTAGGTATCTAAACCAAGTTTCATGCAACATGATTTCTTATAAGTGCCAAAATGATTGTTGTACATGTTTCGCGAACTTATGAAACATCTAACAACGCATATTGTAGGAGTCTAAACCATGTTTCATTTAACATGAGTTCTTTTAAATGCTTCATTGATCGTTATACAAGTTTCACGAAATTACGAAACATCTAACAACGCATATTCTAGGACTCTAAACCAAGTTTCATGCAAGATGAGTGCTTACTATTGCCTGAATGATCTTGGTACAAATTTCACAAACTTACAAAACTTCTAACAACGCATATTTCATGCAATATGAGTTCTTAGAAGTGCCTCAATGATTTTTGTACAATTTTCACAAACCTATGAAACATCTAACAAGACATATACTTGGACTCTAAACCAAGTTTTATTTAACATGAGTTCTTATAAGTGTCTCAATGATCTTTCTACAAGTTTCACAAACTTACGAAACATCTAACAACACATATTCTAGGACAATAAACCAAGTTTCATGCAACATGCGTTCTTATTAGTGATTCAATTATCTTTGTACAAGTTTCACAAACTTACGAAACATCTAAAAAACGCATATTCTAGGTCTCTAAACCAAGTTAACCAAGTTTCATGCAACATGAGTTCTTATAAGTGCCTCAACAACTAACAATGTGATTCTATGACTCTAAACCAAGGTTCATGCAACCTGAGTGCTTATTAGTGCCTAAATGATATTTGTACAACTTTCACAAACTTACGAAACATCTACCAACGAGATTCTATAACTCTAAATCAAGTTTCATGCAACATGAGTTCTTATAAGTGCCTCAATGATCGTTATACAAGTTTCACGAACTTTCGAAACATCTAAAAACGCAAATTCTAGGACTCTAAACCAAGTTTCATTCAACATGAGTGCTTATCAGTGCCTCAATGATCTTTTAACAAGTTTAACGAACTTATGAAACATCTAACAACGCATAGTGTAGGACTCTAAACCAAGTTTAATGCAACATGAGTTCTTATTAGTGCCTCAATGATCTCTGTACAAGTTTTAAAAACTTACGAAACATCTAAAAATGTGATTCTAGGACTCTAAAACAAGGTTCATGCAACATGAGTGTTTATTAGTGTCTCAATGATCAGTGTACAAGTTTCACGAACTTACAAAACATCTAACAACACATCTTCTAGGACTCTAAACCAAGTTTCATGGAACATGAGTGCTTATTACTGCCTCAATGATCTTTGTACAAGTTTCACAAACTTACGAAACATCTAACAACGCATATTCTAGGACTCTAAAATAAATTTCATGCAACATGAGTGCTTACTAGTGCCTCTATGATCTTTGTACAAGTTTCACGAACTTACGAATCTTCTAACAACGCATATTGTCGGAATCTAATCCAAGTTTCATGCAACATGAGTTCTAATAAGTGCCTCAATGATCTTTGTACAAGTTTCAAAAACTTATGAAACATCTAACAACGCATATTCTAGGACTCTAAACCAAGTTTCATGCAACCTGAGTTCTTATAATTGTCTAAATGATCTTTGTACAAGTTTCACAAACTTACGAAAAATCTAATAACTCATATTCTAAGACTCTAAACCAAGTTTCATGAAACATGAGTTCTTAGAAGTGTCTCAACGATCTTCGTACAACTTTCGGGAACTTATGAAACATCTAACAACGTGTTTTCCTGGACTCTTAACCAAGGTTCATGCAACATGTGTTCTTTTATGGGCCTCAATGATCGTTGTAAATGTTTAATGAACTTATGAAACATCTAACAACGCATATTGTAGGACTCTAAACCAAGTTTCATGCAACATGAGTGCTTATTAGTGCCTCAATGATCGTTGTACAAGTTTCAAAAACTTATGAAACATCTAACAACACATATTGTAGGACTCTAAACCAAGTTTCATTCAACATGATTTCTTATAAGTGCCTCAATGATCGTTGTACAAGTTTCACGAAGTTACGAAACATCTAACAACGCATATTCTAGGACTCTAAACCAAGTTTCATGAAAAATTAGTGCTTACTAGTGCCTCAATGATCTTGGTACAAAGTTCACAAACCTACGAAACTTCTAACAACACATATTTTAGGACTCTAATCAAAGTTTCATGCAATATAAGTGCCTCAATGATCTTTGTACAAGTTTTACAAACTTATGAAATATTTAACTAAGCATATTCTATGACTCTAAACCAAGTTTCAAGCAACATGAGTTCTTATAAGTGTCTTAATGATGTTAATTTATACATGTTTCACAAACTAACAATGCATACTCTAGAACTCTTAACCTAGTTTCATAAAACATGAGTTCTTATAAGTGCCTCAACGATCTTCGTACAAATTTCATGTACTTATCAAACATCTAACAACACATGTTCTAGGACTCTAAACCATGTTTCATGCCACATGAGACCTTATAAGTGCCTCAATGATCTTCATAAAAGTTTCATAAACCTATGAAACATCTAACAATGTGATTCTAGGTCTCTAAAACAAGGCTCATGAAACATGAGTGTTTATTTGTGCCTCAATTATCTTTGCACGAGTGTCACAAACTTACGAAACATCTAATAACTTGATTCTAGAACTCTAAACCAAGTTTCATGCAACTTGAGTTCTAACAACTTATGAAACATCTAACAACGCATATTGTAGGACTCTAATCCAAGTTTCATGCAACATGAGTTCTTATAAGTGCCTCAATGATCTTTGTACGAGTTTCACAAACATATGAAACATCTAACAACACATATTCTAGGACTCTAAAACAAGTTTCATGCAACATGAGTTCTTATAAGTGTCTCAATGATCTTTGTACAAGTTTCACAAACATCTAACAACGCATATTCTAGGACTCGAAACCAAATCTCATGCAACATGAGTTCTTATTAGTGCCTCAATGATCTATTTACAAGTTTCAAAAACTTACGAAACATGTAACAGCGTGATTGTAAGACTCTAAACAAAGTTTCATGCACCATGAGTTCTTGCAAGTATCTCAATGATCTTTGTACAAGTTTCACAAATTTACTAAACATCTAACAACGCATATTCTAGGACTCTAAACCAAGTTTCATTCAACATGAGTTCTTATAAGTGCCTCAACGATCTTCATACAAGTTTCATAAACCTATGAAACATCTAACAACGTGATTATAGGTCTCTAAACCAAGGTTCACGCAACATGAGTGCTTATTATTGCCTCGATGATCTTTGTACAAGTGTCACAAACTTACGAAACATCTACCAAATTGATTCTAGAACTCTAAACCAAGTTTCATGCAACTTGAGTTCTTATAATTTCCTCAATGATCGTTGTACAAGTTTCGCGAACTCACGAAACATCTAACAACGCATATTCTAGGACTCTAAACCAAGTTTCATGCAACATGAGTGTCTATTATTGTCTCATATGATCTTCGTAAAAGTTTCATGAACTTATGAAACATCTAACAACGCATATTGTAGGACTCTAACCCAAGTTTAATGCAACATGAGTACTTATTAGTGCCTCAATGATCTTTGTACAAATTTCACAACTTACGAAATTTTTAAAACCGCATATTCTAGGACTCTAAAACAAGTTTAATGCAACATGAGTGCTTACTAGTGGTTCTATGATCTTTGTACAAGTTTCACGAACTTACGAAACTTCTAACAACGCACATTATAGGACTCTAATCCATGTTTCATGCAACATGAATTCTTATAAGTGCCTCAATTATCTTTGTACAAGTTTCACAAACATATGAAACATCTTACAACACATATTCTAGACTCTAAACCAAGTTTCATGCAACATGACTTCTTATAAGTGTCTCAATGATCTTTGTACAAGTTTCAAAAAATTAAGAAATATCTAACAACGCATATTCTAGGACTCTAAACCAAGTTTCATGCAACATGAGTTCTTATTAGTGCCTCAATGATCTTTGTACAAGTTTCACAAACTTACGAAACATCTAACAACGTGATTGTAAGACTCTAAACAAAGTTTCATGCACCATGAGTTCTTATAAGTGTCTCAATGATCTTTGTACATGTTTCACAAACTTACGAGACATCTAACAATTTTATTCTAGAACTCTAAACCAAGTTTCATGCAACTTGAGTTATTATAAATGCCTCAATGATCGTTGTACAAGTTTCACGAACTCACGAAACATCTACCAACACATATTCTAGGACTCTAAACCAAGTTTCATCCAACATGAGTGCTTATTACTTCTTCATATGATCTTTGTACAAGTTTCATGAACTTGTGAAACATCTAACAATGCATATTGTAGGACTCTAATCCAAGTTTAATGCAACGTGAGTGCTTATTATTACCTCAATGATCTTTATACAAATTTTACAAACTTACGAAACATCTAGCAACACATATCCTAGGACTCTAAACCAAGTTTCATGCAACATGAGTTCTTACTAGTGCCTCTATAATCTTTTACAAGTTTCACGAACTTACAAAACTTCAAAGCAACGCATATTGTAGGACTCTAATCCAAGTTTCATGCAACATGAGTTCTTATAAGTGCCTCAATGATCTTTGTACAAGTTTCACAAACTTATGAAACATCTAACAACGCATATTCTAGGACTCTAAACCAAGTTTCATGCAACCTGAGTTCTTATAAGTGTCTCAATGATCATTGTACAAGTTTCACAAACTTTAGAAACATCTAACAACGCATATTCTAGGACTCTAAACCGAGTTTCATGCAACATAAGTTCTTATTAGTGCCTTAATGATCTTTGTACAAGTTTCACAAACATCTAACAACGTGATTGTAAGACTCTAAACAATGTTTCATGCAACCATGAGTTCTTATAAATGTCTCAATGATCTTTGTACAAGTTTCACAAACTTAAGAAACATCTAACAACGAATATTCTAGGAATCTAAACCAAGTTTCATGCAACTTGGGTTCTTATAAGTGCCACAACGATCTTGATACAAGTGTCATGAACTTAGGAAACATCTTACAACGTGATTCTAGGTCTCTAAACCAAGGTTCATGAAACATGAGTGCTTATTAGTGCCTCAATGATATTTGTACAAGTTTCATAAACTTATGAAACATCTAACAACGCATATTCTAGGACTCTAAACCAAGGTTCATGCAACATGAATTCTTATAAGGGCCTTAAAGATCTTCGTACAAGTTTCATAAACTTATGAAACATCTAAGAACGTGATTCTAGGACTCAAAACGAAGGTTCATGCAACATGAGTTATTATAGGTGCCTCTATGATCTTTGTACAAGTTTCATGAACTTATGAAACATCTAACAACGAGATTCTAGGACTCTAAACAAAGTTTCATGCAACATGAGTTCTAATAAGTGCTTCAATGATCGTTGTACAAGATTCATGAACTTACAAAACATCTAACAATGCATATTCTAGAACTCTAAACCAAGTTTCATGCAACATGAGTGCTTATTAGTGCCTCGATGATCTTTGTACAAGTTTCAAGAACTTATGAAACATCTAACAACGCATATTCTAGGACTCTATACCAAGTTTCATGCAACATGAGTTCTTATAAATAACTCAACGATCTTCGTGCAAGTTTCATGAACTTATGAAACTTCTAACAACGTGATTCTAGGACTCTAAACAAATGTTCATGCAACATGAGCTATTATAAGTGCATCAATTATATTTGTACAAGTTTCATGAACTTATGAAACATCTAACAACGAGACTCTAGGACTCTAAACCAAGTTTCATGCAACATGATCTCCTATAAGTGCCTCAATGATCGTTGTACAAGTTTCAAAAACTTATGAAACATCTAATAACGCATATTGTATGACCATAAAACAAGTTTTATTCAACATGTGTTCTTATATGTGTCTCAATGATCGTTGTACAAGTTTCACGAACTTACCAAACATCAAACGACGCATATTCTAGGACTCTAAACCACGTTTCATGCGACTTGAGTTCTTATAAGTGCCTCAACGATCTTCATACAAACTTCATGAACTTATGAAACATCTAACAACGTGATTCTAGGACTCTAAACCAAGGTTAGTGCAACATGAGTGCTTATTAGAGCCTCAATGATCTTTGTACAAGTTTCACAAACTTACGAAACACCTAACAATGTTATTCTAGGACTCTAAACCAAGGTTCAGGCAACATGAGTTCTTATAAGTGCCTCAATGATCTTGGTACATATTTCACGAAGTTATGAAACATTTAACAACGCATTTTGTAGGACTCTAAACCAAGTTTCATGGAACGTAAGTTCTTATTATTGCCTCAATGATCTTGGTACAAGTTTCACGAACTTATAAAACATCTAACAACGCATATTCTAGGACTCTAAACCAAGTTTAATTCATCATGAGTTCTTCTTAGTGCCTCGATGATTGTTGTACAAGTTTCACAAACTTATGAAACATCTAACAACTCATATTCTAGGACTCTAAACCAAGGTTTCATGCAAGATGAGTTCTTATGAGTGCCTCAACGATCTTCGGAAAAGTTTCACGAACTTATGAAACATCTAATAACGAGATTATTGGACTCTAAACCAAGTTTTATGCAAGATGAGTTCATATATGTGCCTCAAAGATCTTCGTACAAGTTTCATGAACTTATGAAACATCTAACAACGTGATTATAGGACTCTAAACGGAGGTTAATGCAACGTGAGTTTTTATAAGTTCCTCAATGATCTTTGTACAAGTTTCAGAAACTTATGAAACATCTAACAACGAGATTCTAAGTCTCTAAACCAAGTTTCGTGCATCATGAGTTCTTATAAGTGCTTCAACGATCGTTGTACAAGATTCACAAACTTAAAAACATCTATGAACGCATATTCTAGAACTCTAAACCAAGTTTCATGCAACATGAGTGCTTATTAGTGCCTCAATGATCTTTGTACAAGTTCCATGAACTTATGAAACATCTAACAACACATATTGTAGGACTCTAAACCAAGTTTCATGCAACATGAGTTTTTATTAGTGGCTCGATAATCTTTGTACAAGTTTCACAAACTTATAAAACAATTAACAACGCATATTCTAGGACTCTAAACCTAGTTTCATGCAAAATGAGTTCTTATAAGTGCCTCAACGATCTTCGTACAAGTTTAATGAACTTAAGAACATCTAAGAACGCATATTCTAGGATTCTAAACAAAGTTTCATGCAACATGAGTTCTTATAAATGCCTCAACGATCTTCGTACAAGTTTCATGAACTTATGAAACATCTAACAACGTAATTCTAGGACTCTAAACCAAGGTTCATGCAACATGAGCTATTATAAGTTCCTCAATGATCTTTGTACAAGTTTCACGAACTTATGAAACATCTAACAACGCATATTGTAGGAGTCTAAACCATGTTTCATTTAACATGAGTTCTTATAAATGCTTCAATGATCGTTATACAAGTTTCACGAAATTACGAAACATCTAACAACGCATATTCTAGGACTCTAAACCAAGTTTCATGCAAGATGAGTGCTTACTATTGCCTCAATGATCTTGGTACAAATTTCACAAACTTACGAAACTTCTAACAACACATATTTCATGCAATATGAGTTCTTAGAAGTGTCTCAATGATTTTTGTACAATTTTCACAAACCTATGAAACATCTAACAACACATATTCTAGGACAATAAACCAAGTTTCATGCAACATGCGTTCTTATTAGTGCCTCAATTATCTTTGTACAAGTTTCACAAACTTACGAAACATCTAAAAAACGCATATTCTAGGTCTCTAAACCAAGTTAACCAAGTTTCATGCAACATGAGTTCTTATAAGTGCCTCAACAACTAACAACGTGATTCTATGACTCTAAACCAAGGTTCATGCAACCTGAGTGCTTATTAGTGCCTAAATGATATTTGTACAAGTTTCACAAACTTACAAAACATCTAACAACGAGATTCTAGAAATCTAAACCAAGTTTCATGCAACATGAGTTCTTATAAGTGCCTCAATGATCGTTATACAAGTTTCACGAACTTTCGAAACATCTAAAAACACAAATTCTAGGACTCTAAACCAAGTTTCATTCAACATGAGTGCTTATTAGTGCCTTAATGATCTTTTAACAAGTTTAACGAACTTATGAAACATCTAACAACGCATATTGTAGGACTCTAAACCAAGTTTAATGCAACATGAGTTCTTATTAGTGCCTCAATGATCTCTGTACAAGTTTCAAAAACTTACGAAACATCTAAAAATGTGATTCTAGGACTCTAAAACAAGGTTCATGCAACATGAGTGTTTATTAGTGTCTCAATGATCAGTGTACAAGTTTCACGAACTTACAAAACATCTAACAACACATCTTCTAGGACTCTAAAGCAAGTTTCATGCAACATGAGTGCTTATTACTGCCTCAATGATCTTTGTACAAGTTTCACAAACTTACGAAATATCTAACAACGCATATTCTAGGACTCTAAAATAAATTTCATGCAACATGAGTGCTTACTAGTGCCTCTATGATCTTTGTACAAGTTTCACGAACTTACGAATCTTCTAACAACGCATATTGTCGGAATCTAATCCAAGTTTCATGCAACATGAGTTCTAATAAGTGTCTCAATGATCTTTGTACAAGTTTCAAAAACTTATGAAACATCTAACAACGTATATTCTAGGACTCTAAACCAAGTTTCATGCAACCTGAGTTCTTATAATTGTCTAAATGATCTTTGTACAAGTTTCACAAACTTACGAAAACTCTAATAACTCATATTCTAAGACTCTAAACCAAGTTACATGAAACATGAGTTCTTAGAAGTGCCTCAACGATCTTCGTACAACTTTCGGGAACTTATGAAACATCTAACAACGTGTTTTCCTGGACTCTTAACCAAGGTTCATGCAACATGTGTTCTTTTATGGGGCTCAATGATCGTTGTAAATGTTTAATGAATTTATGAAACATCTAACAACGCATATTGTAGGACTCTAAACCAAGTTTCATGCAACATGAGTGCTTATTAGTGCCTCAATGATCGTTGTACAAGTTTCAAAAACTTATGAAACATCTAACAACACATATTGTAGGACTCTAAAACAAGTTTCATTCAACATGATTTCTTATAAGTGCCTCAATGATCGTTGTACAAGTTTCACGAAGTTACGAAACATCTAACAACGCATATTCTAGGACTCTAAACCAAGTTTCATGCAAAATTAGTGCTTACTAGTGCCTCAATGATCTTGGTACAAAGTTCACAAACCTACGAAACTTCTAACAACACATATTTTAGGACTCTAATCAAAGTTTCATGCAATATAAGTGCCTCAATGATCTTTGTACAAGTTTTACAAACTTATGAAACATTTAACAAAGCATATTCTAGGACTCTAAACCAAGTTTCAAGCAACATGAGTTCTTATAAGTGTCTTAATGATCTTAATTTATACATGTTTCATAAACTAACAATGCATACTCTAGGACTCTTAACCTAGTTTCATAAAACATGAGTTCTTATAAGTGCCTCAACGATCTTCGTACAAGTTTCATGAACTTATGAAACATCTAACAACACATGTTCTAGGACTCTAAACCATGTTTCATGCCACATGAGACCTTATAAGTGCCTCAATGATCTTCATAAAAGTTTCATAAACCTATGAAACATCTAACAACGTGATTCTAGGTCTCTAAACCAAGGCTCATGCAACATGAGTGCTTATTTGTGCATCAATGATCTTTGCACGAGTGTCACAAACTTACGAAACATCTAACAACTTGATTCTAAAACTCTAAACCAAGTTTCATGCAACTTGAGTTCTAACAACTTATGAAACATCTAACAACGCATATTGTAGGACTCTAATCCAAGTTTCATGCAACATGAGTTCTTATAAGTGCCTCAATGATCTTTGTACGAGTTTCACAAACATATGAAACATCTAACAACACATATTCTAGGACTCTAAAACAAGTTTCATGCAACATGAGTTCTTATAAGTGTCTCAATGATCTTTGTACAAGTTTCACAAACATCTAACAACGCATATTCTAGGACTCGAAACCAAATCTCATGCAACATGAGTTCTTATTAGTGCCTCAATGATCTATTTACAAGTTTCACAAACTTACGAAACATGTAACAGCGTGATTGTAAGACTCTAAACAAAGTTTCATGCACCATGAGTTCTTGCAAGTATCTCAATGATCTTTGTACAAGTTTCACAAATTTACTAAACATCTAACAACGCATATTCTAGGACTCTAAACCAAGTTTCATTCAACATGAGTTCTTATAAGTGCCTCAACGATCTTCATACAAGTTTCATAAACCTATGAAACATCTAACAACGTGATTTTAGGTCTCTAAACCAAGGTTCACGCAACATGAGTGCTTATTATTGCCTCAATGATCTTTGTACAAGTGTCACAAACTTACGAAACATCTACCAAATTTATTCTAGAACTCTAAACCAAGTTTCATGCAACTTGAGTTCTTATAATTGCCTCAATGATCGTTGTACGAGTTTCACAAACATATGAAACATCTAACAACACATATTCTAGGACTCTAAAACAAGTTTCATGCAACATGAGTTCTTATAAGTGTCTCAATGATCTTTGTACAAGTTTCACAAACATCTAACAACGCATATTCTAGGACTCGAAACCAAATCTCATGCAACATGAGTTCTTATTAGTGCCTCAATGATCTTTGTACAAGTTTCACAAACTTACGAAACATCTAACAACGCATATTATAGGACTCTAATCCATGTTTCATGCAACATGAATTCTTATAAGTGCCTCAATGATCTTTGTACGAGTTTCACAAACATATGAAACATCTAACAACACATATTCTAGGACTCTAAAACAAGTTTCATGCAACATGAGTTCTTATAAGTGTCTCAATGATCTTTGTACAAGTTTCACAAACATCTAACAACGCATATTCTAGGACTCGAAACCAAATCTCATGCAACATGAGTTCTTATTAGTGCCTCAATGATCTTTGTACAAGTTTCACAAACTTACGAAACATCTAACAACGTGATTGTAAGACTCTAAACAAAGTTTCATGCACCATGAGTTCTTATAAGTGTCTCAATGATCTTTGTACATGTTTCACAAACTTACGAGACATCTAACAATTTTATTCTAGAACTCTAAACCAAGTTTCATGCAACTTGAGTTATTAGAAATGCCTCAATGATCGTTGTACAAGTTTCACGAACTCACGAAACATCTAACAACACATATTCTAGGACTCTAAACCAAGTTTCATCCAACATGAGTGCTTATTACTTCTTCATATGATCTTTGTACAAGTTTCATGAACTTGTGAAACATCTAACAATGCATATTGTAGGACTCTAATCCAAGTTTAATGCAACGTGAGTGCTTATTATTACCTCAATGATTTATATACAAATTTTACAAACTTACGAAACATCTAGCAACACATATCCTAGGACTCTAAACCAAGTTTCATGCAACATGAGTTCTTACTAGTGCCTCTATAATCTTTTACAAGTTTCACAAACTTACAAAACTTCCAGCAACGCATATTGTAGGACTCTAATCCAAGTTTCATGCAACATGAGTTCTTATAAGTGCCTCAATGATCTTTGTACAAGTTTCACAAACTTATGAAACATCTAACAACGCATATTCTAGGACTCTAAACCAAGTTTCATGCAACCTGAGTTCTTATACGTGTCTCAATGATCATTGTACAAGTTTCACAAACTTTAGAAACATCTAACAACGCATATTCTAGGACTCTAAACCGAGTTTCATGCAACATAAGTTCTTATTAGTGCCTTAATGATCTTTGTACAAGTTTCACAAACATCTAACAACGTGATTGTAAGACTCTAAACAATGTTTCATGCAACCATGAGTTCTTATAAATGTCTCAATGATCTTTGTACAAGTTTCACAAACTTAAGAAACATCTAACAACGAATATTCTAGGAATCTAAACCAAGTTTGATGCAACTTGAGTTCTTATAAGTGCCACAGCGATCTTGATACAAGTGTCATGAACTTAGGAAACATCTTACAACGTGATTCTAGGTCTCTAAACCAAGGTTCATGAAACATGAGTGCTTATTAGTGCCTCAATGATCTTTGTACAAGTTTCACAAACTTACGAAACATCTAACAACTTGATTCTAGAACTCTAAACCAAGTTTCATGCAACATGAGTCCTTATTAGGGCCTCAATGATCGTTGTACAGGTTTCACAAACTAACGAAACATCTAAAAACGCATAATCTAGGAATCTAAACCAAGTTTCATGCAACTTGAGTGCTTATTACTGCCTCAATGGTCTTTGTACAAGTTTCATGAACTTATGAAAAATCTAACAACGCATATTGTAGGACTCTAATCCAAGTTTAATGCAACATGAGTGCTTATTAGTGCCTTAATGATCTTTGTACAAGTTTCACAAACTGACGAAACACCTAACAACGCATATTCTAGGACTCTAAACCAAGTTTCATTAAACATGAGTGCTTACTAGTGCCTCTATGATCATTGTACAAGTGTCACGAACTTACGAAACTTTTAACAACGAATATTATAGGACTTTAATCCAAGTTTCATGAAACATGAGTTCTAATAAGTGCCTCAATGATCTTTGTACAAGTTTAAAAAACTTATGAAACATCTAACAACTCATATTCTAGGACTCTAAACCAAGTTCCATGCAACCTAAGTTCTTATAAGTGTCTCAATGATATTTGTAAAAGTTTCACAAACTTACGAAACATCTAACAACGCTTATTCTAAGACTCTAAACACAGGTTTCATGCAACATGAGTTCGTATAAGTGCCTCAACGATCTTTGTACAAGTTTCACGAACTTATGCAACATCTAAAAACATTATTCTAGGACTCTTAATCAAGGTTCATGCAACATGTGTTCTTTTATAGGGCTCAATGATCGTTGTAAAAGTTTCACGAACCTATGAAACATCTAACAAAGCATATTGTAGGACTCTAAACCAAGTTTCATCCAACATGAGTGCTTATTAGTGCCTCAATGATCTTTGTACAAGTTTTACAAACTAACGAAACATCTAACAACTTGACAGTAAGACTCTAAACCAAGTTTCATGCAAATTGAGTTTATAATTGCCTTAATGATCGTTGTACAAGTTTCGGGAACTAATGAAAAATCTAACAACGCATATTCTAGGACTCTAAACCAAGTTTCAATAACCAAGAGTTCTTATAAGTGCCTCAACGATCTTCGTAGAAGTTTCAAGCAACATGAGATATTATTAGTGCCTCGATGATCGATTTACAAGTTTCACAAACTTATGAAACATCTAAAAATGCATATTCTAGGACTCTATACCAAGTTTCTTGCAACATGAGTTCTTATAAGTTCCTCAATGATCGTTGTACAAATTTCACGAACTTATGAAACATCTAACAACACATATTGTAGGACTCTAAACCAAGCTTCATGCAACATGAGTTCTTATAAGTGCCTTAATGATCGTTGTACAAGTTTCACGAACTTACGAAACATCTAACAACTCATATTCTAGGACTCTAAACCAAGTTTAATGCAACCTAAGTTCTTATTAGGGTCTCATTAATCTTTGTACAAATTTCACGAACTTATGAAACATCTAACAATGCATATTCTAGGACTCTATACCAAGTTTCTTGCAACGTGAGTGCTTATTAGTGCCTTAATGATCTTTGTACAAGTTCCATGAACTTATGAAACATATAACAACGCATATTCTAGGACTCTAAACCAAGTTTCATGCAACATGAGTTCTTATTAGGGTCTCATTAATCTTTGTACAAATTTCACGAACTTATGAAACATCTATCAACACATGTTCGAGGACTCTAAACCAAGTTTCATGCAAAATGACTTCTTATAAGTTCCTCAACGATCTTCCTACAATTTTCACGAACTTATGAAACATCTAACAACGTGATTCTAGGACTCTAAACCAAGGTTCATGCGACATGAGTTATTATAAGTGCCTCAATGATCTTTGTACAAGTTTCACGAACTTATGAAACATCTAACAACGAGATTCTAGGATTCTAAACAAAGATTCATGCAACATGAGTTCTTATAAGTGCCTCAATGATCTTCGTACAAGTTTCATGAACTTATGAAACATCTAACAACGTGATTCTAGGACTCAAACGACGATTCATGCAACATGAGTTATAATAACTGCCTCGATGACCTTTGTACAAGTTTCACGAACTTATGAAACATCTAACGACGAGATTCTAGGACTCTAAACCAAGTTTCATTCAACATGAGTTCTTAAAAGTGCCTCACTGATCATTGTACAAGATTCACAAACTTACAAAACATATAACAATGTATATTTTAGGACTCTAAACCAAGTTTCATGCAACATGAATGCTTATTAGTGCCTCAATGATATTTGTACAAGTTTCATAAACTTATGAAACATCTAACAACGCATATTCTAGGACTCTAAACCAAGGTTCATGCAACATGAATTCTTATAAGTGCCTCAACGATCTTCGTACAAGTTTTACAAACTTATGAAACATCTAACAACGAAATTCTAGGACTGTAAACCAAGTTTCATGCAACATGAGTTCTTATAAGTGCCTCAAAGATCTTCGTACAAGTTTCATGAACTTATGAAACATCTAACAACGTGATTCTAGTACTCTAAACGAAGGTTCATGCAATATGAGTTATTATAAGTGCCTCAATGATCTTTGTACAAGTTTCATGAACTTATGAAACATCTAAGAACGAGATTCTAGGACTCTAAACAAAGTTTCATGCAACATGAGTTCTAATAAGTCCTTGAATGATCGTTGTACAAGATTCATGAACTTACAAAACATCTAACAACGCATATTCTAGGACTCTAAACCAAGTTTCATGCAACATGAATGCCTATTAGTTCCTCGATGATGTTTGTACAAGTTTCAAGAACTTATGAAACATCTAACAACGCATATTCTAGGAACTCTAAACCAAGTTTCATGCAACATGAGTTCTTATAAATGCCTCAACGATCTTCGTGCAAGTTTCATTCAACATGTGTTCTTATATGTGTCTCAATGATCGTTGTACAAGTTTTACGAACTTACCAAACATCAAACGACGCATATTCTAGGACTCTAAACCAAGTTTCATGGGACATTAGTGCTTACTATTACCTCAATGATCTTGGTACAAATTTCACAAACTTAAGAAACTTCTAACAACACATATTTTAGGACTATAATCAAAGTTTCATGCAATATGAGTTCTTATAATTGCCTCATTAATTTTTGTACAAGTTTCAAAAACTTATGAAACATCTAACAACACATATACTTGGACTCCAAACCAAGTTTCATGTAATAAGTGTTCTTATAAGTGTCGCAATGATCTTTATACTCTTTTCACAAACTTACGAAACATCTACCAACTCATATTCTAGGACAATAAACCAAGTTTCATGCAACATGAGTTCTTATTAGTGTCTCAATGATCTTTGTACAAGTTTCACAAACTTACGAAATATCTAACAACGTGATTATAAGACTTTAAACCAAGTTTCATGCCCCATGAGTTCTTATAAGTCTCTCAATGATCTTTGTACAAGTTTCACAAACTTACGAAACACCTAAAAACGCATATTCTAGGACTCTAAACCAAGTTTCATGCAACATGAGTTCTTATAAGTGCCTCAACGATCTTCATACAAGTTTCATGAACTTATGAAACACCTAACAACGTGATTCTAGGACTCTAAACCAAGGTTAGTGAAACATAAGTCCTTATTAGAGCCTCAATGATCTTTGTACAAGTTTCACAAACAAATGAATCATCTAACAACGTGATTCAAGAATTCTAAACCAAGTTTCATGCAACATGAGCTCTTATAAGTGCCTCAATGATCGTTATA
The DNA here is from genome assembly GCA_963556525.1 of Cochlearia excelsa. NCBI lineage: Eukaryota > Viridiplantae > Streptophyta > Magnoliopsida > Brassicales > Brassicaceae > Cochlearia > Cochlearia excelsa. The sequence continues at coordinate 31,754,427 of OY748327.1, read as the reverse complement.
CAAGTTTGACGAACTTTCAAGACATCTAAAAACACATATTCTAGTACTCTAAACGCAATTTCATGCAACATGAGTTCTTATTAGTGCCTCAATGATCTTTTTACAAGTTTCATGAACTTATGAAACATCTAACAACGCATATTGTAGGACTCTAAACAAATTTTAATGCAACATGAGTTCTTATTAGTGCCTCACTGATATTTGTACAAGTTTCACAAACTTACGAAACATCTAACAACGCATATTCTAGTACTCTAAACCAAGTTTCATGCAACATGAGTTCTTATAAGTGTCTTAATGATCTTTGTACATGTTTCACAAACTTACGAAACACCTAACAACGCATATTCTAGGACTCTAAACCTAGTTTCATGAAAAATGAGTTCTTATAAGTGCCTCAACGATCTTCGTACAAGTTTAATGAACTTATGAACATCTAAGAACACATATTCTAGGACTCTAAATAAAGTTTCATGCAACATGAGTCTTACTACTGGCTCTATGATATTTGTACAAGTTTCACGAACTTACGAAACTTCTAACAACGAATATTGTAGGACTCTAATCCAAGTTTCATGCAACATGAGTTCTTATAAGTGTCTCAATGATCTTTGTACAAGTTTCACAAACTTATGAAACATCTAACAACACATATTCTAGGACTCTAAACCAAGTTTCATGCAACATGAGTTCTTATAAGTGTCTCAATGATCTTTGTACAAGTTTCACAAACTTATGAAACATCTAACAACGCATATTCTAAGACTCTAAACCAAGTTTCATGCAAGATGAGTGCTTACTATTGCCTCAATGATCTTGGTACAAATTTCACAAACTTACGAAACTTCTAACAACGCATATTTCATGCAATATGATTTCTTAGAAGTGCCTCAATGATTTTTGTACAAGTTTCACAAACTTATGAAACATCTAACAAGACATATACTTGGACTTTAAACCAAGTTTTATTTAACATGTGTTCTTATAAGTGTCTCAATGATCTTTCTACAAGTTTCATAAACTTACGAAACATCTAACAACGCATATTCTAGGACAATAAACCAAGTTTCATGCAACATCCGCTCTTACTAGTGCCTCAATTATCTTTGTACAAGTTTCACAAACTTACGAAACATCTAAAAACGCATATTCTAGGACTCTAAACCAATTTTCATGCAACATGAGTTCTTATAAGTGCCTCAACGATCTTCATACAAGTTTCATGAACTTATGAAACAACTAACAACGTGATTCTAGGACTCTAACCAAGGTTCATGCAACCTGAGTGCTTATTAGTGCCTAAATGATATTTGTACAAGTTTCACAAACTTACAAAACATCTAACAACGAAATTCTAGAACTCTAAACCAAGTTTCATGCAACATGAGTTCTTATAAGTGCCTCAATGATCGTTATACAAGTTTCACGAAGTTTCGAAACATCTAAAAACGCATATTCTAGGACTCTAAACCAAGTTTCATTCGACATGAGTGCTTATTAGTGTCTCAATGATCTTTTAACAAGTTTAACGAACTTATGAAACATCTAACAACGCATATTCTAGGACTCTAAACCAAGTTTAATGCAACATGAGTGCTTATTAGTGCCTCAATGGTCTTTGTACAAGTTTCACAAAATTCCAAACATCTACCAACGCATATTCTAGGACTCTAAAGCAACTTGCATGCAACATGAATGAATATTATTGCCTCAATGATCTTGGTACAAATTTCACGAACTTACGAAACTTCTAACAACGAATATTTTAGGACTAATCAAAGTTTCATGCAAGATGAGTTCTTATAAGTTCCTCAATGATCTTTGTACAAGTTTCACAAACTTATGAAACGTCTAACAACACATATTCTAGGACTCTAAAACAAGTTTCATGGAACATGAGTTTTTATAAGTGTCTCAATAATCTTTGTAAAAGTTTCAAAAACTTACGAAACATATAAGAATGCATATTCTAGGACTCTAAACCAATATTCATGGAACATGAGTTCTTATTAGTGCCTCAATGATCTCTGTACAAGTTCCACAAAATTACGAAACATCTAAAAATGTGATTCTAGGACTCTAAAACAAGGTTCATGCAACATGAGTGTTTATTTGTGTCTCAATGATCAGTGTACAAGTTTCACGAACTTACGAAACATCTAACAACACATCTTCTAGGACTCTAAACCAAGTTTCATGCAACATGAGTGCTTATTACTGCCTTAATGATCTTTTTACAAGTTTCACAAACTTACGAAACATCTAACAACGCATATTCTAGGACTCTAAAAAAAATTTCATGCAACATGAGTGCTTACTAGTGCCTCTATGATCTTTGTACAAGTTTCACGAACTTACGAATCTTCTAACAACACATATTGTCGGAATCTAATCCAAGTTTCATGCAACATGAGTTCTAATAAGTTCCTCAATGATCTTTTTACAAGTTTCAAAAACTTATGAAACATCTAACAACGCATATTCTAGGACTCTAAACCATGTTTCATGCAACATGAGTTCTTATAAGTGTCTAAATGATCTTTGTACAAGTTTCACAAACTAACGAAAAAATCTAATAACTCATATTCTACGACTCTAAAACAAGTTTCATGAAACATGAGTTCTTAGAAGTGCCTCAACGATCTTCGTACAAGTTTCGAGAAATTATAAAACATCTAACAACGTGATTCCTGGACTCTTAACCAAGGTTCATGAAACATGTGTTCTTTTATGGGCCTCAATGATCGTTGTAAAAGTTTAATGAACGTATGAAACATCTAACAACGCATATTGTAGGACTCAAAACCAAGTTTCATGCAACATGACTGCTTAATAGTGCCTCAATCATCGTTGTACAAGTTTCACAAATTTATGAAACATCTAACAACACATATTGTAGGACTCTAAACCAAGTTTCATTCAACATGATTTCTTATAAGTGCCTCAATGATCGTTGTACAAGTTTCACGAAGTTACAAAACATCTAACAACGCATATTCTAGGACTCTAAACTAAGTTTCATGCAAAATGAGTGCTTACTAGTGCCTCAATGATCTTGGTACAAAGTTCACAAACCTATGAAACTTCTAACAACGCATATTTTAGGACTCTAATCAAAGTTTCATGCAATATAAGTGCCTCAATGATATTTTCAAGTTTTACAAACTTATGAAACATTTAACAAAGCATATTCTAGGACTCTAAACCAAGTTTCATGCAACAAGAGTTCTTATAAGTGTCTTAATGATTTTTATACATGTTTAACAAAATTACAAAACATCTAACAATGCATACTCTAGGACTCTTAACCTAGTTTCATGCAACATGAGTTCTTATAAGTGCCTCAACAAGTTTCATGAACTTATGAAACATCTAACAACACATGTTCTAGGACTCTAAACCATGTTTCATGCAACATGAGACCTTATAAGTGCCTCAATGATCTTCATAAAAGTTTGATAAACCTATGAAACATCTAACAACGTGATTCTAGGTGTCTAAACCAAGGCTCATGCAACATGAGTGCTTATTTGTGCCTCAATGATCTTTGTACAAGTTTCACGAACTTATGAAACATCTAACAACTTGATTCTAGAACTCTAAACCAAGTTTCATGCAACTTGAGTTCTAACAACTTATGAAACATTTAACAACGCATATTGTAGGACTCTAATCATAGTTTCATGCAACATGAGTTCTTATAAATGCCTCAATGATCTTTGTACGAGTTTCAAAAACATATGAAACATCTAACAACACATATTCTAGGACTCTAAACCAAGTTTCATGCGACATGAGTTCTTATAAGTGTCTCAATGATCTTTGTACAAGTTTCACAAACATCTAACAATGCATATTCTAGGACTCGAAACCGAGTTTCATGCAACATGAGTTCTTATTAGTCCCTCAATGATCTATTTACAAGTTTCACAAAATTACGAAACATGTAACAGCGTGATTGTAAGACTCTAAACAAAGTTTCATTCACTATGAGTTCTTGCAAGTATCTCAATGATCTTTGTACAAGTTTCACAAATTTACTAAACATCTAACAACGTATATTCTAGGACTCTAAACCAAGTTTTATGCAACATGAGTTCTTATAAGTGCCTCAACGATCTTCATACAAGTTTCGTAAACCTATGAAACATCTAACAACGTGATTCTAGGTCTCTAAACCAAGGCTCACGCAACTTGAGTGCTTATTATTGCCTCAATGATCTTTGTTCAAGTTTCACAAACTTACGAAACATCTACCAAATTGATTCTAGAACTCTAAACCAAGTTTCATGCAACTTGAGTTCTTATAATTGTCTCAATGATCGTTGTACAAGTTTCACGAACTCACGAAACATCTAACAACGCATATTCTAGGACTCTAAACAAAGTTTCATGCAACATGAGTGCTTATTATTGTCTCATATGATCTTTGTAAAAGTTTCATGAACTTATGAAACATCTAACAACGCATATTGTAGGACTCTAATCCAAGTATAATGCAACATGAGTGCTTATTAGTGCCTCAATGATCTTTGTACAAATTTCACAAACTTACAAAATATTTAAAACCGCATATTCTACGACTTTAAAACAAGTTTAATGCAACATGAGTGCTTACTAGTTGCTCTATGATCTTTGTACAAGTTTCACGAACTTATGAAACATCTAACAACGCATATTCTAGGACTCTAAACCATGTGTCATGCAACATGAGTTCTTATAAATGCCTCAACGATCTTCGTGCAAGTTTCATGAACTTATGAAACTTCTAACAACGTGATTATAGGACTCTAAACAAATGTTCATGCAACATGAGCTATTATAAGTGCCTCAATGATATTTGTACAAGTTTCACGAACTTATGAATCATCTAACAACGTCTATTGTAGGACCCTAAAAGAAGTTTCAGTCAACATGTGTTCTTATATGTGTCTCAGGGATCGTTGTACAAGTTTCACGTACTTACCAAACATTAGACGACGCATATTCTAGGACTCTAAACCAAGTTTCATGCGACATTAGTGCTTACTATTACCTCAATGATCTTGGTACAAATTTCACAAACTTACGAAACTTCTAACAACACATATTTTAGGACTATAATCAAAGTTTCATGCAATATGAGTTCTTATAAGTGCCTCGTTAATTTTTGTACAAGTTTCAAAAACTTATGAAACATCTAACCACACATATACTTGGACTCCAAACCAAGTTTCATGTAATATGAGTTCTTATAAGTGTCACAATGATCTTTGTAGACTTTTCACAAACTTACGAAACTTCTACCAACGCATATTCTAGGACAATAAACCAAGTTTCATGCAACATGAGTTCTTATTAGTGTCTCAATGATCTTTGTACAAGTTTCACAAACTTACGAAATATCTAACAACGTGATTATAAGACTCTAAACCAAGTTTCATGCCCCATGAGTTCTTATAAGTCTCTCAATGATCTTTGTACAAGTTTCACAAACTTACGAAACATCTAAAAACACATATTCTAGGACTCTAAACCAAGTTTCATGCAACATGAGTTCTTATAAGTGCCTCAACGATCTTCATACAAGTTTCATGAACTTATGAAACACCTAACAACGTGATTCTAGGACTCTAAACCAAGGTTAGTGAAACATGAGTGCTTATTTGAGCCTCAATGATCTTTGTACAAGTTTCACAAACATACGAATCATCTAACAACGTGATTCTAGTACTCTAAACCAAGTTTCATGCAACTTGAGCTCTTATAAGTGCCTCAATGATCGTTATACAAGTTTGAGGAACTTTCAAAATATCTAAAAACGCATATTCTAGTACTCTAAACCAAGTTTCATGCAACATGAGTGCTTATTAGTGCCTCAATGATCTTTTTACAAGTTTCATGAACTTATGAAACATCTAACAACGCATATTGTAGGACTCTAAACAAATTTTAATGCAACATGAGTTCTTATTAGTGCCTCATTGATATTTGTACAAGTTTCACAAACTTACGAAACATCTAACAACGCATATTCTAGGACTCTAAACCAAGTTTCATGCAACATGAGTGCTTACTAGTGCCTCTATGAACTTTGTACAAGTTTCACGAACTTACGAAACTTCAAACAATGCATATTGTAGGACTCTAATCCAAGTTTCATGCAACATGAGCTATTCTAATAAGTTCCTCAATGATATTTGTACAATTTTTAAAATCTTACGAAACATCTAACAACGCATATTCTAGGACTCTAAACCAAGTTTCATGCAACATGAGTTCTTATTAGTGCCTCAATGATCGTTTTACATGTTTCACAAACTAACGAAACATCTAACAACACATATTCTAGGAATCTAAACCACGTTTCATGCAACATGAGTGCTTAGTACTGCCTCAATGATCTTTGTACAAGTTTCATGAACTTATGAAACATCTAACAACTCATATTGTAGGACTCTAAACCAAGTTTAATGCAACATGAATGCTTATTAGTGCTTCAATGATATTTGTACAATTTTCACAAACTTACAAAACATCTAACAACGCATATTCTGGGACTCTAAACCAAGTTTCATGAAACATGAGTACTTAGTTGTGCATTTATGATCTTTGTACAAGTTTCACGAACTTACAAAACTTCTAACAACGCATATTGTAGGACTCTAATCCAAGTATCATGCAACATGAGTTCTTATAAGTGCCTCAATGATCGTTGTACAAGTTTCTAGGACTCTAAACCAAGTTTTATGCAACATGAGTGCTTACTAGTGCATTTATGATCTTTGTACAAGTTTCACGAACTTACAAAACTTCTAACAATGCATATTCTAGGACTCTATACAAAGTTTCATGCACCATGAGTTCTTATAAGTGTCTCAATGATATTTGTACAAGTTTCACAAACTTACGAAACATCTAACAACGCATATTCTTAGACTCTAAACCAAGATTCATGCAACATGAGTTTTTATAAGTGCCTCAACGATCTTCGTACAAGTTTCAGGAACTTATGAAACATCTAACAACGTGATTCTTGGACTCTTACTCAAGGTTCATGAAACATGTGTTCTTTTAAGGGCGTAAATGATTGTTGTAAAATATTAGGAACTTATGAAACATCTAACAATGCATATTGTAGGTCTCTAAACCAAGTTTCATGCAACATGAATGCTTATTAGTGCCTCAATGATCTTTATACAAGTTTCACAAACTTATGAAACATCTAACAACGTGATTGTAAGACTCTAAACCAAGTTTCATGCAAAATAAGCTCTTATAAGTTCCTTAATGATCGTTGTACAAGTTTCATGAACTTATGAAACATCAAACAACACATATTCTAGGACTCTAAACCAAGTTTCATGCAACATGAGTTCTTATAACTGCCTAGCCGATCTTCATACAAGTTTCATGAACTTATGAAACATCTAACAACGTGATTCTAGGACTCTAAATCAAGGTTCATGCAACATGAGTTATTAAAAGTGCCTCAATGATCTTTGTACAAGTTTCACGAACTTATGAAACATCTAATAAAAATATTATAGGACTATAAACCAAGTTTCATGCAACATGAATTCTTATAAGTGCCTCAATGATACTTGTACAAGTTTCATGAACTTATGAAACATCTAACAACGCATATTGTAGGACTTTAAACAAAGTTTAATGCAACATGAGTGCTTATTAGAGCCTTAATTATCTTTGTACAAGTTTCATGAACTTACGAAACATCAAGCAACACATATTCTAAGACTCTAAACTAAGTTTCAGGAAACATGAGTTCTTATAAGTGCCTCAACGATCTTCGTATAAGTTTCATGACCTTGTGAAACATCTAAAAACGTGATTCTAGGACTCCTAACCAAAGTTCATGCAACATGAGTTCTTATAAGTGCCTCAATGATCTTTGTACATTACGGAAACTTATGAAACAGTTAACAACACATATTCTAGGAATCTAAACCAAGTTTAATGCAACATGAGTGCTTATTAGTTCCTCAATGATATTTGTACAAGCTTAACGAACTTATGAAACATCTAACAACGCATATTCTAGGACTCTAAACCAAGATTCAAAGCAACATGAGTTCCTATAAGTGTCTCAATGATCTTTGTACAAGTTTTACAAACTTACAAAACATCTAACAACGCAAATTATGAACTCTAAACTAAGTTTCATGCAACATGAATTCTTATAAATGCCTCAACGATCTTCGTACAACTTTCATGAACTTATGAAACGTCTAACAACGTGATTCTAGGACTCTAAACCAAGGTTCATGCAACTTGAGTTCTTATAAGTGCCTCAAATATCTTTGTACAAGTTTCACAAACTTACAAAACATCTAACAACCTGATTGTAAGACTCTAAACCAAGTTTCATGGACCATGAGTTCTTATAAGTGTCTCAATGATCTTTGTACAAGTTTCACAAACTTACGAAAGATCAAACAACACATATTCTAGGACTCTAAACCAAGTTCATGCAATTTGAGTTCTTATAAGTGCCTCAACAATCTTCATACAAGTTTCATGAACTTATGAAACATCTAACAACGTGGTTTTAGGACTCTAAACCAAGGTTCATGCAACATGAGTTCTTATAAGTGCCTCAATGATCGTTGTAGAAGTTTCACGAAATTATGAAACATCTAACAACCCATATTCTAGGACTCTAAACCAAGTTTGACGCAACATGAGTGCTTATTATTGCCTCAATGATCTTTGTACAAGTTTCAAAAACTTATGAAACATCTAACAACGCATTATCTAGGACTCTAAACAAAGTTTCATGCAACATTAGTTCTTATTAGTGCCTCAATGATCGTTGTACAAGTTTCACGAACTTATGAGACATCTAACAACGTATAATCTAGGCCTCTAAACCAAGTTTCATGACACATGAGTGCTTATTAGTGCCTCAATGATCTTTGTACAAGTTTCACAAACTTACGAAACATTTAACAACCTGATTCTAGGACTCTAAACCAAGTTTCATGAAACATAAGTTCTAAGTGCCTCAATGATCGTAAGCAAAGAGCTTGGAAAAAAATCACATTCAATCTCTTAACTATTTTATTGAGATAGGGGGTGGCGACATTATAAAGAGGGAAGAGAGGTACAACTTTCCCTCTCCCCTTAGGATTTTGCACAAAAGCCAATTATGGAAATAAGAAAAACAACATGAAGTTCTTAAAACGAAAAGAACTCGAAGTAAGTTTTTCTAATGATTATAAGCAAAAGTAACTTGAAAAGAACAAGACAAATACAAAGTTCTAATGATTATAAGCACAAGTAACTTGCAAGAACAAGACATATTATATTAAGTTCTAAACAAAGAAACAACAATACTTTGAAAACAAACTCGTTTTAATATTCTAAACAAGTTTGTGTCGTGTTTATCAAGTTCAATTTTCTTTAACGAGTAGTGATAGTTATCATACATATTAACAAGTTTAACAAACAGAGAAAATAAAAGGAAAGGCTGCTTGAAAATTGATTAAAAATCTGTTTATGCAAGTCTTGATAAACAAGTTTTAACTAAAAGGAAGCTTTACCAAAAACATAGTTTTAAAGATTATAGAGCAAGTTCAAGATCTAGCACGAAAATTTCAGCAAGATTATGAAGAACAAGAGCTATCTAACTTCCTAACAATGGTTCGTTATCAATAGAACAAATCAAACAAGCACATAAGCAAAACATATTCAATCAACGAATACAAGCCGACCTAACGGATAAGCAAGTGATATTGGTTCTACACAAGATCTAATAAAAAAATATTCATAACAATGAGATCTAGAGATTAAGAAGACTCGACCTTTGGTTCAAAGTTGGATTTGATACCACATGATACATGTTATTGGTGGTGTGATGGATGAAGGTGGATGTTGTAGCGGTGTAAACACAAGAACATAGTGGTATGATGGAGATGGAAGCGTGTATATGGTGATGGACTTCTCAAACGAGCTATGGAATGGCTTGTTCGATGGGTAGTAGACGCTCTTGTAAGCAAAGAGCTTGGAAGAGAATCTGATTCAATCTCTTGAATCAGTGTTTAGTCTAAACTTGTGGAAGTTGTTTTCATAAAAGCTTGACTAGTTTATTGAGATAGGGGGCGGCGACATTATTTAGAGGGAAGAGAGGCACAACTCGCCCTCTTCCCTTAGATTTTTGCGCAAAAGGCAATTATAGAAATATTCAAAACAATATGAAGTTCTCAGAACTAAAAGAAAAAATAAGGTGTGCGGATAGAACGATGAGTAGTGTGTATAGTGCCTCATCTCTTACACTCTTCAAACTATGATCACTAAGAAACCAATGTAGTGTTCTTCTTGGCCTCGTTAAAACACTTGCATAGAAAACTCAATGGGACAAATTTATTCAAAGGGAAAGATTACCAAGTTGAGACACTTAGTCACTTAGCGGCTCATAGCTTGGTCTTCTTCCTAGGCCTGAGTGTCGATGTTGAAGAAGCTCCTACTTGCTCCTCCTTCAATCTCCCCCTCCATGATCATTGCTTGTGCTCTCCTATCCATCTCCCTAGCTTTGGATTGAGTAATCATGCCTCCTGGTTCCTCCTCAGCATGTTGTGGTTCATTTTCATGTGGTGGTCCATAATCAGGTTTTGGTTCATCCTCAAGTTGTGGTCCATCACCAGGCTGTGGTTCATCTTCAGGGTGGGAGCTTGGCAAGATCATATCAAATAAGCACTCATGTTGCATGAAACTTGGTTTTGGAGTCCTACAATATACGTTGTTAGATGTTTCATAAGTTCGTGAAACTTGTACAAAGATCATTGAGGCACGTATAAGAACTCATGTTGAACGAAACTTGGTTTAGAGTCCTAGAATAACGTTATAAGATGTTTTGTAAGTTTTTGAAACTTGTACAAAGATCATTAAGAAAATTATAAGAACTCATGTTGCATGAAACTTGGTTTAGAGTCCTACGTTATGTGTTGTTAGATGTTTAATAAATTTGTGAAACTTGTACCACGATCATTAAGGCACTTATAAGAACTCATGTTGCATGAAATTTTGTTTAGTCCTAGAATCACGTTGTTATATGTTTTTTTAAGTTTGTGAAACTTCTACAAAGATCATTGAGACACTTAGTTTAGAGTCCTACAATATGCGTTGTTAGATGTTTGATAAGTTTGTGAAACTTGTACAAAGATCATTGAGACACTAATAAGAAATCAAGTTGTATGAAGCTTGGTTTAAGGTCCTAGAATATGCGTTGGTAGATGTATCATAAGTTCGTGAAACTTGTACAAAGATTATCGAGACACTTATAAGAACTCATGTTGCATGAATCTTGGTTTAGAGTCCTAGAATCACATTGTTACATGTTTCGACAGTTTGTAAAACTTGTACAAAGATTATTAAGACACTTATAAGAAATCATGTTGCATGAAACTTGGTTTAGAGTCCTACAATATGCGTTGTAAGATGTTTCATAAGTTCGTGAAACTTGTACAAAGATCATTGAGACACTTATAAGAACTCATGTTGCATGAAACTTAGTGTCCTACAATATTCGTTGTTAGAAGTTTCATAAGTTTGTTAAACTTATACAAAGATCATTGACGCACTTATAAGCACTCATGTTGCTTGAAACTTGGTTTAGAGTCCTAGAATATGTGTTGTTAGATGTTTCGTAATTAAATGAAACTTGTACAAAGATCATTGAGGCACATATAAGAACTCATCTTTCATGAAACTTGGTTTAGAGTCCTAGAATATGAAGTGTTAGATGTTTCATAAGTTCGTGAAAATTTTACAAAGATCATTAAGGCACTTATAAGAACTCACGCTACATGAAACTTGGTTTAGAGTCCTAGAATAACTTTGTTAGATGTTTCGTAAGTTTGTGACACTTGTACAAAGATTATTGAGACACTTACAAGAACTCATGTTGCATGAAACTTAGTTTAGAGTCCTACATTATGCGTTGTTAGATGTTTCGTAATTTTGTGAAACTTGTACAAAGATCATTAAGACACTTATAAGCACTCATATTGCATGAAACTTGGTTTAGAGTCTTAAAATATGTGTTTTTAGATGTTTCTAAAGTTCTTGAAACTTGTATAACATTCATTGAGGCCTTAATCATCTTTGTACAAGTTCCACAAACTTACGAAACATCTAACAACATGATTTTAGGACTCTAACCCAAGGTTCATGCAACATGAGTTATTATAAGTTCCTCAATGATCATTGTACAAGTTTCACGAACTTACGAAACATCTAACAATGCATATTCTAGGACTCTAAAAAAGTTTCATGCAACATGAGTTCTTATTAGTGCCTCAATGATCTTTGTACAAGTTCCATGAACTTTTGAAATATCTAACAACGCATATTCTAGGACTCTAAACCAAGTTTCATGCAACATGAGTTCTTATTAGTGCCTCAATGATATTTGTACAAGTTTCACGAACTTATGAAAAATCTAACAACGTATATTCTAAGACTCAAAACAAAGTTTCGTGCAACATGAGTTTTGAAAGTGTCTCAATGATCTTTGTACAATTTTCAGAAACTTACGAAACTTCTAACAACGCATATTTTAGGACTCTAATCCAAGTTTCATGCAATATGTGTTCTTATAAGTGTCTTAATGATCTTTGTACAAGTTTCAAAAACTTATGAAACATCTAACAACACATATTCTAGGATTCTAAACCAAGTTTCATGCAACATGAGTTCTTATTAGTGCCTCAATGATCTTTGTACAAGTTCCATGAACTTATGAAATATCTAACAACGCATATTCTAGGACTCTAAACCAAGTTTCTTCTCTAAACCAAGTTTCATACAACCCGAGTGCTTATTAGTTCCTCAATGATCTTTGTACATGTTTCAAAAACTTACGAAATATTTAACAACTTAATTCTAGGACTCTAAACCATGTTTCATGCAACATGAGTTCTTATAAGTACCTCTATGATCTTTGTACAAGTTTCACGAACTTATGAAACATCTACAATGTTTCATGAACTTTGAGTGAAACAAGTTTCTAACGAATGCTTATGAATTTTACATCTAAACCATGTTTCACTTTGTATCATGAGTGCATATTCTATGAACTTTGACAAGTTTCTAACAACGCATATTCTAAGACTCTAAACCAAGTTTCATGCAACATGAGTTCTTATTAGGTCCTCAATTATCGTTGTACAAGTTTCACAAACTAATTAAACATATAACAATGCATATTATAGGATTCTATACCAAGTTTCATGCAACATAAGTTCTTATAAGTGCATCAATGATCGGTGTACAAGTTTCACGAACTTATGAAACTTCTAACAACGCATATTCTAGGACTCTAATCAAAGTTTCAAGCAAAATGATTTCTTATAAGTGCCTCAATGATCTTTGTACAAGTTTCACAAACTTACGAAACATCTAACAACGCATATTTTAGGACTCTAATGTAAGGTTCATGCAATTTGATTTCTTATATGTGCCTCAATGATCTTTGTAAAAGTGTCACGAACATATGAAACATCTAAAACACATATTCTAGAACTCTAAACTAAAGTTTATGCAACATGAGTTCTTCTTAGTGCTTAATGATCGTGGTACAAGTTTTACGAAGTTATGAACCTTCTACTAAAACATATTCTAGAAATCTATACCAATTTTCATGCAACATGAGTTTGTATAAGTGTCTCAATGATCGTTGTACAAGTTTCAAGAACTTTAGAAACATCTAAAAACACATATTTTAGGACTCTAAACGAAGCTTCATGCAACATGAGTGCTTATAAGTGTCTTAATGAACTTTGTACAAGTTTCACAAACTTACGCAACATCTAACAACGTGATTCTAGGACTCTAAACCATGTTTCATGCAACATGTGTGCTTATAAGTTACTCAATGATCTTTGTACAAGTTTCACAAACTTATGAAACATTTAACAACGGATATTGTAGGACACTATATCAAGTTTCATGCAACATGAGTTCTTATAAGTGTCTTAATGATCGTTGTACAAGTTTCAAGAACTTATGAAACATCTAACAACGGGTTTTTTAGGACTCTAAACCAAGTTTCATGCAACACCAATGCTTAAAAGTGTCTCAATGATCTTTGTACAAGTTTCATAAACTTACAAAACATCTAACAACGCATAATGTAGGACTCTAAACCAAGTTTCATGCAAGATGAGTTTTTATAAGTGCCTTAATGATCATTTTACATCTTTCACAAACTTACGAAACATCTAATAACGTAATTCCATGACTCTAAACCAAGTTTCATGCAACATAAGTTCTTATTAGTGCCTCATTGATCTTTTTACAAGTTTCACAAACTTACGAAACATCTAACAAGGTTATTCTCGGACTCTAAACCATGCTTCATGCAACATGAGTTCTTATAAGTACCTCTATGATCTTAGTACAACTTTCACGAACTTATGAAACATATAACAACGCATAATGAAGGACACTAAACCAAGTTTCATGCAACATGAGTTCTTATAAGTGTCTCAATGATCTTTGTACAAGTTTCACAAACTTATGAAACATCTAACAACGTGATTCTAGGACTCTAAAGCAAATTTCTGACAACATGAGTTCTTATTAGGGCCACAATGATCGTTGTACAAGTTTCACATACTTATGAAGCATCTAACAACGCATATTCTAGGACTCTATACCAAGTTTCATGCAACATGAGTTCTTATAAGTGCCTCAATAATCGTTGTACAAGTTTCACGAACTTATGAAACATCTAACAACGCATATTGTAGGACTCTAAACCAAGTTTCATCTCTAAACCAAGTTTCATACAACATGAGTGCTTATTAGTGCATCAATGATGTTTTTACAAGTTTCAAAAACTTACGAAACAGTTAACAACGTAATTCTAGGACTCTAAAACATGTTTCATGCAACATGAGTTCGTATAAGTAAATCTATGATCTTTGTACAAGTTTCACGAACTTATGAAACATTTAACAATGCATATTATAGGACTCTACACCAAGTTTCATGCAACATGAGTGATTATTAATGCCTCAATGATCTTTGTACGAGTTTCACGAACTTATGAAACATCTAACAATGCATATTCTAAGACTCTAAACCAAGTTGCATGCAACATGAGTTCTTATTAGTTACTCAATGATCGTTGTACAAGTTTCACAAACTTATAAAACATCTAACAATGCATATTTTAGGATTCTATACAAAGTTTCATGCAACATGAGTTCTTATAACTGCATCAATGATCGGTGTACAAGTTTCACGAACTTATGAAACTTCTAACAACGCAAATTCTAGGACTTTAATCAAAGTTTTATGCAAAATGATTTCTTATAAGGGCCTCAATGATATTTGTACAAGTTTCATAAACTTACGAAACATCTAACAACGCATATTCTAGGACTCTAATGTAAGGTTCATGCAACTTGATTTCTTATAAGTGCCTCCATGATCTTTGTAAAAGTGTCACAAACATATGAAACATCTAACAACACATATTCTAGAACTCTAAACTAAGGTTCATGCAACATGAGTTCTTATTATTGCCTCAATGATCGTTATACAAGTTTTACGAAGTTATGAATCTTCTATTAACACATATTCTAGGAATCTATACCAATTTTCATGCAACATGAGTTTGTATAAGTGCCTTAGTGATTTTTGTACAAGTTTCAAGAACTTTAGAAACATCTAAAACACATATTTTAGGACTCTAAACCAATTTTCATGCAACATGAGTGCTTGTAAATGTCTAAATGATCTTTGTACAAGTTTCACAAACTTTTGAAACATCTAAAAACGCATAATGTAGGACTATAAACTAAGTTTCATGCAACATGAGTTCTTTTAAAGCCCAGATTGGTAGAATGGAGCGGAGAGGAATAGCTGTAAACAACGGAAGCGGTAGCTGTGAGCTGTGATCTGTTAGCTGTGAGCTGTGAGTTGTAAGCTACGAGTTGTGAGCTGTAGTTTAGCGTGAAAATTGAGAGTAAATTTTATAACATTTTTTAAAAACTTCAAATTTATTTCTTTTATATAATATTAAAAACAGAAATGAAATAACAAAAACATAGAAACCTATCTACGAGTTTTCCATATTTGTTCAGCGATATTGTTTCGTACAGCAACCATATATGCATCACCCTAGGCACATATTGACTTGTTTGAGTCTGCTCATCATCATCTTCTGAATCTGAAATCTCGATTGCTTCATTCCCCATTTCTTCATACTCTTGAAAATCTCTATCAATGTTTACAGATTTCCAAATGAAATTATGCAATGTCATTGTGGCTACAACAATCTTATATTGTGTTTGTAAATAATAGCGTGCTGGATTTCTGATAATAGCAAATTTTCCTTCCACACCCCAAAAGTCCGCTCAACAACTGAACGCAAAAAAGAATGACGTTTGTTAAACATTTCATTCTCATTTGTAGGAGCTCCTCCTTGCCACTAATGCGGATGATAACGAATTTTTCAATATGGAGCAAGGTACCCTTTTTGATATCGTTTTGAACACAATATGTCAATATCTTTGAATCATGTGCTCTTCCTGGTGCTTCCACATATGTGTATATGAACTCCATGTTAAAGTTACATATCGCAAGCACGTTCATTGTAGGATGTTGCTTCCGTAAGTTCCAATACTTTTCTTTTTTATCACTCCCAACTCGCACTGACACATGTGTTCCATCTAGAGCTCTGCCACAAGCACTGAAAAAAGGATAATATCTTCTATCTGAAGACAAAATTATGGGATCCACCTCTCGAAGTTCATTTTCTCTAGGTTTTATGATATCTTGAGACATAAGGATAAGGGCATCCAAAACTTCATGAAACTTTCGATTAACGGTCTCTTGATTGCGTTGATAATGTGTTTTGCAATTGTTCGTTGCACCTCATCATGAGCAACAGTTTCGAGAAACATTGCAACACTCTCTTGTAATCCACACTCATGTGACTCTCGTAACCCATAATAATTTTTCAGAGTAAAACACAAACGCCTAAAAGTTTCTTGATACATCCTAAGAGTTTCATAACACTCTTGATCATGACCATTTATCATTTGCATAGTATGACGCCATCCACGACCACTATCGGTTCTCATCAATCTTCTATCACGCTTTGGGTCCGAACATTCATCATCAATCAACATTGTAAGTACTTTAAACAAGTTTTGATTGTATTGAATAGCTAGTACCTAAAATATGAAAGAATTAAGAGTAAGTATTTAAATATAAATAAATATATTAACTAAAATATGAAAGAATTAAGAGTAAGTCTTTACATATAAATAAATATATTAATTAAAATATATGGGTTCAAAATTGAAAAGAATTATTACTAACAAACAATAACACGCTTTTTTGTAAAGATTAAAAATATAATTTGTTAGTTAATAGAAATATTAAATATAGACAAAAGAAAAATATATTAAATATTAATTCTTCATTTATTATCCTTAATCCAACAACTAAACTAAAACACCAAAAACGAGAAAAATGAAATCATACTAATTAAGAAAATAAAATTAAAAATGATTATTCGAAACTAAATAAAAAATGAAATTTAAATTAAGACCCTAAACAAAAGCAATTCATTTTTCTGGTTTTCCGTTCGAGAAACTTTATCTTTTCCGCATCATTTGGTAATGACATGAAAATTTGACGACCACTTTCATCTGATGCAAGATAATCAATCGCGACCCAGTAAAGATCACCATAATGGTCCAAAGTAGATATATTGAAAACTCTTGCATACACACGGCACAACTGAATTGGTTTAACGATTTGAATGTTTCTCGACCACCTTTCCAGAAATTTCCTTGATCTTCAAGGACGGTCGTCAAGCGATCCCACTTATCAGGATTACATTGTTTACTAGACAAACCAACTTTACCCTTTCCAATGAAAGTTGACTTTTTATCGGTCTAACTTGTTCAACATCCTCATCGGAGTCCACTAGCTGCGGAACCGAATTTGGCGAATCACGATGTTGTTTTGGTCCAGCTCGAGGTTGCCATCCTTAACTTACTGAAACCGTGGTTCGAGCATAAAGACGATTAAGAAGAGGAATTTCTCGAAGAGGATGTGTTCTTAATTTTGTTGCGTCCGGACAACTCTAAAGTAGAAAAAATTAACTATTAATATTCATAAAAAACTAACAATATTTTTTAATTTAATAAAATAAAATATTCAAAATACGTACTTTTATCAGCAAGTTCCACCAAATCTGCATCCATGTCGATTTCTCCAAAATCGTTAAACCCCATTCCCATAGCGTTTTGTGTAACTCGTTTATAAACATCATATTGTTTTTTCAAGTGGTCTAACCGATATTTAAATTTTTGCCACGGAAAATCCATACCAAATACTTTCAAAAATTCAACTCAAACACTTTGTCTACAAATTTCATCGAGACATGTACCCTTCCAATGGCCTTTATCCTTTTGGTCATTGCATAATTGCAATAATCCTTGACTCAATGCATGACACCAATAAAATTTTGGCTAAATAAGAGGAATTCACAATACTACACCCTTTCAATCCCTCCTTCACAAAACTACACCTAATTTAATGTTTTCACATATTTACACTCTTTCCAAATTTTAAAAGCTTGATTTACCTTTTGAAAAATTACAAAAATTAAAATCTTTTCATTTGGGTTCGCTAATTAGTGTTTAGGGTATAGTATTAAGGGGGTAGGATTGCGTGGGTAAGATTTATTTGGATTTAATTTTGAGTGTTTAGGTGTAGTTTTGTGAAGTAATTTTGAAATGGTGTAGTTTTGTGAAATGTAATTCAAATGATGTAGTTTTGTAATTCTCCCAATAAATAATGCACTTAAAAAAAATACGAATGCAATTTAAGATTTATGGGTCGAATATATAAATTTTCTTCGTATAAAATACAAGCACATATTTTTAAAAAATTATTGTTTCGTATTGTTCTTCAACTAAAAAACCAAAAACAAAGAACTTTATAAATCATAGATTCACACAACTCAATAAAACTTATAGAAAAGAAAAAAATGTTTAACAACAAAAAACAAACAATAACATGATTTTATATTTTATGTTCAATATATATAATTAATTTATACAAGATCAATGATAAAAAAAAAGTTACCTCACAAGATGGTTGCGAAGAATTTTGAGTTGAATTTTCCATGATTCTGTATTAAAGAAACAAAATTCACATATTTAAAATAGGCAATATTTATTAATCGTTGCAAAAAAATGATGGGAAAAACTTACTATGCAAAAAGATGAGAATTTGATAAAAGTGATTAGGTTTAAAGTTTAATATTTATAGAAGATTTCTGTAAACTTTAAATTTATTTATTATAAGATTTGAAGATAATTATAAAATATTATGATGGGAATATGCCGAAAGAATCAACTCAGTTTTGAAATTATGTAAAAATCTCATTTCTTAGTTAACTAACAGATTTTTTATTTTGAAAACACTTAATATTCCAGCGTCATAACGCAGTGGAAAAGGAACGCCCTTATTGTATTTTTCACACGTGTGTGTCCCTTCTTTTTTATTTGTGATTGGCGTTGACTCTAAGAGGGGGCCACACAACCTCTCATGAAACGTGGAGCCAATATGGGCTTAAGTGTCACAATAAACTTTGTACTCTATACCAAGTTTGATGAAAGATGAGTTCTTATAAGTGTCTCAATGATCTTTGTACAAGTTTCACTTAATTACGAAACATCTAACAACGCATATTCTAGGACTCTAAACCAAGTTTCAAGCAACATGAGTGCTTATAAGTGGCTCAATGATCTTTGTACAAGTTTGACGAACTTATGGAACATCTTACAACGTATAATGTAGGACTCTAAACCAAGTTTCATGCAACATGAGGTCTTATAAGTGTCTTAATGATCTTTGTACAAGTTTCACAAACTTACGAAACATCTAACAACATGATTGTAGGACTCTAAACAAAGTTTAATGCAACATGAGTTCTTATTACTGCCTCAATAATCTTTGTACAAGTTTCAAGAACTTATGATACATCTAACAACGCATATTCTAGGACCTTAAACTAAGTTTCATACAACATGATTTCTTATTAGTGCCTCAATGATCTTTGTACAAGTTTCACGAATTTATCAAACATCAAACAACGCATATTGTAGGACTCTAAACTAAGTTTCATGCAACATGAGTGCTTGTAAGTTTCTCAATGATCTTTTTACAAGTTTCACGAACTTATTGAACATCTAACAACGCATAATGTAGGACTCTAAACCAAGTTTCATGCAACATGAGTTCTTATAAGTTTCTCAATGATCTTTGTACAAGTTTCAAAAACTTACAAAACATCTAACAAGGTTATTCTAAGACTCTAAACCAAGTTTCGTGCAACATGACATTTTTTCAAAATCGTTGCTAATATTCCTTATTATATCGTTGCAAATAGTTGATAATATGGCTATATAAACTCATTCCTCCAACATCAAAATCAGAATACAAACTCACAACACTCTCTCTTCCAATTCAAAACACATTTATTCAAATTTATAAAAAAATGTCTCCTGGTAATAACGACATATACAAGTTACTGGCTTTAATGTACAGACGTAAAGATAGAAGTGGGCAAATACATAAAATACTGGTAAAATGTATTGTCTATGTAAGAAGTGTGTGAACACTAAATACATTCATGTTGAAACCGTATAGAAACATCTTTTTAATAGAAGTTTTATGCCGCAATAATATTTTTGGTTTTAACATGGGGAAGGGTATAATTATAATAATAATGAAGTTGGAGACAATGGTACTTATCCTTTTGTTGATCATGTAGTTAAGGAACCTGATAATTCTCAGCATCATAATTTTGATTGTAACTATGATCAAGATGGGTATGGCCGGTAGATGATACTGTTGGAATTCGTACCGGTTTATAACGATTTATAAATAACAATTGCGAATTCTTTCCCTAGGATACGTGCAAATATTGAATCAAATCTATGTCATCAGTTTATGAATATACCTGGATGGTTCGTAGCGGAAATCTGAACCGAGATATATCGAGGTCTAGAAGCACTCCAAACGTCGTGCCTCTACTGGTATCCACACGCACACAAACTGGATTGATCGGGATGCTAGTGCCGTAGAGATCTAATCTCAATCTATTAGACAACTATTTGTCTGCTATGTTTAGGGTTGTGTAGAATTAGGTTAATGTTATCAAGCGTCATTGTGCCTCTTTATATAATAGGTTCTCATAACCTAATTAATAACCTAATGGGCTTATATGGCTAATGAGCCAAGCCCAATAAGCACATCACAATGACTTGCCTTTTTTCACATGTGCATTAATATATATATATATATATATATATATATATATATCATATACATATAATATCTTATATTATTAAAGTGCACTAATATAAATATATGTATATCTAATATCACATATATATTATATTATAATCAAAACCCAACATAATATATAAATCCAGTCTGCTTAGGTGTGTGACCCTGTAGGATCGCATAATATTAGCAATGGACTTCTAAAGCCCATCGATTATAAGAGGCTTCTAGCAAAACGTTATAATCATCTAATATTATCCGACTGTCAAAACCTCGACGATACAACCTTACTAAAATAAGTACAATTGATTTCGGGACATTCCCAACAATCTCCCACTTGTACCGGAATCATCTATTCCGATAATCCCTTCGTCGCTATATCTCGATCCTAGCATAAGGCAAGCAATAGTGTCATCCTTATTAAGCTAGATCATGTTTATCGATTCCCAATTTATACCGATAAAACAAACGATTGACATTCACCTCGTTTGAGCACGGCCATGCATTTTCTCAGTATTAAATTATCGATAGGCCCAGAGATATTTATCTCCCATTATATAGGAGGGACAAATCCCATCTTGTTATATCCCTGTTCCTTATACAATTCGTAATACGCCCAATCGGTGTTTTTATAATCACCTGTTACGGTGACGTTTGACACGATCAAAGCGCACTAGTCCATGTATAAGAAAACATGACAAACTCGAGTCAAAGGACTATATTTTATAGTTGTAATGAAAAACTCTTATGACACTCATATAATATTCTTGCAGAGTTTTCCATAGCGGGTCAGTCCAATATTGTGTTCTCTAACACATACTTATGTGATTGACTTTAATACTACATATTAAATGACTCCACGAAACTTAGTCATCAATCACCTCACATACTAGTCATTTTAGTTACTATTGTCCCATTTAATAACCTTGACCAGGGACCACAATAATTTATATCATCTTTCACTCATAAGGTTTCATGATCAAGTCACATACTTGATGGCTTATAAGGATGATATAAACTATTTTGGGACAAATTATTTTATTATCCAATAATTAAATAATGCTGAAACAATTTCATTAATTTGAAAATAAATCAAATGTTTGTAAACACGAACATCATATCATAAAATAAGTTTCTCTCTAGAAACAAAATCAAACATTAAGAAACCTAATGCCTACGAGCAGAGTATGACTTTCATGCTTCGGCCGAGGAAGAGGCTTGGTCAATGGATCTGCAACATTTGCATCTGTTGGAACTCTGCTAATCTTCACATCTCCTCTTTCGATAATATCACGAATGAGGTGATATCGTCTTTGAATGTGTTTGGATTTCTGGTGCGACCTTGGTTCCTTCGCCTGAGCGATGGCTCCATTGTTGTCACAATAAAGATCCACCGGACCAGAGATGCTAGGAACTACACCAAGTTCGGTGATGAACTTCCTAATCCAAACAGCTTCTTTTGCTGCTTCGAAGCGGCAATATATTCTGATTCGGTTGTTGAGTCACCACGGTGCTTTGCTTGGAGCTTTTCCAACTCACCGCTCCTCCATTAAGACAAAAGATAAAACCGGATTGAGATCGGAAATCATCTTTGTCCGTCCGAAAGCCGGCATCGGTGTAACCACTCACAACAAGCTCATCACATCCTCCATAGACCAAGAACTTATCCTTAGTTTTTCTCAAATACTTAAGGATGTTCTTAACAAGATCCAGTTGACTCTCACCTGGATCGGATTGGTATCTACTCGTCATGCTTAAGGCACATGCCACATCAGGACGAGTACAAAGCATGGCATACATAATAGAACCTATAGCGAAGCATAAGGAATTCTATTCATACGCTCTCGCTCATCATGTGTTGAAGGACACCGAGTCTTGCCGAGGGTTATGCCATGAGACATTGGTAGAAAACCTTTCTTAGAATCATGCATACCGAACCTATGTAAGACCTTATCTATATAAGTGTCTTGACTTAGTCCAATCAACCTGTTAGGTTTATCTCTCGTAGATCCTTATTCCAAGTATGTATGCAGCTTCTCCCATGTCTTTCATTGAGAAACAACTTCCTAGCCAAGTCTTAACGGACTGAAGCAAAGGAATGTCATTTCCTAGGAGTAATATGTCATCGACATATAGCACAAGAAACACAATTGCGCTCCCACTAATCTTCTTGTAAACGCAAGGTTCTTCTTCGTTCCTAATGAAATCAAACTGTTTGATTGCTTCATTAAAACGAAGATTCCAACTCCGAGATGCTTGCTTCAGCCCATATATAGAGCGATGAAGCTTACATACTTTCCCAGCATTTTCGGGACTTGTGAAACCTTCAAGGTTGTGTCATGTACACATCCTCTTCCAGGTTTCCATTAAGGAAAGCTCGTTTTCACATCCATCTGCCAAATCTCATAATCATAATGAGCGGCAATTGCTAGAAGAATCCGAATGGACTTAAACATCGCGACTGGGGAATAAGTTTCATCATAGTCAATGCCATGAATTTGCTTATAGCCTTTAGCCACTAGTCTAGCTTTGTATATCTGTATATTACCATCCACGTCCATTTTCTTCTTGAAAACCCATTTACACTCAATGGCTTTTACACCATCAGGTAAATCGGCCAAAGTCCATACTTTGTTGGACGACATGGATCCCATTTCGGATTCAAGTGGCTTCTACCCACTTTTCGAGTCGGGGCCCATCATTGCTTCTTCATAGGACGTAGGTTCATCACTTTCTATAATCAATAGATCATGATGGTCAGTCACCCAAACCCCATATCTATCGTGTTCATGAATGACCCTCTCGTGACCTACGTACCTCGGGTTCCACATGTGTGGTATTTACGACTCTTCGTAAATCCGCTTGTTGCTCTTCCCGAATAGGTGGAGCAACCTCATGTGAATCTCGAACTTCTTCGAGTAGTACCTTACTCCCATCGTTCCTTTTAGAAAGAAATTCT
Source organism: Cochlearia excelsa (assembly GCA_963556525.1). Taxonomy (NCBI): domain Eukaryota; kingdom Viridiplantae; phylum Streptophyta; class Magnoliopsida; order Brassicales; family Brassicaceae; genus Cochlearia; species Cochlearia excelsa. The sequence continues at coordinate 31,730,147 of OY748327.1, read as the reverse complement.
CTTTCTAAAAAGACACGATTCCGAGCAACAAACACTTTGCTCTCGGCGGGGTTGTAAAAGTAATAACCTTTGGTTTCTTTAGGATAACCAACGAAGTAGCACTTATCAGATTTGGGTCCAAGCTTATCAGGAAGTAAACGTTTTACATAAGCCTCGCAACCCCAAATTTTCATAAAAGATAGATTAGGAACCTTTCCAGTCCACATCTCATATGGTGTCTTTTCAACTGATTTTGATGGACATCTGTTTAGCGTAAACGCAGACGATTCTAGAGCATATCCCCAAAAGGATAATGGAAGATCTGTGTGACTCATCATAGATCGAACCATATCTAATAAAGTTCGATTTCTCCTTTCGGATACACCGTTCCATTGAGGTGTTCCGGGAGGAGTAAGTTGCGAAACAATTCCACATTCTCTAAGATGATCACTGAAAACTTGGCTCAAGTATTCTCCTCCGCGATCTGATCGAAGAGCTTTAATTGTTTTGCCAAGTTGGTTTTGCACTTCATTCTGAAATTCTTTGAACTTTTCGAAAGATTCAGATTTATGTTTCATTAGATAAACATAACCATATCTACTGAAATCATCAGTAAATGTGATGAAGTACTGATAGTTTCCTCTAGCACCAATACTCATTGGCCCACACACATCTGTATGTATAAGGCCCAACAAGTCTTTGGCCCTTTCACTTTGTCCAGTAAAAGGGGCCTTAGTCATTTTACCTAATAAGCAAGATTCACATTTTTCAAATGATTCATAATCAAATGAGTTCAAAAGTCCATCATTGTGAAGCTTTTGAATGCGTTTCTCGTTTATATGGCCCAAACGACAATGCCAAAGAAAAGTGGGATTCGAGTCGTTAGACTTAAATCTCTTGGTACTAATGTTATAGATAGGCACACTTTGGTTAAGAACATAAAGCCCATTCTCTAATGGGCCACTACCATAAAACATATCATTAAGATTAAATGAACAACACTTGTCTTTAATCGAAAAATGAAATCCTTCCAAATCCAAACAAGAAATAGAAATAATATTTCTGCTTATAGCAGGTACATAGTAGCAATTTTTAAGTTCTAAAACCATGCCAGAAGGTAAAGACAAATGAAATGTTCCTACAGCTAATGCAACAACTCTTGCTCCATTCCCCACGCGCAGGTCCACTTGTCCTTTCTCCAAAGTTCTACTGTTGCTTAGCCCCCGCATATTCACACAAATATGAGCACCACAACCGGTATCTAATACCCAAGAGGTAGAACTAGAAGTAGCAACATTTACTTCTATAACATAAATACCTGGCGAAGAAGTCTTAAAAGTCTTCTTCTTTTTCAGATCTTCCAAGTATTTCTTGCAGTTTCTCTTCCAATGCCCAACACCATTACAATAATGGCACTTGTCTTCACCAGAGGGTCCAGGTTTAAATTTAGGAGAAGGATCAGACTTAGTTGGATTCTCAATCCCACTTATCTTGCCCTTTCCTTTGTTCTTACCAGGTTTCTTAAACCTTTTACCCCCTTGCACCATGAGAACATTTGGAGTGTCCTTTCTGATGTTTGGTTCAGCAGTTTTGAGCATCCCATGCAGCTCAGTCAAAGTCTTTGTCAAGTTATTCATGTTGTAGTTCATAACAAACTGATCAAAACTTGGCGGCAATGACTGCAGGATGAGGTCAGTAGCCAACTCTTGGCTGATAGGGGAATCCAGTTTGGCCAGGTTATCGATATAACCCATCATCTTAATGACATGTGGGCTAACTGGACTATCCTTTGGCAGTTTACACTCAATGAGAGATTTAACAGTCTGATATCTCTCAGTTCGTGCTTGCTCCTGAAACATTCCTTTCAGGCTAGTGATCATCTCAATTGGCGACTCCACGTTCTCAAACTGTTTTTGCAAGTCCGATTTCATGGTAGCCAACATGAGACAACACACATCGACCCTATCATTGACATGCTTATCATAAGCATTCCTCTCTGCATGTGGAAGATTTGCCTTAGGTTTTTCAGGCAAAACCTTTTCAAGGACATAGTCCTTTTTCTCCTGTTTGAGAACAATTCTCAGATTTCGATACCATTCGAGGAAATTCGATCCATTTAGCTTGTCCTTCTCAAGGACGGATCGAAGTGAAAACGAGTTGTGAAGGTTTGACATAACTGTCAAAAGAATAGCAAAAGTTAATATGATGTTCATGGAAATTTGAGTTGTCTCAACATTTAAGAAAACTCACACTAAACTCAAAACAATTTTCCTCATATGAGTATAGTGATCCAAGATCCTTATTTCACTAAAATTCAAGTGAGCTTTGGCTCATCGCCTGAATGTTTAGTTATTTAGGTAAGCAACAACATTGCTAATTATATCCAATATAACTCTTGGTTGTGGATGACATCTTATGTCTTATCCAACCTTATGTCTCTAAACCCAAAACCATTTTGATAGCTTAGTCAAATAAACCAATCTTTTACTCGTATGGTAACCATTACCATCCGCCTTACTCATGTAATTGTGGACACCCTGCTTAGCAGGCCCATACACAACGAAACAAGTCTTGACAGTTGACAAGATTGGAAAGACATTAAATTTGATATTAATTGAGGAAATAATTTTAATTTAATTTAATTTTATATTTAAAATTTATATCTAATATAAATTATCAAAATATAAAATTTACACATCATATATATGTTAAATTAAATTACAGAAACTTTTGAATTAATTTAATCAAATTAAATTTTTCAATTTAAATTTTAGATAAAACTAATTCCTAATTAAATTTTAGAATATTAATCTTAACTAAATTTTATTAGCTCTAATCAAATTAGAACATAAACTTAATAAGATTAAAAGACGAAGCGAAGTCTCTGTCAGACTTTGCCGCAAGTTTCATAAGTCCTATTATGAAAATCTTATTTAAACAGACAATGATATTTTAATAAAATAATGATTTCAATAAAATATTCATTGAGTAATCTAATATGATTACATGTATCCAACCGTGTTACATACACATACGAAGGAATACATCCTCAACTATGTTTATTATATATTTAGTTAAATATTAACGTTATCATACATACAATCTAACATCATCATGCACTAACAGAGAATAAACGTTGATATTTAAATTAAATATAAGTATATCAAACAGTTTGTCATGCAGAGAAGGTTACGTAATCACGGTTAACTATTAGATCAATTTTAACCAACATCTTTATGTAAAACATCGACATAATTTTATATATCAAATATATATTAAATTAGGTTTAATTCAAAATTATACACGTAAGGCTCTGATACCACTGTTGGAATTCGTACCGGTTTATAACGATTTATAAATAACAATTGCGAATTCTTTCCCTAGGATACGTGCAAATATTGAATCAAATCTATGTCATCAGTTTATGAATATACCTGGATGGTTCGTAGCGGAAATCTGAACCGAGATATATCGAGGTCTAGAAGCACTCCAAACGTCATGCCTCTACTGGTATCCACACGCACACAAACTGGATTGATCGGGATGCTAGTGCCGTAGAGATCTAATCTCAATCTATTAGACAACTATTTGTCTGCTATGTTTAGGGTTGTGTAGAATTAGGTTAATGTTATCAAGCGTCATTGTGCCTCTTTATATAATAGGTTCTCATAACCTAATTAATAACCTAATGAGCTTATATGGCTAATGAGCCAAGCCCAATAAGCACATCACAATGACTTGCCTTTTTTCACATGTGCATTAATATATATATATATATATATATATATATATCATATACATATAAATATAATATCTTATATTATTAAAGTGCACTAATATAAATATATGTATATCTAATATCACATATATATTATATTATAATCAAAACCCAACATAATATATTAATCCAGTCTGCTTAGGTGTGTGACCCTGTAGGATCGCATAATATTAGCAATGGACTTCTAAAGCCCATCGATTATAAGAGGCTTCTAGCAAAACGTTATAATCATCTAATATTATCCGACTGTCAAAACCTCGACGATACAACCTTACTAAAATAAGTACAATTGATTTCAGGACATTCCCAACAGATACTCCCTCCGTTTTTTATTATAAGATTTTCTAACTTTTCAGATATAATAAACAAACAAATAAAAATATATTATTTTTGTGATTTATAATTTCCAACAACTCTAAACCTATAATGTTTAGTTATTTTTTTAAAATTCTATAATTTATCATTAACAATTGTATATAAAAAGTGAGAAAATCAAACTTTTTTAAACCAAATATTTTCAACTAAAATCCTATATTAAAAAACGGAGGGAGTAATAGATATCATGACATGGTTGCTGATGCATTTTATGATACGAGGGAGTATTTATCTGAAAATGTTGTTGAAAAACCTAACCAAGATGCTAAACGTTTTTATGATATGTTAGACGTTGCGAATAAACCAATTTACGAGGGATGTAAAACTGGTTTGTCAAAACTATCATTAGCATCTACGATGATGAATATTAAATCATATCATAATTTGAGTGAGTTTTGCATGGATTCCTGGGCGGAGTTAATGAAAGAGTATTTGTCTGAGGATAATGTAGCTGGTGAGTCGTATTATGAAATACAATAGTTGGTTTCTAGTCTTCGATTACCTTCGGAAATGATTGATGTGTGTGTTAACAATTGTATGATTTATTGGAAAGATGATGATAAGTTGCAGGATTGTCAGTTTTGCTCTCAGCCAAGATATAAGGTTCAAGGCAAAGGGAAAATCTCGTACCAACGGATGTGGTACTTACCCATTACGGACAGACTTAAAAGATTGTATCAATCGGAGAAGATATCTGATTAGATGTGATTGTATCAATTTACTTTTCTAAATTACAAATTAAAACCACAAAAATACCCTAAATTCTCTTATTCGTTGCTATTTCGTTGCAATTTCCTTGCCAAATCTTTGCTAAATCCTCTCAATTTCGTTGCTAAATCCTTGCAAATCTGTTACAAAACTTTTTTATTTAAAAAAAATACAACTTCGATTTTATGTTAGACATAAAATCGTGGTATATTGAAAATTTAAACAAAATTTTATTCTTTTTATTCATTCTCGGATTCATATGACTCAATTTCACTACTTTACGCAAATTCATCATTTTCGTCTTCTTCATCTCCAACGTCCTCATCGACGATATATTCAGCTTCTTCATTCTCAGGGTCGACTAGGAATACATCCTCAGTGGATTGATTAGTTGGTATGATTGCACCACCTATTACGTCTCCATGATATACCACTTGTTTTAACGCGTGGATACGGAATGAATGTGACTTGCTCAGCTTGCGATTCGAGGATAAATGGTTCGAATTTCCGATATCGTCGCGACTGGTTGACGTCGATGATACCAAATTTTTTGTATCGAACACCACGACCAAGGGTAGGATCGAACCACTCACATTTGAACAACGTGGTTCGTAAATTAACTAGTCCCGGGTATTGCACCTCAATAATATCCGTCAGAATCCCATAAAAACCGAATCACCCTCAACAGTTATACCATAATTTGATGTGGCCCGATGTTCGCCATGACTTACTCTGTGAAAGACGTAACCACACGTGAAATACATGGGCGAAGTTGTGATCTTACCTAGCAGTCCTTGTATCAACTCGCGAAACCATACCGGATAATTCTCGTCACCATAATTGATCTGTAATTTTAACCATGGGGAAACATCGTGTTCTTTAATAACTGTAAGTTCATGTTTCGTAAGTCCTGCTGGATACACTTCCTCCACTTGTTCCTCAAAAACGCTGATTCAAAACTTAATTAATTAATAAATCATACATATATACCTTTATTAATTTTAAATAGGAATTATATATGAACAAAATTAATGTATATATATATATACCTTTCGAAATGTCATGCATATTCACAATTTAGGAGGATGTAAGTATGGGCATTGTGTCGATCTTTATTACTTGTCCACAAAACCTTGTTCAATTTACCGCCAGCTCTTCCAATTGAGGAAAATATATCAGGTACCCCTTCGACGGCATAAACTTTGTCGACGCCTCCATCGTCATAGCGTCGTGGTGCATTTCAACGTGTTAGTACATTGGATCCAAAATAATATGAAGCAAAATGAGAGGTCTCCTCAGTTAAAGACCCGGCGAAAATAGATCCTTCGACTCTTGCCAGGTTTTTAGCTTTTCCTTTTAGATGTCCCATAAATCGTTCAAATTGATACATCTACCGAAACTGCAAAGGCCCCCCTAGTCCTGCCTCTTGAGGAAGATGTTTTGGAAGATGTTCTATTACATCAAAAAAGAGGGAGAAAATATCTTCTCTAGGTTACACAACAAGATCACAATACTTTCACGTAATTTTTCAAGTACATCTGTTTAAAGTGTCCTTGTGCATAGATCCCGGAAAAATGCACCAATCCCTAAGAAATTTATTCATCAGTACAATATAAATATATACCTTCTGCACAAAATTCAATATATATATATATATATATATATATATGTATATATATTTATACATGCAATTGATGAGTGTGCCATTTTGGGGAGTAGTTCGTCAAATGCAAACGGCAATAGTCGTTGCATAAATACATGACAATCGTGACTTTTCATACCTGAAAACTTTTGTCCATTCTCAACACATGCCGAAAGCTTATATACATATCCTTCAAGAAACTTAACATCGGATTCTACCCCTCAGAATAAAGCGTTTTTCGCTTCAAGTTTCAATCTATATATCGGGACGGGAGTCTTACCATCGTTTGTGATATGCAACTCACTTCGAAAACATATATATGGAAAATCCAATTTTGTCTTCAAGTTGTCTTTAGTTATCCCATGCACGTTTAACAATGTATGCATAATGTTATCAAATAATATTATTTTTTCAATGTGCATCACGTCGAGGTTATGTATCAACAAATGATCTTTCCAATAAGGGAGTTCCCAAAAGATGCTTTTCTTATGCCTGTTGTGACTTTCTCCATATCTTTGTGGTAAATTAGAAACATGTCAATTACCATCGCGTCGACATGTTTCATGCGCACCGCAATTATGCACTTTGTTTAATAACTCTGTCCCACACGGATATAGTAGGGGTGCAAATCAGACGACTTTGTTCTTCTTAAACAATCTTATGTTCTTCCGGTACGAATGATTAATTGGAAGGAAGCGTCAGTGACAATCAAACCAACTAGTTTTCCTCCCATGTGGGAGTTGAAACGCATTTGTCTGATGGCGGCAATAAGGACAAGCCAATCTTCCATGCGTAGTCCACCCTGATAACATGACATAACCAGGAAAGTCACTAATAGTCCAAATGAATACTATACGCATCGTAAAATTCCATCTGCTTGAGATATCGTACGTACGAACCCGGGTGGGCCATAAATCTTTAACCTCATGGATTAAAGGTTGCAAAAAAACATCTAGAGCTCTTTTTCGATGCTTAGTTCCGGGTACTAAAATTCTTAAGAAGAGAAATTATAGTTGCATGCACATATTTGGGGGAAGATTATAAGGAGTTACGATAACAAGCCATAAAGAGTATTGGCTACCAGACATACCAAATGGAAAAAATTCGTCAGTGCATAAACCTAGGTATACATTACGAATCTTTCTAGAGAAGTTAGAGTATACGGTGAGTAATTACCTCCTCATCCTCGGCTGAGTGTTCTACATGTCATCTCATTGAATCAGATGTCTTCTCTGATTGATACAATCTTTTTAGTCTGTCCGTAATGGGTAAGTACCACATCCGTTGGCACAGGACTTTCCCTTTGCCTTGAACCTTATATCTTGACTGAGAGCAAAATCGACATTCATGCAGTTTATCATCATCTTTCCAATAAATCATACAATTATTATCACAAACATCAATCATTTCCGAAGGCAAACCAAGACTAGAAACCAAATTTTGTATTTCATAATACGACTCAGCAACTATATTATCCTAAGGCAAATACTCTTTCATTAACTCCCCCCCAGGAGTCTATGCAAAACTCACTCTAATTATGATCTGATTTAATATTCATCATCCTAGATGCTAATGATAGTTTTGACAAACCTGTTTTATATCCTTCGTAAATTGGTTTATTCACACCGTCTAATATATCATAAAAACGTTTAGCTTCTTGGTTAGGTTCATCAACAACATTTTCAGATAAATATTCCCACGTATCATGAAATGCATTAGCAACCATGTCATGATATCTATTATCATCTACATGCCCATACCCACCCTGATCATAATTACTATCAAAATCATGATGCTGATGATAATTACCAGGTTCGTTAACTACATAATTAGAAGATGGATAATTACTATTGTCTCCTACTTCATTATTATTATAATTATACCCATCCCCATATTAAAACCAAACAAAATATTGCGGCATAAAACCTCTATTAAAAAGATGTTTCCATACGTTTTCAACATGAATGTATTTAGTGTTCACACACTTCTTACATGGACAATACATGTTACCAGTATTTTGTGTATTTTGCATATTTCCAGCATGGTACATGAATGTTTGAAGTCCCTCCGTGAACTCCGTTGTCACTTGCCCACTTCTATCTTTACGTATGTACATCAAAGCCCGTAACTCGTATATGTCGTTATTACCATGAGACATTTTTTATAAATTTGTATAAATGTGTTTTGAATTGGAAGAGAGAGTGTTGTGAGTTTGAGATGTGATTTTGATGAGTTTATATAGGCATATTATTAGATATTTGCAACGAAATAGCAAGGAATATTAGCAACGATTTTGTAACGAATGACGGTTTGCAACAAATTTGCAACGAAATAGCAAGGAATATTAGCAACGATTTTGCAACGAATGACAGTTTGCAACGAATTTGCAACGATCTTGAGATGCATTTGCAACGATTTTGAGACGAATTTGCAACTATTTTGAGACGTTTTTGCAACGATATATATAGTCCTTTATTATGCGTTGTTAGATGTTTCGTAAATGGTGAAACTTGTACTAAGATCATTGAGACAATTACTAGCACTCATGTTGCATGAAACTTGGTTTAGAGCCCTACAATATGCATTGTTAGATGTTCCATAAGTTCTTGAAACTTGTACAACGATCATTGAGACACTTATAAGAACTCTTGTTGCATATAACTTTCTGTAGAGTCTTAGAATATGCATTGTTAGATGTTTCATAAGTTTGTGAAACTTGTACAATGATCATTAAGGCACTAATAAGAACTCATGTTACATGAAAGTTTGTTTATATTCCTAGAATATGCGTTGTTAGCTGTTTCATAAGTTTATGAAACTTGTACAAAGATCTTTGAGTCACTAACAAGCACTCATGTTGCATGAAACTTGGTTTAGAGTCCTAGAATATGCATTGTTAGACGTTTCATAAGTTCGTGAAACTTGTACAGAGATCATTGAGACACTTATAAGAACTCATGTTTCATGAAACTTGGTTTAGAATCCCAGAATCACGTTGTTAGATGTTTCGTAAGTTTGTGAAACTTGTAGAAAGATCATTGGGACAAACATAACAACTCATGTTGCATAAACTTGGATTATAGTCCTAGAATATGCGTTTTTAGATGTTTCGTAAGTTCGTAAAACTTGTAGAAAGATCATTGTGGCACATACCAGGACTCATGTTGCATGAAACTTGGTATAGAGGTCTAGATTATGTGTTGTTAGATGTTTCATAAGTTCGTGACACTTGTACAAAGATCATTGAGGCACATAGAAGAACTCATGTTGCATGAAACTTGGATTAAAGTCCTAGAATATGCGTTGTTTAATGTTTCGTAAGTTCGTGAAACTTGTAGAAAGATCATTGAGGCACTAACAAGCACCCATGTTTAATGAAACCTTGTATAGAGTCCTAGAATATGTGTTGTTAGATGTTACATAAGTTGCATGAAACTTGGTTTAGAGTTTTAGAATATGTGTTGATAGATGTTTCATAAGTTCGTGAAACTTGTACAAAGATCATTGAAGCACTTATAAGAACTAATGTTGCACGAAACTTGGTTCAGAGTCCTAGAATCAGGTTGTTAGAAGTTTCGCAAGTTTGTGAAACTTGTACAAAGATCATTGAGACATTTATAAGAACTCATGTTGCATGAAACTTGGTTTAAAGTCCTAAAATATGTGTTGTTAGATGTTTCATATGTCTGTGAAACTTGTACAACGATCATTGAGGCACTAATAAGAAATCATGTTGCATGAAATTTGGTATAAAGTTCTAGAATATGCGTTGTTAGATGTTTCATATGTTTTTGAATTTGTACAATGACCATTGACGCATTTATAAGAACCCATGTTGCATGAAACATGGATTAGAGTCATATAATATGCATTGTTAGATGTTTCATAAATTTGTACAAAGGTCATTGTTGTTAGCGTCCTAAATTCACGTTGTTAGATGTTTCGTAAGTTTGTAAAACTTGTACAAAAGATCATTGAGACATTATGTGTTGTAACATGTTTCATAACTTTTCTAAACTTGTACAAAGATTATTGACGCACTTATAAGAAATCATGTTGCTTGATACTTGGATTAGAGTCCTTGAATATGCGTTGTTAGATGTTTCATAAATTTGTTAAATGTGTACAAAGATCATTGAGCGACTTATAAGAACTTATGTTGCATGAAACTTAGTTTAGAGTCCTAGAATCACGTTGTTAGATGTTTCGTAAGTTTGTGAAACTTGTACAAAGATCATTGAGACATTATAATAACTCATGTTGCATGAAACTTGGTCTACATTATGCGTTGTTAAATTTTTCGTAAGTTTGTGAAACTTGTAAAAAGATCATTGAGACACTTACAAGCACTCATGTTGCATGAAACTTGGTTTTGAGTCCTACAATATGCTTTGTTAGCTGATTCATAATTTCATGAAACTTGTATAAAGATCATTGAGACACTTATAAGAACTCATGTTGAATGAAACTTGGTATAGATTTCTAGAATCTATACTAGAACAAGAGAAGAAGTTTTCTCCAGCTTCTGACACGTGGCGTTTTTTGTTTTGGCTTGGGCCATATAACATTATCTCTTGGTTCTAACGAAAGCCTAAATACTTATTTTGCGTTGGGTTCTATAAAATGAACAGCTTATTACCGATAAGGCCCAAATTGCAATACCCTCTAGTAATGAAAAATAAAATATTAGACAGGAGTTGACATTAAAATAAAAAAAGGAAAAAAAGATGATGAGTTCTAATCTTTCTCTCTCTCCCATCGTAAGGTATTATGTATCGTCTCTCTCTACGAATCGAAGTGAAGCTTAAGCATCCTTTGAGCTTCAAAGTTCTAATATTTTAAAGGTTGAAATTCGCCGTTTCGCTCTCGCGTTTGTTATTCTCTCAATTTAATTTTCCTTCTTTAAAGAGAGCATTCACTCCCCTCTTTGTTCTTCAAGACCGTAACCCCACCAAACTCCTCAAATTCTTTGCTTCGATTATAAATAGATATGAAACTTCCAAGCCTCACTCACCATTCTTCCTCACCTAAAAAAACCCCTCTATATTCCTCTCATCTCAAAGGTATGCAAACGTTCTGTTCATGGACTCCGGGAATGCCACTGCACTGACACTGTTGCACATCGCCGCCGACCTTGGCAACCTTACGGTGGGGATTTCAATGCAACACATCACGGTATGACTGATTAGGATGTGGGAGGCCCGAAACTTCAAAAAAAAGACGAACTCATGAGTCTAGAGCTGCTTCTTGTAGACAAAAAGGTAACCCCACCAATATTTATCAATTAAAAAAACGTGAGCAGATCTAATAGCCCAAATATTTTAATTCTTGGTCTTTTCAAGAATTCGTTGTTACGGCGTCAATACACCACCGCCGTATACCATACTACATAGACTCCCTGAGGGAAGCAAAGATTTACGCGTTGAGCAACTTCGAGGTGGTTCCAGCTTATGAAAGATACATGGTCACTACAGCGAGGCATTAACTCAGGTTTACCGATGGGACTCAGTTGAAGGACGTCGCTGGTGATGCACACCATATTAGAAACGAGCTCTTCTATACTATCACGTACGAAGAATACCTACCTCTCGCAAACACCTGTTCAATACTCCCATGTTTATTCCACGCTTACGTCTTAACACCAACTCCAAACCGCTTCTCAAACTGGTGTTTTTCTTTACTGATGTTGTCGGCCAAATCCTCAGTATCCAAAGACCATACCTTAGCAAACCGACCTCGAAACAGAAGATTATCATCCTACTCAAGCTTGCAGAGTAATACAATAACCATTCCTTAAATACACCGTCATGTACCTCCATGGCCTTTCTCTAACATGTTTATTTCAATAATTGTAGGAGAACAAGCGTTCATATGACTATCTGGGACCAGCAATCTGCCTTGTTTAGGCAGCAATTCCAGAAACACGGGCAATCCACGACAGTTTTCGTATGCACTTCGTTGAACCCGAAGCTGTTTGATGGTCTGTGCTAAACTCTTAGACTTCATAATCAAATTTCAAGCCTGCTCTAATAGCAAGGAAATTTGTACTTGAACACTACGGGTGCAACGAAGTTCTACTTTGACGATCGCTTGGAAGATGTCAGAGTCTTCAAGGAAAGGTAACACCATTTTTGTTCTCCTGTACGTTTTGTATAGAATCAGCTGTCCAAATGTGTGGCTCTTTCGATGTAGTGAGCCGTAAATGAACGCGTAATCGAATGAATCATCCTCCCACTGTTTGTATAGTAAGTTTTATCCCATACGCATGTTATAATTATAATTTCCCTAACATCACCGATTATATAACATAACAGGTCTGGCTTGAACGGGACATCGACATTCCCAACTACGAAAGATGAGGCAACAGTCTCTAATACTTTCGACCGGATTACTGTCTCACAACTTCTAGACGTCTTTCAATCATCGGATCACCAGGTGCTCGCCGATCCCAGCTAATGAAATACCTATTCCAGCCAAATACACTTTTTAGTATTTTCTAAATTTCTCTCAGACAATTCTACCAGGAGAAGGAAGGTATTTGCAGAGCCATCATTGTGAACATAGGCACCCGTAATGGATGGAGCTACATTTCATGTGGCATGTATTCGAAGAAACTCGTACGTGGTTTTAACTCCTTCAGCTGCATCGCTTGCAGCAACACAAACGCACTCGGCGTTATCAAGTAAGCATTGGAATTTGAGAAAACATTAAAATACAAAAAATTGAATAGTTCGTTTGCTGTTCAGATCAAGCACAACATAGCGATGATATTACTAAGTGGTGAGATTATTAGGTAAAAAGAAATTAATTAATATTACCAAGATTAATTTCCACGTAAAAATAAGGGTTCATATATTGTGTATATTCCTCACCAGAATCATGTGAGGTATTTTATGTGGTAACTTTGTTGTTCACTCTTGTGCACTACCGGATTTGTTAACCAACTCACCGCCCTAATCCGTACTTCTCTTCAACCCTCTTTTAGGTTCAGGGTGGTTCTAGAGGTTAGCGCTGAGGGGGCTACCACAAACTTCGTTCTGTTTGACAGAGATGTCCGTAGCCTAACGAACAGAACATCCGAGGAGATTAGCTCATCTGATGTAACCGCCCTCCCCTTTATCCCTCAACAACTTTCTGTTCGGTCCGTAAGATGAGCTACTAAAACTTTACTAACACCTCCTGCAGGACACAAATGTCAATCAATCAGCCACAAACTCAGAAATACCGAAGTGTCTTGGGGAATTGCTTCATAGAACTATGGAATTTCAGATTAAACTCACCAAATACATACAAAACCTTTCCTCGTGCAGGCTTCCACCCATCACGTCCTAGCTCTACAAAAAGGCACTATCTCAACGGATGTTCTCCCCATCATCCCCTATGAAAATCTTGCCAGCACCCAAAAAAACACTTGTGCAGCTGCGCTGCAGGCACTACGGAGCACCTCTATGTTTAAATCGACATATGCTCATAAGCTTTTACACATTCCTATACTTTGTGTGTGCAGGTTGGGAACAATTCTGGAGAAGTTGAAACCGACCAACCTAGTGTCCAACACACCCAAGAAGTTACAGAGAACGACGTTACAAATGTCGGCGAGTAAACGAGTTCCCCGATGAAGAAGAAGCAACAAAGAACCTAACTACGCAGAGACTAGACGAGAATAAACAACCGTATTTGGGTTCCTGTTTAACGCTTATTGTTCTCCTTCCCATTTCAAGACTTTTTCCACCGTTTGGTTTACGTTTCCTCGCACTCGTTAAACTTCTTTGTTCGAAACACTAAAATGACATGTTGTTTGAGATTGTAATCTCTTTCGAAGATTTGATCTTTTGCGATTGTTTATTTGATTATGATTTTGAGTTTCTAATCTATTTACTATGTTTTTCTTACAAATATCTTGGTGAAGATTACAGAGCTTGTGCTGGTTATTTCTTCATTAATGGTATTGTCTCACTTAGTTTAGCAGCTAATATTACTTTCTCATTTTGAGTTACGATTCAAAAATGTTTTTGGGTTTGTATTTGTGTTATTGAGAGAAGTGATTGCAGGCAGTCTTGTTTTGCTGTTTCTTATGATTCGTTTACATACGTGAGACTATGTTTGCTTCTTTGTAGATTGTCTTCCCTAATCGTTTAGAAGATTATTCGAAAAAAGGAGAAGAAGAAGACGAAGAAGAAGGGAAATAGAAAAAATTTCCCACCTGTTTTTTTTTGGAAAATCACTCTTACACAAATATATCAAAGAATTCCTCAAATATATATATATATATATATATATATATATATTTTTAAAATGTCTCCTTCTAACTAATCAAACAAATTTCAAAGCAGAAACTATGGTATGTTAAAGCGTTGTGTGGGTATAAAAAATTGAATTACATATTAAAAAAAAATACATGAAGAAGACACGAACACAATCACAAGAATGTCCACGAGTACGAGAAGTTTTGATATGAGCTTTATAGTCACATTGAGCAGCATAACCCTTACCACATCTCTCACATATCCTTGGTTATCTTTGCTATGTTTCCAATTTCGGGCAGCCGAAATTGGGCGCCTAAATATCGACAAGAAAGCTTCAAAGTAGAGATGTTAAATTATGCTCAAAACCTTGGGCCGAAACAAACCGTCAACAACCTGGACCGTTTGAAACTGTGTAAATTTCACCATGCCAACATTTCTTGGAACAGTTGGACCCGTTCTAGAATATATTTTTTAATATATTTTTTAATATATTTTTTAATATATTTTTAAAGTCTAAAATATAGTTTATAAAAGTAATATTTTAAAATAAAAAAAAGTTTAAATATTTAACAAATTACATATTATCACTTTTCAAAATATAAACAAGCCTGCTCAATATTGACTACGAATAAATATATTTACGACAAACAAAAGAGACCTCATATATATACCATATAATTCATGTATATACCCCAATTATAGAGTATACACTATATTCATGTAGATGCCGCAATACAAATTTTGGTTACCCTATATTTATGATACTGTATAATGCTGGATTGAAAATAAGGGTGTTAAATATTTTTAAAAAGGTATGTTAGTTTTCAAGGTGGTCTAATTTTATTAATATTTTCCAAAAATTCTTTGAAGATAAGGAAGATCGTGCGTTAATATATAAACTAGGTGGTTTGACCCGCGCGCATGGCGCGGGCATAAATAAATTTCAAGAAAATTATATGAAAAATAATTAATATTGACAATTTTAAATGAATTCAAATGGTACATTAATGATAATTCAAACTATACGTTAAGATTACGATGAGGTAAACCCGAAACAAAAATGTTATAAATTATCCATAAAAATGAAAACATGCAAAATAACAAACTTCAAAAATGTGGCTTTGTGTTTTATGGTAGACTTATATGATTTAAAATACAAAATTTTTGTTTTATTTTTATAGTTTTTCGCTTTTGAGAAACAATTATAATAATGACATGATATTTTATATAAAATTAATCCATTAAATTGAAAAATTATTACAAATGTAAGTTTGTATGCTACCAAAGCATATGTTTGTTACATATTCTCTTCTACAAAATAATAAGTTTGATACTTAAAGAGAAGTGAAAGTTGTATATGTTCACAAACTAATTTGGTTAATAAAAATACAGCGTATTCAACAAAAATAGTTTTATAATAATTAAAGAAAAACTCATTAATGAAGATGTTAATAATTATAATGGCTTTGGATTACGAAATATATAAAATTGTATGATGTGATATAAATTTTTTTTATATTAACATATTTATAACAATAAATCAATATTTATCTAATATTTTAAACGAAGTTAAGTTTATAATATTTACATAAATATTAGAAAACTAAGATCAACTTGAATCAGAACGAATGTAAACAAAATCAGATGAGGTTGAAGTTTATCATTGCTAAACAATAACTATATAGTGTTTTGAAACCATGATATGACCCGTTTAACAATGAAAAATATGTCAATCTGGTCTCTATTTGTCTAAAACTCGGATGATTAAAAATTCAGATAAAACCACTGAACTTTCGGGAACCGGTGGGTCAACCGATGGTTCAAGTCAATTTTATGTTCAAGTTTTGCCATTTGACATGGACTTTGATGCTTAATACAATTTTACAAAATAATATTGATATTTATAAATGAACAATATGTTTTATCATTGTTTTGTGCGAGAATATAACATACAAACATTAGGAAAATTATAAAATTGTGTTTTTCATGGGATTTTTAAAATCATATTTTATAGGTTTTTTAAATAATTTAAACATATTTTCTATGAATGTTTAATTACTCTTTCATGTATAAACTTATCCGAAAATTCTTTGCTCAAATTTTGGGAACCATATTGTTATTTGTAAATGAACAATATGTTTTATCATTATTTTAAACATAATGTGATAAAAATATAACATATAATTATTAGGAAAATCTATTTTTAATTATAAATTGTTTTTATGGATTTTATAATATTATATTTTTATATTTTAGGGGCTTTTCAACATTTTCTAAATATATTGTCTATTTATTATGTTTGTTTAAGAGACTTTTGTGATAAATTTGGGCTTTTGTTTTGGGCTTTTGTTTTGGCCTTTTATGAATTTCCAATAAATATTTTAATGATGTGGGGTCAGAATTACTCAGGTGATGACACATAAGATTTTCACTCTCATTTTCTCTCTCCGTCTTCTGTATTAATAATATTTTAGAAAGGTATGTAATAGAAAAAATGTATGTTAGTTTTCAAGGTGGTCTAATTTTATTAATATTTTCCAAAAATTCTTTGAAGATAAGGAAGATCGTGCGTTAATATATAAAAGAATGTTATTAAATAAATTGTTGGGCCTTATTAGTCCACAAACGCTTATGATAAAAAAATATAATTCAAAAGTGGGTTGTATGTCTAATTTTTGGGTCGTTTTACGTTTCATATGGTCAAGCTGCATAACTATACCCGTGCATGACGAAATTAATCCACCCAATTAAACTCATTAAATTGAGCATTGAATTTTACCATTGAGGGCCATTAACATCTCCACACTGAAAAAAAGCTCAAACGAGATGTTCGTTTCGACATCTCAGACAAATGCCTCCTTTCCACCTCCCACTCAAACCTATATAAATTAATTGCTAATTACATATGCTTTCACACAAAATTAGATACATCAAATGCAATCGACCAAAACTCAGCCATCGGCCTTGTTAGCCCTCCCAAACGACGTCCTTTCTCTAATCATATCGAAGCTCACCACTCATGATCTCATAAGTGATAATGAATATGAATAATATTTTATACTTAGTCTTTGTATTTTGAAATTTTTATAGTTGTTTTATTTTTTATGTAGTTATTAACTTATTATGAGATATTATATACTCTATATACCCCCCACATCACCAAAACAAAGCCACATTAACCTACGAAGCTCTCTCTCTCTATTTCATTTCTCCGTCGTAAGAGTTCCGATTCAAAATCAAACTCTCTAATCGAATTGAATCTGTAGAGATCCCGATGGAGAAGAAGACGAAGATGACGACAACGGAGGTTATGAAGACGACGGCGACGAAGGATTTGGAGATATGACGGCGGAGGTGGTTGTAGATGGCGAGGGGAGGAGGAGAATGGAGCGGAGTAGGGAAAATCAGAATCGAAGTTATCTCCTTCAAAAGAATAACTATACTCGCTCCATTCAACATCATCACTGCTCCCTTTGTTCTTCGCTTCCTATGCTCTTCTTCTCTTCTTCACATTTATTCAAATCATGACAACAACGACGGTTCGTCTCTCTAATTACCGATAACGATGATTGATTTGTATCTTAAGCTTTATCTCTCTGATGAATCTGATTTTGATTTTGATTTTGCGATCTTTTTGTAGTTGTTAAGTACACAGAAGAAGAGATTAACAAAATGGAGGAATCGAATCATATTCGATGATCTAAAGATCTCTTGAGCTTGTTAGATTGGTTAGTGTGTGTTAATGGAAACTCCTTATTTAGCTTCTGTTTGGTTTGGTACTTGTGTTTGGTTTCTCCGACAATATGGTTGATTGCTTACCTTCATTTGGCCAACATAAATTATAGAAAAGTGGCGCGGTGAGAAGCTGAAGGAAGCTAAAGAACTAATTCAAGGACAAAATGGGGAAAATTCCACCATCACATCGGAAGAAGAAAATCCTTCACTTTAAGAAGAAAATCTTAAGAAGATTCCTTTTGCTGAGATTACTGACGCCCTCACCTTAAGAAGAAAATCTTTTTTAGACTACTCAACCACTTTTTATATAACTCAATGTAAACACCTTTGTGCGATATAATTATATAGGGATGCTTGTAAGAGCTTTGGAGTTGGAGTAAGATGTATTGTCTAAAGATATTGGTTTTTGGTTACCTGTTGAAGTTAAAAATGAAGAGCATGACGATATATGCAAGAAAATTTTTTACTTTCTCTCTTCAGATTTGTGAGTTTTGTTTGGTGAAATTAAAGTAATATATATTCGATTCTTTGATACATATATATATAACATCTATTAACCATGAAGAAAGGTATGATACGTTGAGATGATGATGATGACGATGAAATCTGACTCTCATCTCCGGGAAGATATTGTGTTGTCGCTTCTCTTGATTCTTATGGCTCCACTTATGGCTTTCTCTATCTTTCTCTTTGGCCTGATGTTTAGGGTTTACTTGGAGATCCAAGAGCCAGGTTCCAATCAGATCAACTTCTTTGGAGGTATATACTTATTTTCATTTGATTCTTAGCCAATTTTTAATGACGTTAGTAACTCACACCAAAACACTTAGAGCTAATTACTTAAGAATCTATTATTTAAATCTTTATCGCTTAAAAAAAAAACAGATTCTTTTATTGTACGCGGTAAAGTTTTCGTCCAAAACCCCCCTAAAATTTAATATTTATTTGATAATAATATTACGTTTCCCACTTAAGGTATCTAAATACCCTAAATATCGCTCATTATATATATGACATATTATTCTCCTTTTACTTTCAACCCTAATAATACCTCTTTTTCTTCTCATGTTGCTTCCTCTTACAAGGTTAGAGTATATACAAAATTTTATTTTCTTTTCACTGTGGTTGCTGACTATTTTTTCTTTTCACGATTAAATGATGATGGTATAATTGGTTGTTTATTTGAGGTTACAGTTCTACAAAACTTTAAATTAAATCCATATTGTTCACTGATTTACTTTGTTAATGATATGATTCTATATGGTATAAATATAATTCCACAATTTAGAACTATTGATCTGATGCAAACCATTTTAATTTTGTTTTGCGTAAAACTATATTTATCTTTCGCGCAATTTGATTGTTTTACTAATGATCTTGCAGATGGCTCTTCCACCTCTTCCGACCATTTCGGATTTACGTGCTGCAAACTCCGAACCACATGAAGTTGTTGAAGAAGTTGCACCAGCCTACGGTGATGTACGAGTACTCCATCCATCTCGTAGGAATGGAGATAAGTGGTACTACCTTTTATTTTTTCCCATAACAACATAATACAAAAGAAATATGAGTATAAATCTTTTAATTTCATGTGCAACATATTCAAAAACAACACGAAAGTATCCACTTGTGTTAGAAAAATCATCGAAGGTTATTTTAAAGGTCCTTGGTACAGCTGGAAAAGAGTCCCATCTTTTTATAAAGATGCGTGGTTTACAACATTTCAGGTAGATTTGTATGTTATATAATATATTTTTCAGAATTTATTTTATAGTTATACATATATGGTATAATATATATTGCATACAAAGTTGGACTAGGATGCCTCCATTGATGGTTTGGTTAAAACCAACTTTGAGAAACTTTTTGCCTCTTGCTTGAGAGGTATGGTTAGTCTTGCAAAGGCTAATAGAAACAAACCCGAGTGGATTCTCAATCAGTATTGGATTGTGATGATGACATATAGGAGAACAACTGCAACTATAGAAAAAGTGACAAAGCTCGTTCTTCTCGATTATGCGATCGTAACGGCTTAGGCCCACATCAACATAGATCTCGTTTTCGTTCCTATGCAAAAGTCCAAGATTTTTTGGTAAACTTTATATTTCTTCGATTTATTCTCTAAATCATTTATATTTATTTGAAAAGATGTGTTCTTTACTTATAATTTTTTGTGTTTAGATTTCAAATAACAAAGATTATTCGTTTATAGCTGTCATGAAAAAACACACATCAAAAATTCGACGGAACATTTGTTGATGAAAAAGCACGACTAATTTCATAGAAGTATGATGAACTTGTGCAAGAACGCTTGCTAGAGATTAATTCCAACGGAGAAGCTTTGACAGAAGGTAGTCTTACCTATATGTATGATTACTTACTTATATAGTATTTCGTGAGTCTTGTGAGCTTGGTTTTGAATACTATGACCATAGTCTTGTGGGTTTGTGGGTTTTGCTTACATACTTATATTAAAATTATGTAATTAGTTACTTGGCCTTTTGAATTTTGATTTGATCAGAGTCTATGGTTCTTATATTATATAATTAGTTAGATTTTCGAATTTATCTTTTTGTGTTATGAGTTTTGCTAAAATTTATGTGTTGTTTGTTTCGATGATGAACTTCTTGGATTAAATGAAATCTTTCATGCTTGCTGGTGTGATTTGCTGGTGTGATTTAGTTATTACTTACAATGTTTATGATAGTTATATCATACTATTGATGTACTTGTACTTTTGCGTAGGTTGTTGGGTTATCCAAATAGGGTCGTGTTTTTGGACTTGGATCAATTCAAACTGAAGTTTTTGTACCTTTAATTACCTCTTCAGTTCTCAACAATCTCCTGAAGAAATTGAAACACTCACCAACCGAGTTAGAGAGCTAGAAACTAAGAATCTACTTTTCAGGAATCGCCTAGAAGCAATTGAGAAATTTTGCTTCCCAACAAACTACGAAGGGCTTTAGTTTGTCTGGTTGCACTATTTGTCTTTAAGTTTGTTTTTCATAATACTTATGTTTTCTTTCGTTTTCATGTTTTGGTTTTTTGGATTTTTTACCTTATTTTCTTTATGAGATCAACTTTATAATATTATATTATTTTATCAAATAATTTATATTAATTTATCCTTTACAAAATCCTTATCCAAAACTTTCTAATCATATTTATACGTGTATTATGATAAATATCTGTAAAACTAAATTCATTATTAACTTTAAATTAAAGAATTTTTTGTTAAAAATGTAACTAAATGGGAACATCTTATTAGTCACACAATATGACTGTTTTAAGACAATATTTAAGTTAGTATTTGGAACGAATATATGACGTAATAAAACCAGTTCAACATCTTGAATAGTGACAAATAAGGGTAAATATATTAATCATAAAATCTGACGATTTTAATACGAGATTTTAGTTGATAATTGTGATGAAATTTTAATGATTATTAGTCATCATTTGTAACAATTCAAGACAAAAATATCGTTCTAGTTAGTGATAAATTATGACGTTATCATAGTTACAAAAAATTTCATTTCTAAGACAAATTATTTTGTCAATAGTTGGGTTAATTTTGTTATTTTCCAATAAGTAACTATTTGTGAAAAAATGGGTAATAATAGTTAGTCATGATTTGTGACAAAATGGTCACTTATGTGAAGTCATTATTTATGACACCTTGAGACAATTGTATTTAGTGACATAATTAGGACGTTAAAATAGTCACAAACAATGACATTTCCAAGACAGAGTAAGTAGTCACTATTTATACAATTATGTTACACTTGAAGGTTCTCTCTATTTTTCATAATATGGTTACACGGTTTTAATGTGACAATGCAAGTGACATATTTGTTACAAAAAGAGGTTGTGACACTTTTATTGTTACTGTTCAATTTCGTTACATGTTCGTTAAAATATTTATATTGTGACGAAATTATCGTTATTGTGATGAATTTTTTCGTTACAATATGAACTTTTTTGTAGTGCTTATAAGAACTCATGTTGCATTAAACTTGATTTAGAGTCCTCGTAAGATTGTGAAATTTGTACAAAGATCATTGAGACACTTACAAAAACTCATGTTGAATGAAACTTGGTTTAGAATCCTACATTATGTGTTGTTAGAGGTTTCATAAGTTCGTCAAACTTGTACAAAGATCATTGAGGCACTTACAAGACCTCATGTTGCATGAAACTTTGTTTAGAGTCCTAGAAACACGTTATTAGATGTTTCATAAGTTCGTGAAACTTGTACAAAGATCATTGAGACACTTATAAGCACTCACGTTGCATGAACTTTGATTTAGAGTCCTAGAATATGTGTTGTTAGATGTTTCATAAGTTTGTGAAACTTGTAAAAGGATCATTGAGGCACTTATAAAAACTCATGTTGCTTAAAACTTGGATTAGAGTCCTAGAATATGCATTGTTATAAGTTACATAAGTTTGTGAAACTTGTATAAAAATCATTGAGGCACTTATAAGCACTCATGTTGCTTAAAAATTGGTTTAGAGTCCTAGAATATGCGTTGTTATATGTTTCGTAAGTTCGTAAAACTTGTACAAATATAAAGAAACTTGGTTGAGAGTCCTTCATTATGTTGTTAAATGTTTCGTAAGTTCATGAAACTTGTACAAAGGCACTTATAAGAACTCAAGTTGCATGAAACTTGGTTTAGAGTCCTAGAATCACGTTGTTTGATATTTCGTAAGTTTGTGAAACTTGTACAAAGATCACTGAGAAACTTACAAGAATTCATGTTGCATCAAACTTGGTTAAGAGTCCTACATTATGCGTTGATAGATGTTTCATAAGTTCGTGAAACTTGTACAAAGATCATTGATGCATTTACAATCTCTCAT
This sequence comes from Cochlearia excelsa, assembly GCA_963556525.1. Classification (NCBI taxonomy): domain Eukaryota; kingdom Viridiplantae; phylum Streptophyta; class Magnoliopsida; order Brassicales; family Brassicaceae; genus Cochlearia; species Cochlearia excelsa. The sequence continues at coordinate 31,706,818 of OY748327.1, read as the reverse complement.
GTTGCATGAAACTTTGTTTAGAATCTTAGAAACACATTGTTGGATGTTTCGTAAGTTCGTGAAACTTATACAAAGATCATTGAGGCACTTATAAGTACTCATGTTGTTAGATGTTTCGTAAGTTCGTGAAACTTGTACAAAGATCATGAAACTTGGTTGAGAGTCCTATAATATGCGTTGTTAGATGTTTCATAAGTCCGTGAAACTTATACAAAGATGATTTAGACACTTATAAGAACTCATGTGCGTGAAACTTGGTTTGGAGCCCTAGAATCAGGTTGTTAGATGTTTCGTAAGTTTGTGAAACTTGTACAAAGATTATTGAGACACTTACAAGCACTCATGTTGCATGAAACTTGGTTTAGAGTCCTACAATATGCGTTGTTAGAAGTTTTATAAGTTCGTGAAATTTGTACAACAATCATTGAGGCATTGATAAGAACTCATGTAGCATGAAACGTTTTTAGAGTCCTACATTATGCGTTGTTAAATGATTCCTAAGTTCGTGAAAATTGTACAAGGATAATTATGGCACTTATAAGAACTCATGTTGCATGAACCTTGGTTTAGAGCACTAGAATCACGTTGCTAGTTGTTTCATAAGTTTGTGAAACTTGTACAAAGATCATTGAGGCACCAATAAGCACTCATGTTGCATGAAACATGGTTTAGAGTCCTAGAATATGAGTTGTTAAATGCTTCATAAGTTCATGAAACTTGTACGAAGATTAATGAGGCACTTATAAGAACACATGTTGCATGAAACTTTGTTTAGAGTGCTAGAATCACGTTGTTAGATGTTTCGTAAGTTTTTGAAACTTGTACTACGATCATTGAGGCACTTATAAGAACGCATTTTGCATGAAACTTGGTTTAGAGTCCTAGAATCACGTTGTTAGATGTTTCGTAAGTTTGTGAAAGTTGTACAAAGATCATTGAGACACTTATAAGACCTCATCTTACTTGAAACTTTGTTTAGAGTCCTAGAGTATGTGTTGTTAGATGTTTCATAAGTTTGTGAAACTTGTACAAAGATCATTAAGGCACTTATAAGAACTCATGTTGCTTGAAACTTGGATTAGAGTCCTATATGCGTTGTTATAAGTTTCATAAGTTTGTGAAACTTGTACAAAGATCATTGAGGCACTTATAAGCACTCATGTTACTTGAAAATGGTTTTAGAGTTCCAGAATATGCGTTGTTAGATGTTTCGTAAGTTCATGAAACTTGTACAACGATCATTGAGACACTAATAAACATTCATGTTGAACGAAACTTGGATTAGAGTCCTAGAATATGTGTTGTTAGATGTTTTATATGTTTGTGAAACTTGTACAATGGTCATTGAGGCACTAATAAACATTCATATTGCACGAAACTTGAATTAGAGTCCTAGAATATGCGTTGTTAGATGTTTCATAAGTTTGTGAAACTTGTACAAAGATATTTAATGAACTAATAAGCACTCAAGTTGTATGAAACTTGGTTTGGAGTTTTAGAATATGCGTTGTTAGATGTTTCATAACTTCGTGAAACTTGTACAAAGATCATTGAGACACTTATAAGAACTCATGTTGCATGAAACTTAATTTAGATTAGAGTCCTAAAATATGCGTTGGAACTTTCATAAGTTTGTGAAACTTGTACAACGATCATTGAGGCACTAATAAGAACTCATGTTGCATGAAACTTGGTATAGAGTTCCAGAATATGCGTTGTTACATTTTTCATGAGTTTGTGAAACTTGTACAAACATCCTTGACACACTTATAAGAAGTCATGTTGCATGAAACTTAGATTAAAGTCCTAGAATATGCGTTGTTAGATGTTTTATAACTTTGTTAAACTTGTACAAAGATAATTGAGGAACTTATGTTGCATGAACCTTGTTTTACGTTCTAGAATCACGTTGTTAGATGTTTCGTAAGTTTGTGAAACTTTTACAAAGATCATTGACGCACTTATAAGAACTCATGTTGCATTAAAATTGGATTAAAGTCCTAGAATATGCGTTGTTAGATGTTTCATAAATTTGTTAAACTTGTACAAAGATCATTGAGGGACTTATAAGAACTCATGTTGCATGAAACTTGGTTTAGAGTCCCAGAATCACGTTGTTAGATGTTTCGTAAGTTTGTGAAACTTGTACAAAGATCATTCAGACACTTATAAGAACTCATATATTATGAAACTTGGTTTACAGTCCTACATTATGCGTTGTTAGATGTTTCGAAAGTTTGTGAAAATTTTACAAAGATCAATGAGATATGTGTTGGTAGATGTTTCGTAAGTTCTGGAAACTTGTACAACGATCAATGAGACACTTATAAGAAGTCATGTTCCATGAAACTTGGTATAAATTTCTAAAATATGTGTTAATAAAAGGTTCATAAGTAAGTGACACTTGTACAAAGATCATTGATGCATTCACAGTACAAGAAAAACGCCAAATAGCAACGCCATATTTCGTCGCTAAATCGTCGCTATTGGCCAATAGCGACGATTTAGCGACGAGAATATTTTCGTCGCTATACGCTCCTCGCTATTCAAAATTCGTCGCTAAATCGTCGCCATTTTTGAATCGTCGCTATTTCGTCGCCAATGTAGCGACGCCGTATAATCGTCGCTAATGATATTTCGTCGCTAATTCGTCGCTAATTTAGCGACGAATTAGCGACGTTGGTCGTAAAATATTAGCGACGAATTAGCGACGATATATAAAAAATAAATTTCCAATTTAAAGATTTTGCGAAAACAAATCGTTGCTAATTCGTCGCTAATTCATCAATCCCGATATCACGTCCAAGGTCTTGAGCTGCCGCTACATCTGGAGGGATCACTGGTGGCTGAGTTGGTTGGACTCCCCGCTGCTGCATCAACCTCGCGAGGTTTGGACTTTCTATCGCGATGATGGAGAAGAAGTCCGTGATGTTCTGATAGCGGACTTCTTGTGCCGCGAGCTGCTCCCTCAACCGAACATTCTCTTCGGCGTGATCTTGGGCGGTGGGACGAGGCTGCGAAGAAGAAGCAGCGGGAACCGTCTCAATCGAACCGACTCCAAAAGTGCGGTTCTTCTTCGTCTTCGGGGCCACCTATATAGACAATTTAAAATCGTTAGATATTATAATAAATATTATTTTGAATTAAATTAAATTATTTTAAATTATTACCTCATAGTAGATCTGGTCGCACTCGGTGAACGACAGCTGTCCCGAGGAGTTGACCGAACTACCATCGGTCGACGTCGAACCCTGACTAACCCGCTCGACGACTCTAGCCTCATATGCGTTCACGATCTTTTCAGATCGTGAACTCAAATAGGTCCTGTCCTTCCTCTTCTGGACCTTCTTCAAAATTTCCACAATGGGCGGAAGCTCGCCCATCTCCTCGCGCTATTAAAAATTATAATTAAATTATATATTTTTAAATTTTATATTATTTGAAAAAGTAATTAAATTTTAAATATATATTAATTAATACCATCTGTATACGCCGTCCGGCGTAAGAAGTCGGTCCTGAGGTGTGGACATATGGACCGGTCTCGTCGATCGGTGTGAGTCGGGACTTGGAGCAGCTACCCGCAACTTGAACCGAATGCGGGTTCGTCCAATAGTCGCAAAGGCCCTTCCACACCGCCCCATCCATTTCTATGGGTTTCGCCTCGTCTCCCTTCTTCAGCCACTTAGTCTTCCATTTGTTGATAATCCCAGTGAGGCGATGCATGGCTTTCTCCTCGAAACCCTTGCGGACTTTAAACATGTCTTCCTCCCGTCAATGCCATTTTTGTTATTTGAGTTTTTTAAAATATTAAAATAAATTTTAAATAATAAAAAAATAAATTTTGTAATAATTATTACATTTTATATAATATATATGTTATTTTATTACAATAAATATTTATATTAACTTTTTATAATGTTTAATTTTTAAAATTTAAATAATTAAAAATTGTACTTACCGCAAAAGATTCAAACCAGATGTCCTTGATATAAGGAGGCGTCTGCGACCAGTTGACGTGCGGCTCCACGAAATACGTCTTCATCACATCCGAGACACTCCTACTAACCTTGTTATCGCAAAACCTACGAAAAATAAATTTATCGTTAGCAATTATTATATTCGATAATCAATCAATTAAATAATATAAAAATCAATTAATTAAAATAAATCAATTTATTAAATAATATAAAAATCAATTAATTATAAAAATCAATTAATTAATTACCAAAATCAAATAATATAATGTCTTCTATTGGAACTCCTTGTTCTTCTCCCATATTAACATGACCATAAGGATTGTCATGAACATTCCAAGCTTCTTCTCCGGGTAGATAGTGACTCGGCATCGAAGACTCCCCTACATCGTAACAATTTTCATCGTGGCTTGTCCAAACATAGTAATTTTTCTTGAAACCGACTCTATAGAGGTGTTTTAAAACTGTATATGCATCACGTTGTTTTAAATTTCGGCACCGAGAACACGAACATGACATAGTACCACGCTCTTGATATGATTGTTGGTTGGAAGCAAAAGCAATGAATATATTAATACCCTCTCCAAATTCTTCAGAAACACAATTTCTCATAGGATAAATATGGCGATCCATCCACTCTCTAGAACGAAAGAAATCTGACATTTTGAACTCTTCAAAATCGCCAAATTAAGTGAAGAAAACGAAGAGAAGAGGAAAAATCGTTTTACCTTGTGTTTTACCAAGGAGAGAGAAGAAGAACCATGGGATATCTTTACACGAAGCCAGGGATTAGCCTGGGATTAGCCACGGATTATATCCGTGGCTAATACAAATTATTATACTGACAATTTTTAAAGTGATTGGACGTATCGCGGAGACCAACTTGGCTTGACGAATATATTTCATGGCTACCATTAGCCACGGATTGCCACGAAAGGTTTTGTGACAATCTTTTAATGTTCCATTCGTAGCTATTTCGTGGCAAAATTTTGTTACGACTTTTTCCGTGGCAAAATCGTGGCTAACTTACCACGGAAAGCCACGATTTAGCCACAAAACTTTTATTATTTTTTTCGTGGCTATCCGTGGCAAATTCGTGGCTATATCCCGTTTAGCCACGATTATTCCATGGCTAAGTCGTGACTATATCTGTTTTTTCTTGTAGTGAAATCATCATCAAACATTCACGATTTCGCAAACGATTCGCGACTTCGCAAACGATTCACGACTTCACAAACGATTCGCGATTTCTCAAACGTATCGCGACTTTGCGAACGTATCGCGACTTCGCAAACGTATCGCGACTTCGCTAACGTATCGCGACTTCGTAAACGTATCGCGACTTCGCAAACGATTCGCGACTTCGCAAACGATTCGCTATTTCGCAAAGGTATCGCGACTTTGCAAACATTCGCGAACGATTCGCGACTTCGCAGACGATTCGGCGATTTCAAAAAAGATCGGTGATTTAACTATGAATTCACGTGCAAAACTAACTTATATTAAATTTTATTAGTTATTAAAATTACGTTAATAATTACTAAAAAAGTATCTTTAAAATTTATAAAAAAATTTAAAAATTTGCCATAAACCCCAAAAACTCTTGGCACAACACGACGCATGTTGATAATTTATCAAAAATGAAAAATCGACACTCTTTTTTTTCTATAGGAACAAAAATCTATACTCTTTAACGAAGAAAAATAAAAGAGAAAAAGAAAAGGGAGAATTATAAAACTACACCATTTGAATTACATTTCACAAAACTACACTATTTCCAAAATACTTCACAAAACTATACCTAAACACTCAAAATTAAATTCAAATAAACCCTACCCAAACAATTCTACCCCTTTAATACACTATTTAGCGAACCCAAATGAAAAAAAATTAATTTTGGTAATTTTTAAAAGGGTAAATGAAGCTTTTAAAATTTTGTGAGGATGTAAACTTGTGAAAATATTGAATTATGTGTAGTTTTGTGAAGGAAGGAATGAAATGGTGTAATTTTGTGAATTTCTCAAAAGAAAACAATAATATTTTTATATATTTTATGTTGACTGTCTGCTGATATCAATAGGTTATTTCAGCTTGCTCGTTTTAGAGTTGATATATTTTGACGACGTCATGGGTTCGATTCCGAGCAAATCATCAAAGTTTTAATAATTAATTAATAAAACACGAAAGTTAAATTAAAAAAGCCTATTGGGATCGAACACGCGACCAGTGGGACTATTTGGTCGCTAGTTTGAACTTTAAACCAAACTGGCAATAACAACACATTGATTTAAATGCATAAAACTTTTATATATTACTGTCTGCTTTACATTATTTGCCGTTAAACATTTGATACAGTTAAAGTCTGGGGGCTTTTTTTGCACACAATTGAAATTTCATGTGTGTTGTGACGAAATGCGATTTTCTTTGGATTTTTTTATGTCCAAATGTCAAATTCTTGGGGTTTTTTTGGCAAATTTTCCTTCAAAGCTAATCTAATTTAATGAAAACCATATGATTTCAACAAAAAGCGAAAACTACTAATCCAATACTCCAATACTTTGTTCAGATTTGCACATAACACTTTGTTCAGATTTGCAGATTCTTAGAGCAAGTCCAATGATGTTTCTTAACGTGATCTTAGCATGTGGAGCCCACCTAAATAGTTAAGATCTGAATCTTATATTTCCTATTTAAGATCTAGATCTTAACTATTCATGTATACGTGGCGACCCATGATTGGTCCGTTTTTATTTTTTATTTTTTTATTTTGTTTTAAACCAACTGTTCATGGACCCCACTGAATAGTTAAGAAATTTTGTGGGTTTCTCTGTTGGAGATGGTCTAAATACCTAGTTTCTGCATTTCGGATTTCACTTCATTGTGAAAAGTTAATAAAATCTCTGCCTCGTAGCGAAAACAGAGTTCATTTGCTTGATCTCGTCCTTCTCTTAGCTTCGACGTTACGATCTTTCAAAGCATTCTCCTTATCATCCGAAACCACTCTCAGTCTCCGAGTCGGTTCGAAGATAGCTACGTCTAGTGACTCTCTCTCTTCATTGAGCAACTCTACTTCCTTTTGGAGTCTCTCATGGCTTTCTCTCGACGCTTCTAGAAGCTGTTGTTCCAAACACAACTCTCTCTCCATCTCGTTGTGTCGTTCTTTGATGATGTTTAGCTCTGTTTTCAGCTTCTCCACCAAAGCAGCCGCTTCTTCTCCCTTACAAAACCACATTCAAAAACATCTAGTGAGGACTTAGCTTGATGAGACTTGCTACACTGTAGTGAACGGAAACAATTTTAAGTTATGATCCAAACAAATAGTTTTGCTTAGGATACTACAAACTTTCCTTGCTATAAAGATTACTCGGTAAGAAGAACGCCATTTATTAGATTTTATTTGCAGTTCAACATATGCAGAGAGTGGTTTACGATACTAAAGTCTTAATAAGAGAGACAAAAGTATCCTAGCGAAACTACTAAAAGTAAGAATATAATGTTGATGCAAATTATGCACAAAGACCTATCCAACTAAAACCGGAAAGAGACAAAAAAACTGAACCAATAAAGACTAACCTGAAGACTGTCCTTCTCATTGGTAAGCAAATCAATTTGGCTTTTGAGATCTTCCACCTCTTTTCTATTTTCACGCAAGCATTTCTATACGAAACATTATGTGGCCAGTTTAGGATACATGTTTTTGGTTAGGGGTGGGCATTCGGTTTTCGGTTCGGATTCGGGTCGGGTTCATTCGGGTTCGGGTATTTCGGGTACGGCTATATAAAAACCGTTCGGGTTATTTACAAATTCGGTTTGGTTTCGGTTCGGATCTATTCGGGTTCGGGTCGGGTTTCACATTTTTAACAAAACCCCACATGGAACCGAAATATTATTCGGTTCGGAATTTTCGGGTTTCGGTTCGGGTTTTTGGGTTTTGGTTCGGATTTTTTATAGTTTTTGGATTTTTTGTGAGAAATTCGGATTCCGGTTTCGGGTTATTCGGATTTCGGTTCGGGTTAACCCAAATTACCCACAAAAAACCAAAATAGCCTACTAAAATCCAAACTACCCTATGAAAATTCACAATTTCCCTATTAAAACTATATAAACATATATATATTCGGGTTTATTCGGGTACCCGTTCGGGTTCGGTTCGGTTCGGTTCGGGTTTTGGTCGGGTACCGGATTAAAAAATTCTAAAACCCGTTCGGGTTTTTTGGAAATACGGTTCGGTTTCGGTTCGGGTTTTTCGGGTCGGGTTCGGGTCGGATTTCGGATCTCGGATCTCGGGTGAAATACCCACCCTATTTTTGGTACTGAACTTCTCACTAAAGTATTCATATATATATGCAGTAACTATCTACATACATGTGGACCAGTTTCTGATAAACCCGAGTGTTTGAATGCAAATTGCTATGAAAAGATGCATAAATGATCATTATACAAAATCTGATAAAAATATCCTCTGTGAGATATTCGTATCGTAAACGCTTGCGTTCGTTGAACTTTCGTCGAACACATGGTCTGCATACAAAAAAAAAACAAAGAGATGAAATACAAAACAAAAGATGAGATAACCAAAATCCGATTCTAAGCTATAGAGAATGAAAACACAGAGAATCGAATAAGAGTGTTTCAGATTTTGAGATACCGAAAGCGGAAGAAGATGTTGAGATCGGAATCTCGAGAGATTTGTGAAGAGAGATCCGATTATCTTCTACTTTCCAGAGAGTAGATTGGTTTTCCGGTGACGATTTCAGCGACGGAGACGGTGGTCTTACTCTTACTGCGACGCAGATCTTCTCCATTTTTAGTTTGGGTTTTTTTTTATTTGAATTTGCCGTTTGAATTTTAATCAGCTGAGATTAATAAGAAAACTAAAATTTATGGAAAATTGCAAAATAACCCCCCGAAGTATTCTCGTTTGATCGTTTCGACAAAAAACCCCCAAAAAAATTTGCATTATTAAACCTAAAATATTTTGTTGAGCAATCTAAATCATGAAGTTTCAGTGTCGGCAAAAAAAGTCCACCGTTAAAATGACTTTACGACAACTCAAATATCTTAGTTATAATTTAAAGTGATTTGTTTTGGACAAATATGACAGCGTGGCAAAGAGGCTTAACGTAGTAGTCCTGACAATCTCTCAGGTCACGTGTTCGATGTGTAGAGAGACATATTTTGTTTTTTTCTTTTCCTAATTTTAATTTATATTTAAAGATTAACGGTTAAAACTTAAAAGGAGATATTGAGGTTCGAAACGGTGACATGTGACTAATTATATTAGAACATATCCAACTCGCTATGTTTATTACTTTGCTCTGATTTACGAAACTAATTTATCTAGTAGAAATTCAATATTTGATTTTCTGTCGTGTCCATATCGCAATATTATTACCAATCTTGGATTCATCGGCTCGATAAGCTTTTTATTATGTCGTCAGATCCATATCGCAATATTTTCTCATGTGTGGCAAGAAGAGAAATTAGAGGAATTTTTTTATTTTAATTAATTTAATAATTTTCGAAATTTATTTAATTTTTGCCTTTTATTTTTGATAAATTCACAAAACTACACCCTTTCAACCATCCCTTCACAAAACTACATCTAATTCAATATTTTCACAAGTTACACCCTTTAAAAATTTTAAAAGCTTGATTTACCCTTTTAAAAGCTTGATTTACCCTTTTAAAAATTATCAAAATTAAAATATTTTCATTTGGTTCGCTAATTAGTGTTTATGGTATAATATTAAGGGGGTAGAATTGTTTAGGTAGGATTTATTTGTATTTAATTTTGAGTGTTTAGGTGTAGTTTTGTGAAATATTTTGGAAATGGTGTAGTTTTGTGAAATGTAAATCAAATGGTGTAATTTTATAATTCTCCCTTTATTTTTCTATGGTTCATATTATCACTAGATAAAAATCCGTGAATACGCGAGATTTTAATACAATTTAAAAAATCCAGAAAAAATGATGACACTTGTTTGGAAAATCTAATTTATGTTTTGATAGGTTGTTAGGTTCATTTATTTTGTTATTTTTTAAGAAATTTGTTTCCCAAAACATATTTTCCATATTCTATACCATCAACAAACAATATAAAACCCAATATGTATAAATTAATATTAGATAAACATATATTTTATAATAGTTGCAAAACATATTTTATAATAGTTTCAAAACATAAGGTAAAGGCATAATACTTTTAAGGTTTTTTGTTAACCGTTTTTCTATTAAATGTAAAAAAGGAGAAATGTTGAATCATACGTTTTTTTTTCCGGTCGGAATCATACGTTATGTCCGGAAAAAGAAACATAATTTAATGGGAAAATGGCCAAATAAATCTCCAACTTTCAAAGTTAAGCCAAATTAATCTCTAACTTTCACTCAGATTATTTAAATCCTCAACTTCTGTCGACCGAGCCAAATTAGACCTGAAAAAGTCAACCATGACATAATATTTAATTCCGTTAATGGACAAATCTCAAAAACGAAAACCATAAATCTAACTTCGATATAACTACTAATAGCAACTATATGTAGAATTGAATGATGAACGCGATAAACCTGAGATTGAAAAGAGTTTAACGAAAACAAATTCATAGTTTCCGATGTACTAATTGTCTTTCCGACATCATCTAGAAAAATCATATGTAAGAGTAAATTATTAATTAAATAATATCTAACAAATAAAGGAAAATAGTGCAATTGTTTAAAGCATGAGTTTATAAACTTGAGGTTCCGTGTTCAATTCTCAATAATTCAACCTTTTATTTTTCAAAAACAATGTCGTTTTAACCAGAATGAAATAACATCGTTTGTTGCTCAAACAAAAGCGTTAACGGAGTTAAATATTCCGTCATATTTGACTTTTTTGGGTCTAATTTGGCTCGATCTATAAAAGTTGAGGATTTAAATAGTCCAAGTGAAAATTTGGGATTAATTTGGCTTAATTTAAAAGTCGGGGATTTATTTAACAATTTTCTCATAATTTAATAGGCATATATTTTGATAATATTTTTTTATCAAAACTTTACCATAATTATGATCTATGGATATAATTTATAGTTCCACATTAAACCCAATACAACATCTAGATTAATATAGTTCACTTTATGGATCATAGATAAAGATATAAGAAGGTTATCAATGAATTAGAGAGGATCGTTAATCATATATTATATTGAATTTGTAATATTATTAAACAAGATTTACAAAGAACTAGGTAACATGAATAAAATTTTAAAATAATAGAGTTTTACGTAAATGTCGATAATTATGTTTATGATTTAATATACTAATATATAATTTGATTTACTTTTTTCGGTTAAATTAGATTTAGTTTTAAAGTGTAGAATTTTTGTCGTGAAATAGTTTATTCGGAATCAAGTCACTATAGATATGAATCACTATAGATATGAACGAGGAACTATAACTATTATCTCGAGACTTTCGTATCATGGACAATCCAAACAAAATTTGAATTCACAAAACTACAAAATTTCATCTGTTTCTTCACAACTCTACTCAATTTAATATTTTTCTATATTTACATCATTTCAAAATTTTAAAAGGTTGATTTACCTTTTACAAAATTACCAAATGGGTATAATATTAAATGGTAGGATTATGTGGTTAGTGTTTATTTGGATTTAATTTTTGATTGTTTAGGTGTAGTTTTCAAAAGTGACTTTAAAATAGTGTAGCTTTGAGAAATGCAATTCAAATTGTGTAGTTTTGTAATTCCCCCTCTATTTTCAGATTTTTTAAATAATTTTAAAAAATAAAAGTACATATTTTTTTATCAAAAAACCGGATCCGGATCAGTTTCAATAAAAAATATTATTCTTTAACCAAAAATATTTATAATAGTATTCAAAAAGGGTCTCAATATCCTTCAAAATTCAACGGTTATTCGCTGACCGAATATCCGGGGTAACGAATATGAATTCGGGTCATTTTTTACGGATCAGTGCAGATGCCGATCCGGATATCCCAAAAAACCGTATATTAGGATCCAATTCACTCATAATATATGCGATATATATTTATAAGGTTGTGGCAACGTTTAACCTTTATTTATATTTAATATTGTAGTTTATTATCTTATCTCTTTCATAATTAAGAGGCATATATTTTGATAATTTTTTTAGCAGAACTTTACCATAACTATGATCTATGGATATAATTTATAGTTCCACATTAAACCCAATACAACATCTAGATTAATATAGTTCAATTTATGGATCATAGATAAATATATAAGAAGGTTATCAATGAATTAAGAGAGAATCGTTAATCATATATATATTATATTGAATTTGTAATAATATTAAACAAGATTTACAAAGAATTGCCAACGATTCTCCGTGTGAATATTCTAAGACCATCTCCATCGGTCAAAGCCGATGGGGAGTTTTCAAATGAGTTAAAAATAATATTTTATGTAGTTTTAATTATTGTTGATGTAGAATCTGATATATTCTTTGATGTATCTTGATTTTTGACCGATTCTTATCAGATTGATTTGTGATTGATTTTTGATTGTGATTTTGTGTAAACTTAAAGACACACTAGATTTGGTTACTCGGATCACGTTTTACCGCTACGTACGGGAGTGGAACTAAACCACCATGATCACTATTATCGAGCTTTAAATTGCTTTACAATGGCTACATTTTGTGTGTATAGGTACCAAATACAATAACTAAAGAATCTAGGAGGAAACTATCCGACCCAGCCTTGATCGGACTGTCTCCGACGATGAAGCATCTTGTGGAATCTCCTGCTTCAACGGTTGCGATCGTCTTCTCCGGCGATCTCCTTTCTCTCTCTGTTTCGTGATTCTTTCTCTGACTTTGGACCTTCTCCTTTTGTATTCGTGTATGGGCATGCGAACCCATTAGGTCTAAAGCAATAATCCACAAAATCCACCTTTGCTTCAGACCAAAACGCAAAACTTCCGCCGAACCCTAATTTTTGTCTCTCCATGCGACAACGATGGCGATTCGTCTCTGTCTGTTCTTCGACGAATCTTTGGCTCAATATCTTCATGATCTTTTGCCCATAAGCTCTCATCAGGTACTTCTCTCTTCTTCAACTTGATTTTGACTAGCTTAAGAACCTAATCTTGAACTTTCTGTTTGCATGAAATCTTCACTGCTTCTGTGAAACTCACACATCTCAGATCTGATCTCTTTAACTTGAATCTCTTTGGTAAGAACTTCCGCTTCCTTTATCCTTTACCATTAAGTTTCTTAGCATTCCAAAGACTAACCCTTGTGTCCTGTCTTCTTCCCTTGTCAGATCTGAGCTCCAATGACCGGTTTCTGCCTTAACTCTCTTCGGCTTCAACACGTATTGCCCTTTCCTCAAACTTTCTCCATAGCTGTTAACATAACACCATAGAAAGCTCTAACCTTGTTTTTGTTTTTGTTTTTGCATGTATACTCCACCTGGAACAAGACCTCATTGTCTTTTCCTCTCCTCTTAGGTAATCACTATTCACCTCCTTTAATAACTTTAGTCAACATGTTTCAAATATGCAGAAATACACTAACCTTGTATCTTTCTGTTTGGGAGACCAATGTTGACAAGTGATTACCAGAGCCGCATGCCCCTTCAGGACAAGTTCACGAGGTTACAACAGAGCTCAAAATTTGGCCCATGTAAGGCTTTAGTTAGAAAATATGTTGCATTCTTACTCGTATGAACTTTATAAAGAGTAACACTTCCATCAGCTACCACATCTCTAATTTGATGATACTCAGTTGCAATGTGCTTAGTCCTTTCATGATGCACGGTTTCTTAGCCAATCCTAAGAAACGTTGTGAATCACAGTTTATCCTTGCACTTCCACCACTAAAACCCAATTCTTCACAAATGTTCTTTAACCAAACTGCTTCTTTACCTGCTGCTGACAGATCCATGTATTCTGCTTCAGTAGTAGAAAGAGCAACAACTGATTGTAGATTAGATTTCCAGCTTACCGTGTTTCCCCAAACTTTGAACACATATCCTGTTACAGATCTTCTTTTGTCAAGATTTGTACCATAATCTGAATCACAAAATCCTTTAATACTGAAACTTTTTCCTTTTTTGAAAACTCAACTTGAGTTGTAAGTCCCCTTCAAATACCTCATCACCCACTTAACTACAACCCAATGTTCCCTGCTAGGTCTACACATGAATATGCTTATCGGTCCAACCGCATAAGCCAGGTCGAGTCTTGAACCAATCATGGCATACATGATACTCCCAACAACACTAGCATATGGAACCTTCTCCATATGCTTGCCTTCTTCTGCAACCTCTTCCTTCTTCAAGCTCTTAAGTTTGAAGTGTGATGCAATTAGTGTAGTAGTTTGATTTGCTTCATCCATATCAAAACACTTGAGAACCTTCTGTAGATACACTTCCTTTGACAGAGTTAAAGTTCCCTCCTTTATGTCTCTTTGAATATCTATTCCTAGTATCCTTGAAGCTTTTCCCAAATCCTTCATTTCTAATTCTCTGTTTAAGTTGTCCTTTACCTTTCTGATCTCTGACTTATCCCCAGATGCTATCAACATATCATCCACATAGAGCAACAAGTAAACTGTTGTAGCACTTCCCTCATTCTTCATGTAGACACAAGAATCAAAGTTGTTTCTCTTGAACTTTTCTTTCTTCATAAAAGTATCAATCTTGAGGTTCCATTGTTTGGGTAATTGTTTTAACCCATACAATAAATTCCTCAATAAGCAGACTTCGTCTCATCACCCTTATTGATAAACCCTTCTGGTTGTTCCATCAGAATCTTTTCTTCTAGATCACCATGCAAGAATGCAGTCTTGACATCCATTTATTCCAGCTCATAATCCAGATTCACCACTATTGAAAGCATAATCCGATAGACACGTGCTTGACCACATGAGAGAAAATCTCATTGTAGTCAATCCCTTCCTTCGTGAATAACGTTTTGCTACTACTCTAGCCTTGTGTCTATTATCTCCCACTCCTGGTATTCCTAGTTTCAACCTGAAGATCTATCGCATCCAATTACCTTCGATTCTATGGTATGTCTATTAAATCCCAAGTGTGATTCTTTTTGAGAGAATCCACCTCATCAATAGCTGCACCATTCCAGAATTTTCATTTCCTGCTTAGCTTAGCTTCTGCATAGCTCTTAGGTTCTTCTATTTCAATGTATTCAGCCGCTGATAGAGCATAGGCAACAAAGTCTGCATCCTCAAACCTTGATGGTGGTCTAATATTTCTTCTTCAACTTCTATCCCTTGCTAGTAGATATCCATCACCAGCATGTTCTTCATTCCCCGATTCATCGATTCATGAAAACTTAAACCTTCGATTCATTTCCCGATGCATCCTCGATGCATCTTCGACTCGAGAATCTGAAACATGTTCCAACTCTCCACCTGCATCAGGTGACTCCTCTGAAGATGTACTTGGAGAAACCCTTTCATTTACCGGCTTAGAACTGATCTTTACTCTATTCCCTTCAGAAGTTACTTCCTTTTTTGGTCTATGAGTAGCTTCCCCTTTCTTTTTTGAGATGTCTTTGCACAAGTCCTCTTCATGAAAAACAACATTTATGCTTGTGACACACTTCCATTTCTCAGAAATCCAAACTCTGTAACCCTTTTCTCCAAATGGATATCCAAGAAAAATACCTTTCACAGCTCTGACACTTGTCTTTGCATGTACTGTATGAACATAAGCAAAACATCCAAACCTTCTTAGATGTGTTAGATCAGGATTGTGACTTGTCCACGCTTCTTCAGGTAACTTGAACTTGATTGTGGAGTTGGGTGTTCTGTTTATCAAATACACATCTGTTGATGTAGCCTATGCCCAAAATTCTTGACCTAAACTAGTTTCAGCCAACATACTTCTTACTTTGTTTATGATAGTCTTGTTCATCCTTTCCGAAACGCCGTTCTGCTGAGGAGTGTAGGTGCATGTTATGTGACGTTTAATCCCTGAGCTTCTGCATAAATTTTCAAACTGATTGTTGTAGAATTCAAGTCCATTGTATGTCCTTAAACATTTAACCTTCTTCCCCCTCTGATTCTCAACAGTTTCTTTCCACTCATGAAACTTTGAGAAAGCTTCATCCTTAGTTTTACATAAATAAGCCCAAACCTTCTTTGAGAAATCATCTATAAAACTGATGAAGTAATTGCAGCCTCCTAAACTCTATGGTGTAGATGGTGATCCCCCACATATCTGAATGAACATATTCCAATATCCCCTTTGTAGTGTGCTTAGCCTTAGGAAAACTTTGTTTGTGTGATTTCCCTAAGACACAACTTTCACATAACTCTAGCTTTCCAACTTCTTCTTTAGGTATGTACTCATTTTTGATTAAGACTTCCATGTTGTGAGCACTCATGTGTCCCAACCTTGAGTGCCATAGCTTGGTGAGTTTTTCAGCAGGTTCTGCTACGTTTGTCTCATGGCTTGATACATATCCTTGTAAGTATTATAACCCATTATTGTACTTCCCAGAGATGACCTTCTGACCTTGCTTCTTGAAAGTTACAACAAAATCTTCACCCTCATACTTGCAGCCTGACTTCTCTAACATCTCATATGATATTAGGCTCTTTCCCATCTTTGCCATATATCTCACTTGGGTGAGAATGACTTCTGATCCATCATGATTAACAATCTTCACCTTTCCTATGCCCTTGATACTGCTTAGAGTATCATTACCCATCAACACTTTACCTCCCTCTATCTTCTCAAAGTCAAATAGGAGTTCTCTGTTGTTGGTGATGTGAAATGAGGCCCCTGAATCCAATACCCATATGTCCCTTGTATCTTGATGACTATCCATGAGTACCATAGGTTATCTAATCTCTGATGCAACGTTGATTGAAGATTCTGATGCTTTCTTCTTCCCTCTGTTAGGACATTCTCTTTTCCAATGACCCTCCTTTCCACAGATGAAACATTCTGATTTGTTTGCTTTGTTGAACTTGAGGTTGGGTTTGTGGTTGATTTTCTTCTTGAAGTGTCTTTGCCACTCTTCTGGTTTGATCTACCTCTTGACTTAGAGTACAATACTTATGGAGTTGACTTTCCTTTCTTTATGAGCCCCTTCTGCTTAAGTTCAACCTCCTTAGAATATGCTGCTATCACAACTTAATTGATAGTGAGTGTCTCCTTGCCAGTTCCATATTGTAAGGTGTGAACAAGCTGCTCATATTGAGACGTTAGTCCTGATAATACTTGAATAACCTGATCCTCATCTGTTATGCTGATCTTTAAACTTGCAAGATCTGCAATTAGCTTTAGGAATGGGTCAACATTTTCTTCAATAGTCATGTCTTCTTCCATCTTGAAGCAAAATAACTTTCTTTTCAGGTGTATGCGGTTTGGAAGAGACTTGGTTTGGTAATCTCTCTCTAGAGCCTTCCACATACCAAGAGCCGTGGTCTCATTCATGACCTTCCTTAGAATAAGGTCGCTGAGACATGTTCCTATGAGGCTTCTAACTCTGAGATCCTTCTTGGCCCACTTAAGATCAGCCTTTGTCGGTGTGATGCCTTTTTCAGTCTTGCTTGATTCAGACATTTCAGATAAGTCTTCATCCAAAACTGATATTAAGCCTTGTATCTCAAGTTGTGCTCGCATCTTGAACTTCCACATACCAAAATCCCCTTTACCATCAAACTTCTCTACTTGAAACTTCCCTGGTGTAGGCTCACTGACTGATCTTGACTGGTTCTTGTATCAGGTGAACTATCAAGAGGAGTTGAAGGAGCTACACGCTTGACGAAGACCCTGAAACTTATCTGCCCTTGAAGACTGCAACAAGATAGGTACTCTACAATCCTTGAATTCCTCTCTCTGATCTAATCTGATGCTCCTAGAATTGTGATACCACTTGTTGATGTAGATCCTGATCTAATCTGATGCTCCTAGAATTGTTGATACCACTTCATGCAACATGAGTTCTTATAAGTGCTTCAATAATCGTTGTACAAGTTTCACGATCTTACGAAAAATCTAACAACACATATCCTAGGGCTCTAATCCAAGTTTCATGCAACATGAGTTCTTATTACTGCCTCAATAATCTTTGTACAAGTTTCACGAACTTATGAAACATCTAACAACGGATATTCTAGGACTCTAAACCCAGTTTCATGCAACATAAGTGCTTATTAGTGCATTAATGATCTTTGTACAAGTTTCACGAACTTATGAAACATCTAACAACGCATATTCTAGGACTCTAAACAAGGTTTCATGCAACATGAGTTCTTATTAGTGCCTTAATGATCGTTTACAAGTTTCACAAACTTATGAAACATCTAACAATACATATTCTAAGGCTCAAAACCAAGTTTCATGCAACATGAGTTCTTATAAGTGTCTCAATGATCTTTGTACAAGTTTCACAAACTTACGAAACATCTAACAACGCATTTTCTAGGACTCTAAACCAAGTTTCATACAACATGAGTTCTTATAAGTGCCTCAATGATCTTTGTACAAGTCTCATGAAGTTATGAAACACCTAACAACGTTATTCTAGGTCTCTAAACAAAGGTTCATGCAACATGAGTGCATATTAGTGCCTCAATGATCTTAGTACAAGTTTCACGAACTTGTGATACATCTAACAACACATATTTTTAGGACTCTAAACCCAGTCTCATGCAACATAAGTGCTTATTAGTGCCTCAATTATCTTTGTACAAGTTTCACGGACTTATGAAACATCTAACAACACATATTCTAGGACTCTAAACCAAGTTTCATGCAACATGAGTTCTTATTAGTACCTCAATGATCGTTTACAAGTTTCAGAAACTTATAAAACATATAACAATACATATTCTAGGACTCTATGAAAACTTTCATGCAACATGATTTCTTATAAGTGCCTTATTCATCGTTGTACAAGTTTCTTAAATTTATGAAACATCTAACAACGCATATTATAGAACTCTAAACCAAGTTTCATGCAATATGAGTGCTTATTAGTGCCTCAATGATCTTTGTAGAAGTTTCATGAACTTATGAAACATCTAACAACGCATATTCCAGGACTCTATACCAAGTTTCATGCAACATGAGTGCTTATTAGTTTTATTAATGATCTTTGTACAAATTTCACGAACTTACGAAACTTCTAACAACGCATATTGTAGGACTCTAATCCAAGTTTCGTGTAACATGAGTTCTTATAAGTACCTCAATGGTCTTTTACAAGTGTCCCAAACTTATGAAACAACTAACAACACATATTCTAGGACTCTAAACCATGTTTCATGCAACATGGGTTCGTATAAGTGTCTCAATGATCTTTGTACATGTTTCAAGAACTTGTGAAATATTTAACAACGCATATTCTAGGAATCTAAACCAAGTTTCATGAAACATGAGATCTTATTAGTACCTCAATGATCTTTGTACAAGTTTCACGAACTTATGAAACATCTAACAACGCATATTCTAGGACTCTAAACCAAGTATCATGCAACATGAGTTCTTATTTGTGCCTCAATAATCTTTGTACAAGTTTCACGAACTTATGAACCAACTAACAATGCATATTCTAAGACTCTAAGCCAAGTTTCATACAACATGAGTTTTTAAAAGTGTCTCAATGATCTTTGTACAAGTTTCAGAAACTTACGAAACTTCTAACAACGCATATTGTATGACTCTAATCCAAGTTTAATGTAATATGAGTTCTTATAAGTGTCTTAATGATCTTTGTACAACTTTCACGAACTAAGAAACATCTAACAACGCATATTCTAGGACTTTAAACCAAGTTTCATGGATCAAGAGTTCTTATAAGTGCCTCAACGATCTTCGTATAAGTTTCATGAACTTATGAAACATCTAACAACACATATTTTAGGACTATAAGCAAAGTTTAATGCAACATTAGTGCTTACTAGTTCCTTTATGATTTTTATACAAGTTTCACGAACTTACGAAACTTCTAACAAGGCATATTGAAGGACTCTAATCCAAGTTTCATGCAACGTGAGTTCTTATAAGTGCCTCAATGATCTTTTTACAAGTTTCACGAACTTATGAAACATCTAACAACGCATATTCTAAGACTCTAAACCAAGTATCATGCAACATGAGTTCTTGTAAGTGTCTCAATGATGTTTGTTCTAGTTTAAGAAACATACGAAACATCTAACAACACATATTCTAGGACTCTAAACCAAGTTTCATGCAACATAAGTTCTTATAAGTGCCACAACGATCTTCGTCAAGTTTCACGAACTTATGAAACATCTAACAACGCATATTCTAGGACTCTAAATCAAGTTTCATGCAACACGAGTTCTTATAAGTGCCTCAATTACCGTTTTGCAAGTTTCAGGAACTTATGAAACATCTAACAACGCATATTGTAGGACTCTAAACTAAGTTTCATTCAACACGAGTGCTTATTAGTGCCTCAATGATCTTTGTACAAGTTTCATGAAATTATGAAACATCTAGCAACGCATATTCTAGGACTTTAAACTATGTATCATTCAACATGAGTTCTTATTAGTGCCTCAATGATCGTTGTACAAGTTTCACAAACTTATGAAACATCTAACAACACATATTCTAGGACTCTATACCAAGTTTCATGCAACACGAGTTCTTATAATTGCCTCAGTGACCAATGTACAAGTTTCACGAACTTATGAAACATCTAACAACAAATATTATAGGACTCTAAACCAAGTTTCATGCAACGTGAAAGCTTATTAGTGCCTCAATGATCTTATAAGTGTCGCAATGATCTTTGTACAAGTTTCATGAAAACATGAAACATCTAAAAACGCATATTCTGGGACTCTAAACTACGTTTCATGCCAGATGAGTGCTTATTAGTTTTATTAATGATCTTTATACAAGTTTCACGAACTTACGAAACTTCTAACAACGCATATTGTAGGACTCTAATCCAAGTTTCATGTAACATGAGTTCTTATAAGTGCTTCAATGATCTTCATACAAGTTTCCCAAACTTATGAAACAACTAACATGCACATATTCTAGAACTCTAAACCATGTTTCATGCAACATGGGTTCGTATAAGTGTCTCAATGATCTTTGTACATGTTTCAAGAACTTATGAAATATCTAAACCAAGTTTCATGAAACATGAGTTCTTATTAGTACCTCAATGATCTTTGTACAAGTTTCACGAACTTATGAAACATATAACAACGCATATTCTAGGACTCTAAACAAAGTTTCATGCAACATGAGTTCTTATTAGTGCCTCGATGATCGTTGTGCAAGTTTAACAAACATATGAAAAATCTAACAACGCATATTCTAGGACTCTATAACAAGTTTCATGCAACATGAGTTATTATAAGTGCCTCAATGATCGTTGTACAAGTTTCACGAACTTACGAAACATTTAGCAACGCATATTCCATGACTCTAAACCAAGTTTCATGCAATAAGAGTGCTTATTAGTGACTCAATGATCTTTGTACAAGTTTCACGAACTTATGAAACATCTAAAAACGCATATTCTAGGACTCTAAACCAAGTTTTGTGCAATATGAGTTCTTATTAGTGCCTCAATAATCTTTGTACAAGTTTCACGAACTTATAAAACATCTAACGACACATGGACTCTAAACCTAGTTTCATGCAACATGGGTTCTTATAAGTGTCGCAATGATCGTTGTACAAGTTTCACGAACTTACGAAACATCTAACAACGCATATTCTAGGACTCTAAACCAAGTTTCATGCAACATGAGTTCTTATTAGTGCCTCAATGATCTTTGTACAAGTTCCATGAATTTATGAAATATCTAACAACACATATTCTAGGACTCTAAACCAAGTTTCATGCAAAATGAGTTCTTATTAGTGCCTCAATGATCTCTGTACAAGTTTCACGAGCTTACGAAAAATCTAACAACGCATATTCTAAGACTCTAAACCTAGTTTCGTGCAACATGAGTTCTTAAAAGTGTCTAAATGATCTTTGTACAATTTTTTAGAAATTTACGAAACTTCTAACAAAGCATATTATAGGACTCTAATCCAAGTTTCATGCAATATGAGTTATTATAAGTGCCTTAAAGATCTTTGTACAAGTTTCACAAACTTATGAAACATCTAACAACGCATATTCTAGGACTCCAAACCAAGTTTCATGCAACATGAGTTCTTACAAGTGTCTTAATGATCTTTGTACAAGTTTCACAAACTTATGAAACATCTAACAACACATATTCTAGTACTCTAAACTAAGTTTCATGCGACATGAGTTCTTTTTAGTGCCTCAATAATCGTTTATAAGTTTCACAAACTAATGAAACATCTAACAACACATATTCTAGGACTCTATGACAAGTTTCATAAAACATGATTTCTTATAAGTGCCTCAATGATCATTGTAAATGTTTCATAACCTTATGAAACATCTAATAACCCATATTGTAGGATTCTAAACCAAGTTTCACTAACCATGAGTTCTTTTAAGTGCCTCAACGATCGTTGTAAAAGTTTCAAGAACTTATGAAACATCTAACAACGCATATTATAGGACTCTAAACCAAGTTTCATGCAACATAAGTGCTTATAAGTCCCCGAATGATCTTGGTACAAGTTTCACGAACTTCTGAAACATTTAACAACGCATTTTCTAGGACTCTAAACCAAATTTCATGCAACATGAGTTTTTATTTGTGCCTCAATGATCTTTGTACAAGTTTCACTAACTTATGAAACATCTAACAACGCATATTCTAAGACTCTAAACCAAGTTTCATTTAACACGAGTTCTTATTAGTGCCTCGATAATCGTTGTACACGTTTCACAAACTTTTGAAACATCTAACAACGCATATTCTAGTACTCTAAAACAAGTTTCATGCAACATCAGTTCTTATTATTGACTCAATGATCGTTTACAAGTTTCACAAACTTATGAAACATCTAACAACACATATTCTATGACTCTATGATAAGTTTCATGCAACATGATTTTTTATAAGTGCCTCAATGATCGTTGTACAAGTTTCACAAACTTATGAAACATCTAACAACGTATATTCTAGGACTATAAACCAAGTTTCATGCAACATAAGTGTTTATAAGTGCCTCAATAATCTTTGTACAAGTTTCACGGACTTATGAAACATCTATCAACGCATATTTAAGGACTCTAAACCAAATTTCATGCAACATGAGTTCTTATAAGTGTCTCAATGATCTTTGTACAAGTTTCATAAACTTAAGAAACTTCTAACAACGCATATTCTAGGACTCTAAATTAAGCTTCATGCAACATGAGTTCTTGTAAGTGTCTCAATGATCTTTATAAAAGTTTCACAAACTTATGAAACATCTAACAAAACATATTCTAGGACTCAAAACCAATTTTCATGCAACATGAGTTCTTATAAGTGTCCCAATGATCTATGTACAAGTTTCAGAAACTTACGAAACATCTATAAACACATATTATAGGACTCTAAACCAAGTTTCATGCAACATGAGTTCTTATAAGTGTCTCAACGATCTTCGTACAAGTTTCATGAACTTATGAAACATCTAACAACGTGATTCTAAGTCTCTAAACCAAGGTTCATGCAACATGAGTTATTATAAGTGCCTCAATGATCTTTGTACAAGTTACACGAACGTATGAAACATCTAACAACACATATGGTAGGACTATAAACAAAGTTTCATGCAACATGAGTTCTTATAAGTGCTTCAATGATCGTTGTACAAGTTTCACGAACTTACGAAAAATCTAACAACACATATCCTAGGGCTCTAATCCAAGTTTCATGCAACATGAGTTCTTATTACTGCCTCAATAATCTTTGTACAAGTTTCACGAACTTATGAAATATCTAACAACGGATATTCTAGGACTCGAAACCCAGTTTCATGCAACATAAGTGCTTATTAGTGCATTAATGATCTATGTACAAGTTTCACGAACTTATGAAACTTCTAACAACGCATATTCAGGACTCTAAACAAGGTTTCATGCAACATGAGTTCTTATTAGGTCCTTAATGATCGTTTACAAGTTTCACAAACTTATGAAACATCTAACAATACATATTCTAAGGCTCAAAACCAAGTTTCATGCAACATGAGTTCTTATAAGTGTCTCAATGATCTTTGTACAAGTTTCACAAACTTATGAAACATCTAACAACGCATATTCTAGGACTCTAAACCAAGTTTCATACAACATGAGTTCTTATAAGTGCCTCAATGATCTTTGTACAAGTCTCATGAACTTATGAAACACCTAACAACATTATTCTATGTCTCTAAACAAAGGTTCATCCAACATGAGTGCATATTAGTGCCTCAATGATCTTAATTAGTACAAGTTTCACGAACTTGTGATACATCTAACAACACATATTTTTAGGACTCTAAACCCAGTTTCATGCAACATAAGTGCTTATTAGTGCCTCAATTATCTTTGTACAAGTTTCACGGACTTATGAAACATCTAACAACACATATTCTAGGACTCTAAACCAAGTTTCATGCAACATGAGTTCTTATTAGTGCCTCAATGATCGTTTACAAGTTTCAGAAACTTATAAAACATATAACAATACATATTCTAGGACTCTATGAAAACTTTCATGCAACATGATTTCTTATAAGTGCCTTATTCATCGTTGTACAAGTTTCTTAAATTTATGAAACATCTAACAACGCATATTATAGGATTCTAAAACAAGTTTCATGCAATATGAGTGCTTATTAGTGCCTCAATGATCTTTGTAGAAGTTTCATGAACTTATGAAACATCTAACAACGCATATTCCAGGACTCTATACCAAGTTTCATGCAACATGAGTGCTTATTAGTTTTATTAATGATCTTTGTACAAATTTCACGAACTTACGAAACTTCTAACAACGCATATTGTAGGACTCTAATCCAAGTTTCATGTAACATGTGTTCTTATAAGTACCTCAATGGTCTTTTACAAGTGTCCCAAACTTATGAAACAACTAACAACACATATTCTAGGACTCTAAACCATGTTTCATGCAACATGGGTTCGTATAAGTGTCTCAATGATCTTTGTACATGTTTCAAGAACTTGTGAAATATTTAACAACGCATATTCTAGGAATCTAAACCAAGTTTCATGAAACATGAGATCTTATTAGTACCTCAATGATCTTTGTACAAGTTTCACGAACTTATGAAACATCTAACAACGCATATTCTAGGACTCTAAACCAAGTATCATGCAACATGAGTTCTTATTTGTGCCTCAATAATCTTTGTACAAGTTTCACGAACTTATGAACCAACTAACAATGCATATTCTAAGACTCTAAGCCAAGTTTCATACAACATGAGTTTTTAAAACTGTCTCAATGATCTTTGTACAAGTTTCAGAAACTTACGAAACTTCTAACAACGCATATTGTATGACTCTATTCCAAGTTTAATGTAATATGAGTTCTTATAAGTGTCTTAATGATCTTTGTACAACTTTCACAAACTAAGAAACATCTAACAACGCATATTCTAGGACTTTAAACCAAGTTTCATGGATCAAGAGTTCTTATAAGTGCCTCAACGATCTTCGTATAAGTTTCATGAACTTATGAAACATCTAACAACGCATATTTTAGGACTATAAGCAAAGTTTAATGCAACATTAGTGCTTACTAGTTCCTTTATGATTTTTATACAAGTTTCACGAACTTACGAAACTTCTAACAAAGCATATTGAAGGACTCTAATCCAAGTTTCATGCAACGTGAGTTCTTATAAGTGCCTCAATGATCTTTTTACAAGTTTCAAAAACTTACAAAACATCTAACAACCCATATTCTATGAATCTTAACCAAGTTTCATGCAACATGAGATCTTATAAGTGCCTCAATGATCTTCATACAAGTCGCATGTACTTATGACACACCTAACAACGTTATTCTAGGACTCTAAACAAAGGTTCAAGCAACATGATTGCTTATTAGTGCCTCAATGATCTTTGTACATGTTTCGAAACTTACGAAACACTTAAGAACGCATATTGTAGGACTTTAAACAAAGTTTCATGCAACCAGAGTTCTTATAAGTACCTCAACGATCTTCGTACAATTTCATGAACTTATGAAATATCTAACAACGGTTATTGCAGGACTCTAAACCAAGTTTCATGCAACATGAGTTCTTATAAGTGCCTCAATGATCGTTGTACAAGTTTCACAAACTTATGAAACATCTCGCAACCCATATTCTAGGACTTTATACCAAGTTTCATGCAACATGAGTTCTTATAAGTGCCTCAATGATTGTTGTAGAAGTTTTAAGAACTTATGAAACATCTACCAACGTATAATGTAGGACTCTAAACCAATTTTCATGCAACATGAGTTCTTATAAGTTTCTCAATGATCTTTTTACATGTTTTATAAACGTACGAAACATCTAACAACGCATATTCTAGGACTCTAAACCAAGTTTCATGCAATATGAGTTCTTATAAGTTCCTGAATGATCTTCGTAAAAGTTTCATGAACTTATGAATATCTAACAACACATATTCTAGGACTCTAAACCAAGTTTCATGCAACATGAGTTCTTATTACTGCCTCAATAATCTTTGTAAAAAATTCACGAACTTATGAAACATCTAACAACGCATATTCTAGGACTCTAAACCAAGTATCATGCAATATGAGTTCTTAAAAGTGTCTCAATGATCTTTGTACAAGTTTCAGAAACTTACGAAACTTCTAACAACGAATATTTTAGGACTCTAATCAAAGTTTCATGCAATATGAGTTCTTAAATGTGTCTTAATAATCTTTGTACAAGTTTCACAAACTTATGAAACATCTAACAACACATATTCTAGGACTCTAAACCAAGTTTCATTCAACATGAGTTCTTATAAGTGTTTTAATGATATTTATACAAGTTTCACAAACTTACGAAACATTTAACAATGCATCTTCTAGGACTCTAAACGAAGTTTCATACAACAAGAGTTCTTATAAGTGGCTCAACGATCTTCGTACAAGTTTCATGGACTTATGAAACATCTAACAACGCATATTCTAGGACTCTAAACCAAGTTTAATGTAACATGAGTGCTTACTAGTGGCTTTATGATCTTTATACAAGTTTCACGAACTTACGAAATATCTAACAAGGCATATTGTAGGACTCTAATCCAAGTTTCATGCAACATGAGTTCTTACAAGTGCCTCAATAATCTTTGTACAAGTTTCACAAACTTATGAAACATCCAACAACACATATTCTAGGACTCAAAACCAAGTTTCATGCAACATGAGTTCTTATAAGTTCCTCAATGATCTTTGTACAAGTCTCATGAACTTATAAAACACCTAACAATGTTATTCTAGGACTCTAAACCGGGGTTCATGCAACATGAGTGCTTAATATTGCTTTTATGATCTTTGTACAAGTTTCACGAACTTATTAAACATCTAACAACGCATATTCTAGGACTCTTAACAAAGTTTCATGCAACATGGGTGTTTATTAGTGCCTCTATGATCTTTGTACAAGTTTCACGAATTTATTAAATTCTAATAACACATATTCTAGGACTCTAAAACAAAGTGTCACAAACATATAAAACATCTAAAGACACATATTATAGAACTTTGACATGTTTCATGCAACATGATTTCTTATAAATGCCTCAATGATCGTTCTACAAATTTCACAAACTTATGAAACATCTAACAACACATATCTTAGGACTATAAACAAACTTTCATGCAACATGAGTTCTTATAAGTGCCTCAATGATCTTCGTAAAAGTTTCATGAACTTATGAAAAATCTAACAACGCATATATTAGGACTCTAAACCAAGTTTCATGCAACATTAGATCTTAGTAATGCCTCAATGATATTTGTACATATTTTACGAACTTATGAAACATTTAACAACGCATTTTCTAGGACTCTAAAACAAGTTTCATGAAACATTAGTTCTTATTAGTGTCTTAATGATCTTTGTACAAGTTTCACAAAATTACGAAACATCTAACGACACATATTCTAGAACTCTAGACCAAGTTTCATACAACAAGAGTTCTTATAAGTGCCTAAACGATATTCTTACAATTTTATAACCTTATGAAACATCGAAAAAAACATATTGCAGGACTCTTAACAAAGTTTCATGGAAAATGAGTTATTATTAGTGCCTCAATGATTGTTGTACAAGTTTCACATTCCTATGAAACATCTAACAACGCATATTCTAGGACTCTATACCAAGTTTCATCCAACATGAGTTCTTATAAGTGCCTCAATGATCTTGGTACATGTTTCACGGAGTTATGAAACATTTAACAACGCATTTTGAAGGACTCTAAACCAAGTTTCATGGAACATAAGTTCTTATTATTGCCTCAATGATCTTTTTCCAAGTTTCACGAACTTATGAAACATCTAACAACACATATTCTAGGACTCTAAACCAAGTTTAATTCAACATGAGTTCTTCTTAGTGCCTCGATGATTGTTGTACAAGTTTCACAAACTTATGAAACATCTAACAATGCATATTCTAGGACTCTAAACAAAGGTTCATGCAAGATGAGTTTTTATAAGGCCCTCAACGATCTTCGGAAAAGTTTCACGAACTTATGAAACATCTAACAAAGAGATTCTAGGACTCTAAACCAAGTTTCATGCAACATGAGTTCATATATGTGCCTCAAAAATCTTCCTACAAGTTTCACGAACTTATGAAACATCTAACAACGAGATTCTAAGTCTCTAAACCAAGTTTCGTGCAACATGAGTTCTTATAAGTGCTTCAACGATCATTGTACAACACATGTTCTAGGACTCTAAACCATGTTTCATGCAACATGAGAGCTTATAAGTGCCTCAATGATCTTCATACAAGTTTCATAAACGTATGAAACATCTAACAACGTGATTCTAGGTCTCTAAACCAAGGTTCATGCAACATGAGTGCTTATTAGTGCCTCAATGATCTTTGTACAAGTGTCACAAACTTACGAAACATCTAACAACTTGACTCTAGAACTCTAAACCAAGATTCATGCAACTTGAGTTCTAACAACTTATGAAACATCTAACGCATATTGTAGGACTCTAATCCAAGTTTCATGCAACATGAGTTCATATAAGTGCCTCAATGATCTTTGTACGAGTTTGACAAACATATGAAACATCTAACAACACATATTCTAGGACTCTAAACAAAGTTTCATGCAACATGAGTTCTTATAAGTGTTTCAATGATCTTTGTACAAGTTTCACAAACTTAACAAACATCTAACAACGCATATTCTAGAACTCTAAACCGAGTTTCGTGCAACATGAGTTCTTATTAGTGTCTCAATGATCTATTTATAAGTTTCACAAACTTACGAAACATGTAACAACGTGATTGTAAGACTCTTAACAAAGTTTCATGCACCATGAGTTCCTGCAAGTGTCTCAATGATCTTTGTACAAGTTTCACGAACTTACCAAACTTCTAACAACGCATATTGTAGGACTCTAATCCAAGTTTCATGCAACATGAATTCTTATAAGTGCCTCAATGATCTTTGTACAAGTTTCACAAACATATGAAACATCTAACAACACATATTCTAGGACTCTAAACCAAGTTTCATGCAACATGACTTCTTATAAGTGTCTCAATGATCTTTGTACAAGTTTCACAAAATTAAGAAATATCTAACAACGCATATTCTAGGACTCTAAACCAAGTTTAATGCAACATGAGTGCTTATTAGTACTTCAATGATCTTTATAAAAATTTTACAAACTTACGAAACATCTAGCAACACATATTCTAGGACTCTAAACCAAGTTTCATTCAACATGAGTGCTTACTAGTGCCTTTATGATCTTTGTACAAGTTTCACGAACTTATGAAACTTCTAGCAACGCATATTCTAGGACTCTAAACTAAGTTTCATGCAACATAAGTTCTTATAAGTGCCTTAATGATCTTTTTACAAGTTTCACAAATTTACGAAACATCTAACAACGTGATTGTAAGACTCCAAACAATGTTTCATGCACCATGAGTTCTTATAAATGTCTCAATGATCTTTGTACAAGTTTCACAAACTTACGAAACATCTAACAATGCATATTATCGGACTCTAAACCAAGTTTCATGCAACTTGAGTTCTTATAAGTGCCACAACGATCATGAAACTTGTTTCATGAACTTAGGAAACATCTTACAACGTGATTCTAGGTCTCTAAACCAAGGTTCATGCAACATGAGTGCTTATTAGTGCCTTAATGATCTTTGTACAAGTTTAACAAACTTACGAAAGATCTAACAACTTGATTCTAGAACTCTAAACCAAGTTTCATGCAACATGAGTTCTTATAAGTGCCTTAATGATCGTTGTAAAGGTTTCACAAACTAACGAAACATCTAACAACGCATATTCTAGGACTCTAAACCAAGTTTCATGCGACATGAGTGCTTACTACTACCTTAATGATCTTTGTACAAGTTTCATGAACTTATGAAACATCTAACAACGCATATTGTAGGACTCTAATACAAGTTTAATGCAACATGAGTGCTTATTAGTGCCTCAATGATCTTTGTACAAGTTTCACAAACGACGAAACACTTAACAACGCATATTCTAGGACTCTAAACCAAGTTTCATTAAACATGTGTGCTTACTCGTGCCTCTATGATATTTGTACAAGTGTCACTAACTTACGAAACTTCTAACAACGAATATTGTAGGACTCTAATCCAAGTTGCATGAAACATGAGTTCTAATAAGTGCCTCAATGATCTTTGTACAAGTTTAAGAAACTTATGAAACATCTAACAACTCATATTCTAGGACTCTTAACCATGTTCCATGCAACCTGAGTTCTTATAAGTGTCTCAATGATATTTGTAAAAGTTTCACAAACTTACGAAACATCTAACAACGCTTATTCTAAGACTCTAAACAAAGTTTCATGCAACATGAGTTCGTATAAGCGCCTCAACGATCTTCGTACAAGTTTCACGAACTTATGTAACATCTAAAAACATTATTCTAGGACTCTTAATCAAGGTTCATGCAACATGGGTTCTTTTATGTGGCTCAATGATCGTTGTAAAAGTTTCACGAACTTATGAAACATCTAACAAAGCATATTGTAGGACTCGATGATCTTTGTACAAGTTTTAAGAACTTATGAAACATCTAACGACGAGATTCTAGGACTCGAAACAAAGTATCATGCAACATGAGTTCTTAAAAGTGTCCCAATGATCATTGTACAAGATTCACAAACTTACAAAACATATAACAATGTATATTCTAGGACTCTAAACCAAGTTTCATGCAACATGAGAGCTTATTAGTGCTTCAATGATATTTGTCCAAGTTTCATAAACTTATGAAACATCTAACAACGCATATTCTAGGACTCTAAACCAAGGTTCATGCAACATGAATTCTTATAAGTGCCTCAACAATCTTAGTACAAGTTTTACAACTTATTAAACATCTAACAACGAGATTCTTGGACTCTAAACCAAGTTTCATGCAACATGAGTTCTTATAAGTGCCTTAAAGATCTTCGTACAAGTTTCATAAACTTATGAAACATCTAAGAACGTGATTCTAGGACTCAAAACGAAGGTTCATGCAACATGAGTTATTATAGGTGCCTCAATGATCTTTGTACAAGTTTCATGAACTTATAAAACATCTAAGAACGAGATTCTAGGACTCTAAACAAAGTTTCATGCAACATGAGTTCTAATAAGTGCTTCAATGATCGTTGTACAAGATTCATGAACTTACAAAACATCTAACAATGCATATTCTAGAACTCTAAACCAAGTTTCATGCAACATGAGTGCTTATTAGTGCCTCGATGATCTTTGTACAAGTTTCAAGAACTTATGAAACATCTAACAACACATATTCTAGGACTCTATACCAAGTTTCATGCAACATGAGTTCTTATAAATAACTCAACGATCTTCGTGCAAGTTTCACGAACTTATGAAACTTCTAACAACGTGATTCTAGGACTCTAAACAAATGTTCATGCAACATGAGCTATTATAAGTGCATCAATTATATTTGTACAAGTTTCATGAACTTATGAAACATCTAACAACGAGACTCTAGGACTCTAAACCAAGTTTCATGCAACATGATCTCCTATAAGTGCCTCAATGATCGTTGTACAAGTTTCAAAAACTTATGAAACATCTAACAACGCCTATTGTATGACCCTAAAACAAATTTTATTCAACATGTGTTCTTATATGTGTCTCAATGATCGTTGTACAAGTTTCACGAACTTACCAAACATCAAACGACGCATATTCTAGGACTCTAAACCACGTTTCATGCGACTTGAGTTCTTATAAGTGCCTCAACGATCTTCATACAAGTTTCATGAACTTATGAAACATCTAACAACGTGATTCTAGGACTCTAAACCAAGGTTAGTGCAACATGAGTGCTTATTAGAGCCTCAATGATCTTTGTACAAGTTTCACAAACTTACGAAACACCTAACAATGTTATTCTAGGACTCTAAACCAAGGTTCAGGCAACATGAGTTCTTATAAGTGCCTCAATGATCTTGGTACATATTTCACGAAGTTATGAAACATTTAACAACGCATTTTGTAGGACTCTAAACCAAGTTTCATGGAACGTAAGTTCTTATTATTGCCTCAATGATCTTGGTACAAGTTTCACGAACTTATAAAACATCTAACAACGCATATTCTAGGACTCTAAACCAAGTTTAATTCAACATGAGTTCTTCTTAGTGCCTCGATGATTGTTGTACAAGTTTCACAAACTTATGAAACATCTAACAACTCATATTCTAGGACTCTAAACCAAGGTTTCATGCAAGATGAGTTCTTATGAGTGCCTCAACGATCTTCGGAAAAGTTTCACGAACTTATGAAACATCTAACAACGAGATTATAGGACTGTAAACCAAGTTTTATGCAACATGAGTTCATATATGTGCCTCAAAGATCTTCGTACAAGTTTCATGAACTTATGAAACATCTAACAACGTGATTATAGGACTCTAAACGGAGGTTAATGCAACGTGAGTTATTATAAGTTCCTCAATGATCTTTGTACAAGTTTTAGAAACTTATGAAACATCTAACAACGAGATTCTAAGTCTCTAAACCAAGTTTCGTGCATCATGAGTTCTTATAACTGCTTCAACGATCGTTGTACTAGATTCACAAACTTAAAAACATCTATGAACGCATATTCTAGAACTCTAAACCAAGTTTCATGAAACATGAGTGCTTATTAGTGCCTCAATGATCTTTGTACAAGTTCCATGAACTTATGAAACATCTAACAACACATATTGTAGGACTCTAAACCAAGTTTCATGCAACATGAGTTTTTATTAGTGGCTCGATAATCTTTGTACAAGTTTCACAAACTTATAAAACAATTAACAACGCATATTCTAGGACTCTAAACCTAGTTTCATGCAAATTGAGTTCTTATAAGTGCCTCAACGATCTTCGTACAAGTTTAATGAACTTAAGGATATCTAAGAACGCATATTCTAGGATTCTAAACAAAGTTTCATGCAACATGAGTTCTTATAAATGCCTCAACGATCTTCGTACAAGTTTCATGAACTTATGAAACATCTAACAACGTAATTCTAGGAATCTAAACCAAGGTTCATGCAACATGAGCTATTATAATTTTCATCAATGATCTTTGTACAAGTTTCACGAACTTATGAAACATCTAATAACGAGATTCTAGGTATCTAAACCAAGTTTCATGCAACATGATTTCTTATAAGTGCCAAAATGATTGTTGTACATGTTTCGCGAACTTATGAAACATCTAACAACGCATATTGTAGGAGTCTAAACCATGTTTCATTTAACATGAGTTCTTATAAATGCTTCATTGATCGTTATACAAGTTTCACGAAATTACGAAACATCTAACAACGCATATTCTAGGACTCTAAACCAAGTTTCATGCAAGATGAGTGCTTACTATTGCCTGAATGATCTTGGTACAAATTTCACAAACTTACAAAACTTCTAACAACGCATATTTCATGCAATATGAGTTCTTAGAAGTGCCTCAATGATTTTTGTACAATTTTCACAAACCTATGAAACATCTAACAAGACATATACTTGGACTCTAAACCAAGTTTTATTTAACATGAGTTCTTATAAGTGTCTCAATGATCTTTCTACAAGTTTCACAAACTTACGAAACATCTAACAACACATATTCTAGGACAATAAACCAAGTTTCATGCAACATGCGTTCTTATTAGTGCCTCAATTATCTTTGTACAAGTTTCACAAACTTACGAAACATCTAAAAAACGCATATTCTAGGTCTCTAAACCAAGTTAACCAAGTTTCATGCAACATGAGTTCTTATAAGTGCCTCAACAACTAACAACGTGATTCTATGACTCTAAACCAAGGTTCATGCAACCTGAGTGCTTATTAGTGCCTAAATGATATTTGTACAAGTTTCACAAACTTACGAAACATCTACCAACGAGATTCTATAACTCTAAATCAAGTTTCATGCAACATGAGTTCTTATAAGTGCCTCAATGATCGTTATACAAGTTTCACGAACTTTCGAAACATCTAAAAACGCAAATTCTAGGACTCTAAACCAAGTTTCATTCAACATGAGTGCTTATCAGTGCATCAATGATCTTTTAACAAGTTTAACGAACTTATGAAATATCTAACAACGCATAGTGTAGGACTCTAAACCAAGTTTAATGCAACATGAGTTCTTATTAGTGCCTCAATGATCTCTGTACAAGTTTTAAAAACTTACGAAACATCTAAAAATGTGATTCTAGGACTCTAAAACAAGGTTCATGCAACATGAGTGTTTATTAGTGTCTCAATGATCGGTGTACAAGTTTCACGAACTTACAAAACATCTAACAACACATCTTCTATGACTCTAAAACCAAGTTTCATGGAACATGAGTGCTTATTACTGCCTCAATGATCTTTGTACAAGTTTCACAAACTTACGAAACATCTAACAACGCATATTCTAGGACTCTAAAA
Organism: Cochlearia excelsa; assembly: GCA_963556525.1. Classification (NCBI taxonomy): domain Eukaryota; kingdom Viridiplantae; phylum Streptophyta; class Magnoliopsida; order Brassicales; family Brassicaceae; genus Cochlearia; species Cochlearia excelsa. Next base: position 31,671,740 of record OY748327.1, on the reverse strand, counting down.
TAAATTTCATGCAACATGAGTGCTTACTAGTGCCTCTATGATCTTTGTACAAGTTTCACGAACTTACGAATCTTCTAACAACGCATATTGTCGGAATCTAATCCAAGTTTCATGCAACATGAGTTCTAATAAGTGCCTCAATGATCTTTGTACAAGTTTCAAAAACTTATGAAACATCTAAGAGCGTGATTCTAGGACTCAAAACGAAGGTTCATGCAACATGAGTTATTATAGGTGCCTCAATGATCTTTGTACAAGTTTCATGAACTTATGAAACATCTAAGAACGAGATTCTAGGACTCTAAACAAAGTTTCATGCGACATGAGTTCTAATAAGTGCTTCAATGATCGTTATACAAGATTCATGAACTTACAAAACATCTAACAATGCATATTCTAGAACTCTAAACCAAGTTTCATGCAACATGAGTGCTTATTAGTGCCTCGATGATCTTTGTATAAGTTTCAAGAACTTATGAAACATCTAACAACGCATATTCTAGGACTCTATACCAAGTTTCATGAAACATGAGTTCTTATAAATAACTCAACGATCTTCGTGCAAGTTTCATGAACTTATGAAACTTCTAACAACGTGATTCTAGGACTCTAAACAAATGTTCATGCAACATGAGCTATTATAAGTGCATCAATTATATTTGTACAAGTTTCATGAACTTATGAAACATCTAACAACGAGAGTCTAGGACTCTAAACCAAGTTTCATGCAACATGATCTCCTATAAGTGCCTCAATGATCGTTGTATAAGTTTCAAAAACTTATGAAACATCTAACAACGCATATTGTATGACCCTAAAACAAGTTTTATTCAACATGTGTTCTTATATGTGTCTCAATGATCGTTGTACAAGTTTCACGAACTTACCAAACATCAAACGACGCATATTCTAGGACTCTAAACCACGTTTCATGCGACTTGAGTTCTTATAAGTGCCTCAACGATCTTCATACAAGTTTCATGAACTTATGAAACATCTAACAACGTGATTATAGGACTCTAAACGGAGGTTAATGCAACGTGAGTTATTATAAGTTCCTCAATGATCTTTGTACAAGTTTCAGAAACTTATGAAACATCTAACAACGAGATTCTAAGTCTCTAAACCAAGTTTCGTGCATCATGAGTTCTTATAAGTGCTTCAACGATCGTTGTACAAGATTCACAAACTTAAAAACATCTATGAACGCATATTCTAGAACTCTAAACCAAGTTTCATGCAACATGAGTGCTTATTAGTGCCTCAATGATCTTTGTACAAGTTCCATGAACTTATGAAACATCTAACAACACATATTGTAGGACTCTAAACCAAGTTTCATGCAACATGAGTTTTTATTAGTGGCTCGATAATCTTTGTACAAGTTTCACAAACTTATAAAACAATTAACAACGCATATTCTAGGACTCTAATCCTAGTTTCATGCAAAATGAGTTCTTATAAGTGCCTCAACGATCTTCGTACAAGTTTAATGAACTTAAGAACATCTAAGAACGCATATTCTAGGATTCTAAACAAAGTTTCATGCAACATGAGTTCTTATAAATGCCTCAACGATCTTCGTACAAGTTTCATGAACTTATGAAACATCTAACAACGTAATTCTAGGACTCTAAACCAAGGTTCATGCAACATGAGCTATTATAAGTTCCTCAATGATCTTTGTACAAGTTTCACGAACTTATGAAACATCTAATAACGAGATTCTAGGTATCTAAACCAAGTTTCATGCAACATGATTTCTTATAAGTGCCTCAATGATTGTTGTACATGTTTCGCGAACTTATAAAACATCTAACAACGCATATTGTAGGAGTCTAAACCATGTTTCATTTAACATGAGTTCTTATAAATGCTTCAATGATCGTTATACAAGTTTCACGAAATTACGAAACATCTAATAACGCATATTCTAGGACTCTAAACCAAGTTTCATGCAAGATGAGTGCTTACTATTGCCTCAATGATCTTGGTACAAATTTCACAAACTTACGAAACTTCTAACAACGTATATTTCATGCAATATGAGTTCTTAGAAGTGCCTCAATGATTTTTGTACAATTTTCACAAACCTATGAAACATCTAACAAGACATATACTTGGACTCTAAACCAAGTTTTATTTAACATGAGTTCTTATAAGTGTATCAATGATCTTTCTACAAGTTTCAGAAACTTACGAAACATCTAACAACACATATTCTAGGACAATAAACCAAGTTTCACGCAACATGCGTTCTTATTAGTGCCTCAATTATCTTTGTACAAGTTTCACAAACTTACGAAACATCTAAAAACGCATATTCTAGGTCTCTAAACCAAGTTAACCAAGTTTCATGCAACATGAGTTCTTATAAGTGCCTCAACAACTAACAACGTGATTCTATGATTCTAAACCAAGGTTCATGCAACCTGAGTGCTTATAAGTGCCTAAATGATATTTGTACAAGTTTCACAAACTTACGAAACATCTAACAACGAGATTCTAGAACTCTAAATCAAGTTTCATGCAACATGAGTTCTTATAAGTGCCTCAATGATCGTTATACAAGTTTCACGAACTTTCGAAACATCTAAAAACGCAAATTCTAGGACACTAAACCAAGTTTCATTCAACATGAGTGCTTATTAGTGCCTCAATGATCTTTTAACAAGTTTAACGAACTTATGAAACATCTAACAACGCATATTGTAGGAATCTAAACCAAGTTTAATGCAACATGTGTTCTTATTAGTGCCTCAATGATCTCTGTACAAGTTTAAAAAACTTACGAAACATCTAAAAGTGTGATTCTAGGACACTAAAACAAGGTTCATGCAACATGAGTGTTTATTAGTGTCTCAATGATCAGTGTACAAGTTTCACGAACTTACAAAACATCTAACAACACATCTTCTAGGACTCTAAACCAAGTTTCATGCAACATGAGTGCTTATTACTGCCTCAATGATCTTTGTACAAGTTTCACAAACTTACGAAACATCTAACAACGCATATTCTAGGACTCTAAAATAAATTTCATGCAACATGAGTGCTTACTAGTGCCTCTATGATCTTTGTACAAGTTTCACGAACTTACGAATCTTCTAACAACGCATATTGTCGGAATCTAATCCAAGTTTCATGCAACATGAGTTCTAATAAGTGCCTCAATGATCTTTGTACAAGTTTCAAAAACTTATGAAACATCTAACAACGCATATTCTAGGACTCTAAACCAAGTTTCATGCAACCTGAGTTCTTATAATGGTCTAAATGATCTTTGTACAAGTTTCACAAACTTACGAAAAATCTAATAACTCATATTCTAAGACTCTAAACCAAGTTTCATGAAACATGAGTTCTTAGAAGTGCCTCAACGATCTTCGTACAACTTTCGGGAACTTATGAAACATCTAACAACGTGTTTTCCTGGACTCTTAACCAAGGTTCATGCAACATGTGTTCTTTTATGGGCCTCAATGATCGTTGTAAATGTTTAATGAACTTATGAAACATCTAACAACGCATATTGTAGGACTCTAAACCAAGTTTCATGCAACATGAGTGCTTATTAGTGCCTCAATGATCGTTGTACAAGTTTCAAAAACTTATGAAACATCTAACAACACATATTGTAGGACTCTAAACCAAGTTTCATTCAACATGATTTCTTATAAGTGCCTCAATGATCGTTGTACAAGTTTCACGAAGTTACGAAACATCTAACAATGCATATTCTAGGACTTTAAACCAAGTTTCATGAAAAATTAGTGCTTACTAGTGCCTCAATGATCTTGGTACAAAGTTCACAAACCTACGAAACTTCTAACAACACATATTTTAGGACTCTAATCAAAGTTTCATGCAATATAAGTGTCTCAATGATCTTTGTACAAGTTTTACAAACTTATGAAACATTTAACAAAGCATATTCTAGGACTCTAAACCAAGTTTCAAGCAACATGAGTTCTTATAAGTGTCTTAATGATCTTAATTTATACACGTTTCACAAACTAACAATGCATACTCTAGGACTCTTAACCTAGTTTCATAAAACATGAGTTCTTATAAGTGCCTCAACGATCTTCGTACAAGTTTCATGAACTTATGAAACATCTAACAACACATGTTCTAGGACTCTAAACCATGTTTCATGCCACATGAGACCTTATAAGTGCCTCAATGATCTTCATAAAAGTTTCATAAACCTATGAAACATCTAACAACGTGATTCTAGGTCTCTAAACCAAGGCTCATGCAACATGAGTGCTTATTTGTGCCTCAATGATCTTTGCACGAGTGTCACAAACTTACGAAACATCTAACAACTTGATTCTAGAACTCTAAACCAAGTTTCATGCAACTTGAGTTCTAACAACTTATGAAACATCTAACAACGCATATTGTAGGACTCTAATCCAAGTTTCATGAAACATGAGTTCTTATAAGTGCCTCAATGATCTTTGTACGAGTTTCACAAACATATGAAACATCTAACAACACATATTCTAGGACTCTAAAACAAGTTTCATGCAACATGAGTTCTTATAAGTGTCTCAATGATCTTTGTACAAGTTTCACAAACATCTAACAACGCATATTCTAGGACTCGAAACCAAATCTCATGCAACATGAGTTCTTATTAGTGCCTCAATGATCTATTTACAAGTTTCACAAACTTACGAAACATGTAACAGGTGATTGTAAGACTCTAAACAAAGTTTCATGCACCATGAGTTCTTGCAAGTATCTCAATGATCTTTGTACAAGTTTCACAAATTTACTAAACATCTAACAACGCATATTCTAGGACTCTAAACCAAGTTTCTTTCAACATGAGTTCTTATAAGTGCCTCAACGATCTTCATACAAGTTTCATAAACCTATGAAACATCTAACAACGTGATTGTAGGTCTCTAAACCAAGGTTCACGCACCATGAGTGCTTATTATTGCCTCAATGATCTTTGTACAAGTGTCACAAACTTACGAAACATCTACCAAATTGATTCTAGAACTCTAAACCAAGTTTCATGCAACTTGAGTTCTTATAATTTCCTCAATGATCGTTGTACAAGTTTCGCGAACTCACGAAACATCTAACAACGCATATTCTAGGACTCTAAACCAAGTTTCATGCAACATGAGTGCCTATTATTGTCTCATATGATCTTCGTAAAAGTTTCATGAACTTATGAAACATCTAACAACGCATATTGTAGGACTCTAATCCAAGTTTAATGCAACATGAGTACTTATTAGTGCCTCAATGATCTTTGTACAAATTTCACAAACTTACGAAATATTTAAAACCGCATATTCTAGGACTCTAAAACAAGTTTAATGCAACATGAGTGCTTACTAGTGGTTCTATGATCTTTGTACAAGTTTCACGAACTTACGAAACTTCTAACAACGCACATTATAGGACTCTAATCCATGTTTCATGCAACATGAATTCTTATAAGTGCCTCAATTATCTTTGTACAAGTTTCACAAACATATGAAACATCTAACAACACATATTCTAGGACTCTAAACCAAGTTTCATGCAACATGACTTCTTATAAGTGTCTCAATGATCTTTGTACAAGTTTCAAAAAATTAAGAAATATCTAACAACGCATATTCTAGGACTCTAAACCAAGTTTCATGCAACATGAGTTCTTATTAGTGCCTCAATGATCTTTGTACAAGTTTCACAAACTTACGAAACATCTAACAACGTGATTGTAAGACTCTAAACAAAGTTTCATGCACCATGAGTTCTTATAAGTGTCTCAATGATCTTTGTACATGTTTCACAAACTTACGAGACATCTAACAATTTTATTCTAGAACTCTAAACCAAGTTTCATGCAACTTGAGTTATTATAAATGCCTCAATGATCGTTGTACAAGTTTCACGAACTCACGAAACATCTACCAACACATATTCTAGGACTCTAAACCAAGTTTCATCCAACATGAGTGCTTATTACTTCTTCATATGATCTTTGTACAAGTTTCATGAACTTGTGAAACATCTAACAATGCATATTGTAGGACTCTAATCCAAGTTTAATGCAACGTGAGTGCTTATTATTACCTCAATGATCTTTATACAAATTTTACAAACTTACGAAACATCTAGCAACACATATCCTAGGACTCTAAACCAAGTTTCATGCAACATGAGTTCTTACTAGTGCCTCTATAATCTTTTACAAGTTTCACGAACTTACAAAACTTCCAGCAACGCATATTGTAGGACTCTAATCCAAGTTTCATGCAACATGAGTTCTTATAAGTGCCTCAATGATCTTTGTACAAGTTTCACAAACTTATGAAACATCTAACAACGCATATTCTAGGACTCTAAACCAAGTTTCATGCAACCTGAGTTCTTATAAGTGTCTCAATGATCATTGTACAAGTTTCACAAACTTTAGAAACATCTAACAACGCATATTCTAGGACTCTAAACCGAGTTTCATGCAACATAAGTTCTTATTAGTTCCTTAATGATCTTTGTACAAGTTTCACAAACATCTAACAACGTGATTGTAAGACTCTAAACAATGTTTCATGCAACCATGAGTTCTTAAAAATGTCTCAATGATCTTTGTACAAGTTTCACAAACTTAAGAAACATCTAACAACGAATATTCTAGGAATCTAAACCAAGTTTCATGCAACTTGGGTTCTAATAAGTGCCACAACGATCTTGATACAAGTGTCATGAACTTAGGAAACATCTTACAACGTGATTCTAGGTCTCTAAACCAAGGTTCATGAAACATGAGTGCTTATTAGTGCCTCAATGATATTTGTACAAGTTTCATAAACTTATGAAACATCTAACAACGCATATTCTAGGACTCTAAACCAAGGTTCATGCAACATGAATTCTTATAAGTGCCTTAAAGATCTTCGTACAAGTTTCATAAACTTATGAAACATCTAAGAACGTGATTCTAGGACTCAAAACGAAGGTTCATGCAACATGAGTTATTATAGGTGCCTCTATGATCTTTGTACAAGTTTCATGAACTTATGAAACATCTAACAACGAGATTCTAGGACTCTAAACAAAGTTTCATGCAACATGAGTTCTAATAAGTGCTTCAATGATCGTTGTACAAGATTCATGAACTTACAAAACATCTAACAATGCATATTCTAGAACTCTAAACCAAGTTTCATGCAACATGAGTTCTTATTAGTGCCTCGATGATCTTTGTACAAGTTTCAAGAACTTATGAAACATCTAACAACGCATATTCTAGGACTCTATACCAAGTTTCATGCAACATGAGTTCTTATAAATAACTCAACGATCTTCGTGCAAGTTTCATGAACTTATGAAACTTCTAACAACGTGATTCTAGGACTCTAAACAAATGTTCATGCAACATGAGCTATTATAAGTGCATCAATTATATTTGTACAAGTTTCATGAACTTATGAAACATCTAACAACGAGACTCTAGGACTCTAAACCAAGTTTCATGCAACATGATCTCCTATAAGTGCCTCAATGATCGTTGTACAAGTTTCAAAAACTTATGAAACATCTAATAACGCATATTGTATGACCCTAAAACAAGTTTTATTCAACATGTGTTCTTATATGTGTCTCAATGATCGTTGTACAAGTTTCACGAACTTACCAAACATCAAACGACGCATATTCTAGGACTCTAAACCACGTTTCATGCGACTTGAGTTCTTATAAGTGCCTCAACGATCTTCATACAAGTTTCATGAACTTATGAAACATCTAACAACGTGATTCTAGGACTCTAAACCAAGGTTAGTGCAACATGAGTGCTTATTAGAGCCTCAATGATCTTTGTACAAGTTTCACAAACTTACGAAACACCTAACAATGTTATTCTAGGACTCTAAACCAAGGTTCAGGCAACATGAGTTCTTATAAGTGCCTCAATGATCTTGGTACATATTTCACGAAGTTATGAAACATTTAACAACGCATTTTGTAGGACTCTAAACCAAGTTTCATGGAACGTAAGTTCTTATTATTGCCTCAATGATCTTGGTACAAGTTTCACGAACTTATAAAACATCTAACAACGCATATTCTAGGACTCTAAACCAAGTTTAATTCATCATGAGTTCTTCTTAGTGCCTCGATGATTGTTGTACAAGTTTCACAAACTTATGAAACATCTAACAACTCATATTCTAGGACTTTAAACAAGGTTTCATGCAAGATGAGTTCTTATGAGTGCCTCAACGATCTTCGGAAAAGTTTCACGAACTTATGAAACATCTAACAACGAGATTATAGGACTCTAAACCAAGTTTTATGCAACATGAGTTCATATATGTGCCTCAAAGATCTTCGTACAAGTTTCATGAACTTATGAAACATCTAACAACGTGATTATAAGACTCTAAACGGAGGTTAATGCAACGTGAGTTATTATAAGTTCCTCAATGATCTTTGTACAAGTTTCAGAAACTTATGAAACATCTAACAACGAGATTCTAAGTCTCTAAACCAAGTTTCGTGCATCATGAGTTCTTATAAGTGCTTCAACGATCGTTGTACAAGATTCACAAACTTAAAAACATCTATGAACGCATATTCTAGAACTCTAAACCAAGTTTCATGCAACATGAGTGCTTATTAGTGCCTCAATGATCTTTGTACAAGTTCCATGAACTTATGAAACATCTAACAACACATATTGTAGGACTCTAAACCAAGTTTCATGCAACATGAGTTTTTATTAGTGGCTCGATAATCTTTGTACAAGTTTCACAAACATATAAAACAATTAACAACGCATATTCTAGGACTCTAAACCTAGTTTCATGCAAAATGAGTTCTTATAAGTGCCTCAACGATCTTCGTACAAGTTTAATGAACTTAAGAACATCTAAGAACGCATATTCTAGGATTCTAAACAAAGTTTCATGCAACATGAGTTCTTATAAATGCCTCAACGATCTTCGTACAAGTTTCATGAACTTATGAAACATCTAACAACATAATTCTAGGACTCTAAACCAAGGTTCATGCAACATGAGCTATTATAAGTTCCTCAATGATCTTTGTACAAGTTTCACGAACTTATGAAACATCTAATAACGAGATTCTAGGTATCTAAACCAAGTTTCATGCAACATGATTTCTTATAAGTGCCTCAATGATTGTTGTACATGTTTCGCGAACTTATGAAACATCTAACAACGCATATTGTAGGAGTCTAAACCATGTTTCATTTAACATGAGTTCTTATAAATGCTTCAATGATCGTTATACAAGTTTCACGAAATTACGAAACATCTAACAACGCATATTCTAGGACTCTAAACCAAGTTTCATGCAAGATGAGTGCTTACTATTGCCTCAATGATCTTGGTACAAATTTCACAAACTTACGAAACTTCTAACAACGCATATTTCATGCAATATGAGTTCTTAGAAGTGTCTCAATGATTTTTGTACAATTTTCACAAACCTATGAAACATCTAACAACACATATTCTAGGACAATAAACCAAGTTTCATGCAACATGCGTTCTTATTAGTGCCTCAATTATCTTTGTACAAGTTTCACAAACTTACGAAACATCTAAAAAACGCATATTCTAGGTCTCTAAACCAAGTTAACCAAGTTTCATGCAACATGAGTTCTTATAAGTGCCTCAACAACTAACAACGTGATTCTATGACTCTAAACCAAGGTTCATGCAACCTGAGTGCTTATTAGTGCCTAAATGATATTTGTACAAGTTTCACAAACTTACAAAACATCTAACAACGAGATTCTAGAACTCTAAACCAAGTTTCAGGCAACATGAGTTCTTATAAGTGCCTCAATGATCGTTATACAAGTTTCACGAACTTTCGAAACATCTAAAAACACAAATTCTAGGACTCTAAACCAAGTTTCATTCAACATGAGTGCTTATTAGTGCCTCAATGATCTTTTAACAAGTTTAACGAACTTATGAAACATCTAACAACGCATATTGTAGGACTCTAAACCAAGTTTAATGCAACATGAGTTCTTATTAGTGCCTCAATGATCTCTGTACAAGTTTCAAAAACTTACGAAACATCTAAAAATGTGATTCTAGGACTCTAAAACAAGGTTCATGCAACATGAGTGTTTATTAGTGTCTCAATGATCAGTGTACAAGTTTCACGAACTTACAAAACATCTAACAACACATCTTCTAGGACTCTAAACCAAGTTTCATGCAACATAAGTGCTTATTACTGCCTCAATGATCTTTGTACAAGTTTCACAAACTTACGAAATATCTAACAACGCATATTCTAGGACTCTAAAATAAATTCATGCAACATGAGTGCTTACTAGTGCCTCTATGATCTTTGTACAAGTTTCACGAACTTACGAATCTTCTAACAACGCATATTGTCGGAATCTAATCCAAGTTTCATGCAACATGAGTTCTAATAAGTGCCTCAATGATCTTTGTACAAGTTTCAAAAACTTATGAAACATCTAACAACGTATATTCTAGGACTCTAAACCAAGTTTCATGCAACCTGAGTTCTTATAATTGTCTAAATGATCTTTGTACAAGTTTCACAAACTTACGAAAAATCTAATAACTCATATTCTAAGACTCTAAACCAAGTTTCATGAAACATGAGTTCTTAGAAGTGCCTCAACGATCTTCGTACAACTTTCGGGAACTTATGAAACATCTAACAACGTGTTTTCCTGGACTCTTAACCAAGGTTCATGCAACATGTGTTCTTTTATGGGCCTCAATGATCGTTGTAAATGTTTAATGAACTTATGAAACATCTAACAACGCCTATTGTAGGACTCTAAACCAAGTTTCATGCAACATGAGTGCTTATTAGTGCCTCAATGATCGTTGTACAAGTTTCAAAAACTTATGAAACATCTAACAACACATATTGTAGGACTCTAAAACAAGTTTCATTCAACATGATTTCTTATAAGTGCCTCAATGATCGTTGTACAAGTTTCACGAAGTTACGAAACATCTAACAACGCATATTCTAGGACTCTAAACCAAGTTTCATGCAAAATTAGTGCTTACTAGTGCCTCAATGATCTTGGTACAAAGTTCAGAAACCTAAGAAACTTCTAACAACACATATTTTAGGACTCTAATCAAAGTTTCATGCAATATAAGTGCCTCAATGATCTTTGTACAAGTTTTACAAACTTATGAAACATTTAACAAAGCATATTCTAGGACTCTAAACCAAGTTTCAAGCAACATGAGTTCTTATAAGTGTCTTAATGATCTTAATTTATACATGTTTCACAAACTAACAATGCATACTCTAGGACTCTTAACCTAGTTTCATAAAACATGAGTTCTTATAAGTGCCTCAACGATCTTCGTACAAGTTTCATGAACTTATGAAACATCTAACAACACATGTTCTAGGACTCTAAACCATGTTTCATGCCACATGAGACCTTATAAGTGCCTCAATAATCTTCATAAAAGTTTCATAAACCTATGAAACATCCAACAACGTGATTCTAGGTCTCTAAACCAAGGCTCATGCAACATGAGTGCTTATTTGTGCATCAATGATCTTTGCACGAGTGTCACAAACTTACGAAACATCTAACAACTTGATTCTAGAACTCTAAACCAAGTTTCATGCAACTTGAGTTCTAACAACTTATGAAACATCTAACAACGCATATTGTAGGACTCTAATCCAAGTTTCATGCAACATGAGTTCTTATAAGTGCCTCAATGATCTTTGTACGAGTTTCACAAACATATGAAACATCTAACAACACATATTCTAGGACTCTAAAACAAGTTTCATGCAACATGAGTTCTTATAAGTGTCTCAATGATCTTTGTACAAGTTTCACAAACATCTAACAACGCATATTCTAGGACTCGAAACCAAATCTCATGCAACATGAGTTCTTATTAGTGCCTCAATGATCTATTTACAAGTTTCACAAACTTACGAAACATGTAACAGCGTGATTGTAAGACTCTAAACAAAGTTTCATGCACCATGAGTTCTTGCAAGTATCTCAATGATCTTTGTACAAGTTTCACAAATTTACTAAACATCTAACAACGCATATTCTAGGACTCTAAACCAAGTTTCATTCAACATGAGTTCTTATAAGTGCCTCAACGATCTTCATACAAGTTTCATAAACCTATGAAACATCTAACAACGTGATTCTAGGTCTCTAAACCAAGGTTCACGCAACATGAGTGCTTATTATTGCCTCAATGATCTTTGTACAAGTGTCACAAACTTACGAAACATCTACCAAATTTATTCTAGAACTCTAAACAAGGTTTCATGCAACTTGAGTTCTTATAATTGCCTCAATGATCGTTGTACAAGTTTCGCGAACTCACGAAACATCTAACAACGCATATTCTAGGACTCTAAACCAAGTTTCATGCAACATGAGTGCCTATTATTGTCTCATATGATCTTCGTAAAAGTTTCATGAACCTATGAAATATCTAACAACGCATATTGTAGGACTCTAATCCAAGTTTAATGCAACATGAGTACTTATTAGTCCCTCAATGATCTTTGTACAAATTTCACAAACTTACGAAATATTTAAAACCGCATATTCTAGGACTCTAAAACAAGTTTAATGCAACATGAGTGCTTACTAGTGGCTCTATGATCTTTGTACAAGTTTCACGAACTTACGAAACTTCTAACAACGCATATTATAGGACTCTAATCCATGTTTCATGCAACATGAATTCTTATAAGTGCCTCAATGATCTTTGTACGAGTTTCACAAACATATGAAACATCTAACAACACATATTCTAGGACTCTAAAACAAGTTTCATGCAACATGAGTTCTTATAAGTGTCTCAATGATCTTTGTACAAGTTTCACAAACATCTAACAACGCATATTTTAGGACTCGAAACCAAATCTCATGCAACATGAGTTCTTATTAGTGCCTCAATGATCTTTGTACAAGTTTCACAAACTTACGAAACATCTAACAACGTGATTGTAAGACTCTAAACAAAGTTTCATGCACCATGAGTTCTTATAAGTGTCTCAATGATCTTTGTACATGTTTCACAAATTTACGAGACATCTAACAATTTTATTCTAGAACTCTAAACCAAGTTTCATGCAACTTAAGTTATTAGAAATGCCTCAATGATCGTTGTACAAGTTTCACGAACTCACGAAACATCTAACAACACATATTCTAGGACTCTAAACCAAGTTTCATCCAACATGAGTGCTTATTACTTCTTCATATGATCTTTGTACAAGTTTCATGAACTTGTGAAACATCTAACAATGCATATTGTAGGACTCTAATCCAAGTTTAATGCAACGTGAGTGCTTATTATTACCTCAATGATCTTTATACAAATTTTACAAACTTACGAAACATCTAGCAACACATATCCTAGGACTCTAAACCAAGTTTCATGCAACATGAGTTCTTACTAGTGCCTCTATAATCTTTTACAAGTTTCACAAACTTACAAAACTTCCAGCAACGCATATTGTAGGACTCTAATCCAAGTTTCATGCAACATGAGTTCTTATAAGTGCCTCAATGATCTTTGTACAAGTTTCACAAACTTATGAAACATCTAACAACGCATATTCTAGGACTCTAAACCAAGTTTCATGCAACCTGAGTTCTTATAAGTGTCTCAATGATCATTGTACAAGTTTCACAAACTTTAGAAACATCTAACAACGCATATTCTAGGACTCTAAACCGAGTTTCATGCAACATAAGTTCTTATAAGTGCCACAGCGATCTTGATACAAGTGTCATGAACTTAGGAAACATCTTACAACGTGATTCTAGGTCTCTAAACCAAGGTTCATGAAACATGAGTGCTTATTAGTGCCTCAATGATCTTTGTACAAGTTTCACAAACTTACGAAACATCTAACAACTTGATTCTAGAACTCTAAACCAAGTTTCATGCAACATGAGTCCTTATAAGGGCCTCAATGATCGTTGTACAGGTTTCACAAACTAACGAAACATCTAAAAACGCATAATCTAGGAATCTAAACCAAGTTTCATGCAACTTGAGTGCTTATTACTGCCTCAATGGTCTTTGTACAAGTTTCATGAACTTATGAAAAATCTAACAACGCATATTGTAGGACTCTAATCCAAGTTTAATGCAACATGAGTGCTTATTAGTGCCTTAATGATCTTTGTACAAGTTTCACAAACTGACGAAACACCTAACAACACATATTCTAGGACTCTAAACCAAGTTTCATTAAACATGAGTGCTTACTAGTGCCTCTATGATCATTGTACAAGTGTCACGAACTTACGAAACTTTTAACAACGAATATTATAGGACTTTAATCCAAGTTTCATGAAACATGAGTTCTAATAAGTGCCTCAATGATCTTTGTACAAGTTTAAAAAACTTATGAAACATCTAACAACTCATATTCTAGGACTCTAAACCAAGTTCCATGCAACCTAAGTTCTTATAAGTGTCTCAATGATATTTGTAAAAGTTTCACAAACTTACGAAACAATTAACAACGCTTATTCTAAGACTCTAAACACAGGTTTCATGCAACATGAGTTCGTATAAGTGCCTCAACGATCTTTGTACAAGTTTCACGAACTTATGCAACATCTAAAAACATTATTCTAGGACTCTTAATCAAGGTTCATGCAACATGTGTTCTTTTATAGGGCTCAATGATCGTTGTAAAAGTTTCACGAACCTATGAAACATCTAACAAAGCATATTGTAGGACTCTAAACCAAGTTTCATCCAACATGAGTGCTTATTAGTGCCTCAATGATCTTTGTACAAGTTTTACAAACTAACGAAACATCTAACAACTTGACAGTAAGACTCTAAACCAAGTTTCATGCAAATTGAGTTTATAATTACCTTAATGATCGTTGTACAAGTTTCGGGAACTAATGAAAAATCTAACAACGCATATTCTAGGACTCTAAACCAAGTTTCAATAACCAAGAGTTCTTATAAGTGCCTCAACGATCTTCGTAGAAGTTTCAAGCAACATGAGATATTATTAGTGCCTCGATGATCGATTTACAAGTTTCACAAACTTATGAAACATCTAAAAATGCATATTCTAGGACTCTATACCAAGTTTCTTGCAACATGAGTTCTTATAAGTTCCTCAATGATCGTTGTACAAATTTCACGAACTTATGAAACATCTAACAACACATATTGTAGGACTCTAAACCAAGCTTCATGCAACATGAGTTCTTATAAGTGCCTTAATGATCGTTGTACAAGTTTCACGAACTTACGAAACATCTAACAACTCATATTCTAGGACTCTAAACCAAGTTTAATGCAACCTAAGTTCTTATTAGGGTCTTATTAATCTTTGTACAAATTTCACGAACTTATGAAACATCTAACAATGCATATTCTAGGACTCTATACCAAGTTTCTTGCAACGTGAGTGCTTATTAGTGCCTTAATGATCTTTGTACAAGTTCCATGAACTTATGAAACATATAACAACGCATATTCTAGGACTCTAAACCAAGTTTCATGCAACATGAGTTCTTATTAGGGTCTCATTAATCTTTGTACAAATTTCACGAACTTATGAAACATCTATCAACACATGTTCGAGGACTCTAAACCAAGTTTCATGCAAAATGACTTCTTATAAGTGCCTCAACGATCTTCCTACAATTTTCACGAACTTATGAAACATCTAACAACGTGATTCTAGGACTCTAAACCAAGGTTCATGCGACATGAGTTATTATAAGTGCCTCAATGATCTTTGTACAAGTTTCACGAACTTATGAAACATCTAACAACGAGATTCTAGGATTCTAAACAAAGTTTCATGCAACATGAATGCTTATTAGTGCCTCAATGATATTTGTACAAGTTTCATAAACTTATGAAACATCTAACAACGCATATTCTAGGAATCTAAACCAAGGTTCATGCAACATGAATTCTTATAAGTGCCTCAACGATCTTCGTACAAGTTTTACAAACTTATGAAACATCTAACAACGAAATTCTAGGACTGTAAACCAAGTTTCATGCAACATGAGTTCTTATAAGTGCCTCAAAGATCTTCGTACAAGTTTCATGAACTTATGAAACATCTAACAACGTGATTCTAGTACTCTAAACGAAGGTTCATGCAATATGAGTTATTATAAGTGCCTCAATGATCTTTGTACAAGTTTCATGAACTTATGAAACATCTAAGAACGAGATTCTAGGACTCTAAACAAAGTTTCATGCAACATGAGTTCTAATAAGTCCTTGAATGATCGTTGTACAAGATTCATGAACTTACAAAACAGTAACTATCTACATACATGTGGACCAGTTTCTGATAAACCAGAGTGTTTGAATGCAAATTTCTATGAAAAGATGCATAAATGATCATTATACAAAATCTGATAAAAATATCCTCTGTGAGATATTCGTATCGTAAACGCTTGCGTTCGTTGAACTTTCGTCGAACACATGGTCTGCATACAAAAAAAAAAACAAAGAGATGAAATACAAAACAAAAGATGAGATAACCAAAATCCGATTCTAAGCTATAGAGAATGAAAACACAGAGAATCGAATAAGAGTGTTTGAGATTTTGAGATACCGAAAGCGGAAGAAGATGTTGAGATCGGAATCTCGAGAGATTTGTGAAGAGAGATCCGATTATCTTCTACTTTCCAGAGAGTAGATTGGTTTTCCGGTGACGATTTCAGCGACGGAGACGGTGGTCTTACTCTTATCGCGACGCGGATCTTCTCCATTTTTAGTTTGGGTTTTTTTTTATTTGAATTTGGCGTTTGAATTTTAATCAGCTGAGATTAATAAGAAAACTAAAATTTATGGAAAAATTGCAAAATAACCCCCCGAAGTATTCTCGTTTGATCGTTTCGACAAAAAACCCCCAAAAAAATTTGCATTATTAAACCTAAAATATTTTGTTGAGCAATCTAAATCATGAAGTTTCGGTGTCGGCAAAAAAAAGTCCACCGTTAAAATGACTTTACGACAACTCAAATATCTTAGTTATAATTTAAAGTGATTTGTTTTGGACAAATATGACAGCGTGGCAAAGAGGCTTAACGTAGTAGTCCTGACAATCTCTCAGGTCACGTGTTCGATGTGTAGAGAGACATATTTTGATTTTTTCTTTTCCTAATTTTAATTTATATTTAAAGATTAACAGTTAAAACTTAAAAGGAGATATTGAGGTTCGAAACGGTGACATGTGACTAATTATATTAGAACATATCCAACTCGCTATGTTTATTACTTTGCTCTGATTTACGAAACTAATTTATCTAGTAGAAATTCAATATTTGATTTTCTGTCAGGTCCATATCGCAATATTATTACCAATCTTGGATTCATCGGCTCGATAAGCTTTTTATTATGTCGTCAGATCCATATCGCAATATTTTCTCATGTGTGGCAAGAAGAGAAATTAGAGGAATTTTTTTATTTTAATTAATTTAATAATTTTCGAAATTTATTTAATTTTTGCCTTTTATTTTTGATAAATTCACAAAACTACACCCTTTCAACCATCCCTTCACAAAACTACATCTAATTCAATATTTTCACAAGTTACACCTTTTAAAAATTTTAAAAGCTTGATTTACCCTTTTAAAAATTATCAAAATTAAAATATTTTCATTTGGTTCGCTAATTAGTGTTTATGGTATAATATTAAGGGGGTAGAATTGTTTAGGTAGGATTTATTTGGATTTAATTTTGAGTGTTTAGGTGTAGTTTTGTGAAATATTTTGGAAATGGTGTAGTTTTGTGAAATGTAAATCAAATGGTGTAATTTTATAATTCTCCCTTTATTTTTCTATGGTTCATATTATCACTAGATAAAAATCCGTGAATACGCGAGATTTTAATACAATTTAAAAAATCCAGAAAAAATGATGACACTTGTTTGGAAAATCTTATTTATGTTTTGATAGGTTGTTAGGTTCATTTATTTTGTTAATTTTTAAGAAATTTGTTTCCCAAAACATATTTTCCATATTCTATACCATCAACAAACAATATAAAACCCAATATGTATAAATTAATATTAGATAAACATATATTTTATAATAGTTGCAAAACATATTTTATAATAGTTTCAAAACATAAGGTAAAGGCATAATACTTTTAAGGTTTTTTGTTAACCGTTTTTCTATTAAATGTAAAAAAAGGAGAAATGTTGAATCATACGTTTTTTTTTTCGGTCGGAATCATACGTTATGTCCGGAAAAAGAAACATAATTTAATGGGAAAATGGCCAAATAAATCTCCAACTTTCAAAGTTAAGCCAAATTAATCTCTAACTTTCACTCAGATTATTTAAATCGTCAACTTCTGTCGACCGAGCCAAATTAGACCTGAAAAAGTCAACCATGACATAATATTTAATTCCGTTAACGGACAAATCTCAAAAACGAAAACCATAAATCTAACTTCGATATAACTACTAATAGCAACGATATGTAGAATTGAATGATGAACGCGATAAACCTGAGATTGAAAAGAGTTTAACGAAAACAAATTCATAGTTTCCGATGTACTAATTGTCTTTCCGACATCATCTAGAAAAATCATATGTAAGAGTAAATTATTAATTAAATAATATCTAACAAATAAAGGAAAATAGTGCAATTGTTTAAAGCATGAGTTTATAAACTTGAGGTTCCGTGTTCAATTCTCAATAATTCAACCTTTTATTTTTCAAAAACAATGTCGTTTTAGCCAGAATGAAATAACATCGTTTGTTGCTCAAACGAAAGCGTTAACGGAGTTAAATATTCCGTCATATTTGACTTTTTTGGGTCTAATTTGGCTCTATCTATAAAAGTTGAGGATTTAAATAGTCCAAGTGAAAATTTGGGATTAATTTGGCTTAATTTAAAAGTCGGGGATTTATTTAACAATTTTCTCATAATTTAATAGGCATATATTTTGATAATATTTTTTTATCAAAACTTTACCATAATTATGATCTATGGATATAATTTATAGTTCCACATTAAACCCAATACAACATCTAGATTAATATAGTTTACTTTATGGATCATAGATAAAGATATAAGAAGGTTATCAATGAATTAGAGAGGATCGTTAATCATATATTATATTGAATTTGTAATAATATTAAACAAGATTTACAAAGAACTAGGTAACATGAATAAAATTTTAAAATAATAGAGTTTTACGTAAATGTCGATAATTATGTTTATGATTTAATATACTAATATATAATTTGATTTACTTTTTTCGGTTAAATTAGATTTAGTTTTAAAGTGTAGAATTTTTGTCGTGAAATAGTTTATTCGGAATCATGTCACTATAGATATGAATCACTATAGATATGAACGAGGAACTATAACTATTATCTCGAGACTTTCGTATCATGGACAATCCAAACAAAATTTGAATTCACAAAACTACAAAATTTCATCTGTTTCTTCACACCTCTACTCAATTTAATATTTTTCTATATTTACATCATTTCAAAATTTTAAAAGGTTGATTTACCTTTTACAAAATTACCAAATGGGTATAATATTAAATGGTAGGATTATGTGGTTAGGGTTTATTTGGATTTAATTTTTGATTGTTTAGGTGTAGTTTTCAAAAGTGACTTTAAAATAGTGTAGCTTTGAGAAATGCAATTCAAATTGTGTAGTTTTGTAATTCCCCCTCTATTTTCAGATTTTTTAAATAATTTTAAAAAATAAAAGTACATATTTTTTTATCAAAAAACAGGATCCGGATCAGTTTCAATAAAAAATATTATTCTTTAACCAAAAATATTTATAATAGTATTCAAAAAGGGTCTCGATATCCTTCAAAATTCAACGGATATTCGCTGACCGAATATCCGGGGTAACGAATATGAATTCGGGTCATTTTTTACGGATCAGTGCAGATGCCGATCCGGATATCCCAAAAAACCGTATATTAGGATCCAATTCACTCATAATATATGCGATATATATTTATAAGGTTGTGGCAACGTTTAACCTTTATTTATATTTAATATTGTAATTTATTATCTTATCTCTTTCATAATTAAGAGGCATATATTTTGATAATTTTTTTAGCAGAACTTTACCATAACTATGATCTATGGATATAATTTTTAGTTCCACATTAAACCCAATACAACATCTAGATTAATATAGTTCAATTTATGGATCATAGATAAATATATAAGAAGGTTATCAATGAATTAAGAGAGAATCGTTAATCATATATATATTATATTGAATTTGTAATAATATTAAACAAGATTTACAAAGAATTGCCAACGATTCTCCGTGTGAATATTCTAAGACCATCTCCATCGGTCAAAGCCGATGGGGAGTTTTCAAATGAGTTAAAAATAATATTTTATGTAGTTTTAATTATTGTTGATGTAGATTCTGATATATTCTTTGATGTATCTTGATTTTTGACCGATTCTTATCAGATTGATTTGTGATTGATTTTTGATTGTGATTTTGTGTAAACTTAAAGACACACTAGATTTGGTTACTCAGATCACGTTTTACCGCTACGTCTGGGAGTGGAACTAAACCACCATGATCACTATTATCGAGCTTTAAATTGCTTTACAATGGCTACATTTTGTGTGTATAGGTACCAAATACAATAACTAAAGAATCTAGGAGGAAACTATCCGACCCAGCCTTGATCGGACTGTCTCCGACGATGAAGCATCTTGTGGAATCTCCTGCTTCAACGGTTGCGATCGTCTTCTCCGGCGATCTCCTTTCTCTCTCTGTTTCGTGATTCTTTCTCTGACTTTGGACCTTCTCCTTTTGTATTCGTGTATGGGCATGCGAACCCATTAGGTCTAAAGCAATAATCCACAAAATCCACCTTTGCTTCAGACCAAAACGCAAAACTTCCGCCGAACCCTAATTTTTGTCTCTCCATGCGACAACGATGGCGATTCGTCTCTGTCTGTTCTTCGACGAATCTTTGGCTCAAGATCTTCATGATCTTTTGCCCATAAGCTCTCATCAGGTACGTCTCTCTTCTTCAACTTGATTTTTACTAGCTTAAGAACCTAATCTTGAACTTTCTGTTTGCATGAAATCTTCACTGCTTCTGTGAAACTCACACATCTCAGATCTGATCTCTTTAACTTGAATCTCTTTGGTAAGAACTTCCGCTTCCTTTATCCTTTACCATTAAGTTTCTTAGCATTCCAAAGACTAACCCTTGTGTCCTGTCTTCTTCCCTTGTCAGATCAGAGCTCCAATGACCGGTTTCTGCCTTAACTCTCTTCGGCTTCAACACGTATTGCCCTTTCCTCAAACTTTCTCCATAGCTGTTAACATAACACCATAGAAAGCTCTAACCTTGTTTTTGTTTTTGTTTTTGCATGTATACTCCAGCTGGAACAAGACCTCATTGTCTTTTCCTCTCCTCTTAGGTAATCACTATTCACCTCCTTTAATAACTTTAGTCAACATGTTTCAAATATGCAGAAATACACTAACCTTGTATCTTTTTGTTTGGGAGACCAATGTTGACAAGTGATTACCAGAGCCGCATGCCCCTTCAGGACAAGTTCACGAGGTTACAACAGAGCTCAAAATTTGGCCCATGTAAGGCTTTAGTTAGAAAATCTGTTGCATTCTTACTCGTATGAACTTTATAAAGAGTAACACTTCCATCAGCTACCACATCTCTAATTTGATGATACTCAGTTGCAATGTGCTTAGTCCTTTCATGATGCACGGTTTCTTAGACAATCCTAAGAAACGTTGTGAATCACAAGTTTATCCTTGCACTTCCACCACTAAAACCCAATTCTTCACAAATGTTCTTTAACCAAACTGCTTCTTTACCTGCTGCTGACAGATCCATGTATTCTGCTTCAGTAGTAGAAAGAGCAACAACTGATTGTAGATTAGATTTCCAGCTTACCGTGTTTCCCCAAACTTTGAACACATATCCTGTTACAGATCTTCTTTTGTCAAGATTTGTACCATAATCTGAATCACAAAATCCTTTAATACTGAAACTTTTTCCTTTTTTGAAAACTCAACTTGAGTTGTAAGTCCCCTTCAAATACCTCATCACCCACTTAACTACAACCCAATGTTCCCTGCTAGGTCTACACATGAATATGCTTATCAGTCCAACTGCATAAGCCAGGTCAGGTCTTGAACCAATCATGGCATACATGATACTCCCAACAACACTAGCATATGGAACCTTCTCCATATGCTTGCCTTCTTCTGCAACCTCTTCCTTCTTCAAGCTCTTAAGTTTGAAGTGTGATGCAATTAGTGTAGTAGTTTGATTTGCTTCATCCATATCAAAACACTTGAGAACCTTCTGTAGATACACTTCCTTCATTTCTAATTCTCTGTTTAAGTTGTCCTTTACCTTTCTGATCTCTGACTTATCCCCAGATGCTATCAACATATCATCCACATAGAGCAACAAGTAAACTGTTGTAGCACTTCCCTCATTCTTCATGTAGACACAAGAATCAAAGTTGTTTCTCTTGAACTTTTCTTTCTTCATAAAAGTATCAATCTTGAGATTCCATTGTTTGGGTAATTGTTTTAACCCATACAATAAATTCCTCAATAAGCAGACTTCGTCTCATCACCCTTATTGATAAACCCTTCTGGTTGTTCCATCAGAATCTTTTCTTCTAGATCACCATGCAAGAATGCAGTCTTGACATCCATTTATTCCAGCTCATAATCCAGATTCACCACTATTGAAAGCATAATCCTGATAGACACGTGCTTGACCACATGAGAGAAAATCTCATTGTAGTCAATCCCTTCCTTCTGTGAATAACGTTTTGCTACTACTCTAGCCTTGTGTCTATTATCTCCCACTCCTGGTATTCCTAGTTTCAACCTGAAGATCTATCTGCATCCAATTACCTTCTGATTCTATGGTATGTCTATTAAATCCCAAGTGTGATTCTTTTTGAGAGAATCCACCTCATCAATAGCTGCACCATTCCAGAATTTTCATTTCTTGCTTAGCTTAGCTTCTGCATAGCTCTTAGGTTCTTCTATTTCAATGTATTCAGCCGCTGATAGAGCATAGACAACAAAGTCTGCATCCTCAAACCTTGATGGTGGTCTAATATTTCTTCTTCAACTTCTATCCCTTGCTAGTAGATATCCATCACCAGCATGTTCTTCATTCCCTGATTCATCTGATTCATGAAAACTTAAACCTTCTGATTCATTTCCTGATGCATCCTCTGATGCATCTTCTGACTCAGAATCTGAAACATGTTCCAACTCTCCACCTGCATCAGGTGACTCCTCTGAAGATGTACTTGGAGAAACCCTTTCATTTACCGGCTTAGAACTGATCTTTACTCTATTCCCTTCAGAAGTTACTTCCTTTTTTGGTCTATGAGTAGCTTCCCCTTTCTTTTTTGAGATGTCTTTGCACAAGTCCTCTTCATGAAAAACAACATTTATGCTTGTGACACACTTCCATTTCTCAGAAATCCAAACTCTGTAACCCTTTTCTCCAAATGGATATCCAAGAAAAATACCTTTCACAGCTCTGACACTTGTCTTTGCATGTACTGTATGAACATAAGCAAAACATCCAAACCTTCTTAGATGTGTTAGATCAGGATTGTGACTTGTCCACGCTTCTTCAGGTAACTTGAACTTGATTGTGGAGTTGGGTGTTCTGTTTATCAAATACACATCTGTTGATGTAGCCTATGCCCAAAATTCTTGACCTAAACTAGTTTCAGCCAACATACTTCTTACTTTGTTTATGATAGTCTTGTTCATCCTTTCCGAAACGCCGTTCGCCGAGGAGTGTAGGTGCATGTTATGTGACGTTTAATCCACGAGCTTCGCATAAATTTTCAAACTGATTGTTGTAGAATTCAAGTCCATTGTATGTCCTTAAACATTTAACCTTCTTCCCCCTCGATTCTCAACAGTTTCTTTCCACTCATGAAACTTTGAGAAAGCTTCATCCTTAGTTTTACATAAATAAGCCCAAACCTTCTTTGAGAAATCATCTATAAAACTGATGAAGTACTTGCAGCCTCCTAAACTCTATGGTGTAGATGGTGATCCCCCACATATCTGAATGAACATATTCCAATATCCCCTTTGTAGTGTGCTTAGCCTTAGGAAAACTTTGTTTGTGTGATTTCCCTAAGACACAACTTTCACATAACTCTAGCTTTCCAACTTCTTCTTTAGGTATGTACTCATTTTTGATTAAGACTTCCATGTTGTGAGCACTCATGTGTCCCAACCTTGAGTGCCATAGCTTGGTGAGTTTTTCAGCAGGTTCTGCTACGTTTGTCTCATGGCTTGATACATATCCTTGTAAGTATTATAACCCATTATTGTACTTCCCAGAGATGACCTTCTGACCTTGCTTCTTGAAAGTTACAACAAAATCTTCACCCTCATACTTGCAGCCTGACTTCTCTAACATCTCATATGATATTAGGCTCTTTCCCATCTTTGCCATATATCTCACTTGGGTGAGAATGACTTCTGATCCATCATGATTAACAATCTTCACCTTTCCTATGCCCTTGATACTGCTTAGAGTATCATTACCCATCAACACTTTACCTCCCTCTATCTTCTCAAAGTCAAATAGGAGTTCTCTCGTTGTTGGTGATGTGAAATGAGGCCCCCGAATCCAATACCCATATGTCCCTTGTATCTTGATGACTATCCATGAGTACCATAGGTTATCTAATCTCGATGCAACGTTGATTGAAGATTCTGATGCTTTCTTCTTCCCTCTCGTTAGGACATTCTCTTTTCCAATGACCCTCCTTTCCACAGATGAAACATTCTGATTTGTTTGCTTTGTTGAACTTGAGGTTGGGTTTGTGGTTGATTTTCTTCTTGAAGTGTCTTTGCCACTCTTCTGGTTTGATCTACCTCTTGACTTAGAGTACAATACTTATGGAGTTGACTTTCCTTTCTTTATGAGCCCCTTCTGCTTAAGTTCAACCTCCTTAGAATATGCTGCTATCACAACTTAATTGATAGTGAGTGTCTCCTTGCCAGTTCCATATTGTAAGGTGTGAACAAGCTGCTCATATTGAGACGTTAGTCCTGATAATACTTGAATAACCTGATCCTCATCTGTTATGCTGATCTTTAAACTTGCAAGATCTGCAATTAGCTTTAGGAATGGGTCAACATTTTCTTCAATAGTCATGTCTTCTTCCATCTTGAAGCAAAATAACTTTCTTTTCAGGTGTATGCGGTTTGGAAGAGACTTGGTTTGGTAATCTCTCTCTAGAGCCTTCCACATACCAAGAGCCGTGGTCTCATTCATGACCTTCCTTAGAATAAGGTCGCTGAGACATGTTCCTATGAGGCTTCTAACTCTGAGATCCTTCTTGGCTCACTTAAGATCAGCCTTTGTCGGTGTGATGCCTTTTTCAGTCTTGCTTGATTCAGACATTTCAGATAAGTCTTCATCCAAAACTGATATTAAGCCTTGTATCTCAAGTTGTGCTCGCATCTTGAACTTCCACATACCAAAATCCCCTTTACCATCAAACTTCTCTACTTGAAACTTCCCGGTGTAGGCTCACTGACTGATCTTGACTGGTTCTTGTATCAGGTGAACTATCAAGAGGAGTTGAAGGAGCTACACGCTTGACGAAGACCCTGAAACTTATCTGCCCTTGAAGACTGCAACAAGATAGGTACTCTACAATCCTTGAATTCCTCTCTCTGATCTAATCTGATGCTCCTAGAATTGTGATACCACTTGTTGATGTAGATCCTGATATACTCTTTGATATATATTGATCATTGACCGATTCTTATCAGATTGATTTGTGATTGATCTTTGATTGTGATTTTGTGTAAACTTAAAGACACACTAGATTTGGTTACCCAATTCACGTTTTACCGCTACGTCTGGGAGTGGAACTAAACCACCATGATCACTATCACCGAGCTTTAAATTGTTTTACAATGGCTACCTTTTGTGTATAGGTACCAAATACAATAACTAAAGAATCTAGGAGGAAACTATCCGGTCCAACCTTGATCATGACTGTCTCCGACGATGAAGCAGCTTGCGGAATCTCCTGCTTCAATGGTTGCGATCGTCTTCTCTGGCGATCTCTTTTCTCTCTATGTTTCTTGATTCTTTCTCTGCTACTCTCTCTCTGTAACAGAATCTTGTTAGTGACCAAGACGACGTTAAACGCAAGCCGATACCTTCGAAAGTCTGCGATTGCGCTACGCGATGCTCTGAATCGAAAAACTATTGTTGCATTGCGAGAAACGGTGGCGAGTCGCCTTACAATGAAGACGGGCATATTCTCAAAGAGAAGCCGTAGATCTATGAATGCGGGCCATTCTGAAAATGCCCGTCTTCTTGCTACCTCCGAGTCACGCAACGCGGAATCAAGTTCAATCTCAAGATATTCAAAACCGAATCGAGAGGATGGGGCGTGCGGTCGCGTGACCGGATCCTAGGAGAAGCTTTATATGCGAATACACGGGCGAGATTCTCGAGGAGAAAGAAGCCAAGAGGCTCTCGGGGAAAGACGAGTATCACTTCGACATAGGCAAAGACCAAGAGACGGGCGGGTTCACCATAAATGCGGAAACGAAAGGCAACATAGGTAGGTTTATAAACCACATATGCTCGCCGAATCTCTACGCGCAAGACGTGTTGTACGACCACCAAGAAAGAAGGCTATCGCACGTGATGTTCTTTGCTCAAGAAGATATAACTCCGCTCGAGGTAACATATGATTATAACTATGTTATCGATCATGTGCACGACACATAAGGTAATATCAAGAAGAAGTTGTGTCATTGTGGCTCATCAGAGTGCACTGGTCGGCTATATTGATCATATAGCTATTCATTGTTTTAAACACTTGTTATTTTTTGTGAAAATGACCTAGAATAACACACAAAAGAATCGAAATGGCCAGAAAACCCCGTTTCTGGAGGGTTAGTCTGGTTATTATAAAAACACATGAAATGGACATGGAGGAGTATGTTTCAAAAAATATTTACGAGATTGCCATTTACGAAAATGCCATCAGTTAAAAAAAACATTTCGGTTTCTTCTCTATTTGCGGTTTTTGAAAAACAAAAATTTCATTTTCGCTCTCTTTGCGGTTTCAATTTTTTCGTCATCTTCTTCTCTGTCATCTTCTCCATCGTCCTCACCGTCGTCTTCTTAGTTCGTCGTCGTCGTTTTCTTCTTCGTCTACACTTCATCTTCGTCTTCTTCGTTTTCTTATTCTTCTTCTTCTTCATCTCGACGTCTTCGTTTTCGCCTTCTTCGCCGTCTTCGTATTCTTCGCTTTCGTCGCCGTATCTCTATGTTATATCCCGTCTTTCTCTGCGAAGGTTATATCTCGTCTTTTTCTTCGAATGTTATATCTTGTTTAGGGTTTCGTTGTTTGCATGTTATTTACTTTTTGGTTTTATGGTTTCGTTGTTTCATGTTTAGAGTTATCTCGTTTGGGTAATCTGTTACATGTTTACGTTTGTAGACTTGATATGATTTGTAGATTTGTTCATGTGTTTTGTAGATTTGTTTCATCTGTGTTGTAGATCTGTTTCATCTACGTTGTAGATTTCTTTCATCTGATTGTAGATTTCTTTCATCTGATTGTAGATTTTTCATCTGGTATGTAGATTTGTTTCATATGCGTTGTAGATTTTTCATTTGCTTTGTATAGTTTTCATATGCTTTGTAGATTTTTCATCTGCTTTGTAGATTTTTTAATCTGTTTTTTAGACTTGTTTCATGTGATTGTAGACATTTCATCTGTCATGTAGATTTGGTTCATTTGGGTTATAGATTTCATCTGCTTTGTAGACTTGTTTCATCTACTTTGTAGATTTGTTTCATCAGATTGTAGATTTTTCATCTATCTTGTAGATTTTTCATCTGCTTTGTAGACTTTTTTCATCTGCTTTGTAGATTTGTTTCATCTAATTGTAGACTTGTTTCATTAGATTGTAGTTTTTTCTTCTATCCTGTAGATTTTTCATCTGCTTTATAGACTTGTTTCATCTGATTGTATACTTTTCATTTGTCATGTAGATATGGTTCATTTGGGTTGTAGAATTTTCATATGTCCTGTAGATTTGGTTCATTTGGGTTGTAGATTTTTCATCTGCTTTGTAGACTTGTTTCATCTGATTGTAGACTTTTCATATGTCATGTAGATTTGGTTCATTTGGGTTGTAGATTTTTCATCTGTAAATTTGTTTTGCATATTTGTTGATTTTTTTGTAGTTTGTTGATTTGTTTCATCTGCTTTGTAAATGGGGATGACTTCTTATCCACCAAGACGTTTTGAGGAAGGGTTATCTCCCATCCAAGTTAAAAGCATGGGGCACTGTTTTTACCTTAACATGATACAAGCTGCTAAAACGTTCATAGGACCCGATGTGTGGGATGCCATGAAAGATTCTTGTCTTGAAGTTTTTCTGAAGCTTAATGACATGGAGAAATTCACTTGGTGTGCATAGACTATCCAATATTTTCTGACAAATCAGTTGGAAGTGAACAATAAGCATGAGTTTTGGTATGTTCTTGATGACCTTCCAATAAAGCTTGCTCGTTTTAGAGTTGATATATTTTGACGACGTCATGGGTTCGATTCCGAGCAAATCATCAAAGTTTTAATAATTAATTAATAAAACACGAAAAACAGTAAAATTAAAAAAGCCTATTGGGATCGAACACGCGACCAGTGGGACTATTTGGTCGCTAGTTTGAACTTTAAACCAAACTGGCAAGAACAACACATTGATTTAAATGCATAAAACTTTTATATATTACTGTCTGCTTTACATTATTTGCCGTTAAACATTTGATACAGTTAAAGTCTGGGGGCTTTTTTGCACACAATTGAAATTTCATGTGTGTTGTGACGAAATGCGATTTTCTTTGGATTTTTTTATGTCCAAATGTCAAATTCTTGGGGTTTTTTTGGCAAATTTTCCTTCAAAGCTAATCTAATTTAATGAAAAACATATGATTTCAACAAAAAGCGAAAACTACTAATCCAATACTCCAATACTTTGTTCAGATTTGCACATAACACTTTGTTCAGATTTGCAGATTCTTAATACCTAGTTTCTGCATTTCGGATTTCACTTCATTGTGAAAATTTAATAAAATCTCTGCCTCGTAGCGAAAACAGAGTTCATTTGCTTGATCTCGTCCTTCTCTTAGCTTCGACGTTACGATCTTTCAAAGCATTCTCCTTATCATCCGAAACCACTCTCAGTCTCCGAGTCGGTTTGAAGATAGCTACGTCTAGTGACTCTCTCTCTTCATTGAGCAACTCTACTTCCTTTTGGAGTCTCTCATGGCTTTCTCTCGACGCTTCTAGAAGCTGTTGTTCCAAACACAACTCTCTCTCCATCTCGTTGTGTCGTTCTTTGATGATGTTTAGCTCTGTTTTCAGCTTCTCCACCAAAGCAACCGCTTCTTCTCCCTTACAAAACCACATTCAAAAACATCTAGTGAGGACTTAGCTTGATGAGACTTGCTACACTGTAGTGAACGGAAACAATTTTAAGTTATGATCCAAACAAATAGTTTTGCTTAGGATACTACAAACTTTCCTTGCTATAAAGATTACTCGGTAAGAAGAACGCCATTTATTAGATTTTATTTGCAGTTCAACATATGCAGAGAGTGGTTTACTATACTAAAGTCTTAATAAGAGAGACAAAAGTATCCTAGCGAAACTACTAAAAGTAAGAATATAATGTTGATGCAAATTATGCACAAAGACCTATCCAACTAAAACCGGAAAGAGGCAAAAAACTGAACCAATAAAGACTAACCTGAAGACTGTCCTTCTCATTGGTAAGCAAATTGTTGGAACTTGTTTTTGAAGAAATGGTTTAAGTCATTTTCTGGTGTGTTTCCGGTGAAGACGTTCGTCGGGAAAATCGGTTTCTAGATACGATGTGATCGTAGTCTTGAACATTATGAAATAATTTTTATGAATCAAAAACAAAGTTTGTGTGAATGAGAAATTATGTGGGTTGCTTGTAAAGCTTAAAATAACATTAGGGAAATGTCCTACATTATAAGTTTGAATTTAAATCAAACTCAATAAAAAAGATATACTAAACATGGGCTTGGTCTCATGTTATTAGTGGACTTAGGTGAATTATTATAGGCCCAAAGTAAATGTCTTTGTGCCAAATATTTGTTGAGATATTTGTTGATTTGGTCAACACATAATTATTCATCATTATCTTTTGGTTAATGACCAATATACGTTTCTTTATTATGATGAAATGTATTTCCATTACTAGCTTGATGATTTGATCATGGTAATTGATTGGTCAAAAGGCAATAAATTTGCCTTGGAAAAGAGGGTTTATGGTTCTATATAAATCAATGCTTCTTCTCATTGTGATATACACAAATTAATATACAAAGCATACAATCTTCCATCTCTTCTTCTTCTTCTTCTCCTTGAGAGTACACATAGTTTTTAGGTTCGTGAGCTTTTGTTCTCCGGTGATCGGGAGCCAAAAGAAACCGCAGTTGTATCCTGAGAATCTTGCCGCTACGAAACCGTCGCACTACGGGGCGTTCAAAGATTTAAGGAAAGAGATCCGACGTCTCGCCTCTGCACTCTTCAAATTTTTCTTCTAATTTGGTATTGTGGTAGTTGTATTGTTCTTAATTCTCATATTTAATATCAGTTGTCTTGCGTAGTAATTATTGGTTCTACAGTCTTAAATCTTTGAATTTCGTTTATGTTTTTTAAACACTAACGAAACTGATATTTTGTTTGAGTTTTAAATTGGAGTAGGTTGGTGAAAATTAGTGATTTATTTTTCTGCATCTCTAACAATTTGTTTTGCAGATTCACCAGATAGTTTAAAACTTTCTGTGCAATTATACTTTCTGTCTAAGTTTCATTGCTAGAAACCAATTGCTTTATTTTTTAATAGTTATTTTAATAAAATATTTTATTTAAGTATTATTTTAAATCCAATCAAATCGATTTTAATTAAGAGTTGCTCATTATTGCCTACGGTTCTGTGTTTTTTGATAGCTCCTATTTAAACTGCAAAGTTTTTGGTGAAAAGTGTATTTTTGAAAAGTTGTACCACCTGTTTTGAACTTATTCTGTTTTGATTCAAACTTATTTCTAATCATCTTTTAATCGTTTAAGGTTCACAACTTTGGTTTAATTCTTTAGTAACCGGTTTCATTTTATTTAAATACTATTTTTAAATTTATTTGAATCGGTTCATTATTAAACTGTTTTATTTTGACTAAATCTATTTGAATCGGTTAATTATTAAACTGTTTTATTGTGACTAAATCTATTTGAATCGGTTCATTATTAAACTGTTTCAGATTTGAACCGTGAAACGTGTGCATGCTTGTTTATTGCTTTAGGCTACTACGTAACTTGCATGCTCTCATTTGGTTCTGTACTAGACTAAATTAGTATTGTTTTGAATTTAAATATTTTGAAATATTAGTTTAATTATTATTCTGCAGTTTATTCATTTCTGTTTGAATTATTGATTATTTCCTTTGAACTTGTGTGTTTGGTCTTGATTAGTATACTAACTCGGTTTGTGTCTTTGTGAACAGATCCGATTTAAGAATGACTAACAACGAAAACCAAATCGTGATCGATGGTCAGAACAAAGATGCACCAATCGATGAGACGGTTGGAGGTGGCCCACTAGGAAACGTGACAAGTGAGACGACGCCCCAAACCCAGTCTGGGAGTGGTTATCCACTTGTGCCTAACGCTATTAGCGTGGGACTTATGCCCGAAAAGTTCGGTGGGAAAGGGTTCAAAACGTGGCAACAAAAGATGAAATTCTTTTTAACCACAATGAACATGGACAAGCATCTGAAAGATGATGCACCGTTCCTCCCACCTGATAACACGGACCCACTTATTTTTCTAAGTGTGGAAACGTGGACTCAAAAGAACTTTGTGTGCAAGGGCTGGATTCTAAGCCGCTTGATCGACCCACTATATGAGGTGTATAGTAAGGTCAAAACGTCTAAGGACCTTTGGGTTTCCTTAGACAAAAAGTATAAGTCCGAGGACGCAGGCTGCCAGAAATACGCTACGGCGAAATTTCTCAACTTTAAAATGGTGGATTCAAAACCCATCATGGAACAAGTTGAAGCTTTGCAATTGATTACGCACGAGATAGCGAGTGAAGGAATGAACATTTGTGAAATTTTCACGGTGAATTCCTTCATTGAGAAGCTCCCTCCAAGTTGGTTGGACTTCAAAAACTATCTCACGCACAAGCGTAAGGCAATATCCCTCGAGGACTTGATTGTCAAGCTGCGGGTTGAATCCCGAAACCGCAAGGCCGATGCGGCTCTGACTCGTCAGAACAATGTCAACATGGCTGAGCACAAGAGCAAGGGAAAAGGAAAAATTCCCCCACAAGCCTCCACTAGCTTTAAGAAGCAAATGCCCGCTAAGAAGTTCACGGGAAGGTGCCACAAGTGTGGCAAAGATGGACACAAAGCCGTTATGTGCAGGAGCAAGGCTGGTCCAAGCAAAGACAAAGGAAAGTCTTAAGCTAACCTCACCGAAGAAGACTTGTGCGCTGTGGTCACAGAGGTCAACTCGATTGAGAGCAACCCTATGGAATGGTGGTACGACACTGGTGCCACTACTCACATATGCATGGATAAGGAGATGTTTAAGACCTATCAAAAATGCAAAAGTGAGGAACGCTTGCTAATGGGTAACACCGGCTCATCCAAGATCGAGGGCCGTGGAACCGTTGTGTTGAAGATGACCTCCGGACGTGAGATCACTCTCAACAACGTCAAGCATGTACCTGACATGCGAAAGAATCTGTTTTCCGGAACGCTAATGAACAAAGCTGGATTTGGAATTCACTTCGAGGCGGATAAGCTTGTTCGTAGGAAAAATGGGGTGTATTTGGGTAGGGGTTTTGTTAAGGACGGACTGATCAAAATGAATGTAATGACAGTCTTTCCCAAAAATGATGTAACCGATGTTTCGATTAATGAAAAAAACCCAGTTGCTTATTTGGTTGAGTCTTTCAATACTTGGCATGAACGATTAGGACATGTTAATTATAAATCTATTAATAGATTAATTAATTTGAACCTAATTCTGAAATGCAAGATAAGCAAAGAAAAATGTGAAGTATGCGTACAAGCTAAACTTACAAAAACACCATCACCACATGTTGAAAGAACCACAGAACCTCTAGGTTTAATTCACACAGATTTATGTGATTTAAAATATGTTCAAACTAGAGGTGGGAAAAAATATTTTGTGACTTTCATTGATGATTGTACAAAATATTGTTATGTATATTTGTTAAGAAGCAAAGATGAAGCATTAGAAAAATTCAAGGAATATAAACTTGAAGTTGAAAATCAACTTTCGAAAACTATTAAGATAGTTCGAAGTGATAGAGGAGGCGAATATGATGGTCCTTTTGATGCATTTTGTAAAGAACATGGCATTATCCATCAAACAACCGCTCCTTACTCACCTGAATCTAACGGAGTTGCGGAACGAAAAAACCGAACTCTGAAAGAGATGATGAATGCGATGTTGCAGGAATCTGGGTTAGCCCAGAACATGTGGGGGGAAGCTTTGCTTACCACTAACTATATCCTCAACAAGATACCGCATAAAGTAACTGGTAAAACACCATATGAACTTTGGAAAGGTAAAGTACCTTCGTATAAATACCTGAAAGTGTGGGGGTGTCTCGCAAAAGTAGTGGTGCCACCACCAAAAAAGGTCACAATAGGACCTAAAACGGTGGATTGTATTTTCATCGGATATGCACATAATAGTAGTGCTTATCGGTTTCTGGTTCATAAATCAGATATACCAGATATCCATGAAAATACAACAATGGAATCAAGAAATGCAGTTTTCTTCGAAAATGTGTTTCCTTGTAAAGAAAAAATTTCTAAGCGAACTCGTGAAGAAAGAGATGCAACCACATATGAAAACGAGGCTAGTACTTCGCACACATCGTTTGATGATGTCGATGAAGTTGAAGTTGAACCTAGGCGTAGCAAAAGAGCTCGTAAGGAAAAAAGTTTCGGTGAAGATTTTTTAATGGTCTTTCTTTTAGAGAATGCACCTAGAAGTTTCACTGAAGCCATGTCTACACCAGACGCGCCTTTTTGGAAGGAAGCCGTCAATAGCGAAATATACTCAATTATGCAAAACCATACTTGGGAGATAACTGATTTACCACAAGGGTTTAAGGCCCTTGGATGTAAATGGGTTTTCACAATAAAACTGAAAACCGATAACTCGGTAGATAAGTATAAAGCTAGGCTTGTTGTGCAAGGTTTCCGCCAAAAAGAGGGTTTGGATTTTTTTTGACACATATTCTCCGGTAACGAGAATAACTTCAATTAGAATGTTAATAAGCATTGTTGCATTGAGAGACCTAGAGATACATCAGATGGATGTAAAAACCGCTTTTCTAAATGGTGACTTAGAAGAGGAAATTTATATGAAACAACCTGAAGGGTTTGTCGTCCCAGGACAAGAAAACAAAGTCTGTCGACTAGTGAAGTCATTATATGGACTTAAACAAGCTCCTAAACAATGGCATCAAAAGTTTGACGAAGTCATGATGTCAAATGGTTTTATCATCAATGAATGTGATAAGTGCATATACATAAAAAATACTCCGCAAGGATATATTTTGTTATGTTTATATGTTGATGACATGCTCATTATTGGAAGTAATAAAGACATGATCAATCAAACTAAAAACATGCTAAGTAGCAAGTTTGATATGAAAGACATGGGATTAGCAGATGTTATTCTAGGGATTAAGATCATTAGAAACTCTGTTGGAATAATCTTGTCTCAAACTCATTATGCAGAAAAGATACTTGAGAGATTCAAAAACTACTCAAATGGAGTAGCGAAATCTCCTGTGGACCCTCAACTTCACCTAACGAAAAATTCAGGTTAAGCGGTGTCACAAACAGAGTATGCACGTGTAATTGGAAGTCTAATGTATTTGACAAATTGTACTAGACCCGATTTAGCGCATTCGGTTAATGTCCTAAGTCGTTACACAAGCAATCCAGGACATAAACACTGGAAAGCCATAACCAGAGTATTAAACTATATACGTTATACTAGGAGTTATGGGCTACACTATGGGAAGGAACCATCGATTTTGGAAGGATACAGTGACGCAAACTGGATCTCTGATTCCAAGAACTCGAAATCCACGAGTGGATACGTCTTTACCTTAGGTGGTGGAGCAGTTTCTTGGAAATCTTCAAAACAAACTCTGTTGGCCATTTTTCAAATCTAAGATCTTTCGATTAGTTTAGGTTTTAGATTTGTAAATTTCGAATTTTTTTATTAAAAAATAAAAAATAAAATGATTGTGACCCCTACTTAGTCCAACAACCTTCGATTATGACTTGAGGATTCAGGTTCCGTGGGATCTCAAATCGTTTATTCTTGAAACCAACGCTATTACAACTTGTGGAGCAACTTTACTTTGATGTTATCAAACATAGTTGCTGAAATGTATTTTTATTATCAAAATGTCTTTTTTGGAGTGGAAAGTACATGAGTAGGATTACAATATTCCTCCAATAAACAACATGGTTCGTGTTTAATATTAAGAGATATGTGAATGAGTAGTCATTTTTCACAAGTAATCATGTAAAAATCAATGAATTAGCATTATGTATAATATTTTGTATAGTTTTCAAAGCGTGGATTTTCATTGATCATATCAAATTCATATTTCTTACACAATTTCAAGGAGTGAGACAAAGACAATGCCAAATAATTTATTCTTCGGTATATTTTTCCATCAAAAGGTATCATCCTAACATTTCTTAGTGGAGTAAGAAACATTAATATTTCTCATTTTGGAACCAGATCATTTTGATGTTTATGTGTCTTATCATATTTGCTATGAATATGAACTTACGATGATTATAATTTTTGATGAGTTTTCCCTTTTAAGTATCTTTTTTCCTTAATTTTCATTTTAAAACTTACTTGTTAAAACTTCAAAAAATGTGTTCCATATATTTTTATATAAACTTACTTTTATGCTTTTAAATAATTTTCTCTGATATGTTACTAGCACGACAAAAAAACATACAAATATGTCATTCTGTTTAGGTATAAATCATCTTAATATATTCTTCTTGCTCTAGATTACAGAAAAGTCACATATATACGCACAAAATAGAATACAAAAAAGGAATATTGTTTGAAAGCCAAAAACATATTAAAAATATGCATTCAACACAAAAGTATAACTCACTCCATACACACAAAAAATGTGTTTGTGTTTTAATGTGTAGGATACGAAATAGGAGTGTAAATCTTCATAGACATATTACCCATATGAATCAAACTTTATTTCTTTTAGCTCATAACAAATGGTGTAGTTTTGTAATTACATTTCACAAAACTACACCATTTAAAAATAACTTCACAAAACTACACTTACACACTAAAAATTAAATCCAAATAAACCCTACCCACACAATCATATCTCCTTAATATTATACCATAAACACTAATTAGCGAACCCAAATGAAAAAATTTTAATTTTGATAATTTTTTTAAGGGTAAATCAAACTTTTAAATTTTGAATGAGTGTAAATATGTGAAAAATTAAATTGGATAGAGTTTTGTAAAGGAATGGATGAAAGGATGTAGTTTTGTGAATTCCTCTTTTTTGTCCTCTTTGAAAAAATGTTTTCCTTTTAATAGTATAGATTCTTATTTCCTTTATTTGATTTTAGAGTTAATTGTTAAAAATATTATAAACCATAGATAATATTGTGTGGCAACATTGTAAATAAAAATTTTTGTCCTCTTTGAAAAAATCTTTTCTTTTTAATAGTATAGATACCAAAATCACGTTTATCGGTCTTTTTGAAACTTAGTGATGTTCATATGAACGGCGTGATTAAAAATCGTAACAAGTATTTCCTTAATTAGATGTACATTAAAACTTGGAGAAACCATTCAAAAAGGAGTATAATCTCATAAACACTATACTAATTTGATGAAAAATAAGGGTATGATTGGTTGTATCTGTAGCTTTTGATTTTTTGCTGTAGAAATCTGGTTGTAGTTTTTTTTGCTTTAGCTTTAAATTTCATTGCTGTATGATTTTAGCTGTAGAAATTTACCTGTCACTTTTTAAAATAAAAGCATGATTGGACAAATATAAATAAATTGTCAATACAATAAAATAAATTAATTGTTACATATAATTAACTAAAATATGTAAACATATAATCTACACTTCATACATATATTTTAAAATATAAAAATATATTTCTTTGGCACAAAAACTATTTTAAATGTAAGTATAATATTTTTATTATGAAAACTCATTTAATGTATGTTTAATAATATCTATTAGTTTTAATAAAGTTTCTGGTTTAAAGCTTATATCGAATTCTTTTACCTATCAAACATCTACCTTTACCTTTAGCTTGTAAATAAATATTTTGTAAAATGAAAAATATAATTTTTTTTAAATGAAAAATATAAATATACCTATATAATAATGATTGATGTAAACATATAATTATTAATACATATAAATTAAAATCTGTTATTCCATATATTATTAAATAGTATTAATATAAATATAGAATTTCACAAAAAATAATATAATATGTAATAGGTAAATGAAATCTATTATAAATATAAGGAGAGAAGGTAAAAAACTTATAGAGTCAAAAAATAAAGGTTGTACGTTTTATGTTTTTCACAGCCATAAAAGAAGGAAAAAAAAATAATGTTGTAGGGTTGTAAAATCTGTTGAAAGTAAGATTGACAAAGTTAAAGGGATGTAGAGAGAAATATTGATGCGGAAAGATCCTACAACCTCTACCAATCACGCCCTAAGTGTAGTATATTTAGAGCATGGAAGTGGTAGCGTTTAATTCGAAGGTTATTTAAATTAGTTATAGTTTTTATTTTTTTTACCCCCAACTATTTTATTCTTTCTCTTTCCAAGTGTAATTTTTGTAGAAATAGAATACGTGTCCAAATTTATAATAAATAACTATTTTGAGAATAAATAATGATTATAAGATAAGAGTTTATGATGTAGGGTTAAGTGTTTAGGGTTTTAGGATAAAGGTAAAAGTATAGGGTTTACTTGATGCAACGGAAAGATAAATACGAAAGCAATATTGAGAATCAATGGATCTCAAGGAGGACAATCGTAGCTCGGAATTCTAATGTTATCGGATATCAATGGATTCACGATAAACAAAGATTTCAAAGACTTCGTTTGAGAATACTCTTTTCTCTAAAGAAAAACTTTATTAATCAAATCAACAACTGAATACAAGCCTAGGCCTAAACGGCTTATTTATAATAATAGAAAAACCCTAAAATCACTATAAAATAATAAAGGAAATAACTATTTTATTAAATACTAAATAAATGAAATAATAAGATATTTGGAAATCTTCGAAATATCTCTCTGCATCCTTCTCTCCGACGAAGAAAAGATTCGTCCCGAATCTTAACAACGGTCTGAGGCCCTGAATCTTCTTCCTTTTCTTCGACTGAGAAAATCTTTCATGCACGAGTAAAATATGTTGTTGAGGTTTTAACACCGATTTTGCACCAAACAGATCTGACACAGATTTTGCACGAAACAAAACCATCACGGATTTTGCACGAAACAAATCTGACACGGATTTTGCACGAATCTGATTCGTCAATGATCTTTCAGAAACCCTAAGCTGCACGACTTCTGCACGCTCAATGTTATTCAGAAAAACTGTAATTGTCTGATGACGCACAATTGTTGCACGAAATTGGCAGAATTCTGATTTTGCACAAATCAG
Source organism: Cochlearia excelsa (assembly GCA_963556525.1). NCBI lineage: Eukaryota > Viridiplantae > Streptophyta > Magnoliopsida > Brassicales > Brassicaceae > Cochlearia > Cochlearia excelsa. Next base: position 31,632,843 of record OY748327.1, on the reverse strand, counting down.
AACTTCATCTTCATAGACATCATAATTTGGATCACCATAGATCTCTCGATAGATCTCATAGTTTTCTTCTCCAACGGAGAACAGACTTTCGCATGTAATGTGATGGGATATATGTTTCCGGTCAACATGACATCCAGAATCGTTCTTCAATTGAAAAATCAAAGAAACGCTGCTTTGATACCAACTGATGCAGCGGAAAGATAAATATGAAAGTAATCTTGAGTATCAATGGATCTCAAAGAGGACAATCGTAGCTCGGAATTCTAATGTTATCGGATATCAATGGGTTCACTATGAACATTAGTACTCATGTTGGAACAGAACAAGGCTGATAATGCGTGATTAATTGAATCAGACATCGTGCGAGATATATACGAGTCTAGTAGATGGAGTTTGACTCTGTTAGCATTGGAGGATACAAACTCCGAATATTGACTCCACTCGCCAACCACAGTTATTGTCCCTAGAAACATCTAACAACATCTAACTAGAAATGCGTTGTTAGACGATGTTTCATAAGTTCATCAAACAAGTACAAAGCTCATTGAAACACTTATAAGCACTCATGTTGCACGAAACTTGGTTTAGAGTCCTAGAAACGCGTTGTTAGATGTTTTATGAGTTCGTCAAACATGTAAAAAGCTCATTGAGAAACTTATAAGCACTCATGTTGAATGAAACTTGGTTTAGAGTCCTAGAAACGCGTTGTTGGATGTTTCTTAAGTTCGTCAAACTAGTACAAAGCTCATTGAGACACTTATAAGCACTTGTGTTGCATGAAACTTGGTTTAGAGTCCTAGAAACGCGTTGTTAGATGTTTCATAAGTTCGTCAAACTAGTACAAAGCTCATTGAGACACTTATAAGCACTCATGTTGCATGAAACTTGGTTTAGAGTCCTAGAAACGCGTTGTTAGATGTTTCATAAGTTTGTCAACCTAGTACAAAGCTCATTGAGACATTTATAAGCACTCAAGTTTTCTTGAAACTTGGTTTAGAGTCCTAGAAACGCGTTGTTAGATGATTCATAAGTTCTTCAAACTTGTACAAAGCTCATTGAGACACTTATAAGAACTCATGTTGAATGAAACTTGGTTTAGAGTCCTAGAAACGCGTTGTTAGAAAGCTCATTGAGACACTTATAAGCAGTCATGTTACATAAAACTTGGTTTAGAGTCCTAGAAACGCGTTATTAGATGTTTCATAACTTCGTCAAACTTGTACAAAGCTCATTGAGACACTTATAAGCACTCATGTTGCATAAAACTTGGTTTAGAGTCCTAGAAACGCGTTGTTAGATGTTTCATAACTTCGTCAAACTTGTACAAAGCTCATTGAGACACATATAAGCACTCATGTTGCATAAAACTTGGTTTAGAGTCCTCGAAACGCGTTGTTAAATGTTTCATTAGTTCGTCAAACTTGTACAAAGCTCATTGAGACACTTATAAGAACTCATGTTGAAAGAAACTTGGTTTAGAGTCCTAGAAACCGCGTTGTTAGATGTTTCATAAGTTCGTCAAACTAGTACAAAGCTCATTGAGACACTTATAATCACTCATGTTGCATGAAACTTAGTTTAGAGTACTAGAAACCGCGTTGTTAGATGTTTCATAAGTTCGTCGAACTTGTACAAAGCTCATTGAGACACTTATAAGCACTCATGTTGCATGACACTTCGTTTAGAGTCTTAGTAACCGCGTTGTTAGATGTTTCATAAGTTCGTCAAACTAGTATAAAGCTCATTGAGACTTATAAGCAGTCATGTTGCATGACACTTCGTTTAGAATCTTACAAACCGCGTTGTTAGATGTTTCATAAGTTCATCAAACATGTACAAAGCTAATTGAGACACTTATAAGCAGTCATGTTACATAAAACTTGGATTAGAGTCCTAGAAACGCGTTGTTAGATGTTTCATAACTTCGTCAAACTTGTACAAAGCTCATTGAGACACTTATAAGCACTCATGTTGCATGACACTTTGTTTAGAGTCTTAGAAACCGCGTTGTTAGATGTTTCATAAGTTCGTTAATCTTGTACAAAGCTCATTGAGACACTTATAAGTACTCATGTTGCATAATACTTGGTTTAGGGTCCTAGAAACGCGTTGTTAGATGTTTCATAAGTTCTTCAAACTTGTACAAAGCTCATTGAGACACTTATAAGAAGTCATGTTGCATAAAACTTGGATTAGAGTCCTAGCAACCACATTGTTAGACGTTACATAAGTTCGTCAAACTAGTACAAAGCGCATTGAGACACTTATAAGCACTCATGTTATGAAACTTAGTTTAGAGTCCTAGAAACGCGTTGTTAGATGTTTCATAAGTTCGTCAAACTAATACAAAGCTCATTGAGACACTTATAAGAACTCATGTTGCATGAAACTTGGTTTAGAGTCCTAGAAACGAGTTGTTAGATTTTTCATAAGTTCGTCAAACTTGTAAAAAGCTCATTGAGACACTTATAAGCACTCATATTACATGAAACTTGGTTTAGAGTCCTAGAAACTCCTTGTTAGGTGTTTCTTTAATTCGTCAAACTTGTACAAAGCTTATTGAGACACTTATAAGAACTCATGTTGAAAAAAACTTGGTTTAGAGTCTTAGAAACCGCGTTGTTAGATGTTTCATAATTTCGTCAAACTAGTACAAAGCTCATTGTGACACTTATAAGCACTCATGTTGCATGAAACTTAGTTTAGAGTCCTAGAAACCGCGTTGTTAGATGTTTCATAAGTTCGTCGAACTTGTACAAAGCTCATTGAGACACTTATAAGAACTCATGTTGCATGAAACTTGGTTTAGAGTCCTAGAAACCGCGTTGTAAGATGTTTCATAAGTTCATCAAACTAGTACAAAGCTCATTGAGAGACTTATAAACAGTCATGTTGCATGACACTTCGTTTAGAGTCTTAGAAACCGCGTTGTTAGATGTTTCATAAGTTCGTCAAACTTGTACAAAGCTCATTGAGACACTTATAAGCAGTCATGTTACATAAAACTTGGTTTAGAGTCCTAGAAACGCGTTGTTAGATGTTTCATAACTTCGTCAAACTTGTACAAAGCTCATTGAGACACTTATAAGCACTCATGTTGCATAAAACTTGGTTTAGAGTCCTAGCAACCACATTGTTAGACGTTTCATAAGTTCGTAAAACTTGTAGAAAGCTGATTGAGACACTTATAAGCACTCATGTTGCATGAAACTTGGTTTAGAGTCCTAGAAACGAGTTGTTAGATGTTTCATTAGTTCGTCAAACTTGTACAAAGCTAATTGACACACTTATAAGAACTCATGTTGAAAGAAACTTGGTTTAGAGTCCTAGAAACCGCGTTGTTAGATGTTTCATAAGTTTGTCAAACTAGTACAAAGCTCATTGAGACACTTATAAGCACTCATGTTGCATGAAACTTAGTTTAGAGTCCTAGAAACCGCGTTGTTAGATGTTTCATAAGTTCATCGAACTTGTACAAAGCTCATTGAGACACTTATAAGCACTCATGTTGCATGAATCTTAGTTTAGAGTCCTAGAAACCACGTTGTAAGATGTTTCATAAGTTCGTCAAACTAGTACAAAGCTCATTGAGACACTTATAAGCACTCATGTTGCATGACACTTCGTTTAGAGTCTTAGTAATCGCGTTGTTAGATGTTTCATAAGTTCGTCAAATTAGTACAAAGCTCATTGAGAGACTTATAAGCAGTCATATTGCATGACACTTCGTTTAGAATCTTACAAACCGCGTTGTTAGATGTTTCATAAGTTCATTAAACATGTACAAAGCTCATTAGGACACTTATAAGCAGTCATGTTACATAAAACATGGATTATAGTCCTAGAAACGCGTTGTTAGATGTTTCATAACTTCGTCAAACTTGTACAAAGCTCATTGAGACACTTATAAGCACTCATGTTGCATGAAACTTTGTTTAGAGTCTTAGAAACCGCGTTGTTAGATGTTTCATAAGTTCGTTAATCTTGTACAAAGCTCATTGAGACACTTATAAGCACTCATGTTGCATAATACTTGGTTTAGGGTCCTAGAAACGCGTTGTTAGATGTTTCATAAGTTTGTCAAACTTGTACAAAGCTCATTGAGACACTTATAAGAACTCATGTTGCATAAAACTTGGATTAGAGTCCTAGCAACCACATTGTTAGACGTTACATAAGTTCGTCAAACTAGTACAAAGCGCATTGAGACACTTATAAGCACTTATGTTGCATGACACTTAATTTAGAGTCCTAGAAACGCGTTGTTAGATGTTTCATAAGTTCGTCAAACTAATACAAAGCTCATTGAGACACTTATAAGAATTCATGTTGCATGAAACTTGGTTTAGAGTCCTAGAAACGAGTTGTTAGATTTTTCATAAGTTCGTCAAACTTGTACAAAGCTCATTGAGACACTTATAAGCACTCATATTGCATGAAACTTTGTTAAGAGTCCTAGAAACTCCTTGTTAGATGTTTCTTTAATTCGTCAAACTTGTACAAAGCTCATTGAGACACTTATAAGAACTCATGTTGAAAAAAACTTGGTTTAGAGTCCTAGAAACCGCGTTGTTAGATGTTTCATAAGTTCATCAAACTAGTACAAAGCTCATTGAGACACTTATAAGCACTCATGTTGCATGAAACTTAGTTTAGAGTCCTAGAAACCGCGTTGTTAGATGTTTCATAAGTTCGTCGAACTTGTACAAAGCTCATTGAGACACTTATAAGCACTCATGTTGCATGAAACTTGGTTTAGAGTCCTAGAAACCGCGTTGTAAGATGTTTCATAAGTTCGTCAAACTAGTACAAAGCTCATTGAGAGACTTATAAACAGTCATGTTGCATGACACTTCGTTTAGAGTCTTAGAAACCGCGTTGTTAGATGTTTCATAAGTTCGTCAAACTTGTACAAAGCTCATTGAGACACTTATAAGCAATCATGTTACTTAAAAATTGGTTTAGAGTCCTAGAAACGCGTTGTTAGATGTTTCATAACTTCGTCAAACTTGTACAAAGCTCATTGAGACACTTATAAGCATTCATGTTGCATAAAACTTGGTTTAGAGTCCTAGCAACCACATTGTTAGACGTTTCATAAGTTCGTCAAACTTGTACAAAGCTGATTGAGACACTTATAAGCACTCATGTTGCATGAAACTTGGTTTAGAGTCCTAGAAACGCGTTGTTAGATGTTTCATTAGTTCGTCAAACTTGTACAAAGCTCATTGAGACACTTATAAGAACTCATGTTGAAAGAAACTTGGTTTAGAGTCCTAGAAACCGCGTTGTTAGATGTTTCATAAGTTCGTCAAACTAGTACAAAGCTCATTGAGACACTTATATGCACTCATGTTGCATGACACTTCGTTTAAAGTCTTAGAAACCGCGTTGTTAGATGTTTCATAAGTTCGTCAAACTAGTACAAAGCTCATTGAGACACTTAGAAGCACTCATGTTGCATGACACTTCTTTTAGAATCTTACAAACCGCGTTGTTAGATGTTTCATAAGTTCATCAAACATGTACAAAGCTCATTGAGACACTTATAAGCAGTCATGTTACATAAAACTTGGATTAGAGTCCTAGAAACGCGTTGTTAGATGTTTCATAACTTCGTCAAACTTGTACAAAGCTCATTGAGACACTTACAAGCACTCATGTTGCATGACACTTTGTTTAGAGTCTTAGAAACCGCGTTGTTAGATGTTTCATAAGTTCGTAAAACTTGTACAAAGCTCATTGAGACACTTATAAGAACTCATGTTGCATAAAACTTGGATTAGAGTCCTAGCAACCACATTGTTAGACGTTACATAAGTTCGTCAAACTAGTACAAAGCGCATTGAGACACTTATAAGTACTCATGTTGCATGAAACTTAGTTTAGAGTCCTAGAAACGCGTTGTTAGATGTTTCATAAGTTCGTCAAACAAATACAAAGCTCATTGAGACACTTATAAGAACTCATGTTGCATGAAACTTGGTTTAGAGTCCTAGAAACGAGTTGTTAGATTTTTTATAAGTTCGTCAAACTTGTAAAAAGCTCATTGAGACACTTATAAGCACTCATATTGCATGAAACTTGGTTTAGAGTCCTAGAAACTCCTTGTTAGATGTTTCTTTAATTCGTCAAACTTGTACAAAGCTCATTGAGACACTTATAAGAACTCATGTTGAAAAAAACTTGGTTTAGAGTCGTAGAAACTGCGTTGTTAGATGTTTCATAAGTTCGTCAAACTAGTACAAAGCTCATTGAGACACTTATAAGCACTCATGTTGCATGAAACTTAGTTTAGAGTCCTAGAAACCGCGTTGTTAGATGTTTCATAAGTTCGTCGAACTTGTACAAAGCTCATTGAGACACTTATAAGCACTCATGTTGCATGAAACTTGGTTTAGAGTCCTAGAAACCGCGTTGTAAGATGTTTCATAAGTTCGTCAAACTAGTACAAAGCTCATTGAGAGACTTATAAACAGTCATGTTGCATGACACTTCGTTTAGAGTCTTAGAAACCGCGTTGTTAGATGTTTCATAAGTTCGTCAAACTTGTACAAAGCTCATTGAGACACTTATAAGCAGTCATGTTACATAAAACTTGGTTTAGAGTCCTAGAAACGCGTTGTTAGATGTTTCATAACTTCGTCAAACTTGTACAAAGCTCATTGAGACACTTATAAGCACTCATGTTGCATAAAACTTGGTTTAGAGTCCTAGCAACCACATTGTTAGACGTTTCATAAGTTCGTAAAACTTGTAGAAAGCTGATTGAGACACTTATAAGCACTCATGTTGCATGAAACTTGGTTTAGAGTCCTAGAAACGCGTTGTTAGATGTTACATTAGTTCGTCAAACTTGTACAAAGCTCATTGAGACACTTATAAGAACTCATGTTGAAAGAAACTTGGTTTAGAGTCCTAGAAACCGCGTTGTTAGATGTTTCATAAGTTTGTCAAAAAAGTACAAAGCTCATTGAGACACTTATAAGCAGTTATGTTGCATGAAACTTAGTTTAGAGTCCTAGAAACCGCGTTGTTAGATGTTTCATAAGTTCATCGAACTTGTACAAAGCTCATTGAGACACTTATAAGAACTCATGTTGCATGACACTTCGTTTAGAGTCTTAGTAACAGCGTTGTTAGATGTTTCATAAGTTCGTCAAACTAGTACAAAGCTCATTGAGAGACTTATAAGCAGTCATATTGCATGACACTTCGTTTAGAATCTTACAAACTGCGTTGTTAGATGTTTCATAAGTTCTATAATATTGTACAAAGCTCATTGAGACACTTATAAGCACTCATGTTGCATAATACTTGGTTTAGGGTCCTAGAACTGTGTTGTTAGATGTTTCATAAGTTCGTCAAACTTGTACAAAGCTAATTGAGACACTTATAAGAACTCATGTTGCATAAAACTTGGATTAGAGTCCTAGCAACCACATTGTTAGACGTTACATAAGTTCGTCAAACTAGTACAAAGCGCATTGAGACACTTATAAGCACTTATGTTGCATGAAACTTAGTTTAGAGTCCTAGAAACGCGTTGTTAGATGTTTCATAAGTTCGTCAAACTAATACAAAGCTCATTGAGACACTTATAAGAACTCATGTTGCATGAAACTTGGTTTAGAGTCCTAGAAACGAGTTGTTAGATTTTTCATAAGTTCGTCAAACTTGTAGAAAGCTCATTGAGATACTTATAAGCACTCATATTGCATGAAACTTGGTTAAGAGTCCTAGAAACTCCTTGTTAGATGTTTCTTTAATTCGTCAAACTTGTACAAAGCTCATTAAGACACTTATAAGAACTCATGTTGAAAAAAAGTTGGTTTAGAGTCCTAGAAACCGCGTTGTTAGATGTTTCATAAGTTTGTCAAACTAGTACAAAGCTCATTGAGACACTTATAAGCACTCATGTTGCATGAAACTTAGTTTAGAGTCCTAGAAACCGCGTTGTTAGATGTTTCATAAGTTCATTGAACTTGTACAAAGCTCATTGAGACACTTATAAGCACTCATGTTGCATGAAACTTGGTTTAGAGTCCTAGAAACCACGTTGTAAGATGTTTCATAAGTTCGTCAAACTAGTACAAAGCTCATTGAGACACTTATAAGCACTCATGTTGAATGAAACTTGATTTAGAGTCCTAGAAACGCGTTGTTAGATGTTTCATAAGTTCGTCAGACTTGTACAAAGCTCATTGAGACACTTATAAGCAATCATGTTGAATGAAACTTGGTTTAGAGTCCTAGAAACTGCGTTGGAAGATGTTTCATAAGTTCGTCAAACTAGTACAAAGCTCATTGAGAGACTTATAAACAGTCATGTTGCATGACACTTCGTTTAGAGTCTTAGAAACCGCGTTGTTAGATGTTTCATAAGTTCGTCAAACTTGTACAAAGCTCATTGAGACACTTATAAGCAGTCATGTTACATAAAAATTGGTTTAGAGTACTAGAAACGCGTTGTTAGATGTTTCATAACTTCGTCAAACTTGTACAAAGCTCATTGAGACACTTATAAGCACTCATGTTGCATAAAACTTGGTTTAGAGTCCTAGCAACCACATTGTTAGACGTTTCATAAGTTCGTCAAACTTGTACAAAGTTGATTGAGACACTTATAAGCACTCATGTTGCATGAAACTTGGTTTAGAGTCCTAGAAACGCGTTGTTAGATGTTTCATTAGTTCGTCAAACTTGTACAAAGCTCATTGAGACACTTATAAGAACTCATGTTGAAAGAAACTTGGTTTAGAGTCCTAGAAACCGCATTGTTAGATGTTTCATAAGTTCGTCAAACTAGTACAAAGCTCATTGAGACACTTATAAGCACTCATGTTGCATGAAACTTAGTTTAGAGTCTTAGAAACCGCGTTGTTAGATGTTTCATAAGTTCGTCGAACTTGTACAAAGCTCATTGAGACACTTAGAAGCACTCATGTTGCATGAAACTTGGTTTAGAGTCCTAGAAACCACGTTGTAAGATGTTTCATAAATTCGTCAAACTAGTACAAAGCTCATTGAGACACTTATAAGCACTCATGTTGCATGACACTTCGTTTAAAGTCTTAGAAACCGCGTTGTTAGATGTTTCATAAGTTCGTCAAACTAGTACAAAGCTCATTGAGAGACTTATAAGCAGTCATGTTGCATGACACTTCTTTTAGAATCTTACAAACCGCGTTGTTAGATGTTTCATAAGTTCATCAAACATGTACAAAGCTCATTGAGACACTTATAAGCAGTCATGTTACATAAAACTTGGATTAGAGTCCTAGAAACGCGTTGTTAGATGTTTCATAACTTCGTCAAACTTGTACAAAGCTCATTGAGACACTTACAAGCACTCATGTTGCATGACACTTTGTTTAGAGTCTTAGAAACCGCGTTGTTAGATGTTTCATAAGTTCGTCAAACTTGTACAAAGCTCATTGAGACACTTATAAGAACTCATGTTGCATAAAACTTGGATTAGAGTCCTAGCAACCACATTGTTAGACGTTACATAAGTTCGTCAAACTAGTACAAAGCGCATTGAGACACTTATAAGCACTCATGTTGCATGAAACTTAGTTTAGAGTCCTAGAAACGCGTTGTTAGATGTTTCATAAGTTCGTCAAACTAATACAAAGCTCATTGAGACACTTATAAGAACTCATGTTGCATGAAACTTGGTTTAGAGTCCTAGAAACGGGTTGTTAGATTTTTCATAAGTTCGTCAAACTTGTAAAAAGCTCATTGAGACACTTATAAGCACTCATATTGCATGAAACTTGGTTTATAGTCCTAGAAATTCCTTGTTAGATGTTTCTTTAATTCGTCAAACTTGTACAAAGCTCATTGAGACACTTATAAGAACTCATGTTGAAAAAAACTTGGTTTAGAGTCCTAGAAACCGCGTTGTTAGATGTTTCATAAATTCGTCAAACTAGTACAAAGCTCATTGAGACACTTATAAGCACTCATGTTGCATGAAACTTAGTTTAGAGTCCTAGAAACCGCGTTGTTAGATGTTTCATAAGTTCGTCGAACTTGTACAAAGCTCATTGAGACACTTATAAGCACTCATGTTGCATGAAACTTGGTTTAGAGTCCTAGAAACCGCGTTGTAAGATGTTTCATAAGTTCGTCAAACTAGTACAAATGATGAGTGGTGAAGAAATGTGTCATCCATCAGATGGAGAAGCATGGAAACACTTTCATCAGGTACACCCTAATTTTGCTTCTGAGCCAAGAAATGTTTACCTTGGGTTATGCCAAGACGGTTTTAGTCCATTTGGTATGTCAGGACATAACTATTCATTATGGCCTGTAATTTTGACTCCGTATAATCTGCCCCCAGAGAGGTGTATGAAACAAGAATTTATGTTTCTTACAGTTCTAGTTCCTGGACCTAAACATCCGAAGAAAAGTCTTGATATTTTTCTTCAACCATTAATAGAAGAGTTAAAGGAATTATGGGCTAACGGTGTTCAAGCATATGATATTTCTACCAAGCAGAACTTTCTCTTAAAATCTGTACTTATGTGGACGATTAGTGATTTTCCAGCTTATGGTATGCTTTCTGGATGGACAACCCATGGTCGTTTAGCATGTCCTTATTGTTTAGATCATACCAATGCATTTCAGTTGAAGAATGGTAGAAAAACAAGCTGGTTTGATTGTCATCGTTGTTTTCTACCGACTAATCATAGCTATCGGAGAAACAAGAAAAATTTTAAACGAGGGAACCTTGTTAGTGAAACTCCACCTGAACTCGTTACCAGTGAAGAACTCTTGAACGAAGTTAATTATTTGCCAAAAAGTGTTGATTGTGGAGGAAACCATGGAAAGTTACAAGGATATGGTGCAACTCACAACTGGCATAAGCAAAGTATTTTTTGGGAGTTACCATATTGGAAAGATCATATGCTTCGACATAATCTTGACGTAATGCATATCGAAAAGAATTTTTTTGATAATATCATGCATACTCTACTAAACGTGCAGGGGAAGACAAAAGATAATATTAAATCACGACTTGATTTAAAAGAGTATTGTAATCGACCAGACTTGCACTTATCAACCGATGGAAAGGCACCATTCCCAATTTTTAGACTAAAATCCGATGCAAAAACATCTTTTCTACAATGGCTCGAAAAAGATGTTAAGTTTTCTGATGGGTATGCATCAAGTTTATCCAACTGTGTTGATTTTTCTGGAGGAAAATTAACAGGAATGAAAAGCCATGATTGTCATGTTTTGATGCAAAGACTACTTCCCATTGCGTTTGTGGAGCTTATGGAAAAACCCGTTCATGAAGCCCTTTCGAGTAAGTATATTCTGTATTCTTTTGTTCAAATTTAAAAAAATCTAATTTAACATCAAATTTGATTTTAGAAACTAATTTTTTTTTTAGGTGTTAGCTTATTTTTCCGGGATATTTGTGCAAGAACTTTACACAAAGATAGTGTTGCAATGTTGGAACGGAATATTTGTATGGTTATTTGTAACCTTGAAAAAATATTTCCTCCTTCCTTTTTTGATGTTATGGAGCATTTGCCTATTCATTTGCCAAATGAAGCTCGTTTGGGAGGGCCAGTGCAATTTAGGTGGATGTATCCTTTTGAAAGATATATGGGTCATTTAAAAAGGAAAGTAAAAAATAAAGCAAAAGTAGAAGGCTCAATCGTGGAACAATACATTAATGAAGAAATTTCTACTTTTGGTACTTATTACTTTGAGCCACATATCAAGACAAAGAGTCGAGTAGGAAACCGACACAATGAAGGAGAAGATCAATATATGTATGAGACTGGTGAAATTCCAGAAATATTTTCTCAACAAGGGAGAGGCAGTGGTAGAGAAAAAGAGATCTGGTTACAAGACAAAGATTACGAAATTGCTCATAGATATATTTTGTTGAATTGTGAAGAATTAAAAGATTTTGAAAGGTACGTGAATATGCATACATTATATTCTCATTATTATAATCAATATTTTATTGAGTATATTTTTTATAGGTTGTTCGATGAAAATATGACTTCTATGGAAGTTAGTGGAAACAATTTAATCTCAGGCAGAGAAAAAGAATTTGTAACTTGGTTACAAAAACATGTAAGAAATTATTAGCTATTAAAAAATTCTAATTATTTTATTAATAAAATATAAAAAAATTATATGTTAATAAAATTCAGGTCGAAGATACTTGGAGTTTTAATTCATATCCAAAGTGGCTAAAATCACTCGTCCAAGGTCCAGCCATAAACGTTAAAAGTTGGCCGATGTACTTTTGTCGTGGATATATGTTTCACACATATGATTATGGGAAAGATAAAAAGAATGCTAACTACGGAGTTTGTGTGAAGAGTACATCAAGTGAAGAACATGATTTCTATGGTGTGTTGAGAGAGATTTTAGAACTCCAATATCCCGGAGGAGATGAGCTCACAATTGTAGTTTTTAAATGTGATTGGTATGACTCTACACATGGTCGAGGTATACGCATAAACAAGACAGGGATTACCGATGTTAATACGCAAGGCGTTATGGAACATATGATCCGTTTATTTTGGCTTCGGATCAAGTATGTTACGTACCGTATCCGCGGATAACTCAGAAAAGAGATCAACAATGGAAAGCAGCAATAGTTATACAACCGAGAGGAAAAATATTGCACAATCAAAATACGGATTTGACTCCTATGCAATACGAAAGTATTTATCCTGCCGTTGATGTTGATCCATTGCAAATCGAAACACTAATAGATTTACAAGGTCAAATAGAAATTCTTGATGAAGAAGAAGAAGCCACAGAATTTGGATCTGATGATGAATACGAGAATCAAGATCTCATAAGTGATAATGAATCTGAATAATATTTATACTTACTCTTTTTATTTTCAGAATTCTTTATAGCTTTTATTAGATATTATATATTTTTCTCTTCTTCTTCTCTCTTGTGTTCTCCCGAAACTTTCTTGGTGCAATAATAATAATTTTAAATCATTTAAACCAAATGAGTGTTGAATATTCTATCACAACTTTTCAACTTTTTTTTTTTAGACGAAACACTCTTCCAATATTAAAGAGAAGAAAAACAACTTTAATTAGTTTAGTGGTAGGTTTGAGTCTTATCTTCTTTTCTTTTTCAAAAAAATAATAATTAGAATTGGAATTGAAATAAAATAAAATTGAGAAACCCAAATTTTGAGGTCACAAGGAAAAAACTCAAAAGAGAGCTCGAAGAAGAAGAGAGGGTTGTTGTTGTTGTTACCGTATCCGTTGTCGCTGCTGCGTTTAGATGTAGGAGTGAGGCTGAGACGACGGGAAGAGACGGTGATCGAGATCGGAAATTGGGGAATTGTCGTCGCGACTGTCAATATTTCGATTTTTGTTCTCTCTCGCGACTGTTGAAATCTGGAAGGTTTTAAATACATAAATGGTGATTGGGTTTCACGACCTTTAGGGATCAATTTTGTGAAAACCCAGATGTGATTTTGTTAGTTTTAAGCAGAGGAAAGGCTCGCCGAGAGGTTTTCAGCCGTGGTTGTCACAGATTCTTGTGGTTCCCATGAAAACGAAGATGTAGAAGCTACAATCAAACAACAGGTTCTGTGTATTCATACTTTAGCTTTCTCTTTAGCATATGTGTTTACTTGGTCATGTTGTGAGCTTCTCTTACTTTGTTGTGATTTCTTTATATGTGCCTAGGTGGAGGAGAATAACCTCTTAAAGTCTGAACTTCAAATAAAATACCTTTGGTTTGCCAAATATGTAAGTAGCTTTTGATTTTGCAATTTTGATTGTTGACTAAACCGACAAGGAAGGCGATGGTGTGCCCCTTATTAGATATATGGCATCTTTGGTGAAGCTTTGAATCATTCAATTTACGGTTTTAAGCTCTTTCTATTACTTAGGTTTCTCGATTAAATAACAATTAATCATAACCTAGAGATCTTATTGCATATTCCTTTCTCTGTTTGGTCTTGAGTTAGATATATATATATATATTCAAGCGATGTTCTTTACTTTCTCTCTTTGGATTTATGAGTTTTTGTTTGGTGAAATTGAACTAACATAGATGTCATTCTTTGATACAGATATCTATATAACATCTATTAACCATGAAGAAAGGAATGATACGATGGGATGATAATGATTATGAAATATGACTCGCGTCTCCGTGGAAGATATCTTCTGTGAAGAGAAGAACTAATCACAATCTCTAGCTTTTAAACAATTGCATTATGATGTTACTTTCTCTTTTTTTTAAATACGATGATTGGTTGATTTAGGTACAAGCTGGTGAAAGACTAGAACAAGAATGCTTAACGAAGAGAAATCATTCAACTACTATGGAGGTAAATAGTTCTTTTTATTTTATTCTCAGCCAATGTTTAGCACGTTATAACTCACATCTAGAGACAATTACTTAAGAGTCGATTACTTAAATGCTTATTGCTTATTTAGAAAAAAATAATTGATTCTTTTTTATTGTAAGCGGTAAACTCTTTGCCTAAAACCCGCCTAAAATATAATGAATATTTGATAATAATATTGGTTTCCCACTTAAGGTATCTAAATACCCTAAATATCACCCACTATATATATGAAGTATTATTCTCCTTTTACTTTCAACCCTAAGAAAGCTAATATCTCTTCTTTTTTTTCTCACGGCTGCTGCCTCTTTAAAGGTTAGGTCATATATAAAAATTTTATTTTTCTTCTACATCACTTTTAACAGAATTCAGATTTTTGATTGTTATGCTTTGCTAATGTAATATTATTGTAGATGTAGATAATATATATATGATACCACAATTTAAGCCTGATGCAAACTTTTTGATTTTGTTTTGCGTAAAACTATATTTATCTTTGGCTCAATTTGATTGTTTTCTATGCTCTTACAGATGGCTCGTCCACCTCTTCCAATACCTGCTGCAAATTCTGAGCCACATGAAGTTGTTGAAGAATTTGCACCCGTCTACAGTGATGTACGAGTACTCCATCCCTCTCGTAGGAATGGAGCAAAATGGTATTGCTTTTTATTTTTTTTCAAAACACTATAACATAACATAAATATGAACATAATTTTTTTAATTTCATATGCAACAGGTTCAAAAACAACACTGAAGTATCCACTTGTGTTAGAAAAATCATCGAAGGTTGTTTTAAAGGCCCTTGGTACAGTTGGAAAAGAGTCCCATCTTTTTATAAAGATGCGTGGTTTACAACATTTAAGGTAGATTTGTATGGTATATAATATATTTTTCACGATTTATTTTATACTTATACATTTATGGTATTATATGTATTGTAGTCAAAGTTTGAGTGGGAGGCTTCTATTGATGGTTTGGTAAAACCAACTTTGAGAAACTTGCTGCCTCTCGCCTGAGAGGAATGGTTAGCCTAGCAAAGGCTAATAGAAACAAACCTGAGTGGATTCTCAATCAGCATTGGACCGTGATGATGACGTATTGGAGAACAACGGCGGCTAAAGAAAAAAGTGATAAAGCGCGTTCTTCTCGGTTATGCGACCGTAATGGCTTAGGCCCACATCGACATAGATCTGGCTCCCGTTCCTATGCGAAAGTCCAAGATTTTTTGGTAAAGTTTTTATTTCTTCGATTTATTCTCTAAATCATTTATATTTATTTGAAAAGATGTGTTCTTTACTTTTTAATTTTTCTTTCTTTAGGAGGCAAATAACGAAGATTCTTCGTTTATAGCTGTCATGAAAAAAACAAATCAAAAATCTGACGGAACATTTGTTGATGAAAAAGCACGACTAATTTCAGAGAAGTATGATGAACTTGTGCAAGAATGCTTGCTAGAGATGAATTCCAACGGAGAAGGTTTGACAGAAAGTAGTTTTACTCAATTGGAGAAAAATGAACTCTATAAGAAGGTAATATCATGTTTTGTTTGAATGTATGATTACCTACTTAATGTGACATAGCCTTGTGGGTTTTGATTTGATGAGTCTGCTTCTTATATATAAAATTAGTTAGATTTCCGAATTTATCTTTTTGTTTTATGACTTTTGCTAGAATCTGTCTGGTGTTTGTTTTGATGATCAAGTTCTTGATTTAATTTAATAGAATCTTACATGTTTGTTGTGGTGATTTATGATATTACTTACAAAGTTTATGATAGTCATTTCATATTATTGATTTACTTGTGCTTTTTTGTAGGCTGCTGGGCTATCAAAACAAGGTCGTGTTTTTGGTCTTGGATCAATTCAAACTGAAGTTTCTATACCTTTTAGTACCTCTTCAGGTTTTCAACAATCTCCCGAAGAAGTGGAAACACTCACCAACCGAGTTAAAGAGCTAGAAACTCAGGTAGAGAAGAGTCGTGTTGACAATTTGCTTTTCACTAATCGTCTTGAAGCTATTGAGAAAATTTGCTTCCCTACAAACGACGAAGAGCTTTAGTTTGTCTGCTTGCACTTTTTATGTTTGGATTTTTTATTTCATAATACTTATGTTTTATTTCGTTTTCAAGTTTTGCTCTTTTGGTTTATTTAGGTTATTTTCTTTTATGAGATCAATATAATAATATTATTTTTATTAAGTAGTTTATATTAATATATGCTTTTTAAAATTCATATCAAGAACTTTCTAATTATATTTGTAAATGTTATTATGATAAATATCTGAAAATAAAGTCATTATTAATGTTAAATTCAAGATTTTGTTTTAGTTAAAAACGTAACTATAACTTGGAACATTTTATTAGTCACATAATATGACAGTTTAGAAAGAAGATATTTAAGTTAGTAACTGGGACGAATATATGACGAAATAAAACAACTTTAACGTCCTGAATAGTGACAAATAAGGGTAAATATATTAATCACAAAATTTGATGATTTTAATACGATGTTTTAGTTAATAATTGTGATGAAATTATAATGATTATTTAGTCATCATTTGTAACAATTCAAGACAAAAATATTGTTGCAGTTAGTGACAATATTATGACGTTATCATAGTCACCAAAAATGACCTTTGTAAGACAAATTATTTAGTCATTAGTTGGGTTAATTCTATTACTTTCCAATAAGTAACTATTTGTGACAAAATAGGTAATAATAGTTAGTCGTTATTTGTGACAAAATGGTTACTAATTTAAAGTCATCAATTATGACACCTTGAGACATAAATATCGTTGTATTTAGTGACATAATTAGGACCTTTAATAGTCACACCCAATGACGTTTCCTAGACAAATTTCGAAGTCACTATTTAGGACAATTATGTTACATTTGAATGTTGTCAATATTTGTCACAAAATGGTTACACGATTTTATTGTGACAATGCATGTGACGAATTTGTTACAAAAAAGAGGTTGTGACACTTTTATTGTTACTGTTCAATTTTGTTTTAAGTTCGTCACAATAAAAATATTGTGACGAAATTATCGTTATTCTGATGATTTTTTTCGTTACAATATGAACTTTTTCTTGTAGTGAGAGACTTATAAACAGTCATGTTGCATGACACTTCGTTTAGAGTCTTAGAAACCGCGTTGTTAGATGTTTCATAAGTCCGTCAAACTTGTACAAAGCTCATTGAGACACTTATAAGCAGTCATGTTACATAAAACTTGGTTTAGAGTCCTATAAACGCGTTGTTAGATGTTTCATAACTTCGTCAAACTTGTACAAAGCTCATTGAGACACTTATAAGCACTTATGTTGCATAAAACTTGGTTTAGAGTCCTAGCAACCACATTGTTAGACGTTTCATAAGTTCGTAAAACTTGTAGAAAGCTGATTGAGACACTTATAAGCACTCATGTTGCATGAAACTTGGTTTATAGTCCTAGAAACGCGTTGTTAGATATTTCATTAGTTCGTCAAACTTGTACAGAGCTCATTGAGACACTTATAAGAACTCATGTTGAAAGAAACTTGGTTGAGTCCTAGAAACCGCGTTGTTAGATGTTTCATAAGTTTGTCAAACTAGTACAAAGCTCATTGAGACACTTATAAGCACTCATGTTGCATGAAACTTAGTTTAGAGTCCTAGAAACCGCGTTGTTAGATGTTTCATAAGTTCATCGAACTTGTACAAAGCTCATTGAGACACTTATAAGCACTCATGTTGCATGAAACTTGGTTTAGAGTCCTAGAAACCACGTTGTAAGATGTTTCATAAGTTCGTCAAACTAGTACAAAGCTCATTGAGACACTTATAAGCACTCATGTTGCCTGACACTTCGTTTAGAGTCTTAGTAACCGGGTTGTTAGATGTTTCATAAGTTCGTCAAACTAGTACAAAGCTCATTGAGAGACTTATAAGCAGTCATATTGCATGACACCTCGTTTAGAATCTTACAAACCGCGTTGTTAGATGTTTCATAAGTTCATCAAACATGTACAAAGCTCATTAGGACACTTATAAGCAGTCATGTTACATAAAACTTGAATTAGAGTCCTAGAAACGCGTTGTTAGATGTTTCATAACTTCGTCAAAGTTGTACAAAGCTCATTGAGACACTTATAAGCACTCATGTTGCATGACACTTTGTTTAGAGTCTTAGAAACCGCGTTGTTAGATGTTTCATAAGTTCGTTAATCTTGTACAAAGCTCATTGAGACACTTATAAGCACTCATGTTGAATAATACTTGGTTTAGGGTCCTAGAAACGCGTTGTTAGATGTTTCATAAGTTCGTCAAACTTGTACAAAGCTCATTGAGACACTTATAAGAACTCATGTTGCATAAAACTTGGATTAGAGTCCTAGCAACCACATTGTTAGACGTTACATAAGTTCGTCAAACTAGTACAAAGCGCATTGAGACACTTATAAGCACTCATGTTGCATGGAACTTAGTTTAGAGTCCTAGAAACGCGTTGTTAGATGTTTCATAAGTTTGTCAAACTAATACAAAGCTCATTGAGACACTTATAAGAACTCATATTGCATGAAACTTGGTTTAGAGTCCTAGAAACGAGTTGTTAGATTTTTCATAAGTTTGTCAAACTTGTACAAAGCTCATTGAGACACTTATAAGCACTCATATTGCATGAAACTTGGTTTAGGGTCCTAGAAACTCCTTGTTAGATATTTCTTTAATTCGTCAAACTTGTACAAAGCTCATTGAGACACTTATAAGAACTCATGTTGAAAAAAATTTAGTTTAGAGTCCTAGAAACCGCGTTGTTAGATGTTTCGTAAGTTCGTCAAACTAGTACAAAGCTCATTGAGACACTTATAAGCACTCATGTTGCATGAAACTTAGTTTAGAGTCCTAGAAACCGCGTTGTTAGATGTTTCATAAGTTCGTCGAACTTGTACAAAGCTCATTGAGACACTTATAAGCACTCATGTTGCATGAAACTTGGTTTAGAGTCTTAGAAACCGCATTGTAAGATGTTTCATAAGTTCGTCAAACTAGTACAAAGCTCATTGAGATACTTATAAGAAGTCATGTTGAATGACACTTCGTTTAGAATCTTAGAAACCGCGTTGTAAGATGTTTCATAAGTTCGTCAAACATGTACAAAGCTCATTGAGACACTTATAAGTAGTCATGTTACATAAAACTTGGTTTAGAGTCCTAGAAACGCGTTGTTAGATGTTTCATAACTTCGTCAAACTTGTACAAAGCTCATTGAGACACTTATAAGCAATCATGTTGCATAAAACTTGGTTTAGAGTCCTAGAAACTCTTTGGTAGATGTTTCTTTAATTCGTCAAACTTGTACAAAGCTCATTGAGACACTTATAAGAACTCATGTTGAAAAAACATGGTTTAGAGTCTTAGAAACCGCGTTGTTAGATGTTTCATAAGTTCGTCAAACTTGTACAAAGCTCATAGAGACACTTATAAGCACTCATGTTGCATAAAACTTGGTTTAGATTCCTAGAAACGCGTTGTTAGATGTTTCATAAGTTCGTCGAACTTGTACAAAGCTCATTGAGACACCTATAAGCACTCATGTTGCATGAAACTTGGTTTAGAGTCCTAGAAACCACGTTGTAAGATGTTTCATAAGTTTGCCAAACTAGTACAAAGCTAATTGAGACACTTATAAGCACTCATGTTGCATGAAACTTGGTTTAGAGTCCTAGAAACCGCGTTGTTAGATGTTTCATAAGTTCGTCAAACTAGTACAAAGCTCATTGAGAGACTTATAAGCAGTCATGTTGCATGACACTTCGTTTAGAATCTTACAAACCGCGTTGTTAGATGTTTCATAAGTTCATCAAACATGTACAAAGCTCATTGAGACACTTATAAGCAGTCATGTTACATAAAACTTGGATTAAAGTCCTAGAAACGCGTTGTTAGATGTTTCATAACTTCGTCAAACTTGTACAAAGCTCATTGAGACACTTACAAGCACTCATGTTGCATGACACTTTGTTTAGAGTCTTAGAAACCGCGTTGTTAGATGTTTCATAAGTTCGTTAAACTTGTGCAAAGCTCATTGAGACACTTATAAGCACTCATGTTGCATAATACTTGGTTTAGGGTCCTAGAAACGCGTTGTTAGATGTTTCATAAGTTCGTCAAACTTGTACAAAGCTCATTGAGACACTTATAAGAACTCATGTTGCATAAAACTTGGATTAGAGTCCTAGCAACCACATTGTTAGACGTTACATAAGTTCGTCAAACTAGTACAAAGCGCATTGAGACACTTATAAGCACTCATGTTGAATGAAACTTAGTTTAGAGTCCTAGAAACGCGTTGTTAGATGTTTCATAAGTTCGTCAAACTAATACAAAGCTCATTGAGACACTTATAAGAACTCATGTTGCATGAAACTTGGTTTAGAGTCCTAGAAACGAGTTGTTAGATTTTTCATAAGTTTTTCAAACTTGTACAAAGCTCATTGAGACACTTATAAGCACTCATATTGCATGAAACTTGGTTTAGAGTCCTAGAAACTCCTTGTTATATGTTTCTTTAATTCGTCAAACTTGTAAAAAGCTCATTGACACGCTTATAAGAACTCATGTTGAAAAAAAATTGGTTTAGAGTCCTAGAAACCGCGTTGTTAGATGTTTCATAAGTTCGTCAAACTAGTACAAAGCTCATTGAGACACTTATAAGCACTCATGTTGCATGAAACTTAGTTTAGAGTCCTAGAAACCGCGTAGTTAGATGTTTCATAAGTTCGTCGAACTTGTACAAAGCTCATTGAGACACTTATAAGCACTCATGTTGCATGAAAATTGGTTTAGAGTCCTAGAAACCGCGTTGTAAGATGTTTCATAAGTTCGTCAAACTAGTACAAAGCTCATTGAGATACTTATAAGAAGTCATGTTGAATGACACTTCATTTAGAATCTTAGAAACCGCGTTGTTAGATGTTTCATAAGTTCGTCAAACATGTACAAAGCTCATTGAGACACTTATAAGTAGTCATGTTACATAAAACTTGGTTTAGAGTCCTAGAAACGCGTTGTTAGATGTTTCATAACTTCGTCAAACTTGTACAAAGCTCATTGAGACACTTATAAGCACTCATGTTGCATAAAACTTGGTTTAGAGTCCTAGAAACTCCTTGTTAGATGTTTCTTTAATTCGTCAAACTTGTACAAAGCTCATTGAGACACTTATAAGAACTCATGTTGAAAAAAACTTGGTTTAGAGTCCTAGAAACCGCGTTGTTAGATGTTTCATAAGTTCGTCAAACTAGTACAAAGCTCATTGAGACACTTATAAGCACTCATGTTGCATGAAACTTAGTTTAGAGTCCTAGAAACCGCGTTGTTAGATGTTTCATAAGTTCGTCGAACTTGTACAAAGCTCATTGAGACACTTAGAAGCACTCATGTTGCATGAAACTTGGTTTAGAGTCCTAGAAACCACGTTGTAAGATGTTTCATTAGTTCGTCAAACTAGTACAAAGCTCATTGAGACACTTATAAGCACTCATGTTGCATGACACTTCGTTTAAAGTCTTAGAAACCACGTTGTTAGATGTTTGATAAGTTTGTCAAACTAGTACAAAGCTCATTGAGAGACTTATAAGCAGTCATGTTGCATGACACTTCGTTTAGAATCTTACAAACCGCGTTGTTAGATGTTTCACAAGTTCATCAAACATGTACAAAGCTCATTGAGACACTTATAAGCAGTCATGTTACATAAAACTTGGATTAGAGTCCTAGAAACGCGTTGTTAGATGTTTCATAACTTCGTCAAACTTGTACATAGCTCATTGAGACACTTATAAGCACTCATGTTGCATGACACTTTGTTTAGAGTCTTAGAAACCACGTTGTAAGATGTTTCATAAGTTCTTCAAACTAGTACAAAGCTCATTGAGACACTTATAAGCACTCATGTTGCATGACACTTCGTTTAGAATCTTACAAACCGCGTTGTTAGATGTTTCATAAGTTCATCAAACTTGTACAAAGCTCATTGAGACACATATAAGCACTCATGTTGCATAATACTTGGTTTAGGGTCCTAGAAACGCGTTGTTAGATGTTTCATCAGTTCGTCAAACTTGTACAAAGCTCATTGAGACACTTATAAGAACTCATGTTGCATAAAACTTGGATTAGAGTCCTAGCAACCACATTGTTAGAAGTTACATAAGTTCTACAAACTAGTACAAAGCGCATTTAGACACTTATAAGCACTCATGTTGCATGAAATTTAGTTTAGAGTCCTAGAAACGCGTTGTTAGATGTTTCATAAGTTCGTCAAACTAATAAAAAGCTCATTGAGACACTTATAAGAACTCATGTTGCATGAAACTTGGTTTAGAGTCCTAGAAACGAGTTGTTAGATTTTTCATAAGTTCGTCAAACTTGTACAAAGCTGATTGAGACACTTATAAGCACTCATGTTGCATGAAACTTGGTTTAGAGTCCTAGAAACGCGTTGTTAGATGTTTCATTATTTCGTCAAACCTGTACAAAGTTCATTGAGACACTTATAAAACTCATGTTGAAAGAAACTTGGTTTAGAGTCCTAGAAACCGCGTTGTTAGATGTTTCATAAGTTCGTCAAACTAGTACAAAGCTCATTGAGACACTTATAAGTAGTCATGTTGCATGAAACTTAGTTTAGAGTCCTAGAAACCGCGTTGTTAGATGTTTCATAAGTTCGTCGAACTTGTACAAAGCTAATTGAGACACTTATAAGCACTCATGTTGCATGAAACTTGGTTTAGAGTCCTAGAAACCGCGTTGTTAGATGTTTCATAAGTTTGTCAAACTAGTACAAAGCTCATTGAGAGACTTATAAGCAGTCATGTTGCATGACACTTCGTTTAGAATCTTACAAACCGCGTTGTTAGATGTTTCATAAGTTCATCAAACATGTACAAAGCTCATTGAGACACTTATAAGCAGTCATGTTACATAAAACTTGGATTAGAGTCCTAGAAACGCGTTGTTAGATGTTTCATAACTTCGTCAAACTTGTACAAAGCTCATTGAGACACTTACAAGCACTCATGTTGCATGACACTTTATTTAGAGTCTTAGAAACCGCGTTGTTAGATGTTTCATAAGTTCGTTAAACTTGTACAAAGCTCATTGAGACACTTATAAGCACTCATGTTTCATAATACTTGGTTTAGGGTCCTAGAAACGCGTTGTTAGATGTTTCATAAGTTCGTCAAACTTGTACAAAGCTCATTGAGACACTTATAAGAACTCATGTTGCATAAAACTTGGATTAGAGTCCTAGCAACCACATTGTTAGACGTTACATAAGTTCTACAAACTAGTACAAAGCGCATTGAGACACTTATAAGCACTCATGTTGCATGAAACTTAGTTTAGAGTCCTAGAAACGCGTTGTTAGATGTTTCATAAGTTCGTCAAACTAATACAATGCTCATTGAGACATTTATAAGAACTCATATTGCATGAAACTTGGTTTAGAATCCTAGAAACGAGTTGTTAGATTTTTCATAAGTTCGTCAAACTTGTACAAAGCTCATTGAGACACTTATAAGCACTCATATTGCATGAAACTTGGTTTAGAGTCCTAGAAACTCCTTGTTAGATGTTTCTTTAATTCGTCAAACTTGTACAAAGCTCATTGAGACACTTATAAGAACTCATGTTGAAAAAAACTTGGTTTAGAGTCCTAGAAACCGCGTTGTTAGATGTTTCATAAGTTCGTCAAATTAGTACAAAGCTCATTGAGACACTTATAAGCACTCATGTTGCATGAAACTTAGTTTAGAGTCCTAGAAACCGCGTTGTTAGATGTTTCATAAGTTCGTCAAACTTGTACAAAGCTCATTTAGACACTTATAAGCACTCATGTTGCATGAAACTTGGTTTAGAGTCCTAGAAACCGCGTTGTAAGATGTTTCATAAGTTCGTCAAACTAGTACAAAGCTCATTGAGAGACTTATAAGCAGTCATGTTGCATGACACTTCGTTTAGAATCTTAGAAACCGTGTTGTTAGATGTTTTATAAGTTCGTCAAACATGTACAAAGCTCATTTAGACACTTATAAGCAGTCATGTTACATAAAACTTGGTTTAGAGTCCTAGAAACGCGTTGTTAGATGTTTCATAACTTCGTCAAACTTGTACAAAGCTCATTGAGACACTTATAAGCACTCATGTTTCATAAAACTTGGTTTAGAGTCCTAGCAACCACATTGTTAGTCGTTTCATAAGTTCGTCAAACTTGTACAAAGCTGATTGAGACATTTATAAGCACTCATGTTGTATGAAACTTGGTTTAGAGTCGTAGAAATGCGTTGTTAGATGTTTCATTAGTTCGTCAAACCTGTACAAAGCTCATTGAGACACTTATAAGAACTCATGTTGAAAGAAACTTGGTTTAGAGTCCTAGAAACCGCGTTGTTAGATGTTTCATAAGTTCGTCAAACTAGTACAAAGCTCATTGAGACACTTATAAGCACTCATGTTGCATGAAACTTAGTTTAGATTCCTAGAAACTGCGTTGTTAGATGTTTCATAAGTTCGTCGAACTTGTACAAAGCTCATTGAGACACTTATAAGCACTCATGTTCCATGAAACTTGGTTTAGAGTCCTAGAAACCACGTTGTAAGATGTTTCATAAGTTCTTCAAACTAGTACAAAGATCATTGAGACACTTATAAGCACTCATGTTGCATGACACTTCGTTTAGAGTCTTAGAAACCGCGTTGTTAGATGTTTCATAAGTTCGTCAAACTAGTACAAAGCTCATTGAGAGACTTATATGCAGTCATGTTGCATGACACTTCGTTTAGAATCTTAGAAACCGCGTTGTTAGATGTTTCATAAGTTCGTCAAACATGTACAAATCTCATTGAGACACTTATAAGCAAATATGTTACATAAAACTTGGTTTAAAGTCCTAGAAACGCGTTGTTAGATGTTTCATAACTTCGTCAAACTTGTACAAAGCTCATTAAGAAACTTATAAGCACTCATGTTCCATGAAACTTGGTTTAGAGTCCTAAAAACGCGTTGTTAGATGTTTCATACGTTCGTAAAACTTGTTCAAAGCTCATTGAGGAACTTATAAGCTCTCATGTTGCATGAAACTTGGTTTAGTGTCCTAGAAACGCGTTGTTAGATGTTTCATAAGTTCGTCAAACTTGTACAAAGCTCTTTGAGACACTTATAAGAACTCATGTTGCATAAAACTTGGATTAGAGTCCTAGCAACCACATTGTTAGACGTTACATAAGTTCGTCAAACTAGTACAAAGTGCATTGAGACACTTATAAGCACTCATGTTGCATGAAACTTAGTTTCGAGTCCTAGAAACGAGTTGTTAGATATTTCATAAGTTTGTCAAACTAATACAAAGCTCATTGAGACACTTATAAGAACTCATGTTGCATGAAACTTGGTTTAGAGTCCTAGAAACGAGTTGTTAGATATTTCATAAGTTCGTCAAACTTGTACAAAGCTCATTGAGACACTTATAAGCACTCATATTGCATGAAACTTGGTTTAGAGTCCTAGAAACTCCTTGTTAGATGTTTCTATAATTCGTCAAACTTGTACAACACTCATTGAGACACTTATAAGAACTCATGTTGAAAAAAACTTGGTTTAGAGTCCTAGAAACCGCGTTGTTAGATGTTTCATAAGTTCGTCAAACTAGTACAAAGCTCATTGAGACACTTATAAGCACTCATGTTGCATGAAACTTAGTTTAGAGTCCTAGAAACCGCGTTGTTAGATGTTTCATAACTTCGTCGAACTTGTACAAAGCTCATTGAGACACTTATAAGCAGTCATGTTGCATGAAACTTGGTTTAGAGTCCTAGAAATCGCGTTGTAAGATGTTTCATAAGTTCGTCAAACTAGTACAAAGCTCATTGAGATACTTATAAGCACTCATGTTTCATGAGACTTCGTTTAGAATCTTAGAAACCGCGTTGTTAGATGTTTCATAAGTTCGTCAAACATGTACAAAGCTCATTGAGACACTTATAAGCAGTCATGTTACATAAAACTTGGTTTAGAGTCCTAGAAACCCGTTGTTAGATGTTTCATAACTTTGTCAAACTTGTACAGAGCTCATTGAGACACTTATAAGCACTCATGTTGCATAAAACTTGGTTTAGAGTCCTAGCAACCATATTTTTAGACGTTTCATAAGTTCGTCAAATTTGTACAAAGCTGATTGAGACACTTATAAGCACTCATGTTGCATGAAACTTGGTTTAGAGTCCTAGAAACGCGTTGTTAGATGTTTCATTAGTTCGTCAAACCTGTACAAATCTCATTAAGACACTTATAAGAACTCATGTTGAAAGAAACTTGGTTTAGAGTCCTAGAAACCGCGTTGTTATATGTTTCATAAGTTCGTCAAACTAGTACAAAGCTCATTGAGACACTTATAAGCACTCATGTTGCATGAAACTTAGTTTAGAGTCCTAGAAACCGCGTTGTTCGATGTTTCATAAGTTCGTCAAACTTGTACAAAGCTCATTGAGACACTTATAAGCATTCATGTTGCATGAAACTTGGTTTAGAGTCCTAGAAACCACGTTGTAAGATGTTTCATAAGTTCGTCAAAATAGTACAAAGCTCATTGAGACACTTATAAGCATTCATGTTGCATGACACTTCGTTTAGAGTCTTAGAAACCGCGTTGTTAGATGTTTCATAAGTTCGTAAAACTAGTACAAAGCTCATTGAGAGACTTATAAGCAGTCATGTTGCATGAGATTTCGTTTAGAATCTTAGAAACCGCGTTGTTAGATGTTTCATAAGTTCGTCAAACATGTACAAAGCTCATTGAGACACTAATAAGCAGTCATGTTATATAAAATTTGGTTTAGAGTCCTAGAAACGCGTTGTTAGATGTTTCATAACTTCCTCAAACTTGTACAAAGGTCATTGAGACACTTATAAGCACTCATGTTGCATGACACTTCGTTTAGAGTCTTAGAAACCGCGTTGTTAGATGTTTCATAAGTTCGTCAAACTAGTACAAAGCTGATTGAGACACTTATAAGCACTCATGTTGCATAATACTTGGTTTGGAGTCCTAGAAACGCGTTGTTAGATGTTTCATAAGTTCGTAAAACTAGTACAAAGCTCATTGAGACACTTATAAGCACTCATGTTGCATGAAACTTAGTTTAGAGTCCTTGAAATCGCGTTGTTAGATGTTTCATAAGTTCGTCGAACTTGTACAAATCTCATTGAGACACTTATAAGCACTCATGTGGCATGAAACTTGGTTTAGAGTCCTAGAAACCACGTTGTAAGATGTTTCATAAGTTCGTCAAACTAGTACAAAGCTGATTGAGACACTTATAAGCACTCATGTTGCATAATACTTGGTTTGGAGTCCTAGAAACGCGTTGTTAGATGTTTCATAAATTCGTCAAACATGTACAAAGCTCATTGAGACACTTATAAGAACTCATGTTGCATAAAACTTGGATTAGAGTCCTAGAAACGAGTTGTTAGATTTTTCATAAGTTTGTCAAACTTGTACAAAGCTCATTGAGACACTTATAAGCACTCATATTGCATGAAACTTGGTTAAGAGTCATAGAAACTCCTTGTTAGATGTTTTTTTAATTCGTCAAACTTGTACAAAGCTCATTGAGACACCTATAAGAACTCATGTTGAAAAAACCTTGGTTTAGAGTCCTAGAAACCGCGTTGTTAGATGTTTCATAAGTTCGTCAAACTAGTACAAAGCTCATGGAGACACTTATAAGCACTCATGTTGCATGAAACTTAGTTTAGAGTCCTAGAAACCGGGTTGTTAGATGTTTCATAAGTTCGTCGAACTTGTACAAAGCTCATTGAGACACTTATAAGCACTCATGTTGCATGAAACTTCGTTTAGAGTCCTAGAAATCGCGTTGTAAGATGTTTCATAAGTTCGTCAAACTAGTACAAAGCTCATTTAGAGACTTATAAGCAGTCATGTTGCATGACACTTCGTTTAGAATCTTAGAAACCGCGTTGTTAGATGTTTCATAAGTTCGTCAAACATGTACAAAGCTCATTGAAACACTTATAAGCATTCATGTTAATTAAAACTTGGTTTAGAGTCCTAGAAACGCGTTGTTAGATGTTTCATAACTTCGTCAAACTTGTACAAAGCTCATTGAGAAACTTATAAGCACTCATGTTGCATAAAACTTGGTTTAGAGTCATAGAAACCGCGTTGTTAGATGTTTCATAAGTTTGTCAAACTTGTACAAAGCTGATTGGGACACTTATAAGCACTCATGTTGCATGAAACTTGGTTTAGATTCCTAGAAACGCGTTGTTAGATGTTTCATTAGTTCGTCAAACTTGTACAAAGCTCATTGAAACACTTATAAGAACTCATGTTGAAAGAAACTTGGTTTAGAGTCCTAGAAACGCGTTGTTAGATGTTTCATAAGTTCGTCAAACTAGTACAAAGCTCATTGAGACACTTATAAGCACTTATGTTGCATGAAACTTTGTTTAGAGTCCTAGAAATCGCGTTGTTAGTTGTTTCATAAGTTCGTCGAACTTTTACAAAGCTCATTGAGACACTTATAAGCACTCATGTGGCATGAAACTTGGTTTAGAGTCCTAGAAACCACGTTGTAAGATGTTTCATAAGTTCGTCAAACTAGTACAAAGCTCATTGAGACACTTATAAGAATTCATGTTGCATGACACTTCGTTTAGAGTCTTAGAAACCGCGTTGTTAGATGTTTCATAAGTTCGTCAAACTTGTACAAAGCTCATTGAGACACTTATAATCACTCATGTTGCATAAAACATTGTTTAGAGTCCTAGCAACCACATTGTTAGACGTTTCATAAGTTCGTCAAACTTGTACAAAGCTCATTGACAAAATTATAAGCACTCATGTTTCATGAAACTTAGTTTAGAGTCCTAGAAACCGCGTTGTTAGATGTTTCGTAAGTTCGTAGAACTTGTACAAAGCTCATTGAGACACTTATAAGCACTCATGTTGCATGAAACTTGGTTTAGAGTACTATAAACCGCGTTGTAAGATGTTTCATAAGTTCGTCAAACTAGTACAAAGCTCATTGAGACACTTATAAACACTCATGTTGCATGACACTTTGTTTAGAGTCTTAGAAACCGCGTTGTTAGATGTTTCATAAGTTCGTCAAACTTGTACAAAGCTCATAGAGACACTTATAAGCACTCATGTTGCATAAAACTTGGTTTAGATTCCTAGAAACGCATTGTTAGATGTTTCATAAGTTCGTCGAACTTGTACAAAGCTCATTGAGACACCTATAAGCACTCATGTTGCATGAAACTTGGTTTAGAGTCCTAGAAACCACGTTGTAAGATGTTTCATAAGTTCGCCAAACTAGTACAAAGCTAATTGAGACACTTATAAGCACTCATGTTGCATGAAACTTGGTTTAGAATCCTAGAAACTCCTCATTGAGAAACTTATAAGAACTCATGTTGAAAAAACTTGGTTTAGAGTCCTAGAAACCGCGTTGTTAGATGTTTCATAAGTTCGTCAAACTAGTACAAAGCCATTGAGACACTTATAAGCACTCATGTGGCATGAAACTTAGTTTAGAGTCCTAGAAACCGCGTTGTTAGATGTTTCATAAGTTCGTCGAACTTGTACAAAGCTCATTGAGACACTTATAAGCACTCATGTTGCATGAAACTTGGTTTAGAGTCCTAGAAATCTCGTTGTAAGTTGTTTCATAAGTTCGTCAAACTAGTACAAAGCTCATTGAGAGATTTATAAGCAGTCATGTTGCATGACACTTCGTTTAGAATCTTAGAAACCGCGTTGTTAGATGTTTCATAAGTTCGTCAAACATGTACAAAGCTCATTGAGACACTTATAAGCAGTCATGTGACATAAAACTTGGTTTAGAGTCCTAGAAACGCGTTGTTAGATGTTTCATAACTTCGTCAAACTTCTACAAAGCTCATTGAGACACTTATAAGCACTCATGTTGCATAAAACTTGGTTTAGATTCCTAGAAATCGCGTTGTTAGATGTTTCATAAGTTTGTCAAACTTGTACAAAGCTGATTGAGAAACTTATAAGCACTCATGTTGCATGAAACTTGGTTTAGAGTCCTAGAAACGCGTTGTTAGATGTTTCATTAGTTCGTCAAACTTGTACAAAGCTCATTGAGAAACTTATAAGAAATATTGTTGAAAGAAACTTGGTTTAGAGTCCTAGAAACCGGGTTGTTAGATGTTTCATAAGTTCGTCAAACTAGTACAAAGCTCATTGAGACACTTATAAGCACTCATGTTGCATGAAACTTAGTTTAGAGTCCTTGAAATCGCGTTGTTAGATGTTTCATAAGTTCGTCGAACTTGTACAAATCTCATTGAGACACTTATAAGCACTCATGTGGCATGAAACTTGATTTAGAGTCCTAGAAACCACGTTGTAAGATGTTTCATAAGTTCGTCAAACTAGTACAAAGCTGATTGAGACACTTATAAGCACTCATGTTGCATGAAACTTCGTTTAGAGTATTAGAAACCGCGTTGTTAGATGTTTCATAAGTTCGTCAAACTTGTACAAAGCTCATTGAGACACTTATAAGCACTCATGTTGCATAAAACTTGGTTTAGAGTCCTAGAAACGCGTTGTTAGATGTTTCACAAGTTCGTCAAACTTGTACAAAGCTCATTGAGACACTTATAAGCACTCATGTTGCATAAAACATTGTTTAGAGTCCTAGAAACCGCGTTGTTAGATGTTTCATAAGTTCGTAGAACTTGTACAAAGCTCATTGAGACACTTATAAGCACTCATGTTGCATGAAACTTGGTTTAGAGTAATATAAACCGCGTTGTAAGATGTTTCATAAGTTCGTCAAACTAGTACAAAGCTTATTGAGACACTTATAAACACTCATGTTGCATGACACTTC
Source organism: Cochlearia excelsa (assembly GCA_963556525.1). Taxonomy (NCBI): domain Eukaryota; kingdom Viridiplantae; phylum Streptophyta; class Magnoliopsida; order Brassicales; family Brassicaceae; genus Cochlearia; species Cochlearia excelsa. The sequence continues at coordinate 31,601,536 of OY748327.1, read as the reverse complement.
GTTTAGAGTCTTAGAAACCGCGTTGTTAGATTTTTCATAAGTTCGTCAAACTTGTACAAAGCTCATAGAGACACTTATAAGCACTCATATTGCATAAAACTTGTTTAGATTCCTAGAAATGCGTTGTTAGATGTTTCATAAGTTTGTCGAACTTGTACAAAGCTCATTGAGACACTTATAAGCACTCATGTTGCATGAAACTTGGTTTAGAGTACTATAAACCGCGTTGTAAGATGTTTCATAAGTTCGTCAAACTAGTACAAAGCTCATTGAGACACTTATAAACACTCATGTTGCATGACACTTCGTTTAGAGTCTTAGAAACCGCGTTGTTAGATTTTTCATAAGTTCGTCAAACTTGTACAAAGCTCATAGAGACACTTATAAGCACTCATGTTTCATAAAACTTGGTTTAGATTCCTAGAAACGCGTTGTTAGATGTTTCATAAGTTCGTCGAACTTGTACAAAGCTCATTGAGACACCTATAAGCACTCATGTTGCATGAAACTTGGTTTAGAGTCCTACAAACCACGTTGTAAGATGATTCATAAGTTCGTCAAACTAGTACAAATCTCATTGAGACACTTATAAGCACTCGTGTTGCATGAAACTTGGTTTAGATTCCTAGAAACTCCTTGTTAGATGTTTCTTTAATTCGTCAAACTTGTACAAAGCTCATTGAGACACTTATAAGCACACATGTTGCACGAAAATTAGTTTAGAGTCCTAGAAACCGCGTTGTTAGATGTTTCATAAGTTCGTCGAACTTGTACAAAGCTCATTGAGACACTTATAAGCACTCATGTTGCATGAAACTTGGTTTAGAGTCCTAGAAATCGCGTTGTAAGAAGTTTCATAAGTTCGTCAAACTAGTACAAAGCTCATTGAGATACTTATAAGCAGTCATGTTGCATGACACTTCGTTTAGAATCTTAGAAACCGCGTTGTTAGATGTTTCATAAGTTCGTCTAACAGGTACAAAGCTCATTGAGACACTTATAAGCAGTCATGTTACATAAAACTTGGTTTAGAGTCCTAGAAACGCGTTGTTAGATGTTTCATAACTTCGTCAAACTTGTACAAAGCTCATTGAGACACTTATAAGCACTCATCTGGCATGAAACTTGGTTTAGAGTCCGAGAAACCACGTTGTAAGATGTTTCATAAGTTCGTCAAACAAGTACAAAGCTCATTGAGACACTTATAAGCACTCATGTTGCATGACATTTCGTTTAGAGTCTTAGAAACCGCGTTGTTAGATGTTTCAGAAGTTCGTCAAACTTGTACAAAGCTCATTGAGACACTTATAAGCACTCATGTTGCATAAAACTTGGTTTAGAGTCCTAGAAACGTGTTGTTAGATGTTTCATAAGTTCGTCAAACTTGTACAAAGCTCATTGAGACACTTATAAGCACTCATGTTGCATAAAACATTGTTTAGAGTCCTAGCAACCACATTGTAAGACGTTTCATAAGTTCGTCAAACTTGTACAAAGCTCATTGAGAAACGTATAAGCACTCATGTTGCATGAAACTTAGTTCAGAGTCCTAGAAATCGCGTTGTTAGATGTTTCATAAGTTCGTCGAACTTGTACAAAGCTCATTGAGACACTTATAAGCACTCATGTTGCATGAAACCTGGTTTAGAGTACTATAAACCGCGTTGTAAGATGTTTCATAAGTTCGTCAAACTAGTACAAAGCTCATTGAGACACTTATAAACACTCACGTTGCATGACGCTTCGTTTAGAGTCTTAGAAACCGCGTTGTTAGATTTTTCATAAGTTCGTCAAACTTGTACAAAGCTCATAGAGACACTTATAAGCACTCATGTTGCATAAAACTTGGTTTAGATTCCTAGAAACGCGTTGTTAGATGTTTCATAAGTTCGTCGAACTTGTACAAAGCTCATTGAGACACCTATAAGCACTCATGTTGCATGAAACTTGGTTTAGATTCCTACAAACCACGTTGTAAGATGTTTCATAAGTTCGTCAAACTAGTACAAAGCTCATTGAGACACTTATAAGCACTCATGTTGCATGAAACTTGGTTTAGATTCCTAGAAACTCCTTGTTAGATGTTTCTTTAATTCGTCAAACTTGTACAAAGCTCATTGAGACACTTATAAGAACTCATGTTGAAAAAAACTTGGTTTAGAGTCCTAGAAACCGCGTTGTTAGATGTTTCATAAGTTCGTCAAACTAGTACAAAGCTCATTGAGACACTTATAAGAACTTATGTTGCATGAAACTTAGTATAGAGTCCTAGAAACCGCGTTGTTAGATGTTTCAAAAGTTCGTCAAACTTGTACAAAGCTCATTGAGACACTTATAAGCACTCATGTTGCATGAAACTTGGTTTAGAGTCCTAGAAATCGCGTCGTAAGATGTTTCATAAGTTCGTCAAACTAGTACAAAGCTCATTGAGACACTTATAAGCACTCATGTTGCATGAAATTTAGTTTAGAGTCCTAGAAACCGCGTTGTTAGATGTTTCATAAGTTCGTCGAACTTGTACAAAGCTCATTGAGAGACTTATAAGCACTCATGTTGCATAAAACTTGGTTTAGAGTCCTAGATATCGCGTTGTAAGATGTTTCATAAGTTTGTCAAACTAGTACAAAGCTCATTGAGAGACTTATAAGCAGTCATGTTGCATGACACTTCGTTTAGAATCTTAGAAACCGCGTTGTTAGATGTTTCATAAGTTCGTCAAACCAGTACAAAGCTCATTGAGACACTTATAAGAACTCATGTTACATGAAACTTAGTTTAGAGTCCTAGAAACCGCGTTGTTAGATGTTTCATCAGTTCGCCGAACTTGTACAAAGCTCATTGAGACACTTATAAGCACTCATGTTGCATGAAACTTGGTTTAGACTCCTAGAAATCGTGTTGTAAGATGTTTCATAAGTTCGTCAAACTAGTACAAAGCTCATTGAGACACTTATAAGCACTCATGTTGCATGAAACTTAGTTTAGAGTCCTAGAAACCGCGTTGTTAGATGTTTCATAAGTTCGTCGAACTTGTACAAAGCTCATTGAGACACTTATAAGCACCCATGTTGCATGAAACTTGGTTTAGAGTCCTAGAAATCGCGTTGTAAGATGTTTCATAAGTTCGTCAAACTAGTACAAAGCTCATTGAGAGACTTATAAGCAGTCATGTTGCATGACACTTCCTTTAGAATCTTAGAAACCGCGTTGTTAGATGTTTCATAAGTTCGTCAAACATGTACAAAGCTCATTGAGACACTTATAAGCACTCATGTGGTATGAAACTTTGTTTAGAGTCTTAGAAACCAAGTTGTAAGATGTTTCATAAGTTCGTCAAACTAGTACAAAGCTCATTGAGACACTTATAAGCACTCATGTTGCATGACACTTTGTTTAGAGTCTTAGAAACCGCGTTGTTAGATGTTTCACAAATTCGTCAAACTTGTACAAAGCTTATTGAGACACTTATAAGCACTCATGTTGCATAAAACTTGGTTTAGAGTCCTAGAAACGCGTTGTTAGATGTTTCATAAGTTCGTCAAACTTGTACAAAGCTCATTGAGACACTTATAAGCACTCATGTTGCATAAAACATTGTTTAGAGTCCTAGCAACCACATTGTTAGACGTTTCATAAGTTCGTCAAACTTGTATAAAGCTCATTGAGAAACGTATAAGCACTCATGTTGCATGAAACTTAGTTCAGAGTCCTAGAAACCGCGTTGTTTGATGTTTCATAAGTTCGTAGAACTTGTACAAACCTCATTGAGACACTTATAAGCACTCATGTTGCATGAAACTTGGTTTAGAGTACTATAAACCGCGTTGTAAGATGTTTCATAAGTTCGTCAAACTAGTACAAAGCTCATTGAGACACTTATAAACACTCATGTTGCATGACGCTTCGTTTAGAGTCTTAGAAACCGCGTTGTTAGATTTTTCATAAGTTCGTCAAACTTGTACAAAGCTGATAGAGACACTTATAAGCACGCATGTTGCATAAAACTTGGTTTAGATTCCTAGAAACGCGTTGTTAGATGTTTCATAAGTTCGTCGAACTTGTACAAAGCTCATTGAGACACCTATAAGCACTCATGTTGCATGAAACTTGGTTTAGATTCCTACAAACCACGTTGTAAGATGTTTCATAAGTTCGTCAAACTAGTACAAAGCTCATTGAGACACTTATAAGCACTCATGTTGCATGAAACTTGGTTTAGATTCCTAGAAACTCCTTGTTAGGTGTTTCTGTAATTCGTCAAACTTGTACAAAGCTCATTGAGACACTTATAAGAACTCATGTTGAAAAAAACTTGGTTTAGAGTCCTAGAAACCGCGTTGTTAGATGTTTCATAAGTTCGTCAAACTAGTACAAAGCTCATTAAGACACTTATAAGAACTCATGTTGCATGAAACTTAGTTTAGAGTCCTAGAAACCGCGTTGTTAGATGTTTCAAAAGTTCGTCGAACTTGTACAAAGCTCATTGAGACACTTATAAGCACTCATGTTGCATGAAACTTGGTTTAGAGTCCTAGAAATCGCGTTGTAAGATTTTTCATAAGTTCGTCAAACTAGTACAAAGCTCATTGAGACACTTATAAGCACTATTGTTGCATGAAACTTAGTTTAGAGTCCTAGAAACCGCGTTGTTAGATGTTTCATAAGTTCGTCGAACTTGTACAAAGTTTATTGAGAGACTTATAAGCACTCATGTTGCATGAAACTTGGTTTAGAGACCTAGAAATCGCGTTGTAAGATGTTTCATAAGTTTGTCAAACTAGTACAAAGCTCATTGAGAGACTTATAAGCAGTCATGTTGCATGACACTTCGTTTAGAATCTTGGAAACCGCGTTGTTAGATGTTTCATAAGTTCGTCAAACCAGTACAAAGCTCATTGAGACACTTATAATAACTCATGTTGCATGAAACTTAGTTTAGAGTCCTAGAAACCGCGTTGTTAGATGTTTCATCAGTTCGTCGAACTTGTACAAAGCTCATTGAGACACTTATAAGCACTCATGTGGCATGAAACTTGGTTTAAAGTCCTAGAAACCACGTTGTAAGATGTTTCATAAGTTCGTCAAACTAGTACAAAGCTCATTGAGACACTTATAAGCACTCATGTTGCATGACACTTTGTTTAGAGTCTTAGAAACCGCGTTGTTAGACGTTTCACAAGTTCGTCAAACTTGTACAAAGCTTATTGAGACACTTATAAGCACTCATGTTGCATAAAACCTGGTTTAGAGTCCTAGAAACGCGTTGTTAGATGTTTCATAAGTTCGTCAAACTTGTACAAAGCTCATTGAGACACTTATAAGCACTAATGTTGCATAAAACATTGTTTAGAGTCCTAGCAACCACATTGTTAGACGTTTCATAAGTTCGTCAAACTTGTAGAAAGCTCATTGAGAAACGTATAAGCACTCATGTTGCATGAAACTTAGTTCAGAGTCCTAGAAACCGCGTTGTTAGATGTTTTATAAGTTCGTAGAACTTGTACAAACCTCATTGAGACACTTATAAGCACTCATATTGCATGAAACTTGGTTTAGAGTACTATAAACCGCGTTGTAAGATGTTTCATAAGTTCGTCAAAGTAGTACAAAGCTCATTGAGACACTTATAAACACTCATGTTGCATAACGCTTCGTTTAGAGTCTTAGAAACCGCGTTGTTAGATTTTTCATAAGTTCGTCAAACTTGTACAGAGCTCATAGAGACACTTATAAGCACTCATGTTGCATAAAACTTGGTTTAGATTCCTAGAAACGCGTTGTTAGATGTTTCATAAGTTCGTCGAACTTGTACAAAGCTCATTGAGACACCTATAAGCACTCATGTTGCATGAAACTTGGTTTAGATTCCTACAAACCACGTTGTAAGATGTTTCATAAGTTCGTCAAACTAGTACAAAGCTCATTGAGACACTTATAAGCACTCATGTTGCATGAAACTTGGTTTAGATTCCTAGAAACTCCTTGTTAGATGTTTCTTTAATTCGTCAAACTTGTACAAAGCTCATTGAGACATTTATAAGAACTCATGTTGAAAAAAACTTGGTTTAGAGTCCTAGAAACCGCGTTGTTAGATGTTTCATATGTTCGTCAAACTAGTACAAAGCTCATTGAGACACTTATAAGAACTCATGTTGCATGAAACTTAGTTTAGAGTCCTAGAAACCGCGTTGTTAGATGTTTCAAAAGTTCGTCGAACTTGTACAAAGCTCATTGAGACACTTATAAGCACTCATGTTGCATGAAACTTGGTTTAGAGTCCTAGAAATCGCGTTGTAAGATTTTTCATAAGTTCGTCAAACTAGTACAAAGTTCATTGAGACACTTATAAGCATTCATGTTGCATGAAACTTAGTTTAGAGTCCTAGAAACCGCGTTGTTAGATGTTTCATAAGTTCGTCGAACTTGTACAAAGTTCATTGAGAGACTTATAAGCACTCATGTTGCATGAAACTTGGTTTAGAGTCCTCGAAATCGCGTTGTAAGATGTTTCATAAGTTTGTCAAACTAGTACAAAGTTCATTGAGACACTTATAAGCACTCATGTTGCATGAAACTTAGTTTAGAGTCCTAGAAACCGCGTTGTTAGATGTTTCATAAGTTCGTCGAACTTGTACAAAGCTCATTGAGACACTTATAAGCACTCATGTTGCGTGAAACTTGGTTTAGAGTCCTAGAAATCGCGTTGTAAGATTTTTCATAAGTTCGTCAAACTAGAACAAAGCTCATTGAGACACTTATAAGCACTCATGTTGCATGAAACTTAGTTTAGAGTCCTAGAAACCGCGTTGTTAGATGTTTCATAAGTTCGTCGAACTTGTACAAAGTTTATTGAGAGACTTATAAGCACTCATGTTGCATGAAACTTGGTTTAGAGTCCTAGAAATCGCGTTGTAAGATGTTTCATAAGTTTGTCAAACTAGTACAAAGCTCATTGAGAGACTTATAAGCAGTCATGTTGCATGACACTTCGTTTAGAATCTTAGAAACCGTGTTGTTAGATGTTTCATAAGTTCGTCAAACCAGTACAAAGCTCATTGAGACACTTATAAGAACTCATGTTGCATGAAACTTAGTTTAGAGTCCTAGAAACCGCGTTGTTAGATGTTTCATCAGTTCATCGAACTTGTACAAAGCTCATTGAGACACTTATAAGCACTCATGTGGCATGAAACTTGGTTTAAAAGTCCTAGAAACCACGTTGTAAGATGTTTCATCAGTTCGTCAAACTAGTACAAAGCTCATTGAGACACTTATAAGCACTCATGTTGCATGACACTTTGTTTAGAGTCTTAGAAACCGCGTTGTTAGATGTTTCACACGTTCGTCAAACTTGTACAAAGCTTATTGAGACACTTATAAGCACTCATGTTGCATAAAACCTGGTTTAGAGTCCTAGAAACGCGTTGTTAGATGTTTCATAAGTTCGTCAAACTTGTACAAAGCTCATTGAGACACTTATAAGCACTCATGTTGCATAAAACATTGTTTAGAGTCCTAGCAACCACATTGTTAGACGTTTCATAAGTTCGTCAAACTTGTAGAAAGCTCATTGAGAAACGTATAAGCACTCATGTTGCATGAAACTTAGTTCAGAGTCCTAGAAACCGCGTTGTTAGATGTTTTATAAGTTCGTAGAACTTGTACAAACCTCATTGAGACACTTATAAGCACTCATATTGCATGAAACTTGGTTTAGAGTACTATAAACCGCGTTGTAAGATGTTTCATAAGTTCGTCAAACTAGTACAAAGCTCATTGAGACACTTATAAACACTCATGTTGCATAACGCTTCGTTTATAGTCTTAGAAACCGCGTTGTTAGATTTTTCAACAGTTCGTCAAACTTGTACAAAGCTCATAGAGACACTTATAAGCACTCATGTTGCATAAAACTTGGTTTAGATTCCTAGAAACGCGTTGTTAGATGTTTCATAAATTCGTCGAACTTGTACAAAGCTCATTGAGACACCTATAAGCACTCATGTTGCATGAAACTTGGTTTAGATTCCTACAAACCACGTTGTAAGATGTTTCATAAGTTCGTCAAACTAGTACAAAGCTCATTGAGACACTTATAAGCACTCATGTTGCATGAAACTTGGTTTAGATTCCTAGAAACTCCTTGTTAGATGTTTCTTTAATTCGTCAAACTTGTACAAAGCTCATTGAGACATTTATAAGAACTCATGTTGAATAAAACTTGGTTTAGAGTCCTAGAAACCGCGTTGTTAGATGTTTCAAAAGTTCGTCAAACTAGTACAAAGCTCATTGAGACACTTATAAGCACTCATGTTGCATGAAACTTAGTTTAGAGTCCTAGAAACCGCGTTGTTAGATGTTTCATAAGTTCGTCGAACTTGTACAAAGTTTATTGAGAGACTTATAAGCACTCATGTTGCATGAAACTTGGTTTAGAGTCCTAGAAATCGCGTTGTAAGATGTTTCATAAGTTTGTCAAACTAGTACAAAGCTCATTGAGAGACTTATAAGCAGTCATGTTGCATGACACTTCGTTTAGAATCTTAGAAACCGCGTTGTTAGATGTTTCATAAGTTCGTCAAACTTGTACAAAGCTCATAGAGACACTTATAAGCACTCATGTTGCATAAAACTTGGTTTAGATTCCTAGAAACGCGTTGTTAGATGTTTCATAAGTTCGTCGAACTTGTACAAAGCTCATTGAGACACCTATAAGCACTCATGTTGCATGAAACTTGGTTTAGATTCCTACAAACCACGTTGTAAGATGTTTCATAAGTTCGTCAAACTAGTACAAAGCTCATTGAGACACTTATAAGCACTCATGTTGCATGAAACTTGGTTTAGATTCCTAGAAACTCCTTGTTAGATGTTTCTTTAATTCGTCAAACTTGTACAAAGCTCATTGAGACATTTATAAGAACTCATGTTGAAAAAAACTTGGTTTAGAGTCCTAGAAACCGCGTTGTTAGATGTTTCATAAGTTCGTCAAACTAGTACAAAGCTCATTGAGACACTTATAAGAACTCATGTTGCATGAAACTTAGTTTAGAGTCCTAGAAACCGCGTTGTTAGATGTTTCAAAAGTTCGTCGAACTTGTACAAAGCTCATTGAGACACTTATAAGCACTCATGTTGCATGAAACTTGGTTTAGAGTCCTAGAAATCGCGTTGTAAGATTTTTCATAAGTTCGTCAAACTAGTACAAAGCTCATTGAGACACTTATAAGCACTCATGTTGCATGAAACTTAGTTTAGAGTCCTAGAAACCGCGTTGTTAGATGTTTCATAAGTTCGTCGAACTTGTACAAAGTTCATTGAGAGACTTATAAGCACTCATGTTGCATGAAACTTGGTTTAGAGTCCTAGAAATCGCGTTGTAAGATGTTTCATAAGTTTGTCAAACTAGTACAAAGTTCATTGAGAGACTTATAAGCAGTCATGTTGCATGACACTTCGTTTAGAATCTTAGAAACCGCGTTGTTAGATGTTTCATAAGTTCGTCAAACCAGTACAAAGCTCATTGAGACACTTATAAGAACTCATGTTGCATGAAACTTAGTTTAGAGTCCTAGAAACCGCGTTGTTAGATGTTTCATCAGTTCGTCGAACTTGTACAAAGCTCATTGAGACACTTATAAGCATTCATGTTGCGTGAAACTTGGTTTAGAGTCCTAGAAATCGCGTTGTAAGATGTTTCATAAGTTCGTCAAACTAGTACAAAGCTCATTGAGACACTTATAAGCACTCATGTTGCATGAAACTTAGTTTAGAGTCCTAGAAACCGCGTTGTTAGATGTTTCATAAGTTCGTCGAACTTGTACACAGCTCATTGAGACACTTATAAGCACTCATGTTGCATGAAACTTGGTTTAGAGTCCTAGAAATCGCGTTGTAAGATGTTTCATAAGTTCGTCAAACTAGTACAAAGCTCATTGAGTGACTTATAAGCAGTCATGTTGCATGACACTTCCTTTAGAATTTTAGAAACCGCGTTGTTAGATGTTTCATAAGTTCGTCAAACATGTACAAAGCTCATTGAGACACTTATAAATACTCATGTGGCATGAAACTTGGTTTAGAATCCAGGAAACCACGTTGTAAGATGTTTCATAAGTTCGTCAAACTAGTACAAAGCTCATTGAGACACTTATAAGCACTCATGTTGCATGACACTTCGTTTAGAGTCTTAGAAACCGCGTTGTTAGATGTTACATAAGTTCGTAGAACTTGTACAAAGGCATTGAGACACTTATAAGCACTCATGTTGCATGAAACTTGGTTTAGAGTACTATAAACCGCGTTGTAAGATGTTTCATAAGTTCGTCAAACTAGTACAAAGCTCCTTGAGACACTTATAAACACTCATGTTGCATGACACTTCGTTTAGAGTCTTAGAAACCTCATTGTTAGATTTTTCATAAGTTCGTCAAACTTGTACGAACTCATAGAGACACTTATAAGCATTCATGTTGCATAAAACTTGGTTTAGATTCCTAGAAACGCGTTGTTAGATGTTTCATAAGTTCGTCGAACTTGTAAAAAGCTCATTGAGACACCTATAAGCACTCATGTTGCATGAAACTTGGTTTAGAGTCCTACAAACCACGTTGTAAGATGTTTCATAAGTTCGTCAAACTAGTACAAAGCTCATTGAGACACTTATAAGCACTCATGTTGCATGAAACTTGGTTTAGATTCCTACAAACTCCATGTTACATGTTTCTTTAAATCGTCAAACTTGTACAAAGCTCATTGAGACCCTTATAAGAACCCATGTTGAAAAAAACTTGGTTTAGAGTCCTTGAAACCGCGTTGTTAGATGTTTCATAAGTTCGTCAAACTAGTACAAAGCTCATTGAGACACTTATAAGCACTCATGTTGCATGACACTTCGTTTAGAGTCTTAGAAACCGTGTTGTTAGATGTATCATAAGTTCGTCAAACTTGTACAAAGCTCATTGAGACACTTATAAGCACTCATGTTGCATGAAACTTGGTTTAGAGTCCTAGAAACTCGTTGTTAGATGTTTCATAAGTTCGTCAAACTTGTACAAAGATCATTGAGACACTTATAAGAACTCATGTTGCATAAAACTTGGTCTAGATTCCTAGAAACGCGTTGTTAGATGTTTCATAAGTTCGTCGAACTTGTACAAATCTCATTGAGACACCTATAACCACTCTTGTTGCATGAAACTTGGTTTAGAGTCCTAGAAACCACGTTGTAAGATGTTTCATAAGTTCGTCAAAATAGTACAAAGCTCATTGAGACACTTATAAGCACTCATGTTGCATGACACTTCGTTTAGAGTCTTTGAAATCGCGTTGTTAGATGTTTCATAAGTTCGTCAAACTAAAACAAAGCTCATTGAGACACTTATAAGAACTCATATTGCATGAAACTTGGTTTAGAGTCCTAGAAACGAGGTGTTAGATTTTTCATAAGTTCGTCAAACTTGTACAAAGCTCATTGAGACACTTATAAGCACTCATGTTGCATGAAACTTGGTTTAGATTCCTAGAAACTCCTTGTTAGATGTTTCTTTAATTCGTCAAACTTGTACAAAGCTCATTGAAACACTTATAAGAACTCATGTTGAAAAAAACTTGGTTTAGAATCTTAGAAACCGCGTTGTTAGATGTTTCATAAGTACATCAAACTAGTAAAAAGCTCATTGAGACACTTATAAGCACTCATGTTGCATGAAACTTAGTTTAGAGTCCTAGAAACCGCGTTGTTAGATGTTTCATAAGTTCGTCGAACTTGTACAAAGCTCATTGAGACACTTATAAGCACTCATGTTGCATGAAACTTGGTTTAGAGTCCTAGAAACCGCGTTGTAAGATGTTTCATAAGTTCGTCAAACTAGTACAAAGCTCATTGAGAGACTTATAAGCAGTCATGTTGCATGACACTTCGTTTAGAGTCTTAGAAACCGCGTTGTTAGATGTTTCATAAGTTCGTCAAACTTGTACAAAGCTCATTGAGACACTTATAAGCAGTCATGTTACATAAAACTTGGTTTAGAGTCCTAGAAACGCGTTGTTAGATGTTTCATAAGTTCGTCAAACTTGTACAAAGCTCATTGAGACACTTATAAGCACTCATGTTGCATAAAACTTGGTTTAGAGTCCTAGCAACCACATTGTTAGACGTTTCATAAGTTCGTCAAACTTGTACAAAGCTGATGGAGACATTTATAAGCACTCATGTTGCATGAAACTTGGTTTAGAGTCCTAGAAACGCATTGTTAGATGTTTCATTAGTTCGTCAAACTTGTACAAAACACATTGAGACACTTATAAGAACTCATGTTGAAAGAAACTTGGTTTAGAGTCCTAGAAAACGCGTTGTTAGATGTTTCATAAGTTCGTCAAACTTGTACAAAGGTCATTGAGACACTTATAAACACTCATGTTGCATAAAACATTGTTTAGAGTCCTAGCAACCACATTGTTAGACGTTTCATAAGTTCGTCAAACTTGTACGAAGCTCATTGAGAAACTTATAAGCACTCATGTTGCATGAAACTTAGTTTAGAGTCCTAGAAACCGCGTTGTTAGATGTTTCATAAGTTCGTAGAACTTGTACAAAGCTCATTGAGACACTTATAAGCACTCATGTTGCATGAAACTTGGTTTAGAGTACTATAAACCACGTTGTAAGATGTTTCATAAGTTCGTCAAACTAGTACAAAGCTCATTGAGACACTTATAAACACTAATGTTGCATGGCACTTCGTTTAGAGTCTTAGAAACCGTGTTGTTAGATGTTTCATAAGTTCGTCAAACTTGTACAAAGCTCATTGAGACACTTATAAGAACTCATGTTGCATAAAACTTGGTTTAGATTCCTAGAAACGCGTTGTTAGATGTTTCATAAGTTCGTCGAACTTGTACAAATCTCATTGAGACATCTATAAGCACTCATGTTGCATGAAACTTGGTTTAGAGTCCTAGAAACCACGTTGTAAGATGTTTCATAAGTTCGTCAAACTAGTACAAAGCTCATTGAGATACTTATAAGCACTCATGTTGCATGACACTTCGTTTAGAGTCTTTGAAATCGCGTTGTTAGATGTTTCTTAAGTTCGTCAAACTAAAACAAAGCTCATTGAGACACTTATAAGAACTCATGTTGCATGAAACTTGGTTTAGAGTCCTAGAAACGAGGTGTTAGATTTTTCATAAGTTCGTCAAACTTGTACAAAGCTCATTGAGACACTTATAAGCACTCATGTTGCATGAAACTTGGTTTAGATTCCTAGAAACTCCTTGTTAGATGTTTCTTTAATTCGTCAAACTTGTACAAAGCTCATTGAAACACTTATAAGAACTCATGTTGAAAAAAACTTGGTTTAGAGTCCTAGAAACCGCGTTGTTAGATGTTTCATAAGTACATCAAACTAGTAAAAAGCTCATTGAGACACTTATAAGCAGTCATGTTGCATGAAACTTAGTTTAGAGTCCTAGAAATCGCGTTGTTAGATGTTTCATAAGTTCGTCGAACTTGTACAAAGCTCATTGAGACACTTATAAGCACTCATGTTGCATGAAACTTGGTTTAGAGTCCTAGAAACCGCGTTGTACGATGTTTCATAAGTTCGTCAAACTAGTACAAAGCTCATTGAGAGACTTATAAGCAGTCATGTTGCATGGCAGTTCGTTTAGAGTCTTAGAAACCGCGTTGTTAGATGTTTCATAAGTTCGTCAAACTTGTACGAAGCTCATTGAGACACTTATAAGCAGTCATGTTACATAAAACTTGGTTTAGAGTCCTAGAAACGCGTTGTTAGATGTTTCATAAGTTCGTCAAACTTGTACAAAGCTCATTGAGACACTTACAAGCACTCATGTTGCATAAAACTTGGTTTAGAGTCCTAGCAACCACATTGTTAGACGTTTCATAAGTTCGTCAAACTTGTACAAAGCTAATGGAGACATTTATAAGCACTCATGTTGCATGAAACTTGGTTTAGAGTCCTAGAAACGCATTGTTAGATGTTTCATTAGTTCGTCAAACTTGTACAAAACACATTGAGACACTTATAAGAACTCATGTCGAAAGAAACTTGGTTTAGAGTCCTAGAAACCGCGTTGTTAGATGTTTCATAAGTTCGTCAAACTAGTATAAAGCTCATTGAGACACTTATAAGCACTCATGTTGCATGAAACTTAGTTTAGAGTCCTAGAAACCGCGTTGTTCGATGTTTCATAAGTTCGTCGAACTTGTACAAAGCTCATTGAGACACTTATAAGCACTCATGTTGCATGAAACTTGGTTTAGAGTCCTAGAAACCACGTTGTAAGATGTTTCATAAGTTCGTCAAACTAGTACAAAGCTCATTGAGACACTTATAAACACTCATGTTGCATGGCACTTCGTTTAGACTCTTAGAAACCGCGTTGTTAGATGTTTCATAAGTTCGTCAAACTTGTACAAAGCTCATTGAGACACTTATAAACACTCATGTTGCATGGCACTTCGTTTAGAGTCTTAGAAACCGCGTTGTTAAATGTTTCATAAGTTCGTCAAACTTGTACAAAGGTCATTGAGACACTTATAAGAACTCATGTTGCATAAAACTTGGTTTAGATTCCAAGAAACCACGTTGTAAGATGTTTCATAAGTTCGTCGAATTTGTACAAATCTCATTGAGACACCTATAAGCACTCATGTTGCATGAAACTTGGTTTAGAGTCCTAGAAACCACGTTGTAAGATGTTTCATAAGTTCGTCAAACTAGTACAAAGCTCATTGAGACACTTATAAGCACTCATGTTGCATGACACTTCGTTTAGAGTCTTAGAAATCGCGTTGTTAGATGTTTCATAAGTTCGTCAAACTAAAACAAAGCTCATTGAGACACTTATAAGAACTCATGTTGCATGAAATTTGGTTTAGTGTCCTAGAAACGAGGTGTTAGATTTTTCATAAGTTCGTCAAACTTGTACAAAGCTCATTGAGACACTTATAAGCACTCATGTTGCATGAAACTTGGTTTAGATTCCTAGAAACTCCTTGTTAGATGTTTCTTTAATTCGTCAAACTTGTACAAAGCTCATTGAGAAACTTTAAGAACTCATGTTGAAAAAAACTTGGTTTAGAGTCCTAGAAACCGCGTTGTTAGATGTTTTATAAGTACATCAAACTAGTAAAAAGCTCATTGAGACACTTATAAGCACTCATGTTGCATGAAACTTAATTTAGAGTCCTAGAAACCGCTTTGTTAGATGTTTCATAAGTTCGTCGAACTTGTACAAATCTCATTGAGACACTTATAAGCACTCATGTTGCATGAAACTTGGTTTAGAGTCCTAGAAACCGCGTTGTAAGATGTTTCATAAGTTCGTCAAACTAGTACAAAGCTCATTGAGAGACTTATAAGCAGTCATGTTGCATGACACTTCGTTTACAGTCTTAGAAACCGCGTTGTTAGATGTTTCATAAGTTCGTCAAAGTTGTACAAAACTCATTGAGACACTTATAAACAGTCATGTTACATAAAACTTGGTTTAGAGTCCTAGAAACGCGTTGTTAGATGTTTCATAACTTCGTCAAACTTGTACAAAGCTCATTGAGACACTTATAAGCACTCATGTTGCATAAAACTTGGTTTAGAGTCCTAGCAACCACATTGTTAGACGTTTCATAAGTTCGTCAAACTTGTACAAAGCTGATGGAGACATTTATAAGCACTCATGTTGCATGAAACTTGGTTTAGAGTCCTAGAAACACGTTGTTAGATGTTTCATTAGTTCGTCAAACTTGTACAAAACACATTGAGACACTTATAAGAACTCATGTTGAAAGAAACTTGGTTTAGAGTCCTAGAAACCGCGTTGTTAGATGTTTCATAAGTTCGTCAAACTAGTATAAAGCTCATTGAGACACTTATAAGCACTCATGTTGCATGAAACTTAGTTTAGAGTCCTAGAAACCGCGCTGTTCGATGTTTCATAAGTTCGTCGAACTTGTACAAAGCTCATTGAGACACTTATAAGCACTCATGTTGCATGAAACTTGGTTTACAGTCATAGAAACCACGTTGTAAGATGTTTCATAAGTTCGTCAAACTAGTACAAAGCTCATTGAGACACTTATAAACACTCATGTTGCATGGCACTTCGTTTAGAGTCGTAGAAACCAGGTTGTTAGATGTTTCATAAGTTTTTCAAACTTGTACAAAGCTCTTTGAGAAACTTATAAACACTCATGCTGCATGGCACTCGTTTAGAGTCTTAGAAACCGCGTTGTTAGATGTTTCATAAGTTCGTCAAACTTGTACAAAGCTCATTGAGACACTTATAAGAACTCATGTTGCATAAAACTTGGTTTAGATTCCTAGAAACGCGTTGTTAGATGTTTCATAATTTCGTCGAACTTGTACAAATCTCATTGAGACACCTATAAGCACTCATGTTGCATGAAACTTGGTTTAGAGTCCTAGAAACCACGTTGTAAGATGTTTCATAAGTTCGTCAAACTAGTACAAAGCTCATTGAGACACTTATAAGCACTCATGTTGCATGACACTTCGTTTAGAGTCTTAGAAATCGCGTTGTTAGATGTTTCATAAGTTCGTCAAACTAAAACAAAGCTCATTGAGACACTTATAAGAACTCATTTGCATGAAACTTGGTTTAGAGTCCTAGAAACGAGGTGTTAGATTTTTCATAAGTTCGTCAAACTTGTACAAAGCTCATTGAGACACTTATAAGCACTCATGTTGCATGAAACTTGGTTTAGATTCCTAGAAACTCCTTGTTAGATGTTTCTTTAATTCGTCAAACTTGTACAAAGCTCATTGAGACACTTATAAGAACTCATGTTGAAAAAAACTTGGTTTAGAGTCCTAGCAACCACATTGTTAGACGTTTCATAAGTTCGTCAAACTTGTACAAAGCTGATGGAGACATTTATAAGCACTCATGTTGCATGAAACTTAGTTTAGAGTCCTAGAAACGCGTTGTTAGATGTTTCATTAGTTCGTCAAACTTGTACAAAACACATTGAGACACTTATAAGAACTCATGTTGAAAGAAACTTGGTTTAGAGTCCTAGAAACCGCGTTGTTAGATGTTTCATAAGTTCGTCAAACTAGTATAAAGCTCATTGAGACACTTATAAGCACTCATGTTGCATGAAACTTAGTTTAGAGTCCTAGAAACCAAGTTGTTCGATGTTTCATAAGTTCGTCGAACTTGTACAAAGCTCATTGAGACACTTATAAGCACTCATGTTGCATGAAACTTGGTTTAGAGTCATAGAAACCACGTTGTAAGATGTTTCATAACTTCGTCAAAGTAGTACAAAGCTCATTGAGACACTTATAAGCACTCATGTTGCATGACACTTTGTTTAGAGTCTTAGAAATCGGTTGTTAGATGTTTCATAAATTCGTCAAACTTGTACAAAGCTCATTGAGACACTTATAAGCACTCATGTTGCATAAAACTTGGTTTAGAGTCCTAGAAACGCGTTGTTAGATGTTTCATAAGTTCGTCGAACTTGTACAAAGCTCATTGAGACACTTATAAGAACTCATGTTGAAAAAAACTTGGTTTAGAGTCCTAGAAACCGCGTTGTTAGATGTTTCATAAGTACATCAAACTAGTAAAAAGCTCATTGAAATACTTATAAGCACTTATGTTGCATGAAACTTAGTTTAGAGTCCTAGAAACCGCGTTGTTAGATGTTTCATAAGTTCGTCGAACTTGTACAAAGCTCATTGAGACACTTATAAGCACTCATGTTGCATGAAACTTGGTTTAGAGTCCTAGAAACCGCGTTGTAAGATGTTTCATAAGTTCGTCAAACTAGTACAAATCTCATTGAGAGACTTATAAGCAGTCATGTTGCATGACACTTCGTTTAGAGTCTTAGAAACCGTGTTGTTAGATGTTTCATAAGTTTGTCAAACTTGTACAAAGCTCATTGAGACACTTATAAGCAGTCATGTTACATAAAACTTGGTTTAGAGTCCTAGAAACGCGTTGTTAGATGTTTCATAACTTCGTCAAACTTGTACAAAGCTCATTGAGACACTTATAAGCACTCATGTTGCATAAAACTTGGTTTAGAGTCCTAGCAACCACATTGTTAGACGTTTCATAAGTTCGTCAAACTTGTACAAAGCTGATGGAGACATTTATAAGCACTCATGTTGCATGAAACTTGGTTTAGAGTCCTAGAAACGCCTTGTTAGATGTTTCATTAGTTAGTCAAACTTGTACAAAACACATTGAGACACTTATAAGAACTCATGTCGAAAGAAACTTGGTTTAGAGTCCTAGAAACTGCGTTGTTAGATGTTTCATAAGTTCGTCAAACTAGTATAAAGCTCATTGAGACACTTATAAGCACTCATGTTGCATGAAACTTAGTTTAGAGTCCTAGAAACCATGTTGTTCGATGTTTCATAAGTTCGTCGAACTTGTAGAAAGCTCATTGAGACACTTATAAGCACTCATGTTGCATGAAACTTGGTTTAGAGTCCTAGAAACCACGTTGTAAGATGTTTCATAAGTTCGTCAAACTAGTACAAAGCTCATTTAGACACTTATAAGCACTCATGTTGCATGACACTTTGTTTAGAGTTTTAGAAACCGGTTGTTAGATGTTTCATAAGTTCGTCAAACTTGTACAAAGCTCATTGAGACACTTATAAGCACTCATGTTGCATAAAACTTGGTTTAGAGTCCTAGAAACGCGTTGTTAGATGTTTCATAAGTTCGTGAAACTTGTACAAAGCTCATTGAGACAATTATAAGCACTCATGTTGCATAAAACATGGTTTAGAGTCCTAGCAACCACATTGTTATACGTTTCATAAGTTCGTCAAACTTGTACAAAGCTCATTGAGAAACTTATACGCACTCATGTTGCATGAAACTTAGTTTAGAGTCCGAGAAACCGCGTTGTTAGATGTTTCATAAGTTCGTAGAACTTGTACAAAGCTCATTGAGACTCTTATAAGCACTCTTGTTGCATGAAACTTGGTTTAGAGTACTATAAACCGCGTTGTAAGATGTTTCATAAGTTCATCAAACTAGTACAAAGCTCATTGAGACACTTATAAACACTCATGTTGCATGACACTTTGTTTAGAGTCTTAGAAACCGCGTTGTTAGATGTTTCATAAGTTCGTCAAACCTGTACAAAGCTCATTGAGACACTTATAAGCACTCATGTTGCATAAAACTTGGTTTAGATTCCTAGAAACGCGTTGTTAGATGTTTCATAAGTTCGTCGAACTTGTACAAAGCTCATTGAGACACCTATAAGCACTCATGTTGCATGAAACTTGGTTTAGAGTCCTAGAAACCACGTTGTAAGATGTTTCATAAGTTCGTCAAACTAGTACAAAGCTCATTGAGACACTTATAAGCACTCATGTTGCATGAAACTTAGTTTAAAGTCCTAGAAACCGCGTTGTTAGATGTTTCATAAGTTCGTCGAACTTGTACAAAGCTCATTGAGACACTTATAAGCACTCATGTTGCATGAAACTTGGTTTAGAGTCCTAGAAACCGCGTTGTAAGATGTTTCATAAGTTCGTCAAACTAGTACAAAGCTCGTTGAGACACTTATAAGCAGTCATGTTGCATGACACTTTGTTTAGAGTCTTAGAAACCGCGTTGTTAGATGTTTCATAAGTTCGTCAAACTTGTACAAAGCTCATTGAGACACTTATAAGCACTCATGTTGCATAAAACATGGTTTAGAGTCCTAACAACCACATTGTTAGACGTTTCATAAGTTCGTCAAACTTGTACAAAGCTCATTGAGAAACTTATAAGCACTCATGTTGCATATAACTTAGTTTAGAGTCCTAGAAACCGCGTTATTAGATGTTTCATAAGTTCGTAGAACTTGTAGAAAGCTCATTGAGACACTTATAAGCACTCATGTTGCATAAAACTTGGTTTAGAGTACTAGAAACCGCGTTGTAAGATGTTTCATAAGTTCGTCAAACTAGTACAAAGCTCATCGAGACACTTATAAACACTCATGTTGCATGACACTTCGTTTAGAGTCTTAGAAACCGCGTTGTTAGATGTTTCATAAGTTCGTCAAACTTGTACAAAGCTCATTGAGACACTTATAAGCACTCATGTTGCATAAAACTTGTTTTAGATTCCTAGAAATGCGTTGTTAGATGTTTCATAAGTTCGTCGAACTTGTACAAAGCTCATTGAGATACCTATATGCACTCATGTTGCATGAAACTTGGTTTATAGTCCTAGAAACCACGTTGTAAGATGTTTCATAAGTTTGTCAAACTAGTACAAAGCTCATTGAGACACTTATAAGCACTCATGTTGCATGAAACTTAGTTTAGAGTCCTAGAAACGCGTTGTTAGATGTTTCATAAGTTCGTCAAATTAAAACAAAGCTCATTGAGACACTTATAAGAACTCATGTTGCATGAAACTTGGTTTAGAGTCCTAGAAACAACTTGTTAGATGTTTCTTTAATTCGTCAAAGTTGTACAAAGCTCATTGAGACACTTATAAGAACCCATGTTGAAAAAAACTTGGTTTAGAGTCCTAGAAACCGCGTTGTTAGATGTTTCATAAGTTCGTCAAACTAGTACAAAGTGTAAAAGAGACCAAGTCATTGCCCGAACAAGTCCTGTCCATCAAGGCAAAGCCAAAGTCAAAGCTCGAGCTCGACTAAGGCAAATCCGAAGTCACAAGCTGCCGAAGTCACAAGTGTAAAAGAGACCAAGGCATTGTCCAGACAAGTCTTGTCCATCAAGACAATGACCTAGCGTGTGACCAAAGCCGAAGTCACAAGCTGCCGAAGTCACAAGCTCTCTAAGTTACCGTTGCAAATGGAAACAAAGAGACAAAGGAGAAGAATCTAGAAGCTAAGTAGCCGTTGCCAAAATAGAGCCGTTGAGGAGCGTGGAGTCCACTCGGCCGTACAAGTCACGGGTTGCTCTAACATGGCGCGGCTACAAGAGCGATGGCGACGTGTGGCACGGTTAGCCGGGCAAGATGTTGACGGATTTGGCATATACCTTTGTTACTTCTTTTAGTCTTGTATTTAAATATGCGATCCCAATTTGTAACACAATTAACTCTTTCTAATCTAATGAAACCGAATCTCTTTATTCTCTCTCTCTTGTTCTTGGTGTTCCTGTTAAGAACTCAAGAACTTTGTTTACTAATCTTCTCTAATCTCTCTAATTCTAACATGGTATCAGAGCAACCTTGCTCTGGAACCTAAATCTCGCTTCCGCTACCATTCTCTTCGGCGCTCGGGCATCCTCGTTGCTCGGTGTTTTGTTTACCGGGCATCCTCGTTGCTCGGTGATTTCAGCATCCGGTAAACAAAACTATCGGGCTTTTCCGGCGCCCGATAACAAAACTCTCGGTGCTCGTTTACTCTCGGCTATTCTCGGTACCAACGTTTCCCGGTGCTCGGCTAGCGTCGGTTTTCGTGCAACTCAACAAAACTGGATACTTTCGGTTCTAAAGCGTAGATCTTGAAGAAAGGTATCATCTTTGGTCTTTAGAATCCTAGATCTATCCGAGACAAGTCGTTTCCCGGTGCTCGGCTAGCCTCGGTTTCTGTGCCACTCAACACATACTTTTCCTCGGTGCTCGGCTAGACCTATCCGAGACATCTCCTTCAAACCAAGCGGTAAACCATGGAAGACAAAGAATCCAAGAAGACTCCTTGTCCGGTTACCTTGATAGGTATCAACTACCTCTTATGGGCAAGAACCATGAAGATTGCTCTTTGTGGCCGCGACTATTGGAACCACATCCTTACTCGGCAAGATGCTCCTATTGAGTTTAACAACGAGCTCACAAATGACGATGAGAAGTGGTTCCAACTAGACCAAAAGGTTCTTGGAATCATCCAAGGATCCCTTGAGCCGTCTATCTTGGAAGCCTATTCCTATTGTGAGAATGCGAAGGAGTTATGGGATACTCTCCAAACCGTCTATGGCAACACATCTAACCTAAGTCGGGTCTATGAAGTCAAGAAGGCTATCAACGACCTTAACCAATAAGACACCGAGTTAACAAAGCATTTCGGAAAGTTTAGGTCCCTATGGGCCGAATTGGAGATGCTCCGTCCAAGCACTATCGACCCAAAGGTGCTAAATGAACGAAGAGAACAAGACAAGGTCTTCGGTTTGCTCTTAACACTCGACGGCAGCTATAAGGAGATTACCAAACATCTTCTTCGAGCCGATACCCTACCAAACCTTGAAGAGGTGTGTGCTCAACTTCAAAGGGAACAAGGCTCCATTGAGCTCTTTGAAGGCAAGAGGGAACTAGTAACCGCAAACAAGGCGGCATTTAAACCAACGTCCAAGACATATGAAGAGAGGAGGGCCTTGACGTGTGATCATTGCAAGAAGAAGGGCCACATCAAAGAGAAGTGTTGGATTCTACATCCTAACCTCAAGCCGACCAAGTTCAAGGACGCCAAGGCCAACTACTCTCATGATGACTCGGCAAGTGTGCCAAGATCAAGATCAAGCGGACCAAACCATGGCAAGGAAGAGGAGTCTTCGGCTATTGTCCCTTACATGGATGATTATGTGAGGAAGTCCGACCTTGACGCTCTCATCAAAGCCCTTAAGGGCTCCGGTATTTCACCCTTCTATTCCCTTAGTGCTCAAAATATAGACAATAAACCGTTTAAGCCTATTATTATTGATTCAGGTGCTTCTCATCATATGATTAGTAACTTGGATTTGATTAGTAATATTAACCCGGCTTTAGGAAATTTCATTGTTGCAAATGGAAGTGAAATTCCTATAGAAGGATTAGGGAACCTTAAGTTGTTTGATAGAGATTCTCAAGCGCTTTACATGCCTAGTTTTACCTCAAACCTTATATCCGTGAAACGCATTGCTTGTGATTTGAATTGCAATGTTATTTTCGGCCCTAATGATGTGGTTTTTCAGGATATTAAGAGTAAGGAGATCATTGGGAAAGGGGTCACAAGAGGCGATCTCTATATCCTTGAAGAAAACATCTCTAGTTCTTTTCTTTGTCATGCTTTTAAATCGGTTATAACCGAAGCAAACAATGTTATTTGGCATTTTAGACTTGGTCACCCCCCATTTGAATGCCTTGAAAAGTATTTTACCTAATGTGTCTTTTGATCATAAAACTTGTGAAGCTTGCATTTTAGGCAAGCATTGTAGAACCGTTTTCTCAAAATCAAAAATGTGTTACAAACCGTTTGAATTAGTCCACTCGGATGTTTGGTCCTCTCCTTGCAAATCTAGGGATAATCATAGTTATTTTGTCACATTCATAGATGAAAGCTCTAAATATACTTGGGTAAGACTTTTACAAACCAAAGATAGGGTATTAGAGGGTTTTAAAAACTTTCAAAACTATGTGACTAACCATTACAATGCTAAGATTAAAACTTTTAGGTCGGATAATGGGGGAGAGTACACAAGCCGGACATTCAAAGAACACATAGCCAACCATGGGATCCTTCACCAAACCACATGCCCTTATACCCCACAGCAAAATGGTGTAGCCAAAAGGAAGAATAGGCATCTCATGGAGGTCACACGGTCAATGATGTTCCACATGAACATCCCAAAACGGTTTTGGTCGGATGGTGTTTTAACCGCATGTTATCTCATCAACCGAACCCCCACTCAAATCTTAAACAATCAATCTCCTTTTGAAGTGTTAAATAAGAGTAAGCCTTTTATTAACCATCTAAGAGTATTTGGTTGTGTTTGTTTTGTTTTTGTGCCTAGTGAACAAAGGAACAAGCTTGAAGCAAAAAGCATCAAGGCCATGTTCATAGGCTACTCAAACACACAAAAAGGATACAAGTGCTATGTACCCGAGACAAGAAGGGTAATAGTATCAAGAGATGTCAAGTTCCTTGAAGGCAAAAGCTTCTATGAAGACAACAATTGGGATAGTGTGAAGGACTTACCCGAGAAGGTCACGGATAGAGCTACAAGTCTAAGGAACCTAATGAAGAACCTTGGCATGAGTTTTGAAGAAGAACCAAGCCAAGATGTTCCGAACCAACAACCCACCCCTCTTGATCATGAAGGGGAGAACAACAATGAGCAAGTCCACTCCGAACCTCAAGAACCTAATGAGTCCGGGGGAGAACCAAATGCTCAAGAGGGTCATGATCAAGAAGTGGGTCAAGAAGTGAGTGAACCACCGGAGCCGGTTCTAAGAAGAAGTACTAGAGTGAAGAAGGACCCATCCAATTGGGTAAACACAAGGGTATACTTCAATAGCAAGGCGGTGTCTCATCCAACTCAAGCCGTATGCTCTCTTGCAAGCCTTCCTAAGGAACACCAAGCCTACATCACTTCCATGGATCAACATTTAATACCAAGAACTTATGAAGAAGCAATGAAGCAAGAAGTATGGGTCAATGCGGTGAAAGCCGAGAACAAAGCAGTGGAAGACAATGAGACATTCTATGAGACTGACCTTCCTCAAGGGAAGAGAACTGTGAGCTCAAGATACATCTTCACTATCAAGTATCATAGCAATGGTGAGATAGAAAGACACAAAGGGCGACTAGTGGCAAGAGGGTTTACACAAACTTATGGGAAGACTACTTGGACACCTTTGCACCGGTTTCAAAGCTCCACACCGTAAGAGTTATCCTCTCATTGGCCACCAACCTCTCATGGGACTTGTACCAAATGGATGTCAAGAATGCATTCCTTCAAGGAGAGCTTGAAGAAGAAGTCTACATGACACCACCACCGGGTCTAGAAGAAACCATCACTCCGGGAAAGGTGTTGAGACTAAGGAAGGCTAACTATGGACTCAAGCAATCACCATGAGCTTGGTACCATAAGCTTAGCTCAACCTTGATGGCAAAAGGATTCAAAAGATCTCATGTGGAACACACCCTATTCACCCGGACAAACGGAGAAGGTATAGTAGTGGTTCTTGTCTATGTAGATGATATCATCATCTCCGGAAACAACAAGGAAGGTATCCATGACACTAAACTCTATTTAAAATCTAAGTTTGATATCAAAGATCTAGGGAAACTCAAGTACTTCCTTGGGATTGAAGTGTGTAGATCCGAAGAGGGTCTATTTCTTTCCCAAAGGTAGTACACACATGATCTTTTAAGTGTTGTCAATATGACAGGTGTTAAGAAGGCTTAGACACCACTAGAAGAAGGATACAAGATTATCCAAGAAGGAAGTGGGGAAGACGAGCCATACACGGATCCTAAACTCTATAGGCAAATGGTGGGCAAGCTCATCTATTTGACAATCACAAGACCGGACATATGCTTTGCCGTGAACCAAGTTGCACAACAAATGCAAAAGCCGAAGATACACCATTGGAAGATGCTAGAGAGAATCCTAAGCTATGTCAAGGAGACATCCGACTTGGTTATTTGGATTGGTTGCAACAAGAACACCGAGTTGATTGGGTACTGTGATGCGGATTATGCCGGAAACATGGAAGATAGAAGATCCACTACGGGGTATTGCACATTCATTGGTGGGAACCTTGTTACATGGAAGCCTAAGAAGCAAAAGATAGTCTCTTGCTCAACCGCCGAAGCCGAGTATAGAGCTATGAGAAAGCTAACCCAAGAATTTATGTGGCTAAAGAACTTGCTAGGAGACTTGGGAGTCAAGATTGAAGGGCCAATGACTATGCATTGCGACAACAAAGCGGCTATCCACATAGCATCTAACTCGGTCTTCCATGAGAGGACAAAACACATCGAAGTGGATTGTCACAAGGTTAGGGAACAAATGGTCAAAGGCACAATCGTACCATGCTTCACCAAGAGTCAAGATCAACTTGCGGACGTCTTCACCAAATCCGCAAGCTTGAAAGTTTGTGAGTCCATCCTACTTAGACTTGGACTCACAAGGGCTACCAAAGCCTAAGTCTCCAACCGCGTAAGCTTTTATCCCAAGTGGTTTTCTCACCAAGGTTTTTAATGAGGCAAGGTTATGCGGGTTCCAAGCTTAGCCATTACATGAGGCTAAGCTTGCGGGGGAGTGTAAAAGAGACCAAGGCATTGCCCGGACAAGTCATGTCCATCAAGGCAAAGCCGAAGTCAAAGCTCGAGCTCGAGTAAGGCAAAGCCGAAGTCACAAGCTGCCAAAGTCACAAGTTTAAAAGAGACCAAGGCATTGTTCGGACAAGTCTTGTCCATCAAGACAATGACCTAGCGTGTGACCAAAGCCGAAGTCACAAGCTACCGAAGTCACAAGCTCTCTAAGTTACAGTTGCAAAGGGAAACAAAGAGACAAAGGAGAAGAATCTAGAAGCTAAGTAGTCGTTGCCAAAATAGAGCCGTTGAGGAGCGTGGAGTCCACTCGGCCGTACAATTCACGGGTTCCTCTAACATGGCGCGGCTACAAGAGCGATGGCGACGTGTGGCACGGTTAGCCGGGCAAGATGTTGACGGATTTGGCATATACCTTTGTTACATCTTTTAGTCTTGTATTTAAATATGAGATTCCCCTTTGTAACACAATTAACTCTTTCTAATCTAATGAAACCGAATCTCTCTATTCTCTCTCTCTCTTGTTCTTGGTGTTCTTGTTAAGAACTCAAGAACTCTGTTTACTAATCTTCTCTAATCCCTCAAATTCTAACACAAAGCTCATTGAGACACTTATAAGCACTCATGTTGCATGAAACTTGGTTTAGAGTCCTATAAACGCGTTGTTAGATGTTTCATAAGTTCGTCAAACTTGTACAAAGCTCATCGAGACACTTATAAGCACTCATGCTGCATAAAACATGGTTTAGAGTCCTAGCAACCACATTGTTAGACGTTTCATAAGTTCGTCAAACTTGTACAAAGCTCATTGAGAAACTTATAAGCACTCATGTTGCATGAAACTTAGTTTAGAGTCCTAGAAACCGCGTTGTTAGATGTTTCATAAGTTCGTAGAACTTGTACAAAGCTCATTGAGAAACTTATAAGCATTCATGTTGCATGAAACTTGGTTTAGAGTACTAGAAACCGCGTTGTAAGATGTTTCATAACTTTGTCAAACTAGTACAAAGCTCATTGAGACACTTATAAACACTCATGTTGCATGACACTTCATTTAGAGTCTTAGAAACCGCGTTGTTAGATGTTTCATAAGTTCGTCAAACTTGTACAAATCTCATTGAGACACTTATAAGCACTCATGTTGCATAAAAGTTGGTTTAGAGTCCTAGAAACGCGTTGTTAGATGTTTCATAAGTTCGTCAAACTTGTACAAAGCTCATTGAGACACTTATAAGCACTCATGTTGCATAAAACTTGTACAAAGCTCATTGAGAAACTTATAGACGTTTCATAAGTTCGTGAAACAAAGTTGTACAAGAGCTCATCCTGAGAACCGCGTTGTATAAGCACTCATGTTGCATGAAACTTAGTTTAGAGTCCTAGAAACCGCGTTGTTAGATGTTTCATAAGTTCGTAAAACTTGTACAAAGTTCATTGAGACACTTATAAGCACTCATGTTGCAAGAAACATGGTTTAGAGTAGTAGACACCACGTTGTAAGATATTTCATAAGTTCGTCAAACTAGTACAAAGCTCATTGAGACACTTATAAACACTCATGTTGCATGAGACTTCGTTTAGAGTCTTAGAAACTGCGTTGTTAGATGTTTCATAAGTTCGTCAAACTTGTACAAAGATCATTGAGACACTTATAAGCACTCATGTTGCATAAAACTTGGTTTAGATTCCTAGAAACGCGTTGTTAGATGTTTCATAAGTTCGTCGAACCTGTACAAAACTCATTGAGACACCTTTAAGCACTCATGTTGCATGAAACTTGGTTTAGAGTCCTAGAAACCACGTTGTAAGATGTTTCATAAGTTCGTCAAACTAGTACACAGCTCATTGAGATACTTATAAGCACTCATGTTGCATGACACTTCGTTTAGAGTCTTAGAAACCGCGTTGTTAGATGTATCATAAGTTCGTCAAACTTGTACAAAGCTCATTGAGACACTTATAAGCACTCATGTTGCATAAAACTTGATTTAGAGTCCTAGAAACGCATTGTTAGATGTTTCATAAGTTCATTAAACTTGTACAAAGCTCATTGAGACACTTATAAGCACTCATGTTGAAAGAAACTTGGTTTAGAGTCCTAGAAACCGCGTTGTTAGATGTTTCATAAATTTGTCAAACTAGTACAAAGCTCATTGAGACACTTATAAGCACTCGTGTTGCATGAAACTTAGTTTAGAGTCCAACAAACGCGTTGTTAGATGTTTCATAAGTTCGTCAAACTAAAACAAAGCTCATTGAGACACTTATAAGAACTCATGCTGCATGAAACTTGGTTTAGTGTCCTAGAAACGCATTGTTAGATGTTTCATAACTTCGTCAAACTTGTACAAAGCTCATTGAGACACTTATAAGCACTCATCTTGCATAAAACCTTATTTTGAGTCCTAGCAACCACATTGTTAGACGTTTCATAAGTTCGTCAAACTTGTACAAAGATGATTGAACCACTTATAAGCACTCATGTTGCATGAAACTTGGTTTAGAGTCCTAGAAACGCGTTGTTAGATGTTTCATTAGTTCGTCAAACTTGTACAAAGCTCATTGCGACACTTATAAGAACTCATTTTGAAAGAAACTTGGATTAGAGTCCTAGAAACCGCGTTGTTAGATGTTTCATAAGTTCGTCAAACTAGTACAAAGCTCATTGAGACACTTATAAGCACTCATGTTGCATGAAACTTAGTTTAGAGTCCTAGAAATCGCGTTGTTAGATGTTTCATAAGTTCGTCGAACTTGTACAAAGCTCAGTGAGACACTTATAAGCACTCATGTTGCATGAAACTTTGTTTAGAGTCCAAGAAACAGCGTTGTAAGATGTTTCATACGTTCGTCAAACTAGTACAAAGCTCATTGAGACACTTATAAGCACTCATGTTGCATGACAGTTCGTTTAGAGTCTTAGAAACCGCGTTGTTAGATGTTTCATAAGTTCGTCAAACTTGTACAAAGCTCATTGAGACAATTATAAGCACTCATGTTGCATAAATCTTGGTTTAGAGTCCTAGAAACGCGTTGTTAGATGTTTCATAAGTTCGTCAAACTTGTACAAAGCTCATTGAGACATTTATAAGCACTCATGTTGCATAAAACTTGGTTTAGAGTCCTAGCAACCACATTGTTAGACGTTTCATAAGTTCGTCCAATTTGTACAAAGCTGATTGAGAAACTTATAAGCACTCATGTTGCATGAAACTTGGTTTAGAGTCAAAATTGTACAAAGCTCATTGAGACACTTATAAGCATTCATGTTGCATGAAACTTAGTTTAGTGTCCTAGAAACCGCGTTGTTAGATGTTTCATAAGTTTGTCGAACTTGTATAAAGTTCATTGAGACACTTATAAGCACTCATGTTGCATAAAACTTGGTTTAGAGTCCTAGAAACCGCGTTGTAAGATGTTTCATTAGTTTGTCAAACTAGTACAAAGCTCATTGAGACACTTGTAAGCAGTCATGTTGCATGACACTTCGTTTAGTGTCTTAGAAACCACGTTGTTAGATGTTTCATAAGTTCGTTAAACTTGTACAAAGCTCATTGAGACACTTATAAGCACTCATGTTACATAAAATTTTGTTTAGAGTCCTAGAAACGCGTTGTTAGATGTTTCATAAGTTCGTCAAACTTGTACAAAGGTCATTGAGACACTTATAAGCACTCATGTTGAATAAAACTTGGTTTAGAGTCCTAGCAACCACATTGTTAGACGTTTATTAAGTTCGTCAAACTTGTACAAATCTCATTGAGACACTTATAAGCACTCATGTTGCATAAAAGTTGGTTTAGAGTCCTAGAAACGCGTTGTTAGATGTTTCATTAGTTCTTAGAACTTGTACAAAGCTCATTGAAACACTTATAAGAACTCATGTTGACAGAAACTTGGTTTAGAGTCCTAGAAACCGCGTTGTTAGATGTTTCATAAGTTCGTCAAACTTGTACAAAGCTCATTGAGACACTTATAAGCACTCATGTTGCATGAAACTTAGTTTAGAGTCCTAGAAAACGCGTTGTTAGATGTTTCATAAGTTCGTCGAACTTGTACAAAGCTCATTGAGACACTTATAAGCACTCATGTTGCATGAAACTTTGTTTAGAGTCCTAGAAACCACATTGTAAGATGTTTCATAAGTTCGTCAAACTTGTACAAAGCTCATTGAGACACTTATAAGCACTCATGTTGCATAAAACTTGGTTTAGAGTCCTAGAAACGCGTTGTTAAATGTTTCATAAGTTCGTAAAACTTGTACAAAGCTCATTGAGACACTTATAAGCACTCATGTTGCATAAAACATGGTTTAGAGTCCTAGCAACCACATTGTTAGACGTTTCATAAGTTCGTCAAACTTGTACAAAGCTCATTGAGAAACTTATAAGCACTCATGTTGCATGAAACTTAGTTTAGAGTCCTAGAAACCGCGTTGTTAGATGTTTCATAAGTTCGTAGAACTTGTACAAAGTTCATTGAGACACTTATAAGCACTCATGTTGCATGAAACATGGTTTAGAGTAGTAGACACCACGTTGTAAGATATTTCATAAGTTCGTCAAACTAGTACAAAGCTCATTGAGACACTTATAAACACTCATGTTGCATGAGACTTCGTTTAGAGTCTTAGAAACTGCGTTGTTAGATGTTTCATAAGTTCGTCAAACTTGTACAAAGATCATTGAGACACTTATAAGCACTCATGTTGCATAAAACTTGGTTTAGATTCCTAGAAACGCGTTGTTAGATGTTTCATAAGTTCGTCGAACCTGTACAAAACTCATTGAGACACCTTTAAGCACTCATGTTGCATGAAACTTGGTTTAGAGTCCTAGAAACCACGTTGTAAGATGTTTCATAACTTCGTCAAACTAGTACACAGCTCATTGAGATACTTATAAGCACTCATGTTGCATGACACTTCGTTTAGAGTCTTAGAAACCGCGTTGTTAGATGTATCATAAGTTCGTCAAACTTGTACAAAGCTCATTGACACACTTATAAGCACTCATGTTGCATAAAACTTGATTTAGAGTCCTAGAAACGCATTGTTAGATGTTTCATAAGTTCATTAAACTTGTACAAAGCTCATTGAGACACTTATAAGCACTCATGTTGAAAGAAACTTGGTTTAGAGTCCTAGAAACCGCGTTGTTAGATGTTTCATAAATTTGTCAAACTAGTACAAAGCTCATTGAGACACTTATAAGCACTCGTGTTGCATGAAACTTAGTTTATAGTCCAACAAACGCGTTGTTAGATGTTTCATAAGTTCGTCAAACTAAAACAAAGCTCATTGAGACACTTATAAGAACTCATGTTGCATGAAACTTGGTTTAGTGTCCTAGAAACGCATTGTTAGATGTTTCATAACTTCGTCAAACTTGTACAAAGCTCATTGAGACATTTATAAGCACTCATCTTGCATAACACCTTATTTTGAGTCCTAGCAACCACATTGTTAGACGTTTCATAAGTTCGTCAAACTTGTACAAAGATGATTGAAACACTTATAAGCACTCATGTTGCATGAAAATTGGTTTAGAGTCCTAGAAACGCGTTGTTAGATGTTTCATTAGTTCGTCAAACTTGTACAAAGCTCATTGCGACACTTATAAGAACTCATTTTGAAAGAAACTTGGATTAGAGTCCTAGAAACCGCGTTGTTAGATGTTTCATAAGTTCGTCAAACTAGTACAAAGCTCATTGAGACACTTATAAGCACTCATGTTGCATGAAACTTAGTTTAGAGTCCTAGAAACCGCGTTGTTAGATGTTTCATAAGTTCGTCGAACTTGTACAAAGCTCAGTGAGACACTTATAAGCACTCATGTTGCATGAAACTTTGTTTAGAGTCCAAGAAACAGCGTTGTAAGATGTTTCATACGTTCGTCAAAATAGTACAAAGCTCATTGAGACACTTATAAGCACTCATGTTGCATGACAGTTCGTTTAGAGTCTTAGAAACCGCGTTGTTAGATGTTTCATAAGTTCGTCAAACTTGTACAAAGCTCATTGAGACAATTATAAGCACTCATGTTGCATAAATCTTGGTTTAGAGTCCTAGAAACGCGTTGTTAGATGTTTCATAAGTTCGTCAAACTTGTACAAAGCTCATTGAGACATTTATAAGCACTCATGTTGCATAAAACTTGGTTTAGAGTCCTAGCAACCACATTGTTAGACGTTTCATAAGTTCGTCCAATTTGTACAAAGCTGATTGAGAAACTTATAAGCACTCATGTTGCATGAAACTTGGTTTAGAGTCAAAATTGTACAAAGCTCATTGAGACACTTATAAGCATTCATGTTGCATGAAACTTAGTTTAGTGTCCTAGAAACCGCGTTGTTAGATGTTTCATAAGTTTGTCGAACTTGTATAAAGTTCATTGAGACACTTAAAAGCACTCATGTTGCATAAAACTTGGTTTAGAGTCCTAGAAACCGCGTTGTAAGATGTTTCGTTAGTTCGTCAAACTAGTACAAAGCTCATTGAGACACTTGTAAGCAGTCATGTTGCATGACACTTCGTTTAGTGTCTTAGAAACCACGTTGTTAGATGTTTCATAAGTTCGTTAAACTTGTACAAAGCTCATTGAGACACTTATAAACACTCATGTTACATAAAACTTGGTTTAGAGTCCTAGAAACGCGTTGTTAGATGTTTCATAAGTTCGTCAAACTTGTACAAAGGTCATTGAGACACTTATAAGCACTCATGTTGAATAAAACTTGGTTTAGAGTCCTAGCAACCACATTGTTAGACGTTTATTAAGTTCGTCAAACTTGTACAAATTTCATTGAGACACTTATAAGCACTCATGTTGCATAAAAGTTGGTTTAGAGTACTAGAAACGCGTTGTTAGATGTTTCATTAGTTCTTAGAACTTGTACAAAGCTCATTGAAACACTTATAAGAACTCATGTTGACAAAAACTTGGTTTAGAGTCCTATAAACCGCGTTGTTAGATGTTTCATAAGTTCGTCAAACTTGTACAAAGCTCATTGAGACACTTATAAGCACTCATGTTGCATGAAACTTAGTTTAGAGTCCTAGAAAACGCGTTGTTAGATGTTTCATAAGTTCGTCGAACTTGTACAAAGCTCATTGAGACACTTATAAGCACTCATGTTGCATGAAACTTTGTTTAGAGTCCTAGAAACCACATTGTAAGATGTTTCATAAGTTCGTCAAACTTGTACAAAGCTCATTGAGACACTTATAAGCACTCATGTTGCATAAAACTTGGTTTAGAGTCCTAGAAACGCGTTGTTAAATGTTTCATAAGTTCGTAAAACTTGTACAAAGCTCATTGAGACACTATAAGCACTCATGTTGAATAAAACATGGTTTAGAGTCCTAGCAACCACGTTGTTAGATGTTTCATAAGTTCGTCAAACTAGTACAAAGCTCATTGAGACACTTATAAGCACTTATGTTGCATGAAACTTAGTTTAGAGTCCTAGAAACCGCGTTGTTAGATGTTTCATAAGTTCGTCAAACTTTTACAAAGCTCATTGAGACACTTATAAGCACTCATGTTGCATGAAACTAGGTTTTGAGTCCTAGAAACCACGTTGTAAGATGTTTCATAAGTTCGTCAAACTAGTACAAAGCTCATTGAGACACTTATAAACACTCATGTTGCATGACACTTCGTTTAGAGTCTTAGAAACAGCGTTGTTAGATGTTTCATAAGTTCGTCAAACTTGTACAAAGCTCATTGAGACACTTTTAAGCACTCATGTTGCATGAAACTTAGTTTAGAGTCCTAGAAAACGCGTTGTTAGATGTTTCATAAGTTCGTCGAACTTGTACAAAGCTCATTGAGACACTTATAAGCACTCATGTTGCATGAAACTTTGTTTAGAGTCCTAGAAACCACATTGTAAGATGTTTCATAAGTTCGTCAAACTTGTACAAAGCTCATTGAGACACTTATAAGCACTCATGTTGCATAAAACTTGGTTTAGAGTCCTAGAAACGCGTTGTTAAATGTTTCATAAGTTCGTAAAACTTGTACAAAGCTCATTGAGACACTTATAAGCACTCATGTTGCATAAAACATGGTTTAGAGTCCTAGCAACCACATTGTTAGACGTTTCATAAGTTCGTCAAACTTGTACAAAGCTCATTGAGAAACTTATAAGCACTCATGTTGCATGAAACTTAGTTTAGAGTCCTAGAAACCGCGTTGTTAGATGTTTCATAAGTTCGTAGAACTTGTACAAAGTTCATTGAGACACTTATAAGCACTCATGTTGCATGAAACATGGTTTAGAGTAGTAGACACCACGTTGTAAGATATTTCATAAGTTCGTCAAACTAGTACAAAGCTCATTGAGACACTTATAAACACTCATGTTGCATGAGACTTCGTTTAAAGTCTTAGAAACTGCGTTGTTAGATGTTTCATAAGTTCGTCAAACTTGTACAAAGATCATTGAGACACTTATAAGCACTCATGTTGCATAAAACTTGGTTTAGATTCCTAGAAACGCGTTGTTAGATGTTTCATAAGTTCGTCGAACCTGTACAAAACTCATTGAGACACCTTTAAGCACTCATGTTGCATGAAACTTGGTTTAGAGTCCTAGAAACCACGTTGTAAGATGTTTCATAAGTTCGTCAAACTAGTACACAGCTCATTGAGATACTTATAAGCACTCATGTTGCATGACACTTCGTTTAGAGTCTTAGAAACCGCGTTGTTAGATGTATCATAAGTTCGTCAAACTTGTACAAAGCTCATTGAGACACTTATAAGCACTCATGTTGCATAAAACTTGATTTAGAGTCCTAGAAACGCATTGTTAGATGTTTCATAAGTTCATTAAACTTGTACAAAGCTCATTGAGACACTTATAAGCACTCATGTTGAAAGAAACTTGGTTTAGAGTCCTAGAAACCGCGTTGTTAGATGTTTCATAAATTTGTCAAACTAGTACAAAGCTCATTGAGACACTTATAAGCACCCGTGTTGCATGAAACTTAGTTTATAGTCCAACAAACGCGTTGTTAGATGTTTCATAAGTTCGTCAAACTAAAACAAAGCTCATTGAGACACTTATAAGAACTCATGCTGCATGAAACTTGGTTTAGTGTCCTAGAAACGCATTGTTAGATGTTTCATAACTTCGTCAAACTTGTACAAAGCTCATTGAGACACTTATAAGCACTCATCTTGCATAAAATCTTATTTTGAGTCCTAGCAACCACATTGTTAGACGTTTCATAAGTTCGTCAAACTTGTACAAAGATGATTGAAACACTTATAAGCACTCATGTTGCATGAAACTTGGTTTAGAGTCCTAGAAACGCGTTGTTAGATGTTTCATTAGTTCGTCAAACTTGTACAAAGCTCATTGCGACACTTATAAGAACTCATTTTGAAAGAAACTTGGATTAGAGTCCTAGAAACCGCGTTGTTAGATGTTTCATAAGTTCGTCAAACTAGTACAAAGCTCATTGAGACACTTATAAGCACTCATGTTGCATGAAACTTAGTTTAGAGTCCTAGAAACCGCGTTGTTAGATGTTTCATAAGTTCGTCGAACTTGTACAAAGCTCAGTGAGACACTTATAAGCACTCATGTTGCATGAAACTTTGTTTAGAGTCCAAGAAACAGCGTTGTAAGATGTTTCATACGTTCGTCAAACTAGTACAAAGCTCATTGAGAAACTTATAAGCACTCATGTTGCATGACAGTTCGTTTAGAGTCTTAGAAACCGCGTTGTTAGATGTTTCATAAGTTCGTCAAACTTGTACAAAGCTCATTGAGACAATTATAAGCACTCATGTTGCATAAATCTTGGTTTAGAGTCCTAGAAACGCGTTGTTAGATGGTTCATAAGTTCGTCAAACTTGTACAAAGCTCATTGAGACATTTATAAGCACTCATGTTGCATAAAACTTGGTTTAGAGTCCTAGCAACCACATTGTTAGACGTTTCATAAGTTCGTCCAATTTGTACAAAGCTGATTGAGAAACTTATAAGCACTCATGTTGCATGAAACTTGGTTTAGAGTCAAAATTGTACAAAGCTCATTGAGACACTTATAAGCATTCATGTTGCATGAAACTTAGTTTAGTGTCCTAGAAACCGCGTTGTTAGATGTTTCATAAGTTTGTCGAACTTGTATAAAGTTCATTGAGACACTTAAAAGCACTCATGTTGCATAAAACTTGGTTTAGAGTCCTAGAAACCGCGTTGTAAGATGTTTCATTAGTTCGTCAAACTAGAAAAGGGCTCATTGAGACACTTGTAAGCAGTCATGTTGCATGACACTTCGTTTAGTGTCTTAGAAACCACGTTGTTAGATGTTTCATAAGTTCGTTAAACTTGTAAAAAGCTCATTGAGACACTTATAAACACTCATGTTACATAAAACTTGGTTTAGAGTCCTAGAAACGCGTTGTTAGATGTTTCATAAGTTCGTCAAACTTGTACAAAGGTCATTGAGACACTTATAAGCACTCATGTTGAATAAAACTTGGTTTAGAGTCCTAGCAACCACATTGTTAGACGTTTATTAAGTTCGTCAAACTTGTACAAATCTCATTGAGACACTTATAAGCACTCATGTTGCATAAAAGTTGGTTTAGAGTCCTAGAAACGCGTTGTTAGATGTTTCATTAGTTCTTAGAACTTGTACAAAGCTCATTGAAACACTTATAAGAACTCATGTTGACAGAAACTTGGTTTAGAGTCCTAGAAACCGCGTTGTTAGATGTTTCATAAGTTCGTCAAACTTGTACAAAGCTCATTGAGACACTTATAAGCACTCATGTTGCATGAAACTTAGTTTAGAGTCCTAGAAAACGCGTTGTTAGATGTTTCATAAGTTCGTCGAACTTGTACAAAGCTCATTGAGACACTTATAAGCACTCATGTTGCATGAAACTTTGTTTAGAGTCCTAGAAACCACATTGTAAGATGTTTCATAAGTTCGTCAAACTTGTACAAAGCTCATTGAGACACTTATAAGCACTCATGTTGCATAAAACTTGGTTTAGAGTCCTAGAAACGCGTTGTTAAATGTTTCATAAGTTCGTAAAACTTGTACAAAGCTCATTGAGACACTTATAAGCACTCATGTTGCATAAAACATGGTTTAGAGTCCTAGCAACCACGTTGTTAGATGTTTCATAAGTTCGTCAAACTAGTACAAAGCTCATTGAGACACTTATAAGCACTTATGTTGCATGAAACTTAGTTTAGAGTCCTAGAAACCGCGTTGTTAGATGTTTCATAAGTTCGTCAAACTTTTACAAAGCTCATTGAGACACTTATAAGCACTCATGTTGCATGAAACTAGGTTTTGAGTCCTAGAAACCACGTTGTAAGATGTTTCATAAGTTCGTCAAACTAGTACAAAGCTCATTGAGACACTTATAAACACTCATGTTGCATGACACTTCGTTTAGAGTCTTAGAAACAGCGTTGTTAGATGTTTCATAAGTTCGTCAAACTTGTACAAAGCTCATTGAGACACTTTTAAGCACTCATGTTGAAAAAAACTTGGTTTAAAGTCCTAGAAACCGCGTTGTTAGATGTTTCATAAATTCGTCAAACTAGTACAAACCTCATTGAGACACTTATAAGCACTCATGTTGCATGAAACTTAGTTTAGAGTCCTAGAAACTCCTTGTTATATGTTTCTTTAATTCGTCAAACTTGTACAAAGCTCATTGAGGCACTTTTAAGAACTCATGTTGAAAAAAACTTGGTTTAGATTCCTAGAAACGCGTTGTTAGATGTTTCATAAGTTCGTCAAACTAGTACAAAGCTCATTGAGAAACTTATAAGCACTCATGTTGCATGAAACTTAGTTTAGAGTCCTAGAAACCGCGTTGTTAGAAGTTTCATAAGTTCGTCGAACTGGTACAAAGCTCATTGAGACACTTATAAACAATCATGTTGCATGACACTTCATTTAGAGTCTTAGAAACCGCGTTGTTAGATGTTTCATAAGTTCGTCAAACTTGTACAAATCTCATTGAGACACTTATAAGCACTCATGTTGCATAAACTTTGGTTTAGAGTCCTAGAAACGCGTTGTTAGATGTTTCATAAGTTCGTCAAACTTGTACAAAGCTCATTGAGACACTTATAAGCACTCATGTTGCATAAAACATGGTTTAGAGTCCTAGCAACCACATTGTTAGACGTTTCATAAGTTCGTCAAACTTGTACAAAGCTCATTGAGAAACTTATAAGCACTCATGTTGCATGAAACTTAGTTTAGAGTCCTAGAAACCGCGTTGTTAGATGTTTCATAAGTTCGTAGAACTTGTACAAAGTTCATTGAGACACTTATAAGCACTCATGTTGCATGAAACTTGGTTTAGAGTACTAGACACAACGTTGTAAGATATTTCATAAGTTCGTCAAACTAGTACAAAGCTCATTGAGACACTTATAAACACTCATGTTGCATGACACTTCGTTTAGAGTCTTAGAAACCGCATTGTTAGATGTTTCATAAGTTCGTCAAACTTGTACAAAGATCATTGAGACACTTATAAGCACTCATGTTGCATAAAACTTGGTTTAGAGTCCTAGAAACGCGTTGTTAGATATTTCATAAGTTCATTAAACTTGTACAAAGCTCATTGAGACACTTATAAGCACTCATGTTGAAAGAAACTTGGTTTAGAGTCCTAGAAACCGCGTTGTTAGATGTTTCATAAATTCGTCAAACTAGTACAAAGCTCATTGAGACACTTATAAGCACTCATGTTGCATAAAACTTAGTTTAGAGTCCAACAAACGCGTTGTTAGATGTTTCATAAGTTCGTCAAACTAAAACAAAGCTCATTGAGACACTTATAAGAACTCATGTTGCATGAAATTTGGTTTAGAGTCCTAGAAACGCATTGTTAGATGTTTCATAAGTTCGTAAAACTTGTACAAAGCTCATTGAGACACTTATAAGCACTCATCTTGCATAAAACGTTATTTAGAGTCCTAGCAACCACATTGTTAGACGTTTTATAAGTTCGTCAAACTTGTACAAAGATGATTGAAACACTTATAAGCACTCATGTTGCATGAAACTTGGTTTAGAGTCCTAGAAACGCGTTGTTAGATGTTTCATTAGTTCGTCAAACTTGTACAAAGCTCATTGCGACACTTATAAGAACTCATTTTGAAAGAAACTTGGATTAGAGTCCTAGAAACCGCGTTGTTAGATGTTTCATAAGTTCGTCAAACTAGTACAAAGCTCATTGAGACACTTATAAGCACTCATGTTGCATGAAACTTAGTTTAGAGTCCTAGAAACCGCGTTGTTAGATGTTTCATATGTTCGTCGAACTTGTACAAAGCTCATTGAGACACTTATAGGCACTCATGTTGCATGAAACTAGGTTTAGATTCCTAGAAACCACGTTGTAAGATGGTTCATAAGTTCGTCAAACTAGTACAAAGCTCATTGAGACACTTATAAGCACTCATGTTGCATGACACTTCGTTTAGAGTCTTAGAAACCGCGTTGTTAGATGTTTCATAAGTTCGTCAAACTTGTACAAATCTCATTGAGACACTTATAAGCACTCATGTTGCATAAAAGTTGGTTTAGAGTACTAGAAACGCATTGTTAGATGTTTCATAAGTTCGTCAAACTTGTACAAAGCTCATTGAGACACTTATAAGCACTCATGCTGCATAAAACATGGTTTAGAGTCCTAGCAACCACATTGTTAGACGTTTCATAAGTTCGTCAAACTTGTACAAAGCTCATTGAGAAACTTATAAGCACTCATGTTGCATGAAACTTAGTTTAGAGTCGTAGAAACCGCGTTGTTAGATGTTTCATAAGTTCGTAGAACTTGTACAAAGCTCATTGAGAAACTTATAAGCACTCATGTTGCATGAAACTTGGTTTAGAGTACTAGAAACCGCGTTGTAAGATGTTTCATAACTTTGTCAAACTAGTACAAAGCTCATTGAGACACTTATAAACACTCATGTTGCATGACACTTCGTTTAGAGTCTTAGAAACCGCGTTGTTAGATGTTTCATAAGTTCCTCAAACTTGTACAAATCTCATTGAGACACTTATAAGCACTCATGTTGCATAAAAGTTGGTTTAGAGTCCTAGAAACCCGTTGTTAGATGTTTCATAAGTTCGTCAAACTTGTACAAAGCTCATTGAGACACTTATAAGCACTCATGTTGCATAAAACATGGTTTAGAGTCCTAGCAACCACATTGTTAGACGTTTCATAAGTTCGTCAAACTTGTACAAAGCTCATTGAGAAACTTATAAGCACTCATGTTGCATGAAACTTAGTTTAGAGTCCTAGAAACCGCGTTGTTAGATGTTTCATAAGTTCGTAGAACTTGTACAAAGTTCATTGAGACACTTATAAGCACTCATGTTGCATGAAACTTGGTTTAGAGTACTAGACACCACGTTGTAAGATATTTCATAAGTTCGTCAAACTAGTACAAAGCTTATTGAGACACTTATAAACACTCATGTTGCATGACACTTCGTTTAGACTCTTAGAAACCGCGTTGTTAGATGTTTCATAAGTTCGTCAAACTTGTACAAAGATCATTGAGACACTTATAAGCACTCATGTTGCATAAAACTTGGTTTAGATTCCTAGAAACGCGTTGTTAGATGTTTCATAAGTTCGTCGAACCTGTACAAAGCTCATTGAGACACCTTTAAGCACTCATGTTGCATGAAACTTGGTTTAGAGTCCTAGAAACCACGTTGTAAGATGTTTCATAAGTTCGTCAAACTAGTACACAACTCATTGAGATACTTATAAGCACTCATGTTGCATGACACATCGTTTAGAGTCTTAGAAACCGCGTTGTTAGATGTATCATAAGTTCGTCAAACTTGTACAAAGCTCATTGAGACACTTATAAGCACTCATGTTGCATAAAACTTGGTTTAGAGTCCTAGAAACCGCGTTGTTAGATGTTTCATAAATTCGTCAAACTAGTACAAAGCTCATTGAGACACTTATAAGCACTCATGTTGCATGAAACTTAGTTTAGAGTCCAACAAACGCGTTGTTAGATGTTTCATAAGTTCGTCAAACTAAAACAAAGCTCATTGAGACACTTATAAGAACTCATATTGCATGAAACTTGGTTTAGAGTCCTAGAAACGCATTGTTAGATGTTTCATAACTTCGTCAAACTTGTACAAAGCTAATTGAGACACTTATAAGCACTCATCTTGCATAAAACCTTATTTAGAGTCCTAGCAACCACATTGTTAGACGTTTCATAAGTTCGTCAAACTTGTACAAAGATGATTGAAACACTTATAAGCACTCATGTTGCATGAAACTTGGTTTAGAGTCCTAGAAACGCGTTGTTAGATGTTTCATTAGTTCGTCAAACTTGTACAAAGCTCATTGCGACACTTATAAGAACTCATTTTGAAAGAAACTTGGATTAGAGTCCTAGAAACCGCGTTGTTAGATGTTTCATAAGTTCGTCAAACTAGTACAAAGCTCATTGAGACACTTATAAGCACTCATGTTGCATGAAACTTAGTTTAGAGTCCTAGAAACCGCGTTGTTAGATGTTTCATAAGTTCGTCGAACTTGTACAAAGCTCATTGAGACACTTATAAGCCCTCATGTTGCATGAAACTAGGTTTAGATTCCTAGAAACCACGTTGTAAGATGGTTCATAATTTCGTCAAACTAGTACAAAGCTCATTGAGACACTTATAAGCACTCATGTTGCATGACACTTCGTTTAGAGTCTTAGAAACCGTGTTGTTAGATGTTTCATAAGTTCGTCAAACTTGTACAAATCTCATTGAGACACTTATAAGCACTCATGTTGCATAAACGTTGGTTTAGAGTCCTAGAAACGCGTTGTTAGATGTTTCATAAGTTCTTCAAACTTGTACAAAGCTCATTGAG
Source organism: Cochlearia excelsa (assembly GCA_963556525.1). Taxonomy (NCBI): domain Eukaryota; kingdom Viridiplantae; phylum Streptophyta; class Magnoliopsida; order Brassicales; family Brassicaceae; genus Cochlearia; species Cochlearia excelsa. The sequence continues at coordinate 31,559,599 of OY748327.1, read as the reverse complement.
ACACTTATAAGCACTCATGCTGCATAAAACATGGTTTAGAGTCCTAGCAACCACATTGTTAGACGTTTCATAAGTTCGTCAAACTTGTACAAAGCTCATTGAGAAACTTATAAGCACTCATGTTGCATGAAACTTAGTTTAGAGTCCTAGAAACCGCGTTGTTAGATGTTTCATAAGTTCGTAGAACTTGTACAAAGTTCATTGAGACACTTATAAGCACTCATGTTGCATGAAACTTGGTTTAGAGTACTAGACACCACGTTGTAAGATATTTCATAAGTTCGTCAAACTAGTACAAAGCTTATTGAGACACTTATAAACACTCATGTTGCATGACACTTCGTTTAGAGTCTTAGAAACCGCGTTGTTAGATGTTTCATAAGTTCGTCAAACTTGTACAAAGATCATTGAGACACTTATAAGCACTCATGTTGCATAAAACTTGGTTTAGATTCCTAGAAACGCGTTGTTAGATGTTTCATAAGTTCGTCGAACCTGTACAAAGCTCATTGAGACACCTTTAAGCACTCATGTTGCATGAAACTTGGTTTAGAGTCCTAGAAACCACGTTGTAAGATGTTTCATAAGTTCGTTAAACTAGTACACAGCTCATTGAGATACTTATAAGCACTCATGTTGCATGACACATCGTTTAGAGTCTTAGAAACCGCGTTGTTAGATGTATCATAAGTTCGTCAAACTTGTACAAAGCTCATTGAGACACTTATAAGCACTCATGTTGCATAAAACTTGGTTTAGAGTCCTAGAAACCGCGTTGTTAGATGTTTCATAAATTCGTCAAACTAGTACAAAGCTCATTGAGACACTTATAAGCACTCATGTTGCATGAAACTTAGTTTAGAGTCCAGCAAACGCGTTGTTAGATGTTTCATAAGTTCGTCAAACTAAAACAAAGCTCATTGAGACACTTATAAGAACTCATATTGCATGAAACTTGGTTTAGAGTCCTAGAAACGCATTGTTAGATGTTTCATAACTTCGTCAAACTTGTACAAAGCTAATTGAGACACTTATAAGCACTCATCTTGCATAAAACCTTATTTAGAGTCCTAGCAACCACATTGTTAGACGTTTCATAAGTTCGTCAAACTTGTACAAAGATGATTGAAACACTTATAAGCACTCATGTTGCATGAAACTTAGTTTAGAGTCCTAGAAACCGCGTTGTTAGATGTTTCATAAGTTCGTAGAACTTGTACAAAGCTCATTGAGACACTTATAAGCACTCATGTTGCATGAAACTTGGTTTAGAGTACTAGAAACCGCGTTGTTAGATGTTTCATAAATTCGTCAAACTAGTACAAAGCTCATTGAGACACTTATAAGCAGTCATGTTGCATGAAACTTTGTTTAGAGTCCTAGAAACCGCATTGTTAGATGTTTCATAAGTTCGTCAAAATTGTACAAAGCTCATTGAGACACTTATAAGTAGTCATGTTACATAAAACTTGGTTTAGAGTCCTAGAATGGCGTTGTTAGATGTTTCATAACTTCGTCAAACTTGTACAAAGCTCATTGAGACACTTATAAGCACTCATGTTGCATAAAACCTTGTTTAGTGTCCTAGCAACCACATTGTTAGACGTTTCATAAGTTCGTCAAACTTGTACAAAGCTGATTGAGACACTTATAAGCACTCATGTTGCATGAAACTTGGTTTAGAGTCCTAGAAACGCGTTGTTAGATGTTTCATTAGTTCGTCAAACTTGTACAAAGCTCATTGAGACACTTATAAGAACTCATTTTGAAAGAAACTTGGATTAGAGTCCTAGAAAACGCGTTGTTAGATGTTTCATAAGTTCGTCAAACTAGTACAAAGCTCATTGAGACACTTATAAGAACTCATGTTGCATGAAACTTAGTTTAGAGTCCTAGAAACCGCGTTGTTAGATGTTTAATAAGTTCGTCGAACTTGTACAAAGCTCATTGAGACACTTATAAGCACTCATGTTGCATGAAACTAGGTTTAGAGTCCTAGAAACCATGTTGTAAGATGTTTCATAAGTTCGTCAAACTAGTACAAAGCTCATTGAGAATCTTATAAGCACTCATGTTGCATGACACTTCGTTTAGAGTCTTAGAAACCGCGTTGTTAGATGTTTCATAAGTCCGTCAAACTTGTACAAATCTCATTGAGACACTTATAAGCACTCATGTTGCGTAAAAGTTGGTTTAGAGTCCTCGAAACGCGTTGTTAGATGTTTCATAAGTTCGTCAAACTTGTACAAAGCTCATTGAGACACTTATAAGCACTCATGTTGCATAAAACATGGTTTAGAGTCCTAGCAGCCACATTGTTAGACGTTTCATAAGTTCGTCAAACTTGTACAAAGCTCATTGAGAAACTTATAAGCACTCATGTTGCATGAAACTTAGTTTAGAGTCCTAGAAACCGCGTTGTTAGATGTTTCATAAGTTCGTAGAACTTGTACAAAGCTCATTGAGACACTTATAAGCACTCATGTTGCATGAAAATTGGTTTAGAGTACTAGAAACCGAGTTGTAAGATGTTTCATAAGTTCGTCAAACTAGTACAAAGCTCATTGAGACACTTATAAACACTCATGTTGCATGACACTTCGTTTAGAGTCTTAGAAACCGCGTTGTTAGATGTTTCATAAGTTCGTCAAACTTGTACAAAGCTCATTGAGACACTTATAAGCACTCATGTTGCATAAAACTTTGTTTAGATTACTAGAAACGCGTTGTTAGATGTTTCATAAGTTCGTCGAACTTATACAAAGCTCATTGAGACACCTATAAGCACTCATGTTGCATGAAACTTGGTTTAGAGTCCTAGAAACCACGTTGTAAGATGTTTCATAAATTCGTCAAACTAGTACAAAGCTCATTGACACTCTTATAAGTACTCATGTTGCATGACACTTCGTTTAGAGTCTTAGAAACCGCGTAGTTAGATGTATCATAAGTTCGTCAAACTTGTACAAAGCTCATTGAGACACTTATAAGCACTCATGTTGCATAAAACTTGGTTTAGAGTCCTAGAAACGCGCGTTGTTAGATGTTTCATAAGTTCATCAAACTTGTATAAAGCTCATTGAGACACTTATAAGCACTCATGTTGAAAGAAACTTGGATTAGAGTCCTAGAAACCGCGTTGTTAGATGTTTCATAAATTCGTCAAACTAGTACAAAGTTCATTGAGACACTTATAAGCACTCATGTTGCATGAAACTAAGTTTAGAGTCCCAGAAACGCGTTGTTAGATGTTTCATAAGTTCGTCAAACTAAAACAAAGCTCATTTAGACACTTATAAGAACTCATGTTGCATGAAACTTGGGTTAGAGTCCTAGAAACGAGTTGTTAGATTTTTCATAAGTTCGTCAAACTTGTACAAAGCTCATTGAGACACTTATAAGCACTCATGTTGCATGAAACTTGGTTTAGAGTCCTAGAAACTCCTTGTTATATGTTTCTTTAATTCGTCAAACTTGTACAAAGCTCATTGTGACACTTTTAAGAACTCATGTTGAAAAAAACTTGGATTAGAGTCCTAGAAACCGCGTTGTTAGATGTCTCATAAGTTCGTCAAACTAGTACAAAGCTCATTGAGACACTTATAAGAACTCATGTTGCATGAAACTTAGTTTAGAGTCCTAGAAACCGCGTTGTTAGATGTTTCATAAGTTCGTCGAACTTGTACAAAGCTCATTGAGACACTTATAAGCACTCATGTTGCATGAAACTAGGTTTAGAGTCCTAGAAACCACGTTGTAAGATGTTTCATAAGTTCGTCAAACTAGTACAAAGCTCATTGAGAATCTTATAAGCACTCATGTTGCATGACACTTCGTTTAGAGTCTTAGAAACCGCGTTGTTAGATGTTTCATAAGTCCGTCAAACTTGTACAAATCTCATTGAGACACTTATAAGCACTCATATTGCATAAAACCTTGTTTAGAGTCCTAGCAACCACATTGTTAGACGTTTCATAAATTCGTCAAACTTGTACAAAGCTGATTGAGACACTTATAAGCACTCATGTTGCATGAAACTTGGTTTAGAGTCCTAGAAACGCGTTGTTAGATGTTTCATTAGTTCGTCAAACTTGTACAAAGCTCATTGAGACACTTATAAGAACTCATTTTGAAAGAAACTTGGATTAGAGTCCTAGAAACCGCGTTGTTAGATGTTTCATAAGTTCGTCAAACTAGTACAAAGCTCATTGAGACACTTATAAGCACTCATGTTGCATGAAACTAGGTTTAGAGTCCTAGAAACCACGTTGTAAGATGTTTCATAAGTTCGTCAAACTAGTACAAAGCTCATTGAGACACTTATAAGCACTCATGTTGCATGACACTTCGTTTAGAGTCTTAGAAACCGCGTTGTTAGATGTTTCATAAGTTCGTCAAACTTGTACAAATCTCATTGAGACACTTATAAGCACTCATGTTGCATAAAAGTTGGTTTAGAGTCCTGGAAACGCGTTGTTAGATGTTTCATAAGTTCGTCAAACTTGTACAAAGCTCATTGAGACACTTATAAGCACTCATCTTGCATAAAACATGGTTTAGAGTCCTAGCAACCACATTGTTAGACGTTTCATAACTTCGTCAAACTTGTACGAAGCTCATTGAGAAACTTATAAGCACTCATGATGCATGAAACTTAGTTTAGAGTCCTAGAAACCGCGTTGTTAGATGTTTCATAAGTTCGTAGAACTTGTACAAAGCTCATTGAGACACTTATAAGCACTCAAGTTGCATGAAACTTGGTTTAGAGTACTAGAAACCGCGTTGAAAGATGTTTCATAAGTTCGTCAAACTAGTACAAAGCTCATTGAGACACTTATAAACACTCATGTTGCAGGACACTTCGTTTAGTGTCTTAGAAACCGCGTTGTTAGATGTTTCATAAGTTCGTCAAACTTGTACAAAGCTCATTGAGACACTTATAAGCACTCATGTTTCATAAAACTTGTTTTATATTCCTAGAAACGCGTTGTTAGATGTTTCTTAAGTTGGTCGAACTTGTACAAAGCTCATTGAGACACCTATAAGCACTCATGTTGCATGAAACTTGGTTTAGAGTCCTAGAAACCACGTTGTAAGATGTTTCATAAGTTCGTCAAACTAGTACAAAGCTCATTGAGACACTTATAAGCACTCATGTTGCATGACACTTCGTTTAGAGTCTTAGAAACCGTGTTGTTAGATGTATCATAAGTTCGTCAAACTTGTACAAAGCTCATTGAGACACTTATAAGCACTCATGTTGCATAAAACTTGGTTTAGAGTCCTAGAAACGCGTTGTTAGATGTTTCATAAGTTCATCTAACTTGTACAAAGCTCATTGAGACACTTATAAGCACTCATGTTGAAAGAAACTTGGTTTAGAGTCCTAGAAACCGCGTTGTTAGATGTTTCATAAATTCGTTAAACTAGTACAAAGCTCATTGAGACACTTATAAGCACTCATGTTGTATGAAACTTAGTTTAGAGTCCTAGAAACCGCGTTGTTAGATGTTTCATAAGTTCGTCGAACTTGTACAAAGCTCATTGAGACACTTATAAGCACTCATGTTGCATGAAACTTTGTTTAGAGTCCTAGAAACCGCGTTGTAAGATGTTTCATAAGTTCGTCAAACTAGTACAAAGCTCATTGAGACACTTATAAGCAGTCATGTTGCATAAAAGTTGGTTTAGAGTCCTAGAAACCCGTTGTTAGATGTTTCATAAGTTCGTCAAACTTGTACAAAGCTCATTGAGACACTTATAAGCACTCATGTTGCATAAAACATGGTTTAGAGTCCTAGCAACCACATTGTTAGACGTTTCATAAGTTCGTCAAACTTGTACAAAGCTCATTGAGAAACTTATAAGCACTCATGTTGCATGAAACTTAGTTTAGAGTCCTAGAAACCGCGTTGTTAGATGTTTCATAAGTTCGTAGAACTTGTACAAAGTTCATTGAGACACTTATAAGCACTCATGTTGCATGAAACTTGGTTTAGAGTACTAGACACCACGTTGTAAGATATTTCATAAGTTCGTCAAACTAGTACAAAGCTTATTGAGACACTTATAAACACTCATGTTGCATGACACTTCGTTTAGACTCTTAGAAACCGCGTTGTTAGATGTTTCATAAGTTCGTCAAACTTGTACAAAGATCATTGAGACACTTATAAGCACTCATGTTGCATAAAACTTGGTTTAGATTCCTAGAAACGCGTTGTTAGATGTTTCATAAGTTCGTCGAACCTGTACAAAGCTCATTGAGACACCTTTAAGCACTCATGTTGCATGAAACTTGGTTTAGAGTCCTAGAAACCACGTTGTAAGATGTTTCATAAGTTCGTCAAACTAGTACACAACTCATTGAGATACTTATAAGCACTCATGTTGCATGACACATCGTTTAGAGTCTTAGAAACCGCGTTGTTAGATGTATCATAAGTTCGTCAAACTTGTACAAAGCTCATTGAGACACTTATAAGCACTCATGTTGCATAAAACTTGGTTTAGAGTCCTAGAAACCGCGTTGTTAGATGTTTCATAAATTCGTCAAACTAGTACAAAGCTCATTGAGACACTTATAAGCACTCATGTTGCATGAAACTTAGTTTAGAGTCCAACAAACGCGTTGTTAGATGTTTCATAAGTTCGTCAAACTAAAACAAAGCTCATTGAGACACTTATAAGAACTCATATTGCATGAAACTTGGTTTAGAGTCCTAGAAACGCATTGTTAGATGTTTCATAACTTCGTCAAACTTGTACAAAGCTAATTGAGACACTTATAAGCACTCATCTTGCATAAAACCTTATTTAGAGTCCTAGCAACCACATTGTTAGACGTTTCATAAGTTCGTCAAACTTGTACAAAGATGATTGAAACACTTATAAGCACTCATGTTGCATGAAACTTGGTTTAGAGTCCTAGAAACGCGTTGTTAGATGTTTCATTAGTTCGTCAAACTTGTACAAAGCTCATTGCGACACTTATAAGAACTCATTTTGAAAGAAACTTGGATTAGAGTCCTAGAAACCGCGTTGTTAGATGTTTCATAAGTTCGTCAAACTAGTACAAAGCTCATTGAGACACTTATAAGCACTCATGTTGCATGAAACTTAGTTTAGAGTCCTAGAAACCGCGTTGTTAGATGTTTCATAAGTTCGTCGAACTTGTACAAAGCTCATTGAGACACTTATAAGCCCTCATGTTGCATGAAACTAGGTTTAGATTCCTAGAAACCACGTTGTAAGATGGTTCATAATTTCGTCAAACTAGTACAAAGCTCATTGAGACACTTATAAGCACTCATGTTGCATGACACTTCGTTTAGAGTCTTAGAAACCGTGTTGTTAGATGTTTCATAAGTTCGTCAAACTTGTACAAATCTCATTGAGACACTTATAAGCACTCATGTTGCATAAACGTTGGTTTAGAGTCCTAGAAACGCGTTGTTAGATGTTTCATAAGTTCTTCAAACTTGTACAAAGCTCATTGAGACACTTATAAGCACTCATGCTGCATAAAACATGGTTTAGAGTCCTAGCAACCACATTGTTAGACGTTTCATAAGTTCGTCAAACTTGTACAAAGCTCATTGAGAAACTTATAAGCACTCATGTTGCATGAAACTTAGTTTAGAGTCCTAGAAACCGCGTTGTTAGATGTTTCATAAGTTCGTAGAACTTGTACAAAGTTCATTGAGACACTTATAAGCACTCATGTTGCATGAAACTTGGTTTAGAGTACTAGACACCACGTTGTAAGATATTTCATAAGTTCGTCAAACTAGTACAAAGCTTATTGAGACACTTATAAACACTCATGTTGCATGACACTTCGTTTAGAGTCTTAGAAACCGCGTTGTTAGATGTTTCATAAGTTCGTCAAACTTGTACAAAGATCATTGAGACACTTATAAGCACTCATGTTGCATAAAACTTGGTTTAGATTCCTAGAAACGCGTTGTTAGATGTTTCATAAGTTCGTCGAACCTGTACAAAGCTCATTGAGACACCTTTAAGCACTCATGTTGCATGAAACTTGGTTTAGAGTCCTAGAAACCACGTTGTAAGATGTTTCATAAGTTCGTTAAACTAGTACACAGCTCATTGAGATACTTATAAGCACTCATGTTGCATGACACATCGTTTAGAGTCTTAGAAACCGCGTTGTTAGATGTATCATAAGTTCGTCAAACTTGTACAAAGCTCATTGAGACACTTATAAGCACTCATGTTGCATAAAACTTGGTTTAGAGTCCTAGAAACCGCGTTGTTAGATGTTTCATAAATTCGTCAAACTAGTACAAAGCTCATTGAGACACTTATAAGCACTCATGTTGCATGAAACTTAGTTTAGAGTCCAGCAAACGCGTTGTTAGATGTTTCATAAGTTCGTCAAACTAAAACAAAGCTCATTGAGACACTTATAAGAACTCATATTGCATGAAACTTGGTTTAGAGTCCTAGAAACGCATTGTTAGATGTTTCATAACTTCGTCAAACTTGTACAAAGCTAATTGAGACACTTATAAGCACTCATCTTGCATAAAACCTTATTTAGAGTCCTAGCAACCACATTGTTAGACGTTTCATAAGTTCGTCAAACTTGTACAAAGATGATTGAAACACTTATAAGCACTCATGTTGCATGAAACTTAGTTTAGAGTCCTAGAAACCGCGTTGTTAGATGTTTCATAAGTTCGTAGAACTTGTACAAAGCTCATTGAGACACTTATAAGCACTCATGTTGCATGAAACTTGGTTTAGAGTACTAGAAACCGCGTTGTTAGATGTTTCATAAATTCGTCAAACTAGTACAAAGCTCATTGAGACACTTATAAGCAGTCATGTTGCATGAAACTTTGTTTAGAGTCCTAGAAACCGCATTGTTAGATGTTTCATAAGTTCGTCAAAATTGTACAAAGCTCATTGAGACACTTATAAGTAGTCATGTTACATAAAACTTGGTTTAGAGTCCTAGAATGGCGTTGTTAGATGTTTCATAACTTCGTCAAACTTGTACAAAGCTCATTGAGACACTTATAAGCACTCATGTTGCATAAAACCTTGTTTAGTGTCCTAGCAACCACATTGTTAGACGTTTCATAAGTTCGTCAAACTTGTACAAAGCTGATTGAGACACTTATAAGCACTCATGTTGCATGAAACTTGGTTTAGAGTCCTAGAAACGCGTTGTTAGATGTTTCATTAGTTCGTCAAACTTGTACAAAGCTCATTGAGACACTTATAAGAACTCATTTTGAAAGAAACTTGGATTAGAGTCCTAGAAAACGCGTTGTTAGATGTTTCATAAGTTCGTCAAACTAGTACAAAGCTCATTGAGACACTTATAAGAACTCATGTTGCATGAAACTTAGTTTAGAGTCCTAGAAACCGCGTTGTTAGATGTTTAATAAGTTCGTCGAACTTGTACAAAGCTCATTGAGACACTTATAAGCACTCATGTTGCATGAAACTAGGTTTAGAGTCCTAGAAACCATGTTGTAAGATGTTTCATAAGTTCGTCAAACTAGTACAAAGCTCATTGAGAATCTTATAAGCACTCATGTTGCATGACACTTCGTTTAGAGTCTTAGAAACCGCGTTGTTAGATGTTTCATAAGTCCGTCAAACTTGTACAAATCTCATTGAGACACTTATAAGCACTCATGTTGCGTAAAAGTTGGTTTAGAGTCCTCGAAACGCGTTGTTAGATGTTTCATAAGTTCGTCAAACTTGTACAAAGCTCATTGAGACACTTATAAGCACTCATGTTGCATAAAACATGGTTTAGAGTCCTAGCAGCCACATTGTTAGACGTTTCATAAGTTCGTCAAACTTGTACAAAGCTCATTGAGAAACTTATAAGCACTCATGTTGCATGAAACTTAGTTTAGAGTCCTAGAAACCGCGTTGTTAGATGTTTCATAAGTTCGTAGAACTTGTACAAAGCTCATTGAGACACTTATAAGCACTCATGTTGCATGAAAATTGGTTTAGAGTACTAGAAACCGAGTTGTAAGATGTTTCATAAGTTCGTCAAACTAGTACAAAGCTCATTGAGACACTTATAAACACTCATGTTGCATGACACTTCGTTTAGAGTCTTAGAAACCGCGTTGTTAGATGTTTCATAAGTTCGTCAAACTTGTACAAAGCTCATTGAGACACTTATAAGCACTCATGTTGCATAAAACTTTGTTTAGATTACTAGAAACGCGTTGTTAGATGTTTCATAAGTTCGTCGAACTTATACAAAGCTCATTGAGACACCTATAAGCACTCATGTTGCATGAAACTTGGTTTAGAGTCCTAGAAACCACGTTGTAAGATGTTTCATAAATTCGTCAAACTAGTACAAAGCTCATTGACACTCTTATAAGTACTCATGTTGCATGACACTTCGTTTAGAGTCTTAGAAACCGCGTAGTTAGATGTATCATAAGTTCGTCAAACTTGTACAAAGCTCATTGAGACACTTATAAGCACTCATGTTGCATAAAACTTGGTTTAGAGTCCTAGAAACGCGTTGTTAGATGTTTCATAAGTTCATCAAACTTGTATAAAGCTCATTGAGACACTTATAAGCACTCATGTTGAAAGAAACTTGGATTAGAGTCCTAGAAACCGCGTTGTTAGATGTTTCATAAATTCGTCAAACTAGTACAAAGTTCATTGAGACACTTATAAGCACTCATGTTGCATGAAACTAAGTTTAGAGTCCCAGAAACGCGTTGTTAGATGTTTCATAAGTTCGTCAAACTAAAACAAAGCTCATTTAGACACTTATAAGAACTCATGTTGCATGAAACTTGGGTTAGAGTCCTAGAAACGAGTTGTTAGATTTTTCATAAGTTCGTCAAACTTGTACAAAGCTCATTGAGACACTTATAAGCACTCATGTTGCATGAAACTTGGTTTAGAGTCCTAGAAACTCCTTGTTATATGTTTCTTTAATTCGTCAAACTTGTACAAAGCTCATTGTGACACTTTTAAGAACTCATGTTGAAAAAAACTTGGATTAGAGTCCTAGAAACCGCGTTGTTAGATGTCTCATAAGTTCGTCAAACTAGTACAAAGCTCATTGAGACACTTATAAGAACTCATGTTGCATGAAACTTAGTTTAGAGTCCTAGAAACCGCGTTGTTAGATGTTTCATAAGTTCGTCGAACTTGTACAAAGCTCATTGAGACACTTATAAGCACTCATGTTGCATGAAACTAGGTTTAGAGTCCTAGAAACCACGTTGTAAGATGTTTCATAAGTTCGTCAAACTAGTACAAAGCTCATTGAGAATCTTATAAGCACTCATGTTGCATGACACTTCGTTTAGAGTCTTAGAAACCGCGTTGTTAGATGTTTCATAAGTCCGTCAAACTTGTACAAATCTCATTGAGACACTTATAAGCACTCATATTGCATAAAACCTTGTTTAGAGTCCTAGCAACCACATTGTTAGACGTTTCATAAATTCGTCAAACTTGTACAAAGCTGATTGAGACACTTATAAGCACTCATGTTGCATGAAACTTGGTTTAGAGTCCTAGAAACGCGTTGTTAGATGTTTCATTAGTTCGTCAAACTTGTACAAAGCTCATTGAGACACTTATAAGAACTCATTTTGAAAGAAACTTGGATTAGAGTCCTAGAAACCGCGTTGTTAGATGTTTCATAAGTTCGTCAAACTAGTACAAAGCTCATTGAGACACTTATAAGCACTCATGTTGCATGAAACTAGGTTTAGAGTCCTAGAAACCACGTTGTAAGATGTTTCATAAGTTCGTCAAACTAGTACAAAGCTCATTGAGACACTTATAAGCACTCATGTTGCATGACACTTCGTTTAGAGTCTTAGAAACCGCGTTGTTAGATGTTTCATAAGTTCGTCAAACTTGTACAAATCTCATTGAGACACTTATAAGCACTCATGTTGCATAAAAGTTGGTTTAGAGTCCTGGAAACGCGTTGTTAGATGTTTCATAAGTTCGTCAAACTTGTACAAAGCTCATTGAGACACTTATAAGCACTCATCTTGCATAAAACATGGTTTAGAGTCCTAGCAACCACATTGTTAGACGTTTCATAACTTCGTCAAACTTGTACGAAGCTCATTGAGAAACTTATAAGCACTCATGATGCATGAAACTTAGTTTAGAGTCCTAGAAACCGCGTTGTTAGATGTTTCATAAGTTCGTAGAACTTGTACAAAGCTCATTGAGACACTTATAAGCACTCAAGTTGCATGAAACTTGGTTTAGAGTACTAGAAACCGCGTTGAAAGATGTTTCATAAGTTCGTCAAACTAGTACAAAGCTCATTGAGACACTTATAAACACTCATGTTGCAGGACACTTCGTTTAGTGTCTTAGAAACCGCGTTGTTAGATGTTTCATAAGTTCGTCAAACTTGTACAAAGCTCATTGAGACACTTATAAGCACTCATGTTTCATAAAACTTGTTTTATATTCCTAGAAACGCGTTGTTAGATGTTTCTTAAGTTGGTCGAACTTGTACAAAGCTCATTGAGACACCTATAAGCACTCATGTTGCATGAAACTTGGTTTAGAGTCCTAGAAACCACGTTGTAAGATGTTTCATAAGTTCGTCAAACTAGTACAAAGCTCATTGAGACACTTATAAGCACTCATGTTGCATGACACTTCGTTTAGAGTCTTAGAAACCGTGTTGTTAGATGTATCATAAGTTCGTCAAACTTGTACAAAGCTCATTGAGACACTTATAAGCACTCATGTTGCATAAAACTTGGTTTAGAGTCCTAGAAACGCGTTGTTAGATGTTTCATAAGTTCATCTAACTTGTACAAAGCTCATTGAGACACTTATAAGCACTCATGTTGAAAGAAACTTGGTTTAGAGTCCTAGAAACCGCGTTGTTAGATGTTTCATAAATTCGTTAAACTAGTACAAAGCTCATTGAGACACTTATAAGCACTCATGTTGTATGAAACTTAGTTTAGAGTCCTAGAAACCGCGTTGTTAGATGTTTCATAAGTTCGTCGAACTTGTACAAAGCTCATTGAGACACTTATAAGCACTCATGTTGCATGAAACTTTGTTTAGAGTCCTAGAAACCGCGTTGTAAGATGTTTCATAAGTTCGTCAAACTAGTACAAAGCTCATTGAGACACTTATAAGCAGTCATGTTGAATGACACTTTGTTTAGAGTCTTAGAAACCGCATTGTTAGATGTTTCATAGGTTCGTGAAACTTGTACAAAGCTCATTGAGACACTTATAAGTAGTCATGTTACATAAAACTTGGTTTAGAGTCCTAGAAACGCGTTGTTAGATGTTTCATAACTTCGTCAAACTTGTACAAAGCTCATTGAGACACTTATAAGCACTCATGTTGCATAAAACCTTGTTTAGTGTCCTAGCAACCACAGTGTTAGACGTTTCATAAGTTCGTCAAACTTGTACAAAGCTGACTGAGACACTTATAAGCACTCATGTTGCATGAAACTTGGTTTAGAGTCCTAGAAACGCGTTGTTAGATGTTTCATTAGTTCGTCAAACTTGTACAAAGCTCATTGAGACACTTATAAGAACTCATTTTGAAAGAAACTTGGATTAGAGTCCTAGAAACCGCGTTGTTAGATGTTTCATAAGTTCGTCAAACTAGTACAAAGCTCATTGAGACACTTATAAGAACTCATGTTGCATGAAACTTAGTTTAGAGTCCTAGAAACCGCGTTGTTAGATGTTTCATAAGTTCGTCAAAGCTCTAGTACAAAGCTCATTGACACTTATAAGAATCTTATAAGCACGTTGTAAGATGTTTCATAAGTTCGTCAAACTAGTACAAAGCTCATTGAGAATCTTATAAGCACTCATGTTGCATGACACTTCGTTTAGAGTCTTAGAAACCGCGTTGTTAGATGTTTCATAAGTCCGTCAAACTTGTACAAATCTCATTGAGACACTTATAAGCACTCATGTTGCATAAAAGTTGGTTTAGAGTCCTAGAAACGCGTTGTTAGATGTTTCACAAGTTCGTCTAACTAGTACAAAGCTCATTGACACACTTATAAACACTCATGTTGCATGACACTTCGTTTAGAGTCTTAGAAACCGCGTTGTTAGATGTTTCCTAAGTTCGTAAAACTTGTACAAAGCTCATTGAGACACTTATAAGCACTCATGTTGAATAAAACTTTGTTTAGATTCCTAGAAACGCGTTGTTAGATGTTTCATAAGTTCGTCGAACTTGTACAAAGCTCATTGAGACACCTATAAGCACTCATGTTGCATGAAACTTGGTTTAGAGTCCTAGAAACCACGTTGTAAGATGTTTCATAAATTCGTCAAACTAGTACAAAGCTCATTGACACTCTTATAAGTACTCATGTTGCATGACACTTCGTTTAGAGTCTTAGAAACCGCGTTGTTAGATGTATCATAAGTTCGTCAAACTTGTACAAAGCTCATTGAGAAACTTATAAGCACTCATGTTGCATAAAACTTGGTTTAGAGTCCTAGAAACGCGTTGTTAGATGTTTCATAAGTTCATCAAACTTGTACAAAGCTCATTGAGACACTTATAAGCACTCATGTTGAAAGAAACTTGGATTAGAGTCCTAGAAACCGCGTTGTTAGATGTTTCATAAATTCGTCAAACTAGTACAAAGTTCATTGAGACACTTATAAGCACTCATGTTGCATGAAACTAAGTTTAGAGTCCCAGAAACGCGTTGTTAGATGTTTCATAAGTTCGTCAAACTAAAATAAAGCTCATTCAGACACTTATAAGAACTCATGTTGCATGAAACTTGGGTTAGAGTCCTAGAAACGAGTTGTTAGATTTTTCATAAGTTCGTCAAACTTGTACAAAGCTCATTGAGACACTTATAAGCACTCATGTTGCATGAAACTTGGTTTAGAGTCCTAGAAACTCCTTGTTATATGTTTCTTTAATTCGTCAAACTTGTACAAAGCTCACTGTGACACTTTTAAGAACTCATGTTGAAAAAAACTTTTATTAGAGTCCTAGAAACCACGTTGTTAGATGTCTCATAAGTTCGTAAAACTAGTACAAAGCTCATTGAGACACTTATAAGAACTCATGTTGCATGAAACTTAGTTTAGAGTCCTAGAAACCGCGTTGTTAGATGTTTCATAAGTTCGTCGAACTTGTACAAAGCTCATTGAGACACTTATAAGCACTCATGTTGCATGAAACTAGGTTTAGAGTCCTAGAAACCACGTTGTAAGATGTTTCATAAGTTCGTCAAACTAGTACCAAGCTCATTGAGAATCTTATAAGCACTCATGTTGCATGACACTTCGTTTAGAGTCTTAGAAACCGCGTTGTTAGATGTTTCATAAGTCCGTCAAACTTGTACAAATCTCATTGAGACACTTATAAGCACTCATGTTGCATAAAAGTTGGTTTAGAGTCCTAGAAACGCGTTATTAGATGTTTCATAAGTTCGTCAAACTTGTACAAAGCTCATTGAGACACTTATAAGCACTCATGTTGCATAAAACATGGTTTAGAGTCCTAGCAACCACATTGTTAGACGTTTCATAAGTTCGTCAAACTTGTACAAAGCTCATTGAGAAACTTATAAGCACTCATGTTGCATGAAACTTAGTTTAGAGTCCTAGAAACCGCGTTGTTAGATGTTTCATAAGTTCGTAGAACTTGTACAAAGCTCATTGAGACACTTATAAGCAATCATGTTGCATGAAAATTGGTTTAGAGTACTAGAAACCGAGTTGTAAGATGTATCATAAGTTCGTCAAACTAGTACAAAGCTCATTGAGACACTTATAAACACTCATGTTGCATGACACTTCGTTTAGAGTCTTAGAAACCGCGTTGTTAGATGTTTCATAAGTTCGTCAAACTTGTACAAAGCTCATTGAGACACTTATAAGCATTCATGTTTTATAAAACTTGTTTTATATTCCTAGAAACGCGTTGTTAGATGTTTCTTAAGTTGGTCGAACTTGTACAAAGCTCATTGAGACACCTATAAGCACTCATGTTGCATGAAACTTGGTTTAGAGTCCTAGAAACCACGTTGTAAGATGTTTCATAAGTTCGTCAAACTAGTACAAAGCTCATTGAGACACTTATAAGCACTCATGTTGCATGACACTTCGTTTAGAGTCTTAGAAACCGTGTTGTTAGATGTATCATAAGTTCGTCAAACTTGTACAAAGCTCATTGAGACACTTATAAGCACTCATGTTGCATAAAACTTGGTTTAGAGTCCTAGAAACGCGTTGTTAGATGTTTCATAAGTTCATCTAACTTGTACAAAGCTCATTGAGACACTTATAAGCACTCATGTTGAAAGAAACTTGGTTTAGAGTCCTAGAAACCGCGTTGTTAGATGTTTCATAAATTCGTTAAACTAGTACAAAGCTCATTGAGACACTTATAAGCACTCATGTTGTATGAAACTTAGTTTAGAGTCCTAGAAACCGCGTTGTTAGATGTTTCATAAGTTCGTCGAACTTGTACAAAGCTCATTGAGACACTTATAAGCACTCATGTTGCATGAAACTTTGTTTAGAGTCCTAGAAACCGCGTTGTAAGATGTTTCATAAGTTCGTCAAACTAGTACAAAGCTCATTGAGACACTTATAAGCAGTCATGTTGAATGACACTTTGTTTAGAGTCTTAGAAACCGCATTGTTAGATGTTTCATAAGTTCGTGAAACTTGTCCAAAGCTCATTGAGACACTTATAAGTAGTCATGTTACATAAAACTTGGTTTAGAGTCCTAGAAACGCGTTGTTAGATGTTTCATAACTTCGTCAAACTTGTACAAAGCTCATTGAGACACTTATAAGCACTCATGTTGCATAAAACCTTGTTTAGTGTCCTAGCAACCACATTGTTAGACGTTTCATAAGTTCGTCAAACTTGTACAAAGCTGACTGAGACACTTATAAGCACTCATGTTGCATTAAACTTGGTTTAGAGTCCTAGAAACGCGTTGTTAGATGTTTCATTAGTTCGTCAAACTTGTACAAAGCTCATTGAGACACTTATAAGAACTCATTTTGAAAGAAACTTGGATTAGAGTCCTAGAAACCGCGTTGTTAGATGTTTCATAAGTTCGTCAAACTAGTACAAAGCTCATTGAGACACTTATAAGAACTCATGTTGCATGAAACTTAGTTTAGAGTCCTAGAAACCGCGTTGTTAGATGTTTCATAAGTTCGTCGAACTTGTACAAAGCTCATTGAGACACTTATAAGCACTCATGTTGCATGAAACTAGGTTTAGAGTCCTAGAAACCACGTTGTAAGATGTTTCATAAGTTCGTCAAACTAGTACAAAGCTCATTGAGAATCTTATAAGCACTCATGTTGCATGACACTTCGTTTAGAGTCTTAGAAACCGCGTTGTTAGATGTTTCATAAGTCCGTCAAACTTGTACAAATCTCATTGAGACACTTATAAGCACTCATGTTGCATAAAAGTTGGTTTAGAGTCCTAGAAACGCGTTGTTAGATGTTTCACAAGTTCGTCTAACTAGTACAAATTAAGCTCATTGAGACACTTATAAACACTCATGTTGCATGACACTTCGTTTAGAGTCTTAGAAACCGCGTTGTTAGATGTTTCCTAAGTTCGTAAAACTTGTACAAAGCTCATTGAGACACTTATAAGCACTCATGTTGCATAAAACTTTGTTTAGATTCCTAGAAACGCGTTGTTAGATGTTTCATAAGTTCGTCGAACTTGTACAAAGCTCATTGAGACACCTATAAGCACTCATGTTGCATGAAACTTGGTTTAGAGTCCTAGAAACCACGTTGTAAGATGTTTCATAAATTCGTCAAACTAGTACAAAGCTCATTGACACTCTTATAAGTACTCATGTTGCATGACACTTCGTTTAGAGTCTTAGAAACCGCGTTGTTAGATGTATCATAAGTTCGTCAAACTTGTACAAAGCTCATTGAGATTATAAGCACTCATGTTGCATAAAACTTGGTTTAGAGTCCTAGAAACGCGTTGTTAGATGTTTCATAAGTTCATCAAACTTGTACAAAGCTCATTGAGACACTTATAAGCACTCATGTTGAAAGAAACTTGGATTAGAGTCCTAGAAACCGCGTTGTTAGATGTTTCATAAATTCGTCAAACTAGTACAAAGTTCATTGAGACACTTATAAGCACTCATGTTGCATGAAACTAAGTTTAGAGTCCCAGAAACGCGTTGTTAGATGTTTCATAAGTTCGTCAAACTAAAATAAAGCTCATTCAGACACTTATAAGAACTCATGTTGCATGAAACTTGGGTTAGAGTCCTAGAAACGAGTTGTTAGATTTTTCATAAATTCGTCAAACTTGTACAAAGCTCATTGAGACACTTATAAGCACTCATGTTGCATGAAACTTGGTTTAGAGTCCTAGAAACTCCTTGTTATATGTTTCTTTAATTCGTCAAACTTGTACAAAGCTCATTGTGACACTTTTAAGAACTCATGTTGAAAAAAACTTGGATTAGAGTCCTAGAAACCACGTTGTTAGATGTCTCATAAGTTCGTGAAACTAGTACAAAGCTCATTGAGACACTTATAAGAACTCATGTTGCATGAAACTTAGTTTAGAGTCCTAGAAACCGCGTTGTTAGATGTTTCATAAGTTCGTCGAACTTGTACAAAGCTCATTGAGACACTTATAAGCACTCATGTTGCATGAAACTAGGTTTAGAGTCCTAGAAACCACGTTGTAAGATGTTTCATAAGTTCGTCAAACTAGTACCAAGCTCATTGAGAATCTTATAAGCACTCATGTTGCATGACACTTCGTTTAGAGTCTTAGAAACCGCGTTGTTAGATGTTTCATAAGTCCGTCAAACTTGTACAAATCTCATTGAGACACTTATAAGCACTCATGTTGCATAAAAGTTGGTTTAGAGTCCTAGAAACGCGTTATTAGATGTTTCATAAGTTCGTCAAACTTGTACAAAGCTCATTGAGACACTTATAAGCACTCATGTTGCATAAAACATGGTTTAGAGTCCTAGCAACCACATTGTTAGACGTTTCATAAGTTCGTCAAACTTGTACAAAGCTCATTGAGAAACTTATAAGCACTCATGTTGCATGAAACTTAGTTTAGAGTCCTAGAAACCGCGTTGTTAGATGTTTCATAAGTTCGTAGAACTTGTACAAAACTCATTGAGACACTTATAAGCAATCATGTTGCATGAAAATTGGTTTAGAGTACTAGAAACCGAGTTGTAAGATGTATCATAAGTTCGTCAAACTAGTACAAAGCTCATTGAGACACTTATAAACACTCATGTTGCATGACACTTCGTTTAGAGTCTTAGAAACCGCGTTGTTAGATGTTTCATAAGTTCGTCAAACTTGTACAAAGCTCATTGAGACACTTATAAGCACTCATGTTGCATAAAACTTTGTTTAGATTCTTAGAAACGCGTTGTTAGATGTTTCATAAGTTCGTCGAACTTGTACAAAGCCTATTGAGACACCTATAAGCACTCATGTTGCATGAAACTTGGTTTAGAGTCCTAGAAACCACGTTGTAAGATGTTTCATAAATTCGTCAAACTAGTACAAAGCTCATTGACACTCTTATAAGCACTCATGTTGCATGACACTTCGTTTAGAGTCTTAGAAACCGCGTTGTTAGATGTATCATAAGTTCGTCAAACTTGTACAAAGCTCATTGAGACACTTATAAGCACTCATGTTGCATAAAACTTGGTTTAGAGTCCTAGAAACGCGTTGTTAGATGTTTCATAAGTTCATCAAACTTGTACAAAGCTCATTGAGAAACTTATAAGCACTCATGTTGAAAGAAACTTGGATTAGAGTCCTAGAAACCGCGTTGTTAGATGTTTCATAAATTCGTGAAACTAGTACAAAGTTCATTGAGACACTTATAAGCACTAATGTTGCATGAAACTAAGTTTAGAGTCCCAGAAACGCGTTGTTAGATGTTTCATAAGTTCGTCAAAATAAAACAAAGCTCATTGAGACACTTATAAGAACTCATGTTGCATGAAACTTGGGTTAGAGTCCTAGAAACGAGTTGTTAGATTTTTCATAAGTTCGTCAAACTTGTACAAAGCTCATTGAGACACTTATAAGCACTCATGTTGCATGAAACTTGGTTTAGTGTCCTAGAAACTCCTTGTTATATGTTTCTTTAATTCGTCAAACTTGTACAAAGCTCATTGTGACACTTTTAAGAACTCATGTTGAAAAAAACTTGGTTTAGAGTCCTAGAAACGCGTTGTTAGATGTTTCATAAGTTCGTCAAACTAGTTTAAAGCTCATTGAGACACTTATAAGCACTCATGTTGCATGAAACTTAGTTTAGAGTCCTAGAAACCGCGTTGTTAGATGTTTCATAAGTTCGTCGAACTGGTACAAAGCTCATTGAGACACTTATAAGCACTCATGTTGCATGAAACTTGGTTTAGAGTCCTAGAAACCGCGTTGTAAGATGTTTCATAATTTCGTCAAACTAGTACAAAGCTCATTGAGAGACTTATAAGCGAGTCATGTTGCATGAAACTTTGTTTAGTGTCCTAGAAACGCCTTGTTAGATGTTTCATTAATTCGTCAAACTTGTACAAAGCTCATTGAGACACTTATAAGAACTCATGTTGAAAGAAACTTGGTTTAGAGTCCTAGAAACCGTGTTGTTAGATGTTTTGTAAGTTCGTAAAACTAGTACAAAGCTCATTGAGACACTTATAAGCACTCATGTTGCATGAAACTTAGTTTAGAGTCCTAGAAACCGCGTTGTTAGATGTTTCATAAGTTCGTCGAACTTGTACAAAGCTCATTGAGACACTTATAAGCACTCATGTTGCATGAAACTTGGTTTAGAGTCCTAGAAACCGCGTTGTAAGATGTTTCATAAGTTCGTCAAACTAGTAAATAGCTCATTGAGACACTTATAAGCAGTCATGTTGGATGACACATTGTTTAGAGTCTTAGAAACCGCGTTGTTAGATGTTTCATAAGTTCTTCAAACTTGTACAAAGCTCATTGATACACTTATAAGCATTCATGTTACATAAAACTTGGTTTAGAGTCCTAGAAACGCGTTGTTAGATGTTTCATAACTTCGTCAAACTTGTACAAAGCTCATTGAGACACTTATAAGCACTCATGTTGAATAAAACCTTGTTTAGAGTCCTAGCAACCACATTGTTAGACGTTTCATAAGTTCGTCAAACTTGTACAAAGCTGATTGAGACACTTATAAGCACTCATGTTGCATGAAACTTGGTTTAGAGTCCTAGAAACGCGTTGTTAGATGTTTCATTAGTTCGTCAAACTTGTACAAAGCTCATTGAGACACTTATAAGAACTCATTTTGATAGAAACTTAGATTAGAGTCCTAGAAACCGCGTTGTTAGATGTTTCATAAGTTCGTCAAACTAGTACAAAGCTCATTGAGACACTTATAAGCACTCATGTTGCATGAAACTTAGTTTAGAGTCCTAGAAACCGCGTTGTTAGATGTTTCATAAGTTCGTCGAACTTGTACAAAGCTCATTGAGACACTTATAAGCACTCATGTTGCATGAAACTAGGTTTAGAGTCCTAGAAACATCGTTGTAAGATGTTTCATAAGTAAGTCAAACTAGTACAAAGCTCATTGAGAAACTTATAAGCACTCATGTTGCATGACACTTCGTTTAGAGTCTTAGAAACCGAGTTGTTAGATGTTTCATAAGTTGGTCAAACTTGTACAAATCTCATCGAGACACTTATAAGCACTCATGTTGCATAAAAGTTGGTTTAGAGTCCTAGAAACGCGTTGTTAGATGTTTCATAAGTTCGTCAAACTTGTACAAAGCTCATTGAGACACTTATAAGCACTCATGTTGCATAAAACATGGTTTAGAGTCCTAGCAACCACATTGTTAGACGTTTCATAAGTTCGTCAAACTTGTACAAAGCTCATTGAGAAACTTATAAGCACTCATGTTGCATGAAACTTAGTTTAGAGTCCTAGAAACCGCGTTGTTAGATGTTTCATAAGTTCGTAGAACTTGTACAAAGCTCATTGAGACACTTATAAGCACTCATGTTGCATGAAACTTGGTTTAGAGTACTAGAAACCGCGTTGTTAGATGTTTCATAAATTCGTCAAACTAGTACAAAGCTCATTGAGACACTTATAAGCAGTCATGTTGCATGAAACTTTGTTTAGAGTCCTAGAAACCGCGTTGTTAGATGTTTCATAAGTTCGTCGAACTTGTACAAATCTCATTGAGACACTTATAAGCACTCATGTTGCATGAAACTTGGTTTAGAGTCCTAGAAACGCCTTGCTAGATGTTTCATTAATTCGTAAAACTTGTACAAAGCTCATTGAGACACTTATAAGAACTCATGTTGAAAGAAACTTGGTTTAGTGTCCTAGAAACCGTGTTGTTAGATGTTTCGTAAGTTCGTAAAACTAGTACAAAGCTCATTGAGACACTTATAAGCACTCATGTTGCATGAAACTTAGTTTAGAGTCCTAGAAACCGCGTTGTTAGATGTTTAATAAGTTCGTCGAACTTGTACAAAGCTCATTGAGACACTTATAAGCACTCATGTTGCATGAAACTTGATTTAGATTCATAGAAACCGCATTGTAAGATGTTTCATCAGTTCGTCAAACTAGTACAAAGCTCATTGAGACACTTATAAGCAGTCATGTTGCACGACACTTTGTTTAAAGTCTTAGAAACCGCGTTGTTAGATGTTTCATAAGTTCGTCAAACTTGTACAAAGCTCATTGAGACACTTATAAGAAGTCAAGTTACATAAAACTTGGTTTAGAGTCCTAGAAACGCGTTGTTAGATGTTTCATAACTTCGTCAAACTTGTACAAAGCTCATTGAGACACTTATAAGCACTCATGTTGCATAAAACCTTGTTTAGAGTCCTAGCAACCACATTGTTAGACGTTTCATAAGTTCGTCAAACTTGTACAAAGCTGATTGAGACACTTATAAGCACTCATGTTGCATGAAACTTGGTTTAGAGTCCTAGAAACGCGTTGTTAGATGTTTCATTAGTTCGTCAAACTAGTACAAAGCTCATTGAGAAACTTATAAGCAGTCATGTTGCATGAAACTTTGTTTAGAGTCCTAGAAACCGCGTTGTTAGATGTTTCATAAGTTCGTCGAACTTGTACAAATCTCATTGAGACACTTATAAGCACTCATGTTGCATGAAACTTG
Source organism: Cochlearia excelsa (assembly GCA_963556525.1). NCBI lineage: Eukaryota > Viridiplantae > Streptophyta > Magnoliopsida > Brassicales > Brassicaceae > Cochlearia > Cochlearia excelsa. The sequence continues at coordinate 31,536,381 of OY748327.1, read as the reverse complement.
GTTTAGAGTCCTAGAAACGCGTTGTTAGATGTTTCATTAGTTCGTCAAACTAGTACAAAGCTCATTGAGAATCTTATAAGCAGTCATGTTGCATGACACTTCGTTTAGAGTCTTAGAAACCGCGTTGTTAGATGTTTCCTAAGTTCGTCAAACTTGTACAAAGCTCATTGAGACACTTATAAGAACTCATGTTGCATAAAACTTTGTTTAGATTCCTAGAAACGCGTTGTTAGATGTTTCATAAGTTCGTCGAACTTGTACAAAGCTCATTGAGACACCTATAAGCACTCATGTTGCATGAAACTTGGTTTAGAGTCCTAGAAACCACGTTGTAAGATGTTTCATAAATTCGTCAAACTAGTACAAAGCTCATTGACACTCTTATAAGTACTCATGTTGCATGACACTTCGTTTAGAGTCTTAGAAACCGCGTTGTTAGATGTATCATAAGTTCGTCAAACTTGTACAAAGCTCATTGAGACACTTATAAGCACTCATGTTGCATAAAACTTGGTTTAGAGTCCTAGAAACGCGTTGTTAGATGTTTCATAAGTTCATCAAACTTGTACAAAGCTCATTGAGACACTTATAAGCACTCATGTTGAAAGAAACTTGGATTAGAGTCCTAGAAACCGCGTTGTTAGATGTTTCATAAATTCGTCAAACTAGTACAAAGTTCATTGAGACACTTATAAGCACTCATGTTGCATGAAACTAAGTTTAGAGTCCCAGAAACGCGTTGTTAGATGTTTCATAAGTTCGTCAAACTAAAATAAAGCTCATTCGGACACTTATAAGAACTCATGTTGCATGAAACTTGGGTTAGAGTCCTAGAAACGAGTTGTTAGATTTTTCATAAGTTCGTCAAACTTGTACAAAGCTCATTGAGACACTTATAAGCACTCATGTTGCATAAAACTTGGTTTAGAGTCCTAGAAACTCCTTGTTATATGTTTCTTTAATTCGTCAAACTTGTACAAAGCTCACTGTGACACTTTTAAGAACTCATGTTGAAAAAAACTTGGATTAGAGTCCTAGAAACCACGTTGTTAGATGTCTCATAAGTTCGTAAAACTAGTACAAAGCTCATTGAGACACTTATAAGAACTCATGTTGCATGAAACTTAGTTTAGAGTCCTAGAAACCGCGTTGTTAGATGTTTCATAAGTTCGTCGAACTTGTACAAAGCTCATTGAGACACTTATAAGCACTCATGTTGCATGAAACTAGGTTTAGAGTCCTAGAAACCACGTTGTAAGATGTTTCATAAGTTCGTCAAACTAGTACCAAGCTCATTGAGAATCTTATAAGCACTCATATTGCATGACACTTCGTTTAGAGTCTTAGAAACCGCGTTGTTAGATGTTTCATAAGTCCGTCAAACTTGTACAAATCTCATTGAGACACTTATAAGCACTCATGTTGCATAAAAGTTGGTTTAGAGTCCTAGAAACGCGTTATTAGATGTTTCATAAGTTCGTCAAACTTGTACAAAGCTCATTGAGACACTTATAAGCACTCATGTTGCATAAAACATGGTTTAGAGTCCTAGCAACCACATTGTTAGACGTTTCATAAGTTCGTCAAACTTGTACAAAGCTCATTGACAAACTTATAAGCACTCATGTTGCATGAAACTTAGTTTAGAGTCCTAGAAACCGCGTTGTTAGATGTTTCATAAGTTCGTAGAACTTGTACAAAGCTCATTGAGACACTTATAAGCAATCATGTTGCATGAAAATTGGTTTAGAGTACTAGAAACCGAGTTGTAAGATGTATCATAAGTTCGTCAAACTAGTACAAAGCTCATTGAGACACTTATAAACACTCATGTTGCATGACACTTCGTTTAGAGTCTTAGAAACCGCGTTGTTAGATGTTTCATAACTTCGTCAAACTTGTACAAAGCTCATTGAGACACTTATAAGCACTCATGTTGCATAAAACTTTGTTTAGATTCTTAGAAACGCGTTGTTAGATGTTTCATAAGTTCGTCGAACTTGTACAAAGCTCATTGAGACACCTATAAGCACTCATGTTGCATGAAACTTGGTTTAGAGTCCTAGAAACCACGTTGTAAGATGTTTCATAAATTCGTCAAACTAGTACAAAGCTCATTGACACTCTTATAAGCACTCATGTTGCATGACACTTCGTTTAGAGTCTTAGAAACCGCGTTGTTAGATGTATCATAAGTTCGTCAAACTTGTACAAAGCTCATTGAGACACTTATAAGCACTCATGTTGCATAAAACTTGGTTTAGAGTCCTAGAAACGCGTTGTTAGATGTTTCATAAGTTCATCAAACTTGTACAAAGCTCATTGAGAAACTTATAAGCACTCATGTTGAAAGAAACTTGGATTAGAGTCCTAGAAACCGCGTTGTTAGATGTTTCATAAATTCGTGAAACTAGTACAAAGTTCATTGAGACACTTATAAGCACTCATGTTGCATGAAACTAAGTTTAGAGTCCCGAAACGCGTTGTTAGATGTTTCATAAGTTCGTCAAAATAAAACAAAGCTCATTGAGACACTTATAAGAACTCATGTTGCATGAAACTTGGGTTAGAGTCCTAGAAACGAGTTGTTAGATTTTTCATAAGTTCGTCAAACTTGTACAAAGCTCATTGAGACACTTATAAGCACTCATGTTGCATGAAACTTGGTTTAGTGTCCTAGAAACTCCTTGTTATATGTTTCTTTAATTCGTCAAACTTGTACAAAGCTCATTGTGACACTTTTAAGAACTCATGTTGAAAAAAACTTGGTTTAGAGTCCTAGAAACGCGTTGTTAGATGTTTCATAAGTTCGTCAAACTAGTACAAAGCTCATTGAGACACTTATAAGCACTCATGTTGCATGAAACTTAGTTTAGAGTCCTAGAAACCGCGTTGTTAGATGTTTCATAAGTTCGTCGAACTGGTACAAAGCTCATTGAGACACTTATAAGCACTCATGTTGCATGAAACTTGGTTTAGAGTCCTAGAAACCGCGTTGTAAGATGTTTCATAATTTCGTCAAACTAGTACAAAGCTCATTGAGAGACTTATAAGCAGTCATGTTGCATGAAACTTTGTTTAGTGTCCTAGAAACGCCTTGTTAGATGTTTCATTAATTCGTCAAACTTGTACAAAGCTCATTGAGACACTTATAAGAACTCATGTTGAAAGAAACTTGGTTTAGAGTCCTAGAAACCGTGTTGTTAGATGTTTTGTAAGTTCGTAAAACTAGTACAAAGCTCATTGAGACACTTATAAGCACTCATGTTGCATGAAACTTAGTTTAGAGTCCTAGAACCCGCGTTGTTAGATGTTTCATAAGTTCGTCGAACTTGTACAAAGCTCATTGAGACACTTATAAGCACTCATGTTGCATGAAACTTGGTTTAGAGTCCTAGAAACCGCGTTGTAAGATGTTTCATAAGTTCGTCAAACTAGTAAATAGCTCATTGAGACACTTATAAGCAGTCATGTTGGATGACACATTGTTTAGAGTCTTAGAAACCGCGTTGTTAGATGTTTCATAAGTTCTTCAAACTTGTACAAAGCTCATTGATACACTTATAAGCATTCATGTTACATAAAACTTGGTTTAGAGTCCTAGAAACGCGTTGTTAGATGTTTCATAACTTCGTCAAACTTGTACAAAGCTCATTGAGACACTTATAAGCACTCATGTTGAATAAAACCTTGTTTAGAGTCCTAGCAACCACATTGTTAGACGTTTCATAAGTTCGTCAAACTTGTACAAAGCTGATTGAGACACTTATAAGCACTCATGTTGCATGAAACTTGGTTTAGAGTCCTAGAAACGCGTTGTTAGATGTTTCATTAGTTCGTCAAACTTGTACAAAGCTCATTGAGACACTTATAAGAACTCATTTTGATAGAAACTTAGATTAGAGTCCTAGAAACCGCGTTGTTAGATGTTTCATAAGTTCGTCAAACTAGTACAAAGCTCATTGAGACACTTATAAGCACTCATGTTGCATGAAACTTAGTTTAGAGTCCTAGAAACCGCGTTGTTAGATGTTTCATAAGTTCGTCGAACTTGTACAAAGCTCATTGAGACACTTATAAGCACTCATGTTGCATGAAACTAGGTTTAGAGTCCTAGAAACCACGTTGTAAGATGTTTCATAAGTAAGTCAAACTAGTACAAAGCTCATTGAGACACTTATAAGCACTCATGTTGCATGACACTTCGTTTAGAGTCTTAGAAACCGAGTTGTTAGATGTTTCATAAGTTGATCAAACTTGTACAAATCTCATCGAGACACTTATAAGCACTCATGTTGCATAAAAGTTGGTTTAGAGTCCTAGAAACGCGTTGTTAGATGTTTCATAAGTTCGTCAAACTTGTACAAAGCTCATTGAGACACTTATAAGCACTCATGTTGTTGCATAAAACATGGTTTAGAGTCCTAGCAACCACATTGTTAGACGTTTCATAAGTTCGTCAAACTTGTACAAAGCTCATTGAGAAACTTATAAGCACTCATGTTGCATGAAACTTAGTTTAGAGTCCTAGAAACCGCGTTGTTAGATGTTTCATAAGTTCATAGAACTTGTACAAAGCTCATTGAGACACTTATAAGCACTCATGTTGCATGAAACTTGGTTTAGAGTACTAGAAACCGCGTTGTTAGATGTTTCATAAATTCGTCAAACTAGTACAAAGCTCATTGAGACACTTATAAGCAGTCATGTTGCATGAAACTTTGTTTAGAGTCCTAGAAACCGCGTTGTTAGATGTTTCATAAGTTCGTCGAACTTGTACAAATCTCATTGAGACACTTATAAGCACTCATGTTGCATGAAACTTGGTTTAGAGTCCTAGAATCGCCTTGCTAGATGTTTCATAAGTTCGTCAAACTTGTACAAAGCTGATTGAGACACTTATAAGTACTCATGTTGCATGAAACTTGGTTTAGAGTCCTAGAAACGCGTTGTTAGATGTTTCATTAGTTCGTCAAACTAGTACAAAGCTCATTGAGAAACTTATAAGCAGTCATGTTGCATGAAACTTTGTTTAGAGTCCTAGAAACCGCGTTGTTAGATGTTTCATAAGTTCGTCGAACTTGTACAAATCTCATTGAGACACTTATAAGCACTCATGTTGCATGAAACTTGGTTTAGAGTCCTAGAAACGCGTTGTTAGATGTTTCATAAGTTCGTCGAACTTGTACAAAGCTCATTGAGACACTTATAAGCACTCATGTTGCATGACACTTCGTTTAGAGTCTTAGAAACCGCGTTGTTAGATGTTTCATAAGTTCGTCAAACTTGTACAAAGCTCTTTGAGACACTTATAAGCACTCATGTTGCATAAAACTTTGTTTAGATTCCTAGAAACGCGTTGTTAGATGTTTCATAAGTTTGTCGAACTTGTACAAAGCTCATTGAGACACCTATAAGCACTCATGTTGCATGAAACTTGGTTTAGAGTCCTAGAAACCACGTTGTAAGATGTTTCATAAATTCGTCAAACTAGTACAAAGCTCATTGACACTCTTATAAGCACTCATGTTGCATGACACTTCGTTTAGAGTCTTAGAAACCGCGTTGTTAGATGTATCATAAGTTCGTCAAACTTGTACAAAGCTCATTGAGACATTTATAAGCACTCATGTTGCATAAAACTTGGTTTAGAGTCCTAGAAACGCGTTGTTAGATGTTTCATAAGTTCATCAAACTTGTACAAAGCTCATTGAGACACTTATAAGCACTCATGTTGAAAGAAACTTGGATTAGAGTCCTAGAAACCGCGTTGTTAGATGTTTCATAAATTCGTCAAACTAGTACAAAGTTCATTGAGACACTTATAAGCACTCATGTTGCATGAAACTAAGTTTATAGTCCCAGAAACGCGTTGTTAGATGTTTCATAAGTTCGTCAAACTAAAACAAAGCTCATTGGGACACTTATAAGAACTCATGTTGCATGAAACTTGGGTTAGAGTCCTAGAAACGAGTTGTTAGATTTTTCATAAGTTCGTCAAACTTGTACAAAGCTCATTGAGACACTTATAAGCACTCATGTTGCATGAAACTTGGTTTAGAGTCCTAGAAACTAGCTCCTTGTTATATGTTTCTTTAATTCGTCAAACTTGTATAAAGCTCATTGTGACACTTTTAAGAACTCATGTTGAAAAAAACTTGGTTTAGAGTCCTAGAAACGCGTTGTTAGATGTTTCATAAGTTCGTCAAACTAGTACAAAGCTCATTGAGACACTTATAAGCACTCATGTTGCATGAAACTTAGTTTAGAGTCCTAGAAACCGCGTTGTTAGATGTTTCATAAGTTCGTCGAACTGGTACAAAGCTCATTGAGACACTTATAAGCACTCATGTTGCATGAAACTTGGTTTAGAGTCCTAGAAACCGCGTTGTAAGATGTTTCATAAGTTCGTCAAACTAGTACAAAGCTCATTGAGATACTTAAAAGCACTCATGTTGCATGACACTTTGTTTAGAGTCCTAGAAACCGCGTTGTAAGATGTTTCATAAGTTCGTCAAACTAGTACAAAGCTCATTGAGACACTTATAAGCAATCATGTTGAATGACACTTTGTTTAGAGTCTTAGAAACCGCATTGTTAGATGTTTCATAAATTCGTGAAACTTGTACAAAGCTCATTGAGACACTTATAAGTAGTCATGTTACATAAAACTTGGTTTAGAGTCCTAGAAACGCGTTGTTAGATGTTTCATAACTTCGTCAAACTTGTACAAAGCTCATTGAGACACTTATAAGCACTCATGTTGCATAAAACCTTGTTTAGTGTCCTAGCAACCACATTGTTAGACGTTTCATAAGTTCGTCAAACTTGTACAAAGCTGATTGAGACACTTATAAGCACTCATGTTGCATGAAACTTGGTTTAGAGTCCTAGAAACGCGTTGTTAGATGTTTCATTAGTTCGTCAAACTTGTACAAAGCTCATTGAGACACTTATAAGCACTCATGTTGCATAAAACCTTGTTTAGTGTCCTAGAAACCGCGTTGTTAAATGTTTCATAAGTTCGTCAAACTAGTACAAAGCTCATTGAGACACTTATAAGCACTCATGTTGCATGAAACTTAGTTTAGAGTCCTAGAAACCGCGTTGTTAGATGTTTCATAAGTTCGTCAAACTTGTACAAAGCTCATTGAGACACTTATAAGCACTCATGTTGCATGAAACTAGGTTTAGAGTCCTAGAAACCACGTTGTAAGATGTTTCATAAGTAAGTCAAACTAGTACAAAGCTCATTGAGACACTTATAAGCACTCATGTTGCATGACACTTCGTTTAGAGTCTTAGAAACCGAGTTGTTAGATGTTTCATAAGTTGGTCAAACTTGTACAAATCTCATCGAGACACTTATAAGCACTCATGTTGCATAAAAGTTGGTTTAGAGTCCTAGAAACGCGTTGTTAGATGTTTCATAAGTTCGTCAAACTTGTACAAAGCTCATTGAGACACTTATAAGCACTCATGTTGCATAAAACATGGCTTAGAGTCCTAGCAACCACATTGTTAGACGTTTCATAAGTTCGTCAAACTTGTACAAAGCTCATTGAGAAACTTATAAGCACTCATGATGCATGAAACTTAGTTTAGAGTCCTAGAAACCGCGTTGTTAGATGTTTCATAAGTTCGTAGAACTTGTACAAAGCTCATTGAGACACTTATAAGCACTCATGTTGCATGAAACTTGGTTTAGAGTACTAGAAACCGCGTTGAAAGATGTTTCATAAGTTCGTCAAACTAGTACAAAGCTCATTGAGACACTTATAAACACTCATGTTGCAGGACACTTCGTGTAGTGTCTTAGAAACCGCGTTGTTAGATGTTTCATAAGTTCGTCAAACTTGTACAAAGCTCATTGAGACACTTATAAGCACTCATGTTTCATAAAACTTGGTTTATATTCCTAGAAACGCGTTGTTAGATGTTTCTTAAGTTCGTCGAACTTGTGCAAAGCTCATTGAGACACCTATAAGCACTCATGTTGCATGAAACTTGGTTTAGAGTCCTAGAAACCACGTTGTAAGATGTTTCATAAGTTCGTCAAACTAGTACAAAGCTCATTGAGACACTTATAAGCACTCATGTTGCATGACACTTCGTTTAGAGTCTTAGAAACCGCGTTGTTAGATGTATCATAAGTTCGTCAAACTTGTACAAAGCTCATTGAGACACTTATAAGCACTCATGTTGAATAAAACTTGGTTTAGAGTCCTAGAAACGCGTTGTTAGATGTTTCATAAGTTCATCTAACTTGTACAAAGCTCATTGAGACACTTATAAGCACTCATGTTGAAAGAAACTTGGTTTAGAGTCCTAGAAACCGCGTTGTTAGATGTTTCATAAATTCGTTAAACTAGTACAAAGCTCATTGAGACACTTATAAGCACTCATGTTGTATGAAACTTAGTTTAGAGTCCTAGAAACCGCGTTGTTAGATGTTTCATAAGTTCGTCAAACTTGTTCAAAGCTCATTGAGACACTTATAAGCACTCATGTTGCATGAAACTTTGTTTAGAGTCCTAGAAACCGCGTTGTAAGATGTTTCATAATTTCGTCAAACTAGTACAAAGCTCATTGAGACACTTATAAGCAATCATGTTGAATGACACTTTGTTTAGAGTCTTAGAAACCGCATTGTTAGATGTTTCATAAGTTCGTGAAACTTGTACAAAGCTCATTGAGACACTTATAAGTAGTCATGTTACATAAAACTTGGTTAAGAGTCCTAGAAACGCGTTGTTAGATGTTTCATAACTTCGTCAAACTTGTACAAAGCTCATTGAGACACTTATAAGCACTCATGTTGCATAAAACCTTGTTTAGTGTCCTAGCAACCACATTGTTAGACGTTTCATAAGTTCGTCAAACTTGTACAAAGCTGATTGAGACACTTATAAGCACTCATGTTGCATGAAACTTGGTTTAGAGTCCTAGAAACGCGTTGTTAGATGTTTCATTAGTTCGTCAAACTTGTACAAAGCTCATTGAGACACTTATAAGCACTCATGTTGCATAAAACCTTGTTTAGTGTCCTAGAAACCGCGTTGTTAGATGTTTCATAAGTTCGTCAAACTAGTACAAAGCTCATTGAGACACTTATAAGCACTCATGTTGCATGAAACTTAGTTTAGAGTCCTAGAAACCGCGTTGTTAGATGTTTCATAAGTTCGTCGAACTTGTACAAAGCTCATTGAGACACTTATAAGCACTCATGTTGCATGAAACTAGGTTTAGAGTCCTAGAAACCACGTTGTAAGATGTTTCATAAGTAAGTCAAACTAGTACAAAGCTCATTGAGACACTTATAAGCACTCATGTTGCATGACACTTCGTTTAGAGTCTTAGAAACCGAGTTGTTAGATGTTTCATAAGTTGGTCAAACTTGTACAAATCTCATCGAGACACTTATAAGCACTCATGTTGCATAAAAGTTGGTTTAGAGTCCTAGAAACGCGTTGTTAGATGTTTCATAAGTTCGTAAAACTTGTACAAAGCTCATTGAGACACTTATAAGCACTCATGTTGCATAAAACATGGTTTAGAGTCCTAGCAACCACATTGTTAGACGTTTCATAAGTTCGTCAAACTTGTACAAAGCTCATTGAGAAACTTATAAGCACTCATGTTGCATGAAACATAGTTTAGAGTCCTAGAAACCGCGTTGTTAGATGTTTCATAAGTTCGTCGAACTTGTACAAAGCTCATTGAGACACTTATAAGCACTCATGTTGCATGAAACTTTGTTTAAAGTCCTAGAAACCGCGTTGTAAGATGTTTCATAAGTTCGTCAAACTAGTACAAAGCTCATTGAGACACTTATAAGCAATCATGTTGAATGACACTTTGTTTAGAGTCTTAGAAACCGCATTGTTAGATGTTTCATAAGTTCGTGAAACTTGTACAAAGCTCATTGAGACACTTATAAGTAGTCATGTTACATAAAACTTGGTTTAGAGTCCTAGAAACGCGTTGTTAGATGTTTCATAACTTCGTCAAACTTGTACAAAGCTCATTGAGACACTTATAAGCACTCATGTTGCATAAAACCTTGTTTAGTGTCCTAGCAACCACATTGTTAGATGTTTCATAAGTTCGTCAAACTTGTACAAAGCTGATTGAGACACTTATAAGCACTCATGTTGCATGAAACTTGGTTTAGAGTCCTAGAAACGCGTTGTTAGATGTTTCATTAGTTCGTCAAACTTGTACAAAGCTCATTGAGACACTTATAAGCACTCATGTTGCATAAAACCTTGTTTAGTGTCCTAGAAACCGCGTTGTTAGATGTTTCATAAGTTCGTCAAACTAGTACAAAGCTCATTGAGACACTTATAAGCACTCATGTTGCATGAAACGTAGTTTAGAGTCCTAGAAACCGCGTTGTTAGATGTTTCATAAGTTCGTCGAACTTGTACAAAGCTCATTGAGACACTTATAAGCACTCATGTTGCATGAAACTAGGTTTAGAGTCCTAGAAACCACGTTGTAAGATGTTTCATAAGTAAGTCAAACTAGTACAAAGCTCATTGAGACACTTATAAGCACTCATGTTGCATGACACTTCGTTTAGAGCCTTAGAAACCGAGTTGTTAGATGTTTCATAAGTTGGTCAAACTTGTACAAATCTCATCGAGACACTTATAAGCACTCATGTTGCATAAAAGTTGGTTTAGAGTCCTAGAAACGCGTTGTTAGATGTTTCATAAGTTCGTCAAACTTGTACAAAGCTCATTGAGACACTTATAAGCACTCATGTTGCATAAAACATGGTTTAGAGTCCTAGCAACCACATTGTTAGACGTTTCATAAGTTCGTCAAACTTGTACAAAGCTCATTGAGAAACTTATAAGCACTCATGTTGCATGAAACTTAGTTTAGAGTCCTAGAAACCGCGTTGTTAGATGTTTCATAAGTTCGTAGAACTTGTACAAAGCTCATTGAGACACTTATAAGCACTCATGTTGCATGAAACTTAGTTTAGAGTCCTAGAAACCGCGTTGTTAGATGTTTCATAAGTTCGTCGAACTGGTACAAAGCTCATTGAGACACTTATAAGCACTCATGTTGCATGAAACTTGGTTTAGAGTCCTAGAAACCGCGTTGTAAGATGTTTCATAATTTTGTCAAACTAGTACAAAGCTCATTGAGAGACTTATAAGCAGTCATGTTGCATGAAACTTTGTTTAGTGTCCTAGAAACCGCGTTGTTAGATGTTTCATAAGTTCGTCGAACTTGTACAAATCTCATTGAGACACTTATAAGCACTCATGTTGCATGAAACTTGGTTTAGAGTCCTAGAAACGCCTTGTTAGATGTTTCATTAATTCGTCAAACTTGTACAAAGCTCATTGAGACACTTATAAGAACTTATGTTGAAAGAAACTTGGTTTAGAGTCCTAGAAACCGTGTTGTTAGATGTTTTGTAAGTTCGTAAAACTAGTACAAAGCTCATTGAGACACTTATAAGCACTCATGTTGCATGAAACTTAGTTTAGAGTCCTAGAAACCGCGTTGTTAGATGTTTCATAAGTTCGTCGAACTTGTACAAAGCTCATTGAGACACTTATAAGCACTCATGTTGCATGAAACTTGGTTTAGAGTCCTAGAAACCGCGTAGTAAGATGTTTCATAAGTTCGTCAAACTAGTACATAGCTCATTGAGACACTTATAAGCAGTCATGTTGGATGACACTTTGTTTAGAGTCTTAGAAACCGCGTTGTTAGATGTTTCATAAGTTCTTCAAACTTGTACAAAGCTCATTGATACACTTATAAGCATTCATGTTACATAAAACTTGGTTTAGAGTCCTAGAAACGCGTTGTTAGATGTTTCATAACTTCGTCAAACTTGTACAAAGCTCATTGAGACACTTATAAGCACTCATGTTGAATAAAACCTTGTTTAGAGTCCTAGCAACCACATTGTTAGACGTTTCATAAGTTCGTCAAACTTGTACAAAGCTGATTGAGACACTTATAAGCACTCATGTTGCATGAAACTTGGTTTAGAGTCCTAGAAACGCGTTGTTAGATGTTTCATTAGTTCGTCAAACTTGTACAAAGATCATTGAGACACTTATAAGAACTCATTTTGATAGAAACTTGGATTAGAGTCCTAGAAACCGAGTTGTTAGATGTTTCATAAGTTCGTCAAACTAGTACAAAGCTCATTGAAAAACTTATAAGCACTCATGTTGCATGAAACTTAGTTTAGAGTCCTAGAAACCGCGTTGTTAGATGTTTCATAAGTTCGTAGAACTTGTACAAAGCTCATTGAGAAACTTATAAGCACTCATGTTGCATGAAACTTGGTTTAGAGTACTAGAAACCGCGTTGTAAGATGTTTCATAACTTTGTCAAACTAGTACAAAGCTCATTGAGACACTTATAAACACTCATGTTGCATGACACTTCGTTTAGAGTCTTAGAAACCGCGTTGTTAGATGTTTCATAAGTTCGTCAAACTTGTACAAAGCTCATTGAGACACTTATAAGCACTCATGTTGCATAAAACTTGGTTTAGATTTCTAGAAACGCGTTGTTAGATGTTTCATAAGTTCGTCGAACTTGTACAAAGCTCATTGAGACACCTATAAGCACTCATGTTGCATGAAACTTGGTTTAGAGTCCTAGAAACCACGTTGTAAGATGTTTCATAAGTTCGTCAAACTAGTACAAAGCTCATTGAGATACTTATAAGCACTCATGTTGCATGAAACTTTGTTTAGTGTCCTAGAAACCGCGTTGTTAGATGTTTCATAAGTTCGTCGAACTTGTACAAATCTCATTGAGACACTTATAAGCACTCATGTTGCATGAAACTTGGTTTAGAGTCCTAGAAACGCCTTGTTAGATGTTTCATTAATTCGTCAAACTTGTACAAAGCTCATTGAGACACTTATAAGAACTTATGTTGAAAGAAACTTGGTTTAGAGTCCTAGAAACCGTGTTGTTAGATGTTTTGTAAGTTCGTAAAACTAGTACAAAGCTCATTGAGACACTTATAAGCACTCATGTTGCATGAAACTTAGTTTAGAGTCCTAGAAACCGCGTTGTTAGATGTTTCATAAGTTCGTCGAACTTGTACAAAGCTCATTGAGACACTTATAAGCACTCATGTTGCATGAAACTTGGTTTAGAGTCCTAGAAACCGCGTAGTAAGATGTTTCATAAGTTCGTCAAACTAGTACATAGCTCATTGAGACACTTATAAGCAGTCATGTTGGATGACACTTTGTTTAGAGTCTTAGAAACCGCGTTGTTAGATGTTTCATAAGTTCTTCAAACTTGTACAAAGCTCATTGATACACTTATAAGCATTCATGTTACATAAAACTTGGTTTAGAGTCCTAGAAACGCGTTGTTAGATGTTTCATAACTTCGTCAAACTTGTACAAAGCTCATTGAGACACTTATAAGCACTCATGTTGAATAAAACCTTGTTTAGAGTCCTAGCAACCACATTGTTAGACGTTTCATAAGTTCGTCAAACTTGTACAAAGCTGATTGAGACACTTATAAGCACTCATGTTGCATGAAACTTGGTTTAGAGTCCTAGAAACGCGTTGTTAGATGTTTCATTAGTTCGTCAAACTTGTACAAAGCTCATTGAGACACTTATAAGAACTCATTTTGATAGAAACTTGGATTAGAGTCCTAGAAACCGAGTTGTTAGATGTTTCATAAGTTCGTCAAACTAGTACAAAGCTCATTGAAAAACTTATAAGCACTCATGTTGCATGAAACTTAGTTTAGAGTCCTAGAAACCGCGTTGTTAGATGTTTCATAAGTTCGTAGAACTTGTACAAAGCTCATTGAGAAACTTATAAGCACTCATGTTGCATGAAACTTGGTTTAGAGTACTAGAAACCGCGTTGTAAGATGTTTCATAACTTTGTCAAACTAGTACAAAGCTCATTGAGACACTTATAAACACTCATGTTGCATGACACTTCGTTTAGAGTCTTAGAAACCGCGTTGTTAGATGTTTCATAAGTTCGTCAAACTTGTACAAAGCTCATTGAGACACTTATAAGCACTCATGTTGCATAAAACTTGGTTTAGATTTCTAGAAACGCGTTGTTAGATGTTTCATAAGTTCGTCGAACTTGTACAAAGCTCATTGAGACACCTATAAGCACTCATGTTGCATGAAACTTGGTTTAGAGTCCTAGAAACCACGTTGTAAGATGTTTCATAAGTTCGTCAAACTAGTACAAAGCTCATTGAGATACTTATAAGCACTCATGTTGCATGACACTTCGTTTAGAGTCTTAGAAACCGCGTTGTTAGATGTATCATAAGTTCGTCAAACTTGTACAGAGCTCATTGAGACACTTATAAGCACTCATGTTGCATAAAACTTGGTTTAGAGTCCTAGAAACGCGTTGTTAGATGTTTCATAAGTTCATTAAACTTGTACAAAGCTCATTGAGACACTTATAAGCACTCATGTTGAAAGAAACTTGGTTTAGAGTCCTAGAAACCGCGTTGTTAGATGTTTCATAAATTCGTCAAACTAGTACAAAGCTCATTAAGACACTTATAAGCACTCATGTTGCATGAAACTTAGTTTAGAGTCCTAGAAACGCGTTGTTAGATGTTTCATAAGTTCGTCAAACTAAAACAAAGCTCATTGAGACACTTATAAGAACTCATGTTGCATGAAACTTGGTTTAGAGTCCTAGAAACGCGTTGTTAGATGTTTCATAACTTCGTCAAAGTTGTACAAAGCTCATTGAGACACTTATAAGCACTCATGTTTCATAAAACCTTGTTTAGAGTCCTAGCAACCACATTGTTAGACGTTTCATAAGTTCGTCAAACTTGTACAAAACTGATTGAGAAACTTATAAGCACTCATGTTGCATGAAACTTGGTTTAGAGTCCTAGAAACGCGTTGTTAGATGTTTCATAAGTTCGTCAAACTTGTACAAAGCTCATTGAGACACTTATAAGCACTCATGTTGCATAAAACATGGTTTAGAATCCTAGCAACCACATTGTTAGACGTTTCATAAGTTCGTCAAACTTGTACAAAGCTCATTGAGAAACTTATAAGCACTCATGTTGCATGAAACTTAGTTTAAAGTCCTAGAAACCGCGTTGTTAGATGTTTCATAAGTTCATAGAACTTGTACAAAGCTCATTGAGAAACTTATAAGCACTCATGTTGCATGAAACTTGGTTTAGAGTACTATAAACCGCGTTGTAAGATGTTTCATAAGTTCATCAAACTAGTACAATGCTCATTGAGACACTTATAAACACTCATGTTGCATGACACGTCGTATAGAGTCTTAGAAACCGCGTTGTTAGATGTTTCATAAGTTCGTCAAACCTGTACAAAGATCATTGAGACACTTATAAGCACTCATGTTGCATAAAACTTGGTGTAGATTCCAAGAAACGCGTTTTTAGATATTTCATAAGTTCGTCGAACTTGTACAAAGATCATTGAGACACCTATAAACACTCATGTTGCATGAAACTTGGTTTAGAGTCCTAGAAACCACAAGGTAAGATGTTTCATAAGTTCGTCGAACTTGTACAAAGCTCATTGAGACACTTATAAGCACTCATGTTGCATGAAACTTGGTTTAGAGTCCTAGAAACCGCGTTGTAAGATGTTTCATAAGTTCGTCAAACTAGTACATAGCTCATTGAGACACTTATAAGCAGTCATGTTGCATGACACTTTGTTTAGAGTCTTACAAATCGGGTTGTTAGATGTTTCATAAGTTCGTCAAACTTGTACAAAGCTCATTGAGACACTTATAAGCGGTCATGTTACATAAAAATTGGTTTAGTGTCCTAGAAACGCGTTGTTAGATGTTTCATAACTTAGTCAAACTTGTACAAAGCTCATTGAGACACTTATAAGCACTCATATTGCATAAAACCTTGTTTAGAGTCCTAGCAACCACATTGTTAGACGTTTCATAAATTCGTCAAACTTGTACAAAGCTGATTGAGACACTTATAAGCACTCATGTTGCATGAAACTTGGTTTAGAGTCCTAGAAACGCGTTGTTAGATGTTTCATTAGTTCGTCAAACTTGTACAAAGCTCATTGAGACACTTATAAGAACTCATTTTGAAAGAAACTTGGATTAGAGTCCTAGAAACCGCGTTGTTAGATGTTTCATAAGTTCGTCAAACTAGTACAAAGCTCATTGAGACACTTATAAGCACTCATGTTGCATGAAACTTAGTTTAGAGTCCTAGAAACCGCGTTGTTAGATGTTTCATAAGTTCGTAGAACTTGTACAAAGCTCATTGAGACACTTATAAGCACTCATGTTGCATGAAACTTGGTTTAGAGTACTAGAAACCGCGTTGTTAGATGTTTCATAAATTCGTCAAACTAGTACAAAGCTCATTGAGACACTTATAAGCAGTCATGTTGCATGAAACTTTGTTTAGAGTCCTAGAAACCGCGTTGTTAGATGTTTCATAAGTTCGTCGAACTTGTACAAATCTCATTGAGACACTTATAAGCACTCATGTTGCATGAAACTTGGTTTAGAGTCCTAGAAACGCCTTGCTAGATGTTTCATTAATTCGTAAAACTTGTACAAAGCTCATTGAGACACTTATAAGAACTCATGTTGAAAGAAACTTGGTTTAGTGTCCTAGAAACCGTGTTGTTAGATGTTTCGTAAGTTCGTAAAACTAGTACAAAGCTCATTGAGACACTTATAAGCACTCATGTTGCATGAAACTTAGTTTAGAGTCCTAGAAACCGCGCTGTTAGATGTTTCATAAGTTCGTCGAACTTGTACAAAGCTCATTGAGACACTTATAAGCACTCATGTTGCATGAAACTTGATTTAGATTCATAGAAACCGCATTGTAAGATGTTTCATCAGTTCGTCAAACTAGTACAAAGCTCATTGCGACACTTATAAGCAGTCATGTTGCACGACACTTTGTTTAAAGTCTTAGAAACCGCGTTGTTAGATGTTTCATAAGTTCGTCAAACTTGTACAAAGTTCATTGAGACACTTATAAGAAGTCAAGTTACATAAAACTTGGTTTAGAGTCCTAGAAACGCGTTGTTAGATGTTTCATAACTTCGTCAAACTTGTACAAAGCTCATTGAGACACTTATAAGCACTCATGTTGCATAAAACCTTGTTTAGAGTCCTAGCAACCACATTGTTAGACGTTTCATAAGTTCGTCAAACTTGTACAAAGCTGATTGAGACACTTATAAGCACTCATGTTGCATGAAACTTGGTTTAGAGTCCTAGAAACGCGTTGTTAGATGTTTCATTAGTTCGTCAAACTAGTACAAAGCTCATTGAGAAACTTATAAGCAGTCATGTTGCATGAAACTTTGTTTAGAGTCCTAGAAACCGCGTTGTTAGATGTTTCATAAGTTCGTCGAACTTGTACAAATCTCATTGAGACACTTATAAGCACTCATGTTGCATGAAACTTGGTTTAGAGTCCTAGAAACGCGTTGTTAGATGTTTCATAAGTTCGTCGAACTTGTACAAAGCTCATTGAGACACTTATAAGCACTCATGTTGCATGACACTTCGTTTAGAGTCTTAGAAACCGCGTTGTTAGATGTTTCATAAGTTCGTCAAACTTGTACAAAGCTCTTTGAGACACTTATAAGCACTCATGTTGCATAAAACTTTGTTTAGATTCCTAGAAACGCGTTGTTAGATGTTTCATAAGTTTGTCGAACTTGTACAAAGCTCATTGAGACACCTATAAGCACTCATGTTGCATGAAACTTGGTTTAGAGTCCTAGAAACCACGTTGTAAGATGTTTCATAAATTCGTCAAACTAGTACAAAGCTCATTGACACTCTTATAAGCACTCATGTTGCATGACACTTCGTTTAGAGTCTTAGAAACCGCGTTGTTAGATGTATCATAAGTTCGTCAAACTTGTACAAAGCTCGTTGAGACATTTATAAGCACTCATGTTGCATAAAACTTGGTTTAGAGTCCTAGAAACGCGTTGTTAGATGTTTCATAAGTTCATCAAACTTGTACAAAGCTCATTGAGACACTTATAAGCACTCATGTTGAAAGAAACTTGGATTAGAGTCCTAGAAACCGCGTTGTTAGATGTTTCATAAATTCGTCAAACTAGTACAAAGTTCATTGAGACACTTATAAGCACTCATGTTGCATGAAACTAAGTTTATAGTCCCAGAAACGCGTTGTTAGATGTTTCATAAGTTCGTCAAACTAAAACAAAGCTCATTGAGACACTTATAAGAACTCATGTTGCATGAAACTTGGGTTAGAGTCCTAGAAACGAGTTGTTAGATTTTTCATAAGTTCGTCAAACTTGTACAAAGCTCATTGAGACACTTATAAGCACTCATGTTGCATGAAACTTGGTTTAGAGTCCTAGAAACTCCTTGTTATATGTTTCTTTAATTCGTCAAACTTGTACAAAGCTCATTGTGACACTTTTAAGAACTCATGTTGAAAAAAACTTGGTTTAGAGTCCTAGAAACGCGTTGTTAGATGTTTCTTAGGTTCGTCAAACTAGTACAAAGCTCATTGAGACACTTATAAGCATTCATGTTGCATGAAACTTAGTTTAGAGTCCTAGAAACCGCGTTGTTAGATGTTTCATAAGTTCGTCGAACTGGTACAAAGCTCATTGAGACACTTATAAGCACTCATGTTGCATGAAACTTGGTTTAGAGTCCTAGAAACCGCGTTGTAAGATGTTTCATAAGTTCGTCAAACTAGTACAAAGCTCATTGAGATACTTAAAAGCACTCATGTTGCATGACACTTTGTTTAGAGTCCTAGAAACCGCGTTGTTAGATGTTTCATAAGTTCGTCAAACTAGTACAAAGCTCATTGAGACACTTATAAGCAATCATGTTGAATGACACTTTGTTTAGAGTCTTAGAAACCGCATTGTTAGATGTTTCATAAGTTCGTGAAACTTGTACAAAGCTCATTGAGACACTTATAAGTAGTCATGTTACATAAAACTTGGTTTAGAGTCCTAGAAACGCGTTGTTAGATGTTTCATAACTTCGTCAAACTTGTACAAAGCTCATTGAGACACTTATAAGCACTCATGTTGCATAAAACCTTGTTTAGTGTCCTAGCAACCACATTGTTAGACGTTTCATAAGTTCGTCAAACTTGTACAAAGCTGATTGAGACACTTATAAGCACTCATGTTGCATGAAACTTGGTTTAGAGTCCTAGAAACGCGTTGTTAGATGTTTCATTAGTTCGTCAAACTTGTACAAAGCTCATTGAGACACTTATAAGCACTCATGTTGCATAAAACCTTGTTTAGTGTCCTAGAAACCGCGTTGTTAGATGTTTCATAAGTTCGTCAAACTAGTACAAAGCTCATTGAGACACTTATAAGCACTCATGTTGCATGAAACTTAGTTTAGAGTCCTAGAAACCGCGTTGTTAGATGTTTCATAAGTTCGTCGAACTTGTACAAAGCTCATTGAGACACTTATAAGCACTCATGTTGCATGAAACTAGGTTTAGAGTCCTAGAAACCACGTTGTAAGATGTTTCATAAGTAAGTCAAACTAGTACAAAGCTCATTGAGACACTTATAAGCACTCATGTTGCATGACACTTCGTTTAGAGTCTTAGAAACCGAGTTGTTAGATGTTTCATAAGTTGGTCAAAGTTGTACAAATCTCATCGAGACACTTATAAGCACTCATGTTGCATAAAAGTTGGTTTAGAGTCCTAGAAACGCGTTGTTAGATGTTTCATAAGTTCGTCAAACTTGTACAAAGCTCATTGAGACACTTATAAGCACTCATGTTGCATAAAACATGGTTTAAAGTCCTAGCAACCACATTGTTAGACGTTTCATAAGTTCGTCAAACTTGTACAAAGCTCATTGAGAAACTTATAAGCACTCATGTTGCATGAAACTTAGTTTAGATTCCTAGAAACCGCGTTGTTAGATGTTTCATAAGTTCGTAGAACTTGTACAAAGCTCATTGAGACACTTATAAGCACTCATGTTGCATGAAACTTAGTTTAGAGTCCTAGAAACCGCGTTGTTAGATGTTTCATAAGTTCGTCGAACTGGTACAAAGCTCATTGAGACACTTATAAGCACTCATGTTGCATGAAACTTGGTTTAGAGTCCTAGAAACCGCGTTGTAAGATGTTTCATAATTTCGTCAAACTAGTACAAAGCTCATTGAGAGACTTATAAGCAGTCATGTTGCATGAAACTTTGTTTAGTGTCCTAGAAACCGCGTTGTTAGATGTTTCATAAGTTCGTCGAACTTGTACAAATCTCATTGAGACACTTATAAGCACTCATGTTGCATGAAACTTGGTTTAGAGTCCTAGAAACGCCTTGTTAGATGTTTCATTAATTCGTCAAACTTGTACAAAGCTCATTGAGACACTTATAAGAACTTATGTTGAAAGAAACTTGGTTTAGAGTCCTAGAAACCGTGTTGTTAGATGTTTTGTAAGTTCGTAAAACTAGTACAAAGCTCATTGAGACACTTATAAGCACTCATGTTGCATGAAACTTAGTTTAGAGTCCTAGAAACCGCGTTGTTAGATGTTTCATAAGTTCGTCGAACTTGTACAAAGCTCATTGAGACACTTATAAGCACTCATGTTGCATGAAACTTGGTTTAGAGTCCTAGAAACCGCGTAGTAAGATGTTTCATAAGTTCGTCAAACTAGTACATAGCTCATTGAGACACTTATAAGCAGTCATGTTGGATGACACTTTGTTTAGAGTCTTAGAAACCGCGTTGTTAGATGTTTCATAAGTTCTTCAAACTTGTACAAAGCTCATTGATACACTTATAAGCATTCATGTTACATAAAACTTGGTTTAGAGTCCTAGAAACGCGTTGTTAGATGTTTCATAACTTCGTCAAACTTGTACAAAGCTCATTGAGACCCTTATAAGCACTCATGTTGAATAAAACCTTGTTTAGAGTCCTAGCAACCACATTGTTAGACGTTTCATAAGTTCGTCAAACTTGTACAAAGCTGATTGAGACACTTATAAGCACTCATGTTGCATGAAACTTGGTTTAGAGTCCTAGAAACGCGTTGTTAGATGTTTCATTAGTTCGTCAAACTTGTACAAAGCTCATTGAGACACTTATAAGAACTCATTTTGATAGAAACTTGGATTAGAGTCCTAGAAACCGAGTTGTTAGATGTTTCATAAGTTCGTCAAACTAGTACAAAGCTCATTGAAAAACTTATAAGCACTCATGTTGCATGAAACTTAGTTTAGAGTCCTAGAAACCGCGTTGTTAGATGTTTCATAAGTTCGTAGAACTTGTACAAAGCTCATTGAGAAACTTATAAGCACTCATGTTGCATGAAACTTGGGTTTAGAGTACTAGAAACCGCGTTGTAAGATGTTTCATAACTTTGTCAAACTAGTACAAAGCTCATTGAGACACTTATAAACACTCATGTTGCATGACACTTCGTTTAGAGTCTTAGAAACCGCGTTGTTAGATGTTTCATAAGTTCGTCAAACTTGTACAAAGCTCATTGAGACACTTATAAGCACTCATGTTGCATAAAACTTGGTTTAGATTTCTAGAAACGCGTTGTTAGATGTTTCATAAGTTCGTCGAACTTGTACAAAGCTCATTGAGACACCTATAAGCACTCATGTTGCATGAAACTTGGTTTAGAGTCCTAGAAACAACGTTGTAAGATGTTTCATAAGTTCGTCAAACTAGTACAAAGCTCATTGAGATACTTATAAGCACTCATGTTGCATGACACTTCGTTTAGAGTCTTAGAAACCGCGTTGTTAGATGTATCATAAGTTCGTCAAACTTGTACAGAGCTCATTGAGACACTTATAAGCACTCATGTTGCATAAAACTTGGTTTAGAGTCCTAGAAACGCGTTGTTAGATGTTTCATAAGTTCATTAAACTTGTACAAAGCTCATTGAGACACTTATAAGCACTCATGTTGAAAGAAACTTGGTTTAGAGTCCTAGAAACCGCGTTGTTAGATGTTTCATAAATTCGTCTAACTAGTACAAAGCTCATTAAGACACTTATAAGCACTCATGTTGCATGAAACTTAGTTTAGAGTCCTAGAAACGCGTTGTTAGATGTTTCATAAGTTCGTCAAACTAAAACAAAGCTCATTGAGACACCTATAAGAACTCATGTTGCATGAAACTTGGTTTAGAATCCTAGAAACGCGTTGTTAGATGTTTCATAACTTCGTCAAAGTTGTACAAAGCTCATTGAGACACTTATAAGCACTCATGTTGCATAAAACCTTGTTTAGAGTCCTAGCAACCACATTGTTAGACGTTTCATAAGTTCGTCAAACTTGTACAAAACTGATTGAGAAACTTATAAGCACTCATGTTGCATGAAACTTGGTTTAGAGTCCTAGAAACGCGTTGTTAGATGTTTCATAAGTTCGTCAAACTTGTACAAAGCTCATTGAGACACTTATAAGCACTCATGTTGCATAAAACATGGTTTAGAATCCTAGCAACCACATTGTTAGACGTTTCATAAGTTCGTCAAACTTGTACAAAGCTCATTGAGAAACTTATAAGCACTCATGTTGCATGAAACTTAGTTTAAAGTCCTAGAAACCGCGTTGTTAGATGTTTCATAAGTTCATAGAACTTGTACAAAGCTCATTGAGAAACTTATAAGCACTCATGTTGCATGAAACTTGGTTTAGAGTACTATAAACCGCGTAGTAAGATGTTTCATAAGTTCATCAAACTAGTACAATGCTCATTGAGACACTTATAAACACTCATGTTGCATGACACGTCGTATAGAGTCTTAGAAACCGCGTTGTTAGATGTTTCATAAGTTTGTCAAACCTGTACAAAGATCATTGAGACACTTATAAGCACTCATGTTGCATAAAACTTGGTGTAGATTCCAAGAAACGCGTTTTTAGATATTTCATAAGTTCGTCGAACTTGTACAAAGATCATTGAGACACCTATAAACACTCATGTTGCATGAAACTTGGTTTAGAGTCCTAGAAACCACAAGGTAAGATGTTTCATAAGTTCGTCGAACTTGTACAAAGCTCATTGAGACACTTATAAGCACTCATGTTGCATGAAACTTGGTTTAGAGTCCTAGAAACCGCGTTGTAAGATGTTTCATAAGTTCGTCAAACTAGTACATAGCTCATTGAGACACTTATAAGCAGTCATGTTGCATGACACTTTGTTTAGAGTCTTACAAATCGGGTTGTTAGATGTTTCATAAGTTCGTCAAACTTGTACAAAGCTCATTGAGACACTTATAAGCAGTCATGTTACATAAAAATTGGTTTAGTGTCCTAGAAACGCGTTGTTAGATGTTTCATAACTTAGTCAAACTTGTACAAAGCTCATTGAGACACTTATAAGCACTCATATTGCATAAAACCTTGTTTAGAGTCCTAGCAACCACATTGTTAGACATTTCATAAATTCGTCAAACTTGTACAAAGCTGATTGAGACACTTATAAGCACTCATGTTGCATGAAACTTGGTTTAGAGTCCTAGAAACGCGTTGTTAGATGTTTCATTAGTTCGTCAAACTTGTACAAAGCTCATTGAGACACTTATAAGAACTCATTTTGAAAGAAACTTGGATTAGAGTCCTAGAAACCGCGTTGTTAGATGTTTCATAAGTTCGTCAAACTAGTACAAAGCTCATTGAGACACTTATAAGCACTCATGTTGCATGAAACTTAGTTTAGAGTCCTAGAAACCGCGTTGTTAGATGTTTCATAAGTTCGTAGAACTTGTACAAAGCTCATTGAGACACTTATAAGCACTCATGTTGCATGAAACTTGGTTTAGAGTACTAGAAACCGCGTTGTTAGATGTTTCATAAATTCGTCAAACTAGTACAAAGCTCATTGAGACACTTATAAGCAGTCATGTTGCATGAAACTTTGTCTAGAGTCCTAGAAACCGCGTTGTTAGATGTTTCATAAGTTCGTCGAACTTGTACAAATCTCATTGAGACACTTATAAGCACTCATGTTGCATGAAACTTGGTTTAGAGTCCTAGAAACGCCTTGCTAGATGTTTCATTAATTCGTAAAACTTGTACAAAGCTCATTGAGACACTTATAAGAACTCATGTTGAAAGAAACTTGGTTTAGTGTCCTAGAAACCGTGTTGTTAGATGTTTCGTAAGTTCGTAAAACTAGTACAAAGCTCATTGAGACACTTATAAGCACTCATGTTGCATGAAACTTAGTTTTAGAGTCCTAGAAACCGCGCCGTTAGATGTTTCATAAGTTCGTCGAACTTGTACAAAGCTCATTGAGACACTTATAAGCACTCATGTTGCATGAAACTTGATTTAGATTCATAGAAACCGCATTGTAAGATGTTTCATCAGTTCGTCAAACTAGTACAAAGCTCATTGCGACACTTATAAGCAGTCATGTTGCACGACACTTTGTTTAAAGTCTTAGAAACCGCGTTGTTAGATGTTTCATAAGTTCGTCAAACTTGTACAAAGTTCATTGAGACACTTATAAGAAGTCAAGTTACATAAAACTTGGTTTAGAGTCCTAGAAACGCGTTGTTAGATGTTTCATAACTTCGTCAAACTTGTACAAAGCTCATTGAGACACTTATAAGCACTCATGTTGCATAAAACCTTGTTTAGAGTCCTAGCAACCACATTGTTAGACGTTTCATAAGTTCGTCAAACTTGTACAAAGCTGATTGAGACACTTATAAGCACTCATGTTGCATGAAACTTGGTTTAGAGTCCTAGAAACGCGTTGTTAGATGTTTCATTAGTTCGTCAAACTAGTACAAAGCTCATTGAGAAACTTATAAGCAGTCATGTTGCATGAAACTTTGTTTAGAGTCCTAGAAACCGCGTTGTTAGATGTTTCATAAGTTCGTCAAACTTGTACAAATCTCATTGAGACACTTATAAGCACTCATGTTGCATGAAACTTGGTTTAGAGTCCTAGAAACGCGTTGTTAGATGTTTCATAAGTTCGTCGAACTTGTACAAAGCTCATTGAGACACTTATAAGCACTCATGTTGCATGACACTTCGTTTAGAGTCTTAGAAACCGCGTTGTTAGATGTTTCATAAGTTCGTCAAACTTGTACAAAGCTCTTTGAGACACTTATAAGCACTCATGTTGCATAAAACTTTGTTTAGATTCCTAGAAACGCGTTGTTAGATGTTTCATAAGTTTGTCGAACTTGTACAAAGCTCATTGAGACACCTATAAGCACTCATGTTGCATGAAACTTGGTTTAGAGTCCTAGAAACCACGTTGTAAGATGTTTCATAAATTCGTCAAACTAGTACAAAGCTCATTGACACTCTTATAAGCACTCATGTTGCATGACACTTCGTTTAGAGTCTTAGAAACCGCGTTGTTAGATGTATCATAAGTTCGTCAAACTTGTACAAAGCTCGTTGAGACATTTATAAGCACTCATGTTGCATAAAACTTGGTTTAGAGTCCTAGAAACGCGTTGTTAGATGTTTCATAAGTTCATCAAACTTGTACAAAGCTCATTGAGACACTTATAAGCACTCATGTTGAAAGAAACTTGGATTAGAGTCCTAGAAACCGCGTTGTTAGATGTTTCATAAATTCGTCAAACTAGTACAAAGTTCATTGAGACACTTATAAGCACTCATGTTGCATGAAACTAAGTTTATAGTCCCAGAAACGCGTTGTTAGATGTTTCATAAGTTCGTCAAACTAAAACAAAGCTCATTGAGACACTTATAAGAACTCATGTTGCATGAAACTTGGGTTAGAGTCCTAGAAACGAGTTGTTAGATTTTTCATAAGTTCGTCAAACTTGTACAAAGCTCATTGAGACACTTATAAGCACTCATGTTGCATGAAACTTGGTTTAGAGTCCTAGAAACTCCTTGTTATATGTTTCTTTAATTCGTCAAACTTGTACAAAGCTCATTGTGACACTTTTAAGAACTCATGTTGAAAAAAACTTGGTTTAGAGTCCTAGAAACGCGTTGTTAGATGTTTCATAAGTTCGTCAAACTAGTACAAAGCTCATTGAGACACTTATAAGCACTCATGTTGCATGAAACTTAGTTTAGAGTCCTAGAAACCGCGTTGTTAGATGTTTCATAAGTTCGTCGAACTGGTACAAAGCTCATTGAGACAATTATAAGCACTCATGTTGCATGAAACTTGGTTTAGAGTCCTAGAAACCGCGTTGTAAGATGTTTCATAAGTTCGTCAAACTAGTACAAAGCTCATTGAGATACTTAAAAACACTCATGTTGCATGACACTTTGTTTAGAGTCCTAGAAACCGCGTTGTTAGATGTTTCATAAGTTCGTCAAACTAGTACAAAGCTCATTGAGACACTTATAAGCAATCATGTTGAATGACACTTTGTTTAGAGTCTTAGAAACCGCATTGTTAGATGTTTCATAAGTTCGTGAAACTTGTACAAAGCTCATTGAGACACTTATAAGTAGTCATGTTACATAAAACTTGGTTTAGAGTCCTAGAAACGCGTTGTTAGATGTTTCATAACTTCGTCAAACTTGTACAAAGCTCATTGAGACACTTATAAGCACTCATGTTGCATAAAACCTTGTTTAGTGTCCTAGCAACCACATTGTTAGACGTTTCATAAGTTCGTCAAACTTGTACAAAGCTGATTGAGACACTTATAAGCACTCATGTTGCATGAAACTTGGTTTAGAGTCCTAGAAACGCGTTGTTAGATGTTTCATTAGTTCGTCAAACTTGTACAAAGCTCATTGAGACACTTATAAGCACTCATGTTGCATAAAACCTTGTTTAGTGTCCTAGAAACCGCGTTGTTAGATGTTTCATAAGTTCGTCAAACTAGTACAAAGCTCATTGAGACACTTATAAGCACTCATGTTGCATGAAACTTAGTTTAGAGTCCTAGAAACCGCGTTGTTAGATGTTTCATAAGTTCGTCGAACTTGTACAAAGCTCATTGAGACACTTATAAGCACTCATGTTGCATGAAACTAGGTTTAGAGTCCTAGAAACCACGTTGTAAGATGTTTCATAAGTAAGTCAAACTAGTACAAAGCTCATTGAGACACTTATAAGCACTCATGTTGCATGACACTTCGTTTAGAGTCTTAGAAACCGAGTTGTTAGATGTTTCATAAGTTGGTCAAAGTTGTACAAATCTCATCGAGACACTTATAAGCACTCATGTTGCATAAAAGTTGGTTTAGAGTCCTAGAAACGCGTTGTTAGATGTTTCATAAGTTCGTCAAACTTGTACAAAGCTCATTGAGACACTTATAAGCACTCATGTTGCATAAAACATGGTTTAAAGTCCTAGCAACCACATTGTTAGACGTTTCATAAGTTCGTCAAACTTGTACAAAGCTCATTGAGAAACTTATAAGCACTCATGTTGCATGAAACTTAGTTTAGAGTCCTAGAAACCGCGTTGTTAGATGTTTCATAAGTTCGTAGAACTTGTACAAAGCTCATTGAGACACTTATAAGCACTCATGTTGCATGAAACTTAGTTTAGAGTCCTAGAAACCGCGTTGTTAGATGTTTCATAAGTTTGTCGAACTGGTACAAAGCTCATTGAGACACTTATAAGCACTCATGTTGCATGAAACTTGGTTTAGAGTCCTAGAAACCGCGTTGTAAGATGTTTCATAATTTCGTCAAACTAGTACAAAGCTCATTGAGAGACTTATAAGCAGTCATGTTGCATGAAACTTTGTTTAGTGTCCTAGAAACCGCGTTGTTAGATGTTTCATAAGTTCGTCGAACTTGTACAAATCTCATTGAGACACTTATAAGCACTCATGTTGCATGAAACTTGGTTTAGAGTCCTAGAAACGCCTTGTTAGATGTTTCATTAATTCGTCAAACTTGTACAAAGCTCATTGAGACACTTATAAGAACTTATGTTGAAAGAAACTTGGTTTAGAGTCCTAGAAACCGTGTTGTTAGATTTTTTGTAAGTTCGTAAAACTAGTACAAAGCTCATTGAGACACTTATAAGCACTCATGTTGCATGAAACTTAGTTTAGAGTCCTAGAAACCGCGTTGTTAGATGTTTCATAAGTTCGTCGAACTTGTACAAGGCTCATTGAGACACTTATAAGCACTCATGTTGCATGAAACTTGGTTTAGAGTCCTAGAAACCGCGTAGTAAGATGTTTCATAAGTTCGTCAAACTAGTACATAGCTCATTGAGACACTTATAAGCAGTCATGTTGGATGACACTTTGTTTAGAGTCTTAGAAACCGCGTTGTTAGATGTTTCATAAGTTCTTCAAACTTGTACAAAGCTCATTGATACACTTATAAGCATTCATGTTACATAAAACTTGGTTTAGAGTCCTAGAAACGCGTTGTTAGATGTTTCATAACTTCGTCAAACTTGTACAAAGCTCATTGAGACACTTATAAGCACTCATGTTGAATAAAACCTTGTTTAGAGTCCTAGCAACCACATTGTTAGACGTTTCATAAGTTCGTCAAACTTGTACAAAGCTGATTGAGACACTTATAAGCACTCATGTTGCATGAAACTTGGTTTAGAGTCCTAGAAACGCGTTGTTAGATGTTTCATTAGTTCGTCAAACTTGTAAAAAGCTCATTGAGACACTTATAAGAACTCATTTTGATAGAAACTTGGATTAGAGTCCTAGAAACCGAGTTGTTAGATGTTTCATAAGTTCGTCAAACTAGTACAAAGCTCATTGAAAAACTTATAAGCACTCATGTTGCATGAAACTTAGTTTAGAGTCCTAGAAACCGCGTTGTTAGATGTTTCATAAGTTCGTAGAACTTATACAAAGCTCATTGAGAAACTTATAAGCACTCATGTTGCATGAAACTTGGTTTAGAGTACTAGAAACCGCGTTGTAAGATGTTTCATAACTTTGTCAAACTAGTACAAAGCTCATTGAGACACTTATAAACACTCATGTTGCATGACACTTCGTTTAGAGTCTTAGAAACCGCGTTGTTAGATGTTTCATAAGTTCGTCAAACTTGTACAAAGCTCATTGAGACACTTATAAGCACTCATGTTGCATAAAACTTGGTTTAGATTTCTAGAAACGCGTTGTTAGATGTTTCATAAGTTCGTCGAACTTGTACAAAGCTCATTGAGACACCTATAAGCACTCATGTTGCATGAAACTTGGTTTAGAGTCCTAGAAACCACGTTGTAAGATGTTTCATAAGTTCGTCAAACTAGTACAAAGCTCATTGAGATACTTATAAGCACTCATGTTGCATGACACTTCGTTTAGAGTCTTAGAAACCGCGTTGTTAGATGTATCATAAGTTCGTCAAACTTGTACAGAGCTCATTGAGACACTTATAAGCACTCATGTTGCATAAAACTTGGTTTAGAGTCCTAGAAACGCGTTGTTAGATGTTTCATAAGTTCATTAAACTTGTACAAAGCTCATTGAGACACTTATAAGCACTCATGTTGAAAGAAACTTGGTTTAGAGTCCTAGAAACCGCGTTGTTAGATGTTTCATAAATTCGTCAAACTAGTACAAAGCTCATTAAGACACTTATAAGCACTCATGTTGCATGAAACTTAGTTTAGAGTCCTAGAAACGCGTTGTTAGATGTTTCATAAGTTCGTCAAACTAAAACAAAGCTCATTGAGACACTTATAAGAACTCATGTTGCATGAAACTTGGTTTAGAGTCCTAGAAACGCGTTGTTAGATGTTTCATAAGTTCGTCAAACTAGTACATAGCTCATTGAGACACTTATAAGCAGTCATGTTGCATGACACTTTGTTTAGAGTCTTACAAATCGGGTTGTTAGATGTTTCATAAGTTCGTCAAACTTGTACAAAGCTCATTGAGACACTTATAAGCAGTCATGTTACATAAAAATTGGTTTAGTGTCCTAGAAACGCGTTGTTAGATGTTTCATAACTTAGTCAAACTTGTACAAAGCTCATTGAGACACTTATAAGCACTCATATTGCATAAAACCTTGTTTAGAGTCCTAGCAACCACATTGTTAGACGTTTCATAAATTCGTCAAACTTGTACAAAGCTGATTGAGACACTTATAAGCACTCATGTTGCATGAAACTTGGTTTAGAGTCCTAGAAACGCGTTGTTAGATGTTTCATTAGTTCGTCAAACTTGTACAAAGCTCATTGAGACACTTATAAGAACTCATTTTGAAAGAAACTTGGATTAGAGTCCTAGAAACCGCGTTGTTAGATGTTTCATAAGTTCGTCAAACTAGTACAAAGCTCATTGAGACACTTATAAGCACTCATGTTGCATGAAACTAGGTTTAGAGTCCTAGAAACCACGTTGTAAGATGTTTCATAAGTTCGTCAAACTAGTACAAAGCTCATTGAGACACTTATAAGCACTCATGTTGCATGACACTTCGTTTAGAGTCTTAGAAACCGCGTTGTTAGATGTTTCATAAGTTCGTCAAACTTGTACAAATCTCATTGACACACTTATAAGCACTCATGTTGCATAAAAGTTGGTTTAGAGTCCTGGAAACGCGTTGTTAGATGTTTCATAAGTTCGTCAAACTTGTACAAAGCTCATTGAGACACTTATAAGCACTCATGTTGCATAAAACATGGCTTAGAGTCCTAGCAACCACATTGTTAGACGTTTCATAAGTTCGTCAAACTTGTACAAAGCTCATTGAGAAACTTATAAGCACTCATGATGTATGAAACTTAGTTTAGAGTCCTAGAAACCGCGTTGTTAGATGTTTCATAAGTTCGTAGAACTTGTACAAAGCTCATTGAGACACTTATAAGCACTCATGTTGCATGAAACTTGGTTTAGAGTACTAGAAACCGCGTTGAAAGATGTTTCATAAGTTCGTCAAACTAGTACAAAGCTCATTGAGACACTTATAAACACTCATGTTGCAGGACACTTCGTTTAGTGTCTTAGAAACCGCGTTGTTAGATGTTTCATAAATTCGTCAAACTAGTACAAAGCTCATTGAGACACTTATAAGCACTCATGTTTCATAAAACTTGTTTTATATTCCTAGAAACGCGTTGTTAGATGTTTCTTAAGTTGGTCGAACTTGTACAAAGCTCATTGAGACACCTATAAGCACTCATGTTGCATGAAACTTGGTTTAGAGTCCTAGAAACCACGTTGTAAGATGTTTCATAAATTCGTCAAACTAGTACAAAGCTCATTGAGACACTTATAAGCACTCATGTTGCATGACACTTCGTTTAGAATCTTAGAAACCGTGTTGTTAGATGTATCATAAGTTCGTCAAACTTGTACAAAGCTCATTGAGACACTTATAATCACTCATGTTGCATAAAACTTGGTTTAGAGTCCTAGAAACGCGTTGTTAGATGTTTCATAAGTTCATCTAACTTGTACAAAGCTCATTGAGACACTTATAAGCACTCATGTTGAAAGAAACTTGGTTTAGAGTCCTAGAAACCGCGTTGTTAGATGTTTCATAAATTCGTTAAACTAGTACAAAGCTCATTGAGACACTTATAAGCACTCATGTTGTATGAAACTTAGTTTAGAGTCCTAGAAACCGCGTTGTTAGATGTTTCATAAGTTCGTCGAACTTGTACAAAGCTCATTGAGACACTTATAAGCACTCATGTTGCATGAAACTTTGTTTAGAGTCCTAGAAACCGCGTTGTAAGATGTTTCATAAGTTCGTCAAATTAGTACAAAGCTCATTGAGACACTTATAAGCAGTCATGTTGAATGACACTTTGTTTAGAGTCTTAGAAACCGCATTGTTAGATGTTTCATAAGTTCGTGAAACTTGTACAAAGCTCATTGAGACACTTAAAAGCACTCATGTTGCATAAAACTTTGTTTAGATTCCTAGAAACGCGTTGTTAGATGTTTCATAAGTTCGTCAAACTTGTACAAAGCTCATTGAGACACTTATAAGCACTCATGTTGCATAAAACTTGGTTTAGAGTCCTAGCAACCACATTGTTAGACGTTTCATAAGTTCGTCAAACTAGTACAAAGCTCATTGAGACACTTATTAGCACTCATGTTGCATGACACTTCGTTTAGAGTCTTAAAAACCGCGTTGTTAGATGTTTCATAAGTTCGTCAAAGTTGTACAAAGCTCATTGAGACACTTATAACCACTCATGTTGCATAAAACTTTGTTTAGATTCCTAGAAACGCGTTGTTAGATGTTTCATAAGTTCGTCAAACTTGTACAAAGCTCATTGAGACACTTATAAACACTCATGTTGAATAAAACTTGGTTTAGAGTCCTATCAACCACATTGTTAGACGTTTCATAAGTTCGTCAAACTTGTACAAATCTCATTGAGACACTTATAAGCACTGATGTTGAAAGAAACTTTGTTTAGATTCCTAGAAACCGCGTTGTTAAATGTTTCATAAATTCGTCAAACTAGTACAAAGCTCATTGAGACACTTATAAGCACTCATGTTGCATGAAACTTTGTTTAGAATCCTAGAATTCGCGTTGTTAGATGTTTCATAAGTTCGTCGAACTTGTACAAAGCTCATTGAGACACTTATAAGCACTCATGTTACATAAAACTTGGTTTAGAGTCCTAGAAACGCGTTGTTAGATGTTTCATAAGTTCGTCAAACTTGTACAAATCTCATTGAGACACTTATAAGCACTCATGTTGCATGAAACTTAGTTTAGAGTCCTAGAAACCGCGTTGTTAGATGTTTCATAAGTTCGTCAAACTTGTACAAATCTCATTGAGACACTTATAAGCACTCATGTTGCATGAAACTTGGTTTAGAGTCCTTGAAACGCCTTGTTAGATGTTTAATTAATTCGTCAAACTCGTACAAAGCTCATTGAGACACTTATAAGAACTCATGTTGAAAGAAACTTGGTTTAGAGTCCTAGAAACCACGTTGTTAGATGTTTCGTAATTTCGTCAAACTAGTACAAAGCTTATTGAGAGACCTATAAGCAGTCATGTTGCATGACACTTCGTTTAGAATCCTAGAAACCGCGTTGTTAAATGTTTCGTAAGTTCGTCAAACTAGTACAAAGCTCATTGAGACACTTATAAGCACTCATGTTGCATGAAACTTAGTTTAGAATCCTAGAAACGCGTTGTTAGATGATTCATAAGTTCGTCAAACTTGTACAAAGCTCATTGAGACACTTATTAGCACTCATGTTGCATGAAACTTGGTTTAGAGTCCTAGAAACAACGTTGTAAGATATTTTCATAAGCTCGTCAAACTAGTACAAACCTCATTGAGACACTTATAAGCACTCATGTTGCATGACACTTCGTTTAGAGTCTTAGAGACCGCGTTGTTAGATGTTTCATAAGTTCGTCAAACTTGTACAAAGCTCATTTAGACATTTATAAGCACTCATGTTGCATAAAACTTGGTTTAGAGTCCTAGCAACCACATTGTTAGACGTTTCATAAGTTCGTCAAACTTGTACAAAGCTGATCGAGAATCTTATAAGCACTCATGTTGCATGAAACTTGGATTAGAGTCAAACTTGTACAAAGCTCATTGAGACAGTTATAAGCACTCATGTTGCATGAAACTTAGTTTAGAGTCCTAGAAACCGCGTTGTTAGATGTTTCATAAGTTTGTCGAACTTGTACAAAGTTCATTGAGAAACTTATAAGCACTCATGTTGCATGAAACTTGGTTTAGAGTCCTAGAAACCGCGTTGTTAGATGTTTCATAAGTTTGTCGAACTTGTACAAAGTTCATTGAGAAACTTATAAGCACTCATGTTGCATGAAACTTGGTTTAGAGTCCTAGAAACCGCGTTGTAAGATGTTTCATAAGTTCGTCAAACTAGTACAAAGCTCATTGAGACACTTAAAAGCAGTCATGTTTCATGGCACTTCGTTTAGTGTCTTAGAAACCCCGTTGTTAGATGTTTCATAAGTTCCTCAAACTTGTACACAGCTCATTGAGACACTTATAAGCACTCATGTTACATAAAACTTGGTTTAGAGTTCTAGAAACGCGTTGTTAGATGTTTCATAAGTTCGTCAAACTTGTACAAAGGTCATTGAGACACTTATAAGCACTCATGTTGAATAAAACTTGGTTTAGAGTCCTAGAAACCACATTGTTAGACGTTTATCAAGTTCGTCAAACTTGTACAAAGCTGATTGAGACACTTATAAGCACTCATGTTGCATGAAACTTGGTTTAGAGTCTTAGAAACCGTGTTGTTAGATGTTTCATTAGTTCGTCAAACTTGTACAAAGCTCATTGAGACACTTATAAGCACTCTTGTTGAAAGAAACTTGGTTTAGAGTCCTAGAAACCGCGTTGTTAGATGTTTCATAAGTTCGTCAAACTAGTACAAATCTCATTGAGACACTTATAAGCACTCATGTTGCATGAAACTTGGTTTAGAGTACTAGAAACCGCGTTGTAAGATGTTTCATAAGTTTGTCAAACTAGTACAAAGCTCATTGAGACACTTATAAGCACTCATGTTCCATGACACTTCGTTTGGAGTCTTAGAAACCGCGTTGTTAGATGTTTCATAAGTTCGTCAAACTTGTACAAAGCTCATTGAGACACTTATAAGCACTCATGTTGCATAAAACTTTGTTTAGATTCCTAGAAACGCGTTGTTAGATGTTTCATAAGTTCGTCAAACTTGTACAATGCTCATTGAGACACTTATAAGCACTCATATTGCATAAAACTTGGTTTAGAGTCCGAGCAACCACATTGTTAGACGTTTCATAAGTTCGTCAAACTAGTACAAAGCTCATTGAGACACTTATAAGCACTCATGTTGCATGAAACTTAGTTTAGAGTCCTAGAAACCGCGTTGTTAGATGTTTGATAAGTTCGTCAAACTTGTACAAATCTCATTGAGACACTTATAAGCACTCATGTTGCATGAAACTTGGTTTAGAGTCCTAGAAACGCCTTGTTAGATGTTTAATTAATTCGTCAAACTTGTACAAAGCTCATTGAGACACTTATAAGAACTCATGTTAAAAGAAACTAGGTTTAGAGTCCTAGAAACCGCGTTGTTAGATGTTTCGTAAGTTCGTCAAACTAGTACAAATCTCATTGAGAGACTTATAAGCAGTCATGTTGCATGACACTTCGTTTAGAATCTTAGAAACCGCGTTGTTAGATGTTTCGTAAGTTCGTCAAACTAGGACAAAGCTCATTGAGACACTTATAAGCACTCATGTTGCATGAAACTTAGTTTAGAATCCTAGAAACGCGTTGTTAGATGATTCATAAGTTCGTCAAACTTGTACAAAGCTGATCGAGAAACTTATAAGGACTCATGTTGCATGAAACTTGGTTTAGAGTCCTAAAAACCGCGTTGTTAGATGTTTCATAAATTCGTAGAACTTGTACAAAGCTGATTGTGACACTTATATGCACTCATGTTGCATGAAACTTGGTTTAGAGTACTAGAAACCGCGTTGTAAGATGTTTCATAAGTTCGTCAAACTTGTACAAAGCTCATTGAGACACTTATAAGCACTCATGTTGCATGACACTTCGTTTGGAGTCTTAGAAACCGCGTTGTTAGATGTTTCATAAGTTCGTCAAATTTGTACAAAGCTCATTGAGACACTTATAAGCACTCATGTTGAATAAAACTTTGGTTAGATTCCTAGAAACGCGTTGTTAGACGTTTCATAAGTTCGTTAAACTTGTACAAAGCTGATTGAGAAAATTATAAGCACTCATGTTGCATGAAACTTGGTTTAGAGTCAAAGTTGTACAAAGCTCATTGAGACACTTATAAGCACTCATGTTGCATGAAACTTAGTTTAGAGTCCTAGAAACCGCGTTGTTAGATGTTTCATAAGTTTGTCGAACTTGTACAAAGTTCATTGAGAAACTTATAAGCACTCATGTTGCATGAAACTTGGTTTAGAGTCCTAGAAACCGCGTTGTAAGATGTTTCATAAGTTTGTCAAACTAGTACAAAGCTCATTGAGACACTTAAAAGCAGTCATGTTGCATGGCACTTCGTTTAGTGTCTTAGAAACCCCGTTGTTAGATGTTTCATAAGTTCGTCAAACTTGTACAAAGCTCATTGACACACTTATAAGCACTCATGTTGCATGAAACTTGGTTTAGAGTCCTAGAAACCGCGTTGTTAGATGTTTCATAAGTTCGTCAAACTTGTACAAAGCTCATTGAGACACTTAGAAGAACTCATGTTGCATGAAACTAGTTTTAGAGTCCTAGAAACCACGTTGTAAGATGTTTCATAAGTTCGTCAAATTTGTACAAAGCTCAATGAGACATTTCTAAACACTCATGTTGCATGACACTTCGTTTAAAGTCTTAGAAACCACGTTGTTAGATGTTTCATAAGTTCGTCAAACATGTACAAAGCTCATTGAGACACTTATAAACACTCATGTTTCATAAAACTTGGTTTAGAGTCCTAGAAACAACGTTGTAAGATGTTTCATAAGCTCGTCAAACTAGTACAAAGCTCATTGAGACACTTATAAGCACTCATGTTGCATGACACTTCGTTTAGAGTGTTAGAAACCGCGTTGTTAGATGTTTCATAAGTTCGTCAAACTTGTACAAAGCACATTGAAACATTTATAAGCACTCATGTTGCATAAAACTTGGTTTAGAGTCCTAGCAACCACATTGTTAGACGTTTCATAAGTTCGTCAAACTTGTACAAAGCTGATCGAGAAACTTATAAGCACTGATGTTGCATGAAACTTGGTTTAGAGTCCTAAAAACCGCGTTGTTAGATGTTTCATAAGTTCGTAGAACTTGTACAAAGCTCATTGAGACACTTATATGCACTCATGTTGCATGAAACTTGGTTTAGAGTACTAGAAATCGCGTTGTAAGATGTTTCATAAGTTCGTCAAACTTGTACAAAGCTCATTGAGACAATTATAAGCACTCATGTTGCATGACACTTCGTTTGGAGTCTTAGAAACCGCGTTGTTAGATGTTTCATAAGTTCGTCAAATTTGTACAAAGCTCATTGAGACACTTATAAGCACTCATGTTGAATAAAACTTTGGTTAGATTCCTAGAAACGCGTTGTTAGACGTTTCATAAGTTCGTCAAACTTGTACAAAACTGATTGAGAAACTTATAAGCACTCATGTTGCATGAAACTTGGTTTAGAGTCAAACTTGTACAAAACTCATTGAGACACTTATAAGCACTCATGTTGCATGAAACTTAGTTTAGAGTCCTACAAACCGCGTTGTTAGATGTTTCATAAGTTTGTCGAACTTGTACAAAGTTCATTGAGAAACTTATAAGCACTCATGTTGCATGAAACTTGGTTTAGAGTCCTAGAAACCGCGTTGTAAGATGTTTCATAAGTTTGTCAAACTAGTACAAAGCTCATTGAGACACTTACAAGCAGTCATGTTGCATGGCACTTCGTTTAGTGTCTTAGAAACCCCGTTGTTAGATGTTTCATAAGTTCGTCAAACTTGAACAAATCTCATTGACACACTTATAAGCATTCATGTTGCATGAAACTTGGTTTTGAGTCCTAGAAACGCGTTGTTAGATGTTTCATAAGTTCGTCAAACTTGTACAAAGGTCATTGATACACTTATAAGCACTCATGTTGAATAAAACTTGGTTTAGAGTCCTAGCAACCACATTGTTAGACGTTTATCAAGTTCGTCAAACTTGTACAAAGCTGATTGAGACACTTATAAGCACTCATGTTGCATGAAACTTGGTTTAGAGTCTTAGAAACCGTGTTGTTAGAAGTTTCATTAGTTCGTCAAACTTGTACAAAGCTCATTGAGACACTTATAAGCACTCATGTTGAAGAAACTTGGTTTAGAGTCCTAGAAACCGCGTTGTTAGATGTTTCATAAGTTCGTCAAACTAATACAAAGCTCATTGAGACACTTATAAGCACTCATGTTGCATGAAACTTAGTTTAGAGTCCTAGAAACCTCGTTGTTAGATGTTTCATAAGTTCGTTGAACCTGTACAAAGCTCATTGAGACACTTATAAGCACTCATGTTGCATGAAACTAGGTTTAGAGTCCTAGAAACCACGTTGTAAGATGTTTCATAAGTTCGTCAAACTAGTACAAAGCTCATTGAGACACTTATAAACACTCATGTTGCATGACACTTTGTTTAGAGTCTTAGAAACCGCGTTGTTAGATGTTTCATAAGTTCGTCAAACTTGTACAAAGCTCATTGAGACACTTAGAAGAACTCATGTTGCATGAAACTAGGTTTAGAGTCCTAGAAACCACGTTGTAAGATGTTTCATAAGTTCGTCAAACTAGTACAAAGCTCAATGAGACATTTCTAAACACTCATGTTGCATGACACTTCGTTTAAAGTCTTAGAAACCACGTTGTTAGATGTTTCATAAGTTCGTCAAACTTGTACAAAGCTCATTGAGACACTTATAAGCATTCATGTTTCATAAAACTTGGTTTAGAGTCCTAGAAACGTGTTGTTAGATGTTTAATAAGTTCGTCAGACTTGTACAAAGCTCATTCAGACACTTATAAACACTCATGTTGCAAAAACATGGTTTAGAGTCCTACCAACCACATTGTTAGACGTTTCATATGTTCATCAAACTTGTACAAAGATCATTGAGATACTTATAAGCACTTATGTTGCATGAAACTTAGTTTAGAGTCCTAGAAACCGCGTTGTTAGATGTTTCATAAGTTCGTAGAACTTGTACAAATCTCATTGAGACACTTATAAGCACTCATGTTGCATGAAACTTGGTTTAGAGTACTAGAAACCGCGTTGTAAGATGTTTCATAAGTTCGACAAACTTGTACAAAGCTCATTGAGACACTTATAAGCACTCATGTTGCATAAAACTTGGTTTAGAGTCCTAGCAACCACATTGTTAGACATTTCATAAGTTCGTCAAACTAGTACTAAGCTGATTGAGAAACTTATAAGCACTCATGTTGCATGAAACTTGGTTTCGAGTCATAGAAACGTTTTGTTAGATGTTTCATTAGTTCGTCAAACTTGTAAAAAGCTCATTGAAACACTTATAAGCACTCATGTTGAAAGAAACTTGGTTTAGAGTCCTAGAAACCGCTATGTTAGATGTTTCATAAGTTCGTCAAACTAGGACAAAGCTCATTGAGACACTTATAAGCACTCATGTTGCATGAAACTTAGTTTAGAGTCCTAGAAACCACGATGTTAGATGTTTCATAAGTTCGTCGAACTTGTACAAAGCTCATTGAGACACTTATAAGCACTCATGTTTCATGACACTTCGTTTAGAGTCTTAGAAACCGCGTTGTTAGATGTTTCATAAGTTCGTCAAACTTGTACAAAGCTCATTGAGACACTTATAAGCACTCATGTTGAATAAAACTTGGTTTAGAGTCCTAGAAACGCGTTGTGATATATTTCATAAGTTCGTCAAACTTGTACAAAGCTCATTGAGACATTTATAAGCACTCATGTTGCATATAACTTGGTTTAGAGTCCTAGCGACCACATTGTTAGACGTTTCATAAGTTCGTCGAACTTGTACAAAGCTCATTGAGACACTTATAAGCACTCATGTTTCATGAAACTTCGTTTAGAGTCTTAGAAACCGCGTTGTTAGATGTTTCATAAGTTCGTCAAACTTGTACAAAGCTCATTGAGACACTTATAAGCACTCATGTTAAATAAAACTTGGTTTAGAGTCCTAGAAACGCGTTGTTATATATTTCATAAGTTCGTCAAACTTGTACAAAGCTCATTGAGACATTTATAAGCACTCATGTTGCATGAAACTTAGTTTAGAGTCCTAGAAACCCCGTTGTTAGATGTTTCATAAGTTCGTAGAACTTGTACAAAGCTCATTGAGACACTTATAAGCACTCATGTTGCATGAAACTTGGTTTAGAGTACTAGAACCGCGTTGTAAGATGTTTAATAAGTTCGTCAAACTAGTACAAAGCTCATTGAGACACTTATAAGCACTCATGTTGCATGAAACTTAGTTTACAGTCCTAGAAATCGCGTTGTTAGATATTTCATAAGTTCGTCGAACTTGTACAAATCTCATTGAGACACTTATACGCACTCATGTTGCATGAAACTTGGTTTAGAGTCCTAGCAACCACATTGTTAGACATTTCATAAGTTCGTCAAACTAGTACTAAGCTGATTGAGAAACTTATAAGCACTCATGTTGCATGAAACTTGGTTTCGAGTCATAGAAACGTTTTGTTAGATGTTTCATTAGTTCGTCAAACTTGTAAAAAGCTCATTGAAACACTTATAAGCACTCATGTTGAAAGAAACTTGGTTTAGAGTCCTAGAAACCGCTATGTTAGATGTTTCATAAGTTCGTCAAACTAGGACAAAGCTCATTGAGACACTTATAAGCACTCATGTTGCATGAAACTTAGTTTAGAGTCCTAGAAACCACGATGTTAGATGTTTCATAAGTTCGTCGAACTTGTACAAAGCTCATTGAGACACTTATAAGCACTCATGTTTCATGACACTTCGTTTAGAGTCTTAGAAACCGCGTTGTTAGATGTTTCATAAGTTCGTCAAACTTGTACAAAGCTCATTGAGACACTTATAAGCACTCATGTTGAATAAAACTTGGTTTAGAGTCCTAGAAACGCGTTGTGATATATTTCATAAGTTCGTCAAACTTGTACAAAGCTCATTGAGACATTTATAAGCACTCATGTTGCATATAACTTGGTTTAGAGTCCTAGCGACCACATTGTTAGATGTTTCATAAGTTCGTCGAACTTGTACAAAGCTCATTGAGACACTTATAAGCACTCATGTTTCATGAAACTTCGTTTAGAGTCTTAGAAACCGCGTTGTTAGATGTTTCATAAGTTCGTCAAACTTGTACAAAGCTCATTGAGACACTTATAAGCACTCATGTTAAATAAAACTTGGTTTAGAGTCCTAGAAACGCGTTGTTATATATTTCATAAGTTCGTCAAACTTGTACAAAGCTCATTGAGACATTTATAAGCACTCATGTTGCATGAAACTTAGTTTAGAGTCCTAGAAACCCCGTTGTTAGATGTTTCATAAGTTCGTAGAACTTGTACAAAGCTCATTGAGACACTTATAAGCACTCATGTTGCATGAAACTTGGTTTAGAGTACTAGAACCGCGTTGTAAGATGTTTAATAAGTTCGTCAAACTAGTACAAAGCTCATTGAGACACTTATAAGCACTCATGTTGCATGAAACTTAGTTTACAGTCCTAGAAATCGCGTTGTTAGATATTTCATAAGTTCGTCGAACTTGTACAAATCTCATTGAGACACTTATACGCACTCATGTTGCATGAAACTTGGTTTAGAGTCCTAGCAACCACATTGTTAGACGTTTCATAAGTTCGTCAAACTAGTACAAAGCTCATTAAGACACTTATAAGCACTCATGTTGCAT
Organism: Cochlearia excelsa; assembly: GCA_963556525.1. NCBI lineage: Eukaryota > Viridiplantae > Streptophyta > Magnoliopsida > Brassicales > Brassicaceae > Cochlearia > Cochlearia excelsa. Next base: position 31,495,003 of record OY748327.1, on the reverse strand, counting down.
GAAACTTAGTTTAGAGTCCTACAAACCGCGTTGTTAGATGTTTCATAAGTTCGTCGAACTTGTACAAATCTCATTGAGACACTTATAAGCACTCATGTTGCATGAAACTTGGTTTAGAGTCCTAGAAACGCCTTGTTAGATGTTTCATTAATTCGTCAAACTTGTACAAAGCTCATTGAGACACTTATAAGAACTCATGTTGAAAGAAACATGGTTTAGAGTCCTAGAAACCGCTTTGTTAGATATTTCGTAAATTCGCCCAACTATTACAAAGCTCATTGAGACACTTATAAGGACTCATGTTGCATGAAACTTAGTTTAGAGTCCTAGAAACCGCGTTGTTAGATGTTTCATAAGTTCGTCGAACTTGTACAAAGCTTATTGAGACACTTATAAGCACTCATGTTGCATGAAACTTAATTTAGAGTCCTAGAAATCGCGTTGTTAGATATTTCATAAGTTCGTCGAACTTGTACAAATCTCATTGAGACACTTATAAGCACTCATGTTACATGAAACTTGGTTTAGAGTCCTAGCAACCACATTGTTAGACGTTTCATAAGTTCGTCAAACTAGTACAAAGCTCATTAAGACACTTATAAGCACTCATGTTGCATGAAACTTAGTTTAGAGTCCTAGAAACCGCGTTGTTAGATGTTTCATAAGTTCGTCGAACTTGTACAAATCTCATTGAGATACTTATAAGCACTCATGTTATATGAAACTTGGTTTAGAGTCCTAGAAACGCCTTGTTAGATGTTTCATTAATTCGTCAAACTTGTACAAAGCTCATTGAGACACTTATAAGAACTCATGTTGAAAGAAACATGGTTTAGAGTCCTAGAAACCGCTTTGTTAGATATTTCGTAAATTCGCCCAACTATTACAAAGCTCATTGAGACACTTATAAGGACTCATGTTGCATGAAACTTAGTTTAGAGTCATAGAAACCGCGTTGTTAGATGTTTCATAAGTTCGTCGAACTTGTACAAAGCTCAGTGAGACACTTATAAGCACTCATGTTACATGAAACCTGGTTTAGAGTCCTAGAAACAACGTTGTAAGATGTTATATAAGTTCGTCAAACTATGACAAAGCTGATTGAGACAGTTATAAGCACTAATGTTGCATGACACTTCATTTAGAGTCTTAGAAACCGCGTTGTTAGATGTTTCATAAGTTCGTCAAACTTGTACAAAGCTCATTGAGACAATTATAAGCACTCATGTTGCATAAAACTTGGTTTAGAGTCCTAGAAACGCGTTGTTAGATGTTTCATAAGTTCGTCAAACTTGTACAAAGCTGATTGAGAAACTTATAAGCACTCATGTTGCATGAAACTTAGTTTAGAGTCCTAGAAACCGAGTTGTTAGATGTTTCATAAGTTTGTCGAACTTGTACAAAGTTCATTGAGAATCTTATAAGCACTCATGTTGCATGAAACTTGGTTTATAGTCCTAGAAACCGTGTTGTAAGATGTTTCATAAGTTCATCAACCTAGTACAAAGCTCATTGAGACACTTAAAAGCAGTCATGTTGCATGACACTTCGTTTAGTGTCTTAGAAACCGCGTTGTTAGATGTTTTATAAGTACGCAAACTAGTACAAAGCTCATTGAGACACTTATAAGCACTCATGCTACATAAAACTTGGTTTAGAGTCCTAGAAACGCGTTGTTAGATGTTTCATAAGTTCGTCAAACTTGTACAAAGGTCATTGAGACACTTATAAGCACTCATGTTGAATAAAACTTGGTGTAGAGTCCTAGCAACCACATTGTTAGACGTTTATCAAGTTCGTCAAACTTGTACAAAGCTGATTGAGACACTTATAAGCACTCATGTTGCATGAAACTTGGTTTAGAGTCTTAGAAACTCGTTGTTAGATGTTTCATAAGTTCGTCAAACTAGTACAAAGCTCATTAAGACACTTATAAGCACTCATGTTGCATGAAACTTAGTTTAGAGTCCTAGAAACCGCGTTGTTAGATGTTTCATAAGTTCGTCGAACTTGTACAAAGCTCATTGAGACATTTATAAGCACTCATTGTTAGATTTTAGAGTATAGTGATGGGAGTTTTAGGAGAATGAGAGATTAGAAGCAAAGCTATTAGCTTGGTCCTTGACAGATTAGTGTGTAGTTTGTGTGTGTGGGATTTCGGTTCTAGAGAGAATAAAACAAGAACAAAAGAGAGAATATTATTTGTATTAGAGAAGAGAGCTTAAAGCTCCTTAGAGGATTACAATCACACTCACAAAGCTTTAAATAGAGTTACAAGGTGTAGTATCCATTTATGGATAGGAGGGAGGAGAGCCACTCATTTGAATTTCATAGACCATTGGAGAGAGATGGAGGCGCCACTTACAAGGCCTTTCTTTGGAGGCACACCATGATAGGGACATCTCATGGTCTTGGCCTTTAGTGAAGTCACATGTTGGTTTAATCAACATGTGACTATTTGAATTTTGTTCTCTTGGCTTCCCTACTCTTTTGGTGCTTCTAGACTCTTCTTCTTCTTTCCTTTGATCATATGTTTCTTCCTTGGTTGACTCTTGACTTTGCTTTGACCGGACGGACGTTGACTTTGAGTTGACCGTCCGTACGGCCGTTGACTTTTCATCCTCTTGATGTATCTTTGATCTAATGCCTTTGTGTTGTAGGTTATCATTAGTCTTAATACTCACCCTCAAGCTTAGCCCAATGAAATGGCTAAGATTGGATATTGCTAAACAAACCTCATTAAAACCCTTAGTAAGCAAAACCACTTGGGATAAAAGCATTACTAAGGGAAAAAGAGTGTAAATCTTTGCAATTAGGGGTCTTCTTAATCTTGACCTTAATCTTCTTGACTTCAGCCGAAAATCCCCCTTAAGATAGAACCGGTTTGATCTTCTTGACTTTGTCGTGTTCTTCAATGAGGGTTCTTTGATCTTCTATCAACAAGTTTCTTTGATATTGTCGGCTTGTTGTTAGAGTCTTTGATGCGATCTTTGTTTTTGGGAATTGATGCTTCTCCCTTGTTGAAATGGGACCTTCTTGGTCTTCCTTTCTTTGATTTGGTATTCACGACTTGCTCTTCACAAGCTTCAATGTGTGAGACTTTGAGCCGAACATGATGACTACATTTCCATTTTTCTTCTTCTTTGAACTTCCTTCTTGTCTTTGGTTTATTACTCCTTTGAACCTTCAAAGATCCAAGTGAATTTAGACTTAGTAAAGACAATTTGGATATATAAAGGATAAGCTTAATCTAAAGTCATCTTGATCCTAGATTTAAGCAATTCCTTTTAACAAGTTTTTGATCATAGACTGAGCAAGATTATGAGGTTTTAGTTCTAGTCTAATGATTCTTATTTAAGTATATTAAAGAGAAGGTTTAGGGACAACCTTTATTTTGTAGGGGTTTTGATAATCTCTTGTGGTTACACTTTGGATTTGTCTTTGCCTTCTTCATGAGGACTCTTGACTTTCTCCTTTGGTTCGACTTTGCTCTTTGGAGGATGCTTAGCCGGATTGGTGATTGAAGATTTGTTAGGCGCACGGTGCCCGGGCGTCTTAGGCGCCCGGTGCCCGGGCGCCTTAGGTGACCGATGACCGGGCGCCGGTGTCCGAGCGTCGGATTGTGATGAATGGCTTGCTCTTGGTAGCTGCATGGCCATTAGAGTATTGGACTCGGCTTGGTTCCGTGATGGATACATGGCCCGAGACTTGTTGGGGATTGAACTTGTTCCTTTGGAGACGTCTTGCTTGGTTCCTTGATGGATACAAAGCCGAGTGTTGATGAGAATGAATCTCTTTCTTCAAGAGTTTCTTCTATGATGATGGACCGGCCTTGCTTTGTAGATGCTTGACCGGCTTGGTGAGTATGATGGATTAGTCTTTCTTCTTTTGTAGAGGCTTGACCGAGAGTGAAGTGGTTTGACATCTTGGTGGATGCTTTAACCGAAGATTGGCGACCTTGACTTTGCTAGGGACTTTGGTCGAGATGATATGATATGGATTGAATCGGCGTTGTTCTTGCGAATATGTGGCCGAGAGATGATTTTGATGATCTTTGATGGCCTTGGCTCTTGGTAGATGCATTTAGCCTAGATGATGATTGGCTTCCATTTGATCATGATGAGATGTGTGATTTAACACTTCTTATCCCCCCCCCTTCATGATTAGAATGGAATTGTCATGAACTATTTTCCTTTCTCGGCTTTGATCTTCACAAGCTTCTTGAAGAAAGGTTTCTTATCTTTTCCTTTTGGACACCATTCATGACTTCTTTCATTCTTCTCTTTACTTATTTTCTCTTTAGCACTTCTTTGTCATCTCTTTAAGCTTAGGGGCTTTCATGATGATCTCTTTTAGTCTTTAGACATGATGATCCTACATCATACCAAAGACAAAATTGATTTAGTTTCATGACTAACCGGCACAAGATAATAACTTTTAAACAATTTACAAACTATTGAACAACCATTCACAAGTACAAGTAAGAAAGCAAGGGAGGATTTACGACATTAGTTCAATAGATTCACTAAGTCATTTTGCTAAATCCGAGAGTAATATGCATCTTAACAAGTTCAAGGTTTAGTTTTATAGTTTTGTAATTGACAATCAATTTGTAACAAGCAATCTAAGGCACATATATAATGAAGCATAAAAATCACTTAAATTAGTATCTAATCAATACAAGTAAAGAGAGTAAAGAGTTTTAGAAATCTCCCTTTTAGACTTATAACGAACTTATGAAACATCTAACAATGTGGTTGTTAACAACGCGATTTATAAGTTGTAATACTAGAAACCGCGGTTTATAAGTTGTAATACAAGTTTGACGAAGTTATGAACATTGTAAAACATCTGTGGACTAGTCCGCGGTTTCTAGGACTCTAAATGGCCCTTTTAGAGGTAATACAAGTCCCAGAAACGCGTTGTTAGATGTTTCATAAGTTTGTCAAACTAAAATAAAGCTCATTCAGACACTTATAAGAACTCATGTTGCATGAAACTTGGGTTAGAGTCCTAGAAACGAGTTGTTAGATTTTTCATAAGTTCGTCAAACTTGTACAAAGCTCATTGAGACACTTATAAGCACTCATGTTGCATGAAATTGGTTTAGAGTCCTAGAAACTCCTTGTTATATGTTTCTTTAATTCGTCAAACTTGTACAAAGCTCACTGTGACACTTTTAAGAACTCATGTTGAAAAAAACTTGGATTAGAGTCCTAGAAACCGCGTTGTTAGATGTCTCATAAGTTCGTAAAACTAGTACAAAGCTCATTGAGACACTTATAAGAACTCATGTTGCATGAAACTTAGTTTAGAGTCCTAGAAACCGCGTTGTTAGATGTTTCATAAGTTCGTCGAACTTGTACAAAGCTCATTGAGACACTTATAAGCACTCATGTTGCATGAAACTAGGTTTAGAGTCCTAGAAACCACGTTGTAAGATGTTTCATAAGTTCGTCAAACTAGTACCAAGCACATTGAGAATCTTATAAGCACTCATGTTGCATGACACTTCGTTTAGAGTCTTAGAAACCGCGTTGTTAGATGTTTCATAAGTCCGTCAAACTTGTACAAATCTCATTGAGACACTTATAAGCACTCATGTTGCATAAAAGTTGGTTTAGAGTCCTAGAAACGCGTTATTAGATGTTTCATAAGTTCGTCAAACTTGTACAAAGCTCATTGAGACACTTATAAGCACTCATGTTGCATAAAACATGGTTTAGAGTCCTAGCAACCACATTGTTAGACGTTTCATAAGTTCGTCGAACTTGTACAAAGCTCATTGAGAAACTTATAAGCACTCGGGTTGCATGAAACTTAGTTTAGAGTCCTAGAAACCGCGTTGTTAGATGTTTCATAAGTTCGTAGAACTTGTACAAAGCTCATTGAGACACTTATAAGCAATCATGTTGCATGAAAATTGGTTTAGAGTACTAGAAACCGAGTTGTAAGATGTATCATAAGTTCGTCAAACTAGTACAAAGCTCATTGAGACACTTATAAACACTCATGTTGCATGACACTTCGTTTAGAGTCTTAGAAACCGCGTTGTTAGATGTTTCATAAGTTCGTCAAACTTGTACAAAGCTCATTGAGACACTTATAAGCACTCATGTTGCATAACACTTTGTTTAGATTCTTAGAAACGCGTTGTTAGATGTTTCATAAGTTCGTCGAACTTGTACAAAGCTCATTGAGACACCTATAAGCACTCATGTTGCATGAAACTTGGTTTAGAGTCCTAGAAACCACGTTGTAAGATGTTTCATAAATTCGTCAAACTAGTACAAAGCTCATTGACACTCTTATAAGCACTCATGTTGCATGAAACTTCGTTTAGAGTCTTAGAAACCGCGTTGTTAGATGTATCATAAGTTCGTCAAACTTGTACAAAGCTCATTGAGACACTTATAAGCACTCATGTTGCATAAAACTTGGTTTAGAGTCCTAGAAACGCGTTGTTAGATGTTTCATAAGTTCATCAAACTTGTACAAAGCTCATTGAGACACTTATAAGCACTCATGTTGAAAGAAACTTGGATTAGAGTCCTAGAAACCGCGTTGTTAGATGTTTCATAAATTCGTCAAACTAGTACAAAGTTCATTGAGACACTTATAAGCACTCATGTTGCATGAAACTAAGTTTAGAGTCCCAGAAACGCGTTGTTAGATGTTTCATAAGTTCGCCAAAATAAAACAAAGCTCATTGAGACACTTATATAAGAACTCATGTTGCATGAAATTTGGGTTAGAGTCCTAGAAACGAGTTGTTAGATTTTTCATAAGTTCGTCAAACTTGTACAAAGCTCATTGAGACACTTATAAGCACTCATGTTGCATGAAACTTGGTTTAGTGTCCTAGAAACTCCTTGTTATATGTTTCTTTAATTCGTCAAACGTGTACAAAGCTCATTGTGACACTTTTAAGAACTCATGTTGAAAAAAACTTGGTTTAGAGTCCTAGAAACGCGTTGTTAGATGTTTCATAAGTTCGTCAAACTAGTACAAAGCTCATTGAGACACTTATAAGCACTCATGTTGCATGAAACTTAGTTTAGAATCCTAGAAACCGCGTTGTTAGATGTTTCATAAGTTCGTCGAACTGGTACAAAGCTCATTGAGACACTTATAAGCACTCATGTTGCATGAAACTTGGTTTAGAGTCCTAGAAACCGCGTTGTAAGATGTTTCATAATTTCGTCAAACTAGTACAAAGCTCATTGAGAGACTTATAAGCAGTCATGTTGCATGAAACTTTGTTTAGTGTCCTAGAAACGCCTTGTTAGATGTTTCATTAATTCGTCAAACTTGTACAAAGCTCATTGAGACACTTATAAGAACTCATGTTGAAAGAAACTTGGTTTAGAGTCCTAGAAACCGTGTTGTTAGATGTTTTGTAAGTTCGTAAAACTAGTACAAAGCTCATTGAGACACTTATAAGCACTCATGTTGCATGAAACTTAGTTTAGAGTCCTAGAAACCGCGTTGTTAGATGTTTCATAAGTTCGTCGAACTTGTACAAAGCTCATTGAGACACTTATAAGCACTCATGTTGCATGAAACTAGGTTTAGAGTCCTAGAAACGCGTGCGTTGTTAGATGTTTCATTAGTTCGTCAAACTTGTACAAAGCTCATTGAGACACTTATAAGAACTCATTTTGATAGAAACTTGGATTAGAGTCCTAGAAACCGCGTTGTTAGATGTTTCATAAGTTCGTCAAACTAGTACAAAGCTCATTGAGACACTTATAAGCACTCATGTTGCATGAAACTTAGTTTAGAGTCCTAGAAACCGCGTTGTTAGATGTTTCATAAGTACGTCGAACTTGTACAAAGCTCAATGAGACACTTATGAGCACTCATGTTGCATGAAACTAGGTTTAGAGTCCTAGAAACGCGTTGTTAGATGTTTCATTAGTTCGTCAAACTTGTACAAAGCTCATTGAGACACTTATAAGAACTCATTTTGATAGAAACTTGGATTAGAGTCCTAGAAACCGCGTTGTTAGATGTTTCATAAGTTCGTCAAACTAGTACAAAGCTCATTGAGACACTTATAAGCACTCATGTTGCATAAAACTTGTTTTAAAGTCCTAGAAACGCGTTAAAGTCCTAGACACTTTAAATTCACTCTAGTATTACACTCATAAGTGCAGTGTAATACTAGTATAAAGCTCACTCATGTTTGACACTCATAAACAACGCGTCATACAATGTTGCATAAAACATTGACGAAGTTTGACGAAGTTTATAAGTTCGTTATACATATTAGATGTTTAATGCACAAATGGCCACTAAGTTTCATGCAAACTTAAGTTCGTTATACATAAAACTTGTATTATCAACGTTGTTATAAGTGCCTAATGCCTAAGTTAGATGGATTTGGATTCATCAAGGTCCCTTTTAAACTCATTCCGGACAATGCCTTGGTCTCTTTTACACTTGTGCCTTCGGCAACTTGTGACTTCGGCTTTGCCTTAGCCGAACTTGAGCTTTGACTTAGCCGAACTTGAGCTTTGACTTCGGTAGAGAGAGCTTGTGACTTCGGCTCTGCCTTAGTCTCTTCCATATGTTTTGACCTAATGCCCTTTATGGGTTACCATTAGTATCAACACTTATAAGCACTCATGTTGCATGGAACTAGTTTTAGAGTCCAAGAAACGCGTTGTTAGTGTTTCATAAGTTCGTTAAACTTGTACAAAGGTCATTGTGGAACTTGTAAGCACTCATGTTACAAGAAACTTGGTTTAGAGTCCTAGAACCGCGTTGTTACATGTTTCATAAGTTCGTCAAACTTTAACAAAGCTCATTGACGAACTTGTAAGCACTCATGTTGCAAGAAACTTGGTTTTTCCTAGAACCGCGTTGTTAGATGTTTCATAAGTTCGTCAAACTTTAACAAAGCTCATTGAGGAACTTATAAGCACTCATGTTGCATGAAACTTGGTTTAGATTCTTAGAAACGCGTTGTTAGATGTTTCATAAGTTCGTCAAACTAGTACAAAGCTCATTGAGACACTTATAAGAACTCATGTTGCATGAAACTTGGTTTAGAGTCCTAGAAACGCGTTGTTAGATGTTTCATAAGTTCGTCAAACTAGTACAAACTCATTGAGACACTTATAAGCACTCATGTTGCATGAAACTTGGTTTTAAGTCCTAGAAAAACATTGTTAGATGTTTCATAAATTCGTCAAACTTGTACAAATCTCATTGAGACACTTATAAGCACTCATGTTGCATGAAACTTGGTTTAGAGTCCTAGAACAGCGTTGTTAGATGTTTCATAAGTTCGTCAAACTAGTACAAAGCTCATTGAGATACTTATAAGCACTCATGTTGCATGAAACTTGGTTTAGAGTCCTAAAAACGTGTTGTTAGATGTTTCATAAGTTTGTCAAACTAGTACAAAGCTAATTGAGACACTTATAAACAATCATGTTGCATGAAACTTGGTTTAGAGTCCTAGAAACGCGTTGTTAAAAGTTTCATAAGTTCTTCAAACTTGTACAAAGCTCATTGAGACACTTATAAGCACTCATGTTGAATGAAACTTGGTTTAGAGTCCTAGAAACGCGTTGTTAGATGTTTCATAAATTCGTCAAACTAGTACAAAGCTCATGGAGACACTTATGAGCACTCAAGTTGCATGAAACTTGGTTTAAAGTCCTAGAAACGCGTTGTTAGATGTTTTATAAGTTCGTCAAACTAGTTAAAAGATCATTGAGACACTTCTAAGCACGCATGTTGCATGAAACTTGGTTTAGAGTCCTAGAAACGCGTTGTTAGATGTTTCATAAGTTCGTCAAACTTGTACAAATCTCATTGAGACACTTCTAAGCAGTCATGTTGCATGAAACTTCATTTAGAGTCCTAGCAACCACGTTGTTAGATGTTTCATAAGTTCGTGGAACTTGTACAAAGCTCATTAAGACACTTATAATCACACACGATGCATGAAACTTGGTTTAAAGTCTTAGAAACGTGTTGTTAGATGATTCATAAGTTCGTGAAACTTGTACAAAGCTCATTGGGGAATTTATAAGTACTCATGTAATGAAACTTGGTTTAGAGTCCTAGAAACGCGTTGTTAGATGTTTCAAAATTTCGTAAAACTTGTAAAAAGCTCATTGAGACACTTATAAGCACTCATGTTGCATGAAACTTGGTTTAGACTCCTAGCAACGCGTTGTTATATGTTTCATAAGTTCGTCAAACATGTCCAAAGCTCATTGAGACACTTATAAGCACTCATGGTGCATAAAACTTGGTTTAGAGTCCTAGAAAACGCGTTGTTAGATGTTTCATAAGTTCGTCAAACTAGTATAAAGCTCATTGAGACACTTCTAAGAACGCATGTTGCATGAAACTTGGTTTAGAGTCCTAGAAACGCGTTGTTAGATGTTTTATAAGTTCGTCAAACTTGTACAAATCTCATTGAGACACTTCTAAGCACTCATGTTGCATGAATCTTCATTTAGAGTCCTAGCAACCACGTTGTTAGATGTTTCATAAGTTCGTGGAACTTGTACAAAGCTCATTAAGACACTTATAATCACACACGATGCATGACACTTGATTTAAAGTCCTAGAAACGTGTTGTTAGATGTTTAATAAGTTCGTGAAACATGTACAAAGCTCATTGGGGAATTTATAATTACTCATGTAACATGAAACTTGGTTTAGAGTCCTAGAAACGGGTAGTTAGTTGTTTCATAATTTCGTAAAACTTGTACAAAGCTCATTGAGACACTTATAAGCACTCATGTTGCATGAAACTTGGTTTAGACTCCTAGCAACGCGTTGTTATATGTTTCATAAGTTCGTCAAACATGTCCAAAGCTCATTGAGACACTTATAAGCACTCATGGTGCATAAAACTTGGTTTAGAGTCCTAGAAAACGCGTTGTTAGATGTTTCATAATTTCGTCAAACTAGTACAAAGCTCATTGAGACACTTCTAAGAACGCATGTTGCATGAAACTTGGTTTAGAGTCCTAGAAACGCGTTGTTAGATGTTTTATAAGTTCGTCAAACTTGTACAAATCTCATTGAGACACTTCTAAGCACTCATGTTGCATGAATCTTCATTTAAAGTCCTAGCAACCACGTTGTTAGATGTTTCATAAGTTCGTGGAACATGTACAAAGCTCATTAAGACACTTATAATCACACACGATGCATGACACTTGATTTAAAGTCCTAGAAACGTGTTGTTAGATGTTTAATAACTTCGTGAAACATGTACAAAGCTCATTGGGGAATTTATAAGTACTCATGTAACATGAAACTTGGTTTAGAGTCCTAGAAACGCGTAGTTAGTTGTTTCATAATTTCGTCAAACTTGTACAAAGCTCATTGAGACACTTAAAAAGCACTCATCTTGCATGAAAATTAGTTTAGAGTCCCAGCAATCACGTTGTTAGATGTTTCATATGTTCGTCAAACTTGTACAAAACTCATTGAGACACTTATAAGCACTCATGCTGCATGAAACTTGGTTTAGAGTCCTTGAAACACGTTGTTAGATGTTTCATAAGTTCTTCAAACTTGTACAAAGCTCATTGAGACACTTATAAGCACTTATGTGGAATGAAACTTGGTTTAGAGTCCTAGAAACGCGTTGTTAGATGTTTCATAAGTTCATCAAACTAGTACAAAGCTCATTGAGACACTTATGAGCACTCATGTTGCATGAAACTTGGTTAAAAGTCCTAGAAATGCGTTGTTAGATGTTTCATAAGTTCGTCAAACTAGTTAAAAGCTCCTTGAGACACTTCTAAGCATGCATGTTGCGTGTAACTTGGTTTAGAGTCCTAGAAACGCGTTGTTAGATGTTTCATAAGTTCGTCAAACTTGTACAAAGCTCATTTAGACACTTGTAAGCACTCATGTTGCATGAAACTTGGTTTAGAGTCCTAGAACTGCGTTGTTAGATGTTTCATAAGTTCGTCAAACTAGTAGGAAGCTCATTGAGACACTTATAAGCACTCATGTTGCATGAAACTTGGTTTAAAGTCGTAGAAAAACATTGTTAGATGTTTCATAAGTTCGTCAAACTTGTACAAAGCTCATTGAGACACTTATAAGCACTCATGTTGCATGAAACTTGGTTTAGAGTCCTAGGAACAGCGTTGTTAGATGTTTCATAAATTCGTCAAACTAGTACAAAGCTCATTGAGATACTTATAAGCACTCATGTTGCATGAAACTTGGTTAGAGTCCTAGAAACGTGTTGTTAGATGTTTCATAAGTTTGTCAAACTAGTACAAAGCTAATTGAGACACTTATAAACAATCATGTTGCATGAAACTTGGTTTAGAGTTCTAGAAACGCGTTGTTAAATGTTTCATAAGTTCTTCAAACTTGTACAAAGCTCATTGAGACACTTATAAGCACTCATGTTGAATGAAACTTGGTTTAGAGTCCTAGAAACGCGTTGTTAGATGTTTCATAAGTTCGTCAAACTAGTACAAAGCTCATGGAGACACTTATGAGCACTCATGTTGCATGAAACTTGGTTTAAAGTCCTAGAAACGCGTTGTTAGATGTTTTATAAGTTCGTCAAACTAGTTAAAAGCTCATTGAGACACTTCTAAGCACGCATGTTGCATGAAACTTGGTTTAGAGTCCTAGAAACGCGTTGTTAGATGTTTCATAAGTTCGTCGAACTTGTACAAATCTTATTGAGACACTTCTAAGCACTCATGTTGCATGAAACTTCATTTAGAGTCCTAGCAACCACGTTGTTAGATGTTTCATAAGTTCGTGGAACTTGTACAAAGCTCATTAAGACACTTATAATCACACACGATGCATGAAACTTGGTTTAATGTCCTAGAAACGTGTTGTTAGATGTTTCATAAGTTCGTGAAACTTGTACAAAGCTCATTGGGGAATTTATAAGTACTCATGTAGCATGAAACTTGGTTTAGAGTCCTAGAAACGCGTAGTTAGTTGTTTCATAATTTCGTCAAACTTGTACAAAGCTCATTGAGACACTTAAAAAGCACTCATCTTGCATGAAAATTAGTTTAGAGTCCTAGCAACCACGTTGTTAGATGTTTCATATGTTCGTCAAACTTGTACAAAGCTCATTGAGACACTTATAAGCACTCATGTTGCATGAAACTTGGTTTAGAGTCCTTGAAACACGTTGTTAGATGTTTCATAAGTTCTTCAAACTTGTACAAAGCTCATTGAGACACTTATAAGCACTCATGTGGAATGAAACTTGGTTTAGAGTCCTAGAAACGCGTTGTTAGATGTTTCATAAGTTCATCAAACTAGTACAAAGCTCATTGAGACACTTATGAGCACTCATGTTGCATGAAACTTTGTTAAAAGTCCTAGAAATGTGTTGTTAGATGTTTCATAAGTTCGTCAAACTAGTTAAAAGCTCATTGAGACACTTCTAAGCATGCATGTTGCATGTAACTTGGTTTAGAGTCCTAGAAACGCGTTGTTAGATGTTTCATAAGTTCGTCAAACTTGTACAAATCTCATTGAGTCACTTCTAAGCACTCATGTTGCATGAAACTTCATTAAGAGTCCTAGCAACCACGTTGTTAGATGTTTCATAAGTTCGTGGAACTTGTACAAAGCTCATTAAGACACTTATAATCACACACGATGCATGAAACTTGGTTTAAAGTCCTAGAAACGTGTTGTTAGATGTTTCATAAGTTCGTGAAACTTGTACAAAGCTCATTGGGGAATTTAGAAGTACTCATGTAGCATGAAACTTGGTTTAGAGTCCTAGAAACGCGTTGTTAGATGTTTCATAATTTCGTAAAACTTGTACAAAGCTCATTGAGACACTTATAAGCACTCATGTTGCATGAAACTTGGTTTAGACTCCTAGCAACGCGTTGTTATATGTTTCATAAGTTCGTCAAACATGTCCAAAGGTCATTGAGACACTTATAAGCACTCATGTTGCATAAAACTTGGTTTAGAGTCCTAGAAACGCGTTGTTAGATGTTTCATAAGTTCGTCAAACTAGTACAAAGCTCATTTAGACACTTGTAAGCACTCATGTTGCATGAAACTTGGTTTAGAGTCCTAGAACTGCGTTGTTAGATGTTTCATAAGTTCGTCAAACTAGTAGGAAGCTCATTGAGACACTTATAAGCACTCATGTTGCATGAAACTTGGTTTAAAGTCGTAGAAAAACATTGTTAGATGTTTAATAAGTTCGTCAAACTTGTACAAAGCTCATTGAGACACTTATAAGCACTCATGTTGCATGAAACTTGGTTTAGAGTCCTAGGAACAGCGTTGTTAGATGTTTCATAAGTTCGTCAAACTAGTACAAAGCTCATTTAGACACTTGTAAGCACTCATGTTGCATGAAACTTGGTTTAGAGTCCTAGAACTGCGTTGTTAGATGTTTCATAAGTTCGTCAAACTAGTAGGAAGCTAATTGAGACACTTATAAACAATCATGTTGCATGAAACTTGGTTTAGAGTTCTAGAAACGCGTTGTTAAATGTTTCATAAGTTCTTCAAACTTGTACAAAGCTCATTGAGACACTTATAAGCACTCATGTTGAATGAAACTTGGTTTAAAGTCCTAGAAACGCGTTGTTAGATGGTTCATAAGTTCGTCAAACTAGTACAAAGCTCATGGAGACACTTATGAGCACTCATGTTGCATGAAACTTGGTTTAAAGTCCTAGAAACGCGTTGTTAGATGTTTTATAAAAACTAAACTAGGGATCAAAATCATTAATCCCGACATTCCGTCCCAGTTCTTGAGCTGCGGCTTCAGCCTCGTCTGGAGCAACCTCCGGTTCCGGATCGACCCCTAATCCGCGTTCCCGCATCGCATTAGCCAAGTTTGGACTATCCATCGCAATTATGGAGAATAGATCCGTCATTGTCTTGAAGCGGGCGTTTGTATCTTGGAGTTCCTGTCGCAAACGAGCATTCTCCGCGACGATCCCGCTGAGAAACATGAGGTTGCGATGAAGAAGCTACGGGAACGGTCTCGATAGAACCGACTCCGAAAGTGCGGTTCTTCTTTTTCGGAGCGACCTACGTAGAATTAATATTATATATCCGTTAGTAAATATAATATAATTTTAAAAATATAATTTAAATTATTTACCTCGTAGTAGATTTGGTCGCATTCCGCGACCGAAAGTCGTCCCGAGGAGTTCACTGAGCTCCCTTCTTCAGTGGACGACTGACTTACCCGCTCGGCGAGTCTAGCCTCATAGTCATTCACGATCTTTTCAGATCGTGAACTGACATATGATCCATCTTTGCGCTTCTGGGTTTTTTTCAATATCTCCACAATAGGGGGAAGTTCACCCTCTTCCTCGGCCTATATTTGATATTTATATTAAATATTTATTTATTTGAAAAATAATTAAAGAAAGTGTTAAAAAATTAAATTTACCATTTGAATACGACGACCGGCGTATGAACTCGGTCCCGAAGTGTGGACGTAGGGACCCTTCTCGTCGACAGGAGTGAGGCGGGACTTGGAACAGCTTTTGCGCGACGGCGAGAGAATGCGGTTCCGTCCAGTAGTCGATCAGCCCTTTCCACACCGCCGGGTCCATCGACTCCGGCTTTCCACCATCTCCTTTTAGTTTCCAGTCTTTCTTCCAACTGGAAACAATGTCGGTAAGGCGGTGCATCGCCTTCTCGTTGAACCCCTTACGGACTTTCACCGTATCAGCCTCGGCCCAATGCCATTTTTGCTATTAATTAAAACTAAGTTTTAGTTTAACTTTTTAAATTAGAAATTTTAAATTAAAATTTTCAAATTAAAAATTTTAATTTATATTTAAATATAAATTATTTTAATTAAAATTTAAAATTTAATTTAGTTTACCAAAAAAGATTCGAACCAGATGTCCTGTATGTATCCCGGCGTTTGCGACCAGTTCACGTGCGGCTCGACGAAGTAAGACTTCATTGTGTCCGCGACACTCCGACTCACTTTGTTATCGCAAAACCTAACAAAGTACAATTTTTTATTAATATTTAATATTTACTAATTTTTTTTATTATTTTTTAATATTTTTAATATAATATTAAAAAATTACCAAAATGTGTGTCGCGGCCGGTCTGGATCTATCAACGGCAAACGGTCGTGGCCTTCTTGCCGTAGGAGATCCAAGATCCGCATCATGTGGGGTCCTTGATGCGGAGGCGGTGGTAAATCCGCCGGCATATCTCCAACCGGTGGAATGTTGGAAGCAGCATCTACCCCCACCTCGGGGACTTCATGGATGTCGGGTTGGGTTGGTTCTGAAGGTTGTCGGATCGGATTAGAATCAGATCCGCTACCAGAACGATTACGGATGAAATTAAAATAATGGTTTGGACGAGGAGGCATTTTTGTAAAAAGGTTTAGTGTTTTGAAAAGAAATTGTGAAGTTTTTATAGAGAGATTGTAGAGAGATAAAATGTAGAGAGATGGTTGTGTGAAAAAAATGAAAGAATTTGGCCATATTTATAGATTTTGTGATCGTTGCTAAATCGTTGCTAATTAGCAACGATTTAGCAACGAATAGTTTTTGTAATCTTTTCGTTTTCCCACCGGAGGGAAAACGAAAATTTAGCGACGATTTAGCAACGAATCGTTGCTAAATCGTAGCTATTTTTTGTTTAGCCACGAATTAGCAACGATTCCAACATTTCGTTGCTAATTCGTTGCTAAACCCTAACATGTATTACGCCAAGTACAAGACCTATGACGGATACAGTGTACGTGTCCGATCAAGTATTTAGCAACGATTCGTTGCTAAATAATTGATCGGACACATAAGCTACATTCTATGTATCAGAAGTACGAGGTTAAATGTCAAAAACATTAGCAACGATTTAGCAATGATTCGTTGTAATCGTTGCTAAATCGTTGCTATTTAATATTTAGCAACGATTTAGCAACGAATCGTTGCTAAATCGTTGCTAAACTCAAACACTATTTTTAGGGTTTCAACCCCTAAAACGGTTTGCTATGCTATAATACATACTTCATATGTAATTATAGATTATAAGATTGAGAATAACACTTCAAAATATGATATTTACTAAAAACTCGAAAATTTTCTCGTATTATAAACTTTATGTTAGTAAAACCTATAAGTTAACGGTAAGTTAATACACGTTAAGTATAATATTGTAATCAATTTTTTTTTTTGATTTATACAATTGTTTTCACCTTTGTTTACACTTTTTAAGTTAACACTAATTCTTAAAAACCTTTATTTTGGGGTGGTTTTAGGGTTTAAAGATTTGTATAGTGCAAAAATTAGCAACGATTTAGCAATGATATGTAAAACATATTAGTCCAACAAATTTAAACCCCTAAAAGTACTAATCGTTGATAAATCGTTGCCAAATCGTTGCTAAATTACTGATTAGACTAATATGTTACATTCTATATATCAGAAGTACGAGGTTAAATGTCAGAAACATTAGCAACGATTTAGCAACGATTTGTTGTAATCGTTGCTAAATCGTTGCTAAACCCAAACCCTATTTTTAGGGTTTCAACCCCTAAAACGGTTTGCTATGCTATAATACATACTTCATATGTAATTATAGATTATAAGATTGAGAATAACACTTCAAATTATGATATTTACTAAAAAACTGAAAATATTATGTATTATAAACTTTATGTTAGTAAAACATATAAGTTAACGGTAAGTTAATACACGTTAAGTATAATATTGTAATCAATTTTTTTTATTGATTTATACAATTGTTTTCACCTTTGTTTACACTTCTTAAGTTAACACTAATTCTTAAAAACCTTTATTTTGGGGTGGTTTTAGGGTTTAAAGATTTGTATATTGCAAAAATTAGCAACGATTTAGCAACGATTCGTCGCTAAATCGTCGCTAAATAGCAACGAATTAGCGACGAATCGTTGCTAAATCGTTGCTAAATATCAAATAGCAACGATTTAGCAACGGCAATTTAAACCCCTAAAATTACTAAACTTATGAATTCGTTGCTAAATCGTGGCAAACTTTGCAAATTCGTTGCAAATTCGTTGCAAATTCGTTGATAATTTGCAAAAAAAATTAAAAAAAAATTAAAATTGCAAATACAAGTTACAAATTTATTCATTATTGTCGGAATCAAATGATTCGATATCGCTAACTTCATCGAATTCTTCATTTTCTTCTCGTGGATCCTTCGTTTTCATCATCCACAATATCTTCAGCTACTTGATTATCAGGATCAACAAGAAATACATCTTCGGTCGATTGATTTGTTTGTATAATTGTCCCACCAACGACATCTTGTTGCATAGGAACTTCATCGTTACCCATAATTAAACCTCTCGGAACCACTCGAATTACCGCACTCCACGATATACCACTAGTTTTAACGCGAGGATACGAAATGAATGTAACTTGCTCGCCTGCGATCCGAGGATAAATGGTTCGAACTTCCGATATCGTCGTGATTGGTTGACGTCGATGACACCAAATTTGTTGTAACGTACACCACGACCTAACGTTGGATCAAACCAATCACATTTAAAAAGTGTTGTTCTTAAATTGACTAATCCCGGGTATTGGACTTCGATAATATCCGTGAGAACCCCATAAAAAACCGAATCGCCCTCAACAGTGACACCATAATTTGCGGTTGCTCGATGTTGACCATGACTTACTGTGTGGAAGACGTAACCACGAGTAAAATACATAGGCGAAGTTGTGATCTTTCCAAGCGGTCCTTGTATTAACTCGCGAAACCAAACCGGATATGTGGTGTCACCATATTCAACTTGCGTTTTTAACCAACCCGCAAAATCGCGTTCTTTATAAGCAGTAAGTTCGTCTTTCGAAAGTCCAGGATAGACTTCCTCCACTTGTTCTTCAAACATTCTAATTGAAATAAACCCCCTCGTTAGGAAAAATATTATAGCTTATATATAAAAACATATAATATATATATTACCTTTCGAAAGGTCGTGCGTAATCACAATTAAGGAGGATGTAAGTATGTGCACTTTGTCGATGTTGATCACTTTCCCACCAAACTTCTTTTATTTTTCCGCTAGCTCTTCCAATTGGGGAAAATATATCGTGTACCCCATCTACGCATATACTTGCGCCAACGCCGCCGTCATCGTATCGTCGTGTTTTTGTTCTACGTGTTCGTACATTGGAACCGAAATAGTATGATGCGAAATGAGAAGTCTCTTCCGTTAAAGATCCAGCAACGATAGATCCTTCAACCCTTGCTAGGTTTTTCGCCTTTCCTTTCAAATGTCCCATAAATCGTTCAAAGGGATACATCCACCGAAACCGCACGAGCCCTCCTAGTTCGCCTCGTGAGGAAGATGTATTGGAAGGTGTTCCATTACATCGAAAAAAGATGGAGGAAAAATCTTTTCCAAGTTGCACAACAAGATAGGGATATTTTCACGCAACCGTTCAATGACATCTTCGAAAGTGTACGAGTACATAAATCTCGGAAAAACGCACCGATACCTGAAATTTTTTAAAATTCATGACTATATATTGTAATTAAAGTAATTAAAAAGATAATTAATTAATTATTAATTAGTACCTGCAATTGCTAAGTGTGCGGGTTCAGGTAAAAGCTCGTCGAAGGCAAAAGGTAATAGTCTCTGCATAAATACATGACAATCATGACTTTTCATACCTGAAAACTTTTGTCCTTTCTCAACACATGCGGATAGCTTTGAAACATATCCGTCGGGGAATTTGACATCTGACGCTACCCAATTAAATAAAGCGTTTTTCGCTTCAGGTTTCAATCTGTAGATCGGGACGGAGCCTTACCATCGTTCGTAATATGCAACTCACTTCTAAAACATATTTCTGGCAAATCCAATCTTGTCTTCAAATTGTCTTTCGTTCTCCCCTGCACATTCAACAATGTGTACATGATGTTATCAAAGAAATTTTTCTCAATGTGCATAACATCAAGGTTATGTCTCAACAAATGATCTTTCCAGTAAGGAGTTCCCAAAAGATGCTTTTCTTGTGCCAGTTATGGGTTTCCCCGTATCCGTCAGGTAAATTCGAAACATGCCAATTTCCACCCCGTCTACATGTTTCTTGCGCCCCGTAATAATTCAACTCGTTTAGTAACTCGTCCCCGCCGGATATAGTAGGGGTGGTTGTTTAACGACTTTGTTCTTCTTGAACAACCTTCGTTCTTCCGGTACGGATGATTAATTGGAAGAAATCGTCGGTGACAATCAAACCAACTTGTTTTCCTTCCGTGTGGGAGTTGAAACGAAACGCATCAGTCCGATGACGACAATAAGGGCAAGACAATCGTCCTTGCTAGGTTTTTCGCCTTTCCGGATCAACATGTCCCATAAATCGTTCAAAGGGATACATCCACCGAAAGTCACATAAGCCCTCCTAGTTCTGCCTCGTGAGGAAGATGTATTGGAAGGTGTATCCATTACATCGAAAAAAGATGGAGGAAAAATCTTTTCTCAAGTTGCACAACAAGATAGGGATATTTTCACGCAACCGTTCAATGACATCTTCTGAAAGTGTACGAGTACATAAATCTCGGAAAAACGCACCGATACCTGAAATTTTTTAAAATTCATGACTATATATTGTAATTAAAGTAATTAAAAAGATAATTAATTAATTATTAATTAGTACCTGCAATTGCTAAGTGTGCGGGTTCGGGTAAAAGCTCGTCGAAGGCAAAAGGTAATAGTATCTCGCATAAATACATGACAATCATGACTTTTCATCGACCTGAAAACTTTTGTCCTTTCTCAACACATGCGGATAGCTTTGAAACATATCCGTCGGGGAATTTGACATGACGCTACCCAATTAAATAAAGCGTTTTTCGCTTCGTAATGGGTAAGTTCAATCAGTAGATCGGGACCGGAGCCTTACCATCGTTCGTAATATGCAACTCACTTCTAAAACATATTTCGGCAAATCCAATCTTGTCTTCAAATTGTCTTTCGTTCTCCCCCGCACATTCAACAATGTGTACATGATGTTATCAAAGAAATTTTTCTCAATGTGCATAACATCAAGGTTATGTCTCAACAAATGACTCTTTCCAGTAAGGAGTTCCATGCAAAAGATGCTTTTCTTGTGATCCGATTATGGGTATTCCCCGTATCCGATGCTAATGGTAAATTCGAAACATGCCAATTTCCACCCCGTCGTACATTGGTTTCTTCGCGCCCCGTAATATATCATCAACTCGTTTAGTATCTTGGTTAGGTTCCCCGCCGGATATAGTAGGGGTGGTTGTTTAACGACTTTGTTCTTCTTGAACAACCATGTCATGTTCTTCCGGTACGGATGATCTACATTGGACAGAAATCGTCGGTGACAATCAAACCAACTTGTTTTCCTTCCGATGTGGGAGTTGAAACGCATCAGTCCGATGACGACAATGAAGGGCAAGACAATCGTCCAAATGCGTTGTTCCAACCGGATAACATGCCATAAGCAGGAAAGTCACTAATAGTCCACATAAGCACCGCACGCATCATAAAATTTCTTTTGCATACGATATCATCGTACGTACGAACCCTAGTGCACCATAACACTTCTTAGCTCATGGATTAATAGGTTGCAGAAAAACATCTAGAGCTCTCTTTGGATGTTTCGGACCAGGATACATGAATATACTTAAGAAGAGTGAATTCTCTGTTGCATGCACATATATGGAGGAAGATTATAAGTGGGTATACGATCCAAGATCGGCCACAAGGAGTACGTTGTCTACCGTACATACCAAATGGACTAAATCCGTCGGTGCATAAACCAAGTATAAGTACATTACGAATCTCTCTAAGAGAGAATGTCGAGTATACCGTGTTAAAGTGCTTCCAAGCCTTTGCATCGACGGATGAGTTACTTCCCCATCTACGACCGAGTGCTCGAATGCCATCTCATTGAATTAGGATGTCCTTTAGCAACGATTGATAGCAATCTCTTGAGCCTGTACCGTAATGGGTAAGTACCAACGATCCGTTGATACGGGACCTTACTCCCTTTTCCATGGACCTTATATCGGTTGACCGACGACAAAAACGACATTCCCGCAACTTATCAATCATTCTTTCCAATAAATCATACAATTGTTAACACAAACATCAATCATCTTCGAAGGCTAAATCCAAGACTATGAAACCAACGATTTTGTATTTCATAATATGAATCGTCGCTACATTATCCTCGCTAAATACTCTTTTACGTAATTCCGACCCAGGAGTTTCCATGCAAAATTCACTCAAATTATGATCCGATTTGATATTCATCATTCTAGATCGCTAATGATAGTTTTGACAATCCATCTTTACATCCATCGCTAAATTGGTTTATTCGCTCGTCTAATTCATATGCATAAAAACGTTTAGCTATCTTGGTTAGGTTCTTCAACAACATGTTTCAGATAAATACTCCCTCGTACTCATGAAATGCATCTAACAACATGTATCTATGATATCTATTACTCAGTCTACATGCAACATTAGACCCACCATGATGATCAATGAGCTTACTATCAAAATGATGACGGTAAATTATGAAACATCTTCGTTACGTTTCTAGGAACATGAAACGAACTACTTTCATCCAACATTCGGTGTTATTATAATTATACCCTTCCCCATGTTGAAACCAAACGAAAATATTGTGGCATCTAACAACCCCTATTAAAAAGATGTTTCCATACCAAGGTCATGCAACATGAATGTATTATATGTGTCTCACACAGCTTCTTACAAGTTTGACGAACTTATTATACATCTTTACCACTTTCTTGAGTAGTCTAAACCATGTTTCCATGCTTGATACATGAATGTTTGAAGTCCCTCCGTGAACTCTGTTGTCACTATCCCCGATCGATCTTTGAAATGTCTATACATCCAAGATCGTAGGACTCGTATACAAAGTTATTACCGTGAGACATTTTGAGTGCTTATATGTGTATGAAAGTTTTTGTATAAGTGTTTACGAACGTATGATATAAGAGAGAATGCTTTTGATATTGTGTTGTGATTTTGATTTGGTCGACATGAGTGCTTATATAGGGACATTGTAAATTTATAGCAAGGAATTAGCAAGGAAATTTATGCAAGCGATTTAGCAACGAAATATTTTTACCAATGAATTACCAACGTTTCATGCAACATTGACTACGAATAATTGTCGCCAAATATGAGCTCAATGAAAACGTTTGACGAACCTATGAATATTCATTGAAGATTCGTCGTTTTTAGAACTCTAAACCAAGTTTCATGCTAACATGAGTGCTTATGTAGTGACTCATATAGGCTTTGTACAATTTTGACGAACTTATGTAATATCTAAAATCACGTTTTCTAGGACTCTAAACAAAGTTTCATGCAACATGAGTGACTTATAAGTATCTGAATGAGCTTTGTACTAAGTTTCCTCGAACTAATGAAACATCTAACAACGCGTTTCTATAAACTCTAAACCAAGTTTCATGCAAAATTCGGTGCTTATAAGTGTCTCAATGAGCTTTGTAGAATTTTTAAGAACTTATGAAACATCTAACAACGAGTTTCTAGGACTCTAAACCAAGTTTCATGCAACATTAGTGCTTATAAGTGTCTCAATGAGCTTTTTACAAATTTTCCAAACTTATGAAACATCTAACAACGCGTTTCTAGGACTCTAACCCAAGTTTCATGCTACATGAGTGCTTATAAGTGTCTCAATGAGCTTTGTACAATTTGACGAACTTATGATACATCTAACAACGTGTTTTTAGGACTCTAAACCAATTTTCATGCAACATGAGTGCTTATAAGTGTCTCAATGAGCTTTGTACAAGTTTTAAGAACTTATGAAACATCTAACAACGCGTATCTAGGACTCTAAACCAAGTTTCATGCAACATGAGTGCTTATAAGTGTCTCAATGAGCTTTATAAAAGTTTGACGAAATTATGAAACATCTAACAACGTTTTTGCTAGGACTCTAAACTAACTTTCATGCAACATGAGTGCTTATAAGTGTCTCAATGAGCTTTGTACAAGTTTGACGAACTTATGAAACATCTAACAGCGCATTTCTAGGACTCTAGACAAACTTTCATGCAACATGAGGGGTTATAGGTGTCTCAATGAGCTTTGTACAAGTGTGACGAACTTATGAAACATCTAACAATACGTTTCTAAGACTCTAAACCAATTTTTATGCAAAATGAGTGCTTACAAGTGTCTTAATGAGCTTTGTACAATTTTGACGAACTTATGAAACATCTAACAACGCGTTTCAAGGACTCGAAACCAAGTTTCAAGGACTCGAAACCAAGTTTCATGCAACATGAGTGCTTATAAGTGTATTAATTAGCTTTGTACAAATTTGACACACTTATGAAACATCTAACAATGCGTTTCTAGGACTCTAAACCAAGTTTCATGCAACATTAGTGCTTATAAGTGTCTCAATGAGCTTTTTACAAATTTTCAGAACTTATGAAACATCTAACAACGCGTTTCTAGGACTCTAAACCAAGTTTCATGCTACATGAGTGCTTATAAGTGTCTCAATGAGCTTTGTACAATTTGACGAACTTATGATACATCTAACAACGTTTTTCTAGGACTCTAAACCAATTTTCATGCAACATGAGTGCTTATAAGTGTCTCAATGAGCTTTGTACAAGTTTTAAGAACTTATGAAACATCTAACAACGCGTATCTAGGACTCTAAACCAACTTTCATGCAACATGAGTGCTTATAAGTGTCTCAATGGGCTTTATAAAAGTTTGACGAAATTATGAAACATCTAACAACGTTTTTGCTAGGACTCTAAACTAACTTTCATGCAACATGAGTGCTTATAAGTGTCTCAATGAGCTTTGTACAAGTTTGACGAACTTATGAAACATCTAACAGCGCATTTCTAGGACTCTAGACAAACTTTCATGCAACATGAGGGGTTATAGGTGTCTCAATGAGCTTTGTACAAGTGTGACGAACTTATGAAACATCTAACAATGCGTTTCTAAGACTCTAAACCAATTTTTATGCAAAATGAGTGCTTACAAGTGTCTTAATGAGCTTTGTACAATTTTGACGAGCTTATGAAACATCTAACAACGCGTTTCAAGGACTCGAAACCAAGTTTCAAGGACTCGAAATCAAGTTTCATGCAACATGAGTGCTTATAAGTGTCTTAATTAGCTTTGTACAAATTTGACACACTTATGAAACATCTAACAATGCGTTTCTAGGACTCTAAACCAAGTTTCATGCAACATGAGTGCTTATAAGTGTCTCAATGAGCTTTGTACAAGTTTGACGAACTTATGAAACATCTAACAACGCGTTTCTACGACTCTAAACCAACTTTCATGCAAAATAAGTGCTTATAAGTGTCTCAATGACCTTTGTACTAGTTTCACGAACTTATGAAACATCTAACAACGCGTTTCTAGGACTCTAAACCAAGTTTCATTCAACATTAGTGCTTATAAGTGTCTCAATGACCTTTGTACAAGTTTCAAGAACTTATGAAACATCTAACAACGCGTTTCTAGGACTCTAAACCAAGTTTCATGCAACATGAGTGCTTATAAGTGTCTCAATGAGCTTTGTACAAGTTTGACGAACTTATGAAACATCTAACAACGCGTTTCTAGAACTATAAACCAAGTTTCATGCAACATCAGTGCTTATAAGTGTCTCAATGAGCTTTGTAGAATTTTTAAGTACTTATGAAACATCTAACAACGCGTTTCTAGGACTCTAAACCAAGTTTCATGCAACATTAGTGCTTATAAGTGTCTCAATGAGCTTTTTACAAATTTTCCAAACTTATGAAACATCTAACAACGCGTTTCTAGGACTCTAAACCAAGTTTCATGCTACATGAGTGCTTATAAGTGTCTCAATGAGCTTTGTACAATTTGACGAACTTATGATACATCTAACAACGTGTTTCTAGGACTCTAAACCAATTTTCATGCAACATGAGTGCTTATAAGTGTCTCAATGAGCTTTGTACAAGTTTTAAGAACTTATGAAACATCTAACAACGCGTATCTAGGACTCTAAACCAAGTTTCATGCAACATGAGTGCTTATAAGTGTCTCAATGAGCTTTATAAAAGTTTGACGAAATTATGAAACATCTAACAACGTTTTTGCTAGGACTCTAAACTAACTTTCATGCAACATGAGTGCTTATAAGTGTCTCAATGAGCTTTGTACAAGTTTGACGAACTTATGAAACATCTAACAACACGTTTCTAAGACTCTAAACCAAATTTCATGCAACATGAGTGCTTATAAGTGTCTTAATGAGCTTTGTACAAGTTTGACGAACTTATTAAACATCTAACAACGCGTTTCTAGGACTCCAAACCAAGTTTCATTCTACATGAGTGATTATAAGTGTCTCAATGAGCTTTGTACAAGTTTTACGAACTTATTAAACATCTAAGAACGCGTTTTTAGAACTCTAAACCAAGTTTCATGCAACATTAGTGCGTATAAGTGTCTCAATGAGATTTGTACAATTTTGACGAACTTATGAAATATCTAACATCGCGTTTTCTAGGACTTTAAACCAAGTTTCAGGCAACATGAGTGCTTATAAGTGTCTCAATGAGCTTTGTACAAGTTTGACGAACTTATGAAACATCTAACAACCCTTTTCTAGGACTCTAAACCAAGTTTCATGCAACGTGAGTGCTTATAAGTATCTCAATGAGCTTTGTAGAAGTTTGAAGAACTTATGAAACATCTAACAACATGTTTTCTAGGACTCTATACCAAGTTTCATGC
The DNA here is from genome assembly GCA_963556525.1 of Cochlearia excelsa. Lineage (NCBI taxonomy): Eukaryota > Viridiplantae > Streptophyta > Magnoliopsida > Brassicales > Brassicaceae > Cochlearia > Cochlearia excelsa. The sequence continues at coordinate 31,468,227 of OY748327.1, read as the reverse complement.
AACATGACTGCTTATAAGTGTCTCAATAAGCTTTAGACAAGTTTGACGAACTTATGAAACATCGAACAACACGTTTCTCAGATTCTAAACCAAATTTCATGCAACATGAGTGCTTATAAGTGTCTCAATGAGCTTTGTACAAGTTTGACGAACTTATTAAACATCTAACAACGCGTTTCTAGGACTCCAAACCAAGTTTCATTCTACATGAGTGATTATAAGTGTCTCAATGAGCTTTGTACAAGTTTGACGAACTTATTAAACATCTAAGAACGCGTTTTTAGAACTCTAAACCAAGTTTCATGCAACATTAGTGCGTATAAGTGTCTCAATGAGCTTTGTACAATTTTGACGAACTTATGAAATATCTAACATCGCGTTTTCTAGGACTTTAAACCAAGTTTCAGGCAACATGAGTGCTTATAAGTGTCTCAATGAGCTTTGTACAAGTTTGACGAACTTATGAAACATCTAACAACCCTTTTCTAGGACTCTAAACCAAGTTTCATGCAACATGAGTGCTTATAAGTATCTGAATGAGCTTTGTACAAGTTTGAAGAACTTATGAAACATCTAACAACGCGTTTCTAGGACTCTAAACCAAGTTTCATGCAACATGAGTGCTTATAAGTGTCTCAATGAGCTTTGTACAAGTTTGACGAACTTATAAAACATCTAACAACGCGTTTCTAGGACTCTAAACCAAGTTTCATGCAACATCAGTGCTTATAAGTGTCTCAATGAGCTTTGTAGAATTTTTAAGAACTTATGAAACATCTAACCACGCGTTTCTAGGACTTTAAACCAAGTTTCATGCAACATTAGTGCTTGTAAGTGTCTCAATGAGCTTTTTACAAATTTTCCAAACTTATGAAACATCTAACAACGCGTTTCTAGGACTCTAAACCAAGTTTCATGCTACATGAGTGCTTATAAGTGTCTCAATGAGCTTTGTACAATTTGACGAACTTATGATACATCTAACAACGTGTGTCTGGGACTCTAAACCAATTTTCATGCAACATGAGTGCTTATAAGTGTCTCAATGAGCTTTGTACAAGTTTTAAGAACTTATGAATTATCTAACAACGTGTATCTAGGACTCTAAACCAAGTTTCATGCAACATAAGTGCTTATAAGTGTCTCAATGAGCTTTATAAAAGTTTGACGAAATTATGAAACATCTAACAACGTTTTTGCTAGGACTCTAAACTAACTTTCATGATACATGAGTGCTTATAAGTGTCTCAATGAGCTTTGTACAAGTTTGACGAACTTATGAAACATCTAACAACACGTTTCTAAGACTCTAAACCAAATTTCATGCAACATGAGTGCTTATAAGTGTCTTAATGAGCTTTGTACAAGTTTGACGAACTTATTAAACATCTAACAACGCGTTTCTAGGACTCCAAACCAAGTTTCATTCTACATGAGTGATTATAAGTGTCTCAATGAGCTTTGTACAAGTTTTACGAACTTATTAAACATCTAAGAACGCGTTTTTAGAACTCTAAACCAAGTTTCATGCAACATTAGTGCGTATAAGTGTCTCAATGAGATTTGTACAATTTTGACGAACTTATGAAATATCTAACATCGCGTTTTCTAGGACTTTAAACCAAGTTTCAGGCAACATGAGTGCTTATAAGTGTCTCAATGAGCTTTGTACAAGTTTGACGAACTTATGAAACATCTAACAACCCTTTTCTAGGACTCTAAACCAAGTTTCATGCAACGTGAGTGCTTATAAGTATCTCAATGAGCTTTGTAGAAGTTTGAAGAACTTATGAAACATCTAACAACATGTTTTCTAGGACTCTATACCAAGTTTCATGCAACATGACCGCTTATAAGTGTCTCAATAAGCTTTAGACAAGTTTGACGAACTTATGAAACATCGAACAACACGTTTCTCGATTCTAAACCAAATTTCATGCAACATGAGTGCTTATAAGTGTCTCAATGAGCTTTGTACAAGTTTGACGAACTTATTAAACATCTAACAACGCGTTTCTAGGACTCCAAACCAAGTTTCATTCTACATGAGTGATTATAAGTGTCTCAATGAGCTTTGTACAAGTTTGACGAACTTATTAAACATCTAAGAACGCGTTTTTAGAACTCTAAACCAAGTTTCATGCAACATTAGTGCGTATAAGTGTCTCAATGAGCTTTGTACAATTTTGACGAACTTATGAAATATCTAACATCGCGTTTTCTAGGACTTTAAACCAAGTTTCAGGCAACATGAGTGCTTATAAGTGTCTCAATGAGCTTTGTACAAGTTTGACGAACTTATGAAACATCTAACAACCCTTTTCTAGGACTCTAAACCAAGTTTCATGCAACATGAGTGCTTATAAGTATCTGAATGAGCTTTGTACAAGTTTGAAGAACTTATGAAACATCTAACAACGCGTTTCTAGGACTCTAAACCAAGTTTCATGCAACATGAGTGCTTATAAGTGTCTCAATGAGCTTTGTAGAATTTTTAAGAACTTATGAAACATCTAACCACGCGTTTCTAGAACTTTAAACCAAGTTTCATGCAACATTAGTGCTTGTAAGTGTCTCAATGAGCTTTTTACAAATTTTCCAAACTTATGAAACATCTAACAACGCGTTTCTAGGACTCTAAACCAAGTTTCATGCTACATGAGTGCTTATAAGTGTCTCAATGAGCTTTGTACAATTTGACGAACTTATGATACATCTAACAACGTGTGTCTGGGACTCTAAACCAATTTTCATGCAACATGAGTGCTTATAAGTGTCTCAATGAGCTTTGTACAAGTTTTAAGAACTTATGAATTATCTAACAACGTGTATCTAGGACTCTAAACCAAGTTTCATGCAACATAAGTGCTTATAAGTGTCTCAATGAGCTTTATAAAAGTTTGACGAACTTATGAAACATCTAACAACGCGTTTGCTAGGACTCTAAACCAAGTTTCATGCAACATGAGTGTTAATAAGTGTCTCAATGAGCTTTGTACAAGTTTGACGAACTTATGAAACATCTAACAACGCGTTTCTAGGACTCTAAACCAAGTTTCATGCAACATGAAGTGTCTCAATGAGTTTTGTACAAGTCTGACGAACTTATGAAACATCTAACAACGCGTTTCTAGGACTCTAAACCTAGTTTCATGCAACATGAGTGCTTATAAGTGTCTCAATGAGCTTTGTACAAGTTTGACGAACTTATAAAACATCTAACAACGCGTTTCTAGGACTCTAAACCAAGTTTCATGCAACATCAGTGCTTATAAGTGTCTCAATGAGCTTTGTAGAATTTTTAAGAACTTATGAAACATCTAACCACGCGTTTCTAGAACTTTAAACCAAGTTTCATGCAACATTAGTGCTTGTAAGTGTCTCAATGAGCTTTTTACAAATTTTCCAAACTTATGAAACATCTAACAACGCGTTTCTAGGACTCTAAACCAAGTTTCATGCTACATGAGTGCTTATAAGTGTCTCAATGAGCTTTGTACAATTTGACGAACTTATGATACATCTAACAACGTGTGTCTGGGACTCTAAACCAATTTTCATGCAACATGAGTGCTTATAAGTGTCTCAATGAGCTTTGTACAAGTTTTAAGAACTTATGAATTATCTAACAACGTGTATCTAGGACTCTAAACCAAGTTTCATGCAACATAAGTGCTTATAAGTGTCTCAATGAGCTTTATAAAAGTTTGACGAACTTATGAAACATCTAACAACGCGTTTGCTAGGACTCTAAACCAAGTTTCATGCAACATGAGTGTTAATAAGTGTCTCAATGAGCTTTGTACAAGTTTGACGAACTTATGAAACATCTAACAACGCGTTTCTAGGACTCTAAACCAAGTTTCATGCAACATGAAGTGTCTCAATGAGTTTTGTACAAGTCTGACGAACTTATGAAACATCTAACAACGCGTTTCTAGGACTCTAAACCTAGTTTCATTCAACATGAGTGCTTATAAGTGTCTCAATGAGCTTTGTACAAGTTTGACGAACTTATGAAACATCTAACAACACGTTTCTAGGCCTCTAAACCAAGTTTCATGCAACATGAGTGCTTATAAGTGTCTTAATGACCTTCGTACAAGTTTGACGAACTTATGAAACATATAACAACGCGTTTGCTAGGACTCTAAAGCAAGTTTCATGCAACATGAGTGCTTATAAGTGTCTCAATGATCTTTGTACAAGTTTGACGAACTTATGAAACATCTAACAACGCGTTTGCTAGGACTCTAAACCAAGTTTCATGCAACATGAGTGCTTATAAGTGTCTCAATGAGCTTTGTACAAGTTTGACGAACTTATGAAACATATAACAACGCGTTTCTATGACTCTAAACAAAGTTTCATGCAACATGAGTGCTTATAAGTGTCTTAATGAGCTTTTTAAAAGTTTGACGAACTTATGAAACATCTCACAACGCGTTGCTAGGACTCTAAACCAAGTTTCGTGCAACATGAGTGCTTATAAGTAATTCAATGACCTTTGTACAAGTTTGACGAACTTATGAAACATATAACAACGCGTTTCTAGGCTTCTAAACCAAGTTTCATGCAACATGAGTGCTTATAAGTGTCTTAATGACCTTCGTACAAGTTTGACGAACTTATGAAACATATAACAACGCGTTTGCTAGGACTCTAAACCAAGTTTCATGCAACATGAGTGCTTATAAGTGTCTCAATGATCTTTGTACAAGTTTGACGAACTTATGAAACATCTAACAACGCGTTTGCTAGGACTCTAAACCAAGTTTCATTCAACATGAGTGCTTATAAGTGTCTCAATGAGCTTTGTACAAGTTTGACGAACTTATGAAACATCTAACAACACGTTTCTAGGACTCTAAAACAAGTTTCGTGACACATGAGTGCTTATAAGTGTCTCAATGACCTTTATAGAAGTTTGACGAACTTATGAAACATCTAACAACGCGTTTGCTAGGACTCTAAACCAAGTTTCATGCAACATGAGTGCTTATAAGTGTCTCAATGAGATGTTTCTAGGACTCTAAACATATAACTTGTACAAAGATCATTGAGACACTTATAAGAAATCATATTGCATGAAACTTGGATTAGAGTCCTACAATATTCGTTGCTAGAAGTTTCGTAAATTCGTGAAATTTCTACAAAGATCTTTGAGGGACTAGTAAGCACTCATGTTGCATGAAACTTATTTTAGAGTCCTCGAATATGCGTTCTTAGATGTTTTGTAAGTTTGTGAAACTTGTACAAAGATACTTGAGGCACTAATAAGACCTAATCTTGCATGAAACACGGTTTAGAGTCCTAGAATATGTGTTCTTAGATGTTTCATAGGTTCATGAAACTTGTACAAAGATCATTGAGGCACTAATAATCACTCATGTTGCATGAAACTTGGATTAGAGTCCTTGAATATGCGTTTTTAGATGTTTCGTAAGTTCGTGAAACTTGTACGAAGATCGTTTAGGGACTTATAAGAACTCATGTTGCATGAAACTTGGTTGAGTGTCCTAGAATATGCGTTGTTAGATGTTTCGTAAGTTTGTGAAATTTCTACAAAGATCATTGAGTGACTAGTAAGGACTGATGTTGCATGAAAGTTGGTTTAGAGACCTAGAATATGCGTTGTTAGATGTTTCGTAAGTTCGTGAAACTTGTACGAAGATCTTTTAGGCACTTATAAGATTTTATGTTTCATGAAACTTGGTTGAATGCCCTACAATATGCGTTGTTAGATGTTTCATAAGTTATTGAAACTTGTACAACGATTATTCATGCACTAATAAGAACGCATGTTGAATGAAACTTGGTTTAGAGTCGTAGAATATGCGTTGTTAGATATTTCATAAGTTCGTGAAACTTGTACAAAGATCATTGAGGCACTAATAAGCACTCATGTTGGATGTAACTTGGTTTAGAGTCCTAGAATATGCGTTGCTAGATGCTTCATAAGTTCGTGAAACTTGTAAAAAGATCTGCGAGGCACTAATAACACCTCATGTTTCATGAAACATGGTTTATAGTCCTATAATATGCGTTGTTAGATGTTTTATAGGTTTTTGAAACTTGGACAACAATCATTGAGGCACTAATAAGAACTCATGTTGCATGAAACTTGGTTTAGAGTCTCCTTAGAGTCCTAGAATAGGTGTTATTAGAAGTTTCATAAGTTTGTGAAACTTGTAGAAAGGTCATTGAGGCACTAATAAGCTCTCATGTTGGTTTAGAGTCCTATAATATGCGTTGTTAGATGTTCCATAAGTTTGTGAAACTTGTACAAAGATAATTGGGGCACTTATATGAACACATTTTGCATGAACCTTGGTTTAGGGTCCTGAATCACGTTGTTAGATGTTTCATAAGTTCATGAAAGTTGTACGAAGATCGTTGAGGCACTTCTAAGAGCTCCTGTTGCATGAAAATTGGTATAGAGTCCTAGAATTTATGTTGTTAGATGTTTCATAATTTTTTGAAACTTGTACAAAGACCATTGAGACACTTATAAGAACTCATGTTGAATGAAACTTGGATTAGAGTCCTAGAATCATGTTGTTAGATGTTTCATAAATTTGTGAAACTTGTACAAAGATAATTAAGACACTTACAAGAACTCATGTTGCATGAAACTTGGTTTAAAGTCCTACATATGCGTTGTTAGATGTTTCATAAGTTCGTGAAACTTATACAACTATCATAGAGGCACTTATAAGAACTCATGTGTCATGAAACCTTTTATAGATTCCTAGAATATGCGTTGTTAAATGTTTCATAAGATTTTTACACTTGGACACCGATCATTGATGCACTAATAAGAACTCATGTTGCATGAAACTTGGTTTAGAATCCTAGAATATATGTTTTTAGATGTTTCATAATTTTCTGAAACTTATACATTGATCATTGAGGCACTACTACGAACTCATATTTCATGAAACTTGGTTTAGAATATTAGAATATGCATTGTAAGATGTTTCTTAAGTTCATGAAACTTGTACAAAGATAATTGGGGCACTTTTAAGAACTGATGTTGCATACAACTTTGTTTAGAGTCATAGAATCACGTTGTTAGATGTTACGAAAGTTTGTAAAACTTGTACAAAGATCATTGAGACACTTTTAAGCACTCATGTTGCATGAAACTTGGTTTAGAGTCCTACATTATGTGTTTTTATATGTTTCATAGTTCGTGAAACTTGTACAATGATCATTGAGACACTTATAAGAACTCATGTTGCGTGAAACTTGGTTTCGAGTCCTAGAATGTTTACTAAGTTTGTCAAACTTGTACAAAGATCATTGAGACACTTCCAAGCACTCATGTTTCATGAAACTTGGTTTAGATTCCTACAATATGCGTTGTTATATGTTTCATAAGTTTGCGAAACTTGTACAAATATCATTGAGGCACTTATAGGAACTCATGTTGCATGAACCTTGGTTTAGAGTCCTACATTAAGCGTTGTTAGATGTTTCATAAGTTCGTGAAACTTGTATAACAATCACTGAGGCACTAATAAAAACTCATGTTGCATGAAACATGTTTTAAAGTCCTATAATATGTGTTGTTAGATATTTCTTAAGTTTGTGAAACTTGTAAAAAGATCATTGAGGCATTTATAAGAACTCATGTTGCATGAAACTTGGATTAGAGTCCTAGAATATGCGTTGTTAGATGTTTCATAAGTTCGTGAAACTTGTAAAACGATTATTGAGACACTTATAAGAATTCATGTTGCATGAAATCTGGTATAGAGTCGTAAAATATGTGTTGTTAGATGTTTCATAGGTTTGTCAAACTTGTACAACGATCATTGAGGCACTAAAAAGAACTCATGTTCCATGAAACTTGGTTTAGAGTCCTAGAATATGCGTTGTTAGATATTTCCTAGGTTCGTGAAACTTATACAAAAGTCATTGAGGCACTTATACGAAGTCATGTTGCATGAAACTTGGTTAAGATTCCTAGAATCACGTTATTAGATGTTTCCTAAGTTTATGAAAATTGTACAAAGATCATTGAGACACTTATAAGAACTCAATTTGCATGAAACTTGGTTTAGAGTTCTACAATATGTGTTGTTAGATGCTTCATAAGTTTGTGAAACATGTACAACGATCATCGAGGCACTAATAAGATCTCATGTTGCATGGAACTTGTTTTATAGTCCTAGAATATGCGTTGTTAGAATTATCTTAAGTTTGTGAAACTTGTAAAAAGATCATTAAGGCACTTATAACAACTCATGTTGCATGAAACTTGGATTAGAGTCCTAGAATATTCGTTGTTAGATGTTTCATAAGTTCGTGAAACTTGTAAAACGATTATTGAGATACTTATAAGAACTCATGTTGCATGAAACCTGGTATAGAATCCTAGAACATGTGTTGTTAGATGTTTCATAGGTTTGTGAAACTTGTACAACGATCATTGAGGAACTAAAAAGAACTCATGTTTCATGAAACTTGGTATAGAGACCTAGAATATGCGTTGTTAGATGCTTCCTAAGTTCGTGAAACTTATACAAAGGTCATTGAGGCACTTATAATAACTGATGTTGCATGAAATTTTGTTTAGAGTTCTAGAATCACATTGTTAGATGTTTCGTAAGTTTGTGAAACTTGTACAAAGATCATTGAGACACTTACAAGCACTTATGTTGAATGAAACTTTGTTTAGGGTCCTACAATATGCGTTGTTAGATGTTTCATTAGTTCGTGAAACTTGTACAAAGATCATTGAGGCACTAATAGGAACCCATGTTGCATGAAACTTGGTTTAGAGTCCTAGAACAAGTGTTGATAGATATTTCATATATTCGTGAAACTTTTACAAAGATCATCGATGCACTTATAAGAACTCATGTTGCATAAACCTTGTTTTAGAGTCCTAGAATCACAATGTTAGATGTTTTGTAACTTTGTGAAACTTGTACAAAGATCACTGAGACACTTATAAGAACTCATGTTGCATGAAACTTGGTTTAGAGTCCTACATTATGTGTTGTTAGATGTTTCATAATTTCTTGAAACTTGTACAACGATCACTGAGGCACTTATAAGAACTAATGTTGCATGAAATATGAATTACAGTCCTACAATATGCGTTGTTAGAGGTTTCTTAAGTTTGTGAAACTTGTACAAAGATATTTGAGACACTTATGATAACTCATGTTGCATGAAACTTACGAAAGTTCCTCAATGATCTATTTACAAGTTTCACAAACTTACGAAACATCTAACAACGCGATTATAGGACTTTAAACCAAGTTTCATGCAACATGAGTTCTTATAAGTGTCCCAATGATATTTGTACAAGTTTCACAAACTCACGAAACATCTAACAACGTGATTCTAGGACTTTAAACAAAGTTTCATGCAACATGAGTTCTTATAAGTGTCTCAATGATCTTTGTACAAGTTTCACAAACTTACGAAACATCTATTAACGCGATTCAATGACTAAACCAAGTTTCATGCAACATGAGTTCTTATTAGTGTCTTAATGAGTTGTGTACATGTTTCACGAACATACGAAACATATAACAACGCGATCCTAGGACTTTATACCAAGTTTCAATTAACATGAGTTCCTATAAGTACCTCAACGATCTTCGTACAAGTTTCATGAACTGGTGAAACATCTAACAACGTGATTCTAGGACTCTTAACCAAGTTTCATGCAACATGAGTTATTATAAGTTCATCAATGATTTTTGGACAAGTTTCACGAACTTATGTAACATCTAACAACACATATTGTAGGACTCTAAACAAATTTTCATTAAACATGAGTTCTTGTAAGTGCCTCAATGATCTTTGTACAAGTTTTCACAAAATTACGAAACATCTAACAACATGATTATAGGACTCTAAATCAAGTTTCATGCAACATGAGTTCTTATAAGTGTCTCAATGATCTTTTTATAAGTTTCACAAACTTACAAAACATCTAACAACATGAATCTAGAACTTTAAACCAAGTTTCATGCAACATGAGTTCTTATAAGTGTCTCAAGGATCTTTGTACAAGTTTCACAAACTTACGAAACATCTCTTAAAGTGATTTTAGAACTAAACCAAGTTTCATTCAAGATGAGTTCTTATAAGTGCCGCAATGATCTTTGTACAAGTTTCATAAACTTATGAAACATCTCACAACGCATAATGAATGACTCATAACCATGTTTCATGCAACATGAGTTCTTATAAGTGTTTCAATGATCTTTATACAAGTTTCAAAAACTTACGAAACATCTAATAATGTGATTTTAGGACTCTAAACCATGTTTCATGCAACATGAGTTATTATAAGTGCCTCATTGATCTTTGTGCAAATTTCACGAACTTATAAAACATCTAATAACGCATAATGAAGGAGTCTAAACCAAGTTTCATGCAACAATGAGTGCTTATAAGTGTCTTAATGATCTTTGTACAAGTTTCAAAAACGTACAAAACATCTAACAACGTGATTCTAGGACTCTAAATCAAGTTTCATGCAACATAAGTGCTTATTAGTGCCTCAATGATCTTTGTACTAGTTTGAAAAACTTAGGAAATATCTAACAACGCATATTGTAGGACTCTAAACCAAGTTACATGGAACATGAGTGCTTATTAGTTCCTCAATGATCTTTGTACAAGTTTCGCAAAACTTACGAAACATCTAACAACGCATATTCTTGAACTCTGTACCAAGTTTCATGCAACATGAGGCCTTATAAATGCCTCAACGATCTTCGTACATGTTTCATGAACTTATGAAACATCTAACAACGTGTCTAGGACTCTAAAACAAGGGTCATGCAACATGAGTTCATATAAGTGCCTGAATGATCGTTGTAGAAGTTTCACGAACTTATGAAACATCTAACAACACATATTGTAGGGCTATAAACTAAGTTCAATGCAACATGAGTGCTTATTAGTGCCTCAATGATCTTTGTACAAGTTTCACAAACTAAAGAAACATCCAACAACGTGATTTTAGGACTCTAAAACAAGTTTTATGCAACAGAAGTTTTTATAAGTTCCTTAAAGATCGTTGTACAAATTTCATGAACTTGTGAAACATCTAACAACGCATATTCTAAGACTTTAAACCAAGTTTCATGCAACGTGAGTGCTTAATAGTGACTCTATGATCTTTGTACATGTTTCACGAACTTACAAAAGTTCTAACAACACATATTGTAGGACTATAATCCAAGTTTTATGCATCATGAGTTCGTATAAGTACCTCAACGATTTTCGTACAAGTTTCATGAACTTATTAAACATATAACAACGCTTATTCTTGGAATCTTAACCAAGTTTCATGCAACATGAGTTCTTATAAGTGCCTCAACGATCTTCGTACCATTTTAATGAACTTATGAAACATGTAACACCGTGATTCTTGGACTCGAAACCAAGGTTCATGGAACATGAGTTCTTATAAGTGCCTAAATGATCTATGTACAAGTTTCACGAACTTATGAAGCATCTAACAATGCATAATGTAGGACTCTAAACCAAGTTTCATGCAACATGAGTTATTATTTGTCCCTCAATGATCTTTCTACGAGTTTCATGAACTTTTGAAACATCTAACAACGCATATTGCAGTACTCTAAACCAAGTTTCATGCAACATGAGTACTTATTAGTGCAATTATGATCATAGTACAAGTTTAAACAACATATGAAACATCTCACAACGCATATTCTAGGACTCTATACCAAATGTCATGCAACATGAGTTCTTGTAAGTGCCTCAATGATTGTTGTACAAGTTTCACAAACTTATGAAATATTTAACAACGCACATTGTAGAAATCTAAACCAAGTTTTATGCAACATGAGTCCTTATTAGTGTCTCAATGATCTTTGTACAAGTTTCCCAAACTTACGAAACAACTAACAACGTGATTCTAGGACTCTAAACCAAGTTTCATTCAACATGAGTTGTTATAAATGCCTCAATGATCGTTGTACATGTATCACAAACTTACGAAACATCTAAGAAAGTTATTCTAGGACTCTTAACCAAGTTTCATGCAACATGAGTTCTTATAAGTGTCTCTATGATCTTTGTACAAGTTTCACAAACTTACAAAACATCTAACAACATGAGTCCTTATAAGTGCCTCAAGGATCTTCGTACAAGGTTCATGAACTTATGAAACATCTAACAACGTGATTCTAGGACTCTAAACCAACGTTCATGAAACATGACTTCTTATAAGTGTCTCAATGATCGTTTATTAAGTTTCACAAACATATGAAACATCTAACAACGATCATCGCGGCATTCTAGGACTCTAAACCAATTTTCATGCAACATGAGTTCTTGTAAGTGTCTCAATGATCTTTGTACAAGTTTCACAAACTTACGAAACATTTACAAATGCATATTCTAGGACTCGAAAACAAGTTTCATGCAACATGAGTGCTTATTAGTGCCTCAATGATATTTGTACAAGTTTCATAAACTTATGAAACATATAACAATGCATATTCTAGGACTCTAAATAAAGTTTTATGAAACATAAGTTCTTATAAGTGCCTCAAAGATCGTTGTACAAGTTTCATGAACTTATGAAATATCTAACAACGCATATTCTAGGACTATGACCAAGTTTCATGAAACACGAGTTCTTATAAGTGCCTCTTTGGTCTTTGTACAATTTTCACAAACTTACGAAACATTTAACAACGTGATTCTAGGTTTCTAAACCAAGTTTCATGCAACATGAGTTCTTATAAATGCCTCAATGATCGTTGTAAAAATTTCAAGAACTTACGAAACATCTAACAACGAATATTGTAGGACTCTAAACCTATTTTAATGCAACATGAGTGACTATTAGTTCCTCAATGATCGTTGTACAAGTTTCTCAAACTTACAAAACATCTAACGACGTGATTCTAGGACTCTAAACAGGGTTTCATGCAACATGAGTTCTTATAAGTGCCTCAATGATCGTTTTACAAGTTTCACAAACTTACGAAACATCTAACAACACATATTCTAGGACTCTATACCAAGTTTAATGCATCTGGAGGTCTTATAAGTTCCTCAACGATCTTCGTACAACTTTCAAGAACTTATTACACATATAACAACGTAATTCTAGGAATCTAAACCAAGATTCATGTAACATGAGTTCATATAAGTGCATCAATGATCGTTGTACAAGTTTCACGAACTTATGAAACATCTAACAACACATATTGTAGGGCTCTAAACCAAGTTTAATGCAACAAGAGTGCTTATTCGTGCCTTAATGATCTTTGTACAAGTTTAACAAACTTAAGAAACATTTTACAACGTGATTCTAGGACTCTAAACCAAGTTTTATGCAACATAGGTTCTTATAAGTGCCTCAAAGATCGTTGTACAAGTTTCATGAACTTATGAAACATATAACAACGCATATTCTAGGGCTCTAAAACAAGTTTCATGAAACATGAGTGCTTACTAGTGCCTCTATGATCTTTGTACACGTTTCATAAACTTACGAATTATTTAACAACGTGATTCTAGGACTCTAAACCAAGTTTCATGCAACATGAGATCTTATAAATGCCTCAATGATCGTTGTAAAAGTTTCACGAACTTACGAAACATCAAACAACTCATATTGTAGGAATCTAAACCAAGTTTAATGCAACATGAGTGATTATTAGTTCCTCAATGATTTTTGTACAAGTTTAACAAACTTACAACACATCTAACAACGTGATTCTAGGACTCTAAACCAAGTTTCATGCAACATGAGTTTTTATAAGTGCCTCAATGATCGTTGTAAAAGTTTCACAAACTTACTAAACATCTAACAACGCATATTGTAGGACTCTAAACAAATTTTCATGCAATACGAGTTCTTATAAGTGTCTCAATGATCTTTGTACAAGTTTCATGAACTTATGAAATATCTAACAACGTGATTCTATGACTCTAAACCAAGGTTCATGCAACATGAGTTCTTATAATAAGTGCCTCAATAATCGTTGAACAAGTTTCACGAACTTATGAACGCATAATGTAAGACTCTAAACCATGTTTCCTGCAACATGAGTTCTTGTAAGTGTCTCAATGAACTTTTTACAAGTTTCACAAACTTACGAAACATTTAAAAACACATATTCTAGGACACTAAACCTATTTTAAAGCAAGATGAGTGTGTATTAGTGCCTCAATGATATTTGTACAAGTTTTACAAACTTACGAAACATCTAACAACGCATATTCTAGGATTCTATACCAAGTTTCATGCAACATGAGTTCTTATAAGAGCCTCAATGATCTTTGTACAAGTTTCACGAACTTATGAAACATCTAACAATGCATAATGAAGGATTCTAAATCAAGTTTCATGCAACATGATTTCTTATAAGAGTCTCATTGATCTTTGTACAAATTTCACAAACTTACGAAACATCTAACGACGCATATTCTAGGACTCTATATCAAGTTTCATGGAACATGAGTTCTTATAAGTCACTCAACAATCTTCGTACATGTTTCTTGAAGTTATGAAACATCTAACAACGTGATTCTAGGACTCCAAACCAAGTTTCATGCAACATGAGTTCTTATTAGTGCATCAATGATCTTTCTACAAGTTTCACGAACTTATGAAACATCTCACAACTTATATTGCAGGACTATAAACCAAGTTTCATGTAATGTAAGTTCTTATTAGTGTCTCAATGATCTTTCTACAAGTTTCACAAACTTATGAAACATTTCAAAACGCATATTATAGGACTCTATACCAAGTTTCATGCGACATGAGTTCTTCTATGTGCCTCAAATATTGTTTCTCAAGTTTCATGAAGTTAGGAAACATCTAACAACGCATATCGAAGGACTCTAAACCAAGTTAAATGCAACATAAGTGCTTATTAGTGCCTCAATAATCTTTCTACAAGTTCACAAACTTACGAACTATCTAACAACATGATTCTAGGACATTAAACCAAGTTTCATGCAACATGAGTGCTTATTGGTGTCTCAATGATCTTTGTACAAGTTTAACAAACTTATGAAACATCTAACAATGCATATTCTAGGACTCTAAACAAAGTTTCATGGAACATGAGTTCTTATTAGTGCTTCAATAATCGTTGTACAATTTTCACGCATATTCTAGGACTCTAGACCAAGTTCCATACACTATGAGTTCTTATAAGTTTCTCAATGATCGTTGTACAAGTTTCACAAACTTACGAAACATCTAATAACGCATTTTCCAGGACTCTAAACCAAGTTTTATGCAACATGAGTTCTTATAAGTGCCTCAACGATCTTCATACAAGTTTCATGAACTTATGAAACATCTAACAACGTGATTCTAGGACTCTAAACCAAGGTTAATGCAACATGGGTTCGTATAAGTGTCTCAAATATCTTTGTACAAGTTTAACGAAATTATGAAACATCTAACAACGAATATTCTAGGACTCTAAACCAAGTATCATGCAACATGAGTGCTTATTAGTAGGGATGTTAATAAGGGCTCACCATTAAAGGGCCCACCCTAACTAAAACCCTAACCTTTTTTGTTGTTCTTAGAAACTTTAGGGACAATTTAGGGGCAGGTTTATAAGAAAAATGGTTTATCTTGGCGGAAAATTGTAAAATCGCAATTTTGGCGGAAAAACATTGAATAGCGATTTTGGAGGGAAATTTTAAATTGCGATTTTGGAAAACTTAAAATTGGTACTTTTAAAATCGGTACTTTTAAAATCGGAATATTTGCGAAAAAGTAGATCCGCGATTATGACGAAAAACGTAAAATCTAGACTTTGACGGGACTATTGACAAATTAGTTGATAAAATTAATATATTGAAAGGGATCAAAATGGGTTAAGGGTTATCAAGGGCTAAACCATATTTAATTATATTTGAAGTCAAAATTGTTAGGGCTCAAAATTGTTAGGGCTCATTTAGGGTCGGGCTTTAAACAAATAGGGTCGGGTTGGGTCGAAAAACCCTATTTAATATCCTTACTTATTAGTACCTCAATGATCTTTGGACAAGTTTCACAAAATTATGAAACATCTAACAATGCATATTCTAGGACTCTAAACCAAGTTTCATGCAACATGAGTTCTTATTAGTGCCTCAATGATTGTTGTACAAGTTTCACGAACTTATGAAACATCTAACAACGCATATTGTAGGACTCTAAACAAAGTTTCATGAAACATGAGTGCTTATTAGTGCCTCAATGATCTTTGTACAAGTTTAATGAACTTCAGAAACATCTAACAACGCATATTGTAGGACTCTAAACCAAGTTTAATGCGACATGAGTGCTTATTAGTTCCTCAATGATCTTTGTACAAATTTCACAAACTTACAAAACATCTAACAACGTGATTCTAGGACTCTAAACCATGTTTCATGCAACATGAGTTCTTATTAGTGTCTCAATGATTGTTATACAAGTTTCACGAATTTCTGAAACATCTAACAACGCTTAATGTAGGACCCTAAACCAAGTTTCATGCAACATGAGTTCTTATTAGTGCCTCAATGATCTTTCTACAAGTTTGACGAACTTATGAAACATTTAATAACGCATATTCTAGGACTCTAAACCAAGTTTCATGCAACATGAGTTCTTATTAGTGCCTCAATGATCGTTGTAAAAGTTTCACAAACTTATGAAATATCTCACAACGCATATTCTAGGACCCTATACCAAGTTTCATGCAACATGAGTTTTTATAAGTGTCTCAATTATAGTTGTACAAGTTTCACGAACTTATGAAACATCTAACAACGCATATTGTAGGACTCTTAAACCAAGTTACATGCAACGTGAGGGTTTATTAGTGCCTCAATGATCTTTCTACAAATTTCACAAACTTACTAAAAATCTAACAACGTGATTCTAGGACTCTAAACAAAGTTTCATGCAACATGAGTGCTTATTAGTGCCTCAATGATCTTTGTACAATTTTCATGAACTTATGAAACATCTAACAACGCATAATCTAGGACTCTAAACCAAGTTTCATGCAATATTAGTTCTTATTAGTGCCTCAATGATCTTTGTACAAGTTTCACGGATTTATGAAACATATAACAACGCAAATTCTAGGACTCTAAACTAAGTTTTATACACCATGAGTTCTTATAAGTGTCTCAATGATCTATGTACAAGTTTCACAAACTTACAAAACATCTAACAACGCATATTTTAGGACTCTAAACCAAGTTTCATGCAACATGAGTTCTTATAAGTTCCTCAACGATCCTTGTACATGTTTCACAAACTTGTGAAACATCTAACAACACATATTCTATAATTCTCTACCATGTTTCATGCAACATGAGTGTTTGTAAGTGCCTCCATGATCTTTCTACAAGTTTCACGAACTTACGAAAAAAATAAAAACGCATATTCTAGGACTCTAAACCATGTTTCATGCAACATGAGTGTTTATTAGTGTCTCAATGATATTTGTAAAAGTGTCACGAACTTATGAAAAAATTTAACAACGCATATTCTCGGACTCTAAACCAAGTTTCATCCAACATGAGTTCTTAAAAGTGACTCAATGATCGTTGTAAAAGTTTCACAAACTTATGAAACATCTAACAACGCATATTCTAGGACTCTAAACAACGTTTCATGCAACATGAGTGCTTATTAGTGCCTCAATGATCATTGTACAATTTTCATGAACTTATGAAACATCTAACAACGCATAATCCAAGACTCTAAACCAAGTTGCATTCAAATTAGTTCTTATTAGTGCCTCATTGATCTTTGTAAAAGTTTCACGAATTTATGAAACATCTAACAACGCATATTCGAGGACTCTAAACTAAGTTTTATACACCATGAGTTCTTATAAGTGTCTCAATGATCTATGTACAAGTTTCACAAACTTACGAAACATCTAACAACGCATATTCTAGGACTCTAAACCAAGTTTTATGCAACATGAGTTCTTATAAGTGCCTCACCTATCTTTGTACATGTTTCACAAACTTATGAAACATCTAACAACACATATTCTACAACTCTCTACCATGTTTCATGCAGCATGACTGCTTGTAAGTGCCTCCATGATCTTTCTACAAGTTTAACGAACTTACGAAACATCTAACAACGCATATTCTAGGAATCTAAACCAAGTTTCATGCAACATGAGTGCTTATTAGTGCCTTAGTGATATTTGTAAAAGTTTCACGAACTTATGAAAAATTTAACAACGCATATTCTCGGACTCTAAATCAAGTTTCATCCAACATGAGTTCTTAAAAGTGACTCAATGATCGTTGAACAAGTTTCACGAACTTACAAAACATCTAACAACGCATATTCTAGGACTCTAAACCAAGTTTCATGCAACATGAGTTCTTATACGTGTCTCAATGATCTATGTACAAGTTTCACAAACTTACGAAAGATCTAACAACGCATATTCTAGGACTCTAAATAAGGTTTCATGCAACATGAGTTCGTATAAGTGCCTCAAATATCTTTCTACAAGTTTCACAAACTTACGAAACATCTAACAACGCATATTCTAGAACTCTAAACCAAGTTTCGTGCAACATGAGTGTTTACTAGTGCCTCTATGATCTTTGTACAAGTTTCACGAAATTATGAAACATCTAACAACGCATATTGCAGGACTCTACACCAAGTTTCATGCAATATGAGTGCTTGTAAGTGCCTCAATGATCTTTGTACAATTTTCACGAACTTATGGAACATCTAACAACACATACTCTAGGACTCTAAACCAATTTTCATGCAACATGAGTGCTTATTAGTGCCTCAATGATATTTGTACAATTTTCATGAACTTATGAAACATCTAACAACGCATATACTAGGACTCTAAACCAAGTTTCATGCAATATTAGTTCTTATTAGTGCCTCAATGATCTTTGTACAAGTTTCACGAATTTACGAAACATATAACAACACAAATTCTAGGATTCTAAACTAAGTTTTATACACCATGAGTTCTTATAAGTGTCTCAATGATCTATGTAGAAGTTTCACAAACTTACGAAACATCTAACAACGCATATTCTAGTACTCTAAACCAAGTTTCATGCAACATGAGTTTTTATAAGTGCCTCAACGATGTTTGTACATGTTTCACAAACTTATGAAACATCTAACAACACATATTCTATAACTCTCTACCATGTTTCATGCAACATGAGTGTTTGTAAGTGCCTCCATGATCTTTCTACAAGTTTCACGAACTTACGAAAAATCTAACAACGCATATTCTAGGACTCTAAACTAAGTTTAATGCAACATGAGTGCTTATTAGTGCCTCAATGATATTTGTAAAAGTTTCACGAACTTATGAAAAATTTAACAACGCATATTCTCGGACTCTAAACCAAGTTTCATGCAACATGAGTTCTTAAAAGTGACTCAATGATCGTTGAACAAGTTTCACGAAATTGTGAAACATCTAAAACCACATATTCTAGGACTCTAAACCAAGTTTCATACAACATGTTTATTAGTGCATGCAACAACACATATTAGTTAAACCATTTACTATTGCCTCAATGATCTTTGTACATGTTTCATGAATTTATGAAACATCTAACAACGAATATTCTAGGACTCAAAACTAAGTTTAATACACCATGAGTTATTATAAGTGTCTCAATGATATATGTTCAAGTTTCACAAACTTACGAAACATCTAACAACGCATATTCTAGGACTCTAAACCAAGTTTCATGCAACATGAGTTCTTATTAGTGCCCCAATGATCTTTGTATAAGTTTCACGAACTTATGGAACATCTAACAACACATATTCTAGGACTCTAAACCAAGTTTCATGCAACATGAGTTCTTATTAGTGCCTCAATGATATTTGTACAATTTTCTAGAACTTATGAAACATCTAACAACGCATATACTAGGACTCTAAACCAAGTTTCATGCAATATTAGTTCTTATTAGTGCATCAATGATCTTTGTACAAGTTTCACGAACTTATGAAACATCTAACAACACATATTTTAGGACTCTAAACTAAGTTCCACACACCATGAGTTTTTATAAGTGTCTCAATGATCTATATACAAGTTTCAAAAACTTACCAAACATCTAATAACGCATATTATAGGACTCTAAACAGAGTTTTATGCAACATGAGTTCTTATAAGTACCTCAACGATCTTTCTACAAGTTTCACAAACTTACGAAACATCTAACAACACATATTCTAGGACTCTAAACCAAGGTTCATGCAACATGAGTTCTTATAATTGCCTCAATGATCATTTTACAAGTTTCACAAACTTATGTAACATCTAACAATGTATATTCTAGGACTCTAAACTAAGTTTCAAGCAACATGAGTGGTTATTATTGCCTCAATGATCTTTGTAAAAGTTTCATGAACTTATGAAACATCTAACAACGTATATTGTAAGACTCTAAACCAAGTTTCATGCAAGATGAGTTCTTATAAGTGCCTCAATGATCGTTGTACAAGTTTCACGAATTTATGAAATATCGAACAACACATATTTTAGGACTCTAAACCAAGTTTGATGCAAATGGGTGCTTATTAGTGTCTCTATGATCTTAGTACAAGTTTCACAAATTTACGAAACATCTAACAACGTGATTCAAGGACTCTAAACAAAGTTTCATGCAACCTGAGTGCTTTTAGTGCCTCAATGATCGTTGTACATGTTTCACGAACTTGTGAAACATCTAAAAACGCATATTGTAGGACTCTAAACCAAGTTTTATGCAACATGAGTTCTTTTAAGTTCCTCAATGATCGTTGTACAAGTTTCACGAACTTATGAAACATCTAACATCGCATATTTTATAAATCTAAACCAAGTTTCATGCAATAAGAGTGCTTATTAGTGCCTCAATGATCTTAGTACAAGTATGACAAACTTATGAAACATCTAACCACGCATATTCTAGGACTCAAATCCAAGTTTCATGCAACATGAGTGCTTATTAATTTCTCAATGATCTTTGTAAAATTTTTACGAACATATGAAACATTTAACAACACATATTCTCGGACTCTAACCAAGTTTCATGCAACATGAGTTCTTATAAGTGACTCAATGATCGTTGTACAAGTTTCACAAACTTACGAAATATCTAACAACACATATTCTAGGACTCTAAACCAAGTTTCATTAAACATGAGTGCTTATTAGTGCCTCAATGATCTTTGTACAATTTTCATGAACTTATGAAGCATCTAACAACACATAATCTAGGACTCTAAACCAAGTTTCATGCAATATTAGTTCTTATTAGTGCCTCAATGATCTTTGTAAAATTTTACGAACTTCTGAAACATTTAATAACGCATATTCTCGAACTCTAAACCAAGTTTCATGCAACATGAGTTCTTATAAGTTACTCAATGATCGTTGTAAATGTTTCACGAACTTACGAAACATCTAACAACGCATATTCTATGACTCTAGACCAAGTTTCATGCAACATGAGTTCGTATTAGTGCCTCAATGATCTTTGTACAAGTTTCATGAACTTATGAAACATCTAACAACGCATAATCTAGGATTCTAAACTAATTTTCATGCAATATTAGTTCTTATTAGTGCCTCAATTATCGTTGTACAAATTTCATGAACTTATGAAACACCTAACAACGTGATTCTAGGACTCTAGACCAAGGTTCATGCAACATGAGTTAATATATGTGCCTCAATGATCTTTGTACAAGTTTCACAAACTCATGTCACATCTAACAATGTATATTGTAGGACTCTAAACCAAGTTTCATGCAACATGAGTGCTTATTATTGCCTCAATGATCTTTTTAAAAGTTTCGCGAACTTATGAATCATCTAACAACGCATATTCTTGGACGCTAAACCAAGTTTCATGCAACATGAGTTCTTATAAGTCTCTCAACGATCTTTCTACAAGTTTCGCAAACTTATGAAACATCTAACAACGCATATTCTAGGACTCTAAACCAAGTTTCATGTAGCATGAGTGGTTATTAGTGCCTCAATGATCTTTGTACAAGTTTCATGAACTTATGAAACACCTAACAACGTGATTCTAGGACTCTAGACCAAGGTTCATGCATCATGAGTTCTTATAAGTGCCTCAATGCTCTTTGTACAAGTTTCACGAACTTATGTAACAACTAACAATGTATATTCTAGGACTCTAAATCAAGTTTCATGCAACATGAGTGCTTATTATTGCCTCAATGATCTTTGTACAAGTTTCACGAACTTATGAAACATCTACAAACGCATATTGTAGGACTCTAAACCTAGTTTCATGCAACATGAGTGCTTGTAACTGCCTCAATGATCGTTGAACAAGTTTCACGAACTTGTGAAACATCTAACAACGCATATTGTAGGAATCTAAACGAAGTTTCATAAAATATGAGTGCTTATTACTGCCTCCATAATCTTAGTATAAGTTTCACAAACCTATGAAACTTCTAACAACGTGATTCTAGGACTCTAAACCAAGTTTAATGCAACATGAGTTCTTATTAGTGTCTCAATGATATTTGTACAAGTTTCATGAATTTATGAAACATCTAACAACACATATTCTAGGACTCTAAACCAAGTTTCATACACCATGAGTTCTTATAAGTGTCTCAATGATCTTTGTACAAGTTTACCAAACTTACGAAACATCTAACAACACATAATCTAGGACTTTAAACCAAGTTCCATGGAACATGAGTTCTTATAAGTGTCTCAATGATATCTCTACAAGTTTACCAAACTTACGAAACATCTAACAACGCATATTCTAGATCTCTAAAATAAGATTCATGGAACATGAGTTCTTATAAGTGCCCCAAATATCATTGTACATGTTTCACAAAATTATGAAACATCTAACAACGCATATTCTAGAACTCTCTACCAAGTTTCATGCAACATGAGTGCTTATCAGTGCCTCAATGATCTTTGTACAAGTTTCATGAACTTATGAAACATCTAACAACGCATATTTTAGGACTCTAAACCAAGTTTCATGAAACATGAGTTCTTACAAGTGCCTCAATGATCTTTGTACATGTTTCACGAACTTATGAAACATTTAAAATCGCATATTCTAGGAGTCTAAACCAACTTCCATGCAACATGAGTGCTTATTAGTGCCTCAATGATATTTGTACAAGTTTGATGAAGTTATGAAACATCTAACAATGCATATTATAGGACTCTAAACCAAGTTTCATGCAACATGAGTGCTTGTTAGTGCCTCAATGAATTCATGAAACATCTACCAACGCATATTCTATGACTCTAAACCAAGTTTCATGCAACATGATTTCTTATTAGTGCCTCAATGATCTTTGTAAAATTTTCACGAATTTATGAAACATCTAACAACTCATTTTTTAGGACTCTAAACCAAGTTTGATACACCATGAGTTCTTATAATTGTCTCATTGATCTTTGTACAAGTTTCAAACCTTTACGAAAAATCTAACAACGCATATTGTAGGACTCTAAACAAGTGTTTCATGCAACATAAGTTTTTATAAGTGCCTCAACGATCGTTGTACATGTTTCACAAACTTATGAAACATCTAACAACGCATATTCTAGAACTCTCTAACAAGTTTCATGCAACATGATTGCTTGTAAGTGCCTCAATGATATTTCTACAAGTTTCACAAACTTACGAAACATCTAACAACACATATTATAGGACTCTAAACCAAATTTCATCAAAAATGAGTGCTTATTAGTGAATCAATGGTATTTGTACAAGTTTCATGAACTTATGAAACATCTAACAACGTGATTCTAGGACTATAAACCAAGGTTCATGCAACACGGGTCTTGTAAGTGTCTCAATGATATTTCTACAAGTTTCACAAATTTGCAAAACATCTAACAACACATATTATAGGACTCTAAACCAAGTTTCATACAACATGAGTGCTTATTAGTTCCTCAATGGTATTTGTACAAGTTTCATGAACTTATGAAACATCTAACAACGTGATTCTAGGACTATAATCCAAGTTTCATGCAACTTGAGTTCTTGTAAGTGTCTCAATGATCTTTGTACAAGTTTCACAAACTTCCGAAACATCTAAAAACGCATATTTTAGGACTCTAAACCTGGTTTTAAGCAAGATGAGTTTGTATAAGTGTCTCAATTATCTTTGTACAAGTTTAACAACTTATGAAACATCTAACAACGCATGTTGTAGGGCTCTAAACCAAGTTTCATGCAACATGAGTGCTTATTAGTGCCTTAATGATCTTTGTACAAGTTTCACAAACTTATGAAACATCTAACAACACATATTCTAGAACTCTCTACCAAGTTTCATACAATATGAGTACTTGTAAGTGCCTCAATGATCTTTCTACAAGTTTCAAGTACTTACGAATGATATAAGAACGCATATTCTATGACTCTAAACTAAGTTTCATGCAACATGAGTGCTTATTAGTGCATCAATGACCTTTGTACAAGTTTCAAAAACTTATAAAACATCTAACAAAGCCTATTCCAGGACTCAAAATCAAGTTTCATGCAACATAAGTTCTTATAAGTGCCTCAATGATCGTTGTACAAGTTTCATGTACTTATGAAACATCTAACAACTCATATTCTAGGACTCTAAACCAAGTTTCATGCAACTTGAGTGCTTACTAGTGCATCTATGATATTTGTACAAGTTTGACGAACTCAAAAAACTTCTAACAACGCATATCGTAGGACTCTAATCCAATTTTCATGCAACATGAGTTCTTATAAGTGCCTAAACGATCTTCCTACAAGGTTAATGAACTTATGAAACATTAAACAACGGATATTCTAGGACTCTAAACCAAGGTTCATGCAACATGAGTTCTTATAAATGCCTCAATGATCGTTGTACACGTTTCACGGACTTTTGAAACATCTAACAACGCATAATGTAGGACTCTAAACGATGTTTTATGCAACATGAGTTCTTATTAGTGCCTCAATGATCTTTCTCCAAGTTTCACGAACTTACAAAACTTCTAACAACGCATATTCTATGACCCTAAAACAAGTTTTATGAAGTTATGAAACATCTAACAACGTGATTCTAGGACTCTAAACCAAGTTTCATGCTACATGAGTTCTTATAAGTTCTTCAATGATCGTTGTACAAGTTTCAAGAACTTATGAAACATCTAACAACGCATAATGTAGGATTCTAAACCAAGTTTCATGCAACACGAGTTCGTATTAATGTCAAAATGATCTTTCTACAAATTTTACGAAGTTATGAAACATCTAACAACGCATATTGCAGGACTCTATGATCGTTTTACAAGTTTCACAAACTTACGAAACATCTTACAACACATATTCTAGGACTCTAAACAAAGTTTCATGCAACATGAGTTCTTATAAATGTGTCAACGATCTTTGAACAAGTTTCATGAACTTATGAAACATCTAACAACGCATATTTCAGGACTCTAAACCAAATTTAATGCAACATGAGTTCTTATTAGTGCCTCAATGATCATTGTACAAGTTTAAAAATATTATGAAATATCTCACAACACATATTCTAGGACTCTATACAAGTTTCACGAATTTATGAAACATCGAACAACACATATTTTAGGACTCTAAACCAAGTTTCATTTAACATGAGGTATTATTAGTGCCTCAATGATCTTTGTACAAGTTTCACGAACTTACGAAACATCTAACAACGTTATTCTAGGACTCTAAACCAAGTGTCATGCAACATGAGTTCTTATAAATGCCTCAATGATCGTTGTAAAAGTTACATGAACTTACAAAACATCTAACAACGCATATTGTAGGACTTAAAAAAAGAGTTAATGCACCATGAGGGCTTATTAGTTCCTCAATGATATTTGTATAAGTTTCACAAACTTACAAAACATCTAACAAAGTGATTCTAGGACTCTAAACCAAGTTTCATGCAACATGAGTTCTTATAAGTGTCTCAATGATCTTTGTACAAGTTTCACAAACTTACGAAACATCTAACAACGCATATTCTAGAACTCTAAACCAAGTTTCATGCAACATGAGTTCTTATTAGTGCCTCAACGATATTTGTACATGTTTCATGAACTTATGAAACATCTAACAACGCATATTATAGGACTCGAAACCAAGTTTCATGCAATATTAGTTCTTATTAGTTGCTTAATGATCTTTGTACAAGTTTCATGAACTTATGAAACATCTAACAATGTATATTCTAGGAATCTAAACCAAGTTTCATGCAACTTTAATGCTTATTATTGCCTCAATGATCTTTGTAAAAGTTTCACGAACTTATGAAACATCTAACAATGCATATTGTAGGACTCTAAACCAAGTTCATGAAACTTGAGTTCTTATAAGTGCCTCAATGATTGTCGTACAAGTTTCACGAACTTATGAAACATCTAACAACACATATTTTAGGAATCGAAACCAAGTTTCATGCAACATGATTGCTTATTAGTACCTGAATGATCTTAGTACAAATTTCACATACTTACGAATTATCTAACAACGTGATTCTAAGACTCTAAACTAAGTTTCATGCAACATGAGTTCTTATAAGTGCCACAATGATCAATGTACAAGTTTCAAAAACTTACTAAACATCTAAAAAAGCATATTGTAGGACTCTAAACCAAGTTTCATGCAACTTGAGTTCTTATAAGTGTCTCAATGATCTTTGTAAAAGGTTCCCAGACTTACGAAACATCTAACAACGCATATTCTAGGACTCTAAACCATGTTTCATGAAACATGAGTTCTTAAAAGTGACTCAACGATCTCCGTACATGTTTCATGAACTTATGAAACATCTATCAACGTGATTCTAGGACTCTAGTCCAAGGTTCATGCAACATGAGTTCTTCTAAGTGTCTCAAGGATATTTGTACAAGTTTCACAAACTTACAAAACATCTAAAACGCTTATTCTAGGATTCTAAACCTAGTTTTAAGCAAAATGAGTGCGTATAAGTGCCACAATGATCTCTTTACAAGTTTCACTAACTTATGAAACATCTAACAACGCATTATCTAGGACTCTAAACCAAGTTTCATTCAACACGAGTGCTTATTAGTGCCTCTATGATCTTTGTACAAGTTTCACAAACTTATGAAACATCTAACAACGCACATTCTAGAACTCCCTAAAAAGTTTCATGCAACATGAGTGCTTGTAAGTGCCTCAATGATCTTTCTACAAGTTTCACGAACTTACGAAACATCTAACAACGCATATTCTAGGACTCTAAACAAAGTTTCATTCAACATGATTTCTTATTAGTGCTTCTATGATCGTTGTACAAGTTTCGCGAACTTATGAAACATCTAACAACGCATATTGTAGGACTCGAAACCAAGTTTCATGCAACAAGATTTCCTATTAGTGCCTCAATGAACTTTGTATGCCATACCACATTCAGCCCAATTGGCCATACTAGATAGATATTTTATTTATGGAATATGATTCACTTTGAAGATGCCTTGGTGGTTTAATGGTAGACACAAGTTTCACAAATTTACGAAAAAACTAAAAACGCATATTCAAGGACTCTATACCAAGTTTCATGCAACATGAGTTGATATAAGTGCCTCAATGATCGGTGTACAAGTTTCACGAACTTATGAAACATCTAACAACACATATTGTAGGTCTCTAACCAAATTTTAATGCAACATGAGTGTTTATTAGTGTCTCAATGATCTTTGTACAAGTTTCACAAACTTACGAAATATCTAACAACGTGATTCTAGGATTCTAAACCAAGTTTCATGAAATATAAGTTCTTATAAGTGTCTCAATGACCGTTTTACAATTTTCATGAACTTATGAAACATCTAACAACGCATATTCTAGGACACTAAAAAAGTTTCATGCAACATGAGTTCTTACTAGTGCCTCTATGATCTTTGTACAAGTTTAACGAATTTACGAAACTTCTAACAACGCATATTGTAGGACTATAATCCAAGTTTCATGCAACATGAGTTCATATATGTGCCTCGATGATCTTCGTATAAGTTTCATGAACTTACGGAATATCTAACATTGCATATTCTAGGACTCTAAACCTAGGTTCATGCAACATGAATTCTTATAAGTGTCTCAATGATCATTGTACAAGTTTCTCGAACTTAAAAAACTTCTAAAACGCATATTGTAGGACTCTAATCCAAGTTTCATGAAACATGAGTTCTTATAAGTTCCTCAACGATCTTCGTAAAAGTTTTATGAACTTATGAAACATCTAACAACGCATATGCTAGGACTCTTAACCAAGTTTCATGCAACATGAGTTCTTATAAGTGCCTCAACGATATTCGTACAAGTTTCATGAACTTATGAAACATCTAACAACATGATTCTACGACTCTAAACCAAGGTTCATTCAACATGATTTCTTATAAGTGCCTCAATGATCGTTGTACAAGTTTCACGAACTTATGAAACATCTAACAACTCATAATGCACGACTCTAAACCAAGCTTCATGCAACATGAGTTCTTGTAAGTGTCTAAATGATCTTTGTATAAGTTTCACAAACTTACAAAACAACTAGAAACGCATATTCTAGGACACTAAACCTAGTTTTAAGCAAGATGAGTGTGTACAAGTGCCTCAATGATCTTTGTACAAGTTTCAAAAACTTATGAAACATCTAACAACGCATATTCTAGTGCTTATTAGTGCAACATATGTTGCATGAAACTTATGAAACATCTAACAACGCATATTCTAGTGCTTATTAGTGCAACGATCATTGAGGCACTAATAAGAACTCATGTTGCATGAAACATGGTTTAGAGTCCTATAATATGTGTTGTTAGATGTTTCGTAAGTTCGTGAAACTTGTACAAAGATCTTTGACACTTAAAAGAACTCATGTTGCATGAAATTTGGTTTAGAGTCCTAGAATCATGTTGTTAGATGTTGTTGATTTCATTGTAGTGACGGCAATTAAAAACCAACTCGATTTTCTGTTCCCACTCCAATTAAGCATTTGGATCGTTTTTCCCACGAAAAGGAGGAATTTGAAGCTTGATTCAACGAAGATTATCTCTAGCTTGTTCTCTATTTTCTCTCCCACGACTAGCTCTCCTTTGACTGCTTTGGAAAAAGCTACTATGAGTTCCGTAATAATCTTCAGACTCATCATCTCTTGATTGCTCTAGGATCGTAATTTCTCCTTGGAGATCTTGGAGATCTCCTCTCTTCGTCTCTTTCTCGAGCTTCGTTCTGTTCTAGTTCACGAAGTTGCTGAAACTCTTGAAGAAAGGCATCTAAATTATCATGCATCATTTTGGTCATTTGAGTCGTGACTTGAGCCATGATTGCTTCAGACAATAACTTGTTATTTCTCTGGATACGCCGTGTTTCCTCATTGTCTTCAACCATGGTTCCTGAAACAATTAAACACACAAATCACCAGTAACTAGTTCTAAAATAAAGAAACTATTGTTGGAATACAAACAGTTCAAAATTCACAAACATCTAACAATATGCGTTGTTAGAAACTTGGTATATAATTCTAGAATATGCGTTGCTAGATGTTTCATAAGTTTTTGAAACTCTTACAACGATCATTTAGGCACTAGTTAGCACTAAAGTTGCATGAAACTTGGTTTAGAGTTCTAGAATATGCGTTGTTAGATGTTTCCTAAGTTCGTGAAACTTGTACAACAATCATTGAGCCACTTATAAGAACTCATGTCGCATGAAACTTAATTTAGAGTCCAAGAATATGCGTTGTTAAATGTTTCATAATTTCGTGAAACTTGTACAAAGATCATTGAGGCACTAATAAGAACTCATGTTGCATGAAACTTGATTTAGAGTCTTAGAATATGCGTTGTTAGATGTTCCATAAGTTCATGAAACTTTTACAAAGATCATTGAGGCACTACTAAGCACTCATGTTGCATGAAACTTTTACAAACTAGATGAAGTCGTAGCAAGGATTTGGCAACGAATAGTATACGAAATCATCACAAATTCGTTGCTAATTTAGCAACGAATTAGCAAAGAATTTTTAAAAAAATTATAAAAGCAAATTAATAAAATAAAATTATTAAAATTTAAATTTATTATTATTATTGAAATATAAAACTCAAAATACCTTTTAAAAAACTAAACTAGGGATCAAAATCATTAATCCCGAGATCCCAACGCAGTTCTTGAGTTGCAGCTTCAGCCTCGTCTAGACAAACCTCCGGTTCCGGATCGACCCCTAATCCGCGTTCAAGCATCGCATTAGCCAAAGCACTCATGTTGAATGAAACTTGGTTTAGAGTTCTAGAAATGCGTTGTTAGATATTTCATAAGTTCGTCAAACTAGTACAAAGCTCATTGAGACACTTATGAGCACTCATGTTGCATGAAACTTGGTTTAAAGTCCTAGAAAAGCGTTGTTAGATGTTTCATAAGTTCGTCAAACTAGTTAAAATCTGATTGAGACACTTCTAAGCACGCATGTTGCATGAAACTTGGTGTAGAGTCCTAGAAACGCGTTGTTAGATGTTTTATAAGTTTTTCAAACTTGTACAAAGCTCATTGAGACACTTCTAAGCACTCATGTTGCATGAAACTACGTTTAGAGTCCTAGAAACACGTTATTAGATGTTTCATAAGTTCGTGAAATTTGTACAAAGCTCATTGAGACACTTATAATCACTCACGATGCATGAAACATGGTTTAAAGTCCTAGAAACGTGTTGTTAGATGTTTCATAAGTTCTTGAAACTTGTACAAAGCTCATTGGGGAACTTATAAGTACTCATGTAGCATGAAACTTGGTTTAGATTCCTAGAAACGCGTTGTTAGATGTTTCATAAGTCCGTCAAACTTGTACAAATCTCATTGAGACACTTATAAGCACCCATGTTGCATGAAACTTAGTTTAAAGTCCTAGCAACCACGTTGTTAGATGTTTCAGAAGTTCGTCAAACTTGTACAAAGCTCATTGAGACACTTATAAGCACTCATGTTGAATGAAACTTGGTTTAGAGTACTAGAAACCGCATTGTTAGATGTTTCATAAGTTCTTCAAACTAGTACTAAGCTCATTGAGACACTTATAAGCACACATGTTGCATGAAACTTGGTTTAGAGTCCTAGAAACGCGTTGTTAGATGTTTCATAAGTTCGTCAAACTTGTACAAAGCTCATTGAGACACTTATAAGCATTCATGTTGCATGAAACTTGGTTTAGAGTCCTAGAACGCGTTCTTAGATGTTTCATAAGTTCGTCAAACTAGTACAAAGCTCATTGAGAAACTTATAAGCACTCATGTTGCATGAAACTTAGTTTAAAGTCCTAGCAACCACGTTGTTAGATGTTTCGTAAGTTCGTCAAACTAGTTAAAAACTCATTGAGACACATATAAGCACTCATGTTGAATAAAACTTGGTTTAGAGTCCTAGAAACGCGTTGTTAGATGATTCATAAGTTCTTCAAACTTGTACAAAGTTCAATGAGACACTTATAAGCACTCATGTTGAATGAAACTTGGTTTAGAGTCCTAGAAACGCGTTGTTAGATGTTTCATAAGTTCTTTAGACTAGTACAAAGCTCATTGAGACACTTATAAGCACTCATGTTGCATGAAACTTGGTTTAGAGTCCTAGAAACGCGTTGTTAGATGTTTCTTAAGTTCGTCAAACTAGTACAAAGCTCATTGAGACACATATAAGCACTCATGTTGCATGAAACTTGGTTTAGAGTCCTAGAAACGCGTTTTTAGATGTTTCATAAGTTCGTAAAACTTGTACAAAGCTCATTGAGACACTTATAAGCACCCATTTTGCATGAAACTTAGTTTAAAGTCCTAGCAACCACGTTGTTAGATGTTTTAGAAGTTCTACAAACTTGTACAAAACTCATTGAGACACTTATAAGCACTCATGTTGCATGAAACTTGGTTTAGAGTCCTAGAAACGCGTTCTTAGATGTTTCATAAGTTCGTCAAACTAGTACAGAGCTCATTGAGAAACTTATAATCACTCACGATGCATGAAACTTGGTTTAAAGTCCTAGAAACGTGTTGTTAGATGTTTCATAAGTTCGTGAAACTTGTACAAAGCTCATTGGGGAACTTATAAGTACTCATGTAGCATGAAACTTGGTGTAGATTCCTAGAAACGCGTTCATAGATGTTTCACAAATTCGTCAAACTTGTACAAAGCTCATTGAGACACTTATAATCCCTCATCTTGTATGAAACCTAGTTTAAAGTCCTAGCAACCACGTTGTTAGATGTATCAGAAGTTCGTCAAACTTGTACACAGCTCATTGAGACACTTATAAGCACTCATGTTTCATGAAATTTGGTTTAGAGTCCTAGAAACGCGTTCTTAGATGTTTCATAAGTTCGTCAAACTAGTACAAAGCTCATTGAGAAACTTATAAGCACTCATGTTGCATGAAACTTCGTTTAGAGTCTTAGAAATCGCGTTGTTAGATGTTTCATGAGTTCGTCAAACTAGTACAAAGCTCATTGAGAAACTTATAGGCACTCATGTTGCATGAAACTTCGTTTACAGTTCTAGAAACGCGTTGTTAGATGTTTCATGAGTTCGTCAAACTTGTACAAAGCTCATTGAGACACATATAAGCACTAATGTTGCATGAAACTTGGTTTAGAGTCCTAGCAACGCGTTGTTAGATGTTTCATAAGTTCGTCAAACTTGTACAAAGCTCATTGAGACACTTATAAGCACCCATGTGGCATGAAACTTAGTTTAAAGTCCTAGCAACCACGTTGTTTGTTTTTTTAGAAGTTCGTCAAACTTGTACAAAGCTCATTGAGACACTTATAAGCACTCATGTTGAATGAAACTTGGTTTAGAGTCCTAGAAACCGCGTTGTTAGATGTTTCATAAGTTCTTCAAACTAGTATTAAGCTCATTGAGACACTTATAAGCACTCATGTTGCATGAAACTTGGTTTAGAGTCCTAGAAACGTGTTGTTAGATGTTTCATAAGTTCGTTAAACTTGTACAAAGCTCATTGAGACACTTATAAGCACTCATGTTGCAAGAAACTTGGTTTAGAATCCTAGAAACGCGTTCTTAGATGTTTCATAAGTTCGTCAAACTAGTACAAAGCTCATTGAGAAACTTATAAGCACTCATGGTTCATAAAACTTAGTTTAAAGTCATAGCAACCACGTTGTTAGATGTTTCATAAGTTCGTCAAACTAGTTTAAAGCTCATTGAGACACATATAAGCACTCATGTTGAATGAAACTTGGTTTAGAGTCCTAGAAACGCGTTGTTAGATGTTTCATAAGTTCGTCAAACTTGTACAAAGCTCATTGAGACACTTATAAGCACTCATGTTGAATGAAACTTGGTTTAGAGTCCTAGAAACGCGTTGTTAGATGTTTCATAAGTTCTTCAGACTAGTACAAAGCTCATTGAGACACTTATAAGCACTCATGTTGCATGAAACTTGGTTTAGAGTCCTAGAAACGCGTTGTTAGATGTTTCTTAAGTTCGTCAAACTAGTACAAAGCTCATTGAGACACATATAAGCACTCATGTTGCATGAAACTTGGTTTAGAGTCCTAGAAACGCGTTGTTAGATGTTTCATAACTTCGTAAAACTTGTACAAAGCTCATTGAGACACTTATTGATGAGATTCAAAGATTAAGAGGATATTATCATTAGAGAGATTGAGAGAACTTTTTGTATATTAGAATATGGAAGAGACTTCCTTGATTACAAAGATAAAACATGGACAAGATTATATAGGGAAGATACAAGAGGGAACTAGGTTAACATAAGAGCCGTTTATGGATAGGCACTTGGTCAAGGCAAGCATGTGTGGTCAGACCAAGCATGTGTGGTCAAGGAGCCAGCTGGTCCGTACATGAGCTGGCAAAAGCAGCACGTCCTTATCCTTAGAAGTAACCATTATTCCTTTTGTCCAATCATTGTCCATCTCCTTTTATCCAATCATTATCCAATGATTATCTTCTATAATCATTGACTTGGGTCAAAACCCTCCTTTCCACAACGAGTCTCTCAAGCTCCTTATGTGGATTATGTCTCGGATTAATAGTCAACATAATGCTTAGACTATTTCTCCTCAACACTCCCCCTCAGGCTTAGCCTAAGGTGATGGCTAAGCTTGGAACCGCATGACTAAGCCTCATTAAAACCTTTGCAACCAAAACCCTTTGGGATAAAAGATTGCATAAGGGAAAATAGTACTTAATCATACGGCTAGGGGTCTTCTTAGCACTTGATTGCATTGGTGAGTCCTAACTTGGGATGGAAGAACTCACACACACTAATGCTTGTGGCTTTGGTGAATATATCGGCTAGTTGATCAGAACTTTTGGTGAAGCAAGGTAGAATCACTCCTTTAACCATTTGCTCTTTCACTTTGTGACAATCCACCTCTATGTGTTTGGTTCTTTCATGAAAGACAGAATTTGAAGCAAGGTTGATTGCTGCTTTGTTGTCGGCATGCATGGTGACCGGATCCTTTGATTCAATGCCTAGGTCTTTTAGAAGAGCTTTGAGCCAAATGATCTCCTGCGTTAGCTTCCTCATGGCTC
Organism: Cochlearia excelsa; assembly: GCA_963556525.1. Lineage (NCBI taxonomy): Eukaryota > Viridiplantae > Streptophyta > Magnoliopsida > Brassicales > Brassicaceae > Cochlearia > Cochlearia excelsa. Next base: position 31,433,643 of record OY748327.1, on the reverse strand, counting down.
TATACTCGGATTCCGTGCTAGAGAGAGAGACAATCTTCTGTTTCTTGCTCTTCCAAGTCACTAGATTTCCTCCAATAAAGGTGCAATATCCGGTTGTTGATCTTCGGTCTCCTTGATCACCAGCATAGTCGGCATCACAATAGCCTACAAGTTATGTACTCTTGTTGCATCCCATCCATAAGCCTTGTCCTGGTGCTCCCTTTAGATATCTTAAGATCCTATTCACCATGTTCCAATGATGAACCTTGGGTTTTTGCATATGTTGGAAAACCTGATTCACAGCAAAGCAAATGTCAGGACGTGTGATTGTTAAGTATATAAGCTTACCCACAAGGCGGCGATATCTCTTGACATCCTTGAATGGTTTGTCCTCAATCTCCCCTTTGCGTATAACTTTATAGTCATTCTCCAAAGGAGTCTTTGCGGACTTGGCTCCTAGCATTCATGTTTCCTTTAACAAGTCAAGAGAGTACTTCCTTTGAGACAAAAACAAACCATCATTAGTTATACAAACTTCTATCCCAAGAAAGTATTTTAGTTCTCCTAAGTCTTTAATGTCAAAGGCAGTTTTGAGAGAAGCTTTAGTTTCAAGAATACCAACCTTGTCAATCCCGGTAATGATGATATCATCAACGTACACGAGAATGACTACTATACCTCTTTGGCTTTGGATGGTGAATAGAGTGTGGTCGGACTCAGATCTCTTAAAGCCTTGGTCTAGAAGAGTCTTGCTTAACTTATGATACCACTCTCTTGGAGATTGTTTGAGACCGTATATGGCTTTCTTTAGACGTAAAACCTTTCTTTGAGTAATCTTGATTCCCGGAGGAGGAGTCATGTATACCTCGTCTTCGAGTTCCCCTTGTAGAAAGGCGTTCTTAACATCCATTTGCCATAAGTCCCATTCCAAGTTAGTAGCTAGTGAGAAGATTACTCTTACGGTGTGTAGTTTGGCTACCGGGGCAAACGTTTCCAAGTAGTCTTCACCATATGTTTGAGTAAACCCTCTAGCAACTAGCCTTTCTTTGTACCTCTCAATGTCTCCATTGCTCTTGTATTTGATAGTGAAAACATATCTTGAGCTTACGGTCCTTTTTCCCCTTGGCAAATCAGCTTCATACCAAGTATCATTAAGTTCCATGGCCTTATCTTCTTCTTTTACAGCTTGGATCCATACATCATGCTCCATTGCCTCTTCATATGACTTCGGTATCCAATGCGAATCAATCTTCACTAGGAAGACTTGATGGTCAAGAGGATATGTAGTCATATTGCACACGGCTTGAATTGGATGAGCAACCGCATGATTGTTGAAATACACTCTTGTGTTTACCCAATTAGATGGATCCTTCCTTATACGGCTACTTCTTCTTAGTAGAGTAGGTTCCTCATGAATGTACTCTTCTTGGTTACTCGGCTCATCTTTATCATGGACTTGTTGTTGATCAATTCCTTGACTATGAGCATCTTGTTGAGTTTGAGATTCGGTTTGATCTTGTTCTTCATGAACTTGATGATCCGTTTGCTCACTACTTGGAATTGAATCATTGTTCTCCCCCTCATGATCAAGAGGAGGGTCGGTTGAATCTGGAAAGTTCATACCAAGGCTTTCCATGAGTCTTTTAAGGGCCATAGCTCTATCGGATCCGGATTGGGGAAGATCTTTGATGCTTTCCCACTTATTTCCTTCTAAGAACTTCACGTCTCTTGATATGAGAACCTTTCTAGTGACTGGATTATAGCATTTGTAGCCTTTTTGAGTGTTGGAGTATCCGATGAACATAGATTTGACACTCTTTGGCTCCAGTTTGTTCCTTAGTTCTCCTGGTATTAGAACAAAACAAAGACAACCAAAAACACGTAAGTGAGATAAGAATGGTTTGGCTTTGTTTAAAATCTGGAAAGGAGAGGAAAGTTTAAGGATTTGTGTTGGTGTTCGGTTGATTAAGTAACATGCGGTCATAACCGCATCGGACCAAAAACGCTTGGGAACATTCATGTAGAACATGAGAGATCTTGCCACTTCCATCAAGTGTTTGTTCTTTCTCTCCGCAACACCATTCTGTTGGGGAGTGTAAGGGCAACTTGTTTGGTGTACTATCCCATGTTTGGCAAGATGTTATTTGAAAGGGTGACTTATGTACTCGCCACCATTATCCGACCAAAAAATTTAATCTTGGCATGGTAATGGTTAGTGACATAAGTATGAAAATTCCTAAATGCCTCAAGAACTTTATCTTTGGAAGGTAACAATGTAATCCATGTATATTTAGACTTATCATCAATGAATGTAACAAAGTATTTATGATTCTCTCTTGAGATGCATGGTGAAGTCCATACATCGGAGTGTATTAAATCAAAGCACATTTCATATTCATAATTAGACGTAGGGAAGACAGTTCTACAATGTTTTCCTAGGATACAAGCTTCACAAGAGCTATTATTGAAAGAAACATTAGGAAATAGCAAGCTTAAGGCTCTAGAATTTGGGTGACCAATTCTAGCATGCCAAATTACATTATTAGCTTCTACTAAGACAGAATTAAAAGCATAAGAAAGATGGGAGCTTGAGTTTCCTTCAAGAACATAAAGGTCTCCTTTGGTGCATCCCTTACCAATGATCTGTTTTGTATCAATATCCTGAAAAATTACATCGTTAGGACTAAACCGAACATGGCAATTTAAATCAGTTGCAATGCGTTTTACAGATAACAAATTGGAGGTAAAGGTAGGCATATATAAGGCGTCAACATTTCTATTAAACATCCTAAGTTTTCCTAAACCTTTAATAGGAAACTTACCACCGTTTGCCACAATCACATTTCCTAACATTGGTTTTATATTTTCCATCAGATTTGAACTACTTATCATGTGATGTGAGGCACCAGAATCAATTACCAATGGTTTTCCAATTTGAGCATTAAGAGAGATTATAGAATCCATACCGGACCCTTTAAGGGCCTTGATGAGGACATCGAGATCAGATTTCTTCACATACTCATCATTGAAGGGAACCACCGCAAGAGATTCCTCATCTTTACTTTGGCTTGACGAGGATCCACCTTTAACCGAGTCTTCTTGAGTGAAATTTGCCTTAGGTTCTTTGAATTTGTTTGGATTAAGATGTGGATGAAGAATCCAACACTTATCTTTGAGATGTCCTCGCTTCTTGCAATGATCACACGCCATAGTCTTTCGGTCTTCGCTTGGCTTATACAACATGGCTTTGTTGGCGGTTGCAAGTTCTTTCTTTCCTCCGAATAGCACATGAGACCCTTGCTCTCTTTGGAGCTGAGAACATACGGCTTCAAGGGAGGGGAGAATCTCAGCACGAAGGAGATGCTTGATAACATCTTTGTAGCTTGAGTTGAGAGTAAGAAGGAGACCGAAGACCTTGTCTTGCTCCTTTCTTTCATTGATGATGTTGGGATCAATAGAGCTTGGTCTCAACATTTCAAGTTCTGCCCATAAAGCTCTAAACTTTCCAAAATGTTGAGTAAACTCCATGTCTTCTTGTGATAAATCGGTTAAGGCTTTCTTTACTTCATAGACCCAAGAACGATTAGAGATGTTCCCATACACTGTCTTGAGAGTATCCCAAAGTTCCTTAGCCGATTCACAATACGAGTATGCTTCAAGGATTGAAGCATCAAGTGTGCTTTGGATGATACCAAGCACTTTTTGATCGTTTTGAAACCATTTCTCTTGCTCGGCGGTAAAGTCATCTTCCTCGGTTAGATCTGATGGTGGTTGATGCTTGATGATGTGTTCCATAAGCCACGGCCACCAAGAGCTGTTTTGATAGTGCGAGTTCAGAGAAGGTAGTTAATACCCTTGAGAATCACCGTAGGAGCAAAGATCTCGGAAATAGATGTATTTTCATTAGTATCCTCCATGAAGAACAAGTAGTATTGGAAAGAAAAATTGAAACTTTGTCAGATTTTGAACAAAGGGAACAACTTTTAGAAGGAAGAACACATATTTGAGAATAAAGAACAAGATTTGAGAATAAATTTTGTGCGAAAATGTAGATTAGGAGCTTGAAGGCTCTGATACCATGATGAGATTCAAAGATTAAGAGGATATTATCATTAGAGAGATTGAGAGAACTTTTTGTATATTAGAATATGGAAGAGACTTCCTTGATTACAAAGATAAAACATGGACAAGATTATATAGGGAAGATACAAGAGGGAACTAGGTTAACATAAGAGCCGTTTATGGATAGGCGCTTGGTCAAGGTAAGCATGTGTGGTCAGACCAAGCGTGTGTGGTCAAGGAGCCAGCTGGTCCGTACATGAGTTGGCAAAAGCAGCGCGTCCTTATCCTTAGAAGTAGCCGTTATTCCTTTTGTCCAATCATTGTCCATCTCCTTTTATCCAATCATTATCCAATGATTATCTTCTATAATCATTGACTTGGGTCAAAACCCTCCTTTCCACAACGAGTCTCTCAAGCTCCTTATGTGGATTATGTCTCGGATTAATAGTCAACATAATGCTTAGACTATTTCTCCTCAACACTTATAAGCACCCATGTTGCATGAAACTTAGTATAAATATCTAGCAACCACGTTGTTAGATGTTTCAGAAGTTCGTCAAACTTGTACAAAGCTCATTGAGACACTTATAAGTACTCATGTTGCATGAAACTTTGTTTAGAGTCCTAGAAACTCGTTCTTAGATGTTTCATAAGTTCGTCAAACTAGTACAAAGCTCATTGAGAAACTTATAAGCACTCATGTTGCATAAAACTTCGTTTAGAGTCTTAGAAACCGCGTTGTTAGATGTTTCATGAGTTCGTCAAACTAGTACAAAGCTCATTGAGACACATATAAGCACTCATGTTGCATGAAACTTGGTTTAGAGTCCTAGAAATGCGTTGTTAGATGTTTCATGAGTTCTTCAAACTTGTACAAAGCTCGTTGAGACACTTATAAGCACTCATGTTGAATGAAACTTAGTTTAGAGTCCTAGAAACGCGTTGTTAGATGTTTCATAAGTTCGTCAAACTAGTACAAAGCTCATTGAGACACTTATGATCACTCATGTTGCATGAAACTTGGTTTAAAGTCCTAGAAAAGCGTTGTTAGATGTTTCATAAGTTCGTCAAACTAGTTAAAACCTCATTGAGACACTTCTAAGCACGCATGTTGCATGAAACTTGGTGTAGAGTCCTAGAAACGCGTTGTTAAATGTTTTATAAGTTTGTCAAACTTGTACAAAGCTCATTGAGACACTTCTAAGCACTCATATTGCATGAAACAACGTTTAGAGTCCTAGCAACCACGTTATTAGATGTTTCATAAGTTCGTGAAATTTGTACAAAGCTCATTGAGACACTTATAATCACTCACGATGCATGAAACTTGGTTTAAAGTCCTAGAAACGTGTTGTTAGATGTTTCATAAGTTCGTGAAACTTGTACAAAACTCATTGGGGAACTTATAAGTACTAATGTAGCATGAAACTTGGTTTAGATTCCTAGAAACGCGTTGTTAGATGTTTCACAAATTCGTCAAACTTGTACAAAGCTCATTGAGACACTTATAATCACTCATCTTGTATGAAACCTAGTTTAAAGTCCTAGCAACCACGTTGTTAGATGTATCAGAAGTTCGTCAAACTTTTACAAAGCTCATTGAGACACTTATAAGCACTCATGTTGCATGAAACTTGGTTTAGAGTCCTAGAAACGCGTTCTTAGATGTTTCATAAGTTCGTCAAACTAGTACAAAGCTCATTGAGAAACTTATAAGCACTCATGTTGCATGAAACTTCGTTTAGAGTCTTAGAAATCGCGTTGTTAGATGTTTCATGAGTTCGTCAAACTAGTACAAAGCTCATTGAGAAACTTATAGGCACTCATGTTGCATGAAACTTCGTTTACAGTTCTAGAAACGCGTTGTTAGATGTTTCATGAGTTCGTCAAACTTGTACAAAAGCTCATTGAGACACTTATAAACACCCATGTTGCATGAAACTTAGTTTAAAGTCCTAGCAACCACGTTGTTAGATGTTTCAGAAGTTCGTCAAACTTGTACAAAGCTCATTGAGACACTTATAAGCACTCATGTTGAATGAAACTTGGTTTAGAGTCCTAGAAACCGCGTTGTTAGATGTTTCATAAGGTCTTCAAACTAGTACTAAGCTCATTGAGACACTTATAAGCACTCATGTTGCATGAAACTTGGTTTAGAGTCCTAGAAACGTGTTGTTAGATGTTTCATAAGTTCGTTAAACTTGTACAAAGCTCATTGAGACACTTATAAGCACTCATGTTGCATGAAACTTGGTTAGAGTCCTAGAAACGCGTTCTTAGATGTTTCATAAGTTCGTCAAACTAGTACAAAGCTCATTGAGAAACTTATAAGCACTCATGTTGCATGAAACTTCATTTAGAGTCTTAGAAACCGCATTGTTAGATGTTTCATCAGTTCGTCAAACTAGTACAAAGCTAATTTAGATGTTTCCGAAACTTCGTTACAATTCAAACTTCGTTTACAATTCTAGAAACGCGTTGTTAGATGTTTCTGAGTTCGTCAAACTTGTACAAAGCTCATTGAGACACATATAAGCACTAATGTTGCATGAAACTTGGTTTAGAGTCCTAGAAACGCGTTGCTAGATGTTTCATAAGTTCGTCAAACTTGTAAAAAGCTCATTGAGACACTTCTAAGCACTCATGTTGCATGAAACTTGGTTTAGAGTCCTAGAAACGAGTTGTTAGATGTTTCATAATTTCGTCAAACTTGTACAAAGGTCATTGAGACACTTATAAGAACTCATGTTGAATGAAACTTGGTTTAGAGTCCTAGAAACGCGTTGTTAGATGTTTCATAAGTTCTTCAGACTAGTACAAAGCTCATTGAGACACTTATAAGCACTCATGTTGCATGAAACTTGGTTTAGAGTCCTAGAAACGCGTTGTTAGATGTTTCATAAGTTCGTCAAACTTGTACAAAGCTCATTGAGACACTTATAAGCACTCATGTTGCATGAAACTTAGTTTAAAGTCCTAGCAACCACGTTGTTAGATGTTTCGAAGTTCGTCAAACTTGTACAAAGCTCATTGAGACACTTATAAGCACTCATGTTGCATGAAACTTGGTTTAGAGTCCTAGAAACGCGTTGTTAGATGTTTCATAAGTTCTTCAGACTAGTACAAAGCTCATTGAGACACTTATAAGCACTCATGTTGCATGAAACTTGGTTTAGAGTCCTAGAAACGCGTTGTTAGATGTTTCATAAGTTCGTCAAACTTGTACAAAGCTCATTGAGACACTTATAAGCACTCATGTTGCATGAAACTTAGTTTAAAGTCCTAGCAACCACGTTGTTAGATGTTTCAGAAGTTCGTCAAACTTGTACAAAGCTCATTGAGACACTTATAAGCACTCATGTTGCATGAAACTTGGTTTAGAGTCCTAGAAACGCGTTCTTAGATGTTTCATAAGTTCGTCAAACTAGTACAAAGCTCATTGAGAAACTTATAAGCACTCATGTTGCATGAAACTTAGTTTAATGTCCTAGCAACCACGTTGTTAGATGTTTCATAAGTTCGTCAAACTAGTTAAAAACTCATTGAGACACATATAAGCACTCATGTTGAATGAAACTTGGTTTAGAGTCCTAGAAACGCGTTGTTAGATGTTTCATAAGTTCGTCAAACTTGTACAAAGCTCAATGAGACACTTATAAGCACTCATGTTGAATGAAACTTGGTTTAGAGTCCTAGAAACGCGTTGTTAGATGTTTCATAAGTTCGTCAAACTTGTACAAATCTCATTGAGACACTTATAAGCACCCATGTTGCATGAAACTTAGTTTAAAGTCCTAGCAACCACGTTGTTAGATGTTTCTTAAGTTCATCAAACTAGTACAAAGCTCATTGAGACACTTATAAGCACTCATGTTGAATGAAACTTGAATTAGAGTCCTAGAAACGCGTTGTTAGATGTTTCATAAGTTCTACAAACTAGTACTAAGCTCATTGAGACACTTATAAGCACTCATGTTGCATGAAACTTGGTTTAGAGTCCTAGAAACGCGTTGGTAGATGTTTCATAAGTTCGTCAAACTTGTACAAAGCTCATTGAGACACTTATAAGCACTCATGTTGCATGAAACTTGGTTTAGAGTCTAAGAAATCGCGTTGTTAGATGTTTCATGAATTCGTCAAACTAGTACAAAGCTCATTGAGAAACTTATAAGCACTCATGTTGCATGAAACTTAGTTAAAAGTCCTAGCAACCACGTTGTTAGATGTTTCATAAGTTCGTCAAACTAGTTAAAAACTCATTGAGACACATATAAGCACTCATGTTGAATGAAACTTGGTTTAGAGTCCTAGAAACGCGTTGTTAGATGTTTCATAAGTTCGTCAAACTTGTACAAAGCTCAATGAGACACTTATAGGCACTCATGTTGCATGAAACTTCGTTTACAGTTCTAGAAACGCGTTGTTAGATGTTTCATGAGTTCGTCAAACTTGTAATAAGCTCATTGAGACACATATAAGCACTAATGTTGCATGAAACTTTGTTTAGAGTCCTAGAAACGCGTTGTTAGATGTTTCATAAGTTCGTCAAACATGTACAAATCTCATTGAGACACTTATAAGCACCCATGTTGCATGAAACTTAGTTTAAAGTCCTAGCAACCACGTTGTTAGATGTTTCATGAGTTCGTCAAACTTGTACAAAACTCATTGAGACACATATAAGCACTAATGTTGCATGAAACTTGGTTTAGAGTCCTAGAAATGCGTTGTTAGATGTTTCATAAGTTCGTCAAACTTGTACAAAGCTCATTTAGACACTTATAAGCACCCATGTTGCATGAAACTTAGTTTAAATTCCTAGCAACCACCTTCTTAGATGTTTCAGAAGTTTGTCAAACTTGTACAAAGCTCATTGAGACACTTATAAGCACTCATGTTGAATGAAACTTGGTTTAGAGTCCTAGTAACCGCGTTGTTAGATGTTTCATAAGTTCTTCAAACTAGTACTAAGCTCATTGAGACACTTATAAGCACTCATGTTGCATGAAACTTGGTTTAGAGTCCTAGAAACGTGTTGTTAGATGTTTCATAAGTACGTCAAACTAGTACAAAGCTCATTGAGAAACTTATAAGCACTCATGTTGCATGAAACTTCATTTAGAGTCTTAGAAACCGCATTGTTAGATGTTTCATCAGTTCGTCAAACTAGTACAAAGCTAATTTAGAAACTTATAGGCACTCATGTTTCATGAAACTTCGTTTAAAATTCTAGAAACGCGTTGTTAGATGTTTCCTGAGTTCGTCAAACTTGTACAAAGCTCATTGAGACACATATAAGCACTAATGTTGCATGAAACTTGGTTTAGAGTCCTAGAAACGCGTTGCTAGATGTTTCATAAGTTCGTCAAACTTGTAAAAAGCTCATTGAGACACTTCTAAGCACTCATGTTGCATGAAACTTGGTTTAGAGTCCTAGAAACGAGTTGTTAGATGTTTCATAATTTCGTCAAACTTGTACAAAGGTCATTGAGACACTTATAAGAACTCATGTTGAATGAAACTTGGTTTAGAGTCCTAGAAACGCGTTGTTAGATGTTTCATAAGTTCTTCAGACTAGTACAAAGCTCATTGAGACACTTATAAGCACTCATGTTGCATGAAACTTGGTTTAGAGTCCTAGAAACGCGTTGTTAGATGTTTCATAAGTTCGTCAAACTTGTACAAAGCTCATTGAGACACTTATAAGCACTCATGTTGCATGAAACTTAGTTTAAAGTCCTAGCAACCACGTTGTTAGATGTTTCAGAAGTTCGTCAAACTTGTACAAAGCTCATTGAGACACTTATAAGCACTCATGTTGCATGAAACTTGGTTTAGAGTCCTAGAAACGCGTTCTTAGATGTTTCATAAGTTCGTCAAACTAGTACAAAGCTCATTGAGAAACTTATAAGCACTCATGTTGCATGAAACTTAGTTTAATGTCCTAGCAACCACGTTGTTAGATGTTTCATAAGTTCGTCAAACTAGTTAAAAACTCATTGAGACACATATAAGCACTCATGTTGAATGAAACTTGGTTTAGAGTCCTAGAAACGCGTTGTTAGATGTTTCATAAGTTCGTCAAACTTGTACAAAGCTCAATGAGACACTTATAAGCACTCATGTTGAATGAAACTTGGTTTAGAGTCCTAGAAACGCGTTGTTAGATGTTTCATAAGTTCGTCAAACTTGTACAAATCTCATTGAGACACTTATAAGCACCCATGTTGCATGAAACTTAGTTTAAAGTCCTAGCAACCACGTTGCTAGATGTTTCTTAAGTTCATCAAACTAGTACAAAGCTCATTGAGACACTTATAAGCACTCATATTGAATGAAACTTGAATTAGAGTCCTAGAAACCGCGTTGTTAGATGTTTCATAAGTTCTACAAACTAGTACTAAGCTCATTGAGACACTTATAAGCACTCATGTTGCATGAAACTTGGTTTAGAGTCCTAGAAACGCGTTGGTAGATGTTTCATAAGTTCGTCAAACTTGTACAAAGCTCATTGAGACACTTATAAGCACTCATGTTGCATGAAACTTGGTTTAGAGACTAAGAAATCGCGTTGTTAGATGTTTCATGAATTCGTCAAACTAGTACAAAGCTCATTGAGAAACTTATAAGCACTCATGTTGCATGAAACTTAGTTTAAAGTCCTAGCAACCACGTTGTTAGATGTTTCATAAGTTCGTCAAACTAGTTAAAATCTCATTGAGACACATATAAGCACTCATGTTGAATGAAACTTGGTTTAGAGTCCTAGAAACGCGTTGTTAGATGTTTCATAAGTTCGACAAACTTGTACAAAGCTCAATGAGACACTTATAGGCACTCATGTTGCATGAAACTTCGTTTACAGTTCTAGAAACGCGTTGTTAGATGTTTCATGAGTTCGTCAAACTTGTAATAAGCTCATTGAGACACATATAAGCACTAATGTTGCATGAAACTTTGTTTAGAGTCCTAGAAACGCGTTGTTAGATGTTTCATAAGTTCGTCAAACATGTACAAATCTCATTGAGACACTTATAAGCACCCATGTTGCATGAAACTTAGTTTAAAGTCCTAGCAACCACGTTGTTAGATGTTTCATGAGTTCGTCAAACTTGTACAAAACTCATTGAGACACATATAAGCACTAATGTTGCATGAAACTTGGTTTAGAGTCCTAGAAATGCGTTGTTAGATGTTTCATAAGTTCGTCAAACTTGTACAAAGCTCATTTAGACACTTATAAGCACCCATGTTGCATGTAACTTAGTTTAAAGTCCTAGCAACCACGTTCTTAGATGTTTCAGAAGTTTGTCAAACTTGTACAAAGCTCATTGAGACACTTATAAGCACTCATGTTGAATGAAACTTGGTTTAGAGTCCTAGAATCCGCGTTGTTAGATGTTTCATAAGTTCTTCAAACTAGTACTTAGCTCATTGAGACACTTATAAGCACTCATGTTGCATGAAACTTGGTTAAGAGTCCTAGAAACGTGTTGTTAGATGTTTCATAAGTTCGTTAAACTTGTACAAAGCTCATTGAGACACTTATAAGCACTCATGTTGCATGAAACTTGGTTTAGAGTCCTAGAAACGCGTTCTTAGATGTTTCATAAGTTCGTCAAACTAGTACAAAGCTCATTGAGAAACTTATAAGCACTCATGTTGCATAAAACTTAGTTTAAAGTCATAGCAACCACGTTGTTAGATGTTTCAGAAGTTCGTCAAACTAGTTTAAAGCTCATTGAGACACATATAAGCACTCATTTTGAATGAAACTTAGTTTAGAGTCCTAGAAACGCGTTGTTAGATGTTTCATAAGTTCGTCCAACTTGTACAAAGCTCATTGAGACACTTATAAGCACTCATGTTGAATGAAACTTGGTTTAGAGTCCTAGAAACGCGTTGTTAGATGTTTCATAACTTCTTCATACTAGTACAAAGCTCATTGAGACACTTATAATCACTCACGATGCATGAAACTTGGTTTAAAGTCCTAGAAACGTGTTGTTAGATGTTTCATAAGTTCGTGAAACTTGTACAAAGCTCATTGGGGAACTTATATACTCATGTAGCATGAAACTTGGTTTAGATTCCTAGAAACGCGTTGTTAGATGTTTCACAAATTCGTCAAACTTGTACAAAGCTCATTGAGACACTTATAATCACTCATCTTGTATGAAACCTAGTTTAAAGTCCTAGCAACCACGTTGTTAGATGTATCAGAAGTTCGTCAAACTTGTACAAAGCTCATTGAGACACATATAAGCACTCATGTTGCATGAAACTTGGTTTAGAGTCCTAGAAACGCGTTCTTAGATGTTTCATAAGTTCGTCAAACTAGTACAAAGCTCATTGAGAAACTTATAAGCACTCATGTTGCATGAAACTTCGTTTAGAGTCTTAGAAATCGCGTTGTTAGATGTTTCATGAGTTCGTCAAACTAGTACAAAGCTCATTGAGAAACTTATAGGCACTCATGTTGCATGAAACTTCGTTTACAGTTCTAGAAACGCGTTGTTAGATGTTTCATGAGTTCGTCAAACTTGTACAAAGCTCATTGAGACACATATAAGCACTAATGTTGCATGAAACTTGGTTTAGAGTCCTAGAAACGCGTTGTTAGATGTTTCATAAGTTCGTCAAACTTGTAAAAAGCTCATTGAGACACTTATAAGCACCCATGTTGAATGAAACTTAGTTTAAAGTCCTAGCAACCACGTTGTTAGATGTTTCAGAAGTTCGTCAAACTTGTACAAAGCTCATTGAGACACTTATAAGCACTCATGTTGAATGAAACTTGGTTTAGAGTCCTAGAAACCGCGTTGTTAGATGTTTCATAAGTTCTTCAAACTAGTAATAAGCTCATTGAGACACTTATAAGCACTCATGTTGCATGAAACTTGGTTTAGAGTCCTAGAAACGCGTTCTTAGATGTTTCATAAGTTCGTCAAACTAGTACAAAGCTCATTGAGAAACTTATAAGCACTCATGTTGCATGAAACTTCGTTTAGAGTCTTAGAAACCGCATTGTTAGATGTTTCATGAATTCGTCAAACTAGTACAAAGCTCATTGAGAAACTTATAGGCACTCATGTTGCATGAAACTTCGTTTACAGTTCTAGAAACGCGTTGTTAGATGTTTCATGAGTTCGTCAAACTTGTAAAAAGCTCATTGAGACACATATAAGCACTAATGTTGCATGAAACTTTGTTTAGAGTCCTAGAAACGCGTTGTTAGATGTTTCATAAGTTCGTCAAACTTGTACAAATCTCATTGAGACACTTATAAGCAGCCATGTTGCATGAAACTTAGTTTAAAGTCCTAGCAACCACGTTGTTAGATGTTTCAGAAGTTCGTCAAACTTGTACAAATCTCATTGAGACACTTATAAGCACTCATGTTGAATGAAACTTCGTTTAGAGTCTTAGAAATCGCGTTGTTAGATGTTTCATGAATTCGTCAAACTAGTACAAAGCTCATTGAGAAACAACTTCGTTTAGAGTCTTAGAAATCGCGTTGTTAGATGTTTCATGAATTCGTCAAACTAGTACAAAGCTCATTGAGAAACTTATAGGCACTCATGTTGCATGAAACTTCGTTTACAATTCTAGAAACGCGTTGTTAGATGTTTCATGAGTTCGTCAAACTTGTAAAAAGCTCATTGAGACACATATAAGCACTAATGTTTCATGAAACTTGGTTTAGAGTCCTAGAAACGCGTTGTTAGATGTTTCATAAGTTCGTCAAACTTGTACAAATCTCATTGAGACACTTATAAGCACCCATGTTGCATGAAACTTAGTTTAAAGTCCTAGCAACCACGTTGTTAGATGTTTCAGAAGTTCGTCAAACTTGTACAAATCTCATTGAGACACTTATAAGCACTCATGTTGAATGAAACTTGGTTTAGAGTCCTAGAAACGCGTTGTTAGATGTTTCATAAGTTCGTCAAACTTGTACAAAGCTCAATGAGACACTTATAAGCACTCATGTTGAATGAAACTTGGTTTAGAGTCCTAGAAACGCGTTATTAGATGTTTCAAAAGTTCTTCAGACTAGTACAAAGCTCATTGAGACACTTATGAGCACTCATGTTGCATGAAACTTGGTTTAGAGTCCTAGAAACGCGTTGTTAGATGTTTCTTAAGTTCATCAAACTAGTACAAAGCTCATTGAGACACATATAAGCACTCATGTTGCATGAAACTTGGTTTAGAGTCCTAGAAACGCGTTGTTAGATGTTTCATAAGTTCGTAAAACTTGTACAAAGCTCATTGAGACACTTATAAGCACCCATGTTGCATGAAACTTAGTTTAAAGTCCTAGCAACCACGTTGTTAGATGTTTCAGAAGTTCTACAAACTTGTACAAAGCTCATTGAGACACTTATAAGCACTCATGTTGCATGAAACTTGGTTTAGAGTCCTAGAAACACGTTCTTAGAAGTTTCATAAGTTCGTCAAACTAATACATAGCTCATTGAGAAACTTATAAGCACTCATGTTGCATGAAACTTCGTTTAGAGTCTTAGAAACCGCGTTGTTAGATGTTTCATAAGTTCGTCAAACTAGTACAAAGCTCGTTGAGACAGATATAAGCACTCATGTTGCATCAAACTAGGTTTAGAGTCCTAGAAACGCGTTGTTAGATGTTTCATGAGTTCTTCAAACTTGTACAAAGCTCGTTGAGACACTTATAAGCACTCATGTTGAATGAAACTTGGTTTAGAGTCCTAGAAACGCGTTGTTAGATATTTCATAAGTTCGTCAAACTAGTACAAAGTTCATTGAGACACTTATGAGCACTCATGTTGCATGAAACTTGGTTTAAGGTCCTAGAAAAGCGTTGTTAGATGTTTCATAAGTTCGTCAAACTAGTTAAAATCTGATTGAGACACTTCTAAGCACGCATGTTGCATGAAACTTGGTGTAGAGTCCTAGAAACGCGTTGTTAGATGTTTTATAAGTTTTTCAAACTTGTACAAAGCTCATTGAGACACTTCTAAGCACTCATGTTGCATGAAACTACGTTTAGAGTCCTAGCAACCACGTTATTAGATGTTTCATAAGTTCGTGAAATATGTACAAAGCTCATTGAGACACTTATAATCACTCACGATGCATGAAACTTGGTTTAAAGTCACATAAACGTGTTGTTAGATGTTTCATAAGTTCGTGAAACTTGTACAAAGCTCATTGGGGAACTTATAAGTACTCATGTAGCATGAAACTTGGTTTAGATTCCTAGAAACGCGTTGTTAGATGTTTCACAAATTCGTCAAACTTGTACAAAGCTCATTGAGACACTTATAATCACTCATCTTGTATAAAACCTAGTTTAAAGTCCTAGCAACCACGTTGTTAGATGTATCAGAAGTTCGTCAAACTTGTACAAAGCTCATTGAGACACTTATAAGCACTCATGTTGCATGAAATTTGGTTTAGAGTCCTAGAAACGAGTTCTTAGATGTTTCATAAGTTCGTCAAACTAGTACAAAGCTCATTGAGAAACTTATAAGCACTCAAGTTGCATGAAACTTCGTTTAGAGTCTTAGAAACCGCATTGTTAGATGTTTCATGAGTTCGTCAAACTAGTACAAAGCTCATTGAGAAACTTATAGGCACTCATGTTGCATGAAACTTCGTTTACAGTTCTAGAAACGCGTTGTTAGATGTTTCATGAGTTCGTAAAACTTGTACAAAACTCAATGAGACACATATAAGCACTAATGTTGCATGAAACTTGGTTTAGAGTCCTAGAAACGCGTTGTTAGATGTTTCATAAGTTCGTCAAACTTGTACAAAGCTCATTTAGACACTTATAAGCACCCATGTTTCATGAAACTTAGTTTAAAGTCCTAGCAACCACGTTCTTAGATGTTTCAGAAGTTCGTCAAACTTGTACAAAGCTCATTGAGACACTTATAAGCACTCATGTTGAATTAAACTTGGTTTAGAGTCCTAGAAACCGCGTTGTTAGATGTTTCATAAGTTCTTCAAACTAGTACTAAGCTCATTGAGACACTTATAAGCACTCATGTTGCATGAAACTTGGTTTAGAGTCCTAGAAACGCGTTGTTAGATGTTTCATAAGTTCGTCAAACTTGTACAAAGCTCATTGAGACACTTATAAGCACTCATGTTGCATGAAACTTGGTTTAGAGTCCTAGAAACGCGTTCTTAGATGTTTCATAAGTTCGTCAAACTAGTACAAAGCTCATTGAGAAACTTATAAGCACTCATATTGCATGAAACTTAGTTTAAAGTCATAGCAACAACGTTGTTAGATGTTTCATAAGTTCTACAAACTTGTACAACGCTCATTGAGACACTTATAAGCACTCATGTTGCATGAAACTTGGTTTAGAGTCCTAGAAACGCGTTCTTAGAAGTTTCATAAGTTCGTCAAACTTGTACAAAGCTCAATGAGACACTTATAAGCACTCATGTTGAATGAAACTTGGTTTAGAGTCCTAGAAACGCGTTGTTAGATGTTTCATAAGTTATTTAGACTAGTACAAAGCTCATTGAGACACTTATAAGCACTCATGTTGCATGAAACTTGGTTTAGAGTCCTAGAAACGCGTTGGTAGATGTTTCTTAAGTTCGTCAAACTAGTACAAAGCTCATTGAGACACATATAAGCACTCATGTTGCATGAAACTTGGTTCAGAGTCCTAGAAACGCGTTTTTAGATGTTTCATAAGTTCGTAAAACTTGTACAAAGCTCATTGAGACACTTATAAGCACCCATGTTGCATGAAACTTAGTTTAAAGTCCTAGCAACCACGTTGTTAGATTTTTCAGAAGTTCTACAAACTTGTACAACGCTCATTGAGACACTTATAAGCACTCATGTTGCATGAAACTTGGTTTAGAGTCCTAGAAACGCGTTCTTAGAAGTTTCATAAGTTCGTCAAACTAGTACAGAGCTCATTGAGAAACTTATAAGCACTCATGTTGCATGAAACTTCGTTTAGAGTCTTAGAAACCGCGTTGTTAGATGTTTCATGAGTTCGTCAAACTAGTACAAAGCTCATTGAGACACATATAAGCACTCATGTTGCATCAAACTAGGTTTAGAGTCCTAGAAAGGCGTTGTTAGATGTTTCATGAGTTCTTCAAACTTGTACAAAGCTCGTTGAGACACTTATAAGCACTCATGTTGAATGAAACTTGGTTTAGAGTCCTAGAAACGCGTTGTTAGATATTTCATAAGTTCGTCAAACAAGTACAAAGCTCATTGAAAAACTTATGAGCACTCATGTTGCATGAAACTTGGTTTAAAGTCCTAGAAAAGCGTTGTTAGATGTTTTATAAGTTCGTCAAACTAGTTAAAATCTGATTGAGACACTTCTAAGCACGCATGTTGCATGAAACTTGGTGTAGAGTCCTAGAAACGCGTTGTTAGATGTTTTATAAGTTTTTCAAACTTGTACAAAGCTCATTGAGACACTTCTAAGCACTCATGTTGCATGAAACTACGTTTAGAGTCCTAGCAACCACGTTATTAGATGTTTCATAAGTTCGTGAAATTTGTACAAAGCTCATTGAGACACTTATAATCACTCACGATGCATGAAACTTGGTTTAAAGTCCTAGAAACGTGTTGTTAGATGTTTCATAAGTTCGTGAAACTTGTACAAAGCTCATTGGGGAACTTATAAGTACTCATATAGCATGAAACTTGGTTTAGATTCCTAGAAACGCGTTGTTAGATGTTTCACAAATTCGTCAAACTTGTACAAAGCTCATTGAGACACTTATAATCACTCATCTTGTATGAAACCTAGTTTAAAGTCCTAGCAACCACGTTGTTAGATGTATCAGAAGTTCGTCAAACTTGTACAAAGCTCATTGAGACACTTATAAGCACTCATGTTGCATGAAACTTGGTTTAGAGTCCTAGAAACGCGTTCTTAGATGTTTCATAAGTTCGTCAAACTAGTACAAAGCTCATTGTGAAACTTATAAGCACTTATGTTGCATGAAACTTCGTTTAGAGTCTTAGAAACCGCGTTGTTAGATGTTTCATGAGTTCGTCAAACTAGTACAAAGCTCATTGAGAAACTTATAGGCACTCATGTTGCATGAAACTTCGTTTAGAGTTCTAGAAACGCGTTGTTAGATGTTTCATGATTTCGTCAAACTTGTACAAAGCTCATTGAGACACATATAAGCACTAATGTTGCATGTAACTTGGTTTAGAGTCCTATAAACGCGTTGTTAGATGTTTCATAAGTTCGTCAAACTAGTACAAAGCTCATTGAGACACTTATAAGCACTCATGTTTGCATGAATTTCTGTTTAGAGTCCTAGAAACGCGTTGTTACATGTTTCATAAGTTTGTCAACCTAGTAAAAACCTCATTGAGACACTTATAAGCACTCATGTTGCATGAAACTTGGTTTAGAGTCCTAGAAACGAGTTGTTAGATGTTTCATAAGTTCGTGAAACTTGTAAAAAGCTCATTGAGACACTTATAATCACTCACGATGCATGGAACTTGGTTTAAAGTCCTAGAAACGTGTTGTTAGATGTTTCATAAGTTCGTGAAACTTGTACAAAGCTCATTGGGGAACTTATAAGTACTCATGTGACATGAAACTTGGTTTAGAGTCCTAGAAACGCGTTGTTAGATGTTTCATAAGTTCGTCAAACTTGTACAAAGCTCATTGAGACACTTATAAGCACTAATGTTGAATGAAACTTGATTTAGAGTCCTAGAAACGCACTGTTAGATGTTTCATAAGTTCGTCAAACTTGTACAAAGTTCATTGAGACACTTATAAGCAATCATGTTGCATGAAACTTGGTTTAGAGTTGAAACCATGCGTTGTTATAAGTTTCACTCATGTCGTGACTATACAAAGTTGGTTTGAAAGAGTCCTAGAAGCACTCATGTTGCATGAAAGTTGGTTTAGAGTCCTAGAAACGCGTTGTAAGGTGTTTCATAAGTTCGTCAAACTTATACAAAGATCATTGAGACACTTATAAGCACTCATGCTGAATGAAAATTGGTTTAGAGTCCTAGAAACGCGTTGTTAGATGTTTCATAAGTTATTCAAACTAGTACAAAGCTCATTGACACACTTCTAAGCACTCATGTTGCATGAAACTTCGTTTAGAGTCCTAGCAACAACGTTATTAGATGTTTCATAAGTTCGTGAAACTTGTAGAAAGCTCATTGAGACACTTATAATCACTCACGATGCATGAAACTTGGTTTAAAGTCCTAGAAACGTGTTGTTAGATGTTTCATAAGTTCGTGAAACTTGTACAAAGCTCATTGGGGAACTTATAAGTATTCATGTAGCATGAAACTTGGTTTAAAGTCCTAGAAACGCGTTGTTAGATGTTTCACAAATTTGTCAAACTTGTACAAAGCTCATTGAGACACTTATAATCACTTATCTTGCATGAAACTTAGTTTAAAGTCCTAGCAACCACGTTGTTAGATGTATTAGAAGTTTGTTAAACTTGTACAAAGCTCATTGAGACACTTATAAACACTCATGTTGCATGAAACTTGGTTTAGAGTCCTAGAAACGCGTTCTTAGATGTTTCATAAGTTCGTCAAACTAGTACAAAGCTCATTGAGAAACTTATAAGCACTTATGTTGCATGAATCTTCGTTTAGAGTCTTAGAAACCGCGTTGTTAGATGTTTCATGAGTTCGTCAAACTAGTACAAAGCTCATTGAGAAACTTATACGCATTCATGTTGCATGAAACTTCGTTTAGAGTTTTAGAAACCGCGTTGTTAGACGTTTCATAAGTTCTTCAAACTAGTACAAAGCTCATTGAGACACTTATAAGCACTCATGTTGCATGAAACTTGGTTTAGAGTCCTAGAAACGCGTTGTTAGATGTTTCATAAGTTCGTCAAACTTGTACAAATCTCATTGAGACACTTATAAGCACTCATGTTGAATGAAACTTGATTTAGAGTCCTAGAAACACGTTGTTAGATGTTTCATAAGTTCGTCAAACTTGTACAAAGCTCATTGAGACAGTTATAAGCAATCGTGTTGCATGAAACTTTCTTTAGAGTCCTAGAAACCGCGTTGTTATATGTTTCATAAGTTCGTCAGTCTAGTACAAATCTCATTGAAACACTTATAAGCACTCATGTTGCATGAAACTTGGTTTAGAGTCCTAGAAACGAGTTGTTAGATGTTTCATAAGTTCGTCAAACTTATACAAAGCTCATTGAGACACTTATAATCACTCATGTTGAATGAAAATTGGTTTATAGTCCTAGAAACGTGTTGTTAGATGTTTCATAAGTTCGTGAAACTTGTACGGGAAAGAAGCTAAACCGAAATCGAATCCAAAGGAAAGAAACGGGATCGAAATCGAATCTAAGGGAAAGAAGCAAAACCGAAATCGAATCCAAAGGAAAGAAACAAGATCGAAATCGAACTCAAAGGGAAAAAACAAAATCGGAATCAACCGATGAGGAGACGAAGAGGACAAAACGGCGCATGCAAAAGAAAATACAACAAAATAAATAAAAGAAAGAGATAAACTAACTTTACCCTTCACTTGGAGAAGATGAAACAATTAAAAGGAGGCTAAACAATAACTTTATTTATAAAGAGGCCCAAACCAAATCTTTTTAAGAATCTAAACAACTTGGATATTCACAAAATCAAATCTCAAGAAGATACAAATTGGATGTGCAAATCATGTGTTATCCTAAAGTTCAGTAAATATCTAATCATGATTTATCAATATTGAAACCGACCGAGTTGACCCAACATGTACTCGATCACCCGAGCTCGCCTCAAACTCGCCAGGAGATCTGAGGGCTGACTATTGGTACATGGAATTGCACATGCCCAACTCGGCCCATTCATGAGATATTCGGCTCAATCAAATCAACCACAATGCCCAAAGAAATTCAGAGAATAATGCAGATTTGTTTCAGGCCCAATTACTGAAGCCCAAATCTGAAAAGCTTAGTCAAACAGAGGAGCAACTGCTTCCTAGATTCGCGGAGAGTTGAGGATATTGTGGACTAGTTGGGGCGGAAATATCGGAACGGCCCCAACCCGACTAGAAGGAGGAGGCTGCTATAAAGGAGGCTAGACCTAATTTTAGGAGGCTCTCTTCTTGTCTTACATTTTTTCTAGGCCTAAACTCTGAATATTCTTGTTCTTAATCATATATAAACATCTTGTAATCGATTCTCAAATCTTATTATCAATAAAATCGTATCTTTTCATTATTCACATCATTCCATAAGATTTATATTCGGATATTTGGTTACAAAGAGATCGATTCTCATATATCTTTGTGAATGAGTTTTTAGCTTCTTCATAATTCTTAAACTCATTTAACACAAACCTCACATAAACTTAATCAAGATCCATTAAACTAACCACTCATAAACCCATTAAAATTTTATGCCCATTTAACACACAAAAAATATAGCCAAAAACCACTAAACAATTAACTCATAGGCCCATTAATATAAATTTACAAAGAATAAAACTAAAACTCATTTAAGACCAATTTAACAAAAATTGGCCCATTAACAAAAATTAGACTCATTTATCCATCAAGGACCAAGAGCTCAAATACCCTTCGACCAAAATTTATATTCTCTCATACCCTTATGTAATCACAATACCTTTTGACTTTCGTTGACCAAAACTTAAAACACTAAAAAATTTCAAATCTAAACCCTAAACTAATCAAAGGGTCTTGGATTTGGATTTGCGAACCCAAATGGTAATATTTTAACTTCTAAACTTATAAAATTCACTAAATATGATTTTAAAATTGATTTTATAATTATATTTTGATGATTTTTATAAAAACATTTTAAATTTATTTTTTGATTTTTAAAATATTTTTATAAAATTCGTTAAATTAAATTAAAAATATTGGTGTTTTCAGTTTTTGAAAATATTTTTTTTTACTTAAAAATAATTTAAAACGGAAATAATAGCCTTTGACCGAAAGTCAAAGGGTATATGGGAATTTGACTTTCGGTCAAAGGGCATATGAGCCTTTGATCCATTTATCAAATCACATAAAACATTAACCTCTCTAGAGACAACACCTCTATTGCACCTTTTTAATAACACTAAAATCTCCTATACCCCCTTTAATCTCATATGCCCTTCTGAACTACAAAAGACTATTATACCCTTATCACTAATTAATTAAAAACAAAATGAAAAATGAAAATAGATTAATTGGTTTGGTTTTGGTTTTAATTTTTTGGTTTTATCATATTGGTTTGGTTAAGAAAAGAAAAAATAAATAAAAAAAAAAGAAATCGAACCCTCCCCGTCGCGTTTTCTCCGTCGCGTCGCCTCCGAGTCGCCTCCCCTCCTTTCTCTGTCGATTTCAAATCGAAGATCCCGAACTCGTTGCCCTCCATCGTGACTCCTTATCTTCTCCGACGACATTTTGTTGGAAACTCGTCGAGCATCCCCGCAGGTAATGCAGGTAAATCAAATTAGGAATTAGGGTTGTTGTAAATTGATTTGAATAATAGAGTAATTTGTTTTGCTGTAGATTGATGCAATTGAAGAATGTGGTTTATTAATCGTATGAGATTGAATTGTAGTTCGCAAAGAAGAGAATCTATGTATCTCATTCAATCGTTCGTTCATTCCCAAATCGAAGAATTGTTATTTAATATGTAAAACTTTGTATAACTAGTATAATTATTAATTGTAATATACTATGTAAAACTTTGTATAACTAATATAACTGATATTTGTAATATAGCATGTAAAATTTTGTATAACTAGTATAACTGATAATTGTAATGTAGTATGTAAAACTTTGTATAACTGTAGATAACTACGTAGAACTGAGAAGACGCGATTTAACTACAATTTTATGTTCTTATTTTTGGAGGATACAATGGCGAAACACGTCGTATTCTTCAAATATAAAGATTGCATGTATAGTGTAATATTGAAGAAATCGATTGAGGATATAAGTTTGACAATAATTGAAGAAAGGTTGTATAAAAAGCTTGCGTTGGATGAAAGCAAAGTAAAACTGTCACTGAAATACATGCCGATGGTGGTGGGATGTGAGGAGGAACTAAATATTCGTGATGATGAGGATTTGTTCTGTTATCTAACGAACATTGATAGAGATAACCGTAGATCTCTTTTGTTTGTGGAAGAGACGAGTGGATTAGACGAGATAGAGAAGCTTTCAAGAGTGGGGAAAAGTTCCGTTGGTATGAATTACGAACTGATGGATGTAAATGATGATGAAATAGGACTTAATGCCATAACTCCTTACGTAGAAGATGTGGAAGCCAATGTAGAAGAGAATGATGATGATATGAACACCGGAGGTGATCCTTATACGGCTGATGAGACATACACTGCAGGTGAGGCGGACAATGCGGCTAAGAAGGACAACGCGAATGAGACGAATAGGATGGTGATAAGTATGATGGGGAACCATTCGTAGAACAATGTAGTCAGGTTATAGAGGAATGGGAGGATGGATTGGGTTTGACTGACCTTCAAGAGTTTCCAAACAAGAAGGCAATTCAAGAGTTGGTGGATAGAGCCGCATTTTTTAAATGTTTTCGTTATGTAACGAAAAAGTCGGATCCTATACGTTTGGTGATAAAATGTTGTATAGAAAGTTGCAAATGGGGTTTGAGAGCTTCAAAGATTACAAACACTGAACTGTTTTCTATTAGGAGGTACGTGGGGATGCATTCTTGCTCTCGGACTAGTCAAAGTCAAATTAGCCAAAGCAAGAGGAGAGGGTCAGCAGAATTAGTTGCATCTTTTTTGAATGAGGAATATCCAGGTAAAGTGAAAACCCCTCCTCCCCGAGATATCATCAATCTCATACACCTTAAGCTGGGTGTAAAAGTATCTTATTCTACGGCGTTGAGAGGGAAAAATCTGGCTATTAGTCATTTGCGTGGTAGTTCGAAGAAAGCTACAAGATGCTTCCTAGCTACTTGTACATGTTAGAGGAGGCTAATCCAGGAACAAAAACATGTGTGGAGTTGGATGAGGAGCGGGTAAGTTCAAGTACCTTTTCATAGCGTTGGGAGCTTGTATTGATGGGTTTGCGGTGATGAGAAAAGTGATAGTTGTGGATGCTACGTTTCTAAAGAACGGGTATGGTGGTGTACTAGTATTCGCAAAAGCTCAAGATCCTAACCGTCACCACTATCCTCTCACTACAAGAATGCAGGCTATTTCCGACCGTAGTTTTGGTCGGAAATCGGTCGGAAATGTCTATTTCCGACGGATTTCCGACCAAAATTGCGTCGTCGGTTTCAGATGGTCGGAAACCGGTTTTGGTCGGAAAGTGGTCGGAAATTTCCGACCACTATCCTACCAAAATGTGGTCGGAAATTTCCGACCACTCTCCTACCAAAAAGTGGTCGGAAATTTCCGACCACATTTCCGACCACATTTTCTGACGGATTTCCGACGGAAATAAATTACAATTCCGACGGATTTCCAACGGAAATAAATTTTGTTTAAAAAAAATTAAATTCTATTTCCTACGGATTTCCGACGAAAATTAAAAAACGAAAATTAAAAAAAAATTACAAAAAAGAGAAAAAAAACAAATAATGAAAATAAAAACTAAATTCCTGTTCCCGACCCCGATCCAGATCCTGGAGGATAATCTGGGAAACGGCTCATCAAATACGCATTCATCTTCTGGATTTCGCCGCTTGTTTCTTGTCGGATCTTATCAATTGCTTCATCTTTTTCTTTATTCGCATTTCGAAGCGCATCTTTCACCGAGAGATCTCGAGAAGAAGCGATGGATCGGTGGTTGGTACGTAAGGCAAAGACGTCTCTTGGGATTCGGGAAGGGTCCCTAAACCGAAAGGTTTACCTCGATACATAGGAGTCTCCTAGGATCGGAAATTTAAATTATTAATATAATTATATTTTTTTTTAAAAACTATTTAAATATAAAATATTACCTCGAGAACCAATCGGTTTATTTCCGAATTGGTTAGGGTGTTGGAACTGGTTGATTCGTCGGAAGATTGAGTTAAGTGGGTGACTTTCGTTTGCACCCGTTCGACGACTTTACGAACCTTTGGTATAATTTCGCCCGTCTTTTTGTTGGTATGGGTGGTCTCCATAACCTTCAACCAATGAGGTTCGTTACCACCCTCTCGGACTCTCTATTATGGAATTAAAATTTAAATGTTAGTATGATTAATCATAATTATTATAATTTGTATATATTAGTTGGTTTAAAATATACCATGCCATCCGAGATTTGTTCGAAAGTGTTTGCGCCGGCATTGTGAGTTGGAGGCGCCTTCTCGATGGACCCGTCCCCACCTCTGCGGTTTGTGGCGTTTCGCTTGGCTTTTTTTCCGGCCGCTTCCGTCGTCCAATAGTTTTGAAACCCGTCCCAAACAGAAGGGTTTAGGAACGAAGGTTTGTCCCCACCCAAACGTCATTTTTCCTTCCACTCGAACATATGATTCGAGTAGGAAGTCGCACAAGCCTTGTCAAATTCTTCTTGAATTTGACTAGTGAGTTGTGATTCCCAATTAAACTCTTGCTGGAAATTTAAAGTTTATAAATAAATTTCATAAGTTTTTTTAATTTATTTAATAATTTTTTGAGTAAATAAAAAAATTTATTTACTAACCGCAAAAGAACGGAACCATATTTCCCGAAGTTCGGCTGGGAAATCTCGGTATCTTAGATACGGAGCGGGTAACATTCCGTGGATGCATTTAAGAATAGCTTTTGGGATTTTTCCCTCATGTTTAAACCTTAAATTATTTTATAACTAATAATTAATATTTTTAGGTATTATTTTTTTGTAAATTTAAATGTTTGTAAATATTTACCAAGTGACTCGGTTATTGGGAATGGCTTCAAAGTTGGGATCGAGCCGAATCAGTCTCTCCCGTCCTCCCTGCTGGACCAAATCTTCAACAGACATTCTCACGGATTGTGAGGATCCAATACCATCATTAGACCTAATATATTAAAAACATATAAAAAAAACAAATTAGTATTAATTCAAAAAATAAATATAAATAATATTTAAAAAAAAATGATTTATAAGAATATAATTACATTTTTTGGAGATATTTTGGAGAGATTTTGGAGAGATTTTGGAGAATTTTCGGAAGTGTTTTTTTTTAGAGAGTTGTTTGTTGTTTGAGTTGTGAAAAAATGAAAGGGAAGGGGGGTATATATACGAAATGAAAATTGACCGCCAAAGTGAAAAATTTGGCGGAAAAAGAGCGGTCAAAATTCAATGTGGTCGGAAATCGGTAGGAATTTCCGACCGATTTCCGACCACAATTAAATTTTAATATAATTAATTATTGTGGTCGGAAATCGGTAAGAAATTCCGACCGAATTCCGACCAAAATAATTAATTGACCGCCAAACTGAAAAATTTGGCGAAAAAAAGAGCGGTCAAAATTATTGTGGTCGGAATTCGGTAGGAAATTCCGACCGAATTCCGACCACAATAAATTAATTATTTTAAAATTTAATTGTGGTCGGAAATTGGTAGGAAATTCCTACCAATTTCCGACCACAATAAATTAATTATATTAAAATTTAAATATGGTCGGAATTCGGTAGGAATTTCCGACCGAATTCCGACGGAATATGCATGTCATTTAATCCATGCGAACACTTAGCAGTTTCGGGTAAATTTCAAGAACTACGGTCGGATAAAACCGTATTTCGAATAGGTTTAATGGAGTGTTTATATAAGATTTCTTGAACATAACAATATATAAGTATAATATGTTTCACGTTTTCAAATGTTTTTATGAAAATACCAAAATTTTGAAAAAACATATGAAAGTTACATAACTAAGTTGTAATGAAACATATATTCATAAAAATTAAAACTATTTTGCATTTTATGATCATTTTAGACATTTGTAGAGTTTATTTTATTTCTAAAACGTATTGTATAAAGGTATTTCATTGATTCGACAAAAAAAACATCATTTTGAAATGAAACCCTATAACGGTCGGAATTCAGATCGAATCGCTAAGTGTTCGCATGGATTAAATGACATGCATATTCCGTCGGAATTCGGTCGGAAATTCCTACCGAATTCCGACCACAATAAATTAATTATTTTAAAATTTAATTGTGGTCGGAAATTGGTAGGAAATTCCTACCAATTTCCGACCACAATTAATTAATTATATTAAAATTTAAATGTGGTCGGAATTCGGTAGGAAATTCCGACCGAATTCCGACGGAATATGCATGTCATTTAATCCATGCGAACACTTAGCGCTTTCGGTAAATTTCAAGAACTACGGTCGGAAATCGGTAGGAAATTCCTACCGATTTCCGACCGAAGTTCGTGATTTAGTGTATATTTAGTGTTTCGCATAAAAACGTATTTCGAATAGGTTTAATGGAGTGTTTATATAAGATTTCTTGAACATAACAATATATAAGTATAATATGTTTCACGTTTTCAAATGTTTTTATGAAAATACCAAAATTTTGAAAAAACATATGAAAGTTACATAACTAAGTTGTAATGAAACATATATTTATAAAAATTAAAACTATTTTGCATTTTATGATCATTTTAGACATTTGTAGAGTTTATTTTATTTCTAAAACGTATTGTATAAAGGTATTTCATTGATTCGACAAAAAAACATCATTTAGAAATGAAACCCTATAACGGTCGGAATTCGGTCGGAAATGTCCTACCGATTTCCGACCACAAATCAAAAAACGGTAGGAAATCGGTCGGAAATTTCCTACCGAATTCCGACCGAATTTGGGGTTTCGATTTAGTACGAGGTAATTTAGATTTGTCGGCTACCGACGGATTTCCGACCGATTTCCGACCGTTTTTTAAAAATTAAAAAAAAAATTATTTTTTTTAAAATTACTCGATTTGGTACGAGGTAATGGAGTTTCGCCGGCTACCGACCGATTTCCGACCGAATTCCGACCGCAAGTGTAAAAAAATAAAAAAAAATTTAAAAATTTGAAAACGTGTAAAATTTTTGAAAACTCGTTGAAAACTCTTTTCAAAAACTCTTTTCACTTAAAACTCTTTGAAAAAGTGTAAAATTTTTGAAAACTCGTTGAAAACTATTTAATTGAAAAGTCTTTGAAAACTCTTTCAAAAAGTGTAAAAGAATTTAAAACTCTTTGAAAACTTTTTTTAAAACTCTTTGAAAACATTTTGAAAAATTGTAAAATATTTGAAAATTCGTTGAAAACTATTTGAAAAATCTTTGAAAACTCTTTGAAAAAGTGTTAAAGAATTTAAAACTCTTTAAAAAACTTGTTGAAAACTTATTGTAAAATCTTTAAAAACTATTTCAAAACTCTTAATTTGAAAAGTCTTTGAAAAGTGTTTTAAAAATATTTTCAAAAAATTTGAACTTTTTTTCAAACATTTCATTCGGATTCGGTTGAGTCTTCAAAGTGGCGAATCAGATCCCTCCTCAAATTCTCCAACCTCGTCTTCGGACTCTTCATGTACAACAAAATCAACATCTTCTGTTAAATCTACAACCAAATCCACTTGTAATGAAACATCAACTTCTCCCAAATGTCCAACTGTTGTCGCTTGCAAAGGAGGATCGACCTCTGAAGAACTATCATGAACTCTTCCCCTCGGGTTTATTTCTGTAACAACTATCCAAGGATCATGTCTGCTGTGTGGTCGCGGATAAGTCATGTATGATACTTGGTTGACCTGCGATCCAAGAATGAACGGATAATATTTTTGTAACCTCCTCCGAGAATGTATTGTAGTAACACCAAACTCGTCTGTACGTACACCATGTCCTGCAACGGGGCTATACCAATCACAATATAACGTAACACATCTTAGATCGAGCATCCCGCTATAATGCACTTCTAATATCTCATGTAATACCCCGTAGTAAACCAAATCTCCGGCTACCGCCGACACCCCATGGTTTGCCGTCGACCTTGAATTTCCCTCACGAAATATTTTAAAAGCGTATCCACGCGTGCGTACATCGGGTGTGAAACAGCAATATATTGTGGACCGTTCACCACCTCTTCTAACCATGTTGGAATTAACTCTCCTTCGCGCCGCCCGCCGTATACATATAACTTTAACCATTCGCAAATTCTCTTTCTTTGACTTCATTTAATTCATCGTCCGTTGCTTCCGAATCTTCAAATCGTTTTTGCGCCATGCAAATCTCCTCGTACGGCACCAAATCTTCGCAGTTGGTCAAAATATACATGTGCACATTAGCATGCTCAACCTCGCCGAGTCTTCGCCTTTTACCCTTTCCACTTAAACGCCCAACCTCGTCTAAAAAGTTCGGTACATATACCGGATAACAAGCATGCACTCCTCCATCATCATGTCGTTTTTGTTTTCCACTCTTTGTTTGGGTTTGTGGTGGAAAGTAGTACCCAACTAAGTTAGATCTCTCTTCGTTTATGCTTTGGGCAATAATTGAACCTTCAACCCTCGCTAAATTCTTCACTTTTTTCTTCAAATGGTACATGTAGCGCTCGAAAGGATACATCCACCGATATTGAACAGGACCACCAAGTTCTACTTCCCGAGGCAAGTGAATTGGCAAATGTTCCATAACGTCGAAGAAAGAAGGCGGAAATATCTTCTCTAGGTTGCACAATATCACGTGGATCTTCTCGTCAAGATTTCGGATTTCTTCGGCGGAAAGGGATCTCGCAGAAATGTCTCGAAAAAGCTCCTATTCCCGCAATCGCTTCATGGACTTTTTGCGGAAGAAGCCCGTCGAATGCAAATGGAAGAATACGTTGCATAACAACATGACAATCATGACTCTTCATCCCTGAAAACTTACCTTCTCCACGATCAACACGCTTTCTAAGGTTAGAAGAGTAACCATCCGGAAACTTAACACCGTCCATTATCCAGCTAAAGAATTCATGCTTTGCTGAAGCGTTTAACCGAAAAGCAAGGTTGGGGATATCTTCCTTGACTGGTGACATGAAGTTCCTTCCGAGAACAAATAGTCGGCAAGTCTAATCTGGACTTCAAGTTGTCTTTCGTCCTCCCTTTCACGTTCATAATGGTGAACATGATGTTGTCAAAGAAGTTCTTCTCGATGTGCATAACATCTAGGTTGTGCCGAAGTAAATGATCCTTCCAATAAGGCAAATCCCAAAATATGCTCTTTTTGTGCCAGTTATGATGTTCACCATATCCATCCACAACTTGATGTCCGTTACCACCACAACGTACTGTCTTCTCAGCTCCAAAATCTCTAAGTTGAGTTAGTATATGTTCATCGCTTACTTCTTCGGGAGGTCCTTCATAGATTTTCTTCTTCTTCGTAAACAAAGTAGTGCTCCGACGGTATGGATGATCGTTTGGTAAAAATCGTCGATGACAATCAAACCAACATGATTTACGTCCGTTCTTCAAATGGAAAGCATCGGTGTTATCTTGACAATAAGGACAAGATAACCGTCCATGTGTGGTCCATCCAGATAACATACCATATGCCGGAAAATCGCTAATAGTCCACATTAGTACTGCTCGCATCATGAAGTTTTGTTGCATTGATATGTCGTACGTTTCAACTCCACTCTCCCATAACATCTTCAACTCATGTATCAACGGCTGCATAAATATGTCTAGTGCTCTCTTCGGATGCTCGGCCAGGAACAAGAATAGATAGGAACAAAAACTCCCTAACCATGCACAATGACGGAGGCAGGTTGTAAGGCGTGACGATCACCGGCCATAAAGAATATTGTCTCCCATGTTTCCCAAAAGGGTTGAAACCATCGTACTTAATCCCAAATACACATTGCGACTCTCACTTGCGAAACTAGGATACACATTTTGAAAATGTTTTCATGCTTGAGCATCCGAAGGATGTGCTATCTCTCCATTTAACATCTCATGTTCCGCATGCCATCTCATCGAACTTGTTGTGCGCTCCGACTGATATAACCTCTTCAGTCTATCCGTTAACGGCAAATACCACATTCTCTTATAAGGTATGGACACTCTTCCACCGTTTCTTTATATCGTGGTTTCTTACGAACCGGCATGCCGAGCGGTTTTCATCTCTTCTCCAATATAACATACGCTATCGACGCACACATCGATAATCCGATACGGTAATCCTAGACCGATACCAACTTCTCGATTTCATAATACGTCCCCGGTGCCATATTATCTTCGGGCAAAATGTCTTTGATCGACCAGCCCACGCAAGATTGTAATCCGTTTTGATAGACATCATTCTTGTCGCAATTTGAAAGAGGTGAATGACCTTCTCTACACCCACCATATAACGGGTTCTTAGCGGCATCCAACATGTCAAAGAATTTTTGCGCTTCCACATTTGGCTCCTCCAATGTAGGCTCATGATGATCTCCAACAAACGACGGCATAGTTTCGCGAAAAATATCATTTACCATTTGCACGGTCCTATCTACAAATATAGGTTCTTCTACCGGAGGGACAACTAAATTATTATCATAATATTGTACATTACTACTACTAGGATAATTTACCATCAAATCATTTTCCCCATGAGAATACCATATTTTATACGCCGGCGTAAAACCAACATTATATAAATGCTTCCATACTACTTTTACCAAAACATTTCTACGATTATCGCAATTTTTACAAGGACAATACATTTTACCTCGTTGCTACGGTTCTTTCTTGAATTGCGGCAAACTCCATAAATTGTTTAAGCCCCTCCGCAAATTCTTCCGAAAGTAATCCCGTCGCCGGATCTTTATGATTTCCATCCATCCACGATCTAAAATAACTCATTATAATAATTTTTATTGAATTTTGTGGTAAATGGAGATTGATAAGAGAAATTGTTAATTTGTATTGAATTTTGTGGTAAATGGAGATTGATAAGAGAAATTGTGAGAAAGAAGAAGTGAGGTGTGATATATATAAGAAAAATTTCCTACCGATTTCCGACCGATTTCCTACCACAATTGATCCGTTGCACAACGGTAACGAAACGTTAAAATATCGGTCGGAAATCGGTCGGAAAAATTTTCCGTCGGAAATTGGTCGGAAAGTGGTAGGAAATTTCCTACCAATTTCCGACGGATTACTTTTCCGACCGATTTCCGACCGATATTTTAACGTTTCGTTACCGTTGTGCAACGGATCAATTGTGGTAGGAAATCGGTCGGAAATCGGTAGGAAATTTTCGACGGAAATCCGACCAAAATAAATTCCGACGGAATCCGACCGATTTCCTACCAAATTCCGACCAAATTTTTGTGTCGGAATTTGGTCGGAAATTTCCGACCGATTACCGACCAATATCCATGTAGTCGGAAATCGGTCGGAAAGTGGTCGGAAATTTCCGACCACGTTTTTACGGTCGGAAATGTGGTAGGAAATTACCCCGTTTTCTTGTAGTGTCTTGCTATTGGTGTACTCGACGGTGAGAATAAATCTAGTTGGACTTGGTTTTTCGAGATGCTCAGAAGTGTTATATCGGACTCTTCCGAATTAGTTTTTATGAGAGACAGAAACCAAAGCCTAATCACGGTTGTAGCTACTGTGTTTCCACAAGCTCATCATGGACATTGTATATGGCATTTGTCTCAGAACGTAAGAGGTCATGCTAGTAACAACAACAAAGCCGTTGTCGGGTGGAGATTTATGGAGTTAGCTAGGTGCTTCACGATGGCTGAGTTCGAGTCTATGTACGCATTATTCAAGACGCGATATCCTTCAGCATATAAGTATGTGGAAGAGCAGACAGAGAAAGACACTTGGGCCAGGGTATTTTTCCCGCGTGATAGATACAATTTAGACACAAGCAACAGCAGTGGAGTCAATGAACACCTTGTTTAAGGACGCGAGGAAGTATTCTTTGATACCGATGTTAGATACAATAATTGGTACAATCTCTCGGTGGTTTAACCAACGTTGGAAGGAAGTTATCGCCGCGTCGATTAACACCAAACTTTTTCCTCTTGTCGAAAACCACCTACACAATATGTGGGCCAAAGCCGACAAAACACCGGTGCGGGAGCTAAATAGTTTTCAGCTTGAGTTCGAGGTAACGGACACCGACGATAGTAAGCATTATTTGGTTAACTTCGAGGTAAGAAGTCTTGTTCCTGCAAGGTGTATGATTATGACAAGTATCCTTGTTTGCACGGCCTCGCCGCTTACTTATTTAAGATTAATAACGACATTCATGGTGAAGGCCTAATACCGTATCGTGAGTTGTGTTCAGAGTATTACTGGGTAGAACTGTGGGGACAAGCTTATTTCTCTACCATTTATTCGGTGTCTGACAAGGCTGATTGGAACGTACCAGGTTACATCCGAGATCGGCAGGTGATACCAAAAGATCGCATCAAGAAGAAGGGGAGAAAACAGGATAAGAGGAAGCCATCCGTTGGAGAACGACGTAAAAGAACGCAAAACAAAAGGCGACAGAGGCAAAATTTTGGATTCAATTGGTTGTTGTTTGGAACATGTCGTTATCCGAGTGAATAAACATATGTATTATTATGATTGTTTGCAAGATTTTCTTTTGGATTCAATTAGCTGAACTTATGTAATATTATGATTGTGTTGTTGAACTTATGTAGTACTGTGGAATACTATGGATTAGTACTACTCTTCGATTTCATTGATTTGATATTTGAATGCAAATTAGTATAAAACTTGTAATATAACACTTTTGTTTATATATTTGAGTGTAAACATAGTTTACAAAATTAAATTTCAAAAGAACATATGAAAACACTCATTTAAAAAAAATCTATTGTATATTCCATGTTCTTTATAGGAACACTTTCTTAGTGAGAACAAGTTCTAAAAGGTCTTTTCACAAAACGTTGATTTCTAACATATTATTGCAATAACCACATATTATTACATTTTAATGAAGATTTGTAAAACGTAAAACTACTTTAACAAATTAATTTGTTTGGTAAAACTAAAAAAACATGAAATCATGAAAAGTAAAACTATGAAGAACTTTTGTAAAACCATAAACTCGGGTAAAACATTGGTAAAACTATGTGCATTTTTTTGGAGGGAAACCAAAATTCGTTTTGGCGCCTAAATTTCGTTTTTGTCCAAGAATGGTCAAAAAGCTGATTTTGTCATTATGTTCTTGCCTAGATTCTCGGGTCATGTCTATCTAAGTCGAATCCCCTTTATTTAACACACATTTCAACTCATTTCACTCCATTTCTCTCTCTTTCTCTCTTGTTCAACATTTTTTCTTCTCTCTTGTTTAACGTTTTTTTCTTCTCTCTTTATATCTTTTCTCTCTCAAATCTCTCAATTCATGGATCCATACGAGGAGAGACGTGAGATGAAAAAGAATAAGCGACTTTACGAGAGGCGATACCACGTTGCCGATGCACAATACGGGATTCCAAGTCGTTGTCCATGTGGGGGAGAAATCATTCACGATTCTTCTCCAACTCCAAAATATCGATCAGATTTTGATACCTTACCAGGGAGAAGGTATTTCACCTGCAAGACATACAAGGTAAATGTTTTATTTTTAATTTCACAGAGCTAATACTGTAATTTACTAAGTGAAACTTATTGTGTAAAATTGAATAAAACTGTAATTTACTAAGTGAAACTTATTGTGAGAAACTAAGTAAAACTGTAAGTTACTAAGTGAAACTATGTTCATCGTTCAGGACGATGGGTTGCACTTTCGTCAACCATGGGTTTTCGGTGTTCAGGAGGAAGTTGAAAAACTAAGGAAGGAGGTGAAAGATTTGGTTAAAGAGATCGCAAACCTCAAGGATCTTATTGTTGGACCCCGTACTTGAATCTTCAACAGACATTCTCACGGATTGTGAGGATCCAATACCATCATTAGACCTAATATATTAAAAACATATAAAAAAAACAAATTAGTATTAATTCAAAAAATAAATATAAATAATATTTAAAAAAAAATGATTTATAAGAATATAATTACATTTTTTGGAGATATTTTGGAGAGATTTTGGAGAGATTTTGGAGAATTTTCGGAAGTGTTTTTTTTTAGAGAGTTGTTTGTTGTTTGAGTTGTGAAAAAATGAAAGGGAAGGGGGTATATATACGAAATGAAAATTGACCGCCAAAGTGAAAAATTTGGCGGAAAAAGAGCGGTCAAAATTCAATGTGGTCGGAAATCGGTAGGAATTTCCGACCGATTTCCGACCACAATTAAATTTTAATATAATTAATTATTGTGGTCGGAAATCGGTAAGAAATTCCGACCGAATTCCGACCAAAATAATTAATTGACCGCCAAACTGAAAAATTTGGCGAAAAAAAGAGCGGTCAAAATTATTGTGGTCGGAATTCGGTAGGAAATTCGACCGAATTCCGACCACAATAAATTAATTATTTTAAAATTTAATTGTGGTCGGAAATTGGTAGGAAATTCCTACCAATTTCCGACCACAATAAATTAATTATATTAAAATTTAAATATGGTCGGAATTCGGTAGGAATTTCCGACCGAATTCCGACGGAATATGCATGTCATTTAATCCATGCGAACACTTAGCAGTTTCGGGTAAATTTCTAGGTTTAATGTCGGATAAAACCGTATTTCGAATAGGTTTAATGGAGTGTTTATATAAGATTTCTTGAACATAACAATATATAAGTATAATATGTTTCACGTTTTCAAATGTTTTTATGAAAATACCAAAATTTTGAAAAAACATATGAAAGTTACATAACTAAGTTGTAATGAAACATATATTCATAAAAATTAAAACTATTTTGCATTTTATGATCATTTTAGACATTTGTAGAGTTTATTTTATTTCTAAAACGTATTGTATAAAGGTATTTCATTGATTCGACAAAAAAAACATCATTTTGAAATGAAACCCTATAACGGTCGGAATTCAGTCGAAACTGCTAAGTGTTCGCATGGATTAAATGACATGCATATTCCGTCGGAATTCGGTCGGAAATTCCTACCGAATTCCGACCACAATAAATTAATTATTTTAAAATTTAATTGTGGTCGGAAATTGGTAGGAAATTCCTACCAATTTCCGACCACAATTAATTAATTATATTAAAATTTAAATGTGGTCGGAATTCGGTAGGAAATTCCGACCGAATTCCGACGGAATATGCATGTCATTTAATCCATGCGAACACTTAGCAGTTTCGGTAAATTTCAAGAACTACGGTCGGAAATCGGTAGGAAATTCCTACCGATTTCCGACCGAAGTTCGTGATTTAGTGTATATTTAGTGTTTCGCATAAAAACGTATTTCGAATAGGTTTAATGGAGTGTTTATATAAGATTTCTTGAACATAACAATATATAAGTATAATATGTTTCACGTTTTCAAATGTTTTTATGAAAATACCAAAATTTTGAAAAAACATATGAAAGTTACATAACTAAGTTGTAATGAAACATATATTTATAAAAATTAAAACTATTTTGCATTTTATGATCATTTTAGACATTTGTAGAGTTTATTTTATTTCTAAAACGTATTGTATAAAGGTATTTCATTGATTCGACAAAAAAACATCATTTAGAAATGAAACCCTATAACGGTCGGAATTCGGTCGGAAATGTCCTACCGATTTCCGACCACAAATCAAAAAACGGTAGGAAATCGGTCGGAAATTTCCTACCGAATTCCGACCGAATTTGGGGTTTCGATTTAGTACGAGGTAATTTAGATTTGTCGGCTACCGACGGATTTCCGACCGATTTCCGACCGTTTTTTAAAAATTAAAAAAAAAATTATTTTTTTTAAAATTACTCGATTTGGTACGAGGTAATGGAGTTTCGCCGGCTACCGACCGATTTCCGACCGAATTCCGACCGCAGTGTAAAAAAATAAAAAAAAAATTTAAAAATTTGAAAACGTGTAAAATTTTTGAAAACTCGTTGAAAACTCTTTTCAAAAACTCTTTTCACTTAAAACTCTTTGAAAAAGTGTAAAATTTTTGAAAACTCGTTGAAAACTATTTAATTGAAAAGTCTTTGAAAACTCTTTCAAAAAGTGTAAAAGAATTTAAAACTCTTTGAAAACTTTTTTTAAAACTCTTTGAAAACATTTTGAAAAATTGTAAAATATTTGAAAATTCGTTGAAAACTATTTGAAAAATCTTTGAAAACTCTTTGAAAAAGTGTTAAAGAATTTAAAACTCTTTAAAAAACTTGTTGAAAACTTATTGTAAAATCTTTAAAAACTATTTCAAAACTCTTAATTTGAAAAGTCTTTGAAAAGTGTTTTAAAAATATTTTCAAAAAATTTGAACTTTTTTTCAAACATTTCATTCGGATTCGGTTGAGTCTTCAGTGGCAGAATCAGATCCCTCCTCAAATTCTCCAACCTCGTCTTCGGACTCTTCATGTACAACAAAATCAACATCTTCTGTTAAATCTACAACCAAATCCACTTGTAATGAAACATCAACTTCTCCCAAATGTCCAACTGTTGTCGCTTGCAAAGGAGGATCGACCTCTGAAGAACTATCATGAACTCTTCCCCTCGGGTTTATTTCTCGTAACAACTATCCAAGGATCATGTCCGCCGTGTGGTCGCGGATAAGTCATGTATGATACTTGGTTGACCTGCGATCCAAGAATGAACGGATAATATTTTTGTAACCTCCTCCGAGAATGTATTGTAGTAACACCAAACTCGTCTGTACGTACACCATGTCCTGCAACGGGGCTATACCAATCACAATATAACGTAACACATCTTAGATCGAGCATCCCGCTATAATGCACTTCTAATATCTCATGTAATACCCCGTAGTAAACCAAATCTCCGGCTACCGCCGACACCCCATGGTTTGCCGTCGACCTTGAATTTCCCTCACGAAATATTTTAAAAGCGTATCCACGCGTGCAGTACATCGGGTGTGAAACAGCAATATATTGTGGACCGTTCACCACCTCTTCTAACCATGTTGGAATTAACTCTCCTTCGCGCTGCCTGCCGTATACATATAACTTTAACCATTCTGCAAATTCTCTTTCTTTGACTTCATTTAATTCATCGTCTGTTGCTTCCGAATCTTCAAATCGTTTTTGCGCCATGCAAATCTCCTCGTACGGCACCAAATCTTCGCAGTTGGTCAAAATATACATGTGCACATTAGCATGCTCAACCTCGCTGAGTCTTCGCCTTTTACCCTTTCCACTTAAACGCCCAACCTGTCTAAAAAGTTCTGGTACATATACCGGATAACAAGCATGCACTCCTCCATCATCATGTCGTTTTTGTTTTCCACTCTTTGTTTGGGTTTGTGGTGGAAAGTAGTACCCAGCTAAGTTAGATCTCTCTTCGTTTATGCTTTGGGCAATAATTGAACCTTCAACCCTCGCTAAATTCTTCACTTTTTTCTTCAAATGGTACATGTAGCGCTCGAAAGGATACATCCACCGATATTGAACAGGACCACCAAGTTCTACTTCCCGAGGCAAGTGAATTGGCAAATGTTCCATAACGTCGAAGAAAGAAGGCGGAAATATCTTCTCTAGGTTGCACAATATATCACAGGATCTCTCTCGTCAAGATTTCGGATTTCAGAAATGTCTCGGCGGAAAGGGATCTCGCAGAAATGCTCGAAAAAGCTATTCCCGCAATCCCGCGCTCGCTTCATGGACTTTTTGCGGAAGAAGCCCGTCGAATGCAAATGGAAGAATACGTTGCATAACAACATGACAATCATGACTCTTCATCCCTGAAAACTTACCTTCTCCACGATCAACACAGTTTCTAAGGTTAGAAGAGTAACCATCCGGAAACTTAACACCGTCCATTATCCGGCTAAAGAATTCATGCTTTGCTGAAGCGTTTAACCGAAAAGCGGGTTGGGGATATCTTCCTTGACCGGTGACATGAAGTTCCTTCCGAGAACAAATAGTCGGCAAGTCTAATCTGGACTTCAAGTTGTCTTTCGTCCTCCCTTTCACGTTCATAATGGTGAACATGATGTTGTCAAAGAAGTTCTTCTCGATGTGCATAACATCTAGGTTGTGCCGAAGTAAATGATCCTTCCAATAAGGCAAATCCCAAAATATGCTCTTTTTGTGCCGCTTATGATGTTACCACCACAATATCCATCCACAACTGTGATGTCCGTTACCACCACAACGGCTCCAAAATCTCTCCAAAATCTCTAAGTTGAGTTAGTATATGTTCATCTAAGTTGAGTTAGTATATGCTTACTTCTTCGGGAGGTCCTTCATAGATTTTCTTCTTCTTCGTAAACAAAGTAGTGCTCCGACGGTATGGATGATCGTTTGGTAAAAATCGTCGATGACAATCAAACCAACATGATTTACGTCCGTTCTTCAAATGGAAAGCATCGGTGTTATCTTGACAATAAGGACAAGATAACCGTCCATGTGTGGTCCATCCAGATAACATACCATATGCCGGAAAATCGCTAATAGTCCACATTAGTATCGCTCGCATCATGAAGTTTTGTTGCATTGATATGTCGTACGTTTCAACTCCACTCTCCCATAACATCTTCAACTCATGTATCAACGGCTGCATAAATATGTCTAGTGCTCTCTTCGGATGCTCGGCCCAGAACAAGAATAGATAGGAACAAAAACTCCCTAACCATGCACAATGACGGAGCGGGTTGTAAGGCGTGACGATCACCGGCCATAAAGAATATTGTCTCCCATGTTTCCCAAAAGGGTTGAAACCATCAGTACTTAATCCCAAATACACATTGCGACTCTCACTTGCGAAACTAGGATACACATTTTGAAAATGTTTTCATGCTTGAGCATCTGAAGGATGTGCTATCTCTCCATTTAACATCTCATGTTCCGCATGCCATCTCATCGAACTTGTTGTGCGCTCCGACTGATATAACCTCTTCAGTCTATCCGTTAACGGCAAATACCACATTCTCTTATAAGGTATGGACACTCTTCCACCAGTTTCTTTATATCGTGGTTTCTTACAGAACCGGCATGCCGAGCGGTTTTCATCTCTTCTCCAATATAACATACAGTTATCGACGCACACATCGATAATCTGATACGGTAATCCTAGACCAGATACCAACTTCTCGATTTCATAATACGTCCCCGGTGCCATATTATCTTCGGGCAAAATGTCTTTGATCAGACCAGCCCACGCAAGATTGTAATCCGTTTTGATAGACATCATTCTTGTCGCAGCTGAAAGAGGTGAATGACCTTCTCTACACCCACCATATAACGGGTTCTTAGCGGCATCCAACATGTCAAAGAATTTTTGCGCTTCCACATTTGGCTCCTCCAATGTAGGCTCATGATGATCTCCAACAAACGACGGCATAGTTTCGCGAAAAATATCATTTACCATTTGCACGGTCCTATCTACAAATATAGGTTCTTCTACGGAGGGACAACTAAATTATTATCATAATATTGTACATTACTACTACTAGGATAATTTACCATCAAATCATTTTCCCCATGAGAATACCATATTTTATACGCCGGCGTAAAACCAACATTATATAAATGCTTCCATACTACTTTTACCAAAACATTTCTACGATTATCGCAATTTTTACAAGGACAATACATTTTACTGTTGCTACGGTTCTTTCTTGAATTGCGGCAAACTCCATAAATTGTTTAAGCCCCTCCGCAAATTCTTCCGAAAGTAATCCCGTCGCCGGATCTTTATGATTTCCATCCATCCACGATCTAAAATAACTCATTATAATAATTTTTATTGAATTTTGTGGTAAATGGAGATTGATAAGAGAAATTGTTAATTTGTATTGAATTTTGTGGTAAATGGAGATTGATAAGAGAAATTGTGAGAAAGAAGAAGTGAGGTGTGATATATATAAGAAAAATTTCCTACCGATTTCCGACCGATTTCCTACCACAATTGATCCGTTGCACAACGGTAACGAAACGTTAAAATATCGGTCGGAAATCGGTCGGAAAAATTTTCCGTCGGAAATTGGTCGGAAAGTGGTAGGAAATTTCCTACCAATTTCCGACGGATTACTTTTCCGACCGATTTCCGACCGATATTTTAACGTTTCGTTACCGTTGTGCAACGGATCAATTGTGGTAGGAAATCGGTCGGAAATCGGTAGGAAATTTTCGACGGAAATCCGACCAAAATAAATTCCGACGGAAATCCGAC
The DNA here is from genome assembly GCA_963556525.1 of Cochlearia excelsa. NCBI lineage: Eukaryota > Viridiplantae > Streptophyta > Magnoliopsida > Brassicales > Brassicaceae > Cochlearia > Cochlearia excelsa. Next base: position 31,392,478 of record OY748327.1, on the reverse strand, counting down.
CGATTTCCTACCAAATTCCGACCAAATTTTTGTGTCGGAATTTGGTCGGAAATTTCCGACCGATTACCGACCAATATCCATGTAGTCGGAAATCGGTCGGAAAGTGGTCGGAAATTTCCGACCACGTTTTTACGGTCGGAAATGTGGTAGGAAATTACCCTGTTTTCTTGTAGTGTCTTGCTATTGGTGTACTCGACGGTGAGAATAAATCTAGTTGGACTTGGTTTTTCGAGATGCTCAGAAGTGTTATATCGGACTCTTCCGAATTAGTTTTTATGAGAGACAGAAACCAAAGCCTAATCACGGTTGTAGCTACTGTGTTTCCACAAGCTCATCATGGACATTGTATATGGCATTTGTCTCAGAACGTAAGAGGTCATGCTAGTAACAACAACAAAGCCGTTGTCGGGTGGAGATTTATGGAGTTAGCTAGGTGCTTCACGATGGCTGAGTTCGAGTCTATGTACGCATTATTCAAGACGCGATATCCTTCAGCATATAAGTATGTGGAAGAGCAGACAGAGAAAGACACTTGGGCCAGGGTATTTTTCCCGCGTGATAGATACAATTTAGACACAAGCAACAGTGTGGAGTCAATGAACACCTTGTTTAAGGACGCGAGGAAGTATTCTTTGATACCGATGTTAGATACAATAATTGGTACAATCTCTCAGTGGTTTAACCAACGTTGGAAGGAAGTTATCGCTGCGTCGATTAACACCAAACTTTTTCCTCTTGTCGAAAACCACCTACACAATATGTGGGCCAAAGCTGACAAAACACCGGTGCGGGAGCTAAATAGTTTTCAGCTTGAGTTCGAGGTAACGGACACCGACGATAGTAAGCATTATTTGGTTAACTTCGAGGTAAGAAGTCTTGTTCCTGCAAGGTGTATGATTATGACAAGTATCCTTGTTTGCACGGCCTCGCCGCTTACTTATTTAAGATTAATAACGACATTCATGGTGAAGGCCTAATACCGTATCGTGAGTTGTGTTCAGAGTATTACTGGGTAGAACTGTGGGGACAAGCTTATTTCTCTACCATTTATTCGGTGTCTGACAAGGCTGATTGGAACGTACCAGGTTACATCCGAGATCGGCGAGGTGATACCAAAAGATCGCATCAAGAAGAAGGGGAGAAAACAGGATAAGAGGAAGCCATCCGTTGGAGAACGACGTAAAAGAACGCAAAACAAAAGGCGACAGAGGCAAAATTTTGGATTCAATTGGTTGTTGTTTGGAACATGTCGTTATCCGAGTGAATAAACATATGTATTATTATGATTGTTTGCAAGATTTTCTTTTGGATTCAATTAGCTGAACTTATGTAATATTATGATTGTGTTGTTGAACTTATGTAGTACTGTGGAATACTATGGATTAGTACTACTCTTCGATTTCATTGATTTGATATTTGAATGCAAATTAGTATAAAACTTGTAATATAACACTTTTGTTTATATATTTGAGTGTAAACATAGTTTACAAAATTAAATTTCAAAAGAACATATGAAAACACTCATTTAAAAAAAATCTATTGTATATTCCATGTTCTTTATAGGAACACTTTCTTAGTGAGAACAAGTTCTAAAAGGTCTTTTTCACAAAACGTTGATTTCTAACATATTATTGCAATAACCACATATTATTACATTTTAATGAAGATTTGTAAAACGTAAAACTACTTTAACAAATTAATTTGTTTGGTAAAACTAAAAAAACATGAAATCATGAAAAGTAAAACTATGAAGAACTTTTGTAAAACCATAAACTCGGGTAAAACATTGGTAAAACTATGTGCATTTTTTTGGAGGGAAACCAAAATTCGTTTTGGCGCCTAAATTTCGTTTTGGTCCAAGAATGGTCAAAAAGCTGATTTTGTCATTATGTTCTGCCTAGATTCTCGGGTCATGTCTATCTAAGTCGAATCCCCTTTATTTAACACACATTTCAACTCATTTCACTCCATTTCTCTCTCTTTCTCTCTTGTTCAACATTTTTTCTTCTCTCTTGTTTAACGTTTTTTTCTTCTCTCTTTATATCTTTTCTCTCTCAAATCTCTCAATTCATGGATCCATACGAGGAGAGACGTGAGATGAAAAAGAATAAGCGACTTTACGAGAGGCGATACCACGTTGCCGATGCACAATACGGGATTCCAAGTCGTTGTCCATGTGGGGGAGAAATCATTCACGATTCTTCTCCAACTCCAAAATATCGATCGATTTTGATACCTTACCAGGGAGAAGGTATTTCACCCGCAAGACATACAAGGTAAATGTTTTATTTTTAATTTCACGAGCTAATACTGTAATTTACTAAGTGAAACTTATTGTGTAAAATTGAATAAAACTGTAATTTACTAAGTGAAACTTATTGTGAGAAACTAAGTAAAACTGTAAGTTACTAAGTGAAACTATGTTCATCGTTCAGGACGATGGGTTGCACTTTCGTCAACCATGGGTTTTCGGTGTTCAGGAGGAAGTTGAAAAACTAAGGAAGGAGGTGAAAGATTTGGTTAAAGAGATCGCAAACCTCAAGGATCTTATTGTTGGACCCCGTACTTGAATCTTCTAGTTCTATTCGGATTTATGTTGGCATCTTTTTATGTTTGGTTTGATGTTATGTTATGTTAAGTGTTGAACTTTTCTTTTGTTTTTCGGATTGAGTTTATTTTAATGGAGTCAAGTGATGTTATGTTTAGCCTTGAAATTATCATAAGTACCATAAACATCCGAAAATACCATAATCCAAAAATCCAAAAGTACCATAAACATCCGAAAATACATTAATCCAAAAATCCAAAAGCATCACAACCATCCGAAAATACCATAACCGAAAATACCATAATCTAGAAATCCAAAAGTAGTAACACAATTCCGAAAATACCATAACCGAAAATCCAAAGTACCATTACAATTACAATTCAAACAAATCACTTCTTTCTTCTTCCTTTCTGCTTACCTGAACCGCCTCCACCAAAACCACCCGCACGTGAAGCACATGCATCATTCACAAAAGCCTCTAAAATGGTTAATCTGTCACCCATTGTATCAACCTTCTTCTCAACTCTTTTAATGACCGTCACACATTTCTTCATGGTTTTCAAAATATCTGTGACGTTCTCAACTCCCTCCACCACCGTAGCTTCTATTTCTTCTGTCTCTTTCTCTCGCCCAGCAACATCTTCATCCAACATGTCTTTGAACCAGATTGTTAGTCCTTTTGCATGGCGCTTATTCCAACTGTTGACCGCTAGATCAAACTTATCCTCGTCATCATCAACTTCAAATATTTCATCTAACAACTCTTTTTCTTCTGTGCTCACAAAGATAATACTGTCAATATCCTGTAAATACCAAAATATTAATTCAAAGTTAATAATACAACACCAGTTCTACCTTAGTTCTACACTAGTTCTACCTTAGTTCTACATTAGTTCTACCATAGTTCTACAATAGTTCTACCTTAGTTCTACACTAGTTCCCATGAAAATATTAGTAAACTTACAGTCTCACGATCAAGTTCTTTGTATATCTCTGAGAGTGGCATCCCTGTCATTCCAGTCCGTTTGAACGAGGACTTGCACATCTTCGGACACTTCTCATCTGCTCCTACGACCGGTTCTCTAAACACACGTCCCAGTTTAGGAATTGCCTCGAAGGCAAGAATCTACAAAACACCAAAATTCATCATCACCAACTTTTTGTAACAATACTAACAATCAATGTAATTATTTTAGTAACTGACTTCTAAGGGGAGACAAAATCCTGGTACAGGCCACAAGGTAAACGGATTCGAAGGGACAACACCTCCAAAATGGTTCATAGTGTGTGAGATCTCATCCAACATGTATTCAAACGAGAATCTACCCCAAGGAAACGTCTTGCATAAGTCAAGATCATCCACTGCTCTTTGGAAAAATGGCAAGACATTCTTCGAGCTTGGGCCAGTCTTCGTTTGCGCGCAAACGACACTTCCTAAGAAGAATAAAATCGCCATATTCAGTCTGTCTTTACGGGGTCCCATTTTCAGAAGCTTCTCTTTCACATCCTCCAATCTTATGTGTTCCCCTTTTTTGAAATGCCTCTCAACAAACTTTATCCCACCACTATTCTTGTAGTCCAGAGGATAGTTCCGACAGTTGAGTCCTGATATCAATGCGTGTTCCCTGAGACCATAACGGATGGGAACGCCATTGACAACAAACCAAGCTTCTCTCTGCTTGTTGGTTTCGGCTGTCCTCATCAACAGCATCCACATTCCTTGAACCTTGTGGTTTTTCTCTTTTTCCATATGAAAAATGTGTCTAAACTGAGGATGCTCAAGAAACCACTTCTTCTCAGAGTTATTCAAAGCTGGTTGTATATCTTCAAATAGCGTCTCAATTGCGTCTTTTATGAAACACTTTGTCCCTATCTTGATTTGTTTCTTGTACTCGGATGGAGGAAAATACATCTTTGATGGTTTGATTGCCTCAGGATCCTGCAAGACAATAAAATACACTTTATAACATTAACACAGTAATCTTCAGTAATCCTAAGTTTTCCTATCACTGGTGTAACACCAAATTCTCCTAAATCTATTGTCCAATATTCCTTAGTTTTCCTAGTTTCACAACGAATGATACACAAATTAAATGACTAATTTCTTACTTCATCATCGTATGAGCCAAATGAATTCTGGTCCTCCTCGTAAACATTCACTTCTCCCTCTGATTCTACTTCTTCTTCTGAATTTTTATCACCAACACCTTCTTCTTCGTCGTCGTCTTGGAGATCTTGTTCTTCTCCTCCTTTTTCACCATCTTCTTCTTCGTCGTCTACTTCTTCTTCTTCGTCTTCTACTCCTTTTTCTCCTTTCTCACCATCTTCTTCTTCCTTTTCTTCGTCTTGCATCTCTTTATCGGAGATTGTTTTTTCCGAATCATGACTATGAACAATTGTTTCACCTTCAAATGGCTCTTCGTTTATCGGTTCGGATATATCAGAAGCAGCATTCGCATCGTTCTTCTCCGTCGCAGTGGTCGTCGCAGTCGAAGACGTAGATGATATCATTCTTACAAATCGAAGAGGCTTCGTTATCCTCCTTCTTTTCTTCTTCTCCTGACTAATCTTGTAATGAGTCATCAATGTATCTTCATCTAAAGGTAATATCTTCGGCGAAGAATTCCTTTTACCCCGCCGTTTATCCTTCTTCTTATTCTGTTTTCCTTGAGACCCTTCTTCATCTCTTAGAACTTTGTTTCTCTTTCCACCCCTCGTTTCCACCATAACTTACAGATTTCGATTTTGAGATACAATTGCTTGATTGTAGTTTTCGATTTTGGAGAGATTTTGTGAGTTAAGGTTTTTTGTTTTTCGATTTTGAGAGTTAGGGTTTATTTTTCGATTTTCAGTTTTCCAGTTTTACTTGGTTTGGTACGATTTTATTTTGGTTTTCGTTCATCGGTTAACTCGGTATACAATTAACCGATTTGGTTTACAAAATAAGTGGGTCGGGTCGGGTTTGTCGGATCGGGTGGGTAATATCCGGGGTTGACTCGTAAATACTGTAGTCAACTGACCTTTTTTGTCATTTAATGAAAAAAATCCCTTCAAAGAAAAATCAAAAATAAAATCAAAAAACAGATGTCCTAGAAAGATTTTCGTTTAAGAGAAAGGGGCAATAGAGGTGATGTCTCACCTCTCTATTGTCCATTTCTCAGCGAAGAAGCAAAAGAAGCCTAGAAATCGCATCAATGGCACGAACCAGCGATTCGTTCATCGAACAACGATATCGATCTTGTTCGATTACTTAGAATCAAGCTCTAGAACTTCACGTTCCATAGTAATCGCAAGCTCGAGCTCGACGAGTGTGTAAATTTCATTGCAGGACAAAACGAAAGTAATATCTTCTTCTTCTTCGTTTAGATCTTGTTTTTTTATTTATTGTGTTTGATTTCACGCATTGTGTTAGAATTTGGGTTTTATCTCAAACTTTTTTCGATTTTGAAATTGATCTCTCTTTCTTCTTCTCCCTTTAGATTTTTTTGTTCGATTCTATGTACCGTGCTTAAATCTGGGTTTTTCCAATTTTTCGATTTTGATTTTGAAATAGTATATTTGAATCTAGATTTTGCCCAATTTTATTGATTTTGAGTATGAAATAATGTATTTGAATCTGGGTTTTGCCCAATTTTTCGATTTTGATTATGAAATAGTGTATTTGAATCTGGGGTTTTTCCAATTTTGTTGAATTTGAGTATGAAATAGTGTATTTGAATCTGGGGTTTTCCAATTTTGTTGATTTTGGTTTTGAAATAGTGTATTTAAATCTAGGTTTTGCCAAAAAAATCAATTTTGATTTTGAAATAGTTTATATGAACCTGGAATTTACCAAATTTTGTTGATTTTTGTTATTTTTGAAATTGTTTTTATTGTATTATACATATTTGTCTTTGATGTAAGGGTGATTTAGGTGTATATTAAAAAATGGGCATCAAATTGGGCCTTATAGCAAATGTGTGATTTAATTTGTTGACAAAGCAATAAATGGTTACATATTTTTTTTAATTACCCTCTTGTCCTCAATCTTCTTAGTCGATTTTTTGCCGAAGGTGACTTGACAACTTCAGATTTATTCGGCGGCAAAACGCAGATCACATCAAAATATTTGCCAAATCTACTCAATTATCTATATTTTCAAATATACAAATTAAAGATTCTGAAGATATAATCTATCTATATATTTTAACTTGATGTTGAAGAATACAACATTATAAACAACTTCATAGGTAAAATCTGTGACATTAATTGCAAGCTTCCATTAATGTGGCAAAACATTAATTGATTCAACTAACTCTCTTATGTTTCTCTATAAATAGGTAACGATGGCTGGTGGAATGTCCATTTTGCTTTTACATGGAAAATGGATATTGACAGAATATCGAGTCTGAATATTTCAAGCTTCGAACAACCATGGCCTGAACCTCTCTTCGAGAACTCGATTTGTAGAACTAGTCGATATGGTTGAGAGAAAGCTTGGTGTCGATAGAAGAACTCAAGCTGTTAATTTAAGTTATCAATGGCCATCATTTATGTTGATGGAAGATGGTAAAGATGCTCCACCTGTTCCGATTCGAACAGATTCGGATCTCGACTGTTTCCTTTCTATAAGGGGTGAGGTGCCGTTACTTAATATATGTGCCGCCTTTATTGAACTATCACCCAACTGTCATGAAGGTGTGTAAATCCGTTAAGAATTATATCATAGTTTTTATCACTTTTGAATTTTTTTTTGTGTATTTATTCACTAACACTATGTGAACAGGGGTTGACTCAAACAACATAACGACAACCAATTGGAGCAGTGCTGATGTTTTTGAGGAAACCATGGGCACGGTCGAAGTTAACGAGGGTGCAATCGTGGTATATGAGGGAGTCCATAACCATGTTGACAATGGTCAAGGTACGGAAAAATATATTTATACACAGGGGTTAGCCTACTATTTGTGGAAATATATGTCTATCATGTAGCCTATTATTTTGCTTACTTTAATCTGTAATAGTCTAATATTATACAACTGTTTTTTGCCCATGTGTGAAAGGCCTTTTGCAGAACATTGGTTTGAATAATTCATGTACAGTATCTCAAAGTCAATGTGTGGATGCACCTATGGAAGGTAACATAAAATGTACTATTTATGTCAACCATTTAACAGATAATATAATGTTTGGTTTTGTTGGCATTGCAGCTATTAGGAGGGTAGTGCCTAAATCAAATACAGACAAGGGGAAGGAAAAACTTGTTGAAGAAGAAGAGGTGCAAATGTCTTTAGGTTTTGACATGGGAGGTATGTATATAACGTAATGATTTGATTATATTATATAGCAATGTCTTCGAGGATAATACTGTTGTTATTTGTAACTAACAGAACCAAGCAATGGGCGGGGTGGTTTAGACAATGGCAGTTTTCAAATGATTTACGAGGAGCTAGTACGTGTCTGCAATGAAAAATACAGAGAACAACCTCAGGTCCTCCCCCACAATGAAACCATAGTGGCAATGGAAGGTGATAATGGAATGCCTATATGTGATGATAACATAGACGTTAGCTCTTCCGATGGTGAGGCTGTAATGGGTAGTGCAGAAGGTGTAGTTGAGAGATTAATAGCCGAGGAATTTGACCCTATTGAACAGTTGGTGTGGGGTATCCCAATGGACCCTCCGATAGAAGAAGGTTAATTAGTAGACTATTACCATACATAAAACTACACATATTAACCATTTACTTTTAAAAATATCATAATATTATTGTGTAACAAACTTATTTTAACAAGTCTTTTAAATTTTGAGTCGTTTGCAAATGTCATATTAAAGGTGACATAGTAGACTATTTTATACATATTACGAGTTATAAATATACCATTTAGTTTTTACAATAGCATACAAATATGGTTATAAACATATAGTTTTACAAATATTTAAAATATTGTGACGTTGCAACTGTCCTTAGAAGGATAGTTAGTAGACTATTTACATACATAAAACTACACATATAAACCATTTACTTTTCATAATATCATACTATTTTGGTGTAACATACTTATTTTTACAAGTCTTTAAAATTTGGAGGGTAGTCCAAATTTCATTTTGAAGGTGACATAGTCGACTATTTTATACAAATTAACAGCTATAAATATACCATTTAGTTTTTAAAATAGCATACAAATAGCATACAAATATGGTTATAAACATATAGTTTTACAAATCGGTAAAATATTGTGACGTTGCAACTGTCCTTAGATGGATAGTTAGTAGACTATTTACATACATAAAACTACACATATTAATCATTTAATTTTCATAATATCATACTATTTTGGTGTAACATACTTATTTTTACAAGTCTTTAAAATTTGGAGGGTAGTCCAAATTTCATTTTGAAGGTGACATAGTCGACTATTTTATACAAATTAACAGCTATAAGTATACCTTTTAGTTTTTTAAAATAGCATACAAATATGGTGTTTTACATTTAGTTTTACAAATGTTTAAAATACAACTGTCGTTTGCAACTGTCCTAGAAAGGATATTTAGAACACTATTTCCATACATAGAAAAATCACATATTAACTAGTTAATAATATAAAATAGGATACTATTATGGATTTACAAATGTATTTTGACAGATGTTTAAAATTTCCTGCTGTTTTCAACTGTCAGAACTTCCTAATGGTGGTTGTGGTGATGGATTGTGCGTCGGCCGTAATTTCAAAGATAAAGCCGAATTCAAACTCCGTGTAGCTCTGAATGCGTTGAAAGAAAAATACACTTTCAAAACTGTCTGTTCTTCCCCGAAGTACATTGAGCTTGTCTGTGTAAACGTTGAATGCCCTTGGCGAGTTCTCAGCTCCATTATTGACGGGACTAATGAGTTTCAGGTCCGTACTTCTTCTTTACTTCACACTTGCAGTGTCGACGATCGCCGCCACTACCACAAACACGCAACCGTAGATGTCCTTGCTGAATTAATGATGCCAAGGTTTGTGGGAGGACGTCGTGGTCCACCTCCTGTGGAGATACAGAGGTTGATACATGTAGAACACCAGGTTCGAATCAGCTATTGGAAGGCGTGGAAGTGTAGAGAGATAGCATTGGAAAAAGCTGTTGGTTCCATATCTGGTAGCTATGCCCTTTTACCCTCTTACTTGGCCAATTTGACGGCTAAAAATCCTGGTTCAGTATGTAAGCTTGAATGTGATGATGATTTAGATGGGAGTAAACGTTTCAAGTACTTGTTTATCTCTTACGGTGCATCAATACGAGGTTTACCATTCTTGAGGCCAGTGATACTCATGGACGACACACATTTAAGAGGACGTTACGGTGGTTGTCTTATAATTGCAAGTGGGCAAGATGGTAACTTGCAAACATTTCCAATTGCGTATGCTGTTGTCGACAGTGAGAATGATGCATCCTACGAGTGGTTTCTAAACTGTTTAACATCTGTTTGTGGGGATCAACTTGGACTGGTGTTCATCTCGGACCGTCACCCAAGTATAATCAAAGGTTTAGAGAAGGTAGAAATAGTATGCTATGTTAAGGAAAATAGTATAAACTATTATTTTATATAGTAGTCTATTATTTGGTGTTAACAAGCGTAGTAAGTTGCGGTAAAAGTCGATTGTTTTGTTTATAGTAAAGTTGTTTATTTTATATAATAGACTAATATGTATGTGTATTGTTAAACAGATTTATCCCCTCTCTACACATGGAGCATGTCTTGTCCATTTGACTAGGAATGTAGCAACTAAGTTTTCAAGGGAGAAGAGATTGCCTGGTTTGGTGATAAGGGCGGGCAAAGCTTACACACATGACGAATGCTCAGCGGCACTTGCCGAGATTGAAGCTATAAGTCCAGCATGTGGTAATTACTTAAGAGAAGTTGGGGTAACCCGGTGGACAAGAGCATATTTTAATGGCAATCGTTACAACATAATGACAACAAATCTAGCCGAGTCTCTGAACAATGTCCTGAAGGAGTGTAGAGAGTTGCCAATCGTTGCTATGCTTGAGGCTATCCGGTTGAGCTTGCAAGGGTGGTTCAATGAAAGAAGATATGGTGCGACTACGGACACACATTCTCTCCCCCCAAGGATAAGAGCAATGTTGGAACCAATCTTCGACGAATCCCACTTCATGAAGATATTGAAAATCAACGAATGGGAGTACGAACTACATGATAGAGCTGGCGGTAAGTTTTGGGTCAATTTAAAAGAGAAGAAGTGTAGCTGCATGTTCTGGGATAAAGAGATGATTCCTTGTCCACATGCAATGGCTGCTCGACACAAGGAAAACATAATGGCGGATTCTTTGATACTTGAGAAGTATTACATAGGTTATGTGCAACACACTTGGGCAGAATCAATCTATCCATTCGAAGCACCAGTTGCCACTGAACCGAGACCGAGAGTGTTCCCTCCTTGGACAAGACGTCCACCAGGCAGGCCTAAGAAACGAAGGTTCAAGTCTAGGGTCGAGATGAAGGTAATGGTTACATAGTTTATAAATGGTATAATTAAAATAACATCGCTTTAGATATGTAACCATAAACATGTAAACATGCAGAGGAGATCCAAGAAACTAAATAGGTGTTCAAGGTGCTTTGGGACTGGCCACAACAAAGTCACCTGTAAAAGTCCTATTGTCGACACGCCTAAGGAGTAAACGTAGGAAGACAAGCACGTAGATGGGTCATTGCAGACACACTACAAGAAATCACGACTTTTACCACGACTATAATCGTTGTAAAATCGTGGTAAAACGCAGTTTACCACGATTTAACGACGATTTTCATTTCGTCATTAATCGATCGAAGTAAAAACCAAATCGTCGTAAAATCGTGGTAAATTTTACGACGACAAAAATTCGTTGTAAATTCGTGGTAAAATATTCGTTGTAAAATCGTTGTAATTGTTACAACGAGTTTACAACGAATATTTGGTTGTAAATTTGTAATTATAATAAATCGAAAATTCTTACAATCGTGGTAAAATCGTCCCTAATTAGGGACGATTTTACGACGATTTGTATTATATATATTTCTTCAAATCGTTGTAAAATCGTCCCTAATTAGGGACGATTTTACGACGATTGTAAGAAAATAATTTTTTCAATTTTTTCAAATCGTGGTAAAATCGTCCCTAATTAGGGACGATTTTACCACGATTTGTATTATTATAAATAAAAAAAAATAAGATTAAAAATTAGGAGGATGCTCGCCATGGACGGACGTCTCGGTGTGGACAGGAGATGTCTTGGAAACTGAAGCTGAACCGGAAGCCGAGCCTTCCCGGGAAGCCCTCTTCTCCGCCAACATCTGCATGTAGTTCGGCGGTAAGGTTTTCCCTCTCCTAGGAGCCATATATAAAGTACCTACCAAAAAAACATTAAATATTTAAATAATAAACATTAAGTATTTAAAAATTATTAAGTATTTTAAAAACTAAACATTATATAAGTATTTTAATGACATTAGTATTTTAAAAACTAAATATTAAGTATTTTAATATTAATTATGTATTTTAAAAATTAAGATTAAAAATTAATTATGTTAAGTAATAAGTTTTAAATATTTTAAAAACTAAACATTAAGTATTTTAATAATTAATTATATGTTCTAAACATATAATTCTAAAATCTGAATCCTAAAACTAAAATCCGAGCCTAAAACTAATTCCAAATCCTAAAAGTAATTCCAAATCCTAAAACTAAATTCCAATTCCTAAAACTAATTCTAAAATCCGGTTTTAAAACACATATATTAAAAATATTTACCTTTGGGGATGTTGAAGAAGAGTGAAAGTTGTAGAGTTTTAGAGAGAGAAAACTTTAGAGAGAGATAGAGATTTAGAGAGAATGAGTGAAAATGAAAAATTTTGGTCGATTTTACGACGATTCCTCGTTAATTCGTTGTAAAAAAAAATTGAAACGTTTTGGTTCGTTTGGTTTGCCGCGTTTTGGGAATGATGAAAATAAAATAGTTGTAAAATCGTGGTAAATTTACCACGATTTTACAACGATTACCTTTTAAATCGTTGTAAAATCGTGGTAATCGTTGACGTTGACAACCTCGTACAAACAAAACTTCTGAGGATTTGACGTTTAGAGTTTCATTTTTGGTCGTAAATTCGTTGTTAAATTACCACGAATTACCATCGATTTTGTGTGAATCGTCGTAAATTCGTGGTAAATTTACCACGAATTTACCACGATTCATTACACTAAATGGATTTTGCTGAAATTCATCTGCCATTTGACTTCATGTTGAATATAATTATGATATTGTATGCATATGAAATCATACTAAGTCATATGATTGCAGAAAAACAAGTTTTGGTAAAATTAGAACATATAGACATATTAACCACAATATATATAGTACATTTTATCTTAAACTTTATAAATTCTAAGAATATGTAACAAAACTTATTGATAAGCAATTTTAACATTGTTTTTATAGTTATTCATTAACTTTAGAGGTCTTAATGAGTGTTTGTACGTAATATAAGACATACTTTTGAAAATGTTAGGGGTTTAGGGGTTTATACAAAATGACGTTGTAAAATCGTGGTAAATTTACCACGATTTTACAACGATTACCTTTTAAATCGTTGTAAAATCGTGGTAATCGTTGACGTTGACAACCTCGTACAAACAAAACTCCTGAGGATTTGACGTTTAGAGTTTCATTTTTGGTCGTAAATTCGTTGTTAAATTACCACGAATTTCCATCGATTTTGTGTTAATCGTGGTAAATTCGTGGTAAATTTACCACGAATTTACCACGATTCATTACACTAAATAGATTTTGCTGAAATTCATCTGCCATTTGACTTCATGTTGAATATAACTATGATATTGTATGCATATGAAATCATACTAAGTCATATGATTGCGAAAAAACAAGTTTTGGTAAAATTAGAACATATAGACATATTAACCACAATATATTATAGTACACTTTATCTTAAACTTTATAAATTCTAAGAATATGTAACAAAACTTATTGATAAGCAATTTTAACATTGTTTTTATAGTTATTCATTAACTTTAGAGGTCTTAACTAGTGTTTGTACGTAATATAAGACATACTTTTGAAAATGTTTGAGGTTTAGGGGTTTGTACAAAAAAACCGTTGTAAAATCGTGGTAAATTTACCACGATTTTACGACGATTACATTTTAAAGCGTTGTAAAATCGTGGTAATCGTTGACGTTGACAACCTCGTACAAACAAAACTTCTGAGGATTAGAAGTCTTTATAAGACAACGAATTATAAGATTATTCGTGGTAAAATCGTCGTAAATTTACCACGAATTTACGACGTTTGTGAAATTTACACATATCGTGGTAAAATCGTTGTAAATTTACCACGAATTTACGACGTTTGTGAAATTTACACATATCGTGGTAAAATCGTTGTAAATTTACGACGATTTTACCACGATATGTGTAAATTTCACAATCGTCGTAAATTCGTGGTAAATTTACGACGATTTTACCACGATTTGTGTAAAATACAAAAAGTCGTAAATTCGTGGTAAATTTACCACGAATTTACGACGATTGTTAATTTATTTTATAAAAAAAAATTAAAATACATTATTTTCTTATTTATTACTCGGAGTCATCAGCAAACTCATATTCGTCCTCGGAGTCAGATTCATCAAATTCGTCAGTCTCTTCGACTTCTTCTTCGTCCTCATTCACCTCTTCAGCTTCCCTATTATGTGGATCAACGAGTAAGACCATGTCCGTGTTTAGTTCTGGCGAAGGAATATCGACTGACTATGTACCCTATCGGGGCAATTTTGATGACGGATAGCCAATGTATTCCTGTGGACTTAAGACGCGGATAAGGAATGAAGCTTACTTGCTCAGCTTGCGATGCAAGTATGAAAGGCTCGAACTTGTTGGTAAATCGTTCTTATAAATCAAAACGTCGCAGAATGAAGGTTACAATATTTAGAAATCGTTAAATAACAACCCTAAACACATTGTAAATCAATCATGGGATTAGATCTACAAAACTTTAAAAAATTCTTAAACACAGAACTCAACGAGCACGCCACCTCGCCGCAGATATCTCCGATACCATCTCGCCGAGGGTAAATTCCGGCGTCGCCTCTTCCCTTGGCCGTGTTTTTTTCCTCTCTTTTTCTCCATTGAAGAAAGTAACTGACCAAAGAGAACCGATAGTTTTTGTTATTAATTTTAGTTTTTGAAAAAGTTAGCAAATTTTGTTGTTTTAAAAAAATGAAGTGACCGGCGGAGGCGTGTGTCAGTTACTTTCTTCAAACCCCATAAAAAATTAAATTTGGTACCAACAAACATAATTTGAGTTTAAGGGTAGGATAGTAATCCTACACATGTACAGAAAACACCATTTATTTACTTAATTAACTCTCAAAAAATGATACTCAGCCTTATTTCCCCTTGATTTAAACGCTAGTCTCTTATAGATTATGTAAATTATTTTCTAAACCATGTTATGATAATAATATAATATCATATGTATTGTTTGTAAATTATTATATTTGAAACATTTTGTTATGAAATAGTGAAGTTTACTTAGGATCATGATGATTAAGCTCTAGTCTCTTATAAAGTAGTGTTTGATTTCTTTCTAAACCGAGTTTTGTTTTGCGGATACGGTTTTTTGCATTATGTTCTCTCTAGTGTGAAACAATGGTTAATTTTTGTGTTGGTTGATTTTATTTTTTGTTTTCAGGTGGTAAAAGTGCAATATTGACTGCTCTATGTGTTGCTTTCGGGGTGTCGAACAAAAGGGTCTCAACGCGCTTCTACTCTCAAGGATTTATAAAAACATGATGCGGGTTTGTACACTTTTTTCGATTTTTATTCTGTCGAAATTATTGGGCGTTTTGCTTGTTAAGAAAAAGCACTTGTTGCTTTTTATTGGATCATCTTTTGTGTCTTGACTGAGATAAGTAGTATAAGTGACTGTAAATTTTTGCAATCTTTGTTCATAGAGGCGATTATTTGTTTCTTTCTTGCCTTTATTATTGGATTCTCTTTTGTGTCTTGTGTTAGAAGTGACTGTAAAATTTGGCAATCTTTGTTCGTAGAGCTGATTATCCGTCTCTTTCTTGCCTTTAATGAATCATCTTTTGCATCTTGTGTTAGATAAGTGGTGCTCAAAACTTTTTGAATTCTTTGTTGGCACTTGGCAGAGGCGATTACTCGTCCCTTTTTGCCATTTTTGGATTCTCTTGTCTACTTAAGTGGTATAAGTGACTGAAAATTATCGTTATCTTTGTGTTACGAGATGGATATTAAAACCAGATCAATGATAATAAGAAGATACAGATCTTATTGATAGAAAAATAACGTCAACTACAATAAGAGATTTATGAGTCTCTTCCCTCACCTTTTTGATCCTTTCACAAGATACCTTAAACATAAAGCTACTACTCCTTATTTATAGTAAAGAAACGACAAACAAACATTCTCTCTCTCACACTGCCCGTGTGATACCGTTAGTCCCATGTGCTCATCAGGTTACTTAACCCTGGTTAAGCTGACCATGATTAACACTCTCCCCCTTTCCTTGCTCACCACTCCTCTTGCCATTCCTCACTTGGGCTTGTGCCTTATTCTTCCTTCGGTATTGATAGAGTATTGGGGGATGTTCAGCCTCATATCTATCAATACTCCCTCCTTTGAAATTAACCTTGTCCTAGGTTGAAGTATGGAAACTGCTTCCTTACCACTTCTTTTGCCTCCCACGAGCAGTCAAAATCAGGCTGACCTTTCCACTTGACCAAGATCTCCTCCTGTCCCGTCACCGCCTGCTTCCTTTGTCCCACTATCAACTCGGGCTCTGCCTCCAAGATACCCTCTGTGGTCAGCTCTACCGGTATGGACATGGCTGCCACCACCTCTCCTACACCCTTCTTTAGTTGGGACACGTGATAGGTCGGATGAATACGAGCCTCAACAGGGAGCTTAAGACGATAAGCCACTTTACCAATCCGCTGCTCTATTTCATAAGGACCGTAGTAACGAGCCACCAATTTCTCGTTAACTCTTTTAGCTAATGTCTTACGCCTAAACGGCCTCATCTTCAGGTAAACCAGATC
The DNA here is from genome assembly GCA_963556525.1 of Cochlearia excelsa. Classification (NCBI taxonomy): domain Eukaryota; kingdom Viridiplantae; phylum Streptophyta; class Magnoliopsida; order Brassicales; family Brassicaceae; genus Cochlearia; species Cochlearia excelsa. The sequence continues at coordinate 31,375,827 of OY748327.1, read as the reverse complement.
TCCTACTTCGAACTCAACATCACGCCTATGACCATCAGCTTGTAACTTCATCCGTTGTTGAGCTATATGTAAGTGAATTTTGAGTAAGCTTAGTGTCTGTTCCTTCTCTAATAACTTCTCCTCCAAGTCAGCATTGGATGTGGACCCGACTTCATATTTGAACAATGTTGGGGGATCTCTACCATAAACAGCCTTGAAGGGTGTCATCTGTATGGCCGAGTGATGAGATGAATTATAACACAATTCTGCCCAAGCTAGTGATCTAACCCACAACTTTGGTTGATCACCTGAGAAACATCGCAAAGAAGTCTCCAAACTCCTATTTGTGACTTCGGTCTGCCCATCGGATTGGGGATGATATGCCGTACTGAAACAGAGTTGGGTACCAGCAAGCCTGAATAATTCCTTCCAAAACTGACTCATGAACACTTTATCTCTGTCCGAAACAATGGTCTTGGGGAAACCGTGAAGCTTTACCACCTCCTGCACAAATATGTTAGCAATTTGTACCGATGTAAAGGGATGTTTCAGGGCCAAGAAATGGCTATACTTTGTGAGTCTGTCCACCACCACAAGTACATCATTGAATCCATCTGAACGAGAAAGCCCTTCTACAAAGTCCATGGAGATGTCTTCTCATACCTTGTCGGGAATGGGAAGAGGTTGCAGCAGTCCTCCCGGGGTTAAGGTGGAGTATTTATAACGCTGGCATGTTACACATGCTGCTACATATCTTCTTATATCCGACATCATGCCCTGCCAATAGAACACTTCCCCAATCCTTCGTTGTGTTTTAAAGATTCCAGCATGACCTCCAATTTTACCGTCATGGAACTCTTTCAGGATAACTCCTACCAGATTGGAGTCCCTTGGCACCACCAGTTTACCTTGTCTCAACAGACGGCCTTGCACCAGAGAGTAATCAGGATGGGAGGATGGATCCCTCTGAATCTCTTTGATAATCTCCTGTAGCTTCTCATCCTTATGCACCTCACTACACACTTCTTCAACTTGTATTACTAGTGGCATCGTCATTGCCAACAATTCTGTAAGCATTACCTTCCTAGACAGCGCGTCTGCTGCCTTGTTCTCTATCCCCGGTTTGTATACGATGTCAAAGTCAAAGCCTAACAGCTTGGTCAGCCATTTCTGATACTCCATATTGATCTCCCTTTGCTCTAAGAGAAACTCCAGACTCTTCTCATCAATTCTTACTAAGAACTTCCTCCCCAATAAATAATGTCTCCACTTCTGAATAGAGAACACAATTTCCATCAACTCCCTCTCATACACAGACTTGGTCTTCTGCCTCTCGGTCAATGCTTGGCTGTAGTAAGCAATGGGACGTTGCTCTTGCATCAACACCGCACCCAAACCTATGCCCGAGGCATCAGATTCCACCACAAATATTGCTTCAAAGTCCGGCAAGATGAGAACCGGTACCGTAGACATGGTTGTCTTCAGGGCAATGAAAGCCATAGTAGCTTCTTCACTCCACTTAAATTGATCTTTTTAAGTAGAGTAGTGAGAGGTTTTGCTATCGTACCATAGCCTTTCACAAACCTTCTATAGTATCCCGTAAGTCCCAAGAATCCTCTCAGCTCCTTGATATTCTTGGGTATTGGCCAATCCACCATAGCACTGATCTTGCTAGGATCAGCTGAAACCCCTTCCGATGAGATTACATGCCCCAAATACTCAATTTGCTTGCTACCAAATTGGCACTTCTTCTGGTTTGCATATAATTGTTGATTTTTCAGAATCTCCAATACTTTCTCCAACTGGTCTTGATGTTCCTTGATGGTATGGCTGTATACCAGAATATCATCGAAGAAAACTAAGACAAACTTTCGCAAGTAAGGCCTGAAGATCTCATTCATCAAGGCCTGAAAGGTTGCCGGCGCGTTGGTCAGCCCAAACGGCATGACCATGAACTCGTAATAGCCATCATGCGTCCTGAAAGCACTCTTCTGTACATCCTCTGCTTTGACCAAGATTTGATGATATCCTGACCTTAAATCCAGCTTGGAGAACACCACCGCTCCTCTAAGCTCATCTAGCAGCTGGTCAATCATCGGAATGGGATAACTATCCGGAATGGTAGCTTTATTCAAGGCCCTGTAATCCACGCAGAAACGCCAGCTTCCATCCTTCTTCTTTACCAACAAGACCGGGCTAGAAAAGGGACTATTACTTTCTCTAATGATACACGCGGCTAGCATAGTGGCTATCTGCTTCTCTATTTCTGTCTTTTGAGCATGTGGGTATCGGAAGGGTTTCACACTAACTGGTTCAGCGCCTGTCTTTAGTGTGATAGAATGTTCCCTGCCTCGTGAAGGAGGAAGGCCTTGTGGCTCCTCAAAGACCTGCTCATAGCTCTCCAACACCTTGGCTAAAGCTGTTGGAGTTTCTTCACTCCCTTGTCTCACTTGCAGCCCATGACATTCTACAAGAAAACCTTCTCCCTCTTCCCTTAATGATTTCCACATGGCTTTCAAGGACACCGGTGAATTGTACAAACTCCTATCTCCATGTAACTCTACCATCATACCGCTGCAAGTGAACCTTAGAATTTGTTCTTTCCAGTTGACTCGCATCTCTCCAAGGGTTATCAACCACTGCATGCCAAGAATGACATCGGCGCTGCCTAGCTCCAGGGGTAAGAAACTAGCCCGTATGGTCAGATTCTGCATCTTCAACACCACACGGCGACAAACCCCCTCTTCTCTCACCGCTACGCCTGTCCCCATAAGAACCCCATAGCCCGTGGTTCATTCTGTTGGTAAGCCTAGTTTCTTAATCACCGTATCGGAGATGAAGTTGTGAGATGCGCCACAGTCAATCATCACAATCACTTCCTCCTCATTGATGTGGCCTTTCATCTTGATAGTATTAGGCGAGGATATACCCACGACGGAATTAATGGACAGCTCTACCAACTCCGGTACCTCCAGCTTCGTACCCTCTTCCATCTCTTCCTCGTCGTCGATCTCATACTCTGTACCATCTTCTCTCACTATCAGCAGTTGGAGCTCACTGAACTTGCACTTGTGGCCATAGAAGTATCGTTCATCGCATCGAAAACACAACCCTTTCGCCTTTCTCTCTTTTACTTCCTCCTCCGATAATTTCTTGAAAGGCCCTCTGCGGTGGTTGTTGTTCTTCGGCAAAATTAGGGATTTATTTCCCTGATTTTTAAACGACGTCGTCTTCTCCGTAGAGAGACTATTTTTGTGTTTGGACGAAAATGCCCCTGATTTGTCGTTTGTGGATTTCAGAGATCTGCTATCACCTACTCCACGGATCTCCGATGCTTTCTCCTCTTGATCTATCCATTCCTCCACCTTTTTCGCCAAACTCATCATCTTCTTCAACGTGCGCGGCTCGAACATCTTCACCCCAGCCCTTGTTTTTGGTTTCAGTCCAATCATGAACGCCATCTCGAGAACGTTCTCCGTGAGCTCCGGGCAATATTTTGCCACCGATTCGTCTTGCCGGAGTGTGAGCAAACGCTCTCCCGACGAGGAATCCTCTATTTCAGTGAAGTTCTCCAGAACTCTCGTCCGCATCTGTTCCCAGCTCACGAAGGGATTTCTATCTCTTTCCCAACGATACCAGAGCAGAGCGTCGTCATCAAAACACATCTTAATCGCCTGGAGTTTCTCTTCGTCCAAAAAACTCTCGAGCTCGAAGTACTGATCCACCCGCAATACCCAGCTCTCTGCGTGTTCTCCGTCAAAGACCGGAATCTTAATCTTACGCGTTAACGGTGTTCGATTAGAGGACTCCGTGCTCTGTGTTTTCGCGGTTTCCACCGCCGTCTCCGCAGGTATTGTTTCGATCTTCTCCGTGCTCTTCTTGGGATCATTGGTACAGATCTCGCCGGCTCTTGAGGTAGGCGATTCTTCTCCGCCTGATTTCGCAACCAACACGGACTGCTTTTCCTCCATATCGGCCATCCGCTTCTCCAACCGATCCATTTTATCAACCTTCTCCAGCATCACCTCCAAAAGCTTAGTGATGTTGGCCTGATCTCTCTGTACGATGTCCCACTTCTCATCCATGGTTGGATCCTTCTTTGGTGCCATCTTTTTCCCAGGTGTATTCGTACAACAAGGCTCTGATACCAAATTGGTTACGAGATGGATATTAAAACCAAATCAATGATAATAAGAAGATACAGATCTTATTGATAGAAAAATAACGTCAACTACAATAAGAGATTTATGAGTCTCTTCCCTCACCTTTTTTATCCTTTCACAAGATACCTTAAACATAAAGCTATTACTCCTTATTTATAGTAAAGAAACGACAAACAAACATTCTCTCTGACACTGCTCGTGTGATACCGTTAGTCCCATGTTCTCATCAGGTTACTTAACCCTGGTTAAGCTGACCATGATTAACACTCTCCCCCTTTCCTTGCTCACCACTCCTCTTGCCATTCCTCACTTGGGCTTGGGCCTTATTCTTCCTTCGGTATTGATAGAGTATTGGGGGGATGTTCAGCCTCATATCTATCACTTTGTTCTTAAAATGCGATTATTCGTCTATTCTTGCCTTTTCTTGGATTGTCTTGCTGATTTAAATGGTTAAAGCGACTGAAAATTTCTGCACTCTTTGTTGGTAGAGACAATTATCTGTCTCTTTCTTGCCTTTATTGAATTGTCTTTTAAGTCTTGTCAAGATAAGTGGTAGAAATGACTGAAAATTTTTGCAATCTTCTTGTCTATTGCCGAGAAGGCAGTTGTTCGTCTGTTTCTTGCATTTTTTATTGTCTTTTTTGCGTTTTTTCTTGATAAGTTGTAGAAGTTACTGAAAAGTTTCACAATCTTTGTTGGCGTTTATCCGTTACTTGCTTGCCTATTTTGGTTTTCTTTTTGCTTCTTCTCGAGATTAATGGTGGAAGAGACTGAAAAAATATTGAATCTTTGTTTTGGGATCTTACTTTGCAGCTACGCCGTTGTAGAAATGAAAAACCAAGGAGAAGATGCTTTTTAAGCACAAGATATATGTCGACGTGATTATTATTGATAATCACGTAGGATCACCGAGTCTACTAGTAATTGTTCTCAGGAACCTATTAAACGCATTCATCAGTGACCGATCACAAAGACTCTCTTATTCTCTAAGAAGTTGCACGAACAAAGTCAATTACAGACACCTTAAGATCATCATCTACGACTTTTCGAGACCAAGGTTTGTTGAGTTTAATGGTAAAAGGGACTAAAATTTTAGTAATCTTTGTTGGTAGATGTGAATATTAGGTATCTTCTTGCCTTTTTGGATTGTCTAGTTGAGATTAGTGGTATAAGTGAATGAAATTTTTTGGAATCTTTGTTGGTAGATGTGAATATTAGTCTCTTCTTGCCTTTTTGGATTGTCTAGTTGAGATTAGTAGTATAAGTGAATGAAATTTTTCGGAATCTTTGTTGGCAGAGACAAGTAGTCGTCTCTTTCTTACATTAGTGTTATCATCTTTTAATCAAATATTGTTATCTTCATCAGGTTCTCTCTTGGTCCGGTTCAGACAACATTTCCTCCTCAGTCTCGTAGGCTTACGCGGCTATCTGCTTCGTTCGATGATCAGAATAAGGATCTCGAAATAGAAGCTCCGAAAAAACAAAGCGAGATAAATCAATGCATGAGAAATAAGAGAGAAGCAGAGGAGATTCTCAAGGAACTTGAGTCAAAAATTTTGAAGGTAAATGTTTGAATCAAGTTTCTTTCGACACAAAATAACAGACCACTAAAATTTGTTGTTGTCAAAAATACCACAAAACTCAAACCTTTCGAAGTAAATCTTAAACCTTCAAAAATAAACCTTAAACACTAAATGTTGAATCCAAATGAATTAACTCTTTTATTTGTGGTGTTTTTGGAATTAACTCTTTTATTCTGTGGTATGTTAAAGAATTTCTCTTGTTTTGTGGTATTTTTAAAAGTTAGTGGCTGAACAATCAACTTCCTGTATGTGTTCTGATCTTTCAAAGTTCAGAGAAACCAATTTAGCTTCTGATATAAGAGTTTCCTTGCCAAATGGAACCAGAGTTAGTTTTGTATAATGTTATTTTTATGTTCCAACATTTCATTTCTAGCATCTGATAAGTGTGAGTAGTCTTTTACATGATAATCAATGTTAAGCACACTTTTTATCCAATTACATTCTTCTTTCAGGTTATGTTATCTATCTTCTACATATTATTACCTTCATCAGATTCTCTCGTGGTCCGTTTCAGACAACATTTCCTTCTATCTCGAAATAAGAAGCTTCGAAAGAACAAAGGCAGATAAATCATTTCCCAATAAGCTTTTTCTTTGTATGAAATAATCGAGGCCAATTTTCATTAATACCACCAAATAAAGTTGTTATTACAAAATTAGCACACAAAAGATTTACATATTACCTTTAAATTTTTTGTTTTTACAAAAATACCACAAATAGTAAATTAATTTAAAATTTCCAAAATTATACCCTTAACCTTTAAATCTATACCCTATTGCCTTCAAAATTATACCTTAAATAATATATAGCTAATCCAAATGATTTTTTTTAATTCTAAAAACGTTAAAATTTGTTTTTCTATTTTTGGTTTTTTTTTCTAAATTACTAATTTTAATGTTATTTTGATATAAAAAATCATTTTAATGGTATTTTTTAAAACTTTTTAAAGGTATTTTGCTGTAAAATTTTGTAATGCTCTTTTCTAAATAAAAACTTATTTTAGGGAATTTCTTAATAATCCATCGACAAATATTAAGAATAAAACGACCACGTTTTATTGTAATTAACCGGTTTACTAATATTACCGATTATAAATTGGTTAATTAGAATTAAATCTAAACGACAGTGTTCTATTTTAACAATATCACATCAATTAATTTTAATTGACCGGTTTAATAATATTAACAATTACAATTTACATTATAAATTGGTTAATTAGAATTAAATCTAAACGACAATGTTCTATTTTAACAATACCACATCAATTAATTTTAATTGACCGGTTTAATAATATTAACAATTACAATTTACAAATGAAAATTTCTTTAGAATACCATCAAAATAAGTTTTTGTTTTAAAAATACCATTAAAAAGTTTTTTATAACAAAAATACCATTAAAATGTTTTTTATAACAAAAAATACCATCAAAAAGTAGTAGTTTACAAAAATACCACAAACTCAATAAACGAGTTTTAACACTTTTAGATTTTAATTTTTTTCATTTGGGTTCGTTATATAGTGTTTATGATATAGTTTAGAAAGGGTAGGATATAGTTTTTTGGAGATTTTGGGTGTAATTTTGAAAATTGAAGATTTGTGGTATTTATTAGAAAAAACTTTTGAATAAAATTTGTAAAACTTTTCAAAATCTGTGCTAATTGTGTTATAAAAACTTTTTTTGGTGGTATTCATAAGAATTGCTCTTTACAAATTGGTTAATTAGAGTTAAACGTTTTATTATAATAGAATGGTTTAGTAATATCACCGGTTATTGATTGGTTAATTAGAGCTCAAACAAAACGACAACGTTTTATTGGGTCTTTAATAAAAATCTCTTCTTCTCCGATAAAAAAATCCCCAAATCTAAACCCTATCTCGCCGTCAAAAATATCCGATAAGAAGATCCAAAAAATCGAAACCCTTCACAATCTGCTTCCTCTTCATATCACATTCTTTTTCAATGTACCTTCTTCTTCTTCATAGATCTCTTTTAGTGATCTGAATTTGCCGTTCACTTTCTCATGAACCAGGTTCGGATCAGGATCCGGATCCGAAACAAGCACACATGTGTTACTCCTCGTTTGCCTTGTAGGAGGAAGCTTATCTTCTTTCTTCTTCTTCATCTTCTTCTTCGAAGCAACATCAGATTCAAAGTTAATCACAATGGAAGTGACACCAAGCGTGATAACATTACCGTCGCAAAGATTAACCGGAGAATCTGAATGGAGAGAGACGGAGTTCAACATCGTGCCGTCGTGAGATCCGAGTTCGTTGATTATCATCCAGTGATCAGAATCGGAGACTATACAGTGGTGATTCGTCGAGATTCCGACGATTTCGTTGCCGTGAGCTAATCGGCCGATACGAACAGTAGATCCGGGATTGTACTGTAGAGAATCGCCTTCTCTTGGTCCTTTCTCGAACACGAGCTTCCACAATGGCGGATTTCGATTCATCGTTCACATATTTGCTTTGCGAATAAGCAATTTTCTGATTTTCTGTGTGAAAAATAGAAACAAAGACAAAAGAGGACAACGATCAAATAATAATATTGTTGGAAAATTGGGGATGTTTTTTTAGCGGGTAATGAAATATTTGGACCTTATAAGCCCAATAAATTTTTCTTTTTATGAAATAAACGAGGTCAATTTTCATTAATACCATAAATTAAAGTTTTTATTACAAAAATTAGCACACAAAAGATTTACATATTATCTTTATATTTTTTTTGTTTACAAAAATATCACAAATAGTAAATTAGTTTAAAATTTCCAAAATTATACCCTTAACCTTTAACTATTATTTTCAAAATTATACCTTAAACACTATATAGTGAACCTAAATGATTTTTTTAATTCTAAAAGTGTTAAAATTTGTTTTTGTATTGTGGTATTTTTGTAAACTAATCATTGTAATGTTATTTTTAATATAAAAATTATTTTAATGGTATTTTTTCAAACTTTTTAATGATATTTTTGTTATAAAATTTTGTAATGTTATTTTCGAAACGAAAATGTCTTAATAATCCATCGACAAATATTAAGAATAAAAACGACTACGTTTTATTGTAATCGACTGGTTTAGTAATATTACGGATTATAAATTGGTTAATTAGAATCAAATCTAATCGACAGTGTTTTATTTTAACAACTAGTGGTTTAACCCGCGCGCATGGCGCGGGCATAAATAAATATCAAAAAAATTACATGAAAAATATTTAATATTGACATTTTAAAATGAATTCAAATTGTACACTAATGATAATTCAAACTATACCTTAAGATCACGATGAGGTAAAACCAAAATAAAAATATTATAAATTATCCATAAAAATGATAACATGAAAAATAACAAACTTCAAAAATGTGACTTTGTATTTTATGGTAGATTTATATGATTTAAAATACAAAATTTGTTTTATTTTTATAGTTTTTCGCTTTTGAGAAACAATTATAATAGTGATAGGAGATTTTATATAAAATTAATCCATTAAATTGATTAAATTGAAAAATTGTTACAAATGTAAGTTTGTATGCTACCAAAGCATATGTATGTTACATATTCTATGCAAAATAATAAGTTTGATACTTAAAGAGAAGTGAAAGTTGTATATGTTCACAAACTAATTTAGTTGATAAAAATAAAGCGTATTCAACAAAATAGTTTTATAATTAAATAAAAACTCATTAATGAAGATGTTAATAATTATAATGGCTTTGGATTACGAAAAATATAAATTGTATGACGTGGTATAAATTTTTTTATATTAACATATTTATAACAATAAATCAATATTTATCTAACATTTTAAACGAAGTTAAGTTTATAATATTTACATAAATATTAGAAAACTAATGATCTACTTGAATCATAACAAATGTAAACAAAATAAGATGAGATTGCATGTAGTACCATTTATAATAATAATAAATTATATTAAATTTTATATAAATTAAAATTCCCAAAATATTGACATCGTATATAACTTTAGGAAAATATTATTGATATTTTGAAATATTAAATTAATAAATAATATATAATGATATAAACCATTGAAACATAAAAAGAAAATTAAAAAATAACTATATTTCAAGACATAAATTTACTAATTGAGTGATTTTTTAATTTGCTATATTGTGATCTTGACTTTTTAAATTACAATTTTACCATTAACTTTAAAATTGTCAAATCTCGTGAATGGTTGTCTATAAATGTTCATATGTGAATGATTTTGAGTGAATAATTGTTTTGAATGATAATTAGTATAATGTGAATAATAAATAATATATGTGAATGAATGATTTATGTCAATGGTGAGTTGTTAATGATCTCAATGAATGAAATATGTGAATGATTTTTCGTGAATGATTTTTGTGAATAATTTTGTGTGAATAAAGTTAAATTTGTTATTTTAAGTACGAAAATCAAATTAAATTACCAAAATTTAATTATAACATCGAAAATAGTTACTTGACAAATTATGTTTTAAAATGTATATAATACGTTAATTAACTCAAAAATAAAGGGATAATCATAAACAAAAACATTAAATTAATAAAAATCAAAAATTTCCTTAATTTTAGGAAATATAATTAAAATTTCGAAATATCAAATTAACAATAATATATGATGATATAAACCTTTAAAAATAAAAAGGGATAATTATAAACGCATAACAAAATAATAAATTAATAAAAATATGTAAATTCTTTAATTTTAGAATATATAATTGAAATTTCGAAATATTAAAGTAATAAGTTTTAGGAAACATAATTGAAATTTCGAAATATTAAATTAATAAATAATATTTGATGATATAAAATATTAAAAAATAAAAAATAAAGGAGATAATCATAATTTTAAAATTTTTATTATATTAATAAAAAATAAAAAAATCATTAGTTTCCTACAAACTCTCTACACTTAACATGTAAGCAAAACTCCTTGCTATTTATTATATATGATATCGGTTTAGTAATATTACCGGTTATAGATTGGTTTAGTAATATTAACAATTACGAATTGGTTGTTAATTAGAATTAAATCTAACGGTAAAGTTTTATTGAAATAAACCGGTTTAGTAATATTATCGATTATAGATTGGTTAACTAAAGTTGAATCTAAACGACATCAATTTATTATAATGAACCGGTTTAATAATATAACCGGTTATTATCCTTTATATTATAAAGCACAAGTCGTTTGGCCAATCAAATTTTGCCAAGTGGCTTGTGTTTTTAATTTTAATTTTAATTTTAATCAATTTAATTTGTGTGAAAAAAGTTTCAAAAGTAAAAAAAGCCACAATTAACTTGACAAAAAAAAATTAATATCAACCCACTAACCATTTTTCTAGGGATTTCATCCATGAATTTTAATAACTTCTACATTTTCATCTCATAAACTTCTCTCACCCATTTTTATCTTTCATATATAAATTCTCATTCACACTATTATCATCATCACCAATTGTTAGTTTCAAAGAGCAAGATACATTTTTCATCTCCTAATTCTCTATTTTTTTGTGTGTAAAAATATTTATGTTTTTCATTGTCTTTCATGCTTCATAGCGTCAAAAGGTTATTTTCTGTAAATTTGATTGTGAATTTTTTCTGTTAGATCCAAATTTTTCTATTTTCCAAAATCATTGCATAATTTTCAAGAATAAATCTAAACTTTTACTTAAAATGTTAATATGAACCTTTTTTACCGAATCTTTTTTAACACATGTTTAAAATGATATTTTTATTCACATTTAAAAAAAAAAATAACGCAATTTACTTTCTACAAATTATATCCCGTGCGTAGCAAATTCTAGTTAGTTAAATAAAGCTCACACTAAACGACAACGTTTTATTGAGTCTCTAATAAAAGTTTGTTCCACTTCTTCTTCTTCGACAGTTACTATCTCCGATAAAAAAAAATCCCCAAATTTAAACCCTACCTCGCCGTCAAAAATCTCCGATAACAATTGTTGGGGATAAATTTAACCATCCCGGTTAAGGTTTAACCGGCGGCAAAATCAGACCGGACTGACGACAGATCGGACCAGCTAAACTGGAATCAGCGACAATATCGGAACCGGCCTCCTTTAGTTGATATTGGGCTTTATTTGGGCTTAATTATCGACATAAGATAAAATGGAAAAGATATATTACTAGATTCTCTTAAATATTCATAAATGAGAGAATCTAGGAAAATATCTAAATAAAAGGAAAAAGGTCAATAAAAAGAAAAATGTCAATTCCTATTCATAAAAAGAAAAGGAAGCTCATTAACCTAAAGACATCTATATAAAGAGGAGAAGTTAGAAGACCTAGAGGATATTCATTCATACATTCATATATTCGATTCAAGACACAAAACACCTACTTTTAGAGAGATTTATTCGTTCATAGCTTTAGATTGTACTTTAGGTCTAATTCTTTGATATTTCTCTCTCATCTTGTAAACCCTAAACGATCAATAAAACATCCAATTCAAACCGATTCTAATAGTATTAACCGTTATCGAATTCCGTGGTTCTTCTAACGGATCGCTAACTTTTGCCCAAACAGTTTGGCGCTAGAGAGAGGGGCAGAAGTATAGCGCTACGACGAGCGATAACGGAGCAACATACTACCCCGTTCTCGATGAACACACTAAACGGCGGGTGGATGCCGTCAAACGAGCAACTCCGGGAAAGTAACGAAAGGCTTGCTCAACTGGAGGAAGACAACCTCCGACTTCGGAGGCAAAGCGCGAATCTCACGTCCATCGGCCAAAGATCCGCACCCATGGGAGATCCTGTCTTCACATCCGGCCAGTGAGATTATTCAGATTGGGTACAGATTATCCAACGACGGGAGGAAAACCTAGTACCTTCCGTGATCGGAACATCGTCGATCTCGACCACAACTGTTCCTACTTCGAAAGGGATCATGCCTACATCGATTCCGTCATCGAGAAAAGGCTTAGTGCTGAATTAATGATCGAACGGATACCGGAAATAGCTCCACCCATAAGACGCTCCAAACATTACTCCCATGCTAACTCACCCTTCACGGATGAAATAACTCTGATAGAGATGCCCAAGAGGTTCACCTTCCCAACGACGAAGATCTACGATGGCTCTACCAACCCCGACAATCACGTATAGACAACGAGGATGTATAATGGGGCAAAGCAAAAACCCTAATAACTATATAGAATCACGAAGGTGAATTGTTAACAACGACGATCAAGAAGAGGTGGAGAGAGGTTCGTATCCGGTCGACTTCCATCTACTCGTTGCCATCCGCTCGGCGACTAGTTTGTCAACGATATTAATATGATAAAGGTGTCGACGATCTTACGAAGGCTCCTAACCCAAGCTGCAATATGCCAACGAGTAGTTTATGCGTTCGAAGGAGGTCTATTTGTAGACATCAACCTCCACAAACAACTCACCGAGTACCAATGCAAAACAATGGAGGTGTTCTCGATCGAGCATGGTCACTTGGGAAGAAAATTGACCCGCATTGATCATCAATCAACAAAGGCGGATTCACGGATCTTACGATGTGGAAAACCTTCATGATGAACCGTATCAAAGACCACGTTTCAACATTAGCGAGGCGGACTCACCAGTCATTCCACATGAAAAGCCTCAGTGAGAGGACCAGACGTATTGGAGATCACGCTTCGACGTTAACAAAGTCGAAAACGAAATCGATGCTTAGTGGACGGTTAGAAGATCCATCAAGGACAAAGTCGGAAACCTCTGTCAATCATAATTCGCTCAGGAGATAAGCTCACTGCAATTATGACGGGTCATCAGCTATATGGCGAGACATCAACTAATCGGATAGGCCAACGTTCTCACTACATGTAGCCGAATCCCAATGCATCCGCAAGATCAAAAGAAATATTTATCTCATGGGGCATGTACTACCACAAATCCGTGGGACATAAGGTTCACTCGGCGGACATAAGAACCTCATCCAATCTTTACCACCCGAACGAAGAGGAGATTGCAACGAGGTATTCAAGAAGAAACTAACACTCGACGTATCGATGGCCGACGAGAAACTATAACCTTACTATCAGCCGCGTGCAACAATGGTGATGATATCTCTAAGAGCGGCCAAACTCAGCGACTTTGGCGTCATCTGGAAAATCCTCAACGAACGTCAAGCCGCAGACTTTAAGATAATGACTGGAATATCAATGAATCCTTCAACGTCCACACTCAGGCCATTCAGTCGGTCTAGCCACCTCAGTCGAGCAAAGAGACGTGCAAAACTACTTATTGCGCAAACTTTGTCCATGGAGAATTGCCTTGGCGACTATTCCTCGGATCACATCTCAACGACAAAGTTCCATAAGGAAGAAGGTACGCATTAATTATTTTCAAATAATTAATATACCTATAAAACAAAAACTTAAAACGTAAGTGAACTCTTGAAAAAGACTCGCTTACCAAACATAGTGTTAATATCAAAACTAGTCGTCCATTGAAACTCAAGCGAGATACTAGTTAGCTGCAAAAGCGTTGATGACATATCTCGCCAAGTTTCAGGGGCAAATATCACCAATCCTCAAAAAACTTTCATGAAAAAATACTTAGGGTAAAAATTATAAGCAACCAAAACGTTTAATAAAATAAACCCTAATGAAAACGATGTCAGCAAGAAAAAGCTCAGTGAAATATCATTCGACGATTTACGGGGGCAAGGTACAAACCTAAAACCCAAAAGCCTTAGAACGATTTCCCTATAAACTCGCAGACCTAGGTCAACGAGATAAAGTTAGATGTTGAGTTTGATGAAATTCATCAACTAAACATCTTAGGGGTAAAGGTTACGAAAGTAACCTTGCAAAATAATAAAGGTTAAGACGATATACTTCGTCACCCTATGAGGCTCAAAGAAGTTTAAACTACTTCAGCAGCCAATAATGTTCGACGCGAGTTTATCGACGTCGTCAAGCAAATAAAAAAAACCCTATCCCGAATAGGCACAATAACGAGCTTCTATTGATTAGCTAAAAACCTCAACGAGGATTTTGCCGACGAGGAGAACTCCAGAGGCAAAATTCTCGTCGAGATTTTCGGGGGCAAGGGATATCTATCCTTTCGAACACGAAAACCAAAAGCCCTATTCCGCATAGGCCAAAAGCCCTATTCCGCATAGGCCAAAAGCCCTATTCCGCATAGGCCAAAAGCCCTATTCCGCATAGGCCAAAAGCCCTATTCCGCATAGGCCAAAAGCCCTATTCCTCATAGGCCAAAAGCCCTATTCCATATAGGCCAAAAGCCCTATTCCGCATAGGCCAATAGGCCAAAAGCCCTATTCCGCATAGGCCAAAAGCCCTATTCCGTATAGGCCAAAAGGTGGAGGCTAATGATGTGTTAATGACCTTCCTCGCAAGTATAAAATCAGCAACGCACATTAGTCGCCCTCTTTGGTGTACAGGTCTGACGAGACCTCGCCGAAACCCCACTGAGATGGCCGATCTCCGGATCCCATCCAGGCCATGTACAGCACAAAAGGCTCGACAAGACTTAACCGACTCACCCGACAGGCTCTGTACGGTTAACACAGTGTCGAGACCTTTAACTGGTCCACTATTAATGACGATCGAATCTCCGAGATCTCGTCCAAAAACGGTCGACCCCCGCGGTCCCATACGCATTAAAAACAGCCAGCGGATAGAATCTCCACGAGAGATAGTAAATTCACCACTTAGAAATGAAAGATGACCGACCTTGTCGGATCCATCTGGATTTGAGATGGTCAGCGACGGATAACCTAACGAGGCTTAATTTGCTCGGTGCATCTAATCGGATTTGACGCTCAAAGGATATAGTTCAAACTTATCGAAAGCTCAAAACAAAAGATAACCGAAAAAGCAAATTTAGCCTCGGGGGCAAAATCCAAAAAAGCCCACCAAGGGCAAAAAACATAAGGGTCCGCTATGATCAACGGAAGTTTGAGCGGCCCACTTAACAATTTAAAGATGGCCCATCCCACGGATGGACCACAACAGAATTAAAGTTTTTAGATAAAGGAGGATCAAGACGGAGGAGCATCGCTAAACGCTATCAGCGACTCAACCATCTCCGGAGCAGGCAGACCCTTGAATTGTGCCTGAGCCTTCACCACTTCGGCATAATGACGATCAAGGCCCTCAAGGTCCCACGACAGATGCTGTCCGGCCAGATACTCCCTCACCGTCTCCCACCAGGTTATAACCGCAGACCCGCCGAGGAAAAAGTCGTATTCTGCTTGAAGCAGCTCGTTCTTCCTCTTCAGCGACTTCACGTCCTCATCCTTGATTTCATCCTCCTTCATCAGCTCGATGACTTTTTACTGAAGCTCCTCCATGATCTGACACTACAAGAAAAAACAGATATAGCCACGACAAAGCCACGGAATAGTCGTGGCTAAACGAAATATAGCCACGAATTTGCCACGGAAAGCCACGAAAAAAATAATAAAAGTTCTGTGGCTAAATCGTGGCTTTCCGTGGTAAGTTAGTCACGATTTAGCCATGGAAAAAGTCGTGGCAAAATTTTGCCACGAAATAGCTACGAATGGAGCATTATAATATTGCCACGGAATATGTCGTGGCAATCCGTGGCTAATGGTAGCCACGAAATAAATTCGTGGCTATTCCGTGGCAATGTTGATGTCGGCAAGCCAAGTTGGTCTCCGCGATACGTCCAATCACTTTAAAACATGTCAGTTTAATAATTTGAATTAGCCACGGATATAATTCGTGGCCAATTCGTGGCTTCGTGTAAAGATATCTAATGGCTTCTTCTTCCCTCTCCCTTGGTAAAACACAAGGTAAAACGATTTTTCCTCTTCTTTTCGTTTTCTTCACTTAATTTGGCGATTTTGAAGAGTTCAAAATGTCAGATTTCTTTCGTTCTAGAGAGTGGATGGATCGCCATATTGATCCTATGAGAGATTGTGTTTCTGAAGAATTTGGCGAGGGTATTAATATGTTCATTGCTTTTGCTTCCAACCAACAATCATATCAAGAGCGTGGTACTATGCCATGTCCGTGTTCTCGGTGCCGAAATTTGAAGCAACGTGATGCATATACAGTTTTTAAACACCTCTATAGAGTCGGTTTCAAGAAAAATTACTACGTTTGGACAAGTCACGGTGAAAATTGTTACGATGTAGGGGAGTCTTCAATGCCGAGTCACTATCTACCCGGAGAAGAAGCTTGGAATGTTCATGACAATCCTTATGGTCATCTTAATATGGGAGAAAAAACAAGGGAGTTCCAACAGAAGACATTATCCATGATAATATTGAGGAAGAGGCAAACCACGATAATATTTACAGAGCCTTTGAAGCAGCTAGTGAACCACTCTATGATGGTTGTGTTGAAGGAATTTCACGGTTGTCTTTGGCGTACGAAGTAATGGGCATAAAGACGAAGCACAATTTGGTCGAGAGTTGTGTAGATGACATAACACAAGCATTTAAGCGGATTCTTCCACAACCTAATAAAGCTCTGGGTTATACTATGAGACGAAGAAGCTAACGCGTTCGTTAGGAATGCCAGTTCATAAGATTGATGTTTGTGAGGACAACTGCATGATTTTCTGGAAGGGCGAAGATCGCAACCTTTTACAATGTCGTTTTTGTAACAAGAATCGATATCACACCAACGAGAGGGAAGGGAAAGAACATAGCAAAGCGAGAGAATGTTCTATCTCCCTATTGCGGATCGACCGAAGCGATTATACCAAGTGGAGGGCACAGCTTCGCATATGCGCCGGCACGCGAGCACGAGTCTCCTGAAGGAGAAATGCATCACCCATCAGACGGAGAGGCGTGGAAGCATTTTAATAAGGTATATCCTGATTTTAGTTCAGAAAGTCGGAATATCTATTTAGGCTTAGCAACTGATGGATTTAA
This sequence comes from Cochlearia excelsa, assembly GCA_963556525.1. Classification (NCBI taxonomy): domain Eukaryota; kingdom Viridiplantae; phylum Streptophyta; class Magnoliopsida; order Brassicales; family Brassicaceae; genus Cochlearia; species Cochlearia excelsa. The sequence goes on along the minus strand of OY748327.1, from coordinate 31,358,201 downwards.
TCCTATTGGAATGAATGGTGAGGCACACTCGGTTTGGCCTGTTATAGTCACCCCTTACAATTTACCTCCTGGTATGTGCATGAAGAGGGAGTTTTTCTTTTTGGCGGTTTTAGTGCCCGGACCAAAACATCCGAAGAAAAGTCTAGATATTTATCTTCAACCATTGATTGAAGAGTTGCAACTCTTATGGAGGGAAGGTGTGGGTGCTTATGATGTTTCTAGGAACCAGAATTTTACAATGCGAGTTGCATTGATGTGGACGATAAATGATTTTCCAGCATATGGAATGGTTTCTGGGTGGACGACGCATGGTCGACTATCATGTCCATATTGTCAAGAAGAAACAGAATCGTTTTGGTTACCAAATGGAAGAAAACATAGTTGGTACGATTGTCACCGCAAATTTTTACCTCATGATCATTCATATCGGCGTAATAACAAAGCTTTCAGGAAAGGTAAGACATTTCGAGGTAACCCTCCACCATGGTTGACGGGTTACGAAGTTCTGAATGAAAGAATAAACACCATTGGTGGATTAGAGAAAACAATCGATTGTGGAGGAAAAGGACATGATAACCCGAGACGAACAATCGATGGATATGGTGAGTACCATAATTGGCACAAGAAGAGTATATTTTGGGACTTGCCTTATTGGGAAAATCTCCTTCTCAGACACAACCTCGACTTCATGCACATCGAGAAAAACTTTTTTGACAATCTCATCCACACTCTTCGAATACGAAGGGGAAGACGAAGGACAATATAAAATCAAGGTTGGATCTTCCGGACATATGCACAAGACCTGATTTACAAATAAGAGCCGATGGAACAGTTCCCATTCCAAGGTTCAGATTGGCGAACGTAGCAAAACGGAAGTTTCTCTCGTGGTTGAGAAATGACATCGGATTTCCGGATGGATATGCATCTAATTTAACTAGATGTGTTGATGAGAGTTGTGGGAAACTATCGGGGCTGAAAAGTCATGATTCTCATGTGATCATGCAACGCCTACTTCCATTTGCGATGTTAGAGCTTTTGGATAACAACGTGCACAAGGCAATTTCGGGTATGTGCACATTTTTTTCTTAACACATGTTTCATGCATGTAACACTAGGATGTTTGTAATTATAAGGTTTTTGAACAATTGCAGAGATTGCCGTGTTTTTTCGTGATATCTCTGCCAAAATGTTGCGAGTTGAGGATGTGAGCGTAATGAAGAATAACATTGCAATAAAATTGTGCAATTTGGAGAAGATATTTCCACCTTCGTTCTTTGATGTCATGGAACATTTACCCGTGCATCTCCCTGATGAAGCTGCCTTAGGTGGTCCGGTGCAATACCGATGGATGTATCCATTTGAGCGCTACATGTATCACCTGAAAAAGAAGGTCAAGAACAAGGCTCGTATTGGAGGTTCCATTGTCGCACAATGTGTCCAAGAAGAGATTTCTTATGCAGCAAGCAACTATTACGGGAATAAGGAAGATGGAATCAATGATGGTCCCGGGAAATTCGATTTGCATATGATGATTACCCAAGTGTCCCGAACATATTTCATCACATCGGACGTGTGAGCGGAAGAAGGGTAGATGGGTGGCTAGAAGATCCAGATTACAACATCATCCAAACATTCATGTTGCTTAATTCGAAGAATTTGCGCCTTATGAAACGTAAGCGATTAAATGGTAAATTTTGTTTACTTTAAAGACTCAAATTCTAATAAAATGAGTATTGCCTTTTCGTTACAGGATGTTTGAGGAAGCAATGAGAGTGAGTATGCCAGATATTACAGATGATGAAATGGGCAAGGCTAAAGACGCTCATTACGCGAAATGGTGTCGGGACTACGTGGGTACTTTATATTAATTGTGCACTTTAATTTGCAGATAAATTAATTGTGCACTTTAATTTGCAGATAAATGAAGCGAGTAAGAATTATGAATTTCCATTATGGATGTTGGAATTTATACAAGGTCCGAGAAACAATTACACGTCATGGCCTATGTATTTCACTCGTGGATACCATTTCCACAATCACGTACACGGTCGAGATAAAAGAACTCAAAACTATGGAGTTGTTGTACGAGGTACAATAGAAACTACTTATTACGGTCTTATAGAAGAGATAATGAAGATCGAGTATCGCGGTGGAGTTGGTCTTAAAGCGATGATTTTCAGATGCTCTTGGTTCGACAATACAGACGGTATCGGATTGCGTAGACACCCATTTGGTTTAGTTGATGTGGCCCCGCGTAGACCAAACCGAGGGCGTATTTACGGTTTGGGAAGCAAGCAGTTCGAGGTTTTCGAACCTTCTGAACCGGCAGCAGCTTCCCTCTCTCGGGCTGTGGACATGGACATGAGGGTGGGATCTCTCGAGTCAAACGTGCAGGCTATTCTAGCCTCGCAGAGCCTAATGCTTGCGTCGCAGAAGGCAATACTCGATCATCTCGGGATCAATCCTCAACCAAACAATCCATATGCCACCCCTTCTCCTCATGCAGCTGCCTCAAACACCACACCTAACACGAGTCCAGAGTTTGCACCGAGTGTAAACCGTGAAGATCAGCTCGGTGAAAATGATCAAGACCAAGGGCGTGAAGATGATCAGCTTGGTGAGGAACATAGCCGTGAAGAGGAAGAGGAAGAAGTCCGCATTGGTTGATTTCTGTTTTAAAAAACTGAAAAATTGTTATTTATTATATTTTGAACAATGTTTGTATTAATCATATACTATTTATGCTATTTTATGCTATTTTGTATTATATAAAAAATATTTTCAGTTTCAATTTTTTTATATTTATTTTTTTTTTCGAAAATTATGTAAAGCCACGGAAATTTCCGTGGCAACAATGCAGAAAAGCCACGGAAAACCCGTGGCTAGTCGTAGCAAAATGCTACGATTTGCAACAGAACACTCCGTGGCAAATAAGCCACGAAAGAGCAACGAATATATCCGTGGCTAATATCAGCCACGACCTTGTCACGAAACTAAATCGTGGCTGTAGCACGGATTAGCCACCACTAATTCCGTGGCAAAAATGGCCACGAATTGCCACCAACACTTTCGTGGCTAAAAAATGCCACGAATTGCCACCACTGCTTTCGTGGCTAAAAAAGGCCACGAATTGCCACCACTTCTTCCGTGGCTACAGTAGCCACGACTTTGCCACAAATAAATCCGTGGCAATCTAGCCGCGAATATATACGTGGCCATTTCGTGGCTATGACATCCGTGGCTAGTCGTGGCTTTCCGTGGCTAGGATAGCCACGGATAGCCACGGATAGCCAACAGCTACGACGCTATAGCCACGATTATTTTCGTGGCTAACCGTGACTGTGTGGGGATATAGCCACGGATATTAACCTATAGCCACGGGATTTTCCGTGGCTATACCGACTAATTCTTGTAGTGTGATATGGAGACTTTGAGGTCTTCTACCTCTTTCTTCTTGGCATTAATGGCGACAAGCTGACCCAACAAGTGCCTAAAAGATGACGGGTCCATCATAAAAGCGTTCTGAATAGTCGACCAAGACGAGCCGAAGGCGACTCATTCAACACCGGAGAAAGCGATCCCTTAAAGCGACCTTGAGCCACCCTCATACATCTTTTTCATGATGAATACGACCTTATAATCCTTGGATTACTCATCAACCATGGCGGAAGTTTCAACCCTACGGAATTCATCAACCGTGGCGGAAGTGTCAACCTTACGAAGTTCACCTAGGAATGGAGAAATTAGCCCACGCAAGCTCCACTTTGAAGACGAAGTTTCAACCTTTCATGGCGTACCTTTGACAACTGAGTGTGATCCCCGTGAAAGATCATACATCGAAGATAAAACCCTATAAACGTTCAACATCAAATAGAGTAACGAGGAATCTCATTTACGAAATCACGACTGACGGGAAAGCTCATCTTCAACCATCAAACATTGAAGACGCATGCTCTCTTGAAGGACCTACCTGCGACATTAGAAGGTTTCAACTTCACAAAACCTCATGTTGGACCAAGAGGTATCAATTCCAACTCACTTACAACCTCTACGACGATCACATCACTGAAGAAAGCGCGAGTTCAACGGTGATACTCTGCTTGGAACCAAATTCAAGTAAGAAGAATCCAAGAGGCTGAAGCTGAAGACGATATGTATTTTCTAAAATCTACCAACATGGCGCGAATTGTCCATCAAGAAGAATCACCCTCTCACCTGCAAGGTGTCCATGGTGAAGAAACATAAGGCTTTGCTCGCAAATACTAAACATGTAATCGGGGGCAAGTCTTGAGATGCACTAAGGCGTAGTACATCCAAGAAGTATTACTCAAAGGGGGAATATTTCAAGTTAAGGAACTCGTCGGACGCAACGACGAAAGGATCAAACAGACGACGAGTCAGAATCATATTGTCACTTGCAACCACAAAGGATTCACATGGCAGCACTTCATATCAGCATCATCTAGACTTCATCTATGAAGATTTCTCATCAAGATCTTCGTCTTAATCTCTCGCGAAGATATGATCGCCGACCTACAAAGGCGCTAATTACATTTGGTGTCGACGACTTCATTCCTTCGGATGAGGTTATCAACCTCTTGCGACATGGATTCAATATCTTTCTATCAGAGATAGACGTTTCAAGACCTAGCATGGACATGAGAAATTTTATCTTACCACCATGGTTTCCCTTCGTGACCAAAGAACCGTCACTGGCGATATAGAAGAGATTCCTTTCTCTCCAATGGAACGGAATGAAAGTTTCTCTTACAAAGAAGAAGTCCTGCCAACAAAGCTTTAAACACGGTGGCAGCATCAAAACATGAAGAGATACAGTGGATTCTAACCTTTATTCGCTCGGTATCCCCATCCTCACGGACGAAAACAGACTCGACCTGGAATTATGGACTTAATCTCCGAGAAAAGATGATCAAGGACGAATGTTACTGGGAGCAGAAAGACGATGACAATTCATCAACGACATCATATCTCGAACGAAACAGTTCTCATGAACAAATCAGCTTGTCGGTCACTTAGCAGATCATCATCGAGGTAATCTCATCATCACAAACTCTTTCGGTTTTGACTAAACGTTGATATACGCTTATAGTTAAAAACAATATCGAAAGAGAAAGACTTTACTCTCAATGAGATAAAAGTCTTTCCTAATCGAACTCTTACGAAGAGAACCCCATATGGAATCATGGAACGACTATGTTCCAAGTCTTCAATAATCTTTACAAAAGATATTCACACGACTAATCCCCACGCGGAAGAAGGTCAGTGACCCTCACATAGGATAATAGAAAGACCAATCCCTACGCGGGACAAACGTCTAAGATTCTCATTGAGAATAACCACATGACAACTCTCTACACGAGAAAAAGTCATCAAATCCTTACATAGGATAATCATGATCACATTGATCAAAATCGTTAAGGTATTACTTTACTTATTATCTTCAATATACTAACACATGTTTTCATAATCTCTATGCGAGGAAAACATTGAAATTCTCATCGAGGATAAATAAGACGATCATCCTCTCGGCGGGAAAAACACCATAAAGTCATCACTTCACGAAGTCACACAAAAGGACCATCAAGTCACGATGCAACTTCAAGATTGGCGAGATAAGTTGTTTTTGAAGCATGGAAAGAAGTCATAATGCAAGTTCAAGTGAACCCTACTCAAGCGAATCGATCAAACGAGGAGGAGACAATGAAGCTCAATTCCTATTCATAAAAGGAAAATGAAGCTCATTAACCTAAAGACATCTATATAAAGAGGAGAAGCTAGAAGACCTAGAGGATATTCATTCATACATTCAGATATTCGATTCAAGACACAAAACACCTACTTTTAGAGATATTTATTCGTTCATAGCTTTATATTGTACTTTAGGTCTAATTGTTTGATATTTCTCTCTCATCTTGTAAACCCTTAACGATCAATAAAACATCCAATTCAAACCGATTCTAGTAATACTAACCTTTATCGAATTCCGTGGTTCTTCTAACGGATCGTTAACTTTTGCCCAAACAACAATAACCCCAAAATCGAAACCCTAATACCTTAGCTCTCTGTCATTATCTCCGATAAGAATGGTCTCTATTTCTGAAATCTTAGTCTCGTTATTGGACAGACACATTTGCCTTCGAAAATCGGCGGATTTTAAGGTATCATTGAATTGTGACAACGTATCATACGATTGATGACGATGATGACGATGATGATGACGATGATGATGACGATGATGATGATGATGATGATGGAATAAGAAGAGAGGTGATAATACCATTTCAATGTTTTAACTTTGTTTTGAAACAAACAGAGTCTTAAGTGGAAAACTTATAAGGACAATGCATTGCAAAAGGATTTTTTAAGGGTTTATGTTGTTATAGAGTCTCTTGTTGTTACCTTAATAATGATGAAATTATGTATCTTGCAATGACTTTGGTTTAAAGCTCATTGAGACACATATAAGCACTCATGTTGCACATATAAGCACTCATGTTGAGACACATATAAGCACTCATGTTGCATGAAACTTGGTTTAAAGTCCTAGAAACGCGTTGTTAGATGTTTCATAAGTTCGTCAAACTTGTACAAAGCTCATTGAGACACTTATAAGCACCCATGTTGCATGAAACTTAGTTTAAAGTCCTAGTAACCACGTTGTTAGATGTTTCAGAAGTTCGTCAAACTTGTACAAAGCTCATTGAGACAGTTATAAGCACTCATGTTGACTGAAACTTGGTTTAGAGTCCTAGAAACCGCGTTGTTAGATGTTTCATAAGTTCTTCAAACTGGTACTAAGTTTAGAGTCCTAGAAACGCGTTGTTAGATGTTTCACAAGTTCGTCAAACTTGTACAAAGCTCATTAAGACACTTATAAGCACTCATGTTGCATGAAACTTGGTTTAGAGTCCTAGAAACGCGTTGTTAGATGTTTCATAAGCTCGTCAAACTTGTACAAAGCTCATTGAGACACTTATAAGCACTCATGTTGCATGAAACTTAGTTTAAAGTCCTAGCAACCACGTTGTTAGATGTTTCAGAAGTTCGTCAAACTTGTACAAAGCTCATTGAGACACTTATAAGCACTCATGTTGAATGAAACTTGGTTTAGAGTCCTAGAAACCGCGTTGTAAGATGTTTCAAAAGTTCTTCAAACTAGTACTAAGCTCATTGAGACAGTTATAAGCACTCATGTTGCATGAAACTTGGTTTAGAGTCCTAGAAACGCGTTGTTAGATGTTTCATAAGTTCGTCAAACTTGTACAAACCTCATTGAGACACTTATAAGCACTCATGTTGCATGAAACTTGGTTTAGAGTCCTAGAAACGTGTTCTTATATGTTTCATAAGTTCGTCAAACTAGTACAAAGCTCATTGAAAAACTTATAAGCACTCATGTTGCATGAAACTTCGTTTAGAGTCTTAGAAACCGCGTTGTTAGATGTTTCATGAGTTCGTCAAACTAGTACAAAGCTCATTGAGACTCATATAAGCACTCATGTGGCATGAAACTTGGTTTAGAGTCCTAGAAACGCGTTGTTAGATGTTTCATGAGTTCTTCAAACTTGTAAAAAGCTCATTGAGACACTTATAAGCACTCATGTTGAATGAAACTTGGTTTAGAGTCCTAGAAACACGTTGTTAGATGTTTCCTAAGTTAGTCAAACTAGTACAAAGCTTATTGAGACACTTATGAGCAGTCATGTTGAATGAAACTTGGTTTAAAGTCCTAGAAACGCGTTGTTAGATGTTTCATAAGTTCGTCAAACTAGTTAAAAGCTCATTGAGACACTTCTTAGCACGCATGTTGCATGAAACTTGGTTTAGAGTCCTAGAATTGAGTTGTTAGATGTCTTATTAGTTTGTCAAACTTGTACAAAGCTCATTGAGACACTTGTAAGCACTCATGTTGCATGAAACTTGCTTTAGAGTCCTAGAAACGAGTTGTTAGATGTTTAATAAGTTCGCCAAACTTGTACAAAGCTCATAGAGACACTTATAAGCACTCATGTTGAATGAAACTTTGTTTAGAGTCATAGAAACGCGTTGTTAGATGTTTCATAAGTTCGTCAAACTAGCACAAAGCTCATTGAGACACTTATAAGCACTCATGTTGCATGAAACTTGGTTTAGAGTCCTAGAAACGAGTTGTTAGATGTTTCATAAGTTCGTCAAACTTGTACAAAGCTCATTGAGATACTTATAAGCACTCATGTTGAATGAACTTGGTTTAGAGTCCTAGAAATGCGTTGTTAGATGTTTCATAAGTTCTTCAGACTAGTACAAAGCTCATTGAGACACTTATAAGCACTCATGTTGCATGAAACTTGGTTTAGAGTCCTAGAAACGCGTTGTTAGATGTTTCATAAGTTCGTCAAACTAGTACAAAGCTCATTGAGACACATATAAGCACTCATGTTGCATGAAACTTGGTTTAGAGTCCTAGAAACGCGTTGTTAGATGTTTCATAAGTTCGAAAAACTTGTACAAAGCTCATTGAGACACTTATAAGCACCCATGTTGCATGAAACTTAGTTTAAAGTCCTAGCAACCACGTTGTTAGATGTTTCAGAAGTTCGTCAAACTTGTACAAAGCTCATTCAGACACTTATAAGGACTCATGTTGAATGAAACTTGGTTTAGAGTCCTAGAAACCGCGTTGTTAGATGTTTCATAAGTCCTTCAAACTAGTACTAAGCTCATTGAGACACTTATAAGCACTCATGTTGCATGAAACTTGGTTTAGAGTCCTAGAAACGCGTTGTTAGATGTTTCACAAGTTCGTCAAACTTGTACAAAGCTCATTGAGACACTTATAAGCACTCATGTTGCATGAAACTTGGTTTAAAGTCCTATAAACGCGTTGTTAGATGTTTCATAAGTTCGTCAAACTTGTACAAAGCTCATTGAGACACTTATAAGCACTCATGTTGCATGAAACTTAGTTTATAGTCCTAGAAACCACGTTGTTAGATGTTTCAGAAGTTCGTCAAACTTGTACAAAGCTCATTGAGATACTTATAAGCACTCATGTTGAATGAACTTGGTTTAGAGTCCTAGAAATGCGTTGTTAGATGTTTCATAAGTTCTTCAGACTAGTACAAAGCTCATTGAGACACTTATAAGCACTCATGTTGCATGAAACTTGGTTTAGAGTCCTAGAAACGCGTTGTTAGATGTTTCATAAGTTCTTCAGACTAGTACAAAGCTCATTGAGACACTTATAAGCACTCAAGTTGCATGAAACTTGGTTTAGAGTCCTAGAAACGCGTTGTTAGATGTTTCATAAGTTCGAAAAACTTGTACAAAGCTCATTGAGACACTTATAAGCACCCATGTTGCATGAAACTTAGTTTAAAGTCCTAGCAACCACGTTGTTAGATGTTTCAGAAGTTCGTCAAACTTGTACAAAGCTCATTCAGACACTTATAAGGACTCATGTTGAATGAAACTTGGTTTAGAGTCCTAGAAATCGCGTTGTTAGATGTTTCATAAGTCCTTCAAACTAGTACTAAGCTCATTGAGACACTTATAAGCACTCATGTTGCATGAAACTTGGTTTAGAGTCCTAGAAACGCGTTGTTAGATGTTTCAGAAGTTCGTCAAACTTGTACAAAGCTCATTGAGATACTTATAAGCACTCATGTTGAATGAACTTGGTTTAGAGTCCTAGAAATGCGTTGTTAGATGTTTCATAAGTTCTTCAGACTAGTACAAAGCTAATTGAGACACTTATAAGCACTCATGTTGCATGAAACTTGGTTTAGAGTCCTAGAAACGCGTTGTTTGATGTTTCATAAGTTCGTCAAACTAGTACAAAGCTCATTGAGACACATATAAGCACTCATGTTGCATGAAACTTGGTTTAGAGTCCTAGAAACGCGTTGTTAGATGTTTCATAAGTTCGACAAACTTGTACAAAGCTCATTGAGACACTTATAAGCACCCATGTTGCATGAAACTTAGTTTAAAGTCCTAGCAACCACGTTGTTAGATGTTTCAGAAGTTCGTCAAACTTGTACAAAGCTCATTCAGACACTTATAAGGACTCATGTTGAATGAAACTTGGTTTAGAATCCTAGAAACCGCGTTGTTAGATGTTTCATAAGTTCTTCAAACTAGTACTAAGCTCTTTGAGACACTTATAAGCACTCATGTTGCATGAAACTTGGTTTAGAGTCCTAGAAACGCGTTGTTAGATGTTTCACAAGTTCGTCAAACTTGTACAAAGCTCATTGAGACACTTATAAGCACTCATGTTGCATGAAACTTGGTTTAGAGTCCTAGAAACGCGTTGTTAGATGTTTCATAAGTTCGTCAAACTTGTACAAAGCTCATTGAGACACTTATAAGCACTCATGTTGCATGAAACTTAGTTTATAGTCCTAGAAACCACGTTGTTAGATGTTTCAGAAGTTCGTCAAACTTGTACAAAGCTCATTGAGACACTTATAAGCGCTCATGTTGAATGAAACTTGGTTTAGAATCCTAGAAACCGCGTTTTTAGATGTTTCATAAGTTCTTCAAACTAGTACTAAGCTCATTGAGACAGTTATAAGCCCTCATGTTGCACGAAACTTAGTTTAGAGTCCTAGAAACGCGTTGTTAGATGTTTCATAAGTTCGTCAAACTTGTACAAACCTCATTGAGACACTTATAAGCACTCATGTTGCATGAAACTTGGTTTAGAGTCCTTGAAACGCGTTCTTAGATGTTTCATAAGTTCGTCAAACTAGTACAAAGCTCATTGAGACTCATACAAGCACTCATGTTGCATGAAACTTGGTTTAGAGTCCTAGAAACGCGTTGTTAGATGTTTCATGAGTTCTTCAAACTTGTACAAAGCTCATTGAGACACTTATAAGCACTCATGTTGAATGAAACTTGGTTTAGAGTCCTAGAAACCGCGTTGTTAGATGTTTCATAAGTTCTTCAAACTAGTACTAAGCTCATTGAGACACTTATAAGCACTCATGTTGCATGAAACTTGGTTTAGAGTCCTAGAAACGCGTTGTTAGATGTTTCACAAGTTCGTCAAACTAGTACAAAGCTCATTGAGACACATATAAGCACTCATGTTGGATGAAACTTGGTTTAGAGTCCTAGAAACGCGTTGTTAGATGTTTCATAAGTTCGTCAAACTTGTACAAAGCTCATTGAGACACTTATAAGCACTCATGTTGCATTAAACTTAGTTTAAAGTCCTAGCAACCACGTTGTTAGATGTTTCATCAGTTCGTCAAACTAGTTAAAAGCTCATTGAGACACATATAAGCACTCATGTTGAATGAAACTTGGTTTAGAGTCCTAGAAACGCGTTGTTAGATGTTTCATAAGTTCGTCAAACTTGTACAAAGCTCATTGAGACACTTATAAGTACTCATGTTGCATGAAACTTCGTTTAGAATCCTAGAAACGTGTTGTTAGATGTTTCATAAGTTCGTGAAACTTGTACAAAGCTCATTGAGGAACTTATAAGCACTCATGTTGCATGAAACTTGGTTTAGAGTCCTATAAACGCGTTGATAGATGTTTCATAAGTTCGTGAAACTTGTAAAAAGCTCATTGAGACACTTATAAGCACTCATGTTGCATGAAACTTCGTTTAGAATTCTAGAAACGTGTTGTTAGATGTTTCATAAGTTCGTGAAACTTGTACAAAGCTCATTGAGGAACTTATAAGCACTCATGTTGCATGAAACTTGGTTTAGAGTCCTACAAACGCATTGTTATGTTTCATAAGTTCGTCAAACTAGAACAAAGCTCATTGATACACTTATAATAACTCATGTTGCATGAAACTTGGTTTAGAGTCTTAGAAACGCGTTATTAGATGTTTCATAAGTTTGTCAAACTTTTACAAAGCACATTGAGACACTTATAAGCACTCATGTTGCATGAAACTTGGTTTAGAGTCCTAGAAACCGCCTTGTTAGATGTTTCATAAATTCGTCAAACTAGTACAAAGCTCATTGAGACACTTATAAGCACTCATGTTGCATGAAACTTTGTTTAGAGTCCTAGAAACGCGTTCTTAGATGTTTCATAAGTTCTTAAAACTTGTAAAAAGCTCATTGAGAAATTTGTAAGCACTAATGTTGCATGAAACTTGGTTTAGAGTCCAAGAAACGCGTTGTTAGATATTTCATAAGTTCGTAAAACTAGAACAAAGCTCATTGAGACACTTATAAGCACTCATGTTGCATGAAACTTGGTTTAGAGTCCTAGAAACGCGTTGTTAGATGTTTCATAAGTTCGTAAAACTAGTACAAAGCGCATTGAGACACTTATAAGCACTCATGTTGCATGAAACTTGGTTTAGAGTCCTAGAAACCGCGTTGTTAGATGTTTCATAAGTTCGTCAAACTAGTACAACGCTCATTGAGACACTTATAAGCACTCATGTTGCATGAAACTTGGTTTCTAGTCCTAGAAACACGTTGTTAGATATTTCATAAGTTCGTCAAACTTGTACAAAGCTCATTGAGAAACTTATAAGCACTCATGTTGCATGAAACTTGGTTTAGAGTCCTAGAAATCGTGTTGTTATTCGTGAAACTTTAACAAAGCTCAATGAGGAACTTATAAGCACTCATTTTGCATGAAACTTGGTTTCAGAGTCTTAGAAACGCATTGTTAGATGTTTCATAAGTTCGTAAAACTTGTACAAAGCTCATTGAGACACATATAGGCAATCATGTTGCATGAAACTTCGTTTAGAGTCTTAGAAACCGCGTTGTTAGATGTTTCATGAGTTCGTCAAACTAGTAAAAAGCTCATTGAGACACATATAAGCACTCATGTTGCATGAAACTTGGTTTAAAGTCCTAGAAACGCGTTGTTAGAAGTTTCATAAGTTTGTCAAATTAGTACAAAGCTCATTGAGACACATATAAGCACTCATGTTGCATGAAACTTGGTTTAGAGTCCTAGAAACGCGTTGTTAGATGTTTCATAAGTTCGTCAAACTTGTACAAAGCTCATTGAGACACTTATAAGCACTCATGTTGCATGAAAGTTAGTTTAAAGTCCTAGAAACCACGTTGTTAGATGTTTCATAAATTCTTCAAACTAGTACTAAGCTCATTGAGACAGTTATAAGCAATCATGTTGCATGAAACTTGGTTTAGAGTCCTAGAAACTCGTTGTTAAGATGTTTCATAAGTTCGTCAAACTTGTACAAACCTCATTGAGACACTTATAAGCACTCATGTTGCATGAAACTTGGTTTAGAGTCCTAGAAACGCGTTCTTAGATGTTTCGTAAGTTCGTCAAACTAGTACAAAGCTCATTGAGAAACTTATAAGCACTCATGTTGCATGAAACTTCGTTTAGAGTCTTAGAAACCGCGTTGTTAGATGTTTCATGAGTTCGTCAAACTAGTAAAAAGCTCATTGAGACACATATAAGCACTCAGGTTGCATGAAACTTGGTTTAGAGTCCTAGAAACGCGTTGTTAGATGTTTCATGAGTTATTAAAACTTGTACAAAGCTCATTGAGACACTTATAAGTACTCATGTTGAATGAAACTTGGTTTAGAGTCCTAGAAACGCGTTGTTAGATGTTTCATAAGTTCGTCAAACTAGTACAAACCTCATTGAGACACTTATAAGCACTCATGTTGCATGAAACTTGGTTTAGAGTCCTAGAAACGAGTTGTTAGATGTTTAATAATTTTGTCAAACTTGTACAAAGCTCATTGAGACACTTATAAGCACTCATGTTGAATGAAACTTGGTTTAGAGTCCTAGAAACGCGTTGTTAGATGTTTCATAAGTTCTTCAGACTAGTACAAAGCTCATTGAGACACTTATAAGCACTTATTTTGCATGAAACTTGGTTTAGAGTCCTAGAAACGCGTTGTTAGATGTTTCATAAGTTCGTCAAACTAGTACAAAGCTCATTGAGACACATATAAGCACTCATGTTGCATGAAACTTGGTTTAGAGTCCTAGAAACGCGTTGTTAGAAGTTTCATAAGTTTGTCAAACTTGTACAAAGCACATTGAGACACTTATAAGCACTCATGTTGCATGAAACTTAGTTTAAAGTCCTAGCAACCACGTTGTTAGATGTTTCGGAAGTTCGTCAAACTTCTACAAAGCATGAGACACTTATAACCACTCATGTTGCATGAAACTTAGTTTAAAGTCCTAGCAACCACGTTGTTAGAAGTTTCAGAAGTTCGTCAAACTTGTACAAAGCTCATTGAGACACTTATAAGCACTCAAGTTGAATGAAACTTGGTTTAGAGTCCTAGAAAGCGCGTTGTTAGATGTTTCATAAGTTCGTCAAACTAGTACAAAACTCATTGAGACACTTATAAGCACTCATGTTGCATGAAACTTGGTTTAGAGTCCTAGAAACGTGTTGTTAGATGTTTCATGAGTTCTTCAAACTTGTACAAAGCTCATTGAGACACTTATAAGCACTCATGTTGAATGAAACTTGGTTAAGAGTCCTAGAAACGCGTTGTTAGATGTTTCATAAGTTCGTCAAACTAGTTAAAAGCTCATTGAGACACTTCTAAGCACGCATGTTGCATGAAACTTGGTTTAGAGTCCTAGAAACGCGTTGTTAGATTTTTCATAAGTTCTTCAGACTAGTACAAAGCTCACTGAGACACTTATAAACACTCATGTTGCATGAAACTTGGTTTAGAGTCCTAGAAACGCGTTGTTAGATGTTTCAGAAGTTCGTCTAACTAGTACAAAGCTCATTGAGACACTTATAAGCACTCAAGTTGAATGAAACTTGGTTTAGAGTCCTAGAAAGCGCGTTGTTAGATGTTTCATAAGTTCGTCAAACTAGTACAAAGCTCATTGAGACACTTATAAGCACTCATGTTGCATGAAACTTGGTTTAGAGTCCTAGAAACGAGTTGTTAGATGTTTCATAAGTTCGTCAAACTTGTACAAAGCTCATTGAGACACTTATAAGCTCTCAAGTTGCATGAAACTTGGTTTAGAGTCCTAGAAACGCGTTGTTAGATGTTTAAGAAGTTCGTCAAACTTGTACAAAGCTCATTGAGACACTTATAAGCACTCAAGTTGAATGAAACTTGGTTTAGAGTCCTAGAAAGCCCGTTGTTAGATGTTTCATAAGTTCGTCAAACTAGTACCAAACTCATTGAGACACTTATAAGCACTCATGTTGAATGAAACTTGGTTTAGAGTCCTAGAAACTCGTTGTTAGATGTTTCATAAGTTCGTCAAACTAGTACAAAGCTCATTGAGACACTTATAAGCACTCATGTTGAATGAAACTTGGTTTAGAATCCTAGAAACGAGTTGTTAGATGTTTAATAAGTTCGTCAAACTTGTACAAAGCTCATTGAGACACTTCGAAGCACGCATGTTGCATGAAACTTGGTTTAGAGTCCTAGAAACGCGTTGTTAGATTTTTCATAAGTTCTTCAGACTAGTACAAAGCTCATTGAGACACTTATAAGCACTCATGTTGCATGAAACTTGGTTTAGAGTCCTAGAAACGCGTTGTTAGATGTTTCATAAGTTCGTCAAACTAGTACGAAGATCATTGAGACACATATAAGCACTCATGTTGCATGAAACTTGGTTTAGAGTCTTAGAAACGCGTTGTTAGATGTTTCATAAGTTCGTCAAACTTGTACCAAGCTCATTGAGACACTTATAAGCACTTATGTTGCATGAAACTTAGTTTAAAGTCCTAGCAACCACGTTGTTAGATGTTTTAGAAGTTCGTAAACTAGTTAAAAGCTCATTGAGACACATATAAGCACTCATGTTGAATGAAACTTGGTTTAAAGTCTTAGAAACGCGTTGTTAGATGTTTCATAAGTTCGTCAAATTAGTACAAAGCTCATTGAGACACTTATAAGCACACATGTTGAATGAAACTTGGTTTAGAGTCCTAGAAACGTGTTGTTAGATGTTTCATAAGTTCTTCAGACTAGTACAAAGCACATTGAGACACTTATAAGCACTCATGTTGCATGAAACTTGGTTTAGAGTCCTAGAAACGCGTTGTTAGATGTTTCATAAGTTCGTCAAACTTGTACAAAGCTCACTGAGACACTTATAACCACTCATGTTGCTTGAAACATAGTTTAAAGTCCTTGCAACCACGTTGTTAGATGTTTCAGAAGTTCGTCAAACTAGTACAAAGCTCATTGAGACACTTATAAGCACTCAAGTTGAATGAAACTTGGTTTAGAGTCCTAGAAAGCGCGTTGTTAGATGTTTCATAAGTTCGTCAAACTAGTACAAAGCTCATTGAGACACTTATAAGCACTCATGTTGCATGAAACTTGGTTTAGAGTCCTAGAAACAAGTTGTTAGATGTTTCATAAGTTCGTCAAACTTGTACAAAGCTCATTGAGACACTTATAAGCACTCAAGTTGCATGAAACTTGGTTTAGAGTCCTAGAAACGCGTTGTTAGATGTTTAAGAAGTTCGTCAAACTTGTACAAAGCTCATTGAGACACTTATAAGCACTCAAGTTGAATGAAACTTGGTTTAGAGTCCTAGAAAGCGCGTTGTTAGATGTTTCATAAGTTCGTCAAACTAGTACCAAACTCATTGAGACACTTATAAGCACTCATGTTGGATGAAACTTGGTTTAGAGTCCTAGAAACTCGTTGTTAGATGTTTCATAAGTTCGTCAAACTAGTACAAAGCTCATTGAGACACTTATAAGCACTCATGTTGAATGAAACTTGGTTTAGAATCCTAGAAACGAGTTGTTAGATGTTTAATAAGTTCGTCAAACTTGTACAAAGCTCATTGAGACACTTCGAAGCACGCATGTTGCATGAAACTTGGTTTAGAGTCATAGAAACGCGTTGTTAGATTTTTCATAAGTTCTTCAGACTAGTACAAAGCTCATTGAGACACTTATAAGCACTCATGTTGCATGAAACTTGGTTTAGAGTCCTAGAAACGCGTTGTTAGATGTTTCATAAGTTCGTCAAACTAGTACGAAGATCATTGAGACACATATAAGCACCCATGTTGCATGAAACTTGGTTTAGAGTCTTAGAAACGCGTTGTTAGATGTTTCATAAGTTCGTCAAACTTGTACCAAGCTCATTGAGACACTTATAAGCACTCATGTTGCATGAAACTTAGTTTAAAGTCCTAGCAACCACGTTGTTAGATGTTTTAGAAGTTCGTAAACTAGTTAAAAGCTCATTGAGACACATATAAGCACTCATGTTGAATGAAACTTGGTTTAAAGTCTTAGAAACGCGTTGTTAGATGTTTCATAAGTTCGTCAAATTAGTACAAAGCTCATTGAGACACTTATAAGCACACATGTTGAATGAAACTTGGTTTAGAGTCCTAGAAACGTGTTGTTAGATGTTTCATAAGTTCTTCAGACTAGTACAAAGCTCATTGAGACACTTATAAGCACTCATGTTGCATGAAACTTGGTTTAGAGTCCTAGAAACGCGTTGTTAGATGTTTCATAAGTTCGTCAAACTTGTACAAAGCTCACTGAGACACTTATAACCACTCATGTTGCTTGAAACATAGTTTAAAGTCCTT
The DNA here is from genome assembly GCA_963556525.1 of Cochlearia excelsa. Lineage (NCBI taxonomy): Eukaryota > Viridiplantae > Streptophyta > Magnoliopsida > Brassicales > Brassicaceae > Cochlearia > Cochlearia excelsa. The sequence goes on along the minus strand of OY748327.1, from coordinate 31,340,650 downwards.
GCAACCACGTTGTTAGATGTTTCAGAAGTTCGTCAAACTAGTACAAAGCTCATTGAGACACTTATAAGCACTCAAGTTGAATGAAACTTGGTTTAGAGTCATAGAAAGCGCGTTGTTAGATGTTTCATAAGTTCGTCAAACTAGTACAAAGCTCATTGAGACACTTATAAGCACTCATGTTGCATGAAACTTGGTTTAGAGTCCTAGAAACACGTTGTTAGATGTTTAAGAAGTTCGTCAAACTTGTACAAAGCTCATTGAGACACTTATAAGCACTCAAGTTGCATGAAACTTGGTTTAGAGTCCTAGAAACGCGTTGTTAGATGTTTAAGAAGTTCGTCAAACTTGTACAAAGCTCATTGAGACACTTATAAGCACTCAAGTTGAATGAAACTTGGTTTAGAGTCCTAGAAAGCGCGTTGTTAGATGTTTCATAAGTTCGTCAAACTAGTACCAAACTCATTGAGACACTTATAAGCACTCATGTTGAATGAAACTTGGTTTAGAGTCCTAGAAACTCGTTGTTAGATGTTTAATAAGTTCGTCAAACTAGTACAAAGCTCATTAAGACACTTATAAGCACTCATGTTGAATGAAACTTGGTTTAGAATCCTAGAAACGAGTTGTTAGATGTTTAATAAGTTCGTCAAACTTGTACAAAGCTCATTGAGACACTTATAAGCACTCATGTTGAATGAAACTTGGTTTAGAGTCCTAGAAACGCGTTGTTAGATGTTTCATAAGTTCTTTAGACTAGTACAAAGCTCATTGAGACACTTATAAGCACTCAAGTTGCATGAAACTTGGTTTAGAGTCCTAGAAACGCGTTGTTAGATGTTTCATAAGTTCGACAAACTAGTACAAAGCTCATTTAGACACATATAAGCACTCATGTTGCATGAAACTTGGTTTAGAGTCCTAGAAACACGTTGTTAGATGTTTCATAAGTTCGTCAAACTTGTACAAAGCTCATTGAGACAATTATAAGCACTCATGTTGCATGAAACTTGGTTTAAAGTCCTAGCAACCACGTTGTTAGATGTTTCGGAAGTTCGTCAAACTTGTACAAAGCTCACTAAGACACTTATAACCACTCATGTTGCATGAAACTTAGTTTAAAGTCCTAGCAACTTAGATGTTTCAGAAGTTCGTCAAACTTGTACAAAGCTCATTGAGACACTTATAAGCAGTCAAGTTGAATGAAACTTGGTTTAGAGTCCTAGAAAGCGCGTTGTTAGATGTTTCATAAGTTTGTCAAACTAGTACCAAACTCATTGAGACACTTATAAGCACTCATGTTGAATGAAACTTGGTTTAGAGTCCTAGAAACTCGTTGTTAGATGTTTCATAAGTTCGTCAAACTAGTACAAAGCTCATTGAGACACTTATAAGCACTCATGTTGCATGAAACTTGGTTTAGAATCCTAGAAACGAGTTGTTAGATGTTTAATAAGTTCGTCAAACTTGTACAAAGCTCATTGAGACACTTATAAGCACTCATGTTGAATGAAACTTGGTTTAGAGTCCTAGAAACGCGTTGTTAGATGTTTCATAAGTTCTTCAGACTAGTACAAAGCTCATTGAGACACTTATAAGCACTCATGTTGCATGAAACTTGGTTTAGAGTCCTAGAAACGCGTTGTTAGATGTTTCATAAGTTCGAAAAACTAGTACAAAGCTCATTTAGACACATATAAGCACTCATGTTGCATGAAACTTGGTTTAGAGTCCTAGAAACACGTTGTTAGATGTTTCATAAGTTCGTCAAACTTGTACAAAGCTCATTGAGACACTTATAAACACTCATGTTGCATGAACCTTAGTTTAAAGTCCTAGCAAACACGTTGTTAGATGTTTCGGAAGTTCGTCAAACTTGTACAAATCTCACTGAGACACTTATAACCACTCATGTTGCATGAAACTTAGTTTAAAGTCCTAGCAACCACGTTGTTAGATGTTTCAGAATTTCGTCAAATTTGTACAAAGCTCATTGAGACACTTATAAGCAGTCAAGTTGAATGAAACTTGGTTAGGAATCCTAGAAAGCGCGTTGTTAGATGTTTCATAAGTTCGTCAAACTAGTACCAAACTCATTGAGACACTTATAAGCACTCATGTTGCATGAAACTTGGTTTAGAGTCCTAGAAACGCGTTGTTAGATGTTTCACAAGTTCGTCAAACTTGTACAAAGCTCATTGAGACACTTATAAGCACTCATGTTGCATGAAACTTGGTTTACAGTCCTAGAAACGCGTTGTTAGATGTTTCATAAGTTCGTCAAACTTGTACAAAGCTCATTGAGACACTTATAAGCACTCATGTTGCATGAAACTTAGTTTATAGTCCTAGAAACCACGTTGTTAGATGTTTCAGAAGTTCGTCAAACTTGTACAAAGCACATTGAGATACTTATAAGCACTCATGTTGAATGAACTTGGTTTAGAGTCCTAGAAATGCGTTGTTAGATGTTTCATAAGTTCTTCAGACTAGTACAAAGCTCATTGAGACACTTATAAGCACTCATGTTGCATGAAACTTGGTTTAGAGTCCTAGAAACGCGTTGTTTGATGTTTCATAAGTTCGTCAAACTAGTACAAATCTCATTGAGACACATATAAGCACTCATGTTGCATGAAACTTGGTTTAGAGTCCTAGAAACGCGTTGTTAGATGTTTCATAAGTTCGACAAACTTGTACAAAGCTCATTGAGACACTTATAAGCACCCATGTTGCATGAAACTTAGTTTAAAGTCCTAGCAACCACGTTGTTAGATGTTTAATAAGTTCGTCAAACTTGTACAAAGCTCATTGAGACACTTATAAGCACTCATGTTGAATGTAACTTGGTTTAGAGTCCTAGAAACGCGTTGTTAGATGTTTCATAAGTTCTTCAGACTAGTACTAAGCTTATTGAGACACTTATAAGCACTCATGTTGCATGAAACTTGGTTTAGAGTCCTAGAAACGCGTTGTTAGATGTTTCATAAGTTCGACAAACTAGTACAAAGCTCATTTAGACACATATAAGCACTCATGTTGCATGAAACTTGGTTTAGAGTCCTAGAAACACGTTGTTAGATGTTTCATAAGTTCGTCAAACTTGTACAAAGCTCATTGAGACAATTATAAGCACTGATGTTTCATGAAACTTAGTTTAAAGTCCTAGCAACCACGTTGTTAGATGTTTCGGAAGTTCGTCAAACTTGTACAAAGCTCACTAAGACACTTATAACCACTCATGTTGCATGAAACTTAGTTTAAAGTCCTAGCAACCACGTTGTTAGATGTTTCAGAAGTTCGTCTAACTTGTACAAAGCTCATTGAGACACTTATAAGCAGTCAAGTTGAATGAAACTTGGTTTAGAGTCCTAGAAAGCGCGTTGTTAGATGTTTCATAAGTTCGTCAAACTAGTACCAAACTCATTGAGACACTTATAAGCACTCATGTTGAATGAAACTTGGTTTAGAGTCCTAGAAACTCGTTGTTAGATGTTTCATAAGTTCGTCAAACTAGTACAAAGCTCATTGAGACACTTATAAGCACTCATGTTGCATGAAACTTGGTTTAGAATCCTAGAAACGAGTTGTTAGATGTTTAATAAGTTCGTCAAACTTGTACAAAGGTCATTGAGACACTTATAAGCACTCATGTTGAATGAAACTTGGTTTAGAGTCCTAGAAACGCGTTGTTAGATGTTTCATAAGTTCTTCAGAGTAGTACAAAGCTCATTGAGACACTTATAAGCACTCATGTTGCATGAAACTTGGTTTAGAGTCCTAGAAACGCGTTGTTAGATGTTTCATAAGTTCGACAAACTAGTACAAAGCTCATTTAGACACATATAAGCACTCATGTTGCATGAAACTTGGTTTAGAGTCCTAGAAACACGTTGTTAGATGTTTCATAAGTTCGTCAAACTTGTACAAAGCTCATTGAGACACATATAAACACTCATGTTGCATGAACCTTAGTTTAAAGTCCTAGCAAACACGTTGTTAGATGTTTCGGAAGTTCGTCAAACTTGTACAAAGCTCACTGAGACACTTATAACCACTCATGTTGCATGAAACTTAGTTTAAAGTCCTAGCAACCACGTTGTTAGAAGTTTCAGAATTTCGTCAAATTTGTACAAAGCTCATTGAGACACTTATAAGCAGTCAAGTTGAATGAAACTTGGTTTAGAGTCCTAGAAAGCGCGTTGTTAGATGTTTCATAAGTTCTTCAAACTAGTACCAAACTCATTGAGACACTTATAAGCACTCATGTTGCATGAAACTTGGTTTAGAGTCCTAGAAACGCGTTGTTAGATGTTTCACAAGTTCGTCAAACTTGTACAAAGCTCATTGAGACACTTATAAGCACTCATGTTGCATGAAACTTTGTTTAGAGTCCTAGAAACGCGTTGTTAGATGTTTCATAAGTTCGTCAAACTTGTACAAAGCTCATTGAGACACTTATAAGCACTCATGTTGCATGAAACTTAGTTTATAGTCCTAGAAACCAAGTTGTTAGATGTTTCAGAAGTTCGTCAAACTAGTACAAAGCTCATTGAGACACATATAAGCACTCATGTTGCATGAAACTTGGTTTAAAGTCCTAGAAACGCGTTGTTAGATGTTTCATAACTTCGACAAACTTGTACAAAGCTCATTGAGACACTTATAAGCACCCATGTTGCATGAAACTTAGTTTAAAGTCCTAGCAACCACGTTGTTAGATGTTTCAGAAGTTCGTCAAACTTGTACAAAGCTCATTCAGACACTTATAAGGACTCATGTTGAATGAAACTTGGTTTAGAGTCCTAGAAACTCGTTGTTAGATGTTTCATAAGTTCGTCAAACTAGTACAAAGCTCATTGAGACACTTATAAGCACTCATGTTGAATGAAACTTGGTTTAGAATCCTAGAAACGAGTTGTTAGATGTTTAATAAGTTCGTCAAACTTGTACAAAGCTCATTGAGACACTTATAAACACTCATGTTGAATGAAACTTGGTTTAGAGTCCTAGAAACGCGTTGTTAGATGTTTCATAAGTTCTTCAGACTAGTACAAAGCTCATTGAGACACTTATAAGCACTCAAGTTGCATGAAACTTGGTTTAGAGTCCTAGAAACGCGTTGTTAGATGTTTCATAAGTTCGACAAACTAGTACAAAGCTCATTTAGACACATATAAGCACTCATGTTGCATGAAACTTGGTTTAGAGTCCTAGAAACACGTTGTTAGATGTTTCATAAGTTCGTCAAACTTGTACAAAGCTCATTGAGACAATTATAAGCACTCATGTTGCATGAAACTTAGTTTAAAGTCCTAGCAACCACGTTGTTAGATGTTTCGGAAGTTCGTCAAACTTGTACAAAGCTCACTGAGACACTTATAACCACTCATGTTACATGAAACTTAGTTTAAAGTCCTAGCAACCACGTTGTTAGATGTTTCAGAAGTTCGTCAAACTTGTACAAAGCTCATTGAGACACTTATAAGCAGTCAAGTTGAATGAAACTTGGTTTAGAGTCCTAGAAAGCGCGTTGTTAGATGTTTCATAAGTTCGTCAAACTAGTACCAAACTCATTGAGACACTTATAAGCACTCATGTTGAATGAAACTTGGTTTAGAGTCCTAGAAACTCGTTGTTAGATGTTTCATAAGTTCGTCAAACTAGTACAAAGCTCATTGAGACACTTATAAGCACTCATGTTGCATGAAACTTGGTTTAGAATCCTAGAAACGAGTTGTTAGATGTTTAATAAGTTCGTCAAACTTGTACAAAGCTCATTGAGACACTTATAAGCACTCATGTTGAATGAAACTTGGTTTAGAGTCCTAGAAACGCGTTGTTAGATGTTTCATAAGTTCTTCGACTAGTACAAAGCTCATTGAGACACTTATAAGCACTCATGTTGCATGAAACTTGGTTTAGAGTCCTAGAAACGCGTTGTTAGATGTTTCATAAGTTCGACAAACTAGTACAAAGCTCATTTAGACACATATAAGCACTCATGTTGCATGAAACTTGGTTTAGAGTCCTAGAAACACGTTGTTAGATGTTTCATAAGTTCGTCAAACTTGTACAAAGCTCATTGAGACACTTATAAACACTCATGTTGCATGAACCTTAGTTTAAAGTCCCAGCAAACACGTTGTTAGATGTTTCGGAAGTTCGTCAAACTTGTACAAAGCTCACTGAGACACTTATAACCACTCATGTTGCATGAAACTTAGTTTAAAGTCCTAGCAACCACGTTGTTAGATGTTTCAGAATTTCGTCAAATTTGTACAAAGCTCATTGAGACACTTATAAGCAGTCAAGTTGAATGAAACTTGGTTTAGAGTCCTAGAAAGCGCGTTGTTAGATGTTTCATAAGTTCGTCAAACTAGTACCAAACTCATTGAGACACTTATAAGCACTCATGTTGCATGAAACTTGGTTTAGAGTCCTAGAAACGCGTTGTTAGATGTTTCACATGTTCGTCAAACTTGTACAAAGCTTATTGAGACACTTATAAGCACTCATGTTGCATGAAACTTGGTTTAGAGTCCTAGAAACGCGTTTTTAGATGTTTCATAAGTTCGTCAAACTTGTACAAAGCTCATTGAGACACTTATAAGCACTCATGTTGCATGAAACTTAGTTTATAGTCCTAGAAACCACGTTGTTAGATGTTTCAGAAGTTCGTCAAACTTGTACAAAGCTCATTGAGATACTTATAAGCACTCATGTTGAATGAACTTGGTTTAGAGTCCTAGAAATGCGTTGTTAGATGTTTCATAAGTTCTTCAGACTAGTACAAAGCTCATTGAGACACTTATAAGCACTCATGTTGCATGAAACTTGGTTTAGAGTCCTAGAAACGCGTTGTTTGATGTTTCATAAGTTCGTCAAACTAGTACAAAGCTCATTGAGACACATATAAGCACTCATGTTGCATGAAACTTGGTTTAGAGTCCTAGAAACGCGTTGTTAGATGTTTCATAAGTTCGACAAACTTGTACAAAGCTCATTGAGACACTTATAAGCACCCATGTTGCATGAAACTTAGTTTAAAGTCCTAGCAACCACGTTGTTAGATGTTTCAGAACTTCGTCAAACTTGTACAAAGCTCATTCAGACACTTATAAGGACTCATGTTGAATGAAACTTGGTTTAGAGTCCTAGAAACTGCGTTGTTAGATGTTTCATAAGTTCTTCAGACTAGTACAAAGCTCATTGAGACACTTATAAGCACTCATGTTGCATGAAACTTGGTTTAGAGTCCTAGAAACGCGTTGTTAGATGTTTCATAAGTTCGACAAACTAGTACAAAGCTCATTTAGACACATATAAGCACTCATGTTGCATGAAACTTGGTTTAGAGTCCTAGAAACACGTTGTTAGATGTTTCATAAGTTCGTCAAACTTGTACAAAGCTCATTGAGACACTTATAAACACTCATGTTGCATGAACCTTAGTTTAAAGTCCTAGCAAACACGTTGTTAGATGTTTCGGAAGTTCGTCAAACTTGTACAAAGCTCACTGAGACACTTATAACCACTCATGTTGCATGAAACTTAGTTTAAAGTCCTAGCAACCACGTTGTTAGATATTTTCAGAATTTCGTCAAATTTGTACAAAGCTCATTGAGACACTTATAAGCAGTCAAGTTGAATGAAACTTGGTTTAGAGTCCTAGAAAGCGTGTTGTTAGATGTTTCATAAGTTCGTCAAACTAGTACCAAACTCATTGAGACACTTATAAGCACTCATGTTGCATGAAACTTGGTTTAGAGTCCTAGAAACGCGTTGTTAGATGTTTCACAAGTTCGTCAAACTTGTACAAAGCTCATTGAGACACTTATAAGCACTCATGTTGCATGAAACTTGGTTTAGAGTCCTAGAAACGCGTTTTTAGATGTTTCATAAGTTCGTCAAACTTGTACAAAGCTCATTGAGACACTTATAAGCACTCATGTAGCATGAAACTTAGTTTATAGTCCTAGAAACCACGTTGTTAGAAGTTTCAGAAGTTCGTCAAACTTGTACAAAGCTCATTGAGATAGTTATAAGCACTCATGTTGAATGAACTTGGTTTAGAGTCCTAGAAATGCGTTGTTAGATGTTTCATAAGTTCTTCAAACTAGTACAAAGCTCATTGAGACACTTATAAGCACTCATGTTGCATGAAACTTGGTTTAGAGTCCTAGAAACGCGTTGTTTGATGTTTCATAAGTTCGTCAAACTAGTACAAAGCTCATTGAGACACATATAAGCACTCATGTTGCATGAAACTTGGTTTAGAGTCCTAGAAACGCGTTGTTAGATGTTTCATAAGTTCGACAAACTTGTACAAAGCTCATTGAGACACTTATAAACACCCATGTTGCATGAAACTTAGTTTAAAGTCCTAGCAACCACGTTGTTAGATGTTTCAGAAGTTCGTCAAACTTGTACAAAGCTCATTCAGACACTTATAAGGACTCATGTTGAATGAAACTTGGTTTAGAGTCCTAGAAACCGCGTTGTTAGATGTTTCATAAGTTCTTCAAACTAGTACTAAGCTCATTGAGACACTTATAAGCACTCATGTTGCATGAAACTTGGTTTAGAGTCCTAGAAACGTGTTGTTAGATGTTTCACAAGTTCGTCAAACTTGTACAAAGCTCATTGAGACACTTATAAGCACTCATGTTGCATGAAACTTGGTTTAGAGTCCTAGAAACGTATTGTTAGATGTTTCAGAAGTTCGTCAAACTTGTACAAAGCTCATTGAGACACTTATAAGCGCTCATGTTGAATGAAACTTGGTTTAGAATCCTAGAAACCGCGTTTTTAGATGTTTCAAAAATTCTTCAAACTAGTACTAAGCTCATTGAGACAATTATAAGCCCTCATGTTGCACGAAACTTAGTTTAGAGTCCTAGAAACGTGTTGTTAGATGTTTCATAAGTTCGTCAAACTTGTACAAACCTTATTGAGACACTTATAAGCACTCATGTTGCATGAAACTTGGTTTAGAGTCCTAGAAACGCGTTCTTAGATGTTTCATAAGTTCGTCAAACTAGTACAAAGCTCATTGAGACTCATACAAGCACTCATGTTGCATGAAACTTGGTTTAGAGTCCTAGAAACGCGTTGTTAGATGTTTCATGAGTTCTTCAAACTTGGACAAAGATCATTGAGACACTTATAAGCACTCATGTTGAATGAAACTTGGTTTAGAGTCCTAGAAACCGCGTTGTTAGATGTTTCATAAGTTCTTCAAAATAGTACTAAGCTCATTGAGACACTTATAAGCACTCATGTTGCATGAAACTTGGTTTAGAGTCCTAGACACGCGTTGTTAGATGTTTCACAAGTTCGTCAAACTAGTACAAAGCTCATTGAGACACATATAAGCACTCATGTTGGATGAAACTTGGTTTAGAGTCCTAGAAACACGTTGTTAGATGTTTCATAAGTTCGTCAAACTTGTACAAAGCTCATTGAGACACTTATAAGCACTCATGTTGCATTAAACTTTGTTTAAAGTCCTAGCAACCACGTTGTTAGATGTTTCATGAGTTCGTCAAACTAGTTAAAAGCTCATTGAGATACATATAAGCACTCATGTTGAATGAAACTTGGTTTAGAGTCCTAGAAACGCGTTGTTAGATGTTTCATAAGTTCGTCAAACTTGTACAAAGCTCATTGAGACACTTATAAGTACTCATGTTGCATGAAACTTCGTTTAGAATCCTAGAAACGTGTTGTTAGATGTTTCATAAGTTCGTGAAACTTGTACAAAGCTCATTGAGGAACTTATAAGCACTCATGTTGCATGAAACTTGGTTTAGAGTCCTATAAACGCGTTGTTAGATGTTTCATAAGTTCGTGAAACTTGTAAAAAGCTCATTGAGACACTTATAAGCACTCATGTTGCATGAAACTTCGTTTAGAATTCTAGAAACGTGTTGTTAGATGTTTCATAAGTTCGTGAAACTTGTACAAAGCTCATTGAGGAACTTATAAGCACTCATGTTGCATGAAACTTGGTTTAGAGTCCTATAAACGCATTGTTATGTTTCATAAGTTCGTCAAACTAGAACAAAGCTCATTGATACACTTATAATAACTCATGTTGCATGAAACTTGGTTTAGAGTCTTAGAAACGCGTTATTAGATGTTTCATAAGTTATTCAAACTTTTACAAAGCACATTGAGACACTTATAAGCACTCATGTTGCATGAAACTTGGTTTAGAGTCCTAGAAACCGCGTTGTTAGATGTTTCATAAATTCGTCAAACTAGTACAAAGCTCATTGAGACACTTATAAGCACTCATGTTGCATGAAACTTTGTTTAGAGTCCTAGAAACGCGTTCTTAGATGTTTCATAAGTTCTTAAAACTTGTAAAAAGCTCATTGAGAAACTTGTAAACACTAATGTTGCATGAAACTTGGTTTAGAGTCCAAGAAACGCGTTGTTAGATATTTCATAAGTTCGTAAAACTAGAACAAAGCTCATTGAGACACTTATAAGCACTCATGTTGCATGAAACTTGGTTTAGAGTCCTAGAAACGCGTTGTTAGATGTTTCATAAGTTCGTAAAACTAGTACAAAGCTCATTGAGACACTTATAAGCACTCATGTTGCATGAAACTTGGTTTAGAGTCCTAGAAACCGCGTTGTTAGATGTTTCATAAGTTCGTCAAACTAGTACAACGCTCATTGAGACACTTATAAGCACTCATGTTGCATGAAACTTGGTTTATAGTCCTAGAAACACGTTGTTAGATATTTCATAAGTTCGTCAAACTTGTACAAAGCTCATTGAGAAACTTATAAGCACTCATGTTGCATGAAACTTGGTTTAGAGTCCTAGAAATCGCGTTGTTATTCGTGAAACTTTAACAAAGCTCATTGAGGAACTTATAAGCACTCATTTTGCATGAAACTTGGTTTCAGAGTCTTAGAAACGCATTGTTAGATGTTTCATAAGTTCGTAAAACTTGTACAAAGCTCATTGAGACACATATAGGCAATCATGTTGCATGAAACTTCGTTTAGAGTCTTAGAAACCGCGTTGTTAGATGTTTCATGAGTTCGTCAAACTAGTAAAAAGCTCATTGAGACACATATAAGCACTCATGTTGCATGAAACTTGGTTTAAAGTCCTAGACACGTGTTGTTAGAAGTTTCATAAGTTTGTCAAATTAGTACAAAGCTCATTGAGACACATATAAGCACTCATGTTGCATGAAACTTGGTTTAGAGTCCTAGAAACGCGTTGTTAGATGTTTCATAAGTTCGTCAAACTTGTACAAAGCTCATTGAGACACTTATAAGCACTCATGTTGCATGAAAGTTAGTTTAGAGTCCTAGAAACTCGTTGTTAGATGTTTCATAAGTTCGTCAAACTTGTACAAACCTCATTGAGACACTTATAAGCACTCATGTTGCATGAAACTTGGTTTAGAGTCCTAGAAACGCGTTCTTAGATGTTTTGTAAGTTCGTCAAACTAGTACAAAGCTCATTGAGAAACTTATAAGCACTCATGTTGCATGAAACTTCGTTTAGAGTCTTAGAAACCGCGTTGTTAGATGTTTCATGAGTTCGTCAAACTAGTAAAAAGCTCATTGAGACACATATAAGCACTCAGGTTGCATGAAACTTGGTTTAGAGTCCTAGAAACGCGTTGTTAGCTGTTTCATGAGTTATTCAAACTTGTACAAAGCTCATTGAGACACTTATAAGTACTCATATTGAATGAAACTTGGTTTAGAGTCCTAGAAACGCGTTGTTAGATGTTTCATAAGTTCGTCAAACTAGTACAAACCTCATTGAGACACTTATAAGCACTCATGTTGCATGAAACTTGGTTTAGAGTCCTAGAAACGAGTTGTTAGATGTTTAATAATTTTGTCAAACTTGTACAAAGCTCATTGAGACACTTATAAGCACTCATGTTGAATGAAACTTGGTTTAGAGTCCTAGAAACGCGTTGTTAGATGTTTCATAAGTTATTCAGACTAGTACAAAGCTCATTGAGACACTTATAAGCACTTATGTTGCATGAAACTTGGTTTAGAGTCCTAGAAACGCGTTGTTAGATGTTTCATAAGTTCGTCAAACTAGTACAAAACTCATTGAGACACATATAAGCACTCATGTTGCATGAAACTTGGTTTAGAGTCCTAGAAACGTGTTGTTAGATGTTTCACAAGTTCGTCAAACTTGTACAAAGCTCATTGAGACACTTATAAGCACTCATGTTGCATGAAACTTGGTTTAGAGTCCTAGAAACGTATTGTTAGATGTTTCAGAAGTTCGTCAAACTTGTACAAAGCTCATTGAGACACTTATAAGCGCTCATGTTGAATGAAACTTGGTTTAGAATCCTAGAAACCGCGTTTTTAGATGTTTCAAAAATTCTTCAAACTAGTACTAAGCTCATTGAGACAATTATAAGCCCTCATGTTGCACGAAACTTAGTTTAGAGTCCTAGAAACGTGTTGTTAGATGTTTCATAAGTTCGTCAAACTTGTACAAACCTTATTGAGACACTTATAAGCACTCATGTTGCATGAAACTTGGTTTAGAGTCCTAGAAACGCGTTCTTAGATGTTTCATAAGTTCGTCAAACTAGTACAAAGCTCATTGAGACTCATACAAGCACTCATGTTGCATGAAACTTGGTTTAGAGTCCTAGAAACGCGTTGTTAGATGTTTCATGAGTTCTTCAAACTTGGACAAAGATCATTGAGACACTTATAAGCACTCATGTTGAATGAAACTTGGTTTAGAGTCCTAGAAACCGCGTTGTTAGATGTTTCATAAGTTCTTCAAAATAGTACTAAGCTCATTGAGACACTTATAAGCACTCATGTTGCATGAAACTTGGTTTAGAGTCCTAGACACGCGTTGTTAGATGTTTCACAAGTTCGTCAAACTAGTACAAAGCTCATTGAGACACATATAAGCACTCATGTTGGATGAAACTTGGTTTAGAGTCCTAGAAACACGTTGTTAGATGTTTCATAAGTTCGTCAAACTTGTACAAAGCTCATTGAGACACTTATAAGCACTCATGTTGCATTAAACTTTGTTTAAAGTCCTAGCAACCACGTTGTTAGATGTTTCATGAGTTCGTCAAACTAGTTAAAAGCTCATTGAGATACATATAAGCACTCATGTTGAATGAAACTTGGTTTAGAGTCCTAGAAACGCGTTGTTAGATGTTTCATAAGTTCGTCAAACTTGTACAAAGCTCATTGAGACACTTATAAGTACTCATGTTGCATGAAACTTCGTTTAGAATCCTAGAAACGTGTTGTTAGATGTTTCATAAGTTCGTGAAACTTGTACAAAGCTCATTGAGGAACTTATAAGCACTCATGTTGCATGAAACTTGGTTTAGAGTCCTATAAACGCGTTGTTAGATGTTTCATAAGTTCGTGAAACTTGTAAAAGCTCATTGAGACACTTATAAGCACTCATGTTGCATGAAACTTCGTTTAGAATTCTAGAAACGTGTTGTTAGATGTTTCATAAGTTCGTGAAACTTGTACAAAGCTCATTGAGGAACTTATAAGCACTCATGTTGCATGAAACTTGGTTTAGAGTCCTATAAACGCATTGTTATGTTTCATAAGTTCGTCAAACTAGAACAAAGCTCATTGATACACTTATAATAACTCATGTTGCATGAAACTTGGTTTAGAGTCTTAGAAACGCGTTATTAGATGTTTCATAAGTTATTCAAACTTTTACAAAGCACATTGAGACACTTATAAGCACTCATGTTGCATGAAACTTGGTTTAGAGTCCTAGAAACCGCGTTGTTAGATGTTTCATAAATTCGTCAAACTAGTACAAAGCTCATTGAGACACTTATAAGCACTCATGTTGCATGAAACTTTGTTTAGAGTCCTAGAAACGCGTTCTTAGATGTTTCATAAGTTCTTAAAACTTGTAAAAAGCTCATTGAGAAACTTGTAAACACTAATGTTGCATGAAACTTGGTTTAGAGTCCAAGAAACGCGTTGTTAGATATTTCATAAGTTCGTAAAACTAGAACAAAGCTCATTGAGACACTTATAAGCACTCATGTTGCATGAAACTTGGTTTAGAGTCCTAGAAACGCGTTGTTAGATGTTTCATAAGTTCGTAAAACTAGTACAAAGCTCATTGAGACACTTATAAGCACTCATGTTGCATGAAACTTGGTTTAGAGTCCTAGAAACCGCGTTGTTAGATGTTTCATAAGTTCGTCAAACTAGTACAACGCTCATTGAGACACTTATAAGCACTCATGTTGCATGAAACTTGGTTTATAGTCCTAGAAACACGTTGTTAGATATTTCATAAGTTCGTCAAACTTGTACAAAGCTCATTGAGAAACTTATAAGCACTCATGTTGCATGAAACTTGGTTTAGAGTCCTAGAAATCGCGTTGTTATTCGTGAAACTTTAACAAAGCTCATTGAGGAACTTATAAGCACTCATTTTGCATGAAACTTGGTTTCGAGTCTTAGAAACGCATTGTTAGATGTTTCATAAGTTCGTAAAACTTGTACAAAGCTCATTGAGACACATATAGGCAATCATGTTGCATGAAACTTCGTTTAGAGTCTTAGAAACCGCGTTGTTAGATGTTTCATGAGTTCGTCAAACTAGTAAAAAGCTCATTGAGACACATATAAGCACTCATGTTGCATGAAACTTGGTTTAAAGTCCTAGACACGTGTTGTTAGAAGTTTCATAAGTTTGTCAAATTAGTACAAAGCTCATTGAGACACATATAAGCACTCATGTTGCATGAAACTTGGTTTAGAGTCCTAGAAACGCGTTGTTAGATGTTTCATAAGTTCGTCAAACTTGTACAAAGCTCATTGAGACACTTATAAGCACTCATGTTGCATGAAAGTTAGTTTAGAGTCCTAGAAACTCGTTGTTAGATGTTTCATAAGTTCGTCAAACTTGTACAAACCTCATTGAGACACTTATAAGCACTCATGTTGCATGAAACTTGGTTTAGAGTCCTAGAAACGCGTTCTTAGATGTTTTGTAAGTTCGTCAAACTAGTACAAAGCTCATTGAGAAACTTATAAGCACTCATGTTGCATGAAACTTCGTTTAGAGTCTTAGAAACCGCGTTGTTAGATGTTTCATGAGTTCGTCAAACTAGTAAAAAGCTCATTGAGACACATATAAGCACTCAGGTTGCATGAAACTTGGTTTAGAGTCCTAGAAACGCGTTGTTAGCTGTTTCATGAGTTATTCAAACTTGTACAAAGCTCATTGAGACACTTATAAGTACTCATATTGAATGAAACTTGGTTTAGAGTCCTAGAAACGCGTTGTTAGATGTTTCATAAGTTCGTCAAACTAGTACAAACCTCATTGAGACACTTATAAGCACTCATGTTGCATGAAACTTGGTTTAGAGTCCTAGAAACGAGTTGTTAGATGTTTAATAATTTTGTCAAACTTGTACAAAGCTCATTGAGACACTTATAAGCACTCATGTTGAATGAAACTTGGTTTAGAGTCCTAGAAACGCGTTGTTAGATGTTTCATAAGTTATTCAGACTAGTACAAAGCTCATTGAGACACTTATAAGCACTTATGTTGCATGAAACTTGGTTTAGAGTCCTAGAAACGCGTTGTTAGATGTTTCATAAGTTCGTCAAACTAGTACAAAACTCATTGAGACACATATAAGCACTCATGTTGCATGAAACTTGGTTTAGAGTCCTAGAAACGCGTTGTTAGATGTTTCATAAGTTTGTCAAACTTGTACAAAGCACATTGAGAGACTTATAAGCACTCATGTTGCATGAAACTTAGTTTAAAGTCCTAGCAACCACGTTGTTAGATGTTTCGGAAGTTCGTCAAACTTCTACAAAGCTCACTGAGACACTTATAACCACTCATGTTGCATGAAACTTAGTTTAAAGTCCTAGCAACCAAGTTGTTAGAAGTTTCAGAAGTTCGTCAAACTTGTACAAAGCTCATTGAGACACTTATAAGCACTCAAGTTGAATGAAACTTGGTTTAGAGTCCTAGAAAGCGCGTTTTTATATGTTTCATAAGTTCGTCAAACTAGTACAAAACTCATTGAGACACTTATAAGCACTCATGTTGCATGAAACTTGGTTTAGAGTCCTAGAAACGACTTGTTAGATGTTTCATAAGTTCGTCAAACTTGTACAAAGCTCATTGAGACACTTATAAGCACTCATGTTGCACGAAACTTGGTTTAGAGTCCTAGAAACGTGTTGTTAGATGTTTCATGAGTTCTTCAAACTTGTACAAAGCTCATTGAGACACTTATAAGCACTCATGTTGAATGAAACTTGGGTAAGAGTCCTAGAAAAGCGTTGTTAGATGTTTCATAAGTTCGTCAAACTAGTTAAAAGCTCATTGAGACACTTCTAAGCACGCATGCTGCATGAAACTTGGTTTAGAGTCCTAGAAACGCGTTGTTAGATTTTTCATAAGTTCTTCAGACTAGTACAAAGCTCATTGAGACACTTATAAGCACTCATGTTGCATGAAACTTGGTTTAGAGTCCTAGAAACGCGTTGTTAGATGTTTCATAAGTTCGTCAAACTAGTACGAAGATCATTGAGACACATATAAGCACTCATGTTGCATGAAACTTGGTTTAGAGTCTTAGAAACACGTTGTTAGATGTTTCATAAGTTCGTCAAACTTGTACCAAGCTTATTGAGACACTTATAAGCACTCATGTCGCATGAAACCTAGTTTAAAGTCCTAGCAACCACATTGTTAGATGTTTCAGAAGTTCGTAAACTAGTTAAAAGCTCATTGAGACACATATAAGGACTCATGTTGAATGAAACTTGGTTTAAAGTCTTAGAAACGCGTTGTTAGATGTTTCATAAGTTCGTCAAATTAGTACAAAGCTCATTGAGACACTTATAAGCACTCATGTTGAATGAAACTTGGTTTAGAGTCCTAGAAACGCGTTGTTAGATGTTTCATAAGTTCTTCAGACTAGTACAAAGCTCATTGAGACACTTATAAGCACTTATGTTGCATGAAACTTGGTTTAGAGTCCTAGAAACGCGTTGTTAGATGTTTCATAAGTTCGTCAAACTAGTACAAAGCTCATTGAGACACATATAAGCACTCATGTTGCATGAAACTTGGTTTAGAGTCCTAGAAACGCGTTGTTAGATGTTTCATAAGTTTGTCAAACTTGTACAAAGCACATTGAGACACTTATAAGCAGTCATGTTGCATGAAACTTAGTTTAAAGTCCTAGTAACCACGTTGTTAGATGTTTCGGAAGTTCGTCAAACTTCTACAAAGCTCACTGAGACACTTATAACCACTCATGTTGCATGAAACTTAGTTTAAAGTCCTAGCAACCACGTTGTTAGAAGTTTCAGAAGTTCGTCAAACTTGTACAAAGCTCATTGAGGAACTTATAAGCACTCATTTTGCATGAAACTTGGTTTCAGAGTCTTAGAAACGCATTGTTAGATGTTTCATAAGTTCGTAAAACTTGTACAAAGCTCATTGAGACACATATAGGCAATCATGTTGCATGAAACTTCGTTTAGAGTCTTAGTAACCGCGTTGTTAGATGTTTCATGAGTTCGTCAAACTAGTAAAAAGCTCATTGAGACACATATAAGCACTCATGTTGCATGAAACTTGGTTTAAAGTCCTAGACACGTGTTGTTAGAAGTTTCATAAGTTTGTCAAATTAGTACAAAGCTCATTGAGACACATATAAGCACTCATGTTGAATGAAACTTGGGTAAGAGTCCTAGAAACGCGTTGTTAGATGTTTCATAAGTTCGTCAAACTAGTTAAAAGCTCATTGAGACACTTCTAAGCATGCATGCTGCATGAAACTTGGTTTAGAGTCCTAGAAACGCGTTGTTAGATTTTTGATAAGTTCTTCAGACTAGTACAAAGCTCATTGAGACACTTATAAGCACTCATGTTGCATGAAACTTGGTTTAGAGTCCTAGAAACGCGTTGTTAGATGTTTCATAAGTTCGTTAAACTAGTACGAAGATCATTGAGACACATATAAGCACTCATGTTGCATGAAACTTGGTTTAGAGTCTTAGAAACCCGTTGTTAGATGTTTCATAAGTTCGTCAAACTTGTACCAAGCTCATTGAGACACTTATAAGCACTCATGTTGCATGAAACTTAGTTTAAAGTCCTAGCAACCACGTTGTTAGATGTTTCAGAAATTCGTAAACTAGTTAAAAGCTCATTGAGACACATATAAGGACTCATGTTGAATGAAACTTGGTTTAAAGTCTTAGAAACGCGTTGTTAGATGTTTCATAAGTTCGTCAAATTAGTACAAAGCTCATTGAGACACTTATAAGCACACATGTTGAATGAAACTTGGTTTAGAGTCCTAGAAACGTGTTGTTAGATGTTTCATAAGTTCTTCAGACTAGTACAAAGCTCATTGAGAAACTTATAAGCACTCATGTTGCATTAAACTTAGTTTAAAGTCCTAGCAACCACGTTGTTAGATGTTTCATCAGTTCGTCAAACTAGTTAAAAGCTCATTGAGACACATATAAGCACTCATGTTGAATGAAACTTGGTTTAGAGTCCTAGAAACGCGTTGTTAGATGTTTCATAAGTTCGTCAAACTTGTACAAAGCTCATTGAGACACTTATAAGTACTCATGTTGCATGAAACTTCGTTTAGAATCCTAGAAACGTGTTGTTAGATGTTTCATAAGTTCGTGAAACTTGTACAAAGCTCATTGAGGAACTTATAAGCACTCATGTTGCATGAAACTTGGTTTAGAGTCCTATAAACGCGTTGTTAGATGTTTCATAAGTTCGTGAAACTTGTAAAAAGCTCATTGAGACACTTATAAGCACTCATGTTGCATGAAACTTCGTTTAGAAATCTAGAAACGTGTTGTTAGATGTTTCATAAGTTCGTGAAACTTGTACAAAGCTCATTGAGGAACTTATAAGCACTCATGTAGCATGAAACTTGGTTTAGAGTCCTATAAACGCATTGTTATGTTTCATAAGTTCGTCAAACTAGAACAAAGCTCATTGATACACTTATAATAACTCATGTTGCATGAAACTTGGTTTAGAGTCTTAGAAACGCGTTATTAGATGTTTCATAAGTTATTCAAAACTTTTACAAAGCACATTGAGACACTTATAAGCACTCATGTTGCATGAAACTTGGTTTAGAGTCCTAGAAACCGCGTTGTTAGATGTTTCATAAATTCGTCAAACTAGTACAAAGCTCATTGAGACACTTATAAGCACTCATGTTGCATGAAACTTTGTTTAGAGTCCTAGAAACGCGTTCTTAGATGTTTCATAAGTTCGTCAAACTTGTACAAAGCTCATTGAGAAACTTATAAGCACTCATGTTGCATGAAACTTGGTTTAGAGTCCTAGAAACGCGTTGTTAGATATTTCATAAGTTCGTAAAACTAGAACAAAGCTCATTGAGACACTTATAAGCACTCATGTTGCATGAAACTTGGTTTAGAGTCCTAGAAACGCGTTGTTAGATGTTTCATAAGTTCGTAAAACTAGTACTAAGCTCATTGAGACACTTATAAACACTCATGTTGCATGAAACTTGGTTTAGAGTCCTAGAAACCGCGTTGTTAGATGTTTCATAAGTTCGTCAAACTAGTACAACGCTCATTGAGACACTTATAAGCACTCATGTTGCATGAAACTTGGTTTATAGTCCTAGAAACACGTTGTTAGATATTTCATAAGTTCGTCAAACTTGTACAAAGCTCATTGAGAAACTTATAAGCACTCATGTTGCATGAAACTTGGTTTAGAGTCCTAGAAATCGCGTTGTTATTCGTGAAACTTTAACAAAGCTCATTGAGGAACTTATAAGCACTCATTTTGCATGAAACTTGGTTTCAGAGTCTTAGAAACGCATTGTTAGATGTTTCATAAGTTCGTAAAACTTGTACAAAGCTCATTGAGACACATATAGGCAATCATGTTGCATGAAACTTCGTTTAGAGTCTTAGAAACCGCGTTGTTAGATGTTTCATGAGTTCGTCAAACTAGTAAAAAGCTCATTGAGACACATATAAGCACTCATGTTGCATGAAACTTGGTTTAAAGTCCTAGACACGTGTTGTTAGAAGTTTCATAAGTTTGTAAAATTAGTACAAAGCTCATTGAGACACATATAAGCACTCATGTTGCATGAAACTTGGTTTAGAGTCCTAGAAACGCGTTGTTAGATGTTTCATAAGTTCGTCAAACTTGTAAAAAGCTCATTGAGACACTTATAAGCACTCATGTTGCATGAAAGTTAGTTCAAAGTCCTAGAAACCACGTTGTTAGATGTTTCATAAGTTCTTCAAACTAGTACTAAGCTCATTGAGACACATATAAGGACTCATGTTGAATGAAACTTGGTTTAAAGTCTTAGAAACGCGTTGTTAGATGTTTCATAAGTTCGTCAAATTAGTACAAAGCTCATTGAGACACTTATAAGCACACATGTTGAATGAAACTTGGTTTAGAGTCCTAGAAACGTGTTGTTAGATGTTTCATAAGTTCTTCAGACTAGTACAAAGCTCATTGAGAAACTTATAAGCACTCATGTTGCATTAAACTTAGTTTAAAGTCCTAGCAACCACGTTGTTAGATGTTTCATCAGTTCGTCAAACTAGTTAAAAGCTCATTGAGACACATATAAGCACTCATGTTGAATGAAACTTAATTTAGAGTCCTAGAAACGCGTTGTTAGATGTTTCATAAGTTCGTCAAACTTGTACAAAGCTCATTGAGACACTTATAAGTACTCATGTTGCATGAAACTTCGTTTAGAATCCTAGAAACGTGTTGTTAGATGTTTCATAAGTTCGTGAAACTTGTACAAAGCTCATTGAGGAACTTATAAGCACTCATGTTGCATGAAACTTGGTTTAGAGTCCTATAAACGCGTTGTTAGATGTTTCATAAGTTCGCGAAACTTGTAAAAAGCTCATTGAGACACTTATAAGCACTCATGTTGCATGAAACTTCGTTTAGAATTCTAGAAACGTGTTGTTAGATGTTTCATAAGTTCGTGAAACTTGTACAAAGCTCATTGAGGAACTTATAAGCACTCATGTAGCATGAAACTTGGTTTAGAGTCCTATAAACGCATTGTTATGTTTCATAAGTTCGTCAAACTAGAACAAAGCTCATTGATACACTTATAATAACTCATGTTGCATGAAACTTGGTTTAGAGTCTTAGAAACGCGTTATTAGATGTTTCATAAGTTATTCAAACTTTTACAAAGCACATTGAGACACTTATAAGCACTCATGTTGCATGAAACTTGGTTTAGAGTCCTAGAAACCGCGTTGTTAGATGTTTCATAAATTCGTCAAACTAGTACAAAGCTCATTGAGACACTTATAAGCACTCATGTTGCATGAAACTTTGTTTAGAGTCCTAGAAACGCGTTCTTAGATGTTTCATAAGTTCGTCAAACTTGTACAAAGCTCATTGAGAAACTTATAAGCACTCATGTTGCATGAAACTTGGTTTAGAGTCCTAGAAACGCGTTGTTAGATATTTCATAAGTTCGTAAAACTAGAACAAAGCTCATTGAGACACTTATAAGCACTCATGTTGCATGAAACTTGGTTTAGAGTCCTAGAAACGCGTTGTTAGATGTTTCATAAGTTCGTAAAACTAGTACAAAGCTCATTGAGACACTTATAAGCACTCATGTTGCATGAAACTTGGTTTAGAGTCCTAGAAACCGCGTTGTTAGATGTTTCATAAGTTCGTCAAACTAGTACAACGCTCATTGAGACACTTATAAGCACTCATGTTGCATGAAACTTGGTTTATAGTCCTAGAAACACGTTGTTAGATATTTCATAAGTTCGTCAAACTTGTACAAAGCTCATTGAGAAACTTATAAGCACTCATGTTGCATGAAACTTGGTTTACAGATCCTAGAAATCGCGTTGTTATTCGTGAAACTTTAACAAAGCTCATTGAGGAACTTATAAGCACTCATTTTGCATGAAACTTGGTTTCAGAGTCTTAGAAACGCATTGTTAGATGTTTCATAAGTTCGTAAAACTTGTACAAAGCTCATTGAGACACATATAGGCAATCATGTTGCATGAAACTTCGTTTAGAGTCTTAGAAACCGCGTTGTTAGATGTTTCATGAGTTCGTCAAACTAGTAAAAAGCTCATTGAGACACATATAAGCACTCATGTTGCATGAAACTTGGTTTAAAGTCCTAGACACGTGTTGTTAGAAGTTTCATAAGTTTGTAAAATTAGTACAAAGCTCATTGAGACACATATAAGCACTCATGTTGCATGAAACTTGGTTTAGAGTCCTAGAAACGCGTTGTTAGATGTTTCATAAGTTCGTCAAACTTGTAAAAAGCTCATTGAGACACTTATAAGCACTCATGTTGCATGAAAGTTAGTTTAAAGTCCTAGAAACCACGTTGTTAGATGTTTCATAAGTTCTTCAAACTAGTACTAAGCTCATTGAGACAGTTATAAGCACTCATGTTGCATGAAACTTGGTTTAGATTCCTAGAAACTCGTTGTTAGATGTTTCATAAGTTCGTCAAACTTGTACAAACCTCATTGAGACACTTATAAGCACTCATGTTGCATGAAACTTGGTTTAGAGTCCTAGAAACGCGTTCTTAGATGTTTCGTAAGTTCGTCAAACTAGTACAAAGCTCATTGAGAAACTTATAAGCACTCATGTTGCATGAAACTTCGTTTAGAGTCTTAGAAACCGCGTTGTTAGATGTTTCATGAGTTCGTCAAACTAGTAAAAAGCTCATTGAGACACATATAAGCACTCAGGTTGCATGAAACTTGGTTTAGAGTCCTAGAAACGCGTTGTTAGATGTTTCATGAGTTATTCAAACTTGTACAAAGCTCATTGAGACACTTATAAGTACTCATGTTGAATGAAACTTGGTTTAGAGTCCTAGAAACGCGTTGTTAGATGTTTCATAAGATCGTCAAACTAGTACAAACCTCATTGAGACACTTATAAGCACTCATGTTGCATGAAACTTGGTTTAGAGTCCTAGAAACGAGTTGTTAGATGTTTAATAATTTTGTCAAACTTGTACAAAGCTCATTGAGACACTTATAAGCACTCATGTTGAATGAAACTTGGTTTAGAGTCCTAGAAACGCGTTGTTAGATGTTTCATAAGTTATTCAGACTAGTACAAAGCTCATTGAGACACTTATAAGCACTTATGTTGCATGAAACTTGGTTTAGAGTCCTAGAAACGCGTTGTTAGATGTTTCATAAGTTCGTCAAACTAGTACAAAGCTCATTGAGACACATATAAGCACTCATGTTGCATGAAACTTGGTTTAGAGTCCTAGAAACGCGTTGTTAGATGTTTCATAAGTTTGTCAAACTTGTACAAAGCACATTGAGACACTTATAAGCACTCATGTTGCATGAAACTTAGTTTAAAGTCCTAGCAACCAAGTTGTTAGAAGTTTCAGAAGTTCGTCAAACTTGTACAAAGCTCATTGAGACACTTATAAGCACTCAAGTTGAATGAAACTTGGTTTAGAGTCCTAGAAATCGGGTTTTTAGATGTTTCATAAGTTCGTCAAACTAGTACAAAACTCATTGAGACACTTATAAGCACTCATGTTGCATGAAACTTGGTTTAGAGTCCTAGAAACGACTTGTTAGATGTTTCATAAGTTCGTCAAACTTGTACAAAGCTCATTGAGACACTTATAAGCACTCATGTTGCATGAAACTTGGTTTAGAGTCCTAGAAACGTGTTGTTAGATGTTTCATGAGTTCTTCAAACTAGTACAAAGCTCATTGAGACACTTATAAGCACTCATGTAGAATGAAACTTGGGTAAGAGTCCTAGAAACGCGTTGTTAGATGTTTCATAAGTTCGCCAAACTAGTTAAAAGCTCATTGAGACACTT
This sequence comes from Cochlearia excelsa, assembly GCA_963556525.1. Classification (NCBI taxonomy): domain Eukaryota; kingdom Viridiplantae; phylum Streptophyta; class Magnoliopsida; order Brassicales; family Brassicaceae; genus Cochlearia; species Cochlearia excelsa. The sequence goes on along the minus strand of OY748327.1, from coordinate 31,316,714 downwards.
CTAAGCTCGCATGCTGCATGAAACTTGGTTTAGAGTCCTAGAAACGCGTTGTTAGATTTTTCATAAGTTCTTTAGACTAGTACAAAGCTCATTGAGACACTTATAAGCACTCATGTTGCATGAAACTTGGTTTAGAGTCCTAGAAACGCGTTGTTAGATGTTTCATAAGTTCGTCAAACTAGTACAAAGATCATTGAGACACATATAAGCACTCATGTTGCATGAAACTTGGTTTAGAGTCTTAGAAACGCGTTGTTAGATGTTTCATAAGTTCGTCAAACTTGTACCAAGCTTATTGAGACACTTATAAGCACTCATGTTGCATGAAACTTAGTTTAAAGTCCTAGCAACCACATTGTTAGATGTTTCAGAAGTTCGTAAACTAGTTAAAAGCTCATTGAGACACATATAAGGACTCATGTTGAATGAAACTTGGTTTAAAGTCTTAGAAACGCGTTGTTAGATGTTTCATAAGTTCGTCAAATTAGTACAAAGCTCATTGAGACACTTATAAGCACTCATGTTGAATGAAACTTGGTTTAGAGTCCTAGAAACGCGTTGTTAGATGTTTCATAAGTTCTTCGACTAGTACAAAGCTCATTGAGACACTTATAAGCACTTATGTTGCATGAAACTTGGTTTAGAGTCCTAGAAACGCGTTGTTAGATGTTTCATAAGTTCGTCAAACTAGTACAAAGCTCATTGAGACACATATAAGCACTCATGTTGCATGAAACTTGGTTTAGAGTCCTAGAAACGCGTTGTTAGATGTTTCATAAGTTTGTCAAACTTGTACAAAGCACATTGAGACACTTATAAGCAGTCATGTTGCATGAAACTTAGTTTAAAGTCCTAGCAACCACGTTGTTAGATGTTTCGGAAGTTCGTCAAACTTCTACAAAGCTCACTGAGACACTTATAACCACTCATGTTGCATGAAACTTAGTTTAAAGTCCTAGCAACCACGTTGTTAGAAGTTTCAGAAGTTCGTCAAACTTGTACAAAGCTCATTGAGACACTTATAAGCACTCAAGCTGAATGAAACTTGGTTTAGAGTCCTAGAAAGCGCGTTGTTAGATGTTTCATAAGTTCGTCAAACTAGTACAAAACTCATTGAGACACTAATAAGCACTCATGTTGCATGAAACTTGGTTTCGAGTCCTAGAAACGCATTGTTAGATATTTCATAAGTTCGTCAAACTTGTACATAGCTCATTGAGACACTTATAAGCACTCATGTTGAATGAAACTTGGGTAAGAGTCCTAGAAACGCGTTGTTAGATGTTTCATAAGTTCGTCAAACTAGTTAAAAGCTCATTGAGACACTTCTAAGCATGCATGCTGCATGAAACTTGGTTTAGAGTCCTAGAAACCGGTTGTTAGATTTTTGATAAGTTCTTCAGACTAGTACAAAGCTCATTGAGACACTTATAACCACTCATGTTGCATGAAACTTGGTTTAGAGTCCTAGAAACGCATTGTTAGATGTTTCATAAGTTCGTTAAACTAGTACGAAGATCATTGAGACACATATAAGCACTCATGTTGCATGAAACTTGGTTTAGAGTCTTAGAAACCCGTTGTTAGATGTTTCATAAGTTCGTCAAACTTGTACCAAGCTCATTGAGACACTTATAAGCACTCATGTTGCATGAAACTTAGTTTAAAGTCCTAGCAACCACGTTGTTAGATGTTTCAGAAGTTCGTAAACTAGTTAAAAGCTCATTGAGACACATATAAGGACTCATGTTGAATGAAACTTGGTTTAAAGTCTTAGAAACGCGTTGTTAGATGTTTCATAAGTTCGTCAAATTAGTACAAAGCTCATTGAGACACTTATAAGCACACATGTTGAATGAAACTTGGTTTAGAGTCCTAGAAACGTGTTGTTAGATGTTTCATAAGTTCTTCAGACTAGTACAAAGCTCATTGAGAAACTTATAAGCACTCATGTTGCATGAAACTTGGTTTAGAGTCCTAGAAACGCGTTGTTAGATGTTTCATAAGTTCGTCAAACTTGTACAAAGCTCACTGAGACACTTATAACCACTCATGTTGCTTGAAACATAGTTTAAAGTCCTTGCAACCACGTTGTTAGATGTTTCAGAAGTTCGTCAAACTAGTACAAAGCTCATTGAGACGCTTATAAGCACTCAAGTTGAATGAAACTTGGTTTAGAGTCCTAGAAAGCGCGTTGTTAGATGTTTCATAAGTTCGTCAAACTAGTACAAAGCTCATTGAGACACTTATAAGCACTCATGTTGCATGAAACTTGGTTTAGAGTCCTAGAAACGAGTTGTTAGATGTTTCATAAGTTCGTCAAACTTGTACAAAGCTCATTGAGACACTTATAAGCACTCAAGTTGCATGAAACTTGCTTTAGAGTCATAGAAACGCGTTGTTAGATGTTTAAGAAGTTCGTCAAACTTGTACAAAGCTCATTGAGAAACTTATAAGCACTCAAGTTGAATGAAACTTGGTTTAGAGTCCGAGAAAGCGCGTTGTTAGATGTTTCATAAGTTCGTCAAACTAGTACCAAACTCATTGAGACACTTATAAGCACTCATGTTGAATGAAACTTGGTTTAGAGTCCTAGAAACTCGTTGTTAGATGTTTTATAAGTTCGTCAAACTAGTACAAAGCTCATTGAGACACTTATAAGCACTCATGTTGAATGAAACTTGGTTTAGAATCCTAGAAACGAGTTGTTAGATGTTTAATAAGTTCGTCAACCTTGTACAAAGCTCATTGAGACACTTATAAGCACTCATGTTGAATGAAACTTGGTTTAGAGTCCTAGAAACGCGTTGTTAGATGTTTCATAAGTTCTTCAGACTAGTACAAAGCTCATTGAGACACTTATAAGCACTCATGTTTCATGAAAGTTGGTTTAGAGTCCTAGAAACGCGTTGTTAGATGTTTCATAAGTTCGACAAACTAGTACAAAGCTCATTTAGACACATATAAACACTCATGTTGCATGAAACTTGGTTTAGAGTCCTAGAAACACGTTGTTAGATGTTTCATAAGTTCGTCAAACTTGTACAAAGCTCATTGAGACACTTATAAGCACTCATGTTGCATGAAACTTAGTTTAAAGTCCTAGCAACCACGTTGTTAGATGTTTCGGAAGTTCGTCAAACTTGTACAAAGCTCACTGAGACACTTATAACCACTCATGTTGCATGAAACTTAGTTTAAAGTCCTAGCAACCACGTTGTTAGATGTTTCAGAAGTTCGTCAAACTTGTACAAAGCTCATTGAGACACTTATAAGCAGTCAAGTTGAATGAAACTTGGTTTAGAGTCCTAGAAAGCGCGTTGTTAGATGTTTCATAAGTTCGTCAAACTAGTACCAAACTCATTGAGACACTTATAAGTTCGTGAAACTTGTACAAAGCTCATTGAGGAACTTATAAGCACTCATGTTGCATGAAACTTGGTTTAGAGTCCTATAAACGCATTGTTATGTTTCATAAGTTCGTCAAACTAGAACAAAGCTCATTGATACACTTATAATAACTCATGTTGCATGAAACTTGGTTTAGAGTCTTAGAAACGCGTTATTAGATGTTTCATAAGTTATTCAAACTTTTACAAAGCACATTGAGACACTTATAAGCACTCATGTTGCATGAAACTTGGTTTAGAGTCCTAGAAACCGCGTTGTTAGATGTTTCATAAATTCGTCAAACTAGTACAAAGTTCATTGAGACACTTATAAGCACTCATGTTGCATGAAACTTTGTTTAGAGTCCTAGAAACGCGTTCTTAGATGTTTCATAAGTTCGTCAAACTTGTACAAAGCTCATTGAGAAACTTATAAGCACTCATGTTGCATGAAACTTGGTTTAGAGTCCTAGAAACGCGTTGTTAGATATTTCATAAGTTCGTAAAACTAGAACAAAGCTCATTGAGACACTTATAAGCACTCATGTTGCATGAAACTTGGTTTAGAGTCCTAGAAACGCGTTGTTAGATGTTTCATAAGTTTGTAAAACTAGTACAAAGCTCATTGAGACACTTATAAGCACTCATGTTGCATTAAACTTGGTTTAGAGTCCTAGAAACCGCGTTGTTAGATGTTTCATAAGTTCGTCAAACTAGTACAACGCTCATTGAGACACTTATAAGCACTCATGTTGCATGAAACTTGGTTTATAGTCCTAGAAACACGTTGTTAGATATTTCATAAGTTCGTCAAACTTGTACAAAGCTCATTGAGAAACTTATAAGCACTCATGTTGCATGAAACTTGGTTTAGAGTCCTAGAAATCGCGTTGTTTGTCGTGAAACTTTAACAAAGCTCATTGAGGAACTTATAAGCACTCATTTTGCATGAAACTTGGTTTCAGAGTCTTAGAAACGCATTGTTAGATGTTTCATAAGTTCGTAAAACTTGTACAAAGCTCATTGAGACACATATAGGCAATCATGTTGCATGAAACTTCGTTTAGAGTCTTAGAAACCGCGTTGTTAGATGTTTCATGAGTTCGTCAAACTAGTAAAAAGCTCATTGAGACACATATAAGCACTCATGTTGCATGAAACTTGGTTTAAAGTCCTAGACACGTGTTGTTAGAAGTTTCATAAGTTTGTCAAATTAGTACAAAGCTCATTGAGACACATATAAGCACTCATGTTGCATGAAACTTGGTTTAGAGTCCTAGAAACGCGTTGTTAGATGTTTCATAAGTTCGTCAAACTTGTACAAAGCTCATTGAGACACTTATAAGCACTCATGTTGCATGAAAGTTAGTTTAAAGTCCTAGAAACCACGTTGTTAGATGTTTCATAAGTTCTTCAAACTAGTACTAAGCTCATTGAGACAGTTATAAGCACTCATGTTGCATGAAACTTGGTTTAGAGTCCTAGAAACTCGTTGTTAGATGTTTCATAAGTTCGTCAAACTTGTACAAACCTCATTGATACACTTATAAGCACTCATGTTGCATGAAACTTGGTTTAGAGTCCTAGAAACGCGTTCTTAGATGTTTCGTAAGTTCGTCAAACTAGTACAAAGCTCATTGAGAAACTTATAAGCACTCATGTTGCATGAAACTTCGTTTAGAGTCTTAGAAACCGCGTTGTTAGATGTTTCATGAGTTCGTCAAACTAGTAAAAAGCTCATTGAGACACATATAAGCACTCGGGTTGCATGAAACTTGGTTTAGAGTCCCTAGAAACGCGTTGTTAGATGTTTCATGAGTTATTCAAACTTGTACAAAGCTCATTGAGACACTTATAAGTACTCATGTTGAATGAAACTTGGTTTAGAGTCCTAGAAACGCGTTGTTAGATGTTTCATAAGATCGTCAAACTAGTACAAACCTCATTGAGACACTTATAAGCACTCATGTTGCATGAAACTTGGTTTAGAGTCCTAGAAACGAGTTGTTAGATGTTTAATAATTTTGTCAAACTTGTACAAAGCTCATTGAGACACTTATAAGCACTCATGTAGAATGAAACTTGGTTTAGAGTCCTAGAAACGCGTTGTTAGATGTTTCATAAGTTATTCAGACTAGTACAAAGCTCATTGAGACACTTATAAGCACTTATGTTGCATGAAACTTGGTTTGGAGTCCTAGAAACGCGTTGTTAGATGTTTCATAAGTTCGTCAAACTAGTACAAAGCTCATTGAGACACATATAAGCACTCATGTTGCATGAAACTTGGTTTAGAGTCCTAGAAACGCGTTGTTAGATGTTTCATAAGTTTGTCAAACTTGTACAAAGCACATTGAGACACTTATAAGCACTCATGTTGCATGAAACTTAGTTTAAAGTCCTAGAAACCACGTTGTTAGATGTTTCGGAAGTTCGTCAAACTTCTACAAAGCTCACTGAGACACTTATAACCACTCATGTTGCATGAAACTTAGTTTAAAGTCCTAGCAACCAAGTTGTTAGAAGTTTCAGAAGTTCGTCAAACTTGTACAAAGCTCATTGAGACACTTATAAGCACTCAAGTTGAATGAAACTTGGTTTAGAGTCCTAGAAAGCGCGTTTTTAGATGTTTCATAAGTTCGTCAAACTAGTACAAAACTCATTGAGACACTTATAAGCACTCATGTTTCATGAAACTTGGTTTAGAGTCCTAGAAACGACTTGTTAGATGTTTGAGAAGTTCGTCAAACTTGTACAAAGCTCATTGAGACACTTATAAGCACTCATGTTGCATGAAACTTGGTTTAGAGTCCTAGAAACGTGTTGTTAGATGTTTCATGAGTTCTTCAAACTAGTACAAAGCTCATTGAGACACTTATAAGCACTCATGTAGAATGAAACTTGGGTAAGAGTCCTAGAAACGCGTTGTTAGATGTTTCATAAGTTCGCCAAACTAGTTAAAAGCTCATTGAGACACTTCTAAGCTCGCATGCTGCATGAAACTTGGTTTAGAGTCCTAGAAACGCGTTGTTAGATTTTTCATAAGTTCTTCAGACTAGTACAAAGCTCATTGAGACACTTATAAGCACTCATGTTGCATGAAACTTGGTTTAGAGTCCTAGAAACGCGTTGTTAGATGTTTCATAAGTTCGTCAAACTAGTACGAAGATCATTGAGACACATATAAGCACTCATGTTGCATGAAACTTGGTTTAGAGTCTTAGAAACGCGTTGTTAGATGTTTCATAAGTTTGTCAAATTAGTACAAAGCTCATTGAGACACATATAAGCACTCATGTTGCATGAAACTTGGTTTAGAGTCCTAGAAACGCGTTGTTAGATGTTTCATAAGTTCGTCAAACTTGTACAAAGCTCATTGAGACACTTATAAGCACTCATGTTGCATGAAAGTTAGTTTAAAGTCCTAGAAACCACATTGTTAGATGTTTCATAAGTTCTTCAAACTAGTACTAAGCTCATTGAGACAGTTATAAGCACTCATGTTGCATGAAACTTGGTTTAGAGTCCTAGAAACTCGTTGTTAGATGTTTCATAAGTTCGTCAAACTTGTACAAACCTCATTGAGACACTTATAAGAACTCATGTTGCATGAAACTTCGTTTAGAGTCTTAGAAACCGCGTTGTTAGATGTTTCATGAGTTCGTCAAACTAGTAAAAAGCTCATTGAGACACATATAAGCACTCAGGTTGCATGAAACTTGGTTTAGAGTCCTAGAAACGCGTTGTTAGATGTTTCATGAGTTCTTAAAACTTGTACAAAGCTCATTGAGACACTTATAAGTACTCATGTTGAATGAAACTTGGTTTAGAGTCCTAGAAACGCGTTGTTAGATGTTTCATAAGTTCGTCAAACTAGTACAAAGCTCATTGAGACACTTCTAAGCACTCATGTTGCATGAAACTTGGTTTAGAGTCCTAGAAACGAGTTGTTAGATGTTTAATAATTTCGTCAAACTTGTACAAAGCTTATTGAGACACTTATAAGCACTCATGTTGAATGAAACTTGGTTTACAGTCCTAGAAACGAGTTGTTAGATGTTTCATAAGTTCGTCAAACTTGTACAAAGCACATTGAGACACATAAGCACTCATGTTGCATGAAACTTAGTTTAAAGTCCTAGCAACCACGTTGTTAGATGTTTCGGAAGTTCGTCAAACTTGTACGAAGCTCACTGAGACACTTATAACCACTCATGTTGCATGAAACTTAGTTTAAAGTCCTAGCAACCACGTTGTTGGAAGTTTCAAAAGTTCGTCAAACTTGTACAAAACTCATTGAGACACTTATAAGCACTCAAGTTGAATGAAACTTGGTTTAGAGTCCTAGAAAGCGCGTTGTAAGATGTTTCATAAGTTCGTCAAACTAGTACAAAACTCATTGAGACACTTATAAGCACTCATGTTGCATGAAACTTGGTTTAGAGTCCTAGAAACTAGTTGTTAGATGTTTCATAAGTTCGTCAAACTTGTACAAAGCTCATTGAGACACTTATAAGCACTCATGTTCCATGAAACTTGGTTTAGAGTCCTAGAAACGTGTTGTTAGATATTTCATGAGTTCTTCAAACTTGTACAAAGCTCATTGAGACACTTATAAGCACTGATGTTGAATGAAACTTGGTTAAAAGTCCTAGAAACGCGTTGTTAGATGTTTCATAAGTTCGTCAAACTAGTTAAAAGCTCATTGAGACACTTCTAAGCACGCATGTTGCATGAAACTTGGTTTAGAGTCCTAGAAACGCGTTGTTAGATGTTTCATAAGTTCTTCAGACTAGTACAAAGCTCATTGAGACACTTATAAGCACTCATGTTGCATGAAACTTGGTTTAGAGTCCTAGAAACGCGTTGTTAGATGTTTCATAAGTTTGTCAAACTAGTACAAAGATCATTGAGACACAAATAAGCACTCATGTTGCATGAAACTTGGTTTACAGTTTTAGAAACGCGTTGTTAGATGTTTCATAAGTTCGTCAAACTTGTACAAAGCTCATTGAGACAATTATAAGCACTCATGTTGCATGAAACTTAGTTTAAAGTCCTAGCAACCACGTTGTTAGATGTTTCAGAAGTTCGTAAACTAGTTAAAAGCTCATTGGGGCCCATATAAGCACTCATGTTGAATGAAACTTGGTTTAAAGTCTTCGCAACGCGTTGTTAGATGTTTCATAAGTTCGTCAAATTAGTACAAAGCTCATTGAGACACTTATAAGCACACATGTTGAATGAAACTTGGTTTAGAATCCTAGAAACGTGTTGTTAGATGTTTCATAAGTTCGTCAAACTAGTACAAAGCTCATTGAGACACTTATAAGCACTCAAGTTGAATGAAACTTGGTTTAGAGTCCTAGAAAGCGCGTTATTAGATGTTTCATAAGTTCGTCAAACTAGTAAAAAGCTCATTGAGACACATATAAGCACTCATGTTTCATGAAACTTGGTTTAGGGTCCTAGAAACGAGTTGTTAGATGTTTCATAAGTTCGTCAAACTTGTACAAAGCTCATTGAGACACTTATAAGCACTCAAGTTGCATGAAACTTGGTTTAGAGTCCTAGAAACGTGTTGTTATATGTTTCATAAGTTCGTCAGACTAGTACAAAGCTCATTGAGACACTTATAAGCACTCAAGTTGCTTGAAACTTGGTTTAGAGTCCTACAAACGCGTTGTTAGATTTTTAATAAGTTCGTCAAACTAGTACAAAGCTCATTGAGACACATATAAGCACTCATGTTTCATGAAACTTGGTTTAGGGTCCTAGAAACGCGTTGTTAGATGTTTCATAAGTTCTTCAGACTAGTACAAAGCTCACTGAGACACTTATAAGCACTCATGTTGCATGAAACTTGGTTTAGAGTCCTAGAAATGCGTTGTTAGATATTTCATAAGTTCGTCAAAGTAGTACAAAGCTCATTGAGACACATATAAGCACTCATGTTGCATGAAACTTGGTTTAAAGTCCTAGAAACGCGTTGTTAGATGTTTCATAAGTTCGTCAAACTTGTACAAAGCTCATTGAGACATTTATAAGCACTCATGTTGCATGAAACTTAGTTTAAAGTCCTAGAAACCACGTTGTTAGATGTTTCATAAGTTCTTCAAACTAGTACTAATTAAGCTAATTGAGACAGTTATAAGCACTCATGTTGCATGAAACTTGGTTTAGAGTCCTAGAAACGCGTTGTTAGATGTTTCATACATTCGTCAAACTTGTACAAACCTCATTGAGACACTTATAAGCACTCATGTTGCATGAAACTTGATTTAGAGTCCTAGAAACGCGTTCTTAGATGTTTCATAAGTTCGTCAGACTAGTACAAAGCTCATTGAGAAACTTATAAGAACTCATGTTGCATGAAACTTGATTTAGAGTCTTAGAAACCGCGTTGTTAGATGTTTCATGAGTTCGTCAAACTAGTAAAAAGCTCATTGAGACACATATAAGCACTCATGTTGCATGAAACTTGGTTTAGTGTCCTAGAAACGCGTTGTTAGATGTATCATGAGTTCTTCAAACTTGTACAAAGCTCATTGAGACACGTATAAGCACTCATGTTGCATGAAACTTGGTTTAAAATCCTAGAAACGAGTTGTTAGATGTTTAATATGTTCGTCAAACTTGTACAAAGCTCATTGAGACACTTATAAGCACTCATGTTGAATAAAACTTGGTTTAGAGTCCTAGAAACGAGTTGTTAGATGTTTCATAAGTTCGTCAAACTTGTACAAAGCACATTGAGACACATAAGCACTCATGTTGCATGAAACTTAGTTTAAAGTCCTAGCAACCACGTTGAATGAAACTTGGTTTAGAGTCCTAGAAAGCGCGTTATTAGATGTTTCATAAGTTCGTCAAACTAGTACAAAGCTCATTGAGACACTTATAAGCACTCATGTTGCATGAAACTTGGTTTAGAGTCCTAGAAACGAGTTGTCAGATGTTTCATAAGTTCGTCAAACTTGTACAAAGCTCATTGAGATAGTTATAAGCACTCAAGTTGCATTAAACTTGGTTTAGAGTCCTAGAAACGTGTTGTTATATGTTTCATAAGTTCGTCAGACTAGTACAAAGCTCATTGAGACACTTATAAGCACTCATGTTGCTTGAAACTTGGTTTAGAGTCCTACAAACGCGTTGTTAGATTTTTCATAAGTTCGTCAAACTAGTACAAAGCTCATTGAGACACATATAAGCACTCATGTTGCATGAAACTTGGTTTAGGGTCCTAGAAACGCGTTGTTATATGGTTCATAAGTTCTTCAGACTAGTACAAAGCTCACTGAGACACTTATAAGCACTCATGTTGCATGAAACTTGGTTTAGAGTCCTAGAAATGCGTTGTTAGATGTTTCATAAGTTCGTCAAAGTAGTACAAAGCTCATTGAGACACATATAAGCACTCATGTTGCATGAAACTTGGTTTAAAGTCCTAGAAACGCGTTGTTAGATGTTTCATAAGTTCTTCAAACTTGTACAAAGCTCATTGAGACATTTATAAGCACTCATGTTGCATGAAACTTAGTTTAAAGTCCTAGAAACCACGTTGTTATATGTTTCATAAGTTCTTCAAACTAGTACTAATTAAGCTAATTGAGACAGTTATAAGCACTCATGTTGCATGAAACTTGGTTTAGAGTCCTAGAAACGCGTTGTTAGATGTTTCATAAGTTCGTCAAACTTGTACAAACCTCATTGAGACACTTATAAGCACTCATGTTGCATGAAACTTGATTTAGAGTCCTAGAAACGCGTTCTTAGATGTTTCATAAGTTCGTCAGACTAGTACAAAGCTCATTGAGAAACTTATAAGCACTCATGTTGCATGAAACTTCGTTTAGAGTCTTAGAAACCGCGTTGTTAGATGTTTCATGAGTTCGTCAAACTAGTAAAAAGCTCATTGAGACACATATAAGCACTCATGTTGCATGAAACTTGGTTTAGTGTCCTAGAAACGAGTTGTTAGATGTTTCATGAGTTCTTCAAACTTGTACAAAGCTCATTGAGACACGTATAAGCACTCATGTTGCATGAAACTTGGTTTAGAATCCTAGAAACGAGTTGTTAGATGTTTAATATGTTCGTCAAACTTGTACAAAGCTCATTGAGACACTTATAAGCACTCAAGTTGAATGAAACTTTGTTTAGAGTCCTAGAAAGCGCGTTATTAGATGTTTCATAAGTTCGTCAAACTAGTACAAAGCTCATTGAGACACTTATAAGCACTCATGTTGCATGAAACTTGGTTTAGAGTCCTAGAAACGAGTTGTTAGATGTTTCATAAGTTCGTCAAACTTGTACAAAGCTCATTGAGACACTTATAAGCACTCAAGTTGCATGAAACTTGGTTTAGAGTCCTAGAAACGTGTTGTTATATGTTTCATAAGTTCGTCAGACTAGTACAAAGCTCATTGAGACACTTATAAGCACTCATGTTGCTTGAAACTTGGTTTAGAGTCCTACAAACGCGTTGTTAGATTTTTCATAAGTTCGTCAAACTAGTACAAAGCTCATTGAGACACATATAAGCACTCATGTTGCATGAAACTTGGTTTAGGGTCCTAGAAACGCGTTGTTAGATGTTTCATAAGTTCTTCAGACTAGTACAAAGCTCACTGAGACACTTATAAGCACTCATGATGCATGAAACTTGGTTTAGAGTCCTAGAAATGCGTTGTTAGATATTTCATAAGTTCGTCAAAGTAGTACAAAGCTCATTGAGACACATATAAGCACTCATGTTGCATGAAACTTGGTTTAAAGTCCTAGAAACGCGTTGTTAGATGTTTCATAAGTTCGTCAAACTTGTACAAAGCTCATTGAGACATTTATAAGCACTCATGTTGCATGAAACTTAGTTTAAAGTCCTAGAAACCACGTTGTTAGATGTTTCATAAGTTCTTCAAACTAGTACTAATTAAGCTAATTGAGACAGCTTATAAGCACTCATGTTGCATGAAACTTGGTTTAGAGTCCTAGAAACGCGTTGTTAGATGTTTCATAAGTTAGTCAAACTTGTACAAACCTCATTGAGACACTTATAAGCACTCATGTTGCATGAAACTTGATTTAGAGTCCTAGAAACGTGTTCTTAGATGTTTCATAAGTTCGTCAGACTAGTACAAAGCTCATTGAGAAACTTATAAGCACTCATGTTGCATGAAACTTTGTTTAGAGTCTTAGAAACCGCGTTGTTAGATGTTTCATGAGTTCGTCAAACTAGTAAAAAGCTCATTGAGACACATATAAGCACTCATGTTGCATGAAACTTGGTTTAGTGTCCTAGAAACGCGTTGTTAGATGTTTCATGAGTTCTTCAAACTTGTACAAAGCTCATTGAGACACGTATAAGCACTCATGTTGCATGAAACTTGGTTTAGAATCCTAGAAACGAGTTGTTAGATGTTTAATATGTTCGTCAAACTTGTACAAAGCTCATTGAGACACTTATAAGCACTCATGTTGAATGAAACTTGGTTTAGAGTCCTAGAAACGAGTTGTTAGATGTTTCATAAGTTCGTCAAACTTGTACAAAGCACATTGAGACACATCAGCACTCATGTTGCATGAAACTTAGTTTAAAGTCCTAGCAACCACGTTGAATGAAACTTTGTTTAGAGTCCTAGAAAGCGCGTTATTAGATGTTTCATAAGTTCGTCAAACTAGTACAAAGCTCATTGAGACACTTATAAGCACTCATGTTGCATGAAACTTGGTTTAGAGTCCTAGAAACGAGTTGTTAGATGTTTCTTAAGTTCGTCAAACTTGTACAAAGCTCATTGAGACACTTATAAGCACTCAAGTTGCATGAAACTTGGTTTAGAGTCCTAGAAACGTGTTGTTATATGTTTCATAAGTTCGTCGACTAGTACAAAGCTCATTGAGACACTTATAAGCACTCATGTTGCTTGAAACTTGGTTTAGAGTCCTACAAACGCGTTGTTAGATTTTTCATAAGTTTGTCAAACTAGTACAAAGCTCATTGAGACACATATAAGCACTCATGTTGCATGAAACTTGGTTTAGGGTCCTAGAAACGCGTTGTTAGATGTTTCATAAGTTCTTCAGACTAGTACAAAGCTCACTGAGACACTTATAAGCACTCATGTTGCATGAAACTTGGTTTAGAGTCCTAGAAATGTGTTGTTAGATATTTCATAAGTTCGTCAAAGTAGTACAAAGCTCATTGAGACACATATAAGCACTCATGTTGCATGAAACTTGGTTTAAAGTCCTAGAAACGCGTTGTTAGATGTTTCATAAGTTCGTCAAACTTGTACAAAGCTCATTGAGACATTTATAAGCACTCATGTTGCATGAAACTTAGTTTAAAGTCCTAGAAACCACGTTGTTAGATGTTTCATAAGTTCTTTAAACTAGTACTAATTAAGCTAATTGAGACAGTTATAAGCACTCATGTTGCATGAAACTTGGTTTAGAGTCCTAGAAATGCGTTGTTAGATGTTTCATAAGTTCGTCAAACTTGTACAAACCTCATTGAGACACTTATAAGCACTCATGTTGCATGAAACTTGATTTAGAGTCCTAGAAACGCGTTCTTAGATGTTTCATAAGTTCGTCAGACTAGTACAAAGCTCATTGAGAAACTTATAAGCACTCATGTTGCAGTAAACTTCGTTTAGAGTCTTAGAAACCGCGTTGTTAGATGTTTCATGAGTTCGTCAAACTAGTAAAAAGCTCATTGAGACACATATAAGCACTCATGTTGCATGAAACTTGGTTTAGTGTCCTAGAAACGCGTTGTTAGATTTTTCATGAGTTCTTCAAACTTGTACAAAGCTCATTGAGACACGTATAAGCACTCATGTTGCATGAAACTTGGTTTAGAATCCTAGAAACGAGTTGTTAGATGTTTAATATGTTCGTCAAACTTGTACAAAGCTCATTGAGACACTTATAAGCACTCAAGTTGAATGAAACTTGGTTTAGAATCCTAGAAAGCGCGTTATTAGATGTTTCATAAGTTCGTCAAACTAGTACAAAGCTCATTGAGACACTTATAAGCACTCATGTTGCATGAAACTTGGTTTAGAGTCCTAGAAACGAGTTGTTAGATGTTTCATAAGTTCGTCAAACTTATACAAAGCTCATTGAGACACTTATAAGCACTCAAGTTGCATGAAACTTGGTTTAGAGTCCTAGAAACGTGTTGTTATATGTTTCATAAGTTCGTCAGACTAGTACAAAGCTCATTGAGACACTTATAAGCACTCATGTTGCTTGAAACTTGGTTTATAGTCCTACAAACGCGTTGTTAGATTTTTCATAAGTTCGTCAAACTAGTACAAATCTCATTGAGACACATATAAGCACTCATGTTGCAAGAAACTTGGTTTAGGGTCCTAGAAACGCGTTGTTAGATGTTTCATAAGTTCTTCAGACTAGTACAAAGCTCACTGAGACACTTATAAGCACTCATGTTGCATGAAACTTGGTTTAGAGTCCTAGAAATGCGTTGTTAGATGTTTCATAAGTTCGTCAAAGTAGTACAAAGCTCATTGAGACACATATAAGCACTCATGTTGCATGAAACTTGGTTTAAAGTCCTAGAAACGCGTAGTTAGATGTTTCATAAGTTCGTCAAACTTTTACAAAGCTCATTGAGACATTTATAAGCACTCATGTTGCATGAAACTTAGTTTAAAGTCCTAGAAACCACGTTGTTAGATGTTTCATAAGTTCTTCAAACTAGTACTAATTAAGCTAATTGAGACAGTTATAAGCACTCATGTTGCATGAAACTTGGTTTAGAGTCCTAGAAACGCGTTGTTAGATGTTTCATAAGTTCGTCAAACTTGTACAAACCTCATTGAGACACTTATAAGCACTCATGTTGCATGAAACTTGATTTAGAGTCCTAGAAACGCGTTCTTAGATGTTTCATAAGTTCGTCAGACTAGTACAAAGCTCATTGAGAAACTTATAAGCACTCATGTTGCATGAAACTTCGTTTAGAGTCTTAGAAACCGCGTTGTTAGATGTTTCATGAGTTCGTCAAACTAGTAAAAAGCTCATTGAGACACATATAAGCACTCATGTTGCATGAAACTTGGTTTAGTGTCCTAGAAACGCGTTGTTAGATGTTTCATGAGTTCTTCAAACTTGTACAAAGCTCATTGAGACACGTATAAGCACTCATGTTGCATGAAACTTGGTTTAGAATCCTAGAAACGAGTTGTTAGATGTTTAATATGTTCGTCAAACTTGTACAAAGCTCATTGAGACACTTATAAGCACTCAAGTTGAATGAAACTTGGTTTAGAGTCCTAGAAAGCGCGTTGTTAGATGTTTCATAAGTTCGTCAAACTAGTACAAAACTCATTGAGACACTTATAAGCACTCATGTTGCATGAAACTTGGTTTAGAGTCCTAGAAACTAGTTGTTAGATGTTTCATAAGTTCGTCAAACTTGTACAAAGCTCATTGAGACACTTATAAGCACTCATGTTGCATGAAACTTGGTTTAGAGTCCTAGAAACGTGTTGTTAGATATTTCATGAGTTCTTCAAACTTGTACAAAGCTCATTGAGACACTTATAAGCACTGATGTTAAATGAAACTTGGTTAAGAGTCCTAGAAACGCGTTGTTAGATGTTTCATAAGTTCGTCAAACTAGTTAAAAGCTCATTGAGACACTTCTAAGCACGCATGTTGCATGAAACTTGGTTTAGAGTCCTAGAAACGCGTTGTTAGATGTTTCATAAGTTCTTCAGACTAGTACAAAGCTCATTGAGACACTTATAAGTACTCATGTTGCATGAAACTTGGTTTAGAGTCCTAGAAACGTGTTGTTAGATGTTTCATAAGTTCGTCAAACTAGTACAAAGATCATTGAGACACAAATAAGCACTCATGTTGCATGAAACTTGGTTTAGAGTCTTAGAAACGCGTTGTTAGATGTTTCATAAGTTCGTCAAACTTGTACAAAGCTCATTGAGACAATTATAAGCACTCATGTTGCATGAAACTTAGTTTAAAGTCCTAGCAACCACGTTGTTAGATGTTTCAGAAGTTCGTAAACTAGTTAAAAGCTCATTGAGACACATATAAGCACTCATGTTGAATGAAACTTGGTTTAAAGTCTTCGCAACGCGTTGTTAGATGTTTCATAAGTTCGTCAAATTAGTACAAAGCTCATTGAGACACTTATAAGCACACATGTTGAATGAAACTTGGTTTAGAGTCCTAGAAACGTGTTGTTAGATGTTTCATAAGTTCTTCAGACTAGTACAAAGCTCATTGAGACACTTATAAGCACTCATGTTGCATGAAACTTGGTTTAGAGTCCTAGAAACGCGTTGTTAGATGTTTCATAAGTTCGTCAAACTAGTACAAAGCTCATTGAGACACTTATAAGCACTCATGTTGCATGAAACTTGGTTTAGAGTCCTAGAAACGAGTTGTTAGATGTTTCATAATTTCGTCAAACTTGTACAAAGCTCATTGAGACACTTATAAGCACTCAAGTTGCATGAAACTTGGTTTAGAGTCCTAGAAACGTGTTGTTATATGTTTCATAAGTTCGTCGACTAGTACAAAGCTCATTGAGACACTTATAAGCACTCATGTTGCTTGAAACTTGGTTTAGAGTCCTACAAACGCGTTGTTAGATTTTTCATAAGTTCGTCAAACTAGTACAAAGCTCATTGAGACACATATAAGCACTCATGTTGCATGAAACTTGGTTTAGGGTCCTAGAAACGCGTTGTTAGATGTTTCATAAGTTCTTCGAGACTAGTACAAAGCTCACCGAGACACTTATAAGCACTCATGATGCATGAAACTTGGTTTAGAGTCCTAGAAATGCGTTGTTAGATATTTCATAAGTTCGTCAAAGTAGTACAAAGCTCATTGAGACACATATAAGCACTCATGTTGCATGAAACTTGGTTTAAAGTCCTAGAAACGCGTTGTTAGATGTTTCATAAGTTCGTCAAACTTGTACAAAGCTCATTGAGACATTTATAAGCACTCATGTTGCATGAAACTTAGTTTAAAGTCCTAGAAACCACGTTGTTAGATGTTTCATAAGTTCTTCAAACTAGTACAAATTAAGCTAATTGAGACAGTTATAAGCACTCATGTTGCATGAAACTTGGTTTAGAGTCCTAGAAACGCGTTGTTAGATGTTTCATAAGTTAGTCAAACTTGTACAAACCTCATTGAGACACTTATAAGCACTCATGTTGCATGAAACTTGATTTAGAGTCCTAGAAACGTGTTCTTAGATGTTTCATAAGTTCGTCAGACTAGTACAAAGCTCATTGAGAAACTTATAAGCACTCATGTTGCATGAAACTTCGTTTAGAGTCTTAGAAACCGCGTTGTTAGATGTTTCATGAGTTCGTCAAACTAGTAAAAAGCTCATTGAGACACATATAAGCACTCATGTTGCATGAAACTTGGTTTAGTGTCCTAGAAACGCGTTGTTAGATGTTTCATGAGTTCTTCAAACTTGTACAAAGCTCATTGAGACACGTATAAGCACTCATGTTGCATGAAACTTGGTTTAGAATCCTAGAAACGAGTTGTTAGATGTTTAATATGTTCGTCAAACTTGTACAAAGCTCATTGAGACACTTATAAGCACTCATGTTGAATGAAACTTGGTTTAGAGTCCTAGAAACGAGTTGTTAGATGTTTCATAAGTTCGTCAAACTTGTACAAAGCACATTGAGACACATCAGCACTCATGTTGCATGAAACTTAGTTTAAAGTCCTAGCAACCACGTTGAATGAAACTTTGTTTAGAGTCCTAGAAAGCGCGTTATTAGATGTTTCATAAGTTCGTCAAACTAGTACAAAGCTCATTGAGACACTTATAAGCACTCATGTTGCATGAAACTTGGTTTAGAGTCCTAGAAACGAGTTGTTAGATGTTTCTTAAGTTCGTCAAACTTGTACAAAGCTCATTGAGACACTTATAAGCACTCAAGTTGCATGAAACTTGGTTTAGAGTCCTAGAAACGTGTTGTTATATGTTTCATAAGTTCGTCGACTAGTACAAAGCTCATTGAGACACTTATAAGCACTCATGTTGCTTGAAACTTGGTTTAGAGTCCTACAAACGCGTTGTTAGATTTTTCATAAGTTCGTCAAACTAGTACAAAGCTCATTGAGACACATATAAGCACTCATGTTGCATGAAACTTGGTTTAGGGTCCTAGAAACGCGTTGTTAGATGTTTCATAAGTTCTTCAGACTAGTACAAAGCTCACTGAGACACTTATAAGCACTCATGCTGCATGAAACTTGGTTTAGAGTCCTAGAAATGTGTTGTTAGATATTTCATAAGTTCGTCAAAGTAGTACAAAGCTCATTGAGACACATATAAGCACTCATGTTGCATGAAACTTGGTTTAAAGTCCTAGAAACGCGTTGTTAGATGTTTCATAAGTTCGTCAAACTTGTACAAAGCTCATTGAGACATTTATAAGCACTCATGTTGCATGAAACTTAGTTTAAAGTCCTAGAAACCACGTTGTTAGATGTTTCATAAGTTCTTTAAACTAGTACTAATTAAGCTAATTGAGACAGTTATAAGCACTCATGTTGCATGAAACTTGGTTTAGAGTCCTAGAAATGCGTTGTTAGATGTTTCATAAGTTCGTCAAACTTGTACAAACCTCATTGAGACACTTATAATCACTCATGTTGCATGAAACTTGATTTAGAGTCCTAGAAACGCGTTCTTAGATGTTTCATAAGTTCGTCAGACTAGTACAAAGCTCATTGAGAAACTTATAAGCACTCATGTTGCATGAAACTTCGTTTAGAGTCTTAGAAACCGCGTTGTTAGATGTTTCATGAGTTCGTCAAACTAGTAAAAAGCTCATTGAGACACATATAAGCACTCATGTTGCATGAAACTTGGTTTAGTGTCCTAGAAACGCGTTGTTAGATTTTTCATGAGTTCTTCAAACTTGTACAAAGCTCATTGAGACACGTATAAGCACTCATGTTGCATGAAACTTGGTTTAGAATCCTAGAAACGAGTTGTTAGATGTTTAATATGTTCGTCAAACTTGTACAAAGCTCATTGAGACACTTATAAGCACTCAAGTTGAATGAAACTTGGTTTAGAGTCCTAGAAAGCGCGTTATTAGATGTTTCATAAGTTCGTCAAACTAGTACAAAGCTCATTGAGACACTTATAAGCACTCATGTTGCATGAAACTTGGTTTAGAGTCCTAGAAACGAGTTGTTAGATGTTTCATAAGTTCGTCAAACTTGTACAAAGCTCATTGAGACACTTATAAGCACTCAAGTTGCATGAAACTTGGTTTAGAGTCCTAGAAACGTGTTGTTATATGTTTCATAAGTTCGTCAGACTAGTACAAAGCTCATTGAGACACTTATAAGCACTCATGTTGCTTGAAACTTGGTTTAGAGTCCTACAAACGCGTTGTTAGATTTTTCATATGTTCGTCAAACTAGTACAAATCTCATTGAGACACATATAAGCACTCATGTTGCATGAAACTTGGTTTAGGGTCCTAGAAACGCGTTGTTAGATGTTTCATAAGTTCTTCAGACTAGTACAAAGCTCACTGAGACACTTATAAGCACTCATGTTGCATGAAACTTGGTTTAGAGTCCTAGAAATGCGTTGTTAGATGTTTCATAAGTTCGTCAAAGTAGTACAAAGCTCATTGAGACACATATAAGCACTCATGTTGCATGAAACTTGGTTTAAAGTCCTAGAAACGCGTAGTTAGATGTTTCATAAGTTCGTCAAACTTTTACAAAGCTCATTGAGACATTTATAAGCACTCATGTTGCATGAAACTTAGTTTAAAGTCCTAGAAACCACGTTGTTAGATGTTTCATAAGTTCTTCAAACTAGTACTAATTAAGCTAATTGAGACAGTTATAAGCACTCATGTTGCATGAAACTTGGTTTAGAGTCCTAGAAACGCGTTGTTAGATGTTTCATAAGTTCGTCAAACTTGTACAAACCTCATTGAGACACTTATAAGCACTCATGAGGAAGAAACTTGATTTAGAGTCCTAGAAACGCGTTCTTAGATGTTTCATAAGTTCGCCAGACTAGTACAAAGCTCATTGAGAAACTTATAAGCACTCATGTTGCATGAAACTTCGTTTAGAGTCTTAGAAACCGCGTTGTTAGATGTTTCATGAGTTCGTCAAACTAGTAAAAAGCTCATTGAGACACATATAAGCACTCATGTTGCATGAAACTTGGTTTAGTGTCCTAGAAACGCGTTGTTAGATGTTTCATGAGTTCTTCAAACTTGTACAAAGCTCATTGAGACACGTATAAGCACTCATGTTGCATGAAACTTGGTTTAGAATCCTAGAAACGAGTTGTTAGATGTTTAATATGTTCGTCAAACTTGTACAAAGCTCATTGAGACACTTATAAGCACTCAAGTTGAATGAAACTTGGTTTAGAGTCCTAGAAAGCGCGTTGTTAGATGTTTCATAAGTTCGTCAAACTAGTACAAAACTCATTGAGACACTTATAAGCACTCATGTTGCATGAAACTTGGTTTAGAGTCCTAGAAACTAGTTGTTAGATGTTTCATAAGTTCGTCAAACTTGTACAAAGCTCATTGAGACACTTATAAGCACTCATGTTGCATGAAACTTGGTTTAGAGTCCTAGAAACGTGTTGTTAGATATTTCATGAGTTCTTCAAACTTGTACAAAGTTCATTGAGACACTTATAAGCACTGATGTTAAATGAAACTTGGTTAAGAGTCCTAGAAACGCGTTGTTAGATGTTTCATAAGTTCGTCAAACTAGTTAAAAGCTCATTGAGACACTTCTAAGCACGCATGTTGCATGAAACTTGGTTTAGAGTCCTAGAAACGCGTTGTTAGATGTTTCATAAGTTCTTCAGACTAGTACAAAGCTCATTGAGACACTTATAAGTACTCATGTTGCATGAAACTTGGTTTAGAGTCCTAGAAACGTGTTGTTAGATGTTTCATAAGTTCGTCAAACTAGTACAAAGCTCATTGAGACACAAATAAGCACTCATGTTGCATGAAACTTGGTTTAGAGTCTTAGAAACGCGTTGTTAGATGTTTCATAAGTTCGTCAAACTTGTACAAAGCTCATTGAGACATTTATAAGCACTCATGTTGCATGAAACTTAGTTTAAAGTCCTAGAAACCACGTTGTTAGGACAGTTATAAGCACTCATGTTGCATGAAACTTGGTTTAGAGTCCTAGAAACGCGTTGTTAGATGTTTCATAAGTTCGTCAAACTTGTACAAATCTGATTGAGACACTTATAAGCACTCATGTTGCATGAAACTTGATTTAGAGTCCTAGAAACGCGTTCTTAGATGTTTCATAAGTTCGTCAGACTAGTACAAAGCTCATTGAGAAACTTATAAGCACTCATGTTGCATGAAACTTCGTTTAGAGTCTTAGAAACCGCGTTGTTAGATGTTTCATGAGTTCGTCAAACTAGTAAAAAGCTCATTGAGACACATATAAGCACTCATGTTGCATGAAACTTGGTTTAGTGTCCTAGCAACCACGTTATTAGATGTTTCGGAAGTTCGTCAAACTTGTACAAAGCTCACTGAGACACTTATAACCACTCATGTTGCATGAAACTTAGTTTAAAGTCCTAGCAACCACGTTGTTAGATGTTTAAGAAGTTCGTCAAACTTGTACAAAGCTCATTGATACACTTATAAAGACTCATGTTGCATGAAACTTGGTTTAGAGTCCTAGAAACGAGTTGTTAGATGTTTCAGAAGTTTGTCAAACATGAGTGCTTATAAGTGTCATTGAGACACTTATAAGAACTCATGTTACATGAAACTTGGTTTAGAGTCCTAGAAACGAGTTGTTAGATGTTTCATAAGTTCGTTAAACTTGTACAAAGCTCATTGAGACACTTATAAGCACTCATGTTGAAAGAAACTTGGTTTAAAGTCCTAGAAACGCGTTGTTAGATGTTTCATAAGTTCGTCAAACTAGTACAAAGCTCATTGAGACACATATAAAAACTCATGTTGCATGAAACTTGGTTTAGAGTCCTATAAACGCGTTGTTAGATGTTTCATAAGTTCTTCGAGTTCTTCGACTAGTACAAAGCTCATTGAGACACTTATGAGCACTCATGTTGCATGAAACTTGGTTTAGAGTCCTAGAAACGCGTTGTTAGATGTTTCATAAGTTTGTCAAACTAGTGCAAAGCTCATTGAGACACATATAAGAACTCATGTTGCATGAAACTTGGTTTAGAGTCGTAGAAACGTGTTGTTAGATGTTTCATAAGTTCGTCAAACTTGTACAAAGCTCATTGAGACACTTATAACCACTCATGTTGCATGAAACTTAGTTTAAAGTCCTAGCAACCACGTTGTTAGATGTTTCAAAAGTTCGTCAAACTTGTACAAAGCTCATTGAGACACTTATAAGGACTCAAGTTGAATGAAACTTGGTTTAGAGTCCTAGAAAGCGCGTTGTTGGATGTTTCATAAGTTCGTCAAACTAGTACAAAGCTGATTGAGACACTTATAAGCACTCATGTTGCATGAAACATAGTTTAATGTCCTAGCAACCACGTTGTTAGATGTTCAAACTAGTTAAAAGCTCATTGAGACACATATAAGCGCTCATGTTGAATGAAACTTGGTTTAGAGTCCTAGAAACGCGTTGTTAGATGTTTCATAAGTTCTTCAGACTAGTACAAAGCTCATTGAGACACTTATAAGCACTCATGTTGCATGAAACTTGGTTTAGAGTCCTAGAAACGCGTTGTTAGATGTTTCATAAGTTCGTCAAACTAGTACAAAGCTCATTGAGACACATATAAGCACTCAGGTTGCATGAAACTTGGTTTAGAGTCCTAGAAACGCGTTGTTAGATGTTTCATAAGTTCGTCAAACTTGTACACAGCTCATTGAGACACTTAAAAGCACTCATGGTGCATGAAACTTGGTTTAGAGTCCTAGAAACGCGTTGTTAGATATTTCATAAGTTCTTCAGACTAGTAAAAAGCTCATTGAGACACTTATAAGCACTCATGTTGCATGAAACTTGGTTTAGAGTCCTAGCAACCACGTTGTTAGATGTTTCATCGATTCGTCAAACTAGTTAAAAAGCACATTGAGACACATATAAGCACTTATGTTGAATGAAACTTGGTTTAGAGTCCTAGAAAAGCGTTGTTAGATGTTTCATAAGTTCGTCAAACTAGTACAAAACTCATTGAGACACTTATAAGCACTCATGTTGCATGAAACTTGGTTTCGAGTCCTAGAAACGCGTTGTTAGATATTTCATAAATTCTTCAGACTAGTACAAAGCTCATTGAGACACTTATAAGCACTCATGTTGCATGAAACTTGGTTTAGAGTCCTAGAAACGCGTTGTTAGATGTTTCATAAGTTCGTCAAACTAGTACAAAGCTCATTGAGACACATATAAGCACTCATGTTGCATGAAACTTGGTTTAGAGTCCTAGAAACGCGTTGTTAGATGTTTCATAAGTTTGTCAACCTTGTACAAAGCTCATTGAGACACTTATAATCACTCATGTTGCATGAAACTTAGTTTAAAGTCCTAGCAACCACGTTGTTAGATGTTTCATAAGTTCTTCAAACTAGTTAAGAGCTCATTGAGACACATATAAGCACTCATGTTGAATGAAACTTGGTTTAGAGTCCTAGAAACGCGTTGTTAGATGTTTCATAAGTTTGTCAAACTAGTACAAAGCTCATTGAGACACTTATAAGCACTCATGTTGCATGATACTTGGTTTAGAGTCCTAGAAACAAGTTGTTAGGTGTTTCATAAGTTCGTCAAACTTGTACAAAGCTCATTGAGACACTTATAAGCACTCATGTTGAATGAAACTTGGTTTAGAGTCCTAAAAACGCGATTTTAGATGTTTCATAAGTTCGTCAAACTAGTACAAAGCTCATTGAGACACTTATGAGCACTCATGTTGCATGAAACTTGGTTTAAAGTCCTAGAAACGCGTTGTTAGATGTTTCATAAGTTCGTCAAACTAGTACAAAGCTCATTGAGACACATATAAAAACTCATGTTGCATGAAACTTGGTTTAGAGTCCTATAAACGCGTTGTTAGATGTTTCATAAGTTCTTCAGACTAGTAAAAAGCTCATTGAGACACTTATGAGCACTCATGTTGCATGAAACTTGGTTTAGAGTCCTAGAAACGCGTTGTTAGATGTTTCATAAGTTCGTCAAAATAGTGCAAAGCTCATTGAGACACATATAAGAACTCATGTTGCATGAAACTTGGTTTAGAGTCCTAGAAACGTGTTGTTAGATGTTTCATAAGTTCGTCAAACTTGTACAAAGCTCATTGAGACACTTATAACCACTCATGTTGCATGAAACTTAGTTTAAAGTCCTAGCAACCACGTTGTTAGATGTTTCAAAAGTTCGTCAAACTTGTTTAAAACTCATTGAGACACTTATAAGGACTCAAGTTGAATGAAACTTGGTTTAGAGTCCTAGAAAGCGCGTTGTTAGATGTTTCATAAGTTCGTCAAACTAGTACAAAGCTGATTGAGACACTTATAAGCTCTCATGTTGCATGAAACATAGTTTAAAGTCCTAGCAACCACGTTGTTAGATGTTCAAACTAGTTAAAAGCTCATTGAGACACATATAAGCGCTCATGTTGAATGAAACTTGGTTTAGAGTCCTAGAAACGCGTTGTTAGATGTTTCATAAGTTCTTCAGACTAGTACAAAGCTCATTGAGACACTTCTAAGCACTCATGTTGCATGAAACTTGGTTTAGAGTCTTATAAACGCGTTGTTAGATGTTTCATAAGTTCGTCAAACTAGTACAAAGCTCATTGAGACACATATAAGCACTCAGGTTGCATGAAACTTGGTTTAGAGTCCTAGAAACGCGTTGTTAGATGTTTCATAAGTTCGTCAAACTTGTACACAGCTCATTGAGACACTTAAAAGCACTCATGGTGCATGAAACTTGGTTCAGAGTCCTAGAAACGCGTTGTTAGATATTTCATAAGTTCTTCAGACTAGTACAAAGCTCATTGAGACACTTATAAGCACTCATGTTGCATGAAACTTGGTTTAGAGTCCTAGCAACCACGTTGTTAGATGTTTCATCAGTTCGTCAAACTAGTTAAAAGCACATTGAGACACATATAAGCACTCATGTTGAATGAAACTTGGTTTAGAGTCCTAGAAAAGCGTTGTTAGATGTTTCATAAGTTCGTCAAACTAGTACAAAGCTCATTGAGACACTTATAAGCACTCATGTTGCATGAAACTTGGTTTAGAGTCCTAGAAACGCGTTGTTAGATATTTCATAAGTTCTTCAGACTAGTACAAAGCTCATTGAGACACTTATAAGCACTCATGTTGCATGAAACTTGGTTTAGAGTCCTAGAAACGCGTTGTTAGATGTTTCATAAGTTCGTCAAACTAGTACAAAGCTCATTGAGACACATATAAGCACTCATGTTGCATGAAACTTGGTTTAGAGTCCTAGAAACTCGTTGTTAGATGTTTCATAAGTTTGTCAACCTTGTACAAAGCTCATTGAGACACTTATAATCACTCATGTTGCATGAAACTTAGTTTAAAGTCCTAGCAACCACGTTGTTAGATGTTTCATAAGTTCTTCAAACTAGTTAAGAGCTCATTGAGACACATATAAGCACTCATGTTGAATGAAACTTGGTTTAGAGTCCTAGAAACGCGTTGTTAGATGTTTCATAAGTTTGTCAAACTAGTACAAAGCTCATTGAGACACTTATAAGCACTCATGTTGCATGATACTTGGTTTAGAGTCCTAGCAACCACGTTGTTAGATGTTTCATCAGTTCGTCAAACTAGTTAAAAGCACATTGAGACACATATAAGCACTCATGTTGAATGAAACTTGGTTTAGAGTCCTAGAAAAGCGTTGTTAGATGTTTCATAAGTTCGTCAAACTAGTACAAAGCTCATTGAGACACTTATAAGCACTCATGTTGCATGAAACTTGGTTTAGAGTCCTAGAAACGCGTTGTTAGATATTTCATAAGTTCTTCGTACTAGTACAAAGCTCATTGAGACACTTATAAGCACTAATGTTGCATGAAACTTGGTTTAGAGTCCTAGAAACGCGTTGTTAGATGTTTCATAAGTTCGTCAAACTAGTACAAAGCTCATTGAGACACATATAAGCACTCATGTTGCATGAAACTTGGTTTAGAGTCCTAGAAACTCGTTGTTAGATGTTTCATAAGTTTGTCAACCTTGTACAAAGCTCATTGAGACACTTATAATCACTCATGTTGCATGAAACTTAGTTTAAAGTCCTAGCAACCACGTTGTTAGATGTTTCATAAGTTCTTCAAACTAGTTAAGAGCTCATTGAGACACATATAAGCACTAATGTTGAATGAAACTTGGTTTAGAGTCCTAGAAACGCGTTGTTAGGTGTTTCATAAGTTCGTCAAACTTGTACAAAGCTCATTGAGACACTTATAAGCACTCATGTTGAATGAAACTTGGTTTAGAGTCCTAAAAACGCGATTTTAGATGTTTCATAAGTTCGTCAAACTAGTACAAAGCTCATTGAGACACTTATGAGCACTCATGTTGAATGAAACTTGGTTTAGAGTCATAGAAACGCGTTGTTAGATGTTTCATAACTTCTTCAGACTAGTAAAAAGCTCATTGAGACACTTATTAGCACTCATGTTGAATGAAACTTGGTTTAGAGTCATAGAAACGCGTTGTTAGATGTTTCATAACTTCTTCAGACTAGTACAAAGCTCATTGAGACACTTATAAGCACTAATGTTACATGAAACTTGGTTTAGAGTCCTTAGAAACGCGTTGTTAGATGTTTCATAAGTTCGTCAAACTAGTACAAAGCTCATTAAGACACATATAAGTACTCATGTTGCATGAAAGTTGGTTTAGAGTCCTAGAAACGTGTTGTTAGATGTTTCATAAGTTCGTCAAACTTGTACAAAGCTCATTGAGACATATATAAGCACCCATGTTGCATGAAACTTAGTTTAAAGTCCTAGCAACCACGTTGTTAGATGTTTCATTAGTTCTTCAAACTAGTACTAAGCTCATTGAGACACTTATAAGCACTCATGTTGCATGAAACTTGGTTTAGGTCCTAGAAACGCGTTGTTAGATGTTTCATAAGTTCGCCAAATTTGTACAAAGCTCATTAAGACACTTATAAGCACTCATGTTGCATGAAACTTGGTTTAGAGTCCTAGAAACGCGTTGTTAGATGTTTCATAAGTTCGTCAAACTTGTACAAAGGTCATTGAGACACTTATAAGCACTCATTTTGCATGAAACTTAGTTTAAAGTCCTAGCAACCACATTGTTAGATGTTTCAGAAGTTCGTCAAAGTAGTTAAAAGCTCATTGAGACAGATATAAGCACTCATGTTGAATGAAACTTGGTTTAGAGTCCTAGAAACGCGTTGTTAGATGTTTCATAAGTTCGTCAAACTAGTTAAAAGATCATTGAGATACTTTTAAGCACGCATGTTGCATGAAACTTGGTTTAGAGTCCTAGAAACGCGTTGTTAGAT
The DNA here is from genome assembly GCA_963556525.1 of Cochlearia excelsa. Classification (NCBI taxonomy): domain Eukaryota; kingdom Viridiplantae; phylum Streptophyta; class Magnoliopsida; order Brassicales; family Brassicaceae; genus Cochlearia; species Cochlearia excelsa. The sequence continues at coordinate 31,288,740 of OY748327.1, read as the reverse complement.
GTTTTAAAAGTTCGTCAAACTTGTACAAAGCTCATTGAGATACTTCTAAGCACTCATGTTGCATGAAACTTGGTTTAGAGTCTTATAAACGCGTTGTTAGATGTTTCATAAGTTCGTCAAACTAGTACAAAGCTCATTGAGACACATATAAGCACTCAGGTTGCATGAAACTTGGTTTAGAGTCCTAGAAACGCGTTGTTAGATGTTTCTTAAGTTCGTCAAACTTGTACACAGCTCATTGAGACACTTAAAAGCACTCATGGTGCATGAAACTTGGTTCGAGTCCTAGAAACGCGTTGTTAGATATTTCATAAGTTCTTCGACTAGTACAAAGCTCATTGAGACACTTATAAGCACTCATGTTGCATGAAACTTGGTTTAGAGTCCTAGCAACCACGTTGTTAGATGTTTCATCAGTTCGTCAAACTAGTTAAAAGCACATTGAGACACATATAAGCACTCATGTTGAATGAAACTTGGTTTAGAGTCCTAGAAAAGCGTTGTTAGATGTTTCATAAGTTCGTCAAACTAGTACAAAGCTCATTGAGACACTTATAAGCACTCATGTTGCATGAAACTTGGTTTAGAGTCCTAGAAACGCGTTGTTAGATATTTCATAAGTTCTTCAGACTAGTACAAAGCTCATTGAGACACTTATAAGCACTCATGTTGCATGAAACTTGGTTTAGAGTCCTAGAAACGCGTTGTTAGATGTTTCATAAGTTCGTCAAACTAGTACAAAGCTCATTGAGACACATATAAGCACTCATGTTGCATGAAACTTGGTTTAGAGTCCTAGAAACTCGTTGTTAGATGTTTCATAAGTTTGTCAACCTTGTACAAAGCTCATTGAGACACTTATAATCACTCATGTTGCATGAAACTTAGTTTAAAGTCCTAGCAACCACGTTGTTAGATGTTTCATAAGTTCTTCAAACTAGTTAAGAGCTCATTGAGACACATATAAGCACTCATGTTGAATGAAACTTGGTTTAGAGTCCTAGAAACGCGTTGTTAGATGTTTCATAAGTTTGTCAAACTAGTACAAAGCTCATTGAGACACTTATAAGCACTCATGTTGCATGATACTTGGTTTAGAGTCCTAGCAACCACGTTGTTAGATGTTTCATCAGTTCGTCAAACTAGTTAAAAGCACATTGAGACACATATACGCACTCATGTTGAATGAAACTTGGTTTAGAGTCCTAGAAAAGCGTTGTTAGATGTTTCATAAGTTCGTCAAACTAGTACAAAGCTCATTGAGACACTTATAAGCACTCATGTTGCATGAAACTTGGTTTAGAGTCCTAGAAACACGTTGTTAGATATTTCATAAGTTCTTCAGACTAGTACAAAGCCCATTGAGACACTTATAAGCACTCATGTTGCATGAAACTTGGTTTAGAGTCCTAGAAACGCGTTGTTAGATGTTTCATAAGTTCGTCAAACTAGTACAAAGCTCATTGAGACACATATAAGCACTCATGTTGCATGAAACTTGGTTTAGAGTCCTAGAAACTCGTTGTTAGATGTTTCATAAGTTTGTCAACCTTGTACAAAGCTCATTGAGACACTTATAATCACTCATGTTGCATGAAACTTAGTTTAAAGTCCTAGCAACCACGTTGTTAGATGTTTCATAAGTTCTTCAAACTAGTTAAGAGCTCATTGAGACACATATAAGCACTCATGTTGAATGAAACTTGGTTTAGAGTCCTAGAAACGCGTTGTTAGGTGTTTCATAAGTTCGTCAAACTTGTACAGAGCTCATTGAGACACTTATAAGCACTCATGTTGAATGAAACTTGGTTTAGAGTCCTAAAAACGCGATTTTAGATGTTTCATAAGTTCGTCAAACTAGTACAAAGCTCATTGAGACACTTATCAAGACTCATGTTGAATGAAACTTGGTTTAGAGTCATAGAAACGCGTTGTTAGATGTTTCATAACTTCTTCAGACTAGTAAAAAGCTCATTGAGACACTTATTAGCACTCATGTTGAATGAAACTTGGTTTAGAGTCATAGAAACGCGTTGTTAGATGTTTCATAACTTCTTCAGACTAGTACAAAGCTCATTGAGACACTTATAAGCACTAATGTTACATGAAACTTGGTTTAGAGTCCTTAGAAACGCGTTGTTAGATGTTTCATAAGTTCGTCAAACTAGTACAAAGCTCATTAAGACACATATAAGTACTCATGTTGCATGAAAGTTGGTTTAGAGTCCTAGAAACGTGTTGTTAGATGTTTCATAAGTTCGTCAAACTTGTACAAAGCTCATTGAGACATATATAAGCACCCATGTTGCATGAAACTCAGTTTAAAGTCCTAGCAACCACGTTGTTAGATGTTTCATTAGTTCTTCAAACTAGTACTAAGCTCATTGAGACACTTATAAGCACTCATGTTGCATGAAACTTGGTTTAGGTCCTAGAAACGCGTTGTTAGATGTTTCATAAGTTCGCCAAATTTGTACAAAGCTCATTAAGACACTTATAAGCACTCATGTTGCATGAAACTTGGTTTAGAGTCCTAGAAACGCGTTGTTAGATGTTTCATAAGTTCGTCAAACTTGTACAAAGCTCATTGAGACACTTATAAGCACTCATGTTGCATGAAACTTAGTTTAAAGTCCTAGCAACCACATTGTTAGATGTTTCAGAAGTTCGTCAAAGTAGTTAAAAGCTCATTGAGACAGATATAAGCACTCATGTTGAATGAAACTTGGTTTAGAGTCCTAGAAACGCGTTGTTAGATGTTTCATAAGTTCGTCAAACTTGTACAAAGCTCATTGAGACGCTTATAAGCACTCATGTTGCATGAAACTTGGTTTAGAGTCCTAGAAACCGCGTTGTTAGATGTTTCATAATTTCGTCAAACTTGTACAAACTAGTTAAAAGATCATTGAGATACTTTTAAGCACGCATGTTGCATGAAACTTGGTTTAGAGTCCTAGAAACGCGTTGTTAGATGTTTTAAAAGTTCGTCAAACTTGTACAAAGCTCATTGAGATACTTCTAAGCACTCATGTTGCATGAAACTTGGTTTAGAGTCCAAGAAACGAGTTGTTAGATGTTTCATAAGTGTCAAACTTGTACAAAGCTCATTGAGACACTTATAAGCACTCATGTTGAATGAAACTTGGTTTAGAGTCCTAGAAACACGCTGTTAGATGTTTCATAAGTTCTTCAAACTAGTACAAAGCTCATGGAGACCCTTATAAGCACTCATGTTGCATGAAACTTGGTTTAAAGTCCTAGAAACGTGTTTTTAGATGTTTTATAAATTCGTCAAACTAGTAAAAAGCTCATTGAGACACATATAAGCACTCATGTTCCATGAAACTTGGTTTAGAGTCCTAGAAACGTGTTGTTAGATGTTTCATAAGTTCGTCAAACTTGTACAAAGCTCATTGAGACACTTATAACCACTCATGTTGCATGAAACTTAGTTTTAAAGCCCCGCAACCACATTGTTAGATGTTTCAGAAGATCGTCAAACTTGTACAAAGCTCATTGAGACACTTATAAGGACTCAAGTTGAATGAAACTTGGTTTAGAGTCATAGAAAGCGCGTTGTTAGATGTTTCATAAGTTCGTCAAACTAGTACAAAGCTCATTGAGACACTTATAAGCACTCATGTTGCATGAAACTTGGTTTAAAGTCCTAGAAACGATTTGTTAGATGTTTCATAAGTTCGTCAAACTTGTACAAAGCTCATTGAGACACTTATAAGCACTCATGTTGCATGAAACTTGGTTTAGAGTCCTAGAAACGCGTTGTTAGATGTTTCATAAGTTCGTCAAACTTGTACAAAGCTCATTGAGACGCTTATAAGCACTCATGTTGCATGAAACTTGGTTTAGAGTCCTAGAAACCGCGTTGTTAGATGTTTCATAATTTCGTCAAACTTGTACAAACTAGTTAAAAGATCATTGAGATACTTTTAAGCACGCATGTTGCATGAAACTTGGTTTAGAGTCCTAGAAACGCGTTGTTAGATGTTTTAAAAGTTCGTCAAACTTGTACAAAGCTCATTGAGATACTTCTAAGCACTCATGTTGCATGAAACTTGGTTTAGAGTCCAAGAAACGAGTTGTTAGATGTTTCATAAGTGTCAAACTTGTACAAAGCTCATTGAGACACTTATAAGCACTCATGTTGAATGAAACTTGGTTTAGAGTCCTAGAAACACGCTGTTAGATGTTTCATAAGTTCTTCAGACTAGTACAAAGCTCATGGAGACCCTTATAAGCACTCATGTTGCATGAAACTTGGTTTAAAGTCCTAGAAACGTGTTTTTAGATGTTTTATAAATTCGTCAAACTAGTAAAAAGCTCATTGAGACACATATAAGCACTCATGTTCCATGAAACTTGGTTTAGAGTCCTAGAAACGTGTTGTTAGATGTTTCATAAGTTCGTCAAACTTGTACAAAGCTCATTGAGACACTTATAACCACTCATGTTGCATGAAACTTAGTTTTAAAGCCCCGCAACCACATTGTTAGATGTTTCAGAAGATCGTCAAACTTGTACAAAGCTCATTGAGACACTTATAAGGACTCAAGTTGAATGAAACTTGGTTTAGAGTCATAGAAAGCGCGTTGTTAGATGTTTCATAAGTTCGTCAAACTAGTACAAAGCTCATTGAGACACTTATAAGCACTCATGTTGCATGAAACTTGGTTTAAAGTCCTAGAAACGATTTGTTAGATGTTTCATAAGTTCGTCAAACTTGTACAAAGCTCATTGAGACACTTATAAGCACTCATGTTGCATGAAACTTGGTTTAGAGTCCTAGAAACGCGTTGTTAGATGTTTCATAAGTTCGTCAAACTTGTACAAAGCTCATTGAGACACTTATAAACACTCATGTTGAATAAAACTTGGTTTAGAGTCCTAGAAACCGCGTTGTTAGATGTTTCATAAGTTCTTCAAACTAGTACTAAGCTCATTGAGATACTTATAAGCACTCATGTTGCATGAAACTTGGTTTAGGGTCCTAGAAACGCGTTTTTAGATGTTACATAAGTTCGCCAAACCTGTACAAAGCTCATTAAGACACTTATAAGAACTCATGTTGCATGAAACTTGGTTTAGAGTCCTAGAAACGCGTTGTTAGATGTTTCATAAGTTCGTCAAACTTGTCAAAGCTCATTGAGACACTTATAAGCACTCATGTTGCATGAAACTTAGTTTAAAGTCCTAGCAACCACGTTGTTAGATGTTTCAGAAGTTCGTCAAACTAGTTAAAAGCTCATTGAGACACATATAAGCGCTCATGTTGAATAAAACTTGGTTTAGAGTCCTAGAAACGTGTTGTTAGATGTTTCATAAGTTTGTCAAAATAGTACAAAGCTCATTGAGACACTTATAAGCACTCATGTTGAATGAAACTTGGTTTAGAGTCATAGAAACGCGTTGTTAGATGTTTCATAAGTTCTTCAGACTAGTACAAAGCTCATTGAGACACTTATAAGCACTCATGTTGCATGAAACTTGGTTTAGAGTCCTAGAAACGCGTTGTTAGATGTTTCATAAGTTCGTCAAACTAGTACAAAGCTCATTGAGACACATATAAGCACTCATGTTGCATGAAACTTGGTTTAGAGTCCTAGAAACGCGTTGTAAGATGTTTCATAAGTTCGTTAAACTTGTACACATCTCATTGAGACACTTAAAAGCACTCATAGTGCATGAAACTTAGTTTAAAGTCCTAGCAACCACGTTGTTAGATGTTTCATCAGTTCGTCAAACTAGTTAAAAGCACATTGAGACACATATAAGCACTCATGTTGAATAAAACTTGGTTTAGAGTCCTAGAAAAGCGTTGTTAGATGTTTCATAAGTTCGTAAAACTAGTACAAAGCTCATTGAGACACTTATAAGCACTCATGTTGCATGAAACTTGGTTTAGAGTCCTAGAAACGCGTTGTTAGATGTTTCATAAGTTCTTCAGACTAGTACAAAGCTCATTGAGACACTTATAAGAACTCATGTTGCATGAAACTTGGTTTAGAGTCCTAGAAACGCGTTGTTAGATGTTTCATAAGTTTGTCAAACTAGTACAAAGCTCATTAAGACACATATAAGCACTCATGTTGCATGAAACTTGGTTTAGAGTCGTAGAAACGCGTTGTTAGATGTTTCATAAGTTTGTCAACCTTGTACAAAGCTCATTGAGACACTTATAAGCACTCATGTTGCATGAAACTTAGTTTAAAGTCGTAGCAACCATGTTGTTAGATGTTTCAGAAGTTCGTCAAACTTGTAAAACGCTCATTGAGACACTTATAATCACTCATGTTGAATAAAACTTGGTTTAAAGTCCTAGAAACCGCGTTGTTAGATGTTTCATAAGTTCTTCAAACTAGTACTAAGCTCATTGAGACACTTATAAGCACTCATGTTGCATGAAACTTGGTTTAGGCTCCTAGAAACGCGTTGTTAGATGTTTCATAAGTTCGCCAAACGTGTACAAAGCTCATTAAGACACTTATAAGGACTCATGTTGCATGAAACTTGGTTTTGAGTCCTAGAAACGCGTTGTTAGATGTTTCATAAGTTCGTCAAACTTGTACAAAGCTCATTGAGACACTTATAAGCACTCATGTTGCATGAAACTTATTTTAAAGTCCTAGCAACCAAATTGTTAGATGTTTCAGAAGTTCGTCAAACTAGTTAAAAGCTCATTGAGACACATATAAGAACTCATGTTGAATGAAATTTGGTTTAGAGTCCTAGAAACGCGTTGTTAGATGTTTCATAAGTTCGTCAAACTAGTTAAAAGATCATTGAGATACTTCTAAGCACGCATGTTACATGAAACTTGGTTTAGAGTCCTAGAAACGCGTTGTTAGATGTTTTAAAAGTTCGTCAAACTTGTACAAAGCTCATTGAGATACTTCTAAGCACTCATGTTGCATGAAACTTGGTTTAGATTCCTAGAACGAGTTGTTAGATGTTTCATAAGTTCGTCAAACTTGTACAAAGCTCATTGAGACACTTATAAGCACTCATGTTGAATGAAATTTGGTTTAGAGTCCTAGAAACACGTTGTTAGATGTTTCATAAGTTCTTCAGACTAGTACAAAGCTCATGGAGACCCTTATAAGCACTCATGTTGCATGAAACTTGGTTTAGAGTCCTAGAAACGTGTTGTTAGATGTTTTATAAGTTCGTCAAACTAGTAAAAAGCTCATTGAGACACATATAAGCACTCATGTTCCATGAAACTTGGTTTAGAGTCCTACAAACGTGTTGTTAGATGTTGCATAAGTTCGTCAAACTTGTACAAAGCTCATTGAGACACTTATAACCACTCATGTTGCATGAAACTTAGTTTTAAGTCCTAGCAACCACGTTCTTAGATGTTTCAGAAGTTCGTCAAACTTGTACAAAGCTCATTGAGACACTTATAAGGACTCAAGTTGAATGAAACTTGGTTTAGAGTCCTAGAAAGCGCGTTGTTAGATGTTTCATAAGTTTGTCAAACTAGTACAAAGCTCATTGAGACACTTATAAGCACTCATGTTGCATGAACTAGAAACGAGTTGTTAGATGTTTCATAAGTTCGTCAAACTTGTACAAAGCTCATTGAGACACTTATAAGCACTCATGTTGCATGAAACTTGGTTTAGAGTCCTAGAAACGCGTTGTTAGATGTTTCATAAGTTCGTCAAACTTGTACAAAGCTCATTGAGACACTTATAACCACCCATGTTGCATGAAATTTAGTTTAAAGTCCTAGCAACCACGTTGTAAGATGTTTCAGAACTTCGTCAAACTTGTAAAAAGCTCATTGAGGCACTTATAAGCACTCATGTTGAATAAAACTTGATTTAGAGTCCTAGAAACCGCGTTGTTAGATGTTTAATAAGTTCTTCAAAATAGTACTAAGCTCATTGAGACACTTATAAGCACTCATGCTGCATGAAACTTGGTTTAGGGTCCTAGAAACGCGTTGTTAGATGTTTCATAAGTTCGCCAAACTTGTACAAAGCTCATTTAGACACTTATAAGCACTCATGTTGCATGAAACTTGGTTTAGAGTCTTAGAAACGCGTTGTTAGATGTTTCATAAGTTCGTCAAACTTGTACAAAGCTCATTGAGACACTTATAAGCACTCATGTTGCATGAAACTTAGTTTAAAGTCCTAGAAACGAGTTGTTAGATGTTTTATAAGTTCGTCAAACTTGTACAAAGCTCATTGAGACACATATAAGCACTCATGTTGAATGAAACTTGGTTTAGAGTCCTAGAAACGCGTTGTTAGATGTTTCATAAGTTCGTCAAACTAGTTAAAAGATCATTGAGACACTTCTAAGCACGCATGTTGCATGAAACTTGGTTTAGAGTCCTAGAAACGCGTTGTTAGATGTTTTAAAAGTTCGTCAAACTTGTACAAAGCTCATTGAGATACTTCTAAGCACTTATGTTGCATGAAACTTGGTTTAGAGTCCTAGAAACGAGTTGTTAGATGTTTTATAAGTTCGTCAAACTTGTACAAAGCTCATTGAGACACATATAAGCACTCATGTTCCATGAAACTTGGTTTAGAGTCCTACAAACGTGTTGTTAGATGTTTCATAAGTTCGTCAAACTTGTACAAAGCTCATTGAGACACTTATAACCACTCATGTTGCATGAAACTTAGTTTTAAGTCCTAGCAACCACGTTCTTAGATGTTTCAGAAGTTCGTCAAACTTGTAAAAAGCTCATTGAGACACTTATAAGGACTCAAGTTGAATGAAACTTGGTTTAGAGTCCTAGAAACGTGTTGTTAGATGTTTCATAAGTTCGTCAAACTAGTACGAAGCTCATTGAGACACTTATAAGAACTCATGTTGCATGAAACTTGGTTTAGAGTCCTAGAAACGAGTTGTTAGATGTTTCATAAGTTCGTCAAACTTGTACAAAGCTCATTGAGACACTTATAAGCACTCATGTTGCATGAAACTTGGTTTAGAGTCCTAGAAACGCGTTGTTAGATGTTTCATAAGTTCGTCAAACTTGTACAAAGCTCATTGAGACACTTATAAGCACCCATGTTGCATGAAATTTAGTTTAAAGTCCTAGCAACCACGTTATAAGATGTTTCAGATTTCGTCAAACTTGTAAAAAGCTCATTGAGACACTTATAAGCACTCATGTTGAATAAAACTTGGTTTAGAGTCCTAGAAACCGCGTTGTTAGATGTTTCATAAGTTCTTCAAACGTGTACTAAGATCATTGAGACACTTATAAGCATTCATGTTGCATGAAACTTGGTTTAGGGTCCTAGAAACGCGTTGTTAGATGTTTCATAAGTTGGCCAAACTTGTACAAAGCTCATTTCGACACTTATATGCACTCATGTTGCATGAAACTTGGTTTAGAGTCCTAGAAACGCGTTGTTAGATGTTTCATAAGTTCGTCAAACTTGTACAAAGCTCATTGAGACACTTATAAGCACTCATGTTGCATGAAACTTAGTTTAAAGTCCTAGCAACCACATTGTTAGATGTTTCAGAAGTTTGTCAAACTAGTTAAAAGCTCATTGAGACACATATAAGCACTCATGTTGAATGAAACTTGGTTTAGAGTCCTAGAAACGCGTTGTTAGATGTTTCATAAGTTCGTCAAACTAGTTAAAAGATCATTGAGACACTTCTAAGCACGCATGTTGCATGAAACTTGGTTTAGAGTCCTAGAAACGCGTTGTTAGATGTTTTAAAAGTTCGTCAAACTTGTACAAAGCTCATTGAGATACTTCTAAGCACTCATGTTGCATGAAACTTGGTTTAGAGTCCTAGAAACGAGTTGTTAGATGTTTCATAAGTTTGTCAAACTTGTACAAAGCTCATTGAGACACTTATGAACACTCATGTTGAATGAAACTTGGTTTAGAGTCCTAGAAACACGTTGTTAGATGTTTCATAAGTTCTTCAGACTAGTTCAAAGCTCATGGAGACCCTTATAAGCACTCATGTTGCATGAAACTTGGTTTAGAGTCCTAGAAACGTGTTGTTAGATGTTTTATAAGTTCGTCAAACTAGTAAAAAGCTCATTGAGACACATATAAGCACTCATGTTCCATGAAACTTGGTTTAGAGTCCTAGAAACGTGTTGTTAGATGTTTCATAAGTTCGTCAAACTTGTACAAAGCTCATTGAGACACTTATAACCACTCATGTTGCATGAAACTTAGTTTTAAGTCCTAGCAACCATGTTGTTAGATGTTTCAGAAGTTCGTCAAACTTGTACAAAGCTCATTGAGACACTTATAAGGACTCAAGGTGAATGAAACTTGGTTTAGAGTCCTAGAAAGCGCGTTGTTAGATGTTTCATAAGTTCGTCAAACTAGTACAAAGCTCATTGAGACACTTATAAGCACTCATGTTGCATGAAACTTGGTTTAGAGTCCTAGAAACGAGTTGTTAGATGATTCATAAGTTCGTCAAACTTGTACAAAGCTCATTGAGACACTTATAATCACTCATGTTGAAAGAAAATTGGTTTAGAGTCCTAGAAACGCGTTGTTAGATGTTTCATAAGTTCTTCAGACTAGTACAAAGCTCATTGAGACACATATAAGCACTCATGATGCATGAAACTTGGTTTAGAGTCCTAGAAACGCGTTGTTAGATGTTTAATAAGTTCGTCAAACTTGTACAAACCTCATTGAGACACTTATAAGCACTCATGTTGCATGAAACTTAGTTTAAAGTCCTAGCAACCAAATTGTTAGATGTTTCATAAGTTCGTCAAACTAGTTAAGCTCATTGAGACATCATATGAGATACATGTCTAAGCACGCATGTTACATGAAACTTGGTTTAGAGTCCTAGAAACGCGTTGTTAATGTTTCATAAGTTCGTCAAACTGTTAAAAGATCATTGAGATACTTCTAAGCACGCATGTTACATGAAACTTGGTTTAGAGTCCTAGAAACGCGTTGTTAGATGTTTTAATAGTTCGTCAAACTTGTACAAAGCTCATTGAGATACTTCTAAGCACTCATGTTGCATGAAACTTGGTTTAGATTCCTAGAACGAGTTGTTAGATGTTTCATAAGTTCGTCAAACTTGTACAAAGCTCATTGAGACACTTATAAGCACTCATGTTGAATGAAATTTGGTTTAGAGTCCTAGAAACACGTTGTTAGATGTTTCATAAGTTCTTCAGACTAGTACAAAGCTCATGGAGACCCTTATAAGCACTCATGTTGCATGAAACTTGGTTTAGAGTCCTAGAAACGTGTTGTTAGATGTTTTATAAGTTCGTCAAACTAGTAAAAAGCTCATTGAGACACATATAAGCACTCATGTTCCATGAAACTTGGTTTAGAGTCCTACAAACGTGTTGTTAGATGTTGCATAAGTTCGTCAAACTTGTACAAAGCTCATTGAGACACTTATAACCACTCATGTTGCATGAAACTTAGTTTTAAGTCCTAGCAACCACGTTCTTAGATGTTTCAGAAGTTCGTCAAACTTGTACAAAGCTCATTGAGACACTTATAAGGACTCAAGTTGAATGAAACTTGGTTTAGAGTCCTAGAAAGCGCGTTGTTAGATGTTTCATAAGTTTGTCAAACTAGTACAAAGCTCATTGAGACACTTATAAGCACTCATGTTGCATGAACTAGAAACGAGTTGTTAGATGTTTCATAAGTTCGTCAAACTTGTACAAAGCTCATTGAGACACTTATAAGCACTCATGTTGCATGAAACTTGGTTTAGAGTCCTAGAAACGCGTTGTTAGATGTTTCATAAGTTCGTCAAACTTGTACAAAGCTCATTGAGACACTTATAACCACCCATGTTGCATGAAATTTAGTTTAAAGTCCTAGCAACCACGTTGTAAGATGTTTCAGAACTTCGTCAAACTTGTAAAAAGCTCATTGAGGCACTTATAAGCACTCATGTTGAATAAAACTTGATTTAGAGTCCTAGAAACCGCGTTGTTAGATGTTTAATAAGTTCTTCAAAATAGTACTAAGCTCATTGAGACACTTATAAGCACTCATGCTGCATGAAACTTGGTTTAGGGTCCTAGAAACGCGTTGTTAGATGTTTCATAAGTTCGCCAAACTTGTACAAAGCTCATTTAGACACTTATAAGCACTCATGTTGCATGAAACTTGGTTTAGAGTCTTAGAAACGCGTTGTTAGATGTTTCATAAGTTCGTCAAACTTGTACAAAGCTCATTGAGACACTTATAAGCACTCATGTTGCATGAAACTTAGTTTAAAGTCCTAGAAACGAGTTGTTAGATGTTTTATAAGTTCGTCAAACTTGTACAAAGCTCATTGAGACACATATAAGCACTCATGTTGAATGAAACTTGGTTTAGAGTCCTAGAAACGCGTTGTTAGATGTTTCATAAGTTCGTCAAACTAGTTAAAAGATCATTGAGACACTTCTAAGCACGCATGTTGCATGAAACTTGGTTTAGAGTCCTAGAAACGCGTTGTTAGATGTTTTAAAAGTTCGTCAAACTTGTACAAAGCTCATTGAGATACTTCTAAGCACTTATGTTGCATGAAACTTGGTTTAGAGTCCTAGAAACGAGTTGTTAGATGTTTTATAAGTTCGTCAAACTTGTACAAAGCTCATTGAGACACATATAAGCACTCATGTTCCATGAAACTTGGTTTAGAGTCCTACAAACGTGTTGTTAGATGTTTCATAAGTTCGTCAAACTTGTACAAAGCTCATTGAGACACTTATAACCACTCATGTTGCATGAAACTTAGTTTTAAGTCCTAGCAACCACGTTCTTAGATGTTTCGAAGTTCGTCAAACTTGTAAAAAGCTCATTGAGACACTTATAAGGACTCAAGTTGAATGAAACTTGGTTTAGAGTCCTAGAAACGTGTTGTTAGATGTTTCATAAGTTCGTCAAACTAGTACGAAGCTCATTGAGACACTTATAAGAACTCATGTTGCATGAAACTTGGTTTAGAGTCCTAGAAACGAGTTGTTAGATGTTTCATAAGTTCGTCAAACTTGTACAAAGCTCATTGAGACACTTATAAGCACTCATGTTGCATGAAACTTGGTTTAGAGTCCTAGAAACGCGTTGTTAGATGTTTCATAAGTTCGTCAAACTTGTACAAAGCTCATTGAGACACTTATAAGCACCCATGTTGCATGAAATTTAGTTTAAAGTCCTAGCAACCACGTTATAAGATGTTTCAGATTTCGTCAAACTTGTAAAAAGCTCATTGAGACACTTATAAGCACTCATGTTGAATAAAACTTGGTTTAGAGTCCTAGAAACCGCGTTGTTAGATGTTTCATAAGTTCTTCAAACGTGTACTAAGATCATTGAGACACTTATAAGCATTCATGCTGCATGAAACTTGGTTTAGGGTCCTAGAAACGCGTTGTTAGATGTTTCATAAGTTGGCCAAACTTGTACAAAGCTCATTTCGACACTTATATGCACTCATGTTGCATGAAACTTGGTTTAGAGTCCTAGAAACGCGTTGTTAGATGTTTCATAAGTTCGTCAAACTTGTACAAAGCTCATTGAGACACTTATAAGCACTCATGTTGCATGAAACTTAGTTTAAAGTCCTAGCAACCACATTGTTAGATGTTTCGAAGTTTGTCAAACTAGTTAAAAGCTCATTGAGACACATATAAGCACTCATGTTGAATGAAACTTGGTTTAGAGTCCTAGAAACGCGTTGTTAGATGTTTCATAAGTTCGTCAAACTAGTTAAAAGATCATTGAGACACTTCTAAGCACGCATGTTGCATGAAACTTGGTTTAGAGTCCTAGAAACGCGTTGTTAGATGTTTTAAAAGTTCGTCAAACTTGTACAAAGCTCATTGAGATACTTCTAAGCACTCATGTTGCATGAAACTTGGTTTAGAGTCCTAGAAACGAGTTGTTAGATGTTTCATAAGTTTGTCAAACTTGTACAAAGCTCATTGAGACACTTATGAACACTCATGTTGAATGAAACTTGGTTTAGAGTCCTAGAAACACGTTGTTAGATGTTTCATAAGTTCTTCAGACTAGTTCAAAGCTCATGGAGACCCTTATAAGCACTCATGTTGCATGAAACTTGGTTTAGAGTCCTAGAAACGTGTTGTTAGATGTTTTATAAGTTCGTCAAACTAGTAAAAAGCTCATTGAGACACATATAAGCACTCATGTTCCATGAAACTTGGTTTAGAGTCCTAGAAACGTGTTGTTAGATGTTTCATAAGTTCGTCAAACTTGTACAAAGCTCATTGAGACACTTATAACCACTCATGTTGCATGAAACTTAGTTTTAAGTCCTAGCAACCATGTTGTTAGATGTTTCAGAAGTTCGTCAAACTTGTACAAAGCTCATTGAGACACTTATAAGGACTCAAGGTGAATGAAACTTGGTTTAGAGTCCTAGAAAGCGCGTTGTTAGATGTTTCATAAGTTCGTCAAACTAGTACAAAGCTCATTGAGACACTTATAAGCACTCATGTTGCATGAAACTTGGTTTAGAGTCCTAGAAACGAGTTGTTAGATGATTCATAAGTTCGTCAAACTTGTACAAAGCTCATTGAGACACTTATAATCACTCATGTTGAAAGAAAATTGGTTTAGAGTCCTAGAAACGCGTTGTTAGATGTTTCATAAGTTCTTCAGACTAGTACAAAGCTCATTGAGACACATATAAGCACTCATGATGCATGAAACTTGGTTTAGAGTCCTAGAAACGCGTTGTTAGATGTTTAATAAGTTCGTCAAACTTGTACAAACCTCATTGAGACACTTATAAGCACTCATGTTGCATGAAACTTAGTTTAAAGTCCTAGCAACCACGTTGTTAGATGTTTCAGAAGTTCGTCAAACTAGTTAAAAGCTCATTGAGACACATATAAGCGCTCATGTTGAATGAAACTTGGTTTAGAGTCCTAGAAAAGTGTTGTTAGATGTTTCATAAGTTTGTCAAAATAGTACAAAGCTCATTGAGAGACTTATAAGCACTCATGTTGAATGAAACTTGGTTTAGAGTCATAGAAACACGTTGTTAGATGTTTCATAAGTTCTTCAGACTAGTACAAAGCGCATTGAGACACTTATAAGCACTCATGTTGCATGAAACTTGGTTTAGAGTCCTAGAAACGCGTTGTTAGATGTTTCATAAGTTCGTCAAACTAGTACAAAGCTCATTGAGACACATATAAGCACTCATGTTGCATGAAACTTGGTTTAGAGTCCTAGAAACGCGTTGTTAGATGTTTCATAAGTTCGTCAAACTTGTACACAGCTCATTGAGACACTTAAAAGCACTCATGGTGCATGAAACTTAGTTTAAATTCCTAGCAACCACGTTGTTAGATGTTTCATCAGTTCGTCAAACTAGTTAAAAGCACATTGAGACACATATAAGCACTCATGTTGAATGAAACATGGTTTAGAGTCCTAGAAAAGCGTTGTTAGATGTTTCATAAGTTCGTCAAACTAGTACAAAGCTCATTGAGACACTTATAAGCACTCATGTTGAATGAAACTTGGTTTAGAGTCCTAGAAACGCGTTGTTAGATGTTTCATAAGTTCATCAAACTAGTTAAAAGATCATTGAGACACTTCTAAGCACGCATGTTGCATGAAACTTGGTTTAGAGTTCTAGAAACGCGTTGTTAGATGTTTTAAAAGTTCGTCAAACTTGTACAAAGCTCATTGAGATACTTCTAAGCACTCATGTTGCATGAAACTTGGTTTAGAGTCGTAGAAACGAGTTGTTAGATGTTTCATAAGTTCGTCAAACTTGTACAAAGCTCATTGAGACACTTATAAACACTCATGTTGAATGAAACTTGGTTTAGAGTCCTAGAAACACGTTGTTAGATGTTTCATAAGTTCTTCAGACTAGTACAAAGCTCATGGAGACCCTTATAAGCACTCATGTTGCATGAAACTTGGTTTAGAGTCCTAGAAACGTGTTGTTAGATGTTTTATAAGTTCGTCAAACTAGTAAAAAGCTCATTGAGACACATATAAGCACTCATGTTCCATGAAACTTGGTTTAGAGTCCTAGAAACGTGTTGTTAGATGTTTCATAAGTTTGTCAAACTTGTACAAAGCTCATTGAGACACTTATAACCACTCATGTTGCATGAAACTTAGTTTTAAGTCCTAGCAACCATGTTGTTAGATGTTTCAGAAGTTCGTCAAACTTGTACAAAGCTCATTGAGACACTTATAAGGACTCAAGGTGAATGAAACTTGGTTTAGAGTCCTAGAAAGCGCGTTGTTAGATGTTTCATAAGTTCATCAAACTAGTACAAAGCTCATTGAGACACTTATAAGCACTCATGTTGCATAAAACTTGGTTTAGAGTCCTAGAAGCGAGTTGTTAGATGTTTCATAAGTTCGTCAAACTTGTACAAAGCTCATTGAGACACTTATAAGCACTCATGTTGAAAGAAAATTGGTTTAGAGTCCTAGAAACGCGTTGTTAGATGTTTCATAAGTTCTTTAGACTAGTACAAAGCTCATTGAGACACATATAAGCACTCATGATGCATGAAACTTGGTTTAGAGTCCTAGAAACGCGTTGTTAGATGTTTAATAATTTCGTCAAACTTGTTCAAAGCTCATTGAGACACTTATGAGCACTCATGTTGCATGAAACTTAGTTTAAAGTCCTAGCAACCACGTTGTTAGATGTTTCAGAAGTTCGTCAAACTAGTTAAAAGCTCATTGAGACACATATAAGCGCTCATGTTGAATGAAACTTGGTTTAGAGTCCTAGAAACGTGTTGTTAGATGTTTCATAAGTTTGTCAAAATAGTACAAAGCTCATTGAGACACTTATAAGCACTCATGTTGAATGAAACTTGGTTTAGAGTCATAGAAACACGTTGTTAGATGTTTCATAAGTTCTTCGTACTAGTACAAAGCTCATTGAGACACTTATAAGCACTCATGTTGCATGAAACTTGGTTTAGAGTCCTAGAAACGCGTTGTTAGATGTTTCATAAGTTCGTCAAACTAGTACAAAGCTCATTGAGACACATATAAGCACTCATGTTGCATGAAACTTGGTTTAGAGTCCTAGAAACGCGTTGTTAGATGTTTCATAAGTTCGTCAAACTTGTACACAGCTCATTGAGACACTTAAAAGCAGTCATGGTGCATGAAACTTAGTTTAAATTCCTAGCAACCACGTTGTTAGATGTTTCATCAGTTCATCAAACTAGTTAAAAGCACATTGAGACACATATAAGCACTCATGTTGAATAAAACTTGGTTTAGAGTCCTAGAAACCGCGTTGTTAGATGTTTCATAAGTTCTTCAAACAAGTTTGTCAACCTTGTACAAAGCTCATTGAGACACTTATAAGCACTCATTTTGCATGAAACTTAGTTTAAAGTCCTAGCAACCACGTTGTTAGATGTTTCAGAAGTTCGTCAAACTTGTAAAAAGCTCATTGAGACACTTATAAGCACTCATGTTGAATAAAACTTGGTTTAGAGTCCTACAAACCGCGTTGTTAGATGTTTCATAAGTTCTTCAAACTAGTACTAAGCTCATTGAGACACTTATAAGCACTCATGTTGCATGAAACTTGGTTTAGGGTCCTAGAAACGCGTTGTTAGATTTTTCATAAGTTCGCCAAACTTGTACAAAGCTCATTAAGACACTTATAAGCACTCATGTTGCATGAAACTTGGTTTAGAGTCCTAGAAACGCGTTGTTAGATGTTTCATAAGTTCGTCAAACTTGTACAAAGCTCATTGAGACACTTATAAGCACTCATGTTGCATGAAACTTAGTTTAAAGTCCGAGCAACCACTTTGTTAGATGTTTCAGAAGTACGTCAAACTAGTTAAAAGCTCATTGAGACACATATAAGCACTCATGTTGCATGAAACTTGGTTTAGAGTCCTAGAAACGAGTTGTTAGATGTTTCATAAGTTCGTCAAACTTGTACAAAGCTCATTGAGACACTTATAAGCACTCATGTTGAATGAAACTTGGTTTAGAGTCCTAGAAACACGTTGTTAGATGTTTTATAAGTTCTTCAGACTAGTACAAAGCTCATGGAGACCCTTATAAGCACTCATGTTGCAAGAAACTTGGTTTAGAGTCCTAGAAACGTGTTGTTAGATGTTTTATAAGTTCGTCAAACTAGTACAAAGCTCATTGAGACACATATAAGCACTCATGTTCCATGAAACTTGGTTTAGAGTCCTAGAAACGCGTTGTTAGATGTTTCATAAGTTCGTCAAACTTGTACAAAGCTCATTGAGACACTTATAAGAACTCATGTTGCATGAAACTTAGTTGAAAGTCCTAGCAACCACGTTGTTAGATGTTTCAGAAATTCGTCAAACTTGTACAAAGCTCATTGAGACACGTATAAGCACTCATGTTGAATGAAACTTGGTTTAGAGTCCTAGAAACGCGTTGTTAGATGTTTCATAAGTTCTTCAGACTAGTACAAAGCTCATTGAGACACTTATAAGCACTCATGTTGCATGAAACTTGGTTTAGAGTCCTAGAAACGCGTTGTTAGATGTTTCATAAGTTCGTCAAAATAGTACAAAGCTCATTGAGACACATATAATCACTCATGTTGCATGAAACTTGGTTTAGAGTACTAGAAACGCGTTGTTAGATGTTTTATAAGTTCGTCAAACTTGTACAAAGCTCATTGAGACACTTATAAGCACTCATGTTGCATGAAACTTAGTTTAAAGTCCTAGCAACCACGTAGTTAGATGTTTCAGAAGTTCGTCAAACTAGTTAAAAGCTCATTGAGACACATATAAGCACTCATGTTGAATGAAACTTGGTTTAGAGTCCTAGAAACGCGGTGTTAGATGTTTCATAAGTTCGTCAAACTAGTACAAAGCTCATTGAGACACTTATAAGCACTCATGTTGAATGAAACTTGGTTTAGAGTCCTAGAAACGCGTTGTTAGATGTTTCATAAGTTCTTCGTACTAGTACAAAGCTCATTGAGGCACTTATAAGCACTCATGTTGCATGAAACTTGGTTTAGAGTCCTAGAAACGCGTTGTTAGATGTTTCATAAGTTCGTCAAAATAGTACAAATCTCATTGAGACACATATAAGCACTCATGTTGCATGAAACTTGGTTTAGAGTCCTAGAAACGCGTTGTTAGATGTTTCATAATTTCGTCAAACTTGTACAAAGCTCATTGAGACACTTATAAGCACTCATGTTTCATGAAACTAAGTTTAAAGTCCTAGCAACCACGTTGTTAGATGTTTCAGAAGTTCGTCAAACTAGTTAAAAGCTCATTGAGACACATATAAGCACTCATGTTGAATGAAACTTGGTTTAGAGTCCTAGAAACGTGTTGTTAGATGTTTCATAAGTTTGTCAAACTAGTACAAAGCTCATTGAGACACTTATAAGCACTCATGTTGAATGAAACTTGGTTTAGAGTCCTAGAAACGCGTTGTTAGATGTTTCATAAGTTCTTCGTACTAGTACAAAGATCATTGAGACACTTATAAACACTCATGTTGCATGAAACTTGGTTTAGAGTCCTAGAAACGCGTTGTTAGATGTTTCATAAGTTCATCAAACTAGTACTAAGCTCATTGAGACACTTATAAGCACTCATGTTGCATGAAACTTGGTTTAGGGTCCTAGAAACGCGTTCTTAGATGTTTCATAAGTTCTCCGAACTAGTACAAAGCTCATTGAGACACTTATTAACACTCATGTTGCATGAAACTTGGTTTAGAGTCCTAGAAACGCGTTGTTAGATGTTTCATAAGTTCCTCAAACTAGTGCAAAGCTCATTGACACACATATAAGAAATCATGTTGCATGAAATATGGTTTAGAGTCCTAGAAACGCCTTGTTAGATGTTTCATAAGTTCGTCAAACTTGTACAAAGCTCATTGAGACACTTATTACCACTCATGTTTCATGAAACTTAGTTTAAAGTCCTAGCAACCATGTTGTTATATGTTTCAGAAGTTCATCAAACTAGTAAAAAAGCTCATTGAGACACATATAAGAACTCATGTTGAATGAAACTTGGTTTAGAGTCCTAGAAACGCGTTGTTAGATGTTTCATAAGTTCGTCAAACTAGTACAAAGCTCATTGAGACACTTATAAGCACTCATGTTGAATGAAACTTG
The DNA here is from genome assembly GCA_963556525.1 of Cochlearia excelsa. Classification (NCBI taxonomy): domain Eukaryota; kingdom Viridiplantae; phylum Streptophyta; class Magnoliopsida; order Brassicales; family Brassicaceae; genus Cochlearia; species Cochlearia excelsa. The sequence goes on along the minus strand of OY748327.1, from coordinate 31,268,622 downwards.
GTTTATAGAGTCCTAGAAACGCGTTGTTAGATGTTTCATAAGTTCTTCATACTAGTACAAAGCTCATTGAGGCACTTATAAGCACTCATGTTGCATGAAACTTGGTTTAGAGTCCTAGAAACGCGTTGTTAGATGTTTCATAAGTTCGTCAAGATAGTACAAATCTCATTGAGACACATATAAGCACTCATGTTGCATGAAACTTGGTTTAGAGTCCTAGAAACGCGTTGTTAGATGTTTCATAAGTTCGTCAAACTTGTACAAAGCTCATTGAGACACTTATAAGCACTCATGTTTCATGAAACTAAGTTTAAAGTCCTAGCAACCACGTTGTTAGATGTTTCAGAAGTTCGTCAAACTAGTTAAAAGCTCATTGAGACAAATATAAGCACTCATGTTGAATGAAACTTGGTTTAGAGTCCTAGAAACGCGTAGTTAGATGTTTCATAAGTTCTTCAAACTTGTACAAAGCTCATTGAGACACTTATAACCACTCATGTTGCATGAAACTTAGTTTTAAATCCTAGCAACCATGTTGTTAGATGTTTCAGAAGTTCGTCAAACTTGTACAAAGCTCATTGAGACACTTATAAGGACTCAAGTTGAATGAAACTTGGTTTAGAGTCCTAGAAAGCGCGTTGTTAGATGTTTCATAAGTTCGTCAAACTAGTACATAGCTCATTGAGACACTTATAAGCACTCATGTTGCATAAAACTTGGTTTAGAGTCCTAGAAGCGAGTTGTTAGATGTTTCATAAGTTCGTCAAACTTGTACAAAGCTCATTGAGACACTTATAAGCACTCATGTTGAAAGAAAATTGGTTTAGAGTCCTAGAAATGCGTTGTTAGATGTTTCATAAGTTCTTCAGACTAGTACAAAGCTCATTGAGACATATATAAGCACTCATGATGCATGAAACTTGGTTTAGAGTCCTAGAAACGCGTTGTTAGATGTTTAATAATTTCGTCAAACTTGTACAAAGCTCATTGAGACACTTATAAGCACTCATGTTGCATGAAACTTAGTTTAAAGTCCTAGCAACCACGTTGTTAGATGTTTCAGAAGTTCGTCAAACTAGTTAAAAGCTCATTGAGACACATATAAGCGCTCATGTTGAATGAAACTTGGTTTAGAGTCCTAGAAACGTGTTGTTAGATGTTTCATAAGTTTGTCAAAATAGTACAAAGCTCATTGAGACACTTATAAGCACTCATGTTGAATGAAACTTGGTTTAGAGTCATAGAAACACGTTGTTAGATGTTTCATAAGTTCTTCAGACTAGTACAAAGCTCATTGAGACACTTATAAGCACTCATGTTGCATGAAACTTGGTTTAGAGTCCTAGAAACGCGTTGTTAGATGTTTCATAAGTTCGTCAAACTAGTACAAAGCTCATTGAGACACATATAAGCACTCATGTTGCATGAAACTTGGTTTAAAGTCCTAGAAACGCGTTGTTAGATGTTTCATAAGTTCGTCAAACTTGTACACAGCTCATTGAGACACTTAAAAGCACTCATGGTGCATGAAACTTAGTTTAAATTCCTAGCAACCACGTTGTTAGATGTTTCATCAGTTCGTCAAACTAGTTAAAAGCACATTGAGACACATATAAGCACTCATGTTGAATGAAACTTGGTTTAGAGTCCTAGAAAAGCGTTGTTAGATGTTTCATAAGTTCGTCAAACTAGTACAAAGCTCATTGAGACACTTATAAGCACTCATGTTGCATGAAACTTGGTTTAGAGTCCTAGAAACGCGTTGTTAGATGTTTCATAAGTTCTTCAAACTAGTACTAAGCTCATTGAGACACTTATAAGCACTCATGTTGCATGAAACTTGGTTTAGGGTCCTAGAAACGCGTTGTTAGATGTTTCATAAGTTCGCCAAACTTGTACAAAGCTCATTAAGACACTTATAAGCACTCATGTTGCATGAAACTTGGTTTAGAGTCCTAGAAACGCGTTGTTAGATGTTTCATAAGTTCGTCAAACTTGTACAAAGCTCATTGAGACACTTATAAGCACTCATGTTGCATGAAACTTAGTTTAAAGTCCGAGCAACCACTTTGTTAGATGTTTCAGAAGTACGTCAAACTAGTTAAAAGCTCATTGAGACACATATAAGCACTCATGTTGCATGAAACTTGGTTTAGAGTCCTAGAAACGAGTTGTTAGATGTTTCATAAGTTCGTCAAACTTGTACAAAGCTCATTGAGACACTTATAAGCACTCATGTTGAATGAAACTTGGTTTAGAGTCCTAGAAACACGTTGTTAGATGTTTTATAAGTTCTTCAGACTAGTACAAAGCTCATGGAGACCCTTATAAGCACTCATGTTGCAAGAAACTTGGTTTAGAGTCCTAGAAACGTGTTGTTAGATGTTTTATAAGTTCGTCAAACTAGTACAAAGCTCATTGAGACACATATAAGCACTCATGTTCCATGAAACTTGGTTTAGAGTCCTAGAAACGCGTTGTTAGATGTTTCATAAGTTCGTCAAACTTGTACAAAGCTCATTGAGACACTTATAAGAACTCATGTTGCATGAAACTTAGTTGAAAGTCCTAGCAACCACGTTGTTAGATGTTTCAGAAATTCGTCAAACTTGTACAAAGCTCATTGAGACACGTATAAGCACTCATGTTGAATGAAACTTGGTTTAGAGTCCTAGAAACGCGTTATTAGATGTTTCATAAGTTCTTCAGACTAGTACAAAGCTCATTGAGACACTTATAAGCACTCATGTTGCATGAAACTTGGTTTAGAGTCCTAGAAACGCGTTGTTAGATGTTTCATAAGTTCGTCAAAATAGTACAAAGCTCATTGAGACACATATAATCACTCATGTTGCATGAAACTTGGTTTAGAGTACTAGAAACGCGTTGTTAGATGTTTTATAAGTTCGTCAAACTTGTACAAAGCTCATTGAGACACTTATAAGCACTCATGTTGCATGAAACTTAGTTTAAAGTCCTAGCAACCACGTAGTTAGATGTTTCAGAAGTTCGTCAAACTAGTTAAAAGATCATTGAGACACATATAAGCACTCATGTTGAATGAAACTTGGTTTAGAGTCCTAGAAACGCGTTGTTAGATGTTTCATAAGTTCGTCAAACTAGTACAAAGCTCATTGAGACACTTATAAGCACTCATGTTGAATGAAACTTGGTTTAGAGTCCTAGAAACGCGTTGTTAGATGTTTCATAAGTTCTTCAGACTAGTACAAAGCTCATTGAGGCACTTATAAGCACTCATGTTGCATGAAACTTGGTTTAGAGTCCTAGAAACGCGTTGTTAGATGTTTCATAAGTTCGTCAAAATAGTACAAATCTCATTGAGACACATATAAGCACTCATGTTGCATGAAACTTGGTTTAGAGTCCTAGAAACGCGTTGTTAGATGTTTCATAATTTCGTCAAACTTGTACAAAGCTCATTGAGACACTTATAAGCACTCATGTTTCATGAAACTAAGTTTAAAGTCCTAGCAACCACGTTGTTAGATGTTTCAGAAGTTCGTCAAACTAGTTAAAAGCTCATTGAGACACATATAAGCACTCATGTTGAATGAAACTTGGTTTAGAGTCCTAGAAACGTGTTGTTAGATGTTTCATAAGTTCGTCAAACTAGTACAAAGCTCATTGAGACACTTATAAGCACTCATGTTGAATGAAACTTGGTTTAGAGTCCTAGAAACGCGTTGTTAGATGTTTCATAAGTTCTTCAGACTAGTACAAAGATCATTGAGACACTTATAAACACTCATGTTGCATGAAACTTGGTTTAGAGTCCTAGAAACGCGTTGTTAGATGTTTCATAAGTTCATCAAACTAGTACTAAGCTCATTGAGACACTTATAAGCACTCATGTTGCATGAAACTTGGTTTAGGGTCCTAGAAACGCGTTCTTAGATGTTTCATAAGTTCTCCAGACTAGTACAAAGCTCATTGAGACACTTATTAACACTCATGTTACATGAAACTTGGTTTAGAGTCCTAGAAACGCGTTGTTAGATGTTTCATAAGTTCCTCAAACTAGTGCAAAGCTCATTGACACACATATAAGAAATCATGTTGCATGAAATATGGTTTAGAGTCCTAGAAACGCCTTGTTAGATGTTTCATAAGTTCGTCAAACTTGTACAAAGCTCATTGAGACACTTATTACCACTCATTTTTCATGAAACTTAGTTTAAAGTCCTAGCAACCATGTTGTTATATGTTTCAGAAGTTCATCAAACTAGTAAAAAAGCTCATTGAGACACATATAAGAACTCATGTTGAATGAAACTTGGTTTAGAGTCCTAGAAACGCGTTGTTAGATGTTTCATAAGTTCGTCAAACTAGTACAAAGCTCATTGAGACACTTATAAGCACTCATGTTGAATGAAACTTGGTTTATAGAGTCCTAGAAACGCGTTGTTAGATGTTTCATAAGTTCTTCATACTAGTACAAAGCTCATTGAGGCACTTATAAGCACTCATGTTGCATGAAACTTGGTTTAGAGTCCTAGAAACGCGTTGTTAGATGTTTCATAAGTTCGTCAAACTAGTACAAAGCTCATTGAGACACTTATAAGCACTCATGTTGAATGAAACTTGGTTTAGAGTCATAGAAACACGTTGTTAGATGTTTCATAAGTTCTTCAGACTAGTACAAAGCTCATTGAGACACTTATAAGCACTCATGTTGCATGAAACTTGGTTTAGAGTCCTAGAAACGCGTTGTTAGATGTTTCATAAGTTCGTCAAACTAGTACAAAGCTCATTGAGACACATATAAGCACTCATGTTGCATGAAACTTGGTTTAGAGTCCTAGAAACGCGTTGTTAGATGTTTCATAAGTTCGTCAAACTTGTACAAAGCTCATTGAGACACTTATAAGCACTCATGTTTCATGAAACTAAGTTTAAAGTCCTAGCAACCACGTTGTTAGATGTTTCAGAAGTTCGTCAAACTAGTTAAAAGCTCATTGAGACAAATATAAGCACTCATGTTGAATGAAACTTGGTTTAGAGTCCTAGAAACGCGTAGTTAGATGTTTCATAAGTTCTTCAAACTTGTACAAAGCTCATTGAGACACTTATAACCACTCATGTTGCATGAAACTTAGTTTTAAATCCTAGCAACCATGTTGTTAGATGTTTCAGAAGTTCGTCAAACTTGTACAAAGCTCATTGAGACACTTATAAGGACTCAAGTTGAATGAAACTTGGTTTAGAGTCCTAGAAAGCGTGTTGTTAGATGTTTCATAAGTTCGTCAAACTAGTACAAAGCTCATTGAGACACTTATAAGCACTCATGTTGCATAAAACTTGGTTTAGAGTCCTAGAAGCGAGTTGTTAGATGTTTCATAAGTTCGTCAAACTTGTACAAAGCTCATTGAGACACTTATAAGCACTCATGTTGAAAGAAAATTGGTTTAGAGTCCTAGAAATGCGTTGTTAGATGTTTCATAAGTTCTTCAGACTAGTACAAAGCTCATTGAGACATATATAAGCACTCATGATGCATGAAACTTGGTTTAGAGTCCTAGAAACGCGTTGTTAGATGTTTAATAATTTCGTCAAACTTGTACAAAGCTCATTGAGACACTTATAAGCACTCATGTTGCATGAAACTTAGTTTAAAGTCCTAGCAACCACGTTGTTAGATGTTTCAGAAGTTCGTCAAACTAGTTAAAAGCTCATTGAGACACATATAAGCGCTCATGTTGAATGAAACTTGGTTTAGAGTCCTAGAAACGTGTTGTTAGATGTTTCATAAGTTTGTCAAAATAGTACAAAGCTCATTGAGACACTTATAAGCACTCATGTTGAATGAAACTTGGTTTAGAGTCATAGAAACACGTTGTTAGATGTTTCATAAGTTCTTCAGACTAGTACAAAGCTCATTGAGACACTTATAAGCACTCATGTTGCATGAAACTTGGTTTAGAGTCCTAGAAACGCGTTGTTAGATGTTTCATAAGTTCGTCAAACTAGTACAAAGCTCATTGAGACACATATAAGCACTCATGTTGCATGAAACTTGGTTTAAAGTCCTAGAAACGCGTTGTTAGATGTTTCATAAGTTCGTCAAACTTGTACACAGCTCATTGAGACACTTAAAAGCACTCATGGTGCATGAAACTTAGTTTAAATTCCTAGCAACCACGTTGTTAGATGTTTCATCAGTTCGTCAAACTAGTTAAAAGCACATTGAGACACATATAAGCACTCATGTTGAATGAAACTTGGTTTAGAGTCCTAGAAAAGCGTTGTTAGATGTTTCATAAGTTCGTCAAACTAGTACAAAGCTCATTGAGACACTTATAAGCACTCATGTTGCATGAAACTTGGTTTAGAGTCCTAGAAACGCGTTGTTAGATGTTTCATAAGTTCTTCAAACTAGTACAAAGCTCATTGAGACACTTATAAGCACTCATGTTGCATGAAACTTGGTTTAGAGTCCTAGAAACGCGTTGTTAGATGTTTCATAAGTTCGTCAAACTAGTACAAAGCTCATTGAGACACATATAAGCACTCATGTTGCATGAAACTTGGTTTAGGGTCCTAGAAACGCGTTGTTAGATGTTTCATAAGTTTGTCAACCTTGTACAAAGCTCATTGAGACACTTATAAGCACTCATGTTGCATGAAACTTAGTTTAAAGTCCTAGCAACCACGTTGTTAGATGTTTCAGAAGTTCGTCAAACTTGTAAAAAGCTAATTGAGACACTTATAAGCACTCATGTTGAATAAAACTTGGTTTAGAGTCCTAGAAACCGCGTTGTTAGATGTTTCATAAGTTCTTCAAACTAGTACTAAGCTCATTGAGACACTTATAAGCACTCATGTTGCATGAAACTTGGTTTAGGGTCTTAGAAACGCGTTGTTAGATGTTTCATAAGTTCGCCAAACTTGTACAAAGCTCATTAAGACACTTATAAGCACTCATGTTGCATGAAACTTGGTTTAGAGTCCTAGAAACACGTTGTTAGATGTTTCATAAGTTCGTCAAACTTGTACAAAGCTCATTGAGACACTTATAAGCACTCATTTTGCATGAAACTTAGTTTAAAGTCCTAACAACCACTTTGTTAGATGTTTCAGAAGTACGTCAAACTAGTTAAAAGCTCATTGAGACACATATAAGCACTCATGTTGAATGAAACTTGGTTTAGAGTCCTAGAAACGCGTTGTTAGATGTTTCATAAGTTCGTCAAACTAGTTAAAAGATCATTGAGACACTTCCATGCACGCATGTTGCATGAAACTTGGTTTAGAGTCCTAGAAACATGTTGTTAGATGTTTTAAAAGTTCGTCAAACTTGTACAAAGCTCATTGAGATACTTCTAAGCACTCATGTTGCATGAAACTTGGTTTAGAGTCCTAGAAACGAGTTGTTAGATGTTTCATAAGTTCGTCAAACTTGTACAAAGCTCATTGAGACACTTATAAGCACTCATGTTGAATGAAACTTGGTTTAGAGTCCTAGAAACACGTTGTTAGATGTTTTATAAGTTCTTCAGCCTAGTACAAAGCTCATGGAGACCCTTATAAGCACTCATGTTGCATGAAACTTGGTTTAGATTCCTAGAAACGTGTTGTTAGATGTTTTATAAGTTCGTCAAACTAGTACAAAGCTCATTGAGACACATATAAGCACTCATGTTCCATGAAACTTGGTTTAGAGTCCTAGAAACGCGTTGTTAGATGTTTCATAAGTTCGTCAAACTTGTACAAAGCTCATTGAGACACTTATAAGAACTCATGTTGCATGAAACTTAGTTTAAAGACCTAGCAACCACGTTGTTAGATGTTTCAGAAGTTTGTCAAACTTGTACAAAGCTCATTGAGACACGTATAAGCACTCATGTTGAATGAAACTTGGTTTAGAGTCCTAGAAACGCGTTGTTAGATGTTTCATAAGTTCTTTAGACTAGTACAAAGCTCATTGAGACACTTATAAGCACTCATGTTGCATGAAACTTGGTTTAGAGTCCTAGAAACGCGTTGTTAGATGTTTCATAAGTTCGTCAAAATAGTACAAAGCTCATTGAGACACATATAATCACTCATGTTGCATGAAACTTGGTTTAAAGTACTAGAAACGCGTTGTTAGATGTTTCATAAGTTCGTTAAACTTGTACAAAGCTCATTGAGACACTTATAAGCACACATGTTGCATGAAACTTAGTTTAAAGTCCTAGCAACCACGTAGTTAGATGTTTCAGAAGTTCGTCAAACTAGTTAAAAGCTCATTGAGACACATATAAGCACTCATGTTGAATGAAACTTGGTTTAGAGTCCTAGAAACGCGTTGTTAGATGTTTCATAAGTTCGTCAAACTAGTACAAAGCTCATTGAGACACTTATAAGCACTCATGTTGAATGAAACTTGGTTTAGAGTCCTAGAAACGCATTGTTAGATGTTTCATAAGTTCTCCAGACTAGTACAAAGCTCATTGAGACACTTATTAACACTCATGTTGCATGAAACTTGGTTTAAAGTCCTAGAAACGCGTTGTTAGATGTTTCATAAGTTCCTCAAACTAGTGCAAAGCTCATTGAGACACATATAAGAAATCATGTTGCATGAAACTTGGTTTAGAGTCCTAGAAACGCGTTGTTAGATGTTTCATAAGTTCGTCAAACTTGTACAAAGCTCATTGAGACACTTATTACCACTCATGTTTCATGAAACTTAGTTTAAAGTCCTAGCAACCATGTTGTTATATGTTTCAGAAGTTCGTCAAACTAGTAAAAAATCTCATTGAGACACATATAAGAACTCATGTTGAATGAAACTTGGTTTAGAGTCCTAGAAACGCGTTGTTAGATGTTTCATAAGTTCGTCAAACTAGTACAAAGCTCATTGAGACACTTATAAGCACTCATGTTGAATGAAACTTGGTTTAGAGTCCTAGAAACGCGTTGTTAGATGTTTCATAAGTTCTTCAGACTAGTACAAAGCTCATTGAGGCACTTATAAGCACTCATGTTGCATGAAACTTGGTTTAGAGTCCTAGAAACGCGTTGTTAGATGTTTCATAAGTTCGTCAAAATAGTACAAATCTCATTGAGACACATATAAGCACTCATGTTGCATGAAACTTGGTTTAGAGTCCTAGAAACGCGTTGTTAGATGTTTCATAAGTTCGTCAAACTTGTACAAAGCTCATTGAGACACTTATAAGCACTCATGTTTCATGAAACTAAGTTTAAAGTCCTAGCAACCACGTTGTTAGATGTTTCAGAAGTTCGTCAAACTAGTTAAAAGCTCATTGAGACACATATAAGCACTCATGTTGAATGAAACTTGGTTTAGAGTCCTAGAAACGCGTTGTTAGATGTTTCATAAGTTCGTCAAACTAGTACAAAGCTCATTGAGACACTTATAAGCACTCATGTTGAATGAAACTTGGTTTAGAGTCCTAGAAACGCGTTGTTAGATGTTTCATAAGTTCTTCAGACTAGTACAAAGCTCATTGAGGCACTTATAAGCACTCATGTTGCATGAAACTTGGTTTAGAGTCCTAGAAACGCGTTGTTAGATGTTTCATAAGTTCGTCAAAATAGTACAAATCTCATTGAGACACATATAAGCACTCATGTTGCATGAAACTTGGTTTAGAGTCCTAGAAACGCGTTGTTAGATGTTTAATAATTTCGTCAAACTTGTACAAAGCTCATTGAGACACTTATAAGCACTCATGTTGCATGAAACTTAGTTTAAAGTCCTAGCAACCACGTTGTTAGATGTTTCAGAAGTTCGTCAAACTAGTTAAAAGCTCATTGAGACACATATAAGCGCTCATGTTGAATGAAACTTGGTTTAGAGTCCTAGAAACGTGTTGTTAGATGTTTCATAAGTTCTTCAAACTAGTACTAAGCTCATTGAGACACTTATAAGCACTCATGTTGCATGAAACTTGGTTTAGGGTCTTAGAAACGCGTTGTTAGATGTTTCATAAGTTCGCCAAACTTGTACAAAGCTCATTAAGACACTTATAAGCACTCATGTTGCATGAAACTTGGTTTAGAGTCCTAGAAACACGTTGTTAGATGTTTCATAAGTTCGTCAAACTTGTACAAAGCTCATTGAGACACTTATAAGCACTCATTTTGCATGAAACTTAGTTTAAATTCCTAACAACCACTTTGTTAGATGTTTCAGAAGTACGTCAAACTAGTTAAAAGCTCATTGAGACACATATAAGCACTCATGTTAAATGAAACTTGGTTTAGATTCCTAGAAACGCGTTGTTAGATGTTTCATAAGTTCGTAAAACTAGTTAAAAGATCATTGAGACACTTCCATGCACGCATGTTGCATGAAACTTGGTTTAGAGTCCTAGAAACATGTTGTTAGATGTTTTAAAAGTTCGTCAAACTTTTACAAAGCTCATTGAGATACTTCTAAGCACTCATGTTGCATGAAACTTGGTTTAGAGTCCTAGAAACGAGTTGTTAGATGTTTTAAAAGTTCGTCAAACTTGTACAAAGCTCATTGAGACACTTATAAGCACTCATGTTGAATGAAACTTGGTTTAGAGTCCTAGAAACACGTTGTTAGATGTTTTATAAGTTCTTCAGCCTAGTACAAAGCTCATGGAGACCCTTATAAGCACTCATGTTGCATGAAACTTGGTTAATTTAGATTCCTAGAAACGTGTTGTTAGATGTTTTATAAGTTCGTCAAACTAGTACAAAGCTCATTGAGACACATATAAGCACTCATGTTCCATGAAACTTGGTTTAGAGTCCTAGCAACGCGTTGTTAGATGTTTCATAAGTTCTCCAGACTAGTACAAAGCTCATTGAGACACTTATTAACACTCATGTTGCATGAAACTTGGTTTAAAGTCCTAGAAACGCGTTGTTAGATGTTTCATAAGTTCCTCAAACTAGTGCAAAGCTCATTGAGACACATATAAGAAATCATGTTGCATGAAACTTGGTTTAAAGTCCTAGCAACCACGTTGTTAGATGTTTCAGAAGTTCGTCAAACTAGTTAAAAGCTCATTGAGACACATATAAGCGCTCATGTTGAATGAAACTTGGTTTAGAGTCCTAGAAACGTGTTGTTAGATGTTTCATAAGTTCTTCAAACTAGTACTAAGCTCATTGAGACACTTATAAGCACTCATGTTGCATGAAACTTGGTTTAGGGTCTTAGAAACGCGTTGTTAGATGTTTCATAAGTTCGCCAAACTTGTACAAAGCTCATTAAGACACTTATAAGCACTCATGTTGCATGAAACTTGGTTTAGAGTCCTAGAAACACGTTGTTAGATGTTTCATAAGTTCGTCAAACTTGTACAAAGCTCATTGAGACACTTATAAGCACTCATTTTGCATGAAACTTAGTTTAAAGTCCTAACAACCACTTTGTTAGATGTTTCAGAAGTACGTCAAACTAGTTAAAAGCTCATTGAGACACATATAAGCACTCATGTTGAATGAAACTTGGTTTAGAGTCCTAGAAACGCGTTGTTAGATGTTTCATAAGTTCGTCAAACTAGTTAAAAGATCATTGAGACACTTCCATGCACGCATGTTGCATGAAACTTGGTTTAGAGTCCTAGAAACATGTTGTTAGATGTTTTAAAAGTTCGTCAAACTTGTACAAAGCTCATTGAGATACTTCTAAGCACTCATGTTGCATGAAACTTGGTTTAGAGTCCTAGAAACGAGTTGTTAGATGTTTCATAAGTTCGTCAAACTTGTACAAAGCTCATTGAGACACTTATAAGCACTCATGTTGAATGAAACTTGGTTTAGAGTCCTAGAAACACGTTGTTAGATGTTTTATAAGTTCTTCAGCCTAGTACAAAGCTCATGGAGACCCTTATAAGCACTCATGTTGCATGAAACTTGGTTTAGATTCCTAGAAACGTGTTGTTAGATGTTTTATAAGTTCGTCAAACTAGTACAAAGCTCATTGAGACACATATAAGCACTCATGTTCCATGAAACTTGGTTTAGAGTCCTAGAAACGCGTTGTTAGATGTTTCATAAGTTCGTCAAACTTGTACAAAGCTCATTGAGACACTTATAAGAACTCATGTTGCATGAAACTTAGTTTAAAGACCTAGCAACCACGTTGTTAGATGTTTCGAAGTTTGTCAAACTTGTACAAAGCTCATTGAGACACGTATAAGCACTCATGTTGAATGAAACTTGGTTTAGAGTCCTAGAAACGCGTTGTTAGATGTTTCATAAGTTCTTTAGACTAGTACAAAGCTCATTGAGACACTTATAAGCACTCATGTTGCATGAAACTTGGTTTAGAGTCCTAGAAACGCGTTGTTAGATGTTTCATAAGTTCGTCAAAATAGTACAAAGCTCATTGAGACACATATAATCACTCATGTTGCATGAAACTTGGTTTAAAGTACTAGAAACGCGTTGTTAGATGTTTCATAAGTTCGTTAAACTTGTACAAAGCTCATTGAGACACTTATAAGCACACATGTTGCATGAAACTTAGTTTAAAGTCCTAGCAACCACGTAGTTAGATGTTTCAGAAGTTCGTCAAACTAGTTAAAAGCTCATTGAGACACATATATGCACTCATGTTGAATGAAACTTGGTTTAGAGTCCTAGAAACGCGTTGTTAGATGTTTCATAAGTTCGTCAAACTAGTACAAAGCTCATTGAGACACTTATAAGCACTCATGTTGAATGAAACTTGGTTTAGAGTCCTAGAAACGCATTGTTAGATGTTTCATAAGTTCTCCAGACTAGTACAAAGCTCATTGAGACACTTATTAACACTCATGTTGCATGAAACTTGGTTTAAAGTCCTAGAAACGCGTTGTTAGATGTTTCATAAGTTCCTCAAACTAGTGCAAAGCTCATTGAGACACATATAAGAAATCATGTTGCATGAAACTTGGTTTAGAGTCCTAGAAACGCGTTGTTAGATGTTTCATAAGTTCGTCAAACTTGTACAAAGCTCATTGAGACACTTATTACCACTCATGTTTCATGAAACTTAGTTTAAAGTCCTAGCAACCATGTTGTTATATGTTTCAGAAGTTCGTCAAACTAGTAAAAAATCTCATTGAGACACATATAAGAACTCATGTTGAATGAAACTTGGTTTAGAGTCCTAGAAACGCGTTGTTAGATGTTTCATAAGTTCGTCAAACTAGTACAAAGCTCATTGAGACACTTATAAGCACTCATGTTGAATGAAACTTGGTTTAGAGTCCTAGAAACGCGTTGTTAGATGTTTCATAAGTTCTTCAGACTAGTACAAAGCTCATTGAGGCACTTATAAGCACTCATGTTGCATGAAACTTGGTTTAGAGTCCTAGAAACGCGTTGTTAGATGTTTCATAAGTTCGTCAAAATAGTACAAATCTCATTGAGACACATATAAGCACTCATGTTGCATGAAACTTGGTTTAGAGTCCTAGAAACGCGTTGTTAGATGTTTCATAAGTTCGTCAAACTTGTACAAAGCTCATTGAGACACTTATAAGCACTCATGTTTCATGAAACTAAGTTTAAAGTCCTAGCAACCACGTTGTTAGATGTTTCATAAAGTTCGTCAAACTAGTTAAAAGCTCATTGAGACACATATAAGCACTCATGTTGAATGAAACTTGGTTTAGAGTCCTAGAAACGCGTTGTTAGATGTTTCATAAGTTCGTCAAACTAGTACAAAGCTCATTGAGACACTTATAAGCACTCATGTTGAATGAAACTTGGTTTAGAGTCCTAGAAACGCGTTGTTAGATGTTTCATAAGTTCTTCAGAACTAGTACAAAGCTCATTGAGGCACTTATAAGCACTCATGTTGCATGAAACTTGGTTTAGAGTCCTAGAAACGCGTTGTTAGATGTTTCATAAGTTCGTCAAAATAGTACAAATCTCATTGAGACACATATAAGCACTCATGTTGCATGAAACTTGGTTTAGAGTCCTAGAAACGCGTTGTTAGATGTTTAATAATTTCGTCAAACTTGTACAAAGCTCATTGAGACACACTTATAAGCACTCATGTTGCATGAAACTTAGTTTAAAGTCCTAGCAACCACGTTGTTAGATGTTTCAGAAGTTCGTCAAACTAGTTAAAAGCTCATTGAGACACATATAAGCGCTCATGTTGAATGAAACTTGGTTTAGAGTCCTAGAAACGTGTTGTTAGATGTTTCATAAGTTCTTCAAACTAGTACTAAGCTCATTGAGACACTTATAAGCACTCATGTTGCATGAAACTTGGTTTAGGGTCTTAGAAACGCGTTGTTAGATGTTTCATAAGTTCGCCAAACTTGTACAAAGCTCATTAAGACACTTATAAGCACTCATGTTGCATGAAACTTGGTTTAGAGTCCTAGAAACACGTTGTTAGATGTTTCATAAGTTCGTCAAACTTGTACAAAGCTCATTGAGACACTTATAAGCACTCATTTTGCATGAAACTTAGTTTAAATTCCTAACAACCACTTTGTTAGATGTTTCAGAAGTACGTCAAACTAGTTAAAAGCTCATTGAGACACATATAAGCACTCATGTTAAATGAAACTTGGTTTAGATTCCTAGAAACGCGTTGTTAGATGTTTCATAAGTTCGTAAAACTAGTTAAAAGATCATTGAGACACTTCCATGCACGCATGTTGCATGAAACTTGGTTTAGAGTCCTAGAAACATGTTGTTAGATGTTTTAAAAGTTCGTCAAACTTTTACAAAGCTCATTGAGATACTTCTAAGCACTCATGTTGCATGAAACTTGGTTTAGAGTCCTAGAAACGAGTTGTTAGATGTTTTAAAAGTTCGTCAAACTTGTACAAAGCTCATTGAGACACTTATAAGCACTCATGTTGAATGAAACTTGGTTTAGAGTCCTAGAAACACGTTGTTAGATGTTTTATAAGTTCTTTCAGCCTAGTACAAAGCTCATGGAGACCCTTATAAGCACTCATGTTGCATGAAACTTGGTTTAGATTCCTAGAAACGTGTTGTTAGATGTTTTATAAGTTCGTCAAACTAGTACAAAGCTCATTGAGACACATATAAGCACTCATGTTCCATGAAACTTGGTTTAGAGTCCTAGCAACGCGTTGTTAGATGTTTCAGAAGTTCGTCAAACTAGTTAAAAGCTCATTGAGACACATATAAGAAATCAGCGCTCATGCATGAACTTGGTTGAAAGTCCTTGGCAACCACGTTGTTAGAGTCCTAGAAACGTGTCAAACTAGTTAAAAGCTCATGACACATTAAGCGCTCATAATGTTGAATGAAACTTCAAACTAGTAGAGTCCTAGAAACGTGTTGCTCATGTTTGAGACACTAAGTTCTTCAAACTAGTACACTCATGACACTTTGCATGAAACTTGGTTTAGGGTCTTAGAAACGCGTTGTTAGATGTTTCATAAGTTCGCCAAACTTGTACAAAGCTCATTAAGACACTTATAAGCACTCATGTTGCATGAAACTTGGTTTAGAGTCCTAGAAACACGTTGTTAGATGTTTCATAAGTTCGTCAAACTTGTACAAAGCTCATTGAGACACTTATAAGCACTCATTTTGCATGAAACTTAGTTTAAAGTCCTAACAACCACTTTGTTAGATGTTTCAGAAGTACGTCAAACTAGTTAAAAGCTCATTGAGACACATATAAGCACTCATGTTGCATGAAACTTGGTTTAGAGTCCTAGAAACGCGTTGTTAGATGTTTAATAATTTCGTCAAACTTGTACAAAGCTCATTGAGACACTTATAAGCACTCATGTTGCATGAAACTTAGTTTAAAGTCCTAGCAACCACGTTGTTAGATGTTTCAGAAGTTCGTCAAACTAGTTAAAAGCTCATTGAGACACATATAAGCGCTCATGTTGAATGAAACTTGGTTTAGAGTCCTAGAAACGTGTTGTTAGATGTTTCATAAGTTTGTCAAAATAGTACAAAGCTCATTGAGACACTTATAAGCACTCATGTTGAATGAAACTTGGTTTAGAGTCATAGAAACACGTTGTTAGATGTTTCATAAGTTCTTCAGACTAGTACAAAGCTCATTGAGACACTTATAAGCACTCATGTTGCATGAAACTTGGTTTAGAGTCCTAGAAACGCGTTGTTAGATGTTTCATAAGTTCGTCAAACTAGTACAAAGCTCATTGAGACACATATAAGCACTCATGTTGCATGAAACTTGGTTTAAAGTCCTAGAAACGCGTTGTTAGATGTTTCATAAGTTCGTCAAACTTGTACACAGCTCATTGAGACACTTAAAAGCACTCATGGTGCATGAAACTTAGTTTAAATTCCTAGCAACCACGTTGTTAGATGTTTCATCATTTCGTCAAACTAGTTAAAAGCACATTGAGACACATATAAGCACTCATGTTGAATGAAACTTGGTTTAGAGTCCTAGAAAAGCGTTGTTAGATGTTTCAGAAATTCGTCAAACTTGTACAAAGCTCATTGAGACACGTATAAGCACTCATGTTGAATGAAACTTGGTTTAGAGTCCTAGAAACGCGTTGTTAGATGTTTCATAAGTTCTTTAGACTAGTACAAAGCTCATTGAGACACTTATAAGCACTCATGTTGCATGAAACTTGGTTTAGAGTCCTAGAAACGCGTTGTTAGATGTTTCATAAGTTCGTCAAAATAGTACAAAGCTCATTGAGACACATATAATCACTCATGTTGCATGAAACTTGGTTTAAAGTACTAGAAACGCGTTGTTAGATGTTTCATAAGTTCGTTAAACTTGTACAAAGCTCATTGAGACACTTATAAGCACACATGTTGCATGAAACTTAGTTTAAAGTCCTAGCAACCACGTAGTTAGATGTTTCAGAAGTTCGTCAAACTAGTTAAAAGCTCATTGAGACACATATAAGCACTCATGTTGAATGAAACTTGGTTTAGAGTCCTAGAAACGTGTTGTTAGATGTTTCATAAGTTCGTCAAACTAGTACAAAGCTCATTGAGACACTTATAAGCACTCATGTTGAATGAAACTTGGTTTAGAGTCCTAGAAACGCATTGTTAGATGTTTCATAAGTTCTCCAGACTAGTACAAAGCTCATTGAGACACTTATTAACACTCATGTTGCATGAAACTTGGTTTAAAGTCCTAGAAACGCGTTGTTAGATGTTTCATAAGTTCCTCAAACTAGTGCAAAGCTCATTGAGACACATATAAGAAATCATGTTGCATGAAACTTGGTTTAGAGTCCTAGAAACGCGTTGTTAGATGTTTCATAAGTTCGTCAAACTTGTACAAAGCTCATTGAGACACTTATTACCACTCATGTTTCATGAAACTTAGTTTAAAGTCCTAGCAACCATGTTGTTATATGTTTCAGAAGTTCGTCAAACTAGTAAAAAATCTCATTGAGACACATATAAGAACTCATGTTGAATGAAACTTGGTTTAGAGTCCTAGAAACGCGTTGTTAGATGTTTCATAAGTTCGTCAAACTAGTACAAAGCTCATTGAGACACTTATAAGCACTCATGTTGAATGAAACTTGGTTTAGAGTCCTAGAAACGCGTTGTTAGATGTTTCATAAGTTCTTCAGACTAGTACAAAGCTCATTGAGGCACTTATAAGCACTCATGTTGCATGAAACTTGGTTTAGAGTCCTAGAAACGCGTTGTTAGATGTTTCATAAGTTCGTCAAAATAGTACAAATCTCATTGAGACGCATATAAGCACTCATGTTGCATGAAACTTGGTTTAGAGTCCTAGAAACGCGTTGTTAGATGTTTCATAAGTTCGTCAAACTTGTACAAAGCTCATTGAGACACTTATAAGCACTCATGTTTCATGAAACTAAGTTTAAAGTCCTAGCAACCACGTTGTTAGATGTTTCGAAGTTCGTCAAACTAGTTAAAAGCTCATTGAGACACATATAAGCACTCATGTTGAATGAAACTTGGTTTAGAGTCCTAGAAACGCGTTGTTAGATGTTTCATAAGTTCGTCAAACTAGTACAAAGCTCATTGAGACACTTATAAGCACTCATGTTGAATGAAACTTGGTTTAGAGTCCTAGAAACGCGTTGTTAGATGTTTCATAAGTTCTTCAGACTAGTACAAAGCTCATTGAGGTACTTATAAGCACTCATGTTGCATGAAACTTGGTTTAGAGTCCTAGAAACGCGTTGTTAGATGTTTCATAAGTTCGTCAAAATAGTACAAATCTCATTGAGACACATATAAGCACTCATGTTGCATGAAACTTGGTTTAGAGTCCTAGAAACGCGTTGTTAAATGTTTAATAATTTCGTCAAACTTGTACAAAGCTCATTGAGACACTTATAAGCACTCATGTTGCATGAAACTTAGTTTAAAGTCCTAGCAACCACGTTGTTAGATGTTTCAGAAGTTCGTCAAACTAGTTAAAAGTTCATTGAGACACATATAAGCGCTCATGTTGAATGAAACTTGGTTTAGAGTCCTAGAAACGTGTTGTTAGATGTTTCATAAGTTCTTCAAACTAGTACTAAGCTCATTGAGACACTTATAAGCACTCATGTTGCATGAAACTTGGTTTAGGGTCTTAGAAACGCGTTGTTAGATGTTTCATAAGTTCGCCAAACTTGTACAAAGCTCATTAAGACACTTATAAGCACTCATGTTGCATGAAACTTGGTTTAGAGTCCTAGAAACACGTTGTTAGATGTTTCATAAGTTCGTCAAACTTGTACAAAGCTCATTGAGACACTTATAAGCACTCATTTTGCATGAAACTTAGTTTAAAGTCCTAACAACCACTTTGTTAGATGTTTCAGAAGTACGTCAAACTAGTTAAAAGCTCATTGAGACACATATAAGCACTCATGTTAAATGAAACTTGGTTTAGAGTCCTAGAAACGCGTTGTTAGATGTTTCATAAGTTCGTAAAACTAGTTAAAAGATCATTGAGACACTTCCATGCACGCATGTTGCATGAAACTTGGTTTAGAGTCCTAGAAACATGTTGTTAGATGTTTTAAAAGTTCGTCAAACTTTTACAAAGCTCATTGAGATACTTCTAAGCACTCATGTTGCATGAAACTTGGTTTAGAGTCCTAGAAACGAGTTGTTAGATGTTTTAAAAGTTCGTCAAACTTGTACAAAGCTCATTGAGACACTTATAAGCACTCATGTTGAATGAAACTTGGTTTAGAGTCCTAGAAACACGTTGTTAGATGTTTTATAAGTTCTTCAGCCTAGTACAAAGCTCATGGAGACCCTTATAAGCACTCATGTTGCATGAAACTTGGTTTAGATTCCTAGAAACGTGTTGTTAGATGTTTTATAAGTTCGTCAAACTAGTACAAAGCTCATTGAGACACATATAAGCACTCATGTTCCATGAAACTTGGTTTAGAGTCCAAGCAACGCGTTGTTAGATGTTTCATAAGTTCTCCAGACTAGTACAAAGCTCATTGAGACACTTATTAACACTCATGTTGCATGAAACTTGGTTTAAAGTCCTAGAAACGCGTTGTTAGATGTTTCATAAGTTCCTCAAACTAGTGCAAAGCTCATTGAGACACATATAAGAAATCATGTTGCATGAAACTTGGTTTAAAGTCCTAGCAACCACGTTGTTAGATGTTTCAGAAGTTCGTCAAACTAGTTAAAAGCTCATTGAGACACATATAAGCGCTCATGTTGAATGAAACTTGGTTTAGAGTCCTAGAAACGTGTTGTTAGATGTTTCATAAGTTCTTCAAACTAGTACTAAGCTCATTGAGACACTTATAAGCACTTATGTTGCATGAAACTTGGTTTAGGGTCTTAGAAACGCGTTGTTAGATGTTTCATAAGTTCGCCAAACTTGTACAAAGCTCATTAAGACACTTATAAGCACTCATGTTGCATGAAACTTGGTTTAGAGTCCTAGAAACACGTTGTTAGATGTTTCATAAGTTCGTCAAACTTGTACAAAGCTCATTGAGACACTTATAAGCACTCATTTTGCATGAAACTTAGTTTAAAGTCCTAACAACCACTTTGTTAGATGTTTCAGAAGTACGTCAAACTAGTTAAAAGCTCATTGAGACACATATAAGCACTCATGTTGCATGAAACTTGGTTTAGAGTCCTAGAAACGCGTTGTTAGATGTTTAATAATTTCGTCAAACTTGTACAAAGCTCATTGAGACACTTATAAGCACTCATGTTGCATGAAACTTAGTTTAAAGTCCTAGCAACCACGTTGTTAGATGTTTCAGAAGTTCGTCAAACTAGTTAAAAGCTCATTGAGACACATATAAGCGCTCATGTTGAATGAAACTTGGTTTAGAGTCCTAGAAACGTGTTGTTAGATGTTTCATAAGTTCCTCAAACTAGTACAAAGCTCATTGAGACACTTATAAGCACTCATGTTGAATGAAACTTGGTTTAGATTCCTAGAAACGCATTGTTAGATGTTTCATAAGTTCTCCAGACTAGTACAAAGCTCATTGAGACACTTATTAACACTCATGTTGCATGAAACTTGGTTTAAAGTCCTAGAAACGCGTTGTTAGATGTTTCATAAGTTCCTCAAACTAGTGCAAAGCTCATTGAGACACATATAAGAAATCATGTTGCATGAAACTTGGTTTAGAGTCCTAGAAACGCGTTGTTAGATGTTTCATAAGTTCGTCAAACTTGTACAAAGCTCATTGAGACACTTATTACCACTC
Organism: Cochlearia excelsa; assembly: GCA_963556525.1. Lineage (NCBI taxonomy): Eukaryota > Viridiplantae > Streptophyta > Magnoliopsida > Brassicales > Brassicaceae > Cochlearia > Cochlearia excelsa. The sequence continues at coordinate 31,247,986 of OY748327.1, read as the reverse complement.
ATGTTTCATGAAACTTAGTTTAAAGTCCTAGCAACCATGTTGTTATATGTTTCGAAGTTCGTCAAACTAGTAAAAAATCTCATTGAGACACATATAAGAACTCATGTTGAATGAAACTTGGTTTAGAGTCCTAGAAACGCGTTGTTAGATGTTTCATAAGTTCGTCAAACTAGTACAAAGCTCATTGAGACACTTATAAGCACTCATGTTGAATGAAACTTGGTTTAGAGTCCTAGAAACGCGTTGTTAGATGTTTCATAAGTTCTTCAGACTAGTACAAAGCTCATTGAGGCACTTATAAGCACTCATGTTGCATGAAACTTGGTTTAGAGTCCTAGAAACGCGTTGTTAGATGTTTCATAAGTTCGTCAAAATAGTACAAATCTCATTGAGACACATATAAGCACTCATGTTGCATGAAACTTGGTTTAGAGTCCTAGAAACGCGTTGTTAGATGTTTCATAAGTTCGTCAAACTTGTACAAAGCTCATTGAGACACTTATAAGCACTCATGTTTCATGAAACTAAGTTTAAAGTCCTAGCAACCACGTTGTTAGATGTTTCAGAAGTTCGTCAAACTAGTTAAAAGCTCATTGAGACACATATAAGCACTCATGTTGAATGAAACTTGGTTTAGAGTCCTAGAAACGCGTTGTTAGATGTTTCATAAGTTCGTCAAACTAGTACAAAGCTCATTGAGACACTTATAAGCACTCATGTTGAATGAAACTTGGTTTAGAGTCCTAGAAACGCGTTGTTAGATGTTTCATAAGTTCTTCGACTAGTACAAAGCTCATTGAGGCACTTATAAGCACTCATGTTGCATGAAACTTGGTTTAGAGTCCTAGAAACGCGTTGTTAGATGTTTCATAAGTTCGTCAAAATAGTACAAATCTCATTGAGACACATATAAGCACTCATGTTGCATGAAACTTGGTTTAGAGTCCTAGAAACGCGTTGTTAGATGTTTAATAATTTCGTCAAACTTGTACAAAGCTCATTGAGACACTTATAAGCACTCATGTTGCATGAAACTTAGTTTAAAGTCCTAGCAACCACGTTGTTAGATGTTTCAGAAGTTCGTCAAACTAGTTAAAAGCTCATTGAGACACATATAAGCGCTCATGTTGAATGAAACTTGGTTTAGAGTCCTAGAAACGTGTTGTTAGATGTTTCATAAGTTCTTCAAACTAGTACTAAGCTCATTGAGACACTTATAAGCACTCATGTTGCATGAAACTTGGTTTAGAGTCCTAGAAACGCGTTGTTAGATGTTTCATAAGTTCGTAAAACTAGTTAAAAGATCATTGAGACACTTCCATGCACGCATGTTGCATGAAACTTGGTTTAGAGTCCTAGAAACATGTTGTTAGATGTTTTAAAAGTTCGTCAAACTTTTACAAAGCTCATTGAGATACTTCTAAGCACTCATGTTGCATGAAACTTGGTTTAGAGTCCTAGAAACGAGTTGTTAGATGTTTTAAAAGTTCGTCAAACTTGTACAAAGCTCATTGAGACACTTATAAGCACTCATGTTGAATGAAACTTGGTTTAGAGTCCTAGAAACACGTTGTTAGATGTTTTATAAGTTCTTCAGCCTAGTACAAAGCTCATGGAGACCCTTATAAGCACTCATGTTGCATGAAACTTGGTTTAGATTCCTAGAAACGTGTTGTTAGATGTTTTATAAGTTCGTCAAACTAGTACAAAGCTCATTGAGACACATATAAGCACTCATGTTCCATGAAACTTGGTTTAGAGTCCTAGCAACGCGTTGTTAGATGTTTCATAAGTTCTCCAGACGAGTACAAAGCTCATTGAGACACTTATTAACACTCATGTTGCATGAAACTTGGTTTAAAGTCCTAGAAACGCGTTGTTAGATGTTTCATAAGTTCCTCAAACTAGTGCAAAGCTCATTGAGACACATATAAGAAATCATGTTGCATGAAACTTGGTTTAAAGTCCTAGCAACCACGTTGTTAGATGTTTCAGAAGTTCGTCAAACTAGTTAAAAGCTCATTGAGACACATATAAGCGCTCATGTTGAATGAAACTTGGTTTAGAGTCCTAGAAACGTGTTGTTAGATGTTTCATAAGTTCTTCAAACTAGTACTAAGCTCATTGAGACACTTATAAGCACTCATGTTGCATGAAACTTGGTTTAGGGTCTTAGAAACGCGTTGTTAGATGTTTCATAAGTTCGCCAAACTTGTACAAAGCTCATTAAGACACTTATAAGCACTCATGTTGCATGAAACTTGGTTTAGAGTCCTAGAAACACGTTGTTAGATGTTTCATAAGTTCGTCAAACTTGTACAAAGCTCATTGAGACACTTATAAGCACTCATTTTGCATGAAACTTAGTTTAAAGTCCTAACAACCACTTTGTTAGATGTTTCAGAAGTACGTCAAACTAGTTAAAAGCTCATTGAGACACATATAAGCACTCATGTTGCATGAAACTTGGTTTAGATTCCTAGAAACGCGTTGTTAGATGTTTCATAAGTTCGTCAAACTTGTACAAAGCTCATTGAGACACTTATAAGCACTCATGTTGCATGAAACTTAGTTTAAAGTCCTAGCAACCACGTTGTTAGATGTTTCAGAAGTTCGTCAAACTAGTTAAAAGCTCATTGAGACACATATAAGCGCTCATGTTGAATGAAACTTGGTTTAGAGTCCTAGAAACGTGTTGTTAGATGTTTCATAAGTTTGTCAAAATAGTACAAAGCTCATTGAGACACTTATAAGCACTCATGTTGAATGAAACTTGGTTTAGAGTCATAGAAACATGTTGTTAGATGTTTCATAAGTTCTTCGAGACTAGTACAAAGCTCATTGAGACACTTATAAGCACTCATGTTGCATGAAACTTGGTTTAGAGTCCTAGAAACGCGTTGTTAGATGTTTCATAAGTTCGTCAAACTAGTACAAAGCTCATTGAGACACATATAAGCACTCATGTTGCATGAAACTTGGTTTAAAGTCCTAGAAACGCGTTGTTAGATGTTTCATAAGTTCGTCAAACTTGTACACAGCTCATTGAGACACTTAAAAGCACTCATGGTGCATGAAACTTAGTTTAAATTCCTAGCAACCACGTTGTTAGATGTTTCATCAGTTCGTCAAACTAGTTAAAAGCACATTGAGACACATATAAGCACTCATGTTGAATGAAACTTGGTTTAGAGTCCTAGAAAAGCGTTGTTAGATGTTTCATAAGTTCGTCAAACTAGTACAAAGCTCATTGAGACACTTATAAGCACTCATGTTGCATGAAACTTGGTTTAGAGTCCTAGAAACGCGTTGTTAGATGTTTCATAAGTTCTTCAAACTAGTACAAAGCTCATTGAGGCACTTATAAGCACTCATGTTGCATGAAACTTGGTTTAGAGTCCTAGAAACGCGTTGTTAGATGTTTCATAAGTTCGTCAAAATAGTACAAATCTCATTGAGACACATATAAGCACTCATGTTGCATGAAACTTGGTTTAGAGTCCTAGAAACGCGTTGTTAGATGTTTAATAATTTCGTCAAACTTGTACAAAGCTCATTGAGACACTTATAAGCACTCATGTTGCATGAAACTTAGTTTAAAGTCCTAGCAACCACGTTGTTAGATGTTTCAGAAGTTCGTCAAACTAGTTAAAAGCTCATTGAGACACATATAAGCGCTCATGTTGAATGAAACTTGGTTTAGAGTCCTAGAAACGTGTTGTTAGATGTTTCATAAGTTTGTCAAAATAGTACAAGCTCATTGAGACACTTATAAGCACTCATGTTGAATGAAACTTGGTTTAGAGTCATAGAAACACGTTGTTAGATGTTTCATAAGTTCTTCAGACTAGTACAAAGCTCATTGAGACACTTATAAGCACTCATGTTGCATGAAACTTGGTTTAGAGTCCTAGAAACGCGTTGTTAGATGTTTCATAAGTTCGTCAAACTAGTACAAAGCTCATTGAGACACATATAAGCACTCATGTTGCATGAAACTTGGTTTAAAGTCCTAGAAACGCGTTGTTAGATCTTTCATAAGTTCGTCAAACTTGTACACAGCTCATTGAGACACTTAAAAGCACTCATGGTGCATGAAACTTAGTTTAAATTCCTAGCAACCACGTTGTTAGATGTTTCATCAGTTCGTCAAACTAGTTAAAAGCACATTGAGACACATATAAGCACTCATGTTGAATGAAACTTGGTTTAGAGTCCTAGAAAAGCGTTGTTAGATGTTTCATAAGTTCGTCAAACTAGTACAAAACTCATTGAGACACTTATAAGCACTCATGTTGCATGAAACTTGGTTTAGAGTCCTAGAAACGCGTTGTTAGATGTTTCATAAGTTCTTCAAACTAGTACAAAGCTCATTGAGACACTTATAAGCACTCATGTTGCATGAAACTTGGTTTAGAGTCCTAGAAACGCGTTGTTAGATGTTTCATAAGTTCGTCAAACTAGTACAAAGCTCATTGAGACACATATAAGCACTCATGTTGCATGAAACTTGGTTTAGGGTCCTAGAAACGCGTTGTTAGATGTTTCATAAGTTTGTCAACCTTGTTCAAAGCTCATTGAGACACTTATAAGCACTCATGTTGCATGAAACTTAGTTTAAAGTCCTAGCAACCACGTTGTTAGATGTTTCAGAAGTTCGTCAAACTTGTAAAAAGCTCATTGAGACACTTATAAGCACTCATGTTGAATAAAACTTGGTTTAGAGTCCTAGAAACCGCGTTGTTAGATGTTTCATAAGTTCTTCAAACTAGTACTAAGCTCATTGAGACACTTATAAGCACTCATGTTGCATGAAACTTGGTTTAGGGTCTTAGAAACGCGTTGTTAGATGTTTCATAAGTTCGCCAAACTTGTACAAAGCTCATTAAGACACTTATAAGCACTCATGTTGCATGAAACTTGGTTTAGAGTCCTAGAAACACGTTGTTAGATGTTTCATAAGTTCGTCAAACTTGTACAAAGCTCATTGAGACACTTATAAGCACTCATTTTGCATGAAACTTAGTTTAAAGTCCTAACAACCACTTTGTTAGATGTTTCAGAAGTACGTCAAACTAGTTAAAAGCTCATTGAGACACATATAAGCACTCATGTTAAATGAAACTTGGTTTAGAGTCCTAGAAACGCGTTGTTAGATGTTTCATAAGTTCGTCAAACTAGTTAAAAGATCATTGAGACACTTCCATGCACGCATGTTGCATGAAACTTGGTTTAGAGTCCTAGAAACGAGTTGTTAGATGTTTCATAAGTTCGTCAAACTTGTAAAAAGCTCATTGAGACACTTATAAGCACTCATGTTGAATGAAACTTGGTTTAGAGTCCTAGAAACACGTTGTTAGATGTTTTATAAGTTCTTCAGCCTAGTACAAAGCTCATGGAGACCCTTATAAGCACTCATGTTGCATGAAACTTGGTTTAGATTCCTAGAAACGTGTAGTTAGATGTTTCATAAGTTCGTCAAACTAGTACAAAGCTCATTGAGACACATATAAGCACTCATGTTCCATGAAACTTGGTTTAGAGTCCTAGAAACGCGTTGTTAGATGTTTCATAAGTTCGTCAAACTTGTACAAAGCTCATTGAGACACTTATAAGAACTCATGTTGCATGAAACTTAGTTTAAAGACCTAGAAACCACGTTGTTAGATGTTTCAGAAGTTTGTCAAACTTGTACAAAGCTCATTGAGACACGTATAAGCACTCATGTTGAATGAAACTTGGTTTAGAGTCCTAGAAACGCGTTGTTAGATGTTTCATAAGTTCTTTAAACTAGTACAAAGCTCATTGAGACACTTATAAGCACTCATGTTGCATGAAACTTGGTTTAGAGTCCTAGAAACGCGTTGTTAGATGTTTCATAAGTTCGTCAAAATAGTACAAAGCTCATTGAGACACATATAATCACTCATGTTGCATGAAACTTGGTTTAAAGTACTAGAAACGCGTTGTTAGATGTTTCATAAGTTCGTTAAACTTGTACAAAGCTCATTGAGACACTTATAAGCACACATGTTGCATGAAACTTAGTTTAAAGTCCTAGCAACCACGTAGTTAGATGTTTCGAAAGTTCGTCAAACTAGTTAAAAGCTCATTGAGACACATATAAGCACTCATGTTGAATGAAACTTGGTTTAGAGTCCTAGAAACGCGTTGTTAGATGTTTCATAAGTTCGTCAAACTAGTACAAAGCTCATTTAGACACTTATAAGCACTCATGTTGAATGAAACTTGGTTTAGAGTCCTAGAAACGCATTGTTAGATGTTTCATAAGTTCTCCAGACTAGTACAAAGCTCATTGAGACACTTATTAACACTCATGTTGCATGAAACTTGGTTTAAAGTCCTAGAAACGCGTTGTTAGATGTTTCATAAGTTCCTCAAACTAGTGCAAAGCTCATTGAGACACATATAAGAAATCATGTTGCATGAAACTTGGTTTAGAGTCCTAGAAACGCGTTGTTAGATGTTTCATAAGTTCGTCAAACTTGTACAAAGCTCATTGAGACACTTATTACCACTCATGTTTCATGAAACTTAGTTTAAAGTCCTAGCAACCATGTTGTTATATGTTTCAGAAGTTCGTCAAACTAGTAAAAAATCTCATTGAGACACATATAAGAACTCATGTTGAATGAAACTTGGTTTAGAGTCCTAGAAACGCGTTGTTAGATGTTTCATAAGTTCTTCAGACTAGTACAAAGCTCATTGAGGCACTTATAAGCACTCATGTTGCATGAAACTTGGTTTAGAGTCCTAGAAACGCGTTGTTAGATGTTTCATAAGTTCGTCAAAATAGTACAAATCTCATTGAGACACATATAAGCACTCATGTTGCATGAAACTTGGTTTAGAGTCCTAGAAACGCGTTGTTAGATGTTTCATAAGTTCGTCAAACTTGTACAAAGCTCATTGAGACACTTATAAGCACTCATGTTTCATGAAACTAAGTTTAAAGTCCTAGCAACCACGTTGTTAGATGTTTCAGAAGTTCGTCAAACTAGTTAAAAGCTCATTGAGACACATATAAGCACTCATGTTGAATGAAACTTGGTTTAGAGTCCTAGAAACGCGTTGTTAGATGTTTCATAAGTTCGTCAAACTAGTAAAAAGCTCATTGAGACACTTATAAGCACTCATGTTGAATGAAACTTGGTTTAGAGTCCTAGAAACGCGTTGTTAGATGTTTCATAAGTTCTTCAGACTAGTACAAAGATCATTGAGACACTTATAAACACTCATGTTGCATGAAACTTGGTTTAGAGTCCTAGAAATGCGTTGTTAGATGTTTCATAAGTTCGTCAAACTAGTAATAAGCTCATTGAGACACTTATAAGCACTCATGTTGCATGAAACTTGGTTTAGGGTCCTAGAAACGCGTTGTTAGATGTTTCATAAGTTCGCCAAAATTGTACAAAGCTCATTAAGACACTTATAAGCACTCATGTTGCATGAAACTTGGTTTAGAGTCCTAGAAACGCGTTGTTAGATGTTTCAGAAGTTCGTCAAACTTGTAAAAAGCTCATTGAGACACTTATAAGCACTGATGTTGAATAAAACTTGGTTTAGAGTCCTAGAAACCGCGTTGTTAGATGTTTCATAAGTTCTTCAAACTAGTACTAAGCTCATTGAGACACTTATAAGCACTCATGTTGCATGAAACTTGGTTTAGGGTCCTAGAAACGCGTTGTTAGATGTTTCATAAGTTCGCCAAACTTGTACAATGCTCATTGAGACACTTATAAGCACTCTTGTTGCATGAAACTTAGTTTAAAGTCCTAGCAACCACATTGTTAGATGTTTCAGAAGTTCGTCAAACTAGTTAAAAGCTCATTGAGACACATATAAACACTCATGTTGAATGAAACTTGGTTTAGAGTCCTAGAAACGCGTTGTTAGATGTTTCATAACTTCGTCAAACTAGTTAAAAGATCATTGAGACACTTCCAAGCACGCATGTTGCATGAAACTTGGTTTAGAGTCCTAGAAACGCGTTGTTAGATGTTTTAAAAGTTCGTCAAACTTGTACAAAGCTCATTGAGATACTTCTAAGCACTCATGTTGCATGAAACTTGGTTTAGAGTCCTAGAAACGAGTTGTTAAATGTTTCATAAGTTCGTCAAACTTGTACAAAGCTCATTGAGACACTTATAAGCACTCATGTTGAATGAAACTTGGTTTAGAGTCCTAGAAACACGTTGTTAGATGTTTTATAAGTTCTTCAGACTAGTACAAAGCTCATGGAGACCCTTATAAGCACTCATGTTGCATGAAACTTGGTTTAGAGTCCTAGAAACGTGTTGTTAGATGTTTTATAAGTTCGTCAAACAAGTACAAAGCTCATTGAGACACATATAAGCACTCATGTTCCATGAAACTTGGTTTAGAGTCCTAGAAACGCGTTGTTAGATGTTTCATAAATTCGTCAAACTTGTACAAAGCTCATTGAGACACTTATAAGAACTCATGTTGCATGAAACTTAGTTTAAAGTCCTAGCAACCACGTTGTTAGATGTTTCAGAAGTTCGTCAAACTTGTACAAAGCTCATTGAGACACTTATAAGCACTCATGTTGAATGAAACTTGCTTTAGAGTCCTAGAAACGCGTTGTTAGATGTTTCATAAGTTCTTCAGACTAGTACAAAGCTCATTGAGACACTTATAAGCACTCATGTTGCATGAAACTTGGTTTAGAGTCCTAGAAACGCGTTGTTAGATGTTTCATAAGTTCGTCAAAATAGTACAAAGCTCATTGAGACACATATAATCACTCATGTTGCATGAAACTTGGTTTAGAGTACTAGAAACGCGTTGTTAGATGTTTCATAAGTTCGTCAAACTTGTACAAAGCTCATTGAGACACTTATAAGCACTCATGTTGCATGAAACTTAGTTTAAAGTCCTAGCAACCACGTTGTTAGATGTTTCAGAAGTTCGTTAAACTAGTTAAAAGCTCATTGAGACACATATAAGCACTCATGTTGAATGAAACTTGGTTTAGAGTCCTAGAAACGCGTTGTTAGATGTTTCATAAGTTCGTCAAACTAGTGCAAAGATCATTGAGACATATATAAGAAATCATGTTGCATGAAACTTGGTTTAGAGTCCTAGAAACGCGTTGTTAGATGTTTCATAAGTTCGTCAAACTAGTGCAAAGATCATTGAGACATATATAAGAAATCATGTTGCATGAAACTTGGTTTAGAGTCCTAGAAACGCGTTGTTAGATGTTTCATAAGTTCGTCAAACTTGTACAAAGCTCATTGAGACACTTATAAGCACTCATGTTTCATGAAACTTAGTTTAAAGTCCTAGCAACCATGTTGTTATATGTTTCAGAAGTCCGTCAAACTAGTTAAAAAGCTCATTGAGACACATATAAGAACTCATGTTGAATGAAACTTGGTTTAGTGTCCAAGAAACGCGTTGTTAGATGTTTCATAAGTTCGTCAAACTAGTACAAAGTTCATTGAGACACTTATAAGCACTCATGTTGAATGAAACTTGGTTTAGAGTCCTAGAAACGCGTTGTTAGATGATTCATAAGTTCGTCAAACTAGTACAAAGCTCATTGAGACACTTATAAACACTCATGTTGAATAAAACTTAGTTTAGAGTCCTAGAAACGCGTTTTTAGATGTTTCATAAGTTTGTCAAACTAGTACAAAGCTCATTGAGACACTTATAAGCACTCATGTTGAATGAAACTTGGTTTAGAGTCCTAGAAACGCGTTGTTAGATGTTTCATAAGTTCTTCAGACTAGTACAAAGCTCATTGAGACACTTATAAACACTCATGTTGCATGAAACTTGGTTTAGATTCCAAGAAACACGTTGTTAGATGTTTCATAAGTTCGTCAAACTAGTACAAAGCTCATTGAGACCCTTATAAGCACTCATGTTGAATGAAACTTGGTTTAGAGTCCTAGAAACGCGTTGTTAGATGTTTCATAAGGTCTTCAGACTAGTACAAAGCTCATTGAGACACTTATAAACACTCATGTTGCATGAAACTTGGTTTAGAAACCTAGAAACGCGTTGTTAGATGTTTCATAAGTTCTTCAAACTAGTACAAAGCTCATTGAGACACTTATAAGCACTCATGTTACATGAAACTTGGTTTAGAGTCCTAGAAACGCGTTGTTAGATGTTTCATAAGTTCGTCAAACTAGTACAAAGCTCATTGAGGCACTTATAAGCACTCATGTTGAATGAAACTTGGTTTAGAGTCCTAGAAACGCGTTGTTAGATGATTCATAAGTTCGTCAAACTAGTACAAAGCTCATTGAGACACTTATAAACACTCATGTTGCATAAAACTTGGTTTAGAGTCCTAGAAACGCGTTGTTAGATATTTCATAAGTTCGTCAAACTAGTACAAAGCTCATCGAGACACATATAAACACTCATGTTGAATAAAACTTGGTTTAGAGTCCTAGAAACGCGGTTATAGATGTTTCATAAGTTCGTCAAACTAGTACAAAGCTCATTGAGACACATATAAGCACTCATGTTGAATAAAACTTAGTTTAGAGTCCTAGAAACGCGTTTTTAGATGTTTCATAAGTTTGTCAAACTAGTACAAAGCTCATTGAGACACTTATAAGCACTCATGTTTAATGAAACTTGGTTTAGAGTCCTAGAAACGCGTTGTTAGATGTTTCATAAGTTCTTCAGACTAGTACAAAGCTCATTGAGACACTTATAAACACTCATGTTGCATGAAACTTGGTTTAGATTCCTAGAAACGCGTTGTTAGATGTTTCATAAGTTCTTCAAACTAGTACAAAGCTCATTGAGACACTTATAAGCACTCATGTTACATGAAACTTGGTTTAGAGTCCTAGAAACGCGTTGTTAGATGTTTCATAAGTTCGTCAAACTAGTACAAAGCTCATTGAGGCACTTATAAGCACTCATGTTGAATGAAACTTGGTTTAGAGTCCTAGAAACGCGTTGTTAGATGATTCATAAGTTCGTCAAACTAGTACAAAGCTCATTGAGACACTTATAAACACTCATGTTGCATAAAACTTGGTTTAGAGTCCTAGAAACGCGTTGTTAGATGTTTCATAAGTTCGTCAAACTAGTACAAAGCTCATTGAGGCACTTATAAGCACTCATGTTGAATGAAACTTGGTTTAGAGTCCTAGAAACGCGTTGTTAGATGATTCATAAGTTCGTCAAACTAGTACAAAGCTCATTGAGACACTTATAAGCACTCATGTTGAATAAAACTTAGTTTAGAGTCCTAGAAACGCGTTTTTAGATGTTTCATAAGTTTGTCAAACTAGTACAAAGCTCATTGAGACACTTATAAGCACTCATGTTGAATGAAACTTGGTTTAGAGTCCTAGAAACGCGTTGTTAGATGTTTCATAAGTTCTTCAGACTAGTACAAAGCTCATTGAGACACTTATAAACACTCATGTTGCATGAAACTTGGTTTAGATTCCAAGAAACGCGTTGTTAGATGTTTCATAAGTTCGTCAAACTAGTACAAAGCTCATTGAGACCCTTATAAGCACTCATGTTGAATAAAACTTGGTTTAGAGTCCTAGAAACGCGTTGTTAGATGATTCAAAAGTTCGTCAAACTAGTACAAAGCTCATTGAGACACTTATAAACACTCATGTTGCATAAAACTTGGTTTAGAGTCCTAGAAACGCGTTGTTAGATGTTTCATAAGTTCTTCAAACTAGTACAAAGCTCATTGAGACACTTATAAGCACTCATGTTACATGAAACTTGGTTTAGAGTCCTAGAAACGCGTTGTTAGATGTTTCATAAGTTCGTCAAACTAGTACAAAGCTCATTGAGGCACTTATAAGCACTCATGTTGAATGAAACTTGGTTTAGAGTCCTAGAAACGCGTTGTTAGATGATTCATAAGTTCGTCAAACTAGTACAAAGCTCATTGAGACACTTATAAACACTCATGTTACATAAAACTTGGTTTAGAGTCCTAGAAACGCGTTGTTAGATATTTCATAAGTTCGTCAAACTAGTACAAAGCTCATCGAGACACATATAAACACTCATGTTGAATAAAACTTGGTTTAGAGTCCTAGAAACGCGGTTATAGATGTTTCATAAGTTCGTCAAACTAGTACAAAGCTCATTGAGACACATATAAGCACTCATGTTGAATAAAACTTAGTTTAGAGTCCTAGAAACGCGTTTTTAGATGTTTCATAAGTTTGTCAAACTAGTACAAAGCTCATTGAGACACTTATAAGCACTCATGTTTAATGAAACTTGGTTTAGAGTCCTAGAAACGCGTTGTTAGATGTTTCATAAGTTCTTCGAGACTAGTACAAAGCTCATTGAGACACTTATAAACACTCATGTTGCATGAAACTTGGTTTAGATTCCTAGAAACGCGTTGTTAGATGTTTCATAAGTTCTTCAAACTAGTACAAAGCTCATTGAGACACTTATAAGCACTCATGTTACATGAAACTTGGTTTAGAGTCCTAGAAACGCGTTGTTAGATGTTTCATAAGTTCGTCAAACTAGTACAAAGCTCATTGAGGCACTTATAAGCACTCATGTTGAATGAAACTTGGTTTAGAGTCCTAGAAACGCGTTGTTAGATGATTCATAAGTTCGTCAAACTAGTACAAAGCTCATTGAGACACATATAAACACTCATGTTGAATAAAACTTGGTTTAGAGTCCTAGAAATGCGGTTATAGATGTTTCATAAGTTCGTCAAACTAGTACAAAGCTCATTGAGACACATATAAGCACTCATGTTGAATAAAACTTAGTTTAGAGTCCTAGAAACGCGTTTTTAGATGTTTCATAAGTTTGTCAAACTAGTACAAAGCTCATTGAGACACTTATAAGCACTCATGTTGAATGAAACTTGGTTTAGAGTCCTAGAAACGCGTTGTTAGATGTTTCATAAGTTCGTCAAACTTGTAAAAAGCTCATTGAGACACTTATAAGCACTCATGTTGCATGAAACTTAGTTTAAAGTTCTAGCAACCACGTTGTTACATGTTTCAGAAGTTCGTCAAACTAGTTAAAAGCTCATTGAGACACATATAAGCACTCATGTTGAATAAAACTTGGTTTAGAGAACTAGAAACGCGTTGTTAGATGTTTCATAAGTTCGTCAAACTAGTACAAAGCTCATTGAGACCCTTATAAGCACTCATGTTGAATGAAACTTGGTTTAGAGTCCTAGAAACGCGTTGTTAGATGTTTCATAAGGTCTTCAGACTAGTACAAAGCTCATTGAGACACTTATAAACACTCATGTTGCATGAAACTTGGTTTAGAGTCCTAGAAACGCGTTGTTAGATGTTTCATAAGTTCTTCAAACTAGTACAAAGCTCATTAAGACACTTATAAGCACTCATGTTACATGAAACTTGGTTTAGAGTCCTAGAAACGCGTTGTTAGATGTTTCATAAGTTCGTCAAACTTGTACAAAGCTCATTGAGACACTTATAAGCACTCATGTTGAATGAAACTTGGTTTGGGTCCTAGAAACGCGTTGTTAGATGTTTCATAAGTTCATCAGACTAGTACAAAGCTCATTGAGACACTTATAAACACTCATTTTGCATAAAACTTGGTTTAGAGTCCTAGAAACGCGTTGTTAGATGTTTCATAAGTTCGTCAAACTAGTACAAAGCTCATTGAGACACATATAAGCACTCATGTTGCATGAAACTTGGTTTAGAGTCCTAGAAACGCGTTGTTAGATGTTTCATAAGTTCGTCAAACTTGTACAAAGCTCATTGAGACACTTATAAGCACTCATGTTGCATGAAACTTAGTTTAAAGTCCTAGCAACCACGTTGTTAGATGTTTCAGAAGTTCGTCAAACTAGTTAAAAGCTCATTGAGACACATATAAGCACTCATGTTGAATAAAACTTGGTTTAGAGTCCTAGAAACGCGTTGTTAGATGTTTCATAAGTTCGTCAAACTAGGACAAAGCTCATTGAGACACTTATAAGCACTCATGTTGAATGAAACTTGGTTTAGAGTCCTAGAAACGCGTTGTTAGATGTTTCATAAGTTCTTCAGACTAGTACAAAGCTCATTGAGACACTTATAAACAATTATGTTGCATGAAACCTTGTTTAGAGTCCTAGAAACGCGTTGTTAGATGTTTCATATGTTCGTCAAACTAGTACAAAGCTCATTGAGACACATATAAGCACTCATGTTATATGAAACTTGGTTTAGAGTCCTAGAAACGCGTTGTTAGATGTTTCATAAGTTCGTCAAACTTGTACAAAGCTCATTGAGACACTTATAAGCACTCATGTTGAATGAAACTTGGTTTGGGTCCTAGAAACGCGTTGTTAGATGTTTCATAAGTTCGTCAAACTTGTACAAAGCTCATTGAGACACTTATAAGCACTCATGTTGCATGAAACTTAGTTTAAAGTTCTAGCAACCACGTTGTTACATGTTTCAGAAGTTCGTCAAACTAGTTAAAAGCTCATTGAGACACATATAAGCACTCATGTTGAATAAAACTTGGTTTAGAATCCTAGAAACGCGTTGTTAGATGTTTCATAAGTTCGTCAAACTAGTACAAATCTCATTGAGACCCTTATAAGCACTCATGTTGAATGAAACTTGGTTTAGAGTCCTAGAAACGCGTTGTTAGATGTTTCATAAGGTCTTCAGACTAGTACAAAGCTCATTGAGACACTTATAAACACTCATGTTGCATGAAACTTGGTTTAGAGTCCTAGAAACGCGTTGTTAGATGTTTCATAAGTTCTTCAAACTAGTACAAAGCTCATTGAGACACATATAAGCACTCATGTTACATGAAACTTGGTTTAGAGTCCTAGAAACGCGTTGTTAGATGTTTCATAAGTTCGTCAAACTTGTACAAAGCTCATTGAGACACTTATAAGCACTCATGTTAAATGAAACTTGGTTTGGGTCCTAGAAACGCGTTGTTAGATGTTTCATAAGTTCATCAGACTAGTACAAAGCTCATTGAGACACTTATAAACACTCATTTTGCATAAAACTTGGTTTAGAGTCCTAGAAACGCGTTGTTAGATGTTTCATAAGTTCGTCAAACTAGTACAAAGCTCATTGAGACACATATAAGCACTCATGTTGCATGAAACTTGGTTTAGAGTCCTAGAAACGCGTTGTTAGATGTTTCATAAGTTCGTCAAACTTGTACAAAGCTCATTGAGACACTTATAAGCACTCATGTTGCATGAAACTTAGTTTAAATTCCTAGCAACCACGTTGTTAGATGTTTCAGAAGTTCGTCAAACTAGTTAAAAGCTCATTGAGACACATATAAGCACTCATGTTGAATAAAACTTTGTTTAGAGTCCTAGAAACGCGTTGTTAGATGTTTCATAAGTTCGTCAAACTAGGACAAAGCTCATTGAGACACTTATAAGCACTCATGTTGAATGAAACTTGGTTTAGAGTCCTAGAAACGCGTTGTTAGATGTTTCATAAGTTCTTTAGACTAGTACAAAGCTCATTGAGACACTTATAAACAATTATGTTGCATGAAACCTTGTTTAGAGTCCTAGAAACGCGTTGTTAGATGTTTCATAAGTTCGTCAAACTAGTACAAAGCTCATTGAGACACATATAAGCACTCATGTTACATGAAACGTGGTTTAGAGTCCTAGAAACGCGTTGTTAGATGTTTCATAAGTTCGTCAAACTTGTACAAAACTCATTGAGACACTTATTAGCACTCATGTTGAATGAAACTTGGTTTAGAGTCCTAGAAACGCATTGTTAGATGTTTCATAAGTTTTTCAGACTAGTACAAAGCTCACTGAGACACTTATAAGCACTCATGTTGCATGAAACTTGGTTTAGAGTCCTAGAAACGCGTTGTTAGATGTTTCATAAATTCGTCAAAATAGTACAAAGCTCATTGAGACACATATAAGCACTCATGTTGCATGAAACTTGGTTTAGAGTCCTAGAAACGCGTTGTTAGATGTTTCATAAGTTCGTCAAACTTGTACAAAGCTCATTGAGACACTTATAAACACTAATGTTGCATGAAACTTAGTTTAAAGTCCTAGCAACCACGTTGTTAGATGTTTCAGAAGTTCGTCAAACTAGTTAAAAGCTCATTGAGACAATATAAGCACTCATGTTGAATGAAACTTGGTTTAGAGTCCTAGAAACGCGTTGTTAGATGTTTCATAAGTTCGTCAAACTAGTACAAAGCTCATTGAGACACTTATAAACACTCATGTTGCATAAAACTTGGTTTAGAGTCCTAGAAACGCGTTGTTAGATATTTCATAAGTTCGTCAAACTAGTACAAAGCTCATCGAGAAACATATAAGCACTCATGTTGCATGAAACTTGGTTTAGAGTCCTAGAAACGCGTTGTTAGATGTTTCATAAGTTCGTCAAACTTGTACAAAGCTCATTGAGCCACTTATAAGCACTCATGTTGCATGAAACTTAGTTTAAAGTCCTAGCAACCACGTTGTTAGATGTAGAAGTTCGTCAAACTAGTTAAAAGCTCATTGAGACACATATAAGCACTCATGTTGAATAAAACTTGGTTTAGAGTCCAAGAAACGCGTTGTTAGATGTTTCATAAGTTCGTCAAACTAGGACAAAGCTCATTGAGACACTTATAAGCACTCATGTTGAATGAAACTTGGTTTAGAGTCCTAGAAACGCGTTGTTAGATGTTTCATAAGTTCTTCAGACTAGTACAAAGCTCATTGAGACACTTATAAACACTCATGTTGCATGAAACCTTGTTTAGAGTCCTAGAAACGCGTTGTTAGATGTTTCATAAGTTCGTCAAACTAGTACAAAGCTCATTGAGACATATATAAGCACTCATGTTCCATGAAACTTGGTTTAGAGTCCTAGAAACACGTTGTTAGATGTTTCATAAGTTCGTCAAACTTGTACAAAGCTCATTGAGACACTTATAAGCACTCATGTTGAATGAAACTTGGTTTAGAGTCCTAGAAACCCGTTGTTAGATGTTTCATAAGTTCGTCAAACTTTTACAAAGCTCATTGAGACACTTATAAGCACTCATGTTGCATGAAACTTAGTTTAAAGTCCTAGCAACCACGTTGTTAGATGTTTCAGAAGTTCGTCAAACTAGTTAAAAGCTCATTGAGACACATATAAGCACTCATGTTGAATGAAACTTGGTTTAGAGTCCTAGAAACGCGTTGTTAGATGTTTCATAAGTTCGTCAAACTAGTACAAAGTTCATTGAGACACTTATAAACACTCATGTTGCATAAAACTTGGTTTAGAGTCCTAGAAACGTGTTGTTAGATATTTCATAAGTTCGTCAAACTAATACAAAGCTCATCGAGACACATATAAGCACTCATGTTGAATGAAACTTGGTTTAGAGTCCTAGAAACGCATTGTTAGATGTTTCATAAGTTTTTCAGACTAGTACAAAGCTCACTGAGACACTTATAAGCACTCATGTTGCATGAAACTTGGTTTAGAGTCCTAGAAACGCGTTGTTAGATGTTTCATAAATTCGTCAAAATAGTACAAAGCTCATTGAGACACATATAAGCACTCATGTTGCATGAAACTAGGTTTAGAGTCCTAGAAACGCGTTGTTAGATGTTTCATAAGTTCGTCAAACTTGTACAAAGCTCATTGAGACACTTATAAGCACTCATGTTGCATGAAACTTAGTTTAAAGTCCTAGCAACCACGTTGTTAGATGTTTCAGAAGTTCGTCAAACTAGTTAAAAGCTCATTGAGACAATATAAGCACTCATGTTGAATGAAACTTGGTTTAGAGTCCTAGAAACGCATTGTTAGATGTTTCATAAGTTCGTCAAACTAGTACAAAGATCATTGAGACACTTATAAACACTCATGTTGCATAAAACTTGGTTTAGAGTCCTAGAAACGCGTTGTTAGATATTTCATAAGTTCGTCAAACTAGTACAAAGCTCATCGAGAAACATATAAGCACTCATGTTGCATGAAACTTGGTTTAGAGTCCTAGAAACGCGTTGTTAGATGTTTCATAAGTTCGTCAAACTTGTACAAAGCTCATTGAGCCACTTATAAGCACTCATGTTGCATGAAACTTAGTTTAAAGTCCTAGCAACCACGTTGTTAGATGTTTCAAAAGTTCGTCAAACTAGTTAAAAGCTCATTGAGACACATATAAGCACTCATGTTGAATAAAACTTGGTTTAGAGTCCTAGAAACGCGTTGTTAGATGTTTCATAAGTTCGTCAAACTAGGACAAAGCTCATTGAGACACTTATAAGCACTCATGTTGAATGAAACTTGGTTTAGAGTCCTAGAAACGCGTTGTTAGATGTTTCATAAGTTCTTCAGACTAGTACAAAGCTCATTGAGACACTTATAAACACTCATGTTGCATGAAACCTTGTTTAGAGTCCTAGAAACGCGTTGTTAGATGTTTCATAAGTTCGTCAAACTTGTACAAAGCTCATTGAGACACTTATAAGCATTCATGTTGCCTGAAACTTAGTTTAGAGTCCTAGAAACCCGTTGTTAGATGTTTCATAAATTCGTCAAACTTTTACAAAGCTCATTGAGACACTTATAAGCACTAATGTTGCATGAACCTTAGTTTAAAGTCCTAGAAACGCGTTGTTAGATATTTCATAAGTTCGTCAAACTAGTACAAAGCTCATCGAGACACATATAAGCACTCATGTTGCATGAAACTTGGTTTAGAGTCCTAGAAACGCGTTGTTAGATGTTTCATAAGTTCGTCAAACTTGTACAAAGCTCATTGAGACACTTATAAGCACTCATGTTGCATGAAACTTAGTTTAAAGTCCTAGAAACCACGTTGTTAGATGTTTCAGAATTTCGTCAAACTAGTTAAAAGCTCATTGAGACACATATAATCACTCATGTTGAATAAAACTTGGTTTAGAGTCCTAGAAACACGTTGTTAGATGTTTCATAGGTTCGTCAAACTAGTACAAAGCTCATTGAGACACTTATAAACACTCATGTTGCATGAAACTTAGTTTAGAGTCCTAGAAACGTGTTGTTAGATGTTTCATAAGTTCGTCAAACTAGTACAAAGCTCATTGAGACACATATAAGCACTCATGTTACATGAAACTTGGGTTAGAGTCCTAGAAACTCGTTGTTAGATGTTTCATAAGTTCGTCAAACTTGTACAAAGCTCATTGAGACACATATAAGCACTCATGTTGAATGAAACTTGGTTTATAGTCCTAGAAACGCGTTGTTAGATGTTTCATAAGTTCTTCAGACTAGTACAAAGCTCATTGAGACACTTATAAACACTCATGTTGCATGAAACTTGGTTTAGATTCCTAGAAACGCGTTGTTAGATGTTTCATATGTTCGTCAAACTAGTACAAAGCTCATTGAGACACATATAAGCACTCATGTTACATGAAACTTGGTTTAGAGTCCTGAAACGCGTTGTTAGATGTTTCATAAGTTCGTCAAACTTGTACAAAGCTCATTGAGACACTTATAAGCACTCATGTTGAATGAAACTTGGTTTGGGTCCTAGAAACGTGTTGTTAGATGTTTCATAAGTTCGTCAAACTTATACAAACTCATTGAGACAGTTATAAGGACTCATGTTGCATGAAACTTAGTTTAAAGTTCTAGCAACCACGTTGTTACATGTTTCAGAAGTTCGTCAAACTAGTTAAAAGCTCATTGAGACACATGTAAGCACTCAAGTTACATGAAACTTGGTTTAGAGTCCTAGAAACGCGTTGTTAGATGTTTCATAAGTTTGTCAAACTTGTACAAATTAATCTCATTGAGCCACTTATAAGCACTCATGTTGCATGAAACTTAGTTTAAAGTCCTAGCAACCACGTTGTTAGATGTTTCAGAAGTTCGTCAAACTAGTTAAAAGCTCATTGAGACACATATAAGCACTCATGTTGAATAAAACTTGGTTTAGAGTCCTAGAAACGCGTTTTTAGATGTTTCATAAGTTCGTCAAACTAGTACAAAGCTCATTGAGACACTTATAAGCACTCATGTTGTATGAAACTTGTTTTAGAGTCCTAGAAACGCGTTGTTAGATGTTTCATAAGTTCTTCAGACTAGTACAAAGCTCATTGAGACACTTATAAACACTCATGTTGCATGAAACTTGGATTAGATTCCTAGAAACGCGTAGTTAGATGTTTCATAAGTTCGTCAAACTAGTACAATGCTCATTGAGACACATATAAGCACTTATGTTACATGAAACTTGGTTTAGAGTCCTAGAAACGCGTTGTTAGATGTTTCATAAGTTCGTCAAACTTGTACAAAGCTCATTGAGACACTTATAAGCACTCATGTTGAATGAAACTTGGTTTGGGTCCTAGAAACGTGTTGTTAGATGTTTCATAAGTTCGTTAAACTTGTACAAAGCTCATTGAGACACTTATAAGCAATCATGTTGCATGAAACTTAGTTTAAAGTTCTAGCAACCACGTTGTTACATGTTTCAGAAGTTCGTCAAACTAGTTAAAAGCTCATTGAGACACATATAAGCACTCATGTTGCATGAAACTTGGTTTAGAGTCTTAGAAACGCGTTGTTAGATGTTTCATAAGTTCGTCAAACTTGTACAAAGCTCATTGAGACACTTATAAGCACTCATGTTGCATGAAACTTAGTTTAAAGTCCTAGCAACCACGTTGTTAGATGTTTCGAAGTTCGTCAAACTAGTTAAAAGCTCATTGAGACACATATAAGCACTCATGTTGAATAAAACTTGGTTTAGAGTCCTAGAAACGTGTTGTTAGATGTTTCATAAGTTCGTCAAACTAGGACAAAGCTCATTGAGACACTTATAAGCACTCATGTTGAATGAAACTTGGTTTAGAGTCCTAGAAACGCGTTGTTAGATGTTTCATAAGTTCGTCAAACTTGTACAAAGCTCATTGAAACACTTATAAGCACTCATGTTGCATGAAACTTAGTTTAAAGTCCTAGCAACCACGTTGTTAGATGTTTCAGAAGTTCGTCAAACTAGTTAAAAGCTCATTGAGACAATATAAGCACTCATGTTGAATGAAACTTGGTTTAGAGTCCTAGAAACGCGTTGTTAGATGTTTCATAAGTTCTTCAGACTAGTACAAAGCTCATTGAGACACTTATAAACACTCATGTTGCATGAAACCTTGTTTAGAGTCCTAGAAACGCGTTGTTAGATGTTTCATAAGTTCGTCAAACTAGTACAAAGCTCATTGAGACACATATAAGCACTCATGTTACATGAAACTTGGTTTAAAGTCATAGAAACGCGTTGTTAGATGTTTCATAAGTTCGTCAAACTTGTACAAAGCTCATTGAGACACTTATTAGCACTCGTGTTGAATGAAACTTGGTTTAGAGTCCTAGAAACGCGTTGTTAGATGTTTCATAAGTTTTTCAGACTAGTACAAAGCTCACTGAGACACTTATGAGCACTCATGTTGCATGAAACTTGGTTTAGAGTCCTAGAAACGCGTTGTTAGATGTTTCATAAATTCGTCAAAATAGTACAAATCTCATTGAGACACATATAAGCACTCATGTTGCATGAAACTTGGTTTAGAGTCCTAGAAACGCGTTGTTAGATGTTTCATAAGTTCGCCAAACTTGTACAAAGCTCATTGAAACACTTATAAGCACTCATGTTGCATGAAACTTAGTTTAAAGTCCTAGCAACCACGTTGTTAGATGTTTCAGAAGTTCGTCAAACTAGTTAAAAGCTCATTGAGACAATATAAGCACTCATGTTGAATGAAACTTGGTTTAGAGTCCTAGAAACGCGTTGTTAGATGTTTCATAAGTTCGTCAAAATAGTACAAAGTTCATTGAGACACATATAAGCACTCATGTTGCATGAAACTTGGTTTAGAGTCCTAGAAACGCGTTGTTAGATGTTTCATACGTTCGTCAAACTTGTACAAAGCTCATTGAGACACTTATAAGCACTCATGTTGCATGAAACTTAGTTTAAAGTCCTAGCAACCACGTTGTTAGATGTTTCAGAAGTTGGTCAAACTAGTTAAAAGCTCATTGAGACACATATAAGCACTCATGTTGAATGAAACTTGGTTTAGAGTCCTAGAAACGCGTTGTTAGATGTTTCATAAGTTCATCAAACTAGTACAAAGCTCATTGAGGCACTTATAAGCACTCATGATGAATTAAACATGGTTTAGAGTCCTAGAAACGCGTTGTTAGATGTTTCATAAGTTCATCAGACTAGTACAAAGCTCATTGAGACACTTATAAACACTCATGTTGCATAAAACTTGGTTTAGAGTTCTAGAAACACGTTGTTAGATGTTTCATAAGTTCGTCAAACTAGTACAAAGCTCATTGAGACACATATAAGCACTCATGTTGCATGAAACTTGGTTTAGAGTCCTAGAAACTCGTTGTTAGATGTTTCATAAGTTCGTCAAACTTGTACAAAGCTCATTGAGAAACTTATAAGCACTCATGTTGCATGAAACTTAGTTTAAAGTCCTAGCAACCAAGTTGTTAGATGTTTCATAAGTTCGTCAAACTAGTTAAAAGCTCATTGAGACACATATAAGCACTCATGTTGAATAAAACCTTGTTTAGAGTACTAGAAACGCGTTGTTAGATGTTTCATAAGTTCCTCAAACTAGTACAAAGCTCATTGATACACTTATAAGCACTCATGTTGAATGAAACTTGGTTTAGAGTCCTAGAAACGCGTTGTTAGATGTTTGTAAGTTCTACAGACTAGTACAAAGCTCATTGAGACACTTATAAGCACTCATGTTGCATGAAAATTGGTTTAGAGTCCTAGAAACGCGTTGTTAGATGTTTCATAAGTTCGTCAAACTTGTACAAAGCTCATTGAGACACTTATAAGCACTCATGTTGCATGAAACTTAGTTTAAAGTCCTAGCAACCACGTTGTTAGATGTTTCAGAAGTTCGTCAAACTAGTTAAAAGCTCATTGAGACACATATAAGCACTCATGTTGAATAAAACTTGGTTTAGAGTCCTAGAAACGCGTTGTTAGATGTTTCATAAGTTCGTCAAACTAGTACAAAGCTCATTGAGACCCTTATAAGCACTCATGTTGAATGAAACTTGGTTTAGAGTCCTAGAAACGCGTTGTTAGATGTTTCATAAGTTCGTCAAACTTTTACAAAGCTCATTGAGACACTTATAAGCACTAATGTTGCATGAAACTTAGTTTAAAGTCCTAGAAACGTGTTGTTAGATATTTCATAAGTTCGTCAAACTAGTACAAAGCTCATCGAGACACATATAAGCACTCATGTTGCATGAAACTTGGTTTAGAGTCCTAGAAACGCGTTGTTAGATGTTTCATAAGTTCGTCAAACTTGTACAAAGCTCATTGAGACACTTATAAGCACTCATGTTGCATGAAACTTAGTTTAAAGTCCTAGAAACCACGTTGTTAGATGTTTCAGAAGTTTGTCAAACTAGTTAAAAGCTCATTGAGACACATATAATCACTCATGTTGAATAAAACTTGGTTTAGAGTCCTAGAAACGCGTTTTTAGATGTTTCATAAGTTCGTCAAACTAGTACAAAGCTCATTGAGACACTTATAAGCACTCATGTTGTATGAAACTTGTTTTAGAGTCCTAGAAACGCGTTGTTAGATGTTTCATAAGTTCTTCAGACTAGTACAAAGCTCATTGAGACACTTATAAACACTCATGTTGCATGAAACTTGGTTTAGATTCCTAGAAACGCGTAGTTAGATGTTTCATAAGTTCGTCAAACTAGTACAAAGCTCACTGAGACACATATAAGCACTCATGTTACATGAAACTTGGTTTAGAGTCCTAGAAACGCGTTGTTAGATGTTTCATAAGTTCGTCAAACTTGTACAAAGCTCATTGAGACACTTATAAGCACTCATGTTGAATGAAACTTGGTTTGGGTCCTAGAAACGTGTTGTTAGATGTTTCATAAGTTCGTTAAACTTGTACAAAGCTCATTGAGACACTTATAAGCACTCATGTTGCATGAAACTTAGTTTAAAGTTCTAGCAACCACGTTGTTACATGTTTCAAAAGTTCGTCAAACTAGTTAAAAGCTCATCGAGACACATATAAGCACTCATGTTGAATAAAACTTGGTTTAGAGTCCTAGAAACGCGTTGTTAGATGTTTCATAAGTTCGTCAAACTAGTACAAAGCTCATTGAGACCCTTATAAGCACTCATGTTGAATGAAACTTGGTTTAGAGTCCTAGAAACGCGTTGTTAGATGTTTCATAAGTTTTTCAGACTAGTACAAAGCTCATTGAGACACTTATAAACACTCATGTTGCATGAAACTTGGTTTAGAGTCCTAGAAACGCGTTGTTAGATGTTTCATAAGTTCGTCAAACTAGTACAAAGCTCATTGAGACACATATAAGCACTCATGTTACATGAAACTTGGTTTAGAGTCCTAGAAACGAGTTGTTAGATGTTGCATAAGTTCGTCAAACTTGTACAAAGCTCATTGAGACACTTATAAGCACTCATGTTGAATGAAACTTGGTTTGGTTCCTAGAAACGCGTAGTTAGATGTTTCATAAGTTCATCAGACTAGTACAAAGCTCATTGAGACACTTATAAACACTCATTTTGCATAAAACTTGGTTTAGAGTCCTAGAAATGCGTTGTTAGATGTTTCATAAGTTCGTCAAACTAGTACAAAGCTCATTGAGACACATATAAGCACTCATGTTGCATGAAACTTGGTTTAGAGTCCTAGAAACGCGTTGTTAGATGTTTCATAAGTTCGTCAAACTTGTACAAAGCTCATTGAGACACTTATAAGCACTCATGTTGCATGAAACTTAGTTTAAAGTCCTAGCAACCACGTTGTTAGATGTTTCGAAGTTCGTCAAACTAGTTAAAAGCTCATTGAGACACATATAAGCACTCATGTTGAATAAAACTTGGTTTAGAGTCCTAGAAACGCGTTGTTAGATGTTTCATAAGTTCGTCAAACTAGGACAAAGCTCATTGAGACACTTATAAGCACTCATGTTGAATGAAACTTGGTTTAGAGTCCTAGAAACGCGTTGTTAGATGTTTCATAAGTTCTTCAGACTAGTACAAAGCTCATTGAGACACTTATAAACACTCATGTTACATGAAACCTTGTTTAGAGTCCTAGAAACGCGTTGTTAGATGTTTCATAAGTTCATCAAACTAGTACAAAGTTCATTGAGACACATATAAGCACTCATGTTACATGAAACTTGGTTTAGAGTCCTAGAAACGCGTTGTTAGATGTTTCATAAGTTCGTCAAACTTGTACAAAGCTCATTGAGACACTTATTAGCACTCGTGTTGAATGAAACTTGGTTTAGAGTCCTAGAAACGCGTTGTTAGATGTTTCATAAGTTTTTCAGACTAGTACAAAGCTCACTGAGACACTTATAAGCACTCATGTTGCATGAAACTTGGTTTAGAGTCCTAGAAACGCGTTGTTAGATGTTTCATAAATTCGTCAAAATAGTACAAAGCTCATTGAGACACATATAAGCACTCATGTTGCATGAAACTTGGTTTAGAGTCCTAGAAACGCGTTGTTAGATGTTTCATAAGTTCGTCAAACTTGTACAAAGCTCATTGAGACGAGACACATATAAGCACTCATGTTGCATGAAACTTGGTTTAGAGTCCTAGAAACGCGTTGTTATATGTTTCATAAGTTCGTCAAACTTGTACAAAGCTCATTGAGACACTTATAAGCACTCATGTTGCATGAAACTTAGTTTAAAGTCCTAGCAACCACGTTGTTAGATGTTTCAAAAGTTGGTCAAACTAGTTAAAAGCTCATTGAGACACATATAAGCACTCATGTTGAATGAAACTTGGTTTAGAGTCCTAGAAACACGTTGTTAGATGTTTCATAAGTTAGTCAAACTAGTACAAATCTCATTGAGGCACTTATAAGCACTCATGTTGAATTAAACACGGTTTAGAGTCCTAGAAACGCGTTCTTAGATGTTTCATAAGTTCATCAGACTAGTACAAAGCTCATTGAGACACTTATAAGCACTCATGTTGCATGAAACTTAGTTTAAAGTCCTAGCAACCAAGTTGTTAGATGTTTCATAAGTTCGTCAAACTAGTTAAAAGCTCATTGAGACACATATAAGCACTCATGTTGAATAAAACCTTGTTTAGAGTACTAGAAACGCGTTGTTAGATGTTTCATAAGTTCGTCAAACTAGTACAAAGCTCATTGAGACACTTATAAGCACTCATGTTGAATGAAACTTGGTTTAGAGTCCTAGAAACGCGTTGTTAGATGTTTGTAAGTTCTTCAGACTAGTACAAAGCTCATTGAGACACATATAAGCACTCATGTTGCATGAAACTTGGTTTAGAGTCCTAGAAACGCGTTGTTAGATGTTTCATAAGTTCGTCAAACTAGTACAAAGCTCATTGAGACACATATAAGCACTCATGTTACATGAAACTTGGTTTAGAGTCCTAGAAACGCGTTGTTAGATGTTTCATAAGTTCGTCAAACTTGTACAAAGCTCATTGAGACACTTATAAGCACTCATGTTGCATGAAACTTGGTTTAGAGTCCTAGAAACGCGTTGTTAGATGTTTCATAAGTTCGTCAAACTTTTACAAAGCTCATTGAGACACTTATAAGCACTCATGTTGCATGAAACTTAGTTTAAAGTCCTAGCAACTACGTTGTTAGATGTTTCAGAAGTTCTTCAAACTAGTTAAAAGCTCATTGAGACACATATAAGCACTCATGTTGAATGAAACTTGGTTTAGAGTCCTAGAAACGCGTTGTTAGATGTTTCATAAGTTCGTCAAACTAGTACAAAGTTCATTGAGACACTTATAAACACTCATGTTGCATAAAATTTGGTTTAGAGTCCTAGAAACGCGTTGTTAGATATGTCATATGTTCGTCAAACTAGTACAAAGCTCATCGAGACACATATAAGCACTCATGTTGCATGAAACTTGGTTTAGAGTCCTAGAAACACGTTGTTAGATGTTTCATAAGTTCGTCAAACTTGTACAAAGCTCATTGAGACACTTATAAGCACTCATGTTGCATGAAACTTAGTTTAAAGTCCTAGAAACCACGTTGTTAGATGTTTCAGAAGTTCGTCAAACTAGTTAAAAGCTCATTGAGACACATATAAGCACTCATGTTGAATAAAACTTGGTTTAGAGTCCTAGAAACACGTTGTTAGAAGTTTCATAGGTTCGTCAAACTAGTACAAAGCTCATTGAGACACTTATAAGCACTCATGTTGAATAAAACTTGGTTTAGAGTCCTAGAAACGCATTGTTAGATGTTTCATAAGTTCTTCAGACTAGTACAAAGCTCATTGAGACACTTATAAACACTCATGTTGCATGAAACTTAGTTTAGAGTCCTAGAAACGCGTTGTTAGATGTTTCATAAGTTCGTCAAACTAGTACAAAGCTCATTGAGACACATATAAGCACTCATGTTACATGAAACTTGGTTTAGAGTCCTAGAAACTCGTTGTTAGATGTTTCATAAGTTCGTCAAACTTGTACAAAGCTCATTGAGACACTTATAAGCACTCATGTTGAATGAAACTTGGTTTAGAGTCCTAGAAACGCGTTGTTAGATGTTTCATAAGTTCTTCAGACTAGTACGAAGCTCATTGAGACACTTATAAGCACTTATGTTGCATGAAACTTGGTTTAGAGTCCTAGAAACGCGTTGTTAGATGTTTGATAAGTTAGTCAAAATAGTACAAAGCTCATTGAGACACATATAAGCACTCATGTTGCATGAAACTTGGTTTAGAGTCCTAGAAACGCGTTGTTAGATGTTTCATAAGTTCGTCAAACTTGTAAAAAGCTCATTGAGACACTTATAAGCACTCATGTTGCATGAAACTTAGTTTAAAGTCCTAGCAACCACGTTGTTAGATGTTTCAGAAGTTCGTCAAACTAGTTAAAAGCTCATTGAGACACATATAAGCACTCATGTTGAATGAAACTTGGTTTAGAGTCCAAGAAACGCGTTGTTAGATGTTTCATAAGTTCGTCAAACTAGTACAAAGCTCATTGAGGCACTTATAAGCACTCATGTTGAATTAAACATGGTTTAGAGTCCTAGAAACGCGTTGTTGGATGTTTCATAAATTCATCAGACTAGTACAAAGCTCATTGAGACACTTATACACACTCATGTTGCATAAAACTTGGTTTAGAGTCCTAGAAACGCGTTGTTAGATGTTTCATAAGTTCGTCAAACTAGTACAAAGCTCATTGAGACACATATAAGCACTCATGTTGCATGAAACTTGGTTTAGAGTCCTAGAAACGCGTTGTTAGATGTTTCATAAGTTCGTCAAACTTGTACAAAGCTCATTGAGACACTTATAAGCACTCATGTTGCATGAAACTTAGTTTAAAGTCCTAGCAAACACGTTGTTAGATGTTTCAGAAGTTCGTCAAACTAGTTAAAAGGTCATTAAAACACATATAAGCACTCATGTTGAATGAAACTTGGTTTACAGTCCTAGAAACGCGTAGTTAGATGTTTCATAAGTTTTTCAGACTAGTACAAAGCTCACTGATACACTTATAAGCACTCATGTTGCATGAAACTTGGTTTAGAGTCCTAGAAACGCGTTGTTAGATGTTTCATAAATTCGTCAAAATAGTACAAAGCTCATTGAGACACATATAAGCACTCATGTTGCATGAAACTTGGTTTAGAGTCCTAGAAACGCGTTGTTAGATGTTTCATAAGTTCGTCAAACTTGTACAAAGCTCATTAAGACACTTATAAGCACTCATGTTGCATGAAACTTAGTTTAAAGTCCTAGCAACCACGTTGTTAGATGTTTCAGAAGTTCGTCAAACTAGTTAAAAGCTCATTGAGACAATATAAGCACTCATGTTGAATGAAACTTGGTTTAGAGTCCTAGAAACGCGTTGTTAGATGTTTCATAAGTTCGTCAAAATAGTACAAAGCTCATTGAGACGAGACACATATAAGCACTCATGTTGCATGAAACTTGGTTTAGAGTCCTAGAAACGCATTGTTATATGTTTCATAAGTTCGTCAAACTTGTACAAAGCTCATTGAGACACTTATAAGCACTCATGTTGCATGAAACTTAGTTTAAAGTCCTAGCAACCACATTGTTAGATGTTTCAGAAGTTGGTCAAACTAGTTAAAAGCTCATTGAGACACATATAAGCACTCATGTTGAATGAAACTTGGTTTAGAGTCCTAGAAACGCGTTGTTAGATGTTTCATAAGTTAGTCAAACTAGTACAAAGCTCATTGAGGCACTTATAAGCACTCATGTTGAATTAAACATGGTTTAGAGTCCTAGAAACGCGTTGTTAGATGTTTCATAAGTTCATCAGACTAGTACAAAGCTCATTGAGACACTTATAAACACTCATGTTGCATAAAACTTGGTTTAGAATCCTAGAAACGCGTTGTTAGATGTTTCATAAGTTCGTCAAACTAGTACAAAGCTCATTGAGACACATATAAGCACTCATGTTGCATGAAACTTGGTTTAGAGTCCTAGAAACGCGTTGTTAGATGTTTCATAAGTTCGTCAAACTTGTACAAAGCTCATTGAGAAACTTATAAGCACTCATGTTGCATGAAACTTAGTTTAAAGTCCTAGCAACCAAGTTGTTAGATGTTTCATAAGTTCGTCAAACTAGTACAAAGCTCATTGAGACAGATATAAGCACTCATGTTGAATGAAACCTTGTTTAGAGTACTAGAAACGCGTTGTTAGATGTTTCATAAGTTCGTCAAACTAGTACAAAGCTCATTGAGACACTTATAAGCACTCATGTTGAATGAAACTTGGTTTAGAGTCCTAGAAACGCGTTGTTAGATGTTTGTAAGTTCTTCAGACTAGTACAAAGGTCATTGAGACACTTATAAACACTTATGTTGCATGAAACTTGGTTTAGAGTCCTAGAAACGCGTTGTTAGATGTTTCATAAGTTCGTCAAACTAGTACAAAGCTCATTGAGACACATATAAGCACTCATGTTACATGAAACTTGGTTTAGAGTCCTAGAAACGCGTTGTTAGATGTTTCATAAGTTCGTCAAACTTGTACAAAGGTCATTGAGACACTTATAAGCACTCATGTTGCATGAAACTTGGTTTAGAGTCCTAGAAACGCGTTGTTAGATGTTTCATAAGTTCGTCAAACTTTTACAAAGCTCATTGAGACACTTATAAGCACTCATGTTGCATGAAACTTAGTTTAAAGTCCTAGCAACCACGTTGGTAGATGTTTCAGAAGTTCGTCAAACTAGTTAAAAGCTCATTGAGACACATATAAGCACTCATGTTGAATGAAACTTGGTTTAGAGTCCTATAAACGCGTTGTTAGATGTTTCATAAGTTCGTCAAACTAGTACAAAGATCATTGAGGCACTTATAAGCACTCATGTTGAATTAAACATGGTTTAGAGTCCTAGAAACGCGTTGTTGGATGTTTCATAAATTCATCAGACTAGTACAAAGCTCATTGAGACACTTATACACACTCATGTTGCATAAAACTTGGTTTAGAGTCCTAGAAACGCGTTGTTAGATGTTTCATAAGTTCGTCAAACTAGTACAAAACTCATTGAGACACATATAAGCACTCATGTTGCATGAAACTTGGTTTAGAGTCCTAGAAACGCGTTGTTAGATGTTTCATAAGTTCGTCAAACTTGTACAAAGCTCATTGAGACACTTATAAGCACTCATGTTGCATGAAACTTAGTTTAAAGTCCTAGCAACCACGTTGTTAGATGTTTCAGAAGTTCGTCAAACTAGTTAAAAGGTCATTAAAACACATATAAGCACTCATGTTGAATGAAACTTGGTTTACAGTCTTAGAAACGCGTTGTTAGATGTTTCATAAGTTCGTCAAACTAGTACAAAGCTCATTGAGACACTTATAAGCACTCATGTTGAATTAAACATGGTTTAGAGTCCTAGAAACGCGTTGTTAGATGTTTCATAAGTTCATCAGAGTAGTACAAAGCTCATTGAGACACTTATAAACACTCATGTTGCATAAAACATGGTTTAGAGTCCTAGAAACGCGTTGTTAGATGTTTCATAAGTTCGTCAAACTAGTAAAAAGCTCATTGAGACACATATAAGCACTCATGTGGCATGAAACTTGGTTTAGAGTCCTAGAAACGCGTTATTAGATGTTTCATAAGTTCGTCAAACTTGTACAAAGCTCATTGAGAAACTTATAAGCAATCATGTTGCATGAAACTTAGTTTAAAGTCCTAGCAACCAAGTTGTTAGATGTTTCAGAAGTTCGCCAAACTAGTTAAAAGCTCATTGAGACACATATAAGCACTCATGTTGAATTAAACTAGGTTTAGAGTACTAGAAACGCGTTGTTAGATGTTTCATAAGTTCGTCAAACTAGTACAAAGCTCATTGAGACACTTATAAACACTCATGTTGAATGAAACTTGGTTTAGAGTCCTAAAAGCGCGTTGTTAGATGTTTCATAAGTTCTTCAGACTAGTACAAAGCTCATTGAGACACTTATAAGCACTCATGTTGCATGAAACTTGGTTTAGAGTTCTACAAACACGTTGTTAGATGTTTCATAAGTTCGTCAAACTTGTAAAAAGATCATTGAGACACTTATGAGCACTCATGTTGCATGAAACTTAGTTTAAAGTCCTAGCAACCACGTTTTTAGATGTTTCAGAAGTTCGTCAAACTAGTTAAAAGCTCATTGAGACACATATAAGCACTCATGTTGAATAAAACTTGGTTTAGAGTCCTAGAAACGCGTTGTTAGATGTTTCATAAGTTCGTCAAACTAGTACAAAGCCCATTGAGGCACTTATAAGCACTCATGTTGAATTAAACATGGTTTAGAATCCTAGAAACGCGTTGTTAGATGTTTCATAAATTCATTAGACTAGTACAAAGCTCATTGAGACACTTATACACAGTCATGTTGCATAAAACTTGGTTTAGAGTCCTAGAAACGCGTTGTTAGATGTTTCATAAGTTCGTCAAACTAGTACAAAGCTCATTGAGACACATATAAGCACTCATGTTGCATGAAACTTGGTTTAGAGTCCTAGAAACGCGTTGTTAGATGTTTCATAAGTTCGTTAAACTTGTACAAAGCTCATTGAGACACTTATAAGCACTCATGTTGCATGAAACTTAGTTTAAAGTCCTAGCAACCACGTTGTTAGATGTTTCAGAAGTTCGTCAAACTAGTTAAAAGCTCATTGAGTCACATATAAGCACTCATGTTGAATAAAACTTGGTTTAGAATCCTAGAAACGCGTTGTTAGATGTTTCATAAGTTCGTCAAACTAGTACAAAGCTCATTGAGACACTTATAAGCACTCATGTTGAATGAAACTTGGTTTAGAGTCCTAAAAACGCGTTGTTAGATGTTTCATAAGTTCTTCAGACTAGTACAAAGCTCATTGAGACACTTAGAAACACTCATGTTGCATGAAACTTGGTTTAGAGTCCTAGAAACGCGTTGTTAGATGTTTCATAAGTTCATCAGACTAGTACAAAGCTCATTGAGACACTTATAAACACTCATGTTGCATAAAACTTGGTTTAGAGTCCTAGAAACGCGTTGTTAGATGTTTCATAAGTTCGTCAAACTAGTACAAAGCTCATTGAGACACATATAAGCACTCATGTTGCATGAAACTTGGTTTAGAGTCCTAGAAACGCGTTGTTAGATGTTTCATAAGTTCGTCAAACTTGTACAAAGCTCATTGAGAAACTTATAAGCAATCATGTTGCATGAAACTTAGTTTAAAGTCCTAGCAACCAAGTTGTTAGCAACCAAGTTGTTAGATGTTTCATAAGTTCGTCAAACTAGTACAAAGCTCATTGAGACACATATAATCACTCATGTTGCATGAAACTTGGTTTAGAGTACTAGAAACGCGTTGTTAGATGTTTCATAAGTTCGTAAAACTTGTACAAAGCTCATTGAGACACTTATAAGCACTCTTGTTGAATGAAACTTGGTTTAGAGTCCTAGAAACGCTTTGTTAGATGTTTCGTAAGTTCTTCAGACTAGTACAAAGCTCATTGAGACACTTATAAACACTCATGTTGCATGAAACTTGGTTTAGAGTCCTAGAAACGCGTTGTTAGATGTTTCATAAGTTCGTCAAAATAGTACAAAGCTCATTGAGACACATATAAGCACTCATGTTACATGAAACTTGGTTTAGAGTCCTAGAAACCCGTTGTTAGATGTTTCATAAGTTCGTCAAACTTGTACAAAGCACATTGAGACAACTTATAAGAACTCATGTTGAATGAAACTTGGTTTAGAGTCCTAGAAACGCGTTGTTAGATGTTTCATAAGTTCTTTAGACTAGTACAAAGCTCATTGAGACACTTATAAGCACTCATGTTGCATGAAACTTGGTTTAGAGTCCTAGAAACGCATTGTTAGATGTTTCATAAGTTCGTCAAACTAGTACAAAGCTCATTGAGACACATATAATCACTCATGTTGCATGAAACTTGGTTTAGAGTCCTAGAAACGCGTTGTTAGATGTTTCATAAGTTCGTCAAACTTGTACAAAGCTCATTGAGACACTTATAAGCACCCATGTTGCATGAAACTTAGTTTAAAGTCCTAGCAACCAAGTTGTTAATTGTTTCAAAAGTTCATCAAACTAGTTAAAAGCTCATTGAGACACATATAAGCACTCATGTTGAATGAAACTTGGTTTAGAGTCCTAGAAACGCGTTGTTAGATGTTTCGTAAGTTCGTCAAACTTGTACAAAGCTCATTGAGACACATATAAGCACTCATGTTGCATGAAACTTGCTTTAGAGTCCTAGAAACGCGTTGTTAGATGTTTCATAAGTTCGTCAAACTTGTACAAAGCTCATTGAGACACTTATAAGCACTCATGTTGCATGAAACTTAGTTTAAAGTCCTAGCAACCACGTTGTTAGATGTTTCAGAAGTTCCTCAAACTAGTTAAAAGCTCATTGACACACATATAAGCACTCATGTTGAATAAAACTTAGTTTAGAGTCCTAGAAACGCGTTGTTAGATGTTTCATAAGTTCGTCAAACTAGTACAAAGCTCATTGAGACCCTTATAAGCACTCATGTTGAATGAAACTTGGTTTAGAGTCCTAGAAACGCGTTGTTAGATGTTTCATAACTTCTTCAGACTAGTACAAAGCTCATTGAGACACTTATAAACACTCATGTTGCATGAAACTTGGTTTAGAGTCCTAGAAACGCGTTGTTAGATGTTTCATAAGTTCGTCAAACTAGTACAAAGCTCATTGAGACACATATAAGCACTCATGTTACATGAAACTTGGTTTAGAGTCCTAGAAACGCGTTGTTAGATGTTTCATAAGTTCGTCAAACTTGTACAAAGCTCATTGAGACACTTATAAGCACTCATGTTGAATGAAACTTGGTTTGGGTCCTAGAAACGCGTTGTTATATGTTTCATAAGTTCATCAGACTAGTACAAAGCTCATTGAGATACTTATAAACACTCATGTTGCATAAAACTTGGTTTAGAGTTCTAGAAACGCATTGTTAGATGTTTCATAAGTTCGCCAAACTAGTACAAAGCTCATTGAGACACATATAAGCACTCATGTTGCATAAAACTTGGTTTAGAGTCCTAGATACGCATTGTTAGATGTTTCATAAGTTCGCCAAACTAGTACAAAGCTCGTTGAGACACATATAAGCACTCATGTTACATGAAACTTGGTTTAGAGTCCTAGAAGCGCGTTGTTAGATGTTTCATAAGTTCTTCAGACTAGTACAAAGCTCATTGAGACACTTATAAGCACTCATGTTGCATGAAACTTGGTTTAGAGTCCTAGAAACGCATTGTTAGATGTTTCATAAGTTCGTCAAACTAGTACAAAGCTCATTGAGACACATATAATCACTCATGTTGCATGAAACTTGGTTTAGAGTCCTAGAAACGCGTTGTTAGATGTTTCATAAGTTCGTCAAACTTGTACAAAGCTCATTGAGACACTTATAAGAACCCATGTTGCATGAAACTTAGTTTAAAGTCCTAGCAACCACGTTGTTAGATGTTTCAGAAGTTCGTCAAACTTGTACAAAGCTCATTGAGACACTAATAAGCACTCATGTTGAAAGAAACTTGGTTTAGAGTCCTAGAAACGCGTTGTTAGATGTTTCATAAGTTCTTCAGACTAGCACAAAGCTCATTGAGACACTTATAAGCACTCATGTTGCATGAAACTTGGTTTAGAGTCCTAGAAACGCATTGTTAGATGTTTCATAAGTTCGTCAAACTAGTACAAAGCTCATTGAGACACATATAATCACTCATGTTGCATGAAACTTGGTTTAGAGTCCTAGAAACGCGTTGTTAGATGTTTCATAAGTTCGTCAAACTTGTACAAAGCTCATTGAGACACTTATAAGCACCCATGTTGCATGAAACTTAGTTTAAAGTCCTAGCAACCAAGTTGTTAGATTTTTCAAAAGTTCATCAAACTAGTTAAAAGCTCATTGAGACACATATAAGCACTCATGTTGAATGAAACTTGGTTTAGAGTCCTAGAAACGCGTTGTTAGATGTTTCGTAAGTTCGTCAAACTTGTACAAAGCTCATTGAGACACATATAAGCACTCATGTTGCATGAAACTTGGTTTAGAGTCCTAGAAACGCGTTGTTAGATGTTTCATAAGTTCGTCAAACTTGTACAAAGCTCATTGAGACACTTATAAGCACTCATGTTGCATGAAACTTAGTTTAAAGTCCTAGCAACCACATTGTTAGATGTTTCAAAATTCGTCAAACTAGTTAAAAGCTCATTGACACACATATAAGCACTCATGTTGAATAAAACTTGGTTTAGAGTCCTAGAAACGCGTTTTTAGATGTTTCATAAGTTCGTCAAACTAGTACAAAGCTCATTGAGACTCTTATAAGCACTCATGTTGAATGAAACTTGGTTTAGAGTCCTAGAAACGCGTTGTTAGATGTTTCATAAGTTCTTCATGACTAGTACAAAGCTCATTGAGACACTTATAAGCACTCATGTTGCATGAAACTTGGTTTAGCGTCCTAGAAACGCGTTGTTAGATGTTTCATATGTTCGTCAAACTAGTACAAAGCTCATTGAGACACATATAAGCACTCATGTTGCATGAAACTTGGTTTAGAGTCCTAGAACGCGTTGTTAGATGTTTCATAAGTTCGTCAAACTTGTACAAAGCTCATTGAGACACTTATAAGCACTCATGTTGCATGAAACTTAGTTTAAAGTCCTAGCAACCACGTTGTTAGATGTTTCAGAAGTTCGTCAAACTAGTTAAAAGCTCATTGAGTCACATATAAGCACTCATGTTGAATAAAACTTGGTTTAGAGTCCTAGAAACACGTTGTTAGATGTTTCATAAGTTCGTCAAACTAGTACAAAGCTCATTGAGACACTTATAAGTACTCATGTTGAATTAAACATGGTTTAGAGTCCTAGAAACGCGTTGTTAGATGTTTCATAAGTTCATCAGACTAGTACAAAGCTCATTGAGACACTTATAAACACTCATGTTGCATAAAACTTGGTTTAGAGTCCTAGAACCGCGTTGTTAGATGTTTCATAAGTTCGTCAAACTAGTACAAAGTTCATTGAGACACATATAAGCACTCATGTTGCATGAAACTTGGTTTAGAGTCCTAGAAACGCGTTGTTAGATGTTTCATAAGTTCGTCAAACTTGTACAAAGCTCATTGAGAAACTTATAAGCACTCATGTTGCATGAAACTTAGTTTAAAGTCCTAGCAACCACGTTGTTAGATGTTTCAGAAGTTCGTCAAACCAGTTAAAAGCTCATTGAGACACATATAAGCACTCATGTTGAATGAAACTTGGTTTAGAGTCCTAGAAACGCGTTGTTATATGTTTCGTAAGTTCGTCAAACTTGTACAAAGCTCATTGAGACACTTATAAGCACTCATGTTGCATGAAACTTGGTTTAGAGTCCTAGAAACGAGTTGTTAGATGTTTCATAAGTTCGTAAAACTTGTACAAAGCTCATTGAGACCCTTATAAGCACTCATGTTGAATGAAACTTGGTTTAGAGTCCTAGAAACGCGTTGTTAGATGTTTCATAAGTTCTTCAGACTAGTACAAAGCTCATTGAGACCCTTATAAGCACCCATGTTGCATGAAACTTGGTTTAGAGTCCTAGAAACGCGTTGTTAGATGTTTCATAAGTTCGTCAAACTAGTAAAAAGCTCATTGAGACACATATAAGCACTCATGTTGCATGAAACTTGGTTTAGAGTCCTAGAAACGCGTTGTTAGATGTTTCATAAGTTCGTCAAATTTGTACAAAGCTCATTGAGACACTTATAAGCACCCATGTTGCATGAAACTTAATTTAAAGTCCTAGCAACCACGTTGTTAGATGTTTCAGAAGTTCGTCAAACTTGTAGAAAGCTCATTGAGACACTTATAAGCACTCATGTAGAATGAAACTTGGTTTAGAGTCCTAGAAACCGCGTTGTTAGATGTTTCATAAGTTCTTCAAGCTAGTACTAAGCTCATTGAGACACTTATAAGCACTCGTGTTGCATGAAACTTGGTTTAGAGTCCTAGAAACGCGTTGTTAGATGTTTAATAAGTTTGTCAAAATAGAACAAAGCTCATTGAGACACATATAATCACTCATGTTGCATGAAACTTGGTTTAGAGTACTAGAAACGCGTTGTTAGATGTTTCATAAGTTCGTCAAACTTGTACAAAGCTCATTGAGACACTTATAAGCACCCATGTTGCATGAAACTTAGTTTAAAGTCCTAGCAACCAAGTTGTTAGATTTTTCAAAAGTTCATCAAACTAGTTAAAAGCTCATTGAGACACATATAAGCACTCATGTTGAATGAAACTTGGTTTAGAGTCCTAGAAACGCGTTGTTAGATGTTTCGTAAGTTCGTCAAACTTGTACAAAGCTCATTGAGACACATATAAGCACTCATGTTGCATGAAACTTGGTTTAGAGTCCTAGAAACGCGTTGTTAGATGTTTCATAAGTTCGTCAAACTTGTACAAAGCTCATTGAGACACTTATAAGCACTCATGTTGCATGAAACTTAGTTTAAAGTCCTAGCAACCACATTGTTAGATGTTTCAAAATTCGTCAAACTAGTTAAAAGCTCATTGACACACATATAAGCACTCATGTTGAATAAAACTTGGTTTAGAGTCCTAGAAACGCGTTTTTAGATGTTTCATAAGTTCGTCAAACTAGTACAAAGCTCATTGAGACCCTTATAAGCACTCATGTTGAATGAAACTTGGTTTAGAGTCCTAGAAACGCGTTGTTAGATGTTTCATAAGTTCTTCAGACTAGTACAAAGCTCATTGAGACACTTATAAACACTCATGTTGCATGAAACTTGGTTTAGCGTCCTAGAAACGCGTTGTTAGATGTTTCATATGTTCGTCAAACTAGTACAAAGCTCATTGAGACACATATAAGCACTCATGTTTCATGAAACTTGGTTTAGAGTCCTAGAACGCGTTGTTAGATGTTTCATAAGTTCGTCAAACTTGTACAAAGCTCATTGAGACACTTATAAGCACTCATGTTGCATGAAACTTAGTTTAAAGTCCTAGCAACCACGTTGTTAGATGTTTCAGAAGTTCGTCAAACTAGTTAAAAGCTCATTGAGTCACATATAAGCACTCATGTTGAATAAAACTTGGTTTAGAGTCCTAGAAACGCGTTGTTAGATGTTTCATAAGTTCGTCAAACTAGTACAAAGCTCATTGAGACACTTATAAGTACTCATGTTGAATTAAACATGGTTTAGATTCCTAGAAACGCGTTGTTAGATGTTTCATAAGTTCATCAGACTAGTACAAAGCTCATTGAGACGCTTATAAACACTCATGTTGCATAAAACTTGGTTTAGAGTCCTAGAACCGCGTTGTTAGATGTTTCATAAGTTCGTCAAACTAGTACAAAGTTCATTGAGACACATATAAGCACTCATGTTGCATGAAACTTGGTTTAGAGTCCTAGAAACGCGTTGTTAGATGTTTCATAAGTTCGTCAAACTTGTACAAAGCTCATTGAGAAACTTATAAGCACTCATGTTGCATGAAACTTAGTTTAAAGTCCTAGCAACCACGTTGTTAGATGTTTCAGAAGTTCGTCAAACCAGTTAAAAGCTCATTGAGACACATATAAGCACTCATGTTGAATGAAACTTGGTTTAGAGTCCTAGAAACGCGTTGTTATATGTTTCGTAAGTTCGTCAAACTTGTACAAAGCTCATTGAGACACTTATAAGCACTCATGTTGCATGAAACTTGGTTTAGAGTCCTAGAAACGAGTTGTTAGATGTTTCATAAGTTCGTAAAACTTGTACAAAGCTCATTGAGACCCTTATAAGCACTCATGTTGAATGAAACTTGGTTTAGAGTCCTAGAAACGCGTTGTTAGATGTTTCATAAGTTCTTCAGACTAGTACAAAGCTCATTGAGACCCTTATAAGCACCCATGTTGCATGAAACTTGGTTTAGAGTCCTAGAAACGCGTTGTTAGATGTTTCATAAGTTCGTCAAACTAGTAAAAAGCTCATTGAGACACATATAAGCACTCATGTTGCATGAAACTTGGTTTAGAGTCCTAGAAACGCGTTGTTAGATGTTTCATAAGTTCGTCAAATTTGTACAAAGCTCATTGAGACACTTATAAGCACCCATGTTGCATGAAACTTAATTTAAAGTCCTAGCAACCACGTTGTTAGATGTTTCAGAAGTTCGTCAAACTTGTAGAAAGCTCATTGAGACACTTATAAGCACTCATGTAGAATGAAACTTGGTTTAGAGTCCTAGAAACCGCGTTGTTAGATGTTTCATAAGTTCTTCAAGCTAGTACTAAGCTCATTGAGACACTTATAAGCACTCGTGTTGCATGAAACTTGGTTTAGAGTCCTAGAAACGCGTTGTTAGATGTTTAATAAGTTTGTCAAAATAGAACAAAGCTCATTGAGACACATATAAGCACTCATGTTGCATGAAACTTGGTTTAGAGTCCTAGAAACGCGTTGTTAGATGTTTCATAAGTTCGTCAAACTTGTACAAAGCTCATTGAGACACTTATAAGCACTCATGTTGCATGAAACTTAGTTTAAAGTCCTAGCAACCACGTTGTTAGATGTTTCAGAAGTTCGTCAAACTAGTTAAAAGCTCATTGAGACACATATAAGCACTCTTGTTGAATGAAACTTGGTTTAGAGTCCTAGAAACGCGTTGTTAGATGTTTCATAAGTTCGTCAAACTAGTACAAAGCTCATTGAGACACTTATAAGCACTCATGTTGCATGAAACTTGGTTTAGAGTCCTAGAAACGAGTTGTTAGATGTTTCATAAGTTCGTCAAACTTGTACAAAGCTCATTGAGCACTTATAGGCACTTATGTTGAATGAAACTTGGTTTAGAGTCCTAGAAACACGTTGTTAGATGTTTCATAAGTTCTCCAGACTAGTACAAAGCTCATTGAGACCCTTATAAGCACTCATGTTGCATGAAACTTGGTTTAGAGTCCTAGAAACGCGTTGTTAGATGTTTCATAAGTTCGTCAAACTAGTAAAAAGCTCATTGAGACACATATAAGTACTCATGTTGCATGAAACTTGGTTTAGAGTCCTAGAAACACGTTGTTAGATGTTTCATAAGTTCGTCAAACTTGTACAAAGCTCATTGAGACACTTATAAGCACCCATGTTGCATGAAACTTAATTTAGAGTCCTAGCAACCACGTTGTTAGATGTTTCAGAAGTTCGTCAAACTTGTAGAAAGCTCATTGAGACACTTATAAGCACTCATGTAGAATGAAACTTGGTTTAGAGTCCTAGAAACCGCGTTGTTAGATGTTTCATAAGTTCTTCAAGCTAGTACTAAGCTCATTGAGACACTTATAAGCACTCGTGTTGCATGAAACTTGGTTTAGAGTCCTAGCAACGCGTTGTTAGATGTTTCAGAAGTTCGTCAAACTAGTTAAAAGCTCATTGAGACACATATAAGCACTCTTGTTGTATGAAACTTGGTTTAGAGTCCTAGAAACGCGTTGTTAGATGTTTCATAAGTTCGTTAAACTTGTACAAAGCTCATTGAGACACTTATAAGCACTCATGTTGCATGAAACTTAGTTTAAAGTCCTAGCAACCACGTTGTTAGATGTTTCGGAAGTTCGTCAAACTAGTTAAAAGCTCATTGAGACACATATAAGCACTCATGTTGAATAAAACTTGGTTTAGAGTCCTAGAAACGCGTTGTTAGATGTTTCGTAAATTCGTCAAACTTGTACAAAGCTCATTGAGACACTTATAAGCACTCATGTTGCATGAAACTTGGTTTAGAGTCCTAGAAACGAGTTGTTAGATGTTTCATAAGTTCGTTAAACTTGTACAAAGGTTATTGAGACACTTATAAGCAGTCATGTTGAATGATACCTTGTTTAGAGTCCTAGAAACGCGTTGTTAGTGTTTCATAAGTTCTTCAGACTAGTACAAAGCTCATTGAGACACTTATAAGCACTCATGTTGCACGAAACTTGGTTT
The DNA here is from genome assembly GCA_963556525.1 of Cochlearia excelsa. Taxonomy (NCBI): domain Eukaryota; kingdom Viridiplantae; phylum Streptophyta; class Magnoliopsida; order Brassicales; family Brassicaceae; genus Cochlearia; species Cochlearia excelsa. Next base: position 31,206,370 of record OY748327.1, on the reverse strand, counting down.
AGAGTCCTAGAAACGCGTTGTTAGATGTTTCATAAGTTCGTCAAACTAGTAAAAAGCTCATTGAGACACATATAAGCACTCATGTTGCATGAAACTTGGTTTAGAGTCCTAGAAACGCGTTGTTAGATGTTTCATAAGTTCGTCAAACTTGTACAAAACTCATTGAGACACTTATAAGCACCCATGTTGCATGAAACTTAGTTTAAAGTGCTAGCAACCCCGTTGTTAGATCTTTCAGAAGTTCGTCAAACTTGTAGAAAACTTATTGAGACAGTTATGAGCACTCATGTAGAATGAAACTTGGTTTAGAGTCCTAGAAACCGCGTTGTTAGATGTTTCATAAGTTCTTCAAGCTAGTACTAAGCTCATTGAGACACTTATAAGCACTCATGTTGCATGAAACTTGGTTTAGAGTCCTAGAAACGCGTGGTTAGATGTTTCATAAGTTCGTCAAACTAGTACAAAGCTCATTGAGACACATATAAGCATGAAACTTGGTTTAGAGTCCTAGAAACACGTCGTTAGATGTTTCATAAGTTCGTCAAACTTGTACAATGCTCATTGAGACATTTATAAGCACTCGTGTTGCATGAAACTTGGTTTAGAGTCCTAGAAACGCGTTGTTAGATGTTTCATAAGTTCGTCAAACTTGTACAAAGCTCATTGAGACACTTATAAGCACTCATGTTGAATGAAACTTAGTTTAAAGTCCTAGCAACCACGTTGTTAGATGTTTCATAAGTTCGTCAAACTAGTTAAAAGCTCATTGGGACACATATAAGCACTCATGTTGAATGAAACTTGGTTTAGAGTCCTAGAAACGCGTTGGTAGATGTTTCATAAGTTCGTCAAACTAGTACAAAGCTCATTGAGACACTTATAAGCACTCATGTTGCATGAAACTTGGTTTAGAGCCCTAGAAACGAGGTGTTAGATGTTTCATAAGTTCGTCGAACTAGTACAAAGCTCATTGAGACACTTATAAGCACTCATGTTGAATGAAACTTGATTTAGAGTCCTAGAAACGCGTTGTTAGATGTTTCATAAGTTCTTCAGACTAGTACAAAGCTCATTGAGACACTTATAAATACTCATGTTGCATGAAACTTGGTTTAGAGTCCTAGAAACGCGTTGTTAGATGGTTCATAAGTTCGACAAACTAGTACAAAGCTCATTGAGACACTTATAAGCACTCATGTTGAATTAAACTTGGTTTAGAGTCCTAGAATCGCGTTGTTAGATGTTTCATAAGTTCGTCAAACTTGTACAAAGCTCATTGAGACACTTATAAGCACTCATGTAGAATGAAACTTGGTTTAGAGTCCTAGAAACCGCGTTGTTAGATGTTTCATAAGTTCTTCAAGCTAGTACTAAGCTCATTGAGACACTTATAAGCACTCGTGTTGCATGAAACTTGGTTAAGAGTCATAGAAATGGGTTGTTTGATGTTTCATAAGCTCCTCAAACTTGTACAAAGTTCATTCAGACACTTATAAGCACTCATGTTGCATGAAATTGGTTTAAAGTCCTAGAAACGTGTTGTTAGATGTTTCATAAGTTCGTCAAACTTGTACAAAACTCATTGATACACTTATAAGCCCTCATGTTGCATGAAACTTGGTTTAGAGTCCTAGAAACGCGTTGTTTGATGTTTCATAAGTTGGCTAAAAGCTCACTGAGACACTTATAAGCACTCATGTTGCATGAAACTTGGTTTAGATTCCTAGAAAGGCGTTGTTAGATATTTTATAAGTTCGTCAAACTTGTACAAAGCTCATTGAGACACTTATAAGCACTCATGTTGCAAGAAACTTGGTTTAGAGTCCTAGAAACGCGTTGTTTGATGTTTCATAAGTTCGCCAAACTTGTACAAACCTCACTGAGACATTTATAATCACTCATGTTGCATGAAACTTTGTTTAGAGTCCTAGAAAGGCGTTGTTAGATGTTTCATAAGTTCGTCAAACTTGTACAAAGCTCATTGAGACACTTTTAAGCACTCATGTTGCATGAAACTTAGTTTGGAGTCCAAGAAACGAGTTGTTAGATGTTTCACAAGTTCGTCAAACTTGTACAAAGCTCATTGAGACACTTATAATAACTCATGTTGCATGAAACTGGGTTTAGAGTCCTTGAAAAGGCGTTGTTATATGTTTCATAAGTTCGTCAAACTCGTACAAAGCTATTGATACACTTATAATCACTCATGTTGCATGAAACTTGGTTTAGAGTCCTAGAAATGGGTTGTTTGATGTTTCATAAGTTCGCCAAACTTGTACAAAGCTCATTGAGACACTTATAAGCACTCATGTTGCATGAGACTTGGTTTTGAGTCGTAGAAACGCGTTGTTAGATATTTCATAAGCTCGTAAAACTTGTACAAAGCTCATTCAGACACTTATAAGCACTCATGTTACATGAAATTGGTTTAAAGTCCTAGAAACGTGTTGTTAGATGTTTCATAATTTTGTCAAAATTTTACAACGCTCATTGAGACACTTATAAGCACTCATTTTGCATGACACCTGGTTTAATGTCCTAGAAACTCGTTGTTAGATGTTTCATAAGTTCGTCAAACTTGTACAAAGCTCACTGAGACACTTATAAGCACTAATGTTGCATGAAACTTGGTTTAAAGTCCTAGAAACACGTCGTTAGATGTTTCATAAGTTCGTCAAACTTGTAAAAAGCTCATTGAGACATTTATAAGCACTCATGTTGCATGAAACTTGGTTTAGAGTCCTAGAAACGAATTGTTAGATGTTTCATAAGTTAGTCAAACTTGTACAAAGATCATTGAGGAAGTTATAAGCACTCATGTAGAATGAAACTTGGTTTAGAGTCCTAGAAACCGCGTTGTTAGATGTTTCATAAGTTCGTAAAACTTGTACAAAGCTCATTGAGACACTTAGAATCACTCATGTTTCATAAGTTCGTCAAATTTGTACAAAGAACATTGAGACACTTATAAGCACTCATGTTGCATGAAACTTGGTTTCGAGTCCTAGAAACACGTTGTTAGATGTTTCATAAGTTCTTCAAACTTGTACAAAGCTCATTGAGACACTTATAAACACTCATGTTGCATGAAACTTGGTTTAAAGTCCTAGAAACGCGTTGTTAGATGTATCATAATTTTGTCAAACTTGTACAATGCTCATTGAGACACTTATAAGCACTCATGTTGCAAGAAACTTGGTTTAGAGTGCTAGAAGCGCGTTTTTAGATGTTTCATAAGTTCGTAAAACTTGTACAACGCTCATTGAGACACTTATAAGCACTCATGTTGCATGAAACTTGGTTTAAAGTCCTAGAAAATGCGTTGCTAGATGTTTCATAAGTTCGTCAAACTTGTAAAAAGCTCATTGATACACTTATAAGCACTCATGTTGAATGAAACTTGGTTTAGAGTCCTAGAAACGCGTTGTTAGATGTTTCATAAGTTAGTCAAACTTGTACAAAGATCATTGAGGCACTTATAAGCACTCATGTAGCATGAAACTTAGTTTAGAGTCCTAGAAAACACGTTGTTATATGTTTCATAAGTTCTTCAAACTCGTACAAAGCTCATTGATACACTTATAATCACTCATGTTGCATAATACTTGGTTTAGAGTCCTAGAAACACGTCGTTAGATGTTTCATAAGTTCGTCAAACTTGTAAAAAGCTCATTGAGACATTTATAAGCACTCATGTTGCATGAAACTTGGTTTAGAGTCCTAGAAACGAATTGTTAGATGTTTCATAAGTTAGTCAAACTTGTACAAAGATCATTGAGGAAGTTATAAGCACTCATGTAGAATGAAACTTGGTTTAGAGTCCTAGAAACCGCGTTGTTAGATGTTTCATAAGTTCGTAAAACTTGTACAAAGCTCATTGAGACACTTAGAATCACTCATGTTTCATAAGTTCGTCAAATTTGTACAAAGAACATTGAGACACTTATAAGCACTCATGTTGCATGAAACTTGGTTTCGAGTCCTAGAAACACGTTGTTAGATGTTTCATAAGTTCTTCAAACTTGTACAAAGCTCATTGAGACACTTATAAACACTCATGTTGCATGAAACTTGGTTTAAAGTCCTAGAAACGCGTTGTTAGATGTATCATAATTTTGTCAAACTTGTACAATGCTCATTGAGACACTTATAAGCACTCATGTTGCAAGAAACTCTGTTTAGAGTGCTAGAAGCGCGTTTTTAGATGTTTCATAAGTTCGTAAAACTTGTACAACGCTCATTGAGACACTTATAAGCACTCATGTTGCATGAAACTTGGTTTAAAGTCCTAGAAAATGCGTTGCTAGATGTTTCATAAGTTCGTCAAACTTGTAAAAAGCTCATTGATACACTTATAAGCACTCATGTTGAATGAAACTTGGTTTAGAGTCCTAGAAACGCGTTGTTAGATGTTTCATAAGTTAGTCAAACTTGTACAAAGATCATTGAGGCACTTATAAGCACTCATGTAGCATGAAACTTAGTTTAGAGTCCTAGAAAACACGTTGTTATATGTTTCATAAGTTCTTCAAACTCGTACAAAGCTCATTGATACACTTATAATCACTCATGTTGCATAATACTTGGTTTAGAGTCCTAGAAATGGGTTGTTTGATGTTTCATAAGTTCGCCAAACTTGTACAAAGCTCACTGAGACATTTATAAGCACTCATGTTGCATGAGACTTGGTTTTGAGTCGTAGAAACGCGTTGTTAGATATTTCATAAGCTCGTCAAACTTGTACAAAGCTCATTCAGACACTTATAAGCACTCATGTTGCATGAAATTGGTTTAAAGTCCTAGAAACGTGTTGTTAGATGTTTCATAATTTCGTCAAACTTGTACAACGCTCATTGAGACACTTATAAGCACTCATGTTGCATGAAACTTGGTTTAATGTCCTAGAAGCGTGTTGTTAGATGTTTCATAAGTTCGTCAAACTTGTACAACACTCATTGAGACACTTATAAGAACTCATGTTGCATGAAACTTGGTTTAGAGTCCTTGAAAACGCGTTGTTATATGTTTCATAAGTTCGTCAAACTCGTACAAAGCTATTGATACACTTATAATCACTCATATTGCATGAAACTTGGTTTAGAGTCCTAGAAATGGGTTGTTTGATGTTTCATAAGTTCGCCAAACTTGTACAAAGCTCATTGAGACACTTGTAAGCACTCATGTTGCATGAGACTTGGTTTTGAGTCGTAGAAACGCGTTGTTAGATATTTCATAACCTCGTAAAACTTGTACAAAGCTCATTCAGACACTTATAAGCACTTATGTTACATGAAATTGGTTTAAAGTCCTAGAAACGTGTTGTTAGATGTTTCATAATTTCGTCAAAATTTTACAACGCTCATTGAGACACTTATAAGCACTCATTTTGCATGACACCTGGTTTAATGTCCTAGAAACTCGTTGTTAGATGTTTCATAAGTTCGTCAAACTTGTACAAAGCTCATTGAGACACTTATAAGCACTAATGTTGCATGAAATTTGGTTTAAAGTCCTAGAAACACGTCGTTAGATGTTTCATAAGTTCGTCAAACTTGTACAAAGCTCATTGAGACATTTATAAGCACTCATGTTGCATGAAACTTGGTTTAGAGTCCTAGAAACGAATTGTTAGATGTTTCATAAGTTAGTCAAACTTGTACAAAGATCATTGAGGAAGTTATAAGCACTCATGTAGAATGAAACTTTGTTTAGAGTCCTAGAAACCGCGTTGTTAGATGTTTCATAAGTTCGTAAAACTTGTACAAATCTCATTGAGACACTTATAAGCACTCATGTTTCATAAGTTCGTCAAATTTGTAGAAAGAACATTGAGACACTTATAAGCACTCATGTTGCATGAAACTTGGTTTCGAGTCCTAGAAACGCGTTGTTAGATGTTTCATAAGTTCTTCAAACTTGTACAAAGCTCATTGAGACACTTATAAACACTCATGTTGCATGAAACTTGGTTTAAAGTCCTAGAAACGCGTTGTTAGATGTATCATAATTTTGTCAAACTTGTACAATGCTCATTGAGACACTTATAAGCACTCATGTTGCAAGAAACTTGGTTTAGAGTGCTAGAAGCGCGTTTTTAGATATTTCATAAGTTCGTAAAACTTGTACAACGCTCATTGAGACACTTATAAGCACTCATGTTGCATGAAACTTGGTTTAAAGTCCTAGAAAATGCGTTGCTAGATGTTTCATAAGTTCGTCAAACTTGTAAAAAGCTCATTGATACACTTATAAGCACTCATGTTGAATGAAACTTGGTTTAGAGTCCTAGAAACGCGTTGTTACATGTTTCATAAGTTAGTCAAACTTGTACAAAGATCATTGAGGCACTTATAAGCAATCATGTAGCATGAAACTTAGTTTAGAGTCCTAGAAAACACGTTGTTATATGTTTCATAAGTTCTTCAAACTCGTACAAAGCTCATTGATACATTTATAATCACTCATGTTGCATAATACTTAGTTTAGAGTCCTAGAAATGGGTTGTTTGATGTTTCATAAGTTCGCCAAACTTGTACAAAGCTCACTGAGACACTTATAAGCACTCATGTTGCATGAGACTTGGTTTTGAGTCGTAGAAACGCGTTGTTAGATATTTCATAAGCTCGTCAAACTTGTACAAAGCTCATTCAGACACTTATAAGCACTCATGTTGCATGAAATTGGTTTAAAGTCCTAGAAACGTGTTGTTAGATGTTTCATAATTTCGTCAAACTTGTACAACGCTCATTGAGACACTTATAAGCACTCATGTTGCATGAAACTTGGTTTAATGTCCTAGAAGCGCGTTGTTAGATGTTTCACAAGTTCGTCAAACTTGTACAAAGCTCATTGAGACACTTATAATAACTCATGTTGCATGAAACTGGGTTTAGAGTCCTTGAAAACGCGTTGTTATATGTTTCATAAGTTCGTCAAACTCGTACAAAGCTATTGATACACTTATAATCACTCATGTTGCATGAAACTTGGTTTAGAGTCCTAGAAATGGGTTGTTTGATGTTTCATAAGTTCGCCAAACTTGTACAAAGCTCATTGAGACACTTATAAGCACTCATGTTGCATGAGACTTGGTTTTGAGTCGTAGAAACGCGTTGTTAGATATTTCATAAGCTCGTAAAATTTGTACAAAGCTCATTCAGACACTTATAAGCACTCATGTTACATGAAATTGGTTTAAAGTCCTAGAAACGTGTTGTTAGATGTTTCATACTTTCGTCAAAATTTTACAACGCTCATTGAGACACTTATAAGCACTCATTTTGCATGACACCTGGTTTAATGTCCTAGAAACTCGTTGTTAGATGTTTCATAAGTTCGTCAAATTTGTAAAAAGCTCATTTAGACACTTATAAGCACTAATGTTGCATGAAACTTGGTTTAGATTCCTAGAAAGGCGTTGTTAGATGTTTTATAAGTTCTTCAAACTTGTACAAAGCTCATTGAGACACTTATATGAACTCATGTTGCAAGAAACTTGGTTTAGAGTCCTAGAAACGCGTTGTTTGATGTTTCATAAGTTCGCCAAACTTGTACAAAGCTTACTGAGACACTTATAAGCACTCATGTTGCATGAAACTTGGTTTAGATTCCTAGAAAGGCGTTGTTAGATGTTTTATAAGTTCGTCAAACTTGTACAAAGCTCATTGAGACACTTATAAGCACTCATGTTGCAAGAAACTTGGTTTAGAGTCCTAGAAACGCGTTGTTTGATGTTTCATAAGTTCGCCAAACTTGTACAAACCTCACTGAGAAACTTATAATCACTCATGTTGCATGAAACTTTGTTTAGAGTCCTAGAAAGGCGTTGTTAGATGTTTCATAAGTTCGTCAAACTTGTACGAAGCTCATTGAGACACTTTTTAGCACTCATGTTGCATGAAACTTAGTTTGGAGTCCTAGAAACGAGTTGTTAGATGTTTCACAAGTTCGTCAAACTTGTACAAAGCTCATTGAGACACTTATAAGAACTCATGTTGCATGAAACTGGGTTTAGAGTCCTAGAAACGCGTTGTTAGATGTTTCATAAGTTCGTCAAACTTGTACAAAGCTCATTGAGACACTTATAAGCACTAATGTTGCATGAAACTTGGTTTAAAGTCCTAGAAACACGTCGTTAGATGTTTCATAAGTTCGTCAAACTTGTACAAAGCTCATTGAGACATTTATAAGCACTCATGTTGCATGAAACTTGGTTTAGAGTCCTAGAAACGAGTTGTTAGATGTTTCATAAGTTAGTCAAACTTGTACAAAGATCATTGAGGAAGTTATAAGCACTCATGTAGAATGAAACTTGGTTTAGAGTCCTAGACACCGCGTTGTTAGATGTTTCATAAGTTCGTAAAACTTGTACAAAGCTCATTGAGACACTTATAATCACTCATGTTTCATAAGTTCGTCAAATTTGTACAAAGATCATTGAGACACTTATAAGCACTCATGTTGCATGAAACTGTGTTTCGAGTCCTAGAAACGCGTTGTTAGATGTTTCATAAGTTCTTCAAACTTGTACAAAGCTCATTGAGACACTTATAAACACCCATGTTGCATGAAACTTGGTTTAAAGTCCTAGAAACGCGTCGTTAGATGTTTCATAAGTTTTTCAAACTTGTACAAAGCTCATTGAGACACTTATAAGCACTCATGTTTCATAAGTTCGTCAAATTTGTACAAAGAACATTGAGACACTTATAAGCACTCATGTTGCATGAAACTTGGTTACGAGTCCTAGAAACGCGTTGTTAGATGTTTCATAAGTTCTTCAAACTTGTACAAAGCTCATTGAGACACTTATAAACACTCATGTTGCATGAAACTTCGTTTAAAGTCCTAGAAACGCGTTGTTAGATGTATCATAATTTCGTCAAACTTGTACAATGCTCATTGAGACACTTATAAGCACTCATGTTGCAAGAAACTTGGTTTAGAGTGCTAGAAGCGCGTTGTTAGATGTTTCATAAGTTCGTAAAACTTGTACAACGCTCATTGAGACACTTATAAGCACTCATGTTGCATGAAACTTGGTTTAAATTCCTAGAAAATGTGTTGCTAGATGTTTCATAAGTTCGTCAAACTTGTAAAAAGCTCATTGATACACTTATAAGCACTCATGTTGAATGAAACTTGGTTTAGAGTCCTAGAAACGCGTTGTTAGATGTTTCATAAGTTAGTCAAACTTGTACAAAGATCATTGAGGCACTTATAAGCACTCATGTAGCATGAAACTTGGTTGAGAGTCCTAGAAAACGCGTTGTTAGATGTTTCATAAGTTCATCAAACTCGGACAAAGCTCATTGATACACTTATAGTCACTCATGTTGCATGAAACTTGGTTTTGAATCCTAGAAATGGGTTGTTTGATGTTTCATAAGTTCGCCAAACTTGTACAAAGCTCACTGAGACACTTATAAGAACTAATGTTGCAAGAAACTTGGTTTAGAGTCCTAGAAACGTGTTGTTTGATGTTTCATAAGTTCGCCAAACTTGTACAAACCTCACTGAGACACTTACAATCACTCATGTTGCATGAGACTTTGTTTAGAGTCCTAGAAAGGCGTTGTTAGATGTTTCATAAGTTCGTCAAACTTGTACGAAGCTCATTGAGACACTTTTAAGCACTCATGTTGCATGAAACTTAGTTTGGAGTCCTAGAAACGAGTTGTTAGATGTTTCACAAGTTCGTCAAACTTGTACAAAGCTCATTGAGACACTTATAAGAACTCATGTTGCATGAAACTGGGTTTAGAGTCCTAGAAACGCGTTGTTAGATGTTTCATAAGTTCGTCAAACTTGTACAAAGCTCATTGAGACACTTATAAGCACTAATGATGCATGAAACTTGGTTTAAAGTCCTAGAAACACGTCGTTAGATGTTTCGTAAGTTCCTCAAACTTGTACAAAGCTCATTGAGACATTTATAAGCACTCATGTTGCATGAAACTTGGTTTAGAGTCCTAGAAACGAGTTGTTAGATGTTTCATAAGTTAGTCAAACTTGTACAAAGATCATTGAGGAAGTTATAAGCACTCATGTAGAATGAAACTTGGTTTAGAGTCCTAGAAACCGCGTTGTTAGATGTTTCATAAGTTCGTAAAACTTGTACAAAGCTCATTGAGACACTTATAATCACTCATGTTTCATAAGTTCGTCAAATTTGTACAAAGAACATTGAGACACTTATAAGCACTCATCTTGCATGAAACATGGTTTCGAGTCCTAGAAACGCGTTGTTAGATGTTTCATAATTTCGTCAAACTAGTACAAATCTCATTGAGACACATATAAGCACTCATGTTGCATGAAACTTGGTTTAGAGTCCTAGAAACGCGTTGTTAGATGTTTCATAAGTTCGTCAAACTTGTACAAAGCTCATTGAGACACTTATAAGCACTCATGTTGCATGACTCTTGGTTTAATGTCCTAGAAACGCGTTGTTAGATGTTTCATAAGTTCGTCAAACTTGTACAACGCTCATTGATACACTTATAAGCCCTCATGTTGCATGCAACTTGGTTTAGAGTCCTAGAAACGCGTTGTTTGATGTTTCATAAGTTGGCTAAACTTGTACAAAGCTCCCTGAGACACTTATAAGCACTAATGTTGCATGAAACTTGGTTTAGATTCCTAGAAAGGCGTTGTTAGATGTTTTATAAGTTCGTCAAACTTGTACAAAGCTCATTGAGACACTTATAAGCACTCATGTTGCAAGAAACTTGGTTTAGAGTCCTAGAAACGCGTTGTTTGATGTTTCATAAGTTCGCCAAACTTGTACAAAGCTCACTGAGACACTTATAAGCATTCATGTTGCATGAAACTTGGTTTAGAGTCCTAGAAAGGCGTTGTTAAATGTTTCATAAGTTCGTCAAACTTGTAAAAAGCTCATTGAGACACTTTTAAGCACTCATTTTGCATGAAACTTAGTTTAGAGTCCTAGAAACGAGTTGTTAGATGTTTCATAAGTTCGTCAAAGTTGTACAAAGCTCATTGAGACACTTATAAGAACTCATGTTGCATGAAACCTTGTTAAGAGTCCTAGAAACGCGTTGTTAGATGTTTCATAAGTTAGTCAAACTTATACAAAGATCATTGAGACACTTATAAGCACTCATGTAGCATAAAACTTGGTTTAGATCCTAGAAACGCGTTGTTAGATGTTTCATAAGTTAGTCAAACTTGTACAAAGATCATTGAGGCACTTATAAGCTCTCATGTAGCATGAAACTTGTTTTAGGGTCCTAGAAAACGCGTTGTTAGATGTTTCATAAGTTCGTCAAACTCGTACAAAGCTCATTGATACACTTATAATCACTAATGTTGCATGAAACTTGGTTTAGAGTCCTAGAAACGCGTTGTTAGATGTTTCATAAATTCTTCAAACTTGTAGAAAGTTCATTGAGACACTTATAAGCACTCATGTTGCATGAAACTTGGTTTAAAGTTCTAGAAAAGCGTTGTTAGATGTTTCATAATTTTGTCAAACTTGTACAATGCTCATTGAGACACTTATAATAACTCATGTTGCATTAAACTTGGTTTAGAGTCCTAGAAGCGCGTTGTTGGATGTTTCATAAGTTCGTAAAACTTGTACAACGCTCATTGAGACACTTATAAGCACTCATGTTGCATGAAACTTGGTTTAAAGATCTAGAAAACGTGTTGCTATATGTTTCATAAGTTCGTCAAACTTGTACAAAGCTCATTGATACACTTATAAGCACTGATGTTGCATGAAACTTTGTTTAGAGTCCTAGAAACGCGTTGTTAGATGTTTCATAAGTTCTTCAAACTTGTACAAAGCTCATTGAGACACTTATAAACACTCATGTTGCATGAAACTTCGTTTAAAGTCCTAGAAACGCGTTGTTAGATGTATCATAATTTCGTCAAACTTGTACAATGCTCATTGAGACACTTATAAGCACTCATGTTGCATGAGACTTGGTTTAAACTCCTAGAAAACGCGTTGCTAGATGTTTCATAAGTTCGTCAAACTTGTAAAAAGCTCATTGATACACTTATAAGCACTCATGTTGAATGAAACTTGGTTTAGAGTCCTATAAACGCGTTGTTAGATGTTTCATAAGTTAGTCAAACTTGTACAAAGATCATTGAGGCACTTATAAGCACTCATGTAGCATGAAACTTGGTTTAGAGTCCTAGAAAACGCGTTGTTAGATGTTTCATAAGTTCGTCAAACTCGTACAAAGCTCATTGATACACTTATAATCACTCATGTTGCATGAAACTTGGTTTAGAGTCCTAGAAATGGGTTGTTTGATGTTTCATAAGTTCGCCAAACTTGTACAAAGCTCATTGAGACACTTATAAGAACTCATGTTGCAAGAAACATGGTTTAGAGTCCTAGAAACGCGTTGTTTGATGTTTCATAAGTTTGCCAAACTTGTACAAACCTCACTGAGACACTTATAATCACTCATGTTGCATGAAACTTTGTTTAGAGTCCTAGAAAGGCGTTGTTAGATGTTTCATAAGTTCGTCAATCTTGTACGAAGCTCATTGAGACACTTTTAAGCACTCATGTTGCATGAAACTTAGTTTGGAGTCCTAGAAACGAGTTGTTAGATGTTTCACAAGTTCGTCAAACTTGTACAAAGCTCATTGAGACACTTATAAGAACTCATGTTGCATGAAACTGGGTTTAGAGTCCTAGAAACGCGTTGTTAGATGTTTCATAAGTTCGTCAAACTTGTACAAATCTCATTGAGACACTTATACGCACTAATGTTGCATGAAACTTGGTTTAAAGTCCTAGAAACACGTCGTTAGATGTTTCATAAGTTCGTCAAACTTGTACAAAGCTCATTGAGACATTTATAAGCACTCATGTTGCATGAAACTTGGTTTAGAGTCCTAGAAACGAGTTGTTAGATGTTTCATAAGTTAGTCAAACTTGTACAAAGATCATTGAGGAAGTTATAAGCACTCATGTAGAATGAAACTTGGTTTAGAGTCCTAGAAACCGCGTTGTTAGATGTTTCATAAGTTCGTAAAACTTGTACAAAGCTCATTGAGACACTTATAATCACTCATGTTTCATAAGTTCGTCAAATTTGTACAAAGAACATTGAGACACTTATAAGCACTCATGTTGCATGAAACTTGGTTTCGAGTCCTAGAAACGCGTTGTTAGATGTTTCATAAGTTCTTCAAACTTTTACAAAGCTCATTGAGACACTTATAAACACCCATGTTGCATGAAACTTGGTTTAAAGTCCTAGAAACGCGTCGTTATATGTTTCATAAGTTTTTCAAACTTGTACAAAGCTCATTGAGACACTTATAAGCACTCATGTTTCATAAGTTCGTCAAATTTGTACAAAGAACATTGAGACACTTATAAGCACTCATGTTGCATGAAACTTGGTTACGAGTCCTAGAAACGCGTTGTTAGATGTTTCATAAGTTCTTCAAACTTGTACAAAGCTCATTGAGACACTTATAAACACTCATGTTGCATGAAACTTCGTTTAAAGTCCTAGAAACGCGTTGTTAGATGTATCATAATTTCGTCAAACTTGTACAATGCTCATTGAGACACTTATAAGCACTCATGTTGCAAGAAACTTGGTTTAGAGTGCTAGAAGCGCGTTGTTAGATGTTTCATAAGTTCGTAAAACTTGTACAACGCTCATTGAGACACTTATAAGCACTCATGTTGCATGAAACTTGGTTTAAAGTCCTAGAAAATGCGTTGCTAGATGTTTCATAAGTTAGTCAAACTTGTAAAAAGCTCATTGATACACTTATAAGCACTCATGATGAATGAAACTTGGTTTAGAGTCCTAGAAACGCGTTGTTAGATGTTTCATAAGTTAGTCAAACTTGTAAAAAGATCATTGAGGCACTTATAAGCACTCATGTAGCATGAAACTTGGTTTAGAGTCCTAGAAAACGCGTTGTTAGATGTTTCATAAGTTCGTCAAACTCATACAAAGCTCATTGATACACTTATAATCATTCATGTTGCATGAAACTTGGTTTTGAGTCCTAGAAATGGGTTGTTTGATGTTTCATAAGTTCGCCAAACTTGTACAAAGCTCACTGAGACACTTATAAGCACTCATGTTGCATGAGACTTTGTTTTGAGTCGTAGAAATGCGTTGTTAGATATTTCATAAGCTCGTCAAACTTGTACAAAGCTCATTCAGACACTTATAAGCACTCATGTTGCATAAAACTTGGTTTAGATCCTTGAAAACGCGTTGTTATATGTTTAATAAGTTCGTCAAACTCCTACAAAGCTATTGATACACTTATAATCACTCAGGTTGCATGAAACTTGGTTTAGAAGCCTAGTAATGGGTTGTTTGATGTTTCATAAGTTCGCCAAACTTGTACAAATCTCATTGAGACACTTATAAGCACTCATGTTGCATGAGACTTGGTTTTGAGTCGTAGAAACGCGTTGTTAGATATTTCATAAGCTCGTCAAACTTGTACAAAGCTCATTCAAACACTTATAAGCACTCATGTTGCATGAAATTGGTTTAAAGTCCTAGAATCGTGTTGTTAGATTTTTTATAATTTCGTCAAACTTGTACAACGCTCATTGAGACAATTATAGGCACTCATGTTGCATGAAATTTGGTTTAATGTCCTAGAAGTGCGTTGTTAGATGTTTCATAAGTTCGTCAAACTTGTACAACGCTCATTGAGACACTTATAAGCACTCATGTTGCATGAAACTTGGTTTTAAGTTCTAGAAAATGCGTTGCTAGATGTTTCATAAGTTCGACAAACTTGTAAAAAGCTCATTGATACACTTATAAGCCCTCATGTTGCAGGAAACTTGGTTTAGAGTCCTAGAAATGCGTTGTTTGATGTTTCATAGGTTGTCTAAACTTGTACAAAGCTCACTGAGACACTTATAAGCACTCATGTTTCATGAAACTTGGTTTAGAGTCCTAGAAACGTGTTGTTAGATGTTTCATAAGTTCGTCAAAATTGTACAAAGTTCATTGAGACACTTATAAGCACTCATGTTGCATGAAACTTGGGTTAAATTCCTAGAAACGCGTTGTTAGATGTTTCATAATTTTGTAAAACGCTCATTGAGACACTTATAATCACTCATGTTGCATGAAACTTGGTTTAGAGTCCTAGAAAGGCGTTGTTATATGTTTTATAAGTTCGTCAAACTTGTACAAAGCTCATTGAGACATTTATAAGCACTAATGTTGCATGAAACTTGGTTTAGAGTCCTAGAAACACTTCGTTGGATGTTTCATAAGTTCGTCAAACTTGTAGAAAGCTCATTGAGACATTTATAAGCACTCATGTTGCAGTAAACTTGGTTTAGAGTCCTAGAAACAAGTTTTTAGATGTTTCATAAGTTAGTCAAACTTGTACAAAGATCATTGAGGCACTTATAAGCACTCATGTAGCATGAAACTTGGTTTAGAGTCCTAGAAATCGCGTTGTTAGATGTTTCATAAGTTCGTAAAACTTGTACAAAGCTCATTGAGACACTTATAATCACTCATGTTGCATGAAACTTTGTTTAAAGTCCTAGAAACGCGTCGTTAGATGTTTCATAAGTTCGTCAAATTGTACAAAGCTCATTGAGACACTTTTAAGCACTCATGTTGCATGAAACTTAGTTTGGAGTCCTAGAAACGAGTTGTTAGATGTTTCACAAGTTCGTCAAACTTGTACAAAGCTCATTGAGACACTTATAAGAACTCATGTTGCATGAAACTAGGTTTAGAGTCCTAGAAACGCGTTGTTAGATGTTTCATAAGTTCGTCAAACTTGTACAAAGCTCATTGAGACACTTATAAGCACTAATGTTGCATGAAACTTGATTTAGAGTCCTAGAAACACGTCGTTAGATGTTTCATAAGTTCGTCAAACTTGTACAAAGCTCATTGAGACATTTATAAGCACTTATGTTGCATGAAACTTAGTTTAGAGTCCTAGAAACGAGTTGTTAGATGTTTCATAAGTTAGTCAAACTTGTACAAAGATCATTGAGGCACTAATAAGCACTCATGTAGAATGAAACTTGGTTTAGAGTCCTAGAAACCGCGTTGTTAGATGTTTCATAAGTTCGTAAAACTTGTACAAAGCTCATTGAGACACTTATAATCACTCATGTTGCATGAAACTTGGTTTAAAGTCCTAGAAACGCGTCGTTAGATGTTTCATAAGTTTTTCAAACTTGTACAAAGCTCATTAAGACACTTATAAGCACTCATGTTTCATAAGTTCGTCAAATTTGTACAAAGAACATTGAGACACTTATAAGCACTCATGTTGCATGAAACTTGGTTTCGAGTCCTAGAAACGCGTTGTTAGATGTTTCATAAGTTCTTCAAACTTGTACAAAGCTCATTTAGACACTTATAATCACTCATGTTGCATGAAACTTGGTTTAAAGTCCTAGAAACGCGTTGTTAGATGTATGATAATTTCGTCAAACTTGTAAAATGCTCATTGAGACACTTATAAGCACTCATGTTCCAAGAAACTTGGTTTAGAGTCCTAGAAGCGCGTTGTTAGATGTTTCATAAGTTCGTAAAACTTGTACAACGCTCATTTAGACACTTATAACCACTAATGTTGCATGAAACTTGGTTTAAAGTCCTCGAAAACGCGTTGCTAGATGTTTCATAAGTTCGTCAAACTTGAACAAAGCTCATTGAGACACTTTTAAGCACTCATTTTGCATGAAACTTAGTTTAGAGTCCTAGAAAGGAGTTGTTAGATGTTTCACAAGTTCGTCAAACTTGTACAAAGCTCATTGAGACACTTACAAGAACTCATGTTGCATGAAACCTTGTTTAGAGTCCTAGAAACGCGTTGTTAGATGTTTCATAAGTTAGTCAAACTTGTACAAAGATCATTGAGGCACTTATAAGCACTCATGTAGCATGAAACTTGGTTTAGAGTCCTAGAAAACGCGTTGTTAGATGTTTCATAAGTTCGTCAAACTCGTACAAAGCTCATTGATAAACTTATAATCACTCATGTTGCATGAAACTTAGTTTAGAGTCCTAGAAATGGGTTGTTTGATGTTTCATAAGTTCGCCAAACTTGTACAAAGTTCACTGAGACACTTATAAGCACTCATGTAGCATGAGACTTGGTTTTGAGTCGTAGAACCGCGGTGTTAGATATTTAATAAGCTCGTCAAACTTGTACAAAGCTCATTCAGACACTTATAAGCACTCATGTTGCATGAAATTGGTTTAAAGTCATAGAAACGTGTTGTTAGATGTTTCATAATTTTGTCAAACTTGTACAACGCTCATTGAGACACTTATAAGCACTCATGTTGCATGAAACTTGGTTTAATGTCCTAGAAGCGCGTTGTTAGATGTTTCATAAGTTCCTCAAACTTGTACAACGCTCATTGAGACACTTATAAGCACTCATGTTCCATGAAACTTGGTTTAGAGTCCTTGAAAACGCGTTGTTAGATGTTTCATAAGTTCGTCAAACTCGTACAAAGCTATTGATACACTTATAATCACTCATGTTGCATGAAACTTGGTTTAGAGTCCTAGAAATGGGTTGTTTGATGTTTCATAAGTTCGCCAAACTTGTACAAAGCTCATTGAGACACTTATAAGCACTCATGTTGCATGAGACTTGGTTTTGAGTCGTAGAAACGCGTTGTTAGATATTTCATAAGCTCGTCAAACTTGTACAAAGCTCATTCAAACACTTATAAGCACTCATGTTGCATGAAATTGGTTTAAAGTCCTAGAAACGTGTTGTTAGATGTTTCATAATTTCGTCAAACTTGTACAACGCTCATTGAGACACTTATAAGCACTCATGTTGCATGAAACTTGGTTTAATGTCCTAGAAGCGCGTTGTTAGATGTTTCATAAGTTCGTCAAACTTGTACAACGCTCATTGAGATACTTATAAGCACTCATGTTGCATGAAACTTGGTTTAAAGTCCTAGAAAATGCGTTGCTAGATGTTTCATAAGTTCGTCAAACTTGTAAAAAGCTCATTGATACACTTATAAGTCCTCATGTTGCATGAAACTTTGTTTAGAGTCCTTGAAACGCGTTGTTTGATGTTTCATAATTTGTCTAAACTTGTCCAAAGCTCACTGAGACACTTATAAGCATTCATGTTTCATGAAACTTGGTTTAGAGTCCTAGAAACGCGTTGTTAGATGTTTCATAATTTTGTCAAACTTGTAAAACGCTCATTGAGACACTTATAATCACTCATGTTGCATGAAACTTGGTTTAGAGTCCTAGAAAGGCGTTGTTAGATGTTTCATAAGTTCGTCAAGCTTGTACAAAGCTCATTGAGACACTTTTAAGCACTCATGTTGCATGAAACTTAGTTTAGAGTCCTAGAAACGAGTTGTTAGATGTTTCACAAGTTCGTCAAACTTTTACAAAGCTCATTGAGACACTAATAAGAACCCATCTTGCATGAAACTAGGTTTAAAGTCCTAGAAACGCGTTGTTAGATGTTTCATAAGTTCGTCAAACTTGTACAAAGCTCATTGAGACACTTATAAGCACTAATGTTGCATGAAACTTGGTTTAGAGTCCTAGAAACACGTCGTTAGATGTTTCATAAGTTCGTGAAACTTGTAGAAAGCTCATTGAGACATTTATAAGCACTCATGTTGCATGAAACTTGGTTTAGAGTCCTAGAAACGAGTTGTTAGATGTTTCATAAGTTAGTCAAACTTGTACAAAGATCATTGAGGCACTTATAAGCACTCATGTAGTATGAAACTTGGTTTAGAGTCCTAGAAACCGCGTTGTTAGTTGTTTCATAAGTTCGTAAAACTTGTACAAAGCTCATTGAGACACTTATAATCACTCACGTTGCATGAAACTTGGTTTAAAGTCCTAGAAACGCGTCGTTAGATGTTTCATAAGTTCGTCAAATTGTACAAAGCTCATTGAGACACTTATAAGCACTCCTGTTGCATGAAACTTGGTTTAGAGTCCTAGAAACGCGTCGTTAGATTTTTCATAAGTTCGTCAAACTTGTACAAAGCTAATTGAGACACTTATATGCACTCATATGGCATGAAACTTGGTTTAGTCCTAGAAACTCGTTGTTAGATGTATCATTGTTAGTTGAAATTTATAAAATCTCATTGAGACACTTATAAGCACTCATGTAGCATGATACTTGATTTAGAGTCCTAGAAACTGCGTCGTTAGTGTTGGAAAGTAGAGAATAGAAGGAGAGATTGTGAAGCTCTCAAGAGATTATGAAGAATCTATATATATGTGAGAATATGTGAAGAGAATAGTGTAGAGTTTCGTATGAAGAGAGGACTAGCCTCCTTAAATTGCAGATTTGATGTGCAGTTTAGAGATTAGATTATATTTGTGGAGAGATTATAGATTATGAAGAGAGGACTAGCCTCCTTAAATTGCAATGATGTGCATAAGATTAGCTTATATACGAAAATACAAGGTATCTAGGTACAATGTAGCCGCTTAAAGATAAGGCTTACACGGTTTAGTCAAGGAAGCATGTGGAGTCAAGCTCGTGCGTGTGGAGTCAAAGACGCGTCGTCCTGGTCCGTACAGTGAGCTGGCCTAGCTGCGTCTTATCCACAAGATAGCCGTTAGTAGCTTTATCAAATTGTTTATCTCCTTATCAAGCTCCTTATCACTTATCTCCTTTTTATTCTCCTTCCTTATCACCTTTGCCATATCATATTCTTGGACGCTTGTTAGATAGCTCTCTTTATTTGAATATTGCCTTCTAAGCCAAGTTTAAACATGTTTCGACCTAATGCCTTTGAAAGATTATCATTAGTCGTAACAGTTAGATGTTTCATATTGCTTCCTTCCTAGATATATAACAAGTTAGCAACAAGAGTCTTTATTAATATGGCTTCGTGCCATAAAGACTTTTAGAGGGGATCATGGTCTTTCAAGGCTTAAAAATAGACCATGATCTTTAACACAACCGAGGATCATTGTGACTTTTGAAATACTTTTATAACAAGTCACTTCTCTCGGATCATTGACTTAAGTGCACAAAGGCGGTCAATGATCTTAACAAATAGATCATCATGTCAAACTTATCCTATTTGGATTGACAAAAGTTATGATCATGTATCATTTCCCCATATCATAAATGATATGTTAGCCGAGGGTTCAACAAGATCATGAGTGCTCTTTAAACACCCAATGGTTCTTGGCTCTCTACCCTCTAAGAGAGTTTCGGATTCCATAAGACCTTAGGTGTTTAATCACAAGTGGATCTATGGTTCTTTACCCTTTGATTAAATCGGAGATCATTTGGATTAACCAAGGTCTTAAGTGCACATAGTCTTAAAGACATAAAGAATCAAACCACTTCACCAAACAAGGACTAGTGATTTTATTTTAGACATATAGACTTATGCAGACCTTGGATCCTATACCTTTCCAAGACACAAAAAACTTAACCATTTAAGGATTAGTGATTTGGTCTTTAACAAGAATCAAGACTTGGATGTTATAGTGGAGTATGAAGAGGATAAAAAGTATAGAGTTTAACCGATTCCTTAATTATCTCTCAAGATCTTTAGGACTCAAGGTAGCTACGAATCTCTTTATCCCCCCTTGTGTTTCAACTCACACAACCACCACTAAACCATCTTCATTGTCATTAGAAATTTGAAATTCAAACAAGAGCATGTACTTGAAAATTATAAAGATTGAAGCTTTAAGATGAAATATTAAATATTTCCCTTATAAAGACAATTAGTCGTACTTCAACAAATCTCTTCTTTGTCAAAACTTTTAAACATGAAAACCGACTAGTACATGCTCATAAATTTAAATAATACAAATAGATTTGGATTCAACAAGTCAATTAAGCACATAATACTTATTGAACAAAGATCACTTGCTTTTAGCTCTCACGTACTGAGCTTTTAACTTGATAACTTGGTCCTTGCCTAAAAGAGATTTTGGATTCAACACTAGGTTATACTCTTCATGATTTAACACAAGTGGTTCACTAACCTTTAAACTCTCAAGCTTCAAGTTTTGTTCTTGAATACTTGGTCATTGTTCTATGTCAAAGTTTAATAGATCACGAATTCATCAAGGTTCCTTAAGACTCATAAGAGTGAGGAAGTCATGGTTCTCATCTTTTGAACATTTGGCCTTATAAAAAGATTTTTTAAAGAGACTACACCATTAAGAAACCGATTTTACATGTAACTAGATCTATTAAAAGATCAAATCTTTTCATGAATTGTTCTTTGATAAGTGTGTTCTATAAAGAGGATTTGGATTCACCGAGTTATCTTTATCTCATAAGAGAATAAGAAGCTCGATTCTCTTCCTTTGATCTTTGTATGACAAGAAAGCATAGAGTTTCGGATTCAACATGTTTTGTTCTCACAAGAGACAATCAACATGGTTCTCTTACTCTTTTAGCTCGCAAGTTCCAAGCTTTGATGTTTTGGATACTTGTTCATAGCCTAAATGCCTATGCTAAGTGATTATTAGATTCGACAATGTTCCTTAAACTCCTATGAGCAAGGAATCCATGGTTCTCAACCAATAGCTTTCGGCATAATTAAGATCTTGTAAGAACAACACAAGCAAACTCGGATTTGCCATGTAGCAAGATTCAAAAATATAAGCTTTACATGAACCGGCCTTGTTTGGATTGTTCATAAATAGGGACATGGATTCATCATGTTCTTAATTATCACTCATAATTAGAAAAGCGAATCATGGTTCCTTCACCTATTAGATCTTAATGTTTATAAACATAAAAAGAGAACACCTTGGATTTATCAAGCCGCTTACACTCATAAGAGTAAAGGGACAAGATCTTATCCTCTATGGATCACAATTACCAAGCTATCTTGGTTGTTCTTGTTCATAGCCTTATGAAACTAAATAAAGACGAAAGGGTATCAGATTCATCAAGTTCTTACCCATAAACAAAAATAAGCTTGCAGAAATGCTTAGGAGAGGAGCTAAATGCTCTGATACCATGTTGGAAAGTAGAGGATAGAAGGAGAGATTGTGAAGCTCTCAAGAGATTATGAAGAATCTGTGTATATGTGAGAATATGTGAAGAGAATAGTGTAGAGTTTCGGTTTAGAGAGTAATGGAGATTTAGAGTTTAGAAAGAGTATTTGTGGAGAGATTATAGATTATGAAGAGAGGACTAGCCTCCTTAAATTACAATGATGTGCATAAGATTAGATTATATATGAAAATACAAGGAGTATCTAGGTATAATGTAGCCGCTTAGAGATAAGGCCTACACGCTTTAGTCAAGGAAGCATGTGGAGTCAAGCTCGTGCGTGTGGAGTCAAAGACGGGTCGCCCTGGTCCGTACGGTGAGCTAGCCTAGGTGCGTCTTATCCACAAGATAGCCGTTATTAGCTTTATCACATTGCTTATCTCCTGATCAAGCTCCTTATCACTTATCTCCTTTTTATTCTCCTTCCTTATCATCTTGGCCTTATCATCTTCTTGGGCGCTTGTTAGATAGCTCTCTTTATTTGAAGCTTGCCTTGTAAGTCAATTTTAAACATGTTTTGACCTAATGCCTTTGAAAGATTACCATTAGTCGTAACAGTTAGATGTTTCATATGTTCGTCAAACTTGTACAAAGGTCATTGAGACACTTATAAGAACGCATATTTAATGACACTTGGTTTAGAGTCCTAGAAACGCGTCGTTAGATGTTTTATAAGTTCTTCAAACTTATACAAAGCTCATTGAGACACTTATAAGCACTCCGATTGCATGAAACTTGGTTTAGAGTCCTAGAAACGCGTTGTTAGATGTTTCATAAGTTAGTCAAACTTGTACAAATCTCATTGAGACACTTACAATCACTCATGTTGCATGAAACTTTGTTTAAAACCCTAGAAACGCGTCGTTAGATGTTTCATAAGTTTTTCAAACTTATACAAATCTCATGGAGACATGATATGATCTTGCCAAGCTCACAACCTGAAGAGAAGAAGTTGATCCAACAACATGATAAGGACGAGCTCATACAAGGATATATCACTCGATCAAGAGCCAATGAGCTAGCTAGAGGAGTTCAATCAATGCTTGTAGATGACGAACAAGGAGGATTAGCAGGAAAGATCATCATCAAAGAGTTCATTCAGGCCGAGAAAGAAGACCAAGCTATTAGCCATTAAGTGACTAAGTATCTCGCTTGGTATTCTTTCCCTTTGCATAGATTTATCCCATTGGGTTTGCTGTGCAAGGGTTTTAACGAGGACAAGAAGAATGCTATGTCGGTTGCTTAATGATAATAGCTTGAAGAGTGTATGAGGCGAGGCACTACACACTACTCGCACTCGCTGTTCTATCCCCAACGCCTTGTTATTTTCTGTTTCTTTTAAACGTTGTGCTGTTTTGTGCACTTTCCTTTTTTGTTTAAAATGCATAAACCCTAAGAGGAGGAGCGACATGTGCTCTTCTTCTTTATATATCACGCCACCTTCTTCATAACAAAGCAGTCAAGCTTTATACAAAACACTTTCAACAAGTTACGACTCACAACGATTCATTCTCTTGAATTCGAGTCTCTGCCAAGCGCTTTGCTTACAAGAGATTCTGCAACCATCAAGCTAGTCACATCATCACTAGCTTGAGACGTCCATAAACCACCTCTCACGCTCCCACCTCCATAGCCACCGCCTCTCTTTTGTCACTTATCAATCCACCACCACCTAGGCTCAATATCATCACGCCACCATCAACAAACCATCAAACAGATTTATAACCTTCTGTTTGAGACGACCAACAACCATCTCTACCTTCTTCCATCCATACAACACCACCTGCTCTGTATTTGACCATTAGAGCCACCTCACATCACCCACAATCCGCATCTCCAAGCTCAGCCTCGTCTAGAGTCAAGATCACTAGGGACGATCGTATCAAGACACTTATAAGTACTCATGTTTCATAAGTTCGTCAAACTTTTACAAAGCTCATTGAGACACTTATAGCACTCATGATGCATGATACTTGGTTTAGAGTCCTAGAAACGCGTTGTTAGATGTTTCATACGTTCGTCAAACTTGTAGAAACCTCATTGAGACAATTATAAGCACTCATGTTGCATGAAACTTGGTTAAAGTCCTAGAAACGCGTTGTTAGATGTTTCGTCGTTCGTCAAACATGTACAACGCTCATTGAGACAGTTATAAGCACTCATGTTGCATGAAACTTATTTTAGAGTCCTAGAAACGCGTTGTTAGATATTTCATAAGTTCGTCAAACTTGTACAACGCTCATTGAGACACTTATAAGCACTCATGTTGCATGAAATTTTGTTTAAAGTCTTAGAAATTCGTTGTTAGATGTTTCATTCAAACTTGTACAAATCTCATTTAGACACTTATAAGCACTCATGTTGCATGAAACTTGGGTTGGAGTCCTAGAATTGCATTGTTAGATGTATCATAAGTTCGTAAAATTGTACAAAGCTCATTGAGATATTTATAAGCACTCATGTTGCATGAAACTTGGTTTAAAGTCCTATCAACGACATTGTTAGATGTTTCATAAGTTCGTGAAACTTGTACAAAGCTCATTGGGACACTTATAATCACTCATGTTTCTTATGTTCGTCAAACTTGTACAAAGCCCATTGAGACACTTATAAGTACTCATGTTGCATGAAACCTTATTTAGAGTCCTTGAAACGCGTTGTTAGATGTTTCATAAGTTCGTCAAACTTGTACAAAGCTCATTGAGACACTTATAAGCACTCATGTTGCATGAAACTTGGTTTAGAGTCCTAGAAACGCGTTGTTAGATGTTTCATAAGTTTGTCAAACTTGTACAAAGCTCATTGAGACACTTATAATCACTCATGTTGCATGAAACTTTGTTTAGAGTCCTAGAAACGCGTTGTTAGATGTTTCATAAATTCGTCAAACATGTACTAAGCTCATTGAGACACTTATAAGCACTCATGTTGCGTGAAACTTGGTTTAGAGTCCTAGAAACGCGTTGTTAGATGTTTCATAAGTTCGTCAAACATGTACAAAGCTCATTGAGACATTTATAAGCACACATGTTGCATGAAACTTTGTTTAGACTCCTAGCAACCACGTTGTTAGATGTTTCATAAGTAAGTGAAACTTGTACAAAGTTTATTGAGACACTTATAATCACTCATGTTTCATAAGTTCGTCAAACTTGTACAAAGCCCATTGAGACACTAATAAGCACTCATTTTGCATGAAACTTGGTTTCGAGTCCTAGAAACGCATTGTTAGATATTTCATAAGTTCGTCAAACTTGTACATAGCTCATTGAGACACTTATAAGCACTCATGTTGCATGAAACTTGGTTTAGAGTCCTAGAAACACGTTGTTAGATGTTTCATAAGTACGTCAAACTTGCACAAAGCTCATTGAGACACTTATAAGCACTCATGTTACATGAAACTTGGTTTAAAGTCCTAGAAACGCGTTGTTAGATGCTTCATAAGAGCATCTCCAATGGGAGTAATCAAACATGAGTTTCTTGAGAAAAAAGAAAAATAATAATAATTTTAAGGGAAGATTACTAAAGTAACCCACAATTTGACTTTTATTGTTAAAACGAACCTAATTTTTTTTTATAACTAGAATAATTCCTCTGAATTTTTCGCCCGAAACTGCCCCTCCTTCTCTTTGACAGGAGAAAAACAGTTTTCGAAATTGTCATTATGACGTCATAAAAAAAGCCAGCGCATTTAAACACACTAGTTATTTACAAAATTGCCACCACCAGCGAGGATAAGCCTGCCGCAGATTTATTTTACACGTTTTGTAGATTTAATTTGCCACGAAATTTTTAATATTTTGAAACTGCCGCAGATTTTGTCCCTTTTGATGCAGATTTTATTCGATTTACAGTGATGCAGATTTATTAAATATGCCGCAGACTTAATAAATTTGACGCAGACTTAATAAATCTGCGGCAGACTTATTAAATCTGCTTCACGTTAAAGATGTCTTATGCGTTTTGTAGATTTGTTGAAACGATTGTAGATTTGTTTTGGAGTTTGTAGATTTTTTGGCGCTTACTTAACAATTTGTCTTTATGTGCGTGACTTTAACTTCATCGGTGAAATCGATGTAGATTTAGTTTTTCTTAGTTTTCTCATCAACCACCATCGCCATTGTAGATCCAGTTTTTCTTAGCTATTTCATAAATTATCATCTCCGTTTTTTGCATCGGTAGTCCCTTGTCGTCGTCGTCGCCGTAGTCGTTATCTTTTGCGGCTACTGTTCGTCGTTGGCTTCATGTTCGTTGTCTTCTTCGGGGTTGTCTTCATCGTCGTTGTCTTCGTCAGCGTGATTTTTGTCGTCTACGTTGAACTTTCTTTGCCTTAGTCGTCGGCTTTTGTCCTCATCTTGTAAGTCTTCTGCTTCATCGGTTTGTTGGTGGTTATCCTCTTCGTTGTCTAGATCTGGTTAAAAATCTACAGCAGATTTTTAACTCTTGTTGCAGATTTATTTTTAAAACCATCAATGGAACAAGTTGTGCTTGTTTGTGGTTTATGGAAGCTCAAAAAGAAAAGATGGGTGTTTGTGTTTGAAGTTGACAATAAACGAGGATCTCGTATTTTTGGAGTTAACCCGTACATGCGTTTAGTCGTATTTGTCTTCTCCGGGGTCGTCATCTTGTTCTTCATCATGTCCTTAATCGTTGTTCTCTTTCTCGTCGTCAATTTCGTTGTTTTCGTCGTCTTCGTTAAGTCTTCTTCGTCTTCATCTTCATTGTTGTATTCATCGTCTATTTCGTCGTCGTCGTGTTCTTCTTCATCAACTCTTTCATGTTCGTTGTCTTCATGGTGGAATAAATCGTCGAACCACTAAATTAACTCTACAATATAGTCAATTAACTCTGCGAGACCCATAACAAATCTGCAAAACTATATAACAAATCTCTGCAAAACTATATAACAAATTCACATACTTGCATAACCCCTATACCCTAAACACCGCACAATTATATATGCTTTTACGTTGATGTGGTTATGTTTGTATGATTCTTCATACTTGATAAACCTTAAAAACCAAGATTCAAAAGTGAAGACACTTTTTGATATCCTTCCTCATGGGGTATGTGAACATTGATTTGCTGGTTATTACTTAGTAAGTTTTGAAAATTTTTGTTGAATTGTATTTTTGTTTTTATGCTTGAACACTATTTTTAATGGGTGAGGTAAAGTTTAAAACACATTTTTCTGTGCTGAAATAAATTCGCGAACCACTAAATCTACATACATGTATAACCCCCTATACTCAACACAGGATACAACCATATATATTTTTTGTTGATGTGGATATGTCTTTATGATACTTCATACTTGATAAACCGTAAAAACCCGAATTCGAAAGTGAAATTTTTTTTTGCAATCCTTCCTCATGGCGCGTGTGAATATTGTTTTACTTGGTATTACTTAGTAAGTTTTGAAGAAATGTGTTGAATTGTAATCTTGTATTTGTATGTTCTTGTTTTTGTATGTTTGACTACTACTTTGTAATGGGTGAAATTAAGTTTAAAAACAATTTTTTTATAAGCTGAAATAAATTCGAAAACCAGTAAATATATCTATAACACAGTCAATTAAATCTGCGAAACCCATAACAAGTATGCGAAACTGTGTATCTCTTATACCCTAAACACGACACAACCCTATATACGTTTTTGTTTATGTTGATATGTCTTTATGGTTCTTCATACTTGATAAACCTTAAAAGACAAGATTCGAAATTGAAGACAATTTTTACGAAGAAGAACGATGGCGACGACGAGGAGAACGGCGACGAAACGAAAAACGATAGCGACGGCAAGGAAGAATGGTGACGACAATAAAAACGGAGAGGAAGAACGACAACGAAAAAAAGTTGAAACAAATCTACAAAGAATATGAAACAAGTCTGCAAAAGATGAAACAAGTCTACAAAAGATGTAACAAGTCTGCAAAAGATGAAAAAAGTCTACAAAAGATGAATCAAGTCTACAAAAAGTGAATCAAGTCTACAAAACGTGAAACATGAAAACAATAACGACGACGAGAAACGTGTTGTTAGATGTTTCATAATTTCGCCAAACTTGTACAACGCTCATTGAGACACTTATAAGCACTCATGTTGCATGAAACTTGGTTTAATGTCCTAGAAGCGCGTTGTTAGATGTTTCATAAGTTTGTCAAACTTGTACAACGCTCATTGAGATACTTATAAGCACTCATATTGCATGAAACTTGGTTTAAAGTCCTAGAAAATGCGTTGCTAGATGTTTCATAAGTTCGTCAAACTTGTAAAAAGCTCATTGATACACTTATAAGCCCTCATGTTGCATGAAACTTGGTTTAGAGTCCTAGAAACGCGTTGTTTGATGTTTCATAATTTGTCTAAACTTGTCCAAAGCTCACTGAGACACTTATAAGCATTCATGTTTTATGAAACTTGGTTTAGAGTCCTAGAAACGCGTTGTTAGATGTTTCATAATTTTGTCAAACTTGTAAAACGCTCATTGAGACACTTATAATCACTCATGTTGCATGAAACTTGGTTTAGAGTCCTAGAAAGGCGTTGTTAGATGTTTCATAAGTTCGTCAAGCTTGTACAAAGCTCATTGAGACACTTTTAAGCACTCATGTTGCATGAAACTTAGTTTAGAGTCCTAGAAACGAGTTGTTAGATGTTTCACAAGTTCGTCAAACTTTTACAAAGCTCATTGAGACACTAATAAGAACCCATCTTGCATGAAACTAGGTTTAAAGTCCTAGAAACGTGTTGTTAGATGTTTCATAAGTTCGTCAAACTTGTACAAAGCTCATTGAGACACTTATAAGCACTAATGTTGCATGAAACTTGGTTTAGAGTCCTAGAAACACGTCGTTAGATGTTTCATAAGTTCGTGAAACTTGTAGAAAGCTCATTGAGACATTTATAAGCACTCATGTTGCATGAAACTTGGTTTAGAGTCCTAGAAACGAATTGTTAGATGTTTCATAAGTTAGTCAAACTTGTACAAAGATCATTGAGGCACTTATAAGCACTCATGTAGTATGAAACTTGGTTTAGAGTCCTAGAAACCGCGTTGTTAGATGTTTCATAATTTCGTAAAACTTGTACAAAGCTCATTGAGACACTTATAATCACTCACGTTGCATGAAACTTGGTTTAAAGTCCTAGAAACGCGTCGTTAGATGTTTCATAAGTTCGTCAAATTGTACAAAGCTCATTGAGACACTTATAAGCACTCCTGTTGCATGAAACTTGGTTTAGAGTCCTAGAAACGCGTCGTTAGATGTTTCATAAGTTCGTCAAACTTGTACAAAGCTAATTGAGACACTTATATGCACTCATATGGCATGAAACTTAGTTTAGTCCTAGAAACTCATTGTTAGATGTATCTTAAGTTCGTCAAATTGTACAAATCTCATTGAGACACTTATAAGCACTCATGTAGCATGATACTTGATTTAGAGTCCTAGAAACTGCGTCGTTAGTGTTGGACAGTAGAGAATAGAAGGAGAGATTGTGAAGCTCTCAAGAGATTATGAAGAATCTATGTATATGTGAGAATATGTGAAGAGAATAGTGTAGAGTTTCTGTTTAGAGAGTAATGGAGATTTAGAGTTTAGAGAGAGTATTTGTGGAGAGATTATAGATTATGAAGAGAGGACTAGCCTCCTTAAATTGCAATGATGTGCATAAGATTAGATTATATACGAAAATACAAGGAGTATCTAGGTATAATGTAGCCGCTTAAAGATAAGGCCTACACGGTTTAGTCAAGGAAGCATGTGGAGTCAAGCTCGTGCGTGTGGAGTCAAAGACGCGTCGTCCTGGTCCGTACAATGAGCTGGCCTAGCTGCGTCTTATCCACAAGATAGCCGTTAGTAGCTTTATCAAATTGCTTATCTCCTTATCAAGCTCCTTATCACTTATCTCCTTTTTATTCTCCTTCCTTATCACCTTTGCCATATCATATTCTTGGACGCTTGTTAGATAGCTCTCTTTATTTGAATATTGCCTTCTAAGCCAAGTTTAAACATGTTTCGACCTAATGCCTTTGAAAGATTACCATTAGTCGTAACAGTTAGATGTTTCATATTGCTTCCTTCCTACACATATAACAAGTTAGCAACAAGAGTCTTTATTAATATGGCTTCGTGCCATAAAGACTTTTAGAGGGGATCATGGTCTTTCAAGGCTTAAAAATAGACCATGATCTTTAACACAACCGAGGATCATTGTGACTTTTGAAATACTTTTATAACAAGTCACTTCTCTCGGATCATTGACTTAAGTGCACAAAGGCGGTCAATGATCTTAACAAATAGATCATCATGTCAAACTTATCCTATTTGGATTGATAAAAGTTATGATCATGTATCATTTCCCCATATCATAAATGATATGTTAGCCGAGGGTTCAACAAGATCATGAGTGCTCTTTAAACACCCAATGGTTCTTGGCTCTCTACCCTCTAAGAGAGTTTCGGATTCCATAAGACCTTAGGTGTTTAATCACAAATGGATCTATGGTTCTTTACCCTTTGATTAAATTGGAGATCATTTGGATTAACCAAAGTCTTAAGTGCACATAGTCTTAAAGACATAAAGAATCAAACCACTTCACCAAACAAGGACTAGTGATTTTATTTTAGACATATAGACTTATGCAGACCTTGGATCCTATACCTTTCCAAGACACAAAAAACTTAACCATTTAAGGATTAGTGATTTGGTCTTTAACAAGAATCAAGACTTGGATGTTATAGTGGGGTATGAAGAGGATAAAAAGTATAGAGTTTAACCGATTCCTTAATTATCTCTCAAGATCTTTAGGACTCAAGGTAGCTACTAATCTCTTTATCCCCCTTGTGTTTCAACTCACACAACCACCACTAAACCATCTTCATTGTCATTAGAAATTTGAAATTCAAACAAGAGCATGTACTTGGAAATTATAAAGATTGAAGCTTTAAGATGAAATATTAAATATTTCCCTTATAAAGACAATTAGTCGTACTTCAACAAATCTCTTCTTTGTCAAAACTTTTAAACATGAAAACCGACTAGTACATGCTCATAAATTTAAATAATACAAATAGATTTGGATTCAACAAGTCAATTAAGCACATAATACTTATTGAACAAGGATCACTTGCTTTTAGCTCTCACGTACCGAGCTTTTAACTTGATAACTTGGTTCTTGCCTAAAAGAGATTTTGGATTCAACACTAGGTTATACTCTTCATGATTTAACACAAGTGGTTCACTAACCTTTAAACTCTCAAGCTTCAAGTTTTGTTCTTGAATACTTGGTCATTGTTCTATGTCAAAGTTTAATAGATCACGAATTCATCAAGGTTCCTTAAGACTCATAAGAGTGAGGAAGTCATGGTTCTCATCTTTTGAACATTTGGCCTTATAAAAAGATTTTTTAAAGAGACTACACCATTAAGAAACCGATTTTACATGTAACTAGATCTATTAAAAGATCAAATCTTTTCATGAATTGTTCTTTGATAAGTGTGTTCTATAAAGAGGATTTGGATTCACCGAGTTATCTTTATCTCATAAGAGAATAAGAAGCTCGATTCTCTTCCTTTGATCTTTGTATGACAAGAAAGCATAGAGTTTCGGATTCAACATGTTTTGTTCTCACAAGAGACAATCAACATGGTTCTCTTACTCTTTTAGCTCGCAAGTTCCAAGCTTTGATGTTTTGGATACTTGTTCATAGCCTAAATGCCTATGCTAAGTGATTATTAGATTCGACAATGTTCCTTAAACTCCTATGAGCAAGGAATCCATGGTTCTCAACCAATAGCTTTCGGCATAATTAAGATCTTGTAAGAACAACACAAGCAAACTCGGATTTGCCATGTAGCAAGATTCAAAAATATAAGCTTTACATGAATCGGCCTTGTTTGGATTGTTAATAAATAGGGACATGGATTCATCATGTTCTTATCACTCATAATTAGAAAAGCGAATCATGGTTCCTTCACCTATTAGATCTTAATGTTTATAAACATAAAAAGAGAAGACCTTGGATTTATCAAGCCGCTTACACTCATAAGAGTAAAGGGACAAGATCTTATCCTCTATGGATCACAATTACCAAGCTATCTTGGTTGTTTTTGTTCATAGCCTTATGAAACTAAATAAAGACGAAAGGGTATCAGATTCATCAAGTTCTTATCCATAAACAAAACTAAGCTTGCAGAAATGCTTAGGAGAGGAGCTAAATGCTCTGATACCATGTTGAAAAGTAGAGAATAGAAGGAGAGATTGTGAAGCTCTCAAGAGATTATGAAGAATCTGTGTATATGTGAGAATATGTGAAGAGAATAGTGTAGAGTTTCGGTTTAGAGAGTAATGGAGATTTAGAGTTTAGAAAGAGTATTTGTGGAGAGATTATAGATTATGAAGAGAGGACTAGCCTCCTTAAATTACAATGATGTGCATAAGATTAGATTATATATGAAAATACAAGGAGTATCTAGGTATAATGTAGCCGCTTAGAGATAAGGCCTACACGCTTTAGTCAAGGAAGCATGTGGAGTCAAGCTCGTGCGTGTGGAGTCAAAGACGGGTCGCCCTGGTCCGTACGGTGAGCTGGCCTAGGTGCGTCTTATCCACAAGATAGCCGTTACTAGCTTTATCACATTGCTTATCTCCTGATCAAGCTCCTTATCACTTATCTCCTTTTTATTCTCCTTCCTTATCATCTTGGCCTTATCATCTTCTTGGGCGCTTGTTAGATAGCTCTCTTTATTTGAATCTTGCCTTGTAAGCCAATTTTAAACATGTTTCGACCTAATGCCTTTGAAAGATTACCATTAGTCGTAACAGTTAGATGTTTCATATGTTCGTCAAACTTGTATAAAGGTCATTGAGACACTTATAAGAACGCATATTTAATGACACTTGGTTTAGAGTCCTAGAAACGCGTCGTTAGATGTTTCATAAGTTCTTCAAACTTATACAAAGCTCATTGAGACACTTATAAGCACTCCGGTTGCATGAAACTTGGTTTAGAGTCCTAGAAACGCGTTGTTAGATGTTTCATAAGTTAGTCAAACTTGTACAAATCTCATTGAGACACTTACAATCACTCATGTTGCATGAAACTTTGTTTAAAATCCTAGAAACGCGTCGTTAGATGTTTCATAAGTTTTTCAAACTTATACAAAGCTCATGGAGACATGATATGATCTTGCCAAGCTCACAAACTGAAGAGAAGAAGTTGATCCAACAACATGATAAGGACGAGCTGATACAAGGATATATCACTCGATCAAGAGCCAATGAGCTAGCTAGAGGAGTTCAATCAATGCTTGTAGATGAGGAACAAGGAGGATTAGCAGGAAAGATCATCATCAACGAGTTCATTCAGGCCGAGAAAGAAAGACCAAGCTATTAGCCATTAAGTGACTAAGTATCTCGCTTTGGTACTCTTTCCCTTTGCATAGATTTATCCCATTGGGTTTGCTTGTGCAAGGGTTTTAACGAGGACAAGAAGAATGCTATGTCGGTTGCTTAATGATAATAGCTTGAAGAGTGTATGAGGCGAGGCACTACACACTACTCGCACTCGCTGTTCTATCCCCAACGCCTTGTTATTTTCTGTTTCTTTTAAACGTTGTGCTTTGTTTTGTGCACTTTCCTTTTTTGTTTAAAATGCATAAACCCTAAGAGGAGGAGCGACATGTGCTCTTCTTCTTTATATATCACGCCACCTTCTTCATAACAAAGCAGTCAAGCTTTATACAAAACACTTTCAACAAGTTACGACTCACAACGATTCATTCTCTTGAATTCGAGTCTCTGCCAAGCGCTTTGCTTACAAGAGATTCTGCAACCATCAAGCTAGTCACATCATCACTAGCTTGAGACGTACATAAACCACCTCTCACACTCCCACCTCCATAGCCACCGCCTCTCTTTTGTCACTTATCAATCCACCACCACCTAGGCTCAATATCATCACGCCACCATCAACAAACCATCAAACAGATTTATAACCTTCTGTTTGAGACGTCCAACAACCATCTCTACCTTCTTCTATCCATACAACACCACCTGCTCTGTATTTGACCATTAGAGCCACCTCACATCACCCACAATCCGCATCTCCAAGCTCAGCCTCGTCTAGAGTCAAGATCACTAGGGACGATCGTATCAAGACACTTATAAGTACTCATGTTTCATAAGTTCGTCAAACTTTTACAAAGCTCATTGAAACACTTATAGCACTCATGATGCATGATACTTGGTTTAGAGTCCTAGAAACGCGTTGTTAGATGTTTCATACGTTTGTCAAACTTGTAGAAACCTCATTGAGACAATTATAAGCACTCATTTTGCATGAAACTTGGTTAAAGTCCTAG
Source organism: Cochlearia excelsa (assembly GCA_963556525.1). NCBI lineage: Eukaryota > Viridiplantae > Streptophyta > Magnoliopsida > Brassicales > Brassicaceae > Cochlearia > Cochlearia excelsa. The sequence goes on along the minus strand of OY748327.1, from coordinate 31,171,981 downwards.
AAACGCGTTGTTAGATGTTTCGTCGTTCGTCAAACATGTACAACGCTCATTGAGACAGTTATAAGCACTCATGTTGCATGAAACTTATTTTAGAGTCCTAGAAACGCGTTGTTAGATATTTCATAAGTTCGTCAAATTGTACAACGCTCATTGAGACACTTATAAGCACTCATGTTGCATGAAATTTTGTTTAAAGTCCTAGAAATTCGTTGTTAGATGTTTCATTCAAACTTGTACAAATCTCATTTAGACACTTATAAGCACTCATGTTGCATGAAACTTGGTTTGGAGTCCTAGAATTGCATTGTTAGATGTATCATAAGATCGTAAAATTGTACAAAGCTCATTGAGATATTTATAAGCACTCATGTTGCATGAAACTTGGTTTAAAGTCCTATCAACGACGTTGTTAGATGTTTCATAAGTTCGTGAAACTTGTACAAAGCTCATTGAGACACTTATAATCACTCATGTTTCTTAAGTTCGTCAAACTTGTACAAAGCCCATTGAGACACTTATAAGCACTCATGTTGCATGAAACTTGGTTTAGAGTCCTAAAAACGCGTTGTTAGATGTTTCATAAGTTCGTCAAACTTGTACAAAGCTCATTGAGACACTTATAAGCACTCATGTTGCATGAAACTTGGTTTAGAGTCCTAGAAACGCATTGTTAGATGTTTCATAAGTTTGTCAAACTTGTACAAAGCTCATTGAGACACTTATAATCACTCATGTTGCATGAAACTTTGTTTAGAGTCCTAGAAACGCGTTGTTAGATGTTTCATAAATTCGTCAAACATGTACTAAGCTCATTGAGACACTTATAAGCACTCATGTTGCGTGAAACTTGGTTTAGAGTCCTAGAAACGCGTTGTTAGATGTTTCATAAGTTCGTCAAACATGTACAAAGCTCATTGAGACATTTATAAGCACACATGTTGCATGAAACTTTGTTTAGACTCCTAGCAACCACGTTGTTAGATGTTTCATAAGTTCGTGAAACTTGTACAAAGTTTATTGAGACACTTATAATCACTCATGTTTCATAAGTTCGTCAAACTTGTACAAAGCCCATTGAGACACTAATAAGCACTCATGTTGCATGAAACTTGGTTTCGAGTCCTAGAAACGCATTGTTAGATATTTCATAAGTTCGTCAAACTTGTACATAGCTCATTGAGACACTTATAAGCACTCATGTTGCATGAAACTTGGTTTAGAGTCCTAGAAACGCGTTGTTAGATGTTTCATAAGTACGTCAAACTTGCACAAAGCTCATTGAGACACTTATAAGCACTCATGTTACATGAAACTTGGGTTAAAGTCCTAGAAACGCGTTGTTAGATGCTTCATATGAGCATCTCCAATGGGAGTAATCAAACATGACTTTCTTAAGAAAAAAGAAAAATAATAATAATTTTAAGGGAAGATTACTAAAGTAACCCTTACTTAACAGTTTGTCTTTATGTGCGTGACTTTAACTTCATCGGTGAAATCGATGTAGATTTAGTTTTTCTTAGTTTTCTCATCAACCACCATCGCCATTGTAGATCCAAATTTTCTTAGCTATTTCATAAATTCTCATCTCCGTTTTTGCATCGGTAGTCCCTTGCCGTCGTCGTCGCCGTATTCGTTATCTTTTGCGGCTTCTGTTCGTCGTTGGCTTCATGTTCGTTGTCTTCTTCGGGGTTGTCTTCATCGTCGTTGTCTTTGTCAGCGTGATTTTTGTCGTCTACGTTGAACTTTCTTTGGCTTAGTCGTCGACTTTTGTCCTCATCTTGTAAGTCTTCTGCTTCATCGGTTTGTTGGTGGTTATCCTCTTCGTGGTCTAGATCTGGTTAAAAATCTACAGCAGATTTTTAACTCTTGTTGCAGATTTATTTTTAAAACCATCAATGGAACAAGTTGTGCTTGTTTGTGGTTTATGGAAGCTCAAGAAGAAAAGATGGGTGTTTGTGTTTGAAGTTGACAATAAACGAGGATCTCGTATTTTTGGAGTTAACCCGTACATGCGTTTAGTCGTATTTGTCTTCTCCGGGGTCGTCATCTTGTTCTTCATCATGTCCTTAATCGTTGTTCTCTTTCTCGTCGTCAATTTCGTTGTTTTCGTCGTCTTCGTTAAGTCTTCTTCGTCTTCATCTTCGTTGTTGTATTCATCGTCTATTTCGTCGTCGTCGTGTTCTTCTTCATCAACTCTTTCATGTTCGTTGTCTTCATGGTGGAATAAATCGTCGAACCACTAAATTAACTCTACAATATAGTCAATTAACTCTGCGAGACCCATAACAAATCTGCAAAACTATATAACAAATCTGCAAAACTATATAACAAATTCACATACTTGTATAACCCCTATACCCTAAACACCGCACAATTATATATGCTTTTACGTTGATGTGGTTATGTTTGTATGATTCTTCATACTTGATAAACCTTAAAAACCAAGATTCAAAAGTGAAGACACTTTTTGATATCCTTCCTCATGGGGTATGTGAACATTGATTTGCTGGTTATTACTTAGGAAGTTTTGAAAATTTTTGTTGAATTGTATTTTTGTTTTTATGCTTGAACACTATTTTTAATGGGTGAGGTAAAGTTTAAAACACATTTTTCTGTGCTGAAATAAATTCGCGAACTACTAAATCTACATACATGTATAACCCCCTATACTCAACACACGATACAACCATATATATTTTTTTGTTGATGTGGATATGTCTTTATGATACTTCATACTTGATAAACCGTAAAAACCCGAATTCGAAAGTGAATTTTTTTTTTGCAATCCTTCCTCATGGCGCGTGTGAATATTGTTTTACTTGGTATTACTTAGTAAGTTTTGAAGAAATGTGTTGAATTGTAATCTTGTATTTGTATGTTCTTGTTTTTGTATGTTTGACTACTACTTTGTAATGGGTGAAATTAAGTTTAAAAACAATTTTTTTATAGGCTGAAATAAATCCGAAAACCACTAAATATATCTATAACACAGTCAATTAAATCTGCGAAACCCATAACAAGTATGCGAAACTGTGTATCTCTTATACCCTAAACACGACACAACCCTATATACGTTTTTGTTTATGTTGATATGTCTTTATGGTTCTTCATACTTGATAAACCTTAAAAGACAAGATTCAAAATTGAAGACAATTTTTACGAAGAACGATGGCGACGACGAGGGAGAACGGCGACGAAACGAAAAACGATAGCGACAGCAAGGAAGAATGGTGACGACAATAAAAACGGAGAGGAAGAACGACAACGAAAAAGTTGAAACAAATCTACAAAGAATATGAAACAAGTCTGCAAAAGATGAAACAAGTCTACAAAAGATGTAACAAGTCTACAAAAGATGAAAAAAGTCTACAAAAGATGAATCAAGTCTACAAAAAGTGAATCAAGTCTACAAAACGTGAAACATGAAAACAATAACGACGACGAGAAAGAACGAAAACAACGATGGAAAAGGATAACGAAGGCGAGGAAGCTCAATGACGAAGAAAAACCGTGATGAAAACGAAGAACGATGACAACGACGAGGAAAAACGGCGACGAAGATAAAGAACGATAGCGACGGAGAGGAAGAACGATGACGAAGAACGATAACGACGGCGAGAAAGAATGGTGACGAAGAACGATAACGACGGCGAGGAAGAACGGTGACGATAATAACAACATAGAGGAAAAATGACAACGAAGAAGATGAAACAAATCTACAAAGAAGATGTAACAAGTCTACAAAAGATGAAACAAATCTACAAAAGATGAATCAATTCTACAAAATGTGAAACATGAGAACGAAGAACAACGACAAAGAACGAAGAACAACGACGAAGAACGAAGAACAACGACGAAGAACAACGACGAAGAACAAAGAACAACAACGAAGAACGAAGAACAACGACGAAGAACGAAGAACAACGACGAAGAACAACAACGAAGAACAACGAAGAACAACAACGAGGAAGAAGACGGCGAAGACGACGAAGACGAGGAAGACGAAGAACAACGAAGACAATGGTGATGGCGGCGAAGAACGGCGACGAAGAACAACGAAGACGATGAAGAACGACGCTTGATTTTTTTGGGAGAATTATGGTTTTTTTCTTAATTTTTTTTTGTAAAAAATGAAAACTTTCAATATTAGAGCAAAAAAATTAAATTTTTTTATCATAATAGCATTTTCGTAAATGGCATTTTCGTAAATATTTTTTTGTTTCATAACCCTCCTTGTCCATCTCATGTTTTTTATAATAACTAGAGTAACTCTCCAAAAATGGGTTACTCTAGCCATTTCGGGTTTATTAGGGTTATTTCAAGTCATTTTCACTAATTTTATATTGGATGTTTTATTAAATTGTTAAGAAACCCACCATTATGTTAATAAAATCTCTTGTTTTAGTAACATTGGGGTGCGTTTCTTGACAATTGAAGAAACACATCCAATATAAAACTATTTTTTTTTTTTAAGAAACCATGTTTATAATTACTCCCATTGGAGATGCTCTAAGTTCGTCAAACTTGTACAAAGCTCATTGATACACTTATAAGCACTCATGTTGCATGAAACTTAGTTTAGAGTCCTAGAAACGTGTTGTTAGGTGTTTCATAAGTTTGTGAAACTTGTACAAAGCTCATTGATGAAGAGTTTTGTGTTCTACGATTTGGAGATTTAAGAGAGATTTTAGAGAGAATAAGCCATTGAATAAAACTTTCGGTTTCATAATGATATATTGAGAGAATATGTGTTTAGTGGTCTATACAAAGAAAGATATACACTTTTATATAGAAAGGAGAAGAAGTCTCTAGAAGAAGATAGCTGTTTATGGATAAGACGGCTTCAAGGACATTTTTATGCGCTAGCGTACGTACCGGACTGCTTTTATGCGCTATCTTTTATTTGGCTCGCGATGGTGTGCGTACCGGATGCGCTGGCGCTCGTGCGCCGCTCCGATTGGTTACCCTCGGTCAAAGATGCTTTCTCTCCATTTTCAAGCTTATCTCTTCTCTTTCTTATCCTTCTTATAGACGTTAGAGACTTTGGCGCCATAGAACAACATTGACCGAGCCTTGTAGGTCACGCCATGTTTGAATCCGCCAAGTCTTTTCCTCCTTGTGTGTTTCTCCTCAACACTGCCCCTCAAGCTTAGCCTAGTGAAACGGCTAAACTTGGAACCATATGTCCAAGCCTCGTTAAAAACTCAATGGGAAAACCTATGGGATAAAACCACAATGAGGGAAAACAGTACTTAGCCATACGGTTTAGGTATCTTAGCATTTGATAGCATTTGTGAGTCCATGTTTTGGATGGATGAACTCACAAACACTAATGCTAGCTGCCTTGGTAAATATGTGAAGCATGGAAGAATGACCCCTTTCACCATTTGCTCTATAACTTTGTGACAATCCACTCCAACATGCTTGGTTGTTTCATGTTTGACAGAGTTTGATGCAAGGTTGATTGCAACTTTGTTGTCGGCATGCATTGTAACTGGATCCTTTGATTCAATACCCAAGTCCTTGAGGAGAGATTTCAATCACATGATCTCTTGTGTTAACTTCCTCATTGCTCGGTATTCAGATTTTGTGCTATATAGTGATACTATCTTTTGCTTCTTGCTCTTCCAAGTTACAAGGTTTCCTCCAATGAATGTGCAGTAGCTGGTTGTTGATCTCCTATCTCCTTGATCACCGGCATAATCAGCATCACAATAGCGGACAAGCTCCGTGCTTCCATTGTATCCCATCCATATGCCTTGTCCCGGTGGTCCTTTTACATACCTTATGATTCTGTCCACCATGTTCCAATGATGCACCTTTGGGTTTTGCATGTTTTGGGATACCTGATTCACAGCAAAACATATGTTAGGCCGAGTAATTGTTAAGTAAATGAGCTTACCTACAAGGCGCCGATATTGCTTGACATCCTCATAAGGCTTGTCTTCAATCTCCCCGTTGTTGTCTTCAATCTCCCCCTTGCGTATGACTTTGTAGTCATTCACCAAGGGTGTACTTGCTGGTTTTGCTCCAAGTTTACCCGTCTCCTTTAGGAGATCAAGTGTATACTTGCGTTGGGATAAGAATAGTCCTTCCTTGGACCTGCACACTTCAATGCCTAGGAAATACTTTAGTTCTCCTAGATCTTTAATATCAAACAAATATTGCACTCATGTTGCATGAAACTTGGTTTAGAGTCCTAGAAACCACATAGTTAGATATTTCATAAGTTCGTGATACTAGTACAAAGCTCATTGAGACACTTATAAGCACTCATGTTACATGAAACTTTGTTTAAAGTCCTAAAAACGCGTTGTTAGATGTTTCATAAGTTCGTCAAATTTTTACAAAGCTCATTGAGACACTTATAAGCACTCATGTTGCATGAAACTTGGTTTAAAGTCCTAGAAACAAGTTGTTAGATGTTTCATAAGTTTGTGAAACTTGTACAAAGCTCATTGAGACCCTTATAAGCCCTCATGTTGCATGAAACTTGGTTTAGAGTCCAAGAAACGCGTTGTTAGATGTTTCATAAGTTTGTGAAACTTGAACAAAGCTCATTGAGACACTTATAAGCACTCATGTTGCATGAAACTTGGTTTAGATTCCTAGAAACGTGTTGTTAGATGTTTCATAAGTTCGTCAAACTTTTACAAAGCTCATTGAGACACTTTTAAGCACCCATTTTGCATGAAACTTGGTTTAAAGTCCCAGAAACGCATTGTTAGATGTTTCATAAGTTCGTCAAACTTGTACAACGCTCATTGAGATACTTATAAGCACTCATGTTGCATGAAACTTGGTTTAGAGTCCTAGAAACGCGTTGTTAGATGTTTCATAAGTTCGTCAAACTTGTACAACCCTCATTGAGACACTTATAAGCACTCATGTTGCATGAAACTTGGTTTAAAGTCCTAGAAACGCGTTGTTAGATGTTTCATAAGTTCGTCAAACTTGTACAACACTCATTGAGACACTTATAAGCACTCATGTTGCAATAAACTTGGTTTAGAGTCCTAGAAACGCGTTGTTAGATCTTTCATAAGTTCGTCAAACTTGTACAACGCTCATTGAGACACTTATAAGAACTCATGTTGCATGAAACATGGTTTAAAGTCCTAGAAACTCGTTGTTAGACCATGTTCATCAAAGCTTCTTAATGGGTTTTTTAGGGTGCTTGTGTATTTTAGATATGTATTTGGGTTTAAATTTAAATTCAAAACAAGTATTAAGATTAAGCAACGCAGTTTATGGAAGCTTTTTAAACTCCCCTCAAACTTGTACGTGGCAGCTTCTGATTGGCCAAAATAATAAAAAAAGTAAATGGATCGTGATTTTTGGGGTCAAAATTAATTTTCCCTTTTCCAGATTTCTTCCTCTCCTTTTCCAGATCTCCTCCTCTTCTCCTCTTCCTTTTCCAGATCTCCTCCTCTCCTCCTTTTCCAGATCTCCTCCAGATTTCTTCTTCTTGTCCTCCTCTTTTATTCTCCTTCAAGCTTCTTCTTCTCTGCTCCAACTCGCGCTCCTACGTGACTTCTCTCTCTCTGAAAACCATCGTCAAATCGATGCGCTTTCACGTCAAATCGATGCGCTTTCCGTCGAGGGTTTCTGATTTAGGTTATGTTTGTGATTTATTGTTTACGGTTTCTGATTTTTTAGGGTTTCTGATTTTTTTAGGTTATGTTTGTGATTTATTGTTTGTTTGCAGGTACAATGGATTCTTCTTATCAAAGAATTGATTCTTCCTCTACATGTTTTTTCAAGCTTCTTTTTATAAACAAAGGTATTGCTTTCATTCATAAGGTTTGATTATTCTTTGATCTTGCAAAATCAGACCTTTATATTTGTCTTAAATGATTATAGATTTGTCTAAAACAAAGTTTATGCAGAGATTAGTTGGATCGTTTATAGTGTTGTGCTTGGACTCTTTTGTTTGGATTGTTTTGTTGATATACTTGGATAGTTTATACTTGGACTCTTTTGTTGATATAATTCTTCTTATTTGTTGTGCTTGTGTTGTTATGTTAATGGTATTGAAAGCTGTTGCAAATTGTTTCTCGTTGTTTTGTGTAGTTAATAAAAAGGTAAAGCTATAATGTGATTGGTATTATGTGCATTGGAGGAACCAAAGGAGGCTTCCTATATGCTATTACATTCAAGAAGAAGATCATGCTAAAAACCTGTAAGTTTTTTAACGTTCCTTTTATGCTTTTGCAAGTTGATAAATGTTGCAAGTAGTATAGGTTTGTGTTAAATGTTGATTAGATAGTTGTAGTTGTATTCAATGCTTTGCAAGTTGTTATTTTCTTGTTAGGTGTATTTAATAGAAAGATAAACCCTAATACTAATCCTTAATACTATAAATAAGTTAGTAAAAACACTAACTAAAACACAACCAAAACTTAAAACACAATCTAAACCCAATGAATCCATACTTTCCTGAGTCTATGGATCCATTTTCCAACAATGAGAGCTTCGCAGATCTTTTGAACTCTCAACAATTTGAAACTATCCCTTCCCAATCAATCCCCCCCTTCGAAAGCCAAGCTCCTACTGATGTGGTTGTTGAGGCACGTAAGGAGAGAAGAACGTGGATTCCGAAAGAGGACATCATGCTTTGCAGTGCTTGGCTAAACACAAGCAAAGATGCTGTGATTGCCAATGAGCAAAAGCATGAGGCCTTTTGGAAAAGAGTTTCAGCTTTTTACAATGGCTCCTCTAACCTGAAAGGACATGAAGAGAGAGATCCCGCTCATTGCAAAAATAGGTGGCAGAGGATCAATGACTCAGTTAACAAGTTTGTTGGCTGCCATGACTCTGCTTCAAGAGTACCAATCAGTGGGCAAAATGAAGGTGATGTGATGAAGACTGCTTTTGATCTTTACTTCCAAGACCACAAGGTGAAATTCACTCTGCAACATGCTTGGCTAGAACTAAGAAATGACCAGAAATGGAAAGGATCTTTAGCGGCTAAAGGTGATGCAAGTTGTAAGAGGAAAAAAGTGGACCATATGACAACATCATCAAACACAAAGGACGTGAGACCAATGGGTGTCAAAGCAAAGCAGCCAAAGCAGCTAAAGGTAAAAGAGCTACATGTGATGCTACAAGCGTGGACAGTGAGAGTAGTGTGAAGGTGTTTGAGCATATGGCATCCATTAAGAAGCATGACATGGAAGCTAAAGAGAGGGTTTGCAAGTGGACATTGCTATAGCAACAAATGGCCAATAAAGAGCCACTAACTGATATTGAGATGGCTCTTAAGACCAAACTCATTACTGAAATGATTGGTTAAATCACTTGTTTATGTTTAAAACACAAGTAATGACTTTGGTTGTGTTATGTGTTTCTGTTTATGTTTCTGTTTCTGTCAAAATGTTTATGTTTATGTGTTTTTGTTTCTGTTTCTGTGATGTGTTTCTGTTTATGTGATGTCTTTCTGTTTCTGTTTATGTTCTGTTATGTGTTTATGTTTCAAATATAGTTTATGTTTATGTTATGTGTTATAGTTTATCTTTCTATCAAAATGTGTTATGTGGTATTCTTGTTTATGTTTCTGTTTATGTTTCTGGTTCTGTCAAATTCTGTTTATGTTATGTGTTTAGCAGATGGAGGTTCAAAATTATGTTTATGTTATCTGTCAAATTTTGTTTATGTTATGTGTTATGTGTTCAAAATGTGTTATGGGTATTTATGTTTATGTTTTATTTATGGTTCTGTCAAACTAATTATGTATGTTGTTGTTTGGTTTGCAGGAGGAGGCAAATGAAATTTGGTTTGCAAGAAGAGCCAAGCTAAAGAGTTAAAGTGTTAAAGTGATGTGGTGTAAGTAAAGTGTATCCGTGAGTGATGTGATTAGTGTATTTTGCATTGGTTTTTAGTGTCTTGTATTTTTAGTGCATCCGTAAGAGATGTGCATTTGTTTTTAGTGTCTTGTATTTTTAGTGTCTTGTAGTGTCTTGTGATTTTTGTTTTTTTAATGTCTTGTAGTGTTTTGTGATTTTGTTTCAAAACCAACCATTGTATTGTTTTCTTATAAATACTTTCACGTCTCTTTTGTTTCATGGTACAAAACCTTTCAAACTCATTAATATCATCAATACTCTTATTTTAAGATGGCATCTTCATCTCACCATTCACTTGATGCTACATTTGATCAATACTTTGAAGAAACGTATAATAATGCATTTGATAATGCATATGAAAATGCAACCGATGCTCAAGTACCACCAACGAGCGAAAGAAAGAAACGAAAATATATAGAAAGAGATAGCGAGCAAGCCCAACACCGTTTATGGAACGACTACTTTAGCGATGATGCAACATATCTGACTCATCTATTTCGGCGACGGTTTAGAATGAACAAGACATTGTTCATGAAAATAGTTGACATATCCAATGAAGTTCCGTATTACCAACAAAGAAGAAATGGATCGGGAAGATTGGGTCTTACAGGACTACAAAAGTGTACGGCGGCAATTCGTATTATGGCTTATGGTTCTGCGGGTGATATGGTTGACGAATATCTCCGTCTTGGTGCAAGTACTGCGTTATTATGCTTGGAAAAATTTGTCGAAGGAGTCGTATTATTGTTCGGGGATGAATACCTAAGTAGCCCTACACCCTATGATTTTGAACGGTTACTACGTGTTGGAGAAGCTCGGGGATTTCCCGGAATGATATGGAGAATTGATTGTATGCATTGGGAGTGGAATAATTGTCCCACCGCATGGAAGGGCCAATATACCCGTGGTTCCTTGAAACCGACTATTTTCCTTGAAGCAGTAGCTTCACATGACCTATGGATTTGACACGCCTTTTTCGGATCTCCAGGTACCTTAAATGATATTAATGTTCTTGTTCAGTCACCGGCATTTGATGATATTATCCATGGTCGAGCTCCTAAAGTTAACTACTTTGTTAACGGACGCGAGTATCATTTGGCTTACTATTTAACCGATGGTATTTATCCTAAATGGGCAACCTTTATCCAATCCATTACACTAGCCCAAGATCCCAAAACATAATTATTTGCAACATATCAAGAATCTGTTCGAAAAGATGTGGAACGGGCTTTTGGAGTTTTGCAAGCTTGTTTTGCCATCGTCAAAAACCCAGCTCTATTCTGGTACAAAGGCAAGATTGGAAATATTATACAAGCATGTATCATACTGCATAATATGATAGTGGAAGACGAAAAAGATGAATACGGTAATTCTCATTTAGGAGAGTTCGGTTATGTAGAAGGAAACGAAAATGCACATGTGGATTACTCGTTTTCGACGGATAGACCTACAAATCTACAGAATGTCATGGCCACTCGAGCTCGAGTTAAAGATAAGACAAAACATGAACAACTAAAAGCAGATTTGGTCGAAAACATCTGGCAAAAATTCGGAAGAAAGTAAGATTACAAACGAAATCTTTGTAATATAATGTGAAATATGTATGTTTTAATTATATATTATGTGAAATATGTATGTTTTAATTATATATTATGTGAAATATGTTTGTAAGTTTAAATTATATTATGTGAAATATGTTTAATATAATGTTTTAAGTTTTTAAAAAAAATTAAGCACCCATTTTAGTCTCCCTTAATAGAGGGCACATTTTAATATAATCTTAAAAAGTACTTAAGTATTTTTTTTCTACAAATACACAAATAAACTAATATTTTATTCTTAAGCAACACACATTTAGTATCCCTCAATAAACATGCTCTTAGATGTTTCATAAGTTCGTCAAACTTGTACAAAGCTCATTTAGACACTTATAAGCACTCATGTTGCATGAAACTTGGATGAGAGTCCTAGCAACCACGTTGTGAAACTTGTACAAAGCTCATTGAAACACTTATAATCACTCATGTTTCATAAGTTTGTCAAACTTGTAGAAAGCCCATTGAGACAATTATAAGCACTCATGATGCATGAACTTGATTTAGAGTCCTAGAAACGCGTTGTTAGATGTTTCATAAGTTCGTCAAACTTGTACAATGCTCATTGAAACACTTATCAGCAGTCATGTTGCATGAAACTTGGTTTAGAGTCCTAGAAAGCGTTGTTAGATGTTTCATAAGTTCGTCAAACTTGTACAAAGCTCATTGAGACACTTATAATCACTCATGTTGCATGAAACTTGGTTGAGAGTCCTAGAAACGCGTTGTTAGTTGTTTTATAAGTTCCTCAAACATGTACAAAGCTCATTGAGACACTTATAAGCACTCATGTTTCATGAAACTTGGTTTAGAGTCCTTGAAACGCGTTGTTAGATGTTTCATAAGTTCTTCAAACTTGTACATAGCTCATTGAGACACTTATAATCACTCATGTTGCATGAAACTTGGTTTAGAGTTCTAGAAACCACGTTGTTAGATGTTTCATAAGTTTGTGATACTAGTAAAAATCTCATTGAGACACTTATAAGCACTCATGTTGCATGAAACTTGGTTTAAAGTCCTAGAAACGCGTTGTTAGATGTTTCATAAGTTTGTGAAACTTGTACAAAGCTCATTGAGACACTTATAAGCACTCATGTTGCATGAAACTTGGTTTAGAGTCCTAGAAACTCGTTGTTAGATGTTTCATAAGTTCGTCAAACTTGTACAAAGCTCATTAAGACACTTATAAGCACTCATGTTTCATATGTTCGTCAAACTTTTACAAAGCTCATTGAGACACTTATAAGCACTCATGTTTCATATGTTCGTCAAACTTTTACAAAGCTCATTGAGACACTTATAAGCACTCATGTTTCATATGTTCATCAAACTTTTACAAAGCTCATTGAGACACTTATAAGCACTCATGTTGCATGAAACTTGGTTTAGAGTCTCATAAACGCGTTGTTAGATGTTTCATAAGTTCGTCAAACTTGTAAAAAGCTCCTTGAGACAGTTATAAGCACTCATGTTGCATGAAACATGGTTTAGAGTCCTAGAAACGCGTTGTTAGATGTTTCGTAAATTCGTGAAACTTGTACAAAGCTCAATCAGGAACTTATAAGGACTCATGTTGCATGAAACTTGGTTTAGAGTCCTAGAAAGGCGTTGTTAGATGTTTCATAAGTTCGTAAAACTTGTACAACGCTCATTGAGACACTTATAAGCCCTCATGTTGCTTGGAACTTGGTTTAAAGTCCTAGAAAATCGTTTTTCGATGTTTCATAAGTTCGTCAAACTTGTACAAAGCTCATTTAGACACTTATAAGCACTCATGTTGCATGATACTTGGATGAGAGTCCTAGAAACGCATTGTTAGATGTATCATAAGCTCGTCAAATTGTACAAAGCTCATTGAGGCACTTATAAGCAATCATGTTGCATGAAACTTGATTTAGAGTACTAGCAACCACGTTGTTAGATGTTTCATAAGTTCGTGAAACTTGTACAAAGCTCATTGAGACACTTATAATCACTCATGGTTCATAAGTTCGTCAAACTTGTACAATGCCCATTGAGACACTCATAAGCACTCATGTTGCATGAAACTTGGTTTAGAGTCCTAGAAACCACGTTGTTAGATGTTTCATAATTCGTGATACTAGTACAAAGCTCATTGGACACTTATAAGCACTCATGTCGCATGAAACTTGGTTTAAAGTCCTAAAAACGCGTTGTTAGATGTTTCATAAGTTCATCAAATTTGTACAAAGCTCATTGAGACACCTATAAGCACTCATATTGCATGAAACTTGGTTTAGAGTCCTAGAAACGCGTTGTTAGATGTTTCATAAGTTCGTCAAACTTGTACAAATCTCATTGAGACACTTATAATCACTCATGTTGCATGAAACTTGATTTAGAGTCTTAGAAAGGCGTTGTTAGTTGTTTCATAAGTTCCTCAAACATGTACAAAGCTCATTGAGACACTTATAAGCACTCATGTTTCATGAAACTTGGTTTAGAGTCCTAGAGACGCGTTGTTAGATGTTTCATAAGTTCTTCAAACTTGTACAAAGCTCATTGAGACACTTATAATCACTCATGTTGCATGAAACTTGGTTTATAGTTCTAGAAACCACGTTGTTAGATGTTTCATAAGTTCGTGATACTAGTACAAATCTCATTGACACACTTATAAACACTCACGTTGCACGAAACTTGGTTTAAAGTCCTAGAAACGCGTTGTTAGATGTTTCATAAGTTCGTCAAACTTGTACAAAGCTCATTGAGACACTTATAAGCACTCATGTTGCATGAAACTTGGTTTAGAGTCCTAGAAACGCGTTGTTAGATGTTTCATAAGTTTGTGAAACTTGTACAAATCTCATTGAGACACTTATAGGCACTCATGTTGCATGAAACTTGGTTTAGAGTCCTAGACACTCGTTGTTAGATGTTTCATAAGTTCGTCAAACTTGTACAAATCTCATTGAGACACTTATAAGCACTCATGTTTCATAAGTTCGTCAAACTTGTGAAAAGCTCATTGAGACATTTATAAGCACTCATGTCGCATGAAACATGGTTTAGAGTCCTAGAAACGCGTTGTTAGATGTTTCATAAGTTCGTCAAACTTGTACAACGCTCATTGAGATACTTATAAGCACTCATGTTGCATGAAACTTGGTTTAGAGTCCTAGAAACGCGTTGTTAGATGTTTCATAAGTTCGCCAAACTTGTACAACGTTCATTGAGACACTTATAAGCACTCATGTTGCATGAAACTTGGTTTGGAGTCCTTGAAACGCGTTGTTAGATGTTTCATAAGTTCGTCAAACTTGTACATTTCTCATTTAGACATTTATAAGCACTCATGTTGCATGAAACTTGGTTTAAAGTCCTAGAAACTCGTTGTTCGGTGTTTTATAAGTTCGTCAAACTTGTACAAAGCTCATTTAGACACTTATAATCACTCATGGTTAATAAGTTCGTCAAATTGTACAAAGCTCATTGAGACACTTATAAGCAACAATGTTGCATGAAACTTGGTTTAGAGTCTTAGCAACTACGTTGTTAGATGTTTCATAAGTTCGTGAAACTTGTACAAAGCTCATTGAGACATTTATAATCACTCATGGTTCATAAGTTCGTCAAATTTATACAAAGCCTATTAAGACACTTATAAGCACTCATGTTGCATGAAACTTGGTTTAGATTCTTAGAAACCACGTTGTTAGATGTTTCATAAGTTCGTGATAATAGTACAAAGCTCATTGAGATACTTATAAGCACTCATGTTGCATGAAACTTGGTTTAGAGTCTTAAAAACGCGTTGTTAGATGTTTCATAAGTTCGTCAAACTTGTACAACGCTCATTGAGATACTTATAAGCACTCATGTTGCATGAAACTTGGTTTAGAGTCCTAGAAACGCGTTGTTAGATGTTTCATAAGTTCGCCAAACTTGTACAACGCTCATTGAGACACTTATAAGCACTCATGTTGCATGAAACTTGGTTTGGAGTCCTTGAAACGCGTTGTTAGATGTTTCATAAGTTCGTCAAACTTGTACAACGCTCATTTAGACATTTATAAGCACTCATGTTGCATTAAACTTGGTTTAAAGTCCTAGAAACTCGTTGTTCGATGTTTCGTAAGTTCGTCAAACTTGTACAAAGTTCATTTAGACACTTATAATCACTCATGGTTCATAAGTTCGTCAAATTGTAGAAAGCTCATCGAGACACTTATAAGCAACAATGTTGCATGAAACTTGGTTTAGAGTCCTAGCAAACACGTTGTTAGATGTTTCATAAGTTCGTGAAACTTGTACAAAGCTCATTGAGACATTTATAATCACTCATGGTTCATAATTTCGTCAAACTTGTACAAAGCCTATTGAGACACTTATAAGCACTCATGTTGCATGAAACTTGCTTTAGAGTCTTAGAAACCACGTTGTTAGATGTTTCATAAGTTCGTGATACTAGTACAAAGCTCATTGAGACGCTTATAATCACTCATGTTGCATGAAACTTGGTTTAGAGTCCTAGAAACGCGTTGTTAGATGTTTCAAATGTTTGTGAAACTTGTACAAAGCTCATTGAGACCCTTATAAGCACTCATGTTGCATGAAAATTGGTTTAGAGTCCTAGAAACGCGTTGTTAGATGTTTCATAAGTTCGTCAAACTTGTTTAAAGCTCATTGAGACACTTATAAGCACTCATGTTTCATATGTTCGTCAAACTTGTATAAAGCTCATTGAAACACTTATAAGCACTCATGTTTCATGAAACTTGGTTTAAAGTCCTAGCAACCACGTTGTTAGATGCTTCATAAGTTCGTGAAACTTGTACAATGCTCATTAAGTCACTTATAATCACTCATGTTTCATAAGTTCGTCAAACTTGTACAAAGATCATTGAGACACTTATAATCACTCATGTTGCATGAAACTTGGTTTAGAGTTCTAGAAACGACATTGTTAGATGTTTCATAAGTTCATGATCCTAGTACAAAGCTCATTGTGACCCTTATAAGCCTTCATGTTGCATGAAACTTGGTTTAAAGTCCTAGAAACGCGTTGTTAGATGTTTCATAAGTTCGTCAAACTTGTACAAAGCTCATTGAGACACTTATAAGCACTCATGTTGCATGAAACTTGGTTTAGAGTCCTAGAAAAGCGTTGTTAGATGTTTCATAAGTTTGTGAAACTTATGCAAAGCTCATTGAGACACTTATAAGCACTCATGTTGCATGAAACTTGGTTTAGAGTCCCAGAAACGCGTTGATGTTTCATAAGTTCGTCAAACTCTTATAAAGCTCATTGAGACACTTATAAGCACTCATGTTGCATGAAAATTTGTTTAGAGTCCTAGAAACCGCGTTGTTAGATGTTTCATAAGTTCGTAAAACTTGTACAACGCTAATTGAGACACTTATAATCACTCATGTTGTATGAAACTTTGTTTAAAGTCCTAGAAACACGTCGTTTGATGTTTCATAAGTTTGTCAAACTTGTACAAAGCTCATTGAGAAACTTATAAGCACTCATGTTTTATAATTTTGTCAAACTTGTACAAAGCTCATTGAGACACTTATAAGCACTCATGTTGCATGAAACTTGGTTTAGAGTCCTAGAAACTAGTTGTTAGATTTTTCATAAGTTGGTCAAACTTGTACAAAACTCATTGAGACACTTCTAAGCACTCATGTTGCATGAAACTTGGTTTAAAGTCCTAGAAACGCGTTGTTAGATGTTTCATAAGTTCGTCAAACATGTACAACGCTCATTGAGACACTTATAATCACTCATGTTGCATGAAACTTGGTTTATAGTCCTAGAAACGCCTTGTTAGATATTTCATAAGTTGGTCAAACTTGTACAACGTTCATTGAGACACTTATAAGCAGTGAAGTTGCATGAAACTTGGTTTAAAGTACTAGAAACTCGTTGTTAGATGTTTCATAAGTTCGTCAAACTTGTAAAAAGCTCATTTAGACACTTATAAGCACTCATGTTGCATGAAACTTGGTTTAGAGTCCTAGAAACGCGTTGTTAGATGTTTCATAAGTTCGCCAAACTTGTACAACGCTCATTGAGACACTTATAAGCACTCATGTTGCATGAAACTTGGTTTGGAGTCCTTGAAACGCGTTGTTAGATGTTTCATAAGTTCGTCAAACTTGTACAACGCTCATTTAGACATTTATAAGCACTCATGTTGCATTAAACTTGGTTTAAAGTCCTAGAAACTCGTTGTTCGATGTTTCATAAGTTCGTCAAACTTGTACAAAGTTCATTTAGACACTTATAATCACTCATGGTTCATAAGTTCGTCAAATTGTAGAAAGCTCATCGAGACACTTATAAGCAACAATGTTGCATGAAACTTGGTTTAGAGTCCTAGCAAACACGTTGTTAGATGTTTCATAACTTCGTGAAACTTGTACAAAGCTCATTGAGACATTTATAATCACTCATGGTTCATAAGTTCGTCAAACTTGTACAAAGCCTATTGAGACACTTATAAGCACTCATGTTGCATGAAACTTGCTTTAGAGTCTTAGAAACCACGTTGTTAGATGTTTCATAAGTTCGTGATACTAGTACAAAGCTCATTGAGACGCTTATAATCACTCATGTTGCATGAAACTTGGTTTAGAGTCCTAGAAACGCGTTGTTAGATGTTTCAGAAGTTTTTGAAACTTGTACAAAGCTCATTGAGACCCTTATAAGCACTCATGTTGCATGAAAATTTGTTTAGAGTCCTAGAAACGCGTTGTTAGATGTTTCATAAGTTCGTCAAACTTGTTTAAAGCTCATTGAGACACTTATAAGCACTCATGTTTCATATGTTCGTCAAACTTGTACAAAGCTCATTGAAACACTTATAAGCACTCATGTTTCATGAAACTTGGTTTAAAGTCCTAGCAACCACGTTGTTAGATGCTTCATAAGTTCGTGAAACTTGTACAATGCTCATTGAGTCACTTATAATCACTCATGTTTCATAAGTTCGTCAAACTTGTACAAAGATCATTGAGACACTTATAATCACTCATGTTGAATGAAACTTGGTTTAGAGTTCTAGAAACGACATTGTTAGATGTTTCATAAGTTCATGATCCTAGTACAAAGCTCATTGTGACCCTTATAAGCCTTCATGTTGCATGAAACTTGGTTTAAAGTCCTAGAAACGCGTTGTTAGATGTTTCATAAGTTCGTCAAACTTGTACAAAGCTCATTGAGACACTTATAAGCACTCATGTTGCATGAAACTTGGTTTAGAGTCCTAGAAAAGCGTTGTTAGATGTTTCATAAGTTTGTGAAACTTATGCAAAGCTTATTGAGACACTTATAAGCACTCATGTTGCATGACACTTGGTTTAGAGTCCCAGAAACGCGTTGATGTTTCATAAGTTCGTCAAACTCTTATAAAGCTCATTGAGACACTTATAAGCACTCATGTTGCATGAAAATTTGTTTAGAGTCCTAGAAACCGCGTTGTTAGATGTTTCATAAGTTCGTAAAACTTGTACAACGCTAATTGAGACACTTATAATCACTCATGTTGTATGAAACTTTGTTTAAAGTCCTAGAAACGCGTCGTTTGATGTTTCATAAGTTTGTCAAACTTGTACAAAGCTCATTGAGAAACTTATAAGCACTCATGTTTTATAATTTCGTCAAACTTGTACAAAGCTCATTGAGACACTTATAAGCACTCATGTTGCATGAAACTTGGTTTAGAGTCCTAGAAACTAGTTGTTAGATTTTTCATAAGTTGGTCAAACTTGTACAAAACTCATTGAGACACTTCTAAGCACTCATGTTGCATGAAACTTGGTTTAAAGTCCTAGAAACGCGTTGTTAGATGTTTCATAAGTTCGTCAAACATGTACAACGCTCATTGAGACACTTATAATCACTCATGTTGCATGAAACTTGGTTTATAGTCCTAGAAACGCCTTGTTAGATATTTCATAAGTTGGTCAAACTTGTACAACGTTCATTGAGACACTTATAAGCAGTGAAGTTGCATGAAACTTGGTTTAAAGTACTAGAAACTCGTTGTTAGATGTTTCATAAGTTCGTCAAACTTGTAAAAAGCTCATTTAGACACTTATAAGCACTCATGTTGCATGAAACTTGGTTTAGAGTCCTAGAAACGCGTTGTTAGATGTTTCATAAGTTCGCCAAACTTGTACAACGCTCATTGAGACACTTATAAGCACTCATGTTGCATGAAACTTGGTTTGGAGTCCTTGAAACGCGTTGTTAGATGTTTCATAAGTTCGTCAAACTTGTACAACGCTCATTTAGACATTTATAAGCACTCATGTTGCATTAAACTTGGTTCTAAAGTCCTAGAAACTCGTTGTTCGATGTTTCATAAGTTCGTCAAACTTGTACAAAGTTCATTTAGACACTTATAATCACTCATGTTGCATGAAACTTGCTTTAGAGTCTTAGAAACCACATTGTTAGATGTTTCATAAGTTCGTGATACTAGTACAAAGCTCATTGAGACGCGTATAATCACTCATGTTGCATGAAACTTGCTTTAGAGTCTTAGAAACCACGTTGTTAGATGTTTCATAAGTTCGTGATACTAGTACAAAGCTCATTGAGACGCTTATAATCACTCATGTTGCATGAAACTTGGTTTAGAGTCCTAGAAACGCGTTGTTAGATGTTTCAAAAGTTTGTGAAACTTGTACAAAGCTCATTGAGACCCTTATAAGCACTCATGTTGCATGAAAATTGGTTTAGAGTCCTAGAAACGCGTTGTTAGATGTTTCATAAGTTCGTCAAACTTGTTTAAAGCTCATTGAGACACTTATAAGCACTCACGTTTCATATGTTCGTCAAACTTGTACAAAGCTCATTGAAACACTTATAAGCACTCATGTTTCATGAAACTTGGTTTAAAGTCCTAGCAACCACGTTGTTAGATGCTTCATAAGTTCGTGAAACTTGTACAATGCTCATTGAGTCACTTATAATCACTCATGTTTCATAAGTTCGTCAAACTTGTACAAAGATCATTGAGACACTTATAATCACTCATGTTGAATGAAACTTGGTTTAGAGTTCTAGAAACGACATTGTTAGATGTTTCATAAGTTCATGATCCTAGTACAAAGCTCATTGTGACCCTTATAAGCCTTCATGTTGCATGAAACTTGGTTTAAAGTCCTAGAAACGCGTTGTTAGATGTTTCATAAGTTCGTCAAAATTGTACAAAGCTCATTGAGACACTTATAAGCACTCATGTTGCATGAAACTTGGTTTAGAGTCCTAGAAAAGCGTTGTTAGATGTTTCATAAGTTTGTGAAACTTATGCAAAGCTCATTGAGACACTTATAAGCACTCATGTTGCATGACACTTGGTTTAGAGTCCCAGAAACGCGTTGATGTTTCATAAGTTCGTCAAACTCTTATAAAGCTCATTGAGACACTTATAAGCACTCATGTTGCATGAAAATTTGTTTAGAGTCCTAGAAACCGCGTTGTTAGATGTTTCATAAGTTCGTAAAACTTGTACAACGCTAATTGAGACACTTATAATCACTCATGTTGTATGAAACTTTGTTTAAAGTCCTAGAAACGCGTCGTTTGATGTTTCATAAGTTTGTCAAACTTGTACAAAGCTCATTGAGAAACTTATAAGCACTCATGTTTTATAATTTCGTCAAACTTGTACAAAGCTCATTGAGACACTTATAAGCACTCATGTTGCATGAAACTTGGTTTAGAGTCCTAGAAACTAGTTGTTAGATTTTTCATAAGTTGGTCAAACTTGTACAAAACTCATTGAGACACTTCTAAGCACTCATGTTGCATGAAACTTGGTTTAAAGTCCTAGAAACGCGTTGTTAGATGTTTCATAAGTTCGTCAAACATGTACAACGCTCATTGAGACACTTATAATCACTCATGTTGCATGAAACTTGGTTTATAGTCCTAGAAACGCCTTGTTAGATATTTCATAAGTTGGTCAAACTTGTACAACGTTCATTGAGACACTTATAAGCAGTGAAGTTGCATGAAACTTGGTTTAAAGTACTAGAAACTCGTTGTTAGATGTTTCATAAGTTCGTCAAACTTGTAAAAAGCTCATTTAGACACTTATAAGCACTCATGTTGCATGAAACTTGGTTTAGAGTCCTAGAAACGCGTTGTTAGATGTTTCATAAGTTCGCCAAACTTGTACAACGCTCATTGAGACACTTATAAGCACTCATGTTGCATGAAACTTGGTTTGGAGTCCTTGAAACGCGTTGTTAGATGTTTCATAAGTTCGTCAAACTTGTACAACGCTCATTTAGACATTTATAAGCACTCATGTTGCATTAAACTTGGTTTAAAGTCCTAGAAACTCGTTGTTCGATGTTTCATAAGTTCGTCAAACTTGTACAAAGTTCATTTAGACACTTATAATCACTCATGGTTCATAAGTTCGTCAAATTGTAGAAAGCTCATCGAGACACTTATAAGCAACAATGTTGCATGAAACTTGGTTTAGAGTCCTAGCAAACACGTTGTTAGATGTTTCATAACTTCGTGAAACTTGTACAAAGCTCATTGAGACATTTATAATCACTCATGGTTCATAAGTTCGTCAAACTTGTACAAAGCCTATTGAGACACTTATAAGCACTCATGTTGCATGAAACTTGCTTTAGAGTCTTAGAAACCACGTTGTTAGATGTTTCATAAGTTCGTGATACTAGTACAAAGCTCATTGAGACGCTTATAATCACTCATGTTGCATGAAACTTGGTTTAGAGTCCTAGAAACGCGTTGTTAGATGTTTCATAAGTTTGTGAAACTTGTACAAAGCTCATTGAGACCCTTATAAGCACTCATGTTGCATGAAAATTGGTTTAGAGTCCTAGAAACGCGTTGTTAGATGTTTCATAAGTTCGTCAAACTTGTACAACGCTCATTTAGACATTTATAAGCACTCATGTTGCATTAAACTTGGTTTAAAGTCCTAGAAACTCGTTGTTCGATGTTTCATAAGTTCGTCAAACTTGTACAAAGTTCATTTAGACACTTATAATCACTCATGGTTCATAAGTTCGTCAAATTGTAGAAAGCTCATCGAGACACTTATAAGCAACAATGTTGCATGAAACTTGGTTTAGAGTCCTAGCAAACACGTTGTTAGATGTTTCATAACTTCGTGAAACTTGTACAAAGCTCATTGAGACATTTATAATCACTCATGGTTCATAAGTTCGTCAAACTTGTACAAAGCCTATTGAGACACTTATAAGCACTCATGTTGCATGAAACTTGCTTTAGAGTCTTAGAAACCACGTTGTTAGATGTTTCATAAGTTCGTGATACTAGTACAAAGCTCATTGAGACGCTTATAATCACTCATGTTGCATGAAACTTGGTTTAGAGTCCTAGAAACGCGTTGTTAGATGTTTCATAAGTTTGTGAAACTTGTACAAAGCTCATTGAGACCCTTATAAGCACTCATGTTGCATGAAAATTGGTTTAGAGTCCTAGAAACGCGTTGTTAGATGTTTCATAAGTTCGTCAAACTTGTTTAAAGCTCATTGAGACACTTATAAGCACTCATGTTTCATATGTTCGTCAAACTTGTACAAAGCTCAATGAAACACTTATAAGCACTCATGTTTCATGAAACTTGGTTTAAAGTCCTAGCAACCACGTTGTTAGATGCTTCATAAGTTCGTGAAACTTGTACAATGCTCATTGAGTCACTTATAATCACTCATGTTTCATAAGTTCGTCAAACTTGTACAAAGATCATTGAGACACTTATAATCACTCATGTTGAATGAAACTTGGTTTAGAGTTCTAGAAACGACATTGTTAGATGTTTCATAAGTTCATGATCCTAGTACAAAGCTCATTGTGACCCTTATAAGCCTTCATGTTGCATGAAACTTGGTTTAAAGTCCTAGAAACGCGTTGTTAGATGTTTCATAAGTTCGTCAAAATTGTACAAAGCTCATTGAGACACTTATAAGCACTCATGTTGCATGAAACTTGGTTTAGAGTCCTAGAAAAGCGTTGTTAGATGTTTCATAAGTTTGTGAAACTTATGCAAAGCTCATTGAGACACTTATAAGCACTCATGTTGCATGACACTTGGTTTAGAGTCCCGTAAACGCGTTGATGTTTCATAAGTTCGTCAAACTCTTATAAAGCTCATTGAGACACTTATAAGCACTCATGTTGCATGAAAATTTGTTTAGAGTCCTAGAAACCGCGTTGTTAGATGTTTCATAAGTTCGTAAAACTTGTACAACGCTAATTGAGACACTTATAATCACTCATGTTGTATGAAACTTTGTTTAAAGTCCTAGAAACGCGTCGTTTGATGTTTCATAAGTTTGTCAAACTTGTACAAAGCTCATTGAGAAACTTATAAGCACTCATGTTTTATAATTTCGTCAAACTTGTACAAAGCTCATTGAGACACTTATAAGCACTCATGTTGCATGAAACTTGGTTTAGAGTCCTAGAAACTAGTTGTTAGATTTTTCATAAGTTGGTCAAACTTGTACAAAACTCATTGAGACACTTCTAAGCACTCATGTTGCATGAAACTTGGTTTAAAGTCCTAGAAACGCGTTGTTAGATGTTTCATAAGTTCGTCAAACATGTACAACGCTCATTGAGACACTTATAATCACTCATGTTGCATGAAACTTGGTTTATAGTCCTAGAAACGCCTTGTTAGATATTTCATAAGTTGGTCAAACTTGTACAACGTTCATTGAGACACTTATAAGCAGTGAAGTTGCATGAAACTTGGTTTAAAGTACTAGAAACTCGTTGTTAGATGTTTCATAAGTTCGTCAAACTTGTAAAAAGCTCATTTAGACACTTATAAGCACTCATGTTGCATGAAACTTGGTTTAGAGTCCTAGAAACGCGTTGTTAGATGTTTCATAAGTTCGCCAAACTTGTACAACGCTCATTGAGACACTTATAAGCACTCATGTTGCATGAAACTTGGTTTGGAGTCCTTGAAACGCGTTGTTAGATGTTTCATAAGTTCGTCAAACTTGTACAACGCTCATTTAGACATTTATAAGCACTCATGTTGCATTAAACTTGGTTTAAAGTCCTAGAAACTCGTTGTTCGATGTTTCATAAGTTCGTCAAACTTGTACAAAGTTCATTTAGACACTTATAATCACTCATGGTTCATAAGTTCGTCAAATTGTAGAAAGCTCATCGAGACACTTATAAGCAACAATGTTGCATGAAACTTGGTTTAGAGTCCTAGCAAACACGTTGTTAGATGTTTCATAACTTCGTGAAACTTGTACAAAGCTCATTGAGACATTTATAATCACTCATGGTTCATAAGTTCGTCAAACTTTGTACAAAGCCTATTGAGACACTTATAAGCACTCATGTTGCATGAAACTTGCTTTAGAGTCTTAGAAACCACGTTGTTAGATGTTTCATAAGTTCGTGATACTAGTACAAAGCTCATTGAGACGCTTATAATCACTCATGTTGCATGAAACTTGGTTTAGAGTCCTAGAAACGCGTTGTTAGATGTTTCATAAGTTTGTGAAACTTGTACAAAGCTCATTGAGACCCTTATAAGCACTCATGTTGCATGAAAATTGGTTTAGAGTCCTAGAAACGCGTTGTTAGATGTTTCATAAGTTCGTCAAACTTGTTTAAAGCTCATTGAGACACTTATAAGCACTCATGTTTCATATGTTCGTCAAACTTGTACAAAGCTCATTGAAACACTTATAAGCACTCATGTTTCATGAAACTTGGTTTAAAGTCCTAGCAACCACGTTGTTAGATGCTTCATAAGTTCGTGAAACTTGTACAATACTCATTGAGTCACTTATAATCACTCATGTTTCATAAGTTCGTCAAACTTGTACAAAGATCATTGAGACACTTATAATCACTCATGTTGAATGAAACTTTGTTTAGAGTTCTAGAAACGACATTGTTAGATGTTTCATAAGTTCATGATCCTAGTACAAAGCTCATTGTGACCCTTATAAGCCTTCATGTTGCATGAAACTTGGTTTAAAGTCCTAGAAACGCGTTGTTAGATGTTTCATAAGTTCGTCAAACTTGTACAAAGCTCATTGAGACACTTATAAGCACTCATGTTGCATGAAACTTGGTTTAGAGTCCTAGAAAAGCGTTGTTAGATGTTTCATAAGTTTGTGAAACTTATGCAAAGCTCATTGAGACACTTATAAGCACTCATGTTGCATGACACTTGGTTTAGAGTCCCGAAACGCGTTGATGTTTCATAAGTTCGTCAAACTCTTATAAAGCTCATTGAGACACTTATAAGCACTCATGTTGCATGAAAATTTGTTTAGAGTCCTAGAAACCGCGTTGTTAGATGTTTCATAAGTTCGTAAAACTTGTACAACGCTAATTGAGACACTTATAATCACTCATGTTGTATGAAACTTTGTTTAAAGTCCTAGAAACGCGTCGTTTGATGTTTCATAAGTTTGTCAAACTTGTACAAAGCTCATTGAGAAACTTTATAAGCACTCATGTTTTATAATTTCGTCAAACTTGTACAAAGCTCATTGAGACACTTATAAGCACTCATGTTGCATGAAACTTGGTTTAGAGTCCTAGAAACTAGTTGTTAGATTTTTCATAAGTTGGTCAAACTTGTACAATACTCATTGAGACACTTCTAAGAACTCATGTTGCATGAAACTTGGTTTAAAGTCCTAGAAACGCGTTGTTAGATGTTTCATAAGTTCGTCAAACATGTACAACGCTCATTGAGACACTTATAATCACTCATGTTGCATGAAACTTGGTTTATAGTCCTAGAAACGCCTTGTTAGATATTTCATAAGTTGGTCAAACTTGTACAACGTTCATTGAGACACTTATAAGCAGTGAAGTTGCATGAAACTTGGTTTAAAGTTCTAGAAACTCGTTGTTAGATGTTTCATAAGTTCGTCAAACTTGTAAAAAGCTCATTTAGACACTTATAAGCACTCATGTTGCATTAAATTTGGTGTAGAGTCCCAAAAACGCATTGTTAGATGTATCATAAGTTTGTCAAATTGTACAAAGCTCATTGAGACATTTATAAGCACTCATGTTGCATGAAGCTTAGTTTAGATTCCTAGCAGCCATGTTGTTAGATGTTTCATAAGTTCTTGAAACTTGTACAAAACTCATTGAGAAACTTATCATCACTCATGTTTCATAAGTTCGTCAAACTTGTACAAAGCTCATTTAGACACTTTTAAACACTCATGTTGCATGAAACTTGGGTGAGAGTCCTAGAAATGCATTGTTAGATTTATCATAAGCTCGTCAAATTGTAGAAAGCTCATTGAGACACTTACAAGCAATCATGATGCAAGAAACTTGGTTTAGAGTCTTAGCAACCACTTTGTTGGATGTTTCATAAGGTCGTGAAACTTGTACAAAGCTCATTGAGACACTTATAATCACTCATGTTTCATAAGTTCGTCAAACTTGTAAAAAGCCCATTGAGACACGTATAAGCACTCATGTTGCATGAAAATTGGTTTAAAGTCCTAGAAACGTGTTGTTGGATGTTTCATAAATTTGTGAAACTTGTACAAAGCTCATTGAGACACTTATAAGCACTCTTGTTGCATGAAACTTGGTTTAGAGTCCTAGAAACGCGTTTTTAGATGTTTCATAAGTTCGTCAAATTTGTACAAAGCTCATTGAGAAACTTATAAGCACTCATGTTTCATATGTTCGTAGAACTTGTACAAAGCTCTTTGAGACACTTATAAGCACTGATGTTGAATTAAATTTGGTTTAGAGTCCCAGAAACGCGTTGTTAGCTGTTTCATAAGTTCGTCAAACTTGTACAAAGCTCATTGAGACACTTATAAGCACTCATGTTGCATGAAACATGGTTTAGAGTCCTAGAAACGCGTAGTTAGATGTTTGATAAGTTCGTCAAACTTTTACAAAACTCATTGAGACACTTATAAGCACTCATTTTGCATGAAACTTGGTTTAAAGTTCTAGAAACGCGTTGTTAGATGTTTCATAAGTTCATCAAACTTGTACAACGCTCATTGAGATACTTATAAGCACTCATGTTGCATGAAACTTGTTTTAGAGTCCTAGAAACGCGTTGTTAGATGTTTCATATGTTCGTCAAACTTGTACAACGCTCATTGAGATACTTATAAGCACTCATGTTGCATGAAACTTGGTTTAAAGTCCTAGAAACGCGTTATTAGATGTTTCATAAGTTCGTGATACTATTACAAAGCTCATTGTGACACTTATAAGCACTCATGTTGCATGAAACTTGGTTTAAATTCCTAGAAACGCGTTGTTAAATGTTTCATAAGTTCGTGAAACTTGTACAAAGTTCATTGAGACACTTATAATCACTCATGTTACATGAAACTTGGTTTAAAGTCCTAGAAACTCGTTGTTAGATGTTTCAGAAGTTCGTCAAACTTGTACAAAGCTCATTTATACACTTATAAACACTCATGTTGCATGAAACTTGGATGAGAGTCCTACAAACGCATTGTTAGATGTATCATAAGCTCATCAAATTGTACAAAGCTCATTGAGACACTTACAAGCATACATGTTGCATGAAACTTGGTTTAGAGTCCTAGATACGCATTTCATGCAAGTTCGTTAGATGTTTCATAAGTTCGTGAAACTTGTACAAAGCTCATTGAGACACTTATAATCACTCATGTTTCATAAGTTCGTCAAACTTGTACAAAACCCATTAAGACACTTATAAGCACTCAAGTTGCATGAAACTTGGTTTAGAGTTCTAGAAACGCGTTGTTAGATGTTTGATTAGTTTGTGGGGGAATATTGAAGACACCAAGGCTTTGTCCGGACACACTTGTTCATCAAGACAAAGAACTAGCGTGTGACCGAAGTAGATGTCACAAGTTCTCTTGTTACCGTTGCAAAGAAGAAAAAAGGAATCGAGAAACAAGGAAAAAGGATCTAGAAGAGAGTCGTTACCATTTGACCGTTGGCGAGTGAGACTCACGCCGTCCGTACAAGTCACGTGTGGACTTAAGGCAAATGAGCGTCACGCATCCGTACATTCACGTGTTTTCTTAAGAATGGGGCGGCTAGGCAAGCGAGTTAATTCTTGGGGACAAAGCTCCTAGGATCTTTTTAGCATATGCCTTTGTTTCTATTTTAGGCCTATTGTTGATATAAGGCATCTCATTTGTAAACATTAATCTTATCACACTTATGTTATGAAACCGATTCAACTCTTTCTCTCTCTATTCTCTCTCTCTTGTTCTTGGTGTTCTTGATAGAACTCAAGAACATAATTCTTCTATTCTCGATTAATCTCCCAAATTCTGACACAAAGTTCATTGAGACACTTATAATCACTCATGTTGCATGAAACTTGGTTTAAAGTCCTAGAAACGCTTTGGTAGATGTTTCATAAGTTTGTCAAACTTGTACAAATCTCATTGAAACACTTATAAGCACTCATGTTTCATAAGTTCGTCAAACTTGTACAAAGCTCATTGAGACACTTATAGGCACTCATGTTGCATGAAACTTGGTTTAGAGTCCTAGAAACTAGTTGTTAGATTTTTCATAAGTTGGTCAAACTTGTACAAAACTCATTGAGACACTTCTAAGCACTCATGTTGCATGAAACTTGGTTTAAAGTCCTAGAAACGCGTTGTTAGATGTTTCATAAGTTCGTCAAACATTTTACAACGCTCATTGAGACACTTATAATCACTCATGTTGCGTGAAACATGGTTTAGAGTCCTAGAAACGCGTTGTTAGATATTTCATAAGTTGGTCAAACTTGTACAACGTTCATTGAGAAACTTATAAGCAGTGAAGTTGCATGAAACTTGGTTTAAAGTACTAGAAACTCGTTGTTAGATGTTTCATAAGTTCGTCAAACTTGTACAAAGCTCATTTAGACACTTATAAGCACTCATGTTGCATTAAATTTGGTGTAGAGTCCTAAAAACGCATTGTTAGATGTATCATAAGTTTGTCAAATTGTACAATGCTCATTGAGACATCTATAAGCACTCATGTTGCATGAAACTTAGTTTAGAGTTCTAGCAACCATGTTGTTAGATGTTTCATAAGTTCTTGAAACTTGTACAAAACTCATTGAGAAACTTATCATCACTCATGTTTCATAAGTTCATCAAACTTGTACAAAGCTCTTTGAGACACTTATAAGCACTGATGTTGAATTAAATTTGGTTTAGAGTCCCAGAAACGCGTTGTTAGATGTTTCATAAGTTCGTCAAACTTGTACAAAGCTCATTGAGACACTTATAAGCACTCATTTTGCATGAAACTTGGTTTAAAGTTCTAGAAACGCGTTGTTAGATGTTTCATAAGTTCATCAAACTTGTACAAAGCTCATTGAGACCCTTATAAACACTCATGTTGCATGAAACTTGGTTTAGAGTCCTACAAACGCGTTGTTAGATGTTTCATAAGTTCTTCAAACTTGTAAAACGCTCATTGAGACCCTTATAAGCACTCATGTTTCATATATTCGTCAAACTTCTACAAAACTCATTGAGACACTTATAAGCACTCGTGTTGCATGAAACATGGTTTAGAGTCCTAGAAACGCGTTGTTAGATGTTTCATAAGTTCGTCAAACTTTTACAAAGCTAATTGAGACACTTATAAGCACTCATTTTGCATGAAACTTGGTTTAAAGTACTAGAAACGCGTTGTTAGATGTTACATAAGTTTGTCAAACTTGTACAACACTCATTGAGTTACTTATAAGCACTCATGTTGCATGAAACTTTGTTTAGAGTCCTAGAAACGCGTTGTTAGATGTTTCATAAGTTCATCAAACTTGTACAACGCTCATTGAGACACTTATAAGCACTCATGTTGCATTAAACTTGGTTTAAAGTCCTAGAAACGCGTTGTTATATATTTCATAAGTTTGTGAAACTTGTAAAAAGCTCATTGAGACACTTATAAGCACTCATGTTGCATGAAACTTGGTTTAGAGTCCTAGAAGCATGTTTTTAGTTGTTTCATAAGTTCGTCAAACTTGTACAAAGCTCATTGAGAAACTTATAAGCACTCATGTTTCATATGTTCGTCAAACTTGTACAAAGCTCATTGAGACCCTTATAAGCACTCATGTTGCATGAAACATGGTTTAGAGTCCTAGAAAAGCGTTGTTAGATGTTTCATAAGTTCGTCAAACTTGTACAAAGCTCATCGAGACACTTATAAGCACTCATGTTGCATGAAACATGGTTTAGAGTCCTAGAAACGCGTTGTTAAATGTTTCATAAGTTCGTCAAACTTTTACAAAGCTCATTGATATACTTATGAGCACTCATGTTGCATGAAACTTGGTTTAGAGTCCTAGAAACGCGTTGTTAGATGTTTCATAAATTCGTCAAACTTGTACAACGCTCATTGAGACACTTATAAGCACTCATGTTGCATTAAACTTGGTTTAAAGTCCTAGAAACGCGTTGTTAGATGTTTCATAAGTTCGTGATACTAGTACAAAGCTCATTGTGACACTTATAAGCACTCATGTTGCATGAAACTTGGTTTAAAGTCCTAGAAACGCGTTGTTAGATGTTTCATAAGTTCGTGAACCTTGTACAATGTTCATCGAGACACATATAATCACTCATGTTGCATGAAACTTGGTTTAAATTCCTAGAAACTCGTTGTTGGATGTTTCATAAGTTCGTCAAACTTGTACAAAGCTCATTTAGACACTTATAAGCACTCATGTTTCATAAGTTCGTCAAACTTGTACAAAGCTCATTGAGACACTTATAATCACTCGTGTTGCATGAAACTTGGTTTAGAGTCCTAGAAACTGGTTGTTAGATTTTTCATAAGTTGGTTAAACTTGTACAAAAATCATTGAGACACTTCTAAGCACTCATGTTGTATGAAACTTGGTTTAGAGTCCTAGAAACGCGTTGTTAGATGTTTCATAAGTTCATCAAACATGTACTACGCTCATTGAGACACTTATAATCACTCATGTTGCATGAAACTTGGTTTAGAGTCCTAGAAACGCGTTGTTAGATGTATCATAAGTTTGTCAAATTGTACAAAGCTCATTTAGGCACTTATAAGCACTCATGTTGCATGAAACTTAGTTTAGAGTCGTAGCAACCATGTTGTTAGATGTTTCATAAGTTCTTGAAACTTGTACAAAACTCACTGAGAAACTTATCATCACTCATGTTTTATAAGTGCGTCAAACTTGTACAAAGCCCATTGAGACACTTATAAGTACTCATGTTGCATGAAACTTGGTTTAGAGTCTTGGAAACGCGTTTTTTAGATGTTTCATAAGTTCGTAAACTTGTACAAAGCTCATTGAGACACTTATAAGCACTCATGTTGCATGAAACTTGGTTTAGAGTCCTAGAAACGCGTTGTTAGATGTTTCATAAGTTCGTCAAACTTGTACAAAGCTCATTGAGACACTTATTATCACTCCCGATGCATGAAACTTGGTTTAGAGTCCCAGAAACGCGTTGTTAGATGTTTCATATGTTCGTTAAACTTGTATAGAGCTCATTGAGACACTTATAATCACTCATGTTGCATGAAACTTGGTTTAGAGTTCTAGAAACCACGTTGTTAGATGTTTCATAAGTTCATGATACTAGTACAAAGCTCATTGAGACACTTATAAGCACTCATGTTGCATGAAACTTGGTTTAAAGTCCTAGAAATGCGTTGTTAGATGTTTCATAAGTTCGTCAAACTTGTACAAAGCTCATTGAGACACTTATAAGCACTCATTTTGCATGAAACTTGGTTTAGAGTCTTAGAAACGCGATGTTAGATGTTTCATGAGTTTGTGAAACTTGTACAAAGCTCATTGAGATACTTATAAGCACTCATGTTGCATGAAACTTGGTTTAGAGTCCTAGAAACGCGATGTTAGATGTTTAATAAGTTCGTCAAACTTGTAAAATGCTCATTGAGACACTTATAAGCACTCATGTTGCCTGAAACTTGGTTTAGAGTCCTAGAAACCCGTTGTTAGATGTTTCATAAGTTCGTCAAACTTATACAACGCTCATTGAGAAAGTTATAAGCACTCATATTGCATGAAACGTGGTTTAAAGTCCTAGAAACACGTTGTTAGATATTTTATAAGTTCGTCAAACTTGTACAAAGTTCATTTAGACACTTATAAGCACTTATGTTGCATGTAACTTGGATGAGTGTCCTAGAAACGCGTTGTTAGATGTTTCATAAGTTTGGATACTAGTACAAAGCTCATTGAGACACTTATAAGCACTCATGTTGCATAAAACTTGGTTTAAAGTCCTAAAAACGCGTTGTTAGATGTTTCATAAGTTCGTCAAATTTGTAAAATGTTCATTGAGACACTTATAACCACTCATGTTGCATGAAACTTGGTTTAGAGTCCTAGAAACGTGTTGTTAGATGTTTCATCAGTTTGTGAAACTTGTACAAAGCTCATTGAGACACTATAAGCACTCATTTTTCATATGTTCGTCAAACTTGTACAAAACTCATTGAGACACTTATAAGAACTCATGTTGCATGAAACATTGTTTAGAGTCCTAGAAACGCGTTGTTAGATGTTTCATAAGTTCGTCAAACTTTTACAAAGCTAATTGAGACACTTATAAGCACTCATTTTGCATGAAACTTGGTTTAAAGTCCTAGAAACGCGTTGTTAGATGTTTCATAAGTTCATCAAACTTGTACAACGCTCATTGAGATACTTATAAGCACTCATGTTGCATGAAACTTGGTTTAGAGTCCTAGAAACGTGTTGTTAGATGTTTCATAAGTTCGTCAAACTTATACAACGATCATTGCAACACTTATAAGAACTCATGTTGCATGAAACTTGGTTTAAATTCCTATAAAATCGTTGTTAGATGTTTCATAAGTTCGTCAAACTTGTACATCGCTCATTGAGACACTTATAAGCACTCATGTTGCTTGAAACTTGGTGTAGAGTCCTAGAAACGCGTTGTTAGATGTTTCATAAGTTCGTCAAACTTGTACAATGCTCATTGAGACACTTATAAGCACTCATGTTGCATGAAACTTGGTTTAAAGTCCTAGAAACTTGTTGTTAGATGTTTCATAAGTTCGTCAAACTTGTACAAAGCTCATTTAGACTCTTATAAGCACTCATGTTGCATGAAACTTGGATGAGAGTCCAAGAAATGCATTGTTAGATGTATCATAAGCTCGTCAAATTGTACAAAGCTCATTGAGACACTTACAAGCAATCATGTTGCATGAAACTTGGTTTAGAGTCCTAGCAACCACCTTGTTCGATGTTTCATAAGTTCGTCAAACTTGTACAAAGCCCATTGAGACACTTATAAGCACTCATGTTGCTTGAAACTTGGTGTAGAGTCCTCGAAACGCGTTGTTAGATGTATCATAAGTTTGTCAAATTGTACAAAGCTCATTTAGGCACTTATAAGCACTCATGTTGCATGAAACTTAGTTTAGAGTCGTAGCAACCATGTTGTTAGATGTTTCATAAGTTCTTGAAACTTGTACAAAACTCACTGAGAAACTTATCATCACTCATGTTTTATAAGTGCGTCAAACTTGTACAAAGCCCATTGAGACACTTATAAGTACTCATGTTGCATGAAACTTGGTTTAGAGTCTTGGAAACACGTTTTTTAGATGTTTCATAAGTTCGTAAACTTGTACAAAGCTCATTGAGACACTTATAAGCACTCATGTTGCATGAAACTTGGTTTAGAGTCCTAGAAACGCGTTGTTAGATGTTTCATAAGTTCGTCAAACTTGTACAAAGCTCATTGAGACACTTATTATCACTCCTGATGCATGAAACTTGGTTTAGAGTCCCAGAAACGCGTTGTTAGATGTTTCATATGTTCGTTAAACTTGTATAGAGCTCATTGAGACACTTATAATCACTCATGTTGCATGAAACTTGGTTTAGAGTTCTAGAAACCACGTTGTTAGATGTTTCATAAGTTCATGATACTAGTACAAAGCTCATTGAGACACTTATAAGCACTCATGTTGCATGAAACTTGGTTTAAAGTCCTAGAAATGCGTTGTTAGATGTTTCATAAGTTCGTCAAACTTGTACAAAGCTCATTGAGACACTTATAAGCACTCATTTTGCATGAAACTTGGTTTAGAGTCTTAGAAACGCGATGTTAGATGTTTCATGAGTTTGTGAAACTTGTACAAAGCTCATTGAGATACTTATAAGCACTCATGTTGCATGAAACTTGGTTTAGAGTCCTAGAAACGCGATGTTAGATGTTTAATAAGTTCGTCAAACTTGTAAAATGCTCATTGAGACACTTATAAGCACTCATGTTGCCTGAAACTTGGTTTAGAGTCCTAGAAACCCGTTGTTAGATGTTTCATAAGTTCGTCAAACTTATACAACGCTCATTGAGAAACTTATAAGCACTCATATTGCATGAAACGTGGTTTAAAGTCCTAGAAACACGTTGTTAGATATTTTATAAGTTCGTCAAACTTGTACAAAGTTCATTTAGACACTTATAAGCACTTATGTTGCATGTAACTTGGATGAGTGTCCTAGAAACGCGTTGTTAGATGTTTCATAAGTTTGGATACTAGTACAAAGCTCATTGAGACACTTATAAGCACTCATGTTGCATAAAACTTGGTTTAAAGTCCTAAAAACGCGTTGTTAGATGTTTCATAAGTTCGTCAAATTTGTAAAATGTTCATTGAGACACTTATAACCACTCATGTTGCATGAAACTTGGTTTAGAGTCCTAGAAACGTGTTGTTAGATGTTTCATCAGTTTGTGAAACTTGTACAAAGCTCATTGAGACACTATAAGCACTCATGTTTCATATGTTCGTCAAACTTGTACAAAACTCATTGAGACACTTATAAGAACTCTCATGTTGCATGAAACATTGTTTAGAGTCCTAGAAACGCGTTGTTAGATGTTTCATAAGTTCGTCAAACTTTTACAAAGCTAATTGAGACACTTATAAGCACTCATTTTGCATGAAACTTGGTTTAAAGTCCTAGAAACGCGTTGTTAGATGTTTCATAAGTTCGTCAAACTTGTACAACGCTCATTGAGATACTTATAAGCACTCATGTTGCATGAAACTTGGTTTAGAGTCCTAGAAACGTGTTGTTAGATGTTTCATAAGTTCGTCAAACTTATACAACGATCATTGCAACACTTATAAGAACTCATGTTGCATGAAACTTGGTTTAAATTCCTATAAAATCGTTGTTAGATGTTTCATAAGTTCGTCAAACTTGTACAATGCTCATTGAGACACTTATAAGCACTCATGTTGCATGAAACTTGGTTTAAAGTCCTAGAAACTTGTTGTTAGATGTTTCATAAGTTCGTCAAACTTGTACAAAGCTCATTTAGACTCTTATAAGCACTCATGTTGCATGAAACTTGGATGAGAGTCCAAGAAATGCATTGTTAGATGTATCATAAGCTCGTCAAATTGTACAAAGCTCATTGAGACACTTACAAGCAATCATGTTGCATGAAACTTGGTTTAGAGTCCTAGCAACCACCTTGTTCGATGTTTCATAAGTTCGTCAAACTTGTACAAAGCCCATTGAGACACTTATAAGCACTCATGTTGCATGAAACATTGTTTAGAGTCCTAGAAACGCGTTGTTAGATGTTTCATAAGTTCGTCAAATTTTTACAAAGCTAATTGAGACACTTATAAGCACTCATTTTGCATGAAACTTGGTTTAAAGTCCTAGAAACGCGTTGTTAGATGTTTCATAAGTTCGTCAAACTTGTACAAGGCTCATTGAGATACTTATATGCACTCATGTTGCATGAAACTTGGTTTAGAGTCCTAGAAACGTGTTGTTAGATGTTTCATAAGTTCAACAAACTTGTACAACGATCATTGCAACACTTATAAGAACTCATGTTGCATGAAACTTGGTTTAAATTCCTATAAAATCGTTGTTAGATGTTTCATAAGTTCGTCAAACTTGTACAACGCTCATTGAGACACTTATAAGCACTCATGTTGCATGAAACTTGGTGTAGAGGCCTAGAAACCTGTTGTTAGATGTTTCATAAGTTCGTCAAACTTGTACAACGCTCATTGAGACACTTATAAGAACTCATGTTGCATGAAACTTGGTTTAAAGTCCTAGAAACTCGTTGTTAGATGTTTCATAAGTTCGTCAAACTTGTACAAAGCTCATTTAGACTCTTATAAGCACTCATGTTGCATGAAACTTGGATGAGAGTCCAAGAAATGCATTGTTAGATGTATCATAAGCTCGTCAAATTGTACAAAGCTCATTGAGACACTTACAAGCAATCATGTTGCTTGAAACTTGGTTTAGTGTCCTAGCAACCACGTTGTTCGATGTTTCATAAGTTCGTCAAACTTGTACAAACCCCATTGAGACACTTATAAGAACTCATGTTGCATGAAACTTGGTTTTGAGTCCTAGAAACGCGTTGTTAGATGTTTCATAAGTTTGTGAAACTTGTACAAAGCTCATTGAGACACTTATAAGCACTCATGTTGCATGAAACTTGGTTTAGAGTCCTAGAAACGTGTTTTTAGATGTTTCATAAGTTCGTCAAACTTGTACAAAGCTCATTGAGAAACTTATAAGCCCTCATGTTTCATATGTTCGCCAAACTTGTACACAACTCATTGAGACACTTATAAGCACTGATGTTGCATGAAACTTGGATTAGAGTCCCAGAAACGCGTTGTTAGATGTTTCATAAGTTCGTCAAACTTGTACAAAGCTCATCGAGACACTTATAAGCACTCATGTTGCATGAAACATGGTTTAGAGTCCTAGAAACGCATTGTTAGATGTTTCATAAGTTCGTCAAACTTGTACAAAGCTCATTGAGACACTTATAAGCACTCATTTTGCATAAAACTTGGTCTAAAGTCCTAGAAACGCGTTGTTAGATGTTTCATAAGTTCGTCAAACTTGTACAACGCTCATTGAGACACTTATAAGCACTCATGTTGCATTAAACTAGGTTTAAAGTCCTAGAAACGCGTTGTTAGATGTTTCATAAGTTCGTGATACTAGTACAAAGCTCATTGTGACACTTATAAGCACTCATGTTGCATGAAACTTGGTTTAAAGTCCTAGAAACGCGTTGTTAGATGTTTCATAAGTTCGTGAACCTTGTACAATGTTTATTGAGACACTTATAATCACTCATGTTGCATGAAACTTGGTTTAAATTCCTAGAAACTCGTTGTTAGATGTTTCATAAGTTCGTCAAACTTTTACAAAGCTCATTTAGACACTTATAAGCACTCATGTTGCATGAAACTTGGATGAGAGTCCTACAAACGCATTGTTAAATGTATCATAAGCTCGTCAAATTGTACAAAACTCATTGAGACACTTACAAGAAATCATGTTGCATGAAACTTGGTTTAGAGTCCTAGCAACCACGTTGTTAGATGTTTCATCAGTTCGTGAAACTTGTACAAAACTCATTGAGACACTTATAATCACTCATGTTTCATAAGTTCTTTACTCTTGTACAAAGCCCACGGAGACACTTATAAGCACTCATGTTGCATGAAACTTGGTTTAGAGTCCTAGAAACGCGTTGTTAGATGTTTCATAAGTTTTTGAAACTTGTAAAATGGTCATTGAGACATTTATAAGCACTCATGTTGCATGAAACATGGTTTAGAGTCCTAGAAACGCGATTTTAGATGTTTCATAAGTTTGTCAAACTTGTACAAAGCTCATTGAGACACTTATAACCACTCATGTTTCATATGTTCTTCAAACTTGTTCAATGCTCATTGAGACACTTATAAGCACTCATGTTGCATGAAACTTGGTTTAAAGTCCTAGAAACTCGTTGTTAGATGTTTCATAAGTTCGTCAAACTTGTATAAAGCTCATTTAGACTCTTATTAGCACTCATGTTGCATGAAACTTGGATGAGAGTCCAAGAAATGCATTGTTAGATGTATCATAAGCTCGTCAAATTGTACAAAGCTCATTGAGACACTTACAAGCAATAATGTTGCATGAAACTTGGTTTAGAGTCCTAGCAACCACGTTGTTCGATGTTTCATAAGTTCGTCAAACTTGTACAAAGCCCATTGAGACACTTATAAGCACTCATGTTGCATGAAACTTGGTTTTGAGTCCTAGAAACGCGTTGTTAGATGTTTCATAAGTTTGTGAAACTTGTACATAGCTCATTTAGACACTTATAAGCACTCATGTTGCATGAAACTTGGTTTAGAGTCCTAGAAACGTGTTTTTAGATGTTTCATAAGTTCGTCAAACTTGTACAAAGCTCATTGAGAAACTTATAAGCCCTCATGTTTCATATGTTCGTCAAACTTGTACACAACTCATTGAGACACTTTTAAGCACTGATGTTGCATGAAACTTGGATTAGAGTCCCATAAACGCGTTGTTAGATGTTTCTTAAGTTCGTCAAAGTTGTACAAAGCTCATCGAGACACTTATAAGCACTCTGTTGCATGAAACATGGTTTAGAGTCATAGAAACGCATTGTTAGATGTTTCATAAGTTCGTCAAACTTTTACAAAGCTCATTGAGACACTTATAAGCACTCATTTTGCATAAAACTTGGTTTAAAGTCCTAGAAACACGTTGTTAGATGTTTCATAAGTTCGTCAAACTTGTACAACGCTCATTGAGATACTTATAAGCACTCATGTTGCATGAAACTTTGTTTAGAGTCCTAGAAACGCGTTGTTAGATGTTTCATAAGTTCGTCAAACTTGTACAACGCTCATTGAGACACTTATAAGCACTCATGTTGCATTAAACTTGGTTTAAAGTCCTAGAAACGCGTCGTTATATGTTTCATAAATTTGTGAAACTTGTAAAAAGCTCATTGAGACACTTATAAGCACTCATGTTGCATGAAACTTGGTTTAGAGTCCTAGAAACGTGTTTTTAGATGTTTCATAAGTTCGTCAAACTTGTACAAAGCTCATTGAGACACTTATAATCACTCTTGTTGCATGAAACTTGGTTTAGAGTCCCCTAAACGCGTTGTTAGATGTTTCATAAGTTCGTCAAACTTGTACAAAGCTCATCGAGACACTTATAAGCACTCATGTTGCATGAAACATGGTTTAGAGTCCTAAAAACGCGTTGTTAGATGTTTCATAAAGTCGTCAAACTTTTACAAAGCTCATTGAGACACTTATAACACTACAAGAATCTGCGCAAATTACCACGAAAAAATTACAACGATTTAAATCGTCGTAAACTTACGACGACATTACGACAATTTTACAACGATTTTCCGATTAAGCACCAAATCGTTGTAAATTCGTGGAAAATTTACAACGATTTATTGACGTTTTGATTTATAAGAATATATCGTCGCTATATCGTTGCTAATTTACCACGAATTTACAACTTCTGATTTTGGGACTTTTTAACAACGATTTAAAGAAATTTAATCTGGTAGTTGAAAACGTGTATTTACTGTTGCACCTAATTATTTACAACTTTCATTTTAGTCGTTAAATCGTTGTAAAATCGTTGTTAATTCCTTGTAGAATTATGAATCGTTGTAAATTAGTCGTTAATTTCCTTGGTAAAAAGTTGGAAAAATTTAAAAAATCCTATAAATACCTCCTCATCTTTCACCATAAATCACACCATCAATTTTATATATCTCTATCTCTCTCACTTACAAAAAAACTCTTTTTATAAAAAAAAATGTCCGAAGGCGATATTTACGAAATCCGAAAATGGATGTACATACATCGAGGCGATGATGGATCGGTGACACGGGAGTTCCTCGACGGGGTTGAAGTATTCATGCAGCAAGCCACAAATATACCTGTCACTATCGAAAGCGGTAAGATGTTTTGTCCGTGTATCAAATGCGACAATAGACGATTCATTTTGGTTGAAAATGTTTGGAAGCATTTGTTAAATAGAGGATTTACACCACAATATTATATATGGTTTCAGCATGGGGAAGGTTATTCGGTAATGTTGCTAGTAGTAGTAATTATCATCGGGAATCGTAGAGATAAATGTAGAACATGAGTATGATTTTTATAATTTTCATCATGATCATGGAAATGAACCGGATAAGATAAATGACATGGTTAGCGATGCATTTCGTCCTGAAGTTGCATCTGATGGAAATTTAGTTGAAGAACCTAATTTAGATGCTAAAAAATTCTACGATATGTTAAATGCTGCAAATCAACCAATATATGATAATTGTAGAGAAGGGCACTCTAAATTGTCATTAGCTGCTAGAATGATGTATATTAAAACAGACCATAACTTATCTGAGGTTTGCATGGATTATTAGGCCTCATTGGTAAAAGAATATCTACCCTCTGATAATTTAGCTGCTGAAACGTTTTATGAGGTTCAAAAATTGGTTATCAGTCTTGGTCTTCCGTATCAGTCAATTGATGTTTGTGTAGACAATTGTATGATATTTTGGAAAGACGACGACATTCTTGAGGAATGTCGTTTTTGCAAAAAACCAAGATATAGGCCGAAGGAGTAGGTCGAAAGAGGGTACCGTACTGAAGATGTGGTATCTCGCCTATAACGGACATGCTACAAAGGATGTATCACTCGGAGAGGAAAAGCTTCTTCGATGAGGTGGCATGCGAACATACACGAAGCCTGGAGAGGTGACCCACCCATCCGATGCGAAAGCGTGGAAACACTTTAACTCGGTGTACCCCGATTTTGCTAGACGAAAAGGTAATGTCTACCTTGGTCTATGTACGGATGGATTTAGTCCATTTGGTATGTCAGGTAGGCAGTATTCTTTATGGCCCGTCATCGTCACCCCTTATAACCTCCCACCGAGATGTGTATGCAAAGGGAATTTTTATTTCTGAGCATTTTAGTCCCTGGACCTAAACATCCAAAAAGATCCCTTGATGTTTTTCTACAGCCTTTGGTGGAAGAGTTGAAGGAGTTATGGCACACTGGAGTAAAGACTTACGATTGTTGGAGGAAACGGAATTTTACAATGCGTGCAGTGCTTCTATGGACGATTAGCGACTTTCCCGCTTATGAAATGTTGTCGGGCTGGACTACACACAGACGACTATCTTGTCCTTACTGCATGCATCGTACTGACGCCTTCCAATTGAAGCATGGAAGGAAAACTAGCTGGTTCGATTGTCACCGTAAGTTTCTTAGTCTGCGCCACCCTTATCGGAAAAACAAACGAATGTTTAAAAAGAACAAAGTGGTTCGTGATCCTCCACTAGTGTATTACACGGGCAAACAAGTTGAGGCGCATATGGATCATTACTGTGCGAATTACACAGTTCCCCAAGGAGGAAACTGGCATGTCCCGCCTAATCTGCCTGATGGTTATCTTACGGAACACAATTGGCATAAGAAAAGCATTTTCTTGGAGCTTCCATACTGGAAAGATCATCTACTCCGACATAATCTTGACGTGATGCATATAGAGAAG
This sequence comes from Cochlearia excelsa, assembly GCA_963556525.1. Taxonomy (NCBI): domain Eukaryota; kingdom Viridiplantae; phylum Streptophyta; class Magnoliopsida; order Brassicales; family Brassicaceae; genus Cochlearia; species Cochlearia excelsa. The sequence continues at coordinate 31,130,097 of OY748327.1, read as the reverse complement.
AACTTTTTCGATAACATTATGAACACTCTTTTGAATGTGCAGGGAAAGACAAAAGACAATTTTAAATCACGTCTTGACTTGGCTGAGATATGTGCGAGATCCGAATTGCACATTGATAATGACGGAAAAGCCCCGGTACCTATATTCAGATTATCGAGTGCAGCGAAGACGTCGTTGTTCCAGTGGGTGATCTCTGAAGTTAAGTTTCCTGATGGTTTTGTTTCTAATCTTTCTCGGTGTGTAGATGGTAGTAAATTCACAGGTATGAAAAGTCACGATTGTCATGTGTTCATGCAACGACCTACCATTTGTCTTGGCCGAACTTGTTCCACAAAATGTGCACGAAGCAATTGCGGTACGTAATGTCTAATTAATTAATAAAATATTTCATAACTGAATATATCGTAATACGTACGTTTTATTTAATTTGTGTAGGTGTTGGGTTGTTCTTTCGTGATCTTTCCACAAGAACGTTGAATGATGAAGTAATAAGACAACTCGACGAGAACATTCCTCTCATTTTGTGCGATTTGGAGAAGATATTTTCCCCATCCTTTTTTGATGTTATGGAGCACCTACCAGTACATCTCCCACACGAAGCAGAACTAGGGGGGCCCGTTCACTTCCGATGGATGTACCCTTTCGAACGATTTATGAAACATCTAAAAGGAAAGGCGAAGAATCTAGCTAAAGTCGAGGGTTCAATCGTTGCGGGTAGTATCACAGAGGAGACGTCTCACTTTACGTCGTACTACTTTGCGCTAACTTTAAGGACATGTAAAAGAGCGCCGAGGAGATATGATGACGGAGGCATTCAAACAACGTACGCGGTGGAAGGAGTACCTGACATATTTTGTCCCATTGGTCGGCTTAGCGGACGCATAAAAGAGGTTTGGTGGAGCAAAGAGGATGAAATTCATTGTGCCCGCACGTACATTGTATTGAATTGCGATATTGTTACTCCATGGGAAAGGTAAAAGTAAATGTTTTTTAATACTCTTTAATTCATCACAACACTCATTAAATATTGCTTACTTATGATATTTTCATATATAGTATCTTCGTCGAACAAGTTCAAAAAGGGATTCCGGGGATATCTGAAGATGAGCTCGATTCCCGTAAAACTCAACACTTTGTGATGTGGTTGCAAACACAGGTATATGAAAATATTAAATATGAAATTACATATAAACATAATATATTTAAACAAAATTATTGTTGGTGTCTGCAGATTGAGTACGAGGACGAATCTTATCCGGTGTGGTTCCACGAGATGCTACAACGTCCCCTTGCTAAGATTCAGACATCACCAATGAATTTTACAAGAGGTTATGCTTTCCACGCGTACGATTACGGGCGACATCGAACAAGTGTTAACTACGGTGTTTGTGTTAGAGGAGACATTGATTTCCCGGGTTGCTCATGTTGAAGTGCGTACTCTTCAAGTGCGAGTGGTTTGATCCTACGATCGGAAGAGGTGTACGAATCAACAAGTCTGGGATCGTTGATGTCAATAAGAATAGAAGATACAACAAGTTCGAGCCTTTCATACTTGCATCGCAAGCTGAGCAAGTAAGCTTCATTCCTTATCCGCGTCTTAAGTCCACAAGAATACATTGGCTATCCGTCATCAAAATTGCCCCGAGAGGGTACATAGTCAGGGAAGAAGAATCACCACTACGAATGACACGTCCGTCGATATTCCTTCGCCGAACTAAACACGGACATGGTCTTACTCGTTGATCCACATAATAGGGAAGCCGAAGAGGTGAATGAGGACGAAGAAGAAGTCGAAAAGACGACGAATTTGATGAATCGACTCCGAGGACGAACATGAGTTTGCTTGATGACTCGAGTAATAAATAAGAAAATAATGTATTTTAATTTTTTTTTATAAAATAAATTAACAATCGTCGTAAATTCGTGGTAAATTTACCACGAATTTACGACTTTTTTTGTATTTTGCACAAATCGTGGTAAAATCGTCGTAAATTTACAACGATTTTACCACGATATGTGTAAATTTCACAAACATCGTAAATTCGTGGTAAATTTACGACAATTGTACCACGAATAATCTTATAATTCGTTGTCTTATAAAGACCTCTAATCCTAAGAAGTTTTGTTTGTACGAGGTTGTCAACGTCAACGATTACCACGATTTTACAACGCTTTAAAACGTAATCGTCGTAAAATCGTGGTAAATTTACCACGATTTTACAACGGTTGTTTTGTATAAACCCCTGAACCCCAAACATTTTCAAAAGTATGTCTTATATTACGTACAAACACCCGTTAAGACCTCTAAAGTTAATGAATAACTATAAAACAATGTTAAAATTGTTTATCAATAAGTTTTGTTACATATTCGTAGAATTTATAAAGTTTAAGATAAAGTGTACTATAATATATTGTGGTTAATATGTCTATATGTTCTAATTTTACCAAAACTTGTTTTTCTGCAATCATATGATTTAGTATGATTTCATATGCATACAATATCATAATTATATTCAACATGAAGTCAAATGACAGATGAATTTCAGCTAAATCCATTTAGTGTAATGAATCGTCGTAAATTCGTGGTAAATTTACCACGAATTTACGACGATTCACACAAAATCGATGGAAATTCGTGGTAATTTAACAACGAATTTACGACCAAAAATGAAACTTTAAACGTCAAATCCTCAAGAGTTTTGTTTGTACGAGGTTGTCAACGTCAACGATAACCACGATTTTACAACGATTTAAAAGGTAGTCGTTGTAAAATCGTGGTAAATTTACCACGATTATACAACGTCTTTTTGTATAAACCCCTAAACCCCAAACATTTTCAAAAGTATGTCTTATATTACGTACGAACACTCTTTAAGACCTCTAAAGTTAATGAATAACTATAAAAACAATGTTAAAATTGCTTATCAATAAGTTTTGTTACATATTCTTAGAATTTATAAAGTTTAAGATAAAGTGTACTATATATATTGTGGTTAATATGTCTATATGTTCTAATTTTACCAAAACTTGTTTTTCTGCAATCATATGACTTAGTATGATTTCATATGCATACAATATCATAATTATATTCAACATGAAGTCAAATGGCAGATGAATTTCAGCAAAATTTACCACGAATTTACGACGATTCACACAAAATCGATGGAAATTCGTGGTAATTTAACAACGAATTTACGACCAAAAATGAAACTCTAAACTTCAAATCCTCAGGAGTTTTGTTTATACGAGGTTGTCAACGTCAATTATTACCACGATTTTACAACGATTTATAAAGTAATCATCGTAAAATCGTGGTAAATTTACCACGATTTAACAACGATTTTATTACCACGATTTTACAACGATTTATAAAGTAATCGTCGTAAAATCGTGGTAAATTTACCACGATTTAACAACGATTTTATTTTCATCATTCCCAAAACGCGGCAAACCAAACGAACCAAAACGTTTCAATTTTTTTTACAACGAATTAACGACGATTGATGAGTCTATATATAGTCGACCAAAATTTTTCATTTTCACTCATTCTCTCTAAATCTCTATCTCTCTCTAAAGTTTTCTCTCTCTAAAACTCTACAACTTTCACTCTTCTTCAACATCCCCAAAGGTAAATATTTTTAATATATGTGTTTTAAAACCGAATTTTAGAATTAGTTTTAGGAATTGGAATTTAGTTTTAGGATTTGGAATTAGTTTTAGGATTTGGAATTAGTTTTAGGCTCGGATTTTAGAATTATATGTTTAGAACATATAATTAATTATTAAAATACTTAATGTTTAGTTTTTAAAATATTTAAAACTTATTACTTAACATAATTATTTTTTAATCTTAGTTTTTAAAATACATAATTAATATTAAAATACTTAATATTTAGTTTTTAAAATACTAATATAATGTCAATAAAATACTTATCTAATGTTTAGTTTTTAAAATACTTAATAATTTTTAAATACTTAATGTTTATTATTTAAATATTTAATGTTTTTTTTGGCATGTACTTATATATGGCTCCTAGGAGAGGGAAGACCTTACCGCCGGACTACATGCAGATGTTGGCGGAGAAGAGGGCTTCCCGGGAAGCCTCGGGTTCCGGTTCAGCTACAGCTTCCAGGACATCTCCTGGCCAAACCGGGACGTCCGTCCATGGCGAGCAGCCTCCTCCTCCTTATGTGCCCGCCGCCGACGCCGCCGCCGACGATATCCCGGGCCCGATACATCCAGAGTTGGATGTACCGGGACACGCGTCGTACGCCAACCTCCGGGTTGAGGATATCCTCACTCAACCCGGACATGACAGTCTCCGTCGGTTGGATCCGTACAAGTCTCCGGACACTTACTAGTAATTATTTTAATTTTTTTTATTATTTTTTAATATATTAATAAATCAATTAATGTTTTTTCAGGTTCAAGTACGACAATCAGGTCTCGCGTTCTATCGCGGACATAATCAAGGGATACTTCACCGAGTCGCATCCCAATTGGAGCAAGACACCCGAGCACAACAAGAGAACGTGGTTTAAATGTTTCGCGGTAATGTTCTAATTTAATTTCCATTAAATTTATTTATTTAACCTTAAATTTTTTATTATATATTATTCGCGTAAAGTAACTTATAATTTCTCATATTTTGTAGCAAAATTGGCATTGGGATGTCTCGATCAACGAGACCGTGAGGACAAGTGGAGAGTCGTCGGCGACGCAAGGAAGCCGATATATCTCTCCGTCGCGGTCTGGGACGACTTGAAGAAATATTGGACGGATGGCCACAACGCGACCGTAGCTGAGAAGTGTTCCACCTCCAGGAACGCGAAGCTACCTGACGGGACACCGAAGCAGATGACTCACACGTCCGGACAAATCCCGTTCGCGGGTCGGGCGCACGAAATGGTAAGTCTTTCTTACTAACTCTTCCAAATTATTTTTATTTTCAAATTACTAATATTATACTAATGCACATATTTTTATTATTTGTTTGTAGGCAAGGAGTTGGGTCACAAACCGGCCGTCAGTGCCGTCTTCGAAAAGACGCACAGGAAAAAGACCGGCGAGTTCGTTGACTCCCATTCCGAGCGGATATTCAACGATCTTGAAGCTCGGAAGACGGAGATCGAGACTCAACGATCTCAGAGATCCTCGGGAGGCACTCAATATCCTGGCGAGCCGCTTACTACCGCCGAGCTCGATCAAATATATCATGAGGTAAAATTTTACTCTAAAATTTTCTCTAAAATTATTTTTTTAAACGTTCATTTACTAATTGTTTAATTTTATAGGTTGCTCCTAAGAAGAAAAGATGGATTCTAGGCATGGGATCCATGCAGGACGTCCCACTTGCTCCTACCAATTACAGATCTCCGCCGAGTTGCGGTGAGATTCGAGAACATGCATGCGACTCGGGTGAAGAACATGCGGTTCTACAACAGCATGTTTACGGTGCTTTCTGCATCTAACCCGAAACTACTTCGGGCGATGCAGACACATCCCGACCGTCCGTCGACTGAGCAGGCCGGAACAAGCAACGTAGATCCCGAGAACGCAACCCATGACTATTTCGGGCCTAATTTCAATTTAGACGACTAGTTTTTTTATATTTTGTATTTTGAAATTGTAATAAAAATATTAAAAAAAAATAATATTTTATTTTATAAAATATTTTTTTTTATTTATAATAATAAAAATCGTCGTAAAATCGTCCCTAATTAGGGACGATTTTGCGACGATTTGTAAAATTTATATTTCTTACAATCGTCGTAAAATCGTCCCTAAATAGGGACGATTTTACGACGATTTTAAGAATTTTCGATTTATTATAATTACAAATTTACAACCAAAAATTCGTTGTGAAATCGTTGTAACAATTACAACGACTTTACAACGAATATTTTACCACGAATTTACAACGAATTTGGTTCGTCGTAAAATTTACCACGATTTTACGACGATTTGGTTTTTACTTCGATCGGTTAACGACGAAATGGAAATCGTCGTTAAATCGTGGTAAACTGCATTTTACCACGATTTTACAACGATTATGGTCGTGGTAAAAGTCGTGATTTCTTGTAGTGTAAGCACTCATTTTGCATAAAACTTGGTTTAAAGTCCTAGAAACGCGTTGTTAGATGTTTCATCAGTTCCTCAAACTTGTACAACCCTCATTGAGATACTTATAAGCACTCATGTTGCATGAAACTTGGTTTAGAGTCTTAGAAACGCGTTGTTAGATGTTTCATAAATTCGTCAAACTTGTACAACGCTCATTGAGACACTTATAAGCACTCATGTTGCATTAAACTTGGTTTAAAGTCCTAGAAACGCGTTGTTAGATGTTTCATAAGTTCGTGATACTAGTACTAAGCTCATTGTGACACTTATAAGCACTCATGTTGCATGAAACTTGGTTCAAAGTCCTAGAAACGCGTTGTTAGATGTTTCATAAGTTCATGAACCTTGTACAATGTTCATTGAGACACTTATAATCACTCATGTTGCATGAAACTTGGTTTAAATTCCTAGAAACTCGTTGTTAGATGTTTCATAAGTTCGTCAAACTTTTACAAAGCTCATTTAGACACTTATAAGCACTCATGTTGCATGAAACTTGGATGAGAGTCCTATAAACGCATTGTTAAATGTATCATAAGCTCGTCAAATTGTACAAAACTCATTGAGACACTTACAAGAAATCATGTTGCATGAAACTTGGTTTAGAGTCCTTGCAACCACGTTGTTAGATGTTTCATCAGTTCGTGAAACTTGTACAAAGCTCATTGAGACACTTATAATCACTCATGTTTCATAAGTTCGTTAAACTTGTACAAAGCCCACTGAGACATTTATAAGCACTCATGTTGCATGAAACTTGGTTTAGAGTCCTAGAAACGCGTTGTTAGATGTTTCATAAGTTTGTGAAACTTGTACAAAGCTCATTGAGACACTTATAAGCACTCGTGTTGCATGAAACTTGTTTTAGAGTCCTAGAAACGTGTTTTTAGATGTTTCATAAGTTCGTCAAACTTGTACAAAGCTCATCGAGACACTTATAAGCACTCATGTTGCATGAAACTTGGTTTAGAGTCCTAGAAACGCGATGTTAGATGTTTCATAAGTTTGTGAAACTTGTACAAAGCTCATTGAGACACTTATAAGCATTGATGTTGCATGAAACTTGGATTAGAGTCCCAGACACGTGTGGTTAGATGTTTCATAAGTTCGTCAAATTTGTACAAATTTCATTGAGACACTTATAAGCACTCATGTTGCATGAAAATTTGTTTAGAGTCCTAGAAACCGTGTTGTTAGATGTTTCATAAGTTCGTAAAACTTGTACAACGCTCATTGAGACACTTATAATCACTCATGTTGCATGAAACTCTGTTTAAAGTCCTAGAAACGCGTCGTTAGATGTTTCATAAGTTTTTCAAACTTGTACAAAGCTAATTAAGACACTTATAATCACTCATGTTTCTTAAGTTCGTCAAACTTGTACAAAGCTCATTGAGACACTTATAAGAACTCATGTTGCATGAAACTTGGTTTAGAGTCCTTGAAACTGGTTGTTAGATTTTTCATAAGTTGGTTAAACTTGTACAAAACTCATTGAGACACTTCTAAGCACTCATGTTGTATGAAACTTGGTTTAAAGTCCTAGAAACGCGTTGTTAGATGTTTCATAAGTTCATCAAACATGTACTACGCTCATTGAGACACTTATAATCACTCATGTTGCATGAAACTTGGTTTAGAGTCCTAGAAACGCGTTGTTAGATGTATCATAAGTTTGCCAAATTGTACAAAGCTCATTGAGACACTTACAAGCACTCATGTTGCATGAAACTTACTTTAGAGTCCTAGCAACCATATTGTTAGATGTTTCATAAGTTCTTGAAACTTGTACAAAACTCATTGAGAAACTTATCATCACTCATTTTTTATAAGTTCGTCAAACTTGTACAAAGCCCATTGAGACACTTATAAGCACTCATGTTGCATGAAACTTGGTTTAGAGTCCTGGAAACGCGTTGTTAGATGTTTAATAAGTTCGTAAACTTGTACAAAGCTCATTGAGACACTTATAAGCACTCATGTTGCATGAAACTTGGTTTAGAGTCCTAGAAACGCGTTGTTAGATGTTTCATAAGTTCGTCAAACTTATACAAAGCTCATTGAGACACTTATAATCACTCTTGTTGCATGAAACTTGGTTTAGAGTCCCAGAAACGCGTTGTTAGATGTTTCATAAGTTCGTGATACTAGTACAAAGCTCATTGAGACACTTATAAGCACTCATGTTGCATGAAACTTGGTTTAGAGTCCTAGAAACACGATGTTAGATGTTTCATAAGTTTGTGAAACTTGTACAAAGCTCATTGAGACACTTATAAGCACTGATGTTGCATGAAACTTGGATTAGAGTCCCAGAAACGTGTTGTTAGATGTTTCATAAGTTCGTCAAACTTGTACAAAGCTCATTGAGACACTTATAAGCACTCATGTTGCATGAAAATTTGTTTAGAGTCCTAGAAACGCATTGTTAGATGTTTCATAAGTTCGTAAAACTTGTACAAAGCTCATTGAGACACTTATAAGCACTCATGTTGCATGAAACTCTGTTTAAAGTCCTAGAAACGCGTCGTTAGATCTTTCAAAAGTTTTTCAAACTTGTACAAAGCTCATTAAGACACTTATAAGCACTCATGTTTCTTAAGTTCGTCAAACTTGTACAAATCTCATTGAGACACTTATAAGAACTCATGTTGCATGAAACTTGGTTTATAGTCCTTGAAACTGGTTGTTAGATTTTTCATAAGTTGGTTAAACTTGTACAAAACTCATTGAGACACTTCTAAGCACTCATGTTGTATGAAACTTGGTTTAAAGTCCTAGAAACGCGTTGTTAGATGTTTCATAAGTTCATCAAACATGTACTACGCTCATTGAGACACTTATAATCACTCATGTTGCATGAAACTTGGTTTAGAGTCCTAGAAACGCGTTGTTAGATGTATCATAAGTTTGCCAAATTGTACAAAGCTCATTGAGACACTTATAAGCACTCATGTTGCATGAAACTTAGTTTAGAGTCCTAGCAACCATATTGTTAGATGTTTCATAAGTTCTTGAAACTTGTACAAAATTCATTGAGAAACTTATCATCACTCATGTTTTATAAGTTCGTCAAACTTGTACAAAGCCCATTGAGACACTTATAATCACTCTTGTTGCATGAAACTTGGTTTAGAGTCCCAGAAACGCGTTGTTAGATGTTTCATAAGTTCGTGATACTAGTACAAAGCTCATTGAGACACTTATAAGCACTCATGTTGCATGAAACTTGGTTTAAAGTCCTAGAAATGCGTTGTTAGATGTTTCATAAGTTCGTCAAACTTGTACAAAGCTCATTGAGAAACTTATAAGCACTCATGTTGCATGAAACTTGGTTTAGAGTCCTAGAAACGTGTTGTTAGATGTTTCATAAGTTCGTCAAACTTATACAACAATCATTGCAACACTTATAAGAACTCATGTTGCATGAAATTTGGTTTAAATTCCTATAAAATCGTTATTAGATGTTTCATAAGTTCGTCAAACTTGTACAACGCTCATTGAGACACTTATAAGCACTCATGTTGCATGAAACTTGGTGTAGAGTCCTAGAAACGCGTTGTTAGATGTTTCATAAGTTCGTCAAACTTGTACAATGCTCATTGAGACACTTATAAGCACTCATGTTGCATTAAACTTGGTTTAAAGTCCTAGAAACTCGTTGTTAGATGTTTCATAAGTTCGTCAAACTTGTACAAAGCTCATTTAAACTCTTATAAGCACTCATGTTGCATGAAGCATGGATGAGAGTCCAAGAAATGCATTGTTAGATGTATCATAAGCTCGTCAAATTGTACAAAGCTCATTGAGACACTTACAAGCAATCATGTTGCATGAAACTTGGTTTAGAGTCCTAGCAACCACCTTGTTCGACGTTTCATAAGTTCGTCAAACTTGTACAAAGCCCATTGAGACACTTATAAGCACTCATGTTGCATGAAACATTGTTTAGAGTCCTAGAAACGCGTTGTTATATGTTTCATAAGTTCGTCAAACTTTTACAAAGCTAATTGAGACACTTATAAGCACTCATTTTGCATGAAACTTGGTTTAAAGTCCTAGAAAGGCGTTGTTAGACGTTTCATAAGTTTGTCAAACTTGTACAACGCTCATTGAGATACTTATAAGCACTCATGTTGCATGATACTTGGTTTAGAGTCCTAGAAACGTGTTGTTAGATGTTTCATAAGTTCGTCAAACTTGTACGACGATCATTGCAACACTTATAAGAAATCATGTTGCATGAAACTTGGTTTAAATTCCTATAAGATCGTTGTTAGATGTTTCATAAGTTCGTCAAACTTGTACAACTCTCATTGAGACACTTATAAGCACTCATGTTGCATGAAACTTGGTATAGAGTCCTAGAAACGCGTTGTTACATGTTTCATAAGTTCGTCAAACTTGTACAATGCTCATTGAGACACTTATAAGCACTCATGTTGCATGAAACATGGCTTAAAGTCCTAGAAACTCGTTGTTAGATGTTTCATAAGTTCGTCAAACTTGTACAAAGCTCATTAGACTCTTATAAGCACTCATGTTGCATGAAACTTGGATGAGAGTCCAAGAAATGCATTGTTAGATGTATCATAAGCTCATCAAATTGTACAAAGCTCATTGAGACACTTACAAGCAATCATGTTGCATGAAACTTGGTTTAGAGTCCTAGCAACCACGTTGTTCGATGTTTCATAAGTTCGTCAAACTTGTACAAAGCCCATTGAGACACCTATAAGCACTCATGTTGCATGAAACTTGGTTTAGAGTCCTAGAAACGTGTTTTTAGATGTTTCATAAGTTCTTCAAACTTGTACAAAGCTCATTGAGAAACTTATAAGCACTCATGTTGCATGAAACTTGGATGAGAGTCCAAGAAACGCGTTGTTATATGTTTCATAAGTTTGTGAAACTTGTAAAAAGCTCATTGAGACACTTATAAGCACTCATGTTGCATGAAACTTGGTTTAGAGTCCTAGAAACGTGTTTTTAGATATTTCATAAGTTCGTCAAACTTGTACAAAGCTCATTGAGAAACTTATAAGCACTCATGTTTCATATGTTCGTCAAACTTGTACAAAGCTCATTGAGACACTTATAAGCACTGATGTTGCATGAAACTTGGATTAGAGTCCCATAAACGCGTTGTTAGATGTTTCATAAGTTCGTCAAACTTGTACAAAGCTCATCGAGACACTTATAAGCACTCATGTTGCATGAAACATGGTTTAGAGTCCTAGAAACGCGTTGTTAGATGTTTCATAAGTTCGTCAAACTTTTACAAAGCTCATTGAGACACTTATAAGCACTCATTTTGCATAAAAACTTGGTTCAAAGTCCTAGAAACGCGTTGTTAGATGTATCATAAGTTCCTCAAACTTGTACAACGCTCATTGAGATACTTATAAGCACTCATGTTGCATGAAACTTGGTTTAGAGTCCTAGAAACGCGTTGTTAGATGTTTCATAAATTCGTCAAACTTGTACAACGCTCATTGAGACACTTATAAGCACTCATGTTGTATTAAACTTGGTTTAAAGTCCTAGAAACGCGTTGTTAGATGTTTCATAAGTTCGTGATCCTTGTACAATGTTCATTGAGACACTTATAATCACTCATGCTGCATGAAACTTGGTTTAAATTCCTAGAAACTCGTTGTTAGATGTTTCATAAGTTCGTCAAACTTGTACAAAGCTCATTTAGACACTTATAAGCACTCATGTTGCATGAAACTTGGATGAGAGTCCTACAAACGCATTGTTAAATGTATCATAAGCTCGTCAAATTGTACAAAACTCATTGAGACACTTACAAGAAATCATGTTGCATGAAACTTGGTTTAGAGTCCTAGCAACCACGTTGTAAGATGTTTCATCAGTTCGTGAAACTTGTACAAAGCTCATTGAGACACTTTTAATCACTCATGTTTTATAAGTTCGTTAAACTTGTACAAAGCCCACTGAGACACTTATAAACACTCATGTTGCATGAAACTTGGTTTAGAGTCCTAGAAACGCGTTGTTAGATGTTTCATAAGTTTGTGAAACTTGTACAAAGCTCATTGAGACACTTATAAGCACTCGTGTTGCATGAAACTTGTTTTAGAGTCCTAGAAACGTGTTTTTAGATGTTTCATAAGTTCGTTAAACTTGTACAAAGCCGCCTGAGACACTTATAAGAACTCATGTTGCATGAAACTTGGTTTAGAGTCCTAGAAACTGGTTGTTAGATTTTTCATAAGTTGGTTAAACTTGTACAAAACTCATTGAGACACTTCTAAGCACTCATGTTGTATGAAACTTGGTTTAAAGTCCTAGAAACGCGTTGTTAGATGTTTCATAAGTTCATCAAACATGTACTACGCTCATTGAGACACTTATAATCACTCATGTTGCATGAAACTTGGTTTAGAGTCCTAGAAACGCGTTGTTAGATGTATCATAAGTTTGTAAAATTGTACAAAGCTCATTGAGACACTTATAAGCACTCATGTTGCATGAAACTTAGTTTAAAGTCCTAGCAACCATGTTGTTAGATGTTTCATAAGTTCTTAAACTTGTACAAAACTCATTGAGAAACTTATCATCACTCATGTTTTATAAGTTCGTCAAACTTGTACAAAGCCCATTGAGACACTTATAAGCACTCATGTTGCATGAAACTTGGTTTATAGTCCTGGAAACGCGTTTTTTATATGTTTCATAAGTTCGTAAACTTGTACAAAGCTCATTGAGACACTTATAAGCACTCAAGTTGCATTAAACTTGGTTTAGAGTCATAGAAACGCGATGTTAGATGTTTCATAAGTTTGTGAAACTTGTACAAAGCTCATTGAGATACTTATAAGCACTCATGTTGCATGAAACTTGGTTTAGAGTCCTAGAAACGCGTTGTTAGATGTTTAATAAGTTCGTCAAACTTGTACAATGCTCATTGAGACACTTATAAGCACTCATGTTGCCTGAAACTTGGTTTAGAGTCCTAGAAACCCGTTGTTAGATGTTTCATAAGTTCGTCAAACTTCTACAACGCTCATTGAGACACTTATAACCACTCATATTTCATGAAACGTGGTTTAAAGTCCTAGAAACACGTTGTTAGATATTTTATAAGTTCGTCAAACTTGTACAAAGCTCATTTAGACACTTATAAGCACTTATGTTGCATGAAACTTGGATGAGTGTCCTAGAAACGCATTGTTAGATGTTTCATAGGCTCGTCAAATTGTACAAAGTTCATTGAGACACTTATAAGCAATCATGTTTCATGAAAATTGGTTTACAGTCCTAGCAACCACGTTGTTAGATGTTTCATAAGTTTGGATACTAGTACAAAGCTCATTGAGACACTTATAAGCACTCATGTTGCATAAAACTTGGTTTAAAATCCTAAAAACGAGTTGTTAGATTTTTCATAAGTTCGTCAAATTTGTAAAATGTTCATTGAGACACTTATAACCACTCATGTTGCATGAAACTTGGTTTAGAGTCCTAGAAACGTGTTGTTAGATGTTTCATAAGTTTGTGAAACTTGCACAAAGCTCATTGAGACCCTTATAAGCACTCATGTTGCATGAAACTAGGTTTAGAGTCCTAGAAACGCGTTGTTAGATGTTTCATAAGTTCGTCAAACTTGTACATAGCTCATTGAGACACTATAAGCACTCATGTTTCATATGTTCGTCAAACTTGTACAAAACTCATTGAGACACTTATAAGAACTCATGTTGCATGAAAAATTGTTTAGAGTCCTAGAAACGCGTTGTTAGATGTTTCATAAGTTCTTCAAACTTTTACAAAGCTAATTGAGACACTTATAAGCACTCATTTTGCATGAAACTTGGTTTAAAGTCCTAGAAACGCGTTGTTAGATGTTTCATAAGTTCGTCAAACTTGTACAACGCTCATTGAGACACTTATAAGCACTCATGTTGCATGAAACTTGGTTTAGAGTCCTAGAAACGCGATGTTAGATGTTTCATAAGTTTATGAAACTTGTACAAAGCTCATTGAGATACTTATAAGCACTCATGTTGCATGAAACTTGGTTTAGAGTCCTCGAAACGTGTTGTTAGATGTTTCATAAGTTCGTTAAACTTATACAACGATCATTGCAACACTTATAAGAACTCATGTTGCATGAAACTTGTTTTAAATTCCTATAAAATCGTTGTTAGATGTTTCATAAGTTCGTCAAACTTGTACATCGCTCATTGAGACACTTATAAGCACTCATATTGCATGAAACTTGGTGTAGAGTCTTAGAAACGCGTTGTTAGATGTTTCATAAGTTCGTCAAACTTGTACAATGCTAATTGAGACACTTATAAGCACTCATGTTGCATGAAACTTGGTTTAAAGTCCTAGAAACTTGTTGTTAGATGTTTCATAAGTTCGTCAAACTTGTACAAAGCTCATTTAGACTCTTATAAGCACTCATGTTGCATGAAACTTGGATGAGAGTCCAAGAAATACATTGTTAGATGTATCATAAGCTCGTAAAATTGTACAAAGCTCATTGAGACACTTACAAGCAATCATGTTGCATGAAACTTGGTTTAGTGTCCTAGCAACCACGTTGTTCGATGTTTCATAAGTTCGTCAAACTTGTACAAAGCCCATTGAGACACTTATAAGCACTCATGTTGCATGAAACTTGGTTTTGAGTCCTAGAAACGCGTTGTTAGATGTTTCATAAGTTTGTGAAACTTGTACAAAGCTCATTGAGACACTTATAAGCACTCATGTTGCATGAAACTTGGTTTAGAGTCCTAGAAACGTGTTTTTAGATGTTTCATAAGTTCGTCAAACTTGTACAAAGCTCATTGAGAAACTTATAAGCCCTCATGTTTCATATGTTCGTCAAATTTGTACACAGCTCATTGAGACACTTATAAGCACTGATGTTGCATGAAACTTGGATTAGAGTCCCAGAAACGCGTTGTTAGATGTTTCATAAGTTCGTCAAACTTGTAAAAAGCTCATCGAGACACTTATAAGCACTCATGTTGCATGAAACATGGTTTAGAGTCCTAGAAACGCATTGTTAGATGTTTCATAAGTTCGTCTAACTTTTACAAAGCTCATTGAGACACTTATAAGCAATCATTTTGCATAAAACTTGGTTTAAAGTCCTAGAAACGCGTTGTTAGATGTTTGATAAGTTCGTCAAACTTGTACAATGCTCATTGAGATACTTATAAGCACTCATGTTGCATGAAACTTGGTTTAGAGTCCTAGAAACTCGTTGTTAGATGTTTCATAAATTCGTCAAACTTGTACAACGCTCATTGAGACACTTATAAGCACTCATGTTGCATTAAACTAGGTTTAAAGTCCTAGAAACGCGTTGTTAGATGTTTCATAAGTTCGTGATACTAGTACAAAACTCATTGTGACACTTATAAGCACTCATGTTGCATGAAACTTGGTTTAAAGTCCTAGAAACGCGTTGTTAGATGTTTCATAAGTTCGTGAACCTTGTACAATGTTCATTGAGACACTTATAATCACTCATGTTGCATGAAACTTGGTTTAAATTCCTAGAAACTCGTTGCTAGATGTTTCATAAGTTCGTCAAACTTGTACAAAGCTTATTTAGACACTTATAAGCACTCATGTTGCATGAAACTTGGATGAGAGTCCTACAAACGCATTGTTAAATGTATCATAAGCTCGTCAAATTGTACAAAATTCATTGAGACACTTACAAGAAATCATGTTGCATGAAACTTGGTTTAGAGTCCTAGCAACCACGTTGTTAGATGTTTCATCAGTTCGTGAAACTTGTACAAAGCTCATTGAGACACTTATAATCACTCATGTTTCATAAGTTCGTTACTCTTGTACAAAGCCCACTAAGACACTTATAAGCACTCATGTTGCATGAAACTTGGTTTAGAGTCCTAGAAACGCGTTGTTAGATGTTTCTTAAGTTTTTGAAACTTGTAAAAAGGTCATTGAGACATCTATAATCACTCATGTTGCATGAAACATGGTTTAGAGTCCTAGAAACGCGATTTTAGATGTTTCATAAGTTCGTCAAATTTGTACAAAGCTCATTGAGACACTTATAACCACTCATGTTTCATATGTTCTTCAAACTTGTACAAAGCTCATTGAGTCACTTATAAGCACTCATGTTGCATGAAACTTGGTTTAGAGTCCCAAAAAACGCGTTGTTAGATGTTTCATAAGTTCGTCAAACTTGTACAAAGCTCATTCAGACACTTATAAGCACTCATGTTTCATAACTTCGTCAAACTTGTACAAAGCTCATTGAGACATGATACGCCCTCCCTCCTCAAGGATACTCTCTGGACGTGGTTGAGCAACAAGCGAAACGGTGTGGTGTGATGAATCGGTGGGGATGGTGGTATCGCACACGGAACAAGGGGTAGTGGATGGTGGAAGCGTGTATGTGGAGGTGGTTACTTAGCAGGTGATGGGAAACCGGCTAAGGTTTGCGAAGATCTCCAAGGTAGTTAAAGGCTTGTTAGGAGATCGGACTTAGAAGCTAAGTCAATGAGCGAAACCTTGTAAAATAGTTGTGATATAAAAGTTTGTTGAGAAACAAGGTGAGCGGCGCATCCCTTTTATAGAGTTAGCACAAGCGCTTTTCTCCTTTTAGGGCTGCGCCAAAGAGAAATGGAAAGTGCTCGGTAAAAAGGAAACCGCACCACTTATACAAAAAGAAAATCGCCAAACAACACGGCGTTTTAAAAGCGATAAAATAACGAGTAGTTTAAAGTGCCTCATCTCCTACACTCTTCAAGCTATGATTGCTAAGTGGCCGACGTAGTGTTCTTCTTGGCCTCGTTAAAACCCAATGGGAAAGAGTACCAAGCGAGACACTTAGCCGCTTAGCTCTCATAACTGGGTCTTCTTACTTAGACGTGATGATGGATGTTGTAGAAGCTCTCGGTTGCTTCTCTTCCTGGTTCCTCCTTTAGCATCATCGTATGCGCATCCTTAGCTAACTCCTTAGCTCCTGACCTTGTGATAATGTCGCCTTCAAGTTTCCCGTTGCTCGGTGATCGGGCATCGGGCTCCGGTTTTGATCGGTGATCGGGCTCCGGTTTTGCTCGATGATCGGGCTCCGGATTTGCTCGATGATCGGGCTCCGGTTTTGCTCGGTGATCGGGCTCCAGTTTTGCTCGGGCATCCGGTTCCGGCTTCCTGCTCATATTCATCCCCTCCCTCTTGAAAAAGATTTGTCCTCAAATCTGCATCATCAACATAAGGAGACAAGTCAGAAACGTTGGAGGAATCTGATATCATATACTTACCTTGGAGGTCGATCTTGTAGGCGTTGTCGTTGATCCGCCGGGTTACTTTGAAAAGCCCGTCTACTCGAGGCATGAGCTTGGACTTCCTCTCTGCTGGGAACCGCTCCTTCCTCAAATGGACCCACACCAAGTCGCCTTCTTTAAACACCATTTCCTTACGGCCCTTGTTGGCATGCTTGGCGTATTGCTCGGTTCTCTTCTCGATGTTCTCCTTGGCCTTCTCGTGCATTTTACTGACCTGTTCAGCCTTTTTCTTGCCGTCAACACTAGACATTTCACTCAAGGGCAAGGCAATCAGATCTAATGGAGACATGGGGTTAAAGTCGTATACTAGTTCAAAAGGAGAGTAAAGAGTAGAAGAATGCTTAGCGTGGTTATAAGTGAACTCAACATGGGGTAGACACTCTTCCCATGACTTGATGTTGCTCTTCACCAGTGTCCTCAAGAGTGTGGACAACGACCTGTTTACCAACTCGGTTTGACCGTCCGTTTGCGGATGACATGTAGTAGAAAAGGACAGCTTGGTTCCTAGCTTTGCCCACAGGGTACGCCAAAAATGGCTCAGGAACTTGGTGTCACGGTTAGAAACAATGACTTGGGGCATCCTATGCAGCCTTACCACTTCCCTGAAAAACAAATTAGCTACACTCACGGCATCATCCGTCTTGTGGCAAGCGATGAAATGGGCCATTTTGCTGAACATGTCCACCACAACAAAAATAGAATCTCTACCATTTCTGGTTCGAGGTAAGCCGACAACAAAATCCATTGATATACGCGTCCAAGGATGAGAAGGAATAGGCAAAGGGGTGTACAAACTGTGTGGTTGCACCTTACTCTTAGCTAGTTTACATGTAATGCATATAGCACAAATCCTCTCCACGTCTCTTCTCATCTGAACCCAATAGAAGTAGGCTTGGAGGCTGGCTAAGGTCTTGGCTACTCCAAAGTGCCCGGCCAATCCTCCTCCATGGGCCTCTCTCACTAGTAGTTCTCGGATCGATCCGCTAGGTATGCACAACTTTTTATTGCAGAATAAGTATCCATCCTGTCTAAAGAAGTTCTCATACGCAAACTTAGCACACTTTAAGTATTTTTCACCAAACTCTGAATCTGATTCATATAAGTCCTTTAGCGTTTCAAAACCAATAAGTCTAGAATGTAACTCATAGATTAGGGTGTACCTCTTGGACAATGCGTCAGCTACGACATTGTCCTTACCTTTCTTATACTTGATTACGTATGGGAAAGTCTCAATGAACTCGATCCAGCGACCGTGCCTCTTGTTGAGTTTCTGTTGACCTTTGAGATGTTTGAGGGATTCATGATCGGTGTGGATAACAAACTCCTTTGGCCAGAGGTAGTGTTGCCAAATTTGTAGTGCCCTAACCAAATCATAGAGCTCCTTGTCATATGTAGGGTAGTTCAGTGTGGCTCCTCCTAACTTCTCACTGAAATAGGCTATTGGTCTCCTGTCCTGCATGAGAACCGCACAAATACCTACACCAGAAGCATCGCATTCAATTTCAAAAGTTTCGAGGAAATCGGGAAGCATGAGTAAAGGGGCATTGATAAGCTTCTCTTTAAGGCTTTGGAAAGCCTGTTCTTGGGCGTCTCCCAACTTGAAGCCTACATCTTTCTTTATGATCTCGGTGAGTGGTGCCGCAAGTGTGCTGAAGTCTTTGACAAACCGCCGATAGAAGCCGGCTAGTCCATGGAAGCTCCTGACTTCTCCTACGGTGGTTGGTCTTGGCCATTCTTTTATAGCCTTGATCTTCTCCTTATCAACCTTTACACCTTCTCTACTCACAACAAAACTTAAGAACACAATCTGGTTAGTGCAAAAAGTACACTTGTCTAAGTTAGCAAAGAGATTTTCCCTTCTTAGCACGTCAAGGACAAATTGTATATGGTCAAGGTGCTCGGCTAGGCTCTTGCTAAAGATCAGGATGTCATCAAAGTAGACCACCACAATGACACCTATAAAAGACCTTAAGACATGATTCATTAGACGCATAAAAGTGCTAGGAGAATTAGTAAGTCCAAATGGCATCACAAGCCACTCATACAGGCCTTGTTTGGTCTTGAAGGCTGTTTTCCATTCGTCACCCTCTTTCATCTTAATCTGATGGTAACCACTCTTAAGATCAATCTTAGAGAACACGTTAGAACCACAAAATTCATCTAACATATCATCTAATCTAGGAATAGGGTGGCGATACTTCACCGTGATGTTGTTGATGGCTCGGCAATCAACACACATGCGCCAAGATCCATCCTTCTTTGGCACGAGCAGAACCGGTACGACACAAGGAGTCATGCTCTCTCGGATGTGTCCTTTACTCATCAGCTCCTCAACTTGCCTCTGAAGCTCCTTGGTCTGAAACGCGTTCTTAGATGTTTCATAAGTTCGTCAAACTTGTAAAAAGATCATTGAGACACTTATAAGCACACATGTTGCATGAAACTTGGTTTCAAGTCCTAGAAACGCGTTGTTAGATGTTTCATAAGTTCGTCAAACTTGTACAACGCTCATTGAGACAATTATAACCACTCTTGTTGCATGAAACTTGGTTTAGAGTCCTAGAAACGCGTCTTTAGATGTTTCATAAGTTCTTCAAACTTGTACAACACTCATTGAGACACTTATAAGCACTCATGTTGCATGAAACTTGGTTTAAAGTCCTGAAACTCGTTGTTAGATGTTTCATAAGTTCTTGAAACTTGTACAAAGCTCCTTTAGACACTTCTAAGCACTCATGTTGCATGAAACTTGGTTTAGAGTCCTAGAAACAAATTGTTAGATGTAGCATAAGTTCGTCAAATTGTACAAAGTTCATTGAAACACTTATAAGCATTTATGTTGCATGAAACTTGGTTTAGAGTCCTAGAAACGCGTTGTTAGATGTTTCATAAGTTTGTGAAACTTGTACAAAGCTCATTGAGAAACTTATAAGCCCTCATGTTGCATGAAACTTGGTTTAGAGTCCTAGAAACGCGTTGCTAGATATGTTTCATAAGTTCGTCAAATTGTACAAAGCTCATTGAGACACTTATAAGTAATCATGTTTCATAAGCTCGTCAAAGTTGGATAAAGCTCATTGAGACACTTATAAGTACTCATGTTGCATGAAACTTGGTTTAGAGTCCTAGCAACCACGTTGTTAGATGTTTCATAAGTTCGTGAAACTTGTACAAAGCTCATTGAGACACTTATAATCACACATGTTTCATAAGTTCGTCAAACTTGTACAAACACCAGTGAGACATTTATAAGCACTCATGTTGCATGAAACGTGGTTTAGAGTCCTAGAAACGCGTTGTTAGATGTTTCATAAGTTTGTCAAACTTGTACAAAGCTCATTGAGACACTTACAATAACTCATGTTTCATGAAACTTGGTTTAGAGTCCTAGAAACGCGTTGTTAGATGTTTTATAAGTTCGTCAAACATGTACAAATCTCATTGAGACACTTATAAGCACTCATGTTGCATGAAACTTGGTTTAGAGTCCTAGAAACGCGTTGGTTAGATGTTTCGTAAGTTCGTCCAAGTTGTACAAAGTTGATTGAGACAATTATAATCACTCATTTTGCATGAAACTTGGTTTAGTGTCCTAGAAACCACGTTGTTAGATGTTTCATAAATTCGTGAAACTAGTACAAACCTCATTGAGACACTTATAAGCACTCATGTTGCATGAAACTTGGTTTAGAGTCCTAGAAACGCGTTGTTAGATGTATCATAAGTTCGTCAAACTTGTACAAAGCTCATTGAGACACTTATAAGCACTCATGTTGCAAGAAACTTGGTTTTAAGTCGTAGAAACTCGTTGTTAGATGTTTCATAAGCTCTTCAAACTTGTACAAAGCTCATTTAGACACTTATAAGCACTCATGTTGCATGAAACTTGGTTTAAAGTCCTTGAAACGCATTGTTAGATGTATCATAAGTTTGTCAAACTTGTACAAAGCCCATTGAGACACTTATAAGCACTCATGTTGCATGAAACTTGGTTTAGAGTCCTCGAAACGCGTTGTTAGATGTTTCACACGTTCGTCACACTTGTAAAAATATCATTGAGACACTTATACGCACTCATGTTGCATGAAACTTGGATTAGAGTCCCAGAAACGCGTTGTTAGATGTTTCATAAGTTCGTCAAACTTGTACAAAGCTCATTGAGACACTTATAAGCACTCATGTTGCATGAAACATGGTTTAGAGTCCTAGAAACACGTTGTTAGATGTTTCATAAGTTCATCAAACTTTTACAAAGCTCATTGAGACACTTATAAGCACTCATTTTGCATAAAACTTGGTTTAAAGTCCTAGAAACGCGTTGTTAGATGTTTCATAAGTTCGTCAAACTTGTAAAACGGTCATTGAGATACTTATAAGAACTCATGTTGCATGAAACTTGGTTTAGAGTCCTAGAAACGCGTTGTTAGATGTTTCATAAGTTCGTCAAACTTGTACAACGCTCATTGAGACACTTATAAGCACTCATGTTGCATTAAACTTGGTTTAAAGTCCTAGAAACGCGTTGTTAGATGTTTCATAAGTTCGTGATACTAGTACAAAGCTCATTGTAACACTTATAAGCACTCATGTTGCATGAAACTTGGTTTAAAGTCCTAGAAATGCGTTGTTAGATGTTTCATAAGTTCGTGAACCTTTTACAATGTTCATTGAGACACTTATAACCACTCATGTTGCATGAAATTTGGTTTAAATTCCTAGAAACTCGTTGTTAGATGTTTCATAAGTTCGTCAAACTTGTAAAAAGCTCATTTAGACACTTATAAGCACTCATGTTGCATGAAACTTGGATGAGAGTCCTACAAACGCATTGTTAAATGTATCATAAGCTCGTCAAATTGTACAAAACTTATTGAGACACTTACAAGCAATCATGTTGCATGAAACTTGGTTTAGAGTCCTAGCAACCACGTTGTTAGATGTTTCATCAGTTCATGAAACTTGTACAAAGCTCATTGAGACACTTATAATCACTCATGTTTCATAAGTTTGTTAAACTTGTACAAAGCCCACTGGGACACTTATAAGCACTCATGTTGCATGAAAGTTGGTTTAGAGTCCTAGAAACGTGTTGTTAGATATTTCATAAGTTTTTGAAACTTGTAAAAAGGTCATTAAGACATTTATAAGCACTCATGTTGCATGAAACATGGTTTAGAGTCCTAGAAACGCGATTTTAGATGTTTCATAAGTTCGTCAAACTTGTACAAAGCTCATTGAGACACTTAGAACCACTCATGTTTCATATGTTCTTCAAACTTGTACAAAGCTCATTGAGTCACTTATAAGCACTCATGTTGCATGAAACTTTGTTTAGAGTCCCAGAAACGCGTTGTTAGATGTTTCATAAGTTCGTCAAACTTGTACAAAGCTCATTGAGACACTAATAAGCACTCATGTTGCATGAAAGTTGGTTTAGAGTCCTAGAAACGCGTTGTTAGATGTTTCATAAGTTCGTTAAACTTGTACAACGCTCATTGAGACATATATAAGCACTCATGTTTCATGAAACTTGTTTTAAAGTCATAGAAACGCGTTGTTAGATGTTTCATAAGTTAGTCAAACTTGTACACTGCTCATTGAGACACTTATAAGCACTAATGTTGTATGAAACTTGGTTTAGAGTCCTAGAAACGCGTTGTTAGATGTTTCATAAATTTGTCAAACTTGTACAACGCTCATTGAGACATTTATAAGCACTCATGTTGCATGAAACTTGGTTTAAAGTCCTAGAAACTCGTTGTTAGATGTTTCATAAGTTCGTCAAACTTTACAAAACTCATTTATACACTTATAAGCACTCATGTTGCATGAAACTTGGATGAGAGTCCTATAAATGCATTGTTAGATGTATCATAAGCTCGTAAAATTGTACAAAGCTCATTGAGGCACTTATAATAACTCAAGTTTCATAAGTTTGTCAAACTTGTACAAAGCCCATTGAGACACTTATAAGCACTCATGTTGCATGAAACTTGGTTTAGAGTCCCTGAAACGCGTTGTTAGATGTTTCATTAGTTTGTGGGGGAATTTTGAAGAGACCAATGCTTTGTCCGGACACACTTGTTCATCAAAACAAAGACCTAGCGTGTGACCGAAGTAGATGTCATAATCTCTCTTGTTACCGTTGCAAAGAAGACAAAAGGAATCAAGAAACAAGGAGGAAGGATCTAGAAGAGAATCGTTACCATTTGACCGTTGGAGAGTGAGACTCACGCCGCCCGTACAAGTCATGTGTGGACTTAAGGCAAGTGAGCGTTACGCATTCGTACATTCACGTGTCTTCTTAAGAATGGCGCGGCTAGCCAAGCGAGTTAATGCTTGGGGACAAAGCTCCTAGGATCTTTTTAGCATATTCCTTTGTTTCCATTTTAGGCCTATTGTTGATATAAGGCATCTCCTTTGTAAACATTAATCTTATCACACTTATGTTATGAAACAGATTAAACTCTTTTTGTCTCTGTTCTCTCTCTCTTCTTCTTGGTGTTCTTGATAGAACTCAAGAACATAACTCTTCTATTCTCTATTAATCTCTCAAATTCTAACACAAAGCTCATTGAGACACTTATAAGCAGTCATGTTGCATGAAACTTGGTTTAGAGTCCTAGAAACGCGTTGTTAGATGTTTCATAAGTTCGTCAAACTTGTTAAAAGTCAATTGAGACACTTATAAGCACTCATGTTGCATGAAACTTGGTTTAGAATCCTAGAAACGCGTTGTTAGATGTTTCATAAGTTCGTCAAACTTGTACAAAACTCATTGAGACACTCATAAGCACTCATGTTTCATAAGTTCGTCAAACTTTTACAAAGCTCATTGAGACACTTGTAAGCACTCATGTTGCATGAAACTTGGTTTAGAGTCCTAGAAATGCGTTGTTAGATATTTCATACGTTCGTCAAACTTGTACAAAGCTCATTGAGACACTTATAAGAAATCATGTTGCATGAAACATGGTTTAGAGTCATAGAAACGCGTTCTTAGATGTTTCATAAGTTCGTCAAACTTGTAAAAAGCTCATTGAGACACTTATAAACACGTGTTGCATGAAACTTCGTTTCAAGTCCTAGAAACGCGTTGTTAGATGTTTCATAAGTTCGTCAAACTTGTACAACGCTCATTGAGACAATTATAACCACTCTTGTTGCATGAAACTTGGTTTAGAGTCCTAGAAACGCGTTGTTAGATGTTTCACAAGTTCTTCAAACTTGTACAACACTCATTGAGACACTTATAAGCACTCATGTTGCATGAAACTTGGTTTAAAGTCCTGGAACTCGTTGTTAGATGTTTCATAAGTTCTTGAAACTTGTACAAAGCTCCTTTAGACACTTATAAACACTCATGTTGCATGAAACTTGGTTTAGAGTCCTAGAAACGCATTGTTAGATGTATCATAAGTTCGTCAAATTGTACAAAGTTCATTGAGACACTTATAAGCACTTATGTTGCATGAAACTTGGTTTAGAGTCCTAGAAACGTGTTGTTAGTTGTTTCATAAGTTTGTGAAACTTGTACAAAACTCATTGAGACACTTATAAGCACTCATGTTGCATGAAACTTGGTTTAGAGTCCTAGAAACGCGTTACTAGATGTTTCGTAAAACTTGTACAACGCTCATTGAGACACTTATAATCACTCATGTTGTATGAAACTTTGTTTAAAGTCCTAGAAACGCGTCGTTAGATGTTTCATAAGTTTGTCAAACTTGTAAAAAGCTCATTGAGACATTTATAAGCACTCATGTTTCATAAGTTCGTCAAACTTGTACATAGCTCATTGACACACTTATAAGCACTATGTTGCATGAAACTTGGTTTAGAGTCCCATAAACGTGTTGTTAGATGTTTCATAAGTTCGTCAAACTTGTACAAAGCTCATTGAGACATTTATAAGCACTCATGTAGCATGAAAATTTGTTTAGAGTCCTAAAAACCGTGTTGTTAGATGTTTCATAAGTTCGTAAAACTTGTACAACGCTCATTGAGGCACTTATAATCACTCATGTTGCATGAAACTTTGTTTAAAGTCCTAGAAACGCATAGTTAGATGTTTCATAAGTTTGTCAAACTTGTATAAAGCTCATTGAGACACTTATAAGCACTCATGTTTCATAAGTTCATCAAACTTTTACAAAGCTCATTGAGACACTAATAAGCACTCATGTTGCATGAAACTTGGTTTAGAGTCCTAGAAACTGGTTGTTAGATTTTTCATAAGTTGGTCAAACTTGTACAAAACTCATTGAGACACTTATAATCACTCATGTTGCATGAAACTTGGTTTAGAGTCCTAGAAACGCGTTGTTAGATATTTCATAAGTTGGTCAAACTTGTACAATGTTCATTGAGACACTTATAAGCACTCAAGTTGCATGAAACTTGGTTTAAAGTACTAGAAACTCGTTGTTAGATGTTTCATAAGTTCGTCAAACTTGTACAAAGCTCATTTAGACACTTATAAGCACTCATGTTGCATGAAACTTGGTGTAGAGTCCTAGAAACGCATAGTTAGATGTATCATAATTTTGTCAAATTGTACAAAGCTCATTGAGACACTTATAAGCACTCATGTTGCATGAAACTTAGTTTAGAGTCCTAGCAACCATGTTGTTAGATGTTTCATAAGTTCTTGAAACTTGTAAAAAACTCATTGAGAAACTTATCGTCACTCATGTTTCATAAGTTCGTCAAACTTGTACAAAGCCCATTGAGACACTTATAAGCACTCATGTTGCATGAAACTTGGTTTAGAGTCCTGGAAACGCGTTGTTAGATGTTTCATAAGTTCGTCAAACTTGTACAAATCTCATTGAGACACTTATAAGCACTCATGTTGCATGAAACTTGGTTTAGAATCCTAGAAACGCGTTGTTAGATGTTTAATAAGTTCGTCAAACTTGTACAAAGCTCATTGAGACACTTATAATCACTCTTGTTGCATGAAACTTGGTTTAGAGTCCTAGAAACGTGTTGTTAGATGTTTCATAAGTTCCTCAAACATATACAAAGCTCATTGAGACACTTATATGCACTCATGTTTCATGAAACTTGGTTTAGAGTCCTAGAAACGCGTTGTTAGATGTTTCATAAGTTCGTTAAACTTGTACAGAGCTCATTGAGACACTTATAATCACTCATGTTGCATGAAACTTGGTTTAGAGTTCTAGAAAAACACGTTGTTAGATGTTTCATAAGCTCGTGATACTAGTACAAAGCTCATTGAGACACTTATAAGCACTCATGTTGCATGAAACTTGGTTTAAAGTCCTAGAAATGCGTTGTTAGATGTTTCATAAGTTCGTCAAACTTGTACAAAGCTCATTGAGATACTTATAAGCACTCATGTTGCATAAAACTTGGTTTAGAGTCCTAGAAACGCATTGTTAGATGTTTAATAAGTTCGTCAAACTTGTACAACGCTCATTGAGACACTTATAAGCACTCATGTTGCATGAAACTTGGCTTAAAGTCCTAGAAACTCGTTGTTAGATGTTTCATAAGTTCGTCAAACTTGTACAAAGCTCATTTAGACACTTATAAGCACTCATGTTTCATGAAACTTGGATGAGTGTCCTAGAAACGCATTGTTAGATGTTTCATAAGCTCGTCAAATTGTACAAAGCTCATTGAGACACTTATAAGCAATCATATTTCATAAAACTTGGTTTAGAGTCCTAGCAACCACATTGTTAGATGTTTCATACGTTCGTGATACTAGTACAAAGCTCATTGAGACACTTATAATCACTCATGTTTCATAAGTTCGTCAAACTTGTACAAAGCCCATTGAGACGCTTATAAGCACTCATGTTGTATGAAACTTGGTTTAGAGTCCTAGAAACGATTTGTTAGATGTTTCATAAGTTTGTGAAACTTGTACAAAGCTCATTGAGACACTTATAAGCACTCGTGTTGCATGAAACTTGGTTTAGAGTCCTAGAAACGTGTTTTTAGATGTTTCATAAGCTCGTCAAACTTGTACAAAGCTCATTGAGACACTTATAAGCACTCATGTTGCATGAAACTTGGTTTAGAGTCCTAGAAACGCGATGTTAGATGTTTCATAAGTTTGTGAAACTTGTACAAAGCTCATTGAGACACTTATAAGCACTGATGTTGCATGAAACTTGGTTTAAAGTCCTAGAAACGCGATGTTAGATGTTTCATAAGTTTGTGAAACTTGTACAAAGTTCATTGAGACACTTATAAGCACTGATGTTGCATGAAACTTGGATTAGAGTCCCAGAAACGTGTTGTTATATGTTTCATAAGTTCGTCAAACTTGTACAAAGCTCATTGAGACACTTATAAGCACTCATGTTGCATGAAAATTTGTTTAGAGTCCTAGAAACCGTGTTGTTAGATGTTTCATAAGTTCGTAAAACTTGTACAACGCTCATTGAGACACTTATAATCACTCATGTTGCATGAAACTTTGTTTAAAGTCCTAGAAACGCGTCGTTAGATGTTTCATAAGTTTTTCAAACTTGTACAAAGCTCATTGAGACACTTATAAGCACTCATGTTTCATAAGTTCGTCAAACTTGTACAAAGCTCATTGAGACACTTATAAGAACTCGATGTTGCATGAAACTTGGTTTAGAGTCCTAGAAACTGGTTGTTAGATTTTTCATAAGTTGGTCAAACTTGTACAAAACTCATTGAGACATTTCTAAGCACTCATGTTGCATGAAACTTGGTTTAAAGTCCTAGAAACGTGTTGTTAGATGTTTCATAAGTTCATCAAACATGTACTACGCTCATTGAGACACTTATAATCACTCATGTTGCATGAAACTTGGTTTAGAGTCCTAGAAACGCGTTGTTAGATATTTCATAAGTTGGTCAAACTTGTACAAAGTTCATTGAATCATTTATAAGCACTCAAGTTGCATGAAACTTGGTTTAAAGTACTAGAAACTCGTTGTTAGATGTTTCATAAGTTCGACAAACTTGTACAAAGCTCATTTAGACACTTATAAGCACTCATGTTGCATGAAACTTGGTGTAAAGTCCTAGAAACGCATTGTTAGATGTATCATAAGTTTGTCAAATTGTACAAAGCTCATTGAGACACTTATAAGCACTCATGTTGCATGAAACTTAGTTTAGAGTCCTAGCAACCATGTTGTTAGATGTTTCATAAGTTCTTGAAACTTGTACAAAACTCATTGACAAACTTATCATCACTCATGTTTTATAAGTTCGTCAAACTTGTACAAAGCCCATTGAGACACTTATAAGCACTCATGTTGGATGAAACTCGGTTTAGAGTCCTGGAAACGCGTTGTTAGATGTTTCATAAGTTCGTCAAACTTGTACAAAGCTCATTGAGACACTTATAAGAACTCATGTTGCATGAAACTTGGTTTAGAGTCCTAGAAACACGTTGTTAAATGTTTTATAAGTTAGTCAAACTTGTCCAAAACTCATTTAGACATTTATAAGCAGTCACGTTTCATGAAAATTGGTTTAGAGTCCTAGCAAGCACGTTGTTAGATGTTTCATAAGTTCGTGATACTAGTACAAAGATCATTGAGACACTTATAAGCACTCATGTTGCAATAAACTTGGTTTAAAGTCCTAAAAACGCGTTGTTAGATGTTTCATAAGTACGTCAAATTTGTAAAAAGTTCATTGAGACACTTATAACCACTCATGTTGCATGAAACTTGGTTTAGAGTCCTAGAAACGTGTTGTTAGATGTTTCATAAGTTTGTGAAACTTGTACAAAGCTCATTGAGACCCTTATAAGCACTCATGTTGCATGAAACTTGGTTTAGAGTCCTACAAACGCGTTGTTAGATGTTTCATAAGTTCGTCAAACTTGTACATAGCTCATTGAGACACTATAAGCACTCATGTTTCATATGTTCGTCAAACTTGTACAAAACTCATTGAGACACTTATAAGCACACATGTTGCATGAAACATTGTTTAGAGACCTAGAAACGCGTTGTTAGATGTTTCATAAGTTTTTCAAACTTTTACAAAGCTAATTGAGACACTAATAAGCACTCAATTTTCATGAAACTTGGTTTAAAGTCCTAGAAACGCGTTGTTAGATGTTTCATAAGTTCGTCAAACTTGTACAACGCTCATTGAGATACTTATAAGCACTCATGTTGCATGAAACTTGGTTTAGAGTCCCAGAAACTTGTTGTTAGATGTTTCATAAGTTCGTCAAACTTGTACAACGATCATTGCAACACTTATAAGAACTCATGTTGCATGAAACTTGGTTTAAATTCCTATAAAATCGTTGTTAGATGTTTCATAAGTTCGTCAAACTTGTACAACGCTCATTGAGACACTTATAAGCACTCATGTTGCATGAAACTTGGTGTAGAGTCCTAGAAAAGCGTTGTTAGATGTTTCATAAGTTCGTCAAACTTGTACAATGCTCATTGAGACACTTATAAGCACTCATGTTGCATGAAACTTGGTTTAAAGTCCTAGATACTCGTTGTTAGATGTTTCATAAGTTCGTCAAACTTGTACAAAGCTCATTTAGACTCTTATAAGCACTCATGTTGCATGAAACTTGGATGAGAGTCCAGGAAATGCATTGTAAGATGTATCATAAGCTCGTCAAATTGTAGAAAACTCATTGAGACAGTTACAAGCAATCATGTTGCATGAAACTTGGTTTAGAGTCATAGCAACCACGTTGTTCGATGTTTCATAAGTTCGTCAAACTTGTACAAATCCCATTGAGACACTTATAAGCACTCATGTTGCATGAAACATTGTTTAGAGTCCTAGAAACACGTTGTTAGATGTTTCATAAGTTCGTCAAACTTTTACAAAGCTAATTGAGACACTTATAAGCACTCATTCGGCATGAAACATGGTTTAAAGTCCTAGAAACGCGTTGTTCGTGTTTCATAAGTTCGTCAAACTTGTACAACGCTCATTGAGATACTTATAAGCACTCATGTTGCATGAAACTTGGTTTAGAGTCCTAGAAACGTGTTGTTAGATGTTTCATAATTTCGTCAAACTTGTACAACGATCATTGCAACATTTATAAGAACTCATGTTGCATGAAATTTTGTTTAAATTCCTATAAAATCGTTGTTAGATGTTTTATAAGTTCGTCAAACTTGTACAACGCTCATTGAGACACTTATAAGCACTCATGTTGCATGAAACTTGGTGTAGAGTCCTAGAAACGCATTGTTAGATGTTTCATAAGTTCGTCAAACTTGTACAATGCTCATTGAGACACTTATAAGCACTCATGTTGCATGAAAGTTGGTTTAAAGTCCTAGTAACTCGTTGTTAGATGTTTCATAAGTTCGTCAAACTTGTACAAAGCTCATTTAGACTCTTATAAGCACTCATGTTGCATGAAACTTGGATAAGAGTCCAAGAAATGCATTGTTAGATGTATCATAAGCTCGTCAAATTGTACAAAGCTTATTGAGACACTTACAAGCAATTATGTTGCATGAAACTTGGTTTAGAGTCCTAGCAACCACGTTGTTCGATGTTTCATAAGTTCGTCAAACTTGTACAAAGCCCATTGAAACACTTATAAGCACTCATGTTGCATGAAACTTGGTTTAGAGTCCTAGAAACATGTTATTAGATGTTTCATAAGTTTGTTAAACTTGTACAAAGCTCATTGAGACACTTATAAGCACTCATGTTGCATGAAACTTGGTTTAGAGTCCTAGAAACGTGTTTTTAGATGTTTCATAAGTTCGTCAAACTTGTACAAAGCTCATTGAGAAACTTATAAGCACTCATGTTTCATATATTCGTCAAACTTGTACACAACTCATTGAGACACTTATAAACACTCATGTTGCATGAAGCTTGGTTTAGAGTCCTAGAAGAGCGTTGTTAGATGTTTCATAATTTCGTAAAACTTGTACAAAGCTCATTGAGACACTTATAAGCACTCATGTTGCATGAAAATTTGTTAAAAGTCCTATAAACCAAGTTGTTAGATGTTTCATAAGTTCGTCAAACTTGTACAAAGCTCATTGAGACACTTATAAGCACTCATTTTCCATGAAACTTGGTTTAGAGTCCTAGAAAACACGATGTTAGATACTTTATAAGTTTGTCAAACTGGTACAAAGCTCATTTAGACACTTATAAGCACTCATGTTGCTTGAAATCGTGTTTAGAGTCCTAGAAACAAGTTGTTAGATTTTTCATAACTTCGTCAAACTTTTACAAACCTCATTGCAACACTTATAAGCACTCATGTTGCATGAAACTTGGTTTAGAGTCCTAGAAACCACGTTGTTATATCTTTCATAAATTCGTCAAAGTTGTACGAAGCTCATTAAGACACTTATAAGAACTCAAGTTGTACGAAGCTTGGTTTAGAGTCCTGGAAACCACGTTGTTAGATATTTCATAAGTTCATCAAAATTTAACAAAGATCATTGAGGAACTTATAAGCACTCATGTTGCATGAAACTTGGTTTAGTGTCCTAGAAACGAGTTGTTATATGTTTCATAAGTTCGACAAACTTGTACAAAGGTCATCGAAACACTTAAAAGCACTCATGTGCATGAAACCTTGTTTAGAGTCCTAGAAAAGCGTTGTTATATGTTTCATAAGTTCGCCACACTTGTACAAAGCTCATTGAGACACTTATAAGCACTCATGTTGCATGAAACTTGGTTTAGAGTCCTACAAACAAAGATGTTAGATGTTTCGTAAGTTCGTCAAACTTGTACAAAGCTAATTGAGACACTTAATAACATTCATGTTGCATGAAACTTTGTTTAGAGTCCTAGCAACCACGTTGGTAGATGTTTCATAAGTTCGTCAAACTAGTACAAAGCTCATTGAGAAACTTATAAGGACTAATGTTGAATGAAACTTGGTTTAAAGTCCTAGAAACGGGCTGTTATATGTTTCATAAGTTCGTCAAACTTGTACAAAGCTCATTTATACACTTATAAGCACTCATGTTGCATGAAACCCTGTTTAGAGTCCTAGAAACAGGTTGTTAGATTTTTCATAACTTCGTCAAACTTCTACAACGCTCATTGAGACACTTATAAGCACTCATGTTGCATGAAACGTAGTTTAAAGTCCTAGAAACACGTTGTTAGATGTTTTATAAGTTCGTCAAACTTGTACAAAACTCATTTAGACATTTATAAGCAATCACGTTTCATGAAAATTGGTTTAGAGTCCTAGCAAGCACGTTGTTAGATGTTTCATAAGTTCGTGCTACTAGTACAAAGCTCATTGAGACACTTATAAGCACTCATGTTGCAATAAACTTGGTTTAAAGTCCTAAAAACGCGTTGTTAGATGTTTCACAAGTACGTCAAATTTGTAAAAAGTTCATTGAGACACTTATAACCACTAATGTTGCATGAAACTTGGTTTAGAGTCCTAGAAACGTGTTGTTAGATGTTTCATAAGTTTGTGAAACTTGTACAAAGCTCATTGAGACCCTTATAAGCACTCATGTTGCATGAAACTTGGTTTAGAGTCCTAGAAACGCGTTGTTAGATGTTTCATAAGTTCGTCAAACTTGTACATAGCTCATTGAGACACTATAAGCACTCATGTTTCATATGTTCGTCAAACTTGTACAAAACTCATTGAGACACTTATAAGCACTCATGTTGCATGAAACATTGTTTAGAGACCTAGAAACGCGTTGTTAGATGTTTCATAAGTTTGTCAAACTTTTACAAAGCTAATTGAGACACTTAAGCACTCATTTGGCATGAAACTTGGTTTAAAGTCCTAGAAACGCGTTGTTAGATGTTTCATAAGTTCGTCAAACTTGTACAACGCTCATTGAGACACTTATAAGCACTCATGTTGCATGAAACTTGGTGTAGAGTCCTAGAAACGCATTGTTAGATGTTTCATAAGTTCGTCAAACTTGTACAATGCTCATTGAGACACTTATAAGCACTCATGTTGCATGAAAGTTGGTTTAAAGTCCTAGAAACTCGTTGTTAGATGTTTCATAAGTTCGTCAAACTTGTACAAAGCTCATTTAGACTCTTATAAGCACTCATGTTGCATGAAACTTGGATAAGAGTCCAAGAAATGCATTGTTAGATGTATCATAAGCTCGTCAAATTGTACAAAGCTTATTGAGACACTTACAAGCAATTATGTTGCATGAAACTTGGTTTAGAGTCCTAGCAACCACGTTGTTCGATGTTTCATAAGTTCGTCAAACTTGTACAAAGCCCATTGAAACACTTATAAGCACTCATGTTGCATGAAACTTGGTTTAGAGTCCTAGAAACATGTTATTAGATGTTTCATAAGTTTGTTAAACTTGTACAAAGCTCATTGAGACACTTATAAGCACTCATGTTGCATGAAACTTGGTTTAGAGTCCTAGAAACGTGTTTTTAGATGTTTCATAAGTTCGTCAAACTTGTACAAAGCTCATTGAGAAACTTATAAGCACTCATGTTTCATATATTCGTCAAACTTGTACACAACTCATTGAGACACTTATAAGCACTGATGTTGCATGAAACTTGGATTAGAGTCCTAGAAACGCGTTGTTAGATGTTTCATAAGTTCGTCAAACTTGTACAAAGCTCATTGAGATACTTATAAGCACTGATGTTGCATGAAACTTGGTTTAGAGTCCTAGAAACGCGTTGTTAGATGTTTCATAAGTTCGTCAAACTTGTACAACGCTCAATGAGACACTTATAAGCACTCATGTTGCATTAGACTTGGTTTAAAGTCCTCAAAACGCGTTGTTAGATGTTTCATAAGTTTGTGAAACTTGTAAAAAGCTCATTGAGACACTTATTAGCACTCATGTTGCATGAAACATGGTTTAGAGTCCTAGAAACGTGTTTTTAGATGTTTCATAAGCTCATTGAGGAATTTACAAGCACTCATGTGTTCATGAAACCTGGTTTAGAGTCCTACAATCACGTTGTTAGATGTTTCATTAGACCGTCAAATTGTCCAAAGTTCATTGAGACACTTCTAATCATTCATATTGCATGAAACTTGGTTTAGAGTCCTAGAAAGAGGTTGTTAGATGTTTCATAAGTTCGTGAAACTTGTAAAAACCTCATTGAGACACTTATTAGCACTCATGTTTCATGAAACTTGGTTTAGAGTCCTAGAAACCACGTTGTTAGTTGTTTGATAAGTTCTTCAAACTTATACAAAGCTGATTGAAACATTTATAAGCACTCATGTTGCATGAGACTTGGTTTAGAGTCCTAGAAAAGCGTTGTTATATGTTTCGTAAGTTTGTGAAACTTTTACAAAGCTCATTGACGAACTTATAAGGACTCATGTTGCATAAAACTTGGTTTAGAGTCCTAAAAAAGCGTTGTTAGATGTTTCATAACTTCGTCAAACTTGTACAAAGCTCATTGAGACACTTATAAGCACTCATGTTACATGAAACTTGGTTTAGAGTCTTATAAACCCCGTTGTTAGATGTTTCATAAGTTCGTCAAACTAGTACAAAGCTCATGGAGACACTTATAAACATTCATGTTGCATTGAACTTGTTTTAGAGTCCTAGAAACCACGTTGTTAGATGTTTCATAAGTTCTTAAAACTTGTACAAAGTTCATTGAGGAATTTAAAAGCACTCATGTGTTCATGAAACCTGGTTTAGAGTCCTACAATCACGTTGTTAGATGTTTCATTAGACCGTCAAATTGTCCAAAGTTCATTTAGACACTTATAATCATTCATATTGCATGAAACTTGGTTTAGAGCCCTAGAAAGGGGTTGTTAGATGTTTCATAACTTCTTGAAACTTGTAAAAAGCTCATTGAGACACTTATTAACACTCATGTTGCATTAAACTTGGTTTAGAGTCCTAGAAACACGTTGTTAGATGTTTAATAAGTTCGGCAAACTTGTACGAAGCTCATTGAGACACTTATAAGCACTCATGTTGCATGAAACTTGGTTTAGAGTCCTAGAAACGAGTTGTTAGGTGTTTCATAAGTTCGTAATACTTGTACAAAGCTCATTGAGACACTTATAAGCACTCTTGTTGCATGAAACTTGGTTTAGAATCCTTGAAATGGATTATTAGATGTTTCATAAGTTCGTCAAACTAGTACAAAACTCATTGAGACACTTATAAGCACTCATGTTGCATGAAACTTGGTTTAGAGTCTTAGCAACCACGTTGTTAGATATTTCCTAAGTTCGTCAAACTAGTACAAAGCTGATTTAGACACTTAAAAGCGCTCATGGTGCATGAAGCTTGGTTGAGAGTCCTAGAAACCACGTTGTTAGATGTTTCATAAGTTTGTAAAACTTGTACAAAGCTCATTGAGACACTTATAAGCACTCATGTTGCATGAATTTTTTTTTAGAATCCTATAAACCACGTTGTTAGATGTTTCATAAGTTCGTCAAACTTGTACAAAGCTCATTGAGACACTTATAAGCACTTATGTTGCATGAAACTTGGTTTAGAGTTCTAGAAACGTGTTGTTAGATGTTTCAAAAGTTCGTCAAACTTGTACAAAGCTCAATAAGACAATTATAAGCACACATGTTTCATGAAACTTGGGTTAGAGTCCTAGAAACCACGTTGTTATATGTTTCATAAGTTCTTCAAACCTGTCTAAAGCTCACTGAGACACTTATAGACACTCATGTTGCATGAATCTTGGTTTAGAGTCCTAGAAACCACGTTGTTAGATGTTTCATAAGTACGTAAAACTTTTACAAAAACTCATTGAGACACTTATAAGCACTAATGTTGCATGAAACTTGGTTTTGAGTCCTAGAAACCACGTTGTTAGATGTTTCATAAGTTCGTCAAACTAGTACAAAGCTCATCGAGACACTTAAAAGATCTCATGTTGCATGAAACTTGGTTTAGAGTCATATAACGCGTTGTTATATGTTTCATTAGTTCTCCAAACTTGTACAAAGCTCATTGAGACACTTATAAGCACTCATGTTGCAGGAAACTTGGTTTAGAGACCTAGAAACCACGATGTTAGATGTTTAATAAGTTTGTAAAACTTGTACAAAGCTCATTAAGAAACTTATAAGCACTCATGTTGCATGAAACTTGGTTTAGAGTCCTAGAAACCACATTGTTAAATGTTTCATAAGTTCGTCAAACTTGTACGAAGCTCATTGAGAGACTTATAAACACTCATGTTGCATGAAGCTTGGTTTAGAGTCCTAGAAGAGCGTTGTTAGATGTTTCATAATTTCGTAAAACTTGTACAAAGCTCATTGAGACACTTATAAGCACTCATGTTGCATGAAAATTTGTTAAAAGTCCTATAAACCAAGTTGTTAGATGTTTCATAAGTTCGTCAAACTTGTACAAAGCTCATTGAGACACTTATAAGCACTCATTTTCCATGAAACTTGGTTTAGAGTCCTAGAAAACACGATGTTAGATACTTTATAAGTTTGTCAAACTGGTACAAAGCTCATTTAGACACTTATAAGCACTCATGTTGCTTGAAATCGTGTTTAGAGTCCTAGAAACAAGTTGTTAGATTTTTCATAACTTCGTCAAACTTTTACAAACCTCATTGCAACACTTATAAGCACTCATGTTGCATGAAACTTGGTTTAGAGTCCTAGAAACCACGTTGTTATATCTTTCATAAATTCGTCAAAGTTGTACGAAGCTCATTAAGACACTTATAAGAACTCAAGTTGTACGAAGCTTGGTTTAGAGTCCTGGAAACCACGTTGTTAGATATTTCATAAGTTCATCAAAATTTAACAAAGATCATTGAGGAACTTATAAGCACTCATGTTGCATGAAACTTGGTTTAGTGTCCTAGAAACGAGTTGTTATATGTTTCATAAGTTCGACAAACTTGTACAAAGGTCATCGAAACACTTAAAAGCACTCATGTGCATGAAACCTTGTTTAGAGTCCTAGAAAAGCGTTGTTATATGTTTCATAAGTTCGCCACACTTGTACAAAGCTCATTGAGACACTTATAAGCACTCATGTTGCATGAAACTTGGTTTAGAGTCCTACAAACAAAGATGTTAGATGTTTCGTAAGTTCGTCAAACTTGTACAAAGCTAATTGAGACACTTAATAACATTCATGTTGCATGAAACTTTGTTTAGAGTCCTAGCAACCACGTTGGTAGATGTTTCATAAGTTCGTCAAACTAGTACAAAGCTCATTGAGAAACTTATAAGGACTAATGTTGAATGAAACTTGGTTTAAAGTCCTAGAAACGGGCTGTTATATGTTTCATAAGTTCGTCAAACTTGTACAAAGCTCATTTATACACTTATAAGCACTCATGTTGCATGAAACCCTGTTTAGAGTCCTAGAAACAAGGTTGTTAGATTTTTCATAACTTCGTCAAACTTCTACAACGCTCATTGAGACACTTATAAGCACTCATGTTGCATGAAACGTAGTTTAAAGTCCTAGAAACACGTTGTTAGATGTTTTATAAGTTCGTCAAACTTGTACAAAACTCATTTAGACATTTATAAGCAATCACGTTTCATGAAAATTGGTTTAGAGTCCTAGCAAGCACGTTGTTAGATGTTTCATAAGTTCGTGCTACTAGTACAAAGCTCATTGAGACACTTATAAGCACTCATGTTGCAATAAACTTGGTTTAAAGTCCTAAAAACGCGTTGTTAGATGTTTCACAAGTACGTCAAATTTGTAAAAAGTTCATTGAGACACTTATAACCACTAATGTTGCATGAAACTTGGTTTAGAGTCCTAGAAACGTGTTGTTAGATGTTTCATAAGTTTGTGAAACTTGTACAAAGCTCATTGAGACCCTTATAAGCACTCATGTTGCATGAAACTTGGTTTAGAGTCCTAGAAACGCGTTGTTAGATGTTTCATAAGTTCGTCAAACTTGTACATAGCTCATTGAGACACTATAAGCACTCATGTTTCATATGTTCGTCAAACTTGTACAAAACTCATTGAGACACTTATAAGCACTCATGTTGCATGAAACATTGTTTAGAGACCTAGAAACGCGTTGTTAGATGTTTCATAAGTTTGTCAAACTTTTACAAAGCTAATTGAGACACTTAAGCACTCATTTGGCATGAAACTTGGTTTAAAGTCCTAGAAACGCGTTGTTAGATGTTTCATAAGTTCGTCAAACTTGTACAACGCTCATTGAGATACTTATAAGCACTCATGTTGCATGAAACTTGGTTTAGAGTCCTAGAAACGTGTTGTTAGATGTTTCATAATTTCGTCAAACTTGTACAACGATCATTGCAACATTTATAAGAACTCATGTTGCATGAAATTCCTATAAAATCGTTGTTAGATGTTTTATAAGTTCGTCAAACTTGTACAACGCTCATTGAGACACTTATAAGCACTCATGTTGCATGAAACTTGGTGTAGAGTCCTAGAAACGCATTGTTAGATGTTTCATAAGTTCGTCAAACTTGTACAATGCTCATTGAGACACTTATAAGCACTCATGTTGCATGAAACTTGGTTTAAAGTCCTAGAAACTCGTTGTTAGATGTTTCATATGTTCGTCAAACTTGTACAAAGCTCATTTAGACTCTTATAAGCACTCATGTTGCAATAAACTTGGATAAGAGTCCAAGAAATGCATTGTTAGATGTATCACAAGCTCGTCAAATTGTACAAAGCTTATTGAGACACTTACAAGCAATCATGTTGCATGAAACATGGTTTAGAGTCCTAGCAACCACGTTGTTCGATGTTTCATAAGTTCGTCAAACTTGTACAAAGCCCATTGAGACACTTATAAGCACTCATGTTGCATGAAACTTGGTTTAGAGTCCTAGAAACATGTTATTAGATGTTTCATAAGTTTGTGAAACTTGTACAAAGCTCATTGAGACACTTATAAGCACTCATGTTGCATGAAACTTGGTTTAGAGTCCTAGAAACGTGTTTTTAGATGTTTCATAAGTTCGTCAAACTTGTACAAAGCTCATTGAGAAACTTATAAGCACTCATGTTTCATATGTTCGTCAAACTTGTACACAACTCATGGAGACACTTATAAGCAGTGATGTTGCATGAAACTTGGATTAGAGTCCCAGAAACGCGTTGTTAGATGGTTCATAAGTTCGTCAAACTTGTACAAAGCTCATTGAGATACTTATAAGCACTAATG
Source organism: Cochlearia excelsa (assembly GCA_963556525.1). NCBI lineage: Eukaryota > Viridiplantae > Streptophyta > Magnoliopsida > Brassicales > Brassicaceae > Cochlearia > Cochlearia excelsa. Next base: position 31,090,554 of record OY748327.1, on the reverse strand, counting down.
TTGCATGAAACTTGGTTTAGAGTCCTAGAAACGCGTTGTTAGATGTTTCATAAGTTCGTCAAACTTGTACAACGCTCATTGAGACACTTATAAGCACTCATGTTGCATTACACTTTGTTTAAAGTCCTAGAAACGCGTTGTTAGATGTTTCATAAGTTTGTGAAACTTGTAAAAAGCTCATTGAGACACTTATTAGCACTCATGTTGCATGCAACTTGGTTTAGAGTCCTAGAAACGTGTTTTTAGATGTTTCATAAGTTCGTCAAACTTGTACAAAGCTCATTGAGAAATTTATAAGCACTCATGTTTCATATGTTCGTCAAACTTGTACAAAGCTCATTGAGACAGTTATAAGCACTGATGTTGCATGAAACTTGGATTAGAGTCCCAGAAACGCGTTGTTAGATGTTTCATAAGTTCGTAAAACTTGTACAAAGCTCATCGAGACACTTATAAGGACTCATGTTGCATGAAACATGGTTTAGAGTCCTAGAAACTCGTTGTTAGATGTTTCATAAGTTCGTCAAACTTTTACAAAGCTCATTGAGACACTTATAAGCACTCATTTTGCATAAAACTTGGTTTAAAGTCCTAGAAACACGTTGTTAGATGTTTCATACGTTCGTCAAACTTGTAAAAAGATCATTGAGACACTTATAAGCACTCATGTTGCATGAAACTTGGTTTAGAGTCCTAGAAACGCGTTGTTAGATGTTTCATAAATTCGTCAAACTTGTACAACGCTCATTGAGACACTTATAAGCACTCATGTTGCATTAAACTTGGTCTAAAGTCCTAGAAACGCGTTGTTAGATGTTTCATAAGTTCGTGATACTATTACAAAGCTCATTGTGACACTTATAAGCACTAATGTTGCATGAAAATTGGTTTAAAGTCCTAGAAACGCATTGTTAGATGTTTCATAAGTTCGTGAACCTTGTACAATGTTCATTGAGACACTTATAATCACTCATGTTTCATGAAACTTGGTTTAAATTCCTAGAAACTCGTTGTTAGATGTTTCATAAGTTCGTCAAACTTGTACAAAGCTCATTTAGACACTTATAAGCACTCATGTTGCATGAAACTTGGATGAGAGTCCTACAAACGCATTGTTAAATGTATCATAAGCTCGTCAAATTGTCCAAAACTCATTGAGACACTTACAAGCAATCATGTTGCATGAAACTTGGTTGAGTCCTAGCAACCACGTTGTTAAATGTTTCATCAGTACGTGAAACTTGTACAAAGCTCATTGAGACACTTATAATCACTCATGTTTCATAAGTTCGTTAAACTTGTACAAAGCCCACTGAGACACTTATAAGCACTCATGTTGCATGAAACTTGGTTTAGGGTCCTAGAAACGCGTTGTTAGATGTTTCATAAGTTTTTGAAACTTGTAAAAAGGTCATTGAGACATTTATAAGCACTCATGTTGCATGAAACATGGTTTAGAGTCCTAGAAACGCGATTTTAGATGTTTCATAAGTTCGTCAAACTTGGAAAAAGCTTATTGAGACACTTATAACCACTCATGTTTCATATGTTCTTCAAACTTGTACAAAGCTCATTGAGTCACTTATAAGCACTCATGTTGCATGAAACTTGGTTTAGAGTCCCAAAAACGCGTTGTTAGATGTTTCATAAGTTCGTCAAACTTGTACAAAGCTCATTGAGACACTTATAAGCACTCATGTTGCATGAAACTTGGTTTAGAGTCCCAGAAACGCGTTGTTGGATGTTTCATAAGTTCGTCAAACTTGTACAAAGCTCATTGAGACACTTATAAGCACTCATGTTGCATGAAACTTGGTTTAGAGTCCTAGAAACGCGTTGTTAGATGTGTCATAAGTTCGTGAAACTTGTACAACGCTCATTGAAACACTTATATGCACTTATGTTTTGACTTGGACACTTATAAGCTTAGAAACGTTGTTATGTTTCATGTTGTCAAATGAAACTTTGAGACCTTATAGAAACGCGTTGTTATGTTGTATGAAACTTTCCTAGAAACGCGTTGTTAGATGTTTCATAAGTTCGTCAAACTTTTAAAAAGCTCATTGAGACACTAATAAGCACTCATTTTGCATAAAACTTGGTTTAAAGTCCTTGAAACGCGTTGTTAGATGTTTCATAAGTTCGTCAAACTTGTAAAAAGATCATTGAGACATTTATAAGCACACATGTTGCATGAAACTTGGTTTCAAGTCCTAGAAGCGCGTTGTAAGATGTTTCATAAGTTCGTCAAACTTGTACAACGCTCATTGAGACAATTATATCCACTCTTGTTTCATGAAACTTGGTTTAGAGTCCTAGAAACGCGTTGTTAGATGTTTCATAAGTTCTTCAAACTTGTACAACACTCATTGAGACACTTATAAGCACTCATGTTGCATGAAACTTGGTTTAAAGTCCTGAAACTCGTTGTTAGATGTTTCATAAGTTCTTGAAACTTGTACAAAGCTCCTTTAGACACTTATAAGCACTCGTGTTGAAAGAAACTTGGTTTAGAGTCCTAGAAACGCATTGTTAGATGTATCATAATATCGTCAAATTGTACAAAGTTCATTGAGACACTTATAAGCACTTATGTTGCATGAAACTTGGTTTAGAGTCCTAGAAACGCGTTGTTAGATGTTTCATAAGTTTGTGAAACTTGTACAAAGCTCATTGAGACACTTATAAGCACTCATGTTGCATGAAACTTGATTTAGAGTCCTAGAAACGCGTTGCTAGATGTTTCATAAGTCCGTCAAATTGTACAAAGCTCATTGAGACACTTATAAGTAATTATGTTTCATAAGCTCGTCAAAGTTGGATAAAGCTCATTGAGACACTTATAAGTACTCATGTTGCATGAAACTTGGTTTAGAGTCCTAGAAATGCGTTGTTAGATATTTCATAAGTTCTTCAAACTTGTACAAAGTTAATTGAGACACTTATGAGCACTCATGTTGCATGAAACATGGTTTAGATTCCTAGAAACGCATTGTTAGATGTTTCATAAGTTCGTCAAACTTGTACAAAGCTCATTGAGACACTTATAAGCACTAATGCTGCATGAAACTTTGTTTAAAGTCCTAGAAACGCGTTGTTAGACGTTTCATAAGTTCTTCAAACTTGTACAACGCTCATTGAGACACTTATAATCACTCATGTTGCATGAAACTTGGTTTAGAGTCTTAAAAACGCGTTGTTAGGTGTTTCATAAGTTCGTCAAACTGGTACAACACTCATTGAGACACTTATAAGCACTCATGGTTCTTGAGACTTGGTTTAAAGTTCTAGAAACTCGTTGTTAGATGTTTCATAAGTTTTTCAAACTTGTACAAAGATCATTTAGACACTTATAAGTACTCATGTTGCATGAAACTTTGTTTAGAGTCCTAGAAACGCATTGTTAGATGTATCATAACTTTATCAAATTGTACAAAGCTCATTGAGACACTTATAAGAACTTATGTTGCATAAAACTTGGTTTAGAGTCCTAGCAACCACGTTGTTAGAGTTTTCATAAGTTCGTGAAACTTGTACAAAGCTCATTGAGACACTTATAATCACTCATGTTTCATAAGTTCGTCAAACTTGTACAAAGACCATTGAGACACTTATAAGCACTCATGTTGCATGAAACTTGGTTTAGAGTCCTAGAACCGCGTTGTTAGATGTTTCATAAGTTCGTCAAACTTGTACAAAGATCATTGAGACACTTATAAGCACTCATGTTGCATTAAACGTGGTTTAAAGTCCTAGAAACACGTAGATGTTTCATAAGTTTGTCAAACTTGTACAAAGCTCATTGAGACACTTACAATAACTCATGTTGCATGAAACTTGGTTTAGAGTCCTAGAAACGCGTTGTTAGATGTTTCATAAGTTCGTCAAACATGTACAAAGCTCATTGAGACATTTATAAGCACTCATGTTGCATGAAACTTGGTTTAGAGTCCTAGAAACGCGTTGGTTAGATGTTTCGTAAGTTCGTCAAACTTGTACAAAGCTGATTGAGACAATTATAATCACTCATTTTGCATGAAACTTGGTTTAGTGTCCTAGAAACCACGTTGTTAGATGTTTCATAAGTTCGTGAAACTAGTACAAAGCTCATTGAGACACTTATAAGCACTCATGTTGCATGAAACTTGGTTTAGAGGCCTAGAAACGCGTTGTTAGATGTTTGATAAGTTCGTCAAACTTGTACAAACCTCATTGAGACACTTATAAGCACTCATGTTGCAAGAAACTTGGTTTAAAGTCGTAGAAACTCGTTGTTAGATGTTTCATAAGTTCTTCAAATTTGTACAAAGATCATTTAGACACTTATAAGCACTCATGTTGCATGAAACTTGGTTTAGAGTCCTAGAAACACATTGTTAGATGTATCATAAGTTCGTCAAATTGTACAAAGCTTATTGAGACACTTATAAGCACTTATGTTGCATGAAACTTGGTTTAGAGTCCTAGCAACCACGTTGTTAGATGTTTCATAACTTTGTGAAACTTTTACAAATCTCATTGAGACACTTATAATCACTCATGTTTCATAAGTTCGTCAAACTTGTACAAAGCCCATTGAGACACTTATAAGCACTCATGTTGCATGAAACTTGGTTTAGAGTCCTAGAATCGCGTTGTTAGATGTTTCATACGTCCGTCAAACTTGTAAAAAGATCATTGAGACACTTATACGCACTCATGTTGCATGAAACTTGGATTAGAGTCCCAGAAACGCGTTGTTAGATGTTTCATAAGTTCGTCAAACTTGTACAAAGCTCATCGAGACACTTATAAGCACTCATGTTGCATGAAACATGGTTTAGAGTCTTAGAAACGCGTTGTTAGATGTTCCATAAGTTCGTCAAACTTTTAAAAAGCTCATTGAGACACTAATAAGCACTCATTTTGCATAAAACTTGGTTTAAAGTCCTAGAAACGCGTTGTTAGATGTTTCATAAGTTCGTCAAACTTGTACAACGGTCATTGAGATACTTATAAGCACTCATGTTGCATGAAACTTGGTTTAGAGTCCTTGAAACGCGTTGTTAGATGTTTCATAAGTTTTTCAAACTTGTACAACGCTCATTGAGACACTTATAAGCACTCATGTTGCATTAAACTTGGTTTAAAGTCCTAGAAACGCGTTGTTAGATGTTTCATAAGTTCGTGATACTAGTACAAAGCTCAGTGTGACACTTATAAGCACTCATGTTGCATGAAATTTGGTTTAAAGTCCTAGAAACGCGTTGTTAGATGTTTCATAAGTTCTTCAAACTTGTACAACGCTCATTGAGACACTTATAACCACTCATGTTGCATGAAACTTGGTTTAGAGTCTTAAAAACGCGTTGTTAGGTGTTTCATAAGTTCGTCAAACTGGTACAACACTCATTGAGACACTTATAAGCACTCATGGTTCACGAGACTTGGTTTAAAGTCCTAGAAACTCTTCGTTAGATGTTTCATAAGTTTTTCAAACTTGTACAAAGCTCATTTAGACACTTATAAGTACTCATGTTGCATGAAACTTTGTTTACAGTCCTAGAAACGCATTGTTAGATGTATCATAAGTTTATCAAATTGTACAAAGCTCATTGAGACACTTATAAGAACTTATGTTGCATAAAACTTGGTTTAGAGTCCTAGCAACCACGTTGTTAGAGTTTTCATAAGTTCGTGAAACTTGTACAAAGCTCATTGAGACACTTATAATCACTCATGTTTCATAAGTTCGTCAAACTTGTACAAAGACCATTGAGACACTTATAAGCACTCATGTTGCATGAAACTTGGTTTTGAGTCCTAGAACCGCGTTGTTAGATGTTTCATAAGTTCGTCAAACTTGTACAAAGATCATTGAGACACTTATAAGCACTCATGTTGCATTAAACGTGGTTTAGAGTCTTAGAAACACGTAGATGTTTCATAAGTTTGTCAAACTTGTACAAAGCTCATTGAGACACTTACAATAACTCATGTTGCATGAAACTTGGTTTAGAGTCCTAGAAACGCGTTGTTAGATGTTTCATAAGTTCGTCAAACATGTACAAATCTCATTGAGACACTTATAAGCACTCATGTTGCATGAAACTTGGTTTAGAGTCCTAGAAACGCGTTGGTTAGGTGTTTCGTAAGTTCGTCAAACTTGTACAAAGCTGATTGAGACAATTATAATCACTCATTTTGCATGAAACTTGGTTTAGTGTCCTAGAAACCACGTTGTTAGATGTTTCATAAGTTCGTGAAACTAGTACAAAGCTCATTGAGACAGTTATAAGCACTTATGTTGCATGAAACTTGGTTTAGAGTCCTAGCAACCACGTTGTTAGATGTTTCATAACTTTGTGAAACTTTTACAAATCTCATTGATACACTTATAATCACTCATGTTTCATAATTTCGTCAAACTTGTACAAAGCCCATTGAGACACTTATAAGCACTCATGTTGCATGAAACTTGGTTTAGAGTCCTAGAAACGCGTTGTTAGATGTTTCATACGTTCGTAAAACTTGTAAAAAGATCATTGAGACACTTATACGCACTCACGGTGCATGAAACTTGGATTAGAGTCTTAGAAACGCGTTGTTAGATGTTTCATAAGTTCGTCAAACTTTTAAAAAGCTCATTGAGACACTAGTAAGCACTCATTTTGCATAAAACTTGGTTTAAAGTCCTTGAAACGCGTTGTTAGATGTTTCATAAGTTCGTCAAACTTGTACAACGGTCATTGAGATACTTATAAGCACTCATGTTGCATGAAACTTGGTTTAGAGTCCTAGAAACGCGTTGTTAGATGTTTCATAAGTTCGTCAAACCTGTACAACGCTCATTGAGACAATTATAACCACTCTTGTTTCATGAAACTTGGTTTAGAATCCTAGAAACGTGTTGTTAGATGTTTCATAAGTTCTTCAAACTTGTACAACACTCATTGAGACACTTATAAGCACTCATGTTGCATGAAACTTAGTTTAAAGTCCTGAAACTCGTTGTTAGATGTTTCATAAGTTCTTGAAACTTGTACAAAGCTCCTTTAGACACTTATAAGCACTCGTGTTGAAAGAAACATGGTTTAGAGTCCTAGAAACGCATTGTTAGATGTATCATAAGTTCGTCAAATTGTACAAAGTTCATTGAGACACTTATAAGCACTTATGTTGCATGAAACTTGGTTTAGAGTCCTAGAAACGCGTTGTTAGATGTTTCATAAGTTTGTGAAACTTGTACAAAGCTCATTGAGACACTTATAAGCACTCATGTTGCATGAAACTTGATTTAGAGTCCTAGAAACGCGTTGCTAGATGTTTCATAAGTCCGTCAAATTGTACAAAGCTCATTGAGACACTTATAAGTAATTATGTTTCATAAGCTCGTCAAAGTTGGATAAAGCTCATTGAGACACTTATAAGTACTCATGTTGCATGAAACTTGGTTTAGAGTCCTAGAAATGCGTTGTTAGATATTTCATAAGTTCTTCAAACTTGTACAAAGTTAATTCAGACACTTATGAGCACTCATGTTGCATGAAACATGGTTTAGATTCCTAGAAACGCATTGTTAGATGTTTCATAAGTTCGTCAAACTTGTACAAAGCTCATTGAGACACTTATAAGCATTAATGCTGCATGAAACTTTGTTTAAAGTCCTAGAAACGCGTTGTTAGACGTTTCATAAGTTCTTCAAACTTGTACAACGCTCATTGAGACACTTATAATCACTCATGTTGCATGAAACTTGGTTTAGAGTCTTAAAAACGCGTTGTTAGGTGTTTCATAAGTTCGTCAAACTGGTACAACACTCATTGAGACACTTATAAGCACTCATGGTTCTTGAGACTTGGTTTAAAGTTCTAGAAACTCGTTGTTAGATGTTTCATAAGTTTTTCAAACTTGTACAAAGCTCATTTAGACACTTATAAGTACTCATGTTGCATGAAACTTTGTTTAGAGTCCTAGAAACGCATTGTTAGATGTATCATAAGTTTATCAAATTGTACAAAGCTCATTGAGACACTTATAAGAACTTATGTTGCATAAAACTTGGTTTAGAGTCCTAGCAACCACGTTGTTAGAGTTTTCATAAGTTCGTGAAACTTATACAAAGCTCATTGAGACACTTATAATCACTCATGTTTCATAAGTTCGTCAAACTTGTACAAAGACCATTGAGATACTTATAAGCACTCATGTTGCATGGAACTTGGTTTAGAGTCCTAGAAACGCGTTGTTAGATGTTTCATAAGTTCGTCAAACTTGTACAACGCTCATTGAGACAATTATAACCACTCTTGTTTCATGAAACTTGGTTTAGAGTCCTAGAAACGCGTTGTTAGATGTTTCATAAGTTCTTCAAACTTGTACAACACTCATTGAGACACTTATAAGCACTCATGTTGCATGAAACTTGGTTTAAAGTCCTGAAACTCGTTGTTAGATGTTTCATAAGTTCTTGAAACTTGTACAAAGCTCCTTTAGACACTTATAAGCACTCGTGTTGCATGAAACTTGGTTTAGAGTCCTAGAAACACATTGTTAGATGTATCATAAGTTCGTCAAATTGTACAAAGTTCATTGAGACACTTATAAGCACTTATGTTGCATGAAACTTGGTTTAGAGTCCTAGAAATGCGTTGTTAGATGTTTCATAAGTTTGTGAAACTTGTACAAAGCTCATTGAGACACTTATAAGCACTCATGTTGCATGAAACTTGATTTAGAGTCCTAGAAACGCGTTGCTAGATGTTTCATAAGTTCGTCAAATTGTACAAAGCTCATTGAGACACTTATAAGTAATTATGTTTCATAAGCTCGTCAAAGTTGGATAAAGCTCATTGAGACACTTATAAGTACTCATGTTGCATGAAACTTGGTTTAGAGTCCTAGAAATGCGTTGTTAGATATTTCATAAGTTCTTCAAACTTGTACAAAGCTAATTGAGACACTTATTAGCACTCATGTTGCATGAAACATGGTTTAAATTCCTAGAAACGCATCGTTAGATGTTTCATAAGTTCGTCAAACTTGTACAAAGCTCATTGAGACACTTATAAGCACTAATGCTGCATGAAACTTGGTTTAAAGTCCTAGAAACGCGTTGTTAGACGTTTCATAAGTTCTTCAAACTTGTACAACGCTCATTGAGACACTTATAATCACTCATGTTGCATGAAACTTGGTTTAGAGTCTTAAAATCGCGTTGTTAGGTGTTTCATAAATTCGTCAAACTGGTACAACACTCATTGAGACACTTATAAGCACTCATGGTTCACGAGACTTGGTTTAAAGTCCTAGAAACTCGTTGTTAGATGTTTCATAAGTTTTTCAAACTTGTACAAAGCTCATTTAGACACTTATAAGTACTCATGTTGCATGAAACTTTGTTTAGAGTCCTAGAAATGCATTGTTAGATGTATCATAAGTTTATCAAATTGTACAAAGCTCATTGAGACACTTATAAGAACTTATGTTGCATAAAACTTGGTTTAGAGTCCTAGCAACCACGTTGTTAGAGTTTTCATAAGTTCGTGAAACTTGTACAAAGCTCATTGAGACACTTATAATCACTCATGTTTCATAAGTTCGTCAAACTTGTACAAAGACCATTGAGACACTTATAAGCACTCATGTTGCATGAAACTTGGTTTAGAGTCCTAGAACCGCGTTGTTAGATGTTTCATAAGTTCGTCAAACTTGTACAAAGATCATTGAGACACTTATAAGCACTCATGTTGCATTAAACGTGGTTTAGAGTCCTAAAAATGCGTTGTTAGATGTTTCATAAGTTTGTCAAACTTGTACAAAGCTCATTGAGACACTTACAATAACTCATGTTGCATGAAACTTGGTTTAGAGTCCTAGAAACGCGTTGGTTAGATGTTTCGTAAGTTCGTCAAACTTGTACAAAGTTGATTGAGGCAATTATAATCACTCATTTTGCATGAAACTTGGTTTAGTGTCCTAGAAACCATGTTGTTAGATGTTTCATAAGTTCGTGAAACTAGTACAAAGCTCATTGAAACAGTTATAAGCACTCATGTTGCATGAAACTTGGTTTAGAGTCCTAGAAACGCGTTGTTAGATGTTTCATAAGTTCGTCAAACTTGTACAAACCTCATTGAGACACTTATTAGCACTTATGTTGCAAGAAACTTGGTTTAAAGTCGTAGAAACTCGTTGTAAGATGTTTCATAAGTTCTTCAAACTTCTACAAAGCTCATTTAGACACTTATAAGCACTAATGTTGCATGAAACTTGGTTTAGAGTCCTAGAAACACATTGTTAATTAGATGTATCATAAGTTCGTCAAATTGTACAAAGCTTATTGAGACAATTATAAGCACTTATGTTGCATGAAACTTGGTTTAGAGTCCTAGCAACCACGTTGTTAGATGTTTCATAACTTTGTGAAACTTTTACAAATCTCATTGAGACACTTATAATCACTCATGTTTCATAAGTTCGTCAAATTTGTACAAAGCCCATTGAGACACTTATAAGCACTCATGTTGCATGAAACTTGGTTTAGAGTCCTATAATCGCGTTGCTAGATGTTTTATACGTTCGTCAAACTTGTAAAAAGATCATTGAGACACTTATACGCACTCATGTTGCATGAAACTTGGATTAGAGTCCCAGGAACGCGTTGTTAGATGTTTCATAAGTTCGTCAAACTTGTACAAAGATCATCGAGACACTTATAAGCACTCATGTTGCATGAAACATGGTTTAGAGTCTTAGAAACGCGTTGTTAGATGTTTCATAAGTTCGTCAAACTTTTAAAAAGCTCATTGAGACACTAATAAGCACTCATTTTGCATAAAACTTGGTTTAAAGTCCTAGAAACGCGTTGTTAGATGTTTCATAAGTTCGTCAAACTTGTACAACGGTCATTGAGATACTTATAACGACTCACGTTGCATGAAACTTGGTTTAGAGTCCTAGAAAGGCTTTGTTAGATGTTTCATAAGTTTGTCAAACTTGTACAACGCTCATTGAGACACTTATAAGCACTCATGTTGTATTAAACTTGGTTTAAAGTCCTAGAAACGCGTTGTTAGATGTTTCATAAGTTCGTGATACTAGTACAAAGCTCATTGTGACACTTATAAGCACTCATGTTGCATGAAAATTGGTTTAAAGTCCTAGAAACGCGTTTGTTAAATGTTTCATAAGTTCTTCAAACTTGTACAACGCTCATTGAGACACTTATAACCACTCATGTTGCATGAAACTTGGTTTAGAGTCTTAAAAACGCGTTGTTAGGTGTTTCATAAGTTCGTCAAACTGGTACAACACTCATTGAGACACTTATAAGCACTCATGGTTCATGAGACTTTGTTTAAAGTCCTAGAAACTCGTTGTTAGATGTTTCATAAGTTTTTCAAACTTGTACAAAGCTCATTTAGACACTTATAAGTACTCATGTTGCATGAAACTTTGTTTAGAGTCCTAGAAACGCATTGTTAGATGTATCATAAGTTTATCAAATTGTACAAAGCTCATTGAGACACTTATAAGAACTTATGTTGCATAAAACTTGGTTTAGAGTCCTAGCAACCACGTTGTTAGAGTTTTCATAAGTTCGTGAAACTTATACAAAGCTCATTGAGACACTTATAATCACTCATGTTTCATAAGTTCGTCAAACTTGTACAAAGACCATTGAGACACTTATAAGCACTCATGTTGCATGAAACTTGGTTTAGAGTCCTAGAACCGCGTTGTTAGATGTTTCATAAGTTCGTTAAACTTGTACAAAGATCATTGAGACACTTATAAGCACTCATGTTGCATTAAACGCGGTTTAGAGTCCTAGAAACACGTAGATGTTTCATAAGTTTGTCAAACTTGTACAAAGCTCATTGAGACACTTACAATAACTCATGTTGCATGAAACTTGGTTTAGAGTACTAGAAACGCGTTGTTAGATGTTTCATAAGTTCGTCAAACATGTACAAATCTCATTGAGACACTTATAAGCACTTATGTTGCATGAAACTTGGTTTAGAGTCCTAGCAACCACGTTGTTAGATGTTTCATAACTTTGTGAAACTTTTACAAATCTCATTGATACACTTATAATCACTCATGTTTCATAATTTCGTCAAACTTGTACAAAGCCCATTGAGACACTTATAAGCACTCATGTTGCATGAAACTTGGTTTAGAGTCCTAGAAACGCGTTGTTAGATGTTTCATACGTTCGTCAAACTTGTAAAAAGATCATTGAGACACTTATACGCACTCATGGTGCATGAAACTTGGATTAGAGTCTTAGAAACGCGTTGTTAGATGTTTCATAAGTTCGTCAAACTTTTAAAAAGCTCATTGAGACACTAATAAGCACTCATTTGCATAAAACTTGGTTTAAAGTCCTTGAAACGCGTTGTTAGATGTTTCATAAGTTCGTCAAACTTGTACAACGGTCATTGAGATACTTATAAGCACTCATGTTGCATGAAACTTGGTTTAGAGTCCTAGAAACGCGTTGTTAGATGTTTCATAAGTTCGTCAAACTTGTACAACGCTCATTGAGACAATTATAACCACTCTTGTTTCATGAAACTTGGTTTAGAGTCCTAGAAACGCGTTGTTAGATGTTTCATAAGTTCTTCAAACTTGTACAACACTCATTGAGACACATATAAGCACTCATGTTGCATGAAACTTGGTTTAAAGTCCTGAAACTCGTTTTTAGATGTTTCATAAGTTCTTGAAACTTGTACAAAGCTCCTTTAGACACTTATAAGCACTCGTGTTGCATGAAACTTGGTTTAGAGTCCTAGAAACGCATTGTTAGATGTATCATAAGTTCGTCAAATTGTACAAAGTTCATTGAGACACTTATAAGCACTTATGTTGCATGAAACTTGGTTTAGAGTCCTAGAAATGCGTTGTTAGATGTTTCATAAGTTTGTGAAACTTGTACAAAGCTCATTGAGACACTTATAAGCACTCATGTTGCATGAAACTTGATTTAGAGTCCTAGAAACGCGTTGCTAGATGTTTCATAAGTTCGTCAAATTGTACAAAGCTCATTGAGACACTTATAAGTAATTATGTTTCATAAGCTCGTCAAAGTTGGATAAAGCTCATTGAGACACTTATAAGTACTCATGTTGCATGAAACTTGGTTTAGATTCCTAGAAACGCATTGTTAGATGTTTCATAAGTTCGTCAAACTTGTACAAAGCTCATTGAGACACTTATAAGCACTAATGCTGCATGAAACTTGGTTTAAAGTCCTAGAAACGCGTTGTTAGACGTTTCATAAGTTCTTCAAACTTGTACAACGCTCATTGAGACACTTATAATCACTCATGTTGCATGAAACTTGGTTTAGGGTCTTAAAATCGCGTTGTTAGGTGTTTCATAAATTCGTCAAACTGGTACAACACTCATTGAGACACTTATAAGCACTCATGGTTCACGAGACTTGGTTTAAAGTCCTAGAAACTCGTTGTTAGATGTTTCATAAGTTTTTCAAACTTGTACAAAGCTCATTGAGACACTTATAAGAACTTATGTTGCATAAAACTTGGTTTAGAGTCCTAGCAACCACGTTGTTAGATGTTTCATAAGTTCGTGAAACTTGTACAAAGCTCATTGAGACACTTATAATCACTCATGTTACATAAGTTCGTCAAACTTGTACAAAGACCATTGAGACACTTATAAGCACTCATGTTGCATGAAACTTGGTTTAGAGTCCTAGAACCGCGTTGTTAGATGTTTCATAAGTTCGTCAAACTTGTACAAAGATCATTGAGACACTTATAAACACTCATGTTGCATTAAACGTGGTTTAGAGTCCTAAAAATGCGTTGTTAGATGTTTCATAAGTTTGTCAAACTTGTACAAAGCTCATTGAGACACTTACAATAACTCATGTTGCATGAAACTTGGTTTAAAGTCCTAGAAACGCGTTGTTAGATGTTTCATAGGTTCGTCAAACTTGTACAACGCTCATTAAGACACTTATAAGCACTCATGTTGCATTAAACTTGGTTTAAAGTCCTAGAAACGCGTTGTTAGATATTTCATAAGTTCGTCAAACTTGTACAACGCTCATTAAGACACTTATAAGCTCTCATGTTGCATTAAACTTGGTTTAAAGTCCTAGAAACGCGTTGTTAGATGTTTCATAAGTTCGTGATACTAGTACAAAGCTCATTGGGGACACTTATAAGCACTCATGTTGCATGAAACTTGGTTATAAGTCCTAGAAACACGTTGTTAGATGTTTCATAAGTTCTTCAAACTTGTACAACGGTCATTGAGATACTTATAACCACTCATGTTTCATGAAACTTGGGTTAGAGTCTTAAAAACGCGTTGTTAGGTGTTTCATAAGTTCGTCAAACTGGTACAACACTCATTGAGACACTTATAAGCACTCATGGTTCATGAGACTTGGTTTAAAGTCCTAGAAACTCGTTGTTAGATGTTTCATAAGTTTTTCAAACTTGTGCAAAGCACATTTAGACACTTATAAGTACTCATGTTGCATGAAACTTTGTTTAGAGTCCTAGAAACGCATTGTTAGATGTATCATAAGTTTATCAAATTGTACAAAGCTCATTGAGACACTTATAAGAACTTATGTTGCATAAAACTTGGTTTAGAGTCCTAGCAACCACGTTGTTAGATGTTTCATAAGTTCGTGAAACTTGTACAAAGCTCATTGAGACACTTATAATCACTCATGTTTCATAAGTTCGTCAAACTTGTACAAAGACCATTGAGACACTTATAAGCACTCATGTTGCATGAAACTTGGTTTAGAGTCCTAGAACCGCGTTGTTAGATGTTTCATAAGTTCGTCAAACTTGTACAAAGATCATTGAGACACTTATAAGCACTCATTTTGCATTAAACGTGGTTTAGAGTCCTAAAAATGCGTTGTTAGATGTTTCATAAGTTTGTCAAACTTGTACAAAGCTCATTGAGACACTTACAATAACTCATGTTGCATGAAACTTGGTTTAAAGTCCTAGAAACGCGTTGTTAGATGTTTCATAAGTTCGTCAAACATGTACAAAGCTCATTGAGACATTTATAAGCACTCATGTTGCATGAAACTTGGTTTAGAGTCCTAGAAACACGTTGTTAGATGTTTCATAAGTTCTTCAAACTTGTACAACGGTCATTGAGATACTTATAACCACTCATGTTGCATGAAACTTGGGTTAGAGTCTTAAAAACGCGTTGTTAGGTGTTTCATAAGTTCGTCAAACTGGTACAACACTCATTGAGACACTTATAAGCACTCATGGTTCATGAGACTTGGTTTAAAGTCCTAGAAACTCGTTGTTAGATGTTTCATAAGTTTTTCAAACTTGTACAAAGCTCATTTAGACACTTATAAGCACTCATGTTGCATGAAACTTGGTTTAGAATCGTAGAAACGCGTTGGTTAGATGTTTCGTAAGTTCGTCAAACTTGTACAAAGCTGATTGAGACAATTATAATCACTCATTTTGCATGAAACTTGGTTTAGTGTCCTAGAAACCACGTTGTTAGATGTTTCATAAGTTCGTGAAACTAGTACAAAGCTCATTGAGACACTTATAAGCACTCATGTTGCATGAAACTTGGTTTAGAGTCCTAGAAACGCGTTGTTAGATGTTTCATAAGTTTGCCAAACTTGTACAACGCTCATTGAGACACTTATAAGCACTCATGTTGTATTAAACTTGGTTTAAAGTCCTAGAAACGCGTTGTTAGATGTTTCATAAGTTCGTGATACTAGTACAAAGCTCATTGTGACACTTATAAGCACTCATGTTGCATGAAACTTGGTTTAAAGTCCTAGAAACGCGTTTGTTAGATGTTTCATAAGTTCTTCAAACTTGTACAACGCTCATTGAGACACTTATAACCACTCATGTTGCATGAAACTTGGTTTAGAGTCTTAAAAACGCGTTGTTAGGTGTTTCATAAGTTCGTCAAACTGGTACAACACTCATTGAGACACTTATAAACACTCATGGTTCATGAGACTTGGTTTAAAGTCCTAGAAACTCGTTGTTAGATGTTTCATAAGTTTTTCAAACTTTTACAAAGCTCATTTAGACACTTATAAGTACTCATGTTGCATGAAACTTTGTTTAGAGTCCTAGAAACGCATTGTTAGATGCATCATAAGTTTATCAAATTGTACAAAGCTCATTGAGACACTTATAAGAACTTATGTTGCATAAAACTTGGTTTAGAGTCCTAGCAACCACGTTGTTAGATGTTTCATAAGTTCGTGAAACTTGTACAAAGCTCATTGAGACACTTATAATCACTCATGTTTCTTATAAGCACTAATGTTGTATGAAACTTGGTTTAGAGTCCTAGAAACGCGTTGTTAAATGTTTCATTAGTTTGTGGGGGAATTTTGAAGAGACCAATGCTTTGTCGGGACACACTTGTTCATCAAGACAAAGACCTAGCGTGTGACTGAAGTAGATATCACAAGCTCTCTTGTTACCGTTGCAAAGAAGACAAAAGGAATCAAGAAACAAGGAGGAAGGATCTAGAAGAGAATCGTTACAACTTGACCGTTGGCGAGTGAGACTCACGCCGCCCGTACAAGTCACGTGTGTACTTAAGGCAAGTGAGCGTTACGCATCCGTACATTCACATGTCTTCTTAAGAATGGTGCGGCTAGCCAAGCGAGTTAATGCTTGGGGACAAAGCTCCTAGGATCTTTTTGGCATATTCCTTTGTTTCCATTCTAGGCCTATTGTTTATATAAGGCATCTCCTTTGTAAACATTAATCTTATCACATTTATGTTATGAAACCGATTAAACTCTTTTTCTCTCTGTTCTCTCTCTCTTCTTCTTGGTGTTCTTGATAGAACTCAAGAACATAACTCTTCTATTCTCTATTAATCTCTCAAATTCTAACACAAAGCTCATTGAGACACTTATAAGCAGTCATGTTGCATGATACTTGGTTTAGAGTCCTAGAAACGCGTTGTTAGATGTTTCATAAGTTTGTGAAACTTGTTAAAAGTCAATTGAGACACTTATAAGTTCTCATGTTGCATGAAACTTGGTTTAGAGTCCTAGAAACGCGTTGTTAGATGTTTCATAAGTTCGTTAAACTTGTACAAAACTCATTGAGACACTTATAAGCACTCATGTTTCATAAACATTTACAAAGCTCATTGAGACACTTATAAGCACTCATGTTGCATGAAACCTTGTTTAGAGTCCTAGAAACGCGTTGTTAGATATTTCATACGTTCGTCAAACTTGTACAAAGCTCATTGAGACACTTATAAGAACTCATGTTGCATGAAACATGGTTTAGAGTCCTAGAAACGCGTTCTTAGATGTTTCATAAGTTCGTCAAACTTGTAAAAAGCTCATTGAGACACTTATAAGCACTCATGTTGCATGAAACTTGGTTTTAAGTCCTAGAAACGCGTTGTTAGATGTTTCATAAGTTCGTCAAACTTGTACAACGCTAATTGAGACAATTATAACCACTCTTGTTGCATGAAACTTGGTTTAGAGTCCTACAAACGCGTTGTTAGATGTTTCATAAGTTCTTCAAACTTGTACAACACTCATTTAGACACTTATAAGCACTCATGTTGCATGAAACTTGGTTTAAAGTCTAGGAACTCGTTGTTAGATGTTTCATAAGTTCTTGAAACTTGTTGTTTTTTTTCCTTATTTGGATACGAGAATAACCCTAAGGAGATGGCGACATGTGCCTCCCTCCTTCCTTTTTATTCCTTGTCGCCACCCTAATGAGAAGATAGTGAACTTTTTACCTAAAACCTCTCTAGTAGACTCACAACGATTCTTCTTGAATCTGAGCCACTTACAAGCCAATTCGCTTCCAATTGTCTCTTCTATCCGTCGAGAAAGCAGATCCATAGTTTCCTTGAGACGTTCCCATCATACCAACACTTCCACGCCACCATATCCACCTGCTTATCCGAAGTATATTCGCCGTCTCCATCACATTCATCACCGATACAATGCGCACTCACCTTTCCACAGAGTTACGGTCCATATCCCTTATACTCTATTCGATTCAAATAAGTTTGATAAGTATTTGTTTAGAACTTAATATCACTTTCCTCATCGTTCCAAATCTGCTTGCTTGTGATTGTTCTAAAGTTGTTTCGTTGCTTTGATTGCTTGAAATTGATTCTGAGATTGATTAATCGATTGTTAAGCTGCTAGAGAACTTTAGAATTTGTCCGCTAGTCCTGTTCTTGAGCTGTTTCCATTTGATTCTCTTTTGCTTGAAAAACCCGCATAGAATATTTTGTTCGTATTGTTTGCTTTCTTGTTCTAAACTTATCCGATTGTTCTAGATTGATAAGGATTGATTTTATTTTGTTTGAATCGTTGATTAAGCTGCTAGAATCCATTCTTTAATCTCTGTTTTGAGTTGAATCAATTTCGTTTCAGTTTAAGCTTGATGTACACACTTGTAGCTTGTTAAGGTTGCTTGAAAGTGAAACTTGTGTTCTTGTTGTTCTTATTGTTCTTGATGTTCTTGTTGTTCGTTAGAGGCGGATAGGAGAATAGGTGTTAGATCATTAAACATAAACCCTAGTCGAGATTAAGGCTGTTTTAATCAATTTCCTTTTTGCAAACTTGCGATTCATCAAGAAGGTTTCAGTTTCCTTTTTGTGGGTATCTTGTTCTGTTTTCAATCACTCCGTGTGCCAATCTTGTTGATCCTATACAATTGTTTTCTTGATATAAAAGTTGTATTTCTTGCACGTTGCTTGTTGTTAATGACCATAGAACATTGTTACTTCAGGTTATCTTGGTTCTAGTTAGTTTCGCGCGAATTTGTGAGTTGTGTTACTTGATTTAGCATTCGTACATCGTGTGCTTGCTGATTGATTGAGTTATAAGACTACTTGTTCATCACATATTGAGATTGTGCCGAATTGGTTAAGGAATCATATAACTTGATATACACATCTAAAAAACTTAGTTATAACACCTTAAGCTTTGTTGTCAACACGTGATCAAAATATGTCTTGTTTTTTGAGTTGCTTTCTTGTTGTTATCCTTAGAACATCTTACTTCGAGTTATTTGTTTGTGAATCCTATACTATGGAGATATTACAAGGAACTTATAGATCTCGGAGGATGTATCATGGGAGCAAAGATCCTGCTGAATATGTAGAATGGGAGATTGGAATGAAATATTCCTCCAAGTGCAATTACTTCACCGATGACGAGCTACTAAGAGTCGTTGTCTCAAGTCTCCAGGATGATGCTCGTACATGGCGGAAGGAGATTGAGTGTAGACGATGGTCTAAGAAACCTATCAACACATGGAAAGAACTTAAAACACTAATGAGAAGAAAGTATTATCCACACCTTAAGCTAAAGCCATCAACTCGATTTGCTCATAAACATCAAGATGCATATCCTCGAGCTAAGTCTTCTAATCTTTCAAATTCCAAAGAAAAAAGTCCTTATGAATATCTCGAGGAAAGAAAAATTACTGAACTTGAACTAATTAAAAAGAGAAAGAATTCACGACGTGTGCTAGAAGAAGATATTAAAAGAGTTGTTAATAATGCTTTTGATAAGGCTTTTGAGAATTTCAATTCTAGTATAATGCACTTGTCTTTGTCAAATCTTTCTTTTGTAGATAAGGATCAAAAGGTTCAAGAAGAGAACATGGAAAAAAATGTGGCGCAAGTTAATGATAAAGTGGCGTACAAGAAAGAACATGAAGCATTGGAGCCTATTGAGTGTTGTACGGTTAAAGAACAAGAAAAGAATCAAGAGCTTGTACGACCTGATTTCAACCAAGGGGAGTCACTCCTTTCTCTTGATTTTTAATATGATTCTAAATCTGATTTTAATATCTCCAAGACTGTGTTAACACACTTGTCTAGTGTCAAAAATCTTGAGACTGTTTCAGGTGCTAAGGAGATGATCACAACTAAAGAAGAAGCTTCCACAAAGCCTATGGTGATCGAGGAACAAGACCTGAATCTTAGAGACTATATCAGAGGCTATGCGATGCGACCATGGAGAGGATTTATACATCAACAACCTGGGATAATAGTGTTTAACGACTTGCTAATCAAAGAAGAGCAACCTAATGCACCTCCACTCCAAAGAGATGAGTTGCTAAGCTCTTACATGATGAAGAATACTAATTCTCTTTATGTCGGTGTAGGTTATACCTTGTCTAGGTTTGATATCAACTCCAACCTCTCAAAGACATCTACGACATACTCTCAACACATGAATACGTCCTTACAGCCATGAAAGAACCTAAGCAGAACAGAATCTCCTACTCAAAACCACAACTACTCGCCAAGTTCAAAAACCGGCAGATTGATAGGTGCAACATGTGAAGCTCAAATGAGTCAAACACCTAGTTTCAAAATCGAGTTCCATCATATTCTACACTCAAAGAGGAATCTTTCAAGATATATCTCGTCCCCATATCAGTTCGGAGCCGACCACAATCGATTGTCAAAGTTCAACTACTTGCTGCTTGGTATTTCAGAAGTTTAGCACGGGTGGACCGCTTCAAACCTTCATATTGCGACCTGGATTTACTCTACCATCACACCAGACCTTGTCGGAGATGTCACTCATAATCATGACCCTTTTGTCCGTGTCAAAAAGCTGATCTCAAGTCCTTTCCATCAAGAGCCACATATAACTATGCTTGTCAAGCACCCACCTAGCCAAAAGTTTAGTAAGTTTGGTGAGTCCTTTCATGCATCTAAGTTCAAGGACCAAGATCATAGATACTCTACAGACCAGTTGTGTAAGGATCAAATTCATGAAGAGACCAAGTCCAAGAGATTCAAACTCATTAACTGTTAAGACTAATGGTAACCATTCAAAGGCATTAGGTCGAAACATGTTCAAACTTGTATTACAAGGCAAGATTCAAATAAAGAGAGTTAGCTAAACAAGCGTCCAAGAATATGATAAGGCAAAGATGATAAGGAAGGGGGATAAAAAGGAGGTAAGTGATAAGGAGATAATCAAGGTGATAAAGCAACCAACGACTATCTTGTGGATAAGACGCAACTAGGCCAGCTCACCGTACGGATAGGACGCGTCTTTGACTCCACACGCACGAGTCTTGACTCCACATGCTTCCTTGACTAAATCGTGTAGTCCTTATCTCTAGACGGCTACATTAGACCTAGATACTCCTTGTATTTTCCCTATATAATCTCATCTTATGCACATCATTGTAATTAAGGAGGCTAGTCCTCTCTTCATAATCTATTTTCTCTCCACAAATACTCTCTCTAAACTTTAAATCTCTATTACTCTCTAAATTGAAACTCTACACTATTCTCTTCACATATTCTCACATACACAGATTCTTCATAATCTCTTGAGAGGTTCACAATCTCTCCTTCTATTCTCTACTTTCCAACATGGTATCAGAGCATTTAGCTCCTCTCCTAAGCATTTCCGCAAGCTTAGTTTTGTTTATGGGTAAAGATCCTTGCTTCTTATTGAATCTGATACCCTTTCTTCTTTATTTAGTTTGATAAGGCTATGAACAAGAACAACAAAGATAGCTTGGTAATTGTGAGCCATAGAGGATAAGATCTTGTCCCTTTACTCTTATGAGTGTAAGCGGCTTGATAAATCCAAGATCTATTAGGTGAAGGAACCATAATTCGCTTTTCCTATTATGAGTGATAAGAACATGATGAATCCATGTCCATATTTAAGAACAATCCAAATAAGGCCTGTTCATGTAAAACTTAGATTTTGAATCTTGCTACATGGCAAATCCGAGTTTGCTTGTGTTGTTCTTACAAGATCTTAATTAGGTCGAAAGCTATTGATTGAGAACCATGAATTCCTTGCTCATAGGAGTTTCAAGAACCTTGATGAATCTAATAATCACTTAGCATAGGCATTTAGGCTATGAAAAAGTATCCAAAGCATCAAAGCTTGGAACTTGCGAGCTAAAAGAGTAAGAGAACCATGTTGATTCTCTCTTGTGAGAACAAAACATGTTGAATCCGAAACTCTATGCTTTCTTTTCATAAAAAGATCAAAGAAAGAGAACCGAGCTTCTTATTCTTTTATGAGATAAAGATAACTCGTTGAATCCAAATCCTCTTTATAGAACACACTTATCAAAGACCGATTCATGAAAAGATTTGATCTTTTAATAGATCTAGCTACATGTAAACTCAGTTTCTTAATGGTGTAGTCTCTTTAGATAATCTTTGTATAACGCCAAATGTTCAAAAGATGAGAACCATGGCTTCCTCACTCTTATGAGTCTTAAGGAACCTTGATGAATCTGAGATCTATTAAACTTTGGCATCGAACAATGACCAAGTATTCAAGAACAAAACTTAAAGCTTGAGAGTTTAAAGGTTAGTGAACCACTTGTGTTAAATCATGAAGAGTATAACCTAGTGTTGAATCCAAAACCTCTTTTAGGCAAGGACCAAGTTATCAAGTTAAAAGCTCGGTACTTGAGAGCTAAAAGAGGGTGATCCTTGCTCAATAAGTATTATGTGCTTAATTGACTTGTTGAATCTAAATATCTTTGTATTATTTAAATTTATGAGCATGTACTAGTCGATTTTCATCTTTAAAAGTTTTGACAATGAAAAGATTAATTGAAGTAAGACTAATTGTCTTTATAAGGGAAAGATTTAATCTTTCTTCTTAAAGCTTCAATCTTTATAATTTCGAAGTCAATACATGCTCTTGTTTGAATTTCAAATCTCTAAAGACAATGAAGATGGTTTAGTGATGGTTGTGTAAGTGGAAACACAAGGGGGAGATAAAGAGATTAGTAGCTACCTTGAGTCCTAAAGATCATTAAAGATAATTAAGGAATTGGTTAAACTATATACTCTCTATCCTTTTCATCCCCACTATAACATCCAAGTCTTGATTCTTGTTAAAGACCAAATCACTAATCCTTAAATGGGTAAGTTGTTTGTTTCTTGGAAAAGTCTAGGATCCAAGGTCCGCATAACTCTATATGTCTAAGACCAAATCACTAGTCCTTGTTTGGTGAAGTGATTTGATTCTTTATGTCTTTAAGACTATGTGCACTTAAGACCCTTGGTTAATCCAAAGGATCTCCGGTTTAATCAAAGGGTAAGGAACCATATATCCGCTTGTGATTAAGCACCTAAAGTCTTATGGAATCTGAAACGCTCTTAGAGGGTAGAGAGCCAAGAACCATTGGGTGTTTAAAGAGCACTCATGATGTTGTTGAATCCATTAACCCTCGGCTAACATATCATTTATGATATGGGGAAATGATTCATGATCATAACTCTTGTAAATCCAAATAGGATAAGTTTGACATGATATATATTTGTTAAGATCATTGACCGCCTTTGTTCACTTAAGTCAATGATCCAAGAGAAGTGACTTGCTATAAAAGTATTTCAAAAGTCACAATGATCCTCGGTTGTGTTAAAGATCATGGTCTAGTTTTAAGCCTTTAAAGACCATGATCCCCTCTAAAAGTCTTTATGGCACGGAGACATATTATTAAAGACTCTTGTTGCTAACTTGTTATATGTGTAGGAAGGAAGCAATCAAGGGAATCTCATAAGGGAAGTCATGAACTCATGTATAAGATTAACCGGTTATGCACTCTTAAAGAGTATCATGACTTCTCCTAATGACCATCAACTCAAGGAACTATAAATGGCCATTTCTAAAACTCTTTACTCTCTATACTTATTATAGTTAGATATTTGCTTAAGTGATTGTTGGTTCTTCATTGAATTATTTGCCATGATCGCTTAGATAAGAATGGATATAGAATTTGAAATTATGAAAACTAGACTTGAACTTGACTTGTGTTAAGATGCATTCTATACTCGGGTTTAGCTAAATGTCTTATGGAATATATTGAACTAAGTCTTAAACCCTCATTTGCATTCTTCCTTGTACTTGTCATTGTTGTTAAGTAATTTGTAAATTCGAATATGTTGCTAATTACATGCCGGTTATCATGATATTTAAATCAATTTTTAATTTGTTATGGTGTAGGATCACCATCAAGAAAAGACTAAAAGAGATTATCAATGAGAAATCCCTAAGAAAGAAG
This sequence comes from Cochlearia excelsa, assembly GCA_963556525.1. Taxonomy (NCBI): domain Eukaryota; kingdom Viridiplantae; phylum Streptophyta; class Magnoliopsida; order Brassicales; family Brassicaceae; genus Cochlearia; species Cochlearia excelsa. The sequence continues at coordinate 31,066,486 of OY748327.1, read as the reverse complement.
AGGTGACTAATAAGAGTTAAAGAGAAGAGAAGTAAAGAGGTGTATGAATGAGGTCACAAAACGTGTCCAAAGAGAGATGAGAACCTTTTCTCATTCAAGCTTGTTAAGAACAAAGTCGAGAAAGGGGAAACAAGTATAAGACACATGTCATAACTCCATCTTAATCATGAGGGGGAGAATAAAATTGGTTAAACACATGTCATAACTCCATGATCAAAATGGAGAATCTATCATTCGGAGAGTCTACCATTCGGCTAAAAGTTCTACAAAGAGCAAGAGCCATCAATCCATCAACTCGAATAAAGCATCTTCCATGACCGAGACCATCACTAAAACCTTGATTAAAGCATCTTCCATGACCGATACCATCACTTGGCCGACGAGTTTCTAGCAAGAACAAGGCCGAGCCAATTCATCAAATGGCTAATTGAGACACTTATAAACCAAGCTCATTGAGATTTGTACAAAGCTCATTGAGACACTTATAAGCACCCATTTTGCATGAAGCTTGGTTTAGAGTCATAGAAACCACGTTGTTAGATGTTTCATAAGTTGTTCAAACTTTAACAAACCTCATTGAGGAGTTTATAAGCACTCATGTTGCATGAAACTTTATTTAGAGTCCTAGAAACGCGTTGTTCGATGTTTCATAAGTTCGTCAAACTTGTACAAAGCTCATTGATACACTTATAAGAACTCACGTTGCATGAAACTTGGTTTAGAGTTCTAGAAACGCGTTGTTAGATGTTTCATAAGTTCGTGAATCTTGTACAAAGTTCATTGAGGAACATATAAACACTCATGTTGCATGAAACTTGGTTTAGAGCCCTAAAAACTCGTAGTTAGATGTTTCATAAGTTCGTTAAACTTGTACAAAGCTCATTGAGACACTTATAAACACTCATGTTGCATGAAACTTCGTTTAGAGTCCTAGAAACGCGTTGTTAGATATTTCATATATTCGTCAAATTTGTACAAAGCTCATTGAGACACTTATAAGCACTCATGTTGCATGAAGCTTGGTTTAGAGTCCTAGAAATCACGTTGTTAGATGTTTCATAAGTTTGTCAAACTTTAACAAAGCTCATTGACGGACTTGTGGGCACTCATGTTGCATGAAACTTGGTTTAGAGTCGTCAATGAGACACTTATAATCACTCATGTTTCATGAAACTTTGTTTAGAGTTCTAGCAACCACGTTGTTACATGTTTCATAAGTCCATCAACCTAGTACAAAGCTCATTGAGACACTTATAAGCACTCATGTTGCAAGAACCTTGGTTTAGAGTCCTAGAAACGCGGTGTTATATGTTTCATAAGTTCGTCAAACTTGTACAAAGCTCATTGACGAACTTATAAGCACGCATTTTGCATGAAACTTGGTTCAGAATCCTAGAAATGTGTTGTTAGATGTTTCATAAGTTTGTGAAACTTGTACAAAGCTCATTGAGACATTTATAAGCACTCAAGTTGCATGAAACTTGTTATAGAGTCCAACAAACGCGTTGTTAGATGTTTCATAAGTTCGTCAAAATTTTACAAAGTTCATTGAGACATTTATAAGCACTCATGTTGCATGAAACTTGGTTTAGAAGCCTAGAAACCACGTTGTTAGATGATTCATAAGTTGGTCAAACTTAAAAGAAGCTAATTGGGGAACTTATAAGCACTCATGTTGCATGAAACTTGGTTTAGAGTCCTAGCAACCACGTTGTTAGATGTTTCATAAGTTCGTCAAAATAGTACAAAGCTCATTGAGACACTTATAAGCACTCATGTTGCATGAAACTTGGTTTAGAGTCCTAGAAACCATATTGTTAGATGTTTCATAAGTTCGTCAATCTTATACAAAATTTATCGAGGAACTTATAAGAACTCATGTTGCACGAAACTTGGTTTAGAGTCCTAGAAACGTGTTGTTAGATGTTTCGTAAGTTCGTCAAACTTGTACAAAGCTCATTGAGACACTTATAAGGATTCATGTTGCATAAAACATAGAAACACGTTGTTAGATGTTTCATAAGTTCGTCAAACTTGTACAAAGCTCATTGAGACACTAATAAGCACCCATGTTGCATGAAGCTTGGTTTAGAGTCCTAGAAACCACGTTGTTAGATGTTTTATAAGTTGGTAAAACTTTAACAAAGCTCATTGAGGAACTTATAAGCACTCATGTTGCATGAAACTTAGTTTAGAGTCCTAGAAACGCGTTGTTAGATGTTTCATAAGTTCGTCAAACATGTACAAAGCTCATTGAGATATTTATAAGCACTCATGTTGCATGAAACTTGGTTTAGAGTCCTAGAAACGCGTTGTTAGATGTTTCATAAGTTCGTGAAACTTGTACAAAGATCATTGAGGATTTTATAAGTACTCATGTTGCATGAAACTTGGTTTAGAGCCCTAGAAAATCATTGTTAGATGTTTCATACGTTCGTCAAACTTGTACAAAGCTCATTGAGACACTTATAAACACTAATGTTGCATGAAACTTTGTTTAGAGTTCTAGAAACTCGTTGTTAGATATTTCATAAGTTCGTGAAATTTGTACAAAGCTCATTGAGACAGTTATAAGCACTCATGTTGCACTAAAGTTAGTTTAGAGTCCTAGAAAGCACATTGTTAGATGTTTCATAAGTTTGTCCAACTTGTACAACGCTCATTGAGACACTTATAAGAACCCATGTTGAATGAAACTTGGTTTAGAGTCCTAGCAACCACGTCGTTAGATGTTTCATAAGTTCATAAACCTAGTACAAATCTCATTGAGACACTTATAAGCACTCATGTTGCATGAACCTTGGTTTAGAGTCCTAGAAACGCGTTGTTAGATGTTTCATAAGTTCGTCAAACTTTTACAAAGCTAAATGACGAGCTTATAAGCACTCATTTTGCATGAAACTTGGTTTAGAGTCCTAGAAACGCGTTGTTAGATGTTTCGTAAGTTCGTCAAATTTGTACAAAGATCATTGAGGGTCTTATAAGGACTCATGTTGTGTGAAACTTTGTTCAGAGTCCTAGAAACACGGTTTTAGATGTTTCATAAGTTCATCAAACTTGTACAAAGCTCATTGAGACACTTATAAGCACCCATGTTGCATGAAGCTTGGTTTAGAGTCCTAGAAACCATGTTGTTAGATGTTTCAATATTTCGTCAACCTTTAACAAAGCTCATTGAGGAACTTAGAAGCACTCATGTTGCATGAAACCTTGTTTAGAGTCCTATAAACCACGGTGTTAGATGTTTCATAAGTTTGTGAAACTCGTACAAAACTCATTGATACACTTATAAGCACTCATTTTGCCTGAAACTTGTTTTAGAGTCCTAGAAACGCGTTGTTAGATGTTTCATAAGTTCGTCAAACTTGAACAAAGCTCATTAAGACACTTATAAGCACTTATATTGCATGAAATTTGGTTTATAGTCCTAGAAACGTGCTGTTAGATATTTCATAAGTTTGTGAAACTTGTTCAAAGCTCATTGAGGAACTTATAAGCACTGATGTTTCATGAAACCTTGTTTAGTGACCTAGCAACAACGTTGTTAGATGTTTCATAAGTTCTTCTAACTAGTACAAAGCTCATTGATACACTTATAAGCACTCATGTTGCATGAAATTTGGATTAGAGTCGTAGAAACGCGTTGTTAGATGTTTCATAAGTTCGTCAAACTTGTACAAAGGTAATTAAGACACTTATAAGCACTCATGTTGCATGAAACTTGGTTTAGATTTCTAGAAACTCGTTGTTAGATGATTCATAAGTTCGTGAAACTTGTACAAAGCTCATTGAGGAACATATAAGCACTCATGTTGCAAGAAATTTGGTTTAGAGCCCTAGAAACTCATAGTTAGATGTTTCATAAGTTCGTCAAATTTGTACAAAGCTCATTGAGACACTTATAACCACTCATATTGCATGAAGCTTGGTTTAGAGTCCTAGAAACCACGTTGTTAGATGTTTCATAAGTTTGTCAAACTTTAACAAAGCTCATTGAAGGACTTGTGGGCACTCATGTTGCATGAAACTTGGTTTAGAGCCCAAGAAACGCGTTGTTTGATGTTTCATATGTTCGTCAAACTTGTACAAAGCTCAATGAGACACTTATAATCACTCATGTTTCATGAAACTTTGTTTAGAGTCCTAGCAACCACGTTGTTACATGTTTCATAAGTTCATCAACCTAGTACAATGCAAATTGAGACACTTATAAGCACTCATGTTGCATGAACCTTGGTTTAGAGTCCTAGAAACGCGTTGTGAGATGTTTCATAAGATCGTCAAACTTGTACAAAGCTCATTGACAAACTTATAAGCACGCATTTTGCATGAAACTTGGTTCAAAATCCTAGAAATGGGTTGTTAGATGTTTCATAAGTTCTTGAAACTTGTACAAAGCTCATTGAGACATTTATAAGCACTCAAGTTGCATGCAACTTGTTTTAGAGTCCTAAAAAGGCGTTGTTAGATGTTTCATAAGTTCTTCAAAATCGTACAAAGCTCATTGAGACAATTATAAGCACTCATGTTGCATGAAAATTGGTTTAGAGTCCTAGAAACCATGTTGTTAGATGATTCATAAGTTGGTGAAACTTGAAAAAAGCTCATTGGGGAACTTTTAAGCACTCATTTTGCATGAAACTTGGTTTAGAGTCCTAGCAACCACGTTTTTAGGTGTTTCATAAGTTCGTCAAAATAGTGCAAAGCTCATTAAGACTTTAATAAGCACTCATGTTGCATGAAATTTGGTTTAAAGTCATTGAAACCATGTTGTTAGATGTTTCATAAGTTTGTCCAACTTATACAAAGTTCATTGAGGAACTTATAAGCAGTCATGTTGCATGAAACTTGGTTTAGAGTCCTAGAAACGCATTGTTAGATGTTTCCTAAGTTCATCAAAATTGTACAAAGCTCATTGAAACACTTATAAGCACTCATGTTGCATGAAACTTGGTTTAGAGTCCTAGAAACCTGTTGTTAGATGTTTTGTAAGTTCGTAAAACTTGTACAAAGCTCATTGAGACACTTATAAGGACTCATGTTGCATGAAACTTGGATTAGAGTACTAGAAACACGTTGTTAGATGTTTCATAAGCTCCTCAAACTTGTACAAAACTCATAGAGACACTTATAAGCACTCATGTTGCATGAAGCTTGGTTTAGATTCCTAGAAACCACGTTGTTAGATGTTTCACAAGTTCGTCAAACTAGTACAAAGTTCATTGATACACTTATAAGCACTCATTTTGCATGAAATTTATTTTAGAGTCATAGAAACGCGTCTTTAGATGTTTCATAAGTTTCTCAAACTTGTACAAAGCTCATTAAGACACTTATAAGCACTCATATTGCATGAACCTTGGTTTAAAGTCATAGAAACGCGTTGTTAGATAATTCATAAGTTTGTGAAACTTGTACAAAGCTAATTGAGATACTTATAAGCACTCATGTTGCATGAAACTTGGTTTTGAATCCTAGAAACTACGTTGTTAGATGTTTGATAAGTTCGTGAAACTAGTAAAAAGCTCATTGAGGAACTTATAAGCACTCATGTTACATGAAACTTTGTTTAGAGTCCTAACAACCACGTTGTTAGATGTTTCATAAGTTCGTCTAACTAGTACAAAGCTCATTGATACACTTATAAGCACTCATGTTGCATGAAATTTGGTTTAGACTCCTAGAAACACGTTGTTATATGTTTCATAAGTTCGCCAAACTTGTACAAAGCTCATTGAGACACTTATAAGCACTCATGTTGCATGAAGCTTGGTTTAGAGTCCTAGAAACCACGTTGTTAGATGTTTCATAAGTTCGTCAAACTTTAACAAAGCTCATTGAGGAACCTTTGGGCACTCATGTTGCATGAAACTTGGTTTAGAGTCCTAGCAACCACAACCACGTTGTTAGATGTTTTATAAGTTCATCAACCTAGTACAAAGCTCATTGAGACACTTATAAGCACTCATATTGCATGAAACTTGGTTTAGAGTCCTAGAAACCACGTTGTTAGATGTTTCATAAGTTTTTCAAACTTGTACAAAACTCATTAAGAAACTTATAAGCACTCATGTTGCATGAAACTTGGTTTAGAGTCCTAGCAACCACGTTGTTAGATGTTTCATAAGTTCGCCAAACTTGTACAAAGCTCATTGAGACACTTATAAGAACTAATGTTGCATGAAACTTGGTTTAGAATCCTAGAAACCACGTTGTTAGATGTTTCTTTCTTCAAACTTGTACAGAGCTCATTGAGACACTTATAAGGACTCATTTTGCATGAATCTTGGTTTGGAGTCCTAGAAATCACGTTGTTAGATGTTTCATAAGTTGTCCAAACTTTAATAAGCGCATTGGGGAACATATAAGCACTCATGTTTCATGAAACTTGGTTTAGAATCCTAGCAACCACATTGTTAGATGTTTCATTAGTTCGTCAAAATAGTACAAAGCTCATTGAGACACTTATAAGCACTCATGTTTCATGAAACTTGGTTTAGAGTCCTAGAAACGCGTTGTTAGATGTTTTGTATGTTTGTCAAAATTGTACAAAGATCAATGAGACACTTATAATCACTCATATTTCATGAAACTTGGTTTAGAGTCCTAGAATCCACGTTGTTAGATATTTCATAAGTTCATAAACCTAGTACAAAGCTCATTGAGACACATATAAGCACTCAAGTTGCATGAAACTTGGTTTAGAGTCCTACAAACGCATTGTTAGATGTTTCATAAGTTCCTCAAAATTGTACAAAGCGCATTGAGACACTTATATGCAATCATGTCGCATGAAACTTGGGTTAGAGTCCTAGCAACCACGTTGTTAGATGTTTCATAAGTTCGTCAAAATAGTACAAACCTCATTAAGACACTTATAAGCAGTCATGTTGCATGAAACTTGGTTTAGAGTCAAACTTGTACAACGCACATTGAAACTCTTATAAGTACTCATGTTGCATGAAACTTGGTTTAGAGTCCTAGCAACCACGTTGTTAGATGTTCATAAGTTCTACAACCTAGTACAAAGCTCATTGAGACACTTATAAGCACTCATTTTGCATCAAAGTTGGTTTAGTGTCCTAGAAACCACGTTGTTAGATGTTTCATAAATTTCTCAAACTTGTACAAAGCTCATTAAGGAACTTATAAGCACTCATGTTGCATGAAACTTGATTTAGAGTCCTAGCAACCAGGTTGTAGATGTTTCATAAGTTCGCCAAACTTGTAAAGAACTCATTGTGACACTTATAAGAACTAATAATGCATGAATCTTGGTTTAGAGTCCTAGAAACCAAGTTGTTAGATGTTTCATAGGTTCGTCAAACTTATACAGAGCTCATTGAGACACTTATAAGCACTCATGTTGCATGAATCTTGATTTGGATTCCTAGAAACCACGTTGTTAGATGTTTCATAAGTTGGCAAAACTTTAAAAAAGCTCATTGGGGAACATATAAGCACTCATGTTTCATGCAACCACGTTGTTAGATGTTTCATACGTTTGTCAAAATATTAGAAAGCTCATTGAGACACTTGGTTTAGAGTAATAGAAACCATGTTGTTAGATGTTTCATAAGTTTGTCAAACTTATACAAAGTTCATTGAGGAACTTATTATAAGCACTCATGTTGCATGAAACTTGGTTTAGAGTCCTAGAAACGCGTTGTTAGATGTTTCGTATGTTTGTCAAACTTGTACAAACTCAATGAGACACTTACAATCACTCATGTTTCATGAAACTTGGTTTAGAGTCCTAGAAACCACATTGTTAGATATTTCATAAGTTTGTCCAACTTGTACAACGCTCATTGAGACACTTATAAGCATTGATGTTGCATGAAACTTGGTTTAGATTCCTATCAACCACATTGTTAGATTTTTCATAAGTTCATCAACCTAGTACAAAGCTCATTGAGACCTTTATAAGCACTCATGTTGACTCAAACTTGGTTTAGAGTCCTAGAAACGCGTTATTAGAAGTTTCAAAAGTTCGACAAACTTGTACAAAGCTCAATGACGAACTTATAAGCACTCATTTTGCATGAAACTTGGTTCAAAATCCTAGAAACGCGTTGTTAGATGTTTCATAAGTTCGTGAAACTTGTACAAAGCTCATTGAGACACTTATAAGCAATTATGTTGCATGAAACTTGGTTTAGAGTCCTAGAAACCACGTTTTTAGATGTTCCAAAAGTTGGTCAAACTTTAAAAAAGCTCATTGGGGAACTTATAAGCACTCATGTTGCATGAAAATTGGTTTAGAGTCCTAGCAACCACGTTGTTAGATGTTTCATAAGTTCTTCAAAATAGTACAAATCTCATTGAGACATTTATAAGCACTCATGTTGCATGAAACTTGGTTTACAGTCGTAGAAACAATATTTTTAGATGTTTCATCAGTTCGTCAAACTTATACAAAGTTCATTGAGGAACTTATAAGCATTCATGTTGCATGAAACTTGGTTTAGAGTCCTAGAAACGTGTTGTTAGTTGTTTCGTAAGTTCGTTAAACTTGTAAAAAGCTCATTGAGACACATATAAGCACTCATGTTGCATGAAGCTTGGTTTAGAGTCCTAGAACCCACATTGTTAGATGTTTCATAAGTTCGTCAAACTTTAACAAAGCTCATTGAGGAACTTGTGGGGGCTTATGTTGCATGAAAATTGGTTTACAGTCCTAGAAACTCGTTGTTAGAAGTTTCGTAAGTTCGTCAAACTTGTACAAAGCTCAATGAGACACTTATAATCACTCATGTTTCATGAAACTTGGTTAAGAGACCTAGAAACCACGTTGTTAGATGTTTCATAAGTTTTTCCAACTTGTACAACGCTCATTGAGACACTTATAAGCACTCATAATGCATGAAACTTGGTTTAGAGTCCTAGAAACCTTGTTGTTAGATATTCCATAAATTCTTCAAACTTGTACAAAGGTCATTGACGAACTTATAAGCACTCATTTTGAATGAAACTTGGTTTAGAATCCTAGAAATGTGTTGTTAGATGTTTCATAAGTTAGGGAAACTTGTTCAAAGCTCATTGAGACACTTATAAGCACTCAAGTTGCATATAACTTTGTTTAGAGTCCTGCATAAAACTTTGTTTAGAGTCCTACTAACGCGTTGTTAGATGTTTCATAAGTTCGTAAAAATTGTACAAAGCTCATTGAGACACTTTAAACCACTCATGTTGCATGAAACTTGAATTAGAGTCATGTAAACAGGTTGTTAGATGTTTCGTAAGTTCGTCAAACTTGTACAAAGCTCATTGAGACTCTTATCAGGACTCATGTTGCATGAAACTTGGTTTAGAGTCCTAGAAACACGTTGTTAGATGTTTCATAAGTTCATGAAACCTGTACAAAGCTCATTGAGACACTTATAAGCACCCAAGTTGCATGAAACTTGTTTTAGAGTCCTAGAAACGCGTTGTTAGATGTTTCATAAGTTCGTTAAAATTGTACAAAGCTCATTGAGACATTTATAAACACTCACGTTGCATGAAACTTCGTTTAGAGTCATAGAAACGCGTTGTTAGATATTTCATAAGTTCGTGAAATTTGTACAAAGCTCATTGAGACACTTATAATCACTCATGTTGCATGAAACTTGGTTTAGAGTCCTAGAAACGCGTTTTTAGATGTTTCATAAGTTAGTAAAACTTGTACAAAGCTCATTGAGACACTTATAAGCACTCATGTTGCACGAAACTTGGTTTAGAGTACTAGAAACCACGTTGTTAGATGTTTCATAAGTTCGTCAAACTTTAACAAAGCTCATTGAGGAACTTTTGGGCACTCATGTTGCATGAAACTTGTACAAATCTCATTGAAACACTTATAAGCAATCATGTTGCATGAAACTTGGTTTAGAGTCCTAGCATCCACGTTTTAAGATGTTCCACAAGTTGGTCAAACTTTAAAAAACCTCATTGGGGAACTTATAAGCACTCATGTTGCATGAAAATTGGCTTAGAATCCTAGCAACCACGTTGTTATATGTTTCATATGTTCTTCAAAATAGTACAAATCTCATTGAGACATTTATAAGCACTGATGTTTCATGAAACCTTGTTTAGAGTAATAGAAACCATGTAGTTAGATGGTTCATAAGTTCGTCAAAGTTATACAAAGTTCATTGAGGAACTTATTATAATCATTCATGTTGCATGAAACTTGGTTTAGAGTCCTAGAAACGTGTTGTTAGATGTTTCTTAAGTTCGTTAAAATTTTAAAAAGCTCATTTAGACACTTATACGCACTCATGTTGCATGAAACTTTGTTTACAGTCCTAGAAACGCGTTGTTAGATGTTTCGTAAGTTCGTCAAACTTGTACAAAGCTCAATGAGACACTTATAATCACTCATGTTTCATGAAACTTGGTTAAGAATCCTAGAAACCACGTTGTTAGATGTTTCATAAGTTTGTCCAACTTGTACAACGCTCATTGAGACACTTATAAGCACTCATGTTGCATGAAACTTGGTTTAGAGTCGTCGAAACCACGTTGTTAGATTTTCATAAGTTGGTCAAACTTTAAAAAAACTCATTGGGGAACTTATAAGCACTCATGTTGCATGAAACTTGGTTTAGAGTCCTAAAAACGTGTTGTTAGATGTTTCGTAAGTTCGTCAAACTTTTAAAAAGCTCATTGAGTTACTTCTAAGGATTCATGTTGCATGAAACATGGTTTAGAGTCCTAGAAACACGTTGTTAGATGTTTCATAAGTTCATCAAACTTGTACAGAGCTCATTGAGACACTAATAAGCACCCATGTTGCATGAAGCTGTGTTTAGAGTCCTAGAAAGCACGTTGTTAGATGTTTCATAAGTTTGTCCAACTTGTACAACGCTCATTGAAACACTTATAAGCACTCATGTTGCATGAAACTTGGTTTAAAGTCCTAGCAACCATGTTGTTAGATGTTTCATACGTTCATCAACCTAGTCCAAAGCTCATTGAGATACTTATAAGCAATCATGTTGCATGAACCTTGGTTTAGAGTCCTAGAAACGCGTTGTTAGATGTTTCAAAAGTTTTTCAAACTTGTACAAAGCTCATTGACGAACTTATAAGAACACATTTTGCATGAAACTTGGTTCAAAATCCTAGAAACGCGTTGTTAGATGTTTCATAAGTTCGTGAAACTTGTACAAAGCTCATTGAGACACTTATAAGCCCTCAAGTTGCATGATACTTTTGTAGAGTCATACAAACGCGTTGTTAGATGTTTCATAAGTTCGTTAAAATTGTACAAAGCTCATTGAGACACTTATAAGCAATCATGTTGCATGAAACTTGGTTTAGAGTCCTAGAAACCACGTTGTTAGATGTTTCATAAGTTGGTCAAACATTAAAAAATCTCATTGGGGAACTTATAAGCACTCATGTTGCATGAAACTTGGTTTAGTCCTAGAAACGCGTTGTTAGATGTTTCATAAGTTCGTCAAACTAGTACAAAGATCACCGATACACTTTTAAGCACTCATTTTGCATGAAACTTGTTTTAGAGTCCTAGAAACGCGTTGTTAGATGTTTCATAAGTTCGTCAAACTTGAACAAAACTCATTAAGAAACTTATAAGCACTTATATTGCATGAAACTTGGTTTAGAGTCCTAGAAACCGAGTTGTTAGATATTTCATATGTTTGTAAAACTTATACAAACCTAATTGGGATACTTATAAGCACTTATGTTGCATGAAAATTTGTTTAGGATCCTAGAAACCACGTTGTTAGATGTTTGATAAGTTCGCCAAACTTGTACAATGCTCATTGAGGAACTTATAAGCACTCTTGTTGCATGAAACTTTTTTTAGAGACCTAGCAACAACGTTGTTAGATGTTTCATAAGTTCGTCTAACTAGTACAAAGCTCATTGATACACTTATAAGCACTCATGTTGCATGAAATTTGGTTTAGAGTCGTAGAAACGCGTTGTTAGATGTTTCATAAATTCGTCAAACTTGTACAAAGGTAATTAAGACACTTATAAGCACTCATGTTGCATGAAACTTGGTTTAGAGTCCTAGAAACGCGTTGTTAGATGTTTCATAAGTTCGTCAAACTTCTACAAAGTTTATTGAGACACCATGTTGCACGATACTTGGTTTAGAGTCCTAGAAACGCGTTGTTAGATGTTTCATATGTTCGTCCAAATTGTAAAAAGCTCATTGAGACACTTATAAGCACTCATGTTGCATAAAACTTGGTTTAAAGTCCTAGAAACCTGTTGTTAGATGTTTCGTAAGTTCGTAGAACTTGTACAAAGCTCATTGAGACACTTATAAGGACTCATGTTGCATGAAACTTGGTTTAGAGTCCTAGAAACAGGTTGTTAGATGTTTCATAAGCTCGTCAAACTTGTACAAAGCTCATTGAGACACTTATAAGCACCCATGTTGCATGAAGCTTGGTTTAGAGTCCTAGATACCACGTTGTTAGATGTTTCTTAAGTTTGTCAACCTTCACTACAAGAAAACAGGCATTTTCCGACTGTACTATCAGTCGTTGAATAGTCGCTGAATTTCCAGTTACGACTATTGCACGACTAAACATTGTAGTCGGAAATCCTTAGTCGCTAAACTGATTAGTCGTTAATATAGTCGCCGATTAACGACTACGTGACGACCACAACGCGCGATCGTAACATCGTCGCTCAATAGTCAAGTATATTTGACGACTATTTAACGACTAACCTACGATTAATAAACATGAATAAGAGAATCTTTTACAATAGTCGTAATGTAGTCGTATTACATAGCGACTATATTACGACCGTTTTACGATTATTTACTTTGAGCAGTGTATCTATAATGTAGTCGGTAAATAGTCGTAACTATATAGTGACTAATTGACGACTATATGATGGCTAAACTTAAAATTTTAAAAAATTTTATTCGGTCGTAAAGTAGACGTTATTTTTTTGCGACTACTTCGTGACTACGATGCGACTACTTTACGACCGTTATATGTCTATTTGGCGACTAATATTCGTAAAATTCTATGCATATGGTAATCGTTTTGTTTCTTTTGCCATTTGATTTAAATCTTGAAATCCGCCGCAAATAAAACACGATCTAATCTAAAAAACATCATACAATTGAAAAACCACATATATCCGTAAATTATGCAAAGAAAAATACTTAAACATCAATTCAAAACCAAGTAACATAACATAAACATCCAAATACAAAAGTGTTTAGTTCATGGAATTGTTTTAGTAACCTATGAAGGAGGGGAAGTTGAGAGAGGAGAGGTGGTGTCTTGATTATCTTCACTCTCCATGAAGTCGAGAAATGCCGGATCAGTTTTGCGCAAGTACTTCTCCACCAAGGATAACTTTGCGACCTTGGCTTCTTGGTCCGCCAAAGCTTTGAGATGTTGTTCTTCACGCCTTTGACTCGCAGCAGCTTGTTCTTCAATTTTCTTTTGTGCGACCTTCAATTGCTCATGAATAGACAGGAATGAAGAAGACTCTCCTTGTGTAATCCTCTTGCTAGTTCCCACATTCTCAAGATTCTCCTTGAGGCTTCCGACTCCATATATATTGCCTCGTGAATCCTTTTCAGTTGACTGCGAATAGGATGCCAAAACAATAACCAAAAACGTAAACATGAAATCTATAAATGTGGATAATGGAAAATGTTTCTTAGTACCTCGAGAAAGATGGCGTTATAGTCATCTGTTGTGAGCTCGCGAGGTCTCGAAGCACAATCGAAACGGCAGAGTTTTCTCCGTCAAGCTGAGACAATTTAAGTTGCAAATTCTTTTCATATTCTGAAGCAATCTTCTCCGCCTTCTTATCCACATATGTGCCATCCGGCTTGGTGTGTGTCTTAATGAAAACCTCACCAATAGACACCGGTCTTCCCAATTCCTCTTCCTGAAATGATACAAAATCAAGTTAAAGTACTTGCATATGAGTAGGAAAATTATAGAACATTTATATTTACTAACCATTCCATATTGGATTTGTTGATAAGATGTAGGACCAGATAGGTGTATGTGAGGACCAAGACCACCGCGTTGAGATAAACGAGCATTAGAATAAATCTCACTCTTTTCTTTTGCTTCCTCTCGTATCCCAAATTCGCTGTCATCTCTTTCCGCAGAGTTTCGGTGATCCAAGTTGGGCGCTCTCGAGTAGTCCTCGCGGAAGAGACCATGTCCTTCATACGACGTTGACAGATTTTCTCGAATCTGTTGTTGAACAGTCCCGTTATCAATGGATCCCAAGTGTGGGTTTTCTACAAAACAAAGAGAGATAAGTAATTCATGTTAGTGATAACAAAACGAAGATAAAGCGATGAGAATTATAAAACGTACCGCGAACTCGAGAAAATATCGCTCTTGTCTATCCCGAGGCACACAAGACCAACTATAGAAAGGACCATCAAACTTGTTCGTAAAAACTTTCGTAATTTTACGAACAAGTTTAGACCCCTTGTCACGAGTAAACCCGTAGTGCAAATCATGAAGCAATGAACAAATCAGTTTACAAATTACACTAATCAAAGCAAAAGACTAGAAATCAAGAGAGACAATGCAAATCCTCATACAACCCAACAAGAGAGACAAAGCAAAAGAGAAACAAATCAATATAAAAGCAGTCAAACAAAACAAACACATGACTTTCGGTCTGTTTTTTGAGCCGAATCACAGAACATGAAGCCGCAATTCAAAAAGCCGCAATGAACATGAATCAAGAGAACAAGAGAATACCAAGTAGAGTTTGGAATCGGTAAGGGAGAGAGAAGCGTCACAAACTTTTCACGTCCCGGTATCATCAACAAAGAGTTTAGAGTCGCCAATGTGTCCTCCGAAGCTCGGGGCAATGCATCCACGTACTCGTCGAAGTTGTTTCCTTCCGAGGAAGGACGACTCCGGCTCTGAGAATGATGAGCCGTGCCAGAGTTCGCGACTTCTTCACCTGTTCACGTGGCTCACTACCCGAGTTTTGGAATAAAGCCATTGGCGGTGGATAGTCTCCGATTCCCGCGGTGGTGGCTTTGAAGGTCCGGTTTGTTCTTGAGGCGATTGGTTAGGTAAAGATGGCGATTGGTTAGGTAAATCGTCGTGTTGCGCCGGCGTGAAGTTGTATTGAGTCGGAAGAGAGGTTGGCCTTTTCACCGCCCCGCTCATCGCCACATTCCGCGTCGTCTTTCTCTTTCGAGAAACCTTTTGTTGATTCATGGTGCGAAGAGGAGAGAAGAGCAGCGGCGGAGAGGAGAGAAGAGCAGCGGCGGAGAGGAGATAAGAGAAGCCGCGGAGAGGAGAGAGACGCGGAGAGAAGAGCAGCGGCGGAGAGGAGATAAGAGAAGCCGCGGAGAGGAGAGAGACGCGGAGAGGGAGAGAGACGCGGAGAGGAGAGAAGTGGCGGAGAGGGAGAGAATCAGCGGAGAGGAGAGATGCGGCGGAGAAGGAGAGAATCGGGCGGCGAGGAAAGAATCGTCGGAGAAGGAGAGGGATGAGAAAGAAGTTTGTCGATTTGGGGAAAGAAGATTAGGTTATGAATTGGGGAAAACTTAGTAGTCGCCTAATAGTCGCTAAATAGTTGCTAAACATAATAGTCACTAAATAGTCGCTAAAAATTGTAGTCGCTAAATAGTCACGAAACATTGTAGTCGCTAAATAGTCGGGAAACAGTCGTAAAACATAGGTCCTTTATTTTTTTAGGCCAAAACATAATACCTTAGTAAAATTTTATTAATAATACATTATTTTGAATTTTACAAGTACATTATACGACAAATTATTCTTCTTCTTCTAATATTTATTTCAATTTTATTTTAATACATTAATAATAATACATTATTTCGAATTTTACAAATACATTAATAATACATTATTTCAAATTTTACAAATACATTATACGACAAATTAATCTTCGTCTTCTGTTTCATCATCGAAGAAGATAAATTAATCGAAGAAACTTCATCTTCGCATCTCCGACATTGTAATCAAGATTTATTCGGTTAACTCCTTCTTCAAAATTGTCGAGTTCGAGATCTTCAATTGTAGTCAACGGTACACCATCGTCATTTTCTGTTTGCAAAAGTGTTGGTTCGTTGTTCACATATTCCACCTCTATGTTTTTCCTCGGATTGACATTTACAACATTCAACCACGTTTTTTTCGGCTTCTTTACGTACGGGTACGGAATATAACAAACCGATGCGCTTGAGAGGCTTTTTGCAAGATTAAAAAGTTTAAGTTACATATCGATATATATATGATAATAATATTATTTAACGTGTTAATAATATATATGTATATATGTATACGTACCTAAAATAAATGGTTCATACTTATTGTATTTTCTCGATGAAAGAACGTCTACAACACCACCATTGCTCCTACGAGTGCCTCTACCAATAACAGGATCATACCACTGACACTTAAATAGTGTGATTCTTAAATTGACCATCCCCTCGTACTCAAGTTCCATTATATCGTTTAGAGTTCCATAGAAATCCGCTACATCGGATGCATCCGTGTAATTTTCACCTTTAACACTGACCCCGTAGTTACATGTCCTTCGTCCAGCGCCGTGATTTTCCGTATGAAACAAATAGCCTCTTGTAAAATACATTGGCCATGTTTTGACCTTGTTCAAAGGTCCATGAACTAGGTCTTGAACCCATGCAGGAAAAGGATTTGTGGCATTCCAATAAGTAACCTGCATATATATATATATGAAAATTAATCAGAAAAACATGTGTAAAACTAAATTTACTATACATATATATGACTATATTTTGTACTTACATAATCTTTGACCCATAAATGATATTCCTCGGCTCTTTTTACGTAGAGTTCTTTTTCGGTAAGTCCTGTGTATATTTGTCCGTGATAAAATCCTCGAACATGCTATATATATTCAACAAGTATATAAATATATGTTGCGAAATTGTGTAATTATTTACATGAAAAGGTAAATAAGTTTATGTACCGCTCAATTGGCTGAAAGTAATCGCAATTTCTCAGCACATATGAGTGTGCGCATTGATAGTCTCTCTCTGAAAGCCAAAGTTCATGCATTTCACCACTTGGGCGACCTGGTTGAGTAAATATCAAAGGCACTCCAGGAACATTATATACAGGGACATCACCTTCATCAAATCTAGTTAACTCCGCATAATAAAACACTTTTAAGTAATTCACATTAATTAATAAGTTACGCGAAAGTGTATATTGTTCATTTACCTTGACTTTGTTTGTATATTCGCGGCAAAGTATTGTTCTGAAAAATATGCAATCTCGTCGTTGATATAAGATTGAACAATTGATCCTGCTGCATACCTTTTGTTCTTCGCTTTGCCTTTCAACTTTTTGAAAAACCTTTCGAAAGGATACATCCACCTATACTGGACAGGACCTCCCAATTCAGCTTCGTATGGGAGATGTATAGGCAGGTGTTCCATCACATCGAAAAACGATGGCGGAAAGATCTTCTCCAAATTGCAAAGGATTATAATTATGTTCTGTTTTAGAATTTGAACGCGAGTTGTGTGCAAAGTCCTCGAACATAAATCCCGAAAAAAAGCTCCAATCCCTGCAATATACATATAGTTTAATTGCATCGTTGTGTTAATTATTACATAATTAATATATTAGAACGTAAAGAAGTTGCATATTCATATTCGTACCAGCTATCGCTTGGTGGACATTGCGGTGCAAGAGTTCTGCAAAGATAAATGGAAGTAGTCGCTCCATAAACACATGACAGTCATGGCTCTTCATGCCTGAAAGCTTTCCATTCTCTATATCAACACAATTAGCCAAGTCTGAAGCATAACCATCTGGAAATTTAATCGAATGTTTCAAACATTCGAGTAAACTTGTTCTCGCAACTTCGTCAATGTATAGGGTGGAAAAGGAGCCCTGCCTTCACTATCAATGTGTAAGTGTGGCCGAGCACAAAATCGTTCAATATCCCATCTTGACATGATGTTGTCTTTTGTTTTGCCCTTCACACTCATAAGAGTATTCATGATGTTATCAAAAAAATTCTTTTCGTATGCATCACATCAATATTATGTCGAAGATTAAGGTCCCTCCAATACGGCGGCTCCCAAAATATACTTTCCTTGTGCCAATTATGTTCCTTCCCATAGCCACGTATCTTTTTTTCGTGACCATTTCCACCCACGATCTTAGTTCTCGGAGGATTTACACCTTCTATCCGCTCACAGTAAACTTGCTCACCGGTCAAAGACTGAGGTGGGTACTCTCTTGATGCGTCTTTTCCTTTCAAAAAGTCTTTTTTATTCCTTCTTAGTGGATGTCCATAAGGAAGAAATCTTCGATGACAATCAAACCAACATGTCTTCTTTCCATTTGGTAGATAAAAAGACTTTGTATCTTCCATGCAAACCGGACAAGACAATTTACCATGGGTTGTCCACATAAGCACTGCTTTTAGATTAAAATTTTGATTTAACGACACATCGTATGCATCGACTCCAGTAGACCACAACTCTTTTAACTCAGCAATAAGAGGTTGGAGAAAGACATCAAGACTAGCTCGCGGATGATTAGGCCCAGAATTCGAATACTAAGAAACAAGTACTCTTCATTCATGCACATACCGGGGGGTAGATTATATGGTGTCAAGATCACATGCCACAATGAATGATTACGAGACATGCCAAATGGATTAAACCCATCTGTACACAATCCAAGGTAAACATTTCGTGGTTCGACGGCAAAACCGAGGATGTTGATTTTGAAAATATTTCCATTCCGCCGCATCGGAAGGATGACTCATTACTCCCTCATTTGCTTCGTGCTCGGCATGCCATCTCATTGCCGCTGCAGTCTTGTGGCTCGATACATTCTCTTCAATCTGTCGGCAAAATGGTAAATACCACATACGACTATATGGAACTTTCGTTCTACGTCCGTCGTTCTTAGGTTTCCATCTTTGTGCACCACAAAAAACACATTTTTCTTCGTTTTCGTATTCTTTCCAGAATATCATACAATTGTTAAGACAAACATCAATTGTATGATACGGAAGACCTAAATTACGCATCAACTTCTCGGTTTCGTAATGAGAACCGGTAGAGTTATTTCCTTCGGTAAATAATCTGTCAGTAAATCGCAAACCGAATCTACTAACTTTTCACTCATATTATATTCAGCCTTATTTTGCATGACTCGAGCAGCTAAGGATAACTGCGAGTGACCTTCACGACAACCATCATATAGTGGATCTTTTGCACCTTCTAACAAGTTGTAAAATTTCTTTGAATGGTTAAATATTGGTTCTTCTACATTTGCATAACTACCTTCTTGATGATAATTTTGATCATCAAAGCCCATGTTTTCCCGAAATGCATCATTAACCATATCCACATACCTATCTTCAACTACATGGCTCCCACTTATATATGTAGGATCAATGTAGCTAGTTCCTAAATCGATATTGATTTCTTCCCCATGCTTATACCAAACAAAATAATCTGGCATAAACCCTCTACTATAAAGATGGTTCCAAATTCTTGTCCGGGGAGAAATTTTTCGTTTTTGCAAACACTACAAGGGCGAGAAAAACTTACCCCCGTTATCTTGTGTTAGAGACCGACTATTTGCAAACGTCATGAACTGCTCCACTCCTAATCTGAACTCTTCGAAAAATTTCCGGTATCTTCATCGATCCGCCGATACATCCACTCCCGAGAATTGTTATAATGACTCGACATTATACAATCATATGAAAAAGAGAATTTGAGATATCAAATTATATGATAAGAAACGTTTTTTTATGTTGGAGAAAGAGATGTTTGTGGGTTGTTGAGGAAGAGAAGTGGTTGAGCTTTCTTTATAAAGAAACTACTAAGCGACTACATAGCGACTAAAACTATGTAGTCGCCAAAAACCAGTATACCTACCAACAAAACACGTGTTTTTTGCACCTAAAAAGATGACTGATTTCCGACTATATAATGACCCGCCGGAAGAGTAGTTAAATAGTCGCTAAAAACCCGACTATTTTACGACTGTTCGAATTAGTCACAAATTACCGACTAATTACCGACTTCATTCAAAAATATTTTTCTCATAAAGATATTAGTCATATATCAGTCGTTAAATTACGACTACATTACCGATTACTGTTTGTAGTCGTTCAATAACGACTGATATATGACTATATCTATGTAGTCGTTATACAGTCGTATAATAGTCGTTAAATAGTCATCAAAGTTGGCGACTAATTGTTTAGTCGCTATATGTAGTCGGCAATTCGCTGTTTTCTTGTAGTGAGTGGTACTAGTGTATGTAGACGACATCATCATCTCCGGAAACAACAAGGGAGGTATTCAAGAAACCAAATCTTTCCTCAAATCTAAATTTGACATTAAGGACCTCGGAACTCTTAAGTACTTCCTTGGGATTGAAGTGTGTAGATCTAAAGAAGGTCTATTTCTTTCCCAAAGGAAGTACACCCATGATCTTTTAAGTGTTGTCAATATGATAGGTACAAAGGTGGCTAAGACTCCTCTTGAAGACGGCTACAAGACCATTCGAGAAGGAAGTGAAGACGGCTATAGACGGCTAGTGGGTAAACTCATCTACTTGAAGATCACTAGACCGGACCTATGCTTTGCCGTGAACCAAGTCTCAAAACACATGCAAAAGCCGAAGCAACACCATTGGAACATGATCATGAGGATCCTGGGCTACCTTAAAGGAACCTCAAGTTTGGGTATTTGGATGGGTTGCAACAAGAACACGGAGGTCATTGGGTATTGTGACGCGGACTACGCCGGGGATCTAGAGAGTAGACGGTCAACCACCGGCTATTGCACTTTCATTGGTGGCAACCTTGTCACATGGAAGACAAAGAAGCAAAAGATAGTATCTTGCTCAACCGCCGAAGCCGAGTATAGAGCCATGAGGAAGTTGACTCAATAACTCATGTGGCTAAAGAACTTGCTAGGGGATTTGGGTCTCAAGATTGAAGCACCAATGACCATGCATTGTGATAATCAAGCGGCCATCCACATAGCAACAAACTCGGTCTTCCATGAGAGGACTAAACACATAGAGGTGGATTGTCACAAGGTTTGAGAGCAAATGGTCAAGGGCACTATCCTACCTTGCTACACGAAGAGTCAAGATCAACTTGCGGACTTCTTCAACAAGTCCGCAAGCTTGAAAGTATGTGAGTCCATTCTACCAAGACTTGGACTCATTCGGGCTCTCAACGCCTAAGTCCCTAACCGTATGGTCTTGTACTCTTTTCCCTTAGGTGAGTTTTATCCCAAGTGGTTTTCTCACCAAGGTTTTTAACGAGGCAAGGTCATACGGGTTCCAAGCTTAGCCATTCCACTAGGCTAAGCTTGCGGGGAGTGTGTAAAAGAGACTAAGGCATTGCCCGGACAAGTCCCGTCCATCAAGGCAAAGTCGAAGTCAAAACTCGAGTTCGGCTAAGGCAAAGCCGAAGTCACAAGTTGCCGAAGTCACAAGTGTAAAAGAGACCAAGGCATTGTCCGGACAAGTCTTGTCCATCAAGACAATGACCTAGCATGTGACTAAGGCCGAAGTCACAAGTTGCCGAAGTCACAAGCTCTCTAAGTTACCGTTGCAAAGGGAAACAAGAGACGAAGGAGAAGAAACTAGAAACACAAGAAGACCGTTGCCAAGAGAGTCGTTGGGCAAAGTCACATGTGCGCCTTAAGGGCGCGTGTATCCAACCCGTCCATACTAGTCACGGGTCGCCTTAAGGAAGGCGCGGCTACACAAGCGATAGCGACGTGTGACGCGGCTAACCGAGCAAGACTAGGACGTTTTTAACATATTCCCTTATGCTATTTTGGGGTCTTTTGTTGTTGTCTATTTATACCTTCCCCTTTGTAAACAAACAAGTTAACACTTTCTAATCTAATGAAACCGATTCTCTCTCTATTCTCTCTCTCTTGTTCTTGGTGTTCTTGTTAAGAACTCAAGAACTTTGGTTACTAATCTTCTCTAATCTCTCAAATTCTAACAATTAGATGTTTCATAAGTTTGTCAAATTTGTACAAAACTCATTGAGACACTTATAAGCACTCATGTTGCATGAAACTTGGTTTAAAGTCCTAGAAACGCGTTGTTAGATGTTTCATAAGTTCGTCAAACTTGTACAAAGGTCATTGAGACACTTATAAGCACTCATGTTGCATAAAAGTTGGTTTAGAGTCCTAGAAACCACATTGTTAGACGTTTCATAAGTTCGTCAAACTTGTAGAAAGCTGATAGAGACATTTATAAGCACTCATGTTGCATGAAACTTGGTTTAGAGTCCTAGAAACGAGTTGTTAGATGTTTCATTAGTTCGTCAAACTTGTACAAAACTCATTGAGACAATTATAAAAACTCATGTTGAAAGAGTCCTAGAAACCGCGTTGTTAGATGTTTCACAAGTTCATCAAACTAGTACAAAGCTCATTGAGACACTTATAAGCACTCATGTTGCATGACACTTCGTTTAGAGTCTTAGAAACCGCGTTGTTAGATGTTTCATAAGTTCGTCAAACTTGTACAAAGTTCATTAACACATTTATAAGCACTCATGTTGCATAAAACTTGGTTTAGAGTCTTAGAAACGCGTTGTTAGATGTTTCATAAGTTCGTCAAACTAGTACAAAGCTCATTGAGACACTTATATGCAGTCATGTTGCATGACACTTCGTTTAGAGTCCTAGCAACCACATTTTTAGACGTTTCATAAGTTCGTCAAACTAGTACAAAGCTCATTGAGACACTTATAAGCACTCATGTTGCATGAAACTTAGTTAAGAGTCCTAGAACCGGCATTGTTAGATGTTTCATAAGTTGGTCGAACTTGTACAAAGTTCATTGAGACACTTATAAGTGTCCTAGAAACGCCTTGTTAGATGTATTATTAATTTGTCAAACTTGTACAAAGGTCATTGAGACACTTATAAGAACTCATGTTTAGAGAAACTTGGTTTAGAGTCCTAGAAACCGCGTTGTTAGATGTTTCATAAGTTCGTCAAATTAGTACAAAGCTCATTGAGACACTTATAAGCACTCATGTTGCATGAAACTAAGTTTAGAGTCCTAGAAACCGCGTTGTTAGATGTTTCAAAAGTTCGTCACACTTGTACAAAGCTCATTGAGACACTTATAAGCACTCATGTTGCATGAAACTTGGTTTAGAGTCCTAGAAACCGCGTTGTAAGATGTTTCATAAATTTGTCGAACTAGTACAAAGCTCATTGAGAAACTTATAAGTATTCATGTTGCATGACACTTCGTTTAGAGTCTTAGAAACCGCGTTGTTAGATGTTTCATAAGTTCGTCAAACTTCTACAAAGCTCATGGAGACACTTATAAGCACTCATGTTGCATAAAACTTGGATTAGAGTCCTAGCAACCACATTGTTAGACGTTTCATAAGTTCGTCAAACTTGTACAAAGTTCATTGAGACACTCATAAGCACTCATGTTGCCTGAAACTTGGTTTAGAGTCCTAGAAACGCGTTGTTAGATGTTTCATTAGTTTGTAAAACTTGTACAAAGCTCATTGAGACACTTATAAGCACTCATGTTGCATGAAACTTGGTTTAGAGTCCTAGAAACCGCGTTGTTAGATGTTTCACAAGTTCGTCAAACTAGTACAAAGCTCATTGAGACACTTATAAGCACTCGTGTTCCATGAAACTTAGTTTAGAGTCCTAGAAACCGCGTTGTTAGATGTTTCATAAGTTCGTCAAACTTGTACAAAGCTCACTGAAACACTTATAAGCACTCATGTTGCATAAACCTTGGTTTAGAGTCCTAGAAACCGCGTTGTTAGATGTTTCATAAGTTCGTTGAACTTGTAAAAAGCTCATTGAGACACTTATAAGCACTCATGTTGCATGAAACTTGGTTTAGAGTCCTAGAAACCGTGTTGTTAGATGTTTCATAAGTTCGTCGAACTAGTACAAAGCTCATTGAGACACTTATAAGCACTCATGTTGCATGAAACTGGGTTTAGAGCCCTAGAAACGATTTGTTAGATGTTTCTTAAGTTCGTCAAACTTGTACAAAGCTCATTGAGACACTTATAAGCACTCATGTTGCATGAAACATGGTTTAGAGTCCTAGAAACGAGTTGTTAGATGTTTCATAAGTTCGTAAAACTTGTACAAAGCTCATTGAGACACTTATAAGCACTCATGTTGAATGAAACTTGGTTTAGAGTCCTAGAAACCGCGTTGTTAGATGTTTCATAAGTTCGTCAAACTAGTACAAAGCTCATTGAGACATTTATAAGCACTCATGTTGCATGAAACTTGGTTTATAGTCCTAGAAACGAGTTGTTAGATGTTTCATAAGTTCGTAAAACTTGTACAAAGCTCATTGAGACACTTATAAGCACTCATGTTGCATGAAACTTGGTTTAGAGTCTTAGAAACCGCGTTGTAAGATGTTTCATAAATTTGTCAAACTAGTACAAAGCTCATTGAGACACTTACACTACAAGAAAACAGAGGTTTTCCGACTGCTTAATTAATCGCCAAGTAGTCGTTAAAGCAACAGTTACGACTACAATACGACCTCTGTTTGTAGTCGGTAATCCTTAGTCGTTAATTCTAATAGTCGTAATGTAGTCGTAAAATTACGACTACATTACGACAAAATTGTAGAGTCGTAAGTTAGTCGTAAATGAGTCACCATATATTACGACTATGTTACGACTTGTTTACGATTAATATACATGATTAAAAGATTTTCCAGTAGTCGTATAATAGTGGTAATATTAGTGACTTTTCTACGACTATTTAATGATTCGTATACGTTAACAACTGTATCTCTAAAGTAGTAGGGAAATAGTCGTAAATATTTAACGACTATTTTGCGACTGTTTTCCGTCTACATAACGACTGTGTTGCGACTATATGGTGACTATTTTTCATAACAAATAGCACGTTTGGTTATTGTTTTGTTTCTTATTGCCATTTGATTGTATTCACGAAATAGAAGAAAGAAAATCTGTTGTAATCAATAAGAAACTTATATAACTAAATATAAACTACAATCCATGAAATTAACTTAACAAACAAACAAATACATGATGTTTCATAACCAAAAAGTTAACTTAACATACAAAACCAGAAAATTGACAAGTTCATGAGAAAGAGACAAGTAACTTAAGAAGCACCTGAAGTTGAGAAAGGTGTGGTGGTGTTTTGAGCTTCTTGAGTCTCCATGAAATCGAGAAAGGCTGGGTCGAGTTTGGCGCAAATACTTTTCCACCAAGGACAAGTGTGTGAGCTTGGTCTCTTGTGCAGCCAAAGCTTGTGAATGCTCTTCTTCAAGCTTTTTATTATAAGCCTCTTGTTCTTCGATTTTTTTTTGTGCTTGACTCAGTTGCTCTTGTATTGACACAAACGATGAAGAGCCTCCTTCTATGTTGCCATGTCCTGTGACAACATTCCCAAGACTTCCCTTGAGGCTTCCAAGTCCATAAATATTGCCTCGTGAATCTTTTTGAGTGGACTGCGAATTGAAAGAACATAAAAAGAAGAAAGAAAACATAACATATTGAAGGGTTGTTCTTAAATGTTTTTCGAAATGTTATAACTAATTTATGAAAAATGTTATAGCTAGTTTACCTCTAGAAATATTCTCGTATACTCATCTGTTGTGAGTTCTCGAAGGCGTGAAGCACCATCTGAAATATCTGAATTCTCTTCATTAAGCTGAGCCAATTTCTGTTGCAAGTTCTTCTCATAATCCGAAGCAATCTTCTCTGCCTTCTTATCGACATATGTACCATCGGCTTAGTATGTGTCTTAATGAAAACCTCTCCGATAGACACTGGTCTACCCAATTTCTCTTCCTACAATGTTACAAAACAAAATATGAGTACACATCAACTTAGAGAACATATATATAAATCTATACTAACCAGTCCATATTGGATTTGTTGATAAGAAGTCGGTCCTGATAAATGGATGTGAGGACCTAGACCACCACGGTCAGACATACGAGCACCGGAGTAAATGAGACTCTTTTCTTTTGCTTCCTCGGTATCCCAATAGGTGGTCATTTCCTTCCATAGTGTTTCGGCGATCCATGTGGGACGCTCTCGAGAAGTCCTCGCGAGATGAAACCATGTCCTTCATGCGCCGTTGACAAATGTTCTCAAAATGTTCTTGAACTGTGTCCCCGTGATCAAGGGATCCCACGTGTGGGTTTTCTACAAAATAAAGAGAGTACAATGATGGTTCGTATAAAATTAAACTAAGAGGATATTATGAAAGCTAAGAGAATATTACCGCGAACTCGAGAAAGTATCGTTCTTGTCTATCCCGAGGAACACAAGTCCAGCTATAGAAGGGGCCATCAAACTTGTTTGTAAATATTTTAGTAATCTTGCGGACAAGTTTAGATCCCTTGTCGCGAGTGAACTGCAAAATTAAAGAAGCAAATGAAAAACGAGAAAATCAATGAATAAAGCAAGCAAGAATTCATAAAACAGAAAGTTAGATAATCCAATAACACAAAAGACGGTAAGTAATAACACAAATATATGAAGACATATGTAAATCAATCAACAAGTAAGTAGTCTCATCAATATTGATCAAACTCAAAGTTGAATAATTTATAAAACTCAAAGTTGATCAAATCGGCAAATTAAGAGAGAATCATGAATCAAGAGAGAATACATATACCAAGTAGAGTTTGGCATCGGTGAGGGAGAGAGAAGCGTGACAAAGTTCTCACGTCCTCGCATCCGCAACAGGCGAGTTTAAAGTCGCCGGCGTATCTTCCCGAAGCTCCGGCAACGAAACCGCAGCAACGTCGAAGTTGTTGCCTTCAGAAGAAGGACGACTCCGAGTTTGAGAGTGATGAGGAGTACCGGTGTTCTCCGGTTCTTCACTCTGTTGTCGTTGCTCAGGAGTGGAGTTCTGAAACAACGCGATTGGAGGTGGATAGTCACGGATTCCGGGCGGTGGTGGCCTTGAAGGTCCGGCTACTCCTCCGACTTGTTCTTCACTAGATTGGGTAGGTGGATTAACGATTGCCGCCGGCGTGAAGGTGTACTGAGTCGGAAGGGTGTTGCGCTTTTGCACCGCGGGTTCATCGCCACATTCATCGTTGTCTTCCTCTTTCTTCCTCGTTTCGTTGATTCATCGCGTGATGGAGAATGAAGGCGACAAACGAGACGACGAGGATTGAAGAAGAACGGCGACGGCAAGCTTGAAGAACAACGGCGACGGCGATATTGAAGTAGAGAGGATACGGCGAAAATCGAGAATAATGACAAAGGAGACGGCGATTAGGTTTAATGAATTGGGGAAAACAGGTAGTCGCTTGTTAGTCGTTTTTTAGTCGCTAAATAAGATTAGTCGTATTTTAGTCGCTAAGAAGGCCCAAATTTAATAAGGCCCAAAGTTAAATATGTCCATGTTAATTTAAAATTTTACAATTGTACAAATACATTATTTAAAATTTTACAATTGTACAAATACATTATTTAAAATTTTACAATTGTACAAATACATTATTTAAAATTTTACAATTTTACAAATACATTATTTAAAATTTTACAATTTTAAAAATACATATATAAAGAAATTATTCTTCTTCGTTTTCATCATCCGAAGAAGACAAATTACATCGAAATTCGTCTTCCGGTTCCGCATCTCCGACATTGTAATCAAGATTTATTCTGTTTACTCCTTCTTCGAAATTGTCGAGTTCGAGATCTTCTATTTGTAGTCAACAATACACCATCATCGGTTTCTGTTTGCAAAAGTGTCGGTGCGTTGTTCACATATTGTACGTCAATGTTTCTCCTCGGATTTACTTTTACAACATTGAACCACGACTTTTTTGGTTTTCTTATGTATGGATACGGAATATAACAAACTTGATGCGCTTGAGAGGCTGTTTTCAATAACAACATGTTCAAAGTTACAATCTAACACATATATGATATATATAATAATGATATTAATTAATGAGTATAATTAAGTATACATACCTAGAATAAATGGTTCGTACTTATTGTATTTTCTTGATGAAAGAACGTCTACAACGCCACCGTTGCTCCTACGAGTTCCTCGCCCAATAACAGGATCATACCATAGACACTTGAATAATGTGATTCTTAAATTGACCGTCCCCTCATATTCAAGTTCTATGATATCGGTTAAATTCCCATAGAAATCCGCTTCATTCATCGATGCATCTGTGTAATTTTCACCTATAACACTGACCCCGTAGTTACATGTCCTTCGTCCAGCGCCGTGATTTTGAGTATGAAACAAATAGCCTCTTGTAAAATACATTGGCCATGTTTTAACTTTGTTTAAAGGACCATGAACTAGGTCTTGGACCCATGCAGGAAATGGATTTGTGGTGTTCCAATAATTAACCCGCATATATATATGAAACATGTTTAGAATAGTCGCATATAATATGAACGTACATATATATGACAATAATATGTACTTACATAATCTTTAACCCATAAATGATATTCGTCGACTCTTTTCATAGAGAGTTCTTTTTCGGTGAGTACTTTGTATTTTTCCGTGATAAAATCCTCAAACATGCTATATGTACAACAACAATATAAATATGATTGGGCGCATTGATATAAATAATTTTACATATATATATAAGAGTAAAATAAGTAATTTTGCATACCGCTCAATAGGCTGAAAATAATCACAATTTCTCAACACATATGAATGGGCGCATTGATAGTCCCTCTCCGAAAGCCACAATTCCTGCATTTCTCCACTTGGACGACCAGGTTGAGTGAATATTGAAGGCACTCCGGGGACATGATATTCAGGGGCATCACCTTCATCAAATCTAGTTAACCTACACAATAAAGAACTTCTAAGTAATTCACATTATTATATTCCGCGAAAGTATATATATTGTTCATTTACCTTGATTTGGTTTGAATATTAGCGGCAAAGTATTGTTCGAAAAATATGCAATCTCGTCATTGATATATGATTGAACAATTGATCTGCTTGCATATCTTTTGTTCTTCGCTTTGGCTTTCAACTTTTTGAAAAACCTTTCAAAAGGATACATCCACCTATATTGGACGGGACCTCCCAATTCGGCTTCGTATGGGAGATGTATAGGCAGGTGTTCCATCACATCAAAAAATGATGGCGGGAATATCTTCTCCAAATTGCATAGGATTATAATTATATTATGCTTTAGAATTTGAACTCGAGTTGTGTGCAGAGTTCTCGAACATAAATCCCGAAAAAATGCTCCAATCCCTACAATATATAATTAGTTTAATTGAATCATAATAATTATTACAAAATGAATATAGTAGAACGTAAACGATGTTGCATCTTCATATTCGTACCTGATATCGCTTGGTGGACATTGCGGTGTAAGAGTTCTGAAAAGATAAATGGTAATAGTCTCTCCATAAACACATGACAGTCATGGCTCTTCATGCCTGAAAGCTTTCCATTCTCTATATCAACACAATTAGCCAAGTCGACGCATAACCATCCGGAAATTTAACCGAATGTTTCAAACATTCGAGTAAACTTGTTCTTGCAACTTCGTCAATGTATAAGGTGGAAAAGGAGCCTTGCCCTCACTATCAATGTGTAAGTGTGGTCGAGTACAGAATCGTTCAATATCCAATCTTGACATGATGTTGTCTTTTGTTTTACCCTTCACACTCATTAGAGTATTCATGATGTTATCAAAAAAATTCTTCTCTGTATGCATCACATCAATATTATGTCGGAGATTAAGGTCCCTCCAATACGGCAACTCCCAAAATATACTTTTCTTGTGCCAATTATGTTCCTTCCCATAGCCATGTATCTTTTTGTCGTGACCATTTCCACCCACGATCTTAGTTTCTTGGAGGATTTACACCTTCTACCCGCTCACGTAAACTTGTTCACCGGTCAAAGACTGAGGTGGGTACTCTCTTGATGCGTCTTTTCCTTTCAAAAACTCTTTTTTATTCCTTCTTAGTGGATGTCCATAAGGAAGAAATCTCCGATGACAATCAAACCAACATGTCTTCTTTCCATTAGGAAGATAGAAAGACTTTGTATCTTCCATGCAAACCGGACATGACAATTTACCATGGGTTGTCCATCCTGATAACATGCCATATGCTGGAAAGTCGCTTATTGTCCACATAAGCACTGCTTTTAGATTAAAATTTTGATTCATCGACACATCGTACGCATCGACTCCACTAGACCACAAATCTTTTAACTCCGAAATAAGTGGTTGGAGAAAGACATCAAGACTAGCTCGCGGATGATTAGGCCCGAATTCGGAATAGTAAGAAACAAGTACTCTTCATTCATGCACATACCAGGGGGTAGATTATATGGTGTCAAGATCACAGGCCACAATGAATGATTACGAGACATGCCAAATGGATTAAACCCATCGGTGCACAATCCAAGGTAAACATTTCGTGGTTCTTCGACAAACCGAGGATGTTGATTTTGAAAATATCTCCGATGCCGCATCGGAAGGATGGCTCATTACTCCCTCATTTGCTTCGTGCTCGGCGTGCCATCTCATTGCCGCTGCTGTCTTGTGGCTACGATACATTCTCTTCAATCTATCACCAATCGGTAGATACCACATACGACTATATGGAACTTTCGTTCTACGTCGTCGTCCTTAGGTTTCCATCTTTGTGCCCCACAAAAAAGACATTTTTCTTCTTTTTCGTCTTCTTTCAGAATATCATACAATTGTTAATACAAACATCAATTGTATGATATGGAAGACCTAAATTGCGCATCAACTTCTCGGTTTCGTAATGTGAACTGGTAGACTTGTTTCCTTGTGGTAAATAATCTGTCGGTATATCGCATACCGAATCTACTAACTTCTCACTCATATTATATTCAGCCTTATTTTGCATGACTCGAGCGGCTAAGGATAACTGCGAGTGACCTTCACGACAACCATCATATAGTGGATCTTTTGCACCCTCTAACAAGTTGTAAAATTTCTTTGAATGGTTAAGTACTGGTTCTTCTACATTTACATAACTACCTTCTTGATGATCATTTTCATTAAACCCCACGTTTTCACGAAATGCATCATTAACCATATCCACATATCTATCTTCAACTACATGGCTCCCGCTTATATATGTAGGATCAACGTAACTAGTTCCTAAATCCATATTGATTTCTTCCCCATGCTTGTACCAAACAAAATAATTTGGCATAAACCCTCTACTATAAAGATGATTCCAAATTCTTGTCCCGGGGAGAAATTTTTCGTTTTTGCAAACATTACAAGGGCGAGAAAAACTTACCCCCGTTATCTTGTGTTAGAGGTCGACTATTTGCAAAGGTCATGAACTGCTCCACTCCCGTTGTAAACTCTTCGAAAAATTACCCGTCTCTTCATCGATCCGCCGATACATCCATTCACGAGAATTATTATAATTATAATGACCCGACATTACTCGATTATATAACTATATATTAGAGTTTTAGAAAAATATATTTTGTAAGAATGTTGGTTGTAGAATGAAGAGAAGAAGTGATTGAGCGTTCATTATGTAGACAGTTTTTACCGACTACTTTAGCGATCGATATACGTACGTAGTCGCAAAAAACAGTACACCTACCAAAAACACGTGTTTCTTGCACCCTAAATTATACGACTAGTTTACGACTACTTAACGACCCGCCGAACAGTCGCCAAATTTGTCGTTAACTTTACGACTACTTTTTACGACTCGCCGAAACAGTCGCACATTAGCCATTAATTACCGACTATTTAACTATTTAGTTTTTTTTTTTTTCCGGAGGTTAGTCATAAATTAGTCGTTATTTTACGACTACCTTACCCGATTACACCTAGTAGTCGTAAATTAACGACTAATATAAGACTCTTGCTAAGTAGACGTAAAATAGTCACATATTTGTAGGTAATCAGTCGCAACATTTAACGACTACGTCTTTAGTCGCTGCATGTAGTCGGAAAATCCCTGTTTTCTTGTAGTGTTATAAGCTCTCATGTTGCCTGAAACTTGGTTTAGAGTCCTAGAAACGCGTTGTTAGATGTTTCATAAGTTCGTGAAACTTGTACAAAGCTCATTGAGGAACTTATAAGCACTCGTGTTGCATGAAACTTTGTTTAGAGTCCTAGAAATGCGTTGTTAGATGTTTCATACGTTCTTCAAACTTGTGCAAAGCTCTTTGAGGAACTTATAAGCTCTCATGTTCCGTGAAACTTAGTTTAGAGTCCAAGAAACGAGTTGTTAGATGTTTC
Organism: Cochlearia excelsa; assembly: GCA_963556525.1. NCBI lineage: Eukaryota > Viridiplantae > Streptophyta > Magnoliopsida > Brassicales > Brassicaceae > Cochlearia > Cochlearia excelsa. Next base: position 31,034,216 of record OY748327.1, on the reverse strand, counting down.
ATAAGTTCGTCAAACTTGTACAAAGCTCATTGAGACACTTATAATCACTGATGTTGCATGAAACATGGATTAGAGTCCTAGAAACGCATTGTTAGATGTTTCATAAGTTCGTCAAACTTTTACAAAGCTCATTGAGACACTTATAAGCACTCATGTTCATAAAACTTTGTTTAGAGTCCTAAAAACGCATTGTTAGATTTTTCATAAGTTCGTCAAACTTGTATAAAGCTCATTGAAACACTTATAAGCACTCATGTTGCATAAAACTTGGTTTAGAGTCCTAGCAACCTCATTGTTAGACGTTTCATAAGTTCGTCAAACTTGTACAAAGCTGATTGAGAAACTTATAAGCACTCATGTTGCATAAAACTTGGTTTAGAGTCCTGGAAACGCGTTGTTCGATGTTTCATAAGTTCGTCAAACTAGTACAAAGCTCATTGAGACACTAATAAGCACTCATGTTGCATGAAACTTTGTTTAGAGTCCTAGAAACTACGTTGTTAGATGTTTCATAAGTTCGTCAAACTTGTACAAAGCTCATTGAGACACTTATAAGCACTCATGTTGCATGAAACTTAGTTTAGAGTCCTAGAAACCGCGTTGTTAGATGTTTCATAAGTTCGTCAAACTTGTAAAAAGCTCATTGAGACACTTATAAGCACTCATGTTGCATAAAACTTGGTTTAGAGTCCTAGCAACCACATTGTTAGACGTTTCATAAGTTCGTCAAAATTGTACAAAGCTGATTGAGAAACTTATAAGCACTCATGTTGCATGAAACTTGGTTTAGAGTCCTAGAAACGCGTTGTTAGATGTTTTATTAGTTCGTCAAACTTGAACAAAGTTCATTGAGACACTGATAAGAACTCATGTTGAAAGAAACTTAGTTTAGAGTCCTACAAACCGCGTTGTTAGTTGTTTCATAAGTTCGTCAAACTAGTACAAAGCTCATTAATACACTTATAAATACTCATGTTGCATGAAACTTAGTTTAGAGTCCTAGAAACCGCGTTGTTAGATGTTTCATAAGTTCGTCGAACTTGTACAAAGCTCATTGAGACACTTTTAAGCACTCATGTTGCATGAAACTTTGTTTAGAGTACTAGAAACCGCGTTGTAAGATGTTTCATAAGTTCGTCAAACTAGTACAAAGCTCATTGAGACACTTATAAGCACTCATGTTGCATGACACTTCGTTTAGAGTCTTAGAAACCGAGTTGTTAGATGTTTTATAAGTTCGTAAAACTAGTACAAAGCTCATTGAGACACTTATAAGCACTCATGTTGCATGAAACTTAGTTTAGAGTCCTAGAAACCGCGTTGTTAGATGTTTCATAAGTTTGTTAAACTTGTACAAAGCTCATTGAGACACTTATTAGCACTCATGTTGCATGAAACTTGGTTTAGAGCCCTAGAAACCATATTGTAAGATGTTTCACAAGTTCATCAAACTAGTACAAAGCTCATTGAGACACTTATATGCACTCATGTTGCATGACACTTCGTTTAGAGTCCTAGCAACCATATTTTTAGACGTTTCATAAGTTCGTCAAACTAGTACAAAGCTCATTGAGACACTTATAAGCACTCATGTTGCATGAAACTTAGTTAAGAGTCCTAGAACCGGCATTGTTAGATGTTTCATAAGTTGGTCGAACTTGTACAAAGTTCATTGAGACACTTATAAGTGTCCTAGAAACGCCTTGTTAGATGTATCATTAATTTGTCAAACTTTTACAAAAGTCATTGACACACTTATAAGAACTCATGTTTAGAGAAACTTGGTTTAGAGTCCTAGAAACCGCGTTGTTAGATGTTTCATAAGTTCGTCAAACTAGTACAAACCTCATTGAGACACTTATAAGCACTCATGTTTCATGAAACTAAGTTTAGAGTCCTAGAAACCGCGTTGTTAGATGTTTCATAAGTTCGTCACACTTGTACAAAGCTCATTGAGACACTTATAAGCACTCATGTTGCATGAAACTTGGTTTAGAGTCCTAGAAACCGCGTTGTAAGATGTTTCATAAGTTCGTCAAACTAGTACAAAGCTCACTGAGACACTTATAAGTACTCTTGTTCCATGAAACTTGGTTTAGAGTCCTAGAAACCGCGTTGTTAGATGTTTCATAAGTTCTTCAAACTTGTACAAAGCTCATTGAGACACTTATAAGCACTCATGTTGCATAAAACTTGGTTTAGAGTTCTAAAAACTTGTTTTTAGATGTTTCATAAGTTCGTCAAACTTGTATAAAGCTCATTGAAACACTTATAAGCAATCATGTTGCATAAAACTTGGTTTAGAGTCCTAGCAACCACATTGTTAGACGTTTCATAAGTTCGTCAAACTTGTACAAAGCTGATTGAGAAACTTATAAGCACTCATGTTGCATGAAACTTGGTTTAGAGTCCTAGACAAGCGTTGTTAGAAGTTTCATTAGTTCGTCAAACTTGTACAAAGCTCATTGAGACACTTATAAGAACTCATGTTGAAAGAAACTTGGTTTAGAGTCCTAGAAACCGCGTTGTTAGATGTTTCATAAGTTTGTCAAACTAGTACAAAGCTCATTGAGACACTTGTAAGCACTCATGTTGCATGAAACTTAGTTTAGACTCCTAGAAATGGCATTGTTAGATGTTTCATAAGTTCCTCACACTTGTACAAAGCTCATTGAGACACTTATAAGTACGCTTGTTGCATGACACTTCGCTTAGAGTCTTAGAAACCGCGTTGTTAGATGTTTCATAAGTTCGTCAAACTTGTACAAAGCTCATTGAGACACTTATAATCACTCATGTTGCATGAAACTTGATTTAAAGTCCAAAAAACGCGTTGTTAGATGTTTCATAAGTTCGTCAAACTTGTATAAAGCTCATTGAAACACTTATAAGCACTCATGTTGCAAAAAACTTGGTTTAGAGTCCTACCAACCACATTGTTAGACGTTTCATAAGTTCGTCAAACTTGTACAAAGCTGATTGAGAAACTTATAAGCACTCATGTTGCATTAAACTTGGTTTAGAGTCCTAGAAACGCGTTGTTAGATGTTTCATTAGTTCGTAAAACTTGTACAAAGCTCATTGAGACACTTATAAGAACTCATGTTGAAAGAAACTTGGTTTAGAGTCCTAGAAACCGTGTTGTTAGATGTTTAATAAGTTCATCAAACTAGTACAAAGCTCATTGAGACACTTATAAGCACTCATGTTGCATGAAACTTAGTTTAGATTCCTAGAAACCGCGTTGTTAGATGTTTCATAAGTTCATAAAACTTGTACAAAGCTCATTGAGACACTTATAAGAACTCATGTTGCCTGAAACTTGGTTTAGAGTTGTAGAAACCACGTTGTAAGATGTTTCATAAGTTCGTCAAACTAGTACAAAGCTCATTGAGACACTTATAAGCACTCATGTTGCATGACACTTCGTTTAGAGTCTTAGAAACCGCGTTGTTAGATGTTTCATAAGTTCGTCAAACTTGTACAAAGCTCATTGAGACACTTAAAAGCACTCATGTTTCATGAAACTTGGTTTAGTGTCCTAGAAACGCCTTGTTAGATGTATCATTAATTCGTCAAACTTGTACAAAGCTCATTGAGACACTTATAAGAACTCATGTTGAAAGAAACTTGGTTTAGAGTCCTAGAAACCGCGTTGTTAGATGTTTCATAATTTTGTTAAACTAGTACAAAGCTCATTGAGACACTTCTAAGCACTCATGTTGCATGAAACTAAGTTTAGAGTCCTAGAAACCGCATTGTTAGATGTTTTATTAGTTCGTCACACTTGTACAAAGCTCATTGAGACACTTATAAGCACTCATGTTGCATGAAACTTGGTTTAGAGTCCTAGAAACCGCGTTGTAAGATGTTTTATAAGTTCGTCAAACTAGTACAAAGCTCATTGAGACACTTATAAGTACTCTTGTTGCATGACACTTCGTTTAGAGTCTTAGAAACCGCGTTGTTAGATGTTTCATAAGTTCGTCAAACTTGTACAAAGCTCATTGAGACACTTATAAGCACTCATCTTTCATGATACTAAGTTTAGAGTCCTAGAAACCGCGTTGTTAGATGTTTCATAAGTTCGTCACACTTGTACAAAGCTCATTGAGACACTTATAAGCACTCATGTTTCATGAAACTTAGTTTAGAGTCTTAGAAACGCGTTGTTAGATGTTTCATAAGCTCGTCAAACTTGTACAAAGCTCATTGACACACTTATAAGCACTCATGTTGCATAAAACTTGGTTTAGAGTCCTAAAAACGCGTTTTTAGATGTTTCATAATTTCGTCAAACTTGTATAAAGCTCATTGAAACACTTATAAGCAATCATGTTGCATAAACTTGGTTTAGAGTCCTAGCAACCACATTGTTAGACGTTTCATAAGTTCGTCAAACTTGTACAAAGCTGATTGAGAAACTTATAAGCACTCATGTTGCATGAAACTTGGTTTAGAGTCCTAGAAACGCGTTGTTAGATGTTTCATTAGTTCGTTAAACTTGTACAAAGCTCATTGAGACACTTATAAGAACTCATGTTGAAAGAAACTTGGTTTAGAGTCCTAGAAACTTGGTTTAGAGTCCTCAGCTACGATGACGACGAAATCTAACAAATCCAGATTCGTAGGGGGATGGAGAAAAGAAGCTCGAAGAGAGAGAGAGAGAGAGAGAGAGAGAGAGAGAGAGAGAAAGAGAATAGCGTGAGTTAGATCGATACTCGCGGGTGAGGAAAGTAAGCGATTTGTTTTTGTTTTTATTAGACGGCGGCGTCCCAGAAGAGGAAGAAGCGAGATGAAGCGTAACAAAAACATTAGGGTAAATGTATGACACGTTTCATTACCAGAGGGGAACACATGTCAGAAGCTGGTTAAAGTTACAAAAACATTGTGTCGTATTATATAAGATATGTAAAAATGTATGTAATAACAGGTAATTGGGTACCCGTTTGGATATCGGGTTTGGTTCAGGTTTACCCGATACCCACGAATCCATGACTTTAGGACCCAATAGGGTAATAGTGTATTACCCGTACGCGACCCGAACCAGTTTTTTCGGGTCGGTTTCAGTTCGGGTTTTTGGTTCCGGGTATTTCGCCCAGCCCTACTCTAAACAAAGTTTCATGCAACATGAGTTCTTATAAGTGTCTCAATGAGTTTTGTACAAGTTTGACGAACTTATGAAACATCTAACAACGCGTTTCTAGGACTCTAAACCTCATGCAACATGAGTTCTTATAAGTTCATCAATGACCTTTGTACAAGTTTCACGAACTTATGAAACATCTAACAACATGGTTTCTAGGACTCTTAACCAAGTTTCATGCAAAATGAGTGTTTATAAGTATCTCAATGAGCTTTGTACAAGTTTGAAGAACTTATGAAACATCTTACAACGCGTTTCTAGGACTCTAAACCAAGTTTCATGCAACATGAGTGCTTATAAGTGCATCAACGAACTTTATACAAGTTTCACGAACTTATGAAACATCTAACTATGCATTTCTAGTATTTTAAACCATGTTTCATGCAACATGAGTGCTTATAAAATCGTCAATGAGCTTTGTACAAGTTTGACGAACTTAAGAAACATCTAACAACACGTTTCTAGGACTCTAAACAAAACTTCATACAACATGAGTGCTTATAAGTGTCTCAATGAGCTTTGTACTTGTTTGACGAACATATAAAACATCTAACAAAGCGTTTCTAGGACTCTAAACCAAGTTTCATGCAACATGAGTACTTATAAGTTCCTCAACGAGCTTTATACAAGTTTCACGAACTTATAAAACATCTGACTACGCATTTCTAGGATTCTAAACCAAGTTTTATGCAACATGATTGCTTATAAAATCGTCAATGAGATTTGTACAAGTTCGACGAACATATGAAACATCTAACAACGCGTTTCTAGGACTCTAAACCAAGTTTCATGCAACGTGAGTGATAATAAGTGTCTCAATGAGCTTTGTACTAGTTTGACGAACTTATGAAACATCTAACAACGCGTTTCTAGGACTCTAAACCAAGTTTCATGCAACATGAGTTCTTATAAGTGTCTCAATGAGCCTTGTAAAAGTTTGACGAACTTATGAAACATTTAACAACGCGTTTCTAGGACTCTAAACCAAGTTTCATGCAACATGAGTTCTTATAAGTTCCTCAACGAGCTTTATACAAGTTTCACGAACTTATGAAACATCTAACTATGCGTTTCTAGGATTCTAAACCATGTTTCATGCAACATGAGTGCTTATAAAATCGTCAATGAGCTTTGTACAAGTATGACAAACTTATGAAACATCTAAAACACCTTTCCAGGACTCTAAACAAAATTTTATACAACATGAGTGCTTATAAGTGCCTGAATGAGCTTTGTACTAGGTTGATGAACTTATGAAACATCTGAAAACTTGGTTGCTTTGACTCTAAACAAGGTTTCATGAAACACGAGCGCTTATAATTGTCTACATGAAAGTTTTTCAAGTTGGACAAACTTATGAAACATCTAACAACGTGGTTTCAAGGACTCTAAACCAAGTTTCATGAAACATGAGTGCTTATAAGTGTCTCAATGAACTTTGTACAAGTTTGAAGAAATTACAAAACATCTAACAACGCGTTTCTAGGACTCTAAACCAAGTTTCATGCAACATGAGTGCTTACAAGTTCCTCATTGAGCTTTGTTAAAGTTTGACGAACTTATGAAACATTTAACAACGTGGTTTCTAGGACTCTAAACCAAGCTTCATGCAACATGAGTGCTTATAAGTGTCTCAATGAGCTTTGTATTAGGTTGACGAACTTATGAAACATCTAACAACGTGGTTGCTAGGACTCTAAACCAAGTTTCATGCAACATGAGTTCTTATAAGTGTCTCAATGAACTTTGTACAAGTTTGACGAACTTATGAAACATCTAACAACATGGTGTCTAGGACTCTAAACCAAGTTTCATGCAACATGAGTGCTTATAAGTGTCTCAATGAGCTTTGTACAAGTTTTACGAACTTACGAAACATCTAACAACGCGGTTTATAGGACTCTAAACCAAGTTTCATGCAACATTAGTGCTTATATGTGTCTCAATGAACTTGGTAAAAGTTTGAGAAACTTATGAAACATGTAAAAACACGTTACTAGGGCTATAAACAAATTTTTTGGCAACTTGAGTGTTGATAAGTTCCTCAATGAGCTTTTTTCAAGTTTCACGAACTTATGAAACATCTAATAACGCGTTTCTAGGACTCTAAAACAAGTTTCATGCAACATGAGTGCTTATAAGTGTCTCAATGAGCTTTGTACAAGTTTGACGAACTTATGAAACATCTAGCAACGAGTTTCTAGGACTTTAAACCAAGTCTCATGCAACATGAGTGCTATGAGTGTCTCAATAATGTTTGTACAAGTTTGACGAAATTATGAAACATCTAACAACGAGTTTCTAGGACTCTAAACCAAGTTTCATGCAACATGAGTGCTTATAAGTGTCTCAATGAGCTTTGTACAAGTTTGACGAACTTATGAAACATCTAACAACGCTTATAAGTGTTTTAATGAGCTTTGTACAAGTTTGACGAACTCATGAAACATCTAACAACGCTTTTCTAGGACCCTAAACTAAGTTTCATGCAACATGAGTACTTATAACACTACAAGAATCTGCACATTTAGCAACGACCAAAATCGTTGCTAAATCGTTGCTAAACGCGTTTAGCAACGATTTAGCGACGATTACATTTTCGTCGCTAATCTCTCGTCGCTATTTCGAAATCGTCGCTAATTCGTTGCTAAATTAGCGACGACTCAAAATCGTTGCTAATTCGTTGCCAAATATTCGTTGCTAATTCGTTGCTATTTTAGCGACGAATTAGCAACGAATTTGCAAGGTTATTTTAGCTTCGAAATAGCAACGACTTAGCGTCGAATTTAAAAAAATTATTTTCGATTTTCAGAATTTAAAAACTTATGAAATTGCTGCAAACGTCGCTAATTCGTTGCTAATTTAGCAACGAATTGGCAACGATTCTTTATACAAATCGTTGCTAATTCGTCGCTAATTTAGCAACGAATTGGCAACGATTCTTTATACACATCGTTGCTAAATTCGTTGCTAATTTTAGCAACGAAATTAGCGACGATTTGATTAAATCGTTGCCAAATCGTTGCTAAATTTAGCAACGATTTGGCAACGAAGAACATAACAATCGTCGCTAATTCGTTGCTAAATTAGCAACGAATTAGCAACGATGTTTAAAAAAAAAAATTTAAAAAAAAATTTAAAAACGAATTTAAAAATAAAATAAAATAAAATTATTATAATTAAAATTTAAAATTCAAATTACATTTTACAAAAACTAAACTAGGGATCAAAATCATTAATCCCGACATTCCGTCCCAGTTCTTGCGCTGCGGCTTCAGCCTCGTCTGGAGCAACCTCCGGTTCCGGATCGACCCCTAATCCGCGTTCCCGCATCGCATTAGCCAGGTTTGGACTATCCATCGCAATTATGGAGAATAGATCCGTCATTGTCTTGAAGCGGGCGTTTGTATCTTGGAGTTCCTGTCGCAAACGAGCATTCTCCGCGGCCGATCCCGCCGAGAAACAGGAGGTTGCGTTGAAGAAGCTGCGGGGAACGGTCTCGATAGAACCGACTCCGAAAGTGCGGTTCTTCTTTTCGGAGCGACCTACGTAGAATTAATATTATATATCCGTTAGTAAATATAATATAATTTAAAAAATATAAATTAAATTATTTACCTCGTAGTAGATTTGGTCGCATTCCGCGACCGAAAGTCGTCCCGAGAGGAGTTCACCGAGCTCCCTTCGCAGTGGACGACTGACTTACCCGCTCGGAGAGTCTAGCCTCATAGTCATTCACGATCTTTTCAGATCGTGAACGACATATGACCCATCTTTGCGCTTCGGGTTTTCTTCAATATCTCCACAATAGGGGGCGAGTTCACCCTCTTCCTCGGCCTATATTTAATATTTATATTAAATATTTATTTATTTAAAAAATAATTAAAGAAAGTGTTAAAAAATTAAATTTACCATTTTAATACGACGACCGGCGTATGAACTCGGTCCCGAAAGTGTGGACGTAGGGACCGATCCCGTCGATAGGAGTGAGGCGGGACTTGGAACAGTTTTGCGCGACGGCGAGAGAATGCGGTTCCGTCCGGTAGTCGATCAGCCCCTTTCCACACACCGCCGGGTCCATCGACTCCGGCTTTCCACCATCTCCTTTTAGTTTCCAGTCTTTCTTCCAACTGAAAACAATGCCGGTAAGGCGGTGCATCGCCTTCTCGTTGAACCCCTTACGGACTTTCACCGTATCGACCTCGGCCCAATGCCATTTTTGCTATTAATTAAAACTAAGTTTTAGTTTAACTTTTTAAATTAGAAATTTTAAATTAAAATTTTCAAATTAAAAATTTTAATTTATATTTAAATATAAAATTATTTTAATTAAAATTTAAAATTTAATTTAGTTTACCGCGAAAGATTCGAACCGATATCCCGTATGTATCCCGGCGTTTGGGACCGGTTCACGTGCGGCTCGACGAAGTAAGACTTCATTGTGTCCGCGACACTCCGACTCACTTTGTTATCGCAAAACCTAACAAAGTAAATTTTTTTATTAATATTTAATATTTAATAAATTTTTTTATTATTTTTTAATATTTTTAATATAATATTAAAAAATTACCAAAACGTGTGTCGCGGCCGGTCGGATCTATCAAAGGCAAACGGTCGTGGCCTTCTTGTCGTAGGAGATCCAAGATCCGCATCATGTGGGGTCCTTGATGCGGAGGCGGTGGGTAAATCCGCCGGTGGAATGTTGGAAGCAGCATCTAACCCCACCTCGGGGACCTCATGGATGTCGGGTTGGGTTGGTTCTGAAGGTTCTCGGGGAGGATTAGAATCAGATCCGCTACCAGAACGATTACGGATGAAATTAAAATAATGGTTTGGACGAGGAGGCATTTTTGTAAAAAGGTTTAGTGTTTTGAGAAAAAATTGTGGTGTTTTTATAGAGAGATTGTAGAGAGAGATAAAATGTAGAGAGAAAGGTTGTGTGAAAAAAATGAAAGAATTTGGCCTTATTTATAGATTTTGTGATCGTTGCTAAATCGTTGCTAATTAGCAACGATTTAGCAACGAATAGTTTTTGTAATCTTTTCGTTTTCCCACCGGAGGGAAAACGAAAATTTAACGACGATTTAGCAACGAATCGTTGCTAAATCGTCGCTAAACTACATATAGCGACGATTTAGCAACGAATCGTTGCTAAATCGTCGCTATTTTTTAAAATATTTTCGGGTTTCCCTTGTTCACACGTTTGGGTTTAGCAACGAATTAGCAACGATTTAGCAACGAATCGTGGCTAATTCGTTGCTAAACCCTAACATGTATTACGCCAAGTACAAGGCCTATGACGGATACAGTGTACGTGTCCGATCAAGTATATTTAGAAACTAGTAAACTAATCTAATATTAAAAAAAACATAAATTAAAAAATCAAAAAGTAAAACAAAACAGAGAAAAGCTGGATAATGATGCCATGTGAAGAAGAAGAAGAAGAAGAAAATCTAGAAATCGCAGGAATCGCCATTGAAGTTACTTCGGCTTCGCCGATAAGTTTCTGAGAGGAGATAATTTATACCAAAAAGTCAACATTATACTGCTCCTTAAGAGTAGATTTTGCTAGTTTATAGTCATAGGTCTTGTACTTGGCGTAATACATGTTAGGGTTTAGCAACGAATTAGCCACGATTCGTTGCTAAATCGTTGCTAATTCGTTGATAAACCCTAACATGTATTACGCCAAGTACAAAGACCTATGACGGATACGGTGTACGTGTCCGATCAAGTATTTAGCAACGATTTAGCAACGATTTAGCAACGATTCGTTGCTAAATCGTTGCTAAATTACTGATTAGACTAATATGTTACATTCTATGTATCAGAAGTACGAGGTTAAATGTCGAAACATTAGCAACGATTTAGCAACGATTCGTTGTAATCGTTGCTAAATCGTTGCTATTTAATATTTAGCAACGATTTTAGCAACGAATCGTTGCTAAATCGTTGCTAAACCCCAAACCCTATTTTTTAGGGTTTCAACCCCTAAAACGGTTTGCTATGCTATAATACATACTTCATATGTAATTATAGATTATAAGATTGAGAATAACACTTCAAAATATGATATTTACTAAAAACTGAAAATTTTCTGTATTATAAACTTTATGTTAGTAAAACATATAAGTTAACGGTAAGTTAATACACGTTAAGTATAATATTGTAATCAATTTTTTTTTTTATTGATTTATACAATTGTTTTCACCTTTGTTTACACTTCTTAAGTTAACACTAATTCTTAAAAACCTTTATTTTGGGGTGGATTTAGGGTTTAAAGATTTGTATATTGCAAAAATTAGCAACGATTTAGCAACGATTCGTCGCTAAATCGTCGCTAAATAGCAACGAATTAGCGACGAATCGTTGCTAAATCGTTGCTAAATATCAAATTGCAACGATTTAGCAACGATATGTAAAAACATATTAGTCCCAACAAATTTAAACCCCCCTAAAAGTACTAATCGTTGCTAAATCGTTGCTAAATCGTTGCTAAATTACTTGATTAGACTAATATGTTACATTCTATGTATCGAAGTACGAGGTTAAATGTCGAAACATTAGCAACGATTTAGCAACGATTCGTTGTAATCGTTGCTAAATCGTTGCTATTTAATATTTAGCAACGATTTAGCAACGATTTAGCAACGAATCGTTGCTAAATCGTTGCTAAACCCAAACCCTATTTTTAGGGTTTCAACCCCTAAAACGGTTTTGCTATGCTATAATACATACTTCATATGTAATTATAGATTATAAGATTGAGAATAACACTTCAAAATATGATATTTACAAAAAAACTGAAAAATTTTCTGTATTATAAACTTTATGTTAGTAAAACATATAAGTTAACGGTAAGTTAATACACGTTAAGTATAAATATTGTAATCAATTTTTTTTTATTGATTTATACAATTGTTTTCACCTTTGTTTACACTTCTTAAGTTAACACTAATTCTTAAAAACCTTTATTTTGGGGTGGTTTTAGGGCTTAAAGATTTGTATATTGCAAATATTAGCAACGATTTAGCAACGATTCGTCGCTAAATCGTCGCTAAATAACAAACGAATTAGCGACGAATCGTTGCTAAATCGTTGCTAAATATCAAATTGCAACGATTTAGCAAACGACAATTTAAACCCCTAAAATTACTAAACTTATGAATTTCGTTGCTAAATCGTGGCAAACTTTGCAAATTCGTTGCAAATTCGTTGCAAAATCGTTGCAAATTCGTTGATAATTTGCAAAAAAATTTTAAAAAAAAAAAATTAAAATTGCAAATACAAGTTACAAATTTATTCATTATTATCGGAATCAAATGATTCGATATCGCTAACTTCATCGAATTCTTCATTTTCTTCGGTGGATCCTTCGTTTTCATCATCCACAATATCTTCAACTACTTGATTTATCGGGGATCAACAAGAAATACATCTTCGGTCGATTGATTTGTTTGTTTGTATAATTGTCCCACCAACGACATCTTGTTGCATAGGAACTTCATCGTTACCCATAATTAAACCTCTCGGAACCACTCGAATTACTGCACTCCACGATATACCACTAGTTTTAACGCGAGGATACGGAATGAATGTAACTTGCTCAGCCCTGCGATCCGAGGATAAATGGTTCGAACTTCCGATATCGTCGTGATTGGTTGACATCGATGACACCAAATTTGTTGTAACGTACACCACGACCCTAACGTTGGATCAAACCAATCACATTTAAAAAGTGTTGTTCTTAAATTGACTAATCCCGGGTATTGGACTTCGATAATATCCGTGAGAACCCCATAAAAAAACCGAATCGCCCTCAACAGTGACACCATAATTTGCGGTTGCTCGATGTTGACCATGACTTATTGTGTGGAAGACGTAACCACGAGTAAAATACATAGGCGAAGTTGTGATCTTTCCAAGCGGTCCTTGTATTAACTCGCGAAACCAAACCGGATATGTGGTGTCACCATATTCAACTTGCGTTTTTAACCAACACGCAAAATCGCGTTCTTTATAAGCGAGTAAGTTCGTCTTTCGAAAGTCCCAGGATAGACTTCCTCCACTTGTTCCTCAAACATTCTAATTGAAATTAATAAACCCCCTCGTTAGGAAAAATATTATAGCTTATATATTATAAAAACATATAATATATTACCTTTCGAAAGGTCGTGCGTAATCACAATTAAGGAGGATGTAAGTATGTGCACTTTGTCGATGTTGATCACTTTCCCACCAAACTTCTTTTGTTTTTTCCGCTAGCTCTTCCAATTGGGGAAAATATATCGGGTACCCCATCTACATGCATATACTGCGCCCAACGCCCGCCGTCATCGTATCGTCGTGTTTTTTGTTCTACGTGTTCGTACATTGGAACCGAAATAGTATGATGAGAAATGAGAAGTCTCTTCCGTTAAAGATCCAGCAACGATAGATCCTTCAACCCTTGCTAGGTTTTTCGCCTTTCCTTTCAAATGTCCCATAAATCGTTCAAAGGCCCTCCTAGTTCTGCCTCGTGAGGAAGATGTATTGGAAGGTGTTCCATTACATCGAAAAAAGATGGAGGAAAAATCTTTTCCAAGTTGCACAACAAGATAGGGATATTTTCACGCAACTTGTTCAATGACATCTTCGAAAGTGTACGAGTACATAAATCTCGGAAAAACGCACCGATACCTGAAATTTTTTTAAAATTCATGACTATATATTGTAATTAAAGTAATTAAAAAGATAATTAATTAATTATTAATTAGTACCTGCAATTGCTAAGTGTGCGGGTTCGGGTAAAAGCTCGTCGAAGGCAAAAGGTAATAGTCTCTCTGCATAAATACATGACAATCATGACTTTTCATACTGAAAACTTTTGTCCTTTCTCAACACATGCGGATAGCTTTGAAACATATCCGTCGGGAATTTGACATCGACGCTACCCAATTAAATAAAGCGTTTTTCGCTTCGAGTTTCAATCTGTAGATCGGGATGGAGCCTTACCATCGTTCGTAATATGCAACTCACTTCTAAAACATATTTCGGCAAATCCAATCTTGTCTTCAAATTGTCTTTCGTTCTCCCCTGCACATTCAACAATGTGTACATGATGTTATCAAAGAAATTTTTCTCAATGTGCATAACATCAAGGTTATGTCTCAACAAATGATCTTTCCGGTAAGGGAGTTCCCAAAAGATGCTTTTCTTGTGCCCGTTATGGGTTTCCCCGTATCCGTCGGGTAAATTCGAAACATGCCAATTTCCACCCCCCGTCTACATGTTTCTTGCGCCCCGTAATAATCCAACTCGTTTAGTAACTCTGTCCCCGCCGGATATAGTAGGGGTGGTTGTTTAACGACTTTGTTCTTCTTGAACAACCTTCTGTTCTTCCGGTACGGATGATTAATTGGAAGAAATCGTCGGTGACAATCAAACCAACTTGTTTTCCTTCCGTGTGGGAGTTGAAACGCATCAGTCCGATGACGACAATAAGGGCAAGACAATCGTCCATGCGTTGTCCAGCCGGATAACATGCCATAAGCAGGAAAGTCACTAATAGTCCACATAAGCACTTTGCACGCATCATAAAATTTCTTTTGCACGATATATCGTACGTACGAACCCCCGAGTGCACCATAACTCTTTTAGCTCATGGATTAAAGGTTGCGGAAAAACATCTAGAGCTCTCTTTGGATGTTTCGGACCAGGAACTAATATACTTAAGAAGAGGAATTCTCTTTGCATGCACATATATGGAGGAAGATTATAAGGGGTTACGATAAGCGGCCACAAGGAGTATTGTCTACCGGACATACCAAATGGACTAAATCCGTCGGTGCATAAACCAAGATATACATTACGAATCTCTCTAGAGAAGTCGAGTATACCGTGTTAAAGTGCTTCCAAGCCTTTGCATCGACGGATGAGTTACTTCCCCATCTACGGCCGAGTGCTCGAATGCCATCTCATTGAATCGGATGTCCTTTCCCGATTGATACAATCTCTTGAGCCTGTCCGTAATGGGTAAGTACCACATCCGTTGATACGGGACCTTACTCCCTTTTCCATGGACCTTATATCTCGGACCGACGGCAAAAACGACATTCCCTGCAACTTATCATCATCTTTCCAATAAATCATACAATTGTTAACACAAACATCAATCATTTCTGAAGGCAATCCAAGACTAGAAACCAACTTTTGTATTTCATAATATGAATCGCAGCTACATTATCCTCGGGCAAATACTCTTTTAGTAATTCCGCCCCGAGTCCATGCAAAATTCACTCAAATTATGATCCGATTTGATATTCATCATTCTAGATGCTAATGATAGTTTTGACAATCCATCTTTACATCCATCGTAAATTGGTTTATTCGCGGCGTCTAACATATCATAAAAACGTTTAGCATCTTGGTTAGGTTCTTCAACAACATTTTCAGATAAATACTCCCTCGTATCATGAAATGCATCAGCAACCATGTCATGATATCTATTATCATCTACATGCATATTAGACCCACCATGATGATCATAGCTATTATCAAAATGATGCGGTAAATTAGCTGGTTCGTTAGTTTCGGGAACATGAAACGAACTACTTTCTCCAAATTCGGTGTTATTATAATTATACCCTTCCCCATGTTGAAACCAAACAAAATATTGTGGCATAAAACCCCTATTAAAAAGATGTTTCCATACGGTATCAACATGAATGTATTTAGTGTTCACACACTTCTTACATGGACAATACATTTTACCACTTTCTTGAGTAGTCTGCATGTTTCCAGCTTGATACATGAATGTTTGAAGTCCCTCCGTGAACTCGTTGTCACTATCCCCGATCGATCTTTTGTGTCTATACATCCAAGATCGTAACTCGTATACGTTATTACCGTGAGACATTTTGAGTATATATGTTATGAAAGTTTTTGTATAAGTGTTTAGAATATATATAAGAGAGAATGTTTTGATATTGTGTTGTGATTTTGATTTGGTCGAATGAGTTTATATAGGGACATTGTAAATTTTAGCAAGGAATTAGCAAGGAAATTTAGCAACGATTTAGCAACGAAATATTTTTACCAATGAATTACCAACGATTTTGAGAGGAAATTGCAACGAATAATTCGTCGCTAAATACCGGTGGAGCTCAATGAAAACGTGCTCACCTACCTAGCAATATTCCTTGCAAATTCGTCGCTATTTAACAAGGAAATATCTTCGTCGCTAAATAGTCGCTAATTAGCGACGATTTAGCGACGGTATAGGAATTCCTCCTTAAATCGTCGCTATTTCGTCACTAAATAGCAACGAAATAGCGACGAATAGTTTCGTTGCTATTTGGCGACGAATTAGCGACGAAATTTAGTGTCGTCGCTAATTCCTCGCTAATTCCTCACAAATCCGTTGCTAAATAAATTCCTCGCTAATTCCTTGCTAAAATTCGTTGCTATTTGCCCAGTTTCTTGTAGTGTAAGTTCCTCAACGAGCTTTATACAAGTTTCACGAACTTATAAAACATCTGACTACGCATTTCTAGGATTCTAAACCAAGTTTCATGCAACATGAGTTCTTATAAGTTCCTCAATGATATTTGTACAAGTTTCACGAACTTATGAAACATCTAGTAACGCGTTTCTCGGACTCTAATCCATGATTCATGCAACATGAGGTTTTATAAGTGTCTCAATGAGCTTTTTACAAGTTTGACGTAGTTATGAAAAATCTAACAACGTGGGTTCTAGGACTCTAAACCAAGCTTCATGCAACATGAGTGCTTATAAGTGTCTCAATGAGCTTTGTACAAGTTTGACGAACTTATAAAACATTTAACAACGCGTTTCTAGGGCTCTAAACCAAGTTTCAAGCAACATGAGTGCTTATAAGTGTCTCAATGAGCTTTGTAGAAGTTTGACGAACTTACGAAACATCTAATAACGTGTTTCTAGGACTCTAAACAAAGTTTCATGCAACATGAATGCTTATAAGTGTCTCAATGAGCTTTGTACAATTTTGACGAACTTATAAAACAACTAAGAACGCGTTTCTATAACTCTAATCCAAGGTTCATTAAACATGAGTGCTTATAAGTGTCTCAATGAGCTTTGTACAAGTTTGACGAATTTATTAAACATCTAAGTACGCGTTTCTATGACTCTAAACAAGTTTCATGCAACATGAGTGCTTATAAGTGTCTCAATGAACTTTGTACTAGTTTGAAAAACTTATGAAAACATCTAACAACGCGTTTCTAGGACTCTAAACCAAGTTTCATGCAACATGAGTGCTTATAAGTTCCGCAATGAGCTTTGTACAAGTTTGACGAACGTATGAAACATCAAACAACGCGTTTCTAAGACTCTAAACCAAGTTTCATGCAACATGAGTTCTTATAAGTGTCTTAATGAGCTTTGTACTATTAAGTCTAATATTAACCTACAATACAAAGGCATTTGATCAAATATACATCAAGAGGAGGAAAGATCAACGCAGAGTCAAGAGTCAAACAAGGTATTAACGAGACAAGGTTATGCAGGTTTCAAGCTTAGCCATTTCATTAGGTTAAGCTTGGTGGGGGGGGGAGTATTAAAGAGTCTTATGTGAGTCTTCTGAAGATCTTATGTAAGTATTCAATATGACCATTATGAAGTTGTCTGCGAGTCCTCAAGAGATCTTCAGTAAGTCTTCAATATCATTGTTATGAAGTCGTCTGGAGATCTTCTATAAGTATTCAATATGATCGTTATGAATTCGTCTGCGAGCCATCTGGAGATCTTCTGTATGTCTTCAATATGACCGTTATGAAGTCGTCTACGAGTCGTCTGGAGATTTTCTGTAAGTCTTCTGCGATTCAAATGAGTGGCTCTCCTATCCATAAACGGATACTCTACCTTCTAACTATATTTAAACTTTGTTTGTGTGATTGTAATACTCTAAGGACTTGGTTACTCTTTCAATATACTAAAATATATTCTCCTCATACTTTTCCTCCAATACTCTCTCTTTCTAAACTCAAGATACTCTCTCCATACTCTCAAGCACAAAGCATCACTTCCTTTGCATCTATACTCTCAAGATCCGAGCCTAACAACCTCGAATCTATCTATACTCTATTCTCTCAATAAACTCAACATGTACAAGTTTAACAACACATTTCTAGGACTCTAAACCAAGTTTCATGCAACATGAGTTCTTATAAGTGTCTCAATGAGCTTTGTACAAGTTTGACGAACTTATGAAACATCTAACAAAGCGTTTCTAGGAATCTAAACCAAGTTTCATGCAACATGAGTTCTTATAAGTTCCTCAATGACCTTTGTACAAGTTTCACGAACTTATGAAACATCTAAAAACGCGTTTCTAGTACTCTAAACCAACTTTCATGCAACATGAGTGCTTATAAGTATCTAAATGAGCTTTTTACAAGTTTGACGAACTTATGAAACATCTAACAACATGGTTTCTAGGACTCTAAACCAAGTCTCATGCAACATGAGTGCTATGAGTGTCTCAATAATGTTTGTACAAGTTTGACGAACTTATGAAACATCTAACAACGCGTTTCTAGGACTCTAAACCAAGTTTCATGCAACATGAGTGCTTATAAGTGTCTCAATGAGATTTGTACCTGTTTGACGAACTTATAAAACATCAAAAAACGCGTTTCTAGGACTCTAAACCAAGTTTCATGCAACATGAGTGCCTATAAGTTCCTCCAAGAGATTTATAGAAGTTTCAAGAACTTATGAAACATCTAACTATGCCTTTCCAGGATTCTAAACCAAGTTTCATGCAACATGATTTCTTATAAAATCGTCAATGAGCTTTGTACAAGTTTTACAAACTTATGAAACATCTAACAATGCGTTTCTAGGACTCTAAACCAAGTTTTATGCAACGTGAGTGATTATAAGTGTCTCAATTAGCTTTGTACTAGTTTGACGAACTTACGAAACATCTAACAACGCGTTTCTAGGACTCTAAACCAAGTTTCATGCAACATGAGTGCTTACAAGTTCCGTTATGAGCTTTGTTAAAATTTCTCGAACTTATGAAACATCTAACAACGTGGTTTCTAGGACTCTAAACAAATCTTCATGCAAAATGAGTGCTTATAAGTGTCTCAATGAGTTTTGTACTAGTTTTACGAACATATAAAACATCTAACAATGTGTTTCTAGGACTCTAAACCAAGTTTCAAGCAACATGAGTGTCTATAAGTTCCTCAATGAGCTTTATACAAGTTTTACGAACTTATGAAACATCTAACAATGCGTTTCTAGGATTCTCAACCAAGTTTTATGCAACAAGAGTGCTTATAAAATCGTCAATGAGCTTTGTACAAGTTTGACGAACTTATGAAATATCTAACAACGTGGTTGCTAATACTCTAAACAAGGTTTCATGAAACATGAGTGCTTATAAGTATCTCAATGAGCGTTGTACAAGTTGGACAAACTTATGAAACATCTAACAACGTGGTTTCAAGGACTCTAAACCAAGTTTCATGAAACATGAGTGCTTACAAGTGTCTCAATGAAATTTGTACAAGTTTTAAGAACTTACGAAACATCTAACAACGCGTTTCTAGGACTCTAAACCAAGCTTCATGCAACATGAGTGCTTACAAGTTCCTCAATGAGCTTTGTTAAAGTTTGACGAACTTATGAAACATTTAACAACGTGGTTTCTAGGACTCTAAACCAAGCTTCATGCAACATGAGTGCTTATAAGTGTCTCAATGAGCTTTGTATTAGGTTGACGAACATATGAAACATCTAACAATGCGTTTCTAGGACTCTAAACCAAGTTTCATGCAACATGAGTGCTTATAAGTGTCTCAATTAGCTTTGTACAAGTTTCACGAACTTATGAAACATCTAACAACGCGTTTCTAAGAATCTAAACCAAATTTCAATCAACATGAGTGCTTATAAGTGTCTTTATGAACTTTGTACAAGTTTGACGAACTTACGAAACATCTACCAACATTTTTCTAGGACTCTAAACCAAGTTTCATGCAACATGAGTGTTTATAAGTGTCTCAATGAGCTTTGTACAAGTTTGACGATCTTATGCAACATCTAACAACACGTTTCTAGGGACCTAACACCGTTGTTTGTAGGACTATAAACCAAGTTTCATGCAACATGAGTGCTTATAAGAATCTCAATTAGCTTTGTACAAGTTTCACGAACTTATGAAACATCTAACAACGCGTTTCTAAGAATCTAAACCAAATTTCAATCAACATGAGTGCTTATAAGTGTCTTTATGAACTTTGTACAAGTTTGACGAACTTACGAAACATCTACCAACATTTTTCTAGGACTCTAAACCAAGTTTCATGCAACATGAGTGTTTATAAGTGTCTCAATGAGCTTTGTACAAATTTGACGATCTTATGCAACATCTAACAACGCGTTTCTAGGGATCTTATCCAAGTTTCATGCAACATTAGTGCTTATAAGTTCCTCAATGAGATTTGTACAAGTTTCAAGAACTTATGAAACATCTAACAACACGTTTTTAGAACACTAAACCAAATTTCATGCAACATGAGTGTTTATATGTGTCTCAATGCGCTTTGTACAAGTTTGACGAACTTATGATTCATTTAACAACGTGTTTATAGGACTCTAAACCAAGTTTCATACAACATGAATGCTTATAAGTGTCTCAATGATCTGTGTACAAGTTTGATGAATTTATGAAACATCTAACAACGTGTTTCAAGGACTCTTAACCAAGCTTCATGCAACATGAGTGCTTATAGGTATCTCAATGAGTTTCGTACAAGTTTTACGAACTTACGAAACATCTAACAATGCGATTCTAGGACTCTAAACCAAGTTTCATGCAACATGAGTGCTTATAAGTGTCTCAATGAGCTTTGTACAAGTTTGAAGATAATATGAAACATCTTACAACGCGTTTCTAGGACTCTATACCAAGTTTCATGAAGCATGAGTGCTTATAAGTATATCAATGAGCTTTGTACAAGTTTTACAAAATTCAAAACATCTAACAACGCGTATCTAGGACTCTAAACAATTTTTCATGCAACATAAGTGTTATAAGTTCATCAATGAGCTTTGTACAAGTTTGATGAACTTATCAAACATCTAACAACGTGGTTTCTAGGTCTCTAAACCAAGTTTCATTCCACATGAGTGCTTATAAGTGTCTCAATGAGTTGTTTATGGAAAATCTAACTACGCATTTCTAGGACTCTAAACCAAGCTTCATGCAACGTGACTGCTTATAAGTGTCTCAGTGAGCTTTGTACTAGGTTGAAGAACTTATGAAACATCTAACAACTTGGTTGCTAGGACTCTAAACCAAGTTTCATGCAACATGTGTTCTTATAAATATCTCAATGATCTTTGTACAATTTTGACGAACTTACGAAACATCTAACAACGCGTTTCTAAGAATCCAAACCAAGTTTCAATCAACATGAGTGCTTATAAGTGTCTTAATGAACTTTGTATAAATTTGACGAACTTACGAAACATCTATTAACATTTTTCTAGGACTCTGAACCAAGTTTCATGCAACATGAGTGTTTATAAGTGTCTCAATGAGCTTTGTACAAGTTTGACGATCTTATGCAACATCTAACAACGCGTTTCTAGGGATATTATGCAACTTCATGCAACATGAGTGCTTATAAGTTCCTCAATGAGATTTGTACAAGTTTCAAGAACTTATGAAACATCTAACAACACGTTCTTAGAACAAAAAACCAAATTTCATGCAACATGAGTGATTATAAGTGTCTCAATGCGCTTTGTACAAGTTTGACAAACTTATGATTCATTTAACAACGTGTTTCTAGGACTCTAAACCAAGTTTCATACAACATGAATGCTTATAAGTGTCAATGATTTTTGTACAAGTTTGATGAACTTATGAAACATATAACAACGTGTTTCTAGGACTCTTAATCAAGCTTCATGCAACATGAGTGCTTATAGGTATCTCAATGAGCTTTGTACATGTTTTACGAAATTACGAAACATCTAATAACGCGTATCTAGGAATCGAAACCAAGTTTCATCCAACATGAGTGCTTCTAAGTTCATCAATGAGCTTTGTACAAGTTTGAAGAACTTATCAAATATCTAACAACCAGGTTTCATTCGACAAGAGTGGTTATAAGTGTCTCAATGAGCTTTGTACAATTTTGACGAACTTACAAAACCTCAAACAAACCGATTCTAGGAATCTAAACTAAGCTTCATGCAACATGAGTACTGATAAGTGTCTCAATGAGTTTTGTACAAGTTTGAAGAACTTATCAAACATCTAACAACGTGGTTTTTAGAACTATAAACCAAATTTCATGCCACATGAGTGCTTATAGGTGTCTCAACGAGCTTTGTACAAGTTTGACAAACTTATAAAACATATAACAACGTGTTTCTAGGACTCTAAACCAAGTTTCATGCAACTTGAGTGCTTAGAAGTTCCTCAATGAGCTTTGTTCAACTTTCACGAACTTATCAAAACATCTAACTACGCGTTTCTACGACTCTATACCAAGCTTCATGCAACATGGGTGCTTATAAGGGTCTCAAGAGCTTTGTACTAGGTTGACGAACTTATAAACATCTAACAACGTGGTTCCTAGGAATCTAAACCAAATTTCATGCAACATTATTGCTTATAAGTGTCTCAATGAGCTTTGTACAAGTTTACAAAACTTACGAAAAACCTAAAAACACGGTTTCAAGGAGTCTAAACCAAGTTTCATGCAACATGAGTGCTTATAAATGTTTCAATGAGCTTTGTACAATTTTGACGAGCTTACAAAATATCTAACAATGCGTTTCTAGGACTCTAAACAAAGTTTCATGCAACATGAGTGCTTATAAGTGTCTCAATGAGCTTTGCACAAGTTTCACGAACTTATGAAACATCTAACAACGTGTTTCTAGGACTCTAAACCAAGTTTTATGCAACATGAGTATTTATAAGTGGCTCAATGAGCTTTGTACAATGTTGACGAACTTATAAAAATCTAACGACGCGTTTCTATGGCTCTAAACCAAGTTTCATGCAGCATGAGTGCTTATAAGTTTCTCAATGAGCTTTGTACGAGTTTGACGAACTTCTGAAAAATCTAACAACGTGTTTCTAGGGCTCTAAACCAAGTTTCATGCAACATGAGTGGTTATAAGTTCCTCAATGACCTTTGTACGAGGTTTCACGAACTTACGAAACATCTAACAACGGGTTTCTAGGACTCTAAACCAAGTTTTATGCAACATGAGTGCTTATAAGTGTCTCAATGAGCTTTGTACAAGTTTGACGAACTTACGAAAAATCTTACAACGCGTATCTAGGACTCTAAACCAAGTTTCATGCAACATGATTGCTAAAAAGTTCCTCAATGAGCTTTGTACTAGTTTGACGAACTTATCTAACATCTAAGAACGTGGTTTCTAGGACTCTAAACCAAGTTTCATGGCACATGAGTGCTTAAAAGTGTCTCATCGAGCTTTGTACAAGTTTGAAGAACTTACGAAACATCTAACAATGCGTATCTAGGACTCTAAACAATGCTTCATGAAACATGAGTCCTTATAAGTGTCTCAATGAGTTTTGTACAAGTTTGACGAACTTATAAAACATCTAAAAAGGTGGTTTCTCGGACTCTAAACCAAGTTTCATGCCACATGAGTGCTTATAATTGTCTCAATGAGCTTTGTACAAGTTTGACGAACTTATAAAACATCTAACAACGCGTTTCTAGGACTCTAAACAAAGTTTCATGAAACATGATTGCTTCTAAGTGTCTCAATGAGCTTTGTACAAGTTTGAAGAACTTATGAAACATCTAACAACGCGTTTCTAGGACTCTAAACCAAGTTTCATGCAACATAAGTGCTTAAAAGTGTCTCAATGAGCTTTGTACAATTTTGTCGAATTTACGAAACATCTAACAACGTGTTTCTAGGATTCTAAACCAAGCTTCATTTAACATGAGTGCTTATAAATGTCTTAATGAGCTTTGTACAAGTTTGACGAACTTACGAAAAAATCTAAAAACGCGTATCGAGGACTCTAAACCAAGTTTCATGCAACATGAGTGCTTATAAGTTCCTCAATGAGCTTTGTACAAGTTTTACGAACTTATCAAACATCTAACAACCTGGTTTCTAGGACTCTAAACCAGGTTTCATGCCACATGGGTGCTTATAAGTGTCTCAATGAGCTTTGTACAAGTTTGACAAACTTATAAAACATCTAACAACGCGTTTCTAGGACTTTAAACCAAGTTGCATGCAACATAAGTGTTCATAAGTGTCTCAATGAGTTTTTGTAAAAGTTTGACGAACTTATGAAACATCTAACAACACGTTTCTAGGACTCTAAACCAAGTTTCATGCAACATGAATGCTTATAAGTGTCTCAATGAGCTTTGTACAAGTTTGTCAAATTTACGAAACATCTAACAACATGGGTGCTTATAAATGTCTTAATGAGCTTTGTACAAGTTTGACGAACTTACGAAACATCTAAAAACGCGTATCGAGGACTCTAAATCAAGTTTCATGCAACATGAGTGCTTATAAGTTCCTTAATGAGCTTTGTAGAAGTTTGACGAACCTATTAAACTTCTAACAACGTGGTTTCTAAGACTCTAAACCAAGTTCCATGCAACATGAGTGATTATAAGTGTCTCAATGAGCTTTCTACAAGTTTGAAGAACTTATGAAACATCTAACAACGTGGTTTCTAGGAATCTAAACCAGGTTTCATGCCACATGATTGCTTATAAGTGTCTCAATGAGCTTTGTACAAGTTTGAAGAACTTATAAAACATCTAACAACGCGTTTCGGGACTCTAAACACAGTTTCATGCAACATGAGTGCTTTGTAAAAGTTTATGAGCTTTGTAAAATTTACGAAACATCTAACAACGCGTTTCTAGGATTCTTAACCAATCTTCATGCAACATGAGTGCTTATAAATATTTTAATGAGCTTTGTACAAGTTTGACGAAGTTACGAAACATCTATAAACGCGTATCGAGGACTCTAAACCAAGTTTCATGCAACATGAGTGCTTATAAGTTCCTCAATGAGCGATGTACAAGTTTGACGAACTTATGAAACATCTAACAACGTGGTTTCTAGGACTCTAAACCAGGTTTCATGCCACATGAGTGCTTATAAGTGTCTCAATGAGCTTTGTACAAGTTTGACGAACTTATAAAACTTCTAACAACGCGTTTCTAGGACTCGAAACCAAGTTTCATGCAACATGAGTGCTTATAAGTGTCTCAATGAGCTTTGTACAAGTTTAACGAACTTATAAATCATCTAAAAACGCGATAGTAGGACTCTAAACCAAGTTTCATGCAACATTAGTGCTTGTAAGTGTCTCAATGAGCTTTGTACAAGTTTAACGAACTTATAAAACATCTAACAACGCGATTCTAGGACTCTAAAAAGAGTTTCATGCAACATGAGTGCTTATTAGTTCCTCAATGAGCTTTGTACAAGTTTGACGAACTTATAAAACATCTACCAACGCGTTTCTAGGACTCTAAACCTAGTTTCATGCAACATGAATGCTTATAAGTGTCTCAATGAGCTTTGTACAAGTTTGTCGAATTTACGAAACATCTAACAACGCGTTTCTAGGACTCTAAACCAGGTTTCATGCCACATGAGTGCTTATAAGCGTCTCAATGAGCTTTGTACAAGTTTGACGAACTTATAAAACTTCTAACAACGCGTTTCTAGGACTCGAAACCAAGTTTCTTGCAACATGAGTGCTTATAAGTGTTTCAATGAGCTTTTTACAAGTTTAACGAACTTATAAAACATCTAAAAACGCGTTTCTAGGACTCGAAATCAAGTTTCATGCAACATGAGTGCTTATAAGTGTCTCAATGAGCTTTGTACAAGTTTGACGAACTTATCAAACATCTAACAACGTAGTTTCTAAGACTCTAAACCATGTTTCATGCCACATGAGTGCTTATAAGTGTCTCAATGAGCTTTGTACAAGTTTGACAAACTTATAAAACATCTAACAACGCGTTTCTAGGACTCTAAACCAAGTTGCATGCAACATGAGTGCTTATAAGTGTCTCAATGAGCTTTTTACAAGTTTGACGAACTTATAAAACATCTAACAACACGTTTCTAGGACTCTAAACCAAGTTTCATGCAACATGAGTGCTTATAAGTGTCTCAATGAAATTTGTACAAGTTTCACGAACTTATGAAACATCTAACAACGCGTTTCTAGGACTCTAAACCAAGTTTCATGCAACATGAGTGTTTATAAGTATCTCAATGAGCTTTGTACAAGTTTTAAAAACTTATGCAACATCTAACAACACATTTCTAGTGCTCGAACCCAAGTTTCATGCAATATGAGTGCTGATAAGTTCATCACAGAGATTTTTACAAGTTTCATGAACTTATGGAACATCTAACAAAACGTTTTTAGAACTCTAAACCAAGTTTCTTGCAAAATGAGCGCTTATAAGTGTCTCAATGAGCTTTGTACAAGTTTGACGAACTTACGAAACATCTAAAAACGCGTATCGAGGACTCTAAACCAAGTTTCATGCAACATGAGTGCTTATAAGTTCATCAATGAGCTTTGTACAAGTTTGACGAACTTATGAAACATCTAACAACGCGTTTCTAGGACTCTAAAGCAAGTTTCATGCAAGATGAATGCTTATAAGTGTCTCAATAAGCTTTGGACAAGTTTGTCGAATTTATGAAACATCTAACAACATGAGTGCTTATAAATGTCTTAATGAGCTTTGTACAAGTTTGACGAACTTACGAAACATCTAACAACGCGTTTCTAGGACTCTAAACAAAGTTTCATGAAACATGATTGCTTCTAAGTGTCTCAATGAGCTTTGTACAAGTTTGAAGAACTTATGAAACATCTAACAACGCGTTTCTAGGACTCTAAACCAAGTTTCATGCAACATAAGTGCTTAAAAGTGTCTCAATGAGCTTTGTACAATTTTGTCGAATTTACGAAACATCTAACAACGTGTTTCTAGGATTCTAAACCAAGCTTCATTTAACATGAGTGCTTATAAATGTCTTAATGAGCTTTGTAGAAGTTTGACGAACTTACGAAAAAATCTAAAAACGCGTATCGAGGACTCTAAACCAAGTTTCATGCAACATGAGTGCTTATAAGTTCCTCAATGAGCTTTTTACAAGTTTTACGAACTTATCAAACATCTAACAACCTGGTTTCTAGGACTCTAAACCAGGTTTCATGCCACATGGGTGCTTATAAGTGTCTCAATAAGCTTTGTACAAGTTTGACAAACTTATAAAACATCTAACAACGCGTTTCTAGGACTTTAAACCAAGTTGCATGCAACATAAGTGTTCATAAGTGTCTCAATGAGTTTTGTAAAAGTTTGACGAACTTGTGAAACATCTAACAACACGTTTCTAGGACTCTAAACCAAGTTTCATGCAACATGAATGCTTATAAGTGTCTCAATGAGCTTTGTACAAGTTTGTCAAATTTACGAAACATCTAACAACATGGGTGCTTATAAATGTCTTAATGAGCTTTGTACAAGTTTGACGAACTTACGAAACATCTAAAAACGCGTATCGAGGACTCTAAATCAAGTTTCATGCAACATGAGTGCTTATAAGTTCCTCAATGAGCTTTGTAGAAGTTTGACGAACCTATTAAACTTCTAACAACGTGGTTTCTAAGACTCTAAACCAAGCTCCATGCAACATGAGTGATTATAAGTGTCTCAATGAGCTTTCTACAAGTTTGAAGAACTTATGAAACATCTAACAACGTGGTTTCTAGGAATCTAAACCAGGTTTCATGCCACATGATTGCTTATAAGTGTCTCAATGAGCTTTGTACAAGTTTGAAGAACTTATAAAACATCTAACAACGCGTTTCTGGGACTCTAAACACAGTTTCATGCAACATGAGTGCTTATAAGTGTCTCAATGAGCTTTGTAAAAGTTTATCGAATTTACGAAACATCTAACAACGCGTTTCTAGGATTCTTAACCAATCTTCATGCAACATGAGTGCTTATAAATATTTTAATGAGCTTTGTACAAGTTTGACGAAGTTACGAAACATCTATAAACGCGTATCGAGGACTCTAAACCAAGTTTCATGCAACATGAGTGCTTATAAGTTCCTCAATGAGCGATGTACAAGTTTGACGAACTTATGAAACATCTAACAACGTGGTTTCTAGGACTCTAAACCAGGTTTCATGCCACATGAGTGCTTATAAGTGTCTCAATGAGCTTTGTACAAGTTTGACGAACTTATAAAACTTCTAACAACGCGTTTCTAGGACTCGAAACCAAGTTTCATGCAACATGAGTGCTTATAAGTGTCTCAATGAGCTTTGTACAAGTTTAACGAACTTATAAATCATCTAAAAACGCGATAGTAGGACTCTAAACCAAGTTTCATGCAACATTAGTGCTTGTAAGTGTCTCAATGAGCTTTGTACAAGTTTAACGAACTTATAAAACATCTAACAACGCGATTCTAGGACTCTAAAAAGAGTTTCATGCAACATGAGTGCTTATTAGTTCCTCAATGAGCTTTGTACAAGTTTGACGAACTTATAAAACATCTACCAACGCGTTTCTAGGACTCTAAACCTAGTTTCATGCAACATGAATGCTTATAAGTGTCTCAATGAGCTTTGTACAAGTTTGTCGAATTTACGAAACATCTAACAACGCGTTTCTAGGACTCTAAACCAGGTTTCATGCCACATGAGTGCTTATAAGCGTCTCAATGAGCTTTGTACAAGTTTGACGAACTTATAAAACTTCTAACAACGCGTTTCTAGGACTCGAAACCAAGTTTCTTGCAACATGAGTGCTTATAAGTGTTTCAATGAGCTTTTTACAAGTTTAACGAACTTATAAAACATCTAAAAACGCGTTTCTAGGACTCGAAATCAAGTTTCATGCAACATGAGTGCTTATAAGTGTCTCAATGAGCTTTGTACAAGTTTGACGAACTTATCAAACATCTAACAACGTAGTTTCTAAGACTCTAAACCATGTTTCATGCCACATGAGTGCTTATAAGTGTCTCAATGAGCTTTGTACAAGTTTGACAAACTTATAAAACATCTAACAACGCGTTTCTAGGACTCTAAACCAAGTTGCATGCAACATGAGTGCTTATAAGTGTCTCAATGAGCTTTTTACAAGTTTGACGAACTTATAAAACATCTAACAACACGTTTCTAGGACTCTAAACCAAGTTTCATGCAACATGAGTGCTTATAAGTGTCACAATGAAATTTGTACAAGTTTCACGAACTTATGAAACATCTAACAACGCGTTTCTAGGACTCTAAACCAAGTTTCATGCAACATGAGTGTTTATAAGTATCTCAATGAGCTTTGTACAAGTTTTAAAAACTTATGCAACATCTAACAACACATTTCTAGTGCTCGAACCCAAGTTTCATGCAATATGAGTGCTGATAAGTTCATCACAGAGATTTTTACAAGTTTCATGAACTTATGGAACATCTAACAAAGCGTTTTTAGAACTCTAAACCAAGTTTCTTGCAAAATGAGCGCTTATAAGTGTCTCAATGAGCTTTGTACAAGTTTGACGAACTTACGAAACATCTAAAAACGCGTATCGAGGACTCTAAACCAACTTTCATGCAACATGAGTGCTTATAAGTTCATCAATGAGCTTTGTACAAGTTTGACGAACTTATGAAACATCTAACAACGCGTTTCTAGGACTCTAAAGCAAGTTTCATGCAAGATGAATGCTTATAAGTGTCTCAATAAGCTTTGGACAAGTTTGTCGAATTTATGAAACATCTAACAACATGAGTGCTTATAAATGTCTTAATGAGCTTTGTACAAGTTTGACGAACTTACGAAACATCTAAAAACGCGTATCGAGGACTCTAAACCAGGTTTCATGCCACATGAGTGATTATAAGCGTCTCAATGAGCTTTGTACAAGTTTGACGAACTTATAAAACTTCTAACAACGCGTTTCTAGGACTCAAAACCAAGTTTCATGCAACATGAGTGCTTATAAGTGTTTCAATGAGCTTTTTACAAGTTTAACGAACTTATAAAACATCTAAAAACGCGTTTCTAGGACTCGAAATCAAGTTTCATGCAACATGAGTGCTTATAAGTGTCTCAATGAGCTTTGTACAAGTTTGACGAACTAATCAAACATCTAACAATGTGGTTTCTAGAACTCTAAACCAGGTTTCATGCCACATGATTGCTTATAAGTGTCTCAATGAGCTTTGTACAAGTTTGACGAACTTATAAAACATCTAACAACGTGTTTCTAGGACTCTAAACCAAGTTTCATGCAACATGAGTGCTTATAAGTGTCTCAATGAGCTTTGTACAAGTTTTTCGAATTTACGAAACATCTAACAACGTTTTTCTAGGATTCTAAACCAAGCTTCATGCAACATGAGTTCTTATAAATGTCTTAATGAGCTTTGTACAAGTTTGACGAACTTTCAAAACATCTAAAAACGTGTATCGAGGACTCTAAACCAAGTTTCATGCAACATGAGTGCTTATAAGTTCCTCAATGAGCGTTGTACAAATTTGACGAACTTATAAGTGTCTCAATGAGCTTTGTATAAGTTTGACGAACTTATAAAACATCTAACAAGGCGTTTCTAGGACTCGAAACCAAGTTTCATGCAACATGACTGCTTATAAGTGTCTCAATGATCTTTGTACAAGTTTAACGAACTTATAAAACATCTAAAAACGCGTTTCTAGGACTCTAAACCATGTTTCATGCAACATGAGTGCTTATAAGTGTCTCAATGAGCTTTGTACAAGTTTCACGAACTTATGAAACATCTAACAACGCGTTTCTAGGACTCTAAACCAAGTTTCATGAAACATGATTGTTTTAAGTGTCTCAATGAGCTTTGTACAAGTTTAAAATTTTTTTGCAACATCTAACAACGCATTTCTAGGGCTCTAACCCAAGTTTCATGCAACATAAGTGCTTATAACTTCCTAAATGAGATTTGTATAAGTTTCACGAGCTTATGAAACATCTAACAAAGCGTATTTAGAATTCTAAACCAAGTTTCTTGCAAAATGAGCGCTTATAAGTGTCTGAATGAGCTTTGTACAAGTTTGACGAACTTACGAAAAATCTAAAAACGTGTATCGAGGACTCTAAACCAAGTTTCATGCAACATGAGTGCTTATAAGTTCCTCAATGAGATTTGTATAAGTTTCATGAGCTTATGAAACATCTAACAAAGTGTATTTAGAATTCTAAACCAAGTTTCTTGCAAAATGAGCGCTTATAAGTGTCTGAATGAGCTTTGTACAAGTTTGACGAACTTACGAAAAATCTAAAAACGCGTATCGAGGACTCTAAACCAAGTTTCATGCAACATGAGTGCTTATAAGTTCCTCAATGAGCTTTGTACAAGTGTGACGAACTTATCAAACATCTAACAATGTGGTTTCTAGGACTCTAAACCAGGTTTCATGCCACATGAGTGCTTATAAGTGTCTCAATGAGCTTTGTACAAGTTTGACAAACTTATAAAACATCTAACAACGCGTTTCTAGGACTCTAAACCAAGTTGCATGCAACATGAGTGCTTATAAGTGTCTCAATGAGCTTTGTCAAGTTTGACGAACTTATAAAACATCTAACAACGCGTTTCTATGACTCTAAACAAGGTTTCATGCAATTTGAGTGTTTATAAGTGTCTCAATGAAATTTGTACAAGTTTCACGAACTTATGAAACATCTAAAAACGCGTTTCTAGGAATCTAAACCAAGTTTCATGCAACATGAGTGTTTATAAGTGTATCAATGAGCTTTGTACAAGTTTGAAAAACTTATGCAACATATAACAACGCATTTCTAGTGCTCTAACCCAAGTTTCATGCAATATGAGTGCTTATAAGTTCCTCAATGATATTCTTACAAGTTTCATGAACTTATGAGACATCTAACATAGCGTTTTTAGAATTCTAAACCAAGTTTCTTTCAAAACGAGCGCTTATAAGTGTCTCAATGAGCTTTGTACAAGTTTGACGAACTTACGAAAAATCTAAAAACGCGTATCGAGGACTCTAAACCAAGTTTCATGCAACATGAGTGCTTATAAGTTCCTCAATGAGCTTTGTACAAGTTTGACGAACTTATCAAACATCTAACAACGTGGTTTCTAGGACTCTAAACCAGGTTTCATGCCACATGAGTGCTTATAAGTGTCTCAATGAGCTTTGTACAAGTTTGAAAAACTTATAAAACATCTAACAACGCGTTTATAGGACTCTAAACCAAGTTGCATGCAACATGAGTGCTTATAAGTGTCTCAATGAACTTTGTACAAGTTTGACGAACTTATAAAACATCTAACAACGCGTTTCTAGGACTTTAAACATAGTTTCATGCAACATGAGTGCTTATAAGCGTCTCAATGAAATTTGTACAAGTTTCACGAACTTACGTAACATCTAACAACGCGTTTCTAGGACTCTAAACCAAGTTTCATGAAACATGAACTTATGAAGCGTTTTTAGAACTCTAAACCAAGTTTATTGCAAAATGAAAGCTTATAAGTGTCTCAATGAGCTTTGTACAAGTTTGACCAACTTATGAAAAATCTAACAACGTGGTTTCTAGGACTCTAAACCAAGCTTCATTCAACATGAGTGTTTATAAGTGTCTCAATGAGTTTGTACAAGTTTGACGAACTTATGAAATATCCAACAACATGGTTTCTAGGACTCTAAACCAAGTTTAAAGCCATATGAGTGGTTATAAGTGTCTCAATGAGCTTTGTCCAAGTTTGACAAACTTATAACACATCTAATAATGCTTTTCTAGGACTCAAAACCAAGTTTCATGCAACATGAGTTCTTATAATTGTCTCAATGATATTTGTACAAGTTTGACGAACTTATGAAACATCTAACAATGCGTTTTGAGGACTCTAATCCAAGTTTCATCCAACATGAGTGTTAGGAAGTGTCTCAATGAGCTTTGTACAAGTTTGAAGAACTTAAGAAACATCTCGACAACGCGTTTCTAGGACTCTAAACCAAACTTCATGAAACATGAGTGCTTATAAGTGTCTTAATGAGCTTTGTACAAGTTTGACGAACTTACGAAACATCTAAAAATGCGTATCCATGACTCTAAAAACAAGTTTCATTCAAAATGATGGCTTATAAGTTCCTCAATGTGCTTTGTACAAGTTTGACGAACTTATCAAACATCTAACAACGTGGTTTCCTGGACTCCAAACTAGGTTTCATGCCACATGAGTGCTTATAAGTGTCTCAATGAGCTTTATCAAGTTTGACGAACTTATAAAACATTAAAAGGCGTTTCTAGGACTCTAAACCAACGTTCATGCATCTTTATACAAGTTTGACAAAATTATGAAACATCTAACAACGTGGTTTCTAGGATTCTTAACCAAGCTTCATGCAACATGAGTGTTTATAAGTGTCTCAATGAGCTTTGTGCAAGTTTGAAGAATTTATAAAACATCTAACAACGCTTTTCTAGGACACTAAACCAAGATCCATGCAACTTGAGTGCTTAAAAGTGTCTCAATGAGCTTTGTACAAGTTTGACGACTTTACGAAACATCTTACAACGGGTATCTAGGACTCTAAACCAATCTTCATGCAATATGAGTGCTTATAAGTGTCTCAATGAGCTTTGTACAAGTTTGAAGAACTTATGAAACATCTAACAAATTGGTTTCAAGGACTCTAAACCAAGTTTCATGCCACATGAGTGCTTATAAGTGTCTCAATGAGCTTTGTAAAATTTTGACGAACTTATAAAACATATAACAACGCGTTTCTAGGACTCTAAACCAAGTTTAATGCAACATGAGTGCTTCTAAGTGTCTCAATGAGCTTTGTACAAGTTTGACGAACTTATGAAACATCTAACAACGCGTTTCTAGGACTCTAAACCAAGTTTCATGCAACATGAGTGCTTATAAGTGTCTCAATGAGATTTCTACAAGTTTGTGGAACTTACGAAACATCTAACAATGCGTTTCTAGGATTCTAAACAAGGCTTCATGCAACATGAGTGCTTATAAGTTCCTCAATGAGCTTTGTACAATTTTGACGAACTTATCAAACATCTAACAACGTGGTTTCTAGGACTCTAAACCAGGTTTCATGCCACATGAGTGCTTATAAGTGTCTCAATGAGCTTTGTACAAGTTTGACGAACTTATTAAACATCTTACAACCCGTTTCTAGGACTCTAAACCAAGTTTCATTCAATATGAGTGCTTATAAGTGTCTCAATGAGCTTTGTACAAGTTTGAAGAACTTAGAAAACATCTAACAACGCGTTTCTAGGACTCTAAACCAAGTTTCATGCAACATGAGTGCTTATAGGTGTCGTAATGAGCTTTCTACAACTTTCACGAACTTATGGAACAACTAACTACGCGTTTCTACGACTCTATACCGAGCTTCATGCAACATATAGTGCTTATAAGTGTCTCAATGAGCTTTGTACTATATTACCGAACTTATGAAACATATAACAACGTGGTTGCTAAGACTCTAAACTAATTTTAATGCAACATGAGTGCTTATATGTGTTTCAATAAGCTGTGTACAAGTTTGACTAACTAACGAAACATCTAACAACGCGGCTTCTAGGACTTTAAACCAAGTTTCATGAAACATGAGTGTCTCGCCGAGCTTTGTACAATTTTGACGAACTTACGAAACATCAAACAACGCGTTTCTAGGACTCTAAACCAATTTTCAGGCAACATGAGTGCTTATAAGTGTCTCAATGAGCTTTGTACAAGTTTGACGAACTTATAAAACATCTAACAACGCGTTTATATGACTCTATACCAAGCTTCATGCAACATGAGTTCTTATAAGTGTCTCAATAAGCTTTGTACTAGGTTGACGAACTTATGAAACATCTAACAACGTGTTTTCTAAGACTTTAAACCAATTTTCATGCAACATGAGTGCTTCTATGTGTTTCAATGAACTTTGTACAAGTTTGACGAACTTACGAAACATCTAACAATGCGGCTTCTAGGACTCTAAACCAAGTTTCATGAAACATGAGTGCTTGTAAGTGTCTCAATCAGCTATGTACAATTTTGACGAACATACGAAACAACTAACAACGCGTTTCTAGGAATCCAAACAAAGTTTCATGCAACATGAGTGTTTATAAGTTCCTCAATGAGCTTTGTACAAGTTTGACGAAATTACCAAACATCTAACAACGTGCTTTCTAGGACTGTAAACCAGGTTTCATGCCACATGAGTGCTTATAAGTGTCTCAATGAGCTTTGTACAAGGTTGACGAACTTATAAAAGATCTTACAACCCGTTTCTAGGACTCTAAACCAAGTTTCATGCAATTTGAGTGATTATAAGTGTCTCAATGAGCGTTGTACAAGTTTAAAGAACTTAGAAAACATCTAACAACGCGTTTCTAGGACTCTAAACCAAGTTTCATGCAACATGAGTTCTTATAGGTGTCATAATGAGCTTTGTACAAGTTTCATGAACTTATGAAACATCTAACAAAGCGTTTTTAGAACTCTAAACCAAGTTTATTGCAAAATGAAAGCTTATAAGTGTCTCAATGAGCTTTGTACAAGTTTGACCAACTTATGAAAAATCTAACAACGTGGTTTCTAGGACTCTAAACCAAGCTTCATTCAACATGAGTGTTTATAAGTGTCTCAATGAGTTTGTACAAGTTTGACGAACTTAAGAAATATCCAACAACATGGTTTCTAGGACTCTAAACCAAGTTTAAAGCCATATGAGTGGTTATAAGTGTCTCAATGAGCTTTGTCCAAGTTTGACAAACTTATAACACATCTAATAATGCTTTTCTAGGACTCAAAACCAAGTTTCATGCAACATGAGTTCTTATAATTGTCTCAATGATATTTGTACAAGTTTGACGAACTTATGAAACATCTAACAATGCGTTTCGAGGACTCTAATCCAAGTTTCATCCAACATGAGTGTTAGGAAGTGTCTCAATGAGCTTTGTACAAGTTTGAAGAACTTAAGAAACATCTGACAACGCGTTTCTAGGACTCTAAACCAAACTTCATGAAACATGAGTGCTTATAAGTGTCTTAATGAGCTTTGTACAAGTTTGACGAACTTACGAAACATCTAAAAATGCGTATCCATGACTCTAAAAACAAGTTTCATTCAAAATGATGGCTTATAAGTTCCTCAATGTGCTTTGTACAAGTTTGACGAACTTATCAAACATCTAACAACGTGGTTTCCTGGACTCCAAACTAGGTTTCATGCCACATGAGTGCTTATAAGTGTCTCAATGAGCTTTATCAAGTTTGACGAACTTATAAAACATTAAAAGGCGTTTCTAGGACTCTAAACCAACGTTCATGCATCTTTATACAAGTTTGACAAAATTATGAAACATCTAACAACGTGGTTTCTAGGATTCTTAACCAAGCTTCATGCAACATAAGTGTTTATAAGTGTCTCAATGAGCTTTGTGCAAGTTTGAAGAATTTATAAAACATCTAACAACGCTTTTCTAGGACAATAAACCAAGATCCATGCAACTTGAGTGCTTAAAAGTGTCTCAATGAGCTTTGTACAAGTTTGACGACTTTACGAAACATCTTACAACGCGTATCTAGGACTCTAAACCAATCTTCATGCAATATGAGTGCTTATAAGTGTCTCAATGAGCTTTGTACAAGTTTGAAGAACTTATGAAACATCTAACAAATTGGTTTCAAGGACTCCAAACCAAGTTTCATGCCACATGAGTGCTTATAAGTGTCTCAATGAGCTTTGTAAAATTTTGACGAACTTATAAAACATATAACAACGCGTTTCTAGGACTCTAAACCAAGTTTAATGCAACATGAGTGCTTCTAAGTGTCTCAATGAGATTTCTACAAGTTTGTGGAACTTACGAAACATCTAACAATGCGTTTCTAGGATTCTAAACAAGGCTTCATGCAACATGAGTGCTTATAAGTTCCTCAATGAGCTTTGTACAATTTTGACGAACTTATCAAACATCTAACAACGTGGTTTCTAGGAATCTAAACCAGGTTTCATGCCACATGAGTGCTTATAAGTGTCTCAATGAGCTTTGTACAAGTTTGAGAACTTATAAAACATCTTACAACCCGTTTCTAGGACTCTAAACCAAGTTTCATTCAATATGAGTGCTTATAAGTGTCTCAATGAGCTTTGTACAAGTTTGAAGAACTTAGAAAACATCTAACAACGCGTTTCTAGGACTCTAAACCAAGTTTCATGCAACATGAGTGCTTATAGGTGTCGTAATGAGCTTTCTACAACTTTCACGAACTTATGGAACAACTAACTACGCGTTTCTACGACTCTATACCAAGCTTCATGCAACATATAGTGCTTATAAGTGTCTCAATGAGCTTTGTACTATATTACCGAACTTATGAAACATATAACAACGTGGTTGCTAAGACTCTAAACTAATTTTAATGCAACATGAGTGCTTATATGTGTTTCAATAAGCTGTGTACAAGTTTGACTAACTAACGAAACATCTAACAACGCGGCTTCTAGGACTTTAAACCAAGTTTCATGAAACATGAGTGTCTCAGCGAGCTTTGTACAATTTTGACGAACTTACGAAACATCAAACAACGCGTTTCTAGGACTCTAAACCAATTTTCAGGCAACATGAGTGCTTATAAGTGTCTCAATGAGCTTTGTACAAGTTTGACGAACTTATAAAACATCTAACAACGCGTTTATATGACTCTATACCAAGCTTCATGCAACATGAGTTCTTATAAGTGTCTCAATAAGCTTTGTACTAGGTTGACGAACTTATGAAACATCTAACAACGTGTTTTCTAAGACTTTAAACCAATTTTCATGCAACATGAGTGCTTCTATGTGTTTCAATGAACTTTGTACAAGTTTGGCGAACTTACGAAACATCTAACAATGCGGCTTCTAGGACTCTAAACCAAGTTTCATGAAACATGAGTGCTTGTAAGTGTCTCAATCAGCTATGTACAATTTTGACGAACATACGAAACAACTAACAACGCGTTTCTAGGAATCCAAACAAAGTTTCATGCAACATGAGTGTTTATAAGTTCCTCAATGAGCTTTGTACAAGTTTGACGAAATTACCAAACATCTAACAACGTGCTTTCTAGGACTGTAAACCAGGTTTCATGCCACATGAGTGCTTATAAGTGTCTCAATGAGCTTTGTACAAGGTTGACGAACTTATAAAAGATCTTACAACCCGTTTCTAGGACTCTAAACCAAGTTTCATGCAATTTGAGTGATTATAAGTGTCTCAATGAGCGTTGTACACGTTTAAAGAACTTAGAAAACATCTAACAACGCGTTTCTAGGACTCTAAACCAAGTTTCATGCAACATGAGTTCTTATAGGTGTCATAATGAGCTTTGTACAAGTTTCATGAACTTATGAAACATCTAACAAAGCGTTTTTAGAACTCTAAACCAAGTTTATTGCAAAATGAAAGCTTATAAGTGTCTCAATGAGCTTTGTACAAGTTTGACCAACTTATGAAAAATCTAACAACGTGGTTTCTAGGACTCTAAACCAAGCTTCATTCAACATGAGTGTTTATAAGTGTCTCAATGAGTTTGTACAAGTTTGACGAACTTAAGAAATATCCAACAACATGGTTTCTAGGACTCTAAACCAAGTTTAAAGCCATATGAGTGGTTATAAGTGTCTCAATGAGCTTTGTCCAAGTTTGACAAACTTATAACACATCTAATAATGCTTTTCTAGGACTCAAAACCAAGTTTCATGCAACATGAGTTCTTATAATTGTCTCAATGATATTTGTACAAGTTTGACGAACTTATGAAACATCTAACAATGCGTTTCGAGGACTCTAATCCAAGTTTCATCCAACATGAGTGTTAGGAAGTGTCTCAATGAGCTTTGTACAAGTTTGAAGAACTTAAGAAACATCCGACAACGCGTTTCTAGGACTCTAAACCAAACTTCATGAAACATGAGTGCTTATAAGTGTCTTAATGAGCTTTGTACAAGTTTGACGAACTTACGAAACATCTAAAAATGCGTATCCATGACTCTAAAAACAAGTTTCATTCAAAATGATGGCTTATAAGTTCCTCAATGTGCTTTGTACAAGTTTGACGAACTTATCAAACATCTAACAACGTGGTTTCCTGGACTCCAAACTAGGTTTCATGCCACATGAGTGCTTATAAGTGTCTCAATGAGCTTTATCAAGTTTGACGAACTTATAAAACATTAAAAGGCGTTTCTAGGACTCTAAACCAACGTTCATGCATCTTTATACAAGTTTGACAAAATTATGAAACATCTAACAACGTGGTTTCTAGGATTCTTAACCAAGCTTCATGCAACATAAGTGTTTATAAGTGTCTCAATGAGCTTTGTGCAAGTTTGAAGAATTTATAAAACATCTAACAACGCTTTTCTAGGACAATAAACCAAGATCCATGCAACTTGAGTGCTTAAAAGTGTCTCAATGAGCTTTGTACAAGTTTGACGACTTTACGAAACATCTTACAACGCGTATCTAGGACTCTAAACCAATCTTCATGCAATATGAGTGCTTATAAGTGTCTCAATGAGCTTTGTACAAGTTTGAAGAACTTATGAAACATCTAACAAATTGGTTTCAAGGACTCCAAACCAAGTTTCATGCCACATGAGTGCTTATAAGTGTCTCAATGAGCTTTGTAAAATTTTGACGAACTTATAAAACATATAACAACGCGTTTCTAGGACTCTAAACCAAGTTTAATGCAACATGAGTGCTTCTAAGTGTCTCAATGAGATTTCTACAAGTTTGTGGAACTTACGAAACATCTAACAATGCGTTTCTAGGATTCTAAACAAGGCTTCATGCAACATGAGTGCTTATAAGTTCCTCAATGAGCTTTGTACAATTTTGACGAACTTATCAAACATCTAACAACGTGGTTTCTAGGAATCTAAACCAGGTTTCATGCCACATGAGTGCTTATAAGTGTCTCAATGAGCTTTGTACAAGTTTGACGAACTTATAAAACATCTTACAACCCGTTTCTAGGACTCTAAACCAAGTTTCATTCAATATGAGTGCTTATAAGTGTCTCAATGAGCTTTGTACAAGTTTGAAGAACTTAGAAAACATCTAACAACGCGTTTCTAGGACTCTAAACCAAGTTTCATGCAACATGAGTGCTTATAGGTGTCGTAATGAGCTTTCTACAACTTTCACGAACTTATGGAACAACTAACTACGCGTTTCTACGACTCTATACCAAGCTTCATGCAACATATAGTGCTTATAAGTGTCTCAATGAGCTTTGTACTATATTACCGAACTTATGAAACATATAACAACGTGGTTGCTAAGACTCTAAACTAATTTTAATGCAACATGAGTGCTTATATGTGTTTCAATAAGCTGTGTACAAGTTTGACTAACTAACGAAACATCTAACAACGCGGCTTCTAGGACTTTAAACCAAGTTTCATGAAACATGAGTGTCTCAGCGAGCTTTGTACAATTTTGACGAACTTACGAAACATCAAACAACGCGTTTCTAGGACTCTAAACCAATTTTCAGGCAACATGAGTGCTTATAAGTGTCTCAATGAGCTTTGTACAAGTTTGACGAACTTATAAAACATCTAACAACGCGTTTATATGACTCTATACCAAGCTTCATGCAACATGAGTTCTTATAAGTGTCTCAATAAGCTTTGTACTAGGTTGACGAACTTATGAAACATCTAACAACGTGTTTTCTAAGACTTTAAACCAATTTTCATGCAACATGAGTGCTTATATGTGTTTCAATGAACTTTGTACAAGTTTGATGAACTTACGAAACATCTAACAATGCGGCTTCTAGGACTCTAAACCAAGTTTCATGAAACATGAGTGCTTGTAAGTGTCTCAATGAGCTATGTACAATTTTGACGAACATACGAAACAACTAACAACGCGTTTCTAGGAATCCAAACAAAGTTTCATGCAACATGAGTGTTTATAAGTTCCTCAATGAGCTTTGTACAAGTTTGACGAAATTATCAAACATCTAACAACGTGTTTCTAGGACTGTAAACCAGGTTTCATGCCACATGAGTGCTTATAAGTGTCTCAATGAGCTTTGTACAAGGTTGACGAACTTATAAAAGATCTTACAACCCGTTTCTAGGACTCTAAACCAAGTTTCATGCAATTTGAGTGATTATAAGTGTCTCAATGAGCGCTGTACAAGTTTAAAGAACTTAGAAAACATCTAACAACGCGTTTCTAGGACTCTAAACCAAATTTCATGCAACATGAGTTCTTATAGGTGTCGTAATGAGCTTTGTACAAGTTTCACGAACTTATGAAACATCTAACTACGCGTTTCTACGACTCTATACCAAGCTTCATGCAACATATAGTGCTTATAAGTGTCTGAATGAGCTTTGTACTAGATTAACGAAGTTATGAAACATATAACAACGTGGTTGCTAAGACTCTAAACTAATTTTCATGCAACATGAGTGCTAATATGTGTATCAATGAGCTTTTTTCATGTTTGACTAACTAACGAAACATCTAACAACGCGGCTTCTAGGACTCTAAACCAAGTTTCATGAAACATGAGTGTTTATAAGTGTCTTAGTGAGCCTTATCAAGTTTGAAGAACTTATAAAACATTAAAAAGGCGTTTCTAGGACTCTAAACCAACTTTCATGCAACTTTATACAAGTTTGACGAACTTATGAAACATCTAACAACGTGGTTTCTAGGACTCTTAACCAAGCTTCATGCAACATGAGTGCTTATAAGTGTCTCAATGGGCTTTGTACAAGTTTGACCAACTTACAAAACATCTAACAACGCGTTTCTAAGACTCTAAACCAAGCTTCATGCAACCTGAGTGCTTATAAGTGTCTCAATGGGCTTTGTACAAGTTTGAAGAACTTATGAAACATCTAACAACGTGGTTTCTAGGACTCTAAACCAAGTTTCATGCCACATGAGTGCTTATAAGTGTCTCAATGAGCTTTGTAAAATTTTGACGAACTTATAAAACATATAACAACGCGTTTCTAGGACTCTAAACCAAGTTCCATGCAACATGAGTGCTTCTAAGTGTCTCAATGAGCTTTGTACAAGTTTGACGAATTTATGAAACATCTAACAACGCGTTTCTAGGACTCTAATCCAAGTTTCATGCAACATGAGTGATTATAAGTGTCTCAATGAGATTTGTACAAGTTTGTGGAACTTACGAAACATCTAACAACGCGTTTCTAGGATTCTAAACAAGGCTTCATGCAACATGAGTGCTTATAAGTTCCTTAATGAGCTTTGTACAAGTTTGACGAACTTATCAAACATCTAACAACATGGTTTCTAGGACTCTAAACCAGGTTTCATGCCACATGAGTGCTTATAAGTGTCTCAATGATCTTTGTACAAGTTTGACGAACTTATAAAACATCTTACAACCCGTATCTAGGACTCTAAACCAAGTTTCATGCAATATGAGTGCTTATAAGTGTCTCAATGAGCTTTGTACAAGTTTGAAGAACTTAGAAAACATCTATCAACGCGTTTCTAGAAATCTAAACCAAGTTTCATGCAACATGAGTGCTTATAGGTGTCGTAATGAGCTTTCTACAAGTTTCACCAACTTATGAAACATCTAACAACGCGGTTTCTTGGACTCTAAACCAAGTTTCATGAAACATGAGTGCTCATAAGTGTCTCAGTGAGCTTTGTACAATTTTGACGAACTTACGAAACATCAAACAACGCGTTTCTAGGACTCGAAACCAAGTTTCATGCAACATGAGTGCTTATAAGTTCATCAAGGAGCTTTGTTCAAGTTTGACGGACTTATCAACATCTAACAACGTGGTTTCTAGGACTCTAACCCAGGTTTAAAGAACTTATAAAACATCTAAAACGCTTTTCTAGGACTCTAAACCAAGTTTCACACAACATCAGTGCTTATAAGTGTTTCAATGAGCTTTTTACAAGTTTGACAAACTTATGAAATATCTAACAACGTGGTTTCTAGGACTCTAAACGAAGCTTCGTGCAACATGAGTTCTTATAAGTGTCTCAATTTTCTTTGTACAAGTTTGACGAACTTATAAAACATCTAACAACGCTTTTCTAGGACTCTAAACCAAGTTTCATGCAACATTAGTGCTTATAAGTGTCTCAATGAGCTTTGTACAAG
Source organism: Cochlearia excelsa (assembly GCA_963556525.1). Taxonomy (NCBI): domain Eukaryota; kingdom Viridiplantae; phylum Streptophyta; class Magnoliopsida; order Brassicales; family Brassicaceae; genus Cochlearia; species Cochlearia excelsa. Next base: position 30,990,776 of record OY748327.1, on the reverse strand, counting down.
TTTGACGAATTTATGAAACATCTAACAACGCATTTCTAGGACTCTAAATCAATTTTCATACAACATGAGTGCTTATAAGTGTCTCAATGAGCTTTGTACAAGTTTTACGAACTTACGAAACATCTAACTACATGTTTCTAAGAGTCTAAACCAAGCTTCATGCAACATGAGTTCTTATAAATATCTCAATGAGCTTTGTACAAGTTTGACGAACTTACGAAACATCTAATAACACGTATCGAGGACTCTAAACCAAGTTTCATGCAACATGAGTGCTTATAAGTTCCTCAATGAGCTTTGTCCAAGTTTGACGAATTTATCAAACATCTAACAACGTGGTTCCTAGTACTCTAAACCAAGTTTCAAGCTACATGAGTGCTTATAAGAGTCTCAATGAGGTTTTTACAAGTTTGAGGAACTTATAAAACATCTAAAACGCGTTTTACGACTCTTAACCAAGTTTTATGCAACATGAGTGCTTATAAGTGTCTCAATGATCTTTGTACAAGTTTGACAAACTTATCAAACATTTAACGTGGTTTCTATGACTCTAAACCATGTTTTATGCCACATGAGTGCTTATAAGTGTCTCAATGAGCTTTGTACAAGTTTGAAGAACTTATAAAACATCTACCAACGTTGTTCTAGGACTCTAAACCAAGTTTCATGAAACATGAGTGCTTTTAAGTTCCTCCATGAGCTTTGTAGAAGTTTCACGAACTTATGAAACATCTATCTATGCATTTATACAACTCTATACCAATCTTCATGAAACATGAGTGCTTATAAGTGTCTTAATGAGCTTTGTACTAGGTTGACGAACTTATGAAACATCTAACAACGTGGTTGCTAAGACTCTAAACCAATTTTCATGCAAAATGAGTGCTTATATATGTTTCAATGAGCTTTTTACTAGTTTGACGAACTTACGAAACATCTAACAACGCGGCTTCTAGGACTCTAAACCAAGTTTCATGAAACATGAGTGCTTATAAGTGTCTCAATGAGCATTATACAATTTTGACGAACTTACAAAACATCTAACAACGCTTTTCTAGAACTCTAAAACAAGTTTCATGCAACATGAATGCTTATAAGTGTCTCAATGAGCTTTTTACAACTTTCACGAACTTATGAAACATCTAACAACGCGTTTCTAGGAATCTAAACCAAGTTTCCTTCAACATGCGTGTTTTTAAGTGCCTCAATGAGCTTTGTACAAGTTTGACGAACTTATCAAACATCTAACAATGCGTTTCTAGGGCTCTAAACCAAGTTTCATGACACATTAGTGCGTATAAGTTCCTCAATGAGCTTTGTACAAGTTTCACGAACTTAATTATCAAACATCTAACAACGCGTTTCTAAGACTCTAAACCAAGCTTCATGCATCTTGAGTGCTTAGAAGTATCTCAATGAGCTTTGTACAATTTTGACAAACTTACGAAACATTTAACAACGCGTACCGAGGAATCTAAACCAAGCTTCAAGCAACATGAGTGCTTATAAGTGTCTCAATGAGCTTTGTACAAGTTTGACGAACTTATGAAACATCTAACAATGAGTTTCTAGGACTCGAAATCATGTTTCATGCAACATGAGTGTTTATAAGTGTCTCAATGAGATTTGTACAAGTTTTACGAACTTACGAAACATCTAACTACATGTTTCTAGGACTCTAAACTAAGCTTCATGCAACATGAGTTCTTATAAATGTCTCAATGAGCTTTGTACAAGTTTGACGAACTTACGAAACATCTAATAACACGTATCGAGGACTCTAAACCAAGTTTCATGCAACATGAGTGCTTATAAGTTCCTCAATGAGCTTTGTACAAGTTTGACGAATTTATCAAACATCTAACAACGTGGTTCCTAGTACTCTAAACCAAGTTTCAAGCTACATGAGTGATTATAAGAGTCTCAATGAGGTTTTTACAAGTTTGACGAACTTATAAAACATCTAAAATGCGTTTTACGACTCTAAACCAAGTTTTATGCAACATGAGTGCTTATAAGTGTCTCAATGATCTTTGTACAATCTTGACAAACTTATCAAACATCTAACGTGGTTTCTAGGACTCTAAACCATGTTTCATGCCACATGAGTGCTTATAAGTGTTTCAATGAGCTTTGTACAAGTTTGACGAACTTATAAAAGGTCTAACAACGCGGTTCTAAGACTCTAAACCAAGTTTCATGCAACATGAGTGCTTTTAAGTTCCTCAATGAGCTTTGTAGAAGTTTCACGAACTTATGAAACATCTATCTATGCGTTTATACAACTCTATACCAAGCTTCATTAAACATGAGTGCTTATAAGTGTCTCGATGAGCTTTGTACTAGGTTGACGAACTTATGAAACATCTAACAATGTGGTTGCAAAGACTCTAAACCAATTTTCATGCAAAATGAGTGCTTATATGTGTTTCAATGAGCTTTTTACAAGTTTGACGAACTTACGAAACATCTAACAACGCGGCTTCTAGGACTCTAAACCAAGTTTCATGAAACATGAGTGCTTATAAGTGTCTCAATGAGCATTATACAATTTTAACGAACTTACAAAACATCTAACAACGCGTTTCTAGAACTCTAAAACAAGTTTCATGCAACATGAGTGCTTATAAGTGTCTCAATGATCTTTTTACAACTTTCACGAACTTATGGAACATCTAACAACGTGTTTCTAGGAATCTAACCCAAGTTTCCTTCAACATGCGTGTTTTTAAGTGCCTCAATGAGTTCTGTACAAGTTTGACGAACTTATCAAACATCTAACAACGCGTTTCTAGGGCTCTAAACCAAGTTTCATGACACATTAGTGCGTATAAGTTCCTCAATGAGCTTTGTACAAGTTTCACGAACTTAATTATCAAACATCTAACAACGCGTTTCTAAGACTCTAAACCAAGCTTCATGCATCTTGAGTGCTTATAAGTGTCTCAATGAGCTTTGTACATTTTGACAAACTTACGAAACATCTAACAACGCGTACCGAGGACTCTAAACCACGCTTCATGCAACATGAGTGCTTATAAGTGTCTCAATGAGCTTTGTACAAGTTTGACGAACTTATGAAACATCTAACAACGCGTTTCTAGGACTCTAAATCAAGTTTCATGCAACATGAGTGCTTATAAGTGTCTCAATGAGATTTGTACAAGTTTTACGAACTTACGAAACATCTAACTACATGTTTCTAGGACTCTAAACCAAGCTTCATGCAACATGAGTTCTTATAAATGTCTCAATGAGCTTTGTACAAGTTTGACGAACATATAAAACATCTAACAACGCGTTTCTAGGACTCTAAACCAAGCTTCATGCAACTTGAGTGCTTATAAGTGTCTCAATGAGCTTTGTACAAGTTTGACAAACTTACGAAACATCTAACAATGCATATCGAGGACTCTAAACCAAGTTTCATCCAACATTAGTGCCTAAAAGTTCCTCAATGAGCTTTGTACAAATTTGACGAACTTATCAACATCTAAAAACGTGGTTTCTAGGACTCTAACCCAGGTATCATGCCACATGAGTGCTTATAAGTGTCTCAATGAACTTTGTACAAGTTTGAAAACTTATGAAACATCTAACAACGTGGTTTCTAGTATTCTAAACCAATCTTCATGCAACATGAGTGCTTATAAGTATCTCAATGTGATTTTTACAAGTGTGACGAACTTATAAAACATCTAACAACGCGTTTCTAGGACTCTAAACCAAGTTTCATGCAACATGAGTTCTTATAAGTGTCTCAATGAGCTTTGTACAAGTTTGAAGAACTTATGAAACATCTAACAACGCGTTTCTAGGACTCTAAACCAAGTTTCATGCATTATGAGTGCTTATAAGTGTCTCAATGAGCTTTTTACAAGTTTTACGAACTTGCGAAACATCTAACTACATGTTTCTAGGACTCTAAACCAAGCTTCATGCAACATGAGTGCTTATAAGTGTCTCAATGAGCTATGTATAAGTTTTACGAACTTACAAACCATCTAAAAACGTGTATCGAGGACTCTAAACCAAGTTTCATGCAACATGAGTGCTAATAAGTTCCTAAAGGAGCTTTGTATAAGTTTGACGAACTTATCAAACATCTAACAACGTGGTTTCTAGTACTCTAAACCAAGTTTCAAGCCACATGAGTGCTTATAAGTGTCTCAATGAGCTTTGTAAAAGTTTGAAAAACTTATAAAACATCTAAAACGCGTTTCTACGAGCTTATGATACATCTAACAATGCATTTCTTGGAATCTCATCCAAGTTTCATACAACATGAGTGCTTATAAGTGTCTCAATGATCTTTGTACAAGTTTGACGAACTTATCAAACATCTAATGTGGTTTCTAGGACTCTAAACCATGTTTCAAGCCATATGAGTGCTTATAAGTGTCTCAATGAGCTTTGTACTAGGTTGACGAACTTATAAAACATCTAACAACACGTTTCTAGGACTCTAAACCAACTTTCATGCAACATGAGTGCTTATAAGTTCCTCAACGAGCTTTGTTCAAGTTTGACGAACTTATCAACATCTAACAACGTGGTTTCTGGGACTCTAACTCAGGTTTCATGCCACATGAGTGCTTATAAGTGTCTCAATGTGCTTTGTACAAGTTTGACGAATTTATAAAACATCTAACAACGCTTTTCTATGACTCTAAACCAAGTTTCATGCAACATGAGTGCTTATAAGTGTCTCAATGAGCTTTGTACAAGTTTGACGAACTTATGAAACATCTAACACCGCGTTTCTACGACTCTTAATCAAGTTTCATGCAACATGAGTTCTTATAAGTGTCTCAATGAGCTTTGTACAAGTTTTAAGAACTTACGGAACATCTAACTACATGTTTCTAGGACTCTAAACCAAACTTCATGCAACATGAGATCTTATAAGTGTATCAATGATCTTTGTACAAGTGTGACGAATTTACGAAATATCTAACAACGCGTTTCTAGGACTCTAAACCAAGCTTCATGCAACTTGAGTGCTTATAAGTGTCTCAATGAGCTTTGTACAAGTTTGACAAAAGAAACGTCTTAAAACACGTATCGAGGACTCTAAGCCAAGTTTCATGCAAAATGATTGCTTATAAGTGTCTCAATGAGCTTTGTACATGTTTGACGAACTTATCAAATTTCTAACAACGTGGTTTCTAGGACTTGAAACCAAGTTTCATGCAACATGATTTCTTATAAGTATCTCAATTAGCTTTGTACAAGTTTCACGAACTTATGAAACATCTAACATTGCGTTTCTAGGACTCTAAACATAGTTTCATGCAACATGAGTGCTTATAGGTGTCGTAATGAGCTTTTTACAAGTTTTTCAAACTTACGAAACATCTAACAACGCGGTTTCTATGACACTAAAACAAGATTTATGCAACATGAGTGCTTATAGGTGTCTCAATTTGCTTTGTACATGTTTGACGAACTTATAAAACATCTAACAACGCGTTTCTAGGACTATAAACCAAGCTTCATGCAACTTGAGTGCTTATAAGTGTCTCAATGAGCTTTGTACAAGTTTGACAAACTTACGAAACATCTAACAACGCGTATCGAGAACTCTAAACCAAGTTTCATCCAACATGAGTGCTTATAAGTTCCTCAATGAGTTTTGTATAAATTTGACGAACTTATCAACATCTAAAAGCTTGGTTTCTAGTACTCTAACCCAGGTTTCATGTAACATGATTGCTTATAAGTGTCTCAATGAACTTTGTACAAGTTTGAAGAACTTATAAAACATCTAAAACGCGTTTCTAGGACTCTAAACGAAGTTTCACACAACATTAGTGCTGATAACTGTTTCAATGAGCTTTGTACAAATTTGACAAACTTATGAAACATCTAACAACGTGGTTTCTAGGACTCTAAACCAAGCTTCTTGCAACATGAGTGCTTATAAGTATCTCAATGTGCTTTGTACAAGTTTTACGAACTTATAAAACATCTAACAAAGCGTTTCTAGGACTCTAAACCAAGTTTCATGCAACATGAATGCTTATAATTGTCTCAATGAGATTTGTACAAGTTTAACGAACTTACGAAACATCTAACTACATGTTTCTAGGACTCTAAACCAAGCTTCATGGAACATGAACGCTTATAAGTGTCTCAATGCGCTTTGTACAAGTTTTACGAACTTACGAAACATCTAACAACGCGTATCGAGGACTTTAAACCAAGTTTCATGCAACATGAGTGCTAATAAGTTCTTCAAGGATCTTTGTACAAACTTATGAAACATCTAACAATGTGGTTTCTAGTACTCTAAACAAAGTTTCAAGCCACATGAGTGCTTATAAGTGTCTCAATGAGCTTTGTACAAGTTTGAAGAACTTATAAAACATCTAAAACGCGTTTCTACGACTCTAAACCAAGTTTTATGCAACATGAGTGCTTATAAGTGTCTCAATGATTTTTGTACAAGTTTGGCGAACTTATCAAACATCTAACGTGGTTCTAGGACTCTAAACCATGTTTCATGCCAAATGAGTGCTTCTAAGTGTATCAATGAGCTTTGTACATGTTTTACGAACTTTAAAACATCTAACAACACGTTTCTAGGACTCTAAACCAAGTTTCATGCAACATGAGTGCTTATAAGTTCCTAAATGAGCTTTGTACAAATTTGATGAACTTAAAAACATCAAAAAAACGCGTTTCTAGGACTCACCAAGTTTCATTCAACATCAATGCTAATAAGTGTCTCAATGAGCATTGTACAAGTTTGACGAACTTATGAAACATCTAAAAACGCGTTTCTAGGACTCTAAAAAAGGTTTAATGCAACATGAGTGCTTATAAATGTCTCAATGAGCTTTGTACAAGTTAGACGAACTTATGAAACATCTAACAACATGGTTTCTAGGACTCTAAACCAAGTTTCATGCAACATGAGTGTGTATAAGTATCTCAATTAGCTTTGTACAAGTTTCACGAACTTATGAAACATCTAACAACGCGTTTCTAGTACTCTGAACCAAGTTTCATGCAACATGAGTGCTTATAGGTGTCGTAATGAGTTTTTCACAATTTTGACGAACTTACGAAATATCAAACAACGCGGTTTCTAGGACACTAAAACAAGATTCATGCAACATGAGTGTTTATAGGTGTCTCAATTTGCTTTGTACAATTTTGACGAACTTACGAAACATCTAACAACGTGTTTCGAGGACTCTAAACCAAGTTTCCTTCAAAATGAGTGTTTTTAAATGTTTCAATGAGCTTTGTAAAAGTTTGACGAACTTATAAAACATCTACCAACGCGTTTCTAGGGCTCTAAACCAAGTTTCATGACACATTCGTGCGTATAAGTTCCTCAATGACCTTTGTACAAGTTTGAAGAACTTATAAAACATCTAACAACACGTTTCTAGGACTCTAAACCAAGTTTCATGCAACATGAGTGCTTATAAGTTCCTCAATGAGATTTGTACAATTTTGATGAACTTACGAAACATCAAAAAACACGTTTCTATGACTCTAAACCAAGTTTCACGCAAGATGAGTGCTTATAAGTGTGTCAATGAGCTTTTTACAAGTTTGACGAACTTATGAAACATCTAAAAACGCGTTCCTAGGACTCTAAAAAAGGTTTCATGCAACATGAGTGCTTATAAATGTCTCAATGAGCTTTGTACAAGTTAGACGAACTTATGAAACATCTAACAAAGCATTTCTAGGACTCTAAACCAAGTTTCATGCAACATAAGTGTTTATAAGTGTCTCAATGAGCTCTGTACAACTTTGACGAACTTATCAAACATCTAACAACGCGTTTCTAGTACTCTGAACCAAGTTTCATGCAACATGAGTGCTTATAGGTGTCGTAATGAGCTTTGTACATGTTTGAAAAACTTACGAAATATCTAACAACGCGGTATCTAGGACACTAAAACTAGATTCATGCAACATGAGTGTTTATAAGTGTCTCAATGAGCTTTGTACAAGTTTCACGAACTTGTGAAACATCTAACAATATATATGTTTCTAGGACTCTAAACCAATTTTCATGCAACATGAGTGTTTATAAGTGTCTCAATGGGGTTTGTACAAGGTTGAAAAACTTATGCAACATCTAACAACGCGTTTATAGGACTCTAAACTAAGTTTCATGCAACATTAGTACTTATAAGTATCTCAATTAGCTTTGTACAAGTTTTAGGAACTTATGAAACATCTTACAACGCGTTTCTAGGACTCTAAACAAATTTTCTTGCAACATGAGTGCTTATAAGTGTCGTAATGAGCTTTGTACAAGTTTGACGAACTTATGAAACATATAACAACACGTTTCTAGGACTCTAAACCAAGTTTCATGCAACATGAAGGCTTATAAGTGTATCAATGAGTTTTGTACAACTGTCACGAACTTATGAAACATCTAACAACGCGTTTCTAGGACTCTAAACTAAGTTTCATTCAACATGAGTGTTTATAAGTGTCTTAATGGGGTTTGTACAAGTTTGACGAAATTATGCAACATCTAACAACGCGTTTCTAAGGCTCTAAACCAAGTTTCATGGAACATGAGTGCTTATCAGTTCCTCAATGAGCTTTGTACAAGTTTCACGAACTTGTGAAACATCTAAGAACGCGTTTCTAGGACTCTAAACCAAGATTCATGCAACATGAGTGCTTATAAGTGTCTCAATGAGCTTTGTACTAGGTTGACGAACCTACGAAACATCTAAGAACGCGTTTCTAGGACTCTAAACCAAGATTCATGCAACATGAGTGCTTATAAGTGTCTCAATGAGCTTTGTACTAGGTTGACGAAATTATGAAAAATCTAATAACACGGTTTATAGGACTCTTAACAAATTTTCATGCAACATGAGTGTTTACAAGTGTCTCAATGAGCTTTGTTTAAGTTTGACGAACTTACAAAACATCAAACAACACGTTTTTAGGACTCTAAACCAGGCTTCATGCAACTTGAGTGCTTATAAGTGTCTTAATGATCTTTGTACAAGTTTGACGAACTTACGAAACAACTAACAACACGTATCGATGACTCCAAACCAAGCTTCATGCAAAATGAGTGCTTATAAGTGTCTAAATGAGCTTTGTACAAGTTTGACGAACTTATGAAACATCTAACAACGTGGTTTCTAGGACTATAAACCAAGTTTCATGCCACATGAGTTCTTATAAGTATCTCAATGAGCTTTGTACAAGTTTGAGGAACTTATGAAACATCTAACAACGCGTGTCTAGGACTCTAAACCAAATTTTATGCAACATGAGTTCTTATAAGTGTCTCAATGAGCTTTGTACAAGTTTGATGAATTTACGAAACATCTAACAACGCGTTTCTAGGACTCTAAACCAAGCTTCATGCAACATGAGTTCTTATAAGTGACTTAATGAGCTTTGTACAAGTTTGACGAACTTACGAAACATCTAAAAACTAGTATAGAGGACTCTAAACCAAGTTTCATGCAACATGAGTGCTTATAAGTTCCTCAATGAGCTTTGTACAAGTTTGACGAACTTATCAAACATTTAACAACGTGGTGTCTTGGACTCTAAACCAGGTTTGATGCCACGTGTGTGGTTATAAGTTTCTCAATGAGCTTTTATAAGTTTTACGAACTTATGAAATATCTAAAACGTGTTTCTAGAACTCTAAACCAACTTTCATGCAACATGAGTGCTTATAAGTGTTTTAATGAGCTTTGTACAAGTTTGACGAACTTGTGAAATATCAAAAAACTTGGTTTCTAGGACTCTAAACAAATTTTCATGCAACATGAGTGCTTATAAGGGTCTCAATGATCTTTGTACAAGTTTGACAAACTTACGAAACATCTAACAACATGTTTCTAGGACTCTAAACCAGGCTTCATGCAACTTGAGTGCTTATAAGTGTGTTAATCAGCTTTGTACAAGTTTGACGAACTTACGGAACATCTAACTACGCGTATCGAGGACTCTAAACCAAGGTTCATGCAACATGAGTGCTTATAAGTGTCTCAATGAGCTTCGTACTAGTTTCACTACAAGAATCTGCGTATATAACAACGAAAATTTTACAACGATTTTGGTCGTCGTAAATTTACGACAAAATAACGATGATTATACAACGATTTGTGCAATCGTCGTAAAGTTTACAACGATTTTGTTCGTCGTTATGTTACGACGATTTAACGACGAATTTCCGAAGATACACGTAATCGTCGTTTAATCGTCGTTTAATCGTCGTTGGTAATTTACAACGAGTTTACAACTTCTGATTTTGGGACATTTTAACAACGATTTGAAGACATTAATCTGGTAGGTGAAAACGTGTATTTACTGTTGCACCTAATTATTTACAACTTTCATTTTAGTCGTTAAATCGTTGTAAAATCGTTGTAAATCCCTTGTTGAATTATGAATTGTTGTAAATTAGTAGTTAATTTCCTTGGTAAAAAGTTGGAATATTTTTAAAAATCCTATAAATACATCCTCATCTTTCACCACAAATCACATCACCAATTTTTATCTCTCTCTCACATACGAAAAAAACTCTTTTTTTAAAAAAAAAAAACTCTTTTTTAAAAAAAAATGTCCGAAGGCGATATTTACGAAATCCGAAAGTGGATGTACATGCATCGAGACGATGACGGATCGGTGACACGGGAGTTCCTCGACGGGGTTGATATATTCACGCAGCAAGCCACAAATCTACCTGTCACTACCGAAAGCGGTAAGATGTTTTGTCCTTGTATCAAATACGACAATAGACGGTTCATTTTGGTTGAAAATGTTTGGAAGCATTTGTTAAATAGAGGATTTACACCACAATATTATATATGGTTTCAACATGGAGAAGGTTATTGTGGTAATGTTGCTAGTAGTAGTAATTATCATCAGGAATCTGTAGACTATGACAAACATGTAGAAAATGAGTATGATTATTATAATTTTCATCATGATCATGGAAATGAACCGGATAGGATAAATGACAGGGTTAGCGATGCATTTCGTCCTGAAGTTGCATTATCATCTGATGGAAATTTAGTCAAAGAACCTAATTTAGATGCTAAAAAATTCTACGACATGTTAAATGCTGCAAATCAACCAATATATGATAATTGTAGATAATGACACTCTAAATTGTCATTAGCTGCTAGAATGATGAATATTAAAACAGACCATAACTTATCTGAGGTTTGCATGGATGATTGGACTTCATTGTTAAACGAATATCTACCCTATGATAATTTAGCTGTTGAAACGTTTTATGAGATTTAAAAATTGGTTATCAGTCTTGGTCTTCCGTATCAGTTAATTGATGTCTGTGTAGACAATTGTATGATATATTGGAAAGACGAAGACATTCTTGAGGAATGTCATTTTTGCAAAAAACCAAAATATAGTCCAGAAGGAGTAGGTCGGAAGAGGGTACCGTACCAGAAAATGTGGTATCTGCCTATAACAGACAGGCTACAAAGGATGTATCACTCAGAGATGACAGCTTCTTCGATGAGGTGGCATGCAGAACATACACAGAAGCCTGAAGAGGTGACCCACCCATTAGATGCGAAAGCCTGGAAACAATTTAACTCGGTGTACCCCGATTTTGCTAGACGAAAAGGTAACGTCTACCTTGGTCTATGTACAGATGGATTTAGTCCATTTGGTATGTCACGTAGGCAGTATTCTTTATGGCCCGTCATCGTCACCCATTATAACCTCCCACCAGAGATGTGTATGCAAAGGGAATTTTTATATCTGAGTATATTAGTCCCTGGACCTAAACATCCAAAAAGATCCCTTGATGTTTTTCTAAAGCCTTTGGTGGAAGAGTTGAAGGAGTTATGGCACACTGGAGTAAGGACTTACGATTGTTCGAGGAAACGGAATTTTACAATGCGTGCAGTGCTTCTATGGACGATTAGCGACTTTCCCGCTTATGGAATGTTGTCGGGCTGGACTACACACGGACGACTCTCTTGTCCTTACTGCATGCATCGTACTGACGCCTTCCAATTGAAGCATGGAAGGAAAACTAGCTGGTTCGATTGTCACTGTCAATTTCTTAGTCTGGGCTACCCTTACCGGAAAAACAAACGAATGTTTAAAAATAACAAAGTGGTTCGTGATCCTCCACCGGTGTATTACACAGGCGAACAAGTTGAGGTGCATATGGATCATTACTTTGCGAATTACACAGTTCCCCAAGGAGGAAACTGGCATGTCCCGCCTAATATGCCGGGTGGTTATCTTAAGAAACACAATTGGCATAAGAAAAGCATTTTCTGGGAGCTTCCATACTGGAAAGATCATCTACTCCGACACAATCTTGTCGTGATGCACATAGAGAATAACTTTTTTGATAACATTATGAACACTGTTTTGAATGTGCAGGGAAAGACAAAAGACAATTTTAAATCACGTCTTGACTTGGCGGAGATATTTGCGAGATCCGAATTGCACATTGATAAAGACGGAAAAACGCCAGTACCTATATTCAGATTATCGAGTGCAGCGAAGACGTGGTTGTTCCAGTGGGTGATCTCTGAAGTTAAGTTTCCTGATGGTTTTGTTTCTAATCTTTCTCGGTGTGTAGATGGTAGTAAATTCACAGGTATGAAAAGTCACGATTGTCATGTGTTCATGCAACGACTGCTACCATTTGTCTTGGCCAAACTTGTTCCACATAATGTGCACGAAGCAATTGCTGGTACGTAATGTCTAATTAATTAATAAAATATTTCATAACTGAATATATCGTAATACGTTTGATTTAATTTATGTAGGTGTTGGGTTGTTCTTTCGTGATCTTTCCACAAGAACGTTGAACGATGAAGTAATAAGACAACTCGACGAGAACATTCCTCTCATTTTGTGCAAATTGGAGAAGATATTCCCCCCATCCTTTTTTGATGTTATGGAGCACCTACCAGAACATCTTCCACACGAAGCAGTACTAGGGGCCCGTTCACTTCCGATGGATGTACCCTTTCGAAAGATTTATGAAACATCTAAAAGGGAAGGCGAAGAATCCAGCTAAAGTCGAGGGGTCAATCGTTGCGGGTAGTATAACAGAGGAGACGTCTCACTTTACGTCCTAGTACTTTGCACCAACCGTGAGGACACGTAAAAGAGCGCCAAGGAGATATGATGACGGAGGCATTCAAACAACGTACGCGGTGGAAGGAGTACCTGACATGACAGTCTCCGCCGTTTGGATCCGCACAAGTCTGCGGACACTTACTGGTAAGTTTAATTAATTTGTTAATTATTTTAATACTTTATATTTTTTGATTTTTTTATATATTAATCAATCAAATTTTGTTTTTTTCAGGTTCAAGTACGACAACCAGGTCGCGTGTTATATCCCGGACATAATCAAGGGGTACTTCACCGAGTCGCATCCCAACTGGAGCAAGACACCGGAGCACATCAATAGGACGTGGTTCAAATGTTTCGCGGTAATGTTTGGATTTTATTTTAATTAAATTAATTTATTTAACTTTAAATTATTTATTATATATTACTCTCGTAAACGTAACTTAACTAATGTTATAATTTCTCATATTTTGCAGCAAAGGGGGCATTGGGATGTCTCGATCAACGAGTCCTTGAGGACGGAGTTCAACAAGACGACGAAATTTCGTCTCGCCAACACGGTCTCTGACAGGGAAGGACAAGTGGAGGCTCGTCGGCGACGCGGGGAAGCAAGTATTTCTTTCAGTCGCAGTCTGGGACGACTTAAAGAAATACTGGACATATGACCACAACGCCAGCGTAGCTGAGAAGTGTTCCACCTCCAGGAACGCTAAGCTACCTGACGGGACGCCGAAGCATATGGCTCACACATCCGGACAAATCCCGTACGCAGGTCGGACGCACGAAATGGTAAGTTCTTTCTTACTTACTCTTTCAAATTTATTTTTAATTTCTAATTATTAATGTTAATTACATACTAATGCGCATGTGTTTATTATTTGATTTTAGACCAAGCAGCTGGGTCACAAACCAACCGTCAGTGCCGTCTTCGAGAAGACGCACATGAAAAAGACCGGCGAGTTCGTTGACGTCCATTCGGAGCGGATATTCAACGACCTGGAAGCTCGGAAGACAGAGATCGGGACTCAGCGATCTCAGAGATCCTTGGGAGACACTTAGCATCCTGGCGAGCCTCTTACGACCGTCGAGCTCAATCAGATTTATCAAGAGGTAAAATTTTACTTATATATAATGTTTTTTTTTCTCTAAAATTATTTTTTTAAAAGTTCATTTTTACTAATCGTTTAATTTTATAGGTTGCTCCTAAGAAAAAAGGGCGGATTCTAGGCATGGGATCCATGCAGGACGTCCCGTTTGCTCCTACTACTTACCGATCTCCGACTGAGATGGAGGCTAAGATTCAGGATTTACGGGCGACTCAGGCGAAGGGGGCGAAGAACATGGCGTTCTACAACAGTATGCTGACGGTGCTTTCTGCATCTAACCCAACACTACTTCGGGCGATGCAGACACATCCCGACCGCCCGGCTGATCAGGCTGGAACAAGCACCGTCGATTCTGACAACGCAACGCAGGACTATTTCGGCGATGATTTCAACCTACAGGACGACTGATCGCGTTTAGTTTTAATTTGTTTTTTTTGTAATTTGAAATTGTATAAATTTTATATTTTATTAATATAAAATATTTTTTTATTATAAAATATTTTTTTTTATATAAAATATTGTCAATCTAGGGACGATTTTACGACGATTCTTTAAAATAATGTTTTATATAATCGTCGTAAATTCGTCCCTAATTAGGGACGAATTTACGACGATTTATAACAATTTCTAATTTATTATAATTATAAATTTACAACCAAATATTCGTTGTAAAAAGGTTGTAAAAATTACAATTATTTTACAACGAACATTATACCACGATTATACGACGAATTTATTTCGTCGTAAATTTTACCACGAATTTACGACGATTTGGTTTTTACTTCGATCGATTAACGACGAATTTGAAATCGTCGTTAAATCGTCGGGACACGTGTTTTACCACGAATTAACAACGATTATGGTCGTTGTTAAAGTCCAAATTTCTTGTAGTGTTGGACGAACTTATGAAACATCTAACAACATGGTTTCTAGGACTCTAAACCTAGTTTCATGACGCATGAGTGCTTATAAGTGTCTCAATGAGCTTTGTACAAGTTTGACGAACTTATAAAACATCTAACAACGCGTTTCTTGGACTCCAAACAAAGTTTCATGCATCATGAGTGCTTATAAGTGTCTCAATGAGCTTTGTACAAGTTTGACGAACTTATGAAACATCTAAAAACGTGGTTTCTAGGACTCTAATCCAAGTTTCATGCCACATGAGTGCTTATATGTGTCTCAATGAGCTTTGTACAAGTTTGACGAACTTATAAAACATCTAGAAAGCGTTTCTAGGACTCTAAACCAAGTTTCATGCAACATGAGTGCTTATAAGTATTTCAATGAGCTTTGTACAAGTTTAACGAACTTATTAAACATCTAACAACGTGGTTTTTTGGACTCTAAACCAGGTTTCATGCCACATGAGTGCCTATAAGTTTCTCAATGAGTTTTGTTAAGTTTGACGAACTTACGAAACATCTAACATCGCGTTTCTAGGACTCTAAACCAGGCTTCATGCAACTTGAGTGCTTATAAGTGTCTTAATGAGCTTTTTAAAAGTTTGGCGAACTTACGAAACATCTAACAACGCGTATCGAGGACTCTGAACCAAACTTCATGCAACATGAGTGCTTCTAAGTGTCTCAATGAGCTTTGTACAAGTTTGACGAACTTATGAAACATCTAACAAAGTGTTTTCAAGGAATCTAAACCTATTTTCTTGCCACATGAGTGCTTATAAGTGTCTCAATGAGCTTTGTACAAGTTTGACGAACTTATAAAACATCTAACAACGCGTTTCTAGGACTATAAACAAAGTTTCATGCAACATTAGTTCTTATAAGTGTCTCAATGTTCTTTGTAAAAGTTTGACGAACTTATAATACATCTAAAACACGTTTTACGACTCTAAACCAAGTTTTATGCAACCTAAGTGCTTATAAGTGTCTCAATGATCTTTGTACAAGTTTGACTAACTTATCAAACATCTAATGTGGTTTCTAGGACTCTAAACCATGTTTCAATGCCACATGAGTGCGTATAAGTGTCTCAATGAGCTTTGAACAAGTTTGACGAACTTATAAAACATCTAACAACGTGCGTATAAGTGCGTATAAGTTCCTCAATGAGCTATGTACAAGTTTCACGAACTTAATTATCAAACATCTAACAACGCGTTTCTAGGACTCTAAACCAAGCTTCATGCAACTCGAGTGCTTATAAGTGTCTCAATGAGCTTTGTACAAGTTTGACAAACTTACGAAACAACTAACAACGCGTACCGAGGACTCTAAACCAAGATTCATGCAACATGAGTGCTTATAAGTGTCTCAATGAGCTTTGTATAATTTTGACGAACTTACAAAACATCTAAAAACGTGATTTCTAGGACTCTAAACCAAGTTTCATGCCACATGAGTGCTTATGAGTGTTTCAATGAGATTTGTACAAATTTGACCAACTTATGAAACATCTAACAACGTGGTTTCTAGGACTCTAAAACAAGTTTCATGCAACATGCTTTCTTATAAGTGTCTCAATGAGCTTTGTACACGTCTGACGAACTTATCAAATTTTTAACAACGTGGTTTCTAGGACTCCAAACCAAGTTTCACAGAACATTAGTGCTTATAAGTGTTTCAATGATCTTTGTACAAATTTGACAAACTTATGAAACATCTAAAACCGTGGTTTCTAGGACTCTAAACCAAGCTTCATGCAATATGAGTGCCTATAAGTATCTTAATGTGCTTTGTACAAGTGTGACGAACTTATAAAACATCTAACAACGCGTTTCTAGGACTCTTAACCAAGTTTCATGCAATATGAGTTTTTATAAGTGTTTCAATGAGTTTTGTACAAGTTTGACGAACTTATGAAACATCTAACTACATGTTTCTAGGACTCTAAACCAAGCTTCGTGCAACATGAGTGCTTATAACTGTCTCAATGAGCTTTGTACTAGGTTGACGAACTTATGAAACATCTAACATCGTGGTTGCTAAGACTCTAAACCAATTTTCATGCAAAATGAGTGCTTATATGTGTTTCAATGAGCTTTTTACAAGTTTGACGAACTTACGAAACATCTAACAACGCGGCTTCTAGGACTCTAAACCAAGTTTCATGAAACATGAGTGCTTATAAGTGTCTCAATGAGCATTGTACAATTTTGACGAACTTATGAAACATCTAACAACACAATTCTAGGACTCTAAAACAAGTTTCATGCAACATGAGTGCTTATAATTGTCTCAATGAGCTTTTTAAAACTTTCACGAACTTATGAAACATCTAACAACGCGTTTTTAGGACTCTAAACCAAGTTTCATTCAACATGCATGTTTTAAGTGTCTCAATAAGCTTTGTACAATTTTGACGAACTTATGAAACATCTAATAACGCATTTCTATGACTCTAAACCAAGTTTCATGACACATTAGTGTGTATAAGTTCCTCAATGAGATATGTACAAGTTTCACGAACTTAATTACCAAACATCTAACAACGCGTTTCTAGGAATCTAAACCAAGCTTCATGCAACTCGAGTGCTTATAAGTGTCTCAATGAGCTTTGTACAAGTTTGACAAACTTACGAAACAACTAACAACGCGTACCGAGGACTCTAAACCAAGATTCATGCAACAAGAGTGCTTATAAGTGTCTCAATGAGCTTTGTATAATTTTGACGACCTTAAAAAACATCTAAAAACGTGATTTCTAGGACTTTAAACCATGATTCATGCCACATGAGTATTTATAAGTGTTTCAATGAGCTTTGTACAAATTTGACCAACTTATGAAACATCTAACAACGTGGTTTCTAGGACTCTAAACCAAGCTTCGTGGAACATGAGTGATTATAAATGTCTCAATGAGCTTTGTACTAGGTTGACGAACTTATTAAACATCTAACAAAGTGGTTGCTAAGACTCTAAACCAATTTTCATGCAAAATGAGTGCTTATATGTGTTTCAATGAGCTTTTTACAAGTTTGACGAACTTACGAAACATCTAACAACGCGGCTTCTAGGACTCTAAACCAAGTTTCATGAAACATGAGTGCTTATAAGTGTCTCAATGAGCATTGTACAATTTTGACGAACTTATGAAACATCTAACAACACGTTTCTAGGACTCTAAAACAAGTTTCATGCAACATGAGTGCTTATAAGTGTCTCAATGAGCTTTTTACAATTTTCACGAACTTATGAAACATCTAACAACGCGTTTCTAGAACTCTAAACCAAGTTTCCTTCAACATGCGTGTTTTTAAGTGTCTCAATGAGCTTTGTACAAGTTTGACGAACTTATGAAACATCTAACAACACATTTCTAGGGTTCTAACCCAAGTTTCATGACACATTAGTGCGTATAAGTTCCTCAATGATCTTTGTACAAGTTTCACGAACTTTATTATCAAACATCTAACAAAGCGTTTCTAAGACTCTAAACCAAGCTTCATGCAACTTGAGTGCTTATAAGTGTCTCAATGAGCTTTGTACAAGTTTGACAAACTTACGAAACATCTAACAACGCGTACCGAGGACTCTAAACCAAGCTTCATGCAACATGAGTGCTTATAAGTGTCTCAATGAGCTTTGTATAATTTTGACGAACTTACAAAACATCTAACAACGTGATTTCTAGGACTTTAAACCATGATTCATGCCACATGACTGCTTATAAGTGTTTCAATGAGCTTTGTACAAAATTGACCAACTTATGAAACATCTAACAACGTGGTTTCTAGAACTCTAAACCAAGTTTCATGCAACTTGAATTCTTATAAGTGTCTCAATGAGATTTGTACAAGTTTGACGAATTATCAAACATCTAACAACATGGTTTCTTGGACTCTTAACCAAGCTTCATGCAACATGAGTGCGTATAAGTGTCTCAATGAGCTTTGTACAAAATTGACGAACTTATGAAACATCTAACAAAGTGGTTTCTAGGAATCTAAACCAATTTTCTTTTCCACATGAGTGCTTATAAGTGTCTCAATGTGATTTGTACAAGTTTGACGAACTTATAAAACATCTAACAACGCGTTTCTAGGAAAATAAACAAGTTCCATGCAACATGAGTTCTTATAAATGTCTCAATGAGCTTTGTACAAGTTTGACGAACTTATAAAACATTTAAAACACGTTTTACGAATCTAAACCATGTTTTATGCAACATGAGTGCTTATTAGTGTCCCAATGATCTTTGTACAAGTTTGACTAACTTATCAAACATCTAACGTGGTTTCTAGGACTCTAAACCATGTTTCAATGCCACATGAGTGCTTATAAGTGTCTCAATGAGGTTTGTACAAGTTTGACGAACTTATAAAACATCTAACAACGCGTTTCTAGGACTCTAAACCAAGTTTCACGCAACATTAGTGCTTTTAAGTTCCTCAATGAGCTTTGTACAAGTTTCACGAACTTATGAAACATCTATCTATGCGTTTCTACGAGTCTATACCAAGCTTCATGAAACATGAGTGCTTATTAACTTTCTCAATGAGCTTTGTACTAGGTTGACGAACTTATGAAACATCTAACAACGTGGTTGCTAAGACTCTAAACCAATTTTCTTGCAAAATGAGTGCTTATATGTGTTTCAATGAGCTTTTTTCAAGTTTGACGAACTTACGAAACATCTAACAACGCGGCTTCTAGGAATCTAAACCAAGTTTCATGAAAATTGAGTGCTTATAAGTGTCTCAATGAGCTTTTTACAACTTTCACGAACTTATGAAACATCTAACAACGCGTTTCTAGGACTCTAAACCATGTTTGCTTCAACATGCATGTTTTTAAGTGTCTCAATGAGCTTTGTACAAGTTTGACGAACTTATGAAACATCTAACAACGCATTTCTTGGGTTCTAAACCAAGTTTCATGAAACATTAGTGCGTATAAGTTCCTCAATGAGCTTTGTACAAGTTTCACGAACTTAATTATCAAACATCTAACAACGCGTTTCTTGGACTCTAAACCAAGCTACATGCAACTTGAGTGCTTATAAGTGTCTCAATGAGCTTTGTACAAGTTTGACAAACTTACTAAACAACTAACAACGCGTACCGAGGACTCTAAACCAAGCTTCATGCAACATGAGTGCTTATAAGTGTCTTAATGAGCTTTGTATAATTTTGAAGAACTTACAAAACATCTAAAAACGTGATTTCTAGGACTCTAAACCAAGTTTCATGCCACATGAGTGCTTATTAGTGTTTCAATGAGCTTTGTACAAATTTGACCAACTTATGAAACATCTAACAACGTGGTTTCTAGGACTCTAAAACAAGTTTCATGCAACATGCTTTCTTATAAGTGTCTCAATGAGCTTTGTACAAGTTTGACAAACTTATCAAATTTCTAACAACGTGGTTTCTAGGACTCCAAACCAAGTTTCATGCAACATGGGTGCTTATAAGTATCTCAATTAACTTTGTACAAGTTTCACGAACTTATGAAACATCTAACATTGCGTTTCTAGGACTCTAAACATAGTTTCATGCAACATGAGTGCTTATAGGTGTCGTAATGAGCTTTTTACAAGTTTGACGAACTTACGAAACATTTAACAACGAGGTTTCTTGGACACTTAAACAAGATTTATGCAACATGATTGCTTATAGGTGTCTCAATTTGCTTTGTAAAAGTTAAACGAACTTATAAAACATCTAACAACGCGTTTCTAGGACTCTAAACCAAGCTTCATGCAAATTGAGTGCTTATAAGTGTCTCAATGAACTTTGTACAAGTTTGACGAACTTACGAAACATCTAACATCACATATCGAGGACTCTAAACTAAGTTTCATCCAAAATGAGTGCTTATAAGTTCCGCAATGAGCTTTGTACAAATTTGACGAACTTATCAACATCTAAAAACGTGGTTTCTAGGACTCTAACCCAGGTTTCAGGCCACATGAGTGCTTATAAGTGTCTCAATGAACTTTGTACAAGTTTGACGAACTTCTAAAACATTTAAAACGCGTTTCTAGGACTCTAAACCAAGTTTCACGGAACATTATTTCTTATAAGTGTTTCATTGAGCTTTGTACAAATTTGAAAAACTTATGAAACATCTAAAACCGTGGTTTCTAGGACTCTAAACCAACCTTCATGCAAGATGAGTGCTTATAAGTATCTCAATGTGCTTTGTACAAGTGTGACGAGCTTATAAAACATCTAACAACGCGTTTATAGGACTCTAAACCAAGTTTCATGCAACATGAGTGCTTATAAGTGTCTCAATGAGCTTTGTACAAGTTTGACGAACTTATGAAACATCTAACTACATGTTTCTAGGACTCTAAACCAAGTTCATGCAACATGAGTTCTTATAACTGTCTCAATGAGCTTTGTACTAGGTTGACGAACTTGTGAAACATCTAACAACGTGGTTGCTAAGACTCTAAACCAATTTTCATGCAAAATGAGTGCTTATATGTGTTTCAATGAGATTTTTACAAGTTTGACGAACTTACGAAACATGAGTGCTTATAAGTGTCTCAATGAGCATTGTTCAATTTTGACGAACTTACGAAACATTTAACAACACGTTTCTAGGACTCTAAAACAAGTTTCATGCAACATGAGTGCTTATAAGTGTCTCAATGAACTTTGTACAAGTTTGAAGAACTTATAAAACATCTAAAACGCGTTTCTAGGACTCTAAACCAAGTTTCACGCAACATTAGTGCTTATAAGTGTTTCAATGAGCTTTGTACAAATTTGACAAACTTATGAAACATCTAACAACGTGGTTTCTAGGACTCTAAACAAAGCTTCATGCAAGATGAGTGCTTATAAGTATCTCAATGTGCTTTGTACAAGTGTGACGAACTTATAAAACATCTAACAACGCGTTTCTAGGACTCTAAACCAAGTTTCAAGCAACATGAGTGCTTATAAGTGTCTCAATGAGCTTTGGACAAGTTTGACGAACTTATGAAACATCTAACTACATGTTTCTAGGAATCTAAACCAAACTTCATGCAACATGAGTGCTTATAACTGTATCAATGAGCTTTGTACTAGGTTCACGAACTTATGAAACATCTAACAACGTGGTTGCTAAGACTCTAAACCAATTTTCATGCAAAATGAGTGCTTATATGTCTTTCAATGAGCTTTTTACAAGTTTGACGAAGTTACGAAACATCTAACAACGCGGCTTCTAGGACTCTAAACCAAGTTTCATGAAACATGAGTGCTTATAAGTGTCTCAATGAGCATTGTACAATTTTGAGGAACTTACGAAACATCTAACAACACATTTCTAGGACTCTAAAACAAGTTTCATGCAACATGAGTGTTTATAAGTGTCTCAATGAGCTTTTTACAACTTTCACGAACTTATGAAACATCTAACAACGCGTTTCTAGGACTCTAAACCAAGTTTCCTTCAACATGCGTGTTTTTAATTGTCTCAATTAGCTTTGTACAAGTTTGACGAACTTATGAAACATCTAACAACGCATTTCTAGGGCTCTAAACCAAGTTTGATGACACATTAGTGCGTATAAGTTCCTCAATGAGCTATGTACAAGTTTCACGAACTTAAATTATCAAACATCTAACAACGCGTTTCTAGGACTCTAAACCAAGCTTCATGCAACTTGAGTGCTTATAAGTGTCTCAATGAGCTTTGTACAAGTTTGACGAACTTACGAAACATCTAACAACGCATATCGAAGACTCTAAACCAAGTTTCATCCAACATGAGTGCTTATAAGTTCCTCAATGAGCTTTGTACAAATTTGACGAACTTATCAACATCTAAAAACGTGGTTTCTAGGACTCTAACCCAGCTTTCAGGCCACATGAGTGGTTATAAGTGTCTCAATGAACTTTTTCCAAGTTTGACGAACTTATAAAATATCTAAAACGCGTTTCTAGGATTCTAAACAAAGTTTCACCCAAATTAGTGCTTATAAGTGTTTCAATGAGCTTTGTACAAATTTGACAAACTTATGAAACATCTAACAACGTGGTTTCTATGACTCTAAACAAAGCTTCATGCAAGATGAGTGCTTATAAGTATCTTAATGTGCTTTGGACAAGTGTGACAAACTTATAAAACATCTAACAATGCGTTTCTAGGACTCTAAACCAAGTTTCATGCAACATGAGTTTTTATAAGTGTCTCAATGATCTTTGTACAAGTTTGACGAACATATGAAACATCTAACTACATAATTCTAGGACTCTAAACCAAGCTTCATGCAACATGAGTGCTTATAAGTGTATCAATGAGCTTTGTACAAGTTTGACGAACTTACGAACCATCTAAAAACGCATATCGAGGAATCTAGACCAAGTTTCATGCAACATGAGTGCTAATAAGTTCCTAAAGGAGCTTTGTATAAGTTTGACGAACTTATCAAACATCTAACAACGTGGTTTCTAGTACTCTAAACAAAGTTTCAAGCCACATGAGTGCTTATAAGTGTCTCAATCAGCTTTGTACAAGTTTGAAGAACTTATAAAACATCTAAAACGCGTTTCTACGACTCAAAACCAAGTTTTATGCAACATGAGTGCTTATAAGCGTCTCAATGATCTTTGTAAAAGTTTGACGAACTTATCAAACATCTAACGTGGTTTCTAGGACTCTAAACCATATTTCATGCCGCATGAGTGCTTATAAGTGTCTCAATGAGCTTTGTACAAGTTTGACGAACCTATAAAACATCTAACAACACGTTTCTAGGACTCTAAACCAACTTTCATGCAACATGAGTGCTTATAAGTTCCTCAAGGAGCTTTGTTCAAGTTTGACGAACTTATCAACCTCTAACAATGTGGTTTCTAGGACTGTAACCCAGGTTTCATGACACATGAGCGCTTATAAGTGTTTCACTGAACTTTGTACAAGTTTGATGAACTTATAAAACATCTAAAACGCTTTTCTAGGACTCTAAACCAAGTTTCACGCAACATTAGTGCTTATAAGTGTTTCAATGAGCTTCGTACGAGTTTGACAAACTTATGAAACATCTAACAACGTGGTTTCTAGGACTCTAAACCAAGCATCATGCAACATGAGTTCTTATAAGTGTCTCAATGAGCTTTGTAAAAGTTTGACAAATTTACGAAACATCTAATAACGCGTATCGAGGACTCTAAACCAAGTTTCATGCAACATGAGTGCTTAAAAGTTCTGCAATGAGCTTTGTACAAGTTTGACGAATTTATCAAACATCTAACAACATGGTTTCTAGTACTCTAAACCAAGTTTCAAACCACATGAGTGCTTATAAGTGTCTCAATGAGATTTTTACAAGTTTGACGAACTTATAAAACATCTAAAACACGTTTTTACGACTCTAAACCAACTTTTATGCAACATGAGTGCTTTTAAGTGTCTCAATGATCTTTGTACAAGTTTGACGAACTTATCAAAATTCTAACGTAGTTTCTAGGATTCTAAACCATGCTTCATGCCACATGAGTGCTTATAAGTGCCTCAATGAGCTTTTTACAAGTTTGACGAACTTATAAAACATCTAACAACGCGTTTCTAGGACTCTAAACCAAGCTTCATGCAACTTGAGTGCTTATAAGTTTCTCAATGAAATTTGTACAAGTTTGACAAACTTACGAAACGTCTAATAACGCGTATCAAGGACTCTAAACCAAGCTTCATGCAACATGAGTGCTTATAAGTGTCTCAATGAGCTTTGTATGATTTTGACGAACTTACAAAACATCTAACAACGTAATTTCTAGGACTCTAAACCAAGTTTCGTGCGACATTAGTGCTTATAAGTGTCTCAATGAGCTTTGTACAAATTTTACCAACTTATGAAACATCTAACAACGTGGTTTCTAGGACTCGAAACCAAGTTTCGTGCAACATGATTGCTTACAAGTCTCAATGAGCTTTTTACAAGTTTGACGAACTTATCAAATTTCTAACAACGTGGTTTCTAGGACTCGAAACCAAGTTTCATGCAACATGACTGCTTATAAGTATCTCAATTAGCTTTGTACAAGTTTCACGAACTTATGAAACATCTAACATTGCGTTTCTAGGACTCTAAACATAGTTTCATGCAACATGAGTGCTTATAGGTGTCGTAATGAGCTTTTTACAAGTTTGACCAACTTACGAAACATCTAACAACGCGGTTTCTAGGACACTAAAACAAGATTTATGCAACATGAGTGCTAATAGGTGTCTCAATTTAATTTGTACAAGTTTGACGAACTTATAAAACATCTAACAATGCGTTTCTAGGACTCTAACCCAGGTTTCATGCCACATGAGTGCTTATAAGTATCTCAATGAACTTTGTACTAGTTTGACGAACTTATAAAACATCTAAAACGAGTTTCTAGGACTCCAAACCAATTTTCACGCAACATTAATGCTTATAAGTGTTTCAATGAGCTTTGTACAAATTTGACAAACTTATGAAACATCTAACAACGTGGTTTCTAGGACTCTAACCCAGGTTTCATGCCAAATGAGTGCTTATAAGTGTCTCAATGAGCTTTGTACAAGTTTGAAGAATTTACGAAACATCTAATAAAGCGTATCGAGGACTCTAAACCAAGTTTCATGCAACATGAGTGCTTAAAAGTTCCTCAATGAGCTTTGTACAAATTTTACGAATTTATCAAACATCTAACAACGTGGTTTCTAGCACTCTAAACCAAGTTTCAAGCCACATGAGTGCTTATAAGCGTCTCAATGAGCTTTTTCCAAGTTTGACGAACTTACGAAACATCTAACAACGCGTATCAAGAACTCTAAACCAAGTTTCATCCAACATGAGTGCTTATAAGTTCCTCAATGAGCTTTGTATAAATTTGACGAATTTATCAACATCTAAAATTGTGGTTTCTAGGACTCTAAACCAAGCTTCATGCAACATGAGTGCTTATAAGTATCTCAATGTGCTTTGTACAAGTTTAACGAACTTATAAAACATCTAACAAAGCGTTTCTAAAACTCTAAACCAACTTTCATGCAACATGAGTTCTTATAAGTTTCTCAATGATCTTTTTACAAGTTTCACGAACTTATAAAACATCTAACAACACGTTGCTATGACTCTAAACCAAGTTTCATGCAACATGAGTGCTTATAAGTTCCTCAATGAGCTATGTACAATTTTGATGAACTTACAAAACATCAAAAAACGCGTTTCTAGGACTCTAAACCAAGTTTCATGCAACATTAGTGCTTATAAGTGTCTCAATGAGCTTTGTACAAGTTTGACGAAATTATGCAACATCTAAAAACGCGTTTCTAGGACTCGAAAAAGGGTTTCATGCAACATGAGTGCTTATAAATGTCTCAATGAGCTTTGTACAATTAAGAAGATCTTATGAAACATCTAACAAAACATTTCTAGGACTCTAAACCAAGTTTCATGCAACATGAGTGCTTATAAGTGTCTCAATGAGCTTTGTACAACTTTGACAAACTTATCAAACATCTAACAACATGGTTTCTAGGACTCTAAACCAAGTTTCATGCAACATGAGTGTTTCTAAGTATCTCAATTAGCTTTGTACAAGTTTCACGAACTTATGAAACATCTAACAACGAGCTTCTAGTACTCTGAACCAAGTTTCATGCAACATGAGTGCTTATAGGTGTCGTAATGAGCTTTGTACAAGTTTGACGAACTTACGAAATATCTAACAACGCGGTTTATTGGACACTAAAACAAGATTCATGCATCATGAGTGTTTATAGGTGTCTCAATTTGCTTTGTACAATTTTAACGAACTTACGAAACATCTAACAACGTGTTTCGATGACTCTAAACCAAGTTTCCGTCGACATGAGTGTTTTAAGTGTCTCAATGAGCTTTGTACAAGTTTGACAAACTTATGAAACATCTAACAACGCGTTTCTAGGGCTCTAAATCAAGTTTCATGACACATTAGTGAGTATAAGTTCCTCAATGAGCTTTGTACAACTTTCACGAACTTAATTATCAAACATCTAACAACGCGTTTCTAGGACTCTAAACCAAGCTTCATGCAACATGAGTGCTTATAAGTGTCTCAATGAGCTTTGTATAATTTTGACGAACTTA
Source organism: Cochlearia excelsa (assembly GCA_963556525.1). Classification (NCBI taxonomy): domain Eukaryota; kingdom Viridiplantae; phylum Streptophyta; class Magnoliopsida; order Brassicales; family Brassicaceae; genus Cochlearia; species Cochlearia excelsa. Next base: position 30,963,570 of record OY748327.1, on the reverse strand, counting down.
CAAAACATGTAACAACATAATTTCTAGGACTCTAAACCAAGTTTCGTGCAACATGATTGCTTATAAGAGTCTCAATGAGCTTTGTACAAGTTTGACGAACTTATCAAATTTCTAACAACGTGGTTTCTAGGACTCGAAACCAAGTTTCATGCAACATGAGTGCTTATAAGTATCTCAACTAGCTTTGTACAAGTTTCACGAACTTATGAAACAACTACCATTGCGTTTCTAGGACTCTAAACATAGTTTCATGCAACATGAGTGCTTATAGGTGTCGTAATGAGCTTTTTACAAGTTTGACCAACTTACGAAACATCTAACAACGCGGTTTCTAGGACACTAAAACAAGATTTATGCAACATGAGTGCTAATAGGTGTCTCAATTTGCTTTGTACAAGTTTGACGAACTTATAAAACATCTAACAATGCGTTTCTAGGACTCTAACCCAGGTTTCATGCCACATGAGTGCTTATAAGTATCTCAATGAACTTTGTACAAGTTTGACGAACTTATAAAACATCTAAAACGAGTTTCTAGGACTCCAAACCAAGTTTCACGGAACATTAATGCTTATAAGTGTTTCAATGAGCTTTGTACAAATTTGACAAACTTATGAAACATCTAACAACGTGGTTTCTAGGACTCTAAACAAAGCTTCATGCAACATGAGTGCTTATAAGTATCTCAATGTGCTTTGTACAAGTTTGACGAACTTATAAAACATCTAACAACGCGTTTCTAGGAATCTAAACCAAGTTTCATGCAACATGAGTTATTATAAGTGTTTCAATGATCTTTGTACAAGTTTGACGACTTTATGAAACATCTAACAACGCGTTTCTAGGACTCTAAACCAAGTTTCATGCAACATGAGTGCTTATAAGTGTCTCAATGAGCTTTTCACAAGTTTTACGAACTTATGAAACATCTAACTACATGTTTCTAGGACTCTAAACCAAGCTTCATGCAACATGAGCGCTTATAAGTGTCTTAATGAGCTTTGTACAAGTTTAACGAACTTACGAAACATCTAACAACGCGTATCGAGGACTCTAAACCAAGTTTCATTCAACATGAGTGCTTATAAGTTCCTCAAGAAGCTTTTTACAAATTTGACAAACTTATGAAACATCTAACAACGTGGTTTCTAGTACTCTAAACCAAGTTTCAAGCCATATGAGTGCTTATAGGTGTAACTTTGTACAAGTTTGAAGAACTTATAAAACATCTAAAACGCGTTTCTACGACTCTAAACCAAGTTTTTTGAAACATGAGTGCTTATAAGTGTCTCAATGAGCTTTGCACAAGTTTGACGAACTTATAAAACATCTAACAACACGTTTCTAGGACTCTAAACCAAGTTTCATGCAACATGAGTTCTTATAAGTTTCTCAATGATCTTTGTACAAGTTTGACAAACTTATGAAACATCTAACAACGCGTTTCTAGGACTCTAAACCAATTTCAAGCAACGTGAGTGCTAATAAGTGTCTCAATGAGCTTTGTACAAGTTTTACGAACTTACGAAACATCTAAATACATGTTTCTTGGACTCAAAATAGAGCTTCATGCAACATGAGCTCCTTAAAAGTGTCTCAATGAGCTTTGTACAAGTTTGACGAACTTACGAAACATCTAACAACGCGTATCGAGGCCTCTAAACCAAGTTTCATGAAACATGAGTGCTTATAAGTTCCTCAAGGATCTTTGTACAAATTTGACAAAATTATGAAACATCTAACAACGTGGTGTCTAGTACTCTAAACCAAATTTCAAGCCACATGAGTACTTATAAGTGTCTCAATGAGGTTTGTACAAGTTTTAAGAACTTATAAAACATCTAAAACGCGTTTCTAAGACTCTAAGCCAAGTTTTATGCAACATGAGTGCTTATAAGTGTCTCAATGATCATTGTACAAGTTTGACAAACTTATCAAAGATATAACGTGGTTTCTAGGACTCTAAGCAATGTTTCATGCCACATGAGTGCTTATAAGTGTCCCAATGAGCTTTGTACAAGTTTGACGAACTTATGAAACATCTAACAACGTGGTTTCTAGGACTCTATACCAATTTTCATGCAACATGAGTGCTTATAGATTTCTCAATGAGCTTTGTACAAAATAAATGAACTTATGAAACATCTAACAAAGCTTTCTAGGACTCTAAAACAAGTTTCATGCAACATGAGTGCTTATAAGTTTCTCAATGAGCTTTGTACAAGTTTGACGAATTTTTCAAACATCTAACAACATGGTTTCTAGGACTCTAAACCAAGTTTTATGCAACATGAGTGCTTATAAGTATCTCAATTAGCTTTGTACAAGTTTCACGAACTTATTAAACATTTAACAACGCGATTCTAGGACTCTAAACCAAGTTTCATGCAACATGAGTGTTTATAGGTGTCGTAATCAGCTTTGCACAAGTTTGACGAACTTACGAAACATCTAAAAACGCGTATCGAGGACTCTAAACCAAGTATCATGCAAGATGAGTGCTTATATGTTCCTCAATGAGCTTTGTACAAGTTTGACGAACTTATCAAATATCTAACAATGTGGTTTATTGGACTCTAAACCAAGTTTCATGCAACATCAGTGCTTATAAGTGTTTCTATGAGCTTATGAAACATCTAACAACGTAAATTCTAGGACTCTAAACCAATTTTCATGCAACATGAGTGCTTATAAGTGTCTCAATTATCTTCGTACAAGTTTGACGAACTTATGAAACATCTAACAACGCGTTTCTAGGACTCTAAACTAGGCTTCATGCAACTTGAGTGCTTATAAGTGACTAAATGATCTTTGTACAAGTTTGACGAACTTACGAAACAACTAACAACGCGTATCGAGGACTATAAACCAAGCTTCATGCAACATGAGTGCTTATAAGTGACTCAATGAGCTTTGTACAAGTTTGACGAACTTATGAAACATCTAACATCGTGGTTTCTAGGACTCTAAACCATGTTTCATGCCACATGAGTCCTTATAAGTGTCTCAATGAGCTTTGTACAAGTTTGACGAACTTATAAAACATCTAAAAACGCGTTTCTAGGACTATAAAGAAAGCTTCATGCAACATGAGTGCTTATAAGTGTCTTAATGAGCTTTGTACAAGTTTGACAAACTTACGAAACATCTAAAAACGAGTATTGAGTACTCTAAACCAAGTTTCATGCAACATGAGTGCTTATAAGTTCCTCAATGAGCTTTGTACAAGTTTGAAAAACTTATCAAACATCTAAAAACGTGGTTTCTTGGACTCTAAACCAGGTTTCATGCCACATGAGTGCTTATAAGTTTCTCAATGAGCTTTGTTAACTTTGACGAACTTATAAAACATCTAAAACGTGTTTCTAGAACTCTAAACCAAGTTTCATGCAACATGAGTGCTTATAAGTGTTTCAATGAGCTTTGTACAAGTTTGACGAACTTATGAAATATCTAACAAAGTGGTTTCTATGAATCTAAACAAATTTTCATGCAACATGAGTGTTTATAAGGGTCTCAATTATCTTTGAACAAGTTTGACGAAGTTACGAAACATCTAACAACACGTTTCTAGTACTCTAAACCAAGTTTCATGCAACATGAGTGCTTATAAGTGTCTCAATGAGATTTGTACAAGTTTGACGAACTTATAAAACATCTAAAACGCGTTTCTAGGACTCTAAACAAAGTTTCATGCAACATGAGTGCTTATAAGTGTTTCAATGCGCTATGTGCAAGTTTGACAAACTTATGAAACATCTAACAACGTGGTTTCTAAGACTCTAAACCAAGCTTCATGCAACATGAGTACTTATAAGTGTCTCACTTAGCTTTGTACAAGTTTGACGAACTTACGAGATATCTAAAAACGCTTATTGAGGAGTCTAAACCAAGTTTCATACAACATGAATGCTTATAAATTCCTCAATGAGATTTGTACAAGTTTGACGAACTTATCAAACATCTAACAACGTGGTTTCTAGGACTCTAAACCAGGTTTCATGCCACATGAGTGCTTATAAGTGTCTCAATGAGCTTTGTACAAGTTTGACGAACTTATAAAACATCTAAAACACGTTTCTAGGACTCTAAACCAAGTTTCATGCAATATGAGTGCTTATAAGTGTTTCAATGAGCTATGTGCAAGTTTGACAAACTTATGAAACATATAACAACGTGGTTTCTAGGACTCTAAACCAAGCTTCATGCAACATGAGTACTTATAATTGTCTCAATTAGCTTTGTACAAGTTTCTAGGACGCTAAACCAAGATTCATGCAACATGAGTGCTTATAAGTCTCTCAATGATCTTTGTACAAGTTTGACGACCTTATGAAACATCTTACAACGCGTGTCTAGGACTCTAAACCAAGTTTTATGCAACATGAGTGCTTATAAGTGTTTCAATGAGCTTTTTACAAGTTTGATGAATTTACGAAACATCTAACAACGGGTTTCTAGGACTCTAAACCAAGCTTCATGCAACATGAGTGCTTATAAGTGTCTTAATGAGCTTTGTACAAGTTTGACGAACTTACGAAACATCTAAAAACGCGTATTGAGGACTCTAAACCAAATTTCATGCAACATTAGTGCTTATAAGTTCCTCGATGAGCTTTGTACAAGTTTGACGAACTTATTAAACATCTAACAACGTGGTTTCTTGTACTCTAAACCAGGTTTCATGCCACATGAGTGCTTATAAGTTTCTCAATGAGCTTTTTCAAGTTAGACGAACTTATAAAACAACTAAAACATGTTTATAGGACTCTAGAAAAAGTTTCATACAACATGAGTGCTTATAAGTGTTTCAATGAGCTTTGTACAAGTTTGACGAACCTATGAAACATCTAACAACGTGGGTTCTAGGAATCTAAACCAATTTTCATGCAACATGAGTGCTAAAAGGGTCTCAATGATATTTTTACAAGTTTGACGAACTTACGAAACATCTAACAACACGTTTCTAGGACTCTAAAGCAGGCTTCATTAAACTTGAGTGCTTATAAGTGTCTTAATGATCTTTGTACAAGTTTGACGAAGTTACGAAACATCTAACAACGCGTATCGAGAACTCTAAACCAAGCTTCATGCACACATGAGTGCTTATAAGTGTCTCAATGAGCTTTGTACAAGTTTGACAAACTTATGAAACATCTAACAACGCGTTTCTAGGACTCTAAACAAAGTTTCATGCAACATAAGTGCCTATAAGTGTCTCAATGAGCTTTGTACAAATTTGACAAACTTATGAAACATGTAACAACGCGTTTCTATGACTCTAAACCAAGTTTCATGCAACATAAATGCTTATAAGTTTTTCAATGAGCTATGTACAAGTTTGACGAATTTATGAAACATCTAACAACGTGTTTTCTAGGATTCTAAACCAAGTTTCATGCAACATGAGTGCTTATAAGTGTCTTAATGAGCTTTGTACATATTTGACGAACTTATAAAACATATAAAAACGCGTTTCTAAAACTCTAAACCAAGTTTCATGCAACATGAGGGCTTATAAGTGTCTCAATGAGCTTTGTACAAGTTTGACGAACTTATGAAACATGGTTTAGAATGCAACATGAGAGCTTATAAGTTTGACGAACTTATGAAACATCTAAGAACATGTTTTCTAGGATTCTAAACCAAGCTTCATGCAACATGAGTGCCTATAAGTGTCTAAATGAGCTTTGTACAAGTTTGACGAACTTATAAAACATGACGAACTTAATGAAACATCTAACAATGCGTTTATAGGACTCAAAACCAAGTTTCATGCAACATGAGTCCTTATAAGTGTCTCAATGAGCTTTGTACAAGTTTGATGAACTTACGAAACATCTAGCAACGCGTTTCTAAGACTCTAAACCAAGCTTCATGCAACATGAGTGCTTATAAGTGTCTTAATGAGCTTTGTACAACTTTAACGAACTTATGAAACATCTAACAACGTGGTTTCTAGGACTCTAAACCAAGCTTCATGCAACATGAGTTCTTATAAGTGTCTCAATGAGCTTTGTACAAGTTTGACGAACTTATAAAACATATAACAACGCGTTTCTAGGACTCTAAACCAAGTTTCATGCAACATGAGTGCTTATTAGTGTCTCAATGAGCTTTGTACAAGTTTGACAAACTTATGAAACATCTAACAACTCGTGTCTAGGACTCTAAACCAAGTTTTATGCAACATGAGTGCCAATATGTGTCTCAATGACCTTGTACAAGTTTAATGAATTTATGAAACATCTAACAACTCGTTTCTAGGACTCTAATCCAAGTTTTATGCAACATGAGTGCCAATATGTGTCTCAATGACCTTGTACAAGTTTAATGAATTTACGAAACATCTATAAACACGTTTCTAGGACTCTAATCCAAGCTTTAGGCAGCATGAGTGAGCTTTGTAAAAGTTTGACGAACTTCAAAACATCTAAAAACGCGTATCGAGGACCCTAAACCAAGTTTCATGCAACATTAGTGCTAATAAGTTCCTCAATGAGCTTTGTACAAGTTTGACGAACTTATTAAACATCTAACATTGTGGTTTCTAGGACTCCAAACCAATTTTCATGCAGCATGAGTCCTTAGAAGGGTCTCAATGATCTTTGTACAAGTTTGACGAACTTAAGAAACATCTAATAACGCGTTTCTAGGACTCTAAACCAAGCTTCATGCAACTTGAGTGCTTATAAGTGTCTTAATGAGCTTTGTACAAGTTTGACAAATTTACGAAACATCTAACAACGCGTATCGAGGACACTAAACCAAGCTTTATGCAACATGAGTGCTTATGAGTGTCTCAATGAGCTTTGTACAACTTTGACGAAATTATGAAACATCTAACAACTTGGTTTCTAAGACTCTAAACCAAGTTTCATGCCACATGAGTGCTTATACGTGTCTCAATGAGCTTTGTACAAGTTTGACGAACTTATAAAACATCTAACAACGCGTTTCTAGGACTCTAAACAAAGTTTCATGCAACATGAGTGCCTATAAGTGTCTCAATGAGCTTTGTACAAGTTTGACAAACTTATGAAACATCTAACAACGCGTTTCTAGGACTCTAAACCAAGTTTACTGCAACATGAGTGCCTATAAGTGTATCAATGAGCTTTGTAAAAGTTTGACGAATTATGAAACATCTAACAACGCGTTTCTAGGACTCTAAACCAAGCTTCATGCAATAGGAGTGCTTATAAGTTTTTCAATTAGCTTTGTACAAGTTTGACGAACTTATAAAACATCTAACAACGCGTTTCTAGGACTCTAAACCAAGTTTCATGCAACATGAATGCTTATAAGTGTCTCAATGAGCTTTGTACAAGTTTGATGAATTTATGAAACATCTAACAACCCGTTTATAGGACTTTAAACCAAGTTTCATGCAACATGAGTGCTTATAAGTGTCTAAATGGGCTTTGTACAAGTTTGATGAACTTACGAAACATCTAACAACGCGTTTCAAAGACTCTAAACCAAACTTCATGCAACATGAGTGCTTATAAGTGTCTCAATGAGCTTTGTACAAGTTTGATGAATTTACAAAACATCTAACAGTGCGTTTCTAGGACTCTAAACCAAGCTTCATGCAACATGAGTGCTTATAAGTGTCTTAATGAGCTTTGTACAAGTTTGACGAACTTACGAAACATCTAAAAAACGCGTATCGGGGACTCTAAACTAAGTTTCATGCAACATTAGTGCTTATAAGTACCTCAATGCGCTTTGTAAACTTTTGACGAACTTATCAAACATCTAGCAACGTGGTTTGTTGGACTCTAAACCAGTTTTCATGGCACATTAATGCTTATAAGTTTCTCAATGAGCTTTGTCAAGTTTGACTAACTTGTAAAATATCTAAAACGTGTTTCTAGGATTCTAAACAAATTTTCGTGCAACATGAGTGCTTATAAGTGTTTCAATGAGCTTTGTACAAGTTTGACGAACTTATGAAACCTCTAACAACGCGTTTCTAGGACTCTAAACCAAGTTTCATGCAACATGAGTGGTTATAAGTGTTTCAATGAGCATTGTACAAGTTTGACGAACTTATGTAACATCTAACAACGCGTTTCAAGTACTCTAAGCCAAGTTTCATGCAACATGAGTGCTTATAAGTGTCTCAATGAGTTTTGTACAAGTTTGACGAACTTATGAAACATCTAACAACGCGTTTCCAGGACTCTAAACCAAGTTTCATGTAACATGAGTGCTTATTAGTGTCTCAATGAGCTTTGTACAAGTTTGAAGAACTTATGAAACATCTAACAACGCGTTTCTAGGGCTCTAAACCAAGTTTCATGCACCATGAACGCTTATAAGTGTGTCTATGAGCTTTTTACAAGTTTTACGAACTTATGAAACATCTAACAACGCGTTTCTAGGACTCTAAACCAATGTTTATGTAACACGAGTGCTTATAAGTGTCTTAATGAGCTTTGTACAAGTTTGAAGAACTTATGAAACATCTAACAACGCGTTTCTAGGACTCTAAACGAACTTTCATGCAACATGAGCTTTGTAACATTACTACTACTAGCAACATTACCACAATAATCTTCCCCATGCTGAAACCATATATAATACTGCGGTGTAAATCCTCTATTTAACAAATGCTTCCAAACATTTTCAACCAAAATGAATTGTCTATTTTCGCATTTGATACAAGGACAAAACAACTTACCGCTTTCGATAGTGACAGGTAGATTTGTGGCTTGCTGCATGAATATTTCAACCCTGTCGAGGAACTCCCGTGTCACCGATCCGTCATCACCTCGATGTATGTACATCCACTTCCGTATTTCGTAAATATCGCTTCCAGACATTTTTTTTTTTTAAAATAGTTTCTTTTCGTATGTGAGAGAGATAAAATTGGTGGTGTGATTTGTGGTGAAAGATGAGGATGTATTTATAGGATTTTTAAAATTTTCCCAACTTATTACCAAGGAAATTTAACTACTAATTTACAACGATGCATATTTAACAAGGGATTTAAAACGATTTTACAACGATTGCACGACTACAATGAAAGTTGTAAATAGTTAGGTGCAACAGTAAATACACGTTTTCACCTACTAGATTAATGTCTGCAACTCGTTGTTAAAATGTCCCAAAATCAGAAGTTGTAAACTCGTTGTAAAATAGCGACGATATTTTATTTTAAACCAAGATGTCGTTAAATCGTTGTAAATTTACGACGATTAAACGATGACTACGTTTATCTTAGGAAAATCGTCGTTAAATCGTCGTAAATTTACGACGACTTTACGACGATTGCCCCAATCGTTAAGTTCGTCGTTAATTCGCCATAATTTTACGACGACCAAAATCGTCGTAAAATATTCGTCATTATATGCGCATATTCTTGTAGTGCAACATGAGTGCCTATAAGTGTCTCAATGAGCTTTGTACAAGTTTGACGAACTTATGAAACATCTAACAACGCGTTTCTAGGACTCTAACCCAAGGTTTATGTAACATGAACTCTTATAAGTGTCCAAATGAGCTTTCTACAAGTTTGACGAATTTACAAAACATCTAACACCGCGTTTCTAGGACTCTAAACCAAGCTCCAAGCAACATGAGTGCTTATAAGTGTCATAATGAGCTTTGTACAAGTTTGACGAACTTACGAAACATCTAAAAACGCGAATCGAGGACTCTAAACCAAGTTTCATGCAACAGTAGTGCTTATAAGTTCCTCAATGAGCTTTGTACAAGTTTGACGAACTTATCAAACATCTAAAACGTGTTTCTAGGACTCTAAGCAAAGTTTCGTGCAACATGAGTGCTTATAAGTGTTTCAATGAGCTTTGTACAAGTTTGACGAACCTATGCAACATCTAACAACGTGTGTTCTAGGAGTTTAAACCAATTTTGATGCAACATGAGTGCTTATAAGTGTCTCAATGATCTTTTTACAAGTTTGACGAACTTACGAAACATCTAACAATGCGTTTCTAGGACTCTAAACCAGGCTTCATGCAACTTGAGTGCTTATAAGTGTCTTAATGAGCTTTGTACAAGTTTGACGAACTTACGAAACATCTAACAACGCGTAACGAGGACTCTAAACCAAGCTTCATGCAACATGAGTGCTTATTAGTGTCTCAATGAGCTTTGTACAACTTTGACAAACTTATGAAACATCTAACAACTTGGTTTCTAAGACTCTTAACCAAGTTTCATGCCACATGAGTGCTTATAAGTGTCTCAATGAGCTTTGTACAAGTTTGACGAACTTATAAAACATCTAACAACGCGTTTCTAGGACTCTAAACAAAGTTTAATGCAACATGAGTGCCTGTAAGTGTCTCAATGAGCTTTGTACAAGTTTGACGAACTTATGAAACATCTAACAACACGTTTCTAGGACTCTAAACCAAGTTTACTGCAACATGAGTGCCTATAAGTGTCTCAATGAGCTTTGTAAAAGTTTGACGAATTATGAAACATCTAACAACGCGTTTCTAGGACTCTAAACCAAGCTTCATGCAACAAGAGTGCTTATAAGTTTTTCAATTAGCTTTGTACAAGTTTGACGAACTTAAAAAACATCTAACAACGCGTTTCTAGGACTCTAAACCAAATTTCATGCAACATGAGTGCTTATAAGTGTCTAAATGAGCTTTGTACAAGTTTGATGAACTTACGCAACATCTAACAACCCGTTTCAAAGACTCTAAACCAAACTTCATGCAACAAGAGTAATTATAAGTGTCTCAATGAGATTTGTACAAGTTTGATGAATTTACAAAACATATAACAGTGCGTTTCTAGGACTCTAAACCAAGAATCATGCAACATGAGTGCTTATAAGTGTCTTAATGAGCTTTGTACAAGTTTGACGAACTTACGAAACATCTAAAAACGCGTATCGGGGACTCTAAACTAAGATTCATGCAACATTAGTGGTTATAAGTTCCTCAATGAGCTTTGTAAACGTTTGACAAACTTATCAAACATCTAACAACGTGGTTTGTTGGACTCTAAACCAGTTTTCATGGCACATAAATGCTTATAAGTTTCTCAATGAGCTTTGTCAAGTTTGACGAACTTATAAAACATCTAAAACTTGTTTCTAGGATTCTAAACAAATTTTCGTGCAACATGAGTGCTTATAAGTGTTTCAATGAGCTTTGTACAAGTTTGACGAACCTATGAAACATCTAACAATGTGGTTTCTAAGACTTTAAACCACATTTCATGCAACATGAGTGCTTATAGGGGTCTCAATGATCTTTTTAAAAGTTTGACGAACTTACGAAACATCTAACAACGCATTTCTAGGACTCTAAACCAAGCTTCATGCAACTTGACTGCTTATAAGTGTCTTAATGAGCTTTGTACAAGTTTGACGAACTTACGAAACATCTAAAAACGCATATCGGGGACTCTAAACTAAGATTCATGCAACATTAGTGCTTATAAGTTCCTCAATGAGCTTTGTAAACGTTTGACAAACTTATCAAACATCTAACAACGTGGTTTGTTGGACTCTAAACCAGTTTTCATGGCACATAAATGCTTATAAGTTTCTCAATGAGCTTTGTCAAGTTTGACGAACTTATAAAACATCTAAAACGTGTTTCTAGGATTCTAAACCAATTTTCGTGCAACATGAGTTCTTATAAGTGTTTCAATGAGCTTTGTATAACTTTGACGAACCTATGAAACATTTAACAATGTGGTTTCTAAGACTTTAAACCACATTTCATGCAACAGGAGTGCTTATAGGGGTCTCAATGATCTTTTTACAAGTTTGACGAACTTACGAAACATCTAACAACGCATTTATAGGACTCTAAACCAAGCTTCATGCAACTTGACTGCTTATAAGTGTCTTAATGAGCTTTGTACAAGTTTGACGAACTTACGAAACATCTAACAACGCGGATCGAGGACTCTAAACCTAGCTTCATGCAACATGAGTGCTTATAAGTGTCTTAATGAGCTTTGTACAAGTTTGACAAACTTATCAAACATCTAACAACGTGGTTTCTAGGACTCTAAACCAAGTTTCATGCCACATGAGTGCTTATAAGTGTCTCAATGAGCTTTGTACAAGTTTGACGAACTTATGAAACATCTAACAACGTAGTTTCTAGGACTCTAATCCATTTTTCATGCCACATGACTTCTTATAAGTGTCTCAATGAGCTTTGTGCAAGTTTGACGAACTTATAAACATCTAACAACGCGTTTCTAGAACTCTAAGTAAAGTTTCATGCAACATGAGTGCCTATAAGTGTCTCAATGAGCTTTGTACAAGTTTGACGAACTTATGAAACATCTAACAACGCGTTTCTAGGACTCTAAACCAAGTTTCATGCAACATGAGTGCTTATAAGTTTTTCAATGAGCTATGTACAAGTTTGAAGAACTTATGAAACATCTAACAACGTGTTTTCTAGGATTCTAAACTAAGTTTCATGCAACATAAGTTCTTACAAGTGTCTCAATGAGCTTTGTACAAGTTTGACGAACTTATGAAACATCTAACACCGTGATTTCTAGGACTCTAAACCAAGCTTCATGCAACATGAGTGCTTATAAATGTCTCAATGAGCTTTGTACAAGTTTGATGAACTTGTGAAACATCTAACAACACGTGTCTAGGACTCTAAACAAGTTTTATGCAACATGAGTGTTTATAAGTGTCTAAATGAGGTTTGTAAAAGTTTGACGAATTTACAAAATATTTAACAACGCGTTTCTAGGACTCTAAACCAAGCTTCATGCAACATGAGTACTTATGAGTGTCTCAATGAGCTTTGTACAAGTTTGACGAACTTATGAAACATCTAACAAATTGGTTTCTAGGACTCTAAACCAAGTTTCATGCCACATGAGTGCTTATAAGTGTCTCAATGAGCCTATAAGTGTCTTAATGAGCTTTGTACAAGTTTGACGAACTTATGAAACATCCAACAACGCGTTTCTTGGACTCTAAACCAAGTTTCATGCAACATGAGTGCTTATAATTTTTTCAATGAGCTATGTACAAGTTTGACGAACTTCTGAAACATCTAACAACGTGTTTTCTAGGATTCTAAACCAAGCTTCATGCAACCTGAGTGCTTATAAGTGTCTCAATGAGCTTTGTAGGCGTTTGCCGAAATTATGAAACATCTAAAAACGGGGTTTCTAGAACTCTAATTAAAGCTTCATGCAACATGAGTTCTTATAAATGTCTCAATGAGCTTTGTACAAGTTTGATGAACTTATGAAACATCTAACAACGCGTGTCTAGGACTCTAAACCAAGTTTTATGTAACATGAGCTCTTATAAGTGTCCAAATGAGCTTTCTACAAGTTTGACGAATTTACAAAACATCTAACAACGCGTTTCTAGGACTCTAAACCAAGCTTCATGATACATGAGTGCTTATAAGTGTCATAATGAGCTTTGTACAAGTTTGACGAACTTACGAAACATCTAAAAACGCGTATCGAGGACTCTAAACCAAGTTTCATGAAACAGTAGTGCTTATAAGTACCTCAATGAGCTTTGTACAAGTTTGACGAACTTATCAAACATCTAAAACGTGTTTCTAGGACTCTAAGCAAAGTTTCATGCAACATGAGTGCTTATAAGTGTTTCAATGAGCTTTGTACAAGTTTGACGAACCTATGAAACATCTAAAAACGTGTGTTTCTAGGACTCTAAACCATGTTTCACGCAACACGAGTGCTTATAAGTGTCTCAATGAGCTTTGTACAAGTTTCACGAACTTATGAAACATCTAATAACGCGTTTCTAGGACTCTAAACCTTCATGCAACTTGAGTGCTTATAAGTGTCTTAATGAGCTTTGTACAAGTTTGACAAAATTACGAAACATCTAACAACGCGTATCGAGGACTCTAACCCAAGCTTCAAGCAACATGAGTGCTTATAAGTGTCTCAATGAGCTTTGTACAAGTTTGACAAACTTATGAAACATCTAAAAATGTGGTTTCTAAGACTCTAAACCAAGTTTCATGCCACATGAGTTTTTATAAGTGTCTCAATGAAGTTTGTACAACTTTGACGAAATTATAAAACATCCACTACAAGGATTATTGGCTATAGCAACGGACAAGTCTGTTACTATAACGTTTAATTCGTTGCTATATCCTCAAATAGTCACGAACAGTTACGAAACACTTTCGTTGCTATAGCTTCGTTACATTTTCTAATTTGTTGCTGGTAGTTGCTAAATTTGTAACAACCAGCAACGAATAGCAACGAACCAATTAGTACCGAAATAATTCGTTACTAGGTTAGCCACGGATATATTGTCACCATTTCGTTGCTATTTTAGCCACGAATTATTCGCGACCATTCGTTACTAGTTTAGCCACGGATATATCGTCACCATTTCGTTGCTATTTTAGCCACGAATTATTCGTGACAAATTCGTTGCTATTTTAGCGACGAATTATTCGTGACAAATTCGTTGCTATTTTAGCCACGAATAATTCGTGACTAGTTTGTTACAAATTTAGCAACGAATTCTTCCGATACTAGGTTGTTTTTTATTTAAAAAAAATAAATTCGAATTTGGATTTTTTTCAGATTTAAAACATTTACTAAACTATTAAAACTGAAATTTTCAAAAGTACACCAATCAAAATATTCAAACAAAATATCGAAACAGATTATAAAAAATAGTTCTAATGTATTGTTATTCAACATAAAAAACAGAGGCTTAGATGTCATCGCTCACATTAGGGTCAAGCGACTTGCACCAAGCCTCAAGTTCTGGATTCGCTGGTGTTGGTGTTGTTGTTGTTCCCGGTTCAGCAGTAGGCACATATCCTAGGAGTGTGGCCGAGGAGCTATTGACCTGAGGAGAGTGTGGATGAGACGGTTGTGGTCGACGATTCCTTGGATCAATCCCGAGGGCATCAAGAATCAGCGTCTGCGTCTCCAGAATTGTCTCCACGTTTGTGAAGATTGTCTCAACTTTTGTCTCCAAACCATCAACCCGCAACTCCATGGAGATGTTACGAACCAAAGAAGCTGGAGTTGGTTCGTTGGGATCGACGTGTATGTCCTGAGAGCTCCCAAGGCCATAGTATCTTCCTTGATTAGGTTTAACATGCTGCAACATAAAACCAAACAACAAAAATGAAGTCTAAGGTAATACATAAGCAAGATAAAGAACAAGCAATGTTGAGTATTAAATGAAGAAGCATCAACAGATATAAAAATTCTCATTACCTTAAGATATGTGTTGTTAATGACCCGAGTGGGAATCGATTCCCCACCTAGGCTAACCGGGGAACCTATAGCTTCAGTTGCCTGCGCCGCAGCTACCTCAACCTCTTTCACAATTGTCTCGGCTCGTTTGTCGATGAACGTACCATCTTTGCGTGTGTGCGTCTTACGCACGAGCTCTGTGAAAAATGGTGGTTCACCTGTTTTGACCATCTACAAGAAGTACAAAGTAACACATCAAACACAGACCAAAACATCGATACAAAATTCATATAAGACTCATAAACTTGTAACTCATATAACATTCATAAACTAATAACTTATAAAGATGAATATGATGTATAAATAACAAACAACATACTAAATTGAAAAGGAACATACCATGTCATACCCTATTTTGGCAAAAGAGACTGGACCAGCACAATGCTTGCTTACCCCAAAACCATCCATATCAGATAGCATGTTTGCGGAATTGGTGGTGGACCTATTCTGACATTCTGGTGTGTCCCATTGCTCTAACATCGTGATCCACTGCTCCTCGGAAATTTACTTCGGCTTCTTCCCTTCTGACTTCTTCTTGCTGATTCTTTGGCTGATTGATAACATGGTCTCCTTCCTCCACAGATAGAAAACAAGACTATGGTGAGCTGGTTCCCAATTGTAATGTTGCTGAAAATAAAAGTGAAGGATCAGTTAGATATCATTAGATTGAAATATATTGATTAAACAAAATCAAAGAGAAGATAGATACAATGACCACAAAATACTGCCACCATTCTTGTACTCTCTCCTCAGGAATTTGGGACCAATTCCACCAAGGAGCCATGAAATTGTTCTGCCAAGTAGTCCGGACGTATTTCTTCACCTCTGGATCAATACCAAACCTGAAATATTAAAACAGTATGAATAAACACAAACAAGAATACTAAGTTATATATGGACTAAACAAATCTTACCACAAAGCCCTATTTAGCTTCATTGGGTGGAGGACTTGTTGGTTTCTCCTAGCTGGAGCATTGAGGAGAGCCTCTATGCTCATTCCAGCAACTGCTTGTGCAGCACCTTGTGGACCAGCAGCGTGTAAAGTAGTGTCGTGTGCAGCATCTTGGTGTGCAGCAAAGGCATTTGGAGAAGAGTGATTATGTTGCCTCTGTCCAGTAGCTCCATGAGAAAAAGAGGTTGGAGACTGAGATGAAGACGTTGATGCATTTGCTGGCGAAGGCACTCGAGGCCGAAATTGAGGCTGATAATAGTGCATCGGTCCGGAAGGAGAACCTTTCTTTATTCTCTTACCACGTTGAGGCATGTCTGCACAAGAAACACAAGTTAACAAAGATGAATCTGAAACAGAGATGAATCTGAAACACAGATGAATTTGAAACAAAGATGAATCTGAAACTATTACACAAACATGCCCTTTCGAAACAGAGATGACCACAACATTCTCAGGACCAAACATAGATGACCAAACACAGACATGCCCTTTCGAAAGCTTCACTTTCACTACTCCCAAAGAACCCCTAAACAAACCCTAAGATCAAACCCCTAAACAAAATCCTAAACACAGATGAATCTACCCCCAAAGAACCCCTAAACAGAAATAAATCTACCCCAAAAGAACCCCTAAACAAATCCTAAGATCAAACCCCTAAACAAACCCTAAACAGAGATGAATCTACCCCCAAAGAACTCCTAAACAAACCCTAATAGAACCTTACACGAACCCCAAAATAACCCTAAAAGAGCATGAGAGAAAGACAGAGAGAGAGATAATAAGAGTTAGATAGATCCTCTAACCTTGTCGCCTAATCGCACGGCGGGACGAGCGGCGGGACGAACGGTGGGACGAACGGGGGGACGGACGGCGGGACGATAGGCGGGTTGAACGGCGGGACTAACGGCGGGACGAAATCGCCTTATCGCCGCCGAGAGGGTAAGAGAGAAAGAGAAGGTGAAAAATGGAGAAAAAGAGAAGGTGAAAAATGGAGAGAAAGAGAAGGTCGCGTGGTAATTAGGTATAATATTTTAGTCACGAATAAAACCGTGGCTATTCGTTGCTGTAATATTAAAATAGCCACAAAATGTGACGAACTATGTTGATGCTACAGTTTAGAGTTTAGTTGCAACGAAATAATTCGTTGCTGTAATATTAAAATAGCAACGAAATGTGACGAAATATGTCGATGCTACTGTTTAGAGTTTAGTTGCAACGAAATAATTCGATGCTATTCATGATAATTAGTGGCAAATTATTCTAATTAGCAACGAATTGCAACTGATGTATGTTGTTACTAATATTATCATAGTTTAGGGTATGTGTTTTTTCATAAAAAACAATTTCTAAAAATTTAAGTTTCGTTTTAAACTCTAAAAATCTATACGGAAGGTTTTGACTTTTGAAGTTTTGACATAATAGATAATATATAAGTTTAGGATTTGATATATATACATAGTCAAATATTTTATGTATAGAATGTATGTATAAGATATTATGTTTTATAAACTTGGTCAAATTTTTAAAAACTTAAAACATCTAAAGCCAAATAAAAATTCATGATAATTAAAACATTTAAACATATTTATGAGTTTTAAATCATTCTTATAACAAGAAACAACATAATAGAATATCTAAAATAAATGAACATCTAAAATAAATGAACATCATTATTACACATCTTCGACATCATCTGAAGAATCAGAATCTTCAGAAAATTGATTAGGACTATGTTGCTCTTCGTCTATAGGATAGTGATAAACATTGTCAAAATCGGGCAGGATCTTCCACGATATGCGTTGTAACTCGAACCATTGCACTAGGCGCAACAATGTGGTCGATTGTATCATCTTGCAACGCTGACAGAGCATTTTCAGAAGTTTTACGATACCCTCTTGGCACCACTTTAGTACACGCCAACCAATCATTTGTCAGACGCCCAACACGTGGATACGGAATGAAACAAACTTGGTCACAATGACCAGGCAGAATAAAGGATCGTATTTTTGGTACCTTTTACGCGAAGCTACATCAATCAAACCACACGGGTGGTTACGCAATCCCGAACCTTCAATATTATCAAACCACATGCATTTAAAGACCATCGCTTTGAGTCCAACGACACCATGATACTTGATCTTCATGATTTCTTCTATAAATCCATAATAATTCATATCCGTTGTACCACGAACACAAACCCTATAATTCTGTGTTTTCTTATTTTGCCCGTGTCTTTGAGTGTGGAAATGGTATCCCCTAGTAAAG
Source organism: Cochlearia excelsa (assembly GCA_963556525.1). NCBI lineage: Eukaryota > Viridiplantae > Streptophyta > Magnoliopsida > Brassicales > Brassicaceae > Cochlearia > Cochlearia excelsa. The sequence goes on along the minus strand of OY748327.1, from coordinate 30,945,101 downwards.
TACATGGGCCAAGTAGTAAAATTGTGCCTCGGACCTTGTATAAACTCTAACATCCACAATGGAAACTCATAATTCTGAGATGATGCATTAATCTACAAAATGTTAAATAATTTAGTAGCCATTATATTACAATATAATTATATATGGTATATATGACAAAATTATAAAAATATTATAACTTACATAATCTTTACACCATTGTGCATAATGGTTGTCTTTAACACTAATCATTGCTTCACTAGTGATATCATGAATACTAAGCGTCATCTTATCTTCAAACATCCTGAAGCAAGAGAAAATTTTAATTTATAACTTAATTACTAGTGATATTAGTAAATTAATTATCTAAATATCTATATTTATACCTCTCATATGGAGCAAATTATTCACAATTAAGTAACAAAAACGTTTGAAGCACGTTATAATCTTCATCACTAAACCAACCACTTGTATTTTTCCCTGTAACCCGTCCACTATGGTAGAAGATATTTGGCACATCTACATCATAACTAAATCTAATTTCCCCAGGACCACTATAATCCGAATCACGAAGAACTTCTGGGTTTTCGTAATAATTGGTTGCCACATAAGAAATCTCTTCTTGTACACATTGTGCAACAATGGAACCTCCAATACGAGCTTTACTTTTAACATTTTTTCAAATGATACATGTACCTCTCCAAAGGATACATCCACCTGTATTGGACCGGACCACCCAATGCAGCTTCATCTGGTAGATGCACGGGTAGATGTTCCATGATGTCAAAGAACGATGGAGGAAATATTTTCTCCAAATTGCACAACTTCAAAACAATCTTTGCCTTCAAAATTTCCACATCCTCAACCCTTAACGTTCTAGCAGAAATATCCCGGAAAAAGTGCGATTTCTACATGTGTACATAAGACATATATAAGTATAAGATAAATTAATAAGTACTCTACTATATGTAAGATATGAGTATATAAACCTGAAATGGTTGTGTGCACATTTTTTGGTAAAAGCTCTGCAAACTCAAAAGGGAGCAAGCGTTGCATAATGACATGACAATCATGGCTCTTTAGCCCAGACAATTTTCCATTGTTTTCGTCAACACATCGACTGAATTTTGATGCATAGCCATCAGGAAATCTAATATATTTTTTCAACCATGACAAAAAACTCTTTTTGCCTTGTTTGGATAATCTAAAAATTGGAATCGGAATACTCCCATCGTCTTTAATTTCCAAATCTGTTCTTTTGCATATCGCAGGAAGATCCATTCTAGATTTGATATTGTCTTTTGTCTTCCCTGGTGCATTCAAAATCGTGTTGATAAGATTATCGAAAAAGTTTTTCTCGATGTGCATGAAGTCCAAATTATGCCTCAGTATCTGGTTTTCCCAATAAGTCAAGTCCCAAAATATACTTCTCTTCACCCAATTATGGTAATTTCCATACCCATCAATCGTTCTACCCGGATTATCATGTCCTTGACCTCCACAAACAACAGTTTTGAACAATCCATGAATACTCTCAATTCTTTCGCACATAATTTCAGTACCTGTCAGCCACGGTGGAGCATTATCACGAACTGATGTGCCTCGCTTAAATGCTTTGAAGGATGATCATGTGGCAAATGTCTTCTATGACAATCAAACCAACTGTGCTTCCTTCCATTCGGTAACCAAAATTCATTTGTATCATCCAGACAATACGGACATGCTAGTCGACCATGCGTAGTCCAACCTTAAACCATTCACTACACCGGAAAATCGTTTATCGTCCACATCAAAGCAACTCGCATTGTAAAATTTTGCTTTCTTGAAATATCATAAGCATGAACACCGTCAGCCCATAACATCTGCAACTCTTCGATCAATGGTTCTAGATAAATATATAGACTTTTCTTCGGATGTTTAGGCCCATGCATCAAAATCGCCAAGAAGAAATATTCTCTCATCATACACATACCATGAGGCAAATTATATGGAGTAACAATGACTGGCCATATTGAGTGTGCCTCCCCATTCATGCCAATTGGATTAAACCCATCCGTTGCTAAACCAAGATATACATTACGACTTTCAGTACCGAATCCAGGATATACCTCATTAAAATGCTTCCACGCTGCTACGTCTGATGGGTGATGCATTTCTCCTTCAGGAGACACATGTTCTGCGTGCCATCGCATATGAGCAGCAGTCGCTTGCATTTGATACAACCTCTTCAGTCGATATGCGATAGGTAGATAAAACATCTGTTGCTTCGGTATATTCTTCCCTTTTCCATTGTTAGCGTGATATCTATCTTTATTACAGAAACGACAACGCGAAAGCTCTCGATCTTCGGGTTTCTAGAAGAGCATGCAATTATCCTCGCACACATCAATCTTATGAACCGGTAATCCCAACGGTAATCCCAATGAACGTGTTAACTTTTTTGTTTCATAGTATGACTCTGGAGCATTATTAGGTTGTGGAAGAATGCGTTTATATGTTTGTGTGATTTCATCAATGCATGCCTCAGCTAGATTGTGATTAGTCTTTATCTTCATAACACGCGATGCCAGATACAATTGTGACATTCCTTCAACACACCCTTCCTAGAGCGGTTGACTAGCTGCTTCAAAAGCTTGATAAAGGTTATCGTTAATTGGCTCTTCCTCGATATTTTTCTGAAATTTGTCTTCTATTGTGAAACCTTCTTGACCCATGTTAAACTCATCATATGGAACTTCGGTGTTAACATGACCATCAAACGTTTCTTCTTCTTCATGTCCAAAGTGCGCCGGCATCGAAGATTCTCCAACATCATAACAATTTTCTCCATGGCGTGTCCAAATAGAGTAGTTTCCTTTAAACCCTCTCCTTAATAAGTGATTAGAAACTGTCAAAGCATCTCTATGCTTCAAATTTCTACACCGAACGCAAGGACAAGGCATAGATCCACGTATTTTGAAAGAATGTTGATTGCAAGCGAAATTTATGAAGGTGTTAACACCCTCTCTAAATTTTTCAGAAACGTCATTTGTGTTTGAATCTATATGTTGATCCATCCAGTCTCTCGAATGAAAGAAATTTGTCATCTTCTTTCAAGATGAAATGGAAGAAAAAAAAGAAAGAGATTTCATAAACTTTAGATATGGAAGTTATGGTGCTCTGGAAAATTTTGTGCGATATGTAATTTTTGTACCAACTGTTAGTAAGTGAATAATTTCGTTGCTAAATTTACTTTCAATCAGAACCACTCAAATAGCAACAAAATAGCAACGAAATATATTAGTTGCTAATTTTTGAATAATTATCCTGACAACTTTTGCGTGACCGTACATTCTTTAAATAGCAGCGAAAGTTTCGTTACTAATCGTGGCTAAATTAGCCACGAAATAGCCACGCACCTACGTCGTTAAAAATTTGCAACGAAAATATTTCGCTACCACTTATTCGTTGTTAGTTCTTTGCTAGTTCGTTGCTATTTCCTTGCTTTTTTGGCATCGAATTGCATCGGAATAATTATTTCGTTACTGAATTATTTTTCGTTGCTTTTCGCTGCTTTTCGTGGCTTTTCGGGTTTTAGCAACGAACAGTTCGTCACAAAGTCGTTGCTATACGAAGAAATTCTTGTATTGGATCACATTTCTAGGACTCTAAACAAAGTTTCATGCAACATGAGTGCCTATAAGTGTCTAAATGAGCTTTGTACAAGTTTGACGAACTTATGAAACATCTAACAACGCGTTTCTAGGACTCTAAACCAAGTTTCATGCAACATGAGTGCTTATAAGTTTTTCAATGAGCTATGTACAAGTTTGACGAACTTATGAAACATCTAACAACGTGTTTTCTAGGATTCTAAACCAAGCTTCAAGCAACATGAGGGCTTCTAAGTGTCTTAATGAGCTTCGTACAAGTTTGACGGAACTTATAAAACATCTAACAACGCGTTTCTAGGACTCTAAACCAAGTTTCATACAACTTGAGTGCTTATAGGTGTCTCAATGAGCTATGTACAAGTTTTGCGAACTTATGAACCATCTAACAACGCGTTTATAGGACTCTAAACCAAGTTTCATGCAACATAAGTGCTTATAAGTGTCTCAATGAGCTTTGTACAAGTTTGATGAACTTACGAAACATCTAGCAACACATTTCTAATACTCTAAACCGAGCTTCATGCAACATAAGTGCTTATAAGTGTCTCAATGAGCTTTGTACAAGTTTAACGAACTTATAAAACATCAAACAACGTGTTTTCTAGGACACTAAACAAAGCTTAATGAAACATGAGTTGTTATAAGTGTCTCAATGAGCTTTGTACAAGTTTGACGAACTTATAAAACATATAACAACGCGTTTCTAGGACTCTAAACCAAGTTTCATGCAACATGAGTGCTTATAAGTGTCTAAATGAGCTTTGTACAAGTTTGACGAACTTATGAAACATCTAACAACGCGTGTCTAGGACTCTAAACCATGTTTTATGCAACATGAGTTCTTATAAGTTCCTCAATGACCTTTGTACAAGTTGACGAACTTATTAAACATCTAACGACGTGGTTTCTTGGACTCTAAACCAATTTTTATATAACATGAGTGCTTATAAGGGTCTCAATGATCTTTGTACAAGTTTGAGGAACTTAAGAAACATCTAATAACCTGTTTCTAGGACTCTAAACCAGGCTTCATGCAACTTGAGTGATTATAAGTGTCTTAATGAGCTTTGTACAAGTTTGACGAACTTACGAAACATCTAACAACGCGTATCGAGGACTCTAAACCAAGCTTCATGCAACATGAGTGCTTATAAGTGTCTCAATGAGATTTGTACAAGTTTGACAAACCTATGAAACATCTAACAACGCGTTTCTAGGACTCTAAACCAAGTTTCATGCCACATGAGTGCCTATAAGTGTCTCAATAAGCTTTGTAAAAATTTGACGAACTTATGAAACATCTAAAAACGCGTTTCTAGGACTCTAAACCAAGTTTCATGCAACATGAATGCCTATAAGTGTCTCAATAAGCTTTGTAAAAATTTGACGAACTTATGAAACATCTAAAAACGCGTTTCTAGGACTCTAAACCAAGTTTCATGCAACATGAATGCCTATAAGTGTCTCAATGAGCTTTGTACAAGTTTCACAAACTTATGAAACATCTAACAACACGTTTTCTAGGACTCTAAACCAAGTTTCATGCCACATGAGTGCCTATAAGTTTCTCAATAAGCTTTGTAAAAGTTTGACGAACTTATGAAACATCTAAAAACGCGTTTCTAGGACTCTAAACCAAGTTTCATGCAACAAGAGTGCTTATAAGTTTTTCAATGAGCTTTGTACAACTTTGACGAAATTATGAAACATCTTACAACGTGTTTTCTAGGATTCTAAACCAAGCTTCATGCAACATGAATGCTTATAAGTGTCTTAATGAGCATTGTACAAGTTTGACGAACTTATAAAACATCTAACTACGTGTTTCTAGGACTCTAAACCAAGTTTCATGGAGCATGAATGCTTATAAGTGTCTCAATGAGCTTTGTACAAGTTTGATGAACTTATGAAACATCTAACAACGCGTTTATAGGAGTTTAAACCAAGTTTCATGCAACATGAGTGCTTATAAGTGTCTAAATGAGCTTTGTACGAGTTTGATGAACTTACGAAACATCTAACAACCCGTTTCTAAGACTCTAAACCAAAGTTCATGCAACATGAGTGCTTATAATTGTTTCAATGAGCTTTGTACAAGTTTGGCGAAATTATGAAACATCTAACAATGTGGTTTCTATGACTCTAAACCAAGCTTCATGCAAAATGAGTGCTTATAAGTGTCTCAATGAGCTTTGTACAAGTTTGACAAACTTATGAAACATCTAACAACGCGTGTCTAGGACCTAAAACCAAGTTTTATGCAACATGAGTGCTTATAAGTGTCTCAATGAGCTTTGTACAAGTTTGATGAATTTACAAAACATCTAACAGCGCGTTTCTAGGACTCTAAACCAAGCTTCATGCAACATGAGTGCTTATAAGTGTCTTAATGAGATTTGTACAAGTTTGACGAACTTACGAAACATCTAAAAACGCGTATCGGGGACTCTAAACTAAGTTTCATGCAACATTAGTGCTTATAAGTTCCTCAATGAGCTTTGTAAACGTTTGACGAACTTATCAAACATCTAACAACGTGGTTTGTTGGACTCTAAACCAGTTTTCATGGCACATATATGCTTATAAGTTTCTCAATGAGCTTTGTCAAGTTTGACGAACTTATAAAACATATAACAACGCGTTTCTAGGACTCTAAACCAAGTTTCATGCAACATGAGTGCTTATAAGTGTCTAAATGAGCTTTGTACAAGTTTGACGAACTTATGAAACATCTAACAACGCGTGTCTAGGACTCTAAACCATGTTTTATGCAACATGAGTTCTTATAAGTTCCTCAATGACCTTTGTACAAGTTGACGAACTTATTAAACATCAAACGACGTGGTTTCTTGGACTCTAAACCAATTTTTATATAACATGAGTGCTTATAAGGGTCTCAATGATCTTTGTACAAGTTTGAGGAACTTAAGAAACATCTAATAACCTGTTTCTAGGACTCTAAACCAGGCTTCATGCAACTTGAATGATTATAAGTGTCTTAATGAGCTTTGTACAAGTTTGACGAACTTACGAAACATCTAACAACGCGTATCGAGGACTCTAAACCAAGCTTCATGCAACATGAGTGCTTATAAGTGTCTCAATGAGATTTGTAACATCTAACAACGCGTTTCTAGGACTCTAAACCAAGTTTCATGCCACATGAGTGCCTATAAGTGTCTCAATAAGCTTTGTAAAAATTTGACGAACTTATGAAACATCTAAAAACGCGTTTCTAGGACTCTAAACCAAGTTTCATGCAACATGAATGCCTATAAGTGTCTCAATGAGCTTTGTACAAGTTTCACAAACTTATGAAACATCTAACAACACGTTTTCTAGGACTCTAAACCAAGTTTCATGCCACATGAGTGCCTATAAGTTTCTCAATAAGCTTTGTAAAAGTTTGACGAACTTATGAAACATCTAAAAACGCGTTTCTAGGACTTTAAACCAAGTTTCATGCAACAAGAGTGCTTATAAGTTTTTCAATGAGCTTTGTACAACTTTGACGAAATTATGAAACATCTTACAACGTGTTTTCTAGGATTCTAAACCAAGCTTCATGCAACATGAGTGATTATAAGTGTCTTAATGAGCATTGTACAAGTTTGACGAACTTATAAAACATCTAACTACGCGTTTCTAGGACTCTAAACCAAGTTTCATGGAGCATGAATGCTTATAAGTGTCTCAATGAGCTTTGTACAAGTTTGATGAACTTATGAAACATCTAACAACGCGTTTATAGGAGTTTAAACCAAGTTTCATGCAACATGAGTGCTTATAAGTGTCTAAATGAGCTTTGTACGAGTTTGATGAACTTACGAAACATCTAACAACCCGTTTCTAAGACTCTAAACCAAAGTTCATGCAACATGAGTGCTTATAAGTGTTTCAATGAGCTTTGTACAAGTTTGGCGAAATTATGAAACATCTAACAATGTGGTTTCTATGATTCTAAACCAAGCTTCATGCAAAATGAGTGCTTATAAGTGTCTCAATGAGCTTTGTACAAGTTTGACAAACTTATGAAACATCTAACAACGCGTGTCTAGGACCTAAAACCAAGTTTTATTCAACATGAGTGCTTATAAGTGTCTCAATGAGCTTTGTACAAGTTTGATGAATTTACAAAACATCTAACAGCGCGTTTCTAGGACTCTAAACCAAGCTTCATGCAACATGAGTGCTTATAAGTGTCTTAATGAGATTTGTACAAGTTTGACGAACTTACGAAACATCTAAAAACGCGTATTGGGGACTCTAAACTAAGTTTCATGCAACATTAGTGCTTATAAGTTCCTCAATGAGCTTTGTAAACGTTTGACGAACTTATCAAACATCTAACAACGTGGTTTGTTGGACTCTAAACCAGTTTTCATGGCACATATATGCTTATAAATTTCTCAATGAGCTTTGTCAAGTTTGACGAACATATAAAACATCTAAAACGTGTTTCTAGGACTCTAAACAAATTTTCATGCAACATGAGTGCTTATAAGTTTTTCAATTAGCTTTGTACAACTTTGACGAACCTATGAAACATCTAACAACGTGGTTTCTAGGACTTTAAACCAATTTTCATGCAACATGAGTGCTTATAAGGGTCTCAATGATCTTTTTACAAGTTTGACGAACTTACGAAACATCTAACAACGCGTTTTTAGGACTCTAAACCAAGCTTCATGCAACTTGAGTGATTATAAGTGTCGTAATGAGCTTTGTACAAGTTTGACGAACTTACGAAACATCTAACAACGCTTATCGAGGACTCTAAACCTAGCTTCATGCAACATCAGTGCTTATAAGTGTCTAAATGAGCTTTGTACAAGTTTGACAAACTTATGAAACATCTAACAACGTGGTTTCTAGGACTCTAACCCAAGTTTCATGCCACAAGTGTGCTTATAAGTGTCTCAATGAGCTTTGTACAAGTTTGACGAACTTATGAAAAATCTAACAACTTGGTTTCTAGGACTCGAAACCAAGTTTCATGCCACATGAGTGCTTATAAGTGTCTCAATGAGCTTTGTACAAGTTTGACGAACTTATAAACATCTAACAACGCGTTTCTAGGACTATAAACAAATTTGATGCAACATGAGTGCCTATAAGTGTCTCAATGAGCTTTGTACAAGTTTGACAAACTTATGAAACATCTAACAACGCGTTTCTAGGACTCTAAACCAAGTTTCATGCTACATGAGTGCTTATAAGTTTTTCAATGAGCTTTGTACAAGTTTGACGAACTTATGAAACATCTAACAATGTGTTTTCTAGGATTCTAAACCAAGTTTCATGCAACATGAGTGCTAAGTGTCTCAATGAGCTTTGTACAAGTTTGATGAACTTATGAAACATCTAACAACGTGGTTTCTAGGACTCTAAACCAAGCTTCATGCAACATGAGTGCTTATAAATGTCTCAATGAGCTTTGTATAAGTTTGATGAACTTATGAAACATCTAACAACGCGTGTCTAGGACTCTAAACCAAGTTTTATGCAACATGAGTGCTTATAAGTGTCTAAATGAGCTTTGTACAAGTTTGACGAATTTATAAAACATCTAACAACGCGTTTCTAGGACTCTAAGCAAAGTTTCATGCAACATGAGTTCTTATGAGTGTCTCAATGAGCTTTGTACAAGTTTGACGAACTTATAAAGATCTAACAACGCGTTACTAGGACTCTAAACAAAGTTTCATGCAACATGAGTGCCTATAAGTGTCTCAATGAGCTTTGTACAAGTTTGACGAACTTATGAAACATCTAACAACGCGTTTCTAGGACTCTAAACAAAGTTTCATGCAACATGAGTTCTTATGAGTGTCTCAATGAACTTTGTACAAGTTTGACGAACTTATAAAGATCTAACAACGCGTTTCTAGGACTCTAAACAAAGTTTCATGCAACATGAGTGCCTATAAGTGTCTCAACGAGCTTTGAACAAGTTTGACGAACTTATGAAACATCTAACAACGCGTGGGTAGGACTCTAAACCAAGTTTTATGCAACATGAGTTCTTATAAGTTCCTCAATGACCTTTGTACAAGTTGACGAACTTATTAAACATCTAACGACGTGGTTTCTTGTACTCTAAACCAATTTTTATAGAACATGAGTGCTTATAAGGGTCTCAATGATCTTTTTACAAGTTTGAGGAACTTAAGAAACATCTAATAACGTGTTTCTAGGACTCTAAACCAGGCTTCATGCAACTTAAGTGATTACAAGTGTCTTAATGAGCTTTGTACAAGTTTGACGAACTTACAAAACATCTAACAACGCGTAACGAGGACTCTAAACCAAGCTTCATGCAACATGAGTGCATATAAGTGTCTCAATGAGATTTGTACAAGTTTGACAAACTTATGAAACATCTAACAACGCGTTTCTAGGACTCTAAACCAAGTTTCATGCCACATGAGTGCCTATAAGTGTCTCAATAAGCTTTGTAAAAATTTGACGAACTTATGAAACATCTAAAAACGCGTTTCTAGGACTCTAAACCAAGTTCCATGCAACATGAATGCCTATAAGTGTCTCAATGAGCTTTGTACAAGTTTCACAAACTTAATAAACATCTAACAACACGTTTTCTAGGACTCTAAACCAAGTTTCATGCCACATGAGTGCCTATAAGTTTCTCAATAAGCTTTGTAAAAGTTTGACGAACTTATGAAACATCTAAAAACGCGTTTCTAGGACTCTAAACCAAGTTTCATGCAACAAGAGTGCTTATAAGTTTTTCAATGAGCTTTGTACAACTTTGACGAAATTATGAAACATCTAACAACGTGTTTTCTAGGATTCTAAACCAAGCTTCATGCAACATGAGTGCTTATAAGTGTCTTAATGAGCTTTGTACAAGTTTGACGAACTTATAAAACATCTAACTACGCGTTTCTAGGACTCTAAACCAAGTTTCATGGAGCATGAATGCTTATAAGTGTCTCAATGAGCTTTGTACAAGTTTGATGAACTTATGAAACATCTAACAACGCGTTTATAGGAGTTTAAACAAAGTTTCATGCAACATGAGTGCTTATAAGTGTCTAAATGAGCTTTGTACAATTTTGATGAACTTACGAAACATCTAACAACGCGTTTCTAGGACTCTAAACCAAAATTCATGCAACATGAGTGCTTATAAGTGTTTCAATGAGCTTTGTACAATTTTGGCGAAATTATGAAACATCTAATAATGTGGTTTCTATGACTCTAAACCAAGCTTCATGCAAAATGAGTGCTTATAAATGTCTCAATGAGCTATGTACAAGTTTGACAAACTTATGAAACATCTAACAACGCGTGTCTAGGACCTAAAACCAAGTTTTATGCAACATGAGTGCTTATAAGTGTCTCAATGAGCTTTGTACAAGTTTGATGAATTTACAAAACATCTAACAACGCGTTTCTAGGACTCTAAACCAAGCTTCATGCAACATGAGTGCTTATAAGTGTCTTAATGAGATTTGTACAAGTTTGACGAACTTACGAAACATCTAAAAACACGTATCGGGGACTCTAAACTAAGTTTCATGCAACATTAGTGCTTATAAGTTCCTCAATGAGCTTTGTAAACGTTTGATAAACTTATCAAACATCTAACAACGTGGTTTGTTGGACTCTAAACCAGTTTTCATGGCACATATATGCTTATAAGTTTCTCGATGAGCTTTGTCAAGTTTGACGAACGTATAAAACATCTAAAACGTGTTTATAGGACTCTAAACAAATTTTCGTGCAACATGAGTGCTTATAAGTTTTTCAATGAGCTTTGTACAAGTTTGACGAACCTATGAAACATCTAAAAACGTGGTTTCTAGGACTTTAAACCAATTTTCATGCAACATGAGTGCTTATAAGGGTCTCAATGATCTTTTTACAAGTTTGACGAACTTACGAAACATCTAACAACGCGTTTTTAGGACTCTAAACCAAGCTTCATGCAACTTGAGTGCTTATAAGTGTCGTAATGAGCTTTGTACAAGTTTGACGAACTTACAAAACATCTAACAACGCTTATCGAGGACTCTAAACCTAGCTTCATGCAACATCAATGCTTATAAGTGTCTAGATGAGCTTTGTACAAGTTTGACAAACTTATGAAACATCTAACAACGTGGTTTCTAGAACTCTAACCCAAGTTTCATGCCACATGAGTGCTTTGTACAAGTTTGACGAATTTATGAAAAAATTAACAACTTGGTTTCTAGGACTCGAAACCAAGTTTCATGCCACATGAGTGCTTATAAGTGTCTCAATGAGCTTTGTACAAGTTTGACGAACTTATAAACATCTAACAACGCGTTTCTAGGACTCTAAACAAATTTCATGCAACATGAGTGCCTATAAGTGTCTCAATGAGCTTTGTACAAGTTTGACAAACTTATGAAACATCTAACAACGCGTTTCTAGGACTCTAAACCAAGTTTCATGCTACATGAGTGCTTATAAGTTTTTCAATGAGCTTTGTACAAGTTTGACGAACTTATGAAACATCTAACAATGTGTTTTCTAGGATTCTAAACCAAGTTTCATGCTACATGAGTGCTTATAAGTGTCTCAATGAGCTTTGTACAAGTTTGATGAACTTATGAAACATATAACAACGTGGTTTCTAGGACTTTAAACCAAGCTTCATGCAACATGAGTGCTTATAAATGTCTCAATGAGCTTTGTATAAGTTTGATGAACTTATGAAACATCTAACAACGCGTGTCTAGGACTCTAAACCAAGTTTTATGCAACATGAGTGCTTATAAGTGTCTAAATGAGCTTTGTACAAGTTTGACGAATTTACAAAACATCTAACAACGCGTTTCTAGGACTCTAAACAAAGTTTCATGCAACATGGATGCTTATGAGTGTCTCAATGAGCTTTGTACAAGTTTGACGAACTTATAAAGATCTAACAACGCGTTTCTAGGACTCTAAACAAAGTTTCATGCAACATGAGTGCCTATAAGTGTCTCAATGAGCTTTGTACAAGTTTGACGAACTTATGAAACATCTAACAACGCGTTTCTAGGACTCTAAACCATGTTTCATGCAACATGAGTGCTTATAAGTTTTTCAATGAGCTATGTACAAGTTTGACGAATTTATGAAACATCTAACAACGTGTTTTCTAGGATTCTAAACCAAGTTTCATGCAACATGAGTGCTTATAAGTGTCTGAATGAGCTTTGTACAAGTTTAACTAAATTATGAAACATCTAACAACGTGGGTTCTAGGACTCTAAACAAAGCTTCATGCAACATGAGTGCTTATAAATTTATCAATGAGCTTTGTACAAGTTTGACAAACTTATGAAACATCTAACAACATGGTTTCTAGGACTCTAAACCAAGTTCCATGCCACATGAGTGCTTACAAGTGTCTCAATGACGTTTGTACAAGTTTGACGAAATTATAAAACATCTAACAACGCATTTCTAGGACTCTAAACAAAGTTTCATGCAAGATGAGTGCCTATAAGTGTCTCAATGAGCTTTGAACAAGTTTGACGAACTTATGAAACATCTAACAACGCGTTTCTAGGACTCTAAACCAAGTTTCATGCAACATGAGTGCTTATAAGTTTTTCAATGAGCTTTGTACAAGTTTGACGAACTTATGAAACATCTAACAACGCGTTTCTAGGATTCTAAACCAAGTTTCAAGCAACTTGAGTGCTTATAAGTGTCTTAATTACCTTTGTACAAGTTTGACGAACTTATGAAACATCTAACAACGCGTTTCTACGACTCTTAACCAAATTTCATGCAACATGAGTGCTTATAAGTGTGAGCTTTGTACTAGTTAGACAAACTTATGAAACATCTAACAACGTGGTGTCTAGGACTCTAAACCAAGCTTCATGCAATATGGGTGCGTATTAGTGTCACAATGAGCTTTGTACAAGTTTTACAAACTTATGAAACATCTAACAACGTGTTTCTAGGACTCTAAACCAAGTTTCATTCAACATGAATTCTAATAATTGTCTCAATGAGCTTTGTAGAAGTTTAACGAACTTACGAAACATCTAACAACACGTTTCTAAGACTCTAAACCAAGTTTCATGAAACATGAATGCTTATAAGTTCCTCAATAAACTTTGTATAAGTTTGACGAACTTATGAAACATCTAACAACATGGTTTGTAGGACTCTAGACCATGTTTCATGCAATATGAGTGATTATAAGTGTCTCAATGAGCGTTGTACAAGTTGGACAAACTTATGAAACATCTAACAACGTGGTTTCTAGGACTCTAAACTAAGTTTCATGAAGCATGAGTGATTATAAGTGTCTCATTGAGATATGTACAAGTTTGACGAACTTACGAAACATCTAACAACGCGTTTCTAGGACTCTAAACCTAGTTTCATGCAACATGAGTGCCCACAAGTTCCTCAATGAGCTTTGTTAATGTTTGAAGAACTTATGAAACATCTAACAACGTGGTTTCTAGGACTATAAACCAATCTTCATGCAACATGAGTGCTTATAAGTGTCTCAATGAGCTTCGTACAAATTTCACTAACTTATGAAATATCTAACAACGCGTTTCTAGGACTCTAAACGAAGTTTCATGCAACATGAGTGTTTATAAGTGTCTCAATGAGCTTTGTACAACTTTGACGAACTTATGAAACATCTAACAATGCGTTTCTAGGGCTCTAACCCAAGTTTCATGCAACATGAGTGCTTATAAGTTCTTCAATGAGCTTTGTACAAGTTTCACGTATTTATGAAACATCTAACAACGCGTTTCTAGGACTCTAAACCAAGTTTCATGCAACATGAGTGCTTATAAACGTCTCAATGAGCTTTGTACAATTTTGACGAACTTATGAAACATCTTACAACGCGTTTCTAAGACTCTAAACCAAGTTTCATGCAAAACGAGTGCTTATAAGTTCCTCAATGAGCTTTGTTAAAGTTTGAACAACTTATGAAACATATAACAACGTGTTTTCTAGGACTCTAAACCAAGATTCATGCAACATGGGTGCTTATTAGTGTCTCAATGAGCTTTGTACAAATTTTACGAACTTATGAAACATCTAACAACGTGTTTCTAGGACTCTAAACCAAGTTTCATGCAACATGAATTCTTATAAGTGTCTTAATGAGCTTTGTACAAGTTTAACGAACTTATGAAACATCTAACAACACGTTTCTAGGAGTCTAAACCAAGTTTCATGAAACATGAATGCTTATAAGTTCCTCAATGAACTTTGTATAATTTTGACGAACTTATGAAACATCTAACAACATGGTTTGTAGGACTCTAGACCAAGTTTCAAGCAATATGAATGCTTATAAGTGTCTCAATGAGCTTTGTACTATTTTGAGAAACTTATGAAACATCTAACAACGTGGTTGCTAGGACTCTAAACAAAGTTTCATGCAACATGAGTTCTTATAAGTTCCCCAATGAGCTTTTTTAAAGTTTGACCAACTTATGAAACATCTAACAACGTTGTTTCTAGGACTCTAAACCAAATTTCATGCATCATGATTGCTTATGAGTGTCTCAATGAGCTTTGTACAATTTTGACGAACTTATGAAACATATAACAACGCGTTTGTAGGACTCTAAACCAAGTTTCATGCAACTTAAGTGCTTATAAGTGTCTCAATGAGCTTTTTTACAAGTTTCACGAACTTATGAAACATCTAACAACGAGTTTCTAGGATTTTGAACCAAGTTTCATGCAAAATGAGTGCTTATAAGTTCGTCAATGAGCTTTGTACAAGTTTGACGAACTTATGAAACATCTAACAACGCGTTTCTAGGACTCTAAACCAAGGTTCATGCAACATGAGTGCTTATAAGTAACTCAATGAGTTTTGTACTATTTTGACGAACTTATGAAACATCTAACAACGTGGTTTCTAGAACTCTAAACCAAGTTTATGAAACATGAGTGCTTATATATTCCCCAATGAGCTTTTTTAAAGTTTGGCAAATTTATTAAACATCTAACAACGTGGTTTCTAGGACTCTAAAAACAAGCTTCTAGAAACAGTAGTCCTTATAAGTATCTCAATGAACTTTGTACAAGGTTTACGAACTTACGAAACATCTAACAACGCGTTTTTAGGACTCTAAACCAAGTTTCATGCAACATGAGTGCTTATAAGTCTCTCACTGAGCTTTATACAATTTTGTCGAACTTATGAAATATCTAGCAACGCGTTTCTAGGACTCTAAACCAAGTTTCATGCAACATGAGTGCTTATAAGTTCGTCAATGAGCTTTGTACAAGTTTGACGAACTTATGAAACATCTAACAACGCGTTTCTAGGACTCTAAACCAAGTTTCAAGCAACTGAGTGCTTATAAGTGTCTTAATTACCTTTGTACAAGTTTGACGAACTTATGAAACATCTAACAACACGTTTCTAGGACTCTGAACCAAGTTTCATGAAACATGAATGCTTATAAGTTCCTCAATGAACTTTGTATAAGTTTGACGAACTTATGAAACATCTAACAACTCGTTTCTAGGACTCTAAACCAAGGTTCACGCAACATGAGCTCTTATAAGTGTCTCAATGAGCTTTGTACTAGGTTGATGAACTTATGAAATATCTAACAACGTGATTGCTAGGACTCTAAACCAAGTTTCATGCAACATGAGTGCTTATAAGTGTCTCAATGAGCGTTGTACAAGTTGGACAAACTTATGAAACATCTAACAACGTGGTTTATAGGACTCTAAACCAAGTTATTATAAGTGTCTCATTGAGCTTTGTACAAGTTTGACGAACATACGAAACATCTAACAACGCGTTTCTAGGACTCTTAAACCAAGTTTCATGCAACATGAGTGCTTATAAGTGTCTCAATAAGTTTTGTACTATTTTGACGAACTTATGAAACATCTAAAAACGTGGTTTCTAGAACTCTAAACCAAGTTTCATGAAACATGAGTGCTTATATGTTCCCCAATGAGCTTTTTTAAAGTTTGGCCAATTTATGAAACATCTAACAACGTGGTTTCTAGGACTCTAAACCAAACTTCAAGCAACATTAGTCCTTATAAGTATCTCAATGAGCTTTGTACAAGGTTTACGAACTTACGAAACATCTAACAACGCGTTTTTAGGACTCTAAACGAAGTTTCATGCAACATGAGTGTTTATAAGTGTCTCAATGAGCTTTGTACAAGTTTGACGAACTTATGAAACATCTAACAATGCATTTCTAGGGCTCTAACCCAAGTTTCATGCAACATAAGTTCTTATAAGTTCTTCAATGAGCTTTGTACAAGTTTCACGTACTTATGAAACATCTAACAACGCGTTTCTAGGACTCTAAACCAAGTTTCATGCAACATGAGTGCTTATAAATGTCTCAATTAGTTTTGTACAAGTTTGACGAACTTATGAAACATCTAACAACGCGTTTCTAAGACTCTAAACCAAGTTTCATGCAACACGAGTGCTTATAAGTTCCTCAATGAGCTTTGTTAAAGTTGGACCAACTTATGAAACATCTAACAATGCGTTTCTACGACTCTTAACCAAAATTCATGCAACATGAGTGCTTATAAGTGTATCAATGAGCTTTGTACTAGTTAGAAGAACTTATGAAACATCTAACAACGTGGTTGCTACGACTCTAAACCAAGTTTCATGCAACATGAGTGCTTATAAGTGTCTCAATGAGCGTTGTACAAGTTGGACAAACTTATGAAACATCTAACAACGTGGTTTCTAGGACTCTAAACCAAGCTTCATGCAACATGAGTGCTTATAAGTGTCTCAATGAGCTTTGTAAAAATTTCACTAACTTATGAAATATCTAACAACGCGTTTCTAGGACTCTAAACGAAGTTTCATGCAACATGAGTATTTATAAGTGTCTCAATGAGCTTTGTACAAGTTTGACGAACTTATGAAACATCTAACAATGCGTTTCTAACAATGCGTTTCTAGGGCTCTAACCCAAGTTTCATGCAACATGAGTGCTTATAAGTTCTTCAATGAGTTTTGTACAAGTTTCACGTACTTTTGAAACATCTAACAACGCGTTTCTAGGACTCTAAACCAAGTTTAATTCAACATGAGTGCTTATAAACGTCTCAATGAGCTTTGTACAAGTTTGACGAACTTATGAAACATCTAACAACGCGTTTCTAAGACTCTAAACAAAGTTTCGTGCAAAACGAGTGCTTATAAGTTCCTCAATGAGCTTTGTTAAAGTTTGAACAACTTATGAAACATCTAACAACATGGTTTCTAGGACTCTAAACCAAGCTTCATGCAACATGGGTGCTTATTAGTGTCTCAATGAGCTTTGTACAAGTTTTCCGAACTTATGAAACATCTAACAACGTGTTTCTAGGACTCTTAACCAAGTTTCATGCAACATGAATTCTTATAAGTGTCTTAATGAGCTTTGTACAAGTTTAACGAACTTACGAAACATCTAACAACACGTTTCTAGGACTCTGAACCAAGTTTCATGAAACATTAATGCTTATAAGTTCCTCAATGAACTTTGTATAAGTTTGACGAACTTATGAAACATCTAACAACATGGTTTGTAGGACTCTAGACCAAGTTTCATGCAATATGAGTGCTTATAAGTGTCTCAATGAGCTTTGTAATATTTTGAGAAACTTATGAAACATCTAACAACGTGGTTGCTAGGACTCTAAACCAAGTTTCATGCAACATGAGTTCTTATTAGTTCCCCAATGAGCTTTTTTAAAGTTTGACCAACTTATGAAACATCTAACAAAGTTGTTTCTAGGACTCAAAACCAAATTTCATGCATCATGGTTGCTTATGAGTGTCTCAATGAGCTTTGTACATTTTTGACGAACTTATGAAACATCTAACAACGCGTTTGTAGGACTCTAAACCAAGTTTCATGCAACTTAAGTGCTTATAAGTGTCTCAATGAGCTTTTTTACAAGTTTCACGAACTTATGAAACATCTAACAACGCGTTTCTAGGATTTTGAACCAAGTTTCATGCAAAATGAGTGCTTATAAGTTCGTCAATGAGCTTTGTACAAGTTTGACGAACTTATGAAACATCTAACAACGCGTTTCTAGGACTCTAAACCAAGGTTCATGCAACATGAGTGCATATACGTGTCTCAATGAGCTTTGTACTAGGTTGATGAACTTATGAAACATCTAACAACGTGATTGCCAGGACTCTAAACCAAGTTTCATGCATCATGAGTGCTTATAAGTGTCTCAATGAGCGTTGTACAAGTTGGACAAATTTATGAAACATCTAACAACGTGGTTTATAGGACTCTAAACCAAGTTTCATGAAACATGAGTGATTATAAGTGTCTCATTGAGCTTTGTACAAGTTTGACGAACATACGAAACATCTAACAACGCGTTTCTAGAACTCTTAAACCAAGTTTCATGCAACATGAGTGCTTATAAGTGTCTCAATGAGTTTTGTACTATTTTGACGAACTTATGAAACATCTAACAACGTGGTTTCTAGAACTCTAAGCCAAGTTTCATGAAACATGAGTGCTTATATGTTCCCCAATGAGCTTTTTTAAAGTTTGGCCAATTTATGAAACATCTAACAACGTGGTTTCTAGGACTCTAAACCAAGCTTCAAGCAACATTAGTCCTTATAAGTATCTCAATGAGCTTTGTACAAGTTTCACGTACTTATGAAACATCTAACAACGCGTTTCTAGAACTCTAAACCAAGTTTCATGGAACATGAGTGCTTATAAATGTCTCAATTAGTTTTGTACAAGTTTGACGAACTTATGAAACATCTAACAACGCGTTTCTAAGACTCTAAACCAAGTTTCATGCAAAACGAGTGCTTATAAGTTCCTCAATGAGCTTTGTTAAAGTTGGACCAACTTATGAAACATCTAACAACGTGGTTTCTAGGAATCTAAACCAAGCTTCATGCAACATGGGTGCTTATTAGTGTCTCAATGAGCTTTGTACAAGTTTTACGAACTTATGAAACATCTAACAACGTGTTTCTAGGACTCTAAACCAAGTTTCATGCAACATGAATTCTTATAAGTGTCTCAATGAGCTTTGTACAAGTTTAACGAACATACGAAACATCTAACAACACGTTTCTAGGAATCTAAACCAAGTTTCATGAAACATGAATGCTTATAAGTTCCTCAATGAACTTTGTATAAGTTTGACGAACTTATGAAACATCTAATAACATAGTTTGTAGGACTCTAGACCAAGTTTCATGCAATATGAGTGCTTATAAGTGTCTAATTGAGCTTTGTGCCATTTTGAGAAACTTATGAAACATCTAACAACGTGGTTGCTAGGACTCTAAACCAAGTTTCATGCAACATGATTGCTTATAAGTGTCTCAATGAGCTTTGTACAATTTTGACGAACTTATGAAACATCTAACAACGCGTTTGTATGACTCTAAACCAAGTATCATGCAACTTGAGTGCTTATAAGTGTCTCAATGAGCTTTGTACAAGTTTCACGAACTTGTAAAACATCTAACAACGCGTTTCTAGGACTCTAAACCAAGTTTCTTGCAAGATGAGTGCTTATAAGTGTCTCAATGAGCTTTGTACAAGTTTGACGAACTTATGAAACATCTAACTACGCGTTTCTAGGACTCTAAACCAATGTTCATGTAACATGAGTGCTTACTAGGTTGATGAACTTATGAAACATCTAACAACATGGTTGCTAGGACTCTAAACCACGTTTCATTCAACATGAGTGCTTATTAGTGTCTCAATAAGCGTTGTACAACTTGGACAAACTTATGAAACATATAACAACGTTGTTTCTAGGACTCTAAACCAAGTTTCATGAAACATGAGCTATTATAAGTGTCTCATTTAGCTTTGTACAAGTTTGACGAACTTACGAAACATCTAACAACGAGTTTCTAGGACTCTAAACCTAGTTTCATGCAACATGAATGCCCACAAGTTCCTCAATGAGCTTTGTTAAAGTTTGACGAACTTATGAAACATCTAACAACGTGGTTTCTAGGACTCTAAACCAAGCTTCATGCAACATGAGTGCTTATAAGTGTCTCAATGAGCTTTGTGCAAATTTCACTAACTTATGAAATATCTAACAACGCGTTTCTAGGACTCTAAACGAAGTTTCATGCAACATAAGTGTTTATAAGTGTCTCAATGACCTTTGGACAAGTTTGACGAACTTATGAAACATCTAACAATGCGTTTCTAGGGCTGTAACCCAAGTTTCATGCAACATGAGAGCTTATCAGTTCTTCAATGAGCTTTGTACAATTTTCACGTACTTATGAAACATCTAACAACGCGTTTCTAGGACTCTAAACCACGTTTCATGCAACATGAGTGCTTATGAATGTCTCAATGAGATTTGTACAAGTTTGACGAACTTATGAAACATCTAACAACGCGTTTCTAAGACTCTAAACCAAGTTTCATGCAACACGAGTGCTTATAAGTTCCTTAATGAGCTTTGTTAAAGTTTGCCCAACTTATGAAACATCTAACAACGTGGTTTCTAGGAATCTAAACCAAGCTTCATGCAACATGGGTTCTTATTAGTGTCTAAATGAGCTTTGTACAAGTTTTACGAACTTATGAAACATCTAACAACGTGTTTCTAGGAATCTAAGCCAAGTTTCATGCAACATGAATTCTTATAAGTTTCTCAATGAGCTTTGTACAAGTTTAACGAACTTACGAAACATCTAACAACACGTTTCTAAGACTCTAAACCATGTTTCATGAAATATGAATGCTTATAAGTTCCTCAATGAACTTTGTATAAGTTTGACGAACTTATGAAACATCTAACAACATGGTTTGTAGGACTCTAGACCAAGTTTCATGAAATATGAGTGCTTATAAGTGTCTCAATGAGCTTTGTACTATTTTGAGAAACTTATGAAACATCTAACAACGTGGTTGCTAGGACTCTAAACCAAGTTTCATGCAACATGAGTTCTTATAAGTTCCCCAATGAGCTTTTTTAAAGTTTGACCAACTTATGAAACATCTAACAGCGTTGTTTCTAGGACTCTAAATCAAGTTTCATGCATCAGCATTGCTTATGAGTGTCTCAATGAGCTTTGTACAATTTTGACGAACTTATGAAACATCTAACAACGCGTTTGCAGGACTCTAAACCAAGTTTCATGCAACTTAAGTGTTTATAAGTTTCTCAATGAGCTTTTTACAAGTTTCACGAACTTATGAAACTTCTAACAACATGGTTTCTAGGACTCTAAACCAAGTTTCATGCAACGTGAGTGCTTATAAGTTCCCCAATGAGATCCCCATAAGTTCCCCATAAGTTCGTCAAACTTGTACAAAGCTTATTGAGACACTTATAAGCACCCATGTTGCATGAAACTTGGTTTAGAGTCCTAGAAACCACGTTGTTAGATGTTTCATAGGTTCGTCAATCTTGTACAGAGCTCATTGAAACACTTATAAGCACTCATGTTTCATGAAACTTGGTTAAGAGTTCTAGCAACCACGTTGTTAGATGTTTCATAAGTTCGTCAAAATAATACAAAGCTCATTGAGACACTTATAAGCACTCATGTTGCAAGGAACTTGGTTTAGAGTCCTAGAAACGCGTTGTTAGATGATTCATGAGTTTGTCCAACTTGTACAACGCTCATTGAGACACTTATAAGCACTCATGTTGCATGAAACTTGGTTTAGAGTCCTAGAAACGCGTTGTTAGATGATTCATGAGTTTTTCCAACTTGTACAACGCTCGTTGAGACACTTATAAGCACTCATGTTGCATGAAACTTGGTTTAGAGTTCTAGCAACCACGTTATTAGATGTTCCATAAGTTCATCAACCTAGTACAAAGCTCATTGAGACACTTATAAGCACTCATGTTGCATGAACCTTGGTTTAGAGTCCTAGAAACGCGTTGTTAGATGTTTCAGAAGTTCGTCAAACTTGTACAAGTTGGACAAATTCATGAATCATCTAACAACGCGTTTCTAGGACTCTAAATAAAGTTTCATGCAACATGAGTGTCTCAATGAGCTTTGTACTATTTTGACGAACTTATGAAACATCTAACAACGTGGTTGCTAGAACTCTTAAACAAGTTTCATGAAACATGAGTGCTTATAAGTGTCTCAATGAGCTCTGTACAAGATTGACGAACTTATGAAACATCTAACAACGTGTTTCTACCACTCTACACCAAATTTCATGCAACATGAGTGCTTATAAGTGTCTCAATGAGCTTTGTACAATTATGACGAACTTATGAAATATCTAACAACGCGCTTTTAGGACTCTAAACAAGGTTTCATGCAACTTGAGTGCTTATAATTGTCTCACGTCTAACAACACGTTTCTAGGACTCTAAACCATGTTTTATGAAACATGAAAGCTTATAAGTTTCTAGGACTCTAAACCAAGTTTCATGAAACATAAGGGATTATAAGTGTCTCGTTGAGCTTTGTACAAGTTTGACGAACATATGAAACATCTAACAACGCGTTTCTAGGACTCTAAACCAAGTTTCATGCAACATGAGTGCCCACAAGTTCCTCAATGAGCTTTGTTAAAGTTTGACGAACTTATGAAACATCTAACAACGTGGTTTCTAGGACTCTAAACCAAGCTTCATGCAACACGAGTGCTTATAAGTGTCTCAATGAGCTTTGCTCAAATTTCACGAACTTATGAAATATCTAACAACGCGTTTCTAGGACTCTAAACGAAGTTTCATGCAACATGAGTGTCTCAGTGAGCTTTGTATAAGTTTGACGAACTTATGAAACATCTAACAACACGTTTCTAGGACTCTAAACCAAGTTTCATGTAACATGAGTGCTTATAAGTTCCTCAATGAGATTTGTTAAAGTTTGACCAGCTTATGAAACATCTAATACGTGGTTTCTAGGACTCTAAACCAAGCTTCATGCAACAAAGGTGCTTATAAGTGTCGCAATGAGCTTTGTACAAGTTTGACGAACTTATGAAACATCTAAAAACGTGTTTCTAGGACTCTAAACCAAGTTTCATGAAACATGAGTTCCTATAAGTGTCTCAATGAGCTTTGTACTATTTTGACGAACTTATGAAACATCTAACAACGTGGTTCTTGGACTCTAAACCAAGTTTCATGCAACATGAGTGCTTATAAGTTCCCCAATGAGCTTTTTTAAAGTTTGACCAACTTATGAAACACCTAACAACGTGGTTTCTAGGATTCTAAACCAAGTTTCATGCAACATGATTGCTTATAAGTGTCTCAATGAGTTTTGTACAATTTTGACGAACTTATGAAACATCTAACAACGCGTTTCTAGGACTCTAAACCAAGTTTCATACAACATGAGTTTTTATAAGTGTTTGAATGCGCTTTGTACAAGTTTGACGAACTTATGAAACATCTAACAACGCGTTTCTAGGACTCTAAACCAAGTTTCATGCAACATGAGTGTTTATAAGTGTCTTAATTACCTTTGTACAAGTTTTACGAACTTATGAAACATCTAAAAACGTGTTTTTACGACTCTAAACCAAATTTCATGCAACACGAGTGCTTATAAGTGTATCAATGAGCTTTGTACCAGTTAGACGAACTTATGAAACATCTAACAACAATGTTTTTAAGTCTCTAAACAAAGTTTCATGCAACATGAGTGCTTATATGTTCCTCAATGAGCTTTGTACAAGTTTCACGAACTTATCAAACATCTAACAACCTGGTTTCTAAGATTCTAAACAAGGTTTCATGCAACATAAGTGATTATAAGTATCTCAATTAGCTTTGTACAAGTTTCACAAACTTATGAAATATCTAACAACGCGTTTATAGGTCTCTAAACCAAGTTTTTATGCAATATAAGTGCTTATAAGTGTTTTAATGAGCTTTGTTCAGGTTTAACGAACTTTGAAACATCTAACAACGCGTTTCTAGGACTCTAAAACAAGTTTCATGCAAAATGAGTGCTTATAAGTGTATCAATGAGCTTTGTACTAGTTTGAAGAACTTATGAAACATCTAACAACGTGGTTGATAGGACTCTAAACCAAGTTTCATGCAACATGAGTGCTTATAAGTTCCTCAATCAACTTTGTTAAAGGTTGACCAACTTAAGAAACATCTAACAACATGGTTTCTAGGACTCTAAACCAATATTCATGCAACATGGGTGGTGCTTATAAGTGTCTCAATGAGCTTTGTACAAGTTTGACGAATTTATGAAACATCTAACAACGTGTTTCTAGGACTCTAAACCAAGTTTCATGCAACATGAGTCCTTATAAGAGTCTCAATGAGCTTTTTACAAGTTTGACGAACTTACGAAACATCTAACACCGCGTTTCTAGGACTGTAAACCAAGTTTCATGCAACATGAATCCTTATAATTGTCTCAATGAGCTTTGTACAATTATGACGAACTTATGAAACATCTAATAACGCGTTTTTAGGACTCTAAACAAGGTTTCATGCAACTTGAGTGCTTATAGGTGTCTCAATGACCTTTGTACAAGTTTAACAAACTTAAGAAACATCTAACAACCCGTTTCTAGGATTCTAAACCAAGTTTCTTGCAAAATGAGTGCATATATAAGTTCGTCAATGATATTTGTACAAGTTTGACGAACTTATGAAACATTTAACAACGCGTTTCTAGGACTCTAAACCAAGTTTCATGCAATATGAGTGCTTATAAGTTCCTCAATGAGCTTTGTTAAAGTTTGACCAAGTTATGAAACATCTAACAACGTGGTTTCTAGGACTCTAAATCAATCTTCATGCAACATGGGTGTTTATTAGTGTCTCAATGAGCTTTTTACAAGTTTGACGAGATTATGAAACATCTAACAAAGTTTTTCTAGGACTCTAAACAAGGTTTCATGCAACATGAATCCTGATAAGTGTCTCAATTATCTTTGTACAAGTTTGACGAACATACGAAACATCTAACAACACGTTTCTAGGACTCTAAACCAAGTTTCATGCAACATGAGTGCTTATAAGTTCCTCAATGAACTTTGTTTAAGTTTGAGGAACTTATGTAACATCGTACAACATGGTTTCTAGGACTCTAAACCAAGTTTCATGCAACGTGAGAGCTAATTAGTTGCCCAATGAGCTTTTTTAAAGTTTGACCAAAATATGAAAAATCTAACAACGTGGTTTCTAGGACTCTAAACCAAGTTTCATGCAACATGAGTGGTTATAAGTGTCTTAATGAGCTTTGCTCAAATTTCACGAATTTATGAAATATCTAACAACGGGTTTCTAGGATTCTAAACGAAGTTTCATGCAAAAAGAGTGTTTATAAGTGTCTCAATGAGCTTTGTACAAGTTTAATGAACTTATGAAACATCTAACTATGCGTTTATAGGGCTCTAAACAAAGTTTCATGCAACATGAGTGCATATATGTTCCTCAATGAGCTTTGTACAAGTTTCACAAACTTATGAAACATCTAACAACGCGTTTCTAGGACTCTAAACCAAGTTTCATGCAACATGAGTGCTTATAAGTTCCTCAATGAGTTTGTTAAAGTTTGACCAACTTATGAAACATATGACAACGTGGTTTCTAGGACTCTAAACCAAGCTTCATGCAACATGTGTGCTTATAAGTGTCTCAATGAGCTTTGTACAAGTTTGACGAACTTATGAAACATCTAAGACTGTGTTTCTAGGACTCTAAACCAAATTTCATGAAACATGAGTGCCTATAAGTGTCTCAATGAGCTTTGTACTAATTTTGACGAACATATGCAACATCTAACAACGTAGTTGCTAGGACTCTAAATCAAGTTTCATGCAACATGAGTGCTTATAAGTTCCCCAATGAGATTTTTTAAAGTTTGACCAACTTATGAAACATATAACAACGTGGTTTCTATGATTCTAAACCAAGTTTCATGCAACATGATTGCTTATAAGTGTCTCAATGAGCTTTGTACAATTTTTACGAACTTATGAAATATCTAACAACGCGTTTGTAGGACTCTAAACCAAGTTTCATGCAACTTGAGTGCTTATAACTGTCTCAATGAGCTTTGTACAAGTTTCACGAACTTATGAAACATCTAACAACGTGTTTCTAAGATTTTGAACCAAGTTTCATGCTAAATGAGTGCTTATAAGTTCGTCAATGTGCTTTGTACAAGTTTTACGAACTTATGGAACATCTAAGAACGCGTTTCTAGGACTCTAAACCAAGGTTCATGCAACATGAGTGCTTATAAGTGTCTTAATGAGCTTTGTACTAGGTTGATGAACATATGAAACATCTAACAACGTGGTTACTAGGACTCTAAACCAAGTTTCATGCAACATGAGTGCTTATAAGTGCTCAATGAGCGTTGTACAAGTTGGACAAACTTATGAAACATCTAACAACGTGCTTTCTAGGACTCTAAACCAAGTTTAGTGCAACATGAGTGCTTATAAGTGTCTCAATGAGCTTTGTACAAATTTCACGAACATACGAAACATCTAACAACGCGTTTCTAGGACTCTAAACCAAGTTTCACGCAACATGAGTGCCCACAAGTTCCTCAATGAGCTTTGTTAAAGTTTGACGAACTTATGAATCATCTAACAACGTATTTCTAGGACTCTAATCCAACTTTCATGCAACATGAGTACTTATAAGTGTCTCAATGAGCTTTGTACTAGTTTTATGAACTTACGAAACATCTAACAACAGGTTTCTAGGATTCTATACCAAGTTTCATGCAACATGAGTGTTTATAAGTTCAATGTGTTTCTAGGGCTCTAAACCAAGTTTCATGCAACATGAGTGCTTATAATTGTGTCTCAATGAACTTTGTACAAGTTTGACGAACTTATGAAACATCTAACAACGCGTTTCTAGGACTCTAAACCAAGTTTCATGCAAAATGAGTGCTTCTAAGTTCCTCAATGAGTTTTGTTAAAGTTTGACCAAATTATGAAACATCTAACAACATGGTTTCTAGGACTCTAAACCAAGCTTCATGCACTACAAGAAATTTGGACTTTAACAACGACCATAATCGTTGTTAAATCGTAGTAAAACAGGTGTCCCTACGATTTAACAACGATTTCCAGTTCGTCGTTAATCAATCGAACTAAAAATCAAATCGTCGTAAATTCGTGGTAAAATTTACGATGAAATGAATTCGTCGTATAATCGTGGTATAATGTATGTTGTAAAATCGTTGTAATTTTTATAACCTTTTTACAACGACTATTTGGTTGTAAATTTACAATTATAATAAATTAGTATATGGTTACAAATCGTTGTAAATATGTTGCTAAATATCGTCGTAACATCGTCCCTAGTTGAAGACGATTTTACGACGATTACAAAAAATATTATTTTAATGAATCGTCGTAAATTTGTCCCTAATTAGGGACGAATTAACGACGATTATAAAAAAAATTATTTTAAGGAATCTTCGTAACATTGTCCCTAATTAGGGACAAATTTACGACGATTGACAATATTATATATAAAAAAATAATATTTTATAATAAAAAATATTTTTTATTAATAAAATATACAAAATTTTATACAATTTCAAATTAAATACAAAAATATATCAAAACTAAACGCGATCCCGATCTTGGTCATCCTGCAAGTTGAAATCGATGTCATCCCCAAAATAGTTCTGCGTTGGGTTGTCGGGATCGATGGTGCTTGGTCCAGCCTGAGTCGGGCGGTCGGGATGTGTGTGCATCGTCAGAAGTAGTTCTGGATTGGAAGCAGAAAGTACCGTGAAAAGGCTGTTGTAGAAGGCCATAGTCTTCGCCCTCCGCCTGAGTCGTCCGTAGCTACTGAATCTCAACCTCCATCTGAGTCGGAGATCGATACGTAATAGGAGCAAGCGGGACGTCCTGCATGGATCCCATGCCTATAATCAGCATTTTCTTCTTTGGAGCAACCTATAAAATTAAGCGATTAGTAAAAAATATTTAAAAATGAACGTTTAAATGAAAGATTAAAAAAATAATTTTAGCAAAAAAAGAAACATTTTATATAAAATTTTACCTCTTCAAAAATCTGATCGAGTTTGACGGTCGTAAGCGGCTCGCCAGGTTGCTGAGTGCCTCCCGGGGATCTTTGAGATCGCTGATTCTCGATTCCAAGTCGTTGAATATCCGCTCCGAATGGGCGTCAACGAACTCGCTGGTCTTTTTCATGTGCGTCTTCTTGAAGACGGAACTGACGGCCTGCTTGTGACCTAGCTGCTTGGTCTAAAATCAAATTCTAAACACAATAGTATATATGTAACATTAATAATTTGAAAATAAAAATAAATTTAAAAGATTAAGTAAGAAAAAACTTACCATATCGTACATCCGACCTGCGAAGGGGATTTGTCCGGATGTGTTAGCTATCTGCTTCGGCGTCCCGTCAGGTAGCTTAGCGTTTTTGGAGGTGGAATACTTCTCAGCTACGCTGGCGTTGTGGTCATCTGTCCAGTATTTTTTTAAACCGTCCCAAACCGCGATCGAAAGATAGACCGGCTTCCCCGCGTCGGCGATGAGCCTCAACTTGGCCTTCCGGTCGGAGACCGTGTTGGCGAGACGAAACTTCGCCTTCTTGTTGAACTCCGTCTTCACGGACTCGTTGATCGAGACATCCCAATGCTACTTTTGCTACAAAATATGAGAAATTATAACATTAGTTTACGAGAGTAATATATAATAAATAATTTAAAGTTAAATAAATTAATTTAATTAAGAAAAATCAAAACATTACCGCGAAACATTTGAACCATGTATTATTGATGTGATTCGGTGTCTTGCTCCAGTTGGGATGCGACTCGGTGAAGAACCCCTTAATTATGTCCGCGATAGAACGCGCGACCTGGTTGTTTTACTTGAACCTGAAAAAAACAAAATTTGATTGATTAATATATAAAGAAATCAAAGTATATTAATATATAAAGTATTAATATAATTAACAAAACTTACCAATAAGTGTCCGCGGACTTGTGCGGATCCAAACGGCGCAGACTGTCATGTCCAGGTTGAGAGAGGATATCCTCAACCCGAAGGGTGGCGTACGACACGTGTCCTCCGTCTGCTTCGTCGGCTCTGTCGTCTGCGGCGTCTGCGGCGGGCATAAGACGAGGAGGAGGCTGCACGATATGGACGAATGGAGGCGTCCCGGTCTGGACATGTGCTTATAAGTGTCTCAATGAGCATTGTACATGTTTGACGAACTTATGAAACATCTAACAACACGTTCTTAAGACTCTAAACCAAGTTTCATGCAACATGAGTGCTTATAAGTTCCTCAATGAACTTTGTATATGTTTGACAAACTTATGAAACATCTAACAACATGATTTCTAGACTCTAAACCAAGTTTCATGCAACATGAGTGCTTATAAGTGTCTCAATGAGCTTTGTACTATTCTGACGAACTTATAAAACATCTAACAACGTGGTTGCTAGGACTCTAAACCAAGTTTCATGCAACATGAGTGCTTATAAGTTCCCAATGAGATTTTTTAAAGTTTGACCAACTTATGAAACATCTAACAACGTGGTTTCTAAGACTCTAAACCAAGTTTCATGAAACATGATTGCTTATAAGTGTCTCAATAAGCTTTGTACAATTTTGACGAACTTATGAAACATCTAACAACGCGTTTGGATGACTCTAAACCAAGTATCATGCAACTTGAGTGCTTATAAGTGTCTCAATGAGCTTTGTACAAGTTTCACGAACTTATGAAACATCTAACAACGCGTTTCTAGGATTTGGAACCAAGTTTCATGCAAAATGAGTTCTTATAAGTCGTTGATGAGCTTTGTACAAGTTTGAAGAACTTTTGAAACATCTAACAACGCGTTTCTAGGACTCTAAACAAAGGTTCATGCAACATGAGCTTTGTACTAGGTTGATGAACTTATGAAACATCTAACAACATGTTTGCTAGGACTCTAAACCATGTTTCATGCAACATGAGTGCTTATAAGTCTTTCAATGAGCGTTGTACAAGTTGGACAAACTTATGAAACATCTAACAACGTGCTTTCTAGGACTCTAAACCAAGCTTCATGCAACATGGGTTCTTATTAGTGTCTCAATGAGCTTTGTTCAAGTTTGATGAACTTATGAAACATCTAACAACGTGTTTCTAGGACTCTAAACCAAATTTCATGCAACATGAATCCTTATAAGTGACTCAGTGAGCTTTGTAAAGGTTTGACGAACTTACGAAACATCTAACAACACATTTTTAGGACTCTAAACCAAGTTTCATGCAACATGAGTGCTTATAAGTTCCCCTATTAGCTTTTTTAAAGTTTGACCAACTTATGAAAAATCTAACAACGTGGTTTCTAGGACTCTAAACCAAGTTTCATCACTACAAGAAACTGGGCTTTTAGCGACGAAATTTAGCAAGGAAATAGCGACGAATAAATATAGCAACGAAATAGCAACGAATTGGCGACGAAATAGCAACGGAGAATAATGTCGTCGCTAAATCGTCGCTATTTAGCGAGGTATATTTTCCTCGCTAAATTGGCTACGATTTAGCGACGATTTTGGCGACGAATTAGAGCCGCGTCGCTAAATCGTCGCTAAGTAGCGACGATTTAGCGACGAATATATATCCTTGCTAATTGGCTACGATTTAGCGACGATTTTTAGCGACGAATATATATCCTTGCTAATTAGCGACGAATTAGCGAGGAGGGTCGCTAAGTAGGTAAGCACGTTTTCAAAAACGTTGCTAAATCGTTGCTAATTTGATTTCCTTGCTAATTCGTTGCTAATTTTCCATCTATATAAACCCATCTACACTCTTCAAAAAATCACACCACAACACAATACAAAATCAATAACTCTATAAAAATATAAACACTCTAAAAATTTCAATATGTCTCACGGT
Organism: Cochlearia excelsa; assembly: GCA_963556525.1. Taxonomy (NCBI): domain Eukaryota; kingdom Viridiplantae; phylum Streptophyta; class Magnoliopsida; order Brassicales; family Brassicaceae; genus Cochlearia; species Cochlearia excelsa. The sequence goes on along the minus strand of OY748327.1, from coordinate 30,913,610 downwards.
AATAACAATATATACGAGTTACGGTCTTGGATGTATCGGCATAAAGATCGATCGGGGGTAGTTACGACGAATTTACGGAGGGACTTCAAGCATTCATGCAGCAGGCCGGAAACATGCGAATACGCAAGATACCGGTAAAATGTATTGTCCATGTAAGAAGTGCGTTAACACTAAATACGTGTTTGTTGAAACCGTATGGAAACATCTTTTTAATAGAGGTTTTATGCCGCAGTATTTTGTTTGGTTTCAACATGGGGAAGGGTATAACTCTAATTATAATACCGAAGTTGGAGATAGTAGTTATACGTTTCCCGTTAGTGATCATGTTAGTAACGAACCTGCTAATTTACCGCCTCATTTTGATAGTAACTATGATCATGATCGGGGCGGTGGTTCTGTGCATGTAGATGATAATAGATATCATGAAATGGTTGCTGATGCATTTCATGATACGAGGGAGTATTTATCCGAAAATGTAGTTGAGGAACCTAACCTAGATGCTAAACGATTTTATGATATGTTAGACGCTGCGAATAAACCAATTTACGAGGGATGTAAAGTTGGATTGTCAAAACTATCATTAGCATCTAGGATGATGAATATAAAATCGATAATAATTTGAGTGAGTTTTGCATGGACTCATGGGCGGAGTTACCGAAAGAATATCTGCCCGAGGGTAATGTAGCCGCCGAGTCGTATTACGAAATACAAAAGTTGGTTTTTAGTCTTGGATTGCCTTCGAAATGATTGATATTTGTGTTAACAATTGTATGATTTATTGGAAAGATGATGATGAATTGCTTGAATGTCGTTTTTGTCGTCAACCGAGATATAAGGTCCAAGGGAAGGGGAGTAAAGTCCCGTATCAACGGATGTGGTACTTACCCATCACATACAGACTCAAAAGATTGTATCAATCAGAGAGGACATCTGATTCGATGAGATGGCATGCAGAACACTCAGTTGAAGATGGGGAAGTCACTCATCCGTCAGATGCAAAGGCTTGGAAGCACTTCAACACGGTATACTCTGATTTCGCGAGAGAGGTTCGTAATGTATACCTTGGTTTATGCACTGACGGATTTAGTCCATTCGGTATGTCTGGTAGACAGTACTCTTTGTGGCCAGTTATACTAACTCCGTATAATCTACCTCCCAATATGTGCATGCAAAGAGAATTTCTTTTCTTAAGCATTTTAGTACCAGGTCCGAAGCACCCAAAGAGAGCTCTTGATGTTTTTCTGCAACCTTTGATACATGAGTTAAAAGAGCTATGGTCCACTGGGGTTCGTACGTATGATATCTCACGCAAGAGAAATTTTACGATGCGTGCAGTGCTCATGTGGACTATTAGTGACTTTCCCGCTTTATGGCATGTTAGCAGGTTGGACAACGCATGGACGATTGTCTTGTCCATATTGTCGTCATCGGACCGATGCGTTTCAACTCCCACATGGAAGGAAAACAAGTTGGTTTGATTGTCACCGACGTTTCCTTCCAATCAATCATCCATATCGAAAGAACGAAGGTTATTTAAGAAGAATCGAGTCGTTAAACATCCACCCCTACTTTATCCGACGGGGGCGAGTTATTGGAGGAGTTGGATAATTATGGGGCGCAAAAAACATGTAGACGGGGTGGTAATTGGCATGTTTCTAATTTACCCGATGGATACGGAGAAAGCCATAACTGGCACAAGAAAAGCATTTTTTGGGAACTCCCGTACTGGAAAAATCACTTGTTGAGACATAACCTCGACGTTATGCACATTGAAAAAAACTTTTTTGATAATATTATAAACACATTGTTGAATGTACAGGGGAGAACTAAAGACAATTTGAAGACAAGACTAGATTTGCCCGAAATATGTTTTAGAAGTGAGTTGCATATCACGAACGATGGTAAGGCTCCGGTCCCAATCTACAGATTGAAACCTGAAGCAAAAAACGCGTTATTCAAATGGGTCACTTCAGATGTCAAGTTTCCCGACGGATATGTTTCCAAGTTATCTGCATGTGTTGAGAATGGTCAAAAGTTTTCAGGTATGAAAAGTCACGACTGTCATGTGTTTATGCAACGACTTTTACCTTTTGCTTTCGATGAGCTTTTACCTGAACCCGCACACACAACAATAGCAGGTATCATTGAACCCTAAAATGTTTATATTTTAATTTTGATTAAGTATATATATATATATATAATAATTAATATAATGTTTAAAATTTTCCAGAGATCGGTGCATTTTTCCGAGATCTATGCACTCGTACGCTTACAGAAGAGGTCATTGAACAGTTACGTGACAGTATCCCGATTGTGTTGTGCAACTTGGAGAAGATTTTCCCTCCATCCTTTTTCGATGTTATGGAACACCTTCCAATACATCTTCCTCACGAGGCGAATTAGGAGGGCCTGTGCGGTTTCGGTGGATGTATCCTTTCGAACGATTTATGGGATATTTGAAAGGAAAGGCGAAAAACCTTGCAAGGGTTGAAGGATCTATTGTTGCTGGATCTTTAACTCAAGAGACGTCTCATTTCGCCTCATATTATTTCGGTTCCAATGTAAAAACACGTAGAACAACAACACGACGCTACGATGATGGAGGTGTTGGCGCGCAGTGTATGGAATGGAAGGGGTACCGATATATTTTCACCAATCGGAAGAGCTGCCGGAAAAATAAAAGAAGTTTGGTGGGAAAGTGATCAACATCGGCAAAGCGCACATACTTACATCCTCCTTAATTGTGAATATGCCCGACCTTTTGAAAGGTATGCATGAAACTATTCATTCGCAAACCCATTATATATGCATAAATATTTAATTTTGATTCAGTTTTGCGCGTTGTTTTAGAATGTTTGAGGAGCAAGTGGATGAGGTTTATCCAGGGCTTTCAAAAGACGAAGTAACCGCTCTTAAAGAACGAGATTTTGCAGCTTGGCTGAAAACGCATATCGCATATGGTGACACAACGTATCCGGTGTGGTTTCGCGAGTTAATACAAGGACCGCTCGGAAAGATCACAACTTCTCCTATGTATTTCACTCGTGGTTACGTGTTCCACACCTTAAGTCATGGTCAACGTCGAGCAACCGCGAATTATGGGGTAACTGTGTCGTGTGTGATTCAGTTTTTTATGGTCTTCTAACGGATATTATTGAAGTGCGTATCCGGGATTAGTCAATTTACGAACAACCCTCTTCAAATGTGATTGGTTTGATCCAACACTCGGTCGTGGTGTTCGGTACAACAAATTTGGTGTGATTGACGTCAACCAGTCACGACGATATCGGAAGTTTGAACCTTTTATCCTTGGATCGCAAGCTGAACAAGTTACTTTCATACCTTATCCTCGGGTTAAGACTAGCGGTATAGCATGGAGTGCAAGTAGTCCGAATCGTTCCAAGAGGTTTAATTATGGGTAACGATGAAGTTCCTATGCAACAAGATGTCATTAGTGGGACAATCATTCCAACAAATCAATCGACGGAAGATGTATTTCTTGTCGACCCCGATAATCAAGTTGTTGAAGATATTGTGGATGATGAAGACGACGGAGGTGCGGATGAATTCGATGAAAGTAGCGAAATCGAATCGTTGATTCCGATAATAATGAATAATTAATTTTCTTTGTGTTTTTGTAATATAATTGTGTACATGTGTTAGTTGTAATATTTGTGTGTGTTTTTGTAATCTTTGTGTGTTTTTGTAATAATTGTGTGTGTTTTTGTAATTATTTTTTTTTAAAATAATATTTAATTTAGCAACGAAATAGCCAGGATTTGTAATTTCCGTTGCTAAATCGTCGCTAATTAGCGAGGATTTAGCAACGCTACGCTTCTTTCGTTGCCAAGTCGTCGCTAATAAGCGAGGATTTAGCAACGCTACGCTTCTTTCGTTGCCATTTCGTCGCTAATATAGCGACGAATTGGCAACGATTTATAAAAAATCTAATTTTCGATGGATTACAGATTTAGGGGTTCAAGATCGTTGCTAAATCGTCGCTAAACTTAATTACATTTCGTTGCTAAATCGTCGCCATTTCGTTGCTAACCATGATTCCTTGCCAATTCGTTGCTAAGTCGTTGCAATCCTTCGAACTTTAAACCCCTAAAACACCACTTAATATCGATTTATACGAGTTTTACTTAACTAAAAAAGTGTACAAAACTAGTAATATATTTGTATAAACCAATAAAAATTATAGATTACAAAATTATACTTAACACATTTAAGCTAAGTAAACCATAACTTATAAGAGTTTATATTATAAAGTTCATAATAAACTAGTTTACAAGTTTTTTTGTCATATATTGAGTTTGTGACTTCATATGATCAATGTTATAAACTCGTTTTAACGAAAAAGTGGTAAAAAAACGATACAAACCGAATTTAGGGTTTCAAACCCTAAAATAAGGGTTTAGCATTAGCGACGATTTAGCAACGAATCGTTGCTATTTCGTCGCTATTGACCTTTAGCGACGATTTAGCGACGAATTCGTTGCTATTTCGTCGCTAATGTTAAACCTCCTTACATCCTCGTACTTGGAAATACGATGAATGTCGTTTCGTGTCATGTTAACATATAGCTACGAATTAACAACGAATTGGCAACGATTCGTTGCTAAATCGTCGCTAAATATACATAGCGACGAAATAGCAACGAATTCTGACATGCATGTACTTATTAAATACGATGTAAATCGCTTCGTGTCACGTTACCATATAGCGACGAAATAGCAACGAATCGTTGCTAAATCGTCGCTATATTGTATCGTCGCTAAATCGTCGCCTTTTTTTCGTTTGCCGCGGGTGGGAAACCAAAAGGTTTGAACCAAAAGAAGCGACGAAAGGGCGACGAATCGTCGCTAATTCGTCGCTAATATAGCGACGAATTAGCGACGACACAAAATACTATATATACCCGACGAGTTTTCCCTCATTTCACACAATCTCATTCTCTCTCTCTCTCTCTAAACATTTCATTATCTCTAAATAAACCCAATTCCAAAACCCAACTTCAAAAACATGTCTCAAAATAACCAACCCCCTCATTACTATAATTTCATAAGGAACCGATCCGGTTCCACCTCTACTTCAAACCCATCCCAACAAAACCCTTCCCAACAAAACCCACCCCAACAAGACCCACCCCAACAAAACCCGAGTCAAGATCCTATTCCCGATGCTCCAGCTGATCCCCCCGTCGATTTACCACCACCTCAGCATCTTGGACCGCACATGCGGCGGATCCTCGACTTTCTTCGGCGGGAGAGCCACCGGTACCTACCGTTGCTCCATTCCAAGCGGCCACAAGGGACATTTTGGTAATTATTTAATTGATTTTAATAATTAATTGATTTTTATATTATTTAATTAATTGATTTATTTTAATTAATTGATTTTTATATTATTTAATTAATTGTTTTTCAAATATAATAATTGCTAACGATAAATTTATTTTTCGTAGGTTTTGCGATAACAAGGTTAGTAGGAGTGTCTCGGATGTGATGAAGACGTATTTCGTGGAGCCGCACGTCAACCGGTCGCGACCCCTCCTTATATAAGGGACATCTGGTTCGAATCTTTTGCGGTAAGTAAAATTTTTAATTATTTAAATTTAAAAAATTAAACATTATAAAAAGTTAATATATAAATATTTATTGTAATAAAATAACTTATATATTATATAAAATGTAATAATTATTACAAAATTTATTTTTTTATTATTTAAAATTTATTTTAATATTTTAAAAAACTCAAATAGCAAAAATGGCATTGGCGGGAGGAAGACATGTTTGAAGTCCGCAAGGGTTTCGAGGAGAAAGCCATGCATCGTCTTACTGAGATTATCAACAAATGGAAGACGAAGTGGCTGAAGAAGGGAGACGAGGCGAAACCCATAGCAATGGATGGGGCGGTGTGGAAGGGCCTTTGCGACTATTGGACGAACCCGCATTCGGTTCAAGTTGCGGGTAGCTGCTCCAAGTCCCGACTCACACCGATCGACGAGACCGGTCCGTATGTCCACACATCAGGACCGACTTCTTACGCCGAACGGCGTATAAAGATGGTATTAATTAATATATATTTAAAATTTCATTATTTTTTCAAATAATATAAAATTTAAAAATATATAATTTAATTAATATAATTTTCAATAGCGCGATGAGATGGGCGAACTTCCGCCCATTGTAGAAATTTTGAAGAAGGTCCGGAAGAGGAAGGACGGGACCTATGTGAGTTCACGATCTGAAAAGATCGTGAACGCATATGAGGCTAGAGTCGCCGAGCGGCTTAGTCAAGGTTCGACGTCGACCGAAGGTAGTTCGGTCAACTCCTCGGGACAGTTGTCGGTCACCGAGTGCGACAAGATCTACTATGAGGTAATAATTTTAAATAATTTAATTTAATTCAAAATAATATTTATTTTATTAATATCTAACGATTTTAAATTGTCTATATAGGTGGCCCGAAGACGAAGAAGAACCGCACTTTTGGAGTCGGTTCGATTGAGACGGTTCCCGCTGCTTCTTCTTCGCAGCCTCGTCCCACTGCCCAAGATCACGCCGAAGAGAATGTTCGGTTGAGGGAGCAGCTCGCGGCACAAGAAGTCCGCTATCAGAACATCACGGACTTCTTCTCCATCATCGCGATGGAAAGTCCAAACCTCGCGAGGTTGATGCAGCGACGGGGAGTCCAACCAACTCGGCCACCGGTGATCCCTCCGGATGTAGCGGCAGCGGCAGCTCAAAGACCTCGGACGTGATATCGGGATTGATGATTACGTCGTCGATCCCGATGATCCCGCTGATCCCGCTGTTTAGTTTTAATTTATTGTATTTTTAAAATATTTCGTATTTTTTTAATATTTTTATAATTGTTTTTTTTTTAAATTTGTTTTTTTTAAATTTGTTTTTTTTTAATTTTTTTTTTTTTAAATCGTCGCTAATTCGTCGCTAATATAGCGACGAATTAGCAAGGACGTGTCAAGCCATCCTTGCTAATTCGTTGCTAAATTAGCGACGAATTAGCAACGATGTGTTTTATAATCGTTGCTAATTCGTCGCTAATTTAGCAACGAATTAGCAAGGATTTGTTTTCGCAAAATATTTAATTTGGAAATTTATTTTTTATACCGTCGCTTATTCGTCGCTAATATTATACGACTAACGTCGCTAATTCGTCGCTAATATTTTACGACCAACGTCGCTAATTCGTCGCTAATATTTTACGACAAACGTCGCTAATTCGTCGCTAAATTAGCGACGAATTAGCGACGAAACATTGGCGACGAAATAGCGACGATTTGAAAATGGCGACGATTTAGCGACGAATATTGAATAGCGACGAGCGTATAGCGACGAAAAACGGCGTTGCTATTTGCCGTTTTTCTTGTAGTGCATGCAACATGAGTGCTTATAAGTGTCTCAGTGAGCTCTTTTCAATTTTGACCAACTTATAAAACATCTAACAAAGTGGTTTCTAGGACTCTAAACCAAGCTTCATGCAACATGGGTGCTTATTAGTGTCTCAATGAGTTTTGTACAAGTTTGATGAACTTATGAAACATCTAACAACGTGTTTCTAGGACTCTAAACCAAGTTTCATGCAACATGAATCCTTATAAGTGTCTCAATGAGCTTTGTACAAGTTTGACGAACTTACGAAACATCTAACAACATGTTTCTAGGACTCTAAACCAAGTTTCACGCAACATGAGTGCTTATAAGTTCCCCAATGAGCTTTTTAAAAGTTTGACCAACTTATGAAAAATCTAACAACGTGGTTTCTAGTACTCTAAACCAAGTTTCATGCAACATGAGTGCTTATAAGTGTCTCAATGAGCTTTTTTCAATTTTGACGAACTTATGAAACATCTAACAACGCGTTTGTAGGACTCCAAAACAAGTTTCATGCAACTTATGTGCTTATAATTGTCTCAATGAGCTTTGTACAAGTTTGACGAACTTATGAAACATCTAACAACGCGTTTCTAGGACTAAACCAAGTTTCATGCAACATGAGTGCTTATAAGTTCCCCAATGTGATTTTTTAAAGTTTGACCAACTTATGAAACATCTAACAACGTGGTTTCTATGACTCTAAACCAAGTTTCATGCAACATGATTGCTTATAAGTGTCTCAATGAGCTTTGTACAATTTTGACGAACTTATGAAACATCTAACAACGCGTTTGTATGACTCTAAAAAAGTATCATGCAACTTGAGGGTTTACAAGTGTCTCAATGAGCTTTGTACAAGTTTCACGAACTTATGAAACATCTAACAACGCGTTTCTAGGATTTTGAACCAAGTTTCATGCAAAATGTGTTCTTATAAGTTCGTCAATGAGCTTTGTACAAGTTTGAAAAACTTTTGAAACATCTAACAACGCGTTTCTAGGACTCTAAACCAAGGTTCATGCAACATGATTGCTTATAAGTGTCTCAATGAGCTTTGTACTAGGTTGATGAACGTATGAAACATCTAACAACATGGTTGCTAGGACTCTAAACCAAGTTTCATGCAACATGAGTGCTTATAAGTGGTTCAATGAGCGTTGTACAAGTTGGACAAACTTATGAAACATCTAACAACGTGCTTTCTAGGACTCTAAACCAAGCTTCATACAACATGGGTGCTTATTAGTGTCTCAATGAGCTTTGTACAAGTTTGATGAACTTATGAAACATCTAACAACGTGTTTCTAGGACTCTAAACCATGTTTCATGCAACATGAATCCTTATAAGTGACTCAATGAGCTTTGTAAAAGTTTGACGAACTTACGAAACATCTAACAACACGTTTTTAGGACTCTAAACCAAGTTTCATGCAACATGAGTGCTTATAAGTTCCCCAATGAGCTTTTTTAAAGTTTGACCAACTTATGAAAAATCTAACAACGTGGTTTCGAGGACTCTAAACCAAGTTTCATGCAACATGAGTGCTTATAAGTGTCTCAGTGAGCTTTTTTCAATTTTGACCAACTTATGAAACATCTAACAAAGTGGTTTCTAGGACTCTAAACCAAGCTTCATGCAACATGGGTGCTTATTAGTTTCTCAATGAGCTTTGTACAAGTTTGATGAACATATGAAACATCTAACAACGTGTTTCTAGGAGTCTAAACCAAGTTTCATGCAACATGAATCCTTATAAGTGTCTCAATGAGCTTTGTACAAGTTTGACGAACTTACGAAACATCTAAAAACATGTTTCTAGGACTCTAAACCAAGTTTTACGCAACATGAGTGCTTATAAGTTCTCCAATGAGCTTTTTTAAAGTTTGACCAACTAATGAAAAATCTAACAACGTGGTTTCTAGTACTCTAAACCAAGTTTCATGCAACATGAGTGCTTATAAGTGTCTCAATGAGTTTTTTTCAATTTTGACGAACTTATGAAACATCTAACAACGCGTTTGTAGGACTATAAAACAAGTTTCATGCAACTTGAGTGCTTATAAGTGTCTCAATGAGCTTTGTACAAGTTTCACGAACTTATGAAACATCTAACAAAGCGTTTCTAGGACTCTAAACCAAGGTTCATGCAACATGAGTGCTTATAAGGGTCTCAATGAGCTTTGTACTAGGTTGATGAACTTATGAAACATCTAACAACGTAGTTGCTAGGACTCTAAACCTAGTTTCATGAAATATGAGTGCTTATAATTGTCTCAATGAGCGTTGTACAAGTTTGACAAACTTATCAAATATCTAACAACGTGGTTTCTAGGACTCTTAACCAAGTTTCATGAAACATGAGTGATTATAGGTGTCTCATTGAGCTTTGTACAAGTTTGACGAACATACGAAACATCTAACAACGCGTTTCTAGGACTATAAACCAAGTTTCATGCAACATGAGTGCCCACAAGTTCCTCAATGAGCTTTGTTAAAGTTTGACGAGCTAATGAAACATATAAAAACGTGGTTTCTAGGACTCTAAACGAAGCTTCATGCAACATGAGTTGTTATAATTGTCTCAATGAGCTTTGTACAAATTTGACGAACTTATGAAATATCTAACAACGCGTTTCTAGGACTCTAAACGAAGTTTCATGCAACATGAATGTTTATAAGTGTCTCAATGAGCTTTGTACAATTTAAACGAACTTATGAAACATCTAACTATGCGTTTCTAGGGCTCTAAACCATGTTTCATGCAACATGAGTCCTTATATGTTCCTCAATGAGATTTGTACAAGTTTCACGAACTTATGAAACATCTAACAACGCGTTTCTAGGACTCTAAACCAAGTTTGATGCAACATGAGTGCTTATAAGTGTCTTAATGAGCTTTGTACAAGTTTGACGAACTTATGAAACATCTAACAACGCGTTTCTAAGACTCTAAAGCAAGTTTCATGCAACATGAGTGCTTACAAGTTCCGGAATGGGCTTTGTTAAAGTTTGACCAACTTATGAAACATCTAAAAAAGTGGTTTCTCGGACTTTAAAACTAGTTTCATGCAACATGGATGCTTAGAAGTGTCTCAATGAGCTTTGTACAAGTTTGACGAACTTATGAAACATCTAACAATGCGTTTCTAGGACTCTAAACCAAGTTTCATGCAACATGAGTGCTTATAAGTGTCTCAATGAGCTTTGTACAATTTTGATGAACTTATGAAACATTTAACAACGCGTTTCTAGGACTCTAAACCAAGGTTCATGCAACATGAGTGCTTATAAACGTCTCAATGAGCTTTGTACTAGGTTGATGAACTTATGAAACATCAAGCAACGTGGTTTGTAGGACTCTAAACCAAGTTTCATGAAACATGAGTGATTATAAGTGTCTCATTGAGCTTTGTACAAGTTTGACGAACATACAAAACATCTAACAAAGCGTTTCTAGGACTCTAAACCAAGTTTCATGCAACATGAGTGCTTATAAGTGTATCAATGATCTTTGTCCTAGGTTGATGAACATATGAAACATCTAACAACATGGTTGCTAGGACTCTAAACCAAGTTTCATGCAACATGAGTGCTTATAAGTGTCTCAATGAGCGTTGTACAAGTTGTACAAACTTATGAAACATCTAACAACGTGGTTTCTAGGACTCTAAACCAAGTTTCATGCAACATGAGTGCTTATAAGTGTCTCAATGAGCTTTGTACTAGGTTGATGAACATATGAAACATCTAACAACGTGGTTGCTAGGACTCTAAACCAAGTTTCATGCAAAATGAATGCTTATAAGTGTCTCAATGAGCTTTGTACAGGTCTGACGAACTTATGAAACATCTAATAACGCGTTTCTAGGACTCTAAACCAAGTTTCATGCAACATGAGGGCTTATAAGTGTCTTAATTACCTTTGTACAAGTTTGACGAATTTATGAAACATCTAACAACGCGTTTCTACGACTCTAAACCAAATTTCATGAACCACGAGTGCTTATAAGTGTATCAATGAGCTTTGTACTAGTTAGACGAACTTATGAAACATCTAACAACGTGGGTACTACTATACCTTCTTGGTTTTGTAGGGTAAAGAGAGTATGCTCGGCTTGTGATCTCTTGAATCCTTTTGCCATCAATGTTCAGCTAAGCTTGTGATACCAAGCTCTTGGTGATTGCTTGAGACCGTAGATGGCTTTCCTTAACCGTAGGACTTTCCCGGGAGTGATTTCTAGGCCGGGTGGTGGAGTCATGTAGACTTCCTCTTCAAGCTCTCCTTGTAGGAAGGCATTCTTCACATCCATTTGAAAGAGATCCCATGATAGGTTAGTGGCAAGTGATAAGATTACCCGAACCGTGTGGAGTTTTGCAACCGGGGCAAATGTGTCTAGGTAGTCCTCTCCATAAGTTTGAGTAAAGCCTCTTGCCACCAATCTTGCCCTGTGTCTCTCTATCTCTCCATTGCTTAGATATTTGATGGTGAAGACATACCTTGAGCTCACGGCCTTCTTCCCTTTTGGTAGGTTGGTTTCATAGAAAGTTTAATTGTCTTCCATGGCCTTGTTCTCGGCTTCCACCGCTTTAACCCAAACTTCCTCCTTCATTGCCAATTCGTAAGTCCTTGGAATAACTTGTTGATCCATGGATGTGGTAAAGGCTTTATGTTCCTTTGGAAAACTTGCAAGAGAACACACGGCTTGAGTAGGATGTGCCTCGGCCTTGTTGTTAAAATACACCCTTGTGTTGACCCAATTGGATGGATGCCTCTTGACTCTAGTGCTCCTTCTTAGAACCAGCGGCTCTTCTTCTTGGGACACACCTTGGTCATGAACTTCTTGATCACTTTGTTGTTGAGTATTAGTCTCGGTTGAGGCTTGTGGTTCTTCTTGACCATTTAACTCTCCCCCGGACGTAGTTGGTTCTTGAGTACCGGCTTGCTCATTGTTCTCCCCCTCATAATCAAGGTGGGTTTCTTGAGTTGGTTCCTCACTTCTTCTTTCTTCATAGCTATCCATACCAAGATTCCTCATCAAGTTCCTAAGACTTGTAGCTCTATCCGTAACAACTTCGGTTAAATCCTTGACATTCTCCCAATTGTTTTCCTTGTAGTAGCTTTGTCCTTCTAGAAACTTGACCTCTCTTGATACGAACACCCTTCTTGTTTCGGGTACATAGCATTTATACCCCTTTTGAGTGTTTGAGTAGCCAATGAACATAGCCTTGGTGCTTTTGGCTTCTAGCTTGTTCCTTTGCTCACTAGGTACAAACACATAGCACACACAACCGAACACTCTTAGATGATTGATAAAAGGATTAGTTTTATTCAATACCTTGAATGGAGATTCATTCTTCAAGACTTGTGTTGGTGTGCGGTTGATAAGATAGCATGCCGTGAGAACCCCATCAGACCAAAACCTCTTTGGTATGTTCATGTGGAACATCATGGACCGTGTAACCTCCATTAAGTGCCGGTTCTTCCTTTCGGCTACCCCATTTTGTTGTGGTGTGTATGGGCATGTGGTTTGATGAAGGATCCCATGCTTGGATATGTGTTCTTTGAATGCCCTACTTGTGTATTCTCCACCATTGTCGGACCTAAAAGTCTTAATCTTGACATTATAATGGTTAGTCACATAGTTTTGAAAATTTTGAAAAGCTTCTAATACCCTATCTTTTGTTTGTAAAAGGGTGACCCAAGTGTATTTAGAACTTTCATTTATGAATGTGACAAAATATGAGTGATTATCCCTAGACTTACAAGGTGATGACCATACATCCGAATGCACAAGTTCAAAAGGTTTATAAGTCATGTTTGATTTTTGAAAAAACGGTTCGGCAATGTTTACCCAAAATACAAGCTTCACAAGTTTCATGATTAAACTTAACATTAGGCAAAATGGTTTTCAAAGCATTTAAATGAGGATGACCAAGTCTATAATGCCAAATAACATTGTTTACTTCGGATAAAACCGTTTTAAAAGCATGACAAAACAATGCATTAGAAGTACTAAAGGAGTCTTTCTCTAGGACATAGAGATCGCCTCTTGTGATCCCTTTTCCCACAATCCTTTTACTCTCAATATCCTAAAAAATCACATCATTAGGACCGAAGATAACATTGCAATTTAAATCACAAGCTATTTGTTTAACGGATAAAAGATTGGATGTGAAACTAGGCATGTAAAGGGCTTTAGATTCCTTATCAAATAGCTTAAGGTTTCCTAATCCTTCTATAGGTATTTTACTCCCATTTGCAATAATTACATTCCCTAGAGCCGGTTCTATGTCACTAATCAAGTCAAGGTTGCTAATCATGTGATGAGAAGCACCGGAATCAAAAACAATAGGTTTGCTAAGCTCTTTATCAAGAATGTTAGCACTAAGGGAGTAGAAGGGGGTTTTACCAATATCGGAGCCTTTTAGGGCTTTGAGAAGGGCATCAAGATCAGATCTCCTCACAAAGTCATCCTTGAAAGGAACCATGGTCGAGCTCTCCTCTTCCTTGTTGCTCCGATTTGACCCACTTGTGCTTGGGATGCTCATGGTGTCATCGTTGGAGAAGTGAGCCTTGGCGTCCTTGAACTTAGCCGGTTTGAGATTAGGATACAAAATCCAACACCTCTCCTTGTTGTGGCCTTTCTTCTTGCAATGCTCACATGTCAAGGCTCTCCTTTCTTCATAGGTCTTGGAGGATGGTTTGAATGCCACCTTGTTTGCGGTTACTAGCTCCGTCTTGCCCTCAAAGAGTTCAATGGAACCTTGTTCCCTTTGAAGTTGAGCACACACCTCTTCAAGGTTTGGTAGGGTATCGGCTCGGAGAAGATGTTTGGTAATCTCCTTGTATCTGCCGTTGAGAGTTAGGAGCAAACCGAAGACCTTGTCTTGCTCTCTTCGTTCATTTAGCACTTTGGGGTCAATAGTTCTTGGACGGAGCATCTCCAATTCGGCCCATAGAGACCTAAACTTTCCAAAATGCTTTGTGAACTCGGTGTCTTCTTGGTTAAGATCATTGATAGCCTTCTTGACTTCATAGACCCGACTTAGGTTAGATGTGTTGCCGTAGGTGGTTTGGAGAGTGTCCCATAACTCCTTGGCCTTATCACAATAGGAATAGGCTTCCACGATAGACGGCTCAAGGGATCCTTGGATGATTCCAAGAACCTTTTGGTCTAGTTGGAACCATTTCTCATCGTCATTTGTGAGCTCGTTGTAAAACTCGATAGGAGCATCTTGCTGAGTAAGGATGTGGTTCCAATAGCCGCGGCCACAAAGAGCAATCTTCATGGTTCTTGCCCATAAGAGGTAGTTGGTACCTTTCAAGGTAACCGGACAAGGAGTCTTCTTGGATTCTTTGTCTTCCATGGTTTACCGCTTGGTTTGAGGAGATGTCTTGGATAGATCTAGCCGAGCACCGAGGAAAAGATGAGTGTACGAAAAACGAGGCTAGCCGAGCACCGGGAAAGACTCGTCTCGGATAGATCTAGGATTCTAAAGACCAAAGATGATACCTTTCTTCAAGATCTAGTCCTTAGAACCGAGAGTATCCGGTTTTGGTTGAGTGTGCACGAAAACCGAGGCTAGTCGAGCACCGGGAAGCGTTGGTACCGAGATAAGCCGAGTGAAATCGAGCACCGAGAGTTTTGTTACCGGGCGCCGGAAAAGCCCGATAATTTTGTTTACCGGATGCCAAAAAATACCGAGCGCCGAGAATGCCCGGTAAACAAAACACCGAGCGTCGAGGATGCCCGAGCGCCGAACATAATTGTAGCGGAAGCGAGATTTAGGTTCCAGAGCAAGGTTGCTCTGTTACCATGTTAGAATTTGAGAGATTAGAGAAGATTAGTAACCAAAGTTCTTGAGTTCTTAACAAGAACACCAAGAACAAGAGAGAGAGAATAGATAGAGAATCGGTTCCATTAGATTAGAAAGTGTTAACTTGTTTGTTTACAAAGGGAAAGGTATAAATAGACAACAACAAAAGACCCCAAAATAGCATAAGGGAATATGCTAAAAACGTCCTAGTCTTGATCGGTTAGCCGCGCCACACGTCGCTATCGCTTGTGTAGCCGCGCCTTCCTTAAGGCGACCCGTGACAAGTACGGACGGGTTGGATACACGCGCCCTTAAGGCGCACATGTGACTTTGCCCAACGGCTCTCTTGGCAACGATCTTCTTGTGTTTCTAGATTCTTCTCCTTCGTCTCTTGTTTCCCTTTGCAACGGTAACTTAGACAGCTTATGACTTCGGCAGCTTGTGACTTCGCCCTTAGTCACATGCTAGGTCATTTGTCTTGATAGACAAGACTTGTCCAGACAATGCCTTGGTCTCTTTTACACTTGTGACTTCGGCAACTTGTGACTTCGGCTTTGCCTTAGCCGAACTCGAGTTTTGACTTCGGCTTTGCCTTGATGGAAGGGACTTGTCCGGGCAATGCCTTATTCTCTTTTACACTAACAACGCGGTTTCTAAGACTCTAAACGAAGTGTCATGCAACATGACTGCTTATAAGTGTTTCAATGAGCTTTGTAATAGTTTGACGAACTTATGAAACATCTTACAACGCGGTTTCTAGGACTCTAAACCAAGTTTCATGCAACATGAGTGCTTATAAGTGTCTCAATGAGCTTTTTACTAGTTTGACGAACTTATGAAACATCTTACAACGCGGTTTTTAGGACTCTAAACCAAGTTTCATGCAACATGAGTGCTTAAAAGTGTCTCAATGAGCTTTGTACAAGTTCGACGAACTTATGAAACATCTAACAATGCGGTTTCTAGGACTCCAAACTAAGTTTCATGCAACATGAGTATTTATAATTGTATTAATGAGCTTTGTACTAGTTTGACGAACTTATGAAACATCTAACAACGCTTTTTGTAGGACTCTAAACTAAGTTTCTTTCAACATGAGTTCTTATCAGTGTCTCAATGAGCTTTGTTCAAGTTTGACAAACTAATGAAACATCAAACAACGCGTTTCTAGGACTCTAAACCAAGTTTCATGCAACATGTGTGCTTATAAGTTTCTCAATCAGCTTTGTACAAGTTTGACGAACTTATGAAACGTCTAACAATGTGGTTGCTAGGAATCTAAACCAATTTTTATGCAACATGAGTGCTTATAAGTGTCTCAATGAGTTTTTTACAAGTTTGACGAACTTATAAAACATCTAACAACGCGGTTTCTAGGACTCTAAACTAAGTTTAATGCAACATGAGTGCTTATAAGTGTCTCAATAAGCTTTGTACTAGTTTGACGAACTTATGAAACATCTAACAACGCGGTTTGTAGGACTCTAAACCAAGTTTCTTTCAACATGAGTTCTTATAAGTGTCTCAATGAGCTTTGTACAAGTTTGACGAACTAATGAAACATCTAACAACGCGTTTTTAGGACTCTAAACCAAGTGTCATGCAACATGAGTGCTTATAAGTTTCTCAATCAGCTTTGTACAAGTTTGACGAACTTATGAAACATCTAACAATGTGGTTGCTAGGACTCTAAACCAAGTTTTATGCAACATGAGTGCTTATAAGTGTCTCAATGAGCTTTGCACAATTTCGACAAACTTATGAAACATCTAACAACGCGATTTCTAGGACTCTAAACAAAGTTTCATGCATCATGAGTGCTTATAAGTGTCTCAATGAGTTTTGTACTAGTTTTACGAACTTATGAAACATCTAACAACGCAGTTTCTAAGACTCTAAACGAAGTGTCATGCAACATGAGTGCTTATAAGTGTCTCAATGAGCTTTGTACTAGTTTGACGAACTTATGAAACATCTTACAACGCGATTTCTAGGACTCTAAACCAAGTTTCATGCAACATGAGTGCTTAAAAGTGTCTCAATGAGCTTTGTACAAGTTCGATGAACTTATGAAACATCTAACAACGCGGTTTCTAGGACTCTAAACTAAGTTTCTTGCAACATGAGTGTTTATAACTGTCTCAATGAGATTTGTACAAGTGTGACGAACTTATGAAACATCTAACAATGCCGTTTCTAGGAGTCTAAACTAAGTTTCATGCAACATGAGTGATTACAAGTGTCTCAATGAGCTTTGTACTAGTTTCACGAACTTATGAAACATCTAACAACGCGGTTTCTAGGACTCTAAACCAAGTTTCTTTCAACATGAGTTCTATAAGTGTCTCAATGAGCTTTGTACAAGTTTGACGAACTAATGAAACATCTAACAACGCGTTTCTAGGACTCTAAACCAAGTTTCATGCAACATGAGTGCTTATAAGTTTCTCAATCAACTTTGTACAAGTTTTACGAACTTATGAAACGTCTAACAATGTGGTTGCTAGGACTCTAAACCAAGTTTTATGCAACATGAGTGCTTATAAGTGTTTCAATGAGCTTTATACAAGTTTGATGGATTTGGATTCATCAAGGTCCCTTTTAAACTCATAAGAGTGAGGAAGCAAAGGTTCTCATCCACAACTTTCGGCCTAAACAAAGATCTTAAAGAACAACTCAACCAAAAACATCATGTAGCTTTCAATCTATACTCACTATGATTCGGTTTTGATTGGATTGTTCTTGAAAGGAACTTGGATTCAACATGTTTCTTTACTCATTAAGAGACAAAGAGATCATGGTTCTCTTCCTAAGAAGAGCATTGATTCACCAAGATCTTTAAGGGTTTTAACCACTTGGATCTTGGCCATTCTTTTTCTCCTCTAGATCTTTGTGTTATAAGCAAATTAAAGAAGAGATTTTGCGGAAATAAGAAGATTAGGAGCATAAATGCTCTGATACCATGTTGAGATTTAAGAGAGTATATAAGAAATTTGAGGAAGTATTGAGGGAGATTTGAGAAGAAGTTTCGGTTTGTAGATTACAGAGAATAAGAGAAAGAGTTTTTTGTATTAAGAGAAGAGCATAAGCTCTCTTAGAGTTTACAAAATGTTGACATACACAATATATAGAGGAACAAAGAGAGAGAAAGGGAGGATAAATTCAAAATTGTTAGAGGCAACTTTGGTCTTTGTGATCCGCGTGGGAACCGGCGCCTGTGCTGTCGCTCTCAATGCGCGGTCTTCCGTGTCCGGGTCACTATCAGTTCCTACATGCACGCGCCAGCCCAACGGCTCTTTCCTTCTTGAACCTTCTTCCTTGTTTCTTTGTTCTCCTTGTAATGGTAGCAAGAGAGATTGTGACTTCGGCTTTGCCTTAGTCGAGCTCGAGCTTTGACTTCGGCTTTGCCTTGATGGACATGACTTGTCCGGGCAATGCCTTGATCTCTTTTAACACTTGTGACTTCGGCTTTGCCTTCGTCGAGCTCGAGCTTTGACTTCGACTTTGCCTTGATGGACATGACTTGTCCGGACAATGCCTTGGTCTCCTTTTAACACTTGTGGCTTCGGCTTTGCCTTCGTCGAGCTCGAGCTTTGACTTCGGCTTTGCCTTAGTCGAGCTCGAGCTTAGAGAGCTTGTGACTTCGGCTTTGCCTTAGTCTAGCTTGAGCTTTGACTTCGGTAGAGAGAGAGCTTGTGACTTCGGCTTTGCCTTAGTCTCTTCCGTATGTTTTGACCTAATGCCCTTTATGGGTTACCATTAGTCTCAACAATATTATGGTGCGACTCTAGTTCTTATTGCATGTTTATTTTAAATGGCGAGTTTTAGAGTTTAGGGACAGCCTTTAGTTCGTAGTGGTTTTGGTTTTCTTGTAGTTGCAGTTTCTTCTTTGTGCAATTGGAACAAGGTGGACTTTGTTTCGGCTTTTCCCTTGGTAGATGCACAAGCCGAGTAGTAAGATTAGACCTTTGCACTTGATAGTTGCTTTGGTTGAGAGTGAGTAGAGCCGATTTGGTCATATTGATTGGTCGGTCTCTTTCTAAAACATGAATGGCTCGGCTTTGTCTTTGCTAGGTACTTGGCCGAGCCAAGTGTTGATCGAAGATTTGTTGTGTGTTCGATGCCCGGGCGCAAGTGACCGAGTGCCGATGTCCGAGCATCCGGGTCGGTGTCCAAGCGCCTATGTCCGAGCATCCGAGCGTCGGTGTCGAGCATCTGGGTCGGTGTCCGAGCGCCTATGTCCGAGCATCCGAGCGCCTATGTCGAGCATCCGAGCGTCGTTTTGATGGATTGGCTCGGCCTTGTTCTTACTAGGCAAAGTGATAGTCATGGTCATGGAAGAACCTTTAACCGAGTTGATGGATTGGTAGAATGATGGATTTTGCCGAATGGTAGAATCTCCACTTTGATGGCCTTGCTCTTCATAGATGCATTCGCCGAATGGTAGATTCTTCGAATGATAGACTCTCCATTATGATCATGGAGTTATGTCACTTTTCTTCTCTCCCTCATGATTAAGGTGAAGTAGTCTTAGACTTGTTTCCCCTTTCTCGGCTTTGTTCTTCACAAGCTTGAATGAGAAGAGGTTCTCATCTCTCTTTGGACCCCTTTTTGTGACCTCTTTCATATACTTCTTTACTTCTCTTCCCTTTAACTCTTCTTAGTGACCTCTTTCATGCTTAGGGGTTTCTCATTGATCATCATTTTTTGTCTTTTATTGATGGTGATCCTACATCATCATAAAGACAAAATTTGATTTAAATATCATGATAACCGGCATGTAATTAGCAACATATTTACAAATTACTTAACAACAATAACAAGAATAAGGAAGAATGCAAAGAAGGGTTTAAGACTTAGTTCATTCCCTAAGACACTTAGTTCATTCTCATGGTTAGTCTATATTGAGCTTATAACTTTCCTCATGAAAGAGTTCTTTGTTGCTTATCCATTGATTAGTACCTACAAGAGTTTATCAAGGTTTAGCAACACAAGCGTCTTTCTATGGCGCCTTGCCATAGTGACTTTAAGAGAGAGTCATGGTCTTTAAGGCTTAAAAACTAGACCATGAATCTTAACAAAACCGAGGATCATTGTGACTTTTGAATGCTTGTATAGCAAGTCACTTCTCTCGGATCATTGACTTAAGTGCACGAATGCGGTCAATGATCTTAACAATAGATCATCATGTCAAACTTATCCTATTTGGATTTACAAGAGTTATGATCATGAATCATTTCCCCATATCATACAAGATATGTTAGCCGAGGTTTAATGGATTTAACAAGATCATGAGTGCTTTTCAAACACCCAATGGTTATTGTTTCACTACCCTCTAAGAGAGTTTCGGATTCCATAAGATCTTAGGTGCTTCATCACAAGCGAATCTATGGTTCCTTACCCTTTGATTAAATCGGCGATCTTTTGGATTAACCAAGGTCTTAAGTGCATATTGTCTTAAAGACATAGCAAATCAAACCACTTTACCAAACAAGAACTAGTGATTTGATTTTAGACATATAGACTTATGCGGACCTTGTATCCTAGATCTTTCCAAGACACAAAAAACTTAACCATTTAAGGATTAGTGATTTGGTCTTTAACAAGAATCAAGACTTGGATGTTATAGTGGGGTATGAAGAGGATAAAGAGTATAGAGTTTAACCGATTCCTTAATTATCTTTAAAGATCTTTAGGACTCAAGGTAACTACTAATCTCTTTATCTCCCCCTTGTGTTTCCACTTACACAACCACCACTTAAGCATCTTCATTGTCTTTAGTAATTTAAAATTCAAACAAGAGCATGTATTGACTTAGAGATTATAAAGATTGAAGCTTTAAGATGAAAGATTAAATCTTTCTCTTATAAAGACTATTAGTCTTACTTCAACAAATCTCTTCATTGCCAAAACTTTTAAAGATGAAAACCGACTAGTACATGCTCATAAACTTAAATAATGCAAAGAGATTTGGATTCAACAAGTCAATTAAGCACAATATACTTATTGAACAAAAATCACTCTCTTTTAGCCCTCAACTACCAAGATTTTAACTTGATAACTTGGTCCTTGCCTAAAGGAGGTTTTGGATTCAACACTAGGTTATACTCTTCATGAGTCAAACAAGTGGTTCACTAACCTTTAAACTCTCAAGCTTCAAGTTTTGTTCTTGAATGCTTGGTCATTGTTTTATGCCAAGGTTTAATAGATCTCGGATTCATCAAGGTTCCTTTAGACTCATAAGAGTGAGGAAGCCATGGTTCTCATCTTTTAAACATTTGGCCTTATACAAAGATCTATTTAAAGAGACTCCACTTTTACGAAACCGATTTTACATGTAGCTAGATCTATTGAAAGATCAAAACTTTTCATGAACCGGTCTTTGATAAGTGTGTTCTATAAAGAGGATTTGGATTCAACGAGTTCTTTTTATCTCATAAGAGCATAAGAAGCACGGTTCTCTACCTTTGATCTTTGTATGAAAAGAAAGCATAGAGTTTTGGATTCAACATGTTTTGTTCTCACAAGAGACAATCACATGGTTCTCTTACTCTTTTAGCTCGCAACTTCCAAGCTTTGATGCTTTGGATACTTGTTCATAGCCTAAATGCCTATGCTAAGTGATTATTAGATTCATCAAGGTTCCTTAAACTCCTATGAGCAAGGAATCCATGTTCTTAATCACTAGCTTTTGGCCTAATTAAGATCTTGTAAGAACAACACAAGCAAACTCGGATTTGCCATGTAGCAAAGATTCAAGATCTAAGCTTTACATGAACCGACCTTGTTTGGATTGTTCTTAAGTAGGGACATGGATTCATCATGTTCTTATCACTCATAAGATGAAAGGCGAATCATGGTTCCTTCACCTAGTAGATCTTAATGTTTATAAACATAAAAGAGACAACTTTGGATTTATCAAGCCGTTTACACTCATAAGAGTAAAGGGACAAGATTTTATCCTCTATGGCTCACAATTACCAAGCTATCTTGGTTGTTTTTGTTCATTGCCTTATGAAAAATAAATAACAAAGAAAGGGTATCAGATTCAACAAGTTCTTACACCCATAAGGATCTTGACCCATAAACATACTAAGCTTGCGGAAATGCTTAGGAGAGTAGCTAAATGCTCTGATACCATGTTGGAAAGTAGAGAATAGAAGGAGAGATTGTGAAACTCTCAAGATATTATGAAGAATCTGTATATGTAAGATTGTGTTTAAGAGAATATGTGAAGAGAATAGTGTAGTTTCGGTGTAAAGAATCATAGAGATTTAGAGAGATTAGAGAGAGAGTATTTGTGGAGAGTATTTGTGAAATAAAATATATTATGAAGAGAGGTCTAGCCTCCTTAATTACAAAGATGTGCATAAGAGGAGTTTATATAGAAAACTACAAGGAGTATCTAGGTTAAATGTAGCCGCGATCAAAGAAGCATGTGGAGTCAAGTCTTTGGTCTTTGGTGCGTGTGGAGTCAAAGGCGCGTCCAGCCTGGTCCGTACATGGTGAGCTGGCTCGGTCCATGCCTTATCCACAAGAGAGCCGTTGCTACTTTATCACCTCCTTGGCTTATCTCCTTATACAAGTTCCTTATCACCTTTTGGCTTATCTCCTTTATCAATCTCCTTATCACTTATCTTCCTTCCTTATCATCTTTGCCTTATCACTGTTTTGGTTAAACCATGCCTTGTAAGACAAGTTTGAACATGTTTCGACCTAATGCCTTTGAAAGGTTAACATTAGTCTCAACAGTTTCTAGGACTCTAAACTAAGTTTCATGCAACATGAGTGTTTATTAGTGTCTCAATGAGCTTTGTACTAGTTTGACGAACTTATGAAACGTCTAACAATGTGGTTGCTAGGACTCTAAACCAAGTTTTATGCAACATGAGTGCTTATAAGTGTCTCAATGAGCTTTGTACAAGTTTGACGAACTTATGAAACATCTAACCAGGCATTTCTAAGACTCTAAACCAAGTTTTATGCAACATGAGTGCTTATAAATGTCTCAATGAGCTTTGTACTAGTTTGATGAACTTGTGAAACATCTTACAATGCGGTTTCTAGGACTCTTTCAACATGAGTTCTTATAAGTGTCTCAATAAGCTTTGTACAAGTTTGACTAACTAATGAAACATCTAACAACTCGTTTCTAGGACTCTAAACAAAGTTTCATGCAACATGAGTGCTTATAAGTGTCTCTATCAGCTTTGTACAAGTTTGACGAACTTATGAAACGTCTAACAATGTGGTTTCTAAGACTGTAAACCAATTTTTATGCAACATGAGTGCTTATAAGTGTCTCAATGACCTTTGTACAAGTTTGACGAACTTATGAAACATCTAACAACGCGTTTCTTGGACTCTAAAACAAGTTTCATGCAACATGAGTGCTTATAAGTGTCTCAATGAGTTTTGTACAAGTTTGACGAACTTATGAAACATCTAACAACGCGGTTTCTAAGACTCTAAACGAAGTGTCATGCAACATGACTGCTGATAAGTGTCTCAATGAGCTTTGTACTAGTTTGACGAACTTATGAAACATCTTACAACGCGGTTTCTAGGACTCTAAACCAAGTTTCAGGCAACATGAGTTCTTATAAGTGTCTCAATGAGCTTTGTACAATTTTTACGAACTTATGAAACATCTAACAACGCGGTTTCTAGGACTCTAAACTAAGTTTCATGCAACATGAGTGCTTATAAGTGTCTCAATGAGCTTTGTACTAGTTTTACGAACTTATGAAACATTTAACAACGCGGTTTCTAAGACTCTAAACGAAGTGTCATGCAACATGAGTGCTTATAAGTGTCTCAATGAGCTTTGTACAAGTTCGACGAACTTATGAAACATCTAACAACGCGGTTTCTAGGACTCTAAACTAAGTTTAATGCAACATGAGTATTTATAAGTGTATTAATGAGCTTTGTACTAGTTTGACGAACGTATGAAACATCTAACAACGCGGTTTGTAGGACTCTAAACTAAGTTTCTTTCAACATGAGTTCTTATAAGTGTCTCAATAAGTTTTGTTCAAGTTTGAAGAACTAATGAAACATCTAACAACGCGTTTCTAGGACTCTAAACCAAGTTTCATGCAACATGAGTGCTTATAAGTTTCTCAACCAGCTTTGTACAAGTTTGACGAACTTATGAAACGTCTAACAATGTGGTTGCTAGGACTCTAAACCAAGTTGTATGCAACATGAGTGCTTATAAGTGTCTCAATGAGCTTTTTACAAGTTTGACAAACTTATGAAACATCTAACAACGCGGTTTCTAGGACTCTAAACTAAGTTTCATGCAACATGAGTATTTATAAGTGTATTAATGAGCTTTGTACTAGTTTGACGAACTTATGAAACATCTAACAACGCGGTTTGTAGGACTCTAAACTAAGTTTCTTTCAACATGAGTTCTTATAAGTGTCTCAATGAGCTTTTTTCAATTTTGTCGAACTAATGAAAAATCTAACAACGCGTTTCTAGGACTCTAAACCAAGTTTCATGCAACATGAGTGCTTATAAGTTTCAAAATCAGCTTTGTACAAGTTTGAGGAACTTATGAAACGTCTAACAATGTGGTTGCTAGGACTCTAAACCAAGTTTTATGCAACATGAGTGCTTATAAGTGTCTCAATAAGCTTTGTACAAGTTCGACAAACTTATGAAACATCTAACAATGCCGTTTCTAGGACTCTAAACTAAGTTTCATGCAACATGAGTGCTTATAAGTGTCTCAATGAGCTTTGTACTAGTTTGATGAACTTATGAAACGTCTAAAAATGTGGTTGCTAGGACTCTAAAACAAGTTTTATGCAGCATGAGTGCTTATAAGTGTCTCAATGAGCTTTGTACTAGTTTGAAGAACTTGTGAAACATCTTACAATGTGGTTTCTAGGACTCTAAACCAAGTTTCATGCAACATGAGTGCTTATTAGTGTCTCAATGAGCTTTGTACAAGTTCGAAAAATTTATGAAACATCTAACAACGCGGTTTCTAGGACTCTAAACTAAGTTTCATGCAACATGAGTGCTTATAAGTGTCTCAATGAGCTTTGTACAAGTTTGAAGAACTAATGAAACTTCTAACAACGCGTTTTTAGGACTCTAAACCAAGTTTTATGCAACATGAGTGCTTATAAGTGTCTCAATGAGCTTTGTACAAGTTTGACGAACTTATGAAACATCTAACAACGCGGTTTCTAAGACTCTAAACGAAGTGTCATGCAACAAGAGTACTTATAAGTGTCTCAATGAGCTTTGTACTAGTTTGACGAACTTATGAAACATCTTACAACGCGGTTTCTAGGACTCTAAACCAAGTTTCATGCAACATGAGTGCTTATAAGTGTCTCAATGAGATTTGTACAAGTGTGACGAACTTATGAAACATCTAACAACACGGTTTCTAGGACTCTAAACTTAGTTTCATGCAACATGAGTGCTTATAAGTGTCTCAATGAGCTTTGTACTAGTTTGACGAACTTATGAAACATCTAACAACGCGATTTCTAGGACTCTAAACCAAGTTTTTTCAACATGAGTTCTTATAAGTGTCTCAATGACCTTTGTACAAGTTTGACGAATTAATGATACATCTAACAAGGCGTTTCTAGGACACTAAACCAAGTTTCATGTAGCATGAGTGCTTATAATTGTTTCAATGAACTTTGTACAAGTTCGACAAACTTATGAAACATCTAACAATGCCGTTTCTAGGACTCTAAACTAAGTTTCATGCAACATGAGTGCTTATAAGTGTCTCAATGAGCTTTGTACTAGTTTGACGAACTTATGAAACGTCTAAAAATGTGGTTGCTAGGACTCTAAACCAAGTTTTATGCAGCATGAGTGCTTATAAGTGTCTCAATGAGCTTTGTACTTTGTACTAGTTTGAAGAACTTGTGAAACATCTTACAATGTGGTTTCTAGGACTCTAAACCAAGTTTCATGCAACATGAGTGCTTATAAGTGTCTCAATGAGCTTTGTACAAGTTCGACAAATTTATGAAACATCTAACAACGCCGTTTCTAGGACTCTAAACTAAGTTTCATGCAACATGAGTGCTTATAAGTGTCTCAATGAGCTTTGTACAAGTTTCACGAACTAATGAAACATCTAACAACGCGTTTTTAGGACTCTTAACCAAGTTTTATGCAACATGAGTGCTTATAAGTGTCTCAATGAGCTTTGTACAAGTTTGACAAACTTATGAAACATCTAACAACGCGGTTTCTAAGACTCTAAACGAAGTGTCATGCAACAAGAGTACTTATAAGTGTCTCAATGAGCTTTGTACTAGTTTGACGAACTTATGAAACATCTTACAACGAGGTTTCTAGGACTCTAAACCAAGTTTCATGCAACATGAGTGCTTATAAGTGTCTCAATGAGCTTTGTACAAGTGTGACGAACTTATGAAACATCTAACAACGCGGTTTCTAGGACTCTAAACTTAGTTTCATGCAACATGAGTGCTTATATGTGTCTCAATGAGCTTTGTACTAGTTCGACGAACTTATGAAACATTTAACAACGCGGTTTCTAGGACTCTAAACCAATTTCCTTTCAACATGAGTTCTTATAAGTGTCTCAATGACCTTTAATTGTACAAGTTTTAAGAATTAATGATACATCTAACAAGGCGTTTCTAGAACACTAAACCAAGTTTCATGTAACATGAGTGCTTATAAGTGTTTCAATGAACTTTGTACAAGTTCGACGAACTTATGAAACATCTAACAATGCTGTTTCTAGGACTCTAAACTAAGTTTCATGCAACATGAGTGCTTATAAGTGTCTCAATGAGCTTTGTACTAGTTTGACAAACTTTTGAAACGTCTAAAAATGTGGTTTCTAGGACTCTAAACTAAGTTTCATGCAACATGAGTGCTTATAAGTGTCTCAATGAGTTTTGTACTAGTTTGACGAACTTATGAAACATCTAACAACGCGTTTGTAAGACTCTAAACCAAGTTTTATGAAACATGAGTGCTTATAAATGTCTCAATGAGCTTTGTACAAGTTTTACGAACTTATGAAACATCTAACAACGCGGTTTCTAAGACTCTAAACGAAGTGTCATGAAACATGAGTGCTTACAAGTGTCTCAATGAGCTTTGTACTAGTTTGATGAACTTGTGAAACATCTTACAATGTGGTTTCTAGGACTCTAAACCAAGTTTCATGCAACATGAGTGCTTATAAGTGTCTCAATGAGCTTTGTACAAGTTCGACAAATTTATGAATTATCTAACAACGCGGTTTCTAGGACTCTAAACTAAGTTTCATGCAACATGAGTGCTTATAAGTTTCTCAATGAGATTTGTACTAGTTTCACGAAATTTTGAAACATCTAACAACGCGTTTTTAGGACTCTAAACCAAGTTTTATGCAACATGAGTGCTTATAAGTGTCTCAATGAGCTTTGTACAAGTTTGACGAACTTATGAAACATCTAAGAACGCGGGTTCTAAGACTCTAAACGAAGTGTCATGAAACAAGAGTACTTATAAGTGTCTCAATGAGCTTTGTACTAGTTTGACGAACTTATGAAACATCTAACAACGCGTTTCTAGGACTTTAAACCAAGTTTTATGCAACATGAGTGCTTATAAGTGTCTCAATGAGCTTTGTACAAGTGTGACGAACTTATAAAACATCTATTTTAGGACTCTAAACTTAGTTTCATGCAACATTTGTGCTTATAAGTGTCTCAATGAGCTTTGTACTAGTTTGACGAACTTATGAAACATCTAACAACGCGGTTTCTAAGACTCTAAACCAAGTTTCTTTCAACATGAGTTCTTATAAGTGTCTCAATGACCTTTGTACAAGTTTGATGAATTAATGATACATCTAACAAGGCGTTTCTAGGACACTAAACCAAGTTTCATGTAACATGAGTGCTTATAAGTGTTTCAATGAACTTTGTACAAGTTCGACGAACTTATGAAACATCTAACAATGCCGTTTCTAGGACTCTAAACTAAGTTTCATGCAACATGAGTGCTTATAAGTGTCTCAATGAGCTTTGTACTAGTTTGACGAACTTATGAAACATCTAACAACACGTTTCTAAGACTCTAAACCAAGTTTTATGCAACATGAGTCCTTATAAATGTCTCAATGAGCTTTGTACAAGTTTTATGAACTTATGAAACATCTAACAACGCGGTTTCTAAGACTCTAAACGAAGTGTCATGAAACATGAGTGCTTATAAATGTCTCAATGAGATTTGTACTAGTTTGATGAACTTGTGAAACATCTTACAATGTGGTTTCTAGGACTCTAAACCAAGTTTCATGCAACATGAGTGCTTATAAGTGTCTCAATGAGCTTTGTAGAAGTTCGACAAATTTATGAATTATCTAACAACGCGGTTTCTAGGACTCTAAACTAAGTTTCATGCAAAATGAGTGCTTATAAGTGTCTCAATGAGCTTTGTACTAGTTTGACGAACTTATGAAACATCTAACAACGCGTATTCTAGGACTCTAAACCAAGTTTCTTTCAACATGAGTTTTTATAAGTGTCTCAATGAGCTTTGTACAAGTTTGACGAACTTATGAAACGTCTAACAATGTGGTTGCTAGGACTCTAAACCAATTTTTATGCAACATGAGTGCTTATAAGTGTCTCAATGACCTTTGTACAAGTTTGACGAACTTATGAAACATCTAACAACGCGTTTCTAGGACTCTAAACCAAGTTTCATGCAACATGAGTGCTTATAAGTGTCTCAATGAGTTTTGTACAAGTTTGACGAACTTATGAAACATCTAACAACGCGGTTTCTAAGACTCTAAACGAAGTGTCATGCAACATGACTGCTTATAAGTGTCTCAATGAGCTTTGTACTAGTTTGACAAACTTATGAAACATCTTACAACGTGGTTTTTAGGACTCTAAACTAAGTTTCATGAAAAATGAGTGCTTATAAGTGTCTCAATGAGCTTTGTACTAGTTTTACGAACTTATGAAACATCTAACAACGCGGTTTCTAAGACTCTAAACGAAGTGTCATGCAACATGAGTGGTTATAAGTGTCTCGGTGAGCTTTGTACTAGTTTGACGAACTTATGAAACATCTTACAACGCGGTTTCTAGGACTCTAAACCAAGTTTCATGCAACATGAGTGCTTAAAAGTTTCTCAATGAGCTTTGTACAAGTTCGATGAACTTATGAAACATCTAACAACGCGGTTTCTAGGACTCTAAACTAAGTTTCATGCAACATGAGTACTTATAACTGTATTAATGAGCTTTGTACTAGTTTGACGAACTATGAAATATCTAACAACACGGTTTGTAGGACTCTAAACTAAGTTTCTTTCAACATGAATTCTTATAAGTGTCTCAATGAGCTTTGTTCAAGTTTGACGAACTAATGAAACATCTAACAACTCGATTTTAGGACTCTAAACCAAGTTTCATGCAACATGAGTGCTTATAAGTTTCTCAATCAGCTTTGTACAAGTTTGACGAACTTATGAAACGTCTAACAATGTGGTTGCTAGGACTCTAAACCAAGTTTTATGCAACATGAGTGCTTCTAAGTGTCTCAATGAGCTTTGTACAAGTTTGACGAACTTATGAAACATCAAAAAACGCGGTTTCTAAGACTCTAAACGAAGTGTCATGCAACATGAGTTCTTATAAGTGTCTCAATGAGCTTTGTACTAGTTTGACGAACTTATGAATCATCTTACAACGCGGTTTCTAGGACTCTAAACCAAGTTTCATGCAACATGAGTGCTTATAAGTGTCTCAATGAGCTTTGTACAAGTTTGACGAACTTATGAAACATCTAACAACGCGGTTTCTAGGACTCTAAACTAAGTTTCATGCAACATGAGTGCTTATAAGTTTCTCAATGAGCTTTGTACTAGTTTGACGAACTTATGAAACATCTAACAACGCGTTTTCTAGGACTCTAAACTAAGTTTCATTCAACATGAGTTCTTTTAAGTGTCTCAATGAGCTTTGTACTAGTTTGACGAACTTGTGAAACGTCTAAAAACGCGGTTTCTAGTACTCTAAACCAAGTTTCATGCAACATGAGTGCTTATAAGTGTCTCAATGAGTTTTGTACAAGTTCTACGAACTTTTGAAACATCTAACAACGCGGTTTCTAGGACTCTATACTAAGATTCAAGCAACATGAGTGCTTATAAGTGTCTCAATGAGCTTTGTACAAGTTTGACGAACTTATGAAACGTCTAACAATGTGGTTGCTAGGACTCTAAACCAAGTTTTATGCAACATGAGTGCTTATAAGTGTCTCAATGAGCTTTGTACAAGTTTGAAGAACTTATGAAACATCTAACAACGCGTTTCTAGGACTCTAGACCAAGTGTTATGCAACATGAGTGCTTATAAGTGTCTCAATGAGCTTTGTACTAGTTTGACGAACTTATGAAACATATAACAACGCGTTTCTAGGACTCTAAACGAAGTGTCATGCACCATGAGTGCTTATAAGTGTCTCAATGAGCTTTGTACTAGTTTGACGAATTTATGAAACATCTTACAACGCGGTTTCAAGGACTCTAAATCAAGTTTCATGCAACATGAGTGCTTATAAGTTTTTCAATGAGCTTTGTACTAGTTTGAAGAACTTGTGAAACATCTTACAATGTGGTTTCTAGGACTCTAAACCAAGTTTCATGCAACATGAGTGCTTATAAGTGTCTCAATGAGCTTTGTACAACTTCGACAAATTTATGAAACATCTAACAACGCGGTTTCTAGGACTCTAAACTAAGTTTCATGCAACATGAGTGCTTATAAGTGTCTCAATGAGCTTTGTACAAGTTTGACAAACTAATGAAACATCTAACAACGCGTTTCTAAGACTCTAAACCAAGTTTCATGCAACATGAGTGCTTATAAGTTTCTTAATCAGCTTTGTACAAGTTTGACGAACTTATGAAACGTCTAACAATGTGGTTGCTAGGAATCTAAACCAAGTTTTATGCAACATGAGTGCTTATAAGTGTTTCAATGAGCTTTATACAAGTTTTACGAACTTATGAAACATCTAACAACGCGTTTTTAGGACTCTAAACCAAGTTTTATGCAACATGAGTGCTTATAATTAAGTGTCTCAATGAGCTTTGTACAAGTTTGACGAACTTATGAATCATCTAACAGCTCGGTTTCTAAGACACTAAACGAAGTGTCATGCAACAAGAGTTCTTATAAATGTCTCAATGAGATTTGTACTAGTTTGACGAACTTATGAAACATCTTACAACGAGGTTTCTAGGACTCTAAACCAAGTTTCATGCAACATGAGTGCTTATAAGTGTTTCAATGAACTTTGTACAAGTTCGAAGAATTTATGAAACATCTAACAATGCCGTTTCTAGGACTCTAAACTAAGTTTCATGCAACATGAGTGCATATAAGTGTCTCAATGAGCTTTGTACAAGTTTGACGAACTAATGAAACATCTAACAACGCGTTTTTAGGACTCTAAACCAAGTTTTATGCAACATGAGTGCTTATAAGTGTCTAAATGAGCTTTGTACAAGTTTGACGAACTTATGAAACATCTAACAACGCGGTTTCTAAGACTCTAAACGAAGTGTCATGCAACAAGAAACATCTAACAAGTACTTATAAGTGTCTCAATGAGCTTTGTACTAGTTTGACGAACTTATGAAACATCTTACAACGCGGTTTCTAGGACTCTAAACCAAGTTTCATGCAACATGAGTGCTTATAAGTGTCTCAATGAGATTTGTACAAGTGTGACGAACTTATGAAACATCTAACAACACGGTTTCTAGGACTCTAAACTTAGTTTCATGCAACATGAGTGCTTATAAGTGTCTCAATGAGCTTTGTACTAGTTTGACGAACTTATGAAACATCTAACAACGCGATTTCTAGGACTCTAAACCAAGTTTTTTCAACATGAGTTCTTATAAGTGTCTCAATGACCTTTGTACAAGTTTGACGAATTAATGATACATCTAACAAGGCGTTTCTAGGACACTAAACCAAGTTTCATGTAGCATGAGTGCTTATAATTGTTTCAATGAACTTTGTACAAGTTCGACAAACTTATGAAACATCTAACAATGTCGTTTCTAGGACTCTAAACTAAGTTTCATGCAACATGAGTGCTTATAAGTGTCTCAATGAGCTTTGTACTAGTTTGACGAACTTATGAAACGTCTAAAAATGTGGTTGCTAGGACTCTAAACCAAGTTTTATGCAGCATGAGTGCTTATAAGTGTCTCAATGAGCTTTGTACTTTGTACTAGTTTGAAGAACTTGTGAAACATCTTACAATGTGGTTTCTAGGACTCTAAACCAAGTTTCATGCAACATGAGTGCTTATAAGTGTCTCAATGAGCTTTGTACAAGTTCGACAAATTTATGAAACATCTAACAACGCCGTTTCTAGGACTCTAAACTAAGTTTCATGCAACATGAGTGCTTATAAGTGTCTCAATGAGCTTTGTACAAGTTTCACGAACTAATGAAACATCTAACAACGCGTTTTTAGGACTCTAAACCAAGTTTTATGCAACATGAGTGCTTATAAGTGTCTCAATGAGCTTTGTACAAGTTTGACAAACTTATGAAACATCTAACAACGCGGTTTCTAAGACTCTAAACGAAGTGTCATGCAACAAGAGTACTTATAAGTGTCTCAATGAGCTTTGTACTAGTTTGACGAACTTATGAAACATCTTACAACGAGGTTTCTAGGACTCTAAACCAAGTTTCATGCAACATGAGTGCTTATAAGTGTCTCAATGAGCTTTGTACTAGTTCGACGAACTTATGAAACATTTAACAACGCGGTTTCTAGGACTCTAAACCAATTTCCTTTCAACATGAGTTCTTATAAGTGTCTCAATGACCTTTAATTGTACAAGTTTGAAGAATTAATGATACATCCAACAAGGCGTTTCTAGAACACTAAACCAAGTTTCATGTAACATGAGTGCTTATAAGTGTTTCAATGAACTTTGTACAAGTTCGACGAACTTATGAAACATCTAACAATGCTGTTTCTAGGACTCTAAACTAAGTTTCATGCAACATGAGTGCTTATAAGTGTCTCAATGAGCTTTGTACTAGTTTGACAAACTTTTGAAACGTCTAAAAATGTGGTTTCTAGGACTCTAAACTAAGTTTCATGCAACATGAGTGCTTATAAGTGTCTCAATGAGTTTTGTACTAGTTTGACGAACTTATGAAACATCTAACAACGCGTTTGTAAGACTCTAAACCAAGTTTTATGCAACATGAGTGCTTATAAATGTCTCAATGAGCTTTGTACAAGTTTTACGAACTTATGAAACATCTAACAACGCGGTTTCTAAGACTCTAAACGAAGTGTCATGAAACATGAGTGCTTACAAGTGTCTCAATGAGCTTTGTACTAGTTTGATGAACTTGTGAAACATCTTACAATGTGGTTTCTAGGACTCTAAACCAAGTTTCATGCAACATGAGTGCTTATAAGTGTCTCAATGAGCTTTGTACAAGTTCGACAAATTTATGAATTATCTAACAACGCGGTTTCTAGGACTCTAAACTAAGTTTCATGCAACATGAGTGCTTATAAGTTTCTCAATGAGATTTGTACTAGTTTCACGAAATTTTGAAACATCTAACAACGCGTTTTTAGGACTCTAAACCAAGTTTTATGCAACATGAGTGCTTATAAGTGTCTCAATGAGCTTTGTACAAGTTTGACGAACTTATGAAACATCTAAGAACGCGGGTTCTAAGACTCTAAACGAAGTGTCATGAAACAAGAGTACTTATAAGTGTCTCAATGAGCTTTGTACTAGTTTGACGAACTTATGAAACATCTAACAACGCGTTTCTAGGACTTTAAACCAAGTTTTATGCAACATGAGTGCTTATAAGTGTCTCAATGAGCTTTGTACAAGTGTGACGAACTTATGAAACATCTATTTTAGGACTCTAAACTTAGTTTCATGCAACATTTGTGCTTATAAGTGTCTCAATGAGCTTTGTACTAGTTTGACGAACTTATGAAACATCTAACAACGCGGTTTCTAAGACTCTAAACCAAGTTTCTTTCAACATGAGTTCTTATAAGTGTCTCAATGACCTTTGTACAAGTTTGATGAATTAATGATACATCTAACAAGGCGTTTCTAGGACACTAAACCAAGTTTCATGTAACATGAGTGCTTATAAGTGTTTCAATGAACTTTGTACAAGTTCGACGAACTTATGAAACATCTAACAATGCCGTTTCTAGGACTCTAAACTAAGTTTCATGCAACATGAGTGCTTATAAGTGTCTCAATGAGCTTTGTACTAGTTTGACGAACTTATGAAACATCTAACAACACGTTTCTAAGACTCTAAACCAAGTTTTATGCAACATGAGTCCTTATAAATGTCTCAATGAGCTTTGTACAAGTTTTATGAACTTATGAAACATCTAACAACGCGGTTTCTAAGACTCTAAACGAAGTGTCATGAAACATGAGTGCTTATAAATGTCTCAATGAGATTTGTACTAGTTTGATGAACTTGTGAAACATCTTACAATGTGGTTTCTAGGACTCTAAACCAAGTTTCATGCAACATGAGTGCTTATAAGTGTCTCAATGAGCTTTGTAGAAGTTCGACAAATTTATGAATTATCTAACAACGCGGTTTCTAGGACTCTAAACTAAGTTTCATGCAAAATGAGTGCTTATAAGTGTCTCAATGAGCTTTGTACTAGTTTGACGAACTTATGAAACATCTAACAACGCGTATTCTAGGACTCTAAACCAAGTTTCTTTCAACATGAGTTTTTATAAGTGTCTCAATGAGCTTTGTACAAGTTTGACGAACTTATGAAACGTCTAACAATGTGGTTGCTAGGACTCTAAACCAATTTTTATGCAACATGAGTGCTTATAAGTGTCTCAATGACCTTTGTACAAGTTTGACGAACTTATGAAACATCTAACAACGTGTTTCTAGGACTCTAAACCAAGTTTC
Organism: Cochlearia excelsa; assembly: GCA_963556525.1. Taxonomy (NCBI): domain Eukaryota; kingdom Viridiplantae; phylum Streptophyta; class Magnoliopsida; order Brassicales; family Brassicaceae; genus Cochlearia; species Cochlearia excelsa. The sequence goes on along the minus strand of OY748327.1, from coordinate 30,878,382 downwards.
ATGCAACATGAGTGCTTATAAGTGTCTCAATGAGTTTTGTACAAGTTTGACGAACTTATGAAACATCTAACAACGCGGTTTCTAAGACTCTAAACGAAGTGTCATGCAACATGACTGCTTATAAGTGTCTCAATGAGCTTTGTACTAGTTTGACAAACTTATGAAACATCTTACAACGTGGTTTTTAGGACTCTAAACTAAGTTTCATGAAAAATGAGTGCTTATAAGTGTCTCAATGAGCTTTGTACTAGTTTTACGAACTTATGAAACATCTAACAACGCGGTTTCTAAGACTCTAAACGAAGTGTCATGCAACATGAGTGGTTATAAGTGTCTCAGTGAGCTTTGTACTAGTTTGACGAACTTATGAAACATCTTACAACGCGGTTTCTAGGACTCTAAACCAAGTTTCATGCAACATGAGTGCTTAAAAGTTTCTCAATGAGCTTTGTACAAGTTCGATGAACTTATGAAACATCTAACAACGCGGTTTCTAGGACTCTAAACTAAGTTTCATGCAACATGAGTACTTATAACTGTATTAATGAGCTTTGTACTAGTTTGATGAACTTATGAAATATCTAACAACACGGTTTGTAGGACTCTAAACTAAGTTTCTTTCAACATGAATTCTTATAAGTGTCTCAATGAGCTTTGTTCAAGTTTGACGAACTAATGAAACATCTAACAACTCGATTTTAGGACTCTAAACCAAGTTTCATGCAACATGAGTGCTTATAAGTTTCTCAATCAGCTTTGTACAAGTTTGACGAACTTATGAAACGTCTAACAATGTGGTTGCTAGGACTCTAAACCAAGTTTTATGCAACATGAGTGCTTCTAAGTGTCTCAATGAGCTTTGTACAAGTTTGACGAACTTATGAAACATCAAAAAACGCGGTTTCTAAGACTCTAAACGAAGTGTCATGCAACATGAGTTCTTATAAGTGTCTCAATGAGCTTTGTACTAGTTTGACGAACTTATGAATCATCTTACAACGCGGTTTCTAGGACTCTAAACCAAGTTTCATGCAACATGAGTGCTTATAAGTGTCTCAATGAGCTTTGAGTTTGACGAACTTATGAAACATCTAACAACGCGGTTTCTAGGACTCTAAACTAAGTTTCATGCAACATGAGTGCTTATAAGTTTCTCAATGAGCTTTGTACTAGTTTGACGAACTTATGAAACATCTAACAACGCGTTTTCTAGGACTCTAAACTAAGTTTCATTCAACATGAGTTCTTTTAAGTGTCTCAATGAGCTTTGTACTAGTTTGACGAACTTGTGAAACGTCTAAAAACGCGGTTTCTAGTACTCTAAACCAAGTTTCATGCAACATGAGTGCTTATAAGTGTCTCAATGAGTTTTGTACAAGTTCTACGAACTTTTGAAACATCTAACAACGCGGTTTCTAGGACTCTATACTAAGATTCAAGCAACATGAGTGCTTATAAGTGTCTCAATGAGCTTTGTACAAGTTTGACGAACTTATGAAACGTCTAACAATGTGGTTGCTAGGACTCTAAACCAAGTTTTATGCAACATGAGTGCTTATAAGTGTCTCAATGAGCTTTGTACAAGTTTGAAGAACTTATGAAACATCTAACAACGCGTTTCTAGGACTCTAGACCAAGTGTTATGCAACATGAGTGCTTATAAGTGTCTCAATGAGCTTTGTACTAGTTTGACGAATTTATGAAACATATAACAACGCGGTTTCAAGGACTCTAAATCAAGTTTCATGCAACATGAGTGCTTATAAGTTTTTCAATGAGCTTTGTACTAGTTTGAAGAACTTGTGAAACATCTTACAATGTGGTTTCTAGGACTCTAAACCAAGTTTCATGCAACATGAGTGCTTATAAGTGTCTCAATGAGCTTTGTACAACTTCGACAAATTTATGAAACATCTAACAACGCGGTTTCTAGGACTCTAAACTAAGTTTCATGCAACATGAGTGCTTATAAGTGTCTCAATGAGCTTTGTACAAGTTTGACAAACTAATGAAACATCTAACAACGCGTTTCTAAGACTCTAAACCAAGTTTCATGCAACATGAGTGCTTATAAGTTTCTTAATCAGCTTTGTACAAGTTTGACGAACTTATGAAACGTCTAACAATGTGGTTGCTAGGAATCTAAACCAAGTTTTATGCAACATGAGTGCTTATAAGTGTTTCAATGAGCTTTATACAAGTTTTACGAACTTATGAAACATCTAACAACGCGTTTTTAGGACTCTAAACCAAGTTTTATGCAACATGAGTGCTTATAATTAAGTGTCTCAATGAGCTTTGTACAAGTTTGACGAACTTATGAATCATCTAACACTCGGTTTCTAAGACACTAAACGAAGTGTCATGCAACAAGAGTTCTTATAAATGTCTCAATGAGATTTGTACTAGTTTGACGAACTTATGAAACATCTTACAACGAGGTTTCTAGGACTCTAAACCAAGTTTCATGCAACATGAGTGCTTATAAGTGTTTCAATGAACTTTGTACAAGTTCGAAGAATTTATGAAACATCTAACAATGCCGTTTCTAGGACTCTAAACTAAGTTTCATGCAACATGAGTGCTTATAAGTGTCTCAATGAGCTTTGTACTAGTTTGACGAACTTATGAAACGTCTAAAAATGTGGTTGCTAGGACTCTAAACCAAGTTTTATGCAACATGAGTGCTTATAAGTGCCTCAATGAGCTTTGTACAAGTTTGACGAACTTATGAAACATTTAACAACGCGTTTCTAAGACTCTAAACCAAGTTTTATGCAACATGAGTGCTTATAAATGTATCAATGAGCTTTGTACAAGTTTTACGAACTTATGAAACATCTAACAACGCGGTTTCTAAGACTCTAAACGAAGTGTCATGAAACATGAGTGCTTATAAGTGTCTCAATGAGCTTTGTACTAGTTTGATGAACTTGTGAAACATCTTACAATGTGGTTTCTAAGACTCTAAACTAAGTTTCATGCAACATGAGTGCTTATAAGTGTCTCAATGAGCTTTGTACAAGTTCGACAAATTTACGAATTATCTAACAACGCGGTTTCTAGGACTCTAAACTAAGTTTCATGCTAAATGAGTGCTTATAAGTGTCTCAATGAGCTTTGTACTAGTTTGACGAACTTATGAATCATCTTACAACGCGGTTTCTAGGACTCTAAACCAAGTTTCATGCAACATAAGTGCTTATAAGTGTCTCAATGAGCTTTGTACAAGTTTGACGAACTTATGAAACATCTAACAACGCGGTTTCTAAGACTCTAAACTAAGTTTCATGCAACATGAGTGCTTATAAGTGTCTCAATGAGCTTTTTACAAGTTTGACGAACTTATGAAACGTCTAACAATGTGGTTGCTAGGACTCTAAACCAAGTTTTATGCAACATGAGTGCTTATAAGTGTCTCAATGAGCTTTGTACAAGTTTGAAGAACTTATGAAACATCTAACAACGCGTTTCTAGGACTATAAACCAAGTTTTATGTAACATGAGTGCTTATAAGTGTCTCAATGAGCTTTGTACTAGTTTGACGAACTTATGAAACATATAACAACGCGTTTCTAGGACTCTAAATGAAGTGTCATGCACCATGAGTTCTTATAAGTGTCTCAATGAGCTTTGTACTAGTTTGACGAACTTATGAAACATCTTACAACGCGGTTTCAAGGACTCTAAATTAAGTTTCATGCAACATGAGTGCTTATAAGTGTTTCAATGAGCTTTGTACTAGTTTGAAGAACTTGTGAAACATCTTACAATGTGGATGAGATTTGTACAAGTTTGATTTGTACAAGTTTGACGAACTTATGAAACATCTAACAACGCGTTTCTAGGACTCTAAACCAAGTTTCATGCAACATGAGTACTTACAAGTGTCTCAATGAGCTTTGTACTTGTTTGACGAACTTATGAAACATTTAACAATGCATTTCTAGGACTCTAAACCAAGTTTCATGCAACATAAGTGCTTTTAAGTGTCTCAATGAGCTTTGTACTAGTTTGACGAACTTATGAAACATCTAACAACGCATTTCTAGGACTCTAAACTAAGTTTCATTCAACATGAGTGCTTATAAGTGTCTCTATGAGCTTTGTACTAGTTTTACGAACTTATGAAACATCTAAAAACGCGTTTCTAGGACTCTAAACCAAGTTTCATTCAAAATGAGTGCTTATAAGTGTCTCAATGAGCTTTGTACTAGTTTGACGAAATTATGAAACATCTAACAACGCGGGTTCTAGGACTCTAAACTAAGTTCCATGCAACATGAGTGCTTATAAGTGTCTCAATGAGCTTTTGACTAGTTTGACGAACATATGAAACATCTTACAACGCAGATTCTAGGACTCTAAACCAAGTTTCATACAACATGAGTGCTTATAAGTGTCTCAATGAGCTTTGTGCAAGTTTGACGAACTTATGAAACATCTAACAACGCGTTTCTAGGACTCTAAACCAATTTTCATGCAACATGAGTACTTATAAGTGTCTCAATGAGCTTTGTACTGGTTTGACGAACTTATGAAACATCTAACAGCGCGTTTCTAGGACTCTAAACCAAGTTTCATTCAACATGAGTGCTTATAAGTGTCTTAATGAGCTTTGTACAAGTTTTACGAACTTATGAAACATCTAACAACGCGTTTCTAGGACTCTAAACCATGTTTCATGCAACATGAGTTCTTATATGTGTCTCAATGAGCTTTGTACAAGTTTCACGAACATATGAAACAGCTAAAAACGCGGTTTCTAAGACTCTAAACCAAGTTTCATGCAACATGAGTGCTTATATGTGTCTCAATGAGCTTTGTACAAGTTTGACGAACTTATGAAACATCTAACAACGCGGTTTCTAGGACTCTAAACCAAGTTTCATGCAACATGAGTGCTTATAAATGTCTCAATGAGCTTTTTACTAGTTTGACAAACTTATAAAACTTCTAACAACGCGTTTCTAGGACTCTAAACTAAGTTTCATGCAACATGAGTGCTTATAAGTGTCTCAATGAGCTTTGTACAAGTTTGACAAACTTATGAAACATCTAACAACGCGTTTCTAGGACTCTAAACCAAGTTTTATTAAACATGAGTGCTTATAAGTGTCTCAATGAGCTTTGTTCTAGTTTGACGAACTTATGAAACATCTAACAACGCGTTTCTAGGACTCTAAACCAAGTTTCATGCAACATGAGTGCTTCTAAGTGTCTCAATGAGCTTTGTACTAGTTTGACGAACTTATGAAACATTTAAAAATGCGTTTCTAGGACTCTAAACCAAGTTTCATACAACATGAGTGCTTATAAGTGTCTCAATGAGCTTTGTACAAGTTTTACGAACTTATGAAACGTCTAACAACACGTTTCTAGGACTCTAAAACAAGTTTCATTCAACATGAGTGCTTATAAGTATCTCAATGAGCTTTGTATTAGTTTTACGAACTTATGAAACGTCTAACAACGCGTTTCTAGGACTCTAAACCAAGTTTCATGCAACATGAGTGCTTATAAGTGTCTCAATGAGCTTTGTACTAGTTTGACAAACTTATGAAACATCTAACAACGCGTTTTTAGGACTCTAAACGAAGTTTCATGCAACATGAGTGCTTATATGTGTCTCAATGAGCTTTGTACTAGTTTGACGAACTTATGAAACATCTAATAACACGGTTTCTAGGACTCTAAACCAAGTTTCATGCAACATGAGTGCTTATAAGTGTCTCAATGAGCTTTGTACAAGTTTGACGAAATTATGAAACATCTAACAACACGTTTCTAAGACTTTAAACCAAGTTTCATGCAACATGAGTGCTTATAAGTCAGTGAGCTTTGTACTAGTTTGACGAACTTATGAAACATCTAACAACGCGGTTTCTAAGACTCTTAACCAAGTTTCATGCAACATGAGTGCTTATAAGTGTCTCAATGAGCTTTGTACAAGTTTGACGAACTTATGAAACATCTAACAACGCGGTTTCTAGGACTCTAAACCAAGTTTCATGCAACATGAGTGCTTATAAGCGTCTCAATGAGCTTTGTACAAGTTTGATGAACTTATGAAACATCTAACATTGCGTTTCTAGGACTCTAAACCAAGTTTCATGCAACATGAGTGCTTATAAGTGTCTCAATGAGCTTTGTACTAGTTTGACGAACTTATGAAACATCTAACAACGCGGTTTCTAAGACTCTAAACCAAGTTTCATGCAACATGAGTGCTTATAAGTGTCTCAATGAGCTTTGTACAATTTTGACGAACTTATGAAACATCTAACAACGCGGTTTCTAGGACTCTAAACCAAGTTTCATGCAACATGAGTGCTTATATGCGTCTCAATGAGCTTTGTACAAGTTTGACGAACTTATGAAACATCTAACAACGCGTTTCAAGGACTCTAAACATAGTATCATGCAACATGAGTGCTTATAAGTGTCTCAATGAGCTTTTTACTAGTTTGACGAACTTACGAAACATCTAACAACGCTTTTCTAGGACTCTAAAACAAGTTTCATGCAACATGAGTGCTTATATGTGTCTCAATGAGCTTTGTACTAGTTTGACGAACTTATGAAACATCTAACAACGCGGTTTCTAAGATTCTAAACGAAGTTTCATGCAACATGAGTGCTTATAAGTGTCTCAATGAGCTTTGTACTAGTTTGACGAACTTATGAAACATCTAACAACGCGGTTTCTAGGACTCTAAACCAAGTTTCATGCAACATGAGTGCTTATAAGTGTCTCAATGAGCTTTGTACAAGTTTGACGAAATTATGAAACATCTAACAACGCGTTTCTAAGACTCTAAACCAAGTTTCATGCAACATGAGTGCTTATAAGTCAATGAGCTTTGTACTAGTTTAACGAAATTTTGAAACATCTAACAACGCGGTTTCTAGGACTTTAAACTAAGTTTCATGCAACATGAGTGCTTATAAGTGTCTCAATGAGCTTTTTACTAGTTTGACGAACATATGAAACATCTAACAATGCGGGTTCTAGGACTCTAAACCAAGTTTCATTCAACATGAGTGCTTATAAGTGTCTCAATGAGTTTTGTACAAGTTTGACGAACTTATGAAACATTTAACAACCCGTTTCTAGGACTCTAAACCAAGTTTCATGCAACATGAGTGCTTATAAGTGTCTCAATGAACTTTGTACAAGTTTGACGAATTATGAAACATCTAACAACGCGGTTTCTAGGACTCTAAACCAAGTTTCATGCAACATGAGTGCTTATATGCGTCTCAATGAGCTTTGTAATAGTTTGACGAACTTATGAAACATCTAACAACGCGTTTCAAGGACTCTAAACCAAGTATCATGCAACATGAGTGCTTATAAGTGTCTCAATGGGCTTTTTACTAGTTGGACGAACTTACGAAACATCTAACAACGCTTTTCTAGGACTCTAAACCAAGTTTCATGCAACATGAGTGCTTATATGTGTCTCAATGAGCTTTGTACTAATTTGACGAACTTATGAAACATCTAACAACGCGCTTTCTAAGATTCTAAACGAAGTTTCATGCAACATGAGTGCTTATAAGTGTCTCAATGAGCTTTGTACTAGTTTGACGAACTTATGAAACATCTAACAACGCGGTTTCTAGGACTCTAAACCAAGTTTCATGCAACATGAGTGCTTATAAGTGTCTCAATGAGCTTTGTACAAGTTTGACGAAATTATGAAACATCTAACAACGCGTTTCTAAGACTCTAAACCAAGTTTCATGCAACATGAGTGCTTATAAGTCAATGAGCTTTGTACTAGTTTGACGAAATTTTGAAACATCTAACAACGCGGTTTCTAGGACTTTAAACTAAGTTTCATGCAACATGAGTGCTTATAAGTGTCTCAATGAGCTTTGTGCAAGTTTGACGAACTTATGAAACATCTAACAACGCGTTTCTAGGACTCTAAACCAAGTTTCATGCAACATGAGTGCTTATAAGTGTCTCAATGAGCTTTGTACAAGTTTGACGAACTTATGAAACATCTAACAACGCGGTTTCTAGGACTCTAAACCAAGTTTCATGCAACATGAGTGCTTATAATCAACTCAATGAGCTTCGTACAAGTTTTACGAAGTTATGAAACATCTAACAACGCGTTTCTAGGATTCTAAACCAAGTTTCATGCAACATGAGTGCTTATAAGTGTCTCAATGAGCTTTTTACTAGTTTGACGAACTTACGAAATATCTAACAACACTTTTCTAGGACTCTAAACTAAGTTTCATGCAACATGATTGTTTATAAGTGTCTCAATGAGCTTTGTACAAGTTTGACGAACTTATTAAACATCTAACAACGCCTTTCTAGGACTCTAAACCAAGTTTCATGCAACATGAGTGCTTATAAGTGTCTCAATTACCTTTGTACAAGTTTGACGAAATTATGAAACATCTAACAACGCGGTTTCTAGGACTCTAAATGAAGTTTCATGCAACATGAGTGCTTATAAGTGTCTCAATGAGCTTTGTACTAGTTTTACGAACTTATGAAACATCTAACAACGCGGTTTCTAAGACTCTAAACCAAGTTTCATGCAACATGAGTGCTTATAAGTGTCTCAATGAACTTTGTACAAGTTTGACGAACTTATGAAACATCTAACAACGCGGTTTCTAGGACTCTAAACCAAGTTTCATGCAACATGAGTGCTTATATGCGTCTCAATGAGCTTTGTAATAGTTTGACGAACTTATGAAACATCTAACAACGCGTTTCAAGGACTCTAAACCAAGTATCATGCAACATGAGTGCTTATAAGTGTCTCAATGAGCTTTTTACTAGTTTGACGAACTTACGAAACATCTAACAACGCTTTTCTAGGACTCTAAACCAAGTTTCATGCAACATGACTGCTTATAAGTGTCTCAATGAACTTTGTACTAGTTTGACGAACTTATGAAACATCTAACAACGCGGTTTCTAAGATTCTAAACGAAGTTTCATGCAACATGAGTGCTTATAAGTGTCTCAATGAGCTTTGTTTTAGTTTGACGAACTTATGAAACATCTAACAACGCGGTTTCTAGGACTCTAAACCAAGTTTCATGCAACATGAGTGCTTATAAGTGTCTCAATGAGCTTTGTACAAGTTTGACGAAATTATGAAACATCTAACAACGCGTTTCTAAGAGTCTAAACCAAGTTTCATGCAACATGAGTGCTTATAAGTCAATGAGCTTTGTACTAGTTTGACGAAATTTTGAAACATCTAACAACGCGGTTTCTAGGACTTTAAACTAAGTTTCATGCAACATGAGTGCTTATAAGTGTCTCAATGAGCTTTTTACTAGTTTGACGAACATATGAAACATCTAACAATGCGGGTTCTAGGACTCTAAACCAAGTTTCATTCAACATGAGTGCTTATAAGTGTCTCAATGAGCTTTGTACAAGTTTGACGAACTTATGAAACATCTAACAACGCGTTTCTAGGACTCTAAACCAAGTTTCATGCAAGATGAGTGCTTATAAGCGTCTCAATGAGCTTTGTACAAGTTTTACGAACTTATGAAACATCTAACAACGCGTTTCTAGGATTCTAACCCAAGTTTCATGCAACATGAGTGCTTATAAGTGTCTCAAGGAGCTTTTTACTAGTTTGACGAACTTACGAAACATCTAACAACACTTTTCTAGGACTCTAAACTAAGTTTCATGCAACATGATTGTTTATAAGTGTCTCAATGAGCTTTGTACAAGTTTGACGAACTTATGAAACATCTAACAACGCGTTTCTAGGACTCTAAACCAAGTTTCATGCAACATGAGTGCTTATAAGTGTCTCAATGACCTTTGTACAAGTTTGACGAACTTATGAAACATCTAACAACGCGGTTTCTAGGACTCTAAATGAAGTTTCATGCAACATGAGTGCTTATATGTGTCTCAATGAGCTTTGTACTAGTTTGACAAACTTATGAAACATCTAACAACGCGGTTTCTAAGACTCTAAACCAAGTTTCATGCAACATGAGTGCTTATAAGTGTCTCAATGAGCTTTGTACAAGTTTGACGAACTTATGAAACATCTAACAACGCGGTTTCTAGGACTCTAAACCAAGTTTCATGCAACATGAGTGCTTATAAGCGTCTCAATGAGCTTTGTACTAGTTTGACGAACTTATGAAACATCTAACAACGCATTTCTAGGACTCTAAACCAAGTTTCATTCAACATGAGTTCTTATAAGTGTCTCAATAAGCTTTATACTAGTTTTACGAACTTATGAAACATCTAACAACGCGTTTCTAGGACTCTAAACCAAGTTTCATTCAAAATGAGTGCTTATAAGTGTCTCAATGAGCTTTGTACTAGTTTGACGAACTTATGAAACATTTAACAACGCGGTTTCTAGGACTCTTAACGAAGTTTCATGCAACATGAGTTCTTATAAGTGTCTCAATGAGCTATGTACAAGTTTGACGAACTTATGAAACATCTAATAACGCGGTTTCTAGGACTCTAAACGAAGTTTCGTGCAACATGAGTGCTTATAAGTGTCTCAATAAGCTTTGTACTAGTTTGACGAACTTATGAAACATCTAACAACGCGTTTCTAGGACTCTAAACCAAGTTTCATGCAACATGAGTGCTTATAAGTGTCTCAATGAGCTTTGTACTAGTTTGACAAACTTATGAAACATCTAACAACGCGTTTTTAGGACTCTAAACCAAGTTTCATGCAACATGAGTGCTTATAAGCGTCTCAATGAGCTTTGTACAAGTTTGACGAACTTATGAAACATCTAACAACGCGTTTCTAGGACTCTAAACCAAGTTTCATGCAACATGAGTGCTTATAAGTGTCTCAATGAGCTTTGTACAAGTTTGACGAACTTATGAAACATCTAACAACGCGGTTTCTAGGACTATAAACCAAGTTTCATGCAACATGAGTGCTTATAAGCGTCTCAATGAGCTTTGTACAAGTTTGACGAACTTATGAAACATCTAACAACGCGTTTCTAGGACTCTAACCCAAATTTTATGCAACATAAATGCTTATAAGTGTCTCAATGAGCTTTGTACTAGTTTGACGAACTTATGAAACATCTAACAACACGGTTTCTAGGACACTAAACAAAGTTTCATTCAACATGAATGCTTATAAGTGTCTCAATGAGCTTTGTACTAGTTTTACGAACTTATGGAACGTGTAATAACACGTTTCTAGGACTCTTAACCAAGTTTCATGCAACATGAGTGCTTATAATTGTCTCAATGAGCTTTGTACTAGTTTGACAAACTTATGAAACATCTAACAACGCGTTTTTAGGACTCTAAACCAAGTTTCATGCAACATGAGTGCTTATAAGTGTCTCAATGAGCTTTGTACAAGTTTGACGAACTTATGAAACATCTAACAACGCGGTTTCTAGGACTATAAACCAAGTTTCATGTAACATGAGTGCTTATAAGCGTCTCAATGAGCTTTGTACAAGTTTGACGAACTTATGAAACATCTAACAACGCGTTTCTAGGACTCTAAACCAAATTTTATGCAACATAAATGCTTATAAGCGTCTCAATGAGCTTTGTACAAGTTTGACGAACTTATGAAATATCTAACAACGCGGTTTCTAGGACTTTAAACCAAGTGTCATGCAACTTGAGTGCTTATAAGTGTCTCAATGAGCTTTGTACAAGTTTTACGAACAAATGAAACATCTAACAACGCGGGTTCTAGGACTCTAAACCAAGTTTCATACAACATGAGTGCTTATAAGTGTCTCAATGAGATTTGTACTAGTTTGACGAACTTATGGAACATCTAACAACGCGGTTTCTAGGACTCTAAACCAAGTTTCATGCAACATGAGTGCTTATAAGTGTCTCAATGAGCTTTGTACTAGTTTGACGAACTTATGAAACATCTAACAACGCGGTTTCTAGGACTCTCAAAGAACTTTCATGCAACATGAGTGCTTGGAAGTGTCTCAATGAGCTTTGTACTCGTTTGACGAACTTATGAAACATCTAACATTGCGGTTTCTAAGACTCTAAACCAAGTTTCATGCAACATGAGTGCTTATAAGTGTCTCAATGAGCTTTGTACAAGTTTGACAAACTTATGAAACATCTAACAACGCGGTTTCTAGGACTATAAACCAAGTTTCATGCAACATGAGTGCTTATAAGCGTCTCAATGAGCTTTGTACAAGTTTGACGAACTTATGAAACATCTAACAACGCGTTTCTAGGACTATAAACCAAGTTTCATGTAACATGACTGCTTATAAGTTTCTCAATGAGCTTTGTACTAGTTTGACGAACTTATGAAATATCAAACAACGCGTTTCTAGGAATCTAAACCATGTTTCATGCAACATGAGTGCTTATAAGTCTCTCAATGAGCTTTGTACTTGTTTGACGAACTTATGAAACATCTAACAACGCCTTTCTAGGACTCTAAACCAAGTGTCATGCAACTTGAGTGCTTATAAGTGTCTCAATGAGCTTTGTACAAGTTTGACGAACTATGAAACAAATTAACAACGTTTGACTCTAAACCAAGAACTTATGTGTCTCAAAGATTTGTACATTTGAAGAACTAATTAACAACGCGTTTCTAGGACTCTAAACCAAGTTTCATGCAACATGAGTGCTTATAAGTGTCTCAATGAGATTTGTACTAGTTTGAAGAACTTATGAAACATCTAACAACGCGGTTTCTAGGACTCTAAACTAAGTTTCATGCAACATGAGTTCTTATAAGTGTCTCAATGAGCTTTTGACTAGTTTGACGAACATATGAAACATCTAAGAGCATGTTTATCAATGATGCTTAATATAATGGTGTTTGAGAATAAAAAATTAATATAATTGTGTATTTGTACCAAAAAAATACATAAGCACTTTTTAAGCACTTTTGGAGCTAAAGGGTTGCAAAAAACCTTAATTAAGCACTTTTGTTTGATAGATGCTTAGTATTTTTGGCTTAAATACATCTTTATTTTTTATTTAATCATCATAAATACAAACTATTATACCTAAGCACCCTTGATAAACATGGTCTAACAACGCTGGTTCTAGGACTCTAAACCAAGTTTCATAAAACATGAGTACTTATCAGTGTCTTAATGAGCTTTGTACAAGTTTGACGAACTTATGAAACATCTAACAACGCGTTTCTAGGACTCTAAACCAAGTTTCATGCAACAAGAGTGCTTATATGTGTCTCATTGAGCTTTGTACTAGTTTGACGAACTTATGAAACATCTAACAACGCGATTTCTAGGACTAAACGAAGTTTCATGCAACATGAGTGCTTATAAGTGTCTCAATGAGCTTTGTACTAGTTTGACGAACTTATGAAACATCTAACAACGCGGTTTCTAAGACTCTAAACCAAGTTTCATGCAACATGAGTGCTTATAAGTGTCTCAATGAGCTTTGTACAAGTTTGACGAACTTATGAAACATCTAACAACGCGGTTTATAGGACTCTAAACCAAGTTTCATGCAAAATGAGTGCTTATAAGCGTCTCAATGAGCTTTGTACAAGTTTGACGAAATTATGAAACATCAAACAACGCGTTTCTAAGAATCTAAACCATGTCTCATGCAACATGAGTGCTTATAAGTGTCTCAATGAGCTTTGTACTTGTTTGACGAACTTATGAAACATCTAACAACGCCTTTCTAGGACTCTAAACCAAGTGTCATGCAACTTGAGTGCTTATAAGTGTCTCAATGAGCTTTGTACAAGTTTGACGAACTTATGAAACATCTAACAACGCGTTTCTAGGACTCTAAACCAAGTTTCATGCAACATGAGTGCTTATAAGTGTCTCAATGAGATTTGTACTTGTTTGACGAACTTATGAAACATCTAACAACGCGGTTTCTAGGACTCTAAACTAAGTTTCATGCAACATGAGTGCTTATAAGTGTCTCAATGAGCTTTTGACTAGTTTGACGAACATATGAAACATCTAACAACGCGGGTTCTAGGACTCTAAACCAAGTTTCATACAACATGAGTGCTTATCAGTGTCTTAATGAGCTTTGTACAAGTTTGACGAACTTATGAAACATCTAACAACGCGTTTCCAGGACTCTAAACCAAGTTTCATGCAACAAGAGTGATTATATGTGTCTCAATGAGCTTTGTACTTGTTTGAAAAACTTATGAAACATCTAACAACGCGATTTCTAGGACTCTAAACGAAGTTTCATGCAACATGAGTGCTTATAAGTGTCTCAATGAGCTTTCTACTGTTTGACGGACTTATGAAACATCTAACAACGCGGTTTCTAAGACTCTAAACCAAGTTTCATGCAACATGAGTGCTTATAAGTGTCTCAATGAGCTTTGTACAAGTTTAACAAACTTATGAAACATCTAACAACGCTGTTTCTAGGACTCTAAACCAAGTTTCATGCAACATGAGTGCTTATAAGTTTCTCAATGAGCTTTTGACTAGTTTGACGAACATATGAAACATCTAACAACGCGGGTTCTAGGACTCTAAACCAAGTTTCATATAACATGAGTGCTTATAACTGTCTCAATGAGCTTTGTACAAGTTTGACGAACTTATGAAACATCTAACAACGCGTTTCTAGGACTCTAAACCAAGTTTCATGCAACAAGAGTGCTTATATGTGTCTCAATGAGCTTTGTACTAGTTTGACGAACTTATGAAACATCTAACAACGTGATTTCTAGGTAATATGAGTGTGGAATCGGATGCCCGAGCAAAACCGGAGCCCGATCATCGAACAAAACCGGAGCCCGATCATCGAGCAAAACCGGAGCCCGATCATCGAGCAAAACCGGAACCGGATGTCGAGCAACCAGAAGGAGCGATCACACGATCGAAAGCCAAGGAACTAGCTAAGGAAACTCAAGACATGATCATGAAGGAAGAACGGAGAGGACAAGCTGGGAACCTCTTCAACGTACACGCAATGGTCTAGAGACAAGACCAAGGTAATTAGGCTAAGCGACTCGGTGATTCAACTTAGTACTCTTTCCCACTGGGTTTTAACGAGGCTAAGGAGATCACCACGTCGGTTGCTTAGCCACATTACCTTGAAGAGTGTAAGAGACGAGGCACTATACACGCTACTCGTCGTTCTAAGTCGCACATCATGCCGTTTTTATATTATTCGCAAAAGACTTGTCGTTTTGTTAGTTTCCTTTTTTGGATTATGCGCTTAAACCTAGGGAAGAGAACGAGTTGTGTTGTCTCTTCCCCTATATATTTTCTGCGCCGCTTTGGTGTAGAGTTAGTCAACTTTTTACCTAAAAATCTTCTAGTCGACTCCTCTCGGTTCCTTTGCGAACTTGAGCCGCTTACAAGCCTAGTTGCTTCCAAGCGTCTCTTCTATCCATCAAGGCGGTTGCTCCATAGCTTCCTTGAGACGTTCCCTTCCATCCATCGCTTCCACCTCTCCATCTCCACCTCCTATCCCGGAGTTATCCGCCGTTTCCCCACCGAATCCACCACGATTTCATCCCCTCGTCGTACTCGCCTTAACACGAAGTTTCGGTCCGAACTAAGGGTATATCACTAGGACTCTAAACGAAGTTTCATGCAACATGAGTGCTTATAAGTGTCTCCATGAGGTTTGTACTAGTTTGACGAACTTATGAAACATCTAACAACGCGGTTTCTAAGACTCTAAACCAAGTTTCATGCAACATGAGTGCTTATAAGTGTCTCAATGAGCTTTGTACAAGTTTGCCGAACTTATGAAACATCTAACAACGCGGTATCTAGGACTCTAAACCAAGTTTCATGCAAAATGAGTGCTTATAAGCGTCTCAATGAGCTTTGTACAAGTTTGACGAACTTATGAAACATCAAGAAACGCGTTTCTAGGAATCTAAACCATGTTTCATGCAACATGAGTGCGTATAAGTGTCTCAATGAGCTTTGTACTTGTTTGACGAACTTATGAAACATCTAACAACGCCTTTCTAGGACTCTAAACCAAGTGTCATGCAACTTGAGTGCTTATAAGTGTCTCAATGAGCTTCGTACAAGTTTGACGAACTTATGAAACATCTAACAACGCGTTTCTAGGACTCTAAACCAAGTTTCATGCAACATGAGTGCTTATAAGTGTCTCAATGAGATTTGTACTAGTTTGACGAACTTATGAAACATCTAACAACGCGGTTTCTAGGACTCTAAACTAAGTTTCATGCAACATGAGTGCTTATAAGTGTCTCAATGAGCTTTGTACAAGTTTGACGAACTTATGAAACATCTAACAACGCGGTTTCTAGGACTCTAAACCAAGTTTCATGCAACATGAGTGCTTATAAGCGTCTCAATGAGCTTTGTACAAGTTTGACGAACTTATGAAACATCTAACAACGCGTTTCTAGGACTCTAATCCAAGTTTCATGCAACATGAGTGCTTATAAGTGTCTCAATGAGCTTTGTACTTGTTTGACGAATTATGAAACATCTAACAACGCGTTTCTAGGACTCGAAACCAAGTTTCATGCAACATGAGTGCTTATAAGTGTCTCAATGAGTTTTGTACTAGTTTGACGAACTTATGAAACATCTAACAACGCGTTTCTAGGACTCTAAAAAAAGTTTCATGCAACATGAATGCTTATAAGTGTCTCAATGAGCTTTTGACTAGTTTGACGAACATATGAAACATCTAACAACGCGGGTTCTAGGACTCTAAACCAAGTTTCATACAACATGAGTGCTTATAAGTGTCTCAATGAGCTTTGTAAAAGTTTGACGAACTTATGAAACATCTAACAACGCGTTTCTAGGACTCTAAACCAAGTTTCATGCAACAAGAGTGCTTATAAGTGTCTCAATGAGCTTTGTACAAGTTTGCCGAACTTATGAAACATCTAACAACGCGGTTTCTAGGACTCTAAACCAAGTTTCATGCAAAATGAGTGCTTATAAGCGTCTCAATGAGCTTTGTACAAGTTTGACGAACTTATGAAACATCAAGAAACGCGTTTCTAGGAATCTAAACCATGTTTCATGCAACATGAGTGCTTATAAGTGTCTCAATGAGCTTTGTACTTGTTTGACGAACTTATGAAACATCTAACAACGCCTTTCTAGGACTCTAAACCAAGTGTCATGCAACTTGAGTGCTTATAAGTGTCTCAATGAGCTTTGTACAAGTTTGACGAACTTATGAAACATCTAACAACGCGTTTCTAGGACTCTAAACCAAGTTTCATGCAACATGAGTGCTTATAAGTGTCTCAATGAGCTATGTACTAGTTTGACGAACTTATGAAACATTTAACAACGCATTTCTAGGACTATATAAACCATGTTTCATACAACATGAGTGCTTATAAGTGTCTCAATGAGCTTTGTACTAGTTTGAAGAACTTATGAAACATCTAACAACGCGTTTCTAGTACTCTAAACCAAGTTTCATGCAACATGAGTTGTTATAAGTGTCTCAATGAGCTTTGTACAAGTTTGACGAACATATAAAACAACTAACAACGAGGTTTCTAGGACTCTAATCCAAGTTTCATGCAACATGAGTGCTTATATGTGTCTCAATGAGCTTTGTACTAGTTTGACGAACTTATGAAACATTTAACAACGCGGTTTCTAGGACTCTTAACGAAGTTTCATGCAACATGAGTGCTTATAAGTGTCTCAATGAGCTATGTACAAGTTTCACGAACTTATGAAACATCTAACAACGCGGTTTCTAGGACTCTAAACGAAGTTTCCTACAACTTGGGTGCTTATAAATGTCTCAATGAGCTTTGTACAAGTTTGACGAACTTATGAAACATCTAACAACGCGTTTCTAGGACTCTAAACCAA
This sequence comes from Cochlearia excelsa, assembly GCA_963556525.1. Taxonomy (NCBI): domain Eukaryota; kingdom Viridiplantae; phylum Streptophyta; class Magnoliopsida; order Brassicales; family Brassicaceae; genus Cochlearia; species Cochlearia excelsa. The sequence goes on along the minus strand of OY748327.1, from coordinate 30,860,559 downwards.
GTTTCATGCAATATGAGTGCTTATAAGTGTCTCAATGGCCTTTGTACAAGTTTGACGAACTTATGAAACATCTAACAACGCGGTTTCTAGGACTCTAAATGAAGTTTCATGCAACATGAGTGTTTATATGTGTCTCAATGAGCTTTGTACTAGTTTGACAAACTTATGAAACATCTAACAACGCGGTTTCTAAGACTCTAAACCAAGTTTCATGCAACATGAGTGCTTATAAGTGTCTCAATGAGCTTTGTACAAGTTTGACGAACTTATGAAACATCTAACAACGCGGTTTCTAGGACTCTAAACCAAGTTTCATGCAACATGAGTTCTTATAAGCGTCTCAATGAGCTTTGTACAAGTTTGACGAACTTATGAAACATCTAACAACTCGTTTCTAGGTCTCTAATCCAAGTTTCATGCAACATGAGTGCTTATAACTGTCTCAATGAGCTTTGTACTTGTTTGACGGACTTATGAAACATCTAACAACGCCTTTCTAGGACTCTAAACCAAGTTTCCTGCAACATGAGTGCTTATAAGTGTCTCAATGAGCTTTGTACAAGTTTGACGAACTTATGAAACATCTAACAACGCGTTTCTAGGACTCTAAACCAAGTTTCATGCAACATGAGTTCTTATATGTGTCTCAATGAGCTTTGTACTAGTTTGACAAACTTATGAAACATCTAACAACACGTTTCTAGGACTCTAAACCAAGTTTCATTCCACATGAGTGATTATAAGTGTCTCAATGAGCTTTGTACAAGTTTCACGAACTTATGAAACATCTAACAACGCTTTATAGGACTCTAAACCAAGTTTCATGCAACATGAGTGCTTATAAGTGTCTCAATGAGCTTTGTACAAGTTTGACGAATCTATGAAACATCTAACAACGCGGTTTCTAGGACACTAAACAAAGTTTCATGCAACATGAGTGCTTATAAGTGTCTCAATGAGCTTTGACTAGTTTGACGAACATATGAAACATCTAACAACGCGGGTTCTAGGACTCTAAACCAAGTTTCATACAACATGAGTGCTTATTAGTATCTCAATGAGCTTTGTACAAGTTTGACGAACTTATGAAACATCTAACAACGCGTTTCTAGGACTCTAAACGAAGTTTCATGCAATATGAGTGCTTATAAGTGTCTCAATGAGCTTTGTACTAGTTTGGCGAACTTATTAAACATCTAACAACGCGGTTTCTAGGACTCTAAACGAAGTTTCATGCAATATGAGTGCTTATAAGTGTCTCAATGAGCTTTGTACTGGTTTGACGAACTTATGAAACATCTAATATTGTGGTTTCTAAGACTCTAAAAAAAGTTTCATGCAACATGAGTGCTTATAAGTGTCTCAATGAGCTTTTTACAAGTTTGACGAACTTATGAAACATCTAACAACGCGTTTCTAGGACTCTAAACCAAGTTTCATTCAACATAAGTGCTTATAAGTGTCTCAATGAGATTTGTACTAGTTTGACGAACTTATGAAACATCTAACAACGCAGTTTCTAGGACTCTAAACCAAGTTTCATGCAACATGAGTGCTTCTAAGTGTCTCAATGAGATTTGTACTAGTTTGACGAACTTAAGAAACATCGAACAACGCGTTTCTAGTACTCTAAACCAAGTTTCATGCAACATGAGTGCTTATAAGTGTCTCAATGAGCTTTGTAATAGTTTGACAAACTTATGAAACATCTAACAACACGTTATCAGGACTCTAAACCAAGTTTCATTCCACATGAGTGCTTATAAGTGTCTCAATGAGCTTTGTACAAGTTTTACGAACTTATGAAACATCTAACAACGCTTTCTAGGACTCTAAACCAAGTTTCATGCAACATGAGTGCTTATAAGTGTCTCAATGAGCTTTGTACTTGTTTGACGAACTTATGAAACATCTAACAATGCGTTTCTAGGACTCTAAACCAAGTTTCATGCAACATGAGTGCTTATAAGTGTCTCAATGAGCTTTTGACTAGTTTGACGAAATTATGAAACATCTAACAACGCGGTTTCTAAGACTCTAAATGAAGTTTCACGCAACATGAGTGCTTATAAGTGTCTCAATGAGCTTTGTACTAGTTTGACGAACTTATGAAACATCTAACAACGCGGTTTCTAAGACTCTAAACCAAATTTCATGCAACTTGAGTGCTTATAAGTGTCTCAATGAGCTTTGTACAAGTTTGACGAATCTATTAAACATCTAACAACACGGTTTCTAGGACTCTAAACCAAGTTTCATGCAACATGAGTGCTTATAAGCTTCTCAATGAGCTTTGTACAAGTTTGACGAACTTATGAAACATCTAACTGTTAGATTTTGATAAGATTTAAATGTGTTTAAATGTTTGTGTTCTTGAGTTCTATGAAAAACAACAAGAACAAGAGAGAGAGAGTAATGAGAGAGAGAGTTTGATCCGAATTAGTTTCATTAAGATTAGATATCATGTGAGTTTACAAGGGAAGGATATAAATAAACAATAAACAAGTCGCCCAAAATGGCACCAAGAGAATATGCTAAAAACGTCCCTATCGGGTTGGTTAGTCGCGCCTCCTTAACTCGGTCCATGACTTGTACGGCCGAGTGTGCCACACGCTCCTTAAGTCACTCCTTAAGTCACACTATGTGACCGTACGGACGCCAAGCTTGTAACGGCTCTTTTGCAACGGCTCCTTGCTTCTAGATCCTTCCCTTTGTCTCTCCTTTGGTAACGGTCATATTGTTAAGAGAATACTTTGGCCAATACTTGGTCCACAAGTATGGGCACTTATCTTATTGGACCATGTATCCGGATAAGCGCCTTAGTCTCTTTAATACTCCCCCGGAAGCTTAGCCTAGTGGAATGGCTAAGCTTGGAACTCGTATGACCTTGCCTCGTTAAAAACCTTGGTGAGAAAACCACTTGGGATAAAACTCACCTAAGGGAAAAGAGTACAAGACCATACGGTTAGGGACTTAGGCGTTGAGGCCCGGATGAGTCCAAGTCTTGGTAGAATGGACTCACACACTTTCAAGCTTGCGGACTTGGTGAAGATGTCCGCGAGTTGATCTTGACTCTTCGTGTAGCAAGGTAGAATAGTGCCCTTGACCATTTTCTCTCTAACCTTGAGACAATCCACCTCTATGTGTTTAGTCCTCTCATGGAAGACCGAGTTTGTTGCTATGTGTATGACCGCTTGATTATCACAATGCATGGTCATTGGTGCTTCAATCTTGAGTCCCAAATCTCCTAGCAAGTTCTTTAGCCACATGAGTTCTTGAGTCAACTTCCTCATGGCTCTATACTCGGCTTCGGCAGTTGAGCAAGATACTATCTTTTGCTTCTTTGTCTTCCGTGTGACAAGGTTGCCACGAATGAAAGTGCAATAGCCGGTGGTTGACCGTCTACTCTCTAGATCCACAGCGTAATCCGCGTCACAATACCCAATGACCTCCGTGTTCTTGTTGCAACCCATCCAAATACCCAAACTTGAGGTTCCTTTAAGATAACCCAAGATCCTCATGATCATGTTCCAATGGTGTTGCTTCGGCTTTTGCATGTGTTGGGAGACTTGGTTCACGGCAAAGCATAGTTCTGGTCTAGTGATCGTCAAGTAGATGAGTTTACCTACTAGTCGTCTATAGAGCATTGGGTCTTGGTATGGTTGATCATCCTCACTTCCTTCTTGAATGGTGTTGTAGCCGGCTTCAAGAGGAGTCTTAGCCACCTTGGTACCTATCATATTGACAACACTTAAAAGATCATGGGTGTACTTCCTTTGGGAAAGAAATAGACCTTCTCTAGATCTACAAACTTCAATCCCAAGGAAGTACTTAAGAAATCCTAGGTCCTTAATGTCAAATTTAGATTTAAGGAAAGATTTGGTTTCTTGAATACCTCCCTTGTTCTTTCCGGAGATGATGATGTCGTCTACATACACTAGTACCACTACTATACCTTCTTGGTTTTGTAGGGTAAAGAGAGTATGCTCGGCTTGTGATCTCTTGAATCCTTTTGCCATCAATGTTGAGCTAAACTTGTGATACCAAGCTCTAGGTGATTGCTTGAGACCGTAGATGGCTATTCTTAACCGTAGAACTTTCCCGGGAGTAATTTCTAGGCCGGGTGGTGGAGTCATGTAGACTTCTTCTTCAAGTTCTCCTTGTAGAAAAGAATTCTTCACATCCATTTGAAAGAGATCCCATGATAGGTTAGTGGCAAGTGATAAAATTACCCGAACCGTGTGAAGCTTTTCAACCGGGGCAAATGTGTCTAGGTAATCCTCTCCATACGTTTGAGTAAATCCTCTTGCTACCAATCTTGCCTTGTGTCTTTCTATCTCTCCATTGCTTAGATATTTGATGGTGAAGACATACCTTGAGCTTACGGCCTTCTTCCCTTTTGGTAAGTTGGTCTCATAGAAGGTTTCATTGTCTTCCATGGCCTTGTTCTCGGCTTCCACCGCTTTAGCCCAAACCTCCTCCCTCATTGCCTCTTCATAAGTTCTTGGAATAACTTGTTGATCCATGGAGGTGGTGAAGACTTGGTGTTCCTTTGGAAAGCTTGCAAGAGAACATACGGCTTGAGTAGGATGTGCCTCGGCCTTGCTATTAAAGTACACCCTTGTGTTGACCCAATTGGATGGATGCCTCTTCACTCCAGTGCTTCTTCTTAGAACCAGTGGCTCTTCTTCTTGGGACACACCTTGGTCATGAACTTCTTGATCAATTTGGTGTTGAGTATGAGTCTCGGTTGAGGCTTGTGGTTCTTCTTGACCATTTGACTATCCCCCGGACGTAGTTGGTTCTTGAGTACCGGCTTGCTCATTGTTCTCCCCCTCATGATTAAGGTGGGTCTCTTGAGTTGGTTCCTCACTCCTTGTTTCTTCATGGCTATCCATAGCAAGATTCCTCATCAAGTTCCTAAGACTTGTAGCTCTATCCGTAACAACTTCGGGTAAATCCTTGACATTCTCCCAATTGTTTTCCTTGTAGTAGCTTTGTCCTTCTGGAAACTTGACCTCTCTTGATATCAATACCCTTCTTGTTTCGGGTACATAGCATTTATACCCCTTTTGAGTGTTTGAGTAGCCAATGAACATAGCCTTGGTGATTTTGGCTTCTAGCTTGTTCCTTTGCTCACTAGGTACAAACACATAGCACAACCAACCGAACACTCTTAGATGGTGGATAAAAGGATTAGTCTTATTCAATACCTTGAATGGAGATTCATTCTTTAAGACTTGTGTTGGTGTGCGGTTGATAAGATAGCATGTCGTGAGAACCCCATCGGACCAAAACCTCTTTGGTATGTTCATGTGGAACATCATGGACCGTGTCACTTCCATTAAGTGCCGGTTCTTCCTTTCGGCTACACCATTTTGTTGTGGTGTGTATGGGCATGTGGTTTGATGGAGGATCCCATGCTTGGCTATGTGTTCTTTGAATGCTCTACTTGTGTATTCTCCACCATTGTCGTACCTAAAAGTCTTAATCTTGACATTATAGTGGTTAGTCACATAGTTTTGAAAATTTTGAAAAGCTTCGAACACCCTATCTTTTGTTTGTAAAAGGGTGACCCAAGTGTATTTAGAGCTTTCATCTATGAATGTGACAAAATATGAGTGATTGTCCCTAGACTTACAAGGTGATGACAATACATCCGAATGCACAAGTTCAAAAGGTTTATAAGTCATGTTTGATTTTTGAAAAACGGTTCGGCAATGTTTACCTAAGATACATGCTTCACAAGTTTCATGATTAAACTTAACATTAGGCAAAATGGTTTTCAAAGCATTTAAATGAGGATGACCAAGTCTATAATGCCAAATAACATTGTTTACTTCGGATAAAACCGTTTTAAAAGCATGACAAAATAAAGCATTAGAAGTATTAAAGGAGTTTTTCTCTAGGACATAGAGATCGCCTCTTGTGATCCCTTTTCCCACAATCCTTTTACTCTCAATATCCTGAAAAATCACATCATTAGGACCAAATATAACATTGCAATTTAAATCACAAGCTATTTGTTTAACGAATAAAAGATTAGATGTGAAACTAGGCATGTAAAGGGCCTTAGATTCTTTATCCAATAGCTTAAGGTTTCCTAATCCTTCTATAGGTATCTTACTCCCATTTGCAATAATTACATTCCATAGAGCCGGTTCTATGTTACTAATCAAGTCAAGGTTACTAATCATGTGATGAGAAGCACCGGAATCAATAACAATAGGTTTACTAAACTCTTTATCAAGAATGTTAGCACTAAGGGAGTAAAAGGGGGTTTTACCAATACCGAAGCCTTTTAGAGCTTTGAGAAGGGCATCAAGATCGGATCTCCTCACAAAGTCGTCCTTGAAAGGAACCATGACCGAGCTCTCCTCTTCATTGTTGCTCCGGTTTGACCCACTTTTGCCCGGACTGCTCATGGTGTCATCGTTGGAGAAGTGAGCCTTGGCGTCCTTGAACTTAGCCGGTTTGAGATTAGGATACAAAATCCAACACTTCTCCTTGTTGTGGCCTTTCTTCTTGCAATGCTCACATGTCAAGGCTCTCCTTTCTTCATAAGTCTTGGAGGACGGTTTGAATGCCACCTTGTTTGCGGTTACTAGCTCCTTCTTGCCCTCAAAGAGCTCAATGGAGCCTTGTTCCCTTTGGAGTTGAGCACACACCTCTTCAAGGTTTTGTAGGGTATCGGCTCGGAGAAGATGTTTGGTAATCTCCTTGTAGCTGCCGTTGAGTGTTAGGAGCAAACCGAAGACCTTGTCTTGCTCTCTTCGTTCATTTAGCACCTTTGGGTCAATAGTGCTTGGACGGAGCATCTCCAATTCGGCCCATAGAGACCTAAACTTTCCAAAATGCTTTGTGAACTCGGTGTCTTCTTGGTTAATGTCATTGATAGCCTTCTTGACTTCATAGACCCGACTTAGGTTAGATGTGTTGTCGTAGACGGTTTGGAGAGTGTCCCATAACTCCTTGGCATTCTCACAATAGGAATAGGCTTCCAAGATAGACGGCTCAAGGGATCCTTGGATGATTCCAAGAACCTTTTCGTCTAGTTGGAACCATTTCTCATCGTCATTTGTGAGCTCGTTGTTGAACTCAATGGGAGCATCTTGTCGAGTAAGGATGTGGTTCCAATAGCTGCGGCCACAAAGAGCAATCTTCATGGTTCTTGCCCATAGGAGGTAGTTGATACCTTTCAAGGTAACCGGACAAGGAGTCTTCTTGGATTCTTTGTCTTCCATGGTTTACCGCTTGGTTTGAAGGAGAAAAGACTTGTCTCAGATAGATCTAGGATTCTAAAGACCAAAGATGATACCTTTCTTCAAGATCTTGGCTTTAGAACCGAGAGTGTCTAGTTTTGTTGAGTGTGCACGAAAACCGAGGCTAGCCGAGCACCGGGAAACGTTGGTACCGAGAATAGCCAAAAGTAATCGAGCACCGAGAGTTTTGTTACCGGGCGCCGGAAAAGCCCGATAATTTTGTTTACCGGGGACCGAAAAAGCCCGATAGTTTTGTTTACCGGGCGCCGAAAACGCCGAGCGCCGAGAACGCCCGAGCGCCGAGGAGAATGGTAGCGGAAGCGAGATTAGGTTCCAGAGCAAGGTTGCTCTGATACCATGTTAGATTTTTATAAGATTTAAATGTGTTTAAGTGTTTGTGTTCTTGAGTTCTATGAAGAACAACAAGAACAAGAGAGAGAGAGTAATGAGAGAGAGAGTTTGATCCAAATTAGTTTCATTAAGATTAGATAACATGTTAGTTTACAAGGGAAGGATATAAATAAACAATAAACAAGTTGCCCAAAATGGCATCAAGAGAATATGCTAAAAACGTCCCTATCGGTTTGGTTAGTCGCGCCTCCTTAACTCGGTCCGTGACTTGTACGGCCGAGTGTGTCACACGCATTTAAGTCACACATGTGACCGTACGGACGCCAAGCTTGTAACGGCTCTTTTGCAACGGCTCCTTGCTTCTAGATCCTTCCCTTTGTCTCTCCTTTGGTAACGGTCATATTGTTAAGAGAATACTTTGGCCAATGCTTGGTCCACAAGTATGGGCACTTATCTTATTGGACCATGTATCCGGATAAGCGCCTTAGTCTCTTTAATACTAACAACGCGTTTCTAGGACTCTAAACCAAGTTTCATGCAACATGAGTGCTTATAAGTGTCTCAATGAGCTTTGTACTTGTTTGACGAACTTATGAAACATCTAACAACGCGTTTCTAGGACTCTAAACCAAGTTTCATGCAACATGAGTGCTTATAAGTGTCTCAATGAGCTTTGTACTAGTTTGACGAACTTATGAAACATCTACCAAAGCGTTTCTAGGACTCTAAACCAAGTTTCATGCAACATAAATGCTTGTAAGTGTCTCAATGAGCTTTGTACTTGTTTGACGAACTTATGAAACATTTAACAACGCGTTTCTAGGACTCTAAACCAAGTTTCATGCAACATGAGTGCTTATAAGTGTCTCAATGAGATTTGTACTAGTTTGACAAACTTATGAAACATCTAACAACGCGTTTCTAGGACTCTAAACCAAGTTTCATGCAACATGAGTTCTTATAAGTGTCTCAATGAGCTTTTTACTAGTTTGACGAACTTATGAAACATCTAACAACGCGTTTCTAGGACTCTAAACTAAGTTTCATGCAACATGAGTGTTTATAAGTGTCTCAATGAGGTTTCTACTTGTTTGACGAACTTATGAAACATCTAACAACGCGTTTCTAGGACTCTAAACCAAGTTTCATGCAACATGAGTGCTTATAAGTGTCTCAATGAGCTTTGTACAAGTTTGACGAACTTATGAAACATCTAACAACGCGTTTCTAGGACTCTAAACCAAGTTTCATGCAACATAAATGCTTATAAGTGTCTCAATGAGATTTGTACTAGTTTGACGAACTTATGAAGCATCTAACAACGCGGTTTCTAGGACTCTAAACAAAGTTTCATGCAACATGAGTGCTTATAAGTGTCTCAATGAGCTTTTGACTAGTTTGACGAACATATGAAACATCTAACAACGCGGGTTCTAGGACTCTAAACCAAGTTTCATACAACATGAGGGCTTATAAGTGTCTCAATGAGCTTTGTACAAGTTTGACGAACTTATGAAACATCTAACAACGCGTTTCTAGGACTCTAAACCAAGTTTCATGCAACATGAGTGCTTATATGTGTCTCAATGAGCTTTGTACTAGTTTGACGAACTTATGAAACATCTAACAACACGGTTTCTAGGACTCTAAACGAAGTTTCATGCAACATGAGTGCTTATAAGTGTCTCAATGAGCTTTGTACTGGTTTGACGAACTTATGAAACATCTAACAACGCGGTTTCTAGGACACTAAACCAAGTTTCATGCAACATGAGTGCTTATAAGTGTCTCAATGAGCTTTTGACTAGTTTGACGAACATATGAAACATCTAACAACGTGTTTCTAGGACTCTAAACCAAGTTTCATGCAACATGAGTGTTTATAAGTATCTCAATGAGCTTTGTACAAGTTTGACGAACTTATGAAACATCTAACAACGCGTTTCTAGGACTCCAAACCAAGTTTCACTCAACGCGTTTAAAGACTTTGAGAAAACGGTTCTACAATGTTTACCAAGGATGCAAGATTCACAAAGATTATTTTCAAAAGAAACACGAGGCAACATAATCTTAAGAGCTTTAGAGTTAGGGTGGCCTAATCTAGCATGCCAAATAACATTATTAGCCTCGGATAAAACGGGTTTAAAAGCAAAAGATAGATGAGAGCTTGTCGGATTTGTATCAAGCACATATAGATATCCCTTGGTGCTCCCTCTACCAATGATCTTCTTTGATTCAATATCCTGAAATGTTACACCATTAGGTCCAAACACAACGTTGCAATTCAATTCGTTAGCTATCCGTTTTACCGATAAAAGATTAGAAGTGAAACTAGGCATATAAAGGGCTTTCATATCTCTATCAAACAACCTAAGATCTCCTAGTCCTTTTATCGGTATTTTACTTCCATTAGCAACAATGACATTACCTAAGGCCGGTTTAACATTTCTCATAAGATTCTCATTACTAATCATATGGTGAGAGGCACCCGAGTCTACTACTATTTGCTTGACTATCCTACGATCATTGTCTATCTTAATAGCGTTTAGGGAATAGGAAGCAATACCGGACCCCTTTAGGGCCTTGATGAGTGCTTCAAGATCCGACTTCCGGACATACTCATCGGTGAAAGGGACCACGGCTAATGCTTCTTCATCTTTGCCTTGGCTAGAAGTGCTTCCTCCATTAGCCGAGTCTTCTTGAGTGAGATTGGCCTTGGACTCCGAGAACTTGCTTGGTTTGAGATGGGGATGAAGGATCCAACACTTGTCCTTCCCGTGCCCTGTCTTCTTGCAATGTTCACACACCATTGACCTTCTTTCTTCACGCTGCTTTAGCACCGCCTTGTTGGCTAAGACAATCTCCTTTTTTTCGAAGAGTTCATCACCGCCTTGTTCCCTTTGAAGTTGAGAGACAACGGCGTCGAGAGATGGTCGAGTGTCGGCTCTTAAGAGATGCTTAATCAGGTCCTTATAATTCGAGTTAAGAGTCAAGAGAAGTCCAAAGACTTTATCTTGCTCCTTCCTTTCATTAATCACCTTAGCATCTACCGAGCCTGGTCTTAACATCTCTAGCTCCGCCCATAAAGCTCTAAACTTTTCGTAGTGGGCGGTGAGTTATGTGTCTTCTTGAGAAAGATTGTTGAGGGCTTTCTTCACTTCATACACACGGCTTAGGTTAGAGACATTCTCATAGATGTGCTTGAGAGTATCCCAAAGATCGTTGGCCGTTTCGCAATAAGAGTACACCTCGAGAATGGCCGGATCTAGCGTGTGTTGGATGATACCTAGCACTCGTTGATCTTCTTGGAACCACTTCTCTTCTTCCTCGGTCAAGTCTTCATCGCCAAGAGATCTATCCGGATTAATAGACTCATGAGTCTTGGTGATATGCTTCAAAAGACCACGGCCTCCAAGAGCGGTTTTGATCGTTCTTGTCCAAAGGAGATAGTTACTCCCCTTTAGGATAACCGATGGTAAACCAAACTTGGAGCTTTGATAGGTATAGATTTGTGTGTCTTGAGTATCCTCCATGATAAAACAGATTTAGATTTAAGAAAAAGATGGTAACTTTTAAGATTTGAGAGAAGAGAATAAGAAAGATGCGAACTTTTAAGCTTTGTGATGCTTAAAGTTCAAGAACACTGAAAGTTTTGAGCTTTGTGATGCTCAAAACAGAGAAAAGATTTGCGGAATAGAGAGATTAGGAGCTATTACGCTCTGATACCATGTTGATTTGTGAAAGTATAGAGTGGATTAAGAAGAGATTAAGAGAGAATTAAGAGAGTCATTGTGGAAAAGTTTCTGTCTTTATTGATAAGTATATGAGGAATTAATTCCTTAGTTGTTTTACAAGAGCCTATCAAGAGTATATAAAGAAAAGAGCAACAAGATAAGTCTCCAACGGCTAGAATTCAAAATCAACACTCCTTTGTCCATTGGTCCATAGCTCTAACAGCTCTTTAGTCTTGCGATGTAGTCGACTACATGACTCAACTACATTAGTCAACTACATGACTCAACTACATGACTCAACTACATGACTCAACTACATTGTCATATAGTCGACTATATGTATTCACTACATTGTGATGTAGTCGACTACACGCCTCAACTATACTTTTCCCCTCTTGATGTATCTTGATCCTTGACAATTTATCCTCAACACAAAACTCCTTAGAGGAAAGAGAACCGAGACTCACTAAGTGTTTAAACACATGTTAGCTCGTTGAATCCAATGCTTCCTCGGTCAACATGTGTATAAGAAGAGATACGTGACTTACTAAAGGACTAAGGTCTTTAAAGGACATGTTGAATCTAATTCTTTAACACATGGAGAAATGATTTATAACTTATGTAATCTAAAACGGATACATAAGTCATAATGTTCTAATTAATGGTAAGATCATAAACCGCCTTAAGTGCATCTAAGTTTATGATCCAAGAGGAGTGACTCGCCATGAAGGCATCAAAAGTCACAATGATTCTTTGTGTGTTTAAGGACATGGTCCGTTTTTGAATCTTTAAAAGACCATGTCCCATATAAGTCTTATGGCAAGGAGCCAATGTCAAAAGACTTGTTGCTAAACCTTGCTTCATGTGTAGGTATTAAGCTATCAAAAACATTTCATAAGGGAAGTCATAAACTCAATCATAGACTAACCAAAATAAAGGTGCTCTAAGAGTTTAATGACCTTCCATAACATCTAACAACGCGTTTCTAAGACTCTAAACCAAGTTTCATGCAACATGAGTTCTTATAAGTGTCTCAATGAGCTTTTTACTAGTTTGACGAACTTATGAAACATATAACAACGCGGTTTCTAAGACTCTAAACGAAGTTTCATGCAACATGAGTGTTTATAAGTGTCTCAATCAGCTTTGTACTAGTTTGAGGAACTTATGAAACATCTAACAACGCGTTTCTAGGACTCTAAACCAAGTTTCATTCCACATGAGTGCTTATAAGTGTCTCAATGAGCTTTGTACAAGTTTTACGAACTTATGAAACATCTAACAACGCTTTCTAGGACTCTAAACCAAGTTTCATGCAACATGAGTGCTTATAAGTGTCTCAATGAGCTTTGTACTTGTTTGACGAACTTATGAAACATCTAACAACGCGTTTCTAGGACTCTAAACCAAGTTTCATGCAACATGAGTGCTTATAAGTTCCTCAATGAGCTTTGTACAAGTTTCACGAACTTATGAAACATCTAACAACGCGTTTCTAGGACTCTAAACTAAGTTTCATGCAACATCAGTGTTTATAAGTGTCTCAATGAGCTTTGTACTTGTTTGACGAACTTATGAAACATCTAACAACGCCTTTCTAGGACTCTAAACCAAGTTTCATGCAACTTGAGTGCTTATAAGTGTCTCAATGAGCTTTGTACAAGTTTGACGTACTTATGAAACATCTACAACGCGTTTCTAGGACTCTAAACCAAGTTTCATGCAACATGAGTGCTTATAAGTGTCTCAATGAGCTTTTAACTAGTTTGACGAACATATGAAACATCTAACAACGCGGGTTCTAGGACTCTAAACCATGTTTCATACAACATGAGTTCTTATAAGTGTCTCAATGAGCTTTTTACTTGTTTGACTAACTTATGAAACATCTAACAACGCGTTTCTAGGACTCTAAACTAAGTTTCATGCAACATCAGTGTTTATAAGTGTCTCAATGAGGACAAATCCTTTTCAAGAGGGAGGGGATGATATGATCATGGAACCGGGCATCGACATCAAGCATCGATCACCGAGCACCGAGCATCGAGTACCGAGAACCGAGCACCAAGGCGTCCGAGCACCGAAGAACATAAAGGAGTGATCACACGATCAAAGGCCAAGGAGCTAGCCAAGGAAGTTCAAGCAATGATCATGGAGGAGGAGCTTGGAGAAGCAGCTAGGAGGTTCTTCAACATTTACATCATGGCCTAGAAAGAATACCAAGGTAATGAAACTAAGTAACTAAGTGTTTCGACTTGGTACTCTTTCCCTTTGCATAGATTTGTCCCATTGGGTTTGCTATGCAAGGGTTTTAACGAGGCCAAGAAGAGCACTACGTCGGTTGCTTAGTGACATTCCCTTGATGAGTGTACTAAGCGAGGCACTTCACACTACTCGTTGTTCTATCTTCACACTACGCGTCGTTTTCTCTATATTTTGCACGTTGTGTTGTTTTTTGGTTTCTTTCATCATTTGGATAGGAGAAAAACCCTAAGGAGATGGCGACCTGTGCCTCCCTCCTTCCTATATATTCCTTGTCGCCACCCTAATGAGAAGTTAGTCAACTTTCATATCAAAACTTCTCAAGTTAGACTCAAAACCGATTCATCTCTTGAATCTGATTCTCTTCCATGTTCTTTACTTACAAGAGAATCTACTAACCATCAACAAGCCTTTCCATAGCTTGTTTGAGACGTCCATAAACCACCTCTCACGCTTCCACATCCATAGCCACCGCCTCTCTTTGTCACTTATCAATCCACCACCACCTAGGCTCAATATCATCACGCCACCATCAACAAACCATCAAACATATTCATCACCTTCTGTTTGAGACGTTCAAAAACCATATCTAACTTCTTCCATCATCATACACCGCCACCTGCTCTGTATTTGGCCATTAGAACCACCTCACATCACCCACAATCCGCAGCTCCAAACTCAGCCGCGTCTAGAGTCAAGATCGCTAGGGAGGATCGTATCAGGTGGTATCAGAGCCAACTTTGTACCAAGGCTGAGTTTTTTTTCTTACCTTAAACTCCTTTATGTTTCAGATCTTGCTTAGTACTTCCTTAGGTTGCTTTATTTTCATAAGGAATTGATAGATCTTTATTGATTTTAAAACCTAATAGTGCTTGCTTGAATTATGTTTTGTTTGTGCGATTGATTCTGCTTAGAAATCCTTGTTAAATTACTTGCCTTTGATTCATCACGTGCTTCTTAAGTTGTGTTCTTGAGCTGTATAAGATCGCAATCTGTTTGAGTTTATTTAGCATACAAATAGCCTTGTTTTAATCGGTTCTTGAATTTGTGCTTGTTTCGAATCAATTTCTTGATGCTGAGCAATTGTTAGGTTGTTAGAAAACTTGAAATCTGTTCGTTGAAGTAGGTTCTTTAGTTGCTCTGTTTCTTGTTGCTTGATAGTTGATAAACCTGCTTGTAACCTCTCATTAAATCTGTTCTTGAAATCAATTGATAGGAATGCATATAGAGTTATATGTTGCGCCACGTGCTAGTTTTCGTTTAAGTCAATTGTGTCGTTGGAAATTCTTTGTTCTTCGTGTTCTTCGCGTGACGGCTGCGACATTAGGTTGATAGTAAAATAGAAAACCTTATGTCAATTTCCTTTTTGCTTTTAGCGAATTTCCTTTTTGTCAAAACCATGTTTTCAACAAGAGTTTGCTGATTTCCTTTTCTCGTGGTGGTGTGTTCTGTTTTGTTTGCGTCGCCTATTGCTTGTTGGATCCTTAGATTGTTAGTTAAGACTTGCTGAAAACGATTTTAAAACACCTAGATCACCACGTCTTCTGTTTTTTTAGCAAAAGGACTTGATATAAACTTGTTTTTGTCTTGCTCTTTACGTGTTTTATCCTTTTGTGAACATCTTACTTCGAGTTATTTGTTTGTGAATCAGGTACTATGGAGATATTACAAGGAACTCATAGAACCCGAAGGTTGTACCGATGTGCAGAGCTACATAGGAGCACTCCACCGTTTCATGGGAGCAAAGATCCTTCGGAGTATGTCGATTGGGAGGTTTGTATGCATTACGCCTCCAAGTGCAACCGTTTCACCGAGCATGAGCTACTAAGAGCCGATGTTTCAAGCCTCCGTGATGATGCTCTTACTTGGTGGGAAGAGATTGAGTGGAGACGATGTCCTAAGAAACCTATCACCACATGGACAAAACTCAAATCCCTTATGAGAAGAAAATATGCTCCACACATCAAGCTAAGGCCAACAACTCGATCCGTACATACGCCTCAAGATAAGTCTTCTAACTTTTCAAGTCCCAAAACATCATATGGTCATAATGAGGGAAAAAAAGTTAAGCTAGATAAGAAAAGAGATAACTCACAACAATTGCTAGAAGAACAAATTAAAAGAGCTCTTGATAATGCTTTTGAGAATTTCAATTCTAGTATAGTGCACATGTCTTTGCCAAAGGTTTCTCTTGTAGATAAAGATCATAAGGATCAAGAAGAGGACATGGAACAGAATGTGGAGCAATCTAATGACAAAGTGGCTTACAAGCAAAACCATGAAGCATTGGAGCGTATCGAGTGTTGCACGGTTAAATAACAAGGAGTGCATCAAGGGCTTGTATGATCTGATTTCAATCAAGGTGCTAAAGAGATGATCAGAACTAAAGAAGAAGCTTCAACAAAGCCTATGGTGATCGATGACCAAGACCTAAATCTTAAGGACTATTTCAGAAGCTATGCGATGCAACCATGTAGAGGATTGATACATCAACAACAAGGGAGAAGAGTTTTTGATGGCTTGTTGATCAAAGAAGAGCCACCTAATGCACCTCCACCCCAAAGAGATAAGTTTCTAAACACTTATAGGATGGAGAGTACTAATTGCCTTTGTTGGTGCAGGTTATACATCGTCAAGGTTTGATATCAACTCTTACATCTCAAAGACAACTCCAACCATACTCTCAACACATGAAGAAGTCCTTACAACCATGAAAGGGCCTCACACTCATTCGGAACTGAGCAGAACAGAATCTCCTACTCAAAACCGCAACTACGCGCTAAGTTCAAACACCGGCAGATTGATAGGTGCAACTTGTGAATCTCAAATAACGACCAATATCAAACACCGAGTTGCAATGGATAGTTACCTCATATTCTACACTCAAGGAGGAATCTTTCAAGCTATAGCTCGTCCCCATATCAGTTCGGAGCTGACCAAAATCGATTGTCAAAATTCAGCTACTTGCAGCTTGCTATTTCAGAAGTTTAGCCCGGGTGGACCGCTTCAAACCTACATATGGCGACCTGGATTTACTCTACCACTCACACCAGACCTTGTTGGAGATGTCACTCATATTCATGACCCCTTTGTCCGTGTCAAAAAGTTGATCTCAAGTCCTTTCCATCAAGATCCACATATAACTATGCTTATCAAGCACCCACCTAGCCGAAAGTTTAGTAAGTTTGGTGAGTCCTTTCATGCATCTAAGTTCAAGAACCGATATCATAGCTACTCTAAAGACCAGATGTGGAAGGATCAAAGTCATGAAGTGACCAAGTCCAAGAGATTTAACCTCATCAACCAATCGGGGGAGATCGAGAAAACTTATTCTTTTTGTAAATCTCGATTATGTTTTGTGTATAAAGAAACTCTTATGAGTTTCTTTGATCTTTCACCGGTGTGTCCGAGTGAAATTTCTTTTGTTTTGCAGCCGCATGAGCATGAATCCTTCCCCCATCGTGACGTACCACCTGAGAGTAAGACAAAGCCGAGCGTTGAGAAGAACCTTGCATCTCCATTGGATCTTCAAGCTCAAACGAAGCACAAGAGGAAAAGACCAGCAGCTGCACCACCTTGGATCATCAAATCCAACCTTTCAAAGATCGAGAACCGTCAAGAGCTGATCAAACCCACAACCCCCACCACTGCATCAACACACTTTCTAAACCGAACAAATTTGAGCTCATATAAGGATTATTATCTCATCTTTGGTTTAAACTATTTATGTTTGTTTCAAGTGTTCATATGGAAGCCAGGAGACGTCTCTAGTATCATATCAGAGGAGAAAACGGCTGAAGAGGAGATCAACAACAATGCTTATCGAATCTACCTACAAGGGAAGTATCTAAATTCTAATGACTTCAATATTTCTAACTTGTCCCTTTGTATTGCATATTCAGATTTGAGGACAAATCCTTTTCAAGAGGGAGGGGATGATATGATCATGGAACCGGGCATCGATATCAAGCATCGATCACCGAGCACCGAGCATCGAGTACCGAGCACCGAGCACCAAGGCGTCCGAGCACCGAAGAACATAAAGGAGTAATCACACGATCAAAGGCCAAGGAGCTAGCCAAGGACGTTCAAGAAATGATCATGGAGGAGGAGCTTGGAGAAGCAGCTAGGAGGTTCTTCAACATTTACATCATGGTCTAGAAAGAATACCAAGGTAATGAAACTAATTAACTAAGTGTTTCGACTTGGTACTCTTTCCCTTTGCATAGATTTGTCCCATTGGGTTTGATATGCAAGGGTTTTAACGAGGCCAAGAAGAGCACTACGTCGGTTGCTTAGTGACATTCCCTTGATGAGTGTACTAAGCGAGGCACTTCACACTACTCGTTGTTCTATCTGCACACTACGCGTCGTTTTCTCTATATTTTGCATGTTGTGTTGTTTTTTGGTTTCTTTCCTTATTTGGATAGGAGAAAAACCCTAAGGAGATGGCGACCTGTGCCTCCCTCCTTCCTATATATTCCTTGTCGCCACCCTAATGAAAAGTTAGTCAACTTTCATATCAAAACTTCTCAAGTTAGACTCAAAAACGATTCATCTCTTGAATCTGATTCTCTTCCAAGTTCTTTACTTACAAGAGAATCTACTAACCATCAACAAGCCTTTCCATTGCTTGTTTGAGACGTCCATAAACCACCTCTCACGCTTCCACATCCATAGCCACCGCCTCTCTTTGTCACTTATCAATCCACCACCACCTAGGCTCAATATCATCACGCCACCATCAACAAACCATCAAACAGATTCATCACCTTCTGTTTGAGACGTTCAAAAACCATATCTACCTTCTTCCATCATCATACACCGCCACCTGCTCTGTATTTGGCCATTAGAACCACCTCACATCACCCACAATCCGCAACTCCAAGCTCAGCCTCGTCTAGAGTCAAGATCGCTAGGGAGGATCGTATCAGGTGGTATCAGAGCCAACTTTGTACCAAGGCTGAGTTTTTTCTTACCTTAAACTCCTTTAAGTTTCAGATCTTGCTTAGTACTTCCTTAGGTTGCTTTATTTTCATAAGGACTTGATAGATCTTTATTGATTTTAAAACCTAATAGTGCTTGCTTGTATTCTGTTTCGTTTGTGCGATTGATTCTGCTTAGAAAACCTTGTTAAATTACTTGCCTTTGATTCACCACGTGCTTCTTAAGTTGTGTTCTTGAGCTGTATAAGATCGCAATGTGTTTGAGTTTATTTAGCATACAAATAGCCTAGTTTTAATCAGTTCTTGAATGTGTGCTTGTTTCGAATCAATTTCTTGATGCTGAGACATTGTTAGGTTGTTAGAAAACTTGAAATCTGTTCGTTGAAGTAGGTTCTTGAGTTGCTCTGTTTCTTGT
This sequence comes from Cochlearia excelsa, assembly GCA_963556525.1. Taxonomy (NCBI): domain Eukaryota; kingdom Viridiplantae; phylum Streptophyta; class Magnoliopsida; order Brassicales; family Brassicaceae; genus Cochlearia; species Cochlearia excelsa. The sequence goes on along the minus strand of OY748327.1, from coordinate 30,841,589 downwards.
TGCTTGATAGTTGATAAACCTGCTTGTAACCTCTCATTAAATCTGTTCTTGAAATCAATTGATAGGAATGCATATAGAGTTATATGTTGCGCCTACGTTCTAGTTTTCGTTTGAGTCAATTGTGTCGTTGGAAATTCTTTGTTCTTCGTGTTCTTCGCGTGACGGCTGCGACATTAGGTTGATAGTAAAATAGAAAACCCTATGTCAATTTCCTTTTTGCTTTTAGCGAATTTCCTTTTTGTCAAAACCATGTTTTCAACAAGAGTTTGCTGATTTCCTTTTCTCGTGGTGGTGTGTTTTGTTTTGTTTGCGTCGCCTATTGCGTGTTGGATCCTTAGATTGTTAGTTAAGACTTGCTGAAAACGATTTTAAAACACCTTGATCACCACGTCTTCTGTTTTTTTTAGCAAAATGACTTGATATAAACTTGTTTTTGTCTTGCTCTTTACGTGTTTTATCCTTTTGTGAACATCTTACTTCGAGTTATTTTTTGTGAATCAGGTACTATGGAGATATTACAAGGAACTCATAGAACCCGAAGGTTTTACCGATGTGCAAAGCTACATAGGAGCACTCCACCGTTTCATGGGAGCAAAGATCCTTCAGAGTATGTCGATTGGGAGGTTTGTATGCATTACGCCTCCAAGTGCAACTGCTTCACCGAGCATGAGCTACTAAGAGCCGCTGTTTCAAGCCTCCGTGATGATGCTCTTACTTGGTGGGAAGAGATTGAGTGGAGACGATGGCCTAAGCAACCTATCACCACATGGACAGAAATCAAATCCTTTATGAGAAGAAAATATGCTCCACACATCAAGCTAAGGCCAACAACTCGATCCGTACATACGCCTCAAGATAAGTCTTCTAACTTTTCAAGTCCCAAAACATCATATGGTCATAATGAGGGAAAAAAAGTTAAGCTAGATAAGAAAAGAGATTACTCACAACAATTGCTAGAAGAACAAATTAAAAGAGCTCTTGATAATGCTTTTGAGAATTTCAATTCTAGTATAGTGCACTTGTCTTTGCCAAATGTTTCTCTTGTAGATAAAGATCATAAGGATCAAGAAGAGGACATGGAACAGAATGTGGAGCAATCTAATGACAAAGTGGCTTACAAGCAAAACCATGAAGCATTGGAGCGTATTGAGTGTTGCACGGTTAAAGAACAAGGAGTGCATCAAGGGCTTGTATGATCTGATTTCAATCAAGGTGCTAAAGAGATGATCACAACTAAAGAAGAAGCTTCAACAAAGCCTATGGTGATCGATGACCAAGACCTAAATCTTAAGGACTATTTCAGAAGCTATGTGATGCAACCATGTAGAGGATTGATACATCAACAACAAGGGAAAAGAGTTTTTGATGGCTTGTTGATCAAAGAAGAGCCACCTAATGCACCTCCACTCCAAAGAGATAAGTTTCTAAACACTTATAGGATGGAGAGTACTAATAGCCTTTGTTGGTGCAGGTTATACATCGTCAAGGTTTGATATCAACTCTTACATCTCAAAGACAACTCCAACCATACTCTCAACACATGAAGAAGTCCTTACAACCATGAAAGAGCCTCACACTCATTCGGAACTGAGCAGAACAGAATCTCCTACTCAAAACCGCAACTACGCGCTAAGTTCAAACATCGGCAGATTGACAGGTGCAACTTGTGAATCTAAAATAACGACCAATATCAAACACCGAGTTGCAACGGATAGTTACCTCATATTCTACACTCAAGGAGGAATCTTTCAAGCTATAGCTCGTCCCCATATCAGTTCGGAGCTGACCAAAATTGATTGTCAAAATTCAGCTACTTGCAGCTTGCTATTTCAGAAGTTTAGCCCGGGTGGACCGCTTCAAACCTACATATGGCGACCTGGATTTACTCTACCACTCACACCAGACCTTGTCGGAGATGTCACTCATATTCATGACCCCTTTGTCCGTGTCAAAAAGCTGATCTCAAATCCTTTCCATCAAGATGCACATATAACTATGCTTATCAAGCACCCACCTAGCCGAAAGTTTAGTAAGTTTGGTGAGTCCTTTCATGCATCTAAGTTCAAGGAACGATATCATAGCTACTCTAACGAACAGATGTGGAAGGATCAAAGTCATGAAGTGACCAAGTCCAAGAGATTCAACCTCATCAACCAATCGGGTGAGATCGAGAAAACTTATCCTTTTTGTAAATCTCGATTATGTTTTGTGTATAAAGAAACTCTTATGAGTTTCTTTGATCCTCCACCGGTGTGTCCGAGTGAAATTTCTTTTGTTTTGCAGCCGCCTGAGCATGAATCCTTCCCCCATCGTGACGTACCACCTTAGAGTAAGACAAAGCCGAGCGTTGAGAAGAACCTTGCATCTCCATTGGATCTTCAAGCTCAAACGAAGCACAAGAGGAAAAGACCAGCAGCTGCACCACCTTGGATCATCAAATCCAACCTTTCAAAGATCGAGAACCGTCAAGAGCTGATCAAACCCACAACCCCCACCGCTGCATCAACACACTTTCTAAACCGAACAAATTTGAGCTCATATAAGGATTATTATCTCATCTTTGGTTTAAACTATTTATGTTTGTTTCAGGTGTTCATATGGAAGCCAGGAGACGTCTCTAGTATCATATCAGAGGAGAAAACGGCTGAAGAGGAGATCAACAACAATGCTTATCGAATATACCTACAAGGGAAGTATCTAAATTCTAATGACTTCAATATTTCTTACTTGTCCCTTTGTATTGCATATTCAGATTTGAGGACAAATCCTTTTCAAGAGGGAGGGGATGATATGATCATGGAACGGGCATCGACATCAAGCATCGATCACCGAGCACCGAGCATCGAGTACCGAGCACCGAGCACCAAGGCGTCCGAGCACCGAAGAACATAAAGGAGTGATCACACGATCAAAGGCCAAGGAGCTAGCCAAGGACGTTCAAGAAATGATCATGGAGGAGGAGCTTGGAGAAGCAGCTAGGAGGTTCTTCAACATTTACATCATGGCCTAGAAAGAATACCAAGGTAATGAAACTAAGTAACTAAGTGTTTCGACTTGGTACTCTTTCCCTTTGCATAGATTTGTCCCATTGGGTTTGCTATGCAAGGGTTTTAACGAGGCCAAGAAGAGCACTACGTCGGTTTCTTAGTGACATTCCCTTGATGAGTGTACTAAGCGAGGCACTTCACACTACTCGTTGTTCTATCTGCACACTACGCGTCGTTTTCTCTATATTTTGCACGTTGTGTTGTTTTTAGTTTCTTTCCTTATTTGGATAGGAGAAAAACCCTAAGGAGATGGCGACCTGTGCCTCCCTCCTTCCTATATATTCCTTGTCGCCACCCTAATGAGAAGTTAGTCAACTTTCATATCAAAACTTCTCAAGTTAGACTCAAAACCGATTCATCTCTTGAATCTAATTCTCTTCCAAGTTCTTTACTTACAAGAGAATCTACTAACCATCAACAAGCCTTTCCATAGCTTGTTTGAGACGTCCATAAATCACCTCTCACGCTTCCACATCCATAGCCACCGCCTCTCTTTGTCACTTATCAATCCACCACCACCTAGACTCAATATCATCACGCCACCATCAACAAACCATCAAACAGATTCATCACCTTCTGTTTGAGACGTTCAAAAACCATATCTACCTTCTTCCATCATCATACACCGCCACCTGCTAGGTATTTGGCCATTAGAACCACCTCACATCACCCACAATCCGCAGCTCCAAGCACAGCCTCGTCTAGAGTCAAGATCGCTAGGGAGGATCGTATCAGGTGGTATAAAAGCCAACTTTGTACCAAGGCTGAGTTTTTTCTTACCTTAAACTCCTTTAAGTTTCATATCTTGCTTAGTACTTCCTTAGGTTGCTTTATTTTCATAAGGACTTGATAGATCTTTATTAATTTTAAAACCTAATAATGCTTGCTTGAATTCTGTTTCGTTTGTGCGATTGATTCTTCTTAGAAAACCTTGTTAAATTACTTGCCTTTGGTTCACCACGTGCTTCTTAAGTTGTGTTCTTGAGCTGTATAAGATCGCAATCTGTTTGAGTTTATTTAGCATACAAATAGCCTTGTTTTAATCGGTTCTTGAATTTGTGCTTGTTTCGAATAAATTTCTTGATGCTGAGCCATTGTTAGGTTGTTAGAAAACTTGAAATTTGTTCGTTGAAGTAGGTTCTTGAGTTGCTCTGTTTCTTGTTGCTTGATAGTTGATAAACCTGCTTGTAACCTCTCATTAAATCTGTTCTTGAAATCAATTGATAGGAATGCATATAGAGTTATATGTTGCGCCTACGTGCTAGTTTTCGTTTGAGTCTAAACGAAGTTTCATGCAACATGAGTGCTTATAAGTGTCTCAATGAGCTTTGTACTAGTTTGACGAACTTATTAAACATCTAACATTGCGGTTTATAAGACTCTAAACCAAGTTTCATGCAACATGAGTGCTTATAAGTTTCTCAATGAGCTTTGTACAAGTTTGTCGAAGTTATGAAACATCTAACAACGCATTTCTAGGACTCTAAACAAAGTTTCATTCAACATGAGTGCTTATAAGTGTCTCAATGAGCTTTATACTAATTTTACGAACTTATGAAACATCTAACAACGCGTTTCTAGGACTCTTAACGAAGTTTCATGCAACATGAGTGCTTATAAGTGTCTCAATGAGCTATGTACAAGTTTGACGAACTTATGAAACATCTAACAACGCGGTTTCTAGGACTCTAAACGAAGTTTCATGCAACATGAGTGCTTCTAAGTGTCTCAATAAGCTTTGTACTAGTTTGACGAACTTATGAAACATCTAACAACGCGGTTTCTAAGACTCTAAACCAAGTTTCATGCAACATGAGTGCTTATAAGTGTCTCAATGAGCTTTGTACAAGTTTGACGAACTTATGTAACATCTAACAACACGGTTTCTAGGACGCTAAACCAAGTTTCATGCAACACGAGTGCCTATAAGCGTCTCAATGAGCTTTGTACAAGTTTGACGAACCTATGAAACATCTAACAACGCGTTTCTAGGACTCTAAACCAAGTTTCATGCAACATGAGTGCTTATAAGTGTCTCAATGAGCTTTTTACTAGTTTGACGAACTTACGAAACATCTAACAACGCTTTTCTAGGACTCTAAACTAAGTTTCATGCAACATGATTGTTTATAAGTGTCTCAATGAGCTTTGTACAAGTTTGACAAACTTATGAAACATCTAACAACGCTGTTTCTAGGACTCTAAACCAAGTTTCATGCAACTTGAGTGCTTATAAGCGTGTCAATGAACTTTGTACAAGTTTGACGAACTTATGAAACATCTAACAACGCGTTTCTAGGACTCTAAACCAAGTTTCATTTAACATGAGTGCTTATAAGTGTCTCAATGAGCTTGTACTAGTTTTACAAACTTATGAAACATCTAACAACGCGTTTCTAGGACTCTAAACCAAGTTTCATGCAACATGAGTGCTTATAAGTGTCTCAATGAGCTATATACAAGTTTTACGAACCTATGAAACAGCTAACAACGAGGTTTCTAGGACTCTAAACCAAGTTTCATGCAACATGAGTGTTTATATGTGTCTCAATGAGCTTTGTACTAGTTTGACGAACTTATTAAACATTTAACAACGCGGTTTTTAGGACTCTAAACGAAGTTTCATGCAACATGAGTGCTTATAAGTGTCTCAATGAGCTATGTACTAGTTTGACGAACTTATGAAACATTTAACAATGCATTTCTAGGACTATAAACCATGTTTCGTACAACATGAGTGCTTATAAGTGTCTCAATGAGCTTTGTACTAGTTTGAAGAACTTATGAAACATCTAACAACGTGTTTCTAGTACTCTAAACCAAGTTTCATGCAACATGAGTGGTTATAAGTGTCTCAATGAGCTTTGTACAAGTTTGACGAACATATGAAACAACTAACAACGAGTTTTCTAGGACTCAAAACCAAGTTTCATGCAACATGAGTGCTTATATGTGTCTCAATGAGCTTTGTACTAGTTTGACGAACTTATGAAACATTTAACAACGCGGTTTCTAGGACTCTTAACGAAGTTTCATGCAACATGAGTGCTTATAAGTGTCTCAATGAGCTATGTTGATGGAGGAGGAAAATGGAAGATGTTATTTTCTTTTTAGTTAATTTACCTATTAAGCTTGATTTCTATATTTTTATTAATTTTCCTATTTTTATTAGGTTTCTTATTTCCTAAATTAGTTTTCCTTTTATTTGTTAGACTTTTAACTATAAATAAGAGTCATTAGACTCATTGTAAGAGAATCCAATAATTATTATTTTTAATAAAACTTTAAGAGTTTTCTCTTATTTTTTCTCGTGGATTCGAGATTTATCCTCTGGTGGATTCCAGGGTTTTCTGGTGGATTCCAGGGTTTTCTGGTGGATTCTAGAAACTTTCTTTCAAGTTTGTCGCTTGCGAACTTGAATTTCATTCATGTTTAGGGCTTGCTAACCCTAGAGATTTCGATTTCCGATTGCGTCATATGTACAAGTTTGACGAACTTATGAAACATCTAACAACGCGGTTTCTAGGACTCTAAACGAAGTTTCATGCAACATGAGTGCTTATAAGTGTCTCAATAAGATTTGTACTAGTTTGACGAACTTATGAAACATCTAACAACGCGGTTTCTAAGACTATAAACCAAGTTTCATGCAACATGAATGCTTATAAGTGTCTCAATGAGCTTTGTACAAGTTTGAAGAACTTATAAAACATCTAACAACGCGGTTTCTAGGACTCTAAACCAAGTTTCATGAAACATGAGTGCTTATAAGCGTCTCAATGAGCTTTGTACAAGTTTGACGAACTTATGAAACATCTAACAACGCGTTTCTAGGACTCTAAACCAAGTTTCATGCAATATGAGTGCTTATAAGTGTATCAATGAGCTTTTTACTAGTTTGACGAACTTACAAAACATCTAACAACGCGGTTTCTAGGACTCTAATCGAAGTTTCATGCAACATGAGTGCTTATAAGTGTCTCAATGAGCTTTGTACTGGTTTGACGAACTTATGAAACATCTAACAACGTGGTTTCTAGGACTCTAAACCAAGTTTCTTGCAACACGAGTGCTTATAAGTGTCTCAATGAGCTTTGTATTGGTTTGACAAACTTATGAAACATCTAACAACGCGTTTCTAGGACTCTAAACCAAGTTTCGTGCAACATGAGTTCTTATAAGTGTCTCAATGAGCTTTTTACTAGTTTGACTAACTTATGAAATATCTAACAACGCGTTTCTAGGACTCTAAACTAAGTTTCATGCAACATGAGTGCTTATAAGTGTCTCAATGAGCTTTGTACAAGTTTGACGAACTTATGAAACATCTAACAACGCGTTTCTAGGACTCTAAACCAAGTTTCATGCAACATGAGTGCTTATAAGTGTCTCAATGAGCTTTGTACTTGTTTGACGAACTTATGAAACATCTAACAACGCGTTTCTAGGACTCTAAACCAAGTTTCATGCAACATGAGTGCTTATAAGTGTCTCAATGAGCTTTGTACAAGTTTGACGAACTTATGAAACATCTAACAACGCGGTTTCTAGGACTCTAAACCAAGTTTCATGGAACATAAATGCTTATAAGTGTCTCAATGAGCTTTGTACTAGTTTGACGAACTTATGAAACATCTAACAACGCGGTTTCTAGGACACTAAACAAAGTTTCATGCAACATGAGTGCTTATAAGTGTCTCAATGATCTTTGTACTTGTTTGACGAACTTATGAAACATCTAACAACGCGTTTCTAGGACTCTAAACCAAGTTTCATGCAACATGAGTTCTTATAAGTGTCTCAACGAGCTTTTTACTAGTTTGACGAACTTATGAAACATCTAACAACGCGTTTCTAGGACTTTAAACTAAGTTTCATGCAACATGAGTGTTTATAAGAGTCTCAATGAGCTTTGTACAAGTTTGACGAACTTATGAAACATCTAACAACGCGTTTCTAGGACTCTAAACCAAGTTTCATTCAACATGAGTGCTTATAAGTGTCTCAATGAACTTTGTACTAGTTTGGCGAACTTATGAAACATCTAACAACGCGGTTTCTAGGACACTAAACAAAGTTTCAAGCAACATGAGTGCTTATAAGTGTCTCAATGAGCTTTTGACTAGTTTGACGAACATATGAAACATCTTACAACGCGGGTTCTAGGACTCTAAACCAAGTTTCATACAACATGAGTGCTTATAAGTGTCTCAATAAGCTTTGTACAAGTTTGACGAACTTATGAAACATCTAATAACGCGTTTGTAGGACTCTAAACCAAGTTTCATGCAACATGAGTGCTTATATGTGTCTCAATGAGCTTTGTACTAGTTTGACGAACTTATGAAACATCTAACAACGCGGTTTCTAGGACTCTAAACGAAGTTTCATGCAACATGAGTGCTTATAAGTGTCTCAATGAGATTTGTAATGGTTTGACGAACTTATGAAACATCTAACAACGCTGTTTCTAAGACTCTAAACCAAGTTTCATGCAACATGAGTGCTTATAAGTGTCTCAATGAGCTTTGTACAAGTTTGACAAACTTATGAAACATCTAACAACGCGTTTCTAGGACTCTAAACCAAGTTTCATGCAACATGAGTGTTTATAAGTGTCTCAATGAGCTTTGTACAAGTTTGACGAACTTATGAAACATCTAACAACGCGTTTCTAGGACTCTAAACCAAGTTTCATTCAACATGAGTGCTTATAAGCGTCTCAATGAGCTTTGTACTAGTTTGACGAACTTATGAAACATCTAACAACGCAGTTTCTAGGACTCTAAACCAAGTTTCATGCAACATGAATGCTTATAAGTGTCTCAATGAGATTTGTACTAGTTTGACGAACTTATGAAACATCGAACAACGCGTTTCTAGTACTCTAAACGAAGTTTCATGCAACATGAGTTCTTATAAGTGTCTCAATGAGCTTTGTACTAGTTTGACGAACTTAATGAAACATCTAACAACGCGGTTTCTAAGACTCTAAACAAAGGTTCATGCAACATGAGTGCTTATAAGTTTCTCAATTAGCTTTGTACTAGTTTGACGAACTTATGAAACATCTAACAACGCGTTTCTAGGACTCTAAACCAAGTTTCATTCCACATGAGTGCTTATATGTGTCTCAATGAGCTTTGTACTAGTTTGACGAACTTATGAAACATTTAACAACGCGGTTTCTAGGACTCTTAACAAAGTTTCATGCAACATGAGTGCTTATAAGTGATTCAATGAGCTATGTCCAAGTTTGACGAACTTATGAAACATCTAACAACGCGTTTCTAGGACTCTAAACGAAGTTTCATGCAACATGAGTGCTTATAAGTGTCTCAATAAGCTTTGTACTAGTTTGACGAACTTATGAAACATCTAACAACGCGGTTTCTAAGACTCTAAACCAAGTTTCATGCAACATGAGTGCTTATAAGTGTCTCAATGAGCTTTGTCCAAGTTTGACGAACTTATGAAACATTTAACAACGCGGTTTCTAGGACTCTAAATCAAGTTTCATGCAACATGAGTGCTTATAAGTGTCTCAATGAGCTTTTTACTAGTTTGACGAACTTACGAAACATCTAACAACGCGGTTTCTAGGACTCTAAACCAAGTTTCATGCAACATGAGTGCTTATAAGTGTCTCTATGATCTTTGTACTGGTTTGACGAACTTATGAAACATCTAACAACGCGGTTTCTAAGACTCTAAACCAAGTTTCATGCAACATGAGTGCTTATAAGTGTCTCAATGAGCTTTGTACAAGTTTGACAAACTTATGAAACATCTAACAACGCGTTTCTAGGACTCTAAACCAAGTTTCGTGCAACATGAGTTCTTATAAGTGTCTCAATGAGCTTTTTACTAGTTTGACGAACTTATGAAACATCTAACAACGCGTTTCTAGGACTCTAAACTAAGTGTCATGCAACATGAGTGCTTATAAGTGTCTCAATGAGCTTTGTACTAGTTTGGCGAACTTATGAAACATCTAACAACGCGTTTCTAGGAAACTAAACAAAGTTTCATGCAACATGAGTGCTTATAAGTGTCTCAATGAGCTTTTGACTAGTTTGACGAACATATGAAACATCTTACAACGCGGGTTCTAGGACTCTAAACCAAGTTTCACACAACATGAGTGCTTATAAGTGTCTCAATAAGCTTTGTACAAGTTTGACGAACTTATGAAACATCTAACAACGCGTTTGTAGGACTCTAAACCAAGTTTTATGCAACATGAGTGCTTATATGTGTCTCAATGAGCTTTGTACTAGTTTGACGAACTTATGAAACATCTAACAACGCGGTTTCTAGGACTCTAAACGAAGTTTCATGCAACATGAGTGCTTATAAGTGTCTCAATGAGATTTGTAATGGTTTGACGAACTTATGAAACATCTAACAACGCGGTTTCTAAGACTCTAAACCAAGTTTCATGCAACATGAGTGCTTATAAGTGTCTCAATGAGCTTTGTACAAGTTTGACAAACTTATGAAACATCTAACAACGCGTTTCTAGGACTCTAAACCAAGTTTCATGCAACATGAGTTCTTATAAGTGTCTCAATGAGCTTTGTACAAGTTTGATGAACTTATGAAACATCTAACAACGCGTTTCTAGGACTCTAAACCAAGTTTCATTCAACATGAGTGCTTATAAGCATCTCAATGAGCTTTGTACTAGTTTGACGAACTTATGAAACATCTAACAACGCAGTTTCTAGGACTCTAACCCAAGTTTCATGCAACATGAGTGCTTATAAGTGTCTCAATGAGATTTGTACTAGTTTGACGAACTTATGAAACATCGAACAACGCGTTTCTAGTACTCTAAACGAAGTTTCATGCAACATGAGTGCTTATAAGTGTCTCAATGAGCTTTGTACTAGTTTGACGAACTTAATGAAACATCTAACAACGCGGTTTCTAAGACTCTAAACGAAGGTTCATGCAACATGAGTGCTTATAAGTGTCTCAATTAGCTTTGTACTAGTTTGACGAACTTATGAAACATCTAACAACGCGTTTCTAGGACTCTAAACCAAGTTTCATTCCACATGAGTGCTTATATGTGTCTCAATGAGCTTTGTACTAGTTTGACGAACTTATGAAACATTTAACAACGCGGTTTCTAGGACTCTTAACGAAGTTTCATGCAACATGAGTGCTTATAAGTGTCTCAATGAGCTATGTCCAAGTTTAACGAACTTAAGAAACATCTAACAACGCGTTTCTAGGACTCTAAACCAAGTTTCATGCAACATGAGTTCTTATAAGTGTCTCAATGAGCTTTGTACAAGTTTGATGAACTTATGAAACATCTAACAACGCGTTTCTAGGACTCTAAACCAAGTTTCATTCAACATGAGTGCTTATAAGCATCTCAATGAGCTTTGTACTAGTTTGACGAACTTATGAAACATCTAACAACGCAGTTTCTAGGACTCTAACCCAAGTTTCATGCAACATGAGTGCTTATAAGTGTCTCAATGAGCTTTGTACAAGTTTGACAAACTTATGAAACATCTAACAACGCGTTTCTAGGACTCTAAACCAAGTTTCATGCAACATGAGTGCTTATAAGTGTCTCAATAAGCTTTGTACTAGTTTGCCGAATTTATGAAACATCTAACAACGCGATTTCTAAGACTCTAAACCAAGTTTCATGCAACATGGGTGCTTATAAGTGTCTCAATGAGCTTTGTACAAGTTTGACGAACTTATGAAACATCTAACAACGCGGTTTCTAGGACTCTAAACCAAGTTTCATGCAACATGAGTGCTTATAAGTGTCTCAATGAGCTTTTTACTAGTTTGACGAACTTACGAAACATCTAACAACGCGGTTTCTAGGACTCTAAACCAAGTTTCATGCAACATGAGTGCTTATAAGTGTCTCAATGAGCTTTATACTGGTTTAACGAACTTATGAAACATCTAACAACGCGGTTTCTAAGACTCTAAACCAAGTTTCATGCAACATGAGTGCTTATAAGTGTCTCAATGAGCTTTGTACAAGTTTGACAAACTTATGAAACATCTAACAACGCGTTTCTAGGACTCTAAACCAAGTTTCGTGCAACATGAGTTCTTATAAGTGTCTCAATGAGCTTTTTACTAGTTTGACGAACTTATGAAACATCTAACAACGCGTTTCTAGGACTCTAAACTAAGTTTCATGCAACATGAGTGCTTATAAGTGTCTCAATGAGCTTTGTACTAGTTTGGCGAACTTATGAAACATCTAACAATGCGTTTCTAGGACACTAAACAAAGTTTCATGCAACATGAGTGCTTATAAGTGTCTCAATGAGCTTTTGACTAGTTTGACGAACATATGAAACATCTTACAACGCGGTTTCTAGGACTCTAAAGCAAGTTTCATACAACATGAGTGCTTATAAGTGTCTCAATAAGCTTTGTACAAGTTTGACGAACTTATGAAACATCTGACAACGCGTTTGTAGGACTCTAAACCAAGTTTCATGCAACATGAGTGCTTATATGTGTCTCAATGAGCTTTGTACTAGTTTGACAAACTTATGAAACATCTAACAACGCGTTTCTAGGACTCTAAACCAAGTTTCATGCAACATTAGTTCTTATAAGTGTCTCAATGAGCTTTTACTAGTTTGACGAAGTTATGAAACATCTAACAACACGTTTCTAGGACTCTAAACCAAGTTTCATGCAACATGAGTGCTTATAAGTGTCTCAATGAGATTTGTACTAGTTTGACAAACTTATGAAACATCTAACAACGCAGTTTCTAGGACTCTAAACCAAGTTTCATGCAACATGAGTGCTTATAAGTGTCTCAATGAGATTTGTACTACTTTGACGAACTTATGAAACATCGAACAACGCGTTTCTAGTACTCTAAACGAAGTTTCATGCAACATGAGTGCTTATAAGTGTCTCAATGAGCTTTGTACTAGTTTGACGAACTTAATGAAACATCTAACAACGCGGTTTCTAAGACTCTAAACGAAGTTTCATGCAACATGAGTGCTTATAAGTGTCTCAATTAGCTTTGTACTAGTTTGACGAACTTATGAAACATCTAACAACACGTTTCTAGGACTCTAAACCAAGTTTCATTCCACATGAGTGCTTATAAGTGTCTCAATAAGCTTTGTACTAGTTTGACGAACTTATGAAACATCTAACAACGCGGTTTCTAAGACTCTAAACCAAGTTTCATGCAACATGAGTGCTTATAAGTGTCTCAATGAGCTTTGTACAAGTTTGACGAACTTATGAAACATCTAACAACGCGGTTTCTAGGACTCTAAACCAAGTTTCATGCAACATGAGTGCTTATAAGTGTCTCAATGAGCTTTTTACTAGTTTGACGAACATGCGAAACATCTAACAACACGGTTTCTAGGACTCTAAACCAAGTTTCATGCAACATGAGTGCTTATATGTGTCTCAATGAGCTTTGTACTAGTTTGACGAACTTATGAAACATCTAAAAACGCGGTTTCTAAGACTCTAAACCAAGTTTCATGCAACATGAGTGCTTATAAGTGTCTCAATGAGCTTTGTACAAGTTTGACAAACTTATGAAACATCTAACAACGCGTTTCTAGGACTCTAAACCAAGTTTCGTGCAATATGAGTTCTTATAATTAAGTGTCTCAATGAGCTTTTTACTAGTTTGACGAACTTATGAAACATCTAACAACGCGTTTCTAGGACTCTAAACTAAGTTTCATGCAACATGAGTGCTTATAAGTGTCTCAATGAGCTTTGTACAAGTTTGACGAACTTATGAAACATCTAACAACGCGTTTCTAGGACTCTAAACCAAGTTTCATTCAACATGAGTGCTTATAAGCGTCTCAATGAACTTTGTACAAGTTTGACGAACTTATGAAACATCTAACAACACTTTTCTAGGACTCTAATCCAAGTTTCATGCAACATGAGTGCTTATAAGTGTCTCAATGAGCTTTGTACTTGTTTGACGAACTTATGAAACATCTAACAACGCGGGTTCTAGGACTCTAAACCAAGTTTCATGCAACATGAGTGCTTATAAGTGTCTCAATGAGCTTTGTACAAGTTTGACGAACTTATGAAACATCTAACAACGCGTTTCTAGGACTCTAAACCAAGTTTCATGCAACATCAGTGCTTATAAGTGTTGGATTTTGGAGAGATTAGTGTATAGATCCGAGTTGGTTAGGCTCGGATCTTGAGTGTATAGAAGCGAAGCAAGTTTCTTTTGTTCTTGAGTGTATAAAGAGAGTGTATTGTGTTTAGATTAGAGATTAAGATTAGAGAGAATAGAGAGAATAATTTGTGTATTGAGAAGAGAGAAACCACCTCCTTAAAGGTTTTACAAGAGATTATCAAGAGTATATATAAAGAAAAACGCAACAAGGAAAGCCTCCAACGGCTAGAATTCAAAATGGACACTCCTTTGTCCATTGGTCCATAGCTCTAATGGCTCTTTAGTCTGGCGATGTAGTCGACTATATGACTCCACTACATTAGTCGACTACATGACTCAACTACATTGTGATGTAGTCGACTATATGTATTCACTACATTATGATGTAGTCGACTACACGCCTCAACTATTCTTTTCCCTTCTTTGATGTATTTTGATCTAATGCCTTTGTAGGTTATCATTAGTCTTAATACTCCCCCTCAAGCTTAGCCCAATGAAATGGCTAAGATTGGACATTGCTAAACAAACCTCATTAAAACCCTTAGTAAGCAAAACCACTTGGGATAAAAGCATTACTAAGGGAAAAATAGTGTAAGTCTTTGCAATAAGGTGTCTTCTTAATCTTGGACGAAACTCCCCCTTAAGATAGAACCGATTTGATCTTCTTGACTTTGTCGTTTCTTCTTAAAGGGTTCTATGATCTCCTTTCAACAAGCTTCTTTGATCTTCTCGGCTTGTTGTTAGGATCTTGGATGCTTTCTTTGATTTGGGAAGTGACGCTTCTCCCTTGTTGACGTGAGACCTTCTTGGTCTTCATTTCTCTGACTTGGTCTTCACGGCTTGTTCTTCACAAGCTTCAATGTGAGACTTGAGCCGAACATGATGACTCCCTTTCCTTCTCTTTGTTTCTTCTTTGAGACTTCCTTCTTGCCTTTGGTCTATCACTCCTTCGAACCTTCAAAGATCCAAGGAAATTTAGACTTAGTAAAGACAATTGGATATATAAAGGATAAGCTTTAATCTAAAGTCAATTTAGAACATTGATTTAAGCAATTCCTTTTCGCAAGTGATTGACCATAGACTTAAACAAGATAATGAGGTTTAGTTCTAGTCTAATGATTCTTATTAAGTATGTTAAAGATAGGGTTTTAGGGACAGCCTTTAGTTTGTAGAGGTATGCTAGATTGATGATCCCTTGTAGTTGCATTTGGCTTGAGCCTTTTGACTTCTTCATGAGGTCTTGCGGCTTTGTCCTTTGTGCAATTGGAACAAGGTTGGTTTGGAGTCTTTTGGCTTATCTCTTGGTAGATGCTTAGGCCGAGTAACAAGTATTTGGCTTTTCACTTGATAGTTGCTAGGCCGAGAATGGTGAGAGCCGATTGATCATGGTTGATTATCGGTCTCTTTCTAGAACATGGATGGCTCGGTTTTTTCGTTGCTAGGAACTTGACCGAGCCTAGTGTTGATGGTATGGACGGATTTGTCTTGCTTCTTTGTAGAGGCTTGACCGAGTGATTGATGAAGGCTCTTAGACTCCTTGAGCAAGTTATGATCTTCCTTCAAGTGTCTTTAGCTAGTTGTGGTTCTTCTTTGCTTCAATGAGACTTTGGCCTTGTATCTTGTTGGTACTTAAGCCGAGATGGATTGGTTGATTGTGGAGACTTCGTCCTTCTTGGTACTTTAGCCGAGAGTGAGAGCTTTGTATTGTCTTCGTCCTTCTTGGTACTTTAGTCAATACTTAGCCGGATTGGTGGTAGTGGCGACTTAGTCCTTCTTGATACTTTGGCCGAGTTAGTTGGTGGTTGAGTGGAGGTCTTTGACTTGTTAGATCTTGACCAAATGTTGATGATACGATGGATCGGCTTGCTCTTGTAGATGCTTTGGCCGAGAGTGAATGAGGAGGCTTTTGCATTCATGGTTGAGATGCTTTGCCTAAGTTTGGTGGTAGATGATTTGGTGGTAGATGGTTTTAGTTGCGGTGATTGGCTTCCATTTGATCATGAAGACTTGTGTGATTTAACACTTCTTCTCCCCCCTTCATGATTAAGATGGAAGGCATGAACTATTTCCCTTTCTCGGCTTTGTTCTTCACAAGCTTCATGAGAAAGGTTTCTCATCTTTTCCTTTGGACACCATTCATGGCTTCTTTCATCCTTCTCTTTACTTTTTTCTCTTTAGCACTTCTTTGTTACTTCTTTATGCTTAGGGTTTTTCATGATGATCTCTTTCAATCCTTAGACATGATGATCCTACATCATACCAAAGACAAAAATTGATTTGAGTTTCATGACTAACCGGCACAAGATAATAACCTTTAACAATTTACAAACTATTGATTAACCATTCACAAGTACAAACAAGAATGCAAGGGAGAGTTTAAGACAATAGTTCAAGATGTTCCCTATGTCCTGTGATTAAACCCGAGAATAGTATGCACCTTAACAAGTTCAAGTTTTGGTCTTATAGTTTTGAAATTGACAAATGACCTAAGGCATATATATATAATGAGGAATGAAGATCATTTTGCATAATATTCAACAATACAAATAAAGAGAGTAAAGAGTTTAGAAATGGCATTTTTTATGGTTTTCCTTTGGGAAGATGGTCATTGGGAGAAGTCATTTATCCTTTTAGAGCACCTCAATGGTTAGTCTAAGATTGGATTCATGACTTCTCTTTATGAGAAATTCTCTTGTTTGCTTCTTTACCTACATATAGATTCAAGTTACCAACAAGGGACCATGGTCTTTAGCGCACAATGGCGGACCATGATCTTGAAATACACAAACAAGATTCATTGTAACTTGATAGCTTTCATAACTTAGTTACTCATCTTGTATCATAAACTTAAATGCACATAGGCGGTTTATGACAACAAACATAGATCATCATTCCATCTTCACCTTATATAGATGTTAATGTAGTGAATCATTTCTCCATAAGTCCAAAATTGGATTCATCATGACCTCTCAAAGTATCACCTTTTAAGTGGTCATGGATTCTCTTTTGGATTCATGTTAGTCGAGGTTATGAAGGATTCATCAAGCTCTCGGTGTTTTATCAACACTTATGGAGGCTTGGTTCTCTTCCCTCTAAGAGAGTTTTGGATTCCATAAGACCTTAATTGCTTAGTCACAAGCGGGTCTTTGGTTCCTACTCTTTTGATTAAACCGAAGATCTTTTGGGATTAACCAAGGTTTTAAAATCACTTAGTCTTTCACCAAGATTCAAATCACTTCACCAAACAAGGACTAGTGATTTGGTCTTAGACAAAGACATAAGTGGACCTTGTATCCTAGATCTTTCAAGGACTTAAACCACTTTACTAAAAAAGATTAGTGATTTAAGACTTAAACAAGAAACAAGACTTAGATGTATAGTCGACTAATGTAGTTGATACATGTAATCGACTATGTCACATGACTATATGACATCTGAGTCTTGGAGATTTAAATTCGGACACGCATGAGCACATACTAAAACATTTGAAATTACATGCTCATGAATTTTTTTTAAAATAAACAGGAGGTTATGGATTCAACTATATTGTATTCTCATAAGATACACAAGAAAGGTTCACATACCTTTAGCTCACAAGTCTCAAGCTTTGAGCTTTGAGGTTCTTGTTCATTGCTTAATGCCTTAGCATAGTCGGATTTGGATTCATCAAGGTTCCCTTGGACTCATAAGAGTGGGGAGACCATGGTTCTCATCCTCTTGCTTTCGGCCTTACAAAGATGAAGTAATTACCTTCGGATTTGGATACAACACGTTATCGCTCATGGCGAATCATGGGTCTCATCCTTTTATCTTTGTATCTTAAGAAAAGCATAGAGTTTCGGATTCAACAAGGCATTGTTCTTAAAGAATCAATGAACATGGTTCTCTCACTCTTTAGCTCACAAGTTTCAAGCTTTATGCTTTGAATACTTGGTCATTGTCTAATACCTAAGTTAGATGGATTTTGGATTCATCAAGGTTCCTTTTAAACTCATAAGAGTGAGGAAACAATGGTTCTCATCCACAACTTTCGGCCTAAACAAAGATCTTAAAGAACAACTCAACCAAAAACATCATGTAGCTAGATTTTCAATCTATGCTCACTATGATTCGGTTTTGATTGGATTGTTCTTGAAAGGAACTTGGATTCAACATGTATCTTCACTCATTAAGAGACAAAGAATCATGGTTTTCTTCCTAAGAGGAGCATTGATTCACCTAGATCTTAAGGGTTTTAACCACTCGGATCTTGGTCATTCTTTTCCTCCTCTAGATCTTTGTGTTTATAAGCAAGAAATAAGAAGAAAGAGGTTGAAGATTAGCGGAAGCAACTTACCTAGGTCATCAAGAGCTTATGCTCTGATACCATTTTGGATTTTAGAGATATTAGTGTATAGATCCGAGTTGGTTAGGCTCGGATCTTGAGTGTATAGAAGCGAAGCAAGGTTGCTTGGTTCTTGAGTGTATAAAGAGAGTCTATTGTGTTTAGATTAGAGATTAAGATTAGAGAGAATAGAGAGAATAATTTGTGTATTGAGAAGAGAGGAACCACCTCCTTAAAGGTTTTACAAGAGATTATCAAGAGTATATATAAAGAAAAACGCAACAAGGAAAGCCTCCAACGGCTAGAATTCAAAATGGACACTCCTTTGTCCATTGGTCCATAGCTCTAACGGCTCTTTAGTCTGGCGATGTAGTCGACTATATGACTAAACTACATTAGTCGACTACATGATTCAACTAGATTGTGATGTAGTCGACTATATGTATTCACTACATTATGATGTAGTCGACTACACGCCTCAACTATTCTTTTCCCTTCTTTGATGTATTTTGATCTAATGCCTTTGTAGGTTATCATTAGTCTTAATAATAAGTGTCTCAATGAGATTTGTACTAGTTTGACGAACTTATGAAACATCTAACAACGCGGTTTCTAGGACTCTAAACTAAGTTTCATGCAACCTGAGTGCTTATAAGTGTCTCAATGAGCTTTTGACTAGTTTGACGAACTTTTGAAACATCTAACAACGCGGTTTTTAAGACTCTAAACCAAGTTTCATGCAACATGAGTGCTTATAAGTGTCTCAATGAGCTTTGAACAAGTTTGACGAACTTATGAAACATCTAACAACGCGTTTCTAGGAATCTAAACCAAGTTTCATGCAACATGAGTGCTTATAAGCGTCTCAATGAGCTTTGTACAAGTTTGACGAACTAATGAAACATCTAACAACGCGTTTCTACGACTCTAAACAAAGTTTCATGCAACATGAGTGCTTATAAGTGTCTCAATGAGCTTTGTACTTGTTTGACGAACTTATGAAACATCTAACAACGCGTTTCTAGGACTCTAAACCAAGTTTCATGAAACATGAGTGCTTATAAGTGTCTCAATGAGCTTTGTACAAGTTTGACGAACTTATGAAACATCTAACAACGCGGTTTCTAGGACTCTAAACCAAGTTTCATGCAACATAAATGCTTATAAGTGTCTCAATGAGCTTTGTACTAGTTTGACGAACTTATGAAACATCAAACAACGCGTTTCTAGGACTCTAAACCATGTTTCATGCAACATGAGTGCTTATGTGTCTCAATGAGCTTTTGACTAGTTTGACGAACTTATGAAACATCTAACAACGCCTTTCTAGGACTCTAAACCAAGTTTCATGCAACTTGAGTGCTTATAAGTGTCTCAATGAGCTTTGTACTGGTTTGACGAACTTATGAAACATCTAACAACGCGGTTTCTAGGACTCTAAACCAAGTTTCATGCAACATGAGTGCTTATAAGTGTCTCAATGAGATTTGTACTAGTTTGACGAACTTATGAAACATCTAACAACGCGGTTTCTAGGACTCTAAACTAAGTTTCATGCAACATGAGTGCTTATAAGTGTCTCAATGAGCTTTTGACTAGTTTGACGAACTTATGAAACATCTAACAACGCGGTTTCTAAGACTCTAAACCAAGTTTCATGCAACATGAGTGCTTATAAGTGTCTCAATGAGCTTTGTACAAGTTTGACGAACTTATGAAACATCTAACAACGCGGTTTCTAGGACTCTAAACCAAGTTTCATGCAACATGAGTGCTTATAAGCGTCTCAATGAGCTTTGTATAAGTTTGACGAACTAATGAAACATCTAACAACGTGTTTCTAGGACTCTAAACAAAGTTTCATGCAACATGAGTGCTTATAAGTGTCTCAATGAGCTTTGTACTGTATTGACGAACTTATGAAACATCTAACAACGCGTTTCTAGGACTCTAAACCAAGTTTCATGCAACATGAGTGCTTATAAGTGTCTCAATGAGCTTTGTACAAGTTTGACGAACTTATGAAACATCTAACAACGCGGTTTCTAGGACTCTAAACCAAGTTTCATGCAACATAAATGCTTATAAGTGTCTCAATGAGCTTTGTACTAGTTTGACGAACTTATGAAACATCTAACAACGCGGTTTCTAGGACACTAAACAAAGTTTCATGCAACATGAGTGCTTATAAGTGTCTCAATGAGCTTTTGACTAGTTTGACGAACATATGAAACATCTTACAACGCGGGTTCTATGAATCTAAACCAAGTTTTATACAACATGAGTGCTTATAAGTGTCTCAATGAGCTTTGTACAAGTTTGACGAACTTATGAAACATCTAACAACGCGTTTCTAGGACTCTAAACCAAGTTTCATGCAACATGAGTGCTTATATGTGTCTCAATGAGTATTGTACTAGTTTGACGACCTTATGAAACATCTAACAACGCGGTTTCTAGGACTCTAAACGAAGTTTCATGCAACATGAGTGCTTATAAGTGTCTCAATGAGCTTTGTACTGGTTTGACGAACTTATGAAACATCTAACAACGCGGTTTCTAAGAATCTAAACCAAGTTTCATGCAACATGAGTGTTTATAAGTGTCTCAATGAGCTTTGTACAAGTTTGACGAACTTATGAAACATCTAACAACGCGTTTCTAGGACTCTAAACCAAGTTTCATGCAACATGAGTGCTTATAAGTGTCTCAATGAGCTTTGTACTAGTTTGACGAACTTATGAAACATCTAACAACGCGATTTCTAGGACACTAAACAAAGTTTCATGCAACATGAGTTCTTATAAGTGTCTTAATGAGCTTTTGACTAGTTTGACGAACATATGAAACATCTAACAACGCGGGTTCTAGGACTCTAAACCAAGTTTCATACAACCTGAGTGCTTATAAGTGTCTCAATGAGCTTTGTACAAGTTTGACGAACTTATGAAACATCTAACAATGCATTTCTAGGACACTTAACCAAGTTTCATGCAACATGAGTGCTTATATGTGTCTCAATGAGCTTTTGACTAGTTTGACGAACATATGAAACATCTTACAACGCGGGTTCTAGGACTCTAAACCAAGTTTCATACAACATGAGTGCTTATAAGTGTCTCAATGAGCTTTGTACAAGTTTGATGAACTTATGAAACATCTAACAACGCGTTTCTAGGACTCTAAACCAAGTTTCATGCAACATGAGTGCTTATATGTGTCTCAATGAGCTTTGTACTAGTTTGACGAACTTATGAAACATCTAACAACGCGGTTTCTAGGACTCTAAACGAAGTTTCATGCAACATGAGTGCTTATAAGTGTCTCAATGAGCTTTGTACTGGTTTGACGAACTTATGAAACCTCTAACAACGCGGTTTCTAAGACTCTAAACCAAGTTTCATGCAACATGATTGCTTATAAGTGTCTCAATGAGCTTTGTACAAGTTTGACAAACTTATGAAACATCTAACAACGCGTTTCTAGGACTCTAAACCAAGTTTCGTGCAACATGAGTTCTTATAAGTGTCTCAATGAGCTTTTTACTAGTTTGACGAACTTATGAAACATCTAACAACACGTTTCTAGGAGTCTAAACCAAGTTTCATTCAACATGAATGCTTATTAGTGTCTCAATGAGCTTTGTACAAGTTTGACGAACTTATGAAACATCTAACAACGCCTTTCTAGGACTCTAAACCAAGTTTCATTCAACATGAGTGCTTATAAGTGTCTCAATGAGCTTTGTACTAGTTTGACGAACTTATGAAACATCTAACAACGCAATTTCTAGGACTCTAAACCAAGTTTCATGCAACATGAGTGCTTATAAGTGTCCCAATGAGATTTTTACTAGTTTAACGAACTTATGAAACATGGAACAACGCGTTTCTAGTACTCTAAACGAAGTTTCATGCAACATGAGTGCTTATAAGTGTCTCAATGAGCTTTGTACTAGTTTGACGAACTTATGAAACATCTAACAACGTGGTTTCTAAGACTCTAAACAAAGTTTCATGCAACATGAGTGCTTATAAGTGTCTCAATTAGCTTTGTACTAGTTTGACGAACTTATGAAACATCTAACAACGCGTTTCTAGGACTCTAAACAAAGTTTCATTCCACATGAGTGCTTATAAGTGTCTCAATGAGCTTTGTACAAGTTTTACGAACTTATGAAACATCTAACAACGCTTTCTAGGACTCTAAACCAAGTTTCATGCAACATGAGTGCTTATAAGTGTCTCAATGAGCTTTGTACTTGTTTGACGAACTTATGAAACATCTAACAACGCGTTTCTAGGACTCTAAACCAAGTTTCTCGCAACAAAAGTTCTTATAAGTGTCTCAATGAGCTTTTTACTAGTTTGACGAACTTATGAAACATCTAACAACGCGTTTCTAGGACTCTAAACTAAGTTTCATGCAACATGAGTGTTTATAAGTGTCTCAATGAGTTTTGTACAAGTTTGACGAACTTATGAAACATCTAACAACGCGTTTCTAGGACTCTAAACCAAGTTTCATTCAACATGAGTGCTTATAAGTGTCTCATTGAACTTTGTACTAGTTTGACGAACTTATGAAACATCTAACAACGCGGTTTCTAAGACAGTAAACAAAGTTTCATGCAACATGAGTGCTTATAAGTGTCTCAATGAGCTTTTTGACTAGTTTGACGAACATATGAAACATCTTACAAGGCGGGTTCTAGGACTCTAAACCAAGTTTCATACAACATGAGTGCTTATAAGTGTCTCAATGAGCTTTGTACAAGTTTGACGAACTTATGAAACATCTAACAACGCGTTTCTAGGACTCTAAACCAAGTTTCATGCAACATGAGTGCTTATATGTGTCTCAATGAGCTTTGTACTAGTTTGACGAACTTATGAAACATCTAACAACGCGATTTCTAGGACACTAAACAAAGTTTCATGCAACATGAGTTCTTATAAGTGTCTCAATGAGCTTTTTACTAGTTTGACGAACTTATGAAACATCTAACAACGCGTTTCTAGGACTCTAAACTAAGTTTCATGCAACAAGAGTGTTTATAAGTGTCTCAATGAGTTTTGTACAAGTTTGACGAACTTATGAAACATCTAACAACGCGTTTCTAGGACTCTAAACCAAGTTTCATTCAACATGAGTGCTTATAAGTGTCTCATTGAACTTTGTACTAGTTTGACGAACTTATGAAACATCTAACAACGCGGTTTCTAGGACACTAAACAAAGTTTCATGCAACATGAGTGCTTATAAGTGTCTCAATGAGCTTTTTGACTAGTTTGACGAACATATGAAACATCTTACAACGCGGGTTCTAGGACTCTAAACCAAGTTTCATACAACATGAGTGCTTATAAGTGTCTCAATGAGCTTTGTACAAGTTTGACGAACTTATGAAACATCTAACAACGCGTTTCTAGGACTCTAAACCAATTTTCATGCAACATGAGTGCTTATATGTGTCTCAATGAGCTTTGTACTAGTTTGACGAACTTATGAAACATCTAACAACGCGATTTCTAGGACACTAAACAAAGTTTCATGCAACATGAGTTCTTATAAGTGTCTCAATGAGCTTTTTACTAGTTTGACGAACATATGAAACATCTAAAGACGCGGGTTTTAGGACTCTAAACCAAGTTTCATACAACATGAGTGCTTATAAGTGTCTCAATGAGGTTTGTACAAGTTTGACGAACTTATGAAACATCTAACAACGCGTTTCTAGGACTCTTAACCAAGTTTCATGCAACATGAGTGCTTATATGTGTCTCAATGAGCTTTTGACTAGTTTGACGAACATATGAAACATCTTACAACGCGGGTTCTAGGACTCTAAACCAAGTTTCATACAACATGAGTGCTTATAAGTGTCTCAATGAGCTTTGTACAAGTTTGACGAACTTATGAAACATCTAACAACGCGTTTCTAGGACTCTAAACCAAGTTTCATGCAACATGAATGCTTATATGTGTCTCAATGAGCTTTGTACTAGTTTGACGAACTTATGAAACATCTAACAACGCGGTTTCTAGGACTCTAAACGAAGTTTCATGCAACATGAGTGCTTATAAGTGTCTCAATGAGCTTTGTACTGGTTTGACGAACTAATGAAACATCTAACAACGCGGTTTCTAAGACTGTAAACCAAGTTTCATGCAACATGAGTGCTTCTAAGTGTCTCAATGAGCTTTGTACAAGTTTGCCGAACTTATGAAACATCTAACAACGATTTTCTAGGACTCTAAACCAAGTTTCATGCAACATGAGTTCTTATAAGTGTCTCAATGAGCTTTGTACAAGTTTGACGAACTTATGAAACATCTAACAACGCGTTTCTAGGACTCTAAACCAAGTTTCATTCAACATGAGTGCTTATAAGTGTCTCAATGAGCTTTGTACAAGTTTGACGAACTTACGAAACATCTAACAACGCGTTTCTAGGACTCTAAACCAAGTTTCATTCAACATGAGTGCTTATAAGTGTCTCAATGAGCTTTGTACTAGTTTGACGAACTTATGAAACATCTAACAACGCAGTTTCTAGGACTCAAAACCAAGTTTCATGCAACATGAGTGCTTCTAAGTGTCCCAATGAGATTTGTACTAGTTTGACGAACTTATGAAACATCTAACAACGCGAGTTCTAGGACTCTAAACCAAGTTTCAAACAACATGAGTGCTTATAAGTGTCTCAATGAGCTTTGTACAAGTTTGGCGAACTTATGAAACATCTAACAACACGTTTCTAGGACTCTAAACCAAGTTTCATGCAACATGAGTGCTTATATGTGTCTCAATGAGCTTTGTACTAGTTTGACGAACTTATGAAACATCTAACAACGCGGTTTCTAGGACTCTAAACCAAGTTTCATTCCACATGAGTGCTTATAAGTGTCTCAATGAGCTTTCTACAAGTTTTACGAACTTATGAAACATCTAACAACGCGTTTCTAGGACTCTAAACCAAGTTTCGTGCAACATGAGTGCTTATATGTGTCTCAATGAGCTTTGTACTAGTTTGACGAACTTATGAAACATCTAACAACGCGATTTCTAGGACACTAAACAAAGTTTCATGCAACATGAGTTCTTATAAGTGTCTCAATGAGCTTTTTACTAGTTTGACGAACATATGAAACATCTAAAGACGCGGGTTCTAGGACTCTAAACCAAGTTTCATACAACATGAGTGCTTATAAGTGTCTCAATGAGGTTTGTACAAGTTTGACGAACTTATGAAACATCTAACAACGCGTTTCTAGGACTCTTAACCAAGTTTCATGCAACATGAGTGCTAATATGTGTCTCAATGAGCTTTTGACTAGTTTGACGAACATATGAAACATCTTACAACGCGGGTTCTAGGACTCTAAACCAAGTTTCATACAACATGAGTGCTTATAAGTGTCTCAATGAGCTTTGTACAAGTTTGACGAACTTATGAAACATCTAACAACGCGTTTCTAGGACTCTAAACCAAGTTTCATTCAACATGAATGCTTATATGTGTCTCAATGAGCTTTGTACTAGTTTGACGAACTTATGAAACATCTAACAACGCGGTTTCTAGGACTCTAAACGAAGTTTCATGCAACATGAGTGCTTATAAGTGTCTCAATGAGCTTTGTACTGGTTTGACGAATTAATGAAACATCTAACAACGCGGTTTCTAAGACTGTAAACCAAGTTTCATGCAACATGAGTGCTTCTAAGTGTCTCAATGAGCTTTGTACAAGTTTGACGAACTTATGAAACATCTAACAACGCTTTTCTAGGGATCTAAACCAAATTTCATGCAACATGAGTTCTTATAAGTGTCTCAATGAGCTTTGTACAAGTTTGACGAACTTATGAAACATCTAACAACGCGTTTCTAGGACTCTAAACCAAGTTTCATTCAACATGAGTGCTTATAAGTGTCTCAATGAGCTTTGTACAAGTTTGACGAACTTACGAAACATCGAACAACGCGTTTCTAGGACTCTAAACGAAGTTTCATTCAACATGAGTGCTTATAAGTGTCTCAATGAGCTTTGTACTAGTTTGATGAACTTATGAAACATCTAACAACGCAGTTTCTAGGACTCTAAACCAAGTTTCATGCAACATGAGTGCTTCTAAGTGTCCCAATGAGATTTGTACTAGTTTGACGAACTTATGAAACATGGAACAACGCGTTTCTAGTACTCTAAAGAAGTTTCATGCAACATGAGTGCTTATAAGTGTCTCAATGAGCTTTGTACTGGTTTGACGAATTAATGAAACATCTAACAACGCGGTTTCTAAGACTGTAAACCAAGTTTCATGCAACATGAGTGCTTCTAAGTGTCTCAATGAGCTTTGTACAAGTTTGACGAACTTATGAAACATCTAACAACGCTTTTCTAGGACTCTAAACCAAGTTTCATGCAACATGAGTTCTTATAAGTGTCTCAATGAGCTTTGTACAAGTTTGACGAACTTATGAAACATCTAACAACGCGTTTCTAGGACTCTAAACCAAGTTTCATTCAACATGAGTGCTTATAAGTGTCTCAATGAGCTTTGTACAAGTTTGACGAACTTACGAAACATCTAACAACGCGTTTCTAGGACTCTAAACCAAGTTTCATTCAACATGAGTGCTTATAAGTGTCTCAATGAGCTTTGTACTAGTTTGACGAACTTATGAAACATCTAACAACGCAGTTTCTAGGACTCTAAACCAAGTTTCATGCAACATGAGTGCTTATAAGTGTCTCAATGAGCTTTGTACTAGTTTGACAAACTTATGAAACATCTAACAACGCGGTTTCTAAGACTCTAAACGAAGTGTCATGCAACATGAGTGCTTATAAGTGTCTCAATTAGCTTTGTACTAGTTTGACGAACTTATGAAACATCTAACAACGCGTTTCTAGGACTCTAAACCAAGTTTCATTCCACATGAGTGCTTATAAGTGTCTCAATGAGCTTTGTACAAGTTTTACGAACTTATGAAACATCTAACAACGCGTTTCTAGGACTGTAAACCAAGTTTCGTGCAACATGAGTGCTTATATGTGTCTCAATGAGCTTTGTACTAGTTTGACGAACTTATGAAACATCTAACAACGCGGTTTCTAGCACTCTAAACGAAGTTTCATGCAACATGAGTGCTTATAAGTGTCTCAATGAGCTTTGTACTGGTTTGACGAACTAATGAAACATCTAACAACGCGGTTTCTAAGACTCTAAACCAAGTTTCATGCAACATGAGTGCTTATAAGTGTCTCAATGAGCTTTGTACAAGTTTGACAAACTTATGAAACATCTAACAACGCGTTTCTAGGACTCTAAACCAAGTTTCATGCAACATGAGTTCTTATAAGTGTCTCAATGAGCTTTTTACTAGTTTGACGAACTTATGAAACATCTAACAACGCGTTTCTAGGACTCTAAACCAAGTTTCATTCAACATGAGTTCTTATAAGTGTCTCAATGTGCTTTGTACAAGTTTGACGAACTTATGAAACATCTAACAACGGGTTTCTAGGACTCTAAACCAAGTTTCATTCAACATGAGTGCTTATAAGTGTCTCAATGAGCTTTGTACTAGTTTGACGAACTTATGAAACATCTAACAACGCAGTTTCTAGGAATCTAAACCAAGTTTCATGCAACATGAGTGCTTCTAAGTGTCCCAATGAGATTTGTACTAGTTTGACGAACTTATGAAACATGGAACAACGCGTTTCTAGTACTCTAAAGAAGTTTCATGCAACATGAGTGCTTATAAGTGTCTCAATGAGCTTTGTACTAGTTTGACGAACTTATGAAACATCTAACAACTCGGTTTCTAAGACTCTAAACGAAGTTTCATGCAACATGAGTGCTTATAAGTGTCTCAATTAGCTTTGTACTAGTTTGACGAACTTATGAAACATCTAACAACGCGTTTCTAGGACTCTAAACCAAGTTTCATTCCACATGAGTGCTTATAAGTGTCTCAATGAGCTTTGTACAAGTTTTACGAACTTATGAAACATCTAACAACGCTTTCTAGGACTCTAAACCAAGTTTCATGCAACATGAGTGCTTATAAGTGTCTCAATGAGCTTTGTACTTGTTTGACGAACTTATGAAACATCTAATAACGCGTTTCTAAGACTCTAAACCAAGTTTCATGCAACATGAGTTCTTATAAGTGTCTCAATGAGTTTTTTACTAGTTTGACGAACTTATGAAACATCTAACAACGCGTTTCTAGGACTCTAAACTAAGTTTCATGCAACATGAGTGTTTATAAGTGTCTCAATGAGCTTTGTACAAGTTTGAAGAACTTATGAAACATCTAACAACGCGTTTCTAGGACTCTAAACCAAGTTTTATTCAACATGAGTGCTTATAAGTGTCTCAATGAACTTTGTACTAGTTTGACAAACTTATGAAACATCTAACAACGCGGTTTCTAGGACACTAAACAAAAATTCATGCAACATGAGTGCTTATAAGTGTCTCAATGAGCTTTTTGACTAGTTTGACGAACATATGAAACATCTTACAACGCGGGTTCTAGGACTCTAAACCAAGTTTCATACAACATGAGTGCTTATAAGTGTCTCAATGAGCTTTGTACAAGTTTGACGAACTTATGAAACGTCTAACAACGCGTTTCTAGGACTCTAAACCAAGTTTCATGCAACATGAGTTCTTATAAGTGTCTCAATGAGCTTTTTACTAGTTTGACGAACTTATGAAACATCTAACAACGCGTTTCTAGGACTCTAAACTAAGTTTCATGCAACATGAGTGTTTATAAGTGTCTCAATGAGCTTTGTACAAGTTTGACGAACTTATGAAACATCTAACAACGCGTTTCTAGGACTCTAAACCAAGTTTCATTCAACATGAGTGCTTATAAGTGTCTCAATGAGCTTTGTACTAGTTTGACGAACTTATGAAACATCTAACAACGCATTTTCTAGGACTCTAAACCATGTTTCATGCAACATGAGTGCTTATAAGTGTCTCGATGATATTTGTACTAGTTTGACGAACTTATGAAACATCGAACAACGCGTTTCTAGTACTCTAAACGAAGTTTCATGCAACATGAGTGCTTATAAGTGTCTCAATGAGCTTTGTACTAGTTTGACGAACTTAATGAAACATCTAACAACGCGGTTTCTAAGACTCTAAACGAAGTTTCATGCAACATGAGTGCTTATAAGTGTCTCAATTAGCTTTGTACTAGTTTGACGAACTTATGAAACATCTAACAACACGTTTCTAGGACTCTAAACCAAGTTTCATTCCACATGAGTGCTTATAAGTGTCTCAATGAGCTTTGTACAAGTTTTACGAACTTATGAAACATCTAACAACGCTTTCTAGGACTCTAAACCAAGTTTCATGCAACATGAGTGCTTATAAGTGTCTCAATGAGCTTTGTACTTGTTTGACGAACTTATGAAACATCTAACAACGCGTTTCTAGGACTCTAAACCAATTTTCATGCAACATGAGTTCTTATAAGTGTCTCAATGAGCTTTTTACTAGTTTGACGAATTTATGAAACATCTAACAACGCGTTTCTAGGACTCTAAACTAAGTTACATGCAACATGAGTGTTTATAAGTGTCTCAATGAGTTTTGTACAAGTTTGACGAACTTATGAAACATTTAACAACGCGTTTCTAAGACTCTAAACCAAGTTTCATTCAACATGAGTGCTTATAAGTGTCTCAATGAACTTTGTACTAGTTTGACGAACTTATGAAACATCTATCAACGCAGTTCCTAGGACTCTAAACCAAGTTTCATGCAACATGAGTGCTTATAAGTGTCTCAATGAGCTTTGTACTAGTTTGACGAACTTATGAAACATCTAACAACGCGGTTTCTAGGACTCTAAACGAAGTTTCATGCAACATGAGTGCTTATAAGTGTCTCAATCACCTTTGTACTAGTTTGACGAACTTATGAAACATCTAACAACGCGGTTTCTAAGACTCTAAACCAAGTTTCATACAACATGAGTGTTTATAAGTGTCTCAATGAGCTTTGTACAAGTTTGACGAACTTATGAAACATCTAACAACGCGTTTCTAGGACTCTAAATCAAGTTTCATGCAACATAAATGCTTATAAGTGTCTCAATGAGCTTTGTACTAGTTTGACGAACTTATGGAACATCTAACAACGCGGTTTCTAGGACACTAAACAAAGTTTCATGCAACTTGAGAGCTTATAAGTGTATCAATGAGCTTTTGACTAGTTTGACGAACATATGAAACATCTAACAACGCGGGTTCTAGGACTCTAAACCAAGTTTCATACAACATGAGTGCTTATAAGTGTCTCAATGAGCTTTGTACAAGTTTGACGAACTTATGTAACATTTAACAACGCGTTTCTAGGACTCTTAACCAAGTTTCATGCAACATGAGTGCTTATATGTGTCTCAATGAGCTTTTCACTAGTTTGACGAACATATGAAACATCTTACAATGCGGGTTCTAGGACTCTAAACCAAGTTTCATACAACATGAGTGCTTATAAGTGTCTCAATGAGCTTTGTACAAGTTTGACGAACTTATGAAACATCTAACAACGCGTTTCTAGGACTCTAAACCAAGTTTCATGCAACATGAGTGTTATATGTGTCTCAATGAGCTTTGTACTAGTTTGACGAACTTATGAAACATCTAACTACGCGGTTTCTAAGACTCTAAACCAAGTTTCATGCAACATGAGTGCTTATAAGTGTCTCAATGAGCTTTGTACTAGTTTGACGAACTTATGAAACATCTAACAACGCGGTTTCTAAGACTCAAAACCAAGTTTCATGCAACATGAGTGTTTATAAGTGTCTCAATGAGCTTTGTACAAGTTTGACGAACTTATGAAACATCTAACAACGCGTTTCTAGGACTCTAAACTAAGTTTCATGCAACATGAGTGTTTATAAGTGTCTCAATGAGCTTTGTACAAGTTTTACGAACTTATGAAACATCTAACAACGCTTTCTAGGACTCTAAACCAAGTTTCATGCAACATGAGTGCTTATAAGTGTCTCAATGAGCTTTGTACTTGTTTGACGAACTTATGAAACATCTAACAACGCGTTTCTAGGACTCTAAACTAAGTTTCATGCAACATGAGTTCTTATAAGTGTCTCAATGAGCTTTTTACTAGTTTGACGAATTTATGAAACATCTAACAACGCGTTTCTAGGACTTTAAACTAAGTTACATGCAACATGAGTGTTTATAAGTGTCTCAATAAACTTTGTACAAGTTTGACGAACTTATGAAACATCTAACAACGCGTTTCTAGGACTCTAAACCAAGTTTCATTCAACATGAGTGCTTATAAGCGTCTCAATGAACTTTGTACTAGTTTGACAAACTTATGAAACATCTATCAACGCAGTTCCTAGGACTCTAAACCAAGTTTCATGCAACATGAGTGCTTATAAGTGTCTCAATGAGCTTTGTACTAGTTTGACGAACTTATGAAACATCTAACAACGCGGTTTCTAGGACTCTAAACGAAGTTTCATGCAACATGAGTGCTTATAAGTGTCTCAATCAGCTTTGTACTAGTTTGACGAACTTATGAAACATCTAACAACGCGGTTTCTAAGACTCTAAACCAAGTTTCATACAACATGAGTGTTTATAAGTGTCTCAATGAGCTTTGTACAAGTTTGACGAACTTATGAAACATCTAACAATGCGTTTCTAGGACTCTAAATCAAGTTTCATGCAACATAAATGCTTATAAGTGTCTCAATGAGCTTTGTACTAGTTTGACGAACTTATGAAACATCTAACAACGCGGTTTCTAGGACACTAAACAAAGTTTCATGCAACATGAGAGCTTATAAGTGTCTCAATGAGCTTTTGACTAGTTTGACGAACATATGAAACATCTAACAACGCGAGTTCTAGGACTCTAAACCAAGTTTCATACAACATGAGTGCTTATAAGTGTCTTAATGAGCTTTGTACAAGTTTTAGGAACTTATGAAACATCTAACAACGCGTTTCTAGGACTCTTAACCAAGTTTCATGCAACATGAGTGCTTATATGTGTCTCAATGAGCTTTTGACTAGTTTGACGAACATATGAAACATCTTACAACGCGGGTTCTAGGACTCTAAACCAAGTTTCATACAACATGAGTGCTTATAAGTGTCTCAATGAGCTTTGTACAAGTTTGACGAACTTATGAAACATCTAACAACGCGTTTCTAGGACTCTAAACCAAGTTTCATGCAACATGAGTGCTTATATGTGTCTCAATGAGCTTTGTACTAGTTTGACGAACTTATGAAACATCTAACAACGCGGTTTCTAGGACTCTTAACGAAGTTTCATGCAACATGAGTGCTTATAAGTGTCTCAATGAGCTTTGTACTGGTTTGACGAACTTACGAAACATCTAACTACGCGGTTTCTAAGACTCTAAACCAAGTTTCATGCAACATGAGTGCTTATAAGTGTCTCAATGAGCTTTGTACTAGTTTGACGAACTTATGAAACATCTAACAACGCGGTTTCTAAGACTCAAAACCAAGTTTCATGCAACATGAGTGTTTATAAGTGTCTCAATGAGCTTTGTACAAGTTTGACGAACTTATGAAACATCTAACAACGCGTTTCTAGGACTCTAAACTAAGTTTCATGCAACATGAGTGTTTATAAGTGTCTCAATGAGCTTTGTACAAATTTTACGAACTTAAGAAACATCTAACAACGCTTTCTAGGACTCTAAACCAAGTTTCATGCAACATGAGTGCTTATAAGTGTCTCAATGAGCTTTGTACTTGTTTGACGAACTTATGAAACATCTAACAACGCGTTTCTAGGACTCTAAACCAAGTTTCATGCAACATGAGTTCTTAAAAGTGTCTCAATGAGCTTTTTACTAGTTTGACGAATTTATGAAACATCTAACAACGCGTTTCTAGGACTCTAAACTAAGTTACATGTAACATGAGTGTTTATAAGTGTCTCAATAAACTTTGTACAAGTTTGACGAACTTATGAAACATCTAACAACGCGTTTCTAGGACTCTAAACCAAGTTTCATTCAACATGAGTGCTTATAAGTGTCTCAATGAACTTTGTACTAGTTTGACGAACTTATGAAACATCTATCAACGCAGCTTCCTAGGACTCTAAACCAAGTTTCATGCAACATGAGTGCTTATAAGTGTCTCAATGAGCTTTGTACTAATTTGACGAACTTATGAAACATCTAACAACGCGGTTTCTAGGACTCTAAACGAAGTTTCATGCAACATGAGTGCTTATAAGTGTCTCAATCAGCTTTGTACTAGTTTGACGAACTTATGAAACATCTAACAACGCGGTTTCTAAGACTCTAAACCAAGTTTCATACAACATGAGTGTTTATAAGTGTCTCAATGAGCTTTGTACAAGTTTGACGAACTTATGAAACATCTAACAATGCGTTTCTAGGACTCTAAATCAAGTTTCATGCAACATAAATGCTTATAAGTGTCTCAATGAGCTTTGTACTAGTTTGACGAACTTATGAAACATCTAACAACGCGGTTTCTAGGACACTAAACAAAGTTTCATGCAACATGAGAGCTTATAAGTGTCTCAATGAGCTTTTGACTAGTTTGACGAACATATGAAACATCTAACAACGCGAGTTCTAGGACTCTAAACCAAGTTTCATACAACATGAGTGCTTATAAGTGTCTTAATGAGCTTTGTACAAGTTTTAGGAACTTATGAAACATCTAACAACGCGTTTCTAGGACTCTTAACCAAGTTTCATGCAACATGAGTGCTTATATGTGTCTCAATGAGCTTTTGACTAGTTTGACGAACATATGAAACATCTTACAACGCGGGTTCTAGGACTCTAAACCAAGTTTCATACAACATGAGTGCTTATAAGTGTCTCAATGAGCTTTGTACAAGTTTGACGAACTTATGAAACATCTAACAACGCGTTTCTAGGACTCTAAACCAAGTTTCATGCAACATGAGTGCTTATATGTGTCTCAATGAGCTTTGTACTAGTTTGACGAACTTATGAAACATCTAACAACGCGGTTTCTAGGACTCTTAACGAAGTTTCATGCAACATGAGTGCTTATAAGTGTCTCAATGAGCTTTGTACTGGTTTGACGAACTTACGAAACATCTAACTACGCGGTTTCTAAGACTCTAAACCAAGTTTCATGCAACATGAGTGCTTATAAGTGTCTCAATGAGCTTTGTACTAGTTTGACGAACTTATGAAACATCTAACAACGCGGTTTCTAAGACTCAAAACCAAGTTTCATGCAACATGAGTGTTTATAAGTGTCTCAATGAGCTTTGTACAAGTTTGACGAACTTATGAAACATCTAACAACGCGTTTCTAGGACTCTAAACTAAGTTTCATGCAACATGAGTGTTTATAAGTGTCTCAATGAGCTTTGTACAAATTTTACGAACTTATGAAACATCTAACAACGCTTTCTAGGACTCTAAACCAAGTTTCATGCAACATGAGTGCTTATAAGTGTCTCAATGAGCTTTGTACTTGTTTGACGAACTTATGAAACATCTAACAACGCGTTTCTAGGACTCTAAACCAAGTTTCATGCAACATGAGTTCTTAAAAGTGTCTCAATGAGCTTTTTACTAGTTTGACGAATTTATGAAACATCTAACAACGCGTTTCTAGGACTCTAAACTAAGTTACATGTAACATGAGTGTTTATAAGTGTCTCAATAAACTTTGTACAAGTTTGACGAACTTATGAAACATCTAACAACGCGTTTCTAGGACTCTAAACCAAGTTTCATTCAACATGAGTGCTTATAAGTGTCTCAATGAACTTTGTACTAGTTTGACGAACTTATGAAACATCTATCAACGCAGTTCCTAGGACTCTAAACCAAGTTTCATGCAACATGAGTGCTTATAAGTGTCTCAATGAGCTTTGTACTAATTTGACGAACTTATGAAACATCTAACAACGCGGTTTCTAGGACTCTAAACGAAGTTTCATGCAACATGAGTGCTTATAAGTGTCTCAATCAGCTTTGTACTAGTTTGACGAACTTATGAAACATCTAACAACGCGGTTTCTAAGACTCTAAACCAAGTTTCATACAACATGAGTGTTTATAAGTGTCTCAATGAGCTTTGTACAAGTCTGACGAACTTATGAAACTTCTAACAACGCGTTTCTAGGACTCTAAATCAAGTTTCATGCAACATAAATGCTTATAAGTGTCTCAATGAGCTTTGTACTAGTTTGACGAACTTATGGAACATCTAACAACGCGGTTTCTAGGACACTAAACAAAGTTTCATGCAACTTGAGAGCTTATAAGTGTATCAATAAGCTTTTGACTAGTTTGACGAACATATGAAACATCTAACAACGCGGGTTCTAGGACTCTAAACCAAGTTTCATACAACATGAGTGCTTATAAGTGTCTCAATGAGCTTTGTACAAGTTTGACGAACTTATGAAACATTTAACAACGCGTTTCTAGGACTCTTAACCAAGTTTCATGCAACATGAGTGCTTATATGTGTCTCAATGAGCTTTTGACTAGTTTGAAGAACATATGAAACATCTTACAACGCGGGTTCTAGGACCCTAAACCAAGTTTCATACAACATGAGTGCTTCTAAGTGTCTCAATGAGCTTTGTACAAGTTTGACGAACTTATGAAACATCTAACAACGCGTTTCGAGGACTCTAAACCAAGTTTCATGCAACATGAGTGGTTATATGTGTCTCAATGAGCTTTGTACTAGTTTGACGAACTTATGAAACATCTAACAACGCGGTTTCTTGGACTCTAAACGAAGTTTCATGCAACATGAGTGCTTATAAGTGTCTCAATGAGCTTTGTACTGGGTTGACGAACTTATGAAACATCTAACAACGTGGTTTCTAAGACTCTAAACCAAGTTTCATGCAATATGAGTGCTTATAAGTGTCTCAATGAGCTTTGTACAAGTTTGACAAACTTATGAAACATCTAACAACGCCTTTCTAGGACTCTAAACCAAGTTTCGTGCAACATGAGTTCTTATAAGTGTCTCAATGAGCTTTTTACTAGTTTGACGAACTTATGAAACATCTAACAACGCGTTTCTAGGACTCTAAACTAAGTTTCATGCCACATGAGTGTTTATAAGTGTCTCAATGAGCTTTGTACAGGTTTGACGAACTTATGAAACATCTAACAACACGTTTCTAGGACTCTAAACCAAGTTTCATTCAACATGAGTGCTTATAAGTGTCTCAATGAGCTTTGTACTAGTTTGACGAACTTATGAAACATCTAACAACGCATTTTCTAGGACTCTAAACCAAGTTTCATGCAACATGAGTGCTTATAAGTGTCTCGATGAGATTTGTACTAGTTTGACGAACTTATGAAACATCGAACAACGCGTTTCTAGTACTCTAAACGAAGTTTCATGCAACATGAGTGCTTATAAGTGTCTCAATGAGCTTTGTACTAGTTTGACGAACTTAATGAAACATCTAACAACGCGGTTTCTAAGACTCTAAACGAAGTTTCATGCAACATGAGTGCTTATAAGTGTCTCAATTAGCTTTGTACTAGTTTGACGAACTTATGAAACATCTAACAACGCGTTTCTAGGACTCTAAACCAAGTTTCATTCCACATGAGTGCTTATAAGTGTCTCAATGAGCTTTGTACAAGTTTTACGAA
This sequence comes from Cochlearia excelsa, assembly GCA_963556525.1. Classification (NCBI taxonomy): domain Eukaryota; kingdom Viridiplantae; phylum Streptophyta; class Magnoliopsida; order Brassicales; family Brassicaceae; genus Cochlearia; species Cochlearia excelsa. The sequence goes on along the minus strand of OY748327.1, from coordinate 30,804,311 downwards.
CTTATGAAACATCTAACAACGCTTTCTAGGACTCTAAACCAAGTTTCATGCAATATGAGTGCTTATAAGTGTTTCAATGAGCTTTGTACTTGTTTGACGAACTTATGAAACATCTAACAACGCGTTTCTAGGACTCTAAACCAATTTTCATGCAACATGAGTTCTTATAAGTGTCTCAATGAGCTTTTTACTAGTTTGACGAATTTATGAAACATCTAACAACGCGTTTCTAGGACTCTAAACCAAGTTTCATGCAACATGAGTGCTTATAAGTGTCTCAATGAGCTTTGTACTAGTTTGACGAACTTATGAAACATCTAACAACGCGGTTTCTAGGACTCTAAATGAAGTTTCATGCAACATGAGTGCTTATAAGTGTCTCAATGAGCTTTGTACTAGTTTGACGAACTTATGAAACATCTAACAACGCGGTTTCTAAGACTCTAAACCAAGTTTCATGCAACATGAGTGTTTATAAGTGTCTCAATGAGCTTTGTACAAGTTTGACGAACTTATGAAACATCTAACAATGCGTTTCTAGGACTCTAAATCAAGTTTCATGCAACATAAATGCTTATAAGTGTCTCAATGAGCTTTGTACTAGTTTGACGAACTTATGAAACATCTAACAACGCGGTTTCTAGGACACTAAACAAAGTTTCATGCAACATGAGAGCTTATAAGTGTCTCAATGAGCTTTTGACTAGTTTGACGAACATATAAAACATCTTACAATGCGGGTTCTAGGACTCTAAACCAAGTTTCATACAACATGAGTGCTTATAAGTGTCTCAATGAGATTTGTACAAGTTTGACGAACTTATGAAACATCTAACAACGCGTTTCTAGGAATCTAAACCAAGTTTCATGCAACATGAGTGCTTATAAGTGTCTCAATGAGCTTTGTACTGGTTTGACGAACTTATGAAACATCTAACTACGCGGTTTCTAAGACTCTAAACCAAGTTTCATGCAACATGAGTGTTTATAAGTGTCTCAATGAGCTTTGTACTAGTTTGACGAACTTATGAAACATCTAACAACGCGGTTTCTAAGACTCAAAACCAAGTTTCATGCAACATGAGTGTTTATAAGTGTCTCAATGAGCTTTGTACAAGTTTGACGAACTTATGAAACATCTAACAACGCGTTTCTAGGACTCTAAACTAAGTTTCATGCAACATGAGTGTTTATAAGTGTCTCAATGAGCTTTGTACAAGTTTTACGAACTTACGAAACATCTAACAACGCTTTCTAGGACTCTAAACCAAGTTTCATGCAACATGAGTGCTTATAAGTGTCTCAATGAGCTTTGTACTTGTTTGACGAACTTATGAAACATCTAACAACGCGTTTCTAGGACTCTAAACCAAGTTTCATGCAACATGAGTTCTTATAAGTGTCTCAATGAGCTTTTTACTAGTTTGACGAATTTATGAAACATCTAACAACGCGTTTCTAGGACTCTAAACTAAGTTACATGCAACATGAGTGTTTATAAGTGTCTCAGTAAACTTTGTACAAGTTTGACGAACTTATGAAACATCTAACAACGCGTTTCTAGGACTCTAAACCAAGTTTCATTCAACATGAGTGCTTATAAGTGTCTCAATGAACTTTGTACTAGTTTGACGAACTTATGAAACATCTATCAACGCAGTTCCTAGGACTCTAAACCAAGTTTCATGCAACATGAGTGCTTATAAGTGTCTCAATGAGCTTTGTACTAGTTTGACGAACTTATGAAACATCTAACAACGCGGTTTCTAGGACTCTAAACGAAGTTTCATGCAACATGAGTGCTTATAAGTGTATCAATCAGCTTTGTACTAGTTTGACGAACTTATGAAACATCTAACAACGCGGTTTCTAAGACTCTAAACCAAGTTTCATACAACATGAGTGTTTATAAGTGTCTCAATGAGCTTTGTACAAGTTTGACGAACTTATGAAACATCTAACAATGCGTTTCTAGGACTCTAAATCAAGTTTCATGCAACATAAATGCTTATAAGTGTCTCAATGAGCTTTGTACTAGTTTGACGAACTTATGAAACATCTAACAACGCGGTTTCTAGGACACTAAACAAAGTTTCATGCAACATGAGAGCTTATAAGTGTCTCAATGAGCTTTTGACTAGTTTGACGAACATATGAAACATCTAACAACGCGAGTTCTAGGACTCTAAACCAAGTTTCATACAACATGAGTGCTTATAAGTGTCTTAATGAGCTTTGTACAAGTTTGACGAACTTATGAAACATCTAACAACGCGTTTCTAGGACTCTTAACCAAGTTTCATGCAACATGAGTGCTTATATGTGTCTCAATGAGCTATTGACTAGTTTGACGAACATATGAAACATCTTACAACGTGGGTTCTAGGACTCTAAACCAAGTTTCATACAACATGAGTGCTTATAAGTGTCTCAATGAGCTTTGTACAAGTTTGACGAACTTATGAAACATCTAACAACGCGTTTCTAGGACTCTAAACCAAGTTTCATGCAACATGAGTGCTTATATGTGTCTCAATGAGCTTTGTACTAGTTTGACGAACTTATGAAACATCTAACAACTCGGTTTCTAGGACTCTAAACGAAGTTTCATGCAACATGAGTGCTTATAAGTGTCTCAATGAGCTTTGTACTGGTTTGACGAACTTATGAAACATCTAACTACGCGGTTTGTAAGACTCTAAACCAAGTTTCATGCAACATGAGTGCTTATAAGTGTCTCAATGAGCTTTGTACTAGTTTGACGAACTTATGAAACATCTAACAACGCGGTTTCTAAGACTCAAAACCAAGTTTCATGCAACATGAGTGTTTATAAGTGTCTCAATGAGCTTTGTACAAGTTTGACGAACTTATGAAACATCTAACAACACGTTTCTAGGACTCTAAACTAAGTTTCATGCAACATGAGTGTTTATAAGTGTCTCAATGAGCTTTGTACAAGTTTTACGAACTTATGAAACATCTAACAACGCTTTCTAGGACTCTAAACCAAGTTTCATGCAACATGAGTGCTTATAAGTGTCTCAATGAGCTTTGTACTTGTTTGACGAACTTATGAAACATCTATCAACGCTTTTCTAGGACTCTAAACCAATTTTCATGCAACATGAGTTCTTATAAGTGTTTCAATGAGCTTTTTACTAGTTTGACGAATTTATGAAACATCTAACAACGCGTTTCTAGGACTCTAAACCAAGTTTCATGCAACATGAGTGCTTATAAGTGTCTCAATGAGCTTTGTACTAGTTTGACGAACTTATGAAACATCTAACAACGCGGTTTCTAGGACTCTAAATGAAGTTTCATGCAACATGAGTGCTTATAAGTGTCTCAATGAGCTTTGTACTAGTTTGACGAACTTATGAAACATCTAACAACGCGGTTTCTAAGACTCTAAACCAAGTTTCATGCAACATGAGTGTTTATAAGTGTCTCAATGAGCTTTGTACAAGTTTGACGAACTTATGAAACATCTAACAATGCGTTTCTAGGACTATAAATCAAGTTTCATGCAACATAAATGCTTATAAGTGTCTCAATGAGCTTTGTACTAGTTTGACGAACTTATGAAACATCTAACAACGCGGTTTCTAGGACACTAAACAAAGTTTCATGCAACATGAGAGCTTATAAGTGTCTCAATGAGCTTTTGACTAGTTTGACAAACATATAAAACATCTAACAACGCGAGTTCTAGGACTCTAAACCAAGTTTCATACAACATGAGTGCTTATAAGTGTCTCAATGAGTTGTACAAGTTTGACGAACTTATGAAACATCTAACAACGCGTTTCTAGGACTCTTAACCAAGTTTCATGCAACATGAGTGCTTATATGTGTCTCAATGAGCTTTTGACTAGTTTGACAAACATATGAAACATCTTACAACGCGGGTTCTAGGACTCTAAACCAAGTTTCATACAACATGAGTGCTTATAAGTGTCTCAATGAGCTTTGTACAAGTTTGACGAACTTATGAAACATCTAACAACGCGTTTCTAGGACTCTAAACCAAGTTTCATGCAACATGAGTGCTTATATGTGTCTCAATGAGCTTTGTACTAGTTTGACGAACTTATGAAACATCTAACAACGCGGTTCTAGGACTCTAAACTAAGTTTCATGCAACATGAGTGTTTATAAGTGTCTCAATGAGCTTTGTACAAGTTTGACGAACTTATGAAACATCTAACAACGCGTTTCTAGGACTCTAAAGCAAGTTTCATTCAACATTAGTGCTTATAAGTGTCTCAATGAGCTTTGTACTAGTTTGACGAACTTATGAAACATCTAACAACGCAGTTTCTAGGACTCTAAACCAAGTTTCATGCAACATGAGTGCTTATAAGTGTCCCAATGAGATTTGTACTAGTTTGACGAACTTAAGAAACATGGAACAACGCATTTCTAGTACTCTAAACGAAGTTTCATGCAATATGAGTGCTTATAAGTGTCTCAATGAGCTTTGTACTAGTTTGACGAACTTATGAAACATCTAACAACGCGGTTTCTAAGACTCTAAACCAAGTTTCATGCAACATGAGTGTTTATAAGTGTCTCAATGAGCTTTGTACAAGTTTGACGAACTTATGAAACATCTAACAACGCGTTTCTAGGACTCTAAATCAAGTTTCATGCAACATAAATGCTTATAAGTGTCTCAATGAGCTTTGTACTAGTTCGACGAACTTATGGAACATCTAACAACGCGGTTTCTAGGACACTAAACAAAGTTTCATGCAACTTGAGACCTTATAAGTGTCTCAATGAGCTTTTGACTAGTTTGACGAACATATGAAACATCTAACAACGCGGGTTCTAGGACTCTAAACCAAGTTTCATACAACATGAGTGCTTATAAGTGTCTCAATGAGCTTTGTACAAGTTTGACGAACTTATGAAACATCTAACAACACGTTTCTAGGACTCTTAACCAAGTTTCATGCAACATGAGTGCTTATATGTGTCTCAATGAGCTTTTGACTAGTTTGAAGAACATATGAAACATCTTACAACGCGGGTTCTAGGACCCTAAACCAAGTTTCATACAACATGAGTGCTTATAAGTGTCTCAATGAGCTTTGTACAAGTTTGACGAACTTATGAAACATCTAACAACGCGTTTCTAGGACTCTAAACCAAGTTTCATGCAACATGAGTGCTTATATGTGTCTCAATGAGCTTTGTACTAGTTTGACGAACTTATGAAACATTTAACAACGCGGTTTCTTGGACTCTAAACGAAGTTTCATGCAACATGAGTGCTTATAAGTGTCTCAATGAGCTTTGTACTGGGTTGACGAACTTATGAAACATCTAACAACGAGGTTTCTAAGACTCTAAACCAAGTTTCATGCAATATGAGTGCTTATAAGTGTCTCAATGAGCTTTGTACAAGTTTGACAAACTTATGAAACATCTAACAACGCGTTTCTAGGACTCTAAACCAAGTTTCGTGAAACATGAGTTCTTATAAGTGTCTCAATGAGCTTTTTACTAGTTTGACGAACTTATGAAACATCTAACAACGCGTTTCTAGGACTCTAAACCAAGTTTCATTCAACATGAGTGCTTATAAGTGTCTCAATGAGCTTTGTACTAGTTTGACGAACTTATGAAACATCTAACAACGCATTTTCTAGGACTCTAAACCAAGTTTCATGCAACATGAGTGCTTATAAGTGTCTCGATGAGATTTGTACTAGTTTGATGAACTTATGAAACATCGAACAAAGCGTTTCTAGTACTCTAAACGAAGTTTCATGCAACATGAGTGCTTATAAGTGTCTCAATGAGCTTTGTACTAGTTTGACGAACTTAATGAAACATCTAACAACGCGGTTTCTAAGACTCTAAACGAAGTTTCATGCAACATGAGTGCTTATAAGTGTCTCAATTAGCTTTGTACTAGTTTGACGAACTTATGAAACATCTAACAACGCGTTTCTAGGACTCTAAACCAAGTTTCATTCCACATGAGTGCTTATAAGTGTCTCAATGAGCTTTGTACAAGTTTTACGAACTTATGAAACATCTAACAACGCTTTCTAGGACTCTAAACCAAGTTTCATGCAACATGAGTGCTTATAAGTGTCTCAATGAGCTTTGTACTTGTTTGACGAACTTATGAAACATCTATCAACGCTTTTCTAGGACTCTAAACCAATTTTCATGCAACATGAGTTCTTATAAGTGTCTCAATGAGCTTTTTACTAGTTTGACGAATTTATGAAACATCTAACAACGCGTTTCTAGGACTCTAAACCAAGTTTCATGCAACATGAGTGCTTATAAGTGTCTCAATGAGCTTTGTACTAGTTTGACGAACTTATGAAACATCTAACAACGCGGTTTCTAGGACTCTAAATGAAGTTTCATGCAACATGAGTGCTTATAAGTGTCTCAATGAGCTTTGTACTAGTTTGACGAACTTATGAAACATCTAACAACGCGGTTTCTAAGACTCTAAACCAAGTTTCATGCAACATGAGTGTTTATAAGTGTCTCAATGAGCTTTGTACAAGTTTGACGAACTTATGAAACATCTAACAATGCGTTTCTAGGACTATAAATCAAGTTTCATGCAACATAAATGCTTATAAGTGTCTCAATGAGCTTTGTACTAGTTTGACGAACTTATGAAACATCTAACAACGCGGTTTCTAGGACACTAAACAAAGTTTCATGCAACATGAGAGCTTATAAGTGTCTCAATGAGCTTTTGACTAGTTTGACAAACATATAAAACATCTAACAACGCGAGTTCTAGGACTCTAAACCAAGTTTCATACAACATGAGTGCTTATAAGTGTCTCAATGAGTTGTACAAGTTTGACGAACTTATGAAACATCTAACAACGCGTTTCTAGGACTCTTAACCAAGTTTCATGCAACATGAGTGCTTATATGTGTCTCAATGAGCTTTTGACTAGTTTGACGAACATATGAAACATCTTACAACGCGGGTTCTAGGACTCTAAACCAAGTTTCATACAACATGAGTGCTTATAATTGTCTCAATGAGCTTTGTACAAGTTTGACGAACTTATGAAACATCTAACAACGCGTTTCTAGGACTCTAAACCAAGTTTCATGCAACATGAGTGCTTATATGTGTCTCAATGAGCTTTGTACTAGTTTGACGAACTTATGAAACATCTAACAACGCGGTTCTAGGACTCTAAACTAAGTTTCATGCAACATGAGTGTTTATAAGTGTCTCAATGAGCTTTGTACAAGTTTGACGAACTTATGAAACATCTAACAACGCGTTTCTAGGACTCTAAAGCAAGTTTCATTCAACATTAGTGCTTATAAGTGTCTCAATGAGCTTTGTACTAGTTTGACGAACTTATGAAACATCTAAAAACGCAGTTTCTAGGACTCTAAACCAAGTTTCATGCAACATGAGTGCTTATAAGTGTCCCAATGAGATTTGTACTAGTTTGACGAACTTAAGAAACATGGAACAACGCATTTCTAGTACTCTAAACGAAGTTTCATGCAATATGAGTGCTTATAAGTGTCTCAATGAGCTTTGTACTAGTTTGACGAACTTATGAAACATCTAACAACGCGGTTTCTAAGACTCTAAACCAAGTTTCATGCAACATGAGTGTTTATAAGTGTCTCAATGAGCTTTGTACAAGTTTGACGAACTTATGAAACATCTAACAACGCGTTTCTAGGACTCTAAATCAAGTTTCATGCAACATAAATGCTTATAAGTGTCTCAATGAGCTTTGTACTAGTTTGACGAACTTATGAAACATCTAACAACGCGGTTTCTAAGACTCTAAACCAAGTTTCATGCAACATGAGTGTTTATAAGTGTCTCAATGAGCTTTGTACAAGTTTGACGAACTTATGAAACATCTAACAACGCGTTTCTAGGACTCCAAATCAAGTTTCATGCAACATAAATGCTTATAAGTGTCTCAATGAGCTTTGTACTAGTTCGACGAACTTATGGAACATCTAACAACGCGGTTTCTAGGACACTAAACAAAGTTTCATGCAACTTGAGAGCTTATAAGTGTCTCAATGAGCTTTTGACTAGTTTGACGAACATATGAAACATCTAACAACGCGGGTTCTAGGACTCTAAACCAAGTTTCATACAACATGAGTGCTTATAAGTGTCTCAATGAGCTTTGTACAAGTTTGACGAACTTATGAAACATCTAACAACACGTTTCTAGGACTCTTAACCAAGTTTCATGCAACATGAGTGCTTATATGTGTCTCAATGAGCTTTTGACTAGTTTGACGAACATATGAAACATCTTACAACGCGGGTTCTAGGACTCTAAACCAAGTTTCATACAACATGAGTGCTTATAAGTGTCTCAATGAGCTTTGTACAAGTTTGACGAACTTATGAAACATCTAACAACGCGTTTCTAGGACTCTAAAGCAAGTTTCATTCAACATTAGTGCTTATAAGTGTCTCAATGAGCTTTGTACTAGTTTGACGAACTTATGAAACATCTAACAACGCAGTTTCTAGGACTCTAAACCAAGTTTCATGCAACATGAGTGCTTATAAGTGTCCCAATGAGATTTGTACTAGTTTGACGAACTTAAGAAACATGGAACAACGCATTTCTAGTACTCTAAACGAAGTTTCATGCAACATGAGTGCTTATAAGTGTCTCAATGAGCTTTGTACTAGTTTGACGAACTTATGAAACATCTAACAACGCGGTTTCTAAGACTCTAAACCAAGTTTCATGCAACATGAGTGTTTATAAGTGTCTCAATGAGCTTTGTACAAGTTTGACGAATTTATGAAACATCTAACAACGCGTTTCTAGGACTTTAAATCAAGTTTCATGCAACATAAATGCTTATAAGTGTCTCAATGAGCTTTGTACTAGTTCGACGAACTTATGGAACATCTAACAACGCGGTTTCTAGGACACTAAACAAAGTTTCATGCAACTTGAGAGCTTATAAGTGTCTCAATGAGCTTTTGACTAGTTTGACGAACATATGAAACATCTAACAACGCGGGTTCTAGGACTCTAAACCAAGTTTCATACAACAAGAGTGCTTATAAGTGTCTCAATGAGCTTTGTACAAGTTTGACGAACTTATGAAACATCTAACAACGCGTTTCTAGGACTCTAAACCAAGTTTCATGCAACATGAGTGCTTATATGTGTCTCAATGAGCTTTGTACTAGTTTGACGAACTTATGAAACATCTAACAACGCGATTTCTTGGACTCTAAACGAAGTTTCATGCAACATGAGTGCTTATAAGTGTCTCAATGAGTTTTGTACTGGTTTGACGAACTTATGAAACATCTAACAACGCGGTTTCTAAGACTCTAAACCTGTTTCATAAGTTCGTCAAACCTGTACAAAGCTCATTTAGACACTTATTAACACTCATGTTGAATGAAACTTGGTTTAGAGTCGTAGATACGCGTTGTTAGATGTTTCTTAAGTTCGTGAAACTTGTACCAAGCTCAAGTGGAGTGTCTACCATTCGACAAAAGACATCATTCTACCTATCCGTCAACTCGGTTAAAGCATCTTCCATGACCAAGACCATCACTTGGCCTAGTGAGAACAAGGCCGAGCCAATTCAGCAAAACGGCGCTCGGACATATGCGAAACCGGCGCTCGTACACCGGCGCTCGCATGCTCGACATAGGCGCTCGGATGCTCCATATAGGTGCTCGGATGCTCGACATAGGCGCTCGGATGCTCCACATAGGTGCTCGGATGCTCGACATAGGCGCTCAGACACACTCGGATGCTCGGACATAGGCGCTCGGACACCGACTCGGACGCTCGGACATAGGCACTCGGTCACTTGCGCCCAGGCATCGAACACACAACAAATTTTCGATCAACACTAGGCTCGGCCAAGTACCTAGCAACGACAAAGCCGAGCCATCCATGTTTTAGAAAGAGACCGACCAAGCAATATGACCAAATCGACTCTACTCACTCTCGGCCAAAGCAACTCTCAATTGCAAAGGCCTAATCTTGCTACTCGGCTTGTGCATCTACCAAGGGCAAAGCCGAAACAAAGTCCACCTTGTTCCAATTGCACAAAGAAGAAAGTGCAACTACGAGAAAACCAAAACCACTACGAACTAAAGGTTGTCCCTAAACTCTAAAACTCTTCATTTAAAATAAACATGCAATAAGAACTAGAGCCGCACCATAATCTTGCTTAATTCTTGATTGTCTATTTATCCTAATTGAATCTCTTGAAATTTGCTAAAAGAACTTAGGTTTAAATATGGCAAAATTACTCATTAGTTCATTGATGGCATATATACTTAAGAAAAGTTTGTGAGCATATCTATCTAGTTTTATCAAGTTAACCATACACTAAACTCTTTGTACTTCTTGAATCTCTTGAAGGTCCAAAGGAAACGAAGGTGAAGTGAGCATTCTCGGTAACTTGGATAACAAGAAGAAAGCCACCAAGAAGCAATAAAGAGAAAGAGAAAGGGAGCCTTTCGGTCAAAACCATTCACACCCAAGCTTGTGAAGAACAAAGCCGTGAATGAGAATCAAGATCATGCCAAACATTGAGCAATCTATGGAAGTGTGAAGAGCATATAAAGATTGTCAAGTATGAGAAAAACCTTAAATAAGAAACATCAAGAAGCAAGAAGCCAAGATTGTTCTATCTTAAGCGGGAGTTACGGAAGACCCCTAACCGAATTAACTTACACTCTTTTTCCTTAGATGTGGTTTAATCCCAAGTGGTTTTCCCATCTAAGGTTTTAATGAGGTTTGTTAAACGGTTGATAGATGTTTTCTAAGTTCGTCAAACTTGTACAAAGCTCATTGAGACACATATAACAACTCATGTTGCATGAAACTTGGTTTAGAGTCCTAGAAACGCGTTGTTAGATGTTTCATAAGTTCGTGAAACTTGTACAAAGCTCATTGGGGAACTTATAAGCACTCATGTTGCATGAAACTTGGTTTAGAGTCCTAGAAACGTGTTTTTAAATGTTTCATAAGTTAGTAAAACTTGTACATAACTAAATGATACACTTATAATCACTCATGGTGCATGAAATTTGGTTTAGAGTGTTAGAAGCGCGTTGTTAGATTTTTCTTAAGTTCGTGAAACTTGTAGAAAGCTCATTGAGACATTTATAAGCACTCATGTTTCATGAAACTTTGTTTAAAGTCCTAGAAACGCGCTGTTAGTGTTTCATAAGTTCGTAAAACTTGTACAAAGCTCATTGAGACACTTATAAGCATTCATGTTGCATGAAACTTGGTTTAGAGTCCTAGAAACGCGATGATAGATATTTCATAGGTTCGTGAAACTTGTACAAAGCTCATTGAGACACTTATAACAATTCATGTTGCCTGAAACTTGGTTTAGAGTCCTAGAAACGCGTTGTTTGATGTTTCATAAGTTCGTGAAACTTGTACAAAGCTCATTGGAGAACTTATAAGCACTCATGTTGCACGAAACTTGGTTTAGTCCTAGAAACCACGTTGTTAGATGTTTCATAAGTTCGTCAAAATTTAACAAAGCTCATTGAGGAACTTATAAGCACTCTTGTTCCATGAAACTTGGTTTAGAGTCCTAGAATCCACGTTGTTAGATGTTTCATAAATTCGTCAAACTTTAACAAAGCTCATTGAGACACTTATAAGAACTCTTATTTCATGAAACTTGGTTTAGAGTCCTAGAAACACATTGTTAGATGTTTCATAAGTTCGTGAAACTTGTACAAACCTCATTGAGGAACTTATAAGCACTCATTTGGCATGAAACTTGGTTTAGAGTCGTAGAAACACGTTTTTAGATGTTTCATAAGTTCGTGAAACTTGTACAAAGCTCATTGAGACACTTATAAGCATTCATGTTGCATGAAACTTGGTTTAGAGTCCTAAAACCGCGATGATAGATGTTTCATAAGTTCGTGAAACTTGTACAATGCTCATTTAGACACTTATAACAACTCATGTTAAATGAAACTTGGTTTAGAGTCCTAGAAACGCGTTGTTAGATGTTTTATAAGTTCATCAAACTTGTACAAAGCTCATTAGGCAACTTATAAGCACTCATGTTTCAAGAAACTTGGCTTAGAATCCTAGAAACGCATTGTTATAAGCACTCATGTTGCATGAAACTTGATTTTGAGTCCTAGAAACGCGATGATAGATGTTTCATAAGTTTGTCAAACTTGTACAAAGCTAATTGAGACACTTAATAACAACTCATGTTGCATGAAACTTGGTACTTAAGAATACTAGAAACGCGTTGTTAGATGTTTCATGAGTTCGTGAAAATTGTACAAAGCTCATTGGGGAACTTATAAGCACTCATGTTGCATGAAATTTGGTTTAGAGTCCTAGAAACGCGTTTTTAGATGTTTCATAAGTTAGTAAAACTTGTACAAAACTCATTGATACACTTATAATCACTCATGTTGCATGAAACTTGGTTTAGAGTCCTAGAAACGCGTTGTTAGATGTTTCATAAGTTCGTGAAACTTTGTTTAGAGTCCTCAAAACGTGTTGTTAGATGTTTTATAAGTTCATCAAACTTTAACTAAGGTCATTGAGACACTTATAAGCACTCATGTTGCATCAAACATGTTTTAAAGTCGTAGAAACGCGTTGTTAGATGTTTTATATGTTCGTGAAACTTGTACAAAGCTTATTGAGGAACTTATAAGCACTCATGTTGCATGAAACTTGGTTTAGAGTCCTAGAAACGCGTTTTTAAATGTTTAATAAGTTAGTAAAACTTTTACAAAACTCATTGATACACATCTAATCACTCATGTTGCATGAAATTTGGTTTAGAGTCCTAGAAATGCGTTGTTAGATGTTTCATAAGTTCCTGAAACTTGTACAAAGCTTATTGAGACACTTATAAGCACTCATGTTTCATGAAACTTGGTTTAGAGTCCTAGAAAAACGTTGTTAGATGTTTTATAAGTTTGTAAAACTTGTACAAAGGTCATTGAGACACTTATAAGCATTCATGTTGCATGAAACTTGGTTTAGAGTCCAAAAAACGCGATGATAGATGTTTCATAAGTTCGTGAAACTTGTACAAAGCTCATTGAGACACTTGTAACCACTCATGTTGCATGAAACTTGGTTTAGAGTCCTAGAAACGCGTTGTTAGATGTTTCATAAGTTCGTGAAACTTGTACGAAGCTCATTGGGGAATTTTTAAGCATTCATGTTGCATGAAACTTGGTTTAGAGTCCTAGAAATGCGCTTTTAGATGTTTCATAAGTTCGTAAAACTTGTACAAAGCTCATTGATACACTTATAATCATTCATGTTGCATGAAACTTGGTTTAGAGTCCTAGGAACGCGTTGTTAGATGTTTAAAAAGTTCGTAAAACTTGTACAAAGCTCATTGAGACACTTATAAGCACTCATGTTGAATGAAACTTGATTTAGAGTCCTAGAAACGCGATGATAGATGTTTCATAAGTTTGTCAAACTTGTTCAAAGCTCATTGAGACACTTATAATAACTCATGTTGCACGAAATTTGGTTTAGAGTACTTGAAACGCGTTCTTAGATATTTCATAAGTTCGTGAAATTTGTACAAAGCTCATTGGGGAACTTATAGGCACTGATGTTGCATGAAACTTGGTTTAGAGTCCTTGAAACGCGTTTTTAGATGTTTCATAAGTTAGTAAAACTTGGACAAAACTCATTGATACACTTATAATCACTCATGTTGCATAAAACTTGGTTTAGAGTCCTAGAAACGCACTGTTAGATGTTTCATAAGTTCTTCAAACTGGGTTTAGAGTCCTAGAAAAGTGTTGTTAGATGTTTTATAAGTTCGTCAAATTTTAACTAAGGTCATTTTGACACTTATAAGCACTCATGTTGCATCAAACATGTTTTAGAGTCCTAGAAACGCGTTATTAGATGTTTCATATGTTCGTGAAACTTGTACAAATCTTATTGAGGAACTTATAAGCATTCATGTTGCATTAAACTTGGTTTAGAGTCCTAGAAACGCGCTTTTAGATGTTTTATAAGTTCGTGAAACTTGTACAAAGCTCATTGAGAAACTTTTAAGCACTCATGTTGTAGGAAACTTGGTTTAGAGTCCTAGAAACGCGTTGTTAGATGTTTCATAAGTTCATCAAACTTGTACAAAGCTCATTGAGACACTTATAAGCACTCATGTTACATGAAATTTGGTTTAGAGTCCTAGAAATGCGTTGTTATATGTTTCATAAGTTCTTGAATATTGTACAAACCTCATTGAGGAACTTATAAGCACTCATGTTGCATGAAATTTGGTTTAGAGTCCAAGAAACGGGTGTTAGATGTTTCATAAGTTCGTCAAACCTGTACAAAGCTCATTTAGACACTTATTAACACTCATGTTGAATGAAACTTGGTTTAGAGTCGTAGATACGCGTTGTTAGATGTTTCTTAAGTTCGTGAAACTTGTACCAAGCTCATTGAGACACTTAAAAGCACTGATGTTGCATGAAACTTGGTTTACAGTCCTAGAAAATTGTTGTTAAATGTTACATAAGTTCGTCAAACTTGTACAAAGGTCATTGAGACACTTATAAGCACTCAGGTTGCATGAAACATGGTTTAGAGTCCTAGCAACAACGTTGGTAGATGTTTCATAAGTTCGTCAAACTTTAACAAAGCTCATTGAGGAACTTATAAGCACTATTGTTGCATGAAACTTGGTTTAGAGTCGTAGAAACACGTTGTTATATGTTTCATAAATTCGTCAAACTTGTACAAAGCTCATTGAGACACTTATAAGCACTCATGTTGAATGAAACTTGGTTTAGAGTCCCATAAACGCGTTGTTAGATGTTTCATAAGATCGTCAAACTTGTACAAAGCTCATTGAGACACTTATAAGCACTCATGTTGTATGAAACTTGGTTTAGAGTCCTAGAAACCAAGTTATTAAATGTTTCATAAGTTCGTCAAACTTGTACAAAGTTCATTAAGACACTTATAACCACTCATGTGGCAAGAAACTTGGTTTAGAGTTCTAGAAACGCGTTGTTAGATGTTTCATAAGTTCGTCAAACTTGTACAAAGCTCATTGAGGAACTTATAAGATCTCATGTTGCATGAAATTTGGTTTAGAGTCCTAGAAACGCGTTGTTAGATGTTTCATAAGTTCGTCAAACTTGTACAAATCTCATTGAGACACATATAAAAAATCATGTTGCATGAAACTTGGTTTAGAGTCTTAGAAACTCGTTGTTAGATGTTTCATAAGTTCGTGAAACTTGTACAAAGCTCATTGAGACACTATTAAGCACTCATGTTTAATGAAATTTGGTTTAGAGACCTAGAAACACGTTGTTAGATATTTCATAAGTTCGTAACAGTTGTACAAAGCTCATTGGGACACTTATAAGAACTCATGTTTCATGAAACTTGGTTAAGAGTCCTAGAAACGCGATTATAGAACTTTCATAAGTTCGTCAAACTTGTATAAAGCTCACTTTACAAGAATTAATCTGTATAGCAACGAATTGGTGAGGAAGTGTTTGTGGCTAAATCCAGAAAAGCCACGAAAAGCAACGAAAAGCAACGAAAATTAACCCAGTAACGAAATAACAATTCCGATGCATTTCGATACAAAAAAGCAAGGAAATAGCAAGGAAGTAGCAACGAAAAGTGGTAACGAAACTTTTTCGTGGCTATTTCGTTGCAAAATTGTAACGACGTCGGTGCGTTGCTATTTCGTTGCTAATATAGCCACGATTAGTAACGAAATAGTCGTTGCTAAATTTATAATGGTCACATCACGAGAAAGTTGTCAGGATAATTATTCGAAATTAGCCACTAATTTGTTTCGTTGCTATTTGTGGCTATATGAGTGGTTCTGATTAAAACTTAACTTAGCAACGAAATTATTCAGTTACTAACAGTTGCTAAATTAAAAACATAACGCACAAAATTTTCCAGAGCACCATACCTTCTATAACTCAAAAAATCTCATTCTTTCTCTCTTCATCAATTTCATCTACATAGAAAATAAATGACACATTTATTTCATTCAAGAGAATGGATGGATCATCATATAGATCCAAACACAAATGACGTTTCTGAAGAATTTAGAGAGGGTGTTAACACTTTCATAAATTTCTCTTGCAATCAAGCTTCTTTTGAAGTCCGTGGATCTATGGCTTGTCCTTGTGTTCGGTGTAGAAATTTGAAGCACCTCGATGCTTTTACAGTTTCTAAGCACTTATTAAGGAGAGGGTTTAAAGGAAACTACTACATTTGGACAAGCCATGGAGAAAATTGTTATGATGTTGAAGAATCTTCGATGTCGACGCACTTTGGACATGAAGAAGAAGAAACGTTTGATGGTCATGTTAACACTGAAGTTCCATATGATGAGGTTAACATGGGTCAAGAAGGTATCAGAATAGAAGACGAATTTCAGCAAAATGTTGAGGAAGAGCCAATTAACGATAGCCTTTATCAAGCTTTTGAAGCTGCTAGTCAACCGCTCTACGAAGGGTGTATTGAAGGAATATCACAATTGTATCTGGCATCGCGTGTTATGAAGATAAAGACTAATCACAATCTGGCGGAGGCATGCGTTGATGAAATCACACAAACATATAAACGCATTCTTCCACAACCAAATAATGCTCCGGCGTCATACTATGAGACCAAAAAGTTAATGCGTTCATTGGGATTACCGGTTCATAAGATTGACGTGTGCGAGGATAATTGCATGCTCTTCTGGAAGTCCGAAGATCGAGAGCTTTCGCGTTGTCGTTTCTGTAATAAAGATAAGTATCACGCCAACAATGGAAAAGGGAAGAATATACCGAAGCAACGGATGTTTTATCTACCTATCGCAGATCGACTGAAGAGGTTGTATCAAATGCAAGGGACCGCTGCTCATATGCGATGGCACGCCGAACATGTGTCTCCTGAAGGAGAAATGCATCACCCATCAGACGGAGCAGCGTGGAAGCATTTTAATGAGGTATATCCCGGATTTGGTGCCGAAAGTCGTAATATATATCTTGGTTTGGCAACAGATGGGTTTAATCCAATTGGCATGAATGGGGAGGCACACTCGCATGGCCAGTCATTGTTACTCCATATAATTTGCCTCCTGGTATGTGTATGAAGAGAGAATATTTCTTCTTGGCCCTTTTGGTGCCTGGGCCTAAACATCCGAAGAAAAGTCTAGATATTTATCTACAACCATTGATCGAAGAGTTGCGTATGTTATGGACCGACGGGGTTCCCGCTTATGATATTTCGAGGAAGCAAAATTTTACAATGAGAGCTGCTTTGATGTGTACGATAAACGATTTTCCGGCGTATGGAATGGTTTCTGGTTGGACTACGCATGGTCGGCTAGCATGTTCGTATTGTATGGATGAAACAAAAGCATTTTGGTTACCAAATGGAAGGAAACATAGTTGGTTCGATTGTCACAGAAGACATTTGCCCCATGATCATCCTTATCGACGAAATATCAAAGCATTTAAGCGTGGTTCATCAGTTCGGGATAATGCTCCACCGTGGTTGACAGGTACTGAAATTTTATGCGAAAGAATTGAGAGCATCCGAGGATTGTGCAAAACTGTTGATTGCGGAGGTCAAGGACATGATAATCCGAGTAGAACGATCGATGGTTATGGCGATTACCATAATTGGGTGAAGAAGAGTATATTTTGGGACTTGCCTTATTGGGAGGACCAGTTATTGAGGCATAATTTAGACTTCATGCACATCGAGAAAAACTTTTTCGATAATCTTATCAACACGATTTTGAATGCACCAGGGAAGACAAAAGACAATATCAAATCTAGAATGGATCTTCCTGCGATATGCAAAAGACCAGATTTGGAGATTAATGACGATGGGAGTATTCCGATTCCAATTTTTAGATTATCCAATCAAGGGAAGAAGAGTTTTTTGGCATGGTTGAAAATGGATATTAGATTCCCTGATGGCTATGCATTAAAATTCAGTCGATGTGTTGACGAAAACAATGGAAAATTGTCTGGGCTAAAAAGCCACGATTGCCATGTCATTATGCAACGCTTGTTCCCATTTGCGTTTGCAGAACTTTTGCCGAAAAATGTCCACACAACCATTTCAGGTATATATTATTATCTTACATAGATGAGTAATATTTTTTGTATCGTATACTTATATATGTTTTATGTACATATGTAGAAATCGCACTTTTCTTCCGGGATATTTCTGCTAGAATGTTAAGGGTAGAGGATGTGGAAATTTTGAAGGCAAATATCGCTTTGAAGTTGTGCAATTTGGAGAAAATATTTCCTCCATCGTTCTTTGACGTCATAGAACATCTACCCGTGCATCTACCGGATGAAGCTGCATTGGGTGGTCCGGTCCAATACAGGTGGATGTATCCTTTCGAGAGGTACATGTATCATTTGAAAAAAAGGTTAAAAATAAAGCTCGTATTGGAGGTTCCATTGTTTCACAATGTGTACAAGAAGAGATTTCATATGTGGCAACCAATTATTACGAAAACACAGAACTTCTTCGTGATTCAGATTATAGTGGTCCTGGAGAAATTCGATTTACCTATGATGCAGAGGTGCCAAATATCTTCTATCACAGTGGACGGGTTACAGGGAAAAATACAAGTGGTTGGTTTAGTGATGAAGATTATAACGTGCTTCAAACGTTTTTGTTACTTAATTGTGAAGAATTTGCTCCATACGAGAGGTATAAATTTGAATATTTAAATAATTAAGTTATTTAAGTACTGTAACAGCTAAATTAAATTTTTCTCTTGTTTCAGGATGTTTGAAGACCAGATGACGCTTAGTATTCCTGATATCACTAGTGATGCAATGATTAATGCTAAAGACAACCATTATGCACAATGGTGTAAAGACTATGTAAGTTATAATATTTTGATTTAATTTTGTCATATATATCATATAATTATTGTAATATTATGGCTACTAATTTATTTAACATTTTGTAGATTAATGAAGCATCTCGAATTATGAATTTCCTTTGTGGATGTTGGAATTTATTCAAGGTCCGAGACGCAATTTCATTTCGTGGCCTATGTACTTTACTAGGGGATACCATTTCCACAATCAAAGACACGGTCAAAATAAGAAAACACAAAATTATGGGGTTTGTGTTCGTGGTACAACGGATATGAATTATTATGGACTTATAGAAGAAATCATGAAGATTGAGTATCATGGTGCCGCTGGACTCAAAGCGATGGTCTTTAAATGCACATGGTTTGATAATACCGAAGGTTCGGGATTGCGTAAACACCCGTCCGGTGTGGTTGATGTAGATTCGCGTAAAAGGTACCAAAAATACGATCCTTTTATTATGCCTGGTCATTGTGACCAAGTTTGTTTCATCCCGTATCCACGTGTTAGGCGCGCGTCAAATGATTGGTTGGCTTGTACTAAAGTGGTGCCAAGAGGATATCGTGAAACTTCGAAAATGCTCGTTAGCGTTGCAAGATGATACAATCGACCACATTGTTGCGCCTAGTGCAATGGTTCGGGTTACAACGCATGCCGTGGAAGATCCTGCTGATTTTGACAATGTTTATCCTTATCCTTTAGACGAAGAGCAACTTGATCCTAATGAGTTTTCTGAAGATTCTGATTCTTCTGATGATGTCGAAGATGTGTAATAATGAAGTTTATTTATTTTTGATGTTGTATGATGTTGTTTGTTGTTATAAGAATGTTTTAAAAACTTATATATATGATTATTATGAGGCTTTGAAACTCATATATATGATTATTTTCTGGCTTTAAAACTCATATATATATGTATATTTGTTTTAATTTTTTAATTATCATGAATTTTTAAGTGGTTTTTAAATGTTTTGAAGTTTTTAAAACTTATACGTTGTTCAAAAGTATATTATCTTATACAAACATTTCTTACATAAAATACTTGACTATGTATATATCAAACCCTAAATGTATATATATTCATTATTTTGTCAAAACTTCAAAAGTCAAAACCTTTCCTATAGATTTTTAGTGTTTAAAATTAATCATAAGTTTATAGAAATGGTTTTTTATGTAAAAAAACACATACCCTAAACTTTGAAAATATTGCAACGACTTACATCAGTTGCAATTCGTTGCTAATTTTAATAATTAGCAACGACTTACCGTGAATAGCATCAAATCATTTCGTTGCAACCAACCCCTAAACCGCAACAACGAAATAGTTCGTCACTTTTCGTGGCTATCTTCATAATTCAGCAACGAATTGTCACTAACTTTGTTCGATACAATTAACCTCTAAATCAAAACGGAAACGGGAAAAACTTCTAAGGCACAGCCACGAAACAAATCGTGACTATTCGTTGCTATAATTATAAAAAAGTAAATTAGCCACGAATAGCCACAGTTTATTTCGTTGCTAAAATATTAAACCTAATGTCACGCGACCTTCTCTTTCTCTCCATTATTCACTCTCTCTTTCTCTTGGGCGGCGATTGCTTTCCCGGCGATTCTTCACTTTCCCGGCGGTTCTTCACTTTCCCGGCGATTTCCACCGGCGATTCTTCCCCTCTGTTCATACACAAGAAGGTTAGGATCTCTCCCTATCTCTCTCAATCACTCTCTCTCTCTCTCTGTGTCTTTCTCTCACTCGGCGATCTAGCTTTAGGTTTCGTTTGGGGTTCGATTAGGGTTCGATTGGTGTTAGGGTTTGTCTTAGATTCGTTTAACGTTGGTGTTAGCCTCTGTTTTAAGATTCGGGTTCGATTGGTGTTAGCCTATGTTTTAGGTTGGTGTTAGCCTCGTTTGATTGGTGTTAGCCTATGTTCGATTGGTGTTAGCTATTGTTATGTTGCTTATGTCTTTAATTTTTGTTTTGTCTTTCATTATTGTTTTCTTATAGTTGTTAACTTCTCTTTCTTGTGCAGATATGCCTCAGCGTGGTAAGAGGATACGGACTGGTTCTCCACCTGGACAACTTCATTACTCTCAGCTTCACTCTCAGCATCGTCTGCCTTCGCCAGGAAATGCATCAACATCTTCCTCTCAGTCTCCAACATCTTTTCCACCGGGAGCTCTTGGACAGAGGCAAAGAACCCACTCTTCTCCAAATGCCTATGCTGCACAAAGCTCTCCTGCACACGTAGCTGCTGCAGACGGTGCTGGTGCACAAGGAGCTGCACAAGGAGCTGCTGGAATGAGCATAGAAGCTCTCCTCAATGCTCCAGCTAGAAGAAACCAGCAAGTCCTCCACCCAATGAAGCTAAATGGAGCTCTATGGTAAGTCATTATTTAATCTTTTTTGTTAATTTTTTATCACACAAGTCTATATTTAACTTAGTATTCTTGTTTGTGTTTATTCATATTGTTTGGATATTTCAGGTTTGGTATTGATCCGGAGGTGAAGAAATACGTCCGGACTACTTGGCAGAACAATTTCATGGCTCCTTGGTGGAATTGGTCCCAAATTCCAGAGGAGAGAGTGCAAGAATGGTGGCAGGATTTTGTGGTAAGTGTTTCTATCTTTTCTTTGTTTTGTTCCTTTCACTTTTTTATTTTATAGAGAGACTATGTTGTGATGGTTAGTGTAATTATATCTAACTAATCTTTCACTTTTATTTTCAGCAACATTACTATTGGGAACCAGCACACCATAGTCTGGTTTTCTATCTATGGAGGAAGGAAACAATGTTATCAATCACCAAAGAATCAAGCAAGAAGAAGTCGCAAGGGAAGAAGCCGAAGTACGTCTCGAGGAGCATTGGATCACAATGTTAGAGCAATGGGACACACCAGAATGTCGGGGTAGGTCCACCACCAATTCTGCAAACAGGCTATCCGATCCGGATGGTTTAGGGGTAAGCAAGCATTGTGCTGGTCCAGTCTCTTTTGCCAAAATAGGGTATGACATGGTATGTTCCTTTTCCATTTAGTATATTGTTTGTTATTTATAAATCAATTATTAGTTATGAATGTTATGAGTTATTAGTTTATGAATGTTATATGAGTGATTAGTTTATGAACGTTATATAAGTTACAAGTTTAATTACGAGTTCTGTATGAGTTAGTTTAGTTTCTTTACAACTTTATATGAGTGCTATATGAATTCTTTGTTGATGTTTGGGTATGTTTTTGATGTGTTGCGTTGTGCTTCTTGTAGATGGTCGAAACAGGAGAACCACCATCTTTCACACAGCTTGTGCGTAAGACGCATACACGCAAAGATGGTACGTTCATCGACAAACGAGCCGAGATAATTGTGAAAGAGGTTGAGGCAGCTGCAGCCGAGGCAGCTGAAGCTGCAGGTTCTACGACCAGTCCAGGTGGGGAATCGATTCCTTCTCGGGTTATTAACAAGACATATCTTCAGGTAATGAGAATTGATTTAATTCTAAGTATTGCTTGTTCTTTATCTTGCTTATGTGTTTGTTACCTTACACACATTCTTAACAGAATTGTTCATTTTTGTTGTTTGCTTATTTGTGTTCTTTGCTCATTTGTGTTGCGGCATGTTAAGCCTAATAAGGGAAGATACTACGGCCTTGGGAGCTCACAGGACATAAACGTCGACCCCAACGAACCACCTCCAGCTTCTCTTGTTCGTAACATCTCCATGGAGTTGCGGGTTGATGGGTTGGAGACAAAGGTTGAGACGGTCTCGCTCAAACGTGGAGACAATTCGGAGACGCAACCCGATTCTTGAGGCCCTTGGGATTGATCCAAAGAATCGTCGACCACAACCGTCTCAGCCGCACTCTCCTCGGGTAAATGGCTCCTCGACCACACTCCCAGGTTATGTTCCGACTGCTGAACCGGGAACATCACAGAATCCAGAACTCGAGGGTTGGTGCAGGTCACTCGATCCTAACTTGATCGATGACTTGGACTAAGCCTCTTTTGTGTATGTTTGAACTCTTTTTTTGAACTCTTTTTTGGATAATGTATTTGGATATTTTGTTTAGTGTACTTTTGCATATTTCAGTATTTGGATACAGTTTTATATTTTGTTAGTGTACTTTTGGATGTAGTAATGTTTTAAATTCTAAACAAAAAAATAGAATTTTTGATTTATTTTTTTTAAATAAAAACCAAACTTGTATCGGAATAATTCGTTGCTATAGTTGTAACGAAATAGCCACGGATTATTCGTGGCTAATCTAGCAACGAAATAGTCACGACTTATTCGTGGCTAAATTAGCAACGAATAGTAACGGTAAATTCGTGGCTAAAATAGCAACGAAATAGTCACGGCTTATTCGTGGCTAAACTAGCAACGAATGGTAACGACAAATTCGTGGCTAGGTTAGCAACGAAATTGTAACGATTAATCCGTGGCTATGTTAGCAACGAAGTTGTAACGATTAATATGTGGCTATGTTAGCAACGAAATGGTAACGATAAATCCGTGACTAGATTAGCATCGAAATATTTCGTTACTATAACGTTCGCTGCTATTCGTTGCTGGTCGTTACAAAGTTGGTAACGATCAGCAACGAATTTGGAAATGTAACGAAGCTATAGCAACGAATATATTTCCTAACTGTCCGTTGCTATAGAGGAAATAGCAACGAATTAAACGTCGTAGTAACAGATTTGTCAGTTGCTATAGCGAATAATTCTTGTAGTGTCATTAATACACTTATAAGCACTAATGTTGCATAAAACATGGTTTAGAGTCCTAGAAACGCGTCGTTAGATGTTTCATAAGTTCGTCAAACTTGTAAAAAGCTCATTGACACCCTTATAAGCACTCATATTGAATGAAACTTAGTTTAGAGTCCTAGAAACGCGTTGTTAGATATTTTCATTATAAGTTCGTGAAACTTGTACAAAGCTCATTGAAGAACATATAAGCACTTATATTGCATGAAACTTGGTTTAGAGTCCTAGAAACGCGGTTTTAGATGTTTCATAAGTTCGTCAAACTTGTATAAAGCTCATTGAGACAATTATAAGCACTCATGTTGCATGAAACTTGGTGCAGAATCATAGAAACTTGTTGTTAGATGTTTCATTAGTTCGTGAAACTTGTACAAAGCTTATTGAGGATCTTATAAACACTCATGTTGCATGAAACTTGGTTAAGAGTCCTAGAAACCACATTGTTAGATGTTTCATAAGTTTGCAAAACTTTAAGAAAGCTCATTGGGGAACTTATAAGCACTCTTGTTTCATGAAACTTGTTTTCGAGTCGTAGAAACGCGATAAAAAGCTCATTTAGACACTTATAAGCACTCATGTTTCATTAAACTTGGTTTAGAGTCCTAGAAATGCTTTATTAGATGTTTCATAAGTTTGTCAAACTTTAACAAAGGTCATTGAGACACTTATAAGCACTCATGTTGCATGATACTTAGTTTAGAGTCCTCGAAACGCGTTGTTACATGTTTCATAAGTTCGTGAAACTTGTACAAAGCTCATTGAGACACTTATAAGCACTTATGTTGCATGAAACTTGTTTTACATTCCTAGAAACGCGTTTTTAGATGTTTCATAAGTTCGTGAAATTTATACAAAACTCATTTAGTAACTTATAAGCACTCATGTTGCATGAAACTTGGTTTAGATTTCTAGAAACACGTTGTTAGATGTTTCATAAGTTCGTCAAACTTTTACAAAACTCATTGAGACACTTATAAGCACTCATGTTGCATGAAACTTTGTTTAGAGTCCTAGCAACCACGTTGTTAGATATTTCATAATTTCGCCAGACTAGTACAAAGCTCATTGAGACACTTATAAGCACCCATGTTGCATGAAACTTGGTTCATAGTCCAAGAAATGCGATGATAGAGGTTTCATAATTACGTGAAACTTGAACAAAGCTCATTGAGACACTTATAACAACTCATGTTGCATGAAACTTGGTTTAGAGTCCTAGAAACGCGTTGTTTGATGTTTCATAAGTTCGTGAAACTTGTACAAAGATCATTGGAGAACTTATAAGCACTCATGTTGCATGAAACTTGGTTTAGTCCTAGAAACCAAGTTGTTAGAAGTTTCATAAGTTCGTCAAACTTTAACAAATCTCATTGAGGAACTTATAACGCATTTTGTTGCGTGAAACTTGGTTTAGAGTCCTTGAAACCACGTTGTTAGTTGTTTCATAAGTTCGTCAAACTTTAACAAAGCTCATTGAGACACTTATATGCACTCATATTTCATGAAACTTGGTTTAGAGTCCTAGAAACGAGTTGTTAGATGTTTCATAAGTTCGTAAAACTTGTACAAAGCTCATTGAGAGACTTATAACAACTCATGTTGCATGCAACTTGGTTTAGAGTCCTAGAAACATGTTGTTAGATGTTTCATAAATTCGCGAAACTTGTACAAAGCTCATTGAGGAACTTATAAGCACTCATGTTGCATGAAACTTTGTTTAGAGTCCTAGAAACACGTTTTGAGATGTTTCATAAGTTCGTAAAACTTGTACAAAGCTCATTGATACATTTATAATCACTCATGTTGCATGAAACTTGGTTTAGAGTCCTAGAAATGCAATGATAGATGTTTCATAAGTTTGTCAAAGTTGTACAAAGTTCATTGAGACACTTATAACAACTCATGTTGCATGAACTTTGGTTTAGAGTCCTAGAAACGCGTTTTTTTGATTTTTCATAAGTTCGTGAAACTTGTACAACGATCATTGGGGAAATTATAAGCACTCATGTTGCAAGAAACTTGGTTTAGAGTCCTAGAAAAGCGTTTTTAGATGTTTCATAAGTCTAAGACTACTCCACCTTAATCATGAGGAGGAGAAGAAAAGTGACATAACTCCATGATCAAAATGGAAAGTCTATCATTCGGAGAATCTACCATTCGGCTAATGCATCTATGAAGAACAAGGCCATCAAAGTGGAGAGTCTACCATTCGACAAAAGACATCATTCTACCTATCCGTCAACTCGGTTAAAGCATCTTCCATGACCAAGACCATCACTTGGCCTAGTGAGAACAAGGCCGAGCCAATTCAGCAAAACGGCGCTCGGACATATGCGAAACCGGCGCTCGTACACCGGCGCTCGGATGCTCGACATAGGCGCTCGGATGCTCGACATAGGTGCTCGGATGCTCGACATAGGCGCTCAGACACACTCGAATGCTCGGACATAGGCGCTCGGACACCGACTCGGATGCTCGGACATAGGCACTCGGTCACTTTCGCCCAGGCATCGAACACACAACAAATCTTCGATCAACACTAGGCTCGGCCAAGTACCTAGCAAAGACAAAGCCGAGCCATCCATGTTTTAGAAAGAGACCGACCAAGCAATATGACCAAATCGACTCTACTCACTCTCGGCCAAAGCAACTCTCAACTGCAAAGGCCTAATCTTGCTACTCGGCTTGTGCATCTACCAAGGGCAAAGCCGAAACAAAGTCCACCTTGTTCCAATTGCACAAAGAAGAAAGTGCAACTACGAGAAAACCAAAACCACTACGAACTAAAGGTTGTCCCTAAACTCTAAAACTCTTCATTTAAAATAAACATGCAATAAGAACTAGAGCCGCACCATAATCTTGCTTAATTCTTGATTGTCTATTTATCCTAATTGAATCTCTTGAAATTTGCTAAAAGAACTTAGGTTTAAATATGGCAAAATTACTCATTAGTTCATTGATGGCATATATACTTAAGAAAAGTTTGTGAGCATATCTATCTAGTTTTATCAAGTTAACCATACACTAAACTCTTTGTACTTCTTGAATCTCTTGAAGGTCCAAAGGAAACGAAGGTGAAGTGAGCATTCTCGGTAACTTGGATAACAAGAAGAAAGCCACCAAGAAGCAATAAAGGGAAAGAGAAAGGGAGCCTTTCGGTCAAAACCATTCACACCCAAGCTTGTGAAGAACAAAGCTGTGAATGAGAATCAAGATCATGCCAAACATTGAGCAATATATGGAAGTGTGAAGAGCATATAAAGATTGTCAAGTATGAGAAAAACCTTAAATAAGAAACATCAAGAAGCAAGAAGCCAAGGTTGTTCTATCTTAAGGGGGAGTTACGGAAGACCCCTAACCGAATTAACTTACACTCTTTTTCCTTAGATGTGGTTTAATCCCAAGTGGTTTTCCCATCTAAGGCTTTAATGAGGTTTGTTAAACGGTTGATAGATGTTTTCTAAGTTCGTCAAACTTGTACAAAGCTCATTGAGACACATATAACAACTCATGTTGCATGAAACTTGGTTTAGAGTCCTAGAAACGCGTTGTTAGATGTTTCATAAGTTCGTGAAACTTGTACAAAGATCATTGGGGAACTTATAAGCACTCATGTTGCATAAAACTTGGTTTAGAGTCCTAGAAACGTGTTTTTAAATGTTTCATAAGTTAGTAAAACTTGTACATAACTAAATGATACACTTATAATCACTCATGGTGCATGAAATTTGGTTTAGAATGCTAGAAACGCGTTGTTAGATTTTTCTTAAGTTCGTGAAACTTGTACAAAGCTCATTGAGACACTTATAAGCACTCATGGTTCATGAAACTTTGTTTAAAGTCCTAGAAACGCGCTGTTAGTGTTTCATAAGTTCGTAAAACTTGTACAAAGCTCATTGAGACACTTATAAGCATTCATGTTGCATGAAACTTGGTTTAGAGTCCTAGAAACGCGATGATAGATATTTCATAGGTTCGTGAAACTTGTACAAAGCTCATTGAGACACTTATAACAACTCATGTTGCCTGAAACTTGGTTTAGAGTCCTAGAAACGCGTTGTTTGATGTTTCATAAGTTCGTGAAACTTGTACAAAGCTCATTGGAGAACTTATAAGCACTCATGTTGCACGAAACTTGGTTTAGTCCTAGAAACCACGTTGTTAGATGTTTCATAAGTTCGTCAAAATTTAACAAAGCTCATTGAGGAACTTATAAGCACTCTTGTTCCATGAAACTTGGTTTAGAGTCCTAGAAACCACGTTGTTAGATGTTTCATAAATTCGTCAAACTTTAACAAAGCTCATTGAGACACTTATAAGCACTCTTATTTCATGAAACTTGGTTTCGAGTCCTAGAAACACATTGTTAGATGTTTCATAAGTTCGTGAAACTTGTACAAACCTCATTGAGGAACTTATAAGCACTCATGCGGCATGAAACTTGGTTTAGAGTCGTAAAAACACGTTTTTAGATGTTTCATAAGTTCGTGAAACTTGTACAAAGCTCATTGAGACACTTATAAGCATTCATGTTGCATGAAACTTGGTTTAGAGTCCTAAAACCGCGATGATAGATGTTTCATAAGTTCGTGAAACTTGTACAATGCTCATTTAGACACTTATAACAACTCATGTTTAATGAAACTTGGTTTAGAGTCCTAGAAACGCGTTGTTAGATGTTTTATAAGTTCATCAAACTTGTACAAAGCTCATTGGGGAACTAATAAGCACTCATGTTTCATGAAACTTGGCTTAGAATCCTGGAAACGCATTGTTAGATGTTTCATAAGTTCGTAAAACTTGTACAAAGCTCATTGAGACACTTATAAGCACTCATGTTGCATGAAACTTGATTTTGAGTCCTAGAAACGCGATGATAGATGTTTCATAAGTTTGTCAAACTTGTACAAAGCTAGTTGAGACACTTAATAACAACTCATGTTGCATGAAACTTGGTACTTAAGAATACTAGAAACGCGTTGTTAGATGTTTCATAAGTTCGTGAAAATTGTACAAAGCTCATTGGGGAACTTATAAGCACTCATGTTGCATGAAATTTGGTTTAGAGTCCTAGAAACTCGTTTTTAGATGTTTCATAAGTTAGTAAAACTTGTACAAAACTCATTGATACACTTATAATCACTCATGTTGCATGAAACTTGGTTTAGAGTCCTAGAAACGCGTTGTTAGATGTTTCATAAGTTCGTGAAACTTTGTTTAGAGTCCTAAAAACGTGTTGTTAGATGTTTTATAACTTCGTCAAACTTTAACTAAGGTCATTGAGACACTTATAAGCACTCATGTTGCACCAAACATGTTTTAAAGTCCTAGAAACGCGTTGTTAGATGTTTCATATGTTCGTGAAACTTGTACAAAGCTTATTGAGGAACTTATAAGCACTCATGTTGCATGAAACTTGGTTTAGAGTCCTAGAAACGCGTTTTTAAATGTTTAATAAGTTAGTAAAACTTGTACAAAACTCATTGATACACATCTAATCACTCATGTTGCATGAAATTTGGTTTAGAGTCCTAGAAATGCGTTGTTAGATGTTTCATAAGTTCCTGAAACTTGTACAAAGCTTATTGAGACACTTATAAGCACTCATGTTTCATGAAACTTGGTTTAGAGTCCTAGAAACACGTTGTTAGATGTTTTATAAGTTTGTAAAACTTGTACAAAGGTCATTGAGACATTTATAAGCATTCATGTTGCATGAAACTTGGTTTAGAGTACAAAAAACGCGATGATAGATGTTTCATAAGTTCGTGAAACTTGTACAAAGCTCATTGAGACACTTGTAACCACTCATGTTGCATGAAACTTGGTTTAGAGTCCTAGAAACGCGTTGTTAGATGTTTCATAAGTTCGTGAAACTTGTACGAAGCTCATTGGGGAACTTTTAAGCATTCATGTTGCATGAAACTTGGTTTAGAGTCCTAGAAATGCGCTTTTAGATGTTTCATAAGTTCGTAAAACTTGTACAAAGCTCATTGATACACTTATAATCATTCATGTTGCATGAAACTTGGTTTAGAGTCCTAGGAACGCGTTGTTAGATCTTTAAAAAGTTCGTAAAACTTGTACAAAGCTCATTGAGACACTTATAAGCACTCATGTTGCATTAAACTTGATTTAGAGTCCTAGAAACGCGATGATAGATGTTTCATAAGTTTGTCAAACTTGTACAAAGCTCATTGAGACACTTATAATAACTCATGTTGCATGAAATTTGGTTTAGAGTACTTGAAACGCGTTGTTAGATGTTTCATAAGTTCGTGAAATTTGTACAAAGCTCATTGGGGAACTTATAAGCACTCATGTTGCATGAAACTTGGTTTAGAGTCCTTGAAACGCGTTTTTAGATGTTTCATAAGTTAGAGTCCTAGAAAAGTGTTGTTAGATGTTTTATAAGTTCGTCAAATTTTAACTTAAGTCATTGAGACACTTATAAGCACTCATGTTGTATCAAACATGTTTTAGAGTCCTAGAAACGCGTTATTAGATGTTTCATATGTTCGTGAAACTTGTACAAATCATATTGAGGAACTTATAAGCACTCATGTTGCATTAAACTTGGTTTAGAGTCCTAGAAACGCGCTTTTAGATGTTTCATAAGTTCGTGAAATATGTAAAAAACTCATTGTGGAACTTATAAGCACTCATGTTGCATGAAACTTGGTTTAGAGTCCTAGAAACACGTTTTTAAATGTTTCATAAGTTAGTAAAACTTGTACAAAACTCATTTATACACTTATAATCACTTATGTTGCATGAAATTTGGTTTAGAATACTAGAAAAGCGTTGTTAGATGTTTCATAAGTTCCTGAAAGTTGTACAAAGGTCATTGAGACACTTATAAGCACTCATGTTTCATGAAACTTGGTTTAGAGTCCTAGAAACGTGTTGTTAGTGTTTCATAAGTTCGTAAAACTTGTACAAAGCTCAATGAGACACTTATAAACATTCATGTTGCATGAAACTTGGTTTATAATCCTAGAAACGCGATGATAGATGTTTCATAAGTACAAAAGCTCATTGAGACACTTGTAACCACTCATGTTGCATGACACTTGGTTTAGAGTCCTAGAAACGCGTTGTTTGATGTTTCATAAGTTCGTGAAACTTGTACGAAGATCATTAGGGAACTTATAAGCACTCATGTTGCATGAAACTTGGTTTAGAGTCCTACAAACGCGTTTTTAAATGTTTCATAAGTTAGTAAAACTTGTACAAAACTCATTGATACACTTATAATCACTCATTTTGCATGAAATTTGGTTTAGAGTCCTAGAAACGCGTTGTTCGATGTATCATAAGTTCCTGAAACTTGTACAAAGCTCATTGAGACACTTATAAGCACTCATGTTTCATGAAACTTTGTTTAGAGTCCTAGAAACACGTTGTTAGATGTTTCATAAATTCGTGAAACTTGTACAAAGCTCATTGAGACACTTATAAGCACTCATGTTTCATGAAACTTGGTTTAGAGTCCTAGAAACGCGTTGTTAGATGTTTTATAAGTTCGTAAAACTTGTACAAAGCTCATTGAGACACTTATAAGCATTCATGTTGCATGAAACTTGGTTCAGAGTCCTAGAAACGCGTTGTTAGATGTTTTATAAGTTCGTCAAACTTTAACTAAGGTCATTGAAACAATTATAAGCACTCATGTTGCATCATGGATGTTTTAGAGTCCTAGAAACGCGTTGTTTTATGTTTCATATGTTCGTGAAACTTGAACAAAGCTTATTGAGGAACTTTTAAGCACTCATGTTGCATGAAACTTGGTTTAGAGTCTTAGAAACGCGTTGTTAGATGTTTCAAAAGTTCGTAAAACTTGTACAAAGCTCATTGAGACACTTATAAGCACTCATGATGCATGAAACTTGATTTAGAGTCCTAGAAACGCGATGATAGATGTTTAATAAGTTTGTCAAACTTGTACAAAGCTCATTGCGACACTTATAATAACTCATGTTGCATGAAACTTGGTTTAGAGTACTAGAAACGCGTTGTTAGATGTTTCATAAGTTCGTGAAATTTGTACAAAGCTCATTGGGGAACTTATAAGCACTCATGTTGCATGAAACTTGGTTTAGAGTCATAGAAATGCGTTTTTAGATGTTTCATAAGTTAGTCAAACTTGTCAAAATTCATTGATACACTTATAATCACTCATGTTTCATGAAACTTGGTTTAGAGTCCTAGAAAAGCGTTGTTAGATGTTTCATAAGTTTGTGAAACTTGGTTTAGAGTCCTAGAAACGTGTTGTTAGATGTTTTATAAGTTCGTCAAACTTTAACTAAGGCCATTGAGACACTTATAAGCACTCATGTTGCATTAAACATGTTTTATAGTCTTAGAAACGCGTTGTTAGATGTTTCATATGTTCGTGAAACTTGTACAAAGCTTATTGAGGAACTTATAAGCACTCATGTTGCATGAAACTTGGTTTAGAATCCTATAAATGCGTTGTTAGATGTTTCATAAGTTCGTGAAACTTGTACAAAACTCATTGGGGAGCTTATATATAAGCACTCATGTTGCATGAAACTTGGTTTAGAGTCCTAGAAACGCGTTGTTAGATGTTTCATAAGTTCGTGAAACTTGTACAAAGCTCATTGGGGAACTTATATGCACTCATGTTGCATGTAACGTAGTTTTAGAGTCCTAGAAACGCGTTTTTAAATGTTTCATAAGTTAGTAAAACTTGTACAAACCTCATTGATACACTTATAATCACTCATGTTGCATGAAATATTGTTTAAAGTCCTAGAAACGAGTTGTTAGATGTTTCGTAAGTTCATGAAACTTGTACAAAGCTCATTGAGATACTTATCAGCACTCATGTTTCATGAAACTTGGTTTAGAGTCCTAGAAACGTGTTGTGTTTCATAAGTTCGTAAAACTTGTACAAAGCTCATTAAGACACTTATAAGAATTCATGTTGCATGAAACTTGGTTCAGAGTCCTAGTAACGCGATGATAGATGTTTCATAGGTTCGTGAAACTTGTACAAAGCTCATTGATACACTTATAATCACTCTTGTTGCTTTAAATTTGTTTTAGAGTCCTAGAAACGCGTTGTTAGATGTTTCCTAAGTTCCTGAAACTTGTACAAAGCTAATTGAGACACTTATAAGCACTCATGTTTCATGAAACTTGGTTTAGAGTTCTAGGAACGCGTTGTTAGTGTTTCATAAGTTCGTAAAACTTGTACAAAGCTCATTGAGACACTTAATAAGCATTCATGTTGCGTGAAACTTGGTTTAGAGTCCAAAAAACGCAATGATAGATGTTTCATAAGTTCGTGAAACTTGTACAAAGCTCATTGAGACACTTGTAACAACTCAAGTTTCATGAAACTTGGTTTAGAGTCCTAGAAACTCTTGTTAGATGTTTCATAAGTTCGTGAAACTTGTACGAAGCTCATTGGGGAACTTATAAGCATTCATGTTGCATGCAACTTGGTTTAGAGTCCTAGACATGCGCTTTTAGATGTTCCATAAGTTCGTAAAACTTGTACAAAGCTCATTGATACACTTATAATCACTCATGTTGCATGAAACATGGTTTGGAGTCCTAGAAACGCGTTGTTAAATGTTTCAAAAGTTCGTAAAACATGTACAAAGCTCATTGAGACACTTATAAGCACTCATGTTGCATGAAACTTGATTTAGAGTCCTAGAAACGCGATGATAGATGTTTCATAAGTTTGTCAAACTTGTACAAAGCTCATTGAGACATAATAACTCATGTTGCATGAAACTTGGTTTAGAGTACTAGAAACGCGTTGTTAGATGTTTCATAACTTCGTGAAATTTGTACAAAGCTCATTGGGGAACTTATAAGCACTCATGTTGAATGAAACTTGGATTAGAGTCCTAGAAACGCGTTTTTAGATGTTTCATAAGTTAGTAAAACTTGTACAAAACTCATTGATACACTTATAATCACTCATGTTGCATGAAACTTGGTTGAGAGTCCTAGAAACGCGTTGTTAGATGTTTCATAAGTTCGTGAAACTTGTACAAAGCTCATTGGGGAACTTATAAGCACTCATGTTGCATGAAACTTGGTTTAGAGTCCTAGAAACGCGTTTTTAAATGTTTCATAAGTTAGTAAAACTTGTACAAAACTTATTGATACACTTATAATCATCTCATGTTGCATGAAATTTGGTTAAGAATCCTAGAAACGCGTTGTTAGATTTATCATAAGTTCCTGAAACTTGTACAAAGCTCTTTGAGACACTTATAAAAACTCATGTTGCATA
This sequence comes from Cochlearia excelsa, assembly GCA_963556525.1. Lineage (NCBI taxonomy): Eukaryota > Viridiplantae > Streptophyta > Magnoliopsida > Brassicales > Brassicaceae > Cochlearia > Cochlearia excelsa. Next base: position 30,770,370 of record OY748327.1, on the reverse strand, counting down.
AAACTTGGTTCAAAGTCCTAGAAACGAGATGATAGATGTTTCATAAGTTCGTGAAACTTGTAAAAATCTCATTGACACACTTATAACAAATCATGTTCCATAAATATTGGTTTAGAGTCCTAGAAACGCGTTGTTAGATGTTTCATAAGTTCGTGAAACTTGTCCAAAGCTCATTGGGGAACTTATAAGAACTCATGTTGCATGAAACTTGGTTTAAAGTCCTAGAAACGCGTTTTTAGATATTTCATAAGTTAGTAAAACTTGTACAAAACTCATTGATTCACTTAAAATCACTCATGTTGCATGAAACTTGGTTTAGAGTCCTAGAAACGCGTTGTTAGATGTTTCATAAGTTTGTGAAACTTGTACAAAGGTCATTGAGAAACTTATAAGCACTCATGTATCATGAAACTTAGTTTAGAGTCATAGAAACGCGTTGTTAGATGTTTCATGAATTCGTGAAACTTGTACAAAGCTCATTGAGACACTTATAAGAACTCATATTTCATGAAACTTGGTTTAGAGTCCTAGAAACACGTTGTTAGATGTTTCATAAGTTCGTAAAACCTGTACAAAGCTCATTGACACACTTATAAGCACTCAAGTTTCATGAAACTTAGTTTAGAGTCCTAGAAACGCGTTGTTAGATGTTTTATAAGTTCGTGAAACTTTAACTAAGGTCATTGAAACACTTATAAGCCCTCATGTTGCATCAAACATGTTTTAGAGTTCTAGAAACGTGTTGTTTTGTTCGTGAAATTTGTACAAAGTTTATTGAGGAACTTATAAGCACTCATGTTGCATGAAACTTAGTTTAGAGTCCTAGAAATGCGTTGTTAGATGTTTCATAAGTTCGTGAAACTTGTACAAAGTACATTGGGGAACTTATAAGCAATCATGTTGCATGAAACTTTATTTAGACTCCTAGAAACGCGTTTTTAAATGTTTCATAAGTTAGTAAAACTTGTACAAAAATCATTGATACACTTATAATCACTCATGTTGCATGAAATTTTGTTTAGAGTCCTAGAAACGCGTTGTTAGATGTTTCATAGGTTCCTGAAACTTGTACAAAGCTCATTGAGACACTTATAAGCACTCATGTTTCAGGAAACTTGGTTTAGAGTCCTAGAAACGTGTTGTTAGTGTTTCATAAGTTCGTAAAACTTGTACAAAGCTCATTGAGACACTTATAAGCATCCATGTTGCATGAAACTTGGTTTAGATGCTTATAAAAGCGATGATAGATGTTTCATAAGTTCGTGAAACTTGTACAAAGCTCATTGAGAAACTTATAACAACTCATGTTGCATGAAACTTGGTTTAGAGTCCTAGAAACGCGTTGTTAGATGTTTCAAAAGTTCATAAAACTTGTACAAAGCTCATTGAGACACTTATAAGAACCCATGATTCATGAGACTTGATTTAGAGTCCTAGAAACGCGATAATAGATGTTTCATAAGTTTGTCAAACTTGTACAAAGCTCATTGAGACACTTATAATAACTCATGTTGCATGAAACTTGGTTTAGAGTACTAGAAACGCGTTGTTAGATGTTTCATAATAACGTGAAATTTGTACAAAGCTCATTGGGGAACCTTATAAGCACTCATGTTGCATGAAACTTGGTTTAGAGTCCTAGAAACGCGTTTTTAGATGTTTCATAAGTCAATAAAACTTGTACAAAACTCATTGATACACTTATAATCACTCATGTTCCATGAAACTTGGTTTAGAGTCCTAGAAACGCGTTGTTAGATGTTTCATAAGTTTGTGAAACTTAGTTTAGAGTCCTAGAAACGTGTTATTAGATGATTTATAAGTTCGTCAAACTTTAACTAAGGTCATTGAGACACTTATAAGCACTCATGTTGCATCAAACATGTTTTGTAGTCCTAGAAATGCGTTGTTTTATGTTTCATATGTTCGTGAAACTTGTACAAAGTTTATTGAGGAACTTATAAGCACTCATGTTGCATGAAACTTGGTTTAGAGTCCTAGAAATGCGTTGTTAGATGTTTCATAAGTTCGTGAAACTTGTACAAAGCTCATTGGGGAACTTATAAGCACTCATATTGCATGAAACTTTGTTTAGAGTTCTAGAAATGCGTTTTTAGATGTTTCATAAGTTCCTGAAACTTGTACAAAACTCATTGATACACTTATAATCACTCATGTTGCATGAAACTTGGTTTAGAGTCCTAGAAACGCGATGATAGATGTTTCAAAAGTTCGTGAAACTTGTATAAAGGTCATTGGGGAATTTATAAGCACTCATGTTGCTGGAAACTTGGTTTAGAGTCCTCGAATGCGTTTTTAGATTTTTCATAAGTTCGTAGAACTTGTACAACGGTCATTGATACACTTACAATCACTCATGTTGCATGAAACTTGGTTTATAGTCATAGAAATGCGTTGTTAGATGTTTCATAAATTCGTGAAACTTGTACAAAGATCATTGAGACACTTATAAGAACTCATGTTTCATGAAATTTGGTTTAGAGTCCTAGAAACACGTTGTTAGATGTGTCATAAGTTCGTGAAACTTGTCCAAAGCCCATTGAGACACTTATAAGCACTCATCTTGCATGAAAGTTGGTTTATAGTCCTAGAAACGCGATGATAGTTGTTTTATAAGTTCTTCAAACTTGTACAAAGCTCATTGAGACACTTATAACAACTCATGTTGCATGAAACTTTGTTTAGAGTCCTAGAAACGCATTGTTAGATGTTTCAAAAGTTCGTAAAACTTGTACAAAGCTAGTTGAGACACTTATAAGCACTCATGATGCATGAAACCTGATTTAGAGTCCTAGAAACGCGATGATAGATGTTTCATAAGTTTGTCAAACTTGTACAAAGCTCATTGAGACACTTATAATAACTCATGTTGCATGAAACTTGGTTTAGAGTACTAGAAACTCGTTGTTAGATGTTTCATAAGTACGTGAAATTTGTACAAAGCTCATTGGGGAACTTATAAGCACTCATGTTTCATGAAACTTGGTGTAGAGTCCTAGAAACGCGTTTTTAGATGTTTCATAAGTTAGTAAAACTTGTACAAAACTCATTGATACACTTATAATCACTCATGATCCATGAAACTTGGTTTAGTGTCCTAGAAACGTGTTGTTAGATGTTTATAAGTTCGTCAAACTTTAACTAAGGTCATTGAGACACTTATATGCACTCATGTTGCATCAAACATTTTTTATAGTCCTAGAAACGCGTTGTTAGATGTTTCATATGTTCGTGAAACTTGTACAAAGCTTATTGGGAAACTTATAAGCACTCATGTTGCATGAAACTTGGTTTAGAGTCCTAGAAACGCGTTGTTAGATATTTCATAAGTTCGTGAAACTTGTACAAAACTCATTGGGGAACTTATAAGCACTCATGTTGCATGAAACTTGGTTTAGAGTCCTAGAAACGCGTTGTTAGATGTTTCATAAGTTCGTGAAACTTGTACAAAGCTCATTGGGGAACTTATAAGCACTTATGTTGCATGAAACATGGTTTAGAGTCTAAGAAACGTGTTTTTAAATGTTTCATAAGTTAGTAAAACTTGTACAAAACTCATTGATACACTTATAATCACTCATGTTGCATGAAATTTTGGTTTAGAGTCCTAGAAACGCGTTGTTAGATGTTTCATAAGTTCCTGAAACTTGTACAAAGCTCATTGAGACACTTATAAGCACTCATGTTTCATGAAACTTGGTTTAGAGTCCTAGAAACGTGTTGTTAGTGTTTCATAAGTTCGTAAAACTTGTACAAAGCTCATTGAGACATTTATAAGCATCCATGTTGCATGAAACTTGGTTTAGAGTCCTAGAAACGCGATGATAGATGTTTCAAAAGTTCGTGAGACTTGTGCAAAGCTCATTGAGACACTTATAACAACCCATGTTGCATGAAACTTGGTTTAGAGTCCAAGAAACGCGTTGTTAGATGTTTCAAATGTTCGTGAAACTTGTACAAAGTTTATTGAGGAACATATAAGCACTCATGTTGCATGAAACCTGTGTTTAGAGTCCTAGAAATGCGTTGTTAAATTTTTTATAAGTTCGTCAAACTTTAACTAAGGTCATTGAAACACTTATAAGCACTCATGTTGCATCAAACATGTTTTAGAGTCCTAGAAACGCGTTGTTTTATGTTTCATATGTTCATGAAACTTGTACAAAGCTCATTGGGGAACTTATAAGCACTAATGTTGCATGAAACTTTGTTTAGAGTCCTAGAAACGCGTTTTTAAATGTTTCATAAGTTAGTAAAACTTGTACAAAACTTATTGATACACTTATAATCACTCATGTTGCATGAAATTTGGTTTAGAGTCTTAGAAACACGTTGTTAGATGTTTCATAAGTTCCTGAAACTTATACAAAGCTCATTGAGACACTTATAAGCACTCATGTTTCATGAAACTTGGTTTAGAGTCCTAGAAACGCGATGATAGATGTTTCATTAGTTCGTGAAACTTTTACAAAGCTCATTCAGACACTTATAACAACTCATGTTGCATGAAACTTGGTTTAGAGTCCTAGAAACGCGTTTTTAAATGTTTCTTTTCATAAGTTAGTAAAACTTGTACAAAACTCATTGATACACTTATAATCACTCATGTTGCATGAAATTTGGTTTAGAGTCTTAGAAACGCGTTGTTAGTGTTTCATAAGTTCGTAAAACTTGTAAAAAGCTTATTGAGACACTTATAAGCATTCATGTTGCATGAAACTTGGTTCAGAGTCCTAGAAACGCGATGATAGATGTTTCATAAGTTCGTGAAACTTTTACAAAGCTCATTGAGACACTTATAACAACTCATGTTGCATGAAACTTGGTTTAGAGTCCTAGAAACGCGTTGTTAGATGTTTCATAAGTTCGTGAAACTTGTACAAAACTCATTGGGGAATTTATAAGCACTAATGCTGCATGAAACTTGGTTTAGAGTCCTAGAAATGTGTTTTTAGATGTTTCATAAGTTCGTAAAACTTGTACAACGGTCATTGATACACTTATAATCACTCATGTTGCATGAAACTTTGTTTATAGTCCTAGAAATGCGTTGGTAGATGTTTCATAAATTCGTGAAACTTGTACAAAGCTCATTGAGACACTTATAAGAACTCATGTTTCATGAAACTTGGTTTAGAGTACTAGAAACGCGTTGTTAGATGTGTCATAAGTTTGTGAAACTTGTACAAAGCTCATTGAGACACTTATAAGCACTCATGTTTCCTGAAACTTGGTTTAGAGTCCTAGAAACGCGTTGATAGTTGTTTTATAAGTTCTTCAAACTTGTACAAAGCTCATTGAGACACTTATAACAACTCATGTTGCATGAAACTTGGTTTAGAGTCCTAGAAACGCATTGTTAGATGTTTCAAAAGTTCGTAAAACTTTTACAAAGCTCATTGAGACACTTATAAGCACTCATGATGCATGAAACTTGATTTAGAGTCCTAGAAACGTGATGATAGATGTTTCATAAGTTTGTCAAACTTGTAAAAAGCTCATTGAGACATTTATAATAACTCATGTTGCATGAAACTTGGTTTAGAGTACTAAAAACGCGTTGTTAGATATTTCATAAGTTCGTGAAATTTGTACAAAGCTCATTGGGGAACTTATAAGCACTCAAGTTGCATGAAACTTGGTTTAGAATCCTAGAAACGCGTTTTTATATGTTTCATAAGTTCTTGAAACTTATACAAAACTCATTGGGGAACTTATAAGCACTCATGTTCCACGAAACTTGGTTTAGATTCCTAGAAACGCGTTGTTAGATGTTTCATAAGTTCGTGAAACTTGTACAAAGCTCATTAGGGAACTTATAAGCACTCATGTTGCATGAAACTTGGTTTAGAGTCCTAGAAACGTGTTTTTAAATGTTTCATAAGTTAGTAAAACTTGTACAAACCTCATTGATACACTTATAATCACTCACGTTGCATGAAATTTTGTTTAAAGCCCTAGAAACGCGTTGTTAGATGTTTCATAAGTTCCTGAAACTTGTACAAAGCTTATTGTGACACTTATAAGCACTCATGTTTCATGAAACTTGGTTTAGAGTCCTAGAAACCCGTTGTTAGTGTTTCATAAGTTCGTAAAACTTGTACAAAGCTCATTTAGACACTTATAAGCATTCATATTGCATGAAACTTGGTTCAGAGTCCTAGAAACGCAATGATAGATGTTTCATAGGTTCGTGAAACTTGTACAAAGGTCATTGAGACACTTATAACAACTCATGTTGCATGAAAATTGGTTTAGAGTTCTAGAAACGCGTTGTTAGATGTTTCATAAGTTCGTGAAACTTGTACAAAGCTCATTGAGACACTTATAAGCACTCATGTTTCATGAAACTTGGTTTAGAGTCCTAGAAAAGCGTTGTTAGATGTTTCATAAGTTCGTCAAACTTTAACTAAGGTCATTGAGACACTTATAAGCACTCATGTTGCATCAAACATGTTTTAGAGTCCCAGAAACGCGTTGTTAGATGTTTCATATGTTCGTGAAACTTGTAAAAAGTTTATGGGGAATTTATAAGCACTCATGTTGCATGAAACTTGGTAAAACTTGTACAAAACTCATTGATACACTTATAATCACTCATGTTGCTTGAAATTTGGATTAGAGTCCTAGAAACGCGTTGTTAGATGTTTCATAAGTTCCTAAAACTTGTACAAAGCTCATTGAGACACTTATAAGCACTCATGTTTCATGAAACTTGGTTTAGGGTCTAGAAACGCGTTTTTAGTGTTTCATAAGTTCGTAAAACTTGTACAAATCTCATTGAGACACTTATAAGCATTTATGTTGCATGAAACTTTATTTAGAGTCCTAAAAACGCGATGTTAGATGTTTCAAAAGTTCGTGAAACTTGTACAAAGTTCATTGAGACACTTATAACAACTCATGTTGCATGAAACTTGGTTTAGAGTCCTAGAAACGTGTTGTTAGATGTTTCATAAGTTCGCGAAACTTGTACAAAGCTCATTGGGGAACTTATAAGCGCTCATGTTGCATGAAACTTGGTTTAGATTCCTAGATATGCGTTTTTAGATGTTCGTAAAACTTGTAGAAAGGTCATTGATACACTTATAATCACTCATGTTGCATGAAACTTGGTTTAGAGTCCTAGAAACGCGTTGTTAGATGTTTCATACGTTCGTGAAACTTGTACTAAATTCATTGAGACACTTATAAGCACTCATGTTTCATGAAACTTGGTTTAGAGTCCTAGAAACGCGTTGTTAGATGTTTCATAAATTCGTGAAACTTGTACAAAGCTCATTGAGACACTTATAAGCACTCATGTTTCATGAAACTTGGTTTAGAGTCCTAGAAACGCGTTGTTAGATGTTTCATAAGTTCGTAAAACTTGTACAAAACTCATTAAGACACTTATAAGCCCTCATGTTGCATGAAACTTGGTTTAGAGTCCTAGAAACGCGATGATAGATGTTTTATAAGTTCTTCAAACTTGTACAAAGCTTATTGAGACACTTATAACAGCTCATGTTGCATGAAACTTGGTTAAGAGTCCTAGAAACGCGTTGTTAGATGTTTCATAAGTTCGTGAAACTTGTACAAAGCTCATTGGGGAACTTATAAGCACTCATGTTGCATGAAACTTGGTTTAGAGTCCTAGAAACGCGTTTTTAAATGTTTCTTAAATTAGTAAAACTTGTACAAAACTCATTGATACACTTATAATCACTCATGTTTCATGAAATTTGGTTTAGAGTCCTAGAAACGCGTTGTTAGATGTTTCATAAGTTCGTCAAACTTGTACAAAGCTCATTGAGACACTTATAAATACTCATGTTGCATGAAACTTGGTTTAGAATCCTAGAAACGCGTTGTTAGTGTTTCATAAGTTCGTAAAACTTGTACAAAGCTCATTGAGATACTTATAAGCATTCATGTTGCATGAAACTTGTTTTAGAGTCCTAGAAACGCGTTGTTAGATGTTTCTTATGTTCGTGAAACTTGTACAAAGCTTATTGAGGAACTTATAAGCACTCATGTTGCATGAAACTTGGTTTAGAGTCCTAGAAACGAGTTTTTAAATGTTTCATAAGTTAGTAAAACTTGTACAAAACTCATTGATACACTTATAATCACTCATGTTTCATGAAATTTGGTTTAGAGTCCTAGAGACGCGTTGTTAGATGTTTCATAAGTTCGTCAAACTTGTACAAAGCTCATTGAGACACTTATAATCACTCATGTTGCATGAAACTTGGTTTAGAATCCTAGAAACGCGTTGTTAGTGTTTCATAAAGTCGTAAAACTTGTACAAAGCTCATTGAGATACTTATAAGCATTCATGTTGCATGAAACATGGTTTAGATTCCTAGAAACGCGCTGATAGATGTTTCATAAAATCGTGAAACTTGTATAAAGCTCATTGAGACACTTATAACAACTCATGATGCATGAAACTTGGTTTAGAGTCCTAGAAACGCGTTGTTAGTGTTTCATAAGTTCGTAAAACTTGTACAAAGCTCATTGAGATACTTATAAGCATTCATGTTGCATGAAACTTGTTTTAGAGTCCTAGAAACGCGTTGTTAGATGTTTCTTATGTTCGTGAAACTTGTACAAAGCTTATTGAGGAACTTATAAGCACTCATGTTGCATGAAACTTGGTTTAGAGTCCTAGAAACGAGTTTTTAAATGTTTCATAAGTTAGTAAAACTTGTACAAAACTCATTGATACACTTATAATCACTCATGTTTCATGAAATTTGGTTTAGAGTCCTAGAGACGCGTTGTTAGATGTTTCATAAGTTCGTCAAACTTGTACAAAGCTCATTGAGACACTTATAATCACTCATGTTGCATGAAACTTGGTTTAGAATCCTAGAAACGCGTTGTTAGTGTTTCATAAAGTCGTAAAACTTGTACAAAGCTCATTGAGATACTTATAAGCATTCATGTTGCATGAAACATGGTTTAGATTCCTAGAAACGCGCTGATAGATGTTTCATAAAATCGCGAAACTTGTATAAAGCTCATTGAGACACTTATAACAACTCATGATGCATGAAACTTGGTTTAGAGTCCTAGAAACGCTTTGTTTGATGTTACATAAGTTCTTGAAACTTGTACAAAGCTCATTGGAGAACTTATAAGCACTCATGTTGCATGAAACTTGGTTTAGAGTCCTAGAAACACGTTTTTAGATGTTTCATATGTTCGTAAAATTTGTACAAAGCTCATTGATAGACTTATAATCACTCAGGTTGCATGAAACTTGGTTTAGAGTCCTAGAAACGTGTTGTTAGATCATAAGTTTGTGAAACTTGTACAAGGCTCATTGAGACACTTATAAACACTCTTTCTTGTTGTTTCTTGAAACGCGTTTAGTTTTAGAATCCTAGAAAACTTATAAGCAATCATGTTGCATTAAATTTGTTTTAGAATCCTAGAAATGCTTGATAACTTTCAAGTTTTTTAAACTTGTCAAAGCTTGAGACACTTATAAGCAATCATGTTGCATGAAATTTGTTTTAGAATCCTAGAAACGTGTAAGCAATCATTTAGAAATTTCATATGTTCGTGAAACTTGTACAAAGCTCATTGAGGACACTTATAAGCAACTCATGTTGCATGAAATTTGTTTTAGAATCCTAGAAACTTATAAGCAATCATGTTGCATTAGATTTGTTTCATAAGTTGGTAGAAACTTGTACAAAGCTCATTGAGACACTTATAAGCACTCATGTTGCATGAAATTTGGTTTAGAGTCCTAGAAACGCGTTGTTAGATGTTTCATAAGTTCGTCAAACTTGTACAAAGCTCATTGAGACACTTATAATCACTAATGTTGCATGAAACTTGGTTTAGAGTCCTAGAAACGCGTTGTTAGATGTTTCATAAGTTCGTCAAACTTGTACAAAGCTCATTGAGACACTTATAATCACTAATGTTGCATGAAAGTTTGTTTAGAGTCCTAGAAACGCGTTGTTAGATGTTTCATAAGTTCGTCAAACTTGTACAAAGCTCATTGAGACACTTATAATCACTCATGTTGCATGAAACTTTGTTTAGGGTCCTAGAAACGCGTTGTTAGATGTTTCATAAGTTCGTCAAACTTGTACAAACCTCATTGAGACACTTATAATCACTCATGTTGCATGAAACTTTGTTTAGAGTCCTAGAAACGCGTTGTTAGATGTTTTATAAGTTCGTGAAACTTGTACAAAGCTCATTGAGACACTTATAAGCACTCATGTTGCATGAAACTTTGGTTTAGGAGTCCTAGAAACGCGTTGTTAGATGTTTCATAAGTTCGTGAAACTTGTACAAAGCTCATTGAGGAACATTTATAAGCACTCATGTTGCATGAAACTTGGTTTAGATTCCTAAAAACTCGTTGTTAGATGTTTCATTAGTTCGTGAAACTTGTAAAAAGCTCATTGAGGAACTTATTAGCACTCATGTTGCATGAAACTTGGTTTAGAGACCTATAAACCATGTTGTTAGATGTTTCATAAGTTCGTGAAACTTGTATAAATCTCATTGAGGAACTTATAAGATCTCATGTTGCATGAAATTTGGTTTACAGTCCTAAAAACGCGTTGTTTGATATTTCATAAGTTCGTGAAACTTGTACAAAGCTCATTGAGGAACTTATAAGCACTCATGTTGCATGAAACTTGGTTTAGAGTCCTAGAAACGCATGTTGTTAGATATTTCATAAGTTCGTCAAACTTGTACAAAGGTCATTGAGACACTTATAATCACTCATGTTGCATGAAAGTTTGTTTAGAGTCCTAGAAACGCGTTGTTAGATATTTCATAAGTTCGTCAAACTTGTACAAAGCTCTATTGAGACACTTATAATCACTCATGTTGCATGAAACTTTGTTTAGGGTCCTAGAAACGCGTTGTTAGATGTTTCATAAGTTCGTCAAACTTGTACAAAGCTCATTGAGACACTTATAATCACTCATGTTGCATGAAAGTTTGTTTAGAGTCCTAGAAACACGTTGTTAGATGTTTCATAAGTTCGTCAAACTTGTACAAAGCTCATTGAGACACTTATAAGCACTCATGTTGCATGAAACTTGGTTTAGAGTCCTAGAAACGCGTTGTTAGATGTTTCATAAGATCGTCAAACTTGTACAAAGCTCATTGAGACACTTATAAGCACTCATGTTGTATGAAACTTGGTTTAGAGTCCTAGAAACCAAGTTGTTAAATGTTTCATAAGTTCGTCAAACTTGTACAAAGCTCATTGAGACACTGATAAACACTCATGTTGCAATGAAACTTGGTTTAGAGTCCTAGAAACGCGTTGTTAGATGTTTCATAAGTTCGTCAAACTTGTACAAAGCTCATTGAAGACACTTATAAGCACTCATGTTGCATGAAACTTGGTTTAGAGTCCTAGAAACGCGTTGTTAGATGTTTCATAAGTTCGTCAAACTTGTACAAAGTCTCATTGAGACACTTATAAAAAATCATGTTGCATGAAACTTGGTTTAGAGTCCTAGAAACGCGTTGTTAGATGTTTCATAAGTTCGTCAAACTTGTACAAAGCTCATTGAGACACTATTAAGCATCTCATGTTTAATGAAATTTGGTTTAGAGTCCTAGAAACACGTTGTTAGATGTTTCATAAGTTCGTAACACTTGTACAAAGCTCATTGAGACACTTATAAGAACTCATGTTTCATGAAACTTGGTTTAGAGTCCTAGAAACGCGTTGTTAGAACTTTCATAAGTTCGTCAAACTTGTACAAAGCTCATTAATACACTTATAAGCACTCATGTTTGCATAAAACTTGGTTTAGAGTCCTAGAAACGCGTCGTTAGATGTTTCATAAGTTTGTCAAACTTGTAAAAAGCTCATTGAGACCCTTATAAGCACTCATATTGAATGAAACTTAGTTTAGAGTCCTAGAAACGCGTTGTTAGATATTTTCATAAGTTCGTCAAACTTGTACAAAGCTCATTGAAGAACATATAAGCACTTATATTGCATGAAACTTGGTTTAGAGTCCTAGAAACGCGGTTTTAGATGTTTCATAAGTTCGTCAAACTTGTATAAAGCTCATTGAGACAATTATAAGCACTCATGTTGCATGAAACTTGTTGTTAGATGTTTCATTAGTTCGTGAAACTTGTACAAAGCTTATTGAGGATCTTATAAACACTCATGTTGCATGAAACTTGGTTAAGAGTCCTAGAAACCACATTGTTAGATGTTTCATAAGTTTGCCAAACTTTAAGAAAGCTCATTGGGGAACTTATAAGCACTCTTGTTTCATGAAACTTGTTTTCGAGTCGTAGAAACGCGATACAAAGCTCATTTAGACACTTATAAGCACTCATGTTGTATTAAACTTGGTTTAGAGTCCTAGAAACCACGTTGTTAGATGTTTGATAAAACTGTAAAATTTGTACAAAGCTCATCGACACACTTATAAGCACTCATGTTTCATTAAACTTGGTTTAGAGTCCTAGAAATGCTTTATTAGATGTTTCATAAGTTTGTCAAACTTTAACAAAGGTCATTGAGACACTTATAAGCACTCATGTTGCATGATACTTAGTTTAGAGTCCTAGAAACGCGTTGTTACATGTTTCATAAGTTCGTGAAACTTGTACAAAGCTCATTGAGACACTTATAAGCACTTATGTTGCATGAAACTTGTTTTACATTCCTAGAAACGCGTTTTTAGATGTTTCATAAGTTCGTGAAACTTGTACAAAGCTCATTGGGGAACTTATAAGCACTCATGTTGCATGAAACTTGGTTTAGAGTCCTAGAAACGCGTTTTTAAATGTTTCTTAAATTAGTAAAACTTGTACAAAACTCATTGATACACTTATAATCACTCATGTTTCATGAAATTTGGTTTAGAGTCCTAGGAACTTATAAGCACTCATGTTGCATGAAACTTGGTTTAGATTTCTAGAAACACGTTGTTAGATGTTTCATAAGTTCGTCAAACTTTTACAAAACTCATTGAGACACTTATAAGCACTCATGTTGCATGAAACTTTGTTTAGAGTCCTAGCAACCACGTTGTTAGATATTTCATAAGTTCGTCAGACTAGTACAAAGCTCATTGAGACACTTATAAGCACCCATGTTGCATGAAATTTGGTTCATAGTCCAAGAAATGCGATGATAGAGGTTTCATAATTACGTGAAATTTGAACAAAGCTCATTGAGACACTTATAACAACTCATGTTGCATGAAACTTGGTTTAGAGTCCTAGAAACGCGTTGTTTGATGTTTCATAAGTTCGTGAAACTTGTACAAAGATCATTGGAGAACTTATAAGCACTCATGTTGCATGAAACTTGGTTTAGTCCTAGAAACCAAGTTGTTAGAAGTTTCATAAGTTCGTCAAACTTTAACAAATCTCATTGAGGAACTTATAACACATTTTGTTCCATGAAACTTGGTTTAGAGTCCTTGAAACCACGTTGTTAGTTGTTTCATAAGTTCGTCAAACTTTAACAAATCTCATTGAGACACTTATAAGCACTCATATTTCATGAAACTTGGTTTAGAGTCCTAGAAACGCGTTGTTAGATGTTTCATAAGTTCGTAAAACTTGTACAAAGCTCATTGAGACACTTATAACAACTCATGTTGCATGAAACTTGGTTTAGAGTCCTAGAAACACGTTGTTAGATGTTTCATAAATTCGCGAAACTTGTACAAAGCTCATTGAGGAACTTATAAGCACTCATGTTGCATGAAACTTTGTTTAGAGTCCTAGAAACACGTTTTTAGATGTTTCATTAGTTCGTAAAACTTGTACAAAGCTCATTGATACACTTATAATCACTCATGTTGCATGAAACTTGGTTTAGAGTCCTAGAAATGCGATGATAGATGTTTCATAAGTTTGTCAAACTTGTACAAAGTTCATTGAGACACTTATAACAACTCATGTTGCATGAACTTTGGTTTGGAGTCCTAGAAACGCGTTTTTCGATTTTTCATAAGTTCGTGAAACTTGTACAAAGATCATTGGGGAAATTATAAGCACTCATGTTGCAAGAAACTTGGTTTAGAGTCCTAGAAATGCATTTTTAGATGTTTCATAAGTCTAAGACTACTCCACCTTAATCATGAGGAGGAGAAGAAAAGTGACATAACTCCATGATCAAAATGGAAAGTCTATGATTCGGAGAATCTACCATTCGGCTAATGCATCTATGAAGAGCAAGGCCATCAAAGTGGAGAGTCTACCATTCGACAAAAGACATCATTCTACCTATCTGTCAACTCGGTTAAAGCATCTTCCATGACCAAGACCATCACTTGGCCTAGTGAGAACAAGGCCGAGCCAATTCAGCAAAACGGCGCTCGGACATATGTAAAACCGGCGCTCGTACACCGGCGCTCGGATGCTCGACATAGGCGCTCGGATGCTCGACATACGTGCTCGGATGCTCGACATAGGCGCTCAGACACACTCGGATGCTCGGACATAGGCGCTCGGACACCGACTCGGATGCTCGGACATGGGCACTCGGTCACTTGCGCCCAGGCATCGAACACACAACAAATCATCGATCAACACTAGGCTCGGCCAAGTACCTAGCAAAGACAAAGCCGAGCCATCCATGTTTTAGAAAGAGACCGACCAAGCAATATGACCAAATCGACTCTACTCACTCTCGGCCAAAGCAACTCTCAACTGCAAAGGCCTAATCTTGCTACTCGGCTTGTGCATCTACCAAGGGCAAAGCCGAAACAAAGTCCACCTTGTTCCAATTGCACAAAGAAGAAAGTGCAACTACGAGAAAACCAAAACCACTACGAACTAAAGGTTGTCCCTAAACTCTAAAACTCTTCATTTAAAATAAACATGCAATAAGAACTAGAGCCACACCATAATCTTGCTTAGTTCTTGATTGTCTATTTATCCTAATTGAATCTCTTGAAATTTGCTAAAAGAACTTAGGTTTAAATATGGCAAAATTACTCATTAGTTCATTGATGGCATATATACTTAAGAAAAGTTTGTGAGCACATCTATCTAGTTATATCAAGTTAACCATTCACTAAACTCTTTGTACTTCTTGAATCTCTTGAAGGTCCAAAGGAAACGAAGGTGAAGTGAGCATTCTCGGTAACTTGGATAACAAGAAGAAAGCCACCAAGAAGCAATAAAGAGAAAGAGAAAGGGAGCCTTTCGGTCAAAACCATTCACACCCAAGCTTGTGAAGAACAAAGCCGTGAATGAGAATCAAGATCATGCCAAACATTGAGCAATCTATGGAAGTGTGAAGAGCATATAAAGATTGTCAAGTATGAGAAAAACCTTAAATAAGAAACATCAAGAAGCAAGAAGCCAAGGTTGTTCTATCTTAAGGGGGAGTTACGGAAGACCCCTAACCGAATTAACTTACACTCTTTTTCCTTAGATGTGGTTTAATCCCAAGTGGTTTTCCCATCTAAGGCTTTAATGAGGTTTGTTAAACGGTTGATAGATGTTTTCTAAGTTCGTCAAACTTGTACAAAGCTCATTGAGACACATATAACAACTCATGTTGCATGAAACTTGGTTTAGAGTCCTAGAAACGCGTTGTTAGATGTTTCATAAGTTCGTGAAACTTGTACAAAGCTCATTGGGGAACTTATAAGCACTCATGTTGCATGAAACTTGGTTTAGAGTCCTAGAAACGCGTTGTTAGATGTTTCATAAGTTCGTGAAACTTTGTTTAGAGTCCTAAAAACGTGTTGTTAGATGTTTTATAAGTTCATCAAACTTTAACTAAGGTCATTGAGACACTTATAAGCACTCATATTGCATCAAACATGTTTTAAAGTCCTAGAAACGCGTTGTTAGATGTTTCATATGTTCGTGAAACTTGTACAAAGCTTATTGAGGAACTTATAAGCACTCATGTTGCATGAAACTTGGTTTAGAATCCTAGAAACGTGTTTTTAAATGTTTAATAAGTTAGTAAAACTTGTACAAAACTCATTGATACACATCTAATCACTCATGTTGCATGAAATTTGGTTTAGAGTCATAGAAATGCGTTGTTAGATGTTTCATAAGTTCCTGAAACTTGTACAAAGCTTATTGAGACACTTATAAGCACTCATGTTTCATGAAACTTGGTTTAGAGTCCTAGAAACACGTTGTTAGATGTTTTATAAGTTTGTAAAACTTGTACAAAGGTCATTGAGACACTTATAAGCATTCATGTTGCATGAAACTTGGTTTAGAGTCCAAAAAACGCGATGATAGATGTTTCATAAGTTCGTGAAACTTGTACAAAGCTCATTGAGACACTTGTAACCACTCATGTTGCATGAAACTTGGTTTAGAGTCCTAGAAACGCGTTGTTAGATGTTTCATAAGTTCGTGAAACTTTTACGAAGCTCATTGGGGAACTTTTAAGCATTCATGTTGCATGAAACTTGGTTTAGAGTCCTAGAAATGCGCTTTTAGATGTTTCATAAGTTCGTAAAACTTGTACAAAGCTCATTGATACACTTATAATCATTCATGTTGCATGAAACTTGGTTTAGAGTCCTAGGAACGCGTTGTTAGATGTTTAAAAAGTTCGTAAAACTTGTACAAAGCTCATTGAGACACTTATAAGCACTCATGTTGCATGAAACTTGATTTAGAGTCCTAGAAACGCGATGATAGATGTTTCATAAGTTTGTCAAACTTGTACAAAGCTCATTGAGACACTTATAATAACTCATGTTGCATGAAATTTGGTTTAGAGTACTTGAAACGCGTTGTTAGATGTTTCATAAGTTCGTGAAATTTGTACAAAGCTCATTGGGGAACTTATAAGCACTCATGTTGCATGAAACTTGGTTTAGAGTCCTTGAAACGCGTTTTTAGATGTTTCATAAGTTAGTAAAACTTGTACAAAACTCATTGATACACTTATAATCACTCATGTTGCATAAAACTTGGTTTAGAGTCCTAGAAACGCACTGTTAGATGTTTCATAAGTTCTTCAAACTGGGTTTAGAGTCCTAGAAAAGTGTTGTTAGATGTTTTATAAGTTCGTCAAATTTTAACTAAAGTCATTGAGACACTTATAAGCACTCATGTTGCATCAAACATGTTTTAGAGTCCTAGAAACGCGTTATTAGATGTTTCATATGTTCGTGAAACTTGTACAAATCTTATTGAGGAACTTATAAGCATTCATTTTGCATTAAACTTGGTTTAGAGTCCTAGAAACGCGCTTTTAGATGTTTCATAAGTTCGTGAAACTTGTACAAAGCTCATTGAGAAACTTTTAAGCACTCATGTTGTAGGAAACTTGATTTAGAGTCCTAGAAACGCGTTGTTAGATGTTTCATAAGTTCATCAAACTTGTACAAAGCTCATTGAGACACTTATAAGCACTCATGTTACATGAAATTTGGTTTAGAGTCCTAGAAATGCGTTGTTATATGTTTCATAAGTTCTTGAATATTGTACAAACCTCATTGAGGAACTTATAAGCACTCATGTTGCATGAAATTTGGTTTAGAGTCCAAGAAACGGGTGTTAGATGTTTCATAAGTTCGTCAAACCTTTACAAAGCTCATTTAGACACTTATTAACACTCATGTTGAATGAAACTTGGTTTAGAGTCGTAGATACGCGTTGTTAGATGTTTCATAAGTTCGTGAAACTTGTACCAAGCTAATTGAGACACTTAAAAGCACTGATGTTGCATGAAACTTGGTTTACAGTCCTAGAAAACTGTTGTTAAATGTTACATAAGTTCGTCAAACTTGTACAAAGGTCATTGAGACACTTATAAGCACTCAGGTTGCATGAAACATGGTTTAGAGTCCTAGCAACAACGTTGGTAGATGTTTCATAAGTTCGTCAAACTTTAACAAAGCTCATTCAGGAACTTATAAGCACTATTGTTGCTTGAAACTTGGTTTAGAGTCGTAGAAACACGTTGTTATATGTTTCATAAATTCGTCAAACTTGTACAAAGCTCATTGAGACACTTATAAGCACTCATGTTGAATAAAACTTGGTTTAGAGTCCCAGAAACGCGTTGTTAGATGTTTCATAAGATCGTCAAACTTGTACAAAGCTCATTGAGACACTTATAAGCACTCATGTTGTATGAAACTTGGTTTAGAGTCCTAGAAACCAAGTTATTAAATGTTTCATAAGTTCGTCAAACTTGTACAAAGTTCATTAAGACACTTATAACCACTCATGTGGCAAGAAACTTGGTTTAGAGTTCTAGAAACGCGTTGTTAGATGTTTCATAAGTTCGTCAAACTTGTACAAAGCTCATTGAGGAACTTATAAGATCTCATGTTGCATGAAATTTGGTTTAGAGTCCTAGAAACGCGTTGTTAGATGTTTCATAAGTTCGTCAAACTTGTACAAATCTCATTGAGACACATATAAAAAATCATGTTGCATGAAACTTGGTTTAGAGTCCTAGAAACTCGTTGTTAGATGTTTCATAAGTTCGTGAAACTTGTACAAAGCTCATTGAGACACTATTAAGCACTCATGTTTAATGAAATTTGGTTTAGAGACCTAGAAACACGTTGTTAGATATTTCATAAGTTCGTAACACTTGTATAAAGCTCATTGGGACACTTATAAGAACTCATGTTTCATGAAACTTGGTTAAGAGTCCTAGAAACGCGATAATAGAACTTTCATAAGTTCGTCAAACTTGTATAAAGCTCATTAATACACTTATAAGCACTAATGTTGCATAAAACTTGGTTTAGAGTCCTAGAAACTCGTCGTTAGATGTTTCATAAGTTCGTCAAACTTGTAAAAAGCTCATTGAGACCCTTATAAGCACTCATATTGAATGAAACTTAGTTTAGAGTCCTAGAAACGCGTTGTTAGATATTTTCATTATAAGTTCGTGAAACTTGTACAAAGCTCATTGAAGAACATATAAGCACTTATATTGCATGAAACTTGGTTTAGAGTCCTAGAAACGCGGTTTTAGATGTTTCATAAGTTTGTCAAACTTGTATAAAGCTCATTGAGATAATTATAAGAACTCATGTTGCATGAAACTTGGTGCAGAATCATAGAAACTTGTTGTTAGATGTTTCATTAGTTCGTGAAACTTGTACAAAGCTTATTGAGGATCTTATAAACACTCATGTTGCATGAAACTTGGTTAAGAGTCCTAGAAACCACATTGTTAGATGTTTCATAAGTTTGCCAAACTTTAAGAAAGCTCATTGGGGAACTTATAACCACTCTTGTTTCATGAAACTTGTTTTCGAGTCGTAGAAACGCGATACAAAGCTCATTTAGACACTTATAAGCACTCATGTTGTATTAAACTTGGTTTAGAGTCCTAGAAACCACGTTGTTAGATGTTTGATAAAGTCGTAAAATTTGTACAAAGCTCATCGACACACTTATAAGCACTCATGTTTCATTAAACTTGGTTTAGAGTCCTAGAAATGCTTTATTAGATGTTTCATAAGTTTGTCAAACTTTAACAAAGGTCATTGAGACACTTATAAGCACTCATGTTGCATGATACTTAGTTTAGAGTCCTCGAAACGCGTTGTTACATGTTTCATAAGTTCGTGAAACTTGTACAAAGCTCATTGTGACACTTATAAGCACTTAAGTTGCATGAAACTTGTTTTACATTCCTAGAAACGTGTTTTTAGATGTTTCATAAGTTCGTGAAATTTATACAAAACTCATTTAGGAACTTATAAGCACTCATGTTGCATGAAACTTGGTTTAGATTTCTAGAAACACGTTGTTAGATGTTTCATAAGTTCGTCAAACTTTTACAAAACTCATTGATACACTTATAAGCACTCATGTTGCATGAAACTTTGTTTAGAGTCCTAGCAACCACGTTGTTAGATATTTCATAAGTTCGTCAGACTAGTACAAAGCTCATTGAGACACTTATAAGCACCCATGTTGCATGAAACTTGGTTTAGAGTCATAGAAACGCGTTGTTAATAGTTTCATACGTTCGTCAAACTTGTACAAAGCTCATTGAGACACTTAAAAGAACTCATGTTACATGAAACTTGTTTTAGAGTCCTAGAAACGTGTTGTTAGATGTTTCATAAGTTTGTGAAACTTTTACAAAGCTCATTGAGGAACTTATAAACACTCATGTTCCATGAAACTTGGTTTAGAGTCTTAGAAAAGCGTTGTTAGATGTTTCATAAGTTTGTCAAACTTTAACAAAGGTCATGGAAACACTTATAAATACTCATGTTGAATGAAACTTGTTTTAGAGTCCTAGAAACACGTTGTTAGATGTTTCATAAGTTTGTCAAACTTTAACTAAGGTCATTGAGCCACTTATAAGCAATCATGTTGCATTAAATTTGTTTTAGAATCCTAGAAACGTGTTTTTAGAAATTTCATATGTTCGTGAAACTTGTACAAAGCTCATTGAGGAACTTATAAGCACTCATGTTGCATGAAGCTTGGTTTACAGTCCTAAAAACGCGTTGTTAGATGTTTCATAAGTTGGTCAAACTTGTACAAAGCTCATTGAGACACTTATAATCACTAATGTTGCATGAAACTTGGTTTAGAGTCCTAGAAACGCGTTGTTATATGTTTCATAAGTTCGTCAAACTTGTACAAAGCTCATTGAGACACTTATAATCACTAATGTTGCATGAAACTTGGTTTAGACTCCTAGAAACGCGTTGTTAGATGTTTCATAATTTCGTCAAACTTGTACAAAGCTCATTGAGACACTTATAATCACTCATGTTGCATGAAAGTTTGTTTAGAGTCCTAGAAACGCGTTGTTAGATGTTTCATAAGTTCGTCAAACTTGTACAAAGCTCATTGAGACACTTATAATCACTCATGTTGCATAAAACTTTGTTTAGGGTCCTAGATACGCGTTGTTAGATGCTTCATAAGTTCATGAAACTTGTAAAAAGCTCATTGAGACATTTATAAGCACTCATGTTGCATGAAACTTGGTTTAGAGTCCTAGAAACGCGTTGTTAGATGTTTCATAAGTTCGTGAAACTTGTATAAATCTCAGTGAGGAACTTATAAGATCTCATGTTGCATGAAATTTGGTTTACAGTCCTAAAAACGCGTTGTTTGATGTTTCATAAGTTCGTCAAACTTGCACAAAGCTTATTGAAACACTTATAAGCACTCATGTTGCATGAAACTTGGTTTAGATTCCTAGAAACTCGTTGTTAGATGTTTCATTAGTTCGTGAAACTTGTAAAAAGCTCATTGAGGAACTTATTAGCACTCATGTTGCATGAAACTTGGTTTAGAGACCTAGAAACCATGTTGTTAGATGTTTCATAAGTTCGTCAAACTTGGACAAACCTCATCGAGACACTTATAAGCACTCATGTTTAATGAAACTTGGTTTAGAGTCTTAGAAACGAGTTGTTAGATGTTTCATAAGTTTGTCAAACTTTAACAAAGGTCATTGAGACACTTATAAGCACTCATGTTGCATCAAACTTGGTTTAGAGTCCTAGAAACGCGTTGTTAGATGTTTCATAAGTTCGACAAACTTGTACAAAGCTCATTGAGACACTTATAAGCACTCATGTTGCATGAAACTTGTTTTAGAGTCCTAGAAACTCGTTGTTAGATGTTTCATAAGTTCGTCAAACTTGTACAAAGCTCATTGATACACTTATAAGCACTCATGTTGCATGAAACTTGTTTTAGATTCCTATAAACGCCTTGTTAGATGTTTCATAAGTTCGTCAAAATAGTACAAAGCTCATTGAGACACTTAGAAGCAGTCATGTTGCATGAAACTTTGTTTAGGGTCCGAGAAACGCGTTGTTAGATGTTTCATAAGTTCGTCAAACTTGTACAAAAGCTCATTAAGACACATAGAAGCACTCATGTTGCATGAAAGTTTGTTTAGAGTCCTAGAAAGGCATTGTTAGATGTTTCATAAGTTCGTCAAACTTGTACAAAGCTCATTAAGACACTTATAAGCACTCATATTGCATGAAATTTGTTTTAGAGTCCTAGAAACGCGTTGTTAGATGTTTCATAAGTTCGTTAAATTTATACAAAGCTTATTGAGACACTTATAAGCATTCATGTTGCATGACACTTGGTTTAGAGTCCTATAAACTCGTTGTTAGATGTTTCATTAGTTCGTGAAACTTGTAAAAAGCTCAGTGAAGAACTTATTAGCACTCATGTTGCATGAAAATTTGGTTTAGAGTCCTAGAAACCACGTTGTTAGATGTTTCATAAGTTTTTCAAACTTTAAAAAAATTCATTGAGGAACTTATAAGCACTCTTGTTGCATGAAACTGGGTTTAGAGTACTAGAAACCACGTTGTTAGATGTTTCATAAGTTCGTCAAAATAATACAAAGCTCATTGAGACACTTCTAAGCACTCATGTTGTATGAAACTTGGTTTAGACTCCTAAAAACCACGTTGTTAGATGTTTCATAAGTTTTTCAAACTTTAACAAAGGTCATTGAAACACTTATAAGCACTCATGTTGCATGAAACTTGATTTAGAGTCCTAGAAACGCGTTGTTAGATGTTTCATAAGTTCGTCAAAATAGTACAAAGCTCATTGAGACACTTAGAAGCAGTCATGTTGCATGAAACTTTGTTTAGGGTCCGAGAAACGCGTTGTTAGATGTTTCATAAGTTCGTCAAACTTGTACAAAAGCTCATTAAGACACATAGAAGCACTCATGTTGCATGAAAGTTTGTTTAGAGTCCTAGAAAGGCATTGTTAGATGTTTCATAAGTTCGTCAAACTTGTACAAAGCTCATTAAGACACTTATAAGCACTCATATTGCATGAAATTTGTTTTAGAGTCCTAGAAACGCGTTTTTAGATGTTTCATAAGTTCGTTAAATTTATACAAAGCTTATTGAGACACTTATAAGCATTCATGTTGCATGACACTTGGTTTAGAGTCCTATAAACTCGTTGTTAGATGTTTCATTAGTTCGTGAAACTTGTAAAAAGCTCAGTGAAGAACTTATTAGCACTCATGTTGCATGAAAATTTGGTTTAGAGTCCTAGAAACCACGTTGTTAGATGTTTCATAAGTTTTTCAAACTTTAAAAAAATTCATTGAGGAACTTATAAGCACTCTTGTTGCATGAGTACTAGAAACCACGTTGTTAGATGTTTCATAAGTTCGTCAAAATAATACAAAGCTCATTGAGACAGTTATAAGCACTCATGTTGTATGAAACTTGGTTTAGACTCCTAAAAACCACGTTGTTAGATGTTTCATAAGTTTTTCAAACTTTAACAAAGGTCATTGAAACACTTATAAGCACTCATGTTGCATGAAACTTGATTTAGAGTCCTAGAAACGCGTTGTTAGATGTTTCATAAGTTCGTCAAACTAGTAAAAAGCTCATTGAGACACTTATAATCACTAATGTTGCATGAAACTTGGTTTAGAGTCCTAGAAACGCGTTGTTAGATGTTTCATAAGTTCGCCAAAATTGTACAAAGCTCATTGAGACACTTATAATCACTAATGTTGCATGAAACTTGGTTTAAAGTCCTAGAAACGCGTTGTTAGATGTTTCATAATTTCGTCAAACTTGTACATAGCTCATTGAGACACTTATAATCACTCATGTTGCATGAAAGTTTGTTTAGAGTCCTAGAAACGCGTTGTTAGATATTTCATAAGTTCGTCAAACTTGTACAAAGCTCATTGAGACACTTATAATCACTCATGTTGCATAAAACTTTGTTTAGGGTCCTAGAAACGCGTTGTTAGATGTTTCATAAGTTCATGAAACTTGTACAAAGCTCATTGAGACATTTATAAGCATTCATGTTGCATGAAACTTGGTTTAGAGTCATAGAAACGCGTTGTTAGATGTTTCATAAGTTCGTGAAACTTATATAAATCTCATTGAGGAACTTATAAGATCTCATGTTGCATGAAATTTTTTTTACAGTCCTAAAAACGCGTTGTTTGATGTTTCATAAGTTCGTCAAACTTGTACAAAGCTTATTGAGACACTTATAAGCACTCATGTTGCATGAAACTTGGTTTAGAGTCCTAGAAACTCGTTGTTAGATGTTTCATTAGATCGTGAAACTTGTACAAAGCTCATTGATGAACTTATTAGCACTCATGTTGATTGAAACTTGGTTTAGAGTCCTAGAAACCACGTTGTTAGATGTTTCATAAGTTCGTCAAACTTGTACAAACCTCATTGAGACACTTATAATCACTCATGTTGAATGAAAGTTTGTTTAGAGTCCTAGAAACGCGTTGTTAGATGTTTCATAAGTTCGTCAAACTTGTATAAAGCTCATTGAGACACTTATAATCACTCATGTTGCATAAAACTTTGTTTAGGGTCCTAGATACGTGTTGTTAGATGTTTCATAAGTTCATGAAACTTGTACAAAGATCATTGAGACATTTATAAGCACTCATGTTGCATGAAACATGGTTTAGAGTCCTAGAAAAGCGTTGTTAGATGTTTCATAATTTCGTGAAACTTGTATAAATCTCATTGAGGAACTTATAAGATCTCATGTTGCATGAAATTTAGTTTACAGTCCTAAAAACGCGTTGTTTGATGTTTCATAAGTTCGTCAAACTTGTACAAAGCTTATTGAGACACTTATAATCACTAATGTCGCATGAAACTTGGTTTAGACTCCTAGAAACGCGTTGTTAGATATTTCATAATTTCGTCAAACTTGTACAAAGCTCATTGAGACACTTATAATCACTCATGTTGCATGAAAGTTTGTTTAGAGTCCTAGAAACGTGTTGTTAGATGTTTCATAAGTTCGTCAAACTTGTACAAAGCTCATTGAGACACTTATAATCACTCATGTTGCATAAAACTTTGTTTAGGGTCCTAGATACGCGTTGTTAGATGTTTCATAAGTTCATGAAACTTGTAAAAAGCTCATTGAGACATTTATAAGCACTCATGTTGCATGAAACTTGGTTTAGAGTCCTAGAAACGCGTTGTTAGATGTTTCATAAGTTCGTGAAACTTGTATAAATCTCATTGAGGAACTTATAAGATCTCATGTTGCATGAAATTTGGTTTACAGTCCTAAAAACGCGTTGTTTGATGTTTCATAAGTTCGTCAAACTTGTACAAAGCTTATTGAAACACTTATAAGCACTCATGTTGCATGAAACTTGGTTTAGATTCCTAGAAACTCGTTGTTAGATGTTTTGATTAGTTCGTGAAACTTGTACAAAGCTCATTGAGGAACTTATTTGCACTCATGTTGCATGAAACTTGGTTTAGAGTCCTAGAAACCACGTTGTTAGATGTTTCATAAGTTCGTCAAACTTGTACAAACCTCATCGAGACACTTATAAGCACTCATGTTTAATGAAACTTGGTTTAAAGTCCTAGAAACGAGTTGTTAGATGTTTCATAAGTTTGTCAAACTTTAACAAAGGGTCATTGAGACACTTATAAGCACTCATGTTGCATCAAACTTGGTTTAGAGTCTTAGAAACCACGTTGTTAGATGTTTCATAAGTTCTTCAAACTTTATCAAAGCTCATTGAGGAACTTATAAGCACTCTTGTTGCATGAAACTGGGTTTAGAGTCTTAGAAACCACGTTGTTAGATGTTTCATAAGTTCGTCAAACTTATACAAAGCTCATTGAGACACTTATAAGCACTCATATTGTATGAAACTTGGTTTAGACTCCTAGAAACCACGTTGTTAGATGTTTCATAAGTTTTTCAAACTTTAACAAAGGTCATTGAAACACTTATAAGCACTCATGTTGCATGAAACTTGATTTAGAGTCCTAGAAACGCGTTGTTAGATGTTTCATAAGTTCGTCAAACTAGTAAAAAGCTCATTGAGACACTTATAATCACTAATGTTGCATGAAACTTGGTTTAGAGTCCTAGAAACGCGTTGTTAGATGTTTCATAATTTCGTCAAACTTGTACAAAGCTCATTGAGACACTTATAATCACTAATGTTGCATGAAACTTGGTTTAGAGTCCTAGAAACGCGTTGTTAGATGTTTCATAATTTCGTCAAACTTGTACATAGCTCATTGAGACACTTATAATCACTCATGTTGCATGAAAGTTTGTTTAGAGTCCTAGAAACGCGTTGTTAGATGTTTCATAAGTTCGTCAAACTTGTACAAAGCTCATTGAGACACTTATAATCACTCATTTTGCATAAAACTTTGTTTAGGGTCCTAGAAACGCGTTGTTAGATGTTTCATAAGTTCATGAAACTTGTACAAAGCTCATTGAGACATTTATAAGCATTCATGTTGCATGAAACTTGGTTTAGAGTCCTAGAAACGCGTTGTTAGATGTTTCATAAGTTCGTGAAACTTGTATAAATATCATTGAGGAACTTATAAGATCTCATGTTGCATGAAATTTGGTTTACAATCCTAAAAACGCGTTGTTTGATGTTTCATAAGTTCGTCAAACTTGTACAAATCTTATTGAGACACTTATAAGCACTCATGTTGCATGAAACTTGGTTTAGAGTCCTAGAAACTCGTTGTTAGATGTTTCATTAGTTAGTGAAACTTGTACAAAGCTCATTGAGGAACTTATTAGCACTTATGTTGCATGAAACTTTGTTTAGAGTCTTAGAAACCACGTTGTTAGATGTTTCATAAGTTCGTCAAACTTTTACAAACCTCATTGAGACACTTATAATCACTCATGTTGCATGAAAGTTTGTTTAGCGTCCTAGAAACGCGTTGTTAGATGTTTCATAAGTTCGTCAAACTTGTACAAAGCTCATTGAGACACTTATAATCACTCATGTTGCATAAAACTTTGTTTAGGGTCCTAGATACGCGTTGTTAGATGTTTCATAAGTTCATGAAACTTGTACAAAGCTCATTGAGAAATTTATAAGCACACATGTTGCATGAAACTTGGTTTAGATTCCTAGAAGCGCGTTGTTAGATGTTTCATAAGTTCGTGAAACTTGTATAAATCTCATTGAGGAACTTATAAGATCTCATGTTGCGGTAAATTTGGTTTACAGTCCTAAAAACGTGTTGTTTGATGTTTCATAAGTTCGTCAAACTTTTACAAACCTCATCGAGACACTTATAAGCACTCATGTTTAATGAAACTTGGTTGAGTCCTAGAAACGAGTTGTTAGATGTTTCATAAGTTTGTCAAACTTTAACAAAGGGTCATTGAGACACTTATAAGCACTCATGTTGCATCAAACTTGGTTTAGAGTCTTAGAAACCACGTTGTTAGATGTTTCATAAGTTCTTCAAACTTTATCAAAGCTCATTGAGGAACTTATAAGCACTCTTGTTGCATGAAACTGGGTTTAGAGTCTTAGAAACCACGTTGTTAGATGTTTCATAAGTTCGTCAAACTTATACAAAGCTCATTGAGACACTTATAAGCACTCATATTGTATGAAACTTGGTTTAGACTCCTAGAAACCACGTTGTTAGATGTTTCATAAGTTTTTCAAACTTTAACAAAGGTCATTGAAACACTTATAAGCACTCATGTTGCATGAAACTTGATTTAGAGTCCTAGAAACGCGTTGTTAGATGTTTCATAAGTTCGTCAAACTAGTAAAAAGCTCATTGAGACACTTATAATCACTAATGTTGCATGAAACTTGGTTTAGAGTCCTAGAAACGCGTTGTTAGATGTTTCATAATTTCGTCAAACTTGTACAAAGCTCATTGAGACACTTATAATCACTAATGTTGCATGAAACTTGGTTTAGAGTCCTAGAAACGCGTTGTTAGATGTTTCATAATTTCGTCAAACTTGTACATAGCTCATTGAGACACTTATAATCACTCATGTTGCATGAAAGTTTGTTTAGAGTCCTAGAAACGCGTTGTTAGATGTTTCATAAGTTCGTCAAACTTGTACAAAGCTCATTGAGACACTTATAATCACTCATTTTGCATAAAACTTTGTTTAGGGTCCTAGAAACGCGTTGTTAGATGTTTCATAAGTTCATGAAACTTGTACAAAGCTCATTGAGACATTTATAAGCATTCATGTTGCATGAAACTTGGTTTAGAGTCCTAGAAACGCGTTGTTAGATGTTTCATAAGTTCGTGAAACTTGTATAAATATCATTGAGGAACTTATAAGATCTCATGTTGCATGAAATTTGGTTTACAATCCTAAAAACGCGTTGTTTGATGTTTCATAAGTTCGTCAAACTTGTACAAATCTTATTGAGACACTTATAAGCACTCATGTTGCATGAAACTTGGTTTAGAGTCCTAGAAACTCGTTGTTAGATGTTTCATTAGTTAGTGAAACTTGTACAAAGCTCATTGAGGAACTTATTAGCACTTATGTTGCATGAAACTTTGTTTAGAGTCTTAGAAACCACGTTGTTAGATGTTTCATAAGTTCGTCAAACTTTTACAAACCTCATTGAGACACTTATAATCACTCATGTTGCATGAAAGTTTGTTTAGCGTCCTAGAAACGCGTTGTTAGATGTTTCATAAGTTCGTCAAACTTGTACAAAGCTCATTGAGACACTTATAATCACTCATGTTGCATAAAACTTTGTTTAGGGTCCTAGATACGCGTTGTTAGATGTTTCATAAGTTCATGAAACTTGTACAAAGCTCATTGAGAAATTTATAAGCACACATGTTGCATGAAACTTGGTTTAGATTCCTAGAAGCGCGTTGTTAGATGTTTCATAAGTTCGTGAAACTTGTATAAATCTCATTGAGGAACTTATAAGATCTCATGTTGCAGTAAATTTGGTTTACAGTCCTAAAAACGTGTTGTTTGATGTTTCATAAGTTCGTCAAACTTTTACAAACCTCATCGAGACACTTATAAGCACTCATGTTTAATGAAACTTGGTTGAGTCCTAGAAACGAGTTGTTAGATGTTTCATAAGTTTGTCAAACTTTAACAAAGGTCATTGAGACACTTAGAAGCAGTCATGTTGCATGAAACTTGGTTTAGAGTACTAGAAACGCGTTGTTAGATGTTTCATAAGTTTGTGAAATTTGTACAATGCTCATTGGGGAACTTATAAGCACTCATGTTGCATGAAACTTGGTTTAGAGTCCTAGAAACGCGTTTTTATATGTTTCATAAGTTCTTGAAACTTATACAAAACTCATTGGGGAACTTATAAGCACTCATGTTCCACGAAACTTGGTTTAGATTCCTAGAAACGCGTTGTTAGATGTTTCATAAGTTCGTGAAACTCGTACAAATCTCATTGGGGAACTTATAAGCACTCATGTTGCATGAAACTTGGTTTAGAGTCCTAGAAACGTGTTTTTAAATGTTTCATAAGTTAGTAAAACTTGTACAAACCTCATTGATACACTTATAATCACTCACGTTGCATGAAATTTTGTTTAAAGCCCTAGAAACGCGTTGTTAGATGTTTCATAAGTTCCTGAAACTTGTACAAAGCTTATTGTGACACTTAAGCACTCATGTTTCATGAAACTTGGTTTAGAGTCCTAGAAACCCGTTGTTAGTGTTTCATAAGTTCGTAAAACTTGTACAAAGCTCATTTAGACATTTATAAGCATTCATATTGCATGAAACTTGGTTCAGAGTCCTAGAAACGCGATGATAGATGTTTTATAAGTTCGTAAAACTTTTACAAAGCTCATTGAGACACTTATAACAACTCATGTTGCATAAAACTTGTTTTAGAGTCCTAGAAACGCGTTGTTACATGTTTCATATGTTCGTGAAACTTGTACAAAGCTTATTGGAGAACTTATAAGCACTCATGTTGCATGCAACTTGGTTTAGAGTCCTAGAAACGCGTTTTTAGATGTTTCATAAGTTAGTAAAACTTGTACAAAACTCATTGATACACTTATAATCACTCATGTTGCATGAAACTTGGTTTAGAGTCCTAGAAACGCGTTGTTAGTTGTCTCATAAGTTTGTGAAACTTGTACAAAGCTCATTGAGACACTTATAAGCACTCATGTTTCATGAAACTTGGTTTACAGTCCTAGAAACGCGTTGTTAGATGTTTCATAAATTCGTAAAACTTGTACAAACCTCATTGACACACTTATAAGCACTCATGTTTCATTAAACTTGGTTTAGAGTCCTAGAAACGCGTTGTTAAATGTTTAATAAGTTCGTCAAACTTTAACTAAGGTCATTGAGACACTTATAAGCACTCATGTTGCATCAAACATGTTTTAGAGTCCCAGAAACGCGTTGTTAGATGTTTCATATGTTCGTGAAACTTGTACAAATTTTATTGGGGAATTTATAAGCACTCAACGTTTTTAAATGTTTCATAAGTTAGTGAAATTTGTACAAAGCTCATTGAGACACTCATGTTTCATGAAACTTGGTTTAGAGTCCTAGAAACACGTTGTTAGATGTTTCATAAGTTCGTAAAACTTGTACAAAACTCATTGAGACACTTATAAGCCCTCATGTTGCATGAAACTTGGTTTAGAGTCCTAGAAACGCGATGATAGATGTTTTATAAGTTCGTCAAACTTGTACAAAGCTTATTGAGACACTTATAACAGCTCATGTTGCATGAAATTTGGTTAAGAGTCCTAGAAACGCGTTGTTAGATGTTTCATAAGTTCGTGAAACTCGTACAAAGCTCATTGGGGAACTTATAAGCACTCATGTTGCATGAAACTTGGTTTAGAGTCCTAGAAACGCGTTTTTAAATGTTTCATAAGTTTGTAAAACTTGTACAAAACTCATTGCTACACTTATAATCACTCATGTTTCATGAAATTTTGTTTAGATTCCTAGAAACGTGTTGTTACATCATAAGTTTGTGAAACTTGTACAGAGCTCATTGAGACATTTATAAACACTCAAGTTTCATGAATCTTGGTTTCGAGTCCTAGAAAGGCGTTGTTAGATGTTTCATAAATTCGTAAAACTTGTACAAAGCTCATTGAGACACTTATAAGCACTCATGTTGCATGAAACTTGGTTTAGAGTCCTAGAAACGCGATGATAGATCTTTCATAAGTTTTTCAAACTTGTACAAAGCTCATTGAGACACTTATAACAACTCATGTTGCATGAAACTTTCGTTTAGAGTACTAGAAACGCGTTGTTAGATGTTTCATAAGTTCGTGAAATTTGTACAAAGCTCATTGGGGAATTTATAAGCACTCATGTTGCATGAAACTTGGTTTAGAGTCTTAGAAACGCGTTTTTAGATGTTTCATAAGTTAGTAAAAATTTTACAAAACTCATTGATACACTTATAATCACTCATGTTGCATGAAACTTGGTTTAGAGTCCTAGAAACGCGTTGTTAGTTTTCTCATAAGTTCGTGAAACTTGTACAAAGCTCATTGAGACATTTATAGGCACTCATGTTTCGTGAGACTTGCTTTAGAGTCCTAGAAACGCGTTGTTAGATGTTTCATAAGTTCGTCAAACTTATACAAAGCTTATTGAGACACTTATAAGCAATCATGTTGCATAAAACTTGTTTTAGAGTCCTAGAAACGCGTTGTTAGATGTTTCATATGTTCGTGAAACTTGTACAAAGCTTATTGAAGAACTTATAAGCACTCATGTTGCATGAAACTTGGTTTAGAGTCCTAGAAACGAGTTTTTAAATGTTTCATAAGTTAGTAAAACTTGTACAAAACTCATTGATACACTTATAATCACTCATGTTTCATGAAATTTGGTTTAGAGTCCTAGAGATACGTTGTTAGATGTTTCATAAGTTCGTCAAACTTGTACAAAGCTCATTGAGACACTTATAATCACTCATGTTGCATGAAACTTGGTTTAGAATCCTAGGAACGCGTTGTTAGTGTTTCATAAGTTCTTAAAACTTGTACAAAGCTCATAGAGATACTTATAAGCATTCTTGTTGCATGAAACTTGGTTTAGATTCCTAGAAACGCGCTGATAGATGTTTCATAAAATCTTGAAACTTGTATAAAGCTCATTGAGACACTTATAACAACTCATGTTGCATGAAACTTGGTTTAGATTCTTAGAAACGCATTGTTTGATGTTACATAAGTTATTGAAACTTGTACAAAGCTCATTGGAGAACTTATAAGCACTCATGTTGCATGAAACTTGGTTTAGAGTCCTAGAAACACGTTTTTAGATATTTCATATGTTCGTAAAATTTGTACAAAGCTCATTGATACACTTCTAATCACTTAGGTTGCATGAAACTTGGTTTAGAGTCCTAGAAACGTGTTGTTAGATCATAAGTTTGTGAAACTTGTACAAAGCTCATTGAGACACTTATAAACACTCTAGTTTCATGAAACTTGGTTTCGAGTCCTAGAAACGCGTTGTTAGATGTTTCATAAATTCGTAAAACTTGTACAAAGCTCAATGAGACACTTATAAGCACTCATGTTGCATGAAACTTGGTTAAGAGTCCTAGAAACGCGATGATAGATCTTTCATAAGTTTTTCAAACTTGTACAAAGCTCATTGAGACACTTATAACAACTCATGTTGCATGAAACTAAGTTTAGAGTACTAGAAACGCGTTGTTAGATGTTTCATAAGTTCGTGAAATTTGTACAAAGCTCATTGGGGAACTTATAAGCACTCATGTCGCATGAAACTTGGTTTAGAGTCCTAGAAACGCGTTTTTAGATGTTTCATAAGTTAGTAAAACTTGTACAAAACTCATTGATACACTTATAATCACTCATGTTGCATGAAACTTGGTTTAGAGTCCTAGAAACGCGTTATTAGTTGTCTCATAAGTCCGTGAAACTTGTACAGAGCTCATTGAGACACTTATAGGCACTCATGTTTCATGAGACTTGGTTTAGAGTCTTAGAAACGCGTTGTTAGATATTTTATAAGTTCGTCAAACTTTAACTAAGGTCATTGAGACACTTATAAGTACTCATGTTGCATAAAACTTGTTTTAGAGTCCTAGAAACGCGGTGTTAGATGTTTCATATGTTCGTGAAACTTGTACAAAGCTTATTGAGGAACTTATAAGCACTCATGTTGCATGAAACTTGGTTTAGAGTCATAGAAACACGTTGTTAGATGTTTCATAAGTTCGTCAAACTTGTAAAAGCTCATTAAGACACTTATAAGCACTCATGTTGAAAGAAACTTGGTTTAGACTCTTATAAACGCATTGTTAGATGTTTCATAAGTTCGTGAAACTTGTACAAAACTCATTGCGAAACTTATAATCAATCATGTTGCATGAAACTTGGTTTAGAGTCCTAGAAACGCGTTGTTAGATGTTTCATAAGTTCGTGAAAACTGTAAAAATCTCATTGAGGAACTTATAAGATCTCATGTTGCATGAAATTTGGTTTAGAGCCCTAGAAACGCGTTGTTAGATGTTTCATAAGTTCGTCAAACTTGTACAAAGCTTATTCAGACACTTATAAGAACTCATTTTGCATGAAACTTTGTTTAGAGTCCTAGAAACCACGTTGTTACATATATCATAAGTTCGTCAAACTTGTACAAAGCTCATCGAGAGACTTATAAGCACTCATGTTGCATGAAACGTGTTTTAGAATCCTAGAAACTTGTTGTTAGATGTTTCATAAGTTCGTCAAACTTGTACAAGGCTCATTGAGACACTTATAATCACTCATGTTGCATGAAACTTGTTTTAGATTCCTATTAACGCGTTGTTAGATGTTTCATAAGTTCGTCAAACTAGTACAAAGCTCATTGAGACACTTAGAAGCAGTCATGTTGCATGAAAGTTGGTGTAGGGTCCTCGAAACGCGTTGTTAGATGTTTCATAAGTTCGTCAAAATTGTACAAAGCTTATTAAGACACTTATAAGCACTCATGTTGCATGAAACTTGGTTTAGAGTCCTCGAAACGCGTTGTTAGATGTTTTATAAGTTCGTCAAACTTTAACTAAGGTCATTGAGACACTTATAAGCACTCATGTTGCATCAAACATGTTTTAGAGTCCTAGAAACGCGTTGTTAGATGTTTCATATGTTCGTGAAACTTGTACAAAGTTTATTGAGGAACTCATAAGCACTCATGTTGCATGAAACTTGGTTTAGAGTTCTAGAAACGCGTTGTTAGATGTTTCATAAGTTTGTCAAACTTGTACAAAGCTCATTAAAACACTTATAAACACTCATGTTGCATGAAACTTGGTTTAAATTCCTAGAAACGCGTTGTTAGATGTTTCATAAGTTCGTGAAACTTGTATAAATCTCATTAGGGAACTTATAAGATCTCATGTTGCATGAAATTTGGTTTAGAGTCCTAGAAACGCGTTGTTAGATGTTTCATAAGTTCGTCAAACTTATACAAAGCTTATTGAGACACTTATAATCACTCATGTTGCATCAAACTTGGTTTAGAGTACTAGAAACGCGTTGTTAGATGTTTCATAAGTTCGTGAAAACTGTAAAAATCTCATTGAGGAACTTATAAGATATCATGTTGCATGAAATTTGGTTTAGAGTCCTAGAAACGCGTTGTTAGATGTTTCATAAGTTCGTCAAACTTGTACAAAGCTTATTCAGACACTTATAAGAACTCATATTGCATGAAACTTTGTTTAGAGTCCTAGAAACCACGTTATTAGATGTTTCATAAGTTCGTCAAACTTTAACAAAGCTCATTTAGGATCTTATAAGCACTCTTTTTGAATGAAACTTGGTTTACAGTCTTAGAAACCACGTTTTTAGATGTTTCATAAGTTTGTCAAACTTGTACAAAGCTCATCGAGACACTTATAAGCACTCATGTTGATGAAACTTGGTTTAGAGTCCTAGAAACCATGTTGTTAGATGTTTCATAAGCTTTTCAAACTTTAACAAAGGTCATTGAAACACTTATAAGCACTCATGTTGCATGAAACTTTATTTAGAGTCCTAGAAACGCGTAGTTAGATGTTTCAAAAGTTCGTCAAACTTGTACAAAGCTCATTGAGACACTTATAAGAACTCATGTTGCATGAAACTTGTTTTACAGTCCTAGAAACTCGTTGTTAGATGTTCCATAAGTTTGTGAAACTTTTACAAAGCTCATTGAGGAACTTATAAACACTCATGTTCCATGAAACTTGGTTTAGAGTCCTAGAAACGCGTTGTTAGATGTTTCATAAGTTTGTCAAACTTTAACAAAGGTCATGGAAACACTTATAAATACTCATGTTGAATGAAACTTGGTTTAGAGTCCTAGAAACACGTTGTTAGATGTTTCATAAGTTCGTCAAACTTTAACTAAGGTCATTGAGCCACTTATAAGCTATCATGTTGCATTAAATTTGTTTTAGAATCCTAGAAACGTGTTTTTAGAAATTTCATATGTTCGTGAAACTTGTACAAAGCTCATTGAGGAACTGATAAGCACTCATGTTGCATGAAACTTGGTTTAGTGTCCTAAAAACGCGTTGTTAGATGTTTCATAAGTTGGTCAAACTTGTACAAAGCTCATTGAGACACTTATAATCACTCATGTTGCATAAAACTTTGTTTAGGGTCCTAGATACGCGTTGTTAGATGTTTCAGAAGTTCATGAAACTTGTAAAAAGCTCATTGAGACATTTATAAGCACTCATGTTGCATGAAACTTGGTTTAGAGTCCTAGAAACACGTTGTTAGATGTTTCATAAGTTCGTGAAACTTGTATAAATCTCATTGAGGAACTTATAAGATCTCATGTTGCATGAATTTGGTTTACAGTCCTAAAAACGCGTTGTTTGATGTTTCATAAGTTCGTCAAACTTGTACAAAGCTTATTGAAACACTTATAAGCACTCATGTTGCATGAAACTTGGTTTAGATTCCTAGAAACTCGTTGTTAGATGTTTTGATTAGTTCGTGAAATTTGTACAAAGCTCATTGAGGAACTTATTAGCACTCATGTTGCATGAAACTTGGTTTAGAGTCCTAGAAACCACGTTGTTAGATGTTTCATAAGTTCGTCAAACTTGTACAAACCTCATCGAGACACTTATAAGCACTCATGTTTAATGAAACTTGGTTTAGAGTCCTAGAAACGAGTTGTTAGATGTTTCATAAGTTTGTCAAACTTTAACAAAGGGTCATTGAGACACTTATAAGCACTCATGTTGCATCAAACTTGGTTTAGAGTCCTAGAAACGCGTTGTTAGATGTTTCATAAGTTCGTCAAACTTGTACAAACTCATTGAGACACTTATAAGCACTCATGTTGCATGAAACTTGTTTTAGAGTCCTAGAAACTCGTTGTTAGATGTTTCATAAGTTCGTCAAACTTGTACAAAGCTCATTGAGACACTTATAAGCACTCATGTTGCATGAAACTTGTTTTAGATTCCTATAAACGCCTTGTTAGATGTTTCATAAGTTCGTCAAAATAGTACAAAGCTCATTGAGACACTTAGAAGCACTCATGTTGCATGAAAGTTGGTTTAGAGTCCTAGAAAGGCATTGTTAGATGTTTCATAAGTTCGTCAAACTTGTACAAAGCTCATTAAGACACTTATAAGCACTCATATTGCATGAAACTTGGTTTAGAGTCCTAGAAACGCGTTGTTAGATGTTTCATAAGTTCGTGAAACTTGTATAAATCTCATTGGGGAACTTATAAGATCTCATGTTGCATGAAATTTGTTTTAGAGTCCTAGAAACGCGTTGTTAGATGTTTCATAAGTTCGTTAAATTTATACAAAGCTTATTGAGACACTTATAAGCATTCATGTTGCATGAGACTTGGTTTAAAGTCCTATAAACTCGTTGTTAGATTTTTCATTAGTTCGTGAAACTGGTACAAAGCTCAGTGAAGAACTTATTAGCACTCATGTTGCATGAAAATTTGGTTTAGAGTCCTAGAAACCACGTTGTTAGATGTTTCATAAGTTCTTCAAACTTTAACAAAGCTCATTGAGGAACTTATAAGCACTCTTGTTGCATGAAACTGGGTTTAGAGTCTTAGAAACCACGTTGTTAAATGTTTCATAAGTTCGTCAAACTTATACAAAGCTCATTGAGACACTTATAAGCACTCATATTGTATGAAACTTGGTTTAGACTCCTAGAAACCACGTTGTTAGATGTTTCATAAGTTTTTCAAACTTTAACAAAGGTCATTGAAACACTTATAAGCACTCATGTTGCATGAAACTTGATTTAGAGTCCTAGAAACACGTTGTTAGATGTTTCATAAGTTCGTCAAACTAGTAAAAAGCTCATTGAGACACTTATAATCACTAATGTTGCATGAAACTTGGTTTAGAGTCCTAGAAACGCGTTGTTAGATGTTTCATAAGTTCGTCAAACTTGTACAAATCTCATTGAGACATTTATAATCACTAATGTTGCATGAAACTTGGTTTAGAGTCCTAGAAACGCGTTGTTAGATGTTTCATAATTTCGTCAAACTTGTACATAGCTCATTGAGACACTTATAATCACTCATGTTGCATGAAAGTTTGTTTAGAGTCCTAGAAACGCGTTGTTAGATGTTTCATAAGTTCGTCAAACTTGTACAAAGCTCATTGAGACACTTATAATCACTCATTTTGCATAAAACTTTGTTTAGGGTCCTAGAAACGCGTTGTTAGATGTTTCATAAGTTCATGAAACTTGTACAAAGCTCATTGAGACATTTATAAGCATTCATGTTGCATGAAACTTGGTTTAGAGTCCTAGAAACGCGTTGTTAGATGTTTCATAAGTTCGTGAAACTTGTATAAATATCATTGAGGAACTTATAAGATCTCATGTTGCATGAAATTTGGTTTACAATCCTAAAAACGTGTTGTTTGATGTTTCATAAGTTCGTCAAACTTGTACAAAGCTTATTGAGACACTTATAAGAACTCATGTTGCATGAAACTTGGTTTAGAGTCCTAGAAACTCGTTGTTAGATGTTTCATTAGTTCGTGAAACTTGTACAAAGCTCATTGAGGAACTTATTAGCACTCATGTTGAATGAAACTTTGTTTAGAGTCTTAGAAACCACGTTGTTAGATGTTTCATAAGTTCGTCAAACTTTTACAAACCTCATTGAGACACTTATAATCACTCATGTTGCATGAAAGTTTGTTTAGCGTCCTAGAAACGCGTTGTTAGATGTTTCATAAGTTCGTCAAACTTGTACAAAGCTCATTGAGACACTTATAATCACTCATGTTGCATAAAACTTTGTTTAGGGTCCTAGATACGCGTTGTTAGATGTTTCATAAGTTCATGAAACTTGTACAAAGCTCATTGAGAAATTTATAAGCACACATGTTGCATGAAACTTGGTTTAGATTCCTAGAAACGCGTTGTTAGATGTTTCATAAGTTCGTGAAACTTGTATAAATCTCATTGAGGAACTTATAAGATCTCATGTTGCAGTAAATTTGGTTTACAGTCCTAAAAACGCGTTGTTTGATGTTTCATAAGTTCGTCAAACTTGTACAAACCTCATCGAGACACTTATAAGCACTCATGTTTAATGAAACTTGGTTTAGACTCCTAGAAACGCGTTGTTCGATATTTCATAATTTCGTCAAACTTGTACATAGCTCATTGAGACACTTATATAATCACTCATGTTGCATGAAAGTTTGTTTAGTGTCCTAGAAACGCGTTGTTAGATGTTTCATAAGTTCGTCAAACTTGTACAAAGCTCATTGAGACACTTATAATCACTCATGTTGCATAAAACTTTGTTTAGGGTCCTAGAAACGCGTTGTTAGATGTTTCATATGTTCATGAAACTTGTACAAACCTCATTGAGACATTTATAAGTATTCATGTTGCATGAAACTTGGTTTAGAGTCCTAGAAACGCGTTGTTAGATGTTTGATAAGTTCTTGAAACTTGTATAAATCTCATTGAGGAACTTATAAGATCTCATGTTGCATGAAATTTGGTTTACAGTCCTAAAAACGCGTTGTTTGATGTTTCATAAGTTCGACAAACTTGTACAAAGCTTATTGAGACACTTATAAGCACTCATGTTGCATGAAACTTGGTTTAGAGTCCTAGAAACTCGTTGTTAGATGTTTCATTAGATCGTGAAACTTGTACAAAGCTCATTGAGGAACTTATTAGCACTCATGTTGCATGAAACTTGGTTTAGAGTCCTAGAAACCACGTTGTTAGATGTTTCATAAGTTCGTCAAACTTGTACAAACCTCATTCAGACACTTATAATCAATCATGTTGAATGAAAGTTTGTTTAGAGTCCTAGAAACGCGTTGTTAGATGTTTCATAAGTTCGTCAAACTTGTACAAAGCTCATTGAGACACTTATAATCACTCATGTTGCATAAAACTTTATTTAGGGTCCTAGATACGCGTTGTTAGATGTTTCATAAGTTCATGAAACTTGTACAAAGCTCATTGAGACATTTATAAGCACTCATGTTGCATGAAACTTGGTTTAGAGTCCTAGAAACGCGTTGTTAGATGTTTCATAAGTAATTGAAATTTGTATAAATCTCATTGAGGAACTTATAAGATCTCATGTTGCATGAAATTTGGTTTACAGTCTTAAAAACGCGTTGTTTGATGTTTCATAAGTTCGTCAAACTTGTACAAAGCTTATTGAGACAATTATAATCACTAATGTTGCATGAAACTTGGTTTAGCCTCCTAGAAACGCGTTGTTAGATATTTCATAATTTCGTCAAACTTGTACAAAGCTCATTGAGACACTTATAATCAATCATGTTGCATGAAAGTTTTTTTAGAGTCCTAGAAACGTATTGTTAGATGTTTCATAAGTTCATCAAACTTGTACAAAGCTCATTGAGACACTTATAATCACTCATGTTGCATAAAACTTTGTTTAGGGTCCTAGATACGCGTTGTTAGATGTTTCATAAGTTCATGAAACTTGTACAAACCTCATTGAGACATTTATAAGCACTCATGTTGCATGAAACTTGGTTTAGAGTCCTAGAAACGCGTTGTTAGATGTTTCATAAGTTCATGAAACTTGTATAAGATCTCATATTGCATGAAATTTGGTTTACAGTCTTAAAAACGCGTTGTTTGATGTTTCATAAGTTCGTCAAACTTGTACAAAGCTTATTGAGGAACTTATTAGCACTCATGTTTCATGAAACTTGGTTTAGAGTCCTAGAAACCACGTTGTTAGATGTTTCATAAGTTCGTCAAACTTGTACAAACCTCATCGAGACACTTATAAGCACTCATATTTAATGAAACTTGGTTTAGAGTCCTAGAAACGAGTTGTTAGATGTTTCATAAGTTTGTCAAACTTTAACAAAGGTCATTGAGACACTTATAAGCACTCATGTTGCATCAAACTTGGTTTAGAGTCCTAGAAACGCGTTGTTAGATGTTTCATAAGTTCGTCAAACTTGTACAAAGCTCATTGAGACACTTATAAGCACTCATGTTGCATGAAACTTGTTTTAGAGTCCTAGAAACTCGTTGTTAGATGTTTCATAAGTTCGTCAAACTTGTACAAAGCTCATTGAGACACTTATAAGAACTCATGTTGCATGAAACTTGTTTTAGATTCCTATAAACGCCTTGTTAGATGTTTCATAAGTTCGTCAAACTTGTACAAAGCTCATTGAGACACTTATAATCACTCATGTTGCATAAAACTTTGTTTAGGGTCCTAGATACGCGTTGTTAGATGTTTCATAAGTTCATGAAACTTGTACAAAGCTCATTGAGACATTTATAAGCACTCATGTTGCATGAAACTTGGTTTAGAGTCCTAGAATCGCGTTGTTAGATGTTTCATAAGTAATTGAAACTTGTATAAATCTCATTGAGGAACTTATAAGATCTCATGTTGCATGAAATTTGGTTTACAGTCTTAAAAACGCGTTGTTTGATGTTTCATAAGTTCGTCAAACTTGTACAAAGCTTATTGAGACACTTATAATCACTAATGTTGCATGAAACTTGGTTTAGACTCCTAGAAACGCGTTGTTAGATATTTCATAATTTCGTCAAACTTGTACAAAACTCATTGAAACACTTATAATCAATCATGTTGCATGAAAGTTTGTTTAGAGTCCTAGAAACGTATTGTTAGATGTTTCATAAGTTCGTCAAACTTGTACAAAGCTCATTGAGACACTTATAATCACTCATGTTGCATAAAACTTTGTTTAGGGTCCTAGATACGCGTTGTTAGATGTTTCATAAGTTCATGAAACTTGTACAAAGCTCATTGAGACATTTATAAGCACTCATGTTGCATGAAACTTGGTTTAGAGTCCTAGAAACGCGTTGTTAGATGTTTCATAAGTTCATGAAACTTGTATAAATCTCATTGAGGAACTTATAAGATCTCATATTGCATGAAATTTGGTTTACAGTCTTAAAAACGCGTAAAAAGCTTATTGAGGAACTTATTAGCACTCATGTTGCATGAAACTTGGTTTAGAGTCCTAGAAACCACGTTGTTAGATGTTTCATAAGTTCGTCAAACTTGTACAAACCTCATCGAGACACTTATAAGCACTCATATTTAATGAAACTTGGTTTAGAGTCCTAGAAACGAGTTATTAGATGTTTCATAAGTTTGTCAAACTTTAACAAAGGTCATTGAGACACTTATAAGCACTCATATTGCATCAAACTTGGTTTAGAGTCCTAGAAACGGGTTGTTAGATGTTTCATAAGTTCGTCAAACTTGTACAAAGCTCATTGAGACACTTAAAGCACTCATGTTGCATGAAACTTGTTTTAGAGTCCTAGAAACTCGTTGTTAGATGTTTCATAAGTTCGTCAAACTTGTACAAAGCTCATTGAGACACTTATAAGAACTCATGTTGCATGAAACTTGTTTTAGATTCCTATAAACGCCTTGTTAGATGTTTCATAAGTTCGTCAAACTTGTACAAAGCTCATTGAGACACTTAGAAGCAGTCATGTTGCATGAATCTTGGTTTAGGGTCCTAGAAACGCGTTGTTAGATGTTTCATAAGTTCGTCAAACTTGTACAAAGCTCATTAAGACACATAGAATCACTCATGTTGCATGAAAGTTGGTTTAGAGTCCTACAAAGGCATTGTTAGATGTTTCATAAGTTCGTCAAACTTGTTCAAAGCTCATTAAGACACTTATAAGCACTCATATTGCATGAAACTTGGTTTAGAGTCCTAGAAACGCGTTGTTAGATGTTTCATAAGTTCGTGAAACTTGTATAAATCTCATTGGGGAACTTATAAGATCTCATGTTGCATGAAATTTGCTTTAGAGTCCTAGAAACGCGTTGTTAGATGTTTCATAAGTTCATTAAATTTAAACAAAGCTTATTGAGACACTTATAAGCATTCATGTTGCATGAAACTTGGTTTAGAGTCCTATAAACTCGTTGTTAGATGTTTCATTAGTTCGTGAAACTTGTACAAAGCTCAGTGAAGAACTTATTAGCACTCATGTTGCATGAAAATTTGGTTTAGAGTCCTAGACACCACGTTGTTAGATGTTTCATAAGTTCTTCAAACTTTAACAAAGCTCATTGAGGAACTTATAAGCACTCTTGTTGCATGAAACTAGGTTTAGAGTCTTAGAAACCACGTTGTTAGATGTTTCATAAGTTTGTCAAACTTATACACAGCTCATCGAGACACTTATAAGCACTCATGTTTTATGAAACTTGGTTTAGACTCCTAGAAACCACGTTGTTAGATGTTTCATAAGTTTTTCAAACATTAACAAAGGTCATTGAAACACTTATAAGCACTCATGTTGCATGAAACTTGATTTAGAGTCCTAGAAACGCGTTGTTAGATGTTTCATAATTTCGTCAAACTAGTAAAAACCTCATTGAGACACTTATAATCACTAATGTTGCATGAAACTTGGTTTAGAGTCCTAGAAACGCGTTGTTAGATGTTTCATAAGTTCGTCAAACTGGTACAAAGCTCATTGAGAAACTTATAATCACTAATGTTGCATGAAAGTTTGTTTAGAGTCCTATAAATGTGTTGTTAGATGTTTCATAAGTTCGTCAAACTTGTACAAAGCTCATTGAGACACTTATAATCACTCATGTTGCATAAAACTTTGTTTAGGGTCCTAGAAACGTGTTGTTAGATGTTTCACAAGTTCATTAAACTTGTACAAAGCTTATTGAGACATCTATAAGCATTCATGTTGCATGAAACTTGGTTTAGAGTCCTAGAAACACGTTGTTAGATGTTTCATAAGTTCGTGAAACTTGTATAAATCTCATTGAGGAACTTATAAGATCTCATGTTGCATGAAATTTGGTTTACAGTCCTAAAAACGCGTTGTTTGATGTTTCATAAGTTCGTCAAACTTGTACAAAGGTTATTGAGACACTTATAAGTTCGTCAAACTTTAACTAACGTCATTGAGACATTTATAAGCACTCATGTTGCATCAAACATGTTTTAAAGTTCTAGAAACGCATTGTTAGATGTTTCATATGTTCGTGAAACTTGTACAAAGTTTATTGAGAAACTTATAAGCACTCATGTTGCATAAAACATGGTTTAGAGTCCTAGAAACGCGTTTTTAAATGTTACATATGTTAGTAAAACTTGTACAAAACTTATTGATACACTTATAATCACTCATGTTGCATGAAATTTGGTTTAGAGTCCTAGAAACTCGTTGTTAGATGTTTCATTAGTTCGTGAAACTTGTACAAAGCTCATTGAGGAACTTATTAGCACTCATGTTGCATGAAACTTGTTTTAGAGTCCTAGAAACCACGTTGTTAGATGTTTCATAAGTTCGTCAAACTTGTACAAACCTCATCGAGACACTTATAAGCACTCATGTTTAATGAAACTTGGTTTAGAGTCCTAGAAACTCGTTGTTAGATGTTTCATAAGTTTGTCAAACTTTAACAAAGGTCATTGAGACACTTATAAGCATGCATGTTGTATGAAACTTGTTTTAGATTCCTATAAACGCCTTGTTAGATGTTTCATAAGTTCGTCAAACTTGTACAAAGCTCATTGAGACACTTATAAGCACTCATATTGCATGAAACTTGGTTTAGAGTCCTAGAAACGCGTTGTTAGATGTTTCATAAGTTCGTGAAACTTGTATAAATCTCATTGGGGAACTTATAAGATCTCATGTTGCATGAAATTTGCTTTAGAGTCCTAGAAACGCGTTGTTATATAAAGCTTATTGAGACACTTTTAAGCATTCGTGTTGTATGAAACTTGGTTTAGAGTCCTATAAACTCGTTGTTAGATGTTTCATTAGTTCGTCAAACTTGTACAAAGCTCAGTGAAGAACTTATTAGCACTCATGTTGCATGAAAATTTGGTTTAGAGTCCTAGACACCACGTTGTTAGATGTTTCATAAGTTCTTCAAACTTTAACAAAGCTCATTGAGGAACTTATAAGCACTCTTGTTGCATGAAACTGGGTTTAGAGTCTTAGAAACCACGTTGTTAGATGTTTCATAAGTTCGTCAA
Source organism: Cochlearia excelsa (assembly GCA_963556525.1). Classification (NCBI taxonomy): domain Eukaryota; kingdom Viridiplantae; phylum Streptophyta; class Magnoliopsida; order Brassicales; family Brassicaceae; genus Cochlearia; species Cochlearia excelsa. The sequence continues at coordinate 30,726,086 of OY748327.1, read as the reverse complement.
ACTTATACAAAGCTCATTGAGACACTTAATTATAAGCACTCATGTTGTATGAAACTTGGTTTAGACTCCTAGAAACCACGTTGTTAGATGTTTCATTAGTTTTTCAAACTTTAACAAAGGTCATTGAAACACTTATAAGCACTCATGTTGCATGAAACTTGATTTAGAGTCCTAGAAACGCGTTGTTAGATGTTTTATAAGTTCGTCAAACTAGTAAAAAGCTCATTGAGACACTTATAATCACTAATGTTGCATGAAACTTGGTTTAGAGTCCTAGAAACGCGTTGTTAGATGTTTCATAAGTTCGTCAAACTTGTACAAAGCTCATTGAGACACTTATAATCACTAATGTTGCATGAAACTTGGTTTAGAGTCCTAGAAACGCGTTGTTAGATGTTTCATAATTTCGTCAAACTTGTACAAAGCTCATTGAGACACTTATAATCACTCATGTTGCATGAAAGTTTGTTTAGAGTCTTTGAAACGCGTTGTTAGATGTTTCATAAGTTCGTCAAACTTGTATAAAGCTCATTGAGACACTTATAATCACTCATGTTGCATAAAACTTTGTTTAAGGTCCTAGAAACGTGTTGTTAGATGTTTCATAAGTTCATGAAACTTGTACAAAGCTCATTGAGACATTTATAAGCACTCATGTTGCATGAAACTTGGTTTCGAGTCCTAGAAACGCGTTTTTAGATGTTTCATAAGTTCGTGAAACTTGTATAAATCTCATTGAGGAACTTATAAGATATCATGTTGCATGAAATTTGGTTTACAGTCCTAAAAACGCGTTGTTTGATGTTTCATAAGTTCGTCAAACTAGTACAAAGCTTATTGAGACACTTATAAGAACTCATGTGACATGAAACTTGGTTTAGAGTCCTAGAAACTCGTTGTTAGATGTTTCATTAGTTCGTGAAACTTGTACAAAGCTCATTGAGGAACTTATTAGCACTCATGTTGCATGAAACTTGGTTTAGAGTCCTACAAACCACGTTGTTAGATGTTTCATAAGTTCGTCAAACTTGTACAAACCTCATCGAGACACTTATAAGCACTCATGTTTAATGAAACTTGGTTTAGAGTCCTAGAAACGAGTTGTTAGATGTTTCATAAGTTTGTCAAACTTTAACAAAGGTCATTGAGACACTTATAAGCACTCATGTTGCATCAAACTTGGTTTAGAGTCCTAGAAACGCGTTGTTAGATGTTTCATAAGTTCGTCAAACTTGTACAAAGCTCATTGAGACACTTATAAGCACTCATGTTGCATGAAACTTGTTTTAGAGTCCTAGAAACCACGTTGTCAGATGTTTCATAAGTTCTTCAAACTTTAACAAAGCTCATTGAGGAACTTATAAGCACTCTTGTTGCATGAAACTGGGTTTAGAGTCTTAGAAACCACGTTGTTAGATGTTTCATAAGTTCGTCAAACTTATACAAAGCTCATTGAGACACTTATAAGCACTCATGTTGTATGAAACTTGGTTTAGACTCCTAGAAACCACATTGTTAGATGTTTCATAAGTTTTTCAAACTTTAACAAATGTCATTGAAACACTTATAAGCACTCATGTTGCATGAAACTTGATTTAGAATCCTAGAAACGCGTTGTTAGATGTTTCATAAATTCGTCAAACTAGTAAAAAGCTCATTGAGACACTTATAATCACTAATGTTGCATGAAACTTGGTATAGAGTCCTAGAAACGCGTTGTTAGATGTTTCATAAGTTCGTCAAACTTGTACAAAGCTCATTGAGACACTTATAATCACTAATGTTGCATAAAACTTGGTTTAGAGTCATAGAAACGCGTTGTTAGATATTTCATAATTTCGTTAAACTTGTACAAACCTCATTGAGACACTTATAATCACTCATGTTGCATGAAAGTTTGTTTAGAGTCCTAAAAAGGCATTGTTAGATGTTTCATAAGTTCGCAAAACTTGTTCAAAGCTCATTAAGACACTTATAAGCACTCATATTGCATGAAAATTGGTTTAGAGTCCTAGAAACGCGTTGTTAGATGTTTCATAAGTTCGTGAAACTTGTATAAATCTCATTGGGGAACTTATAAGATCTCATGTTGCATGAAATTTGCTTTAGAGTCCTAGAAACGCGTTGTTAGATGTTTCATAAGTTCGTGAAACTTGTATAAATCTCGTTGAGGAACTTATAAGATATCATGTTGCATGAAATTTGCTTTACAGTCCTAAAAACGCGTTGCTTGATGTTTAATAAGTTCGTCAAACTTGTACAAAGCTAATTGAGACACTTATAAGAACTCATGTTGCATGAAACTTGGTTTAGATTCCTAGAAACTCGTTGTTAGATGTTTTATTAGTTCGTGAAACTTGTACAAAGCTCATTGAGGAACTTATTAGCACTCATGTTGCATGAAACTTGGTTTAGAGTCCTAGAAACCACGTTGTTAGATGTTTCATAAGTTCGTCAAACTTGTACAAACCTCATCGAAACACTTATAAGCACTCATGTTTAATGAAACTTGGTTTAGAGTCCTAGAAACGAGTTGTTAGATGTTTCATAAGTTTGTCAAACTTTAACAAAGGTTATTGAGACACTTATAAGCACTCATGTTGCATCAAACTTGGTTTAGAGTCCTAGAAACGCGTTGTCAGATGTTTCATAAGTTCGTCAAACTTGTACAAAGCTCATTGAGACACTTATAAGCACTCATGTTGCATGAAACTTGTTTTAGAGTCCTAGAAACTCGTTGTTAGATGTTTCATAAGTTCGTCAAACTTGTACAAAGCTCATTGAGACACTTATACGTACTCATGTTGCATGAAACTTGTTTTAGATTCCTATAAACGCCTTGTTAGATGTTTCATAAGTTCGTCAAAATAGTACAAAGCTCATTGAGACACTTAGAAACAGTCGTGTTCCATGAAACTTGGTTTAGGATCCTAGAAACGCGTTGTTAGATGTTTCATAAGTTCGTCAAACTTGTAAAAAGCTCATTAAGACACATAGAAGCACTCATGTTGCATGAAAGTTGGTTTAGAGTCCTACAAAGGCATTGTTAGATGTTTCATATGTTCGTGAAACTTGTACAAAGCTCATTAAGACACTTATAAGCACTCATATTGCATGAGACTTGGTTTAGAGTCCTAGAAACGCGTTGTTAGATGTTTCATAAGTTCGTGAAACTTGTATAAATCTCATTGGGGAACTTATAAGATCTCATGTTGCATGAAATTTGCTTTAGAGTCCTAGAAACGCGTCGTTAGATGTTTCATAAGTTCGTTAAATTTATACAAAGCTTATTGAGACACTTATAAGCATTCATGTTGCATGAAACTTGGTTTAGAGTCCTATAAACTCGTTGTTAGATGTTTCATTAGTTCGTGAAACTTGTACAAAGCTCAGTGAAGAACTTATTAGCACTCATGTTGCATGAAAATTTGGTTTAGAGTCCTAGAAACCACGTTGTTAGATGTTTCATGAGTTCTTCAAACTTTAACAAAGCTCATTGAGGAACTTATAAGCACTCTTGTTGCATGAAACTGGGTTTAGAGTCTTAGAAACGAGTTGTTAGATGTTTCATAAGTTTGTCAAACTTTAAGAAAGGTCATTGAGACACTTATAAGCACTCATTTTGCATCAAACTTGGTTTAGAGTCCTAGAAACGCGTTGTTAGATGTTTCATAAGTTCGTCAAACTTGTACAAAGCTCATTGAGACACTTATAAGTACTCATGTTGCATGAAACTTGTTTTAGAGTCCTAGAAACTCGTTGTTAGATGTTTCATAAGTTCGTCAAACTTGTACAAAGCTCATTGAGACACTTATAAGCACTCATGTTGCATGAAATTTGTTTTAGATTCCTATAAACGCCTTGTTAGATGTTTCATAAGTTCGTCAAAATAGTACAAAGCTCATTGAGACACTTAGAAGCAGTCATGTTGCATGAAACTTGGTTTAGGGTCCTAGAAACGCGTTGTTAGATGTTTCATAAGTTCGTCAAACTTGTACAAAGCTCATTAAGACACATAGAAGCACTCATGTTGCATGAAAGTTGGTTTAGAGTCCTACAAAGGCATTGTTAGATGTTTCATAAGTTCGTCAAACTTGTACAAAGCTAATTAAAACACTTATAAGCACTCATATTGCATGAAACTTGGTTTAGAGTCCTAGAAACGCGTTGTTAGATGTTTCATAAGTTCGAGAAACTTGTATAAATCTCATTGGGGAACTTATAAGATCTCATGTTGCATGAAATTTGCTTTAGAGTCCTAGAAACGAGTTGTTAGATGTTTCATAAGTTCGTTAAATTTATACAAAGCTTTTTGAGACACTTATAAGCATTCATGTTGCATGAAACTTGGTTTAGAGTCCTATAAACTCGTTGTTAGATGTTTCATTAGTTCGTGAAACTTGTACAAAGCTCAGTGAAGAACTTATTAGCACTCATGTTGCATGAAAATTTGGTTTAAAGTCCTAGAAACCACGTTGTTAGATGTTTCATGAGTTCTTCAAACTTCAACAAAGCTCATTGAGGAACTTATAAGCGCTCTTGTTGCATGAAACTGGGTTTAGAGTCTTAGAAACCACGTTGTTAGATGTTTCATAAGTTTGTCAAACTTATACAAAGCTATTTGAGACACTTATAAGCACTCATGTTGTATGAAACTTGGTTTAGACTCCTAGAAACCACGTTGTTAGATGTTTCATAAGTTTTTCAAACTTTAACAAAGGTCATTGAAACACTTATAAGCACTCATGTTGCATGAAACTTGATTTAGAGTCCTAGAAACGCGTTGTTAGATGTTTTATAAGTTCGTCAAACTAGTAAAAAGCTCATTGAGACACTTATAATCACTAATGTTGCATGAAACTTGGTTTAGAGTCCTAGAAACGCGTTGTTAGATGTTTCATAAGTTCGTCAAACTTGTACAAAGCTCATTGAGACACTTATAATCACTAATGTTGCATGAAACTTGGTTTAGAGTCCTAGAAACGCGTTGTTAGATGTTTCATAATTTCGTCAAACTTGTACAAAGCTCATTGAGACACTTATAATCACTCATGTTGCATGAAAGTTTGTTTAGAGTCTTTGAAACGCGTTGTTAGATGTTTCATAAGTTCGTCAAACTTGTATAAAGCTCATTGAGACACTTATAATCACTCATGTTGCATAAAACTTTGTTTAAGGTCCTAGAAACGTGTTGTTAGATGTTTCATAAGTTCATGAAACTTGTACAAAGCTCATTGAGACATTTATAAGCACTCATGTTGCATGAAACTTGGTTTCGAGTCCTAGAAACGCGTTTTTAGATGTTTCATAAGTTCGTGAAACTTGTATAAATCTCATTGAGGAACTTATAAGATATCATGTTGCATGAAATTTGGTTTACAGTCCTAAAAACGCGTTGTTTGATGTTTCATAAGTTCGTCAAACTAGTACAAAGCTTATTGAGACACTTATAAGAACTCATGTGACATGAAACTTGGTTTAGAGTCCTAGAAACTCGTTGTTAGATGTTTCATTAGTTCGTGAAACTTGTACAAAGCTCATTGAGGAACTTATTAGCACTCATGTTGCATGAAACTTGGTTTAGAGTCCTACAAACCACGTTGTTAGATGTTTCATAAGTTCGTCAAACTTGTACAAACCTCATCGAGACACTTATAAGCACTCATGTTTAATGAAACTTGGTTTAGAGTCCTAGAAACGAGTTGTTAGATGTTTCATAAGTTTGTCAAACTTTAACAAAGGTCATTGAGACACTTATAACCACTCATGTTGCATCAAACTTGGTTTAGAGTCCTAGAAACGCGTTGTTAGATGTTTCATAAGTTCGTCAAACTTGTACAAAGCTCATTGAGACACTTATAAGCACTCATGTTGCATGAAACTTGTTTTAGAGTCCTAGAAACCACGTTGTCGGATGTTTCATAAGTTCTTCAAACTTTAACAAAGCTCATTGAGGAACTTATAAGCACTCTTGTTGCATGAAACTGGGTTTAGAGTCTTAGAAACCACGTTGTTAGATGTTTCATAAGTTCGTCAAACTTATACAAAGCTCATTGAGACACTTATAAGCACTCATGTTGTATGAAACTTGGTTTAGACTCCTAGAAACCACATTGTTAGATGTTTCATAAGTTTTTCAAACTTTAACAAATGTCATTGAAACACTTATAAGCACTCATGTTGCATGAAACTTGATTTAGAATCCTAGAAACGCGTTGTTAGATGTTTCATAAATTCGTCAAACTAGTAAAAAGCTCATTGAGACACTTATAATCACTAATGTTGCATGAAACTTGGTATAGAGTCCTAGAAACGCGTTGTTAGATGTTTCATAAGTTCGTCAAACTTGTACAAAGCTCATTGAGACACTTATAATCACTAATGTTGCATAAAACTTGGTTTAGAGTCATAGAAACGCGTTGTTAGATATTTCATAATTTCGTTAAACTTGTACAAAGCTCATTGAGACACTTATAATCACTCATGTTGCATGAAAGTTTGTTTAGAGTCCTAAAAAGGCATTGTTAGATGTTTCATAAGTTCGCAAAACTTGTTCAAAGCTCATTAAGACACTTATAAGCACTCATATTGCATGAAAATTGGTTTAGAGTCCTAGAAACGCGTTGTTAGATGTTTCATAAGTTCGTGAAACTTGTATAAATCTCATTGGGGAACTTATAAGATCTCATGTTGCATGAAATTTGCTTTAGAGTCCTAGAAACGCGTTGTTAGATGTTTCATAAGTTCGTGAAACTTGTATAAATCTCGTTGAGGAACTTATAAGATATCATGTTGCATGAAATTTGCTTTACAGTCCTAAAAACGCGTTGCTTGATGTTTAATAAGTTCGTCAAACTTGTACAAAGCTAATTGAGACACTTATAAGAACTCATGTTGCATGAAACTTGGTTTAGATTCCTAGAAACTCGTTGTTAGATGTTTTATTAGTTCGTGAAACTTGTACAAAGCTCATTGAGGAACTTATTAGCACTCATGTTGCATGAAACTTGGTTTAGAGTCCTAGAAACCACGTTGTTAGATGTTTCATAAGTTCGTCAAACTTGTACAAACCTCATCGAAACACTTATAAGCACTCATGTTTAATGAAACTTGGTTTAGAGTCCTAGAAACGAGTTGTTAGATGTTTCATAAGTTTGTCAAACTTTAACAAAGGTTATTGAGACACTTATAAGCACTCATGTTGCATCAAACTTGGTTTAGAGTCCTAGAAACGCGTTTGTCGATGTTTCATAAGTTCGTCAAACTTGTACAAAGCTCATTGAGACACTTATAAGCACTCATGTTGCATGAAACTTGTTTTAGAGTCCTAGAAACTCGTTGTTAGATGTTTCATAAGTTCGTCAAACTTGTACAAAGCTCATTGAGACACTTATACGTACTCATGTTGCATGAAACTTGTTTTAGATTCCTATAAACGCCTTGTTAGATGTTTCATAAGTTCGTCAAAATAGTACAAAGCTCATTGAGACACTTAGAAACAGTCGTGTTCCATGAAACTTGGTTTAGGATCCTAGAAACGCGTTGTTAGATGTTTCATAAGTTCGTCAAACTTGTAAAAAGCTCATTAAGACACATAGAAGCACTCATGTTGCATGAAAGTTGGTTTAGAGTCCTACAAAGGCATTGTTAGATGTTTCATATGTTCGTGAAACTTGTACAAAGCTCATTAAGACACTTATAAGCACTCATATTGCATGAAACTTGGTTTAGAGTCCTAGAAACGCGTTGTTAGATGTTTCATAAGTTCGTGAAACTTGTATAAATCTCATTGGGGAACTTATAAGATCTCATGTTGCATGAAATTTGCTTTAGAGTCCTAGAAACGCGTCGTTAGATGTTTCATAAGTTCGTTAAATTTATACAAAGCTTATTGAGACACTTATAAGCATTCATGTTGCATGAAACTTGGTTTAGAGTCCTATAAACTCGTTGTTAGATGTTTCATTAGTTCGTGAAACTTGTACAAAGCTCAGTGAAGAACTTATTAGCACTCATGTTGCATGAAAATTTGGTTTAGAGTCCTAGAAACCACGTTGTTAGATGTTTCATGAGTTCTTCAAACTTTAACAAAGCTCATTGAGGAACTTATAAGCACTCTTGTTGCATGAAACTGGGTTTAGAGTCTTAGAAACCACGTAGTTAGATGTTTCATAAGTTCGTCAAACTTATACAAATCTCATTGAGATACTTATAAGCACTCATGTTGTATGAAACTTGGTTTAGACTCCTAGAAACCACGTTGTTAGATGTTTCATAAGTTTTTCAAACTTTAACAAAGGTCATTGAAACACTTATAAGCACTCATGTTGCATGAAACTTGATTTAGAGTCCTAGAAACGCGTTGTTAGATGTTTTATAAGTTCGTCAAACTAGTAAAAAGCTCATTGAGACATTTATAATCACTAATATTGCATGAAACTTGGTTTAGAGTCCTAGAAACGCGTTGTTAGATGTTTCATAAGTTCGTCAAACTTGTACAAAGCTCATTGAGACACTTATAATCACTAATGTTGCATGAAACTTGGTTTAGAGTCCTAGAAACGCGTTGTTAGATGTTTCATAATTTCGTCAAACTTGTACAAAGCTCATTGAGACACTTATAATCACTCATGTTGCATGAAAGTTTGTTTAGAGTCCTAGAAACGCGTTGTTAGATGTTTCATAAGTTCGTCAAACTTGTATAAAGCTCATTGAGACACTTATAATCACTCATGTTGCATAAACCTTTGTTTAAGGTCCTAGAAACGCGTTGTTAGATGTTTCATAAGTTCATGAAACTTGTACAAAGCTCATTGAGATATTTATAAGCACTCATGTTGCATGAAACTTGGTTTAGAGTCCTAGAAACGCGTTTTTAGATGTTTCATAAGTTCGTGAAACTTGTATAAATCTCATTGAGGAACTTATAAGATATCATGTTGCATGAAATTTGGTTTACAGTCCTAAAAACGCGTTGTTTGATGTTTCATAAGTTCGTTAAACTTGTACAAAGCTTATTGAGACACTTATAAGAACTCATGTTGCATGAAACTTGGTTTAGAGTCCTAGAAACTCGTTGTTAGATGTTTCATTAGTTCGTAAAACTTGTACAAAGCTCATTGAGGAACTTATTAGCACTCATGTTGCATGAAACTTGGTTTAGAGTCCTAGAAACCACGTTGTTAGATGTTTCATAAGTTCATCAAACTTGTACAAACCTTATCGAGACACTTATAAGCACTCATGTTTAATGAAACTTGGTTTAGAGTCCTAGAAACGAGTTGTTAGATGTTTCATAAGTTTGTCAAACTTTAACAAAGGTCATTGAGACACTTATAAGCACTCATTTTGCATCAAACTTGGTTTAGAGTCCTAGAAACGCGTTGTTAGATGTTTCATAAGGTCGTCAAACTTGTACAAAGCTCATTGAGACACTTATAAGTACTCATGTTGCATGAAACTTGGTTTACAGTCCTAGAAACTCGTTGTTAGATGTTTCATAAGATCGTCAAACTTGTACAAAGCTCATTGATACACTTATAAGCACTCATGTTGCATGAAATTTGTTTTAGATTCCTATAAACGCCTTGTTAGATGTTTCATAAGTTCGTCAAAATAGTACAAAGCTCATTGAGACACTTAGAAGCAGTCATGTTGCATGAAACTTGGTTTAGGGTCCTAGAAACGCGTTGTTAGATGTTTCATAAGTTCGTCAAACTTGTACAAAGCTCATTAAGACACATAGAAGCACTCATGTTGCATGAAAGTTGGTTTAGAGTCCTACAAAGGCATTATTAGATGTTTCATAAGTTCGTCAAACTTGTACAAAGCTAATTAAAACACTTATAAGCACTCATATTGCATGAAACTTGGTTTAGAGTCCTAGAAACGCGTTGTTAGATGTTTCATAAGTTCGAGAAACTTGTATAACTCTCATTGGGGAACCTATAAGATCTCATGTTGCATGAAATTTGCTTTAGAGTCCTAGAAACGAGTTGTTAGATATTTCATAAGTTCGTTAAATTTATACAAAGCTTTTTGAGACACTTATAAGCATTCATGTTGCATGAAACTTGGTTTAGAGTCCTATAAACTCGTTGTTAGATGTTTCATTAGTTCGTGAAACTTGTACAAAGCTCAGTGAAGAACTTATTAGCACTCATGTTGCATGAAAATTTGGTTTAGAGTCCTAGAAACCACGTTGTTAGATGTTTCATGAGTTCTTCAAACTTCAACAAAGCTCATTGAGGAACTTATAAGCGCTCTTGTTGCATGAAACTGGGTTTAGAGTCTTAGAAACCACGTTGTTAGATGTTTCATAAGTTTGTCAAACTTATACAAAGCTCATTGAGACACTTATAAGCACTCATGTTGTATGAAACTTGGTTTAGACTCCTAGAAACCACGTTGTTAAATGTTTCATAAATTTTTCAAACTTTAACAAAGGTCATTGAAACACTTATAAGCACTCATGTTGCATGAAACTTGATTTAGAGTCCTAGAAACGCGTTGTTAGATGTTTTATAAGTTCGTCAAACTAGTTAAAAGCTCATTGAGACACTTATAATCACTAATGTTGCATGAAACTTGGTTAGAAACGCGTTGTTAGATGTTTCATAAGTTCGTCAAACTTGTACAAAGCTCATTGAGACACTTATAATCACTAATGTTGCATGAAACTTGGTTTAGAGTCCTAGAAACGCGTTGTTAGATGTTTCATAATTTCGTCAAACTTGTACAAAGCTCATTGAGACACTTATAATCACTCATGTTGCATAAAAGTTTGTTTAGAGTCTTTGAAACGCGTTGTTAGATGTTTCATAAGTTCGTCAAACTTGTATAAAGCTCATTGAGACACTTATAATCACTCATGTTGCATAAAACTTTGTTTAAGGTCCTAGAAACGTGTTGTTAGATGTTTCATAAGTTCATGAAACTTGTACAAAGCTCATTGAGACATTTATAAGCACTCATGTTGCATGAAACTTGGTTTCGAGTCCTAGAAACGCGTTTTTAGATGTTTCATAAGTTCGTGAAACTTGTATAAATGTCATTGAGGAACTTATAAGATATCATGTTGCATGAAATTTGGTTTACAGTCCTAAAAACGCGTTGTTTGATGTTTCATAAGTTCGTCAAACTTGTACAAAGCTTATTGAGACACTTATAAGAACTCATGTGACATGAAACTTGGATTAGAGTCCTAGAAACTCGTTGTTAGATGTTTCATTAGTTCGTGAAACTTGTACAAAGCTCATTGAGGAACTTATTAGCACTCATGTTGCATGAAACTTGGTTTAGAGTCCTAGAAACCACGTTGTTAGATGTTTCATAAGTTCGTCAAACTTGTACAAATATTATTGAGACACTTATAAGCACTCATGTTGCATGAAATTTTTTTTAGATTCCTATAAACGCCTTGTTAGATGTTTCATAAGTTCGTCAAAATAGTACAAAGCTCATTGAGACACTTAGAAGCAGTCATGTTGCATGAAACTTGGTTTAGGGTCCTAGAAACGCGTTGTTAGATGTTTCATAAGTTCGTCAAACTTGTACAAAGCTCATTAAGACACATAGAAGCACTCATGTTCCATGAAAGTTGGTTTAGAGTCCTACAAAGGCATTGTTAGATGTTTCATAAGTTCGTCAAACTTGTACAAAGCTAATTAAAACACTTATAAGCACTCATATTGCATGAAACTTGGTTTAGAGTCCTAGAAACGCGTTGTTAGATGTTTCATAAGTTCGAGAAACTTGTATAAATCTCATTGGGGAACTTATAAGATCTCATGTTGCATGAAATTTGCTTTAGAGTCCTAGAAACGAGTTGTTAGATATTTCATAAGTTCGTTAAATTTATACAAAGCTTTTTGAGACACTTATAAGCATTCATGTTGCATGAAACTTGGTTTAGAGTCCTATAAACTCGTTGTTAGATGTTTCATTAGTTCGTGAAACTTGTACAAAGCTCAGTGAAGAACTTATTAGCACTTATGTTGCAAGAAAATTTGGTTTAGAGTCCTAGAAACCACGTTGTTAGATGTTTCATGAGTTCTTCAAACTTCTACAAAGCTCATTGAGGAACTTATAAGCGCTCTTGTTGCATGAAACTGGGTTTAGAGTCTTAGAAACCACGTTGTTAGATGTTTCATAAGTTTGTCAAACTTATACAAAGCTCATTGAGACACTTATAAGCACTCATGTTGTATGAAACTTGGTTTAGACTCCTAGAAACCACGTTGTTAGATGTTTCATAAGTTTTTCAAACTTTAACAAAGGTCATTGAAACACTTATAAGCACTCATGTTGCATGAAACTTGATTTAGAGTCCTAGAAACACGTTGTTAGATGTTTTATAAGTTCGTCAAACTAGTAAAAAGCTCATTGAGACACTTATAATCACTAATGTTGCATGAAACTTGGTTAGAAACGCGTTGTTAGATGTTTCATAAGTTCGTCAAACTTGTACAAAGCTCATTGAGACACTTATAATCACTAATGTTGCATGAAACTTGGTTTAGAGTCCTAGAAACGCGTTGTTAGATGTTTCATAATTTCGTCAAACTTGTACAAAGCTCATTGAGACACTTATAATCACTCATGTTGCATAAAAGTTTGTTTAGAGTCTTTGAAACGCGTTGTTAGATGTTTCATAAGTTCGTCAAACTTGTATAAAGCTCATTGAGACACTTATAATCACTCATGTTGCATAAAACTTTGTTTAAGGTCCTAGAAACGTGTTGTTAGATGTTTCATAAGTTCATGAAACTTGTACAAAGCTCATTGAGACATTTATAAGCACTCATGTTGCATGAAACTTGGTTTCGAGTCCTAGAAACGCATTTTTAGATGTTTCATAAGTTCGTGAAACTTGTATAAATGTCATTGAGGAACTTATAAGATATCATGTTGCATGAAATTTGGTTTACAGTCCTAAAAACGCGTTGTTTGATGTTTCATAAGTTCGTCAAACTTGTACAAAGCTTTTTGAGACACTTATAAGAACTCATGTGACATGAAACTTGGTTTAGAGTCCTAGAAACTCGTTGTTAGATGTTTCATTAGTTCGTGAAACTGGTACAAAGCTCATTGAGGAACTTATTAGCACTCATGTTGCATGAAACTTGGTTTAGAGTCCTAGAAACCACGTTGTTAGATGTTTCATAAGTTCGTCAAACTTGTACAAACCTCATCGAGACACTTATAAGCACTCATGTTTAATGAAACTTGGTTTAGAGTCCTAGAAACGAGTTGTTAGATGTTTCATAAGTTTTTCAAACTTTAACAAAGGTCATTGAGACACTTATAAGCACTCATGTTGCATCAAACTTGGTTTAGAGTCCAAGAAACGCGTTGTTAGATGTTTCATAAGTTTGTCAAACTTGTACAAAGCTCATTGAGACACTTATAAGCACTCATGTTGCATGAAACTTGTTTTAGAGTCCTAGAAACTCGTTGTTAGATGTTTCACAAGTTCGTCAAACTTGTACAAAGCTCATTGAGACACTTATAAGCACTCATGTTGCATGAAATTTGTTTTAGATTCCTATAAACGCCTTGTTAGATGTTTCATAAGTTCGTCAAAATAGTACAAAGCTCATTGAGACACTTAGAAGCAGTCATGTTGCATGAAACTTGGTTTAGGGTCCTAGAAACGCGTTGTTAGATGTTTCATAAGTTCGGCAAACTTGTACAAAGCTCATTAAGACACATAGAAGCACTCATGTTGCATGAACTTGGTTTAGAGTCCTACAAAGGCATTGTTAGATGTTTCATAAGTTCGTCAAACTTGTACAAAGCTAATTAAAACACTTATAAGCACTCATATTGCATGAAACTTGGTTTAGAGTCCTAGAAACGCGTTGTTTGATGTTTCATAAGTTCGCGAAACTTGTATAAATCTCATTGGGGAACTTATAAGATCTCATGTTGCATGAAATTTGCTTTAGAGTCCTAGATACGAGTTGTTAGATGTTTCATAAGTTCGTTAAATTTATACAAAGATTATTGAGACACTTATAAGCATTCATGTTGCATGAAACTTGGTTTAGAGTCCTATAAACTCGTTGTTAGATGTTTCATTAGTTCGTGAAACTTGTACAAAGCTCGTGAAGAACTTATTAGCACTCATGTTGCATGAAAATTTGGTTTAGAGTCCTAGAAACCACGTTGTTAGTTGTTTCATGAGTTCTTCAAACTTCAACAAAGCTCATTGAGGAACTTATAAGCGCTCTTGTTGCATGAAACTGGGTTTAGAGTCTTAGAAACCACGTTGTTAGATGTTTCATAAGTTTGTCAAACTTATACAAAGCTCATTGAGACACTTATAAGCACTCATGTTGTATGAAACTTGGTTTAGACTCCTAGAAACCACGTTGTTAGATGTTTCATAAGTTTTTCAAACTTTAACAAAGGTCATTGAAATACTTATAAGCACTCATGTTGCATGAAACTTGATTTAGAGTCCTAGAAACGCGTTGTTAGATGTTTTATAAGTTCGTCAAACTAGTAAAAAGCTCATTGAGACACTTATAATCACTAATGTTGCATGAAACTTGGTTTAGAGTCCTAGAAACGCGTTGTTAGATGTTTCATAATTTCGTCAAACTTGTACAAAGCTCATTGAGACACTTATAATCACTAATGTTGCATGAAACTTGGTTTAGAGTCCTAGAAACGCGTTGTTAGATGTTTCCTAATTTCGTCAAACTTGTACAAAGCTCATTGAGACACTTATAATCACTCATGTTGCATAAAAGTTTGTTTAGAGTCTTTGAAACGCGTTGTTAGATGTTTCATAAGTTCGTCAAACTTGTATAAAGCTCATTGAGACACTTATAATCACTCATGTTGCATAAAACTTTGTTTAAGGTCCTAGAAACGCGTTGTTAGATGTTTCATAAGTTCATGAAACTTGTACAAAGCTCATTGAGACATTTATAAGCACTCATGTTGCATGAAACTTGGTTTCGAATCCTAGAAACGCGTTTTTAGATGTTTCATAAGTTCGTGAAACTTGTATAAATCTCATTGAGGAACTTATAAGATATCACGTTGCATGAAATTTGGTTTACAATCCTAAAAACGCGTTGTTTGATGTTTCATAAGTTCGTCAAACTTGTACAAAGCTTATTGAGACACTTATAAGAACTCATGTGACATGAAACTTGGTTTAGAGTCCTAGAAACTCGTTGTTAGATGTTTCATTAGTTCGTGAAACTTGTACAAAGCTCATTGAGGAACTTATTAGCACTCATGTTGCATGAAACTTGGTTTAGAGTCCTAGAAACCACGTTGTTAGATGTTTCATAAGTTCGTCAAACTTGTACAAACCTCATCGAGACACTTATAAGCACTCAGGTTTAATGAAACTTGGTTTAGAGTTCTAGAAACGAGTTGTTAGATGTTTCATAAGTTTGTCAAACTTTAACAAAGGTCATTGAGACACTTATAAGCACTCATGTTGCATCAAACTTGGTTTAGAGTCCAAGAAACGCGTTGTTAGATGTTTCATAAGTTCGTCAAACTTGTACAAAGCTCATTGAGACACTTATAAGCACTCATGTTGCATGAAACTTGTTTTAGAGTCCTAGAAACTCGTTGTTAGATGTTTCACAAGTTCGTCAAACTCGTACAAAGCTCATTGAGACACTTATAAGCACTCATGTTGCATGAAATTTGTTTTAGATTCCTATAAACGCCTTGTTAGATGTTTCATAAGTTCGTCAAAATAGTACAAAGCTCATTGAGACACTTAGAAGCAGTCATGTTGCATGAAACTTGGTTTAGGGTCCTAGAAACGCGTTGTTAGATGTTTCATAAGTTCGTCAAACTTGTACAAAGCTCATTAAGACACATAGAAGCACTCATGTTGCATGAAAGTTGGTTTAGAGTCCTACAAAGGCATTGTTAGATGTTTCATAAGTTCATCAAACTTGTACAAAGCTAATTAAAACACTTATAAGCACTCATATTGCATGAAACTTGGTTTCGAGTGTAGAAACGCGTTGTTAGATGTTTCATAAGTTCGTGAAACTTGTATAAATCTCATTGGGGAACTTATAAGATCTCATGTTGCATGAAATTTGCTTTAGAGTCCTAGAAACGAGTTGTTAGATGTTTCATAAGTTCGTTAAATTTATACAAAGGTTATTGAGACACTTATAAGCATTCATGTTGCATGAAACTTGGTTTAGAGTCCTATAAACTCGTTGTTAGATGTTTCATTAGTTCGTGAAACTTGTACAAAGATCAGTGAAGAACTTATTAGCACTCATGTTGCCTGAAAATTTGGTTTAGAGTCCTAGAAACCACGTTGTTAGATGTTTCATGAGTTATTCAAACTTTAACAAAGCTCATTGAGGAACTTATAAGCGCTCTTGTTGCATGAAACTGGGTTTAGAGTCTTAGAAACCACGTTGTTAGATGTTTCATAAGTTCGTCAAACTTATACAAAGCTCATTGAGACACTTATAAGCACTCATGTTGTATGAAACTTGGTTTAGACTCCTAGAAACCACGTTGTTAGATGTTTCATAAGTTTTTCAAACTTTAACAAAGGTCATTGAAACACTTATAAGCACTCATGTTGCATGAAACTTGATTTAGAGTCCTAGAAACGCGTTGTTAGATGTTTCATAAGTTCGTCAAACTAGTAAAAAGCTCAGTGAGACACTTATAATCACTAATGTTGCATGAAACTTGGTTTAGAGTCCTAGAAACGCGTTGTTAGATGTTTCATAAGTTCGTCAAACTTGTACAAAGCTCATTGAGACACTTATAATCACTAATGTTGCATGAAACTTGGTTTAGAGTCCTAGAAACGCGTTGTTAGATGTTTCATAATTTCGTCAAACTTGTACAAAGCTCATTGAGACACTTATAATCACTCATGTTGCATAAAAGTTTGTTTAGAGTCTTTGAAACGCGTTGTTAGATGTTTCATAAGTTCGTCAAACTTGTATAAAGCTCATTGAGACACTTATAATCACTCATGTTGCATAAAACTTTGTTTAAGGTCCTAGAAACGTGTTGTTAGATGTTTCATAAGTTCATGAAACTTGTACAAAGCTCATTGAGACATTTATAAGCACTCATGTTGCATGAAACTTGGTTTCGAGTCCTAGAAACGCGTTTTTAGATGTTTCATAAGTTCGTGAAACTTGTATAAATGTCATTGAGGAACTTATAAGATATCATGTTGCATGAAATTTGGTTTACAGTCCTAAAAACGCGTAGTTTGATGTTTCATAAGTTCGTCAAACTTGTACAAAGCTTATTGAGACACTTATAAGAACTCATGTGACATGAAACTTGGTTTAGAGTCCTAGAAACTCGTTGTTAGATGTTTCATTAGTTCGTGAAACTTGTACAAAGCTCATTGAGGAACTTATTAGCACTCATGTTGCATGAAACTTGGTTTAGAGTCCTAGAAACCACGTTGTTAGATGTTTCATAAGTTCGTCAAACTTGTACAAACCTCATCGAGACACTTATAAGCACTCATGTTTAATGAAACTTGGTTTAGAGTCCTAGAAACGAGTTGTTAGATGTTTCATAAGTTTGTCAAACTTTAACAAAGGTCATTGAGACACTTATAAGCACTCATGTTGCATCAAACTTGGTTTAGAGTCCAAGAAACGCGTTGTTAGATGTTTCATAAGTTTGTCAAACTTGTACAAAGCTCATTGAGACACTTATAAGCACTCATGTTGCATGAAACTTGTTTTAGAGTCCTAGAAACTCGTTGTTAGATGTTTCACAAGTTCGTCAAACTTGTACAAAGCTCATTGAGACACTTATAAGCACTCATGTTGCATGAAATTTGTTTTAGATTCCTATAAACGCCTTGTTAGATGTTTCATAAGTTCGTCAAAATAGTACAAAGCTCATTGAGACACTTAGAAGCAGTCATGTTGCATGAAACTTGGTTTAGGGTCCTAGAAACGCGTTGTTAGATGTTTCATAAGTTCGGCAAACTTGTACAAAGCTCATTAAGACACATAGAAGCACTCATGTTGCATGAACTTGGTTTAGAGTCCTACAAAGGCATTGTTAGATGTTTCATAAGTTCGTCAAACTTGTACAAAGCTAATTAAAACACTTATAAGCACTCATATTGCATGAAACTTGGTTTAAAGTCCTAGAAACGCGTTGTTTGATGTTTCATAAGTTCGCGAAACTTGTATAAATCTCATTGGGGAACTTATAAGATCTCATGTTGCATGAAATTTGCTTTAGAGTCCTAGATACGAGTTGTTAGATGTTTCATAAGTTCGTTAAATTTATACAAAGATTATTGAGACACTTATAAGCATTCATGTTGCATGAAACTTGGTTTAGAGTCCTATAAACTCGTTGTTAGATGTTTCATTAGTTCGTGAAACTTGTACAAAGCTCAATGAAGAACTTATTAGCACTCATGTTGCATGAAAATTTGGTTTAGAGTCCTAGAAACCACGTTGTTAGTTGTTTCATGAGTTCTTCAAACTTCAACAAAGCTCATTGAGGAACTTATAAGCGCTCTTGTTGCATGAAACTGGGTTTAGAGTCTTAGAAACCACGTTGTTAGATGTTTCATAAGTTTGTCAAACTTATACAAAGCTCATTGAGACACTTATAAGCACTCATGTTGTATGAAACTTGGTTTAGACTCCTAGAAACCACGTTGTTAGATGTTTCATAAGTTTTTCAAACTTTAACAAAGGTCATTGAAACACTTATAAGCACTCATGTTGCATGAAACTTGATTTAGAGTCCTAGAAACGCGTTGTTAGATGTTTTATAAGTTCGTCAAACTAGTAAAAAGCTCATTGAGACACTTATAATCACTAATGTTGCATGAAACTTGGTTTAGAGTCCTAGAAACGCGTTGTTAGATGTTTCATAATTTCGTCAAACTTGTACAAAGCTCATTGAGACACTTATAATCACTAATGTTTCATGAAACTTGGTTTAGAGTCCTAGAAACGCGTTGTTAGATGTTTCATAATTTCGTCAAACTTGTACAAAGCTCATTGAGACACTTATAATCACTCATGTTGCATAAAAGTTTGTTTAGAGTCTTTGAAACGCGTTGTTAGATGTTTCATAAGTTCGTCAAACTTGTATAAAGCTAATTGAGACACTTATAATCACTCATGATGCATAAAACTTTGTTTAAGGTCCTAGAAACGCGTTGTTAGATGTTTCATAAGTTCATGAAACTTGTACAAAGCTCATTGAGACATTTATAAGCACTCATGTTGCATGAAACTTGGTTTCGAATCCTAGAAACGCGTTTTTAGATATTTCATAAGTTCGTGAAACTTGTATAAATCTCATTGAGGAACTTATAAGATATCACGTTGCATGAAATTTGGTTTACAATCCTAAAAACGCGTTGTTTGATGTTTCATAAGTTCGTCAAACTTGTACAAAGCTTATTGAGACACTTATAAGAACTCATGTGACATGAAACTTGGTTTAGAGTCCTAGAAACTCGTTGTTAGATGTTTCATTAGTTCGTGAAACTTGTACAAAGCTCATTGAGGAACTTATTAGCACTCATGTTGCATGAAACTTGGTTTAGAGTCCTAGAAACCACGTTGTTAGATGTTTCATAAGTTCGTCAAACTTGTACAAACCTCATCGAGACACTTATAAGCACTCATGTTTAATGAAACTTGGTTTAGAGTTCTAGAAACGAGTTGTTAGATGTTTCATAAGTTTGTCAAACTTTAACAAAGGTCATTGAGACACTTATAAGCACTCATGTTGCATCAAACTTGGTTTAGAGTCCTAGAAACGCGTTGTTAGATGTTTCATAAGTTCGTCAAACTTGTACAAAGCTCATTGAGACACTTATAAGCACTCATGTTGCATGAAACTTGTTTTAGAGTCCTAGAAACTCGTTGTTAGATGTTTCACAAGTTCGTCAAACTTGTACAAAGCTCATTGAGACACTTATAAGCACTCATGTTGCATGAAATTTGTTTTAGATTCCTATAAACGCCTTGTTAGATGTTTCATAAGTTCGTCAAAATAGTATAAAGCTCATTGAGACACTTAGAAGCAGTCATGTTGCATGAAACTTGGTTTAGGGTCCTAGAAACGCGTTGTTAGATGTTTCATAAGTTCGTCAAACTTGTACAAAGCTCATTAAGACACATAGAAGCACTCATGTTGCATGAAAGTTGGTTTAGAGTCCTACAAAGGCATTGTTAGATGTTTCATAAGTTCGTCAAACTTGTACAAAGCTAATTAAAACACTTATAAGCACTCATATTGCATGAAACTTGGTTTCGAGTCCTAGAAACGCGTTGTTAGATGTTTCATAAGTTCGTGAAACTTGTATAAATCTCATTGGGGAACTTATAAGATCTCATGTTGCATGAAATTTGCTTTAGAGTCCTAGAAACGAGTTGTTAGATGTTTCATAAGTTCGTTAAATTTATACAAAGCTTATTGAGACACTTATAAGCATTCATGTTGCATGAAACTTGGTTTAGAGTCCTATAAACTCGTTGTTAGATGTTTCATTAGTTCGTGAAACTTGTACAAAGCTCAGTGAAGAACTTATTAGCACTCATGTTGCATGAAAATTTTGTTTAGAGTCCAAGAAACCACGTTGTTAGATGTTTCATGAGTTCTTCAAACTTCAACAAAGCTCATTGAGGAACTTATAAGCGCTCTTGTTGCATGAAACTGGGTTTAGAGTCTTAGAAACCACGTTGTTAGATGTTAAATAAGTTTGTCAAACTTATACAAAGCTCATTGAGACACTTATAAGCACTCATGTTGTATGAAACTTGGTTTAGACGCCTAGAAACCACGTTGTTAGATGTTTCATAAGTCTTACAAACGTTAACAAAGGTCATTGAAACACTTAATAAGCACTCATGTTGCATGAAACTTGATTTAGAGTCCTAGAAACGCGTTGTTAGATGTTTTATAAGTTCGTCAAACTAGTAAAAAGCTCATTGAGACACTTATAATCACTAATGTTGCATGAAACTTGGTTTAGAGTCCTAGAAACGCGTTGTTAGATATTTCATAAGTTCTTCAAACTTGTACAAAGCTCATTGAGACACTTATAATCACTAATGTTGCATGAAACTTGGTTTAGAGTCCTAGAAACGTGTTGTTAGATGTTTCATAATTTCGTCAAACTTGTACAAAGCTCATTGAGACACTTATAATCACTCATGTTGCATGAAAGTTTGTTTAGAGTCCTAGAAACGCGTTGTTAGATGTTTCATAATTTCGTCAAACTTGTATAAAGCTCATTGAGACACTTATAATCACTCATGTTGCATAAAACTTTGTTTAAGGTCCTAGAAACGTGTTGTTAGATGTTTCATAAGTTCATGAAACTTGTACAAAGATCATTGAGACATTTATAAGCACTCATGTTGCATGAAACTTGGTTTAGAGTCCTAGAAACGCGTTTTTAGATGTTTCATAAGTTCGTGAAACTTGTATAAATCTCATTGAGGAACTTATAAGATATCATGTTGCATGAAATTTGGTTTACAGTCCTAAAAACGCGTTGTTTGATGTTTCATAAGTTCGTCAAACTTGTACAAAGCTTATTGAGACACTTATAAGAACTCATGTGACATGAAACTTGGTTTAGAGTCCTAGAAACTCGTTGTTAGATGTTTCATTAGTTCGTGAAACTTGTACAAGGCTCATTGAGGAACTTATTAGCACTCATGTTGCATGAAACTTGGTTTAGAGTCCTAGAAAACACGTTGTTAGATGTTTCATAAGTTCGTCAAACTTGTACAAACCTCATCGAGACACTTATAAGCACTCATGTTTAATGAAACTTGGTTTAGAGTGCTAGAAACGAGTTATTAGATGTTTCATAAGTTTGTCAAACTTGTACAAAGCTCATTGAGACACTTATAAGCACTCATGTTGCATCAAACTTGGTTTAGAGTCCTAGAAACGCGTTGTTAGATGTTTCATAAGTTCGTCAAACTTGTACAAAGCTCATTGCATGAAACTTGTTTAGACACTTATAAGTCCTAGAAACTTGTTTAGAGTCCTAGAAACGCGTTGTTAGATGTTTCATAATTTCGTCAAACTTGTATAAAGCTCATTGAGACACTTATAATCACGCATGTTGCATAAAACTTTGTTTAAGGTCCTAGAAACGCGTTGTTAGATGTTTCATAAGTTCATGAAACTTGTACAAAGATCATTGAGACATTTATAAGCACTCATGTTGCATGAAACTTGGTTTAGAGTCCTAGAAACGCGTTTTTAGATGTTTCATAAGTTCGTGAAACTTGTATAAATCTCATTGAGGAACTTATAAGATATCATGTTGCATGAAATTTGGTTTACAGTCCTAAAAACGCGTTGTTTGATGTTTCATAAGTTCGTCAAACTTGTACAAAGCTTATTGAGACACTTATAAGAACTCATGTGACATGAAACTTGGTTTAGAGTCCTAGAAACTCGTTGTTAGATGTTTCATTAGTTCGTGAAACTTGTACAAAGCTCATTGAGGAACTTATTAGCACTCATGTTGCATGAAACTTGGTTTAGAGTCCTAGAAAACACGTTGTTAGATGTTTCATAAGTTCGTCAAACTTGTACAAACCTCATCGAGACACTTATAAGCACTCATGTTTAATGAAACTTGGTTTAGAGTGCTAGAAACGAGTTATTAGATGTTTCATAAGTTTGTCAAACTTGTACAAAGCTCATTGAGACACTTATAAGCACTCATGTTGCATCAAACTTGGTTTAGAGTCCTAGAAACGCGTTGTTAGATGTTTCATAAGTTCGTCAAACTTGTACAAAGCTCATTGAGACACTTATAAGCACTCATGTTGCATGAAACTTGTTTTAGAGTCCTAGAAACTCGTTGTTAGATGTTTCATAAGTTCGTCAAACTTGTACAAAGCTCATTAAGACACTTAGAAGCACTCATGTTGCATGAAATTTGTTTTAGATTCCTATAAACGCCTTGTTAGATGTTTCATAAGTTCGTCAAAATAGTACAAAGCTCATTAAGACACTTAGAAGCAGTCATGTTGCATGAAACTTGGTTTAGGGTCCTAGAAACGCGTTGTTAGATGTTTCATAAGTTCGTCAAACTTGTACAAAGCTCATTAAGACACATAGAAGCACTCATGTTGCATGAAAGTTGGTTTAGAGTCCTTCAAAGGCATTGTTAGATGTTTCATAAGTTCGGCAAACTCGTACAAAGCTAATTAAAACACTTATAAGCACTCATATTGCATGAAACTTGGTTTAGAGTCCTAGAAACGCGTTGTTAGATGTTTCATAAGTTCGTGAAACTTGTATAAATCTCATTGGGGAACTTATAAGATCTCATGTTGCATGAAATTTGCTTTAGAGTCCTAGAAACGCGTTGTTAGATGTTTCATAAGTTCGTTAAATTTATTCAAAGCTTATTGAGACACTTATAAGCATTCATGTTGCCTGAAACTTGGTTTAGAGTCCTATAAACGCCTTGTTAGATGTTTCATAAGTTCGTCAAAATAGTACAAAGCTCATTGAGACACTTAGAAGCAGTCATGTTGCATGAAACTTGGTTTAGGGTCCTAGAAACGCGTTGTTAGATGTTTCATAAGTTCGTCAAACTTGTACAAAGCTCATTAAGACACATAGAAGACTCATGTTGCATGAAAGTTGGTTTAGAGTCCTATAAAGGCATTGTTAGATGTTTCATAAGTTCGTCAAACTTGTACAAAGCTCATTAAGACACTTATAAGCACTCAGACCATCTCCAACAGAGAAACCCACAAAATTTCTTAACTATTCATTGGGACTCATGAACAGTTGGTTAAAAAATAAAAATAAAATAAAATAATTAAAAACGCATCAATCATAGGTCGCCACGTATCCAAATGGTCCACTAAATATTTAAGATCTGGATCTTAAATAGGAAATATAAGATCCAGATCTTAACTATTTAATTGGTCCCACCTGCTAAGATCTCTTTATAAAAACGCGTTGTTAGATGTTTTCGTGAAACTTGTATAAATCTCATTGGGGAATTTATAAGATCTCATGTTGCATGAAATTTGCTTTAGAGTCCTAGAAACTAGTTGTTAGATGTTTCATAAGTTCGTTAAATTTATACAAAGGTTATTGAGACACTTATAAGCATTCATGTTGCATGAAACTTGGTTTAGAGTCCTATAAACTCGTTGTTAGATGTTTCATTAGTTCGTGAAACTTGTACAAAGATCAGTGAAGAACTTATTAGCACTCATGTTGCATGAAAATTTGGTTTAGAGTCCTAGAAACCACGTTGTTAGATGTTTCATGAGTTATTCAAACTTTAACAAAGCTCATTGAGGAACTTATAAGAACTCTTGTTGCATGAAACTGGGTTTAGAGTCTTAGAAACCACGTTGTTAGATGTTTCATAAGTTCGTCAAACTTATACAAAGCTCATTGAGACATTTATAAGCACTCATGTTGTATGAAACTTGGTTTAGACTCCTAGAAACCACGTTGTTAGATGTTTCATAAGTTTTTCAAACTTTAACAAAGGTCATTGAAACACTTATAAGCACTCATGTTGCATGAAACTTGATTTAGAGTCCTAGAAACGCGTTGTTAGATGTTTCATAAGTTCGTCAAACTAGTAAAAAGCTCATTGAGACACTTATAATCACTAATGTTGCATGAAACTTGGTTTAGAGTCCTAGAAACGCGTTGTTAGATGTTTCATAAGTTCGTCAAACTTGTACAAAGCTCATTGAGACACTTATAATCACTAATGTTGCATGAAACTTGGTTTAGAGTCCTAGAAACGCGTTGTTAGATGTTTCATAATTTCGTCAAACTTGTACAAAGCTCATTGAGACACTTATAATCACTCATGTTGCATGAAAGTTTGTTTAGAGTCCTAGAAACATGTTGTTAGATGTTTCATAAGTTCGTCAAACTTCTACAAAGCTCATTGAGACACTTATAATCACTCATGTTGCATGAAATTTGGTTTAGACTCCTAGAAACGCGTTGTTAGATGTTTCATTAGTTCGTGAAACTTGTACAAAGCTCAGTGAAGAACTTATTAGCACCCATGTTGCATGAAAATTTGGTTTAGAGTCCTAGAAACCACGTTGTTAGATGTTTCATAAGTTCTTCAAACTTTAACAAAGCTCATTGAGGAACTTATAAGCACTCTTGTTGCATGAAACTAGGTTTAGAGTCTTAGAAACCACGTTGTTAGATATTTCATAAGTTTGTCAAACTTATACACAGCTCATCGAGACACTTATAAGCACTCATGTTTTATGAAACTTGGTTTAGACTCCTAGAAACCACGTTGTTAGATGTTTCATAAGTTTTTCAAACTTTAACAAAGGTCATTGAAATACTTATAAGCACTCATGTTGCATGAAACTTGATTTAGAGTCCAAGAAACGCGTTGTTAGATGTTTCATAAGTTCGTCAAACTTGTACAAAGCTCATTGAGACACTTAGAAGCAATCATGTTGCATGAAACTTGGTTTAGGGTCCTAGAAACGCGTTGTTAGATGTTTCATAAGTTCGTCAAACTTGTAAAAAGCTCATTAAGACACTTAAAAGCACTCATGTTGCATGAAACTTGGTTTAGAGTCCTAGAAAGGCATTGTTAGATGTTTCAGAAGTTCGTCGAACTTGTACAAAGCTCATTAAGACACTTATAAGCACTCATGTTGCATGAAACTTGGTTTAGAGTCCTATAAACGCGTTGTTAGATGTTTCATAAGTTCGTGAAACTTGTATAAATCTCATTGAGGAACTTATAAGATCTCATGTTGCACGAAATTTGGTTTAGAGTCCTAGAAATGCGTTGTTAGATGTTTCATAAGTTCGTCAAACTTGTACAAAGCATATTGAGACACTTATAAGCACTCATGTTGCATGAAACTTGGTTTACAGTTCAAGAAACTCGTTGTTAGACGTTTCATTAGGTCGTGAAACTTGTACAAAGATCATTGAGGAACTTATTAGCACTCATGTTGCATGAAACTTGGTTTAGAGTCCTAGAAACCACATTGTTAGATGTTTCATAAGTTCGTCAAACTTTAACAAAGCTCATTGAGGAACTTATAAGCACTCTTGTTGCATGAAATATGGTTTAGAGTCATAGAAACCACGTGGTTCGATGTTTCATAAGTTTGTCAAACTTGTACAAAGCTCATCGAGACACTTATAAGGACTCATGTTGTATGAAACTTGGTTTAGAGTCCTAGAAACGCGTTGTTAGATGTTTCATAAGTTCGTGAAATTTGTACAAAGCTCATTGAGACACTTATAAGCACTCATGTTGCATGAAACTTAGTTTAGATTCCTAGAAACACGTTGTTAGATGATTCATAACTTCGTCAAACTTGTACAAAACTCATTGAGACACTTATAAACATTCATGTTGCATGAAACTTGGTTTAGAGTCCTAGAAACCACGTTGTTAGATGTTTCATAAGTTCGTCAAACTAGTACAAAGCTCATTGAGACACTTATAAAAACTCATGTTGCATGAAACTTGTTTTAGAGTCCTAGAAACATGTTGTTAGTTGTTTCATAAGTTCGTCGAACTTGTACAAAGCTCATTGAGAAACTTAGAAGAACTCATGTTGCATGAAACTTGTTTTAGAGTTCTAGAAAGGTGTTGTTAGATGTTTCATAAGTTTGTGAAACTTGTAAAAAGCTCATTGAGGAAATTATAAACACTCATGTTGCATGAAACTTGGTTTAGAGTCCTAGAAACGCGTTGTTAGATGTTTCATAAGTTCGTGAAAATTGTACAAAGCCCATCGAGACACTTATAAGCAATCATGTTGCATAAAACTTGTTTTAGAGTCCTAGAAACGCGTTGTTAGATGTTTCATATGTTCGTGAAACTTGTACAAAGCTCATTGAGGAACTTATAATCACTAATGAGGCATGAAACTTGGTTTACAGTCCTAGAAACGCCTTGTTAGATGTTTCATAAGTTCGTCAAATTTGTACAAAGCTCATTGAGACACTTATAAGCACTCATGTTGCATGAAACTTGTTTTAGAGTCCTAGAAACGTGTTGTTAGATGTTTCATAACTTCGTCAAATTTGTACAAAGCTCATTGAGACACTTATAAGCACTTATGTTGCATGAAACTTGTTTTAGAGTCCTAGAAACGTGTTGTTAGATGTTTCATAAGTTAACTTGTACAAAGATCATTGAGGAACTTATAAACAGTCATGTTGCATGAAACTTGGTTTAGAGTCCTAGAAACGCGTTGTTAGATGTTTCATAAGTTCATGAAACTTGTACAAAGCTCATCGAGACACTTATAAGCACCTATGTTGCATGAAACTTGGTTTAGAGTCCTAGAAACTTGTTGTTAGATGTTTCATAAGTTCTTCAAACTTGTACAAAGCTCATTGAGACACTTATAATCACTCATGTTGCATGAAACTTTGTTTAGAGTCCTAGAAACGCGTTGTTAGATGTTTCATAAGTTCGTTAAACTAGTACAAAGCTTATTGAGACACTTACAAGCAGTCATGTTGCATGAAACTTTGTTTAGGGTCCTAGAAACGCGTTGTTATATGTTTCATAAGTTCGTCAAACTTGTACAAAGCTCATTAAGACACTTATAAGCACTCATGTTGCATGAAACTTGGTTTAGAGTCCAAGAAACGCGTTGTCAGATGTTTCATAAGTTCGTCGAACTTGTACAAAGCTCATTGAGAGACTTATAAGCACTCATGTTGCATGAAACTTGGTTTAGAGTCCTAGAAACGCGTTGTTAAATGTTTCATAAGTTCGTGAAACTTGTATAAATCTCATTGAGGAACTTATATGATCTCATGTTGCAAGAAATTTGGTTTAGAGTCCTAGAAACACGTTGTTAGATGTTTCATAAGTTCGTCAAACTTGTACAAAGCATATTGACACTTATAAGCACTCATGTTGCATGAAACTTGGTTTAGAGTTATAGAAACTCGTTGTTAGACGTTTCATTAGGTCGTGAAACTTGTACAAAGCTCATTGAGGAACTTACTAGCACTCATGTTACATGAAACTTGGTTTAGAGTCCTAGAAACCACATTGTTAGATGTTTCATAAGTTCGTCAAACTTTAACAAAGCTCATTGAGGAACTTATAAGCACTCTTGTTGCATGAAATATGGTTTAGAGTCCTAGAAACCACGTGGTTCGATGTTTCATAAGTTCGTCAAACTTGTACAAAGCTCATTGAAACACTTATAAGGACTCATGTTGTATGAAACTTGGTTTAGAGTCTTAGAAACGCGTTGTTAGATGTTTCAGAAGTTCCTGAAACTTATACAAAGCTCATTGAGGAACCTATAAGCACTCATGTTGCATGAAACTTAGTGTTTAGAGTCCTAGAAACACGTTGTTAGATGTTTCATAAGTTCGTCAAACTTGTACAAAACTCATTGAGACACTTATAAACATTCATGTTGCATGAAACTTGGTTTAGAGTCCTAGAAACCACGTTGTTAGATGTTTCATAAGTTCGTCAAACTAGTATAAAGCTCATTGAGACACTTATAAACACTCATGATGCATGAAACTTGTTTTAGAGTCCTAGAAACGTGTTGTTAGTGGTTTCATAAGTTTGTGAAACTTGTACAAAGCTCATTGAGGAACTTATAAACACTAATGTTGCATGTAACTTGGTTTAGAGTCTTAGAAACGCGTTGTTAGATATTTAATAAGTTTGTGAAACTTGTACAAAGCTCATCAAGACACTTATAAGCAATCATGTTGCATAAAACCTCTTTTAGAGTGCTAGAAATACGTTGTTAGATGTTTCATATGTTCGTGAAACTTGTACAAAGCTCATTGAGGAACTTATAATCACTAATGTTGCATGAAACTTGGTTTAGAGTCCTAGAAACGCGTTGTTAGATGTTTCATAAGTTCGTCAGATTTGTACAAAGCTCATTGAGACACTTATAAGCACTCATGTTGCATGAAACTTGTTTTAGAGTCCTAGAAACGTGTTGTTAGATGTTTCATAAGTTTGTGAAACTTGTACAAAGCTCATTTAAGAACTTATAAACACTCATGTTGCATGAAACTTGGGTTTAGAGTCCTAGAACAGCGTTGTTAGATGTTTCATAAGTTCGTGAAACTTGTACAAAGTTCATCGAGACACTTATAAGCACTCATGTTGCATGAAACTTGGTTTAGAGTCCTAGAAACACGTCGTTAGATGTTTCATAAGTTCGTCAAACTTGTACACAACTCATTGGGACACTTATAATGACTCATGTTGCATATAACTTGGTTTAGAGTCCTAGAAAGGCATTGTTAGATGTTTCATAAGTTCGTCAAACTTGTTTAAATCTCATTGGGGAACTTATAAGATCTCATGTTGCTTGAAATTTGCTTTAAAGTCCTAGAAACGCGTTGTTAGATGTTTCATAAGTTCGTCAAATGCAAATGGAAGAATACGTTGCATAACAACATGACAATCATGACTCTTCATCCCTGAAAACTTACCTTCTCCACGATCAACACAGTTTCTAAGGTTAGAAGAGTAACCATCCGGAAACTTAACACCGTCCATTATCCGGCTAAAGAATTCATGCTTTGTGAAGCGTTTAACCGAAAAGCAAGGTTGGGGATATCTTCCTTGATGGTGACATGAAGTTCCTTCCGAGAACAAATAGTCGGCAAGTCTAATCTGGACTTCAAGTTGTCTTTCGTCCTCCCTTTCACGTTCATAATGGTGAACATGATGTT
Organism: Cochlearia excelsa; assembly: GCA_963556525.1. NCBI lineage: Eukaryota > Viridiplantae > Streptophyta > Magnoliopsida > Brassicales > Brassicaceae > Cochlearia > Cochlearia excelsa. The sequence goes on along the minus strand of OY748327.1, from coordinate 30,696,365 downwards.
GTCAAAGAAGTTCTTCTCGATGTGCATAACATCTAGGTTGTGCCGAAGTAAATGATCCTTCCAACAAGGCAAATCCCAAAATATGCTCTTTTTGTGCCAGTTATGATGTTCACCATATCCATCCACAACTTGATGTCCGTTACCACCACAACGTACTGTCTTCTCAGCTCCAAAATCTCTAAGTTGAGTTAGTATATGTTCACCGCTTACTTCTTCGGGAGGTCCTTCATAGATTTTCTTCTTCTTCGTAAACAAAGTAGTGCTCCGACGGTATGGATGATCGTTTGGTAAAAATCGTCGATGACAATGAAACCAACATGATTTACGTCCGTTCTTCAATTGGAAAGCATCGGTGTTATCTTGACAATAAGGACAAGATAACCGTCCATGTGTGGTCCATCCGGATAACATACCATATGCCGGAAAATCGCTAATAGTCCACATTAGTACCGCTCGCATCATGAAGTTTTGTTGCATTGATATGTCGTACGTTTCAACTCCACTCTCCCATAACATCTTCAACTCATGTATCAACGGCTGCATAAATATGTCTAGTGCTCTCTTCGGATGCTCTGGCCCAGGAACAAGAATAGATAGGAACAAAAACTCCCTAACCATGCACAATGACGGAGGCAGGTTGTAAGGCGTGACGATCACCGGCCATAAAGAATATTGTCTCCCATGTTTCCCAAAAGGGTTGAAACCATCAGTATTTAATCCCAAATACACATTGCGACTCTCACTTGCGAAACTAGGATACACATTTTGAAAATGTTTCCATGCTTGAGCATCTGAAGGATGTGCTATCTCTCCATTTAACATCTCATGTTCCGCATGCCATCTCATCGAACTTGCTGTGCGCTCCGACTGATATAACCTCTTCAGTCTATCCGTTAACGGCAAATACCACATTCTCTTATTATAAGGTATGGACACTCTTCCACCAGTTTCTTTATATCGTGGTTTCTTACAGAACCGGCATGCCGAGCGGTTTTCATCTCTTCTCCAATATAACATACGTTATCGACGCACACATCGATAATCGATACGGTAATCCTAGACCGGATACCAACTTCTCGATTTCATAATACGTCCCCGGTGCCATATTATCTTCGGGAAAAATGTCTTTGATCAGACCAGCCCACGCATCCACACAATCTTCTGAAAGATTGTAATCCGTTTTGATAGACATCATTCTTGTCGCAGCTGAAAGAGGTGAATGACCTTCTCTCACTACAAGAAAACAGGGAATTTCCGACTACAGGTAGCGACTACAGACATAGTCGTCATATTTCGTGACTGTTTAGCTACGACTATACGACTGTATAACGACTACAAAGTTCTAGTCATTTATGAGTCGTTAGTTTACGACTACAACAAGTAATCGGTCTTGTAGTCGTAATTTAACGACTAATAAATGACTAATCTCCATAAGGAAAACAATGTTTGAATATAGTCGGTAATTAGTGGCAAATATGCGACTTTGTCGGCGAGTCGTCTTGTAGTCGCTTATTTAACGACTACATAGCGACTAAATTTGGGCTTCACATTTGGGCCCAATGGCATAACCTAGCTATCTCTCTTCTTCCTCTGCTCGCCGTTTCTTCTTCGTCTATCTGCTTCTTCGTTTGTCAAGCCGTCGAGACCTTCTTTGTCTTCAAGCCGTCGAGACCTTCTTTGTCTTCATCGATTGTCACTCCTTCTTCATCATCAAGACGAGATCTCATGATGAATCAGCAAAAAAAAGGAAGAAAACGAAAGATAACTCCAAACATATCTCTAACCCCGGCGCCGCAAAAAATCCGTCTTCCGGCTCAATACAACTTCACACCGGCGCCAAATCGTGAAGATACTCCTTCACCTCATCAGTCGTCGCGACAACAAGTCCTCAATGTGGCTGGTCCTTCGACGGCACCACCGCCAATTGCTCTTTTCCAGATTTCCGAATCTCAACAAAGGCATCAGATTGAAGAAGCAGAGAAGGATCTGCAAGAGCAAGGGACGCCTAATCATTCTCTAGGTCATAGTCGCCCATCTTCTGAAGGTAACAATTTCGACCGCGATGTTGATGATGATGTACCGGATCTTAGGGAGGATACGCTGACGACTTTAAATGCCTTGCTGGCGATGCCAGGACGTGATAAGTTCGTCACGGTGCTCTCTCCCACACCGACGCCAAACTCGATATGGTATATCTCTTTATCTTCATTGATTCTTTTTGTATTGTATTTGTGTAGTGATTGTTCATTTAGGCTTATGATACTGAATCATTGATTCTCTGTGTATTGATTCTTGATTTAGGCTTATGTTGTTCATGTTACTAGTTTGTGCAAATAGAAACCGACAAGATATTGATTCTAGTTTTGTTGTGTTTGGTTCCTAGAATATATTGGCTGTGGTTAATGTTGATTTGGGTCTGTTTATTTCCTTTCCTTATCTATTTCTTTACTTTTGTTATTGCATTTTATTACTTCATCACTTCTTTCTTTTAAGTTTACTCGCGACAAGGGATCTAAATTGGTTCGTAAGATTACAAAAAAATTTACGAACAAATTTGATGGTCCATTTTATAGCTGGACTTGTGTGCCTAGGGATAGGCAAGAAAGATACTTTGTCGAGTTTGCGGTACATTTATCATTCTCTTAACTTTTACATTATAGTATTCTCTTCTCTTATTGTTTATTTCTTTTCCTAACATCATAATATTCTCTCTTGTTTTGTAGAAAACTCACACATGGGATCCCTTGATAACAGGGACAGTTCAACAACATTTCGAGAACATTTGTCAACGCCGGATGAAAGACATGGTTTCCTCTGTGAGAAATTCTAGAGAGCGCCCTACATGGATCGGCAAATCTCTGTGGAAGGAAATGACTCTCCATTGGGATACTGACGAAGCAAAAGAAAGAAGTCTCATTTATTCCAATGCTCGTATGTCTGATCGTGGTGGTCTTGGTCCTCACATCCATTTATCAGGACCGACCTCTTATCAACAAATCCAATATGGAATGGTTAGTAACTAAATTATATATGTTCTCTAAGTTGATGTGTAATAAGTGTTTCTTTTGTAACATTGCAGGAAGAGAAATTGGGAAGACCGGTGAGTATTGGTGAGGTCTTCATTAAGACACATACGAAGCCAGATGGTACCTTTGTCGATAAGAAGGCAGAGAAGATTGCTTCTGATTATGAGAAAAAGTTGGAACAGAGATTGTCTCACCTTAATGAAGAGAATTCGGTTATTTCAGACGGTGCTTCACGCCTTCGAGAGCTCACAGCGGATGAATATACAACCATCTTTCTCGAGGTAAAATAAAACATTTTTCATTTATAAACTTTTTTCATAAACATTTATGAATACCTGAAAGTTGTTATTCCTTTTGTTTCTTGTTTTGTTGTTTCGTTCAAAGTCCACTCAAAAGGATTCACGAGGCAATATGTATGGACTTGGAAGCCTTAAGGAGAATATTGAGAATGTTTTCACATTCGGCAAAACACAAGGAGGCTCTTCATCCTTTGTGTCAGTGCAAGAGCAACTGAAGGAAGCACAAAAAAAGATCGAAGAACAAGACGCAACTAATAAGAAGCGTGAACAAGAGCATTCGCAAGCTTTAGCCGCACAAGAGAGCAAGCTCGCACACTTATCCTTGGTCGAAAAGTACCTACGCCAAACGGATCCTGCCTTTCTCGACTTTATGAAGACTGAATCGCCTAAAGACACCACCACACCTCTCTCAACTTCTCCTGCTACTTAGGTTACTTATCCCTCTATCATGAACTAGTCACTTTTCTTTTTCAATGTTTAAGTTAACGTTTTGGTTATAACTTGATGTACTTGTATGTTTGTTAAGATAATTTCATGGATTGTGGTTTATATTCAATTGTGTGAGCTTCTTGTTTGTTACAACAGATCAAGAAGAAAGATTCTTCTGTTTTATGAATACAAATAAATGGCAATAACAAATACCAAACGTATAATTTTCTATAAATAATGGTCACCACATAGTCGGGAAACAGTCGTTAGGTAGACGGTAAGCAGTCGTATAATAGTCGTAAATAATGTAGTGTCTATTTGGCGACTAAAATAAACAATCAGTCAATGGTCGTTTCATAGTCGTCAAATAGTCACTACATTCTTTACGACTATTTTCTAACTACCTTGGCGATACGTATATTCATGTTGATTAATCGTAAATTAGTGGTAACATAGTCGTAATATACAACGACTCGTTTACGACTACTATACGACTCTTTTGGCATAGTCGTAATGTAGTCGTTAAATAACGACTATATTTACGACTATACAATTTAGCGACTAAAGATTGACGACTACATGGCTTAATCATGTAGTAGTCGTAAATGATCTTTTACCGACTACAGTGCGACTAACGTTGTAGTCGGAAAACCTCTGTTTTCTCCAATATAACATACAGTTATCGACGCACACATCGATAATCTGATACGTTAATCCTAGACCAGATACCAACTTCTCGATTTCATAATACGTCCCCGGTGCCATATTATCTTCGGGCAAAATGTCTTTGATCAGACCAGCCCACGCATCCACACAATCTTCTGAAAGATTGTAATCCGTTTTGATAGACATCATTCTTGTCGCAACTGAAAGAGGTGAATGACCTTCTCTACACCCACCATATAACGGGTTCTTAGCGGGCATCCAACATGTCAAAGAATTTCTGCGCTTCCACATTTGGCTCCTCCAATGTAGGCTCATGATGATCTCCAACAAACGACAGCATAGTTTCGCGAAAAATATCATTTACCATTTGCACGGTCCTATCTACAGATATAGGTTCTTCTACCGGAGGGAAAACTAAATTATTATCATAATATTGTACATTACTACTACTAGGATAATTTACCATCAAATCATTTTCCCCATGAGAATACCATATTTTATACCCCGGCGTAAAACCAACATTATATAAATGTTTCCATACTACTTTTACCAAAACATTTCTACGATTATCGCAATTTTTACAAGGACAATACATTTTACCTGTTGTTACGGTTCTTTCTTGAATTGCGGCAAACTCCATAAATTGTTTAAGCCCCTCCGCAAATTCTTCCGAAAGTAATCCCGTCGCAGGATCTTTATGATTTCCATCCATCCACGATCTAAATTAACTCATTATAAAAATTTTTATAGAATTTTGTGGTAAATGGAGATTGATAAGAGAAATTGTTAATTTGTATTGAATTTTGTGGTAAATGGAGATTGATAAGAGAAATTGTGAGAAAGAAGAAGTGAGGGTGTGATATATATAAGAAAAATTTCCTACCGATTTCCGACCGATTTCCTACCACAATTGATCCGTTGCACAACGGTAACGAAACGTTAAAATATCGGTCGGAAATCGGTCGGAAATGTTTTCCGTCGGAAATTGTCGGAAAGTGGTAGGAAATTTCCTACCAATTTCTGACGGATTACTTTTCCGACCGATTTCCGACCGATATTTTAACGTTTCGTTACCGTTGTGCAACGGATCAATTGTGGTAGGAAATCGGTAGGAAATTTTCGACGGAAATCCGACCAAAATAAATTCGGACGGAAATCCGACCGATTTCCTACCAAATTCCGACCAAATAAATTACGGTCGGAAATGTGGTAGGAAATTACCCTGTTTTCTTGTAGTGAAAGCTTATTGAGACACTTATAAGAATTCATGTTGCATGAAACTTGGTTTAGAGTCCTAGAAACTCGTTGTTAGGTGTTTCATTAGTTCGTGAAACTTGTACAAAGCTCATTGAGACACTTATAAACATTAATGTTGCATGAAAATTTGGTTTAGAAAACTAGAAACCACGTTGTTAGATGTTTCATAAGTTCTTCAAACTTTAACAATGCTCATTGAGACACTTATAAACACTCATGTTGCATGAAACTTGTTTCAGAGTCCTAGAAACGTGTTGTTAGTTGTTTCATAAGTTCGTCAAACTTGTAAAAAGCTCATTGAGAAACTTAAAAGCACTCATGTTGCATGAAACTTGTTTTAGAGTTCTAGAAACGTGTTGTTAGATGTTTCATAAGTTTGTGAAACTTGTACAAAACTCATTGAGGAACTTATAAACACTCATGTTGCATGAAACTTGGTTTAGAGTCCTAGAAACGCGTTGTTAGATGTTTCATAAGTTTGTGGAGCTTGTACAAAGCTCATCGAGACACTTATAAGCAATCATGTTGCATAAAACTTGTTTTAGAGTCCTAGAAACGCGTTGTTAGATGTTTCATATGTTCGTGAAATGTGTACAAAGCTCATTGAGGAACTTATAAGCACTCATGTTGCATGAAACTTGGTTTAGAGTCCTAGAAACGCGTTGTTAGATGTTTCATAAGTTCGTCAAACTTGTAAAAAGCTCATTGAGACACTTATAATCACTAATGTTGCATGAAACTTGGTTTAGAGTACTAGAAACGCGTTGTTAGATGTTTCATAAGTTCTTCAAATTTGTACAAAGCTCATTGAGAAAATTATAAGCACTCATGTTGCATGAAACTTGTTTTAGAGTCCTAGAAACGTGTTGTTAGATGTTTCATAAGTTTGTGAAACTTGTACAAAGCTCATTGAAGAACTTATAAACACTCATATTGCATGAAACTTGGTTTAGAGTCCTAGAAACGCGTTGTTAGATGTTTCATAAGTTCATGAAACTTGTACAAAGTTCATCGAGACACTTATAGGCACTCATGTTGCATGAAACTTGGTTTAGAGTCCTAGAAACACGTTGTTAGATGTTTCATAAGTTCATCAAACTTGTACACAACTCATTGAGACACTTATAATGACTCATGTTGCATGAAACTTGGTTTAGAGTCCTAGAAAGGCATTGTTAGATGTTCCATATGTTCGTCAAACTTGGACAAAGCTCATTAAGACACTTATAACCACTCATGTTGCATGAAACTTGGTTTAGAGTCTTAGAAACGAGTTGTTAGATGTTTCATAAGTTCGTGAAACTTGTATAAATTTCATTGGGGAACTAATAAGAGCTCATGTTGCATGAAATTTGCTTTAGAGTCCTAGAAACGCGTTTTTAGATGTTTCATAAGTTCGTAAAATTTATACAAAGCTTATTGAGACACTTATAAGCACTCATGTTGCATGAAACTTAGTTTAGAGTCCTAGAAACTCGTTGTTTGATGTTTCATTTGTTCGTGAAACTTGTACAAAGCTCAGTGAAGAACTTATTAGCACTCATGTTGCATGAAAATTTGGTTTAGAGTCCTAGAAACCACGTTGTTAGATGTTTCATAAGTTCTTCAAACTTTAACAAAGCTCATTGAGGAACTTATAAGCACTCTTGTTGCATGAAACTGGGTTTAGAGTCTTAGAAACCACGTGTTAGATGTTTCATAAGTTCGTCAAACTTATACAATGCTCATTGAGACACTTATAAGCACTCATGGTGCATGAAACTTGATTTAGAGTCATAGAAACGCGTTGTTAGATGTTTCATAAGTTCGTCAAATTTGTACAAAGCTCATTGAGACACTTATAAGCACTCATGTTGCATGAAACTTGTTTTAGAGTCCTAGAAACGCGTTGTTAGATGTTTCATAAGTTCGTGAAACTTATACAAAGCTCATTGAGGAAGATATAAGCACTCATGTTGCATGAAATTTAGTTTAGAGTCCTAGAAACGCGTTGTTAGATGTTTCATAAGTTCGTCAAACTTGTACAAAACTCATTGACACACTTATAAGCACTCATGTTGCATGAAACTTGGTTTAGAGTCCTAGCAACCACGTTAGTAGATGTTTCATAAGTTCGTCAAACTCGTACAAAGCTCATTGAGACACGTATAAACACTCATGTCGCATGAAACTTGGTTTAGAGTCATAGAAACGTGTTGTTAGTTGTTTCATAAGTTCGTCAAACTTGTACAAAGCTCATTGAGACACTTAAAAGCACTCATCTTGCATAAAACTTGGTTTAGAGTATCAGAAACACGTTGTTAGATGTTTCATAAGTTCATCAAACTAGTACAAAGCTCATTGAGACACTTACAAGAAGTCATGTTGCATGAAACTTTGTTAAGGGTCGTAGAAATGCGTTGTTAGATGTTTCATAAGTTCGTCAAACTTGTATAAAGCTCATTAAGACACTTATAAGCATTCATGTTGCATGAAACTTGGTTTAGAGTCCTAGAAACGCGTTGTCAGATGTTTCATAAGTTCGTCAAACTTGTACAATGCTCATTAAGACACTTATAAGCACTCATGTTGCATGGAACTTGGTTTAGAGTCCTAGAAACGCGTTGTTAAATGTTTCATAAGTTCGTGAAACTTGTATAAATCTCATTGAGGAACTTATAAGATCTCATGTTGCATGAAATTTGGTTTAGAGTCCTAGAAATGCGTTGTTAGATGTTTCTCGAAACTCGTTGTTACTTGTTTCATTAGATCGTGAAACTTGTACAAAGCTCATTAAGGAACTTATTAGCACTCATGTTGCATGAAACTTGGTTTAGAGTCCTAGAAACACGTTGTTAGATGTTTCACAAGTTCGTGAAACTAGAACAAAGCTCATCGAGACACTTATAAGCAATCATGTTGTATGAAACTTAGTTTAGAGTCCTAGAAACGCGTTGTTAAATGTTTCACAAGTTCGTGAAACTTATAGAAAACTCATTGAGGAACCTATAAGCACTCATGTTGCATGAAACTTAGTTTAGAGTCCAAGAAACACATTGTTAGATGTTTCATAATTTCGTCAAACTTGTACAAAACTCATTGAGACACTTATAAACATTCATGTTGCATGAAACTTGGTTTAGAGTCCTAGCAACCACGTTATTAGATGTTTTATAAGTTCGTCAAACTAGTACAAAGCTCAATGAGACACTTATAAACACTCATGTTACATGAAACTTGTTTTAGAGTCCTAGAAACATGTTTTTAGTTGTTTCATAAGTTCGTCAAACTTGTACAAAGCTCATTGAGACACTTAAAAGAACTCATGTTGCATGAAATTTATTTTAGAGTTCTAGAAACGTGTTGTTAGATGTTTCATAAGTTTCTGAAACTTGTACAAAGCTCATTGAGGAACTTATAAACACTCATGTTGCATGAAACTTGGTTTAGAGTCCTAGAAACGCGTTGTTAGATGTTTCATAAGTTCGTGAAACTTGTACAAAGCTCATCGAGACACTTATAAGCAATCATGTTGCATAAAACTTGTTTTAGAGTCCTAGAAACGCGTTGTTAGATCTTTCATATGTTCGAGAAACTTGTACAAACCTCATTGAGGAACTTTTAAGCACTCATGTTGCATGAAACTTGGTTTAGAGTCCTAGAAACGCGTTGTTAGATGTTTCATAAGTTCGTCAAACTTGTACAAAAGCTCATTGAGACACTTATAATCACTAATGTTGCATGAAACTTGGTTTAGAGTCCTAAACGCGTTGTTAGATGTTTCATAAGTTCATAAAACTTGTACAAAGCTCATTGAGACACTTATAAGCACTCATGTTGCATGAAACTTGTTTATAGTTCTAGAAACGTGTTGTTAGATGTTTCATAAGTTCGTGAAACGTTTACAAAGTTCATCGAGACAATTATAAGCACTCATATTGCATGAAACTTGGTTTAGAGTCCTAGAAACGCGTTGTTAGATGTTTCATAAGTTCGTCAAACTTTAACAAAGGTCATTGAGACACTTATAAATACTCATGTTGAATGAAACTTGGTTTAGAGTCCCCGAAACACGTTGTTAGATGTTTCATAAGTTCTTCAAACTTTAACTAAGGTCATTGAGACACTTATAAGCAATCATGTTGCATAAAACTTGTTTTAGACTCCTAGAAACGTGTTGTTAGATGTTTTATAAGTTCGTGAAACTTGTACAAAGCTCATTGAGACACTTATAATCACTAATTTTGCATGAAATTTGGTTTAGAGTCCTAGAAACGCGTTGTTAGATGTTTCATAAGTTCGTCAAACTTGTACAAAGCTCATTCAGACACTTATAATCACTCATGTTGCATGAAAGTTTGTTTAGTGTCCTAGAAACGCGTTGTTAGATGTTTCATAAGTTCGTCAAACTTGTACAAAGCTCATTGAGACACTTATAATCATTCATGATGCATGAAAGTTTGTTTAGAGTGCTAGAATCGCGTTGTTAGATGTTTCATAAGTTCGTCATTGAGACACTTATAAGCAGTCATGTTGCATGAAACTTGGTTTAGGGTCCTAGAAACGCGTTGTTAGATGTTTCATAAGTTCGTCAAACTTGTAAAAACTAATTGAGACACTTATAAGCACTCATGTTGCATGAAACTTGGTTTAGAGTCCTAGAAACGCGTTGTTAAATGTTTCATAAGTTCGTGAAACTTGTACAAAGCTCATTGAGACACTTATGAGCACTCATGTTGCATGACACTTGTTTTAGAGTACTAGAAAGGCATTGTAAGATGTTTCATAAGTTCGTGAAACTTTTATAAATCTCATTGAGGAACTTATAAGATCTCATGTTTCATAAGTTCGTCAAACTTGTACAAAGCTCATTGAGACACTTATAATCACTAATGTTGCATGAAACTTGGTTTAGAGTCCTAAACGCGTTGTTAGATTTTTCATAAGTTCGTCAAACTTTAACAAAGCTCATTGAGGAACTTATAAACACTCTTGTTGCATGAAACTTGGTTTAGAGTCCTAGAAACCACGTTGTTAGATTTTTCATAAGTTCTTCAAACTTGTACAAAGCTCATCGAGACACTTATAAGCACTCATGTTGCATGAAACTTGGTTTAGAGTCCTAGAAACGCGTTGTTAGATGTTTCATAAGTTCGTCAAACTAGTACATAGCTCATTGAGACACTTATAAACATTCATGTTACATGAAACTTGGTTTAGAGTCCTAGAAACGCGTTGTTAGATGTTTCAAATCTCGGGAAACTTGTATAAATCTCATTGAAACTCTTATAAGCACTCATGTTGCATGAAACTTGGTTTAGAGTCCTAGAAATGCGTTGTAAGATGTTTTATAGGTTCGTCAAACTTGTAAGCTCATTGAGACACTTATAAGCACTCATGTTGCATTGAACTTGGTTTAGAGTCCTAGAAACCACATTTTTAGATGTTACATAAGTTCGTCACACTTGTACAATGCACATTGAGACACTTATAAGCACTCATGTTGCATGAAATTTGGTTTAGATTCTTAGAAACGTGTTGTTAGATGTTTTATAAGTTCGTCAAACTAGTACAAAGTTCATTGAGACACTAATAAGCACTCATGTTGCATGAAACTTGGTTTAGAGACCTAGAAACGCGTTGTTAAATGTTTTATAAGTTTGTCAAACTTGTACAAAGCTCATTAAGACAGTTATAAGCACTCATGTTGCATGAAACTTGGTTTAGAGTCCTAGAAACGCGTTGTCAGATGTATAATAAATTCGTCAAAGTTTGACAAAACTCATTGAGACACTTATAAGCACTCATGTTGCATGAAACCATGTTTAGAGTCCTAGAAATCACGTTGTTTGATGTTTCATAAGTTCGTGAAACTTGTACAAAGCACATTGAGATATTTATAAGCACTCATGTTGCATAAAACTTATTTTAGAGTCCTAGAAACGCATTGTTAGATGTTTCATAATTTCGTGAAACTTGTACAAAGTTCATTGAGGAACTTATAAGCACTCAAGTTGCATGAAACTATGATTAGAGTCCTAGAAATGCATTGTAAGATGTTTCATAAGTTCGTCAAATTTGTACAAAGCTCATTGAGACACTTATAAACACTCATGTTGCATGAAACTTGGTTTAGAGTCCTAGAAACGCGTTGTTAAATGTTTCATAAGTTCGTGAAACTTGTACAAAGCTCATTGAGACACTTATGAGCACTCATGTTGCATGACACTTGTTTTAGAGTACTAGAAAGGCATTGTAAGATGTTTCATAAGTTCGTGAAACTTTTATAAATCTCATTGAGGAACTTATAAGATCTCATGTTTCATAAGTTCGTCAAACTTGTACAAAGCTCATTGAGACACTTATAATCACTAATGTTGCATGAAACTTGGTTTAGAGTCCTAAACGCGTTGTTAGATTTTTCATAAGTTCGTCAAACTTTAACAAAGCTCATTGAGGAACTTATAAACACTCTTGTTGCATGAAACTTGGTTTAGAGTCCTAGAAACCACGTTGTTAGATTTTTCATAAGTTCTTCAAACTTGTACAAAGCTCATCGAGACACTTATAAGCACTCATGTTGCATGAAACTTGGTTTAGAGTCCTAGAAACGCGTTGTTAGATGTTTCATAAGTTCGTCAAACTAGTACATAGCTCATTGAGACACTTATAAACATTCATGTTACATGAAACTTGGTTTAGAGTCCTAGAAACGCGTTGTTAGATGTTTCAAATCTCGGGAAACTTGTATAAATCTCATTGAAACTCTTATAAGCACTCATGTTGCATGAAACTTGGTTTAGAGTCCTAGAAATGCGTTGTAAGATGTTTTATAGGTTCGTCAAACTTGTAAGCTCATTGAGACACTTATAAGCACTCATGTTGCATTGAACTTGGTTTAGAGTCCTAGAAACCACATTTTTAGATGTTACATAAGTTCGTCACACTTGTACAATGCACATTGAGACACTTATAAGCACTCATGTTGCATGAAATTTGGTTTAGATTCTTAGAAACGTGTTGTTAGATGTTTTATAAGTTCGTCAAACTAGTACAAAGTTCATTGAGACACTAATAAGCACTCATGTTGCATGAAACTTGGTTTAGAGACCTAGAAACGCGTTGTTAAATGTTTTATAAGTTTGTCAAACTTGTACAAAGCTCATTAAGACAGTTATAAGCACTCATGTTGCATGAAACTTGGTTTAGAGTCCTAGAAACGCGTTGTCAGATGTATAATAAATTCGTCAAAGTTTGACAAAACTCATTGAGACACTTATAAGCACTCATGTTGCATGAAACCATGTTTAGAGTCCTAGAAATCACGTTGTTTGATGTTTCATAAGTTCGTGAAACTTGTACAAAGCACATTGAGATATTTATAAGCACTCATGTTGCATAAAACTTATTTTAGAGTCCTAGAAACGCATTGTTAGATGTTTCATAATTTCGTGAAACTTGTACAAAGTTCATTGAGGAACTTATAAGCACTCAAGTTGCATGAAACTATGATTAGAGTCCTAGAAATGCATTGTAAGATGTTTCATAAGTTCGTCAAATTTGTACAAAGCTCATTGAGACACTTATAAACACTCATGTTGCATGAAACTTGGTTTAGAGTCCTAGAAACGCGTTGTTAGATGTTTCAAAGCTCGTGAAACTTGTATAAAGCTCATTGACACTCTTATAAGCACTCATGTTGCATGAAACTTGGTTTTAAGTCCTAGAAACGCGTTGTAAGATGTTTCATAAGTTCGTCAAACTTGTACAAATCTCTTTGATACACTTATAAGATCTCATGTTGCATAAACTTTGTTTAGAGTCCTAGAAACGCGTTGTTAGATGTTTCGTAAGTTCGTCAAACCTCTACAAAGCTCATTGAGACGCTTATAAGCACTTATGTTGCGTGAAACTTGGTTTAGAGTCCTAGAAACGCGTTGTTAGTTATTTCATAAGTTCGTGAAACTTGAACAAAGCTCATTGAGGAACTTATAATCACTCATGTTGCATGAATCTTGGTTTAGAGTCCTAGAACCATATTGTTAGATGTTTCATAAGTTTGTCAAACTTGTACAAAGCTCATTGAGACACTTATAAACACTCATGTTGAGTGAAACTTGGTTTAGAGTCCTAGAAAAGTGTTGTTAAAAGTTTAATAAGTTCGTCAAACTTGTATAACACTCATTGAGACACTTATAAGTACTCATGTTGCATCAAAATTGGTTTAGAGTCCTAGAAAAACGGGTTGTTAGATGTTTCATAAGTTCGTCAAACTTGTACAAAGCACATTGAGACAATTATAAGCACTAATGTTGCATGAAACTTATTTTAAAGTCCTAGAAATGCATTGTTAGATGTTTCATAAGTTCGTGAAACTTGTACAAATCTTATTGAGGAACTTATAAGTACTCAAGTTTCATGAAACTTTGTTTAGAGTCCTAGAAACGCGTTGTAAGATATTTCATAAGTTCGTCAAACTTGTACAAAGCTTATTGAGACACTTATAAGCACTCATGTTGCATGAAACTTGGTGTAGAGTCCTAAAAACCACGTTTTTAGATGTTTCATAAGTTCGCCAAACTTGTACAATGCACATTGAGACACTTATAAGCACTCATGTTGCATGAAACTTGGTTTAGAGTCCTAGAAACGCATTGTTAGATGCTTCGTAAGTTTGTCAAACTAGTACAAAGTTCATTGAGACACGTATAATCACTCATGTTGTATGAAACTTGGTTTAGTGATCTAGAAACTCGTTGTTAAATGTTTCATAAGTTTGCCAAGCTTGTACAAGGCTCATTAAGACACTTATAAGCAATCATGTTGCATGAAACTTGGTTTAGAGTCCTAGAAATGCTTTGTTAGATGTTTCATAAGTTCTTGAAACATGTATCAAGCTCATTGAGACACTTATAAGCATTGATGTTCACTAGGCAAGTCATAGACCTTGTTGCTCAACACCATGTTAATGAGACTAGACTTGATTACGAAGTTGTTGTTGGCAATAGCTGGTGGCGTGATTCTACTACAATTGGAGATTTTATAAGGCACATCGTTGGTTCCAATCGTACGTGTTGCGTTGGTTACATCGTCACCCGTCTTTGAATCTCATGTTTCTGATTGAGACGAGTCGGAGGGTTAATCGATTCTTCTTTCTCTTGAGATGGCTCGTTCGTGTGCTTTGATGTCCGCAAAGAAAAGCAAGGTGTCACTTTGTCTGTGACTTCTTCTTTGCATACACCTGAGAAAACGAAAAACCACAAAAGAAAAGAAAAGATTAGTAACAAGAAAGTTAAACTTAATCCTAATCGAGCTCCTGAATCGGCAACGGTGCCAATTTGATAAACAAGATTTTACACTAATTCTTTCGAATGTCTTAATTGTAGTACCTAAGATGTCAATCCGAATCAGGAGAAATCAATATACTAAAGCTTGTGAAAATTAACTTAGTCTAAGCAAATTAAAGAATGGTATGTTCTGAGTTTTCTAACTAAGTAACGAGAAAACGAAAGAGAATCTAAACAAGATTAAGGGTTCAAATTAAAAGCTAAACAACTAGGTCGAGGTACTTTAACGGGTGATCAATCTTTCAGTTTTTTAATTGTCTTTTAACAAAGGTAACTTTAAGATTTTGAAAACGTTTTTAAATCAATCCACTCTCGTGACAATGATCTTTTTCCTATTAAATAAACTAAAACAATATCTTGGATAGTTTAAATCTTAAGAAACGTTAAGTTCAATTCAATTCAACCATTAAGCTTATTAACACATATCTCTCGGTTAAGATAGCTTAGTTTTAGGGTAATTTATGAGGAACCTTTACAATCTCTCGATTGATAAAGTTTCCTAGGTTCAGTAATCGAATGGTCAACTCGATTAAGGCTTTAAGTTTGTTACCAAAGACAAAAGTTTTGAGATTAAGTTCTAGACAATGATAATCCTAAATTGAATCAACCCTTTTCCCCCAACCCAATTGTCTATTTAGATCTACTCACTAATCATAATGAAAATCAAAGCAAACATAATCGAATTAAGCATAAATAAATTGAAGAGATCAGGGTTAAGAAAAACTCTGATTATTGGAATTCAAGATTACAAAAGGTCTCTAAGGTGCCAAAAATCTCCCAAAAGCTTGTAGCAAGGTTTCAATAATAAAACCATAAGATATCAAAACCCTAAATATATCAAAAAAACTCTGAAAAACGTCATCTTCGGTTTAGGACTCTTTTTTCCTTTTTTTAGCTCGAAAACCGATTTTCCTTTTATTTCTCGCAGCTCGTACCGTACCGGTCAAGTGAAACCGGTACAGACATGTCGATATCGACCACTCGATCGGTACACATTGACCGGTACAGGTTCTTCGGCTTCTTTTCTTCCGTATCGGCCAGATCAAACCGGTAAAACAAACCGATATTGATCTTCAAGATTCTCTTCTTCTGTATTGATCACTCGTGACCGGTAAAACAAACCGGTACGAATCCTTCGGCTAAATTTCTTTTGTATCGACCACAGCAGACCGGTATAACAAACCGGTATGGTCGTTTTTGCCTCTTTTAAGGTCGGATTCTTCGTCTTTTGTCGCTTTGACGCACTGAAACCTGAAATACACGTATCAAACCCAAATGCAACCTATATGATACTAAATGCAACCTAAATGAGTTAATTCTAATGAATAAAACAAAGTAAAATATGCAAAATATACAAGATATCAACTCCCCCAAACTTATCATTTGCTTGTTCTCAAGAAAGAGAACTAACATCAAATTTTAAAGGAGTATAGAGGTGGGGACCTCAGAACCAAAAGCAACGCGAAGAGTGTAGTGAACGAGTATCCTAAACATAGTATCCTATATCAACCGAGCTAGTTCTACCTATTACCATTCACCCCAAACTCCGTCTAAATCCGTTAAGCATAATCAAAGCATGAATCATGATCGAGAACTTCCAAGAGTTTTTCTATTTGTCTAGGTAAAAATGGGATTTCAAATCGGAAGAGGAGACTAACACTCAGGCATGTGGTCGATTGTATCGCGGTTTCTCTCGGGGAGTGAAAGGGTTAAGCAAAATAAGAAAGACAAGGAGCAATTTATGCATACAAGTCCGGACATCCATTCTTATCCAAATCTAATCACTAACCCTTTATTTTTATTTTTTTAACACTTAAACACCGAGTTTTCTTTTTTTTTCTTTTTTTCATAACTACCTTAGGAGATTTTTATTTTTGGCTAAGTTTCTTTTCTATTTTTTTTTTGTTTGTTTTTTTTTTAACTTAGCCATTCCGTTATCCCCTAAGTGTTTTACAATACTCGTGTTTATTTTTATTTCTTTTCAAAACTCAAAGATGTGTCTTTCAAACCCATTATCCCGTTCTAACATACTACTCCAAGATAAACTAGCCAAATGAATGTCCTTTCTTGCCGCTCCTTATACTTTCAAGTTTTTGCGAAACCAAACAATCACTTATCGAAAAAGATTTCTCACAAGTGTTTGGGTTTAGGCTTAGGGGTAAGAGGGGAATCATCCTTAGAATGGGAATGATCGGATTGTGCTAAAGTGTTTCGGTTTAGGTAGCCACAATCCGTAGAAATCACAAAGCCATAAAAATTTTCTTGAAAACTATCAATCATGCTAATTAAAAATCAAGTTTCGAAGGCAACCTAGAACTATTGGCTTTTTAACATCAATGTCTAGGGTCAAGGTTTCAAGCTTTTCGGCGAGCTCTAATTCGTTTCAGGAAGACACTACACTTAAGATACCGTTCAAAATACTAGACGTGTCGCTTTACAAGGCTAAACTCATCATAGATCCCCTATGGATATGACATAAATGCGATGAATTAATCTAAATGCAATGAACTAATCCAAAATGTAATTTTTTTTTATTTTTTTTATGTAAAACTAATATGAAAACTAATATGATTACTCCTCCAAACTTAAATCACACGTTTTCCATGTGAAACAAGCATCGAAGAAGGTCCCTAAATGTAAAACTAATGCAAAAATAGAAGACAAATGCATATGTACAAAGATAGAGAAGTTACCTCAGTATTAGTAGTTTTCCGGGTCGAGGTCTTCTCTGTCTTACGAGAAAGTGGGGGATTCGTTTTGTGAGAGCGGTGTTGGTGGTTTTCGGATGCTCCGTCGTGGTATTCTCGCACTACCAATTGCATACTCTGGTTCGAGCTGCAGCTCGCGCACGACACTCCCTTCTTGATGATATTCTTCAAAGACTTCACCTCGCGCACTAACTTCTTAATTGCGCAGTCTTGGAACAAAGTCCAGTGAGTCATCCTCTTCATCTCCATGTACATATCTTGGAGTGGTCCGGGCTGTCTAGGAGCGGAAGACGGGTCCGGATAATAGCTCTTACTGCCGTAAACAAAATGTGGCATTGGCTTTTACTCGCGCATCCTCAGTCCAGCGGTTCTCGTAGTCTTTCTCGGTCCACGAACATATGTTAGCGGTTCCCTAGTCACATCGTGAAAATGGTCCCATCCTGGTTCGAAATGGATCGCGTCGTGGCAATCGAAGCTAGTGCAATCTTGGTTAGGCAAAAGAACAATGCGTTGCACATCACCCACCTTGAATGAATATCCGTACTTCTCTCCACATTCACCAACGATGACCAATTGCTTAGCCAAGTAAGGAATGTCCATGAAAGTTTGGTTCTCGACTTCACCTAGTAAGGGTATGTGCATGTGGTTTAGGATTGGAGTAATCCATCCTCCTATGCTTAATTTCGGCGTCGCATCAGTGCGAGTCCAAGCCCAATGTTTTAAATCCAACGAACCCTTGAGGAAGATCCTTAGAATACTCGGGTAACGTACTTCCGCCGTAGGGAACAAACCATCATTGCCACGCGATTGTCAAATGATCGGAGCAAGTCATAGTTGCAAATACACCAACTCGTTGTTGTTCACCGTACTCGTCTCGCGTCTAGGAAAGAATGCGTGTGACAAAAGTTTATGTATATACCTTATACGTTCCTCCTAAGACCGTAACACACTTTGAGAGTAAGAGATCAAATTGATGGTGATGGATATGGAAGAGAGTGAGGCGGATGATGGTTTCTTCAAAAGTTGTGGATTCTCTCTTGAAGAAAGGATAGAAGCCTTTGGATATTACACACAAAAGAGAAAGATTTGTGATGGATATGACACACCAAAACATCCAAATGCTCTCTATGGATATTACACACCAAGAGAAACAAAAGGCTACTCGATCTAACAAGAGTAGGATCAAGCAAAAGAGATGTTTTTTGATTAAAAGACTTGATAATTTTATTAAGATTTCGACCACAATATATAGACAAGAGAATATTACATGAAATCCCTCTTGGAACTCACAAAAACACTAAAGAGAACATGCAACCACCTAATAAATGTTATGCATCCAAAATCTGAAATTTAAACAATTTGGTGGGAGTTTTCCTCTTGAATGCTTCGAAATATCATGAGAGATTCTTCGGCCAGATAATATATGTTGGGCTTCAAAGTTGAACTAGGATTTCAGAACAATTGAGCTTGCAATTTTCTTCCATCTGGTTTGATCGGAAACCTCTGTTTAAAGCAAGTTGGTCCATATCAACATTACAACAGATCACATCTTTTGTAATATCTAAAGGCTTCTATCCATTCTTCAAGAGAAAATCCGCAGCTTTCCCATCTTCCATATCCATCACAATAGTTCGAATCTCTTACTCTCAAAGTGTGTTACGGTCTTAGGAGAAACGTATCAATACCTAATCGTCGGGTAACGAATTTGGGCACTCTTTGATCTCCCGGGTTGGTAGACTCCGTTAGCGAGGAAGTTCCAAAGTTGGATACTCTCACCCGGCTAATTACCAAGCTCGGGTTGTCCCTCCGCTTCGAACCCATACATCTCGGCTAAAGCGCTGAAGCCTGAAGGTGACAACGTGTCTCGTCCCGTTGTAACCTTTGAACTGAATTCTTCCTCCGCGCGTTCCTTGAACCATTTGCGAATAACCTCGAGAGTGGCTAAAAACTGACACGTTTCGTCCTTGTAAGCGCGGCATCTCATCCTGATAGTATCATCAATCCCCATGTTCCGCAAAATTTCACACACGCTACAGGTTCAACCTACTTGGAGACATAATCAATTGCCACAAGGATGTACTTCCTTCTCTATGAAGATGGGAAAGGCCCATGAAGTCCATTCCCCACACGTCGAAGATCTCAACTTCCATAATCGGGTTTTGTGGCATCTTGTTCCACTTGCTTATGTTCCTTTCCTTCGATAAGGATCACACCTTTGAACAAACTCGTGAGCATCCTTAAACATCGTAGGCCACCAAAATCCAGCTTGTAATACCTTAGAGACCGTCTT
Source organism: Cochlearia excelsa (assembly GCA_963556525.1). Classification (NCBI taxonomy): domain Eukaryota; kingdom Viridiplantae; phylum Streptophyta; class Magnoliopsida; order Brassicales; family Brassicaceae; genus Cochlearia; species Cochlearia excelsa. Next base: position 30,676,364 of record OY748327.1, on the reverse strand, counting down.
GAATCTCGCGAAGTGTCTTCGTAAGCCGAACGGTGGTAATGCATGCTTATGCCATTTATCTCTTCATCCGCTACACACCTTCGGTATAACCCATCTTTGCTCAAGGTGTAGAGATAAGGCTCGTCCCAATAGAACCGTTTCAAGTCGTGAAAGAACTTCTTCTTTTTATAACCCTCCAAAGGGTGTGGTTCTTGTCCCGTGACCAAGTAATTCACAATGTCCGTGTACTAAGGTTCTTTCTCGATGGCAAAGAGCTCTTCGATCTCATGCTCTTGCTCCTCCCGAGACTTCTTTATCATGATCGTCATTAGTTGCTCCTCGGGGAATGAATCATCAATGGGGAGAATGTCGTCTATGATGTAGCGTCATCCCTCTTCCTTAGGGCTCAAGCAATTCCGTTTCTTGGTATTTTCCGTTTTGTTTAATTTTCTTTTCTTCTTTTTGTTAGACTTCCTTTTCTTTCGATTAGGTCTTTGAAACCATCTCTATTTAAGGCTTTGTAATTCTCTCTTTGATACTTGGTATTTTATTGAATAAGAAAGAGGTTTCTCTTCCATTGAAGTCTTCGAATTCTCCATGTTTTACAAAGAATTTTGAGCAACAAAACAGAGTATCAAGATCCTTGAAGCTTCTGTCTTGTTCTAGTTGTGTCAATCAATAAGCTTCCGCTACATTAGTTGGTATCAGAGCCGAAGATCCTAGTCATGCCGCCAAAGAAGAGTCTTCAAGCCACACTCGACGATCATAACGATGCATTTCGTCTTATGATGACAGAGTTTCAAGACAGCTTGAACCATACTTTGCGTACGACGTTGGAGACCGCCGTGAGGACTCTTTCTCAAGCTCAACAACAACCTGTTCCGTTGAGACGACAACGAGAATCGCCTATCTTTGATAACGAAGATGACGTAGAAGAAGTTTTTTAGAATGCATTTGCAGCACCAAATCAATATGGTGGGCATCAACGCCGTGACACCATAGCAGCACCACAAGTTGATAATCGGAGATGGGAGGCAGGTTTCAAACATGAACTTCCTTTTCATGTGGCCTTCAACCTGACGGCTTTCTCGATTGGGTGAACACGATCGAAGAACTACATGAGTTCAAAGAAGTTCCTTTCCAAATGTGTGTGCCTTTAGTGGCAACACGTTTTCGCGGTCAAGCGTCTGCATGGTGGAAACAATTAAAAGACGCTCGGGTTCGTGCAGGGAAAGAACGCATTCCGTCTTGGGAAAAATTAAAAAGTAAGATGACGAAAGCTTTTCTTCCTTACAATTACACTCGTACTTTGTACACCAAGTTACAGAATTTGCGGCAAGGGACTCGCTCCGTTTATGAATACGCTGCATAATTTTTTTCTTTGATGTCTCGCAATGTGTTAACCGAGAATGAAGAACAGCGAGTATCTCGTTTTATTGGTGGATTGCGTGCATCAATCCAAAGTGTTCTATTAAAATTTGATCATGTTTCTGTTTCACAACCTCATCAACTTGCCGTCCTTATTGAACAAAACTCACGGACTCAACTATCATCGTGGAGCTCGCAGCGTACTCTCCTCAACACTAGTTCAGAAACCACACTACCAAAAACTCTTGAACAAGCTAAAATTGTTGAACCAACAGACGCAAAGTTTTCTTTGGGAAAACAACGACCTACAAATTTCAAGTGTTTTAAATGTGGTGAAGCTGGTCATCGACAATCTGCTTGTCCACAACTTCAGCGTCGGGGGTTATTGGCCACGGATGAGCCTGTTTTTGATGATTATGATGATGATATAGAGCGTGATGAAGAGGAAGAACGCGTGTTGGGAGAAACTGGTCTTTTATTGGTGATTCACAGAAATTATCTCATGCCAAAAAGAGTTGAGGAATCATGGTTACGTACCAATATTTTTCAGACAACCTGCACAATTCGAGGGAAAGTGTGTCGTTTGGTTATTGATTCTGGAAGTTGTACGAATGCGATTTCAGAAGAAGCAACGAATAAGCTTGCGTTGTTTACGGAGCCTCATCCTTCTCCCTATAAGATCGCTTGGCTTAATTCCAAAACAGACATTCGTATTTCGCGACGATGTAAAGTTCCGTTTTCGATGGGCCTGCATTACAAAGATTTGGTGTATTGTGATATCTTGCCTATGGATGCATGTCACATTCTCTTGGGAAGACCATGGCAGTATGATCGCCACGCTATGCATGATGGTTTTTCCAATACACACAACTTTACTTATGAGAGTCGTCGTATTACGTTGATTCCTTCGCAGGTTGCATCAGACCAAATCGTGACAAGCACAAACATCGCGTATTCTCCAGCTCCCGTCAACAATAGCAAGCCAGCATTGTTGGCCACAAAATCTGAAATAATGGCTGAAATGGATGATTCCGATGTGGTTTTCTTGTTATATTTCAAACCACCGATTTTATCTCTGAATCCTACAATTCCTGCAATTTTTGACAAGCTCTTGACTGAATTTGCTGATGTGTTTCCAGCCGAGTTACCAGATGGTCTGCCTCCTTTGCGTGATATACAACATTGCATTAATCTCGTACCTGATTCGGTGTTACCAAATAGGACTCATTACCGAATGAGTCCACGAGAGCATGACGAGTTACGGAAACAAGTTGAAGATATGCTTGCTAAGGGTTATTTGCGACAATGTCAGAGTCCGTGTGCAGTTTCGGCTTTGCTTATCCCAAAAAAAGACGGCTCGTGGCGAATGTGTGTTGACAGTAGAGCGATTAATAAAATTACAATTCGGTATCGTTTTCCAATTCCAAGACTTGATGACCTGGTCGATCAAATTGGTTAAGCCTCTGTTTTTACTAAATTAGATCTCCGGAGTGGCTATCATCAAATCCGAATGAGACCTGGAGATGAGTGGAAAACATGTTTCAAAACACGAGAACGATTGTTTGAATGGTTAGTCATGCCATTCGGTTTGTCAAACGCTCCGAGTTCTTTTATGCGTGTGATGAATGAAGCTCTTTCGATGAGCATTTGGGTCATCTCTGTGATGTTTTCGGGGTTTTGCGCAAGGAAAGGTTGTTCGCGGCTACAAAGAAATGTGTTTTTGGAGTTGATCATGTTTTGTTCTTGGGTTATATAATCTCGTCTCGTGGTTTAGCAGTCGATCCGTTTAAGATATCAGCCTTACAATCTTGGCCAACACCACGAACGGTGACTGATGTGCGAAGCTTTCATGGCCTAGGTTCCTTTAATCGCAGCTTTGTCCATCACTTCAGCACTATTATGTCGCCCATTACAGATTGTATGAAATTAGTTTCTTTTCTTTAGACTGCCGAAGCAGAGACAACTTTTCAAGAGATCAAATCACGCCTTACTTCAACCCCTGTTTTAGCACTTCCAAATTTTGATTTGGACTTTGAACTACATTCTGATGCATCCAAGACTGGGATTGGAGCCGTTCTTAGCCAATCTGGTCGTCCTATTGCCTTTTTTAGTGAGAAGATTGCTGGTTTCCGTGAACGATATAACACATATGATGTGGAGCTTTATGTCGTTGTTCAAGCTGTAAAACATTGGAGACTTTATCTCTTCCATCGCGAATTTGTTCTCTACACTGACCATGATGCTCTCAAGCATATGGGTTCACAAGACAAGGTTTCGGCAAGACATGCCTCATGGTTCGCTTATTTACAACAGTTTTCATTTGTTATTATGCATACCGCAGGGACTATGAATAAGGTGTCTGACGCGTTAAGTCGACGACATTCTCTGCTCACGACATTTCATGTTTTTGTTCCTGGTTTTGATGTTCTTCCAGATATGTACCCTAACGACTCTTTTTTTGAAAGATTTGGCGTGATGCAAACCAATGCATCAATTCGGTCTATTTTCTCCTTGCCGCCTTCTTGTTTCGAGGTGTCCAATTGTGTATTCTTGAGTGTAGTTTGCGGCTGCAATTGATTCGAGAGCTTCATGGAGAAGGTCACATTGGCCGACATTGAGACGTGATGTTGAGTGATTCATTATACGTTGTGGAATTTCTCAAGCGGCTAAAGGGAAAGCGACTAATGTCGGACTTTACTTACCTCTTCCCATTCCCACACAACCATGGTCCGATATTAGTATGGATTTCGTACTTGGTTTACCACGCACTCAAAGAGGTAATGATTTAATCTTTGTTGTAGTTGATCGCTTTTCGAAGATGGTGCATTTTATTCCTTGTAAGAAGACTACGGATGCAGTTCAAGTGGCCATCTTGTTTTTTCGAGAAGTTTATTAGCTTCATGGCCTCCCATTATCCATTGTTTCGGATAGAGACTCTCGGTTCTTAAGTCATTTTTGGCGATCATTGTGGCGTCTCCTGCGCACTAAGTTAGACATGAGTTCGGCTTACCACCCTCAAACTGATGGTCAAACAGAGGTAACTAATCGCGCATTAGGAGAATTGTTGCGCTGTCTTGTTGGTGATAATATTAAATCTCGGGATTCGATACTTTGTCAAGCAGAATTTGATCATAACCGAGCTGTGAATCGTAGCACCGGTTTTTGCCCATTTCAAGTTGTTTATGGGACTTTACCTTGCTGCCCTGCAGATCTTGCTCTCGCGCCTGATCGCTATTGTTTTCACGGTAGAGCTTGTGACCTTATTGAGGAGTTTGAAGCCATTCATGATCAAGTTCGTCATAATTTGGAATCTTCCACGGCTAAGTACAAATCTGATGTTGATGCTCACCGACGTGATGTGCAGTTTAGTGTGGGCGATTTAGTGTGGGCGGTGCTCACCAAGGATCGTTTCAAGCCAGGCACTTACAACAAACTTCAGTCCCGGAAGATTGGTCCACTTGAAATTGTGGAGAAAATCAACAACAATGCTTATCGTCTCAAATTGCCTCCACAGATGAATATTGCTGATGTTTTTAATGTTAAACATCTTGTTCCTCATGTTTCCAACGATGAGACTGAAAATTCGAGGTCGAATTTTCTTCTCACCTCGGGAGACCTGATGTAGCGTCATCCCTCTTCCTTAGCGCTCAAGCTATTCCGTTTCTTGGTATTTTTCGTTTTGTTTAATTTCCTTTTCTTCTTTTTGTTAAACTTCCTTTTCTTTCGATTAGGTCTTTGAGACCATCTCTATTTAAGGCTTTGTAATTCTCTCTTTGATACTTGGTATTTTATTGAATAAGAAAGAGGTTTCTCTTCTATTGAAGTCTTCGAATTCTCCCTGTTTTACAAAGAATTTTGAGCAACAAAACAGAGTATCAATATCCATTGATCCTTGAAGCTTCTGTCTTGTTCTAGTTGTGTCAATCAATAAGCTTCCGCTACATTAGTCTATGCGCAGTCTTGACAAGTGATCCGCGACTCCATTCTCGATGTCTTCCTTGTCTTTGATCTCCAAATCGAACTCTTGGAGTAACAAGATCCACTGTAACAATTTAGGTTTCGCATCCTTTTTTCCTAACAAGTGTCTCAACGCTGCGTGATCGGTGTATAATGTCACTTTTGAACCCACCAAGTACGATCTAAACTTCTTAAAGGCGAACACGACGGCCAAAAGTTCTTTCTCCGTGGTAGCATACTTGACTTGAGCTTCGTCCATCGCTTTACTAGCATAGTAAATGGTGTGGAGCTTCTTCTCTTTCCTTTGGCTCAACACCGCGCCAACGGCATAGTCACTAGCATCGCACATGATCTCAAAAGGAAGATCCTAATCCGGTGGCTGCACTATAGGAGCACTTATCAACTCTTGCTTGATCTTGTCGAAGGCTTCGAGACACTCTTCATCAAACCGAAACTCAATGTCCTTGCATAGTAATCCCGTGAGCGGTCTAGCTATTTTCGAGAAGTCCTTTATGAACCTCCTATAGAAACCCGCGTGGCCGAGAAAACTTGTTATACCTTTCACCGAAATCGGAGCCCCAAGATTAGCCATCACATCGATCTTTGCTCTATCAACCTCAATACCCTTCTCGGAGATCCGATGACCCAAAACAATACTGTCTCTAACCATGAAGTGGCACTTCTCCCAATTCAGAACCAAGTGGCATTCCTCACACCTTTTAAGTACCCTACAAAGATTAGACAAACACGAGGCAAACGAAGAAGCATACAAAGCAAAATCATCCATAAAAACCTCAACAATGTTTTCAATTAAATCCAAGAATATGGACATCATGCATCGTTGGAATGTCGCAGGTGCATTACACAACCCAAAAGGCATTCTACGATAAGAAAATGTACCATAGGGACATGTGAAGGTTGCTTTCTCTTGGTCTTGGGGGTGGATGGGTATTTGGAAAAATCCGGAATACCCATCGAGGAAGCAATAGTATGGATGGTTTGCTAATCGTTCAAACATTTGGTTAATGAAGGGTAAAGGGAAGTGGTCTTTTCGAGTCGCATCATTTAACTTTCGGTAATCGATGCAAACTCTATGACTTGTGATTGGTCTCGTTGGGATTAATTCGTTTTTGTCGTTCTTTACCACGGTAATTCCACCTTTTTGGCCACTACATGCACGGGAGAGATCCAATTGCTATCGGATATCGGAAAGATGATTCCGGCATCCAATAGCTTAATTATCTCTTTCTTAACCACTTCTTTCAATTTCGAATTCAGCCTACGTTGGTGTTCTATTGAGGACATAGATTCGTTCTCTAGATGTATATGATGCATACACAATGAGGGTGATATCCCTTTGATATCATCTAGAGAATAACCTATGGTCTTTCTAAATTTTTTAAGCTCATGAGTTAAGGTTTTAACTTCTTCATCACTAAGCGAGGCATTGATAATTATCGGATTAGTGGACTTAGGCCCCAAGAAAACGTATCTTAACCCTTTAGGAAGAGGTTTTAGTTCTACCTTTGGTTCTTTGAGCTCGCTCCAGTCGTCTTCATCATCGCTAGGATTACCATTGCTATTGTTTTTCTCCTTCTTTATTGCCTTTGCCTCGCAATGAGCCGCCTTGGGTAGCTCAAGAAAATCGGGATCCTTGTCGATGGGGTGGGAGTCGATTCTCTTTTGCATCGCTTTCACGTCATCTCTCTCTCTTTTTCCTCCTTCTTCTTGTGTTCTCAAGGCAAGTTTAAGCTCATCTTCCGCGGCTAACTCCTCCAAGAACTCTTCGGCGAGCTCCTCCATCTAGTTGATGTAAAAGATGTGTCCATCGATGGTCGGCTTCTTGATCGCATCGTTGATGTCATACCTTTGAACTAGATCCTCTCCAAGATGCAAATCGATCTTCCCCTTCTTCACGTCAATGATGGCTCCAACGGTGGCTAAAAAGGGTCTACGTAAGATGAGTGGATCCTTAGGTTCTTCATCCATTGCCAAGACTATGAAATTCGTGGGTATGAACGCGTTTTTAAGCTTCACCGGGATGTCTTCCAACACTCCCGCGAGTATCCTTACGGATTTGTCGGCTAGTACCAAAGAGGTTCTAGTCGGCTTGAAAGAAGAGAAACCAAGTCTTTGAGAGATAGACAATGGCATGAGACTAGCACTAGCTCCCAAATCACACAAACATCCTTCAAAAACCAGAGGACCGATGGCACAAGGTATAGTAAATCTCCTCGGATCGCTTAGCTTCTTAGGGGAGTTTCTTTGGATGATCGCGCTACACTCATGTGAAAGAATCACCCTGTCATCAAAGTCTTGAAATCTATTCTTGATGGCGTCTTTTAGGAACTTGCTATAGTAAGGAACAAGTTTGAAAACGTCAATGAGAGGCATGGCAATTTGGACTTCCTTCATTTGCTTCTCGAATTGTGCCTTGTATTTCTCTAAAAGCTTCTTCTTGTCTCGACCCGGAAAAGGCAACGTAGGCACGTAAGGAGACGTCACATACACCGGTTTCTTTGCTTTTTCGGATTTTTCCTCAGTATCGGTCTGGTTTTTGGCCGATATGTTTGACAGATATCAGTCATCGTCGACTGATATAACAGGTCGGTACATGTCTTGTTGTTTCGTTAACAACTGATCTTCTTCTCTACCAATTTTCATCTTCTCTACCAATACGTCGGGAGCTTTTTTGTTGACAATCGTACCTTCTTCCACTGTCGAGCAGTCTATCTCCCCTCCTTGTTACGCATTGTTCTCAATGTGATCACCGGAAAGTAATTTTCTACCACTACGAAGATGTAGAGCGTTGACATACTCTTTGGGGTTTGCTTCTTGTTTTCCCGAAAGTTGGCCCATCGGTCGCTAAGAGGATGAAGTAATTTGACCTACTTGGTTGTCTAAAGATTTCAAGTGAGAGTTCACGCATTCAAACTTGGGATTGAGATCGTTGTACGAGTTGTCCACCTTTGCGTGAATCTCTTTCTTATAAGTGTTGAACTCCATGAGACTACGGTTTTAACCCTCGAGGATTTGTTTCAAGAGTTATTTATAGACTATTTTGTGTTATTTTTGATTATTTATTGTGTTCATTTGTGGTACTTCTGTGTCATTTGTGGTATTTGTATCACATTAATTATTAAACACTACATAAAACCATTAATTATGTTATAAGAACACAAGACTCGATTCTAATAAACAAAGGACAAACAACAAACGCCTCAAGAACACAAGACTCGATTCAAATAAACAAAGAACAAACAACAATCGACTCAAGAACACAAGATTCGACTAATACAAACAACATTAAGCAAATACTTTCATAAAACCAAACATAATTATACCACCAAAAACAAAACCAATCATCGATTTCTTCAAAATCTCTTTCTCAAGCTCTTGGTATCTCTCTGTGGTTATTTCTCTGACCTTTAATTCAAGCTTCTCAATAGAACTTGCCAAAATATCAACCTCTTCGTACAAACCTTCATCTACCCATTTGAAAATGTGGTTATCGTTCTCAAGTTTGTGAGCTGCAGCATACCCACACCGGAAGTAACGACGATACGGGTTTAAATCAGTTTTCGATGTCTTCATTACGATATGAGACCCACAAGAACATTTTCTAGGAGTCCCTTTGAATCGATTTATACGTCGAGAATTAGATGTCCCGGTTGAATCAGCAGAAATGTTGCTCGACATTGTAGATGAAGATTACGAAGAAGATAAAGATTAGGAAGAAGAAGAAGATTAGGAAGAAGAAGATTCTGAAGAATAAGAAGATTAGGAAGAAGAAGATTAGGAAGAAGAAGATTCTTAAGAAGAAGAAGATTAGGAAGAAGGAGAAGAAGAAGATTTGGAAGAAGAAGAAGATTATGAAGATGGAGAAGATTAGGGTTTTAAGAATCAATTTTTGGGGGGTTTTATCGGGTTATTGGGTCACAATTTATATTTACATGGGTTTCAAATCAGTGGTTAATATATCGAACCACTAAAATCATCGCCGATGTAGAAATAGATTGAGAAGTTTGATGTTGGAGGGAAATAGATATAGTAAAGTATTCGTAGGGGGAAATAGAAAGAGCGTGAAACATTGGGGGGAACTATCGGTATACGATAGTATACCGATAGTTCTGAGGGGGAAATATGTCGTTTTTCCCACATTGAGACACTTACAAGCACTCATGCTGCATGAAACTTGTTTAGGAGTCCTATAAATGCGTTGTTAGATGTTTAATAAGTTCTTGAAACTTGTACAAATCTCAATTAGGAACTTATAAGCACTAAATTTGCATGAAACTTTGTTTAGAGTCCTAGAACCGTGTTGTTAGATGTTTCATAAGTTCGTCAAATTTTTACAAAACTCATTGAGACACTTATAAACACTCATGTTGCATGAAACTTGGTTAAGAGTCCTAGAAACGTGTTGGATGTATCAAAGCTCGTGAAATTTGTATAAAGCTCATTGAGACTCTTATAAGCACTCATATTGCATGAAACTTTTTTTAGAGTCCTAGAAACGCGTTGTAAGATGTTTCATAAGTTCGTCAAACTTCTACAAAGCTCACTTAGACACTTATAAGCTCTCATGTTGCATGAAACGTGGTTTAGAGTCCTAGAAACGCGTTGTTAGATGTTTCAAAACTTCGTCAAACTTGTACAAAGCTCATTGAGACACTTATAAGCACTCATGTTGCATGAAACGTGGTTTAGAGTCCTAGAAACGGGTTGTTAGATGTTTCATAACTTCGTGAAACTTGTACAAAACTCATTGAGACACTTATAAGCACTCATGTTACACGAAACTTGGTTTAGAGTCCTAGAAAGGCGTTGTTAAATGTTTTATAACTTTGTCAAACTTGTACAAAGCTCATTGAGATACTTATAAACACTCATGTTGAATGAAACTTGGTTTAGAGTCGTAGAAACGCGTTGTTAGATGTTTCATAAGTTCGTGAAACTTGTACCAAGCTCATTGAGACACTTAAAAGCACTGATGTTGCATGAAACTTGGTTTAGAGTCCTAGCAACAGCGTTGTTAGATGTTTCGTCAAACTTTAACAAAGATCATTGAGGAACTTATTAGCACTATTGTTGTATGAAACTTGGTTTTGAGTCGTAGAAACGCGTTGTTATATGTTTCTTAAATTCGTCAAACTTGTACAAAGCTCATTGAGACACTTATAAGCACTCATGTTGAATGAAACTTGGTTTAGAGTCCTAGAAACGCGTTGTTAGATGTTTTATAAGATCGCCAAACTTGTACAAAGCTCATTGAGACACTTATAAGCACTCATTTTGTATGAAACTTGGTTTAGAGTCCTAGAAACTCTATGTTAGATGTTTCATAAGTTCGTCAAACTTGTATAAAGCTCATTGAGACACTTATAAGCACTCACGTTGCATGAAATTTGGTTAGGGTCATAGGAACGCGTTGTTAGATGTTTCATAAGTTCTTCAAACTTGTACAAAGATCATTAAGACACCTATAAGCACTCATGTTGCATGAAACTTGGTTTAGAGGTATAGAAACGCGTTGTTAGATGTTTCATAAGTTCGTCAAACTTGTACAAAACTCATTGAGACACTTATAAGCATTGATGTTGCATGAAACTTGGTTTAGAGTCCTAAAACGCGTTGTTAGATGTTTCATAAGCTCGTGAAACTTGTACAAAGCTCATTAACGAAATTATAAGATCTCATGTTGCATGAAATTTGGTTTCGAGTCCTAGAAACGCGTTGTTCGATGTTTCATAAGTTCGTCAAATTTGTACAAAGCTCATTGAGACACTTATAAGCACTCATGTTCAATGAAACTTGGTTTAGAGTCCTAGAAACTCTTTGTTAGATATTTCATTAGTTTGTGGAACTTGTAGAAAGCTCATTGAGACACTAATAATCACTCATGTTTCATGAAACTTGGTTTAGAGTCCTAGAAACGCCTTGTTAGATGTTTCATAAGTTCGTCAAACTTGTACAAAGCTTATAAGCACTCATGTTGCATGAAACTTTTTTTAGAGTCCTAGAAACGCGTTGTAAGATGTTTCATAAGTTCGTCAAACTTGTATAAAGCTCATTAATGCACTTATAAGCAGTAATGTTGCATGAAACTTGGTTTAGAGTCCTAGAAACGCGTTGTTAGATGTTTCATAAGTTCGTCAAACTTGTAAAAGCTCATTGAGACCCTTATAAGAACTCATGTTGAATGAAACTTGGTTTAGAGTCCTAAAACGCGGTGTTAGATGTTACATAAGTTCGTGAAACTTGTACAACGCTCATTGAGGAACTTATAAGATCTCATGTTGCATGAAATTTGGTTTAGAGTCCTAGAAACGCGTTGTTAGATGTTTCATAAATTCGTAAAATTTGTACAAAGCTCATTGAGACACTTATAAACACTCATGTTCCATGAAACTTGGTTTTAGAGTCCTAGAAACTCTATGTTAGATATTTCATTAGTTTGTGGAACTTGTAGAAAGCTCATTGAGGAATTTATAAGCACTGATGTTGCATGAAACTTGGTTTAAAGTCCTAGAAACGCGTTGTTAAATGTTTCATAAGTTCATGAAACTTGTACAAAGCTCATTGAGGAACTTATAAGCACTCATGTTTCATGAAACTTGGTTTAGAGTCCTAGAAACGCGTTATTAGATGTTTCATAAGTTTGTCAAACTTTAACAAAGGTCATTGAGACATTTATAAGCACTCATGTTGCATGAAACTTAGTTTAGAGTCCTAGAAACGCGTTGTTAGATGTTTCATAAGTTCGTCAAACTTGTACAAAGCTCATTGAGACACTTATAACCACTTATGTTGCATGAAACTTGGTTTAGATTTCTAGATTCACGTTGTTAGATGTTTCATAAGTTCGTCAAACTTGTACAAAACTCATTGAGACACTTATAAGCACTCATGTTGTATGAATCTTTGTTTAGATTCCTAGCAACCACGTTGTTAGATATTTAATAAGTTCGTCAAACTAGTACAAAGCTCATTGTGACACTTATAAGAACCCATGTTGCTTGAAACTTGGTTTAGAGTCCTAGAAACGCGATGATAGATGTTTCATAAGTTCGTGAAAGTTTTACAAAGCTCATTGAGACACTTATAACAACTCATGTTGCATGAAACTTGGTTTAGAGTCCTAGAAACGCGTTTTTAAATGTTTCATAAGTTAGTAAAACTTGTACAAAACTCATTGATACACTTATAATCACTCATGTTGCATGAAATTTTGTTTAGAGTCCTAGAAACGCGTTGTTAGATGTTTCATAAGTTCCTGGAACTTGTACAAAACTCATTGAGACACTTATAAGCACTCATGTTTCATGAAACTTGGTTTAGAGTCCAAGAAACGAATTGTTAGTGTTTCATAAGTTTGTAAAACTTGTACAAAACTCATTTAGACACTTATAAGCATTCATGTTGCATGAAACTTGGTTCAGAGTCCTAGAAACGCGATGATAGATGTTTCATAGGTTCGTGAAACTTGTACAAAGCTCATTGAGACTCTTATAACAACTCATGTTGCATGAAACTTGGTTTAAGTCCTAGAAAAGCGTTGTTAAATGTTTCATAAGTTTGTGAAACTTGTACAAAGCTCATTAGGGAACTTATAAGCACTCATGTTGCATGAAACTTGGTTTAGAGTCCTAGAAATGCATTTTTAGATGTTTTATAAGTTCGTAAAACTTGTACAAAGGTCATTGAGACACTTATAATCACTCATGTTGCATGAAACTTGGTTTAGAGTCCTAGAAACGTGTTGTTAGATGTTTCATATATTCTTTAAACTTGTACAAAGCTCATTGAGACACTTATAAGAACTCATGTCTCATGACAATTAGTTTAGAGTCCTAGAAACGCGTTGTTAGATTTTTCATAAGTTCGTAAAACTTGTGCAAAGCTCATTGACACACTTATAAGCACTCAAGTTTCATGAAAATTGGTTTAGAGTCCAAGAAACGCGTTGTTAGATGTTTTATAAGTTCGTCAAACTTTAACTAACGTCATTGAGACACTTATAAGCACTCATGTTGCATCAAACATGTTTTAAAGTTCTAGAAACGCATTGTTAGATGTTTCATATGTTCGTGAAACTTGTACAAAGTTTATTGAGAAACTTATAAGCACTCATGTTGCATAAAACATGGTTTAGAGTCCTAGAAACGCGTTTTTAAATGTTACATATGTTAGTAAAACTTGTACAAAACTTATTGATACACTTATAATCACTCATGTTGCATGAAATTTGGTTTAGAGTCCTAGAAATGTGTTGTTAGATGTTTCATAAGTTTCTGAAACTTGTACAAAGCTCATTGAGACACTTATAAGCACTCATGTTTCATGAAACTTGGTTTAGAGTCCTAGAAACGCGTTGTTAGTGTTTCATAAGTTCGTAAAACTTGTACAAAGCTCATTGATACACTTATAAGCATTTATGTTGCATGAAACTTGGTTTAGAGTCCTAGAAACGCGTTGTTAGATGTTTCATAAGTTCGTGAAACTTGTACAAAGCTCATTGGGGAACTTATAAGCACTCATGTTGCATGAAACTTGGTCTAGAGTCCTAGAAATGCGTTTTTTGATGTTTCAAAAGTTCGTGAAACTTGTATAAAGGTCATTGATACACTTATAATCACTCATGTTGCATGAAACTTGGTTTAGGGTCCTAGAAACGCGTTGTTAGTTGTTTCATAAGTTCGTGAAACTTGTACAAAACTCATTAAGACACTTATAAGCACTCATGTTTCATGAAACTTGGTTTAGAGTCCTAGAAACGCGTTGTTAGATGTTTCATAAGGTTGTAAAACTTGTGCAAAGCTCATTGAGACACTTATAAGCACTCATGTTTCATGAAACTTGGTTTAGTGTCCTAGAAACGCGTTGTTAGATGTTTCATAAGTTCGTAAAACTTGTACAAAGCTCATTGAGACACTTATAAGCCCTCATGTTGCATGAAACTTGGTTTAGAGTCCTAGAAACGCGATGATAAATGTTTTATAAGTTCGTCAAACTTGTACAAAGCTTATTGAGACGCTTATAACAACTCATGTTGCATGAAACTTGGTATAGAGTCCTAGAAACGAGTTGTTATATGTTTCATAAATTCGTGAAACTTGTACAAAGCTCATTGGGGAACATATAAGCACTAATGTTGCATGAAATTTGGTTTAGAGTCCTAGAAACGCGTTTTAAATGTTTCATAAGTTAGTAAAACTTGTACAAAACTCATTTATACACTTATAATCACTCATGTTGCATGAAATTTGGTTTAGAATCCTAGAAACGTGTTGTTAGATGTTTCATAAGTTCGCCAAACTTATACAAAGCTCATTGAGACACTTATAATCACTCATGTTGCATGAAACTTGGTTTAGAATCCTAGAAACGCGTTGTTAGTGTTTCATAAGTTCATAAAACTAGTACAAAGCTCATTTAGACACTTATAAGCATTCATGTTGCATGAAACTTGGTTCAGAGTCCTAGAAACGCGATGATAGATGTATCATAGGTTCGTGAAACTTGTACAAAGCTCATTGAGACACTTATAACAACTCATGTTGCATGAAACTATGTTTAGAGTCCTTGAAACGCGTTGTTAGATATTTCATAAGTTCGTGAAACTTGTACAAAGCTCATAAGGGAACTTATAAGCACTCATGTTGCATGAAACTTGGTTTAGAGTCCTAGAAACGCGATGTTAGATGATTCAAAAGTTCATGAAACTTGTACAAAGCTCATTGAGCCACTTATAACAACTCATGTTGCATGAAACTTGGTTTAGAGTCCTAGAAACGCGTTGTTAGATGTTTCATAAGTTCGTGAAACTTGTACAAAGCTCATTGGGGAACTTATAAGCACTCATGTTGCATGAAACTTGGTTTAGAGTCCTAGAAATGCGTTTTTAGATGTTTCATAAGTTCGTGAAACTTGTATAAAGGTCATTGATACATTTATAATCACTCATGTTGCATGAAACTTGGTTTAGGGTCCTAGAAACGCGTTGTTAGTTGTTTCATAAGTTCGTTAAACTTGTACAAAACTCATTAAGACACTTATAAGCACTCATGTTTCATGAAACTTGGTTTAGAGTCCTAGAAACGCGTTGTTAGATGTTTCATAAGGTTGTGAAACTTGTGCAAAGCTCATTGAGACACTTATAAGCACTCATGTTTCATGAAACTTGGTTTAGTGTCCTAGAAACGTGTTGTTAGATGTTTCATAAGTTCGTAAAACTTGTACAAAGCTCATTGAGACACTTATAAGCCCTCATGTTGCATGAAACTTGGTTTAGAGTCCTAGAAACGCAATGATAAATGTTTTATAAGTTCGTCAAACTTGTACAAAGCTTATTGAGACACTTATAACAACTCATGTTGCATGAAACTTGGTATAGAGTCCTAGAAACGCGTTGTTAGATGTTTCATAAGTTCGTGAAACTTGTACAAAGCTCATTGGGGAACATATAAGCACTAATGTTGTATGAAATTTGGTTTAGAGTCCTAGAAACACGTTTTAAATGTTTCATAAGTTAGTAAAACTTGTACAAAACTCATTGATACACTTATAATCACTCATGTTGCATGAAATTTGGTTTAGAGTCCTAGAAACGCGTTGTTAGATGTTTCATAAGTTCGTCAAACTTGTACAAAGCTCATTGAGACACTTATAATCACTCATGTTGCATGAAACTTGGTTTAGAATCCTAGAAACACGTTGTTAGTGTTTCATAAGTTCCTAAAACTAGTACAAAGCTCATTTAGACACTTATAAGCATTCATGTTGCATGAAACTTGGTTCTGAGTCCTAGAAACGCGATGATAGAAGTATCATAGGTTCGTGAAACTTGTACAAAGGTCATTGAGACACTTATAACAACTCATGTTGCATGAAACTATGTTTAGACTCCTTGAAACGCGTTGTTAGATGTTTCATAAGTTCGTGAAACTTGTACAAAGTTCATTAGGGAACTTATAAGCACTCATGTTGCATGAAACTTGGTTTAGAGTCCTAGAAACGCGTTGTTAGATGTTTCATAAGTTCGTGAAACTTGTACAAAGCTCATTGAGAAACTTATAAGCACTCATGTTTCATGAAACTTGGTTTAGAATCCTAGAAACGCGTTGTTAGATGTTTCATAAATTCTTGAAACTTGTACAAAGCTCATTGAGACACTTATAAGAACTCATGTCTCATGACACTTGGTTTAGAGTCCTAGAAACGCGTTGTTAGATGTTTCATAAGTTCGTAAAACTTGTGCAAAGCTCATTGACACACTTATAAGCACTCATGTTTCATGAAACTTGGTTTAGGGTCCAAGAAACGCGTTGTTAGATGTTTTATAAGTTCGTCAAAATTTAACTAATGTCATTGAGACACTTATAAGCACTCATGTTGCATCAAACATGTTTTAAAGTCCTAGAAACGCATTGTTAGATGTTTCATATGTTCGTGAAACTTGTACAAAGTTTATTGAGGAACTTATAAGCACTCATGTTGCATAAAACTTGGTTTAGATTCCTAGAAATGCGTTTTTAAATGTTTCATATGTTATAAGCACTCATGTTGCATGAAACTTGGTTTAGTGTCCTAGAAACGCGATGATAAATGTTTTATAAGTTCGTCAAACTTGTACAAAGCTTATTGAGACACTTATAACAACTCATGTTGCATTAAACTTGGTATAGAGTCCTAGAAACGCGTTGTTAGATGTTTCATAAGTTCGTGAAACTTGTACAAAGCTCATTGGGGAATTTATAAGCACTCATGTTGCATTAAATTTGGTTTAGAGTCCTAGAAATGCGTTTTAAATGTTTCATAAGTTAGTAAAACTTGTACAAAACTCATTGATACACTTATAATCACTCATGTTGCATGAAATTTGGTTTAGAGTCCTAGAAACGCGTTGTTAGATGTTTTATAAGTTCGTCAAACTTTAACTAAGGTCATTGAGACACTTATAAGCACTCATGTTGCATCAAACATGTTTTTGAGTCCTAGAAACCCGTTGTTAGATGTTTCATATGTTCGTGAAACTTGGACAAAGTTTATTGAGGAACTTATAAGCACTCATGTTGCATAAAACTTGGTTTAGAGTTCTAGAAACGCGTTGTTAGATGTTTCATAAGTTCGTGAAACTTGTACAAAGCTCATTAGGGAAATTATAAGCACTCATGTTGCATGAAACTTGGTTTAGAGTCCTAGAAACGAATTTTTAAATGTTTCATAAGTTAGTAAAACTTGTACAAAACTCATTGATACACTTATAATCACTCATGTTGCATGAAATTTGGTTTAGAGTCCTAGAAACGCGTTGTTAGATGTTTAATAAGTTCATGAAACTTGTACAAAGTTCATTGAGACACTTATAAGCACTCATGTTTCATGAAACTTGTTTTAGATTCCTATAAACGCCTTGTTAGATGTTTCATAAGTTCGTCAAAATAGTACAAAGCTCATTGAGACACTTAGAAGCAGTCATGTTGCATGAAACATGGTGTAGGGTCCTACAAAGCTCATTGAGAAACGCGTTGTTAGTGTTTCATAAGTTCGTAAAACTTGTACAATGCTTATTGAGACACTTATAAGAATTTATGTTGCATGAAACTTTGTTTAAAGTCCTAGAAACGCGATGTTAGATGTTTCAAAAGTTCGTGAAACTTGTACAAAGCTCATTGAGAAAATTCTAATCACTCATGTTGCATGAAACTTGGTTTAGAGTCCTAGAAACGTGTTGTTAGATGTTTCATAAGATTGTGAAACTTGTACAAAGCTCATTGAGACACTTAGAAGCAGTCATGTTGCATGAAACTTGGTTTAGGGTCTTAGAAACGCGTTGGTAGATGTTTCATAAGTTCGTCAGACTTGTACAAAGCTCATTATGACACTTATAAGCACTCATGTTGCATGAAACTTGGTTTAGAGTCCTAGAAAGGCATTGTTAGATGTTTCATAAGTTCGTAAAACTTGTACAAAGCTCATTAAGACACTTATAAGCACTCATGTTGCGTGAAACTTGGTTTAAAGTCCTAGAAACGCGTTGTTAGATGTTTCATAAGTTCGTAAAACTTGTACAAAGCTCATTGAGACACTTATAAGCCCTCATGTTGCATGAAACTTGGTTTAGAGTCCTAGAAACGCGATGATAGATGTTTTATAAGTTCGTCAAACGCGTTGTTAGATGTTTCATAAGTTCTTGAAACTTGTACAAAGCTCATTGGGGAACTTATAAACACTCATGTTGCATGAAACTTGGTTTAGAGTCCTAGAAACGCGTTTTAAATGTTTCATAAGTTAGTAAAACTTGTACAAAACTCATTGATACACTTATAATCACTCATGTTGCATGAAATTTTGTTTAGAGTCCTAGAAACGCGTTGTTAGATGTTTCATAAGTTCGTCAAACTTGTACAAAGCTCATTGAGACACTTATAATCACTCATGTTGCATGAAACTTGGTTTAGAATCCTAGAAACGCGTTGTTAGTGTTTCATAAGTTCATAAAACTTGTACAAAGCTCATTTAGACACTTATAAGCATTCATGTTGCATGAAACTTGGTTCAGAGTCCTAGAAACGCGATGATAGATGTTTCATAGGTTCGTGAAACTTGTACAAAGCTTATTGAGACACTTATAACAACTCATGTTGCATGAAACTATGTTTAGAGTCCTAGAAACCACGGTTTTAGATGTTTCATAAGTTCGTCAAACTTGTACAAAGCTCATCGAGACACTTATAAGCAGTCATGTTGCATGAAACATGTTTGAGAGTCCTAGAAACTCGTTGGTAGATGTTTCATAAGTTCGTCAAATTTGTACAAAGCTCATTGAGACGCTTATAAGCACTCATGTTGCATGAAACTTGTTTTAGATTCCTATTAACGAGTTGTTAAATGTTTCATAAGTTCGTCAAACTAGTACAAAGCTCATTGAGACACTTAGAAGCAGTCATGTTGCATGAAACATGGTGTAGGGTCCTAGAAACGCGTTTTTTAGATGTTTCATAAGTTCGTCAAACTTGTACAAAGCTCATTAAGACACTTATAAGCACTCATGTTGCATGAAACTTGGTTTAGAGTCCTAGAAGGGCATTGATAGATGTTTCATAAGTTCGTCAAACTTTTACAAAGCTCATAGAGACACTTATAAGCACTCATGTTGCATGAAACTTGGTTTAGAGTCCTAGAAACACGTTGTTAGATGTTTCATAAGTTCGTGAAACTTGTATAAATCTCATTGGGGAACTTATAAGATCTCATGTTGCATGAAATTTGCTTTAGAGTCCTAGAAACGCGTTGTTAGATGTTTCATAAGTTCGTCAAACATATAAAACGCTTATTGAGACACTTATAAGCAATCATTTTGCATGAAACTTGTTTTAAAGTCCTAGAAACTCGTTGTTAGATCTTTCATTAGTTCGTGAAACTTGTACAAAGCTCATTGTGGAACTTATTAGCACTCATGTTGCATGAACACTTGGTTTAGAGTCCTAGAAACCACGTTGTTAGATGTTTCATAAGTTCGTCAAACTTTAACAAAAGTCATTGAGACACATATAAATACTCACGTTGAATGAAACTTGGTTTAGAGTCCTACAAACACGTTGTTAGATGTTTCATAAGTTCGTCAAACTTTAACTAAGGTCATTGAGCCACTAATAAGCAATCATGTTGCATGAAACTTGTTTTAGAGTCCTAGAAACGCGTTGTTAGAAATTTCATATGTTCGTGAAACTTGTACAAAGCTCATTGAGGAACTTATAAGCACTCATGTTGCATGAAACTTGGTTTAGAGTCCTAAAAACGCGTTGTTAGATGTTTCATAAGTTGTTCAAACTTGTATAAAGCTCATTGAGATACTTATAATCACTAATGTTGCATGAAAGTTTGTTTAGAGTCCTAAAAACGCGTTGTTAGATGTTTCATAAGTTCGTCAAACTAGTAAAAAGCTCATTGAGAAACTTATAATCACTAATGTTGCATTAAACTTGGTTTAGAGTCCTAGAAACGCGTTGTTAGAGGTTTCATAAGTTCGTCAAACTTTTACAAAGCTCATTGAGACACTTATAATCACTAATGTTGCATGAAACTTGGTTTAGAGTCCTAGAAACGCGTTGTTAGATGTTTCATAAGTTCGTCAAACTTGTACAAAGCTCATTGAGACACTTATAATCACTCATGTTGCATGAAAGTTTGTTTAGAGTCCTAGAAACGCGTTGTTAGATGTTTCATAAGTTCGTCAAACTTGTACAAATCTCATTGAGACACTTCTAATCACTCATGTTGCATGAAAGTTTGTTTAGAGCCCTAGAAACGCGTTGTTAGATGTTTCATAAGTTCGTCAAACTTGTACAAAGCTCATTGAGACACTTATAATCACTCATGTTGCATGAAAGTTTGTTTAGAGTCCTAAAAATGTGTTGTTAGATGTTTCATAAGTTCGTCCAACTAGTAAAAAGCTCATTTAGCTTATTGAGACACTTATAAGCACTCATGTTGCATGAAACTTGGTTTAGAGTCCTAGAAACTCGTTGTTAGATGTTTCATAAGTTCGTCAAACTTGTACAAAGCTCATTGAGACACTTATAATCACTCATGTTGCATGAAAGTTTGTTTAGAGTCCTAGAAACGCGTTGTTAGATGTTTCATAAGTTCGTCAAACTTGTACAAAGCTCATTGAGACACTTCTAATCACTCATGTTGCATGAAAGTTTGTTTAGAGCCCTAGAAACGCGTTGTTAGATGTTTCATAAGTTCCTCAAACTTGTACAAAGCTCATTGAGACACTTATAATCACTCATGTTGCATTAAAGTTTGTTTAGAGTCCTAAAAATGTGTTGTTAGATGTTTCATAAGTTCGTCCAACTAGTAAAAAGCTCATTTAGCTTATTGAGACACTTATAAGCACTCATGTTGCATGAAACTTGGTTTAGAGTCCTAGAAACTCGTTGTTAGATGTTTCATAAGTTCGTCAAACTAGTACAAAGCTCATTGAGACACTTATAAACACTCATGTTGCATGAAACTTGGTTTAGAGTCATAGAAACGTGTTGTTAGTTGTTTCATCAGTTCGTAAAACTTGTACAAAGCTCATTGAGACACTTAAAAGCACTCATGTTGCATGAAACTTGTTTTAGAGTCCTAGAAACGTGTTGTTAGATGTTTCATAAGTTTGTGAAACTTGTACAAAGCTCATTGCGGAACTTATAAACAGTCATGTTGCATGAAACTTGGTTTAGATTCCTAGAAACGCGTTGTTATATGTTTCATAAGTTCATAAAACTTGTACAAAGGTCATCGAGACACTTATAAGCACTCATGTTGCATGAAACTTGGTTTAGAGTTTTAAAAACGCGTTGTTAGATGTTTCATAAGTTCTTCAAACTTGTACAAAGCTCATTAAGACACTTATAATCACTCATGTTGCATGAAACTTTGTTTAGAATCCTAGAAACGCGTTGTTAGATGTTTCATAAGTTCGTCAAACTAGTACAAAGCTCATTGAGACACTTACAAGCAGTCATGTTTCATGAAACTTTGTTTAGGGTCCTAGAAACACGTTGTTAGATGTTTCATAAGTTCGTCAAACTTGTAAAAAGCCCATTAAGACACTTATAAGCACTCATGTTGCATGAAACTTGGTTTAGAGTCCTAGAAACGCGTTGTCAGATGTTTCATAAGTTCGTCGAACTTGTACAAAGCTCATTGAGACACTTACAAGCAGTCATGTTTCATGAAACTTTGTTTAGGGTCCTAGAAACACGTTGCTAGATGTTTCATAAGTTCGTCAAACTTGTAAAAAGCCCATTAAGACACTTATAAGCACTCATGTTGCATGAAACTTGGTTTAGAGTCCTAGAAACGCGTTGTCAGATGTTTCATAAGTTCGTCGAACTTGTACAAAGCTCATTGAAACACTTATAAGAACTCATGTTGCCTGAAACTTGGTTTAGAGTCCTAGAAACGCGTTGTTAAATGTTTCATAAGTTCGTCAAACTTGTATAAATCTCATTGAGGAACTTGTAAGATCTCATGTTGAATGAAATTTGGTTTAGAGTCCTAGAAACACGTTGTTAGATGTTTCATAAGTTCGTAAAACTTGTACAAAGCATATTGAGACACTTATAAGCACTCATGTTGCATGAAACTTGGTTTAGAGTTCTAGAAACTCCTTGTTAGACGTTTCATTAGATCGTGAAACTTGTACAAAACTCATTGAGGAACTTATTTGCACTCATGTTGCCTGAAACATAGTTTAGAGTCCTAGAAACCACATTATTAGATGTTTCATAAGTTCTTCAAACTTTAACAAACCTCATTGAGGAACTTATAAGCACTCTTGTTGCATGAAATATGGTTTAGAGTCCTAGAAACCACGTTGTTCGATGTTTCATAAGTTCGTCAAACTTGTACAAAGCTCATCGAGACACTTATAAGGACTCATGTTGTATGAAACTTGGTTTAGAGTCCTAGAAACGCATTGTTAGATGTTTCATAAGTTCGTGAAACTTGTACAAAGCTTATTGAGACACTTATAATCACTCATGTGTCATGAAAGTTTGTTTAGAGTCCTAGAAACGCGTTTTGTTAGATGTTTCATAAGTTCGTCAAACTTGTACAAAGCTCATTGAGACACTTATAATCACTCATGTTGCATGAAAGTTTGTTTAGAGCCCTAGAAATGCGTTGTTAGATGTTTCATAAGTTCGTCAAACTTGTACAAAGCTCATTGAGACACTTATAATCACTCATGTTGCATGAAAGTTTGTTTAGAGTCCAAAAAATGTTTTGTTAGATGTTTCATAAGTTCGTCCAACTAGTAAAAAGCTCATTTAGCTTATTGAGACACTTATAACCACTCATGTTGCATGAAACTTGGTTTAGAGTCCTAGAAACTCGTTGTTAGATGTTTCATAAGTTTGTCAAACTAGTACAAAGCTCATTGAGACACTTATAAACACTCATGTTGCATGAAACTTGGTTTAGAGTCATAGAAACGTGTTGTTAGTTGTTTCATAAGTTCGTAAAACTTGTACAAAGCTCATTGAGACACTTAAAAGCACTCATGTTGCATGAAACTTGTTTTAGAGTCCTAGAAACGTGTTGTTAGATGTTTCATAAGTTTGTGAAACTTGTACAAAGCTCATTGCGGAACTTATAAACAGTCATGTTGCATGAAACTTGGTTTAGATTCCTAGAAACGCGTTGTTAGATGTTTCATAAGTTCATAAAACTTGTACAAAGCTCATCGAGACACTTATAAGCACTCATGTTGCATGAAACTTGGTTTAGAGTTTTAGAAACGCGTTGTTAGATGTTTCATAAGTTCTTCAAACTTGTACAAAGCTCATTAAGACACTTATAATCACTCATGTTGCATGAAACTTTGTTTAGAGTCCTAGAAAGGCTTTGTTAGATGTTTCATAAGTTCGTCAAACTAGTACAAAGCTCATTGAGACACTTACAAGCAATCATGTTTCATGAAACTTTATTTAGGGTCCTAGAAACGCGTTGTTAGATGTTTCATAAGTTCGTCAAACTTGTAAAAATCCCATTAAGACATTTATAAGCACTCATGTTGCATGAAACTTGGTTTAGAGTCCTAGAAACGCGTTGTCAGATGTTTCATAAGTTCGTCGAACTTGTACAAAGCTCATTGAGACACTTATAAGAACTCATGTTGCATGAAACTTGGTTTAGAGTCCTAGAAACACGTTGTTAAATGTTTCATAAGTTCGTCAAACTTGTATAAATCTCATTGAGGAACTTGTAAGATCTCATGTTGCATGAAATTTGGTTTAGAGTCCTAGAAACACGTTGTTAGATGTTTCATAAGTTCGTCAAACTTGTACAAAGAATATTGAGACACTTATAAGCACTCATGTTGCATGAAACTTGGTTTAGAGTTCTAGAAACTCCTTGGTAGACGTTTCATTAGATCGTGAAACTTGTACAAAACTCATTGAGGAACTTATTTGCACTCATGTTGCCTGAAACATAGTTTAGAGTCCTAGAAACCACATTATTAGATGTTTCATAAGTTCTTCAAACTTTAACAAAGCTCATTGAGGAATTTATAAGCACTCTTGTTGCATGAAATATGGTTTAGAGTCCTAGAAACCACGTTGTTCGATGTTTCATAAGTTCGTCAAACTTGTACAAAGCTCATCGAGACACTTATAAGGACTCATGTTGTATGAAACTTGGTTTTGAGTCCTAGAAACGCATTGTTAGATGTTTCATAAGTTCGTGAAACTTATACAAAGCTCATTGAGGAACCTATAAGAACTCATGTTGCATGAAACATAGTTTAGAGTCCTAGAAACACGTTGTTAGATGATTCATAAGTTCGTCAAACTTGTACAAAACTCATTGAGACACTTATAAACATTCATGTTGCATGAAACTTGGTTTAGAGTCCTAGCAACCACGTTGTTAGATGTTTCATAAGTTCTTCAAACTTTAACAAACCTCATTGAGGAACTTATAAGCACTCTTGTTGCATGAAATATGGTTTAGAGTCCTAGAAACCACGTTGTTCGATGTTTCATAAGTTCGTCAAACTTGTACAAAGCTCATCGAGACACTTATAAGGACTCATGTTGTATGAAACTTGGTTTAGAGTCCTAGAAACGCATTGTTAGATGTTTCATAAGTTCGTGAAACTTGTACAAAGCTTATTGAGACACTTATAATCACTCATGTGTCATGAAATTTTGTTTAGAGTCCTAGAAACGCGTTTTGTTAGATGTTTCATAAGTTCGTCAAACTTGTACAAAGCTCATTGAGACACTTATAATCACTCATGTTGCATGAAAGTTTGTTTAGAGCACTAGAAATGCGTTGTTAGATGTTTCATAAGTTCGTCAAACTTGTACAAAGCTCATTGAGACACTTATAATCACTCATGTTGCATGAAAGTTTGTTTAGAGTCCAAAAAATGTTTTGTTAGATGTTTCATAAGTTCGTCCAACTAGTAAAAAGCTCATTTAGCTTATTGAGACACTTATAACCACTCATGTTGCATGAAACTTGGTTTAGAGTCCTAGAAACTCGTTGTTAGATGTTTCATAAGTTTGTCAAACTAGTACAAAGCTCATTGAGACACTTATAAACACTCATGTTGCATGAAACTTGGTTTAGAGTCATAGAAACGTGTTGTTAGTTGTTTCATAAGTTCGTAAAACTTGTACAAAGCTCATTGAGACACTTAAAAGCACTCATGTTGCATGAAACTTGTTTTAGAGTCCTAGAAACGTGTTGTTAGATGTTTCATAAGTTTGTGAAACTTGTACAAAGCTCATTGCGGAACTTATAAACAGTCATGTTGCATGAAACTTGGTTTAGATTCCTAGAAACGCGTTGTTAGATGTTTCATAAGTTCATAAAACTTGTACAAAGCTCATCGAGACACTTATAAGCACTCATGTTGCATGAAACTTGGTTTAGAGTTTTAGAAACGCGTTGTTAGATGTTTCATAAGTTCTTCAAACTTGTACAAAGCTCATTAAGACACTTATAATCACTCATGTTGCATGAAACTTTGTTTAGAGTCCTAGAAAGGCTTTGTTAGATGTTTCATAAGTTCGTCAAACTAGTACAAAGCTCATTGAGACACTTACAAGCAATCATGTTTCATGAAACTTTATTTAGGGTCCTAGAAACGCGTTGTTAGATGTTTCATAAGTTCGTCAAACTTGTAAAAATCCCATTAAGACATTTATAAGCACTCATGTTGCATGAAACTTGGTTTAGAGTCCTAGAAACGCGTTGTCAGATGTTTCATAAGTTCGTCGAACTTGTACAAAGCTCATTGAGACACTTATAAGAACTCATGTTGCATGAAACTTGGTTTAGAGTCCTAGAAACGCGTTGTTAAATGTTTCATAAGTTCGTCAAACTTGTATAAATCTCATTAAGGAACTTGTAAGATCTCATGTTGCATGAAATTTGGTTTAGAGTCCTAGAAACACGTTGTTAGATGTTTCATAAGTTCGTCAAACTTGTACAAAGAATATTGAGACACTTATAAGCACTCATGTTGCATGAAACTTGGTTTAGAGTTCTAGAAACACCTTGGTAGACGTTTCATTAGATCGTGAAACTTGTACAAAACTCATTGAGGAACTTATTTGCACTCATGTTGCCTGAAACATAGTTTAGAGTCCTAGAAACCACATTATTAGATGTTTCATAAGTTCTTCAAACTTTAACAAAGCTCATTGAGGAATTTATAAGCACTCTTGTTGCATGAAATATGGTTTAGAGTCCTAGAAACCACGTTGTTCGATGTTTCATAAGTTCGTCAAACTTGTACAAAGCTCATCGAGACACTTATAATGACTCATGTTGTATGAAACTTGGTTTTGAGTCCTAGAAACGCATTGTTAGATGTTTCATAAGTTCGTGAAACTTATACAAAGCTCATTGAGGAACCTATAAGAACTCATGTTGCATGAAACATAGTTTAGAGTCCTAGAAACACGTTGTTAGATGATTCATAAGTTCGTCAAACTTGTACAAAACTCATTGAGACACTTATAAACATTCATGTTGCATGAAACTTGGTTTAGAGTCCTAGCAACCACGTTGTTAGATGTTTCATAAGTTCTTCAAACTTTAACAAACCTCATTGAGGAACTTATAAGCACTCTTGTTGCATGAAATATGGTTTAGAGTCCTAGAAACCACGTTGTTCGATGTTTCATAAGTTCGTCAAACTTGTACAAAGCTCATCGAGACACTTATAAGGACTCATGTTGTATGAAACTTGGTTTAGAGTCCTAGAAACGCATTGTTAGATGTTTCATAAGTTCTTGAAACTTGTACAAAGCTTATTGAGACACTTATAATCACTCATGTGTCATGAAAGTTTGTTTAGAGTCCTAGAAACGCGTTTTGTTAGATGTTTCATAAGTTCGTCAAACTTGTACAAAGCTCATTGAGACACTTATAATCACTCATGTTGCATGAAAGTTTGTTTAGAGCCCTAGAAATGCGTTGTTAGATGTTTCATAAGTTCGTCAAACTTGTACAAAGCTCATTGAGACACTTATAATCACTCATGTTGCATGAAAGTTTGTTTAGAGTCCAAAAAATGTTTTGTTAGATGTTTCATAAGTTCGTCCAACTATTAAAAAGCTCATTTAGCTTATTGAGACACTTATAACCACTCATGTTGCATGAAACTTGGTTTAGAGTCCTAGAAACTCGTTGTTAGATGTTTCATAAGTTTGTCAAACTAGTACAAAGCTCATTGAGACACTTATAAACACTCATGTTGCATGAAACTTGGTTTAGAGTCATAGAAACGTGTTGTTAGTTGTTTCATAAGTTCGTAAAACTTGTACAAAGCTCATTGAGACACTTAAAAGCACTCATGTTGCATGAAACTTGTTTTAGAGTCCTAGAAACGTGTTGTTAGATGTTTCATAAGTTTGTGAAACTTGTACAAAGCTCATTGCGGAACTTATAAACAGTCATGTTGCATGAAACTTGGTTTAGATTCCTAGAAACGCGTTGTTAGATGTTTCATAAGTTCATAAAACTTGTACAAAGCTCATCGAGACACTTATAAGCACTCATGTTGCATGAAACTTGGTTTAGAGTTTTAGAAACGCGTTGTTAGATGTTTCATAAGTTCTTCAAACTTGTACAAAGCTCATTAAGACACTTATAATCACTCATGTTGCATGAAACTTTGTTTAGAGTCCTAGAAAGGCTTTGTTAGATGTTTCATAAGTTCGTCAAACTAGTACAAAGCTCATTGAGACACTTACAAGCAATCATGTTTCATGAAACTTTATTTAGGGTCCTAGAAACGCGTTGTTAGATGTTTCATAAGTTCGTCAAACTTGTAAAAATCCCATTAAGACATTTATAAGCACTCATGTTGCATGAAACTTGGTTTAGAGTCCTAGAAACGCGTTGTCAGATGTTTCATAAGTTCGTCGAACTTGTACAAAGCTCATTGAGACACTTATAAGAACTCATGTTGCATGAAACTTGGTTTAGAGTCCTAGAAACGCGTTGTTAAATGTTTCATAAGTTCGTCAAACTTGTATAAATCTCATTGAGGAACTTGTAAGATCTCATGTTGCATGAAATTTGGTTTAGAGTCCTAGAAACACGTTGTTAGATGTTTCATAAGTTCGTCAAACTTGTACAAAGAATATTGAGACACTTATAAGCACTCATGTTGCATGAAACTTGGTTTAGAGTTCTAGAAACTCCTTGGTAGACGTTTCATTAGATCGTGAAACTTGTACAAAACTCATTGAGGAACTTATTTGCACTCATGTTGCCTGAAACATAGTTTAGAGTCCTAGAAACCACATTATTAGATGTTTCATAAGTTCTTCAAACTTTAACAAAGCTCATTGAGGAATTTATAAGCACTCTTGTTGCATGAAATATGGTTTAGAGTCCTAGAAACCACGTTGTTCGATGTTTCATAAGTTCGTCAAACTTGTACAAAGCTCATCGAGACACTTATAAGGACTCATGTTGTATGAAACTTGGTTTTGAGTCCTAGAAACGCATTGTTAGATGTTTCATAAGTTCGTGAAACTTATACAAAGCTCATTGAGGAACCTATAAGAACTCATGTTGCATGAAACATAGTTTAGAGTCCTAGAAACACGTTGTTAGATGATTCATAAGTTCGTCAAACTTGTACAAAACTCATTGAGACACTTATAAACATTCATGTTGCATGAAACTTGGTTTAGAGTCCTAGCAACCACGTTGTTAGATGTTTCATAAGTTCGTCAAACTAGTACAAAGCTCATTCAGACACTTATAAACACTCATGTTGCATGAAACTTGTTTTAGAGTCCTAGAAACGTGTTGTTAGTTGTTTCATAAGTTCGTCAAACTTGTACAAAGCTCATTGAGAAACTTAAAAGCACTCATGTTGCATGAAACTTGTTTTAGAGTTCTAGAAACGTGTTGTTAGATGTTTCATAAGTTTGTGAAACTTGTACAAAGCTCATTGAGGAACTTATAAACACTCATGTTGCATGAAACTTGTTTTAGAGTCCTAGAAACGCGTTGTTAGATGTTTCATAAGTTCGTGAAACTTGTACACAGCTCATCGAGACACTTATAAGCAATCATGTTGCATAAAACTTGTTTTAGAGTCCTAGAAACGCGTTGTTAGATGTTTCATATGTTCGTGAAACTTGTACAAAGCTCATTGAGGAACTTATAAGAACTCATGTTGCATGAAACTTGGTTTAGAGTTCTAGAAACGCGTTGTTAGATGTTTCATAAGTTCTTGAAACTTGTACAAAGCTCATTGAGACACTTATAATCACTAATGTTGCATGAAACTTGGTTTAGAGTCCTAGAAACGCGTTGTTAGATGTTTCATACGTTCTTCAAATTTGTACAAAGCTCATTGAGACACTTATGAGCACTCATGTTGCATGAAACTTGTTTTAGAGTTCAAGAAACGTGTTGTTAGATGTTTCATAAGTTTGTGAAACTTATACAAAGCTCATTGAAGAACTTATAAACACTCATGTTGCATGAAACTTGGTTTAGAGTCCTAGAAACGCGTTGTTAGATGTTTCATAAGTTCGTGAAACTTGTACAAAGTTCTTCGAGACACTTATAAGCACTCATGTTGCATGAAACTTGGTTTAGAGTCCTAGAAACGCGTCGTTAGATGTTTCATAAGTTCGTCAAACTTGTACACAGCTCATTGAGACACTTTTAATGACTCATGTTGCATGAAACTTGGTTTAGAGTCCTAGAAAGGCATTGTTAGATGTTTCATAAGTTCGTCAAACTTCTACAAAGCTCATTAAGACACTTATAAGCACTCATATTGCATGAAACTTGGTTTAGAGTCCTAGAAACGCGTTGTTAGATGTTTCATAAGTTCGTGAAACTTGTATAAATCTCATTGGGGAACTTATAAGATCTCATGTTGTATGAAATTTGGTTTAGAGTCCTAGAAACGCGTTGTTAGATGTTTCATAAGTTCGTCAAATTTATACAAAGTTTATTGAGACACTTATAAGCACTCGTGTTGCAGTAATCTTGGTTTAGAGTCATAGAAACTAGTTGTTAGATGTTTCATTAGTTCGTGAAACTTATACAAAGCTCAGTGAGGAACTTATTAGCACTCATGTTGCATGAAAATTTAGTTTAGAGTCCTAGAAACCACGTTGTTAGATGTTTCATAAGTTCTTCAAACTTTAACAAAGCTCATTGAGACACTTATAAACATTCATGTTGCATGAAACTTGGTTTAGAGTCCTAGAAACCACGTTGTTAGATGTTTCATAAGTTCGTCAAACTAGTACAAAGCTCATTGAGACACTTATAAACACTCATGCTGCATGAAACTTGTTTTAGAGTCCTAGAAACGTGTTGTTAGTTGTTTCATAAGTTTGTCAAACTTGTACAAAGCTCATTGAGGAACCTATAAACACTCATGTTGCATGAAACTTGGTTTAGAGTCCTAGAAACGCGTTGTTAGATGTTTCATAAGTTCGTGAAACTTGTACAAAGCTCATCGAGACACTTATAAGCAATCATGTTGCATAAAACTTGTTTTAGAGTCCTAGAAACGCGTTGTTAGATGTTTCATACGTTCGTGAAACTTGTACAAAGCTCATTGAGGACCTTATAAGCACTCATGTTGCATGAAACTTGGTTTAGAGTCCTAGAAACGCATTGTTAGATGTTTCATATGTTCGTCAAACTTGTACAAAGCTCGTTGAGACAATTATAATCACTAATGTTGCATGAAACTTGGTTTAGAGTCCTAGAAACGCGTTGTTAGATGTTTCATAAGTTGGTAAAATTTTTACAAAGCTCATTGAGACACTTATAAGCACTCATGTTGCATGAAACTTGTTTTAGAGTCCTAGAAACTCTTTGTTAGATGTTTCATAAGTTCGTCAAACTTGTACAAAGCTCATTGAGACACTTATAAGCACTCATGTTGCATGAAACTTGTTTTAGATTCCTATAAACGCCATGTTAGATGTTTCATAAGTTCGTCAAAATAGTACAAAGCTCATTGAGACACTTAGAAGCAGTCATGTTGCATGAAACTTGGTTTAGGGTCCTAGAAACGCGTTGTTACATGTTTCATAAGTTCGTCAAACTTGTACAAAGCTCATTAAAACACTTATAAGCACTCATGTTGCATGAAACTTGATTTAGATTCTTAGAAACGCGTTGTTAGATGTTTCATAAGTTCGTGAAACTTGTATAAATCTCATTGGGGAACTTATAAGATCTCATGTTGCATGAATTTTGCTTTAGAGTCCTAGAAACGCGTTGTTAGGTGTTTCATAAGTTCGTGAAATTTATACAAAGCTTATTGAGACACTTATAAGCACTCATGTTGCATCAAACTTGGTTTAGAGACCTAGAAACTCGTTGTTCGATGTTTCATTAGTTCGTGAAACTTGTACAAAACTCAGAGAGGAACTTATTAGCACTCATGTTGCATGAAAATTTGGTTTAGAGTCCTAGAAACCACGTTGTTAGATTTTTCATAAGTTATTCAAACTTTAACAAAGCTCATTGAGGAACTTATAAGCACTCTTGTTGCATGAAACTGGGTTTAGAGTCTTAGAAACCACGTTGTTAGATGTTTCATAAGTTTGTCAAACTTGTACAAAGCTCATTGACACACCTATAAACATTCATGTTGCATGAAAGTAGGTTTAGAGTCCTAGAAACCACGTTGTTGGATGTTTCATAATGTTCGTCAAACTTGTACAAAGCTCATTGAGGAACTTATAAGCACTCATGTTGTATGAAACTTGGTTTAGAGTCCTAGAAATCACGTTGTTAGATGTTTCATAAGTTTTTAAAACTTTAACAAAGGTCATTGAAACACTTATAAGCACTCATGTTGCATGAAACTTGATTTAGAGTCCTAGAAACGCGTTTTTAGATATTTCATAAGTTCGTCAAACTTATACAAAGCTCATTGAGGAACCTATAAACACACATGTTGCATGAAATTTAGTTTAGAGTCCTAGAAACACGTTGTTAGATGTTTCTTAAGTTCGTCAAACTTGTACAAAACTCATTGAGACACTTATAAACACTCATGTTGCATGAAACTTCGTTTAGATTTATAGAAACGTGTTTATAGTTGTTTCATAAGTTCATCAAACTTGTACAAGGTCATTGAGACACTTAAAAGCACTCATGTTGCATGACACTTGTTTTAGAGTCCTAGAAACGTGTTGTTAGATGTTTAATAAGTTTGTGAAACTTGTACAAAGCTCATTGAGGAACTTATAAACACTCATGTTGCATGAAACTTGGTTTAGAGTCTTAGAAACGCGTTGTTAGATGTTTCATAAGTTCATGAAACTTGTACAAAGCTCATCGAGACACTTATAAGCACTCATGTTGCTTGAAACTTGGTTTAGAGTCTCAGAAACGCGTTGTTAGATGTTTCATAAGTTCGTCAAACTAGTACAAAGCTCATTGAGACACTTACAAGAAGTCATGTTGCATGAAACTTTGTTTAGGGTCCTAGAAACGCGTTGTTAGATGTTTCATAAGTTCGTCAAACTTGTACAAAGCTCATTAAGACACTTATAAGCACTCATGTTGCATGAAACTTGGTTTAGATTCCTAGAAACGCGTTGTCAGATGTTTCATAAGTTCGTCGAACTTGTACAAAGATCATTGCGACACTTATAAGCACTCATATTGCATGAAACTTGGTTTAGAGTCCTAGAAACGCGTTGTTAAATGTTTCATAAGTTCGTGAAACTTGTATAAATCTCATTGAGGAACTTATAAGATCTCATGTTGCATGAGATTTGGTTTAGAGTCCTAGAAACGCGTTGTTAGATGTTTCATAAGTTCGTCAAACTTGTACAAAACATATTGAGACACTTATAAGCACTCATGTTGCATGAAACTTGGTTTAGAGTTCTAGAAACTCGTTGTTAGATATTTCATTAGATCGTGAAACTTGTGCAAAGCTCATTGAGGAACTTATTAGCACTCATGTTGCATGAAACTTGGTTTAGACTCCTAGAAACCACATTGTTAGATGTTTCATAAGTTCGTCAAATTTTAACAAAGCTCATTGAGGAACTTAAAAGCACTCTTGTTGCATGAAACATGGTTTAGAGTCCTAGAAACGCGTTGTTAGATGTTTCATAAGTTCATGAAACTTGTACAAAGCTCATCGAGACACTTATAAGCACTCATGTCGCATGAACCTTGGTTTAGAGTCCTAGAAACGCGTTGTTAGATGTTTCATAAGTTCGTCAAACTTGTACAAAGCTCATTGAGACACTTATAATCACTGATGTTGCATGAAACTTTGTTT
Organism: Cochlearia excelsa; assembly: GCA_963556525.1. Taxonomy (NCBI): domain Eukaryota; kingdom Viridiplantae; phylum Streptophyta; class Magnoliopsida; order Brassicales; family Brassicaceae; genus Cochlearia; species Cochlearia excelsa. Next base: position 30,642,733 of record OY748327.1, on the reverse strand, counting down.
AGAGTCCTAAAAACGGGTTGTTAGATGTTTCATAAGTTCGTCAAACTAGTACAAAGCTCATTGAGACACTTACAAGAAGTCATGTTGCATGAAACTTTGTTTAGGATCCTAGAAACGCGTTGTTAGATTTTTCATAAGTTTGTCAAACTTGTACAAAGCTTATTAATACACTTATAAGCACTCATGTTGCATGAAACTTGGTTTAGAGTCCTAGTAGCGTGTTGTCAGTTGTTTCATAAGTTCGTCGAACTTGTACAAAGCTCATTGAGACACTTATAAGAACTCATGTTGCATGAAACTTGGTTTAGAGTCCTAGAAACGTGTTATTAAATGTTTCATAAGTTCGTGAAACTTGTATAAATCTCATTAAGGAACTTATAAGATCTCATGTTGCATGAAATTTGGTTTAAAGTCCTAGAAACGCGTTGTTAGATGTTTCATAAGTTCGTCAAACTTGTACAAAGCATATTGAGACACTTATAAGCACTCATGTTGCATGAAACTTTGTTTAGAGTTCTAGAAACTCGTTGTTAGATGTTTCATTAGATCGTGAAACTTATACAAAGGTCATTGAGGAACTTATTAGCACTCATGTTGCATGAAACTTGGTTTAGAGTCCTAGAAACCACATTGTTAGATGTTTCATAATTTCGTCAAACTTTAACAAAGCTCATTGAGGAACTTATAAGCACTCTTGTTGCATGAAACATGGTTTAGAGTCCTAGAAACCACGTTGTTCGATATTTCATAAGTTCGTCAAACTTGTACAAAGCTCATCGAGACACTTTTAAGGACTCAAGTTGTATGAAACTTGGTTTAGAGTCCTATAAACACGTTGTTAGATGTTTCATAAGTTCGTGAAACTTATACAAAGCTCATTGAGACACTTATAATCATTTATGTTGCATGAAACTTGGTTTAGAGTCCTAGAAACGCGTTGTTAGATGTTTCATAAGTTCGTAAAACTTGTACAAAGCTTATTGAGACACTTATAATCACTAATGTTGCATGAAACTTGTTTTAGAGTCCTAGAAACGCGTTGTTAGATGTTTCATAAGTTCGTCAAACTTGTACAAAGCTCATTGAGACACTTCTAATCACTCATGTTGCATGAAATTTTGTTTAGAGTCCTAGAAACGCGTTGTTAGATGTTTCATAAGTTCGTCAAACTTGTACAAAGCTCATTGAGACACTTATAATCACTCATGTTGCATGAAAGTTTGTTTAGAGTCCTAAAAATGTGTTGTTATATGTTTCATAAGTTCGTCCAACTAGTAAAAAGCTCATTTAGACACTTATCAGCAGTCATGTTGCATAAAACTTTGTTTAGGGTCCTAGAAACGCGTTGTTAGATGTTTCATAAGTTCATGAAACTTGTACAAAGCTCATTGAGACACTTATAATCACTCATGTTGCATGAAAGTTTGTTTAGAGTCCTAAAAACGCATTGTTAGATGTTTCATAAGTTCGTCAAACTAGTAAAAACCTCATTGAGACACTTATAATTACTAATGTTGCATGAAACTTGGTTTAGAGTCCTAGAAACGCGTTGTTAGATGTTTCATAAGTTCGTAAAACTTGTACAAAGTTCATTGAGACACTTATAATCACTAAGGTTGCATGAAACTTGGTTTAGAGTCCTAGAAACGCGTTGTTAGATGTTTCATAAGTTCGTCAAACTTATACAAAGCTCATTGAGACACTTCTAATTACTAATGTTGCATGAAAGTTTGTTTAGAGTCCTAGAAACGCGTTGTTAGATGTTTCATAAGTTCGTCAAACTTTTACAAAGCTCATTGAGACACTTATAATCACTCATGTTGCATGAAAGTTTGTTTAGAGTCCTAAAAATGTGTTGTTAGATGTTTCATAAGTTCGTCCAACTAGTAAAAAGTTTATTTAGCTTATTGAGACCCTTATAAGCACTCATGTTGCATGAAACTTGGTTTAGAGTCCTAGAAACTCGTTGTTAGATGTTTCATTAGTTCGTGAAACTTGTACAAAGCTCATTGAGGAACTTATTAGCACTCATGTTGCATGAAACTTGGTTTAGAGTCCTAGAAACCACGTAGTTAGATGTTTCATAAGTTCGTCAAACTTTTACAAAACTCATCGAGACACGTATAAGCACATGTTTAATGAAACTTTGTTTAGAGTCTTAGAAACGAGTTGTTAGATGTTTCATAAGTTCGTCAAACTTGTACAAAGCTCATTGAGACACTTATAATCACTCATGTTGCATGAAAGTTTGTTTAGAGTCCTAAAAATGCATTGTTAGATGTTTCATAAGTTCGTCAAACTAGTAAAAAGCTCATTGAGACACTTATAATCACTAATGTTGCATGAAACTTGGTTTAGAGTCCTAGAAACGCGTTGTTAGATGTTTCATAAGTTCGTAAAACTTGTACAAAGCTCATTGAGACACAATTATAATCACTAATGTTGCATGAAACTTGGTTTAGAGTCCTAGAAACGTGTTGTTAGATGTTTTATAAGTTCGTCAAACTTATACAAAGCTCATTGAGACACTTCTAATCACTCATGTTGCATGAAAGTTTGTTTTAGAGTCCTAGAAACGCGTTGTTAGATGTTTCATAAGTTTTTCAAAATTTAACAAAGGTCATTGAAACACTTATAAGCACTCATGTTGCATGAAAGTTTGTTTAGAGTCCTAGAAACGCGTTGTTAGATGTTTCATAAGTTCGTCAAACTTGTACAAAGTTCATTGAGACACTTATAATCACTAATATTGCATGAAACTTGGTTTAGAGTCCTAGAAACGCGTTGTTAGATGTTTCATAAGTTCGCAAACTTGTACAAAGTTCCTTGAGACACTTATAATCACTCATGTTTCATGAAAGTTTGTTTAGAGTCCTAAAAATGCATTGTTAGATGTTTCATAAGTTCGTCAAACTAGTAAAAAACTCATTGAGACACTTATAATCACTAATGTTGCATGAAAATTGGTTTAGAGTCCTAGAAACGCGTTGTTAGATGTTTCATAATTTCGTAAAACTTGTACAAAGCTCATTGAGACACAATTATAATCACTAATGTTGCATGAAACTTGGTTTAGAGTCCTAGAAACGTGTTGTTAGATGTTTTATAAGTTCTTCAAACTTATACAAAGCTCATTGAGACACTTCTAATCACTCATGTTGCATGAAACTTGGTTTAGAGTCATAGAAACGTGTTGTTAGTTGTTTCATAAGTTCGTCAAACTTGTACAAAACTCATTGAGACACTTAAAAGCACTCATGTTGCATGAAACTTGTTTTAGAGTCCTAGAAACGTGTTGTTAGATGTTTCATAAGTTTGTGAAACTTGTACAAAGCTAATTGCGGAACCTATAAGCACTCATGTTGCATGAAATTTAGTTTAGAGTCCTAGAAACATGTTGTTAGATGTTTTATAAGTTCGTCAAACTTGTACAAAACTCATTAAGACACTTATAAGCACTCATGTTGCATGAAACTTGGTTTAGAGTCCTAGCAACCACGTTGTTAGATGTTTCATAAGTTCGTCAAACTAGTACAAAGCTCATTGAGACACTTATAAACACTCATGTTGCATGAAACTTTGTTTAGAGTCATAGAAACGTGTTGTTAGTTGTTTCATAAGTTCGTCAAACTTGTACAAAGCTCATTGAGACACTTAAAAGCACTCATGTTGCATGAAACTTGTTTTAGAGTCCTAGAAACGTGTTGTTAGATGTTTCATAAGTTTGTGAAACTTGTACAAAGCTCATTGCGGAACTTATAAACAGTCATGTTGCATGAAACTTGGTTTAGATTCCTAGAAACGCGTTGTTACATGTTTCATAAGTTCATAAAACTTGTACAAAGCTCATCGAGACACTTATAAACACTCATGTTGCATGAAACTTGGTTTAGAGTTTTAGAAACGTGTTGTTAGATGTTTCATAAGTTCTTCAAACTTGTACAAATCTCATTAAGACACTTATAATCACTCATGTTGCATGAAACTTTGTTTAGAGTCCTAGAAACGCTTTGTTAGATATTTCATAAGTTCGTCAAACAAGTACAAAGCTCATTGAGACACTTACAAGCAGTCATGTTTCATGAAACTTTTTTTAGGGTCCTAGAAACGCGTTGTTAGATGTTTCATAAGTTCGTCAAACTTGTAAAAAGCCCATTAACACACTTATAAGCACTCATGTTGCATGAAACTTGGTTTAGAGTCCTAGAAACGCGTTGTCAGATGTTTCATAAGTTCGTCGAACTTGTACAAAGCTCATTGAGACACTTATAATCACTATTGTTGCATGAAACTTGGTTTAGAGTCCTAGAAACGCGTTGTTAGATGTTTCATAAGTTCGTCAAACTTGTACAAAGCTCATTGAGTCACTTATAATCACTCATGTTGCATGAAAGTATGTTTAGAGTCCTAGAAAGGCGTTGTTAGATGTTTCATAAGTTCGCATACTTGTACAAAGCTCCTTGAGACACTTATAATCACTCATGTTGCATGAAAGTTTGTTTAGAGTCCTAAAAATGCATTGTTAGATGTTTCATAAGTTCGTCAAACTAGTAAAAATCTCATTGAGACACTTATAATCACTAATGTTGCATGAAACTTGGTTTAGAGTCCTAGAAACGCGTTGTTAGATGTTTCATAAGTTCGTAAAACTTGTACAAAGCTCATTGAGACACAATTATAATCACTAATGTTGCATGAAACTTGGTTTAGAGTCCTAGAAACGTGTTGTTAGATGTTTTATAAGTTCGTCAAACTTATACAAAGCTGATTGAGACACTTCTAATCACTCATGTTGCATGAAAGTTTGTTTTAGAGTCCTAGAAACGCGTTGTTAGATGTTTCATAAGTTTTTCAAAATTTAACAAAGGTCATTGAAACACTTATAAGCACTCATGTTGCATGAAAGTTTGTTTAGAGTCCTAGAAACGCGTTGTTAGATGTTTCATAAGTTCGTAACACTTGTACAAAGTTCATTGAGACACTTAAAATCACTAAGGTTGCATGAAACTTGGTTTAGAGTCCTAGACACGCGTTGTTAGATGTTTCATAAGTTCGTCAAACTTGTACAAAGCTCATTGAGACAACTTCTAATCACTCATGTGGCATGAAAGTTTGTTTAGAGTCCTAGAAACGCGTTGTTAGATGTTTCATAAGTTCGTCAAACTTGTACAAAGCTCATTGAGACACTTATAATCACTCATGTTGCATGAAAGTTTGTTTAGTCCTAAAAATGTGTTGTTAGATGTTTCATAAGTTCGTCCAACTAGTAAAACGTTTATTTAGCTTATTGAGACACTTATAAGCACTCATGTTGCATGAAACTTGGTTTAGAGTCCTACAAATTCGTTGTTAGATGTTTCATTAGTTCGTGAAACTTGTACAAACCTCATTGAGGAACTTATTAGCACTCATGTTGCTTGAAACTTGGTTTAGAGTCCTAGAAACCACGTTGTTAGATGTTTCATAAGTTCGTCAAACTTGTACAAAACTCATTGAGACACGTATCAGCACTCATGTTTAATGAAACTTTGTTTAGAGTCTTAGAAACGAGTTGTTAGATGTTTCATAAGTTCGTCAAACTTGTACAAAGCTCATTGAGACACTTATAATAACTAATGTTGCATGAAACTTGGTTTAGAGTCCCAGAAACGCGTTGTTAGATGTTTCATAAGTTCTTCAAACTTGTACAAAGCTCATTGAGACACTTATAATCACTCATGTTGCATGAAAGTATGTTTAGAGTCTTAGAAAGGCGTTGATAGATGTTTCATAAGTTCGCAAACTTGTACAAAGCTCCTTGAGACACTTATAATCACTCATGTTGCATGAAAGTTGGTTTAGAGTCCTAAAAATACATTGTTAGATGTTTCTTCATAAATTCGTCAAACTAGTAAAAAGCTCATTGAGACACTTATAATCACTAATGTTGCATGAAACTTGGTTTAGAGTCCTAGAAACGCGTTGTTAGATGTTTCATAAGTTTGTAAAACTTGTACAAAGCTTATTGAGACACAATTATAATCACTAATGTTGCATGAAACTTGGTTTAGAGTCCTAGAAACGCGTTGTTAGATGTTTTATAAGTTTGTCAAACTTATACAAAGCTCATTGAGACACTTCTAATCACTCATGTTGCATAAAAGTTTGTTTAGAGTCCTAGAAACGCGTTGTTAGATGTTTCATAAGTTTTTTAAAATTTAACAAAGGTCATTGAAACACTTATAAGCACTCATGTTGCATGAAAGTTTGTTTAGAGTCCTAGAAACGCGTTGTTAGATGTTTCATAAGTTCGTCCAACTAGTAAAAAGCTCATTGAGACACTTATAAGCACTCATGTTGCATGAAACTTGTTTTAGATTCCTAGAAACGCGTTGTTAGATGTTTCATAAGTTCGTGAAACTTATACAAATCTCATTGAGGAACCTATAAGCAATCATGTTGCATGAAATTTAGTTTAGAGTCCTAGAAACACGTTGTTAGATATTTTATAAGTTCGTCAAACTTGTACAAAACTCATTAAGACACTTATAAGCACTCATGTTGCATGAAACTTGGTTTAGAGTACTAGAAACAAGTTGTTAAATGTTTCATAAGTTCGTCAAACTTGTACAAAGCTCATTGAGACACTTATAAGCACTCATGTTGCATGAAACTTGTTTTAGAGTCCTAGAAACGCGTTGTTAGATGTTTCATAAGTTCGTGAAACTTATACAAAGCTCATTGAGGTATTTATAAGCACTCATGTTCCATGAAACTTGGTTTAGAGTCCTAGCAACCACATTGTTAGTTGTTTCATAAGTTCGTTAAACTTTAACAAAGATCATTGAGGAACTTATAAGCACTCTTGCTGCATGAAACTTTGTTTAGAGTCCTAGAAACCACAATGTTAGATGTTTCAAAATTTCGTCAAACTAGTACAAAGCTTATTGAGACAATTATAAGAACTCATGTTGCATGAAACTTTGTTTAGAGTCATAGAAATGTGTTGTTAGTTGTTTCATAAGTTCGCCAAACTTGTACAAAGCTCATTGAGACACTTAAAAGCACTCATGTTTGATGAAACTTGTTTTAGGGTCGTCAAACTTTAACAAAGGCCATTAAGACACTTATAAGCATTCATGTTGCATGAAACTTGTTTTCGAGTCCTAGAAACGCGTTGTTAGATGTTTCATATGTTCTTGAAACTTGTACAAAGCTCAATGAGAAACTTATAAGCACTCATGTTGCATGAAACTTGGTTTAGAGTCCTAGAAACGCGTTGTTAGATGTTTCATACGTTCGTGAAACTTGTACAGAGGTCAATGAGACACTTATAATCACTCAATGTTGCATGAAACTTCGTTTAAAGTCCTAGAAACGCGTTGTTAGATGTTTCAAAAGTTCGTCAAACTGTAACTAAGGTCATTGAGACACTTATAAGCACCCATGTTGCATGAAACTTGTTTTAGAGTCCTAGAAACGCGTTGTTAGATGTTTCATATGTTCATTAAACTTGTAAAATACTCTTTGAGGAACTTATAAGCACTCATGTTGCATGAAACTTGGTTTAGAGTCCTAGAAACGCGTTGTTAGATGTTTCATAAGTTCGTCAAACTTGTACAAAGCTCATTGAGACACTTATAAGCACTTATGTTGCATGAAACTTGGTTTAGAGTCATAGAAACGTGTTGCTAGTGGTTTCATATGTTCGTCAAACTTGTACAAAGCTCATTGAGACACTTAAAAGCACTCATGTTGCATGAAACTTGTTTTAGAGTCCTAGAAACGTGTTGTTAAATGTTTTATAAGTTTGTGAAACTTGTACAAAGCTCATTGAGGAACTTATAAGCACTGAATTTGCATGAAACTTGGTTTAGAGTCCCAAAAACGCGTTGTTAGATGTTTCATATGTTCGTCAAACTTGTACAAAACTCATTGAGGAACTTATAAGCACTCATGTTTCATGAAACTTGGTTTAGAGTCCTAGAAAGGCGTTGTTATATTTTTCATAAGTTCGTCAAACTTCAACAAAGGTCATTGAGACACTTATAAATACTCATGTTGAATGAAAATTGGTTTAGAGGCCTAGAAACGCGTTGTTAGATGTTTCATAAGTTCGTCAAACTTTAACTAAATTGATTGAGACACTTATAAGCACTCATGTTGCATGAAACTTGTTTTAGAGTCCTAGAAACGTGTTGTTAGATGTTTCATATGTTCGTGAAACTTGTACAAAGCTCATTGAGGAACTTATAAGCACTCATGTTGCATGAAACTTGGTTTAGAGTCCTAGAAACGAGTTGTTAGATGTTTCATAAATTCGTCAAACTTGTAAAAAGATCATTGAGACACTTATAAGTACTCATGTTGCATTAAACTTGGTTTAGAGTCCTAGAAACGCGTTGTTAGATGTTTCATAAGTTCGTCAAATTTGTAAAAAGCTCATTGAGACACTTATAAGCACTCATGTTGCATGAAACTTGGTTAAGATTTCTAGAAACTCGTTGTTAGATGTTTCATTAGTTCGTGAAACTTGTTCAAATATCATTGAGGAACTTATTAGCACTCATGTTCTATGAAACTTGGTTTAGAGTCCTAAAAACCACATTGTTAGATGTTTCATAAGTTCGTCAAACTTTAACAAAGCTCATTAGGGAACTTATAAGCACTCTTGTTGCATGAAACATGGTTTAGAGTCCTAGAAACCACGTTTTTAGATGTTTCATAAGTTCGTCAAATTTGTACAGAGCTCATCGAGACACTTATAAGCACTCATGTTGTATTGAACTTGGTTTAGATTACTACAAACCACGTTGGTAGATGTTTCATAAGTTTGTTAAACTTTAACAAAGGTCATTGAGACACTTATAAGCACTTATGTTGCATGAAACTTGGTTTAGAGTTCTAGAAACGCGTTGTTAGATGTTTCATAAGTTCGTCAAACTTGTACAAAGCTCATTGAGAAATTTATAAGCACTCATGTTGCATGAAACTTGTTTTAGAGTCCTAGAAACGCGTTGTTAGAAGTTTCATAAAATCGTGAAACTTATACAAAGCTCATTGAGGAACTTATAAGCTCTCATGTTGCATGAAACTTCACTTAGAGTCCTAGACGTTTCATAAGTTCGTCAAACTTGTACAAAGCTCATTGACACACTTATAATCACTCATGTTGCATGATACTTGGTTTAGAGTCCTAGAAACGCGGTGTTAGATGTTTCATAAGTTCGTAAAACTTGTACAAAGCTCATTGAGAGACTTATAAGCACTCATGTTGCATGAAACTTGGTTTAGAGTCCTAGCAACCACGTTGTTAGATGTTTCATAAGTTTGTCAAACTAGTACAAAGTTCATTGAGACACTTATAAACACTCATGATGCATGAAACTTGGTTTAGAGTCCTAGAAACGCGGTTTTAGATGTTTCATAAGTTCGTCAAACTTGTACAAAGCTCATTGAGACATTTATAAGCACTCATGTTGCATGAAACTTGGTTTATATTCATAGAAACCACGTTGTTAGATATTTCATAAGTTCAAAAAACTTGTACAAAGCTCATTGAGATACTTATAAGGACTCATGTTGCATTAAACTTTGTTTAGAGTCCTAGAAACGCGTTGTTAGATGTATCATAAGTTCGTCAAATTTGTACTAAGATCATTGAGATAATTATAAGCACTCATGTTGACTGAAAGTTGGTTTAGAGTCCTAACAACCAGGTTGTTAGATGTTTCATAAGTTCGTCAAACTAGTACAAAGCTCATTGAGACACTTCTAAGCACTCATATTGCATGAAACTTGGTTTAGAGTCCTAGAAACACGTTGTTAGATGTTTCATAAGTTCGTCCACTTGTACAAAGCTCATTGAGGAACTTATAAGAACTTATGTTGCATGAAACTTGGTTTAGAGTCCTAGAAACGCGTTGTTAGATGTTTCATAAGTTCGCGAAACTTGTATAAATCTCATTGAGGAATTATAAGATCTCATGTTGCATGAAATTTGGTTTAGTGTCCTAGAAACGCGCTGTTAGATGTTTCATAAGTTCGTCAAACTTGTACAAAGCTCATTAAGACACTTTTAAGCACTCATGTTTCATGAAACCTTGTTTAGATTCCGAGAAATGCGTTGTTAGAAGTTTCATAAGTTCTTGTACAAAGCTTATTATGATACTTATAAGCACCCATGTTTCATTAATTCGTGCAACTTGCACAAACCTCATTGAGGAACTTATAAGCACTCATGTTGAATGAAACTTGGTTTAGAGTCCTAGAAACGCGTTGTTAGATGTTTCATAAGTTCTCAAACTTGTACAAAGCTCATTGAGAGACTTATAAGCACTCATCTTGCATGAAAGTTTGTTTAGAGTCTTAGAAACGCATTGTTAGATGTTTAATTAGTTTGTGCAACTTATAAAAAGCTCATTGAGGAACTTATAAGCACTTATGTTGAATGAAACTTGGTTTAGAGTCCTAGAAATCATGTTGTTAGATCCTTCATAAGTTTGTCAAACTTTTACAAAGCTCATTGAGACACTTATAATCACCCATGTTGCATGAACCTTGGTTTAGAATCCTAGATACGTGTGGTTAGATGTTTCATAAGTTCGTCAAACTTGTACAAAACTCATTAAGACACTAATAAACAATAAAAGAAAGCACGTTATTTCGGACCGCAGTTTTCGTCGGAAATCGGTTGGAAAAGGCCTTTTCCGTGGTAGTGGTCGGGTACAAGTGGTCGGAAATGAAATTTGGTTAGAAATTGCTCGGAAATTTCCGACGGATACAATGGTCGGAATTGGGTCGGAAATTGGTCGAGAATAGGTCGGATATTCCCAACCAAATTCCGACGAATATTCCAAGCAGTTTCCGACGGTTTTCCGAAGATATTAAATTAAAAAAATCGTATTTTCTTTGGATTTCCGACGAATATTTAGAGCATTTTCCGACGGATTTCAGACGGAATTTAATTAATTAAATATTAAAAAACAATCGTATTTCCGACGAATTTCTGACAAAATTATTTAAATAAATTAAAAAGGAAAATAAATATTTCCGACGGAAAAAATTAATTAAATAAAAATAGAAATGAATTTCCGACCGATTTTTGACGGCAAAAATTAATTAAATAAAAATAAAAAAATGAATTTCCGACCAATTTTCGACGGAATAAATTAAATTATATAAAAAAAAATTTAAATTATTTTCGACTGATTTCCGACGGCAAAACTTAATTAAATAAAAATAAAAAACCGAATTTCCGACCAATTTTGGACGGAATAAATTAAATTATTTAAAAAAAATTAAAATTATTTTCGACCGAAATAATAATTTTAATAAAAAAAAATTTATTAAAACTGAAAAAAAAAATTACAAAAAAACCAAAAACCGAAAGAAAACAAAAACTAAAATTAAAAAAAAACCAAAAATAAAATAAAAACATTTAAACTACCGTTCCTCCGCTTCATGATCCATCTTACGAGAATTCCATAAAACGGGTCCTCATAAACGCATTCAAGTTCTCGAATTGCGCAGCCGTTTTCGTACGATACTGATCAAAAACTTTATCTTTTTGTATAGCCTCTTTTTTAAGCATGTTGATATCGCAAACAAGGTCTGGATCTGTAGTCGGAACGTGTGGGAAAGAAGTCTCTTGAGATTGGGGAAGGGTCCCTAAACCGAAGGTGTTCCTCGGGAAATAGGTGTCTCCTATTATCAAATATTAACTTATTAAAAATTAATTAAGTTAAATTGAGATTTAATTATAATTTAAAAAATAATACCTAGAGAACAAGTCTGTTAATTTCGTTAGTGGTTAAGGTGTTCGAACTGCTCGACTCGTCGGTGGGTTGAGACAATTCGATCACTTTTGTGTTGACCCGCTCGACTATGTCACAAACCTTTGGATTCTCAATTATGTCCGTCTTTTTGTTGGAATGGGAGGTCGCCATAACCTTTAACCAATTAGGCTCTTTACCACCTTCTTGAACCCTCTTTTTCAAAAAAAAAAAGATAATATAAGTAAATTAAATTAATATTAATTATTATTAATTTAACTTATTAGGTTTGCAAATATTACCATGCACCTTTTAAGTAAATTACATGCATTGTGAGTTCCAGGCGCCTTTTCTAAGGTCTCATCCCCGCCTTTACGGTTTTTGGAGTTCGTTTTGGCTTTTTTCGCCACCCCTTCCATAGACCGGTAATTTTTAAAACTCGTCCAAACGGTATCGACTAGACAAACGGTAAAGACAAAGAAAGGTACTAACCAAGAATTTCGATCTCAATATATGAAATTCTACAAATTCACACATCTCAGTTTCAGATTTACAATCAAACCAAACAAGTTATGTGTAAAGACAATAAAGATACTAAATCACACACAACTCACTATCTCTATTACAAATTTACAGTAAAAGAAAGAGATTACGAGAGAGAGAGAGAGAGAGAGAGAGAGAGAGAGAGAGAGAGAGAGAGAGAGAGAGAGAGAGAGAGAGAGAGAGAGAGAGAGAGAGAGAGAGAGAGAGAGAGAGAGAGAGAGAGAGAGAGAGAGAGAGAGAGAGAGAGAGAGAGAGAGAGAGAGAGAGAGAGAGAGAGAGAGAGAGAGAGAGAGAGAGAGAGAGAGAGAGAGAGAGAGAGAGAGAGAGAGAGAGAGAGAGAGAGAGAGAGAGAGAGAGAGAGAGAGAGAGAGAGAGAGAGAGAGAGAGAGAGAGAGTTAAGAGAGAGAGAGAGTTAAGAGAGAGAGATTACATATACTCTTGTAAGTGTGCCTGAAAAAACATCAGCCTTAATAAGTAACATAGACTTTAATTTGCCTCAAATAACGTCAACGTTAAATAACTGACGGAGACTTTACATTGCAAAACTCTTTTTTTTGTCACAATTTGCAAAACTCTTTTATATATTCTTTTCCTCTTCAAAGAAATCCATAATCCTTAAAATCAATAATTTTTTTAAGTTAAAAAATAATTAAAATCAATTATTTGGAGTGAATATAAGACCATTAATTTTGAGTGTTTAAGTTTAGTTTTGAAAAACGCCTTTGAAATAATGTATTTTTGTAAATTGTCCCCTTTTGTATTCCTTAAAAATAAATATATTTTTAAAGTTAAAAGGTAATTAAAATCAATATTTGGTAGTGAATATAAGGGTTTTTAACTGAGAATTATATGTAAAAGATCACTAATTTTTTGTAAATGAAAGGATTCAAGAATAATTTAGATGCATGGACCAAATCATCATTCTTTTACATTGCCAAAAATATTTGTTTTCTCATCACACTATACTAAAATTGTTCAATTATACCATATATATGTATCATCCTCTTCTCATTAGCCCGTATAAAACTTTAGCTAGAGAAGGTCGACACAAGCCGTCTTGCGCAATATGTTTCTGTTAAACCAGATGGTCGAGATAGGCGTAGATCGAGAGAAAAGCAGGACTGTTACTTTAGCTAGTAGAAATATGATCACATGCACGTCTATGCACTGTCTGGCAACTCAATGGCTAAACAAGAAGTAGTACTAGATCGATTGCATGTTGTCTGTCATGTTCTGTCTTAACAAAAAACGCGTATGAGTATCTATCGCCTTAATGCCAGGACAACCATCAACCATATAAGTGATGAAATGCGTGGCTTTCATTGGGATTGACACACTCGAGAAAGTAGTCGAAAAAATCGATCTTTTTTAAGTGTTGGAGATTTGATAGAAGAGGGAACGACTTTAAGTGCTTACTCGCTAGGTGGTTGCTCGAGGAAAGTATTTTTGTCATGCGACAATAATTAACTAGAAATACTTTACTCCGCTGATCTTCTATCCTTGTATTGCATCGATTTTATACTACCTGCTAACATCAAAATATATGAAAATGCATGAGATAATGAGTCAAATAACCTTATACTCTTTAACCATTGCGTCACAACGAGTAATATATAATGTGTAACAAGCCCAGATCCGTCGAGAAGAAAACGGTATTTCAAAGTTAAATGTGCCCGAAACCTCGAACCAAGAAACTTATGTCTTGTCTTAGTTGATAAAACACAAAGCTGCACACACTTGACTTCCATGGGAACCAAATTCAATTTTTTATGTAAAAACAAGAAAACACTATTGCTAAGATTACTAATACTTTCATGGAAAGAATATTAAATTTTTATGTAAATAAAATTTTTGGGGGTCTATAACTTGCAGATATAAATATGGCATGGTAGTTGTTAAAACAGGGTTTGGTCTCGGGACCGAACTGAGGTGATTAAGATAGAAGATGGTCGGAAAACTCGTTAAGTGATAATTGGGGCGAACAGGTAGAACCGAAGTGAGATGAGATGTAAAAGATAAAGTGCCGAACAGAAAATATGATTAAGAACTCGGAGTTCGTTTGTTTATAGATTGATTGTTTGATACAATGACGAAGTGAAAGTATATGTTTGTAGTAGTTTCTCTCTGTAGATTCTCTCTCTAAAATTCGGATCCTTTCCTTCTGAGCCGGAACTCTCTATTTATAGTGAAGACCTTTGATCCTTGGCGGGGTTTTGTTCTTTTGGCGGGATCACTTCGGCGCATGCTCGACATACGAAAAGCTGTTTTGTCGAACATGCCTTTGCATTTAATGCGGTTATCGAGCGTGTCTTTGTATTAAATGCCAGTTCGGTTGACCTCTGTGTCATGCAGGTCCGTACTGACACCTCTGTTGACTGAACCACGGCGCCGTGCAGACGTCACCTGTGTCAGTCCTGGCAGGTCCGTACCGATGTCACTGTGTCGCGCATGCTTCCTTTGACAGTGGGCTTCGACTTAGTTGGGCCTTACCTACGTTGGGCCTTTGGGCCGAACTCCGAACAGAGCCCACCGAATTCTCTTGGTGACTTCAGAAATGGGTCAGGCCTGAGTGGGCTTAGGCCCACCCTTAACATTAGTCCCTCCCCCAGTTCGACTTTTTACGAGAGGCGAACTAAAAGAGATCGGCCTTGGCGCATTTGGGGAGTCACCATCGGCTTTTGATCGATTTGGGGAATGCCACGTCATAAAGGCGCACCGTTTTCCGCTGAATCGTTGGGTGCCACGTCATCAGAACCGTGCATAGTTATCTAAAGTTTTGGCGGCGCTTTGGGGGACGTGCGGCGTTTTTTGGCGAATCACTAGATGCCACGTCATCGTAATGATGAGTTTTTACCTCTTCGCATTCCGGAGTCGTGTCGTCGAAGCTGCGCCCCTCTTTTGGCGAGTAATGAGCTGCCACGTCATCGTAATGATGAAAGTTCATTTCGCGCCCTTCGATGGCGCCTCTTCGTTTCTCAACTTTTTCTATAAAAACTCTCTTCTGCCTTCATATCTTCATTTCGTTTTCTTCTGTAAATTTCAGATACTTTCTCTCTCTAGACTTTTTCTCCGACTTCTCTCTCTAGATTTAAAGTTTTCCGCTAGTTTCTCCGATGTCTTCTCTTCCCAAGACGAGTTCGGTTCGTTCCCGATCGGCTTCTGATCCGACAATAAAATCCGCAGGGCGACCAGTAAGGTCCGATGCGAGGCCGTTTCAAGATAACTGTAGATTACTTCCGAACGTGGGTTCGGCTACTGACCGTGCGGGCGATCCGGAGGTTCGCTCTTAAACCAGCACATCTGCTTCGGCGCCGGGGCCTTCTACTGAACCGAAGAGGGTCAAATAGTCGGCGAAAAGTGTCCTGATCCCTACTTCGGCGTCTGGACCTACTGCTAAGCCAAAGAAGAAAATAAAGAAAGTAGTTCACACTTTCGAGCCCTCCAAGAGTAAACTCTCCGGCACTCTTAGCAGGATCCAGGCTCCTTCTGGGGCTAGCGAGCCATTGGAGTTGCTTGAGCCAGAGCCGAATTAGAGACCCTGGGATTGTCCTCCCGGGTACATTTGTTTATACGAACAGATGTTTACTTCGGGGGGATTGTGGTTTCCTCTTACTCGGCTTCTCTTGGACTACATCGAGGAGCGGAGGATCGCCCTCTCTCAGCTGACCGCTCCCTGCGTTCGGAATCTTGTTGTTGCGATGGTGGCGTCGAAAGAGTTAGGGATCGAGATGACCCTTCGTCTCTTCAACGAAATTACGCGGGTTAGTAAGAATCACTCGCTCCCTGGCACGTGGTCGATCTGCTGGAGACCCGGATTTAGGCTGACGTCGGACACGTCGGTCAAATTTGCTAAATGGTGGGACAAGTACTTCTTCGTCCGTGTCAACTCGACATCTGTCTAAGACGTCGATAGGGTGTACCAAACCAAATGGTCGCCTTGTGTTGGTAGGTTCTTCGGATTTTTTCTTTTGTCTTTGATTCTCTAACTGATTTTCTCTTCGTCCTTTTCAGTTCTCTTCCCGCCATTCTACCCTCTCCCGCCGGAGTACGAACCGTTCAAGGAAGCATTTCGGAGCCAAACGGAAGTGTTGTGGACTGAAATTCTTCGACAACAAAAAGTTTACTTTGCATCGGTAGGCGGTTAGTTCGGCTATACTGACTTGCATTTTTTTTTTTTTTGCATTCCCCTCAGACGGCACCAAATGTTAAAACAGGGTTCGGTCTCGGGACCGAACTGAGATGATTAAGATAGAAGAGGGTCGGAAAACTCGTTAAGTGAAAATTGGGGCGAACAGGTAGAACCGAAGTGAGATGAGATGTAAAAGATAAAGTGCCGAACAGAAAATATGATTAAGAACTCGGAGTTCGTTTGTTTATAGATTGATTGTTTGATACAATGACGAAGTGAAAGTATATGTTTGTAGTAGTTTCTCTCTGTAGATTCTCTCTCTAAAATTCAGATCCTTTCCTTATGAGTCGGAACTCTCTATTTATAGTGAAGACCTTTGATCCTTGGCGGGGTTTTGCTCTTTTGGCGGGATCACTTCGGCGCATGCTCGACATATGGAAAGTTGTTTTGTCGAACATGCCTTTGCATTTAATGCGGTTGTCGAGCGTGCCTTTGCATTAAATGCCAGTTCGGCTGACCTCTGTGTCATGCAGGTCCGCACTGACACCTCTATTGACTGAACGACGACGCCGTGCAGACGTCACCTGTGTCAGTCCTGGCAGGTCCGTACCAATGTCACTGTGTCGCGCATGCTTCCTTTGACAGTGGGCTTCGGCTTAGTTGGGCCTTACCTTCGTTGGGCCTTTGGGCCGAACTCCGAATAGAGCCCACCGAATTCTCTTGGTGACTTCAGAAATGGGTCAGGCCTGAGTGGGCTTAGGCCCACCTTTAACATTAGTCCCTCCCCCAGTTCGGCTTTTTAGGAGAGGCGAACTAAAAGAGATCGGCCTTGGCGCATTTGGGGAGTCACCATCGGCATTTGATCGATTTGGGGAATGCCACCTCATAAAGGCGCACCGTTTTCCGCTGAATCGTTGGGTGCCACGTCATCAAAACCGTGCATAGTTATCTAAAGTTTTGGCGGCGCTTTGGGGGACGTGCGCCGTTTTTTGGCGAATCACTAGATGACACGTCATCGTAATGATGAGTTTTTACCTCTTCGCATTCCGGAGTCGTGTCGTCGAAGCTGCGCCCCTCTTTTGGCGAGTAATGAGCTGCCACGTCATCGTAATGATGAAAGTTCATTTCGCACCCTTCGATGGCGCCTCTTCGTTTCTCAACTTTTTCTATAAAAACTCTTTTCTGCCTTCATATCTTCATTTCATTTTCTTCTGCAAATTTCAGGTAATTTCTCTCTCTAGACTTTTTCTCCGACTTCTCTCTCTAGATTTAAAGTTTTCCGCTAGTTTCTCCGATGTCTTCTCTTCCCAAGACGAGTTCGGTTCGTTCCCGATCGGCTTCTGATTCGACAAGAAAATCGGCAGGGCGACCAGTAAGGTCCGATGCGAGGCCGTATCAAGATAACTCTAGATTACTTCCGAACGTGGGTTCGGCTTTTGACCGTGCAGGCGATCCGGAGGTTCGCTCTAAAACCAGCACATCTGCTTCGGCGCCGGGGCCTTCTACTGAACCGAAGAGGGTCAAATTGTCGGCGAAAAGCGTCCTGATCCCTACTTCGGCGTCTGGACCTATTGCTAAGCCGAAGAAGAAAATAAAGAAAGTAGTTCACACTTTCGAGCCCTCCAAGAGTAAACTCTCCGGCACTCTTAGCAGGATCCAGGCTCCTTCTGGGGCTAGCGAGCCATTGGAGTTGCTTGAGCCAGAGCCGAATTAGAGACCCTGGGATTGTCCTCCCGGGTAAATTTGTTTATACAAACAGATGTTTACTTCGGGGGGATTGTGGTTTCCTCTTACTCGGCTTCTCGTGGACTACATCGAGGAGCGGAGGATCGCCCTCTCTCAGCTGACCACTCCCTGCGTTGGAATCTTGTTGCTGCGATGGTAGCGTCGAAAGAGTTAGGGATCGAGATGACCCTTCGTCTCTTCAACGAAATTACGCGGGTTAGTAAGAATCACTCGCTCCCTGGCACGTGGTCGATCTGCTGGAGACCCGGATTTAGGCTGACGTCGGACACGTCGGTCAAATTTTCTAAATGGTGGGACAAGTACTTCTTCGTCCGTGTCAACTCGGCATCTGTCTTAGACGTCGATAGGGTGTACCAAACCAAATGGTCGCCTTGTGTTGGTAGGTTCTTCAGATTTTTTCTTTTGTCTTTGATTCTCTAACTGATTTTCTCTTCGTCCTTTTCAGCTCTCTTCTCGCCATTCTACCATCTCCCGTCGGAGTACGAACCGTTCAAGGAAGCATTTCGGAGCCGAACGGAAGTGTTGTGGACTGAAATTCTTCGGCAACAAAAAGTTTACTTTGCATCGTTAGGCGGTTAGTTCGGCTATACTGACTTGCATTTTTTTTTTTTTTTTTTTTGCATTCCCCTCAGATGGCGCCAAATGTTAAAACAGGGTTCGGTCTCGGGACCGAACTGAGATGATTAAGATAGAAGAGTGTCGGAAAACTCGTTAAGTGATAATTTGGGCGAACATGTAGAACCGAAGTGAGATGAGATGTAAAAGATAAAGTGCCGAACATAAAATATGATTAAGAACTCGGAGTTCGTTTGTTTATAGATTGATTGTTTGATACAATGACGAAGTGAAAGTATATGTTTGTAGTAGTTTCTCTTTGTAGATTCTCTCTCTAAAATTCGGATCCTTTCCTTTTGAGCCGGAACTCTCTATTTATAGTGAAGTCCTTTGATCCTTGGCGGGGTTTTGCTCTTTTGGCGGGATTACTTCGGCGCATGCTCGACATACGAAAAGTTGTTTTGTCGAACATGCCTTTGCATTTAATGCGGTTGTCGAGCGTGCCTTTGCATTAAATGCCAGTTCGGCTGACCTCTGTGTCCTGCAGGTTCGTACTGACACCTCTGTTGACTGAACCACGGCGCCGTGCAGACGTCACCTGTGTCAGTCCTGGCAGGTCCGTACCGATATCATTGTGTCGCGCATGCTTCCTTTGACAGTGGGCTTCGGCTTAGTTGGGCCTTACCTTCGTTGGGCCTTTGTGCCGAACTCCGAACAGAGCCCACCGAATTCTCTTGGTGACTTCAGAAATGGGTCAGGCCTGAGTGGGCTTAGGCCCACCCTTAACAGTAGTAACACCTAGTAACATACACCCTTAAGAAAGCACTATTCAAGTAGTAACAACTAGTAACATACACACCTAAGAAAGCACTAGTCATGTAGTAACATACATTCTTAAAACAACACTTATTCAGGTAGTAACATACACCCTTAAGAAAGCACTATTCAAGTAGTAACATACACACTTAAGAAAGCACTAATTCAGACAGTAACATACACACTTAAGAAATCACTTATTCAGGTAGTAACATACACTCTTAGAAAGCACTTATTCAGGTAGTAACATACACTCTTAAGAAAGCACTATTCAGGTAGTAACACCTAGTAACATACACTCTTAAGAAAACACTATTCATGTAGTAACATACACTCTTATGAAAGCACTATTCAGGTAGTAACACCTAGTAACATACACTCTTGAGAAAACACTATCCATGTAGTAACATACACTCTTAAAAAAACACTTATTCAGGTAGTAACATACACTCTTATGAAAGCACTATTCAGGTAGTAACACCTCGTAACATACACTCTTAAGAAAACACTATTCATGTAGTAACATATACCCTTAAGAAAGCACTAATTCAGGCAGTAACATACACACTTAAGAAAGCACTAATTCAGGTAGTAACACCTAGTAACATACACTCTTAAGAAAGCACTAATTCAAGTAGTAACATACACACTTAAGAAAACACTAATTCAGGTAGTAACACGTAGCGTATACCTCAGCGATCCTAGTGGAACATTCGATATGGGCAGATTGTCGAAATTACTGACCGATATGGAACCAAAACTCCAAAATCAAGAAGTGTTATGGGGACAATCCTGCAACAAAAGTAGACATAGGGAACCATGTCAAACAAAAATGCTATAGCTCACAAAATAAACCAAACCAGAATACATAGAATTAAATGAGATTCAAAACACACATATACCTCTCTAGAGAAACCAAAGAAGCTAGACATTGTGTTTTGTGTAAAAAGAATACTAAAGAATTGAGCCCGAAACACAAACAATGTAAAGCTTATGACAATAAACCAAAGCAAGTTTCATTACAGAGCAAATATAAAGTCAATAAACCAAAAGTGTTAAGCTTTAAGACACAAAAGTGAGATGAATTCAAATGTGTTTCGGAGAGTATAAATTCAATTAAAGGCTCAAGATTTCAACAATTATAAAAGAACCCATTAACATATTCAAAGAAATAAATCAAAGGAGTTTCTAAATTTGGCATAAAACTGCTAAAAAAGAGACATAGATTGAGACTTTTGGTTCGAACCATAGGGTTTCGTAATCTAAGAGAACTCGAGAAACCCTTCTAGTATTATTACAGGTAGAAGATGACGAAGAAACTTTCGTTGTTAATCATTTATTTCTTCTTTGCTTTTGTCTTCTTCTTCTTCTTCAAATTTGGGTTTCGGCGAAGAAGGGGGAGGAAGAGGATGTTTATGATTGATAAAAAAAGTTTTGGTGTCAATTTTGAAATTTGAGAAAGTTTTTAGGCAGTGAATGGGAAACTTGTTTGTAATATACTAATATATACAGTCAAAGAAATAAATAAAAATTATGTTTAGTTTTAAATTTTTTCGTAACTTTTTTCTTTTTATCATATGTAAATAAATAATTACAAATTTCTTCAAAAAAATTATTTGGTTATGGCCCTATGGGTATGTTAATTAGTGTACAAATTTACAATACATTGTGTGTATAGATATTGTTGATTTTAATATGTTAACTCTTTCACTTCTTATCTTTCACTTTGATATATATAAAATTTCTTTATCAATTATTATTATTATTATTTTCTTGAGGAATTCACAAAATTACACTCTCTTTCGACTATTATTCACAAAACTACTCCTAATTTAATATTTTTAAATATTTACATTCTTTCAAAATTTTAAAAGGTTGATGTAGCCTTTAAAAAATTACCAAAATTAAAACATTTTTATTTAAATTCGCTAATTAGTGTTTATGATATAGTATTTAAGAGGTAAATATTGTCTGGGTAGGGTTTATTTGGTTTTAGTTTTGAGTATTTAGATACAATTTTAAAAATTGACTATAAAATAATGTAATTTTTAATAATACAATTCAAACAAGTAATTTTGTAATTTCTCTAATAGTTAAGTATTTATTATTTAATTTCGTTTTAATACATTTTTGATATATCTAGATAAAGTTATCCGATTATATGTTTTCAAGTTTTATTTTTAACTAAAATTATCCGATTATCTGGTTTTAAAAGTTTCATTTTATTCAAATCCCAAAAATTGAAGGTAGTCAAAATCAAAATTAAGAGTGTATTTACACGAACCAAAATACAATCAAACATAATCTTAAATTGTCGCATTTTAACTTTAATAAACCGAACCACTAACGATTAACACACATATAATGACGACAAAAGAAGAAAATTTCTCTTCTTCTTATTATTACCCTTTCTTTTTATGTATATGTCACTAAAAATGAATTAAAAACTTTATTAATTAAAAACTTTATTAATTAAAAACTTTATTAATTAAAATCGTTCCTCAAAAAAAAATCCACAAATTCGAAATCGGACCTTGCGTTCTCGTCGGAGAGAAGAGGGTTTCGAAAAACGGAGGAGGAGGAGTATGGATCCCAATTTAGAAAACAGCGATTCAGATTCTCTTTTCAACGAAAGTAGATTTCTCCGACCGTTTTTTGGGTTCGTACATAGATAAGCTTTAGGCCCAAAATAGTAGAGTCAAATAGTATGAACCTTTTTGGAATGATATTTACTCCAACAGTTTGTGTATCTCACGCGATGAGATCTGATTCTTCTCATTAGCTGTAAAAAAAAGGACAGTAACAGAGGTTGACTGTAGGGTTTGTTTCAATTTTTGTAAAACAAAAACAAAATATGTCTCTTCTCTTCTCTATAAGCTTCTCTCTCACTTAGTCTATTTTCTGTAAAAATCAAAACTTTGTAACCAAATATATTTCGACTTTTAGCTAATTTCTCGGTAGTAATGTCTATCTCTTCTTGTCCTTGGTTACCCAATTTCTCTGAAATTCCATAGCTTTTGTCTATAATTTCTCTCTTCTCTCTCTCTCTCAAAGTGTTCTTTCATGGCTGCAAGTGTTGAGCTTCCCCGTTTTTTTAGTGTATTTCTTTCCCACTATAGCTCTGAATCCTTTGTAAGTTTATTCATTGTTCTTTTTTTTTTGAATTTAGGCACAAAATAGTAAAAGTGTTAAAAACGTATTTACACAAATAAAAATACAATCAAACATAATCTTAAATTGATTTTGTCAAAATCCGGTTTAAGTTTAATAAATCGAACCAATTATTAGTTAAACCCACTAACGATTAACACACATATAACGACGACAAAAGAAGAAAACCTCTCTTCTTCTTATTATTACCTTTCATTTTATCTATCCGTCACTAAATAATTAATTAAGAACTTTATTAATTAAAATCGTTCCTCAACAAAAAAAAATCCACAAATTCGAAATCGGACCTCGCGTTCTCGTCGGAGAGATGAGGGTTTCGAAAACGGAGGAGGAGGAGTATGGATCCCAATTTCGAAAACGGCGATTTCGGATTATGTTTTCAACGAAAGTAGACTTCTTCGACCGTTTTTTTGAATTCGTACATAGATAATGTATTGCAGATTTGGCCTCTTTGCACTTTGGAAGCTAATTAAACTTTGATTAGGTTGGTTTAGTTTAGTCTTAAGTAGAAATCCAATGATTAAATCATGTGGTTTAGAGAGTTTGTATTTGTAGTAGTTGTTAGTGTTTATATAGTTATCTTTATCCATGAAATTTATGAAAGTGTGGAAACTCCCAGTCAACTGATGAACAGACAGATTTCACTCGGAAAGAGCCGAGCTCAAACGCTTAACACACTTTATTAGATATCTCTTTAGGTTTCTCTTTACAAGACACAGCCCAAACTGGCTATTACGCAATCTACCATATTGCCCCCAGACGCTATCTAATAAACTAATTGATCTATTGCAACACTGAGGTTTTTCCTAATATGTACAATAGATCGAACACTCACTTAAACAAAAATGATCATCCATGAGAATAAGCGGCTTAGAGTGTTAACTTTTTTTCTCAACACCTCTAAGCCCTTATATACTAATTTCAAACCCTAAAACACGCCGAATATAGAAGATCCCATATCTTCATTAAATCGGGAATATTTCCTTATTTTTCTCTTAGGAAATATTTCATTGATTCGCTATCTCCCATAACGAATCTTCCTCCCTTGTTCACCACGCCTTCTCCAAATAAGGCAATCTTCTTGTTAAAACTTGTTTCCTTTCGCTTTTCCAAGTTCGAAATATCATGAGCTTCCCTCAGATGTTTGCTGGCTCCTCAGCCTTCTGACGATCCTCAGCCTCTGAATCTAGCTGCATCTTCAATCTCCCCATTTTTTATCTTATTTTGACAATCCAGTAATCCTGCAAGATGATAGACAAAACCAGCACACAAAGCACACAACAACAGTAGCAAAAACCACCATGCATTTAAAACATCAACGAACCGAATAAATGGACCAAGTCCAAAGGTTCATTCACACAAGGGTTTAAAAAAAACATAGAACTCCACAGCTCCCCCCCTTAAACCTTAGCCTACACCTACAACTAACTAACCCAAAATCCCACACTTTCCCCCTGCATCAGTACTACATCTAAACATCAGTGTGAGTCTCATCATCACTACTTTCTCCCCCCCCCCCCCTGCTTGATTGCATAAATCAGTTAAAAACATTCAGTTAAGCAATATGGAGAGTTGTGATTAGAAATACTTACATGCATCAAGAGCAGTCTGGAGAAGCAGAATGGCTGACTGAATTGCAACTCTCATGTTTGACAAGCCTGAGTATGAAGCTGGAATCTGGATTGATGTCCTCACAGGCTTGACAGCTGAGACCTTCTACCTTTTGGGCTTGGTGCTCTGAACCTCCAGGAAGACAAACCCTTAACGCTGAAGCATCCTGGTGATGAGAGATGGGTATGGTAGGAGAAACTTGAGATCTCAACCTTTGGCCATGTTCAGCACATTGTCGTATATGCGCAGAAGGTTGATGTCTCTCAGCAAGGTCTTGATCAATGGCATTTCATCGAAGTCGATCATAACTCGTTCTTCAATGACGTTCCTTCTGAAGAACGATGATTCATGATCGAGTCTCCCCGCCCCATTGAGTCACCTCCCTGAGAGCTGGAAGCACCAATAGATCGTTGAGATCTCTTCCGGGGTTCCGTCTTGGGTATCCTCTTCCTTTTCTTCTCCGACTGGGATTCTGACGAGGAAACCTCCACAACAACGCCATCAATCGGGGCCTTTAACCTAGGCTCTAGTTCTTCAGGATTTTCTTCCTCCTTCTGCGGAAGCTTCTCCCTCTCTTGATGTTCTCTGGCGATTGTTGTCACCATCAGATATAGTCTAGAGGTTTTCTCCTACTCCGGTGTCACTTCGGATTCTCTAGTCTCTTCGTCTTCCTGGGGATCTTTCGGAGCTACATTCTCCTCTATGATCTCCTCGTCCCCTGATTTGACTTTACAACCTCGAGCTTCATCGACAATCAGAAAATCAATGGTCTCCTTGAACTCATCGCTACCTTGCATGTCAGACGATTTGGCCACCATTGTTTCAGCGCTTTGTACTTGAGGCGGTGGTGGCGATAGCTTTTTGACCCAACTTTTGATTCTGGTGAAAAGAGCAGATATCAACAGGCGGTTGTGAGATGATAATGACCTTTTCTCTTTCGTATCACCTTTTATAGTGAAACCCTATCTTTGCAATTTTGAGCTTTTCTAATCTATTGGGCCTGCACACACTCAACAAACGGATCACGACACCAACTTCCAAAACCCTATCTCATCACAGTGAAATGTTGAATCCCTTTTCAAGTATGATTCTTTTAATTTTTTTCATGACTTAACAATCTTCACATGCAAACACATTTGTCATAATTAGTGAGTGACCCAGAACAACTATAAATCACATGAGCAGAGTATTTAAATTCATTTAAAATTCAATATTTACCTTGTTGAAATCCGCCTGACGAAGCTGAGACACCATTAGACGCATGGGACTTCACAGGGACAATGTTCATGGTGGTAGATAGTTGCAACTCGCATGTCTGATGTCTAGCTTTCACATTCTCCCACCTTTATCCTGATACTTGACATCGTTTTCAACCTTCTCTGTCGTCCAAGGTGGCTGAAATTTCCTTTGGATGAGGAGTGAGTCTTTCTCTCATTTGTTTGTGAACCATCACTTGATTTCTCAGGTTCCTCAATAGTTTATACTTTTTCCCAGCTGAGTGAGAACCATCACTTGACTTCTCAGGTTCATCAAGAGGACTCTTGCACAACACACAATTTTTTTTTGTGTTGTTTTCCCTTTTTTGTTTACCTCCTGATCCTCAGCGCGTTGTACACCCAACAACAGATATGTACTTATCAACATTCAGAACGGTGAGACAAGCAGCTCTTTTCCACCAGACACTTGAGATCGCTTGTGATGAATTGACTTGTATGAACATTGTGCCCTGTTTATCCTTGTCACAAGCATCTCAACTCACAAGGCAAATTAGATTTCAGAAACACCAATGGACTTTCTTAAATCAACGAATCGATTAAAGTCCAGCGGCTTGGTTAAGATATCAGCCATTTGAAACTCAGTGCCCACATGATCTATAATTATCAGTTTCTCCTCAACCAATTCACGAACAAAATGATGTCTAATGTCAATATGCTTAGCTCGTGAATGTTGAACCATATTTTTAGATATATTAATGGCACTAACATTGTCACAATGAATGAGTAGAGTTCCAAAATACATACCATAGTCTTTAGCCATCTGTTTCATCCACGTGAGTTGAGTGCAGCAACTTCCCAGTGTGATGTATTCGGCTTCAACCGTTGATAGAGACACACTGTTATGTTTCTTGCTATGCCAGGAGATCATATTGTTACCCAGAAAGAAACATCCACCACTTGTGCTTCTGCGGTCATCTATGCACCCCTCCCAATCCGCATCACAATACCATGCGAGATTCTAGTTCGTATCTTTGGTATATACGAGCCCCAAATCAGTTGTTCCCTTGACATACCGTATGATTCTCTTCATAACAATGAGGTGATACATCTTGGGCTTTCCTTGATACCTTGCACACACTCCCACACTCAAGCAAAGATCAGGTCGACTGGCTGTGAGATACAACAGACTGCTAATCATACCACGATACATGCGTTGATCCACATCTTCACCATGCTCATCTGCCGACAGCTTGGTTTTAGTACTCATAGGAGTTCTTGCAGCCTTGCTTTCTTGCGATCCGAACCGTGTTACCAAGTTCCTGGCATAGGTACTCTGAGAAACTGAGATGCCTTCATCCATTTGTTTAACTTGTAACCCGAGAAAATAGTTCAGCTCTTCGGCCATACTCATCTCAAACTCTTGGGTCATTGTCTTGACAAACTCATCCACCAGTGTTTGGCTTGTTCCTCCGAAGATGATGTCATCCACATAGATTTGGACAACCAGGAACCTCTTTGGATTGGTGAAGAGGATTAAGGTCTGATCCACACTACCCCGTTGATACCCTTGCTCTGTTAGAAATACCGCCAACCGTTCGTACCACGCACGTGGTGCTTGTTTCAGGACATAGAGTGCCTTCTTGAGTTTGTAAACATACTCAGGATGATCTGGATTCAAAGCCTTTTGGTTGCTCGGTGTATACCTCTTCTTGAAGAATCCCGTTCAAGGAAGCACTTTTCACATCCATCTGATGCAACCGAAAGTTCATCAAGCAAGCCATCCCTAGCATGAATCGGATTGAATCAAGTCTGGCTAGTGGTGCAAAAGCTTCTTCAAAGTCCACCCCTTCGATATGAGAATAGCCTTGAGCCACCAATCGAGCCTTGATTTTCACAACATGTCCAAGATCATCAATTTTGTTCTTGAATATCCACTTGGTTCCTATTATGTTGACATGAGCCGGTCTTGGAGTCAGATCCCACACTTGAGCTCGATCAAAGTTTTCCAGCTCCTCATGCATCGTTCTGATCCAAAACTCATCCAGCTGAGCTTCTCGATGGTCCTTCGGCTCCAACATCGAGACAAAACAGGTGAACCGTACCATCTTCTGAAGGTTGGTATGTCTCTTCCTGGTGACTTGCTCACTTATCACATCTTCAATAACATCTTGGTGAAAGTGATTTTTATGGACTTGAACTTTCTGGAGCTTAATCACATCGGTTTCTGAATCAAGATCTTCAAGCTTCTGAGATTCTGATATTGGACCCATCAAGTCCATGTGCATGAGATCCAGAGCACTGGTTGATCTGATGTCAGTCATGTTCTTGTGTTGAAATTCCACCTGCTTCCTTTTGGGGCACGACCCACACACAAATGAGGATTCTTTTTTGAGTTTAGGAATTCCTAGCAACATTTCATGCTTTGTCAGTTTGATCATAGTCTTCACATTCATGTGTCCCAGACGGTTGTGCCACAATTGAACATCGTTGGTCTGAGTAGCAGTCATGCACCTAAGATTTTGGTTCCATACATAGCAATTGTTTGATGCCCTTATCCCTCTGAGCTGGACATTTCCCGCTTCATCAATGACATGACACTCTCGCTGGGTAAATGTGACTGCCAGTCCATCATCACACAGTTGATTGATGCAGATTAAATTAGCTTTGAGTCCATCAACCAGGTAAACATTTGCCAACTTAGGTTTGGTGTCACCAGTGAGCTTACCCTTACCTTTGATCTTTCCTTTACCACCATCCCTAAAAGTGACTTTTTCTCCAGAGATCTTCTCATAATTTTGAAGGTGCTCTGACTTACCAGTCATATGTCTGGAGCATCCAATGTCAAAGTACCACTTGTTCTCATCAGCAACTGGTTGAACCATCTTCGAAGTGTGAGCAGCATAGCAATACATGTCTTTCTTCATGACCCACACTCGATGTAGTTCTGCTTGTCTGTTGAGTATCTGCTCATGGAAATCAGTCGTCTGATACATCCTTTGAAATAGTAACAATATTCTCGAATGTGTCCATACTCACCCGAGTAGTAGCACTCATTTCGTTCATGTGGATTAGGTGTCCAGGGAATCTTACGCGCAGGAAACCAGTTGCGATTGACCTTAGCGGTAGTCTGGTAGGTAAACATCTAAGGGATGTGCCTCTGATGGACTGGGACTGGTTTTGGATGTGCTGCTTTGACAAACTAGGTCTTCACGTCTCGCAAGTGAAACTTGTTTCCTTGATACCCCATACCCCACTTTGCATTACCGGTACGTCCTACAGTTAGGACCTTTTCCAGATCCTTGGTACCCTTGGTCAGCATCTTGATCTTCTTCATCTGTTCACTGATCTGATTCTCAAGCAGCTGATTCTTCTCAACCGCGGATTTGATGTCAGGATTGAGAGATTCGATCTTAGCTAGAAGATCCTCCTTGTCATTGACAAGCTTCTGATTTTCTTCTTGAAGTTTCAACGACACTGCAACAAGATCATATTTCTCCTTGATAAGCTTCTGGTTATCACTCAGTAGTTTTAGCTGTACCTCAAGCAGATATATGTTTTCACTCCGAAGTTTCAACAGATTCCCTACTAGCGCTTGATTGTCACTTACAGTCACAGACTCGTCATCTGATTCAGACTCCGATTCCACCACACTGAGGTAAGCAACCATATTAATCATTCCCTTTTCTTCCTCATCTGAATCCGATTTACTCCAAGAGACATACGATTTTTCACCATTCTTCAGAGTATTTGCACAATCAGCCCTCTGATGACCGTATCCTTTGCACTCGAAGCACTGAGTTCCTTCCTTTGTCTTGAGATTTGGACAGTTACTCTTGTAGTGAACAAATCCTCTACACTCATGTCATTGAACATCACTTCTTTGATTAGTGCGGTCTCCTTCACCTTTTGGCTCAGACTTGTAACTAGACCCGTTGAACTTGTGTTGTCCACGCTCCATCTTCTTGAGATACTTCCTCACAATCAACCCAACTTGATCTTCCAGATTATCACAACTTGGTGATTGATTCTCAGCAACCAGAGCAATGGACTTCCCTTTTGTTTCACCTTTCCGAAGCTGTTGTATCTCATGAGCTTGCATCATACCAACAACTTGGTCAAACTTAATTTTATCAGAGTTGAGAGATACTTTTATGGCAGCTTTGTGAGCTTCGAATTTGTCTGGCAAGCTTCTGAGGAACTTCTTCACCATCTTCTTTTCCTTGTAAACTTTTCCCATAACTCGCGCTTCATTGGAAATAACACTCAGCTTTCCACTGAACTCATCAATGGTGTCACTGTCTTTCATGGTCAGCGTTTCGAACTAAGTCGACAGGTTGTCAACTATGGTTCTTCTGACTTCCTCAGTTCCTTCGTAGAAAACTTCCAGAGAATCCCAATCTTGCTTGGCTGTGGTGCATCCTTGCACTCTCGTGAACTGGTCTTCAGACAACGAGCACCAGATTATGGACAGTGCTTTGTTGTTGAGTTTGGAGGCTGCTTTTTCCTCAACGGTCCACTGATTCTTTGTCTTGTCGATCTCCTCCGACTTTTCATTCATGACTTTCGGATGAATCCAACCATCTTCAACAGCTGTCCAAGCATCTTCGTCGATACCACGAATCAACTCTTTGATTTGCACCTTCCACCATCCATAATTTTGAGATTTTAGTATCGGCAACTTGTTCATCGACATGTAGTGTTGAGAGTTCTCCATACCTTGCGTCCTAGATCTCACATGTTTGAAAGAAACACCTTTTCTTGGTCAGATGCAGGCTCTGATACCAATTGAAAGTGTGGAAACTCCCAGTCAATTGATGAACAGACAGATTTCACTCGGAAAGCTCCGAGCTCAAACGCTTAACACACTTTATTAGATATCTTTTTAGGTTTCTCTTTACAAGACACAACCCCCAAACTGGATATTACGCAATCTACCATATTGCCCCTAGACGCTATCTAATAAACAAACTGATCTATTACAACACTGAGGTTTTTCCTATTTTGTACAATAGATCGAACACTCACCTAAACAAAGATGATCATCCACGAGAATAAGCGGCTTAGAGTGTTTATATACTAATCCCAAACCCTTATATACTAATCCCAAACCCTAAAACACGGCGAATATAGAAGATCTCCATATCTTCATTAAATCGGGAATATTTTCTTATTTTTCTCTTAGGAAATATTCCCTTGATTCGCTATCTCCCATAACGAATGTTCCTCCCTTGTTCACCACGCCTTCTCCAAATAAGGCAATCTTCTTGTTAAAGCTTTTTTTCCTTTTGCTTTTCCAAGTCCGAAATATCATGAGCTTCCCTTAGCTGTCTGCTGGCTCCTCAGCCTTCTGACGATCCTCAGCCTTCTGACGATCCTCAGTCTCTGAATCCAGATGCATCTTCAATTTAGTTCACAGTGTTGAGTTTTGATGCTCTGCTTTTGTTTATATGGCAGAGGAAGAAGCTGTTAAACTTTCTGTATAGCAAACTCTCTAAGTGTCACAAAAAAACAGCACTTTCTTTATTAGATGTGCTTATGGCTGCCGAAACATCCCTATTTTCTATCAATCTCGTCCCCTAGCCGTCCCCAATCGCGATACCGTCCCACCAATTCTAAAACGTCCCGGAGCCGTCCCCTTGCCGTCCCCACGCCGTCCCCGTCCCAGAAACGTCCCCAGGACAGGTGCGCCACCGGTTTAGCCATCCCCGTGCATCCTAGGTTGTTGCTTCCTGCATGAGGTTGATTATTGCAGTAGACTTCTCTTAAACATGCCTATGACGTCCCGATTCAGCTTTGCCTCTATCTCGAGCTTCCTTTCAAGTGTTAGAAAAGAAGTTTCTTGCCTCCCTCCCGCTATCACCAAGTAACTAAAACTCCAATGGTTTGTACTCGAGTGTTGTTTTAATTCTTGTATTTCATCATGCGTTACTATTTTTCTTTTGGTTACAGGTCTCAGGATGAGGTTATGGACTTACCATTTGGCTGCAATAGAGGTGATTCCTATCCGTAGAGATATATCCTTGGTTTGGTTCACGCCTTGCGCTCTATATCCGCTTGACATAGATGATGTGTGTCGAAAACTGAAAATGAGAAGTGGACACGTTAGTATAGGAAGTGGTTAACATATAGTTTCTTTTTCGGAGATGCTCTTTAGGGACGATAGAGTTTCGACTTCTTCCTCTTCCCTTCTTCTTCTTTTTGTGTGGCAACAAGAGAAAATTGTGCATTGAATTTGTATTTTTGTTTAGTTTTTGATAAAGAGATCGTATCTAATACATATGTTTGTATGTTTGGTTCTTTTGAGTAGATTTCTTTTATCCTCTAAAGATATATATATATATATAGAGAGAGAGAAAAAAAAAAACAGAGAGTTATTAGCATTCTCATGGATTCAACTTCAATGCTTTTTCCACAATTTTCCTCTTCTTGATGACACATTTTGTGTGGATGTATCTCTTCTATTTTACTTGCAAGACCCAAAAAAACTCAATACTCATGAGACTATATGAAACTATCTATTTCTTCTTGGTGACTTTTTTCTTCTTAAATGCTATTGATAAGCTTACAAAAACCAAACGAAAGAAAATGGTTATAAGCTTATAATGTATACAAAACCGGTCACTAGTTGCATTTGGTTTAGTTAAACTTCGGTTACACTTTGCCTTACATTTCTTCAAAAAAATTGGCTACATTACAACACATTATATACCAAAAAAACTAACTATATAAGGTAGTGTAGTAGTAGTCTTGCTTTGTTGAACCAAGTCAATAATTGTTGGTACTATCCTCATGGTCCGTAGCGCGGAAAATATAGGCATTGTGATGAACCATTTTATTCTCCGAATTAGTTGGTTCGAACACGCATACATCACCAATGCACAGGTTGTTGTCTTGTACAAACTTCTTCCACCCGGTGAATATCCCACCTTGACCACCACGAGAAACACGTATGATAAAACTCATGAGCCATTTCGTTTGACCTATCTGCATCACAACTTTTTGAGGCTTAAAAGACATGTTTTCGGCGCACCATTTCTTTGGGATTGTCTGTTTTGTTTTCAAGAAAAAAGAATTAACATCAAACTCTTTCGTTTCGTCCCGTTAGTTGAAGCTTCACGTAGATTAAAGACATTATACAAAAGCAGGGATGCAAAAGTCTTACCAAAAAACACCTTCTTAGTACATGAGAGTGTTTCATTACAATTAAGAAACCATTCGGCGAAACGGCTCTTGTAGCTTGACATAAAGCTTTCTGTTTGTAAATCTCAGGAACACTCTTTGACGAATTCATCTCGACATCTTAACACATTCAACAAGAAAACACATTTTAGTATCAAGATAATAAAAATTTAGAAATCTGTGGTATTAGACACATTAATAAACCTAGTTAACATCCAAGAAAAATGAAACAATAAGTGACTCATACCAACTTTACCATCAAGATTGTCATGACTTGTTTCTCCGCGCATCTTCTTGGAAAGGCGAAGGGGATACTTCCCTGCATCGGTTCGTCTCTTACTACTCAGAGACATTACCTGATGAGGCTGTCCAGATTCTGCATCAATGACAGAGTTGTTATGTACTTCTTGCTGAAAACCAGTCTGAGACACTCCAAGACGCGGCGTATCAATATCGATATCGATGAGGTCTTCTAGCTCATAACCAACCGGTTCTAGTACAAGTTGCTGGTTAAGTTTGAATTCAACATCACCATGGTTAGTGTCTCTCTTAGGTAATCTTGAAGAAGCTGTTGAAGTAAAATCTACACCATTGTTCTCACTAGTAAAAAAAATCAAAATACCCACGAAAAACCCACAGAAATTTTTGTGGGTATGTTGCCCACGAAAAGCCACCGAAATTTTCGTGGCAAATCTACCCACGAAAATTTTCGTGGGTATTTCGTGGGTATATTCATAAACCACGAAAAACTCACGCAAATTTTCGTGGCAATTTACCCACAATAATTTTCGTGGGATTTTCGTGGGTACTCGGACAAACCACGGAAAACCCATGAAAATTTTCGTGGGTAGGCTGAAATTTTTTAAAAAAAATAATAATCCAATTTTGATTTACGAAATTCTAAATTTAAAAATTAAAATTAAAATCGAATTAGAAAGAAAAAAATGTTTTATAATTAAAACCGCAAATCAAATAGTTTAACAAAATTCAAAGTTATATAAATAATAAAACATTTGTTGCAAAATACAAAAACTACGGGCTATAATCAAAATTCCCAAGAGAGTTCAGGTGGGTTGTATTGAACTCCTCGAGCTGGATCGGGCCTTGCGGCACTAGAGTCGGGTCTAGCGTGCCTTTACTCAGGTCTTCTGGCTCCTCTGGGACTTGACCTGGCCCCGCCGAGCTGGAAGCTTCAAGGCGATCTAACCTTTGTTGAATGGTAGTCTTGAACGCTTCAAATTCACCGCAAAAATCCCCTTGTGTCGACGACGGATAAGGGACGTACGGTTGATAGAACTGCATCTTTGCACTACCTACGCCGTAGGCCTCTCCATATCTTGGGTTGAGCTTATGCATATTTAAACATTACATAATTAATAACAAAAGATACAAAAATTATAGAAATAGAAAATGAAAAAATTTACCTCCAAGTATAATCGGTTGACTCTTTGCGTATAAGACTCATCACCCTGTGAATAAGCCGTGCTCGACGGACCTTCGTATTGAGAAGCCTCTTCTTCAACCTCCCTAACGATTCCCTCAATGTAGGGATCACTGAAGGTGCCATCAGCGCGTCGATGTGTCTTCTTGACCAAATCAAGAAGAGAGTGATACCCGGATTGGGGATCCTCTTGCTACTGTATTTGTTAAAATCAAACGTATACATTAATGTTAACATTAATAACGAAAATAAATTTATTCGTATGTATTTATTAAACTTACCAAATTATAATTGATTTTGGAGAAGGAATTGGGACCGCCGTAGTGGACGTGCATTGTAGTGCCGTCTATAGGAGTTTTACGGCTTGTTGCCGTCTTCTCACTTTTCGATTTCGCTTTGGCAGTATTCCACTCTGCCAAAAGATGGTCCAATCATCACCGTTGATATAAGTAGGTCGCACTCCCTTTCTGTGCTTCCTACTTATCTCCTCGCCGATTCCCTTCTTTGTCTTTTCCTTCCACTCGAAAAAGACGAAGTCCTCGTGCATAGGATCCCAATTATAATTGGCCTACAACTCGAAACCACAATTATTAGTATAAAATTTTACACAATAAACGCTTAAATATTTTAAAATTGTAACTTACCACGAATGATCCCCACCAGTTCATAATTCTCTCATGTTTATGTTTTCTTACATCGGTCCAATTTTTCCAAGGACCCCAGAAATTGCCTTGCCACGTCTTTCAAATAAAATTGGTGACCGAGTCATCGATCCCAATCCTTAATAAAAATTTGTAAAACGTCATAAATACATTTTATAACACAATGCGTAATATATATATAATTGGTAAAAATATAAGATGATTAAATACCAAAGTGCTCCATTTCCTTATGAGGATAGAAGCAAGGTTGCGATCTCCTATGAGGCGATTCGTATACCGCTTGTAAGCGGTATTGATAATCAGCTGAAGCACCTATGGCAGATGGGGGGAGAACCAACTGCGACCTACTAGAACGAGATTATGTACCCCTAGACGAAGACATAACTACAAATAGAACCTAACAATCAAATTTTAAAACAAACAAAAGTTAATAACCTTTGTAAACTAAATTCAAATTAAAACAAACAAACAAACAAACATAAATTTATGTAAGAAAACATGGCATCACAAATTTTAGAACACTAATCAAGGAAAAAAAATATTATACTACGTAGTATATACCAAATTCGTTACAAAAACAATATAAAGTTTAAAATTATTGTTTTAAAATTCACATATCTTAAGTGAATTAAACAAAGATATCTTAAGTAAAAATCACATATGTTAAGTGAAATTCACATATTTTGTCACATATGATTAGTGTTTTAAAATTTATATCAAATTCATTACAAAGACAATAGAAAGTTTAAGTGAAATAAACAATTATCGAAAGACAAAATCCCTAAGATTTGTAATGGAGAAAATTGTTACAATTGTTTAATTTTTAGTTTAAATTGTTTATGACCTTATAATTATGAATGTTTAATTAGGAAAAATATTCATAACCTAAATCAAACAAAAAGATCTAAACAACAAGATCTAGATCAAACATAATCAACAACATTCATTATATAATGGTCAAACAACATAAGCAACAACAAGATCTAGATATAACAACATAATCGATCAACAATTATGATAATTCCACAACAATAAAAATTCAAACAACCAAATATACATAAATAAGTTAACATGAAGAAATAGTTGGAGTTTTGCCTGAAATCGCCCGAGAATCTGTTGAAATCGCCGGAGAAAATGTTGAAATCGCCGGTTTTTGTAAAAAGGAGATGAAAAGAAGAAAACAGTTGGCGGAAATTAGGTATGGGTAGAAGACGAAGTACCCACGAAAAAGCCACGAAAAAGCCACGAAAATTTTCGTGGGTACTTAAAAGCCACGAATAACCCACGAAAATTTTCGTGGGTAAGAACGAAAGCCACGGTTACCCACGAAAATTTTCGTGGGTAATTTTGTATAGTTTAAAATAATAAAACATTACATAATGTTTTATTTTTTTATTAATATAACACATTACATTACTTAATAATTAAACATACAATTTGTTGAAACTTATAAATTGACGCATTAGAGAATTGAAAATATTAAACATATTAAATATTTTAGACTATAAATCTATAAAACATATATATGTTTTATAAACTTGTCCAATTAATTGGTGACACATCCTCTACAAACTTATCAGAATCTTTTTTTCCCTTTTGTTTTTTTCTGGAGAATATAAAACTTCGTCACACATCCTTTGGATTACATCAAGAACTAAATTTAAGTTAGAGCTTTCTGGTCTTTGGGCAAAATCATCATCATAGTATTGATCATACGATTCACTTACAGGACTTCCACCGTAAATATCTGACTTTAATTGAGATGGTTGTAGCTCTTCAATTTCCTTACAGAAAACATCATCGGTGACCCGGTCAAAGTCATGTCCTTCTGGTTTCTTATCATATATTGGTGATTGAGTTTCATTTTCCCATGAGTAAGTTGGTATCTCTTGAGTGAATTCGTCAAACTGAGTTTCGGTTTCCCATGAATATTTTGGAAGAGGAAAAAACACTGGTGAGTTTTTTGATTCAGAGTTTTCATCACCTGAGTTTGAAGACATTTTTTTATATATGTTAAAGATATACACACCATCATATGTATTTATAGTTAAATTAAGATTTTCCAAATAGTGACAATACATTTATGAATTGTCAAATCATGTTGGAGTGTATTGGTTGTCCAACTAGCACTAGCACAAATTAATACAAATAAGATAATTCAAACTTTGATACAATATTTTTAATAAAAGAATTACAAATAAAATTGTTACATAAAGATGCACAAATTATTAATAAAAGCAAACATAAAAGCCATGAATATGCACTTATTGTAGTGGTGCATTACTAACTAAACACGTCTCTTAATGATCCATCTCAAATTTTAACAAGTGTTTGTCACAACAACCGTAATAGTCATTTGGACATTTGAAAATCAGATTTGGTTCTTCGTAATCATCTACAACCTCCGTCGATGTGGGTATTTTTAGTAATTTTTTTCAGCTCGGACTGGAGAGCGTGGTTTACGAGGCTTAGGTGAAGCACGTTAAGTACAACCATGACTCTGGTTCGTTGGGTTACTGAAGTGAATGGTGGAAGAAACATGGGTGTATGTTTCTGGTAAAGACTCTACTAAGGTCTTTATTATTTTATCTTCCTCTGAGCGATTAACATTTTTCTTGGACATGTTTATTTTGTATTTACTAATTTCCTGAAACAAGTCTATATTTATAGACTTAATAGAGATTTTTGTGGAGTTCTATGACCCACGAATAAAAACGTGGGTTTTTGTCGATATTTCGGTACCCACGAAAAACTGATGAAATTTTTTGTGGGTGGGAGTATACTTTTCGCAGTGGGTTTTCAGGGAGATGTCTTTTCATATGTACCCACGAAAAAACCCATGAAAATTTTTCGTGGGTGGGAGTATACTTTTCGCAGTGGGTTTTCAGAGAGATTTATTTTCATATGTACCCACGAAAAACCCATGAAAATTTTCGTGGGTAGGAGTACTTTTCGGAGTGGGTTTTGCAGGGAGTTGTCATTTCATATGAATTATCACTTCATATATAGTATCAGATTTGCAAGTGGCATATATATATATATACCCACGAAAAACCCTTGAAAATTTTCGTGGGTAAGAGTACTTTTCGAAGTGGGTTTTGCATGGAGGTGTCATTTCATATGAATTGTCACTTCATATATAGTATCAGATTTGCAAGTGGCATATATATACCCACGAAAAACCTATGAAAATTTTCGTGGGTAGGTGTTAAATTTTCGTATTATTCATGGTATTATAAATACATTGTCTATATGTTCATAATTTGTATTACATAACACTAGGAATTCCAAATCATTTATAAATTTGTTATGTCTTTCTCAAACCATTCTAGAAGATGGATGGATCTCCGTATTGATCCATCAACAAATACTGTCACCGAAGAATTTTGTACTGGGATAACTGTGTTCATCGAATTTGCTTGTCAACAACCATCATTTCAGGCAACCGGGAAACTCCTTTGTCCATATGCACGGTGCAAGAATGCAAAGCATCAAACAGTGACGGTGGTGACCCGTCATCTTTACACAGTTGGATTCAAAGGCGATTACTATGTTTGGAGTAATCATGGAGAATCTTTCATGGTTACAGGAGAATCCTCTGCTGGAACAAAATTTGATGGAAGAGCCATTCGTGAACGTTATCATCATCCTCATGTTGATGTACAAGAAACATTTCATGAAGCATTCGAAGATGTTCATGATATTCCAAACATAAAACGGAGAATTCGAAATTATATTTGGCTTCATGTATTCTACGCTGGAAGACGGAGCACAATATATCAGCGGGTGTTGTAGACGACATGGCTAGTACTATCAAAAGGATTCTACCAAACCCGAATACTGCTCCAGAGTCGTACTACGAAACAAAAAAAATTACAAAGACCCTAGGCTTACCCGTTCATAAAATTGATGTATGCGAGAACAATTGCATGTTATTTTGGCGGGGAGAAGATGCGACACTCGATCAATGTCGGTTTTGTCTTAGTGATCGATATCATCCGTGTAATGGTCATGGCAAAAAGATTCCAAAACAGCGAATGTTTTATCTTCCCATTACCGATCGTTTCAAAAGATTATACCAATGTCAATCAACTGCGGGACATATGCGTTGGCACGTCGATCATATTAATGTTGAAGGCGAAATGATTCATCCATCAGACGGGGCCGCGTGGAAACATTTCCAGAGCGTTTATCCGGGGTTTTCTTCTGAACCAAGAAACATCTACCTTGGAATGTCAACATATGGTTTTAATCCACTAGGCATGAGTGGACAGACACACTCGATATGGCCGGTGATAGTCACACCATACAATCTACCTCCTGGTATGTGTATGAATCGAGAGTTTTTATTCCTCTCGATTTTGGTTCCCGGTCCAACACACCCGAAAAAAATTCTAGATGTGTACCTTCAACCTTTAATCGACGAACTTCAACAACTGTGGATGCATGGCGCTAACGTGTACGATATATCATCACACAATTCGTTTAAGATGAAAGCGTCGCTTATGTGGACGATTAGTGATTTCCCAGCTTACGGGATGTTATCAGGGTGGATGACTCACGGACGCCTCGCATGTCCATATTGTATGGATTCAACCAATTCGTTCTGATTAACGAATAGTCACAAACACTGTTGGTTTGATTGTCACTGAAAGAACGATCACCCATACAGGCGGATTTGAGTTGTGTTCACTAAGTCTAAGGAAGTCCAAGATGAAGCACCGTTATGGCGTAGTGGAAGAGAAATATTGCACTCCATGAACCATATAGAAGGTCTGCAAATGAGTGTCGAGTGTGGTGGCAATGGACACAACGACCCTTGTAAAACGGTAAATGGTTATGGTCAATATCATAATTGGTACAAAAAATCAATTTTATGGTCTTTGCCGTATTGGGAGAATATGTTGCTTAGACACAACCTAGATTTTATGCATATTGAGAAAATTTTCTTTGATAATGTTATCAAAACTATCTTGAACGTCCCGGAGAAAACAAAAGATAACCTAAAATCTAGGCTAGATATGGCGATAATATGAAACCGTAGAGCGTTGGAGCTTACTTCAATTGAAATTTCTCTAGTTCCAATATTTCGCATGTCAAAGGAAGCGAAAAAGAAATTTCTATCTTGGTTGAAGAAAGAAATTCATTTTCCAGACGGGTATGCTTCCAACTTTGGTAGATGTGTGAACGGAATTAATGGTACTCTTTCTGGACTCAAAAGCCATGATTGTCATGTCATCATAGAAAGACTTCTACCTTTCGCTTTGATGGAATTATTGCCCAAGTCGGTACACGTAGCGATTTCAGATATGTATTTTAATTTTTTATCATACAAATATATAAATAAATAATTTTGTCAAATAATTTGTGCTGTTATTTTGATTACACAGAAATCGCTTTGTTTTTCCGAGACATTGCTGCCCCATCATTAAAAGAACAAGATGTTCAAACAATGAAGGAAAATATAGCTGTCAAGTTATGCAACTTGGAGAAGATATTTCCACCTTCGTGTTTTGATGTCATGGAGCATCTACCGGTACACCTTCCGGACGAGGCAATCTTAGGTGGACCGTTACAATATAGGTGGATGTATCCATTTGAGCGGTACATGTACCACTTAAAAAAAAGGTTAGGAACAAGGCACAAATCGGAGGGTCTATCGTAGAGCATTGTGTTCAAGAAGAAATATATGCGCTAGCTACCCATTGGCTTGGAAAACCAATCCCTCGAGCTAATGAAGGATGTCATGGTGAAAACATTTACCTCTACGCCTTTGACGATGTCCCAACATTGTTCAAACAAAAAGGAAGGTTCATTGGTAAATCTTCAAAGGGATGGATAACAGACGAAGAGTACAATGTTTTGCAAACGTTTCTAATGAATAATTGTCCCGAGTTAGCACAATATGAAAGATATGTTTAACCGGCGCCAAACATATTATATTCACTAATTAATTATAATTACTTTTTAATTATATAATTTGTACACGTAGGATGTTTGAAGATTTCACGCTAGCTACATATCCGGTATTGTCTGCTTCTAACCTACAGTTATTGAAAGACAATAACTTCGCAAGTTGGTGCAAAGATTATGTAAGTAATTTTGTAATGACTTTCTATATATATAATGTTTAATTTATGCATTTATTTTATTATTGGTTAATAATCAAAGGATGACAGAAATTGTGCCTCAGTGGCTCATTGATTTTGTACAAGGTCTAGTTCGTGCTTACACATCATGGCCATCGTATGCAACAAGAGGGTTCTTATTCCGCACATTTAGTAGGAATGCAAACAAAAAGACTCAAAATTTTGGTGTTTGCGCTAGGGGAACGACTGATACGGAATATTATGGTATAGTGGACGACATCATATTGTTTCTTGAGTACGGTGGCGGTGGCGGGTTGAAGGTGGTTATCTTCAAATGTTTTGGTATGACATCACTAGAGGAAGTGGAATGCGTATTAGTCGTTCGGGACTAGTGGATGTTGCTGCAGACAAACAGTATCGACAATATGATCCGTTTATTACTCCTTAACAGTGTGACCAAGCTTGTTACATATCATATCCAAAAGTTAGTAGGAGGCATGGGACGGAATGGTTAGCCTCTACGAAAGTGGTACACAGAGGTTTAAGAAATGCTACTCATATTTTTCAACAAGTCTTTCAAGAGGATTCTAGGAATACTACTGTTGCACTATCATGGTTGTTAAGGGTCGAGACACTCAATGTTGAAGACAAAGACAATTATGATGATTTACCCGATGAACATACAAACGGCATGTACACATCCGATAATGAGCTAACTGAAAACGAGTGTTCAGAAGATGATTCCTCTTACGATGATGAATAAAAATTGTGTATCAATGTGATCCTGAAATTTTTAATATATTATGTAATATAATTTTCGTCTTTGTTAAATTTATAACATCTTTAAAAAATGGTGGATTATTATTCAATCAATGATTTGTAGTATAATATGTTGTAGATTGTTGTATAATATTATGTGGGATATTATTTTTTTTTTCTAATGAGTTTAAACGACTACCTCTGTTTAAAACACCCGTGATTATTTACATGAGTTGAATAATTTGACGCCATGCATTAAATCACCGTCTGGTGGCCGACATTGCGTTAGACATTTAATGTTGACATGTCAAATCACCGTCTGGAGGCCGACATTGCGTTTGGCATTTAATGTCGACATCTCAAATCACCGTATGGTGGCCGACATAGCACACTAATTATATATAATTTCGAATAAGTTGTTTTTTCTTATATCCACAAATTAGTCGACACGTCAACCCTAAAAAACACATCGGTTGTGTCTATATAAATCGAGGTAATTTAACAGAAAAACATAACACAAAAACATATTTCCTCATGGCAAATCGTGTTCCTTCTAGCCCTACATACGATAACTTATATGTTATTGATGTTGAACCAATAATTTCAGTTCTACCATCACAACGACCTGAAATCCAAACAGGGCTTATTTCGGGACCTGTCCAGCCCATACAGCGCGGACTGTTTTGCAAGAGGGTTCACGATGGGAAGGTGTAGCGAGGTGAAAGTTCTCAAGCACGCCCAACACAAGATTTCATTCGTGAGGTCATCAATGAGCCACAAAAGGGCGACCATGATTTTAGTAGTCCTTGGAGGACTTCTACTATCGATTACATGTTGCGCGAAGGTATACACGAAAAATGAATTCTTTTATCATTATACTAATAATTGTAGATGGCTAACTATATCATTCATAATATAGGTACTCATAACAATAGGACCACGCCATTTTGGACCCAACTTGCAGAAATACAATGCCCTCGTTCGCAGTTGTCAAAGTGAAAAAGGTTTCCTTTGTCTACCAATATTATTTCATTTAAGATATATATATACGATGTTTCTTATAAGTTATCACTTTTTCAGGTTGTCGCTATGCTTTCCAATTCGTCCCCCAACGGCCAAGGAGACCTTCTAGTAACCTTAAAGATCTGTCTGGAATAATAGAGGTTACCATGCACCATAACATCTTCAACAATGACGAATACAGAGTCAACATTGGTGTA
The DNA here is from genome assembly GCA_963556525.1 of Cochlearia excelsa. Classification (NCBI taxonomy): domain Eukaryota; kingdom Viridiplantae; phylum Streptophyta; class Magnoliopsida; order Brassicales; family Brassicaceae; genus Cochlearia; species Cochlearia excelsa. The sequence continues at coordinate 30,599,842 of OY748327.1, read as the reverse complement.
GGTGCGGTTGTCATTCTAAAGAATGTGTCTGTAACCCGTTTTAACATGAATTCTAAATACCTCAACATCACTGAGCGAAACGTTGTCAAGGTAGGTTTTCCTTAAGGTTGTTAGTATATACTTATAATTACAAACTAAAATAATTTTTGGAACAGATAATTGGGGCTAATTCGATGATCGCTGGGTACGAACCAACTGTAACATCTACAACAGATGAAGCAGACGAAGGAACAACCGGTTACGAGTACGAAATAGTTCCTGAATCAGATGATGAATAAACATTCGATCCGTCACTGTTTACGAATAATGAACTCGTTCAACACCGAACTCTTTATGTCGCTTTAATATTTACTATTTTCCTTTCATCTTTTGTACGCATTTAAAATAAAGTTGTTATGTAATGTGATATTTTAATATATATATGGGTAATGAATAATAACGTTTACCAAATAACATATTAATATGTTTATAAATATTACAAACCCAAAAAATAGTGAACACACTCATGAAAATAGTGAACTAACTCATAAAAATAGTGGGTTTTTAGTTACCCACTAAAAAATTAGTGGTTATAGTATTTTTTCGGTTACCCACGAAAATTTTCGTGGGCAGTCGTGGGTCCAACAATACCCACGAAAATTTTCGTGGGTAATCGTGGGTTTATTTTCGTGGGTAATCGTGGCAAATCACCCACGAAAACCCACTAAATTTTCGTGGGTAAAATAAACCCACGAAAACCCACGAAAAAGCCACGAAATTTTTCGTGGGTCGTCTGTTACTGTTCATCGTGGCTTTTCGTGGCATTTCGTTGCTTTTGCCCTATACCCACAAAAATTTTTGTCGCTTTTTCGTGGGTATAGGCATGTTTTTACTAGTGTCTTCTTCTCTGCTTGTCTCTCGACGAAATAAGAATCCGGTTTATCAATATCGAAATCTACACCAAGACGCGGCGTATCAATATCGATATCGACGAGGTCTTCTAGCTCATAACGAACCGGTTCTAGTACAAGTTGCTCGTTAAGTTCACATTCAACATTACCATGGTTAGTGTCTCTCTTAGGTGATCTTGAAGAAGATGTTGTTGAAGTAAAATCGACGAAATAACAATCCGGTTTCTCACATAAGGAGTCTCCATCAAAAAACAACACTTCAAACACAGTTTCCACTGAACATGAATACCAATATATCATTCTCTTGTAAAGAATGGTCTTTAACAAACTTTTCTTACCCACAAGAAAAATACAGTGTCTTTTCATCAGATCTTCCTCTAATACAACATTGTATGTTACACCACTTGGACTTTTGAGTGTCACAACATTTAGTAACTTTTTTTTGTAATGTGTTGAAAACTTTTTAGGTATGGCCTATAAAGTTAAAATTACAATAAATTAGTATCAATCTATTTTAAGTTATATGCAAGAACAAAATAGTACATAACTAGACTATTAAAGAGGAAGAACAAAACTTGTAAAGCAAGTAACTTGTTTCAGGATAGAGGAAGAACAAAACTTGTAAAGCAAGTAACTTGTTTCAAGATAAGAACAAAACTTGTAAAACAAAACTTGTAAAGCAAGTAACTTGTTTCAAGATAGAGAAAGAGAAGGGAACATTACAAGGCGATTGTTGAAATTAGGGTAGAGAATATGAGAGAAGTAGAGGGTTTTTAAATGAGTCCAATATAGTTATTCTTCCCATCTCATGCTTGGGATGCAATTTTTAACATTATCTTCCATCTTCTTCTTTTTTATTGTCAAAGAAGCAATTGTTTAGACCAAATTAAAAGTTAATGGAGTTTAGTGATATAGGTGCACTATAATATTTTTGGTTAAAGTTATATATTTTCTTTAGTTTGAGAGGTGGAAGTCTCCGTTTGTAACACGTTGCATGATTAGAACATGTGTAAGTGTTACAAAGATCCATTAATTTCATAATTTGTTGTCACAAGACATATAAATTAGTAATGTTTATATTATACAATATTATTAAAATCGTATAATGGTTGAATAATTCATTTTTTTGTTAAACCGTCAATCACCAATTTTTTTTAATAAATTTAAAATATAATATCTACAAAGTGAAATTATTAAATAAACTAGGTGCAGACTCCGCGCTATACGCGGGGCAAAATTTCATTATCCGTAATACTATAATTAGACTCATATATAATAAAAAATTATTTCATGTTTTAAATTAATCTTATAAAATAAATAAATATTGTATAACGAATACAATTTATTTTAGATATAAATATATATTTATTTAACTATAAATATAAATATATGTTTATGACAAATTATCTAAACTTTATATATATATCACCATATTCACATATATATACCAATACCACAATGAAAAGATACAAAATATCAAAGAATGTGATAGTCGTGAGAATTTTGTGTAAATAATTAGAAAAACTTGAAACGTTATAACATACCTTATTTCATAAAATATTTTTATCATCATATAAAATAAAACATAATATATGTTAAAAGCATGATATTTTTTATATTAAGGTAATTAAGTTATACACACAAATATCGCGAAAATATAGACACGGGAAATTTTTTTTTTAGATTTAGAGACACAAATCAAATTAAAATTTAAAATTAATTTCTTAAAACAAACTAATATTAATATCTTTAACTACAATATTTTATCGATAAGAAAACCAAAAATATTTCGTAGATTTAGAGACAAAAAATGAAATAAAATTGTTAAAATTAATTTCTTAAAAACAACCAAATATTAATATTGCGACTACAATATTTGATCGATAAGAAAACAAAAAACACAACAATATTTCTATAAACACTACAAGAAAAACGGCAAATAGCAACGCCGTTTTTCGTCGCTAAATCGTCGCTATTGGCAAATAGCGACGATTTAGCGACGAGAATATTTTCGTCGCTATACGCTCGTCGCTATTCAATATTCGTCGCTAAATCGTCGCCATTTTCAAATCGTCGCTATTTCGTCGCCAATGTAGCAACGCCACATAATCGTCGCTAATTATATTTCGTCGCTAATTCGTCGCTAATTAGCGACGAATTAGCGACGTTGGTCGTAAAATATTAGCGACGAATTAGCGACGTTGGTCGTAAAATATTAGCGACGAATAAGCGACGGTATAAAAAATAAATTTCCAAATTAAATATTTTGCGAAAACAAATCCTTGCTAATTCGTTGCTAAATTAGCAACGAATTAGCAAGGATGGCTTGACACGTCCTTGCTAATTCGTCGCTATATTAGCGACGAATTAGCGACGATTTAAAAAAAAAAATTAAAAAAAAAACAAATTTAAAAAAAACAAATTTTAAAAAAAACAATTATAAAAATATTAAAAAAATACAAAATATTTTAAAAATACTATAAATTAAAACTAAACAGCGGGATCATCAAGATCGACGACGTAATCATCAATCCCGATATCACGTCCGAGGTCTTGAGCTGCCGTTGCCGCTACATCTGGAGGGATCACTGGTGGCTGAGTTGGTTGGACTCCCCGCTGCTGCATCAACCTCGCGAGGTTTGGACTTTCCATCGCGATGATGGAGAAGAAGTCCGTGATGTTCTGATAGCGGACTTCTTGTGCCGCGAGCTGCTCCCTCAACCGAACATTCTCTTCGGCGTGATCTTGGGCAGTGGGACGAGGCTGCGAAGAAGAAGCAACGGGAACCGTCTCAATCGAACCGACTCCAAAAGTGCGGTTCTTCTTCGTCTTCGGGGCCACCTATATAGACAATTTAAAATCGTTAGATATTAATAAAATAAATATTATTTTGAATTAAATTAAATTATTTTAAATTATTACCTCATAGTAGATCTTGTCGCACTCGGTGACCGACAGGCTGTCCCGAGGAGTTGACCGAACTACCTTCGGTCGACGTCGAACCCCGACTAAGCCGCTCGGCGACTCTAGCCTCATATGCGTTCACGATCTTTTCGGATCGTGAACTCACATAGGTCCCGTCCTTCCTCTTGGACCTTCTTCAAAATTTCTACAATGGGCGGAAGTTCGCCCATCTCCTCGCGCTATTGAAAATTATAATTAAATTATATATTTTTAAATTTTATATTATTTGAAAAAATAATGAAATTTTAAATATATATTAATTAATACCATCTTTATACGCCGTTCGGCGTAAGAAGTCGGTCCTGAGGTGTGGACATATGGACCGGTCTCGTCGATCGGTGTGAGTCGGGACTTGGAGCAGCTACCCGCAACTTGAACCGAATGCGGGTTCTTCCAATAGTCGCAAAGGCCCTTCCACACCGCCCCATCCATTGCAATGGGTTTCGCCTCGTCTCCCTTCTTCAACCACTTCGTCTACCATTTGTTGATAATCCCAGTAAGACGATGCATGGCTTTCTCCTCGAAACCCTTGCGGACTTCAAACATGTCTTCCTCCCGCCAATGCCATTTTTGCTATTTGAGTTTTTTTAAAATATTAAAATAAATTTTAAATAATAAAAAAATAAATTTTGTAATAATTATTACATTTTATATAATATATATGTTATTTTATTACAATAAATATTTATATATTAACTTTTTATAATGTTTAATTTTTTAAATTTAAATAATTAAAAATTTTACTTACCGCAAAAGATTCGAACCAGATGTCCTTGATATAAGGAGGGGTCGCGACCGAGTTGACGTGCGGCTCCACGCAATACGTCTTCATCACATCCGAGACACTCCTACTAACCTTGTTATCGCAAAACCTACGAAAAATAAATTTATCGTTAGCAATTATTATATTTGAAAATAAATTAATTAAATAATATAAAAATCAATTAATTAAAATAAATCAATTAATTAAATAATATAAAAATCAATTAATTATTAAAATCAATTAAATAATTACCAAAATGTCCCTTGTGGCCGCTTGGAATGGAGCAACGGTAGGTACGGTGGCTCTCCCGCCGAAGAAAGTCGAGGATCCGCTGCATGTGCGGTCCAAGATGCTGAGGTGGTGGTAAATCGATGGGGGGATCGGTGGAGCATCGGGAATAGGATCTTGACTTGGGTTTTGTTGGGGTGGGTCTTGTTGGGGTGGGTTTTGTTGGGATGGGTTTTGTTGGGATGGGTTTGAAGTAGAGGTGGAACCGGATCGGTTCCTTATGAAATTATAGTAATGAGGGAGTTGGTTATTTTGAGACATGTTTTTGAAGTTGGGTTTTGGAATTGAGTTTTTTTAGAGAGATAAAATATTTTAGAGAGAGAGAGAATGAGATTGTGGGAAAAAATGAGAAGTGTCGTCGGGTATATATAGGATTTTGTGTCGTTGCTAATTCGTCGCTAAATTAGCGACGAATTAGCAACGATTCGTCGCTATTTCGTCGCTTCTTTTGGTTCAAACCTTTTGGTTTCCCACCCGCGGCAAACGAAAAAAGGCGACGATTTAGCGACGATACAATATAGCGACGATTTAGCAACGATTCGTTGCTATTTCGTCGCTATATGGTAACGTGACACGAAGCGATTTACATCGTATTTAATAAGTACATGCATGTCGAATTCGTTGCTATTTCGTCGCTATGTATATTTAGCGACGATTTAGCAACGAATCGTTGCCAATTCGTTGTTAATTCGTAGCTATATGTTAACATGACACGAAACGACATTCATCGTATTTCCAAGTACGAGGATGTAAGGAGGTTTAACATTAGCGACGAAATAGCAACGAATTCGTCGCTAAATCGTCGCTAAATGTCAATAGCGACGAAATAGCAACGATTCGTTGCTAAATCGTCACTAATGCTAAACCCTTATTTTAGGGTTTGGAACCCTAAACCCTTATTTTAGGGTATGGAACCCTAAATATGAAGTCGTTAAAACGAGTTTAAACTCATTGATATATGACAAAGTCAAAACTTGTAAACTAGTTTATTATGAACTTGTAAACTAGTTTATTATGAACTTTATAGTATAAACTCTTATAAGTTATGGTTTACTTAGCTTAAATGTGTTAAGTATAATTTTGTAATCTATAATTTTTATTGGTTTATACAAATATATTACTAGTTTTGTACACTTTTTAGTTAAGTAAAACTCGTATAAATCGATATTAAGTGGTGTTTTAGGGGTTTAAAGTTCGAAGGATTGCAACGACTTAGCAACGAATTGGCAAGGAATCATGATTAGCAACGAAATGGCGACGATTTAGCAACGAAATGTAATTAAGTTTAGCGACGATTTAGCAACGATCTTGAACCCCTAAATCTGTAATCCATCGAAAATTAGATTTTTTATAAATCGTTGCCAATTCGTCGCTAATATAGCGACGAATTGGCAACGAAAGAAGCGTAGCGTTGCTAAATCCTCGCTTATTAGCGACGACTTGGCAACGAAAGAAGCGTAGCGTTGCTAAATCCTCGCTAATTAGCGACGATTTAGCAACGGAAATTACAAATCCTGGCTATTTCGTTGCTAAATTAAATATTATTTTAAAAAAATATAATTACAAAAACACACAATTATTACAAAAACACACAAAGATTACAAAAACACACACAAATATTACAACTAACACATGTACACAATTATATTACAAAAACACAAAGAAAATTATTCATTATTATCGGAATCAACAGATTCGATTTCGCTACTTTCATCGAATTCATCTGCACCTCCGTCGTCTTCATCATCCACAATATTTTCAACAACTTGATTATCGGGGTCGACAAGAAATACATCTTCCGTCGATTGATTTGTTGGAATGATTGTCCCACTAATGACATCTTGTTGCATAGGAACTTCATCGTTACCCATAATTAAACCTCTTGGAACGATTCGGACTACGCACTCCATGCTATACCGCTAGTCTTAACCCGAGGATAAGGTATGAAAGTAACTTGTTCAGCTTGCGATCCAAGGATAAAAGGTTCAAACTTCCGATATCGTCGTGACTGGTTGACGTCAATCACACCAAATTTGTTGTACCGAACACCACGACCGAGTGTTGGATCAAACCAATCACATTTGAAGAGGGTTGTTCGTAAATTGACTAATCCCGGATACGCACTTCAATAATATCCGTTAGAAGACCATAAAAAACTGAATCACGACACGGTTACCCCATAATTCGCGGTTGCTCGACGTTGACCATGACTTAAGGTGTGGAACACGTAACCACGAGTGAAATACATAGGAGAAGTTGTGATCTTTCCGAGCGGTCCTTGTATTAACTCGCGAAACCACACTTTGGATACGTTGTGTCACCATATGCGATCTGCGTTTTCAGCCAAGCTGCAAAATCTCGTTCTTTAAGAGCGGTTACTTCGTCTTTTGAAAGCCTTGGATAAACCTCATCCACTTGCTCCTCAAACATTCTAAAACAACGCAGAAAACTGAATCAAAATTAAATATTTATGCATAATGGGTTTGCGAATGAATAGTTTCATGCATACCTTTCAAAAGGTCGGGCATATTCACAATTAAGGAGGATGTAAGTATGTGCGCTTTGCCGATGTTGATCACTTTCCCACCAAACTTCTTTTATTTTTCCGGCAGCTCTTCCGATTGGTGAAAATATATCAGGTACCCCTTACATTCCATACACTGCGCCAACACCTCCATCATCGTAGCGTCGTGTTGTTGTTCTACGTGTTTTTACATTGGAACCGAAATAATATGAGGCGAAATGAGACGTCTCTTGAGTTAAAGATCCAACAACAATAGATCCTTCAACCCTTGCAAGGTTTTTCGCCTTTCCTTTCAAATATCCCATAAATCGTTCGAAAGGATACATCCACCGAAACTGCACAGGCCCTCCTAATTCTGCCTCGTGAGGAAGATGTATTGGAAGGTGTTCCATAACATCGAAAAAGGATGGAGGGAAAATCTTCTCCAAGTTGCACAACACAATCGGGATACTGTCACGTAACTGTTCAATGACCTCTTCTGTAAGCGTACGAGTGCATAGATCTCGAAAAAATGCACCGATCTCTGGAAAATTTTAAACATTATATTAATTATATATATTATATATATACTTAATGAAAATTAAAATATAAACATTTTAGGGTTCAATGATACCTGCTATTGCTGTGTGTGCGGGTTCAGGTAAAAGCTCATCGAAAGCAAAAGGTAAAAGTCGTTGCATAAACACATGACAGTCGTGACTTTTCATACCTGAAAACTTTTGACCATTCTCAACACATGCAGATAACTTGGAAACATATCCGTCGGGAAACTTGACATCCGAAGTGACCCATTTGAATAACGCGTTTTTTGCTTCGAGTTTCAATCAGTAGATTGGGACCGGAGCCTTACCATCGTTCGTGATATGCAACTCACTTCTAAAACATATTTCGGGCAAATCTAGTCTTGTCTTCAAATTGTCTTTAGTTCTTCCCTGTACATTCAACAATGTGTTTATAATATTATCAAAAAAGTTTTTTTCAATGTGCATAACGTCGAGGTTATGTCTCAACAAGTGATTTTTCCAGTACGGGAGTTCCCAAAAAATGCTTTTCTTGTGCCAGTTATGGCTTTCTCCGTATCCATCGGGTAAATTAGAAACATGCCAATTACCACCCCGTCTACATGTTTTTTGCGCCCCATAATTATCCAACTCCTCCAATAACTCTGCCCCCGTCGGATAAAGTAGGGGTGGATGTTTAACGACTCGATTCTTCTTAAATAACCTTCTGTTCTTTCGATATGGATGATTGATTGGAAGGAAACGTCGGTGACAATCAAACCAACTTGTTTTCCTTCCATGTGGGAGTTGAAACGCATCAGTCCGATGACGACAATATGGACAAGACAATCGTCCATGCGTTGTCCAACTTGCTAACATGCCATAGCGGGAAAGTCACTAATAGTCCACATGAGCATTGCACGCATCGTAAAATTTCGTTGCATGAGGTATCATACGTACGAACCCCGGTGGACCATAGCTCTTTTAACTCATGTATCAAAGGTTGCGAGAAAAACATCAAGAGCTCTCTTTGGGTGCTTCGGACTGGTACTAAAATGCTTAAGAAAAGAAATTCTCTTTGCATGCACATATTGGGAGGTAGATTATACGGAGTTAGTATAACTGGCCACAAAGAGTACTGTCTACCAGACATACCGAATGGACTAAATCCGTCAGTGCATAAACCAAGGTATACATTACGAACCTCTCTCGCGAAATCGAGTATACCGTGTTGAAATGCTTCCAAGCCTTTGCATCTGACGGATGAGTGACTTCCCCATCTTCAACCGAGTGTTCTGCATGCCATCTCATCGAATCGGATGTCCTCTCGATTGATACAATCTTTTGAGTCTGTACGTGATGGGTAAGTACCACATCCGTTTATACGGGACTTTACTCCCCTTCCCTTGGACCTTATATCTCGGTTGACGACAAAAACGACATTCAAGCAATTCATCATCATCTTTCCAATAAATCATACAATTGTTAACACAAATATCAATCATTTCAGAAGGCAATCCAAGACTAAAAACCAACTTTTGTATTTCGTAATACGACTCGGCGGCTACATTACCCTCGGGCGGATATTCTTTCGGTAACTCCGCCCATGAGTCCATACAAAACTCACTCAAATTATTATCGATTTTATATTCATCATCCTAGATGCTAATGATAGTTTTGACAATCCAACTTTACATCCCTCGTAAATTGGTTTATTCGCAGCGTCTAACATATCATAAAATCGTTTAGCATCTAGGTTAGGTTCCTCAACTACATTTTCGGATAAATACTCCCTCGTATCATGAAATGCATCAGCAACCATTTCATGATATCTATTATCATCTACATGCACGAACCACCGCCCCGACCATGATCATAGTTACTATCAAAATGATGCGGTAAATTAGCAGGTTCGTTACTAACATGATCACTAACGGGAAACGTATAACTACTATCTCCAACTTCAATATTATAATTAGAGTTATACCCTTCCCCATGTTGAAACCAAACAAAATACTGCGGCATAAAACCTCTATTAAAAAGATGTTTCCATACGGTTTCAACAAACACATATTTAGTGTTAACGCACTTCTTACATGGACAATACATTTTACCGGTATCTTGCGTATTCTGCATGTTTCCGGCCTGCTGCATGAATGCTTGAAGTCCCTCCGTAAATTCGTCTGTAACTACCCCCGATCGATCTTTATGCCGATACATCCAAGACCGTAACTCGTATATATTGTTATTACCGTGAGACATATTGAAATTTTTAGAGTGTTTATATTTTTATAGAGTTATTGATTTTGTATTGTGTTGTGGTGTGATTTTTTGAAGAGTATAGATGGGTTTATATAGATGGAAAATTAGCAACGAATTAGCAAGGAAATAAAATTAGCAACGATTTAGCAACGTTTTTGAAAACGTGCTTACCTACTTAGCGACCCTCCTCGCTAATTCGTCGCTAATTAGCCAGGATATATATTCGTCGCTAAATCGTCGCTAATTTAGCGACGAATTAGCGACTTTTTGAAAACGTGCTTACCTACTTAGCGACCCTCCTCGCTAATTCGTCGCTAATTAGCCAGGATATATATTCGTCGCTAAATCGTCGCTAAGTAGCGACGATTTAGCGACGCGGCACTTATTCGTCGCCAAAATCGTCGCTAAATCGTAGCCAATATAGCGACGAAAACATACCTCGCCAAATAGCGACGATTTAGCGACGACATTATTCTCCGTTGCTATTTCGTCGCCAATTCGTTGCTATTTCGTTGCTATATTTATTCGTCGCTATTTTCTTGCTAAATTTCGTTGCTAAAAGCCCAGTTTCTTGTAGTGAAACAAAAACTACATAATATATCCGAAATTATGTATAAAAAATTAAAAAAAATAGAAGACAAAAAGTTATTCAAAATATAAGGGTACAAACGCGAAATAAATAAAATATAAGGACATAAATGCAAAAAATTATGTACGTGGGTGATAGGGTGGCGTATGTTTAATAATGAGTCTAAAATATATTTAAAATTGTGTATTGTCGATTTTTACAATACGTAGATGTTAGATAAACCTAAAATATATTTTATATGAATTCTTTTAATAGTATAGATAGATTAGTAAAATATATTAAAACTGGATGAGAAAATTATTTCAAACTATAAAGACTAAAACGCAAAAATAAAAAATATCCTAAAAACTCTCTCGTCGCGACACGTAGGCGTTTTGTCTTCTCTTTTAATAGTATAGATATGCATGAGAGGGATTTGATTATAGAGGAATTCCCAAAACTACATCCTTTCAACTCCTCCTTCACAAAAATACACTTAATTTAATTTTTTCACATATTTACACTCTTTTAAAATTTTAAAAGCTTGATCTACCTTTTTAAAAATTACCAAAATTAAAATCTTTTCATTTGGATTAGCTAATTAGTGTTTAGGGTATAGTATTAAGGGGTAGGATTGTGTGGGTATAGTTTATTTGTATTTAATTTTGAGTGTTTAAGTGTCATTTTGTGAAATATTTTTGAAATGGTGTAGCATTGTGAAATGTAATTCAAATGGTGTAGTTTTGTAATTCTCCCTTAATTATATCAAGAATCTTCCTCAAAAATAAACCATATATTATATATTTTAAACCACTGTCACACACATAATATACCTAACTATTTTTAATATAATATTTACTATTTTATTCATTTTCGTTACCAACATAAAACCACAAATCTAAAATCTAACTAATATTATGTTTTTCAATAAAAAAACTTAATACTATGGTACACATTTTTTTTAATAATATTTTAAGATCTAAACATGTATTCAAGCTAGTGTAAAAAACCCTATTTTAATAAATAATAAAACCTAAGAAAAAGAAACTTAGCTTTAAGGCCAAATAAAACCTTTTTTTTACCACATAGAAGAATGTGACGTCTCTCCCTGCCACGTCTAAGTTTTCCGACAACTTTTTCACATTCGTGCAACATTGTCTCGTTATTATTGTCCATGTGGCATAATAATAAATAAAAGTATTTACACTCTTTCTGTTTTAAAATGATTGTTTTGTTTTCATGGTTATTATACACATTTTAATGAATCATTTAAAAGTAACCGTATTTTCAACAAAAAAAATCATTTGATATCTAACTAAATCCAATTTTAACTAGGAAAAAAATATATGTAAAATATCAGTGATTAAAAACCACCTAATTATATTATATAAATTTTGCATTGCAAATTAAAAATTACATTTATTTTGAAACAAAAATAATATATAAAATCATATAATCATTTTAAGCCGAATATGACTAAAAATAATGTCTTAGATTCTTTAACAATGACTGAAACTCTTTATATAAAAACTTTTTTGCAAAGAATATGTTACCAATTAATTGGTTATATGACATTGGTTTTTAATCGTGTTAAGTAGCTATTGCGACTCTAACGAACTAATAAGTAAGTCTCTTTATGTACTATTTTAAGATTAATAAGGACGTACGTCATATATTTTCGTGAAAAAAATTGCAATTAACATTCGATTTAGATAAATTCTTTAATAATACCACCCAAAAAGTTATTATTCCATAAATACCATCACAAACATGGAAAAGGAAAAAACAAAATCACATCAATTTATAAACCTAAAGCTTTGTTATGCCAAAAATGCCACTAAAAAGTTTGTCAATTCATACCACAAATATCAACATAATTTTCAAGGTTTTTAAATTTTGGGTTTAATATACAATGTTCAAGATTATAGATTATATAAGGGTCTTAAGCGAATCTCAGTGTAGTGGTATTTTTGAAACAAAATTGTTCAACTATATTAGCTATTTATGAAATTGTCTCATAACTTTTGTCATTTACAAAATTGCTCAACTATATTAGCTTTTTATGAAATTATCCCATAACTTTTGACATTTACCAAATTGCTCAACTATATTAGCTATTTATGAAAATTTCCCATAACTTTAGGTAGTTACAAATTTCGCCATAAGTTCTGGTATTTATGAAATTCTCTTTGAATTTTTGATATTTTATGAAATTTCCTTACGACTTTTCATATTTATGATATTGTCTCATATCTTTCGTTTATAAATTGTCATATATCTTTCGTATTTACGAAATTTTCTTAATTTGTTTAGTATTTACGAAGTTGCTACAAAACTTTTGGTTAATACTAAACTACGCATAAGTCATGTGTTTACAAAACCGTTTTGTTTATTTTTAGTATTTTTAAAAAATGCTCAAATTTTTTATGTATTTAGGATACTGACCATAACTTCCGGTATAATTTTTGGTACAATATTTATGAAATTGCTCATAACTTTTGGTACTAACGAAATTATCACCACAACTTTTGATATTTAGGAAATTACCCCCACAACTTTTGGTATTCGTGAAAATGCACCATATTTTCCAATATTTTAAGGACAAACTTTATATTATGATATCTACCCATGTATTTTTAGGGAAATTTCCGAAAATACAATGAAAAATAGTTTTTTGGACAAAAATATCATCATAATTTTTTTCCTTAAATACCATTAAAAAGTTTTTTTGGACAAAAATACCATAACCTTAAAATTAAGTTAAAATCTTCAAAATTAACACGAAACCCACAAAACTAAACCCTACCCCCCTTCAATACTATCCCTAAACAGTATATAGAGAACGCAAATGAAAAAATTTAAGTTTTAAAGCGTTAAAATTAGATTTTTGTGTTTAGTCCAAAAAACATTTTAATGGTATTTGAGGAAAAAAAAACTTGTAATATTTTATTTGTCCAAAAAACATTTTTTCATGCTATTTTGAGGAATTTCTCTATTTTTTATATCCCCAAACATGTAAAAAGGGGAAGTTTACAATGTGAATGTTTAATAATAACTAGATTTGTACAATCTAACAAAGAAAACTACATAAACATAAAACTTAAAAAAATAAAGATTATGAACAAATGAACATAAAATTTTTTAAAGTTTAAAAAAAAAGCATAATAATATTTGATAAAATACTAACAAAAAAATAAATTGATCGCTGATGTTAAAGCAACATTGTGCATAAAAACAAATTTAAAGTTGTGTTGTAGAGAACATAATATTTTTTTGATAAAGCCATAGAGAACATAATATTGAAACAATCTTTATTTGTATTTTTGAGGTATAGTGTATTTTTAAGATTTATCAACAAATTGTGTTTGTGAGTGTGCTTAAAATTTAATTTTAAATAGTGTTTACGTAAATGCGTAAAAACTAAATTCCCTATATTTTAAGAAACCTTAAAAACTAAAAGTTTGATTGCAATGTAAGGATTATTCTTGATGTTTATATCATAATAAACAAGAGTCATATCAGTTTCTATTGATTAACCTAAAGTGGAAGCGTACCTGATGAATCCATTGGTCAAGATCTGAAGGTTGGTTATGACTCTTCCAAAGCACACCCTGAATAAACCTTAAGTCTCTGGTGATGGGATGCAGAGAGATACTGATTTTTTGGCTAGGGTTGTTTTGGGGACCATAACCCTCTATTTATATAGAGTATTAATTTCTAGTTCGGCCTCTCATCAAACTAAAAATTACATAAGGTATCCACAACTCAATTTTCATAACATTTATGCCTCTAGTCTTTTACTTAATTACATAATTAATCACATAACTTTGACTTATTAAATAATGACCCTATCACACATATTAATATATATATATGTGACCCCAAATATTAGATCTTACATGCAATACTAAAACAAAAAAAATTGTTTTTGATTCTTATAAAAACTAGTTTTCTAAGATTTTGATTGGTGGTCAATTAATTTTTGAGAATCAAAAACCAAAAACTCTTTGGAATCTACTAAATAAATGTCGTAATATTATTTATGTTTTGAATTTACTAAAAATGGATTTAAGACAAAAATCGGGTTTTTATTATCTGATTTTATTTTATATATAATAACAAAAATATACTATAAAGATTTATTTAGTTATAAATATATTTTCTAAATATTAATTTGAAATGATAATTCTATCTTTTTAATATTTGAAAAGTAGTTGAGATTAACTTGTATCAACGACTCTTTTCTCTTTGAGAATATAGCCTTAAGCGGAAGATTTTTTCGGTTATGGAACAACACAAACCTTAATGGTCCAAAGCTTAACGTCTCTTCGCATAAAGTTTACATTTTAAACTAATGTATTGAATTTTTGTCACCAACTCACATCATCCACACTTCTCTGTGTTATAATAATATGAAAACAAAAATCTTATTAGTAACAAAATCAAAGATTGAATATATATATATATATATATATATATTTTTTTTTTCCGGAATATATATATATAATCATTTTTGAGTAACTAATATTAGAGATCATGCTCTACTAATTACTAAATGATTTCATAAGAATTGGTTAGTTCTGTGCATTTTAAAGAAAAATATAATGTTTGATAACTTATTACTGTATAGCTTTAGGAGTGTTTTAGATTTTGATGGCATTTTGATCATAAAATATTATGAAGGAGGCAAAACGTTGTAATGTGTTATTCTGATTTTTGGCAGAATGCTCAAGAAGCTATATCAAGGCCAAAAAGAAACATAGAACAAGTAACTCCGGACTTAAGACATTACGAGGGAATTATTTGTTTAGTAGATGCTGATTGGAGTTCTTCTTCCTTGGAATGCGGTATGGGTTGGATTTTCCGTTGTAATACGGACCTCGATTCTAGTAAGTTCTCATATTTTATGGATAATGTGGTGTCGACCTTGCTCGCAGAAGCATGGGCGCAATAGTTTCAACCTTAAGTAAGGCGAAAGAGCTCGGTTTTTCGGAAATCCATGTCTTCTTGGACTCGCAAACTCTGGTGAATCTCCTTAACAAGAATGAGGACCATATCGAGCTATTTGCGACTCTCTCGGATATTAAGGGGGGAAGATTGTGTGGGTAGGATTTATTTGAATTTAATTTTGAGTGTTTAAGTGTAGTTTTGTGAAGTATTTTGGAAATGGTTTAGTTTTGTGAAATGTAATTCAAATGGTGTAGTTGTAATTCTCCCTTTATATAACACATATATTTTTTGTTATTTTGTCGTTATTTGTGAATTTCTAGTTTTCATAATACTTATATTTTCAGTTCTTTTGTTGTGTTTTAAAATATTGTTAGTTATTTTGATGTTTTAAACATATTTTTATTTACTTTTATGTAGTAACTTTTAAATAGTTATTAACTATTTTTACCTAATGTGTTTTCAAGACATAAATAATCTCTACCAATATAAATATAAATAAATATAAATAAGAAAATAACTTGGAAGTTTGATCAAGTTGGTTCTTGCGAACAATTTGATATTTTGCTGGCAAAGAATATACATGATTTTCTATTATTGTTAAGAGATTATATTATATCAGATTATCTAAATAAAAAAAAATTTAAAAAAAAACTACGAATACAAATAAAAATATGACATGTTTGTTACTTTTTGTGGTCCGGGGGCATTTGCGTTTTTAGCCGAAGGGTATACACGGTCGTTGTTGACTTTTAGAGTTTAACTTAAGTAATAGCATACATGATTTCAACCATTGCATTCAAAAATAATTCTTTTTTTTTGTTAAAAAATAATTCTCGATTTAATTTTAAAATATCTAAGGTTTTTCATCTTGTTTTAGCTAACTTAGTTTGCATTTTCAATGAGAGGGGGTGAAATGTGTTTATTACGAAAATTGCGGGAAAGCTTGCTTACATATGATCGCTCCTACTCTAACACGTTGGGTTGAGTGGTCTGCTTCTCCCTGATGAAAGTTATGTCGATCCCCATCACAAACTAAGATTTTTTGCCTTAAATTATTGTACATACACGTTTGGTTGGCAGGAAAAGTTTAAATGAAATTTATTTGAAAATGTGGTTAAAAGTTTCATAAATTTATAAAACGTAGACATATATCATTCATGTACTTAATTATACACACTCATATTGTATAAAATTTAACTTTGATATACCACATAAACTTAACACGTTTATGAAATTTCAAATTTACTAACCTTTGTATGCATGTGCAAGACCATGTAAATAATGGCTTTTTCTTTTTGTCACGAAAATATTCCATTAAAAACTTAAACTTGTTCAACAACATACAAAGATAGAGCCGTCTTGGCTAGTGAGTCTGCTAACAGATTAGCTTCTCTTGGGATAAATTTAAAAACAACTCTCTCAAAGAGGAGGTGAATCTCGGCTATACTAGCTAAGATGTCGTAGAGGAGAGAAATGGTTAAGCCTTCGTTGATGGCTTTAATGAGTTGCAGTGAATCCGACTCCAGTGTAAGTTTCCGGTGGCCATAGTTCAGCACACATAAAGAGACTTTCTCTTAGCGCTAGACCCTCTGCTATCAAAGGTGATTCCACTGAGTAGCGAACTTGAGGATTGCTCTCTATCCTTTCTTGTCGATGCTTCGACAGACACCATCCAATACATGCGATCTTTATATCTGATTTCCAAGCTGCGTCGGTTTGAAGGACACAGTCTTCATCCTCTTGTCTCGCGATCTTATTCCCCTTTAAACTTTGGTCATGTGGTTTTCCTTCAACTTGTTGCGCTGTTTGCCACTCTTTTGCTTCTTTACAAGCTTTGGACATTACCTCATTCACCGACCATAGTTTTTCATTACAGATTTTATTGTTCTTTGCTATCCATAGATTCCACGCTATCCACGGATTCAAACACACACTTATTCATGTTGGTGGTAAGGAATGCACAAATAATAATATAAAAGGAATGCACATGAAGTTAACGTAAGAAAGGAGTACATTCTTCTTGTAGTTTCCTTCCAAAAAATATTGTTTCTTGCAAATGATTCTTCTCTCTTATCTCTTACAGTTTGGTCAAGAGAACTATTAGTTTGGACAAAAAACGTTGTCGTTTTAGTTTTGCGAACATTTCAAAGAAAAAGTGTCATAGCTTAAGAAAACTAGCTAGTAATTGTGACACTAATTACTAAATTCATCAATATTTCTTTTATCACCCAACAAAATTTGACTCAATAATTAAGTTTTAATTCATCGATTATATCCGTTATGTAGGAAATTTTGATTTTTTTAGTTAGTAATATTTTGTTATTATTTATAAAATAATTATAAATTACATCAAATTTTTTTCATAATTAAAACTTAAATATTGTGCAATATATAGTACACGACCTAACACCTTTTCGGTATTCCAATCATTTGTATTTTAACTATCATTTTTAAACTTCTTTAACAAAAAAAACTAAAATTTTAAACTACATCAAATTTGCTTGACAAAAAAAAACTACATCAAATTTATCTGCATTATATTAAATTCAGATTTTGATTTTTATAGCTATTTTTCTTATTATTATCTACAAAATAATTACAATTTAATTTACAAAAATCATTTGGTTATGGGTATGTGAATTACAATGCATTGTGTATATAAATTATAATTTATACTTTCACTTGTTCAGCTATGATTTGGTAAAACATTCGGAGATGCCCTAAGAGTGGATAACATCGATAAGAGGTTAAATTAATTTATCTTTTGTGGTATTTTTTTCTATTTTTGGTTAATATATTCAAAAAAACTTGTCATGAGTTTTTAGTGTTTTAGAAAAAGTTTGATGGTATTTTTTGGAAGAGGAATTCACAAACCTACATTGTTTCAACACTTCTTCCGCAAAACTACACATAATTTAATATTTTTACATATTTACACTCTTTCAAAATTTTAAATGGTTGATTTACCATTTAAAAAGTTACCAAAATTAAGATCTTTTTATTTGGGTTCATTAATTAGTGTTTAGGGTATAATATTATTGGGGTAAGATTGTGTGGATATGTTTTATTTGGATTAAATTTTGTGGGTTTAGATTTAGTTTTGAAAAATGACTTTGAAATGGTGTAATTCTGTAAAATGCAATTGAAAATGTGTAGTTTTGTAATTGTCAATTTTTGGAATTGCATTTATCTATTTTTGATAAAAGATTAGTTGGTTTCATTAGGTGAATGCTTTTGAGAAATTCACAAAAGTACATCCATTCAAACTCTACTTTACAAAACTACATTGAATTCAATGTTTTTAAGATTACACCTTTTTCGAAATTGAAATATTCAAATTACTCTTGAAAAATTTACCTAAATTAATATTTTTGTATATTTAAGGCGTAATTTTTTATTTTTATGAAGGTATAGTTTAGTGTTTAATTTAGAATAGTTTGGATTTTAATATTTGTTATTTAGGTGTGTTTGTCAAAATAGACTTTAACACAATGTAGTTTCGTATAGTGCAACTATAAAAGTGAAGTTTTGTAATTCTTTCAATTATCAATTCTCTCTAGATATAATATCATAAAACGAGCTGTTTATATAAGATACTATTGAGTATTGACAGAAAATAAAAAATCAACCTCAAATAGAAAACTACAAAATATATTAATCATATTAGATGTTTCTTTGATGTTTATGTTATATAACAATGATTTATACTTTAGAACTATAGATCAAACTAGTCTAATTTTACTACTTTTGAACTTATGTGCTATTATGGAAATAATTAATTACAAACTATTTTGATAACAAAATGTTTTTTTTGGTAAAAATAATGTTGTGGTATTGTTTTACAAAAGTGTGATACTTTATAGAATTGGTCAATATATACAATAGTTATACATATATATATTTATATATATATATATATATATATATATATTATATGATGACTATATTCACAAAAAACAATAAAAAATGATGATTAGGATAAGAACTAGTTAAAAAAAATTTGTGAATTGTACTTTTCCCATAAGAATCTTTGCCGGCTTTATATTCTTTTGACTTGTCTACTTCTTTTTAGTTATTAGTCCATATTGTTATTTTGCACGCATATAAGTTATGTGATTTATATAACTAACTACTAAGTACTTTTTTATTTTCATGGGAAAAAACTCAATATTCCCTTGACTTATGCAGCCTTTTTGTTAGTAGAAAGAACTTAAAGCATACAAGTTATATGATATTATTAACAAACACAAATGTCTTGTAAAAATAGCTAAAAGCGATAGTTATTTGCCTTCGTAAAATATATTTTGTCTTTTTGTTTTCAAAATGCCTTAATAAAATATTTAAGATTGTATAACCTCTACTTATTTGTAGGTTATACAATCTTAAATATTTTACTAAGATTGTTAGCAAAGAAGAGACAACCATCTAGTATATTATTATTTTTGAAGTACTCTTTTCAACTTTTCCAAAAAAACTCACTTAATTACTGATATCTTGCATATTTCACATGTTTTACCTTATTTTATGCATTAGAATTAATTCATTTAGGTTGTATTTAGTATCATATAAGTTGCATTTGGGTTTGTTATGTGCATTTCAGGTTTCAGAGCGTTAAAGCGGCAAAAGACGAAGAATTCGAGCAAAAAAAGAGCAGAAACAGTTGTACTGACTTGTTGTATCGGTCACAAGTGGCTGATACAGAAGACACGGAACCTGAAAATCAACACCGACTTGTTGTATCGGTCTGCTGGGACCGATACGAAGGACACGAGACCTGAGGATTGATATCGACTTGTTGTACTGGCTTGACCTTGCCGATACAGAAGGAAGGAAACCAAAATACTTGTACCGATGAACGCGTATCGACCAGTCTGTATCGGTTTCACTTGACCGGTACAGGCTGCGAAATTAAAGGAAAATCTGGTTTTCATGTTTTAAAAGGAAAATAATTCCTAAACCAATTGGTTTTCCTTTGTTTTATGGTTTAAGACTATATTAGGGTTTTGAACTATGTTTTTCATAAGATCTTAGTTTTTGTTTTTGTTGGAACGCTTTTGTTTTTGCTTTAGAACTTTGGAGAATTCTTGGTGCTTTGCTTTTGCCAGCTTTGTAATCTTCAATAATAAGAGTCTTCTTAAACCCTTTACCTCTTTGATTTGTTTATGTTTATGCCTTCTTTAATTTCGATTGTTTTAAGATTCAGCATGTTTAGTGAGTAGATCTAAATAGACAATTGGGTTAGCGAAAAAGGGGTTGATTGAATTTAGGATTGATGATTGTCTTGAACTTAATTGATTTTAAAACTTTTGTCTTTGGTAACAAGTTTAAAGCATTAATCGAGTTGGCCATTCGATTACTGAACCTAAGAACTTTTATGAATCGAGAGATTATAAAGGTTCCTGACCAATTACCTTAGAACTAAACCTAGCTTAACCGAGAGATATGTGTGAATAAGCTTAATGGTTAAAATTGAATTGAACTTAAAGTTTCTTGATAATTAAACTATCCAAGACATTGTTTTAGTTTAATTATTAGGAAAATGATCATTGCCACGAAAGTGGATTGATCTAAAATCGTTTTCAAAACCTTGAAGTACCTTCGTAAAAAGACAATTTAAAATCCGAAAGTTTAATCACCCTATGAAATACCTTAACCTAATTGTTTAGCTTTTTATTAAACCTTTTAAACTCATAATTCAAGTTTTCGTTTTGTTCATTATACGGTCTCGAAAACACTCAACAAACAACCTTTTGATTACACTTGAACTGAGTTTGTTTCAAAAAAATTCTAGTACATTGTTTGCTCCTGATTTGGTTTGACATCTTAAGTATTACATTAAGACATTCGAAATAACGAGTTTAAAAACTCGTTTAACAATTACACGTTATATCGTTGACTTTAAACATGAAAAAATCATTAATGATAAAACCATAATTTATGCTTACCAAACAAAATCTACAAATCTTATTCTTAATTTTGATAACAATTTCAAAAAAAAAATTATATCAAACATATATCATTAATCTTATATAATATGATAGGATGTTTTTTGTAACTTGTGGGAGTGACAAGTGGTACTCTACTTTTATGTCATTTATCATATTCCAAAAAATTTGTTTCACAAATGATGCTACAAATTCACAAAGGATGCTACAAAGTTTGATTATTGTTAAATTTTGTTTAACAAGTTATAAAAAAGTTACATGTTCTTTTTAACTAATATTATTTGCAATATTTTTAACTAATTGTAATGTTTTTTGTATCTTTAATTGTGGAGCCAACAAATGTCTATTTGCTCTTTTGACATGTATGCACTTTTAATTAATTTTCATTTGAATATTTCAATTTGGTTTTGATGCGTTAATTTAGATCCGAATATTTTCTCCACCTTATAATATAAAAAATAATAATTTTCATAGTGTAATATAGTTTGAAATAAATCAACTTATAAATTATGTTAAAAATTTACTATATGAAATACGTACTACGGAATATTATATAGTAACAAAAAAATTTACTTCAATAACTTTAAATATTTCAATAATTTTGGGGCATTCGATTCTATTTCGAAAAATTGTTTCGTTTTAAATTTTGGTTACTCGGTTTTCGGTTAGTAAGTTTTTCTTCTTGTTCGAGATATTTTTTTTTATTGGTTTCAATTTGGATATTTTAGTTATGTTCCGATTTAATATTTTAGATCCGGTTAATTTGGATAATATATAGTAACAAAAAGAATTTATAACAATGTGTAGTATTAAATGATTAAATTATATTTGTTTGTAAAGTAATTAAAAACAATAATAAAATAAAAAATTCTCTATATTTTTCTATATTCTTTAAAAATAAAAGATGTATCAATAATTTCTAAATTAAATTTATAGACATATAAAATGATTTTAAAATATATAGACACGTGGTGTAACACGGGTTTAATCATAGTACGTTGGCAAAATAGATAATTATGTAGATAAATGGGCAATTATTATGAAATACCACTAAAAAGTTTTTTTTAACACAATTAACACAGATTTTCGTAAGTTTTACAAATACTATAAACACTATATAGCGAACCCAAATGAAAAAATTTAAAATCTAAAAGTGTTACAACTCGTTTTTTATATTTGTGATATTTTGTAAACTATTACTTTTTGATGGTGTTTTTGTTATAAAAACATCTAAATGATATTTTTGTTATAAAAAACTTTTTAATGGTATTTTCAAAACAAAATCTTATTTTGATGGTATTCTAAGGAATTTTTCTAAGAGCATCTCCAATGGTGTTATTAAACATGGGTTTCTTAAAATAAAAATAAAAAACAAAAATAGTTTTATTTGAGATGTGTTTTTTTATTACATCAGATGTGTTTATTAAATTATCAAGAAATTCACCTCAATGTCACTAAAATCACTTGCTTTAGTAACTTTTAGTAACTTTGGGGTGGGTTTCTTCATAATTTAAGAAACCCATTCCAAATAAAATTATTTTCTTTTTCTTTTTATTTTAAGAAACTCATGGTTTAATAACACCAAATACATTACAAAATCTAAGAGTTTTTGGAATAAGACCAAATGATAGCGTAATTCAACTTTGTGATGATAGTCATTTATACAAACGAAGAAGTGATGTAACAAGACGAGCTTAAATTCAACTTACAATCTTTACCGTCTATTCAAATCAACTCCTTTAGTCCCTACCGTCATTTTCCCTACGTCATCTATAGCACAACTTTTGACACAACACTATCCATCAAAATATGCACACGTGAGTATTAAAAACACTACTCCTAACATATGCTTTGAAAATAACATCGTTAACTTTGAAGTTGTTATCGAATTGGTTTAATTAAATACAAATAGTTTCTTAAAAATCAGTGAAATTTTCGATATAGTTTAGACTAATGTTACATAAAGTGGTAGCCGTTAAGCGGGCGGTTATCTAAATCCTAGTGCCTAGAGCGCTTAATCGGTGTCTAGGCAAATTTGTAGGCGGTATAAGCGTTTAGAAAATGATACAATATATTATATATACATAATAAAATGTATAAAATATCATAGCTTATAGATAATAAACTCTTTAAGATATTTTTTTATTATTCTTATATAGCGTTAATATCTTTATTTTATAAATATAAAATACTAGATATCATAATTTATAAATAATAAAATTATATTATGTACTTTTATATAACATCATAATATTCTAGGCGGATTAAAAGGTAATCATGACGGTCTATAAGAGCCTAGCGTCGCCTAGGCGGACGCCTAAAACGCTTACTTAAACACTGGTTTAGACGAATTCATCCTTGATTTTTAGAAGAATCTAAAACATTAATTATTTACCAAAAAAACTAATACATTAATTATGTCCCAATTAGATCGAAAAAAACATACCTTAGCGTGCACTACAAAAAATTAGAACACAATATATACTGAATTTCGGAAAATAAAATTAAATCTTTACTTTTAGGAATCAAATATTTTGGAAATTTAATAAATATCTTATCTATTAATTCAGAAGCATTTTTTCAAATAAGACAAACAATTGTAATTACAAAGAAATACTATTAGAACTAACATATAGTTTCTCATATATTTTTACAATTAACTCTGAAAACAAACTTAGCTAATCAAGAGCTAACTAAATTTGAGAAGTGACCTTTGTCTAGTGGCAGTTATAAGTCCACATGAGGCAGGTAGCACCACCCCACCCAGGATCGATTCTCGCGCCTACGATAATGTAAGTTTGGCTAATGGTCGGTCATTTGTAGCCCAAATGTTGACAAAAAAGCTAACTAAATTTTATTTAACATAAAATCATTTTTGGAAACAATTAAATGAAAGCATTAAAATCGGAAATTAAATCGGAAAGCATTAAAACATATTTAACTTCAAAATAACTTTCATAAACAAAATATTTGGAAAACAATATCTATTCAAATCATAAATCGATATATGCAATTAAACTAATAAAGGAAAAACAAATTTAATTTTGAAATCATACACATAAACAAAATAACCGAAGAATAAATCTAATCAAATCGATGAAATTTTAATATATTGAAGGCATTTATTCTATGAATTTCAATTATTAAAGGGATATCAATATAAGTTCTTACTAGATTTTTACTAGTATCAAAGGGATGTCAATATAAGTTATAATTTAACGTAATATTTATAAAATATTAATTAGATATAATTTTAAAATATTTTTTTAAAGTGTTTAGTATTTACGTGTCAATATATCTTTTGAAAGTATTTTTCAATCAAAATTTAAGTGGCTCTTTTTACATTATGTGTCAATATATCTTTTAAAAGTATTTTTCTATCAATCTCACTACAAGAAAACAACCCGATTTCCGACGGATTTTCCGAGGGACAAGTTTCCGTCGAAAATTCCCGAGGGAATTCCGACAGATTTCCCAGGGAAAGAAGCCGTCGGAAAACAGTCGGAAATTTCAGACGGATATATTTTTCCGTCGGAAATTTCCGACGGATTTCCCACGGCTACTTTCCCTGGGAAATCTGTCGGAATTCCCTCGGAAATTTCCGACGAAATTCTGACAGATATAGCCGTTTGAACCTTTCCGACGGTTTTCCGAGGATTAAAAAATGACCGTTTATATTTCTGACGGATTTCCGACGAATTTTTGAACCGTTGAAAATTAGCCGTTAAGTCCCTCGAAAATCCGTCGGAAATCTGTCAGAAACTGCAGAATGTTTTCCTATAAATACTTCTTTGGTTCTCATTCAAAACACACTTTTGTATATCATTCTCTCTCTAAAATTCAAAATAATTTAAATTTTTTAAATGTCTAACTATTATCGAGCATGGATGGATAAACCGAAGATGGATCCGGTGACAAATTTACTTACCGATGAATACGCTAACGGAATTGGAGAATTCATAGGCGTGGCTCAAAATCAACCGGAAAGCATTAGAACCGGTAAGTTTAAATGTCCATGTTCTCAATGTAGGAATTTGAGAAATGTCAGGGTAGATGAAGCATGGCCTCATTTGTATGCGAATGGTTTTATGCCTAGTTATAAGATTTGGTATTTTCATGGAGAAAGATCTGCAGTTTATGGTGCTCATAATTCTAGTGGAACATATATTGGCGATAGTTCAAGAGAACATAGAGTAGAAGAAGAAACTAGAGGTCATATAGGTAACACTATTCAGATGGTCAATAATGCATATAGGGAAAATATGCAACGAGTTTGACGGAGGTTATGATCAGGGTATTAGGATCGAAGAACCGAACTTGGAAGCACGACGTTTTTTTGATATGTTAGATGCAGCAAAACATCCTTTGTACAAAGGTTGTCAGGAGGGTCTTTCCCCTTTATCATCCGCAAGCCGTTTAATGAGCATAAAGACGGATTATAACTTACCGGAAGAATGTGTGGACGCAGTTGCGAATTTTGTAAAGAGCGTTCTACCTGAAGATAATCTTTCACCAGCATCATACTATGACGTGCAAAAACTAGTAGCTGGTCTCGGATTACCGTATCAAGTTATAGATGTGTGCATTGACAATTGCATGATCTATTGGAGAAGAGACGAAAATCGGACTAGATGTCGTTTTTGTCATAAACCTCGATATATGGAGACTAGTGGAAGAGTCTCAGTTCCATATAAGCGGATGTGGTACCTACCTTTGTCGGAAAGATTGAAGAGGTTATATCAATCTGAGCGCACGGCTGAACCAATGAGATGGCATGCTGAACATACTACTACAAACGGGGAAGTTACACATCCATCCGATGCACAAGCATGGAAACATTTTCGAGCATTATATCCAGAATTTGCATCCGAGCGAAGAAACGTGTATTTGGGGTTATGTACGGACGGGTTCAACCCTTTTGGAAAGCATGGAAGACAATACTCGTTATGGCCGGTGATCCCGACACCTTACAATTTGCCGCCTTCTTTGTGTATGCGTCGTGAGTACTTGTTCCTTAGCATTCTTGTTCCAGGACACGAGCATCCGAAGAGATCCCTTGATGTGTTCCTTCAACCATTGATATACGAATTGCAAATGTTATGGGAACACGGAGTTGAAGCATTTGACGTTTCATGGCAACAAAATTTTCAGATGCGCGCGGTACTTATGTGGACCATAAGTGATTTTCCAGCATATGGTATGCTTTCGGGATGGACGACTCATGGTCGGTTGTCTTGTCCATATTGTCAAGATAACACTGATGCTTTCCAATTAAGACATGGACGTAAAACGTGTTGGTTTGATTGTCATAGGAGATTTTTGCCAAGTGATCATCCTTACCGTCGGAATGTAAAGTTATTTACGAAGAAGAAGAAAGTATATGATGGACCACCACCGGAAGCAGACGGTGATAATTTGTTGGAGCAGTTACGAGACTTTGGGGCGGAGAGAACTCCCGATTGCGGTCTCAGATTCACCGCCTTCGATTGGGCAAACTTCGGTGCCTCTCCCGTCGTACATATCGATTCAGGAGTTGGTGCAAAAGGATGGTCGGGAATGGTTACCGGTCATCCATCCCAATACCAATATCGGAACGACATGGTTCGAGGACTCACACAACGGCATGAGCAAGTGTGTTTTAAGGATGATGCATTCTCTCCTTAAGCTTCCATATCCGAAGTATACAAAGATGCCTCTTGAAGATCGCGAGTTGTGGTTTCACACTTTTGCGGTAATTTTTTAATCTTACATCTCACTTAGCTACTTTTTTAAACTATCTTGTTAATCTTTTCGTTTCAAATTTGTAGCAAGAATTTAATTGGGCTCCTGAGCATACTTTCACGATCCAGAACGAGTTTAATAGGTATGCGGCGCTACAATACTCACATCACGTCAATGAGTGGAAACAATTGTGGCAAAAGGGCAAAGTGCCGAAAAACGTGTTACCTGCGGTTTTTGATGGCTTAAAGTTGCATTGGGTTAAACCATCAACAGCGAAGGAGTCTAATACGAATTCAATAAACCGAAAAAGTAACAGAAACGGCTTAGGACCTTCAACCCATAACCTTGGAGCTACAAGTTCTAAATCTCGAAAAAAACAATTGGTAAGTTTTATATTTATTATAGTAAGTTTATATTTTTTAAATCATTGGTAAATAAGTATATGTTTGAAACATTTTTTGTTGTGAAGACGATCGACGGAGTCGAACCTGATTATGGGACCCTCTTGGAGGATGCTCATACAAACCGCAAGACGGGTTTGATTCAGGATCCGTTAGCTTCCCAAGTCGTTGAGATCATAAAAAAGAAGAAGACCGAGCGGATGACTCAACTATCGCAAGAAGAATCGGCGGATTCAAATGAACTATCTCGGGAAGAAATTAACCAAATTTTCTTCGAGGTAATTAGTATAAATTAATATCTTCTATATTGCAATACTTATAAACTAATACTAATAAATTTATTAATTTTACAGGCGACTCCGCAGTCTAAAGGTCGCATTTTCGGGTTAGGTAAAAGTTCTCGAAGTATTATTTCTTCCACATCGTCGAGTAACTACAACACGGAGATCCTTCAGGAACTCGAAAAGAAGGACGAACGCATTAAAGCCCTCGAGAAAGCTAATGAGGATATAATGGCTCAAAACACTGAGATTCGAGAGCAAAACTTGGAGATTCTTCGTGAACAAGCCGAAACTACAAAGTTCCTAGCCAAAATGAAAGACAAATTCAACATTAATTAGTTTTTTTTTAAATGTTTTTGTTTTTTTAAAAACAATTTCGTTTTTGTATTTTGTTTTAAATGGTGTATTATATAATATGGGATTTCTTTTAAATTATTTTTTTAATTTAAATTTATTAATATTTTATATTTTTTTAAATATTATTTTTTTTGTTGAAAATAATATTATCCCTCGGAAATCCGTCGGAAAAAAATCCGTTGGAAATCCGTCGTAAACAAATCCGTCGGAAATCCGTCGGAAACAAATCCGTCGGAAATCCGTCGGAAAAACATCCGTTGGAAATCCGTCGGAAAAAAAGCCGTGGGAAATCCGTCGGAAAAAAAGTCCGTTGGAAATCCGTCGGAAATAAAACCGTGGGAAACCCGTCGGAAATGGTTGTCGGAAATCTGTCGGAAATCCATCGGAAATATATCTGACAGATTTCCGACGGATGAATTTCCGACAAACTTCCGAGAGTTTTTGTTGTCGGAAATTCCTTCGGTAATCCGTCGGAAAATTTCCTTTTCCGACGACTTAGTTCCTTTTCCGACGACTTAGTTCCGACGAATCAATTTCGTCGGAAATCCGTGGGAAATCGTTGTTTCCGACGGATTTCCGAGGGATTTGTCCCTCGGAAATCGACAGTTTTCTTGTAGTGTCTTTTAAAAGTATTTTTTCTATCAATATTTTAAAAGTATTTTTCTATCAATCTTTTCAAAGTATTTTTCTATCAATCTTTTAAAATTACTTTTTCTATCAATCTTTTAAAAGTATTTTTTCTATCAATCTTTTAAAAGTATTTTATATAGATAATTTCAGAAAAAATTTAATATATATATTAATTGAGGAGACACTTTTGAAATTTGAATGAAAATTTAAAAAACCTAATATATGAAATCTAAAAGCCCATAACATTAAATCACTAATTATTGAAAACTAAATGCCCATAACATTTAATATTAATTTTAAAGCATAATGTTAATTGAAAAAATTAAAATTTTCAACAAGTAATATATATAAGGAATATACAAATATCCGCCAAAATTGTCATGAAAAACTTATACAAAACAAAAAAAAATAATTATATAAATTAATTTAATAGTAATTGTGATAAAATATCAAACTTCTTTTAATATACAAAAATAAGGGATCATTTTCCAATTGACAAAATTTAAAAATAATTTTGTATTTTTTATATAATACGTATATACCTATAAATTTAAACTCTGCGCTTGGCGCGGGTTAAAAAATCTAGTATATATATGAATAGATTTTCATTGATGACAAGAAAAAAAGCAAGAAAACTCTTTTATACTCAATCATGAAAATTGATTATTACAACAAAATCAATGTGCATCCTACACAGAAGATGTTGGCCGAATCACAATTTTTGCAAGGATATTTGGTGAAGATGGTAACAACTTAACATTTTTTACTACAACATTAATTGAAACATTCATCTATAACGACGAGGAGTGTGAAAGCAAACGAGACTTGGATGATTTTTGGGCAGAAGTTCCAGGAATCGACGATGACTGCGGTGATGTTTTGAGGGAGTTAGTTCTCTATGTTTGTGAACTAAATTGTCCTCTTAGTTATGCTATCGAAGTAAGGATTGATATTACTCCTAATCATCTCGTTGAAGAAGAAGACGAAGAAGAAGAAGTCTATGATATTGAAGAAACCGTTAATATCTTGTTTAGGCCTGCGAGAAAAGATGTTTTAAAGTCACTAATGAGGAAGATATACAAGAAGATGAGCATGAAAAAAGAACAAGACGACGACATGGATGAAACATTTACTTCTTCTTTCCTTCGGTCAAACATTTACTACTAACTTTTCATATGAAAATATACAAAATGGAAAATATTAACCTATTTTATTTTTTCTTTTACACCGAATTTACAAACTATGCGTCAATAAATTTGGTAATATCTAGTTTATCAAATTATTTGCGAGCACAATTATTATTAGTAAACCAAATGGTAATAAGTCTCCTAAAATATTGGGTTTGTTTTTATTAGTTTATAACTTTATATCATATATTTTTTGGATATTTTTTTCTAACAGGAAATGTATAAAATTGTTTTAATATTAATTTGGAATTGCTGATATTTTTTGAAGTGGCTCTCTAGAAGATTCTGATGATCAATATCTTTGGGTTTATTTTTTCGAAATGTTCATTCTTAACTCTTATTAGTCATGACTTCAAAAGGTTTTAATAAATATTGGAAAAAACGATAACTCTCTTTATGTTTTGCTCTGTTTTAGCAAAACTGATCACAATCATCAGCTTCATAGCTTAGTTTTAACTTGCAATGTTACTGCATATATATTATTATAGATAGATTCGACTTATGGCACTAAAGGATGATAATATTAATATTATTATATTTTTTACATGATGATAATATTAATATTAATATATAGAAAACCAAAATCTTAAAATCCTAGGCAAATTAAGTGCACTTGGACCAATCAAGAACAATGAAAAATCATAAAGTTTATGGAAAATACGTTTTCTTTTAATGGTCATATAATAATTATTATCTCCGACCCATTAACAACAAATCGAACATCATTATTATTATTATTTTTTGTTAGTTAATCGAATATCATTATTACTCACCCTGATACCTACGAGGCTACACCACAACAAAATATCTATTTCAATTATTTGAGACTAGATGAAATCCCGCGTTAGTTAATATTTTTTTTACTTTTATTATTTAGTGTTTGGTTTTTAGTTTTTTGATTTTGGTTTCTAAATTTTTGGTTATAAAAAATAGATTTTGGGTTTTAAAAATCTTGATTGGTAAATTTTTTAGTTTTGGTGTATTCGCACATTTTTTATTTTGATATATATTAAATATTTAAAAATAGTAGAATAAATTAATAAAATATTAATGAAAATTATTGCTTACAAAATAATGAAAAATATTAAAACCTATGGAACAATATTTATTGCATAAAAAATATTATGATGACTTTTATTTTTTCTAAGGTGATCGCTCGTCTCTTTCTTCATTAGAGTAATTTTGATGTCTCTTATATAGAAAGTCATGACCCAAAGAATAAAGTTTTTAGTTTTTATGTAGAAAATAGTAAAATTTGGAGGAAACTAATTTTCCCGAAAATTAGGAAATCATTTTGGACAAAAACTTGTTTTTGCCAAAACTAAAACCAAAAAATGGTTTTTGTCAAAACTAAAACCAAAAACCAATTCAAAAAGTGTTATTTTTTATAATTAAATTTGATATAGTGCTATATGTGAGAGTTGGCCTAATCTTTATAAGAATAAAATGAGAAATCAATATATATATATAATTTTTAAAATATGCCCATAATGTAAAAATAAAAATGTGAAGACATGTATGATATCTTTAACAGATGACAGGGCAAAGTATTGAACATGTATTGAAAACTCTAAAGCATAGTACACACTTTCTTTCTGATATCACTTATACGAGAATGTCAAATATTAAATTGTAAGTTACAATCCCAAAACACCAACATTTGATAACAAATAAGTTTTACACTAAAAAAACTAAAGTCAAACTCAAAAATTGCCAAAAGAGAAATTATGAATTTATTTCAATAATTAAATTTTATCCACTTACATTAAGGATGAATAGTGTTTTCATCATTAAGAAGAGGTAAATAATAAAAAAGTAAAACTAAGGTATTTTCAAATATTCATATGTAATTTTGGTAATTTTCAAAATTTTCCATATTTATTTTAAAAACAAGAAATTTTTTTGTTTCCACTTATTAATAAAATTATTCAATTTGACTAATTTTATAAACTAGGAAAACGAAAATAAATTAACCAAATGAAAAAATTTATTTTTGATAAATCTGTTGAGACAAAAACCTTAAGTTAAATACTCAAATTAAAGAAGAGAAAAACATTTTCTTTATTCTCAGTTTATTTTGTTCCCTTTGTCCCTTTCTTTACTTTTCATCAAAATTTCATTACGTAAGAAACATATAAAAAACCAATTAATATGGATTCAGGAAGCTAAACCCATCTAATAGTCTCAATTTATGTGAACAACGATATAGAGAATATTAATAAATAATAAATATGCCGCAATAATATAGGAAATATTAGTAAACATGTTTCAAGAATTAAACACATATTAAAAAATGTTTAAAGCTTAATATTTTTGTATCACACACCTTTCCATAAATCTAAACTAATATTAATTCAAAAATTATTGCAATTAATGTTTTTTGAAATTTACAATTGCACAACTAATTATGCATATGCAGTTAAAAACGGGGTGACGACCTATTTCCCCACGATAACTATCTATCGTATAACACGAAAACCACACAAAATTAAGGTCTCCATCTATTTCTCCACAATTTATAGTTATAAATCCATATCCACACAATTATCGGTTTTGTTGGTTTTCGAACAAAACCAGAAAACCGAAACACTAACCAACCGATTTTACATGGTTAAAATACCGACCTGATCCAGAAATCCAATTCGTAAAATGGAAGTTTAAAAATCCAATTCGTTAAAATACCGACCTGATCCTGATCCAAAATACCGACCTGATCCAGAATATTCAAACATGTAAAATGAACAAAACCAGAAAACCGAAACACTAACCAACCTTATTTTGGTTTATTAAAGTAAATTGGACAACAGTAAACCGTTGTTAAACCAAATTGTGGGGATATTTATTCTGCAATTTTAAATTATGAGGAATGCAAAATGGAAGTTTAAATTTGTGTGGAACTGGATTTACAACTGTAAAATTGTGGGGAAATAGATCAATACCTTAAGTTTGTGTAGTTTTAGTGTTATACGATAGTTATGGTGGGGAAATAAGTCGTCACCCCGTTAAAAACATAAATCTTTTATAAACAATTTTTCCCAAAACATCTAACACTAAAAAACCGAAGAGGTAATAAATATGCCACCATAGATTATGTTTTCACGTTAAAATAAAAATCTTGAATAAAGTAGACATAGCATAAGCAATTAATACAAATTTCGACTCAACCACAAAGATAAAATACAAGATATAAGTAGAAGTTTCAAAACCAAGATTAAAACTTAAAAATCAATTTTAATTATGGAATAAGCCACTGGTTTTGTCATTTTTTGAAAATCTCGCATTATCGTGTCTTCACCTAAGATCTCTTCTTCATATATATATATATATATATATATATATATATATATATATATATATATCTTTCGCCACCCGTTATATTAATTCAATTCAGGGTTAGTTTATATCCATTTGTTTGTGTGAGTAAGGTTTATTTGGATTTAATTTTAAGTGTTTGGTGTAGTTTTGTGAAGTAATTTTGAAATGGTATAGTTTTGTGAAATGTAATTCAAATGGTGTAGTTTTGTAATTCTCCCGTTTGTAATTCCCTCACATATTAAACATTAACAAATTTAAAAATAAACCCTATAAAATTAATGAAACTTAATAATTTCTAACAAAACCGATAAACAATATGTTTCATTTTCTTCTAATTTTTCAACTTTTCTAAAAAACTTTATGTTGTTAGAATTTTTGTTTGCATTATTATCCTTTAATTTTCTCTCGTGTGAGTTTAAAACATTTTTAACAATCTTTTCCTTTATGAAAACTAAAAAATTAAAAATGTATCACGTGAAATACTTTTTAAAATTTACTTTTAATAAAATTATGCAATTTTGTAATTAATAATTATTATGACCCATGTACACTACTAAAAAAAATCATATAGCCACGGCCTTGTCACGGTACATCCGTGGCTACCTTAAAAAAAGCCACGGACTAGTCACGAATACGTTAACCGTGGCAAATCTAGTCAAACTCGGTCAACCGTGGCAAAATCGTGACTAGGCGTGACTAAAAAGCCACGGACTTGTCATAGCTTTAACCGTGACAATTCAGCCACGGTATAACCGTGGCAATCCATGGCAATTAGCCACGGGTGTCGGCGCGTGACATGTCCGTGGCTGTATTTAGCCACGATTTTCCACGGTTTTGTCCGTGACAAACTAGTGACGTCAAATCAGTCATGTTTGCGTCGGAACATGATTGTAAATTGATTCGTTTTTTTCCACGGATACAAAACCGTGGCTTTTCCGTGACTATATATAGCCACA
Organism: Cochlearia excelsa; assembly: GCA_963556525.1. Taxonomy (NCBI): domain Eukaryota; kingdom Viridiplantae; phylum Streptophyta; class Magnoliopsida; order Brassicales; family Brassicaceae; genus Cochlearia; species Cochlearia excelsa. The sequence continues at coordinate 30,565,340 of OY748327.1, read as the reverse complement.
GATTAGAACCGTGGCTTTTTCGTGGCTATATATAGCCACGGATACGAAACCGTGGCGTTTCCGTGGCTATATCGAAGGATATTAAACATTTTATTCCACCATCTTCACAACTATCGTTAAAAAAACTTGTAGAAAGAAAAATGGATACTTTTTTTCACTCTAGAGAATGGATGGATCGACGTTTAGCAACTCTATCACTGAAGAATTTAAAGGAGGTGTAAATGCTTTCATTGCATTTGCTTGTAACCAAGCTTCGTATCAAGAACGAGGAACTTTATTGTGCCCTTGTGCAAGGTGTAGGAATTCAAAGCATCGTGATGCAGATGTCGTTGCTAGACACTTATGTTTGAAGGGTTTTAAAGGTAACTACTACATTTGGACAAGTCATGGAGAAATTGTTACGATGTTGGCGAGTCTTCGATGCCATCTCATTATATACCTGAAGAACAGTCATGGGATGGAGGTTATGGCGGTGTACAAGTTCCAATTCCTAATCCCGAAGAATTTCAGCAACCATGGGATGGAGATTATGGCGGTGTACAAGTTCCAATTCCTAATCCCGACGAATTTCGACAACCATGTGATGACGGTTATGGTGGTTACCAAGTTCCAATTAATGATGATGACATGGGACAAGAAGAATTTGGTGTGGAAGGGAATTTGAATTCCAATGAGGAAGAAGAACCAGATCAAGATAGTGTTTTTGAAGCATTTAAACAAGCTAATGAACCGCTCTACGATGGATGTATTGAAGGATTATCACAATTGTCCTTAGCGTCACGTATGATGAACATAAAGACTGCGAACAATATGTCTGAGGGATGTGTGGATCAATGGGCATCGACAATTAAGCATATTCTTCCACGACCTAATAGAGCTCCATCTTCGTACTATGAGACTAAGAAGTTGACGCGTTCCTTGGGATTACCAGTGATAAAGATAGATGTGTGTGAGGATAATTGAATGATTTTTTGGAAGGGAGATGATCGAGAGCTTATGCAATGTCGTTTCTGTAACAAAGATAGATATCACCCGAACAATGGGAGAGGGAAAAATAAAGCAAAGCAGAGGATATTTTATCTACCTATTGCAGATCGGTTGAAGCGATTATACCAAATGGAGCGAACAGCAAGTCAAATGCAGTGGCACGCGAACATGTATCTCCTGAAGGGGAAATGCATCATCCGTCTGACGGGAAATCATGGAAACATTTTAACGAAACGTATCCTACATTTTCCGAAAAACGTCGTAATATATATCTCGGGCTATCAACGGATGGATTTAATCCAATAGGTATGAATGGTGAAGCACACTCAATTTGGCCAGTTATAGTAACTCCATATAATCTGCCACCGGGTATGTGCATGAAACGAGAGTTTTTCTACTTAGCAATTTTGGTTCCTGGACCTAAACACCCGAAGAAAAGTCTAGATATTTATCTTCAACCACTAATAGAAGAGTTGCAGATGTTATGGAATGTAGGTGTGCCGGCTTATGATGTTTATAGAAAGCAAAACTTTACTATGAGAGTGGCTCTGATGTGGACGATAAGTGACTTTCCGGCCTATGCAATGGTTTCTGGATGGAGTACACATGGCCGACTATCATGTCCGTATTGTCTTGAAGAAACAAATGCGTTTTGGTTACGAAACGGAAGGAAATTTAGTTGGTTTGACTGTCACCGAAGATTCTTGCCTTCTACTCATCCTTATCGCAGGAATGTGAATGCATTTACACGAGGGAAATCCGTTCGAGACAATCGTCCACCGTGGTTGACCGGTGAAGAAATTTGTTATGAGAGGATTGACACCATTCAAGGATTGAAGAAAACTGTTGATTGTGGAGGTAATGGACGTGATAGTCCCGGCAGAACGATTGAGGGATATGGAGATTATCATAATTGGTTGAAGAAAAGTATATTTTGGGAGCTTCCGTACTTGGAAAACCTTCTACTAAGGCACAATCTTGACGTCATGCACATTGAGAAGAATTTTTTCGACAATCTGATCAACACTGTGCTGAATTCGACCAAAACAAAAGACAATTTGAAATCTAGATTGGATCTTCCGAATATTTGTAATAGACCAGACTTAGAGATCGAAGAAGACGGAACGATTCCAGCTCCAATCTTTAGGTTATCAAAAGAAGCGAAGAAAAATTTTCTCATGTGGTTGAAGAGAGATATCAAATTTCCAGATGGATATTCTTCTAACTTTAGTAGATGTGTTGACGAAAACGCTACCAAGTTATCCGGACTTAAAAGCCATGATTGTCATGTGATCATGCAACGGTTACTTCCATTTGCATTTAAAGAGATTTTATCAAATAAAGTCTACACAAAGCAATTTCGGGTATAAATGTGTTTATGTATACTACTTATAAAGCCTTCTTTAATTTAATATGTTATTGTTGTGCAATTGTAGATATTGCAGTTTTCTTTCGAGATTTGTCGGCTAGAACGTTAAAAGTCCAGGATGTCGCAGTTCTTAAGGAAAACATTGGTATGAAGTTGTGTAATTTGGAGAAAATTTTCCCACCTTCTTTCTTTGATGTGATGGAACATTTACCCGTCCACTTACCTGATGAAGCTGAATTAGGTGGTCCGGTGCAGTATAGATGGATGTATCCTTTTGAGAGATACATGTATCATCTTAAAAAGAAGATCAAGAACAAGGCAGAAATTGGAGGGTCCATTGTTGCACAATGTGTGCAAGAAGAGATTTCTTACGCCACACGAAAATATTATGAAGAAAATGAGTATGATCAAGCGTCTAACAATGTAGGTCGTGGTGAAATAAACTTTACATACGATTATGATGATGTTCCAAATCTCTTTCAACATATTGGACGTGTTGGTGGAAAAGGAAGAAACACTTGGTTGAATGATGATGATTATAACGTCTTGCAAACATTCATGTTGCTCAATTGTGACGCGTTCGAGCCGTATGAGAGGTATATGTGTATTTTTAAAATATATATACACTAATTCATCTAATTTCATTTCAATTTTACAGGATGTTTGAAGAGTATATGACATTAAGTTACCCAAATATTACTACTGATGAACTGAACAGATCTAAAGACAAACATTATGCCCAATGGTGTAAAGATTATGTAAGTCTGATCACTATATATATATATATCTATATATATTGAAAAAGTATGAAATATATCTAATAAGTGTCAACATAATTTGCAGATCAATGATCAATCCGAGAATTTTGAGTTTCCTTTATGGATGTTGGAATTTGTGCAAGGGCCTCGACGTAATTATACATATTATCCTATGTACTATTCTCGCGGATATCACTTCAACACCGCTAGTTATGGTCGAAGAAAACGACAAATAACTATGGGGTTTATGTTCGTGGGACAACGAAACTATGTACTACGGACTTATTGAAGAAATTATGAAAGTTGAGTACCACGGAGCAGTTGGACTAAAAGCAATGGTTTTCAAATGCGCTTGGTTTGATAACAGAGAAGAGTTCGGAATACGTAGACACGCAAGCGGTGTGGTTGATGTCGCCCCGGAAGGACGGTATGTGAAGTATGACCCTTTTGTCTTAGCAGGTCAATGTGACCAAGTATCCTACATTCCATATCCACGTTTGGATGAAAGAACGAGTGACGACTGGTGGGCGTGTGTTAAGGTTTTCCCAAGAGAATTTCGCGAGACAACGAAACTTCTCAAACGCACTTCAAGATGATACATTTGAGCAAAATGTTGTACCTACGACATGATTCGAGTTACATCTCATGCGGTGGAGGATGCTACAGATTACGAAAATTTGGTCGTCGATCATAATGATGACGAATTTGCCTCACAACATTCATCTGGAGATTCGGATTCAGATTTAGGAAGTGAAGAAGAGTAAGTCAACATATAGATGATATGGTTGTGTAAAAAATGTGATATATATACATATGTATGCTTGAATATTTATGATTGTCTTGTACTTGTATGGTTAAGTGAGTAGAATTAATGTTTTGAATGTATGTTTGAATAATTATAGCCACGGATATAACCGTGGAAAATCGTGGTTGTAATGAATATTAGCCACGGTTTGTAACGAACCAGACCGTGGCAAATCCAAATTTTCCATATAATTTTTTTTTGCTAAGGCATAGCCACGGATATAACCGTGGAAAATCGTGGCTGTAATGAATATTAGCCACGGTTTGTAACAAACCAGACCGTGGCAAATCCAAATTTTCCATATAATTTTTTTTGCTAAGGCATAGCCACGGATTTGATCGTGGCTAACCGTGACTAGAATTAAGATATTTTAATTTAGTCACGGTTAGCCACGGATTAAACCGTGACTAAGTTCATTAAACCTAAAATCGAGTTACCTCTTTTTCATTTGCGCCGTTTCCTTCTAACTCTTTTCTTTCTCTCTCTCTTGGCGATTCCGGCGCATCTCCTTCGCATCTCTTCTGAGATTTCGTCGCTTCTCCTCTCTGATTCCGTCGCTTCTCCTCTCTGATTCCGTCGCATCTCCGTCTCATCTCCATCTCTCTAAGAAGGTATCTTCGTCTCTCTCTATCTCTCTGTGTGTCTCTATCTCTCTGTGTGTCTCTCTATCTATGTGTCTCTATCTCTGTGTGTCTCTCTCTCTATGTGTCTCTCTCTGTGTCTCTCTCTGTCTCAATCTCTTGGCGATTTTAGGATGCTCTCTCTATCTATGTGTCTGAAGGCTATGGAACTCCAGCTGTGGAAAACGATTACAATTTTGATTTTGGGGAAAACGATTATTGGGTTTAGATGTGTGACCATTAGGGTTTAGATTTCAGATTTTTTATTTTGAATTTTTACTTGTCGTTACTTGTGGTTTTGTTTCAGCTATGCCATCAGACAGAAGGAGAAAGAGAGCAAGAGTACCTGAAGGCTATGGAACTCCAGCTCCACCACCAATTCGTCTAAATTCTCGGACATCCTCTTCATTTGATACACCGCCTGGTGCAACTGGACCAAGGGATGTGAATCGTCCAGTTCAGAGAGCTCAGATACCACCGACAGCTCCACCACCAGCTCCACCACCAGCTCCAATCAACGATGGTCCACCAGCTCCTCCACCCAATGCTGCAGCTCCTGTTAGTCTCGCTGCACTTCTCCGATCTCCTGCAAGGAGGATGCAACCCCATCTACATCCAATGAAGCTAAATAATGCTTTGTGGTAAGTTTTAAAATGTATCATTTATGTTTGAATTTGTTTCGTAAATGTTTATTATTGTAATGCGGGTTTGGGATAGACGATGTCGTGCACAAGTCCATAAAGAATACATGGCAAAACAATTTTATGGGTCCTTGGTGGAACTGGACAATGGTTCCACAATCCAGAGTAGATGAATGGTGGCAGGACTTCGTGGTAAGTGTTTTGTTTAGTAATTTTGTTATGTCTTAAGTTTTTCGATTTGTGCTTCGTTTTCTTTTTTATTTCCCAGCAACAATACTATTGGAACCCTCTCATTCACAATAGGGTATGGTTCATGTGGAAGAAGAAAGTGATGGGGTCTATTTCAAGCACAATGAGCAAGAAGAAGAACGCCGGGGTGAAGCCTCCGTTTGTCAATGACGACCACCGGAAAGAAATGTTGCATTTGTGGGACACAGAGGAATGTCGGACTCTAGCGCGCACGAATTCGAGAACCGCATGTCTAATCCTGATGGCAATGGACCACACAAGCATTGTGCTGGTCCAGTCAGTAGCGTTTGGAAAGGTGGGTTATAACATGGTATGGTCTCTTCCCTTCTCCTTTTAATCCTTTTTAATCTTTTTGATCTTTTAATCTTATTACAATTGTTATTTATGTTAACTTATGTTTTAGTTTAGTTACTTGTGTTTTAGTTAGTTACTTCGTTTTGTTTTGTTTGTGTTTAATAATTTGCTTTTTTAACTTCGTTTAATAGTTGGATTTGATTGTTGTCTTGCAGATGATTGAGGCTGGTGGAATTCCTCCCGCATACACCGATATCTTGCGCAAGACACACATGCGCAAAGATGGCACTTTGTCGATCCTCGAGCGGAACAGATCGTACGTCGTTGAGCAGCGCTACGCGTGTCGCTACACAAGCTTCGTGGAGTCTCCAGGAGCTGCCACCAACGGTGGCCAGTCCACTATTGTGCCTTCTCCTGAGCTGGTCAACCTCACATACCTAAAGGTATCACTTCTTTTAACTCTTTCTTTTAACTTTTTTTCTTAACTCTTTCTTTTAACTCTTTCTTTTAGCTCTTTCTTATGTAATTTATGTTCTTACTAATCACTTGTACTTTCGTTTGCAGCTTGTACCACCCAAGAAGGGTTATATCTACGGGATTGGAAGCAGCCAGTATCTTGATGTGGACCCAACGAGCCTCGCTCCGGTTTCTCCGGTTCGGAATCTCGAAATGGAGACTAGGGTTGGATCACCGGAGTCAAGCTTCCAGACGATGAATTCTGGTATGGAGAGCATCATTGCCATGCGAAGCCGATCCTTCGTAACCTTGGGTATGATCCGGTAACAATGCAGCCATCTCCAAATGCCGCGAGGTCGAACGAACTCCAGAACAACTCCAGGTGGGTCAGTAAGAAATTACCCAACACAATCTGATAATGCTATTGATATAGCAAATGATGAGGAAGAGAAGGATGAAGAGGAGCAGGAGAATGAAGAGGAAGAGGGGCTACAAACTAGTGATGGAGAAGAGAAAGAAAAAGAAGATGAGGCATAGAGATGAAGCATTAGCTTCATCATGTATTTATCTATGTGTTTTGTGTTTATGTTTAGTGAATTTTAAACTTTGCAGAATGATTTTTTTTTTGTATTATATATTTTGAACAAATATTTATATATAATTATGTTTTAACTAGAATTTCTCTATTTATGTATTTTTTTTCTTTTGTATATAATTATATTTTAATTTATATTTAATATAATTAAAAAAACATCATTTGTCACGGATAGTCACGACTATTTCGGTGACTAAATTTTTGTCACGGTAGCCACGAAGTAATTCGTTGCAAAAGGTCACGAATTGCCAGGACAAAATTCGTGACAAATCTAGCCACATATGGTCACCGTTATATCCGTGGCTGAGGTAGCCAGGGATTAGCCACGACAAAATCCTTGACATTATAGTCACGGTAATGCCACGGAACAACCGTGACAAATCTAGCCACGGACAAAACGGTGATAAATCCTGGCTATTTTCAGTCGTGACAATCGTGGCTAATCCGTGGCAAATATAGCCACGGTTGCCACGGAAAAATTTTAGTCACGAGCGTATAGCCACGGTTTTGTGTTCGTGGCAAACCGTGGCTATGACCTCAAATAGCCACGGATTTAGGTCCATAGCCACCGATTGAGCCGTGGCTATATGATTTTTTTTTAGTAGTGATAGATCATAATCCTGCCTCCGCCACTGATCCGAGACCATTGACGAATCATTATCATAGTAATTACTCATATTGTCTTCTATGGTTATTATATTTTCATTGTTATGATCAATGTCTTGAAAGTATATTAGTCAACTACTCTCTTCTTCTTGATTTTCTTGATTTTGTATGGTTTTGATTTGGTGATTATCAGAGAATATTACCCTTTGTGTCATTACAAAGTTGTTGAAGGAGTTTTCCATTGAAGTGTTTGGGGGAAATGGTATGTCGTAGAAGATTTTTGTTGGTTAATGATATTGATAAGAATAAGCTCTTGTTTATATAGTAAAGAATAAAAAGAGAGAGATGTCATGGAAGTTGTAAGTGTGACTGTAAGATTTATTTTATTGGGTCACACATATATCAATATGTGATAGAGTCATTATTTAATAAGTCAAACTTATGTGGTCACTTTTGTAATAAAATAAAAGACTGGAGGCATACGTGTTATGGAAAATTAATTGTGGATGCCTTAAGTAATTTATAATTTGATGAAGGGCCGAATTATAAATTAGTACTCTATATAAATAGAGGGTTATGGTCCCCAAAACAACTCTAACCTGAAATACAAAAATCTCTATGCATCCCATCACCAGAGACCTAAAGTCAATTCAAGGTATGCTTTGGAAGATCCATAACCAATTTCAGATCTCTAACCACAGATTCATCATGACTAAATCAGGTACGCTTCCGCTTATATATTGATCATCAGAAACTGATATGGCTTTATAGTTTATTTTGATATAAACTTTAGGATTATTTCCAACAGTGACACATTTTGGTCCGTTTGTATTTTTTAAAATTATAGTATATATAATTTTTTATAACAACTAGGGTTTTATTTTATTTTATATGTTATGTACCTTTTTTAATTTGGAAAGAGAATGGATCACAAAGATTCACGAAACCATCCAATGTGTTGGTTTTTACATGTGAAATGTTTTTGGTTTTTAACGTTTTTAGTTACCATGTTCAAGTTTTATAAATTTTAAAAAAGCAATTTTTCAAGTATTTTTTTCAAATAGCAATATTTTTTAAAAAATAATATTTTTCGCGTAGAAATGAAAAACATATATTTGTTTGATTAATTTTTTATATATATTATTTCAGAATACCTATTTGCATATATTTTCTCTTGCTATTTCATCAAATGTTTTAATTTCGAAGTTTTTGAAACTTTTTTTTGCTAAGATTATATAACTATGCAAAAAATATGAATATAAAATCATGTTGTTAACGCTTTAGCGGTGTCAAATTCATCTTATTTTCTTAATATAATATGATCCTAACATTTTAGTTTCTCATCAATTTGGTGATTTATCCTCTATTATTTCACAAACTAGATATATACTTTTAAATTACTAAAATTGATTTCGATTCATATGTTTATTTTAACAATTATTCACCAAATGTTTTAATTTATAAGTTTTTGAAAAATTTGTGCAAAAATATATAATTGTGAAAAAGTTCAAACTTTGAATCATGTCTTCTTTGTGTCAAGTTTGTTTTATTTTCATAATTTAATATAATTTTAGCATTTGAGCTTCTCGTCAATTAGGTGATTTGTTTTCCATTATTTCTCAAAGTAATTTTAGATTACTAAAAATAATGTATTCATATGTTTCTATTTAATAGATTATTCACTAAAAGTTTTCAAGTTTTTGAAAACTTGTGCTAAAATTATTTAATTGTGATTTTGTTATATTGGATTCATGTTTTTTTAAAGATTGTTAACGGTGTCATGTTTAATTTATATTCACAAATTATTATATTCGTAGCACTCAAGTTTCTCATTAATGTAACAATAATTTTTGTTAAAATATCTAATAGTATTTGACAAACTAATTTTATACTTTTAACTTGATTAGCCACCAAATGTTTTAATTTTTAAAATTTCGTGCTGAAGTTTTAATAAAAAAACTTTGAAAGGAAAAAGCCAAAAAGTCTAATAAATTGATGTTAAATCTAAAGAAGCCAAGTCCATCTAAGTGTAAACGACAATGTTCATAAACAATATTTCCACAAAAATTTTATACATACTATTTTTCTTCTTTAAACTTATTGTATTAGAAATATTTGTGGATCAGTTCGCGAGATTGTTTTAAAAATTCATGTTTTATTAGTTTTTATTGTATTTAAAATTGTTAGCAATATACATGCAAGTTTGAATAATGTGAAAAATCTTTAAGATAAAATTTTTGATATTCACTAATTAGTAATTACCATGTCAAACATATTTAAACCTGCCATCTGTTTCAAGCCATCATAGTTCAGGCAGTGACAGATTTGTACTATTGTAGTGTATAAATTAACGTAACTAACGAGAATAAGTTTTTTATTGTTTTTATATTAATCTATATTTTTCTTGTAATTATATAGAAAAAAAAATTATGAGAAGATTCGAAGAAATGTTTTTTTAATTGTTAAAAAGAATTTTCTCATAATTTTATTTATAATACTAATTTCATTATATTTAAGTTTCAAATCATGTAGCAACATCACAAAGAAATTATAATGCATATAAACGATTTGAAAGAAAATTGGTGGAGAAGGCCTTTTGTTGCGTTTGGTCAACACATTTGACTAATTAATTTTTTTTACTATACCATTAGAAATGTTAATACCAAATAATTTCTTTATTTGGATCTAGGGAAGGGAGCTTGTGTTAGATGCTATAAAATGGTCTATTAAGGATTACATTAACAAAAGACATTGGTGAAAATGGTAAATTCTCTTTAGATTAATTTTGTTAATAGTTCTGTTTAGAGAGAAATATACTCCCTCCGTTTTTTAATATAGGATTTTTGTTGAAAATATTTGGTTTAAAAAAGATGATTTTTTTCACTTTTTATATACAATTATTAATGATAAATTATAGAATTCAAGAAAAATAACTAAACACCTTCAAAGTTTTGTATTAACAAATAAAGCACTTTCAAGATGAGATATTTTGTCATAATTCTCTTAAAATATGAATGATATACAAATTTAGGTAAAGAAAATAACAAAAAAATGAATAGAAAAACTACACATGGGATAATTTTTTAAAAAATCCAACATTTGTGGAATACAACAAAAAACTTCTACATATCAATAAACAACAAATAGATAGTTATATAAATGTTATTATTCCATATGGAACAATTAAATCATAATATTAATACAAATCAAATATAAAATATCTTCATTGTTCTTTTCTTAATTTACGAGTCATGAAAGAATCCAAGAGAATGATGAATATTAGCATCAATCTCATTATTAAAGTTTTGATGCATGGAAGGCGTAAGATGATACGACTACGTTTCAAACGAAGGCATAAAGATATCACTAGGGTTTTGTTGATGTGTGACTTGTGTCTCAAGCAAGGTATCTAATGTTTCTCCAATCAACACAATTAAACATCTTCTCTTCTCCTTTCTCAAAACTCTCGTTATGATTATGATCTTTATTGTTTCCTAGACTCGGCGATAAGCTCGGGCTATCTAGCTGCGGAAGCTCAATGTTGTTGCCATATTGATGCATAGAAGATGGTACATTGTTAGTGTTGTAATGATTATTGGTCATTAGAATCTGGTTAAGGTTATGGCTAGATGAAGATGCACCAATATGGTGATGTTGGCTCGTGTTTAACGTCGATGTAGATGAGTAGTTTTTATGGTTCTGCCATGGCTCGTAGCCTAGTGGTCTTCGGTTTGGGATTGGCTATGTAAATGCTCTACACACCACCCATCCTTCCTCCTATAAGTCACAAATATGTATAGTTAGTATTATATTCCCTTCGTTTCAAAATAGTTATCATTTTCCGTTTTCAATAAAATTTTCTTTAAATATCATATTTAACTGTATAAGTCTTTCAAAAAATACTAACAAGGTAACAATTAACTAATTTTTAAGGCTATAATATAATTTTTAATAAGTGTGTAACAATCTTAAACGACAACTATTTTGAAACATAGAAAGTATAGAATATACATATTTATTCTAACATAATCCGACCTTGACTCTAATCGGAGCAAGCATGGACTTGCAACTTTGCTTTTATATAAAATCAATAATATTAAAAATAGTTTTTTTAGAAAATGTGCAAATGTTACCTTTCTTTAGATTGCGGGTTTTCAAAAAATTTGTAAAATTAGGATCGGTCATACATTAATTGGTGTTAAAATGATTAGTATTTGTACTATTTTATCAAAACTTCGTGGATCATTGTTTTGCTAGTGAATCATGGATCAATTAGTCTTTAGAATATATTACCTAAACTGGGGCAAGCTCGGAGTTTTGGAGGCGATATTCGTGCATGATCCAATCCGATTTTCTTCCATTAGGAGCTCGGCCTTTGTAGTAAACAAGTGTCTTTCGCATTCCTATAACATTGTTCTTTGAAAGCATTGCCTTGTCTCTACTGGTGGCTTTCCAGAATCCGGTCGCGGTGGCTTTATTGGTTCTAGTCCCGGTCGGATACTTCCTATCTTTGTGGCTAAAGAAGTACCACTCATTTTGCTCTTCATACCCTAGTATATATAACCGTTAAATTGACTAAAACAAAACCGAATATTTGACATTAACATCCTTTCGCATGCCTTTCAAATAATTAAAATTTTGTAATAACATTTTTTGTATCTTTAATAAAATAAATTAAAAATGCATTTCCGTCCACTTTGGTTTTTTCAGTTTCCACTTACATTGACTTGGAGCTTATCCCTAAAAGTCAAATCAGGTAAAAACTAAAATACATATAAAACGAAATTTATCCTTAGAGTAAATTTTATTGTGTATTTACTTGGGAAAATTTCACATGTTACGTTGAAAGCAAAAGAATGCATGGCACATGCAAATGTTTCAACGACGTTACCACCCATATCACTTTTACCATTTCTTTGGTTTATTCTTTTTTTTATTTTCTTATTTTATATTCATTGTTCGATACTTTTGAATTTTGCATTGTACTAATAATATAACGCATTCTATTACTAATTAATGTAATATTTTATCAGCGTAGCTCCATTTATTTTCTACACGCACATTGAAAAATTGTCAAGACGAACTCTCTATCCATTGATATTTTTTATTCATATTAGGATATTTTTGGAGGCGATATTCGTGCAATATCCGTTGCGCGTGATATCCTACAAAATTTTATAGTAATTTCAAAAAAAATTATATTTTGTTTATGATGGTTGATTTTGTAATATATTTTATTATTGTAATATGTATTTGGTTTGACATTGAATATAACTAACTCATTTTATTTTACCAAATTAAGGAAAATAAAATTGTTCATTTGTAACTTTTGAAAGGATATTTTACTTTATTATTATAAAACGATTAGAATATCAATATGTGATGAAATCTAATTTACAAAAAAATAAATTAAAAAGAAGTAAAGATTGTTGTGTATTCTTTTGATTTCTTTACTATTATTAATTTATTTTTGTCCACAATACCTTTATTTCAGTTTTACGTGGAGATTTTAATCCTTTTTTTAAATTGCATCATAATTTGTTTTTTTTTAATGTTATTAGAATATTTTTATGTATTTTTATTTATTTTATATGACGGTTATGTTTTCGGTGGATATTTGTATTGATTATTAGCATATAGTTTAAGAAGATTATTGAGAACAATTTATATATTATTTTAATTTTATTATAAAATTGCATCATAGTTTGTTTTTTTAATTTTTTTATTGCCAAGTGTCTCTCATATGGAGTGAATTCTTCCTCTTTTATTGTATAAATAGATAGATTTAATTTACGTTTTATGTTGAGCATCTTCATTATAATAATATGATTTAATTTACGTTTTATGTTGAATTAATAAGTTAAGAAAATTGTGAATCAACATAATTAATTACGAAACCTCGACAAACGAATTAAATTAGAAGGGAAGACTTATTTTATTTTATATTTAATTTTTAAAAGTAATAAAACACTTTCTTGGGTGCAAAAATCCGTTATCACGTATCAAACCCCAACTTAAAAGTTAAAACGCCGTCACATTATTGTACCGTTTTTGTGTGCTAGAAAGTAGGAACTGCCCAATATTAAAAGAATACTTTTATTAATATCTTCTTGAAAAATGGTAATTCACCGAGTCATAATATTAATACTCTCAAGTCTTTATTAGGTCTATATATCTTCCATGTCACATCTAAAAATGTCTCACTTTACTTTGAAAATTGTCTTGGTAATGACATATTTTAATGTTAAAAATATAGTACTAAGTTTAATCACAATTTTAATTAAATTAAATTGATTAACAAGGTTAGTGGAAAAACTTATTTCTACAAAAGTATGGCACGTTTGAAGAAGACTGCATATGAGCTATTGAGGAAGAGACTTAAAGGATGTATTTATTTATATAATCATTTCAATAATTATTTATTATTAAGAGTGTAAAGAGTAATAATTTGGAAATAAAATTATGGTTATGATTAATAATTTGGTAGGTTTCATTTTTAAGAAAATGATATGTTTAGTCCACACTCCACATATACGAAGTTAACTTTATTAAATGCAAACAATTATATAAGAAGTCAAATATATTTTATTAGTATAATGTTATAACAGATAAAACTGTTAATTAAGGACTTTAATTATTTTTGTATTAAAGAAATTTTTCATTAGTATTTTTCTGACTAGATAAAATTATTAATTAGGGAACTTTAACATATTTGGGCTTAATATTTTTCATTTTGAAGTCAATATTTTACAATTACGTTGAATAATTCACCTCCCACAACCCTTTCGAGCTACCCTATATCGAAGGATCCATGAGAGACCGCATCAAAATTCGATCACAACCCTTTAGCTATATATTGTTCCAATACTATTATTCATCCAAATTTAAATTGTTGCTGTAATTTAGTAATTCATATTAATTTGTAAAACGTAAATCAAAAAATATGTAAAACTTATAGAGTTTTATACAAAAACTAGGTTTTTGATCACGCGGATTTAAGTTTATAAATTTGTTTAATATATTTTGATGTTTATTATTTTTACTTATTTTATTTTCATATAAGTAATCACGGGCGGAGGTAACATTATAGCATATGGGTCAATTGACCCCTATGGAATTCTAGTTAAAATAAAAATCCTTGTAATATTGCATTAGAAAAATTATAAATAGATATAAATTTAGCTTATTGACTTCTAAGATATTATATCAAATTCAAATTGACCCCACTCATTTCTCCGGCTGGCTCCGCCACTGATACTAGTAATTTTTATTTAATTAGATTATGTACGTTTGAATTAGCTAAATCTGCGTTAACAAAATCTTTAATTTGTTCCTTTAGCGAATTTTAATATTGACATACATCTAAATATTAACTTTCTAAATCTACATATTTTTTAAAATGATTCGTATCTAATTTAAATTGTCAAGAGTAAAATTAAATACTCCCTCAGTTCGCATATAATAAGATGTTTGAGAGTTTTATTATTGTTTTTTATAAGATGTTTTGAGTATTTTTGACCAATTATATGAGAATAGAATGAGTATTTATTGGTTAAATGTTGATACATCAAATTTTGTTAATTATAGTTATAAGATTCCATACCTCTAAATATTTTTGGGTTAAAGTTGTGATAAGAAACGAAATAGGTGTCACAATTAAAAAAATTCTTGTTACAATCCGTTTCAAAATCATCAAAATCAAAACACGAAAATGGTTGGATATGAAGAGAAAAATGTTAAACACTTATTATTCTAACAAATCAAATCAATTTCTTCACAAAGAATAGTTCTAGTTTTAGTTTTATGAACTTGTATGGTTCTATAAAATATGTATGCATATTTATAGTTGTAAGTAATAAAATAGATAAAAAAATTCTTATTTTAATATTAAGTAATTTTTCATTTTTCGTTATCTGAAAAGTACATTAGTCTTTTTGGTATTTATTCTTTTTTTATCTTTAGTTTTTTCATAGCTACTATTTTTCTATTATATTTTGAGTTTTCCAGAAATGTACATTTTGATATTTTGTAATTTGTTAATTTATTATAATTTTCCTAAAGTGTAATAAGACCAATAACAATTCTGTTAATTATTTTTTGAATTTTCCAAACATGAATATTTTACAATTTTGTAATTAACTTATTTTCAGTATTCTTAAAGAAAAATAATATTTTACATTTTTGTTGTTATGAAAAAAAACATTAGCCTTTTTGTTATATATCGTTGATGTTTAGTTTTTCTCATAACCACTACTTTTCTATTTTATTTTGAGTTTTCTAAAAGTGTACCTTTTGATATTTTGTAATTTGTTAACTTATTATAATTTTCTTACAATGTAAGTAACACCAATAACAAATTTATAATATTCTTTAGTTTTCCAAACACGTATGATGTATATTTTACAATTTTGTCATTAACTTAGTTTATATTTTTTTAAAAATTTCATGTTATACAATTTTTAACTTTTTTTAATTTTATAAACATGTACGTTTTACATTTTTGTAATTAACTTATATTTAATTGCTTAGAAATTTTAACGTTATACTATTTTGTACTTTTTTGAGTTTCCAAACATGTATATTTTACTATATTTTTTAGTTAATTATTTAGATGATGACTTGTAAACTAATGAGTGATTATTTTAAATCATATGTGGACATCCTTCGCATCAATTAGCTTCAACTTTTATTAGTAATAGATTAGAATGTAAATTTAACCTATATATTTGGATATAAAATAATCATTAATTAAATACTTTTGAACAACTTTTTCCGGAGAAAAAAATTAACGGTTGTTTGGTTTTGACTTTTTATATTCATTAGTTCAACATATTTTCTTATTTAGATGGCATGTGCATATTTTACTATTTTACAAGTTTTTGAAACCGTAGCTTAACTCATTTTGTAATTAAGTGACATTGTTTGCATGGTCTTTAGATTTGTTTTAGAAATTTTTGGGTTTTGTTCATTTATATTTTGATTTTTAAAAAACATGGTTGGTGCTTTTTCTAGTTTTTATATTTTTGGTATGAATCAAAATCATATCACTATATATTTTTTCTCTCTATTCTTTTAAATTAAAATTGAAAAACCTAATGTCAAATTGATATGAATAAAAATCATATCACTTTATCTTAATAAAATTATATAGCTTCAAAGCTTTTGTAATAATTTTACGCATAATAAATATAATATATCTTAGACTTTTTTCTTTAAGTTCATTACTTTCATATACAAAAAACTACTATTTAATATTTAATAGATTGTTAGGTGTTTTAAATAATAAAAAAATTATTTAAAGTAACTCGAGTAGGTTCCTTTTTAAAGACGTAAAATTTGATTATTTGGCTTTGAAAATTATGATAATTATTTGTATAAAATATATATTATTTGTATACAAGACATAACTTGAAACATTTATAACAAGAACCTTTCTTACCTTATGTTTGAGAATGTTTCTTTATTGGTTTAACACTGATACTTTTATGGTTACATTCATCTTCTTCTATATCCTCATCAAATCCATCATCATCAATTTATCATCACAAACAATGCCTAAGAAAATAACATATGTTTGCACTATATATATAATAATTTAATTTAGATATTAAGTGAAGTTAGATTTTGAGAAGATTTCAAAATATTAAGCTCTTTGTAACAAACAAAAGTAATTAAGAGTTAACCTTCATGTCATACATATTCAAGAGCTTATTAATGATACAATAACACTAAATTGAAACAAAGACAAAACATCAACAAATCATTTGTCTTTGTTTCACCAAAAGATTTTCCTAATTAAGATTCTTTATCCATTATCGGCTTCTACATTCCGTCTGCAATAGCTTGGACCTCCTGCATCGCTATAACCGATATCGCCAACTTATCCGTAACTTTCTTCAATTTCTTTTGCTACAATACATAACCAAAAAATTAATCATTTTAGTTCGCTCTATAGTAAAATCAACATAATGTTAACACCAAGCTGATTCCAAGATAGTGTAAATATGAAAAATTATTTAAGCTAAAAGTTTACATACCAAGAGTTTGACTTTGTTATTGATCACCTTCTTTGGCATGTGTGGAAGATCTTTCACGGTCGCAGTCGCCACATCGTCATCCTTCTTTGACTTCTTTGGCCTACCACGACCCCTCTTCACAACCGCGGCTCGCTTTGAGCGATCCCTCTTCACAACGGCATTAGACGCAGCCACTAACGGATCTCTCTTTCTTTTAGAACAAGCGGTGGCCATCATAACAAATGCGATTGGCTTCGTATGACGGCTACTTTTCCTCCTTGGCAGAGGAGAATCGACACCGTTTGGCTGAGAATCGACACCTTTCGGCTGAGAATCGGGCTTAGCCTTTGGAGGTTGAACAAGAGGGCATTGGTGAGGGAAAGTAGCGGCGGTAGAAAGCGGCTGAGACGGCGGTAGCGGCGGAGACGACGGAGGCGGCGGAGACGGCGGTAGCGGCGGAGACGGCGGTAGCGGCGGAGACGGCGTCTTCTCCGGTTGTATGGGCCATTGGAAGTGGCTCGTAACACATTCGAAGTATCTCGCGACACATTGGAAGTGCTTCAAGATACATAGAAGGTGATTTATCACCAATTTCATGAGTCCTTGAAAGAATGTCCAAAATTTTCTCTATCTAGCAATAATAAAAATCACAAAAGACTATCATATTAACGATAAAGTCAAAATTGTGAAAGAAAATAACATTTTTTTAATGGGAAAGCTTTAATCATCTATACTATAACTTAAAAATAAATACTTTTTTGGTCTTTTTAAAAAAGTCAAAACTTTAGTAGCATATTTTACAAGGGTGAGCTTAAAATCATCTATATAAACAACATAGTAATCAAAACTTTAGTAGAACACATAGCATATTGAATTGGCTGAATATTACTATCAAGTCTAGTAATTGGGCTTCAAACACTTATTTTAAAATAATTAGCCCATATAACACAAAGCAAATCTTAAATAAAAATTTGGGTCGATAATGACCCTACCCCTTGTTTAATTCGCCGGCCTGACGAGGATGGGATAGGTGACACATATCCAGCTGCTTGAAAGATTTCTATCAAGAACATAAAGGTATCTCTTCCACAATAGATGTACTCGAGTGAAGAAGATATAGCTGGATTTTAAATATATCGCTATTTGTAATCTATAATGAAGAACAAAGAGAGAAAAGATGGTGAGTTTATTTATGTAGAACAGATACATGACATAACTAATAGTCACACACAAGCAAAAAATAAGAGGTCAGATTTTCTTCCATTTTTCTTCAATATCGAGTATTAAATGATTGTAGTTGATTCTAATGTGTATATTAAATTATGGTTGGTGTTTTATATGAGTTCTTCATTTAATGCTAATGTCTATGTTTTTCTTGTATAAATAGAAGAGGGCAAGATGACAGAGCCTCAAATTGTGCTCCTTTTGGTGGGAAAATGGGTGAAAAACGAGTTTGGTACCTCCATTTTTGAATCAAAACGAACTTTGGGTCTGCGAGTTTCGGGGAGGAAAAAGTTCACTGAACTCATCTCTATTGTCACCCATAAACTTGACCTCGACGTCTGTACACAGAGAGTAATTTTGAGCTACATGTGGCCTGGATTTTTAATGATGGATGGTGACAGGGATGCTCCACATGTTTTTGTTAACACAGATGATGACGTCGACGTCTTTGTAACACTTCGAGCAGACATAGAACAACTCTCTCTCTTTGCGCAAGCATAACAGAGATATCACCCTGCATAGACGAAAGTAAGTTAGGAGTTTCTCTGTTTTTATGACTATTTATCATTAATATTCACATATAATATTCATTAGTTAGATTTATGTCCAGATGTAAGTTCAAACAACGTCCTCTTGTCCAAACTGAGTGAGGATGGAGGATGTCAGACCAGCAACGTTAACGACGCCTCACATAATGGTGCGATAGTATGGAGGACAAATCCAGACACATACGAGTGGCAGCGACAATGAAAGTAAGTACCGAACCAAACTTCACAAGGTTTATTGACAGTTTTATATCAACCTAATATATTGAGTTGTGTATATAGGTGAGACATGTATTAATGCTAAAGGACAAACCTTTGATAAATTTAAGAATGATTTATATGAAACATCGTTGTATATGTTTAATATAATCTTGTAAACACATGTGCAATACTAGATGAGCCATTAATTACAGAATATATCATGTATAAAATAGTCACATATACTCTTAATATAGACATCTTTTAATATAAACATCTATTTATATGAGATTTAATAAAGTGTTACATGTAGTTATAGTCTATTACTAAAGTGGTTATATACCAATATAAAAGTGGTTACATATAGTTTAAATATATATATATATATATCTATTTGAATACATATTCGCCTATACCATCAAGTCATATAGATAGATATATAAATATAATAAACATATATAATGTGCATATATTCACCTATACCATTAAGCAATTCCTTATTTTATAAGTTCTTGACAAAATTAAATGTGTACGCTATATTACAGTGCCTGAGAATCAGTTAGTACCCTACTTTCCTCCGCAGACAATACAATCAGTTCATTCACAAGGATCTCGAGCAAGACCTTACACGAGAGCAGAGAAAGGTAAAGGGGTTGCAATGGATGTTGATTTGCAGACACCAATAGACCAAGACAACACCAACACTAATATGGATGGTGTAGTTGATGAGATAGGAGGTAACTCCTGTAACCAAATAAATTATGGTTTAAATTGTAAGCGTACAAACTTTCAAACAAATGTGTTTTGTATAGGAGGTTTGATGGTGTACCCACATATTGTTATTGATTCTCAAGATAACAATGCTTTAAATATGAACATCGGAGGTAACACATATTGGGTACAAATAAAATTTGTTTCATGGAATCATCCATACTTAACAAAGAAAATTTGTTTGAAAATGTAGAAAGCATCAACCCGCCTTTGGTGTACGAAGAATCTGTATGACAAACCATTTTCAAAGAATTACGAGGCATTGGGGTGGAGTTAAAAGAAAGACCAGCAGGGTTTGAGACGGCCAGCGGATATACATCTGAAGAATCCATTGATCCACACGAACCTCCACTTGAAAACCATGTTTTGAGTGACAGTGACGACCTGGCAGCCGATCCAGATACAGTCATGGGAAGTGCAATGGGAAACGTGGAGAGGTTGATAGCTGAGGAGTTTGACCCTGTTGAGCCATTAGTTTGGCGTGACCCTGGAGATCTTGTGCCCGGAGAAGGTAAATGATTTATCATTTTCCGGCTGACTTGTGGAGAATTAGACATCTATATTGATCTTTATAATCACCTTTTGTGCTCACGGATATCTCCCCAAACTAAATAGTCACCCATAACATTACATCATATAATGTATATATAGACATTTATTATTATTATATGAGATTTACCAAAGTATGTATATTGTAATACACACCAATAGACATCTATTTATTTGCATATATTGTGATGATATTTTGTACAAATATACAACTATTAATAACATAACTATTTATGTGTAGGTATTTGCGGAGAACAAGGTAGGGAAGGACTATACGTTGGTTGTGTGTTTAAGGACAAGGCAGACTGTAAGATGAAGATGACATTAAGCACCATCAAACTAAAATACGCTTTTAGGACACATCGCTCCTCGCCAACATTTGTGGAGGTGGTTTGCATTAACCTTGATTGTCCTTGGCGTGTGTATGCTTCTATTATCCAAGGCACTTCAGAGTTGGAAGTTCGAAGTGTCGATTTTATCCATGTTTGTTTTGTAGATGATCGTCGATACTACCATAGGCATGCAACAATTGAGGTATTGGGGGAACTCATGATGCCACGTTTTGTTGGCGGGAGGAGGGGACCACCACCATGTGAAATACAACGCATAGTTCATGCAGAATACCAAGTCCGTATTACATACTGGAAAGCTTGGAAATGCAGAGAGGTCGCCATGGAGAAAGCGGTCGGGTCAATTGTTGGGAGCTACGCATTGCTTCCCTCATATATGGCAAACCTTGAGGAAAAGAATCCTGGTTCGGTGTGTAGGCTGGAGTTTGAGACCGACGAGAATGGTGGAAGAAGGTTCAAGTATCTATTCATATCCTACGGCGCAACTATTAAGGGATTGCGCTATTTACGTCCAGTAATTCGCATAGACGGTACACATCTTCGTGGACGGTACGGTGGATGCCTATTGATTGCAATCGGGCAGGGTGGCAATATGCAAACATTTCCTATCGCATATGCGGTGTGGATAGTGAAAACGATGCATCGTATGAGTGGTTTTTTAGGTGTTTGTTGTGCGTGGTTTCAGATGATCCTAATCTTGTCTTTATATCTGATCGACATCCAAGTATAAACAAAGGTTTAGCTAAGGTAACAACTAAGATATTATATCAAAAGTAAATAGTCTAGTACTTAATCTTAAAGATGAATGTTTACTATTTTATAGTAAGCTAAACCAATAAATAGTCACCTATACTCTATATATAGTCACGTATACTCCATTTACTCTTGTAGTCATTTATTTATTATTAACCTTGTAATAGTAATCTAAACCAATAAATAGTCACATGTACTCTATATATAGTCACATATAGTCCATTTACTCTTGTAGTCATTTATTTATTATTAACCTTGTAATAGTAATCTAAACCAGTAAATAGTCACATATACTCTATATATAGTCACATATACTATATATATAAACGATTACATATACTTTTTGTTCTTAATTTATTTAAAATTACATATACTATTTAATACTCAACTATTTTAATCTTATAGTCCAGATTGTCTAGTACGTACTCACCATTTGACTATGTATTATACATCTTTGCTTGCAGTTATACCCAAGTGCAGCTCATGGGGCTTGTCTGGTACATCTGGCTAGAAATGTTGCAACAAAGTTCAGCCATGAGAAGCTCCTCCCTAGATTAGTCATTCGATGTGGTAAAGCTTACACTGAGTATGAATGCGCCCAAATCTTCGGTGAAATACAAGCTCTAAACCCAGCGTGTGCACCATATCTCCTTGACATAAGACTACCGTAATCGACTAGGGCCTACTTTGTCGGTAACCGATACAACATTATGACAACGAATATTGCTGAGTCATTGAATAACGTGCTGAAAGAGTGTCGAGAACTTCCCATTGTAGCCATGTTGGAAGCGATTAGAATGAGTTTGCAAGGATGGTTTAACCGTCGAAGGTTTGTTGCAAGTAGACACAATCACTCACTCACTCCTCGTGTTAACAAGATGATTGATCCAATCTTTGATGAGTGTCTCTTCATGAAGATATTTCAAATCAGCCCATACGAGTTTGAGATACATGATAGAATTGGTGCAAAGTTCCTGGTGAACTTGGGGGCAAAGTCGTGCAGCTGTAGAGTGTGGGATGTTGAGAAGATCCCGTGTACACATGCGTTAACAGTTGGGCATGACGCAGATATGGGTTCAGAAGATCTAATCTCTGATAA
Organism: Cochlearia excelsa; assembly: GCA_963556525.1. Taxonomy (NCBI): domain Eukaryota; kingdom Viridiplantae; phylum Streptophyta; class Magnoliopsida; order Brassicales; family Brassicaceae; genus Cochlearia; species Cochlearia excelsa. The sequence continues at coordinate 30,542,455 of OY748327.1, read as the reverse complement.
GTTTCATAGTGGATTCTGGGAAAATTTATTTGGAGAGGCAATATATCCTTTCCCACAACATGTTGTCACCAATCCACGCGTGTTACCTCCATGGACAAAACGCCCACCAAGAAGGCCTAAGAAGCAGAGATACAAGTGTAGGGTGGAAGCCAATGTATGAATCAACTTACCCACAACTCTAAAAAAAAAGATGATTGTTGAGCTCAGAAAATAATAGTCATCCATTTTATTTTTTTGGTAGAAGGGTGGAATCCAAAAAAGGACTTGTACACGGTGCCTTGGTCGTGGACACAACAAAGCAACTTGTAAAAAGGCACTAAGGGAAATGCAGAGGAAGTAATCCGTTCTGATCAAGTTGTGGGTGGGGAAATTCAGACAAGCATCTCTTTTGGCGGCAATGTGAAATAGCAGGATATTTATGTACCTTTTTGCGGTGAAATAGTCTGCTATTTCATTATTATGTTCAAAACAATGTTTATGTTTTAAGCTCGCTGTCTGTGATGAACCCTTCCATCTTTTGTTATGTATTATGTTCAAACCTTTGTTATATGCAATGTTATTTTGTTTTCTTAAATCAAATTCGAACCTTTGGTATTTAGTGTTGGAATCAACTTAATTTGTGTAACTGGTTGGCTATAGTTGGCTATAATGTCTAATTGGTATCTTCTTAATTGTATAGTTAGTTGGCTATAATATAGTCATATTTTAACATGTAATAAACTGATTTATATTTTCTATAATATAGTCCAATGATTTGATATGTTATAATAGTATATAGTGAACTAAATTACAGCCCATACTGACACTTATATCAACATGATCCATATGTATATTTGATTTCAGCCCATATGTATATAATATGTATAATCATCTATAAAGTGTATATATATAACCATCCATAATATGCATAATGTGCATATATGTAGATGTATATACATCTATTTTGATATAATAGATGTATATACTATTCTGCTATAATAGATGTATATACATCGTTCATAAATGTACATCAATGCACATAAATAATGTGCATATTTATTTATTAGACATCCATAAACCAATCATCATCAATATAACCCTTAAACACCCATACCCCTAAATCCTAGATAATAAACACTAAACCCTAAACACTAAACCCTAAACCCCTAAACCCTAAACACTAAACCCTAAACCCCTTAACCCGAAACCCTTTATAATAAACCCTAAACCCCTTATACTAAACCATATGTAGGATATATAATGTTTTTATTTGTTAAGCATTCATCTACAATTTGCACATATGTATCTATCTAAAATATATGTCTATAAGTACTCATTTAGACCATGTCCAACAGAGAAACCCTCAAAAATTTTTAACTATTTATTGGGACCCATGAACAGTTAGTTTAAAATAAAACAAAAATAAAATAATTAAAAATGCATCAATCATAGTTCGCCACGTATCCAAATGGCCCACTAAATAGTTAAGATCCGGATCTTAAATAGGAAATATAAGATCCAGATCTTAACTATTTAACGGGTCCCACCTGCTAAGATCTCTTTAAGAAACACCAATGCACATGCTCTTAATATTTAATCCATAAAATAGTCGTCTATAGTTAGGTGATTGATCCAATCTTTGATGAGTGTCTATTCAAAAAGATAGTCGTCTATAGTCGTCTATAGTCATCCATAAAATAGTCGTTTATAGACGTCTATTAAGTAGTCTTCTATGGTCATCCATAAAATAGTCGTGTATAGACGTCTATAAAATAGTCGTCTATAATCGTCCATAAAATAGTTGTCTATAGTTGTCCATAAAATAGTCGTCTATACTCATTTAATGTGCATATTTCTTTAATAGTCATCCATGAAATAGTCGTCTATAGTCAGATAACAATAGGGTATAAAAATAGCCGGATAATACTACTAAAATAGATAACCACGTCATTAGTTTTAGAACATGTTAAAATCTAAATAAAAGTATAATTATTACGAAGTATTTCAGACCAAACATTAAAGTTTAAAAGAGTTGGGATGTTTAAACAAACGAGATACATAAACGACGACATCTACTCGGCATGGGTCCTCATAATTGCGTCGTACAATTCAACCGCGTAATGCTGCGATGCACCTTCAATCTGCGCGCGGCTGAGCTCAATATTGTTGTCGTCTAACTTGTTTCCTGCTTGTAACAGCAGCAACATCAGAGATGTGATCCCTGTAAGACTTGGATAAGAAGTACAATTAAAAGATATTACAAAACAAACTTAACAAAAAAACAACAAATACATATTGAGTTGCCTTATTAACCTTGATCTTCTACGTGAGTCTTCAACTTTGGTCGGGTTATCACAAATGGAACCATCGTATCATGTTTCATCTCGGAGTTGTATGTCAGTTGTCTAGTAACATATGGTAGCGCAGAAGCAAATGGTGAAAGAAGCACTTCCACCATTGGGGCCTCGACGACATCCTGGTTACAATCGAGAACGGTGAGTTGGTGTTCCGACAGGTTGACCACAACCCCGATCCAATGCTTTTCCTCCATCAAGAAAGGACATAGAAGCGTGTCCACCTGCATGTACAATTTCCTCCTAGACATTACATACTTGACAAGTTCTTCTTTGATTGGCAGTTTCTTATGTCGCTTGTGTGGATCAATCAACTCGTGCAACAATCCGATGTCATTAAGAAACGTATGGTCCAAGAAGTCATACTTCGGTGGATTATTTGGCGAAGAATGTTGAACTACATTTTAATGCAAGTACGACACAAGGAAATCCATCGTCTACAACAAAAAATTGTATATACATAGTCAAATAACGCCTTAACTTTCAAGGTTCAAAATAATATATACTAAAAACTTACAAGTGTGGAAGTAATTGTGGCAGGGACAAGAAGCTCCATGAAGTTACTCTCTAACAATGTGTGTCCATCATATTCTGGGCAATAGCTGTTAAAATAGCTAATATTTTAACAAATTGAAATAAAGAACTATGCAATACAAAGTTTGAAATATATGTTACCTAGACTTTTGCATTAGTTTTGTTAACAAGTCAACCTGCTCTTTTGTTGGTTGTTTGAACATTGCAGACACTATGCATTGTTTTCCTTTAAATGGTAACCCAACAACATATCCATCTAACGACGAAGACACGACTTTGGTACGCTTACTCCTCCTCCCATAAATCTTTGTTATGGGGTGTCTTTTCTTTAGTTCTTGTGTAAATCCAAGGGAAAATGTTGGGGGTTCAACATGATGTGAGTCATCTGCTGCGACTTGCAGTATAGGTTAGTATATAAATTTATATTTATGGAATATGTGACTATTTCATTGTATTAGTCAACTTTATTATAAATATCTAACTATGTAACAATTGTTAACTATCTATTTACACCCCAACTTTAACTTCAAAGCCAAGTATGTTAACTAAAGTTAACTCATAGTTAACATAGTCGATTAAATAGCAAACTAATCTATTCAATTAAATAACATACTATCTATTTACACACCATATGAAATATGTGACTATTTCATTGTATTAGTCAACTTTATTATAAATATCTAACTATGTATTCCAAATATTCAACTTAGCATATATGCATAAAAACTTACGGTGATTGACGGAACCGCTTCTGAATCCTCTTGATTCACTACATCATTTTCTGGTTCCACATACCCTAGGAGTATTACTTCATTTTCCGGTTCCACATACATTAGTTGACTATGATGACTATCTTCTACATCTTTCGGGTACTGGAATGTAAAACAAAACAATGAATCAGTATTGTGCACCCCAACTTTAACTTCAAAGTCAAGTATGTTACAAACTTGGTCCAGAGGTTGTGGTTCAAAAGATGTATTGGGAAAGTCGTCCTCAACGTTTAACTCCGACTGTGAAGGTGTCACAACACCTTGTTCCTGAAAAATACAACATCCAAAGATACAACAAACATTTATAGCTATTTCACATAATAGAATAGTTGTTTAAACTAATTATATACGACTATTGTGTATGTAACTATTTCTATAACCAAATAGTATATTGTGTATGTAACATATCAAATTTATACACCATACATATGTAACTATTAAATAAATAGACTAGTTATCTATATGTTAATAACATATTATTTACCTTATTACCAACCTGAGGGACAATGAAATTGTTTTCAAAGACCATCTTGAAGACTCCAATTTGATTAGTCTCCTGGTTCACCTCATGGACCTGATCAGCATCTACAATACACTACAAGAATCTACACATTTAGCAACGATTACATTTTCGTCGTTAATCGCTCGTCGCTATTTCGAAATCGTCGCTAATTCGTTGCTAAATTAGCGACGACCTGAAATCGTTGTTAATTCGTTGCCAAATATTCGTTGCTAATTCGTTGCTATTTTAGCGACGAATTAGCAACGAATTTGCAAGGTTATTTTAGCTTCGAAATAGCAACGATTTAGCGTCGAATTTAAAAAAATTATTTTCGATTTTCAGAATTTAAAAACTTATGAAATTACGCAAACGTCGCTAATTCGTTGCTAATTTAGCAACGAATTGGCAACGATTCTTTATACAAATCGTTGCTAATTCGTTGCTAAATTAGCAACGAATTTGCGACGATTTGATGAAATCGTTGCCAAATCGTTGCTAATTTAGCAACGATTTGGCAACGAAGAACATAACAATAGCAACGAATTAGCAACGATTTTTTTTAAAAAAAATTTAAAATTTTTTTTTTAAAAAATTTAAAATAAAAATAAAATAAAATTATTATAATTAAAATTTAAAATTCAAATTACATTTTAAAAAAACTAAACTAGGGATCAAAATCATTAATCCCGACATTCCGTCCCGTTCTTGAGCCGCGGCTTCGGCCTCGTCCTGGAGCAACCTCCGGTTCCGGATCGACCCCTAATCCGCGTTCCCGCATCGCATTAGCCAGGTTTGGACTATCCATCGCAATTATGGAGAATAGATCCGTCATTGTCTTGAAGCGGGCGTTTGTATCTTGGAGTTCCTGTCGCAAACGAGCATTCTCTGCACCGATCCCGCCGAGAAACATGAGGTTGCGATGAAGAAGCTGCGGGAACGGTCTCGATAGAACCGACTCCGAAAGTGCGGTTCTTCTTTTTCGGAGCGACCTACGTAGAATTAATATTATATATCCGTTAGTAAATATAATATAATTTAAAAAATATAAATTAAATTATTTACCTCGTAGTAGATTTGGTCGCATTCCGCGACCGAAAGTCGTCCCGAGGAGTTCACTGAGCTCCCTTCTTCAGTGGACGACTGACTTACCCGCTCGGCGAGTCTAGCCTCATAGTCATTCACGATCTTTTCAGATCGTGAACTGACATATGACCCATCTTTGCGCTTCTAAGTTTTCTTCAATATCTCCACAATAGGGGGAAGTTCACCCTCTTCCTCGGCCTATATTTGATATTTATATTAAATATTTATTTATTTGAAAAATAATTAAAGAAAGTGTTAAAAAATTAAATTTACCATTTGAATACGACGACCGGCGTATGAACTCGGTCCCGAAGTGTGGACGTTGGGACCCTTCTCGTCAACAGGAGTGAGGCGGGACTTGGAACAGTTTTGCGCGACGGCGAGAGAATGCGGTTCCGTCCAGTAGTCGATAAGCCCTTTCCACACCGCCGGGTCCATCGACTCCGGCTTTCCACCATCTCCTTTTAGTTTCCAGTCTTTCTTCCAACTGGAAACAATGCCGGTAAGGCGGTGCATCGCCTTCTCGTTGAACCCCTTACGGACTTTCACCGTATCAGCCTCGGCCCAATGCCATTTTTTGCTATTAATTAAAACTAAGTTTTAGTTTAACTTTTTAAATTAGAAATTTTAAATTAAAATTTTCATATTAAAAATTTTAATTTATATTTAAATATAAATTATTTTAATTAAAATTTAAAATTTAATTTAGTTTACCGCGCGCGAAAGATTCGAACCATATGTCCTGTATGTATCCCGGCGTTTGGGACCAGTTCACGTGCGGCTCGACGAAGTAAGACTTCATTGTGTCCGCGACACTCCGACTCACTTTGTTATCGCAAAACCTAACAAAGTACAATTTTTTATTAATATTTAATATTTAATAATTTTTTTATTATTTTTTAATATTTTTAATATAATATTAAAAAATTACCAAAATGTGTGTCGCGCCGGTCGGATCTATCAACGGCAAACGGTCGTGGCCTTCTTGCCGTAGGAGATCCAAGATCCGCATCATGTGGGGTCCTTGATGCGGAGGCGGTGGTAAATCCGCCGGCATATCTCCAACCGGTGACCTCACCTCGGGGACCTCATGGATGTCGGGTTGGGTTGGTTCTGAAGGTTGTCGGATCGGATTAGAATCGATCCGCTACCAGAACGATTACGGATGAAATTAAAATAATGGTTTGGACGAGGAGGCATTTTTGTAAAAAGGTTTAGTGTTTTGAAAAGAAATTGTGATGTTTTTATAGAGAGATTGTAGAGAGATAAAATGTAGAGAGATGGTTGTGTGAAAAAATGAAAGAATTTGGCCATATTTATAGATTTTGTGATCGTTGCTAAATCGTTAGCAACGAATAGTTTTTGTAATCTTTTCGTTTTCCCACCGGAGGGAAAACGAAAATTTAGCGACGATTTAGCAACGAATCGTTGCTAAATCGTCGCTATTTTTTGTTTAGCCACGAATTAGCAACGATTTCAACATTTCGTTGCTAATTCGTTGCTAAACCCTAACATGTATTACGCCAAGTACAAGACCTATGACGGATACAGTGTACGTGTCCGATCAAGTATTTATCAACGATTTAGCAACGATTTAGCAACGAATCGTTGCTAAATCGTTGCTAAATAATTGATCGGACACATAAGCTACATTCTATGTATCAGAAGTACGAGGTTAAATGTCAAAAACATTAGCAACGATTTAGCAACGATTCGTTGTAATCGTTGCTAAATCGTTGCCATTTAATATTTAGCAACGATTTAGCAACGAATCGTCGCTAAATCGTTGCTAAACTCAAACCCTATTTTTAGGGTTTCAACCCCTAAAACGGTTTGATATGCTATAATACATACTTCATATGTAATTATAGATCATAAGATTGAGAATAACACTTCAAAATATGATATTTACTAAAAAACTGAAAATTTTCTGTATTATAAACTTTATGTTAGTAAAACCTATAAGTTAACGGTAAGTTAATACACGTTAAGTATAATATTGTAATCAATTTTTTTTTATTGATTTATACAATTGTTTTCACCTTTGTTTACACTTCTTAAGTTAACACTAATTCTTAAAAACCTTTATTTTGGGGTGGTTTTAGGGTTTAAAGATTTGTATATTGCAAAAATTAGCAACGATTTAGCAACGATTCGTCGCTAAATCGTCGCTAAATAGCAACGAATTAGCGACGAATCGTTGCTAAATCGTTGCTAAATATCAAATAGCAACGATTTAGCAACGACAATTTAAACCCCTAAAATTACTAAACTTATGAATTCGTTGCTAAATCGTGGCAAACTTTGCAAATTCGTTGCAAATTCGTTGATAATTTGCAAAAAAAATTAAAAAAAAATTAAAATTGCAAATACAAGTTACAAATTTATTCATTATTGTCGGAATCAAATGATTCGATATCGCTAACTGCATCGAATTCTTCATTTTCTTCTGTGGATCCTTCGTTTTCATCATCCACAATATCTTCAGCTACTTGATTATCATGATCAACAAGAAATACATCTTCGGTCGATTGATTTGTTTGTATAATTGTCCCACCAACGACATCTTGTTGCATAGGAACTTCATCGTTACCCATAATTAAACCTCTCGGAACCACTCGAATTACTGCACTCCACGATTTAGCAACGAAATATTTTTACCAATGAATTACCAACGATTTTGAGAGGAAATTGCAACGAATAATTCGTCTCCAAATACCGGTGGAGCTCAATGAAAACGTGCTCACCAACCTAGCAATATTCCTTGCAAATTCGTCGCTATTTAACAAGGAAATATCTTCGTCGCTAAATCGTCGCTATTTAGCGACGATTTAGCGACGATATAGGAATTCCTCCTTAAATCGTCGACGAATTAGCGACGAAATTTGGCGACGAATTAGCGACGAAATTTAGTGTCGTCGCTAATTCCTCGCTAATTCCTCGCTAATTCCTCACAAATTCGTTGCTAAATAAATTCCTCGCTAATTCCTTGCTAAAATTCGTTGCTATTTGCCCAGTTTCTTGTAGTGATAGTTTCATCGTTCGGAGTCAATTTGTCTTTGGTCCCTGAGACTAGAATTTGTACCGGGACCGGAGATGTATCACCATTGAAACAACTGTGGACATCATCGCCACCATCCGAGTCGTCGTCAACAACAGTGTTTAGATCCTCCAACACGTTTGAAGGACCCTAGGAACGGGATCACTCTAATGGTACGGTTTTGGGGATATGAACTCCAAAAGGAGAACTGGTTGGATTGAAGGGTCGCACAAAGGTTGCGGAAGGCCTTTGATATTCCCGACTTCAAGGGTGCTTGATATGACGCACAAGTCCACCACTTGAAGGGTTCTCTCGCCGTTGCTTGATATGACGCACAAGTCCAACGATTTGAGGAAATGTTTGCTTGGATATGACTCACCAAGAAACAAGAAAAGTTCTTACAAAGAACAAAGAGTGAAACTCTAAAAAGGTTGATAAAATATTCGATGTCTTATTCCAACAAAAGGATTACATACTTATAGTGTTTTCTAGTCAAAGACATAAATTGAGGTTGTGGAAAACAATGCATTGAAAAAGAGGTCTTTGACTAATTTTTAAATGTGGCGCGGAAATTATTGTTGACCAAGCAAAGATGACCATTCGGCTGCTTTATGTCTTTTCGGCTACTTGGTCGATGGTCGATGTCTCATGCGCCGCGGTTAGGAGTATCACGCACCCGGTACGGTAAGTATGGTCGGATGAAAGTTCTTCACGGACGGATTCGGTCCAAGTGCGGCCTAAGTCCCTTGAAAGCTTGAGAATCTTGGCCTTAGAGAAATCAAGTCGATCAAAGTGCGAAATCGATCAAAGGGCCCGGTCAATTCCTCCATTCGGCCATCAGCACATGCGGTTCGGGCCAAATGGTTCAGAAGAGAGAAACCTCGGTCGGCCTCGGATCCGTTGGTCTTGGAAGATCGAGTTGATCGTCGTGGATAACTTCCAATTTGGTCGGCTCGGTCATTTGGTCGAGAATCTGGTTGAAGTTTTGATCCGGACGTCCGTGGGTCGATCCGGTACACGGCTCGGCAAGACTCTCGATCATATCGGCCCGCTTCATATCGGTCTGGTTCCCGATCTTCATATCGGTCTGGTTCCCGATCTTCAAGTCTGCCCGGTTCCATGCCTGGTTCCTGATCTTCAAGCCGGCTTGGCTCCATGTACTGGGGCACATCATCCCCTCCTTCTTTAAAAGGATTTGCCCACAAATCCGGATCATCTACATGAAACGGGGAAAGATCAGCAACATTAAAGCTTGAAGAAATGTCATACTTACCTTGTAAATCAAGTTGATACGCGTTGTCGTTGATCTTCCTAAGGATCTGAAATGGACCATCAACCCTAGGCATGAGTTTTGACTTTCTTTCTTCTGGAAACCGTTCTTTCCGTAGGTGGACCCAAACAAGATCACCTTCCTTGAAAACCACCTCCTTTCTTTTCTTGTCGGCATATTTCTTGTAGCTTTCGGTTCGGGTTTTAATGTTGGCATGAACTCGCTCATGCAGCCTTCTTGATAGTATCAGCCTTCCTTTTACCATCCGTGCTAACTCTTTCACTTAAAGGCAAAGGTAAAAGATCAAGTGGAGATAAAGGATTAAACCCGTAAACAACCTCAAATGGAGAGAACTTGGTAGCCGAATGCATAGCATGATTATAAGCAAATTCCACATGAGGTAAACATTCTTCCCAAAGCCTAAGATTATTTTTAACCAATGATCTAAGTAATGCGGATAAGGTTCGATTCACAACCTCGGTTTGACCATCAGTTTGAGGATGACAAGTTGTTGAAAACATCAATCTCGTTCCTAACTTAGACCATAAGGTTTTCCAAAAATAGCTAAGGAACTTAGCATCACGATCGAAACAATGGTCCTAGGCATTCCATGCAACCTAACTATTTCTCTAAAGAATAAATCAGCAACTTGAACAAAGATCATCGCTTTATGGCATGGAATGAAATGAGCCATTTTCGAAAATCTATCTACAACCACAAAGATAGAGTCTCGACCAGCTTTTGATCTAGGCAAACCAAGTACAAAATCCATAGAAATGTCTACCCATGGATGAGAAGGAATAGGTAGGGCCGAGTACAAACCGTGATTTGATGCTTTAGTCTTTGATTTCTTACAAACCACACAACGGTCACAAATCCTTTCTACATCCTTTTTCAAGCTTGGCCAATAGAAATGATCGTAAACGGCCTTGTAGGTTTTCTTTATTCCAAAGTGTCCCATGAGTCCTCCGCCATGAGCTTCCCTAAGAAACACCTCCCTCAAAGAACATTGGGGCACACACAAACGGTTATCAAAGAATAAAAATCCAGAATTTTGAAAATATTTTCCATAAGCCGTTTTGGAACATTTTTGAACAATCTCCTTGAAATCAGGATCGGTTGCATACAAGTCCTTGATAAATTCAAAACCAAGCAGTTTAGTTTCAAGGGCTGAGAGAAGAGTATACCTCCGAGACAAGGCATCAACCACAACGTTTTCCTTACCTTGCTTGTACTTTATGACATATGGAAATGTCTCAATGAACTCTACCCAACGGGCATGCCTTTTGTTCAACTTTTGCTGACCTTTGAGATGTTTTAGAGATTGGTGGTCGGTGTGGATGATGAACTCCTTCGGCCAAAGATAATGTTGCCACGTTTGAAGAGCTCTCACCAAAGCATACAACTCTTGGTCATAAGTGGGGTAGTTAAGCGTGGCTCCTCCAAGCTTTTCACCGAAGTAGGCAATGGGCTTCTTTCCCCGCATTAAAACAAGACCAATACCCACGCCCGAGGCATCACATTCAATCTCAAAAGCTTTAGAAAAATCAGAAGTACAAGTAAAGGAGCTTGGGTCAACTTCCCTTTGAGAATCTGGAATGCCTCTTCTTGATCTTGTTCCCATTTGAATCCGAGGGGCGGCTTGATTATGGTATGGGGCGGCGAAGTTTGGAACAAACGAAGTTTGGAACAAACCCTATAGAATCCAAAGCAAGTCCATGGAAACTTCTTACTTCACTCACGGTTGTTGGACTTGGCCAGTCACGGATGGCCTTGACCTTTTCCTCGTCCACCCTAAGTCCATCAATACCTACAACAAAACCTAAGAACACCACGTGATCCGTTCCAAAAGAGCATTTACCAAGATTTGCAAAGAGTCTCTCTTTTCTAAGAATTTCAAGAACGAATTCAAGTGCTTCCTATGATCGTCAAGGTTTTTGCTATAAATAAGAATGTCATCAAAGTAAACTACAACAAAATGACCTATAAAAGATCTCAAGACGTGATTCATCAACCGCATGAAAGTACTAGGTGCATTAGTAAGCCCAAATGGCATTACAAGCCATTCATACAATCCTAGTTTGGTTTTAAATGCCGTTTTCCATTCATCACCCTCTTTCATCCTTATCGATGGTAACCACTTTTCAAATCAATTTTAGAGAAAATACATGAACCATGCAACTCATCTAGCATATCGTCTAGTCTAGGAATGGGATGCCTATACTTTACCGTGATGTTGTTGATGGCGCGCAGCCCACACACATGCGCCAAGTCCCATCCTTTTTGGGCACAAGTAGTACGGGCAGGGCACAAGGACCGAGGCTTTCACGGATATAGCCTTTCTCAAGAAGGTCTCCAATCTGTTTTTGAAGCTCCTTGGTCTCCACCGGATTAGTACGATAGGCTGGCCGGTTCGGCAAAGATGCGCCCGGAACAAAATCTATCCGATGCTCAATGCCTCGTATTGGTGGCAATCCCTTAGGATTCTCATCCGGAAAGACATCGAAAAATTCGCAAAATGTCTAAAAGTTCACTCGGAACCTCCGGTGCAAGGTCGAAGATGAAGCCATCAAAGATTCCTTATACACGAGTAAAAGAAATGGCTTTTGAGAGTAAAGAGATTTCCCGACCTCGGTTTTCTTTGATGAAGAAATTGGAGTTTCTTTTAGACGATTCTCGTTCAAATGACTTGGTCTCTTTGTCCCGGTTCTTTTTGAGTTGGACCTGGTCTTGGTGAACTTCCGAAGGTGTTAACGGTACCGGTGTGATCTTTTTCCCTTTATGGTCAAAGGAGTGCCGGTTGGTGAAACCATCATGGACAGCTTTCTTATCAAATTGCCACGGGCGTCCCAAAAGGATATGGCAAAGGCGTCCATGGGCGGAACATTGCGTACGACCTCATCCTCATATCGTCCAATGGTAAGAGGGATGGTGACTTGTTCCTTGACATATTGTTCTCCGGTCTCATTGAGCCATTCCAACCTCGAAAGGATGAGAAAGAGGCCGAGTGACGAGGCCAAGTTTCTTTACAAGGATGTCACTAGCCACGTTAGTGCAACTACCTCCATCAATGATCAAAGAACAAACTTTTTCAGAAATTAAACAACGAGAGTGAAAGAGATTCTCCCTTTGTTCTTTGTCGTTGGTTTTGGGTTGTACGCTTAATGCTCTTCGAGTAACAAGAAGTGGTCCGTGATGGGGATAATCAAAAGCGTCTTCTTCCTCATCAAAGATAGGACCCAAGTCTTCCTTACTTTCCTCTTCCTCCTCGTACTCGATGTCACCATTCTCCATGAGAATCATCACACGTTGGTTTGGGCAATCCTTGGCATAGTGTCCTAGGCCCTGACATTTGAAACACCTAATGTCTCTTGCTCGGCCGGAAGTCTCTATCGCCTTTCCTTTGTCAAAACGAGCAGGAGCATCAGTTTTAAAAGCGTTATTTGTTGTGGTAGACGACTTACCCTTGTCTTGGTAGCTTGGTTTAGGAGTAAAGGCCGGTTTGGGAGTAAAGGCCGGTTTCGAGTAGCCTTTTCTTTTGACTTGTTGTTCGATCAAGATGGCTTTGTGTAGCATCTGCTCAATAGTAACATACTCTTGAAGCTCCATTCGATCTTGGATGTCACGGTTGAGTCCTGAAAGAAATCGTGCCATAGTGGCCTCCAATGGCTCTTCTACATCCGCTTTGATCATCAAGACTTCCATCTCTTGGTAGTAGTCTTCTACGGACTTGGTGCCTTGAAGCAAACGCCTCAGCTTCTGGTGTAGTTCACGGTGGTAGTGAGTAGGAACAAATCGCTTCCTCATCAGCATGGACAGCTCGGCCCATGTCTCAATTGGCCTCTCACCTGTTCTCCTCCTATGAGTCACAACTTGATCATACCAGTTAATAGCATAGCCCGTGAATTCAGTGGCAGCCAATCTAACCTTTTTAATTTCAGACAAGTTTTGGCAATCAAAGACCAATTCAATTTTTCTTTCCCACTCAAGGAAGGCATCCGGATCGTTTTTACCACTAAAAGTTGGGATTTTCAGTTTTAATCCACCTAGGTGATTATTAACGTTATCGTTCCTAGCAAATGGATTGAAATCACCTTGCTCTCGGTTTCGTTGACCTCTCCTAGGCCGGTTGGTCGATCGGTCTTCATCCTCTTGGACGTCTTCCTCGTCGATCTCATCGTTGGACCGGTAGCGCCTACTTGGGCGACCTCGTCTTGCTTCGGTCCTGACATGAGTTTGTCGGCTGGTTTGAAGCTCATCAAGCCGTTGGTGAATCTGTTCTAAACCTCGCATTCATCATGTTAGTCATAGAATCATTCAAAGCACGCATTTGAAAATTAGTTAATCCATGGTTAGAGTTTTCCGGTCGGTTTCTTTCTTCGTCACTACTCATGGTTCCTGAAATTTCTTAAAACCACAAACGTTAGATAAAAAATTTCTCACTCTCTCAAGTGTTTGATCCTCGCCCACTCAAGTGTTTCCCTCGGATTTTGGTGATCTCACAAACGAGTTTCCACTCAAGGTTCTAAGAAGAACGAGTCTAGGAATCCCAATGGACAAGTCTAAGCAAACAAAAGAGAATTTTCTTAAAGATAGAAAGATAAGAGATTTTGTGTTTGAAATCCGTTTTAACCACCTCAAAGGCTGGATTTCTCCTCAGCCGGCAGGCTTTCTCTTCCACCACCAATCCGCAAATATGACTTTGAAACTTTTTCTTTTCTTTTCTTTTGTTTTCTTTTTTTTTTTTTTTTTTTTTTTTTTTAATCGGATGGTAATGAGGGGCCCGGATTTAAGATAGGTAGAATAAGAAGTGTTTAAAAGAAAATGAGAAGATGAGAAGATGAAATGAATAAGAAAATACCAAAAGAGTGGCTCTGATACCACTTGAAGGACCCTAGGAACGGGATCACTCTAATGGTACGGTTTTGGGGATATGAACTCCAAAAGGAGAACTGGTTGGATTGAAGGGTCGCACAAAGGTTGCGGAAGGCCTTTGATATTCCCGACTTCAAGGGTGCTTGATATGACGCACAAGTCCACCACTTGAAGGGTTCTCTCGTCGTTGCTTGATATGACGCACAAGTCCAACGATTTGAGGAAATGTTTGCTTGGATATGACTCACCAAGAAACAAGAAAAGTTCTTACAAAGAACAAAGAGTGAAACTCTAAAAATGTTGATAAAATATTCGATGTCTTATTCCAACAAAAGGATTACATACTTATAGTGTTTTCTAGTCAAAGACATAAATTGAGGTTGTGGAAAACAATGCATTGAAAAAGAGGTCTTTGACTAATTTTTAAATGTGGCGCGGAAATTATTGTTGACCAAGCAAAGATGACCATTCGGTCGCTTTATGTCTTTTCGGCTACTTGGTCGATGGTCGATGTCTCATGCGCCGCGGTTAGGAGTATCACGCACCCGGTACGGTAAGTATGGTCGGATGAAAGTTCTTCACGGACGGATTCAGTCCAAGTGCGGCCTAAGTCCCTTGAAAGCTTGAGAATCTTGGCCTTAGAGAAATCAAGTCGATCAAAGTGCGAAATCTGATCAAAGGGCCCGGTCAATTCCTCCATTCGGCCATCGGCACATGCGGTTCGGGCCAAATGGTTCGAAGAGAGAAACCTCGGTCGGCCTCGGATCCGTTGGTCTTGGAAGATCGAGTTGATCGTCGTGGATAACTTCCAATTTGGTCGGCTCGGTCATTTGGTCGAGAATCGGTTGAAGTTTTGATCCGGACGTCCGTGGGTCGATCCGGTACACGGCTCGGCAAGACTCTCGATCATATCGGCCCGCTTCATATCGGTCTGGTTCCCGATCTTCATATCGGCCTGGTTCCCGATCTTCAAGTCTGCCTGGTTCCATGCCTGGTTCCTGATCTTCAAGCCGGCTTGGCTCCATGTACTGGGGCACATCAACGTTCCTAACCATACTATTTGGTGAGATATCATCTCTTTGCCTAGTACCCTGACACCCGTCTGATGGAGAGTTTGCATCGTTTCGATTAGGAGTTATGTGAGAACTACTTGACACTGACACGTCTGGTGGAATCTGAGATGTGACATCTGAACGTATATGGGGGTTCTGAAGTCCACCAATCATCCGTTGCAAAGCACAAAACTTCAGAACCACATCACTCTGAAGTTCGGTAAATTCAAGGTCAAACATAGTCTGCATCTTGTTGGCCAAATCTTCGGTAATATTTTTCACCATTTCATAGCACACATCACCAACATCACCAATTATCTTATTAATATCTAAGTGGGAGCATTCAGCTTTTTCTTCTTTCCTAGATTTAATAACCACATCCGCTGCCCTTACACCCCACTCCAGGATTGGTGTGAAAACTTATGTTTAGACCGTATCAGGCTAAGCATGTAGTCAACCGGTTCGCCTGGTTCGTCATTGCCCATTACAAGCATTTCCACTCCACGTTGATCTGCTCCAGCCTCCATTATAGATATTACATCTCCCTAATAAACGTATAAAATATACAAAAATACTTCAGAACGCTACATGTGTGTAAATAAACATGAATAAAAAATATGTAAACAAACATATATTTGTGTAAAACAGACAAATATAAATATTAGTGAAAGTAGTTAGGTATACTATATTCGGAAAATAGAGAATTTCACAACAAAGGTATGTAAGGTTGTTTTTGTATACATGTCTTCCTTTGTCATCCTGTTAAAGCTTACGAACAAGCGGCATGTAGAGATTAATAGGTTTTGTGACAATCCCCTTGACAATATACAACCGTTCATCATCGATTCGGTTGAAGAAGAAATCTCGGATCCGTCGTTAGAACATTGGGTGCACATGCGAGAACCACCATTTGTAAGGCATGGGTAAAACCTTGTATTGCGACAGATGACCGTGAGTATTTGTGTATCAATGTAGACTGAATGCTCACCATAGTCATATCAAATGATTTCCGACCCCAAGGAAACGCTAAAAACCTATCAATGTTCCTCACCAGTTCTACATGTTCTATTGTGACATTCGCTTGACCAGAAGTGCGACATAATACACCATCTACAATCAACAATAAAGCCAGCCACATCCTAGTGTCTCTGTCTTTATAAGGCGCACCGCTAAGTTTCTCCTCAATCCACTTTGGTGTAGGAAGAACCTCTTGACCAAATAGCTTTTTAGCAAACTCTTTTGTGCTTTCAAATCACTACGAGTTCATCCTCATTAGTCACCGAGAACAATTGAGACCCGTCACAATCGCAAACTCACGAATTGAGAACCGAATAGGTTGACCACCATACAATACCCATATTTCATGGTTTTTCTTGGTAATAAGATGTCTGCAAATTAGGAAATGGGCAAACTTGACAGAGAAGGCTATCTTGTTCCTTATCCCCAATAATCTTCCGAATTGTGAACCAATCAATGCATGTCACTGGTCCTCTTCCAATGATTTCTTCACGAGTTCTAGATAGTTTAAACTGAAGTAAGAGTTAACCTTCTTCTTCAATGGTTCGTGCCCGTGAACAAACATCCGCGGAGGCAATGACGGTTTATCTCCTTTTTGTCTGAAAGATAATAAGATAAGTTAGGTTCCCCAACTATCATATAATCAAATCCCCAATACCATGGTTTGAACTATCGAAAATCGAATCTATAATCCAAATCAAACAAAATCAAACAAAACCAAACGACTGTCTAAGATTAAACTTCACATTGTACCTTATCCGATTATTTCCAGAAACCGTTTATGAACCAATTTCTCCATAGTAGAAATTTTCCGACCACGTCTCGACTTCTCTTTCGTATTCACCATTCCACTTTTTTAAAATCGATATCGACGGAGATAAAGAAAATGATATCGAGATTGGAAAGATGATTCTCTCCAAACCGCCGTCGTTGATACCAACCGAAGTTTGGGACAAAATCCGCCGTTGTTGAGAAAAATCGGAAAGGGCCTTTTCTAAAAATTGGAGAGGAACCAAATATATTAGGTTACAGAATACTAACTTAAAATCTATATCGATATAGATCAAGATATTAACATTAGAAAGAAGATGAACACTGTTTATTAGGTTTTGTAAAAGAAAAAAGAGAAGTGACTACCGACGGTTGATAGCGTGTGTCAGAGAAATATTTTAAAATTTTGATAAAAAATGAAGAATCCAAATAACGGATATACACGACATAGGTATATAATAGTCTTTCCACATCCCCTAGAAAACACCTTTTCAAATAGCAAATATACCACCAAGATAGTATTATACAACCTAATATTCATTTTTTTAAAAGCAAACTTAAATCATCTATAAACAACAAAAAAATCAAAATTTTAGAAGAACACATAGCATATTTTTTAAAAGGCAAGCTTAAATCATATATAAACAACATAAAAACCAAAACTTTATAAGATAATACATGTTATATGTTCAAGGGCATGACTTAATCATATGTAAACAACATAAAAATTAAAATTTTGAAGAAAAAAATCAGCGATTATGAAATCAAGTGACAAAAATGAAAATCAATAAAGATTATGAAACAAAGAAATCAACCTTTAGAGTTATGAAGAAACATTATACCTCTTTTGTGTGGTGGCTCCCTTTGTTTGTAAGAACCCTAGAAGATGAGAAGAGGAAGAGATGAGAAGAGACTAGACGTGAGAGAAGGGAGTAGCGTGAGAGATAAAGAAGAAATAGTTTTTCTATAAGTTAATAAACATATTTTTGTTAAAGTCACCTTTTTGTCAAAAAATCTAAATGTAAACTAGTTAGATTCAAAATTCTATATTTATAGAAAATAAATTTTACATGAATGTATTTTTGTTAAGTTTAAGTTTAAAAGTGTAATTTTGTTAAGTTTAAGTTTAAAAGTGTATTTTTATAATTCTAAAATATGTGTTTAAGATTTAAGTTTTAAAAAATAATAAAAAAACATAATGCTCTGAAGCAAATTTAAATTTGGAACAATTACAAAACTACACCATTTGAATTTCATTTCACAAAACTATATCTTTTAAAAAGTTCTTCACAAAACTACACCTAAATTCTAAAAATTAAATCCAAATTAAGCCTACCCACAAAATCCTACCCCTTAATATTATACCTTAAACACTAATTAGCGAATCCGAATGAAATTTTTTTAATTTTAGTAATTTTTAAAGGATAGATAAATCAAGTTTTCAAAATTTTGAAAGGATGTAAATATGTAAAAATATTAAATTAGGTGTAGTTGTGTGAAAGGAGGGTTAAAAGGGTTTAGTTTTGGGAATTCATCTTTAAATTTTGACTTAGCCACATAAAATTTCGTATTTTTGATTTAATTTTTTTCAATTTTATGAAAATTTTATATATAATGTCCGAACTATATATAGGAAAAGTATAAAATTCATTTATAATCTATAAAATTATAGTGTTGTAAAACTACAAAGTTTTAAATTTAACAAAATATTTATATTACAAAAATTAATATAATATGTCATTAAGTATATTTAATTTTTGTATTTAATTTTTGTATTTTAAACATCTCAAAAACCTGAAAAACCCAGAAAAACCCAATGACTGAATAAAAATAAATATGGGTTTGGGTCGAATCTGACCAGATTACCCCAATTGATATACCTATCAAAATACTACAAATATAAGTTCAAAACGGAGCAAATAGCAAAATATTTATTAAAATAACCTTAATATGTTATGTTAGTATATCTAATTTTATATAGGTTTATTAATATATCATAATTATAATTATAGTAACTTGGTGTCGTTTTCTCGTCTAAGGATGATATCTTCAAATACATTTTTATTGTAGTTTTCACATACAATTTTTTATAAAAAATTTATTCAATTATTGAAATAAAATTTTATTATAATTTTAGTTATATCTTAATTAATGGGAAAATTGTCAATTAAATCATGAATTTTCAAAATTCACCGAAAAGCATGAACTTTCACATGAACTATTTAAATCATAAATTTTTCGTTGACTGACGTTTTAAATCATGAATTTTTTTTGACTGAGACATAAAGAGCATAAAGTTGAGTCCGTTAACGGAAAAATTTGAGAGTATGCTAAATTCCAGCCAATTGAAGTGCTCAATTCTTCAAATAAATCTCAAACAATGTCAAAATATTGCGTTAATAGACTCAACATTGGACTATTTTTGTTTACGTTGTGCTATTTTTGTTCCGGTAAAAAAAAATTCATGATTTCAAACGTTAATCAATGAAAAATACATGAGTTAAATGATTCACGTGAAAGTTCATGCTTTTTCGGTGAATTTTGAAAGTTCATGATTTAATTGACATTTTTCCCCTTAATTAATATATTTTCTGTTGATTAATGGAAATTATTGGTCTGGGTTATATTATAGTATGTATTATTGTTTTATTAGTGAAATTTCTTAAACATAAAATATTAAATGTAGAAGCATAGATAGAATATACATTTCACTGTAACTATCAATCAAAAGATCGATAATAGATTAATTGTATAAAAACTGAAAATACTATAAATTAAATTTGTATTCACTTGTATGAACACCATTTTTGTATAGAAGTTTGGAGAAACAAACATTAAAGTCTTTTGTTTCATAATGTGTAAAAAGATATGAGACAACATTTCTTATGTCTCATGTGAACTAATGACCCATCTTTATTTAATCATCTTTGTACATAATAAAACAGCACCTTCAATTTAGTGAAACATGTATATCAAATTCGTATATATTAGAACTCATGCTTGTCTTAATAATCTATTGAACTTAGTAAATTAGACATGATTTTTTCGGTTATATCGTTACCTAACTTTTGACCTTAGCATTAGACTTGAACTCCTTTCGACTTTTCTTTTACAATTGTTTAACTCCGTTACTTTCAATTTATTCAACTTAGTTAATTACATCCTCTTTTAATCTTAATCATATTTTATACGTTTATTTCTCACATGAATCTTTTCTCTCTTATATGAAACATCATTGTAGGTTTTCCCTTTTCCTAGTTAATTTCTCAATTGTTTTTTTATTTTTACCAGGAACTTATCGGTCATGTCAATTTATACATAAATTACATTTAATATTGAATTTCCTATACCAATAAACAAAATGTATCTAATTAGTACATTAACCGTTACTCCGTTAGTCAAACCGTTAAATATATATACATGTAGATTAACATTTTTTATTCAATATATATATTTTGTCTTTGAAATTTGCAAATATAATCAACATAGTCCAATGTGATGTTCCCTTAGTGGGGTGTGTTGTACCTAGGTTTGAATCCCTTAAATGTAAATTTTTAATAACTACCAATAAAAAATCGTTGCTGGGAATCAAACACGGGTCGGAGAGTTAAGTTACGAGTTCACGTCTAGAGGTATAATAGGGAAAGTGTAAAAGTCGCGTTTAGCGTTTCTAACTATTTCAGATTACTGAGCCGTCACTTAGGTCATACTCACTTAGTGAAGCTGAGAGATAACAACTGCGAGTGTGTGAGAGCGTTAACGACGGCGAGAGATAATGGATGCAATGGATCTCGAAGAAGAAGAAGAAGAGAAGGAGTATGAGGACTGGTGCTTCATCTGCAAAGACCGTGGGAGTCTAATGCTCTGTCACTACAAGTAGCTCTCTCTCTCTATGTAATTTTGCCAATTAGTTAACCGTAGAGAGAACTTAGACGCTAGTGAGTGATTAGGTGAAGCAAAATCCGGATTCTTTGACCATTTCCCGTTAGAGATTTAGGGTTCTTCAATTTCAAAAAATCAAGATTATATAATGAGATTTCCCCCAAACAAAGTGTTAGCAACATATTTGATAATTTTGAGATATGTATGCAATCAAAAATCAACAATTGTCTTATTGTGAAACTAATTGCGCTTTGGTTATTTTCCCAAGGACTGTCAAAAAGTTTATCATACCTCTTGCGTTGAAAAGGATACATCGGCGAAAAAGAATGAAGAGTCGTTCATATGTGGTAAGTGAGATATTTGTGTCTTTTCTTTCTTTCTTTCCGTCTTTGCTTTTCCAGCAAATTATTAAGGGAAATTCTCATCAATAGCACTAAATAAAGTTTTTTTAACACAATTACCACACTTTTTCGAAAGCTTTATAAATACCATTAAAAAGTTTTTTTTCTTATAATTACCACAAATCTTAAATTTTCAAAACTACACCCAAAACCTTCAAAATTATACCCTACACCCTTCAAAACTATACCCTAAACTACCCCCTTCTAAAAGTGTTAAAACTCGTTTTTTGTAGTTGTGGTATTTTTGTAAACTTTATTTTCGTGGTATTCTTGAGAATTTCTCAATTATTAATGTGTAAATTTGTAATTTCAATTATCAGAATGGCACATTTGCTACATATGTAGTAGCAAGAGACCGAAGCTATGGTGTTTTTGTTGCCCACATTCTGTATGTGAAGGATATATCACTCGCGCTGAGTTTATTCGCCTTAAAGATGATAAAGGATTATGCAATGAATGCCAAGAATATGTGTTTTCCTTGGAAGAGATTCAAGAATATGCTGATGTTGAGGTATGTTCCAAACTTCTACTACAAAGTATATCGAATTTAATATCAAAGTCTTAATGCATTGGGAAGTAATTAAAACAAAGGAAGATTTAACTTTTGATGATGTCCGCCGCATTGTAAAGTCACGGAAGAAAGGTGCCAAGTTAAGGTACAAAGATGACCCCAAATCTTCGCTCGATGGCGCGGGCTCTTCAAACTCGCGAAAGAAAAGACATATCGATAAGAAAAAATAAAATAAAAATATATTTTAACTTTGTATCTCCTTATTCATTGTTATTTTATCTTTTGTAAAACGTGGAAAATAATTTGATTGCCAAAATTTGTTTGTCAAAAAAAACATGGTTTTCATGTGGATTTGAACTGTAGTATATGTATACAAGTTGTTTAAACTATTCATTAAAATAACATTTGAGAAATCTCAAAATTTAGCATTTCAAATGCTCTAAATCGAATTTAAATTTTGATTTAATGTTTTATCACTTTAATAAAATTCTATATATAATGTTCAAATTATATATAGGAAAAGTATAAAACTCATTTAATAAAATTCTATATACAATGTTCGAAGTATATATAGGAAAACTATATAAGCAATAATATTTTGTAAACAATAATATTTTCTAAGCAATAATATTTCATTAATTTTTATTTATTTCTTTTACCACTTTTAAACATTTAATACATATTTTTTAATGTCTATCTCAAAAAAACCAATATATAAAAATAATACTAATCTTGATTTTTTAAAAACCAAAAACTCATACAAAAACCAAAATCTAAAAATCGAAAAACCAAAAACCATCTAACACAATCACCACCTAAGACATGTGGACTTTGCACAAACCATCCTAGCTCATGTAATTTCCCAACACATACAAACAAAAAAATTAACCTCATGTTTCTGCATTATACATAGTGTACTAATTAATTAACCGCTTAACAATTTTATTATATATTGTAATAAAAATCAGATAACTTAAAACGCACAGAGAAAAAAAGACTAAAACATTCTTGTTCATCCATCTTTCTTCTCTTTTGTAATGTATAATTACAAAACCCACTTATAGATTATCACTAATAATATACTAAGAAGCTAAGGGGATATAAATAGAAAGATAGAAAGATAGAAACATACCACCGTTGAGCCAAATAAGCAAAAGAGAAGAAGACTCCTTAGTTTTTAAAGAGTCTAGATTTGCTACTAGATTAGTACACTTAAAAATGAAAACATTAGTACTAGATTTGCTTTATGAAGTGTTTTTAATAAAAACTTTAACTTGTGTTTGTCTTGATTCAGTGGTCGTTTCTGTTCGAAGTGTTTTGCGGACAAATAAAGATCATCAAGACACATTACCAAGCAGCTTTAATTTGGAAAAAATGTGTTAAACTTGAGTCACAAGGCAAGGAGCAGAGACGAATCAGAGATTTCTTGTGTGGATCGCTGGGCGGCTTTTCAGATTTCGACATAAAAAGCTAAATCCGATATACGAGCTTCCGAGGAACAGATCACCAAGAAACCAAAGTAGGTTGCAAGAGAGAAGTACTTAAATGGAGTTGTGTGTATGACTATCTCCACAACAGACTATGAGTTGTCGAAGAGAAAGAGAGAGAGCACTTGCGGTTCTTGCAAGAATTACGCAACCTCTCTTCTTCAGAGTTTTTCGGAGACTTTGAAGGAAGAAACAACAAAGGCCCTACTATGAAAATCCTAGTTTCTTGTGTAGCAAGATATCAACTTTTGTCCACCAAGACAAGCGACATTGGCAACTACTTTTATCACTTTGTCAAGGCTGTGGAAGGTGGTTTAAGTGATGTGAAGGTGAGGTCTTACGACAATGTTGCTGGTCCATACTGGTTCTGTGATCGCTGCACATACAAAAAAAACTTGGTTCCATAAAGAGTGTAAGATGTGTTGTTGTTGTGATGGTCTTGCATCTTCTGTTGAGGAGTTAAGTGGATTATCTCTTGAATAGGTTTTTATAAAGAAACTTGCATTTTTTTTTAAGGTTTTACAATTATTTAACTCCGTTAGTTTGAGTTTTTTTATAATCTACTTTTGAGACTAGTTTTCTTCATGTTCTTGAACCTTTTTGATATCTTGTAAGTAGAAATAATACTAATAAATTTTACAAGAGGTCTTTAACAAAATAAAAAAAAACACCATAGATACTATACAATGTGGAATAAATTCAAGAAAAGGAAACACCATAGATCCTATACAATGTGGAATGTATTCAAGAAAAGGAAACACCATAGATCCAATACAATGTGGAATGAAATCAACAACAAAAGAAACAATGTAATATTACAACTACTTTAGAGACTAATTCTCTTCAAGTTCATGGTGGTCGCCGTATTGATTTGATGGTGGCTTGTGGTGGTGATCATGGTGGTTGTCGTGCTGATTTGATGGTGGCTTGTGGTGGTGATCATGGTGGTCGTCGTGTTGATTTGATGGTGGCTTGTCGTGGAGATCATGGTGGTCGTCGTGCTGATTTGATGGTGGCTTGTGGTGGTGATCATGGTGGTCGTCGTGCTGATTTGATGGTGGCTTGTGGTGGTGAGCATTGTGGTCGCCGTGCTGATTTGATGGTGGCTTGTGTTGGTGATCATTGTGGTCGTCGTGCTGATCACGGTGGTCTTCAACTTCTTTGTCTTTAACACGCAAAAGGTTTCTTTTACCAAACTTCACTCGCACTTTGTTGCGTAGTTTGAAACTGCCTTTACCCTTACCGTTCAGCAACCAACGCGTTTTATTGCCATGCCTCTGCTGCAACATCTTAGGCTTCTTCGACTCCTTCTTGTGCTTCATCATTCCTTGTACCAGCGCCTTAACCTCACCTCCTTCTTTGCGCTTTCCTTCTTTTCGCTTATGCGTAGCAGTACTAGCTCTAGATTTTGGTTCCTTCTCTTTGTGTTTCTTGTGGTGGTGATCGCGGTGGTGAAACACTTGGCCTAGCTCGGTAGTAAATCTTTTAAAGCCTCCCACCGCCATTTTCCCCGCCATTTTCTTTGCCTTTTTCCCCTGTTTTAAGAGACTCTTTGATTAGTCTCTTCTTCTTCTACGTGGTGGAGAATCACTCTCTTCATATCCACCATAACCAATATAATCATGGCTATGTTGTGAATCAAATGAGTATGACCCGGTGTCACTCTCTTGGTTAGAGTCCCGACATTCGATTGCCCTTGCTGAGATACAAAGTCATTACCTTCTTTTCTTTTTTTTATGTATACTTATCATTATTATTTTTTTTTTTTTATTATTTTTTTTTTAGTCGGCGACGAGCTTCAACCGTATGCTCTGCAGCTACGAGCGGATGCTTATTGACCCCGGGACCCTCCAATCCGAGCTCACGAGGGCCAAGGAGAAGCTTTGCTCGACGGAACGAGCCCTCGAGACCATGCGTGTTGCGTCGAAGAGGAATGATGATCGACTAAAAAGGGTCGATGATTACAGGCGCCAACGCGACGAGGCGAGGGCGACGACCGCCGAACTGGAGACAAAGGTTGCCCTGATGCTGAAGAGGGTTGAAATCGCTGAGGAGAGAAGCTCGAGGTTCGAAAGCGGACTTGTCGCGGCTAAGAACATCTCGAGGGAAATGAAGCTGAAATACGATGCCATCCTCCGACTCCGCGACCGCGATCTCCGAAACTCTTGCCATTCAGCAAGGAAGGATGTTAAAGGCGTCGGGGCGTCGGTCGTCAATCAGGTGAAAGACCATCTCTCGCTCATGAAGGCGCGCCTCCCGGTGGAATGTGAGATCGCCGAGATCAAGGCCAACAAGGACTTCTTAGTCGGGATCCAGAAAGGTGAATATCCCGATCTCGATGCGGAGGCTGCAAGCATGGCCGAAGACTGGTTGGTGGTCAAAGGTAAGCTGGCCGTCATGCCACTTCTCTCGCTGGACCTGACTGATCTCGCGAGGATGTTTGAAGACTCGTCGTCTCCTTTAGTAGAGGTCGAGAACGAGACGACCCTATTTCCCGTGGAGGTGCAAGTGACAGATTGATCGATGCCCTTGGCGGCAGTGCAATTTGGGTCGATGACTGCCAGTCTTTCGATCGAGGATGCTTTAAACCTTAGGGAAGGCGATCCTCCCGAAGAGTCTGGGCCACTTGTCGATGGTGATCAAGTTTCCGCCGAGAGACGGAGCAGTTGGGAACCGGCTCGAGCGAAGAGGCGGAGGTGGTAGGTTAGACGTGAATGTAGTCACGTCTTTAAACCGGGGAATGTTCCCAAAAAACTTGTTTGAAAATTTTTCATTAAGTTTTTCTTTTGTTTGGATTTTGATTGCCTAGGGTGGGCTTTTAACTATGTGATAGGACACCACGGAGTTGGTTCTGTGGTTCCTTATATATATATATATATTTTTTCCTTTGGTCTCGACTTTAGGATTGGTACTTGGTCGTTTTTAAATTCTTTGATCGAACTGTATTGATCATCGTGAACCCAGGGGGTCGATTTGTTTTGTTTTAGCCGAGCTCGCTGCCCCTATTTAGATCGTTTAAGTTCGTTCTTCCGAAATGTTTGATTTTTTTTGTTTCAAATTTAGAATTCGTATTGATCGTTCCTAAGTTCTTTTTGTCGAACTGTTCGATCGTTGCGGACCCGGGGGTCGATTAGTTTCGTTTTGGCTAGGTTCGTTGCCTGTACTTTGATCGTTTAAGTTCATTTTGTCGAAGTGTTTGATCGCCGCATATGCGGAAATTTTCTCTCGAGAGGGGAGAAAAGATTTTTTCCTTGTTCGTTTCTGAATGTTTTTTGTAGATCGAAAAAGATTTTATTTATTTAAATAGCTGGACCCGATTTGATGATACGGGCTGTCTACGTACCGAGTTGCGATCAAGCCTGAAACTTAGTTCGATTTTACAATAGAGAAACATTTAAGCATAAAACTTCTTGAGGTTCATGATGTTCCATGGTCTCTTGATGTCTTTTCCCTCGGAAGTTTTGAGGCGGTAGACTCCCGGACGAACGAATTCGTGAATGATGTACGGTCCTTCCCATTTGACGCCGAGTTTGCCGGCACGATACTCGGTTGTGTTTTTGAAGACCTTCCTTAGAACTAGATCTCCGACTGAAAGTGTTCGCTATTTTTTTTTTGAGTTGTAGTATCGGGACACGGACTGCTGATAGTTATGTACTTTGATCATTGCTTGATATGTTCTCGAATCTAAGTTGTCGAGGGACTCTCTTAGCATCTCGCTATTGTCCACCTCGATTAGTGGATTCTGAGTTCGCCTGATCCCTGGGACTGTTGCTTCGGCGGGGACAATTACTTTGACTTCGTAGACAAGGGAGAAAGGTGTTTCTCCTGTCGCCCTGCGCGGTGTGGTACGGTAAGCCCAAAGCACTCCTTCAAGTTCGTCGTACCATCCTCCTTTGCGAGAATCGAGGCGTTTTTTGAGATTGTAGAGTATCGACTTGTTCGCTACTTCAGCTTGTCCATTTCCCTGCGGGTAGCGAGGCGTGGAGTATTGCACTTTTATCTTCCAAGTTTGGAAGAATTTTTCGAACTTTCTTGATATGAATTGGGAACCGTTGTCAGTGACGATCTCGTAAGGAAGTCCGTGCCTACAAATGATGTTTTTCCATAAGAACTTGCAGACCTGTGAGTCGATGATCGCGGAGAAAGCTTCGGCCTCGACCCACTTAGAGAAGTAACCGGTTAAGACGAGGAGGAATTTTCTTCCGTTAATAGATTCGCGCAACGGACCGATAATGTCCATAGACTATCTCATGAAAGGTATGGGGCGGAAACGGACGACATCTGTTCGGACGGCTGGTGGATGAAAGGGGCGTGACGTTGGCATTTTTGGCAACGTTGCGCGTACTTAATGCAATCATCGGTCAAGGTTGGCCAGTAATATCCTTGTCGACGGACTTTGATAGCGAGGAGACGTCCGCACAGAAGATAAGACCCCTGGAAACTTCATTTGTAGAGTTCTCCCTCGATCATGAAGAACCTGGCGCTGATCAACTTGAGTTTTCGAGCTTTCCACTTTTCGGTAGGGACTTCGCCGTTTAGAATGTAATTTTGGATCAGCACCCTCCAATCATCGACGCTTGTTTCTGCTGTAACGACGATCTGATCTTCGCCGTCTGTGCTAGTTTGGCCTTTTTCTTTTGAAATTGTAAGGACAAAGCCGGTCAGGTCAATGCTGGGTTGGTCGATACACTCGACAGGGATCATTCTCCTGACGTCGGGGTCGGACGTCGATGTCAGTGCTGCCAAGGCGACTGTCGAAGTGTTCTCGCCTCTGGGGACCTTGATGAGTTCGAACTTGTCGAATTCTTTGGAGAGTTGTTTAGCAACAACGAGGTAGGCCTTCATTCTTTCGTCTTTAGCAGCGTACTCTCCGGTGAACTGGTTTACGACGAGCTGAGAATCGCAAAAAACTGAGATATCCCTGGCCCCAACACTGATGGCGAGCCGAAGTAACGCTCGGTACTCCGCTTCGTTATTCGAGGCAGGAAACATAAGCCGAAAAGGCTACTTGATGACTTCTCGATCGGGAGATCGCAACTTGATGCCGATCCCCGATCCTTGCTTAGATGAGGCTCCATCCACGTGTAAGATCCATGGCGATGCTGCCGAGAGCTCGAGGTCTTGCACGGGGAGCTCTATTATGAAGTCGGCGAGCACTTGGGCTTTCGCGCTGACGCGCGGTTTATAATCTATGTCGTACTCGCTGAGTTCGACTGCCCACTTGGAAATTCTTCCGGACTGATTTGGGTTGTGCATGATTTTCCTAAGACGTTGCGACGTTAGTACAATGATTGGGTGAGATTGGAAATAGGGCCGGAGCTTCCTCGTTGCTACCACGACCGCGAGGGCTAGCTTTTCCATCATTGGATACCTCGTCTCAGGAGCAGTCAGAGTCTTGCTTGTGTAAAAGACTGGTTTTTGTTCGCCTCGATCTTCTCGTATGAGGACTGAGCTGACCGCCGAAAACGATACCGCGATGTAGAGAAAAAGGGTTTCTCCTTCTTCAGGTTTGGCGAGGATTGGTGGTTTTGATAAGTATGACTTTAGCTGATTGAAAGCTTCTTCGCACTGTTAGTCCCAAACCCAAGTCTTGTTTCCTCTTAGGAGATTGTAGAAAGGAAGGCATCGGTCTTTCGATCGTGATATGAACGCGATCCGCCCCATCAATCTTTGCGTTTCTTTTACGTTTCAAGGCGATGGCATGCTTATGAGGGCGTCGACCTGGCTGGGGTTCGCTTCTATCCCCCTTTTGGTAACTAAGTGACCGAGGAACTCCCCAGAGGGTACATCCAACGTGCACTTTTCCGGGTTGAGCTTCATGCCATACTCTTCGAGGAGGTCGAAGCACTATCGAAGATGACCGATATGTTCGTCCTGCTTTGTTGATTTGACGAGCATGTCTTCTATGTAAACCTCCATGACTTCGCCTAACTGTTTCTCAAACATTTTGTTGACGAGTCTTTGGTATGTATCTCCTGAATTTTTGATACCGAATGGCATCACTTTGTAACAATAGGTTCCCCTATCCGTTATGAAGGAAGTCTTTTCTTGGTCGTCCGGATGCATCGAGATTTGGTTATACCCGTAGAAAGCATCCATGAAGGATAAAAGCTCGTGCCCGGCTGTTGCTTCCACGAGTCGGTCGATATGGGGGAGTGGGAAACTGTCCTTAGGGCACGCTTTGTTGAGATCGGCGAAGTCGAGGCATACTCTCCACTTCCCGTTCTTCTTTTTCACGACGATCGGATTCGCGAGCCATTCTGGATACTTTACTTCTCTGATCGAACCGAGGTTGAGGAGTATTTTACTTCGTCGTTCACGGCCTTGGCTCTGTCCGGTCCTAGCTTCCTCCTTTTTCGTCTGATTGGTTTGTAGGTTGGATCGACGTTCAACTTGTGGGTTATTATCGTCGGATCGATCCCGGTCATGTCTTCAGGACCCCAAGCGATTGCGTGCAGGTTGCCTGTGAGGAACTGGGTTAGTTCAGTCATCTGCCGATCCGAGAGTTGAATCTCGATCTTAACAGTTCGAGATGGGTTGTTCTGGTCGATTGACACCTCGACACTAACGTCGTCGCCCTTGCAGAGCTTCTTCGCGGCTCTGGTGGGTCGAGCAAGTAGGCTAACTGTTATTTGACGGTGAGCTTGTGGCCGCTCATTTAGCAAGTGCGCGAGGTTTCCTGATTTCCTTGAATCTCTTCGACCCCTAAAAGGGTAGCGAACTTGAGGCATTGGTGGTAAGTCGAGGGCACGACCTTCATTTGATACAATCAGGGAGTTCCGAGGACCGTGAACTCTACGAGTTTCGATACTCCTTTAGCGAGGACGGGGATTTTGATGGTTCCGAGTGACATCGCAGTCTCGCTAGTGAAGGCGATGAGCGCGATAGGGTGCTGAGGAAGATGAGGTCCACGGAACTGCCGGTGTCGATCAAGATTCTGGATACCTCGAAGTTGGCTATGTCGAGTGATATGACCAGGGCGTCATCGTGTGGTTTAGCGAGACGGAGTGTTTCTCTTTCCTCGAAGGTGATGACCGGGCTTTCGAGGACTTCGCTTTTAGGGCTCGGTTTTCCGATCTTTCTCTGGTGTTTCTTGATCGAGTTCATAGAGGGGCTGAAAAGTTTGGAACCTCCCATGATCATATCGATCCTTTTTTTAGGGGTTTCTTCGTCTCCGTCATCGACCTTGGTTCCTTTGGTCTGTGTGTCATCAGTCTTGACAGGGGAGTGCTTGCTTTTTTCGGCTTGAGCAACAGCTTCGAGGTCGAAGTCGGCGAGGTCACCGGCCGACCACCTCTCAATGAGGATAATCTTCAAGCGTTGACAATCTTTGGTGTCATGGCCTTTCACTACGTGGAACTCGCAATAAGAGTCCTTGTCTCTGATCCACTTGTTGCTCAGGAGCGAGCTGCCTCGTCTTCCTCCGGAGTCCTTGCCCACAGAAAAGGTCTGCGAACTCCCTGTCGGTCGGCGGTTGTCAGACCACGATCTCTTCATGAAAACACGACTCGTGCCAGAGGCCGTGTTTGAGGCAAGAGATCGCCGTTGAATCAGTGACTCCGGGTAACCTAGATAAGATCTCCTTGAACTTGGTTATGTACTTTCTCAGAGGTTCGACCTGCTCTTGCACATGGTTCCATAGATCGGCATCTCGGAGAGTCCCTGATCTATGAAGATGGAGTACTGCTTGATAAAAGTAGTGGTGAAATCGTTGAAGTTATCGATTAATCCCGACTCGAGGTGGGTGAACCAAACCAAAGATGGTCCAGAGAGATTTTCGGCGAACTGCCTGCAAAGGTCGTCGTCTTGCTCATGTTCCTCGAACTGCACCCTCCCGGGTGTGATGCAGAATGCAGTGAGATGAGCCTTGGGGTCTCCGAATCCGTCGTAGGACGGGAGTTAGATCTTCCTAGTATCGCGGACGCGAAGCGATAAGATCCTTAGAGTGAATGGAGTTCGCCTGGTCTCTTCGATAACGCGGTTGATTTCTAGGACGGAGCTTATTTCCTCGTGGATCTTTGAGTTTATGCCACGAATCTCGGTTCGGATTTCTTCGAAGTCTTTTTCGGTTTGGTCCGCTCCGCGCTGAGCTTCGGCGTGAATGATACGAGCGGGATTTGTTGTGGAGGTCGGTGTTTGCTCTTCAGAGGTCCGTCGCCCAGGGTTGCCGTCGGCGTTTCGTTCGATGGATGGCTGGAGATTAGTGAGAGCGCCTTCTATCTTTTCGAAGCGCTCGGCGAGGTTGGAGGTCGCTTTTTGTTGCTCAGAAATGACTATCTGGAGGTCGGTAAGTAACTGGGCGAGATCGACCTGCGAAGCGTTCTGAGGGTTGGTGAGATCTGTGGAATGACCTGACTTTCTTCTGCTAGGGAAATGTGATTTATCTTCCCCTCCTTCTAGCGCCAAATTGTGGGTACGGCGATTCTGATGGGGTGAAATTTACGATATGGAGGAGATGAATCACAAGTACAAAATGAAAAATTGAAATCGAAATAGAAAAAATGTTTATTCCTTTTGTAATACAAGTATTTTTGTCCAAGAACACCTATCTTTCTCACTTTTTGTGCTTCTATATTTATACTACAACTAGTATCTATTGAGCATTTAATTCATAGCCCATTAATAGCTAATAAATGAAAATTAAGAGCAATTAGGTCCACCTTTATATCGTCATCGAACTCCATAACAGTCGGATTCGGTTCGCCTCCTAGGCTTCTCTCTAACTGATACTGAACAAGATGGACTTCTCGGGGCCCACTAACTCCTGGGGCTACCGTGAAACGGGCTCAACTCACTTCTGGGCCTCGTGTTATTTCTCAATGGGCCCGGATGAGAAGTCCGACACCAACATGTGGTATAATAAGTTTAAAGTTTACATACTTATAATATAAAAATCTATGATTATTTAATAATTTTTAAAAGTCAAGTATATTATATTTGCAAAAATATTAGAATATTAAGGATCAACTTGAGTTATCGTGAATGTAAACTAAACCTTAATATTGATGATCAACTTGAATTATTGTGAATGTAAACTAAACCGGATAATTACCACTTATAATAATAATAAAAACCCACAATTATCTAATATTTTTTAAAAAGTAAGTATATCATATTTTTCAAAATATATTAAAAATATGTGTGTTATTGAATAATGGTTAATATAGCTAAATCATATAATTACCAATTATGGAATAAAAATATTCAAAAAATGTTTTTCCTTATCAATTAATTAAAATAATATCAAATTTGTGGTTTTTTTTGGAACAAAACATACTCAATATCATTTTATTTTGTTATATATAACGAAAAATGATAAAAGAACCTCAAATTAAAATAGTATTTATTTTAACTAAAAAATAAACACTTATAAACACACATGTTGGATGTTTCATAAGTTCGTCGAGCTTTGTACAAGTTCGACGAACTTAAGAAACATCCAACAACGTGGTTTCTAGGACTCTAAACCGACTTTCATGCAACATGAATGTTTATACGTGACTTATGAAACATCTAACAACACGGTTTCTAGGACACTAAATCAACTTTCATGCAACATGAGTGCTTATAAGTATCTCAATGAGATTTGTACAAGTTTGACGAACTTATGAAACATCCAACAACGTTGTTTCTAGGACTCTAAACCTACTTTCATGCAACACAATCTCTTATAAGTGTCTCAATGAGCTTTGTACAAGTTTGACGAACTTATGAAACATTTAACAACGTGGTTTCTAGGACTCCAAACCAAGTTTCATGCAACATGAGTGCTTTTAAGTGTTTCAAAGAGCTTTGTACAAGTTTGACGAGCTTATGAAACATCTAACAACACGTTTCTAGGACTCTAAAAACCAAATTTCATGCAACATGAGTGCTGATAAGTGTCTCAATGAGCGTTGTACAAGTTTGATGAACTTATGAAACATCTAATTGTTAAAGAGACCAAGGCATTGCCCGGACAAGTCTTGTCCATCAAGGCAATGACCTAGCGTGTGACCGAAGTAGAAGTCACATGCTCTCTAGTTACCGTTGCAAAGAGGACAAAAGGTATCGTTAAACAAAGGAGAAGGATCTAGAAGGAGCCGTTGGAAAAGAGACGTTGGCGAGAGGGAAGCACACGCCGTCCGTACGATCACGGGTCACTCTAAGGGGCGTGGTTCACACGCCGTCCGTACACTCACGGGTCCTCCTAATGGCGCGGCTAACCAAGCCATTAATGCGCGGAGACCAAACAGATAGTGACGGATTTAGCATATTCGTTTGATGCTTCTTTTAGCCTTATGTTTAAATATGATATTCCCTTTGTAACACAATCTTAACACAATTAATGAAAATGAAACCGAATCTTATTACTCTCTCTCTATTCTCTCTCTCTTGTTCTTGGTGTTCTTGCTAAGAACTCAAGAACTTCGTTCACTAATCTCCTCTAATCTCTCAAATTCTAACATGGTATCAGAGCTCTAATAGCTCTTGAACCTACTTTGCTTCCGCTCAAATTCTCTCGGTACGGGATTTCTCGTTGCTCAGCGATTCTCGGTACGGGATTTCTCGTTGCTCGGCGATTCTCGGTACTGGCTTTCTCGGTGCTCAGCCATTCTCATCTATTCTCGGTTTCACTCGTCTAAATCTCGGTTACGAAGTCTAGATCTTGAAGAAGGCTACATCCTACTTCATAGATCCATCCAAGATTGAACTTGTACAAGACAAGACAAGCCATTTCACCTTCAAATCACTCGGTAAACCATGGAAGACAAAGAATCCAAGAAGACTCCTTGTCCGGTTACCTTGAAAGGTATCAACTACCTCCTATGGGCAAGAACCATGAAGATTGCTCTTTGTGGCCGCGACTTGTGGAATCACATCCTCACTAGGCAAGATGCCCCCATCGATTTCAATTTCGGAAATGAGGAGCTCACCACCGATGACAAAAAATGGTTTCAACTAAAACAAAAGGTCCTTGGAATCATCCAAGGATCCCTATAGCCATCTATCTTGGAGGCATACTCATATTGCGAGAATGCCAAGGAATTGTGGGATACCCTCCAAACCGTCTACGGCAATGTATCCAACCTTAGTTGAGTCTATGAAGTAAAGAAAGCTATCAACAATCTCAATCAAGAAGACACCGAGTTCACAAAGCATTTTGGAAAGTTTAGATCCCTTTGGGCAGAATTGGAGATGCTTCGTCTAAGCACCATTGATCCAAAAGTGCTAAATGAAAGGAGAGAGCAAGACAAGGTATTTGGCTTGCTTATCACACTCAATGGCAGCTACAAGGAGGTTACCAAGCACCTTCTCCGAGCCGATACCCTACCCAACCTTGAAGAAGTGTGTGCTCAACTCCAAAGAGAACAAGGATCCATTGAGCTCTTTGATGGAAAAAGGGAACTTGTAACCGCTAATAAGGTGGAGTTTAAACTATCTTCCAAGACTTATGAAGAAAGGAGGGCCTTGACATGTGAGCATTGCAAGAAGAAGGGCCACATCAAGGAGAAGTGTTGGATACTACATCCCAACCTCAAGCCGGCCAAGTTCAAGGACGCCAAGGCCAACTATTCTCATGACGACTCGGCAAGTATGCCAAGCTCAAGCTCAAGCGGACCAAACCATGGCAAGGAAGAGGAGTCTTCGGCCATTGTTCCATACATGGACGAGTTTGTGAGGAAATCCGACCTTGACGCTCTCATCAAAGCCCTTAAGGGCTCCGGTATTTCACCCTTCTACTCCCTTAGTGCTCAAAATATTGACAATAATCCGTTTAAGCCTATTATTATTGATTCGGGTGCTTCTCATCATATGATTAGTAACTTAGACTTGATTAGTAATATCAAACCGACTCTAGGTAATGTCATTATTGCAAATGGGAGTGAGATTCCTATAAAAGGAGGTTATTTTCGGTCCTAATGATGTGGTTTTTCAGGATATTAAGAGTAAGGAGATCATTGGAAAAGGGGTTACAAGAGGCGACCTTTATTTCATTGAAGAAAACAAATCTAGTTCTTTGCTTTGTCTTGCTTTTAAATCGGTTATAGCCGAAGTTAACAATGTTATTTGGCATTTTCATTTAAATGCTTTAAAAACTATTTTACCTAATGTTTCTTTTGATCATCAAACTTGTGAAGCTTGCATTTTAGGCAAGCATTGTAGAACCGTGTTTTCAAAATCAAAAATGTGTTACAAACCATTTGAATTAGTCCACTCGGATGTTTGGTCCTCTCCTTGCAAATCTAGGGATAATCATAGTTATTTTGTCACATTCATAGATGAAAGCTCTAGATATACTTGGGCTACTCTTTTACAAACCAAAGATAGGGTATTAGAGGCTTTTAAAAACATTCAAAACTATGTGACTAACCATTACAATGCTAAGATTAAAACTTTTAGGTCGGATAATGGGGGAGAATACACAAGCCGAGCATTCAAAGAACACATAGCTAACCATGGGATCCTTCACCAAACCACATGCCCCTATACACCACAACAAAATGGTGTAGCCGAAACGAAGAATAGGCATCTCATGGAGGTCACACGGTCAATGATGTTCCACATGAACATCCCAAAACGGTTTTGGTCGGATGGTGTTTTAACCGCATGTTATCTCATCAACCGAACCCCCACTCAAATCTTAAACAATCAATCTCCTTTTGAAGTGTTAAATAAGAGTAAACCTTTTATTAACCTTCTAAGAGTACTCGGTTGTGTTTGTTTTGTTTTTGTGTCTAGTGAACAAAGGAACAAGCTTGAAGCAAAGAGCATAAAAGCCATGTTCATAGGCTACTCAAACACACAAAAAGGATACAAGTGCTATGTACCCGATACAAGAAGGGTCATAGTATAAAGAGATGTCAAGTTCCTTGAAGGCAAAAGCTTCTACGAAGACAACAATTGGGAGAGTGTAAAGGACTTACCCGAGAAGGTCACGGATAAAGCTACAAGTCTAAGGAACCTACTGAAGAATCTTGGTATGAACTTTGAAGAAGAACCAAGCCGAGATTCACCAAGTCAACAACCCACTCCTCTTAATCATGAGGGGGAGAGCAACAATGAGCAACTCCACTCCGAACCTCAAGAACCTAATGAGTCCGGGGGAGAATCAAATGCTCAACAACAACAAAATCCATCTCAAGAAAACCAAGGACATGCTCAAGAGGGTCATGATCAAGAAGTGGGTCAAGAAGGAAATGAACCACCGAAGCCGGTCCTAAGAAGAAGTACTAGAGTGAAGAAGCACCCATCCAAGTGGGTAAACACAACTGTATATTACAATAGCAAGGCAGTGTCTCATCCAACTCAAGCCGTATGCTCTCTTGAAAGCCTTCCTAAGGAACACCAAGCCTACATCACCTCCATGGATCAACTTGTAATACCAAGAACTTATGAAGAAGCAATGAAGGAAGAAGTATGGGTCAATGCGGTGAAAGCCGAGAACAAAGCAATGGAAGACAATGAGACATTTTATGAGACTGACCTCCCTCAAGGCAAGAGAACCATAAGCTCAAGATACATTTTCACTATCAAGTATCATAGCAATGGTGAGATAGAAAGACACAAAGCACGACTAGTGGCAAGAGGGTTTACACAAACATATGGGGAAGACTACTTGAACACTTTTGCACCGGTTGCAAAGCTCCACACCGTAAGAGTTATCCCCTCATTGGCCACCAATCTCTCATGGGATTTATACCAAATGGACGTCAAGAACGCATTCCTCCAAGGAGAGCTTGAAGAAGAAGTTTACATGACACCACCACCGGGTCTAGAAGAAACCATCACTCTGGGAAAGGTGTTGAGACTAAGGAAGGCTATCTATGGACTCAAGCAATCACCTAGAGCTTGGTACCACAAGCTTAGATCAACCTTGATGGCAAAGGGATTCAAAAGATCTCATCTGGAACACACCCTATTCACCCGGACAAACGGAGAAGGTATAGTAGTGGTGCTTGTCTATGTAGATGATATCATCATCTCCGGAGACAACAAGGAAGGTATCCATGACACTAAACTCTATTTAAAATCTAAGTTTGATATCAAAGATTTAGGGAAACTCAAGTACTTCCTTGGGATTGAAGTGTGTAGATCCGAAGAGGGTCTATTTCTTTCCCAAAGGAAGTACACACATGATCTTTTAAGCATTGTCAATATGATAGGTGTTAAGAAAGCTAAGACACCCCTAGAAGAAGGATACAAGATTATCCAAGAAGGAAGTGGGGAAGACAAGCCATACACTGATCCTAAACTCTATAGGCAAATGGTGGGCAAGCTCATCTATTTGACAATCACAAGACCGGACATATGCTTTGCCGTGAACCAAGTAGCAAAACAAATGCAAAAGCCGAAGATACACCATTGGAAGATGCTAGAGAGAATCCTAAGCTACGTCAAGGAGACATCTAACTTGGGTATTTGGAAGGGTTGCAACAAGAACACCGAGGTGATTGGGTATTGTGATGCGGATTATGCCGGCAACTTGGAAGATAGAAGATCTACTACGGGGTATTGCACATTCATTGGTGGGAACCTTGTCACATGGAAGACTAAGAAGCAAAAGATAGTCTCTTGCTCAGCCGCCGAAGCCGATTATAGAGCTATGAGAAAGCTAACCCAAGAACTTATGTGGCTAAAGAACTTGCTAGGATATTTGGGAGTCAAGATTGAAGGGACAATGACTATGCATTGCGGCTATCCACATAGCATCTAACTCGGTCTTCCATGAGAGGACAAAACACATCAAATTGGATTGTCACAAGGTTAGAGAACAAATGGTCAAAGACACAATCCTACCATGCTTCACCAAGAGTCAAGATCAACTTGCGGACGTCTTCACCAAATCCGCAAGCTTGAAAGTGTGTGAGTCCATCCTACCTAGACATGGACTCACAAGGGCTACCAAGGCCTAAGTCTCCAGCCGCATAAGCTTGTACTCTTTTCCCTTAGGTGAGTTTTATCCCAAGCGGTTTTCTCACCAAGGTTTTTAATGAGGCAAGGTTATGCGGGTTC
Source organism: Cochlearia excelsa (assembly GCA_963556525.1). Taxonomy (NCBI): domain Eukaryota; kingdom Viridiplantae; phylum Streptophyta; class Magnoliopsida; order Brassicales; family Brassicaceae; genus Cochlearia; species Cochlearia excelsa. The sequence goes on along the minus strand of OY748327.1, from coordinate 30,503,930 downwards.
CAAGCTTAGCCATTACATGAGGCTAAGGTTGCGGGGGAGTGTTAAAGAGACCAAGGCATTCCCCGGACAAGTCTTGTCCATCAAGGCAATGACCTAGCGTGTGACCGAAGTAGAAGTCACATGCTCTCTAGTTACCGTTGCAAAGAGGTCAAAAGGTATCATTAAACAAAGGAGAAGGATCTAGAAGGAGCCGTTGGAAAAGAGCCATTGGCGAGTGGGAAGCACACGCCGTCCGTACGATCACGGGTCACTCTAAGGAGCGTGGTTCACACGCCGTCCGTACACTAACGGGTCCTCCTAATGGCGCGGCTAACCAAGCCAATAATGCGCGGAGACCAAACGGATAGTGACGGATTTAACATATTCGTTTGATGCTTCTTTTAGCCTTATGTTTAAATATGATATTCCCTTTGTATCACAATCTTAACACACTTAATGAAAATATGATATTCCCTCTATTCTCTCTCTCTTATTCTTGGTGTTCTTGCTAAGAACTCAAGAACTTCGTTCACTAGTCTCCTCTAATCTCTCAAATTCTAACACTAACAACGTAGTTTCTAGGACACTAAACCAACTGTCATTCAACATGAGTGCTTATAAGTGTCTCAATGAGCTTTGTACAAGTTTGAAGAACATATGAAACAAATAACAACGTGGTTTCTAGGACTCTGAACCAAGTTTCATGAAACATGAGTGCTTAGAAGTGTTTCAATGATCTTTGTACAAGTTTGACGAACTTATAGAACATTTAACAATGTGGTTTATAGGACTCTAAACCAAGTTTCATGCAACATGAGTGCTTATAAGTGTCTCAATGAGCTTTGTACAAGTTTGACGAACTTATGAAATACTAACAACACGTTTCTAGGACTCTAAAACAAGTTTCATGAAACATGAATGCTATAAGTGTCTCAATAAGCTCTGTACAAGTTTAACGAACTTCTGAAACATCTAACAACGTTGTTTCTAGGAATCTAAACCAAGTTTCATGCAACATGAGTGCTTATAAGTTCCTCAATGAGCTTTGTACAAGTTCGGCGAACTTATGAAACATCCAACAACGTGGTTTCTAGGACTCTAAACCAACTTTCATGTAAAATGAGTGCTTATAAGTGTCTCAATGAGCTTTGTATAAATTTGACGAACTTATTAAACATCTAACAACGTGGTTTCTAGGATTCTTAAACCAAGTTTCATGCAACGTGAGTGCTTATAAGTATCTCAATGAGCTTTGTACAAGTTTGACAAACTTATGAAACATCTAACAACGTGGTTTCTAGGACTCTAAACCAACTTTCATGCAACATGAGTGTTTATAAGTGTCTCAATGAGCTTTGTACTAGTTTGACGAACTTATGAAACATCTAACAACACGTTCTAGGACTGTAAACAAAGTTTCATGCAACATGAATGCTTATAATTACGTGTCTCAATAAGCTTTGTACAAGTTTGACGAACTTATGAAACATCCAACAACACGGTTTCTATGACACTAAACCAACTTTCATGCAACATGAGTTCTTATAAGTATCTCAATGAGCTTTGTACAAGTTTTACAAACTTATGAAACATCTAACAACATGGTTTCTAGGACTCTAAACCAAGTTTCATGCAACATGAGTACTTATAAGTTCCTCAATGAGCTTTGTACAAGTTTGACGAACATTATGAAACATCCAACAACGTGGTTTCTAGGACTCTAAACCTACTTTCATGCAACATGAATGTTTATAGGTGTGTCAATGAGCTTTGTACAAGTTTGACGAACTTATGAAACATCTAACAAGACGTTTCTAGGACTCTAAACCAAGTTTCATGCAAAATGAGTGATAAGTGTCTCAATGAGCTTTGTACAAGTTTGACGAACTTATGAAACATCCAACAACACGGTTTCTAGGAAACTAAACCAACTTTCATGAAACCTAAACTCTTATAAGTGTCTAAATGAGCTTTGTACAAGTTTGACGAACTTATGAAACATTTAACAACGTGGTTTCTAGGACTCTAAACCAACTTTCATGCAACATGAGTGCTTATAAGTGTCTCAATGAGCTTTTTACAAGTTTGAAAAACTTATGAAACATCTAGCAACACGTTTCTAGGACTCTAAACCAAGTTTCATGCAAAATGAGTGCTTATAAGTGTCTCAATGAGCGTTGTATAAATTTGGCGAACTTAGTAAACATCTAACAACGTGGTTTCTAGGATTCTTAAACCAAGTTTCATGCAACATGAGTGCTTATAAGTATCACAATGAGCTTTGTACAAGTTTGACAAACTTATGAAACATCTAACAACGTGGTTTCTAGGACTCTAAAACAACTTTCATGCAACATGAGTGTTTATCAGTGTCTCAATGAGCTTTGTACAAATTTGACGAACTTATGAAACATCTAACAACACGTTTCTAGAACTCTAAACCAAGTTTCATGCAACATGGGTGCTTATAAGTGTCTCAACGAGCTTTGTACAAGTTTGACCAACTTATGAAACATCCAACAACACGGTTTCTAGAACACTAAACCAACTTTCATGCAATCTGAACTCTTATAAGTGTCTCAATGAGCTTTGTACAAGTTTGACGAACTTATGAAACATTTAACAACGTGGTTTCTAGGACTCCAAACCAAGTTTCATGCAACATGCGTGTTTTTAAGTGTTTCAAAGAGCTTTGTACAAGTTTGACGAACTTATGAAACATCTAACAACACGTTTCATACAAAATGAGTGTTGATAAGTGTCTCAATGAGCGTTGTACAAGTTTGATGAACTTATGAAACATCTAATTGTTAAAGAGACCAAGGCATTGCCCGGACAAGTCTTGTCCATCAAGGCAATGACCTAGCGTGTGACCGAAGTAGAAGTCACATGATCTCTATTTACCGTTGCAAAGAGGACAAAAGGTATCATTAAACAAAGGAGAAGGATCTAGAAGGAGCCGTTGGAAAAAAGCCGTTGGCGAGTGGGAAGCACACGCCGTCCGTACGATCACGGGTCACTCTAAGGGGCGTGGTTCACACGCCTTCCGTACACTCACGGGTCCTCCTAATGGCGCGGCTAACCAAGCCATTAATGCGCCGAGACCAAACAAATAGTGACGGATTTAGCATATTCGTTTGATGCTTCTTTTAGCCTTATGTTTAAATATGATATTCCCTTTGTAACACAATCTTAACATACTTAATGAAAATGAAACCGAATCTTATTACTCTCTCTCTATTCTCTCTCTCTTGTTCTTGGTGTTCTTGCTAAGAACTCAAGAACTTCGTTCACTAATCTCCTCTAATCTCTCAAATTCTAACATGGTATCAGAGCTTTAATAGCTCTTGAACCTACTTTGCTTCCGCTCAAATTCTCTCGGTACGGGATTTCTCGTTGCTCGTCAATTCTCGGTACGGGATTCCTCGTTGCTCGGCGATTCTCGGTACTGGCTTTATCGGTGCTCGGCGATTCTCGTCTATTCTCGGTTTCACTTGTCTAAATCTCGATTACGAAGTCTAGATCTTGAAGAAGGCTACATCCTACTTCCTAGATCCATCCAAGCTTGAACTTGTACAAGACAAGAAAAGCCATTTCACCTTCAAATCACTCGGTAAACCATGGAAGACAAAGAATCCAAGAAGACTCCTTGTCCGGTTACCTTGAAAGGTATCAACTACCTCCTATGGGCAAGAACCATGAAGATTGCTCTTTGTGGCCGCGACTTGTGGAATCACATCCTCACTAGGCAAGGTGCCCCCATCGATTTCAACTTCGGAAATGAGGAGCTCACCACCGATGACGAAACATGGTTTCAACTAGACCAAAAGGTCCTTGGAATCATCCAAGGATCCCTAGAGCCATCTATCTTGGAGGCATACTCATATTGCGAGAATGCCAAGGAATTGTGGGATACCCTCCAAACCGTCTACGGCAATGTATCCAACCTTAGCCGAGTCTATGAAGTCAAGAAAGCTATCAACAATGTCAATCAAGAAGACACCGAGTTCACAAAGCATTTTGGAAAGTTTAGATCCATTTGGGCAGAATTGGAGATGCTTCGTCTAAGCACCATTGATCCAAAAGTGCTAAATGAAAGGAGAGAGCAAGACAAGGTATTTGGCTTGCTTCTCACACTCAATGGAAGCTACAAGGAGGTTACCAAGCACATTCTCCGAGCCGATACCCTGCCCAACCTTGACGAAGTGTGTGCTCAACTCCAAAGAGAACAAGGATCCATTGAGCTCTTTGATGGAAAAAGGGAACTTGTAACCGCTAATAAGGTGGCGTTTAAACCTTCTTCCAAGACTTATGAAGAAAGGAGGGCCTTGACATGTGAGCATTGCAAGAAGAAGGGCCACATCAAGGAGAAGTGTTAGATACTACATCCCAACCTCAAGCCGGCCAAGTTCAAGGACGCCAAGGCCAACTATTCTCATGACGACTCGGCAAGTATGCCAAGCTCAAGCTCAAGCGGACCAAACCATGGCAAGGAAGAGGAGTCTTCGGCCATTGTTCCATACATGGACGAGTTTGTGAGGAAATCCGACCTTGACGCTCTCATCAAAACCCTTAAGGGCTCCGGTATTTCACCCTTCTACTCCCTTAGTGCTCAAAATATTGACAATAAACCGTTTAAGCCTAATATTATTGATTCGGGTGCTTCTCATCATATGATTAGAAACTTAGACTTGATTAGTAATATCAAACCGGCTCTAGGTAATGTCATTATTGCAAATGGGAGTGAGATTCATATAGAAGGATTAGGGAACCTTAAGTTGTTTTATAGAGACTCTCAAGCTCTTTACATGCCTAGTTTTACTTCAAATCTTATATCCGTTAAACGCATTGCTTGTGATTTGAATTGCCATGTTATTTTCGGTCCTAATGATGTGGGTTTTCAGGATATTGGAAAAGGGGTTACAAGAGGCGACCTTTATGTCCTTGAAGAAAACAAATTTAGTTCTTTGCTTTGTCTTGCTTTTAAATCGGTTATAGCCGAAGTTAACAATGTTATTTGACATTTTAGACTTGGTCATCCTCATTTAAATGCTTTAAAAACTATTTTACCTAATGTTTCTTTTGATCATCAAACTTGTGAAACTTGCATTTTAGGCAAGCATTGTAGAACCGTGTTTTTAAAATCAAAAATGTGTTACAAACCATTTGAATTAGTCCACTCGGATGTTTGGTCCTCTCCTTGCAAATCTAGGGATAATCATAATTATTTTGTCACATTCATAGATGAAAGCTCTAAATATACTTGGGTTACTCTTTTACAAACCAAAGATAGGGTATTAGAGGCTTTTAAAAACTTTCAAAACTATGTGACTAACCATTACAATGCTAAGATTAAAACTTTTAGGTCGTATAATGGGGGAGAGTACACAAGCCGAGGATTCAAAGAACACATAACTAACCATGGGATCCTTCACCAAACCACATGCCCCCATACACCACAACAAAATGGTGTAGCCGAAACGAAGAATGGGCATCTCATGGAGGTCACACGGTCAATGATGTTCCACATGAACATCCCAAAACGGTTTTGGTCGGATGGTGTTTTAACCGCATGGTATCTCATCAACCGAACCCCCACTCAAATCTTAAACAATCAATCTCCTTTTGAAGTGTTAAATAAGAGTAAACCTTTTATTAACCATCTAAGAGTACTCGGTTGTGTTTGTTTTGTTTTTGTGCCTAGTGAACAAAGGAACAAGCTTGAAGCAAAGAGCATAAAAGCCATGTTCATAGGCTACTCAAACACACAAAAAGGATACAAGTGCTATGTACCCGAGACAAGAAGGGTCATAGTATCAAGAGATGTCAAGTTCCTTGAAGGCAAAAGCTTCTATGAAGATAAGAATTGGGAGAGTGTAAAGGACTTACCCGAGAAGGTCACGGATAGAGCTACAAGTCTAAGGAACCTAATGAAGAATCTTGGTATGAACTTTGAAGAAGAACCAAGCCGAGATTCACCAAGTCAACAACCCACTCCTCTTAATCATGAGGGGGAGAGCAACAATGAGCAAGTCCACTCCGAAACTCAAGAACCTAATGAGTCCGGGGGAGAATCAAATGCTCAACAACAACAAAATCCATCTCAAGAAAACCAAGGACATGCTCAAGAGGGTCATGATCAAGAAGTGGGTCAAGAAGGAAATGAACCACCGGAGCCGGTCCTAAGAAGAAGTACTAGCGTGAAGAAGCACCCATCCAATTGGGTAAACACAAGAGTATATTACAATAGCAAGGCGGTGTCTCATCCAACTCACGCCGTATACTCTCTTGCAAGCCTTCCTAAGGAACACCAAGCCTACATCACCTCTATGGATCAACATGTAATACCAAGAACTTATGAAGAAGCAATGAAGGAAGAAGTATGGGTCAATGGGGTGAAAGCCGAGAACAAAGCAATGGAAGACAATGAGACATTTTATGAGACTGACCTCCCTCAAGGCAAGAGAACCGTAAGCTCAAGATACATCTTCACTATCAAGTATCATAGCAATGGTGAGATAGAAAGACACAAAGCACGGCTAGTGGCAAGAGGGTTTACACAAACATATGGGGAAGACTACTTGGACACTTTTGCACCGGTTGCAAAGCTCCAAACCTTAAGACTTATCCTCTCATTGGCCACCAATCTCTCATGGGATTTATACTAAATGGATGTCAAGAACGCATTCCTCCAAGGAGAGCTTGAAGAAGAAGTTTACATGACACCACCACCGGGTCTAGAAGAAACCATCACTCCGGGAAAGGTGTTGAGACTAAGGAAGGCTATCTATGGAATCAAGCAATCACCGAGAGCTTGGTACCACAAGCTTAGCTCAACCTTGATGGCAAAGGGATTCAAAAGATCTCATGTAGAACACACGCTATTCACTCGGACAAACGGAGAAGGTATAATAGTGGTGCTTGTCTATGTAGATGATATCATCATCTCCGGAGACAACAAGGAAGGTATCCATGACACTAAACTCTATTTAAAATCTAAGTTTGATATCAATGATTTAGGGAAACTCAAGTACTTCCTTGGGATTGAAGTGTGTAGATCCGAAGAGGGTCTATTTCTTTCCCAAAGGAAGTACACACATGATCTTTTAAGCATTGTCAATATGATAGGTGTTAAGAAAGCTAAGACACCCCTAGAAGAAGGATACAAGATTATCCAAGAAGGAAGTGGGGAAGACAAGCCATACACTGATCCTAAACTCTATAGGCCAATGGTGGGCAAGCTCATCTATTTGACAATCACAAGACCGGACATATGCTTTGCCGTGAACCAAGTAGGAAAACAAATGCAAAAGCCAAAGATACACCATTGGAAGATGCTAGAGAGAATCCTAAGCTACGTCAAGGAGACATCTAACTTGGGTATTTGGATGAGTTGCAAGAAGAACACCGAGGTGATTGGGTATTGTGATGCGGATTATGCCGGCAACTTGGAAGATAGAAGATCTACTTCGGGGTATTGCACATTCATTGGTGGGAACCTTGTCACATGGAAGACTAAGAAGCAAAAGATAGTCTCTTGCTCAACCGCCGAAGCAGAGTATAGAGCTATGAGAAAGCTAACCCAAGAACTTATGTGGCTAAAGAACTTGCTAGGACATTTGGGAGTCAAGATTGAAGGGACAATGACTATGCATTGTGACAACCAAGCGGCTATCCACATAGCATCTAACTCGGTCTTCCATGAGAGGACAAAACACATCGAAGTGGATTGTCACAAGGTTAGAGAACAAATGGTCAAAGGCACAATCCTACCATGCTTCACCAAGAGTCAAGATCAACTTGCGGACGTCTTCACCAAATCCGCAAGCTTGAAAGTGTGTGAGTCCATCGTACCTAGACTAGGACTCAAAAGTGCTACGAAAGCCTAAGTCTCCAACCGCATAAGCTTGTACTCTTTTCCCTTAGGTGAGTTTTATCCCAAGCGGTTTTCTTACCAAGGTTTTTAATGAGGCAAGGTTATGCGGGTTCCAAGCTTAGCCATTACATGAGGCTAAGCTTGCGGGGGAGTGTTAAAGAGACCAAGGCATTGCCCGGACAAGTCTTGTCCATCAAGGCAATGACCTAGCGTGTCACCGAAGTAGAAGTCACATGCTCTCTAGTTACCGTTGCAAAGAGGACAAAAGGTATCATTAAACAAAGGAGAATGATCTAGAAGGAGCCGTTGGAAAAGAGCCATTGGCGAGTGGGAAGCACACGTCGTCCGTACGATCACGGGTCACTCTAAGGGGCGTGGTTCACACGCCGTCCGTACACTCACGGGTCCTCCTAATGGCGAGGCTAACCAAGACATTAATGCGCGGAGACCAAACGGATAGCGACGGATTTAGCATATTCGTTTGATGCTTCTATTAGCCTTATGTTTAAATATGATATTCCATTTGTAACACAATCATAACACACTTAATGAAAATGAAACCGAATCTTATTACTCTCTCTCTATTCTCTCTCTTGTTCTTGGTGTTCTTGCTAAGAACTCAAGAACTTCGTTCACTAATCTCCTCTAATCTCTCAAATTCTAACACTAACAACGTAGTTTCTAGGACTCTAAACCAACTTTCATTCAACATGAGTGCTTATAAGTGTCTCAATGAGCTTTGTAAAAGTTTGAAGAACATATGAAACAAATAACAACGTGGTTTCTAGGACTCTGAACCAAGTTTCATGCAACATGAGTGCTTACAAGTGTTTCAATGATCTTTGTACAAGGTTGACGAACTTATAGAACATTTAACAACGTGGTTTATAGGACTCTAAACCAAGTTTCATGCAACATGAGTGCTTATAAGTGTCTCAATGAGCTTTGTACAAGTTTGACGAACTTATGAAACACTAACAACACGTTTCTAGGACTCTAAACCAAGTTTCATGCAACATGAATGCTTATAAGTGTCTCAATAAGCTCTGTACAAGTTTAACGAACTTATGAAACATCTAGCACCGTTGTTTCTAGGAATCTAAACCAAGTTTCTCAATGAGCTTTGTACAAGTTCGGCGAACTTATGAAACATCCAACAACGTGGTTTCTAGGACTCTAAACCAACTTTCATGCAACATGAGTGTTTATAAGTGTCCTAATGAGCTTTCTACAAGTTTGCCGAACTTATGAAACATCTAACAACACGTTTCTAGGACTCTAAACCAAGTTTCATGCGACATGAGTGATTATAAGTGTCTCAATGAGCTTTGTACAAGTTTGACGAACTTATGAAACATCCAACAACACGGTTTCTATGACACAAAACCAACTTTCATGCAACCTGAACTCTTATAAGTGTCTCAATGAGCTTTGTACAAGTTTGACGAACTTATGAAACATTTAACAATGTGGTTTCTAGGACTCTAAACCAACTTTCATGCAACATGAGTGCTTATAAGTGTCTCAGTGAGCTTTGTACAAGTTTGACGAAATTATGAAATATCCAACAACACGTTTCTAGGACTCTAAACCAAGTTTCATGCAAAATGAGTGCTTATAAGTATCTCAATGAGCTTTGTATAAATTTGACGAACTGATGAAACATCTAACAACGTGGTTTCTAGGACTCTTAAACCAAGTTTCATGCAACATGAGTGCTTATAAGTATCTCAATGAGCTTTGTACAAGTTTGAAAAACTTAGAAAACATATAACAACGTGGTTTCTAGGACTCTAAACCAACTTTCATGCAATATGAGTTATAAGTGTCTCAATGAGCTTTGTACAAGTTTGACGAACTTATGAAACATCTAACAACACGTTCTAGGACTGTAAACCAAGTTTCATGCAACATGAGTGCTTATAAGTAAGTGTCTCAATAAGCTTTGTACAAGTTTGACGAACTTATGAAACATCCAACAACACGGTTTCTATGACACTAAACCAACTTTCATGCAACATGAGTGCTTATAAGTATCTCAATGAGGTTTGTACAAGTTTGACAAACTTATGAAACATCTAACAACATGGTTTCTAGGACTCTAAACCAAGTTTCATGCAACATGAGTGCTTATAAGTGTCTCAATGAGCTTTGTACAAGTTTGACGAACATTATGAAACATCCAACAACGTGGTTTCTAGGACTCTAAACCTACTTTCATGCAACATGAATGTTTATAGGTGTGTCAATGAGCTTTTTACAAGTTTGACGAACTTATGAAACATCTAACAACGTGGTTTCTAGGACTCTAAACCAAGTTTCATGCAACATGAGTGCTTATAAGTTCCTCAATGAGCTTTGTACAAGTTTTGCGAACTTATGAAACATCCAACAACGTGGTTTCTAGGACTCTAAACCAACTTTCATGCAACATGAGTGTTTATAAGTGTCATAATGAGCTTTGTACAAGTTTGACGAACTTATGAAACATCTAACAACACGTTTCTACGACTATAAACCAAGTTTCATGCAACATGAGTGATAAGTGTCTCAATGAGCTTTGTACAAGTTTGACGAACTTATGAAACCTCCAACAACACGGTTTCTAGGACACTAAACCAACTTTCATGAAACCTAAACTCTTATAAGTGTCTCAATGAGCTTTGTACAAGTTTGACGAACTTATGAAACATTTAACAACGTGTTTCTAGGACTCTAAACCAACTTTCATGCAACATGAGTGCTTATAAGTGTCTCAATGAGCTTTTTACAAGTTTGACGAACTTATGAAACATCTAGCAACACGTATCTAGGACTCTAAACCAAGTTTCATGCAAAATGAGTGCTTATAAGTGTCTCAATGAACTTTGTATAAATTTGGCGAACTTAGGAAACATCTAACAACGTGGTTTCTCGGACTCTTAAACCAAGTTTCATGCAACATGAGTGCTTATAAGTATCACAATGAGCTTTGTACAAGTTTGACAAACTTATGAAACATCTAACAACGTGGTTTCTAGGACTCTAAAACAACTTTCATGCAACATGAGTGTTTATCAGTGTCTCAATGAGCTTTGTACAAGTTTGACAAACTTAAAAAACATCTAACAACATGTTTCTAGAACTCTAAACCAAGTTTCATGCAACATGAGTGCTTATAAGTGTCTCAATGAGCTTTGTACAAGTTTGACGAACTTATGAAACATCCAACAACACGGTTTCTAGGACACTAAACCAACTTTCATGCAATCTGAACTCTTATAAGTGTCTCAATTAGTTTTTTACAAGTTTGACGAACTTATGAAACATCTAACAACATGTTTCTAGGACTTTAAACCAAGTTTCATGCAAAATGAGTGCTTATAATTGTCTCAATGAGCTTTGTATAAGTTTGACGAACTTATGAAATATCTAACAACGTGGTTTCTAGGAATCTAAACCAAGTTTTATGCAACATGAGTTCTTATAAGTTCCTCAATGAGCTTTGTACAAGCTTGACGAACTTATAAAACATCTAACAATGTGGTTTCTAGGCCTCTAAACCAATTTTCATGCAACATGAGTGCTTATAAGTGTATCAATGAGCTTTGTATAAATTTGGCGAACTTATGAAACATCTAACAATGTGGTTTCTAGGACTCTTAAACCAAGTTTCATGCAACATGAGTGCTTATAAGTATCTCAATGAGCTTTGTACAAGTTTGATAAACTTATGAAACATCTAACAACGTAGTTTCTAGAACTCTAAACCAACTTTTATGCAACATGAGTGCTTATAAGTGTCTCAATGAGTTGTGTACAAGTTTGACGAACTTATGAAACATCTAACAAAAAGTTTCTAGGACTCTAAAACAAGTTTCATGCAAATTGAGTGCTTATAAGTGTCTCAATGAGCTTTGTATAAGTTTGACGAACTTATGAAACATCTAACAACGTAGTTTCTAGGAATCTAAACCAAGTTTTATGCAACATGAGTTCTTATAAGTTCCTCAACGAGCTTTGTACAAGTTTGACGAACTTATAAAACATCTAACAACGTGGTTTCTAGGACTCTAAACCAAGTTTCATGCAACAAGAGTGCTTATAAGTGTCTCAATGATCTTTGTACAAGTTTGACGAACTTATAAAACATCTAACAACACGTTTCTAGGACTCTAAACCAAGTTTTATGCAAAATGAGTGTTTATAAGTGTCTCAATGAGCTTTGTACAAATTTGGCGATCTTATGAAACATCTAACAACGTGGTTTCTAGGACTCTAAACCAATTTTCATGCAACATGAAAGCTTATAAGTGTCTTAATGAGCTTTGTACAAGTTTGACGAACTTATGAAACATTTAACAAAACACATTTCTAGGACTCTAAACCAAGTTTCATGCAACATGAGTGCTTATAAGTGTCTCAATGAGCTTTGTACAAGTTTAACGAACTTATGAAACATCTAACAACGTGGTTTCTAGGACTCTAAACAAGGTTTCATGCAACATGAGTGCTTATAAGTTCCTAAATGAGCTTTGTACAAATTCGACGAACTTATAAAACATCCAACAACGTGGTTTCTAGGACTCTAAACCAACTTTCATGCAACATGAGTGTTTATAAGTGTCTCAATGAGCTTTGTACAAGTTTGACGAACTTATGAAACATCTAACAACACGTTTCGAGGACTCTAAACAAAGTTTTATGCAACATGAGTGTTTATAAGTGTCTCAAATGAGCTTTGTATAAATATGGCGAACTTATGAAACATCTAACAACACGGTTTCTAGGACACTAAACCAACTTTCATGCAACATGAACTCTTATCAGTGTCTCAATTAGCTTTATATAAGTTTGACGAACTTATGAAACATTTATCAACGTGGTTTCTAGGACTCTAAACCAATTTTCATGCAACATGAGTGCTTATAAGTGTCTCAAGGAGCTTTGTACAAGTTTCACGAAATTATTAAACATCTAACAACACGTTTCTTGGACTCTAAACCAAGTTTCATGTCATGCAACATGAGTGCTTATAAGTTTCTCAATGAGCTTTGTATAAATTTGACGAACTTATGAAACATCTACCAACGTGGTTTTTAGGACTCTTAAACCAAGTTTCATGCAACATGAGTGCTTATAAGTATCTCAATGAGCTTTGTACAAGTTTGAAAAACATATGAAACATCTAACAACATGTTTCTAGGACTCTAAAACAAGTTTCATGCAATATGAGTGCTTATAAGTGTCTCAATGAGCTTTGTACAAGTTTGAAGAACTTATGAAACATCCAACAACACGGTTTCTAGGACACTAAACCAACTTTCATGCAACATGAACTTTTATAAGTGTCTCAATGAGCTTTTTAAAACCTTGAAGAACTTATGAAACATTTAACAACGTGGTTTATAGGACTCTAACCTATGTTTTATGCAAAATGAGTGCTTATACGTGTCTCAATGAGCTTTATATAAATTTGACGAACTTATGAAACATCTAACAACGTGGTTTCTAGGACTCTAAACCAAGTTTTATGCAAAATGAGTCCTTATAAGTGTTTCAATGAGCTTTGTACAAATTTGACGAACTTATGAAACATCTAACAACGTGGTTTCTAGGACTATTAAACCAAGTTTCATGCAACATGAGTGCTTCTAAGTATCTCAATGAGCTTTGTACAAATTTGACAAATTTATGAAAGATCTAACAACGTGGTTTCTAGGACTCTAAACCAACTTTCATGCAAAATGAGTGCTTATAAGTGTCTCAATGAGCTGTGTATAAGTTTGACGAACTTATGAAACATCTAACAACACGTTTCTAGGACTCTAAACCAAGTTTCATGAAACATGAGTACTTATAAGTGTCTCACTGAGCTTTGTACAAGTTTGACGAAATTATGAAACATCTAACAACACGTTTCAAGGACACTAAAACAACTTTCATGCAACATGAATGCTTATAAGTGTCTCAATGAGCTTTGTACAAGTTTGACGAACTTATGAAACATCTAACAACGCGGTTTCTAGGACTCTAAACAAAGTTTTATGCAACATGAGTTCTTATAAGTTACTCAATGAGCTTTGTACAAGTTTGACGAACTTATAAAACATCTAACAACGTGGTTTCTAGGACTCTAAACCAAGTTTCATGCAACAAGAGTGCTTATAAGTGTCTCAATGAGCTTTGTACAAGTTTGAAGAACTTATAAAACATCTAACAACACGTTTCTAGGACTCTAAACCAAGTTTTATGCAAAATGAGTGCTTATAAGTGTCTCAATGAGCTTTGTATAAATTTGGCGAACTTATGAAACATCTAACAACGTGGTTTCTAGGAATCTAAACCAATTTTCATGCTACATGAGTGCTTATAAGTGGCTTAATGAGCTTTGTACAAGTTTAACGAACTTATGAAACATCTAACAACGTGGTTTCTAGGACTCTTAAACCAAGTTTCATGCAACATGAGTGCTTATAAGTATCTCAATGAGCTTTGTACAAATTTGACAAACTTATGAAAGATCTAACAACGTGGTTTCTAGGACACTAAACCAACTTTCATGCAAAATGAGTGCTTATAAGTGTCTCAATGAGCTGTGTATAAGTTTGACGAACTTATGAAACATCTAACAACACGTTTCTAGGACTCTAAACCAAGTTTCATGAAACATGAGTGCTTATAAGTGTCTCAATGAGCTTTGTACAAGTTTGACGAAATTATGAAACATTTAACAACACGTTTCAAGGACTCTAAAACAACTTTCATGCAACATGAATGCTTATAAGTGTCTCAATGAGCTTTGTATAAATTTGGCGAAATTATGAAACATCTAACAACGTGGTTTCTAGGACTCTTAAACCAACTTTCATAAAACATGAACTCTTATAAGTGTCTCAATGAGCTTTGTATAAGTTTGACGAACTTATGAAACATTTAACAACGTGGTTTCTAGGACTCTCAACCAATTTTCATGCAACATGAGTGCTTATAAGGTTCTCAAGGAGCTTTTTACAAGTTTGACGAAATTATGAAACATCTAACCACACGTTTCTAGGACTCTAAACCAAGTTTCATGTCATGCAACATGAGTGCTTATAAGTGTCTCAATGAGCTTTGTATAAATTTAACGAACTTATGAAACATCTAACAACGTGGTTTTTAGGACTCTTAAACCAAGTTTCATGCAACATGAGTGCTTATAAGTATCTCAATGAGCTTTGTACAAGTTTGACAAACTTATGAAACATCTAACAACACGTTTCTAGGACTCTAAAACAAGTTTCATGCAATATGAGTGCTTATAAGTGTCTAAATGAGCTTTGTACAAGTTTGAAGAACTTATGAAACATCCAACAACACGGTTTCTAGGACACTAAACCAACTTTCATGCAACCTGAACTTTTATAAGGGTCTCAATGAGCTTTTTACAAGTTTGAAGAACTTATGAAACATTTGACAACGTGGTTTATATGACTCTAACCCATGTTTTATGCAAAGTGAGTGCTTATACGTGTCTCAATGAGCTTTGTACAAGTTTGACAAACTTATGAAACATCTAACAACGTGGTTTCTAGGACTCTTAAACCAAGTTTCATGCAACATGAGTGCTTATAAGTATCTCAATTAGCTTTGTACAAGGTTGACAAACTTATGAAACATCTAACAACGTGGTTTCTAGGACTCTTAAACAACTTTCATGGAACATGAGTGTTTATAAGTGTCTCAATGATCTTTGTACAGGTTTGAAAACTTATGAAACATCTAACAACACGTTTCCAGAACTCTAAACCAAGTTTCATGCAACATGAGTGCTTATAAGTGTCTCATTGAGCTTTGTACAAATTTGACGAACTTATGAAACATCCAACAACACAGTTTCGAGGACACTAAACCAACTTTCATGCAACCTGAACTCTTATAAGTGTCTCAATGAGCTTTGTACAACTTTGGCGAACTTATGAAACATTTAACAACGTGCTTTCTAGGACTCTAAACCAAGTTTTATGCAAAATGAGTGCTTAAAAGTGTTTCAATGAGCTTTGTATAAATTTGGAGAACTTATGAAACATCTAACAACGTGGTTTCTAGGACTCTTAAAGAACTTTCATGGAACATGAGTGCTTATAAGTGTCTCAATGAGCTTTGTATAAATTTGACGAACTTATGAAACATCTAACAACGTGGTTTTTAGGACTCTTAAACCAAGTTTCATGCAACATGAGTGCTTATAAGTATCTCAATGAGCTTTGTACAAGTTTGACAAACTTATGAAACATCTAACAACACGGTTCTAGGACTCTAAAACAAGCTTCATGCAATATTAGTGCTTATAAGTGTCTCAATGAGATTTGTACAAGTTTGAAGAACTTATGAAACATCCAACAACACGGTTTCTAGGACACTAAACCAACTTTCATGCAACCTGAACTTTTATAAGTGTCTCAATGAGCTTTTTACAAGTTTGAAGAACTTATGAAACATTTAACAACGTGGTTTATAGGACTCTAACCCATGTTTTATGCAAAATGAGTGCTTATACGTGTCTCAATGAGCTTCGTCTAAACCAAGTTTCATGCAACATGAGTGCTTATAAGTTCCTCAATGAGCTTTGCACAAGTTCGACGAACTTATGAAACATCCAACAACGTGGTTTCTCGGACTCTTAACCAACTTTCATGCAACATGAGTGTTTATAAGTGTCTCAATGAGCTATGTAAAGGTTTGACGAACTTATCAAACATCTAACAACACGTTTCTAGGACTCTAAACCAAATTTCATGCAACATGAGTGCTTATCAGTGTCTCAATGAGCTTTGTACAAGTTTGACGAACTTATGAAACATCCAACAACGTGTTTTCTAGGACTCTAAACCAACTTTCATGCAACATGAGTGTTTATAAGTGTCTCAATGAGTTTTGTACAAGTTTGACAAACTTATGAAACATCTAACAACACGTTTCTAGGACTGTAAACCAAGTTTCATGCAACATGAGTGCTTATAAGTGTCTCAATGAGATTTGTACAAGTTTGACGAACTTATGAAACATCCAACAACGTGGTTTCTAGGACTCTAAACCAACTTTCATGCAACATGATCTCTTATAAGTGTCTCAATGAGCTTTGTACAAGTTTGACGAACTTATGAAACATCTAACAACACGGTTTCTAGGACACTAAACCAACTTTCATGCAACATGAGTTCTTATAAGTATATCAATGAGATTTGTACAAGTTTGACGAACTTATGAAACATCCAACAACGTGGTTTCTAGGACTCTAAACCAACTTTCATGCAACATGATCTCTTATAAGTGTCTCAATGAGCTTTGTACAAGTTTGACTAACTTATGAAACATTTAACAACGTGGTTGCTCGGACTCCAAACCAAGTTTCATGCAACATGAGTGCTTTTAAGTGTTTCAAAGATCTTTGTACAAGTTTGACGAACTTATGAAACATCTAACAACACGTTTCTAGGACTCTAAAAACCAAATTTAATGCAACATGAGTGTTGATAATTGTACAAGTTTGATGAACTTATGAAACATCTAACAACGTAGTTTCTAGGACTCTAAACCAACTTTCATTCAACATGAGTGCTTATAAGTGTCTCAATGAGCTTTGTACAAGTTTGACGAACATATGAAACAAATAACAACGTGGTTTCTAGGACTTTGAACCAAGTTTCATGAAATATGATTGATTATAAGTGTTTCAATGAGCTTTGTACAAGTTTGACGAACTTTTAAAACATTTAACAACGTGGTTTATTGGACTCTAAACCAAGTTTCATGCAACAAGAGTGCTTATAATTGTCGAAATGAGCTTTGTACAAGTTTGATGAACTTATAAAACATCTAACAACGTGGTTTCTAGGACTCTAAACCAAGTTTCATGCAACATGAGTGCTTATAAGTGTCTCAATGAGCTTTGTTCAAGTTTGACGAACTTATGAAATACTAACAACACGTTTCTAGGACTCTAAACCAAGTTGCATGCAACATGCGTGCTTATAAGTGTCTCAATAAGCTCTGTACAAGTTTAACGAACTTATGAAACATCTAACAACGCGTTTCTAGGACTCTAAACCAAGTTCCATGCAACATGAGTGCTTATAAGTGTCTCAATGAGCTTTGTACAAGTTTTACGAACTTATGAAACATCTAACAACGCTTTTGTAAGACTATAATCCAAGTTTCATGCAACATGAGCGCTTATAAGTTCCTCAATGAGCCTTTTACAAGTTTGACGAACTTATGAAACATATAACAACATGTTTCTAAGACTCTAAACCAAGTTTTATGCCTTAAGATTGCTTATAAATTCCTTAATGAGCTTTGTTAAATTTTGACGAACTTATGAAACATCTAACAACGCGGTTTCTAGGACTCGAAATCAAATTTCATGCAACATGAGTGCTTATAATTTCTTCAATGAGCTTCGTACAAGTTTTACGAAGTAATGATACATCTAACAACGCGTTTCTCGGAATCTAAACAAGGTTTCATGCAACATGAGTGCTTATAAGTGTCTCAATGAGCTTTGTACAAGTTTTTCGAACTTATGAAACATCTAACAACGCGTTTCTAGGACTCTAAACCAAGTTTCATGCAACATGAGTGCTTATAAGTGTCTCAATGAATTTTGTACAAGTTTCACGAACTAATGAAACATCTAACAACGCATTTCTAGGACTCTAAACCAAGTTTCATGCAACATGAGTGCTTATAAGTGTTTCAATAAGCTTTGTACAAGTTTGTCGAAATTATGAAACATCTAACAACACATTTCTACGACTCTAAACCAAGTTTCATGCAACATGAGTGCTTATAGGTTCCTCAATGAGCTTTGTAGAAGTTTCAAGAACTTATGAAACATCTAACAACGTGTTTCTAGGACTCTAAACTAGTTTTCATGCAACATGAGTCCTTATATGTTTCTCAATGAGCTTTGTACAAGTTTGACGAACTTATGAAACATCTAACAACGCGTTTCTACGACTCTAAACCAAGTTTCATGCAACATGAGTGCTTATAAGTTCCTCAATGAGTTTTGTACAAGTTTCACGAACTTATGAAACATCTAACAACGCGTTTCTAGGACTTTAAGCCAAGTTTCATGCAACATTAGTGATTATAAGTGTCTCAATAAGCTTTGTACAAGTTTGACAAACTTATGCAATATATAAAAACACATTTCTAGGACTCTTAACCAAGTTCCATGCAACATGAGTGCTTATAAGTTCTTCAATTAGCTTTGTACAAGTTTCACGAACTTATGAAACATCAAACAACACATTTCTAGGACTCTAAACCAACTTTCATGCAACATTAGTGATTATAAGTGTCTCAATGAGATTTGTATAAGTTTCACGAACTTATGAAACATCTAACAACACGCTTCTAAGACTCTAAGCCAAGTTTCATGCAATATGAGTGCTTATATGTTCCTCAATGAGTTTTGTTAAAGTTTGACAAAATTATGAAACATCTAACAATGTTGTTTCTAGGACCCTAAACCAAACTTTATTTAAAATGAGTTTTTATAAGTGTTTTAATGAGTTTTGTACAAGTTTCACGAACTTATGAAACATCTAACAACGCATTTCTAGAAATCAAAACCAAGTTTCATGCAACATGAGTGATTATAAGTGTCTCAATGAGCTTTGTACAAGTCGACGAACTTATGAAACATCTAACAACGCGTTTCTACGACTCGAAGCCAAGTTTCATGCAACATGAGTGCTTATAAGTTCCTCAATTAGCTTGGTACAAGTTTAAAGAACTTATGAAACATCTAACAACGTGTTTCTAGAACTCTAAACCAAGTTTCATGCAACATGAGTGTTTATAAGTGTTTCAATAAGCTTTATACTAGTTTGACGAACTTATGAAACATCTAACAACGCGTTTCTAGGACTCTAAACCAAGTTTCGTGCAACATAAGTGATTATAAGTTCCTCATATAAGCTTTGTACAAGTTTCAAGAACTTATGAAACATCTAACAACGAGTTTCTAGGACACTAAACCAAGTTTCATGCAACATGAGTTCTTATAAGTGTCTCAATGAGCTTTGTACAAGTTTGACGAACTTATGAAACATATAACAACATTTTTCTAAGACTCTAAACCAATTTTTATGCCTTAAGATTGCTTATATTTCCTTAATGAGCTTTGTTAAATTTTGACGAACTTATGAAACATCTAACAACGCGGTTTCTTGTACTCGAAATCAAATTTCATGCAACATGAGTGCTTATAATTTCTTCAATGAGCTTCGTACAAGTTTTACAAAGTAATGATACATCTAACAACGCGTTTCTCGGACTCTAAACAAGGTTTCATACAACATGAGTGCTTATAAGTGTCTCAATGAGCTTTGTACAAGTTTTTCGAACTTATGAAACATCTAACAACGCGTTTGTAGGACTCTAAACCAAGTTTCATGCAACATGAATTCTTATAAGTGTCTCAATGAATTTTGTACAAGTTTCAGGAATTAATGAAACATCTAACAACGCGTTTCTAGGACTCTAAACCAAGTTTCATGCAACACGGGTGCTTATAAGTGTTTCAATAAGCTTTGTACAAGTTTGTCGAACTTATGAAACATCTAACAACACATTTCTACGACTCTAAACCAAGTTTTATGCAACATGAGTGCTTATAGGTTCCTCAATGAGCTTTGTAGAAGTTTCAAGAACTTATGAAACATCTAACAACGTGTTTCTAGGCCTCTAAACTAGTTTTCATGCAACATGAGTGCTTATATGTGTCTCAATGAGCTTTGTACAAGTTTGAAGAACTTATGAAACATCTAACAACGCGTTTCTACGACTCTAAACCAAGTTTCAGGCAACATGAGCGCTTATAAGTTCGTCAATGAGTTTTGTACAAGTTTCACGAACTTATGAAACATCTAACAACACGTTTCTCGGACTTTAAACCAAGTTTCATGCAAAATGAGTGATTATAAGTGTCTCAATAAGCTTTGTACAAGTTTGACAAACTTATGAAACATATAAAAACACATTTCTAGGACTCTTAACCAAGTTCCATGCAACATGAGTGATTATAAGTTCCTCAATTAGCTTTGTACAAGTTTCACGAACTAATGAAACATCAAACAACGCATTTCTAGGAGTCTAAACCAACTTTCATGCAACATTAGTGATTATAAGTGTCTCAATGAGATTTGTATAAGTTTCACGAACTTATGAAACATCTAACAACACGTTTCTAAGACTCTAAACCAAGTTTCATGCAATATGAGTGCTTATATGTTCCTCAATGAGTTTTGTTAAACTTTGACAAAATTATGAAACATCTAACAATGTTGTTTCTAGGACTCTAAACCAAACTTTATTCAAAATGAGTTTTTATAAGTGTTTTAATGAGTTTTGTACAAGTTTCACGAACTTATGAAACATCTAACAACGCGTTTCTAGAAATCTAAACCAAGTTTCATGCAACATGAGTGATTATAAGTTTCTCAATGAGCTTTGTACAAGTTTGAAAAACTTATGAAACATCTAACAACTCGTTTCTACGACTCTAAGCCAAGTTTCATGCAACATGAGTGCTTATAAGTTCCTCAATGAGCTTGGTACAAGTTTAAAGAACTTATGAAACATATAACAACATGTTTCTAAGACTCTAAACCAAGTTTTATGCCTTAAGATTGCTTATAATTTCCTTAATGATCTTTGTTAAATTTTGACGAACTTATGAAACATCTAACAACGTGGTTTCTAGGAATCGAAACCAAGTTTCATGCAACATGAGTGCTTATAAGTTCCTCAATGAGCTTTGTACAAGTTTTACGAAGTAATGATAAATCAAACAACATGTTTCTCGGACTTTAAACAATGTTTCATGAAACATGAGTGCTTATAAGTGTCTCAATGAGCTTTGTACAAGTTTGACGAACATATGAAACAAATAACAACGTGGTTTCTAGGACTTTGAACCAAGTTTCATGAAATATGAGTGATTATAAGTGTTTCAATGAGCTTTGTACAAGTTTGACGAACTTTTAAAACATTTAACAACGTGGTTTATTGGACTCTAAACCAAGTTTCATGCAACAAGAGTGCTTATAATTGTCGAAATGAGCTTTGTACAAGTTTGATGAACTTATAAAACATCTAACAACGTGGTTTCTAGGACTCTAAACCAAGTTTCATGCAACATGAGTGCTTATAAGTGTCTCAATGAGCTTTGTTCAAGTTTGACGAACTTATGAAATACTAACAACACGTTTCTAGGACTCTAAACCAAGTTGCATGCAACATGCGTGCTTATAAGTGTCTCAATAAGCTCTGTACAAGTTTAACGAACTTATGAAACATCTAACAACGCGTTTCTAGGACTCTAAACCAAGTTCCATGCAACATGAGTGCTTATAAGTGTCTCAATGAGCTTTGTACAAGTTTTACGAACTTATGAAACATCTAACAACGCTTTTGTAGGACTATAATCCAAGTTTCATGCAACATGAGCGCTTATAAGTTCCTCAATGAGCCTTTTACAAGTTTGACGAACTTATGAAACATATAACAACATGTTTCTAAGACTCTAAACCAAGTTTTATGCCTTAAGATTGCTTATAAATTCCTTAATGAGCTTTGTTAAATTTTGACGAACTTATGAAACATCTAACAACGCGGTTTCTAGGACTCGAAATCAAATTTCATGCAACATGAGTGCTTATAATTTCTTCAATGAGCTTCGTACAAGTTTTACGAAGTAATGATACATCTAACAACGCGTTTCTCGGAATCTAAACAAGGTTTCATGCAACATGAGTGCTTATAAGGGTCTCAATGAGCTTTGTACAAGTTTTTCGAACTTATGAAACATCTAACAACGCGTTTCTAGGACTCTAAACCAAGTTTCATGCAACATGAGTGCTTATAAGTGTCTCAATGAATTTTGTACAAGTTTCACGAACTAATGAAACATCTAACAACGCATTTCTAGGACTCTAAACCAAGTTTCATGCAACATGAGTGCTTATAAGTGTTTCAATAAGCTTTGTACAAGTTTGTCGAAATTATGAAACATCTAACAACACATTTCTACGACTCTAAACCAAGTTTCATGCAACATGAGTGCTTATAGGTTCCTCAATGAGCTTTGTAGAAGTTTCAAGAACTTATGAAACATCTAACAACGTGTTTCTAGGACTATAAACTAGTTTTCATGCAACATGAGTCCTTATATGTTTCTCAATGAGCTTTGTACAGGTTTGACGAACTTATGAAACATCTAACAACGCGTTTCTACCACTCTAAACCAAGTTTCAGGCAACATGAGCGCTTATAAGTTCGTCAATGAGTTTTGTACAAGTTTCACGAACTTATGAAACATCTAACAACACGTTTCTCGGACTTTAAACCAAGTTTCATGCAAAATGAGTGATTATAAGTGTCTCAATAAGCTTTGTACAAGTTTGACAAACTTATGAAACATATAAAAACACATTTCTAGGACTCTTAACCAAGTTCCATGCAACATGAGTGATTATAAGTTCCTCAATTAGCTTTGTACAAGTTTCACGAACTAATGAAACATCAAACAACGCATTTCTAGGAGTCTAAACCAACTTTCATGCAACATTAGTGATTATAAGTGTCTCAATGAGATTTGTATAAGTTTCACGAACTTATGAAACATCTAACAACACGTTTCTAAGACTCTAAACCAAGTTTCATGCAATATGAGTGCTTATATGTTCCTCAATGAGTTTTGTTAAACTTTGACAAAATTATGAAACATCTAACAATGTTGTTTCTAGGACTCTAAACCAAACTTTATTCAAAATGAGTTTTTATAAGTGTTTTAATGAGTTTTGTACAAGTTTCACGAACTTATGAAACATCTAACAACGCGTTTCTAGAAATCTAAACCAAGTTTCATGCAACATGAGTGATTATAAGTTTCTCAATGAGCTTTGTACAAGTTTGAAAAACTTATGAAACATCTAACAACTCGTTTCAACGACTCTAAGCCAAGTTTCATGCAACATGAGTGCTTATAAGTTCCTCAATGAGCTTGGTACAAGTTTAAAGAACTTATGAAACATATAACAACATGTTTCTAAGACTCTAAACCAAGTTTTATGCCTTAAGATTGCTTATAATTTCCTTAATGATCTTTGTTAAATTTTGACGAACTTATGAAACATCTAACAACGCGGTTTCTAGGAATCGAAACCAAGTTTCATGCAACATGAGTGCTTATAAGTTCCTCAATGAGCTTTGTACAAGTTTTACGAAGTAATGATAAATCAAACAACATGTTTCTCGGACTCTAAACAAGGTTTCATGAAACATGAGTGCTTATAAGTGTCTCAATGAGCTTTGTACAAGTTTGACGAACATATGAAACAAATAACAACGTGGTTTCTAGGACTTTGAACCAAGTTTCATGAAATATGAGTGATTATAAGTGTTTCAATGAGCTTTGTACAAGTTTGACGAACTTTTAAAACATTTAACAACGTGGTTTATTGGACTCTAAACCAAGTTTCATGCAACAAGAGTGCTTATAATTGTCGAAATGAGCTTTGTACAAGTTTGATGAACTTATAAAACATCTAACAACGTGGTTTCTAGGACTCTAAACCAAGTTTCATGCAACATGAGTGCTTATAAGTGTCTCAATGAGCTTTGTTCAAGTTTGACGAACTTATGAAATACTAACAACACGTTTCTAGGACTCTAAACCAAGTTGCATGCAACATGCGTGCTTATAAGTGTCTAAATAAGCTCTGTACAAGTTTAACGAACTTATGAAACATCTAACAACGCGTTTCTAGGACTCTAAACCAAGTTCCATGCAACATGAGTGCTTATAAGTGTCTCAATGAGCTTTGTACAAGTTTTACGAACTTATGAAACATCTAACAACGCTTTTGTAGGACTATAATCCAAGTTTCATGCAACATGAGCGCTTATAAGTTCCTCAATGAGCCTTTTACAAGTTTGACGAACTTATGAAACATATAACAACATGTTTCTAAGACTCTAAACCAAGTTTTATGCCTTAAGATTGCTTATAAATTCCTTAATGAGCTTTGTTAAATTTTGACGAACTTATGAAACATCTAACAACGCGGTTTCTAGGACTCGAAATCAAATTTCATGCAACATGAGTGCTTATAATTTCTTCAATGAGCTTCGTACAAGTTTTACGAAGTAATGATACATCTAACAACGCGTTTCTCGGAATCTAAACAAGGTTTCATGCAACATGAGTGCTTATAAGTGTCTCAATGAGCTTTGTACAAGTTTTTCGAACTTATGAAACATCTAACAACGCGTTTGTAGGACTCTAAACCAAGTTTCATGCAACATGAGTTCTTATAAGTGTCTCAATGAATTTTGTACAAGTTTCACGAACAAATGAAACATCTAACAACGCAATTCTAGGACTCTAAACCAAGTTTCATGCAACATGAGTGCTTATAAGTGTTTCAATAAGCTTTGTACAAGTTTGTCGAAATTATGAAACATCTAACAACACATTTCTACGACTCTAAACCAAGTTTCATGCAACATGAGTGCTTATAGGTTCCTCAATGAGCTTTGTAGAAGTTTCAAGAACTTATGAAACATCTAACGACGTGTTTCTAGGACTCTAAACTAGTTTTCATGCAACATGAGTCCTTATATGTTTCTCAATGAGCTTTGTACAGGTTTGACGAACTTATGAAACATCTAACAACGCGTTTCTACGACTCTAAACCAAGATTCAGGCAACATGAGTGCTTATAAGTTCCTCAATGAGTTTTGTACAAGTTTCACGAACTTATGAAACATCTAACAACGCGTTTCTAGGACTTTAAGCCAAGTTTCATGCAACATTAGTGATTATAAGTGTCTCAATAAGCTTTGTACAAGTTTGACAAACTTATGCAACATATAAAAACACATTTCTAGGACTCTTAACCAAGTTCCATGCAACATGAGTGCTTATAAGTTCCTCAATTAGCTTTGTACAAGTTTCACGAACTTATGAAACATCAAACAACACATTTCTAGGACTCTAAACCAACTTTCATGCAACATTAGTGATTATAAGTGTCTCAATGAGATTTGTATAAGTTTCACGAACTTATGAAACATCTAACAACACGCTTCTAAGACTCTAAGCCAAGTTTCATGCAATATGAGTGCTTATATGTTCCTCAATGAGTTTTGTTAAAGTTTGACAAAATTATGAAACATCTAACAATGTTGTTTCTAGGACCCTAAACCAAACTTTATTTAAAATGAGTTTTTATAAGTGTTTTAATGAGTTTTGTACAAGTTTCACGAACTTATGAAACATCTAACAACGCATTTCTAGAAATGAAAACCAAGTTTCATGCAACATGAGTGATTATAAGTGTCTCAATGAGCTTTGTACAAGTCTGACGAACTTATGAAACATCTAACAACGCGTTTCTACGACTCGAAGCCAAGTTTCATGCAACATGAGTGCTTATAAGTTCCTCAATTAGCTTGGTACAAGTTTAAAGAACTTATGAAACATCTAACAACGTGTTTCTAGAACTCTAAACCAAGTTTCATGCAACATGAGTGTTTATAAGTGTTTCAATAAGCTTTATACTAGTTTGACGAACTTATGAAACATCTAACAACGCGTTTCTAGGACTCTAAACCAAGTTTCGTGCAACATAAGTGATTATAAGTACCTCATATAAGCTTTGTACAAGTTTCAAGAACTTATGAAACATCTAACAACGAGTTTCTAGGACACTAAACCAAGTTTCATGCAACATGAGTTCTTATAAGTGTCTCAATGAGCTTTGTACAAGTTTGACGAACTTATGAAACATATAACAACATTTTTCTAAGACTCTAAACCAATTTTTATGCCTTAAGATTGCTTATAATTTCCTTAATGAACTTTGTTAAATTTTGACGAACTTATGAAACATCTAACAACGCGGTTTCTTGTACTCGAAATCAAATTTCATGCAACATGAGTGCTTATAATTTCTTCAATGAGCTTCGTACAAGTTTTACAAAGTAATGATACATCTAACAACGCGTTTCTCGGACTCTAAACAAGGTTTCATACAACATGAGTGCTTATAAGTGTCTCAATGAGCTTTGTACAAGTTTTTCGAACTTATGAAACATCTAACAACGCGTTTGTAGGACTCTAAACCAAGTTTCATGCAACATGAGTTCTTATAAGTGTCTCAATGAATTTTGTACAAGTTTCACGAACAAATGAAACATCTAACAACGCAATTCTAGGACTCTAAACCAAGTTTCATGCAACATGAGTGCTTATAAGTGTTTCAATAAGCTTTGTACAAGTTTGTCGAAATTATGAAACATCTAACAACACATTTCTACGACTCTAAACCAAGTTTCATGCAACATGAGTGCTTATAGGTTCCTCAATGAGCTTTGTAGAAGTTTCAAGAACTTATGAAACATCTAACAACGTGTTTCTAGGACTCTAAACTAGTTTTCATGCAACATGAGTCCTTATATGTTTCTCAATGAGCTTTGTACAGGTTTGACGAACTTATGAAACATCTAACAACGCGTTTCTACGACTCTAAACCAAGTTTCAGGCAACATGAGTGCTTATAAGTTCCTCAATGAGTTTTGTACAAGTTTCACGAACTTATGAAACATCTAACAACGCGTTTCTAGGACTTTAAGCCAAGTTTCATGCAACATTAGTGATTATAAGTGTCTCAATAAGCTTTGTACAAGTTTGACAAACTTATGCAACATATAAAAACACATTTCTAGGACTCTTAACCAAGTTCCATGCAACATGAGTGCTTATAAGTTCCTCAATTAGCTTTGTACAAGTTTCACGAACTTATGAAACATCAAACAACACATTTCTAGGACTCTAAACCAACTTTCATGCAACATTAGTGATTATAAGTGTCTCAATGAGATTTGTATAAGTTTCACGAACTTATGAAACATCTAACAACACGCTTCTAAGACTCTAAGCCAAGTTTCATGCAATATGAGTGCTTATATGTTCCTCAATGAGTTTTGTTAAAGTTTGACAAAATTATGAAACATCTAACAATGTTGTTTCTAGGACCCTAAACCAAACTTTATTTAAAATGAGTTTTTATAAGTGTTTTAATGAGTTTTGTACAAGTTTCACGAACTTATGAAACATCTAACAACGCATTTCTAGAAATGAAAACCAAGTTTCATGCAACATGAGTGATTATAAGTGTCTCAATGAGCTTTGTACAAGTCCGACGAACTTATGAAACATCTAACAACGCGTTTCTACGACTCGAAGCCAAGTTTCATGCAACATGAGTGCTTATAAGTTCCTCAATTAGCTTGGTACAAGTTTAAAGAACTTATGAAACATCTAACAACGTGTTTCTAGAACTCTAAACCAAGTTTCATGCAACATGAGTGTTTATAAGTGTTTCAATAAGCTTTATACTAGTTTGACGAACTTATGAAACATCTAACAACGCGTTTCTAGGACTCTAAACCAAGTTTCATGCAACATAAGTGATTATAAGTTCCTCATATAAGCTTTGTACAAGTTTCAAGAACTTATGAAACATCTAACAACGAGTTTCTAGGACACTAAACCAAGTTTCATGCAACATGAGTTCTTATAAGTGTCTCAATGAGCTTTGTACAAGTTTGACGAACTTATGAAACATATAACAACATTTTTCTAAGACTCTAAACCAATTTTTATGCCTTAAGATTGCTTATAATTTCCTTAATGAGCTTTGTTAAATTTTGACGAACTTATGAAACATCTAACAACGCGGTTTCTTGTACTCGAAATCAAATTTCATGCAACATGAGTGCTTATAATTTCTTCAATGAGCTTCGTACAAGTTTTACAAAGTAATGATACATCTAACAACGCGTTTCTCGGACTCTAAACAAGGTTTCATACAACATGAGTGCTTATAAGTGTCTCAATGAGCTTTGTACAAGTTTTTCGAACTTATGAAACATCTAACAACGCGTTTGTAGGACTCTAAACCAAGTTTCATGCAACATGAGTTCTTATAAGTGTCTCAATGAATTTTGTACAAGTTTCACGAACAAATGAAACATCTAACAACGCAATTCTAGGACTCTAAACCAAGTTTCATGCAACATGAGTGCTTATAAGTGTTTCAATAAGCTTTGTACAAGTTTGTCGAAATTATGAAACATCTAACAACACATTTCTACGACTCTAAACCAAGTTTCATGCAACATGAGTGCATATAGGTTCCTCAATGAGCTTTATAGAAGTTTCAAGAACTTATGAAACATCTAACGACGTGTTTCTAGGACTCTAAACTAGTTTTCATGCAACATGAGTCCTTATATGTTTCTCAATGAGCTTTGTACAGGTTTGACGAACTTATGAAACATCTAACAACGCGTTTCTACGACTCTAAACCAAGTTTCAGGCAACATGAGTGCTTATAAGTTCCTCAATGAGTTTTGTACAAGTTTCACGAACTTATGAAACATCTAACAACGCGTTTCTAGGACTTTAAGCCAAGTTTCATGCAACATTAGTGATTATAAGTGTCTCAATAAGCTTTGTACAAGTTTGACAAACTTATGCAACATATAAAAACACATTTCTAGGACTCTTAACCAAGTTCCATGCAACATGAGTGCTTATAAGTTCCTCAATTAGCTTTGTACAAGTTTCACGAACTTATGAAACATCAAACAACACATTTCTAGGACTCTAAACCAACTTTCATGCAACATTAGTGATTATAAGTGTCTCAATGAGATTTGTATAAGTTTCACGAACTTATGAAACATCTAACAACACGCTTCTAAGACTCTAAGCCAAGTTTCATGCAATATGAGTGCTTATATGTTCCTCAATGAGTTTTGTTAAAGTTTGACAAAATTATGAAACATCTAACAATGTTGTTTCTAGGACCCTAAACCAAACTTTATTTAAAATGAGTTTTTATAAGTGTTTTAATGAGTTTTGTACAAGTTTCACGAACTTATGAAACATCTAACAACGCATTTCTAGAAATGAAAACCAAGTTTCATGCAACATGAGTGATTATAAGTGTCTCAATGAGCTTTGTACAAGTCCGACGAACTTATGAAACATCTAACAACGCGTTTCTACGACTCGAAGCCAAGTTTCATGCAACATGAGTGCTTATAAGTTCCTCAATTAGCTTGGTACAAGTTTAAAGAACTTATGAAACATCTAACAACGTGTTTCTAGAACTCTAAACCAAGTTTCATGCAACATGAGTGTTTATAAGTGTTTCAATAAGCTTTATACTAGTTTGACGAACTTATGAAACATCTAACAACGCGTTTCTAGGACTCTAAACCAAGTTTCGTGCAACATAAGTGATTATAAGTTCCTCATATAAGCTTTGTACAAGTTTCAAGAACTTATGAAACATCTAACAACGAGTTTCTAGGACACTTAACCAAGTTTCATGCAACATGAGTTCTTATAAGTGTCTCAATGAGCTTTGTACAAGTTTGACGAACTTATGAAACATATAACAACATTTTTCTAAGACTCTAAACCAATTTTTATGCCTTAAGATTGCTTATAATTTCCTTAATGAGCTTTGTTAAATTTTGACGAACTTATGAAACATCTAACAACGCGGTTTCTTGTACTCGAAATCAAATTTCATGCAACATGAGTGCTTATAATTTCTTCAATGAGCTTCGTACAAGTTTTACAAAGTAATGATACATCTAACAACGCGTTTCTCGGACTCTAAACAAGGTTTCATACAACATGAGTGCTTATAAGTGTCTCAATGAGCTTTGTACAAGTTTTTCGAACTTATGAAACATCTAACAACGCGTTTGTAGGACTCTAAACCAAGTTTCATGCAACATGAGTTCTTATAAGTGTCTCAATGAATTTTGTACAAGTTTCACGAATTAATGAAACATCTAACAACGCGTTTCTAGGACTCTAAACCAAGTTTCATGCAAAACGAGTGCTTATAAGTGTTTCAATAAGCTTTGTACAAGTTTGTCGAAATTATGAAACATCTAACAACACATTTCTATGACTCTAAACCAAGTTTTATGCAACATGAGTGCTTATAGGTTCCTCAATGAGCTTTGTAGAAGTTTCAAGAACTTATGAAACATCTAACAACGTGTTTCTAGGCCTCTAAACTAGTTTTCATGCAACATGAGTGCTTATATGTGTCTCAATGAGCTTTGTACAAGTTTGAAGAACTTATGAAACATCTAACAACGCGTTTCTACGACTCTAAACCAAGTTTCAGGCAACATGAGCGCTTATAAGTTCGTCAATGAGTTTTGTACAAGTTTCACGAACTTATGAAACATCTAACAACACGTTTCTCGGACTTTAAACCAAGTTTCATGCAAAATGAGTGATTATAAGTGTCTCAATAAGCTTTGTACAAGTTTGACAAACTTATGAAACATATAAAAACACATTTCTAGGACTCTTAACCAAGTTCCATGCAACATGAGTGATTATAAGTTCCTCAATTAGCTTTGTACAAGTTTCACGAACTAATGAAACATCAAACAACGCATTTCTAGGACTCTAAACCAAGTTTCATGCAACATGAGTGCTTATAAGTGTCTCAATGAACTTTGTACAAGTTTCACGAACTAATGAAACATCTAACAACATGTTTCTAGGACTCAAAACCAAGTTTCGTGCAACATGAGTGGTTATAAGTGTCTCCATGAACTTTGTACAACTTTCAAGAACTAATGAAACATCTAACAACGCGTTTCGAGGACTCTAAACCAAGTTTCATGCAACATGAGTGATTATAAGTGTCTCAATGAGCTTTGTACAAGTTTGGAAAATTATGAAACATCTAACAAATGGTTTCTAGGACTCTAAACAAGGTTTCATGCAACATGGGTGCTTATAAGTGTCTCAATGAGCTTTGTACAAGTTTGTCGAACTTATTAAACATCTAACAACGCGTTTCTACGACTCTAAATCAAGTTTCATGAACCATGAGTGCTTATAGGTTCCTCAATGAGCTTTGTACAAGTTTCAGGAACTTATGAAACATCTAACAACGTGTTTCTAGGACTCTAAACGAAGTTTCATGCAACATGAGTGCTTATAAGTGTCTGGATGAGCTTTGTACAAGTTTTACGAACTTATGAAACAACAAACAACGCGTTTCTACGACTCTAAACAAAGTTTCATGCAACATGAGTTCTCATAAGTTCCTCAATGAGTTTTGTACAAGTTTCACAAACTTATGAAACATCTAACAACGCTTTTCTAGGACTTTAAACCAAGTTTCATGCAACATGAGTGATTATAAGGGTCTCAATGAGCTTTGTACAAGTTTTACGAACTTAAGAAACATCTAATAATTGGTTTCTAGGACTCTACACAAGGTTTCACGCAACATGAGTGCTTATAAGTGTTTCAATGAACTTTGTACAAGTTTGTCGAACTTATGAAACATCTAACAACGCGTTTCTACGACTCTAAACCAAGTTTCATGCAACATGAGTGCTTATAGGTTCCTTAATGAGCTTTGTACAAGTTTCAAGAACTTATGAAACATCTAACAACGTGTTTCTACGACTCTAAACGAAGTTTCAGGCAACATGAGTGCTTATAAGTGTCTCAATGGCTTTGTACAAGTTTGACGAACTTATGAAACAACTAACAACGCGGTTAAACGACTCTAAACAAGGTTTCTTGCAACATGAGTGCTTATAAGTTCCTCAATGAGTTTTGTACAAGTTTCACAAACTTATGAAACATCTAACAACATTTTTCTAGGACTTTAAACCAAGGTTCATGCAACATGAGTGCTTATAAGTGTCTCAATGAGCTTTGTACAAGTTTGACGAACTTATGAAACATTTAACAACGTGTTTCTAGGACTCTAAACCAAATTTCATGCAACATTAGTGATTATAAGTGTCTCGCTGAGCTTTGTACAAGTTTCACGAACTTAAGAAACATCTAACAACACGTTTCTAAGACTCTAAACCAAGTTTTATGCAACATGAGTGCTTATATGTTCCTCAATGAGCTTTGTTAAAGTTTGACAAAATTATGAAACATCTAACAATGTTGTTTCTAGGACTCTAAACCAAACTTCATTCAAAATGAGTTTTTATAAGTGTTTTAATGAGCTTTGTACAAGTTTCACGAACTTATGAAACATCTAACAATGCGATTCGAGGACTCTAAACCATGTTCCATGCAACATGAGTGATTATAAGTTCCTCAATGAGTTTTCTACAAGTTTCACAAACTTATGAAACATCTAACAACGCGTTTCTAGAAATCTAAACTAAGTTTCATGAAACATGAGTGATTATAAGTGTCTCAATGAGCTTTGTACAAGTTTGACGAACTTATAAAACATCTAACAACGCGTTTCTACGACTCTAAACCAAGTTTCATGAAACATGAGTGCTTATAAGTTCCTCATTGAGCTTTGTACAAGTTTCAAGAACTTATGAAACATCTAACAACGCGTTTCTAGGACTCTAAACCAAGTTTCATGCAACATGAGTGCTTATAAGTGTCTCAATGAGCTTTACACTAGTTTGGCGTACTTATGAAACATCTAACAACGCGTTTCTAGGACTCTAAACCAAGTTTCATGCATTATAAGTGATTATAAATGTTTGAATGAGCTTTGTACATTTTTCACGAACTTATGAAACATTTAACAATGTCGTTTCTAGGACTCTAACCCTAGTTTCATGCAATAGGAGTGCTTATAAGTGTCTCAATGAGCTTTTTACAAGTTTAACAAACTTATGAAACGTCTAACAACGTATTTCTAGGACTCTAATCCAAGTTTCATGCAACATGAGCGCTTATAAGTTCCGCAATGAGCTTTATACAAATTTGACGAACTTATGAAACATATAACAACATGTTTCTAAGACTCTAAACCAAGTTTTATGCAACAAGAGTTTAAGGACTCTAAACCAAGTTTTATGCAACATGTTTTTGGACTCTACAAGTTTTATGCAACAAGACTCTAACAACATGTTTCACGAACTAATGAAACATCTAACAACGCGTTTCTAGGACTCTAAACCAAGTTTCATACACCATGAGTGTTCATAAGTTCCTCAATGAGCTTTTTACAAGTTTTACGAACTTATGAAACATCTAACAACGCGTTTCTAGGACTCTAAACCAAGTTTCATGCAACATGAGTGATTATAAGTGTCTCAATGAGCTTTGTACAACTTTGACAAACTTATGAAACATCTAACAACACGTTTCTCGGACTCTAAACAAGGTTTCATGCAACATGAGTGCTTATAAGTGTATCAATGAGCTTTGTACAAGTTTGACGAACTTATGAATCATCTAACAACGCGTTTCTAGGACTCTAAACCAAGTTTCATGCAACATGAGTGCTTATAAGTGTCTCAATGAGCATTGTACAAGTTTCTTGAACTAATGAAACATCTAACAACGCGTTTCTAAGACTCTAAACCAAGTTTCACGCAACATGAGTGCTTATAGCTTTTAATGAGCTTTTTACAAGTTTCCGAAATTATGAAACATCTAACAACGCCGTTTCTAGGACTCTAAACCCATTTTCATGCAACATGAGTGATTATAAGTGTCTCAATGAACTTTGTACAAGTTTCCGAACTTATTAAACATTTAACAACGCCGTTTCTATGACTCTAAACCAAGTTTAATGCAATAGGAGTGCTTATAAGTGTCTCAATGAGCTTTTTACAAGTTTAACAAACTTATGAAACGTCTAACAACGTATTTCTAGGACTCTAATCCAAGTTTCATGCAACATGAGCGCTTATAAGTTCCGCAATGAGCTTTATACAAATTTGACGAACTTATGAAACATATAACAACATGTTTCTAAGACTCTAAACCAAGTTTTATGCAACAAGAGTTTAAGGACTCTAAACCAAGTTTTATGCAACATGTTTTTGGACTCTACAAGTTTTATGCAACAAGACTCTAACAACATGTTTCACGAACTAATGAAACATCTAACAACGCGTTTCTAGGACTCTAAACCAAGTTTCATACACCATGAGTGTTCATAAGTTCCTCAATGAGCTTTTTACAAGTTTTACGAACTTATGAAACATCTAACAACGCGTTTCTAGGACTCTAAACCAAGTTTCATGCAACATGAGTGATTATAAGTGTCTCAATGAGCTTTGTACAACTTTGACAAACTTATGAAACATCTAACAACACGTTTCTCGGACTCTAAACAAGGTTTCATGCAACATGAGTGCTTATAAGTGTATCAATGAGCTTTGTACAAGTTTGACGAACTTATGAATTATCTAACAACGCGTTTCTAGGACTCTAAACCAAGTTTCATGCAACATGAGTGCTTATAAGTGTCTCAATGAGCATTGTACAAGTTTCTTGAACTAATGAAACATCTAACAACGCGTTTCTAAGACTCTAAACCAAGTTTCACGCAACATGAGTGCTTATAGCTTTTAATGAGCTTTTTACAAGTTTCCGAAATTATGAAACATCTAACA
This sequence comes from Cochlearia excelsa, assembly GCA_963556525.1. Lineage (NCBI taxonomy): Eukaryota > Viridiplantae > Streptophyta > Magnoliopsida > Brassicales > Brassicaceae > Cochlearia > Cochlearia excelsa. The sequence continues at coordinate 30,468,577 of OY748327.1, read as the reverse complement.
ACGCCGTTTCTAGGACTCTAAACCCATTTTCATGCAACATGAGTGATTATAAGTGTCTCAATGAACTTTGTACAAGTTTCCGAACTTATTAAACATTTAACAACGCCGTTTCTATGACTCTAAACCAAGTTTAATGCAATAGGAGTGCTTATAAGTGTCTCAATGAGCTTTTTACAAGTTTAACAAACTTATGAAACGTCTAACAACGTATTTCTAGGACTCTAATCCAAGTTTCATGCAACATGAGCGCTTATAAGTTCCGCAATGAGCTTTATACAAATTTGACGAACTTATGAAACATATAACAACATGTTTCTAAGACTCTAAACCAAGTTTTATGCAACAAGAGTTTAAGGACTCTAAACCAAGTTTTATGCAACATGTTTTTGGACTCTACAAGTTTTATGCAACAAGACTCTAACAACATGTTTCACGAACTAATGAAACATCTAACAACGCGTTTCTAGGACTCTAAACCAAGTTTCATACACCATGAGTGTTCATAAGTTCCTCAATGAGCTTTTTACAAGTTTTACGAACTTATGAAACATCTAACAACGCGTTTCTAGGACTCTAAACCAAGTTTCATGCAACATGAGTGATTATAAGTGTCTCAATGAGCTTTGTACAACTTTGACAAACTTATGAAACATCTAACAACACGTTTCTCGGACTCTAAACAAGGTTTCATGCAACATGAGTGCTTATAAGTGTATCAATGAGCTTTGTACAAGTTTGACGAACTTATGAATTATCTAACAACGCGTTTCTAGGACTCTAAACCAAGTTTCATGCAACATGAGTGCTTATAAGTGTCTCAATGAGCATTGTACAAGTTTCTTGAACTAATGAAACATCTAACAACGCGTTTCTAAGACTCTAAACCAAGTTTCACGCAACATGAGTGCTTATAGCTTTTAATGAGCTTTTTACAAGTTTCCGAAATTATGAAACATCTAACAACGCCGTTTCTAGGACTCTAAACCCATTTTCATGCAACATGAGTGATTATAAGTGTCTCAATGAACTTTGTACAAGTTTCCGAACTTATTAAACATTTAACAACGCCGTTTCTATGACTCTAAACCAAGTTTAATGCAATATGAGTGCTTATAAGTGTCTCAATGAGCTTTTTACAAGTTTAACAAACTTATGAAACGTCTAACAACGTATTTCTAGGACTCTAATCCAAGTTTCATGCAACATGAGCGCTTATAAGTTCCGCAATGAGCTTTATACAAATTTGACGAACTTATGAAACATATAACAACATGTTTCTAAGACTCTAAACCAAGTTTTATGCAACAAGAGTTTAAGGACTCTAAACCAAGTTTTATGCAACATGTTTTTGGACTCTACAAGTTTTATGCAACAAGACTCTAACAACATGTTTCACGAACTAATGAAACATCTAACAACGCGTTTCTAGGACTCTAAACCAAGTTTCATACACCATGAGTGTTCATAAGTTCCTCAATGAGCTTTTTACAAGTTTTACGAACTTATGAAACATCTAACAACGCGTTTCTAGGACTCTAAACCAAGTTTCATGCAACATGAGTGATTATAAGTGTCTCAATGAGCTTTGTACAACTTTGACAAACTTATGAAACATCTAACAACACGTTTCTCGGACTCTAAACAAGGTTTCATGCAACATGAGTGCTTATAAGTGTATCAATGAGCTTTGTACAAGTTTGACGAACTTATGAATCATCTAACAACGCGTTTCTAGGACTCTAAACCAAGTTTCATGCAACATGAGTGCTTATAAGTGTCTCAATGAGCATTGTACAAGTTTCTTGAACTAATGAAACATCTAACAATGCGTTTCTAAGACTCTAAACCAAGTTTCACGCAACATGAGTGCTTATAGCTTTTAATGAGCTTTTTACAAGTTTCCGAAATTATGAAACATCTAACAACGCCGTTTCTAGGACTCTAAACCCATTTTCATGCAACATGAGTGATTATAAGTGTCTCAATGAACTTTGTACAAGTTTCCGAACTTATTAAACATTTAACAACGCCGTTTCTATGACTCTAAACCAAGTTTAATGCAATATGAGTGCTTATAAGTGTCTCAATGAGCTTTTTACAAGTATGAAGAACTTACGAAACATGTAACAACGCGTTTCTAGGATTCTAAACAAAGTTTAATGCAACATGAGTGATTATAAGTGTCTCAATGAGCTTTGTACAAGTTTGATAAACTTATGAATCATCCAACAACGGATTTCTAGGAATCTAAACAAGGTTTCATGCAACATTAGTGCTTATAAGTGTCTCAATGAGCTTTGTCCAAGTTTGTCGAACTTATGAAACATCTAACAACGCGTTTTTACGACTCTAAACCAAGTTTCATGCAACATGAGTGCTTATAGGTTCCTCAATGATATTTGTACAAGTTTCAAGAACTTTTGAAACATCTAACAACGTGTTTCTAGGACTCTAAACCAAGTTTCATGCAACATGAGTGCTTATAAGTGTCTCAATGAGCTTTGTAAAACTTTGACAAACTTATGAAACAATTAACAATGCGTTTCTACGACTTTAAACCAAGTTTCATGCAACATGAGTGCTTATAAGTTCTTCAATGAGTTTTGTAAAAGTTTCACGAACTTATTAACAATGACTCTAAACAAACTTTCGTGCAACATTAGTGATTATAAGTGTCTTAATGAGCTTTGTACAAGTTTCACGAACTTATGAAACATCTAACAATGTTGTTTCTAGGACTCTAAACCAAACTTCATTCAAAATGAGTTTTTCTAAGTGTTTTAATAAGCTTTGTACAAGTTTCACGAACTTATGAAACATCTAACAACGCGATTCGAGGACTCTAAACCAAGTTTCATGTAACATGACTTATTATAAGGGTCTCAATGAGCTTTGTACAAGTTTTACGAACTTATGAAACATCTAACAACGTGTTTCTATGATTCTAAACCAAGTTTTACGCAACATGAGTGCTTATAAGTTTCTAAATGAGCTATTTACAAGTTTCAAGAACTTATGAAACATCTAACAACGCGTTTCTAGGACTCTAAACCAAGTTTCATTCAACATGAGTGCTTATAAGTGTCTCAATGAGCTTTGTACTAGTTTGACGAATTTATGAAACATCTAAGAACGCGTTTCTAGGACTCTAAAACCAAGTTTCATGCAACATAAGTGATTATAAGTGTCTCAATGAGCTTTGTACATTTTTCACGAACTTATGAAACATTTAACAACGTCGTTTCTAGGACTCTAAACCTAGTTTCATGCAATATGAGTGCTTATAAGTGTCTTAATGAGCTATGACAAGTTTAACAAACTTATGAAAGATCTAACAACGCGTTTCTAGGACTCTAACAAATTTTCATGCAACATGAGTGCTGATAAGTGTCTTAATGAGATTTGTACAAGTTTGACGAACTTATGAAACATCTAACAACGCATTTCTAAGACTCTAATCCAAGTTTCATGCAACATGAGCGCTTATAAGTTCCTCAATGAGCTTTGTACAAGTTTGACAAACTTATGAAACATATAACAACATGTTTCTAAGACTCTAAACCTAGTTTTATGCAACAAGAGTGCTTATAATTTCCTTAATGAGCTTTGTTATATTTTGACAAACTTATGAAACATCTAACAACCTGGTTTCAAGGACTCTAAACCAAGTTTCATGCAACATGAGTGCTTATAAATTCCTCAATGAGCTTTGTACAAGTTTCATGAAGTAATGAAACATCTAACAACGTGTTTCTAGGACTCTAAACAAAGTTTCATGCAACATGAGTGCTTATAAGTTCCTCAGTGAGGTTGTAAAAATTTTACGAACTTATGAAACATCTAACAACGTGTTTCTAGGACTCTAAACCAAGTTTCATGCAACATGAGTGATTATAAGTGTCCTAATGAGCTTTGTACAAGTTTGACGAACTTATGAAACATCTAACAACGCGTTACTCGGACTCAAAACAAGGTTTTATTCAACATGAGTGATAATAAGTTTCTCAATGAGTTTTGTACAAGTTTGTCGAACTTATGAAACATCTAACAACCCGTTTCTAGGACTCTAAACCAAGTTTCATGCAACATGAGTGCTTATAAGTGTCTCAATGAGCTTTGTACAAGTTTCACGAACTAATGAAACATCTAACAACACGTTTCTAGGACTCCAAACCAAGTTTCACTCAACATGAACGATTATAAGTGTCTCAATGAGCTTTGTACAAGTTTCGTAACTTATGAAACATCTAACAACGCCGTTTCTAGGACTCTAAACCAAGTTTCATGCAATATGAGTGCTTATAATTTTCTCAATGAGCTTCGTACAAGTTTGAAGATCTTATGAAACATGTAACAACGCGCTTCTAGGACTCTAAACAAAGTTTAATGCAACATGAGTGATTATAAGTGTCTCAATGAGCTTTGTAAAAGTTGTACAAACTTATGAAACATATAACAACATGTTTCTAGGTCTTTAAACCAAGTTTTATGCAACAAGAGTGCTTATAATTTCCTCAATGAGATTTGTTAAATTTTGACGAACTTATGAAACATCAAACAACGCGGTTTCTAGGACTCTAAACCAAGTTTCATGCAACATGAGTGCTTATAAGTTCCTCAATGAGCTTTGTACTAGTTTAACGAACTTATGAAACATCTAACAACACGGTTTCTAGGACTCTAGACCAAGTTTCATGTAACATGAGTGCTTATAAATTCCCCAATAAACTTTGTACAAGTACACGAACTAATGAAACATCTAACAACGCGTTTCTAGGACTCTAAACCAAGTTTCATGCAACATGAGTGCCTATAAGTTCCTCAATCAGCTTTGTTAAAGTTTGACAAAATTATGAAACATCTAACAATGTTGTTTCTAGGACTCTAAACCCATTTTCTTGCACCATGAGTTATTATAAGTGTCTCAATGAGCTTTGTACAAGTTTTCGAACTTATGAAACATCGAAAAATGCCGTTTCTAGGACTCTAAACCAAGTTTCATGCTATATGAGTGCTTATAATTGTCTCAATGAGGTTTATACAAGTTTGACTTATGAAACAAGTAACAACGCGTTTCTAGGACACTAAAGAAAGTTTCATGCAACATGACTGATTATAAGTGTCTCAATGAGCTTTGTACAAGTTTGACAAACTTATGAAACATCTAACAACGCGTTTCTAAGAGTCTAAACAAGGTTTCATGCAACATGAGTGCTTATAAGTGTCTCAATGAGCTTTTCACAAGTTTAACAAACTTATGAAACATCTAACAACGCGTTTCTATGACTCTAAACTAGGTTTCATGCAACATGAGTGCTTATAAGTTCCTCAACTAGCTTTGTACAAGTTTCACGAACTTATGAAACATCTAACAACACGTTTCTAGGACTCTAAACCAACTTTCATGCAACATTAGTGATTATAAGTCTCTCAACGAGCTTTGTACAAGTTTCATGAACTTATGAAACATCTAACAACACGTTTCTAAGACTCATAACTAAGTTTCATGCAACATGAGTGCTTATAAGTTCCTCAATGAGCTTTGTTATAGTTTCACGAAATTATGAAACATCTAACAATGTTGTTTCTAAGACTCTAAACCAAACTTCATTCAAAATGAGTTTTTATAAGTGTTTTAATGAGCTTTGTATAAGTTTCACGAACGTATGAAACATATAACAACGCGAATAGAGGACTCTAACCCAAGTTTCATGAATATAAGTGATTATAAGTTCCTCAGTGAGTTTTGTACAAGTTTCACGAACTTATGAAACATCTAACAACGCGTTTCTAGATATCTAAACCAAGTTTCATGCAACATGAGTAATTTTAAGTGTCTCAATGAGCTTTGTACAAGTTTGACGAACTTATGTAACAACTAACAACGCGTTTCTAGGACTCTAAACCAATTTTCATGCAACACGAGTGCTTATAAGTTCCTCGATGAGCTTTGTAAAAGTTTCACGAACTTATGATACATCTAACAACGCGTTTCTATGACACTAAACCAAGTTTCATGCATCTTGAGTGCTTATAAGTGTCTTAATGATCTTTGTACAAGTTTCACAAACTTATGAAACATCTAACAACGCGTTTCTATGACTCTAAACCAAGTTTCATGCAACATGAGTGTTTATAAGTGTTTCAATAAGCTTTATACTAGTTTGACGAACTTATGAAACATCTAACAACGCGTTTCTAGGACTCTAAACCAAGTTTCGTGCAACATAAGTGATTATAAGTTCCTCATATAACCTTTGTAAAAGTTTCAAGAACTTATGAAACATCTAACAACGAGTTTCTAGGACACTAAACCAAGTTTCATGCAACATGAGTTCTTATAAGTGTCTCAATGAGCTTTGTACAAGTTTTACGAACTTATGAAACATCTAACAACGCATTTCTAAGACTCTAATCCAAGTTCCATACAACATGAGCACTTATAAGTTCCTCAATGAGATTTGTACAAGTTTGACGAACTTATGAAACATATAACAACATGTTTCTAAGACTCTAAACCAAGTTTTATGCCATCAGATTGCTTATAATTTCCTTAATGAGCTTTCTTAAATTTTGACGAACTTATGAAACATCTAACAACGCGGTTTCTAGGACTCGAAACCAACTTTTATGCTACATTAGTGATTATAAGTGTCTCAATGAGCTTTGTACAAGTTTCACGAACTTATGAAACATCTAATAACACGTTTCTAAGACTCTAAACCAAGTTTCATGCAACATGAGTGCTTATATGTTCCTCAATGAGCTTTGTTAAAGTGACAAATTATGAAACATCTAACAATGTTGTTTCTAGGACTCAAGACTAGTTTTCATGAAACATGAGTGCTTATAAATGTCTCAATGAGCTTTGTACAAGTCATTTGACAAACTTATGAAACATCTAACAACTCGTTTCTACGACTCTAAGTCAAGTTTCATGCAACATTAGTGATTATAAGTGTCTCAATTAGCTTTGTACAAGTTTGACAAACTTATGAAACATATAAAAACACATTTCTAGGACTCTTAACCAAGTTCCATGCAACATGAGTGCTTATAAGTTCCTCAATTAGCTTTGTACAAATTTCAGGAACTAATGAAACATCAAACAACGCGTTTCTAGGATTCTAAACCAATTTTCATGCAACATTAGTGATTATAAGTGTCTCAATGAGATTTGTATAAGTTTCACGAACTTATGAAACATCTAACAACACGTTTCTAAGACTCTAAACCAAGTTTCATGCAATATGAGTGCTTATATGTTCCTCAATGAGTTTTGTTAAAGTTTGACAAAATTATGAAACATCTAACAATGTTGTTTCTAGGACAATAAACCAAACTTCATTCAAAATGAGTTTTTATAAGTGTTTTAATGAGTTTTGTACAAATTTCACGAACTTATGAAACATCTAACAACGCGATTCGAAGACTCTAAACCAAGTTTCATGCAACATGAGTGATTATAATGACCTCAATGAGTTTTGTACAAGTTTCACGAACTTATGAAACATCTAACAACACGTTTCTAGAAATCTAAACCAAATTTCATGCAACATGATTGATTATAAGTGTCTCAATGAGCTTTGTAAAAGTTTGACGAACTTATGAAACATCTAACAACGCGTTTCTACGACTCTACGTCAAGCTTCATGCAACATAAGTGCTTATAAGTTCCTCAATGAGCTTGGTACAAGTTTCAAGAACTTATGAAACATCTAACAACGAGTTTCTAGGACTCTAAACCAAGTTTCATGCAACATGAGTGCTTATAAGTGTCTCAATAAGCTTTATACTAGTTTGACGAACTTATGAAACTTCTAACAACACGTTTCTAGGACTCTAAACAAAGTTTCCTGCAACATAAGTGATTATAAGTTCCTCATATGAGATTTGTACAAGTTTCAAGAACTTATGAAACATCTAACAACGCGTTTCTAGGACTCTAATCCAAGTTCCATGCAACATGAGCGCTAATAAGTTCTTCAATGAGCTTTGTACAAGTTTGACGAACTTATGAAACATATAACAACATTTTTCTAAGACTCTAAACCAAGTTTTATGCCTTTAGATTGCTTATAATTTCCTTAAATGAGCTTTGTTAAATTTTGACGAACTTATGAAACATCTAACAACGCGGTTTCTAGTACTCGAAATCAAATTTCATGCAACATGAGTGCTTATAATTTCTTCAATGAGCTTCGTACAAGTTTTACGAAGTAATGATACATCTAACAACGCGTTTCTCGGACTCTAAACAAGGTTTCATGCAACATGAGTGCTTATAAGTGTCTCAATGAGCTTTGTACAAGTTTTTCGAACTTATGAAACATCTAACAACGCGTTTCTAGGACTCTAAACCAAGTTTCATGCAACATGAGTTCTTATAAGTGTCTCAATGAATTTTGTACAAGTTTCACGAACTAATGAAACATCTAACAACGCGTTTCTAGGACTCTAAACCAAGTTTCATGCAACATGAGTGCTTATAAGTGTTTCAATAAGCTTTGTACAAGTTTGTCGAACTTATAAAACATCTAACAACACATTTCTACGACTCTAAACCAAGTTTCATGCAACATGAGTGCTTATAGGTTCCTCAATGAGCTTTGTAGAAGTTTCAAGAACTTATGAAACATCTAACAACGTGTTTCTAGGCCTCTAAACTAGTTTTCATGCAACATGAGTGCTTATATGTGTCTCAATGAGCTTTGTACAAGTTTGACGAACTTATGAAACATCTAACAACGCGTTTCTACGACTCTAAACCAAGTTTCATGCAACATGAGTGCTTATAAGTTCGTCAATGAGTTTTGTACAAGTTTCACGAACTTATGAAACATCTAACAACGCGTTTCTAGGACTTTAAACCAAGTTTCATGCAAAATGAGTGATTATAAGTGTCTCAATAAGCTTTGTACAAGTTTGACAAACTTATGAAACATATAAAAACACATTTCTAGGACTCTTAACCAAGTTCCATGCAACATGAGTGATTATAAGTTCCTCAATTAGCTTTGTACAAGTTTCATGAACTTATGAAACATCAAACAACGCATTTCTAGGAGTCTAAACCAACTTTCATGCAACATTAGTGATTATAAGTGTCTCAATGAGATTTGTATAAGTTTCACGAACTTATGAAACATCTAACAACACGTTTCTAAGACTCTAAACCAAGTTTCATGCAATATGAGTGCTTATATGTTCCTCAATGAGTTTTGTTAAAGTTTGACAAAATTATGAAACATCTAACAATGTTGTTTCTAGGACTTTAAACCAAACTTTATTCAAAATGAGTTTTTATAAGTGTTTTAATGAGTTTTGTACAAGTTTCACGAACTTATGAAACATCTAACAACGCGTTTCTAGAAATCTAAACCAAGTTTCATGCAACATGAGTGATTATAAGTTTCTCAATGAGCTTTGTACAAGTTTGACGAACTTATGAAACATCTAACAACGCGTTTCTACGACTCTAAGCCAAGTTTCATGCAACATGAGTGCTTATAAGTTCCTCAATGAGCTTGGTACAAGTTTAAAGAACTTATGAAACATATATCAACATGTTTCTAAGACTCTTAACCAAGTTTTATGCCTTAAGATTGCTTATAATTTCCTTAATGAGCTTTGTTAAATTTTGACGAACTTATGAAACATCTAACAACGCGGTTTCTAGGACTCGAAACCAAGTTTCATGCAACATGAGTGCTTATAAGTTCCTCAATGAGCTTCGTACAAGTTTTACGAAGTAATGATAAATCAAACAACATGTTTCTCGGACTCTAAACAAGGTTTCATGCAACATGAGTGCTTATAAGTGTCTCAATTAGCTTTGTACAAGTTTTTCGAACTTATGAAACATCTAACGACGCGTTTCTAGGACTCTAAACCAAGTTTCATGCAACATGAGTGCTTATAAGTGTCTCAATGAACTTTGTACAAGTTTCACGAACTAATGAAACATCTAACAACGTGTTTCTAGGACTCAAAACCACGTTTCGTGCAACATGAGTGGTTATAAGTGTCTCCATGAACTTTGTACAAGTTTCAAGAACTAATGAAACATCTAACAACGCGTTTCGAGGACTCTAAACCAAGTTTCATGCAACATGAGTGATTATAAGTGTCTCAATGAGCTTTGTACAAGTTTGGAAAATTATGAAACATCTAACAAAAGGTTTCTAGGACTCTAAACAAGGTTTCATGCAACATGGGTGCTTATAAGTGTCTCAATGAGCTTTGTACAAGTTTTTCGAACTTATGAAACATCTAACAACGCGTTTCTACGACTCTAAATCAAGTTTCATGAACCATGAGTGCTTATAGGTTCCTCAATGAGCTTTGTACAAGTTTCAAGAACTTATGAAATATCTAACAACGTGTTTCTAGGACTCTAAACGAAGTTTCATGCAACATGAGTGCTTATAAGTGTCTGAATGAGCTTTGTACAAGTTTTACGAACTTATGAAACAACAAACAACGCGTTTCTACGACTCTAAACAAAGTTTCATGCAACATGAGTTCTCATAAGTTCCTAAATGAGTTTTGTACAAGTTTCACAAACTTATGAAACATCTAACAACGCTTTTCTAGGACTTTGAACCAAGTTTCATGCAACATGAGTGATTATAAGGGTCTCAATGAGCTTTGTACAAGTTTGACGAACTTAAGAAACATATAAAAACACATTTCTAGGACTCTTAACCAAGTTCCATGCAACATGAGTGCTTATAAGTTCATTAATTAGCTTTGCACAAGTTTCACGAACTTATGAAACATCTAACAACGCGTTTCTAGGACTCTAAACCAACTTTCATGCGACATTAGTGATTATAAGTGTCTCAATGAGCTTTGTACAAGTTTCACGAACTTATGAAACATCTAATAACGGGTTTCTAGGACTCTACACAAGGTTTCACGCAACATGAGTGCTTATAAGTGTTTCAATGAACTTTGTACAAGTTTGTCGAACTTATGAAACATCTAACAACGCGTTTCTACGACTCTAAACCAAGTTTCATGCAACATGAGTGCTTATAGGTTCCTTAATGAACTTTGTACAAGTTTCAAGAACTTATGAAACATCTAACAACGTGTTTCTACGACTCTAAACGAAGTTTCAGGCAACATGAGTGCTTATAAGTGTCTCAATGGCTTTGTACAAGTTTGACGAACTTATGAAACAACTAACAACGCGTTTCTACGACTCTAAACAAGGTTTTTTGCAACATGAGTGCTTATAAGTTCCTCAATGAGTTTTGTACAAGTTTCACAAACTTATGAAACATCTAACAACATTTTTGTAGGACTTTAAACCAAGGTTCATGCAACATGAATGCTTATAAGTGTCTCAATGAGCTTTGTACAAGTTTGACGAACTTATGAAACATCTAACAACGTGTTTCTAGGACTCTAAACCAAATTTCATGCAACATTAGTGATTATAAGTGTCTCGCTGAGCTTTCCACAAGTTTCACGAACTCATGAAACATCTAACAACACGTTTCTAAGACTCTAAACCAAGTTTTATGCAACATGAGTGCTTATATGTTCCTCAATGAGCTTTGTTAAAGTTTGACAAAATTATGAAACATCTAACAATGTTGTTTCTAGGACTCTAAACCAAACTTCATTCAAAATGAGTTTTTATAAGTGTTTTAATGAGCTTTGTACAAGTTTCACGAACTTATGAAACATCTAACAATGCGATTCGATTACTCTAAACCATGTTCCATGCAACATGAGTGATTATAAGTTCCTCAATGAGTTTTCTACAAGTTTCACGAACTTATGAAACATCTAACAACGTGTTTCTAGAAATCTAAACTAAGTTTCATGAAACATGAGTGATTATAAGTGTCTCAATGAGCTTTGTACAAGTTTGACGAACTTATAAAACATCTAACAACGCGTTTCTACGACTCTAAACCAACTTTCATGAAACATGAGTGCTTATAAGTTCCTCAATGAGCTTTGTACAAGTTTCAAGAACTTATGAAACATCTAACAACGCGTTTCTAGGACTCTAAACCAAGTTTCATGCAACATGAGTGCTTATAAGTGTCTCAATGAGCTTTACACTAGTTTGGCGTACTTATGAAACATCTAACAACGCGTTTCTAGGATTCTAAACCAAGTTTCATGCATTATAAGTGATTATAAATGTCTCAATGAACTTATGAAACATTTAACAATGTCGTTTCTAGGACTCTAAACCTAGTTTCATGCAATAGGAGTGCTTATAAGTGTCTCAATGAGCTTTTTACAAGTTTAACAAACTTATGAAATGTCTAACAACGTATTTCTAGGACTCTAATCCAAGTTTTGTACAAATTAGACGAACTTATGAAACATATAACAACATGTTTCTAAGACTCTAAACCAAGTTTTATGCAACAAGAGTTTAAGGACTCTAAACCAAGTTTTATGCAACATGTTTCTTGGACTCTACAAGTTTTATGCAACAAGACTCTAACAACATGTTTCACGAACTAATGAAACATCTAACAAAGCGTTTCTAGGACTCTAAACCAAGTTTCATACAACATGAGTGTTCATAAGTTCCTCAATGAGCTTTGTACAAGTTTTACGAACTTATGAAACATCTAACAACGCGTTTCTAGGACTCTAAACCAAGTTTCATGCAACATGAGTGATTATAAGTGTCTCAATGAGCTTTGTACAAGTTTGACAAACTTATGAAACATCTAACAACACGTTTCTCGGACTCTAAACAAGGTTTCATGCAACATGAGTGCTTATAAGTGTATCAATGAGGTTTGTACAAGTTTGACGAACTTATGAATCATCTAACAACGCGTTTCTAAGACTCTAAACCAAGTTTCATGCAACATGAGTGCTTATAAGTGTCTCAATGAGCATTGTACAAGTTTCTTGAACTAATGAAACATCTAACAACGCGTTTCTAAGACTCTAAACCAAGTTTCACGCAACTTGAGTGATTATAAGTGTCTCAATGAGCTTTTTACAAGTTTCCGAAATTATGAAACATCTAACAACGCCGTTTCTAGGATATAAGTGATTATAAGTTCCTCAGGAACTTATGTAACATCTAACAACGCATTTCAGGAACTTATGTAACATCTAACAACGCATTTCTAGATATCTAAACCAAGTTTCATGCAACATGAGTGATTATAAGTGTCTCAATGAGCTTTGTACAAGTTTGACGAACTTATGAAACATCTAACAACGCGTTTCTCGGACTCTAAACAAGATTTCATGGAACATGAGTTCTAATAAGTGTCTCAATGAGCTTTGTACAAGTTTATTGAACTTATGAAACATCTAACAACCCGTTTCTAGGAATCTAAACCAAGTTTCATGCAACATGAGTGCTTATAATTGTCTCAATGAACTTTGTACAAGTTTCACGAACTAATGAAACATCTAACAACGCGTTTCTAGGACTCTAAACCAAGTTTCACACAACATGAGTGATTATAAGTGTCTCAATGAGCTTTGTACAAGTTTCCGAACTTATGAATCATCTAACAACGCCGTTCATAGGACTCTAAACCAAGTTTCATGCAATATGAGTGCTTATAATTTTCTCAATGAGCTTTGTACAAGTTTGAAGACCTTATGAAACATGTAACAACGCGTTTCTAGGACTCTAAACAATGTTTAATGCAAAATGAGTTATTATAAGTGTCTCAATGTGCTTTGTACAAGTTTGACAAACTTATGAAACATCTAACAACGGGTTTCTAGGACTCTAAACAAGGTTTCATGCAACATGAGTGCTTATAAGTGTCTCAATGAGCTTTGTACAAGTTTGTCAAACTTATGAAACATCTAACAACGCGTTTCTACGACTCTAAACCATGTTTAATGCAACATGAGTGCTTATAGGTTCCTCAATGAGCTTTGTACAAGTTTTAAAAACTTATGAAACATCTAACAACGCGATTCGAGGACTCTAAACCAAGTTTCATGCAATATGAGTGATTATAAGTTCCTCAATGAGTTTTGTACAAGTTTCAGGAACTTATGAAACATCTAAGAACGCGTTTCTAGATATCTAAACTAAGTTTCATGCAACATGAGTGATTATAAGTGTCTCAATAAGCTTTGTACAAGTTTGACGAACTTATGAAACATGTAACAACGCCTTTCTCGGACTCTAAACAAGGTTTCATGCAACATGAGTGCTAAATAGTTTCTCAATGAGCTTTGTACAAGTTTGTTGAACTTATGAAACATCTAACAACCCGTTTCTAGGACTCTAAACCAAGTTTCATGCAACATGAGTGCTTATAATTGTCTCAATGACCTTTTTACAAGTTTCACGAACTAATGAAACATCTTACAACGCGTTTCTAGGACTCTAAACCAAGTTTCATGCAATATGAGTGCTTATAATTTTCTCAATGAGCTTTGTACAAGTTTGAAGACCTTATGAAACATGTAACAACGCGTTTCTAGGACTCTAAACAAGGTTTCATGCAACATGAGTGCTTATAAGTGTCTCAATGAGCTTTGTACAAGTTTGTCAAACTTATGAAACATCTAACAACGCGTTTCTTCGGCTCTAAACCAAGTTTCATGCAACATGAGTGCTAATAGGTTCCTCAATGAGCTTTGTACAAGTTTCACGAACTTTTGAAACATCTAACAACGCGTTTCTAGGACTCTAAACCAACTTTCATGCAATATGAGTGATTATAAGTGTCTCAATGAGCTTTGTACAAGTTTGACAAACTTATGAAACATCTAACAACGTGTTTCTAGGACTCTAAACCAAGTTTCATGCAACATGACTCCTTATAAGTGTCTCATTGAGATTTGTACAAGTTTGACGAACTTTTGAAACATCTAACAAGGGATTTCTAAGACTCTAATCCAAGTTTTATGCGACATGAGTGCTTATAAGTTCCTCAATGAGCTTTTTACAAGTTTGACGAACTTATGAAACATATAACAACATGTTTCTAGGACTTTAAACCATGTTTTATGCAACAAGAGTGCTTATAATTTCCTCAATGAGCTTTGTTAAATTTTGACGAACTTATGAAACATCTAACAACGCGGTTTCTAGGACTATAAACCAATTTTCATGCAACATGAGTGCTTATAAGTTCTTCAATGACTCTAAACCAAGTTTCATGGAACATGAGTTATTATAAGTTCCCCAATAAGCTTTGTACAAGTACACAAACTAATGAAACATCTAACAACGCGTTCCAAGGACTCTTAACAATGTTTCATGCAACATGAGTTCTTATAAGTGTCTCAATGAGCTTTGTACAAGTTTAACGAACTTATGAAACATCTAACAACGCGTTTCTACGACTCTAAACCAGGTTTCATGCAACATGAGTGCTTATAAGTTCCTAAACTAGCTTTGTACAAGTTTCACGAACTTATGAAACATCTAACAACGCGTTTCTAGGACTCTAAACCAACTTACATGCAAAATTAGTGATTAAAAGTCTCTCAACGAGCTTTTTACAAGTTTCATAAACTTATGAAACATCTAACAACATGTTTCTAAGACTCCAAACCAAGTTTCATGCAACATGAGGGCTTATAAGTTTCCTCAATGAGCTTTGTTATAGTTTGACGAAATTATGAAACATCTAACAATGATGTTTCTAAGACTCTAAACCAAACTTTATTCAAAATGATTTTTTATAAGTGTCTTAATGAGCTTTGTATAAGTTTCACGAACTTATGAAACATCTAACAACGCGATTCGAGGACTCTAAACCAAGTTTCATGCAATATGAGTGATTATAAGTTCCTCAATGAGTTTTGTACAAGTTTCATGAACTTATGAAACATCTAACAACGCATTTCTATATATCTAAACCAAGTTTCATGCAACATGAGTGATTATAAGTGTCTCAATGAGCTTTGTACAAGTTTGACGAACTTATGAAACATCTAACAACCCGTTTCTAAGACTCTAAACCAAGTTTCATGCAACATGAGTGCTTATAATTGTCTCAATGAGCTTTGTACAATTTTCACGAACTAATGAAACATCTAATAACGCGTTTCTAGGACTCTAAACCAAGTTTACACAACATGAGTGATTATAAGTGTCTCAATGAGCTTTGTACAAGTTTCCGAACTTATGAAACATCTAACAACGTCGTTTCTATGACTCTAAACCAAGTTATATGCAATATGAGTGCTTATAATTTTCTCAATGAGCTTTGTACAAGTTTGAAGACCTTATGAAACAGGTAACAACGAGTTTCTAGGACTCTAAACAAAGTTTAATGCAAAATGAGTGATTATAAGTGTCTCAATGAGCTTTGTACAAGTTTAACGAACTTAAGAAACATCTAACAACGCGTTTCTACGATTCTAGACCAGGTTTCATGCAACATGTGTGCATAGAAGTTCCCCAACTAGCTTTGTACAAGTTTCACGAACTTATGAAACATCAAACAAAGCGTTTCTAGGACTCTAAACCAAACTTTCGTGCAAAATTAGTGATTATAAGTCTCTCAACGAGCTTTGTACAAGTTTCATGAACTTATGAAACATCTAACAACACGTTTCTAAGACTCCAAAGCAAGTTTCATGCAACATGAGTGCTTATAAGTTCCTCAATGAGCTTTATTAAAGTTTGACGAAATTATGAAACATCTAACAATGTTGTTTCTAAGACTCTAAACCAAACTTCATTCAAAATGAGTTTTTATAAGTGTCTTAATGAGCTTTGTATAATTTTCACTGAATTATGAAACATCTAACAACGCGGTTCAAGGACTCTAAACCAAGTTTCATGTAATAGTGATTATAAGTTCCTCAATGAGTTTTGTACAAGTTTCACGAACTTATGAAACATCTAACAACGCGTTTCTAATTATCTAAACCAAGTTTCATGCAACATGAGTGATTATAAGTGTCTCAATGATTTTCGTCCAAGTTTGGCGAACTTATGAAACATCTAACAACGCGTTTCTAGGACTCTAAACCAAACTTTCATGCAACATGAGTGCTTATAAGTATCTCAATGAGTTGTGTACAAGTTTGACGAACTTATGAAACATCTAACAACGTGTTTCTACGACTCTAAACAATGTTTCATGCAACATGAGTGCTTATAAGTTCCTCAATGAGCTTTTTACAAGTTTCACGAACTTAGGAAATATCTAACAACGCGTTTATAGGACTCTAATTCAAGTTTCATGCAACACGAGTGAGTATAAGTGTCTCAATGAACTTTTTACATGTTTGACGAACTTATGAAACTTATAACAACACATATCTAGGACTCTTAACCAAGTTTCATGCAACATGAGTGCTTATAAGTTCCTCAATTAGCTTTGTACAAGTTTCACGAACTTATGAAACATCTAACAAAACGTTTCTAGGACTCTAAACCAACTTTCATGCAACATTAGTGATTATAAGTGTCTCAGTGAGCTTTTTACAAGTTTCACAAACTTATGAAACATCTAACAACACGTTTCTAAGACTCTAAACCAAGTTTCATGCAACATGAGTGCTTATAAGTTCCTCAATGAGCTTTGTTAATGTCTGTCGAAATTATGAAACATCTAACAATGTGGTTTCTAGGACTATAAACCAAACTTCATTTAAAATGAGTTTTTATAAGTGTCTTAATAAGCTTTGTACAAGTTTAACGAACTTATAAAATATCTAACAACGCGATTTGAGGACTCTAAACAAAGTTTCATGCAACATGAGTGCTTATAAGTTCCTCGATGAGGTATGAAACATCTAACAACGGATTTCTAAGACTCTAATCCAAGTTTTATGCGACGTGAGTGCTTATAAGTTCCTCAAGGAGCTTTTTACAAGTTTGACGAACTTATGAAACATATAACAACATGTTTCTAGGACTTTAAACCACGTTTTATGCAACAAGAGTGCTTATAATTTCCCAATGAGCTTTGTTAAATTTTGACGAACTTATGAAACATCTAACAACGCGGTTTCTAGGACTATAAACCAAGTTTCATGCAACATGAGTGCTTATAAGTTTTTCAATGACTCTAGACCAAGTTTCACGGAACATGAGTGCTTATAAGTTCCCCAATAAGCTTTGTACAAGTACACGAACTAATGAAACATCTAACAACGCGTTCCTAGGACTCTTAACAAGGTTTCATGCAACATGAGTTCTTATAAGTGTCTCAATGAGCTTTGTACAAGTTTAGCGAACTTATGAAACATCTAACAACGCGTTTCTACGACTCTAAACCAGGTTTCATGCAACATGAGTGCTTATAATTTCCTAAACTAGCTTTGTACAAGTTTCACGAACTTATGAAACATCTAACAACGCGTTTCTAGGACTCTAAACCAACTTACATGCAAAATTAGTGATTAAAAGTCTCCCAACGAGCTTTTTACAAGTTTCATGAACTTATGAAACATCTAACAACACGTTTCTAAGACTCCAAACCAAGTTTCATGCAACATGAGGGCTTATAAGTTTCCTCAATGAGCTTTGTTAAAGTTTGACGAAATTATGAAACATCTAACAATGATGTTTCTAAGACTCTAAACCAAACTTTATGCAAAATGATTTTTATAAGTGTCTTAATGAGCTTTTTATAAGTTTCACGAACTTATGAAACATCTAACAACGCGATTCGAGGACTCTAAACCAAGTTTCATGCAATATGAGTGATTATAAGTTCCTCAATGAGTTTTGTACAAGTTTCAGGAACTTATGAAACATCTAACAACGCGTTTGTAGATACCTAAACCAAGTTTGATGCAAGATGAGTGATTATATGTGTCTCAATGAGCTTTGTACAAGTTTGACGAACTTATGAAACATCTAACAACACGTTTCTCGGACTCTAAACAAGGTTTCATGCAACATGAGTGCTAATAAGTGTCTCAATGAGGTTTGTACAAGTTTGACGAACTTATGAAACATCTAACAACACGTTTCTCGGACTCTAAACAAGGTTTCATGCAACATGAGTGCTAATAAGTGTATCAATGAGCTTTGTACAAGTTTGACGAACTTATGAATCATCTAACAACGCGTTTCTAGGACTCTAAACCAAGTTTCATGCAACATGAGTGCTTATAATTGTCTCAATGAGCTTTGTACAAGTTTCACGAACTAATGAAACATCTAATAACGCGTTTCTAGGACTCTAAACCAAGTTTACACAACATGAGTGATTATAAGTGTCTCAATGAGCTTTGTACAAGTTTCCGAACTTATGAAACATCTAACAACGTCGTTTCTAGGACTCTAAACTAAGTTATATGCAATATGAGTGCTTATAATTTTCTCAATGAGCTTTGTACAAGTTTAAAGACCTTATGAAACAGGTAACAACGAGTTTCTAGGACTCTAAACAAAGTTTAATGCAAATTGAGTGATTATAAGTGTCTCAATGAGCTTTGTACAAGTTTAACGAACTTAAGAAACATCTAACAACGCGTTTCTACGATTCTAGACCAGGTTTCATGCAACATGTGTGCTTAGAAGTTCCCCAACTAGCTTTGTACAAGTTTCACGAACTTATGAAACATCAAACAAAGCGTTTCTAGGACTCTAAACCAAACTTTCATGCAAAATTAGTGATTATAAGTCTCTCAACGAGCTTTGTACAAGTTTCATGAACTTATGAAACATCTAACAACACGTTACTAAGACTCCAAACCAAGTTTCATGCAACATGAGTGCTTATAAGTTCCTCAATGAGCTTTATTAAAGTTTGACGAAATTATGAAACATCTAACAATGTTGTTTCTAAGACTCTAAACCAAACTTCATTCAAAATGAGTTTTTATAAGTGTCTTAATGAGCTTTGTATAAGTTTTACGAACTTATGAAACATCTAACAACGCGATTCGAGGACTCTAAACCAAGTTTCATGCAATATGAGTGATTATAAGTTCCTCAATGAGTTTTGTACAATTTTCACGAACTTATGAAACATCTAACAACGCGTTTCTAGATATCTAAACCAAGTTTCATGCAACATGAGTGATTATAAGTGTCTCAATGAGCTTTGTGCAAGTTTGGCGAACTTATGAAACATCTAACAACGCGTTTCTAGGACTCTAAACCAAACTTTCATGCAACATGAGTGCTTATAAGTGTCTCAATGAACTGTGTACAAGTTTCCTGAACTTATGAAATATCTAACAACACGTTTCTAGGACTCTAAACCAAATTTCTTGCAACATGAGTGATTATAAGTGTCTCAATGAACTTTGTACATGTTTGACGAACTTATGAAACATATAAAAACACATATATAGGACTCTTAACCAAGTTTCATGCAACATGAGTGCTTATAAGTTCCTCAATTAGCTTTGTACAAGTTTCACGAACTTCTGAAAAATCTAACAAAGCGTTTCTAGGACTCTAAACCAACTTTCACGCAACATTAGTGATTATAAGTGTCTCAATGAGGTTTTTACAAGTTTCACAAACTTATGAAACATCTAACAACACGTTTCTAAGACTCGAAACAAAGTTTCTTGCAACATGAGTGCTTATAAGTTCATCAATGAGCTTTTTACAAGTTTCACAAACTTATGAAATATCTAACAACGCGCTTCTAGGACTCTAAACAAAGTTTCATGCAACATGAGTGATTATAAGTGTCTCAATGAACTTTGTACATGTTTGACGAACTTATGAAACATATAAAAACACATATCTAGGACTCTTAACCAAGTTTCATGCAACATGAGTGCTTATAAGTTCCTCAATTAGCTTTGTACAAGTTTCACGAACTTTTGAAACATCTAACAAAGCGTTTCTAGGACTCTAAACCAACTTTCACGCAACATTAGTGATTATAAGTGTCTCAATGAGCTTTTTACAAGTTTCACAAACTTATGAAACATCTAACAACACGTTTCTAAGACACTAAACCAAGTTTTATGCAACATGAGTGCTTATAAGTTCCTCAATGAGCTTTGTTAATTTTGACGAAATTATGAAACATCTAACAATGTGGTTTCTAGGACTCTAAACCAAACTTCATTTAAAATGAGTTTTTATAAGTGTCTTTGTACAAGTTTAACGAACTTATGAAACATCTAACAACGCGATTCGAGGACTCTAAACAAAGTTTCATGCAACATGAGTGATTATAAGTTCCTCAATGAATTTTGTAGAAGTTTCACGAACTTATGAAACATCTAACAACTCGTTTCTAGGACTCTAAACCAACTTTCATGAAACATGAGTGATAATAAGTGTCTCAAGGAGTTTGTATAAGTTTCATGCAATATAAGTGATTATAAGTTCCTCGATGAGTTTTGTACAAGTTTCACGAACTTATGAAATATCTAACAACGCGTTTCTAGAAATCTAAACCAAGTTTCATGCAACATGAGTGATTATAAGTGCCTCAATGAGCTTTGTAAAAGTTTTACGAACTTATGAAACATCTACCAACGCGTTTCTACGACTCTAAACAAAGTTTCATGCAACATGAGTGCTTATAAGTTCCTCGATGAGCATTGTACAAGTTTCACGAACTTATGAAACATCTAACAACTCGTTTCTAGGACTCTAAACCAACTTTCATGAAACATGAGTGATAATAAGTGTCTCGATGAGCTTTGTATAAGTTTCACAAACTTATGAAACATCTAACAACGCGTTTCTAGGACTCTAAACCAAGTTTCATGCAACATTAGTGCTTATAAGTGTCTCAATGAGCTTTGTACAAGTTTGACGAACCTATGAAACATCTAACAACGCGTTTCTACAACTCTAAACAAAGTTTCATGTAACATGAGTGCTTATAAGTTCTTCAATGAGCTTTTTACAAGTTTCAAGAACTTATGAAACATCTAACAACGCGTTTCTAGGACTCAAGTTTCACCAACTTACGAAACATCTAATAACGTAATTCTATGACTCTAAACCAAGTTTCATGAAACATGAGTTCTTATAAGTGCTTCAAAGATCTTTGTACAAGTTTCACGAACTAATGAAACATCTAACAACGCATAATGAAAGACTCCAAACCAAGTTTTATGCAACATGAGTTCTTATAAGTGCCTCAATGATCTTTTTACAAGTTTCACGATTTTATGAAACATGTAACAACACATATTTTAGGACTCTAAATCAAGTTTCATTCAACATGAGTTCTTATAAGTGTCTCGATGATCGTTGTACAAGTTTCACAAACTTATGAAACATCTAACAACGCATAATGAAGGACTCTAAACCAAGTTTCATGCAACATGAGTTCTTATAAGTGTCTCAATGATCGTTGTACAAGTTTCAAGAACTTATGAAACATCTAACAACGCACAATGAAGGACTCTAAACCAAGTTTCATGCACCATGAGTTCGTATAAGTGCCTCATTGATCTTTGTATAATTTTCACGAACTTATGGAACATCTAACAACAAATAATGAAGGACTCTATACAAATTTCCATGCAACATGAGATCTTATAGGTTCTTCAATGATCGTTTTACAAGTTTCACGAACTTATAAAACATCTAACAACGCATATTCTACGACTCTAAACCAAGTTTCATGCACCCTGAGTTCTTATAAGTGACTCAATGATCGTTGTACAAGTTTCACAAACTTATGAAACATCTCACAACACAAATTATATGACTCTAAACCAAGTTTCAAACAAAATGAGTGCGTATAAGTGCCTCCATGATCTTTATAAAAGTTTCAAAGACTTACGAAACATCTAACAACTTGAATATAGGACTCTAAACAAAGTTTCATGCAACATGAGGTCTAATAAGTGCCTCGATAATCTTTGTATAAGTTTCACGAACTTATGAAACATCTAACCACGCATAATGAAGGAATCTAAACCAAGTTTCATGCAACATGAGTTTTTATAAGTGCATCAATGATATTTGTACAAGTTTCACGAACTTATGAAACATCTAACAACGCATATTGTAGGACTCTAAATCAAGTTTTATGCAACATGAGTTCTTATAATTCCCTCAATGATCATTGTACAAATTTCCCAAACTTATGAAACATCTAACAACACATATTCTAGGACTCTAAACCAAGTGTTAAGCAACATGAGTGCGTATAATTGCCTCAATGATCTTTGTACATGTTTCAGAAACTTACGAAACATCTAACAACGTGATTCTAGGACTTTAAAACCAAGTTTCATGCAACATGAGTTCTTATAAGTGCCTCAATGATCTTTGTACAAGTTTCACGAACTTATGAAACATCTAACAACGCATATTCTACGACTCTAAACCAAGTTTCATGCAACATGAGTTCATATAAGTGTCTCAATGATCGTTGTACAAGTTTCACAAACTTATGAAACATCTAAGAACGTAAAATTTAGGTTGATGTACCCTTTAAAAAATTACCAAAATTAAAACATTTTCATTTAAATTCGCTAATTAGTGTTTATGATATAGTATTTAAGAGGTAAATATTGTTTAGGTAGGGTTTATTTGGTTTTAGTTTTGAGTATTTAGATACAATTTTAAAAATTGACTATAAAATAATGTAATTTTTAAAAATACAATTCAAACAAGTAATTTTGTAATTTCTCTAATAGTTAAGTATTTATTATTTAATTTCGTTTTAATACATTTTTGATATATATGTTTAAAAGTTATCCGATTATATGTTTTCAAGTTTTATTTTTAACTAAAATTATCCGAATATCTGGTTTTAAAAGTTTCATTTTATTCAAATCCAAAAAATTGAAGGTAATCAAAATCAAAATTAAGAGTGTATTTACACGAACCAAAATACAATCAAACATAATCTTAAATTGTCGCATTTTATGTTAAATAAATCGAACCACTAACGATTAACACACATATAACGACCGTTTTTTTTAGTCCGTACATCGATAATGTATTGCAGATTTGGGCTCTTTGCACTTTGGAAGCTAATTAAACTTTGATTAGGTTGGTTTAGTTTAGTCTTAAGTAGGAATCCAATGATTAAATCATATGCTTTAGAGAGTTTGTATTTGTAATAGTTGTTAGTGTTTATATAGTTATCTTTATCCATGAAATTTAGTTCACAGTGTTGAGTTTTGATGCTCCGCTTTTGTTTATATGGCAGAGGAAGAAGCTATTAAAGTTTCTGTATAGCAAACTCTCTAAGTGTCACAAAAAACAACACTTTCTTTATTAGATGTGCTTATGGCTGCCGAAACATCCCTATTTTTTATCAATCCCGTCCCCTAGCCGTCCCCAAATCGTGATGCCGTCCCACCAATTCTGAAACGTCCCGGAGCCGTCCCCTTGTCGTCCCCGCGCCGTCCCCGTCCCAGAAACGTCCCCGAGACTGGTGCGCCACCGGTTTAGCCGTCCCCGTGCATCCTAGGTGGTTGCTTCCTGCATGAGGTTGATTATTGCAGTAGACTTCTCTTAAACATGCCTACGACGTCCCGATTCAGCTTTGCCTCTATCTCGAGCTTCCCTTCAAGTGTTAGCAAAGCAGATTCTTGCCTCCCTCCCGCTATCACCAAGTAACTAAAACTCCAATGGTTTGTACTCGAGTGTTGTTTTAATTCTTGTATTTCATCATGCGTTACTATTTTTCTTTTGGTTACAGGTCTCAGGATGAGGTTATGGCCTTACCATTTGGCTGCAATGGAGGTGATTCCTATCCGTAGAGATATATCCTTGGTTTGGTTCACGCCTTGCGCTCTACATCCACTAGACATAGATGACGTGTGTCGAAAACTGAAAATGAGAAGTGGGCATGTTAGTATAGCAAGTGGTTAACATATAGTTTCTTGTCCGGAGATGCTTTGTAGGGACATAGAGTTTCGACTTCTTCCTTTTCCCTTCTTCTTCTTTTTGTGTGGCAACAAGAGAAAATGGTGCATTGAATTTGTATTTTTGTTTAGTTTTTGATAAAGAGATCGTTTCTAATACATATGTTTGTATGTTTGGTTCTTTTGAGTAGATTTCTTTTATCCTCTAAAGATAGAGAGAGAGAGAGAGAGAGAAACAGAGAGTTGTTAGCATTCTCATGGATTCAAATTCAATGCTTTTTCCACAATTTTCCTCTTCTTGATGACACATTTTGTGTGATGTCTCTCTTCTATTTTACTTGCAAGACCCAAAAAAACTCATTACTCATGAGACTCTATGAAACTATCTATTTCTTCTTTGTGACTTTTTTCTTCTTAAATGCTACTGATAAGCTTACAAAAACCAAACAAAAGAAAATGGTTATAAACTTATAATGTATACAAAACCGGTCACTGAATGCATTTGGTTTAGTTAAACTTCGGTTACACTTTGCCTTACATTTCTACAAAAAATTTGGCTACATTACAACACTTTATATACCAAAAAAACTAACTATATAAGGTAGTGTAGTAGTAGTCTTGCTTTGTTGAACCAAGTCAATAATTGTTAGTACTATCCTCATGGTCCGTAGCGCGGAAAATACAGACATTGAGATGAACCATTTTATTCTCCGAATTAGTTGGTTCGAACACGCATACATCACCAATGCACAGGTTATTGTCTTGTACAAACTTCTTCCACCCGGTGAATACCCCACCGTGACCACCACGAGAAACACGTATGATAAAAATCATGAGCCATTTCGTTTGACCTATCTGCATCACCACTTTTTGAGGCTTAAAAGACATGTTTTCGGCGCACCATTTCTTTGGGATTGTCTATTTTGTTTTCAAGAAAAAAGAATTAACATCAAACTCTTTCGTTTCGTCCCGTTAATTGAAACTTCAAGTAGATTAAAGACACTATACAAAAGCGGGGATGCAAAAGTCTTACCAAAAAACACCTTCTTAGCACATGAGAGCGTTTCATTACAATTAAGAAACCATTCGGCGAAACGGCTCTTGTAGCTTAACATAAAGCTTTCTGTTTGTAAATCTCAGGAACACTCTTTGACGAATTCATCTCGACATCTTAACACATTCAACAAGAAAACACATTTTAGTATCAAGATAATAAAAATTCAGAAATCTGTGGTATTACACACATTAATAAACCTAGTTAACATCCAAGAAAAATGAAACAATAAGTGACTCATACCAACTTTACCATCAATATTGTCATGACTTGTTTCTCCGCGCATCTTCTTGGAAAGGCGAAGGATATACTTCCCTGCACCGGTTCGTCTCTTACTACTCAGAGACATTACATGATGAGGTTGTCCAGATTCTGCATCAATGTCAGAGTTGTTATGTACTTCTTGCTAAAAACCAGTCTGAGACACTCCAAGACGCGGCGTATCAATATCGATATCGATGAGGTCTTCTAGCTCATAACCAACCGGTTCTAGTACAAGTTGCTGGTTAAGTACGAATTCAATATCACCATGGTTAGTGTCTCTCGTAGGTGATCTTGAAGAAGATGTTGAAGTAAAATCTACACCATTGTTCTTCTTCTCTGATTGTCTCTCGACGAAATAAGAATCCGGTTTATCAATATCAAAATCTACACCAAGACGCGGCGTATCAATATCGATATCGATATCGACTAGGTCTTCTAACTCATAACCAACCGGTTCTAGTACAAGTTGCTGGTTAAGTTCACATTCAACATCACCATGGTTAGTGTCTCTCTTAGGTGATCTTGAAGAAGATGTTGTTGAAGTAAAATCGACGAAATAACAATCCGGTTTCTCACATAAGGAGTCTCCATCAAAAACCAACACTTCAAACACAGAGTCTCCACTGAACTTGAAGACCAATATATCATTCTCTTGTAAGGAATGGTCTTTGACAAACTTTTCTCACCCACAAGAAAAACACAGTGTCTTTTCATCAAATCTTCCTCTAATACAACATTGTATGTTACACCACTTGGACTTTTGAGTGTCACAATTTTTAGTAACTTTTTTTTGCAATGTGTTGAAAACTTTTTAGGTATGGCATATAAAGTTAAAATTACAATAAATTAGTATCAGTCTATTTTAAGTTATATACAAGGACAAAATAGTACATAACTAAGACTACTAAAGAGAAAGGACAAAACTTGTAAAACAAATAACTTGTTTCAGGATAGAGGAAAAACAAAACTTGTAAAGCAAGTAACTTGTTTCAAGATAAGAACAAAACTTGTAAAGCAAGTAACTTGTTTCAAGATAGAGAAAGCGAAGGGAACATTACAAGGCGATTGTTGAAATTAGGGTAGAGAATCTGAGAGAAGTGGAGAGTTTTTAAATGAGGCCAATATAGTTCTTCTTCCCATCTCATGCTTGGGATGCAATCTTTAACATTATCTTCCATCTTCTTCTTTATTGTCAAGGAAGCAATTGTTTAGACCAAATTAAAAGTTAATAGAGTTTAGTGATATAGGTGCACTATAATATTTTTGGTTAGAGTTATATATTTTCTTTAGTTTGAGAGGTGGAAGTCTCTGTTTGTAACACGTTGCATGATTAGAACGTGTAAGTGTTACAAAGATCCATTAATTTCATAATTTGTTGTCACAAAACATATAAATTAGTAATGTTTATATTATACCTTATTATTAAAAACGTATAATGGTTGAATAATTCATTTTTTTGTTAAACCGTCGGTCACCAATTTTTTTAATAAATTTAAAATATAATATCTACCAAGTGAAATTATTAAATAAACTAGGTGCATACTCCACGCTATACGCGGGGCAAAATTTCATTACCTTAATAATATAATTAGACTCATATATAATAAAAAATTATTTCATGTTTTAAATTAATCTTATAAAATAAATAAATATTGTATAACGAATACAATTTATTTTAGATATAAATATATACTTATTTAACTAGAAATATAATCTATGTTTACGACAAATTATCTAAACTTTATATATATATCACCATATTCACATATATATATATACCAATACCACAATGAAAAGATACAAAATATCAAAGAATGTGATAGTCGTGAGAATATTGTGTAAATAATTAGAAAAACTTGAAACGTTATAACATACCTTATTTCATAAAATATTTTTATCATCGTATAAAATAAAAAATAATCTATGTTAAAAGCATGATATTTTTATATTAAGGTCATTAAGTTAGACACACAAATATACACACGGGAATTTTTTTTTTTAGATTTAGAGACACGAAACGAAATAAAATTTAAAATTAATTTCTTAAAAACAAACCAATATTAATATTTTTGACTACCATATTTGATCGATAAGAAAACAAAAAATATTTTTAGAGACACAAATTGAAAAAAAATTGTTAAAATTAATTTCTTAAAAACAATCAAATATTAATTTTGACTACAATATTTGATCGATAAGAAAACAAAAAACATAACAATATTTCTATAAACAAAAACTAAATAATATATCCGAAATTATGTATAAAAAATAAAATAAAATCGAAGACGAAAAGTTATTCAAAATATAAGGGTACAAACGCGAAATAAATAAAATATAAGGACATATCCGCAAAAAGTTATTTAAAATGAGCCTAAAATATATTTAAAATTGTGTATTGTCGATTTTTACAATACGTAGATGTTAGATAAACCTAAAATATATTTTATATGAATTCTTTTAATAGTATAGATAAATTAGTAAAATATATTAAAATTGGATGAGAAAATTATTTCAAAGTATAAAGACTAAAACGCAAAAAATAAAAAATATCCTAAAAGCTCTCTCGTCGCGACACGTAGGCGTTTTTTCTTCTCTTTTAATAATATAGATATGCATGAGAGGAATTTGATTATAGAGGAATTCCCAAAACTACATCCTTTCAACTCCTCCTTCACAAAAATACACTTAATTTAATTTTTTCACATATTTACACTCTTTTAAAATTTTAAAAGATTGATTTACTCTTTTAAAAATTACCAAAATTAAAATCTTTTCATTTGGGTTCGCTAATTAGTGTTTAGGGTATAGTATTAAGGGGTAAGATTGTGTGGGTATGGTTTATTTGGATTTAATTTTGAGTGTTTAAGTGTAATTTTGTGAAATAATTTTGAAATGGTGTAGTTTTGTGAAATGTAATTCAAATGGTAGTTTTGTAATTCTCCCTTGATTATATCAAGAATCTTCCTCAAAAATAAACCATATATTATATATTTTAAACCACTGTCACACACATAATATACCTAACTATTTTAATATAATATTTACTATTTTATTCATTTTTGTTACCAACATAAAACCACAAATCTAAAATCTAAATAGTACTATGTTTTTTCAATAAAAAAACTTAATACTACGGTACACATTTTTTAATAATATTTTAAGATCTAAACATGTATTCAAACTAGTGTAAAAAAACCTATTTTAATAAATGATAAAACCTAAGAAAAAGAAACTTAGCTTTAAGGCCAAATAAAACCTTTTTCTTACCACATAGAAGAATGTGACGTCTCTCCATGCCACGTCTAAGTTTTCCGACAACTTTTTCACATCCGTGCAACATTGGTATTTTTGAAAAAAAATTCTAAATTTTTGGCATTTACAAAATTGCTCAACTATATTAGCTATTTATGAAATTGTCTCATAACTTTTGACATTTACAAAATTGCTCAACTATATTAGTTGTTTATGAAATTATCCCATAACTTTTGACATTTACCAAATTGCTCAACTATATTAGCTATTTATGAAATTTTCCCATAACTTTAGGTAGTTACAAATTTCCCCATAAGTTCCGATATTTATGAAATTCTCTTTTAATTTTTGATATTTTATGAAATTTTCTTACGACTTTTTATATTTATGAAATTGTCTCATATCTTTCGTTTATAAATTGTCATATATCTTTGGTATCTACGAAATTTCCTTAATTTTTTTAGTATTTACGAAGTTGATTCAAAACTTTTGGTTAATACTAAACTACGCATAAGTCATGTGTTTACAAAATCGTTTTGTTAATTTTTTTCGTATTTTTAAAAAATGCTCACATTTTTTATGTATTTATGTATAATTTTTGATACAATATTTATGAAATTGCTCATAACTTTTGGTATTAACAAAATTATCACCACAACTTTTGATATTTAGGAAATTACCTCCACAACTTTTGGTATTTGTGAAATTGCACCTTAATTTCCAATATTTTAAGGACAACATTTATATTATGATATCTACCCATGTATTTTTTAGGAAAATTTCCGAAAATACCATAAAAATAGTTTTTTAGACAAAAATATCATCATAATTTTTTTTTCCTTAAATACCATTAAAAAATTTTTTTGGACAAAAATACCATAACCTTACAATTAAGTTAAAATCTTCAAAATTAACACGAAACCCACACTTGGTCATCCTCTTGTCTCGCGATTTTATTCCCCTTTAATATTTGGTCATGTGGTTTTCTTTCAACTTGTTGCGCTGTTTGCCACTCTTTTGCTTCTTTACAAGATTTGGACATTATCTCATTTACCGACCATAGTTTTTCATTAAAGAATTTATTGTTCTTTGCTATCCATAGATTCCACGCTATCCACGGACTCAAACACACACTATCCATAGATTCCAAGCTATCCACGGACTCAAACACACACTTATTCATGTTGGTGGTAAGGAATGCACAAATAATAATATAAAAGGAATGCACATGAAGTTAACGTAAGAAAGGAGTACCTTCTTCTTGTAGTTTCCTTCCAAAAAATATTGTTTCTTGCAAATGATTCTTCTCTCTTATCCCTTACAGTTTGGTCTAGAGAACTATTAGTTTGGACAAAAAACATTGTCGTTTTAGCTGTGCGAGCATTTCAAAGAAAAAGTGTCATAGCTTAAGAAAACTAGCTAGTAATTGTGACACTATTACTAAATTCGCCAATATTTCTTTTATCACCCAACAAAATTTGACTCAATAATTAAGTTTTAATTCATAAGGTTTCATATGTGGTTCGATTATATCCGTTATGTAGGAAATTTTGATTTTTTTAGTTAGTAATATTTTGTTATTATTTATAATATAATTATAAATTACATCAAATTGTTTTCATAATTAAAACTTAAATATTGTGCAATATATAGTACACGACCAGACACCTTTTCGGTATTCCAATCATTTGTATTTTAACTATCATTTTTAAACTTCTTTAACATAAAAACTATATTTTTAAACTACATCATATTTGCTTGACAAAAAAACTACATCAAATTTATCTTCATTATATTAAATTCAGATTTTGATTTTTATACTATTTTTCTTATTATTATCTACAAAATAATTACAATTTAATTTACAAAAATCATTTGGTTATGGGTATGTGAATTACAATGCATTGTGTATATAAATTATAATTTATACTTTCACTTGTTCAACTTTCTGATATATATATATATATATATATATATATATATATGATTTGGTAAAACATTAGGAGATGCCCTAAGAGTGGATAACAACGATAAGAGGTTAAAATAATTTATCTTTTGTGGTATTTTTTTCTATTTTTGGTTAATATATTCAAAAAAAACTTGTGATGAGTTTTTAGTGTTTTAGAAAAAGTTTGATGGTATTTTTTGGAAGAGGAATTCACAAACCTACATTGTTTCAACACTTCTTCCGAAAAACTACACATAATTTAATATTTTTACATATTTACACTCTTTCAAAATTTTAAATGGTTGATTTACCATTTAAAAAGTTACCAAAATTAAGATCTTTTTTTGGGTTCATTAATTAGTGTTTAGGGTATAATATTATTGAGGTAAGATTATGTGGATATGTTTTATTTGGATTAAAATTTGAGAGTTTAGATTTAGTTTTGAAAAATGACTTTGAAATGGTGTAATTCTGTAAAATGCAATTGAAAATGTGTAGTTTTGTAATTGTCAATTTTTGGAATTGCATTTATTTATTTTTGATAAAAGATTAGTTGGTTTCATTAGGTGAATGCTTTTGAGAAATTCACAAAAGTACATCCATTCAAACTCTACTTTACAAAACTACATTGAATTCAATGTTTTTAAGATTACACCTTTTTCGAATTTGAAATAGTTAAATTACTCTTGAAAAATTTACCTAAATTAATATTTTGTATATTTAAGGCGTAATTTTTTGTTTTTATGAAGGTAGAGTTTAGTGTTTAATTTAGAATAGTTTGGATTTTAATATTTGTTATTTATGTGTCTTTGTCAAAATAGACTTTAACACGATGTAGTTTCGTATAGTGCAACTATAAAAGTGAAGTTTTGTAATTCTTTCAATTATCAATTCTCTCTAGATATAATATCATAAAATGAGTTGTTTATATAAGATACTATTGAGTATTGACAGAAAATGAAAAATCAACCTCAAATAGAAAACTACAAAATATATTAATCATATTAGATGTTTCTTTGATGTTTATGTTACATAACAATGATTTATACTTTAGAACTATAGATCAAACTAGTCTAATTTTACTACTTTTGAACTTATGTGCTATTATGAAAATAATTAATTACAAACTATTTTGATAACAAAATGGTTTTTTTGGTAAAAATAATGTTGTGGTATTGTTTTACAAAAGTGTGATACTTTATAGAATTGGTCAATATATACAATAGTTATACATATATATTTATATATATATATTATATGATGACTATATTCACAAAAAACAATAAAAATGATGATTAGGATAAGAACTAGTTAAAAAGATTTTGTGAATTGTACTTTGCCCATAAGAATCTTTGCCGACTTTATTTTCTTTTGACTTGTCTACTTCTTTTTAGTTATTAGTCCATATTGTTATTATGCACGCATATAAGTTATGTGATTTATATAACTAGCTACTAAGTACTTTTTTATTTTCATGGAAAAACTCAATATTCCTTTGACTTATGCATCCTTTTTGTTAGTAGAAAAAACTTAAAGCATATAAGTTATATGATATTATTAACAAACACAAATGTGTTGTAAAAATAGTTAAAAGCAATAGTTATTTGCCTTCGTAAAATATATTTTGTCTTTTTGTTTTCAAAATGCCTTAGTAAAATATTTAGGATTATATAACCTCTACTTATTTGTAGGTTATACAATCTTAAATATTTTACTAAGATTGTAAGCAAAGAAGAGACAACCATCTAATATATTATTATTTTTGAAGTACTCTTTTCAACTTTTCCAAAAAAACTCACTTAATTATTGATATCTTGCATATTTCACATGTTTTACTTTATTTTATGCATTAGAATTAATTCATTTAGGTTGCATTTAGTATCATATAAGTTGCATTTGGGTTTGTTATGTGCATTTCAGGTTCCAGAGCGTTAAAGCGACAAAAGATGAATAATTTGAGCAAAAAAAGAGCAGAAACAATTGTACCGACTTGTTGTATCGGTCACAAGTGGCCGATACATAAGACATTGAACCTGAAGATCAACACCGACTTGTTGTATCGGTCTGCTGGGACTGATACGAAGGACACGAGACTTGAGGATTGATATCGACTTGTTGTACCGGCTTGACCTGGTCGATACAGAAGGAAGGAAGCCAAAAGACTTGTACCGATGAGTGCGTATCGACCAGTCTATACCGGTTTCACTTGACCTGTACAGGCTGCAAAAATTAAAGGAAAATCCGGTTTTCATGTTTAAAAAGGAAAATAATTCCTAAACCAATTGGTTTTCCTTTGTTTTATGGTTTAAGACTATATTAGGGTTTTGAACTATGTTTTTCATGAGATCTTAGTTTTTCTTTTTGTTGGAACGCTTTTGTTTTTGCTTTGAAACTTTGGAGAATTCTTGGTGCTTTGCTTTTGTCACCTTTGTAATCTTCAATAATAAGAGTCTTCTTAAACCCTTTACCTCTTTGATTTGTTTATGTTTATGCCTTCTTTAATTTCAATTGTTTTAAGATTCAGCATGTTTAGTGAGTAGATCTAAATAGACAATGGGTTAGGGAAAATGGGTTGATTGAATTTAGGGTTGATGATTGTCGAGAACTTAATTGATTTTAAAACTTTTGTCTTTGGTAACAAGTTTAAAGCCTTAATCGAGTTGGCTATTCGATTACTGAACCTAAGAACTTTTATTAATCGAGAGATTATAAAGTTCCTGACCAATTACCTTAGAACTAAGCTTAGCTTAACCGAGAGATCTGTGTTAATAAGCTTAATGGTTAAAATTGAACTTAAATTTTGTTGATAATTAACCTATCCAAGACATTGTTTTAGTTTATTTATTAGGAAAATGATCATTGCCGCGAGAGTGAATAGATCTAAAATCGTTTTCAAAACCTTGAAGTACCTTCGTAAAAAGACAATTAAAAATCCGAAAGTTTAATCACCATTTGAAATACCTTAACTTGATTGTTTAGCTCTTTATTAAACCTTTTAAACTCTTAATTCACCTTTTTGTTTTGTTTATACGGTCTCGAAAACACTCAATAAACAACCTTTTGATTACACTTGAACTGATTTTGTTTCATAAAAATTCTAGTACATTGTTTGCTCCTGATTTGGTTTGACATCTTAAGTACTACATTACGAAATTCGAAATAACGAGGGTAAAAACTCGTTTACCAATTACACGCTATATCATTGACTTTAAATGACATTAATGATAAAATCATAATTTATGCTTACCAAACAAAATCTACAAATCTTATTCTTAATTTTGATAACAATTTAAAAAAATATTATATTAAACATACAAACATATATCATTAATCTTATATAATATGATAGGATGTTTTTTGTAACTTGTGGGAGTGACAAGTGGTACTCTACTTTTATGTCATTTATCTTTTTTTTTTTTTTTTTTTGGTCAAAATTATGTCATTTATCATATTCCAAAAAATTTGTTTCACAAAAGATGCTACAAATTCACAAAGGATGCTACAAAGTTTCATTATTGTTAAATTTTGTTTAACAAGTTATAAAAAAGTTACATGTTCTTTTTAACTAATATTATTTTCAATATTTTTAACTAATTGTAATATTTTTTGTATCTTTAATTGTGGAGCCAACAAATGTCTAATTGCTCTTTTGACATGTATGCACTTTTAATTAATTTTCATTCGAATATTTCAATTTGGTTTTGATACGTTAATTTAGATCCAAGTATTTTCTCCACCTTATAATATAAAAAATAATAATTTTCATAGTGTAATATAGTTTGGAATAAATCAACTTATAAATTATGTTAAAAATTTACTATATGAAATACGTACTACGGAATATTATATAGTAACAAAAAAATTGACTTCAATAACTTTTAATATTTTAATAATTTTGGGGCATTCGATTCTATTTCGAAAAATTGTTTCGTTTCAGATTTTGGTTATGGGTTTTCGGTTAGTAAGTTTTTCTTCTTGTTCGAGATTTTTTTTTATTGGTTTCAACTTGGATATTTTAGTTATGTTCCGATTTAATATTTTAGATCCGGGTAATTTGGATAATATATAGTAACAAAAGAATTTATAACAATGTGTAGTATTAAATGATTAAATTATATTTGTTTGTAAAATAATTAAAAACAATAATAAAAAAAAATTCTCAATATTTTTCTATATTATTTAAAAATAAAAGATGTATCACTAATTTCTAAATTAAATTTATAGACATATAAAACGATTTTAAAATATATAGACCCGTGGTGTAACACGGTTAAATCATAGTTTGTTGGCAAAATAGATAATTATGTAGATAAATGGGCAATTATTATGAAATACCACCAAAAAAGTTTTTTTAACACAATTAACACAGTTTTCGAAAGTTTTACAAATACTATAAACAATATATAGCGAACCCAAATGAAAAAAATTAAAATATAAAAGTGTTAAAACTCGTTTTTTATATTTGTTATATTTTGTAAACTATTACTTTTTGATGGTGTTTTTATTATAAAAACATCTAAATGATATTTTTGTTATAAAAAAAATTTTAATGGTATTTTCAAAACAAAATCTTATTTTGATGGTATTTTAAGGAATTTCTCTAAGAGCATCTCCAATGGTGTTATTAAACATGGGTTTCTTAAAATAAAAATAAAAAACAAAAATAGTTTTATTTCAAATGTGTTTCTTAAATTATCAAGAAACCCATTCAATGTCACAAAAATCATTTGCTTTAGTAAATTTTAGTAACTTTTGGGTGGGTTTCTTCATAATTTAAGAAACTCATTCCAAATATAATTACTTTCATTTTCTTTTTATTTTAAGAAACTCATGGTTTAATAACACCAAATACATTACAAAATCTAAGAGTTGTTGGAATAAGACCAAAAGATAGCATAATTCAACTTTGTGATGATAGTCATTTATACAAACGAAGAAGTGATGTAACAAGACGAACTTAAATTCAACTTACAATCCTTAGAGCATAATTAATGGGAGATCTAAAGAGTTTCTAACATGGTGGGCCCCATCGAAATAATAAGAGATTGGCTTTTCCAACCATTTTTCGGATCCGGTTCTTAGAAATATCGCGGGTTTGATGGACACGTGGCGACCCGCGATTGGATCAATTTTTAATTTTTTTTTTAAATAGAAAAAAATAATTAAAAAATTAAAAAAAATTACCTAAAAACTGTGTCTGAAACTCTCCAATAAT
The DNA here is from genome assembly GCA_963556525.1 of Cochlearia excelsa. Taxonomy (NCBI): domain Eukaryota; kingdom Viridiplantae; phylum Streptophyta; class Magnoliopsida; order Brassicales; family Brassicaceae; genus Cochlearia; species Cochlearia excelsa. Next base: position 30,432,145 of record OY748327.1, on the reverse strand, counting down.
CATGGTCTTATCGTCTATCCAAATCAACTCCTTTAGTCCCTACCGTCATCTATAACACAACTTTGGGTGTCGTTGCCGATTCAGGAATTCGAACAATTATTAGAATCTTGAAATTACTTGGGATTAAGTTTCAGTTCAAGAGAGAGATAAAGGCGGTGAATGAGAAGCTTGATAAGCTACTCATGTCTCAACAAGTGGGGATTAACTTCGTAGGAAGTGGAGACAAACAATTACCCCCAATCGAGGGAACTCGGGAGGAGATAAACTACATGGGAAATCAAAACGGTTGGCCTTTCAACAACTATTCTCAACACCCAAACCTCTCCTACCGCAACAAAAACGTAGATAACCCTCAGGATCAGGTCTATCTTCAAGCGCAACAAGGAGGTTACCAAGGTAAACCTCAATACAAACAAGGAGGATATGCACCGAGACCACCACCTAATCGACCTCCGGGTTACAACAATCCTCCAGCTGCTCAAGGAGTAGTTTCATCACCAGCTCCCCAAGGTGATCAAACCACTCAACTCTTAAAACATATACTAGATGGTCAGAACCGGAGTCTCATGGAGTTTAACACGTTTAAGAAGGAGATTCACGCCAAGGTAGACAACTCCTATAATGATCTCAACGCCAAGTTCAAATCAGTGAGCTCGCACTTGAAAGCTCTGGACAACCAAGTGGGTCAAATCACTTCTTCCTCCAAACGACCAATGGGTCAACTTCCAGGGAAACCAGAAGCTAATCCGAAAGAGTATGTCAACGCTCTACATCTATGTAGTGGATGACAATTACCTTATGGGGATCGCATCGAGGACAATGCGAACCAGGTCGGGGAGGCGGAACACTCGAACGAAACAGAAAACACGGTTCTTGACGACAAAAACACCACAAGTGGTAATGAGAAAGAAACACAGGGTAAATATCGGCCAGGTGTATCGACCACAAGTGTCTTATACCGACCACCTATATCTGTCAAACACATGGCCGATACAGAGGAGAAGGAAACAGATACGTCGTACCGGCCAGGTGTATCGACGACAGGTGGCCGATACCGACCACCAATATCGGCCAAAACCATGGCCGATACAGAAGGTAAATCCGAAAAGACGAAGAAACCACCGTACGTTACGTCCCCTTACGTGCCTAAGATTCCTTTTCCGGGTCGAGCTAAGAAACAATTTTTAGAGAAGTACAAAGCGCAGTTCGAAAAGCAAATGAAGGAAGTTCAAATTGCTATGCCTCTCATCGACGCGTTCAAACTTGTCCCTCACTATAGCAAGTTTCTAAAGGATGCAATCAAGAACAAGTTTCAGGACTTCGCCGATACGGTAGTTCTTTTGCACGAGTGCAGCGCGATCATCCAAAGAAATTGTCCTAAGAAGCTAAGTGACCCGTGAAGCTTTACAATACCATGTGCCATCGGTCCTTTGGTTTTCGAAGCATGCATATGTGATTTGGGAGCTAGCGCTAGTCTAATTCCATTGTCTATTGCCCAGAGACTTGGATTCTCGTCCTTCAAGCCAACTAGAATCTCCCTAGTGCTTGTCAATAGGTCAGTAAGGATACCCGCAAGTGTGTTAGAGGACATCCCGGTCAAGCTAGGAAACACTTTCATTCCTACGGACTTCATTGTGTTGGCAATAGATGAAAAACCTAAGGATCCACTTATCCTAGGTAGACCATTCTTAGCCACTGCCGGAGCCATCATAGATGTAAAGAAAGGTAAGATCGACCTGCATCTAGGAGAGGACTTAGTCCAAAGGTACGACATCAACGAAACGATCAAGAAACCAACCATCGACGGGCAGATCTTCTACATCGACTTGATTGATGAACTCGCGGACGAGTTCTTGGAGGATTTAGCCGCGGAAGATGAGTTCCAACTTGCCATGACTACTCGAGAAGACGGAGGCAGAACCGCAAGAGACGACGTGATGGTCATTAAGAAGAGAATCGATTCCCACCCTATCGATACGGGGGCCGAATTTCTTGACTAGCCCGAGGTGGTTCTGTGCGACGCAAAGGCGATAATGCGGAGAGCAACGCTAGCAATGGTAAGTCTAGCGACGACGATGACGAATGGATCGAGCTCAAAGCGCCAAAGGTAGAACTCAAACCTCTTCCTAATGGGCTAAGGTACGTTTTCTTGGGGGCTAACTCCACCTATCCAATAATTATCAACGCTTCGCTTAGGGACGATGAAGTTAAAACTTTAACTCATGAGCTTAAAAAATTTCAGGAAGGTCATAGGTTATTCTCTAGATGATATCAAAGGGATATCACCCTCATTGTGTATGCATCGTATACATCTAGAGAAGGAGTTTATGTCCTCAATAGAACACCAACGTAGGTTGAACCCTAACTTGAAAGAAGTGGTTAAGAAAGAGATAATCAAGCTATTGGATGCGGGAATCATTTTTCCTATATCCGATAGCAATTGGATCTCTCCCGTTCATGTAGTGCCGAAAAAGGGTGGAATTACCGTGGTTAAAAACGAATTAATTCCAACAAGAACAATCACGGGTCATAGAGTTTGCATCGATTACCGAAAGTTAAACTCCGCAACTCGAAAATACCATTTCCCTTTACCCTTCATTGACCAAATGCTTAAACGATTAGCAAACCATCCATATTATTGCTTCCACGATGGGTATTCCGGATTCTTCCAAATACTCATCCACCCTCAAGACCAAGAGAAAACAACCTTTACATGCCCCTATGGTACATTTGCTTATCGTAGAATGCCTTTTGGGTTGTGTAATGCACCCGCGACATTCTAACAATGCATGATGTCCATATTTCTAATTTAATTGAAAACATTGTTGAGGTGTTTATGGATGATTTTTCTCTGTATGGTTATTTGTTTGCCTCGTGTTTGTCTAATCTTTGCAAGGTACTCAAAAGGTGCGAGGAATGCCATTTGGTTCTGAACTGGGAGAAGTGTCACTTCATGGTTAGAGACGGTATTGTTTTGGGTAATCGGATTTCGGAGAAGGGTATTGAGGTTGATAGAGCAAAGATCAACGTAATGGCTAACCTTGGAGCTCCGAAATCAGTAAAGAGCATAAGAAGCTTTCTCGGTCACGCGGGTTTCTATAGGATAGCTAGACTGCTCACGAGATTGCTATGTAAAGACGTCGATTTTCTGTTCGATGAAGAGTGTCTCCAAGCCTTCCACAAGATCAAGCAAGAGCTTATAAGCGCACCATAGTGCAGCCACCGGATTGGGATCTGCCTTTTGAGATCATGTGCGATGCTAGTGACTACGCCGTTGGCGCGGTGTTGGGCCAAAGGAAAGAAAAGAAGCTCCACGTTATTTACTTTGCTAGTAAGACGATGGACGAAGCTCAAGTCAAGTACGCCACCACAGAAAAAGAACTTCTGGACATTGTGTTCGCCTTTGAGAAGTTTAGGTCGCCTTTGGTTGGTTCAAAGGTGATAATCTACACCAATCACGCAGCATTGGGACACTTGCTAGCGAAGAAGGATGCGAAACCTCGATTGTTACGGTGGATTTTGCTACTCCAAGAGTTTGATTTGGAGATCAAGGATAAGAAAGGCATCGAGAATGGAGTCGTGGATCACTTGTCACGACTGCACATGGATGATCTACTCCCCATCGATGATTCGTTCCCCGAGTAGCAACTAATAACAATTATGATACATAAATCTCGGGGAGAGCAAGAGCACGAGATCGAGGAGCTCTTTGCTGTCGAGAAGGAACCGTGGTACGCAGACATTGTGAACTACTTGGTCACGGGAGAAGAACCACACCATTTGGAGGGTTATCAAAAGAAGAAGTTCTTCCATGACTTGAAACGGTTCTATTGGGACGAACCTTATCTCTACACCTTGAGCAAAGATGGGTTATACATAAGATGTGTAGCGGATGAAGAGATAAACGGCATACTCATGCATTGCCACGGTTCAGCTTACAAAGGACACTTCGCGAGTTTCAAGACAGTTTCCAAGGTATTACAAGCTGTATTTGGTGGCCTACGATGTTTAATGATGCTCACGAGTTCGTTCAACGATGTGACCCTTGTCGAAGGAAAGGAAACATAAGCAAGCGGAACGAGATGCCACAAAACCCGATCATGGAAGTTGAGATCTTCGACGTGTGGGGTATAGACTTCATGGGCCCCTTCACATCCTCATACGGCAAGAATTACATCCTCGGGGCCGTAGATTATGTCTCTAAGTGGGTGGAAGTTGTAGCGTGCACAACGAGTGACTCAAAAGCTGTTGTTAGTCTTTTCAAGACGATAATTTTTCCTCGCTTCGGAGTTCCCAGAGTTGTTATTAGTGAAGGGGGATCCCATTTCATCAACAAGATCTTCGAGAGCCTCCTCAAGAAACACGGCGTTAAACACAAGGTCGCAATGCCTTATCATCCCCAAACCAGTGGCCAAGTAGAGGTATCCAACTGACAGATCAAAGCGATTCTCGAAAAGACGGTTGGTGTAACGAGGAAGGACTGGTCCATCAAACTCGATGACGCGTTTAAAAATGCCATTAGGGACAATGCCTTTCAACTTGTTGTACGAGAAAGCGTGTCACCTACCAGTAGAAATCGAGTACAAGGCAAGCTGGGCAATCAAGCTTCTCAACTTCGACCTTAAAACCGCGAAAGAGAAGAGGGAGTTTCAACTCGAGGAATTGGACAAAATACGCCAACAGGCCTATGAGAGTTCAAAGATCTACAAGGATTGAACCAAGGCCTTCCACGATTTGGTGTTGCTATTCAACTCGAGGCTGAAAATATTCTCGGGAAAGCTTAAGTCCCGTTGGTCCGACCCTTTTAAGATCAAGGAAGTAAGACCACTCGGAGTTGTGGTTCTTTGGGAGAAGCACGAAGGGGAGTTCGTAGTGAACGGTCAAAGACTTAAACCGTAATTTGCAAACGAAGTTGTTACCGAAGGAGACTCATTGTCTCTTTCGGATCCCAACGTCGCTTAAACAGCGGGTAAAGTCAAGCTAGGCGACTATAACCAAGCTCATTTGGGAGGAAGTCCCATGTCTATCTCTTTACATAAGCTTTTATTTTCTCCAGTACTTCATATTTTTAGTTCTAATTATTTCCTTTGTTGTTCAGTTAGTGCTTTCAGGTCCGAAATAATTTATAAAAAGCAGCCAGGGATCCATACCGGTCAGACATATCGGCTTGCTGTGACCGGTATGTGAGAAAAATCGCATGGGAATGGCTATACCGACAAGTTGTATCGGTCTGCTGAGACCGATAAAGAAGGACGATGCAGACATATCGGCTTATCGTACCGGTCTGCTGGGACCGATATGAGAAACAAAGAGCCAGAAGAGAGTGACATCGGCGTGTCGTACCGGTCTTCTTGGACCGGTACATGAACAACAGGGCTGCCAAGGAGTATATCGGGATGATGTATCGGTCTGCTGGGACCGATACGATGACAAAGTGGACTGTCGCCTTAATATCGACCAGACTGTATTGGTTTGCTGGGACCGATATGAAGTCAACAAGGCCGTATCGACATGCTGTATCGGTTTGCTGGAAACGATACAAGGAGGACAATCCCGAAAAACATGTTATTCGGATATGTGGATTAATAGTTATGAATGTTTTTGTGAGAGGTACCAAAGTTGTCCCGAACTGCGACCAGCCCGAGTAGAGCTGCATCCAGACGAATCAAATCAGATCCGATCAAGATGAAATTTGTCAGAGACGTTTATGAGATTGACATATATCTTCTGTGCAAATATCTCAGGAAGTGGACGGTGCGATCTAAAGTTATGGGTCCATCTCTGAACCATATAGATTTTGTCCTTTTTCAGATTTGTCGAGTTATTGAATTTGTGATGTTTGGATAGTTTAGTGATGTCCGTTATGGCTGATACTTCACAGGAACTAAGTCAAGACAGAGAAATAATGCAAGAGGAGAAGTCATTTGGAGATCGAAAACAGGGCGAATCCGTAGGAGTAAGAATATGCAGCGAATCTGTCCATATACAAAGGTGAGGCTACTCCGTACAAATTCTGCGATTGTAATTAACTCTTTTAACATGTAATTTGACAACTAAAATGTGAAGTCTCTTTGATTGAGTCTAACTAGTTTTGATTGAATTGGACTTAGGGGTCTAGATGATTCAACCCATTGCTTGTTTCATTTTGCATTTGTTTATAGTTGTTTGTATAAATATAGAGATATATGTATGTATATGGAGATGGTTTTTTTGTGTGATGTGTGTGCGAGCAAAGGTATCGAGACGAGTTGTTGGGTCTGCCACCTATTCTTTGTGATTGATGCGGGACTCAGAACCGGGCGTCGGTACCGCAGCCGCAAAGTGGTTTGGGGACGGGCAGCACAGTCGATCCGTTGTCCGTGCCCTAGGGATCGATAAAGCGTCTTCGGGCGGTGTTGTGGACACTTAAGCCACATAGGACCATTGTTTGTTATGCTTGAGCACTTTAGGTGCTGTGTTTGCTCATATTTAGTCTATGCTATATTTTTATTGGTGTCATATTACCTGACCGGTGATGTGCGTGTTTTAGCATCCCCCTCACTGGGTGACTCCCCTGTCACTCACCCCTCTCGCTTCCCTTTTTCTTTTACAGGTTTAGTGATGGATGTGATGATTCAAAACTATGTTGGTGGTATTTAATAAAGGGTTTTGGCGATGATATTAGTTGTACGACGTCGTTCCTGGTAATCCCGGGTCGGGGTGTTACAAGTGGTATCAGAGCCACAAGTCACTCCAGTTCTAACCTGGAGGGCCGATCAGTTTTAAAAGCCAAAATTATTTTTGAAAAGTCTTTTGTTTTAAAAGGGGACCGAACAAAAGTATATATATTTTAAAGAATTTCAAATCACCAACATAGTTTGAATCTAAAGTTTATCTTAGTTGTTTTATTTTAGTGCAACGGTGGAGTTTGATTAATGGAAGGCTTTGGTGATGGTGAGGTATAGGCATGTTGTGGAGTGGGTTGTAGTGTTCTTGTGTAGGATTATTGTACGAATATTCTGAAGTGTCAAAGTTCTTAAGGTTTCGAAAATATTTTGGAGATTGTTCAATGTGTTGTGGGTTTTGTGTTGTGATATCGAATGGAGCACCAAAGCCACATTAACTAAGCCGTGTTGCCTCCACCCTTGTATCATTGTGTCAATTCTAAGCAGAAAGCTCGTTAATCATGAAGTTTTAGCATGGTGCCTTGGCCTTATCATCGTGGCGTCACCATCATCGTGTCACTAGGTCGTTGAGACGCAAGGGTATTTTAACTTGAAGCTTGTTTTCGGAAGAAGAGTTTTTGCATGTGTCTGCCCTTCCTTGGTCGTGTTTTTGCGCTCGGTTCTTTTGGTACTTCGTTGTCTAACAGACGTTTGGTCATGTTTCTTACCATCTGTTCCAAGAGAAGAATTACCTTTTGAGGTGATCGCAACAGAGGTTCAAGTCATTGGTCGCCACCTTTGTTTTTGGTTGGAGTCGTCGTATATTGCCATATTAGTATTTGAATTTTCTACTAGTTTTCTATTGCATCCACGTTTGGAATCGTCGGGTTGCAATCGGATCCATGGATGGAGTTTTAAGTTAAAAGTGTTTTGCCTGAAGTGCATGTATAGTGAAAAAGAAATCACAAGAGTTAAATGAAAAGAAAGGAAGCAATATTTCACATAATAGCACAATTTCTCATTGAGCGTGCTCGCACTAAGGAGACTCATTGGAGGTTTTAGAGTGTTGAGATTTTGGTTCAATGATTTGTTTTTGTTTGGATTCGCCGGTTAGCTCTCGCATAGGTGTTCAAAGTCTTTATGTTCGCTACGTCATCAATGATTAGAGTTTTATTTTCAACTAACATGATGTTTGGAACCATCGTGTTGTTGATACTCACCTAGTGGAGCCGCAAGTCAAAGGTGTGCAACACAAGTGCAAGCCAATGGACAAGAAATCAAAAAGACCTTATGGAAAGAAAGAAAACAACATTTTAAGATAAGAGGACGGATGTGGTTTCTTTAGTTCAAGTGCTCATTAGATGACTACATGTGTTGGAGACACATTGTTTACTTTCCGTTCGACACTAAGATCTTGGAAGTTCAATAGTCGCATTGGAACCGACTTTTGTGCATATTAAAATGTGAAGAAACATCAAACAAAATGTTAAAAGCCAAAGTGATGCCTAGAATGAAGACAAGGTTGTAGAATTCGAGAAAACGCTTAGAAAAAAAATTGTAACAGATCATACCCTGGGTAGTGCGGACGACGCATTTTTGTATCGTTTTATCAAGTTAGCTTATGGTCTAACAAGGAAATGGATTGAGCATATTGGATTGCAAAGAAGTACATCATTGTGGCGTTGTATAGGGCGCATATCAATATGATATTATAGCACAACACAAGATTCATGTCTAATTTTTGCAGAGTCTTTCTGAAGGCATTGGGGACCTTCTCCGTATTTGACTACGTCTTATCATCCGCTGAAACAGACCGTTAAAGAAGACCATTCAAAATTTGCTAAGAACCTTTAATTTTAGATTCGGGTCGTTATCAGAAAAAAGATAACCAACTCCTCAGAATTCGGGACAAATTCTCTTGTAAGGGGGGACGAATTGTAACGACCCAAATTTCAGTCCGTTTGTAAAGCGAATGCCCGTTTCGGAAAACAGACCCATTAGCGTAAAGCCCTAACTTTCTCCCCCTTCTCTATATAAAGAGATGTTTAGAGGTGAGAGGAAACACACAAAAGAAAGACGGCGAAGCCCTGGTCAATCTCCTCCATCCCGGAGCCGCCGAAGTCACTGCTTCACCACCGCAAGAAGAGCTTCATGTAAAGGCCAAGAAGACTTCAGAGACACGTTTGGGAGAATAGAGAAACGGCAGAGCAAATCATCTCAAAAGGTCCTGAAACTTTCTGTGTAAGTAAACGACTCCTTTATCTACACGAGAGAGAAAACGATTTGTTATTCGGATATGTGGATTAATAGTTATGAATGTTTTTGTGAGAGGTACCAAAGCTGTCCCGAACTGCGACCAGTCCGAGTAGAGCTGCATCCAGACAAATCAAATCAGATCCGATCAAGATGAAATTTGTCAGAGACGTTTATGACATTGACATCTATCCTCTTTGCAAATATCTCAGGAAGTGGACGGTGCGATCTAAAGTTATGGGTCCATCTCTGAACCATATAGATTCTGTCCTTTTTCAGATTTGTCGAGTTATTGAATTCGTGATGTTTGGATGGTTTAGTGATGTCCGTTATGGCTGATACTTCACAAGAACTAAGTCAAGTCAGAGAACTAAGTGTGTGCAAGAGGAAACGTCATTTGGAGACCGAAAACAGGGCGAATCGGTAGGAGTAAGAAGATGCAGCGAATCTGTCCAAATACAAAGGTGAGGCTACTCCGTACAAATTCTGCGATTGTAATTAACTCTTTTAACATGTAATTTGGCAACTAAATGTGAAGTCTCTTTGATTGAGTCTAATTAGTTTTTATTGAATTGGACTTAGGGGTCTAGATGATTCAACCCATTGCTTGTTTCATTTTGCATTTGTTTATAGTTGTTTGTATAAATATAGAGATATATGTATGTATATGGAGATGGCTTTTCTGTGTGATTTGTGTGCGAGCGAAGGTACCGAGACGAGTTGTTGGGTCTGCCGCCTATTTCTTTGTGATTGATGCGGGACTCATAACCGCGCATGGGTACCGCAGTCGCAAAGTGGTTTGGGGACGGGCAGCGCAGTCGATCCGTTGTCCGTGCCCTAGAGATCGATAAAGCGTCTCCGGACGGTGTTGTGGACACTTAAGCCACATAGGACCATTGTTTGTTATGCTTGAGCACTTTAGGTGCTGTGTTTGCTCATAGTTAGTCTATGCTATATTGTTATTGGTGTGATATTACCTGACCGGTGATGTGCGTGTTTTAGCATCCCCCCTCACTGGGTGACTCCCCTGTCACTCACCCCTCTCGCTTCCCTTTTTCTTTTACAGGTTTAGTGATGGATGTGATGATTCAAAACTATGTTGGTGGTATTTAATAAAGGTTTTTGGCGATGATATTAGTTGTACGACGTGGTTCTTGGTAATCCCGGGTCGGGGTGTTACAAGTAATTTGTAACATCCCCATCCCGCCCCTACCGTGTACCACACATCGCCTCTCTCTAGGCCCGTGGGCCCATCCTGTCTGACGGGTCGAGAATGTTACTTCGAGAGACTTTAGAGACTTCAATACTGACCCTGCAATACTGACTCGCACGATTCCGGGAATCACTTCCCGGAAGGTCACCCATCCCTAAATCACTCCAGCCCAAGCACGCTTAACTGTGGAATTGACCGGAAAAGTAAGTGCATTTTGGTGACATAGGTAGCCAAATCAATCCTCTTAAGCCTCTCCACATACCATATCACATTTCACAAATCGGGGTATCACAATTCACCCTCACTCAAAGGCGCATCGTCCTTGCGCACCCGACCCTAGGGAATCGGCCCTCAAGTTCGGAACTAGAGTGGCAACTCGCTCTGATACCAAATTGCTAACATCCCCATCCCGCCCCTACCGTGTACCACACAGCGCCTCTCTCTAGGCCCGTGGGCCCACCCTGTCTGACGGGTCGAGAATGTTACTTCGAAAGACTTTAGAGACTTCAATACTGACCCTGCAATCACCACATGAACTTTACACGTGTTTTTTCCTCACTCGCACGATTCCGGGAATCACTTTCGGAAGGTCACCCATCCCTAAATTACTCCAGCCCAAGCACGCTTATCTGTGGAGTTCTTTATGACAAGTGACCGGAAAAGTAAGTGCACTTTGGTGACATAGGTAGCCAAATCAATCTTCTTAAGCATTTCCACATACCATATCACATTTCACAAATCGGGGTATCACAGTCAAATTATGAATATTATATTATTTTTTATTATATTTTTATTTTTAAAAATTCGCAGCCATTGATCTTGCATTATTTTGATCGGATAAAAAATAACAAAAATGGTTTACATTTACAAAGTTTTTGGATACTTTTATTAGTTTAGCTCATGTTAACCAAAATAGTTTTTGAAAAAAGATAATAAATTATGTAGTTTATGTACGGGATATAAATTTTCTAAAATGATATGTTATGTTCTAATTGTTAAACCTATATATATATAGTGGCGGAGGGAGCTTTCAATTAGGGGGGTCAATTGACCCATGTGAAACTAAAAAATTAGTGTAGTGTATATATATTTTTTAGGTTGACCCTCCTAAAAATTAATTATTGACTCATGCCAAATCCAATTCAACTAAAACTTTATAACATATTAAATATCAAAATGTTAATTTAATAAAATTCATGACAAATAACTTTTAACAAAAAAATAAGTAAACTAAAACTAATATAATCTAATTATATCGCAAGAAACAACAAAATAAAACCTTGTTTTTATGAAAGTGCATCAATTCTCTGATATTTTTTTGGTGAATTACTAAGTTTAGAATTATTTACACTCGTATTGATATTGAGTTTTTACGAGATTGTGTAATTTATTTTATGAAAAACATGTTCGACTATTGATAAAATGGTTCTATAGTATAAACATCCAATAGTTTTAAAAATATTCATTTGCAAAGATATTTGTAATGCTTTTTATAGATTTTAGGTAAAAAAATATTTTCGACCTTTTAACCAAAATTAAATAAACTACTTTGACCGTCACTTGAAATCCTGGCTCCGACACTGTATATATATATATACATATATTGTATACATTGATTGTCGAATTATGAACAAGGTCAGTCTTGATTATATTTTAATCCTTAATTATTGTATCATTTTGATTGGAAAAATAAAAAGTAAAATAAATTAAAGTTTAATCAAAAAGTTACATATATAGAACTAAAAAATTATAAAGAGTTTTAAATTCTTTAATATATTAACTGAATAAATTTATATTTTGATATAATCATAGTTGAATATGAATTTGGATATGGTTTTTCCCTGAAAATGACTTAATACCAAAGTCCCAATATAATGAAATATCAAACGTCCGCGATCACTATGTCTATTTGATTTCATTTATTTCTAGAAAATAACAATTCAACTGGTTCGGTAAAAACAAAAAAAATTCATTGTATCTAAGAGCATATATTTTGGCCTATTTATGTGTAAATTCGAAGGTTACGTTAGATCTAATATACACATTAACACATACTAATTGACACATTTTAAAAATTGGGTTAAAAATATTTGGCCAAAGGGACCCAGTAAATGGACGGGGATTCAACTATTTCTCTTACCAATTTTACCTTTAATTGACAAATTTATTTTTACCAAGTTTAATATCTATTGGCATAATATGTAATTTTTTACAAAATTAATCTCATTTCTTAGATAATATTAGAGGCCTAGAGGGATTTCTTAGATAATATTGGACGGATATGATGGGAATTAAAGATATACAAAATGCACAGTCAAATTGTTTACTTTCTTATTTCTTTTTTTTTTAGTTTCAATCTTTTCGTTACTTACTATATAGTATTTTGACCAAAAAAGATTATTTACTATATAGTGCAAAAAGTTATAATGATACTCTATAAAAATATTTTGTGATGCTTTTTGGCCCAAAACTTGTTTTCGTGATATTTTTAAGGAGACCTATAAGAAATTCTAGTTTTAACATTTAGGATTTTGATTTGTATTATTTCACTGAGATTATATTATTTTTCAAAAATTATAAAACCCCCGATCCGATCTTATCCAAAACAATATTTAGCTTACGAATTTAACAAAAACAATCATATATATAAAAGATGAGGGGAGTTCTCCTTGGCTTGACACATCATCATTTCAAATTTATTACTAATTTATTTATTAAATTCATTAATTTTAAAAAACTTATGTCACAATTTAATTACTAATTCATAAAACATATTATCCTTTCTGTGTAAGTAAACGACTCCTTTATCTACACGTGAGAGAAAACGATTTGTTATTCGGATATGTCGATTAATAGTTATGAATGTTTTTGTGAGAGGTACCAAAGCTGTCCCGAACTGCGACCAGTCCGAGTAGAGCTGCATCCAGACAAATCAAATCAGATCCGATCAAGATGAAATTTGTCAGAGACGTTTATGACATTGACATCTATCCTCTTTGCAAATATCTCAGGAAGTGGACGGTGCGATCTAAAGTTATGGGTCCATCTCTGAACCATATAGATTCTGTCCTTTTTCAGATTTGTCGAGTTATTGAATTCGTGATGTTTGGATGGTTTAGTGATGTCCGTTATGGCTGATACTTCACAAGAACTAAGTCAAGTCAGAGAACTAAGTGTGTGCAAGAGGAGACGTCATTTGGAGACCGAAAACAGGGCGAATCGGTAGGAGTAAGAAGATGCAGCGAATCTGTCCAAATACAAAGGTGAGGCTACTCCGTACAAATTCTGCGATTGTAATTAACTCTTTTAACATGTAATTTGGCAACTAAATGTGAAGTCTCTTTGATTGAGTCTAATTAGTTTTTATTGAATTGGACTTAGGGGTCTAGATGATTCAACCCATTGCTTATTTCATTTTGCATTTGTTTATAGTTGTTTGTATAAATATAGAGATATATGTATGTATATGGAGATGGCTTTTCTGTGTGATTTGTGTGCGAGCGAAGGTACCGAGACGAGTTGTTGGGTCTGCCGCCTATTTCTTTGTGATTGATGCGGGACTCATAACCGCGCATGGGTACCGCAGTCGCAAAGTGGTTTGGGGACGGGCAGCACAGTCGATCCGTTATCCGTGCCCTAGAGATCGATAAAGCGTCTCCGGACGGTGTTGTGGACACTTAAGCCACATAGGACCATTGTTTGTTATGCTTGAGCACTTTAGGTGCTGTGTTTGCTCATAGTTAGTCTATGCTATATTGTTATTGGTGTGATATTACCTGACCGGTGATGTGCGTGTTTTAGCATCCCCCTCACTGGGTGACTCCCCTGTCACTCACCCCTCTCGCTTCCCTTTTTCTTTTACAGTTTAGTGATGGATGTGATGATTCAAAACTATGTTGGTGGTATTTAATAAAGGTTTTTGGCGATGATATTAGTTGTACGACGTGGTTCTTGGTAATCCCGGGTCGGGGTGTTACAAGTAATTTGTAACATCCCCATCCCGCCCCTACCGTGTACCACACATCGCCTCTCTCTAGGCCCGTGGGCCCATCCTGTCTGACGGGTCGAGAATGTTACTTCGAGAGACTTTAGAGACTTCAATACTGACCCTGCAATCACCACATGACTTTACCACGTGTTTTTTCCTCACTCGCACGATTCCGGGAATCACTTCCCGGAAGGTCACCCATCCCTAAATCACTCCAGCCCAAGCACGCTTAACTGTGGAAGTGACCGGAAAAGTAAGTGCATTTTGGTGACATAGGTAGCCAAATCAATCCTCTTAAGCTTCTCCACATACCATATCACATTTCACAAATCGGGGTATCACAATTCACCCTCACTCAAAGGCGCAACGTCCTTGCGCACCCGACCCTAGGGAATCGGCCCTCAAGTTCGGAACTAGAGTGGCAACTCGCTCTGATACCAAATTTCTAACATCCCCATCCCGCCCCTACCGTGTACCACACAGCGCCTCTCTCTAGGCCCGTGGGCCCACCCTGTCTGACGGGTCGAGAATGTTACTTCGAAAGACTTTAGAGACTTCAATACTGACCCTGCAATCACCACATGAACTTTACACGTGTTTTTTCCTCACTCGCACGATTCCGGGAATCACTTCCCGGAAGGTCACCCATCCCTAAATTACTCCAGCCCAAGCACGCTTATCTGTGGAGTTCTTTATGACAAGTGACCGGAAAAGTAAGTGCACTTTGGTGACATAGGTAGCCAAATCAATCTTCTTAAGCATTTCCACATACCATATCACATTTCACAAATCGGGGTATCACAGTCAAATTATGAATATTATATTATTTTTTATTATATTTTTATTTTTAAAAATTCGCAGCCATTGATCTTGCATTATTTTGATCGGATAAAAAATAACAAAAATGGTTTACATTTACAAAGTTTTTTGATACTTTTATTAGTTTAGCTCATGTTAACCAAAATAGTTTTTGAAAAAAGATAATAAATTATGTAGTTTATGTACGGGATATAAATTTTCTAAAATGATATGTTAAGTTCTAATTGTTAAACCTATATATATATATAGTGGCGGAGGGAGCTTTCAATTAGGGGGGTCAATTGACCCATGTGAAACTAAAAAATTAGTGTAGTGTATATATATTTTTTAGGTTGACCCTCCTAAAAATTAATTATTGACTCATGCCAAATCCAATTCAACTAAAACTTTATAACATATTAAATATCAAAATGTTAATTTAATAAAATTCATGACAAATAACTTTTAACAAAAAAATAAGTAAACTAAAACTAATATAATCTAATTATATCGCAAGAAACAACAAAATAAAACCTTGTTTTTATGAAAGTGCATCAATTCTCTGATATTTTTTTTGGTGAATTACTAAGTTTAGAATTATTTACACTCGTATTGATATTGAGTTTTTACGAGATTGTGTAATTTATTTTACGAAAAACATGTTCGACTATTGATAAAATGGTTCTATAGTATAAACATCCAATAGTTTTAAAAATATTCATTTGCAAAGATATTTGTAATGCTTTTTATAGATTTTAGGTAAAAAAATATTTTCGACCTTTTAACCAAAATTAAATAAACTACTTTGACCGTCACTTGAAATCTTGGCTCCGACACTGTATATATATACATATATTGTATACATTGATTGTCGAATTATGAACAAGGTCAGTCTTGATTATATTTTAATCCTTAATTATTGTATCATTTTGATTGGAAAAATACAAAGTAAAATAAATTAAAGTAAAATAAATTAAAGTTTAATCAAAAAGTTACATATATAGAACTAAAAAATTATAAAGAGTTTTAAATTCTTTAATATATTAACTGAATAAATTTATATTTTGATATAATCATAGTTGAATATGAATTTGGATATGGTTTTCCCCTGAAAATGACTTAATACCAAAGTCCCAATATAATGAAATATCAAACGTCCGCGATCACTATGTCTATTTGATTTCATTTATTTCTAGAAAATAACAATTCAACTGGTTCGGTAAAAACAAAAAAAATTCATTGTATCCAAGAGCATATATTTTGGCCTATTTATGTGTCAATTCGAAGGTTATGTTAGATCTAATATACACATTAACACATACTAATTGACACATTTTAAAAATTGGGTTAAAAATATTTGGCCAAAGGGACCCAGTAAATGGACGGGGATTCAACTATTTCTCTTACCAATTTTACCTTTAATTGACAAATTTATTTTTACCAAGTTTAATATCCATTGGCATAATATGTAATTTTTTACAAAATTAATCTCATTTCTTAGATAATATTAGAGGCCTAGAGGGATTTCTTAGATAATATTGGACGGATATGATGGGAATTAAAGATATACAAAATGCACAGTCAAATTGTTTACTTTCTTATTTCTTTTTTTTTTAGGTTCAATCTTTTCGTTACTTACTATATAGTATTTTGACCAAAAAAGATTATTTACTATATAGTGCAAAAAGTTATAATGATACTCTATAAAAATATTTTGTGATGCTTTTTGGCCCAAAACTTGTTTTCGTGATATTTTTAAGGAGTTAACCTATAAGAAATTCTAGTTTTAACATTTAGGATTTTGATTTGTATTATTTCACTGAGATTATATTATTTTTCAAAAATTATAAAACCCCCGATCCGATCTTATCCAAAACAATATTTAGCTTACGAATTTAACAAAAACAATCATCTATACTATAAAAGTAGAAGGGGATTTCTCCTGGTGATGACACGTGGACACTTCTAAACTGGTTGATTTTGTAAAAAAATTTAAGAATTCAAACTGTCATAGAGAGGATTCGAACTCGGGTTAGAGACTTCAGTGATAGAGAACTTAACCAAATGTGATGTTTCATTTTTCTTGTAATTATTCTTAAACATATATTATTATTATTTAAGGAGTGTCAATTATACATCCTACTTAACATGTAGTTCTGATATTTAATTATTAGTAACACATTTTATACTATACACAAACAATAAACATTTTAAATTATCTAATTATGAATAAATGTACCATTCAAGAAAATCATCTGAAAATATGATAAGTTTGATCTAACTGACAAAGTTTGGAGAATATTATATATGTTTAATATTGAGGTATTTTTAACCTCACATGCATTTAAACTAGCTTGGAAAGCTAAGTCAATCATCGATTAAAAATAAACTATCATAAAATAATAATAATAATAATAATAATAATAATAATAATGATAATAATAATAATAACATTCTCATTCATGATAGAAGTCAAGTTGTCATATCACAAGAAACAAACAACTATAACTTTAAAGAAATTAGAAAATAAGTAAAATAAGTAAATAAGGATGTAAAGTGTTATATAAACCATAAAGAGAAGTGAATTATTGATCAATGGTCACTCATATGGGAAATATATATGTAAAAATGAAATGATGTCATAATAGTATAAACAAAGAATAAGTAATGCAGATGAACTACCATTTCGAAAAATTCTTTGTTAGTCGCAACCTCACTTTATCTTCAGGTTTTGTCTCTTTATCATGTTAACCGAATAGCATACTAAATCAGCGTTTAAACATTAAGAACGTTATGTATGATATTTTATTACAAAGAAATGATTAAATATGCGTAATATATGTCACATGTTTAGTAAACCAAAAAATTCAAATTAAATATGCGAAGAATTTATTTTTCACAAAAAATAATAGAAAATAAGTTTATTTAGCAATTTACAAATACAAATCAATACAAAAATATTTAAAAGTTTAAAAATATTATAAAATATAAAAATCTTAAACATGTGAGTAGCGCGGGCACTCCTCCGTCGGGTGTGCGCATATAGTTTTTGAAAAAAATGCTTAAATATAGCTATAACATTCAAGTAACATAGTCTAAAGAAACATAAAACTCATCATGTATACATGATATGTATTCTTCTACTTTTATTGTTTTTAGGAATTCGGTTTAATAATTTAGATTAACTTTAATTAGTTATACTAGAGTTAGAGTTTAGTGAATAAAAAGGACACATCTTATGGATTACGTAAACATTTTATTATTTGGATACTTAAAATAGTCAATAAAATTATAAAAAATACCACATTAAATTGCGTTTTAAAGATTTTCACAAAAATTAAGGAATGTTGTAAAATGACTTTAATGAAATTAAGGGGTATAACATAGAAAATATGATGAAAAAAACTAAAATTACATTTAAAGAGGAACAAAAAAATATTTTAAAATAACATGTAATAAGGAACATATGGAGTATGACAATATTTTTAAATTTCAGTACACTTCAATTTTTTAGAGTGTGCCTAATAATGTTATCTTACAATATATTACGCGAACGTAAATTTTTTCTCAAAAACTACATAGAAAAACGAAACGATAACTACACCCGCGCGTAGCGCGGGTTCTCCCCTACGCTAACAATGACACCTCTGGGTATGTTATACGGACGATTATCTTTATTGATGTAATCCTCTTTTTGCATTGTAATTTTCTAGCTCGGGATCGCCTTCCTCTGTTGAAAAGATGAGGGGAGTTGTCCTTGGCTTGACACATCATCATTTCAAATTTATTACTAATTTATTTATTAAATTCATTAATTTTAAGAAACTTATGTCACAATTTAATTACTAATTCATAAAACATATTAAATTTCAACTTAATATTTAAAAATATTATTATATTACAATATGAAATGCATAAATATTATTAGTACATAAATATTTTAAAATGTATGTTTTTAAAAAAAAATTATAGGGCTTTGAATAAATAAAATTATTTTAAACCCCTACATCCAAAACAACATCACATAAATAACATATAAAATAAAAATAGGGAGAATTACAAAACTACATCATTTGAATTACATTTCACAAAACTACACCATTTCAAAATAACTTCACAAAACTACACCTAAACACTAAAAATTAAATCCAAATAAACCTTACTTACACAATCTTATCCACTTAATACTATACCCTAAATACTAATTAGCGAAACCAAATGAAAATATTTTAATTTTAGTAATTTTTGAAAGGGTAAAACAAGCTTTAAAATTTTGAAAGGGTGTAAATATGTGAAAAAATTGAATTATGTAGAGTTGTGTAAAGAAAGGGAAAAAAGGGTGTAGTTTTGTGAATTCCTCATAAAATATACAAAATTTATAAAATTAGTTAGAAAACATGAAAACAAAATAAAGAAAAATAAAAAAATACACAATTTAAGACACTAAATAAACAAATAATATAAAACATATATTAGAACACTCATTTAGATAAGCAAATATATGAAAAATACATCAATATAAGTAAATGAGATCATAATACATAAGAAAAAACATGTGCTACAAAACTAACAAAAAATACAAAAACTAAAGAATATACAAACTATTTAAGATTAATGAAAATATATCAAAAACAGAGAATTCAGAAAATAAAAAATTCTCAAATGATTGACACATAATCATTTCAAATTTATTACTAATTTATTATCAAATTCATTAATTTTAAAAAACTCATGTCATAATTTAATTACTAATTCATAAAACATATTAAATTTCAACATAATATTTAAAAATATTATTATATAACAATATCAAATGCATAAAAGTTATAAATACATAAAAGTTTTTAAATATATGTTTTAAAAAAATAATTATAGGGCTCTGAATAAATAAAATTATTTTAAACCCCTATATCTAAAAGAACATCACATAAGTAACATATACAATAAAAATATAAAAAAAATATAAAATTAGTTAGAAAACATGAAAGCAAAATAAAGAAAAAATAAAAAATACACAATTTAAGACACTAAATAAACAAATAATATAAAACATATATTAGGACACTCATATAAGCAAATATATGAAAAATACATCAATGTAAGTAAATAGTATCATAATACTCAAGAAAAAAACATGTAATACAAAACTAACAAAAAATACAAAAACTAAAGAATATACAAACTATTTAAGATTAGTGAAAATATATCAAAAACAGAGAATTCAGAAAATAAAAATTAATGTAACATTATATAGGTAGTTAACAATATAAATTGTGAAAATAAAATAATATAACATTATATAGGTAGTTAACAATATAATGCACCCAAACTTTTATTCTAAAGACTAAACACCTTCAACTATAATCATGTAGTATTTTTTTTTTTGACAAAATCATGTAGTATGTTTAAGAAAGTATCCCCGCATAGTGCATGCCAATTACTAGTATTATTACATCACAACAATCACAAAATAAAACGATTTTGAGACACTCTTTTTAGTTAGTAATTGTGACAATATTGTTACGTTTTTATATTGTCAATATTTGTGACGGAAGAGTTACTAAATCGATTCGTTGCAACTCTTGCAAACATTTTTGTTACAAAGAAGAATTTGTGACGATTATATTGTTACCTTTTAAAAATGTCACAAATTTGTCAAACGAAATATTTGTTATTGTAACAAATTATTACATTACAATAACATTATTTTCTTGTATGATATATCACAATCACGTCTGCTTTCGATTCAAAGCATCAGTATATTTTTCTTAATTTTGAAGGCTTTTTAAACTATAATTAACAGTATGATTTTCAAAAATATAATTATGTAAATATTAAATACTTAAATAAAATAAAAAATTGATAAATTTCATTTAATATTAATGAAAGTCAAATAAGAAATCATTAAAGACATAAAGTCATTTAATAATAACATAAATGGAGAATTACAAAACTACATCTTTTGAATTACATTTCACAAACTACGCCATTTCAAAATTATTTCACAAAAATATACCTAAACACTCAAAATTAAATTCAAATAAACCATACCCACACAATCCTACCCCTTAATACTATATCATAAACACTAATTAGCGAACCCAATTGAAAATATTTTAATTTTGGTAATTTTTTAAAGGGTAAATCAAACTTTAAAATTTTGAAACGGTGTAAATATGTGAAAATATTAAATAAGGTGTAGTTTTGTGAAGAAGGGTTGAAAGGGTGTAGTTTTGTGAATTTCTTTAAAATAAAACATTACATATATACAATAATGAATATAAATATCTATACTATAAAAGAAGAAAAACTCTCTCCATATGAGTGACACATCATAAAAAATAGTAAATACTTAAATAAAATAAAAAACTGATAAATTTAATTTAATATTAATAAAAGTCAAATAAGAAACCATTAAAGACATAAAGTCATTTAATAATAAAATAAAACATTACATTATATACAATAATAAATCTATAAAAGTTCAAACTTAAATATATATATAGATAAATAAAGTTTAAACATTATAAATTTAAGACTACATAATTATAAATATAAATAAGACATAAATTGTTCTCAATAATCTTCTTAAATTAAATGTTAATAATCACAAAAATATTCACCGAAAACATAAGTGTCATAAAAAATAAACAAAAACAAATATAAATGTTCTAATAACATTAAAGAAAATAAAACAAATTGTGGTGCAATTTAAAAAACGGGTTAAAATCTCCATGTAAAACAAAAAAATGTATTATGGACAAAAATAAATGATTAATAGTAAAGAAACTAAAAAGAATACACAATAATCTTTATTTCTCCTTAAATTAAATTAGATTTCATCACATATTGATTTTTTGATAGTTTTTTTATTATTACATCTGATAGTTTTTTAATAAACTAAAATATTCATTCAAAAGTTACGCATGAACAATTTTATTTTCATTAACTTGGTAAAATAAAATGGTTGTTTGTATCTAATGTCAAACCAAATACATATTACAATAATATAAATTTTAAAAATATCAACTTCAAACCGCCATAAACAAAATATAAATATTTTTAAAAATTATTATAAAATATTAACGGATATTCCGGTCAACGCGCGAGTTCTATCATAGTAGTAATAGTAATAGAAGAAGAAATGTAGAAGAAAAAAAAGCTTCTTTTTTTCCCGCGGCGCGAATCCTATCAACAGTGGCAATATACGTTTCGTCACGTATTATTTACTCAACGTCTATTATATTGCTTACGTGTCATCCACCACAGTTTATCTCCATAAATAATGTGCGTTGAAAATCAAATGAACGGTCCAGATTTACCGGTACGTCTCTTTCATCAAGATCCACGCTCGTCATCGTCTTCTTGTTACCCAATCACACTCAAGGTAAATAACAAAACACTCACTGATTCATCGTCGTTGACTCATTTTTTGACTTGGTCAATGACTCGTTTATTTCATATTTTCAGTTCGTCGACGTCTCTTACAAAGTCAAAATCCACGGCGATTCTTTGGATCCAAACACCGTCCGCCGTCTTTGGATCATATCAAATCCACGACGGCTACGACGGAGGAGGAGAGAACAATACTAAATAGAGTCACTGGAATCGTGTCTCCCGGCGAGTTCATGGTCGTGTTAAGACCATCGGGAAGCGGGAAATCGACGCTACTAAACGCGATCGCGGGTAGGCTCCACCACGGATCAAGCCTCACAGGAGAAATCCTCGCGAACGGCGCGGGATTCACGAAACAGACGCTAAAACGAACCGGATTCGTCGCGCATGACGATCTTCTCTACCCGCACTTGACCGTACGCGAGCCGCTGATCTTCGTGGCATTGCTCCGACTCCTAGAGAATCTAATGAGAGACGACAAAATCAGATCTGTAGAATCTGTGATTAACGAGCTCGGGCTCGAGAAATGCGAAGACACGGTGGTTGGTAACAATTTCGTAAGAGGGATCTCTACTTCGGGATTGGATGCTACGGCGGCGCAACGGCTGATTCAGACTCTTTCGAGGTTGGCACGTGCGAAAGGGAAGACGGTGGAGGAAAGTGTTTGTTCTTTGTTCTTTCGAGGTTGGCACGTGCGCAATGTTTTATAAGATGTTTGATACTCTGATTTTGTTGAGCAAAGGAGGAAAAAGTTTGTTCTTTGGTAAAGGAAGAGACGCCGTTGATTATTTCGATTCCGTAGGATTCTCGCCGCCGTTTCCTATGAATCTGGCGGATTTTCTTCTCGATCTCGTGACAAATTTTTAATATCTCAATATTTTTTATAATCATTTTGCATCATTACTTTCGTATATCACTAACACACATTATTAACTTGTTACTAACATTATGGTATAGGATAATTATATGATTGAACATAACCGAATCCCATCACTACATGAGACCTATGATTCTCTTTTTTATTTATTTTTTATTAATTTGTGTGGAAAGTATTCTTACATGAATTGACTCACGACAAAAGATTTTAAATATGAAATCGTCTCTTAATCAATTTTGGATCATTTAACGTATTGGTTTAATTAGCCAAATATTATATTAGTATTTACATTATACACTAACCTAATGTTTTTTTTATAAAATTGGCAAAGGGACTTCATCTACCATCTATTTCCTCACCGTTTTCCCATAATTGTTTATTCTAAAGACAATAATTATTTAAAAAATATAAAGTTTAAAATTGAAAGGTGACTTTTTTGGTGTTAATAATTGTGGGCAATTAGTATAAGTGTTATTTGTTTCTTTCTCTCTTACACCACAAACTTTTGGGTGTATGTTTTGGCATACTATATCAACTTAGTAAATATGTTATTCCTTACTTTATATAAAACCTTATCACAATTACGCATTTGCATGTTAAAGCATGCTTTTTCTTTTTTTCCGAAAACACATTTTTCTTTATTTTTGGTGGATAAAAAACAGAAGAAAATGAACTTGAATGGGTTAGAAAATTAGAAAATAGAAAAAACACCACGGTATAATGGCATTAGAAGATGACGTGTTGGGTCCAACTTTGTTCTGTTTCCTCTTTATATCCAACTTTTTTTCAAAAAAATCATCTTTATGTTGCACTATCTATTTTTTCATAATATCTTTTAGATCATCCAAATAATTATTTTACGAATTTTGAGCCAACTAATAAGTCTTGTCACTTTTTCGTATCCTCTTGCATTTCACTAATTTCCAGGCAGAACCGCCTAATAGAACCCAATCATACTCTCACATCTAGTGCGTGATTTCACGCTTCTCTCTATATCATCATCGAAGTAATAAATGAGCTTATTTTTGGGAATTGGATATTTCATTCTCTTTATACTCACGTGAACTTCTTATACTTACTATTATATTTTGTGGTTTTTAAAATAATTAAGAATCCCACCAAAAAATCACAAAATATTTTAGAAATTTTGGGTGGGTTCTTAACAATTTAAGAAATTCACATCATATAATAATAATATTTATTGTTTTTTTTTGTAAAAAACTCTTTGTTTAAAAACGTGCACTTGAAATTGTGTGTTTACAAGAAAATCTTCATAGATATTTATATTATTTTTGATTAATCAAAGAAATTGTTTTGAAATATTCTTTAAGTTTTCTTTCACGTGGCAAAGGGAAAGAAAATCTTCATAGTATGTACTTATATTTATATATATACATACTCGTTTTATGGCCTGTGTGTTCCACGGGAAAAATTAATATAAAATGTTTCTTAATTTTTGTTTGTAGAAATTAGTTAAATTTATAGATAAAAAAATATTATTTACTATGTAATTAGATCCATCCACAAAGTTAACTAAAATTATTACTATATGTTTGTTGATATTTTTAATTTGTTTGATAAATAGTTTACAAATTTTTTTCGGACTACATATTTGTTTTTTAAAAGGCATATAACACACATTTTCAACATCAACCAACAATTGTTTCTTCTTTTTTCTCTACATAAAATATTAGTTTAATAAGAAAAGAATTTGGAAAATATGTGAGTTTGCAGAGGTGCCTAACATTATTTTCTTAATTCTGAAAAATCCATGTAGTTTGATGGTTTCATGACATTTCAAATTCTAAAATACAATAACATAATTGTTATGATTTATCATCACTTGGAAATATCGAACTCTATATTATTTTTGTACTCTCACACAAAGAAAAAGAAAATAAAATGACACATAGAAAATATGCGAATAATGATATCTAAAAGATGTAGGATGTTTTCTTTTATATAAGAGAGAAGGTTTCACCGTGTAGTGCATAACCACCATTACCCACATTTAACACAAATTTTATGTCAAATTTTGTGTTTAAACAATTGGGTTATAAAAATCAATTATGAATTTAATTTAAGAATAGACAATTTGTTTGATCAAATATTGTTTTTATCATCAGAATTATTATGTTCATAATCCAAATTTCAGCTTGTTTTTTTGTTAATAGGAAAAATTAAACATTTATTTCTTCTTTTTTAATCGCAAATACATATTTTTTTCTTCGTTGTAAAAAAAACGAATAATTATTATTTTTAATAAAATTTTAAGAGTTTTCTCTTATTTTCTCTCGTGGATTCGAGATTGATCCTCTGGTGGATTCCAGGGTTTTCTGGTGAATTCCAGATATTTCTCGTTATGATTATGATCTTTATTGTTTCCTAGACTCGGCGATAAGCTCGGGCTATCTAGCTGCGGAAGCTCAATGTTGTTGCCATATTGATGCATAGAAGATGGTACATTGTTAGTGTTGTAATGATTATTGGTCATTAGAATCTGGTTAAGGTTATGGCTAGATGAAGATGCACCAATATGGTGATGATGGCTCGTGTTTAACGTCGATGTAGATGAGTAGTTTTTATGGTTCTGCCATGGCTCGTAGCCTAGTGGTCTTCGGTTTGGGATTGGCTATGTAAATGCTCTACACACCACCCATCCTTCCTCCTATAAGTCACAAATATGTATAGTTAGTATTATATTCCCTTCGTTTCAAAATAGTTATCATTTTCCGTTTTCAATGTAAATTTTCTTTAAATATCATATTTAACAGTATAAGTCTTTCAAAAAATAATAACAAGGTAACAATTAACTAATTTTTAAGGCTATAATAGAATTTTTAATAAGTGTGTAACAATCTTAAACGACAACTATTTTGAAACATAGAAAGTATAGAATATACATATTTATTCTAACATAATCCGACCTTTAGTCTAATCGGAGCAAGCATGGACTTGCAACTTTGCTTTTATATAAAATCAATAATATTAAAAATAGTTTTTTTTAGAAAATGTGCAAATGTTACCTTTTCTTTAGATTGCGGGTTTTCAAAAAATTTGTAAAATCAGGATCGGTCATACATTAATTGGTGTTAAAATGATTAGTATTTGTACTATTTTATCAAAACTTTGTGGATCATTGTTTTGCTAGTGAATCATGGATCAATTAGTCTTTAGAATATATTACCTAAACCGGGGCAAGCTCGGAGTTTTGGAGGCGATATTCGTGCATGATCCAATTCGATTTTCTTCCATTAGGAGCTCGGCCTTTGTAGTAAACAAGTGTCTTTCGCATTCCTATAACATTGTTCTTTGAAAGTACTGCCTTGTCTCTACCGGTGGCTTTCCATAATCCGGCCGCGGTGGCTCTATTGGTTCTAGTCCCGGTCGGATACTTCCTATCTTTGTGGCTAAAGACGTACCACTCATTTTGCTCTTCATACCCTAGTATATATAACCGATAATTTGACTAAAACAAAACCGAATATTTGACATTAACTTCCTTTCGCATGCCTTTCAAATAATTAAAATTATGTATTAACATTTTTTGTATCTTTAATAAAATAAATTAAAAATGCATTTCCGTCCACTTTGGTTTTTCAGTTTCCACTTACTTTGACTTGGAGCTTATCCCTAAAAGTCAAATCAGGTAAAAATTGAAATACATATAAAACGAAATTTAACCTTAGAGTAAATTTTATGGTGGATTTACTTGGGAAAATTTCACATGTTACGTTGAAAGCAAAAGAATGCATGGCACATGCAAATGTTTCAACGACGTTACCACCCATATCACTTTTACCATTTCTT
Source organism: Cochlearia excelsa (assembly GCA_963556525.1). NCBI lineage: Eukaryota > Viridiplantae > Streptophyta > Magnoliopsida > Brassicales > Brassicaceae > Cochlearia > Cochlearia excelsa. Next base: position 30,405,167 of record OY748327.1, on the reverse strand, counting down.
TGGTTTATTCTTTTTTTTTTATTTTCTTATTTTATATTCATTGTTCGATACTTTTGAATTTTGCATTGTACTACTAATATAATGCATTCTATTACTAATTAATGTAATATTTTATCAGCGTAGCTCCATTTATTTTCTACACGCACATTAAAAAATTGTCAAGACGAACTCTCTATCCATTGATATGTTTTAGTCATACTAGGATAGAATCCGCGCGTTGCGCGTGATATCCTACAAAATTTTATAGTAATTTCAAAAAAAATTATATTTTGTTTATGATGGTTGATTTTGTAATATATTTTATTATTGTAATATGTATTTTGTTTGACATTGAATATAACTAACTCATTTTATTTTACCAAATTAAGGAAAATAAAATTGTTCATTTGTAACTTTTGAAAAGTTATTTTACTTTATTATTATAAAACGATTAGAATATCAATATGTGATAAAATCTAATTTACAAAAAAAAAATTAAAAAGAAGTAAAGATTGTTGTGTATTCTTTTGATTTCTTTACTATTAATAATTTATTTTTGTCCACAATACATTTATTTTAGTTTTACGTGGAGATTTTAATCCGTTTTTTAAATTGCATCATAATTTGTTTTTTAATGTTATTAGAATCTTTTTATGTATTTTTGTTTATTTTATATGACGGTTATGTTTTCGGTGGATATTTTTATTGATTATTAGCATTTAGTTTAAGAAGATTATTGAGAACAATTTATATATTATTTTAATTTTATTATATTATTGCATCATAGTTTGTTTATTTATTTATTTTGCATTATAAAATTTAATATTTTAATTTTATTATAAAATTGCATCAAAATTTGTTTTTTTGTTTAATGTTATTAGAAACTTTATACGACGTCTATGTTTTCGGTGAATATTTTTAGTGATTATTAACATTTAGTTTAAGAAGATTATCGAGAATTAATGTATTATTTATATGTATGACTATGTAGTATTTGAATCTCAAATTTATAAGGTTTAAACTTTATTTATATATATATATTTAAGTTTAATTTTTTTTTTATATTTGTTATTGTATATAATATAATGCTTTATTTTATTCTTAAATGAGTTCATGTCTTTAATGATTTCTTATTTGATTTTTATTAGTATAAATGAATTTTATCCAATTTTTAATTTTAATTATGTATTTATTTTTTTTATTGTCAAGTGTCTCTCATATGGAGATAATTCTTCTTCTTTTATTGTATAGATAGATAGATTTAATTTATGTTTTATGTTGAGTATCTTCATTATAACAATATGATTTAATTTACGTTTTATGTTGAATTAATAAGTTAAGAAAATTGTGAATGAACATAATTTAATTACGAAACCTCGACAAACGAATTAAATTAGAAGGGAAGACTTATTTTATTTTATATTTAATTTTTAAAAGTAATAAAACACGTTCTTGGGTGCAAAAATCCGTTATCACGTATTAAACCCCAACTTAAAACGACGTCACATTATTGTACCGTTTTTGTGTGCTAGAAAGTAGGAACTGCCCAATATTAAAAGAATACACTACAAGAAAACAACCCGATTTCCGACGGATTTTCCGAGGGAAAAGTTTCCATCGGAAATTCCAAGGGAAAGAAGCCGTCGGAAAACTGTCGGAAATTTCCGACGGACATATTTTTCCGTCGGAAATTTCCGACGGATTTCCCATGGCTACTTTCCTTGGGAAAGCTGTCGGAATTCCCTTGAAAATTTCCGACGAAATTCTGACAGATATAGCCGTTTGAACCTTTCCGACGGTTTTTCGAGGATTAAAAAATGACCGTTTATATTTCTGACGGATTTCCGACGAATTTTTGAACCGTTGAAAATTAGCCGTTAAATCCCTCAGAAATCCGTCGGAAATCTGTCAGAAACTACAGAATGTTTTCCTATAAATACCTCTTTGCTTCTCATTCAAAACACACTTTTGTATATCATTCTCTCTCTAAAATTCAAAATAATTTAAATTTTTTAAATGTCTAACTATTATCGAGCATGGATGGATAAACCGAAGACGGATCCGGTGACAAATTTACTTACCGATGAATATGCTAACGGAATTGGAGAATTCATAGGCGTGGCTCAAAATCAACCGGAAAGCATTAGAACCGGTAAGTTTAAATGTCCATGTTCTCAATGTAGGAATTTGAGAAATGTTAGGGTAGATGAAGCATGGCCTCATTTGTATGCGAATGGTTTTATGCCTAGTTATAAGATTTGGTATTTTCATGGAGAAAGATCTGCAGTTTATGGAGCTCATAATTCTAGTGGAACATATATTGGCGATAGTTCAAGAGAACATAGAGTAGAAGAAGAAACTAGAGGTCATATAGGTAACACTGTTCAGATGGTCAATGATGCATATAGGGAAAATATGCAACAGTTTGACGGAGGTTATGATCAGGGTATTAGGATCGAAGAACCGAACTTGGAAGCACGACGTTTTTTTGATATGTTAGATGCAGCAAAACATCCTTTGTAAAAAGGTTGTCAGGAGGGTCTTTCCCCTTTATCATCCGCAAGCCGTCTAATGAGCATAAAGACGGATTATAACTTACCGGAAGAATGTGTGGATGCAGTTGCGAATTTTGTAAAGAGCGTTCTACCTGGAGATAATCTTTCACCAGCATCATACTATAACGTGCAAAAACTAGTAGCTGGTCTCGGATTACCGTATCAAGTTATAGATGTGTGCATTGACAATTGCATGATCTATTGGAGAAGAGACGAAAATCGGACTAGATGTCGTTTTTGTCGTAAACCTCGATATATGGAGACTAGTGGAACAGTCTCAGTTCCATATAAGCGGATGTGGTACCTACCTTTGTCGGAAAGATTGAAGAGGTTATATCAATCTGAGCGCACGGCTGAACCAATGAGATGGCATGCTGAACATACTACTACAAACGGGGAAGTTACGCATCCATCCGATGCACAAGCATGGAAACATTTTCAGGCATTATATCCAGAATTTGCATCTGAGCGAAGAAACGTGTATTTGGGGTTATGTACGGACGGGTTCAACCCTTTCGGAAAGCATGGAAGACAATACTCGTTATGGCGAGTGATCCTGACACCTTACAATTTGTCGTCTTCTTTGTGTATGCGTCGTGAGTACTTGTTCCTTAGCATTCTTGTTCCAGGACCTGAGCATCCGAAGAGATCCCTTGATGTGTTCCTCCAACCATTGATATACGAATTGCAAATGTTATGGGAACACGGAGTTGAAGCATTTGACGTTTCATGGCAACAAAATTTTCAGATGCGCGCAGTACTTATGTGGACCATAAGTGATTTTCCAGCATATGGTATGCTTTCGGGATGGACGACTCATGGTCGGTTGTCTTGTCCATATTGTCAAGATAACACTGATGCTTTCCAATTAAGACATGGACGTAAAACGTGTTGGTTTGATTGTCATAGGAGATTTTTGCCAAGTGATCATCCTTACCGTCGAAGTGTAAAGTTATTTACGAAGAAGAAGAAAGTGTATGATGGACCACCACCGGAAGCAGACAGTGATAATTTGTTGGAGCAGTTACGAGACTTTGGGGCGGAGAGAACTCCCGATTGCGGTGGTAACGGACATTATCCAGTAGATAGTTGTGGTGTAAACCACAATTGGCATAAAAAGAGTATTTTTTGGGATTTGCCTTATTGGAAAGATCATCTTCTAAGGCACAACTTGGATGTGATGCACGTTGAGAAGAATTTTTTTGACAACATCATGAACACCGTGTTAAATGTGCAAGGAAAAACGAAAGACAATTTGAAATCTCGTTTGGACTTACCTGAGATTTGTGCTCGACATGAACTTCATGTTAATGCAGATGGGAAAAGTGCTTTCCCAGCGTATCGGTTATCTAACAATGGAAAGGAAGAATTTTTCAATTAGATCTTGCATAGTGTTAGATTTCCTGATGGTTATGCGTCAAATTTGCGTAATCGCGTTGATTTGAGAGAAGGTAAATTTTCCGGAATGAAGAGTCATGATTGTCATGTTATCATGCAACGACTACTTCCATTTGCGTTTGCAAATTTGTTACCACAAGACGTTCATAAAGCAATTGCTTCTATCGGTGCATTTTTTCGGGATTTATCCACAAGGACACTAACATTGGAAGGGATTACCACACTCGATCGACAAATACCGGTAATTCTTTGTAATTTGGAGAAGATATTCCCACCTTCTTTCTTTGATGTGATGAAACATCTTCCGATTCATCTTCCAAGAGAAGCGGCACTTGGGGGTCCGGTTCAATACCGGTGGATGTATCCTTTTGAGCGATATATGTTTCATTTGAAGAAAAAAGTGAAGACGATCGACGGAGTCGAACCTGATTATGGGACCCTCTTGGAGGATGCTCATACAAACCGCAAAACGGGTTTGATTCAGGATCCGTTAGCTTCCCAAGTCGTTGAGATCATAAAAAAGAAGAAGACCGAGCGGATGACTCAACTATCGCAAGAAGAATCGGCGGATTCAAATGAACTATCTCGGGAAGAAATTAACCAAATTTTCTTCGAGGTAATTAGTATAAATTAATATCTTCTATATTGCAATACTTATAAACTAATACTAATAAATTTATTAATTTTACAGGCGACTCCGCCGTCTAAAGGTCGCATTTTCAGGTTAGGTAAAAGTTCTCGAAGTATTATTTCTTCCACATCGTCGAGTAACTACAACACAGAGATCCTTCAGGAACTCGAAAAGAAGGATGAACACATTAAAGCCCTCGAGAAAGCTAATGAGGATATAATGGCTCAAAACACTGAGATTCGAGAGCAAAACTTGGAGATTCTTCGTCAACAAGCCGAAACTACAAAGTTCCTAGCCAAAATGAAAGACAAATTCAACATTAATTAGTTTTTTTTAAATGTTTTTGTTGTTTTAAAAAAAATTTCGTTTTTGTATTTTGTTTTAAATGGTGTATTATATAATATGGGATTTATTTTAAATTATTATTTTTAATTTAAATTTATTAATATTTTATATTTTTTTAAATATTATTTTTTTTGTTGAAAATAATATTATCCCTCGGAAATCCGTCGGAAAAACATCCGTTGGAAATCCGTCGGAAACAAATCCGTTGGAAATCCGTCGGAAACAAATTCGTTGGAAATCCGTCGGAAACAAATCCGTTGGAAATCCGTCGGAAACAAAGCCGTGGGAAATCCGTCGGAAAACAAAATCCGTTGGAAATCTGTCGGAAATAAAGCCATTGGAAACCCGTCGGAAATGAATGTCGGAAATCTGTCGGAAATCCATCGAAAATATATCTGATAGATTTCCGACGGATGAGTTTCCGACAAACTTCCGAGAGTTTTTGTTGTCGGAAATTCCTTTGGGAATCCGTCGGAAAATTTCCGTCGGAAATCCCTCGGGTATTTCCGACGGAATTTCGACGGATTTCCTTTTCCGACGACATAGTTCCGACAAATCAATTTCGTTGGAAATCCGTGGGAAATCGTTGTTTCCGACGGATTTACGAGGGATTTGTCCCTCGGAAATCGACAGTTTTCTTGTAGTGATACTTTTATTAATATCTTCTTGAAAAATGGTAATTCACCAAGTCATAATATTAATACTCTCAAGTCTTTATTAACTCTATGTTTGGTCCATGTCACATCTAAAAATGTCTCACTTTACTTTGAAAATCGTCTTGGTAATGACATATTTTAATGTTAAAAATATAGTACTAAGTTTAATCACAATTTTAATTAAACTTTATTAAATGCAAACAATTATATAAGAAGTCAAGTATATTTTATTAGTATAACATTATAACAGATTAAACTGTTAATTAAGGAGTTTAATTATTTTTGTATTAAAGTAATTTTTCATTAGTATTTTTTTGACTAGATAAAATTATTAATTAGGGAACTTTAACATATTTGGGCTTAATATTTTTCATTTTGAAGTCAATATTTTACAATTACGTTGAATAATTCACCTCCCACAATTCGAACCCTTCTCGAAGGATCCATGAGAGACCGCATCAGAATTCGATCACAACCCTTTAGCTATATAAATTGTTCCAATACTATTATTCATCCAAATTTAAATTGTTGTTGTAATTTAGTAATTCATATTAATTTTGAAAACGTAAATCAAAAATATGTAAAACTTATAGAGTTTTATACAAAAACTAGGTTTTTGATCACGCGGATTTAAGTTTATAAATTTGTTTAATATATTTTGATGTTTATTATTTTTACTTATTTTATTTTCATATAACTAATCACGGGTGGATGTAACATTATAGCATATGGGTCAATTGACCCCTATGGAATTCTAGTTAAAATAAAAATCCTTGTAATATTTCAATAGAAAAATTATAAATAGATATAAATTTAGCTTATTGAACCCTAAGATATTATATCTAATTCAAATTGACCCCACTCATTTTTCCGGCTGGCTCCGCCACTGATACTAATAATTTTAATTTAATTAGATTATGTACGTTTGAATTAGCTAAATCTTGGTTAACTAAATCTTTAATTTATTCCTTTAGCGAATTTTAATATTGACATACATCTAAATATTAACTTTCTACATATTTTTTAAAATGATTCGTATCTAATTTAAATTTTCAAGAGTAAAATTAAATACTTCCCTCAGTTCGCATATAATAAGATGTTTGAGAGTTTTATTATTGTTTTTTTATAAGATGTTTTGAGTTTTTCAAGAAAAAAATTAAATGTATTTAATTATTTTTGACCAATTATATGATGTAGTATTCTTTTGTAATAGGTTGAATTTATTTAATTATCTATTAGCTGTTAATTTTTCATCTAAAAAAGTTGATAAAAAAGATTTTTAAAATTTAGACTAGAATTTTAACTAAAACATCTTATATATGAAAATAGAATGAGTATTTATTGGTTAAATGTTGATACATCAAATTTTGTTAATTATAGTTATAAGATTCCATACCTCTAAATATTTATGGGTTACAGTTGTGATAAGAAACACAATAGGTGTCACGATAAAAACTTTTTTTGTTACAATCCATTTCAAAATCATCAAAATCAAAACACGAAAATGGTTGGATATGAAGAGAAAAATTTTAAACACTTATTATTCTAACAATTAACAAATCAAATCAATTTCTTCACAAAGAATAGTTCTAGTTTTAGTTTTATGAACTTGTATGGTTCTATAAAATATGTATGCATATTTATAGTTGTAAGTAATAAAATAGATAAAAAAATTCTTATTTTAATATTAAGTAATTTTTCATTTTTCGTTATCTGAAAAATACATTAGTCTTTTTGGTATTTATTCTTTTTTGATGTTTAGTTTTTTAATAGCTACTATTTTTCTATTATATTTTGAGTTTTCCAGAAATGTATGTTTTGAGATTTTGTAATTTATTTTAATTTTCCTAAAGTGTAATAAGACCAATAACAATTTTGTTAATTTTTTTTTGAATTTTCCAAACATGAATATTTTACAATTTTGTAATTAACTTATTTTCAGTCTTCTTAAAGAAAAATAACATCTTACATTTTTGTTGTTATTAAAAAAAACATTAGCCTTTTTGTTATATATCGTTGATGTTTAGTTTTTCTCATAACCACTACTTTTCTATTTTATTTTGAGTTTTCTAAAGGTGTACCTTTTGATATTTTGTAATTTGTTAACTTATTATAATTTTCTTACAATGTAAGTAACACCAATAACAAATTTGTATGATGTATATTATACAATTTTCCAAACACGTATGATGTATATTATACAATTTTGTCATTAACTTAGTTTATATTTTTTAAAAAATTTCATGTTATACAATTTTAACTTTTTTTTAATTTTATAAACATGTACATTTTTGTAATTAACTTATATTTAATTGCTTAGAAATTTTAACGTTATACTATTTTGTACTTTTTTGAGTTTTCAAACATGTATATTTTACTATATTTTTTAGTTAACTATTTAGATGATGACTTGTAAACTAATTAGTGATTATTTTTAATCATATGTGGATACCCTTAGCATCAATTAGCTTCAACTTTTATTAGTAATAGATTAGAATGTAAATTTAACCTATATATTTGGATATAAAATAATCATTAATTAAATACTTTTAAACCACTTTTTCCGGAGAAAAAAATTAACGGTTGTTTGGTTTTGACTTTTTATATTCATTAGTTCAACATATTTTCTTATTTAGACCGCATGTGCATATTTTACTATTTTACAAGTTTATGAAACCGTAGCTTAACTCATTTTGTAATTAAGTGACATTGTTTGCATGGTCTTTAGATTTGTTTTAGAAATTTTTGGGTTTTGTTCATTTATATTTTGATTTTTAAAAAACATGGTTGGTGCTTTTTCTAGTTTTTATATTTTTGGTATGAATCAAAATCATATCACTTTAGCTTAATGAATCAAAATCATATCACTATATATTTTTTCTCTCTATTCTTTTAAATTAAAATTGAAAAACCTAATGTCAAATTGATATGAATCAAAATCATATCACTTTATCTTAATAAAATTATATAGCTTCAAAGCTTTTGTAATAATTTTACGAATAATAAATATAATATATCTTAGACTTTTTCTTTAAGTTCATTACTTTCATACACAAAAGTACTACTATTTAATATTTAATAGATTGTTAGTTGTTTTAAATAATAAATAATTATTTAAAGTAACTCGAGTAATTTCCTTTTTAAAGACGTAAAATTTGATTATTTGGCTTTGAAAATTATGATAATTATTTGTATAAAATATAAATTATTTGTATACAAGACATAACTTGAAACATTTATAACAAGAACCTTTCTTACCTTATGTTTGAGAATGTTTCTTTATTAGTTTAACACTGATACGTTTATGGTTACATTCATCTTCTTCTATTTCCTCATCAAATCCATCATCATCAATTTATCATCACAAACAATGCCTAAGAAAATAACATATGTTTGCACTATAGATATAATAATTTAATTTAGATATTAAGTGAAGTTAGATTTTGAGAAGATTTCAAAATATTAAGCTCTTTGTAACAAACAAAAGTAATTAAGAGTTAACTTTCATGTCATACATATTCAGGAGCTTATAAATGATACAATAACACTAAATTGAAATAAAGACAAAACATCAACCAATCATTTGTCTTTGTTTCACCAAAAGATTTTCCTAATTAAGATTCTTTATCCATTATCGGCTTCTACATTCCGTCTGCAATAGCTTGGACCTCCTCCATCGCTATAACCGCTATCGCCAACTTATCCACAACTTTCTTCAATTTCTTTTGCTACAATACATAACCAAAAAACTAATCATTTTAGTTCGCTCTATAGTAAAACCAACATAATGTTAACACCAAGTTGATTCCAAGATAGTGTAAATATGAAAAATTATTTAAGCTAAAAGTTTACTTACCAAGAGTTTGACTTTGTTATTGATCACCTTCTTTGGCATGTGTGGAAGATTTTTCACGGTCGCAGTCGCCACATCGTCATCCTTCTTTGACTTCTTTGGCCTACCACGACCCCTCTTCACAACCGCGACTCGCTTTGAGTGATCCCTCTTCACAACGGCATTAGACGCAACCATTAACGGATCTCTCTTTCTTTTAGAACAAGCGGTGGCCATCATAACATATGCGATTGGCTTCGTATGACGGCTACTTTTCCTCCTTGGCTGAGGAGAATCGACACCGTTCGGCTGAGAATCGGGATTAGCCTTTGGAGGTTGAACAAGAGGGTATTGGTGAGGGAAAGTAGCGGCGGTAGCGGTGGAGACGGCGGTAGCGGCGGAGACGGCGGTAGCGGCGGAGACGGCGGTAGCGGCGGAGACGGCGGTAGCGGCAGAGACGGCGGTATCGGCAGAGACGGCGGTATCGGCAGAGACGGCGGCGGAGACGACAGTAGCGGCGGAGACGGCGTCTTCTCCAGTTGTATGGGCCATTGGAAGTGGCTGGTAACACATTCGAAGTATCTCGCGACACATTGGAAGTGCTTCAAGATACATAGAAGGTGGTTTATCACCAATTTCATGAGTCCTTGAAAGAATGTCCAAAATTTTCTCTATCTAGCAAAAATAAAAATCACAAAAGACTATCATGTTAACGATAAAGTCAAAACTGTGAAAGAAAATAGCATTTTTTTAATGGGAAAGCTTTAATCATCTATACTATAACTTAAAAATAAATACTTTTTTGGTCTTTTTAAAAAAGTCAAAACTTTAGTAGCATATTTTTACAAGGGTGAGCTTAAAATCATCTATATAAACAACATAGTAATCAAAACTTTAGTAGAACACATAGCATATTGAATTGGCTGAATATTACTATCAAGTCTAGTAATTGAGCTTCAAACACTTATTTTAAAATAATTAGCCCATATAACACAAAACAAATCTTAAATAAAAATTTGGGTCGATAATGACCCTACCCCTTGTTTAATTCGCCGGCCTGACGAGGATGAGATAGGTGACACATATCCAGTTGCTTGAAAGATTTCTATCAAGAACAGAGAGGTATCTCTTCCACAATAGTTGTACTCGAGTGAAGAAGATATAGTTGGATTTTGAATATATCGCTATTTGTAATCTATAATGAAGAACAAAGAGAGAAAAGATGGTGAGTTTATTTATGTAGAACAGATACATGGCAGAATTAATAGTCACACACAAGCAAAAACTAAGAGGTCAGATTTTCTTCCATTTTTCTTCAATATCGACTATTAAATGATTGTAGTTGATGTTAATGTGTATATTAAGTTCCATTTTTCTCAATCCTATTTTAGTTGATGTGTCTATTAATGTCTATGTTTTTCTATGTTTTTCTTGTATAAATAAAAGAGGAGAAGATGACAGAGCCTCAAACTGTGCTCCTTTTGGTGGGAAAATGGGTGAGAACCGAGTTTGGTACCTCCATTTTTGAATCAAAACGAACTTTCGGTCTGCGAGTTTCAGGGAGGACAAAGTTCACTGAACTCATCTCTATGGTCACCCATAAACTTGACCTCGACGTCCGTGCACAGAGTAGTTTTGAGCTACATGTGGCCTAGATTTTTAATGATGGATGGTGACAGGGATGTTCCACATGTTTTTGTTAACATAGATGATGACGTCGACGTCTTTGTAACACTTCGAGCAGACATAGAACAACTCTCTCTTTGCGCAAGCATAACAGAGATATCACCCCGCATAGAAGAAAGTAAGTTAGGAGTTTCTCTGTTTTTATGACTATTTATCATTAATATTCACATATAATATTCACTAGTTAGATTTCTGTCAAGATGTAGGTTCAAACAACGTCCTCTTGTCCAAACTGAGTGAGGATGGAGGAGGTCAGACAAGCAACGTTAACGACGCCTCACATAATGGTGTGATGGTTGTGTATGGAGGACAAATCCATACACATACGAGTGGCAGCGACAATGAAAGTAAGTACCGAACCAAACTTCACAAGGTTTATTGACAATTTTATATCAACCTAATATATTGAGTTGTGTATATAGGTGAGACAGGGATTAGTGCTAAACTACAAACCTTTGATAAATGTAAGAATGATTTATATGAAACATGGTTGTATATGTTTAATATAATTTTATAAACACATGTGCAATACTAGATGAGCCATTAATTACCAGAATATATCACGTATAAAATAGTCACATATACTCTTAATATAGACATCTTTTAATATAAACATCTATTTATATGAGATTTAATAAAGTGTTACATGTAGTTATAGTCTATTATTAAAGTGGTTATATACCAATATAAAAGTGGTTACATATAGTTTAAATATATATATATCTATTTGAATACATATTCGCCTATACCATCAAGCCATATAGATAGATATATAAATATAATAAACATATATAATGTGCATATATTCACCTATACCATTAAGCGATTCCTTATTTTATAAGCTCTTGACAAAATTAAATGTGTACGTTATATTACAGTGCCTGAGATTCAGTTAGTACCCTACTTTCCTCCGCAGACAATACAATCAGTTCATTCACAAGGATCTCGAGCAAGACCTTACACGAGAGCAGAGAAAGGTAAAGAGGTTGCAATGGATGATGATTTGCAGACACTAATAAACCAAGACAACACCAACACTAATATGGATGGTGTAGCTGATGAGATAGGAGGTAACTCTTGTAACCAAATAAATTATAGTTTAAATTGTAAGCGTAAAAACTTTCAAACAAATATGTTTTGTATAGGAGGTTTGATGGTGTACCCACATATTGTTATTGATTCTCAAGATAATAGTGCTTTACATATGAAAATCGGAGGTAACACATATTGGGTACAAAGAAAATTTGTTTCATAGAATCATCCATACTTAACAGAGAAAATTTGTTTGAAAATGTAGAAAGTAGCAACCCGCCTTTGGTGTACGAAGAATCTGTATGGCAAACCATTTTCAAAGAATTACGAGGCATTGGGGTGGAGTTAAAAGAACGACCAGCAGGGTTTGAGACGGCCATCGGATATACATCTGAAGAATCCATTGATCCACACAAACCTCCTCTTGAAAACCCTGTTTTGAGTGACAGTGACGACCTGGCAGCCGATCCAGATACAGTCATGGGAAGTGCAATGGGAAACGTGGAGAGGCTGATAGCTGAGGAGTTTGACCCTGTTGAGCCATTAGTTTGGCGTGACCCTAGAGATCTTGTGCCCGAAGAAAGTAAATGATTTATCATTTTCCGGCTGGCTTGTGGAGAATTAGACATCTATAATGATCTTTATAATCACCTTTTGTGCTCACGAATATCTCCCCAAACTAAATAGTCACCCAGAACATTACTTCATATTATGTATATATAGACATTTATTATTATTATATGAGATTTACCAAAGTACGTATATTGTAACAGACACCAATATACATCTATTTATTTGCATATATGGTGATGATATTTTGTACAAATATACAACTATTAATAACATAACTATTTATGTGTAGGTATCCGCGGAGAACAAGGTATGGAAGGAATATACGTTGGTTGTGTGTTTAAGGACAAGGCAGACTGTAAGATGAAGATGACATTAAGCACCATCAAACTAAAATACGCTTTTAGGATACATCGCTCCTCGCCAACATTTGTGGAGGTGGTTTGCATTAACCTTGATTGTCCTTGGCGCGTGTATGCTTCTATTATCCAAGGCACTTCAGAGTTGGAAGTTCGAAGTGTCGAGTTTGTCCACGTTTGTTCTGTAGATGATCGTCGATACTACCATAGGCATGCAACAGTTGAGGTATTGGGGGAACTCATGATGCCGCGTTTTGTTGGCGGGAGGAGGAGACCACCACCATGTGAAATACAACGCATAGTTCATGCAGAATACCAAGTCCGTATTACAGACTGGAAAGCTTGAAAATGCAGAGAGGTCGCCATGGAGAAAGCGGTCGGGTCAATTGTTGGGAGCTACGCATTGCTTCCCTCATATATGGCAAACCTTGAGGAAAAGAATCTTGGTTCTGTGTGTAGGCTGGAGTGTGAGACCGACGAGAATGGTGGAAGAAGGTTCAAGTATCTATTCATATCCTACGGCGTAACTATTAAGGGATTGCGCTATTTACGTCCAGTAATCCTCATAGACGGTACACATCTTCGTGGACGGTACGCTGGATGCCTATTGATTGCAAGCGGGCAGGACGACAATATGCAAACATTTCCTATCGCATATGCGGTTGTGGATAGTGAAAACGATGCATTGTATGAGTGGTTTTTTAGGTGTTTGTTGTGCGTGGTTTCAGATGATCCTAATCTTGTCTTTATATATGATCGACATCCAAGCATAAACAAAGGTTTAGCTAAGGTAACAAATAAGCTATTATATCAAAAGTAAATAGTCTAGTACTTAATCTTAAAGATGAATGTTTACTATTTTATAGTAAGCTAAACCAATAAATAGTCACCAATACTCTATATAAAGTCACATATACTCTTGTAGTCATTTATTTATTATTAACCTTGTAATAGTAATCTAAACCAATAAATAGTCACATATACTCAATATGTAGTCACATATACTCCATTTACCCTTGTAGTCATTTATTTATTATTAACCTTGTAATAGTAATCTAAACCAGTAAATAGTCACATATACTCTATATATAGTCACATATACTATATATATAAACGATTACATATACTTTTTGTTCTTATAGTAATTTATTTTAAATTACATATACTATTTAATAGTCAACTATTTTAATCTTATAGTCCAAATAGTATATAAATATATCATGGGCTTGTCTGGTACATCTGGCTAGAAATGTTGCAACAAAGTTCAGCCGTGAGAAGCTCCTCCCTGGATTAGTCATTCGATGTGGTAAAGCTTACACTGAGTATGAATGCGCCCAAATCTTCGGTGAAATACAAGCTCTAAACCCATCGTGTGCACGATATCTCCTTGACATAGGACTACCAGAATGGACTAGGGCCTACTTTGTCGGTAACCAATATAACATTATGACAACGAATACTGCTGAGTCATTGAACAACGTGCTGAAAGAGTGTCGAGAACTTCCCATTGTAGCCATGTTGGAAGCGATTAGAATGAGCTTGCAAGGATGGTTTAACCGTCGAAGGTTTGTTGCAAGTAGACACAATCACTCACTCACTCCTCGTGTTAACAAGATGATTGATCCAATCTTTGATGAGTGTCTCTTCATGAAAATATTTCAAATCAGCCCATACGAGTTTGAGATACATGATAGAATTGGTGCAAAGTTCCTGGTGAACTTGGGGGCAAAGTCGTGCAGCTCTAGAGTGTGGGATGTTGAGAAGATCCCGTGTACACATGCGTTAACAGTTGGGCATGAAACATATATGGTTCAAAAGATCTAATCTCTGATAAGTTTCATAGTGGATTCTGGGAAAATACATATGGAGAGGCAATATATCCTTTCCCACAACCTGTTGTCACCAATCCACGCGTGTTACCTCCATGGAAAAAACGCCCACCAGGAAGGCCTAAGAAGCAGAGATACAAGTGTAGGGTGGAAGCTAAGGTATGAATCAACTTACCCACAACTCTAAAAAAAATGATGATTGTTGAGCTCAGAAAATAATAGTCATCCATTTTATTTTTTTGGCAGAAGGGTGGAATCCTTAAAAGGACTTGTACACGGTGCCTTGGTCGTGGACACAACAAAGCAACTTGTAAAAAGGCACTAAGGGAAATGCAGACGAAGTAATCCGTTCTGATCAAGTTGTGGGTGGGGAAATTCATACAAGCATCTCTTTTGGCGGCAATGTGAAATAGCAGGATATTTTTGTACCTTTTTGCGGTGAAATAGTGTGCTATTTCATTATTATGTTCAAAACAATGTTTATGTTTTAAGCTCGTTGTCTGTGATGAACCCTTCCATATTTTGTTATGTATTATGTTCAAACCTTTGTTATATGTAGGGGTGGGCGTTCGGGTACCCGTTCGGGTTCGGGTCGGGTTCATTCGGGTTTCGGGTTTTCGGGTAGAGGACTATAGAACCCGTTCAGTTTTTCTATAATTTTTTCGGGTTCGGTTCGCGTCCGGGTCGGTTTCTTTCGGATTCGGGTCGGGTTCGGGTACCCGAAACTATAAGAAAAACTCCAAAATTATATAATAAAATATTTTAAAATATATATTTTATTAAGATAATATGAATTATACACAATTAAAACTATACAAAAATATCTAAAAATAATCAAATTATACAAAACTACTCAAAATATAAGAAAATATGTTAAATATTTGGATATATAAGTTACTATAAATATAAAATTACTAAGATTTTTATATATTTAATTATATTTCGGGTACCCATTCGAGTTTCGGGTCGGGTCGGGTTCGGGTTTTCGGGTCTTGAGATATAAAACCCGTTCGAGTATTTGGTTTGTTTCGGTTCGGGTTCGGATCCTTATTTTCGGGTCGGGTTCGGTTCGGTTTTTCGGGTTCGGTTTTAATGCCCACCCCTAGTTATATGCAATGTTATTTTGTCTTCTTAAATCAAATTCGAACCTTTGGTATTTAGTGTTGGAATCAACTTAATTTGTGTAACTGGTTGGCTATAGTTGGCTATAATGTCTAATTGGTGTCTTCTTAATTGTATAGTTAGTTGGCTATAATATAGTCATATTATAACATAGTCATATTATAACATGTAATAAACTGATTTATATTTTCTATAACATAGTCCAATGAGTTAGTATGTTATAATAGTATATAATGAACTAAATTACAGCCCATACTGACACTTATATCAACATGATCCATATGTATATTTGATTTCAGCTCATATGTATATAATATGTATAATCATCTATAAGTGTATATATAACCATCCATAATATGTATAATGTGCATATGTGTAGATGTATATACATCTATTTTGATATAATAGATGTATATACTATTCGGTTATAATAGATTAAATAGATATATTTTGATATAATATATATATTTTGATATAATAGATGTATATACATCTTTCATAAATATATATAAATGCACATAAATAATGTGCATATTTATTTATTAGACATTCATAAACCAATCATCATCAATATAACCCTTAAACACCCATACTCCTAAATCCTAGATAATAAACACTAAACCCTAAACCCTAAACCCCTAAACACTAAACCCCTTAACCCTAAACCCCTTATACTAAACCATATGTAAGATATATAATGTTTTTATTTGTTAAGCATTCATCTACAATTTGCACATATGTATCCATCTAAAATATATGTCTATAAGTACTCATTTAATATTTAATCCATAAAATAGTCGTCTATAGTTAGGTGATTGATCCAATCTTTGATGAGTGTCTATTCAAAAAGATAGTCTTCTATAGTCATCCATAAAATAGTCGTTTATAGACGTCTATTAAGTAGTCGTCTATGGTCATCCATAAATAGTCGTGTATAGACATCTATAAAATAGTCGTCTATACTCGTCCATAAAATAGTTGTCTATAGTTGTCCATAAAATAGTCGTCTATACTCATTTAATGTGCATATTTCTTTAATAGTCATCCATGAAATAGTCGTCTATAGTAGGATAACAATAGGGTATAAAAATAGCCGGATAATACTACTAAAATAGATAACCACGTCATTAGTTTTAGGACATGTTAAAATCTAAATAAAAGTATAATTATTACAAAGTATTTCAGACCAAACATTAAGGTTTAAAAGAGTTTAAAAGAGTTGGGATGTTTAAACAAACGAGATACATAAACGACGACATCTACTCGGCATGGGTCCTCATAATTGCGTCGTACAATTCAACCGCGTAATGCTGCGATGCACCTTCAATTTGCGCGCGGCTGAGCTCAATGTTGTCGTCTAACTTGTTTTCAGCGTGTAGCAGCAACAACATCAGAGATGCGATCCCAGTCAGACCTGGATAAGAAGTACAGTTAAAAGGTATTACAAAACAAACTTAACAAAAAAACAACAAATACATATTGAGTTGCCTTATTAACCTTGATCTTCTACGTGAGTCTTCAACTTTGGTCCGATTATCACAAATGGAACCATCGTATCATGTTTCATCTCGGAGTTGTATGCCAGTTGTCTAGTAACATATGGTAGCGCAGAAGCAAATGGTGAAAGAAGCACTTCCACCATTGGGGCCTCGACGACATCCTGGTTACAATCGAGAACGGTGAGTTGGTGTTCCGACAGGTTGACCACAACCCCGATCCAATGTTTTTCCTCCATCAAGAAAGGACATAGAAGTGTGTCCACCTGCGTGTACAGTTTCCTCCTAGACATTACATACTTGACAAGTTCTTCTTCGATTGGCAGTTTCTTACGTCCCTTGTGTGGATCAATCAACTCGTGCAACAATCCGATGTCATTAAGAAACGTATGGTCCAAGAAGTCATACTTCGGTGGGTTATTTGGCAAAGAATGTTGAATTACGTTTGAATGCAAGTACGACACAAGGACATCCATCGTCTACAACAAAAAATTGTATATACATAGTCAAATAACGCCTCAACTTTCAAGGTTCAAAATAATATATACTAAAAACTTACAAGTGTGGAAGTAATTTTGGCAGGGACAAGAAGCTCCATGAAGTTACTCTCTAACAATGTGTGTCCATCATATTTTGGGCAATAGTTGTTAAAATAGCTAATATTTTAACAAATTGAAATAAAGAACTATGCAATACAAAATTTGACATATATGTTACCCAGGCTTTTGCATTAGTTTTGTTAAGAAGTCAACCTGCTCTTTTGTTGGTTGTTTGAACATTGCAGACATTATGCATTGTTTTCCTTTAACTGGTAACCCAACAACATATCCATCTAACGACGAAGACACGACTTTGGTACGCTTACTCCTCCTCCCATAAATCTTTGTTATGGGGTGTCTTTTCTTTAGTTATTGTGTAAGTCCAAGAGAAAATGTTGGGGGTTCAACAGGATGTGATTCATCTGCTGCGACTTGCAGTATGACTTGCAGTATAGGTTAGTATATAAATTTATATTTATGGAATATGTGACTATTTCATTGTATTAGTCAACTTTATTATAAATATCTAACTATGTAACATATGTTAACTATCTATTTACACCGCAACTTTAACTTCAAAGCCAAGTATGTTAACTAAAGTTAACTCATAGTTAACATAGTCGATTAAATAGCAAACTAATCTCTATTCAATTAAATAACAAACTATCTATTTACACACCATATGAAATATGTGACTATTTCATTGTACTATTCAACTTTATTATAAATATCTAACTATGTATTCCAAATATTCAACTTAGCATATATGCATAAAAACTTACGGTGATTGACGGAACCGCTTCTGAATCCTCTTGATTCACTACATCATTTTCTGGTTCCACATACCCTAGGAGTATAACTTCATTATTTGGTTCCACATACATTAGCTGACTATGATGACTATCTTCTACATCTTTCGGGTACTGAAATGTAAAACAAAACAATGAATCAGTATTGTGCACCCCAACTTTAACTTCAAAGTCAAGTATGTTACAAACTTGGTCCAAAGGTTGTGGTTCAGAAGATGTATTGGGAAAGTCGTCCTCAACATTTAACTCCGACTATGAAGGTGTCACAACACCTTGTTCATGAAAAATACAACATCCAAAGATACAACAAACATTTATAGCTATTTCACATAATAGAATAGTTGTTTAAACTAATTATATACGACTATTGTGTATGTAACTATTTCTATAACCAGATAGTATATTGTGTATGTAACATATCAAATTTATACACCATACATATGTAACTATTAAATAAATAGACTAGTTATCTATATGTTAATAACATATTATTTACCTTATTACCAACTTCAGGGACAGTGGAATTGTTTTCAAAGACCATCTTGAAGACTCCAATTTGATTAGTCTCCTGGTTCACCTCATGGACACGATCGGCATATACGATAGTTTCATCGTTCGGAGTCAATTTGTCCTTGGTCCCTGAGACTAGACTTTGTACCGGGACCGGAGATGTATCACCATTGAAACAAGTGTGGACATCATCGCCACCATCCGAGTCGTCGTCAACAACAGCGTTGAGATCCTCCAGCACGTTCCTAACCATACTATTTGGTGAGATATCATCTCTTTGCCTAGTACCCTGACACCCGTCTGATGGAGAGTTTGCATCGTTTCGATTAGGAGTTCTGTGAGAACTACTTGACACTGACACGTATGGTGGAATCTGAGATGTGGCATCTGAACGTATATGGGGGTTCTGAAGTCCACCAATCATCCGTTCCAAAGCACAAAACTCCAGAACCACATCAGTCTGAAGTTTGGTAAATGCAAGGTCAAACATAGTCTACATCTTGTTGGCCAAATCTTCGGTTATATTTTTCACCCTTTCATAGCACGCATCACCAACATCACCAATTATCTTATTAATATCTAAGTGGGAGCATTCAGCTTCTTCTCCTTTCCTAGATTTAATGACCACATCCGCTGTCCTTACACCTCCACTCCAGGATTGGTGTGAAAACTTATGTTTAGACCGTATCAGGCTAAGCATGTAGTCAACCGGTTCGTCTGGTTCGTCATTGCCCATTACAAGCTTTTCCACTCCATGTTGATCTGCTCCAGCCTCCATTATAGATATTACATCTCCCTAATAAACGTATAAAATATACAAAAATACTTCAGAACGCTACATGTGTGTAAATAAACATGAATACAAAATATGTAAAACAAACATATATTTGTGTAAAACAAACAAATATAAATATTTGTGAAAGTAGTTAGGTATACTATATTCGGAAAATAGAGAATTTCACAACAAATGTATGTAAGGTTGCTTTTGTATACATGTCTTCCTTTGTCATCCTGGTAAAGCTTACGAACAAGCGGCATGTAGAGATTAATAGGTTTTGTGACAATCCCCTTGACAATATACAACTGCTCATCATCAAATTCGGTTGAAGAAGAAATCTCTGGATCTGTCGTTAGAACATTGGGTGAACATGCGAGAACCACCATTTGTAAGGCATGGGTAAAACCTTGTATTGCAGCAGATTACTGTGAATATTTGTGTATCAATGTAGACTGAATGGTCACCATAGTCATATCAAATGATTTCCGACCCCAAGGAAACGCTAAAAACCTATCAATGTTCCTCACCAGTTCTACATGTTCTAGTGTGACCTTCGCTTGACCAGAAGTGCGACATAATACACCATCTACAATCAACAATAAAGCCAGCCACATCCTAGTGTCTCTGTCTTTATAAGGCGCACCACTAAGTTTCTCCTCAATCCACTTTGGTGTAGGAAGAACCTCTTGACCAAATAGCTTTTTAGCAAACTCTTTTGTGCTTTCAGTCACTACGAGTTCATCCTCATTAGTCAACTGAGAACAATTGAGACCCGTCACAATCGCAAACTCACGAATTGAGAACCGAATAGGTTGACCACCATACAATACCCATATTTCATGGTTTTTCTTGGTAATAAGATGTTTGCAAAGTAGGAAATGGGCAAACTTGACAGAGAAGGCTATCTTGTTCCCTATCCCCAATAATCTTCCGAACTGTGAACCAATCAATGCATGTATCTGGTCCTCAGATGCAGAGAGATATTTGGAAGATTTACAAATATCTTTATATTTACATTATTAGTTATTTTATTATTAAGATGTTTTCTTTTTCTTATTTGGAATATTCTAGGGCTTTCAATATTTATTATAAATAGGTCATCTAAACTTATGTTGTAATTGAGACTTTGATTGATTAATAAAGAGCTTTGGCTTTTATGAGAAGAGTATTCTCATTCCTTGTTATTGATTTGATTAGATTCATCAATACAAGAAGACCGGTCTCAAACGATCCTTACGGATCCTTTGATTGAGCGAAGCAGGTCCCAAGTGAGGATTCTCTAGAATCCCTTGGTTGAGCTGGCAGGTCCCAAGTGTGGATTCTTGAATCCCTTGGTTGAGATGTGTTTATCTTTTATCGTATCTTCTGCTACATCATCCTCTTCCAATGATTTCTTCACGAGCTCTAGATAGTTTAAACTGAAGTAAGAGTTAAACTTCTTCTTCAATGGTTCGTGCCCGTGAAAAAACATTCGCGGAGGCAATGACGGTTTATCTCCTTTTTGTCTGAAACATAATATGATAAGTTAGGTTCCCCAACTATCATATAATCAAATCCCCAATACCATGGTTTGAACTATCGAAAATCGAATCTATAATCCTAATCAAACAAAACCAAACGACTGTCTAAGATTAAACTTCACATTGTACCTTATCCGATTCTTTCCAGAAACCGTTTCTGAACCAATTTCTCCAACAGTCTTCTCCAGAGTAGAAATTTTCCGGCCACGTCTCGACTTCTCTTTCGTATTCAACATTCCACTTTCTTAAAATCGATATCGACGGAGATAAAGAAGATGATATCGAGATTGGAAAGATGATTCTCTCCAAACCGCCGTCGTTGATACCAACCGAAGTTTCGGACAAAATCCGTCGTTGTTGAGAAAAATCGGAAAGGGCCTTTTCTAAAAATTGGAGAGGAACCAAATATATTAGGTTACATAATACTAACTTAAAATCTATATCGATATAGATCAAGATATTAACATTAGAAAGAAGATGAACATTGTTTATTAGGTTTTGTAAAAGAAAAAAGAGAAGTGACTACAGACGGTTGATAGCGCATGTGTCAGAGAAATTTTTTAAAATTTTGATAAAAAATGAAGACTCCAAATAACGGTTATACACGACATAGGGATATAATAGTCTTTCCACATCCCCTAGAAGACACCTTTTGAAATAGCAAATATACCATCAAGATAGTATTATACAGGCTAATATTCATTTTTTTTAAAGCAAACTTAAATCATCTATAAACAACATAAAAATCAAAATTTTAGAAGAACACATAGCATATTTTTTAAAAGGCAAGCTTAAATCATCTATAAACAACATAAAAACTAAAACTTTATAAGATAATACAGGTTATCTGTTCAAGGGCATGACTTAATCATATGTAAACAACATAAAAATTAAAACTAAGAAAAAAATCAGCGATTATGAAATCAAGTGACAAAAATGAAAATCAGTAAAGATTATGAAACAAAGAAATCAACCTTTAGAATTATGAAGAAACATTATACCTCTTTTGTGTGGTGGCTCCCTTTGTTTGTAAGAACCCTAGAAGATGAGAAGAGGAAGAGACGAGACTAGACGTGAAAGAAGGGAGTAGAGTGAGAGACTAAAGAAGAAATAGTTTTTCTATAAGTTAATAAACATATTTTTGTTAAAGTCACCTTTTTGTCAAAAAAATCTAAACGTAAACTAGTTACATTCAAAATTCTATATTTATAGAAAATAGATTTTACATGAATGTATTTTTGTTAAGTTTAAGTTTAAAAGTGTATTTTTGTTAAGTTTAAGTTTAAAAGTATAATTTTGTTAAGTTTAAGTTTAAAAGTGTATTTTTATAATTGTAAAATATGTGTTTAATATTTAAGTTTTAAAAAATAATAAAAAAACATAATGCTCTGAAGCAAATTTAAATTTGGAACAATTACAAAACTACACCATTTGAATTTCATTTCACAAAACTACATCTTTTAAAAAGCTCTTCACAAAACTACACCTAAATTCTAAAAATTAAATCCAAATTAAGCCTACCCACACAATCCTACCCCCTTAATACTATACCTTAAACACTAATTAGCGAACCCGAATGAAAAAAATTTTAATTTTAGTAATTTTTAAAGGATAAATCAAGCTTTTAAAATTTTGAAAGGATGTAAATATATAAAAATATTAAATTAGGTGTAGTTGTGTTAAAGGAGGGTTAAAAGGGTTTATTTTTGGGAATTCATCTTTAAATTTTGACTTAGCCCCATAAAATTTCGTATTTTTGATTTAATTTTTTTATCAATTTTATGAAAATTTTATATATAATGTCCGAACTATATATAGGAAAAGTATAAAACTCATTTATAATCTATAAACTTATAGTGTTGTAAAACTATAAAGTTTTAAATTTAACAAAATATTTATATTACAAAAATTAATATAATATGTCATTAAGTATATTTAATTTTTGTATTTAATTTTTGTATTTTAAACCTCTCAAAAACTTGAAAAACCCAAAAAAAACCCAATGACTGAGTAAAAATAAATATGGGTTTGGGTCGAATCTGACCAGACTACCCCAATTGATA
This sequence comes from Cochlearia excelsa, assembly GCA_963556525.1. Taxonomy (NCBI): domain Eukaryota; kingdom Viridiplantae; phylum Streptophyta; class Magnoliopsida; order Brassicales; family Brassicaceae; genus Cochlearia; species Cochlearia excelsa. Next base: position 30,381,458 of record OY748327.1, on the reverse strand, counting down.
TACCTATCAAAATACTACAAATATAAGTTCAAAACGGAGCAAATAGCAAAATATTTATTAAAATAACCTTAATATGTTATGTTAGTATATCTAATTTTATATAGGTTTATTAATATATCATAATTATAATTATAGTAATTTGGTGCCGTTTTCTCGTTTAATTTTCCCAAGCTTTGATTTCTATAATGTTTTATTATTATAAATACTAGAGAATGTTTAAGGATGATATCTTCAAATACTTTTTATTGTAGTTTTCACATACAATTTTTTATAAAAAATTTATTCAATTATTGAAATAAAATTTTATTCTAATTTTAGTTATATCTTAATTAATTGAAAAAATGTCAATTAAATCATGAACTTTCAAAATTCACCGAGAAAAGCATGAACTTTCACATGAACCATTTAAATCATATATTTTTCGTTGACTGACGTTTTAAATCATGAATTTTTTTTTGACTGAGACATAAAGAGTACAAAGTTGAGTTCGTTAACGGAAAAATTTGAGAGTATGCTAAATTCCAGCTAATTGAAGTGCTCAATTCTTCAAATAAATCTCAAACAGTGTCAAAATATTGCGTTAATAGACTCAACATTGGACTATTTTTGTTTACGTTGTGCTATTTTTGTTCCGGTAAAAAAAAATCATGATTTCAAACGCTAGTCAACGAAAAATACATGAGTTAAATGATTCACGTGAAAGTTCATGCTTTTTCGGTGAATTTTGAAAGTTCATGATTTAATTGACATTTTTCTCCTTAATTAATATATTTTCTGTTGATTAATGGAAATTATTGGTCTGGGTTATATTATAGTATTTATTATTGTTTTATTAGTGAATATACATTTCACTGTAACTATCAATCAAAAGATCGATAATAGATTAATTGTATACAAACTGAAAATAATATTAATTAAATTTGTATTCACTTGTATGAACACCATTTTTGTATAGAAGTTTGGAAAAACAAACATTAAGTCTTTTGTTTCATAATGTGTAAAAAGATATGAGACAACATTTCTGATGTCTCATGTGAACTAATGACCCATCTTTATTTAATCATCTTTGTACATAATAAAATAGCACCTTCAATTTAGTGAAACATGTATATCAAATTCGTATATATTAGAACTCATGCTTGTCTTAATAATCTATTGAACTTAGTAAATTAGACATGATTTTTTCGGTTATATCGTTACCTATCTTTTGACCTTAGCATTATATCGTTACAATTGTTCAACTCCGTTACTTTCAATTTATTCAACTTAGTTAATTACATCCTCTTTTAATCTTAATCATATTTTATACGTCTATTTCTCACATGTATCTTTTCTCTCTTATATGAAACATCATTGTAAGTTTTCCCTTTTCCTAGTTAATTTCTCAATTGTTTTATTGATATTTACCGGGAACTTATCGGTCATGTCAATTTATACATAAATTACATTTAATATTGAATTTCCTATACCAATAAACAAAATGTATCTAATTAGTACATTAATCGTTACTCCGTTAGTCAAACCGTTAAATATATATATATGTAGATTAACATTTTTTATTCAATATATATATTTTTTCTTTGAAATTTGCAAATATAATCAACATAGTCCAATGTGATGTTCCCTTAGTGGGGTGTGTTGTACCTAGGTTTGAATCCCTTAAATTTAAATTTTTAATAACTACCAATCAAAAATCGTTGCTGGGAATCAAACACGGGTCGGAGAGTTAAGTTACGAGTTCACGTCTCTCACTTACCACTAAGCCAAGATACAATATTTGTTATTTCTCTACGGTAAATATTTATATTGTACTTCTTAATATTTTAAAATTTTTATATAATTTTGTTTTCATTTAAATAAAACAAAATATATTTGTTAAATATAATTTTAAATTTTATTGAAATAGGAATTTATATTTAATTGAAAACTTGAAATAGAAATTTACCCTTTAAAAAAATAATTTGAAAAATAAATATAATTTTTAGAAAAAATTGAAATATAAATTTATATTTATTTCAAAAACATAAAAATAACATAAATTTAAATTGTGTAAAATGTGTTATAATGTGTAAAACATTTATTTAGGGGTATAATAGAGAAAGTGTAAAAGTCGCGTTTAGCGTTTCTAACTATTTCAGATTACTGAGCCGTCACTTAGGTCACACTCACTTAGTGAAGCTGAGAGATAACAACTGCGAGTGTGTGAGAGTGTTAACGGCGGCGAGAGATAATGGATGCAGAGGATCTCAAAGAAGAAGAAGAAGAGAAGGGGTACGAGGACTGGTGCTTCGTCTGCAAAGATAGTGGGAGTCTAATGCTCTGTGACTTCAAGTAACTCTCTCTCTCTATGTAATTTTGCCAATTAGTTAACCGTAGAGAGATTAGGTGAAGCAAAATACGAATTCTTTGACCATTTCCCGTTAGAGACTTAGGGTTCTTCAATTTCAAAAAATCAAGATTATATAATGAGATTTCCCCCAAACAAAGTGTTAGCAACATATTTGATAATTTTGAGATATGTATGCAATCAAAAATCAACAATTGTCTTATTGTGACAATAATTGCGCTTTGGTTATTTTTCCAGGGACTGTCAAAAAGTTTATCATACCTCTTGCGTTGAAAAGGATACATCGGCGAAAAAGAATGAAGAGTCGTTCATATGTGGTAAGTGAGATATTTGTGTCTTTTCTTTCTTTCTTTCAGTCTTTGCTTTTCCAGGAAATTATTAAGGGAAATTCTCATCAATAGCACTAAATAAAGTTTTTTTAACACAATTACCACACTTTTTCGAAAGTTTTATAAATACCATTAAAATTTTTTTTTTCTTATAATTACCACAAATCTTAAATTTTCAAAACTACACCCAAAACCTTTAAAATTATACCCTACCCCCTTCAAAACTATACCCTAAACTACCCCCTTCTAAAAGTGTTAAAACTCGTTTTTTGTAGTTGTGGTATTTTCGTAAACTACTATTTTTTTATGTTATTTTTGATATAAAAAACATTGTAATTGTATTTTTGTTATAAAAAAGTTTTTAATGGTATTTTTAAAACAAAAACTTTATTTTCGTGGTATTCTTGAGAATTTCTCAATTATTAATGTGTAAATTTGTAATTTCAATTATCAAAATGGCACAGTTGCTACATATGTAGTAGCAAGAGACCGAAGCTATGGTGTTTTTGTTGCCCACATTATGTATGTGAAGGATGTATCACTCGCGCTGAGTTTATTCGCCTTAAAGATGATAAAGGATTATGCAATGAATGCTAAGAATATGTGTTTTCCTTGCAAGAGATTCAAGAATATGCTGATGTTGAGGTATGTTCCAAACTTCTACTACAAAGTATATCGAATTTAATATCAAAGTCTGAATGTTCTTTTTTTACTGCTTGGCAGGACAAAACCATCTTGAAAGATCAGAACACATTCGAGTGTTTGTTTCTTATGCATTGGAAAGTAATTAAAACAAAGGAAGATATAACTTTTGATGATGTCCGCCGCATTTCAAAGTCACGGAAGAAAGGTGCCAAATTAATGTACAAAGATGACCCCAAATCTTCGCTCGATGGCGCAGGCTCTTCAAACTCGCGAAAGAAAAGACATATCGATAAGAAAAAATAAAATAAAAATATATTTTAACTTTGTATCTCCTTATTCATTGTTATTTTATCTTTTGTAAAACGTGGAAAATAATTTGATTGCCAAAATTTGTTTGTCAAAAAAAAAAACTTGGTTTTCATGTGGATTTGAACTGTAATTTATGTATACAAGTTGTTTAAACTATTCATTAAAATAACATTTGAGAAATCTCAAAATTTAGCATTTCAAATGCTCTAAATCGAATTTAAATTTAGCACTTTAATAAAATTCTATATATAATGTTCAAACTATATATAGGAAAAGTATAAAACTCATTTAATAAAATTCTATATACAATGTTCGAACTATATATAGGAAAACTATATAAGCAATAATATTTTCTAAGCAATAATATTCATTAATATTTATTTATTTCTTTTACCACTTTTAAACATTTAATACATATTTTTAATGTCTATCTTAAAAAAAACCAATATATAAAAATATTACTAATCTTGATTTTTTAAAAACCAAAAACTCTTACAAAAACCCAAATCTAAAAATCGAAAAACCAAAAACCATCTAACACAATCACCACCTAAGACATGTGGACTTTTCACAAACCATCCTAGCTCATGTAATTTCCCAACACATACAAACAAAAAAATTAACCTCATGTTTCTGCATTATACAGAGTGTACTAATTAATTAACCGCTTAACTATTTTATTATATATTGTAATAAAAATCAGATAACTTAAAACGCACAGAGAAAAAAAAGACTAAAACATTCTTGTTCATCCATCTTTCTTCTCTTTTTTAATGTATAATTACAAAACCCACTTATAGATTATCACTAATAATATACCAAGAAGCTAGACCAAGATAAATAGAAAGATAGAAACATACCACCGTTGAGCCAAATAAGCAAAGGAGAAGAAGACTACTTAGTTTTTAAAGAGTCTAGATTTGCTACTAGATTAGTACACTTAAAAATGAAAACATTAGTACTAGATTTGCCTTATGAAGTGTATTTAATAAAAACTTTAACTTGTGTTTGTCTTGATTCAGTGGTCGTTTCTGTTCGAAGTGTTTTGCGGACATAGAAAGATCATCAAGACACATTACCAAGCAGCTTTAATTTGGAAAAATGTGTTAAACTTGAGTCACAAGGCAAGGAGCAGAGACGAATCAGAGATTTCTTGTGTGGATCGCTGGGAGGCTGTTCAGGTTTCGACATAAGAAGCTAAATCCGATCTACGAGCTTCCGAGGAACATATCACCAAGAAACCAAAGTAGGTTGCAAGAGAGAAGTACTTAAATGGAGTTGTGTGTATGACTATCTCCACAAGAGAGAGAGAGAGAGAGCACTTGCGGTTCTTGCAAGAATTACGCAACCTCTCTTCGTCAGAGTTTTTCGGAGACTTTGAAGGAAGAAACAACAAAGGCCCTTCTCTGAAAATCCTAGTTTCTTGTGTAGCAAGATATCAACTTTTGTCCACCAAGAAAAGCGACATTGGCAACTACTTTTATCACTTTGTCAAGGTTGTGGAAGGTGGTTTAAGTGATGTGAAGGTGAGGTCTTACGACAACGTTGCTGGTTCATATTGGTTCTGTGATCGCTGCACATACAAAAAAAACCTGGTTCCATAAAGAGTGTAAGATGTGTTGTTGTTGTGATGGTCTTGCATCTTCTGTTGAGGAGTTAAGTGGATTATCTCTTGAATAAGTTTTTATAAAGAAACTTGCATTTTTTTTTAAGGTTTTACAATTCTTTAACTTTGTTAGTTTGAGTTTTTTTATAATCTACTTTTGAGACTAGTTTTCTTCATGTTCTTGAACCTTTTTGATATCTTGTAAGTAGAAATAATACTAATAAACTTTACAAGAGGTCTTTAACAAAATAAAAAACACTATAGATCTTATACAATGTGGAATAAATTCAAGAAAAGGAAACACCATAGATCCTATACAATGTGGAATGTATTAAAGAAAAGGAAACACCATAGATCCAATACAATGTGGAATGAAATCAACAACAAAAGAAACAATGTAATATTACAACTACTTTAGAGACTAATTCTCTTCAAGTTCATGGTGGTCGACGTGCTGATTTGATGGTGGCTTGTGGTAGTGATCATGGTGGTCGTCGTGCTGATTTGATGGTGGCTTGTGGTGGTGATCATGGTGGTCGTCGTGCTGATTTGATGGTGGCTTGTCGTGGAGATCATGGTGGTCGTCGTGCTGATTTGATGGTGGCTTGTGGTGGTGATCATGGTGGTCGTCGTACTGATTTGAAGGTGGCTTGTGGTGGTGAGCATTGTGGTCGCCGTGCTGATTTGATGGTGGCTTGTGTTGGTGATCATTGTGGTCGTCGTGCTGATCAATGTGGTCTTCAAGTTCTTTGCCTTTAACACGCAAAAGGTTTCTTTTACCAAACTTCACTCGCACTTTGTTGCGTAGATTGAAACTGCCTTTACCCTTATCGTTTTATTGCCATGCCTCTGCTGCAACATCTTAGGCTTCTTCGACTCCTTCCTGTGCTTCATCATTCCTTGTACCAGCGCCTTAAGCTCCCCTCCTTCTTTGCGCTTTCCTTCTTTTCGCTTATGCGTAGCAGTATTAGCTCTAGATTCTGGTTCCTTCTCTTTGTGTTTCTTGTGGTGGTGATCGCGGTGGTGAAACACTTGGCCTAGCTCGGTAGTCAATCTTTTAAAGCCTCCCACCGCCATTTTCCCCGGCTTTTTCCCCGCCATTTTCTCTGCCTTTTTCCCCTGTTTTAAGAGACTCTTTGATTTGTCTCTTCTTCTACGTGGTGGAGAATCACTCTCTTCATAGCCACCATAACCAACATAATCATGGCTATGTTGTGAATCAGATGAGTATGACCCAATGTCACTCTCTTGGTTAGAGTCCCGACTCGAGTCAGAGTATGATCCTGATTCTACCGAGCTTGAACTATAAGACCTTCTCCTAGAAGAAGACCATGTGCTCCCACTCTCATACTCAATAGAATCTTGATCCGAAAATTCACTTTCTTGATCCAAGGAAGCCGGTTTGATACACATTTTCTCCAATGACTTACGCAAAGATGGCTTCATCAAACCAACAGATCTCAGAGGAAGAGGAAGATGCTCTTGTGACTGATCTTGAGGGGAGAGTTGTACATCACGGCTTCCAAATGTGGCCTTTGTTACCGGCAAGGAACTGTTACTTGAGGAACAAGGCATGGAATCTTGAAACATTTGTCCATTTTCTGACAAGGCTTCCTCGCTTAGACTTATTCCACGGTAATTAAGGAAAAGCAGAAAGATGTGTATCTATGTGTTCCATTGAGTCAACAACATCTTTTCTTAAACCAACAATACTACTATTCTTACCAGATAAGTTCTTGATAGTACCAATACGTAATGACGACAATGATGGTAAATTCTAGACAAATATAAACAACAAAATGTGAATAATTAAGAGAGATATAACGATAGATAAGTTAAGATAATTCAAATGGTGTAGTTTTGTAATTCTCCCATTAAAAGTTATATTTTCTATATAAATATTATTAAATCAATCAATAGAAAATAATACATTTTCTATTAAAAGTCAAACTCATTTAATTTATGCATAAATAATTGTAAACCTTTTACAAAACAACATTTTTTGCGTAAGGAAAGACGTATTAATCAAAATAATGACATTTATAGAAAAAATGGATTAGGTGTGCAAAATTCATATTTAGTAGGCTACTTGTACTACACTTCAAATATGGTTATAGTATATTTTTTTGACTGTACGCTTATCAATTAATTTTTTTTTTTGATCTTGATAACTATTTTTGTCATTATCTAAGTTTAGTAATTGTTGCACAAATTTGCAAAAAACAAACTTTCTAGATAGACATGTATGAACTCTGGCGTTAATGGTAACTTCGAAATTCATAAAAATAGATTACATAGTGTTGCTAAATGTGTAGTTTCTTGTAGTGCTTATGCTAAAGGTTGTCGTCTACTCCATTTGGAAGGAAAGAAACGCTCGCATTTTTAGGGAGTCTATTCTCCTACCTCATCTGTCATCGCTATTGTGGACAGTACGTTACATCATCAGTTGCTCTCTTATCCCGCTACTATCAAAAATCCCACATTTCTCCTTAAATTATATTTCGGTTGTATGGTCTTGCATATTGGTTCTTCGCCAAGTTTTTTTTAGGTTCCATTTTTCTAAAGTAACAAACGTTTAAGTTCTAATATTAACAACAAAATAAAAAAAAAAGATGGCCCGCCAGGTTTTTTTTAGGTTCCCCCTTTATTATTTCCATTACATAAAATCGAAATTCAAAAGTATAAATAATATAATAAACATTTCTAATAGTTTCTTCCATAAAACCTCATTTTCCTTTTTTATATTGTTTATTTTGGTTACGTCCACCGTAAGATATTTATACCAAATTAATGTATTTTACATATTAGATTGTCCACAACCAATTGTCATAAGTTGTCCATAGTACAAATTAGGCATGGGCAAAATAGCAAGAACTAGGGGTGTTCAATGTGGCAAAACCTGAACCGAACCGAACAAACCGGACTGAATTAGTTTTTGATACACCATATAAACCGTAGGATTCGGGTATGATTTGGTATAAACCGAAAAACTGAAAAATCTGATTAATTACAAAATATGACTATAATAAATAATATTATTATAGTATAGATGATTATAAATACACATACACATATGATTTATACGTAAAAAATCTAAATAAATTTTAGTTTCTAATAATATATAAGTAATTCAATTTTAGTTATAAAATGTTTTAGTTTTTTCCCATAGTTGTAGATATAATCGTGAAAGACAAAATGTCACTTTGAGTCTACTATATTGTCCACAATTAGTCTATTGTAATTAGATTTATAAAATAGTGAGATAAAAATCGACATAATATATTTTCCCTATGTCCCAATATACTATATGTTTTAGAAGTTTTTATTTGTTCTATTTTATTTGATTTTTTCAAGTTTTAATCTATGTTTTTTATTAATTGTGTTATTTGTTAGAACTCGTTTTTGACAAGTGACTTAAGCCAAGTTTCCGTTTAAGTTTCCGGCTAATATAGTTAGCGGAATGAACGGATTATGGGCACGATATAATCGTCGTCGTAAGCACTATATGATAGTTTATTAATATGTCAAAATCGGAGTTAGTTTGAATGAGAAATGAAAGTTCAAAGTGAGTGATTCGAAAACTTGTAAAGTTTCTAAAATTGGCTAAGTATAAAAACTAGCAAATATCACTTTGAAAGTTAGAGATGAAATTATCTAAGTTATAAAGTAGAAATATTTTAACAAGGTTTAAAATCTTGGATACACTTTGGTGTATTGGAATAAAGAGATAACCGATTCGGGCCTTAAGGTTTTGGGTTTCGGGATTTGAAAATGGACTTATGGCCCAAAAGACTATTCTTGTGGTCAAAGTCATTGTTAAAATGTTGTTGAAAAAATTAACAAATATAACATCTCTTTTATTTAGATTTGAGGAAAGTCAAAAGTTGGAATGAATTTTGTAACTTAAAAATTCAATTCACTCTTTATGGTGAGAAATGAATTCTTCTCATAACTCCACTTTGTAACTCCTATGGGAGTTGGGCTATAAAAGAAAGTCTCTTTTATTCTTATTTTAGACATTCACATAGTGAAACAAATGTTTGAGAGAAAACAAAAACTTGTAGAGATAAACATGAGAGAAAAGAATCTCATATAAACAATCCTTCACATGTTCTCTTCTTTGTTTTTATAGAGAGTACAACACAATTTTTTAGGTTCGGAAAGTTATGATCTCGAGTGATGCGAGACATAAGTATCAGAACAGTTTTATCCTGGGATTCGGAATGCCATGCAACCGTCGCGACGTTACGCAACCGCGGGACTAGTTTGGCCCCTACCATAACACACTATCAATGGCGAAATCTCTGTAAACCCTTCGTCGCACCTGTGCAATCCCGGAATCGGTCGAACTCGCTCTCCCTCGAGATGGAGAATCGCCGGAGAGCGTTCGTCCGGGTTTTTGCTGCGCCTACGAGGCCTATTTCGCCGGGGTCGGGCTGTCTTTTCCTATTCCGGAGGAGCTGATCCTCTACCTGTATCAGCCTGGAATCGCCTTCCCTCAAGTGTTGCCGAACTTTATCAGGTCGGTACTTTGCGCGTTGAAGGTGGCAGAAGAGACCAGGTTCGCATTTGGAGTCCCGGAGCTGATGGAACTCTTCAATGTGAGGATTTCAAAGACGACGGGACCTTCGCCATATACCCGAACCTGAACCGGAATCTTGTCTATGGCTTTTCCGAGAAAGACTCGGGATGGATGGACAAGTACTTCTTCTTTCGCATAAAGAAGTCCTCCGTCGGAGATATGCACGATTTTCTCGGCCACAACTGGGCTACGACCTGTGGTAAGTTTTTTGGTCCCTAGTAGAGGCTTTTAGTCATTAAGAAAGGGTTTTCGCCTTGAAATTTCTTTTAGGGTTCTCACTGTTCGTTTGATTTCAGAAACTCAAACGCGCCTCGAGGATCTCACGCGCTTCGAAGACTTCTATCGGATCCCGGTGGAAGCTCACTCTAAATGGAACTCCTTCTCGTTGGAGAGGATCCACGGGGCTTGTGCTCGTCTTCGAGAACAAACCCTTAGAGAGTCCGCCTCTCCACAAGAGGTTGTGGAATCGTCTCCTCCGACCTATCGGGCGAAGAGGGAGATAAGCTTGGCTCGCGGCCTTAGCGAAGGACAAGAAAGAGGAGGTTTCGGTTTTCAAGGCGACTGGGGAGAAGCCTAAGGTCAGCCTGGTGGCTGAATGGGTCCTCCAAAGGACTTCGGGCGAATTGAACGCCGAAGTTGCCCTGCCCTAGTCCGAGGAGGATGGAGAGGAGGAAGAAGAAGGCTCCAAGAGTGCGGACCCCGGAAGGGCCAATAAGTCGGCCATGCGGCCTCCGGCTATCCGCTCGGATCGCCACACCCAATCTGGGGCAGCGGACCAGGTCACTCCGCAGCGAGTGACCTCTCGTCGTGATGGGACCGACCGAGCATATGTGCAAAATGCGCTGGTAGCCGTACTCGGGGGTCGAAGGATCGACTTCTGATCGTTCACGCGGAAAATCGGAGAGGTAATTTCCCTTCTTTGTGGCTCCGCTTCGTTGTTTGTGGTTAAAAATAAAATTTTAACGTTATGTTTCTTATATTTTGCAGACCGCGAGCGCGTCTCGAACCTGTTCCGGATGTTTTCGCACCAGGGCATAGACATCCCCGCGCTGGAGAACATGCGCGAACCCGTGAGGGACCTGTATGCCCGCCATTCGATTGCCCTCACTGAGGTGAAAAGTCTTTACCTTCTTTTCTTTTTTTTATGTATACTTATCATTAATTTTTTATTTTTTTTAGTCGGCAACGAGCTTCAACCGTCTGCTCTGCGGCTACGAGCGGATGCTTACTGACCCCGGAACCCTCCAGTCCGAGCTCACGAGGTCCAAGGAGAAGCTTTGCTCGACGGAACGAGCCCTTGAGACCATGCGTGTTGCGTCGGAGAGGAATGCTGATCGACTAAAAAGGGTCGATGATTACAGGCGCCAAGGCGACGAGTCGAGGGCGACGAGTCGAGGGCGACGACCGCCGAACTGGAGACAAAGGTTGCCCCGATGCTGAAGAGGACTGAAATCGCCGAGGAGAAGAGCTCGAGGTTCGAAAGCGGACTTGTCGCGGCTAAGAACAGCTCGAGGGGAAATGAAGCTGAAATACGATGCCCTCCTCCGACTCCGCGACCGCGATCTCTGAATCTCTTCCCATTCAGCCAGGAAGGATGTTAAAGGCGTCGGGGCGTCGGTCGTCAATTAGGTGAAGGACCATCTTTCGCTCCTAAAGGCGCGCCTCCCGGTGGAACGTGAGATCGCCAAGATCAAGGCCAACCACGATTTCTTAGTCGGAATCCAGAAAGGTGAATATCTTGATCTCGATGCAGAGGCTGCAAGCATGGCCGAACACCTGTTGGTGGTCAAAGGTAAGCTGGCCGTCATGACACTTCCCTCGCTGGACCTGACTGATCTCGCGAGGATGTTTGAAGACTCGTCGCCTCCTTCAGAAGTGGTCGAGAACGAGACGGCCCTAGTTTGCGTGGAGGTGCAAGTGACCGATTGATCGATGCCCTTGGCGGCGGTGCCTCTAACGTCGACGCCTTTAGAACAATTTGTGTCGATGACCGCCAATCTTTAGGGAAGGCGATCCTCCTGAAGAGTCTTGGCCACTTGTCGATGGTGATCAAGCTTCCGATGAGGGAGGTCAGGAGATCGCGCCGATTGAGGGTGAGACAGAGCAGTTGGGAATCGGCTCGAGCGAAGATGCGGAGGTGGTAGGTTAGACGTGAATGTAGTCACGTCTTTAAACCAGGGAATGTCCCAAAAAACTTGTTTGAATATTTTTCTTTTGTTTGGATTTTGATTGCCTAGGGTGGGCTTTTTAACTCTGTGATAGGACACCACGGAGTTTGTTTTGTGGTTCCTTATATATATATATATTTTCTTGAGGTTCATGATGTTCCATGGTCTCTTGATGTCTTTTCCCTCCGAAGTTTTTAGGCGGTAGACTCCCAGACGAACGAATTCGTGGATGATGTACGATCCTTCCCATTAGACGCCAAGTTTGCCAGCACGATACTCGGCGGTGTTTTCGAAGACCTTCCTTAGAACTAGATCTCTGACTGAAAGTGTTCGCTGTTTTGTTTTTGAGTTGTAGTACTGGGACACGGACTGCTGATAGTTTCATGCTCTGATAATTGCTTGATCTCTTCTCGAATCTAAGTTGTCGAGGGATTCTATTAACATCTCGCTATTGTCCGTCTCGATTAGTGGATTCTGAGTTCGCATAATCCCCGGGACCGCTGCTTCGGCGGGGATAATTGCTTTGACTCCGTAGACAAGGGAGAAAGGTGTTTCTCCTGTCGCCCTGCGCGGTATGGTTCGGTAAGCCCAAAGCACTCCTTCAAGTTCGTCGTATCATCCTCCTTTGCGAGAATCGAGACGTTTTTTGAGACTGTAGAATATCGACTTGTTTGTGCTTCTGCTTGTCCATTTCCCTGCAGATGAAGTTTTTTGAGAACCGTTGTTGATGAAGATCTCGTAAGGAAGTCCGTGCCTACAGATGAAGTTTTTCCATAAGAACTTGCAGACCTTTGAGTCGATGATCGCAGAGAAAGCTTCGGCCTCGACCCACTTAGAGAAGTAATCGGTTAAGACGAGGAGGAATTTTCTTCCGTTGGTAGATTCGCGCAGCGGACCGATAATTCTCATGAAAAGGTATGGGGCGGAAACGGACGACAGCGGTTCGGACGGCTGGTGGATGAAAGGGGCGTGACGTTGGTATTTTTGGCAACGTTGCGCGTACTTAATGCAATCATCGGTCAAGGTGGGCCAGTAATATCCTTACCGACGGACTTTGATAGCGAGGAGACGTCCGCCGGAGTGGTCCCCGCAGAGCCCTTCGTGGATTTCCCTCATGACGGTGTCAGAAAATTCTCCGATGACGCACATAAGATAAGGCCCCTGGAAACTTTGTTTGTAGAGTTCTCCCTCGATCATGCAGAACCTGGCGCTGATCACCTTGAGTTTTCGCGCTTTCCACTTTTCGGAAGGGACCACGCCGTTTAGAATGTAATTTCGGATCGGCACCCTCCAATCATCGACGCTTGTTTCTGCTGTTACGACGATATGATCTTCGCCGTCTGTTCTAGTTTGGCCTTTTTCTTTTGAAATTGTAAGGACAAAACCGGTCAGGTCAATGCTGGGTTGGTCGATACACTTGACGGGGATGATTCTCCTGACGTCGGGGTCGGACGTCGATGCCAGTGCTGCCAAGACGTCGATGAGTTTGAACTTGTCGAATTCTTTGGAGAGTTGTTTGGCAACGACGAGGTAGGCCTCCATTCTTTCGTCTTTAGCGGCGTACTTTCCCGTGAACTTGTTTACAAGGAGCTGAGAATCGCAAAAAACTGAGATATCCCTAGCCCCAACACTGATGGCGAGCCGAAGGCTGGCGAGTAACGCTTCGTACTCCGCTTCGTTATTCGAGGTAGGAAACTTAAGCCGAAAAGACTGCTCGATGACTTCTCGTCCGGGAGATCACAACTTGATGCCGACAGCTCGAGGTCTTGCACGGGGAGCTCTATTATGAAGTCGACGAGCACTTGGGCTTTCGTGCTGACGCGCGGTTTATACTCTATGTCGTACTTGATGAGTTCGACTGCCCACTTGGAAATTCTTCCGGACTGATTTGGGCTGTGCAGGATTGTCCTAAGAGGTTGCGACGTGAGATTGGAAATAGGGCCGGAGTTTCCTCGCTGCTACCACGATCGCGAGGGCTAGCTTTTCCATAATTGGATAACTCGTCTCAGGATCAGTCAGAGTCTTGCTTGTGTAAAGATTGGTTTTTGTTCGCCTCCATCTTCTCGTATGAGGACTGATCTGACCGTCGAAAGCGACACCGCGATGTAGAGAAAGAGGGTTTCTCCTTCTTCAGGTTTTGCGAGGACTGGTGGTTTCCTCTCAGCAGATTGTAGAAAGGAAGGCATCGGTCCGTCGATCGTGATATGAACCTGTTGAGGGCCGCGATCCGCCCTCGTCAATCTTTGCATTTCTTTTACGTTTCGAGGTGACGGCATGCTTATGAGGGCGTCGACCTTGCTGGGGTTCGCTTCTATCCCCTTTTGGTAACTAAGTAACCGAGGAACTCCCCAAAGTGTACATCCAACGTGCACTTTTCAGGGTTGAGCTTCATGCCATACTCTTCGAGGAGGTCGAACCACTGTCAAAGATGACCGATATGTTCGTCTTGCTTTGTTGATTTGACGAGCATGTCGTCTATGTAGACCTCCATGACTTTGCCTAACTGTTTCTCAATCATTTTGTTGACGAGTCTTTGGTATGTAGCTCCTGCATTTTTGAGATCGAATGGCATCACTTTGTAACAATAGGTTCCCCTATCCGTTATGAAGGAAATCTTTTCTTGGTCGTCCGGATGCATGGAGATTTGGTTATACCCCGAGAAAGCATCCATGAAGGATAAAAGCTCGTGCCCGGCTGTTGCTTCCACGAGTCGGGCGATATGGGGGAGTGGGATATTGTCCTTAGGGCACGCGTAGTTGAGATCGGTGAAGTCGACGCATACTCTCCACTTCCCGTTCTTCTTTTTTCACGATGACCGGATTTGCGAGCCATTCTGGATACTTTACTTCTCTGATCGAACCGAGGTTGAGGAGTCTTTTAGTTGTCGTTCACGGCCTTGGCTCTGTCCGGTCCTAGCTTCCTCCTTTTTGTCTGATCGGTTTGTAGGTTGGATCGACGTTCAGATTGTTGGTTATTATCGCCGGATCGATCCCGGTCATGTCTTCAGTCCCCCAAGCGAACGAGTGCAGGTTGCCTGTGAAGAACTGGGTTAGTTCAGCCTTCTGCCGATCCGAGAGCTGGATCCCTATCTTAACAGTTCGAGATGGTTTTTCTTTGGTTGATTGACACCTCGACACTAACGTCGTCGCCCTTGCGGAGCTTCTTCGCGGCTCCGATGGGTCGAGCGACGTTGGCTAACTGCTATTTGACGGTGAGCTTGTGGTCGTTCATGTATCAAGAGCGCGAGGTTTCCGAATTTCCTTGGATATCTTCGACCCCTGAAACGGTAGGGAACTTGAGGCATTGGTGGTAAGTCGAGGGCACGACCTTCATCTGATACATTCAGGGAATTCCGAGGACCGTGAACTCTACGAGTTTCGAGACTCCTTTAGCGAGGACAGGGAGTTTGATTGTTTTGAGTGACATCGCGGCCTTGCTAGTGAAGGCGATGAGCAGGACGGGGCCCCCCTCCATCTCCTCCCTTCCGATTCCCATCCTCGATAGGGTTCTGAGGAAGATGAGGTCCACGGAACTGCCAGTGTTGATCAAGATTTTGGATACCTCGAAGTTGGTTATGTCGAGTGATATGACCAGGGCGTCATCGTGCGGTTTAGCGAGGCGGAGTGTTTCTCTTTCCTCGAAGGTGATGACCGGGCTTTCGAGGACTTCGCTTTTAGGGCTCGGTTTTCCGACCTTTATTTGGTGTTTCTTGATCGAGTTCACAGAGGGGCTGAAAAGTTTGGAACCTCCCATGATCATATCGATCCTTTTTCAGGGGTTTCTTCGACTCCGTCATCGACCTTGGTTCCTTTGGTCGGTGTGTCATCAGTCTCGACAGCGGAGTGCTTGCTTCTTTCGGCCTGAGCAACAAATTCGAGGTCGAAGTCGGCGAGGTCACTCGCCGACCACCTCTCGATGAGGATAGTATTCAAGCGATGACAATCTTTGGTGTCATGGCCTTTCACTCCGTGGAACTCGCAATAAGAGTCCTAGTCTCTGATCCACTTGTTGCTCGGGAGCGAGCTGTCTTGTCTTCCTCTGGAGTCCTTTCCCACAGAAAAGGTCTGCGAACTCCCTATCGGTCGGCGGTTGTCAGGCTTTTTCGATGGACTCTGGGGTGTGGTTTTTGGAGGAGGTCGGTACTTCTCAGAGGTTCGGTCTGCTCCTGCACATGGTTCCATAGATCGGCATCGGAGAGTCCATGATCTATGAAGATGGAGTACTGCTTGATAAAAGCAGTGGTGAAATCGGTGAAGTTAGCGATTGATCCCAGCTCGAGGTGGGTGAACCAAACCAAAGATGGTCCAGAGAGATTTTCGTCGAACTGCCTGCAAAGGCTGTTGTCTTGCTCATGTTCCTCGAACCGCACCCTCCCGGCTACGATGCGGAATGCGGTGAGATGAGCCTTGGGGTCTCCGACTCCGCCTTAAGACGGGAGTTTGATCTTCCTCGTATCGCGGACGCGAAGCGATGAAATCCTTAGGGTGAATGGAGTTCGCCTGGTCTCTTCGATAACGCGGTTGATTTCTGGGGCGGAGCTTATTTCCTCGTGGATCTTTGAGTTTATGCCGCGAATCTCGGTTCGGATTTCTTCGAAGTCTTTCTCGGTTAGGTTCGCTCCGCGCTGAGCTTTGGCGTGAATGATATGAGCGAGATTTGTTATGGAGGTCGGTGTTGACTCTTCAGAGGTCCGTCTGTCATTTCTCGTCGTTAGTCGCCCAGGGGTGCCGTCGGCGTTTCGCTCGATGGATTGCAGGAGATTAGTGAGAGCGTCTTCTATCTTGTCGAAGCGCTCGGCGAGGTTGGAGGTCGCTTTTTGTTGCTCAGAAATGACTTTCTGGAGGTCGGTAAGTAACTGGGCGAGATCGACCAGCTAAGCGTTCTAAGGGTTGGTGAGATCTATGAAATGACCTGGCTTCCTTTTGCTAGGGAAATGTGATTTATCTTCCCCCTCCTTCTAGCGCCAAATTGTGGGTACGTCGATCCTGATGGGGTGAAATTTACGATATGGAGAAGATGAATCACAAGTACAAAATGAAAACTTGAAATCGAAATAGAAAAAGTGTTTATTCCTTTTGTAATACAAGTATTTTTGTCCAAAAACACCTATCTTTTTCACTTTTTGTGTTTCTATATTTATACTACAATAATATCTAACTATCTATTGAGCATTTAATTCATAGCCCATTAATCGCTAATAAATGAATATTAAGAGCAATTAAGTCCGTTGTTATGTCGTCATCGATCTCCATAACAGTCGGAGTCGGTTCGCCTCCTGGGCTTCTCTCGTACTGATACTGAACAAGATGGACTTCTCGGGGCCCACTAACTCCTGGGGCTATCGCGAAACGGGCACAACTCCCTTCTGGGCCTCGTGCTATTTCTCAATGGGTCCGGATGAGAAGTCCGACACCAACCAGTGTTATAATAAGTTTAAAGTTTACATACTTATAAAATAAAAATCTATGATTATTTAATAATTTCTAAATGTCAAGTATATTATATTTGCAAAAATATTAGAATATTAAGGATCAACTTGAGTTATCGTGAATGTAAACTAAACCTTAATATTGATGATCAACTTGAATTATTGTGAATGTAAACTAAACCGGATAATTACCACTTATAATAATAATGAAAACCCACAATTATCTAATATTTTTTAAAAAGTAAGTATATCATATTTTTCAAAATATATTAAAAATATGGGTGTTATTGAATACTGGTTAATATAAACTAAATCATATAGTTACCAATTATAATAACAATATGTAATAATAACTATAAGTAATTATATGAAATTATAATAGAAACTAAAATTCCGATAAAAATAATGATGTCTATTTTTTAAAAAATAATACAAACCCTTACAAAATAAAAGAGAAATAAAAGTAATTGTGGAATAAAGATATTCAAAAAATGTTTTTCCTTGATATTAATTAAAATAATATCAAATTTGTGGGTTTTTGGAACAAAACATACTCAATATCATTTTCTTTTGTTATATATAACGAAAAATGATAAAAGAACCTCAAATTAAAATAGTATTTATTTTAACTAAAAATTCCTAAATTCTCTCTCCGGAAAACTTTTAATTTTATTTTATTATATATGTTTAAAAATGAAATACGACTTAAAAATATTAAATCTTTTAAAATTCATAAATTCTCTCTCGAATGGACATCTAAGCAAAATTCATAAATTCACTCTCATGTTGACAACAATTTATTATAAAATGATTAACGTTAAACGCGTTCAATTTTATATAATAAGATAATACTCTGATTGTGAACACTAAGACCACATTAAAGGTCTAAAAACACAAAATTATCAATTTCATTGTTTTTGTTGAAAGTTTAAAGGTATCATTTTGAATGTTTTTACGAGATTTTCCTTATTTTTAAAAATAATGAAAATAGAGTAAACTTTATGTTGCGGTGATTTGAACATTTTCTTTTCTTAAATGCAATTGTGTTTGTTGGGCTTATTGGGTCTTTATGTATAATTTTAATGGGTTGATCTTCGTAATGTTATTTCGATTTTAATATAATAAAACATGTTTTTTAAAATAAACACTAAAAGTAAAAACCCAAGAGAGGCACTACAAGAAACTGGACATTTAGCAACGGAAGATTTCGTCATTAAATCGTCGCTAATCACAATTCGTCGTTAATTCTTCGCTATTTTACAATCGTCACTAATTTAGCGACGCCGTCTAATCGTCGCTATTTAGGAATCGTCGCTAATTCGTTGCTAATTTAGCAACGAATATGCGACGTTTGTCGTAAAACTTTAGCGACGAATTAGCGACGATATATAAAAAAAAAATTTCCAATTAAAAGATTATGCAAAAAAGAATCGTTGCTAATTCTTCGCTAACAGCGACGAATTAGCCACGCTGTGTTAAAAATTCGTGGCTAATTCGTCGCTAAATTAGCGACGAATTAGCAACGATGTGTTAAAATACCGTTGCTAATTCGTCGCTAATTTAGCGACGAATTAGCAACGATTTAATAAAAAATATAAAAAAAACAATTATAAAAAAAAATTAAAAAAAAAAATTATAAATTTTGTTTTAAAAAAAATACATAATGTTTAAAAAAACAATAAAACTAAACAACGGGATCATCAAGATCGGCGGGAGTAGCGGGATCGACGACGAAATCATCAATCCCGAGATCACGTCCGAGGTCTTGAGCCGCCGCTTCCGCTACTTCTAGAGGGATCACTGGTGGCTGGGTCGGTTGAACTCCCCGCTACTCCATCAACCTCGCGAAGTTTGGAATTTCTATCGCGATGATGGAGAATAAGTCTGTGATGTTCTGATAGCAGTGATCTTGTTCATCTATGTGCTGCCTCAATCGAACATTCTCGGCGTGATCTTGGGCAATGCGACGAGGTTACGAAGATGAAGTAGCGGAAACAGTCTCCATCGAACCGACTCCAAAAATGCGGTTCTTCGTCGTCTTCGGGGAAACCTACATAGACAAATTTAAAATCATTAGTAAAATTCATATAAACAATATTAATTTGAATTAAATTTAATAACTTGAAAACATTACCTCGTAGTAGATCTGGTTGCACTCGGTGACCGACAACTGTCCCGAGGAGTTGACCGAACTACCATCGACCGACGTCGAACCCTGACTAACCCGCTCGGCGAGTTTAGCCTCATATGCATTCACGATCTTTTCAGATCCTGAACTCACATAGGTCCCGTCCTTCCTCTTCTGGACCCTCTTCAAGATTTCCACAATGGGCGGAAGCTCGCCCCTCTCCTCGCGGTTTTGAAAATTATAATTAAATTACATATTTTTAAATTTTATATTTTTAAAAAATGTAATTAAATTTTAAATATATATTTTAAAATTTGAAATTTACCATATGAATACGCCGTCCGGCGTAAGAAGTCGGTCCTGAAGTGTGTACATATGAAATCGGTGTGAGTGGGGCCTTGGAGTAGCTACCTGCAACTTGAACCGCATGCGGGTTCGTCCAGTACCTACAAAGGCCCTTCCACACCTCCCCGTCCATTGCTATGGGTTTCGCCTCATCTCCCTTTTTAAGCCACTTGTTCTTCCATTTGTTGACAATCCTGGTGAGCCGATGCATGGCTTTCTCGTCGAAAGCCTTGCAGACTTTAAACATGTCTTCCTCCCGTCAATGTCATTTTTGTTATTTGAGATTTTTAAAATATTAAAATAAATTTTATATAATAAAATAAATTTTGTAATAATTATTACATTTTATATAATATATATGTTATTTTATTACATATAATATTTATATTAATTTTTTATAATGTTTAATTTTTAAAATTAAAATAATTAAAAATTTTACTTACCGCAAAAGATTCGAACCAGATGTCCCGAATATAAGGCGGCGTCTGCGACCAGTTGACGTGCGGCTCCACGAAATACGTCTTCATCGAATTGGCCACACTCCTACTAACTTTGTTATCGCAAAACCTACGAAAAATAAATTTACCGTTAGTAATTATTATAATTGAAAATCAATTAATTAAATTGCATAAAATAATATAATATTTTAATTACTTACCTAAATGTCCCTTCTGGCCGGTCCGAATGGAGCAACGATAGATATTGGTGGCCCTCCTGTTGAAAAAGTCGAGGATCCGCTGCATGTGCGGTCCAAGATGCTGAGGATGTGGTAAATCGACGGGAGGATTGGCTGGAGCATCGGGAATAACCTCATATATTGGGTTTTGTTGGGGTGGTGGTTCGGTAGGGTTGGGGTTTAAATTAGAAGTGGAACCGGACCGATTCATAATGAAATTAAAATAATGAGGGGGTTGGTTATTTTGAGACATGTTTAGGAAGGGTTGTTGAGTTGGGTTTTTTTAGAGAGATAAAGAAAGTGTTTTTAGAGAGAGAGAGAATTTGTGTTGTGTGAAAATGAAGAAAACTCGTCGTGTATATATAGGTTTTTGGGTCGTCGCTAAATCGTTGCTACTTTTGGTTCAAACCTTTTGGTTTCCCATCCGCGGCAAAACGAAAAATAGCGACGATTTAGCAACGATTCCATATAGCCACGATTTAGCAACGATTTCGTGCTACTTCGTTGCTATTTCGTAGCTATATGATAACGTGACATGAAACGACATTCATCGTATTTCGGAAGTACATGAATGTTACGAGGTGTAAAATTAGCGACGAAATAGCAACGAATCGTTGCTAAATCATCGCTAACTTTAAACCCTTATTTTAGGGTTTGGAACCCTAAATTCGGTTTTTATCGTTTTTTACCACTTTTTGTAAAAAAGAGTTTATAACATTGATCATAAGATGTCACAAACTCAATATATGACAAAAACTTATAAACTAGTTTATTATAAACATTATAGTATAAACTCTTTAAGCTATGGTTTACTTAGCTTATATGTGTTAAGTATAATTTTGTAATTGATAATTTTTATTGCTTTATACAAATATATTACTAGTTTTGTACATTTTTTTAGTCAAGCAAAATTCCTATAAATCTATATTAAGTGGTGTTTTGGGGTTTAAAGTTCGAAGGTTTGCAACGAGTTAACAACGAATTGGCAAGGAATCTAGTTTAGCAACGAAATAACGACGATTTAGCAACAATATGCCATTATGTTTAGCGACGATTTAGCAACGATCATGAACCCCTAAATCTGTAACCCTTCGAAAATAAGATTTTTTATAAATTGTTTCTAATTTGTCGCTATATTAGCGACGAATTAGCAACGAAAATAAGGTAGCGTTGCTAAATCCTTGCTAAATAGCGACGATTTAGCAATGACAATTTACCAATCCTTGCTATTTCGTTGCAAATTTAAATATTATTTTTAAAAAAATAATTTATTTAAATATTTCACATAACACACACAAAAAAAATTATTACAAATAACACACACAAATATTACAAATATTACAAATAACACAAAAAGAAAATTATTCATTATTATTATCGGAATCAACAGAGTCGACTTCGCTACTTTCATCGAATTAATCTGCACCTCCGTCGTCTTCATCATCCACAATATCTTCAACAACTTAATTATCGGGTTCGACAAGGAATACATCTTCCGTCGATTGATTTGTTGGAATGATTGTCCCACCAATGACATCTTGTTGCATAGGAACTTCATCGTTACCCATAATTAAACCTCTTGAAACTATTCGGACTACTGCACTCCATGCTATACCGCTAGTCTTAACCCGATGATAAGGAATGAAAGTTACTTGCTCAGCTTGCGATCCAAGGATAAAAGGTTCAAACTTCCGATATCGTCGTGACTGGTTGACGTCGATCACACCAAATTTGTTGTACCGAACACCACGGCCGAGTGTTGGATCAAACCAATCGCATTTGAAGAGGGTTGTTCGTAATATGACTAATCCCGGATACTGCACTTTAATAATATCCGTTAGAAGACCATAAAAAACTGAATCACCCGACACAGTAACCCCATAATTCGCGGTTGCTCGACGTTGACCATGACTTAAGGTGTGGAACACATAACCACGAGTGAAATACATAGGAGAAGTTGTGATCTTTCCGAGCAGTCCTTGTATTAACTCGCGAAACCACACTGGATACGTTGTGTCACCATATGCGATCTGCGTTTTCAACAAAGCTGCAAATTCCCGTTCTTTAAGAGCGGTTACTTCGTCTTTTGAAAGTCCTCGATAAACCTCATCCACTTGCTCCTTAAACATTCTAAAACAATGCAGGAAACTGGATCAAAATTAAATATTTATTTTGTTTAGGCATGATGAGTTTGCGAATGACTAGTTGCACATACCTTTCAAAAGGTCGAACATATTCACAATTAAGGAGGATGTAAGTATGTGCGCTTTGCCGATGTTGATAACTTTCCCACCAAACTTCTTTAATTTTTCCGCCAGCTCTTCCGATTGGAGAAAATATACCAGGTACCCCTTCCATTCCATACATTGCGCCAACACCTCCATCATCATAGCGTCGTGTTGTTGCTCTACGTGTTCTTACATTGGAACCGAAATAATATGACGCGAAATGAGACGTCTCTTCAGTTAAAGATCCAGCAACATTAGATCCTTCAACCCTTGCAAGGTTTTTCGCCTTTCCTTTCAAATGTCACATAAATCGTTCCAAAGGATACATCCACCGAAACTGCACTGGCCCTCCTAATTCTGTCTCGTGAGGAAGATGCATTGGAAGGTGTTACATAACATCGAAAAAGGATGGAGAGAAAATCTTCTCCAAGTTGCACAACACAATCGGGATACTGTCACGTAACTGTTCAATGACCTCTTTTGTAAGCGTACAAGTGCATAGATCTTGGAAAAATGCACGGATCTCTGGAAAATTAACATTAATTTAATTATATACTTAATTATTAGCTTAATTAATCAAAACTAAAATATAAACATTTTAGGGTTCAATGATACCTGTTATTGTTGTGTGTGCGGGTTCGGGTAAAAGCTCATTGAAAGCAAAAGGTAAAAGTCTTTGCATAAACACATGAGAGTCGCGACTTTTCATACCTGAAAACTTTTGACCATTCTCGACGCATGCAGATAACTTTGAAACATATCCGTCGGAAAACTTGACATCTGAAGCGACCCGATTGAATAACGCGTTTTTCGCTTCAGGTTTCAATCTGTAGATTGGGACCGGAGCCTTACCATCGTTCATGATATGCAACTCACTTCTAAAACATATTTCTGGCAAATCCAGTCTTGTCTTCAAATTGTGTTTAGTTCTCCCATGTACATTCATAAATCTGTTTATAATATTATCAAAGAAATTTTTTTCAATGTGCATAACATCTAATAACGCCATTTCTAGGTCTCTAAACCCATTTTCATGGAACATGAGTGATTATAAGTGTCTCAATAAGCTTTGTACAAGTTTCCGAGTTTATTAAACATCTAACAACGCCGTTTTAAGACAACGTCGTTTCTAGGACTCTAAACCAAGTTTCATGCAATATGAGTGCTTATAAGTGTCTCAATGAGCTTTGTACAAGTTTGAAGAACTTATGAAACATGTAACAACGCGTTTATAGGACTCTGAACAAAGTTTAATGCAACATGAGTGATTATAAGTGTCTCAATGAGCTTTGTACAAGTTTAACAAACTTATGAAACATGTAACAACACGTTTCTAGGACTCTAATCAAATTTTCTTGCAACATGACTTCTTAAAAGTATCTCAATGAGCTTTGTGTAAGTTTGACGAACTTATGAAACATCTAACAACGCGTTTCTAGGACTCTAAACAAATTTTCATGCAACAAGAGTGATTATAAGTGTCTCAATGAGCTTTGTACAAGTTTCCGAACTAATGAAACATCTAAACGCGTTTCTAGGACTCTAAACAAAGTTTCATGCAACATGAGTGATTATAAGTGTCTCAATGAGCTTTGTACAAGTTTGAAGAACTTATGAAACATCTAACAACGCATTTCTCGGACCCTAAACAAGGTTTCATGCAACATGAGTGCTTATAAGTGTCTCAATGAGCTTTGTACAAGTTTGACAAACTTATGAAACATCTAACAACGCGTTTCTAGGACTCTAAACCAAGTTTCATGCAACATGAGTGCTTATAAGTTTCTCAATGAGTTTTGTACAATTTTGATGAACTTATGAAACATCTAACAACGCGGTTTCTAGGACTCTAAACCAAGTTTCATGCAACATGAGTTCTTATAAGATTCTCAATATGCTTTGTACGAAGTAATGAAACATCTAACAACATGTTTCTAGGACTCTAAACAAAATTTCATGCAACATGAGTGCTTATAAGTTCCTCAATGAGCTTTGTACAAGTTTGACGAACTTATGAAACATCTAACAACGCGTTTCTAGGACTCGAAACCAACTTTCATGAAACATGAGTGATTATGAGTTTCTCAATGAGCTTTGTACAAGTTTCACAAACTTATGAAACATCTAACAACGCCGTTTCTAGGACTCTAAATCAAGTTACATGCAATATGAGTGCTGATAAGTGTCTCAATGTGCTCTATACAAGTTTGAAAAACTTATGAAACATGTAACAACATGTTTCTAGGACTCTAAACAAATTTTCATGCAACATGTGTGCTTATAAATGCCTCAATGAGCTTTGTACAAGTTTGACGAACTTATGAAACATCTAACAACGCGTTTGTAAGACTCTAAACCAAGTTTCATGCAACATGAGTGCTTATAAGTTCCTTAATGAGCTTTGTCAAAGTTTTATGAACTTATGAAACATATAACAACGCATTTCTAAGACTTTAAACCAAGTTTCATATAATAAGAGTGCTTATAAGTTCCTCAATGAGCTTTGTTAAATTTTGACGAAACTATGAAACATCTAACAACACGTTTTCTAGGACTCTAAACCAAGTTTCATGCAACATGAGTGCTTAAACGTTCCTCAATTAGCTTTGTACTAGTTTCACGAACTTATGAAACATCTAACAACGCATTTCTAGGACACTAAACCTAGTTTCATGCAATATGAGTGCTTATAATTGTCTCAATGAGCTTTGTACAAGTTTGAAAAAACTTATGGAACATCTAACTACCCGTTTCTAGGACTCTAAACCAAGTTTGATGCAACATAAGTGCTTATATGTGTCTCAACGAGCTTTGTACAAGTTTGACGAACTTATGAAATATATAACAACGCATTTCTAAGACTCTAATCCAAGTTTTATGCAACAAGAGTGCTTATAATTTCCTCAATGAGCTTTGTTAAATTTTGACGAACTTATGAAACATCTAACAACGCCGTTTCTAGGATTCTAAATCAAGTTACATACAATATGAGTGCTTCTAAGTGTCTCAATGAGCTTTGTACAAGTTTGACGAACTTATGAAACATGTAATAAGCGATTCTAGGACTGATCTAAACAAATTTTCGTGCAACATGAGTGCTTATAAGTGTCTCAATGAGCTTTATGTAAGTTTGACGAACTTATGAAACATCTAACAACGCGTTTCTAGGACTCTAACCAAAGTTTCGAGCAACATGAGTGATTATAAGTGTCTCAATGAGCTTTGTACAAGTTTCACGAACTTATGAAACATCTAACAACGCCGGTTCTAGGACTCTAAATCAAGTTACATGCAATATGAGTGCTTATAAGTGTCTCAATGAGCCTTATACAAGTTTGACGAACTTATGAAACATGTAACAACGCGTTTCTAGGACTCTAAACAAAGTTTCATGAAACATGAGTGATTATAAGTGTCTGAATGAGCTTTGTACAAGTTTGACGAACTTATGAAACATCTAACAACACGTTTCTAGGACTCTAAACAAGGTTTCATGCAACATGAGTGCTTATAAGTGTCTCAATGAGCTTTTTACAAGTTTAACAAACCTATGAAACATCTAACAACACGTTTCTAGTACTCTAAACCAAGTTTCATGCAACATGAGTGCTTATAAGTGTCTCAATGAGCTTTGTACAAGTTTGACGAACTTATGAAACATCTAACAATGCGGTTTCTAGGACTCTAAACAAAGTTTCATGCAACATGAGTTTTTATAAATTCCTCAATAAACTTTGTTCAAGTTTCACAAACTAAAGAAACCTCTAGGATTCTTAACCAAGTTTCATGCAACATGAGTGCTTATAAGTTCCTCAATAAGCTTTGTACAAGTTTCATGAATTTATGAAACATCTAACAACACATTTCTAGGACTCTAAACCAAGTTTCATGCAACATGAGTGATGATAAATGTCTCAATGAGCTTTGTACAAGTTTGAAGAACTTATGAAACATCTAACAACGTGTTTCTAGGACTCTATACCAACTTTCATGAAACATGAGTGATTATAAGTGTCACAATGAGCTTTGTACAAGTTTCACGAACTTATGAAACGTCTAACAACACCGTTTCTAGGACTCTAAATCAAGTTAAATGCAATATGAGTGCTTATAAGTGTCTCAATGAGCTTTGTACAAGTTTGACGAACTTATGAAACATGTAACAACGCGTTTCTAGGACTCTAAACAAATTTTCATGCAACCTGAGTGCTTATAAGGGTCTCAATGAGATTTTTACAAGTTTGACGAAGTTATGAAACATCTAACAACAGGTTTCTAGGACTCTAAACTAAGTTTCATGCAAGATGAGTGCTTGTAAGTTCCTTAATGAGGTTTGTACAAGTTTGACGAACTTATGAAACATGTAATGCGTTTCTAAGACTCTAAACGAAGTTTCATGCAACAAGAGTGCTTATAAGATCCTCAGTGAGCTTTGTTAAATTTTGACGAACTTATGAAACATCTAACAACGCGGTTTCTAGAATTCTTAACCAATTTTCATGCAACATGAGTGCTTATAAGTTCCTCAATAAGCTTTGTACAAGTTTCAGGAATTTATGAAACATCTAAGAACACATTTCTAGGACTCTAAACGATGTTTCATGAAACATGTGTGATTATAAGTGTCTCAATGAGATTTGTACTAGTTTGACAAACTTATAAAACATCTAACAACACGTTTCTAGGACTCTAAACAAAGTTTCATGCAACATGAGTGATTATAAGTGTCTCAATGAGCTTTGTACAAGTTTTACGAAGTTATGAAACATCTAACAACAGTTTTCTAGGACTCTAAACAAGGTTTCAAGAAACATGAGTGATTATAAGTGTCTCAATGAGCTTTGTACAAATTTGACAAACTTATGAAATATCTAACAACGCGTTTCTACGACTCTAAACCAAGTTTCATGCAACATGAGTGCTTATCAGTGTCTCAATGAGTTTTGTACAAGTTTCAAGAACTTATGAAAAATCTAACGACGCGTTTCTAGGACTCTAAACCAAGTTTCATGCAACATCAGTGCTTATAAGTGTCTCAATGAGCTTTGTACAAGTTTGACGAACTTATGAAACATCTAACAACCTGTTTCTAGGACTCTAAACCAAGTTTCATGCAACAAGAGCGCTTATAAGTTCCTCAATGAGCTTTGTACAAGTTTGACGAAGAGATAAAACATCTAACGACGCGTTTCTCGGACTCTAAACAAGGTTTCATGCAACATGAGTGCTTATAAGTGTCTTAATGAGGTTTGTACAAGTTTGTCTAACTTATGAAACATCTAACAACGCATTTCTAGGACTCTAAACCAAGTTTCACGCAACATGAGTGATTATAAGTGTCTCAATGACGTTTGTACAAGTTTCCGAACTTATGAAACATCTAACAACGCCTTTTCTAGGACTCTAAACCCATTTACATGGACCATGAGTGATTATAAGTGTCTCAATAAGCTTTGTACAAGTTTCTGAGTTTATTAAACATCTAACAATGCTGTTTCTAGACAACGCCGTTTCCAGGACTCTAAACCAAGTTTCATGCAATATGAGTTCTTATAAGTGTCTCAATTAGCTTTGTACAAGTTTTTCGAACTTATGAAACATCTAACAACGCGTTTCTACGAATCTAAACTAAGTTTCATGCAACATGAGTTCTTATAGGTTCCTCAATGAATTTTGTACAAGTTTCACGAACATATGAAACATCTAACAACGCGTTTCTAGGACTTTAAACCAAGTTTCATGCAACATGAGTGATTATAAGTGTCTCAATGAGCTTTGTACAAGTTTGACGAACTTATGAAACATATAAAACACATTTATAGGACTCTTAACCAAGTTCCATGCAACATGAGTGCTTATAAGTTCCTCAATTAGCTTTGTACAAGTTTCACGAACTTATGAAACATCTAACAACGCGTTTCTAGGACTCTAAACCAACTTTCATGCAACATTAGTGATTATAAGTGTCTCAATGAGCTTTGTACAAATTTCACGAACTTATGAAACATTTAACAACACGTTTTTAAGACTCTAAACCAAGTTTCATGCAACATGAGTGCTTATATGTTCCTCAATGACCATTGTTAAAGTTTGACAAAATTATGAAACATCTAACAATGTTGTTTATAGGACTCTAAACCAAACTTCATTCAAAATGAGTTTTTATAAGTGTTTCAATGAGCTTTGTACAAGTTTCACAAACTTATGAAACATCTAACAACGCGATTCGAGGACTCTAAACCAAGTTTCATGCAACATGAGTGATTATAATGTCCTCAATGAGTTTTGTACAAGTTTCTTGAACTTATGAAACATCTAACAATGCGTTTCTAGAAATCTAAACCAAGTTTCGTGCAACATGAGTGATTATAAGTGTCTCAATGAGCTTTGTACAAGTTTGACGAACTTATGAAATATCTAACAACGCGTTTCTACGACTCTAAGCCAAGTTTCATGCAACATGAGTGATTATAAGTTCCTCAATGAGCTTTGTACAAGTTTCAAGAACTTATGAAACATCTAACAACGAGTTTCTAGGACTCTTAACAAAGTTTCATGCAACATGAGTGCTTATAAGTGTCTCAATAAGCTTTATACTAGTTTGACGAACTTATGAAACATCTAACAACATAAGTGATTATAAGTTCCTTATATGAGCTTTGTAGAAGTTTCAAGAACTTATGAAAAATCTAACAACGCGTTTCTAGGACTCTAAACAAGGTTTCATGCAACATGAGTGCTTATAAGTGTCTCAATGAGCTTTGTACAAGTTTTACGAACTTATGAAATATCTAACAACGCATTTCTAAGACTCTAATCCATGTTTCATGCATTATGAGCGCCTATAAATTCCTCAATGAGCTTTGTACAAGTTTGACGAAGTTATGAAACATATAAAAACATGTTTATGCCTTAAGATTGCTTAGAATTTCCTTAATGAGCTTTGTTAAATTTTGACGAACTTATGAAACATCTAACATCTCGGTTTCTAGGACTCCAAACCAAGTTTCATGCACCATGAGTGCTTATATGTTCCTCAATGAGCATTGTTAAAGTTTGAAAAAATTATGAAACATCTAACAATGTTGTTTCTAGGACTCTAAACCAAACCTCATTCAAAATGAGTTTTTATAAGTGTTTTAATGAGCTTCGTACAAGTTTCACGAACTTATGAAACATCTAACAACGCGATTCGAGGACTCTAAACCAAGTTTCATGCAACATGAGTGATTATAAGTTTCTCAATGAGTTTTTTACAAGTTTCACGAACTTATGAAACATCTAACAACGCGTTTCTAGAAATATAAACCAAGTTTCATGCACCATGAGTGATTATAAGTGTCTCAATGAGCTTTGTACAAGTTTGACAAACTTATGAAACATCTAACAACGCGTTTCTAGGACTCTAAACCAAATATCCTGCAACATAAGTGATTATAAGTTCCTCATATGAGTTTTGTACAAGTTTCAATAACTTATGAAACATCTAACAACGCGTTTCTAGGACTCTAAACCAAGTTTCATGCAACATGAGTGCTTATAAGTGTCTAAATGAGTTTTGTACAAGTTTTACGAACTTATGAAACATCTAACAACGCATTTCTAAGACTCTAATCCAAGTTTCATTCATTATGAGCGCTTATAAATTCCTCAATGAGCTTTGTACAAGTTTGACGAACTTTTGAAACATATAACAACATGTTTCTAAGACTCTAAACCAAGTTTTATGCCTAAAGATTGCTTATAATTTCCTTAATGAGCTTTGTTAAATTTTTACGAAATATGAAACATCTAACAACGCTGTTTCTAGGGCTCGAAGCCAAGTTTCATGCAACATGAGTGCTTATAAGTTTCTCAATGAGCTTCGTAAAAGTTTTACGAAGTAATGATACATCTAACAACGCGTTTCTCGGACGCTAAACAAGGTTTCATGCAAGATGAGTGCTTATAAGTGTCTCAATGAGCTTTGTACAAGTTTTTCGAACTTATGAAATCAATGTCACATATGCCACCTTTTCAGAAAAACTAATCACATATGCCACTCTCTATTTTCTGGATTTGAAAAAATAAAAAAAATCTATTCAAAAAAAATTATTTTTAAAATCTGAAAACGTCAATATTTTTTATTTAGTTTTACGGATTTTATAAAAATAATTTAAAAATTGAAAAACAAATTTTAAATGTTTTTGATAAAATCATCTAAATATGATTATAAAATCGATAAAAAATTATCCTCTTTTTTTTTTTTTTGAAAAATTCTAAATTCGAATTTTCTTTATTTCCAATTCGATTTTAACGCGTTTCTAGGACTCTAAACCAAGTTTCACGCAACATGATTGCTTATAAGTGTCTCAATGAGCTTTGTACTAGTTTGACGAACTTATC
Source organism: Cochlearia excelsa (assembly GCA_963556525.1). Taxonomy (NCBI): domain Eukaryota; kingdom Viridiplantae; phylum Streptophyta; class Magnoliopsida; order Brassicales; family Brassicaceae; genus Cochlearia; species Cochlearia excelsa. Next base: position 30,350,282 of record OY748327.1, on the reverse strand, counting down.
AAACATATAACAACGCATTTCTAAGACTCTAATCCAAGTTTTATGCGACATAAGTGCTTATAAGTTCCTCAATGAGCTTTTTACAAGTTTGACGAACTTATGAAACATATAACAACATGTTTCTAGGAATTTAAACCAAGTTTTATGAAACAAGAGTGCTTATAATTTCCTCAATGAGCTTTGTTAAATTATGACGAACTTATGAAACATCAAACAACGCGGTTTCTAGGACTCTAAACCAAGTTTCACGCAACATGAGTGCTTATAAGTTCCTCAATGAGCTTTGTACAAGTTTAACGAACTTATGAAACATCTAACAACGCGGTTTGTAGGACTTTAGACCAAGTTTCATGTATCATGAGTGCTTATAAATTCCCCAATAAGCTTTGTACAAGTACACGAACTAATGAAACATCTAACAACGCGTTTCTAGGACTCTAAACCAAGTTTCACGCAACATGAGTGATTATAAATGCATCAATAAGCTTTGTACAAGTTTGAAGAACTTATGAAACATCTAACAACACAATTCTACGACTCTAAACCAAGTTTAATGCAACATGAGTGCTTATAACTTCCTCAATTAGATTTTCACAAGTTTCACGAACTTATGAAACACCTAACAACGCGTTTCTAGGACTCTAAACCAACTTTCATGCAACATTAGTGAATATAAGTAACTCAATGAGCTTTGTACAAGTTTCACGAACTTATGAAACATCTAACAACGGGTTTCTAGGACTCTAAACAAGGTTTCATGCAACATGAGTGCTTATAAGTGTCTCAATGAGCTTTGTACAAGTTTGTCGAACTTATGAAACATCTAACAACTCGTTTCTACGACTCTAAACCAAGTTTCATGCAACATGAGTGCTTATAGGTTCCTTAATGAGCTTTGTACAAGTTTCAAGAACTTATGAAACATCTAACAACGTGTTTCTTAGACTCTAAACGAAGTTTAATGCAACATGACTGCTTATAAGTGTCTCACTGAGCTTTGTACAAGTTTTACGAACTTATGAAACAATTAACAACGCGTTTCTACGACTCTAAACCAAGTTTCATGCAACATGAGTGCTTATAAGTTCCTCAATGAGTTTTGTACAAGTTTCACAAACTTATGAAACATCTTACAACACTTTTCTAGGACTTTACACCAAGTTTCATGCAACATGAGTGATTATAAGTGTCTCAATGAGCTTTGTACAAGTATGACGAACTTATGAAACATATAAAAACAAATTTCTAGGACTCTTAACCAAGTTCCATGCAACATGAGTGCTTATAAGTTCCTCAATTAGCTTTGCACAAGTTTCACGAACTTATGAAACATTTAACAACGTCGTTTCTAAGACTCTAAACCTAGTTCCATGCAATAGGAGTGCTTATAAGTGTCTCAATGAGCTTTGTACAAGTTTCAATAACTTATGAAATATCTAACCAAGTTTCATGCAACATGAGTGCTTATATGTTCCTCAATGAGCATTGTTAAAGTTTGACAAATTATGAAACATCTAACAATGTTGTTTCTAGGACTTTAAACCAAACTTCATTCAAAATGAGTTTTTATGAGTGTTTTAATGAGCTTCGTACAAGTTTCACGAACTTATGAAACATCTAACAACGCGAGTCGAGGACTCTAAACAAAGTTTAATGCAACATGAGTGATTATAAGTTTCTCAATGAGTTTTGTACATGTTTCACGATCTTATGAAACATCTAACAACGCGTTTCTAGAAATCTAAACCAAGTTTCATGCAACATGAGTGATTATAAGTGTCTCGATGAGCTTTGTACAAGTTTGATGAACTTACGAAACATCTAACAACGCGTTTCTATGACTCTAAGCAAAGTTTCATGCAACATGAGTGCTTATAAGTTCCTCAATGAGCTTTGTACAAGTTTCAAAAACTTATGAAACATCTAACAACACGTTTCTAGGACTCTAAACCAAGTTTCATGCAACATGAGTGCTCATAAGTGTCTCAAAAAGCTTTACACTAGTTTGACGAACTTATGAAACATCTAACAACGCGTTTCTAGGACTCTAAACCAAGTTTCATGCAACATTAGTGATTATAAGTGTCTCAATGAGCTTTATACAAGTTTCACGAACTTATGAAACATCTAACAACACGTTTCTAAGACTCTAAACCAAGTTTCATGCAACATGAGTTTGACATAATTATGAAACATCTAACAATGTTGCTTCTAGGACTCTAAACCAAACTTCATTCAAAATGAGTTTTTATAAGTGTATTAATGAGCTTCGTACAAGTTTCACGAACTTATGAAACATCTAACAACGTGATTCGAGGACTATAAACAAAGTTTCATGCAACATGAGTGATTATAAGTTTCTCAATGAGTTTTGTACATGTTTCACGAACTAATGAAACATCTAACAACGCGTTTTTAGGATTCTAAACCAAGTTTCATGCAACATGAGTGCTTATAAGTTCCTCAATGAGCTTTGTACAAGTTTGACGAACTTATGAAACATCTAACAACGCGTTTCTAGGACTCTAAACCAAGTATCACGCAACATGAGTGATAATAAGTGTCTCAATGAGCTTTGTACAAGTTTGACAAACTTATGAAACATCTAACAACACGTTTCTCGGACTCTAAACAAGGTTTCATGCAACATGAGTGATTATAAGTGTCTCAATGAGCTTTGTACAAGTTTGACGAACTTATTAAACATATAAAACAAATTTCTAGGACTCTTAACCAAGTTCCATGCAACATGAGTGCTTATAAGTTCCTCAATTAGCTTTGCACAAGTTTCACGAACATATGAAACATTTAACAACGTCGTTTCTAAGACTCTAAACCTAGTTTCATGCAATAGGAGTGCTTATAAGTGTCTCAATGAGCTTTGTACAAGTTTCAAGAACTTATGAAATATCTAACAACACATTTTTAATACTCTAAACCAAGTTTCATGCAACATGAGTGCTTATATGTTCCTCAATGACCATTGTTAAAGTTTGACAAATTATGAAACATCTAACAATGTTGTTTCTAGGACTCTAAACCAAACTTCATTCAAAATGAGTTTTTATGAGTGTTTTAATGAGCTTCGTACAAGTTTCACGGACTTATGAAACATCTAACAACGCGATTCGAGGACTCTAAACAAAGTTTAATGCAACATGAGTGATTATAAGTTTCTCAATGAGTTTTGTACATGTTTCACGAACTTATGAAACATCTAACAACGCGTTTCTAGAAATCTAAACCAAGTTTCATGCAACATGAGTGATTATAAGTGTCTCAATGAGCTTTGTACAAGTTTGACGAACTTACGAAACATCTAACAACGCGTTTCTATGACTCTAAACAAAGTTTCATGCAACATGAGTGCTTATACGTTCCTCAATGAGCTTTGTACAAGTTTCAAGAACTTATGAAACATCTAACAACGCATTTCTAGGACTCTAAACCAAGTTTCATGCAACATGAGTGCTTATAAGTGTCTCAAAAAGCTTTATACTAGTTTGACGAACTTATGAAACATCTAACAACGCGTTTATAGGACTCTAAACCAAGTTTCATGCAACATTAGTGATTATAAGTGTCTCAATGAGCTTTATACAAGTTTCACAAACTTTTGAAACATATAACAACACGTTTCTAAGACTCTAAACAAAGTTTCATGCAACATGAGTGCTTATATGTTCCTCAATGACCATTGTTAAAGTTTTACATAATTATGAAACATCTAACAATGTTGCTTCTAGGACTCTAAACCAAACTTCATTCAAAATGAGTTTTTATAAGTGTATTAATGAGCTTCGTACAAGTTTCACGAAATTATCAACGTGATTCGAGGACTCTAAACAAAGTTTCATGCAACATGAGTGATTATAAGTTTCTCAATGAGTTTTGTACATGTTTCACGAACTAATGAAACATCTAACAACGCGTTTTTAGGATTCTAAACCATGTTTCATGCAACATGAGTGCTTATAAGTTCCTCAATGAGCTGTGTACAAGTTTTACGAACTTATGAAACATCTAACAACGCGTTTCTAGGACTCTAAACCAAGTTTCATGCAACATGAGTGATAATAAGTGTCTCAAAGAGCTTTGTACAGGTTTGACAAACTTATGAAACATCTAACAACACATTTCTCGGACTCTAAACAAGGTTCCAAGCAACATGAGTGCTTATAAGTGTCTCAATGAGCTTTGTACAAGTTTGTCGAACTTATGAAACATCTAAAAACGCGTTTCTAGGACTCTAAACCAAGTTTCACACAACATGAGCGATTATAAGTGTCTCAATGAGCTTTTTACAAGTTTCCGAACTTATGAAACATCTAACAACGCCGTTTCTAGGACTCTAGACACATTTTCATACAACATGAGTGATTATAAGTGTCTCAATGAACTTTGTTCAAGTTTCCGAACTTATTAAACATCTAACAACACCATTTCTAGGACTCTAAACCAAGTTTCATGCAATATGAGTGCTTATAAGTGTCTCAATGAGCTTTTTACAGGTTTGAAGAACTTATGAAACATGTAACAACGCGTTTCTAGGACTCTAAACAAAGTTTAATGCAACATTAGTGCTTATAAGTGTCTCAATGAGCTTTTTCCAAGTTTCTCGAACTTATGAAACATCTAACAACGCGGTTTTACGACTCTAAACCAAGTTTCATGCAACATTAGTGCTTATAGGTTCCACAGTGATCTTTGTACAAGTTTCAAGAACTTATGAAACATCTAACAACGTGTTTCTACGAATCTAAACAAAGTTTCATGCAACATGAGTGCTTATAAGTTCCTCAATGAGTTTTGTAAAAGTTTCACGAACTTATGAAACATCTAACAATACGTTTCTAGGACTTTAAACCAAGTTTAATGCTATATGAGTGATTATAAGTGTCTCAATGAGCTTTGTACAAGTTTGACGAACTTATGAAACATATAACAACACATTTCTAGGACTCTTAACCAAGTTTCATTCAACATGAGTGCTTATAAGTTCCTCATTTAGCTTTGTACAAGTTTCACGAACTTATGAACCATCTAACAACGCGTTTCTAGGACTCTAAACCAACTTTCATAAAACATTAGTGATTATAAGTGTCTCAATGATCTTTATACAAGTTTCACGAACTTATGAAACATCTAACAACACGTTTCTAAGACTCTAAACCAAGTTTCATGCAACATGAGTGCTTTGTTAAAGTTTGACAAAATTATGAAACATCTAACAATGTTGTTTCTAGGACTCTAAACCAAACTTCATTCAAAATGAGTTTTTCTAAGTGTTTTAATGAGCTTTGTACAAGTTTCACGAATTTATGAAACATCTAACAACGCGATTCGAGGACTCTAAACCAAGTTTCATGCAACATGACTGATTATAAGTGTCTCAATGAGCTTTGTACAAGTTTTAGGAACTTATGAAACATCTAACAACGCGTTTCTACGATTCTAAACAAAGTTTCATGCAACATGAATGCGTATAAATTCCTCAATGAGCTTTGTACTAGTTTTAAGAACTTATGAAACATCTAACAATGCGTTTCTAGGACTCTAAACCAAGTTTCATTCAACATGAGTGCTTATAAGTGTCTCAATGAGCTTTGTACTCGTTTGACGAACTTATGAAACATCTAAGAACGCGTTTCTAGGACTCTAAACCAAGTTTCATGCAACATAAGTGATTATAAGTGTCTTGATGAGCTTTGTACATTATTCACGAACTTATGAAACATTTAACAACGTCGTTTCTAGGACTCTAAACCTAGTTTCATCCAATATGAGTGCTTATAAATGTCTCAATGAGCTATGAAAAGTTTAACAAACTTATGAAAGATCTAACGACGCGTTTCTGACTCTAAACCAATTTTCATGCAACATGAGTGCTTATAAATGTCTCAATGAGCTTTGTACAAGTTTGTCAAACTTATGAAACATCTAACATCGCGTTTCTATGACTCTAAACCAAGTTTCATGCAACATGAGTGCTTATAAGTTCCTCAATGATCTTTGTTAAAGTTTGAAAAGATTATGAAGCATCTAAAAATGTTGTTTCTAGTACTATAAACCAAACTTCATTCAAAATGAGTTTTTATAAGTGTTTTAATTAACTTTGTACAAGTTTCACAAACTTATGAAACATCTAACAACGCGATTAGAGGACTCTAAACCAAGTTTCATGCAACATGAGTGATTATAAGTTCCTCAATGAATTTTGTAGAAGTTTCACGAACTTATGAAACATCTCACAAAGCGGTTCTAGGACTCTAAACCAAGTTTCATGCAACATGAGTGACTATAAGTGTCTCAATGAGCTTTGTACAAGTTTGACGAACTTATGAAACATCTAACAACGCGTTTCTAGGACTCTAAGCCAAGTTGCATGCAACATGAGTGCTTATAAGTTCCTCGATGAGCTTTGTACAAGTTACACGAACTTATGAAACATCTAACAACGCGTTTCTAGGACTCTAAATCAACTTTCATGCAATATGAGTGATTATAAGTGTCTCGATGAGCTTTGTACATGTTTGAAAAACTTATGAAACATGTATCAATGGTTTCTAGGACTCTAAACCATGTTTCATGCAACATGAGTGCTTATAAGTGTCTCATTGAGATTTGTACAAGTTTGACGAACTTATGAAACATATAACAACGGGTTACTATGACTCTAAACCAACTTTCATGCAACATTAGTTATTATAAGTAACTCAATGAGCTTTGTACAAGTTTCACGAACTTATGAAACATCTAACAACGGGTTTCTAGGACTCTAAACAAGGTTTCATGCAACATGAGTGCTTATAAGTGTCTCAATGAGCTTTGTACAAGTTTGTCGAACTTATGAAACATCTAACAACTCGTTTCTATGACTCTAAACCAAGTTTCATGCAACATGAGTGCTTATAGGTTCCTTAATGAGCTTTGTACAAGTTTTAAGAACTTATGAAACATCTAACAACGTGTTTCTTGGACTCTAAACGAAGTTTAGTGCAACTTGAATGCTTATAAGTGTCTCACTGAGCTTTGTACAAGTTTAACAAACTTATGAAACATCTAACGACGTGTTTCTAGGACTCTAAACCAAGTTCCATGATATATGAGTGCTTATAAGTGTCTCAATGAGCTTTCTAAAAGTTTGACGAACTTATGAAACATCTAACAACGTATTTCTAGCACTCTTATCCAAGTTTCATGCAACATGAGCGCTTATAAGTTCCGAAATGAGCTTTGTACAAGTTTGACAAACATATGAAACATATAACAACATGTTTCTAAGACTCTAAACCAAGTTTTATGAAACAAGAGTTTTAGGACTCTAAACCAAGTTTTATGCAACATGTTTCTAAGAATCTACAAGTTTTGTGCAACAAGACTCTAACAACATGTTTCACGAACTAATGAAACATTTAACAACGCGTTTCTAGGACTCTAAACAAAATTTCATGCAACATGAGTGCTTATAAGTTCCTCAATGAGCTCGGTACAAGTTTTACGAACTTATGAAACATCTAACAACGCGTTTCTAGGACTATAAACCAAGTTTCATGCAACATGAGTGATTATAAGTGTGTCAATGAGCTTCGTGCAAGTTCCACGAAGTAATGAAACATCTAACAACGCGTTTCTAGGACTCTAAACCAAGTCTCATGCAACATGAGTGCTTATAAGTTCTTCAAAGAGCTTTGTAAAAGTTTTACGAGTTTATGGAACATCTAACAACCCGTTTCTAGAACTCTAAACCAAGTTTCATGCAACATGAGTGCTTATTAGTGTCTCAATGAGCTTTGGACAAGTTTCATGAACTACTGAAATATCTAACAACGCGTTTCTAGGACTCTAAACCAAGTTTCATGCAATATGAGTGCTTATAATTTTCTCAATAAGCTTTGTACAAGTTTGAAGATCTTATGAAACATGTAACAACGCGTTTCTAGGACTCTAAACAAAGTTTAATGCAACATGAGTGATTATAAGTGTCTCAATGAGCTTTGTACAAGTTTTCGAACTTATGAAACATCTAACAACGCCGTTTCTAGGACTCCAAACCAAGTTTCATGCAATATGAGTGCTTATAATTTTCTCAATAAGCTTTGTACAAGTTTGAAGATCTTATGAAACATGTAACAACGCGTTTCTAGGACTCTAAACAAAGTTTAATGCAACATGAGTGATTATAAGTGACTCAAAGAGCTTTGTACAAGTTTGACAAACTTATGAAACATCTAACAACAGGTTTCTAGGTGAATGCTTATAAGTGTCTCAATGAGTTTGTACAAGTTTGTCAAAATTATGAAACATTTAACAACGCGTTTCTACGACTCTAAACCAAGTTTCATGCAACATGGGAGCTTATAAGTTCCTCAATGAGCTTTGTTAAAGTTTGACAAAATTATGAAACATCTAACAATGTTGTTTCTAGTACTATAAACCAAACTTCATTCAAAATGAGTTTTTATAAGTGTTTTAATTAGCTTTGTAAGAGTTTCACGAACTTATGAAACATCTAACAACGTGATTCGAGGACTCTAAACCAAGTTTCATGCAACATGAGTGATTATAAGTTCCTCAATGAATTTTGTAGAAGTTTCACGAACTTATGAAACATCTCACAAAGCGTTTCTAGAAATCTAAACCAAGTTTCATGCAACATGAGTGACTATAAGTGTCTCTATAAGCTTTGTACAAGTTTGACGAACTTATGAAACATCTAACAACGTTTTTCTAGGACTCTAAACCAAGTTTCACGCAACATGTGTGATTATAAATATCTCACTGAGCTTTGTACAAGTTTGACGAACTTATGAAACATCTAACAACGCATTTCAACGACTCTAAACCAAGTTTCATGCAACATGAGTGCTTATAGGTTTGTACAAGTTTCACGAATTTATGAAACATCTAACAACGCGGTTTCTAGGACTCTAAAATCATTTTCTTGCATCATGAGTTATTATAAGTGTCTCAATGAGCTTTGTACAAGTTTGAAGAACTTATGAAACATGTAACAACGCATTTATAGGACACTAAACAAAGTTTCATGCAACATGACTGATTATATGTGTCTCAATGAGTTTTGTACAAGTTTGACGAACTTATGAAACATCTAACAACGCGTTTCTAGGACTCTAAACAAGGTTTCATGCAACATGGGTGCTTATAAGTGCCTCAATGAGCTTTTTACAAGTTTAACAAACTTATGAAACATCTAACAACGTGTTTCTATAGGACACTAAACAAAGTTTCATGCAACATGACTGATTATATGTGTCTCAATGAGCTTTGTACTAGTTTGACGAACTTATGAAACATCTAACAACGCGTTTCTAGGACTCTAAACAAGGTTTCATGCAACATGGGTGCTTATAAGTGCCTCAATGAGCTTTTTACAAGTTTAACAAACTTATGAAACATCTAACAACGTGTTTCTATGACTCTAAACCTGGTTTCATGCAACATGAGTGCTTATAAGTTCCTCAACTAGCTTTGTACAAGTTTCACGAACTTATGAAACATCTAACAACGTGTTTCTATGACTCTAAACTTGGTTTCATGCAACATGAGTGCTTATAAGTTCGTCAACTAGCTTTGTACAAGTTTCATGAACTTATGAAACATCTAAAAACACGTTTCTAAGACTCCAAACAAAGTTTCAAGCAACATGAGTGCTTATAAGTTCCTCAATGAGCTTTGTTAAAGTTTGACGAAATTACGAAACATCTAATTATGTTGTTTCTAAGACTCTAAACCAAACTTCATTCAAAATGAGTTTTTATAAGTGTCTTAATGAGCTTTGTATAAGTTTCACGAACTTATGAAACATTTAACAACGCGATTAGAGGACTCTAAATCAAGTTTCATGCAATATGAGTGATTATAAGTTCCTCAATGAGTTTTGTACAAGTTTCACGAATTTATGAAACATCTAACAACGCGTTTCTAAGACTCTAAATCAAGTTTCATGCATCATGAGTGCTTATAAGTGTCTCAATGAGCTTTGTACAAGTTTCACGAACTTATGAAACATCTAACAACGCGTTTCTATGACTCTAAACCAAGTTTCATGCGAAATGAGTGCTTATAAGTGTCTCAATGAGCTTTGTACAAGTTTGACGAACTTATGAAACATCTAACAACGTATTTCTATGACTCTAAACAGAGTTTCATGCAACATGAGTTCTTATAAGTTCCTCAATGAGCTTTTTACAAGTTTCACGAACTTATGAAACATCTAACAACGCGTTTCTAGGACTCTATACCAAGTTTCATGCAACATGAGTGATTATAAGTGTCTCAATGAACTTTGTACAAGTTTGACGAACTTATGAAACATATAACAACACATTTCTAGGACTCTTAACCAAGTTTCATGCAACATGAGTGCTTATAAGTCCCCCAATTAGCTTTGTACAAGTTTCACAAACTTATGAAACATTTAACAAAGCGTTTCTAGGACTCTAAACCAACTTTCATGCAACATTAGTGATTTTAAGTGTCTCAATGAGGTTTTTACAAGTTTCACGAACTTATGAAACATCTAACAACACGTTTCTAAGACTCTAAACCAAGTTTCATGCAACATGAGTGCTTATAATCTCCTCAATGAGCTTTGTTAAAGTTTGACGAAATAATGAAACATCTAGCAATGTTGTTTCTAGGACTCTAAACCAAACTTCATTCAAAATGAGTTTGACGAACTTATGAAACATCTAACAACATAAGTGATTATAAGTTCCTTATATGAGCTTTGTAGAAGTTTCAAGAACTTATGAAAAATCTAACAACGCGTTTCTAGGACTCTAAACAAGGTTTCATGCAACATGAGTGCTTATAAGTGTATCAATGAGCTTTGTACAAGTTTTACGAACTTATGAAATATCTAACAACGCATTTCTAAGACTCTAATCCATGTTTCATGCATTATGAGCGCCTATAAATTCCTCAATGAGCTTTGTACAAGTTTGACGAAGGTATGAAACATATAAAAACATGTTTATGCCTTAAGATTGCTTAGAATTTCCTTAATGAGCTTTGTTAAATTTTGACGAACTTATGAAACATCTAACATCTCGGTTTCTAGGACTCCAAACCAAGTTTCATGCACCATGAGTGCTTATATGTTCCTCAATGAGCATTGTTAAAGTTTGAAAAAATTATGAAACATCTAACAATGTTGTTTCTAGGACTCTAAACCAAACCTCATTCAAAATGAGTTTTTATAAGTGTTTTAATGAGCTTCGTACAAGTTTCACGAACTTATGAAACATCTAACAACGCGATTCGAGGACTCTAAACCAAGTTTCATGCAACATGAGTGATTATAAGTTTCTCAATGAGTTTTTTACAAGTTTCACGAACTTATGAAACATCTAACAACGCGTTTCTAGAAATATAAACCAAGTTTCATGCACCATGAGTGATTATAAGTGTCTCAATGAGCTTTGTACAAGTTTGACAAACTTATGAATCATCTAACAACGCGTTTCTAGGACTCTAAACCAAATATCCTGCAACATAAGTGATTATAAGTTCCTCATATGAGTTTTGTACAAGTTTCAATAACTTATGAAACATCTAACAACGCGTTTCTAGGACTCTAAACCAAGTTTCATGCAACATGAGTGCTTATAAGTGTCTAAATGAGTTTTGTACAAGTTTTACGAACTTATGAAACATCTAACAACGCATTTCTAAGACTCTAATCCAAGTTTCATTCATTATGAGCGCTTATAAATTCCTCAATGAGCTTTGTACAAGTTTGACGAACTTTTGAAACATATAACAACATGTTTCTAAGACTCTAAACCAAGTTTTATGCCTAAAGATTGCTTATAATTTCCTTAATGAGCTTTGTTAAATTTTTACGAAATATGAAACATCTAACAACGCTGTTTCTAGGGCTCGAAGCCAAGTTTCATGCAACATGAGTGCTTATAAGTTTCTCAATGAGCTTCGTAAAAGTTTTACGAAGTAATGATACATCTAACAACGCGTTTCTCGGACTCTAAACAAGGTTTCATGCAAGATGAGTGCTTGTACAAGTTTTTCGAACTTATGAAATCAATGTCACATATGCCACCTTTTCAGAAAAACTGATCACATATGCCACTCTCTCTATTTTCTCGGATTTGAAAAAAATAAAAAAAATCTATTCAAAAAAAATTATTTTTAAAATCTGAAAACGTCAATATTTTTTATTTAGTTTTACGGATTTTATAAAAATAATTTAAAAATTGAAAAACAAATTTTAAATGTTTTTGATAAAATCATCCAAATATGATTATAAAATCGATAAAAAATGATCCTCTTTTTTTTTTTTTGAAAAATTCTAAATTCGAATTTTCTTTATTTCCAATTCGATTTTAACGCGTTTCTAGGACTCTAAACCAAGTTTCACGCAACATGTATGCTTATAAGTGTCTCAATGAGCTTTGTACTAGTTTGACGAACTTATCAAACATATAACAACGCATTTCTAAGACTCTAATCCAAGTTTTATGCGACATAAGTGCTTATAAGTTCCTCAATGAGCTTTTTACAAGTTTGACGAACTTATGAAACATATAACAACATGTTTCTAGGACTTTAAACCAAGTTTTATGAAACAAGAGTGCTTATAATTTCCTCAATGAGCTTTGTTAAATTATGACGAACTTATGAAACATCAAACAACGCGGTTTCTAGGACTCTAAACCAAGTTTCACGCAACATGAGTGCTTATAAGTTCCTCAATGAGCTTTGTACAAGTTTAACGAACTTATGAAACATCTAACAACGCGGTTTGTAGGACTCTAGACCAAGTTTCATGTATCATGAGTGCTTATAAATTCCCCAATAAGCTTTGTACAAGTACACGAACTAATGAAACATCTAACAACGCGTTTCTAGGACTCTTAAACCAAGTTTCACGCAACATGAGTGATTATAAATGCATCAATGAGCTTTGTACAAGTTTGAAGAACTTATGAAACATCTAACAACACAATTCTACGACTCTAAACCAAGTTTAATGCAACATGAGTGCTTATAAGTTCCTCAATTAGATTTTCACAAGTTTCACGAACTTATGAAACACCTAACAACGCGTTTCTAGGACTCTAAACCAACTTTCATGCAACATTAGTGAATATAAGTAACTCAATGAGCTTTTGTACAAGTTTCACGAACTTATGAAACATCTAACAACGGGTTTCTAGGACTCTAAACAAGGTTTCATGCAACATGAGTGCTTATAAGTGTCTCAATGAGTTTTGTACAAGTTTGTCGAACTTATGAAACATCTAACAACTCGTTTCTACGACTCTAAACCAAGTTTCATGCAACATGAGTGCTTATAGGTTCCTTAATGAGCTTTGTACAAGTTTCAAGAACTTATGAAACATCTAACAACGTGTTTCTTAGACTCTAAACGAAGTTTAATGCAACATGACTGCTTATAAGTGTCTCACTGAGCTTTGTACAAGTTTTACGAACTTATGAAACAATTAACAACGCGTTTCTACGACTCTAAACCAAGTTTCATGCAACATGAGTGCTTATAAGTTCCTCAATGAGTTTTGTACAAGTTTCACAAACTTATGAAACATCTTACAACACTTTTCTAGGACTTTAAACCAAGTTTCATGCAACATGAGTGATTATAAGTGTCTCAATGAGCTTTGTACAAGTTTGACGAACTTATGAAACATATAAAAACAAATTTCTAGGACTCTTAACCAAGTTCCATGCAACATGAGTGCTTATAAGTTCCTCAATTAGCTTTGCACAAGTTTCACGAACTTATGAAACATTTAACAACGTCGTTTCTAAGACTCTAAACCTAGTTCCATGCAATAGGAGTGCTTATAAGTGTCTCAATGAGCTTTGTACAAGTTTCAATAACTTATGAAATATCTAACCAAGTTTCATGCAACATGAGTGCTTATATGTTCCTCAATGAGCATTGTTAAAGTTTGACAAATTATGAAACATCTAACAATGTTGTTTCTAGGACTTTAAACCAAACTTCATTCAAAATGAGTTTTTATGAGTGTTTTAATGAGCTTCGTACAAGTTTCACGAACTTATGAAACATCTAACAACGCGAGTCGAGGACTCTAAACAAAGTTTAATGCAACATGAGTGATTATAAGTTTCTCAATGAGTTTTGTACATGTTTCACGATCTTATGAAACATCTAACAACGCGTTTCTAGAAATCTAAACCAATTTTCATGCAACATGAGTGATTATAAGTGTCTCGATGAGCTTTGTACAAGTTTGATGAACTTACGAAACATCTAACAACGCGTTTCTATGACTCTAAGCAAAGTTTCATGCAACATGAGTGCTTATAAGTTCCTCAATGAGCTTTGTACAAGTTTCAAAAACTTATGAAACATCTAACAACACGTTTCTAGGACTCTAAACCAAGTTTCATGCAACATGAGTGCTCAAAAGTGTCTCAAAAAGCTTTACACTAGTTTGACGAACTTATGAAACATCTAACAACGCGTTTCTAGGACTCTAAACCAAGTTTCATGCAACATTAGTGATTATAAGTGTCTCAATGAGCTTTATACAAGTTTCACGAACTTATGAAACATCTAACAACACGTTTCAAAGACTCTAAACCAAGTTTCATGCAACATGAGTGCTTATATGTTCCTCAATGAACATTGTTAAAGTTTGACATAATTATGAAACATCTAACAATGTTGCTTCTAGGACTCTAAACCAAACTTCATTCAAAATGAGTTTTTATAAGTGTATTAATGAGCTTCGTACAAGTTTTACGAACTTATGAAACATCTAACAACGTGATTCGAGGACTCTAAACAAAGTTTCATGCAACATGAGTGATTATAAGTTTCTCAATGAGTTTTGTACATGTTTCACGAACTAATGAAACATCTAACAACGCGTTTTTAGGATTCTAAACCAAGTTTCATGCAACATGAGTGCTTATAAGTTCCTCAATGAGCTTTGTACAAGTTTGACGAACTTATGAAACATCTAACAACGCGTTTCTAGGACTCTAAACCAAGTATCACGCAACATGAGTGATAATAAGTGTCTCAATGAGCTTTGTACAAGTTTGACAAACTTATGAAACATCTAACAACACGTTTCTCGGACTCTAAACAAGGTTTCATGCAACATGAGTGATTATAAGTGTCTCAATGAGCTTTGTACAAGTTTGACGAACTTATTAAACATATAAAACAAATTTCTAGGACTCTTAACCAAGTTCCATGCAACATGAGTGCTTATAAGTTCCTCAATTAGCTTTGCACAAGTTTCACGAACATATGAAACATTTAACAACGTCGTTTCTAAGACTCTAAACCTAGTTTCATGCAATAGGAGTGCTTATAAGTGTCTCAATGAGCTTTGTACAAGTTTCAAGAACTTATGAAATATCTAACAACACATTTTTAATACTCTAAACCAAGTTTCATGCAACATGAGTGCTTATATGTTCCTCAATGAGCATTGTTAAAGTTTGACAAATTATGAAACATCTAACAATGTTGTTTCTAGGACTCTAAACCAAACTTCATTCAAAATGAGTTTTTATGAGTGTTTTAATGAGCTTCGTAAAAGTTTCACGGACTTATGAAACATCTAACAACGCGATTCGAGGACTCTAAACAAAGTTTAATGCAACATGAGTGATTATAAGTTTCTCAATGAGTTTTGTACATGTTTCACGAACTTATGAAACATCTAACAACGCGTTTCTAGAAATCTAAACCAAGTTTCATGCAACATCAGTGATTATAAGTGTCTCAATGAGCTTTGTACAAGTTTGACGAACTTACGAAACATCTAACAACACGTTTCTATGACTCTAAACAAAGTTTCATGCAACATGAGTGCTTATACGTTCCTCAATGAGCTTTGTACAAGTTTCAAGAACTTATGAAACATCTAACAACGCATTTCTAGGACTCTAAACCAAGTTTCATTCAACATGAGTGCTTATAAGTGTCTCAAAAAGCTTTATACTAGTTTGACGAACTTATGAAACATCTAACAACGCGTTTCTAGGACTCTAAACCAAGTTTCATGCAACATTAGTGATTATAAGTGTCTCAATGAGCTTTATACAAGTTTCACGAACTTTTGAAACATCTAACAACACGTTTCTAAGACTCTAAACAAAGTTTCATGCAACATGAGTGCTTATATGTTCCTCAATGACCATTGTTAAAGTTTTACATAATTATGAAACATCTAACAATGTTGCTTCTAGGACTCTAAACCAAACTTCATTCAAAATGAGTTTTTATAAGTGTATTAATGAGCTTCGTACAAGTTTCACGAAATTATCAACGTGATTCGAGGACTCTAAACAAAGTTTCATGCAACATGAGTGATTATAAGTTTCTCAATGAGTTTTGTACATGTTTCACGAACTAATGAAACATCTAACAACGCGTTTTTAGGATTCTAAACCATGTTTCATGCAACATGAGTGCTTATAAGTTCCTCAATGAGCTGTGTGTACAAGTTTTACGAACTTATGAAACATCTAACAACGCGTTTCTAGGACTCTAAACCAAGTTTCATGCAACATGAGTGATAATAAGTGTCTCAAAGAGCTTTGTACAGGTTTGACAAAACTTATGAAACATCTAACAACACATTTCTCGGACTCTAAACAAGGTTTCAAGCAACATGAGTGCTTATAAGTGTCTCAATGAGCTTTGTACAAGTTTGTCGAACTTATGAAACATCTAAAAAACGCGTTTCTAGGACTCTAAACCAAGTTTCACACAACATGAGCGATTATAAGTGTCTCAATGAGCTTTTTACAAGTTTCCGAACTTATGAAACATCTAACAACGCCGTTTCTAGGACTCTAGACACATTTTCATACAACATGAGTGATTATAAGTGTCTCAATGAACTTTGTTCAAGTTTCCGAACTTATTAAACATCTAACAACACCATTTCTAGGACTCTAAACCAAGTTTCATGCAATATGAGTGCTTATAAGTGTCTCAATGAGCTTTTTACAGGGTTTGAAGAACTTATGAAACATGTAACAACGCGTTTCTAGGACTCTAAACAAAGTTTAATGCAACATTAGTGCTTATAAGTGTCTCAATGAGCTTTTTCCAAGTTTCTGGAACTTATGAAACATCTAACAACGCGGTTTTACGACTCTAAACCAAGTTTCATGCAACATTAGTGCTTATAGGTTCCACAATGATCTTTGTACAAGTTTCAAGAACTTATGAAACATCTAACAACGTGTTTCTACGAATCTAAACAAAGTTTCATGCAACATGAGTGCTTATAAGTTCCTCAATGAGTTTTGTAAAAGTTTCACGAACTTATGAAACATCTAACAATACGTTTCTAGGACTTTAAACCAAGTTTAATGCTATATGAGTGATTATAAGTGTCTCAATGAGCTTTGTACAAGTTTGACGAACTTATGAAACATATAACAACACATTTCTAGGACTCTTAACCAAGTTTCATTCAACATGAGTGCTTATAAGTTCCTCATTTAGCTTTGTACAAGTTTCACGAACTTATGAACCATCTAACAACGCGTTTCTAGGACTCTAAACCAACTTTCATAAAACATTAGTGATTATAAGTGTCTCAATGATCTTTATACAAGTTTCACGAACTTATGAAACATCTAACAACACGTTTCTAAGACTCTAAACCAAGTTTCATGCAACATGAGTGCTTTGTTAAAGTTTGACAAAATTATGAAACATCTAACAATGTTGTTTCTAGGACTCTAAACCAAACTTCATTCAAAATGAGTTTTTCTAAGTGTTTTAATGAGCTTTGTACAAGTTTCACGAATTTATGAAACATCTAACAACGCGATTCGAGGACTCTAAACCAAGTTTCATGCAACATGACTGATTATAAGTGTCTCAATGAGCTTTGTACAAGTTTTAGGAACTTATGGAACATCTAACAACGCGTTTCTACGATTCTAAACAAAGTTTCATGCAACATGAATGCTTATAAATTCCTCAATGAGCTTTGTACTAGTTTTAAGAACTTATGAAACATCTAACAATGCGTTTCTAGGACTCTAAACCAAGTTTCATTCAACATGAGTGCTTATAAGTGTCTCAATGAGCTTTGTACTCGTTTGACGAACTTATGAAACATCTAAGAACGCGTTTCTAGGACTCTAAACCAAGTTTCATGCAACATAAGTGATTATAAGTGTCTTAATGAGCTTTGTACATTATTCACGAACTTATGAAACATTTAACAACGTCGTTTCTAGGACTCTAAACCTAGTTTCATCCAATATGAGTGCTTATAAATGTCTCAATGAGCTATGAAAAGTTTAACAAACTTATGAAAGATCTAACGACGCGTTTCTGACTCTAAACCAATTTTCATGCAACATGAGTGCTTATAAGTGTCTCAATGAGCTTTGTACAAGTTTGTCAAACTTATGAAACATCTAACATCGCGTTTCTATGACTCTAAACCAAGTTTCATGCAACATGAGTGCTTATAAGTTCCTCAATGAGCTTTGTTAAAGTTTGAAAAGATTATGAAGCATCTAAAAATGTTGTTTCTAGTACTATAAACCAAACTTCATTCAAAATGAGTTTTTATAAGTGTTTTAATTAACTTTGTACAAGTTTCACAAACTTATGAAACATCTAACAACGCGATTTGAGGACTCTAAACCAAGTTTCATGCAACATGAGTGATTATAAGTTCCTCAATGAATTTTGTAGAAGTTTCACGAACTTATGAAACATCTCACAAAGCGGTTCTAGGACTCTAAACCAAGTTTCATGCAACATGAGTGACTATAAGTGTCTCAATGAGCTTTGTACAAGTTTGACGAACTTATGAAACATCTAACAACGCGTTTCTAGGACTCTAAACCAAGTTGCATGCAACATGAGTGCTTATAAGTTCCTCGATGAGCTTTGTACAAGTTACACGAACTTATGAAACATCTAACAACGCGTTTCTAGGACTCTAAATCAACTTTCATGCAATATGAGTGATTATAAGTGTCTCGATGAGCTTTGTACATGTTTGAAAAACTTATGAAACATCTATCAATGGTTTCTAGGACTCTAAACCATGTTTCATGCAACATGAGTGCTTATAAGTGTCTCATTGAGATTTGTACAAGTTTGACGAACTTATGAAACATATAACAACGGGTTACTATGACTCTAAACCAACTTTCATGCAACATTAGTTATTATAAGTAACTCAATGAGCTTTGTACAAGTTTCACGAACTTATGAAACATCTAACAACGGGTTTCTAGGACTCTAAACAAGGTTTCATGCAACATGAGTGCTTATAAGTGTCTCAATGAGCTTTGTACAAGTTTGTCGAACTTATGAAACATCTAACAACTCGTTTCTATGACTCTAAACCAAGTTTCATGCAACATGAGTGCTTATAGGTTCCTTAATGAGCTTTGTACAAGTTTTAAGAACTTATGAAACATCTAACAACGTGTTTCTTGGACTCTAAACGAAGTTTAGTGCAACTTGAATGCTTATAAGTGTCTCACTGAGCTTTGTACAAGTTTAACAAACTTATGAAACATCTAACGACGCGTTTCTAGGACTCTAAACCAAGTTTCATGATATATGAGTGCTTATAAGTGTCTCAATGAGCTTTCTAAAAGTTTGACGAACTTATGAAACATCTAACAACGTATTTCTAGCACTCTTATCCAAGTTTCATGCAACATGAGCGCTTATAAGTTCCGAAATGAGCTTTGTACAAGTTAGACAAACATATGAAACATATAACAACATGTTTCTAAGACTCTAAACCAAGTTTTATGAAACAAGAGTTTTAGGACTCTAAACCAAGTTTTATGCAACATGTTTCTAAGAATCTACAAGTTTTGGCAACAAGACTCTAACAACATGTTTCACGAACTAATGAAACATTTAACAACGCGTTTCTAGGACTCTAAACAAAATTTCATGCAACATGAGTGCTTATAAGTTCCTCAATGAGCTCGGTACAAGTTTTACGAACTTATGAAACATCTAACAACGCGTTTCTAGGACTATAAACCAAGTTTCATGCAACATGAGTGATTATAAGTGTGTCAATGAGCTTCGTGCAAGTTCCACGAAGTAATGAAACATCTAACAACGCGTTTCTAGGACTCTAAACCAAGTCTCATGCAACATGAGTGCTTATAAGTTCTTCAAAGAGCTTTGTAAAAGTTTTACGAGTTTATGGAACATCTAACAACCCGTTTCTAGAACTCTAAACCAAGTTTCATGCAACATGAGTGCTTATTAGTGTCTCAATGAGCTTTGGACAAGTTTCATGAACTACTGAAACATCTAACAACGCGTTTCTAGGACTCTAAACCAAGTTTCATGCAATATGAGTGCTTATAATTTTCTCAATAAGCTTTGTACAAGTTTGAAGATCTTATGAAACATGTAACAACGCGTTTCTAGGACTCTAAACAAAGTTTAATGCAACATGAGTGATTATAAGTGTCTCAATGAGCTTTGTACAAGTTTTCGAACTTATGAAACATCTAACAACGCCGTTTCTAGGACTCCAAACCAAGTTTCATGCAATATGAGTGCTTATAATTTTCTCAATAAGCTTTGTACAAGTTTGAAGATCTTATGAAACATGTAACAACGCGTTTCTAGGACTCTAAACAAAGTTTAATGCAACATGAGTGATTATAAGTGACTCAAAGAGCTTTGTACAAGTTTGACAAACTTATGAAACATCTAACAACAGGTTTCTAGGTGAATGCTTATAAGTGTCTCAATGAGTTTGTACAAGTTTGTCAAAATTATGAAACATTTAACAACGCGTTTCTACGACTCTAAACCAAGTTTCATGCAACATGGGAGCTTATAAGTTCCTCAATGAGCTTTGTTAAAGTTTGACAAAATTATGAAACATCTAACAATGTTGTTTCTAGTACTATAAACCAAACTTCATTCAAAATGAGTTTTTATAAGTGTTTTAATTAGCTTTGTAAGAGTTTCACGAACTTATGAAACATCTAACAACGTAATTCGAGGACTCTAAACCAAGTTTCATGCAACATGAGTGATTATAAGTTCCTCAATGAATTTTGTAGAAGTTTCACGAACTTATGAAACATCTCACAAAGCGTTTCTAGAAATCTAAACCAAGTTTCATGCAACATGAGTGACTATAAGTGTCTCTATAAGCTTTGTACAAGTTTGACGAACTTATGAAACATCTAACAACGTTTTTCTAGGACTCTAAACCAAGTGGCATGCAACATGAGTGCTTATAAGTTCCTTGATGAGCTTTGTACAAGTTACACGAAATTATGAAACATCTAACAACGCTTTTCTAGGACTCTAAACCAAGTTTCACGCAACATGAGTGATTATAAATATCTCACTGAGCTTTGTACAAGTTTGACGAACTTATGAAACATCTAACAACGCATTTCAACGACTCTAAACCAAGTTTCATGCAACATGAGTGCTTATAGATTCCTCAATGAGCTTTGTACAAGTTTCACGAATTTATGAAACATCTAACAACGCGGTTTCTAGGACTCTAAAACCATTTTCTTGCATCATGAGTTATTATAAGTGTCTCAATGAGCTTTGTACAAGTTTGAAGAACTTATGAAACATGTAACAACGCATTTATAGGACACTAAACAAAGTTTCATGCAACATGACTGATTATATGTGTCTCAATGAGCTTTGTACAAGTTTGACGAACTTATGAAACATCTAACAACGCGTTTCTAGGACTCTAAACAAGGTTTCATGCAACGTGGGTGCTTATAAGTGCCTCAATGAGCTTTTTACAAGTTTAACAAACTTATGAAACATCTAACAACGTGTTTCTATAGGACACTAAACAAAGTTTCATGCAACATGACTGATTATATGTGTCTCAATGAGCTTTGTACAAGTTTGACGAACTTATGAAACATCTAACAACGCGTTTCTAGGACTCTAAACAAGGTTTCATGCAACATGGGTGCTTATAAGTGCCTCAATGAGCTTTTTACAAGTTTAACAAACTTATGAAACATCTAACAACGTGTTTCTATGACTCTAAACCTGGTTTCATGCAACATGAGTGCTTATAAGTTCCTCAACTAGCTTTGTACAAGTTTCACGAACTTATGAAACATCTAACAACGTGTTTCTATGACTCTAAACCTGGTTTCATGCAACATGAGTGCTTATAAGTTCCTCAACTAGCTTTGTACAAGTTTCATGAACTTATGAAACATCTAAAAACACGTTTCTAAGACTCCAAACAAAGTTTCAAGCAACATGAGTGCTTATAAGTTCCTCAATGAGCTTTGTTAAAGTTTGACGAAATTACGAAACATCTAACAATGTTGTTTCTAAGACTCTAAACCAAACTTCATTCAAAATGAGTTTTTATAAGTGTCTTAATGAGCTTTGTATAAGTTTCACGAACTTATGAAACATTTAACAACGCGATTAGAGGACTCTAAATCAAGTTTCATGCAATATGAGTGATTATAAGTTCCTCAATGAGTTTTGTACAAGTTTCACGAATTTATGAAACATCTAACAACGCGTTTCTAAGACTCTAAATCAAGTTTCATGCATCATGAGTGCTTATAAGTGTCTCAATGAGCTTTGTACAAGTTTCACGAACTTATGAAACATCTAACAACGCGTTTCTATGACTCTAAACCAAGTTTCATGCAAAATGAGTGCTTATAAGTGTCTCAATGAGCTTTGTACAAGTTTGACGAACTTATGAAACATCTAACAACGTATTTCTATGACTCTAAACAGAGTTTCATGCAACATGAGTTCTTATAAGTTCCTCAATGAGCTTTTTACAAGTTTCACGAACTTATGAAACATCTAACAACGCGTTTCTAGGACTCTATACCAAGTTTCATGAAACATGAGTGATTATAAGTGTCTCAATGAACTTTGTACAAGTTTGACGAACTTATGAAACATATAACAACACATTTCTAGGACTCTTAACCAAGTTTCATGCAACATGAGTGCTTATAAGTCCCCCAATTAGCTTTGTACAAGTTTCACAAACTTATGAAACATTTAACAAAGCGTTTCTAGGACTCTAAACCAACTTTCATGCAACATTAGTGATTTTAAGTGTCTCAATGAGGTTTTTACAAGTTTCACGAACTTATGAAACATCTAACAACACGTTTCTAAGACTCTAAACCAAGTTTCATGCAACATGAGTGCTTATAATCTCCTCAATGAGCTTTGTTAAAGTTTGACGAAATTATGAAACATCTAGCAATGTTGTTTCTAGGACTCTAAACCAAACTTCATTCAAAATGAGTTTTTATAAATGTCTTAATGAGCTTTGTACAAGTTTTACGAACTTATGAAACATCTAACAACGCAATTCGAGGACTCTAAACAAAGTTTCATGCAACATGCGTGATTATAAGTTCCCTAATAAATTTTGTAAAACTTTCACGAACTTATAAAACATCTGACAACGCGTTTCTAGAAATCTAAACCAAGTTTCATGCAACATGTGTGATTATAAGTGTCTCAATGAGCATTGTACAAGTTTGACAAACTTATGAAACATTTAGTAACGCGTTTCTATGACTCTAAACCAAGTTTCATGCAACATGAGTGCTTATAAGTTCCTCGATGAGCTTTGTACAAGTTTCACGAACTTATGAAACATCTAACAACTCGTTTCTAGGACTCTAAACCAACTTTCATGCAACATGAGTGATAATAAGTATCTCAATTAGCTTTATATAAGTTTCACGAACTTATGAAACATTTAACAACGTCGTTTCTAGGATTCTAAACCTAGTTTCATGCAATATGAGTGCTTATAAGTGTCTCAATGAGCTTTGTACAAGTTTAATAAACTTATGAAACATCTAACAACGTATTTCTAGGACTCTAAACCAAGTTTCATGCAACATGAGTGCTTATAAGTGTGTCAATGAGCTTTGTACAAGTTTGACGAACTTATGAAACATATAACAACATGTTTCTAGGACTCTAAACAAGGTTTCATGCAACATGAGTGCTTATAAGTGTCTCAATGAGCTTTGTACAAGTTTGACAAACTTATGAAACATCTAACAACACGTTTCTCGGACTCTAAACAAGGTTTCATGCAACATGAGTGCTTATAAGTGTCTCAATGAGCTTTGTACAAGTTTGTCGAACTTATGAAACATCTAAAAACGCGTTTCTAGGACTCTAAACCAAGTTTCACGCAACATGAGTGATTATAAGTGTCTCAATGAGCTTTTTACAAGTTTCCGAACTTATGAAACATCTAACAACGCCGTTTCTAGGACTCTAGACATATTTTCATGCACCATGAGTGATTATAAGTGTCTCAATGAACTTTGTTCAAGTTTCCGAACTTATTAAACATCTAACAACGCCATTTCTAGGACTCTAAACCAAGTTTCATGCAATATGAGTGCTTATAAGTGTCTCAATGAGCTTTTTACAAGTTTGAAGAACTTATGAAACATGTAACAACGTGTTTAGGACTCTAAACAAAGTTTAATGCAACATTAGTGCTTATAAGTGTCTCAATGAGCTTTGTCCAAGTTTCTCGAACTTATGAAACATCTAACAACGCGTTTTTACGACTCTAAACCAAGTTTCATGCAACATTAGTGCTTCTAGGTTCCTCAATGATCTTTGTACAAGTTTCAAGAACTTATGAAACATCTAACAACGTGTTTCTACGACTCTAAACCAAGTTTCATGCAACATGAGTGCTTATAAGTTCCTCAATGAGTTTTGTAAAAGTTTCACGAACTTATGAAACATCTAACAATACGGTTCTAGGACTTTAAACCAAGTTTCATGCTATATGAGTGATTATAAGTGTCTCAATGAGCTTTGTACAAGTTTGACGAACTTATGAAACATATAACAACACATTTCTAGGACTCTTAACCAAGTTTCATTCAACATGAGTGCATATAAGTTCCTCAATTAGCTTTGTACAAGTTTCACGAACTTATGAACCATCTAACAACGCGTTTCTAGGACTCTAAACCAACTTTCATAAAACATTAGTGATTATAAGTGTCTCAATGATCTTTATACAAGTTTCACGAACTTATAAAACATCTAACAACACGTTTCTAAGACTCTAAGCCAAGTTTCATGCGACATGAGTGCTTTGTTAAAGTTTGACAAAATTATGAAACATCTAACAATGTTGTTTCTAGGACTCTAAACCAAACTTCATTCAAAATGAGTTTTTCTAAGTGTTTTAATGAGCTTTGTACAAGTTTCACGAATTTATGAAACATCTAACAACGCGATTCGAGGACTCTAAACCAAGTTTCATGAAACACGACTGATTATAAGTGTCTCAATGAGCTTTGTACAAGTTTTAGGAATTTATGAAACATCTAACAACCCTTTTCTACGATTCTAAACAAAGTTTCATGCAACATGAATGCTTATAAATTCCTCAATGAGCTTTGTACTAGTTTTAAGAACTTATGAAACATCTAACAATGCGTTTCTAGGACTCTAAACAAGGTTTCATTCAAAATGAGTGCTTATAAGTGTCTCAATGAGCTTTGTACTCGTTTGACGAACTTATGAAACATCTAAGAACGCGTTTCTAGGACTCTAAACCAAGTTTCATGCAACATAACTGATTATAAGTGTCTTAATGAGCTCTGTACATTCTTCACGAACTTATGAAACATTTAACAACGTCTTTTCTAGGACTCTAAACCTAGTTTCATCCAATATGAGTGCTTATAAATGTCTCAATGAGCTCTGAAAAGTTTAACAAACTTATGAAAGATCTAACGACGCGTTTCAAAGACTCTAAACCAATTTTCATGCAACATGAGTGCTTATAATTGTCTCAATGAGATTTGTACAAGTTTGACGAACTTATGAAACATCTAACAACGCATTTCTAAGACTCTAAACCAAGTTTTATGCAACAAGAGTGCTTATGATTTCCTTACTGAGCTTTGTTCAAGTTTCACGAAGTACTGAAACATCTAACAACGCGTTTCTAGGACTCTAAACCAAGTTTCATGCAACATGAGTTCTTATGAGTTCCTAAGTGAGCTTTGTAAAAGTTTTACGAACTTATGAAACATCTAAAAACGCGTTTCTAGGACTCTAAACCAAGTTTCATGCAACATGAGTGATTATAAGTGTCCTAATGAGCTTTATACAAGTTTGACGAACTTATGAAACATCTAACAACACGTTTCTCGGACTCTAAACAAGGTTTCATGCAACATGAGTGCTTATAAATTTCTCAATGAACTTTGTACAAGTTTGTTGAACTTATGAAACATCTAACAACCCGTTTCTAGGAATCTAAACCAATTTTCATGCAACATGAGTGCTTATAAGTGTCTCAATGAGCTTTGTACAAGTTTCACGAACTAATGAAACATCTAACAACGCGTTTCTAGGACTATAAACCAAGTTTCACTCAACATGAGTGATTATAAGTGTCTCAATGAGCTTTGTACAAGTTTCCGAACTTATGAAACACCTAACAACGCCGTTTTAGGACTCTAAAGAAAGTTTCATGCAATATGAGTGCTTATAATTTTCTCAATAAGCTTTGTACAAGTTTGAAGATCTTATGAAACATGTAACAACGCGTTTCTAGGACTCTAAAGAAAGTTTCATGCAACATGAGTGATTATAAGTGTCTCAATGAGCTTCGTGCAAGTTTCACGAAGTAATGAAACATCTAACAACGCGTTTCTAGGACTCTAAACCAAGTCTAATGCAACATGAGTGCTTATAAGTTCCTCAAAGAGCTTTGTAAAAGTTTTACGAGTTTATGGAACATCTAACAACCCGTTTCTAAAACTCTAAACCAAGTTTCATGCAACATGAGTGCTTATAAGTGTCTCAATGAGCTTTGGACAAGTTTAATGAACTAATGAAACATCTAACATTGCGTTTCTAGGACTCTAAACCAAGTTTCATGCAATATGAGTGCTTATAATTTTCTCAATAAGCTTTGTACAAGTTTAAGATCTTATGAAACATGTAACAACGTGTTTCTAGGACTCTAAACAAAGTTTAATGCAACATGAGTGATTATAAGTGTCTCAATGAGCTTTGTACAAGTTTCCGAACTTATGAAATATCTAACAACGCCGTTTCTAGGACTCTAAACCAAGTTTCATGCAATATGAGTGCTTATAATTTTCTCAATAAGCTTTGTACAAGTTTGAAGATCTTATGAAACATGTAACAACGCGTTTCTAGGACTCTAAACAAGGTTTCATGCAACATGAGTGCTTATAAGTGTCTCAATGAGTTTGTACAAGTTTTTCAAACTTATGAAACATTTAACAACACGTTTCTACGACTCTAAACCAAGTTTCATGCAACATGAGAGCTTATAAGTTCCTCAATGAGCTTTGTTAAAGTTTGACAAAATTATGAAACATCTAACAATGTTGTTTCTAGGACTTTAAACCAAACTTCATTCAAAATGAGTTTTTATAAGTGTTTTAATTAGCTTTGTAAGAGTTTCACGAACTTATGAAACATCTAACAACGTGATTCGAGGACTCTAAACCAAGTTTCATGCAACATGAGTGATTATAAGTTCCTCAATGAAATTTGTAGAAGTTTCACGAACTTATGAATCATCTAACAATGCGTTTCTAGGACTCTAAACTAAATTTCATGCAATATGAGTGATTATAAGTGTCTCAATGAGCTTTGTACAAGTTTGACAAACTTATGAAACATCTATTAACGTGTTTCTAGGACTCTAAACCAAGTTTCATGGAGCATGAGTGCTTATAAGTGTCTCATTGAGATTTGTACAAGTTTGACGAACTTATGAAACATATAACAACGCATTTCTAAGACTCTAATCCAAGTTTTATGCGACATGAGTGCTTATAAGTTCCTCAATGAGCTTTTTACAAGTTTGACGAACTTATGAAACATATAACAACATGTTACTAGGACTTTAAACCAAGTTTTATGCAACAAGAGTGCTTATAATTTCCTCAATGAACTTTGTTAAATTATGACGAACTTATGAAACAACAAACAACGCGGTTTCTAGGACTCTAATTCAAGTTTCATGCAACATGAATGCTTATAAGTTCCTCAATGAGCTTTGTACAAGTTTAACGAACTTATGAAACATCTAACAACGCGGTTTCTAGGACTCTAGACCAAGTTTCATGCAACATGAGTGCTTATAAATTTCCCAATAAGCTTTGTACAAGTACACGAACTAATGAAACATCTAACAACGCGTTTCTAGGACTCTAAACCAAGTTTCACGCAACATGAGTGATTATAAATATCTCAATGAGCTTTGTACAAGTTTGACGAACTTATGAAACATCTAACAATGCATTTCAACGACTCTAAACCAAGTTTCATGCAACATGAGTGCTTATAGATTCCTCAATGAGCTTTGTACAAGTTTCACGAACTTATGAAACATCTAACAACGTGGTTTCTAGGACTCTAAAACCATTTTCTTGCATCATGAGTTATTATAAGTGTCTCAATTAGCTTTGTACAAGTTTCCGAACTTATGAAACATCTAAAAACGCCGTTTCTAGGACTATAAACCAAGTTTCATGCTATATGAGTGCTTATAATTGTCTCAATGAGGTTTGTACAAGTTTGAAGAACTTATGAAACATGTAACAACGCGTTTATAGGACACTAAACAAAGTTTCATGCAACATGACTGATTATAAGTGTCTCAATGAGCTTTGTACAAGTTTGACGAACTTATGAAACATCTAACAACGCGTTTCTAGGACTCTAAACAAGGTTTCATGCAACATGGGTGCTTATAAGTGCCTCAATGAGGTTTTTACAAGTTTAACAAACTTATGAAACATCTAACAACGTGTTTCTATGACTCTAAACCTGGTTTCATGAAACATCAGTGCTTATAAGTTCCTCAACTAGCTTTGTACAAGTTTCACGAACTTATGAAACATCTAACAACGCGTTTCTAGGACTCTAAACCAACGTTCATGCAACATTAGTGATTATAAGTCACTCAACGAGCTTTGTACAAGTTTCATGAACTTATGAAACATCTAAAAACACGTTTCTAAGACTCCAAACAAAGTTTCAAGCAACATGAGTGCTTATAAGTTCATCAATGAGCTTTGTTAAAGTTTGACGAAATTACAAAACATCTAACAATGTTGTTTCTAAGACTCTAAACCAAACTTCATTCAAAATGAGTTTTTATAAGTGTCTTAATGAGCTTTATATAAGTTTCACGAACTTATGAAACATTTAACAACGCGATTAGAGGACTCTAAATCAAGTTTCATGCAATATGAGTGATTATAAGTTCCTCAATGAGTTTTGTACAAGTTTCACGAACTTATGAAACATCTAACAACGCGTTTCTAAGACTCTAAATTAAGTTTCATGCATCATGAGTGCTTATAAGTGTCTCAATGAGCTTTGTACAAGTTTCACGAACTTATGAAACATCTAACAACGCGTTTCTATGACTCTAAACCAAGTTTCATGCAACATGAGTGCTTATAAGCTCCTCAATGAGCTTTGTTAAAGTTTGACGAAATTATGAAACATCTAGCAATGTTGTTTCTAGGACTCTAAACCAAACTTCATTCAAAATGAGTTTTTATAAGTGTCTTAATGAGCTTTGTACAAGTTTCACGAACTTATGAAACATCTAACAACGCGATTCGAGGACTCTGAACAAAGTTTCATGCAACATGAGTGATTATAAGTTCCCTAATGAATTTTGTAGAAGTTTCACGAACATATAAAACATCTGACAACGCGTTTCTAGAAATCTAAACCAAGTTTCATGCAACATGTGTGATTATAAGTGTCTCAATGAGCATTGTACAAGTTTGACAAACTTATGAAACATTTAGTAACGCGTTTCTTTGACTCTAAACCAAGTTTCATGCAACATGAGTGCTTATAAGTTCCTCGATGAGCTTTGTACACGTTTCACGAACTAAGAAACATCTAACAACTTGTTTAGGACTCTAAACCAACATGAGTGATAATAAGTATCTCAATTAGCTTTATATAAGTTTCACGAACTTATGAAACATTTAACAACGTCGTTTCTAGGATTCTAAACCTAGTTTCATGCAATATGAGTGCTTATAAGTGTCTCAATGAGCTTTGTACAAGTTTGACAAACTTATGAAACATCTAAAAACGTGTTTCTAGGACTCTACACCAAGTTTCATGCAACATGAATGCTTATAAGTGTCTCAATGAGCTTTGTACAAGTTTGACGAACTTATGAAACATATAACAAAATGTTTCTAGGACTCTAAACCAATTTTTATGCAACAAGAGTGCTTATAATTTCCTCAATGAGCTTTGTTAAATTTTGACGAACTTATGAAACATCTAAAAACGCGGTTTCTAGGACTCTAAACCAAGTTTCATGCAACATGAGTGCTTATAAGTTCCTCAATGAGGTTTGTAAAACTTTCACGAACTAATGAAACATCTAACAACATGTTTCTAGGACTCTAAACCAAGTTTCATTCAACATGAGTGCTTATAAGTGTCTCAATGAGCTTTGTACAAGTTAAACGAACTTATGAAACATCTAACAACGCGTTTCTACGACTCTAAACAAAGTTTAATGCAACATGAGTGCTTATAAGTTCCTCAATGAGCTTTTTACAAGTTTCACGAACTTATGAAACATCTAACAACTCGTTTCTAGGACTCCAAACCAAGTTTCATGCATCATGAGTGATTATAAGTGTCTCAATGAACTTTGTACAAATTTGACGAACTTATGAAACATATAACAACACATTTCTAGGAATCTTAACCAAGTTTCATGCAACATGAGTGCTTATAAGTTTCTCAATTCGCTTTGTACAAGTTTCACGAACTTACGAAACATCTAACAAAGCGTTTCTAGGACTCTAATCCAACTTTCAAGCAACATTAGTGATTATAAGTGTCTTAATGAGCTTTTTACAAGTTTCACGAACTTATGAAACATCTAACAACACGTTTCTAAGACTCTAAACCAAGTTTGATGCAACATGAGTGCTTATAAGCACCTCAATGAGCTTTTTTAAAGTTTAACGAAATTATGAAACATCTAACAATGTTGTTTCTAGGAATCTAAACCAAACTTCATTCAAAATGAGTTTTTATAAGTGTCCTAATGAGCTTTTTACAAGTTTCACGAACTTATGAAACATCTAACAACGCGTTTCTATGACTCTAAACCAGATTTCATGCAACATGAGTGCTTATAAGTTACTCAACTAGCTTTGTACAAGTTTCACGAACTTATGAAACATCTAACAACGCGTTTCTAGGACTCTGAACCAACTTTCATGCAACATGAGTGATTATAAGTTCCCTAATGAATTTTGTAGAAGTTTCACGAATTTATAAAACATCTAACAACGCGTTTCTAGAAATCTAAACCAAGTTTCATGCAACATGTGTGATTATAAGTGTCTCAATGAGTTTTGTACAAGTTTGGCAAACTTATGAAACATTTAGCAACACGTTTCTTCTCTAAACCAAGTTTCATGCAACATGAGTGCTTATAAGTTCCTCGATGAGCTTTGTACAAGTTTCACGAACTTATGAAACATCTAAAAACTTGTTTCTAGGACTCTAAACCAACTTTCATGCAACATGAGTGATAATAAGTGTCTCAATGAGCTTTGTATAAATTTCACAAACTTATGAAACATCTAACAACGTGTTTCTAGGACTCTAAACCAAGTTGCATGCAACATGAGTGCTTATAAGTTCCTCGATGAGCTTTGTACAAGTTTGACGAAATTATGAATCATCTAACAATGCGTTTCTAGGACTCTAAACCAAATTTCATGCAATATGAGTGATTATAAGTGTCTCAATGAGCTTTGTACAAGTTTGACAAACTTATGAAACATCTATTAACGTGTATCTAGGACTCTAAACCAAGTTTCATGCAACATGAGTGCTTATAAGTGTCTCATTGAGATTTTTACAAGTTTGACGAACTTATGAAACATATAAAAACGCATTTCTAAGACTCTAATCCAAGTTTTATGCGACATGAGTGCTTATAAGTTCCTCAATGAGCTTTTTACAAGTTTGACGAACTTATGAAACATATAACAACATGTTTCTAGGACTTTAAACCAAGTTTTATGCAACAAGAGTGCTTATAATTTCCTCAATGAACTTTGTTAAGTTATGAAGAACTTATGAAACATCAAACAACGCGGTTTCTAGGACTCTAATTCAAGTTTCATGCAACATGAGTGCTTATAAGTTCCTCAATGAGCTTTGTACAAGTTTAACGAACTTATGAAACATCGAACAACGCGGTTTCTAGGACTCTAGACCAAGTTTCATGCAACATGAGTACTTATAAATTCCCCAATAAGCTTTGTACAAGTACACGAACTAATGAAACATCTAACAACGCGTTTCTAGGACTCTAAACCAAGTTTCACGCAACATGAGTGATTATAAATATCTCAATGAGCTTTGTACAAGTCTGACGAACTTATTGTTGAAAAGAGACCAAGGCTTTGCCCGGACACACTCGTTCACCAAGGCAAAGACCTAGCTTGTGGTCAAAGGCAAAGGACCCAAGCTATCTCTTTTGTTACCGTTACAAGAGGACAAGAGAAACAAAGGAAGGATCTAGAAACCAAGTTACCGTTACACCAAAGAGCCGTTGGGCGTGTGGAGTTCACGCCGTCCGTACAAGTCACGGGTGGCTCTAAGGATGCGCGTCTAACCGAGGAGAAAGCGACGTTTGGCGCATTGAACCGAGGAAGATGTGGACGGTTTTGGCATCTTCACATGATGCTATTTTAAGATGCTATTCCTTATATATTTATCCTATGTTGTAACGACACAAACAATCTAATCTAATATCACATAATCTTTTCCGATTAATCTCTCTCTATTCTCTCTCTCTCTCTTGTTCTTGATGTTCTTCATGGAACTCAAGAACACAAATCTCTAAACTCATATAATCTTCTTAAAACTAACATGGTATCGAGCAACCTTGCTCCGGAACCTAATCGCTTCCGCTAAATCTACTCTCGGCTACTCTCGGCTACTCTCGGTACCGACGATTCTCGGTACTCTCGACAAACCTCGATACGGTTACTGTGCACTCTCGATACGGTTACCGTAGACTCTCGACAAGCCTCGACAAACTCTCAAACCTCGACAAACTCTCGACAAACTCTCGACAAGGTTTTCTCGACAAAGTTTTCTCGGCAAGAGTCTTGTTTTCCCGGCCACTTTTCTCGACTACTCTCGACAAGATCTTTTCTCGATACCGACCAGTCTCGATACCGACAAGTCTCGATACCGACAAATCCCGACACCGACCATTCTCGATACTCTCGGTTTCAAATTTCTCGGTTCAAATTTCTAGATCTGAAATTTCAAAAACGAGTTATTTCAAACCTCATTCAACACAACCATGGAAGACAAAGAATCCAAGAAGGCACTTTGTCCGGTTACTCTCAAAGGCATCAACTACCTTCTATGGGCAAGAACCATGAAGATAGCCCTTTGTGGCCGCGGCTATTGGAACCATATACTCACTCGGCAAGACGCTCCTATTGAGTTCAACAACGAACTCACAACCGACGATGAGAAGTGGTTCCAACTAGACCAAAAGGTACTTGGAATCATCCAAGGATCCCTTGAGCCGTCCATCTTGGAGGCTTACTCCTATTGCGAAAACGCCAAGGAGCTATGGGACACTCTCCAAACCGTCTACGGCAACATCTCAAACCTTAGCCGAGTTTATGAAGTCAAGAAGGCCATTAGTGACCTAAACCAAGAAGACACCGAGTTCACTAAACACTTTGGGAAGTTTAGGTCACTTTGGGCAGAGTTAGAAATGCTTCGCCCAAGCACCGTGGATCCTAAAGTGTTAAACGAACGAAGAGAGCAAGACAAAGTCTTTGGCTTGCTTCTTACCCTCAACGGCAGCTACAAGGAGATCACCAAGCATCTTCTCCGAGCCGATACTCTACCAAACCTTGAAGAAGTGTGTGCACAACTCCAAAGAGAACAAGGTTCCATCGAGCTCTTTGATGGCAAGAAGGAACTTGTGACCGCGAACAAGGTGGCGTTTAAACCGTCTTCCAAGACATATGAAGAAAGGAGAGCCTTGACATGTGAGCATTGCAAGAAGAAAGGCCACAACAAGGAGAAGTGTTGGATCCTACACCCTAGTCTCAAGCCGGCCAAGTTCAAGGACGCCAAGGCCAATTACTCTCACGATGACTCGGCTAGCATACCAAGTACAAGCGGACCAAACCATGGCAAGGAAGAGGAGTCTTCGGCCATTGTCCCATACATGGACGAGTTCGTGAGGAAGTCGGACCTTGACGCACTCATCAAAGCCCTTAAGGGCTCCGGTATTTCACCCTATTACTCTCTTAGTGCTCAAAACATAGACATTAAACCATATAAGCCTATTATTGTTGATTCGGGTGCTTCTCATCATATGATTAGTAACTTGGATTTAATTAGTAATGTTAAACCGGCTTTAGGTAATGTCATTATTGCAAATGGGAGTGAAATTCCTATAGAAGGGTTAGGAAATCTTAAGTTGTTTGATAGTGATTCTCAAGCTCTTTACATGCCTAGTTTCACTTCCAATCTTATATCCGTTAAACGCATTGCTTGTGATTT
The DNA here is from genome assembly GCA_963556525.1 of Cochlearia excelsa. Taxonomy (NCBI): domain Eukaryota; kingdom Viridiplantae; phylum Streptophyta; class Magnoliopsida; order Brassicales; family Brassicaceae; genus Cochlearia; species Cochlearia excelsa. Next base: position 30,315,619 of record OY748327.1, on the reverse strand, counting down.
GAATTGCAAGGTTATTTTCAGTCCTAATGATGTGATTTTTCAGGATATTAAGAGTGAGAAGGTCATTGGAAAAGGGGTCACAAGAGGGGACCTTTATGTTCTTGAAGAATTTGATTTCAAAAACTCTATCTCTACTTCTACTTCTCTTTGTCATGTTTTTAAATCGGTTATAGCCGAAGTTAACAATGTTATTTGGCATTTTAGACTTGGTCATCCTCATTTGAATGCTTTAAAAACTATTTTCCCTAATGTTGTTTTTGATCATCAAACTTGTGAGGCTTGCATTTTAGGCAAACATTGTAGAACCGTATTTTCAAAATCCAAAATGTGTTACAAACCTTTTGAATTGATTCATTCGGATGTTTGGTCCTCCCCTTGCAAATCTAGGGATAATCAAGCTTATTTTGTCACATTTATAGATGAAAGCTCTAAATACACTTGGGTTACACTTTTACAAACTAAAGATAGGGTATTAGAGGCTTTTAAAAACTTTCAAAACTATGTGACTAACCATTACAATGCTAAGATTAAAACCTTTAGGTCGGATAATGGGGGGGAGTACACAAGCCGAGCATTCAAAGAACACATAGCCAACCATGGGATTCTTCACCAAACCACATGTCCATATACACCGCAACAAAACGGTGTGGCCGAGAGGAAGAATAGGCATCTCATGGAGGTCACACGGTCAATGATGTTCCACATGAACATCCCAAAACGGTTTTGGTCGGATGGTGTTTTAACCGCGTGTTATCTCATCAACCGAACCCCTACTCAAATCTTAAACAACCAATCTCCCTTTCAAGTTTTGAATAAAAGTAAGCCTATTCTTAACCATCTAAGAGTTTTTGGTTGTGTGTGTTTTGTTTTTGTGCCTAGTGAACAAAGGAACAAACTTGAAGCAAAGAGCATCAAGGCCATGTTCATAGGCTACTCCAACACACAAAAAGGATACAAATGTTATGTACCCGAGACAAGAAGGGTCATAGTCTCAAGAGACGTCAAGTTCCTTGAAGGCAAAAGCTTCTATGAAGACAAGAATTGGGATAGTGTGAAGGACTTACCCGAGAAAGTCACGGATAGAGCCACAAGCCTAAGGAACCTAATGAAGAATCTTGGCATGAACTTTGAAGAAGAGCCAAGCCAAGACATACCAAATCAACAACCCACTCCTCTTGATCATGAGGGGGAGAACATAAATGAGCAAGCCAACTCCGAACCTCAAGAGTCTAATGAGTCCGGGGAGAATCAAATGCTCACCAACAAACTACACCACAAGAAGACCAAGGACATGCTCAAGATGATCATGATCAAGAAGTGGGTCAAGGAGGAAGTGTACCACCGGAGCCGACTAGTATTCAAACGGAGCCGACTCTAAGGAGAAGCACTAGGGTAAAGAAGCATCCATCTAATTGGGTAAACACAAGGGTCTACTACAATAGCAAGGCGGTGGCCCATCCTACTCAAGCAACATGCTCTCTTGCTAGAATTCCCAAGGAACACCGAGCCTTCCTTACCGCCATGGATCAACATGTGATACCAAGGACATATGAAGAAGCAATGAAGGAAGAAGTGTGGATCAATGCGGTTAGAGCCGAGAACAAGGCAATGGAAGACAATGAAACCTTCTATGAAATTGATCTTCCCAAGGGCAAGAAGACTGTGAGCTCTAGATACGTGTTCACCATCAAGTACCTAAGCAATGGGGATATTGAAAGGTACAAGGCAAGACTTGTGGCAAGAGGCTTCACCCAAACCTATGGAGAGGATTACTTGGATACCTTTGCACCGGTTGCCAAACTTCACACGGTTAGGGTCATTCTATCCTTGGCTACTAACTTGTCTTGGGATCTCTTTCAAATGGATGTGAAGAACGCCTTCCTACAAGGAGAGCTTGAGGAAGAGGTATACATGACTCCACCACCCGGAGTAGAAATTACCCCGGGAAAGTCTTAAGATTAAGAAAGGCTATCTACGGTCTCAAGCAATCACCAAGAGCTTGGTACCACAAGCTTAGCTCAACATTGATGGCAAGAGGATTCAAGAGATCACAAGCCGAGCACACACTCTTCACACTACAAAACCAAGAAGGTATAGTAGTAGTACTTGTATACGTAGATGACATCATCATCTCCGGAAACAACAAGGGAGGTATTCTAGAAACCAAGTCTTTTCTTAAGTCTAAATTTGATATCAAAGATCTCGGTTTGCTTAAGTACTTCCTTGGGATTGAAGTTTGTAGATCAAAGGAAGGTCTATTTCTCTCCCAAAGGAAGTACACCCATGATGTTTTAAGTGTTGTCAATATGGCAGGTACCAAGGTGGCCAAGACACCCCTTGAAGACGGCTACAAGACCATTCAAGAGGGTAGTGAAGACGATCAACCATACAAAGATCCGATGCTATATAGACGGCTAGTGGGAAAGCTCATCTACCTTACCATCACTAGGCCGGATCTATGCTTTGCCGTGAATCAAGTCTCCCAACATATGCAAAGACCGAAGCAACATCATTGGAACATGATCATGAGGATCTTGGGATACCTTAAGGGAACTTCAAGCTTGGGTATATGGATGGGTTGCAACAAAAGCACGGAGGTTGTTGGGTATTGTGACGCGGACTATGCCGGGAACCTAGAAGACAGGCGGTCAACCACCGGGTATTGCACCTTCATTGGAGGCAACCTTGTCACATGGAAGACAAAGAAGCAAAAGATAGTGTCTTGCTCAACCGCCGAAGCCGAGTATAGAGCCATGAGGAAGCTAACTCAAGAACTCATGTGGCTAAAGAACTTGCTAGGGGATTTGGGTTTCAAGATTGAAGCACCAATGACTATGCATTGTGACAACCAAGCGGCCATCCACATAGCAACCAACTCGGTCTTCCATGAACGGACCAAGCACATAGAGGTGGATTGTCACAAGGTTAGAGAGCAAATGGTCAAAGGGACCATCTTACCTTGCTACACCAAAAGTGAAGATCAACTCGCGGACATCTTCACCAAATCAGCAAGCTTGAAGGTTTGTGAGTCCATCCTACCAAGACTAGGACTCACACGGGCTACCAAAGCCTAAGTCTCCAACCGCATAAGCTTGCACTCTTTTCCCTTAGGTGAGTTTTATCCCAAGTGGTTTTCTCACCAAGGTTTTAACGAGGCAAGGTTATGCGGGTTCCAAGCTTAGCCATTGCATTAGGCTAAGCTTGCGGGGGAGTGTTGAAAAGAGACCAAGGCTTTGCCCGGACACACTCGTTCACCAAGGCAAAGACCTAGCTTGTGGTCAAAGGCAAAGGACCCAAGCTATCTCTTTTGTTACCGTTACAAGAGGACAAGAGAAACAAAGGAAGGATCTAGAAACCAAGTTACCGTTACACCAAAGAGCCGTTGGGCGTGTGGAGTTCACGCCGTCCGTACAAGTCACGGGTGGCTCTAAGGATGCGCGTCTAACCGAGGAGAAAGCGACGTTTGGCGCATTGAACCGAGGAAGATGTGGACGGTTTTGGCATCTTCACATGATGCTATTTTAAGATGCTATTCCTTATATATTTATCCTATGTTGTAACGACACAAACAATCTAATCTAATATCACATAATCTTTTCCGATTAATCTCTCTCTATTCTCTCTCTCTCTCTTGTTCTTGATGTTCTTCATGGAACTCAAGAACACAAATCTCTAAACTCATATAATCTTCTTAAAACTAACACTTATGAAACATCTAACAACACATTTCAACGACTCTAAACCAAGTTTCATGCAACATGAGTGCTTATAGATTCCTCAATGAGCTTTGTACAAGTTTCACGAATTTATGAAACATCTAACAACGCGGTTTCTAGGACTCCAAAACCATTTTCTTGCATCATGAGTTATTATGAGTGTCTCAATGAGCTTTGTACAAGTTTGAAGAACTTATGAAACATGTAACAACGCATTTATAGGACACTAAACAAAGTTTCATGCAACATGACTGATTATATGTGTCTCAATGAGCTTTGTACAACTTTGACGAACTTATGAAACATCTAACAACGCGTTTCTAGGACTCTAAACAAGGTTTCATGCAACATGGGTGCTTATAAGTGCCTCAATGAGCTTTTTACAAGTTTAACAAACTTATGAAACATCTAACAACGTGTTTCTATAGGACACTAAACAAAGTTTCATGCAACATGACTGATTATATGTGTCTCAATGAGCTTTGTACAAGTTTGACGAACTTATGAAACATCTAACAACGCATTTCTAGGATTCTAAACAAGGTTTCATGCAACATGGGTGCTTATAAGTGCCTCAATGAACTTTTTACAAGTTTAACAAACTTATGAAACATCTAACAACGTGTTTCTATGACTCTAAACCTGGTTTCATGCAACATGAGTGCTTATAAGTTCCTCAACTAGCTTTGTACAAGTTTCACGAACTTATGAAACATCTAACAACACGTTTCTAGGACTCTAAACCAACGTTCATGCAACATTAGTGATTATAAGTCACTCAACGAGCTTTGTACAAGTTTCATTAACTTATTAAACATCTAAAAACACGTTTCTAAGACTCCAAACAAAGTTTCAAGCAACATGAGTGCTTATAAGTTCCTCAATGAGCTTTGTTAAAGTTTGACGAAATTACGAAACATCTAACAATGTTGTTTCTAAGACTCTAAACCAAACTTCATTCAAAATGAGTTTTTATAAGTGTCTTAATGAGCTTTGTATAAGTTTCACGAACTTATGAAACATTTAACAACGCGATTAGAGGACTCTAAATCAAGTTTCATGCAATATGAGTGATTATAAGTTCTTCAATGAGTTTTGTACAAGTTTCACGAACTTATGAATCATCTAACAACGCGTTTCTAAGACTCTAAATCAAGTTTCATGCATCATGAGTGCTTATAAGTGTCTCAATGAGCTTTGTACAAGTTTCACGAACTTATGAAACAGCTAACAACGCGTTTCTAGGACTCTAAACCAAATTTCATGCAACATGAGTGATTATAAGTGTCTCAATGAACTTTGTACAAGTTTGACGAACTTATGAAACATATAACAACACATTTCTAGGACTCTTAACCAAGTTTCATGCAACATGAGTGCTTATAAGTCCCCCAATTTGCTTTGTACAAGTTTCACAAACTTATGAAACATCTAACAAAGCGTTTCTAGGACTCTAAACCAACTTTCATGCAACATTAGTGATTTTAAGTGTCTCAATGAGCTTTTTACAAGTTTCACGAACTTATGAAACATCTAACAACACGTTTCTAAGACTCTAAACCAAGTTTCATGCAACATGAGTGCTTATAATCTCCTCAATGAGCTTTGTTAAAGTTTGACGAAGTTATGAAACATCTAGCAATGTTGTTTCTAGGACTCTAAACCAAACTTCATTCAAAATGAGTTTTTATAAATGTCTTAATGAGCTTTGTACAAGTTTTACGAACTTATGAAACATCTAACAACGCGATTCGAGGACTCTAAACAAAATTTCATGCAACATGAGTGATTATAAGTTCCCTAATGTATTTTGTAGAAGTTTCACTAACTTATAAAACATCTGACAACGCGTTTCTAGAAATCTAAACCAAGTTTCATGCAACATGTGTGATTATAAGTGTCTCAATGAGCATTGTACAAGTTTGACAAACTTATGAAACATTTAGTAACGCGTTTCTATGACTCTAAACCAAGTTTCATGCAACATAAGTGCTTATAAGTTCCTCGATGAGCTTTGTACAAGTTTCACGAACTTATGAAACATCTAACAACTCGTTTCTAGGATAATAAGTATCTCAATTAGCTTTATATAAGTTTCACGAACTTATGAAACATTTAACAACGCCGTTTCTAGGATTCTAAACCTAGTTTCATGCAATATGAGTGCTTATAAGTGTCTCAATGAGCTTTGTACAAGTTTGACAAACTTATGAAACATCTAACAACGTGTTTCTAGGACTCTAAACAAAGTTTCATGCAACATGAGTGCTTATAAGTGTCTCAATGAGATTTGTACAAGTTTGACGAACTTATGAAACATATAACAACATGTTTCTAGGACTCTAAACAAGGTTTCATGCAACATGAGTGCTTATAAGTGTCTCAATGAGCTTTGTACAAGTTTGACAAACTTATGAAACATCTAACAACACGTTTCTCGGACTCTAAACAAGGTTTCATGCAACATGAGTGCTTATAAGTGTCTCAATGAGCTTTGTACAAGTTTGTCGAACTTATGAAACATCTAAAAACGCGTTTTTAGGACTCTAAACCAAGTTTCACGCAACATGAGTGATTATAAGTGTCTCAATGAGCTTTTTACAAGTTTCCGAACTTATGAAACATCTAACAACGTCGTTTCTAGGACTCTAGACATATTTTCATACAACATGAGTGATTATAAGTGTCTCAATGAACTTTGTTCAAGTTTCCGAACTTATTAAACATCTAACAACGCCATTTCTAGGACTCTAAACCAAGTTTCATGCAATATGAGTGCTTATAAGTGTCTCAATGAGATTTTTACAAGTTTGAAGAACTTATGAAACATGTAACAACGTGTTTCTAGGAATCTAAACAAAGTTTAATGCAACATTAGTGCTTATAAGTGTCTCAATGAGCTTTGTCCAAGTTTCTCGAACTTATGAAACATCTAACAACGCGTTTTTACGACTCTAAACCAAGTTTCATGCAACATTAGTGGTTATAGGTTCCTCAATGATCTTTGTACAAGTTTCAAGAACTTATGAAACATCTAACAACGTGTTTCTACGACTCTAAACCAAGTTTCATGCAACATGAGTGCTTATAAGTTCCTCAATGAGTTTTGTAAAAGTTTTACGAACTTATGAAACATCTAACAACACGTTTCTAGGACTTAAAACCAAGTTTCATGCTATATGAGTGATTATAAGTGTCTCAATGAGCTTTGTACAAGTTTGACGAACTTATGAAACATATAACAACACATTTCTAGGACTCTTAACCAAGTTTCATTCAACATGAGTACTTATAAGTTCCTCAATTAGCTTTGTACAAGTTTCACGAACTTTTGAACCATCTAACAACGCGTTTCTAGGACTCTAAACCAACTTTCATAAAACATTAGTGATTATAAGTGTCTCAATGATCTTTATACAAGTTTCACGAACTTATAAAACATCTAACAACACGTTTCTAAGACTCTAAACCAATGTTGTTTCTAGGACTCTAAACCAAACTTCATTCAAAATGAGTTTTTCTAAGTGTTTTAATGAGCTTTGTACAAGTTTCACGAATTTATGAAACATCTAACAACGCGTTTCGAGGACTCTACACCAAGTTTCATGCAACATGACTGATTATAAGTGTCTCAATGAGCTTTGTACAAGTTTTAGGAATTTATGAAACATCTAACAACGCGTTTCTACGATTCTAAACAAAGTTTCATGCAACATGAATGCTTATAAATTCCTCAATGAGCTTTGTACTAGTTTTAAGAACTTATGAAACATCTAACAATGCGTTTCTAGGACTCTAAACCAAGTTTCATTCAACATGAGTGCTTATAAGTGTCTCAATGAGATTTGTACAAGTTTGACGAACTTATGAAACATCTAACAACGCATTTCTAAGACTCTAAACCAAGTTTTATGCAACAAGAGTGCTTATAATTTCCTTACTGAGCTTTGTTCAAGTTTCACGAAGTAATGAAACATCTAACAATGCGTTTCTAGGACTCTAAACCAAGTTTCATGCAACATGAGTGCTTATGAGTTCCTAAGTGAGCTTTGTAAAAGTTTTACGAACTTATGAAACATCTAAAAACGCGTTTCTAGGACTCTAAACCAAGTTTCATGCAACATGAGTGATTATAAGTGTCCTAATGAGCTTTATACAAGTTTGACGAACTTATGAAACATCTAAGAACACGTTTCTCGGACTCTAAACAAGGTTTCATGCAACATGAGTGCTTATAAGTTTCTCAATGAACTTTGTACAAGTTTGTTGAACTTATGAAACATCTAACAACCCGTTTCTAGGAATCTAAACCAATTTTCATGCAACATGAGTGCTTATAAGTGTCTCAATGAGCTTTGTACAAGTTTCACGAACTAATGAAACATCTAACAACGCGTTTCTAGGACTATAAACCAAGTTTCACTCAACATGAGTGATTATAAGTGTCTCAATGAGCTTTGTACAAGTTTCCGAACTTATGAAACACCTAACAACGCCGTTTTAGGACACTAAAGCAAGTTTCATGCAATATGAGTGCTTATAATTTTCTCAATAAGCTTTGTACAAGTTTGAAGATCTTATGAAACATGTAACAACGCGTTTCTAGGACTCTAAACAAAGTTTCATGCAACATGAGTGATTATAAGTGTCTCAATGAGCTTCGTGCAAGTTTCACGGAGTAATGAAACATCTAACAACGCGTTTCTACGACTCTAAACCAAGTTTCATGCAACATGAGTGCTTATAAGCTCCTCAATGAGCTTTGTTAAAGTTTCACGAACTTATGAACCATCGAACAATGTGGTTTCTATGACTCTAAACAAAGCTTCATTCAAAATTAGTGCTTATAAGTGTCTGAATGAGCTTTGTACAAGTTTGACGAACTTATGAAACATCTAACAACGCGTTTTCTAGGACTCTAAACCATGTTTCATGCAACATGAGTGCTTATAAGTTCCTCAATAAGCTTTGTACAAGTTTGACGAAGTTATGAAACATCTAACAACGCGTTTCTAGGACTCTAAACCAAGTTTCATGAAACATCAGTGCTTATAAGTCCCTCAATGAGCTTTGTACAAATTTCACGATATTATGAAATATCTAACAACACGTTTCTAGGACTCTAAACCAAGTTTCATGCAACATGAGTGCTAATACGTGTCTAAATGATCTTTGTACAAGTTTTACGAACTTATGAAACATTTAATAACGCGTTTCTAGGATTCTAAACCAAGGTTCACAGAACATGAGTTATTATAAGTGTATTAATGAGCTTTGTACAAGTTTCACAAACTTATGAAACATTTAACAATACGTTTCTAAGACTCTAAACCAAGTTTCATGCAACATGACTTCATATAAGTGTCTCAATGAGATTTGTAAAAGTTTAACGAAATTATGAAACATCTAACAACGTGTTTCTAGGACTCTAAACCAAGTATCATGCAACATGAGTGCTTATAAGTGTCTCAATGAGCTTTGTACAAGTTTGACGAACTTATAAAACATATAACAACAGGTTTCTAAGACTCTAAACCAAGTTTCATGCAACAAGAGTGCTTATAAGTTCCTCAATGGGCTTTGTTAAAGTTTCAAGAACTTATGCAACATCTAACAACGTAGTTTTGAGGACTCTAAACTAAGTTTCATGCAACATGAGTTCTTATAAGTTCCTCAATGAGCTTTGTACAAATTCATGAATATATCTAACAACGCGTTTCTAGGACTTTAAACAAAGTTTCCTGCAACATAAGTGATCATAAGTTCCTCATATGAGCTTTTTACAAGTTTCAAGAACTTATGAAACATCTAACAACGCATTTCTAGGACACTAAACTAAGTTTCATGCAACTAGAGTGTTTATAAGTGTTTCAATGAGCTTTGTACAAGTTTTACGAACCTATGAAACATCTAACAATGTGTTTCTAGGACTCTAAAGCAAGTTTCATGCAAGATGAGTGCTTATAAGTTCCTCAATGAGCTTTGTACTAGTTTCACGAACTTATGAAACATCTAACAACGCGTGTCTAGGACTCTAAACAGAGATTCATGCAACACGAGTGCTAATAAGTGTCTCAATGAGCTTTGTACAAGTTTGACGAATTTATGAAACATCTAACAACGCGTTTCTAAAACTGTAAACTAAGTTTCATGCAACATGAGTGCTTTTAAGTGTCTACATGAGCTTTGTAAAAGTTTGATGAACTTATGAAACATCTAAAAATGTGGTGTCTAGGACTCTACACCAAGTTTCATGCAACATGAGTGCTGATAAGTGTCTCCATGAGCTTTGTACAAGTTTGACGAACTTGTGAAACATCTAACAATACGTTTCTAGGACTCCAAACCAAGTTTCATGCAACATGAATGCTTATAAGTGTCTTAACGAGTTTTGTACAAGTTTGAGGAACTTACGAAACATCTAACAACACGTTTCTAGGACTCTAAACCAAGTTTCATGTAAAATGAGTGCTTGTAAGTGTCTCAATGAGCTTTGTACAAGTTTGTCGAAATTATGAAACATCTAACAACGCGTTTCTAGGACCCTAAACCATGTTTCATGCAACATGAGTGCTTATAAGTGTCTCAATGAGCTTTGTACACGTTTGACAAACTTATGAAATATATAACAACACGTTTCTAGGACACTAAACCAAATTCAAGCACTTGTAGTGCTTATAAGTGTCTTAATGAGGTTTGTACAAGTTTCACGATCTTATGAAACATCCAACAACGCGGTTCTAGGAGTCTAACCCAAGTTTCATGCAACATGAGTTCTTATAAGTTCCTCAATGAGTTTTGTACAAGTTTCGCGAACTTATGAAACATCTAACAACGCGTTTCTAGGACTCTAAAACAAGTTTCATGCAACATGAATTCTTATAAGTGTGTCAATGATTTTCTACAAGTTTGACGAACTTATTAAACATCTAACAACTCATTTCTACGACTCTAAACCAAGTTTCATGCAACATAAATGCTTATAAGTTCCTCAATGAGCTTTGTAAAAGTTTCACGAACTTATGAAACATCTAACAACGCGTTTTCTAGGACTCTAAACCAAGTTTCATGCAACATGAGTGATTATAAGTGTCTCAATGACCTTTGTACAAGTTTTACTAACTTATGAAATAAATAACAACGCTTTTCTAGGACTCTAAATCAAGTTTCCTGCAACATGAGTCATTATAAGTTCGTCAATGAGATTTGTACAAGTTTCACGAACTTATGAAACATCTAACAACGCGTTTCTAGGACTCTAAACAGAATTTCATTTAACACGAGTGCTTATAAGTGTCTCAATGAGCTTTGTTCAAGTTTGACGAACTTATGAAACATCTATCAACGCGTTTCTAAAATTGTAAACCAAGTTTCATGCAACATGAGTGCTTATAAGTGTCTACATGAGCTTTGTAAAAGTTTGACGAAATTATGAAACATCTAAAAATGTAGTTTCTAGGAATCTACACCAAGTTTCATGCAACATGAGTGCTTATAAGTGTCTCCATGAGCTTTGTACAAGTTTGACGAACTTATGAAACATCTAACAATACGTTTCTAGGACTCTAAACCAAGTTTCATGCAACATGAATGCTTATAAGTGTCTTAACGAGCTTCGTACAAGTTTGACGAACTTACGAAACATCTAACAACACGTTTCTTGGACTCTAAACAAGGTTTCATGCAACATGAGTGCTTATAAGTGTCTCAATGAGCTTTGTACAAGTTTCACGAACTTATGAAACATCTAACAATATGGTTTCTAGGACTCTAAACCAAGTTTCATGTAAATTGAGTGCTTGTAAGTGTCTCAATGAACTTTGTACAAGTTCATTGAACTTATGAAACATCTAACAACGCGTTTCTAGGACTCTAAACCAAGTTTCATGCAACATGAGTGCTTATCAGTGTCTCAATGAGCTTTGTACAAGTTTGACAAACTTATGAAATATATAACAACACGTTTCTAGGACACTAAACCAAGTTTCATGCACTTGGAGTGCTTATAAGTGTCTTAATGAGGTTTGTACAAGTTTCACGAACTTATGAAACATCTAACAACGCGGTTCTAGGAGTCTAACCCAAGTTTCATGCAACATGAGTTCTTATAAGTTCCTCAATGAGCTTTGTACAAGTTTCGCGAACTTATGAAATATCTAACAACGCGTTTCTAGGACTCTAAACCAAGTTTCATGCAACATGAATGCTTATAAGTGTGTCAATGATTTTCTACAAGTTTGACGAACTTATTAAACATCTAACAACTCATTTATACGACTCTAAACCAAGTTTCATGCAACATAAATGCTTATAAGTTCCTCAATGAGCTTTGTAAAAGTTTCAATAACTTATGAAATATCTAACAACGCGTTTCTAGGACTCTAAACCAAGTTTCATGCAACATGAGTGATTGTAATAAGTCTCTCAATGAACTTTGTACAAGTTTGACAAACTTATGAAACATATAACATTGCATTTCTAGGAATCTAAACCAAGTTTCACGCAACATGAGTGCTTATAAGTTCCTAAATTAGCTCTGTACAAGTTTTACGAACTTATGAAACATCTAACAATGTGTTTCTACGACTAAACCAAGTTTCATGCAACTCCAGTGCTTATAAGTGTCTCCATGACCTTTGTACAAGTTTCACGAATTTATGAAACATCTAACAAACCTTTTCTAGGACTCTAAACCAAGTTTCTCGCAACATGAATGTTTATAAGCTCCTCAATGAGCTTTGTACAAGTTTCACAAACTTATGAAACACCTAACAACGCGTTTCTAGGACCTTAAAACAAGTTCCATGCAACATGAGTGATTATAAAGGTCTCGATGAGTTTTGTACAAGTTTCACGAACTTGTGAAACATCTAACAACGCGTTTCTAGGACTCTAAACCAATTTTCATGCAACATGAGTGCTTATAAGTGTCTCAATGAGCATTGTACAAGTTTTACGAAGTTATGAAATATCTAACATCGCGTTTCTACGACTAAACCAAGTTTCATGCAACTGGAGTGCTTATAAGTGTCTTAATGAGCTTTCTACAAGTTTCACGAATTTATGAAACATCTAACAACGCGTTTCTAGGAGTCTAAACCAAGTTTCATGCAACATGAGTGCTTATAAGTTCTTTAATGAGATTTTTACAAGTTTCGCGAACTTATTAAAAATGTAACAACGCGGTTTCTAGGACTCTAAATCAAGTTTCATGCAACATGAGTGATTATAAGTGTCTCAATGAGCTTTGTACAAGTTTCACAAAATTATGAAACATCTAAAAACGCGGTTTCTAGGACTCTAAACCAAGTTTCATGCAACATGAGTGCTTATAAGTGTCTCAATGAGCTTTGTACAAGTTTCACGAACTTATGAAACATCTAACGACGCGTTTCTACGACTCTAAACTAAGTTTCATGCAACATGAATGCATATAAATGTCTCAATGATCTTTGTACAAGTTTAACTAACTTATGAAATATATAACAACACTTTTTTATGACTCTAAACAAAGTTTCTTGCAACATGATTGCTTATAAGTTCCTCAATGAGCTTTGTACAAGTTTCACGAACTTATGAAACATCTAACAACGCGTTTCTAGGACTCTAAAAAAAGTTTCATGCAACATGAGTGCCAATAAGTGTCTCAATGAGATTTGTACAAGTTTGACGACCTTATGAAACATCTCACAACGCGTTTCTAAAACTGTAAACCAAGTTTCATGCAACATGAGTGCTTATAAGTGTCTCAATAAGCTATGTAAAAGTTTAACAAACTTATGAAACATCTAAAACGTGTTTCTAAAACTTTAAACCAAGTCTCATGCAACATGAGTGCTTATAACTGTCTCAATGAGCTTTGTACAAATTTGACGAACTTATGCAACATGAATGCTTATAGGTATCTTAACGAGCTTTGTACAAGTTTGACCAACTTACGAAACATTGAACAACACGTTTCTAGGACTCTAAAACAAGTTTCATGCAACATGAGTTCTTATTAGTGTCTCAATGAGCTTTGTACTAGTTTGACGAAATTATGAAACATCTAACAACGCGTTTCTAGGACTCTAAACATGGTTTCATGCAACATTAGTTTTTATACGTGTCTCAATGATCTTTAAACAAGTTTGTCGAACTTATGAAACATCTAACAATATGGTTTCTAAGACTCTAAACCAAGTTTCATGTAACATGAGTTCTTTTAAGTGTCTCAATGAGCTATGTACAAGTTTGTCAAACTTATGAAACATCTAACAATGTGGTTTCTAGGACTCTAAACCAAGCTTCATGCAACATGAGTGATTATAAGTTTCTCAATGAGCTTTGTCGGCCGTACTCATACTTATGAACTTATGAAACATCTAACAACGCGTTTCTGGGACTCTAAACCAAGTTTCATGCAACATGAATGCTTATAAATGTCTCAATGAGGTTTGTACAAGTTTGTCGAATTTATGAAATATCTAACAACGTGGTTGCTAGGACTCTAAACCAATTTTAATGCAACATAAGTGATTATAAGTTTCTCAATGAGCTTTGTACAAGTTTGATAAACTTATGAAATATCTAACAACGCGTTTCTAGGACGCTAAACCAAGTTTCATGCAACATGATTGCTTATAAGTGTCTCAATGGGCTTTGTACAAGTTTCACGAACTAATGAAACATCTAACAACATGGTTTATATGACTTTAAACCAAGTTTCATGCAACATGAGTGCTTATAAGTATCTTAATGAGCTTTGTACAACTTTGACGATTAAATGAAACATTTAACAACGCGTTTCTAGGACTCTAAACAAAGTTTCATGCAACATTAGTGCTTATAATTGTCTCAATGAACTTTGTACAAGTTTTACGAACTTATGAAACATCTAACAACGCGTTTCTAAGACTCTAAACCAAGTTTCATGCAACATGAGTGCTTATAAGTGTCTCAATGAGCTTTGTACAAGTTTGACAAACTTATGAAACATCTAACAACGCGTTTCTAGGACTCTAAACCAAGTTTCATGCAACATGGGTGGTTATAAGTGTCTCAATGAGCTTTGTACAAGTTTGACGAACTTATAAAACATCTAACAACGCGTTTCTAGGACTCTAAACCAAGTTTCATGCAACATGAGTGATTATAAGTGTCTCAATGAACTTTGTACAAGTTAGACGAACTTATGAAACATCTAACAACGCGTTTCTAGGACTCTAAACCAATTTTCATGCAACATGAGTGCTTATAAGTGTCTCAATGAGCATTGTAAAAGTTTGACGAACTTATGAAACATCTAACAACGCGTTTCTAGGATTCGAAACGAAGTTTCATGCAACATGAGTGCTTACAAGTGTCTCAATTAGCTTTGTACAAGTTTGACGAACATATGAAACATCTAACAACGCGTTTCTAGGACTCTAAACCAAGTTTCATGCAACATGAGTGCTTATAAGTGTCTCAATGGGCTTTGTATAAGTTTGATGAACTTATGAAACATCTAACAACGCGTTTCTAGGACTCTAAACCAAGTTTCATGCAACATGAGTGCTTATAAGTGTCTCAATGAGCTTTGTACTAGTTTTACGAACTTATGAAACATCTAATAACGTGGTTGCTAGGACTCTAAACCAAGTTTAATGCTACATGAGTGCTTATAAGTGTCTCAATGATCTTTGTACAAGTTTGATGAATTTATGAAACATCTAACAACACGTTTCTAGGACTCTAAACCAAGTTTCATGCAACATGAGTGCTTATAAGTGTCTCAATAAGCTTTGTAAAAGTTTGACGAACTTATGAAATATCTATCAACGCGTTTCTAGCACTCTAAACCAAGTTTCATGCAACATGAGTGGTTATAAGTGTCTCAATGAGCTTTGTACAAGTTTGACAAACTTATGAAACATCTAACAACGCGTTTCTAGGACTCTAAACCAAGTTTCATGCAACATGAGTTGTTATAAGTGTCTCAATGAGCCTTGTACAAGTTTGACGAACTTATGAAACATCTAACAACGCGTTTCTAGGACTCTAAACCAAGTTTCATGCAACATGAGTGCTTATAAGTGTCTCAATGAGCTTTGTACTAGTTTTACGAACTTATGAAACATCTAATAACGTGGTTGCTAGGACTCTAAACCAAGTTTAATGCTACATGAGTGCTTATAAGTGTCTCAATGATCTTCGTACAAGTTTGATGAATTTATGAAACATCTAACAACACGTTTCTAGGACTCTAAACCAAGTTTCATGCAACATGAGTGCTTATAAGTGTCTCAATAAGCTTTGTAAAAGTTTGACGAACTTATGAAATATCTATCAACGCGTTTCTAGCACTCTAAACCAAGTTTCATGCAACATGAGTGGTTATAAGTGTCTCAATAAGCTTTGTAAAAGTTTGACGAACTTATGAAATATCTATCAACGCGTTTCTAGCACTCTAAACCAAGTTTCATGCAACATGAGTGGTTATAAGTGTCTCAATGAGCTTTGTACAAGTTTGACAAACTTATGAAACATCTAACAACGCGTTTCTAGGACTCTAAACCAAGTTTCATGCAACATGAGTTGTTATAAGTGTCTCAATGAGCCTTGTACAAGTTTGACGAACTTATGAAACATCTAACAACGCGTTTCTAGGACTCTAAACCAAGTTTCATGCAACATGAGTGGTTATAAGTGTCTCAATGAACTTTGTACAAGTTTGACGAACTTATAAAACATCTAACAACGCGTTTCTAGGACTCTAAACCAAGTTTCATGCAACATGAGTGATTATAAGTGTCTCAATGAACTTTGTACAAGTTTGACGAACATATGAAACATCTAACAACGCGTTTCTAGGATTCTAAACCAATTTTCATGCAACATGAGTGCTTATAAGTGTCTCAATGAGCATTGTACAAGTTTGACGAACTTATGAAACATCTAACAACGCGTTTCTAGGATTCGAAACGAAGTTTCATGCAACATGAGTGCTTCCAAGTGTCTCAATTAGTTTGTACAAGTTTGACGAACGTATGAAACATCTATCAACGCGTTTCGAGGACTCTAAACCAAGTTTCATGCAACATGAGTACTTATTAAACATCTAACAACGCGTTTCTAGGACTCGAAACGAAGTTTCATGCAACATGAGTGGTTATAAGTGTCTCAATTAGCTTTGTACAAGTTTGACGAACTTATGAAACATCTTACAACGCGTTTCTAGGACTCTAAACCAAGTTTCATGCAACATAAGTTGTTATAAGTGTCTCAATGAGCTTTGCACAAGTTTGACGAACTTATGAAACATCTATCAACGCGTTTCTAGGACTCTAAACCAAGTTTTATGCAACATGAGTGCTTATAAGTGTCTCAATGAGCTTTGTAAAAGTTTGACGAACTTATGAAACATCTAACAACACGTTTCTACGACTCGAAACCAAGTTTCATGCAAGATGAGTGCTTACAAGTGTTTCAATTAGCTTTGTACAAGTTTGAAGAACTTATAAAACATCTAACAACGCGTTTCTAGGACTCTAAACCAAGTTTCATGCAATATGAGTTGTTATAAGTGTCTCAATGAGATTTGTACAAGTTTGACGAATTTATGAAACATCTAACAACGCGTTTCTAGGACTCTAAACCAAGTTTCATGCAACATGAGTGCTTATAAGTGTCTCAATAAGATTTGTACAAGTTTGACGAACTTATGAAACATCTATCAACGCGTTTCGAGGACTCTAAACCAAGTTTCATGCAACATGAGTGCTTATAAGTGTCTCAATTAGCTTTGTACAAGTTTGACAAACTTATGAAACATCTAACAACGCGTTTCTAGGACTCGAAACCAAGTTTAATGCAACATGAGTGGTTATAAGTGTCTCAATGAGCTTTGTACAAGTTTGACGAACTGATGAAACATCTAACAACACGGTTCTAGGATTCTAAACCAAGTTTCATGTAACATGAGTGGTTATAAGTGTCTCAATGAACTTTGTACAAGTTTGACGAACTTATGAAACATCTAACAACGCGTTTCTAGGACTCTAAACCAATTTTCATGCAACATGAGTGCTTATAAGTGTCTCAATGAGATTTGTACAAGTTTGACGAACTTATGAAACATCTAACAAAGAGTTTCTAGGACTCGAAACGAAGTTTCATGCAACATGAGTGCTTCCAAGTGTCTCAATTAGTTTGTACAAGTTTGACGAACGTATGAAACATCTAACAACGCGTTTCTAGGACTTTAAACCAAGTTTCATGCAACATGAGTGCTTATAAGTGTCGCAATGAGCTTTGTACTAGTTTTACGAACTTATGAAACATCTAACAATGTGGTTGCTAGGACTCTAAACCAAGTTTCATGCTACATGAGTGCTTATAAGTATCTCAATGAGCTTTGTACAAATTTGACGAATTTATGAAACATCTAAAAACGTGTTGCTAGGACTCTAAACCAAGTTTCATGCAACATGAGTGGTTTTAAGTGTCTCAATGAGCTTTGTACAAGTTTGACGAACTTATGAAACATCTAACAACGCGTTTCTAGGACTGTAAACGAAGTTTCATGCAATATGAGTTCTTACAAGTGTCTCAATTAGCTTTATACAAGTTTTGACGAACATATGAAACATCTAACATAGCGTTTCTAGGACTCTAAACCACGTTTCATTCAACATGAGCTCTTATAAGTGTCTCAATGATCTTTGTACTAGTTTTACGAACTTATGAAACATCTAACAACGTGGTTGCTAGAACTCTAAACCAAGTTTCATGCAACATGAGTGCTTATAAGTGTCTCAATGACCTTTGTACAAGTTTGACGAACTTATGAAACATCTAACAACGTGGTTTCTAGGACTCTAAACCATGTTTCATGCAACCTTAGTTGTTATAAATGTCATAATGAGATTTGTACAAGTTTGACAAACTTATGAAACATCTAACAACGCGTTTCTAGGACTCTAAACAAAGTTTCATGAAACATGAGTGCTTATAACTGTCTCAGTGAGCTTTGTACAATTTTGATGAATTTATGAAACATCTATCAACCCGTTTCTAGGACTCTAAACCAAGTTTCATGAAACATGAGTGCTTATAAGTGTCTCAATGAGCGTTGTACAAGTTTCACAAACTTATGAAACATCTAACAGCGAGTTTCTACGACTCTAAACCAAGTTTCATGCCACATGAGTGCTTATAAGTGTCTCAATGAACTTTGTACTAGTTTCACGAACTTATGAGACATCTAACAACGCGTTTCTAGGACTTTAAACCAAGTTTCATGCAAAAAGAGCGCTTATAAGTGTCTCAATGAGCTTTGTACAAGTTTGACGAACTTATGAAACATCTTGACGCGGTTTCTAGGACTCTAAACCAAGTTTCATGCTACATGAGCACTTATTAGTGTCTCAATGAGCTTTGTACAAGTTTCACGAACTTATGAAAAATCTAATGACGCGGTTTCTAGGAATCGAAACCAAGTTTCATGCAGCATGAGTGCTTATAAGTGTCTCAATGAGCTTTGTAGTTTGACGAACTTATGAAACAACTAACAACGCGTTTCTAGGACTATAAACCAAGTTTCATGCAACATGAGTGCTTATAAGTGTCTCAATTAGCTTTGTACAAGTTTGACGAACTTATGAAACATCTAACAACGGGTTTCTAGGACTCTAAACACAGTTTCATGCAACATGAGTGCTTATAAGTGTCTCAATGAGCTTTGTATTGAAGTGACAAAGACTTATTGTATCGGTCAGGTGTATCGATTAAGAATGACCGAGATGGCTAAAGTAATCGATATCGGGAAGATGTACCGGACTAGAGTGACCGATACAAGGTGAAGTCGTATGCGAAGAACTTGTATCAGGAAGACATATCGGCCACATGTGGCCGATACATTTAAACCTTATCCTCCCAACGGATAGATTTGGAACTTGTACCGGGAAGGCATATCGGCCACATTTGGCCGGTATATTCCAACGGATAGATTTTGGCTAGAAGACAAATCACCTATTCTCTCTCTCTCCCTTTTACGTGTTTAGCTTATTTAAGCTCATATTCTCCATCTTTGTAACACTTAAGCTTGATGAAGCTCTCATCAATGAAAATCAAAACTTCATAATCGATTCTCCCTAATCTTGTTCTTAATCCTCATTAATCTCTTACTTAATCTCCCTAATTCTAACATGGTATCAAAGCTCTAAGCTCTTGAAACCTTAATCTCTTCCGCTTAAACATTCCAAAATCTCAAAGAAATCTCTCCAATCTCTTGGTTACTTATCTCCTTTGATGAAAACATCATAAAGTTTCAATCTTTGGAAGTTTTTGGGTCCTCCTTACATAAACACTGAAACTTTCTTACTTAGATCTTACTAAATCTCGCAAAGCACATCAAGATCTAAGCTTTCTGAAGATTCAAACACTCTCATCTCTAAAAGCTATTAGCTTTTCATCTCTAGAAGAAGGATCCATCAGAAAGGTTCAAGCGTTCACCTTCACAAGATCCAATCTTTCTCAAGTTTTAATCTTTCTCAAGACCCAAGCCTTCTCAAATCCGGACCATGGAAGACAAAGGAACCAACAACACCAAGCTCCTTTGCCCGGTAACCTTGAGGGGTATCAATTACTTACTGTGGGCTAGAACGGTGAGGACCGTCCTTGGTGGTCGAGGACTTTGGAAGCATATACTCAAGAAACCACAAGCCTTAACCGAGTTAAGCTTTGAAGATGATGAAGAAGAAGTACCCGAGGAGGTCAAGAGATTCCAAGAAGACCAAAAGGTACTCGGAATCCTTAAAATTAAGATCACTCGATCCCACCATCTTAGAGGCATACTCTTATTGTGAAAGCTCTAAGGAACTTTGGGACACTCTTCAAACCGTGTATGGAAATGTCTCTAATCTTAGCCGGGTCTATGAAGTGAAGAAGGCCGTCAACGACCTTAATCAAGAGGATACCGAGTTCACTAAGCATTTTGGAAGGTTTAGGTCACTTTGGGCCGAACTAGAGACGCTTCGTCAAAGCTCAATTGACCCAAACATCTAACAACAAGTTTCTAGGACTCTAAACCAAGTTTCATGCAACATGAGTGCTTATAAGTGTCTCAATGAGCTTTGTACAAGTTTCACGAACTTATGAAACATCTAACAACGCGTTTCTAGGACTCTAAACCAAGTTTCATGAAACATGAATGATTATAAGTGTCTCAATGAGCTTTGTACAAGTTTCACAAACTTATGAAACATATAACAACGTGTTTCTAGGACTCTAAACCAAGTTTCATGCTACATGAGTGCTTATAAGTGTCTCAATGAGCTTTGTACTAGTTTCACGAACTTATGAGACATCTAACAACGCGTTTCTAGGACTCTAAACAAAGTTTCATGCAAAAAGAGCGCTTATAAGTTCCTCAATGAGTTTTGTACAAGTTTTACGAACTGATGAAACATCTAACAACGCGTTTCCAGGAATCTAAACCAAGTTTCATGCTACATGAGCGCTTATTAGTGTCTCAATGAGCTTTGTACAAGTTTCACGAACTTATGAAAAATCTAATGACGCGGTTTCTAGGACTCTAAACCAAGTTTCATGCTACATGAGTGCTTATAAGTGTCTCAATGAGCTTTGTACAAGTTTCACGAACTTATAATACATCTAACAACGCGTTTCTAGGACTCGAAACCAAGTTTCATGCAACATGAGTGCTTATAAGTGTCTCAATGAGCTTTGTACAAGTTTTACAAACTTATGACACATCTAACAACACTTTTCTAGGACTCTAAACCAAGTTTCATGCGACATGAGTGCTTATAAGTGTCTCAATTAGCTTTGTACAAGTTTGACGAACTTATGAAACATCTAACAACGGGTTTCTAGGACTCTAAACACAGTTTCATGCTACATGAGTGCTTATAAGTGTCTCAATGAGCTTTGTACAAGTTGGACGAACTTATGAAAAATCTAACAACGCGTTTCTACAACTCTAAACCAAGTTTCATGCAACATGAGTGCTTATAAGTGTCTCAATGAGCTTTGTACCAGTTTGACGAACTTATGAAACATCTAACAACGCGTTTCTAGGAATCTAAACCAAGTTTCATGCAACATGAGGGCTTACAAGTGTCTCAATTATCTTTGTACAAGTTTGACGAACTTATGAAAGATCTAACAACGCGTTTCTAGGACTCTAAACCAAGTTTCATGCAACATGAGTGCTTATAAGTTTCTCAATTAGCTTTGTACAAGTTTGACGAACTTATGAAACATCTAACCACGCGTTTCTAGGACTCTAAACCAAGTTTCATGCAACATGAGTGCTTATAAGTGTCTCAATGAGCTTTGTACAAGTTTCACAAACTTATGAAACATCTAACAACGCGTTTCTAGGACTCTAAACCAAGTTTCATGAAACATGAGTGCTTATAAGTGACTCAATGAGCTTTGTACAAGTTTCACAAACTTATGAAACATCTAACAACGCGTTTCTAGGACTCTAAACCAAGTTTCATGCTACATGAGTGCGTATAAGTGTCTCAAAGAGCTTTGTACTAGTTTCACGAACTTATGAGACATCTAACAATGCGTTTCTAGGACTCTAAAAAAAGTTTCATGGAAAAATAGCACTTATAAGTTCCTCAATGAGCTTTGTACAAGTTTCACGAACTGATGAAACATCTAACAACGCGATTCTAGGAATCTAAACCAAGTTTCATGCTAGATGAGCGCTTTTTAGTGTCTCAATGAGCTTTGTGCAAGTTTCATGAACTTATGAAAAATTTAATGACGCGGTTTCTAGGACTCTAAACCAAGTTTAATGCTACATGAGTGCTTATAAGTGTCTCAATGAGCTTTGTACTAGTTTCACGAACTTATGAGACATCTAACAACGCGTTTCTAGGACTCTAAACAAAGTTTCATGCAAAAAGAGCGCTTATAAGTTCCTCAATGAGCTTTGTACAAGTTTCACGAACTGATGAAAAATCTAACAACACGTTTCTAGGACTCTAAACCAAGTTTCATGCGACATGAACGCTTATAAGTGTCTCAATGAGCTTTGTACAAGTTTCACAAACTTATGAAACATCTAACAACGCGTTTCTAGGACTCTAAACCAAGTTTCATGAAACATGAGTGCTTATAAGTGACTCAATGAGCTTTGTACAAGTTTCACAAACTTATGAAACATCTAACAACGCGTTTCTAGGACTCTAAACCAAGTTTCATGCTACATGAGTGCGTATAAGTGTCTCAAAGAGCTTTGTACTAGTTTCACGAACTTATGAGACATCTAACAATGCGTTTCTAGGACTCTAAAAAAAGTTTCATGGAAAAATAGCACTTATAAGTTCCTCAATGAGCTTTGTACAAGTTTCACGAACTGATGAAACATCTAACAACGCGATTCTAGGAATCTAAACCAAGTTTCATGCTAGATGAGCGCTTTTTAGTGTCTCAATGAGCTTTGTGCAAGTTTCATGAACTTATGAAAAATTTAATGACGCGGTTTCTAGGACTCTAAACCAAGTTTAATGCTACATGAGTGCTTATAAGTGTCTCAATGAGCTTTGTACTAGTTTCACGAACTTATGAGACATCTAACAACGCGTTTCTAGGACTCTAAACAAAGTTTCATGCAAAAAGAGCGCTTATAAGTTCCTCAATGAGCTTTGTACAAGTTTCACGAACTGATGAAAAATCTAACAACACGTTTATAGGACTCTAAACCAAGTCTCAATGAGCTTTGTACAAGTATCACGAACTTATGAAAAATCTTATGACGCGGTTTCTAGGACTCTAAACCAAGTTTCACGCTACATGAGTGCTTATAAGTGTAAACCAAGTTTGTACAACTTTGACGAACTTATGAAACATCTAGACGTGGTTTCTAGGACTCTTAACCAGGTTTCATGCTACTTGAGCGCTTATTAATGTCTCAATGAGCTTTGTACAAGTTTCAAGAAGTTATGAAAAATTTAACGACCCGGTTTCTAGGACTCTTAACCAAGTTTCATGCTACATGAATGCTTATAAATGTCTCAATGAGCTTTGTACAAGTTTCACGAACTTATGAAACATCAAACAACGCGTTTCTAGGCCTCGAAACCAAGTTTCATGCAACATGAGTGCTTATAAGTGTCTCAATGAGCTTTGTACAAGTTTGACGAACTTATGAAAAATCTAACCACACGTTTCTAGGACTCTAAACCAATTTTCATGCAACATGAGTGATTATAAGTGTCTCAATTAGCTTTGTACAAGTTTGACGACTTTATGAAACATCTAACAATGCGTTTCTAGGACTCTAAACATAGTTTCATGCAACATGAGTGCTTATAAATTTCTCAATGAGCTTTGTACAAGTTTGAAGAACTTATGAAACATCTAGCAACGCGTTTCTAGGACTCTAAACCAAGTTTCATTTAACATGAGTGCTTATAAGTGTCTCAATGAGCTTTGTACAAGTTTGACGAGTTTATGAAACATCTAAAACGCGTTTCTAGGACTATAAACAAAGTTTCATGCTACATGAGTGCTTATAAGTGTCTCAATTAGCTTTGTACAGGTTTGACGAACTTATGAAACATTTAACAACGCGTTTCTAGGAATCTAAACACAATTTTATGCAACATGAGTGCTTATAAGTGTGTCAATGATTTTTGTACAAGTTTCACAAACTTATGAAACATCTAACAACGCGTTTCTTGGACTCTAAACCAAGTTTCATGCTATATGAGTCCTTATAAGTGTCTCAATGACCTGTGTACTAGTTTCCCGAACTTATGAGATATCTAACAACGCGTTTCTAAGACTCTAAACCAAGTTTCATGCTACATTAATGCTTATAAGTGTCTCAATGAGCTTTGTACAAGTTTGACAAACTTATGACACATCTAACAACGCTTTTCTAGGACTCTAAACCAAGTTTCATGCGACATGAGTGCTTATAAGTGTCTCAATTAGCTTTGTACAAGTTTGACAAACTTATGAAACATCTAACAACGGGTTTCTAGGACTCTAAACACAGTTTCATGCAACATGAGTGCTTATAAGTGTCTCAATGAGCTTTGTACAAGTTTGACGAACTTATGAAAAATCTGACAACGCGTTTCTAGGACTCTAAACCAAGTTTCATGCAACATGAGTGCTTATAAGTGTTTCAATGAGCTTTGTACAAGTTTGACGAACTTATGAAACATCTAACAACGCGTTTCTAGGAATCTAAACCAAGTTTCATGCAACATGAGGGCTTACAAGTGTCTCAATTATCTTTGTACAATTTTGACGAACTTATGAAAGATCTAACAACGCGTTTCTAGGACTCTAAACCAAGTTTCATGCAACATGAGTGCTTATAAGTTTCTCAATGAGCTTTGTAAAAGTTTGACGAACTTATGAAACATCTAACAACGCGTTTCTAGGATTCTAAACCAAGTTTCATGCAACATGAGTGCTTATAAGTGTCTCAATGAGCTTTGTACAAGTTTCACAAACTTATGAAACATCTAACAACGCGTTTCTAGGACTCTAAACCAAGTTTCATGCTACATGAGTGCGTATAAGTGTCTCAATGAGCTTTGTACTAGTTTCACGAACTTAATGGGACATCTAACAATGCGTTTCTAGGACTCTAAAAAAAGTTTCATGGAAAAATAGCGCTTATAAGTTCCTCAATGAGCTTCGTACAAGTTTCACGAACTGATGAAACATCTAACAACGCGATTCTAGGAATCTAAACCAAGTTTCATGCTACATGAGCGCTTTTTAGCGTCTCAATGAGCTTTGTGCAAGTTTCATGAACTTATGAAAAATTTAATGACGCGGCTTCTAGGACTCTAAACCAAGTTTAATGCTACATGAGTGCTTATAAGTGTCTCAATGAGCTTTGTACTAGTTTCACGAACTTATGAGACATCTAACAACGCGTTTCTAGGACTCTAAACAAAGTTTCATGCAAAAAGAGCGCTTATAAGTTCCTCAATGAGTTTTGTACAAGTTTCACGAACTGATGAAAAATCTAACAACGCGTTTCTAGGACTCTAAACCAAGTTTCATGCGACATGAGCGCTTATTAGTGTCTCAATGAGCTTTGTACAAGTATCACGAACTTATGAAAAATCTTATGACGCGGTTTCTAGGACTCTAAACCAAGTTTCACGCTACATGAGTGCTTATAAGTGTCTCAATGATCTTTGTACAAATTTGACGAACTTATGAAACATCTAGACGTGGTTTCTAGGACTCTAAACCAAGTTTCATGCTACTTGAGCGCTTATTAATGTCTCAATCAGCTTTGTACAAGTTTCACGAACTTATGAAAAATTTAACGACGCGGTTTCTAGGACTCTAAACCAAGTTTCATGCTACATGAGTGCTTATAAATGTCTCAATGAGCTTTGTACAAGTTTCACGAACTTATGAAACATCGAACAACGCGTTTCTAGGACTCGAAACCAAGTTTCATGCAACATGAGTGCTTATAAGTGTCTCAATGAGCTTTGTACAAGTTTGACGAACTTATGAAAAATCTAACAACGCGTTTCTAGGACTCTAAACCAATTTTCATGCAACATGAGTGATTATAAATGTCTCAATTAGCTTTGTACAAGTTTGAAGACTTTATGAAACATCTAACAATGCGTTTCTAGGACTCTAAACATAGTTTCATGCAACATGAGTGCTTATAAATTTCTCAATGAGCTTTGTACAAGTTTGAAGAACTTATGAAACATCTAGCAACGCGTTTCTATGACTCTAAACCAAGTTTCATTTAATATGAGTGTGACGCAGTCGGAAATCTCTAGGGTTAGCAAGCGCTGAACCCGAATGAAACTCAAGTTCGCAAGCGACAAACTTGAAAGAAAGTTTCTAGAATCCACTAGAAATATATGGAATCCACCAGAAAACCCTGGAATCCACCAGAGGATCAATCTCGAATCTAATGTCTCAATTGTAGTACTTGAGGTCAATCCGAATCAGGAGCAATTAAATTACTGGAGTTTGCAAGGAATCAATCTTAGTCTAAGCAATTTAAAAGATGGTTTGTTTTACGTGTTTTTGTAAAGACTAACAAAGAAATAAAACGAAATTGCAAGTTGTAAAGATTCAAATTAAAAAGCTAAACAACCAGGTCAGGGTACTTTAACGGGTTCATCAACTTTCAGGTTTTTCGATGTCTTTTATAAAAGTACTTTAAGGTTTTGAAAACGATTTTAGATCAATCCACTCTCGTGACAGAGATCCTTTTCCTAACAAGTAAACTAAAACAATATCTTGGATAGTTTAAATTTTAGAAAACATTAAAGTTCAAATCAATTCAACCACTAAACTTATTAACACAGATCTCTCGGTTAAGCTAGGTTTAGTTCTAGGGTAATTGTTCAGGAATCCTCACAGACCTCTCGGCTGTGAAGTTTCCTGGGTTCTATCAATTGATTAATCAGGTCAATTAAAGCATTAAGATCGTTACACTAGATTAAAGTTTTATTAAGTTCTAGACATCGATCAACCCTAGAATTGATTCACCCTTTTTCCCCCAACCTAATTGTCTATGGGAAACTACTCACTAAGCATATTGAAATTCAAAGCAATTAAATTAAAAGAAAGCATAAACATAAACAAAGACAAGAGAGTAAAGGTTTCAAGAAAATCTTATTGATGACGAAGACTACAAAGGTGGCCAAGAAGCAAAACACCAAGAAGTCTCCATGTCCAAGAACAAAGCCAAACAATCGATGAAAAACTAAAAACTAAAAGATAGAATCTCAAAACAAAAGCCAAAAACCCTAATATATTATTAAACCAAAGAAATAAAGGAAACCAATTTGGTTTAGGAATTGGTTTTCCTTTTTACAAAACAAAACCGATTTTCCTTATTATTTTCGCAGCCTGTATCGGTCAAGTGAAACCGATACAGGCCGGTCGATACGTGCTGGTCGGTAGCCTTGCTTCGACTTCGTTTCCTTCGTATCGGCCAGGCCAAGCCGATACAACATGTCGATATAAGTGCTTCAGGTCTTTTTCTCTTGTATCGGCCACTCCAAACCGATATGGTTGGCCGATACAAGCTTCGGCGAACTTTCTGTCTTCTATATCGGCCAACAGAAACCGATACAACATGCCGATGCACATGTATCAGTTTCTTTTTGGCTTAAATTCATCACTTTCGCCGTCTTTCTGCTCAAAAACCTGAAATACACGAAACAAACCAACATGCAACCTATATGATACTAAATGCAACCTAAATGAATGAATTCTAATGCATAAACTAAGGTAGAAAGTGTAAAATATGCGAGTTATCAACTCCCCCAAACTTATCCTTTGCTTGTCCTCAAGCAAGAGAACTAACATCAAAGTTTAGGAAGGTGTGGAGGCGGGGACCTCAGAACCAAAAGCAACACGAAAGTGTAATGAACAAGTATCCTAAACATAGTACCCTCTCGCAACCGAACTAGTTCCACTTATTTCTATCTACCTTAACTCCGTCTAAATCCGCTATTATTACCAAAAGTATGTGATCCACTTGTCTAGTCTAAACACCTTTCACATTCAATTAAAACACAATCAAGCATGAAACATGATTAAAAATTTCCAAGAGTTTTTCTATTTGTCTAGGTAAGAACGGGATTTCGAATCAAACGAGGAGGCTAACACTCAGGCATGTGGTTAGTTGTAGCGCGGTTTCTCTCGGGGAGTGTAAGGGTTAAACAAAACCAGGAAAGACAAGAAGCAACTGATGCATACAAGTCCGGACATCCATCCCTACTCAAGACTATCCACTAACCCATCGTCTTTCTTTTAAACATTTAAACACCTAAACATCGAGTTTCTTTTCTTTTCTTAACAACCTTAGGGGATTTTATTTTGGCTAAGATTCTTTTTTTTCTTTTTATTTCTTAATCGAATACTTTTTCTTTCTTTTCTTTTCCTTTTCTTTTTTTTTTTTCGATTTTTCTATATTTTTTTTTTTACTTAGCCATTCTTTTACCCCCTAGGTGTTTTACAATTACTCGTGTTTATTTTCTTATTTTTCAAAATTCAAAGACGTGTCTCACCAAACTGTTATCCCTTTCTAATTCACTAGTCTAAGAAAAACTAGCTCAATGGATGTCCTTTCTTGTCGCTCCCTATACTTTCAAGTTTTTGCGAAACCAAACAATCACTAAATGAAAAGAATTCTCACAAGTGTTTGGGTTAAGGTTTAGGGGGTGAGAGGGAATCATCCTTAGAATGAGAATGACCGGATTGCGCTTTAAGTGTTTCGGTTTAGGAAGCCACAATCCGTAGAAATCGCAAAGCCATAGAAATTCTCTTGAAAACTATCAATCATGCTAATTAAAAGTCAAGTTTAAGTTCATATAATTTTTCGAAGGTGACTTAGAACTACCAAGCTTCATAACCACACAATTGGCTTTTTAAACATCAATGTCTAGAGTTGCGGTTTTAAGATTTTCAGCGAGTTCTAATTCGTTTACGGAAGATACTACACCTAAGATACTGTTCAAAACACAAAGTGCGTCGCTTTACAAGGTTAACGTCATCATAGATCCCCTATGCATATGCTCTAAATGCCATGAACTAATCCTATATGTGTTTTTTTTTTTTTTTTATGAATGCTAATATGCGAAAACTAATATGACTACTCCCCCAAACTTAAATCACACGGTCTCCGTGTGAAACAAGCATTGGAGAAGGTTCCTAAATGTATGTATGAATGACTCTAATATGAAAAACTAATGCGTATGCACATGGTTCAGGTGTTACCTCTGTAGTACTAACACGACGAGTCGAAGTCGTCTGTATCGGTCTCAGCAGACCGATACAACAGGCCGATACGCCTTTCAGAATTTGTTTTCCTACTTCGTTTTCACCTGAAACCATCAAACACGACATAAACTCTAAGTAAATTATCATCTAAATGCAAACTAAAATAGTATATACAAGGATAGACATGGGACTTCCTCCCAAGTGAGCTTGTTTATAGTCTCTTAGCTTGACTTTACCCCCTTCTTTTTAGGCGACATTGGGGATTGAAAGAGATGTCGAATCTCCTTCGATGACAGCTTTGTGGTCCAAGGGCGGTTTGAGTTTTACTCCTTTCACACCAAACTCGCCTCCATCTTTGTGTTTTCCTTTACCCGAGTCGCAGCGAGCACTCCTTGCTTCTTTCTTGAAAGCTTTCTTCAAAGATTTAACCTCGTTGATTAACTTTCTAATGACGCGGTTTTGAGACATGTTCCAATGCACCTTTCTGAACTTCCTAGGAGGGGATTGGTGTTCCACTTTTGGAGCTTTGGGTTTGCTCCTTGCATCATCACTAGACTTACCATTGCTAGCATCTTTTTCCACTCCAATCACCAAAGCTTCACAAGGGACCATCTACGTAGGCTTCTTGAGTACATCGTTGATGTTGTACCGCTGAACAAGGTCCTTCACAAGGTGCAAATCTATCTTACCAACCTTCACATCTATGACGGCTCCAGCGGTTGCCAAGAAAGGTCTTCCAAAGATGAGTGGATTATTAAGCTCTTTGTCTATCTCCAAGACGACAAAATCTGTTGGAATGAAAACGTTCCCCAATTTTACAGGAATGTCTTCCAAGATTCCAACGGGTACCTTCACGGATCTATCGGCCAGCACCAAAGAGATCTTAGTAGGTTGGAAAGAAGAAAGACCAAGTCGTTTAGCGACAGATAGAGGCATAACGTTGACACTAGCCCCTAAATCGCATAGGCACTTTTCAAAGACCAAAGGACCAAGAGTGAAAGGCAAAGTAAAACTCCCTGGATCACCAAGTTTCTTAGGAGAATGGTTCTTTTGAATGATCGCGCTGCACTCTTGTGAAAGATTCACCGTGTCTTCCGAGTTTTTAAACTTGTTTTTGATGGTGTCTTTCAAGGATTTAGTGTCGTCAGGGACTAGCTTGAAAGCGTCAATAAGTGGCATGGGAACTTGTACCTCGTTTACTTGCTTCTCGAGCTTAGCTCTAAAGTACTCCTTCAAGCGTTGCATCTTAGCTCGATACGGAAAAGGAAGTTTGGGCACGTAAGAAGACGTAACGTATGCCGGCTTTTTCGTTTTGGCGGCTCTTTCCTCTGAATCGGCCTTGTCTTTGGCCGATACAGGTGGTCGATATCGGTCTTCCGAAACCGATACTCCTGGCCGATGCGAGTGTCCTGTCTCCTGTTCGCTCGTATCGGCCTTGTCCTTGGCCGACACGGGTGGTCGATATCGGCCAGTTGTGGCCGATACGCCTGGCCGATACAGGTGTCCTGTATCTTTCTCATCCACGATTTCCTCCTTTGCCACTATCTCAGGGTTCTCGTCGTTAACAACTGTGTATTCCGGGTCAAACCAGTGGTCCACCCCCTCACCTTGTTTCGCATTGTCCTCAGTGAGATCGCTTGAAAGCGTTTGTGTACCACTACGAAGTTCTATGGAGTTGACATACTCTCTAGGATTGGCTTCAGGTTTACCCGGGAGTTGGCCCATTGGTCGCTTAGAAGCCGAAGTAATTTGAGCCACTTGATTATCCAAGGCTTTCAAGTGAGTACTCAAGGTTTCAAACTTGGCGTTGAGATCATGGTAAGAGTTGTCAACCTTTGCCTGAATTTCTTTCTTGAACGTGCTGAACTCCATTTGACTTCGGGTTTGGCCGTCTAGAATCTGTTTTAGCATCTGAATGGTTTGATCACCTGGGGGAGCTGGTGATGCAACCACTCCTTGAGCAGCAGGAGGGTTGTTGTAACCTGGAGGACGATTAGGTGGTGGTCTCGGTACGTATCCGCCTTGGATGTATTGAGGTTTACCTTGGTAACCTCCTTGTTGCGGATGGGGATAGACCTGGTCTTGGGGGTTGGCTACGTTGATGTTTCGGTAGGAGAGGTTTGGGTGTTGAGAATAGTTGTTGAAACGCCCATCATTCTGATTTCCCATGTAGTTGATCTCCTCCTGATTTCCCTCGGTTGGGGGTAATTGTTCATCTCCGCTTCCAACGTAGTTAATCCCCACTTGGTTAGACATGAGTAACTTATCCAGCTTCTCATTCACCGCCTTTATCTCTCTCTTAAATTGCTCATCGTTCCCTGAGCTGTGGATGGTGCGATCATAATATTCTCCGTAGTTGCTATCGCTAAGGGCGTAGTTCTCCACCAAAACCTGTCCATCGGCTTCCGTCTTCCCAAGGAAATTTCCTTGGCTAGCTGAATCGAGAAGCATCCTGAACTTCGGTTTTAGGCCGCGATAGAACGTGCTGAGTAGGCTCTCTCCCGTGAAACCGTGGTGCGGGCATCTCACCGTGTAACCCTTGAATCGTTCCCAAGATTCGCTGAACGTTTCTTGGTCTTTTTGTGCGAAAGCCGAGATCTCGTTTCGCGGCTTTGATGTCCTCACCACCGAGAAGAACTTTGTGAGAAAAGCCGTCTTACATGCCTCCCAAGTACGTATGGTGTCCTTCACAAGGTTTTTCTGCCATATGTGTGCTTTGTCCCCGAGTGAGAAGGGGAACAAACGCAGCTTAAACATGTCCTCGTTGACACCATTGATCTTCACCGTGTCGCATAGCATGTCAAATTGGTGAAGATGATCAATGGGGTCTTCACTAGGCAGCCCATAGAACTTGTTGCTGGATACCATATTGATGAGACTAGACTTGATCTCAAAGTTGTTGTTGGCGATGGCTGGTGGTATGATGCCACTACGGTTGGTGATGTTTGATGGCACATCGGCGTCCCCGATCGCGCGTGCGGTGTTGTTTGCCATCTCCGTTTCCGAGTCTGAAGCGTCGAGTGCGGGTGGTTCGGAGTCGGAGTGGTGATCCAGTCTCTTTTCCTTAGAGATGGCTCGTTCGTGTGCTTTGATGTCGGCGTAGAAGAGCAAGCTATCACTTTGTCGTGACTTCTTCTTTGCATACACCTGAGAGCACGAAAAGTCACAAAAGAAAAGAAAAGATTAGTATCCGGTAACTAAAACTTAGTCCCAAGTAATTCCAAAACTCTAATATTTAATCGAGTTCCTGAATCGGCAACGGCGCCAATTTGATAAACGAGATTTTACCCCGTTTAATCTAATGTCTCAATTGTAGTACTTGAGGTCAATCCGAATCAGGAGCAATAAATTACTGGAGTTTGCAAGGAATCAATCTTAGTCTAAGCAATTTAAAAGATGGTTTGTTTTACGTGTTTTTGTAAAGACTAACAAAGAAATAAAACGAAATTGCAAGTTGTAAAGATTCAAATTAAAAAGCTAAACAACCAGGTCAGGGTACTTTAACGGGTTCATCAACTTTCGGGTTTTTCGATGTCTTTTATAAAAGTACTTTAAGGTTTTGAAAACGATTTTAGATCAATCCACTCTCGTGACGAGAGATCCTTTTCCTAACAAGTAAACTAAAACAATATCTTGGATAGTTTAAATTTTAGAAAACATTAAAGTTCAAATCAATTCAACCACTAAACTTATTAACACAGATCTCTCGGTTAAGCTAGGTTTAGTTCTAGGGTAATTGTTCGGGAATCCTCACAGACCTCTCATTTGTGAAGTTTCTGAGTTCTATCAATTGATTGATCGAGTCAATTAAAGCATTAAGATCGTTACACTAGATTAAAGTTTTATTAAGTTCTAGACATCGATCAACCCTAGAATTGATTCACCCTTTTTCCCCCAACCTAATTGTCTATGGGAAACTACTCACTAAGCATATTGAAATTCAAAGCAATTAAATTAAAAGAAAGCATAAACATAAACAAAGACAAGAGAGTAAAGGTTTCAAGAAAATTTTATTGATGACGAAGACTACAAAGGTGGCCAAGAAGCAAAACACCAAGAAGTCTCCAAGTCCAAGAACAAAGCCAAACAATCGATGAAAAACTAAAAACTAAAAGATAGAATCTCAAAACAAAAGCCAAAAACCCTAATATATTATTAAACCAAAGAAATAAAGGAAACCAATTTGGTTTAGGAATTGGTTTTCCTTTTTACAAAACAAAACCGATTTTCCTTATTATTTTCGCAGCCTGTATCGGTCAAGTGAAACCGATACAGGCCGGTCGATACGTGCTGGTCGGTAGCCTTGCTTCGACTTCGTTTCCTTCGTATCGGCCAGGCCAAGCCGATACAACATGTCGATATAAGTGCTTCGGGTCTTTTTCTCTTGTATCGGCCACTCCAAACCGATATGGTTGGCCGATACAAGCTTCGGCGAACTTTCTGTCTTCTATATCGGCCAACAGAAACCGATACAACATGCCGATGCACATGTATCAGTTTCTTTTTGGCTTAAATTCATCACTTTCGCCGTCTTTGTGCTCAAAAACCTGAAATACACGAAACAAACCAACATGCAACCTATATGATACTAAATGCAACCTAAATGAATGAATTCTAATGCATAAACTAAGGTAGAAAGTGTAAAATATGCGAGTTATCATAAACCAAGTTTCATTTAATATGAGTGTGACGCAGTCGGAAATCTCTAGGGTTAGCAAGCGCTGAACCCGAATGAAACTCAAGTTCGCAAGCGACAAACTTGAAAGAAAGTTTCTAGAATCCACTAGAAATATATGGAATCCACCAGAAAACCCTGGAATCCACCAGAGGATCAATCTCAAATCCACGAGAGAAAATAAGAGAAAACTCTTAAAGTTTTATTAAAAATAATAATTATTGGATTTCTTTACAATGAGTCTAATGACTCTTATTTATAGCTAAAAGTCTAACAAATAAAAGGAAAACTAATTTAGGAAAATAAGAAACCTAATAAAAAAAGGAAAACTAATAAAAAATTAGAAATCGAACTTAATAAGTAAATTAACTAAAAAGATTAGAATATCTTCCTTTTTCCTCCTGCATCAGTCTCCTCCACTTCCAAAGAACTCGACCTCGAGTCCTCTTTTAATAAAGCATATTATCCAATTCCTTTTCGATCGATTTTATGCTCGTACCATAAAGAGAACAATATCTTATCATAAACCCACACAAGAATTGATATCTGCATTATGCTTGCAAACACCTGAATTTGTCTTTTCTTGGAGATATCAACAATGCTGGAAGGAGGATTATATTGAATCTCTTGATGGACTATTTCTTCTTCCTCAAGTTTTTCTTCATTAATAATTGAGGTTTTGATAAAAACTACTTTGTTGTTGCGAACTTACGCTTTATCTTCAATACCTTCCATATCCATCTTTATAGAAACTAGATTCTCTGATTGTATCAAGACCTTTTGCAATTCCATCTCTTTAAAAACTAGATTTTCTGATTGTATCTTGACACTTTGCAATTCCATCTCTTTAAAATCTGTTTTCTCTAGATGTGTCTCCTCCTCTTTAATTTCTTCACGAGAACTCAAGTTGTTAGTGATGGCATGAAGGGCTTCCACTTTCGGAATTCTAACCAGTTCTACGATGTTTTTATCCTTTGTAAACCATATCGACTTGGGATTGTTTTTGTCCACCACACTATTTTCTTTATCCGTGGTTGCTTCAGAATAATTTTGTGTTGCATACCTCTTGAAGGTTGAGACACTTGGAGAATACTTCTCGGTTAGTTCATCTGTCAAAGCTAGGTTAGAAGCCTGTTGCACTGTCCATACTGTTTTTAGACCCATCTTCTCTTGTATAGAACCTTTTAAACCACTGATGTATCTGACCACTTTCTGATTTTCCGTCTCTCCTAGATTATTGCGTTTAGAAAAACGTATAAATTCAGTCGTGTATTCAGTGACATTCTTATTTCCTTGCCCACATTCGATATACATCTTATAAAGATTTGGATCGTATTCTTCTGGTAAAAAACGTTCCATCATCAACTGCTTCATTCGACGCCAAGTCCTAACTGGCCCTTTTCATTGTCTTTGTCTTTGAATCACAAGCTTATCCCACCATACAACAGCAATTTTCTTTAGCCTCATAGCTACCATCATAACTTGTTTGTTTTCAGAGATTTCCATGACATCGAAGAATCGATCGACATCGATCTGCCAATCCATAAACTCTATAGCTCCCATGGTTCCATTAAACAACGGAATATCATCCTTCACATGATAATCACAATTGTTTCCAACTTTCTTAGCGGCTTCACATTCGATAAGTCTTTGAAGATTCTCATTGTTTTTGACCTTGTTTACATCAAGGCTTAAGCCATCCATCGAATAGTGATCGAGCAATGAGGTCGCGGCTAAGTCCGCGAATAAACCCTCCATGTATGCTCTGATCAATGGTTGATCTCCTATGTCTCAAGTTTCATAAAAGACGGGGAGAAAGCACTGCTCGATACCACTTGACGCGATCGGAAATCTCTAGGGTTAGCAAGCGGCGAACCCGAATGAAACTCAAGTTCGCAAGCGACAAACTTGAAAGAAAGTTTCTAGAATCCACTAGAAATATCTGGAATCCACCAGAAAACCCTGGAATCCACAAGGAGGATCAATCTCGAATCCACGAGAGAAAATAAGAGAAAACTCTTAAAGTTTTATTAAAAATAATAATTATTGGATTTCTTTACAATGAGTCTAATGACTCTTATTTATAGCTAAAAGTCTAACAAATAAAAGGAAAACTAATTTAGGAAAATAAGAAACCTAATAAAAAAAGAAAAACTAATAAAAAATTAGAAATCGAACTTAATAAGTAAATTAACTAAAAAGATTAGAATATCTTCCTTTTTCCTCCTGCATCAGAGTGCTTATAAGTGTCCCAATGAGCTTTGTACAAGTTTGACGAGTGTATGAAACATCTAAAACGCGTTTCTAGGACTATAAACAAAGTTTCATGCTACATGAGTGCTTATAAGTGTCTCAATTAGCTTTGTACAGGTTTGACGAACTTATGAAACATCTAACAACGCGTTTTTAGGACTCTAAACACAATTTTATGCAACATGAGTGTTTATAAGTGTCTTAATGATTTTTGTACAAGTTTCACAAACTTATGAAACATCTAACAACGCGTTTCTTGGACTCTAAACCAAGTTTCATGCTATATGAGTCCTTATAAGTGTCTCAATGACCTTTGTACTAGTTTCACGAACTTATGAGATATCTAACAACGCGTTTCTAAGACTATAAACCAAGTTTCATGCTACATGAATGCTTATAAGTGTCTCAATGAGCTTTGTACAAGTTTGACAAACTTATGACACATCTAACAACGCTTTTCTAGGACTATAAACCAAGTTTCATGCGACATGAGTGCTTATAAGTGTCTCAATTAGCTTTGTACAAGTTTGACGAACTTATGAAACATCTAACAACGGGTTTCTAGGACTCTTAACACAGTTTCATGCAACATGAGTGCTTATAAGTGTCTCAATGAGCTTTGTACAAGTTTGACGAACTTATGAAAAATCTAACAACGCGTTTCTAGGAATCTAAACCAAGTTTCATGAAACATGAGTGCTTATAAGTGTCTCAATGAGCTTTGTACAAGTTTGACGAACTTATGAAACATCTAACAACGTGTTTCTAGGAATCTAAACCAAGTTTCATGCAACATGAGGGCTTACAAGTGTCTCAATTATCTTTGTACAAGTTTGACGAACTTATGAAAGATCTAACAACGCGTTTCTAGGAATCTAAACCAAGTTTCATGCAACATGAGTGCTTATAAGTTTCTCAATTAGCTTTGTACAAGTTTGACGAACTTATGAAACATCTAACCACACGTTTCTAGGACTCTAAACCAAGTTTCATGCAACATGAGTGCTTATAAGTGTCTGAATGAGCTTTGTACAAGTTTCACAAACTTATGAAACATCTAACAACGCGTTTCTAGGACTCTAAACCAAGTTTCATGCTACATGAGTGCGTATAAGTGTCTCAATGAGCTTTGTACTAGTTTCACGAACTTATGAGACATCTAACAATGCGTTTCTTGGACTCTAAAAAAAGTTTCATGGAAAAATAGCGCTTATAAGTTCCTCAATGAGCTTTGTACAAGTTTCACGAACTGATGAAACATCTAACAACGCGATTCTAGGAATCTAAACCAAGTTTCATGCTACATTAGCGCTTTTTAGTGTCTCAATGAGCTTTGTGCAAGTTTCATGAACTTATGAAAAATTTAATGACGCGGTTTCTAGGACTCTAAACCAAGTTTAATGCTACATGAGTGCTTATAAGTGTCTCAATGAGCTTTGAACTAGTTTCACGAACTTATGAGACATCTAACAACGCGTTTCTAGGACTCTAAACAAAGTTTCATGCAAAAAAAACGATTATAAGTTCCTCAATGAGCTTTGTACAAGTTTCAGGAACTGATGAAAAATCTAACAACGAGTTTCTAGGACTCTAAACCAAGTTTCATGCGACATGCGCGCTTATTAGTGTCTCAATGAGCTTTGTACAAGTATCACGAACTTATGAAAAATCTTATGACGCGTTTTCTAGGACTCTAAACCAAGTTTCACGCTACATGAGTGCTTATAAGTGTCTCAATGAGCTTTGTACAAGTTTGACGAACTTATGAAACATCTAGACGTGGTTTCTAGGACTCTAAACCAAG
The DNA here is from genome assembly GCA_963556525.1 of Cochlearia excelsa. Taxonomy (NCBI): domain Eukaryota; kingdom Viridiplantae; phylum Streptophyta; class Magnoliopsida; order Brassicales; family Brassicaceae; genus Cochlearia; species Cochlearia excelsa. Next base: position 30,277,425 of record OY748327.1, on the reverse strand, counting down.
TTTCATGCTACTTGAGCGCTTATTAATGTCTCAATGAGCTTTGTACAAGTTTCACGAACTTATGAAAAATTTAACGACGCGGTTTCTAGGACTCTAAACAAAGTTTCATGCTACATGAGTGCTTATAAATGTCTCAATGAGCTTTGTACAAGTTTCACGAACTTATGAAACATCGAACAACGCGTTTCTAGGACTCGAAACCAAGTTTCATGCAACATGAGTGCTTATAAGTGTCTCAATGAGCTTTGTACAAGTTTGACGAACTTATGAAAAATCTAACAACGCGTTTCTAGGACTATAAACCATTTTTCATGCAACATGAGTGATTATAAGTGTCTCAATTAGCTTTGTACAAGTTTGACGACTTTATGAAACATCTAACAATGCGTTTCTAGGACTCTAAACATAATTTCATGCAACATGAGTGCTTATAAATTTCTCAATGAGCTTTGTACAAGTTTGAAGAACTTATGAAACATCTAGCAACGCGTTTCTAGGACTCTAAACCAAGTTTCATGCAACATGAGTGCTTATAAGTGTCTCAATGAGCTTTGTACAAGTTTGATGAACTTATGAAATATCTACCAACGCGTTTCTAGGACTCTAAACCAAGTTTCATACAACATGAGTGCTTATAAGTGTCTCAATGAGCTTTGTACAAGTTTGACGAACTTATGAAACATCTAACAACGCGTTTCTAGGACTCTAAAACAAGTTTCATGCAACATGAGTGCTTATAAGTGTCTCAATGAGCTTTGTACAAGTTTGACGAATTTATGAGACATCTAACAACGCGTTTCTAGGACTCTAAACCAAGTTTCATGCAACTTGAGTGCTTATAAGTGTCTCAATGAGGTTTGTACAATTTTGACGAACTTATGAAACATCTAACAACGCGTTTCTAGGACTGGAAACCAAGTTTCATGCAACATGAGTTCTTACAAGTGTCTCAATTAGATTTGTACAAGTTTGACGAACTTATGAAACATCTAACAACTCGTTTCTAGGACTCTAAACCAAGTTTCATGCAACATGAGTGTTTATAAGTGTCTCAACGAGCTTTTTAGAAGTTTCACAAACTTATGAAACATTTAACAACGCGTTTCTAGGACTCTAAACCAAGTTTTATGCAACATGAGTGCTTATAAGTTTCTCAATGAGCTTTTTACAAATTTGACGAACTTATGAAACATCTAACAACGCGTTTCTAGGACTCTAAACCAAGTTTCATGCAACATGAGTGGTTATAAGTGTCTCAATGAGCTTTTTACAAGTTTCACGAACTTATGAAACATCTAAAACGCGTTTCTAGGACTCAAAACCAAGATTCTTGCAACATGAGTGCTTACAAGTGTCTCAATTAGCTTTGTGCAAGTTTGACGAACTTCTGAAACATCTAAAAACACGTTTCTAAGACTCTAAACCAAGTTTCATGCAACATAAGTGGTTATAAGTGTCTCAATGAGCTTTTTACAAGTTTGACGAACTTATGAAACATCTAACAACGCGTTTATAGGACTCGAAACCAAGTTTCATGCAACATGAGTTGTTATAAGTGTCTCAATGAGATTTGTACAAGTTTGACGAACTTATGAAACATCTAACAACGCGTTTCTAGGACTCTAAACCAAGTTTGAAGAAACATGAGTGCTTATAAGTGTCTCAATAAGCGTTGTACAAGTTTGATGAAATTATGAAACATCTAACAACGCGTTTCTAGGACTCTAAACTAAGTTTCATGCAACATGAGTGCTTATAAGTGTCTCAATAAGCTTTGTACAAGTTTGACGAACATATAAAACATCTATCAACGCGTTTCTAGGACTCTAAACAAAGTTTCATCCAACATGAGTGCTTATAAATGTCTCAATGAGCTTTGTACAAATTTGATGAACTTATGAAACATCTAACAACGCGTTTCTAGGACTTTAAACCAAGTTTCATGCAACATGAGTGCTTATAAGTGTTTCAATGAGCTTTGTACAAGTTTGACGAACTTATGAAACATCTAACAACGCGTTTCTAGGACTCTAAACCAAGTTTCATGCAACATAAGTGGTTATAAGTGTCTCAATGAGCTTTGTACAAGTTTGACGAACTTATGAAACATCTAACAACGCGTTTCTAGGACTCTAAACCAAGTTTCATGCAACATGAGTTGTTATAAATGTCTCAATGAGATTTGTACAAGTTTGACGAACTTATGAAACATCTAACAACCCGTTTAGAGGACTCTAACCCAAGTTTCATGCAACATGAGTGCTTATAAGTGTCTCAATGATCTTTTACAAGTTTGACGAACTTATGAAACATCTATCAACGCGTTTCTAGGACTCTAAACCAAGTTTCATGCAACAAAAGTGCTTATAAGTGTCTCAATGAGCTTTGTACAAGTTTGACGAACTTATGAAACATCTAACAACGCGTTTCTAGGACTCGAAACCAAGTTTCATGCAACATGAGTTCTTACAAGTGTCTCAATTAGCTTTGTACTAGTTTTACGAACTTATGAAACATCTAACAACGCGTTTCTAGGACTCTAAACCAATTTTCATGCAACATGAGTGCTTATAAGTGTCTCAATGAGCATTGTACAAGGTTGACGAACTTATGAAATATCTAACAACGCGTTTCTAGGACTCTAAACGAAGTTTCATGCAACATGAGTGCTTACAAGTGTCTCAATTAGCTTTGCACAAGTTTGACGAACATATGAAACATCTAACAACGCGTTTCTAGGACTCTAAACCAAGTTTCATTAAACATGAGTGTTTATAAGTGTCTCAATGAGTTTTTTACTAGTTTTACGAACTTATGAAACATCTAACAACTTAGTTGTTAGGACTCCAAATCAAGCACTACAAGAATGCAGGCTATTTCCGACCGTAGTTTTGGTCGGAAATCGGTCGGAAATGTCTATTTCCGACGGATTTCCGACCAAATTTGCGTCGTCGGTTTCAGATGGTCGGAAACCGGTTTTGGTCGGAAAGTGGTCGGAAATTTCCGACCACTATCCTACCAAAATGTGGTCGGAAATTTCCGACCACTCTCTACTAAAAAGTGGTCGGAAATTTCCGACCACATTTCCGACCACATTTTCCGACGGATTTCCGACGGAAATAAATTACAATTCCGACGGATTTCCAACGGAAATAAATTTTGTTTAAAAAAAATTAAATTCTATTTCCTACGGATTTCCGACGGAAATAAATAAATTTTTTAAAAAAAATAAATTATATTTCCGACGGATTTCCGACGGAATCAAATAATTGTTTTTAAAAAAATAAATTACATTTCCGACGGATTTCCGACGGAAATGAATATTTTTTTAAAAAAAATAAATAAATATTTCCGACGGATTTCCGACGGAAGTAATTTTTTAAATAAAAAAAAATTTATTAAAAATACGAATATTAAAAAAAAATTACAAAAAATGAATATTAAAAAAAACGAAAATTAAAAACCGAAAATTAAAAAAAATTACAAAAAAGAGAAAAAAACAAATAATGAAAATAAAAACTAAATTCCTGTTCCCGACCCCGATCAAAGATCATGGAGGATAATCTGGGAAACGGCTCATCAAATACGCATTCATCTTCTGGATTTCAGCGCTTGTTTCTTGCCGGATCTTATCAATTGCTTCATCTTTTTCTTTATTCGCATTTCGAAGCGCATCTTTCAGCTGAGAGATCTCGAGAAGAAGCGATGGATCGGTGGTTGGTACGTAAGGCAAAGACGTCTCTTGGGATTCAGGAAGGGTCCCTAAACCGAAAGGTTTACCTCGATACATAGGAGTCTCCTAGGATCGGAAATTTAAATTATTAATATAATTATATTTTTTTTTAAAAACTATTTAAATATAAAATATTACCTCGAGAACCAATCGGTTTATTTCCGAATTGGTTAGGGTGTTGGAGTTGGTTGATTCGTCGGAAGATTGAGTTAAGTGGGTGACTTTCGTTTGCACCCGTTCGACGACGTTACGAACCTTTGGTATAATTTCGCCCGTCTTTTTGTTGGTATGGGTGGTCTCCATAACCTTCAACCAATGAGGTTCGTTACCACCCTCTCGGACTCTCTATTATGGAATTAAAATTTAAATGTTAGTATGATTAATCATAATTATTATAATTTGTATATATTAGTTGGTTTAAAATATACCATGCCATCCGAGATTTGTTCGAAAGTGTTTGCGCCGGCATTGTGAGTTGGAGGCGCCTTCTCGATGGACCCGTCCCCACCTCTGCGGTTTGTGGCGTTTCGCTTGGCTTTTTTCCGACCGCTTCCGTCGTCCAATAGTTTTGAAACCCGTCCCAAACAGAAGAGTTTAGGAACGAAGGTTTGTCCCCACCCAAACGCCATTTTTCCTTCCACTCGAACATATGATTCGAGTAGGAAGTCGCACAAGCCTTGTCAAATTCTTCTTGAATTTGACTAGTGAGTTGTGGTTCCCAATTAAACTCTTGCTGGAAATTTAAAGTTTATAAATAAATTTCATAAGTTTTTTTAATTTATTTAATAATTTTTTGAGTAAATAAAAAAATTTATTTACTAACCGCAAAAGAACGGAACCATATTTCCCGAAGTTCGGTGGGAAATCTCGGTATCTTGGATACGGAGCGGGTAACATTCTGTGGATGCATTTAAGAATAGCTTTTGGGATTTTTCCCTCATGTTTAAACCTTAAATTATTTTATAACTAATAATTAATATTTTTAGGTATTATTTTTTTGTAAATTTAAATGTTTGTAAATATTTACCAAGTGACTCGGTTATTGGGAATGGCTTCAAAGTTGGGATCGAGCCGAATCGGTCTCTCCCGTCCTCCTGCTGGACCAAATCTTCAACATACATTCTCACGGATTGTGAGGATCCAATACCATCATTAGACCTAATATATTAAAAACATATAAAAAAAACAAATTAGTATTAATTCAAAAAATAAATATAAATAATATTTTTAAAAAAATGATTTATAAGAATATAATTACATTTTTGGAGAGATTTTGGAGAGATTTTGGAGAATTTTCGGAAGTGTTTTTTTTTAGAGAGTTGTTTGTTGTTTGAGTTGTGAAAAAATGAAAGGGAAGGGGGGTATATGTACCAAAATTTCCAACCGAATTTTCGGTCAGAAAACGGTAGGAAATGAAAATTGACCGCCAAAGTGAAAAATTTGGCGGAAAAAGAGCGGTCAAAATTCATTGTGGTCGGAAATCGGTAGGAATTTCCGACCGATTTCCGACCACAATTAAATTTTAATATAATTAATTATTGTGGTCGGAAATCGGTAGGAAATTCCGACCGAATTCCGACCAAAATAATTAATTGACCGCCAAACTGAAAAATTTGGCGAAAAAAGAGCGGTCAAAATTATTGTGGTCGGAATTCGGTAGGAAATTCCGACCGAATTCCGACCACAATAAATTAATTATATTAAAATTTAAATACGGTCGGAATTCGGTAGGAATTTCCGACCGAATTCCGACGGAATATGCATGTCATTTAATCCATGCGAACACTTAGCAGTTTCGGGTAAATTTCAAGAACTACGGTCGGATAAAACCGTATTTCGAATAGGTTTAATGGAGTGTTTATATAAGATTTCTTGAACATAACAATATATAAGTATAATATGTTTCACGTTTTCAAATGTTTTTATGAAAATACCAAAATTTTGAAAAAACATATGAAAGTTACATAACTAAGTTGTAATGAAACATATATTTATAAAAATTAAAACTATTTTGCATTTTATGATCATTTTAGACATTTGTAGAGTTTATTTTATTTCTAAAACGTATTGTATAAAGGTATTTCATTGATTCGACAAAAAAAAACATCATTTTGAAATGAAACCCTATAACGGTCGAAATTCGGTCGGAAATTTCCTACCGATTTCCGACCACAAATCAAAAAACGGTAGGAAATCGGTCGGAAATTTCCTACCGAATTCCGACCGAATTTGGGGTTTCGATTTAGTACGAGGTAATTTAGTTTTGGCGGCTACCGACGGATTTCCGACCGATTTCCGACCGTTTTTTAAAAATTAAAAAAAAAATTAATTTTTTTAAAATTACTCGATTTGGTACGAGGTAATGGAGTTTCGCCGGCTACCGACCGATTTCCGACCGAATTCCGACCGCAGTGTAAAAAAATAAAAAAAAAAATTTAAAAATTTGAAAACGTGTAAAATTTTTGAAAACTCGTTGAAAACTCTTTTCAAAAACTCTTTTCACTTAAAACTCTTTGAAAAAGTGTAAAATTTTTGAAAACTCGTTGAAAACTATTTAATTGAAAAGTCTTTGAAAACTCTTTCAAAAAGTGTAAAAGAATTTAAAACTCTTTGAAAACTTTTTTTAAAACTCTTTGAAAACTCTTTGAAAAATTGTAAAATATTTGAAAATTCGTTGAAAACTATTTGAAAAATCTTTGAAAACTCTTTGAAAAAGTGTTAAAGAATTTAAAACTCTTTAAAAAACTTGTTGAAAACTTATTGTAAAATCTTTAAAAACTATTTCAAAACTCTTAATTTGAAAAGTGTTTTAAAAATATTTTCAAAAAATTTGAACTTTTTTTCAAACATTTCATTCGGATTCGGTTGAGTCTTCAGTGGCAGAATCAGATCCCTCCTCAAATTCTCCAACCTCTTCTTCGGACTCTTCATGTACAACAAAATCAGCATCTTCGTTAAATCTACAACCAAATCCACTTGTAATGAAACATTGACTTCTCCCAAATGCCCAACTGTTGTCGCTTGCAAAGGAGGATCGACCTCGAAGAACTACCATGAACTCTTCCCCTCGGATTTATTTCGTAACAACTATCCAAGGATCACATGCTGTGTGGTCGCGGATAAGTCATGTATGATACTTGGTTGGCCTGCGATCCAAGAATGAACGGATAATATTTTTGTAACCTCCTCAGAGAATGTATTGTAGTAACACCAAACTCGTATGTACGTACACCATGTCCTGCAACGGGGCTATACCAATCACAATATAACGTAACACATCTTAGATCGAGCATCCCGCTATAATGCACTTCTAATATCTCATGTAATACCCCGTAGTAAACCAAATCTCCGGCTACCGCTGACACCCCATGGTTTGCCGTCGACCTTGAATTTCCCTCACGAAATATTTTAAATGCGTATCCACGCGTGCGGTACATCGGGTGTGAAACAGCAATATATTGTGGACCGTTCACCACCTCTTCTAACCATGTTGGAATTAACTCTCCTTCGCGCTGCCTGCCGTATACATATAACTCTAACCATTCTGCAAATTCTCTTTCTTTGACTTCATTTAATTCATCGTCTGTTGCTTCCGAATCTTCAAATCGTTTTTGCGCCATGTAAATCTCCTCGTACGACACCAAATCTTCGCAGTTGGTCAAAATATACATGTGCACATTAGCATGCTCAACCTCGCTGAGTCTTCGCCTTTTACCCTTTCCACTTAAACGCCCAACCTGTCTAAAGAGTTCTGGTACATATACAGGATAACAAGCATGCACTCCTCCATCATCATGTCGTTTTTGTTTTCCACTCTTTGTTTGGGTTTGTGGTGGAAAGTAGTACCCGACTAAGTTAGATCTCTCTTCGTTTATGCTTTGGGCAATAATTGAACCTTCAACCCTCGCTAAATTCTTCACTTTTTTCTTCAAATGGTACATGTAGCGCTCGAAAGGATACATCCACCGATATTGAACGGGACCACCAAGTTCTACTTCCCGAGGCAAGTGAATTGGCAAATGTTCCATAACGTCGAAGAAAGAAGGCGGAAATATCTTCTCTAGGTTGCACAATATCACGGGGATCTTCTCGTCAAGATTTCGGATTTCTTCGGCGGAAAGGGATCTCGCAGAAATGTCTCGAAAAAAGCTCCTATTCTGCAATCGCTTCATGGACTTTTTGCGGAAGAAGCCCGTTGAATGCAAATGGAAGAATACGTTGCATAACAACATGACAATCATGACTCTTCATCCCTGAAAACTTACCTTCTCCACGATCAACACGAGTTTCTAAGGTTAGAAGAGTAACCATCCGGAAACTTAACACTGTCCATTATCCAGCTAAAGAATTCATGCTTTTTGAAGCGTTTAACCGAAAAGCGAGGTTGGGGATATCTTCCTTGGTGGTGACATGAAGTTCCTTCCGAGAACAAATAGTCGGCAAGTCTAATCTGGACTTCAAGTTGTCTTTCGTCCTCCCTTTCACGTTCATAATGGTGAACATGATGTTGTCAAAGAAGTTCTTCTCGATGTGCATAACATCTAGGTTGTGCCGAAGTAAATGATTCTTCCAATAAGGCAAATCCCAAAATATGCTCTTTTTGTGCCAGTTATGATGTTCACCATATCCATCCACAACTTGATGTCCGTTACCACCACAACGTCTTGTCTTCTCGGCTCCAAAATCTCTAAGTTGAGTTAGTGTATGTTCACCGCTTACTTCTTCGGGAGGTCCTTCATAGATTTTCTTCTTCTTCGTAAACAAAGTAGTGCTCCGACGGTATGGATGATCGTTTGGTAAAAATCGTCGATGACAATCAAACCAACATGATTTACGTCCGTTCTTCAATTGGAAAGCATCGGTGTTATCTTGACAATAAGGACAAGATAACCGTCCATGTGTGGTCCATCCGGATAACATACCATATGCCGGAAAATCGCTAATAGTCCACATTAGTACTTGCTCGCATCATGAAGTTTTGTTGCATTGATATGTCGTACGTTTCAACTCCACTCTCCCATAACATCTTCAACTCATGTATCAACGGCTGCATAAATATGTCTAGTGCTCTCTTCGGATGCTGCGGCCCGGGAACAAGAATAGATAGGAACAAAAACTCCCTAACCATGCACAATGACGGAGGCGAGGTTGTAAGGCGTGACGATCACCGGCCATAAAGAATATTGTCTCCCATGTTTCCCAAAAGGGTTGAAACCATCGGTACTTAATCCCAAATACACATTGTGACTCTCACTTGCGAAACTAGGATACACATTTTGAAAATGTTTCCATGCTTGAGCATCGAAGGATGTGCTATCTCTCCATTTAACATCTCATGTTCCGCATGCCATCTCATCGAACTTGCTGTGCGCTCCGAGTGATATAACCTCTTCGGTCTATCCGTTAACGGCAAATACCACATTCTCTTATAAGGTATGGACACTCTTCCACCGGTTTCTTTATATCGTGGTTTCTTACGGAACCGGCATGCCGAGCGGTTTTCATCTCTTCTCCAATATAACATACGGTTATCGACGCACACATCGATAATCGATACGGTAATCCTAGACCAGAGATACCAACTTCTCGATTTCATAATACGTCCCCGGTGCCATATTATCTTCGGGCAAAATGTCTTTGATCGGACCAGCCCACGCATCCACACAATCTTCGAAAGATTGTAATCCGTTTTGATAGACATCATTCTTGTCGCAGTGAAGAGGTGAATGACCTTCTCTACACCCACCATATAACGGGTTCTTAGCGGCATCCAACATGTCAAAGAATTTCTGCGCTTCCACATTTGGCTCCTCCAATGTAGGCTCATGATGATCTCCAACAAATGACGGCATAGTTTCGCGAAAAATATCATTTACCATTTGCACGGTCCTATCTACGGATATAGGTTCTTCTACGGAGGGACAACTAAATTATTATCATAATATTGTACATTACTACTACTAGGATAATTTACCATCAAATCATTTTCCCCATGAGAATACCATATTTTATACCCCGGTGTAAAACCAACATTATATAAATGCTTCCATACTACTTTTACCAAAACATTTCTACGATTATCGCAATTTTTACAAGGACAATACATTTTACCTGTTGCTACGGTTCTTTCTTGAATTGCGGCAAACTCCATAAATTGTTTAAGCCCCTCCGCAAATTCTTCCGAAAGTAATCCCGTCGCCGGATCTTTATGATTTCCATCCATCCACGATCTAAAATAACTCATTATAATAATTTTTATTGAATTTTGTGGTAAATGGAGATTGATAAGAGAAATTGTTAATTTGTATTGAATTTTGTGGTAAATGGAGATTGATAAGAGAAATTGTGAGAAAGAAGAAGTGATGTGTGATATATATAAAAAAAATTTCCTACCGATTTCCGACCGATTTCCTACCACAATTGATCCGTTGCACAACGGTAACGAAACGTTAAAATATCGGTCGGAAAAATTTTCCGTCGGAAATTGGTCGGAAAGTGGTAGGAAATTTCCTACCAATTTCCGACGGATTACTTTTCCGACTGATTTCCGACCGATATTTTAACGTTTCGTTACCGTTGTGCAACGGATCAATTGTGGTAGGAAATCGGTCGGAAATCGGTAGGAAATTTTCGACGGAAATCCGACCAAAATAAATTCCGACGGAAATCCGACCGATTTCCTACCAAATTCCGACCAAATTTTTGTGTCGGAATTTGGTCGGAAATTTCCGACCGATTACCGACCAATATCCATGTAGTCGGAAATCGGTCGGAAAGTGGTCGGAATTAGCATTATAAGTGTTTACAAGTGTCTCAATTAGCATTATACAAGTTTTGACGAACATATGAAACATCTAACAACCCGTTTCTAGTACTCTAAACCAAGTTTCATGCAACATGAGTGCTTATAAGTGTCTCAATGAGCTTTGTACAAGTTTGACGAACTTATGAAACATCTAAGATCGCGTTTCTAGGACTCTAAACCATGTTTCATGCAACATGAGTTGTTATAAGTGTCTCAATGAGATTTGTACAAGTTTGACGAACTTATGAAACATCTAACAACGCGTTTCTAGGACTCTAACCCAAGTTTCATGCAACATGAGTGCTTATAAGTGTCTCAATGAGCTTTTTACAAGTTTGACGAACTTATGAAACATCTATCAACGCGTTTCTAGGACTCTAAACCAAGTTTCATGCAACAAAAGTGCTTATAAATGTCTCAATGAGCTTTGTACAAGTTTGACGAACTTATGAAACATCTAACAACGCGTTTCTAGGACTCGAAACCAAGTTTCATGCAACATGAGTTCTTACAAGTGTCTCAATTAGCTTTGTACAAGTTTGATGAACTTATGAAACATCTAACAACGTGTTTCTAGGACTCTAAACCAAGTTTCATGCAACATGAGTGGTTATAAGTGTCTCAATGAGCTTTGTACAAGTTTGACGAACTTATGAAACATCTAACAACGCGTTTCTAGGACTCTATACCAAGTTTCATGTAACATGAGTGTTTATAAATGTCTCGATGAGCTTTGTACAAGTTTGACGAACTTATGAAACATCTAACAACGCGTTTCTAGGACTCTAAACCAAGTTTCATACAACATGAGTGGTTATAATTGTCTCAATGAGCTTTGTACTAGTTTTACGAACTTATGAAACATATAACAACGCGTTTCTAGGACTCTAAACCAATTTTCATGCAACATGAGTGCTTAATATAAGTGTCTCAATGAGCATTGTACAAGTTTGACGAACTTATGAAATATCTAACAACGCGTTTCTAGGACTCTAAACCAAGTTTCATGAAACATGAGTGCTTATAAGTGTCTCAATGAGTTTTTTACTAGTTTTACGAACTTATGAAACATCTAACAACTTAGTTGTTAGGACTCCAAATCAAGTTTCATGCTACATGAGTGTTTACAAGTGTCTCAATTAGCATTATACAAGTTTTGACGAACATATGAAACATCTAACAACGCGTTTCTAGGACTCTAAACCACGTTTCATACAACATGAGCGCTTATAAGTGTCTCAATGAGCTTTGTACAAGTTTGACGAACCTATGAAACATTTAACAACGCGTTTTTAGAACTCTAAACCAAGTTTCATGCAACAAGAGTGCTTATAAGTGTTTCATGCAACATGAGTGCTTATAAGTGTCTCAATAAGCTTTGTACAAGTTTTACGAACTTATGAAACATCTAACAACGTGGTTTCTAGGACTCTAAACCAAGTTTCATGCTACGTGAGTGCTTACAAGTGTCTCAACTAGCTTTAAAGAAGTTTTTACGAACATATGAAACATCTAACAACGTGTTTCTAGTATCTAAACCACATTTCATGGAACATGAGCGCTTATAAGTGTCTCAATAAGCTTTATACTAGTTTTACGAACTTATGAAACATCTAACAACCCGTTTCTAGTACTCTAAACCAAGTTTCATGCAACATGAGTGCTTATAAGTGTCTCAATGAGCTTTGTACAAGTTTGACGAACTTATGAAACATCTAAGATCGCGTTTCTAGGACTCTAAACCAAGTTTCATGCAACATGAGTTGTTATAAGTGTATCAATGAGATATGTATAAGTTTGACGAACTTATGAAACATCTAACAACACGTTTCTAGGAATCTAAACTAAGTTTCATGCAACATGAGTGCTTATAAGTATCTCAATAAGCTTTGTACAAGTTTGACGAACTTATAAAACATCTATCAACGCGTTTCTAGGACTCTAAACCAAGTTTCATGCAACATGAGTGCTTATAAATGTCTCAATGAGCTTTGTACAAATTTGATGAACTTATGAAATATATAACAACGCGTTTCTAGGACTCTAAACCAAGTTTCATGCAACATGAGTGCTTATAAGTGTCTCAATGAGCTTTGTACAAGTTTGACGAACTTATGAAACATCTAACAATGCATTTCTAGGACTCTAAACCAATTTTCATGCAACATAAGTGGTTATAAGTGTCTCAATGAGCTTTGTACAAGTTTGACGAACTTATGAAACATCTAACAACGCGTTTCTAGGACTCTAAACCAAGTTTCATGCAACATGAGTTGTTATAAGTGTCTCAATGAGATTTGTACAAGTTTGACGAACTTATGAAACATCTAACAACGCGTTTCTAGGACTCTAAACCAAGTTTCATGCAACATGAGTGCTTATAAGTGTCTCAATGAGCTTTTTACAAGTTTGACAAACTTATGAAACATCTATCAACGCGTTTCTAGGACTCTAAACCAAGTTTCATGCAACATGAGTGCTTATAAGTGTCTCAATGAGCTTTGTACAAGTTTGACGATCTTATGAAACATCTAACAACGCGTTTCTAGGACTCGAAACCAAGTTTCATGCAACATGAGTGCTTACAAGTGTCTCAATTAGCTTTGTACAAGTTTGATGAACTTATGAAACATCTAACAACGTGTTTCTAGGACTCTAAACCAAGTTTCATGCAACATGAGTGATTATAAGTGTCTCAATGAGCTTTGTACAAGTTTGACGAACTTATGAAACATCTAACAATGCGTTTCTAGGACTCTAAACCAAGTCTCATGCAACATGAGTGGTTATAAATGTTTCGATGAGCTTTGTACAAGTTTGACGAACTTATGAAACATCTAACAACGCGTTTCTAGGACTCTAAACCAAGTTTCATACAACATGAGTGGTTATAAGTGTCTCAATGAGCTTTGTACTAGTTTTACGAACTTATGAAACATCTAACAACGCGTTTCTAGGACTCTAAACCAATTTTCATGCAACATGAGTGCTTATAAGTGTCTCAATGAGCATTGTACAAGTTTGACGAACTTATGAAATATCTAACAACGCGTTTTTAGGACTCGGAACGAAGTTTCATGCAACATGAGTGCTTACAAGTGTCTCAATTAGCTTTGCACAAGTTTGACGAACATATGAAACATCTAACAACACGTTTCTAGGACTCTAAACCAAGTTTCATGAAACATGAGTGCTTATAAGTGTCTCAATGAGCTTTGTACTAGTTTTACGAACTTATGAAACATCTAACAACTTGGTTGCTAGGACTCTAAACCAAGTTTCATGCTACATGAGTGTTTACAAGTGTCTCAATTTGCATTATACAAGTTTTGACGAACATATGAAACATCTAACAACGCGTTTCTAGGACTCTAAACCACGTTTCATGCAACATGAGCGCTTATAAGTGTCTCAATGAGCTTTGTACAAGTTTGACGAACCTATGAAACATCTAACAACGCGTTTCTAGAACTCTAAACCAAGTTTCATGCAACATGAGTGCTTATAAGTGTCTCAATGAGCTTTGTACAGGTTTTACGAACTTATGAAACATCTAACAACGTGGTTGCTAGAACTCTAAACCAAGTTTCATGCTACGTGAGTGCTTACAAGTGTCTCAATTAGCTTTAAAGAAGTTTTTACGAACATATGAAACATCTAACAACCCGTTTCTAGTATCTAAACCACGTTTCATGGAACATGAGCGCTTATAAGTGTCTCAATGAGCTTTGTACTAGTTTTACGAATTTATGAAACATCTAACAACGTGGTTGCTAGAACTCTAAACCAAGTTTCATGCAACATGAGTGCTTATAAGTGTCTCAATGACCTTTGTACAAGTTTGACGAACTTATGAAACATCTAACAACCCGTTTCTAGTACTCTAAACCAAGTTTCATGCAACATGAGTGCTTATAAGTGTCTCAATGAGCTTTGTACAAGTTTGACGACCTTATGAAACATCTAACAACGCGTTTCTAGGACTCGAAACCAAGTTTCATGCAACATGAGTGCTTACAAGTGTCTCAATTAGCTTTGTACAAGTTTGATGAACTTATGAAACATCTAACAACGTGTTTCTAGGACTCTAAACCAAGTTTCATGCAACATGAGTGATTATAAGTGTCTCAATGAGCTTTGTACAAGTTTGACGAACTTATGAAACATCTAACAACGCGTTTCTAGGACTCTAAACCAAGTTCATGCAACATGAGTGGTTATAAATGTTTCGATGAGCTTTGTACAAGTTTGACGAACTTATGAAACATCTAACAACGTGTTTCTAGGACTCTAAACCAAGTTTCATACAACATGAGTGGTTATAAGTGTCTCAATGAGATTTGTACTAGTTTTACGAACTTATGAAACATCTAACAACGCGTTTCTAGGACTCTAAACCAATTTTCATGCAACATGAGTGCTTATAAGTGTCTCAATGAGCATTGTACAAGTTTGACGAACTTATGAAATATCTAACAACGCGTTTCTAGGACTCGAAACGAAGTTTCATGCAACATGAGTGCTTACAAGTGTCTCAATTAGCTTTGCACAAGTTTGACGAACATATGAAACATCTAACAACACGTTTCTAGGACTCTAAACCAAGTTCCATGAAACATGAGTGCTTATAAGTGTCTCAATGAGCTTTGTACTAGTTTTACGAACTTATGAAACATCTAACAACTTGGTTGCTAGGACTCTAAACCAAGTTTCATGCTACATGAGTGTTTACAAGTGTCTCAATTAGCATTATACAAGTTTTGACGAACATATGAAACATCTAACAACGCGTTTCTAGGACTCTAAACCACGTTTCATGCAACATGAGCGCTTATAAGTGTCTCAATGAGCTTTGTACAAGTTTGACGAACCTATGAAATATCTAACAACGCGTTTCTAGAACTCTAAACCAAGTTTCATGCAACATGAGTGCTTATAAGTGTCTCAATGAGCTTTGTACAGGTTTTACGAACTTATGAAACATCTAACAACGTGGTTGCTAGGACTCTAAACCAAGTTTCATGCTATGTGAGTGCTTACAAGTGTCTCAATTAGCTTTAAAGAAGTTTTTACGAACATATGAAACATCTAACAACGCGTTTCTAGTATCTAAACCACGTTTCATGGAACATGAGCGCTTATAAGTGTCTCAATGAGCTTTGTACTAGTTTTACGAAATTATGAAACATCTAACAACGTGGTTGCTAGAACTCTAAACCAAGTTTCATGCAACATGAGTGCTTATAAGTGTCTCAATGACCTTTGTACAAGTTTGACGAACTTATGAAACATCTAACAACCCGTTTCTAGTACTCTAAACCAAGTTTCATGCAACATGAGTGCTTATAAGTGTCTCAATGAGCTTTGTACTAGTTTTACGAACTTATGAAACATCTAACAACTTGGTTGCTAGGACTCTAAACCAAGTTTCATGCTTCTTGAGTGTTTACAAGTGTCTCAATTAGCATTATACAAGTTTTGACGAACATATGAAACATCTAACGACGCGTTTCTAGGACTCTAAACCACGTTTCATGCAACATGAGCGCTTATAAGTGTCTCAATGAGCTTTGTACAAGTTTGACGAACCTATGAAACATCTAACAACACGTTTCTAGAACTCTAAACCAAGTTTCATGCAACATGAGTGCTTATAAGTGTCTCAATGAGCATTGTACAAGTTTGACGAACTTATGAAATATCTAACAACGCGTTTCTAGGACTAGAAACGAAGTTTCATGCAACATGAGTGCTTACAATTGTCTCAATTAGCTTTGCACAAGTTTGACGAACATATGAAACATCTAACAACACGTTTCTAGGACTCTAAACCAAGTTTCATGAAACATGAGTGCTTATAAGTGTCTCAATGAGTTTTTTACTAGTTTTACGAACTTATGAAACATCTAACAACTTAGTTGCTAGGACTCCAAATCAAGTTTCATGCTACATGAGTGTTTACAAGTGTCTCAATTAGCATTATACAAGTTTTGACGAACATATGAAACATCTAACAACGCGTTTCTAGGACTATAAACCACGTTTCATACAACATGAGCGCTTATAAGTGTCTCAATGAGCTTTGTACAAGTTTGACGAACCTATGAAACATTTAACAACGCGTTTTTAGAACTCTAAACCAAGTTTCATGCAACAAGAGTGCTTATAAGTGTTTCATGCAACATGAGTGCTTATAAGTGTCTCAATAAGCTTTGTACAAGTTTTACGAACTTATGAAACATCTAACAACGTGGTTTCTAGGACTCTAAACCAAGTTTCATGCTACGTGAGTGCTTACAAGTGTCTCAACTAGCTTTAAAGAAGTTTTTACGAACATATGAAACATCTAACAACGTGTTTCTAGTATCTAAACCACATTTCATGGAACATGAGCGCTTATAAGTGTCTCAATAAGCTTTATACTAGTTTTACGAACTTATGAAACATCTAACAACCCGTTTCTAGTACTCTAAACCAAGTTTCATGCAACATGAGTGCTTATAAGTGTCTCAATGAGCTTTGTACAAGTTTGACGAACTTATGAAACATCTAAGATCGCGTTTCTAGGACTCTAAACCAAGTTTCATGCAACATGAGTTGTTATAAGTGTATCAATGAGATATGTATAAGTTTGACGAACTTATGAAACATCTAACAACACGTTACTAGGAATCTAAACTAAGTTTCATGCAACATGAGTGCTTATAAGTATCTCAATAAGCTTTGTACAAGTTTGACGAACTTACAAAACATCTATCAACGCGTTTCTAGGACTCTAAACCAAGTTTCATGCAACATGAGTGCTTATAAATGTCTCAATGAGCTTTGTACAAATTTGATGAAGTTATGAAACATCTAACAACGCGTTTCTAGGACTCTAAACCAAGTTTCATGCAACATGAGTGCTTATAAGTGTCTCAATGAGCTTTGTACAAGTTTGACGAACTTATGAAACATCTAACAATGCATTTCTAGGACTCTAAACCAATTTTCATGCAACATAAGTGGTTATAAGTGTCTCAATGAGCTTTGTACAAGTTTGACGAACTTATGAAACATCTAACAACGCGTTTCTAAGACTCTAAACCAAGTTTCATGCAACATGAGTTGTTATAAGTGTCTCAATGAGATTTGTACAAGTTTGACGAACTTATGAAACATCTAACAACGCGTTTCTAGGACTCTAAACCAAGTTTCATGGAACATGAGTGCTTATAAGTGTCTCAATGAGCTTTTTACAAGTTTGACAAACTTATGAAACATCTATCAACGCGTTTCTAGGACTCTAAACCAAGTTTCATGCAACATGAGTGCTTATAAGTGTCTCAATGAGCTTTGTACAAGTTTGACGACCTTATGAAATATCTAACAACGCGTTTCTAGGACTCGAAACCAAGTTTCATGCAACATGAGTGCTTACAAGTGTCTCAATTAGCTTTGTACAAGTTTGATGAACTTATGAAACATCTAACAACGTGTTTCTAGGACTCTAAACCAAGTTTCATGCATAATGAGTGATTATAAGTGTCTCAATGAGCTTTGTACAAGTTTGACGAACTTATGAAACATCTAACAACGCGTTTCTAGGACTCTAAACCAAGTTTCATGCAACATGAGTGGTTATAAATGTTTCGATGAGCTTTGTACAAGTTTGACGAACTTATGAAACATCTAACAACGCGTTTCTAGGACTCTAAACCAAGTTTCATACAACATGAGTGGTTATAAGTGTCTCAATGAGCTTTGTACTAGTTTTACGAACTTATGAAACATCTAACAACGCGTTTCTAGGACTCTAAACCAATTTTCATGCAACATGAGTGCTTATAAGTGTCTCAATGAGCATTGTACAAGTTTGACGAACTTATGAAATATCTAACAACGCGTTTTTAGGACTCGGAACGAAGTTTCATGCAACATGAGTGCTTACAAGTGTCTCAATTAGCTTTGCACAAGTTTGACGAACATATGAAACATCTAACAACACGTTTCTAGGACTCTAAACCAAGTTTCATGAAACATGAGTGCTTATAAGTGTCTCTATGAGCTTTGTACTAGTTTTACGAACTTATGAAACATCTAACAACTTGGTTGCTAGGACTCTAAACCAAGTTTCATGCTACATGAGTGTTTACAAGTGTCTCAATTAGCATTATACAAGTTTTGACGAACATATGAAACATCTAACAACGCGTTTCTAGGACTCTAAACCACGTTTCATGCAACATGAGCGCTTATAAGTGTCTCAATGAGCTTTGTACAAGTTTGACGAACCTATGAAACATTTAACAACGCGTTTCTAGAACTCTAAACCAAGTTTCATGCAACATGAGTGCTTATAAGTGTCTCAATGAGCTTTGTACAGGTTTTACGAACTTATGAAACATCTAACAACGTGGTTGCTAGAACTCTAAACCAAGTTTCATGCTACGTGAGTGCTTACAAGTTTCTCAATTAGCTTTAAAGAAGTTTTTACGAAAATATGAAACATCTAACAACGCGTTTCTAGTATCTAAACCACGTTTCATGGAACATGAGCGCTTATAAGTGTCTCAATGAGCTTTGTACTAGTTTTACGAAATTATGAAACATCTAACAACGTGGTTGCTAGAACTCTAAACCAAGTTTCATGCAACATGAGTGCTTATAAGTGTCTCAATGACCTTTGTACAAGTTTGACGAACTTATGAAACATCTAACAACCCGTTTCTAGTACTCTAAACCAAGGATCATGCAACATGAGTGCTTATAAGTGTCTCAATGAGCTTTGTACTAGTTTTACGAACTAATGAAACATCTGAAACATCTAACAACGCGTTTCTAGGACTCTAAACCACGTTTCATGCAACATGAGCGCTTATAAGTGTCTCAATGAGCTTTGTATAAGTTTGACGAACCTATGAAACATCTAACAACGCGTTTCTAGAACTCTAAACCAAGTTTCATGCAACATGAGTGCTTATAAGTGTCTCAATGAGCTTTGTACAAGTTTTACGAACTTATGAAACATCTAACAACGTGGTTGCTCGGACTCTAAACTAAGTTTCATGCTACGTGAGTGCTTACAAGTGTCTCAATTAGCTTTAAAGAAGTTTTTACGAACATATGAAACATCTAACAACGCGTTTCTAGTATCTAAACCACGTTTCATGGAACATGAGCGCTTATAAGTGTCTCAATGAGCTTTGTACTAGTTTTACGAAATTATGAAACATCTAACAACGTGGTTGCTAGAACTCTAAACCAAGTTTCATGCAACATGAGTGCGTATAAGTGTCTCAATGACCTTTGTACAAATTTGACGAACTTATGAAACATCTAACAACCCGTTTCTAGTACTCTAAACCAAGTTTCATGCAACATGAGTGCTTATAAGTGTCTCAATGAGCTTTGTACAAGTTTGACGAACTTATGAAACATCTAACATCGCGTTTCTAGGACTCTAAACCAAGTTTCATGCAACATGAGTTGTTATAAGTGTATCAATGAGATTTGTACAAGTTTGACGAACTTATGAAACATCTAACAACGCGTTTCTAGGACTCTAAACTAAGTTTCATGCAACATGAGTGCTTATAAGTGTCTCAATAAGCTTTGCACAAGTTTGACAAACTTATAAAACATCTATCAACGCGTTTCTAGGACTCTAAACCAAGTTTCATGCAACATGAGTGCTTATAAATGTCTCAATGAGCTTTGTACAAATTTGATGAACTTATGAAACATCTAACAACGCGTTTCTAGGACTCTAAACCAAGTTTCACGCAACATGAGTTCTTATAAGTGTCTCAATGAGCTTTGTACAAGTTTGACGAACTTATGAAACATCTAACAACGCGTTTCTAGGACTCTAAACCAAGTTTCATGCAACATGAGTGGTTATAAGTGTCTCAATGAGCTTTGTACAAGTTTGACGAACTTATGAAACATCTAACAACACGTTTCTAGGAATATAAACTAAGTTTCATGCAACATGAGTGCTTATAAGTGTCTCAATAAGCTTTGCACAAGTTTGACAAACTTATAAAACATCTATCAACGCGTTTCTAGGACTCTAAACCAAGTTTCATGCAACATGAGTGCTTATAAATGTCTCAATGAGCTTTGTACAAATTTGATGAAGTTATGAAACATCTAACAACGCGTTTCTAGGACTCTAAACCAAGTTTCATGCAACATGAGTGCTTATAAGTGTCTCAATGAGCTTTGTACAAGTTTGACGAACTTATGAAACATCTAACAATGCATTTCTAGGACTCTAAAACAATTTTCATGCAACATAAGTGGTTATAAGTGTCTCAATGAGCTTTGTACAAGTTTGACGAACTTATGAAACATCTAACAAAGCGTTTCTAGGACTCTAAACCAAGTTTCATGCAACATGAGTTGTTATAAGTGTCTCAATGAGATTTGTACAAGTTTGACGAACTTATGAAACATCTAACAACGCGTTTCTAGGACTCTAAACCAAGGTTCATGCAACATGAGTGCTTATAAGTGTCTCAATGAGCTTTTTACAAGTTTGACAAACTTATGAAACATCTATCAACGCGTTTCTAGGACTCTAAACCAAGTTTCATGCAACATGAGTGCTTATAAGTGTCTCAATGAGCTTTGTACAAGTTTGACGACCTTATGAAACATCTAACAACGCGTTTCTAGGACTCGAAACCAAGTTTCATGCAACATGAGTGCTTACAAGTGTCTCAATTAGCTTTGTACAAGTTTGATGAACTTATGAAACATCTAACAACGTGTTTCTAGGACTCTAAACCAAGTTTCATGCAACATGAGTGATTATAAGTGTCTCAATGAGCTTTGTACAAGTTTGACGAACTTATGAAACATCTAACAACGCGTTTCTAGGACTCTAAACCAAGTTCATGCAACATGAGTGGTTATAAATGTTTCGATGAGCTTTGTACAAGTTTGACGAACTTATGAAAACATCTAACAACGTGTTTCTAGGACTCTAAACCAAGTTTCATACAACATGAGTGGTTATAAGTGTCTCAATGAGCTTTGTACTAGTTTTACGAACTTATGAAACATCTAACAACGCGTTTCTAGGACTCTAAACCAATTTTCATGCAACATGAGTGCTTATAAGTGTCTCAATGAGCATTGTACAAGTTTGACGAACTTATGAAATATCTAACAACGCGTTTCTAGGACTCGAAACGAAGTTTCATGCAACATGAGTGCTTACAAGTGTCTCAATTAGCTTTGCACAAGTTTGACGAACATATGAAACATCTAACAACACGTTTCTAGGACTCTAAACCAAGTTCCATGAAACATGAGTGCTTATAAGTGTCTCAATGAGCTTTGTACTAGTTTTACGAACTTATGAAACATCTAACAACTTGGTTGCTAGGACTCTAAACCAAGTTTCATGCTACATGAGTGTTTACAAGTGTCTCAATTAGCATTATACAAGTTTTGACGAACATATGAAACATCTAACAACGCGTTTCTAGGACTCTAAACCACGTTTCATGCAACATGAGCGCTTATAAGTGTCTCAATGAGCTTTGTACAAGTTTGACGAACCTATGAAACATCTAACAACGCGTTTCCAGAACTCTAAACCAAGTTTCATGCAACATGAGTGCTTATAAGTGTCTCAATGAGCTTTGTACAGGTTTTACGAACTTATGAAACATCTAACAACGTGGTTGCTAGGACTCTAAACCAAGTTTCATGCTACGTGAGTGCTTACAAGTGTCTCAATTAGCTTTAAAGAAATTTTTACGAACATATGAAACATCTAACAACGCGTTTCTAGTATCTAAACCACGTTTCATGGAACATGAGCGCTTATAAGTGTCTCAATGAGCTTTGTACTAGTTTTACGAAATTATGAAACATCTAACAACGTGGTTGCTAGAACTCTAAACCAAGTTTCATGCAACATGAGTTCTTATAAGTGTCTCAATGACCTTTGTACAAGTTTGACGAACTTATGAAACATCTAACAACCCGTTTCTAGTACTCTAAACCAAGTTTCATGCAACATGAGTGCTTATAAGTTTCTCAATGAGCTTTGTACTAGTTTTACGAACTTATGAAACATCTAACAACTTGGTTGCTAGGACTCTAAACCAACTTTCATGCTTCTTGAGTGTTTACAAGTGTCTCAATTAGCATTATACAAGTTTTGACGAACATATGAAACATCTAACAACGCGTTTCTAGGACTCTAAAAAACGTTTCATGCAACATGAGCGCTTATAAGTGTCTCAATGAGCTTTGTACAAGTTTGACAAACCTATGAAACATCTAACAACGCGTTTCTAGAACTCTAAACCAAGTTTCATGCAACATGAGTGCTTATAAGTGTCTCAATGAGCTTTGTACAAGTTTTACGAACTTATGAAACATCTAACAACGTGGTTGCTCGGACTCTAAACCAAGTTTCATGCTACGTGAGTGCTTACAAGTGTCTCAATTAGCTTTAAAGAAGTTTTTACGAACATATGAAACATCTAACAACGCGTTTCTAGTATCTAAACCACGTTTCATGGAACATGAGCGCTTATAAGTGTCTCAATGAGCTTTGTACTAGTTTTACGAAATTATGAAACATCTAACAACGTGGTTGCTAGAACTCTAAACCAAGTTTCATGCAACATGAGTGCGTATAAGTGTCTCAATGACCTTTGTACAAGTTTGACGAACTTATGAAACATCTAACAACCCGTTTCTAGTACTCTAAACCAAGTTTCATGCAACATGAGTGCTTATAAGTGTCTCAATTAGCTTTGTACAAGTTTGACGAACTTATGAAACATCTAACATCGCGTTTTTAGGACTCTAAACCAAGTTTCATGCAACATGAGTTGTAATGAGATTTGTACAAGTTTGCCGAACTTATGAAACATCTAACAACTCGTTTCTAGGACTCTAAACTAAGTTTCATGCAACATGAGCACTTATAAGTGTCTCAATAAGCTTTGTACAAGTTTGACGAACTTATAAAACATCTATCAACGCGTTTCTAGGACTCTAAACCAAGTTTCATGCAACATGAGTGCTTATAAATGTCTTAATGAGCCTTGTACAAATTTGATGAACTTATGAAACATCTAACAACGCGTTTCTAGGACTCTAAACCAAGTTTCACGCAACATGAGTTCTTATAAGTGTCTCAATGAGCTTTGTACAAGTTTGACGAACTTATGAAACATCTAACAACGCGTTTCTAGGACTCTAAACCAAGTTTCATGCAACATGAGTGGTTATAAATGTTTCGATGAGCTTTGTACAAGTTTGACGAACTTATGAAACATCTAACAACACGTTTCTAGGACTCTAAACCAAGTTTCATACAACATGAGTGGTTATAAGTGTCTCAATGAGCTTTGTACTAGTTTTACGAACTTATGAAACATCTAACAACGCGTTTCTAGGACTCTAAACCAATTTTCATGCAACATGAGTGCTTATAAGTGTCTCAATGAGCATTGTACAAGTTTGACGAACTTATGAAATATCTAACAACGCGTTTCTAGGACTCGAAACGAAGTTTCATGCAACATGAGTGCTTACAAGTGTTTCAATTAGCTTTGCACAAGTTGGACGAACATATGAAACATCTAACAACGCGTTTCTAGGACTCTAAACCAAGTTTCATCCAACATGAGTGGTTATAAGTGTCTCAATGAGCTTTGTACTAGTTTTACGAACTTATGAAACATCTAACAACGCATTTCTAGGACTTTAAACCAATTTTCATGAAACATGAGTGCTTATAAGTGTCTCAATGAGCATTGTACAAGTTTGACGAACTTATGAAATATCTAACAACGCGTTTCTAGGACTCGAAACGAAGTTTCATGCAACATGAGTGCTTACAAGTGTCTCAATTAGCTTTGCACAAGTTTGATGAACATATGAAACATCTAACAACGCGTTTTAGGACTCTAAACCAAGTTTCATGCAACAAGAGTGCTTATAAGTGTCTCAATGAGCTTGGTACAAGTTTGACGAACTTATGAAACATCTAACAATGCGTTTCTAGGACTCGAAACCAAGTTTCATGCAACATGAGTGCTTACAAGTGTATCAATTAGCTTTGTACACGTTTGAAGAACTTATGAAACATCTAACCACGCGTTTCTAGGACTCTAAACCAAGTTTCATGCAACATGAGTTGTTATAAATGTCTCAATAAGATTTGTACAAGTTTGACGAACTTATGAAACATCTAACAACGCATTTCTAGGACTCTAAACCAAGTTTCATGCAACATGCTCAATCAGGTTTGTACAAGTTTGATGAAATTATGAAACATCTAACAACGTGTTTCTAGGACTCTAAACCAAGTTTCATGCAACATGAGTTGTTATAAGTGTCTCAATAAGATTTGTACAAGTTTGACGAACTTACAAAACATCTAACAACTTAGTTGCTAGGACTCTAAACCAAGTTTCATGCTACATGAGTGTTTACAAGTGTCTCAATTAGCATTATACAAGTTTTGACGAACATATGAAACATCTAACAACGCGTTTCTAGGACTCAAAACCAAGTTTCATGCAACATGAGTGCTTACAAGTGTCTCAATTAGCTTTGTACAAGTTTGATGAACTTATGAAACATCTAACAACGTGTTTCTAGGACTCTAAACCAAGTTTCATGCAACATGAGTGATTATAAGTGTCTCAATGAGCTTTGTACAAGTTTGACGAACTTATGAAACATCTAACAACGCGTTTCTAGGACTCTAAACCAAGTTCATGCAACATGAGTGGTTATAAATGTTTCGATGAGCTTTGTACAAGTTTGACGAACTTATGAAACATCTAACAACGTGTTTCTAGGACTCTAAACCAAGTTTCATACAACATGAGTGGTTATAAGTGTCTCAATGAGCTTTGTACAAGTTTGACGAACTTATGAAACATCTAACAACGCGTTTCTAGGACTCTAAACCAAGTTTCATGCAACATGAGTTGTTGTAAGTGTCTCAATGAGATTTGTACAAGTTTGACGAACTTATGAAACATCTAACAACGCGTTTCTAGGACTCTAAACCAAGTTTCATGCAACATGAGTGCTTATAAGTGTCTCAATGAGCTTTTTACAAATTTGACAAACTTATGAAACATCTATCAACGCGTTTCTAGGACTCTAAACCAATTTTTAAAATTTAAATAATTAAAAATTTTACTTACCGCAAAAGATTCGAACCAGATGTCCTTGATATAAGGAGGCGTACGCGACCGATTGACGTGCGGCTCCACGAAATACGTCTTCATCACATCCGAGACACTCCTACTAACCTTGTTATCGCAAAACCTACGAAAAATAAATTTATCGTTAGCAATTATTATATTCGAAAATCAATTAATTAAATAATATAAAAATCAATTAATTAAAATAAATCAATTAATTAAATAATATAAAAATCAATTAATTATAAAAATCAATTAATTAATTACCAAAATGTCCCATGCGGCCGTCCGGAATGGAGCAACGGTAGGTGCGGTGGCTCTCTGCCGAAGAAAGTCGAGGATCCGCTGCATGTGCGGTCCAAGATGCGAGGTGGTGGTAAATCGACGGGGGGATCGGCTGGAGCATCGGGAATAGGCTCTTGTCTTGGGTTTTGTTGGGGTGGGTCTTGTTGGGGTGGGTTTTGTTGGGGTGGGTTTTGTTGGGATGGGTTTGAATTAGAGGTGGAACCGGATCGGTTCCTTATGAAATTATAATAATGAGGGGGTTGGTTATTTTTAGACATGTTTTTGGAGTTGATTTGTGGAGTTGGGTTTTTTTTAGAGAGATTAGATTTTTTAGAGAGAGAGATTGAAATTTTGTGAAAAAACTGGAAAACTCGTCGGGTATATATAGGATTTTGTGTCGTCGCTAATTCGTCGCTATTTCGTCGCCATTTCATCGCCTCTTTTGGTTCAAACCTTTTGGTTTCCCACCCGCGACAAACGAAATAAAGGCGACGATTTAGCGACGATACAATATAGCGACGATTTAGCAACGAATCGTTGCTAATTCGTCGCTATATGGTAACGTGACACGAAGCGACTTACATCGTATTTAATAAGTACATGCATGTCAGAATTCGTTGCTATTTCGTCGCTATATATATTTAGCGACGATTTAGCAACGAATCGTTGCCAAATCGTCGCTAATTTGTAGCTATATGTTAACATGACACGAAACGACATTCATCGTATTTCCAAGTACGAGAATGTAAGGAGGTTTAAATTTAGCAACGAAATAGCAACGATTCGTTGCTAAATCGTCGCTAAATGTCAATAGCGACGAAATAGCAACGATTCGTCGCTAAATCGTCGCTAATGCTAAACCCTTATTTTAGGGTTTGGAACCCTAAATTCGGTTTGTATCGTTTTTTTACCACTTTTTCGCCAAAACGAGTTTATAACATTGATCATATGAAGTCACAAACTCAATATATGACAAAAAACTTGTAAACTAGTTTATTATGAACTTTATAGTATAAACTCTTATAAGTTATGATTTACTTAGCTTAAATGTGTTAAGTATAATTTTGTAATCTATAATTTTTATTGTTTTATACAAATATATTACTAGTTTTGTACACTTTTTTAGTTAAGCAAAACTCGTATAAATAGATATTAAGTGGTGTTTTAGGGGTTTAAAGTTCGAAGGCTTGCAACGACTTAGCAACGAATTGGCAAGGAATATTGGTTAGCAACGAAATGGCGACGATTTGGAAACGATATGTCATTAAGTTTAGCGACGATTTAGCAACGATCTTGAACCCCTAAATTTGTAATCCATCGAAAATTAGATTTTTTTATAACTCGTTGCAAATTCGTCGCTATATTAGCGACGAATTGGCAACGAAAGTAGGTTAGCGTTGCTAAATCCTCGCTAATTAGCGACGATTTAGCAACGGCAATTACAAATCCTGGCTATTTCGTTGCTAAATTAAATATTATTTTAAAAAAAAAATAATTACAAAAACACACACAATTATTACAAAAACACACAAAGATTACAAAAACACACACAAATATTACAACTAACACATGTACACAATTATATTACAAAAACACAAAGAAAATTATTCATTATTATCGGAATCAACAGATTCGACTTCGCTACTTTCATCGAATTCATCTGCACCTCCGTCGTCTTCATCATCGACAATATCTTCAACAACTTGATTATCGGGGTCGACAAGGAATACATCTTCCGTCGATTGATTTGTTGGAATGATTGTCCCACCAATGACATCTTGTTGCATAGGAACTTCATCGTTACCCATAATTAAACCTCTTGGAACGATTCGGACTACTGCACTCCATGCTATACCGCTAGTCTTAACCCGAGGATAAGGAATGAAAGTAACTTGTTCAGCTTGCGATCCAAGGATAAAAGGTTCAAACTTCCGATATCGTCGTGACTGGTTGACGTCGATCACAGCAAATTTGTTGTACCGAACACCACGACCGAGTGTTGGATCAAACCAATCACATTTGAAGAGGGTTGTTCGTAAATTGACTAATCCCGGATACTGCACTTTAATAATATCCGTTAGAAGACCATAAAAAACTGAATCACCCGACACAGTTACCCCATAATTCGCGGTTGCTCGACGTTGACCATGACTTAAGGTGTGGAACACGTAACCACGAGTGAAATACATAGGAGAAGTTGTGATCTTTCCGAGCGGTCCTTGTATTAACTCGCGAAACCACACTTGGATACGTTGTGTCACCATATGCGATCTGCGTTTTCAACCAAGCTGCAAAATCTCGTTCTTTAAGAGCGGTTACTTCGTCTTTTGAAAGTCCTGGATAAACCTCATTCACTTGCTCCTCAAACATTCTAAAACAGCGCGAGAAAGCTGAATCAAAATTAAATATTTATTTTGTTTATGCATGATGGGTTTGCGAATGAATAGTTGCATGCATATACCTTTCAAAAGGTCGGGCATATTCACAATTAAGGAGGATGTAAGTATGTGCGCTTTGCCGATGTTGATCACTTTCCCACCAAACTTCTTTTATTTTTCCGGCAGCTCTTCCGATTGGTGAAAATATATCGGGTACCCCTTCCATTCCATACACTTTGCGCCAACACCTCCATCATCGTAGCGTCGTGTTGTTGTTCTACGTGTTTTTACATTGGAACCGAAATAATATGAGGCGAAATGAGACGTCTCTTGAGTTAAAGATCCAGCAACAATAGATCCTTCAACCCTTGCAAGGTTTTTCGCCTTTCCTTTCAAATGTCCCATAAATCGTTCGAAAGGATACATCCACCGAAACTGCACAGGCCCTCCTAATTCGGCCTCGTGAGAAAGATGTATTGGAAGGTGTTCCATAACATCGAAAAAGGATGGAGGGAAAATCTTCTCCAAGTTGCACAACACAATCGGGATACTATCACGTAAGCTGTTCAATGACCTTTTACGTAAGCGTACGAGTGCATAGATCTCGGAAAAATGCACCGATCTCGGAAAATTTTAAACATTATATTAATTAAATTATATATATACTTAATAAAAATTAAAATATAAACATTTTAGGGTTCAATGATACTGCTATTGCTTTGTGTGTGCGGGTTCGGGTAAAAGCTCATCGAAAGCAAAAGGTAAAAGTCGTTGCATAAACACATGACGGTCGTGACTTTTCATACACTGAAAACTTTTGACCATTCTCAACACATGCAGATAACTTGGAAACATATCCGTCGGGAAACTTGACATACGAAGTGACCCATTTGAATAACGCGTTTTTTGCTTCGAGGTTTCAATCGTAGATTGGGACCGGAGCCTTACCATCGTTCGTGATATGCAACTCACTTCTAAAACATATTTCGGGCAAATCTAGTCTTGTCTTCAAATTGTCTTTAGTTCTCCCATGTACATTCAACAATGTGTTTATAATATTATCAAAAAAGTTTTTTTCAATGTGCATAACGTCGAGGTTATGTCTCAACAAGTGATTTTTCCAGTACGGGAGTTCCCAAAAAATGCTTTTCTTGTGCCAGTTATGGCTTTCTCCGTATCCATCGGGTAAATTAGAAACATGCCAATTACCACCCCGTCTACATGTTTTTTGCGCCCCATAATTATCCAAATCCTCCAATAACTCTTCCCCCGTCGGATAAAGTAGGGGTGGATGTTTAACGACCCGATTCTTCTAAAATAACCTTCTGTTCTTTCGGTATGGATGATTGATTAGAAGGAAACGTCGGTGACAATCAAACCAACTTGTTTTCCTTCCATGTGGGAGTTGAAACGCATCAGTCCGATGACGGCAATATGGACAAGACAATCGTCCATGCGTTGTCCAACTTTGCTAACATGCCATAAGCGGGAAAGTCACTAATAGTCCACATGAGCACCGCACGCATCGTAAAATTTCTCTTGCATGAGATATCATACGTACGAACCCCGGTGGACCATAGCTCTTTTAACTCATGTATCAAAGGTTGCAGAAAAACATCAAGAGCTCTCTTTGGGTGCTTCGGACACTGGTACTAAAATGCTTAAGAAAAGAAATTCTCTTTGCATGCACATATTGGGAGGTAGATTATACGGAGTTAGTATAAGCGGCCACAAAGAGTACTTGTCTACCGGACATACCGAATGGACTAAATCCGTCGGTGCATAAACCAAGGTATACATTACGAACCTCTCTCGCGAAATCGAGTATACCGTGTTGAAGTGCTTCCAAGCCTTTGCATCGACGGATGAGTGACTTCCCCATCTTCAAGCGAGTGTTACGCATGCCATCTCATCGAATCGGATGTCCTCTCGATTGATACAATCTTTTGAGTACGTACGTGATGGGTAAGTACCACATCCGTTGATACGGGACTTTACTCCCCTTCCC
Source organism: Cochlearia excelsa (assembly GCA_963556525.1). NCBI lineage: Eukaryota > Viridiplantae > Streptophyta > Magnoliopsida > Brassicales > Brassicaceae > Cochlearia > Cochlearia excelsa. The sequence continues at coordinate 30,247,037 of OY748327.1, read as the reverse complement.
TTGGACCTTATATCTCGGTTGACGACAAAAACGACATTCAAGCGGCTCATCATCATCTTTCCAATAAATCATACAATTGTTAGAACAAATATCAATCATTTCGAAGGCAATCCAAGACTAAAAACCAACTTTTGTATTTCGTAATACGACTCGGCGGCTACATTACCCTCGGGCGGATATTCTTTCGGTAACTCCGCCCATGAGTCCATACAAAACTCACTCAAATTATTATCAGATTTTATATTCATCATCCTAGATGTTAATGATAGTTTTGACAATCCAACTTTACATCCCTCATATATTGGTTTATTCGCAGCGTCTAACATATCATAAAATCGTTTAGCATCTAGGTTAGGTTCCTCAACTACATTTTCGGATAAATACTCCCTCGTATCATGAAATGCATCAGCAACCATTTCATGATATCTATTATCATCTACATGCACATAACCACCGGCCTGATCATGATCATAGTTACTATCAAAATGATGCGGTAAATTAGCAGGTTCGTTACTAACATGATCACTAACAGGAAACGTATAACTACTATCTCCAACTTCAGTATTATTAGAGTTATACCCTTCCCCATGTTGAAACCAAACAAAATACTGCGGCATAAAACCTCTATTAAAAAGATGTTTCCATACGGTTTCAACAAACACGTATTTAGTGTTAACGCACTTCTTACATGGACAATACATTTTACCGGTATCTTGCGTATTCTGCATGTTTCCGGCCTGCTGCATGAATGCTTGAAGTCCCTCCGTAAATTCGTTTGTAACTACCCCCGATCGATCTTTATGCCGATACATCCAAGACCGTAACTCGTATATATTGTTATTACTTTGAGGCATATTGAAATTTTTAGAGTGTTTATATTTTTATAGAGTGAATGTTTTTGTATTGTGTTGTGGTGTGATTTTTTGAAGAGTGTAGATGGGTTTATATAGTCCCATTCTAAAATTTTTGCAACCATTTAGCAAGGAAAATTAGCAACGAATTAGCAAGGAAATAAAATTAGCAACGATTTAGCAACGTTTTTGAAAACGTGCTTACCTACTTAGCGACCCTCCTCGCTAATTCGTCGCTAATTAGCAAGGATATATATTCGTTGCTAAATCGTCGCTAATTAGCGACGCGGAACTCATTCGTCGCCAAAGTCGTCGCTAAATCGTCGCCAATTTTGCGACGAAAACATACCTCGCTAAATAGCGACGATTTAGCGACGAAAATATTCTCCGTTGCTATTTCGTCGCCAATTCGTTGCTATTTCGTTGCTATATTTATTCGTCGCTATTTCCTTGCTAAATTTCGTTGCTAAAAGCCCAGTTTCTTGTAGTGCTTATAAGTGTCTCAAAGAGCTTTGTACAAGTTTGATGAACTTATGAAACATCTAACAACGCGTTTCTAGGACTCTAAACCAAGTTTCATGCAGCATGAGTGCTTATAAGTGTCTCAATGAGCTTTGTACAAGTTTGACGAAATTATGAAACATCTATCAACGCGTTTCTAAGACTCTAAACAAAGTTTCATGCAACATGAGTGCTTATAAGTGTCTCAATGAGCTTTGTACAAGTTTGATGAACTTATGAAACATCTAACAACACGTTTCTAGGACTCGAAACAAGGTTTCATGCAACATGAGTGCTTACATGTGTCTCAATTAGCTTTATACAAGTTTTGACGAACATATGAATCATCTAACAACGCGTTTCTAGGACTCTAAACCAAGTTTCATGCAACATGAGTGCTTATAAGTGTCTCAATGAGTTTTTTACAAGTTTGACGAACTTATGAAACATCTAACAACGCATTTCTAGGACTCTAAACCAAGTTTCATGCAACATGAGTGCGTATAAGTGTCTCAATGAGCTTTGTACAAGTTTGACGAACTTATGAAACATCTATCAACGTGTTTCTAGGACTCTAAACCAAGTTTCGTGCAACATGAGTGCTTATAAATATCTCAATGAGCTTTGTAAAAGTTTGACGAACTTATGAAACATCTAACAACGCGTTTCTAGGGTCGAAACGAAGTTTCATGCAACATGAGTGCTTACAAGTGTCTCAATTAGCTTTATACAAGTTTTGACGAACATGTGAAATATCTAACAACGCGTTTCTAGGACTCTAAACCAAGTTTCATGCAACATGAGCGCTTATAAGTGTCTCAATGAGCTTTGTACAAGTTTTACGAACTTATGAAACATCTATCAACGCGTTTCTAGGACTCTAAACCAAGTTTCATGCAACATGAGTGCTTATAAATGTCTCGATGAGCTTTGTACAAGTTTGACGAACTTATGAAACATCTAACAACGCGTTTCTAGGACTCGAAACAAGATTTCATGCAACATGAGTGCTTACAAGTGTCTCAATTACCTTTGTACAAGTTTGACGAACATATGAAACATCTAACAATGCGTTTCTAGAACTCTAAACCAAGTTTCATGCAACATGAGTGCTTATAAATGTCTCAATGAGCTTTGTACAAGTTTTACGAACTTATGAAACATCTAACAACGTGGTTGCTAGGACTCTAAACCAAGTTTCATGCTACGTGAGTGCTTACAAGTGTCTCAATTAGCTTTAAACAAGTTTTTACGAACATATAAAACATCTAACAACGCGTTTCTAGATTCTAAACCACGTTTCATGGAACATGAGCGCCTATAAGTGTCTCAATGACATTTGTACTAGTTTTATGAACTTATGAAACATCTAACAACGTGGTTGCTAGAACTATAAACCAAGTTTCATGCAACATGAGTTCCTATAAGTGTCTCAATGACCTTTGTACAAGTTTGACGAACTTATGAAACATCTAACAACGTGTTTCTAGTACTCTAAACCAAGTTTCATGCAACATGAGTGCTTATAAGTGTGTCTCAATGAGATTTGTACAAGTCTGACGAACTTATGAAACATCTAACAACGTGGTTTCTAGGACTTTAAACCAAGTTTCATGCAACATGAGTGCTTATAAGTGGCTCAATAAGCTTTGTGCAAGTTTGACGAACTTATGAAACATCTATCAACGCGTTTCTAGGACTCTAAACCAAGTTTCATGCAACATGAGTGCTTATAAGAGTCTTAATGAGCTTTGTACAAGTTTGACGAACTTATGAAACATCTAACAACGCGTATCTAGGACTCGAAACCAAGTTTCATGCAACATGAGTACTAACAAGTGTTTCAATTAGCTTTGTACATATTTGAAGAACTTATGAAACATCTAACAAGGCGTTTCTAGGACTCTAAACCAAGTTTCATGCAAAATGAGTTGTTATAAGTGTCTCAATGAGATTTGTACAAGTTTGACAAACTTATGAAACATCTAATAACGCGTTTCTAGGACTCTAAACTAAGTTTCATGCAACATGAGTGCTTATAAGTGTCTCAATGAGCTTTGTACAAGTATGACGAACTTATGAAACATCTAACATAGCGTTTCTAGGACTCTAAACCAAGTTTCATGCAACGTGAGTGCTTATAAGTGTCTCAATGAGCTTTTTACAAGTTTGATGAACTTATGAAACATCTAACAACGCGTTTCTAGGACTCCAAACCAAGTTTCATGCAACATGAGTGCTTATAAGTGTCTCAATGAGCTTTGTACAAGTTTGACGAACTTATGAAACATCTAACAACGCGTTTCTAGGACTCTAAACTAAGTTTCATGCAACATGAGTGCTTATAAGTTTCTCAATGAGCTTTGTACAAGTTTGACGAACTTATGAAACATCTAACATAGCGTTTCTAGGACTCTAACCCAAGTTTCATGCAACATGAGTGCTTATAAGTGTCTCAATGAGCTTTGTACAAGTTTGATGAACTTATGAAACATCTAACAACGCGTTTCTAGGACTCCAAACCAATTTTCATACAACATGAGTGCTTATAAGTGTCTCAATGAGCTTTGTACAAGTTTGACGAACTTATGAAACATCTAACAACGCGTTTCTAGGACTCTAAACCAAGTTTCACGCAACATGAGTGCTTATAAGTGTCTCAATGAGCTTTGTACAAGTTTGACGAACTTATGAAACATCTAACATAGCGTTTCTAGGACTCTAAACCAAGTTTCATGCAACATGAGTACTTATAAGTGTCTCAATGAGCTTTGTACAAGTTTGACGAACTTATGAAACATCTATCAACGCGTTTCTAGGACTCTAAACCAAGTTTCATGCAACATGAGTGCTTATAAATGTCTCAATTAGCTTTGTACAAGTTTTGACGAACTTATGAAACATCTAACAACGCGTTTCTAGGACTCTAAACCACGTTTCATGCAACATGAGTGTTTATAAGTGTCTCAATGAGCTTTGTACAAGTTTGACGAACTTATGAAACATCTAACAACGCGTTTCTAGGACTCGAAACCAAGTTTCATGCAACATGAGTGCTTACAAGTGTCTCAATTAGCTTTGTACAAGTTTGACGAACTTATGTAACATCTAACAACGCGTTTCTAGGACTCTAAACTAAGTTTCATGCAACATGGGTGCTTATAAGTGTCTCAATGAGCTTTGTACAAGTTTGACGAACTTATGAAACATCTATCAACGCGTTTCTAGGACTCTAAACCAAGTTTCATGCAACATGAGTGCTTATAAATGTCTCGATGAGCTTTGTACAAGTTTGACGAACTTATGAAACATCTAACAACGCGTTTCTAGGACTCGAAACAAGATTTCATGCAACATGAGTGCTTACAAGTGTCTCAATTAGCTTTGTACAAGTTTGACGAACTTATGTAACATCTAACAACGCGTTTCTAGGACTCTAAACCAAGTTTCATGCAACATGAGTGCTTATAAATGTCTCAATGAGCTTTGTACAAGTTTTACGAACTTATGAAACATCTAACAACGTGGTTGCTAGGACTCTAAACCAAGTTTCATGCTACGTGAGTGCTTACAAGTGTCTCAATTAGCTTTAAAGAAGTTTTTACGAACATATGAAACATCTAACAACGCGTTTCTAGTATCTAAACCACGTTTCATGGAACATGAGCGCTTATAAGTGTCTCAATGAGCTTTGTACTAGTTTTACGAACTTATGAAACATCTAACAACGTGGTTTCTAGAACTCTAAACCAAGTTTTATGCAACATGAGTGCTTATAAGTTTCTCAATGACCTTTGTACAAGTTTGACGAACTTATGAAACATCTAACAACTTTGTTTCTAGTACTCTAAACCAAGTTTCATGCAACATGAGTGCTTATAAGTGTCTCAATGAGATTTGTACAAGTTTGACGAACTTATGAAACATCTAACAACGTGGTTTCTAGGACTCTATACCAAGTTTCATGCAACATGAGTGCTTATAAGTGTCTCAATGAGCTCTGTACAAGTTTGATGAACTTATGAAACATCTAACAACGCGTTTCTAGGACTCTAAACCAAGTTTCATGCAACATGAATTGTTATAAGTGTCTCAATGAGCTTAATACAAGTTTAACGAACTTATGAAACATCTAACAACGCGTTTCCAGGACTCGGAACCAAGTTTCAGGGAACATGAGTGCTTACAAGTGTCTCAATTAGCTTTGTACAAGTTTTGAAGAACTTATGAAACATCTAACATAGCGTTTCTAGGACTCTAAACCAAGTTTCATGCAACATGAGTGGTTATAAGTGTCTCAATGAGCTTTGTACATGTTTGACGAACTTATTAAACATCTAACAACACGTTTCTAGGACTCCAAACCAAGTTTCATGCAACATTAGTGCTTATAAGTGTCTCAATGAGCTTTGTACATGTTTGACGAACTTATGAAACATCTAACAACGCGTTTCTAGGACTCTAAACTAAGTTTCATGCAACATGAGCTGCTTATAAGTGTCTCAATGAGCTTTGTACATGTTTGACGAACTTATGAAACATCTAACATAGCGTTTCTAGGACTCTAAACCAAGTTTCATGCAACATGAGTGCTTATAAGTGTCTCAATGAGCTTTGTAAAAGTTTGACGAACTTATGAAACATCTATCAACGCGTTTTCAGGACTCTCATGCAACATGAGTGCTTATAAGTGTCTCAATGAGCTTTGTACAAGTTTGACAAACTTATGAAACATCAAACAACGCGTTTCTAGGACTCGAAACGAAGTTTCATGCAACATGAGTGCTTATAAGTGTCTCAATGAGATTTGTACAAGTTTGATGAACTTATGAAACATCTAACAACGCGTTTCTAGGACTCCAAACCAAGTTTCATGCAACATGAGTGCTTATAAGTGTCTCAATGAGCTTTGTACAAGTTTGACGAACTTATGAAACATCTAACAACGCGTTTCTAGGACTCTAAACCAAGTTTCATGCAACATGAGTGCTTATAAGTGTCTCAATGAGCTTTGTACAAGTTTGACGAACTTATGAAACATCTAACATAGCGTTTCTAGGACTCTAAACCAAGTTTCATGCAACATGAGTACTTATAAGTGTCTCAATGAGCTTTGTACAAGTTTGACGAACTTATGAAACATCTATCAACGCATTTCTAGGACTCTAAACCAAGTTTCATGCAACATGAGTGCTTATAAATGTCTCAATGAGCTTTGTACAAGTTTTGACGAACTTATGAAACATCTAACAACGCGTTTCTAGGACTCGAAACGAAGTTTCATGCAACATGAGTGCTTACAAGTGTCTCAATTAGCTTTATACAAGTTTTGACGAACATATGAATCATCTAACAACGCGTTTCTAGGACTCTAAACCAAGTTTCATGCAACATGAGTGCTTATAAGTGTCTCAATGAGTTTTTTACAAGTTTGACGAACTTATGAAACATCTAACAACGCATTTCTAGGACTCTAAACCAAGTTTCATGCAACATGAGTGCGTATAAGTGTCTCAATGAGCTTTGTACAAGTTTGACGAACTTATGAAACATCTATCAACGTGTTTCTAGGACTCTAAACCAAGTTTCGTGCAACATGAGTGCTTATAAATATCTCAATGAGCTTTGTAAAAGTTTGACGAACTTATGAAACATCTAACAACGCGTTTCTAGGGTCGAAACGAAGTTTCATGCAACATGAGTGCTTACAAGTGTCTCAATTAGCTTTATACAAGTTTTGACGAACATATGAAACATCTAACAACGCGTTTCTAGGACTCTAAACCACGTTTCATGCAACATGAGCGCTTATAAGTGTCTCAATGAGCTTTATACTAGTTTTATGAAGTTATGAAACATCTAACAACGTGGTTGCTAGAATTCTAAACCAAGTTTCATGCAACATGAGTGCTTATAAGTGTCTCAATGAGCTTTGTACAAGTTTGACGAACTTATGAAACATCTAACAACGCGTTTATAGGACTCTAAACCAAGTTTCATGCAACATGAGTGCTTATAAATGTCTCAATGAGATTTGTGCAAGTTTGACGAACTTATGAAACATCTAATAACGCGTTTCTAGGACTCGAAACGAAGTTTCATTCAACATGAGTGCTTACAAGTGTCTCAATTAGCTTTATACAAGTTTTGACGAACATATGAAACATCTAACAACGCGTTTCTAGGACTCTAAACCACGTTTATGCAACATGAGCGCTTATAAGTGTCTCAATGAGCTTTGTACTAGTTTTACGAACTTATGAAACATCTAAAAACGTGGTTGCTAGAACTCTAAACCAAGTTTCATGCAACATGTGTTCTTATAAGGGTCTCAATGAGCATTGTATAAGTTTTACGAACTTATGAAACATCTAACAACGCGTTTCTAGGACTCGAAACGAAGTTTCATGCAACATGAGTGCTTATAAGTGTCTCAATTAGCTTTATACAAGTTTTGACGAACATGTGAAATATCTAACAACGCGTTTCTAGGACTCTAAACCAAGTTTCATGCAACATGAGCGCTTATAAGTGTCTCAATGAGCTTTGTACAAGTTTTACGAACTTATGAAACATCTATCAACGCGTTTCTAGGACTCTAAACCAAGTTTCATGCAACATGAGTGCTTATAAATGTCTCGATGAGCTTTGTACAAGTTTGACGAACTTATGAAACATCTAACAACGCGTTTCTAGGACTCGAAACAAGATTTCATGCAACATGAGTGCTTACAAGTGTCTCAATTACCTTTGTACAAGTTTGACGAACATATGAAACATCTAACAATGCGTTTCTAGAACTCTAAACCAAGTTTCATGCAACATGAGTGCTTATAAATGTCTCAATGAGCTTTGTACAAGTTTTACGAACTTATGAAACATCTAACAACGTGGTTGCTAGGACTCTAAACCAAGTTTCATGCTACGTGAGTGCTTACAAGTGTCTCAATTAGCTTTAAACAAGTTTTTACGAACATATAAAACATCTAACAACGCGTTTCTAGATTCTAAACCACGTTTCATGGAACATGAGCGCCTATAAGTGTCTCAATGACCTTTGTACTAGTTTTATGAACTTATGAAACATCTAACAACGTGGTTGCTAGAACTATAAACCAAGTTTCATGCAACATGAGTTCCTATAAGTGTCTCAATGACCTTTGTACAAGTTTGACGAACTTATGAAACATCTAACAACGTGTTTCTAGTACTCTAAACCAAGTTTCATGCAACATGAGTGCTTATAAGTGTCTCAATGAGATTTGTACAAGTCTGACGAACTTATGAAACATCTAACAACGTGGTTTCTAGGACTCTAAACCAAGTTTCATGCAACATGAGTGCTTATAAGTGGCTCAATAAGCTTTGTACAAGTTTGACGAACTTATGAAACATCTATCAACGCGTTTCTAGGACTCTAAACCAAGTTTCATGCAACATGAGTGCTTATAAGAGTCTCAATGAGCTTTGTACAAGTTTGACGAACTTATGAAACATCTAACAACGCGTATCTAGGACTCGAAACCAAGTTTCATGCAACATGAGTACTAACAAGTGTTTCAATTAGCTTTGTACATATTTGAAGAACTTATGAAACATCTAACAAGGCGTTTCTAGGACTCTAAACCAAGTTTCATGCAAAATGAGTTGTTATAAGTGTCTCAATGAGATTTGTACAAGTTTGACAAACTTATGAAACATCTAATAACGCGTTTCTAGGACTCTAAACTAAGTTTCATGCAACATGAGTGCTTATAAGTGTCTCAATGAGCTTTGTACAAGTATGACGAACTTATGAAACATCTAACATAGCGTTTCTAGGACTCTAAACCAAGTTTCATGCAACGTGAGTGCTTATAAGTGTCTCAATGAGCTTTTTACAAGTTTGATGAACTTATGAAACATCTAACAACGCGTTTCTAGGACTCCAAACCAAGTTTCATGCAACATGAGTGCTTATAAGTGTCTCAATGAGCTTTGTACAAGTTTGACGAACTTATGAAACATCTAACAACGCGTTTCTAGGACTCTAAACTAAGTTTCATGCAACATGAGTGCTTATAAGTTTCTCAATGAGCTTTGTACAAGTTTGACGAACTTATGAAACATCTAACATAGCGTTTCTAGGACTCTAACCCAAGTTTCATGCAACATGAGTGCTTATAAGTGTCTCAATGAGCTTTGTACAAGTTTGATGAACTTATGAAACATCTAACAACGCGTTTCTAGGACTCCAAACCAATTTTCATACAACATGAGTGCTTATAAGTGTCTCAATGAGCTTTGTACAAGTTTGACGAACTTATGAAACATCTAACAACGCGTTTCTAGGACTCTAAACCAAGTTTCACGCAACATGAGTGCTTATAAGTGTCTCAATGAGCTTTGTACAAGTTTGACGAACTTATGAAACATCTAACATAGCGTTTCTAGGACTCTAAACCAAGTTTCATGCAACATGAGTACTTATAAGTGTCTCAATGAGCTTTGTACAAGTTTGACGAACTTATGAAACATCTATCAACGCGTTTCTAGGACTCTAAACCAAGTTTCATGCAACATGAGTGCTTATAAATGTCTCAATTAGCTTTGTACAAGTTTTGACGAACTTATGAAACATCTAACAACGCGTTTCTAGGACTCGAAACGAAGTTTCATGCAACATAAGTGCGTACAAGTGTCTCAATTAGCTTTATACAAGTTTTGACGAACATATGAAACATCTAACAACGCGTTTCTAGGACTCTAAACCACGTTTCATGCAACATGAGTGTTTATAAGTGTCTCAATGAGCTTTGTACAAGTTTGACGAACTTATGAAACATCTAACAACGCGTTTCTAGGACTCGAAACCAAGTTTCATGCAACATGAGTGCTTACAAGTGTCTCAATTAGCTTTGTACAAGTTTGACGAACTTATGTAACATCTAACAACGCGTTTCTAGGACTCTAAACTAAGTTTCATGCAACATGGGTGCTTATAAGTGTCTCAATGATCTTTGTACAAGTTTGACGAACTTATGAAACATCTATCAACGCGTTTCTAGGACTCTAAACCAAGTTTCATGCAACATGAGTGCTTATAAATGTCTCGATGAGCTTTGTACAAGTTTGACGAACTTATGAAACATCTAACAACGCGTTTCTAGGACTCGAAACAAGATTTCATGCAACATGAGTGCTTACAAGTGTCTCAATTAGCTTTGTACAAGTTTGACGAACTTATGTAACATCTAACAACGCGTTTCTAGGACTCTAAACCAAGTTTCATGCAACATGAGTGCTTATAAATGTCTCAATGAGCTTTGTACAAGTTTTACGAACTTATGAAACATCTAACAACGTGGTTGCTAGGACTCTAAACCAAGTTTCATGCTACGTGAGTGCTTACAAGTGTCTCAATTAGCTTTAAAGAAGTTTTTACGAACATATGAAACATCTAACAACGCGTTTCTAGTATCTAAACCACGTTTCATGGAACATGAGCGCTTATAAGTGTCTCAATGAGCTTTGTACTAGTTTTACGAACTTATGAAACATCTAACAACGTGGTTTCTAGAACTCTAAACCAAGTTTTATGCAACATGAGTGCTTATAAGTTTTTCAATGACCTTTGTACAAGTTTGACGAACTTATGAAACATCTAACAACCTGTTTCTAGTACTCTAAACCAAGTTTCATGCAACATGAGTGCTTATAAGTGTCTCAATGAGATTTGTACAAGTTTGACGAACTTATGAAACATCTAACAACGTGGTTTCTAGGACTCTATACCAAGTTTCATGCAACATGAGTGCTTATAAGTGTCTCAATGAGCTCTGTACAAGTTTGATGAACTTATGAAACATCTAACAACGCGTTTCTAGGACTCTAAACCAAGTTTCATGCAACATGAATTGTTATAAGTGTCTCAATGAGCTTAATACAAGTTTAACGAACTTATGAAACATCTAACAACGCGTTTCCAGGACTCGGAACCAAGTTTCAGGGAACATGAGTGCTTACAAGTGTCTCAATTAGCTTTGTACAAGTTTTGAAGAACTTATGAAACATCTAACATAGCGTTTCTAGGACTCTAAACCAAGTTTCATGCAACATGAGTGGTTATAAGTGTCTCAATGAGCTTTGTACATGTTTGACGAACTTATTAAACATCTAACAACACGTTTCTAGGACTCCAAACCAAGTTTCATGCAACATTAGTGCTTATAAGTGTCTCAATGAGCTTTGTACATGTTTGACGAACTTATGAAACATCTAACAACGCGTTTCTAGGACTCTAAACTAAGTTTCATGCAACATGACTGCTTATAAGTGTCTCAATGAGCTTTGTACATGTTTGACGAACTTATGAAACATCTAACATAGCGTTTCTAGGACTCTAAACCAAGTTTCATGCAACATGAGTGCTTATAAGTGTCTCAATGAGCTTTGTAAAAGTTTGACGAACTTATGAAACATCTATCAACGCGTTTTCAGGACTCTCATGCAACATGAGTGCTTATAAGTGTCTCAATGAGCTTTGTACAAGTTTGACAAACTTATGAAACATCAAACAACGCGTTTCTAGGACTCGAAACGAAGTTTCATGCAACATGAGTGCTTATAAGTGTCTCAATGAGATTTGTACAAGTTTGATGAACTTATGAAACATCTAAAAACGCGTTTCTAGGACTCCAAACCAAGTTTCATGCAACATGAGTGCTTATAAGTGTCTCAATGAGCTTTGTACAAGTTTGACGAACTTATGAAACATCTAACAACGCGTTTCTAGGACTCTAAACCAAGTTTCATGCAACATGAGTGCTTATAAGTGTCTCAATGAGCTTTGTACAAGTTTGACGAACTTATGAAACATCTAACATAGCGTTTCTAGGACTCTAAACCAAGTTTCATGCAACATGAGTACTTATAAGTGTCTCAATGAGCTTTGTACAAGTTTGACGAACTTATGAAACATCTATCAACGCATTTCTAGGACTCTAAACCAAGTTTCATGCAACATGAGTGCTTATAAATGTCTCAATGAGCTTTGTACAAGTTTTGACGAACTTATGAAACATCTAACAACGCGTTTCTAGGACTCGAAACGAAGTTTCATGCAACATGAGTGCTTACAAGTGTCTCAATTAGCTTTATACAAGTTTTGACGAACATATGAATCATCTAACAACGCGTTTCTAGGACTCTAAACCAAGTTTCATGCAACATGAGTGCTTATAAGTGTCTCAATGAGTTTTTTACAAGTTTGACGAACTTATGAAACATCTAACAACGCATTTCTAGGACTCTAAACCAAGTTTCATGCAACATGAGTGGTTATAAATGTTTCGATGAGCTTTGTACAAGTTTGACGAACTTATGAAACATCTAACAACGTGTTTCTAGGACTCTAAACCAAGTTTCATACAACATGAGTGGTTATAAGTGTCTCAATGAGCTTTGTACTAGTTTTACGAACTTATGAAACATCTAACAACGCGTTTCTAGGACTCTAAACCAATTTTCATGCAACATGAGTGCTTATAAGTGTCTCAATGAGCATTGTACAAGTTTGACGAACTTATGAAATATCTAACAACGCGTTTCTAGGACTCGAAACGAAGTTTCATGCAACATGAGTGCTTACAAGTGTCTCAATTAGCTTTGCACAAGTTTGACGAACATATGAAACATCTAACAACACGTTTCTAGGACTCTAAACCAAGTTCCATGAAACATGAGTGCTTATAAGTGTCTCAATGAGCTTTGTACTAGTTTTACGAACTTATGAAACATCTAACAACTTGGTTGCTAGGACTCTAAACCAAGTTTCATGCTACATGAGTGTTTACAAGTGTCTCAATTAGCATTATACAAGTTTTGACGAACATATGAAACATCTAACAACGCGTTTCTAGGACTCTAAACCACGTTTCATGCAACATGAGCGCTTATAAGTGTCTCAATGAGCTTTGTACAAGTTTGACGAACCTATGAAACATCTAACAACGCGTTTCTAGAACTCTAAACCAAGTTTCATGCAACATGAGTGCTTATAAGTGTCTCAATGAGCTTTGTACAGGTTTTACGAACTTATGAAACATCTAACAACGTGGTTGCTAGGACTCTAAACCAAGTTTCATGCTACGTGAGTGCTTACAAGTGTCTCAATTAGCTTTAAAGAAATTTTTACGAACATATGAAACATCTAACAACGCGTTTCTAGTATCTAAACCACGTTTCATGGAACATGAGCGCTTATAAGTGTCTCAATGAGCTTTGTACTAGTTTTACGAAATTATGAAACATCTAACAACGTGGTTGCTAGAACTCTAAACCAAGTTTCATGCAACATGAGTTCTTATAAGTGTCTCAATGACCTTTGTACAAGTTTGACGAACTTATGAAACATCTAACAACCCGTTTCTAGTACTCTAAACCAAGTTTCATGCAACATGAGTGCTTATAAGTTTCTCAATGAGCTTTGTACTAGTTTTACGAACTTATGAAACATCTAACAACTTGGTTGCTAGGACTCTAAACCAAGTTTCATGCTTCTTGAGTGTTTACAAGTGTCTCAATTAGCATTATACAAGTTTTGACGAACATATGAAACATCTAACAACGCGTTTCTAGGACTCTAAAAAACGTTTCATGCAACATGAGCGCTTATAAGTGTCTCAATGAGCTTTGTACAAGTTTGACAAACCTATGAAACATCTAACAACGCGTTTCTAGAACTCTAAACCAAGTTTCATGCAACATGAGTGCTTATAAGTGTCTCAATGAGCTTTGTACAAGTTTTACGAACTTATGAAACATCTAACAACGTGGTTGCTCGGACTCTAAACCAAGTTTCATGCTACGTGAGTGCTTACAAGTGTCTCAATTAGCTTTAAAGAAGTTTTTACGAACATATGAAACATCTAACAACGCGTTTCTAGTATCTAAACCACGTTTCATGGAACATGAGCGCTTATAAGTGTCTCAATGAGCTTTGTACTAGTTTTACGAAATTATGAAACATCTAACAACGTGGTTGCTAGAACTCTAAACCAAGTTTCATGCAACATGAGTGCGTATAAGTGTCTCAATGACCTTTGTACAAGTTTGACGAACTTATGAAACATCTAACAACCCGTTTCTAGTACTCTAAACCAAGTTTCATGCAACATGAGTGCTTATAAGTGTCTCAATTAGCTTTGTACAAGTTTTGACGAACTTATGAAACATCTAACAACACGTTTCTAGGACTCCAAACCAAGTTTCATGCAACATTAGTGCTTATAAGTGTCTCAATGAGCTTTGTACATGTTTGACGAACTTATGAAACATCTAACAACGCGTTTCTAGGACTCTAAACTAAGTTTCATGCAACATGACTGCTTATAAGTGTCTCAATGAGCTTTGTACATGTTTGACGAACTTATGAAACATCTAACATAGCGTTTCTAGGACTCTAAACCAAGTTTCATGCAACATGAGTGCTTATAAGTGTCTCAATGAGCTTTGTAAAAGTTTGACGAACTTATGAAACATCTATCAACGCGTTTTCAGGACTCTCATGCAACATGAGTGCTTATAAGTGTCTCAATGAGCTTTGTACAAGTTTGACAAACTTATGAAACATCAAACAACGCGTTTCTAGGACTCGAAACGAAGTTTCATGCAACATGAGTGCTTATAAGTGTCTCAATGAGATTTGTACAAGTTTGATGAACTTATGAAACATCTAAAAACGCGTTTCTAGGACTCCAAACCAAGTTTCATGCAACATGAGTGCTTATAAGTGTCTCAATGAGCTTTGTACAAGTTTGACGAACTTATGAAACATCTAACAACGCGTTTCTAGGACTCTAAACCAAGTTTCATGCAACATGAGTGCTTATAAGTGTCTCAATGAGCTTTGTACAAGTTTGACGAACTTATGAAACATCTAACATAGCGTTTCTAGGACTCTAAACCAAGTTTCATGCAACATGAGTACTTATAAGTGTCTCAATGAGCTTTGTACAAGTTTGACGAACTTATGAAACATCTATCAACGCATTTCTAGGACTCTAAACCAAGTTTCATGCAACATGAGTGCTTATAAATGTCTCAATGAGCTTTGTACAAGTTTTGACGAACTTATGAAACATCTAACAACGCGTTTCTAGGACTCGAAACGAAGTTTCATGCAACATGAGTGCTTACAAGTGTCTCAATTAGCTTTATACAAGTTTTGACGAACATATGAATCATCTAACAACGCGTTTCTAGGACTCTAAACCAAGTTTCATGCAACATGAGTGCTTATAAGTGTCTCAATGAGTTTTTTACAAGTTTGACGAACTTATGAAACATCTAACAACGCATTTCTAGGACTCTAAACCAAGTTTCATGCAACATGAGTGGTTATAAATGTTTCGATGAGCTTTGTACAAGTTTGACGAACTTATGAAACATCTAACAACGTGTTTCTAGGACTCTAAACCAAGTTTCATACAACATGAGTGGTTATAAGTGTCTCAATGAGCTTTGTACTAGTTTTACGAACTTATGAAACATCTAACAACGCGTTTCTAGGACTCTAAACCAATTTTCATGCAACATGAGTGCTTATAAGTGTCTCAATGAGCATTGTACAAGTTTGACGAACTTATGAAATATCTAACAACGCGTTTCTAGGACTCGAAACGAAGTTTCATGCAACATGAGTGCTTACAAGTGTCTCAATTAGCTTTGCACAAGTTTGACGAACATATGAAACATCTAACAACACGTTTCTAGGACTCTAAACCAAGTTCCATGAAACATGAGTGCTTATAAGTGTCTCAATGAGCTTTGTACTAGTTTTACGAACTTATGAAACATCTAACAACTTGGTTGCTAGGACTCTAAACCAAGTTTCATGCTACATGAGTGTTTACAAGTGTCTCAATTAGCATTATACAAGTTTTGACGAACATATGAAACATCTAACAACGCGTTTCTAGGACTCTAAACCACGTTTCATGCAACATGAGCGCTTATAAGTGTCTCAATGAGCTTTGTACAAGTTTGACGAACCTATGAAACATCTAACAACGCGTTTCTAGAACTCTAAACCAAGTTTCATGCAACATGAGTGCTTATAAGTGTCTCAATGAGCTTTGTACAGGTTTTACGAACTTATGAAACATCTAACAACGTGGTTGCTAGGACTCTAAACCAAGTTTCATGCTACGTGAGTGCTTACAAGTGTCTCAATTAGCTTTAAAGAAATTTTTACGAACATATGAAACATCTAACAACGCGTTTCTAGTATCTAAACCACGTTTCATGGAACATGAGCGCTTATAAGTGTCTCAATGAGCTTTGTACTAGTTTTACGAAATTATGAAACATCTAACAACGTGGTTGCTAGAACTCTAAACCAAGTTTCATGCAACATGAGTTCTTATAAGTGTCTCAATGACCTTTGTACAAGTTTGACGAACTTATGAAACATCTAACAACCCGTTTCTAGTACTCTAAACCAAGTTTCATGCAACATGAGTGCTTATAAGTTTCTCAATGAGCTTTGTACTAGTTTTACGAACTTATGAAACATCTAACAACTTGGTTGCTAGGACTCTAAACCAAGTTTCATGCTTCTTGAGTGTTTACAAGTGTCTCAATTAGCATTATACAAGTTTTGACGAACATATGAAACATCTAACAACGCGTTTCTAGGACTCTAAAAAACGTTTCATGCAACATGAGCGCTTATAAGTGTCTCAATGAGCTTTGTACAAGTTTGACAAACCTATGAAACATCTAACAACGCGTTTCTAGAACTCTAAACCAAGTTTCATGCAACATGAGTGCTTATAAGTGTCTCAATGAGCTTTGTACAAGTTTTACGAACTTATGAAACATCTAACAACGTGGTTGCTCGGACTCTAAACCAAGTTTCATGCTACGTGAGTGCTTACAAGTGTCTCAATTAGCTTTAAAGAAGTTTTTACGAACATATGAAACATCTAACAACGCGTTTCTAGTATCTAAACCACGTTTCATGGAACATGAGCGCTTATAAGTGTCTCAATGAGCTTTGTACTAGTTTTACGAAATTATGAAACATCTAACAACGTGGTTGCTAGAACTCTAAACCAAGTTTCATGCAACATGAGTGCGTATAAGTGTCTCAATGACCTTTGTACAAGTTTGACGAACTTATGAAACATCTAACAACCCGTTTCTAGTACTCTAAACCAAGTTTCATGCAACATGAGTGCTTATAAGTGTCTCAATTAGCTTTGTACAAGTTTTGACGAACTTATGAAACATCTAACATAGCGTTTCTAGGACTCTAAACCAAGTTTCATGCAACATGAGTACTTATAAGTGTCTCAATGAGCTTTGTACAAGTTTGACGAACTTATGAAACATCTATCAACGCGTTTCTAGGACTCTAAACCAAGTTTCATGCAACATGAGTGCTTATAAATGTCTCAATTAGCTTTGTACAAGTTTTGACGAACTTATGAAACATCTAACAACGCGTTTCTAGGACTCGAAACGAAGTTTCATGCAACATAAGTGCGTACAAGTGTCTCAATTAGCTTTATACAAGTTTTGACGAACATATGAAACATCTAACAACGCGTTTCTAGGACTCTAAACCACGTTTCATGCAACATGAGTGTTTATAAGTGTCTCAATGAGCTTTGTACAAGTTTGACGAACTTATGAAACATCTAACAACGCGTTTCTAGGACTCGAAACCAAGTTTCATGCAACATGAGTGCTTACAAGTGTCTCAATTAGCTTTGTACAAGTTTGACGAACTTATGTAACATCTAACAACGCGTTTCTAGGACTCTAAACTAAGTTTCATGCAACATGGGTGCTTATAAGTGTCTCAATGATCTTTGTACAAGTTTGACGAACTTATGAAACATCTATCAACGCGTTTCTAGGACTCTAAACCAAGTTTCATGCAACATGAGTGCTTATAAATGTCTCGATGAGCTTTGTACAAGTTTGACGAACTTATGAAACATCTAACAACGCGTTTCTAGGACTCGAAACAAGATTTCATGCAACATGAGTGCTTACAAGTGTCTCAATTAGCTTTGTACAAGTTTGACGAACTTATGTAACATCTAACAACGCGTTTCTAGGACTCTAAACCAAGTTTCATGCAACATGAGTGCTTATAAATGTCTCAATGAGCTTTGTACAAGTTTTACGAACTTATGAAACATCTAACAACGTGGTTGCTAGGACTCTAAACCAAGTTTCATGCTACGTGAGTGCTTACAAGTGTCTCAATTAGCTTTAAAGAAGTTTTTACGAACATATGAAACATCTAACAACGCGTTTCTAGTATCTAAACCACGTTTCATGGAACATGAGCGCTTATAAGTGTCTCAATGAGCTTTGTACTAGTTTTACGAACTTATGAAACATCTAACAACGTGGTTTCTAGAACTCTAAACCAAGTTTTATGCAACATGAGTGCTTATAAGTTTCTCAATGACCTTTGTACAAGTTTGACGAACTTATGAAACATCTAACAACTTTGTTTCTAGTACTCTAAACCAAGTTTCATGCAACATGAGTGCTTATAAGTGTCTCAATGAGATTTGTACAAGTTTGACGAACTTATGAAACATCTAACAACGTGGTTTCTAGGACTCTATACCAAGTTTCATGCAACATGAGTGCTTATAAGTGTCTCAATGAGCTCTGTACAAGTTTGATGAACTTATGAAACATCTAACAACGCGTTTCTAGGACTCTAAACCAAGTTTCATGCAACATGAATTGTTATAAGTGTCTCAATGAGCTTAATACAAGTTTAACGAACTTATGAAACATCTAACAACGCGTTTCCAGGACTCGGAACCAAGTTTCAGGGAACATGAGTGCTTACAAGTGTCTCAATTAGCTTTGTACAAGTTTTGAAGAACTTATGAAACATCTAACATAGCGTTTCTAGGACTCTAAACCAAGTTTCATGCAACATGAGTGGTTATAAGTGTCTCAATGAGCTTTGTACATGTTTGACGAACTTATTAAACATCTAACAACACGTTTCTAGGACTCCAAACCAAGTTTCATGCAACATTAGTGCTTATAAGTGTCTCAATGAGCTTTGTACATGTTTGACGAACTTATGAAACATCTAACAACGCGTTTCTAGGACTCTAAACTAAGTTTCATGCAACATGACTGCTTATAAGTGTCTCAATGAGCTTTGTACATGTTTGACGAACTTATGAAACATCTAACATAGCGTTTCTAGGACTCTAAACCAAGTTTCATGCAACATGAGTGCTTATAAGTGTCTCAATGAGCTTTGTAAAAGTTTGACGAACTTATGAAACATCTATCAACGCGTTTTCAGGACTCTCATGCAACATGAGTGCTTATAAGTGTCTCAATGAGCTTTGTACAAGTTTGACAAACTTATGAAACATCAAACAACGCGTTTCTAGGACTCGAAACGAAGTTTCATGCAACATGAGTGCTTATAAGTGTCTCAATGAGATTTGTACAAGTTTGATGAACTTATGAAACATCTAAAAACGCGTTTCTAGGACTCCAAACCAAGTTTCATGCAACATGAGTGCTTATAAGTGTCTCAATGAGCTTTGTACAAGTTTGACGAACTTATGAAACATCTAACAACGCGTTTCTAGGACTCTAAACCAAGTTTCATGCAACATGAGTGCTTATAAGTGTCTCAATGAGCTTTGTACAAGTTTGACGAACTTATGAAACATCTAACATAGCGTTTCTAGGACTCTAAACCAAGTTTCATGCAACATGAGTACTTATAAGTGTCTCAATGAGCTTTGTACAAGTTTGACGAACTTATGAAACATCTATCAACGCATTTCTAGGACTCTAAACCAAGTTTCATGCAACATGAGTGCTTATAAATGTCTCAATGAGCTTTGTACAAGTTTTGACGAACTTATGAAACATCTAACAACGCGTTTCTAGGACTCGAAACGAAGTTTCATGCAACATGAGTGCTTACAAGTGTCTCAATTAGCTTTATACAAGTTTTGACGAACATATGAATCATCTAACAACGCGTTTCTAGGACTCTAAACCAAGTTTCATGCAACATGAGTGCTTATAAGTGTCTCAATGAGTTTTTTACAAGTTTGACGAACTTATGAAACATCTAACAACGCATTTCTAGGACTCTAAACCAAGTTTCATGCAACATGAGTGGTTATAAATGTTTCGATGAGCTTTGTACAAGTTTGACGAACTTATGAAACATCTAACAACGTGTTTCTAGGACTCTAAACCAAGTTTCATACAACATGAGTGGTTATAAGTGTCTCAATGAGCTTTGTACTAGTTTTACGAACTTATGAAACATCTAACAACGCGTTTCTAGGACTCTAAACCAATTTTCATGCAACATGAGTGCTTATAAGTGTCTCAATGAGCATTGTACAAGTTTGATGAACTTATGAAATATCTAACAACGCGTTTCTAGGACTCGAAACGAAGTTTCATGCAACATGAGTGCTTACAAGTGTCTCAATTAGCTTTGCACAAGTTTGACGAACATATGAAACATCTAACAACACGTTTCTAGGACTCTAAACCAAGTTCCATGAAACATGAGTGCTTATAAGTGTCTCAATGAGCTTTGTACTAGTTTTACGAACTTATGAAACATCTAACAACTTGGTTGCTAGGACTCTAAACCAAGTTTCATGCTACATGAGTGTTTACAAGTGTCTCAATTAGCATTATACAAGTTTTGACGAACATATGAAACATCTAACAACGCGTTTCTAGGACTCTAAACCACGTTTCATGCAACATGAGCGCTTATAAGTGTCTCAATGAGCTTTGTACAAGTTTGACGAACCTATGAAACATCTAACAACGCGTTTCTAGAACTCTAAACCAAGTTTCATGCAACATGAGTGCTTATAAGTGTCTCAATGAGCTTTGTACAGGTTTTACGAACTTATGAAACATCTAACAACGTGGTTGCTAGGACTCTAAACCAAGTTTCATGCTACGTGAGTGCTTACAAGTGTCTCAATTAGCTTTAAAGAAATTTTTACGAACATATGAAACATCTAACAACGCGTTTCTAGTATCTAAACCACGTTTCATGGAACATGAGCGCTTATAAGTGTCTCAATGAGCTTTGTACTAGTTTTACGAAATTATGAAACATCTAACAACGTGGTTGCTAGAACTCTAAACCAAGTTTCATGCAACATGAGTTCTTATAAGTGTCTCAATGACCTTTGTACAAGTTTGACGAACTTATGAAACATCTAACAACCCGTTTCTAGTACTCTAAACCAAGTTTCATGCAACATGAGTGCTTATAAGTTTCTCAATGAGCTTTGTACTAGTTTTACGAACTTATGAAACATCTAACAACTTGGTTGCTAGGACTCTAAACCAAGTTTCATGCTTCTTGAGTGTTTACAAGTGTCTCAATTAGCATTATACAAGTTTTGACGAACATATGAAACATCTAACAACGCGTTTCTAGGACTCTAAAAAACGTTTCATGCAACATGAGCGCTTATAAGTGTCTCAATGAGCTTTGTACAAGTTTGACAAACCTATGAAACATCTAACAACGCGTTTCTAGAACTCTAAACCAAGTTTCATGCAACATGAGTGCTTATAAGTGTCTCAATGAGCTTTGTACAAGTTTTACGAACTTATGAAACATCTAACAACGTGGTTGCTCGGACTCTAAACCAAGTTTCATGCTACGTGAGTGCTTACAAGTGTCTCAATTAGCTTTAAAGAAGTTTTTACGAACATATGAAACATCTAACAACGCGTTTCTAGTATCTAAACCACGTTTCATGGAACATGAGCGCTTATAAGTGTCTCAATGAGCTTTGTACTAGTTTTACGAAATTATGAAACATCTAACAACGTGGTTGCTAGAACTCTAAACCAAGTTTCATGCAACATGAGTGCGTATAAGTGTCTCAATGACCTTTGTACAAGTTTGACGAACTTATGAAACATCTAACAACCCGTTTCTAGTACTCTAAACCAAGTTTCATGCAACATGAGTGCTTATAAGTGTCTCAATTAGCTTTGTACAAGTTTGACGAACTTATGAAACATCTAACATCGCGTTTTTAGGACTCTAAACCAAGTTTCATGCAACATGAGTTGTAATGAGATTTGTACAAGTTTGCCGAACTTATGAAACATCTAACAACTCGTTTCTAGGACTCTAAACTAAGTTTCATGCAACATGAGCACTTATAAGTGTCTCAATAAGCTTTGTACAAGTTTGACGAACTTATAAAACATCTATCAACGCGTTTCTAGGACTCTAAACCAAGTTTCATGCAACATGAGTGCTTATAAATGTCTTAATGAGCCTTGTACAAATTTGATGAACTTATGAAACATCTAACAACGCGTTTCTAGGACTCTAAACCAAGTTTCACGCAACATGAGTTCTTATAAGTGTCTCAATGAGCTTTGTACAAGTTTGACGAACTTATGAAACATCTAACAACGCGTTTCTAGGACTCTAAACCAAGTTTCATGCAACATGAGTGGTTATAAATGTTTCGATGAGCTTTGTACAAGTTTGACGAACTTATGAAACATCTAACAACACGTTTCTAGGACTCTAAACCAAGTTTCATACAACATGAGTGGTTATAAGTGTCTCAATGAGCTTTGTACTAGTTTTACGAACTTATGAAACATCTAACAACGCGTTTCTAGGACTCTAAACCAATTTTCATGCAACATGAGTGCTTATAAGTGTCTCAATGAGCATTGTACAAGTTTGACGAACTTATGAAATATCTAACAACGCGTTTCTAGGACTCGAAACGAAGTTTCATGCAACATGAGTGCTTACAAGTGTTTCAATTAGCTTTGCACAAGTTTGACGAACATATGAAACATCTAACAACGCGTTTCTAGGACTCTAAACCAAGTTTCATCCAACATGAGTGGTTATAAGTGTCTCAATGAGCTTTGTACTAGTTTTACGAACTTATGAAACATCTAACAACGCATTTCTAGGACTTTAAACCAATTTTCATGAAACATGATTGCTTATAAGTGTCTCAATGAGCATTGTACAAGTTTGACGAACTTATGAAATATCTAACAACGCGTTTCTAGGACTCGAAACGAAGTTTCATGCAACATGAGTGCTTACAAGTGTCTCAATTAGCTTTGCACAAGTTTGATGAACATATGAAACATCTAACAACGCGTTTTAGGACTCTAAACCAAGTTTCATGCAACAAGAGTGCTTATAAGTGTCTCAATGAGCTTGGTACAAGTTTGACGAACTTATGAAACATCTAACAATGCGTTTCTAGGACTCGAAACCAAGTTTCATGCAACATGAGTGCTTACAAGTGTATCAATTAGCTTTGTACACGTTTGAAGAACTTATGAAACATCTAACCACGCGTTTCTAGGACTCTAAACCAAGTTTCATGCAACATGAGTTGTTATAAATGTCTCAATAAGATTTGTACAAGTTTGACGAACTTATGAAACATCTAACAACGCATTTCTAGGACTCTAAACCAAGTTTCATGCAACATGCTCAATCAGGTTTGTACAAGTTTGATGAAATTATGAAACATCTAACAACGTGTTTCTAGGACTCTAAACCAAGTTTCATGCAACATGAGTTGTTATAAGTGTCTCAATAAGATTTGTACAAGTTTGACGAACTTACAAAACATCTAACAACTTAGTTGCTAGGACTCTAAACCAAGTTTCATGCTACATGAGTGTTTACAAGTGTCTCAATTAGCATTATACATGTTTTGACGAACATATGAAACATCTAACAACGCGTTTCTAGGACTCAAAACCAAGTTTCATGCAACATGAGTGCTTACAAGTGTCTCAATTAGCTTTGTACAAGTTTGATGAACTTATGAAACATCTAACAACGTGTTT
Source organism: Cochlearia excelsa (assembly GCA_963556525.1). Classification (NCBI taxonomy): domain Eukaryota; kingdom Viridiplantae; phylum Streptophyta; class Magnoliopsida; order Brassicales; family Brassicaceae; genus Cochlearia; species Cochlearia excelsa. Next base: position 30,222,786 of record OY748327.1, on the reverse strand, counting down.
CTAGGACTCTAAACCAAGTTTCATGCAACATGAGTGATTATAAGTGTCTCAATGAGCTTTGTACAAGTTTGACGAACTTATGAAACATCTAACAACGCGTTTCTAGGACTCTAAACCAAGTTCATGCAACATGAGTGGTTATAAATGTTTCGATGAGCTTTGTACAAGTTTGACGAACTTATGAAACATCTAACAACGTGTTTCTAGGACTCTAAACCAAGTTTCATACAACATGAGTGGTTATAAGTGTCTCAATGAGCTTTGTACAAGTTTGACGAACTTATGAAACATCTAACAACGCGTTTCTAGGACTCTAAACCAAGTTTCATGCAACATGAGTTGTTGTAAGTGTCTCAATGAGATTTGTACAAGTTTGACGAACTTATGAAACATCTAACAACGCGTTTCTAGGACTCTAAACCAAGTTTCATGCAACATGAGTGCTTATAAGTGTCTCAATGAGCTTTTTACAAATTTGACAAACTTATGAAACATCTATCAACGCATTTCTAGGACTCTAAACCAATTTTTAAAATTTAAATAATTAAAAATTTTACTTACCGCAAAAGATTCGAACCAGATGTCCTTGATATAAGGAGGCGTCTGCGACCAGTTGACGTGCGGCTCCACGAAATACGTCTTCATCACATCCGAGACACTCCTACTAACCTTGTTATCGCAAAACCTACGAAAAATAAATTTATCGTTAGCAATTATTATATTCAAAAATCAATTAATTAAATAATATAAAAATCAATTAATTAAAATAAATCAATTAATTAAATAATATAAAAATCAATTAATTATAAAAATCAATTAATTAATTACCAAAATGTCCCATCGGCCGTCCGGAATGGAGCAACGGTAGGTGCCGGTGGCTCTCTGCCGAAGAAAGTCGAGGATCCGCTGCATGTGCGGTCCAAGATGCTGAGGTGGTGGTAAATCGACGGGGGATCGGCTGGAGCATCGGGAATAGGCTCTTGTCTTGGGTTTTGTTGGGGTGGGTCTTGTTGGGGTGGGTTTTGTTGGGGTGGGTTTTGTTGGGATGGGTTTGAATTAGAGGTGGAACCGGATCGGTTCCTTATGAAATTATAATAATGAGGGGGTTGGTTATTTTTAGACATGTTTTTGGAGTTGATTTGTGGAGTTGGGTTTTTTTTAGAGAGATTAGATTTTTTAGAGAGAGAGATTGAAATTTTGTGAAAAAACTGGAAAACTCGTCGGGTATATATAGGATTTTGTGTCGTCGCTAATTCGTCGCTATTTCGTCGCCATTTCATCGCCTCTTTTGGTTCAAACCTTTTGGTTTCCCACCCGCGGCAAACGAAATAAAGGCGACGATTTAGCGACGATACAATATAGCGACGATTTAGCAACGAATCGTTGCTAATTCGTCGCTATATGGTAACGTGACACGAAGCGACTTACATCGTATTTAATAAGTACATGCATGTCAGAATTCGTTGCTATTTCGTCGCTATATATATTTAGCGACGATTTAGCAACGAATCGTTGCCAAATCGTCGCTAATTTGTAGCTATATGTTAACATGACACGAAACGACATTCATCGTATTTCCAAGTACGAGAATGTAAGGAGGTTTAAATTTAGCAACGAAATAGCAACGATTCGTTGCTAAATCGTCGCTAAATGTCAATAGCGACGAAATAGCAACGATTCGTCGCTAAATCGTCGCTAATGCTAAACCCTTATTTTAGGGTTTGGAACCCTAAATTCGGTTTGTATCGTTTTTTTACCACTTTTTCGCCAAAACGAGTTTATAACATTGATCATATGAAGTCACAAACTCAATATATGACAAAAAACTTGTAAACTAGTTTATTATGAACTTTATAGTATAAACTCTTATAAGTTATGATTTACTTAGCTTAAATGTGTTAAGTATAATTTTGTAATCTATAATTTTTATTGTTTTATACAAATATATTACTAGTTTTGTACACTTTTTTAGTTAAGCAAAACTCGTATAAATAGATATTAAGTGGTGTTTTAGGGGTTTAAAGTTCGAAGGCTTGCAACGACTTAGCAACGAATTGGCAAGGAATATTGGTTAGCAACGAAATGGCGACGATTTGGAAACGATATGTCATTAAGTTTAGCGACGATTTAGCAACGATCTTGAACCCCTAAATTTGTAATCCATCGAAAATTAGATTTTTTTATAACTCGTTGCAAATTCGTCGCTATATTAGCGACGAATTGGCAACGAAAGTAGGTTAGCGTTGCTAAATCCTCGCTAATTAGCGACGATTTAGCAACGGCAATTACAAATCCTGGCTATTTCGTTGCTAAATTAAATATTATTTTAAAAAAAAATAATTACAAAAACACACACAATTATTACAAAAACACACAAAGATTACAAAAACACACACAAATATTACAACTAACACATGTACACAATTATATTACAAAAACACAAAGAAAATTATTCATTATTATCGGAATCAACGATTCGACTTCGCTACTTTCATCGAATTCATCTGCACCTCCGTCGTCTTCATCATCGACAATATCTTCAACAACTTGATTATCGGGGTCGACAAGGAATACATCTTCCGTCGATTGATTTGTTGGAATGATTGTCCCACCAATGACATCTTGTTGCATAGGAACTTCATCGTTACCCATAATTAAACCTCTTGGAACGATTCGGACTACTGCACTCCATGCTATACCGCTAGTCTTAACCCGAGGATAAGGAATGAAAGTAACTTGTTCAGCTTGCGATCCAAGGATAAAAGGTTCAAACTTCCGATATCGTCGTGACTGGTTGACGTCGATCACAGCAAATTTGTTGTACCGAACACCACGACCGAGTGTTGGATCAAACCAATCACATTTGAAGAGGGTTGTTCGTAAATTGACTAATCCCGGATACTGCACTTTAATAATATCCGTTAGAAGACCATAAAAAACTGAATCACCCGACACAGTTACCCCATAATTCGCGGTTGCTCGACGTTGACCATGACTTAAGGTGTGGAACACGTAACCACGAGTGAAATACATAGGAGAAGTTGTGATCTTTCCGAGCGGTCCTTGTATTAACTCGCGAAACCACACTGGATACGTTGTGTCACCATATGCGATCTGCGTTTTCAACCAAGCTGCAAAATCTCGTTCTTTAAGAGCGGTTACTTCGTCTTTTGAAAGTCCTGGATAAACCTCATTCACTTGCTCCTCAAACATTCTAAAACAGCGCAGGAAACTGAATCAAAATTAAATATTTATTTTGTTTATGCATGATGGGTTTGCGAATGAATAGTTGCATGCATATACCTTTCAAAAGGTCGGGCATATTCACAATTAAGGAGGATGTAAGTATGTGCGCTTTGCCGATGTTGATCACTTTCCCACCAAACTTCTTTTATTTTTCCGGCAGCTCTTCCGATTGGTGAAAATATATCGGTACCCCTTCCATTCCATACACTGCGCCAACACCTCCATCATCGTAGCGTCGTGTTGTTGTTCTACGTGTTTTTACATTGGAACCGAAATAATATGAGGCGAAATGAGACGTCTCTTGAGTTAAAGATCCAGCAACAATAGATCCTTCAACCCTTGCAAGGTTTTTCGCCTTTCCTTTCAAATGTCCCATAAATCGTTCGAAAGGATACATCCACCGAAACTGCACAGGCCCTCCTAATTCGGCCTCGTGAGAAAGATGTATTGGAAGGTGTTCCATAACATCGAAAAAGGATGGAGGGAAAATCTTCTCCAAGTTGCACAACACAATCGGGATACTATCACGTAACTGTTCAATGACCTCTTCTGTAAGCGTACGAGTGCATAGATCTCGGAAAAATGCACCGATCTCTGGAAAATTTTAAACATTATATTAATTAAATTATATATATACTTAATAAAAATTAAAATATAAACATTTTAGGGTTCAATGATACCTGCTATTGCTTGTGTGTGCGGGTTCGGGTAAAAGCTCATCGAAAGCAAAAGGTAAAAGTCGTTGCATAAACACATGACGGTCGTGACTTTTCATACCTGAAAACTTTTGACCATTCTCAACACATGCAGATAACTTGGAAACATATCCGTCGGGAAACTTGACATACGAAGTGACCCATTTGAATAACGCGTTTTTTGCTTCGAGGTTTCAATCAGTAGATTGGGACCGGAGCCTTACCATCGTTCGTGATATGCAACTCACTTCTAAAACATATTTCGGGCAAATCTAGTCTTGTCTTCAAATTGTCTTTAGTTCTCCCATGTACATTCAACAATGTGTTTATAATATTATCAAAAAAGTTTTTTTCAATGTGCATAACGTCGAGGTTATGTCTCAACAAGTGATTTTTCCAGTACGGGAGTTCCCAAAAAATGCTTTTCTTGTGCCAGTTATGGCTTTCTCCGTATCCATCGGGTAAATTAGAAACATGCCAATTACCACCCCGTCTACATGTTTTTTGCGCCCCATAATTATCCAAATCCTCCAATAACTCTTCCCCCGTCGGATAAAGTAGGGGTGGATGTTTAACGACCCGATTCTTCTTAAATAACCTTCTGTTCTTTCGGTATGGATGATTGATTAGAAGGAAACGTCGGTGACAATCAAACCAACTTGTTTTCCTTCCATGTGGGAGTTGAAACGCATCAGTCCGATGACGGCAATATGGACAAGACAATCGTCCATGCGTTGTCCAACCTGCTAACATGCCATAAGCAGGAAAGTCACTAATAGTCCACATGAGCACTGCACGCATCGTAAAATTTCTCTTGCATGAGATATCATACGTACGAACCCCGGTGGACCATAGCTCTTTTAAGCGATGTATCAAAGGTTGCGAGAAAAACATCAAGAGCTCTCTTTGGGTGCTTCGGACACGGTACTAAAATGCTTAAGAAAAGAAATTCTCTTTGCATGCACATATTGGGAGGTAGATTATACGGAGTTAGTATAAGCGGCCACAAAGATTACTGTCTACCGACATACCGAATGGACTAAATCCGTCGGTGCATAAACCAAGGTATACATTACGAACCTCTCTCGCGAAATCAGAGTATACCGTGTTGAAGTGCTTCCAAGCCTTTGCATCTGACGGATGAGTGACTTCCCCATCTTCAACTGAGTGTTTTGCATGCCATCTCATCGAATCAGATGTCCTCTCTGATTGATACAATCTTTTGAGTCCGTACGTGATGGGTAAGTACCACATCCGTTGATACGGGACTTTACTCCCCTTCCCTTGGACCTTATATCTCGGTTGACGACAAAAACGACATTCAAGCAGCTCATCATCATCTTTCCAATAAATCATACAATTGTTAGAACAAATATCAATCATTTCAGAAGGCAATCCAAGACTAAAAACCAACTTTTGTATTTCGTAATACGACTCAGCAGCTACATTACCCTCAGGCAGATATTCTTTCAGTAACTCCGCCCATGAGTCCATACAAAACTCACTCAAATTATTATCAGATTTTATATTCATCATCCTAGATGTTAATGATAGTTTTGACAATCCAACTTTACATCCCTCGTATATTGGTTTATTCGCAGCGTCTAACATATCATAAAATCGTTTAGCATCTAGGTTAGGTTCCTCAACTACATTTTCGGATAAATACTCCCTCGTATCATGAAATGCATCAGCAACCATTTCATGATATCTATTATCATCTACATGCACATAACCACCGGCCTGATCATGATCATAGTTACTATCAAAATGATGCGGTAAATTAGCGAGGTTCGTTACTAACATGATCACTAACAGAAACGTATAACTACTATCTCCAACTTCAGTATTATTAGAGTTATACCCTTCCCCATGTTGAAACCAAACAAAATACTGCGGCATAAAACCTCTATTAAAAAGATGTTTCCATACGGTTTCAACAAACACGTATTTAGTGTTAACGCACTTCTTACATGGACAATACATTTTACCGGTATCTTGCGTATTCTGCATGTTTCCGGCCTGCTGCATGAATGCTTGAAGTCCCTCCGTAAATTCGTTTGTAACTACCCCCGATCGATCTTTATGCCGATACATCCAAGACCGTAACTCGTATATATTGTTATTACCTTGAGGCATATTGAAATTTTTAGAGTGTTTATATTTTTATAGAGTGAATGTTTTTGTATTGTGTTGTGGTGTGATTTTTTGAAGAGTGTAGATGGGTTTATATAGTCCCATTCTAAAATTTTTGCAACCATTTAGCAAGGAAAATTAGCAACGAATTAGCAAGGAAATAAAATTAGCAACGATTTAGCAACGTTTTTGAAAACGTGCTTACCTACTTAGCGACCCTCCTCGCTAATTCGTCGCTAATTAGCAAGGATATATATTCGTTGCTAAATCGTCGCTAATTAGCGACGCGGAACTCATTCGTCGCCAAAGTCGTCGCTAAATCGTCGCCAATTTTGCGACGAAAACATACCTCGGTAAATAGCGACGATTTAGCGACGACAATATTCTCCGTTGCTATTTCGTCGCCAATTCGTTGCTATTTCGTTGCTATATTTATTCGTCGCTATTTCCTTGCTAAATTTCGTTGCTAAAAGCCCAGTTTCTTGTAGTGCTTATAAGTGTCTCAAAGAGCTTTGTACAAGTTTGATGAACTTATGAAACATCTAACAACGCGTTTCTAGGACTCTAAACCAAGTTTCATGCAGCATGAGTGCTTATAAGTGTCTCAATGAGCTTTGTACAAGTTTGACGAAATTATGAAACATCTATCAACGCGTTTCTAAGACTCTAAACAAAGTTTCATGCAACATGAGTGCTTATAAGTGTCTCAATGAGCTTTGTACAAGTTTGATGAACTTATGAAACATCTAACAACACGTTTCTAGGACTCGAAACAAGGTTTCATGCAACATGAGTGCTTACATGTGTCTCAATTAGCTTTGTACAAGTTTAATGAACTTATGAAACATCTAACAACGTGTTTCTAGGACTCTAAACCAAGTTTCATGCAACATGAGTGCTTATAAGTGTCTCAATGAGTTTTTTACAAGTTTGACGAACTTATGAAACATCTAACAACGCATTTCTAGGACTCTAAACCAAGTTTCATGCAACATGAGTGCGTATAAGTGTCTCAATGAGCTTTGTACAAGTTTGACGAACTTATGAAACATCTATCAACGTGTTTCTAGGACTCTAAACCAAGTTTCGTGCAACATGAGTGCTTATAAATATCTCAATGAGCTTTGTAAAAGTTTGACGAACTTATGAAACATCTAACAACGCGTTTCTAGGGTCGAAACGAAGTTTCATGCAACATGAGTGCTTACAAGTGTCTCAATTAGCTTTATACAAGTTTTGACGAACATATGAAACATCTAACAACGCGTTTCTAGGACTCTAAACCACGTTTCATGCAACATGAGCGCTTATAAGTGTCTCAATGAGCTTTATACTAGTTTTATGAAGTTATGAAACATCTAACAACGTGGTTGCTAGAATTCTAAACCAAGTTTCATGCAACATGAGTGCTTATAAGTGTCTCAATGAGCTTTGTACAAGTTTGACGAACTTATGAAACATCTAACAACGCGTTTATAGGACTCTAAACCAAGTTTCATGCAACATGAGTGCTTATAAATGTCTCAATGAGATTTGTGCAAGTTTGACGAACTTATGAAACATCTAATAACGCGTTTCTAGGACTCGAAACGAAGTTTCATTCAACATGAGTGCTTACAAGTGTCTCAATTAGCTTTATACAAGTTTTGACGAACATATGAAACATCTAACAACGCGTTTCTAGGACTCTAAACCACGTTTATGCAACATGAGCGCTTATAAGTGTCTCAATGAGCTTTGTACTAGTTTTACGAACTTATGAAACATCTAAAAACGTGGTTGCTAGAACTCTAAACCAAGTTTCATGCAACATGTGTTCTTATAAGGGTCTCAATGAGCATTGTATAAGTTTTACGAACTTATGAAACATCTAACAACGCGTTTCTAGGACTCGAAACGAAGTTTCATGCAACATGAGTGCTTACAAGTGTCTCAATTAGCTTTATACAAGTTTTGACGAACATGTGAAATATCTAACAACGCGTTTCTAGGACTCTAAACCAAGTTTCATGCAACATGAGCGCTTATAAGTGTCTCAATGAGCTTTGTACAAGTTTTACGAACTTATGAAACATCTATCAACGCGTTTCTAGGACTCTAAACCAAGTTTCATGCAACATGAGTGCTTATAAATGTCTCGATGAGCTTTGTACAAGTTTGACGAACTTATGAAACATCTAACAACGCGTTTCTAGGACTCGAAACAAGATTTCATGCAACATGAGTGCTTACAAGTGTCTCAATTACCTTTGTACAAGTTTGACGAACATATGAAACATCTAACAATGCGTTTCTAGAACTCTAAACCAAGTTTCATGCAACATGAGTGCTTATAAATGTCTCAATGAGCTTTGTACAAGTTTTACGAACTTATGAAACATCTAACAACGTGGTTGCTAGGACTCTAAACCAATTTTCATGCTACGTGAGTGCTTACAAGTGTCTCAATTAGCTTTAAACAAGTTTTTACGAACATATAAAACATCTAACAACGCGTTTCTAGATTCTAAACCACGTTTCATGGAACATGAGCGCCTATAAGTGTCTCAATGACCTTTGTACTAGTTTTATGAACTTATGAAACATCTAACAACGTGGTTGCTAGAACTATAAACCAAGTTTCATGCAACATGAGTTCCTATAAGTGTCTCAATGACCTTTGTACAAGTTTGACGAACTTATGAAACATCTAACAACGTGTTTCTAGTACTCTAAACCAAGTTTCATGCAACATGAGTGCTTATAAGTGTCTCAATGAGATTTGTACAAGTCTGACGAACTTATGAAACATCTAACAACGTGGTTTCTAGGACTCTAAACCAAGTTTCATGCAACATGAGTGCTTATAAGTGGCTCAATAAGCTTTGTACAAGTTTGACGAACTTATGAAACATCTATCAACGCGTTTCTAGGACTCTAAACCAAGTTTCATGCAACATGAGTGCTTATAAGAGTCTCAATGAGCTTTGTACAAGTTTGACGAACTTATGAAACATCTAACAACGCGTATCTAGGACTCGAAACCAAGTTTCATGCAACATGAGTACTAACAAGTGTTTCAATTAGCTTTGTACATATTTGAAGAACTTATGAAACATCTAACAAGGCGTTTCTAGGACTCTAAACCAAGTTTCATGCAAAATGAGTTGTTATAAGTGTCTCAATGAGATTTGTACAAGTTTGACAAACTTATGAAACATCTAATAACGCGTTTCTAGGACTCTAAACTAAGTTTCATGCAACATGAGTGCTTATAAGTGTCTCAATGAGCTTTGTACAAGTATGACGAACTTATGAAACATCTAACATAGCGTTTCTAGGACTCTAAACCAAGTTTCATGCAACGTGAGTGCTTATAAGTGTCTCAATGAGCTTTTTACAAGTTTGATGAACTTATGAAACATCTAACAACGCGTTTCTAGGACTCCAAACCAAGTTTCATGCAACATGAGTGCTTATAAGTGTCTCAATGAGCTTTGTACAAGTTTGATGAACTTATGAAACATCTAACAACGCGTTTCTAGGACTCTAAACTAAGTTTCATGCAACATGAGTGCTTATAAGTTTCTCAATGAGCTTTGTACAAGTTTGACGAACTTATGAAACATCTAACATAGCGTTTCTAGGACTCTAACCCAAGTTTCATGCAACATGAGTGCTTATAAGTGTCTCAATGAGCTTTGTACAAGTTTGATGAACTTATGAAACATCTAACAACGCGTTTCTAGGACTCCAAACCAATTTTCATACAACATGAGTGCTTATAAGTGTCTCAATGAGCTTTGTACAAGTTTGACGAACTTATGAAACATCTAACAACGCGTTTCTAGGACTCTAAACCAAGTTTCACGCAACATGAGTGCTTATAAGTGTCTCAATGAGCTTTGTACAAGTTTGACGAACTTATGAAACATCTAACATAGCGTTTCTAGGACTCTAAACCAAGTTTCATGCAACATGAGTACTTATAAGTGTCTCAATGAGCTTTGTACAAGTTTGACGAACTTATGAAACATCTATCAACGCGTTTCTAGGACTCTAAACCAAGTTTCATGCAACATGAGTGCTTATAAATGTCTCAATTAGCTTTGTACAAGTTTTGACGAACTTATGAAACATCTAACAACGCGTTTCTAGGACTCGAAACGAAGTTTCATGCAACATAAGTGCGTACAAGTGTCTCAATTAGCTTTATACAAGTTTTGACGAACATATGAAACATCTAACAACGCGTTTCTAGGACTCTAAACCACGTTTCATGCAACATGAGTGTTTATAAGTGTCTCAATGAGCTTTGTACAAGTTTGACGAACTTTTGAAACATCTAACAACGCGTTTCTAGGACTCGAAACCAAGTTTCATGCAACATGAGTGCTTACAAGTGTCTCAATTAGCTTTGTACAAGTTTGACGAACTTATGTAACATCTAACAACGCGTTTCTAGGACTCTAAACTAAGTTTCATGCAACATGGGTGCTTATAAGTGTCTCAATGAGCTTTGTACAAGTTTGACGAACTTATGAAACATCTATCAACGCGTTTCTAGGACTCTAAACCAAGTTTCATGCAACATGAGTGCTTATAAATGTCTCGATGAGCTTTGTACAAGTTTGACGAACTTATGAAACATCTAACAACGCGTTTCTAGGACTCGAAACAAGATTTCATGCAACATGAGTGCTTACAAGTGTCTCAATTAGCTTTGTACAAGTTTGACGAACTTATGTAACATCTAACAACGCGTTTCTAGGACTCTAAACCAAGTTTCATGCAACATGAGTGCTTATAAATGTCTCAATGAGCTTTGTACAAGTTTTACGAACTTATGAAACATCTAACAACGTGGTTGCTAGGACTCTAAACCAAGTTTCATGCTACGTGAGTGCTTACAAGTGTCTCAATTAGCTTTAAAGAAGTTTTTACGAACATATGAAACATCTAACAACGCGTTTCTAGTATCTAAACCACGTTTCATGGAACATGAGCGCTTATAAGTGTCTCAATGAGCTTTGTACTAGTTTTACGAACTTATGAAACATCTAACAACGTGGTTTCTAGAACTCTAAACCAAGTTTTATGCAACATGAGTGCTTATAAGTTTCTCAATGACCTTTGTACAAGTTTGACGAACTTATGAAACATCTAACAACCTGTTTCTAGTACTCTAAACCAAGTTTCATGCAACATGAGTGCTTATAAGTGTCTCAATGAGATTTGTACAAGTTTGACGAACTTATGAAACATCTAACAACGTGGTTTCTAGGACTCTATACCAAGTTTCATGCAACATGAGTGCTTATAAGTGTCTCAATGAGCTCTGTACAAGTTTGATGAACTTATGAAAGATCTAACAACGCGTTTCTAGGACTCTAAACCAAGTTTCATGCAACATGAATTGTTATAAGTGTCTCAATGAGCTTAATACAAGTTTAACGAACTTATGAAACATCTAACAACGCGTTTCCAGGACTCGGAACCAAGTTTCAGGGAACATGAGTGCTTACAAGTGTCTCAATTAGCTTTGTACAAGTTTTGAAGAACTTATGAAACATCTAACATAGCGTTTCTAGGACTCTAAACCAAGTTTCATGCAACATGAGTGGTTATAAGTGTCTCAATGAGCTTTGTACATGTTTGACGAACTTATTAAACATCTAACAACACGTTTCTAGGACTCCAAACCAAGTTTCATGCAACATTAGTGCTTATAAGTGTCTCAATGAGCTTTGTACATGTTTGACGAACTTATGAAACATCTAACAACGCGTTTCTAGGACTCTAAACTAAGTTTCATGCAACATGACTGCTTATAATTGTCTCAATGAGCTTTGTACATGTTTGACGAACTTATGAAACATCTAACATAGCGTTTCTAGGACTCTAAACCAAGTTTCATGCAACATGAGTGCTTATAAGTGTCTCAATGAGCTTTGTAAAAGTTTGACGAACTTATGAAACATCTATCAACGCGTTTTCAGGACTCTCATGCAACATGAGTGCTTATAAGTGTCTCAATGAGCTTTGTACAAGTTTGACAAATTTATGAAACATCAAACAACGCGTTTCTAGGACTCGAAACGAAGTTTCATGCAACATGAGTGCTTATAAGTGTCTCAATGAGATTTGTACAAGTTTGATGAACTTATGAAACATCTAACAACGCGTTTCTAGGACTCCAAACCAAGTTTCATGCAACATGAGTGCTTATAAGTGTCTCAATGAGCTTTGTACAAGTTTGACGAACTTATGAAACATCTAACAACGCGTTTTTAGGACTCTAAACCAAGTTTCATGCAACATGAGTGCTTATAAGTGTCTCAATGAGCTTTGTACAAGTTTGACGAACTTATGAAACATCTAACATAGCGTTTCTAGGACTCTAAACCAAGTTTCATGCAACATGAGTACTTATAAGTGTCTCAATGAGCTTTGTACAAGTTTGACGAACTTATGAAACATCTATCAACGCATTTCTAGGACTCTAAACCAAGTTTCATGCAACATGAGTGCTTATAAATGTCTCAATGAGCTTTGTACAAGTTTTGACGAACTTATGAAACATCTAACAACGCGTTTCTAGGACTCGAAACGAAGTTTCATGCAACATGAGTGCTTACAAGTGTCTCAATTAGCTTTATACAAGTTTTGACGAACATATGAATCATCTAACAACGCGTTTCTAGGACTCTAAACCACGTTTCATGCAACATGAGCGCTTATAAGTGTCTCAATGAGATTTGTACTAGTTTTACGAACTTATAAAACATCTAACAACGTGGTTGCTAGAACTCTAAACCAAGTTTCATGCAACATGAGTGCTTATAAGTGTCTCAATGAGCTTTGTACAAGTTTGACGAACTTATGAAACATCTAACAACGCGTTTCTAGAACTCGAAACCAAGTTTCATGCAACGTGAGTGCTTATAAGTGTCTCAATGAGCTTTGTACAAGTTTGACGAACTTATGAAACATCTAACACTGTGTTTCTAGAATTCGAAACCAAGTTTCATGCAACGTGAGTGCTTATAAGTGTCTCAATGAGCTTTGTACAAGTTTGACGAACTTATGAAACATCTAACAACGCGTTTCTAGGACTCTAAACCAAGTTTCATGCAACATGAGTGCTTATAAGTGTCTCAATGAGCTTTGTACAAGTTTGACGAACTTATGAAACATCTATCAACGCGTTTCTAGGACTCTAAACCAAGTTTCATGCAACATGAGTGGTTATAAATGTCTCGATGAGCTTTGTACAAGTTTGACGAACTTATGAAACATCTATCAACACGTTTCTAGGACTCGAAACAAGGTTTCATGCAACATGAGTGCTTACAAGTGTCTCAATTAGCTTTGTACAAGTTTGACAAACATATGAAACATCTAACAATGCGTTTCTAGAACTCTAAACCAGGTTTCATGCAACATGAGTGCTTATAAGTGTCTCAATGAGCTTTGTACAAGTTTTAGGAACTTATGAAACATCTAACAACGTGGTTGCTAGGACTCTAAACCATGTTTCATGCTACGTGAGTGCTTACAAGTGTCTCAATTAGCTTTAAAGAAGTTTTTACGAACATATGAAACATCTAACAACGCGTTTCTAGTATCTAAACCACGTTTTATGTTACATGAGCGCTTATAAGTGTCTCAATGAGCTTTGTACTAGTTTTACGAACTTATGAAACATCTAACAACGTGGTTGCTAGAACTCTAAACCAAGTTTCATGCAACATGAGTGCTTATAAGTGTCTCAATGACCTTTGTATAAGTTTGACGAACTTATGAAACATCTAACAACCCGTTTCTAGTACTCTAAACCAAGTTTCATGCAACATGAGTGCTTATAAGTGTCTCAATGAGATTTGTACAAGTTTGACGAACTTATGAAACATCTAACAACGTGGTTTCTAGGACTCTAAACCAATTTTCATGCAACATGAGTGCTTATAAGTGTCTCAATGAGCTCTGTACAAGTTTGATGAAATTATGAAACATTTAACAACGCGTTTCTAGGACTCTAAACCAAGTTTCATGCAAGATGAGTTGTTATAAGTGTCTCAATGAGCTTGGTACAAGTTTGACGAAATTATGAAACATCTAACAACGCGTTTCTAGGACTCGAAACCAAGTTTCATGCAACATGAGTGCTTACAAGGGTTTCAATTAGCTTTGTACAAGTTTGAAGAACTTATGAAACATCTAACAATGCGTTTCTAGGACTCTAAACCAAGTTTCATGCAACATGAGTTTTTATAAGTGTCTCAATGAGATTTGTACAAGTTTGACGACCTTATGAAACATCTAACAACGCGTTTCTAGGACTCTAAACAAGTTTCATGCAACATGAGTGCTTATAAGTGTCTCAATGAGCTTTGTACAAGTTTAACGAACTTATGAAACATCTAACATAGCGTTTCAAGGACTCTAAACCAAGTTTCATGCAACATGAGTGGTTATAAGTGTCTCAATGAGCTTTTTACAAGTTTGATGAACTTATGAAACATCTAACAACGCGTTTCTAGGACTCTAAACTAAGTTTCATGCAACATGAGTGCTTATAAGTGTCTCAATGAGCTTTGTACAAGTTTGACGAACTTATGAAACATCTATCAACGCGTTTCAAGGACTCTAAACCAAGTTTCATGCAACATGAGTGGTTATAAATGTCTCGATGAGCTTTGTACAAGTTTGACGAACTTATGAAACAATCTAACAACGCGTTTCTAGGACTCGAAACAAGGTTTCATGCAACATGAGTGCTTACAAGTGTCTCAATTAGCTTTGTACAAGTTTGACGAACATATGAAACATCTAACAATGCGTTTCTAGAACTCTAAACCAAGTTTCATGCAACATGAGTGCTTATAAGTGTCTCAATGAGCTTTGTACAAGTTTTACGAACTTATGAAACATCTAACAACGTGGTTGCTAGGACTCTAAACCAAGTTTCATGCTACGTGAGTGCTTACAAGTGTCTCAATTAGCTTTAAAGAAGTTTTTACGAACATATGAAACATCTAACAACGCGTTTCTAGTATCTAAACCACATTTCATGTTACATGAGCGCTTATAAGTGTCTCAATGAGCTTTGTACTAGTTTTACGAACTTATGAAACATCTAACAACGTGGTTGCTAGAACTCTAAACCAAGTTTCATGCAACATGAGTGCTTATAAGTGTCTCAATGACCTTTGTACAAGTTTGACGAACTTATCAAACATCTAACAACTCGTTTCTAGTACTCAAAACCAAGTTTCATGCAACATGAGTGCTTATAAGTGTCTCAATGAAATTTGTACAAGTTTGACGAACTTACGAAACATCTAACAACGTGGTTTCTAGGACTCTAAACCAAGTTTCATGCAACATGAGTGCTTATAAGTGTCTCAATGAGCTCTGTACAAGTTTGATGAAATTATGAAACATTTAACAACGCGTTTCTAGGACTCTAAACCAAGTTTCATGCAAGATGAGTTGTTATAAGTGTCTCAATGAGCTTGGTACAAGTTTGACGAACTTATGAAACATCTAACAATGCGTTTCTAGGACTCGAAACCAAGTTTCATGCAACATGAGTGCTTACAAGGGTTTCAATTAGCTTTGTACAAGTTTGAAGAATTTATTAAACATCTAACAATGTGTATCTAGGACTCTAAACCAAGTTTCATGCAACATGAGTTTTTATAAGTGTCTCAATGAGATTTGTACAAGTTCGACGAACTTATGAAACATCTAACAACGCGTTTCTAGGACTCTAAACAAGTTTCATGCAACATGAGTGCTTATAAGTGTCTCAATGAGCTTTGTACTAGTTTAACGAACTTATGAAACATCTAACATAGCGTTTCAAGGACTCTAAACCAAGTTTCATGCAACATGAGTGGTTATAAGTGTCTCAATGAGCTTTTTACAAGTTTGATGAACTTATGAAACATCTAACAACGTGTTTCTAGGACTCCAAACCAAGTTTCATGCAACATTAGTGCTTATAAGTGTCTCAATGAGCTTTGTACAAGTTTGACGAACTTATGAAACATCTAACAACTCGTTTCTAGGACTCTAAACTAAGTTTCATGCAACATGAATGCTTATAAGTGTCTCAATGAGCTTTGTACAAGTTTGACGAACTTATGAAACATCTAACAACGCGTTTCTAGGACTCTAAACCAAGTTTCATGCAACATGAGTTCATATAAGTGTCTCAATGAGCTTTGTACAAGTTTGACGAACTTATGAAACATCTATGAATGCGTTTCCAGGACTCTCATGCAACATGAGTGCTTATAAGTGTCTCAATGAGCTTTGTACAAGTTTGAATAACTTATGAAACATCAAACAACGCGTTTCTAGGACTCGAAACGAAAATATGAGTGCTTACAAGTGTCTCAATTAGCTTTATACAAGTTTTGACGAACATATGAAACATCTAACAACGCGTTTCTAGGACTCTAAACCACGTTTCATGCAACATGAGCGCTTATATGTGTCTCAATGAACTTTGTACTAGTTTTACGAACTTATGAAACATCTAACAACGTGGTTGCTAGAACTCTAAACCAAGTTTCATGTAACATGAGTGCTTATAAGTGTCTCAATAACCTTTGTACAAGTTTGACGAACTTATGAAACATCTATCAACGCGTTTCTAGGACTCTAAACCAAGTTTCATGCAAAATGAGTGCTTATAAGTGTCTCGATGAGCTTTGTACAAGTTTGACGAACTTATGAAACATCTAACAACGCGTTTATAGGACTCGAAACCAAGTTTCATGCAACATGAGTGCTTACAAGTGTCTAATTTAGCTTTGTACAAGTTTGACGAACATATGAAACATCTAACAACGCGTTTCTAGGACTCTAAACCAATTTTCATGCAACATGAGTGCTTATAAGTGTCTCAATGAGCTTTGTACAAGTTTTACGAACTTATGAAACATCTAACAACGTGTTTGCTAGGACTCTAAACCATGTTTCATGCTACGTGAGTGCTTACAAGTGTCTCAATTAGCTTTAAACAAGTTTTGACGAACATATGAAACATCTAACAACGCGTTTCTAGGACTCTAAACCACGTTTCATGAAACATGAGCGCTTATAAGTGTCTCAATTAGCTTTATACATGTTTTGACGAACATATGAAACATCTAACAACGCGTTTCTAGGACTCTAAACCACGTTTCATGAAACATGAGCGCTTATAAGTGTCTCAATTAGCTTTATACATGTTTTGACGAACATATGAAACATCTAACAACGCGTTTCTAGGACTCTAAACCACGTTTCATGAACGTTTCATGAAACATGAGCACTTATAAGTGTCTCAATGAGCTTAGTACTAGTTTTACGAACTTATGAAACATCTAACAACGTGGTTGCTAGAACTATAAACCAAGTTTCATGCAACATGAATGCTTATAAGTGTCTCAATTACCTTTGTACATATTTGAAGAACTTATGAAACATCTACCAAGGAGTTTCTAGGACTCTAAACCAAGTTTCATGCAAAATGAGTTGTTATAAGTGTCTCAATGAGATTTGTACAAGTTTGATGAAGTTATGAAACATCTAACAACGCGTTTCTAGGACTCTAAACCAGGTTTCATGCAACATGAGTTGTTATAAGTGTCTCAATGAGATTTGTACAAGTTTGACGAATTATGAAACATCTAAAAACGCGTTTCTAGGAATCTAAACCAAGTTTCATGCAACATGAGTGCTTATAAGTGTCTCAATAAGCTTTGTACAAGTTTGACGAACTTATAAAACATCTATCAATGCGTTTCCAGTACTCTAAACCAAGTTTCATGCAACATGAGTGCTTATAAGTGTCTTAATGAGCTTTGTACAAGTTTGACAAACTTATGAAACATCTAACAACGCGTTTGTAGGACTCGAAACGAAGTTTCATTCAACATGAGTGCTTACAAGTGTCTCAATTAGCTTTATACAAGTTTTGACGAACATATGAAACATCTAACAACGCGTTTCTAGGACTCTAAACCACGTTTCATGCAACATGAGCGCTTATAAGTGTCTCAATGAGCTTTGTACTATTTTACGAACTTATGAAACATCTAACAACGTGGTTGCTAGAACTCTAAACCAAGTTTCATGCAACATGTGTGCTTATAAGTGTCTCAATGACCTTTGTACAAGTTTGACGAACTTATGAAACATCTATCAACGCGTTTCTAGGACTCTAAACAAAGTTTCATGCAACATGAGTGCTTATAAGTGTCTCGATGAGCTTTGTACAAGTTTGACGAACTTATGAAACATCTAACAACGTGGTTGCTAGAACTATAAACCAAGTTTCATGCAACATGGGTTCCTATAAGTGTCTCAATGACCTTTGTACAAGTTTGACAAACTTATGAAACATCTAACATAGCGTTTCTAGGATTCTAAACCAAGTTTCATGCAACGTGAGTGCTTATAAGTGTCTCAATGAGCTTTGTACAAGTTCGACGAACTTATGAAACTTCTAACAACGCGTTTCTAGGACTCTAAACAAAGTTTCATGCAACATGAGTGCGTATAAGTGTCTCAATGAGCTTTGTACAAGTTTGACGAACTTATGAAACATCTATCAACGCGTTTCCAGGACTATAAACCAAGTTTCATGCAACATGAGTGCTTATAAGTGTCTTAATGAGCTTTGTACAAGTTTGACATCTTATGAAACATCTAACAACGCATTTGTAAGACTCGAAACGAAGTTTCATTCAACATGAGTGCTCACAAGTGTCTCAATTAGCTTTATACAAGTTTTGCCGAACATATGAAACATCTAACAACGCGTTTCTAGGACTCTAAACCACGTTTCATGCAACATGAGCGCTTATAAGTGTCTCAATGAGCTTTGTACTAGTTTTACGAACATATGAAACATCTAACAACGTGGTTGCTAGAACTCTAAACCAAGTTTCATGCAACATGTGTGCTTATAAGTGTCTCAATGACCTTTGTACAAGTTTGACGAACTTATGAAACATCTATCAACGCGTTTCTAGGACTCTAAACCAAGTTTCATGCAACATGAGTGCTTATAAGTGTCTCGATGAGCTTTGTACAAGTTTGACGAACTTATGAAACATCTAACAACGTGGTTGCTAGAACTATAAACCAAGTTTCATGCAACATGACTTCCTATAAGTGTCTCAATGACCTTTGTACAAGTTTGAGAAACTTATGAAACATCTAACATAGCGTTTCTAGGATTATAAACCAAGTTTCATGCAACGTGAGTGCTTATAAGTGTCTCAATGAGCTTTTTACAAGTTTGATGAACTTATGAAACATCTAACAACGCGTTTCTAGGACCCCAAACAAAGTTTCATGCAACATGAGTGCTTATAAGTGTCTCAATGAGCTTTGTACAAGTTTGACGAACTTATGAAACATCTAACAACGCGTTTCTAGGACTCTACACTAAGTTTCATGCAACATGACTGCTTATAAGTGGCTCAATGATCTTTGTACAAGTTTGACGAACTTATGAAACATCTAACAATGCGTTTCTAGGACTCTAAACTAAGTTTCATGCAACATGAGTGCTTATAAGTGTCTCAATGAGCTTTGTACAAATTTGACGAACTTATGAAACATCTAACATAGCGTTTCTAGGACTCTAAACCAAGTTTTATGCAACATGAGTGCTTATAAGTGTCTCAATGAGCTTTGTACAAGTTCGACGAACTTATGAAACTTCTAACAACGCGTTTCTAGGACTCTAAACAAAGTTTCATGCAACATGAGTGCGTATAAGTGTCTCAATGAGCTTTGTACAAGTTTGATGAACTTATGAAACATCTATCAACGCGTTTCCAGGACTCTAAACCAAGTTTCATGCAACATGAGTGCTTATAAGTGTCTTAATGAGCTTTGTACAAGTTTGAAAAACTTATGAAACATCTAACAACGCGTTTGTAGGACTCGAAACGAATTTTCATTCAACATAAGTGCTTACAAGTGTCTCAATTAGCTTTATACAAGTTTTGACGAACATATGAAACATCTAACAACGTGGTTGCTAGAACTCTAAACCAAGTTTCATGCAACATGTGTGCTTATAAGTGTCTCAATGACCTTTGTACAAGTTTGACGAACTTATGAAACATCTATCAACGCGTTTCCAGGACTCTAAACCAAGTTTCATGCAACATGAATGCTTATAAGTGTCTTAATGAGATTTGTACAAGTTTGACAAACTTATGAAACATCTAACAACGCGTTTGTAAGACTCGAAACGAAGTTTCATTCAACATGAGTGCTCACAAGTGTCTCAATTAGCTTTATACAAGTTTTGCCGAACATATGAAACATCTAACAACGCGTTTCTATGACTCTAAACCACGTTTCATGCAACATGAGCGCTTATAAGTGTCTTAATGAGCTTTGTACTAGTTTTACGAACTTATGAAACATCTAACAACGTGGTTCCTAGAACTCTAAACCAAGTTTCATGCAACATGTGTGCTTATAAGTGTCTCAATGACCTTTGTACAAGTTTGACGAACTTATGAAACATCTAACAACGTGGTTGCTAGAACTATAAACCAAGTTTCATGCAACATGAGTTCCTATAAGTGTCTCAATGACCTTTATACAAGTTTGACAAACTTATGAAACATCTAACATAGCGTTTCTAGGATTATAAACCAAGTTTCATGCAACGTGAGTGCTTATAAGTGTCTCAATGAGCTTTTTACAAGTTTGATGAACTTATGAAACATCTAACAACGCGTTTCTAGGACCCCAAACCAAGTTTGACGCAACATGAGTGCTTATAAGTGTCTCAATGAGCTTTGTACAAGTTTGACGAACTTATGAAACATCTAACAACGCGTTTCTAGGACTCTACACTAAGTTTCATACAACATGACTGCTTATAAGTGTCTCAATGAGCTTTGTACAAGTTTGACGAACTTATGAAACATCTAACAATGCGTTTCTAGGACTCTAAACTAAGTTTCATGCAACATGAGTGCTTATAAGTGTCTCAATGAGCTTTGTACAAATTTGACGAATTTATGAAACATCTAACATAGCGTTTCTAGGACTCCAAACCAAGTTTCATGCAACATGAGTGCTTATAAGTGTCTTAATGAGCTTTGTACAAGTTTGACAAACTTATGAAACATCTAACAACGCGTTTGTAAGACTCGAAACGAAGTTTCATTCAACATGAGTGCTCACAAGTGTCTCAATTAGCTTTACACAAGTTTTGCCGAACATATGAAACATCTAACAACGCGTTTCTAGGACTCTAAACCACGTTTCATGCAACATGAGCGCTTATAAGTGTCCCAATGAGCTTTGTACTAGTTTTACGAACTTATGAAACATCTAACAACGTGGTTCCTAGAACTCTAAACCAAGTTTCATGCAACATGTGTGCTTATAAGTGTCTCAATGACCTTTGTACAAGTTTGACGAACTTATGAAACATCTATCAACGCGTTTCTAGGACTCTAAACCAAGTTTCATGCAACATGAGTGCTTATAAGTGTCTCGATGAGCTTTGTACAAGTTTGACGAACTTATGAAACATCTAACAACGTGGTTGCTAGAACTATAAACCAAGTTTCATGCAACATGAGTTCCTATAAGTGTCTCAATGACCTTTGTACAAGTTTGACAAACTTATGAAACATCTAACATAGCGTTTCTAGGATTATAAACCAAGTTTCATGCAACGTGAGTGCTTATAAGTGTCTCAATGAGCTTTTACAAGTTTGATGAACTTATGAAACATCTAACAACGCGTTTCTAGGACCCCAAACCAAGTTTCATGCAACATGAGTGCTTATAAGTGTCTCAATGAGCTTTGTACAATTTTGACAAACTTATGAAACATCTAACAACGCGTTTCTAGGACTCTACACTAAGTTTCATGCAACATGACTGCTTATATGTGTCTCAATGAGCTTTGTACAAGTTTGACGAACTTATGAAACATCTAACAATGCGTTTCTAGGACTCTAAACTAAGTTTCATGCAACATGAGTGCTTATAAGTGTCTCAATGAGCTTTGTACAAATTTGACGAACTTATGAAACATCTAACATAGCGTTTCTAGGACTCTAAACCAAGTTTCATGCAACATGAGTGCTTATAAGTGTCTCAATGAGCTTTGTACAAGTTCGACGAACTTATGAAACTTCTAACAACGCGTTTCTAGGACTCTAAACAAAGTTTCATGCAACATGAGTGCGTATAAGTGTCTCAATGAGATTTGTACAAGTTTGATGAACTTATGAAACATCTATCAACGCGTTTCCAGGACTCTAAACCAAGTTTCATGCAACATGAGTGCTCACAAGTGTCTCAATTAGCTTTACACAAGTTTTGCCGAACATATGAAACATCTAACAACGCGTTTCTAGGACTCTAAACCACGTTTCATGCAACATGAGCGCTTATAAGTGTCTCAATGAGCTTTGTACTAGTTTTACGAACTTATGAAACATCTAACAACGTGGTTGCTAGAACTCTAAACCAAGTTTCATGCAACATGTGTGCTTATAAGTGTCTCAATGACCTTTGTACAAGTTTGACGAACTTATGAAACATCTATCAACGCGTTTCTAGGACTCTAAACCAAGTTTCATGCAAAATGAGTGCTTATAAGTGTCTCGATGAGCTTTGTACAAGTTTGACGAACTTATGAAACATCTAACAACGTGGTTGCTAGAACTATAAACCAAGTTTCATGCAACATGAGTTCCTATAAGTGTCTCAATGACCTTTGTACAAGTTTGACAAACTTATGAAACATCTAACATAGCGTTTCTAGGATTATAAACCAAGTTTCATGCAACGTGAGTGCTTATAAGTGTCTCAATGAGCTTTTTACAAGTTTGATGAACTTATGAAACATCTAACAACGCGTTTCTAGGACCCCAAACCAAGTTTCATGCAACATGAGTGCTTATAAGTGTCTCAATGAGCTTTGTACAATTTTGACAAACTTATGAAACATCTAACAACGCGTTTCTAGGACTCTACACTAAGTTTCATGCAACATGACTGCTTATATGTGTCTCAATGAGCTTTGTACAAGTTTGACGAACTTATGAAACATCTAACAATGCGTTTCTAGGACTCTAAACTAAGTTTCATGCAACATGAGTGCTTATAAGTGTCTCAATGAGCTTTGTACAAATTTGACGAACTTATGAAACATCTAACATAGCGTTTCTAGGACTCTAAACCAAGTTTCATGCAACATGAGTGCTTATAAGTGTCTCAATGAGCTTTGTACAAGTTCGACGAACTTATGAAACTTCTAACAACGCGTTTCTAGGACTCTAAACAAAGTTTCATGCAACATGAGTGCGTATAAGTGTCTCAATGAGATTTGTACAAGTTTGATGAACTTATGAAACATCTATCAACGCGTTTCCAGGACTCTAAACCAAGTTTCATGCAACATGAGTGCTCACAAGTGTCTCAATTAGCTTTACACAAGTTTTGCCGAACATATGAAACATCTAACAACGCGTTTCTAGGACTCTAAACCACGTTTCATGCAACATGAGCGCTTATAAGTGTCTCAATGAGCTTTGTACTAGTTTTACGAACTTATGAAACATCTAACAACGTGGTTGCTAGAACTCTAAACCAAGTTTCATGCAACATGTGTGCTTATAAGTGTCTCAATGACCTTTGTACAAGTTTGACGAACTTATGAAACATCTATCAACGCGTTTCTAGGACTCTAAACCAAGTTTCATGCAAAATGAGTGCTTATAAGTGTCTCGATGAGCTTTGTACAAGTTTGACGAACTTATGAAACATCTAACAACGTGGTTGCTAGAACTATAAACCAAGTTTCATGCAACATGAGTTCCTATAAGTGTCTCAATGACCTTTGTACAAGTTTGACAAACTTATGAAACATCTAACATAGCGTTTCTAGGATTATAAACCAAGTTTCATGCAACGTGAGTGCTTATAAGTGTCTCAATGAGCTTTTTACAAGTTTGATGAACTTATGAAACATCTAACAACGCGTTTCTAGGACCCCAAACCAAGTTTCATGCAACATGAGTGCTTATAAGTGTCTCAATGAGCTTTGTACAATTTTGACAAACTTATGAAACATCTAACAACGCGTTTCTAGGACTCTACACTAAGTTTCATGCAACATGACTGCTTATATGTGTCTCAATGAGCTTTGTACAAGCTTTGTACAAGTTTGACGAACTTATAGGACTCTAAACTAAGTTTCATGCAACATGAGTGCTTATAAGTGTCGTTTGTACTAGAACTTATGAAACATCTAAGGACTCTAAACCAAGTTTCATGCAACATGAGTGCTTATAAGTGTCTCAATGAGCTTTGTACAAATTTGACGAACTTATGAAACATCTAACATACGCGTTTCTAGGACTCTAAACCAAGTTTCATGCAACATGAGTGCTTATAAGTGTCTCAATGAGCTTTGTACAAGTTCGACGAACTTATGAAACTTCTAACAACGCGTTTCTAGGACTCTAAACAAAGTTTCATGCAACATGAGTGCGTATAAGTGTCTCAATGAGCTTTGTACAAGTTTGATGAACTTATGAAACATCTATCAACGCGTTTCCAGGACTCTAAACCAAGTTTCATGCAACATGAGTGCTTATAAGTGTCTTAATTAGCTTTGTACAAGTTTGAAAAACTTATGAAACATCTAACAACGCGTTTGTAGGACTCGAAACGAAGTTTCATTCAACATGAGTGCTTACAAGTGTCTCAATTAGCTTTATACAAGTTTTGACGAACATATGAAACATCTAACAACGCGTTTCTAGGACTCTGAACCACGTTTCATGCAACATGAGCGCTTATAAGTGTCTCAATGAGCTTTGTACTAGTTTTACGAACTTATGAAACATCTAACAACGTTGTTGCTAGAACTCTAAACCAAGTTTCATGCAACATGTGTGCTTATAAGTGTCTCAATGACCTTTGTACAAGTTTGACGAACTTATGAAACATCTATCAACGCGTTTCTAGGACTCTAAACCAAGTTTCATGCAACATGAGTGCTTATAAGTGTCTCGATGAGCTTTGTACAAGTTTGTTGAACTTATGAAACATCTAACAACGTGGTTGCTAGAACTATAAACCAAGTTTCATGCAACATGAGTTCCTATAAGTGTCTCAATGACCTTTGTACAAGTTTGACAAACTTATGAAACATCTAACATAGCGTTTCTAGGATTCTAAACCAAGTTTCATGCAACGTGAGTGCTTATAAGTGTCTCAATGAGCCTTTTACAAGTTTGATGAACTTATGAAACATCTAACAACGCGTTTCTAGGACTCCAAAACAAGTTTCATGCGACATGAGTGCTTATAAGTGTCTCAATGAGCTTTGTACAAGTTTGACGAACTTATCAAACATCTAACAACGCGTTTATAGGACTCTAAACTAAGTTTCATGCAACATGAGTGCTTATAAGTGTCTCAATGAGCTTTGTACAAGTTTGACGAACTTAGGAAACATCTAACATAGCGTTTCAAGGACTCTAAACCAAGTTTCATGCAACATGAGTGCTTATAAGTGTCTCAATGAGCTTTGTACAAGTTTGACGAACTTATGAAACATCTAACATAGCGTTTCAAGGACTCTAAACCAAGTATCATGAAACATGAGTGCTTATAAGTGTCTCAATGAGCTTTGTACAAGTTTGACGAACTTATGAAACATCTAACAACGCGTTTCTAGGACTCTAAACTAAGTTTCATGCAACATGAGTGCTTATAAGTGTCTCAATGAGCTTTGTACAAGTTTGACGAACTTATGAAACCTCTAACATAGCGTTTCTAGGACTCTAACCCAAGTTTCATGCAACATGAGTGGTTATAAGTGTCTCAATGAGCTTTGTACAAGTTTTATGAACTTATGAAACATCTAACAACGCGTTTCTAGGACTCCAAACCAAGTTTCATTCAACATGAGTGCTTATAAGTGTCTCAATGAGCTTTGTACAAGTTTGACGAACTTATGAAACATCTAACAACGCGTTTCTAGGACTCTAAACCAAGTTTCATGCAACATGAGTGCTTATAAGTGTCTCAATGAGCTTTGTAAAAGTTTGACGAACTTATGAAACATCTAACATAGCGTTTCTAGGACTCTAAACCAAGTTTCATGCAACATGAGTGCTTATAAGTGTCTCAATGACCTTTGTACAAGTTTGACGAACTTATGAAACATCTAACAACGTGTTTCTAGGACTCTAAACCAAGTTTCATGCAACATGAGTGCTTATAAGTGTCTCAATGAGCTTTGTACAAGTTTGACGAACTTATGAAACATCTAACAACGCGTTTCTAGGACTCGAAACCAAGTTTAATGCAACATGAGTGCTTACAAGTGTCTCAATTAGCTTTGTACAAGTTTGACGAACATATGAAACATCTAACAACGTGTTTCTAGGACTCTAAACCAAGTTTCATGCAACATGAGTTCTTATAAGTGTCTCAATGAGATTTGTACAAGTTTGACGAACTTATGAAACATCTAACATAGCGTTTCTAGGACTCTAAACCAAGTTTCATACAACATGAGTGCTTATAAGTGTTTCAATGAGCTTTTTACAATTTTTATGAACTTATGAAACATCTAACAACGCGTTTCTAGGACTCCAAACCAAGTTTCATGCAACATGAGTGCTTATAAGTGTCTCAATGAGCTTTGTAAAATTTTGACGAACTTATGAAACATCTAACAACGCGTTTCTAGGACTCTAAACCAAGTTTCATGCAACATGGCTGCGTATAAGTGTCTCATTGAGCGTTGTACAAGTTTGAAGAACTTATGAAACATCTAAAAACGCGTTTCTAGGACTCGAAACCAAGTTTCATGCAACATGAGTTCTTACAAGTGTTTCAATTAGCTTTGAACAAAATTGAAGAATTTATGAAACATCTAACAACGCGTTTCTAGGACTCTAAACCAAGTTTCATGCAACATGAGTGCTTATAAGTATCTCAATGAGCTTTGTACAAGTTTGACGAACTTATGAAACATCTAACATAGCGTTTCTGGGAATCTAACCCAAGTTTCATGCAACATGAGTGCTTATAAGTGTCTCAATGAGCTTTGTACAAGTTTGATGAACTTATGAAACATCTAACAACGCGTTTCTAGGACTCCAAACCAAGTTTCATGCAACATGAGTGCTTATAAGTGTCTCAATGAGCTTTGTACAAGTTTGACGAACTTATGAAATATCTAACAACGCGTATCTAGGACTCTAAACCAAGTTTCATGCAACATGAGTGCTTATAAGTGTCTCAATGAGCTTTGTAAAAGTTTGACGAACTTATGAAACATCTTACATAGCGTTTCTAGGACTCTAACCCAAGTTTCATGCAACATGAGTGCTTATAAGTGTCTCAATGAGCTTTTTACAAGTTTGATGAACTTATGAAACATCTAACAACGCGTTTCTAGGACTCCAAACCAAGTTTCATGCAACATGAGTGCTTATAAGTGTCTAAATGAGCTTTGTACAAGTTTGACGAACTTATGAAACATCTAACAACGCGTTTCTAGGACTCTAAACCAAGTTTCATGCAACACGAGTGCTTATAAGTATCTCAATGAGCTTTGTACAAGTTTGACGAACTTATGAAACATCTAACAACGCGTTTCTAGGACTGGAAACCAAGTTTCATGCAACATGAGTGCTTATAAGTGTCTCGATGAGCTTTGTACAAGTTTGACGAACTTATGAAACATCTAACAACGCGTTTCTAGGACTCGAAACCAAGTTTAATGCAACATGAGTGCTTACAAGTGTCTCAATTAGCTTTGTACAAGTTTGACGAACATATGAAACATCTAACAACGTGTTTCTAGGACTCTAAACCAAGTTTCATGCAACATGAGTGCTTATAAGTGTCTCAATGAGCTTTGTACAAGTTTGACGAACTTATGAAATATCTAACAACGCGTATCTAGGACTCTAAACCAAGTTTCATGCAACATGAGTGCTTATAAGTGTCTCAATGAGCTTTGTAAAAATTTGACGAACTTATGAAACATCTAACATAGCGTTTCTAGGACTCTAAACCAAGTTTCATGCAACATGAGTGCTTATAAGTGTCTCAATGAGCTTTTTACAAGTTTGATGAACTTATGAAACATCTAACAACGCGTTTCTATAACTCCAAACCAAGTTTCATGCAACATGAGTGCTTATAAGTGTCTAAATGAGCTTTGTACAAGTTTGACGAACTTATGAAACATCTAACAACGCGTTTCTAGGACTCTAAACCAAGTTTCATGCAACACGAGTGCTTATAAGTATCTCAACGAGCTTTTTACAAGTTTGACGAACTTATGAAACATCTAACAACGCGTTTCTAGGACTCGAAACCAAGTTTCATGCAACATGAGTGCTTATAAATTTCTCAATGACCTTTGTACAAGTTTGACGAACTTATGAAACATCTAACAACGTGTTTCTAGGACTCTAAACCAAGTTTCATGCAACATGAGTGCTTATAAGTGTCTCAATGAGCTTTGTACAAGTTTGACGAACTTATGAAACATCTAACAACGCGTTTCTAGGACTGGAAACCAAGTTTCATGCAACATGAGTGCTTATAAGTGTCTCGATGATCTTTGTACAAGTTTGACGAACTTATGAAACATCTAACAACGCGTTTCTAGGACTCGAAACCAAGTTTAATTCAACATGAGTGCTTACAAGTGTCTCAATTAGCTTTGTACAAGTTTGACGAACATATGAAACATCTAACAACGTGTTTCTAGGACTCTAAACCAAGTTTCATGCAACATGAGTTCTTATAAGTGTCTCAATGAGATTTTTACAAGTTTGACGAACTTATGAAACATCTAACATAGCGTTTCTAGGACTCTAAACCAAGTTTCATACAACATGAGTGCTTATAAGTGTTTCAATGAGCTTTTTACAAGTTTGATGAACTTATGAAACATCTAACAACGCGTTTCTAGGACTCCAAACCAAGTTTCATGCAACATGAGTGCTTATAAGTGTCTCAATGAGCTTTGTAAAATTTTGACGAACTTATGAAACATCTAACAACGCGTTTCTAGGACTCTAAACCAAGTTTCATGCAACATGAGTGCTTATAAGTATATCAATGAGCTTTTTACAAGTTTGACGATCTTATGAAACATCTAACAACGCGTTTCTAGGACTCGAAACGAAGTTTCATGCAACATGAGTGCTTACAAGTGTCTCAATTAGCTTTGTACAAGTTTGACGAACTTATGAAACATCTAACAACGCGTTTCTAGGACTCAAAACCATGTTTCATGCAACATGAGTGCTTAAAAGTGTTTCAATTAGCTTTGTACATGTTTGAAGAACTTATGAAACATCTAACAACGCGTTTCTAGGACTCTAAACCAAGTTTCATGCAACATGAGTTGTTATAAGTGTCTCACTGAGATTTCTAAAAGTTTGACGAACTTATGAAACATCTAACAACGCGTTTCTAGGACTCTAAACCAAGTTTCATGCAACATGAATGATTATAAGTGTCTCAATAAGTTTTGTTTAAGTTTCATGAAATTATGAAACATCTAAGAACGCGTATCTAGGACTCTAAACCAAGTTTCATGCAACATGAATGGTTATAAGTGTCTCAATGAGCTTTGTACAAGTTTGAAGAACTTTTGAAACACCTAACAATGCGTTTCTAGGACTCTAAACCAAGTTTCATGCAACATGAGTGGTTATAAGTGTCTCAATGAGTTTTGTACAAGTTTGACGAACTTATGAAACATCTAACAACGCGTTTCTAGGACTCTAAACCAAGTTTCATGCAACATGAGTGGTTATAAGTGTCTCAATGAGCTTTGTACAAGTTTGACGAACTTATGAAACATCTAACAACACGTTTCTAGGACTCTAAACCAAGTTTCATGCAACATGAGTGGTTATAAGTGTCTCAATGAGCTTGGTACAAGTTTGACGAACTTATGAAACATCTAACAACGCGTTTCTAGGACTCTAAACCAAGTTTCATGCAACATGGGTGGTTATAAGTGTCTCAATGAGCTTTGTACAAGTTTGACGAACTTATGAAACATCTAACAACGCGTTTCTAGGACTCTAAACCAAGTTTCATGCAACATGAGCGCTTATAAGTATCTCAATAAGCTTTGTACTAGTTTTACGAACTTATGAAACATCTAACAACGTGGTTGCTAGAACTCTAAACCAAGTTTCATGCAACATGAGTGGTTATAAGTGTCTCAATGAGCTTTGTACAAGTTTGACGAACTTATGAAACATCTAACAACACGTTTCTAGGACTCTAAACCAAGTTTCATGCAACATGAGTGGTTATAAGTGTCTCAATGAGCTTTGTACAAGTTTGACGAACTTATGAAACATCTAACAACGCGTTTCTAGGACTCTAAACCAAGTTTCATGCAACATGAGTGGTTATAAGTGTCTCAATGAGCTTTGTACATGTTTGACGAACTTATGAAACATCTACCAACGCGTTTCTAGTACTCTAAACCAAGTTTCATGCAACATGAGTGCTTATAAGTGTCTCAATGAGCTTTGTACAAGTTTGACGAACTTATGAAACATCTAACAACGAATTTCTAGTACTCTAAACCAAGTTTCATGCAACATGAGTGCTTATAAGTGTCTCAATGAGATTTGTACAAGTTTGACGAAATTATGAAACATCTAACAACGTGGTTTCTAAACTCTAAACCAAGTTTCATGCAACATGAGCGCTTATAAGTGTCTCAATGACCTTTGTACTAGTTTTACGAACTTATGAAACATCTAACAACGTGGTTGCTAGAACTATAAACCAAGTTTCATGTAACATGAGTTCCTATAAGTGTTTCAATGACCTTTGTACAAGTTTGACGAACTTATGAAACATCTAACAACGCGTTTCTAGTACTCTAAACCAAGTTTCATGCAACATGAGTGCTTATAAGTGTCTCAATGAGATTTGTACAAGTTTGACGAAATTATGAAACATCTAACAACGTGGTTTCTAGGACTCTAAACCAAGTTTCATGCAACATGAGTGTTTATAAGTGTCTCAATGAGCGTTGTACAAGTTTGACGAACTTATGAAACATCTAAAAACGCGTTTCTAGGACTCGAAACCAAGTTTCATGCAACATGAGTTCTTACAAGTGTTTCAATTAGCTTTGTACAGAATTGAAGAATTTATGAAACATCTAACAACGCGTTTTTAGGACTCTAAACCAAGTTTCATGCAACATTACTTGTTATAAGTGTCTCAATGAGATTTGTACAAGTTTGACGAACTTATGAAACATTTAAAAACATGTTTCTAGGACTCTAAACCAGGTTTCATGCAACATGAGTGCGTATAAGTGTCTCAATGAGCTTTTTACAGGTTTGACGAACTTATGAAACATTTATCAACGCGTTTCTAGGACTCTAACCCAATTTTCATGCAACATGAGTGCTCATACGTGTCTCAATGAGCTTTGTAGAAGTTTGACGAACTTATGAAATATCTAACAACGCGTTTCTAGGACTCAAAACCAAGTTTCATGCAACATGAGTGCTTACAAGTGTTTCAATTAGCTTTGTACATGTTTGAAGAACTTATGAAACATCTAACAACGCGTTTCTAGGACTTTAAACCAAGGTTCATGCAACATGAGTTGTTATAAGTGTCTCAATGAGATTTCTAAAAGTTTGACGAACTTATGAAACATCTAACAACGCGTTTCTAGGACTCTAAACCAAGTTTTATGCAACATGAGTACTTATAAGTGTCTCAATAAGCTTTGTACAAGTTTCATGAAATTATGAAACATCTAACAACGCGTTTCAAGGACTCTAAACCAAGTTTCATGCAACATGAGTGGTTATAAGTGTCTCAATGAGCTTTGTACAAGTTTGACGAACTTATGAAACATCTAACAACACGTTTCTAGGACTCTAAACCAAGTTTCATGCAACATGAGTGGTTATAACTGTCTCAATGAGCTTTGTACAAGTTTGACGAACTTATGAAACATCTAACAACGCGTTTCTAGGACTCTAAACCAAGTTTCATGCAACATGAGCGCTTATAAGTGTGTCAATAAGTTTTGTACTAGTTTTACGAACTTATGAAACATCTAACAACGTGGCTGCTAGAACCCTAAACCAAGTTTCATGCAACATGAGTGCTTATAAGTGTCTCAATGACCTTTGTAAAAGTTTGTCAAACTTATGAAACATTTAACAACTTGTTTCTAGTACTCTAAACCAAGTTTCATGAAACATGAGTGCTTATAAGTGTCTCAATGAGCTTTGTACACGTTTGACGAACTTATGAAACATCTAACAACGCGTTTCTAGTACTCTAAACCAAGTTTCATGCAACATGATTGCTTATAAGTGTCTCAATGAGATCTGTACAAGTTTGACGAAATTATGAAACATCTAACAACGTGGTTTCTAAGACTCTAAACCAAGTTTCATGCAACATGAGCGCTTATAAGTGTCTCAATGACCTTTGTACTAGTTTTACGAACTTATGAAACATCTAACAACGTGGTTGCTAGAACTATAAAAGTTTGACGAAATTATGAAACATCTAACAACGCGTTTCTAGGACTGGAAACCAAGTTTCATGCAACATGAGTGCTTACAAGTGTTTCAATTATCTTTGTACAAGTTTGACGAATTTATGAAACATATAACAACGCGTTTTTAGGACTCTAAACCAAGTTTCATGCAACATGAGTTGTTATAAGTTTCTCAGTGAGCTTTGTACAAGTTTGACGAAATTATGAAACATGTAACAACGCGTTTCTAGGACTCGAAACAAAGTTTCATGCAACATGAGTGCTTACAAGTGTCTCAATTAGCTTTATACAAGTTTTGACGAACATATGAAACATCTAACAACGCGTTTTTAGGACTCTAAACCAAGTTTCATACAACATGACTTGTTATAAGTGTCTCAATGAGATTTGTACAAGTTTGACGAACTAATGAAACATCTAAAAACATGTTTCTAGGACTCTAAACCAAGTTTCATGCAACATGAGTGCGTATAAGTGTCTCAATGAGCTTTTTACAGGTTTGACGAACTTATGAAACATCTAACAACGCGTTTCTAGGACTCTAAACTAAGTTTCATGCAACATGAGTGGTTATAAGTGTCTCAATGAGCTTTGTACAAATTTTACGAACTTATGAAACATCTAACAACGCGTTTCTAGGACTCTAAACCAAGTTTCATGCAACATGAGTGGTTATAAGTGTCTCAATGAGCTTTGTACAAGTTTGACGAACTTATGAAACATCTAACAACGCGTTTCTAGGAGTCTAAACCAAGTTTCATGCAACATGAGTGGTTATAAGTGTCTCAATGAGCTTTGTACAAGTTTGACGAACTTATGAAACATCTAACAACGCGTTTCTAGGACTCTTAACCAAGTTTCATGCAACATGAGCGCTTATAAGTGTCTCAATAAGCTTTGTACTAGTTTTACGAACTTATGAAATATCTCACAACGTGGTTGCTAGAACTCTAAACCAAGTTTCATGCAACATGAGTGCTTATAAGTGTCTCAATGACCTTTTGTAAAAGTTTGACAAACTTATGAAACATCTACCAACGCGTTTCTAGTACTCTAAACCAAGTTTCATGCAACATGAGTGCTTATAAGTGTCTCAATGAGCTTTGTACAAGTTTGACGAACTTATGAAACATCTAACAACGCATTTCTAGTACTCTGAACCAAGTTTCATGCAACATGAGTGCTTATAAGTGTCTAAATGAGATTTGTACAAGTTTGACGAAATTATGAAACATCTAACAACGTGGTTTCTAAGACTCTAAACCAAGTTTCATGCAACATGAGCGCTTATAAGTGTCTCAATGACCTTTGTACTAGTTTTACAAACATATGAAACATCTAACAACGTGGTTGCTAGAACTATAAACCAAGTTTCATGCAACATGAGTTCCTATAAGTGTCTCAATGACCTTTGTACAAGTTTGACGAACTTATGAAACATCTAACAACGCGTTTCTAGTACTATAAACCAAGTTTCATGCGACATGAATGCTTATAAGTGTCTCAATGAGATTTGTACAAATTTGACGAAATTATGAAACATCTAACAACGTGGTTTCTAGGACTCTAAACCAAGTTTCATGCAACATGAGTGTTTATAAGGGTCTCAATGAGCGTT
Organism: Cochlearia excelsa; assembly: GCA_963556525.1. Lineage (NCBI taxonomy): Eukaryota > Viridiplantae > Streptophyta > Magnoliopsida > Brassicales > Brassicaceae > Cochlearia > Cochlearia excelsa. The sequence goes on along the minus strand of OY748327.1, from coordinate 30,188,504 downwards.
GTACAAGTTTGACGAACTTATGAAACATCTAAAAACGCGTTTCTATGACTCGAAACCAAGTTTCATGCAACATGAGTTCGTACAAGTGTTTCAATTAGCTTTGTACAAAATTGAAGAATTTATGAAACATCTAACAACGCGTTTTTAGGACTCTAAACCAAGTTTCATACAACATGACTTGTTATAAGTGTCTCAATGAGATTTGTACAAGTTTGACGAACTAATGAAACATCTAAAACATGTTTCTAGGACTCTAAACCAAGTTTCATGCAACATGAGTGCGTATAAGTGTCTCAATGAGCTTTTTACAGGTTTGACGAACTTATGAAACATTTATCAACGCGTTTCTAGGACTCTAACCCAATTTTCATGCAACATGAGTGTTTATACGTGTCTCAATGAGCTTTGTAGAAGTTTGACAAACTTATGAAACATCTAACAACGCGTTTCTAGGACTCAAAACCAAGTTTCATGCAACATGAGTGCTTACAAGTGTTTCAATTAGCTTTGTACATGTTTGAAGAACTTATGAAACATCTAACACCGCGTTTCTAGGACTCTAAACCAAGGTTCATGCAACATGAGTTGTTATAAGTGTCTCAATGAGATTTATAAAAGTTTGACGAACTTATGAAACATCTAACAACGCGTTTCTAGGATTCTAAACCAAGTTTTATGCAACATGAGTACTTATAAGTGTCTCAATAAGCTTTGTACAAGTTTCATGAAATTATGAAACATCTAACAACGCGTTTCTAGGACTCTAAACCAAGTTTCATGCAACATGAGTGGTTATAAGTGTCTCAATGAGCTTTGTACAAGTTTGACGAACTTATGAAACATCTAACAACGCGTTTCTAGGACTCTAAACCAAATTTCATGCAACATGAGTGGTTATAACTGTCTCAATGAGCTTTGTACAAGTTTGACGAACTTATGAAACATCTAACAACGCGTTTCTAGGACTCTAAACCAAGTTTCATGCAACATGAGCGCTTATAAGTGTCTCAATAAGTTTTGTACTAGTTTTACGAACTTATGAAACATCTAACAACGTGGCTGCTAGAACCCTAAACCAAGTTTCATGCAACATGAGTGCTTATAAGTGTCTCAATGACCTTTGTAAAAGTTTGTCAAACTTATGAAACATTTAACAACTTGTTTCTAGTACTCTAAACCAAGTTTCATGAAACATGAGTGCTTATAAGTGTCTCAATGAGCTTTGTACACGTTTGAAGAATTTATGAAACATCTAACAACGCGTTTTTAGGACTCTAAACCAAGTTTCATGCAACATGAGTTGTTATAAGTGTCTCAATGAGATTTGTACAAGTTTGACGAATTTATGAAACATATAACAACGCGTTTTTAGGACTCTAAACCAAGTTTCATGCAACATGAGTTGTTATAAGTGTCTCAATGAGCTTTGTACAAGTTTGACGAACTTATGAAACATCTAACAACGCGTTTCTAGGACTCGAAACAAAGTTTCATGCAACATGAGTGTTTACAAGTGTCTCAATTAGCTTTATACAAGTTTTGACGAACATATGAAACATCTAACAACGCGTTTCTAGGACTCTAAACTAAGTTTCATGCAACATGAGTGCTTATAAGTGTCTCGATGAGCTTTGTACAAGTTTGACGAACTTATGAAACATCTAACAACGCGTTTCTAGGACTCTAAACTAAGTTTCATGCAACATGAGTGCTTATAAGTGTTTCAATGAGCTTTGTACAAGTTTGACGAATGTATTAAACATATAACATAGCGTTTCTAGGACTGTAAACCAAGTTTCATGCAACATGAATGCTTATAAGTGTCTCAATGAGCTTTGTACAAGTTTGACGAACTTATGAAACATCTAACAACGCGTTTCTAGGACTCCAAACCAAGTTTCATGCAACATGAGTGCCTAGAAGTGTCTCAATGAGCTTTTTACAAGTTTGACGAACTTATGAAACATCTAACAACGCGTTTCTAGGACTCGAAACGTAGTTTTCATGCAACATGAGTGCTTACAAGTGTCTCAATTAGCTTTGTACAAGTTTGACGAACTTATGAAACATCTAACAACACGTTTCTAGGACTCGAAACCAAGTTTCATGCAACATGAGTGCGTATAAGTGTCTCAATGATCTTTGTACAAGTTTGACGAACTTATGAAACATCTATCAATGCGTTTCTAGGACTCTAAACCAAGTTTCATGCAACATGAGTCCTTATAAGTGTCTCAATGAGCTTTGTACAAGTTTGACGAACTTATGAAACATCTAACAACGCGTTTCTAGGACTTGAAACGAAGTTTCATGCAACATGAGTGCTTACAAGTGTTTCAATTAGCTTTGTACAAGTTTTAAGAATTTATGAAACATCTAACAACGCGTTTCTAGGACTCTAAAATAAGTTTCATGGAACATGAGTTGTTATAAGTGTCTCAATGAGATTTGTACAAGTTTGACGAACGTATGAAACATCTAACAACGCGTTTCTAGGACTCTAAACCAAGTTTCATGCAACACGAGTGCTTATAAGTGTCTCAATAAGCTTTGTAGAAGTTTGACGAACTTATGCAACATCTATTAACGCGTTTCTAGGACTCTAAACTAAGTTTAATGCAACATGAGTGTTTATAAGTGTCTCAATGAGGTTTGTACAAGTTTGACGAACTTATGAAACATCTAACAACGCGTTTCTAGGACTCGAAACCAAGTTTCATGCAACATGAGTTCTTATAAGTGTCTCAATGAGCTTTGTACAAGTTTGACGAACTTATGAAACATCTAACAACACGTTTCTAGGACTCTAAACCAAGTTTAATGCAACATGAGTGCGTATAAGTGTCGCAATTAGCTTTGTACAAGTTTGACGAACTTATGAAACATCTAAAAACGCGTTTCTAGGACTCGAAACCAAGTTTCATGCAACATGAGTGCTTACAAGTGTTTCAATTAGCTTTGTACAAGTTTGAAGAATTTATGAAACATCTAACAACGCCTTTCTAGGACTCTAAACCAAGTTTCATGCAACATGAGTTGTTATAAGTGTCTCAATGAGATTTGTACAAGTTTGACGAACATATGAAACATCTAACAACGCGTTTCTAGGACTCTAAACCAAGTTTCATGCAACATGAGTGCTTATAAGTGTCTCAATAAGCTTTGTACAAGTTTGACGAACTTATGAAACATCTATCAACGCGTTTCTAGGACTCTAAACTAAGTTTAATGCAACATGAGTGCTTATAAGTGTCTCAATGAGCTTTGTACAAGTTTAACGAACTTATGAAACATCTAACAACGCGTTTCTAGGACTCGAAACCAAGTTTCATGCAACATGAGTTCTTATAAGTGTCTCAATGAGCATTGTACAAGTTTGACGAACTTATGAAATATCTAACAGCGTGGTTGCTAGAACTCTAAACCAAGTTTCATGCAACATGAGTGCTTATAAGTGTCTCAATGACCTTTGTACAAGTTTGACGAACTTATGAAACATCTAACAACGCGTTTCTAGTACTCTAAACCAAGTTTCATGCAACATGAGTGCTTATAAGTGTCTCAATGAGCTTTATACAAGTTTAACAAACTTATGAAACATCTAACAACGCGTTTCTAGGACTCTAAACTAAGTTTCATGCAACATGAGTTCTTATAAGTGTCTCAATAAGAATTGTACAAGTTTTACTAACTTATGAAACATCTATCAACGCGTTTCTAGGACTCTAAACAAAGTTTCAAGCAACATGAGTGCTTATAAGTGTCTCAATGAGCTTTGTACAAGTTTTACGAACTTATGAAACATCTTACAACGCTTTTCTAGAACTCGAAACCAAGTTTCATGCAACATGAGTGCTTAAAAGTGTTTCAATTAGCTTTGTACATGTTTGAAGAACTTATGAAACATCTAACAACGCGTTTCTAGGACTCTAAACCAAGTTTCATGGAACATGAGTTGTTATAAGTGTCTCAATGAGATTTGTACAAGTTTGACGAACTTATGAAGCATCTAACAACGCGTTTCTAGGACTCTAAACCAAGTTTCATGCAACATGAGTGCTTATAAGTGTCTCAATGAGCTTTGTACAAGTTTGACGAACTTATGAAACATCTAACATAGCGTTTCTAGGACTCTAAACCAAGTTTCATGCAAAATGAGTGCTTATAAGTGTCTCAATGAGCTTTTTACAAGTTTGATGACCTTATGAAACATCTAACAACGCGTTTCTAGGACTCCAAACCAAGTTTCATGCAACATGAGTGCTTATAAGTGTCTCAATGAGCTTTGTACAAGTTTGACGAACTTATGAAACATCTAACAACGCATTTATAGGACTCTAAACTAAGTTTCATGCAACATGAGTGCTTATAAGTGTCTCAATGAGCTTTGTACAAGTTTGACGAACTTATGAAACATCTAACAACGCGTTTCTAGGACTCTAAACTAAGTTTCATGCAACATGAGTGCTTTTAAGTGTTTCAATGAGCTTTGTACAAGTTTGACGAATGTATTAAACATATAACATAGCGTTTCTAGGACTGTAAACCAAGTTTCATGCAACATGAATGCTTATAAGTGTCTCAATGAGCTTTGTACAAGTTTGACGAACTTATGAAACATCTAACAACGCGTTTCTAGGACTCGAAACCAAGTTTCATGCAACATGAGTGCTTACAAGTGTTTCAATTCGCTTTGTACAAGTTTGAAGAATTTATGAAACATCTAAAAACGCGTTTTTAGGACTCTAAACCAAGTTTCATGCAACATGAGTTGTTATAAGTGTCTCAATGAGATTTGTACAAGTTTGACGAATTTATGAAACATCTAACAACGCGTTTCTAGGACTCGAAACCAAGTTTCATGCAACATGAGTGCTTATAAGTGTCTCAATGAGCTTTGTACAAGTTTGACAAACTTATGAAACATCTAACAACGCGTTTCTAGGACTCGAAACCAAGTTTCATTCAACATGAGTGCTTACAAGTGTCTCAATTAGCTTTGTACAAGTTTGGTGAACTTACGAAACATCTAAAAACGCGTTTCTAGGACTCTAAAACAAGTTTCATGCAACATGAGTGCTTATAAGTGTCTCAATAAGCGTTGTACAAGTTTGACGAACTTATGAAACATCTAACAACGCGTTTCTAGGACTCTAAACCAAGTTTCATGCAACATGAGTGCTTACAAGTGTCTCAATTAGCTTTGTACAAGTTTGACGAACTTATGAAACATCTAACAACACGTTTCTAGGACTCGAAACGAAGTTTCATGCAACATGAGTGCTTACAAGTGTCTCAATGAGATTTGTACAAGTTTGACGAACTTATGAAACAACTAACAACGCATTTCTAGGACTCTAAACCAAGTTTCATGCAACATGAGTTCTTATAAGTGTCTCAATGAGCTTTGTACAAGTTAGATGAACTTATGAAACATCTAACAACGCGTTTCTAGGACTCCAAACCAAGTTTCATGCAATATGAGTGCGTATAACTGTCTCAATGAGCTTTGTACAATTTTGACGAACTTATGAAACATCTAACAACGCGTTTCTAGGACTCTAAACTAAGTTTCATGCAACATGAGTGCTTATAAGTGTCTCAATGCGCTTTGTACAAGTTTGACGAACTTATGAAACATCTAACATAGCGTTTCTAGGACTCTAAACCAAGTTTCAAGCATCATGAGTGCTTATAAGTGTCTCAATGATCTTTGTACAAGTTTGATGAACTTATGAAACATCTAACAACGCGTTTCTAGGACTCCAAACCAAGTTTCATGCAACATAAGTGCTTATAAGTGTCTCAATGAGCTTTGTACAAGTTTGACGAACTTATGAAAAATCTAACAACGCGTTTCTAGGACTCGAAACCAAGTTTCGTGCAACATGAGTGCTTACAAGTGTTTCAATTCGCTTTGTACAAGTTTGAAGAATTTATGAAACATCTAAAAACGCGTTTTTAGGACTCTAAACCAAGTTTCATGCAACATGAGTTGTTATAAGTGTCTCAATGAGATTTGTACAAGTTTGACGAATTTATGAAACATCTAACAACGCGTTTCTAGGACTCGAAACCAAGTTTCATGCAACATGAGTGCTTATAAGTGTCTCAATGAGCTTTGTACAAGTTTGACGAACTTATGAAACATCTAACAACGCGTTTCTAGGACTCGAAACCAAGTTTCATGCAACATGAGTGCTTACAAGTGTCTCAATTAGCTTTGTACAAGTTTGGTGAACTTATGAAACATCTAAAAACGCGTTTCTAGGACTCTAAACCAAGTTTCATGCAACATGAGTGCTTATAAGTGTCTCAATAAGCGTTGTACAAGTTTGACGAACTTATGAAACATCTAACAACGCGTTTCTAGGACTCTAAACCAAGTTTCATGCAACATGAGTGCTTACAAGTGTCTCAATTAGCTTTGTACAAGTTTGACGAACTTATGAAACATCTAACAACACGTTTCTAGGACTCGAAACGAAGTTTCATGCAAGATGAGTGCTTACAAGTGTCTCAATGAGATTTGTACAAGTTTGACGAACTTATGAAACAACTAACAACGCGTTTCTAGGACTCTAAACCATGTTTCATGCAACATGAGTTCTTATAAGTGTCTCAATAAGAGTTGTACAATTTTTACTAACTTATGAAACATCTATCAACGCGTTTCTAGGACTCTAAAAAAAGTTTCAAGCAACATGAGTGCTTATAAGTGTCTCAATGAGCTTTGTACAAGTTTTACGAACTTATGAAACATCTTACAACGCTTTTCTAGAACTCGAAACCAAGTTTCATGCAACATGAGTGCTTAAAAGTGTTTCAATTAGCTTTGTACATGTTTGAAGAACTTATGAAACATCTAACAACGCGTTTCTAGGACTCTAAACCAAGTTTCATGGAACATGAATTGTTATAAGTGTCTCAATGAGATTTGTACAAGTTTGACGAACTTATGAAGCATCTAACAACGCGTTTCTAGGACTCTAAACCAAGTTTCATGCAATATGAGTGCTTATAAGTGTCTCAATGAGCTTTGTACAAGTTTGACGAACTTATGAAACATCTAACATAGCGTTTCTAGGACTCTAAACCAAGTTTCATGCAAAATGAGTGCTTATAAGTGTCTCAATGAGCTTTTTACAAGTTTGATGACCTTATGAAACATCTAACAACGCGTTTCTAGGACTCCAAACCAAGTTTCATGCAACATGAGTGCTTATAAGTGTCTCAATGAGCTTTGTACAAGTTTGACGAACTTATGAAACATCTAACAACGCATTTATAGGACTCTAAACTAAGTTTCATGCAACATGAGTGCTTATAAGTGTCTCAATGAGCTTTGTACAAGTTTGACAAACTTATGAAACATCTAACATAGCGTTTCTAGGACTCTAAACCAAGTTTCATGCCACATGACTTCTTATAAGTGTCTCAATGAACTTTGTAGAAGTTAGATGAACTTATGAAACATCTAACAACGCGTTTCTAGGACTCCAAACCAAGTTTCATGCAATATGAGTGCGTATAAGTGTCTCAATGAGCTTTGTACTAGTTTGACGAACTTATGAAACATCTAACAACGCGTTTCTAGGACTCTAAACTAAGTTTCATGCAACATGAGTGCTTATAAGTGTCTCAATGCGCTTTGTACAAGTTTGACGAACTTATAAAACATCTAACATAGCGTTTCTAGGACTCTAAACCAAGTTTCATGCATCATTAGTGCTTATAAGTGTCTCAATGATCTTTGTACAAGTTTGATGAACTTATGAAACATCTAACAACGCGTTTCTAGGACTCCAAACCAAGTTTCATGCAACATAAGTGCTTATAAGTGTCTCAATGAGCTTTGTACAAGTTTGACGAACTTATGAAACATCTAACAACGCGTTTCTAGGACTCTAAACCAACTTTCATGCAACATGAGTGCTTATAAGTATCTCAATGAGCTTTTACAACTTTGACGAACTTATGAAACATCTAACAACGGGTTTCTAGGACTCGAAACGAAGTTTCATGCAACATGAGTGCTTACAAGTATCTCAAATAGCATTGTACAAGTTTGACGAACTTATGAAACATCTAACAACGCGTTTCTAGGACTCTAAACCAAGTTTCATGCAACATGAGTGCGTATAAGTGTCTCAATGAGCTTTGTACAAGTTTGACGAACTTATGAAACATCTATCAACGCGTTTCTAGGACTCTAAACCAATTTTCATGCAACATAAGTGCTTATAAGTGTCTCAATGAGCTTTGTACAAGTTTGACGAACTTATGAAACATCTAAAAACGCGTTTCTAGTAGTCGAAACCAAGTTTCATGCAACATGAGTGCTTACAAGTGTTTCAATTTGCTTTGTACAAGTTTGAAGAATTTATGAAACATCTAACAACGCGTTTCTAGGACTCTAAACCAAGTATCATGCAACATGAGTTGTTATAAGTGTCTCAATGAGATTTGTACAAGTTTGACGAACTTATGAAACATCTAACAACGCGTTTCTAGGACTCTAAACCAAGTTTCATGCAACATGAGTGCTTATAAGTGTCTCAATGAGCTTTCTACAAGTTTGACGAACTTATGAAACATCTATCAACGCGTTTCTAGGACTCTAAACTAAGTTTCATGCAACATGAGTGCTTATAAGTGTCTCAATGAGATTTGTACAAGTTTGACGAACTTATGAAACATCTAACAACGCGTTTCTAGGACTCGAAACCAAGTTTCATGCAACATGAGTCCTTATAAGTGTCTCAATGATCTTTGTACAAGTTTGACGAACTTATGAAACATCTAACAACGCGTTTATAGGACTCGAAACAAAGTTTCATGCAACATGATTGCTTATAAGTGTCTCAATAAGCTTTGTACAAGTTTGATGAACTTATGAAACATCTAAAAACGCGTTTCTAGTACTCGAAATCAAGTTTCATGCAACATGAGTGCTTATAAGTGTCTCAATGAGCTTTGTACAAGTTTGACGAACTTATGAAATATCTAACAACGCGTTTCTAGTATTGAAACTGATGTCTAAATCTTCTAAGGCATTAGTAGTTATGGTTACGTGGAGTACAAGCCAAGCCGAGTGTAACCGAGACCTAAAATAAGGAAGACCAAAGGAGAAAGTCAAGTTTACATGGGTAAATACCGTCTAAAGGTAAACCGAGAGAAGGAAGAAAAATTACCGAGCACCGTGTACCGCAGTACGGAGAATCATCGGGCGCCAGCTGCGATACCGGAAAAAAATGATCGGGCTCCCACATGCCGGTACGCGGCTCCAACGGTTATGTTGACCAAAACCGTGTGGCTGATAAACGAGATTTTACCCCGTTTAATCTAATGTCTCAATTGTAGTACTTGAGGTCAATCCGAATCGGGAGCAATTAAATTACTAAAGTTTGCAAGGAATCAATCTTAGTCTAAGCAATTTAAAAGATGGTTTTGTTTATGTAATTTTGTAAAGATTAACAAAGAAATAAATCGAAATTGCAAGTTGTAAAGATTCAAATTAAAAAGCTAAACAACCGAGGTCGGGGTACTTTAACGGGTTCATCAACTTTCGGTTTTTCGATGTCTTTTATAAAAGTACTTTAAGGTTTTGAAAACGATTTTAGATCAATCCACTCTCGTGACAGAGATCCTTTTCCTAACAAGTAAACTAAAACAATATCTTGGATAGTTTAAATTTTAGAAAACATTAATGTTCAGATCAATTCAACCACTAAACTTATTAACACAGATCTCTCGGTTAAGCTAGGTTTAGTTCTAGGGTAATTGTTCAGGAATCCTCACAGACCTCTCGGTTGTGAACTTTCCTGGGTTCTATCAATTGATTGATCAGGTCAATTAAAGCATTAAGATTGTTACACTAGATTAAAGTTTTATCAGGTTTTAAGTTCTAGACATCGATCAACCCTAGAGTTGATTCACCCTTTTTCCCCCAACCTAATTGTCTATGGGAAACTACTCACTAAGCATATTGAAATTCAAAGCAATTAAATTCAAAGAAAGCAATAACATAAACAAAGACAAGAGAGTAAAGAGTTCAAAAAAATCTTATTGATGACGAAGACTACAAAGGTGGCCAAGAAGCAATCACCAAGAATCTCCAATGTCAAAGCAAAAACAAAGCGATGAAGAAAAAGAAAAACAAAACTAAGAGATAGAATAATTGTCAAAACATAAAACAAAACCCTAATATAGTCTTGAACCATAAAATAAAGGAAAACCCATTGGTTTAGGAATTATTTTCCTAATTAAAACATGAAAACCGGATTTCCTTTTAATTTTCGCAGCCTGTATCGGTCAAGTGAAACCGATACAGACTGGTCGATATCCGTGCTTCGTCTTCGTTTCCTTCGTATCGGCCAGGTCAAGCCGATACAACAAGTCGATATAAGTGCTTCTTCCTCTTTTCCTCTGTATCGGCCACTCCAAACCGATACAGCATGTCGATATGCATCTTCAGGTTCTTTTTCTCTTGTATCGGCCACTCCAAACCGATATGGTTGGTCGATACAAGCTTCGGCAAACTTTTTGTCTTCTATATCGGCCAACAGAAACCGATACAACATGCCGATGCAAGTGTATTTGCTTCTTTTTGGCTTAAATTCATCACTTTTGCCGTCTTTATGCTCCAAAACCTGAAATACACGAAACAGACCAAAATGCAACCTATATGACACTAAATGCAACCTAAATGAGTGAATTCTAATGCATAAACTAAGGTTAAAAGGTGTAAAATATGCAAGTTATCAACTCCCCCAAACTTATCCTTTGCTTGTCCTCAAGTAAGAGAATTTTGCATCAAAGTTAAGGAAGGTGTGGAGGCGGGGGTCTCAGAACCAAAAGCAACGTGGAATGTGTAATGAGCAAGTATCCTAAACATAGTACCCTCTCGCAACCGAACTAGTTCTACCTATTTCTATCTACCTTTAACTCTGTCTAAATCCGCTATTATTACCAAAAGTATGTGATCCACTTGTCCAGTCTAAACACCTTTCACATTCAATTAAACACAATCAAGAATGAAACATGATTAAAAATTTCCAAGAGTTTTTCTATTTGTCTAGGTAAGAACGGGATTTCGAATCAAACGAGAAGGTTAACACTCAGGCATGTGGTTAGTTGTAGCGCGGTTTCTCTCGGGGAGTGAAAGGGTCAAGCAAAACCAGGAAAGACAAGAAGCAACTGATCCATACAAGTCCGGACATCCATCCCTACTCAAGACTATCCACTAACCCATCGTCTTTCTTTTAAAGATTTAAACACTTAAACATCGAGTTTCTTTTCTTTTTTTAACTACCTTAGGGGATTTTATTTTGGCTAAGTTTCTTTTCTTCGATTTTTTTTTTTTTTCTCAATCGATTTTTTTTTTTTTTTTTTTTACTTAGCCATTCTTTTACCCCCTAGGTGTTTTACAATTACTCGTGTTTATTTTCTTATTTTTCAAAACTCAAAGACGTGTCTCACCAAACCGTTATCCCTTTCTAATTCACTAGTCTACGAAAAACTAGCCCAATGGATGTCCTTTCTTGTCGCTCCCTATACTTTCAAGTTTTTGCGAAACCAAACAATCGCTAAATGAAAAGAATTCTCACAAGTGTTTGGGTTAAAGTTTAGGGGGTGAGAGGGGAATCATCCTTAGAATGAGAATGACCGGATTGCGCTTTAAGTGTTTCGGTTTAGGAAGCCACAATCCGTAGAAATCACAAAGCCATAGAAATTCTCTTGAAAACTATCAATCATGCTAATTAAAAGTCAAGTTTAAGTTCATATAATTTTTCGAAGGTGACTTAGAACTACCAAGCTTCATAACCACACAATTGGCTTTTTAAACATCAATGTCTAGAGTTGCGGTTTTAAGATTTTCAGCGAGTTCTAATTCGTTTACGGAAGATACTACACCTAAGATACTGTGCAAAACACAAAGTGCGTCGCTTTACAAGGTTAACGTCATCATAGATCCCCTATGCATATGCTCTAAATGCCATGAACTAATCCTATATGCAGATTTTTTTTTTTTTTTTTTTTTTATGAATGCTAATATGCAAGAACTAATATGACTACTCCCCCAAACTTAAATCACACGGTCTCCGTGTGAAACAAGTATCGAAAGAGGTTCCTAAATGCATGTATGAATGACTCTAATATGAAAACTAATGCGTATGCACATGGTTCAAGAGTTACCTCAGTAGTACTAACACGACGAGTCGACGTCGTCTGTATCGGTCTCAGCAGACCGATACTCTTGCCCGATATCGGTCCAGCAACCGATATAACAGGCCGATACCCCTTTTAGAATTCGTTTTTCCTACTTCGTTTTCACCTGAAACCATCAAACACGACATAAACTCTAAGTAAATTATCATCTAAATGCAAACTAAAATTGTATATACAAGGATAGACATGGGACTTCCTCCCAAGTGAGCTTGTTTATAGTCTCTTAGCTTGACTTTACCCCCTTCTTTTTAGGCGACATTGGGGTTTGAAAGAGATGTCGAATCTCCTTCGGTGACAACTTTGTGGTCCAGGGGCGGCTTGAGTTTTACTCCTTTCACACCAAACTCGCCTCCATCCTTGTGTTTGCCTTTATCCGAGTCGCAGCGAGCACTCCTTGCTTCTTTCTTGAAAGCTTTCTTCAAAGATTTAACCTCGTTGATTAACTTTCTAATGACGCGGTTTTGAGACATGTTCCAATGCGCCTTTCGAACTTCCTAGGAGGGGATTGGTGTTCCACTTTTGGAGCTTTGGGTTTGCTCCTTGCATCATCACTAGACTTACCATTGCTAGCATCTTTTTCCACTCCAATCACCAAAGCTTCACAAGGGACCATCTCCGTAGGCTTCTTGACTACATCGTTGATGTTGTACCGCTGAACAAGGTCCTTCCCAAGGTGCAAATCTATCTTACCAACCTTCACATCTATGACGGCTCCAGCGGTTGCCAAGAAAGGTCTTCCAAAGATGAGTGGATTATTAAGCTCTTTGTCTATCTCCAAGACGACAAAATCTGTTGGAATGAAAATGTCTCCCAACTTTACCGGAATATCTTCTAAGATTCCAACGGGTACCTTCACGGATCTATCGGCCAGCACCAAAGAGATCTTAGTAGGTTGGAAAGAAGAAAGGCCAAGTTTTTTAGCCACAGACGAAGGCATAACGTTGACACTAGCCCCTAAATCGCATAGGCACTTTTCGAAAACCAAGGGACCAAGAGTGCAAGGCAAAGTAAAACTCCCTGGATCGCCAAGTTTCTTAGGAGAATGATCCTTCTGAATGATCGCGCTGCACTCTTGTGAAAGCTTCACCGTGTCTTCCATGTTTTTGGACTTGTTTTTGATGGTGTCTTTCAAGGATTTGGTGGAGTGAGGGACTTGCTTGAAAGCGTCAACGAGAGGCATGGGAGTTTGCACCTCGTTTATTTGCTTCTCGAGTTTAGCTCTAATATACTCCTTCAAGAGATGCATCTTGGCTCGACCTGGAAAAGGTGGCTTATCTTTATAAGGAGATGTCACATACACCAGCTTTTTCGGCTCGTCGGTTTTCTTCTTTTTCTCGGATATCTCCTCGGTATCGGCCATGTGTTTGGCCGATATTGGTGGTCGATATCGGTCAGTTGAAACCGATACGTCTGGCCGATACGAGTGTCCTGTCTCCTTTTCAAGTGCATCGGCCTTTTTTCCCAGCCGGTATAGGTGGTCGGTATCGGCCTGTTGTGGCCGATACGTTTGGCCGATATAGGCCCCCTGTATCTTTCTCATTACCGCCTGCGGTGTTTTCGTTGGCTATGACCGTGGGTTCTGTCTCGTGGGTCTGTTCCACCTCCCCGACCTGATCCGCATTGTCCTCAATGAGATCGCTTGAAAGAATTTGTGTACCACTACGAAGTTCTATTGAGTTGACATACTCTGTAGGATTGGCTTCAGGTTTACCCGGAAGTTGACCCATTGGTCGCTTAGAGGCCGAGGTAATTTGAGCCACTTGATTATCCAAGGCTTTCAAGTGAGTACTCAAGGTTTCAAACTTGGCGTTGAGATCATGGTAAGAGTTGTCAACCTTTGCCTGAATTTCTTTCTTGAACGTGCTGAACTCCATTTGACTTCGGGTTTGGCCGTCTAGAATCTGTTTTAGCATCTGAGTGGTTTGATCACCTTGGGGAGCTGGTGATGCAGCCACTCCTTGAACAGCAGGAGGGTTGTTGTAGCCTGGAGGACGATTAGGTGGTGGTCTCGGTACGTATCCGCCTTGGTTGTATTGAGGTTTACCTTGGTAACCTCCTTGTTGCGCATGGGGATAGACCTGGTCTTGGGGGTTGGCTACGTTGTTGTTTCGGTAGGAGAGGTTTGGGTGTTGAGAATAGTTGTTGAAACGCCAATCATTCTGATTTCCCATGTAGTTGATCTCCTCCTGATTTCCCTCGGTTGGGGGTAATTGTTCATCTCCGCTTCCAACGTAGTTAATCCCCACTTGGTTAGACATGAGTAACTTATCCAGCTTCTCATTCACCGCCTTTATCTCTCTCTTAAATTGCTCATCGTTCCCTGAGCTGCGGATGGTGCGATCATAATCTTCTCCGTAGTTACTATCGCTTAGGGCGTAGTTCTCCGCCAAAAGTTGTCCATCGGCTTCCGTCTTCCCAAGGAAATTTCCTTGGCTAGCTGAATCGAGAAGCATCCTGAACTTCGGTTTTAGGCCGCGATAGAACGTGCTGAGTAGGCTCTCTCCCGTGAAACCGTGGTGCGGGCATCTCACCGTGTAACCCTTGAATCGTTCCCAAGATTCGATGAACGTTTCTTGGTCTTTTTGTGCGAAAGCTGAGATCTCGTTTCGCAGCTTTGATGTCCTCACCACCGAGAAGAACTTTGTGAGAAAAGCCGTCTTACATGCCTCCCAAGTCCGTATGGTGTCCTTCACAAGGTTTTTCTGCCATATGTGTGCTTTGTCCCCGAGTGAGAAGGGGAACAAACGCAGCTTAAACATGTCCTCGTTGACACCATTGATCTTCACCGTGTCGCATAGCATGTCAAATTGGTGAAGGTGATCAATGGGGTCTTCACTAGGCAGCCCATAGAACTTGTTGCTGGACACCATGTTAATGAGACTAGACTTGATCTCAAAGTTGTTGTTGGCGATGGCTGGTGGTGTGATGCCACTACGGTTGGTGATGTTTGATGGCACATCCGCTGTACCAATGGTGCGTGCAACGTTAGATGCGTTGTTTGCGTCACCCATCTCGAATTCTGAATCTGAACCCGAAGTGTCTGATGTGGATGAGTCGGAGTGAAGGTTGGTTCTTCTTTCTCGTGAAATAGCTCTTTCGTGTGCTTTGATGTCTGCGAAGAAGAGCAAGCTGTCACTTTGTCGGTGACTTCTCCTTTGCATACACCTAACAAAACGAAAATCACAAGGAAAGAAAACAAGTTAGTAACGAAACTGAAACTTAGTCCCAAGTAATTCCAAAACTCTAATATTTAATCGAGTTCCTGAATCGGCAACGGCGCCAATTTGATAAACGAGATTTTACCCCGTTTAATCTAATGTCTCAATTGTAGTACTTGAGGTCAATCCGAATCAGGAGCAATTAAATTACTAAAGTTTGCAAGGAATCAATCTTAGTCTAAGCAATTTAAAAGATGGTTTTGTTTATGTAATTTTGTAAAGCTTAACAAAGAAATAAATCGAAATTGCAAGTTGTAAAGATTCAAATTAAAAAGCTAAACAACCTGTGTCGGGGTACTTTAACGGGTTCATCAACTTTCAGGTTTTTCGATGTCTTTTATAAAAGTACTTTAAGGTTTTGAAAACGATTTTAGATCAATCCACTCTCGTGACAGAGATCCTTTTCCTAACAAGTAAACTAAAACAATATCTTGGATAGTTTAAATTTTAGAAAACATTAATGTTCAGATCAATTCAACCACTAAACTTATTAACACAGATCTCTCGGTTAAGCTAGGTTTAGTTCTAGGGTAATTGTTCGGGAATCCTCCTGAGACCTCTCGGTTGTGAAGTTTCCTGGGTTCTATCAATTGATTGATCGGGTCAATTAAAGCATTAAGATTGTTACACTAGATTAAAGTTTTATCAGGTTTTAAGTTCTAGACATCGATCAACCCTAGAGTTGATTCACCCTTTTTCCCCCAACCTAATTGTCTATGGGAAACTACTCACTAAGCATATTGAAATTCAAAGCAATTAAATTCAAAGAAAGCAATAACATAAACAAAGACAAGAGAGTAAAGAGTTCAAGAAAATCTTATTGATGACGAAGACTACAAAGGTGGCCAAGAAGCAATCACCAAGAATCTCCAATGTCAAAGCAAAAACAAAGCGATGAAGAAAAAGAAAAACAAAACTAAGCGATAGAATAATTGTCAAAACATAAAACAAAACCCTAATATAGTCTTGAACCATAAAATAAAGGAAAACCCATTGGTTTAGAAATTATTTTCCTAATTAAAACATGAAAACCGGATTTCCTTTTTAATTTTCGCAGCACTGTATCGGTCAAGTGAAACCGATACAGACCGGTCGATATCCGTGCTTCGTCTTCGTTTCCTTCGTATCGGCCAGGTCAAGCCGATACAACAAGTCGATATAAGTGCTTCTTCCTCTTTTTCTCTGTATCGGCCACTCCAAACCGATACAGCATGTCGATATGCATCTTCAGGTTCTTTTTCTCTTGTATCGGCCACTCCAAACCGATATGGTTGGTCGATACAAGCTTCGGCAAACTTTTTGTCTTCTATATCGGCCAACAGAAACCGATACAACATGCCGATGCAAGTGTATTTCCTTCTTTTTGGCTTAAATTCATCACTTTTGTCGTCTTTATGCTCCAAAACCTGAAATACACGAAACAGACCAAAATGCAACCTATATGACACTAAATGCAACCTAAATGAGTGAATTCTAATGCATAAACTAAGGTTAAAAAGTGTAAAATATGCAAGTTATCAGTGGCGCCCTCTTTTACTTTATTTCCTCTTCCTTATCTCTTAACGGTAACATTTAGGCTATATATTGGCTTCTAAAAACATCTTTGTAACTTAACTTTTGGGTGATTAATAATCAAATGAATGTTTTTCATACTTTTCTCTCTTTTCTCTCAAGAACACCGATTCATAATTTCATATAAACACACTTAAACACGTTCAAATTCTAACATGGTATCAGAGCAATCTTGCTTTCGAAACCATTCTCTACTTCCGCTACTCTAAATCTCTTACAAATCTTCATCAAATCTTTGTGTTCTTCGTGTTCTTGGTCGGAAAAGTTTCTGTTTTTCATAATACATTTTTATTCTAGATCAAAAGTTTTCTTCGGTAAAGCAACAAACTTTCTTCAGATCTGAACAAAGCCTTGCCTTTTCCCCTGTTTTTGAAGAAAAACCCTTTCTAAAATCTCCAAACTTTCTTCAAGATCCAAGCTTTCTCGTGTTAAAACTTAGATCTATCATAAAGTTACCTCTTTTATCCCTTTTCCTTACCAAATCTTTCACAAAGTTTCATCTTTTCTAATGGAAGACAAAGAAGGAAGCAAGAAGGTGATTTGCCCGGTGGTTCTAAAGGGAATTAACTATCTCCTTTGGGCTAGGACGGTCAAAATTTCTCTTTGTGGCCGCGGTTTATGGAGTCACATCATCAAAACTCAAGATGCCACCGAGAAGACTCTTGAAGAGAGCGACGTGACATCCACAGAAGGTATTTGGTTCCAACAGGACCAAAAGGTACTAAGCATCATTCAAGGATCTTTAGATCCACCTATTCTTGAAGCCTATTCCTATTGTGAAACCGCCAAATCTCTGTGGGATACTCTCCAAGTAGTCTATGGGAACATCTCAAATCTTAGTCGTGTGTTTGAATTCAAGAAGGCGATTAGTACACTCACTCAAGAAGATCTGAATTCACCAAGCATTTTGGCAAATTCAGAGCCTTATGGGCAGAGTTTGAGATGTTGAGACCAAGCACCACCGATCCAAAGATCCTTATGGAAAGAAGAGAACAAGACAAGGTCTTTGCCTTGTTATTGTCTCTAAATGGTGGCTACAAAGATCTCATCAAGCATCTACTCCGCTCGGATACTCTTCCAAATCTTGAGGATGTGCACAACTTCAAAAGGAGAAAGGATCTATTGAGCTCTTTGGAGGGAAGAAAGAACTAGTATCCGCCAACAAAGTCACCTTAAAGCCAACAACAAAGACATATGAAGATCGTAAATCTCTCATGTGTGATCATTGCAAGAAGAAGGGGCATTCCAAGGAGAGATGTTGGATACTTAACCCTCACCTCAAACCGACGAAATTCAAAGATGCAAAGGCACACTTCTCCAACGATGATTCTGCAAGTGGAGCTAGCTCTAGCACCACAAGTTTAAGCGTCAAGGAGAAGGAGGAGGATGCCACGGCTATTGTGACTTACCATGATGAATACGTGAGGAAATCTGACCTGGATGCACTCATCAAAGCCCTTAAGGGCTCTGGTATTGAATCTCTTTATTCCCTTAGTGCTAAAATGATTGAAAAACCTATTATCATTGATTCAGGAGCTTCACACCATATGATTAGTAATGAAAACTTGATTAGCAATATAAAACCAGCTCTTGGTAATGTGATCATTGCAAATGGTATTAGAATTCCGGTTAAAGGTTTAGGAAATCTTAGGTTGTTCAATAGGGAATCTCAAGCCTTTTATATGCCAAATTTTACTTATAATCTCATTTATGTAAAACAGATTGCTTGTGATCTTAATTGCAATGTTATCTTTAGTCCTAATGAAGTAATTTTTCAGGATATTGAAAGTAAAGAGATTATTGGGAAAGGTGTTATAAGGGGAGATCTCTACATACTTGACAAGGAAGTGTCAAGCTCTCATCATCACTCTGTTTTTAGCTATGTTTTAGTTGAGGCAAATAATGTGCTATGGCACTATAGACTAGGACATCCTCATGTTAAATCTTTAAAAACTCTTTTGCCAAATGTTTTATTTGGTCATAATACTTGTGAACCTTGCATTTTAGGCAAGCATCGCAAATCTGTTTTCTCAAACTCTAAAACCCTTTATGAAAACTGTTTTGATCTTGTTCATTCTGATGTTTGGTCTTCACCTTGCAAATCTAGAGAAAACCAAGCTTATTTTGTGACCTTTATAGATGAGAAATCAAAATATACTTGGTTAACTTTATTACCATCTAAAGATAGGGTGCTAGATGCGTTTAAAAACTTTCAAAACTACATCACTAACCAATACAATGCAAGGATTAAATGTTTCGGATCAGATAATGGTGGGGAATATACAAGTAATGCATTCAAAGAACACATAGCAAAACATGGAATACTACATCAAACAAGTTGTCCATACACTCCTCAACAAAACGGCGTGGCAGAGAGGAAGAATAGAAATTTGATGGAAGTAACAAGAGCCATGATGTCCACATGAATGTACCCAAGAAATTTTGGGCTGATGCTGTCTCAACAGCTTGTTACCTCATAAACAGAACTCCAACACAAATTTTGGAGAATCAATATCCATATCAGGTATTGAACAAAGCTAAACCCTTTATCAATCATCTAAGAGTGTTTGATTGTTTGTGTTTTGTGTTTGTGCCAGGAGAACAGAGAAATAAACTTGATGCAAAGAGCACAAGGGATATGTATATCGGCTACTCAACCACATAGAAGGGATATAAGTGTTATGTTCCTTAAAATAGAAGGGTCCTTATATCAAGAGAGGTCAAGTTCATTGAGGGGAAGATCTCCTATGAGGGAAACACATGAGAAAATGTCAAAGACTTACCTGAAACTGCCATGGACAGAGCTACTAGACTCAGAAACTTGATGAGAAACTTGGGAATGGACATAAGTGAAGAAACAAATACAGAGATACCCACCAAGACTCCCACCTTGATCATTAAGGGGGGAACAATGATGATACACAAGGGAACCAGGAAGCAAATGAGGATCAAAGGGATGAACCTGAAACTCAAGAAGAGCATCAAG
Source organism: Cochlearia excelsa (assembly GCA_963556525.1). Classification (NCBI taxonomy): domain Eukaryota; kingdom Viridiplantae; phylum Streptophyta; class Magnoliopsida; order Brassicales; family Brassicaceae; genus Cochlearia; species Cochlearia excelsa. Next base: position 30,168,497 of record OY748327.1, on the reverse strand, counting down.
GAGAACCAGAATATACTCAAGCTCCAGAAGTAGTTCATCAAGAAGAAGTTCATCAATAGGCACATGATCAAGCTGCCCCTATCACTCTAAGGAGGAGTACTAGAACTAAGAACCCAACTTCAAATTGGAAAAACACCAGAGTCTACTTCAACAGCAATGCTGAGGCACATCCCATCCAAGCCAAGTGCTCTCTTGCTTCATTTCCTCCAGAACATCAAGCATTCATTACCAAGATGGATCAACATTGGATTCCAAGAACTTATGAAGTAGCTATTGAGCATGAAGTATGGAGTAATGATGTGAATGCTGAGAACAATGCAATGGAACGCAATCACACATGGGGTGAAGCTGATTTACCCAAAGGCAAGAAAGTTGTGAGTTCGAGATATGTGTTTACTATCAAATACTTGAGCAATGGTGATATTGAAAGACACAAGGTTATACTTGTAGCAAGGGGTTTCACACAAACCTATGGAGAGGATTACTTGGACACCTTTGCTCATGTGGCTAAACTTCACACAGTGAGAGTGATTTTGTCCTTAGCCGTAAACCTGGATGGATGTCAAGAACGCATTCCTCCAAGGAGAGTTAGAGGAAGAAGTGTATATGACTCCACCACCAGACCTATAAGACTCTGTAGCACCAGGAAAGGTGTTGAGACTAAGAAAGGAAATTTATGGGCTAAAACAATCTCCAAGGGCTTGGTATCACAAGCTGAGTACAACCCTAACATCAAGAGGCTTTAAGATGAGCCAAGCTGAACATACCCTCTTTACCTTGCAGAGCAAAGAAGGTATAGTTGTTATCCTCATCTACGTGGATGACATAGTCATCTCTGGGGATAACAAGGTAGGCATTTCTGAAACCAAATAATACTTAAAATATGTTTTTGACATTAAGGATTTGGGAATGATGAGATACTTTCTTGGTATTGAGATTAGCCGATCCAAAGAAGGACTATTTCTCTCTCAAAGAAAGTATATTATGGGTCTCCTTAATGAAACATGTCACAAGGATTGCAAGGCTGCAAAAACACCATTGGAGGATGGCTACAAAGTCATAAGAGAGGGGGAGCTTGAAGACCAACCGTTCAAAGACCAAAAACTCTATAGACGGCTAGTTGGTAAGCTCATATATTTGACTATAACCAGACCTGATATATGCTTTGTTGTGAATCAGGTGAGCCAACACATGCAGAGGCCTAAGATCCATCACTGGAACATGGTAGAAAGGATACTCAAGTACCTTAGAGGGACATCAGGTCAAGGCATTTGGATGGGAAGGAATCAGAACACCGAAGTGGTCGGCTATTGTGATGCTGATTATGCAGGGGGTGTGGAGGTTAGAAGATCCACCACATGATATTGCACATTCATTGGAGGAAACCTAGTTACATGGAAGACCAAGAAGCAGAAGATTGTGTCATGCTCAAGTGCCGAGTCCGAATACAGAGCCATGAGGAAGCTCACTCAAGAGCTTATGTGGTTGAAGAATCTACTTGGGGATCTTGGTATATATATCAAGAAGCCAATCACCATGCATTGTGACAACAAGGCATCCATTCATATTGCCTCCAACTCTGTTTTTCATTAGAGGACCAAGCATATAGAGATGGATTGCCACAAAGTCCGAGAACAAATGGTAAGGGGAACCATACTTCCTTGCTATACAAAGAGCCAAGATCAACAAGCCTATATCTTCACCAAATCTGCTAGTCTACAGGTATGTGAGTTCGTGCTGCCAAAGCTAGGACTCACCAACTTGATCAAGAGCTAGAAGACCCTAACCGTATGTTTCATACTCCTTTTCCTTCAAGGAGTTTTATCCCATGTGGTTTTCTCTTTGAATTTTTTAATGAGGTGAAGTGTGCGGTTCCATGTTTAGCCATTGCATTAGGCTAAGCTTGAGGGGGAGTATTGAAACTGATTTCTAAATCTTCTAAGGCATTAGTACTTATGGTTACGTGGAGTACAAGCCAAGCCGAGTGTAACCGAGACCTAAAATAAGGAAGACCAAAGGAGAAAGTCAAGTTTACCCGGGTAAATACCGTCTAAAGGTAAACCGATAGAAGGAAGAAAAATTACCGAGCACCGTGTACCGCAGTACGGAGAATCATCGGGCGCCAGCTGCGCTACCGGACAAAAATGATCGGGCTCCCACGTGCCGGTACGCGGCTCCAACGGTTATGTTGACCAAAACCGTGTGGCGCCTTATTTTACTTTATTTCCTCTTCGTTATCTCTTAACTGTAACATTTAGGCTATATATTGGAATGTAAAAACATCTTTGTAACTCAACTTTTGGGTGATTAATAATCAAATGAAAGTTTTCATACTTTTCTCTCTTTTCTCTCAAGAACACCGATTCATAATTTCATATAAACACACTTAAACACGTTCAAATTCTAACATCTAAGACTCTAAACCAAGTTTCATGCAACATGAGTGCTTATAAGTGTCTCAATGAGCTTTTTACAAGTTTGACGAACTTATGAAACATATAACAACGCGTTTCTAGGACTCGAAACGAAGTTTCTAGGACTCGAAACGAAGTTTCATGCAACATGAGTGCTTATAAGTTTCTCAATGAGCCTTGTACAAGTTTGACGAACTTATGAAACATCTAACATAGCGTTTCTAGGACTCTAAACCAAGTTTCATGCAACATGAGTGCTTATAAGCGTCTCAATGATCTTTTTACAAGTTTGATGAACTTATGAAACATCTAACAACGCGTTTCTAGGACTCTAAACCAAGTTTCATGCAACATGCGTGCTTATAAGTGTCTCAATAAGCGTTTTACAAGTTTGACGAACTTATAAAACATCTAACAACGCGTTTCTAGGACTCTAAACCAAGTTTCAATCAACATGAGTGCTTATAAGTGTCTCAATGAGCTTTTTACAAGTTTGACGAACTTATGAAACATCTAACAACGCGTTTCTAGGACTCTAAACCAAGTTTCATGCAACATGAGTTGTTATAAGTGTCTCAAAGAGATTTGTACAAGTTTGACGAACTTATGAAACATCTAACAACGCGCTTCTTGGACTCTAAACTAAGTTTCATGCAACATGAGTGCTTATAAGTTTCTCAATGAGCCTTGTACAAGTTTGACGAACTTATGAAACATCTAACATAGCGTTTCTAGGACTCTAAACCAAGTTTCATGCAACATGAGTGCTTATAAGCGTCTCAATGATCTTTTTACAAGTTTGATGAACTTATGAAACATCTAACAACGCGTTTCTAGGACTCCAAACCAAGTTTCATGCAACATGAGTGCTTATAAGTGTCTCAATGAGATTTGTACAAGTTTGAAGAACTTATGAAACATCTAACAACGCGTTTCTAGGACTCTAAACTAAGTTTCATGCAACATGAGTGCTTATAAGTGTCTCAATGATCTTTGTACAAGTTTGACGAACTTATGAAACATCTAACATAGCGTTTCTAGGACTCTAGACCAAGTTTCATGCAACATGAGTTCTTATAAGTGTCTCAATGACCTTTGTACAAATTTGACGAACTTATGAAACATCTAACAAAGCGTTTCTAGGACTCGAAACCAAGTTTCATGCAAAATGAGTGCTTAAAAGTGTTTCAATTAGCTTTGTACAAGTTTGAAGAATTTATGAAACATCTAACAACACGTTTCTAGGACTCTAAACCAAGTTTCATGCAACATGAGTTGTTATAAGTGTCTCAATGAGATTTGTACAAGTTTGACGAACTTATGAAACATCTAACAACGCGTTTCTAGGACTCTAAACCAAGTTTCATGCAACATGAGTGCTTATAAGTGTCTCAATGAGCTTTGTACAAGTTTGACGAACTTATGAAACATCTAACAACGCGTTTCTAGGACTCGAAACCAAGTTTCATGCAACATGAGTGCATATAAGTGTCTTAATGAGCTTTGTACAAGTTTGACGAACTTATGAAACATCTAACAACATGTTTCTAGGACTCGGAACCAAGTTTCATGCAACATGAGTGCTTACATGTGTCTCAATTAGCTTTGTACAAGTTTGATGAACTTATGAAACATCTAACAACGCGTTTCTAGGACTCTAAACCAAGTTCCATGCAACATGCGTGCTTATAAGTGTCTCAATAAGCGTTTTACAAGTTTGACGAACTTATAAAACATCTAACAACGCGTTTCTAGGACTCTAAACCAAGTTTCAATAAACATGAGTGCTTATAAGTGTCTCAATGAGCTTTTTACAAGTTTGACGAACTTATGAAACATCTAACAACGCGTTTCTAGGACTCTAAACCAAGTTTCATGCAACATGAGTTGTTATAAGTGTCTCAAAGAGATTTGTACAAGTTTGACGAACTTATGAAACATCTAACAACGCGCTTCTTGGACTCTAAACTAAGTTTCATGCAACATGAGTGCTTATAAGTTTCTCAATGAGCCTTGTACAAGTTTGACGAACTTATGAAACATCTAACATAGCGTTTCTAGGACTCTAAACCAAGTTTCAAGCAAAATGAGTGCTTATAAGTGTCTCAATGATCTTTGTACAAGTTTGACGAACTTATGAAACATCTAACATTACGTTTCTAGGACTCTAAACCAAGTTTCATGCAACATGAGTTCTTATAAGTGTCTCAATGAGCTTTGTACAAGTTTGACGAACTTATGAAACATCTATCAACGCGTTTCTAGGACTCTAAACCAAGTTTCCTGCAACATGAGTGCTTATAAGTGTCTCAATGAGCTTTGTACAAGTTTGACGAACTTAAGAAACATCTAACAACGCGTTTCTAGGACTCGAAACCAAGTTTCATGCAACATGAGTGCTTACAAGTGTTTCAATTAGCTTTGTACAAGTTTGAAGAATGTATGAAACATCTAACAACACGTTTCTAGGACTCTAAACCAAGTTTCATGCAACATGAGTTGTTATAAGTGTCTAAATGATATTTGTACAAGTTTGACGAACTTATGAAACATCTAACAACGCGTTTCTAGGACTCTAAACTAAGTTTCATGCAACATGAGTGCTTATAAGTGTCTCAATGAGCTTTGTACAAGTTTGACGAACTTATGAAACATCTAACATAGCGTTTCTAGGACTCTAAACCAAGTTTCATGCAACATGAGTGCTTATAAGTGTCTCAATGACCTTTTTATAAGTTTGATGAACTTATGAAACATCTAACAAAGCGTTTCCAGGACTCCAAACCAAGTTTCATGCAACATGAGTGCTTATAAGTGTCTCAATGAGCTTTGTACAAGTTTGACAAACTCATGAAACATCTAACAACGCGTTTCTAGGACTCTAGACTAAGTTTCATGCAACATGAGTGCTTATAAGTGTCTCAATGAGTTTTGTACATGTTTGACGAACTTATGAAACATCTAACATAGCGTTTCTAGGAATATAAACCAAGTTTCATGCAATTTGAGTTGTTATAAGTGTCTCAATGAGCTTTGTACAAGTTTGATGAACTTATGAAACATCTAACAACGCGTTTCTAGGACTCCAAACCAAGTTTAATGCAACATGAGTGCTTATAAGTGTCTCAATGAGCTTTGTAGAAGTTTGACGAACTTATGAAACATCTAACAACGCGTTTCTAGGACTCTAAACTAAGTTTCATGCAACATGAGTGCTTATAAGTGTCTCAATGAGCTTTGTACAAGTTTGACGAACTTATGAAACATCTAACAACGCGTTTCTAGGACTCTAAACTAAGTTTCATGCAACATGAGTGCTTATAAGTGTCTCAATGAGTTTTGTACATGTTTGACGAACTTATGAAACATCTAACATAGCGTTTCTAGGACTCTAAACCAAGTTTCATGCAATATGAGTTGTTATAAGTGTCTCAATGAGCTTTGTACAAGTTTGATGAACTTATGAAACATCTAACAACGCGTTTCTAGGCCTCCAAACCAAGTTTAATGCAACATGAGTGCTTATAAGTGTCTCAATGAGCTTTGTAGAAGTTTGACGAACTTATGAAACATCTAACAACGCGTTTCTAGGACTCTAAACTAAGTTCACTACTAAAAAAAGGTCATATAGCCACGGTCGTATCGGTGGCTATAGTGTTAATTCCGTGGCTATACGCTCGTGACTAAAAAATTTCGTGGCAAACCGTGGCTAAATAGCCACGGATTTTTTCTATAGTAACCGCTACGACCGTGGCTATAAGGCTTTTTTTTAGTAGTGGTTTCATGCAACATGAGTGCTTATAAGTGTCCCAATGAGCTTTGTACAAGTTCGACGAACTTATGATAAATCTAACATACCGTTTCTAGGACTCTAAACCAAGTTTCAATGAGCTTTGTACAAGTTTCATGGAACATAAGTGCTTATAAGTGTCTCAATGAGCTTTGTACAAGTTTGACGAACTTATGAAACATCTAACAAAGCGTTTCTAGGACTCTAAACCAAGTTTCATGCAACATGAGTGCTTACAAGTGTCTCAATGAGCTTTTTTCAAGTTTGATGAACTTATGAAACATCTAACAACGCGTTTCTAGGACTCCAAACCAAGTTTCATGCAACATGAGTGCTTATAAGTGTCTCAATGAGCTTTGTACAAGTTTGAAGAACTTATGAAACATCTAACAACGCGTTTCTAGGATTTTAAACTAAGTATCATGCAACATGAGTGCTTATAATTGTCTCAATGAACTTTGTACAAGTTTGACGAACTTATGAAACATCTAACATAGCGTTTCTAGGACTCTAAACCAAGTTTCAATGAGCTTTGTACAAGTTTCATGCAACATAAGTGCTTATAAGTGTCTCAATGAGCTTTGTACAAGTTTGACGAACTTATGAAACATCTAACAAAGCGTTTCTAGGACTCTAAACCAAGTTTCATGCAACATGAGTGCTTATAAGTGTCTCAATGATCTTTGTACAAGTTTGACGAACTTATGAAACATCTAACATTGCCTTTCTAGGACTCTAAACCAAGTTTCATGCAACATGAGTTCTTATAAGTGTCTCAATGAGCTTTGTACAAGTTTGACGAACTTATGAAACATCTATCAACACGTTTCTAGGACTCTAAACCAAGTTTCCTGCAACATGAGTGCTTATAAGTGTCTCAATGAGCTTTGTACAAGTTTGACGAACTTATGAAACATCTAACAACGCGTTTCTAGGACTCGAAACCAAGTTTCATGCAACATGAGTGCTTACAAGTGTTTCAATTAGCTTTGTACAAGTTTGAAGAATTTATGAAACATCTAACAACACGTTTCTAGGACTCTAAACCAAGTTTCATGCAACATGAGTTGTTATAAGTGTCTAAATGATATTTGTACAAGTTTGACGAACTTATGAAACATCTAACAACGCGTTTCTAGGACTCTAAACTAAGTTTCATGCAACATGAGTGCTTATAAGTTTCTCAATGAGCTTTGTACAAGTTTGACGAACTTATGAAACATCTAACATAGCGTTTCTAGGACTCTAAACCAAGTTTCATGCAACATGAGTGCTTATAAGTGTCTCAATGACCTTTTTATAAGTTTGATGAACTTATGAAACATCTAACAAAGCGTTTCCAGGACTCCAAACCAAGTTTCATGCAACATGAGTGCTTATAAGTGTCTCAATGAGCTTTGTACAAGTTTGACAAACTCATGAAACATCTAACAACGCGTTTCTAGGACTCTAGACTAAGTTTCATGCAACATGAGTGCTTATAAGTGTCTCAATGAGTTTTGTACATGTTTGACGAACTTATGAAACATCTAACATAGCGTTTCTAGGAATATAAACCAAGTTTCATGCAATTTGAGTTGTTATAAGTGTCTCAATGAGCTTTGTACAAGTTTGATGAACTTATGAAACATCTAACAACGCGTTTCTAGGACTCCAAACCAAGTTTAATGCAACATGAGTGCTTATAAGTGTCTCAATGAGCTTTGTAGAAGTTTGACGAACTTATGAAACATCTAACAACGCGTTTATAGGACTCTAAACTAAGTTTCATGCAACATGAGTGCTTATAAGTGTCTCAACGAGCTTTGTACAAGTTTGACGAACTTATGAAACATCTAACAACGCGTTTCTAGGACTCTAAACTAAGTTTCATGCAACATGAGTGCTTATAAGTGTCTCAATGAGTTTTGTACATGTTTGACGAACTTATGAAACATCTAACATAGCGTTTCTAGGACTCTAAACCAAGTTTCATGCAATATGAGTTGTTATAAGTGTCTTAATGAGCTTTGTACAAGTTTGATGAACTTATGAAACGCGTTTCTAGGCCTCCAAACCAAGTTTAATGCAACATGAGTGCTTATAAGTGTCTCAATGAACTTTGTAGAAGTTTGACGAACTTATGAAACATCTAACAACGCGTTTCTAGGACTCTAAACTAAGTTTCATGCAACATGAGTGCTTATAAGTGTCTCAATGAGCTTTGTACAAGTTCGACGAACTTATGATAAATCTAACATAGCGTTTCTAGGACTCTAAACCAAGTTTCAATGAGCTTTGTACAAGTTTCATGGAACATAAGTGCTTATAAGTGTCTCAATGAGCTTTGTACAAGTTTGACGAACTTATGAAACATCTAACAAAGCGTTTCTAGGACTCTAAACCAAGTTTCATGCAACATGAGTGCTTACAAGTGTCTCAATGAGCTTTTTTCAAGTTTGATGAACTTATGAAACATCTAACAACGCGTTTCTAGGACTCCAAACCAAGTTTCATGCAACATGAGTGCTTATAAGTGTCTCAATGAGCTTTGTACAAGTTTGAAGAACTTATGAAACATCTAACAACGCGTTTCTAGGACTTTAAACTAAGTATCATGCAACATGAGTGCTTATAATTGTCTCAATGAATTTTGTACAAGTTTGACGAACTTATGAAACATCTAACATAGCGTTTCTAGGACTCTAAACCAAGTTTCAATGAGCTTTGTACAAGTTTCATGCAACATAAGTGCTTATAAGTGTCTCAATGAGCTTTGTACAAGTTTGACGAACTTATGAAACATCTAACAAAGCGTTTCTAGGACTCTAAACCAAGTTTCATGCAACATGAGTGCTTATAAGTGTCTCAATGAGCTTTTTACAAGTTTGACGAACTTATGAAACATCTAACATATCCGGAACTACCTCGGGTAATCTTTTTAGACTTTCCCAATTCTTATCTTCATAATAGCTCTTGATACCAATACCCTTCTTGCTTCGGGTACGTAGCACTTATAACCTTTTTGTGAAAGTCTAAAAAGATTACCCGAGGTAGTTCCGAATATGTTAGATGTTTCACAAGTTCGTCAAACTAGTACAAAGCTCATTGAAACACTTATAAGCACTCATGTTGCATGAAACTTGGTTTAGAGTCCTAGAAACGAGTTGTTAGATGTTTCATAAGTTCGTCAAACTTGTACAAAGCTCATTGAGACACTTTTAAGCACTCATGTTGCATGAAACTTGGTTTAGAGTCCTAGAAACCGCGTTGTTAGATGTTTCATAAGTTCGTCGAACTAGTACAAAGCTCATTGAGACACTTATAAGCACTCATGTTGCATGAAACTTGGTTAAGAGTCCTAGAAACGAGTTGTTAGATGTTTCATAAGTTCGTCAAACTTGTACAAAGCTCATTGAGACACTTTTAAGCACTCATGTTGCATGAAACTTGGTTTAGAGTCTTAGAAACCGCGTTGTAAGATGTTTCATAAGTTCGTCAAACTAGTACAAAGCTTATTGAGACACTTATAAGCCCTCATGTTGCATGACACTTCGTTTAGAGTCTTAGAAACCGCGTTGTTAGATGTTTCATAAGTTCGTAAAAATAGTACAAAGCTCATTGAGACACTTATAAGCACTCATGTTGCATGAAACTTAGTTTAGAGTCCTAGAAATCGCGTTGTTAGATGTTTCATAAGTTTGTCGAACTTGTACAAAGCTCATTGAGACACTTATAAGCACTCATGTTGAAAGAAACTTGGTTTAGAGTCCTAGAAACCGCGTTGTAAGATGTTTCATAAGTTCGTCAAACTAGTACAAAGCTCATTGAGACACTTATAAGCACTCATGTTGCATGACACTTCGTTTAGAGTCTTAGAAACCGCGTTGTTAGATGTTTCATAAGTTCGGCAAACTTCTATAAAACTCATTGAGACCCTTATAAGCACTCACGTTGCATGAAACTTGGTTTAGAGTCCAAGAAACGCGTTGTTAGATGTTTCATAAGTTCGTCAAACTTGTACAAAGGTCATTGAGACACTTATAAGCACTCATGTTGCATAAAAATTGGTTTAGAGTCCTGAAAACCACATTGTTAGACGTTTCATAAGTTCGTCAAACTTGTACAAAGCTGATAGAGACACTTATAAGCACTCATGTTGCATGAAACTTAGTTTAGAGTCCTAGAAACGGCATTGTTAGATGTTTCATAAGTTCGTCGAACTTGTAAAAAGTTCATTGAGACACTTATAAGCACTCATGTTACATGAAACTTGGTTTAGTGTCCTAGAAACGCCTTGTTAGATGTATCATTAATTCGTCAAACTTGTACAAAGCTCATTGAGACACTTATAAGAACTCATGTTGAAAGAAACTTGGTTTAGAGTCCTAGAAACCGCGTTGTTAGATGTTTCATAAGTTCGTCAAACTAGTACAAAGCTCATTGAGACACTTATAAGCACTCATGTTGCATGAAACTAAGTTTAGAGTCCTAGAAACCGCGTTGTTAGATGTTTCTTAAGTTCGTCACACTTGTACAAAGGTCATTGAAACACTTATAAGCACTCATGTTGCATGAAACCTTGTTTAGAGTCCTAGAAACCGCGTTGTAAGATGTTTCATAGGTTCATCAAACTAGTACAAAGCTCATTGAGACACTTATAAGCACTCATGTTGCATGACACTTCGTTTAGAGTCTTAGAAACCGTGTTGTTAGATGTTTCATAAGTTCGTCAAACTTGTACAAAACTCATTGAGACTCTTATAATCACTCATGTTGCATAAAAATTGGTTTAGAGTCCTAGAAACCACATTGTTAGACGTTTCATAAGTTCGTCAAACTTGTACAAAGCTGATAGAGACACTTATAAGCACTCATGTTGCATGAAACTTGGTTTAGAGTCCTAGAAACGAGTTGTTAGATGTTTCATTAGTTCGTCAAACTTGTACAAAGCTCATTGAGACACTTATAAGAACACATGTTGAAAGAGTCCTAGAAACCGCATTGTAAGATGTTTCACAAGTTCATCAAACTAGTACAAAGCTCATTGAGACACTTATAAGCACTCTGTTGCATGACACTTCGTTTAGAGTCTTAGAAACCGCGTTGTTAGATGTTTCATAAGTTCGTCAATCTTGTACAAATCTCATTGAGACATTTATAAGCACTCATGTTGCATAAACCTTGGTTTAGAGACTTAGAAACGCGTTGTTAGATGTTTCATAAGTTCGTCAAACTTGTACAAAGCTCATTGAGACACTTATAAGCACTCATGTTGCAAAAAACTTGGTTTAGAGTCCTAGCAACCACATTGTTAGACGTTTCATAAGTTCGTCAAACTTATACAAAGCTGATAGAGACACTTATAAGCACTCATGTTGCATGAAACTTGTTTTAGAGTCCTAGAAACGGCATTGTTAGACGTTTCATAAGTTCGTCAAACTTGTACAAAGTTCATTGAGACACTTATAAGCACTCATGTTACATGAAACTTGATTTAGTGTCCTAGAAACGCCTTGTTAGATGTATCATTAATTCGTCAAACTTGTACAAAGCTCATTGACACACTTATAAGAACTCATGTTGAAAGAAACTTTGTTTAGAGTCCTAGAAACCGCGTTGTAAGATGTTTCATAAGTTCGTCAAACTAGTACAAAGCTCATTGAGACACATATAAGCACTCATGTTGCATGAACCTTGGTTTAGAGTCCTAGAAACGCGTTGTTAGATGTTTCATAAGTTCGTAAAACTAGTACAAAACTCATTGAGACACTTATAAGCACTCATGTTGCATCAAACTTGGTTTAGAGTCCTAAAAACGCGTTGTTAGATGTTTCATAAGTTCGTCAAACTTGTATAAAGCTCATTGAAACACTTATAAGTACTCATGTTGCATAAAACTTGATTTAGAGTCCTAGCAACCACATTGTTAGACGTTTCATAAGTTCGTCAAACTTGTACAAAGCTGATTGAGAAACTTATAAGCACTCATGTTGCATGAAACTTGGTTTAGAGTCCTAGAAACGCGTTGTTAGATGTTTCATTAGTTCGTCAAACTTGTACAAAGCTCAGTGAGACACTTATAAGAACTCATGTGGAAAGAAACTTGGTTTCGAGTCCTAGAAACCGCGTTGTAAGATTTGTCATAAGTTCGTCAAACTAGTACAAAGCTCATTGAGACACTTATAAGCACTCATGTTGCATGACACTTCTCTTAGAGTCTTAGAGACCGCGTTGTTAGATGTTTCATAACTTCGTAAAACTAGTACAAAGCTCCTTGAGACACTTATAAGCACTCATGTTGCATGAAACTTAGTTTAGAGTCCTATAAATCGTGTTGTTAGATGTTTCATAAGTTTGTCGAACTTGTACAAAGCTCATTGAGACACTTATAAGCACTCATGTTGAAAGAAACTTTGTTTAGAGTCCTAGAAACCGCGTTGTAAGATGTTTCATAAGTTCGTCAAACTAGTACAAAGCTCATTGAGACACTTATAATAAGCACTCATGTTGCATGACACTTCGTTTAGAGTCTTAGAAACTGCGTTGTTAGATGTTTCATAAGTTCGTCAAACTTGTACAAAACTCATTGAGACACTTATAAGCACTCATGTTGCATGAAACTTGGTTTAGAGTCCTAGAAACGCGTTGTTAGATGTTTCATAAGTTCGTCAAACTTGTACAAAGGTCATTGAGACACTTATAAGCACTCATGTTGCATAAAAATTGGTTTAGAGTCCTAGAAACCACATTGTTAGACGTTTCATAAGTTCGTCAAACTTGTACAAAGCTGATAGAGACACTTATAAGCACTCATGTTGCATGAAACTTGTTTTAGAGTCCTAGAAACGAGTTGTTAGATGTTTCATTAGTTCGTCAAAATTGTACAAAGCTCATTGAGACACTTATAAGAACTCATGTTGAAAGAGTCCTAGAAACCGCATTGTAAGATGTTTCACAAGTTCACCAAACTAGTACAAAGCTCATTGCGACACTTATAAGCACTCATGTTGCATGACACTTCGTTTAGAGTCTTAGAAACCGCGTTGTTAGATGTTTCATAAGTTCGTCAAACTTGTACAAAACTCATTGAGACTCTTATAATCACGCATGTTGCATAAAAATTGGTTTAGAGTCCTAGAAACCACATTGTTAGACGTTTCATAAGTTCGTCAAACTTGTACAAAGCTGATAGAGACACTTATAAGCACTCATGTTGCATGAAACTTGGTTTAGAGTCCTAGAAACGAGTTGTTAGATGTTTCATTAGTTCGTCAAACTTGTACAAAGCTCATTGAGACACTTATAAGAACTCATGTTGAAAGAGTCCTAGAAACCGCATTGTAAGATGTTTCACAAGTTCATCAAACTAGTACAAAGCTCATTGAGACACTTATAAGCACTCATGTTGCATGACACTTCGTTTAGAGTCTTAGAAACCGCGTTGTTAGATGTTTCATAAGTTCGTCAATCTTGTACAAATCTCATTGAGACATTTATAAGCACTCATGTTGCATAAACCTTGGTTTAGAGACTTAGAAACGCGTTGTTAGATGTTTCATAAGTTCGTCAAACTTGTACAAAGCTCATTGAGACACTTATAAGCACTCATGTTGCATAAAACTTGGTTTGGAGTCCTACCAACCACATTGTTAGACGTTTCATAAGTTCGTCAAACTTGTACAAAGCGATAGAGACACTTATAAGCACTCATGTTGCATGAAACTTGTTTTAGAGTCCTAGAAACGACATTGTTAGACGTTTCATAAGTTCGTCAAACTTGTACAAAGTTCATTGAGACACTTATAAGCACTCATGTTACATGAAACTTGATTTAGTGTCCTAGAAACGCCTTGTTAGATGTATCATTAATTCGTCAAACTTGTACAAAGCTCATTGAGACACTTATAAGAACTCATGTTGAAAGAAACTTTGTTTAGAGTCCTAGAAACCGCGTTGTAAGATGTTTCATAAGTTCGTCAAACTAGTACAAAGCTCATTGAGACACATATAAGCACTCATGTTGCATGAAACTTGGTTTACGAGTCCTAGAAACGCGTTGTTAGATGTTTCATAAGTTCGTAAAACTAGTACAAAACTCATTGAGACACTTATAAGCACTCATGTTGCATCAAACTTGGTTTAGAGTCCTAAAAACGCGTTGTTAGATGTTTCATAAGTTCGTCAAACTTGTATAAAGCTCATTGAAACACTTATAAGCACTCATGTTGCATAAAACTTGGTTTAGAGTCCTAGCAACCACATTGTTAGACGTTTCATAAGTTCTTCAAACTTGTACAAAGCTGGTTGAGAAACTTATAAGCACTCATGTTGCATGAAACTTTGTTTAGAGTCCTAGAAACGCGTTGTTTGATGTTTCATTAGTTCGTCAAACTTGTACAAAGCTCAGTGAGACACTTATAAGAACTCATGTGGAAAGAAACTTGGTTTCGAGTCCTAGAAACCGCGTTGTAAGATTTGTCATAAGTTTGTCAAACTAGTACAAAGCTCATTGAGACACTTATAAGCACTCATGTTGCATGAAACTTGGTTTAGAGTCCAAGAGACCGCGTTGTTAGATGTTTCATAAGTTCGTAAAACTAGTACAAAGCTCATTGAGAAACTTATAAGCACTCATGTTGCATGAAACTTAGTTTAGAGTCCTAGAAATCGCGTTGTTAGATGTTTCATAAGTTTGTCGAACTTGTACAAAGCTCATTGAGACACTTATAAGCACTCATGTTGCATGAAACTTGGGTTAGAGTCCTAGAAACCGCGTTGTAAGATGTTTCATAAGTTCGTCAAACTAGTACAAAGCTCATTGAGACACTTATAAGCACTCATGTTGCATGACACTTCGTTTAGAGTCTTAGAAACTGCGTTGTTAGATGTTTCATAAGTTCGTCAAACTTGTACAAAACTCATTGAGACACTTATCAGCACTCATGTTGCATGAAACTTGGTTTAGAGTCTTAGAAACGCGTTGTTAGATGTTTCATAAGTTCCTCAAACTTGTACAAAGGTCATTGAGACACTTATAAGCACTCATGTTGCATAAAAATTGGTTTAGAGTCCTAGAAACCACATTGTTAGACGTTTCATAAGTTCGTCAAACTTGTACAAAGCTGATAGAGACACTTATAAGCACTCGTGTTGCATGAAACTTGGTTTAGAGTCCTAGAAACGAGTTGTTAGATGTTTCATTAGTTCGTCAAACTTGTACAAAGCTGATTTAGAAACTTATAAGCACTCATGTTGCATGAAACTTGGTTTAGAGTCCTAGAAACGCGTTGTTAGATGTTTCATTAGTTCGTCAAACTTGTACAAAGCTCAGTGAGACACTTATAAAAACTCATGTGGAAAGAAACTTGGTTTCGAGTCCTAGAAACCGCGTTGTAAGATTTGTCATAAGTTCGTCAAACTAGTACAAAGCTCATTGAGACACTTATAAGCACTCATGTTGCATGACACTTCGTTTAGAGTCTTAGAGACCGCGTTGTTAGATGTTTCATAACTTCGTAAAACTAGTACAAAGCTCATTGAGACACTTATAAGCAATCGTGTTGCATGAAACTTAGTTTAGAGTCCTAGAAATCGCGTTGTTAGATGTTTCATAAGTTTGTCGAACTTGTACAAAGCTCATTGAGACACTTATAAGCACTCATGTTGAAAGAAACTTGGTTTAGAGTCCTAGAAACCGCGTTGTAAGATGTTTCATAAGTTCGTCAAACTAGTACAAAGCTCATTGAGACACTTATAAGCACTCATGTTGCATGACACTTCGTTTCGAGTCTTAGAAACTGCGTTATTAGATGTTTCATAAGTTCGTCAAACTTGTACAAAACTCATTGAGACACTTATAAGCACTCATGTTGCATGAAACTTGGTTTAGAGTCCTAGAAACGCGTTGTTAGATGTTTCATAAGTTCGTCAAACTTGTACAAAGGTCATTGAGACACTTATAAGCACTCATGTTGCATAAAAATTAGTTTAGAGTCCTAGAAACCACATTGTTAGACGTTTCATAAGTTCGTCAAACTTGTACAAAGCTGATAGAGACACTTATAAGCACTCATGTTGCATGAAACTTGTTTTAGAGTCCTAGAAACGAGTTGTTAGATGTTTCATTAGTTCGTCAAAATTGTACAAAGCTCATTGAGACACTTATAAGAACTCATGTTGAAAGAGTCCTAGAAACCGCATTGTAAGATGTTTCACAAGTTCACCAAACTAGTACAAAGCTCATTGCGACACTTATAAGCACTCATGTTGCATGACACTTCGTTTAGAGTCTTAGAAACCGCGTTGTTAGATGTTTCATAAGTTCGTCAAACTTGTACAAAACTCATTGAGACTCTTATAATCACGCATGTTGCATAAAAATTGGTTTAGAGTCCTAGAAACCACATTGTTAGACGTTTCATAAGTTCGTCAAACTTGTACAAAGCTGATAGAGACACTTATAAGCACTCATGTTGCATGAAACTTGGTTTAGAGTCCTAGAAACGAGTTGTTAGATGTTTCATTAGTTCGTCAAACTTGTACAAAGCTCATTGAGACACTTATAAGAACTCATGTTGAAAGAGTCCTAGAAACCGCATTGTAAGATGTTTCACAAGTTCATCAAACTAGTACAAAGCTCATTGAGACACTTATAAGCACTCATGTTGCATGACACTTCGTTTAGAGTCTTAGAAACCGCGTTGTTAGATGTTTCATAAGTTCGTCAATCTTGTACAAATCTCATTGAGACATTTATAAGCACTCATGTTGCATAAACCTTGGTTTAGAGACTTAGAAACGCGTTGTTAGATGTTTCATAAGTTCGTCAAACTTGTACAAAGCTCATTGAGACACTTATAAGCACTCATGTTGCATAAAACTTGGTTTGGAGTCCTACCAACCACATTGTTAGACGTTTCATAAGTTCGTCAAACTTGTACAAAGCTGATAGAGACACTTATAAGCACTCATGTTGCATGAAACTTGTTTTAGAGTCCTAGAAACGACATTGTTAGACGTTTCATAAGTTCGTCAAACTTGTACAAAGTTCATTGAGACACTTATAAGCACTCATGTTACATGAAACTTGATTTAGTGTCCTAGAAACGCCTTGTTAGATGTATCATTAATTCGTCAAACTTGTACAAAGCTCATTGAGACACTTATAAGAACTCATGTTGAAAGAAACTTTGTTTAGAGTCCTAGAAACCGCGTTGTAAGATGTTTCATAAGTTCGTCAAACTAGTACAAAGCTCATTGAGACACATATAAGCACTCATGTTGCATGAAACTTGGTTTACAGTCCTAGAAACGCGTTGTTAGATGTTTCATAAGTTCGTAAAACTAGTACAAAACTCATTGAGACACTTATAAGCACTCATGTTGCATCAAACTTGGTTTAGAGTCCTAAAAACGCGTTGTTAGATGTTTCATAAGTTCGTCAAACTTGTATAAAGCTCATTGAAACACTTATAAGCACTCATGTTGCATAAAACTTGTTTTAGAGTCCTAGCAACCACATTGTTAGACGTTTCATAAGTTCTTCAAACTTGTACAAAGCTGATTGAGAAACTTATAAGCACTCATGTTGCATGAAACTTGGTTTAGAGTCCTAGAAACGCGTTGTTAGATGTTTCATTAGTTCGTCAAACTTGTACAAAGCTCAGTGAGACACTTATAAGAACTCATGTGGAAAGAAACTTGGTTTCGAGTCCTAGAAACCGCGTTGTAAGATTTGTCATAAGTTCGTCAAACTAGTACAAAGCTCATTGAGACACTTATAAGCACTCATGTTGCATGAAACTTGGTTTAGAGTCCAAGAGACCGCGTTGTTAGATGTTTCATAAGTTCGTAAAACTAGTACAAAGCTCATTGAGAAACTTATAAGCACTCATGTTGCATGAAACTTAGTTTAGAGTCCTAGAAATCGCGTTGTTAGATGTTTCATAAGTTTGTCGAACTTGTACAAAGCTCATTGAGACACTTATAAGCACTCATGTTGCATGAAACTTGGGTTAGAGTCCTAGAAACCGCGTTGTTAGACGTTTCATAAGTTTGTCAAACTTGTACAAAGCTGATAGAGACACTTATAAGCACTCATGTTGCATGAAACTTGTTTTAGAGTCCTAGAAACGAGTTGTTAGATGTTTCATTAGTTCGTCAAACTTGTACAAAGCTCATTGAGACACTTATAAGAACTCATGTTGAAAGAGTCCTAGAAACCGCATTGTAAGATGTTTCACAAGTTCACAAAACTAGTACAAAGCTCATTGCGACACTTATAAGCACTCATGTTGCATGACACTTCGTTTAGAGTCTTAGAAACCGCGTTGTTAGATGTTTCATAGGTTCGTCAATCTTGTACAAATCTCATTGAGACATTTATAAGCACTCATGTTGCATAAAACTTGGTTTAGAGACTTAGAAACGCGTTGTTAGATGTTTTATAAGTTCGTAAAACTTGTACAAAGCTGATAGAGACACTTATAAGCACTCATGTTGCATGAAACTTGTTTTAGAGTCCTAGAAACGAGTTGTTAGATGTTTCATTAGTTCGTCAAAATTGTACAAAGAGTCCTAGAAACCGCATTGTAAGACACTTATAAGAACTCATGTTGAAAGAGTCCTAGAAACCGCATTGTAAGATGTTTCACAAGTTCACCAAACTAGTACAAAGCTCATTGCGACACTTATAAGCACTCATGTTGCATGACACTTCGTTTAGAGTCTTAGAAACCGCGTTGTTAGATGTTTCATAAGTTCGTCAAACTTGTACAAAACTCATTGAGACTCTTATAATCACGCATGTTGCATAAAAATTGGTTTAGAGTCCTAGAAACCACATTGTTAGACGTTTCATAAGTTCGTCAAACTTGTACAAAGCTGATAGAGACACTTATAAGCACTCATGTTGCATGAAACTT
Organism: Cochlearia excelsa; assembly: GCA_963556525.1. Lineage (NCBI taxonomy): Eukaryota > Viridiplantae > Streptophyta > Magnoliopsida > Brassicales > Brassicaceae > Cochlearia > Cochlearia excelsa. Next base: position 30,149,388 of record OY748327.1, on the reverse strand, counting down.
GGTTTAGAGTCCTAGAAACGAGTTGTTAGATGTTTCATTAGTTCGTCAAACTTGTACAAAGCTCATTGAGACACTTATAAGAACTCATGTTGAAAGAGTCCTAGAAACCGCATTGTAAGATGTTTCACAAGTTCATCAAACTAGTACAAAGCTCATTGAGACACTTATAAGCACTCATGTTGCATGACACTTCATTTAGAGTCTTAGAAACCGCGTTGTTAGATGTTTCATAAGTTCGTCAATCTTGTACAAATCTCATTGAGACATTTATAAGCACTCATGTTGCATAAACCTTGGTTTAGAGACTTAGAAACGCGTTGTTAGATGTTTCATAAGTTCGTCAAACTTGTACAAAGCTCATTGAGACACTTATAAGCACTCATGTTGCATAAAACTTGGTTTGGAGTCCTAGCAACCACATTGTTAGACGTTTCATAAGTTCGTCAAACTTGTACAAAGCTGATAGAGACACTTATAAGCACTCATGTTGCATGAAACTTGTTTTAGAGTCCTAGAAACGACATTGTTAGACGTTTCATAAGTTCGTCAAACTTGTACAAAATTCATTGAGACACTTATAAGCACTCATGTTACATGAAACTTGATTTAGTGTCCTAGAAACGCCTTGTTAGATGTATCATTAATTCGTCAAACTTGTACAAAGCTCTTTGAGACACTTATAAGAACTCATGTTGAAAGAAACTTTGTTTAGAGTCCTAGAAACCGCGTTGTAAGATGTTTCATAATTCGTCAAACTAGTACAAAGCTCATTGAGACACATATAAGCACTCATGTTGCATGAAACTTGGTTTACAGTCCTAGAAACGCGTTGTTAGATGTTTCATAAGTTCGTAAAACTAGTACAAAACTCATTGAGACACTTATAAGCACTCATGTTGTATCAAACTTGGTTTAGAGTCCTAAAAACGCGTTGTTAGATGTTTCATAAGTTCGTCAAACTTGTATAAAGCTCATTGAAACACTTATAAGCACTCATGTTGCATAAAACTTGGTTTAGAGTCCTAGCAACCACATTGTTAGACGTTTCATAAGTTCTTCAAACTTGTACAAAGCTGATTGAGAAACTTATAAGCACTCATGTTGCATGAAACTTGGTTTAGAGTCCTAGAAACGCGTTGTTAGATGTTTCATTAGTTCGTCAAACTTGTACAAAGCTCAGTGAGACACTTATAAGAACTCATGTGGAAAGAAACTTGGTTTCGAGTCCTAGAAATCGCGTTGTAAGATTTGTCATAAGTTCGTCAAACTAGTACAAAGCTCATTGAGACACTTATAAGCACTCATGTTGCATGAAACTTGGTTTAGAGTCCAAGAGACCGCGTTGTTAGATGTTTCATAAGTTCGTAAAACTAGTACAAAGCTCATTGAGAAACTTATAAGCACTCATGTTGCATGAAACTTAGTTTAGAGTCCTAGAAATCGCGTTGTTAGATGTTTCATAAGTTTGTCGAACTTGTACAAAGCTCATTGAGACACTTATAAGCACTCATGTTGCATGAAACTTGGGTTAGAGTCCTAGAAACCGCGTTGAAAGATGTTTCATAAGTTCGTCAAACTAGTACAAAGCTCATTGAGACACTTATAAGCACTCATGTTGCATGACACTTCGTTTAGAGTCTTAGAAACTGCGTTGTTAGATGTTTCATAAGTTCTTCAAACTTGTACAAAACTCATTGAGACACTTATAAGCACTCATATTGCATGAAACTTGGTTTAGAGTCCTATCAACCACATTGTTAGACGTTTCATAAGTTCGTCAAACTAGTACAAAGCTCATTGAGACACTTATAAGCACTCATGTTGCATGAAACTTAGTTTAGAGTCCTAGAAACCGCGTTGTTAGATGTTGCATAAGTTCGTCACACTTGTACAACGGTCATTGAAACACTTATAAGCACTCATGTTGCATGAAACTTGGTTTAGAGTCCTAGAAACCGCGTTGTAAGATGTTTCATAAGTTCATCAAACTAGTACAAAGCTCATTGAGACACTTATAAGCACTCATGTTGCATGACACTTCGTTTAGAGTCTTAGAAACCGCGTTGTTAGATGTTTCATAAGTTCGTCAAACTTGTACAAAACTCATGTTGCATAAAAATTGGTTTAGAGTCCTAGAAACCACATTGTTAGACGTTTCATAAGTTCGTCAAACTTGTACAAAGCCGATAGAGACACTTATAAGCACTCATGTTGCATGAAACTTGGTTTAGAGTCCTAGAAACCGCTTTGTTAGATGTTTCAAAAGTTCGTCAAACTTGTACAAAGCTCATTGAGACACTTATAAGCACTAATGTTGCATAAAACTTGGTTTAGAGTCCTAGAAACGCGTTGTTAGATGTTTCATTAGTTTGTCAAACTTGTACAAAGCTCATTGAGACACTTATAAGCACTAATGTTGCATAAAACTTGGTTTAGAGTCCTAGAAACCGCGTTGTAAGATGTTTCATAAGTTCATCAAACTAGTACAAAGCTCATGTTGCATAAAAATTGGTTTAGAGTCCTAGAAACCACATTGTTAGACGTTTCATAAGTTCGTCAAACTTGTACAAAGCCGATAGAGACACTTATAAGCACTCATGTTGCATGAAACTTGGTTTAGAGTCCTAGAAACCGCTTTGTTAGATGTTTCAAAAGTTCGTCAAACTTGTACAAAGCTCATTGAGACACTTATAAGCACTAATGTTGCATAAAACTTGGTTTAGAGTCCTAGAAACGCGTTGTTAGATGTTTCATTAGTTTGTCAAACTTGTACAAAGCTCATTGAGACACTTATAAGCACTAATGTTGCATAAAACTTGGTTTAGAGTCCTAGAAACCGCGTTGTAAGATGTTTCATAACTTCATCAAACTAGTACAAAGCTCATTGAGACACTTATAAGCACTCATGTTGCATGACATTTCGTTTAGAGTCTTAGAAACCGCGTTGTTAGATGTTTCATAAGTTCGTCAAACTTGTACAAAACTCATTGAGACTCTTATAAGCACTCATGTTGCATGAAACTTGGTTTAGAGTCCTAGAAACGCGTTGTTAGATGTTTCATAAGTTCGTCAAACTTGTACAAAGGTCATTGAGACACTTATAATCACTCATGTTGCATAAAAATTGGTTTAGAGTCCTAGAAACCACATTGTTAGACGTTTCATAAGTTCGTAAAACTTGTACAAAGCTGATAGAGACACTTATAAGCACTCATGTTGTATGAAACTTGGTTTAGAGTCCTAGAAACGAGTTGTTAGATGTTTCATTAGTTCGTCAAACTTGTACAAAGATCATTGAGACACTTATAAGAACTCATGTTGAAAGAGTCCTAGAAACCGCATTGTAAGATGTTTCACAAGTTCATCAAACTAGTACAAAGCTCATTGAGACACTTATAAGCACTCATGTTGCATGACACTTCGTTTAGAGTCTTAGAAACCGCGTTGTTAGATGTTTCATAAGTTCGTCAATCTTGTACAAATCTCATTGAGACATTTATAAGCACTCATGTTGCATAAACCTTGGTTTAGAGACTTAGAAACGCGTTGTTAGATGTTTCATAAGTTCGTCAAACTTGTACAAAGCTCATTGAGACACTTATAAGCACTCATGTTGCATAAAACTTGGTTTAGAGTCCTAGCAACCACATTGTTAGACGTTTCATAAGTTCGTCAAATTTGTACAAAGCTGATAGAGACACTTATAAGCACTCATGTTGCATGAAACTTGGTTTAGAGTCCTAGAAACGGCATTGTTAGACGTTTCATAAGTCCGTCAAACTTGTACAAAGTTCATTGAGACACTTATAAGCACTCATGTTACATGAAACTTGGTTTAGTGTCCTAGAAACGCCTTGTTAGATGTATCATTAATTCGTCAAACTTGTACAAAGCTCATTGAGACACTTATAAGAACTCATGTTGAAAGAAACTTTGTTTAGAGTCCTAGAAACCGCGTTGTAAGATGTTTCATAAGTTCGTCAAACTAGTACAAAGCTCATTGAGACACATATAAGCACTCATGTTGCATGAAACTTGGTTTAGAGTCCTAGAAACGCGTTGTTAGATGTTTCATAAGTTCGTAAATCTAGTACAAAACTCATTGAGACACTTATAAGCACTCATGTTGCATCAAACTTGGTTTAGAGTCCTAAAAACGCGTTGTTAGATGTTTCATAAGTTCGTCAAACTTGTATAAAGCTCATTGAAACATTTATAAGCACTCATGTTGCATAAAACTTGGTTTAGAGTCCTAGCAACCACATTGTTAGACGTTTCATAAGTTCGTCAAACTTGTACAAAGCTGATTGAGAAACTTATAAGCATTCATGTTGCATGAAACTTGGTTTAGAGTCCTAGAAACGCGTTGTTAGATGTTTCATTAGTTCGTCAAACTTGTAAAAAGCTCGGTGAGACACTTATAAGAACTCATGTGGAAAGAAACTTGGTTTCGAGTCCTAGAAACCGCGTTGTAAGATTTGTCATAAGTTCGTCAAACTAGTACAAAGCTCATTGAGACACTTATAAGCACTCATGTTGCATGAAACTAAGTTTAGAGTCCTAGAAACCGCGTTGTTAGATGTTTCATAAGTTCGTCACACTTGTACAAAGCTCATTGAAACACTTATAAGCACTCATGTTGCATGAAACTTGGTTTAGAGTCCTATCAACCACATTGTTAGACGTTTCATAAGTTCGTCAAACTAGTACAAAGCTCATTGAGACACTTATAAGCACTCATTTTGCATGAAACTTAGTTTAGAGTCCTAGAAACGGCATTGTTAGATGTTTCATAAGTTCGTCGAACTTGTACAAAGTTCATTGAGACACTTATAAGCACTCATGTTACATGAAACTTGGTTTAGTTTCCTAGAAACGCCTTGTTAGATGTATCATTAATTTGTCAAACTTGTACAAAGCTCATTGAGACACTTATAAGAACTCATGTTGAAAGAAACTTGGTTTAGAGTCCTAGAAACCGCGTTGTTAGATGTTTCATAAGTTCGTCAAACTACTACAAAGCTCATTGAGACACTTATAAGCACTCATGTTGCATGAAACTAAGTTTAGAGTCCTAGAAACCGCGTTGTTAGATGTTTCATTAGTTCGTCAAACTAGTACAAAGCTCATTGAGACACTTATAAGCACTCATGTTGCATGAAACTAAGTTTAGAGTCCTAGAAACCGCGTTGTTAGATGTTTCATTAGTTCGTCAAACTAGTACAAAGCTCATTGAGACACTTATAAGCACTCATGTTGCATGCCACTTCGTTTAGAGTCTTAGAAACCGCTTTGTTAGATGTTTCAAAAGTTCGTCAAACTTGTACAAAGCTCATTGAGACACTTATAAGCACTAATGTTGCATAAAACTTGGTTTAGAGTCCTAGAAACGCGTTGTTAGATGTTTCATTATTTGTCAAACTTGTACAAAGCTCATTGAGACACTTATAACCACTCATGTTGCATGAAACTTGGTTTAGAGTCCTAGAAACCGCGTTGTTCGATGTTTCACAAGTTCGTCAAACTAGTACAAAGCTCATTGAAACACTTATAAGAACTCATGTTCCATGAAACTTAGTTTAGAGTCCTAGAAACCGCGTTGTTAGATGTTTCATAAGTTCGTTGAACTTGTACAAAGCTCATTGAGACACTTATAAGCACTCATGTTGCCTGAAACTTGGTTTAGAGTCCTACAAACCGCGTTGTTTGATGTTTCATTAGTTCGCCGAACTAGTACAAAGCTCATTGAGACACTTATAAGCACTCATGTTGCATGAAACTTGGTTTAGAGTCCTACAAACCGCGTTGTTAGATGTTTCATTATTTCGTCGAACTAGTACAAAGCTCATTGAGACACTTATAAGCACTCATGTTGCATGAAACTTTGTTTAGAGTCCTAGAAACCGCGTTGTAAGATGTTTCATAAGTTCGTCAAACTAGTACAAAGCTCATTGAGACACTTATAAGTACTCTTGTTGCATGACACTTCGTTTAGAGTCTTAGAAACCGCGTTGTTAGATGTTTCATAAGTTCGTCAAACTTGTACAAAGCTCATTGAGATACTTATAAGCACTCATGTTGCATCAAACTTGGTTTAGAGTCCTAAAAACGCGTTGTTAGATGTTTCATAATTAAGTTCGTCAAACTTGTATAAAGCTCATTGAAACACTTATAAGCACTCATGTTGCATAAAACTTGGTTTAGAGTCCTAGCAACCACATTGTTAGACGTTTCATAAGTTCGTCAAACTTGTACAAAGCTGATTGAGAAACTTATAAGCACTCATGTTGCATGAAACTTGGTTTAGAGTCCTAGAAACGCGTTGTTAGATGTTTCATTAGTTCGTCAAACTTGTACAAAGCTCAGTGAGACACTTATAAGTACTCATGTGGAAAGAAACTTGGTTTCGAGTCCTAGAAACCGCGTTGTAAGATGTGTCATAAGTTCGTCAAACTAGTACAAAGCTCATTGAGACACTTATAAGCACTCATGTTGCATGAAACTTAGTTTAGAGTCCTAGAAACGGCGTTGTTAGATGTTTCATAAGTTTTGTCGAACTTGTACAAAGCTCATTGAGACACTTATAAGCACTCATGTTGAAAGAAACTTGGTTTAGAGTCCCAGAAACCGCGTTGTAAGATGTTTCATAAATTCGTCAAACTAGTACAAAGCTCATTGAGACACTTATAAGCACTCATGTTGCATGACACTTCGTTTAGAGTCTTAGAAACCGCGTTGTTAGATGTTTCATAAGTTCGTCAAACTTGTAAAAAACTCATTGAAACACTTATAAGCACTCATGTTGCATGAAACTTGGTTTAGAGTCCTAGAAACGCGTTGTTAGATGTTTCATAAGTTCATCAAACTTGTACAAAGGTCATTGAGACACTTATAAGCACTCATGTTGCATAAAAATTGGTTTAGAGTCCTAGAAACCACATTGTTAGACGTTTCATAAGTTCGTCAAACTTGTACAAAGCTGATTGAGAAACTTATAAGCACTCATGTTGCATGAAACTTGGTTTAGAGTCCTAGAAACGCGTTGTTAGATGTTTCATTAGTTCGTCAAACTTGTACAAAGCTCAGTGAGACACTTATAAGAACTCATGTGGAAAGAAACTTGGTTTCGAGTCCTAGAAACCGCGTTGTAAGATTTGTCATAAGTTCGTCAAACTAGTACAAAGCTCATTGAGACACTTATAAGCACTCATGTTGCATGAAACTAAGTTTAGAGTCCTAGAAACCGCGTTGTTAGATGTTTCATAAGTTCGTCACACTTGTACAAAGCTCATTGAAACACTTATAAGCACTCATGTTGCATGAAACTTGGTTTAGAGTCCTATCAACCACATTGTTAGACGTTTCATAAGTTCGTCAAACTAGTACAAAGCTCATTGAGACACTTATAAGCACTCATGTTGCATGAAACTTAGTTTAGAGTCCTAGAAACGGCATTGTTAGATGTTTCATAAGTTCGTCGAACTTGTACAAAGTTCATTGAGACATTTATAAGCACTCATGTTGCATAAACCTTGGTTTAGAGACTTAGAAACGCGTTGTTAGATGTTTCATAAGTTCGTCAAACTTGTACAAAGCTCATTGAGACACTTATAAGCACTCATGTTGCATAAAACTTGGTTTGGAGTCCTAGCAACCACATTGTTAGACGTTTCATAAGTTCGTCAAACTTGTACAAAGCTGATAGAGACACTTATAAGCACTCATGTTGCATGAAACTTGTTTTAGAGTCCTAGAAACGACATTGTTAGACGTTTCATAAGTTCGTCAAACTTGTACAAAATTCATTGAGACACTTATAAGCACTCATGTTACATGAAACTTGATTTAGTGTCCTAGAAACGCCTTGTTAGATGTATCATTAATTCGTCAAACTTGTACAAAGCTCTTTGAGACACTTATAAGAACTCATGTTGAAAGAAACTTTGTTTAGAGTCCTAGAAACCGCGTTGTAAGATGTTTCATAATTCGTCAAACTAGTACAAAGCTCATTGAGACACATATAAGCACTCATGTTGCATGAAACTTGGTTTACAGTCCTAGAAACGCGTTGTTAGATGTTTCATAAGTTCGTAAAACTAGTACAAAACTCATTGAGACACTTATAAGCACTCATGTTGCATCAAACTTGGTTTAGAGTCCTAAAAACGCGTTGTTAGATGTTTCATAAGTTCGTCAAACTTGTATAAAGCTCATTGAAACACTTATAAGCACTCATGTTGCATAAAACTTGGTTTAGAGTCCTAGCAACCACATTGTTAGACGTTTCATAAGTTCTTCAAACTTGTACAAAGCTGATTGAGAAACTTATAAGCACTCATGTTGCATGAAACTTGGTTTAGAGTCCTAGAAACGCGTTGTTAGATGTTTCATTAGTTCGTCAAACTTGTACAAAGCTCAGTGAGACACTTATAAGAACTCATGTGGAAAGAAACTTGGTTTCGAGTCCTAGAAATCGCGTTGTAAGATTTGTCATAAGTTCGTCAAACTAGTACAAAGCTCATTGAGACACTTATAAGCACTCATGTTGCATGAAACTTGGTTTAGAGTCCAAGAGACCGCGTTGTTAGATGTTTCATAAGTTCGTAAAACTAGTACAAAGCTCATTGAGAAACTTATAAGCACTCATGTTGCATGAAACTTAGTTTAGAGTCCTAGAAATCGCGTTGTTAGATGTTTCATAAGTTTGTCGAACTTGTACAAAGCTCATTGAGACACTTATAAGCACTCATGTTGCATGAAACTTGGGTTAGAGTCCTAGAAACCGCGTTGAAAGATGTTTCATAAGTTCGTCAAACTAGTACAAAGCTCATTGAGACACTTATAAGCACTCATGTTGCATGACACTTCGTTTAGAGTCTTAGAAACTGCGTTGTTAGATGTTTCATAAGTTCTTCAAACTTGTACAAAACTCATTGAGACACTTATAAGCACTCATATTGCATGAAACTTGGTTTAGAGTCCTATCAACCACATTGTTAGACGTTTCATAAGTTCGTCAAACTAGTACAAAGCTCATTGAGACACTTATAAGCACTCATGTTGCATGAAACTTAGTTTAGAGTCCTAGAAACCGCGTTGTTAGATGTTTCATAAGTTCGTCACACTTGTACAACGGTCATTGAAACACTTATAAGCACTCATGTTGCATGAAACTTGGTTTAGAGTCCTAGAAACCGTGTTGTAAGATGTTTCATAAGTTCATCAAACTAGTACAAAGCTCATTGAGACACTTATAAGCACTCATGTTGCATGACACTTCGTTTAGAGTCTTAGAAACCGCGTTGTTAGATGTTTCATAAGTTCGTCAAACTTGTACAAAACTCATGTTGCATAAAAATTGGTTTAGAGTCCTAGAAACCACATTGTTAGACGTTTCATAAGTTCGTCAAACTTGTACAAAGCCGATAGAGACACTTATAAGCACTCATGTTGCATGAAACTTGGTTTAGAGTCCTAGAAACCGCTTTGTTAGATGTTTCAAAAGTTCGTCAAACTTGTACAAAGCTCATTGAGACACTTATAAGCACTAATGTTGCATAAAACTTGGTTTAGAGTCCTAGAAACGCGTTGTTAGATGTTTCATTAGTTTGTCAAACTTGTACAAAGCTCATTGAGACACTTATAAGCACTAATGTTGCATAAAACTTGGTTTAGAGTCCTAGAAACCGCGTTGTAAGATGTTTCATAAGTTCATCAAACTAGTACAAAGCTCATGTTGCATAAAAATTGGTTTAGAGTCCTAGAAACCACATTGTTAGACGTTTCATAAGTTCGTCAAACTTGTACAAAGCCGATAGAGACACTTATAAGCACTCATGTTGCATGAAACTTGGTTTAGAGTCCTAGAAACCGCTTTGTTAGATGTTTCAAAAGTTCGTCAAACTTGTACAAAGCTCATTGAGACACTTATAAGCACTAATGTTGCATAAAACTTGGTTTAGAGTCCTAGAAACGCGTTGTTAGATGTTTCATTAGTTTGTCAAACTTGTACAAAGCTCATTGAGACACTTATAAGCACTAATGTTGCATAAAACTTGGTTTAGAGTCCTAGAAACCGCGTTGTAAGATGTTTCATAACTTCATCAAACTAGTACAAAGCTCATTGAGACACTTATAAGCACTCATGTTGCATGACATTTCGTTTAGAGTCTTAGAAACCGCGTTGTTAGATGTTTCATAAGTTCGTCAAACTTGTACAAAACTCATTGAGACTCTTATAAGCACTCATGTTGCATGAAACTTGGTTTAGAGTCCTAGAAACGCGTTGTTAGATGTTTCATAAGTTCGTCAAACTTGTACAAAGGTCATTGAGACACTTATAATCACTCATGTTGCATAAAAATTGGTTTAGAGTCCTAGAAACCACATTGTTAGACGTTTCATAAGTTCGTAAAACTTGTACAAAGCTGATAGAGACACTTATAAGCACTCATGTTGTATGAAACTTGGTTTAGAGTCCAAGAAACGAGTTGTTAGATGTTTCATTAGTTCGTCAAACTTGTACAAAGATCATTGAGACACTTATAAGAACTCATGTTGAAAGAGTCCTAGAAACCGCATTGTAAGATGTTTCACAAGTTCATCAAACTAGTACAAAGCTCATTGAGACACTTATAAGCACTCATGTTGCATGACACTTCGTTTAGAGTCTTAGAAACCACGTTGTTAGATGTTTCATAAGTTCGTCAATCTTGTACAAATCTCATTGAGACATTTATAAGCACTCATGTTGCATAAACCTTGGTTTAGAGACTTAGAAACGCGTTGTTAGATGTTTCATAAGTTCGTCAAACTTGTACAAAGCTCATTGAGACACTTATAAGCACTCATGTTGCATAAAACTTGGTTTAGAGTCCTAGCAACCACATTGTTAGACGTTTCATAAGTTCGTCAAATTTGTACAAAGCTGATAGAGACACTTATAAGCACTCATGTTGCATGAAACTTGGTTTAGAGTCCTAGAAACGGCATTGTTAGACGTTTCATAAGTCCGTCAAACTTGTACAAAGTTCATTGAGACACTTATAAGCACTCATGTTACATGAAACTTGGTTTAGTGTCCTAGAAACGCCTTGTTAGATGTATCATTAATTCGTCAAACTTGTACAAAGCTCATTGAGACACTTATAAGAACTCATGTTGAAAGAAACTTTGTTTAGAGTCCTAGAAACCGCGTTGTAAGATGTTTCATAAGTTCGTCAAACTAGTACAAAGCTCATTGAGACACATATAAGCACTCATGTTGCATGAAACTTGGTTTAGAGTCCTAGAAACGCGTTGTTAGATGTTTCATAAGTTCGTAAATCTAGTACAAAACTCATTGAGACACTTATAAGCACTCATGTTGCATCAAACTTGGTTTAGAGTCCTAAAAACGCGTTGTTAGATGTTTCATAAGTTCGTCAAACTTGTATAAAGCTCATTGAAACATTTATAAGCACTCATGTTGCATAAAACTTGGTTTAGAGTCCTAGCAACCACATTGTTAGACGTTTCATAAGTTCGTCAAACTTGTACAAAGCTGATTGAGAAACTTATAAGCATTCATGTTGCATGAAACTTGGTTTAGAGTCCTAGAAACGCGTTGTTAGATGTTTCATTAGTTCGTCAAACTTGTAAAAAGCTCAGTGAGACACTTATAAGAACTCATGTGGAAAGAAACTTGGTTTCGAGTCCTAGAAACCGCGTTGTAAGATTTGTCATAAGTTCGTCAAACTAGTACAAAGCTCATTGAGACACTTATAAGCACTCATGTTGCATGAAACTAAGTTTAGAGTCCTAGAAACCGCGTTGTTAGATGTTTCATAAGTTCGTCACACTTGTACAAAGCTCATTGAAACACTTATAAGCACTCATGTTGCATGAAACTTGGTTTAGAGTCCTATCAACCACATTGTTAGACGTTTCATAAGTTCGTCAAACTAGTACAAAGCTCATTGAGACACTTATAAGCACTCATTTTGCATGAAACTTAGTTTAGAGTCCTAGAAACGGCATTGTTAGATGTTTCATAAGTTCGTCGAACTTGTACAAAGTTCATTGAGACACTTATAAGTACTCATGTTACATGAAACTTGGTTTAGTTTCCTAGAAACGCCTTGTTAGATGTATCATTAATTTGTCAAACTTGTACAAAGCTCATTGAGACACTTATAAGAACTCATGTTGAAAGAAACTTGGTTTAGAGTCCTAGAAACCGCGTTGTTAGATGTTTCATAAGTTCGTCAAACTACTACAAAGCTCATTGAGACACTTATAAGCACTCATGTTGCATGAAACTAAGTTTAGAGTCCTAGAAACCGCGTTGTTAGATGTTTCATTAGTTCGTCAAACTAGTACAAAGCTCATTGAGACACTTATAAGCACTCATGTTGCATGAAACTAAGTTTAGAGTCCTAGAAACCGCGTTGTTAGATGTTTCATTAGTTCGTCAAACTAGTACAAAGCTCATTGAGACACTTATAAGCACTCATGTTGCATGCCACTTCGTTTAGAGTCTTAGAAACCGCTTTGTTAGATGTTTCAAAAGTTCGTCAAACTTGTACAAAGCTCATTGAGACACTTATAAGCACTAATGTTGCATAAAACTTGGTTTAGAGTCCTAGAAACGCATTGTTAGATGTTTCATTATTTGTCAAACTTGTACAAAGCTCATTGAGACACTTATAACCACTCATGTTGCATGAAACTTGGTTTAGAGTCCTAGAAACCGCGTTGTTCGATGTTTCACAAGTTCGTCAAACTAGTACAAAGCTCATTGAAACACTTATAAGAACTCATGTTCCATGAAACTTAGTTTAGAGTCCTAGAAACCGCGTTGTTAGATGTTTCATAAGTTCGTTGAACTTGTACAAAGCTCATTGAGACACTTATAAGCACTCATGTTGCCTGAAACTTGGTTTAGAGTCCTACAAACCGCGTTGTTTGATGTTTCATTAGTTCGTCGAACTAGTACAAAGCTCATTGAGACACTTATAAGCACTCATGTTGCATGAAACTTGGTTTAGAGTCCTACAAACCGCGTTGTTAGATGTTTCATTATTTCGTCGAACTAGTACAAAGCTCATTGAGACACTTATAAGCACTCATGTTGCATGAAACTTTGTTTAGAGTCCTAGAAACCGCGTTGTAAGATGTTTCATAAGTTCGTCAAACTAGTACAAAGCTCATTGAGACACTTATAAGTACTCTTGTTGCATGACACTTCGTTTAGAGTCTTAGAAACCGCGTTGTTAGATGTTTCATAAGTTCGTCAAACTTGTACAAAGCTCATTGAGATACTTATAAGCACTCATGCTGCATCAAACTTGGTTTAGAGTCCTAAAAACGCGTTGTTAGATGTTTCATAATTAAGTTCGTCAAACTTGTATAAAGCTCATTGAAACACTTATAAGCACTCATGTTGCATAAAACTTGGTTTAGAGTCCTAGCAACCACATTGTTAGACGTTTCATAAGTTCGTCAAACTTGTACAAAGCTGATTGAGAAACTTATAAGCACTCATGTTGCATGAAACTTGGTTTAGAGTCCTAGAAACGCGTTGTTAGATGTTTCATTAGTTCGTCAAACTTGTACAAAGCTCAGTGAGACACTTATAAGAACTCATGTGGAAAGAAACTTGGTTTCGAGTCCTAGAAACCGCGTTGTAAGATTTGTCATAAGTTCGTCAAACTAGTACAAAGCTCATTGAGACACTTATAAGCACTCATGTTGCATGAAACTTGGTTTAGAGTCCTAGAAACCGCGTTGTTCGATGTTTCACAAGTTCGTCAAACTAGTACAAAGCTCATTGAAACACTTATAAGAACTCATGTTCCATGAAACTTAGTTTAGAGTCCTAGAAACCGCGTTGTTAGATGTTTCATAAGTTCGTTGAACTTGTACAAAGCTCATTGAGACACTTATAAGCACTCATGTTGCCTGAAACTTGGTTTAGAGTCCTACAAACTGCGTTGTTTGATGTTTCATTAGTTCGTCGAACTAGTACAAAGCTCATTGAGACACTTATAAGCACTCATGTTGCATGAAACTTGGTTTAGAGTCCTACAAACCGCGTTGTTAGATGTTTCATTATTTCGTCGAACTAGTACAAAGCTCATTGAGACACTTATAAGCACTCATGTTGCATGAAACTTTGTTTAGAGTCCTAGAAACCGCGTTGTAAGATGTTTCATAAGTTCGTCAAACTAGTACAAAGCTCATTGAGACACTTATAAGTACTCTTGTTGCATGACACTTCGTTTAGAGTCTTAGAAACCGCGTTGTTAGATGTTTCATAAGTTCGTCAAACTTGTACAAAGCTCATTGAGATACTTATAAGCACTCATGTTGCATCAAACTTGGTTTAGAGTCCTAAAAACGCGTTGTTAGATGTTTCATAATTAAGTTCGTCAAACTTGTATAAAGCTCATTGAAACACTTATAAGCACTCATGTTGCATAAAACTTGGTTTAGAGTCCTAGCAACCACATTGTTAGACGTTTCATAAGTTCGTCAAACTTGTACAAAGCTGATTGAGAAACTTATAAGCACTCATGTTGCATGAAACTTGGTTTAGAGTCCTAGAAACGCGTTGTTAGATGTTTCATTAGTTCGTCAAAATTGTACAAAGCTCAGTGAGACACTTATAAGTACTCATGTGGAAAGAAACTTGGTTTCGAGTCCTAGAAACCGCGTTGTAAGATGTGTCATAAGTTCGTCAAACTAGTACAAAGCTCATTGAGACACTTATAAGCACTCATGTTGCATGAAACTTAGTTTAGAGTCCTAGAAACGGCGTTGTTAGATGTTTCATAAGTTTTGTCGAACTTGTACAAAGCTCATTGAGACACTTATAAGCACTCATGTTGAAAGAAACTTGGTTTAGAGTCCCAGAAACCGCGTTGTAAGATGTTTCATAAATTCGTCAAACTAGTACAAAGCTCATTGAGACACTTATAAGCACTCATGTTGCATGACACTTCGTTTAGAGTCTTAGAAACCGCGTTGTTAGATGTTTCATAAGTTCGTCAAACTTGTAAAAAACTCATTGAAACACTTATAAGCACTCATGTTGCATGAAACTTGGTTTAGAGTCCTAGAAACGCGTTGTTAGATGTTTCATAAGTTCATCAAACTTGTACAAAGGTCATTGAGACACTTATAAGCACTCATGTTGCATAAAAATTGGTTTAGAGTCCTAGAAACCACATTGTTAGACGTTTCATAAGTTCGTCAAACTTGTACAAAGCTGATTGAGAAACTTATAAGCACTCATGTTGCATGAAACTTGGTTTAGAGTCCTAGAAACGCGTTGTTAGATGTTTCATTAGTTCGTCAAACTTGTACAAAGCTCAGTGAGACACTTATAAGAACTCATGTGGAAAGAAACTTGGTTTCGAGTCCTAGAAACCGCGTTGTAAGATTTGTCATTAGTTCGTCAAACTAGTACAAAGCTCATTGAGACACTTATAAGCACTCATGTTGCATGAAACTAAGTTTAGAGTCCTAGAAACCGCGTTGTTAGATGTTTCATAAGTTCGTCACACTTGTACAAAGCTCATTGAAACACTTATAAGCACTCATGTTGCATGAAACTTGGTTTAGAGTCCTATCAACCACATTGTTAGACGTTTCATAAGTTCGTCAAACTAGTACAAAGCTCATTGAGACACTTATAAGCACTCATGTTGCATGAAACTTAGTTTAGAGTCCTAGAAACGGCATTGTTAGATGTTTCATAAGTTCGTCGAACTTGTACAAAGTTCATTGAGACACTTATAAGCACTCATGTTACATGAAACTTGGTTTAGTGTCCTAGAAACGCCTTGTTAGATGTATCATTAATTTGTCAAACTTGTACAAAGCTCATTGAGACACTTATAAGAACTCATGTTGAAAGAAACTTGGTTTAGAGTCCTAGAAACCGCGTTGTTAGATGTTTCATAAGTTCGTCAAACTAGTACAAAGCTCATTGAGACACTTATAAGCACTCATGTTGCATGAAACTAAGTTTAGAGTCCTAGAAACCGCGTTGTTAGATGTTTCATTAGTTCGTCAAACTAGTACAAAGCTCATTGAGACACTTATAAGCACTCATGTTGCATGCCACTTCGTTTAGAGTCTTAGAAACCGCTTTGTTAGATGTTTCAAAAGTTCGTCAAACTTGTACAAAGCTCATTGAGACACTTATAAGCACTAATGTTGCATAAAACTTGGTTTAGAGTCCTAGAAACGCGTTGTTAGATGTTTCATTAGTTTTTCAAACTTGTACAAAGCTCATTGAGACACTTATAACCACTCATGTTGCATGAAACTTGGTTTAGAGTCCTAGAAACCGCGTTGTTCGATGTTTCACAAGTTCCTCAAACTAGTACAAAGCTCATTGAAACACTTATAAGAACTCATGTTCCATGAAACTTAGTTTAGAGTCCTAGAAACCGCGTTGTTAGATGTTTCATAAGTTCGTTGAACTTGTACAAAGCTCATTGAGACACTTATAAGCACTCATGTTGCCTGAAACTTGGTTTAGAGTCCTACAAACCGCGTTGTTTGATGTTTCATTAGTTCGTCGAACTAGTACAAAGCTCATTGAGACACTTATAAGCACTCATGTTGCATGAAACTTGGTTTAGAGTCCTACAAAACGCGTTGTTAGATGTTTCATTATTTCGTCGAACTAGTACAAAGCTCATTGAGACACTTATAAGCACTCATGTTGCATGAAACTTTGTTTAGAGTCCTAGAAACCGCGTTGTAAGATGTTTCATAAGTTCATTGAGACACTTATAAGTACTCTTGTTGCATGACACTTCGTTTAGAGTCTTAGAAACCGCGTTGTTAGATGTTTCATAAGTTCATCAAACTTGTACAAAGGTCATTGAGACACTTATAAGCACTCATGTTGCATAAAAATTGGTTTAGAGTCCTAGAAACCACATTGTTAGACGTTTCATAAGTTCGTCAAACTTGTACAAAGCTGATAGAGACACTTATAAGCACTCATGTTGCATGAAACTTGGTTTAGAGTCCTAGAAACGAGTTGTTAGATGTTTCATTAGTTCGTCAAACTTGAACAAAGCTCATTAAGACACTTATAAGAACTCATGTTGAAAGAGTCCTAGAAACCGCATTGTAAGATGTTTCACAAGTTCATCAAACTAGTACAAAGTTCATTGAGACACTTATAAGCAATCATGTTGCATGACACTTCGTTTAGAGTCTTAGAAACCGCGTTGTTAGATGTTTCATAAGTTTGTCAATCTTGTACAAATCTCATTGAGACATTTATAAGCACTCATGTTGCATAAAACTTGGTTTAGAGACTTAGAAACGCGTTGTTAGATGTTTCATAAGTTCGTCAAACTTGTACAAAGCTCATTGAGACACTTATAAGCACTCATGTTGCATAAAACTTGGTTTAGAGTCCTAGCAACCACATTGTTAGACGTTTCATAAGTTCGTCAAACTAGTACAAAGCTCATTGATACACTTATAAGCACTCATGTTGCATGAAACTTAGTTTAGAGTCCTAGAAACGGCATTGTTAGATGTTTCATAAGTTCGTCAAACTTGTACAAAGTTCATTGAGACACTTATAAGCACTCATGTTACATGAAACTTGGTTTAGTGTCCTAGAAACGCCTTGTTAGATGTATCATTAATTCGTCAAGCTTGTACAAAGCTCATTGAGACACTTATAAGAACTCATGTTGAAAGAAACTTGGTTTAGTGTCCTAGAAACCGCGTTGTTAGATGTTTCATAAGTTCGTCAAACTAGTACAAAGCTCATTGAGACACTTATAAGCACTCATGTTGCATGAAACTAAGTTTAGAGTCCTAGAAACCGCGTTGTCAGATGTTTCATAAGTTCGTCACACTTGTACAAAGCTCATTGAAACACTTATAAGCACTCATGTTTTATGAAACTTTGTTTAGAGTCCTAGAAACCGCGTTGTAAGATGTTTCATAAGTTCGTCAAACTAGTACAAAGCTCATTGAGACACTTATAAGTACTCTTGTTGCATGACACTTCGTTTAGTGTCTTAGAAACCGCGTTGTTAGATGTTTCATAAGTTCGTCAAACTTGTACAAAACTCATTGAGACACTTATAAGCACTCATGTTGCATCAAACTTGGTTTAGAGTCCTAAAACGCGTTGTTAGATGTTTCATAATTAAGTTCGTCAAACTTGTATAAAGCTCATTGAAACACTTATAAGCACTCATGTTGCATAAAACTTGGTTTAAAGTCCTAGCAACCACATTGTTAGACGTTTCATAAGTTCGTCAAACTTGTACAAAGCTGATTGAGAAACTTATAAGCACTCATGTTGCATAAAACTTGGTTTAGATACTTAGAAACGCGTTGTTAGATGTTTCATAAGTTCGTCAAACTTGTACAAAACTCATTGAGACACTTATAAGCACTCATGTTGCATGAAACTTAGTTTAGAGTCCTAGAAACGACATTGTTAGACGTTTCATAAGTTCGTCAAACTTGTACAAAGTTCATTGAGACACTTCTAAGCACTCATGTTACATGAAACTTGGTTTAGTGTCCTAGAAACGCCTTGTTAGATGTATCATTAATTCGTCAAACTTGTACAAAGCTCATTGAGACACTTATAAGAACTCATGTTGAAAGAAACTTGGTTTAGAGTCCTAGAAACCGCGTTGTTAGATGTTTCATAAGTTCGTCAAACTAGTACAAAGCTCATTGATACACTTATAAGCACTCATGTTGCATGCCATTTCGTTTAGAGTCTTAGAAACCCCTTTGTTAGATGTTTCATAAGTTCGTCAAATTTGTACAAAGCTCATTGAGACACTTATAAGCACTCATGTTGCATGAAACTTCGTTTAGAGTACTAAAAACGCGTTGTTAGATGTTTCATAAGTTCGTCAAACTTGTACAAAGCTCATTGAGACACTTATAAGCACTCATGTTCCATGAAACTTAGTTTAGAGTCCTAGAAACCGCGTTGTTAGATGTTTCATAAGTTCGTTGAACTTGTACAAAGCTCATTGAGACACTTATAAGCACTCATGTTGCATGAAACTTGGTTTAGAGTCCTAGAAACCGCGTTTTTAGATGTTACATAAGTTCGTCGAACAAATACAAAGCTCATTGAGACACTTATAAGCACTCATGTTGCATGAAACTTGGTTTAGAGCCCTAGAAACGAGTTGTTAGATGTTTCTTAAGTTCGTCAAACTTGTACAAAGCTCATTGAGACACTTATAAGCACTCATGTTGCATGAAACTTGGTTTAGAGTCTTAGAAACGAGTTGTTAGATGTTTTATAAGTTCGTCAAACTAGTACAAAGCTCATTGAGACACTTATAAGCACTCATGTTGCATGCCACTTCGTTTAGAGTCTTAGAGACCGCTTTGTTAGAGGTTTCATAAGTTTGTCAAACTTGTACAAAGCTCATTGAGACACTTATAAGCACTCATGTTGCATGAAACTTGGTTTAGAGTCCTAGAAACGCGTTGTTATATGTTTCATAAGTTCGTCAAACTTGTATAAAGCTCATTGAAACACTTATAAGCACTCATGTTGCATAAAACTTTGTTTAGAGTCCTAGCAACCACATTGTTAGACGATTCATAAGTTCGTCAAACTTGTACAAAGCTGATTGAGAAACTTATAAGCACTCATGTTGCATGAAACTTGGTTTAGAGTCCTAGAAACGCGTTGTTAGATGTTTCATTAGTTCGTCAAACTTGTACAAAGCTCATTGAGACACTTATAAGAACTCATGTTGAAAGAAACTTGGTTTCGAGTCCTAGAAACCGCGTTGTAAGATGTGTCATAAGTTCGTCAAACTAGTACAAAGCTCATTGAGACACTTATAAGCACTCATGTTGCATGAAACTTAGTTTAGAGTCCTAGAAACGCGTTGTTAGATGTTTCATTAGTTTGTCAAACTTGTACAAAGCTCATTGAGACACTTATAAGCACTAATGTTGCATAAAACTTGGTTTAGAGTCCTAGAAACCGCGTTGTAAAATGTTTCATAACTTCATCAAACTAGTACAAAGCTCATTGAGACACTTATAAGCACTCATGTTGCATGACATTTCGTTTAGAGTCTTAGAAACCGCGTTGTTAGATGTTTCATAAGTTCGTCAAACTTGTACAAAACTCATTGAGACTCTTATAAGCACTCATGTTGCATGAAACTTGGTTTAGAGTCCTAGAAACGCGTTGTTAGATGTTTCATAAGTTCGTCAAACTTGTACAAAGGTCATTGAGACACTTATAATCACTCATGTTGCATAAAAATTGGTTTAGAGTCCTAGAAACCACATTGTTAGACGTTTCATAAGTTCGTAAAACTTGTACAAAGCTGATAGAGACACTTATAAGCACTCATGTTGTATGAAACTTGGTTTAGAGTCCTAGAAACGAGTTGTTAGATGTTTCATTAGTTCGTCAAACTTGTACAAAGATCATTGAGACACTTATAAGAACTCATGTTGAAAGAGTCCTAGAAACCGCATTGTAAGATGTTTCACAAGTTCATCAAACTAGTACAAAGCTCATTGAGACACTTATAAGCATTCATGTTGCATGACACTTCGTTTAGAGTCTTAGAAACCGCGTTGTTAGATGTTTCATAAGTTCGTCAATCTTGTACAAATCTCATTGAGACATTTATAAGCACTCATGTTGCATAAACCTTGGTTTAGAGACTTAGAAACGCGTTGTTAGATGTTTCATAAGTTCGTCAAACTTGTACAAAGCTCATTGAGACACTTATAAGCACTCATGTTGCATAAAACTTGGTTTAGAGTCCTAGCAACCACATTGTTAGACGTTTCATAAGTTCGTCAAATTTGTACAAAGCTGATAGAGACACTTATAAGCACTCATGTTGCATGAAACTTGGTTTAGAGTCCTAGAAACGGCATTGTTAGACGTTTCATAAGTCCGTCAAACTTGTACAAAGTTCATTGAGACACTTATAAGCACTCATGTTACATGAAACTTGGTTTAGTTTCCTAGAAACGCCTTGTTAGATGTATCATTAATTCGTCAAACTTGTACAAAGCTCATTGAGACACTTATAAGAACTCATGTTGAAAGAAACTTTGTTTAGAGTCCTAGAAACCGCGTTGTAAGATGTTTCATAAGTTCGTCAAACTAGTACAAAGCTCATTGAGACACATATAAGCACTCATGTTGCATGAAACTTGGTTTAGAGTCCTAGAAACGCGTTGTTAGATGTTTCATAAGTTCGTAAATCTAGTACAAAACTCATTGAGACACTTATAAGCACTCATGTTGCATCAAACTTGGTTTAGAGTCCTAAAAACGCGTTGTTAGATGTTTCATAAGTTCGTCAAACTTGTATAAAGCTCATTGAAACATTTATAAGCACTCATGTTGCATAAAACTTGGTTTAGAGTCCTAGCAACCACATTGTTAGACGTTTCATAAGTTCGTCAAACTTGTACAAAGCTGATTGAGAAACTTATAAGCACTCATGTTGCATGAAACTTGGTTTAGAGTCCTAGAAACGCGTTGTTAGATGTTTCATTAGTTCGTCAAACTTGTAAAAAGCTCAGTGAGACACTTATAAGAACTCATGTGGAAAGAAACTTGGTTTCGAGTCCTAGAAACCGCGTTGTAAGATTTGTCATAAGTTCGTCAAACTAGTACAAAGCTCATTGAGACACTTATAAGCACTCATGTTGCATGAAACTAAGTTTAGAGTCCTAGAAACCGCGTTGTTAGATGTTTCATAAGTTCGTCACACTTGTACAAAGCTCATTGAAACACTTATAAGCACTCATGTTGCATGAAACTTGGTTTAGAGTCCTATCAACCACATTGTTAGACGTTTCATAAGTTCGTCAAACTACTACAAAGCTCATTGAGACACTTATAAGCACTCATTTTGCATGAAACTTAGTTTAGAGTCCTAGAAACGGCATTGTTAGATGTTTCATAAGTTCGTCGAACTTGTACAAAGTTCATTGAGACACTTATAAGCACTCATGTTACATGAAACTTGGTTTAGTTTCCTAGAAACGCCTTGTTAGATGTATCATTAATTTGTCAAACTTGTACAAAGCTCATTGAGACACTTATAAGAACTCATGTTGAAAGAAACTTGGTTTAGAGTCCTAGAAACCGCGTTGTTAGATGTTTCATAAGTTCGTCAAACTACTACAAAGCTCATTGAGACACTTATAAGCACTCATGTTGCATGAAACTAAGTTTAGAGTCCTAGAAACCGCGTTGTTAGATGTTTCATTAGTTCGTCAAACTAGTACAAAGCTCATTGAGACACTTATAAGCACTCATGTTGCATGAAACTAAGTTTAGAGTCCTAGAAACCGCGTTGTTAGATGTTTCATTAGTTCGTCAAACTAGTACAAAGCTCATTGAGACACTTATAAGCACTCATGTTGCATGCCACTTCGTTTAGAGTCTTAGAAACCGCTTTGTTAGATGTTTCAAAAGTTCGTCAAACTTGTACAAAGCTCATTGAGACACTTATAAGCACTAATGTTGCATAAAACTTGGTTTAGAGTCCTAGAAACGCGTTGTTAGATGTTTCATTATTTGTCAAACTTGTACAAAGCTCATTGAGACACTTATAACCACTCATGTTGCATGAAACTTGGTTTAGAGTCCTAGAAACCGCGTTGTTCGATGTTTCACAAGTTCGTCAAACTAGTACAAAGCTCATTGAAACACTTATAAGAACTCATGTTCCATGAAACTTAGTTTAGAGTCCTAGAAACCGCGTTGTTAGATGTTTCATAAGTTCGTTGAACTTGTACAAAGCTCATTGAGACACTTATAAGCACTCATGTTGCCTGAAACTTGGTTTAGAGTCCTACAAACCGCGTTGTTTGATGTTTCATTAGTTCGTCGAACTAGTACAAAGCTCATTGAGACACTTATAAGCACTCATGTTGCATGAAACTTGGTTTAGAGTCCTACAAACCGCGTTGTTAGATGTTTCATTATTTCGTCGAACTAGTACAAAGCTCATTGAGACACTTATAAGCACTCATGTTGCATGAAACTTTGTTTAGAGTCCTAGAAACCGCGTTGTAAGATGTTTCATAAGTTCGTCAAACTAGTACAAAGCTCATTGAGACACTTATAAGTACTCTTTTTGCATGACACTTCGTTTAGAGTCTTAGAAACCGCGTTGTTAGATGTTTCATAAGTTCGTCAAACTTGTACAAAGCTCATTGAGATACTTATAAGCACTCATGTTGCATCAAACTTGGTTTAGAGTCCTAAAAACGCGTTGTTAGATGTTTCATAATTAAGTTCGTCAAACTTGTATAAAGCTCATTGAAACACTTATAAGCACTCATGTTGCATAAAACTTGGTTTAGAGTCCTAGCAACCACATTGTTAGACGTTTCATAAGTTCGTCAAACTTGTACAAAGCTGATTGAGAAACTTATAAGCACTCATGTTGCATGAAACTTGGTTTAGAGTCCTAGAAACGCGTTGTTAGATGTTTCATTAGTTCGTCAAACTTGTACAAAGCTCAGTGAGACACTTATAAGTACTCATGTGGAAAGAAACTTGGATTCGAGTCCTAGAAACCGCGTTGTAAGATGTGTCATAAGTTCGTCAAACTAGTACAAAGCTCATTGAGACACTTATAAGCACTCATGTTGCATGAAACTTAGTTTAGAGTCCTAGAAACGGCGTTGTTAGATGTTTCATAAGTTTTGTCGAACTTGTACAAAGCTCATTGAGACACTTATAAGCACTCATGTTGAAAGAAACTTGGTTTAGAGTCCCAGAAACCGCGTTGTAAGATGTTTCATAAGTTCGTCAAACTAGTACAAAGCTCATTGAGACACTTATAAGCACTCATGTTGCATGACACTTCGTTTAGAGTCTTAGAAACCGCGTTGTTAGATGTTTCATAAGTTCGTCAAACTTGTAAAAAACTCATTGAAACACTTATAAGCACTCATGTTGCATGAAACTTGGTTTAGAGTCCTAGAAACGCGTTGTTAGATGTTTCATAAGTTCATCAAACTTGTACAAAGGTCATTGAGACACTTATAAGCACTCATGTTGCATAAAAATTGGTTTAGAGTCCTAGAAACCACATTGTTAGACGTTTCATAAGTTCGTCAAACTTGTACAAAGCTGATTGAGAAACTTATAAGCACTCAAGTTGCATGAAACTTGGTTTAGAGTCCTAGAAACGCGTTGTTAGATGTTTCATTAGTTCGTCAAACTTGTACAAAGCTCAGTGAGACACTTATAAGAACTCATGTGGAAAGAAACTTGGTTTCGAGTCCTAGAAACCGCGTTGTAAGATTTGTCATAAGTTCGTCAAACTAGTACAAAGCTCATTGAGACACTTATAAGCACTCATGTTGCATGAAACTAAGTTTAGAGTCCTAGAAACCGCGTTGTTAGATGTTTCATAAGTTCGTCACACTTGTACAAAGCTCATTGAAACACTTATAAGCACTCATGTTGCATGAAACTTGGTTTAGAGTCCTATCAACCACATTGTTAGACGTTTCATAAGTTCGTCAAACTAGTACAAAGCTCATTGAGACACTTATAAGCACTCATGTTGCATGAAACTTAGTTTAGAGTCCTAGAAACGGCATTGTTAGATGTTTCATAAGTTCGTCGAACTTGTACAAAGTTCATTGAGACACTTATAAGCACTCATGTTACATGAAACTTGGTTTAGTGTCCTAGAAACGCCTTGTTAGATGTATCATTAATTTGTCAAACTTGTACAAAGCTCCTTGAGACACTTATAAGAACTCATGTTGAAAGAAACTTGGTTTAGAGTCCTAGAAACCGCGTTGTTAGATGTTTCATAAGTTCGTCAAACTAGTACAAAGCTCATTGAGACACTTATAAGCACTCATGTTGCATGAAACTAAGTTTAGAGTCCTAGAAACCGCGTTGTTAGATGTTTCATTAGTTCGTCAAACTAGTACAAAGCTCATTGAGACACTTATAAGCACTCATGTTGCATGCCACTTCGTTTAGAGTCTTAGAAACCGCTTTGTTAGATGTTTCAAAAGTTCGTCAAACTTGTACAAAGCTCATTGAGACACTTATAAGCACTAATGTTGCATAAAACTTGGTTTAGAGTCCTAGAAACGCGTTGTTAGATGTTTCATTAGTTTTTCAAACTTGTACAAAGCTCATTGAGACACTTATAACCACTCATGTTGCATGAAACTTGGTTTAGAGTCCTAGAAACCGCGTTGTTCGATGTTTCACAAGTTCGTCAAACTAGTACAAAGCTCATTGAAACACTTATAAGAACTCATGTTCCATGAAACTTAGTTTAGAGTCCTAGAAACCGCGTTGTTAGATGTTTCATAAGTTCGTTGAACTTGTACAAAGCTCATTGAGACACTTATAAGCACTCATGTTGCCTGAAACTTGGTTTAGAGTCCTACAAACCGCGTTGTTTGATGTTTCATTAGTTCGTCGAACTAGTACAAAGCTCATTGAGACACTTATAAGCACTCATGTTGCATGAAACTTGGTTTAGAGTCCTACAAAACGCGTTGTTAGATGTTTCATTATTTCGTCGAACTAGTACAAAGCTCATTGAGACACTTATAAGCACTCATGTTGCATGAAACTTTGTTTAGAGTCCTAGAAACCGCGTTGTAAGATGTTTCATAAGTTCGTCAAACTAGTACAAAGCTCATTGAGACACTTATAAGTACTCTTGTTGCATGACACTTCGTTTAGAGTCTTAGAAACCGCGTTGTTAGATGTTTCATAAGTTCATCAAACTTGTACAAAGGTCATTGAGACACTTATAAGCACTCATGTTGCATAAAAATTGGTTTAGAGTCCTAGAAACCACATTGTTAGACGTTTCATAAGTTCGTCAAACTTGTACAAAGCTGATAGAGACACTTATAAGCACTCATGTTGCATGAAACTTGGTTTAGAGTCCTAGAAACGAGTTGTTAGATGTTTCATTAGTTCGTCAAACTTGTACAAAGCTAATTGAGACACTTATAAGAACTCATGTTGAAAGAGTCCTAGAAACCGCATTGTAAGATGTTTCACAAGTTCATCAAACTAGTACAAAGTTCATTGAGACACTTATAAGCAATCATGTTGCATGACACTTCGTTTAGAGTCTTAGAAACCGCGTTGTTAGATGTTTCATAAGTTCGTCAATCTTGTACAAATCTCATTGAGACATTTATAAGCACTCATGTTGCATAAAACTTGGTTTAGAGACTTAGAAACGCGTTGTTAGATGTTTCATAAGTTCGTCAAACTTGTACAAAGCTCATTGAGACACTTATAAGCACTCATGTTGCATAAAACTTGGTTTAGAGTCCTAGCAACCACATTGTTAGACGTTTCATAAGTTCGTCAAACTAGTACAAAGCTCATTGATACACTTATAAGCACTCATGTTGCATGAAACTTAGTTTAGAGTCCTAGAAACGGCATTGTTAGATGTTTCATAAGTTCGTCAAACTTGTACAAAGTTCATTGAGACACTTATAAGCACTCATGTTACATGAAACTTGGTTTAGTGTCCTAGAAACGCCTTGTTAGATGTATCATTAATTCGTCAAGCTTGTACAAAGCTCATTGAGACACTTATAAGAACTCATGTTGAAAGAAACTTGGTTTAGTGTCCTAGAAACCGCGTTGTTAGATGTTTCATAAGTTCGTCAAACTAGTACAAAGCTCATTGAGACACTTATAAGCACTCATGTTGCATGAAACTAAGTTTAGAGTCCTAGAAACCGCGTTGTCGATGTTTCATAAGTTCGTCACACTTGTACAAAGCTCATTGAAACACTTATAAGCACTCATGTTTTATGAAACTTTGTTTAGAGTCCTAGAAACCGCGTTGTAAGATGTTTCATAAGTTCGTCAAACTAGTACAAAGCTCATTGAGACACTTATAAGTACTCTTGTTGCATGACACTTCGTTTAGTGTCTTAGAAACCGCGTTGTTAGATGTTTCATAAGTTCGTCAAACTTGTACAAAACTCATTGAGACACTTATAAGCACTCATGTTGCATCAAACTTGGTTTAGAGTCCTAAAACGCGTTGTTAGATGTTTCATAATTAAGTTCGTCAAACTTGTATAAAGTTCATTGAAACACTTATAAGCACTCATGTTGCATAAAACTTGGTTTAAAGTCCTAGCAACCACATTGTTAGACGTTTCATAAGTTCGTCAAACTTGTACAAAGCTGATTGAGAAACTTATAAGCACTCATGTTGCATAAAACTTGGTTTAGATACTTAGAAACGCGTTGTTAGATGTTTCATAAGTTCGTCAAACTTGTACAAAACTCATTGAGACACTTATAAGCACTCATGTTGCATGAAACTTAGTTTAGAGTCCTAGAAACGACATTGTTAGACGTTTCATAAGTTCGTCAAACTTGTACAAAGTTCATTGAGACACTTCTAAGCACTCATGTTACATGAAACTTGGTTTAGTGTCCTAGAAACGCCTTGTTAGATGTATCATTAATTCGTCAAACTTGTACAAAGCTCATTGAGACACTTATAAGAACTCATGTTGAAAGAAACTTGGTTTAGAGTCCTAGAAACCGCGTTGTTAGATGTTTCATAAGTTCGTCAAACTAGTACAAAGCTCATTGATACACTTATAAGCACTCATGTTGCATGCCATTTCGTTTAGAGTCTTAGAAACCCCTTTGTTAGATGTTTCATAAGTTCGTCAAATTTGTACAAAGCTCATTGAGACACTTATAAGCACTCATGTTGCATGAAACTTCGTTTAGAGTACTAAAAACGCGTTGTTAGATGTTTCATAAGTTCGTCAAACTTGTACAAAGCTCATTGAGACACTTATAAGCACTCATGTTCCATGAAACTTAGTTTAGAGTCCTAGAAACCGCGTTGTTAGATGTTTCATAAGTTCGTTGAACTTGTACAAAGCTCATTGAGACACTTATAAGCACTCATGTTGCATGAAACTTGGTTTAGAGTCCTAGAAACCGCGTTTTTAGATGTTACATAAGTTCGTCGAACAAATACAAAGCTCATTGAGACACTTATAAGCACTCATGTTGCATGAAACTTGGTTTAGAGCCCTAGAAACGAGTTGTTAGATGTTTCTTAAGTTCGTCAAACTTGTACAAAGCTCATTGAGACACTTATAAGCACTCATGTTGCATGAAACTTGGTTTAGAGTCTTAGAAACGAGTTGTTAGATGTTTCATAAGTTCGTCAAACTAGTACAAAGCTCATTGAGACACTTATAAGCATTGATGTTGCATGCCACTTCGTTTAGAGTCTTAGAGACCGCTTTGTTAGAGGTTTCATAAGTTTGTCAAACTTGTACGAAGCTCATTGAGACACTTATAAGCACTCATGTTGTCAAACTTGTATAAAGCTCATTGAAACACTTATAAGCACTCATGTTGCATAAAACTTTGTTTAGAGTCCTAGCAACCACATTGTTAGACGATTCATAAGTTCGTCAAACTTGTACAAAGCTGATTGAGAAACTTATAAGCACTCATGTTGCATGAAACTTGGTTTAGAGTCCTAGAAACGCGTTGTTAGATGTTTCATTAGTTCGTCAAACTTGTACAAAGCTCATTGAGACACTTATAAGAACTCATGTTGAAAGAAACTTGGTTTAGAGTCCTAGAAACAGTGTTGTTAGATGTTTCATAAGTTCGTCAAACTAGTACAAAGCTCATTGAGACACTTATAAGCACTCATGTTGCATGAAATTTAGTTTAGATTCCTAGAAACCCCGTTGTTAGATGTTTCATAAGTTCGTAAAACTTGTACAAAGCTCATTGAGACACTTATAAGCACTCATGTTGCATAAAACTTGGTTTAGAGTCCTAGCAACCACATTGTTAGACGTTTCATAAGTTCGACAAACTTGTACAAAGCTGATTGAGAAACTTATAAGCACTCATGTTGCATTAAACTTGGTTTAGAGTCCTAGAAACGCGTTGTTAGATGTTTCATTAGTTCGTCAAACTTGTACAAAGCTCATTGAGACACTTATAAGTACTCATGTTCCATGAAACTTAGTTTAGAGTCCTAGAAACCGCGTTGTTAGATGTTTCATAAGTTCGTCGAACTAGTACAAAGCTCATTGAGACACATATAAGCACTCATGTTGCATGAAACTTGGTTTAGATCCCTAGAAACGAGTTGATAGATGTTTCTTAAGTTCGTCAAACTTGTACAAAGCTCATTGAAACACTTATAAGCACTCATGTTGCATGAAACTTGGTTTAGAGTCCTAGAAACGAGTTGTTAGATGTTTCATAAGTTGGTCAAACTTGTACAAAGCTCATTGAGACACTTATAAGCACTCATGTTGCATGCCATTTCTTTTAGAGTCTTAGAAACCGCTTTGTTAGATGTTTCATAAGTTCGTCAAACTTGTACAAAGATCATTGAGACACTTATAAGCACTAATGTTGCATAAAACTTGGTTTAGAGTCCTAGAAACGCGTTGTTAGATGTTTCATAAGTTCGTCAAACTTCTACAAAGTTCATGGAGACACTTATAAGCACTCATGCTGCATAAAACTTTGTTTAGAGTCTTAAAAACGCGTTGTTAGATGTTTCATAAGTTCGTCAAACTTGTATAAAGCTCATTGAAACACTTATAAGCACTCATGTTGCATAAAACTTGGTTTAGAGTCCTAGCAACCACATTGTTAGACGTTTCATAAGTTCGACAAACTTGTACAAAGCTGATTGAGAAACTTATAAGCACTCATGTTGCATTAAACTTGGTTTAGAGTCCTAGAAACGCGTTGTTAGATGTTTCATTAGTTCGTCAAACTTGTACAAAGCTCATTGAGACACTTATAACTACTCATGTTCCATGAAACTTAGTTTAGATTCCTAGAAACCGCGTTGTTAGATGTTTCATAAGTTCTTTGAACTTGTACAAAGCTCATTGAGACACTTATAAGCACTCATGTTGCATGAAACTTGGTTTAGAGTCCTAGAAACCGCGTTGTTAGATGTTTCATAAGTTCGTCGAACTAGTACAAAGCTCATTGAGACACATATAAGCACTCATGTTGCATGAAACTTGGTTTAGATCCCTAGAAACAAGTTGATAGATGTTTCTTAAGTTCGTCAAACTTGTACAAAGCTCATTGAGACACTTATAAGCACTCATGTTGCATGAAACTTGGTTTAGAGTCCTAGAAACGAGTTGTTAGATGTTTCATAAGTTCGTCAAACTAGTACAAAGCTCATTGAGACACTTATAAGCACTCATGTTGCATGCCATTTCGTTTAGAGTCTTAAAAACCGCTTTGTTAGATGTTTCATAAGTTCGTCAAACTTGTACAAAGATCATTGAGACACTTATAAGCACTAATGTTGCATAAAACTTGGTTAAGAGTCCTAGAAACGCGTTGTTAGATGTTTCATAAGTTCGTCAAACTTCTACAAAGCTCATGGAGACACTTATAAGCATTCATGTTGCATAAAACATGGTTTAGAGTACTAAAAACGCGTTGTTAGATGTTTCATAGGTTCGTCAAACTTGTATAAAGCTCATTGAAACACTTATAAGCACTCATGTTGCATAAAACTTGTTTTAGAGTCCTAGCAACCACATTGTTAGACGTTTCATAAGTTCGTAAAACTTGTACAAAGCTGATTGAGAAACTTATAAGCACTCATGTTGCATTAAACTTGGTTTAGAGTCCCAGAAACGCGTTAATAGATGTTTCATTAGTTCGTCAAACTTGTACAAAGCTCATTGAGACACTTATAAGAACTCATGTTGAAAGAAACTTTGTTTAGAGTCCTAGAAACCGTGTTGTTAGATGTTTCATAAGTTCGTCAAACTAGTACAAAGCTCATTGAGACACTTATAAGCACTTATGTTGCATGAAACTTAGTTTAGATTCCTAGAAACCGCGTTGTTAGATGTTTCATAAGTTCGTAAAACTTGTACAAAGCTCATTGAGACACTTATAAGAACTCATGTTGCCTGAAACTTGGTTTAGAGTTCTAGAAACCACGTTGTAAGATGTTTCATAAGTTCGTCAAACTAGTACAAAGCTCATTGAGACACTTATAAGCACTCATGTTGCATGACACTTCGTTTAGTGTCTTAGAAACTGCGTTGTTAGATGTTTCATAAGTTTGTCAATCTTGCACAAAGCTCGTTGAGAAACTTATAAGCACTCATGTTGCATAAACCTTGGTTTAGAGTCCCAGAAACGCGTTGTTAGATGTTTCATAAGTTCGTAAAACTTGTACAAAGCTCATTGAGACACTTATAAGCACTCATGTGGCATGCCACTTCGTTTAGAGTCTTAGAGACCGCTTTGTTAGAGGTTTCATAAGTTCGTCAAACTTGTACAAAGCTCATTGAGAGACTTATAAGCACTAATGTTGCATAAAACTTGGTTTAGAGTCCTAGAAACGCGTTGTTAGATGTTTCATAAGTTCGTCAAACTAGTACAAAGCTCATTGAGACACTTATAAGCACTCATGTTGCATGCCACTTCGTTTAGAGTCTTAGAGACCGCTTTGTTAGAGGTTTCATAAGTTCGTCAAACTTGTACAAAGCTCATTGAGAGACTTATAAGCACTAATGTTGCATAATACTTGGTTTAGAGTCCTAGAAACGCGTTGTTAGATGTTTCATAAGTTCGTCAAACTTCTACAAAGCTCATTGAGACACTTATAAGCACTCATGTTGCATAAAACTTGGATTAGAGTCCTAGCAACCACATTGTTAGACGTTTCATAAGTTCGTCAAACTTGTACAAAGCTCATTGAGACACTTATAAGCACTCATGTTGCATGAAACTTGGTTTAGAGTCCTAGAAACGCGTTATTAGATGTTTCATAAGTTCGTCAAACTTGTATAAAGCTCATTGAAACACTTATAAGCACTCATGTTGCATAAAACATTGTTTAGAGTCCTAGCAGCCACATTGTTAGACGTTTCATAAGTTCGTCAAACTTGTACAAAGCTGATTGAGAAACTTATAAGCACTCATGTTGCATGAAACTTGGTTTAGAGTCCTAGAAACGCGTTGTTAGATGTTTCATTAGTTCGTCAAACTTGTACAAAGCTAATTGAGACACTTATAAGAACTCATGTTGAAAGAAACTTGGTTTAGAGTCCTAGAAACAGTGTTGTTAGATGTTTCATAAGTTCGTCAAACTAGTACAAAGCTCATTGAGACACTTATAAGCACTCATGTTGCATGAAACTTAGTTTAGATTCCTAGAAACCGCGTTGTTAGATGTCTCATAAGTTCGTAAAACTTGTACAAAGCTCATTGAGACACTTATAAGAACTCATGTTGCCTGAAACTTGATTTAGACTCCTAGAAACGCGTTGTTAGATGTTTCATAAGTTCGTCAAACTTGTACAAAGCTCATTGAAACACTTATAAGCACTCATGTTGCATAAAACTTGGTTTAGAGTCCTAGCAACCACATTGTTAGACGTTTCATAAGTTCGTAAAATTTGTACAAAGCTCATTGAAACACTTACAAGCACTCATGTTGCATGAAACCTGGTTTAGAGTCCTAGAAACGAGTTGTTAGATGTTTCATAAGTTCGTCAAACTTGTACAAAGCTCATTGAGACACTTATAAGCACTCATGTTGCATGCCATTTCGTTTAGAGTCTTAGAAACCGCGTTGTAAGATGTTTCATAAGTTCGTCAAACTAGTACAAAGCTCATTCAGACAGTTATAAGCACTCATGTTGCATGAAACTTCGTTTAGAGTCCTAGAAACCGCGTTGTTAGATGTTTCATAAGTTCGTCAAACTTGTACAAAGCTCATTGAGACACTTATAAGCACTCATGTTCCATGAAACTTAGTTTAGAGTCCTAGAAACCGTGTTGTTAGATGTTTCATAAGTTCGTCAAACTAGTACAAAGCTCATTGAGACACTTATAAGGACTCATGTTGCATGAAACTTAGTTTAGATTCCTAGAAACCGCGTTGTTAGATGTTTCATAAGTTCGTAAAACTTATACAAAGCTCATTGATACACTTATAAGAACTCATGTTGCCTGAAATTTTGTTTAGAGTTCTAGAAACCACGTTGTAAGATGTTTCATAAGTTCGTCAAAATAGTACAAAGCTCATTGAGACACTTATAAGCACTCATGTTGCATGACACTTCGTTTAGAGTCTTAGAAACCGCGTTGTTAGATGTTTCATAAGTTCGTCAAACTTGTACAAAGTTTATTGAGACACTAATAAGCACTCATGTTGCATAAAACTTGGTTTAGAGTCCTAGAAACGCGTTGTTAGATGTTTCATCAGTTCGTCAAACTTGTACAAAGCTCATTGAAACACTTATAAGCACTCATGTTGCATGAAACTTGGTTTAGAGTCCTAGAAACGAGTTGTTAGATGTTTCATAAGTTCGTCAAACTAGTACAAAGCTCATTGAGAAACTTATAAGCACTTATGTTGCATGAAACTTAGTTTAGATTCCTAGAAACCGCGTTGTTAGATGTTTCATAAGTTCGTCAAACTTGTACAAAGCTCATTGAAACACTTATAAGCACTCATGTTGCATAAAACTTGGTTTAGAGTCCTAGCAACCACATTGTTAGACGTTTCATAAGTCCGTAAAATTTGTACAAAGCTCATTGAAACACTTATAAGCACTCATGTTGCATGAAACTTGGTTTAGAGTACTAAAAATCGCGTTGTAAGATGTTTCATAAGTTCGTCAAACTAGTACAAAGCTCATTGAGACAGTTATAAGCACTCATGTTGCATGAAACTTCGTTTAGAGTCCTAGAAACCGCGTTGTTAGATGTTTCATAAGTTCGTCAAACTTGTACAAAGCTCATTGAGACACTTATAAGCACTCATGTTCCATGAAACTTAGTTTAGAGTCCTAGAAACCGCGTTGTTAGATGTTTCATAAGTTCTTTGAACTTGTACAAAGCTCATTGAGACACTTATAAGCACTCATGTTGCATGAAACTTAGTTTAGAGTCCTAGAAACCGCGTTGTTAGATGTTTCATAAGTTCGTCGAACTAGTACAAAGCTCATTGAGACACATATAAGCACTCATGTTGCATGAAACTTGGTTTAGATCCCTAGAAACGAGTTGATAGATGTTTCTTAAGTTCGTCAAACTTGTACAAAGCTCATTGAAACACTTATAAGCACTCATGTTGCATGAAACTTGGTTTAGAGTCCTAGAAACGAGTTGTTAGATGTTTCATAAGTTCGTCAAACTTGTACAAAGCTCATTGAGACACTTATAAGCACTCATGTTGCATGCCATTTCGTTTAGAGTCTTAGAAACCGCTTTGTTAGATGTTTCATAAGTTCGTCAAACTTGTACAAAGATCATTGAGACACTTAGAAGCACTAATGTTGCATAAAACTTGGTTTAGAGTCCTAGAAACGCGTTGTTAGATGTTTCATAAGTTCGTCAAACTTCTACAAAGTTCATGGAGACACTTATAAGCACTCATGCTGCATAAAACTTTGTTTAGAGTCTAAAAACGCGTTGTTAGATGTTTCATAAGTTCGTCAAACTTGTATAAAGCTCATTGAAACACTTATAAGCACTCATGTTGCATAAAACTTGTTTTAGAGTCCTAGCAACCACATTGTTAGACGTTTCATAAGTTCGTTAAACTTGTACAAAGTTGATTGAGAAACTTATAAGCACTCATGTTGCATTAAACTTGGTTTAGAGTCCTAGAAACGCGTTAATAGATGTTTCATTAGTTCGTCAAACTTGTACAAAGCTCATTGAGATACTTATAAGAACTCATGTTGAAAGAAACTTGGTTTAGAGTACTAGAAACCGTGTTGTTAGATGTTTCATAAGTTCGTCAAACTAGTACAAAGCTCATTGAGACACTTATAAGCACTTATGTTGCATCAAACTTAGTTTAGATTCCTAGAAACCGCGTTGTTAGATGTTTCATAAGTTCGTAAAACTTGTACAAAGCTCATTGAGACACTTATAAGAACTCATGTTGCATGAAACTTGGTTTAGAGTTCTAAAAACCACGTTGTAAGATGTTTCATAAGTTCGTCAAACTAGTACAAAGCTCATTGAGACACTTATTATAAGCACTCATGTTGCATGACACTTCGTTTAGAGTCTTAGAAACCGCGTTGTTAGATGTTTCATAAGTTCGTCAAACTTGTACAAAGCTCGTTGAGACACTTATAAGCACTCATGTTGCATAAAACTTGGTTTAGACTCCAAGAAATGCGTTGTTAGATGTTTCATAAGTTCGTCAAACTTGTACAAAGCTCATTGAAACACTTATAAGCACTCATGTTGCATAAAACTTGGTTTAGAGTCCTAGCAACCACATTGTTAGACGTTTCATAAGTTCGTAAAATTTGTACAAAGCTCATTGAAACACTTATAAGCACTCATGTTGCATGAAACTTGGTTTAGAGTACTAGAAACCGCGTTGTAAGATGTTTCATAAGTTCGTCAAACTAGTACAAAGCTCATTGAGACAGTTATAAGCACTCATGTTGCATGAAACTTCGTTTAGAGTCCTAGAAACCGCGTTGTTAGATGTTTCATAAGTTCGTCAAACTTGTACAAAGCTCATTGAGACACTTATAAGCACTCATGTTCCATGAAACTTAGTTTAGAGTCCTAGAAACCGCGTTGTTAGATCTTTCATAAGTTCTTTGAACTTGTACAAAGCTCATTGAGACACTTATAAGCACTCATGTTGCATGAAACTTGGTTTAGAGTCCTAGAAACCGCGTTGTTAGATGTTTCATAAGTTCGTCGAACTAGTACAAAGCTCATTGAGAACCATATAAGCACTCATGTTGCATGAAACTTGGTTTAGATCCCTAGAAACGAGTTGATAGATGTTTCTTAAGTTCGTCAAACTTGTACAAAGCTCATTGAGACACTTATAAGCACTCATGTTGCATGAAACTTGGTTTAGAGTCCTAGAAACGAGTTGTTAGATGTTTCATAAGTTCGTCAAACTAGTACAAAGCTCATTGAGACACTTATAAGCACTCATGTTGCATTCCATTTCGTTTAGAGTCTTAAAAACTGCTTTGTTAGATGTTTCATAAGTTCGTCAAACTTGTACAAAGATCATTGAGACACTTATAAGCACTAATGTTGCATAAAACTTGGTTAAGAGTCCTAGAAACGCGTTGTTAGATGTTTCATAAGTTCGTCAAACTTCTACAAAGCTCATGGAGACACTTATAAGCACTCATGTTGCATAAAACATGGTTTAGAGTACTAAAAACGCGTTGTTAGATGTTTCATAGGTTCGTCAAACTTGTATAAAGCTCATTGAAACACTTATAAGCACTCATGTTGCATAAAACTTGTTTTAGAGTCCTAGCAACCACATTGTTAGACGTTTCATAAGTTCGTAAAACTTGTACAAATCTGATTGAGAAACTTATAAGCACTCATGTTGCATTAAACTTGGTTTAGAGTCCTAGAAACGCGTTAATAGATGTTTCATTAGTTCGTCAAACTTGTACAAAGCTCATTGAGACACTTATAAGAACTCATGTTGAAAGAAACTTGGTTTAGAGTCCTAGAAACCGTGTTGTTAGATGTTTCATAAGATCGTCAAACTAGTACAAAGCTCATTGAGACACTTATAAGCACTTATGTTGCATGAAACTTAGTTTAGATTCCTAGCAACCGCGTTGTTAGATGTTTCATAAGTTCGTAAAACTTGTACAAAGCTCATTGAGACACTTATAAGAACTCATGTTGCCTGAAACTTGGTTTAGAGTTCTAGAAACCACGTTGTAAGATGTTTCATAAGTTCGTCAAACTAGTACAAAGCTCATTGAGACACTTATAAGCACTCATGTTGCATGACACTTCGTTTAGTGTCTTAGAAACTGCGTTGTTAGATGTTTCATAAGTTTGTCAAACTTGCACAAAGCTCGTTGAGAAACTTATAAGTACTCATGTTGCATAAACCTTGGTTTAGAGTCCCAGAAACGCGTTGTTAGATGTTTCATAAGTTCGTCAAACTTGTACAAAGCTCATTGAAACACATATAAGCACTCATGTTGCATAAAACTTGGTTTAGTCCTAGCAACCACATTGTTAGACGTTTCATAAGTTCGTCAAATTTGTACAAAGCTCATTGAGACACTTATAAGCACTCATGTTGCATGAAACTTGGTTTAGAGTACTAGAAACCGCGTTGTAAGATGTTTCATAAGTTCGTCAAACTAGTACAAAGCTCATTGAGACACTTATAAGCACTCATGTTGCATGAAACTTCGTTTAGAGTCCTAGAAACCGCGTTGTTAGATGTTTCATAAGTTCGTCAAACTTGTACAAAGCTCATTGAGACACTTATAAGCACTCATGTTCCCTGAAACTTAGTTTAGAGTCCTAGAAACCGCGTTGGTAGATGTTTCATAAGTTCGTTGAACTTGTACAAAGCTCATTGAGACACTTATAAGCACTCATGTTGCATGAAACTTGGTTTAGAGTCCTAGAAACCGCGTTTTTAGATGTTACATAAGTTCGTCGAACAAATACAAAGCTCATTGAGACACTTATAAGCACTCATGTTGCATGAAACTTGGTTTAGAGCCCTAGAAACGAGTTGTTAGATGTTTCTTAAGTTCGTCAAACTTGTACAAAGCTCATTGAGACACTTATAAGCACTCATGTTGCATGAAACTTGGTTTAGAGTCCTAGAAACGAGTTGTTAGATGTTTCATAAGTTCGTCAAACTAGTACAAAGCTCATTGAGACACTTATAAGCACTCATGTTGCATGCCACTTCGTTTAGAGTCTTAGAAACCGCTTTGTTAGAGGTTTCATAAGTTCGTCAAACTTGTACAAAGCTCATTGAGAGACTTATAAGCACTAATGTTGCATAAAACTTGGTTTAGAGTCCTAGAAACGCGTTGTTAGATGTTTCATAAGTTCGTCAAACTTCTAAAAAGCTCATTGAGACACTTATAAGCACTCATGTTGCATAAAACTTGGATTAGAGTCCTAGCAACCACATTGTTAGACGTTTCATAAGTTCGTCAAACTTGTACAAAGCTCATTGAGACACGTATAAGCACTCATGTTGCATGAAACTTGGTTTAGAGTCCTAGAAACGCGTTGTTAGATGTTTCATAAGTTCGTCAAACTTGTATAAAGCTCATTGAAACAGTTATAAGCACTCATGTTGCATAAAACTTTGTTAAGAGTCCTAGCAACCACATTGTTAGACGTTTCATAAGTTCGTCAAACTTGTACAAAGCTGATTGAGAAACTTATAAGCACTCATGTTGCATGAAACTTGGTTTAGAGTCCTAGAAACGCGTTGTTAGATGTTTCATTAGTTCGTCAAACTTGTACAAAGCTCATTGAGACACTTATAAGAACTCATGTTGAAAGAAACTTGGTTTAGAGTCCTAGAAACAATGTTGTTATATGTTTCATAAGTTCGTAAAACTAGTACAAAGCTCATTGAGACACTTATAAGCACTCATGTTGCATGCCATTTCGTTTAGAGTCTTAGAAACCGCTTTGTTAGATGTTTCATAAGTTCGTCAAACTTGTAAAAAGCTCATTGAGACACTTATAAGCACTAATGTTGCATAAAACTTGGTTAAGAGTCCTAGAAACACATTGTTAGATGTTTCATAAGTTCGTCAAACTTCTACAAAGCTCATGGAGACACTTATAAGCACTCATGTTGCATAAAACATGGTTTAGAGTACTAAAAACGCGTTGTTAGATGTTTCATAGGTTCGTCAAACTTGTATAAAGCTCATTGAAACACTTATAAGCACTCATGTTGCATAAAACTTGTTTTAGAGTCCTAGCAACCACATTGTTAGACGTTTCATAAGTTCGTTAAACTTGTACAAAGTTGATTGAGAAACTTATAAGCACTCATGTTGCATTAAACTTGGTTTAGAGTCCTAGAAACGCGTTAATAGATGTTTCATTAGTTCGTCAAACTTGTACAAAGCTCATTGAGATACTTATAAGAACTCATGTTGAAAGAAACTTGGTTTAGAGTACTAGAAACCGTGTTGTTAGATGTTTCATAAGTTCGTCAAACTAGTACAAAGCTCATTGAGACACTTATAAGCACTTATGTTGCATGAAACTTAGTTTAGATTCCTAGAAACCGCGTTGTTAGATGTTTCATAAGTTCGTAAAACTTGTACAAAGCTCATTGAGACACTTATAAGAACTCATGTTGCCTGAAACTTGGTTTAGAGTTCTAGAAACCACGTTGTAAGATGTTTCATAAGTTCGTCAAACTAGTACAAAGCTCATTGAGACACTTATAAGCACTCATGTTGCATGACACTTCGTTTAGAGTCTTAGAAACCGCGTTGTTAGATGTTTCATAAGTTCGTCAAACTTGTACAAAGCTCGTTGAGACACTTATAAGCACTCATGTTGCATAAAACTTGGTTTAGACTCCAAGAAACGCGTTGTTAGATGTTTCATAAGTTCGTCAAACTTGTACAAAGCTCATTGAAACACTTATAAGCACTCATGTTGCATAAAACTTGGTTTAGAGTCCTAGCAACCACATTGTTAGACGTTTCATAAGTTCGTAAAATTTGTACAAAGCTCATTGAAACACTTATAAGCACTCATGTTGCATGAAACTTGGTTTAGAGTACTAGAAACCGCGTTGTAAGATGTTTCATAAGTTCGTCAAACTAGTACAAAGCTCATTGAGACAGTTATAAGCACTCATGTTGCATGAAACTTCGTTTAGAGTCCTAGAAACCGCGTTGTTAGATGTTTCATAAGTTCGTCAAACTTGTACAAAGCTCATTGAGACACTTATAAGCACTCATGTTCCATGAAACTTAGTTTAGAGTCCTACAAACCGCGTTGTTAGATCTTTCATAAGTTCTTTGAACTTGTACAAAGCTCATTGAGACACTTATAAGCACTCATGTTGCATGAAACTTGGTTTAGAGTCCTAGAAACCGCGTTGTTAGATGTTTCATAAGTTCGTCGAACTAGTACAAAGCTCATTGAGACACATATAAGCACCCATGTTGCATGAAACTTGGTTTAGATCCCTAGAAACGAGTTGATAGATGTTTCTTAAGTTCGTCAAACTTGTAGAAAGCTCATTGAGACACTTATAAGCACTCATGTTGCATGAAACTTGGTTTAGAGTCCTAGAAACGAGTTGTTAGATGTTTCATAAGTTCGTCAAACTAGTACAAAGCTCATTGAGACACTTATAAGCACTCATGTTGCATGCCATTTCGTTTAGAGTTTTAGAAACCGCTTTGTTAGATGTTTCATAAGTTCGTCAAACTTGTACAAAGCTCATTGAGACACTTATAAGCACTAATGTTGCGTAAAACTTGGTTAAGAGTCCTAGAAACGCGTTGTTAGATGTTTCATAAGTTCGTCAAACTTCTACAAACCTCATTGAGACACTTATAAGCACTCATGTTGCATAAAACATGGTTTAGAGTCCTAAAAACGCGTTGTTAGACGTTTCATAAGTTCGTCAAACTTGTACAAAGCTCATTGAGACACTTATAAGCACTCATGTTGCATAAAACTTGGTTTAGAGTCCTAGCAACCACATTGTTAGACGTTTCATAAGTTCGTCAAACTTGTACAAAGCTGATTGAGAAACTTATAAGCACTCATGTTGCATGAAACTTGATTTAGAGTCCTAGAAACCGCGTTGTTAGATGTTTCACAAGTTCGTCAAACTAGTAAAAAGCTCATTGAGACACTTATAAGCACTCATGTTCCATGAAACTTAGTTTAGAGGCCTAGAAATCGCGTTGTTAGATGTTTCATAAGTTCGTCGAACTAGTACAAAGCTCATTGAGACACTTATAAGCACTCATGTTGCATGAAACTTGGTTTAGAGTCCTAGAAACGAGTTGTTAGATGTTTCATATTTTCGTCAAACTTGTACAAACCTCATTGAGACACTTATAAGCACTGATGTTGCATGAAACTTGGTTTAGAGTCCTAAAAACGCGTTGGTAGATGTTTCATAAGTTCGTGAAACTTGTATAAAGCTCATTGAGACACTTATAAGAACTCATGTTGAAAGAAACTTGGTTTAGAGTCCTAGAAACGCGTTGTTAGATGTTTCATTAGTTCGTCAAACTTGTACAAAGCTCATTGAGACACTTATAAGCACTCATGTTGCATAAAACTTGGTTTAGAGTCCTAGCAACCACATTGTTAGACGTTTCATAAGTTCGTCAAACTTGTACAAAGCTGATTGAGAAACTTATAAGCACTCATGTTGCATGAAACTTGGTTTAGAGTCCTAGAAACGCGTTGTTAGATGTTTCATTATTTCGTAAAACTTGTACAAAGCTCATTGAGACTCTTATAAGAACTCATGTTGAAAGAAACTTGGTTTAGAGTCCTAGAAACCGTGTTGTTAGATGTTTCATAAGTTCGTCAAACTAGTACAAAGCTCATTGAGACACTTATAAGCACTCATGTTGCATGAAACTTAGTTTAGATTCCTAGAAACCGCGTTATTAGATGTTTCATAAGTTCGTAAAACTTATACAAAGCTCATTGATACACTTATAAGAACTCATGTTGCCTGAAACTTGGTTTAGAGTTCTAGAAACCACGTTGTAAGATGTTTCATAAGTTCGTCAAACTAGTACAAAGCTCATTGAGACACTTATAAGCACTCATGTTGCATGACACTTCGTTTAGAGTCTTTGAAACCGCGTTGTTAGATGTTTCATAAGTTCGTCAAACTTGTACAAAGATCATTGAGACACTAATAAGCACTCATGTTGCATAAAACTTGGTTTAGAGTCCTAGAAACGCGTTGTTAGATGTTTCATAAGTTCGTCAAACTTGTACAAAGCTCATTGAAACACTTATAAGCACTCATGTTGCATGAAACTTGGTTTAGAGTCCTAGAAACGAGTTGTTAGATGTTTCATAAGTTCGTCAAACTTGTACAAAGCTCATTGAGACACTTATAAGCACTCATGTTGCATGCCATTTCGTTTAGTCTTAGAACCGCTTTGTTAGATGTTTCATAAGTTCGTAAAACTTGTACAAAGATCATTGAGACACTTATAAGCACTAATGTTGCATAAAACTTGGTTTAGAAACGCGTTGTTAGATGTTTCATAAGTTCGTCAAACTTCTACAAAGCTCATGGAGACACTTATAAGCACTCATGTTGCATAAAACTTTGTTTAGAGTCTTAAAAACGCGTTGTTAGATGTTTCATAAGTTCGTCAAACTTGTATAAAGCTCATTGAAACACTTATAAGCACTCATGTTGCATAAAACTTGGTTTAGAGTCCTAGCAACCACATTGTTAGACGTTTCATAAGTTCGACAAACTTGTACAAAGCTGATTGAGAAACTTATAAGCACTCATGTTGCATTAAACTTGGTTTAGAGTCCTACAAACGCGTTGTTAGATGTTTCATTAGTTCGTCAAACTTGTACAAAGCTCATCGAGACACTTATAAGCACTCATGTTCCATGAAACTTAGTTTAAAGTCCTAGAAACCGCGTTGTTAGATGTTTCATAAGTTCTTTGAACTTGTACAAAGCTCATTGAGACACTTATAAGCACTCATGTTGCATAAAACTTGGTTTAGAGTCCTAAAAACGCGTTGTTAGATGTTTCATAAGTTCTTTGAACTTGTACAAAGCTCATTGAGACACTTATAAGCACTCATGTTGCATAAAACTTGGTTTAGAGTCCTAAAAACGCGTTGTTAGAAGTTTCATAAGTTCTTTGAACTTGTACAAAGCTCATTGAGACACTTATAAGCACTCATGTTGCATGAAACTTGGTTTAGAGTCCTAGAAACCGCGTTGTTAGATGTTTCATAAGTTCGTCGAACTAGTACAAAGCTCATTGAGACACATATAAGCACTCATGTTGCATGAAACTTGGTTTAGAACCCTAGAAACGAGTTGATAGATGTTTCTTAAGTTCGTCAAACTTGTACAAAGCTCATTGAGACACTTATAAGCACTCATGTTGCATGAAACTTGGTTTAGAGTCCTAGAAACGAGTTGTTAGATGTTTCATAAGTTCGTCAAACTAGTACAAAGCTCATTGAGACACTTATAAGCACTCATGTTGCATGCCATTTCGTTTAGAGTCTTAGAAACCGCTTTGTTAGATGTTTCATAAGTTCGTCAAACTTGTACAAAGCTCATTGAGACACTTATAAGCACTAATGTTGCATAAAACTTGGTTAAGAGTCCTAGAAACGCGTTGTTAGATGTTTCATAAGTTCGTCAAACTTCTACAAAGCTCATGGAGACACTTATAAGCACTCATGTTGCATAAAACATGGTTTAGAGTACTAAAAACACGTTGTTAGATGTTTCATAAGTTCGTCAAACTTGTATAAAGCTCATTGAAACACTTATAAGCACTCATGTTGCATAAAACTTGGTTTAGAGTCCTAGCAACCACATTGTTAGACATTTCATAAGTTCGTCAAACTTGTACAAACCTGAATGAGTAACTTATAAGCACTCATGTTACATTAAACTTGGTTTAGAGTCCTAGAAACGCGTTAATAGATGTTTCGTTAGTTCGTCAAAATTGTACAAAGCTCATTGAGACACTTATAAGAACTCATGTTGAAAAAAACTGGGTTTAGAGTCCTAGAAACCGTGTTGTTAGATGTTTCATAAGTTCGTCAAACTAGTACAAAGCTCATTGAGACACTTATAAGCACTTATGTTGCATGAAACTTAGTTTATATTCCTAGAAACCGCGTTGTTAGATGTTTCATAAGTTCGTAAAACTTGTACAAAGCTCATTGAGACACTTATAAGAACTCATGTTGCCTGAAACTTGGTTTAGAGTTCTAGAAACCACGTTGTAAGATGTTTTATAAGTTCGTCAAACTAGTACAAAGCTCATTGAGACACTTATAAGCACTCATTTTGCATGACACTTCGTTTAGTGTCTTAGAAACCGCGTTGTTAGATGTTTCATAAGTTCGTCAAACTTGCACAAAGCTCGTTGAGAAACTTATAAGCACTCATGTTGCATAAAACTTGGTTTAGAGTCCCAGAAACGCGTTGTTAGATGTTTCATAAGTTCGTCAAACTTGTACAAAGCTCATTGAAACACTTATAAGCACTCATGTTGCATAAAACTTGGTTTAGTCCTAGCAACCACATTGTTAGACGTTTCATAAGTTCGTCAAATTTGTACAAAGCTCATTGAGACACTTATAAGCAGTCATGTTGCATGAAACTTGGTTTAGAGTACTAGAAACCGCGTTGTAAGATGTTTCATAAGTTCGTCAAACTAGTACAAAGTTCATTGAGACACTTATAAGCACTCATGTTGCATGAAACTTCGTTTAGAGTCCTAGAAACCGCGTTCTTAGATGTTTCATAAGTTCGTCAAACTTGTACAAAGCTCATTGAGACACTTATAAGCACTCATGTTCCATGGAACTTAGTTTAGAGTCCTAGAAACTGCGTTGTTAGATGTTTCATAAGTTCGTTGAACTTGTA
Source organism: Cochlearia excelsa (assembly GCA_963556525.1). Lineage (NCBI taxonomy): Eukaryota > Viridiplantae > Streptophyta > Magnoliopsida > Brassicales > Brassicaceae > Cochlearia > Cochlearia excelsa. Next base: position 30,104,906 of record OY748327.1, on the reverse strand, counting down.
CAAAGCTCATTGAGACACTTATAAGCACTCATGTTGCATGAAACTTGGTTTAGAGTCCTAGAAACCGCGTTGTTAGATGTTACATAAGTTCGTCGAACAAGTACAAAGCTCATTGAGACACTTATAAGCACTCATGTTGCATGAAACTTGGTTTAGAGCCCTAAAAACGAGTTGTTAGATGTTTCTTAAGTTCGTCAAAACTTGTACAAAGCTCATTGAGACACTTATAAGCACTCATGTTTGCCCTGAAACTTGGTTTAGAGTCCTAGAAACGAGTTGTTAGATGTTTCATAAGTTCGTCAAACTAGTACAAAGCTCATTGAGACACTTATAAGCACTCATGTTGCATGCCACTTCGTTTAAAGTCTTAGAAACCGCTTTGTTAGAGGTTTCATAAGTTCGTCAAACTTGTACAAAGCACATTGAGACACTTATAAGCACTAATGTTGCATAAAACTTGGTTTAGAGTCCTAGAAACGCGTTGTTAGATGTTTCATAAGTTCGTCAAACTTCTACAAAGCTCATTGAGACACTTATAAGCACTCATGTTGCATGAAACTTGATTTAGAGTCCTAGAAACGCGTTGTTAGATGTTTCATTAGTTTGTCAAACTTGTACAAAGCTCATTGAGACACTTATAAGCACTCATGTTGCATGAAACTTGGTTTAGAGTCCTAGAAACCGCGTTGTTAGATGTTTCACAAGTTCGTCAAACTAGTACAAAGCTCATTTAGACACTTATAAGCACTCATGTTCCATGAAACTTAGTTTAGAGTCCTAGAAATCGCGTTGTTAGATGTTTCATAAGTTCGTTGAACTTGTACAAAGCTCATTGAGACACTTATAAGCACTCATGTTGCATGAAACTTGTTTTAGAGTCCTAGAAACCGCGTTGTTAGATGTTTCATAAGTTCGTCGAACTAGTACAAAGCTCATTGAGACACTTATAAGCACTCATGTTGCATGAAACTTGGTTTAGAGTCCTAGAAACGAGTTGTTAGATGTTTCATACATTCGTCAAACTTGTACAAAGCTCATTGAGAAACTTATAAGCACTCATGTTGCATGAAACATGGTTTAGAGTCCTAAAAAAAAACGCGTTGTTAGACGTTTCATAAGTTCGTCAAACTTGTACAAAGCTCATTGAGACACTTTATAAGCAATCATGTTGCATAAAACTTGGTTTAGAGTCCTAGCAACCACATTGTTAGACGTTTCATAAGTTCGTCAAACTTGTACAAAGATGATTGAGAAACTTATAAGCACTCATGTTGCATGAAACTTGGTTTAGAGTCCTAGAAACCGCGTTGTTAGATGTTTCACAAGTTCGTCAAACTAGTAAAAAGCTCATTGAGACACTTATAAGCACTCATGTTCCATGAAACTTAGTTTAGAGTCCTAGAAATCGCGTTGTTAGATGTTTCATAAGTTCGTCGAACTAGTACAAAGCTCATTGAGACACTTATAAGCACTCATGTTGCATGAAACTTGGTTTAGAGTCCTAGAAACGAGTTGTTAGATGTTTCATATTTTCGTCAAACTTGTACAAAGGTCATTGAGACACTTATACACACTCATGTTGCATGAAACTTGGTTTAGAGTCCTAAAAACGCGTTGGTAGATGTTTCATAAGTTCGTGAAACTTGTATAAAGCTCATTGAAACACTTATAAGCACTCATGTTGCATAAAACTTGGTTTAGAGTCCTAGCAACCACATTGTTAGACGTTTCATAAGTTCGTCAAACTTGTACAAAGCTGATTGAGAAACTTATAAGCACTCATGTTGCATGAAACTTGGTTTAGAGTCCTAGAAACGCGTTGTTAGATGTTTCATTATTTCGTCAAACTTGTACAAAGCTCATTGAGACACTTATAAGAACTCATGTTGAAAGAAACTTGGTTTAGAGTCCTAGAAACCGTGTTTGTTAGATGTTTCATAAGTTCGTCAAACTAGTACAAAGCTCATTGAGACACTTATAAGCACTCATGTTCCATGAAACTTAGTTTAGATTCCTAGAAACCGCGTTGTTAGATGTTTCATAAGTTCGTAAAACTTATACAAAGGTCATTGATACACTTATAAGAACTCATGTTGCCTGAAACTTGGTTTAGAGTTCTACACACCACGTTGTAAGATGTTTCATAAGTTCGTCAAACTAGTACAAAGCTCATTGAGACACTTATAAGCACTCATGTTGCATGACACTTCGTTTAGAGTCTTAGAAACCGCGTTGTTAGATGTTTCATAAGTTCGTCAAACTTGTACAAAGCTCATTGAAACACTAATAAACACTCATGTTGCATAAAACTTGGTTTAGAGTCCTAAAAACGCGTTGTTAGATGTTTCATAAGTTCGTCAAACTTGTACAAAGCTCATTAAAACACTTATAAGCCCTCATGTTGCATGAAACTTGGTTTAGAGTCCTAGAAACGAGTTGTTAGATGTTTCATAAGTTCGTCAAACTTGTACAAAGCTCATTGAGACACTTATAAGCACTCATGTTGCATGCCATTTCGTTTAGTCTTAGAAACCGCTTTGTTATATGTTTCATAAGTTCGTAAAACTTGTACAAAGATCATTGAGACACTTATAAGCACTAATGTTGCATAAAACTTGGTTTAGAGTCCTAGAAACGCGTTGTTAGATGTTTCATAAGTTCGTCAAACTTCTACAAAGATCATGGAGACACTTATAAGCACTCATGTTGCATAAAACTTTGTTTAGAGTCTTAAAAACGCGTTTTTAGATGTTTCATAAGTTCGTCAAACTTGTATAAAGCTCATTGAAACACTTATAAGCACTCATGTTGCATAAAACTTGGTTTAGAGTCCTAGCAACCACATTGTTAGACGTTTCATAAGTTCGACAAACTTGTACAAAGCTGATTGAGAAACTTATAAGCACTCATGTTGCATTAAACTTGGTTTAGAGTCCTAGAAACGCGTTGTTAGATGTTTCATTAGTTCGTCAAACTTGTATGAAGCTCATCGAGACACTTATAAGCACTCATGTTCCATGAAACTTAGTTTAGAGTCCTAGAAATCGCGTTGTTAGATGTTTCATAAGTTCGTTGAACTTGTACAGAGCTCATTGAGAAACTTATAAGCACTCATGTTGCATGAAACTTGTTTTAGAGTCGTAGAAACCGCGTTGTTAGATGTTTCATAAGTTCGTCGAACTAGTACAAAGCTCATTGAGACACTTATAAGCACTCATGTTGCATGAAACTTGGTTTAGAGTCCTAGAAACGAGTTGTTAGATGTTTCATACATTCGTCAAACTTGTACAAAGATCATTGAGAAACTTATAAGCACTCATGTTGCATGAAACATGGTTTAGACTCCTAAAAACGCGTTGTTAGACGTTTCATAAGTTCGTCAAACTTGTACAAAGCTCATTGAGACACTTATAAGCACTCATGTTGCATAAAACTTGGTTTAGAGTCCTAGCAACCACATTGTTAGACGTTTCATAAGTTCGTCAAACTTGTACAAAGCTGATTGAGAAACTTATAAGCACTCATGTTGCATGAAACTTGGTTTAGAGTCCTAGAAACCGCGTTGTTAGATGTTTCACAAGTTCGTCAAACTAGTAAAAAGCTCATTGAGACACTTATAAGCACTCATGTTCCATGAAACTTAGTTTAGAGTCCTAGAAATCGCGTTGTTAGATGTTTCATAAGTTCGTCGAACTAGTACAAAGCTCATTGAGACACTTATAAGCACTCATGTTGCATGAAACTTGGTTTAGAGTCCTAGAAACGAGTTGTTAGATGTTTCATATTTTCGTCAAACTTGTACAAAGGTCATTGAGACACTTATAAACACTCATGTTGCATGAAACTTGGTTTAGAGTCCTAAAAACGCGTTGGTAGATGTTTCATAAGTTCGTGAAACTTGTATAAAGCTCATTGAAACACTTATAAGCACTCATGTTGCATAAAACTTGGTTTAGAGTCCTAGCAACCACATTGTTAGACGTTTCATAAGTTCGTCAAACTTGTACAAAGCTGATTGAGAAACTTATAAGCACTCATGTTGCATGAAACTTGGTTTAGAGTCCTAGAAACGCGTTGTTAGATGTTTCATTATTTCCTCAAACTTGTACAAAGCTCATTGAGACACTTATAAGAACTCATGTTGAAAGAAACTTGGTTTAGAGTCCTAGAAACCGTGTTGTTAGATGTTTCATAAGTTCGTCAAACTAGTACAAAAGCTCATTGAGACACTTATAAGCACTCATGTTGCATGAAACTTAGTTTAGATTCCTAGAAACCGCGTTGTTAGATGTTTCATAAGTTCGTAAAACTTATACAAAGCTCATTGATACACTTATAAGAACTCATGTTGCCTGAAACTTGGTTTAGAGTTCTAGAAACCACGTTGTAAGATGTTTCATAAGTTCGTCAAACTAGTACAAAGCTCATTGAGACACTTATAAGCACTCATGTTGCATGACACTTCGTTTAGAGTCTTAGAAACCGCGTTGTTAGATGTTTCATAAGTTCGTAAAACTTGTACAAAGCTCATTGAGACACTAATAAGCACTCATGTTGCATAAAACTTGGTTTAGAGTCCTAGAAACTGCGTTGTTAGATGTTTCATAAGTTCGTTGAACTTGTACAAAGCTCATTGAGACACTTATAAGCACTCATGTTGCATGAAACTTGGTTTAGAGTCCTAGAAACCGCGTTGTTAGATGTTACATAAGTTCGTCGAACAAGTACAAAGCTCATTGAGACACTTATAAGCACTCATGTTGCATGAAACTTGGTTTAGAGCCCTAAAAACGAGTTGTTAGATGTTTCTTAAGTTCGTCAAACTTGTACAAAGCTCATTGAGACACTTATAAGCACTCATGTTGCCTGAAACTTGGTTTAGAGTCCTAGAAACGAGTTGTTAGATGTTTCATAAGTTCGTCAAACTAGTACAAAGCTCATTGAGACACTTATAAGCACTCATGTTGCATGCCACTTCGTTTAAAGTCTTAGAAACCGCTTTGTTAGAGGTTTCATAAGTTCGTCAAACTTGTACAAAGCACATTGAGACACTTATAAGCACTAATGTTGCATAAAACTTGGTTTAGAGTCCTAGAAACGCGTTGTTAGATGTTTCATAAGTTCGTCAAACTTCTACAAAGCTCATTGAGACACTTATAAGCACTCATGTTGCATGAAACTTGATTTAGAGTCCTAGAAACGCGTTGTTAGATGTTTCATTAGTTTGTCAAACTTGTACAAAGCTCATTGAGACACTTATAAGCACTCATGTTGCATGAAACTTGGTTTAGAGTCCTAGAAACCGCGTTGTTAGATGTTTCACAAGTTCGTCAAACTAGTACAAAGCTCATTTAGACACTTATAAGCACTCATGTTCCATGAAACTTAGTTTAGAGTCCTAGAAATCGCGTTGTTAGGTGTTTCATAAGTTCGTTGAACTTGTACAAAGCTCATTGAGACACTTATAAGCACTCATGTTGCATGAAACTTGTTTTAGAGTCCTAGAAACCGCGTTGTTAGATGTTTCATAAGTTCGTCGAACTAGTACAAAGCTCATTGAGACACTTATAAGCACTCATGTTGCATGAAACTTGGTTTAGAGTCCTAGAAACGAGTTGTTAGATGTTTCATACATTCGTCAAACTTGTACAAAGCTCATTGAGAAACTTATAAGCACTCATGTTGCATGAAACATGGTTTAGAGTCCTAAAAACGCGTTGTTAGACGTTTCATAAGTTCGTCAAACTTGTACAAAGCTCATTGAGACACTTATAAGCAATCATGTTGCATAAAACTTGGTTTAGAGTCCTAGCAACCACATTGTTAGACGTTTCATAAGTTCGTCAAACTTGTACAAAGATGATTGAGAAACTTATAAGCACTCATGTTGCATGAAACTTGGTTTAGAGTCCTAGAAACCGCGTTGTTAGATGTTTCACAAGTTCGTCAAACTAGTAAAAAGCTCATTGAGACACTTATAAGCACTCATGTTCCATGAAACTTAGTTTAGAGTCCTAGAAATCGCGTTGTTAGATGTTTCATAAGTTCGTTGAACTAGTACAAAGCTCATTGAGACACTTATAAGCACTCATGTTGCATGAAACTTGGTTTAGAGTCCTAGAAACGAGTTGTTAGATGTTTCATATTTTCGTCAAACTTGTACAAAGGTCATTGAGACACTTATAAACACTCATGTTGCATGAAACTTGGTTTAGAGTCCTAAAAACGCGTTGGTAGATGTTTCATAAGTTCGTGAAACTTGTATAAAGCTCATTGAAACACTTATAAGCACTCATGTTGCATAAAACTTGGTTTAGAGTCCTAGCAACCACATTGTTAGACGTTTCATAAGTTCGTCAAACTTGTACAAAGCTGATTGAGAAACTTATAAGCACTCATGTTGCATGAAACTTGGTTTAGAGTCCTAGAAACGCGTTGTTAGATGTTTCATTATTTCGTCAAACTTGTACAAAGCTCATTGAGACACTTATAAGAACTCATGTTGAAAGAAACTTGGTTTAGAGTCCTAGAAACCGTGTTGTTAGATGTTTCATAAGTTCGTCAAACTAGTACAAAGCTCATTGAGACACTTATAAGCACTCATGTTCCATGAAACTTAGTTTAGATTCCTAGAAACCGCGTTGTTAGATATTTCATAAGTTCGTAAAACTTATACAAAGGTCATTGATACACTTATAAGAACTCATGTTGCCTGAAACTTGGTTTAGAGTTCTACACACCACGTTGTAAGATGTTTCATAAGTTCGTCAAACTAGTACAAAGCTCATTGAGACACTTATAAGCACTCATGTTGCATGACACTTCGTTTAGAGTCTTAGAAACCGCGTTGTTAGATGTTTCATAAGTTCGTCAAACTTGTACAAAGCTCATTGAGACACTAATAAGCACTCATGTTGCATAAAACTTGGTTTAGAGTCCTAAAAACGTGTTGTTAGATGTTTCATAAGTTCGTCAAACTTGTACAAAGCTCATTAAAACACTTATAAGCCCTCATGTTGCATGAAACTTGGTTTAGAGTCCTAGAAACGAGTTGTTAGATGTTTCATAAGTTCGTCAAACTTGTACAAAGCTCATTGAGACACTTATAAGCACTCATGTTGCATGCCATTTCGTTTAGTCTTAGAAACCGCTTTGTTATATGTTTCATAAGTTCGTAAAACTTGTACAAAGATCATTGAGACACTTATAAGCACTAATGTTGCATAAAACTTGGTTTAGAGTCCTAGAAACGCGTTGTTAGATGTTTCATAAGTTCGTCAAACTTCTACAAAGATCATGGAGACACTTATAAGCACTCATGTTGCATAAAACTTTGTTTAGAGTCTTAAAAACGCGTTTTTAGATGTTTCATAAGTTCGTCAAACTTGTATAAAGCTCATTGAAACACTTATAAGCACTCATGTTGCATAAAACTTGGTTTAGAGTCCTAGCAACCACATTGTTAGACGTTTCATAAGTTCGACAAACTTGTACAAAGCTGATTGAGAAACTTATAAGCACTCATGTTGCATTAAACTTGGTTTAGAGTCCTAGAAACGCGTTGTTAGATGTTTCATTAGTTCGTCAAACTTGTATGAAGCTCATCGAGACACTTATAAGCACTCATGTTCCATGAAACTTAGTTTAGAGTCCTAGAAATCGCGTTGTTAGATGTTTCATAAGTTCGTTGAACTTGTACAGAGCTCATTGAGAAACTTATAAGCACTCATGTTGCATGAAACTTGTTTTAGAGTCGTAGAAACCGCGTTGTTAGATGTTTCATAAGTTCGTCGAACTAGTACAAAGCTCATTGAGACACTTATAAGCACTCATGTTGCATGAAACTTGGTTTAGAGTCCTAGAAACGAGTTGTTAGATGTTTCATACATTCGTCAAACTTGTACAAAGATCATTGAGAAACTTATAAGCACTCATGTTGCATGAAACATGGTTTAGACTCCTAAAAACGCGTTGTTAGACGTTTCATAAGTTCGTCAAACTTGTACAAAGCTCATTGAGACACTTATAAGCACTCATGTTGCATAAAACTTGGTTTAGAGTCCTAGCAACCACATTGTTAGACGTTTCATAAGTTCGTCAAACTTGTACAAAGCTGATTGAGAAACTTATAAGCACTCATGTTGCATGAAACTTGGTTTAGAGTCCTAGAAACCGCGTTGTTAGATGTTTCACAAGTTCGTCAAACTAGTAAAAAGCTCATTGAGACACTTATAAGCACTCATGTTTCATGAAACTTAGTTTAGAGTCCTAGAAATCGCGTTGTTAGATGTTTCATAAGTTCGTCGAACTAGTACAAAGCTCATTGAGACACTTATAAGCACTCATGTTGCATGAAACTTGGTTTAGAGTCCTAGAAACGAGTTGTTAGATGTTTCATATTTTCGTCAAACTTGTACAAAGGTCATTGAGACACTTATAAACACTCATGTTGCATGAAACTTGGTTTAGAGTCCTAAAAACGCGTTGGTAGATGTTTCATAAGTTCGTGAAACTTGTATAAAGCTCATTGAAACACTTATAAGCACTCATGTTGCATAAAACTTGGTTTAGAGTCCTAGCAACCACATTGTTAGACGTTTCATAAGTTCGTCAAACTTGTACAAAGCTGATTGAGAAACTTATAAGCACTCATGTTGCATGAAACTTGGTTTAGAGTCCTAGAAACGCGTTGTTAGATGTTTCATTATTTCGTCAAACTTGTACAAAGCTCATTGAGACACTTATAAGAACTCATGTTGAAAGAAACTTGGTTTAGAGTCCTAGAAACCGTGTTGTTAGATGTTTCATAAGTTCGTCAAACTAGTACAAAGCTCATTGAGACACTTATAAGCACTCATGTTGCATGAAACTTAGTTTAGATTCCTAGAAACCGCGTTGTTAGATGTTTCATAAGTTCGTAAAACTTATACAAAGCTCATTGATACACTTATAAGAACTCATGTTGCCTGAAACTTGGTTTAGAGTTCTAGAAACCACGTTGTAAGATGTTTCATAAGTTCGTCAAACTAGTACAAAGCTCATTGAGACACTTATAAGCACTCATGTTGCATGACACTTCGTTTAGAGTCTTAGAAACCGCGTTGTTAGATGTTTCATAAGTTCGTAAAACTTGTACAAAGCTCATTGAGACACTAATAAGCACTCATGTTGCATAAAACTTGGTTTAGAGTCCTAGAAACGTGTTGTTAGATGTTTCATAAGTTCGTCAAACTTGTACAAAGCTCATTGAAACACTTATAAGCCCTCATGTTGCATGAAACTTGGTTTAGAGTCCTAGAAACGAGTTGTTAGATGTTTCATAAGTTCGTCAAACTTGTACAAAGCTCATTGAGACACTTATAAGCACTCATGTTGCATGCCATTTCGTTTAGTCTTAGAAACCGCTTTGTTAGATGTTTCATAAGTTCGTAAAACTTGTACAAAGATCATTGAGACACTTATAAGCACTAATGTTGCATAAAACTTGGTTTAGAGTCCTAGAAACGCGTTGTTAGATGTTTCATAAGTTCGTCAAACTTCTACAAAGCTCATGGAGACACTTATAAGCACTCATGTTGCATAAAACTTTGTTTAGAGTCTTAAAAACGCGTTTTTAGATGTTTCATAAGTTCGTCAAACTTGTATAAAGCTCATTGAAACACTTATAAGCACTCATGTTGCATAAAACTTGGTTTAGAGTCCTAGCAACCACATTGTTAGACGTTTCATAAGTTCGACAAACTTGTACAAAGCTGATTGAGAAACTTATAAGCACTCATGTTGCATTAAACTTGGTTTAGAGTCCTAGAAACGCGTTGTTAGATGTTTCATTAGTTCGTCAAACTTGTATGAAGCTCATCGAGACACTTATAAGCACTCATGTTGCATGAAACTTGGTTTAGAGTCCTAGATGTTGGATTTTGGAGAGATTAGTGTATAGATCCGAGTTGGTTAGGCTCGGATCTTGAGTGTATAGAAGCGAAGCAAGGTTGCTTGGTTCTTGAGTGTATAAAGAGAGTGTATTGTGTTTAGATTAGAGATTAAGATTAGAGAGAATAGAGAGAATAATTTGTGTATTGAGAAGAGAGGAACCACCTCCTTAAGGTTTTACAAGAGATTATCAAGAGTATATATAAAGAAAAACGCAACAAGGAAAGCCTCCAACGGCTAGAATTCAAAATGGACACTCCTTTGTCCATTGGTCCATAGCTCTAACGTCTCTTTAGTCTGGCGATGTAGTCGACTATATGACTCAACTACATTAGTCGACTACATGACTCAACTACATTGTGATGTAGTCGACTATATGTATTCACTACATTATGATGTAGTCGACTACACGCCTCAACTATTCTTTTCCCTTCTTTGATGTATTTTGATCTAATGCCTTTGTAGGTTATCATTAGTCTTAATACTCCCCCTCAAGCTTAGCCCAATGAAATGGCTAAGATTGGACATTGCTAAACAAACCTCATTAAAACCCTTAGTAAGCAAAATCACTTGGGATAAATGCATTACTAAGGGAAAAAGAGTGTAAGTCTTTGCAATAGGGGTCTTCTTAATCTTGGCCTTGATCTTCTTGACTTGGCCGAAACTCCCCCTTAAGATAGAACCGGTTTGATCTTCTTGACTTTGTCGTTTCTTCTTAAAGGGTTCTATGATCTCCTTTCAACAAGCTTCTTTGATCTTCTCGGCTTGTTGTTAGGATCTTGGATGCGTTCTTTGATTTGGGAAGTGACGCTTCTCCCTTGTTGACATGAGACCTTCTTGGTCTTCATTTCTCTGACTTGGTCTTCACGGCTTGTTCTTCACAAGCTTCAATGTGAGACTTGAGCCGAACATGATGACTCCCTTTCCTTCACTTTTTTTCTTCTTTGAGACTTCCTTCTTGCCTTTGGTCTATCACTCCTTTGAACCTTCAAAGATCCAAGGAAATTTAGACTTAGTAAAGACAATTGGATATATAAAGGATAGGCTTTAATCTAAAGTCAATTTAGAACATTGATTTAAGTAATTCCTTTTAGCAAGTGATTGACCATAGACTTAAACAAGATAATGAGGTTTAGTTCTAGTCTAATGATTCTTATTAAGTATGTTAAAGAGAGGGTTTTAGGGACAGCCTTTAGTTTGTAGAGGTATGCTAGATTGATGATCCCTTGTAGTTGCATTTGGCTTGAGCCTTTTGACTTTTTCATGAGGTCTTGCGGCTTTGTCCTTTGTGCAATTGGAACAAGGTTGGTTTGGAGTCTTTTGGCTTAGCTCTTGGTAGATGCTTAGGCCGAGTAACAAGTATTTGGCTTTGCACTTGATAGTTGCTAGGCCGAGAAAGGTGAGAGCCGATTGATCATGGTTGATTATCGGTCTCTTTCTAGAACATGGATGGCTCGGTTTTGTCGTTGCTAGGAACTTGACCGAGCCTAGTGTTGATGGTATGGACGGATTTGTCTTGCTTCTTTGTAGAGGCTTGACCGAGTGATTGATGAAGGCTCTTAGACTCCTTGAGCAAGTTATGATCTTCCTTCAAGTGTCTTTAGCTAGTTGCGGTTCTTCTTTGCTTCAATGAGACTTTGGCCTTGTATCTTGTTGGTACTTAAGCCGAGATGGATTGGTTGATTGTGGAGACTTCGTCCTTCTTGGGACTTTAGCCGAGAGTGAGAGCTTTGTATTGTCTTCGTCCTTCTTGGTACTTTAGTCAATACTTAGCCGGATTGGTGGTAGTGGCGGCTTAGTCCTTCTTGATACTTTGGCCGAGTTAGTTGGTGGTTGAGTGGAGGTCTTTGACTTGCTAGATCTTGACCAAATGTTGATGATAAGATGGATCAGCTTGCTCTTGTAGAAGATTTGGCCGAGAGTGAATGAGGAGGCTTTTGCATTCATGGTTGAGATGCTTTGCCTAAGTTTGGTGGTAGATGATTTGGTTGTAGATGGTTTGACCTTTCCCTTTGACGAGTGTGGCCGAGTGATGATGAATTGAGGAGGCTTTTGCATTCTTGGTTGAGATGCTTTGCCTAAGTTTGGTGGTAGCGGTGATTGGCTTCCATTTGATCATGAAGAGTTGTGTGATTTAACACTTCTTCTCCCCCCTTCATGATTAAGATGGAAGACATGAACTATTTCCCTTTCTCGGCTTTGTTCTTCACAAGCTTCATGAGAAAGGTTTCTCATCTTTTCCTTTGGACACCATTCATGGCTTCTTTTATTCTTCTCTTTACTTCTTTTCTCTTTAGCACTTCTTTGTTACTTCTTTATGCTTAGGGGTTTTCATGATGATCTCTTTCAATCCTTAGACATGATGATCCTACATCATACCAAAGACAAAAATTGATTTGAGTTTCATGACTAACCGACACAAGATAATAACCTTTAACAATTTACAAACTATTGATTAACCATTCACAAGTACAAGCAAGAATGCAAGGGAGAGTTTAAGACAATAGTTCAAGATGTTCCCTATGTCTTTTGATTAAACCCGAGAATAGTATGCACCCTAACAAGTTCAAGTTTCGGTCTTATAGTTTTGAAATTGACAAATAATTTTGACAAATGACCTAAGGCATATATATATAATGAGGAATGAAGATCATTTGCATAATATTCAACAATACAAATAAAGAGAGTAAAGAGTTTAGAAATAGTCTTTTTATGGTTTTCCTTTGGGAAGATGGTCATTGGGAGAAGTCATTTATCCTTTTAGAGCACCTCAATGGTTAGTCTAAGATTGGATTCATGACTTCTCTTTATGAGAAATTCTCTTGTTTGCTTCTTTACCTACACATAGATTCAAGTTTAGCAACAACGGACCATGGTCTTTAGTGGACAATGGCTGACCATGGTCTTAAAACACACAAACAAGATTCATTGTAACTTGATAGCTTTCATAGCTTAGTTACTCATCTTGTATCATAAACTTAAATGCACATAGGCGGTTTATGACAACAAACATAGATCATCATTCCATCTTCACCTTATATAGATGTTAATGTAGTGAATCATTTCTCCATAAGTCCAAAATTGGATTCATCATGACCTCTCAAAGTATCACCTTTTAAGTGGTCATGGATTCTCTTTTGGATTCATGTTAGCCGAGGTTATGAAGGATTCATCAAGCTCTCGGTGTTTTATCAACACTTATGGAGGCTTGGTTCTCTTCCCTCTAAGAGAGTTTTGGATTCCATAAGACCTTAATTGCTTAGTCACAAGTGGGTCTTTGGTTCCTACTCTTTTGATTAAACCGAAGATCTTTTGGGATTAACCAAGGTTTTAAAATCACTTTGTCTTTCACCAAGATTCAAATCACTTCACCAAACAAGGACTAGTGACTTCGTCTTAGACAAAGACATAAGTGGACCTTGTATCCTAGATCTTTCAAGGACTTAAACCACTTTACTAAACAAGATTAGTGATTTAAGACTTAAACAAGAAACAAGAAACAAGACTTAGATGTATAGTCGACTAATGTAGTTGGTACATGTAATCGACTATGTCACATGACTATATGACATCTGAGTCTTGGAGATTTAAATTCGGACACGCATGAGCACATACTAAAACATTTGAAATTACATGCTCATGAACTTTCAAAATAAACATGAGGTTATGGATTCAACTATCTTGTATTCTCATAAGATACACAAGAAAGGTTCACATACCTTTAGCTCACAAGTCTCAAGCTTTGACCTTTGAGGTTCTTGTTCATTGCTTAATGCCTTAGCATAGTCGGATTTGGATTCATCAAGGTTCCCTTGGACTCATAAGAGTGGGGAGACCATGGTTCTCATCCTCTTGCTTTCAGCCTTACAAAGATGAAGTAATTACCTTCGGATTTGGATACAACACGTTATCGCTCATGGCGAATCATGGATCTCATCCTTTTATCTTTGTATCTTAAGAAAAGCATAGAGTTTCGGATTCAACAAGGCATTGTTCTTAAAGAATCAATGAGCATGGTTCTCTCACTCTTTAGCTCACAAGTTTCAAGCTTTATGCTTTGAATACTTGGTCATTGCCTAATGCCTAAGTTAGATGGATTTTGGATTCATCAAGGTTCCTTTTAAACTCATAAGAGTGAGGAAACAATGGTTCTCATCCACTAACTTTCGGCCTAACAAGGATCTTTAAGAACAACTCAACCAAAAACATCATGTAGCTAAATCCATTGATTTATGCTCACTATGATTCGGTTTTGATTGAATTGTTCTTGAAAGGAACTTGGATTCAAAATGTCTCTTTACTCATTAAGAGACAAAGAGATCATGGTTCACTTCCTAAGAGGAGAATTGATTCACCAAGACCTTTAATGCTTTTAACAAGCGGATCTTGGCCATTCTTCTTCTCCTCTAGATCCTTGTGTCTATAAGCAAATAAAAGAGGGGAGAATGGCGGAAGCAACTTACCTATGGGTCTCAAGAGCTTTGCTCTGATACCATGTTGGATTTTGGAGAGATTAGTGTATAGATCCGAGTTGGTTAGGCTCGGATCTTGAGTGTATAGAAGCGAAGCAAGGTTTCTTGGTTCTTGAGTGTATAAAGAGAGTGTATTGTGTTTAGATTAGAGATTAAGATTAGAGAGAATAGAGAGAATAATTTGTGTATTGAGAAGAGAGGAACCACCTCCTTAAGGTTTTACAAGAGATTATCAAGAGTATATATAAAGAAAAACGCAACAAGGAAAGCCTCCAACGGCTAGAATTCAAAATGGACACTCCTTTGTCCATTGGTCCATAGCTCTAACGGCTCTTTAGTCTGGCGATGTAGTCGACTATATGACTCAACTACATTCGTCGACTACATGACTCAACTACATTGTGATGTAGTCGACTATATGTATTCACTACATTATGATGTAGTCGACTACACGCCTCAACTATTCTTTTCCCTTCTTTGATGTATTTTGATCTAATGCCTTTGTAGGTTATCATTAGTCTTAATACTAGAAACCGCGTTGTTAGATGTTTCATAAGTTCGTCGAACTAGTACAAAGCTCATTGAGACACATATAAGCACTCATGTTTCATGAAACTTGGTTTAGATCCCTAGAAACGAGTTGATAGATGTTTCTTAAGTTCGTCAAACTTGTACAAAGCTCATTGAGACACTTATAAGCACTTATGTTGCATGAAACTTGGTTTAGAGTCCTAGAAACGAGTTGTTAGATGTTTCATAAGTTCGTCAAACTAGTACAAAGCTCATTGAGACACTTATAAGCACTCATGTTGCATGCCATTTCGTTTAGAGTCTTAGAAACCGCTTTGTTAGATGTTTCATAAGTTCGTCAAACTTGTACAAAGCTCATTGAGACACTTATAAGCACTAATGTTGCATAAAACTTGGTTAAGAGTCCTAGAAACGCGTTGTTAGATGTTTCATAAGTTCGTCAAACTTCTACAAAGCTCATGGAGACACTTATAAGCACTCATGTTGCATAAAACATGGTTTAGAGTACTAAAAACGCGTTGTTGTTGGAATTTAGAGAGAGATTAAGAGAGATTTAGAGAGATTCAATGTGTTTAGAGAGATTTGGGAGAGTTTAGGTGTTCTTGAGAGTAATGGCGATTTTAGGAGTATTAGAGAGAGAATAGTGGAGATAAGAATGTTTTTATTATCATGGAAGAGAGGCTAAGCCTCCTTGAGTATTACAAGAGATTATACACGTTTATATAGAAGAGAGGAGAAGGATCTAGACCTAAAGGAGCCATTGTGGATAAGATATGAGCACATAATGAGTTGTCTTTGACCAGTCAACATCTGCTTTTGACTATGCTTTATGGTCTTGACTCCTTTTGTGATCTTATCCTCTTACCTTTAGCTTCTATTTCGAAATATCACTCCTTCCTTATCATTTATAGCCGTTGGAGATGATAAGATCATACTTGGACGTTTTTGACTTGGTGTTGACTATTTAATTGCCATACACTCTTCATCTTTTACCGCCAAATGTTTTCTCTTGTTCAATACTTCTTAATTAATTGTGTCTTGACCTAATGCCTCTTAGAGGTTATCATTAGTCTCAACACTCCCCCTCAAGCTTAGCCTAATGAAATGGCTAAGCTTGGACAATCACTCAACAAACCTCATTAAAACCCTTAATAGGAAAACCACTTGGGATAAAACCATATTAAGGGAAACAGAGTGTAAGTTGATGTGATTAGAGGTCTTCTCTTTGATAAGCTCGAGTTCCTCTTGTCTTGCCTCTCAAGGCTTCTGATTTGAACTCGTACTTGTCCGTGGAAACTCCCCCTTAAGATGACAATGGTTCAATCTCTTCGCCTTTCACCTTCTCCGTAAGGGTTCTTCACACTTCTCAATCTTGATATGATCTTCACATTATCATAGATTGAATCGGTGTAGACTTTGTTCTTTGATTCCTATTCACGGCTTTGTTCTTCACAAGCTTAAGTGTGAATGGACTTGACCGAACACTTAGGCTTCCTCCTTTCTTCTCTTGATTTCTCCTTGATGACATTCTTCTTGTCATTCAAGCAACCGAGAATGATCACTTGGCTTTCACTTCCTTTAACCTTCAAAGGATTCAAGAAAGATGTAAAGCTTAGTGAAAGGGTTAACTTGATACGCTTAAATAGAAATGCACATAAGAAGCTTAAGTCTAGATGCAACATAATGAATCAATGAGTTATTTTGCTATTAAACCTAAGTTCCTTAACAAATTTCAAATGATTTCACATAGGCTTTAATAGACTAAGCAACTTTTAACAAGGGCAATGATTAGTTTTATCAAAGAACTAAGCAAGTATATAGGATGCAGCTCTAGTTCTATGAATATGCTAATCATAATGAAGAGAGTAAAGGTTTAAGGGACAGCCTTTAGTTCGTAGTGGTTTGACTTTTCCTTGTAGTTGCATCTAGGTTTTGAGCTTTGGCTTCTTCTTGAAGTCTTTGCTTTCTCCTTTGTGCAATTGGAACAAGGTCTCGATTGGTTTGGCTCTTGCTCTTGATAGATGCTTGGTCGAATGTTGATGGTAAAGTAGTTCGACAGTTTGTTAGACGTTCGATGCCCGGGCGCCCATGTTGCTCGATGCCCGGGCGCCTTTGGTGCTCGGTGCCCGGGCGCCGGTTTCCGAGAGCCGAATTGTGATGAATGGATTGCTCTTGGTAGATGCGTGGATACAAGAGCATTGGACTCGGCTTGGTTCCTTGATGGATACATGGCCGAGATTGGCCGAGACTTTTCTTAGGTACTTTGGCCGAGACTAGTGTTGATGGAGTGATTTGGTCTTGTCATTGCTAGAGCTTTGACCAAGTCACATAATGATGAGTTCCTTTCTTCAAGGACTCGGTGATGGTTGAGTGGAGTACCTTGCTTCTTTGTGGAGGCTAGGCTAAGTGAATGATGAGTTGACTCGGCTTTGTCTTTTGTTGAAACTTGGCCGAGTGATGGATTAGGAGAATGATGGCTATTGCTCTTTGTAGAAGCTTTAGCTGGTTTGATGAATCTCTTTCTTCAAGAGGTTCTTCTTGGGTGATTCAATGGATCGGCCCTTCCCTTTGGTGAAGAATGACCGAGAATGATGATGAAATGGATAGATGAAGCTTTGCACTTTTGGTGAAGATGCTTTAGCCTCTTTGGAGATTGAAGTGGCTTTGCTCTTTTGGTAGAGATGCTTTAGACGCTTTGAGTGATTCTCCAAATTGATCATGAAGGAAGATATGTGATTTAACACTTTCTTTTCCCCCCCTTATGATCAAGATGGAGTAATCCCTTGATTGTTTGGTTCCCTTCTCGGCTTTGTTCTTCACAAGCTTGGTGAGAAAGGGTTCTCATCTTCTCTTTGGAAACCTTCCTTTGCCCTTCTATTACCCTTTACCTCCTTTTTTCTTTTCACAATTTCTAGTCTCATAGCAATGCTTAGGGATTATCATTGTTGATTCCTTGCTTGACTTTTGGAGATGATGATCCTACATCATCACAAAGATCAAAGGGAGTTTAATAACAATGGTAATCGGCAATGTTAGTGACATACTTGAAATACAAACCACTTAACTACTAGAACCAAGTACAAGGGAGGAAAACAAGGAGAGCTTAAGCCTTAGATCAATAAATTCCCTAAGACATTTGACCAAGCTCGAGTATATATGTATCCTAACACAAGTTCAAGGTCTAGTCCTAGTTTCCATGGTTTGCACACAATTAATCCGAGAGGTTCAAAGCAAATAACAATTATAGACAATTTTCTAAAGAACATTCAAGTAATGTATCTAAAAAAAACAAGTAGAGAGAGTAAAGAATTTAGAATTGACCCCTTTTCGGTTTGGTTCCTTGAGGAGATAGTCAATAGGAGAAGTCATGGAACTTTTAAGAGCACCTAATCGGTTAGTCTTATGTTTAAGTTAATGACATCTCTTATGAAATGCTCTTGATTGCTTCTTTTCCTACACATAGACCAAGTTAGCAACAAGAGTCTTTTTGAATATGGCTCCATTGCCATAAAGACTTGTTAAAGAGACAATAGTCTTAAGTGCTATAAGAGCGGACCATGATTTTTAAACAAACAACTAACACACAAAGATTCCTAGTGACCCCTAAATGCCTTTGTGGCGAGTCACTCCTCTTGGATCATAAACATGGATGCACTAAGGCGGTTTATGATCTTGAAAGCATTAGATCGTCATGTCAAATGTACCTTATTTAGATAACATAAGCCATGAGTCATTTCTCCATATGTTAAGAATTGGATTCAACATGAACTTTTAAAGAGTTTAGTCTTTTGATAAGTCATGGATCTCTTCTTAGCATATGTTAACCGAGGAACTAATGGATTCAACAAGGTCACATGTGCTTGGAAACACTTTAGCGATTCTTGATTCACTTCCTCTAAATAAAGTTTTAGAATTCATAAGATCTTATATGCTTAATCACAAGCGGATCTTTGTTCCTTACTCTTTGTTTAAACTGGAGATCATTAGGATAGATATGGTATTGAGTGCAAGTTGTCTTAATGAACTATGCGTACCTAGTTCCTTAGATCTATCCAAGATTCAAATCATCAATGCTTATTTAGGTCATGTGATTTGTGTCTTTAACAAGCAAAGACTTTAGATTGATTAATGTGGTGTAAAGAAGATAAAAAGTATAGAGTTTTGATTAAATCCATAAAGTACTTAATAGTATTTAGGATCTAATCACTAAACTACTAATCTCGTTATTTCCTCTTGTGTTTCCACTTACACAACCGCCACTAATTATCGGTGTCTTAAAGTTTTAAAAATAAACTAATCATGAGCAAATTCTTGAAAAATTCTTTTGAAAAACATTACATGCTCATGAAACATGCTTCAAACCTAAGCAAGATGGCCTTGGATTCATCAAGACTTCTAATACTCATAAGAGGAAAGAAAGTAATGGTTCTCATCCACATGCTTTCGGTTAGAACACAAGATCTTGCAAGGATTCAACATGTCTCATTACTCACTAAGAGAAAAGCGAGAACATGGTTCACTTTCAAGATAATTGTGTTTAAAGCAAATAAAAGGAGTTTTGGATTCAACAAATCGCCTTTACTCATAAGAGTGTAGCAATAAGGTTCTCAAAAACTCTTTTGGCTTGCAAGTTTCAAGCTTTGATGCTTTTAGAACTTGTTCATTGCCTAAAGAAAGGTTTGGATTCATCATGTTTCTTAATCTTATAAGAGATAGAAACAAGGTTCTCAAAAAAAAACTCTTTTGACTCACAAGTTTCAAGCTTTGATCTTGAATACAAGGTCATTGTCTAATGCCTAAGTTCATGAGATCTTGGATTCAACAAGGTTCCTTAGGCTCAAAAGAGTAGGAAACTATGGTTCTCAAGTCTTTAACTTTCGGCTATCCATAGATCTTTTCTAAGAAACATACATTCAAAAACATGGTTTTTAACATGTAGGTAGATCATTAAAGATCCAATCTTTCCATGAACCGGTTTTGTTTAGTGTGATCTTAGATAGGATTTGGATTCAACAAGTTCTTCTTTATCTCATAAGAGTAAGGAGATCTTGGTTCTCTTCCTTGAGATCTATGGATCTATACTATAAAAGAAAGGAGAGGATCCGGATTCAACATGTTATTGTTCTCAAAAGAGACAATACACAAGGTTCTCTACTCTTTTAGCTCACAAGTTCCAAGCTTTGATGCATTGGATACTTGTTCATAGCCTACATGCCTAAGTTAAGTGATTATTGGATTCATCAAGGTTCCTTAAACTCATATGAGCAAGGAATCCATGGTTCTTAATCACTAACTTTCGGCCTAAACAAAGATCTTAAAGAACAACACAAGCAATACCATCATCTAGCTCGATTTAAAGATCAAAACTTTTCATGAATCGGATTTGTTTGGATTGTTCTTAACAAGAACTTGGATTCAGCATGTTCTCTTTTACCTCATGAGAGTATAGAGAAACATGGTTCACTTCTTAAGAGAAGAGAGGATTCACCAAGATCTTGAACGCTTAGATTCAAGCGGATCTTGGTTCTTCCTTTCTTTCTCTAGATATTTGTGTTTATGAAAGAAAAAGTGCGGAAATTAAACAACAAGAGCTTCATGCTCTGATACCATGTTGGAATTTAGAGATAGATTAAGAGAGATTAAGAGAGATTCAATGTGTTTAGAGAGATTTGGGAGAGTTTAGGTGTTCTTGAGAGTAATGGCGATTTTAGGAGTATTAGAGAGAGAATAGTGGAGATAAGAATGTTTTTATTATCATGGAAGAGAGAGGCTAAGCCTCCTTGAGTATTACAAGAGATTATACACGTTTATATAGAAGAGAGGAGAAGGATCTAGACCTAAAGGAGCCATTGTGGATAAGATATGAGCACATAATGAGTTGTCTTTGACCAGTCAACATCTGCTTTTGACTATGCTTTATGGTCTTGACTCCTTTTGTGATCTTATCCTCTTACCTTTAGCTTCTATTTCGAAATATCACTCCTTCCTTATCATTTATAGCCGTTGGAGATGATAAGATCATACTTGGACGTTTTTGACTTGGTGTTGACTATTTAATTGCCATACACTCTTCATCTTTTACCGCCAAGTGTTTTCTCTTGTTCAATACTTCTTAATTAATTGTGTCTTGACCTAATGCCTCTTAGAGGTTATCATTAGTCTCAACAGTTGTTAGATGTTTCATAAGTTCGTCAAACTTGTATAAAGCTCATTGAAACACTTATAAGCACTCATGTTGCATAAAACTTGGTTTAGAGTCCTAGCAACCACATTGTTAGACATTTCATAAGTTCGTCAAACTTGTAAAAAGTTGAATGAGTAACTTATAAGCACTCATGTTACATTAAACTTGGTTTAGAGTCCTAGAAACGCGTTAATAGATGTTTCATTAGTTCGTCAAACTTGTACAAAGCTCATTGAGACACTTATAAGAACTCATGTTGAAAGAAACTGGGTTTAGAGTCCTAGAAACCGTGTTGTTAGATGTTTCATAAGTTCGTCAAACTAGTACAAAGCTCATTGAGACACTTATAAGCACTTATGTTGCATGAAACTTAGTTTAGATTCCTAGAAACCGCGTTGTTAGATGTTTCATAAGTTCGTAAAACTTGTACAAAGCTCATTGAGACACTTATAAGAACTCATGTTGCCTGAAACTTGGTTTAGAGTTCTAGAAACCACGTTGTAAGATGTTTCATAAGTTCGTCAAACTAGTACAAAGCTCATTGAGACACTTATAAGCACTCATGTTGCATGACACTTCGTTTAGTGTCTTAGAAACCGCGTTGTTAGATGTTTCATAAGTTCGTCAAACTTGCACAAAGCTCGTCGAGAAACTTATAAGCACTCATGTTGCATAAAACTTGGTTTAGAGTCCCAGAAACGCGTTGTTAGATGTTTCATAAGTTCGTCAAACTTGTACAAAGCTCATTGAAACACTTATAAGCACTCATGTTGCATAAAACTTGGTTTAGTCCTAGCAACCACATTGTTAGACGTTTCATAAGTTCGTCAAATTTGTACAAAGCTCATTGAGACACTTATAAGCACTCATGTTGCATGAAACTTGGTTTAGAGTACTAGAAACCGCGTTGTAAGATGTTTCATAAGTTCGTCAAACTAGTACAAAGCTCATTGAGACACTTATAAGCACTCATGTTGCATGAAACTTCGTTTAGAGTCCTAGAAACCGCGTTGTTAGATGTTTCATAAGTTCGTCAAACTTGTACAAAGCTCATTGAGACACTTATAAGCACTCATGTTCCATGGAACTTTGTTTAGAGTCCTAGAAACCGCGTTGTTAGATGTTTCATAAGTTCGTTGAACTTGTACAAAGCTCATTGAGACACTTATAAGCACTCATGTTGCATGAAACTTGGTTTAGAGTCCTAGAAACCGCGTTGTTAGATGTTACATAAGTTCGTCGAACAAGTACAAAGCTCATTGAGACACTTATAAGCACTCATGTTGCATGAAACTTTGTTTAGAGCCCTAGAAACGAGTTGTTAGATGTTTCTTAAGTTCGTCAAACTTGTACAAAGCTCATTGAGACACTTATAAGCACTCATGTTGCATGAAACTTGGTTTAGAGTCCTAGAAACGAGTTGTTAGATGTTTCATAAGTTCGTCAAACTAGTACAAAGCTCATTGAGACACTTATAAGCAGTCATGTTGCATGCCACTTCGTTTAAAGTCTTAGAAACCGCTTTGTTAGAGGTTTCATAAGTTCGTCAAACTTGTAAAAAGCTCATTGAGACACTTATAAGCACTAATGTTGCATAAAACTTGGTTTAGAGTCCTAGAAACGCGTTGTTAGATGTTTCATAAGTTCGTCAAACTTCTACAAAGCTCATTGAGACACTTATAAGCACTCATGTTGCATAAAAGTTGGATTAGAGTCCTAGCAACCACATTGATAGACGTTTCATAAGTTCGTCAAACTTGTACAAAGCTCATTGAGACACTTATAAGCACTCATGTTGCATGAAACTTGGTTTAGAGTCCTAGAAACCACGTTGTTAGATGTTTCATAAGTTCGTCGAACTAGTACAAAGCTCATTGAGACACATATAAGCACTCATGTTGCATGAAACTTGGTTTAGATCCCTAGAACGAGTTGATAGATGTTTCTTAAGTTCGTCAAACTTGTAGAAAGCTCATTGAAACACTTATAAGCACTCATGTTGCATGAAACTTGGTTTAGAGTACTAGAAACCGCGTTGTAAGATGTTTCATAAGTTCGTCAAACTAGTACAAAGCTCATTGAGACAGTTATAAGCACTCATGTTGCATGAAACTTCGTTTAGAGTCCTAGAAACCGCGTTGTTAGATGTTTCATAAGTTCGCCAAACTTGTACAAAGCTCATTGAGACACTTATAAGCACTCATGTTCCATGAAACTTAGTTTAGAGTCCTAGAAACAGTGTTGTTAGATGTTTCATAAGTTCTTTGAACTTGTACAAAGCTCATTGAGACACTTATAAGCACTCATGTTGCATGAAACTTGGTTTAGAGTCCTAGAAACCGCGTTGTTAGATGTTTCATAAGTTCGTCGAACTAGTACAAAGCTCATTGAGACACATATAAGCACTCATGTTGCATGAAACTTGGTTTAGATCCCTAGAAACGAGTTGATAGATGTTTCTTAAGTTCGTCAAACTTGTAGAAAGCTCATTGAGACACTTATAAGCACTCATGTTCCATGAAACTTAGTTTAGAGTCCTAGAAACCGCGTTGTTAGATGTTTCATAAGTTCTTTGAACTTGTACAAAGTTCATTGAGACACTTATAAGCACTCATGTTGCATGAAACTTGGTTTAGAGTCCTAGAAACCGCGTTGTTAGATGTTTCATAAGTTCGTCGAACTAGTACAAAGCTCATTGAGACACATATAAGCACTCATGTTGCATGAAATTTGGTTTAGATCCCTAGAAACGAGTTGATAGATTTTTCTTAAGTTCGTCAAACTTGTAGAAAGCTCATTGAGACACTTATAAGCACTTATGTTGCATGAAACTTAGTTTAGATTCCTAGAAACCTCTTTGTTAGATGTTTCATAAGTTCGTAAAACTTGTACAAAGCTCATTGAGACACTTATAAGAACTCATGTTGCCTGAAACTTGGTTTAGAGTTCTAGAAACCACGTTGTAAGATGTTTCATAAGTTCGTCAAACTAGTACAAAGCTCATTGAGACACTTATAAGCACTCATGTTGCATGACACTTCGTTTAGTGTCTTAGAAACTGCGTTGTTAGATGTTTCATAAGTTCGTCAAACTTGCACAAAGCTCGTTGAGAAACTTATAAGCACTCATGTTGCATAAAACTTGGTTTAGAGTCCCAGAAACGCGTTGTTAGATGTTTCATAAGTTCGTCAAACTTGTACAAAGCTCATTGAAACACTTATAAGCACTCATGTTGCATAAAACTTGGTTTAGTCCTAGCAACCACATTGTTAGACGTTTCATAAGTTCGTCAAATTTGTACAAAGCTTATTGAGACACTTATAAGCACTCATGTTGCATGAAACTTGGTTTAGAGTACTAGAAACCGCGTTGTAAGATGTTTCATAAGTTCGTCAAACTAGTACAAAGCTCATTGAGACACTTATAAGCACTCATGTTGCATGAAACTTCGTTTAGAGTCCTAGAAACCGCGTTGTTAGATGTTTCATATGTTCGTCAAACTTGTACAAAGCTCATTGAGACACTTATAAGCACTCATGTTCCATGAAACTTAGTTTAGAGTCCTAGAAACCGCGTTGTTAGATGTTTCATAAATTCGTTGAACTTGTACAAAGCTCATTGAGACACTTATAAGCACTCATGTTGCATGAAACTTGGTTTAGAGTCCTAGAAACCGCGTTTTTAGATGTTACATAAGTTCGTCGAACAAATACAAAGCTCATTGAGACACTTATAAGCACTCATGTTGCATGAAACTTGGTTTAGAGCCCTAGAAACGAGTTGTTAGATGTTTCTTAAGTTCGTCAAACTTGTACAAAGCTCATTGAGACACTTATAAGCACTCATGTTGCATGAAACTTGGTTTAGAGTCCTAGAAACGAGTTGTTAGATGTTTCATAAGTTCATCAAATTAGTACAAAGCTCATTGAGACACTTATAAGCACTCATGTTGCATGCCACTTCGTTTAGAGTCTTAGAAACCGCTTTGTTAGAGGTTTCATAAGTTCGTCAAACTTGTACAAAGCTCATTGAGAGACTTATAACCACTAATGTTGCATAAAACTTGGTTTAGAGTCCTAGAAACGCGTTGTTAGATGTTTCATAAGTTCGTCAAACTTCTACAAAGCTCATTGAGACACTTATAAGCACTCATGTTGCATAAAACTTGGATTAGAGTCCTACCAACCACATTGTTAGACGTTTCATAAGTTCGTCAAACTTGTACAAAGCTCATTGAGACACTTATAAGCACTCATGTTGAATGAAACTTGGTTTAGAGTCCTAGAAACGCGTTGTTAGATGTTTCATAAGTTCGTCAAACTTGTATAAAGCTCATTGGAACACTTATAAGAACTCATGTTGCATAAAACTTTGTTAAGAGTCCTAGCAACCACATTGTTAGACGTTTCATAAGTTCGTCAAACTTGTACAAAGCTGATTGAGAAACTTATAAGCACTCATGTTGCATGAAACTTGGTTTAGAGTCCTAGAAACGCGTTGTTAGATGTTTCATTAGTTCGTCAAACTTGTACAAAGCTCATTGAGAGACTTATAAGAACTCATGTTGAAAGAAACTTGGTTTAGAGTCCTAGAAACCGCGTTGTTAGATGTTTCATAAGTTCGTAAAACTTGTACAAAGCTCATTGAGACACTTATAAGAACTCATGTTGCCTGAAACTTGGTTTAGAGTTCTAGAAACCACGTTGTAAGATGTTTCATAAGTTCGTCAAACTAGTACAAAGCTCATTGAGACACTTATAAGCACTCATGTTGCATGACACTTCGTTTAGAGTCTTAGAAACCGCGTTGTTAGATATTTCATAAGTTCGTCAAACTTGTACAAAGCTCATTGAGACACTTATAAGCACTCATGTTGCATAAAACTTGGTTTAGACTCCAAGAAACGCGTTGTAGGATGTTTCATAAGTTCGTCAAACTTGTACAAAGCTCATTGAAACACTTATAAGCACTCATGTTGCATAAAACTTGGTTTAGAGTCCTAGCAACCACATTGTTAGACGTTTCATAAGTTCGTAAAATTTGTACAAAGCTCATTGAAACACTTATAAGCACTCATGTTGCATGAAACTTGGTTTAGAGTACTAGAAACCGCGTTGTAAGATGTTTCATAAGTTCGTCAAACTAGTACAAAGCTCATTGAGACAGTTATAAGCACTCATGTTGCATGAAACTTCGTTTAGAGTCCTAGAAACCGCGTTGTTAGATGTTTCATAAGTTCGTCAAACTTGTACAAAGCTCATTGAGACACTTATAAGCACTCATGTTCCATGAAACTTAGTTTAGAGTCCTAGAAACCGCGTTGTTAGATGTTTCATAAGTTCTTTGAACTTGTACAAAGCTCATTGAGACACTTATAAGCACTCATGTTGCATGAAACTTGGTTTAGAGTCCTAGAAACCGCGTTGTTAGATGTTTCATAAGTTCGTCGAACTAGTACAAAGCTCATTGAGACACATATAAGCACTCATGTTGCATGAAACTTGGTTTAGATCCCTAGAAACGAGTTGATAGATGTTTCTTAAGTTCGCCAAACTTGTAGAAAGCTCATTGAGACACTTATAAGCAATCATGTTGCATGAAACTTGGTTTAGAGTCCTAGAAACGAGTTGTTAGATGTTTCATAAGTTCGTCAAACTAGTACAAAGCTCATTGAGACACTTATAAGCACTCAAGTTGCATGCCATTTCGTTTAGAGTTTTAGAAACCGCTTTGTTAGATGTTTCATAAGTTCGTCAAACTTGTACAAAGCTCATTGAGACACTTATAAGCACTAATGTTGCATAAAACTTGGTTAAGAGTCCTAGAAACGCGTTGTTAGATGTTTCATAAGTTCGTCAAACTTGTACAAAGCTGATTGAGAAACTTATAAGCACTCATGTTGCATGAAACTTGGTTTAGAGTCCTAGAAACAGCGTTGTTAGATGTTTCACAAGTTCGTCAAACTAGTAAAAAGCTCATTGAGACACTTATAAGCACTCATGTTCCATGAAACTTAGTTTAGAGGCCTAGAAATCGCGTTGTTAGATGTTTCATAAGTTCGTCGAACTAGTACAAAGCTCATTGAGACACTTATAAGCACTCATGTTGCATGAAACTTGGTTTAGAGTCCTAGAAACGAGTTGTTAGATGTTTCATATTTTCGTCAAACTTATACAAACCTCATTGAGACACTTATAAGCATTGATGTTGCATGAAACTTGGTTTAGAGTCCTAAAAACGCGTTGGTAGATGTTTCATAAGTTCGTGAAACTTGTATAAAGCTCATTGAGACACTTATAAGAACTCATGTTGAAAGAAACTTGGTTTAGAGTCCTAGAAACACGTTGTTAGATGTTTCATTAGTTCGTCAAACTTGTACAAAGCTCATTGAGACACTTATAAGCACTCATGTTGCATAAAACTTGGTTTAGAGTCCTAGCAACCACAATGTTAGACGTTTCATAAGTTCGTCAAACTTGTACAAAGCTGATTGAGAAACTTATAAGCACTCATGTTGCATGAAACTTGGTTTAGAGTCCTAGAAACGCGTTGTTAGATGTTTCATTATTTCGTAAAACTTGTACAAAGCTCATTGAGACACTTATAAGAACTCATGTTGAAAGAAACTTGGTTTAGAGTCCTAGAAACCGTGTTGTTAGATGTTTCATAAGTTCGTCAAACTAGTACAAAGCTCATTGAGACACTTATAAGCACTCATGTTGCATGAAACTTAGTTTAGATTCCTAGAAACCGCGTTGTTAGATGTTTCATAAATTCGTAAAACTTATACAAAGCTCATTGATACACTTATAAGAACTCATGTTGCCTTAAACTTGGTTTAGAGTTCTAGAAACCACGTTGTAAGATGTTTCATAAGTTCGTCAAACTAGTACAAAGCTCATTGAGACACTTATAAGCACTCATGTTGCATGACACTTCGTTTAGAGTCTTTGAAACCGCGTTGTTAGATGTTTCATAAGTTCGTCAAACTTGTACAAAGCTCATTGAGACACTAATAAGCACTCATGTTGCATAAAACTTGGTTTAGAGTCCTAGAAACGCGTTGTTAGATGTTTCATAAGTTCGTCAAACTTGTACAAAGCTCATTGAAACACTTATAAGCACTCATGTTGCATGAAACTTGGTTTAGAGTCCTAGAAACGAGTTGTTAGATGTTTCATAAGTTCGTCAAACTTGTACAAAGCTCATTGAGACACTTATAAGCACTCATGTTGCATGCCATTTCGTTTAGTCTTAGAAACCGCTTTGTTAGATGTTTCATAAGTTCGTAAAACTTGTACAAAGATCATTGAGACACTTATAAGCACTAATGTTGCATAAAACTTGGTTTAGAAACGCGTTGTTAGATGTTTCATAAGTTCGTCAAACTTCTACAAAGCTCATGGAGACACTTATAAGCACTTATGTTGCATAAAACTTTGTTTAGAGTCTTAAAAACGCGTTGTTAGATGTTTCATAAGTTCGTCAAACTTGTATAAAGCTCATTGAAACACTTATAAGCACTCATGTTGCATAAAACTTGGTTTAGAGTCCTAGCAACCACATTGTTAGACGTTTCATAAGTTCGACAAACTTGTACAAAGCTGATTGAGAAACTTATAAGCACTCATGTTGCATTAAACTTGGTTTAGAGTCCTACAAACGCGTTGTTAGATGTTTCATTAGTTCGTCAAACTTGTACAAAGCTCATAGAGACACTTATAAGCACTCATGTTCCATGAAACTTAGTTTAAAGTCCTAGAAACCGCGTTGTTAGATGTTTCATAAGTTCTTTGAACTTGTACAAAGCTCATTGAGACACTTATAAGCACTCATGTTGCATAAAACTTGGTTTAGAGTCCTAAAAACGCGTTGTTAGATGTTTCATAAGTTCTTTGAACTTGTACAAAGCTCATTGAGACACTTATAAGCACTCATGTTGCATAAAACTTGGTTTAGAGTCCTAAAAACGCGTTGTTAGATGTTTCATAAGTTCTTTGAACTTGTACAAAGCTCATTGAGACACTTATAAGCACTCATGTTGCATGAAACTTGGTTTAGAGTCCTAGAAACCGCGTTGTTAGATGTTTCATAAGTTCGTCGAACTAGTACAAAGCTCATTGAGACACATATAAGCACTCATGTTGCATGAAACTTGGTTTAGATCCCTAGAAACGAGTTGATAGATGTTTCTTAAGTTCGTCAAACTTGTACAAAGCTCATTGAGACACTTATAAGCACTCATGTTGCATGAAACTTGGTTTAGAGTCCTAGAAACGAGTTGTTAGATGTTTCATAAGTTCGTCAAACTAGTACAAAGCTCATTGAGACACTTATAAGCACTCATGTTGCATGCCATTTCGTTTAGAGTCTTAGAAACCGCTTTGTTAGATGTTTCATAAGTTCGTCAAACTTGTACAAAGCTCATTGAGACACTTATAAGCACTAATGTTGCATAAAACTTGGTTAAGAGTCCTAGAAACGCGTTGTTAGATGTTTCATAAGTTCGTCAAACTTCTACAAAGCTCATGGAGACACTTATAAGCACTCATGTTGCATAAAACATGGTTTAGAGTACTAAAAACACGTTGTTAGATGTTTCATAAGTTCGTCAAACTTGTACAAAGCTGAATGAGTAACTTATAAGCACTCATGTTACATTAAACTTGGTTTAGAGTCCTAGAAACGCGTTAATAGATGTTTCATTAGTTCGTCAAAATTGTACAAAGCTCATTGAGACACTTATAAGAACTCATGTTGAAAGAAACTAGGTTTAGAGTCCTAGAAACCGTGTTGTTAGATGTTTCATAAGTTCGTCAAACTAGTACAAAGCTCATTGAGACACTTATAAGCACTTATGTTGCATGAAACTTAGTTTAGATTCCTAGGAACCGCGTTGTTAGATGTTTCATAAGTTCGTAAAACTTGTACAAAGCTCATTGAGACACTTATAAGAACTCATGTTGCCTGAAACTTGGTTTAGAGTTCTAGAAACCACGTTGTAAGATGTTTTATAAGTTCGTCAAACTAGTACAAAGCTCATTGATACACTTATAAGCACTCATTTTGCAAGACACTTCGTTTAGTGTCTTAGAAACCGCGTTGTTAGATTTTTCATAAGTTCGTCAAACTTGCACAAAGCTCGTTGAGAAACTTATAAGCACTCATGTTGCATAAAACTTGGTTTAGAGTCCTAGAAACGCGTTGTTAGATGTTTCATAAGTTCGTCAAACTTGTACAAAGCTCATTGAAACACTTATAAGCACTCATGTTGCATAAAACTTGGTTTAGTCCTAGCAACCACATTGTTAGACGTTTCATAAGTTCGTCAAATTTGTACAAAGCTCATTGAGACACTTATAAGCAGTCATGTTGCATGAAACTTGGTTTAGAGTACTAGAAACCGCGTTGTAAGATGTTTCATAAGTTCGTCAAACTAGTACAAAGTTCATTGAGACACTTATAAGCACTCATGTTGCATGAAACTTCGTTTAGAGTCCTAGAAACCGCGTTCTTAGATGTTTCATAAGTTCGTCAAACTTGTACAAAGCTCATTGAGACACTTATAAGCACTCATGTTCCATGGAACTTAGTTTAGAGTCCTAGAAACCGCGTTGTTAGATGTTTCATAAGTTCGTTGAACTTGTACAAAGCTCATTGAGACACTTATAAGCACTCATGTTGCATGAAACTTGGTTTAGAGTCCTAGAAACCGCGTTGTTAGATGTTACATAAGTTCGTCGAACAAGTACAAAGCTCATTGAGACACTTATAAGCACTCATGTTGCATGAAACTTGGTTTAGAGCCCTAAAAACGAGTTGTTAGATGTTTCTTAAGTTCGTCAAACTTGTACAAAGCTCATTGAGACACTTATAAGCACTCATGTTGCATGAAACTTGGTTTAGAGTCCTAGAAACGAGTTGTTAGATGTTTCATAAGTTCGTCAAACTAGTACAAAGCTCATTGAGACACTTATAAGCACTCATGTTGCATGCCACTTCGTTTAAAGTCTTAGAAACCGCTTTGTTAGAGATTTCATAAGTTCGTCAAACTTGTACAAAGCACATTGAGACACTTATAAGCACTAATGTTGCATAAAACTTGGTTTAGAGTCCTAGAAACGCGTTGTTAGATGTTTCATAAGTTCGTCAAACATCTACAAAGCTCATTGAGACACTTATAAGCACTCATGTTGCATGAAACTTGATTTAGAGTCCTAGAAACGCGTTGTTAGATGTTTCATTAGTTTGTCAAACTTGTACAAAGCTCATTGAGACACTTATAAGCACTCATGTTGCATGAAACTTGGTTTAGAGTCCTAGAAACCGCGTTGTTAGATGTTTCACAAGTTCGTCAAACTAGTACAAAGCTCATTCAGACACTTATAAGCACTCATGTTCCAAGAAACTTAGTTTAGAGTCCTAGAAACCACGTTGTTAGATGTTTCATAAGTTCGTCGAACTAGTACAAAGCTCATTGAGACACTTATAAGGACTCATGTTGCATGAAACTTGGTTTAGAGTCCTAGAAACGAGTTGTTAGATGTTTCATACATTCGTCAAACTTGTACAAAGCTCATTGAGAAACTTATAAGCACTCATGTTGCATGAAACATGGTTTAGAGTCCTAAAAACGCGTTGTTAGACGTTTCATAAGTTCGTCAAACTTGTACAAAGCTCATTAGGACACTTATAAGCACTCATGTTGCATAAAACTTGGTTTAGAGTCCTAGCAACCACATTGTTAGACGTTTCATAAGTTCGTCAAACTTGTACAAAGCTGATTGAGAAACTTATAAGCACTCATGTTGCATGAAACTTGGTTTAGAGTCCTAGAAACCGCGTTGTTAGATGTTTCACAAGTTCGTCAAACTAGTAAAAAGCTCATTGAGACACATATAAGCACTCATGTTCCATGAAACTTAGTTTAGAGTCCTAGAAATCGCGTTGTTAGATGTTTCATAAGTTCGTCGAACTAGTACAAAGCTCATTGAGACACTTATAAGCACTCATGTTGCATGAAACTTGGTTTAGAGTCCTAGAAACGAGTTGTTAGATGTTTCATATTTTCGTCAAACTTGTACAAAGCTCATTGAGACACTTATAAACACTCATGTTGCATGAAACTTGGTTTAGAGTCCTAAAAACGCGTTGCTAGATGTTTCATAAGTTCGTGAAACTTGTATAAAGCTCATTGAAACACTTATAAGCACTCATGTTGCATAAAACTTGGTTTAGAGTCCTAGCAACCACATTGTTAGACGTTTCATAAGTTCGTCAAACTTGTACAAAGCTGATTGAGAAACTTATAAGCACTCATGTTGCATGAAACTTGGTTTAGAGTCCTAGAAACGCGTTGTTAGATGTTTCATTATTTCGTCAAACTTGTACAAAGCTCATTGAGACACTTATAAGAACTCATGTTGAAAGAAACTTGGTTTAGAGTCCTAGAAACCGTGTTGTTAGATGTTTCATAAGTTCGTCAAACTAGTACAAAGCTCATTGAGACACTTATAAGCACTCATGTTCCATGAAACTTAGTTTAGATTCCTAGAAACGCATTGTTAGATGTTTCATAAGTTCGTAAAACTTATACAAAGCTCATTGATACACTTATAAGAACTCATGTTGCCTGAAACTTGGTTTAGAGTTCTAGAAACCACGTTGTAAGATGTTTCATAAGTTCGTCAAACTAGTACAAAGCTCATTGAGACACTTATAAGCACTCATGTTGCATGACACTTCGTTTAGAGTCTTAGAAACCGCATTGTTAGATGTTTCATAAGTTCGTCAAACTTGTACAAAGCTCATTGAGACACTAATAAGCACTCTTGTTGCATAAAACTTGGTTTAGAGTCCTAGAAACGAGTTGTTAGATGTTTGATAAGTTCGTCAAACTTGTACAAAGCTCATTGAGACACTTATAAGCACTCATGTTGCATGCCATTTCGTTTAGTCTTAGAAACCGCTTTGTTAGATGTTTCATAAGTTCGTAAAACTTGTACAAAGATCATTGAGACACTTATAAGCACTAATGTTGCATAAAACTTGGTTTAGAGTCCTAGAAACGCGTTGTTAGATGTTTCATAAGTTCGTCAAACTTCTACAAAGCTCATGGAGATACTTATAAGCACTCATGTTGCATAAAACTTTGTTTAGAGTCTTAAAAACGCGTTTTTAGATGTTTCATAAGTTCGTCAAACTTGTATAAAGCTCATTGAAACACTTATAAGCACTCATGTTGCATAAAACTTGGTTTAGAGTCCTAGCAACCACATTGTTAGACGTTTCATAAGTTCGACAAACTTGTACAAAGCTGATTGAGAAACTTATAAGCACTCATGTTGCATTAAACTTGGTTTAGAGTCCTAGAAACGCGTTGTTAGATGTTTCATTAGTTCGTCAAACTTGTATGAAGCTCATCGAGACACTTATAAGCACTCATGTTCCATGAAACTTTGTTTAGAGTCCTAGAAATCGCGTTGTTAGATGTTTCATAAGTTCGTTGAACTTGTACAGAGCTCATTGAGACACTTATAAGCACTCATGTTGCATGAAACTTGTTTTAGAGTCGTAGAAACCGCGTTGTTAGATGTTTCATAAGTTCGTCGAACTAGTACAAAGCTCATTGAGACACTTATAAGCACTCATGTTGCATGAAACTTGGTTTAGAGTCCTAGAAACGAGTTGTTAGATGTTTCATACATTCGTCAAACTTGTACAAAGATCATTGAGAAACTTATAAGCACTCATGTTGCATGAAACATGGTTTAGAGTCCTAAAAACGCGTTGTTAGACGTTTCATAAGTTCGTCAAACTTGTACAAAGCTCATTGAGACACTTATAAGCACTCGTGTTGCATAAAACTTGGTTTAGAGTCCTAGCAACCACATTGTTAGACGTTTCATAAGTTCGTCAAACTTGTACAAAGCTGATTGAGAAACTTATAAGCACTCATGTTGCATGAAACTTGGTTTAGAGTCCTAGAAACCGCGTTGTTAGATGTTTCACAAGTTCGTCAAACTAGTAAAAAGCTCATTGAGACACTTATAAGCACTCATGTTCCATGAAACTTAGTTTAGAGTCCTAGAAATCGCGTTGTTAGATGTTTCATAAGTTCGTCGAACTAGTACAAAGCTCATTGAGACACTTATAAGCACTCATGTTGCATGAAACTTGGTTTAGAGTCCTAGAAAAGAGTTGTTAGATGTTTCATACATTCGTCAAACTTGTACAAAGGTCATTGAGACACTTATAAACACTCATGTTGCATGAAACTTGGTTTAGAGTCCTAAAAACGCGTTGGTAGATGTTTCATAAGTTCGTGAAACTTGTATAAAGCTCATTGAAACACTTATAAGCACTCATGTTGCATAAAACTTGGTTTAGAGTCCTAGCAACCACATTGTTAGACGTTTCATAAGTTCGTCAAACTTGTACAAAGCTGATTGAGAAACTTATAAGCACTCATGTTGCATGAAACTTGGTTTAGAGTCCTAGAAACGCGTTGTTAGATGTTTCATTATTTCGTCAAACTTGTACAAAGATCATTGAGACACTTATAAGAACTCATGTTGAAAGAAACTTGGTTTAGAGTCCTAGAAACCGTGTTGTTAGATGTTTCATAAGTTCGTCAAACTAGTACAAAGCTCATTGAGACACTTATAAGCACTCATGTTGCATGAAACTTAGTTTAGATTCCTAGAAACCGCGTTGTTAGATGTTTCATAAGTTCGTAAAACTTATACAAAGCTCATTGATACACTTATAAGAACTCATGTTGCCTGAAACTTGGTTTAGAGTTCTAGAAACCACGTTGTAAGATGTTTCATAAGTTCGTCAAACTAGTACAAAGCTCATTGAGACACTTATAAGCACTCATGTTGCATGACACTTCGTTTAGAGTCTTAGAAACCGCGTTGTTAGATGTTTCATAAGTTCGTAAAACTTGTACAAAGCTCATTGAGACACTAATAAGCACTCATGTTGCATAAAACTTGGTTTAGAGTCCTAGAAACGTGTTGTTAGATGTTTCATAAGTTCGTCAAACTTGTACAAAGCTCATTGAAACACTTATAAGCCCTCATGTTGCATGAAACTTGGTTTAGAGTCCTAGAAACGAGTTGTTAGATGTTTCATAAGTTCGTCAAACTTGTACAAAGCTCATTGAGACACTTATAAGCACTCATGTTGCATGCCATTTCGTTTAGTCTTAGAAACCGCTTTGTTAGATGTTTCATATGTTCGTAAAACTTGTACAAAGATCATTGAGACACTTATAAGCACTAATGTTGCATAAAACTTGGTTTAGAGTCCTAGAAACGCGTTGTTAGATGTTTCATAAGTTCGTCAAACTTCTACAAAGCTCATGGAGACACTTATAAGCACTCATGTTGCATAAAACTTGGTTTAGAGTCTTAAAAACGCGTTTTTAGATGTTTCAAAAGTTCGTCAAACTTGTATAAACCTCATTGAAACACTTATAAGCACTCATGTTGCATAAAACTTGGTTTAGAGTCCTAGCAACCACATTGTTACACGTTTCATAAGTTCGACAAACTTGTACAAAGCTGATTGAGAAACTTATAAGCACTCATGTTGCATTAAACTTGGTTTAGAGTCCTAGAAACGCGTTGTTAGATGTTTCATTAGTTCGTCAAACTTGTACAAAGCTTATTGAGACACTTATAAGAACTCATGTTGAAAGAAACTTGGTTTAGAGTCCTAGAAACCGTGTTGTTAGATGTTTCATAAGTTCGTCAAACTAGTACAAAGCTCATTGAGACACTTATAAGCACTCATGTTACATGAAACTTAGTTTATATTCCTAGAAACCGCGTTGTTAGATGTTTCATAAGTTCGTAAAACTTGTACAAAGCTCATTGAGACACTTATAAGAACTCATGTTGCCTGAAACTTGGTTTAGAGTTCTAGAAACCGCGTTGTTAGATGTTTCATAAGTTCGTTGAACTTGTACAAAGCTCATTGAGACACTTATAAGCACTCATGTTGCATGACACTTGGTTTAGAGTCTTAGAAACCGCGTTGTTAGATGTTTCATAAGTTCTTCAAACTTGCACAAAGCTCATTGAGACACTTATAAGCACTCATGTTGCATAAAACTTGGTTTAGAGTCCTAGAAACTCGTTGTTAGATGTTTCATAAGTTCGTCAAACTTGTACAAATCTCATTGAAACACTTATAAGCACTCATGTTGCATAAAACTTGGTTTAGAGTCCTAGCAACCACATTGTTAGACGTTTCATAAGTTCGTAAAATTTGTACAAAGCTCATTGAGACACTTATAAGGACTCATGTTGCATGAAACTTGGTTTAGAGTACTAGAAACCGCGTTGTAAGATGTTTCATAAGTTCGTCAAACTAGTACAAAGCTCATTGAGACACTTATAAGCACTCATGTTGCATGAAACTTGGTTTAGATCCCTAGAAAAGAGTTGATAGATGTTTCTTAAGTTCGTCAAACTTGTAGAAAGCTCATTGAGACACTTATAAGCACTCATGTTGCATGAAACTTGGTTTAGAGTCCTAGAAACGAGTTGTTAGATGTTTCATAAGTTCGTCAAACTAGTACAAAGCTCATTGAGACACTTATAAGCACTCATGTTGCATGCCATTTCGTTTAGAGTTTTAGAAACCGCTTTGTTAGATGTTTCATAAGTTCGTCAAACTTGTACAAAGCTCATTGAGACACTTATAAGCACTAATGTTGCATAAAACTTGGTTTAGAGTCCTGGAAACGCGTTGTTAGATGTTTCATAAGTTCGTCAAACTTCTACAAAGCTCATTGAGACACTTATAAGCACTCATGTTGCATAAAACTTGGATTAGAGTCCTAGCAACCACATTGTTAGACGTTTCATAAGTTCGTCAAACTTGTACAAAGGTGATTGAGAAATTTATAAGCACTCATGTTGCATGAAACTTGGTTTAGAGTCCAAGAAACGCGTTGTTAGATTTTCATTAATTTGTCAAACTTGTACAAAGCTTATTGAGACACTTATAAGCACTCATGTTGCATGAAACTTGGTTTAGAGTCCTAGAAACCGCGTTGTT
This sequence comes from Cochlearia excelsa, assembly GCA_963556525.1. Lineage (NCBI taxonomy): Eukaryota > Viridiplantae > Streptophyta > Magnoliopsida > Brassicales > Brassicaceae > Cochlearia > Cochlearia excelsa. Next base: position 30,067,715 of record OY748327.1, on the reverse strand, counting down.
AGATTTTCATTAGTTTGTCAAACTTGTACAAAGCTCATTGAGACACTTATAAGAATTCATGTTGACAAAAACTTGGTTTAGAGTCCTAGAAACCGTGTTGTTAGATGTTTCATAAGGTCGTCAAACTAGTACAAAGCTCATTGAGACACTTATAAGCACTCATGTTGCATGAAACTTAGTTTAGATTCCTAGAAACCGCGTTGTTAGATTTTCATTAGTTTGTCAAACTTGTACAAAGCTCATTGAGACACTTATAAGAACTCATGTTGAAAGAAACTTGATTTAGAGTCCTAGAAACCGTGTTGTTAGATGTTTCATAAGTTCGTCAAACTAGTACAAAGCTCATTGAGACACTTATAAGCACTCATGTTGCATGACACTTCATTTAGAGTCTTAGAAACCGCGTTGTTAGATGTTTCATAAGTTCTTCAACCTTGTACAAAGCTCATTGAGACACTTATAAGCACTCATGTTCCATGAAACTTAGTTCAGAGTCCTAGAAACCCCGTTGTTAGATGTTTCATAAGTTCGTTGAACTTATACAAAGCTGATTGAGACACTTATAAGCACTCATGTTGCATGAAACTTGGTTTAGAGTCCTAGAAACCGCGTTGTTAGATGTTTCATAAGTTCGTCAAACTTGTATAAAGCTCATTGAAACACTTATAAGCACTCATGTTGCATAAAACTTGGCTTAGAGTCCTAGCAACCACATTGTTAGACATTTCATAAGTTCGTCAAACTTGTACAAAGCTGAATGAGTAACTTATAAGCACTCATGTTGCATTAAACTTGGTTTAGAGTCCTAGAAACGCGTTAATAGATGTTTCATTAGTTCGTCAAACTTGTACAAAGCTCATTGAGGCACTTATAAGAACTCATGTTGAAAGAAACTGGGTTTAGAGTCCTAGAAACCGTGTTGTTAGATGTTTCATAAGTTCGTCAAACTAGTACAAAGCTCATTGAGACACTTATAAGCACTTATGTTGCATGAAACTTAGTTTAGATTCCTAGAAACCGCGTTGTTAGATGTTTCATAAGTTCGTAAAACTTGTACAAAGCTCATTGAGACACTTATAAGAACTCATGTTGCCTGAAACTTGGTTTAGAGTTCTAGAAACCACGTTGTAAGATGTTTCATAAGTTCGTCAAACTAGTACAAAGCTCATTGAGACAGTTATAAGCACTCATGTTGCATGACACTTCGTTTAGTGTCTTAGAAACCGCGTTGTTAGATGTTTCATAAGTTCGTCAAACTTGCACAAAGCTCGTTGAGACACTTATAAGCACTCATGTTGCATAAAACTTGGTTTAGAGTCCCAGAAACGCGTTGTTAGATGTTTCATAAGTTCGTCAAACTTGTACAAAGCTCTTTGAAACACTTATAAGCACTCATGTTGCAAAAAACTTGGTTTAGTCCTAGCAACCACATTGTTAGACGTTTCATAAGTTCGTCAAATTTGTACAAAGCTCATTGAGACACTTATAAGCACTCATGTTGCAGGAAACTTGGTTTAGAGTACTAGAAATCGCGTTGTAAGATGTTTCATAAGTTCGTCAAACTAGTACAAAGCTCATTGAGACACTTATAAGCACTCATGTTGCATGAAACTTCGTTTAGAGTCCTAGAAACCGCGTTGTTAGATGTTTCACAAGTTCGTCAAACTTGTACAAAGCTCATTGAGACACTTATAAGCACTCATGTTCCATGGAACTTAGTTTAGAGTCCTAGAAACCGCGTTGTTAGATGTTTCATAAGTTCGTTGAACTTGTACAAAGCTCATTGAGACACTTATAAGCACTCATGTTGCATGAAACTTGGTTTAGAGTCATCGAAACCGCGTTGTTAGATTTTACATATTCGTCGAACAAGTACAAAGCTCATTGAGACACTTATAAGCACTCATGTTGCATGAAACTTGGTTTAGAACCCTAGAAACGAGTTGTTAGATGTTTCTTAAGTTCGTCAAACTTGTACAAAGCTCATTGAGACACTTATAAGCACTCATGTTGAATGAAACTTGGTTTAGAGTCCTAGAAACGAGTTGTTAGATGTTTCATAAGTTCGTCAAACTAGTACAAAGCTCATTGAGACACTTATAAGCACTCATGTTGCATGCCACTTCGTTTAAAGTCTTAGAAACCGCTTTGTTAGAGGTTTCATAAGTTCGTCAAACTTGTACAAAGCTCATTGAGACACTTATAAGCACTAATGTTGCATAAAACTTGGTTTAGAGTCCTAGAAACGCGTTGTTAGATGTTTCATAAGTTCGTCAAACTTCTACAAAGCTCATTGAGACACTTATAAGAACTCATGTTGCATAGAACTTGGATTAGAGTCCTAGCAACCACATTGATAGACGTTTCATAAGTTCGTCAAACTTGTACAAAGCTCGTTGAGACACTTATAAGCACTCATGTTGCGTGAAACTTGGTTTAGAGTCCTAGAAACGCGTTGTTAGATGTTTCATTAGTTTGTCAAACTTGTACAAAGCTCATTGAGACACTTATAAACACTCATGTTGCATGAAACTTTGTTTAGAGTCCTAGAAACCGCGTTGTTAAATGTTTCACAAGTTCGTCAAACTAGTACAAAGCTCATTGAGACACTTATAAGCACTCATGTTCCATGAAACTTAGTTTAGAGTCCTATAAATCGTGTTGTTAGATGTTTCATAAGTTCGTTGAACTTGTACAAAGCTCATTGAGACACTTATAAGCACTCATGTTGCATGAAACTTGTTTTAGAATCCTAGAAACCGCGTTGTTAGATGTTTCATAAGTTCGTCGAACTTGTACAAAGCTCATTGAGACACTTATAAGCACTCATGTTGCATGAAACTTGGTTTAGAGTCCTAGAAACGAGTTGTTAGATGTTTCATACATTCGTCAAACTTGTATAAAGCTCATTGAAACACTTATAAGCACTCATGTTGCATAAAACTTGGTTTAGAGTCCTAGCAACCACATTGTTAGACGTTTCATAAGTTCGTAAAATTTGTACAAAGCTCATTGAGACACTTATAAGCACTCATGTTGCATGAAACTTGGTTTAGAGTACTAGAAACCGCGTTGTAAGATGTTTCATAAGTTCGTCAAACTAGTACAAAGCTCATTGAGACACTTATAAGCACTCATGTTGCATGAAACTTTGTTTAGAGTCCTAGAAACCGCGTTGTTAGATGTTTCATAAGTTCGTCAAACTTGTACAAAGCTCATTGAGACACTTATAAGCACTCATGTTCCATGAAACTTAGTTTAGAGTCCTAGAAACCGCGTTGTTAGATGTTTCATAAGTTCGTTGAACTTGTACAAAACTCATTGAGACACTTATAAGCACTCATATTGCATGAAACTTGGTTTAGAGTCCTAGAAACCGCGTTGTTAGATGTTTCATAAGTTCGTCGAACTAGTACAAAGATCATTGAGACAATTATAAGCACTCATGTTGCATGCCACTTCGTTTAGAGTCTTAGAAACCGCTTTGTTAGATGTTTCATAAGTTCGTCAAACTTGTACAAAGATCATTGAGACCCTTATAAGCACTAATGTTGCATAAAACTTGGTTTAGAGTCTTAGAAACGCGTTGTTAGATGTTTGATAAGTTCGTCAAACTTCTACAAAGCTCATGGAGACACTTATAAGCACTCATGTTGCATAAAACTTGGTTTAGAGTCCTAGCAACCACATTGTTAGACGTTTCATAAGTTCGTCAAACTTGTACAAAGCTGATTGAGAAATTTATAAGCACTCATGTTGCATGAAACTTGGTTTAGAGTCCTAGAAACGCGTTGTTAGATTTTCATTAGTTTGTCAAACTTGTACAAAGCTCATTGAGACACTTATAAGCACTCATGTTGCATGAAACTTGGTTTAGAGTCCTAGAAACCGCGTTGTTAGATTTTCATTAGTTTGTCAAACTTGTACAAAGCTCATTGAGACACTTATAAGAACTCATGTTGAAAGAAACTTGGTTTAGAGTCCTAGAAACCGTGTTGTTAGATGTTTCATAAGGTCGTCAAACTAGTACAAAGCTCATTGAGACACTGATAAGCACTCATGTTGCATGAAACTTAGTTTAGATTCCTAGAAACCGAGTTGTTAGATTTTCATTAGTTTGTCAAACTTGTACAAAGCTCATTGAGACACTTATAAGAACTCATGTTGAAAGAAACTTGGTTTAGAGTCCTAGAAACCGTGTTGTTAGATGTTTCATAAGTTCGTCAGACTAGTACAAAGCTCATTGAGACACTTATAAGCACTCATGTTGCATGACACTTCGTTTAGAGTCTTAGAAACCGCGTTGTTAGATGTTTCATAAGTTCGTCAACCTTGTACAAAGCTCATTGAGACACCTATAAGCAATCATGTTCCATGAAACTTAGTTCAGAGTCCTAGAAACCCCGTTGTTAGATGTTTCATAAGTTCGTTGAACTTATACAAAGCTCATTGAGACACTTATAAGCACTCATGTTGCATGAAACTTGGTTTAGAGTCCTAGAAACCGCGTTGTTAGATGTTTCATAAGTTCGTCAAACTTGTATAAAGCTCATTGAAAAACTTATAAGCACTCATGTTGCATTAAACTTGGTTTAAAGTCCTAGAAACGCGTTAATAGATGTTTCATTAGTTCGTCAAACTTGTACAAAGCTCATTGAGACACTTATAAGAACTCATTTTGAAAGAAACTGGGTTTAGAGTCCTAGAAACCGTGTTGTTAGATGTTTCATAAGTTCGTCAAACTAGTACAAAGCTCATTGAGACACTTATAAGCACTTTTGTTGCATGAAACTTAGTTTAGATTCCTAGAAACCGCGTTGTTAGATGTTTCATAAGTTCGTAAAACTTGTACAAAGCTCATTGAGACACTTATAAGAACTCATGTTGCCTGAAACTGGGTTTAGAGTTCTCGAAACCACGTTGTAAGATGTTTCATAAGTTCGTCAAACTAGTACAAAGCTCATTGAGACACTTATAAGCACTCATGTTGCATGACACTTCGTTTGTGTCTTAGAAACCGCGTTGTTAGATGTTTCATAAGTTCGTCAAACTTGCACAAAGCTCGTTGAGAAACTTATAAGCACTCATGTTGCATAAAACTTGTTTAGAGTCCCAGAAACGCGTCAATAGATGTTTCATAAGTTCGTCAAACTTGTACAAAGCTCATTGAAACACTTATAAGCACTCATGTTGCATAAAACTTGGTTTAGTCCTAGCAACCACATTGTTAGACGTTTCATAAGTTCGTCAAATTTGTACAAAGCTCATTGAGACACTTATAAGCACTCATGTTGCATGAAACTTCGTTTAGAGTCCTAGAAACCGCGTTGTTAGATGTTTCATAAGTTCGTCAAACTTGTACAAAGCTCATTGAGACACTTATAAGCACTCATGTTCCATGAAACTTAGTTTAGAGTCCTAGAAACCGCGTTGTTAGATGTTTCATAAGTTCGCTGAACTTGTACAAAGCTCATTGAGACACTTATAAGCACTCATGTTGCATGAAACTTGGTTTAGAGTCCTAGAAACCGCGTTGTTAGATGTTACATAAGTTCGTCGAACAAGTACAAAGCTCATTGAGACACTTATAAGCACTCATGTTGCATGAAACTTGGTTTAGAGCCCTAGAAACGAGTTGTTAGATGTTTCTTAAGTTCGTCAAACTTGTACAAAGCTCATTGAGACACTTATAAGCACTCATGTTGCATGAAACTTGGTTTAGAGTCCTAGAAACGAGTTGTTAGATGTTTCATAAGTTCGTCAAACTAGTACAACGCTCATTGAGACACTTATAAGCACTCATGTTGCATGCCACTTCGTTTAAAGTCTTAGAAACCGCTTTGTTAGAGGTTTCATAAGTTCGTCAAACTTGTACAAAGCTCATTGAGACACTTATAAGCACTAATGTTGCATAAAAATTGGTTTAGAGTCCTAGAAACGCGTTGTTAGATGTTTCATAAGTTCGTCAAACTTCTACAAAGCTCATTGAGACACTTATAAGCACTCATGTTGCATAAAACTTGGATTAGAGTCCTAGCAACCACATTGATAGACGTTTCATAAGTTCGTCAAACTTGTACAAAGCTCATTCAGACACTTATAAGCACTCATGTTGCATGAAACTTGGTTTAGAGTCCTAGAAACCGCGTTGTTAGATGTTTCACAAGTTCGTCAAACTAGTAAAAAGCTCATTGAGACACTTATAAGCACTCATGTTCCATGAAACTTAGTTTAGAGTCCTAGAAATCGCGTTGTTAGATGTTTCATAAGTTCGTTGAACTTGTACAAAGCTCATTGAGACACTTATAAGCACTCATGTTGCATGAAACTTGTTTTAGAGTCCTAGAAACCGCGTTGTTAGATGTTTCATAAGTTCGTCGAACTAGTACAAAGCTCATTGAGACACTTATAAGCACTCATGTTGCATGAAACTTGGTTTAGAGTCCTAGAAACGAGTTGTTAGATGTTTCATACATTCGTCAAACTTGTACAAAGCTCATTGCGACACTTATAAGCACTCATGTTGCATGAAACTTGGTTTAGAGTCCTAAAAACGCGTTGGTAGATGTTTCATAAGTTCGTGAAACTTGTATAAAGCTCATTGAAACACTTATAAGCACTCATGTTGCATAAAACCTTGCTTAGAGTCCTAGCAACCACGTTGTTAGACGTTTCATAAGTTCGTCAAACTTGTACAAAGCTGATTGAGAAACTTATAAGCACTCATGTTGCATGAAACTTGGTTTAGAGTCCAAGAAACGCGTTGCTAGATGTTTCATTAGTTCGTCAAACTTGTACAAAGCTCATTGAGACATTTATAAGAACTCATGTCGAAAGAAACTTGGTTTAGAGTCCTAGAAACCGTGTTGTTAGATGTTTCATAAGTTCGTCAAACTAGTACAAAGCTCATTGAGACACTTATAAGCACTCATGTTGCATGAAACTTAGTTTAGATTCCTAGAAACCGCGTTGTTAGATGTTTCATAAGTTCGTAAAACTTGTACAAAGCTCATTGAGACACTTATAAGAACTCATGTTGCCTGAAACTTGGTTTAGAGTTCTAGAAACCACGTTGTAAGATGTTTCATAAGTTCGTCAAACTAGTACAAAGCTCATTGAGACACTTATAAGCACTCATGTTGCATGACACTTCGTTTAGAGTCTTAGAAACCGCGTTGTTAGATGTTTCATAAGTTCGTCAAACTTGTACAAAGCTCATTGAGACACTTATAAGCACTCATGTTGCATAAAACTTGATTTAGAGTCCTAGAAACGAGTTGTTAGATGTTTCATTAGTTCGTCAAACTTCTACAAAGCTCATGGAGACACTTATAAGCACTCATGTTGCATAAGTTCGTCAAACTTGTATAAAGCTCATTGAAACACTTATAAGCACTCATGTTGCATAAAACTTGGTTTAGAGTCCTAGCAACCACATTGTTAGACGTTTCATAAGTTCGACAAACTTGTACAAAGCTGATTGAGAAACTTATAAGCACTCATGTTGCATTAAACTTGGTTTAGAGTCCTATAAACGCGTTGTTAGATGTTTCATTAGTTCGTCAAACTTGTAAAAAGCTTATTGAGACACTTATAAGAACTCATGTTGAAAGAAACTTGGTTTAGAGTCCTAGAAACCGTGTTGTTAGATGTTTCATAAGTTCGTCAAACTAGTACAAAGCTCATTGAGACACTTATAAGCACTCATGTTGCATGAAACTTAGTTTATATTCCTAGAAACCGCGTTGTTAGATGTTTCATAAGTTCGTAAAACTTGTACAAAGCTCATTGAGACACTTATAAGAACTCATGTTGCCTGAAACTTGGTTTAGAGTTCTAGAAACCGCGTTGTTAGATGTTTCATAAGTTCGTTGAACTTGTACAAAGCTCATTGAGACACTTATAAGCACTCATGTTGCATGAAACTTTGTTTAGAGTCCTAGAAACCGCGTTGTAAGATGTTTCATAAGTTCGTCAAACTTGTACAAAGCTCATTGAGACACTTATAAGCACTCATGTTCCATGAAACTTAGTTTAGAGTCCTAGAAACCGCGTTGTTAGATGTTTCATAACTTCTTCAAACTTGCACAAATCTCATTGAGACACTTATAAGCACTCATGTTGCATAAAACTTGGTTTAGAGTCCTAGAAACGCGTTGTTAGATGTTTCATAACTTCGTCAAACTTGTACAAAGCTCATTGAAACACTTATAAGCACTCATGTTGCATAAAACTTGGTTTAGAGTCCTAGCAACCACATTGTTAGACGTTTCATAAGTTCGTAAAATTTGTACAAAGCTCATTGAGACACTTATAAGCACTCATGTTGCATGAAACTTGGTTTAGAGTACTAGAAACCGCGTTGTAAGATGTTTCATAAGTTCGTCAAACTAGTACAAAGCTCATTGAGACACTTATAAGCACTCATGTTGCATGAAACTTTGTTTAGAGTCCAAGAAACCGCGTTGTAAGATGTTTCATAAGTTCGTCAAACTTGTACAAAGCTCATTGAGACACTTATAAGCACTCATGTTCCATGAAACTTAGTTTAGAGTCCTAGAAACCGCGTTTTTAGATGTTTCATAAGTTCGTCAAACTTGTACAAAGCTCATTGAGACACTTATAAGCACTCATGTTGCATGAAACTTGGTTTAGAGTCCTAGAAACGCGTTGTTAGATTTTCATTAGTTTGTCAAACTTGTACAAAGTTCATTGAGACACTTATAAGCACTCATGTTGCATGAAACTTGGTTTAGAGTCCTAGAAACCGCGTTGTTAGATTTTCATTAGTTTGTCAAACTTGTACAAAGCTCATTGAGACACTTATAAGAACTCATGTTGAAAGAAACTTTGTTTAGAGTCCTAGAAACCGTGTTGTTAGATGTTTCATAAGGTCGTCAAACTAGTACAAAGCTCATTGAGACACTTATAAGCACTCATGTTGCATGAAACTTAGTTTAGAATCCTAGAAACCGCGTTGTTAGATTTTCATTAGTTTGTCAAACTTGTACAAAGCTCATTGAGACACTTATAAGAACTCATGTTGAAAGAAACTTGGTTTAGAGTCCTAGAAACCGTGTTGTTAGATGTTTCATAAGTTCGTCAAACTAGTACAAAGCTCATTGAGACACTTATAAGCACTCATGTTGCATGAAACTTAGTTTAGATTCCTAGAAACCGCGTTGTTAGATGTTTCATAAGTTCGTAAAACTTGTACAAAGCTCATTGAGACACTTATAAGAACTCATGTTGCCTGAAACTTGGTTTAGTGTCCTAGAAACCACGTTGTAAGATGTTTCATAAGTTCGTCAAACTAGTACAAAGCTCATTGAGACACTTATAAGCACTCATGTTGCATGACACTTCGTTTAGAGTCTTAGAAACCGCGTTGTTAGATGTTTCATAAGTTCGTCAAACTTGTACAAAGCTCATTGAGACACTTATAAGCACTCATGTTGCATAAAACTTAATTTAGAGTCCTAGAAACGAGTTGTTAGATGTTTCATAAGTTCGTCAAACTTCTACAAAGCTCATGGAGACACTTATAAGCACTCATGTTGCATAAGTTCGTCAAACTTGTATAAAGCTCATTGAAACACTTATAAGCACTCATGTTGCATAAAACTTGGTTTAGAGTCCTAGCAACCACATTGTTAGACGTTTCATAAGTTCGACAAACTTGTACAAAGCTGATTGAGAAACTTATAAGCACTCATGTTGCATTAAACTTGGTTTAGAGTCTTATAAACGCGTTGTTAGATGTTTCATTAGTTCGTCAAACTTGTAAAAAGCTTATTGAGACACTTATAAGAACTCATGTTGAAAGAAACTTGGTTTAGAGTCCTAGAAACCGTGTTGTTAGATGTTTCATAAGTTCGTCAAACTAGTACAAAGCTCATTGAGACACTTATAAGCACTCATGTTGCATGAAACTTAGTTGATATTCCTAGAAACCGCGTTGTTAGATGTTTCATAAGTTCGTAAAACTTGTACAAAGCTCATTGAGACACTTATAAGAACTCATGTTGCCTGAAACTTGGTTTAGAGTTCTAGAAACCGCGTTGTTAGATGTTTCATAAGTTCGTTGAACTTGTACAAAGCTTATTGAGACACTTATAAGCACCCATATTGCATGACACTTGGTTTAGAGTCTTAGAAACCGCGTTGTTAGATGTTTCATAACTTCTTCAAACTTGCACAAAGCTCATTGAGACACTTATAAGCACTCATGTTGCATAAAACTTGGTTTAGAGTCCTAGAAACGCGTTGTTAGATGTTTCATAACTTCGTCAAACTTGTACAAAGCTCATTGAAACACTTATAAACACTCATGTTGCATAAAACTTGGTTTAGAGTCCTAGCAACCACATTGTTAGACGTTTCATAAGTTCGTAAAATTTGTACAAAGCTCATTGAGACACTTATAAGCACTCATGTTGCATGAAACTTGGTTTAGAGTACTAGAAACCGCGTTGTAAGATGTTTCATAAGTTCGTCAAACTAGTACAAAGCTCATTGAGACACTTATAAGCACTCATGTTGCATGAAACTTTGTTTAGAGTCCTAGAAACCGCGTTGTAAGATGTTTCATAAGTTCGTCAAACTTGTACAAAGCTCATTGAGACACTTATAAGCACTCATGTTCCATGAAACTTAGTTTAGAGTCCTAGAAACCGCGTTTTTAGATGTTTCATAAGTTCGTTGAACTTGTACAAAGCTCATTGAGACACTTATAAGGACTCATATTGCATGAAACTTGGTTTAGAGTCCTAGAAACCGTGTTGTTAGATGTTTCATAAGTTCGTCGAACTAGTACAAAGATCATTGAGACACTTATAAGCACTCATGTTGCATGCCACTTTGTTTAGAGTCTTAGAAACCGCTTTGTTAGATGTTTCATAAGTTCGTCAAACTTGTACAAAGCTCATTGAGACACTTATAAGCACTAATGTTGCATAAACCTTGGTTTAGAGTCCTAGAAACGCGTTGTTAGATGTTTCATAAGTTCGTCAAACTTCTACAAAGCTCATTGAGACACTTATAAGCACTCATGTTGCATAAAACTTGGATTAGAGTCCTAGCAACCACATTGTTAGACGTTTCATAAGTTCGTCAAACTTGTACAAATTAAGCTGATTGAGAAATTTATAAGCACTCATGTTGCATGAAACTTGGTTTAGAGTCCTAGAAACGCGTTGTTAGATTTTCATTAGTTTGTCAAACTTGTACAAAGTTCATTGAGACACTTATAAGCACTCATGTTGCATGAAACTTGGTTTAGAGTCCTAGAAACCGCGTTGTTAGATTTTCATTAGTTTGTCAAACTTGTACAAAGCTCATTGAGACACTTATAAGAACTCATGTTGAAAGAAACTTTGTTTAGAGTCCTAGAAACCGTGTTGTTAGATGTTTCATAAGGTCGTCAAACTAGTACAAAGCTCATTGAGACACTTATAAGCACTCATGTTGCATGAAACTTAGTTTAGAATCCTAGAAACCGCGTTGTTAGATTTTCATTAGTTTGTCAAACTTGTACAAAGCTCATTGAGACACTTATAAGAACTCATGTTGAAAGAAACTTGGTTTAGAGTCCTAGAAACCGTGTTGTTAGATGTTTCATAAGTTCGTCAAACTAGTACAAAGCTCATTGAGACACTTATAAGCACTCATGTTGCATGACACTTCGTTTAGAGTCTTAGAAACCGCGTTGTTAGATGTTTCATAAGTTCATCAACCTTGTACAAAGCTCATTGAGACACTTATAAGCACTCATGTTCCATGAAACTTAGTTCAGAGTCCTAGAAACCCCGTTGTTAGATGTTTCGTAAGTTCGTTGAACTTATACAAAGCTCATTGAGACACTTATAAGCACTCATGTTGCATGAAACTTGGTTTAGAGTCCTAGAAACCGCGTTGTTAGATGTTTCATAAGTTCGTCAAACTTGTATAAAGCTCATTGAAACACTTATAAGCACTCATGTTGCATAAAACTTGGTTTAGAGTCCTAGCAACCACATTGTTAGACATTTCATAAGTTCGTCAAACTTGTACAAAGCTGAATGAGTAACTTATAAGCACTCATGTTGCATTAAACTTGGTTTAGAGTCCTAGAAACGCGTTAATAGATGTTTCATTAGTTCGTCAAACTTGTACAAAGCTCATTGAGACACTTATAAGAACTCATGTTGAAAGAAATTGGGTTTAGAGTCCTAGAAACCGTGTTGTTAGATGTTTCATAAGTTCGTCAAACTAGTACAAAGCTCATTGAGACACTTATAAGCACTTATGTTGCATGAAACTTAGTTTAGATTCCTAGAAACCGCGTTGTTAGATGTTTAATAAGTTCGTAAAACTTGTACAAAGCTCATTGAGACACTTATAAGAACTCATGTTGCCTGAAACATGGTTTAGAGTTCTAGAAACCACGTTGTAAGATGTTTCATAAGTTCGTCAAACTAGTACAAAGCTCATTGAGACACTTATAAGCACTCATGTTGCATGACACTTCGTTTAGTGTCTTAGAAACCGCGTTGTTAGATGTTTCATAAGTTCGTCAAACTTGCACAAAGCTCGTTGAGAAACTTATAAGCACTCATGTTGCATAAAACTTGGTTTAGAGTCCCAGAAACGCGTTGTTAGATGTTTCATAAGTTCGTCAAACTTGTACAAAGCTCATTGAAACACTTATAAGCACTCATGTTGCATAAAACTTGGTTTAGTCCTAGCAACCACATTGTTAGACGTTTCATAAGTTCGTCAAATTTGTACAAAGCTCATTGAGACACGTATAAGCACTCATGTTGCATGAAACTTGGTTTAGAGTACTAGAAACCGCGTTGTAAGATGTTTCATAAGTTCGTCAAAGTAGTACAAAGCTCATTGAGACACTTATAAGCACTCATGTTGCATGAAACTTCGTTTAAAGTCCTAGAAACCGCGTTGTTAGATGTTTCATAAGTTCGTCAAACTTTTACAAAGCTCATTGAGACACTTATAAGCACTCATGTTCCATGAAACTTAGTTTAGAGTCCTAGAAACCGCGTTGTTAGATGTTTCATAAGTTCGTTGAACTTGTACAAAGCTCTTTGAGACACTTATAAGCACTCATGTTGCATGAAACTTGGTTTAGAGTCCTAGAAACCGCGTTGTTAGATGTTACATAAGTTCGTCGAACAAGTACAAAGCTCATTGAGACACTTATAAGCACTCATGTTGCATGAAACTTGGTTTAGAGCCCTAGAAACGAGTTGTTAGATGTTTCTTAAGTTCGTCAAACTTGTAAAAAGCTCATTGAGACACTTATAAGCACTCATGTTGCATGAAACTTGGTTTAGAGTCCTAGAAACGAGTTGTTAGATGTTTCATAAGTTCGTCAAACTAGTACAAACCTCATTGAGACACTTATAAGCACTCATGTTGCATGCCACTTCGTTTAAAGTCTTAGAAACCGCTTTGTTAGAGGTTTCATAAGTTTGTCAAACTTGTACAAAGCTCATTGAGACACTTATAAGCACTAATGTTGCATAAAACTTGGTTTAGAGTCCTAGAAACGCGTTGTTAGATGTTTCATAAGTTCGTCAAACTTCTACAAAGCTCATTGAGACACTTATAAGCACTCATGTTGCATAAAACTAGGATTAGAGTCCTAGCAACCACATTGATAGACGTTTCATAAGTTCGTGAAACTTGTACAAAGCTCATTGAGACACTTATAAGCACTCATGTTGCATGAAACTTGGTTTAGAGTCCTAGAAACCGCGTTGTAAGATGTTTCATAAGTTCGTCAAACTTGTACAAAGCTCATTGAGACACTTATAAGCACACATGTTCCATGAAACTTAGTTTAGAGTCCTAGGAACCGCGTTCTTAGATGTTTCATAAGTTCGTTGAACTTGTACAAAGCTCATTGAGACACTTATAAGCACTCATATTGCATGAAACTTGGTTTAGAGTCCTAGAAACCGCGTTGTTAGATGTTTCATAAGTTCGTCGAACTATTACAAAGATCATTGAGACACTTATAAGCACTCATGTTGCATGCCACTTCGTTTAGAGTCTTAGAAACCGCTTTGTTAGATGTTTCATAAGTTCGTCAAACTTGTACAAAGCTCATTGAGACACTTATAAGCACTAATGTTGCATAAACCTTGGTTTAGAGTCCTAGAAACGCGTTGTTAGATGTTTCATAAGTTCGTCAAACTTCTACAAAGCTCATTGAGACACTTATAAGCACTCATGTTGCATAAAACTTGGATTAGAGTCCTAGCAACCACATTGTTAGACGTTTCATAAGTTCGTCAAACTTGTACAAAGCTGATTGAGAAATTTATAAGCACTCATGTTTCATGAAACTTGGTTTAGAGTCCTAGAAACGCGTTGTTAGATTTTCATTAGTTTGTCAAACTTGTACAAAGTTCATTGAGACACTTATAAGCACTCATGTTGCATGAAACTTGGTTTAGAGTCCTAGAAACCGCGTTGTTAGATTTTCATTAGTTTGTCAAACTTGTACAAAGCTCATTGAGACACTTATAAGAACTCATGTTGAAAGAAACTTGGTTTAGAGTCCTAGAAACCGTGTTGTTAGATGTTTCATAAGGTCGTCAAACTAGTACAAAGCTCATTGAGACACTTATAAGCACTCATGTTGCATGAAACTTAGTTTAGATTCCTAGAAACCGCGTTGTTAGATTTTCATTAGTTTGTCAAACTTGTACAAAGCTCATTGAGACACTTATAAGAACTCATGTTGAAAGAAACTTGGTTTAGAGTCCTAGAAACCGTGTTGTTAGATGTTTCATAAGTTCGTCAAACTAGTACAAAGCTCATTGAGACACTTATAAGCACTCATGTTGCATGACACTTCGTTTAGAGTCTTAGAAACCGCGTTGTTAGATGTTTCATAAGTTCGTCAACCTTGTACAAAGCTCATTGAGACACACTTATAAGCACTCATGTTCCATGAAACTTAGTTCAGAGTCCTAGAAACCCCGTTGTTAGATGTTTCATAAGTTCGTTGAAATTATACAAAGCTCATTGAGACACTTATAAGCACTCATGTTGCATGAAACTTGGTTTAGAGTCCTAGAAACCGCGTTGTTAGATGTTTCATAAGTTCGTCAAACTTGTATAAAGCTCATTGAAACACTTATAAGCACTCATGTTGCATAAAACTTGGTTTAGAGTCCTAGCAACCACATTGTTAGACATTTTATAAGTTCGTCAAACTTGTACAAAGCTGAATGAGTAACTTATAAGCACTCATGTTGCATTAAACTTGGTTTAGAGTCCTAGAAACGCGTTAATAGATGTTTCATTAGTTCGTCAAACTTGTACAAAGCTCATTGAGACACTTATAAGAACTCATGTTGAAAGAAACTGGGTTTAGAGTCCTAGAAACCGTGTTGTTAGATGTTTCATAAGTTCGTCAAACTAGTACAAAGCTCATTGAGACACTTATAAGCACTTATGTTGCATGAAACTTAGTTTATATTCCTAGAAACCGCGTTGTTAGATGTTTCATAAGTTCGTAAAACTTGTACAAAGCTCATTGAGACACTTATAAGAACTCATGTTGCCTGAAACTTGGTTTAGAGTTCTAGAAACCACGTTGTAAGATGTTTCATAAGTTCGTCAAACTAGTACAAAGCTCATTGAGACACTTATAAGCACTCATGTTGCATGCCACTTCGTTTAGTGTCTTAGAAACCGCTTTGTTAGAGGTTTCATAAGTTTGTCAAACTTGTACAAAGCTCATTGAGACACTTATAAGCATTAATGTTGCATAAAACTTGGTTTAGAGTCCTAGAAACGCGTTGTTAAATGTTTCATAAGTTCGTCAAACTTCTACAAAGCTCATTGAGACACTTATAAGCACTCATGTTGCATAAAACTTGGATTAGAGTCCTAGCAACCACATTGATAGACGTTTCATAAGTTCGTGAAACTTGTACAAAGCTCATTGAGACACTTATAAGCACTCATGCTGCATGAAACTTGGTTTAGAGTCCTAGAAACCGCGTTGTAAGATGTTTCATAAGTTCGTCAAACTTGTACAAAGCTCATTAAGACACCTATAAGCACTCATGTTCCATGAAACTTAGTTTAGAGTCCTAGAAACCGCATTCTTAGATGTTTCATAAGTTCGTTGAACTTGTACAAAGCTCATTGAGACACTTATAAGCACTCATATTGCATGAAACTTTGTTTAGAGTCCTAGAAACCGCGTTGTTAGATGTTTCATAAGTTCGTCGAACTATTAAAAAGATCATTGAGACACTTATAAGCACTCATGTTGCATGCCACTTCGTTTAGAGTCTTAGAAACCGCGTTGTTAGATGTTTCATAAGTTCGTCAAACTTGTACAAAGCTCATTGAGACACTTATAAGAACTCATGTTGAAAGAAACTGGGTTTAGAGTCCTAGAAACCGTGTTGTTAGATGTTTCATAAGTTCGTCAAACTAGTACAAAGCTCATTGAGACACTTATAAGCACTTATGTTGCATGAAACTTAGTTTAGATTCCTAGAAACCGCGTTGTTAGATGTTTCATAAGTTCGTAAAACTTGTACAAAGCTCATTGAGACACTTATAAGAACTCATGTTGCCTGAAACTTGGTTTAGAGTTCTAGAAATCACGTTGTAAGATGTTTCATAAGTTCGTCAAACTAGTACAAAGCTCATTGAGACACTTATAAGCACTCATGTTGCATGACACTTCGTTTAGTGTCTTAGAAACCGCGTTGTTAGATGTTTCATAAGTTCGTCAAACTTGCACAAAGCTCGTTGAGAAACTTATAAGCACTCATGTTGCATAAAACTTGGTTTAGAGTCCCAGAAACGCGTTGTTAGATGTTTCATAAGTTCGTCAAACTTGTACAAAGCTCATTGAAACACTTATAAGCACTCATGTTGCATACAACTTGGTTTAGTCCTAGCAACCACATTGTTAGACGTTTCATAAGTTCGTTAAATTTGTACAAAGCTCATTGAGACACTTATAAGCACTCATGTTGCATGAAACTTGGTTTAGAGTACTAGAAACCGCGTTGTAAGATGTTTCATAAGTTCGTCAAACTAGTACAAAGCTCATTGAGATACTTATAAGCACTCATGTTGCATGAAACTTCGTTTAGAGTCCTAGAAACCGCGTTGTTAGATGTTTCATAAGTTCGTCAAACTTTTACAAAGCTCATTGAGACACTTATAAGCACTCATGTTCCATGAAACTTAGTTTAGAGTCCTAGAAACCGCGTTGTTAGATGTTTCATAAGTTCGTCAAACTTGTACAAAGCTCATTGAGACACTTATAAGCACTCATGTTCCATGAAACTTAGTTTAGAGTCCTAGAAACCGCGTTCTTAGATGTTTCATAAGTTCGTTGAACTTGTACAAAGCTCATTGAGACACTTATAAGCACTCATATTGCATGAAACTTGGTTTAGAGTCCTAGAAACCGCGTTGTTAGATGTTTCATAAGTTCGTCGAACTATTACAAAGATCATTGAGACACTTATAAGCACTCATGTTGCATGCCACTTCGTTTAGAGTCTTAGAAACCGCGTTGTTAGATGTTTCATAAGTTCGTCAAAGTTGTACAAAGCTCATTGAGACACTTATAAGCACTAATGTTGCATAAACCTTGGTTTAGAGTCCTAGAAACGCGTTGTTAGATGTTTCATAAGTTCGTCAAACTTCTACAAAGCTCATTGAGACACTTATAATCACTCATGTTGCATAAAACTTGGATTAGAGTCCTAGCAACCACATTGTTAGACGTTTCATAAGTTCGTCAAACTTGTACAAAGCTGATTGAGAAATTTATAAGCACTCATGTTGCATGAAACTTGGTTTAGAGTCCTAGAAACGCGTTGTTAGATTTTCATTAGTTTGTCAAACTTGTACAAAGTTCATTGAGACACTTATAAGCACTCATGTTGCATGAAACTTGGTTTAGAGTCCTAGAAACCGCGTTGTTAGATGTTACATAAGTTCGTCGAACAAGTACAAAGCTCATTGAGACACTTATAAGCACTAATGTTGCATAAAACTTGGTTTAGAGTCCTAGAAACGCGTTGTTAGATGTTTCATAAGTTCGTCAAACTTCTACAAAGCTCATTGAGACACTTATAAGCACTCATGTTGCATAAAACTTGGATTAGAGTCCTAGCAACCACATTGATAGACGTTTCATAAGTTCGTGAAACTTGTACAAAGCTCATTGAGACACTTATAAGCACTCATGTTCCATGAAACTTGGTTTAGAGTCCTAGAAACCGCGTTGTTAGATGTTTCACAAGTTCATCAAACTAGTACAAAGCTCATTGAGACACTAATAAGCACTCATGTTCCATGAAACTTAGTTTAGAGTCCTAGAAATCGCGTTGTTAGATGTTTCATAAGTTCGTTGAACTTGTACAAAGCTCATTGAGACACTTATAAGCACTCATATTGCATGAAACTTGGTTTAGAGTCCTAGAAACCGCGTTGTTAGATGTTTCATAAGTTCGTCAAACTAGTACAAAGCTCATTGAGACACTTATAAGCACTCATGTTGCATGACACTTCGTTTAGAGTCTTAGAAACCGCGTTGTTAGATGTTTCATAAGTTCGTCAACCTTTTACAAAGCTCATTGAGACACATATAAGCACTCATGTTCCATGAAACTTAGTTCAGAGTCCTAGAAACCCCGTTGTTAGATGTTTCATAAGTTCGTTGAACTTATACAAAGCTCATTGAGACACTTATAAGCACTCATGTTGCATGAAACTTGGTTTAGAGTCCTAGAAACCGCGTTGTTAGATGTTTCATAAGTTCGTCAGACTTGTATAAAGCTCATTGAAACACTTATAAGCACTCATGTTGCATAAAATTTGGTTTAGAGTCCTAGCAACCACATTGTTAGACATTTCATAAGTTCGTCAAACTTGTACAAAGCTGAATGAGTAACTTATAAGCACTCATGTTGCATTAAACTTGGTTTAGAGTCCTAGAAACGCGTTAATAGATGTTTCATTAGTTCGTCAAACTTGTACAAAGCTCATTGAGACACTTATAAGAACTCATGTTGAAAGTAACTGGGTTTAGAATCCTAGAAACCGTGTTGTTAGATGTTTCATAAGTTCGTCAAAATAGTACAAAGCTCATTGAGACACTTATAAGCACTTATGTTGCATGAAACTTAGTTTAGATTCCTAGAAACCGCGTTGTTAGATGTTTCATAAGTTCGTAAAACTAGTACAAAGCTCATTGAGACACTTATAAGCACTCATGTTGCATGACACTTCGTTTAGAGTCTTAGAAACCGCGTTGTTAGATGTTTCATAAGTTCGTCAACCTTGTACAAAGCTCATTGAGACACATATAAGCACTCATGTTCCATGAAACTTAGTTCAGAGTCATAGAAACCCCGTTGTTAGATGTTTCATAAGTTCGTTGAACTTATACAAAGCTCATTGAGACACTTATAAGCACTCATGTTGCATGAAACTTGGTTTAGAGTCCTAGAAACCGCGTTGTTAGATGTTTCATAAGTTCGTCGACTTGTATAAAGCTCATTGAAACACTTATAAGCACTCATGTTGCATAAAACTTGGTTTAGAGTCCTAGCAACCACATTGTTAGACATTTCATAAGTTCGTCAAACTTGTACAAAGCTGAATGAGTAACTTATAAGCACTCATGTTGCATTAAACTTGGTTTAGAGTCCTAGAAACGCGTTAATAGATGTTTCATTAGTTCGTCAAACTTGTACAAAGCTCATTGAGACACTTATAAGAACTCATGTTGAAAGAAACTGGGTTTAGAGTCCTAGAAACCGTGTTGTTAGATGTTTCATAAGTTCGTCAAAATAGTACAAAGCTCATTGAGACACTTATAAGCACTTATGTTGCATGAAACTTAGTTTAGATTCCTAGAAACCGCGTTGTTAGATGTTTCATAAGTTCGTAAAACTTGTACAAAGCTCATTGAGACACTTATAAGAACTCATGTTGCCTGAAACTTGGTTTAGAGTTCTAGAAACCACGTTGTAAGATGTTTCATAAGTTCGTCACACTAGTACAAAGCTCATTGAAACACTTATAAGCACTCATGTTGCATGACACTTCGTTTAGTGTCTTAAAAACCGCGTTGTTAGATGTTTCATAAGTTCGTCAAACTTGCACAAAGCTCGTTGAGAAACTTATAAGCACTCATGTTGCATAAAACTTGGTTTAGAGTCCCGGAAACGCGTTGTTAGATGTTTCATAAGTTCGTCAAACTTGTACAAAGCTCATTGAGACACTTATAAGCACACATATTCCATGAAACTTAGTTTAGAGTCCTAGAAACCGCGTTGTTAGATGTTTCATAAGTTCGTTGAACTTGTACAAAGCTCATTGAGACACTTATAAGCACTCATGTTGCATGAAACTTGGTTTAGAGTCCTAGAAACCGCGTTGTTAGATGTTACATAAGTTCGTCGAACAAGTACAAAGCTCATTGAGACACTTATAAGCACTCATGTTGCATGAAACTTGGTTTAGAGCCCTAGAAACGAGTTGTTAGATGTTTCTTAAGTTCGTCAAACTTGTAAAAAGCTCATTGAGACACTTATAAGCACTCATGTTGCATGAAACTTGGTTTAGAGTCCTAGAAACGAGTTGTTAGATGCTTCATAAGTTCGTCAAACTAGTACAAAGCTCATTGAGACACTTATAAGCACTCATGTTGCATGCCACTTCGTTTAAAGTCTTAGAAACCGCTTTGTTAGAGGTTTCATAAGTTTGGCAAACTTGTACAAAGCTCATTGAGACACTTATAAGCACTAATGTTGCATAAAACTTGGTTTAGAGTCCTAGAAACGCGTTGTTAGATGTTTCATAAGTTCGTCAAACTTCTACAAAGCTCATTGAGACACTTATAAGCACTCATGTTGCATAAAACTTGGATTAGAGTCCTAGCAACCACATTGATAGACGTTTCATAAGTTCGTGAAACTTGTACAAAGCTCATTGAGACACTTATAAGCACTCATGTTGCATGAAACTTGGTTTAGAGTCCTAGAAACGCGTTGTTAGATGTTTCATTAGTTTTTCAAACTTGTACAAAGCTCATTGAGACACTTATAAGCACTCATGTTGCATGAAACTTGGTTTAGAGTCCTAGAAACCGCGTTGTTAGATGTTTCACAAGTTCGTCAAACTAGTACAAAGCTCATTGAGACACTTATAAGCACTCATGTTCCATGAAACTTAGTTTAGAGTCCTAGAAATCGCGTTGTTAGATGTTTCATAAGTTCGTTGAACTTGTACAAAGCTCATTGAGACACTTATAAGCACTCATGTTGCATGAAACTTGTTTTAGAGTCCTAGAAACCGCGTTGTTAAATGTTTCATAAGTTCGTCGAACTAGTACAAACCTCATTGAGACACTTATAAGCACTCATGTTGCATGAAACTTGGTTTAGAGTCCTAGAAACGAGTTGTTAGATGTTACATACATTCGTCAAACTTGTACAAAGCTCATTGAGACACTTATAAGCACTCATGTTGCATGAAACTTGGTTTAGAGTCCTAAAAACGCGTTGGTAGATGTTTCATAAGTTCGTGAAACTTGTATAAAGCTCATTGAAACACTTATAAGCACTCATGTTGCATAAAACTTGGTTTAGAGTCCTAGCAACCACATTGTTAGACGTTTCATAAGTTCGTCAAACTTGTACAAAGCTGATTGAGAAACTTATAAGCACTCATGTTGCATGAAACTTGGTTTAGAGTCCAAGAAACGCGTTGTTAGATGTTTCATTAGTTCGTCAAACTTGTACAAAGCTCATTGAGACACTTATAAGAACTCATGTTGAAAGAAACTTGGTTTAGAGTCCTAGAAACCGTGTTGTTAGATGTTTCATAAGTTCGTCAAACTAGTACAAAGCTCATTGAGACACTTATAAGAACTCATGTTGCCTGAAACTTGGTTTAGAGTTTTTAGAAACCACGTTGTAAGATGTTTCATAAGTTCGTCAAACTGGTACAAAGCTCATTGAGACACTTATAAGCACTCATGTTGCATGACACTTCGTTTAGAGTCTTAGAAACCGCGTTGTTAGATGTTTCATAAGTTCGTCAAACTTGTACAAAGCTCATTGAGACACTTATAAGCACTCATGTTGCAAAAAACTTAGTTTAGAGTCCTAGAAACGAGTTGTTAGATGTTTCATAAGTTCGTTAAACTTGTACAAAGCTCATTGAGACAATTATAAGCACTCATGTTGCATGCAATTTCGTTTAGAGTCTTAGAAACCGCTTTGTTAGATGTTTCATATGTTCGTCAAACTTGTACAAAGATCATTGAGACACTTATAAGCACTAATGTTGCATAAAACTTGGTTTAGAGTCCTAGAAACGCGTTGTTAGATGTTTCATAAGTTCGTCAAACTTCTACCAAGATCATGGAGACACTTATAAGCACTCATGTTGCATAAAACTTGGTTTAGAGTCTTAAAAACGCGTTGTTAGATGTTTCATAAGTTCGTCAAATTTGTATAAAGCTCATTGAAACACTTATAAGCACTCATGTTGCATAAAACTTGGTTTAGAGTCCTAGCAACCACATTCTTAGACGTTTCATAAGTTCGACAAACTTGTACAAAGCTGATTGAGAAAGTTATAAGCACTCATGTTGCATTAAACTTGGTTTAGAGTCCTAGAAACGCGTTGTTAGATGTTTCATTAGTTCGTCAAACTTGTTCAAAGCTTATTGAGACACTTATAAGAACTCATGTTGAAAGAAACTTGGTTTAGAGTCCTAGAAACCGTGTTATTAGATGTTTCATAAGTTCGTCAAACTAGTACAAAGCTCATTGAGACACTTATTAGCACTCATGTTGCATGAAACTTAGTTTATATTCCTAGAAACCGCGTTGTTAGATGTTTCATAAGTTCGTAAAACTTGTACAAAGCTCATTGAGACACTTATAAGAACTCATGTTGCCTGAAACTTGGTTTAGAGTTCTAGAAACCGCGTTGTTAGATATTTCATAAGTTCGTTGAACTTGTACAAAGCTCATTGAGACACTTATAAGCACTCATGTTGCATGACACTTGGTTTAGAGTCTTAGAACCCGCGTTGTTAGATGTTTCATAAGTTCTTCAAACTTGCACAAAGCTCATTGAGACACTTATAAGCACTCATGTTGCATAAAACTTGGTTTAGAGTCCTAGAAACGCGTTGTTAGATGTTTCATAAGTTCGTCAAACTTGTACGAAGCTCATTGAAACACTTATAAGCACTCATGTTGCATAAAACTTGGTTTAGAGTCCTAGCAACCACATTGTTAGACGTTTCATAAGTTCGTAAAATTTGTACAAAGCTCATTGATACACTTATAAGCACTCATGTTGCATGAAACTTGGTTTAGAGTACTAGAAACCGCGTTGTAAGATGTTTCATAAGTTCGTCAAACTAGTACAAAGCTCATTGAGACACTTATAAGCACTCATGTTGCATGAAACTTTGTTTAGAGTCCTAGAAACCGCGTTGTAAGATGTTTCATAAGTTCGTCAAACTTGTACAAAGCTCATTGAGACACTTATAAGCACTCATGTTCCATGAAACTTAGTTTAGAGTCCTAGAAACCGCGTTGTTAGATGTTTCATAAGTTCGTCAAACTAGTACAAAGCTCATTGAGACACTTATAAGCACTCATGTTGCATGAAACTTTGTTTAGAGTCCTAGAAACCGCGTTGTTAGATGTTTCATAAGTTCGTCAAATTTGTACAAAGCTCATTGAGACACTTATAAGCACTCATGTTCCATGAAACTTAGTTTAGAGTCCTAGAAACCGGGTTGTTAGATGTTTCATAAGTTCGTTGAACTTGTACAAAGCTCATTGAGACACTTATAAGCACTCATATTGCATGAAACTTGGTTTAGAGTCCTAGAAACCGCGTTGTTAGATGTTTCATAAGTTCGTCGAACTAGTACAAAGATCATTGAGACACTTATAAGCACTCAAGTTGCATGCCACTTCGTTTAGAGTCTTAGAAATCACTTTGTTAGATGTTTCATAAGTTCGTCAAACTTGTACAAAGCTCATTGAGACACTTATAAGCACTAATGTTGCATAAAACTTGGTTTAGAGTCCTAGAAACGCGTTGTTAGATGTTTCATAAGTTCGTCAAATTTCTACAAAGTTCATTGAGACACTTATAAGCACTCATGTTGCATAAAACTTGGATTAGAGTCCTAGCAACCACATTGTTAGACGTTTCATAAGTTCGTCAAACTTGTACAAAGTTGATTGAGAAATTTATAAGCACTCATGTTGCATGAAACTTGGTTTAGAGTCCTAGAAACGCGTTGTTAGATTTTCATTAGTTTGTCAAACTTGTACAAAGCTCATTGAGACACTTATAAGCACTCATGTTGCATGAAACTTGTTTTAGAGTCCTAGAAACCGCGTTGTTAGATTTTCATTAGTTTGTCAAACTTGTACAAAGCTCATTGAGACACTTATAAGAACTCATGTTGAAAGAAACTTGGTTTAGAGTCCTAGAAACCGTGTTGTTAGATGTTTCATAAGGTCGTCAAACTAGTACAAAGCTCATTGAGACAGTTATAAGCACTCATGTTGCATGAAACTTAGTTTAGATTCCTAGAAACCGCGTTGTTAGATTTTCATTAGTTTGTCAAACTTGTACAAAGCTCATTGAGACACTTATAAGAACTCATGTCGAAAGAAACTTGGTTTAGACGTTTCATAAGTTCGTAAAATTTGTACAAAGCTCATTGATACACTTATAAGCACTCATGTTGCATGAAACTTGGTTTAGAGTACTAGAAACCGCGTTGTAAGATGTTTCATAAGTTCGTCAAACTAGTACAAAGCTCATTGAGACACTTATAAGCACTCATGTTGCATGAAACTTGGTTTAGAGCCCTAGAAACGAGTTGTTAGATGTTTCTTAAGTTCGTCAATCTTGTACAAAGCTCATTGAGACACTTATAAGCACTCATGTTGCATGAAACTTGGTTTAGAGTCCTAGAAACGAGTTGTTAGATGTTTCATAAGTTCGTCAAACTAGTACAAAGCTCATTGAGACACTTATAAGCACTCATGTTGCATGCCATTTCGTTTAGAGTCTTAGAAACCGCTTTGTTAGATGTTTCATAAGTTCGTCAATCTTGTACAAAGCTCATGGAGACACTTATAAGCACTCATGTTGAATAAAACTTGGATTAGAGTCCTAGCAACCACATTGTTAGACGTTTCATAAGTTCGTCAAACTTGTACAAAGCTCATTGAGACACTTATAAGCACTCATGTTGCATGAAACTTGGTTTAAAGTCCTAGAAACGCGTTGTTAGATGTTTCATTAGTTTGGCAAACTTGTACAAAGCTCATTGAGACACTTATAAGCACTCATGTTGCATGAAACTTGGTTTAGAGTCCTAGAAACCGCGTTGTTAGATGTTTCACAAGTTCGTCAAACTAGTACAAAGCTCATTGAGACACTTATAAGCACTCATGTTCCATGAAACTTAGTTTAGAGTCCTAGAAACCGCGTTGTTAGATGTTTCATAAGTTCGTGAAACTTGTACAAAGCTCATTGAAACACTTATAAGCACTCATGTTGCATGAAACTTGGTTTAGAGTCCTAGAAACCGCGTTGTTAGATGTTTCATAAGTTCGTCGAACTAGTACAAAGCTCTTTGAGACACTTATAAGCACTCATGTTGCATGAAACTTGGTTTAGAGTCCTAAAAACGAGTTGTTAGATGTTTCATAAGTTCGTCGAACTAGTACAAAGCTCATTGAGACACTTATAAGCACTCATGTTGCATGAAACTTGGTTTAGAGTCCTAGAAACGAGTTGTTAGATGTTTCATAAGTTCGTCAAACTAGTACAAAGCTCATTGAGACACTTATAAGCACTCATGTTGCATGACACTTCGTTTAGAGTCTTAGAAACCGCTTTGTTAGATGTTTCATAAGTTCGTCAAACTTGTACGAAGCTCATTGAGACACTTATAAGCACTCATGTTGCATGACACTTGGTTTAGAGTCCTAGAAACGCGTTGTTAGATGTTTCATAAGTTCGTCAAACTTCTACAAAGTTCATTGAGACACTTATAAGCACTCATGTTGCATGAAACTTGGTTTAGAGTACTAGAAACCGCGTTGTAAGATGTTTCATAATTTCGTCAAACTAGTACAAAGCTCATTGAGACACTTATAAGAACTCATGTTGCATGACACTTCGTTTAGAGTCTTAGAACCCGCGTTTTAGATGTTTCATAAGTTCGTCAAATTTGTACAAAGCTCACTGAGACACTTATAAGCACTCATGTTGCATGACACTTCGTTTAGAGTCTTAGAAACCGCGTTGTTAGATGTTTCATAAGTTCATCAAAATTGTACAAAGCTCATTGAGACACTTCTAAGCACTCATGTTGCATGAAACTTCGTTTAGAGTCCTAAAAACCGCGTTGTTGGATGTTTCATAAGTTCGTCAAACTTGTACAAAGCTCATTGAGACACTTCTAAGCACTCATGTTGCATAAAACTTGGTTTAGAGTCCTAGCAACCACATTGTTAGACGTTTCATAAGTTCGTCAAACTTGTACAAACCTCATTGAGACACTTATAAGCACTCATGTTGCATAAAACCTTGTTTAGAGTCCTAGCAACCACATTGTTAGACGTTTCATAAGTTCGTAGAACTTGTACAAAGCTCATTGAGACAATTATAAGCACTCATGTTGCATGAAACTTCGTTAAGAGTCTTAGAAACCGCGTTGTTAGATGTTTCACAAGTTCGTAGAACTTGTACAAAGCTCATTGAGAAACTTATAAGCACTCATGTTGAATGAAACTTCGTTTAGAGTCTTAGAAACCGCGTTGTTAGATGTTTCATAAGTTCGTCAAACTTGTACAAAGCTCACTGAGACACTTATAAGCACTCATGTTGCATGAAACTTGATTTAGAGTCTTAGAAACCGAGTTGTTAGATGCTTCATAAGTTCGTCAAACTTGTACAAAGCTCATTGAGACACTTATAAGAACTCATGTTGCACCACACTTCGTTTAGAGTCTAAGAAACCGCGTTTTAGAAGTTTCATAAGTTCGTCAAACTAGTAAAAAGCTCATTGAGACACTTATAAGCACTCATGTTGCATGAAACTTGGTTTAGAGTCCTAGAAACGAGTTGTTGGATGTTTCATAAGTTCGTCAAACTTGTACAAAGCTCATTGAGACACTTATAAGAACTCATGTTGCATGAAACTTAGTTTAGAGTCTTAGAAACGCGTTGTTAGTTGTTTCATTAGTTCATCAAACTTGTACAAAGCTCATTGAGACACTTATAATAACTCATGTTGAAAGAAACTTGGTTTAGAGTCCTAGAAACGCGTTGTTAGATGTTTCATTAGTTCGTCAAATTTGTACAAATCTCATTGAGACACTTATAAGAACTCATGTTGCATGACACTTCGTTTAGAGTCCTATAAACCGCGTTGTAAGAAGTTTCATAAGTTCGTCAAACTAGTACAAACCTCATTGAAACACTTATAAGCACTCATGTTGCATGACACTTCGTTTAGAGTCTTAGAAACCGCGTTTTAGTTGTTTCATAAGTTCGTCAA
This sequence comes from Cochlearia excelsa, assembly GCA_963556525.1. NCBI lineage: Eukaryota > Viridiplantae > Streptophyta > Magnoliopsida > Brassicales > Brassicaceae > Cochlearia > Cochlearia excelsa. Next base: position 30,040,090 of record OY748327.1, on the reverse strand, counting down.
ACTTGTACAAAGCTCACTGAGACACTTATAAGCACTCATGTTGCATGAAACTTGGTTTAGATTCCTAGAAACCGCGTTGTTAGATGTTTCATAAGTTCATCGAACTAGTACAAAACTTATTGAGACACTTATAAGCACTCATGTTGCATGAAACTTGGTTTAAAGTCCTAGAAACGAGTTGTTAGATGTTTCATAAGTTCGTCAAACTTTTACAAAGCTCATTGAGACACTTATAAGCAATCATGTTGCATGAAACTTGGTTTAAAGTCCTAGAAACGAGTTGTTAGATGTTTCATAAGTTCGTCAAACTTTTACAAAGCTCATTGAGACACTTATAAGCACTCATGTTGCATGAAACTTGGTTTAGAGTCCTAGAACCCGCTTTGTTAGATGTTTCATAAGTTCGTCAAACTTGTACAAAGCTCATTGAGACGCTTATAAGCACTCATGTTGCATGAAACTTGGTTTAGAGTCCTACAAACCCCGTTGTTAGATGTTTCATAAATTTGTCAAACTTGTACAAAGCTCATTGAGACACTTATAAGCACTCATATTGCATGAAACTTGATTTAGAGTCTTAGAAACCGCGTTGTTTGATGTTTCATAAGTTCGTCAAACCAGTACAAAGCTCATTGCGACACTTATAAGCACTCATGTTGCATGAAACTTGGTTGAGTCATAGAAACGTGTTGTTAGATGTTTCATAAGTTCGTCAAACTTGTACAAAGCTCATTGAGACACATTAAGCACTCAGGTTGCATGAAACTTGGTTTAGAGTCCTAGAAACGAGTTGTTAGATGTTTCATAAGTTTGTCAAACTAGTACAAAGCTCATTGAGACACTTATAAGCACTCATGTTGAATGAAACTTGGTTGAGTCATAGAAACGCGTTGTTAGATGTTTCATAAGTTCGTCAAACTTGTACAAAGCTCATTGAGACACTTATAAACACTCATGTTGCATGAAACTTAGTTTAGAGTCCTAGAAACGTGTTGTTAGATGTTTCATAAGTTCGTCAAACTAGTAAAAAGCTCATTGAGACACTTATAAGCACTCATGTTGCATGAAACTTGGTTTAGAGTCCTAGAAACGCTTTGTTAGATGTTTAATAAGTTCGTCAAACTTGTACAAAGCTCATTGAGACACTTTTAAGCACTCATGTTGCATGAAACTTGGTTTAGAATCTTAGAAACCGCGTTGTTAGATGTTTCATAAGTTCGTTAAACTAGTACAAAGATCATTGAGACACTTATAAGCACTCATGTTGCATGAAACTTCATTTAGAGTCCTAGAAACTGCGTTGTTAGATGTTTCATAAGTTCGTCAAACTAGTACAAAGCTCATTGAGACAGTTATAAGCACTCATGTTGCATGAAACTTTGTTTAGAGTCCTAGAAACGCGTTGTTAGATGTTTCATAAGTTCGTCAAACAAGTACAAAGCTCATTGAGACACTTATAAGCACTCATGATGCATGAAACTTGGTTTAGAGTCCTAGAAACGCGTTGTTAGATGTTTCATAAGTTCGTCAAACTAGTACAAAGCTCATTGAGACACTTATAAGCACTCATGTGGAATGAAACTTGGTTTAGAGTCCTAGAAACGCGTTGTTAGATGTTTCATAAGTTTTTCAAACTAGTACAAAGCTCATTGAGACACTTATAAGCATTCATGTTGCATGAAACTTGGTTTAGAGTCCTAGAAACGCGTTGTTCGATATTTCAAAAGTTCGTCAAACTAGTACAAATCTCATTGAGACACTTATAAGCACTCATGTGGAATGAAACTTGGTTTAGAGTCCTAGAAACGCGTTGTTAGATGTTTCATAAGTTTGTCAAACTAGTACAAAGCTCGTTGAGACACTTATAAGCACTCATGTTGCATGAAACTTGGTTTAGAGTCCTAGAAACGCGTTGTTCTATGTTTCATAAGTTCGTCAAACTAGTATAAAGCTCATTGAGACACATATAAGCACTCATGTTGCATGAAACTTTGTTTAGAATCTTAGAAATGCGTTGTTAGATATTTCATAAATTCGTCAAGCTAGTACAAAGCTCATTGAGACACTTATAAGCACTCATATTGCATGAAACTTGGTTTAGAGTCCTAGAACCCGCTTTGTTAGATGTTTCATAAGTTCGTCAAACTTGTACAAAGCTCATTGAGACGCTTATAAGCACTCATGTTGCATGAAACTTGGTTTAGAGTCCCTAGAAACCTCGTTGTTAGATGTTTCATAAATTTGTCAAACTTGTACAAAGCTCATTGAGACACTTATAAGCACTCATGTTGCATGAAACTTGGTTTAGAGTCTTAGAAACCGCGTTGTTTGATGTTTCATAAGTTCGTCAAACCAGTACAAAGCTCATCGAGACACTTATAAGCACTCATGTTGCATGGAACTTCGTTTAGAGTCTTAGAAACCGCGTTGTTAAATGTTTCATAAGTTCGTCAAACTAGTACAAAGCTCATTGAGACACATATAAGCACTCATGTTGCATGAAACTTGGTTTAGATTCCTAGAAACGAGTTGTTAGATGTTTCATAAGTTTGTCAAACTAGTACAAAGCTCATTTAGACACTTATAAGCACTCATGTTAATTGAAACTTGGTTTAGAGTCCTAGAAACGCGTTGTTAGATGGTTCATAAGTTCGTCAAACTTGTACAAAGCTCATTGAGACACTTATAAACACTCATGTTGCATGAAACTTGGTTTAGAGTCCTAGAAACGCGTTGTTAGATGTTTCATAAGTTCGTCAAACTTGTACAAAGCTCATTGAGACACTTATAAACACTCATGTTGCATGAAACTTGGTTTAGAGTCCTAGAAACGAGTTGTTAGATGTTTCATAAGTTTGTCAAACTAGTACAAAGCTCATTTAGACACTTATAAGCACTCATGTTGAATGAAACTTGGTTTAGAGTCCTAGAAACGCGTTGTTAGATGTTTCATAAGTTCGTCAAACTTGTACAAAGTTCATTGAGACACTTATAAACACTCATGTTGCATGAAACTTGGTTTAGAGTCCTAGAAACGCGTTGTTAGATGTTTCATAAGTTCGTCAAACAAGTACAAAGTTCATCGAGACACTTATAAGAATTCATGTTGCATGAAACTTGGTTTAGAGTCCTAGAAACGCGTTGTTAGATGTTTCATAAATTTTTCAAACTTGTACAAAACTTATTTAGACACTTATAAGCATTCATGTTGCATGAAACTTGGTTTAGAGTCCTAGAAACGCGTTGTTAGATGTTTCATAAGTTCGTCAAACTTGTACAAAGCTCATTGAGTCACTTATAAACACTCATGTTGCATGAAACTTGGTTTAGAGTCCTAGAAACGAGTTGTTAGATGATTCATAAGTTTGTCAAACTAGTACAAAGCTCATTTAGACACTTATAAGCACTCATGTTGAATGAAATTTGGTTTAGAGTCCTAGAAACGCGTTGTTAGATGTTTCATAAGTTCATCAAACTTGTACAAAGTTCATTGAGACATTTATAAACACTCGTGTTGCATGAAACTTGGTTTAGAGTCCTAGAAACGCGTTGTTAGATGTTTCATAAGTTCGTCAAACAAGTACAAAGTTCATCGAGACACTTATAAGAATTCATGTTGCATGAAACTTGGTTTAGAGTCCTAGAAACGCGTTGTTAGATGTTTCATAAATTTGTCAAACTTGTACAAAGCTCATTTAGACACTTATTGGCATTCATGTTGCATGAAACTTGGTTTAGAGTCCTAGAAACGCGTTGTTCGATGTTTCATAAGTTCGTCAAACTTGTACAAAGCTCATTGAGACACTTATAAACACTCATGTTGCATGAAACTTGGTTTAGAGTCCTAGAAACGCGTTGTTAGATGTTTCATAAGTTCGTAAAACTTGTACAAAGCTCATTAAGACACTTATAAGAACTCATGTGGAATGAAACTTGGTTTAGAGTCCTAGAAACGCGTTGTTAGATGTTTCATAAGTTTGTCAAACTAGTACAAAGCTCATTGAGACACTTATAAGCACTCATGTTGCATGAAACTTGGTTTAGAGTCCTAGAAACGCGTTGTTCGATGTTTCATAAGTTCGTCAAACTAGTACAAAGCTCATTGAGACACATATAAGCACTCATGTTGCATGAAACTTTGTTTAGAATCTTAGAAATGCGTTGTTAGATATTTCATAAATTCGTCAAGCTAGTACAATGCTCATTGAGACACTTATAAGCACTCATATTGCATGAAACTTGGTTTAGAGTCCTAGAACCCGCTTTGTTAGATGTTTCATAAGTTCGTCAAACTTGTACAAAGCTCATTGAAACGCTTATAAGCACTCATGTTGCATGAAACTTGGTTTAGAGTCCTAGAAACCTCGTTGTTAGATGTTTCATAAATTTGTCAAACTTGTACAAAGCTCATTGAGACACTTATAAGCACTCATGTTGCATGAAACTTGGTTTAGAGTCTTAGAAACCGCGTTGTTTGATGTTTCATAAGTTCGTCAAACCAGTACAAAGCTCATCGAGACACTTATAAGCACTCATGTTGCATGAAACTTCGTTTAGAGTCTTAGAAACCGCGTTGTTAGATGTTTCATAAGTTCGTCAAACTAATACAAAGCTCATTTAGACACTTATAAGCATTCATGTTGCATGAAACTTGGTTTAGAGTCCTAGAAACGCGTTGTTCGATGTTTCATAAGTTTGTCAAACTAGTACAAAGCTCATTGAGACACTTATCAGCACTCATGTTGCATGAAACTTGGTTTAGAGTCCTAGAAACGCGTTGTTCGATGTTTCATAAGTTCGTCAAACTAGTACAAAGCTCATTGAGACACTTATAAGCACTTATGTTGAACGAAACTTGGTTTAGAGTCCTAGAAACGCTTTGTTAGATGTTTCATAAGTTCGTCAAACTATTACAAAGCTCATTGAGACACTTATAAGCACTCATGTTGCATGAAACTTCGTTTATAGTCCTAGAAACCGCGTTGTTAGATGTTTCATAAGTTCGTCAAACCAGTACAAAGCTCATTGAGACACAAATAAGCACTCGTGTTGCATGAAACTTCGTTTAGAGTCCTAGAAACCGCGTTGTTAGATGTTTCATAAGTTCGTCAAACTAGTACAACGCTCATTGAGACACATATAAGCACTCATGTTGCATGAAACTTGATTTAGATTCCTAGAAACGCGTTGTTAGATGTTTCATAAGTTCGTCAAACTTGTACAAAGCTCATTGAGACACTTATAAGCACTCATGTTGTATGAAACTTGGTTTAGAGTCCTAGAACCCGCGTTGTTAGATGTTTCATATATTCGTCAAACTAGTCAAAAGCTCATTGAGACACTTATAAGCACTCATGTTGCGTGAAACTTAGTTTAGAGTCCTAGAAACCACGTTGTTAGATGTTTCATAAGTTCGTCAAACTTGTACAAAGCTCATTGAGACACTTATAAGCACTCATGTTGCATGAAACTTAGTTTAGAGTCTTAGAAACCGCGTTGTTAGATGTTTCATAAGTTCTTCAAATTAGTACAAAGCTCATTGATACACATATAAGCACTCATGTTGCATGAAACTTGGTTTAGAGTCCTAGAAACGCGTTGTTAGATGTTTCATAAGTTCGTCAAACTAGTACAAAGCTCATTGAGACACTTATAAGCACTCATGTTGCATGAAACTTGGTTTAGAGTCCTAGAAACGCGTTGTTAGATGTTTCATAAGTTCGTCAAACAAGTACAAAGCTCATTGAGACACTTATAAGCACTCATGTTGCATGAAACTTGGTTTAGGGTCCTAGAAACTGCGTTGTTAGATGTTTCATAAGTTCGTCAAACTAGTACAAAGCTCATTGAGACAGTTATATATAAAACTTTGTTTAGAGTCCTAGAAACGCGGTGTTAGATGTTTCATAAGTTCGTCAAACAAGTACAAAGCTCATTGAGACACTTATAAGCACTCATGATGCATGAAACTTGGTTTAGAGTCCTAGAAACGCGTTGTTAGATGTTTCATAAATTCGTAAAATTTGTACAAAGCTCATTGAGACACTTATAAGCACTCATGTGGAATGAAACTTGGTTTAGAGTCCTAGAAACGCGTTGTTAGTGTTTCATAAGTTTTTCAAACTAGTACAAAGCTCATTGAGACACTTATAAGCATTCATGTTGCATGAAACTTGGTTTAGAGTCCTAGAAACGCGTTGTTCGATATTTCATAAGTTCGTCAAACTAGTACAAATCTCATTGAGACACTTATAAGCACTCATGTGGAATGAAACTTGGTTTAGAGTCCTAGAAACGCGTTGTTAGATGTTTCATAAGTTTGTCAAACTAGTACAAAGCTCATTGAGACAATTATAAGCACTCATGTTGAATGAAACTTGGTTTAGAGTCCTAGAAACGCGTTGTTAGATGTTTCATAAGTTCGTCAAACTTGTACAAACCTCATTGAGACACTTATAAACACTCATGTTTCATGAAACTTGGTTTAGAGTCCTAGAAACCTTGTTGTTAGATGTTTCATAAGTTCGTCAAACTTGTACAAAGCTCATTAAGACACTTATAAGCACTCATGTGGAATGAAACTTGGTTTAGAGTCCTAGAAACGAGTTGTTAGATGTTTCATAAGTTTGTCAAACTAGTACAAAGCTCATTTAGACACTTATAAGCACTCATGTTGAATGAAACTTGGTTTAGAGTCCTAGAAACGCGTTGTTAGATGTTTCATAAGTTCGTCAAACTTGTACAAAGCTCATTGAGACACTTATAAACACTCATGTTGCATGAAACTTGGTTTAGAGTCCTAGAAACGCGTTGTTAGATGTTTCATAAGTTCGTAAAACTTGTACAAAGCTCATTAAGACACTTATAAGCACTCATGTGGAATGAAACTTGGTTTAGAGTCCTAGAAACGCGTTGTTAGATGTTTCATAAGTTTGTCAAACTAGTACAAAGCTCATTGAGACACTTATAAGCACTCATGTTGCATGAAACTTGGTTTAGAGTCCTAGAAACGCGTTGTTCGGTGTTTCAGTACAAAGCTCATTGAGACATTTATAAGCACTCATGTTGCATGAAACTTGCTGTAGAGTCCTAGAAACGCGTTGTTAGATGTTTCATAAGTTCGTCAAACTTGTACAAAGCTCATTGAGACACTTATAAGCACTCATGTTGCATGAAACTTGGTTTAGAGTCCTAGAAACGCGTTGTTAGATGTTTCATAAGTTCGTCAAACAAGTACAAAGTTCATCGAGACACTTATAAGAATTCATGTATCATGAAACTTGGTTTAGAGTCCTAGAAACGCGTTGTTAGATGTTTCATCAATTTTTTAAACTTGTACAAAGCTCATCGAGACACTTATAAGCACTCATGTGGAATGAAACTTGGTTTTGAGTCCGAGAAACGTGTTGTTCGATGTTTCATAAGTTTGTCAAACTAGTACAAAGCTCATTGAGACACTTATAAGCACTCATGTTGCATGAAACTTGGTTTAGAGTCCTAGAAACGAGTTGTTAGATGTTTCATAAGTTCGTCAAACTAGTACAAAGCTCATTAAGACACTTATAAGCACTCATGTTGAATGAAACTTGGTTTAGAGTCCTAGAAACGCGTTGTTAGATGTTTCATAAGTTCATCAAACTTGTACAAAGCTCATTGAGACACTTATAAACACTCATGTTGCATGAAACTTAGTTTAGAGTCCTAGAAACGCGTTGTTAGAAGTTTCATAAGTTCGTCAAACTAGTAAAAAGCTCATTGAGACACTTATAAGCACTCATGTTGCATGAAACTTGGTTTAGAGTCCTAGAAACGCGTTGTTAGATGTTTCATAAGTTCGTCAAACTTGTACAAAGCTCATTGAGACGCTTATAAGCACTCATGTTGCATGAAACTTGGTTTAGAGTCCTAGAAACCGCGTTGTTAGATGGAATGTTGTCGAGCTGGACTACACACGGACGACTATCTTGTCCTTACTGCATGCATCGTACTGACGCCTTCCAATTGAAGCATGGAAGGAAAACTAGTTGGTTCGATTGTCACCGTAAGTTTCTTAGTCTGCGCCACCCTTATCGGAAAAACAAACGATTGTTTAAAAAGAACAAAGTGGTTCGTGATCCTCCACCAGTTTATTACACGGGCGAACAAGTTGAGGCGCATATGGATCATTATCGTGCGAATTACACGGTTCCCCAAGGAGGAAACTGGCATGTCCCGCCTAATCCGCCCGATGGTTATCTTACGGAACACAATTGGCATAAGAAAATCATTTTCCGGGAGCTTCCATACCGGAAAGATCATCTACTCCGACACAATCTTGACGTGATGCACATAGAGAAGAACTTTTTCGATAACATTATGAACACTCTTTTGAATGTGCAGGGAAAGACAAAAGACAATTTTAAATCACGTCTTGACTTGGCCTGAGATATGTGCGAGATCCGAATTGCACATTGATAATGACGGAAAAGCCCCAATACCTATATTCAGATTATCGAGTGCGGCGAAGACGTCGTTGTTCCGGTGGGTGATCTCTGAAGTTAAGTTTCCCGATGGTTTTGTTTCTAATCTTTCTCGGTGTGTAGATGGTAGTAAATTCACAGTATGAAAAGTCACGATTGTCATGTGTTCATGCAACGACCGCTACCATTTGTCTTGGCCGAACTTGTTCCACAAAATGTGCACGAAGCAATTGCTGGTACGTATACGTAATGTCTAATAAAATAATTCATAACTGAATATATCGTAATACGTACGTTTTATATAATTTGTGTAGGTGTTGGGTTGTTCTTTCGTGATCTTTCCACAAGAATGTTGAACGATGAAGTAATAACACAACTCGACGAGAACATTCCTCTCATTTTGTGCAATTTGGAGAAGATATTTCCCCCATCCTTTTTTGATGTTATGGAGCACCTACCGGTACATCTCCCACACGAAGCAGAACTAGGGGGCCCGTTCACTTCCGATGGATGTACCCTTTCGAACGATTTATGAAACATTTAAAAGGGAAGGCGAAGAATCTAGCTAAAGTCGAGGGTTCAATCGTTGCGGGTAGTATTACGGAGGAAACGTCTCACTTTACGTCGTACTACTTTGCACCAACTGTGAGGACACGTAAAAGAGCGCCGAGGAGATATGATGACGGAGGCATTCAAACAACGTACGCGGTGGAAGGAGTACCTGACATATTTTGTCCCATTGGTCGGCTTAGCGGACGCATAAAAGAGGTTTGGTGGAGCAACGAGGATGAAATTCATTGTGCCCACACGTACATTGTATTGAATTGCGATATTGTTACTCCATGGGAAAGGTAAAAGTAAATGTTTTTTAATACTCTTTAATTCATTACAACACTCATGAAATATTGTTTACTTATGATATTTTCATATATATATAGTATCTTCGTCGAACAAGTTCAAAAAGGGATTCCGGGGATATCTGAAGATGAGCTCGATTCCCGTAAAACTCAACACTTTGTGATGTGGTTGCAAACACAGGTATATGAAAATATCAAATATGAAATTATCCGGTGTGGTTCCACGAGATGCTACAACGTCCCCTTGCAAAGATTCGGACATCGCCAATGTATTTTACAAGAGGTTATGCTTTCCACGCGTACGATTACGGGCGACATCGAACAAGTGTTAACTACGGTGTTTGTGTTAGAGGAGACATTGATTTCTACGGAATCATCCAAGAAATCATAGAAATAACGTTTCCCGGGTTGCTCATGTTGAAGTGCGTACTCTTCAAGTGCGAGTGGTTTGATCCTACGATCGGAAGAGGTGTACGAATCAACAAGTCTGGGATCGTTGATGTCAATAAGAGTAGAAGATACAACAAGTTCGAGCCTTTCATACTTGCATCGCAAGCTGAGCAAGTAAGCTTCATTCCTTATCCGCGTCTTAAGTCCACAGAATACATTGGCTATCCGTCATCAAAATTGCCCCGAGAGGGTACATAGTCAGGGAAGAAGAATCACCACTACAGAATGACACGTCCGTCGATATTCCTTCGCCAGAACTAAACACGGACATGGTCTTACTCGTTGATCCACATAATAGGGAAGCCGAAGAGGTGAATGAGGACGAAGAAGAAGTCGAAGAGATCGACGAATTTGATGAATCGACTCGAGGACGAACATGAGTCTGCTGATGACTCCGAGTAATAAATAAGAAAATAATGTATTTTAAGAAAATAATGTATTTTAATTTTTTTTATAAAATAAATTAACAATCGTGGTAAATTCGTGGTAAATTTACAACGATTTTACCACAATATGTGTAAATTTAACAAATCGTGGTAAAATCGTCGTAAATTTACCACGAATTTACGACGATTGTGTAAATTTAACAAATCGTGGTAAAATCTTCGTAAATTTACAACGATATTACCACGATATGTGTAAATTTCACAAATCGTGGTAAAATCGTCGTAAATTTACGACGATTTTACCACGAATTATCTTATAATTCGTTGTCTTTTAAAGACATCTAATCCTCAGGAGTTTTGTTTGTACGAGGTTGTCGACGTCAACGATTACCACGAGTTTACAGCGCTTTAAAACGAAATCCCTATTTTACAACGTCTTTTTGTATAAACCCCTAAACCCCAAACATTTTTAAAAGTATGTCTTATATTACATACAAACACTCTTTAAGACCTCTAAAGTTAATGAATAACTATAAAAACAAGGTTAAAATTGCTTATCAATAAGTTTTGTTACATATTCCTAGAATTTATAAAGTTTAAGATAAAGTGTACTATATATATTGTGGTTAATATGTCTATATGTTCTAATTTTACCAAAACTTGTTTTTCTGCAATCATATGACTTAGTATGATTTCATATGCATACAATATCATAATTATATGCAACATGAAGTCAAATGGCAGATGAATTTTAGCAAAATCCATTTAGTGTAATAAATCGTCGTAAATTCGTGGTAAATTTACCACGAATTTACGACGATCCATACAAAATCGATGGAAATTCGTGGTAAGTTAACAACGAATTTACGTCCACAAATGAAACTCTAAACGTCAAATCCTCAGGAGTTTTGTTTGTACGAGGTTGTCAACGTCAACTATTACCACGATTTTACCACGATTTATAAGGTAATCGTTGTTAAATCGTGGTAAATTTACCACGATTTAACAACGAATTTATTAAATCAAATCGTTGTTAAATCGTGGTAAATTTACCACGATTTTATTTTCATCATTCCCAAAACGCGGCAAACCAAACAAACCAAAACGTTTCAATTTTTTTTTTACAACGATTTAACGACGAATCGTCGTAAAATCGTCGTAAATTTACGACGATTTTACGACGATTGCTTAGTCTATATATAGTGGACCAAAATTTTTCATTTTCACTCATTCTCTCTAAATCTCTCTATCTCTCTAAAACTTTCTCTCTCTAAAACTCTACAACTTTCACACTCTTCAACATCCCCAAAGGTAAATATTTTTAATATATGTGTTATAAAACCGGATTTTAGAATTAGTTTTAGGAATTGGAATTTAGTTTTAGGATTTAGAATTTAGTTTTAGGCTCGGATTTTAGTTTTATGATTCAAATTTTAGAATTATATGTTTAGGACATATAATGTCATTAAAATACTTATATAATGTTTAGTTTTTAAAATATTTAATAATTTTTAAATACTTAATGTTTATTATTTAAATATTTAATGTTTTTTTTGGCAGGTACTTATATATGGCTCATAGGAGAGGGAAGACCTTACCGTCGGACTACATGCAGATGTTGGCGGAGAGGAGGGCTTCCGGGAAGGCTCGGCTTCCGGTTCAGCTTCCCGGACATCTCCTGTCCACACCGGGACGTCCGTCCATAGAGAGCATCCTCCTCCTCCTCCTTATGTGCCCGCCGCCGCCGCTGACGCCGCAGACCCCGCAGACGACGATATCCCGGGCCCGGTACATCCAGAGTTGGATGTACCGGGACACGCGCCATACGCCAACCTCCGGGTTGAGGATATTCTCGCTCAACCCGGACATGACAGTCTCCGCCGGTTGGATCCGTACAAGTCTCCGGACACTTACTGGTAATTAACTTAATTTTTTTTATTATTATTTTTTATTATATTAATAAATTAATTAATGTTTTTTTCAGGTTCAAGTACGACAACCAGGTCTCGCGTTCTATCGCGGACATAATCAAGGGATACTTCACCGAGTCGCATCCCAATTGGAGCAAGACACCCGAGCACATCAAGAGAACGTGGTTCAAATGTTTCGCGGTAATGTTCTAATTTAATTTCAATTAAATTTATTTAACTTTAAATTTTTTATTATATATTATTCGCGTAAAGTAACTTATAATTTCTCATATTTTGCAGCAAAAGTGGCATTGGGATGTCTCGATCAACGAGACCGTGAGGAGGGAGTTCAACAAGACGGCGAAATTCCGTCTCGTCAACACGGTCTCTGACTGGAAGGACAAGTGGAGAGTCGTCGGCGACGCGGGGAAGCCGGTTTATCTCTCGGTCGTGGTCTGGGACGGTTTGAAGAAATATTGGACGGATGGCCACAACGCGACCGTAGCTGAGAAGTGTTCCACCTCCAGGAACGCGAAGCTACCTGACGGGACGCCGAAGCAGATGGCTCACACGTCCGGACAAATCCCGTTCGCGGGTCGGGCGCACGAAATGGTAAGTCTTTCTTACTAACTCTTCCAAATTATTTTTATTTTCAAATTACTAATATTATACTAATGCACATATATTTTATTATTTGTTTGTAGGCCAAGGAGCTGGGTCACAAACCGGTCGTCAGTGCCGTCTTCGAGAAGACGCACAGGAAAAAGACCGGCGAGTTCGTTGACTCCCATTCCGAGCGGATATTCAACGATCTTGAAGCTCGGAAGACGGAGATCGAGACTCAACGATCTCAGAGATCCCCGGGAGGCACTCAATATCCAGGCGAGCCGCTTACTACCGCCGAGCTCGATCAAATATATCATGAGGTAAAATTTTACTGTAAAATTATTTTTTTAAACATTCATTTATTAATTGTTTAATTTTATAGGTTGCTCCTAAGAAGAAAGGACGTGTTCTAGGCATTGGATCCATGCAGGACGTCCCACTTGCTCTTCCCAATTACCGATCTCAGGCTGAGTTGCAGGCTGAGATTTAGAACATGCATGCGACTCAGGCGAAGAACATGCAGTTCTACAACAGCCTGTTTACGGTGCTTTCTGCATCTAACCCGGAACTACTTCGGACGATGCAGACACATCCCGACCGTCCGACGACTGAGCAGCCGGAACAAGCAACGTAGATCCCGAGAACGCAACGCAGGACTATTTCGGGCCTAATTTCAATTTAGACGACTAATTATTTTTGTATTTTGTATTTTGAAATTGTAATAAAAATATTTTTAAAAAATAATATTTTATTTTATAAAATATTATTTTTTTTTATTTATAATAATATTAATCGTGGTAAAATCGTCCCTAATTAGGGACGATTTTACGAAGATTTGTAAAATTTATATTTCTTATAATCGTCGTAAACTCGTCCCTAATTAGGGACGATTTTACCACGATTGTAAGAATTTTCGATTTATTATAATTACAAATTTACAACCAAATATTCGTTGTAAACTCGTTGTAATTGTTACAACGATTTTACAACGAATATTTTACCACGAATTTAAAACGAATGTGGTTCGTCGTAAAATTTACCACGATTTTACGACGATTTGGTTTTTACTTCGATCGATTAACGACGAAATAGAAATCGTCGTTAAATCGTGGTAAACTGCGTTTTACCACGATTTTACAACGATTATGGTCGTGGTAAAAGTCGTGATTTCTTGTAGTGGAAACGCGTTGTTAGATGTTTCATAATTTCGTCAAACTAGTACAAAGCTCATTCAGACACATATAAGCACTCATGTTGCATGAATCTTGGTTCAGAGTCCTAGAAACCGCGTTGTTAGTTGTTTCATATGTTCGTCAAACTTGTACAAAGCTCATTGAGACACTTATAAGCACTCATGTTGCATGAAACTTGGTTTAGAGTCCTAGAAACGCGTTGTTAGACGTTTCATAGGTTCGTTAAACTAGTACAAAGCTCATTGAGACACTTATAAGCACTCATGTTGCATGAAACTTGGTTTAGAGTCCTAGAAACGAGTTGTTAGACGTTTCATAAGTTCGTAAAACTTGTACAAAGCTCATTGAGACACTTATAAGCACTCATGTTGAATCAAACTTGGTTTAGAGTCCTAGAAACGCGTTGTTAGATGTTTCATAAGTTCGTCAAACTAGTACAAAGCTCATTGAGACACTTATAAGCACTCATGTTGTATGAAACTTGGTTTAGCGTCCTAGAAATGCATTGTTAAATTTTTCATGTTCGTCAAACTAGTCAAAAGCTCTTGGTTTAGAGTTGACCCGCGACACTTATAAGCACTCATGTTCGTTGCATGAAACTTCAAAAGCTCATTGAGACACTTATAAGCACTCATGTTGCAGAAACCGCGTTGTTAGACTTGTAGAGTCCTAGAAACCGCGTTGTTAGATGTTTAAATTCGTCAAACTAGTACAAAGCTCATTGAGACACTTATAATCACTCATGTTGCATGAAACTTGGTTTAGAGTCCTAGAAAAGCATTGTTAGATGTTTCATAAGTTCGTCAAACTTGTACAAAGCTCATTGAGAAAATTATAAGCACTCATGTTGCATGAAACTTGGTTTAGAGTCCTAGAAACGCGTTGTTAGATGTTTCATAAGTTCGTCAAACAAGTACAAAGCTCATTGAGACGCTTATAAGCACTCATGTTGCATGAAACTTGGTTTAGAGTCCTAGAAACCGCGTTGTTAGATGTTTCATAAGTTTGTCAAACTTGTACAAAGCTCATTGAGACACTTATAAGCACTCGTGTTGCATGAAACTTTGTTTAGAGTCCTAGAAACGCGTTGTTAGATGATTCATAAGTTCGTCAAACTTGTACAAAGCTCATTGAGACACTTATAAGCACTCATGTTGCATGAAACTTGGTTTAGAGTCCTAGAAACTGCGTTGTTAGATGTTTCTTAATTTCGTCAAACTAGTACAAAGCTCATTGAGACACATATAAGCACTCAAGTTGCATGAATCTTGGTTCAGAGTCCTAGAAACCGCGTTGTTAGTTGTTTCATATGTTCGTCAAACTTGTACAAAGCTCATTGAGACACTTATAAGCACTCATGTTGCACGAAACTTGGTTTAGAGTCCTAGAAACGCGTTGTTAGATGTTTCATAATTTCGCCAAACTAGTACAAAGCTCATTGAGACACGTATAAGAACTAATGTTGCATGAATCTTGGTTCAGAGTCCTAGAAACCGCGTTGTTAGTTGTTTCATATGTTCGTCAAACTTGTACAAAGCTCATTGAGACACTTATAAGCACTCATGTTGCATGAAACTTGGTTTAGAGTCCTAGAAACGTGTTGTTAGACGTTTCATAAGTTCGTCAAACTAGTACAAAGCTCATTGAGACACTTATAAGCACTCATGTTGCATGAAACTTTGTTTAGAGTCCTAGAAACGCGTTGTTAGATGTTTCATAAGTTCGTCAAACAAGTACAAAGCTCATTGAGACACATATAAGCACTCATGTTGCATGAAACGTGGTTTAGAGTCCTAAAAACTGCGTTGTTAGATGTTTCATAATTTCGTCAAAATAGTACAAAGCTCATTGAGACACATATAAGCACTCATGTTGCATGAATCTTGGTTCAGAGTCCTAGAAACCGCGTTGTTAGTTGTTTCATATGTTCGTCAAACTTGTACAAAGCTCATTGAGACACTTATAAGCACTCATGTTGCATGAAACTTGGTTTAGAGTCCTAGAAACGCGTTGTTAGACGTTTCATAAGTTCGTTAAACTAGTACAAAGCTCATTGAGACACTTATAAGCACTCATGTTGCATGAAACTTGGTTTAGAGTCCTAGAAACGAGTTGTTAGACGTTTCATAAGTTCGTAAAACTTGTACAAAGCTCATTGAGACACTTATAAGCACTCATGTTGAATCAAACTTGGTTTAGAGTCCTAGAAACGCGTTGTTAGATGTTTCATAATTCGTCAAACTAGTACAAAGCTCATTGAGACACTTATAAGCATTCATGTTGTATGAAACTTGGTTTAGCGTCCTAGAAAAGCATTGTTAAATTTTTCATAAGTTTGTCAAACTAGTACAAAGCTCATTGAGACAATTATAAGCACTCATGTTGCATGAAACTTGGTTTAGAGTCCTAGAAACGCGTTGTTAGATATTTCATAAGTTTTTCAAACTTGTACAAAGCTCATTGAGACACTTATAAGCATTCATGTTGTATGAAATTTGGTTTAGAGTCATAGAACCCGCGTTGTTAGATGTTTCATATATTCGTCAAACCAGTCAAAAGCTCATTGAGACACTTATAAGCACTGATGTTGCGTGAAACTTTGTTTAGAGTCCTAGAAACCGCGTTGTTAGATGTTTCATAAGTTCGTCAAACTTGTACAAAGCTCATTGAGACACTTATAAGCACTCATGTTGCATGAAACTTGGTTTAGAGTCCTAGAAACGCGTTGTTCGATGTTTCATAAGTTCGTCAAACTAGTACAAAGCTCATTGAGACACTTATAAACACTCATGTTTCATGAAACTTGGTTTAGAGTCCTAGAAACCTTGTTGTTAGATGTTTCATAAGTTCGTCAAACTTGTACAAAGCTCATTAAGACACTTATAAACACTCATGTGGAATGAAACTTGGTTTAGAGTCCTAGAAACGAGTTGTTAGATGTTTCATAAGTTTGTCAAACTAGTACAAAACTCATTTAGACACTTATAAGCACTCATGTTGAATGAAACTTGGTTTAGAGTCCTAGAAACGCGTTGTTAGATGTTTCATAAGTTCGTCAAACTTGTACAAAGCTCATTGAGACACTTATAAACACTCATGTTGCATAAAACTTGGTTTAGAGTCATAGAAACGCGTTGTTAGATGTTTCATAAGTTCGTAAAACTTGTACAAAGCTCATTAAGACACTTATAAGCACTCATGTGGAATGAAACTTGGTTTAGAGTCCTAGAAACGCGTTGTTAGATGTTTCATAAGTTTGTCAAACTAGTACAAAGCTCATTGAGACACTTATAAGCACTCATGTTGCATGAAACTTGGTTTAGAGTCCTAGAAACGCGTTGTTCGATGTTTCATAAGTTCGTCAAACTAGTACAAAGCTCATTGAGACACATATAAGCACTCATGTTGCATGGAACTTTGTTTAGAATCCTAGAAATGCGTTGTTAGATATTTCATAAATTCGTCAAGCTAGTACAAAGCTCATTGAGATACTTATAAGCACTCATATTGCATGAAACTTGGTTTAGAGTCCTAGAACCCGCTTTGTTAGATGTTTCATAAGTTCGTCAAACTTGTACAAAGCTCATTGAGACGCTTATAAGCACTCATGTTGCATGAAACTTGGTTTAGAGTCCTAGAAACCTCGTTGTTAGATGTTTCATAAATTTGTCAAACTTGTACAAAGCTCATTGAGACACTTATAAGCACTCATGTTGCATGAAACTTGGTTTAGAGTCTTAGAAACCGCGTTGTTTGATGTTTCATAAGTTCGTCAAACCAGTACAAAGCTCATTGAGACACTTATAAGCACTCATGTTGCATGAAACTTCGTTTAGAGTCTTAGAAACCGCGTTGTTAAATGTTTCATAAGTTCGTCAAACTAGTACAAAGCTCATTGAGACACATATAAGCACTCATGTTGCATGAAACTTGGTTTAGATTCCTAGAAACGAGTTGTTAGATGTTTCATAAGTTTGTCAAACTAGTACAAAGCTCATTTAGACACTTATAAGCACTCATGTTAATTGAAACTTGGTTTAGAGTCCTAGAAACGCGTTGTTAGATGTTTCATAAGTTCGTCAAACTTGTACAAAGCTCATTGAGACACTTATAAACACTCATGTTGCATGAAACTTGGTTTAGAGTCCTAGAAACGCGTTGTTAGATGTTTCATAAGTTCGTCAAACTTGTACAAAGCTCATTGAGACACTTATAAACACTCATGTTGCATGAAACTTGGTTTAGAGTCCTAGAAACGAGTTGTTAGATGTTTCATAAGTTTGTCAAACTAGTACAAAGCTCATTTAGACACTTATAAGCACTCATGTTGAATGAAACTTGGTTTAGAGTCCTAGAAACGCGTTGTTAGATGTTTCATAAGTTCGTCAAACTTGTACAAAGTTCATTGAGACACTTATAAACACTCATGTTGCATGAAACTTGGTTTAGAGTTCTAGAAACGCGTTGTTAGATGTTTCATAAGTCCGTCAAACAAGTACAAAGTTCATCGAGACACTTATAAGAATTCATGTTGCATGAAACTTGGTTTAGAGTCCTAGAAACGCGTTGTTAGATGTTTCATAAATTTGTCAAACTTGTACAAAGCTCATTAAGACACTTATAAGCATTCATGTTGCATGAAACGTGGTTTAGAGTCCTAGAAACGCGTTGTTAGATGTTTCATAAGTTCGTCAAACAAGTACAAAGCTCATTGAGACACTTATAAGCACTCATGTTGCATGAAACTTGGTTTAGAGTCCTAGAAACACGTTGTTAGATGTTTCATAAGTTCGTAAAACTTGTACAAAGCTCATTGAGATACTTTTAAGCACTCATGTGGAATGAAACTTGGTTTAGAGTCCTAGAAACGCGTTGTTAGATGTTTCATAAGTTTGTCAAACTAGTACAAAGCTCATTAAGACACATATAAGCACTCATGTTGCATGAAACTTGGTTTAGGGTCCTAGAAACGCGTTGTTCGATGTTTCATTAGTTCGTCAAACTAGTACAAAGCTCATTGACACACTTATAAGCACTCATGTAGCATGAAACTTGGTATGGGTCCTAGAAACTGCGTTGTTAGATGTTTCATAAGTTCGTCAAACTAGTACGAAGCTTATTGAGACTGCGTTGTTAGATGTTTCATAAGTTCGTTAAACTAGTACGAAGCTTATTGAGACTCTTATAAGCACTCATGTTGCATGAAACTTGGTTTAGAGTCCTAGAAACGCTTTGTTAGATGTTTCATAAGTTCGTCAAACTTGTACAAAGCTCATTGAGACGCTTATAAGCACTCAAGTTGCATGATACTTTGTTTAGAGTCCTAGAAATGCGTTGTTAGATGTTTCATAAGTTTGTCAAACTTGTACAAAGCTCCTTGAGACACTTATAAGAACTCATTTTGCATGAAACTTGGTTTAGAGTCCTAGAAACCGCGTTTGTTAGATGTTTCATAAGTTCGTTAAACTAGTACAAACACTCATTGAGACACATATAAGCACTCATGTTGCATGAAACTTGATTTAGAGTCCTAGAAACGCGTTGTTAGATGTTTCATAAGTTCGTCAAACTTGTACAAAGTTCATTGAGACACTTATAAGCACTCATGTTGTATGAAACTTGGTTTAGAGTCCTAGAACCCGCGTTGTTAGATGTTTCATATATTCGTCAAACTAGTCAAAAGCTCATTGAGACACTTATAAGCACTGATGTTGCGTGAAACTTTGTTTAGAGTCCTAGAAACCGCGTTGTTAGATGTTTCATAAGTTCTTCAAACTTGTACAAAGCTCAGTGAGACACTTATAAGCACTCATGTTGCATGAAACTTGGTTTAGAGTCCTAGAAACGCGTTGTTCGATGTTTCATAAGTTCGTCAAACTAGTACAAAGCTCATTGAGACACTTATAAACACTCATGTTTCATGAAACTTGGTTTAGAGTCCTAGAAACCTTGTTGTTAGATGTTTCATAAGTTCGTCAAACTTGTACAAAGCTCATTAAGACACTTATAAACACTCATGTGGAATGAAACTTGGTTTAGAGTCCTAGAAACGCGTTGTTAGATGTTTCATAAGTTCGTCAAACTAGTACAAAGCTCATTTAGACACTTATAAACACTCATGTTGCATGAAACTTGGTTTAGAGTCCTAGAAACGCGTTGTTAGATGTTTCATAAGTTCTTCAAACAAGTACAAAGTTCATCGAGACACTTATAAGAACTCATGTTGCATGAAACTTGGTTTAGAGTCCTAGAAACGCGTTGTTAGATGTTTCATAAGTTCGTAAAACTTGTACAAAACTCATTAAGACACTTATAAGCACGCATGTGGAATGAAACTTGGTTTAGAGTCCTAGAAACGCGTTGTTAGATGTTTCATAAGTTTGTCAAACGAGTACAAAGCTCATTGAGACACTTATAAGCACTCATGTTGCATGAAACTTGGTTTAGAGTCCTAGAAACGCGTTGTTCGATGTTTCATAAGTTCGTCAAACTAGTACAAAGCTCATTGAGACACATATAAGCACTCATGTTGCATGGAACTTTGTTTAGAATCCTAGAAATGCGTTGTTAGATATTTCATAAATTCGTCAAGCTAGTACAAAGCTCATTGAGACACTTATAAACACTCATATTGCATGAAACTTGGTTTAGAGTCCTAGAACCCGCTTTGTTAGATGTTCACTACAAGAATCTGCGCAAATTACCACGAAAAATTTACAACGATTTGAATCGTCGTAAACTTACATCGATATTACGACGATTGTACGACGATATTGGTAATCGTCGTAAAATCGTCGTAAAAGTTACAACGATCAAAATCGTCGTAAATTTACGACGATTTTACAACGAATTTCCGATCAAACACCAAATCGTTGTAAAATCGTGGTAAATTTACCACGATTTTACAACGATTTGGTTTATAAGGATATTTCGTCGCTATATCGTTGCTAATTTACCACGAATTTACAACTTCTTATTTTGGGACTTTTTAACAACGATTTAAAGACATTTAATCTGGTAGTTGAAAACGTGTATTTACTGTTGCACCTAATTATTTACAACTTTCATTTTAGTCGTTAAATCGTTGTAAAATCGTTGTTAATTCCTTGTAAAATTATGAATCGTTGTAAATTAGTAGTTAATTTCCTTGGTAAAAAGTTGGAAATTTTTTAAAAATCCTATAAATACCTCCTCATCTTTCACCATAAATCACACCATCAATTTTATATCTCTCTATCTCTCTCACTTACAAAAAAAAACTCTTTTTATAAAAAAAAAATGTACGGAGGCGATATTTACGAAATCCGAAAATGGATGTACATACATCGATGCGATGACGGATCGGTGACAAGGGAGTTCCTCGACGGGGTTGAAGTATTCATGCAGCAAGCCACAAATCTACCCGTCACTCTCGAAAGCGGTAAGATGTTTTGTCCTTGTATCAAATGCGACAATAGACGGTTCATTTTTGGTTGAAAATGTTTGGAAGCATTTGTTAAATAGAGGATTTACACCACAATATTATATATGGTTTCAAAGCATGGGGAAGGTTATTCTGGTAATGTTGCTAGTAGTAGTAATTATCATCAGGAATCTGTAGACTATGACCAACATGTAGAAAATGAGTATGATTTTTATAATTTTCGTCATGATCATGGAAATGAACCGGATAGGATAAATGACATGGTTAGCGATGCATTTCGTCCCGAAGTTGCATCGATGGAAATTTAGTTGAAGAACATAATTTAGATGCTAAAAAATTCTACGACATGTTAAATGCGCAAATCAACCAATATATGATAATTGTAGAGAAGGGCACTCTAAATTGTCATTAGCCGCTAGAATGATGAATATTAAAAGACCATAACTTATCCGAGGTTTGCATGGATGATTGGGCCTCATTGTTAAAAGAATATCTACCCTCGATAATTTAGCCGCTGAAACGTTTTATGAGGTTCAAAAATTGGTTATCGGTCTTGGTCTTCCGTATCGGTCAATTGATGTACGTGTAGACAATTGTATGATATTTTGGAAAGACGACGACATTCTTGAGGAATGTCGTTTTTGCAAAAAACCAAGATATAGGCCAGAAGGAGTAGGTCGGAAGAGGGTACCGTACCAGAAGATGTGGTATCTTCCTATAACAGACAGGCTACAAAGGATGTATCACTCGGAGAGGACAGCTTCTTCAATGAGGTGGCATGCAGAACATACACAGAAGCCTGGAGAGGTGACTCACCCATCCGATGCGAAAGCGTGGAAACACTTTAACTCGGTGTACCCCGATTTTGCTAGACGAAAAGGTAACGTCTACCTTGGTCTGTGTACGGATGGATTTAGTCCATTTGGTATGTCAGGTAGGCAGTATTCTTTATGGCCCGTCATCGTCACCCCTTATAACCTCCCACCAGAGATGTGTATGCAAAGGGAATTTTTATTTCGAGCATTTTAGTCCCCGGACCTAAACATCCAAAAAGATCCCTTGATGTTTTTCTACGGCCTTTGGTGGAAGAGTTGAAGGAGTTATGGCACACTGGAGTAAAGACTTACGATTGTTCGAGGAAACGGAATTTTACAATGCGCGCGTGCTTCTATGGACGATTAGCGACTTTCCCGCTTATGGAATGTTGTCGGGCTGGACTACACACGGACGACTATCTTGTCCTTACCGCATGCATCGTACCGACGCCTTCCAATTGAAGCATGGAAGGAAAACTAGTTGGTTCGATTGTCACCGTAAGTTTCTTAGTCTGCGCCACCCATATCGGAAAAACAAACGATTGTTTAAAAAGAACAAAGTGGTTCGTGATCCTCCGCCAGTTTATTACACGGGCGAACAAGTTGAGGCGCATATGGATCATTATTGTGCGAATTACACAGTTCCCCAAGGAGGAAACTGGCATGTCCCGCCTAATCTGCCTGATGGTTATCTTACGGAACACAATTGGCATAAGAAAAGCATTTTCTGGGAGCTTCCATACTGGAAAGATCATCTACTCCGACACAATCTTGACGTGATGCACATAGAGAAGAACTTTTTCGATAACATTATGAACACTCTTTTGAATGTGCAGGGAAAGACAAAAGACAATTTTAAATCACGTCTTGACTTGGCTGAGATATGTGCGATATCCGAATTGCACATTGATAATGACGGAAAAGCCCCAATACCTATATTCAGATTATCGAGTGCAGCGAAGACGTCGTTGTTCCAGTGGGTGATCTCTCGAAGTTAAGTTTCCCGATGGTTTTGTTTCTAATCTTTCTCGGTGTGTAGATGGTAGTAAATTCACAGGTATGAAAAGTCACGATTGTCATGTGTTCATGCAACGACCGCTACCATTTGTCTTGGCCGAACTTGTTCCACAAAATGTGCACGAAGCAATTGTTGGTACGTATACGTAATGTCTAATAAAATATTTCATAACTGAATATATCGTAATACGTACGTTTTATATAATTTGTGTAGGTGTTGGGTTGTTTTTTCGTGATCTTTCCACAAGAACGTTGAACGATGAAGTAATAACACAACTCGACGAGAACATTCCTCTCATTTTGTGCAATTTGGAGAAGATATTTCCCCCATCCTTTTTTGATGTTATGGAGCACCTACCAGTACATCTCCCACACGAAGCAGAACTAGGGGGGCCCGTTCACTTCCGATGGATGTACCCTTTCGAACGATTTATGAAACATCTAAAAGGGAAGGCGAAGAATCTAGCTAAAGTCGAGGGTTCAATCGTTGCGGGTAGTATTACAGAGGAAACGTCCCACTTTACGTCGTACTACTTTGCACCAACTGTGAGGACACGTAAAAGAGCGCCGAGGAGATATGATGACGGAGGCATTCAAACAACGTACGCGGTGGAAGGAGTACCTGACATATTTTGTCCCATTGGTCGGCTTAGCGGACGCATAAAAGAGGTTTGGTGGAGCAACGAGGATGAAATTCATTGTGCCCACACGTACATTGTATTGAATTGCGATATTGTTACTCCATGGGAAAGGTAAAAGTAAATGTTTTTTAATACTCTTTAATTCATTACAACACTCATGAAATATTGTTTACTTATGATATTTTCATATATATATATAGTATCTTCGTCGAACAAGTTCAAAAAGGGATTCCGGGGATATCTGAAGATGAGCTCGATTCCCGTAAAACTCAACACTTTGTGATGTGGTTGCAAACACAGGTATATGAAAATATCAAATTTGAAATTACATATAAACATAATATATTTAAACAAAATTATTGTTGGTGTCTGCAGATTGAGTACGAGGACGAATCTTATCCGGTGTGGTTCCACGAGATGCTACAACGTCCCCTTGCGAAGATTCGGACATCGCCAATGTATTTTACAAGAGGTTATGCTTTCCACGCGTACGATTACGGGCGACATCGAACAAGTGTTAACTACGGTGTTTGTGTTAGAGGAGACATTGATTTCTACGGAATCATCCAAGAAATCATAGAAATAACGTTTCCCGGGTTGCTCATGTTGAAGTGCGTACTCTTCAAGTGCGAGTGGTTTGATCCTACGATCGGAAGAGGTGTACGAATCAACAAGTCTGGGATCGTTGATGTCAATAAGAATAGAAGATACAACAAGTTCGAGCCTTTCATACTTGCATCGCAAGCTGAGCAAGTAAGCTTCATTCCTTATCCGCGTCTTAAGTCCACGGGAATACATTGGCTATCCGTCATCAAAATTGCCCCGAGAGGGTACATAGTCGGGGAAGAAGAATCACCACTACGAATGACACGTCCGTCGATATTCCTTCGCCGAACTAAACACGGACATGGTCTTACTCGTTGATCCACATAATAGGGAAGCCGAAGAGGTGAATGAGGACGAAGAAGAAGTCGAAGAGACCGACGAATTTGATGAATCTGACTCTGAGGACGAACATGAGTCTGCTGATGACTCCGAGTAATAAATAAGAAAATAATGTATTTTAAGAAAATAATGTATTTAAATTTTTTTTATAAAATAAATTAACAATCGTGGTAAATTCGTGGTAAATTTACAACGATTTTACCACGACTTGTGTAAATTTAACAAATCGTGGTAAAATCGTCGTAAATTTACAACGATTTTACCACGATATGTGTAAATTTCACAAATCGTGGTAAAATCGTCGTAAATTTACGACGATTTTACCACGAATAATCTTATAATTCGTAGTCTTTTAAAGACATCTAATCCTCAGGAGTTTTGTTTGTACGAGGTTGTCGACGTCAACGATTACCACGAGTTTACAACGCTTTAAAACGAAATCGTTGTAAAATCGTGGTAAATTTACCACTATTTTACAACGTCTTTTTGTATAAACCCCTAAACCCCAAACATTTTTAAAAGTATGTCTTATATTACGTACAAACACTCTTAAGACCTCTAAAGTTAATGAATAAATATAAAAACAATGTTAAAATTGCTTATCAATAAGTTTTGTTTACATATTCTTAGAATTAATAAAGTTTAAGATAAAGTGTACTATAATATATTGTTGTTAATATGTCTATATGTTCTAATTTTACCAAAACTTATTTTTCTGCAATCATACGACTTAGTATGATTTCATATGCATACAATATCATAATTATATGCAACATGAAGTCAAATGGCAGATGAATTTTAGCAAAATCCATTTAGTGTAATAAATCGTCGTAAATTCGTGGTAAATTTACCACGAATTTACGACGATTAACACAAAATCAATGGAAATTCGTGGTAAGTTAACAACGAATTTACGACCAAAAATGAAACTCTAAACGTCAAATCCTCAGGAGTTTTGTTTGTACGAGGTTGTCAACGTCAACTATTACCACGATTTTACCACGACTTATAAGGTAATCGTTGTTAAATCGTGGTAAATTTACCACGATTTAACAACGAATTTATTAAATCAAATCGTTGTTAAATCGTGGTAAATTTACCACGATTTTACGACGATTACCTTATAAGTCGTGGGTAAAATCGTGGTAAATTTACCACGATTTTACCACGATATTATTTTCATCATTCCCAAAACGCGGCAAACCAAACGAACCAAAACGTTTCAATTTTTTTTACAACGATTCACCGACGATTCGTCGTAAAATCGTCGTAAATTTACGACGATTTTACGACGATTGCTTATACTATATATAGTGGACCAAAATTTTTCATTTTCACTCATTCTCTCTAAATCTCTCTATCTCTTTAAAACTTTCTCTCTCTAAAACTCTACAACTTTCACACTCTTCAACATCCCCAAAGGTAAATATTTTTAATATATGTGTTATAAAACCGGATTTTAGAATTAGTTTTAGGAATTGGAATTTAGTTTTAGGATTTAGAATTTAGTTTTAGGCTCGGATTTTAGTTTTATGATTCAAATTTTAGAATTATATGTTTAGGACATATAATGTCATTAAAATACTTATATAATTTTATTATTATTTAAATATTTAATGTTTTTTTTGGCAAGTACTTAGATATGCCTCGTAGGAGAGGGAAGACCTTACCGCCGGACTACATGCATATGTTGGCGGATAGGAGGGCTTCCCGGGAAGGCTCGGCTTCCGGTTCAGCTTCCCGGACATCTCCTGTCCACACCGGGACGTCCGTCCAAGGCGAGCATCCTCCTCCTCCTCCTTCTGTGCCCGCCGCCGCCGCTGACGCCGCAGACCCCGCAGCCGACGATATCCCGGGCCCTGTACATCCAGAGTTGGATGTACCGGGACACGCGCCGTACTCCAACCTCCGGGTTGAGGATATTCTCGCTCAACCCGACATGACAGTCTCCGCCGGTTGGATCCGTACAAGTCTCCGGACACTTACCGGTAATTAACTTAATTTTTTTTTTTATTATTTTTTATTATATTAATAAATTAATTAATTTTTTTTTCAGGTTCAAGTATGACAACCAGGTCTCGCGTTCTATCGCGGACATAATCAAGGGATACTTCACCGAGTCGCATCCCAATTGGAGCAAGACACCCGAGCACATCAAGAGAATGTGGTTCAAATGTTTCGCGGTAATGTTCTTATTTAATTTCAATTAAATTTATTTATTTAACTTTAAATTTTTTATTATATATTATTCGCGTAAAGCTAAGTAACTTATAACTTTTCATATTTTGCAGCAAAAGTGGCATTGGGATGTCTCGATCAACGAGACCGTGAGGACGGAGTTCAACAAGACGGCGAAATTCCGTCTCGCCAACACGGTCTCCGACTGGAAGGACAAGTGGAGAGTCGTCGGCGACGCGGGGAAGCCGGTATATCTCTCGGTCGCGGTCTGGGACGGCTTGAAGAAATATTGGACGGATGGCCACAACGCGACCGTAGCTGAGAAGTGTTCCACCTCCAGGAACGCGAAGCTACCGACGGACGCCGAAGCGTATGGCTCACACGTCCGGACAAATCCCGTTCGCGGGTCGGGCGCACGAAATGGTAAGTCTCTCTTACTAACTCTTCCAAATTATTTTTATTTTCAAATTACTAATATTATACTAATGCACATATTTTTATTATTTTTTTGTAGGCCAAGGAGTTGGGTCACAAACCGGCCGTCAGTGCCGTCTTCGAGAAGACGCACAGGAAAAAGACCGGCGAGTTCGTTGACTCCCATTCCGAGCGGATATTCAACGATCTTGAAGCTCGGAAGACGGAGATCGAGACTCAACGATCTCAGAGATCCCCGGGAGGCACTCAATATCCAGGCGAGCCGCTTACTACCGCCGAGCTCGATCAAATATATCATGAGGTAAATTTTTACTGTAAAATTATTTTTTAAAACATTCATTTATTAATTGTTTAATTTTATAGGTTGCTCCTAAGAAGAAAGGACGGGTTCTAGGCATGGGATCCATGCAGGACGTCCCACTTGCTCCTCCCAATTACCGATCTCCGGCTGATTTGCAGGCTGAGATTCAGAACTTGCATGCGACTCAGGCGAATAACATGCAGTTCTACAACAGCCTGTTTACGGTGCTTTCTGCATCTAACCCGGAACTACTTCGGACGATGCGGACACATCCCCTCCGTCCGACGACCGAGCCGGAACAAGCAACGTAGATCCCGAGAACGCAACGCGGGACTATTTCGGGCCTAATTTCAATTTAGACGACTAATTATTTTTGTATTTTGTATTTTGAAATTGTAATAAAAATATTTTAAAAAAATAATATTTTATTTTATAAAATATTATTTTTTTTTATTTATAATAATATTAATCGTGGTAAAATCGTCCCTAATTAGGGACGATTTTACCACGATTTGAAAATTTTATATTTCTTCCAATCGTGGTAAAATCGTCCCTAATTAGGGACGATTTTACGACGATTGTGAGAATTTCGATTTATTATAAATACAAATTTACAACCAAATATCCGTTGTAAAATCGTTGTAATTGTTACAACGATTTTACAACGAATATGTTACCACGAATTTACAACGAATTTTATTCGTCGTAAAATTTACCACGATTTTACGACGATTTGGCTTTTACTTCGATCGATTAACGACGAAATGGAAATCGTCGTAAAATCGTGGTAAACTGCTTTTTACCACGATTTTACAACGATTATGGTCGTGGTAAAAATCCTGATTTCTTGTAGTGGTTTCATAACTTCGTCAAACTTGTACAAAGCTCATTGAGACGCTTATAAGCACTCATGTTGCATGAAACTTGGTTTAGAGTCCTAGAAACCTCGTTGTTAGATGTTTCATAAATTTGTCAAACTTGTACAAAGCTCATTGAGACACTTATAAGCACTCATGTTGCATGAAACTTGGTTTAGAGTCTTAGAAACCGCGTTGTTTGATGTTTCATAAGTTCGTCAAACCAGTACAAAGCTCATTGAGACACTTATAAGCACTCATGTTGCATGAAACTTGGTTTAGATTCCTAGAAACGACTTGGTTGTTAGATGTGTTAGATGTTTCATAAGTTTGTCAAACTAGTACAAAGCTCATTTAGACACTTATAAGCACTCATGTTAATTGAAACTTGGTTTAGAGTCCTAGAAACGCGTTGTTAGATGTTTCATAAGTTCGTCAAACTTGTACAAAGCTCATTGAGACACTTATAAACACTCATGTTGCATGAAACTTGGTTTAGAGTCCTAGAAACGCGTTGTTAGATGTTTCATAAGTTCGTCAAACTTGTACAAAGCTCATTGAGACACTTATAAACACTCATGTTGCATGAAACTTGGTTTAGAGTCCTAGAAACGAGTTGTTAGATGTTTCATAAGTTTGTCAAACTAGTACAAAGCTCATTTAGACACTTATAAGCACTCATGTTGAATGAAACTTGGTTTAGAGTCCTAGAAACGCGTTGTTAGATGTTTCATAAGTTCGTCAAACTTGTACAAAGTTCATTGAGACACTTATAAACACTCATGTTGCATGAAACTTGGTTTAGAGTCCTAGAAACGCGTTGTTAGATGTTTCATAAGTCCGTCAAACAAGTACAAAGTTCATCGAGACACTTATAAGAATTCATGTTGCATGAAACTTGGTTTAGAGTCCTAGAAACGCGTTGTTAGATGTTTCATAAATTTGTCAAACTTGTACAAAGCTCATTTAGACACTTATAAGCATTCATGTTGCATGAAACGTGGTTTAGAGTCCTAGAAACGCGTTGTTAGATGTTTCATAAGTTCGTCAAACAAGTACAAAGCTCATTGAGACACTTATAAGCACTCATGTTGCATGAAACTTGGTTTAGAGTCCTAGAAACACGTTGTTAGATGTTTCATAAGTTCGTAAAACTTGTACAAAGCTCATTGAGATACTTTTAAGCACTCATGTGGAATGAAACTTGGTTTAGAGTCCTAGAAACGCGTTGTTAGATGTTTCATAAGTTTGTCAAACTAGTACAAAGCTCATTAAGACACATATAAGCACTCATGTTGCATGAAACTTGGTTTAGGGTCCTAGAAACGCGTTGTTCGATGTTTCATTAGTTCGTCAAACTAGTACAAAGCTCATTGAGACACTTATAAGCACTCATGTAGCATGAAACTTGGTTTAGGGTCCTAGAAACTGCGTTGTTAGATGTTTCATAAGTTCGTCAAACTAGTACGAAGCTTATTGAGACTGCGTTGTTAGATGTTTCATAAGTTCGTTAAACTAGTACGAAGCTTATTGAGACTCTTATAAGCACTCATGTTGCATGAAACTTGGTTTAGAGTCCTAGAAACGCTTTGTTAGATGTTTCATAAGTTCGTCAAACTTGTACAAAGCTCATTGAGACGCTTATAAGCACTCAAGTTGCATGATACTTTGTTTAGAGTCCTAGAAATGCGTTGTTAGATGTTTCATAAGTTTGTCAAACTTGTACAAAGCTCCTTGAGACACTTATAAGAACTCATTTTGCATGAAACTTGGTTTAGAGTCCTAGAAACCGCGTTTGTTAGATGTTTCATAAGTTCGTTAAACTAGTACAACACTCATTGAGACACATATAAGCACTCATGTTGCATGAAACTTGATTTAGAGTCCTAGAAACGCGTTGTTAGATGTTTCATAAGTTCGTCAAACTTGTACAAAGTTCATTGAGACACTTATAAGCACTCATGTTGTATGAAACTTGGTTTAGAGTCCTAGAACCCGCGTTGTTAGATGTTTCATATATTCGTCAAACTAGTCAAAAGCTCATTGAGACACTTATAAGCACTGATGTTGCGTGAAACTTTGTTTAGAGTCCTAGAAACCGCGTTGTTAGATGTTTCATAAGTTCTTCAAACTTGTACAAAGCTCATTGAGACACTTATAAGCACTCATGTTGCATGAAACTTGGTTTAGAGTCCTAGAAACGCGTTGTTCGATGTTTCATAAGTTCGTCAAACTAGTACAAAGCTCATTGAGACACTTATAAACACTCATGTTTCATGAAACTTGGTTTAGAGTCCTAGAAACCTTGTTGTTAGATGTTTCATAAGTTCGTCAAACTTGTACAAAGCTCATTAAGACACTTATAAACACTCATGTGGAATGAAACTTGGTTTAGAGTCCTAGAAACGAGTTGTTAGATGTTTCATAAGTTTGTCAAACTAGTACAAAGCTCATTTAGACACTTATAAGCACTCATGTTGAATGAAACTTGGTTTAGAGTCCTAGAAACGCGTTGTTAGATGTTTCATAAGTTCGTCAAACTTGTACAAAGCTCATTGAGACACTTATAAACACTCATGTTGCATGAAACTTGGTTTAGAGTCCTAGAAACGCGTTGTTAGATGTTTCATAAGTTCGTAAAACTTGTACAAAGCTCATTAAGACACTTATAAGCACTCATGTGGAATGAAACTTGGTTTAGAGTCCTAGAAACGCGTTGTTAGATGTTTCATAAGTTTGTCAAACTAGTACAAAGCTCATTGAGACACTTATAAGCACTCATGTTGCATGAAACTTGGTTTAGAGTCCTAGAAACGCGTTGTTCGATGTTTCATAAGTTCGTCAAACTAGTACAAAGCTCATTGAGACACATATAAACACTCATGTTGCATGGAACTTTGTTTAGAATCCTAGAAATGCGTTGTTAGATATTTCATAAATTCGTCAAGCTAGTACAAAGCTCATTGAGACACTTATAAGCACTCATATTGCATGAAACTTGGTTTAGAGTCCTAGAACCCGCTTTGT
The DNA here is from genome assembly GCA_963556525.1 of Cochlearia excelsa. NCBI lineage: Eukaryota > Viridiplantae > Streptophyta > Magnoliopsida > Brassicales > Brassicaceae > Cochlearia > Cochlearia excelsa. The sequence goes on along the minus strand of OY748327.1, from coordinate 30,008,590 downwards.
TAGATGTTTCATAAGTTCGTCAAACTTGTACAAAGCTCATTGAGACGCTTATAAGCACTCATGTTGCATGAAACTTGGTTTAGAGTCCTAGAAACCTCATTGTTAGATGTTTCATAAATTTGTCAAACTTGTACAAAGCTCATTGAGACACTTATAAGCACTCATGTTGCATGAAACTTGGTTTAGAGTCTTAGAAACCGCGTTGTTTGATGTTTCATAAGTTCGTCAAACCAGTACAAAGCTCATTGAGACACTTATAAGCACTCATGTTGCATGAAACTTCGTTTAGAGTCTTAGAAACCGCGTTGTTAAATGTTTCATAAGTTCGTCAAACTAGTACAAAGCTCATTGAGACACATATAAGCACTCATGTTGCATGAAACTTGGTTTAGATTCCTAGAAACGAGTTGTTAGTTGTTTCATAAGTTTGTCAAACTAGTACAAAGCTCATTTAGACACTTATAAGCACTCATGTTAATTGAAACTTGGTTTAGAGTCCTAGAAACGCGTTGTTAGATGTTTCATAAGTTCGTCAAACTTGTACAAAGCTCATTGAGACACTTATAAACACTCATGTTGCATGAAACTTGGTTTAGAGTCCTAGAAACGCGTTGTTAGATGTTTCATAAGTTCGTCAAACTTGTACAAAGCTCATTGAGACACTTATAAACACTCATGTTTCATGAAACTTGGTTTAGAGTCCTAGAAACGAGTTGTTAGATGTTTCATAAGTTTGTCAAACTAGTACAAAGCTCATTTAGACACTTATAAGCACTCATGTTGAATGAAACTTGGTTTAGAGTCCTAGAAACGCGTTGTTAGATGTTTCATAAGTTCGTCAAACTTGTACAAAGTTCATTGAGACACTTATAAACACTCATGTTGCATGAAACTTGGTTTAGAGTCCTAGAAACGCGTTGTTAGATGTTTCATAAGTTCTTCAAACAAGTACAAAGTTCATCGAGACACTTATAAGAATTCATGTTGCATGAAACTTGGTTTAGAGTCCTAGAAACGCGTTGTTAGATGTTTCATAAATTTGTCAAACTTGTACAAAGCTCATTTAGACACTTATAAGCATTCATGTTGCATGAAACGTGGTTTAGAGTCCTAGAAACGCGTTGTTAGATGTTTCATAAGTTCGTCAAACTTGTACAAAGCTCATTGAGACACTTATAAACACTCATATTGCATGAAACTTGGTTTAGAGTCCTAGAAACGAGTTGTTAGATGATTCATAAGTTTGTCAAACTAGTACAAAGCTCATTTAGACACTTATAAGCACTCATGTTGAATGAAATTTGGTTTAGAGTCCTAGAAACGCGTTGTTAGATGTTTCATAAGTTCGTCAAACTTGTACAAAGTTCATTGAGACACTTATAAACACTCATGTTGCATGAAACTTGGTTTAGAGTCCTAGAAACGCGTTGTTAGATGTTTCATAAGTTCGTCGAACAAGTACAAAGTTCATCGAGACACTTATAAGAATTCATGTTGCATGAAACTTGGTTAAGAGTCCTAGAAACGCGTTGTTAGATGTTTCATAAATTTGTTAAACTTGTACAAAGCTCATTTAGACACTTATAAGCATTCATGTTGCATGAAACTTGGTTTAGAGTCCTAGAAACGCGTTGTTCGATGTTTCATAAGTTTGTCAAACTAGTACAAAGCTCATTGAGACACTTATAAGCACTCATGTTGCATGAAACTTGGTTTAGAGTCCTAGAAACGCGTTGTTCGATGTTTCATAAGTTCGTCAAACTAGTACAAAGCTCATTGAGACACTTATAAGCACTTATGTTGAACGAAACTTGGTTTAGAGTCCTAGAAACGCTTTGTTAGATGTTTCATAAGTTCGTCAAACTATTACAAAGCTCATTGAAACAATTATAAGCACTCCTGTTGCATGAAACTTCGTTTATAGTCCTAGAAACTGCGTTGTTAGATGTTTCATAAGTTCGTAAAACATGTACAAAGCTCATTGAGACACAAATAAGCACTCGTTTTGCATGAAACTTCGTTTAGAGTCCTAGAAACCGCGTTGTTAGATGTTTCATAAGTTCGTCAAACTAGTACAACGCTCATTGAGACACATATAAGCACTCATGTTGCATGAAACTTGATTTAGAGTCCTAGAAACGCGTTGTTAGATGTTTCATAAGTTCGTCAAACTTGTACAAAGCTCATTGAGACACTTATAAGCACTCATGTTGTATGAAACTTGGTTTAGAGTCCTAGAACCCGTGTTGTTAGATGTTTCATATATTCGTCAAACTAGTCAAAAGCTCATTGAGACACTTATAAGCACTCATGTTGCGTGAAACTTAGTTTAGAGTCCTAGAAACCGCGTTGTTAGATGTTTCATAAGTTCGTCAAACTTGTACAAAGCTCATTGAGACACTTATTATAAGCACTCATGTTGCATGAAACTTAGTTTAGAGTCATAGAAACCGCGTTGTTAGATGTTTCATAAGTTCTTCAAATTAGTACAAAGCTCATTGATACACATATAAGCACTCATGTTGCATGAAACTTGGTTTAGAGTCCTAGAAACGCGTTGTTAGATGTTTCATAAGTTCGTCAAACTAATACAAAGCTCATTTAGACACTTATAAGCATTCATGTTGCATGAAACTTGGTTTAGAGTCCTAGAAACGCGTTGTTCGATGTTTCATAAGTTTGTCAAACTAGTACAAAGCTCATTGAGACACTTATAAGCACTCATGTTGAATGAAACTTGGTTTAGAGTCCTAGAAACGAGTTGTTAGATGTTTCATAAGTTTGTCAAACTAGTACAAAGCTCATTTAGACACTTATAAGCACTCATGTTGAATGAAACTTGGTTTAGAGTCCTAGAAACGCGTTGTTAGATGTTTCATAAGTTCGTCAAACTTGTACAAAGTTCATTGAGACACTTATAAACACTCATGTTGCATGAAACTTGGTTTAGAGTCCTAGAAACGCGTTGTTAGATGTTTCATAAGTTCTTCAAACAAGTACAAAGTTCATCGAGACACTTATAAGAATTCATGTTGCATGAAACTTGGTTTAGAGTCCTAGAAACGCGTTGTTAGATGTTTCATAAATTTGTCAAACTTGTACAAAGCTCATTTAGACACTTATAAGCATTCATGTTGCATGAAACGTGGTTTAGAGTCCTAGAAACGCGTTGTTAGATGTTTCATAAGTTCGTCAAACTTGTACAAAGCTCATTGAGACACTTATAAACACTCATATTGCATGAAACTTGGTTTAGAATCCTAGAAACGAGTTGTTAGATGATTCATAAGTTTGTCAAACTAGTACAAAGCTCATTTAGACACTTATAAGCACTCATGTTGAATGAAATTTGGTTTAGAGTCCTAGAAACGCGTTGTTAGATGTTTCATAAGTTCGTCAAACTTGTACAAAGTTCATTGAGACACTTATAAACACTCATGTTGCATGAAACTTGGTTTAGAGTCCTAGAAACGCGTAGTTAGATGTTTCATAAGTTCGTCGAACAAGTACAAAGTTCATCGAGACACTTATAAGAATTCATGTTGCATGAAACTTGGTTTAGAGTCCTAGAAACGCGTTGTTAGATGTTTCATAAATTTGTTAAACTTGTACAAAGCTCATTTAGACACTTATAAGCATTCATGTTGCATGAAACTTGGTTTAGAGTCCTAGAAACGCGTTGTTCGATGTTTCATAAGTTTGTCAAACTAGTACAAAGCTCATTGAGACACTTATAAGCACTCATGTTGCATGAAACTTTGTTTAGAGTCCTAGAAACGCGTTGTTCGATGTTTCATAAGTTCGTCAAACTAGTACAAAGCTCATTGGGACACTTATAAGCACTTATGTTGAACGAAACTTGGTTTAGAGTCCTAGAAACGCTTTGTTAGATGTTTCATAAGTTCGTCAAACTATTACAAAGCTCATTGAGACAATTATAAGCACTCCTGTTGCATGAAACTTCGTTTATAGTCCTAGAAACCGCGTTGTTAGATGTTTCATAAGTTCGTCAAACATGTACAAAGCTCATTGAGACACAAATAAGCACTCGTGTTGCATGAAACTTCGTTTAGAGTCCTAGAAACCGCGTTGTTAGATGTTTCATAAGTTCGTCAAACTAGTACAACGCTCATTGAGACACATATAAGCACTCATGTTGCATGAAACTTGATTTAGAGTCCTAGAAACGCGTTGTTAGATGTTTCATAAGTTCGTCAAACTTGTACAAAGCTCATTGAGACACTTATAAGCACTCATGTTGTATGAAACTTGGTTTAGAGTCCTAGAACCCGTGTTGTTAGATGTTTCATATATTCGTCAAACTAGTCAAAAGCTCATTGAGACACTTATAAGCACTCATGTTGCGTGAAACTTAGTTTAGAGTCCTAGAAACCGCGTTGTTAGATGTTTCATAAGTTCGTCAAACTTGTACAAAGCTCATTGAGACACTTATTATAAGCACTCATGTTGCATGAAACTTAGTTTAGAGTCATAGAAACCGCGTTGTTAGATGTTTCATAAGTTCTTCAAATTAGTACAAAGCTCATTGATACACATATAAGCACTCATGTTGCATGAAACTTGGTTTAGAGTCCTAGAAACGCGTTGTTAGATGTTTCATAAGTTCGTCAAACTAATACAAAGCTCATTTAGACACTTATAAGCATTCATGTTGCATGAAACTTGGTTTAGAGTCCTAGAAACGCGTTGTTCGATGTTTCATAAGTTTGTCAAACTAGTACAAAGCTCATTGAGACACTTATAAGCACTCATGTTGCATGAAACTTGGTTTAGAGTCCTAGAAACGCGTTGTTCGATGTTTCATAAGTTCGTCAAACTAGTACAAAGCTCATTGAGACACTTATAAGCACTTATGTTGAACGAAACTTGGTTTAGAGTCCTAGAAACGCTTTGTTAGATGTTTTATAAGTTCGTCAAACTATTACAAAGCTCATTGAGACACTTATAAGCACTCATGTTGCATGAAACTTCGTTTATAGTCCTAGAAACCGCGTTGTTAGATGTTTCATAAGTTCGTCAAACCAGTACAAAGCTCATTGAGACACAAATAAGCACTCGTGTTGCATGAAACTTCGTTTAGAGTCCTAGAAACCGCGTTGTTAGATGTTTCATAAGTTCGTCAAACTAGTACAACGCTCATTGAGACACATATAAGCACTCATGTTGCATGAAACTTGATTTAGATTCCTAGAAACGCGTTGTTAGATGTTTCATAAGTTCGTCAAACTTGTACAAAGGTCATTGAGACACTTATAAGCACTCATGTTGTATGAAACTTGGTTTAGAGTCCTAGAACCCGCGTTGTTAGATGTTTCATATATTCGTCAAACTAGTCAAAAGCTCATTGAGACACTTATAAGCACTCATGTTGCGTGAAACTTAGTTTAGAGTCCTAGAAACCGCGTTGTTAGATGTTTCATAAGTTCGTCAAACTTGTACAAAGCTCATTGAGACACTTATAAGCACTCATGTTGCATGAAACTTAGTTTAGAGTCTTAGAAACCGCGTTGTTAGATGTTTCATAAGTTCTTCAAATTAGTACAAAGCTCATTGATACACATATAAGCACTCATGTTGCATGAAACTTGGTTTAGAGTCCTAGAAACGCGTTGTTAGATGTTTCATAAGTTCGTCAAACTAGTACAAAGCTCATTGAGACACTTATAAGCACTCATGTTGCATGAAACTTGGTTTAGAGTCCTAGAAACGCGTTGTTAGATGTTTCATAAGTTCGTCAAACAAGTACAAAGCTCATTGAGACACTTATAAGCACTCATGTTGCATGAAACTTGGTTTAGGGTCCTAGAAACTGCATTGTTAGATGTTTCATAAGTTCGCCAAACTAGTACAAAGCTCATTGAGACACTTATAAGCACTCATGTTGCATGAAACTTGGTTTAGAGTCCTAGAAACGCTTTGTTAGATGTTTCATAAGTTTGTCAAACTTGTACAAAACTCATTGAGACACTTATAAGCACTCATGTTGTATTAAACTTGGTTTAGAGTCCTAGAAACGCATTGTTAAATGTTTCATAAGTTCGTCAAACTAGTACAAAGCTCATTGAGACACTTATAAGCACTCATGTTGAACGAAACTTGGTTTAGATTCCTAGAAACGCGTTGTTAGATGTTTCATAAGTTCGTCAAACTTGTACAAACCTCATTTAGACACTTATAAGCATTCATGTTGCATGAAACTTGGTTTAGAGTCCTAGAAACGCGTTGTTCGATGTTTCATAAGTTCGTCAAACTAGTACAAAGCTCATTGAGACACTTATAAGCACTCATGTTGCATGAAACTTGGTTTAGAGTCCTAGAAACGTGTTGTTAGATGTTTCATAAGTTCATCAAACTAGTACAAAGCTCATTGAGACACTTATAAGCACTCATGTTGAACGAAACTTGGTTTAGACTCCTAGAAACGCGTTGTTAGATGTTTCATAAGTTCGTCAAACTTGTACAAAGCTCATTTAGACACTTATAAGCACTCATGTTGCATGAAACTTGGTTTAGGGTCCTAGAAACCGCGTTGTTAGATGTTTCATAAGTTTTTCAAACTTGTACAAAGCTCATTGAGACACTTATAAGCACTCATGTTGCATGAAACTTGGTTTAGAGTCTTAGAAATCGCGTTGTTAGATGTTTCATAAGTTCGTCAAACCAGTACAAAGCTCATTGAGACATTTATAAGCACTCATGTTGCATGAAACTTGGTGTAGAGTCCTAGAAACGCGTTGTTAGATGTTTCATAAGTTTGTCAAACTTGTACAAAGCTCATTGAGACACTTATAAGCACTCATGTTGCATGAAACTTGGTTTAGCGTCCTAGAAACGAGTTGTTAGACGTTTCATAAGTTCGTAAAACTTGTACAAAGCTCATTGAGACACTTATAAGCACTCATGTTGAATCAAACTTGGTTTAGAGTCCTAGAAACGCGTTGTTAGATGTTTCATAAGTTCGTCAAACTAGTACAAAGCTCATTGAGACACTTATAAGCACTCATGTTGTATGAAACTTGGTTTAGCGTCCTAGAAATGCATTGTTAAATTTTTCATAAGTTTGTCAAACTAATACAAAGCTCATTGAGACAATTATAAGCACTCATGTTGCATGAAACTTGGTTTAGAGTCCTAGAAACGCGTTGTTAGATATTTCATAAGTTTTTCAAACTTGTACAAAGCTCATTGAGACACTTATAAGCATTCATGTTGTATGAAACTTGGTTTAGAGTCCTAGAACACGCGTTGTTAGATGTTTCATATGTTCGTCAAACTAGTCAAAAGCTCATTGAGACACTTATAAGCACTCATGTTGCATGAAACTTAGTTTAGAGTCCTAGAAACCGCGTTGTTAGATGTTTCATAAATTCGTCAAACTAGTACAAAGCTCATTGAGACACTTATAAGTACTCATGTTGCATGAAACTTGGTTTAGAGTCCTAGAAACCGCGTTGTTAGATGTTTCATAAGTTCGTCAAACTTGTACAAAGCTCATTGAGACACTTATAAGCACTCGTGTTGCATGAAACTTTGTTTAGAGTCCTAGAAACGCGTTGTTAGATGTTTCATAAGTTCGTCAAACTTGTACAAAGCTCATTGAGACACTTATAAGCACTCATGTTGCATGAAACTTAGTTTAGAGTCCTAGAAACCGCGTTGTTAGATGTTTCATATGTTCGTCAAACAAGTACAAAGCTCATTGAGACGCTTATAAGCACTCATGTTGCATGAAACTTGGTTTAGAGTCCTAGAAACCGCGTTGTTAGATGTTTCATAAGTTCGTCAAACTTGTACAAAGCTCATTGAGACACTTATAAGCACTCGTGTTGCATGAAACTTTGTTTAGAGTCCTAGAAACGCGTTGTTAGATGTTTCATAAGTTCGTCAAACTTGTACAAAGCTCATTGAGACACTTATCAGCACTCATGTTGCATGAAACTTGGTTTAGAGTCCTAGAAACTGCGTTGTTAGATGTTTCATAATTTCGTCAAACTAGTACAAAGCTCATTGAGACACATATAAGCACTAATGTTGCATGAATCTTGGTTCAGAGTCCTAGAAACCGCGTTGTTAGTTGTTTCATATGTTCGTCAAACTTGTACAAAGCTCATTGAGACACTTATAAGCACTCATGTTGCATGAAACTTGGTTTAGAGTCCTAGAAACGTGTTGTTAGACGTTTCATAAGTTCGTTAAACTAGTACAAAGCTCATTGAGACACTTATAAGCACTCATGTTGCATGAAACTTGGTTTAGAGTCCTAGAAACGAGTTGTTAGACGTTTCATAAGTTCGTAAAACTTGTACAAAGCTCATTGAGACACTTATAAGCACTCATGTTGAATCAAACTTGGTTTAGAGTCCTAGAAACGCGTTGTTAGATGTTTCATAAGTTCGTCAAACTAGTACAAAGCTCATTGAGACACTTATAAGCACTCATGTTGTATGAAACTTGGTTTAGCGTCCTAGAAATGCATTGTTAAATTTTTCATAAGTTTGTCAAACTAGTACAAAGCTCATTGAGACAATTATAAGCACTCATGTTGCATGAAACTTGGTTTAGAGTCCTAGAAACGCGTTGTTAGATATTTCATAAGTTTTTCAAATTTGTACAAAGCTCATTGAGACACTTATAAGCATTCATGTTGTATGAAACTTGGTTTAGAGTCCTAGAACCCGCGTTGTTAGATGTTTCATATGTTCGTCAAACTAGTCAAAAGCTCATTGAGACACTTATAAGCACTCATGTTGCATGAAACTTAGTTTAGAGTCCTAGAAACCGCGTTGTTAGATGTTTCATAAATTCGTCAAACTAGTACAAAGCTCATTGAGACACTTATAATCACTCATGTTGCATGAAACTTGGTTTAGAGTCCTAGAAAAGCATTGTTAGATGTTTCATAAGTTCGTCAAACTTGTACAAAGCTCATTGAGAAAATTATAAGCACTCATGTTGCATGAAACTTGGTTTAGAGTCCTAGAAACGCGTTGTTAGATGTTTCATAAGTTCGTCAAACAAGTACAAAGCTCATTGAGACGCTTATAAGCACTCATGTTGCATGAAACTTGGTTTAGAGTCCTAGAAACCGCGTTGTTAGATGTTTCATAAGTTCGTCAAACTTGTACAAAGCTCATTGAGACACTTATAAGCACTCGTGTTGCATGAAACTTTGTTTAGAGTCCTACACTACAAGAATGCAGGCTATTTCCGACCGTAGTTTTGGTCGGAAATCGGTCGGAAATGTCTATTTCCGACGGATTTCCGACCAAAATTGCGTCGTCGGTTTCAGATGGTCGGAAACCGGTTTTGGTCGGAAAGTGGTCGGAAATTCCCGACCACTCTCCTACCAAAATGTGGTCAGAAATTTCCGACCACTCTCCTACCAAATTATGGTCGGTAATATTCCGACCACATTTCCGACCACATTTTCCGACGGATTTCCGACGGAAATAAATTACAATTCCGACGGATTACCAACGGAAATTAATTTTTTTTAAAAAAAATTAAATTCTATTTCCTACGGATTTCCGACGGAAATCCGACGGAAATAAATAAATTTTTAAAAAAAATTAAATTACATTTCCGACGGATTTCCGACGGAAATGAATATTTTTTTAAAAAAAAATAAATAAATATTTCCGACGGAAGTAAATTTTTAAATAAAAAAAAATTTATTAAAAATACGAATATTAAAAAAAAATTACAAAAAACGAAAATTAAAAAAAACGAAAATTAAAAAACGAAAATTAAAAAAAATTACAAAAAAGAGAAAAAAAACAAATAATGAAAATAAAAACTAAATTCCTGTTCCCGACCCCGATCCAGATCCTGGAGGATAATCTGGGAAACGGCTCATCAAATACGCATTCATCTTCTGGATTTCAGCGCTTGTTTCTTGCCGGATCTTATCGATTGCTTCATCTTTTTCTTTATTCGCATTTCGAAGCGCATCTTTCAGCTGAGAGATCTTGAGAAGAAGCGATGGATCGGTGGTTGGTACGTAAGGCAAAGACGTCTCTTGGGATTCAGGAAGGGTCCCTAAACCGAAAGGTTTACCTCGATACATAGGAGTCTCCTAGGATCGGAAATTTAAATTATTAATATAATTATATTTTTTTTTTAAACTATTTAAATATAAAATATTACCTCGAGAACCAATCGGTTTATTTCCGAATTGGTTAGGGTGTTGGAACTGGTTGATTCGTCGGAAGATTGAGTTAAGTGGGTGACTTTCGTTTGCACCCGTTCGACGACGTTACGAACCTTTGGTATAATTTCGCCCGTCTTTTTGTTGGTATGGGTGGTCTCCATAACCTTCAACCAATGAGGTTCGTGACCACCCTCTCGGACTCTCTATTATGGAATTAAAATTTAAATGTTAGTATGATTAATCATAATTATTATAATTTGTATATATTTAGTTGGTTTAAAATATACCATGCCATCCGAGATTTGTTCGAAAGTGTTTGCGCCGACATTGTGAGTTGGAGGCGCCTTCTCGATGGACCCGTCCCCACCTCTGCGGTTTGTGGCGTTTCGCTTGGCTTTTTTTCCGGCCGCTTCCGTCGTCCAATAGTTTTGAAACCCGTCCCAAACAGAAGGGTTTATGAACGAAGGTTTGTCCCCACCCAAACGCCATTTTTCCTTCCACTCGAACATATGATTCGAGTAGGAAGTCGCACAAGCCTTGTCAAATTCTTCTTGAATTTGACTAGTGAGTTGTGGTTCCCAATTAAACTCTTGCTTTGAAAATTTAAAGTTTATAAATAAATTTCATAAGTTTTTTTAATTTATTTAATAATTTTTTGAGTAAATAAAAAAATTTATTTACTAACCGCAAAAGAACGGAACCATATTTCCCGAAGTTCGGATGGGAAATCTCGGTATCTTGGATACGGAGCGGGTAACATTCCGTGGATGCATTTAAGAATAGCTTTTGGGATTTTTCCCTCATGTTTAAACCTTAAATTATTTTATAACTAATAATTAATATTTTTAGGTATTATTTTTTTGTAAATTTAAATGTTTGTAAATATTTACCAAGTGACTCGGTTATTGGGAATGGCTTCAAAGTTGGGATCGAGCCGAATCGGTTTCTCCCGTCCTCCTGCTGGACCAAATCTTCAACATACATTCTCACGGATTGTGAGGATCCAATACCATCATTAGACCTAATATATTAAAAACATATAAGAAAAAACAAATTAGTATTAATTCAAAAAACAAATATAAATAATATTTAAAAAAAAATGATTTATAAGAATATAATTACATTTTTTTGAGAGATTTTGGAGAATTTTCGGAAGTGTTTTTTTTTTAGAGAGTTGTTTGTTGTTTGAGTTGTGAAAAAATGAAAGGGAAGGGGGGTATATATACGAAATGAAAATTGACCGCCAAAGTGAAAAATTTGGCGGAAAAAGAGCGGTCAAAATTCATTGTAGTCGGAAATCGGTAGGAATTTCCGACTGATTTCCGACCACAATTAAATTGTAATATAATTAATTATTGTGGTCGAAAATCGGTAGGAAATTCCGACCGAATTCCGACCAAAATAATTAATTGACCGCCAAACTGAAAAATTTGGCGAAAAAAGAGCGGTCAAAATTATTGTGGTCGGAATTCGGTCGGAAATTCCTACCGAATTCCGACCACAATAAATTAATTATTTTAAAATTTAATTGTGGTCGGAAATTGGTAGGAAATTCCTACCAATTTCCGACCACAATAAATTAATTATATTAAAATTTAAATGTGGTCGGAATTCGGTAGGAATTTCCGACCGAATTCCGACGGAATATGCATGTCATTTAATCCATGCGAACACTTAGCAGTTTCGGGTAAATTTCAAGAACTACGGTCGGAATTCGGTCGGAAATTTCCTACCGATTTCCGACCACAAATCAAAAAACGGTAGGAAATCGGTCGGAAATTTCCTACCGAATTCCGACCGAATTTGGGGTTTCGATTTAGTACGAGGTAATTTAGTTTTGGCGGCTACCGACGGATTTCCGACCGATTTCCGACCGTTTTTTTAAAAATTAAAAAAAAAAATTAATTTTTTTAAAATTACTCGATTTGGTACGAGGTAATCGAGTTTCGCCGGCTACCGACCGATTTCCGACCGAATTCCGACCGTAGTGTAAAAAAATAAAAAAAAAAATTAAAAATTTGAAAACGTGTAAAATTTTTGAAAATTCGTTGAAAACTCTTTTCAAAAACTCTTTTCATTTAAAACTCTTTGAAAAAGTGTAAAATTTTTGAAAACTCGTTGAAAACTATTTAATTGAAAAATCTTTGAAAACTCTTTCAAATAGTGTAAAAGAATTTAAAACTCTTTGAAAACTTTTTTTAAAACTCTTTGAAAACTCTTTGAAAAATTGTAAAATATTTGAAAATTCGTTGAAAACTATTTGAAAAATCTTTGAAAACTCTTTGAAAAAGTGTTAAAGAATTTAAAACTCTTTGAAAACTCTTTGAAAAAGTGTAAAATATTTAAAAAACTTGTTGAAAACTTATTGTAAAATCTTTAAAAACTATTTCAAAACTCTTAATTTGAAAAGTCTTTGAAAAGTGTTTTAAAAATATTTTCAAAAAATTTGAACTTTTTTTCAAACATTTCATTCGGATTCGGTTGAGTCTTCGGTGGCGAGAATCGATCTCTCCTCAAATTCTCCAACCTCTTCTTCGGACTCTTCATGTACAACAAAATCAGCATCTTCTCGTTAAATCTACAACCAAATCCACTTGTAATGAAACATCGACTTCTCCCAAATGCCCAACTGTTGTCGCTTGCAAAGGAGGATCGACCTCGAAGAACTACCATGAACTCTTCCCCTCGGGTTTATTTCGTAACAACTATCCAAGGATCCTGTCTGTGTGTGGTCGCGGATAAGTCATGTATGATACTTGGTTGGCATGCGATCCAAAGAATGAACGGATAATATTTTTGTAACCTCCTCCGAGAATGTATTGTAGTAACACCAAACTCGTCTGTACGTACACCATGTCCTGCAATGGGGTTATACCAATCACAATATAACGTAACACATCTTAGATCGAGCATCCCGCTATAATGCACTTCTAATATCTCATGTAATACCCCGTAGTAAACCAAATCTCCGGCTACCGCTGACACCCCATGGTTTGCCGTCGACCTTGAATTTCCCTCACGAAATATTTTAAAAGCGTATCCACGCGTGCAGTACATCGAGTGTGAAACAACAATATATTGTGGACCGTTCACCACCTCTTCTAACCATGTTGGAATTAACTCTCCTTCGCGCTGCCTGCCGTAAACATATAACTTTAACCATTCTCGCAAATTCTCTTTCTTTGACTTCATTTAATTCATCGTCCGTTGCTTCCGAATCTTCAAATCGTTTTTGCGCCATGTAAATCTCCTCGTACGGCACCAAATCTTCGCAGTTGGTCAAAATATACATGTGCACATTAGCATGCTCAACCTCGCCGAGTCTTCGCCTTTTACCCTTTCCACTTAAACGCCCAACTTTGTCTAAAAAGTTCTGGTACATATACGGGATAACAAGCATGCACTCCTCCATCATCATGTCGTTTTTGTTTTCCACTCTTTGTTTGGGTTTGTGGTGGAAAGTAGTACCCAGACTAAGTTAGATCTCTCTTCGTTTATGCTTTGGGCAATAATTGAACCTTCAACCCTCGCTAAATTCTTCACTTTTTTCTTCAAATGGTACATGTAGCGCTCGAAAGGATACATCCACCGATATTGAACAGAGACAACCAAGTTCTACTTCCCGAGGCAAGTGAATTGGCAAATGTTCCATAACGTCGAAGAAAGAAGGCGGAAATATCTTCTCTAGGTTGCACAATATCACAGGGATCTTCTCGTCAAGATTTTGGATTTCTTCGGCGGGAAAGGGATCTCGCAGAAATGTCTCGAAAAAAGCTCCTATTCCCGCAATCGCTTCATGAACTTTTTGCGGAAGAAGCCCGTCGAATGCAAATGGAAGAATACGTTGCATAACAACATGACAATAATGACTCTTCATCCCGAAAACTTACCTTCTCCACGATCAACACAGTTTCTAAGGTTAGAAGAGTAACCATCCGGAAACTTAACACCGTCCATTATCCAGCTAAAGAATTCATGCTTTGCTTGAAGCGTTTAACCGAAAAGCAGGTTGGGGATATCTTCCTTGACTGGTGACATGAAGTTCCTTCCGAGAACAAATAGTCGGCAAGTCTAATCTGGACTTCAAGTTGTCTTTCGTCCTCCCTTTCACGTTCATAATGGTGAACATGATGTTGTCAAAGAAGTTCTTCTCGATGTGCATAACATCTAGGTTGTGCCCGAAGTAAATGATCCTTCCAATAAGGCAAATCCCAAAATATGCTCTTTTGTGCCAGTTATGATGTTCACCATATCCATCCACAACTTGATGTCCGTTACCACCACAACGTCTTGTCTTCTCGGCTCCAAAATCTCTAAGTTGAGTTAGTATATGTTCACCGCTTACTTCTTCGGGAGGTCCTTCAAAGATTTTCTTCTTCTTCGTAAACAAAGTAGTGCTCCGACGGTATGGATGATCGTTTGGTAAAAATCGTCGATGAAAATCAAACCAACATGATTTACGTCCGTTCTTCAATTGGAAAGCATCGGTGTTATTTTGATAATAAGGACAAGATAACCGTCCATGTGTGGTCCATCCAGATAACATACCATATGCCGGAAAATCGCTAATAGTCCACATTAGTACTGCTCGCATCATGAAGTTTTGTTGCATTGATATGTCGTACGTTTCAACTCCACTCTCCCATAACATCTTCAACTCATGTATCAACGGGCTGCATAAATATGTCTAGTGCTCTCTTCGGATGCTCGGCCAGGAACAAGAATAGATAGGAACAAAAACTCCCTAACCATGCACAATGACGGAGGCAGGTTGTAAGGCGTGACGATCACCCGGCCATAAAGAATATTGTCTCCCATGTTTCCCAAAAGGGTTGAAACCATCAGTACTTAATCCCAAATACACATTGCGACTCTCACTTGCGAAACTAGGATACACATTTTGAAAATGTTTCCATGCTTGAGCATCCGAAGGATGTGCTATCTCTCCATTTAACATCTCATGTTCCGCATGCCATCTCATCGAACTTGCTGTGCGCTCCGACCGATATAACCTCTTCGGTCTATCCGTTAACGGCAAATACCACATTCTCTTATAAGGTATGGACACTCTTCCACCAGTTTCTTTATATCGTGGTTTCTTACAGAACCGGCATGCCGAGCGGTTTTCATCTCTTCTCCAATATAACATACGGTTATCGACGCACACATCGATAATCGATACGGTAATCCTAGACCAGATACCAACTTCTCGATTTCATAATACGTCCCCGGTGCCATATTATCTTCGGGCAAAATGTCTTTGATCGGACCAGCCCACGCATCCACACAATCTTCGAAAGATTGTAATCCGTTTTGATAGACATCATTCTTGTCGCAAACTGAAAGAGGTGAATGACCTTCTCTACACCCACCATATAACGGGTTCTTAGCGGCATCCAACATGTCAAAGAATTTTTGCGCTTCCACATTTGGCTCCTCCAATGTAGGCTCATGATGATCTCCAACAAACGACGGCATAGTTTCGCGAAAAATATCATTTACCATTTGCACGGTCCTATCTACAGATATAGGTTCTTCTACCGGAGGGACAACTAAATTATTATCATAATATTGTACATTACTACTACTAGGATAATTTACCATCAAATCATTTTCCCCATGAGAATACCATATTTTATACCCCGGCGTAAAACCAACATTATATAAATGCTTACATACTACTTTTACCAAAACATTTCTACGATTATCGCAATTTTTACAAGGACAATACATTTTACCTGTTGCTACGATTCTTTCTTGAATTGCGGCAAACTCCATAAATTGTTTAAGCCCCTCCGCAAATTCTTCCGAAAGTAATCCCGTCTCCGGATCTTTATGATTTCCATCCATCCACGATCTAAAATAACTCATTATAATAATTTTTATTGAATTTTGTGGTAAATGGAGATTGATAAGAGAAATTGTTAATTTGTATTGAATTTTGTGGTAAATTGGAGATTGATAAGAGAAATTGTGAGAAAGAAGAAGTGAGGGTGTGATATATATAAGAAAAATTTCTTACCGATTTCCGACCGATTTCCTACCACAATTGATCCGTTGCACAACGGTAACGAAACGTTAAAATATTGGTCGGAAATCGGTCGGAAAAGTTTTCCGTCGGAAATTGGTCGGAAAGTGGTAGGAAATTTCCTACCAATTTCCGACGGATTAGTTTTTCCGACCGATTTCCGACCGATATTTTAACGTTTCGTTACCGTTGTGCAACGGATCAATTGTGGTAGGAAATCGGTAGGAAATTTTCGACGGAAATCCGACCAAAATAAATTCCGACGGAAATCCGACCGATTTCCTACCAAATTCCGACCAAATTTTTGTGTCGGAATTTGGTCGGAAATTTCCGACCGATTACCGACCAATATGCATGTAGTCGGAAATCGGTCGGAAAGTGGTCGGAAATTTCCGACCACGGTTTTACGGTCGGAAATGTGGTAGGAAATTACCCTGTTTTCTTGTAGTGCTAGAAACGCGTTGTTAGATGTTTCATAAGTTCGTCAAACTTGTACAAAGCTCATTGAGACACTTATAAGCACTCATGTTGCATGAAACTTGGTTTAGAGTCCTAGAAACTGCGTTGTTAGATGTTTCATAATTTCGTCAAACTAGTACAAAGCTCACTGAGACACATATAAGCACTCAAGTTGCATGAATCTTGGTTCAGAGTCCTAGAAACCGTGTTGTTAGTTGTTTCATATGTTCGTCAAACTTGTACAAAGCTCATTGAGACACTTATAAGCACTCATGTTGCATGAAACTTGGTTTAGAGTCCTAGAAACGCGTTGTTAGACGTTTCATAAGTTCGTTAAACTAGTACAAAGCTCATTGAGACACTTATAAGCACTCATGTTGCATGAAACTTGGTTTAGAGTCCTAGAAACGAGTTGTTAGACGTTTCATAAGTTCGTAAAACTTGTACAAAGCTCATTGAGACACTTATAAGCACTCATGTTGAATCAAACTTGGTTTAGAGTCCTAGAAACGCGTTGTTAGATGTTTCATAAGTTCGTCAAACTAGTACAAAGCTCATTGAGACACTTATAAGCATTCATGTTGTATGAAACTTGGTTTAGCGTCCTAGAAATGCATTGTTAAATTTTTCATAAGTTTGTCAAACTAGTACAAAGCTCATTGAGACAATTATAAGCACTCATGTTGCATGAAAATTGGTTTAGAGTCCTAGAAACGCGTTGTTAGATATTTCATAAGTTTTTCAAACTTGTACAAAGCTCATTGAGACACTTATAAGCATTCATGTTGTATGAAATTTGGTTTAGAGTCCTAGAACCCGCGTTGTTAGATGTTTCATATGTTCGTCAAACTAGTCAAAAGCTCATTGAGACACTTATAAGCACTCATGTTGCATGAAACTTAGTTTAGAGTCCTAGAAACCGCGTTGTTAGATGTTTCATAAATTAGTCAAACTAGTACAAAGCTCATTGAGACACTTATAATCACTCATGTTGCATGAAACTTGGTTTAGAGTCCTAGAAAAGCATTGTTAGATGTTTCATAAGTTCGTCAAACTTGTACAAAGCTCATTGAGAAAATTATAAGCATTCATGTTGCATGAAACTTGGTTTAGAGTCCTACAAACGCGTTGTTAGATGTTTCATAAGTTCGTCAAACAAGTACAAAGCTCATTGAGACACTTATAAGCACTCATGTTGCATGAAACTTGGTTTAGAGTCCTAGAAACGCGTTGTTAGATGTTTCATAAGTTCGTCAAACTAGTACAAAGCTCATTGAGACACTTATAAGCACTCATGTAGCATGAAACTTGGTTTAGGGTCCTAGAAACGCGTTGTTCGATGTTTCATAAGTTCGTCAAACTAGTACAAAGCTCATTGAGACACTTATAAGCACTCATGTAGCATGAAACTTGGTTTAGGGTCCTAGAAACTGCGTTGTTAGATGTTTCATAAGTTCGTCAAACTAGTACGAAGCTTATTGAGACAATTATAAGCACTCATGTTGCATGAAACTTGGTTTAGAGTCCTAGAAACGCTTTGTTAGATGTTTCATAAGTTCGTCAAATTTGTACAAAGCTCATTGAGACGCTTATAAGCACTCAAGTTGCATGATACTTTGTTTAGAGTCCTACAAAGCTCCTTCAGACACTTATAAGAACTCATTTTGCATGAAACTTGGCTTAGAGTCCTAGAAACCGCGTTTGTTAGATGTTTCATAAGTTTGTTAAACTAGTACAACGCTCATTGAGACACATATAAGCACTCATGTTGCAAGAAACTTGATTTAGAGTCCTAGAAACGCGTTGTTAGATGTTTCATAAGTTCGTCAAACTTGTACAAAGTTCATTGAGACACTTATAAGCACTCATGTTGTATGAAACTTGGTTTAGAGTCCTAGAACCCGCGTTGTTAGATGTTTCATGTATTCGTCAAACTAGTCAAAAGCTCATTGAGACACTTATAAGCACTGATGTTGCGTGAAACTTAGTTTAGAGTCCTAGAAACCGCGTTGTTAGATGTTTCATAAGTTCGTCAAACTTGTACAAAGCTCATTGAGACACTTATAAGCACTCATGTTGCATGAAACTTAGTTTAGAGTCTTAGAAACCGCGTTGTTAGATGTTTCATAAGTTCTTCAAATTAGTACAAAGCTCATTGATACACATATAAGCACTCATGTTGCATGAAACTTGGTTTAGAGTTCTAGAAACGGGTTGTTAGATGTTTCATAAGTTCGTCAAACTAGTACAAAGCTCATTGAGACACTTATAAGCACTCATGTTGCATGAAACTTGGTTTAGAGTCCTAGAAACGCGTTGTTAGATGTTTCATAAGTTCGTCAAACAAGTACAAAGCTCATTGAGACACTTATAAGCACTCATATTGCATGAAACTTGGTTTAGGGTCCTAGAAACTGCGTTGTTAGATGTTTCATAAGTTCGTCAAACTAGTACAAAGCTCATTGAGACACTTATAAGCACTCATGTTGCATGAAACTTGGTTAGACTCCTAGAAACGCTTTGTTAGATGTTTCATAAGTTCGTCAAACAAGTACAAAGCTCATTGAGACACTTATAAGCACTCATGTTGCATGAAACTTGGTTTAGGGTCCTAGAAACTGCGTTGTTAGATGTTTCATAAGTTTGTCAAACTTGTACAAAGCTCATTGAGACACTTATAGGCACTCATGTTGCATGAAACTTGGTTTAGAGTCCTAGAAATCGTGTTGTTAGATGTTTCATAAGTTCTTCAAACTAGTACAAAGCTCATTGAAACACTTATAAGTACTCATGTTGTATGAAACTTGGTTTAGAGTCCTAGAAAAGCGTTGTTAGATGTTTCATAAGTTCGTCAAACTTGTACAAAGCTCATTGAGACACTTATAAGCACTCATGTTGTATTAAACTTGGTTTAGAGTCCTAGAAACGCATTGTTAAATGTTTCATAAGTTCATCAAACTAGTACAAAGCTCATTGAGACACTTATAAGAACTCATGTTGAACGAAACTTGGTTTAGAGTCCTAGAAACGCGTTGTTAGATATTTCATAAGTTCGTCAAACTTGTACAAATCTCATTTAGACACTTATAAGCACTCATGTTTCATGAAACTTAGTTTAGAGTCCTAGAAACCGCGTTGTTAGATGTTTCATAAGTTTTTCAAACTTGCACAAAGCTCATTGAGACACTTATAAGCACTCATGTTGCATGAAACTTGGTTTAGAGTCCTAGAAACGTGTTGTTAGATGTTTCATAAGTTCGTCAAACTAGTACAAAGTTCATTGAGACACTTATAACCACTCATGTTGAACGAAACTTGGTTTAGAGTCCTAGAAACGTGTTGTTAGATGTTTCATAAGTTCGTCAAACTTGTACAAAGCTCATTAAGACACTTATAAGCACTCATGTTGCATGAAACTTAGTTTAGAGTCCTAGAAACCGCGTTGTTAGATGTTTCATAAGTTATTCAAACTTACACAAAGCTCATTGAGACACTTATAAGCACTCATGTTGCATGAAACTTGGTTTAGAGTCCTAGAAACGCGTTGTTAGATGTTTCATAAGTTCTTCAAACTAGTACAAAGCTCATTGATACACATATAAGCACTCATGTTGCATGAAACTTGGTTTAGAGTCCTAGAAACGCGTTGTTAGATGTTTCATAAGTTCGTCAAACTAGTACAAAGCTCATTATGACACTTATAAGCACTCATGTTGCATGAAACTTGGTTTAGAGTCCTAGAAACGCGTTGTTAGATTTTTCATAAGTTCGTCAAACAAGTACAAAGCTCATTGAGACACTTATAAGCACTCATGTTGCATGAAACTTGGTTTAGGGTCCTAGAAACTGCGTTGTTAGATGTTTCATAAGTTCGTCAAACTAGTACAAAGCTCATTGAGACACTTATAAGCACTCATGTTGCATGAAACTTGGTTTAGAGTCCTAGAAACGCTTTGTTAGATGTTTCATAAGTTCGTCAAACTTGTACAAAGGTCATTGAGACGCTTATAAGCACTCATGTTGCATGAAACTTTGTTTAGAGTCCTAGAAATGCGTTGTTAGATGTTTCATAAGTTCGTCAAACTTGTACAAAGCTCATTGAGACACTTATAAGCACTCATGTTGAACGAAACTTGGTTTAGAGTCCTAGAAACGCGTTGTTAGATGTTTCATAAGTTCGTCAAACAAGTACAAAGTTCATCGAGACACTTATAAGAATTCATGTATCATGAAACTTGGTTTAGAGTCCTAGAAACGTGTTGTTAGATGTTTCATAAGTTCGTCAAACTAGTACAACGCTCATTGAGACACATATAAGCACTCATGTTGCATGAAACTTGATTTAGATTCCTAGAAACGCGTTGTTAGATGTTTCATAAGTTCGTCAAACTTGTACAAAGCTCATTGAGACACTTATAAGCACTCATGTTGTATGAAACTTGGTTTAGAGTCCTAGAACCCGCGTTGTTAGATGTTTCATATATTCGTCAAACTAGTCAAAAGATCATTGAGACACTTATAAGCACTCATGTTGCGTGAAACTTAGTTTAGAGTCCTAGAAACCGCGTTGTTAGATGTTTCATAAGTTCTTCAAACTTGTACAAAGCTCATTGAGACACTTATAAGCACTCATGTTGCATGAAACTTAGTTTAGAGTCTTAGAAACCGCGTTATTAGATGTTTCATAAGTTCTTCAAATTAGTACAAAGCTCATTGATACACATATAAGCACTCATGTTGCATGAAACTTGGTTTAGAGTCCTAGAAATGCGTTGTTAGATGTTTCATAAGTTCGTCAAACTAGTACAAAGCTCATTGAGACACTTATAAGCACTCATGTTGCATGAAACTTGGTTTAGGGTCCTAGAAACTGCGTTGTTAGATGTTTCATAAGTTCGTCAAACTAGTACAAAGCTCATTGAGACACTTATAAGCACTCATGTTGCATGAAACTTGGTTTAGAGTCCTAGAAACGCTTTGTTAGATGTTTCATAAGTTCGTCAAACTTGTACAAAGCTCATTGAGACGCTTATAAGCACTCATGTTGCATGAAACTTTGTTTAGAGTCCTAGAAATGCGTTGTTAGATGTTTCATAAGTTTGTCAAACTTGTACAAAGCTCATTGAGACACTTATAAGCACTCATGTTGCATGAAACTTGGTTTAGGGTCCTAGAAACTGCGTTGTTAGATGTTTCATAAGTTCGTCAAACTAGTACAAAGCTCATTGAGACACTTATAAGCACTCATGTTGCATGAAACTTGGTTTAGAGTCCTAGAAACGCTTTGTTAGATGTTTCATAAGTTCGTCAAACTTGTACAAAGCTCATTGAGACGCTTATAAGCACTCATGTTGCATGAAACTTTGTTTAGAGTCCTAGAAATGCGTTGTTAGATGTTTCATAAGTTCGTCAAACTAGTACAAAGCTCATTGAAACACTTATAAGCACTCATGTTGTATAAAACTTGATTTAGAGTCCTAGAAAAGCGTTGTTAGATGTTTCATAAGTTCGTCAAACTTATACAAAGATCATTGAAACACTTATAAGCACTCATGTTGTATTAAACTTGGTTTAGAGTCCTAGAAACGAATTGTTAAATGTTTCATAAGTTCGTCAAACTAGTACAAAGCTCATGGTACACTTATAAGCCCTCATGTTGAACGAAACTTAGTTTAGAGTCCAAGAAACGCGTTGTTAGATGTTTCATAAGTTCGTCAAACTTGTACAAAGCTCATTTAGACACTTATAAGCATTCATGGTGCATGAAACTTGGTTTAGAGTCCTAGAAACGCGTTGTTCGATGTTTCATAAGTTCGTCAAACTAGTACAAAGCTCATTGAGACACTTATAAGCACTCATGTTGCATGAAACATGGTTTAGAGTCCTAGAAATGTGTTGTTAGATGTTTCATAAGTTCGTCAAACTAGTACAAAGCTCATTGAGACACTTATAAGCACTCATGTTGAACGAAACTTGGTTTTAGAGTCCTAGAAACCGCGTTGTTAGATGTTTCATAAGTTCGTCAAACTTGTACAAAGCTCATTTAGACACTTATAAGCACTCATGTTGTGTGAAACTTGGTTTAGAGTCCTAGAAACCGCGTTGTTAGATGTTTCATAAGTTTTTCAAACTTGTACAAAGCTCATTGAGACACTTATAAGCACTTATGTTGCATGAAACTTGGTTTAGAGTCTTAGAAATCGCGTTGTTAGATGTTTCATAAGTTCGTCAAACCAGTACAAAGCTCATTGAGACATTTATAAGCACTCATGTTGCATGAAACCTTGTGTAGAGTCCTAGAAACGCGTTGTTAGATGTTTCATAAGTTCGTCAAACTTGTACAAAGCTCATTGAGACACTTATAAGCACTCATGTTGCATGAAACTTGGTTTAGAGTCCTAGAAACGCGTTGTTAGATGTTTCATAAGTTCGTCAAACAAGTACAAAGTTCAACGAGACACTTATAAGAGTTCATGTATCATGAAACTTGGTTTAGAGTCCTAGAAACGTGTTGTTAGATGTTTCATAAATTTGTCAAACTTGTACAAAGCTCATCGAGACACTTATAAGCACTCATGTGGAATGAAACTTGGTTTAGAGTCCTAGAAACGTGTTGTTCGATGTTTCATAAGTTTTTCAAACTAGTACAAAGCTCGTTGAGACACTTATAAGCACTCATGTTGCATGAAACTTGGTTTAGAGTCCTAGAAACGAGTTGTTAGATGTTTCAAAAGTTCGTCAAACTAGTACAAAGCTCATTGAGACACTTATAAGCACTCATGTTGAATGAAACTTGGTTTAGAGTCCTAGAAACGCGTTGTTAGATGTTTCATAAGTTCATCAAACTTGTACAAATCTCATTGAGACACTTATAAACACTCATGTTGCATGAAACTTAGTTTAGAGTCCTAGAAACGCGTTGTTAGATGTTTCATAAGTTCGTCAAACTAGTAGAAAGCTCATTGAGACACTTATAAGCACTTATGTTGCATGAAACTTGGTTTAGGGTCCTAGAAACGCGTTGTTAGATGTTTCATAAGTTCGTCAAACTTGTACAAAGCTCATTGAGACGCTTATAAACACTCATGTTGCATGAAACTTGGTTTAGAGTCCTAGAAACCGCGTTGTTAGATGTTTCATAAGTTCGTCAAACTTTGACAAAGCTCATTGAGACACTTATAAGCACTCATGTTGCATAAAACTTCGTTTAGAATCTTAGAAACCGCGTTGTTAGATGTTTCATAAGTTCGTTAAACTAGTGCAACGCTCATTGAGACACATATAAGCACTCATGTTGCATGAAACTTGGTTTAGAGTCCTAGAAACCGCGTTGTTAGATGTTTCATAAGTTCGTCAAACTAGTACAAATCTCATTGAGACACTTATAAACACTCATGTTGCATGAAACTTTGTTTAGAGTCCTAGAAACGCGTTGTTAGATGTTTCATAAGTTCTTCTAACAAGTACAAAGCTCATTGAGACACTTATAAGCACTCATGTTGCATGAAACTTGGTTTAGAGTCCTAGAAACTGCGTTTTTAGATGTTTCATAATTTCGTCAAACTAGTACAAAGCTCATTGAGACACATATAAGCACTCATGTTGCATGAATCTTGGTTTAGAGTCCTAGAAACCGCGTTGTTAGTTGTTTCATATGTTCGTAGTCCTAGAAACGAGTTGTTAGACGTTTCATAAGTTCGTAAAACTTGTACAATGCTCCTTGAGACACTTATAAGCACTCATGTTGAATCAAACTTGGTTTAGAGTCCTAGAAACGCGTTGTTAGATGTTTGATAAGTTCGTCAAACTAGTACAAAGCTCATGGTACACTTATAAGCACTCATGTTGAACGAAACTTGGTTTAGAGTCCTAGAAACGTGTTGTAAGATGTTTCATAAGTTCGTCAAACTTGTACAAAGCTCATTTAGACACTTATAAGCATTCATGTTGCATGAAACTTGGTTTAGAGTCATAGAAACGCGTTGTTCGATGTTTCATAAGTTCGTCAAACTAGTACAAAGCTCATTGAGACACTTATAAGCACCCATGTTGCATGAAATTTGGTTTAGAGTCCTAGAAACGCTTTGTTAGATGTTTCATAAGTTCGTCAAACTTGTACAAAGCTCATTGAGACGCTTATAAGCACTCATATTGCATGAAACTTTGTTTAGAGTCCTAGAAATGCGTTGTTAGATGTTTCATAAGTTCGTCAAACTTGTACAAAGCTCATTGAGACACTTATAAGCACTCATGTTGAACGAAACTTGGTTTAGAGTCCTAGAAACGCGTTGTTAGATGTTTCATAAGTTCGTCAAACAAGTACAAATTTCATCGAGACACTTATAAAAATTCATGTATCATGAAACTTGATTTAGAGTCCTAGAAACGTGTTGTTAGATGTTTCATAAGTTCGTCAAACTAGTACAACGCTCATTGAGACACATATAAGCACTCATGTTGCATGAAACTTGATTTAGATTCCTAGAAACGCGTTGTTAGATGTTTCATAAGTTCGTCAAACTTGTACAAAGCTCATTGAGACACTTATAAGCACTCATGTTGTATGAAACTTGGTTTAGAGTCCTAGAACCCGCGTTGTTAGATGTTTCATATATTCGTCAAACTAGTCAAAAGATCATTGAGACACTTATAAGCACTCATGTTGCGTGAAACTTGGTTTAGAGTCCTAGAAACGCGTTGTTCGATGTTTCATAAGTTCGTCAAACTAGTACAAAGCTCATTGAGACACTTATAAGCACTCATGTTGCATGAAACATGGTTTAGAGTCCTAGAAACGTGTTGTTAGATGTTTCATAAGTTCGTCAAACTAGTACAAAGCTCATTGAGACACTTATAAGCACTCATGTTGAACGAAACTTGGTTTTAGAGTCCTAGAAACCGCGTTGTTAGATGTTTCATAAGTTCGTCAAACTTGTACAAAGCTCATTTAGACACTTATAAGCACTCATGTTGCGTGAAACTTGGTTTAGAGTCCTAGAAACCGCGTTGTTAGATGTTTCATAAGTTTTTCAAACTTGTACAAAGCTTATTGAGACACTTATAAGCACTTATGTTGCATGAAACTTGGTTTAGAGTCTTAGAAATCGCGTTGTTAGATGTTTCATAAGTTCGTCAAACCAGTACAAAGCTCATTGAGACATTTATAAGCACTCATGTTGCATGAAACCTTGTGTAGAGTCCTAGAAACGCGTTGTTAGATGTTTCATAAGTTCGTCAAACTTGTACAAAGCTCATTGAGACACTTATAAGCACTCATGTTGCATGAAACTTGGTTTAGAGTCCTAGAAACGCATTGTTAGATGTTTCATAAGTTCGTCAAACAAGTACAAAGTTCATCGAGACACTTATAAGAATTCATGTATCATGAAACTTGGTTTAGAGTCCTAGAAACGCGTTGTTAGATGTTTCATAAATTTGTCAAACTTGTACAAAGCTCATCGAGACACTTATAAGCACTCATGTGGAATGAAACTTGGTTTAGAGTCCTAGAAACGTGTTGTTCGATGTTTCATAAGTTTGTCAAACTAGTACAAAGCTCATTGAGACACTTATAAGCACTCATGTTGCATGAAACTTGGTTTAGAGTCCTAGAAACGAGTTGTTAGATGTTTCATAAGTTCGTCAAACTAGTACAAAGCTCATTGAGACACTTTTAAGCACTCATGTTGAATGAAACTTGGTTTAGAGTCCTAGAAACGCGTTGTTAGATGTTTCATAAGTTCATCAAACTTGTACAAAGCTCATTGAGACACTTATAAACACTCATGTTGCATGAAACTTAGTTTAGAGTCCTAGAAACGCGTTGTTAGATGTTTCATAAGTTCGTCAAACTAGTAAAAAGCTCATTGAGACACTTATAAGCACTTATGTTGCATGAAACTTGGTTTAGGGTCCTAGAAACGCGTTGTTAGATGTTTCATAAGTTCGTCAAACTTGTACAAAGCTCATTGAGACGCTTATAAACACTCATGTTGCATGAAACTTGGTTTAGAGTCCTAGAAACCGCGTTGTTAGATGTTTCATAAGTTCGTCAAACTTGTACAAAGCTCATTGAGACACTTATAAGCACTCGTGTTGCATGAAACTTCGTTTAGAGTTCGTTAAACTAGTACAACGCTCATTGAGACACATATAAGCACTCATGTTGCATGAAACTTGGTTTAGAGTCCTAGAAACCGCGTTGTTAGATGTTTCATAAGTTCGTCAAACTAGTACTAATCTCATTGAGACACTTATAAGCACTCATGTTGCATGAAACTTTGTTTAGAGTCCTAGAAACGCATTGTTAGATGTTTCATAAGTTCGTCAAACAAGTACAAAGCTCATTGAGACACTTATAAGCACTCATGTTGCATGAAACTTGGTTTAGAGTCCTAGAAACTACGTTGTTAGATGTTTCATAATTTCGTCAAACTAGTACAAAGCTTATTGAGACACATATAAGCACTCATGTTGCATGAATCTTGGTTTAGAGTCCTAGAAACCGCGTTGTTAGTTGTTTCATATGTTCGTAGTCCTAGAAACGAGTTGTTAGACGTTTCATAAGTTCGTAAAACTTGTACAAAGCTCCTTGAGACACTTATAAGCACTCATGTTGAATCAAACTTGGTTTAGAGTCCTAGAAACGCGTTGTTAGATGTTTCATAAGTTCGTCAAAACTAGTACAAAGCTCATGGTACACTTATAAGCACTCATGTTGAACGAAACTTGGTTTAGAGTCCTAGAAACGCGTTGTTAGATGTTTCATAAGTTCGTCAAACTTGTACAAAGCTCATTTAGACACTTATAAGCATTCATGTTGCATGAAACTTGGTTTAGAGTCATAGAAACGCGTTGTTCGATGTTTCATAAGTTCGTCAAACTAGTACAAAGCTCATTGAGACACTTATAAGCACCCATGTTGCATGAAACTTGGTTTAGAGTCCTAGAAACGTGTTGTTAGATGTTTCATAAGTTCGTCAAACTAGTACAAAGCTCATTGAGACACTTATTAGCACTCATGTTGAACGAAACTTGGTTTAGAGTCCTAGAAACGCGTTGTTAGATGTTTCATAAGTCCGTCAAACTTGTACAAAGCTCATTTAGACACTTATAAGCACCCATGTTGCATGAAACTTGGTTTAGAGTCCTAAAAACCGCGTTGTTAGATGTTTCATAAGTTTTTCAAACTTGTACAAAAAGCTCATTGAGACACTTATAAGCACTCATGTTGCATGAAACTTGGTTTAGAGTCTTAGAAATCGCGTTGTTAGATGTTTCATAAGTTCGTCAAACCAGTACAAAGCTCATTGAGACATTTATAAGCACTCATGTTGCATGAAACCTGGTGTAGAGTCCTAGAAACGCGTTGTTAGATGTTTCATAAGTTTGTCAAACTTGTACAAAGCTCATTGAGACACTTATAAGCACTCATGTTGCATGAAACTTGGTTTAGAGTCCTAGAAACGCGTTGTTAGATGTTTCATAAGTTCGTCAAACAAGTACAAAGTTCATCGAGACACTTATAAGAATTCATGTATCATGAAACTTGGTTTAGAGTCCTAGAAACGCGTTGTTAGATGTTTCATAAATTTGTCAAACTTGTACAAAGCTCATCGAGACACTTATAAGCACTCATGTGGAATGAAACTTGGTTTAGAGTCCTAGAAACGTGTTGTTCGATGTTTCATAAGTTTGTCAAACTAGTACAAAGCTCGTTGAGACACTTATAAGCACTCATGTTGCATGAAACTTGGTTTAGAGTCCTAGAAACGAGTTGTTAGATGTTTCATAAGTTCGTCAAACTAGTACAAAGCTCATTGAGAAACTTATAAGCACTCATGTTGAATGAAACTTGGTTTAGAGTCCTAGAAACGCGTTGTTAGATGTTTCATAAGTTCATCAAACTTGTACAAAGCTCATCGAGACACTTATAAACACTCATGTTGCATGAAACTTAGTTTAGAGTCCTAGAAACGCGTTGTTAGATGTTTCATAAGTTCGTCAAACTTGTACAAAGCTCATTGAGACGCTTATAAGCACTCATGTTGCATGAAACTTGGTTTAGAGTCCTAGAAACCGCGTTGTTAGATGTTTCATAAGTTCGTCAAACTTGTACAAAGCTCATTGAGACATTTATAAGCACTCGTGTTGCATGAAACTTCGTTTAGAATCTTAGAAACCGCGTTGTTAGATGTTTCATAAGTTCGTTAAACTAGTACAACGCTCATTGAGACACATATAAGCACTCATGTTGCATGAAACTTGGTTTAGAGTCCTAGAAACCGCGTTGTTAGATGTTTCATAAGTTCGTCAAACTAGTACAAATCTCATTGAGACACTTATAAGCACTCATGTTGCATGAAACTTTGTTTAGAGTCCTAGAAACGCGTTGTTAGATGTTTCATAAGTTCGTCAAACAAGTACAAAGCTCATTGAGACACTTATAAGCACTCATGTTGCATGAAACTTGGTTTAGAGTCCTAGAAACTGCGTTGTTAGATGTTTCATAATTTCGTCAAACTAGTACAAAGCTCATTGAGACACATATAAGCACTCATGTTGCATGAATCTTGGTTTAGAGTCCTAGAAACCGCGCGTTGTTAGTTGTTTCATATGTTCGTAGTCCTAGAAACGAGTTGTTAGACGTTTCATAAGTTCGTAAAACTTGTACAAAGCTCCTTGAGACACTTATAAGCACTCATGTTGAATCAAACTTGGTTTAGAGTCCTAGAAACGCGTTGTTAGATGTTTCATAAGTTCGTCAAACTAGTACAAAGCTCATGGTACACTTATAAGCACTCATGTTGAACGAAACTTGGTTTAGAGTCCTAGAAACGCGTTGTTAGATGTTTCATAAGTTCGTCAAACTTGTACAAAAGCTCATTTAGACACTTATAAGCATTCATGTTGCATGAAACTTGGTTTAGAGTCATAGAAACGCGTTGTTCGATGTTTCATAAGTTCGTCAAACTAGTACAAAGCTCATTGAGACACTTATAAGCACCCATGTTGCATGAAACTTGGTTTAGAGTCCTAGAAACGTGTTGTTAGATGTTTCATAAGTTCGTCAAACTAGTACAAAGCTCATTGAGACACTTATAAGCACTCATGTTGAACGAAACTTGGTTTATAGTCCTAGAAACGCGTTGTTAGATGTTTCATAAGTCCGTCAAACTTTGTACAAAGCTCATTTAGACACTTATAAGCACCCATGTTGCATGAAACTTGGTTTAGAGTCCTCAAAACCGCGTTGTTAGATGTTTCATAAGTTTTTCAAACTTGTACAAAGCTCATTGAGACACTTATAAGCACTCATGTTGCATGAAACTTGGTTTAGAGTCTTAGAAATCGCGTTGTTAGATGTTTCATAAGTTCGTCAAACCAGTACAAAGCTCATTGAGATATTTATAAGCACTCATGTTGCATGAAACCTGGGTGTAGAGTCCTAGAAACGCGTTGTTAGATGTTTCATAAGTTTGTCAAACTTGTACAAAGCTCATTGAGACACTTATAAGCACTCATGTTGCATGAAACTTGGTTTAGAGTCCTAGAAACGCGTTGTTAGATGTTTCATAAGTTCGTCAAACAAGTACAAAGTTCATCGAGACACTTATAAGAATTCATGTATCATGAAACTTGGTTTAGAGTCCTAGAAACGCGTTGTTAGATGTTTCATAAATTTGTCAAACTTGTACAAAGCTCATCGAGACACTTATAAGCACTCATGTGGAATGAAACTTGGTTTAGAGTCCTAGAAACGTGTTGTTCGATGTTTCATAAGTTTGTCAAACTAGTACAAAGCTCGTTGAGACACTTATAAGCACTCATGTTGCATGAAACTTGGTTTAGAGTCCTAGAAACGAGTTGTTAGATGTTTCATAAGTTCGTCAAACTAGTACAAAGCTCATTGAGAAACTTATAATCACTCATGTTGAATGAAACTTGGTTTAGAGTCCTAGAAACGCGTTGTTAGATGTTTCATAAGTTCATCAAACTTGTACAAAGCTCATCGAGACACTTATAAACACTCATGTTGCATGAAACTTGGTTTAGAGTCCTAGAAACGCGTTGTTAGATGTTTCATAAGTTCGTCAAACTTGTACAAAGCTCATTGAGACGCTTATAAGCACTCATGTTGCATGAAACTTGGTTTAGAGTCCTAGAAACCGCGTTGTTAGATGTTTCATAAGTTCGTCAAACTTGTACAAAGCTCATTGAGACACTTATAAGCACTCGTGTTGCATGAAACTTCGTTTAGAATCTTAGAAACCGCGTTGTTAGATGTTTCATAAGTTCGTTAAACTAGTACAACGCTCATTGAGACACATATAAGCACTCATGTTGCATGAAACTTGGTTTAGAGTCCTAGAAACCGCGTTGTTAGATGTTTCATAAGTTCGTCAAACTAGTACAAATCTCATTGAGACACTTATAAGCACTCATGTTGCATGAAACTTGGTTTAGAGTCCTAGAAACGCGTTGTTAGATGTTTCATAAGTTCGTCAAACAAGTACAAAGCTCATTGAGACACTTATAAGCACTCATGTTGCATGAAACTTGGTTTAGAGTCCTAGAAACTGCGTCGTTAGATGTTTCATAATTTCGTCAAACTAGTACAAAGCTCATTGAGACACATATAAGCACTCATGTTGCATGAATCTTGGTTTAGAGTCCTAGAAACCGCGTTGTTAGTTGTTTCATATGTTCGTAGTCCTAGAAACGAGTTGTTAGACGTTTCATAAGTTCGTAAAACTTGTACAAAGCTCCTTGAGACACTTATAAGCACTCATGTTGAATCAAACTTGGTTTAGAGTCCTAGAAACGCGTTGTTAGATGTTTCATAAGTTCGTCAAACTAGTACAAAGCTCATGGTACACTTATAAGCACTCATGTTGAACGAAACTTGGTTTAGAGTCCTAGAAACGCGTTGTTAGATGTTTCATAAGTTCGTCAAACTTGTACAAAGCTCATTTAGACACTTATAAGCATTCATGTTGCATGAAACTTGGTTTAGAGTCATAGAAACGCGTTGTTCGATGTTTCATAAGTTCGTCAAACTAGTACAAAGCTCATTGAGACACTTATAAGCACCCATGTTGCATGAAACTTGGTTTAGAGTCCTAGAAACGTGTTGTTAGATGTTTCATAAGTTCGTCAAACTAGTACAAAGCTCATTGAGACACTTATAAGCACTCATGTTGAACGAAACTTGGTTTATAGTCCTAGAAACGCGTTGTTAGATGTTTCATAAGTCCGTCAAACTTGTACAAAGCTCATTTAGACACTTATAAGCACCCATGTTGCATGAAACTTGGTTTAGAGTCCTCAAAACCGCGTTGTTAGATGTTTCATAAGTTTTTCAAACTTGTACAAAGCTCATTGAGACACTTATAAGCACTCATGTTGCATGAAACTTGGTTTAGAGTCTTAGAAATCGCGTTGTTAGATGTTTCATAAGTTCGTCAAACCAGTACAAAGCTCATTGAGATATTTATAAGCACTCATGTTGCATGAAACCTGGTGTAGAGTCCTAGAAACGCGTTGTTAGATGTTTCATAAGTTCGTCAAACTTGTACAAAGCTCATTGAGACACTTATAAGCACTCATGTTGCATGAAACTTGGTTTAGAGTCCTAGAAACGCGTTGTTAGATGTTTCATAAGTTCGTCAAACAAGTACAAAGTTCATCGAGACACTTATAAGAATTCATGTATCATGAAACTTGGTTTAGAGTCCTAGAAACGCGTTGTTAGATGTTTCATAAATTTGTCAAACTTGTACAAAGCTCATCGAGACACTTATAAGCACTCATGTGGAATGAAACTTGGTTTAGAGTCCTAGAAACGTGTTGTTCGATGTTTCATAAGTTTGTCAAACTAGTACAAAGCTCGTTGAGACACTTATAAGCACTCATGTTGAATGAAACTTGGTTTAGAGTCCTAGAAACGCGTTGTTAGATGTTTCATAAGTTCATCAAACTTGTACAAAGCTCATCGAGACACTTATAAACACTCATGTTGCATGAAACTTAGTTTAGAGTCCTAGAAACGCGTTGTTAGATGTTTCATAAGTTCGTCAAACTAGTAAAAAGCTCATTGAGACACTTATAAGCACTCATGTTGCATGAAACTTGGTTTAGAGTCCTAGAAACGCGTTGTTAGATGTTTCATAAGTTCGTCAAACTTGTACAAAGCTCATTGAGACGCTTATAAGCACTCATGTTGCATGAAACTTGGTTTAGAGTCCTAGAAACCGCGTTGTTAGATGTTTCATAATTTCGTCAAACTTGTACAAAGCTCATTGAGACACTTATAAGCACTCGTGTTGCATGAAACTTCGTTTAGAATCTTAGAAACCGCGTTGTTAGATGTTTCATAAGTTCGTTAAACTAGTACAACGCTCATTCAGACACATATAAGCACTCATGTTGCATGAAACTTGGTTTAGAGTCCTAGAAACCGCGTTGTTAGATGTTTCATAAGTTCGTCAAACTAGTACAAATCTCATTGAGACACTTATAAGCACTCATGTTGCATGAAACTTTGTTTAGAGTCCTAGAAACGGGTTGTTAGATGTTTCATAAGTTCGTCAAACTAGTACAAAGCTCATTGAGAAACTTATAAGCACTCATGTTGAATGAAACTTGGTTTAGAGTCCTAGAAACGCGTTGTTAGATGTTTCATAAGTTCATCAAACTTGTACAAAGCTCATCGAGACACTTATAAACACTCATGTTGCATGAAACTTAGTTTAGAGTCCTAGAAACGCGTTGTTAGATGTTTCATAAGTTCGTCAAACTAGTAAAAAGCTCATTGAGACACTTATAAGCACTCATGTTGCATGAAACTTGGTTTAGAGTCCTAGAAACGCGTTGTTAGATGTTTCATAAGTTCGTCAAACTTGTACAAAGCTCATTGAGACGCTTATAAGCACTCATGTTGCATGAAACTTGGTTTAGAGTCCTAGAAACCGCGTTGTTAGATGTTTCATAAGTTCGTCAAACTTGTACAAAGCTCATTGAGACACTTATAAGCACTCGTGTTGCATGAAACTTCGTTTAGAATCTTAGAAACCGCGTTGTTAGATGTTTCATAAGTTCGTTAAACTAGTACAACGCTCATTGAGACACATATAAGCACTCATGTTGCATGAAACTTGGTTTAGAGTCCTAGAAACCGCGTTGTTAGATGTTTCATAAGTTCGTCAAACTAGTACAAATCTCATTGAGACACTTATAAGCACTCATGTTGCATGAAACTTTGTTTAGAGTCCTAGAAACGGGTTGTTAGATGTTTCATAAGTTCGTCAAACAAGTACAAAGCTCATTGAGACACTTATAAGCACTCATGTTGCATGAAACTTTGTTTAGAGTCCTAGAAACGCGTTGTTAGATGTTTCATAAGTTCGTCAAACTTGTACAAAGCTCATTTAGACACTTATAAGCATTCATGTTGCATGAAACTTGGTTTAGAGTCATAGAAACGCATTGTTCGATGTTTCATAAGTTCGTCAAACTAGTACAAAGCTCATTGAGACACTTATAAGAACCCATGTTGCATGAAACTTGGTTTAGAGTCCTAGAAACGTGTTGTTAGATGTTTCATAAGTTCGTCAAACTAGTACAAAGCTCATTGAGACACTTATAAGCACTCATGTTGAACGAAACTTGGTTTAGAGTCCTAGAAACGCGTTGTTAGATGTTTCATAAGTTCGTCAAACTTGTACAAAGCTCATTTAGACACTTATAAGCACCCATGTTGCATGAAACTTGGTTTAGAGTCCTAGAAACGCGTTGTTAGATGTTTCATAAGTTCGTCAAACAAGTACAAAGTTCATCGAGACACTTATAAGAATTCATGTATCATGAAACTTGGTTTAGAGTCCTAGAAACGCGTTGTTAGATGTTTCATAAATTTGTCAAACTTGTACAAAGCTCATCGAGACACTTATAAGCACTCATGTGGAATGAAACTTGGTTTAGAGTCCTAGAAACGTGTTGTTCGATGTTTCATAAGTTTGTCAAACTAGTACAAAGCTCGTTGAGACACTTATAAGCACTCATGTTGCATGAAACTTGGTTTAGAGTCCTAGAAACGAGTTGTTAGATGTTTCATAAGTTCGTCAAACTAGTACAAAGCTCATTGAGAAACTTATAAGCACTCATGTTGAATGAAACTTGGTTTAGAGTCCTTGAAACGCGTTGTTAGATGTTTCATAAGTTCATCAAACTTGTACAAAGCTCATCGAGACACTTATAAACACTCATGTTGCATGAAACTTAGTTTAGAGTCCTAGAAACGTGTTGTTAGATGTTTCATAAGTTCGTCAAACTAGTAAAAAGCTCATTGAGACACTTATAAGCACTCATGTTGCATGAAACTTGGTTTAGAGTCCTAGAAACGCGTTGTTAGATGTTTCATAAGTTCGTCAAACTTGTACAAAGCTCATTGAGACGCTTATAAGCACTCATGTGGAATGAAACTTGGTTTAGAGTCCTAGAAACGTGTTGTTCGATGTTTCATAAGTTTGTCAAACTAGTACAAAGCTCGTTGAGACACTTATAAGAACTCATGTTGCATGAAACTTGGTTTAGAGTCCTAGAAACGAGTTGTTAGATGTTTCATAAGTTCGTCAAACTAGTACAAAGCTCATTGAGAAACTTATAAGCACTCATGTTGAATGAAACTTGGTTTAGAGTCCTTGAAACGCGTTGTTAGATGTTTCATAAGTTCATCAAACTTGTACAAAGCTCATCGAGACACTTATAAACACTCATGTTGCATGAAACTTAGTTTAGAGTCCTAGAAACGCGTTGTTAGATGTTTCATAAGTTCGTCAAACTAGTAAAAAGCTCATTGAGACACTTATAAGCACTCATGTTGCATGAAACTTGGTTTAGAGTCCTAGAAACTGCGTTGTTAGATGTTTCATAAGTTCGTCAAACTAGTACAAAGCTCATTGAGACACATATAAGCACTCATGTTGCATGAATCTTGGTTTAGAGTCCTAGAAACCGCGTTGTTAGTTGTTTCATATGTTCGTAGTCCTAGAAACGAGTTGTTAGACGTTTCATAAGTTCGTAAAACTTGTACAAAGCTCCTTGAGACACTTATAAGCACTCATGTTGAATCAAACTTGGTTTAGAGTCCTAGAAACGCGTTGTTAGATGTTTCATAAGTTCGTCAAACTAGTACAAAGCTCATGGTACACATATAAGCACTCATGTTGAACGAAACTTGGTTTAGAGTCCTAGAAACGCGTTGTTAGATGTTTCATAAGTTCGTCAAACTTGTACAAAGCTCATTTAGACACTTATAAGCATTCATGTTGCATGAAACTTGGTTTAGAGTCATAGAAACGCATTGTTCGATGTTTCATAAGTTCGTCAAACTAGTACAAAGCTCATTGAGACACTTATAAGAACCCATGTTGCATGAAACTTGGTTTAGAGTCCTAGAAACGTGTTGTTAGATGTTTCATAAGTTCGTCAAACTAGTACAAAGCTCATTGAGACACTTATAAGCACTCATGTTGAACGAAACTTGGTTTAGAGTCCTAGAAACGCGTTGTTAGATGTTTCATAAGTTCGTCAAACTTGTACAAAGCTCATTTAGACACTTATAAGCACCCATGTTGCATGAAACTTGGTTTAGAGTCCTAGAAACGCGTTGTTAGATGTTTCATAAGTTCGTCAAACAAGTACAAAGTTCATCGAGACACTTATAAGAATTCATGTATCATGAAACTTGGTTTAGAGTCCTAGAAACGCGTTGTTAGATGTTTCATAAATTTGTCAAACTTGTACAAAGCTCATCGAGACACTTATAAGCACTCATGTGGAATGAAACTTGGTTTAGAGTCCTAGAAACGTGTTGTTCGATGTTTCATAAGTTTGTCAAACTAGTACAAAGCTCGTTGAGACACTTATAAGCACTCATGTTGCATGAAACTTGGTTTAGAGTCCTAGAAACGAGTTGTTAGATGTTTCATAAGTTCGTCAAACTAGTACAAAGCTCATTGAGAAACTTATAAGCACTCATGTTGAATGAAACTTGGTTTAGATTCCTTGAAACGCGTTGTTAGATGTTTCATAAGTTCATCAAACTTGTACAAAGCTCATCGAGACACTTATAAACACTCATGTTGCATGAAACTTAGTTTAGAGTCCTAGAAACGTGTTGTTAGATGTTTCATAAGTTCGTCAAACTAGTAAAAAGCTCATTGAGACACTTATAAGCACTCATGTTGCATGAAACTTGGTTTAGAGTCCTAGAAACGCGTTGTTAGATGTTTCATAAGTTCGTCAAACTTGTACAAAGCTCATTGAGACGCTTATAAGCACTCATGTGGAATGAAACTTGGTTTAGAGTCCCTAGAAACGTGTTGTTCGATGTTTCATAAGTTTGTCAAACTAGTACAAAGCTCGTTGAGACACTTATAAGAACTCATGTTGCATGAAACTTGGTTTAGAGTCCTAGAAACGAGTTGTTAGATGTTTCATAAGTTCGTCAAACTAGTACAAAGCTCATTGAGAAACTTATAAGCACTCATGTTGAATGAAACTTGGTTTAGAGTCCTTGAAACGCGTTGTTAGATGTTTCATAAGTTCATCAAACTTGTACAAAGCTCATCGAGACACTTATAAACACTCATGTTGCATGAAACTTAGTTTCGAGTCCTAGAAACGCGTTGTTAGATGTTTCATAAGTTCGTCAAACTAGTAAAAAGCTCATTGAGACACTTATAAGCAATCATGTTGCATGAAACTTGGTTTAGAGTCCTAGAAACGCGTTGTTAGATGTTTCATAAGTTCGTCAAACTTGTACAAAGCTCATTGAGACGCTTATAAGCACTCATTTTGCATGAAACTTGGTTTAGAGTCCTAGAAACCGCGTTGTTAGATGTTTCATAAGTTCGTCAAACTTGTACAAAGCTCATTGAGACACTTATAAGCACTCGTGTTGCATGAAACTTCGTTTAGAATCTTAGAAACCGCGTTGTTAGATGTTTCATAAGTTCGTTAAACTAGTACAACGCTCATTAAGACACATATAAGCACTCATGTTGCATGAAACTTGGTTTAGAGTCCTAGAAACCGTGTTGTTAGATGTTTCATAAGTTCGTCAAACTAGTACAAATCTCATTGAGACACTTATAAGCACTCATGTTGCATGAAACTTTGTTTAGAGTCCTAGAAACGCGTTGTTAGATGTTTCATAAGTTCGTCAAACAAGTACAAAGCTCATTGAGACACTTATAAGCACTCATGTTGCATGAAACTTGTTTTAGAGTCCTAGAAACTGCGTTGTTAGATGTTTCATAATTTCGTCAAACTAGTACAAAGCTCATTGAGACACATATAAGCACTCATGTTGCATGAATCTTGGTTTAGAGTCCTAGAACCTGCGTTGTTAGATGTTTCATATATTCGTCAAACTAGTCAAAAGCTCATTGAGACACTTATAAGCACTCATTTTGCGTGAAACTTAGTTTAGAGTCCTAGAAACCGCGTTGTTAGATGTTTCATAAGTTCGCCAAACTTATACAAAGCTCATTGAGACACTTATAAGCACTCATGTTGCATCAAAACTTGGTTTAGAGTCCTAGAAACGCGTTGTTAGATGTTTCATAAGTTCGTCAAACAAGTACAAAGTTCATCGAGACACTTATAAGAATTCAAGTATCATGAAACTTGGTTTAGAGTCCTAGAAACATGTTGTTAGATGTTTCATAAGTTCGTCAAACTAGTACAACGCTCATTGAGACACATATTGTTGAAAAGAGACCAAGGCTTTGCCCGGACACACTTGTCCACCAAGGCAAAGACCTAGCTTGTGATCAAAGGCAAAGACACAAGCTCTCTTTGGTTACCGTTACAAGAGGACAAGAGAAACAAAGGAAGGATCTAGAAGCCAAGTTACCGTTACACAAAAGAGCCGTTGGGCGTGTGGAGTTCACGCCGTCCGTACCGTCACGGGTGGCTCTAAGGACGCGCGTCTAACCGAGGAGAAAGCGACGTTTGGCGCATTGAACCGAGATAGATGTGGACGGTTTTAGCATCTTCACATGATGCTATTTTTGATGCTATTCCTTTGTATATTTATCCTATTGTAACGACACAAAACAATTTAATCTAATATACTCTTTTCGGATTAAACCTCTTCTCTCTCTATTCTCTCTCTATTGTTCTTGAAGTTCTTCATGGAACTCAAGAACACAATCTTCTAAACTCCACTTTAATCTCACTAAAATTAACATGGTATCAGAGCATCCTTGCTCTGGAACCTAAATCTCGCTTCCGCTACCATTCTCTTCGGCGCTCGGGCATCCTCGTTGCTCGGTATTTTGTTTACCGGGCATCCTCGTTGCTCGGTGTTTTTCAGCATCCGGTAAACAAAATCATCAGGCTTTTCCGGCGCCCGGTAACAAAATTCTCGGGCATCCTCGATACTTTCTCTCTGTAACGATTTCTTCGGTTCAAATTTCCAGATCTGAAATTTCAAACCAAGTCATCTCAAAACTCAACCATGGAAGACAAAGAATCCAAGAGGGCACTTTGTCCGGTTACTCTCAAAGGCATCAACTATCTTCTATGGGCAAGAACCATGAAGATAGCCCTTTGTGGCCGCGGCTATTGGAACCATATACTCACTCGGCAAGATGCTCCCATTGAGTTCAACAACGAACTTACAAACGACGATGAGAAGTGGTTCCAACTAGACCAAAAGGTCATCGAAATCATCCAAGGATCCCTTGAGCCGTCCATTTTGGAGGCTTACTCTTATTGTGAAAACGCCAAAGAGTTATGGGACACTCTCCAAACCGTCTACGGCAACATCTCAAACCTTAGCCGGGTTTATGAAGTCAAAAAGGCCATCAATGACCTAAACCAAGAAGACACCGAGTTCACCAAGCACTTTGGGAGGTTTAGGTCACTTTGGGCAGAACTAGAGATGCTTCGTCCATTCACCGTGGATCCTAAGGTATTAAACGAACGAAGAGAGCAAGACAAGGTCTTTGGCTTGCTTCTTACCCTCAACCGCAGCTACAAGGAGATTACCAAGCACCTACTCCGAGCCGACGCTCTACCAAACCTTGAAGAAGTGTGTGCACAACTCCAAAGGGAGCAAGGCTCCATTAAACTATTTGATGGCAAGAAAGAGCTTGTGACCGCAAACAAGGTGGCATTTAAACCGTCTTCCAAGACATATGAAGAAAGGAGAGCCTTGACATGTGAGCATTGCAAGAAGAAAGGCCACAACAAGGAGAAGTGTTGGATCCTACACCCTAGCCTCAAGCCGGCCAAGTTCAAGGACGCCAAGGCCAATTACTCCCACGATGACTCGGCTAGCATACCAAGTACAAGCGGACCAAGCCATGGCAAGGAAGAGGAGTCCT
Source organism: Cochlearia excelsa (assembly GCA_963556525.1). Classification (NCBI taxonomy): domain Eukaryota; kingdom Viridiplantae; phylum Streptophyta; class Magnoliopsida; order Brassicales; family Brassicaceae; genus Cochlearia; species Cochlearia excelsa. Next base: position 29,968,533 of record OY748327.1, on the reverse strand, counting down.
CGGCCATTGTCCCATACATGGACGAGTTCGTGAGGAAGTCGGACCTTGACGCACTCATCAAAGCCCTTAAGGGCTCCGGTATTTCACCCTATTACTCTCTTAGTGCTCAAAACATAGAAATTAAACCATATAAGCCTATTATTGTTGATTCGGGTGCTTCTCATCATATGATTAGTAACTTGGATTTAATTAGTAATGTTAAACCGGCTTTAGGTAATGTCATTATTGCAAATGGGAGTGAAATTCCTATAGAAGAGTTAGGAAATCTTAAGTTGTTTGATAGTGATTCTCAAGCTCTTTATATGCCTAGTTTCACTTCCAATCTTATATCCGTTAAACGCATTGCTTGTGATTTGAATTGCAAGGTTATTTTCAGTCCTAATGATGTGATTTTTCAGGATATTAAGAGTGAGAAGGTCATTGGAAAAGGGGTCACAAGAGGGGACCTCTATGTTCTTGAAGAATTTGATTTCAAAAACTCTATTTCTACTTCTACTTCTCTTTGTCATGCTTTTAAATCAGTTATAGCCGAGGTTAACAATGTTATTTGGCATTTTAGACTTGGTCATCCTCATTTGAATGCTTTAAAAACTATTTTCCCTAATGTTGTTTTTGATCATCAAACTTGTGAGGCTTGTATTTTGGGCAAACATTGTAGAACCGTATTTTCAAAATCCAAAATGTGTTACAAACCTTTTGAATTGGTCCACTCGGACGTTTGGTCCTCTCCTTGCAAATCTAGGGATAATCAAGCTTATTTTGTCACATTTATAGATGAAAGCTCTAAATACACTTGGGTTACTCTTTTACAAACTAAAGATAGGGTATTAGAGGCTTTTAAAAACTTTCAAAACTATGTGACTAACCATTACAATGCTAAGATTAAAACCTTTAGGTCGGATAATGGGGGAGAGTACACAAGCCGAGCATTCAAAGAACACATAGCCAACCATGAGATTCTTCACCAAACCACATGCCCATATACACCGCAACAAAACGGTGTGGCCGAGAGGAAGAATAGGCATCTCATGGAGGTCACACGGTCAATGATGTTCCACATGAACATCCCAAAACGGTTTTGGTCTTCAAGGCCTTCTAGGAATTTGACGTCTCTTGATACCAATACCCTTCTTGCTTCGGGTACGTAGCACTTATAACCTTTTTGTGTATTTGAGTAGCCGATGAACATGGCCTTGGTGCTTTTCGCCTCAAGTTTGTTCCTTTGTTCACTAGGCACAAATACAAAACACACACAACCGAAAACTCTTAGATGATTGACAATGGGTTTGGTTTTGTTCAATACCTCAAAGAGAGATTGGTTCTTGAGAACTTGAGTGGGGGTCCTATTGATAAGATAGCATGCGTTTAAGACCCCATCCGACCAATGACGCTTAGGGACGTTCATGTGGAACATCATTGATCTTGTAACCTCCATGAGATGCCGATTCTTCCTTTCGGCTACTCCATTTTGTTGTGGAGTGTATGGACATGTGGTTTGATGAATGATTCCGTGTTTGGCTATATGCTCTTTGAATGCTCGGCTTGTGTATTCACCCCCATTATCCGACCTAAAAGTTTTGATCTTGGCATTGTATTGATTACTCACATGGTTTTGAAAGTTTTGAAAAGCCTCTAACACCCTATCTTTTGATTGTAATAGAGTTACCCAAGTATACTTAGAACTTTCATCAATAAAAGTGACAAAATACGAATGGTTATCTCTAGATTTACAAGGCGATGACCACACATCCGAGTGCACAAGATCAAAAGGTTTATAAAGCATTGTGGATTTAGGGAAAACGGTTCTACAATGTTTGCCTAAAATGCACGATTCACAAGTCTCATGATTAAAACTAACATTCGGCAAAAGAGTTTTTAAAGCATTCAAATGAGGATGGCCGAGCCTATAATGCCAAATGACATTATTGGCTTCGGCTAAAACGGAATTAAAAGCATGACAAAGATAAGAGCTAGATGAATTCTTTTCAAGGAAATAGAGATCGCCTCTTGTGATCCCCTTTCCAATGACCTCCTTACTCTCAATATCCTGAAAAATCACCTCATTAGGACTAAAGATCACATTGCAATTCAAGTCACAAGATATACGTTTCACGGATATAAGGTTAGATGTAAAGCTAGGCATGTAAAGAGCTTGGGATTCTTTATCAAAAAGCTTAAGGTTCCCTAATTCTTCTATAGGAATCTTACTCCCATTTGCAATAATGACATTTCCTATGGCCGGTTTAACATTATTGATCAAATCTAGGTTACTAATCATGTGATGAGAAGCACCCGAATACTTTATAATAGGCTTAATAGGTTCTTTGTCTAATATATGAGCACTTAGAGAGTAATAAGGAGAAATACCAGAGCCCTTAAGGGCCTTGATGAGGGCCTCCAAGTCGGATTTCCTCACAAACTCATCCGTGTATGGGACGATGGCCGAGGACTCTTCTTCCTTGGCTTGGTTTGATCCGCTTGTGCTTGGTAGGCTAGCCGCGTCTTCGTTGATGAAATGAGCCTTGACATCTTTGAACTTAGCCGGCTTGAGATGTGGGTGCAATATCCAACATCTATCCTTAGTGTGGCCCTTCTTCTTGCAATGATCGCATGTCAAGGCTCTCCTTTCTTCATAGGTCTTTGTTGAGGGCTTGAATGCGACTTTGTTAGCGGTGACCAGCTCTTTCTTGCTATCAAAGAGCTCGATAGAGCCTTGTTCCTTTTGAAGTTGAGCGCAAACCTCATCAAGATGTGGTAAGGTATCGGATCGGAGCATGTGCTTGATGATGTCCTTGTAGCAACCGTTGAGAGTGAGGAGAAGCCCAAAGACCTTGTCTTGCTCTCTTCGCTCATTTAAGATCTTAGGATCCACGGTGCTTGGTCTCAACATCTCAAGCTTGGCCCAAAGCATCCTGAACCTCCCAAAGTGTTTAGTGAACTCGGTATCTTCTTGGTTAAGCTCATTGATGGCCTTCTTCACTTCATACACGCGGCTTAAATTGGATATGTTACCATACACGGTTTGGAGAGTGTCCCAAAGCTCCTTTGCACTCTCACAATAGGAGTAGGCTTCAAGGATTGTTGGGTCAAGAGAGCCTTGGATGATTCCAAGGAATTTTTGATCTTCTTGGAACCAAAGAGCTTCTTCGGTGGAGGCTTCTTCATCTTCTAACAAGCTAGCATCCGTGAACGTATCTTGTTTCTTGAGAATGTGGTTCCAAAGGCCTCGACGACCACATAAGGCGATCTTCACCGTTCTAGCCCATAAAAGATAGTTGATTCCCTTCAAAATAACCGGACAAAGTACCTTCTTGTGTCCTTTGTCTTCCATGGCTTAGAGTTGAAGTGTTGTTGTGAAAAGATTTGGTCTTTGAGAGTTAGCTTTGAAGAGCTTAGATCTTTGGTAAAGACCAGGTATTTGAGAAGATGAAAGCTTGGATCTTGGAAAAGAAATCGGCTTTAATCTTCTTTAGGAACCGAGTATTGAGGGTTGCCGAGAGTCGAGTGTTGCCGAGAGTCGAGAATCACCGAGTGTCGAGTGTTGCCGAGAGTCGAGAATCACCGAGTATCGAATATGAATGAAATGTAACCTTTTGAAAGAGATTTAGTATAAGAGCGGAAGAGATTTAAGGTTTCAAGAGCTTAACGCTCTGATACCATGTTAGATTTAGGTGAGAATAGTAGAAGTAATGAAGAGAATGAGAAGGATTCGGTTTAGTATGATGTTCTTGTGTTCATGAAGAACACAAAGAACTAGAGAGAGAGAGTAAATATAGCTTAGATTTCATTTCATTAAGTGTGTTAAGAACTCTATTACACAAAGAGAATACATATATCAAACATAAGATAAGGAGGAGAAGCTCCAACGGCTATAATTCAAAAGGGAGCGATCCTTTGTCTGTTGGTCCATAGCCGGCGATTGTACGGACGCGTGGTCTCCAAGCGCCAACGGCTCTTTTCTCCAATGGCGCGTGGTCTCCAATCGCCAACGGCTCTTTTAGATACTTCTCCTTTGTTTTCTTTGCAACGGTAACAAGAGAGCATGGGACTTCTACTTCGGTCACACGCTAGGCCATTGCCTTGGTGGACAATACTTGCCCGGGCAATGCCTTGGTCTCTATTACTGTTAGATGTTTCATAAGTTTTTCAAACTTGTACAAAACTCATTGAGACACTTATAAGCACTCATGTTGCATGAAACTTGGTTTAGAGTCTTAGAAATCGCGTTGTTAGATGTTTCATAAGTTCGTCAAACCAGTACAAAGCTCATTGAGACATTTATAAGCACTCATGTTGCATGAAACCTGGTGTAGAGTCCTAGAAACGCGTTGTTAGATGTTTCATAAGTTCGTCAAACTTGTACAAAGCTCATTGAGACACTTATAAGCACTCATGTTGCATGAAACTTGGTTTAGAGTCCTAGAAACGCGTTGTTAGATGTTTCATAAGTTCGTCAACCTTGTACAAAGCTCATTGAGACGCTTATAAGCACTCATGTTGCATGAAACTTGGTTTAGAGTCCTAGAAACCGCGTTGTTAGATGTTTCATAAGTTCGTCAAACTTGTACAAAGCTCATTGAGACACTTATAAGCACTCGTGTTGCATGAAACTTCGTTTAGAATCTTAGAAACCGCGTTGTTAGATGTTTCATAAGTTCGTTAAACTAGTACAACGCTCATTGAGACACATATAAGCACTCATGTTGCATGAAACTTGGTTTAGAGTCCTAGAAACCGCGTTGTTAGATGTTTCATAAGTTCGTCAAACTAGTACAAAGCTTATTGAGACACTTATAAGCACTCATGTTGCATGAAACTTTGTTTAGAGTCCTAGAAACGCGTTGTTAGATGTTTCATAAGTTCGTCAAACAAGTACAAAGCTCATTGAGACACTTATAAGCACTCATGTTGCATGAAACTTGGTTTAGAGTCCTAGAATTTGCGTTGTTAGATGTTTCATAATTTCGTCAAACTAGTACAAAGCTCATTGAGACACATATAAGCACTCATGTTGCATGAATCTTGGTTTAGAGTCCTAGAAACCGCGTGGTTAGTTGTTTCATATGTTCGTCAAACTTGTACAAAGCTCATTGAGACACTTATAAGCAATCATGTTGCATGAAACTTGGTTTAGAGTCCTAGAAACGCGTTGTTAGACGTTTCATAAGTTCGTTAAACTAGTACAAAGCTCATTGAGACACTTATAAGCACTCATGTTGCATGAAACTTGGTTTAGAGTCCTAGAAACAAGTTGTTAGACGTTTCATAAGTTCGTAAAACTTGTACAAAGCTCATTGAGACACTTATAAGCACTCATGTTGAATCAAACTTGGTTTAGAGTCCTAGAAACGCGATGTTAGATGTTTCATAAGTTCGTCAAACTAGTACAAAGCTCATTGAGACACTTATAAGCACTCATGTTGTATGAAACTTGGTTTAGCGTCCTAGAAATGCATTGTTAAATGTTTCATAAGTTTGTCAAACTAGTACAAAGCTCATTGAGACAATTATAAGCACTCATGTTGCATGAAACTTGGTTTAGAGTCCTAGAAACGCGTTGTTAGATATTTCATAAGTTCGTCAAACTAGTACAAAGCTCATTGAGACACTTATAAGCACTCATGTTGATTGAAACTTGTTTTAGAGTCCTAGAAACGTGTTGTTAGATGTTTCATAAGTTCATTAAACTTGTACAAAGCTCATTGAGACACTTATAAACACTCATGTTGCATGAAACTTAGTTTAGAGTCCTAGAAACGCGTTTTTAAATGTTTCATAGGTTCGTCAAACTAGTAAAAAGCTCATTGAGACACTTATCATTGAGACACTTATAAGCACTCATGTTGCATGAAACTTTGTTTAGAGTCCTAGAAATGCGTTGTTAGATGTTTCATAAGTTTGTCAAACTTGTACAAAGCTCATTGAGACACTTATAAGCACTCATGTTGTATTAAACTTGGTTTAGAGTCCTAGAAACGCATTGTTAAATGTTTCATAAGTTCGTCAAACTAGTACAAAGTTCATTGAGACACTTATAAGCACTCATGTTGAACGAAACTTGGTTTAGAGTCCTAGAAACGCGTTGTTAGATGTTTCATAAGTTCGTCAAACTTGTACAAAGCTCATTTAGACACTTATAAGCATTCATGTTGCATGAAACTTGGTTTAGAGTCCTAGAAACGCGTTGTTCAATGTTTCATAAGTTCGTCAAACTAGTACAAAGCTCATTGAGACACTTATAAGCACTCATGTTGCATGAAACTTGGTTTAGAGTCCTAGAAACGTGTTGTTAGATGTTTCCTAAGTTCGTCAAACTAGTACAAAGCTCATTGAGACACTTATAAGCACTCATGTTGAACGAAACTTGGTTTAGAGTCCTAGAAACGCGTTGTTAGATGTTTCATAAGTTCGTCAAACTTGTACAAAGCTCATTTAGACACTTATAAGCACTCATGTTGCATGAAACTTGGTTTAGAGTCCTAGAAACCGCGTTGTTAGATGTTTCATAAGTTTTTCAAACTTGTACAAAGCTCATTGAGACACTTATAAGCACTCATGTTGCATGAAACTTGGTTTAGAGTCTTAGAAATCGCGTTGTCAGATGTTTCATAAGTTCGTCAAACCAGTACAAAGCTCATTGAGACATTTATAAGCACTCATGTTGCATGAAACTTGGTGTAGAGTCCTAGAAACGCGTTGTTAGATGTTTCATAAGTTCGTCAAACTTGTACAAAGCTCATTGAGACACTTATAAGCACTCATGTTGCATGAAACTTAATTTAGAGTCCAAGAAACGCGTTGTTAGATGTTTCATAAGTTCTTTAAACAAGTACAAAGTTCATCGAGACACTTATAAGAATTCATGTATCATGAAACTTGGTTTAGAGTCCTAGAAACGCGTTGTTAGATGTTTCATATATTTGTCAAACTTGTATAAAGCTCATCGAGACACTTATAAGCACTCATGTGGAATGAAACTTGGTTTAGAGTCCTAGAAACGTGTTGTTCGATGTTTCATAAGTTTGTCAAACTAGTACAAAGCTCATTGAGACACTTATAAGCACTCATGTTGAATGAAACTTGGTTTAGAGTCCTAGAAACGCGGTTTTAGATGTTTCATAAGTTCATCAAACTTGTACAAAGCTCATTGAGACACTTATAAACACTCATGTTGAACGAAACTTGGTTTAGAGTCCTAGAAACGCGTTGTTAGATGTTACATAAGTTTGTCAAACTTGTACAAAGCTCATTGAGACACTTATAAGCACTCGTGTTGCATGAAACTTCGTTTAGAATCTTAGAAACTGCGTTGTTAGATGTTTCATAAGTTCGTTAAACTAGTACAACGCTCATTGAGACACATATAAGCACTCATGTTGCATGAAACTTGGTTTAGAGTCCTAGAAACCGCGTTGTTAGATGTTTCATAAGTTCGTCAAACTAGTACAAAGCTCATTGAGACACTTATAAGCACTCATGTTGCATGAAACTTTGTTTAGAGTCCTAGAAACGCATTGTTAGATGTTTCATAAGTTCGTCAAACAAGTACAAAGCTCATTGAGACACTTATAAGCACTCATGTTGCATGAAACTTGGTTTAGAGTCCTAGAAACTGCGTTGTTAGATGTTTCATAATTTCGTCAAACTAGTACAAAGCTCATTGAGACACATATAAGCACTCATGTTTTATGAAACTTGGTTTAGCGTCCTAGAAATGCATTGTTAAATGTTTCATAAGTTTGTCAAACTAGTACAAAGCTCATTGAGACAATTATAAGCACTCATGTTGCATGAAACTTGGTTTAGATTCCTAGAAACGCGTTGTTAGATATTTCATAAGTTCGTCAAACTAGTACAAAGCTCATTGAGACACTTATAAGCACTCATGTTGATTGAAACTTGGTTTAGAGTCCTAGAAACGTGTTGTTAGATGTTTCATAAGTTCATTAAACTTGTACAAAGCTCATTGAGACACTTATAAACACTCATGTTGCATGAAACTTAGTTTAGAGTCCTAGAAACGCGTTGTTAAATGTTTCATAGGTTCGTCAAACTAGTAAAAAGCTCATTGAGACACTTATAAGCACTCATGTTGCATGAAACTTTGTTTAGAGTCCTAGAAATGCGTTGTTAGATGTTTCATAAGTTTGTCAAACTTGTACAAAGCTCATTGAGACAGTTATAAGCACTCATGTTGTATTAAACTTGGGTTAGAGTCCTAGAAACGCATTGTTAATTGTTTCATAAGTTCGTCAAACTAGTACAAAGCTCATTGAGACACTTATAAGCACTCATGTTGAACGAAACTTGGTTTAGAGTCCTAGAAACGCGTTGTTAGATGTTTCATAAGTTCGTCAAACTTGTACAAAGCTCATTGAGACACTTATAAGCACTCATGTTGCATGAAACTTGGTTTAGAGTCCTAGAAACCGCGTTGTTAGATGTTTCATAAGTTCGTCAAACTTGTACAAAGCTCATTGAGACACTTATAAGCACTCATGTTGCATGAAACTTGGTTTAGAGTCTTAGAAATCGCGTTGTCAGATGTTTCATAAGTTCGTCAAACCAGTACAAAGCTCATTGAGACATTTATAAGCACTCATGTTGCATGAAACTTGGTGTAGAGTCCTAGAAATGCGTTGTTAGATGTTTCATAAGTTCGTCAAACTTGTACAAAGCTCATTGAGACACTTATAAGCACTCATGTTGCATGAAACTTAATTTAGAGTCCAAGAAACGCGTTGTTAGATGTTTCATAAGTTCGTCAAACAAGTAAAAAGTTCATCGAGACACTTATAAGAATTCATGTATCATGAAACTTGGTTTAGAGTCCTAGAAACGCGTTGTTAGATGTTTCATATATTTGTCAAACTTGTACAAAGCTCATCGAGACACTTATAAGCACTCATGTGGAATGAAACTTGGTTTAGAGTCCTAGAAACGTGTTGTTCGATGTTTCATATGTTTGTCAAACTAGTACAAAGCTCATTGAGACACTTATAAGCACTCATGTTGAATGAAACTTGGTTTAGATTCCTAGAAACGCGGTTTTAGATGTTTCATAAGTTCATCAAACTTGTACAAAGCTCATTGAGACACTTATAAACACTCATGTTGAACGAAACTTGGTTTAGAGTCCTAGAAACGCGTTGTTAGATGTTACATAAGTTTGTCAAACTTGTACAAAGCTCATTGAGACACTTATAAGCACTCGTGTTGCATGAAACTTCGTTTAGAATCTTAGAAAACGCGTTGTTAGATGTTTCATAAGTTCGTTAAACTAGTACAACGCTCATTGAGACACATATAAGCACTCATGTTGCATGAAACTTGGTTTAGAGTCCTAGAAACCGCGTTGTTAGATGTTTCATAAGTTCGTCAAACTAGTACAAAGCTCATTGAGACACTTATAAGCACTCATGTTGCATGAAACTTTGTTTAGAGTCCTAGAAACGCATTGTTAGATGTTTCATGAAAGTTCGTCATCAAACAAGTACAAAGCTCATTGAGACACTTATAAGCACTCATGTTGCATGAAACTTGGTTTAGAGTCCTAGAAACTGCGTTGTTAGATGTTTCATAATTTCGTCAAACTAGTACAAAGCTCATTGAGACACATATAAGCACTCATGTTGCATGAATCTTGGTTCAGAGTCCTAGAAACCGCGTTGTTAGTTGTTTCATATGTTCATCAAACTTGTACAAAGCTCATTGAGACACTTATAAGGACTCATGTTGCATGAAACTTGGTTTAGAGTCCTAGAAACGCGTTGTTAGATGTTTAATAAGTTCGTTAAACTAGTACAAAGCTCATTGAAACACTTATAAGCACTCATGTTGCATGAAACTTGGTTTAGAGTCCTAGAAACGAGTTGTTAAACGTTTCATAAGTTCGTAAAACTTGTACAAAGCTCATTGAGACACTTATAAGCACTCATGTTGAATCAAACTTGGTTTAGAGTCCTAGAAACGCGTTGTTAGATGTTTCATAAGTTCGTCAACCTAGTACAAAGCTCATTGAGACACTTATAAGCACTCATGTTGTATGAAACTTGGTTTAGCGTCCTAGAAATGCATTGTTAAATGTTTCATAAGTTTGTCAAACTAGTACAAAGCTCATTGAGACAATTATAAGCACTCATGTTGCATGAAACTTGGTTTAGAGTCCTAGAAACGAGTTGTTAGATGTTTCATAAGTTCGTCAAACTTGTACAAAGCTCATTGAGACACTTATAAGCACTCATGTTGCATGAAACTTAGTTTAGAGTCCTAGAAACGCGTTGTTCGATGTTTCATAAGTTCGTCAAACTAGTACAACGCTCATTGAGACACTTATAAGCACTCATGTAGCATGAAACTTGGTTTAGGGTCCTAGAAACTGCATTGTTAGATGTTTCATAAGTTCGTCAAACTAGTACGAAGCTTATTGAGACACTTATAAGCACTCATGTTGCATGAAACTTAGTTTAGAGTCCTAGAAACGCTTTGTTAGATGTTTCATAAGTTCGTCAAACTTGTACAAAGCTCATTGAGACGCTTATAAGCACTCATGTTGCATGATACTTTGTTTAGAGTCCTAGAAATGCGTTGTTAGATGTTTCATAAGTTTGTCAAACTTGTACAAAGCTCCTTGAGACACTTATAAGAACTCATTTTGCATGAAACTTGGTTTAGAGTCCTAGAAACCGCGTTGTTAGATGTTTCATAAGTTCGTTAAACTAGTACAACGCTCATTGAGACACATATAAGCACTCATGTTGCATGAAACTTGATTTAGAGTCCTAGAAACGCGTTGTTAGATGTTTCATAAGTTCGTCAAACTTGTAAAAAGCTCATTGAGACGCTTATAAGCACTCATGTTGCATGAAACTTTGTTTAGAGTCCTAGAAACGCGTTGTTAGATGTTTCATAACTTTGTCAAACTTGTACAAAGCTCATCGAGACACTTATAAGCACTCATGTGGAATGAAACTTGGTTTAGAGTCCTAGAAACGTGTTGTTCGATGTTTCATAAGTTTGTCAAACTAGTACAAAGCTCATTGAGACACTTATAAGCACTCATGTTGCATGAAACTTGGTTTAGAGTCCTAGAAACGAGTTGTTAGATGTTTCATAAGTTCGTCAAACTAGTACAAAGCTCATTGAGACACTTATAAGCACTCATGTTGAATGAAACTTGGTTTAAAGTCCTAGAAACGCGTTGTTAGATGTTTCATAAGTTCATCAAACTTGTACAAAGCTCATTGAGACACTTATAAACACTCATGTTGCATGAAACTTAGTTTAGAGTCCTAGAAACGCGTTGTTAGATGTTTCATAAGTTCGTCAAACTTGTACAAAGCTCATTGAGACGCTTATAAGCACTCATGTTGCATGAAACTTGGTTTAGAGTCCTAGAAACCGCGTTGTTAGATGTTTCATAAGTTCGTCAAACTTGTACAAAGCTCATTGAGACACTTATAAGCACTCGTGTTGCATGAAACTTCGTTTAGAATCATAGAAACCGCGTTGTTAGATGTTTCATAAGTTCGTTAAACTAGTACAACGCTCATTGAGACACTTATAAGCACTGATGTTGCATGAAACTTGGTTTAGAGTCCTAGAAACCGTGTTGTTAGATGTTTCATAAGTTCGTCAAACTAGTACAAAGCTCATTGAAACACTTATAAGCACTCATGTTGTATTAAACTTGGTTTAGAGTCCTAGAAACGCATTGTTAAATGTTTCATAAGTTCGTCAAACTAGAACAAAGCTCATCGAGACACTTATAAGCACTCATGTTGAACGAAACTTGGTTTAGAGTCCTAGAAACGCGTTGTTAGATGTTTCATAAGTTCGTCAAACTTGTACAAAGCTCATTTAGACACTTATAAGCATTCATGTTGCATGAAACTTGGTGTAGATTCCTAGAAACGCGTTGTTCGATGTTTCATAAGTTCGTCAAACAAGTACAAAGCTCATTGAGACACTTATAAGCACTCATGTTGCATGAAACTTTGTTTAGAGTCCTAGAAACGTGTTGTTAGATTTTTCATAAGTTCGTCAAACTAGTACAAAGCTCATTGAGACACTTATAAGCACTCATGTTGAACGAAACTTGGTTTAGAGTCCTAGAAACGCGTTGTTAGATGTTTCATAAGTTCGTCAAACTTTTACAAAGCTCATTTAGACACTTATAAGCACTCATGTTGCATGAAACTTGGTTTAGAGTCCTAGAAACCGCATTGTTAGATGTTTCATAAGTTTTTCAAACTTGTACAAAGCTCATTGAGACACTTATAAGCACTCATGATGCATGGAACTTGGTTTAGAGTCTTAGAAATCGCGTTGTTAGATGTTTCATAAGTTCGTCAAGCCAGTACAAAGCTCATTGAGACATTTATAAGCACTCATGTTGCATGAAACTTGGTGTAGAGTCTAGAAACGCGTTGTTAGATGTTTCATAAGTTCGTCAAACTTGTACAAAGCTCATTGAGACACTTATAAGCACTCATGTTGCATGAAACTTGGTTTAGAGTCGAAGAAACGTGTTGTTAGATGTTTCATAAGTTCGTCAAACAAGTACAAAGTTCATCGAGACACTTATAAGAATTCATGTATCATGAAACTTGGTTTAGAGTCGTAGAAACGCGTTGTTAGATGTTTCATAAATTTGTCAAACTTGTACAAAGCTCATCGAGACACTTATAAGCACTCATGTGGAATGAAACTTGGTTTAGAGTCCTAGAAACGTGTTGTTCTATGTTTCATAAGTTTGTCAAACTAGTACAAAGCTCATTGAGACACTTATAAGCACTCATGTTGCATGAAACTTGGTTTAGCGTCCTAGAAATGCATTGTTAAATGTTTCATAAATTTGTCAAACTAGTTCAAAGCTCATTGAGACAATTATAAGCACTCATGTTGCATGAAACTTGGTTTAGAGTCCTAGAAACGAGTTGTTAGATGTTTCATAAGTTCGTCAAACTTGTACAAAGCTCATTGAGACACTTATAAGCACTCATGTTGCATGAAACTTAGTTTAGAGTCATAGAAACGCGTTGTTCGATGTTTCATAAGTTTGTCAAACTAGTACAAAGCTCATTGAGACACTTATAAGCACTCATGTAGCATGAAACTTGGTTTAGGGTCCTAGAAACTGCATTGTTAGATGTTTCATAAGTTCGTCAAACTTGTACAAAGCTCATTGAGACACTTATAAACACTCATGTTGCATGAAACTTAGTTTAGAGTCCTAGAAACGCGTTGTTAGATGTTTCATAAGTTCGTCAAACTTTTACAAAGCTCATTGAGGAACTTATAAGCACTCATGTTGCATGAAACTTGGTTTAGAGTCCTAGAAACCGCGTTGTTAGATGTTTCATAAGTTCGTCAAACTAGTACAAAGCTCATTGAGACACTTATAAGCACTCAAGTTGCATGAAACTTTGTTTAGATTCCTAGAAACTCGTTGTTAGATGTTTCATAAGTTCGTCAAACAAGTACAAAGCTCATTGAGACACTTATAAGCACTCATGTTGCATGAAACTTTGTTAGAATCTTAGAAACCGCATTGTTAGATGTTTCATAAGTTCGTCAAACTAGTACAAAGCTCATTGAGACACATATAAGCACTCATGTTGCATGAATCATGGTTCAGAGTCCTACAAACCGCGTTGTTAGTTGTTTCATATGTTCGTCAAACTTGTACAAAGCTCATTGAGACACTTATAAGCACTCATGTTGCATGAAACTTGGTTTAGAGTCCTAGAAACGCGTTGTTAGACGTTTCATAAGTTCGTTAAACTAGTACAAAGCTCATTGAGACACTTATAAGCACTCATGTTGCATGAAACTTGGTTTAGAGTCCTAGAAACGAGTTGTTAGACGTTTCATAAGTTCGTAAAACTTGTACAAAGCTCATTGAGACACTTATAAGCACTCATGTTGATTCCAACTTGGTTTAGAGTCCTAGAAACGCGTTGTTAGATGTTTCATAAGTTCGTCAAACTAGTACAAAGCTCATTGAGACACTTATAAGCACTCATGTTGTATGAAACTTGGTTTAGCGTCCTAGAAATGCATTGTTAAATGTTTCATAAGTTTGTCAAACTAGTACAAAGCTCATTGAGACAATTATAAGCACTCATGTTGCATGAAAATTGGTTTAGAGTCCTAGAAACGCGTTGTTAGATATTTCATAAGTTCGTCAAACTAGTACAAAGCTCATTGAGACACTTATAAGCACTCATGTTGAATGAAACTTGGTTTAGAGTCCTAGAAACGCGTTGTTAGATGTTTCATAAGTTCATCAAACTTGTACAAAGCTCATTGAGACACTTATAAACACTCATGTTGCATGAAACATAGTTTTGAGTCCTAGAAACGCGTTGCTCGATGTTTCATAAGTTCGTCAAACTAGTACAAATCTCATTGAGACACTTATAAGCACTCATGTAGCATGAAACTTGGTTTAGGGTCCTAGAAACTGCGTTGTTAGATGTTTCATAAGTTCGTCAAACTAGTACGAAGCTTATTGAGACACTTATAAGCACTCATGTTGCATGAAACTTAGTTTAGAGTCCTAGAAACGCTTTGTTAGATGTTTCATAAGTTCGTCAAACTTGTACAAAGCTCATTGAGACGCTTATAAGCACTCATGTTGCATGATACTTTGTTTAGAGTCCTAGAAATGCGTTGTTAGATGTTTCATAAGTTTGTCAAACTTGTACAAAGCTCCTTGAGACAATTATAAGAACTCATTTTGCATGAAACTTGGTTTAGAGTCCTAGAAACCGCGTTGTTAGATGTTTCATAAGTTCGTCAAACTTGTACAAAGCTCATTGAGATGCTTATAAGCACTCATGTTGCATGAAACTTTGTTTAGAGTCCTAGAAACGCGTTGTTAGATGTTTCATAAATTTGTCAAACTTGTACAAAGCGCATCGAGACACTTATAAGCACTCATGTGGAATGAAACTTGGTTTAGAGTCCTAGAAACGTGTTGTTCGATGTTTCATAAGTTTGTCAAACTAGTACAAAGCTCATTGAGACACTTATAAGCACTCATGTTGCATGAAACTTGGTTTAGCGTCCTAGAAATGCATTGTTAAATGTTTCATAAATTTGTCAAACTAGTTCAAAGCTCATTGAGACAATTATAAGCACTCATGTTGCATGAAACTTGGTTTAGAGTCCTAGAAACGAGTTGTTAGATGTTTCATAAGTTCGTCAAACTTGTACAAAGCTCATTGAGACACTTATAAGCACTCATGTTGCATGAAACTTAGTTTAGAGTCATAGAAACGCGTTGTTCGATGTTTCATAAGTTTGTCAAACTAGTACAAAGCTCATTGAGACACTTATAAGCACTCATGTAGCATGAAACTTGGTTTAGGGTCCTAGAAACTGCATTGTTAGATGTTTCATAAGTTCGTCAAACTTGTACAAAGCTCATTGAGACACTTATAAACACTCATGTTGCATGAAACTTAGTTTAGAGTCCTAGAAACGCGTTGTTAGATGTTTCATAAGTTCGTCAAACTTGTACAAAGCTCATTGAGACGCTTATAAGCACTCATGTTGCATGAAACTTGGTTTAGAGTCCTAGAAACCGCGTTGTTAGATGTTTCATAAGTTCGTCAAACTTGTACAAAGCTCATTGAGACACTTATAAGCACTCGTGTTGCATGAAACTTCGTTTAGAATCTTAGAAACCGCGTTGTTAGATGTTTCATAAGTTCGTTAAACTACAACGCTCATTGAGACACATATAAGCACTCATGTTGCATGAAACTTGGTTTAGAGTCCTAGAAACCGCGTTGTTAGATGTTTCATAAGTTCGTCAAACTAGTACAAAGCTCATTGAGACACTTATAAGCACTCATGTTGCATGAAACTTTGTTTAGATTCCTAGAAACTCGTTGTTAGATGTTTCATAAGTTCGTCAAACAAGTACAAAGCTCATTGAGACACTTATAAGCACTCATGTTGCATGAAACTTCGTTAGAATCTTAGAAACCGCATTGTTAGATGTTTCATAAGTTCGTCAAACTAGTACAAAGCTCATTGAGACACATATAAGCACTCATGTTGCATGAATCATGGTTCAGAGTCCTACAAACCGCGTTGTTAGTTGTTTCATATGTTCGTCAAACTTGTACAAAGCTCATTGAGACACTTATAAGTACTCATGTTGCATGAAACTTGGTTTAGAGTCCTAGAAACGCGTTGTTAGACGTTTGATAAGTTCGTTAAACTAGTACAAAGCTCATTGAGACACTTATAAGCACTCATGTTGCATGAAACTTGGTTTAGAGTCCTAGAAACGAGTTGTTAGACGTTTCATAAGTTCGTAAAACTTGTACAAAGCTCATTGAGACACTTATAAGCACTCATGTTGATTCCAACTTGGTTTAGAGTCCTAGAAAGACGTTGTTAGATGTTTCATAAGTTCGTCAAACTAGTACAAAGCTCATTGAGACACTTATAAGCACTCATGTTGAATGACACTTGGTTTAAAGTCCTAGAAACGCGTTGTTAGATGTTTCATAAGTTCGTCAAACTTGTACAAAGCTCATTGAGACACTTATAAACACTCATGTTGCATGAAACTCAGTTTAGAGTCCTAGAAACGCGTTGTTAGATGTTTCATAAGTTCGTCAAACTTGTACAAAGCTCATTGAGACGCTTATAAGCACTCAAGTTGCATGAAACTTGGTTTAGAGTCCTAGAAACCGCGTTGTTAGATGTTTCATAAGTTCGTCAAACTTGTACAAAGCTCATTGAGACACTTATAAGCACTCGTGTTGCATGAAACTTCGTTTAGAATCTTAGAAACCGCGTTGTTAGATGTTTCATAAGTTCGTTAAACTAGTACAACGCTCATTGAGACACTTATAAGCACTGATGTTGCATGAAACTTGGTTTAGAGTCCTAGAAACCGTGTTGTTAGATGTTTCATAAGTTCGTCAAACTAGTACAAAGCTCATTTAAACACTTATAAGTACTCATGTTGTATGAAACTTGGCTTAGAGTCCTAGAAAAGCGTTGTTAGATGTTTCATAAGTTCGTCAAACTTGTACAAAGCTCATTGAAACACTTATAAGCACTCATGTTGTATTAAACTTGGTTTAGAGTCCTAGAAACGCATTGTTAAATGTTTCATAAGTTCGTCAAACTAGAACAAAGCTCATTGAGACACTTATAAGCACTCATGTTGAACGAAACTTGGTTTAGAGTCCTAGAAACGCGTTGTTAGATGTTTCATAAGTTCGTCAAACTTGTACAAAGCTCATTTAGACACTTATAAGCATTCATGTTGCATGAAACTTGGTGTAGATTCCTAGAAACGCGTTGTTCGATGTTTCATAAGTTCGTCAAACAAGTACAAAGCTCATTGAGACACTTATAAGCACTCATGTTGCATGAAACTTTGTTTAGAGTCCTAGAAACGTGTTGTTAGATTTTTCATAAGTTCGTCAAACTAGTACAAAGCTCATTGAGACACTTATAAGCACTCATGTTGAACGAAACTTGGTTTAGAGTCCTAGAAACGCGTTGTTAGATGTTTCATAAGTTCGTCAAACTTTTACAAAGCTCATTTAGACACTTATAAGCACTCATGTTGCATGAAACTTGGTTTAGAGTCCTAGAAACCGCATTGTTAGATGTTTCATAATTTTTTCAAACTTGTACAAAGCTCATTGAGACACTTATAAGCACTCATGTTGCATGGAACTTGGTTTAGAGTCTTAGAAATCGCGTTGTTAGATGTTTCATAAGTTCGTCAAGCCAGTACAAAGCTCATTGAGACATTTATAAGCACTCATGTTGCATGAAATTTGGTGTAGAGTCCTAGAAACGCGTTGTTAGATGTTTCATAAGTTCGTCAAACTAGTACAAAGCTCATTGAGACACTTATAAGCACTCATGTTGCATGAAACTTGGTTTAGAGTCGAAGAAACGCGTTGTTAGATGTTTCATAAGTTCGTCAAACAAGTACAAAGTTCATCGAGACACTTATAAGAATTCATGTATCATGAAACTTGGTTTAGAGTCGTAGAAACGCGTTGTTAGATGTTTCATAAATTTGTCAAAATTGTACAAAGCTCATCGAGACACTTATAAGCACTCATGTGGAACGAAACTTGGTTTAGAGTCCTAGAAACGTGTTGTTCGATGTTTCATAAGTTTGTCAAACTAGTACAAAGCTCATTGAGACACTTATAAGCACTCATGTTGCATGAAACTTGGTTTAGCGTCCTAGAAATGCATTGTTAAATGTTTCATAAGTTTGTCAAACTAGTACAAAGCTCATTGAGACAATTATAAGCACTCATGTTGCAAGAAACTTGGTTTAGAGTCCTAGAAACGAGTTGTTAGATGTTTCATAAATTCGTCAAACTTGTACAAAGCTCATTGAGACACTTATAAGCACTCATGTTGCATGAAACTTAGTTTAGAGTCCTAGAAACGCGTTGTTCGATGTTTCATAAGTTTGTCAAACTAGTACAAAGCTCATTGAGACACTTATAAGCACTCATGTAGCATGAAACTTGGTTTAGGGTCCTAGAAATTGCATTGTTAGATGTTTCATAAGTTCGTCAAACTTGTACAAAGCTCATTGAGACACTTATAAACACTCATGTTGCATGAAACTTAGTTTAGAGTCCTAGAAACGCGTTGTTAGATGTTTCATAAGTTCGTCAAACTTGTACAAAGCTCATTGAGACGCTTATAAGCACTCATGTTGCATGAAACTTGGTTTAGAGTCCTAGAAACGCGTTGTTAGACGTTTGATAAGTTCGTTAAACTAGTACAAAGCTCATTGAGACACTTATAAGCACTCATGTTGCATGAAACTTGGTTTAGAGTCCTAGAAACGAGTTGTTAGACGTTTCATAAGTTCGTAAAACTTGTACAAAGCTCATTGAGACACTTATAAGCACTCATGTTGATTCCAACTTGGTTTAGAGTCCTAGAAAGACGTTGTTAGATGTTTCATAAGTTCGTCAAACTAGTACAAAGCTCATTGAGACACTTATAAGCACTCATGTTGAATGACACTTGGTTTAAAGTCCTAGAAACGCGTTGTTAGATGTTTCATAAGTTCGTCAAACTTGTACAAAGCTCATTGAGACACTTATAAACACTCATGTTGCATGAAACTCAGTTTAGAGTCCTAGAAACGCGTTGTTAGATGTTTCATAAGTTCGTCAAACTTGTACAAAGCTCATTGAGACGCTTATAAGCACTCAAGTTGCATGAAACTTGGTTTAGAGTCCTAGAAACCGCGTTGTTAGATGTTTCATAAGTTCGTCAAACTTGTACAAAGCTCATTGAGACACTTATAAGCACTCGTGTTGCATGAAACTTCGTTTAGAATCTTAGAAACCGCGTTGTTAGATGTTTCATAAGTTCGTTAAACTAGTACAACGCTCATTGAGACACTTATAAGCACTGATGTTGCATGAAACTTGGTTTAGAGTCCTAGAAACCGTGTTGTTAGATGTTTCATAAGTTCGTCAAACTAGTACAAAGCTCATTTAAACACTTATAAGTACTCATGTTGTATGAAACTTGGCTTAGAGTCCTAGAAAAGCGTTGTTAGATGTTTCATAAGTTCGTCAAACTTGTACAAAGCTCATTGAAACACTTATAAGCACTCATGTTGTATTAAACTTGGTTTAGAGTCCTAGAAACGCATTGTTAAATGTTTCATAAGTTCGTCAAACTAGAACAAAGCTCATTGAGACACTTATAAGCACTCATGTTGAACGAAACTTGGTTTAGAGTCCTAGAAACGCGTTGTTAGATGTTTCATAAGTTCGTCAAACTTGTACAAAGCTCATTTAGACACTTATAAGCATTCATGTTGCATGAAACTTGGTGTAGATTCCTAGAAACGCGTTGTTCGATGTTTCATAAGTTCGTCAAACAAGTACAAAGCTCATTGAGACACTTATAAGCACTCATGTTGCATGAAACTTTGTTTAGAGTCCTAGAAACGTGTTGTTAGATTTTTCATAAGTTCGTCAAACTAGTACAAAGCTCATTGAGACACTTATAAGCACTCATGTTGAACGAAACTTGGTTTAGAGTCCTAGAAACGCGTTGTTAGATGTTTCATAAGTTCGTCAAACTTTTACAAAGCTCATTTAGACACTTATAAGCACTCATGTTGCATGAAACTTGGTTTAGAGTCCTAGAAACCGCATTGTTAGATGTTTCATAATTTTTTCAAACTTGTACAAAGCTCATTGAGACACTTATAAGCACTCATGTTGCATGGAACTTGGTTTAGAGTCTTAGAAATCGCGTTGTTAGATGTTTCATAAGTTCGTCAAGCCAGTACAAAGCTCATTGAGACATTTATAAGCACTCATGTTGCATGAAATTTGGTGTAGAGTCCTAGAAACGCGTTGTTAGATGTTTCATAAGTTCGTCAAACTAGTACAAAGCTCATTGAGACACTTATAAGCACTCATGTTGCATGAAACTTGGTTTAGAGTCGAAGAAACGCGTTGTTAGATGTTTCATAAGTTCGTCAAACAAGTACAAAGTTCATCGAGACACTTATAAGAATTCATGTATCATGAAACTTGGTTTAGAGTCGTAGAAACGCGTTGTTAGATGTTTCATAAATTTGTCAAAATTGTACAAAGCTCATCGAGACACTTATAAGCACTCATGTGGAATGAAACTTGGTTTAGAGTCCTAGAAACGTGTTGTTCGATGTTTCATAAGTTTGTCAAACTAGTACAAAGCTCATTGAGACACTTATAAGCACTCATGTTGCATGAAACTTGGTTTAGCGTCCTAGAAATGCATTGTTAAATGTTTCATAAGTTTGTCAAACTAGTACAAAGCTCATTGAGACAATTATAAGCACTCATGTTGCATGAAACTTGGTTTAGAGTCCTAGAAACGAGTTGTTAGATGTTTCATAAATTCGTCAAACTTGTACAAAGCTCATTGAGACACTTATAAGCACTCATGTTGCATGAAACTTAGTTTAGAGTCCTAGAAACGCGTTGTTCGATGTTTCATAAGTTTGTCAAACTAGTACAAAGCTCATTGAGACACTTATAAGCACTCATGTAGCATGAAACTTGGTTTAGGGTCCTAGAAACTGCATTGTTAGATGTTTCATAAGTTCGTCAAACTTGTACAAAGCTCATTGAGACACTTATAAACACTCATGTTGCATGAAACTTAGTTTAGAGTCCTAGAAACGCGTTGTTAGATGTTTCATAAGTTCGTCAAACTTGTACAAAGCTCATTGAGACGCTTATAAGCACTCATGTTGCATGAAACTTGGTTTAGAGTCCTAGAAACCGCGTTGTTAGATGTTTCATAAGTTCGTCAAACTTGTACAAAGCTCATTGAGACACTTATAAGCACTCGTGTTGCATGAAACTTCGTTTAGAATATTAGAAACCGCGTTGTTAGATGTTTCATAAGTTCGTTAAACTACAACGCTCATTGAGACACATATAAGCACTCATGTTGCATGAAACTTGGTTTAGAGTCCTAGAAACCGCGTTGTTAGATGTTTCATAAGTTCGTCAAACTAGTACAAAGCTCATTGAGACACTTATAAGCACTCAAGTTGCATGAAACTTTGTTTAGATTGCTAGAAACTCGTTGTTAGATGTTTCATAAGTTCGTCAAACAAATACAAAGCTCATTGAGACACTTATAAGCACTCATGTTGCATGAAACTTCGTTAGAATCTTAGAAACCGCATTGTTAGATGTTTCATAAGTTCGTCAAACTAGTACAAAGCTCATTGAGACATATATAAGCACTCATGTTGCATGAATCATGGTTCAGAGTCCTACAAACCGCGTTGTTAGTTGTTTCATATGTTCGTCAAACTTGTACAAAGCTCATTGAGACACTTATAAGCACTCATGTTGCATGAAACTTGGTTTAGAGTCCTAGAAACGCGTTGTTAGACGTTTCATAAGTTCGTTAAACTAGTACAAAGCTCATTGAGACACTTATAAGCACTCATGTTGCATGAAACTTGGTTTAGAGTCCTAGAAACGAGTTGTTAGACGTTTCATAAGTTCGTAAAACTTGTACAAAGCTCATTGAGACACTTATAAGCACTCATGTTGATTCCAACTTGGTTTAGAGTCCTAGAAACGCGTTGTTAGATGTTTCATAAGTTCGTCAAACTAGTACAAAGTTCATTGAGACACTTATAAGCACTCATGTTGTATGAAACTTGGTTTAGCGTCCTAGAAATGCATTGTTAAATGTTTCATAAGTTTGTCAAACTAGTACAAAGCTCATTGAGACAATTATAAGCACTCATGTTGCATGAAACTTGGTTTAGAGTCCTAGAAACGCGTTGTTAGATATTTCATAAGTTCGTCAAACTAGTACAAAGCTCATTGAGACACTTATAAGCACTCATGTTGAATGAAACTTGGTTTAGAGTCCTAGAAACGCGTTGTTAGATGTTTCATAAGTTCATCAAACTTGTACAAAGCTCATTGAGACACTTATAAACACTCATGTTGCATGAAACTTAGTTTTGAGTCCTAGAAACGCGTTGCTCGATGTTTCATAAGTTCGTCAAACTAGTACAAATCTCATTGAGACACTTATAAGCACTCATGTAGCAAGAAACTTGGTTTAGGGTCCTAGAAACTTCGTCAAACTAGTACGAAGCTTATTGAGACACTTATAAGCACTCATGTTGCATGAAACTTAGTTTAGAGTCCTAGAAACGCTTTGTTAGATGTTTCATAAGTTCGTCAAACTTGTACAAAGCTCATTGAGACGCTTATAAGCACTCATGTTGCATGATACTTTGTTTAGAGTCCTAGAAATGCGTTGTTAGATGTTTCATAAGTTTGTCAAACTTGTACAAAGCTCCTTGAGACAATTATAAGAACTCATTTTGCATGAAACTTAGTTTAGAGTCCTAGAAACCGCGTTGTTAGATGTTTCATAAGTTCGTCAAACTTGTACAAAGCTCATTGAGACGCTTATAAGCACTCATGTTGCATGAAACTTTGTTTAGAGTCCTAGAAACGCGTTGTTAGATGTTTCATAAATTTATCAAACTTGTACAAAGCTCATCGAAACACTTATAAGCACTCATGTGGAATGAAACTTGGTTTAGAGTCCTAGAAACGTGTTGTTCGATGTTTCATAAGTTTGTCAAACTAGTACAAAGCTCATTGAGACACTTATACGCACTCATGTTGCATGAAACTTGGTTTAGAGTCTTAGAAACGAGTTGTTAGATGTTTCATAAGTTCGTCAAACTAGTACAAAGCTCATTGAGACACTTATAAGCACTCATGTTAAATGAAACTTGGTTTAGAGTCCTAGAAACGCGTTGTTAGATGTTTCATAAGTTCATCAAACTTGTACAAAGCTCATTGAGACACTTATAAACACTCTTGTTGCATGAAACTTAGTTTAGAGTCCTAGAAACGCGTTGTTAGATGTTTCATAAGTTCGTCAAACTTGTACAAAGCTCATTGAGATGCTTATAAGCACTCATGTTGCATGAAACTTGGTTTAGAGTCCTAGTAACCGCGTTGTTTGATGTTTCATAAGTTCGTCAAACTTGTACAAAGCTCATTGAGACACTTATAAGCACTCGTGTTGCATGAAACTTCGTTTAGAATCTTAGAAACCGCGTTGTTAGATGTTTCATAAGTTCGTTAAACTAGTACAACGCTCATTGAGACACTTATAAGCACTGATGTTGCATGAAACTTGGTTTAGAGTCCTAGAAACCGTGTTGTTAGATGTTTCATAAGTTCGTCAAACTAGTACAAAGCTCATTGAAACACTTATAAGTACTCATGTTGTATGAAACTTGGCTTAGAGTCCTAGAAAAGCGTTCTTAGATGTTTCATAAGTTAGTCAAACTTGTACAACGCTCATTGAGACACTTATAAGCACTCATGTTGTATTAAACTTGGTTTAGAGTCCTAGAAACGCATTATTAAATGTTTCATAAGTTCGTCAAACTAGTACAAAGCTCATTGAGACACTTATAAGCACTCATGTTGAACGAAACTTGGTTTAGAGTCCTAGAAACGCGTTGTTAGATGTTTCATAAGTTCGACAAACTTGTACAAAGCTCATTTAGACACTTGTAAGCATTCATGTTGCATGAAACTTGGTTTAGAGTCCTAGAAACGCGTTGTTCGATGTTTCATAATTTGTCAAACTAGTACAAAGCTCATTGAGACACTTATAAGCACTCATGTTGCATGAAACTTCGTTTAGAGTCCTAGAAACGTGTTGTTAGATGTTTCATAAGTTCGTCAAACTAGTACAAAGCTCATTGAGACACTTATAAGCACTCATGTTGAACGAAACTTGGTTTAGAGTCCTAGAAACGCGTTGTTAGATGTTTCATAAGTTCGTCAAACTTGTACAAAGCTCATTTAGACACTTATAAGCACTCATGTTTCATGAAACTTGGTTTAGAGTCCTAGAAACCGCGTTGTTAGATGTTTCATAAGTTTTTCAAACTTGTACAAAGCTCATTGAGACACTTATAAGCACTCATGTTGCATGAAACTTGGTTTAGAGTCTTAGAAATCGCGTTGTTAGATGTTTCATAAGTTCGTCAAACCAGTATAAAACTCATTGAGACATTTATAAGCATTCATGTTGCATGAAACTTGGTGTAGAGTCCTAGAAACACGTTGTTAGATGTTTCATAAGTTCGTCAAACTTGTACAAAGCTCATTGAGACACTTATAAGCACTCATGTTGCATGAAACTTGGTTTAGAGTCCTAGAAACGCGTTGTTAGATGTTTCATAAGTTCGTCAAACAAGTACAAAGTTCATCGAGACACTTATAAGAATTCATGTATCATGAAACTTATTTTAGAGTCCAAAAAATGCGTTGTTAGATGTTTCATAAGTTCGTCAAACTAGTACAACGCTCATTGAGACACATATAAGCACTCATGTTGCATGAAACTTGATTTAGAGTCCTAGAAACGCGTTGTTAGATGTTTCATAAGTTCGTCAAACTTGTACAAAGCTCATTGAGACACTTATAAGCACTCATGTTGTATGAAACTTGGTTTAGAGTCCTAGAACCCGCGTTGTTAGATGTTTCATATATTCGTCAAACTTGTACAAAGCTCATTGAGACACTTATAAGCACTCATGTTGCGTGAAACTTAGTTTAGAGTCCTAGAAACCGTGTTGTTAGATGTTTCATAAGTTCGTCAAACTTGTACAAAGCTCATTGAGACACTTATAAGCACTCATGTTGCATGAAACTTGGTTTAGAGTCCTAGAAACCGCGTTGTTTGATGTTTCATAAGTTCGTCAAACTTGTACAAAGCTCATTGAGACACTTATAAGCACTCGTGTTGCATGAAACTTCGTTTAGAATCTTAGAAACCGCGTTGTTAGATGTTTCATAAGTTCGTTAAACTAGTACAACGCTCATTGAGACACTTATAAGCACTGATGTTGCATGAAACTTGGTTTAGAGTCCTAGAAACCGTGTTGTTAGATGTTTCATAAGTTCGTCAAACTAGTACAAAGCTCATTGAAACACTTATAAGTACTCATGTTGTATGAAACTTGGCTTAGAGTCCTAGAAAAGCGTTCTTAGATGTTTCATAAGTTCGTCAAACTTGTACAACGCTCATTGAGACACTTATAAGCACTCATGTTGTATTAAACTTGGTTTAGAGTCCTAGAAACGCATTATTAAATGTTTCATAAGTTCGTCAAACTAGTACAAAGCTCATTGAGACACTTATAAGCACTCATGTTGAACGAAACTTGGTTTAGAGTCCTAGAAACGCGTTGTTAGATGTTTCATAAGTTCGTCAAACTTGTACAAAGCTCATTTAGACACTTATAAGCATTCATGTTGCATGAAACTTGGTTTAGAGTCCTAGAAACGCGTTGTTCGATGTTTCATAATTTGTCAAACTAGTACAAAGCTCATTGAGACACTTATAAGCACTCATGTTGCATGAAACTTGGTTTAGAGTCCTAGAAACGTGTTGTTAGATGTTTCATAAGTTCGTCAAACTAGTACAAAGCTCATTGAGACACTTATAAGCACTCATGTTGAACGAAACTTGGTTTAGAGTCCTAGAAACGCGTTGTTAGATGTTTCATAAGTTCGTCAAACTTTTACAAAGCTCATTTAGACACTTATAAGCACTCATGTTTCATGAAACTTGGTTTAGAGTCCTAGAAACCGCGTTGTTAGATGTTTCATAAGTTTTTCAAACTTGTACAAAGCTCATTGAGACACTTATAAGCACTCATGTTGCATGAAACTTGGTTTAGAGTCTTAGAAATCGCGTTGTTAGATGTTTCATAAGTTCGTCAAACCAGTATAAAGCTCATTGAGACATTTATAAGCATTCATGTTGCATGAAACTTGGTGTAGAGTCCTAGAAACACGTTGTTAGATGTTTCATAAGTTCGTCAAACTTGTACAAAGCTCATTGAGACACTTATAAGCACTCATGTTCCATGAAACTTGGTTTAGAGTCCTAGAAACGCGTTGTTAGATGTTTCATAAGTTCGTCAAACAAGTACAAAGTTCATCGAGACACTTATAAGAATTCATGTATCATGAAACTTATTTTAGAGTCCAAAAAATGCGTTGTTAGATGTTTCATAAGTTCGTCAAACTAGTACAACGCTCATTGAGACACATATAAGCACTCATGTTGCATGAAACTTGATTTAGAGTCCTAGAAACGCGTTGTTAGATGTTTCATAAGTTCGTCAAACTTGTACAAAGTTCATTGAGACACTTATAAGCACTCATGTTGTATGAAACTTGGTTTAGAGTCCTAGAACCCACGTTGTTAGATGTTTCATATATTTGTCAAACTAGTCAAAAGCTCATTGAGACACTTATAAGCACTCATGTTGCGTGAAACTTAGTTTAGAGTCCTAGAAACCGTGTTGTTAGATGTTTCGTAAGTTCGTCAAACTTGTACAAAGCTCATTGAGACACTTATAAGCACTCATGTTGCATGAAACTTTGTTTAGAGTCCTAGAAACGCGTTGTTAGATGTTTCATAAGTTCTTCAAACTAGTACAAAGCTCATTGATACACATATAAGTACTCATGTTGCATGAAACTTGGTTTAGAGTCCTAGAAACGCGTTGTTAGATGTTTCATAAGTTCGTCAAACTAGTACAAAGCTCAGTGAGACACTTATAAGCACTCATGTTGCATGAAACTTGGTTTAGTGTCCTAGAAACGCGTTGTTAGATGTTTCATAAGTTCGTCAAACAAGTACAAAGCTCATTGAGACACTTATGAGCACTCATGTTGCATGAAACTTGGTTTAGGGTCCTAGAAACTGCGTTGTTAGATGTTTCATAAGTTCGTCAAACTAGTACAAGCTCATTGAGACACTTATAAGCACTCATGTTGCATGAAACTTGGTTTAGAGTCCTAGAAACGCTTTGTTAGATGTTGCATAAGTTCGTCAAACTTGTACAAAGCTCATTGAGACGGTTATAAGCACTCATGTTGCATGAAACTTTGTTTAGAGTCCTAGAAATGCGTTGTTAGATGTTCCATAAGTGTTAATTTTAGGAGAGGATAAACGAGATTTGAAAGTTTATGTTCTTGAGTTCATGAAGAACATCAAGAACAAGAGAGAGAGATAGAGAGAGAGAGAGAGAGTTTAAAAATCGGAAAAGAGTATGTGAGATTAATTGATTTTTGTGTTGTTACAAGACAATATAAATACAAGAGATATCGCTCTAAACATAGCCGCGCCTCCTTAAGAAGACCCGTGATCGTACGGACGGTGTGGACTACACGCTCCTTAAGTCAACATGTGACTTGTACGGACGGCGTGTGATGCACTTGCCCAACGGCTCTTTTGTGCAACGGCTCTTTTCCTTCTAGATGCTTCTCTTGTTTCTTTGTCTTCTTTGTAACGGTAACAAGAGATAGCTTGTGTCCTTTGTCTTTGACCACAAGCTAGGTCTTTGCCTTGGTGAACAGGTGTGTCCGGGCAAAGCCTTGGTCTCTTTTTTAACACTCCCCTGCAAGCTTAGCCTAATGCAATGGCTAAGCTTGGAACTCGCATAACCTTGCCTCGTTAAAAACCTTGGTGAGAAAACCACTTGGGATAAAACTCACCTAAGGGAAAAGAGTAGAAGCTTATGCGGTTGGAGACTTAGGCTTTGGTAGCCCGTGTGAGTCCTAGTCTTGGTAGGATGGACTCACAAACCTTCAAGCTTGCTGATTTGGTGAAGATGTCCGCAAGTTGGTCTTCACTTTTGGTGTAGCACGGTAAGATGGTCCCTTTGACCATTTGCTCTCTAACCTTGTGACAATCCAGCTCTATGTGCTTGGTCCGTTCATGGAAGACCTACTTGGTTGCTATGTGGATGGCCGCTTGGTTATCACAATGCATGGTCATTGGTGCTTCAATCTTGAAACCCAAATCCCCTAGCAAGTTCTTTAGCCACATGAGTTCTTGAGTTAGCTTCCTCATGGCTCTATACTCCGCTTCGGCGGTTGAGCAAGACACTATCTTTTGCTTCTTTGTCTTCCATGTGACAAGGTTGCCTCCAATGAAAGTACAATACCCGGGGTTGATCGCCTGTCTTCTAGGTTCCCGGCATAGTCCGCGTCACAATACCCAATCACCTCCGTGCTTTTGTTGCAACCCATCCATATACCCAAGATCCTCATGATCATGTTCCAATGATGTTGCTTCGGCCTTTGCATATGTTGGGAGACTTGATTCACGGCAAAGCATAGATCCGGTCTAGTGATGGTAAGGTAAATGAGCTTTCCCACTAGCCGTCTATATAGCATAGGGTCTTTGTATGGTTGATCGTCTTCACTACCCTCTTGAATGGTCTTGTAGCCGTCTTCAAGAGGTGTCTTGGCCGCCTTGGTACCTGCCATATTGACAACACTTAAAACATCATGGGTGTACTTCCTTTGGGAGAGATATAGACCTTCCTTTGATCTACATACTTCAATCCCAAGGAAGTACTTACGCAAACCGAGATCTTTAATATCAAATTTGGACTTAAGAAAATACTTGGTTTCTTGAATACCTCCCTTGTTGTTTCCGGAGATGATGATGTCATCTACGTATACAAGTACTACTACTATACCTTCTTGGCTTTGTAGTGTGAAGAGTGTGTGTTCGGCTTGTGATCTCTTGAATCCTCTTGCCATCAATTTTGAGCTAAGCTTGTGGTACCAAGCTCTCGGTGATTGCTTGAGACCGTAAATAGCCTTTCTTAACCTTAAGACTTTCCCGGGGGTAATCTCTACTCCGGGTGGTGGAGTCATGTACACCTCTTCCTCAAGTTCTCCTTGTAGAAAGGCGTTCTTCACATCCATTTGAAAGAGATCCCAAGATAAATTAGTAGCCAAGGATAGAATGACCCTAACCGTGTGAAGTTTGGCCACCGGTGCAAAGGTATCCAAGTAATCCTCTCCATAGGTTTGAGTGAAGCCTCTTGCCACAAGTCTTGCCTTATGCCTTTCAATATCCCCATTGCTTATGTACTTGATGGTGAACACGTATCTAGAGCTTACGGTCTTCTTGCCCTTGGGAAGATCAGTTTCATAGAAGGTTTCATTATCTTCCATTGCCTTGTTCTCGGCTCTAACCGCATTGATCCATACTTCTTCCTTCATCGCTTCTTCATATGTCCTTGGTATCACTGCCTTGCTATTGTAGTAGACCCTTGTGTTTACCCAATTAGATGGATGGTTCTTTACCCTAGTGCTTCTCCTTAGAGTCGGCTCCGGTTGTACACTAGTCGGCTCCGGTGGTACACTTCCTCCTTGACCCACTTCTTGATCATGATCCTCTTGAGCATGTCCTTGGTCTTCTTGTGATGTAATTTGTTGATGAGCACTTGATTCTCCCCCGGACTCATTAGACTCTTGAGGTTCGGAGTTGGCTTGCTCATTGATGTTCTCCCCCTCATGATCAAGATGAGTGGGTTGTTAATTAGGTTCCTTAGGCTTGTGGCTCTATCCGTGACCTTCTCGGGTAAGTCCTTCACACTATCCCAATTCTTGTCTTCATAGAAGCTTTTGCCTTCAAGGAACTTGACATCTCTTGAGACTATGACCCTTCTTGTCTCGGGTACATAGCATTTGTATCCTTTTTTGTGTGTTGGAGTAGCCTATGAACATGGCCTTGATGCTCTTTGCTTCAAGTTTGTTCCTTTGTTCACTAGGCACAAAAACAAAACACACACACCCAAAAACTCTTAGATGGTTAAGAATATGCTTACTCTTATTCAAAACTTGAAAGGGAGATTGGTTGTTTAAGATTTGAGTGGGGGTTCGGTTGATGAGATAACACGCGGTTAAAACACCATCCGACCAAAACCGTTTTGGGATGTTCATGTGGAACATCATTGACCGTGTGACCTCCATGAGATGCCTATTCTTCCTCTCGGCCACACTGTTTTGTTGCGGTGTATATAGGCATGTGGTTTGGTGAAGAATCCCATGGTTGGCTATGTATTCTTTGAATGCTCGGCTTGTGTACTCTCCCCCATTATCCGACCTAAAGGTTTTAATCTTAGCATTGTAATGGTTAGTCACATAGTTTTGAAAGTTTTTAAAAGCCTCTAATACCCTATCTTTAGTTTGTAAAAGAGTAACCCAAGTGTATTTAGAGCTTTCATCTATAAATGTGACAAAATAAGCTTGATTATCCCTAGATTTGCAAGGAGAGGACCAAACGTCCGAGTGGACCAATTCAAAAGGTTTGTAACACATTTTGGATTTTGAAAATACGGTTCTACAATGTTTACCCAAAATACAAGCCTCACAAGTTTGATGATCAAAAACAACATTAGGGAAAATAGTTGTTAAAGCATTCAAATAAGGATGACCAAGTCTAAAATGCCAAATAACATTGTTAACCTCGGCTATAACCGATTTAAAAGCATGACAAAAAGAAGTAGAAGTAGAAATAGAGTTTTTGAAATCAAATTCTTCAAGAACATAAAGGTCCCCTCTTGTGACCCCTTTTCCAATTATCTTCTCACTCTTAATATCCTGAAAATCACATCATTAAGACTGAAAATAACCTTGCAATTCAAATCACAAGCAATGCGTTTAACGGATATAAGATTGGAAGTGAAACTAGGCATATAAAGAGCTTGAGAATCACTATCAAACAACTTAAGATTTCCTAACCCTTCTATAGGAATTTCACGCCATTTGCAATAATGACATTACCTAGAGCCGGTTTAACATTACTAATTAAATCCAAGTTACTAATCATATGATGAGAAGCACCCGAATCAACAATAATAGGCTTATATGGTTTAATGTCTATGTTTTGAGCACTAAGAGAGTAATAGGGTGAAATACCGGAGCCCTTAAGGGCTTTGATGAGTGCGTCAAGGTCCGACTTCCTCACGAACTCGTCCATGTATGGGACAATGGCCGAAGACTCCTCTTCATTGCCATGGCTTGGTCCGCTTGTACTTGGTATGCTAGCCGAGTCATCGTGAGAGTAGTTGGCCTTGGCATCCTTGAACTTGGCCGACTTGAGGCTAGGGTGTAGGATCCAACACTTCTCCTTGTTGTGGCCTTTCTTCTTGCAATGTTCACACATCAAGGCTCTCCTTTCTTCATATGTCTTGGAAGACGGTTTAAAGGCCACCTTGTTTGCGGTCACAAGCTCCTTCTTGCCATCAAATAGTTCAATGGAACCTTGCTCTCTTTGGAGTTGGGCACACACTTCTTCAAGGTTTGGTAGGGTATCGGCTCGGAGGAGGTGCTTAGGAACCTCCTTGTAGCTGCCGTTGAGTGTGAGAAGCAAGCCGAAGACCTTGTCTTGCTCTCTCCTTTCATTTAGCACTTTTGGCTCCACGGTGCTTGGACAGAGCATCTCTAATTCAGCCCAAAGGGACCTAAATTTTCCGAAGTGCTTTGTGAACTCGGTGTCCTCTTGATTGAGATCATTGATAGCTTTCTTGACTTCATAGACTCGGCTAAGGTTGGAGACATTGCCGTAGACGGTTTGGAGGGTATCCCACAGTTCCTTGGCATTCTCACAATATGAGTATGCCTCCAAGATAGATGGCTCTAGGGATCCTTGGATGATTCCAAGGACCTTTTGATCTAGCTGAAACCATTTCTCGTCATCGGTGGTGAGCTCTTCATTTCCAAAGTTGAAGTCAATGCACTACTAAAAAAAAGTCATATAGCCACGGCCGTATCGGTGGCTATAGAAAAAATTCGTGGCTATTTAGCCACGGTTTGCCACGAAAATTTTTAGTCACGAGCATATAGCCACGGATTTAACGCTATAGGCACGGATACGGCCGTGGCTATATGAATTTTTTTTAGTAGTGATGGGAGCGTCTTGCCTAGTGAGGATGTGATTCCACAACCCCCGACCACAAAGGGCAATCTTCATTGTTCTTGCCCATAGGAGGTAGTTTATACCTTTTAAGGTAACCGGACAAGGAGTCTTCTTAGATTCTTTGTCTTCCATGGTTTACCGCTTGGATTGAGAATATTTGTCTTGGGTAGATCTCGAGTTTTAAAGGACAAAGGAGATGCCTTTCTTCAAGATCTGGACTTAAAAACTGAGTATGTTGAGCGTGCACGGAAACCGAGGCTAGCCGAGCACCAAGAATCGAGAATAACCGGGCACCGAGAGTTTGGTTATCGGGCGCCGAAAAAGCTCGATGATTCTGTTACCGGGCAACAGAAAAATCGAGCGCCGAGAATGCCCGAACGCCGAGAGAGGAATGTAGCGGAAGCGAGATTAGGTTCCAGAGCAAGGTTGCTCTGATACCATGTTAATTTTAGGAGAGTATAAACGAGATTTGAGAGTTTATGTTCTTGAGTTCATGAAGAACATCAAGAACAAGAGAGAGAGAATAGAGAGAGAGAGAGTTTAATCGGAAAAGAGTATGTGAGATTAATTGATTTTTGTGTTGTTACAAGACAATATAAATACAAGAGATATCGCCTAAAACAGCATCTAAAGTATATGCTAAAACCGTCCACATCTTCCTTGGTTAGCCGCGCCAAACGTCGCTCTCACCCTTGGAGCCGCGCGTCCTTAAGAAGACCCGTGATCGTACGGACAGTGTGGACTACACGCTCAACATGTGACTTGTACGGACGGCGTGTGATGCACTTGCCCAACGGCTCTTTTGTGCAACGGCTCTTTTCCTTCTAGATGCTTCTCTTGTTTCTTTGTCTTCTTTGTAACGGTAACAAGAGAAAGCTTGTGTCCTTTGCCTTTGACCACAAGCTAGGTATTTGCCTTGGTGAACAGGGGTGTCCGGGCAAAGCCTTGGTCTCTTTTTTAACAATAAGTTCGTCAAACTTGTACAAAGCTCATTGAGACACTTAGAAGCATTCATGTTGCATGAAACTTGGTTTAGAGTCCTAGAAAAGTGTTGTTAGATGTTTCATAAGTTCGTCAAACTTGTACAAAGCTCATTGAGACACTTATAAGCACTCATGTTGTATTAAACTTGGTTTAGAGTCCTAGAAACGCATTGTTAAATGTTTCATAAGTTCGTCAAACTAGTACAAAGCTCATTGATACACTTATAAGCACTCATGTTGAACGAAACTTGGTTTAGAGTCCTAAAACGCGTTGTTAGATGTTTCATAAGTTCGTCAAACTTGTACAAAGCTCATTTAGACACTTATAAGCATTCATGTTGCATGAAACTTGGTTTAGAGTCCTAGAAACGCGTTGTTCGATGTTTCATAAGTTCGTCAAACTAGTACAAAGCTCATTGAGACACTTATAAGCACTCATGTTGCATGAAACTTGGTTTAGAGTCCTAGAAACGTGTTGTTAGATGTTTCATAAGTTCGTCAAACTAGTACAAAGCTCATTGAGACATTTATAAGCACTCGTGTTGCATGAAACTTCGTTTAGAATCTTAGAAACCGCGTTGTTAGATGTTTCATAAGTTCGTTAAACTAGTACAACGCTCATTGAGACACTTATAAGCACGATGTTGCATGAAACTTGGTTTAGAGTCCTAGAAACCGTGTTGTTAGATGTTTCATAAGTTCGTCAAACTAGTACAAAGCTCATTGAAACACTTATAAGTACTCATGTTGTATGAAACTTGGCTTAGAGTCCTAGAAAAGCGTTCTTAGATGTTTCATAAGTTCGTCAAACTTGTACAACGCTCATTGAGACACTTATAAGCACTCATGTTGTATTAAACTTGGTTTAGAGTCCTAGAAACGCATTATTAAATGTTTCATAAGTTCGTCAAACTAGTACAAAGCTCATTGAGACACTTATAAGCACTCATGTTGAACGAAACTTGGTTTAGAGTCCTAGAAACGCGTTGTTAGATGTTTCATAAGTTCGTCAAACTTGTACAAAGCTCATTTAGACACTTATAAGCATTCATGTTGCATGAAACTTGGTTTAGAGTCCTAGAAACGCGTTGTTCGATGTTTCATAATTTGTCAAACTAGTACAAAGCTCATTGAGACACTTATAAGCACTCATGTTGCATGAAACTTGGTTTAGAGTCCTAGAAACGTGTTGTTAGATGTTTCATAAGTTCGTCAAACTAGTACAAAGCTCATTGAGACACTTATAAGCACTCATGTTGAACGAAACTTGGTTTAGAGTCCTAGAAACGCGTTGTTAGATGTTTCATAAGTTCGTCAAACTTTTACAAAGCTCATTTAGACACTTATAAGCACTCATGTTTCATGAAACTTGGTTTAGAGTCCTAGAAACCGCGTTGTTAGATGTTTCATAAGTTTTTCAAACTTGTACAAAGCTCATTGAGACACTTATAAGCACTCATGTTGCATGAAACTTGGTTTAGAGTCTTAGAAATCGCGTTGTTAGATGTTTCATAAGTTCGTCAAACCAGTATAAAGCTCATTGAGACATTTATAAGCATTCATGTTGCATGAAACTTGGTGTAGAGTCCTAGAAACACGTTGTTAGATGTTTCATAAGTTCGTCAAACTTGTACAAAGCTCATTGAGACACTTATAAGCACTCATGTTGCATGAAACTTGGTTTAGAGTCCTAGAAACGCGTTGTTAGATGTTTCATAAGTTCGTCAAACAAGTACAAAGTTCATCGAGACACTTATAAGAATTCATGTATCATGAAACTTATTTTAGAGTCCAAAAAATGCGTTGTTAGATGTTTCATAAGTTCGTCAAACTAGTACAACGCTCATTGAGACACATATAAGCACTCATGTTGCATGAAACTTGATTTAGAGTCCTAGAAACGCGTTGTTAGATGTTTCATAAGTTCGTCAAACTTGTACAAAGTTCATTGAGACACTTATAAGCACTCATGTTGTATGAAACTTGGTTTAGAGTCCTAGAACCCACGTTGTTAGATGTTTCATATATTCGTCAAACTAGTCAAAAGCTCATTGAGACACTTATAAGCACTCATGTTGCGTGAAACTTAGTTTAGAGTCCTAGAAACCGTGTTGTTAGATGTTTCATAAGTTCGTCAAACTTGTACAAAGCTCATTGAGACACTTATAAGCACTCATGTTGCATGAAACTTTGTTTAGAGTCCTAGAAACGCGTTGTTAGATGTTTCATAAGTTCTTCAAACTAGTACAAAGCTCATTGATACACATATAAGTACTCATGTTGCATGAAACTTGGTTTAGAGTCCTAGAAACGCGTTGTTAGATGTTTCATAAGTTCGTCAAACTAGTACAAAGCTCAGTGAGACACTTATAAGCACTCATGTTGCATGAAACTTGGTTTAGTGTCCTAGAAACGCGTTGTTAGATGTTTCATAAGTTCGTCAAACAAGTACAAAGCTCATTGAGACACTTATGAGCACTCATGTTGCATGAAACTTGGTTTAGGGTCCTAGAAACTGCGTTGTTAGATGTTTCATAAGTTCGTCAAACTAGTACAAGCTCATTGAGACACTTATAAGCACTCATGTTGCATGAAACTTGGTTTAGAGTCCTAGAAACGCTTTGTTAGATGTTGCATAAGTTCGTCAAACTTGTACAAAGCTCATTGAGACGGTTATAAAGACTCATGTTGCATGAAACTTTGTTTAGAGTCCTAGAAATGCGTTGTTAGATGTTCCATAAGTGTTAATTTTAGGAGAGGATAAACGAGATTTGAAAGTTTATGTTCTTGAGTTCATGAAGAACATCAAGAACAAGAGAGAGAGAATAGAGAGAGAGAGAGAGAGTTTAATCGGAAAAGAGTATGTGAGATTAATTGATTTTTGTGTTGTTACAAGACAATATAAATACAAGAGATATCGCCTAAAATAGCATCTAAAGTATATGCTAAAACCGTCCACATCTTCCTTGGTTAGCCGCGCCAAACGTCGCTCTCACCCTTGGAGTCGCGCCTCCTTAAGAAGACCCGTGATCGTACAGACAGTGTGGACTACACGCTCCTTAAGTCAACATGTGACTTGTACGGACGGCGTGTGATGCACTTGCCCAACGGCTCTTTTGTGCAACGGCTCTTTTCCTTCTAGATGCTTCTCTTGTTTCTTTGTCTTCTTTGTAACGGTAACAAGAGATAGCTTGTGTCCTTTGTCTTTGACCACAAGCTAGGTCTTTGCCTTGGTGAACAGGTGTGTCCGGGCAAAGCCTTGGTCTCTTTTTTAACACTCCCTGCAAGCTTAGCCTAATGCAATGGCTAAGCTTGGAACTCGCATAACCTTGCCTCGTTAAAAACCTTGGTGAGAAAACCACTTGGGATAAAACTCACCTAAGGGAAAAGAGTAGAAGCTTATGCGGTTGGAGACTTAGGCTTTGGTAGCCCGTGTGAGTCCTAGTCTTGGTAGGATGGACTCACAAACCTTCAAGCTTGCTGATTTGGTGAAGATGTCCGCAAGTTGGTCTTCACTTTTGGTGTAGCACGGTAAGATGGTCCCTTTGACCATTTGCTCTCTAACCTTGTGACAATCCAGCTCTATGTGCTTGGTCCGTTCATGGAAGACCTACTTGGTTGCTATGTGGATGGCCGCTTGGTTATCACAATGCATGGTCATTGGTGCTTCAATCTTGAAACCCAAATCCCCTAGCAAGTTCTTTAGCCACATGAGTTCTTGAGTTAGCTTCCTCATGGCTCTATACTCCGCTTCGGCGGTTGAGCAAGACACTATCTTTTGCTTCTTTGTCTTCCATGTGACAAGGTTGCCTCCAATGAAAGTACAATACCCGGGGGTTGATCGCCTGTCTTCTAGGTTCCCGGCATAGTCCGCGTCACAATACCCAATCACCTCCGTGCTTTTGTTGCAACCCATCCATATACCCAAGATCCTCATGATCATGTTCCAATGATGTTGCTTCGGCCTTTGCATATGTTGGGAGACTTGATTCACGGCAAAGCATAGATCCGGTCTAGTGATGGTAAGGTAAATGAGCTTTCCCACTAGCCGTCTATATAGCATAGGGTCTTTGTATGGTTGATCGTCTTCACTACCCTCTTGAATGGTCTTGTAGCCGTCTTCAAGAGGTGTCTTGGCCGCCTTGGTACCTGCCATATTGACAACACTTAAAACATCATGGGTGTACTTCCTTTGGGAGAGATATAGACCTTCCTTTGATCTACATACTTCAATCCCAAGGAAGTACTTACGCAAACTGAGATCTTTAATATCAAATTTGGACTTAAGAAAAGACTTGGTTTCTTGAATACCTCCCTTGTTGTTTCCGGAGATGATGATGTCATCTACGTATACAAGTACTACTACTATACCTTCTTGGTTTTGTAGTGTGAAGAGTGTGTGTTCGGCTTGTGATCTCTTGAATCCTCTTGCCATCAATTTTGAGCTAAGCTTGTGGTACCAAGCTCTCGGTGATTGCTTGAGACCGTAAATAGCCTTTCTTAACCTTAAGACTTTCCCGGGGGTAATGTCTACTCCGGGTGGTGGAGTCATGTACACCTCTTCCTCAAGTTCTCCTTGTAGAAAGGCGTTCTTCACATCCATTTGAAAGAGATCCCAAGATAAATTAGTAGCCAAGGATAGAATGACCCTAACCGTGTGAAGTTTGGCCACCGGTGCAAAGGTATCCAAGTAATCCTCTCCATAGGTTTGAGTGAAGCCTCTTGCCACAAGTCTTGCCTTATGCCTTTCAATATCCCCATTGCTTAGGTACTTGATGGTGAACACGTATCTAGAGCTTACGGTCTTCTTGCCCTTGGGAAGATCAGTTTCATAGAAGGTTTCATTATCTTCCATTGCCTTGTTCTCGGCTCTAACCGCATTGATCCATACTTCTTCCTTCATCGCTTCTTCATATGTCCTTGGTATCACTGCCTTGCTATTGTAGTAGACCCTTGTGTTTACCCAATTAGATGGATGGTTCTTTACCCTAGTGCTTCTCCTTAGAGTCGGCTCCGGTTGTACACTAGTCGGCTCCGGTGGTACACTTCCTCCTTGACCCACTTCTTGATCATGATCCTCTTGAGCATGTCCTTGGTCTTCTTGTGATGTAATTTGTTGATGAGCACTTGATTCTCCCGCCGGACTCATTAGACTCTTGAGGTTCGGAGTTGGCTTGCTCATTGATGTTCTCCCCCTCATGATCAAGATGAGTGGGTTGTTAATTAGGTTCCTTAGGCTTGTGGCTCTATCCGTGACCTTCTCGGGTAAGTCCTTCACACTATCCCAATTCTTGTCTTCATAGAAGCTTTTGCCTTCAAGGAACTTGACATCTCTTGAGACTATGACCCTTCTTGTCTCGGGTACATAGCATTTGTATCCTTTTTTGTGTGTTGGAGTAGCCTATGAACATGGCCTTGATGCTCTTTGCTTCAAGTTTGTTCCTTTGTTCACTAGGCACAAAAACAAAACACACACACCCAAAAACTCTTAGATGGTTAAGAATATGCTTACTCTTATTCAAAACTTGAAAGGGAGATTGGTTGTTTAAGATTTGAGTGGGGGTTCGGTTGATGAGATAACACGCGGTTAAAACACCATCCGACCAAAACCGTTTTGGGATGTTCATGTGGAACATCATTGACCGTGTGACCTCCATGAGATGCCTATTCTTCCTCTCGGCCACACTGTTTTGTTGCGGTGTATATGGGCATGTGGTTTGGTGAAGAATCCCATGGTTGGCTATGTATTCTTTGAATGCTCGGCTTGTGTACTCTCCCCCATTATCCGACCTAAAGGTTTTAATCTTAGCATTGTAATGGTTAGTCACATAGTTTTGAAAGTTTTTAAAAGCCTCTAATACCCTATCTTTAGTTTGTAAAAGAGTAACCCAAGTGTATTTAGAGCTTTCATCTATAAATGTGACAAAATAAGCTTGATTATCCCTAGATTTGCAAGGAGAGGACCAAACGTCCGAGTGGACCAATTCAAAAGGTTTGTAACACATTTTGGATTTTGAAAATACGGTTCTACAATGTTTACCCAAAATACAAGCCTCACAAGTTTGATGATCAAAAACAACATTAGGGAAAATAGTTGTTAAAGCATTCAAATAAGGATGACCAAGTCTAAAATGCCAAATAACATTGTTAACCTCGGCTATAACCGATTTAAAAGCATGACAAAAAGAAGTAGAAGTAGAAATAGAGTTTTTGAAATCAAATTCTTCAAGAACATAAAGGTCCCCTCTTGTGACCCCTTTTCCAATTATCTTCTCACTCTTAATATCCTGAAAAATCACATCATTAAGACTGAAAATAACCTTGCAATTCAAATCACAAGCAATGCGTTTAACGGATATAAGATTGGAAGTGAAACTAGGCATATAAAGAGCTTGAGAATCACTATCAAACAACTTAAGATTTCCTAACCCTTCTATAGGAATTTCACTGCCATTTGCAATAATGACATTACCTAGAGCCGGTTTAACATTACTAATTAAATCCAAGTTACTAATCATATGATGAGAAGCACCCGAATCAACAATAATAGGCTTATATGGTTTAATGTCTATGTTTTGAGCACTAAGAGAGTAATAGGGTGAAATACCGGAGCCCTTAAGGGCTTTGATGAGTGCGTCAAGGTCCGACTTCCTCACGAACTCGTCCATGTATGGGACAATGGCCGAAGACTCCTCTTCATTGCCATGGCTTGGTCCGCTTGTACTTGGTATGCTAGCCGAGTCATCGTGAGAGTAGTTGGCCTTGGCATCCTTGAACTTGGCCGACTTGAGGCTAGGGTGTAGGATCCAACACTTCTCCTTGTTGTGGCCTTTCTTCTTGCAATGTTCACACATCAAGGCTCTCCTTTCTTCATATGTCTTGGAAGACGGTTTAAAGGCCACCTTGTTTGCGGTCACAAGCTCCTTCTTGCCATCAAATAGTTCAATGGAACCTTGCTCTCTTTGGAGTTGGGCACACACTTCTTCAAGGTTTGGTAGGGTATCGACTCGGAGGAGGTGCTTAGGAACCTCCTTGTAGCTGCCGTTGAGTGTGAGAAGCAAGCCGAAGACCTTGTCTTGCTCTCTCCTTTCATTTAGCACTTTTGGCTCCACGGTGCTTGGACAGAGCATCTCTAATTCAGCCCAAAGGGACCTAAATTTTCCGAAGTGCTTTGTGAACTCGGTGTCCTCTTGATTGAGATCATTGATAGCTTTCTTGACTTCATAGACTCGGCTAAGGTTGGAGACATTGCCGTAGACGGTTTGGAGGGTATCCCACAGTTCCTTGGCATTCTCACAATATGAGTATGCCTCCAAGATAGATGGCTCTAGGGATCCTTGGATGATTCCAAGGACCTTTTGATCTAGCTGAAACCATTTCTCGTCATCGGTGGTGAGCTCTTCATTTCCAAAGTTGAAGTCAATGGGAGCGTCTTGCCTAGTGAGGATGTGATTCCACAACCCCCGACCACAAAGGGCAATCTTCATTGTTCTTGCCCATAGGAGGTAGTTTATACCTTTTAAGGTAACCGGACAAGGAGTCTTCTTAGATTCTTTGTCTTCCATGGTTTACCGCTTGGATTGAGAATATTTGTCTTGGGTAGATCTCGAGTTTTAAAGGACAAAGGAGATGCCTTTCTTCAAGATCTGGACTTTAAAACTGAGTATGTTGAGCGTGCACGGAAACCGAGGCTAGCCGAGCACCAAGAATCGAGAATAACCGGGCACCGAGAGTTTGGTTATCGGGCGCCGAAAAAGCCCGATGATTCTGTTACCGGGCAACGAAAAATCTCGATGATTTTGTTTACCGGGCAACAGAAAAATCGAGCGCCGAGAATGCCCGAACGCCGAGAGAGGAATGTAGCGGAAGCGAGATTAGGTTCCAGAGCAAGGTTGCTCTGATACCATGTTAATTTTAGGAGAGTATAAACGAGATTTGAGAGTTTATGTTCTTGAGTTCATGAAGAACATCAAGAACAAGAGAGAGAGAATAGAGAGAGAGAGTTTAATCGGAAAAGAGTATGTGAGATTAATTGATTTTTGTGTTGTTACAAGACAATATAAATACAAGAACAACATCTAAAGTATATGCTAAAACCGTCCACATCTTCCTTGGTTAGCCGCGCCAAACGTCGCTCTCACCCTTGGAGCCGCGCGTCCTTAAGAAGACCCGTGATCGTACGGACAGTGTGGACTACACGCTCAACATGTGACTTGTACGGACGGCGTGTGATGCACTTGCCCAACGACTCTTTTGTGCAACGGCTCTTTTCCTTCTAGATGCTTCTCTTGTTTCTTTGTCTTCTTTGTAACGGTAACAAGAGAAAGCTTGTGTCCTTTGCCTTTGACCACAAGCTAGGTATTTGCCTTGGTGAACAGGGGTGTCCGGGCAAAGCCTTGGTCTCTTTTTTAACAATAAGTTCGTCAAACTTGTACAAAGCTCATTGAGACACTTAGAAGCATTCATGTTGCATGAAACTTGGTTTAGAGTCCTAGAAAAGTGTTGTTAGATGTTTCATAAGTTCGTCAAACTTGTACAAAGCTCATTGAGACACTTATAAGCACTCATGTTGTATTAAACTTGGTTTAGAGTCCTAGAAACGCATTGTTAAATGTTTCATAAGTTCGTCAAACTAGTACAAAGCTCATTGATACACTTATAAGCACTCATGTTGAACGAAACTTGGTTTAGAGTCCTAAAACGCGTTGTTAGATGTTTCATAAGTTCGTCAAACTTGTACAAAGCTCATTTAGACACTTATAAGCATTCATGTTGCATGAAACTTGGTTTAGAGTCCTAGAAACGCGTTGTTCGATGTTTCATAAGTTCGTCAAACTAGTACAAAGCTCATTGAGACACTTATAAGCACTCATGTTGCATGAAACTTGGTTTAGAGTCCTAGAAACGTGTCGTTAGATGTTTCATAAGTTCGTCAAACTAGTACAAAGCTCATTGAGACATTTATAAGCACTCATGTTGAACGAAACTTGGTTTAGAGTCCTAGAAACGCGTTGTTAGATGTTTCATAAGTTCGTCAAACTTGTACAAAGCTCATTTAGACACTTATAAGCACTCATGTTGCATGAAACTTGGTTTAGAGTCCTAGAAACCGCTTTGATAGATGTTTCATAAGTTTTTCAAACTTGTACAAAGCTCATTGAGACACTTATAAGCACTCATGTTGCATGAAACTTGGTTTAGAGTCTTAGAAATCGCGTTGTTATATGTTTCATAAGTTCGTCAAACCAGTACAAACCTCATTGAGACATTTATAAGCACTCATGTTGCATGAAACTTGGTGTAGAGTCCTAGAAACGCGTTGTTAGATGTTTCATAAGTTCGTCAAACTTGTACAAAGCTCATTGAGACACTTATAAGCACTCATGTTCCATGAAACTTGGTTTAGAGTCCTAGAAACGCGTTGTTAGATGTTTCATAAGTTCGTCAAACAAGTACAAAGTTCATCGAGACACTTATAAGAATTCATGTATCATGAAACTTGGTTTAGAGTCCTAGAAACGCGTTGTTAGATGTTTCATAAGTTCGTCAAACTTGTACAAAGCTCATTGAGACACTTATAAGCACTCATGTTGTATGAAACTTGGTTTAGAATCCTAGAACCCGCGTTGTTAGATGTTTCATATATTCGTCAAACTAGTCAAAAGCTCATTGAGACACTTATAAGCACTCATGTTGCGTGAAACTTAATTTAGAATCCTAGAAACCGCGTTGTTAGATGTTTCATAAGTTCGTCAAACTTGTACAAAGCTCATTGAGACACTTATAAGCACTCATGTTGCATGAAACTTAGTTTAGAGTCTTAGAAACCGCGTTGTTAGATTTTTCATAAGTTTTTCAAACTAGTACAAAGCTCATTGATACACATATAAGCACTCATGTTGCATGAAACTTGGTTTAGAGTCCTAGAAACGCGTTGTTAGATGTTTCATAAGTTCGTCAAACTAGTACAAAGCTCATTGAGACACTTATAAGCACTCATGTTGCATGAAACTTGGTTTAGAGTCCTAGAAACGCGTTGTTAAATGTTTCATAAGTTCTTCATAAGTTCGTCAAACTAGCTAGTACAAAGCTCATTGAGACACTTATAAGCACTCATGTTGCATGAAACTTGGTTTAGAGTCCTAGAAACGCTTTGTTAGATGTTTCATAAGTTCGTCAAACTTGTACAAAGCTCATTAAGACGCTTATAAGCACTCATGTTGCATGAAACTTAGTTTAGAGTCCTATAAATGCGTTGTTAGATGTTTCAT
Organism: Cochlearia excelsa; assembly: GCA_963556525.1. Lineage (NCBI taxonomy): Eukaryota > Viridiplantae > Streptophyta > Magnoliopsida > Brassicales > Brassicaceae > Cochlearia > Cochlearia excelsa. The sequence goes on along the minus strand of OY748327.1, from coordinate 29,924,933 downwards.
AAGTTCGTCAAACTTGTACAAAGCTCATTGAGACACATAGAAGCACTCATGTTGCATGAAACTTGGTTTAGAGTCCTAGAAAAGCGTTGTTAGATGTTTCATAAGTTCGTCAAACTTGTACAAAGCTCATTGAGAAACTTATAAGCACTCATGTTGTATTAAACTTGGTTTAGAGTCCTAGAAACGCATTGTTAAATGTTTCATAAGTTCGTCAAACTAGTACAAAGCTCATTGAGACACTTATAAGCACTCATGTTGAACGAAACTTGGTTTAGAGTCCTAGAAACGCGTTGTTAGATGTTTCATAAGTTCGTCAAACTTGTACAAAGCTCATTTAGACACTTATAAGCATTCATGTTGCATTAAACTTGGTTTAGAGTCCTAGAAACCGCGTTGTTAGATGTTTCATAAGTTCTTCAAATTAGTACAAAGTTCATTGATACACATATAAGCACTCATGTTGCATGAAACTTGGTTTAGAGTCCTAGAAACGCGTTGTTAGATGTTTCATAAGTTCGTCAAACTAGTACAAAGCTCATTGAGACACTTATAAGCACTCATGTTGAACGAAACTTGGTTTAGAGACCTAGAAACGCGTTGTTCGATGTTTCATAAGTTCGTCAAACTAGTACAAAGCTCATTGAGACACTTATAAACACTCATGTTGCATGAAACTTGGTTTAGAGTCCTAGAAACGTTTTGTTAGATGTTTCATAAGTTTTTCAAACTTGTACAAAGCTCATTGAGACACTTATAAGCCCTCATATTGCATGAAACTTGATTTAGAGTCTTAGAAATCGCGTTGTTAGATGTTTCATAAGTTCGTCAAACTTGTACAAAGCTCATCGAGACACTTATAAGCACTCATGTTTCATGAAACTTTGTTTAGAGTCCTAGAAACGCGTTGTTAGATGTTTCATAAGTTCGTCTAACAAGTACAAAGTTCATCGAGACACTTATAAAAATTCATGTATCATGAAACTTAGTTTAGAGTCTTAGAAACCGCGTTGTTAGATTTTTCATAAGTTTTTCAAACTAGTACAAAGCTCATTGATACACATATAAGCACTCATGTTGCATGAAACTTGATTTAGAGTCCTAGAAACGCGTTGTTAGATGTTTCATAAGTTCGTCAAACTTGTACAAAGCTCATTGAGACACTTATAAGCACTCATGTTGCATGAAACTTGGTTTAGAGTCCTAGAAACCGTGTTGTTAGAAGTTTCATTAGTTCGTCAAACTAGTACAAAGCTCATTGAAACACTTAGAAGCACTCATGTTGTATGAAACTTGGTTTAGAGTCCTAGAAAAGCGTTGTTAGATGTTTCATAAGTTCGTCAAATTTGTACAAAGCTCATTGAGACACTTATAAGCACTCATGTTGTATTAAACTTGGTTTAGAGTCCTAGAAACGCATTGTTAAATGTTTCATAAGTTCGTCAAACTAGTACAAAGCTCATTGAGACACTTATAAGCACTCATGTTGAACGAAACTTGGTTTAGAGTCCTTGAAACGCGTTGTTAGATGTTTCATAAGTTCGTCAAACTTGTACAAAGCTCATTTAGACACTTATAAGCATTCATCTTGCATGAAACTTGGTTTAGAGTCCTAGAAACGCGTTGTTCGATGTTTCATAAGTTCGTCAAACTAGTACAAAGCTCATTGAGACACTTATAAGCACTCATGTTGGATGAAACTTGGTTTAGAGTCCTAGAAACGTGTTGTTAGATGTTTCATAAGTTCGTCAAACTAGTACAAAGCTCATTGAGACACTTATAAGCACTCATGTTGAACGAAACTTGGTTTAGAGACCTAGAAACGCGTTGTTAGATGTTTCATAAGTTCGTCAAACTTGTACAAAGCTCATTTAGACACTTATAAGCACTCATGTTGCATGAAACTTGGTTTAGAGTCCTAGAAACCGCGTTGTTAGATGTTTCATAAGTTTTTCAAACTTGTACAAAGCTCATTGAGACACTTATAAGCACTCATATTGCATGAAACTTGATTTAGAGTCTTAGAAATCGCGTTGTTAGATGTTTCATAAGTTCGTTAAACCAGTACAAAGCTCATTGAGACATTTATAAGCACTCATGTTGCATGAAACTTGGTGTAGAGTCCTAGAAACGCGTTGTTAGATGTTTCATAAGATCGTCAAACTTGTACAAAGCTCATTGAGACACTTATAAGCACTCATGTTGCATGAAACTTGGTTTAGAGTCCTAGAAACGCGTTGTTAGATGTTTCATAAGTTCGTCAAACTTGTACAAAGCTCATTTAGACACTTATAAGCACTCATGTTGCATGAAACTTGGTTTAGAGTCCTAGAAACCGCGTTGTTAGATGTTTCATAAGTTTTTCAAACTTGTACAAAGCTCATTGAGACACTTATAAGCACTCATGTTGCATGAAACTTGGTTTAGAGTCTTAGAAATCGCGTTGTTAGATGTTTCATAAGTTCGTCAAACCAGTACAAAGCTCATTGAGACATTTATAAGCACTCATGTTGCATGAAACTTGGTGTAGAGTCCTAGAAACGCGTTGTTAGATGTTTCATAAGTTCGTCAAACTTGTACAAAGCTCATTGAGACACTTATAAGCACTCATGTTGCATGAAACTTGATTTAGAGTCCTAGAAACGCGTTGTTAGATGTTTCATAAGTTCGTCAAACAAGTACAAAGTTCATCGAGACACTTATAAGAATTCATGTATCATGAAACTTGGTTTAGAGTCCTAGAAACGTGTTGTTAGATGTTTCATAAGTTCGTCAAACTAGTACAACGCTCATTGAGACACATATAAGCACTCATGTTGCATGAAACTTGATTTAGAGTCCTAGAAACGCGTTGTTAGATGTTTCATAAGTTCGTCAAACTTGTACAAAACTCATTGAGACACTTATAAGCACTCATGTTGTATGAAACTTGGTTTAGAGTCCTAGAACCCGCGTTGTTAGATGTTTCATATATTCGTCAAACTAGTCAAAAGATCATTGAGACACTTATAAGCACTCATGTTGCGAGAAACTTAGTTTAGGGTCCTAGAAACCGCGTTGTTAGATGTTTCATAAGTTCGTCAAACTTGTACAAAGCTCATTGAGACACTTATAAGCACTCATGTTGCATGAAACTTAGTTTAGAGTCTTAGAAACCGCGTTGTTAGATGTTTCATAAGTTCTTCAAATTAGTACAAAGCTCATTGATACACATATAAGCACTCATGTTGCATGAAACTTGGTTTAGAGTCCTAGAAACGCGTTGTTAGATGTTTCATAAGTTCGTCAAACTAGTACAAAGCTCATTGAGACACTTATAAGCACTCATGTTGAACGAAACTTGGTTTAGAGACCTAGAAACGCGTTGTTAGATGTTTCATAAGTTCGTCAAACTTGTACAAAGCTCATTTAGACACTTATAAGCACTCATGTTGCATGAAACTTGGTTTAGAGTCCTAGAAACCGCGTTGTTAGATGTTTCATAAGTTTTTCAAACTTGTACAAAGCTCATTGAGACACTTATAAGCACTCATATTGCATGAAACTTGATTTAGAGTCTTAGAAATCGCGTTGTTAGATGTTTCATAAGTTCGTTAAACCAGTACAAAGCTCATTGAGACATTTATAAGCACTCATGTTGCATGAAACTTGGTGTAGAGTCCTAGAAACGCGTTGTTAGATGTTTCATAAGTTCGTCAAACTTGTACAAAGCTCATTGAGACACTTATAAGCACTCATGTTGCATGAAACTTGGTTTAGAGTCCTAGAAACGCGTTGTTAGATGTTTCATAAGTTCGTCAAACTTGTAAAAAGGTCATTTAGACACTTATAAGCACTCATGTTGCATGAAACTTGGTTTAGAGTCCTAGAAACCGCGTTGTTAGATGTTTCATAAGTTTTTCAAACTTGTACAAAGCTCATTGAGACACTTATAAGCACTCATGTTGCATGAAACTTGGTTTAGAGCCTTAGAAATCGCGTTGTTAGATGTTTCATAAGTTCGTCAAACCAGTACAAAGCTCATTGAGACATTTATAAGCACTCATGTTGCATGAAACTTGGTGTAGAGTCCTAGAAACGCGTTGTTAGATGTTTCATAAGTTCGTAAAACTTGTACAAAGCTCATTGAGACACTTATAAGCACTCATGTTGCATGAAACTTGGTTTAGAGTCCTAGAAACGCGTTGTTAGATGTTTCATAAGTTCGTCAAACAAGTACAAAGCTCATTGAGACATTTATAAGCACTCATGTTGCATGAAACTTGGTGTAGAGTCCTAGAAACGCGTTGTTAGATGTTTCATAAGTTCGTAAAACTTGTACAAAGCTCATTGAGACACTTATAAGCACTCATGTTGCATGAAACTTGGTTTAGAGTCCTAGAAACGCGTTGTTAGATGTTTCATAAGTTCGTCAAACAAGTACAAAGTTCATCGAGACACTTATAAGAATTCTTGTATCATGAAACTTGGTTTAGAGTCCTAGAAACGTGTTGTTAGATGTTTCATAAGTTCGTCAAACTAGTACAACGCTCATTGAGACACATATAAGCACTCATGTTGCATGAAACTTGATTTAGAGTCCTAGAAACGCGTTGTTAGATGTTTCATAAGTTCGTCAAACTTGTACAAAACTCATTGAGACACTTATAAGCACTCATGTTGTATGAAACTTGGTTTAGAGTCCTAGAACCCGCGTTGTTAGATGTTTCATATATTCGTCAAACTAGTCAAAAGATCATTGAGACACTTATAAGCACTCATGTTGCGTGAAACTTAGTTTAGAGTCCTAGAAACCGCGTTGTTAGATGTTTCATAAGTTCGTCAAACTTGTACAAAGCTCATTGAGACACTTATAAGCACTCATGTTGCATGAAACTTAGTTTAGAGTCTTAGAAACCGCGTTGTTAGATGTTTCATAAGTTCTTCAAATTAGTACAAAGCTCATTGATACACATATAAGCACTCATGTTGCATGAAACTTGGTTTAGAGTCCTAGAAACGCGTTGTTAGATGTTTCATAAGTTCGTCAAACTAGTACAAAGCTCATTGAGACACTTATAAGCACTCATGTTGCATGAAACTTGGTTTAGAGTCCTAGAAACGTGTTGTTAGATGTTTCATAAGTTCGTCAAAAAAGTACAAAGCTCATTGAGACACTTATAAGCATTCATGTTGCATGAAACTTGGTTTAGGGTCCTAGAAACTGCATTGTTAGATGTTTCATAAATTCGTCAAACTAGTACAAAGCTCATTGAGACACTTATAATCACTCATGTTGCATGAAACTTGGTTTAGAGTCCTAGAAACGCTTTGTTAGATGTTTCATAAGTTCGTCAAACTTGTACAAAGCTCATTGAGACGCTTTTAATCACTCATGTTGCATGAAACTTTGTTTAGAGTCCTAGAAATGCGTTGTTAGATGTTTCATAAGTTTGTCAAACTTGTACAAAGCTCATTGAGACATTTATAAGCACTCATGTTGCATGAAACTTGGTTTAGAGTCCTAGAAACCTTGTTGTTAGATGTTTCATAAGTTTGTCAAACTTGTACAAAGCTCATTGAGACACTTATAAGTACTCATGTTGCATGAAACTTGGTTTAGAGTCCTAGAAACGCGTTGTTAGATGTTTCATAAGTTCGTCTAACAAGTACAAAGTTCATCGAGACACTTATAAGAATTCATGTATCATGAAACTTGGTTTAGAGTCCTTGAAACGCGTTGTTAGATGTTTCATAAGTTCGTCAAACTAGTACAACACTCATTGAGACACATATAAGCACTCATGTTGCATGAAACTTGATTTAGAGTCCTAGAAACGCGTTGTTAGATGTTTCATAAGTTCGTCAAACTTGTACAAAGCTCATTGAGACACTTATAAGCACACTCATGTTGTATGAAACTTGGTTTAGAGTCCTAGAACCCGCGTTGTTAGATGTTTCATATATTCGTCAAACTAGTCAAAAGCTCATTGAGACACTTATAAGCACTCATGTTGCGTGAAACTTAGTTTAGAGTCCTAGAAACCGCGTTGTTAGATGTTTCATAAGTTCGTCAAACTTGTACAAAGCTCATTGAGACACTTATAAGCACTAATTTTGCATGAAACTTAGTTTAGAGTCTTAGAAACCGCGTTGTTAGATGTTTCATAAGTTCTTCAAACTAGTACAAAGCTCATTGATACACATATAAGCACTCATGTTGCATGAAACTTGGTTTAGAGTCCTAGAAACGCGTTGTTAGATGTTTCATAAGTTCGTCAAACTAGTACAAAGCTCATTGAGACACTTATAAGCACTCATGTTGCATGAAACTTGGTTTAGAGTCCTAGAAACGCGTTGTTAGATGTTTCATAAGTTCGTCAAACAAGTACAAAGCTCATTGAGACACTTATAAGCACTCATGTTGCATGAAACTTGGTTTAGGGTCCTAGAAACTGTGTTGTTAGATGTTTCATAAGTTTGTCAAACTAGTACAAAGCTCATTGAGACACTTATAAGCACTCATGTTGCATGAAACTTGGTTTAGAGTCCTAGAAACGCTTTGTTAGATGTTTCATAAGTTCGTCAAACTTCTACAAAGCTCATTGAGACGCTTATAAGCACTCATGTTGCATGATACTTTGTTTAGAGTCCTAGAAATGCGTTGTTAGATGTTTCATAAGTTTGTCAAACTTGTACAAAGCTCATTGAGACACTTATAAGCACTCATGTTGCATGAAACTTGGTTTAGAGTCCTAGAAACCGTGTTGTTAGATGTTTCATAAGTTCGTCAAACTAGTACAAAGTTCATTGAAACACTTAGAAGCACTCATGTGGTATGAAACTTGGTTTAGAGTCCTAGAAAAGCGTTGTTAGATGTTTCATAAGTTCGTCAAACTTGTACAAAGCTCATTGAGACACTTATAAGCACTCATGTTGTATTAAATTTGGTTTAGAGTCCTAGAAACGCATTGTTAAATGTTTCATAAGTTCGTCAAACTAGTACAAAGCTCATTGAGACACTTATAAGCACTCATGTTGAACGAAACTTGGTTTAGAGTCCTAGAAACGCGTTGTTAGATGTTTCATAAGTTCGTCAAACTTGTACAAAGCTCATTTAGACACTTATAAGCATTCATGTTGCATGAAACTTGGTTTAGAGTCCTAGAAACGCGTTGTTCGATGTTTCATAAGTTCGTCAAACTAGTACAAAGCTCATTGAGACACTTATAAGCACTCATGTTGGTCCACTCGGACGTTTGGTCCTCTCCTTGCAAATCTAGGGATAATCAAGCTTATTTTGTCACATTTATAGATGAAAGCTCTAGATACACTTGGGTTACACTTTTACAAACTAAAGATAGGGTATTAGAGGCTTTTAAAAACTTTGAAAACTATGTGACTAACCATTACAATGCTAAGATTAAAACCTTTAGGTCGGATAATGGGGGAGAGTACACAAGCCGAGCATTCAAAGAACACATAGCCAACCATGGGATTCTTCACCAAACCACATGCCCATATACACCGCAACAAAACGGTGTGGCCGAGAGGAAGAATAGGCATCTCATGGAGGTCACACGGTCAATGATGTTCCACATGAACATCCCAAAACGGTTTTGGTCGGATGGTGTTTTAACCGCGTGTTATCTCATCAACCGAACCCCTACTCAAATCTTAAACAACCAATCTCCCTTTCAAGTTTTGAATAAGAGTAAGCCTATTCTTAACCATCTAAGAGTTTTTGGTTGTGTGTGTTTTGTTTTTGTGCCTAGTGAACAAAGGAACAAACTTGAAGCAAAGAGCATCAAGGCCATGTTCATAGGCTACTCCAACACACAAAAAGGATACAAATGCTATGTACCCAAGACAAGAAGGGTCATAGTCTCAAGAGATGTCAAGTTCCTTGAAGGAAAAAGCTTCTATGAAGACAAGAATTGGGATAGTGTGAAGGACTTACCCGAGAAGGTCACGGATAGAGCCACAAGCCTAAGGAACCTAATGAAGAACCTTGGCATGAACTTTGAAGAAGAGCCAAGCCAAGACATACCAAATCAACAACCCACTCATCTTGATCATGAGGGGGAGAACATCAATGAGCAAGCCAACTCCGAACCTCAAGAGTCTAATGAGTCCGGGGGAGAATAAAGTGCTCATCAACAAACTACATCACAAGAAGACCAAGGACATGCTCAAGAGGATCATGATCAAGAAGTGGGTCAAGGAGGAAGTGTACCACCGGAGCCGACTAATGTTCAACCGGAGCCTACTCTAAGGAGAAGCACTAGGGTAAAGAAGCATCCATCTAATTGGGTAAACACAAGGGTCTACTACAATAACAAGGCGGTGGCCCATCCTACTCAAGCGACATGCTCTCTTGCAAGAATTCCCAAGGAACACCGAGCCTTCCTTACCGCCATGGATCAACATGTGATACCAAGGACATATGAAGAAGCAATGAAGGAAGAAGTGTGGATCAATGCGGTTAGAGTCGAGAACAAGGCAATGGAAGACAATGAAACCTTCTATGAAACTGATCTTCCCAAGGGCAAGAAGACCGTAAGCTCTAGCTACGTGTTCACCATCAAGTACCTAAGCAATGGGGATATTGAAAGGCATAAGGCAAGACTTGTGGCAAGAGGCTTCACCCAAACCTATGGAGAGGATTACTTGGATACCTTTGCACCGGTGACCAAACTTCACACGGTTAGGGTCATTCTATCCTTGGCTACTAATTTATCTTGGGATCTCTTTCAAATGGATGTGAAGAACGCCTTTCTACAAGGAGAACTTGAGGAAGAGGTATACATGACTCCACCACCCGGAGTAGAGATTACCCCCGGAAAGTCTTAAGGTTAAGAAAGGCTATCTACGGTCTCAAGCAATCACCAAGAGCTTGGTACCACAAGCTTAGCTCAACATTGATGGCAAGAGGATTCAAGAGATCACAAGCCGAACACACACTCTTCACACTACAAAACCAAGAAGGTATAGTAGTAGTACTTGTATACGTAGATGACATCATCATCTCCGGAAACAACAAGGGAGGTATTCAAGAAACCAAGTCTTTTCTTAAGTCCAAATTTGATATTAAAGATCTCGGTTTGCTTAAGTACTTCCTTGGGATTGAAGTATGTAGATCAAAGGAAGGTCTATTTCTCTCCCACAGGAATTACACCCATGATGTTTTAAGTGTTGTCAATATGGCAGGTACCAAGGTGGCCAAGACACCTCTTGAAGACGGCTACAACACCATTCAAGAGGATAGTGAAGACGATCAACCATACAAAGACCATATGCTATATAGATGGCTAGTGGGAAAGCTCATTTACCTTACCATCACTAGACCGGATCTATGCTTTGCCATGAATCAAGTCTCCCAACATATGCAAAGGCCGAAGAAACATCATTGGAACATGATCATGAGGATTTTGGGATACCTTAAGGGAACTTCAAGCTTGGGTATATGGATGGGTTGCAACAAAAGCACGGAGGTTGTTGGGTATTGTGACGCGGACTATGCCGGGAACCTAGAAGACAGGCGGTCTACCACCGGGTATTGTACTTTCATTGGAGGCAACCTTGTCACATGGAAGACAAAGAAGAAAAAGATAGTGTCTTGCTCAACCGCCGAAGCCGAGTATAGAGCCATGAGGAAGCTAACTCAAGAACTCGTGTGGCTAAAGAACTTGCTAGGGGATTTGGGTTTCAAGATTGAAGCACCAATGACCATGCATTGTGATAACCAAGCGGCCATCCACATAGCAACCAACTCGGTCTTCCATGAACGGACCAAGCACATAGAGGTGGATTGTCACAAGGTTAGAGAGCAAATGGTCAAAGGGACTATCCTACCGTGCTACACCAAAAGTGAAGACCAACTCGCGGACATCTTCACCAAATCAGCAAGCTTGAAAGTTTGTGAGTCCATCCTACAAAGACTAGGACTCACACGGGCTACCAAAGCCTAAGTCTCCAACCGCATAAGCTTGCACTCTTTTCCCTTAGGTGAGTTTTATCCCAAGTGGTTTTCTCACCAAGGTTTTAACAAGGCAAGGTTATGCGGGTTCCAAGCTTAGCCATTACATTAGGCTAAGCTTGCGGGGGAGTGTTGAAAAGAGACCAAGGCTTTGGCCGGACACACTTGTCCACCAAGGCAAAGACCTAGCTTGTGATCAAAGGCAAAGACACAAGCTCTCTTTGGTTACCGTTACAAGAGGACAAGAGAAACAAAGGAAGGATCTAGAAGCCAAGTTACCGTTACACAAAAGAGCCGTTGGGCGTGTGGAGTTCACGCCGTCCGTACCGTCACGGGTGGCTCTAAGGACGCGCGTCTAACCGAGGAGAAAGCGACGTTTGGCGCATTGAACCGAGATAGATGTGGACGGTTTTAGCATCTTCACATGATGCTATTTTTGATGCTATTCCTTTGTATATTTATCCTATTGTAACGACACAAAACAATTTAATCTAATATACTCTTTTCGGATTAAACCTCTTCTCTCTCTATTCTCTCTCTATTGTTCTTGAAGTTCTTCATGGAACTCAAGAACACAATCTTCTAAACTCCACTTTAATCTCACTAAAATTAACACATATAAGCACTCATGTTGCATGAAACTTGATTTAGAGTCCTAGAAACGCGTTGTTAGATGTTTCATAAGTTCGTCAAACTTGTACAAAGCTCATTGAGACACTTATAAGCACTCATGTTGTATGAAACTTGGTTTAGAGTCCTAGAACCCGCGTTGTTAGATGTTTCATATATTCATCAAACTAGTCAAAAGATCATTGAGACACTTATAAGCACTCATGTTGCGTGAAACTTAGTTTAGAGTCCTAGAAACCGCGTTGTTAGATGTTTCATAAGTTCGTCAAACTTGTACAAAGCTCATTGAGACACTTATAAGCACTCATGTTGCATGAAACTTAGTTTAGAGTCTTAGAAACCGCGTTGTTAGATGTTTCATAAGTTCTTCAAATTAGTACAAAGCTCATTGATACACATATAAGCACTCATGTTGCATGAAACTTGGTTTAGAGTCCTAGAAACGCGTTGTTAGATGTTTCATAAGTTCGTCAAACTAGTACAAAGCTCATTGAGACACTTATAAGCACTCATGTTGCATGAAACTTGGTTTAGAGTCCTAGAAACACGTTGTTAGATGTTTCATAAGTTCGTCAAACAAGTACAAAGCTCATTGAGAAACTTATAAGCACTCATGTTGCATGAAACTTGGTTTAGGGTCCTAGAAACTGCGTTGTTAGATGTTTCATAAGTTCGTCAAGCTAGTACAAAGCTCATTGAGACACTTATAAGCACTCATGTTGCATGAAACTTGGTTTAGAGTCCTAGAAACGCTTTGTTAGATGTTTCATAAGTTCGTCAAACTTCTACAAAGCTCATTGAGACGCTTATAAGCACTCATGTTGCATGAAACTTTGTTTAGAGTCCTAGAAATGCGTTGTTAGATGTTTCATAAGTTTGTCAAACTTGTACAAAGCTCATTGAGACACTTATAAGCACTCAAGTTGCATGAAACTTGGTTTAGAGTCCTAGAAACCTTGTTGTTAGATGTTTCATAAGCTCGTCAAACTAGTACAAAGCTCATTGAAACACTTATAAGCACTCATGTTGTATGAAACTTGGTTTAGAGTCCTAGAAAAGCGTTGTTAGATGTTTCATAAGTTCGTCAAACTTGTACAAAGATCATTGAGACACTTTTAAGCACTCATGTTGTATTAAACTTGGTTTAGAGTCCTAGAAACGCATTGTTAAATGTTTCATAAGTTCGTCAAACTAGTACAAAGCTCATGGAGACACTTATAAGCACTCATGTTGAACGAAACTTGGTTTAGAGTCCTAGAAACGCGTTGTTAGATGTTTCATAAGTTCGTCAAACTTGTACAAAGCTCATTTAGACACTTATAAGCATTCATGTTGCATGAAACTTTGTTTAGAGTCCTAGAAACGCGTTGTTCGATGTTTCATAAGTTCTTCAAACTAGTACAAAGCTCATTTAGTCACTTATAAGCACTCATGTTGCATGAAACTTGGTTTAGAGTCCTAGAAACGTGTTGTTAGATGTTTCATAAGTTCGTCAAACTAGTACAAAGCTCATTGAGACACTAATAAGCACTCATGTTGAACGAAACTTGGTTTAGAGTCCTAGAAACCGCGTTGTTAGATGTTTCATAAGTTCGTCAAACTTGTACAAAGCTCATTTAGACACTTATAAGCACTCATGTTGCGTGAAACTTGGTTTAGAGTCCTAGAAACCGCGTTGTTATATGTTTCATAAGTTTTTCAAACTTGTACAAAGCTCATTGAGACACTTATAAGCACTCATGTTGCATGAAACTTGGTTTAGAGTCCTAGAAACTGCGTTGTTAGATGTTTCATAATTTCGTCAAACTAGTACAAAGCTCATTGAGACACATATAAGCACTCATGTTGCATGAATCTTGGTTTAGAGTCCTAGAAACCGCGTTGTTAGTTGTTTCATATGTTCGTCAAACTTGTACAAAGCTCATTGAGACACTTATAAGCACTCATGGTTCATGAAACTTGGTTTAGAGTCCTAGAAACGCGTTGTTAGACGTTTCATAAGTTCGTTAAACTAGTACAAAGCTCATTGAGACACTTATAAGCCCTCATGTTGCATGAAACTTGGTTTAGAGTCCTAGAAACGAGTTGTTAGATGTTTCATAAGTTCGTAAAACTTGTACAAAGCTCATTGAGACACTTATAAGCACTCATGTTGAATCAAACTTGGTTTAGAGTCCTAGAAACGCGTTGTTAGATGTTTCATAAGTTCGTCAAACTAGTACAAAGCTCATTGAGACACTTATAAGCACTCATGTTGTATGAAACTTGGTTTAGCGTCCTAGAAATGCATTGTTAAATGTTTCATAAGTTTGTCAAACTAGTACAAAGCTCATTGAGACAATTATAATCACTCATGTTGCATGAAACTTGGTTTAGAGTCCTAGAAACGCGTTGTTAGATATTTCATAAGTTTTTCAAACTTGTACAAAGCTCATTGAAACACTTATAAGCATTCATGTTGTATGAAACTTGGTTTAGAGTCCTAGAACCCGCATTGTTAGATGTTTCATATGTTCGTCAAACTAGTCAAAAGCTCATTGAGACACTTATAAGCACTCATGTTGCATGAAACTTAGTTTAGAGTCCTAGAAACCGCGTTGTTAGATGTTTCATAAGTTCGTCAAACTAGTACAAAGCTCATTGAGACACTTATAAGCACTCATGTTGCATGAAACTTGGTTTAGAGTCCTAAAAACGCATTGTTAGATGTTTCATAAGTTCGTCAAACTTGTACAAAGCTCATTGAGATAATTATAAGCACTCATGTCGCATGAAACTTGGTTTAGAGTCCTAGAAACGCGTTGTTAGATGTTTCATAAGTTCGTCAAACTTGTACAAAGCTCATTTAGACACTTATAAGCACTCATGTTGCATGAAACTTGGTTTAGAGTCCTAGAAACCGCGTTGTTAGTGTTAGATTTAGGTGAGAATAGTAGAAGTAATGAAGAGAATGAGAAGGATTCGGTTTAGTATGATGTTCTTGTGTTCATGAAGAACACAAAGAACTAGAGAGAGAGAGTAAAGATAGCTTAGATTTCATTTCATTAAGTGTGTTAAGAACTCTATTACACAAAGAGAATACATATATCAAACATAAGGGAAAGGAGGAGAAGCTCCAACGGCTATAATTCAAAAGGGAGCGATCCTTTGTCCGTTGGTCCATAGCCGACGATTGTACGGCCGCGTGGTCTTCAAGCGCCAACGGCTCTTTTCTCCAACTGCGCGTGGTCTCCAATCGCCAACGGCTCTTTTAGATACTTCTCCTTTGTTTTCTTTGCAACGGTAACAAGAGAGCATGGGACTTCTACTTCGGTCACACGCTAGGCCATTGCCTTGGTGGACAATACTTGCCCGGGCAATGCCTTGGTCTCTTTTACACTCCCCTGCAAGCTTAGCCTCATGCAATGGCTAAGCTTGGAACCCGCATAACCTTGCCTCATTAAAAACCTTGGTGAGAAAACCGCTTGGGATAAAACTCACCTAAGGGAAAAGAGTACAAGCTTGTGCGGTTGGATACTTAGGCTTTGGTAGCCCTTGTGAGTCCAAGTCTAGGTAGGATGGACTCACAAACTTTCAAACTTGCGGATTTGGTGAAGATGTCCGCGAGTTGGTCTTGGCTCTTGGTGTAAAACGGTAGAATGGTGCCTTTGATCATTTGCTCTCTAACCTTGTGACAATCGATCTCGATGTGCTTGGTCCTCTCATGGAAAACCGAGTTAGAGGCTATATGAATCGCGGCTTCGTTGTCACAATGCATGATCATTGGCGCCTTGACCTCAATACCCAAGTCTTGAAGTAAGTTCTTTAACCACATAAGTTCTTGAGTGAGTTTTCTCATTTCTCGGTATTCGGCTTCGGCGGTTGAACACGACACTATCTTTTGCTTCTTCGTCTTCCATGTGACAAGGTTGCCCCCAATGAAGGTACAATAGCCGGTTGTTGACCTTCTATCTTTTAGATCCCAGGCATAATCCGCGTCACAATACCCAACTACCTCGGTGTTCTTGTTGCAACCCATCCAAATTCCCAAGTCACAAGTTCCTTTGAGATATCTCATGATTCTCTCAAGCATGCTCCAATGGTGTTGCTTTGGCGATTGCATGTGGTGGGCTACTTGATTCACGGCGAAGCATAGATCCGGTCTAGTGATAGTTAGGTAGATGAGCTTCCCAACCATCTTTCTATAGAGCTTTGGATCCTTGTATGGCTGGTCCTCCTCTCCGCCTTCTTCAATGATCTTGTATCCATCTTCAAGAGGTGTCTTGGCCGCCTTAGTACCTAGCATACCTACATCACTTAAAAGGTCATGAGTATATTTTCTTTGAGAAAGAAGGAGACCCTCTTCGGACCTACACATCTCAATTCCAAGAAAGTATTTGAGTTTACCAAGATCCTTAATGTCAAATTTAGATTTAAGATAGTCTTTAGCGTCTTGAACACCTACCTTGTTATCCCCGGAGATAATAATATCATCCACGTAGACGAGGATAACCACTATACCTTCTTGGCTTTGCCGGGTAAAGAGGGTGTGTTCGGATTGACTTCTCTTGAATCCTCTTGCCATCAATGTTGAACTAAGCTTGTGGTACCATGCCCTTGGTGATTGTTTAAGACCATAGATGGCTTTTCTCAATCTCAAAACTTTTCCGGGAGTGATTGTGTCTTCTAAGCCGGGAGGGGGAGTCATGTATACTTCCTCTTCAAGTTCTCCTTGTAAGAAGGCATTCTTGACATCCATTTGATATAGATCCCACGAGAGATTCACGGCTAAAGACAGCACCACTCTAACCGTATGAAGCTTGGCCACCGGGGCAAATGTATCAAGGTAATCTTCCCCATAGGTTTGAGTAAATCCCCTTGCCACAAGCCTTGCCTTGTGCCTTTCAATTTCACCATTGCTATGGTACTTGATAGTAAAGACATATCTTGAGCTCACGGTCCTCTTCCCCTTAGGTAGATCCGTCTCATAGTACGTTTCATTATCCTCCATTGCCTTGTTCTCATTCTTAACCGCATTGACCCAAACTTCATGCTTCATTGCCTCTTCATAGGTCCTTGGTATCTCATGTTGATCTATAGATGTGGTGAAGGCTTGGTGTTCTTCGGGTATTTGAGCAAGAGAACACACGGCTTGAGTTGGATGAGCTACCACATTGTTGTTGTAGTAGACTCTTGTGTTGATCCAATTAGACGGATGATTCTTGATTCTAGAGCTCCTTCTTGGACCACTAGGTGCAACCGTTTCTCCTTGATCATGACTTAGAAATCGCGTTGTTAGATGTTTCATAAGTTCGTCAAACCAGTACAAAGCTCATTGAGACATTTATAAGCACTCATGTTGCATGAAACCGGGTGTAGAGTCCTAGAAACGCGTTGTTAGATGTTTCATAAGTTCGTCAAACTTGTACAAAGCTCATTGAGACACTTATAAGCACTCATGTTGCACGAAACTTGGTTTAGAGTCCTAGAAACGCGTTGTTAGATGTTTCATAAGTTCGTCAAACAAGTACAAAGTTCATCGAGACACTTATAAGAATTCATGTATCATGAAACTTGGTTTAGAGTCCTAGAAACGCGTTGTTAGATGTTTCATAAATTTGTCAAACTTGTACAAAGCTCATCGAGACACTTATAAGCACTCCTGTGGAATGAAACTTGGTTTAGAGTCCTAGAAATGTGTTGTTCGATGTTTCATAAGTTTGTCAAACTAGTACAAAGCTCATTGAGACACTTATAAGCACTTATGTTGCATGAAACTTGGTTTAGAGTCCTAGAAACGAGTTGTTAGATGTTTCATAAGTTCGTCAAACTAGTACAAAGCTCATTGAGACACTTATAAGCACTCATGTTGAATGAAACTTGGTTTAGAGTCCTAGAAACGCGTTGTTAGATGTTTCATAAGTTCATCAAACTTGTACAAAGCTCATTGAGACACTTATAAACACTCATGTTGCATGAAACTTAGTTTAGAGTCCTAGAAACGCGTTGTTAGATGTTTCATAAGTTCGTCAAACTAGTAAAAAAGCTCATTGAGACACTTATAAGCACTCATGTTGCATGAAACTTGGTTTAGAGTCCTAGAAACGCGTTGTTAGATGTTTCATAAGTTCGTCAAACTTGTACAAAGCTCATTGAGACGCTTCTAAGCACTCATGTTGCATGAAACTTGGTTTAGAGTCCTAGAAACCGCGTTGTTAGATGTTTCATAAGTTCGTCAAACTTGTACAAAGCTCATTGAGACACTTATAAGCACTCGTGTTGCATGAAACTTCGTTTAGAATCTTAGAAACACGTTGTTAGATGTTTCATAAGTTCGTTAAACTAGTACAACGCTCATTTAGACACATATAAGCACTCATGTTGCATGAAACTTGGTTTAGAGTCCTAGAAACCGCGTTGTTAGATGTTTCATAAGTTCGTCAAACTAGTACAAAGCTCATTGAGACACTTATAAGCACTCATGTTGCATGAAACTTTGTTTAGAGTCCTAGAAACGTGTTGTTAGATGTTTCATAAGTTCGTCAAACAAGTACAAAGCTCATTGAGACACTTATAAGCACTCATGTTTCATGAAACTTGGTTTAGAGTTCTGGAAACTGCGTTGTTAGATGTTTCATAATTTCGTCAAACTAGTACAAAGCTCATTGAGACACATATAAGCACTCATGTTGCATGAATCTTGGTTTAGAGTCCTAGAAACCGCGTTGTTAGTTGTTTCATATGTTCGTCAAACTTGTACAAAGCTCATTGAGACACTTATAAGCACTCATGTTGCATGAAACTTGGTTTAGAGTCCTAGCAACGCGTTGTTAGACGTTTCATAAGTTCGTTAAACTAGTACAAAGCTCATTGAGACACTTATAAGCCCTCATGTTGCATGAAACTTGGTTTAGAGTCCTAGAAACGAGTTGTTAGACGTTTCATAAGTTCGTAAAACTTGTACAAAGCTCATTGAGACACTTATAAGCACTCATGTTGAATAAAACTTGGTTTAGAGTCCTAGAAACGCGTTGTTAGATGTTTCATAAGTTCGTCAAACTAGTACAAAGCTCATTGAGACACTTATAAGCACTCATGTTGTATGAAACTTAGTTTAGCGTCCTAGAAATGCATTGTTAAATGTTTCATAAGTTTGTCAAACTAGTACAAAGCTCATTGAGACAATTATAAGCACTCATGTTGCATGAAACTTGGTTTAGAGTCCTAGAAACGCGTTGTTAGATATTTCATAAGTTTTTCAAACTTGTAAAAAGCTCATTGAGACACTTATAAGCATTCATGTTGTATGAAACTTGGTTTAGAGTCCTAGAACACGCGTTGTTAGATGTTTCATATGTTCGTCAAACTAGTCAAAAGCTCATTGAGACACTTATAAGAATTCATGTTGCATGAAACTTAGTTTAGAGTCCTAGAAACCGCGTTGTTAGATGTTTCATAAGTTTGTCAAACTAGTACAAAGCTCATTGAGACACTTATAAGAACTCATGTTGCATGAAACTTGGTTTAGAGTCCTAGAAACGCATTGTTAGATGTTTCATAAGTTCGCCAAACTTGTACAAAGCTCATTGAGACAATTATAAGCACTCATGTTGCATGAAACCTGGTGTAGAGTCCTAGAAACGCGTTGTTAGATGTTTCATAAGTTCGTCAAACTTGTACAAAGCTCATTGAGACACTTATAAGCACTCATGTTGCATGAAACTTGGTTTAGAGTCCTAGAAACGCGTTGTTAGATGTTTCATAAGTTCGTCAAACAAGTACAAAGTTCATCGAGACACTTATAAGAATTCATGTATCATGAAACTTGGTTTAGAAAGTCCTAGAAACGCGTTGTTAGATGTTTCATAAATTTGTCAAACTTGTACAAAGCTCATCGACTTGGACACTTATAAGCACTCATGTGGAATGAAACTTGGTTTAGAGTTTCATAGAAGCGTGTTGTTCGATGTTTCATAAGTTTGTCAAACTAGCTACAAAGCTCATTGAGACACTTATAAGCACTCATGTTGCATGAAACTTGGTTTAGAGTCCTAGAAACGAGTTGTTAGATGTTTCATAAGTTCGTCAAACTAGTACAAAGCTCATTGAGACACTTATAAGCACTCAAGTTGAATGAAACTTGGTTTAGAGTCCTAGAAACGCGTTGTTAGATGTTTCATAAGTTCATCAAACTTGTACAAAGCTCATTGAGACACTTATAAACACTCATGTTGCATGAAACTTAGTTTAGAGTCCTAGAAACGCGTTGTTAGATGTTTCATAAGTTCGTCAAACTAGTAAAAAGCTCAGTGAGACACTTATAAGCACTCATGTTGCATGAAACTTGGTTTAGAGTCCTATAAACGCGTTGTTAGATGTTTCATAAGTTCGTCAAACTTGTACAAAGCTCATTGAGACGCTTATAAGCACTCATGTTGCATGAAACTTGGTTTAGAGTCCTAGAAACCGCATTGTTAGATGTTTCATAAGTTCGTCAAACTTGTACAAAGCTCATTGAGACACTTATAAGCTCTCGTGTTGCATGAAACTTCGTTTAGAAACTTAGAAACCGCGTTGTTAGATGTTTCATATGTTTGTTAAACTAGTACAACGCTCATTGAGACACATATAAGCACTCATGTTGCATGAAACTTGGTTTAGAGTCCTAGAAACCGCGTTGTTAGATGTTTCTTAAGTTCGTCAAACTAGTACAAAGCTCATTGAGACACTTATAAGCCCTCATGTTGCATGAAACTTTGTTTAGAGTCCAAGAAACTCGTTGTTAGATGTTTCATAAGTTCGTCAAAAAAGTACAAAGATCATTGAGACACTTATAAGCACTCATGTTGCATGAAACTTGGTTTAGAGTCCTAGAAACTGCGTTGTTAGATGTTTCATAATTTCGTCAAACTAGTACAAAGCTCATTGAGACACATATAAGCACTCATGTTGCATGAATCTTGGTTTAGAGTCCTAGAAACCGCGTTGTTAGTTGTTTCATATGTTCGTCAAACTTGTACAAAGCTCATTGAGACACTTATAAGCACTCATGTTGCATGAAACTTGGTTTAGAGTCCTAGCAACGCGTTGTTAGACGTTTCATAAGTTCGTTAAACTAGTACAAAGCTCATTGAGACAATTATAAGCACTCATGTTGCATGAAACTTGGTTTAGAGTCCTAGAAACGCGTTGTTAGATATTTCATAAGTTTTTCAAACTTGTAAAAAGCTCATTGAGACACTTATAAGCATTCATGTTGTATGAAACTTGGTTTAGAGTCCTAGAACACGCGTTGTTAGATGTTTCATATGTTCGTCAAACTAGTCAAAAGCTCATTGAGACACTTATAAGAATTCATGTTGCATGAAACTTAGTTTAGAGTCCTAGAAACCGCGTTGTTAGATGTTTCATAAGTTTGTCAAACTAGTACAAAGCTCATTGAGACACTTATAAGAACTCATGTTGCATGAAACTTGGTTTAGAGTCCTAGAAACGCATTGTTAGATGTTTCATAAGTTCGCCAAACTTGTACAAAGCTCATTGAGACAATTATAAGCACTCATGTTGCATGAAACCTGGTGTAGAGTCCTAGAAACGCGTTGTTAGATGTTTCATAAGTTCGTCAAACTTGTACAAAGCTCATTGAGACACTTATAAGCACTCATGTTGCATGAAACCTGGTTTAGAGTCCTAGAAACGCGTTGTTAGATGTTTCATAAGTTCGTCAAACAAGTACAAAGTTCATCGAGACACTTATAAGAATTCATGTATCATGAAACTTGGTTTAGAGTCCTAGAAACGCGTTGTTAGATGTTTCATAAATTTGTCAAACTTGTACAAAGCTCATCGAGACACTTATAAGCACTCATGTGGAATGAAACTTGGTTTAGAGTCCTAGAAGCGTGTTGTTCGATGTTTCATAAGTTTGTCAAACTAGTACAAAGCTCATTGAGACACTTATAAGCACTCATGTTGCATGAAACTTGGTTTAGAGTCCTAGAAACGAGTTGTTAGATGTTTCATAAGTTCGTCAAACTAGTACAAAGCTCATTGAGACACTTATAAGCACTCAAGTTGAATGAAACTTGGTTTAGAGTCCTAGAAACGCGTTGTTAGATGTTTCATAAGTTCATCAAACTTGTACAAAGCTCATTGAGACACTTATAAACACTCATGTTGCATGAAACTTAGTTTAGAGTCCTAGAAACGCGTTGTTAGATGTTTCATAAGTTCGTCAAACTAGTAAAAAGCTCAGTGAGACACTTATAAGCACTCATGTTGCATGAAACTTGGTTTAGAGTCCTATAAACGCGTTGTTAGATGTTTCATAAGTTCGTCAAACTTGTACAAAGCTCATTGAGACGCTTATAAGCACTCATGTTGCATGAAACTTGGTTTAGAGTCCTAGAAACCGCATTGTTAGATGTTTCATAAGTTCGTCAAACTTGTACAAAGCTCATTGAGACACTTATAAGCTCTCGTGTTGCATGAAACTTCGTTTAGAAACTTAGAAACCGCGTTGTTAGATGTTTCATATGTTTGTTAAACTAGTACAACGCTCATTGAGACACATATAAGCACTCATGTTGCATGAAACTTGGTTTAGAGTCCTAGAAACCGCGTTGTTAGATGTTTCTTAAGTTCGTCAAACTAGTACAAAGCTCATTGAGACATTTATAAGCCCTCATGTTGCATGAAACTTTGTTTAGAGTCCAAGAAACTCGTTGTTAGATGTTTCATAAGTTCGTCAAAAAAGTACAAAGATCATTGAGACACTTATAAGCACTCATGTTGCATGAAACTTGGTTTAGAGTCCTAGAAACTGCGTTGTTAGATGTTTCATAATTTCGTCAAACTAGTACAAAGCTCATTGAGACACATATAAGCACTCATGTTGCATGAATCTTGGTTTAGAGTCCTAGAAACCGCGTTGTTAGTTGTTTCATATGTTCGTCAAACTTGTACAAAGCTCATTGAGACAATTAAAAGCACTAATGTTGCATGAAACTTGGTTTAGATTCCTAGAAACGCGTTGTTAGATATTTCATAAGTTTTTCAAACTTGTACAAAGCTCATTGAGACACTTATAAGCATTCATGTTGTATGAAACTTGGTTTAGAGTCCTAGAACCCGCGTTGTTAGATGTTTCATATGTTCGTCAAACTAGTCAAAAGCTCATTGAGACGCTTATAAGCACTCATGTTGCATGAAACTTAGTTTAGAGTCCTAGAAACCGTGTTGTTAGATGTTTCATAAGTTTGTCAAACTAGTACAAAGCTCATTGAGACACTTATAAGCACTCATGTTGCATGAAACTTGGTTTAGAGTCCTAGAAACGCATTCGTCAAACTTGTACAAAGCTCATTGAGACAATTATAAGCACTCACGTTGCATGAAACCTGGTGTAGAGTCCTAGAAACGCGTTGTTAGATGTTTCATAAGTTCGTCAAACTTGTACAAAGCTCATTGAGACACTTATAAGCACTCATGTTGCATGAAACTTGGTTTAGAGTCCTAGGGACGCGTTGTTAGATGTTTCATAAGTTCGTCAAACAAGTACAAAGTTCATCGAGACACTTATAAGAATTCATGTATCATGAAACTTGGTTTAGAGTCCTAGAAACGCGTTGTTAGATGTTTCGTAAATTTGTCAAACTTGTACAAAGCTCATCGAGACACTTATAAGCACTCATGTGGAATGAAACTTGGTTTAGAGTCCTAGAAGCGTGTTGTTCGATGTTTCATAAGTTTGTCAAACTAGTACAAAGCTCATTGAAACACTTATAAGCACTCATGTTGCATGAAACTTGGTTTAGAGTCCTAGAAACGAGTTGTTAGATGTTTCATAAATTCGTCAAACTAGTACAAAGCTCATTGAGACACTTATAAACACTCATGTTGCATGAAACTTAGTTTAGAGTCTTAGAAACGCGTTGTTAGATGTTTCATAAGTTCGTCAAACTAGTAAAAAGTTCAGTGAGACACTTATAAGCACTCATGTTGCATGAAACTTGGTTTAGAGTCCTAGAAACGCGTTGTTAGATGTTTCATAAGTTCGTCAAACTTGTACAAAGCTCATTGAGACGCTTATAAGCACTCATGTTGCCTGAAACTTGGTTTAGAGTCCTAGAAACCGCATTGTTAGATGTTTCATAAGTTTGTCAAACTTGTACAAAGCTCATTGAGACACTTATAAGCTCTCGTGTTGCATGAAACTTCGTTTAGAAACTTAGAAACCGCGTTGTTAGATGTTTCATAAGTTCGTTAAATTAGTAAAACGCTCATTGAGACACATATAAGCACTCATGTTGCATGAAACTTGGTTTAGAGTCCTAGAAACCGCGTTGTTAGATGTTTCTTAAGTTCGTCAAACTAGTACAAAGCTCATTGAGACACTTATAAGCACTCATGTTGCATGAAACTTTGTTTAGAGTCCTAGAAACGCGTTGTTAGATGTTTCATAAGTTCGTCAAACAAGTACAAAGCTCATTGAGACACTTATAAGCACTCATGTTGCATGAAACTTGGTTTAGAGTCCTAGAAACTGCGTTGTTATATGTTTCATAATTTCGTCAAACTAGTACAAAGCTCATTGAGACACATATAAGCACTCATGTTGCATGAATCTTGGTTTAGAGTCCTAGAAACCGCGTTGTTAATTGTTTCATATGTTCGTCAAACTTGTACAAAGCTCATTGAGACACTTATAAGCACTCATGTTGCATGAAACTGGGTTTAGAGTCCTAGAAACGCGTTGTTAGACGTTTCATAAGTTCGTTAAACTAGTACAAAGCCCATTGAGACACTTATAAGCCCTCATGTTGCATGAAACTTGGTTTAGAGTCCTAGAAACGAGTTGTTAGACGTTTCATAAGTTCGTAAAACTTGTACAAAGCTCATTGAGACACTTATAAGCACTCATGTTGAATCAAACTTGGTTTAGAGTCCTAGAAACACGTTGTTAGATGTTTCATAAGTTCGTCAAACTAGTACAAAGCTCATTGAGACACTTATAAGCACTCATGTTGTATGAAACTTGGTATAGCGTCCTAGAAATGCATTGTTAAATGTTTCATAAGTTTGTCAAACTAGTACAAAGCTCATTGAGACAATTATAAGCACTCATGTTGCATGAAAGTTGGTTTAGAGTCCTAGAAACGCGTTGTTAGATATTTCATAAGTTTTTCAAACTTGTACAAAGCTCATTGAGACACTTATAAGCATTCATGTTGTATGAAACTTGGTTTAGAGTCCTAGAACCCGCATTGTTAGATGTTTTATATGTTCGTCAAACAAGTAAAAAGCTCATTGAGACACTTATAAGCACTCATGTTGCATGAAACTTGGTTTAAAGTCCTAGAAACGCGTTGTTAGATGTTTCAAAAGTTCGTCAAACTTGTACAAAGCTCATTGAGACGCTTATAAGCACTCAAGTTGCATGAAACTTGGTTTAGAGTCCTAGAAATGCATTGTTAAATGTTTCATAAGTTTGTCAAACTAGTACAAAGCTCATTGAGACAATTATAAGCACTCATGTTGCATGAAACTTGGTTTAGAGTCCTAGAAACGCGTTGTTAGATATTTCATAAGTTTTTCAAACTTGTACAAAGCTCATTGAGACACTTATAAGCATTCATGTTGTATGAAACTTGGTTTAGAGTCCTAGAACCCGCGTTGTTAGATGTTTCATATGTTCGTCAAACTAGTCAAAAGCTCATTGAGACACTTATAAGCACTCATGTTGTATGAAACTTGGTTTAGAGTCCTAGAACCCGCGTTGTTAGATGTTTCATATATTCGTCAAACTAGTCAAAAGCTCATTGAGACACTTATAAGCACTCATGTTGCATGAAACTTCCTTTAGAGTCTTAGAAACCGCGTTGTTAGATGTTAAATATGTTCGTCAAACTAGTACAAACCTCATTGAGACACATATAAGCACTCATGTTGCATGAAACTTGGTTTAGGGTCCTAGAAACGCGTTGTTCGATGTTTCATAAGTTCGTCAAACTAGTACAAAGCTCATTGAGACACTTATGAGCACTCATGTAGCATGAAACTTGGTTTAGGGTCCTAGAAACTGCGTTGTTAGATGTTTCATAAGTTCGTCAAACTAGTACGAAGCTCATTGAGACACTTATAAGCACTCATGTTGCATGAAACTTGGTTTAGAGTCCTAGAAACGAGTTGTTAGACGTTTCATAAGTTCGTAAAACTTGTACAAAGCTCATTGAGACACTTATAAGCACTCATGTTGAATCAAACTTGGTTTAGAGTCCTAGAAACGCGTTGTTAGATGTTTCATAAGTTCGTCAAACTAGTACAAAGCTCATTGAGACACTTATAAGCACTCATGTTGTATGAAACTTAGTTTAGCGTCCTAGAAATGCATTGTTAAATGTTTCATAAGTTTGTCAAACTATTACAAAGCTCATTGAGACAATTATAAGCACTCATGTTGCATGAAACTTGGTTTAGAGTCCTAGAAACGCGTTGTTAGATATTTCATAAGTTTTTCAAACTTGTACAAAGCTCATTGAGACACTTATAAGCATTCATGTTGTATGAAACTTGGTTTAGAGTCCTAGAACCCGCGTTGTTAGATGTTTCATATGTTCGTCAAACTAGTCAAAAGCTCATTGAGACACTTATAAGCACTCATGTTGCATGAAACTTAGTTTAGAGTCCTAGAAACCGCGTTGTTAGATGTTTCATAAGTTTGTCAAACTAGTACAAAGCTCATTGAGACACTTATAAGCACTCATGTTGCATGAAACTTTGTTTAGAGTCCTAGAAACGCATTGTTAGATGTTTCATAAGTTCGTCAAACTTGTACAAAGCTCATTGAGACAATTATAAGCACTCATGTTGCATGAAACCTGGTGTAGAGTCCTAGAAACGCGTTGTTAGATGTTTCATAAATTCGTCAAACTTGTACAAAGCTCATTGAGACACTTATAAGCACTCATGTTGCATGAAACTTGGTTTAGAGTCCTAGAAACGTGTTGTTAGATATTTCATAAGTTTTTCAAACTTGTACAAAGCTCATTGAGACACTTATAAGCATTCATGTTGTATGAAACTTGGTTTAGAGTCCTAGAACCCGCGTTGTTAGATGTTTTATATGTTCGTCAAACTAGTAAAAAGCTCATTGAGACACTTATAAGCACTCATGTTGCATGAAACTTGGTTTAGAGTCCTAGAAACGCGTTGTTAGATGTTTCAAAAGTTCGTCAAACTTGTACAAAGCTCATTGAGACGCTTATAAGCACTCAAGTTGCATGAAACTTGGTTTAGAGTCCTAGAAATGCATTGTTAAATGTTTCATAAGTTTGTCAAACTAGTACAAAGCTCATTGAGACAATTATAAGCACTCATGTTGCATGAAACTTGGTTTAGAGTCCTAGAAACGCGTTGTTAGATATTTCATAAGTTTTTCAAACTTGTACAAAGCTCATTGAGACACTTATAAGCATTCATGTTGTATGAAACTTGGTTTAGAGTCCTAGAACCCGCGTTGTTAGATGTTTCATATGTTCGTCAAACTAGTCAAAAGCTCATTGAGACACTTATAAGCACTCATGTTGCATGAAACTTAGTTTAGAGTCCTAGAAACCGCGTTGTTAGATGTTTCATAAGTTTGTCAAACTAGTACAAAGCTCATTGAGACACTTATAAGCACTCATGTTGCATGAAACTTGGTGTAGAGTCCTAGAAACGCATTGTTAGATGTTTCATAAGTTCGTCAAACTTGTACAAAGCTCATTGAGACAATTATAAGCACTCATGTTGCATGAAACCTGGTGTAGAGTCCTAGAAACGCGTTGTTAGATGTTTCATAAGTTCGTCAAACTTGTACAAAGCTCATTAAGACACTTATAAGCACTCATGTTGCATGAAACTTGGTTTAGAGTCCTAGAAATGCGTTGTTAGATGTTTCATAAGTTCGTCAAACAAGTACAAAGTTCATCGAGACACTTATAAGAATTCATGTATCATGAAACTTGGTTTAGAGTCCTAGAAACGCGTTGTTAGATGTTTCATAAATTTGTCAAACTTGTACAAAGCTCATCGAGACACTTATAAGCACTCATGTGGAATGAAACTTGGTTTAGAGTCCTAGAAGCGTGTTGTTCGATGTTTCATAAGTTTGTCAAACTAGTACAAAGCTCATTGAGACAATTATAAGCACTCATGTTGCATGAAACTTGGTTTAGAGTCCTAGAAACGCGTTGTTAGATATTTCATAAGTTTTTCAAACTTGTACAAAGCTCATTGAGACACTTATAAGCATTCATGTTGTATGAAACTTGGTTTAGAGTCCTAGAAACGCGTTGTTAGATGTTTCATAAGTTCGTCAAACTAGTACAAAGCTCATTGAGACACTTATAAGCACTCATGTTGCATGAAACTTGGTTTAGAGTCCTAGAAATGCATTGTTAAATGTTTCATAAGTTTGTCAAACTAGTACAAAGCTCATTGAAACAATTATAAGCACTCATGTTGCATGAAACTTGGTTTAGAGTCCTAGAAACGCGTTGTTAGATATTTCATAAGTTTTTCAAACTTGTACAAAGCTCATTGAGACACTTATAAGCATTCATGTTGTATGAAACTTGGTTTAGAGTCCTAGAACCCGCGTTGTTAGATGTTTCATATGTTCGTCAAACTAGTCAAAAGCTCATTGAGACACTTATAAGCACTCATGTTGCATGAAACTTAGTTTAGAGTCCTAGAAACCGCGTTGTTAGATGTTTCATAAGTTTGTCAAACTAGTACAAAGCTCATTGAGACACTTATAAGCACTCATGTTGCATGAAACTTGGTTTAGAGTCCTAGAAACGCATTGTTAGATGTTTCATAAGTTCGTCAAACTTGTACAAAGCTCATTGAGACAATTATAAGCACTCATGTTGCATGAAACCTGGTGTAGAGTCCTAGAAACGCGTTGTTAGATGTTTCATAAGTTCGTCAAACTTGTACAAAGCTCATTAAGACACTTATAAGCACTCATGTTGCATGAAACTTGGTTTAGAGTCCTAGAAACGCGTTGTTAGATGTTTCATAAGTTCGTCAAACAAGTACAAAGTTCATCGAGACACTTATAAGAATTCATGTATCATGAAACTTGGTTTAGAGTCCTAGAAACGCGTTGTTAGATGTTTCATAAATTTGTCAAACTTGTACAAAGCTCATCGAGACACTTATAAGCACTCATGTGGAATGAAACTTGGTTTAGAGTCCTAGAAGCGTGTTGTTCGATGTTTCATAAGTTTGTCAAACTAGTACAAAGCTCATTGAGACACTTATAAGCACTCATGTTGCATGAAACTTGGTTTAGAGTCCTTTAAACGAGTTGTTAGATGTTTCATAAGTTCGTCAAACTTGTACAAAGCTCATCGAGACACTTATAAGCACTCATGTGGAATGAAACTTGGTTTAGAGTCCTAGAAGCGTGTTGGTCGATGTTTCATAAGTTTGTCAAACTAGTACAAAGCTCATTGAGACGCTTATAAGCACTCAAGTTGCATGAAACTTGGTTTAAAGTCCTAGAAATGCATTGTTAAATGTTTCATAAGTTTGTCAAACTAGTACAAAGCTCATTGAGACAATTATAAGCACTCATGTTGCATGAAACTTGGTTTAGAGTCCTAGAAACGCGTTGTTAGATATTTCATAAGTTTTTCAAACTTGTACAAAGCTCATTGAGACACTTATAAGCATTCATGTTGTATGAAACTTGGTTTAGAGTCCTAGAACCCGCGTTGTTAGATGTTTCATATGTTCGTCAAACTAGTCAAAAGCTCATTGAGACACTTATAAGCACTCATGTTGCATGAAACTTAGTTTAGAGTCCTAGAAACCGCGTTGTTAGATGTTTCATAAGTTCGTCAAACTAGTACAAAGCTCATTGAGACACTTATAAGCACTCATGTTGCATGAAACCTGGTGTAGAGTCCTAGAAACGCGTTGTTAGATGTTTCATAAGTTCGTCAAACTTGTACAAAGCTCATTGAGACACTTATAAGCACTCATGTTGCATGAAACTTGGTTTAGAGTCCTAGAAACGCGTTGTTAGATGTTTCATAAGTTCGTCAAACAAGTACAAAGTTCATCGAGACACTTATAAGAATTCATGTATCATGAAACTTGGTTTATAGTCCTAGAAACGAGTTGTTAGATGTTTCATAAATTTGTCAAACTTGTACAAAGCTCATCGAGACACTTATAAGCACTCATGTGGAATGAAACTTGGTTTAGAGTCCTAGAAGCGTGTTGTTCGATGTTTCATAAGTTTTTCAAACTAGTACAAAGCTCATTGAGACACTTATAAGCACTCATGTTGCATGAAACTTGGTTTAGAGTCCTAGAAACGAGTTGTTAGATGTTTCATAAGTTCGTCAAACTAGTACAAACCTCATTGAGACACTTATAAGCACTCATGTTGAATGAAACTTGGTTAAGAGTCCTAGAAACGAGTTGTTAGACGTTTCATAAGTTCGTAAAACTTGTACAAAGCTCATTGAGACACTTATAAGCACTCATGTTGAATCAAACTTGGTTTAGAGTCCTAGAAACGCGTTGTTAGATGTTTCATAAGTTCGTCAAACTAGTACAAAGCTCATTGAGACACTTATAAGCACTCATGTTGTATGAAACTTAGTTTAGCGTCCTAGAAATGCATTGTTAAATGTTTCATAAGTTTGTCAAACTAGTACAAAGCTCATTGAGACAATTATAAGCACTCATGTTGCATGAAACTTGGTTTAGAGTCCTAGAAACGCGTTGTTAGATATTTCATAAGTTTTTCAAACTTGTACAAAGCTCATTGAGACACTTATAAGCATTCATGTTGTATGAAACTTGGTTTAGAGTCCTAGAACCCGCGTTGTTAGATGTTTCATATGTTCGTCAAACTAGTCAAAAGCTCATTGAGACACTTATAAGCACTCATGTTGCATGAAACTTAGTTTAGAGTCCTAGAAACCGCGTTGTTAGATGTTTCATAAGTTTGTCAAACTAGTACAAAGCTCATTGAGACACTTATAAGCACTCATGTTGCATGAAACTTGGTTTAGAGTCCTAGAAACGCATTGTTAGATGTTTCATAAGTTCGTCAAACTTGTACAAAGCTCATTGAGACAATTATAAGCACTCATGTTGCATGAAACCTGGTGTAGAGTCCTAGAAACGCGTTGTTAGATGTTTCATAAGTTCGTCAAACTTGTACAAAGCTCATTGAGACACTTATAAGCACTCATGTTTCATGAAACTTGGTTTAGAGTCCTAGAAACGTGTTGTTAGATATTTCATAAGTTTTTCAAACTTGTACAAAGCTCATTGAGACACTTATAAGCATTCATGTTGTATGAAACTTGGTTTAGAGTCCTAGAACCCGCGTTGTTAGATGTTTTATATGTTCGTCAAACTAGTAAAAAGCTCATTGAGACACTTATAAGCACTCATGTTGCATGAAACTTGGTTTAGAGTCCTAGAAACGCGTTGTTAGATGTTTCAAAAGTTCGTCAAACTTGTACAAAGCTCATTGAGACGCTTATAAGCACTCAAGTTGCATGAAACTTGGTTTAGAGTCCTAGAAATGCATTCTTAAATGTTTCATAAGTTTGTCAAACTAGTACAAAGCTCATTGAGACAATTATAAGCACTCATGTTGCATGAAATTTGGTTTAGAGTCCTAGAAACGCGTTGTTAGATATTTCATAAGTTTTTCAAACTTGTACAAAGCTCATTGAGACACTTATAAGCATTCATGTTGTATGAAACTTGGTTTAGAGTCCTAGAACCCGCGTTGTTAGATGTTTCATATGTTCGTCAAACTAGTCAAAAGCTCATTGAGACACTTATAAGCACTCATGTTGTATGAAACTTGGTTTAGAGTCCTAGAACCCGCGTTGTTAGATGTTTCATATATTCGTCAAACTAGTCAAAAGCTCATTGAGACACTTATAAGCACTCATGTTGCATGAAACTTCCTTTAGAGTCTTAGAAACCGCGTTGTTAGATGTTAAATATGTTCGTCAAACTAGTACAAAGCTCATTGAGACACATATAAGCACTCATGTTGCATGAAACTTGGTTTAGGGTCCTAGAAACGCGTTTTTCGATGTTTCATAAGTTCGTCAAACTAGTACAAAGCTCATTGAGACACTTATAAGCACTCATGTAGCATGAAACTTGGTTAAGGGTCCTAGAAACTGCGTTGTTAGATGTTTCATAAATTCGTCAAACTAGTACGAAGTTCATTGAGACACTTATAAGCACTCATGTTGCATGAAACTTGGTTTAGAGTCCTAGAAACGAGTTGTTAGACGTTTCATAAGTTCGTAAAACTTGTACAAAGCTCATTGAGACACTTATAAGCACTCATGTTGAATCAAACTTGGTTTAGAGTCCTAGAAACGCGTTGTTAGATGTTTCATAAGTTCGTCAAACTAATACAAAGCTCATTGAGACACTTATAAGTTTTTCAAACTTGTACAAAGCTCATTGAGACACTTATAAGCATTCATGTTGTATGAAACTTGGTTTAGAGTCCTAGAACCCGCGTTGTTAGATGTTTCATATGTTCGTCAAACTAGTCAAAAGCTCATTGAGACATTTATAAGCACTCATGTTGCATGAAACTTAGTTTGGAGTCCTAGAAACCGCGTTGTTAGATGTTTCATAAGTTTGTCAAACTAGTACAAAGCTCATTGAGACACTTATAAGCACTCATGTTGCATGAAAATTGGTTTAGAGTCCTAGAAACGCATTGTTAGATGTTTCATAAGTTCGTCAAACTTGTACAAAGCTCATTGAGACAATTATAAGCACCCATGTTGCATGAAACCTGGTGTAGAGTCCTAGAAACGCGTTGTTAGATGTTTCATAAGTTCGTCAAACTTGTACAAAGCTCATTGAGACACTTATAAGCACTCATGTTGCATGAAACTTGGTTTAGAGTCCTAGAAACGCGTTGTTAGATGTTTCATAAGTTCGTCAAACAAGTACAAAGTTCATCGAGACACTTATAAGAATTCATGTATCATGAAACTTGGTTTAGAGTCCTAGAAACGCGTTGTTAGATGTTTCATAAATTTGTCAAACTTGTACAAAGCTCATCGAGACACTTATAAGCACTCATGTGGAATGAAACTTGGTTTAGAGTCCTAGAAGCGTGTTGTTCGATGTTTCATAAGTTTGTCAAACTAGTACAAAGCTCATTGAGACACTTATAAGCACTCATGTTGCATGAAACTTGGTTTAGAGTCCTAGAAACGAGTTGTTAGATGTTTCATAAGTTCGTCAAACTAGTACAAAGCTCATTGAGACACTTATAAGCACTCATGTTGAATGAAACTTGGTTTAGAGTCCTAGAAACGCGTTGTTAGATGTTTCATAAGTTCATCAAACTTGTACAAAGCTCATTGAGACACTTATAAACACTCCTGTTGCATGAAACTTAGTTTAGCGTCCTAGAAACGCGTTGTTAGATGTTTCATAAGTTCGTCAAACTAGTAAAAAGTTCAGTGAGACACTTATAAGCACTCATGTTGCATGAAACTTGGTTTAGAGTCCTAGAAACGCGTTGTTAGATGTTTCATAAGTTCGTCAAACTTGTACAAAGCTCATTGAGACGCTTATAAGCAGTCATGTTGCATGAAACTTGGTTTAGTGTCCTAGAAACCGCATTGTTAGATGTTTCATAAGTTCGTCAAACTTGTACAAAGCTCATTGAGACACTTATAAGCTCTCGTGTTGCATGAAACTTCGTTTAGAAACTTAGAAACCGCGTTGTTAGATGTTTCATAAGTTCGTTAAATTAGTACAACGCTCATTGAGACACATATAAGCACTCATGTTGCATGAAACTTGGTTTAGAGTCCTAGAAACCGCGTTGTTAGATGTTTCTTAAGTTCGTCAAACTAGTACAAAGCTCATTGAGACACTTATAAGCACTCATGTTGCATGAAACTTTGTTTAGAGTCCTAGAAACGCGTTGTTAGATGTTTCATAAGTTCGTCAAACAAGTACAAAGCTCATTGAGACACTTATAAGCACTCATGTTGCATGAAACTTGGTTTAGAGTCCTAGATACTGCGTTGTTAGATGTTTCATAATTTCGTCAAACTAGTACAAAGCTCATTGAGACACATATAAGCACTCATGTTGCATGAATCTTGGTTTAGAGACCTAGAAACCGCGTTGTTAATTGTTTCATATGTTCGTCAAACTTGTACAAAGCTCATTGAGACACTTATAAGCACTCATGTTGCATGAAACTTGGTTTAGAGTCCTAGAAACGCGTTGTTAGACGTTTCATAAGTTCGTTAAACTAGTACAAAGCCCATTGAGACACTTATAAGCCCTCATGTTGCATGAAACTTGGTTTAGAGTCCTAGAAACGAGTTGTTAGACGTTTCATAAGTTCGTAAAACTTGTACAAAGCTCATTGAGACACTTATAAGCACTCATGTTGAATCAAACTTGGTTTAGAGTCCTAGAAACGCGTTGTTAGATGTTTCATAAGTTCGTCAAACTAGTACAAAGCTCATTGAAACACTTATAAGCACTCATGTTGTATGAAACTTGGTATAGCGTCCTAGAAATGCATTGTTAAATGTTTCATAAGTTTGTCAAACTAGTACAAAGCTCATTGAGACAATTATAAGCACTCATGTTGCATGAAACTTGGTTTAGAGTCCTAGAAACGCGTTGTTAGATATTTCATAAGTTTTTCAAACTTGTACAAAGCTCATTGAGACACTTATAAGCATTCATGTTGTATGAAACTTGGTTTAGAGTCCTAGACCCCGCGTTGTTAGATGTTTTATATGTTCGTCAAACTAGTAAAAAGCTCATTGAGACACTTATAAGCACTCATGTTGCATGAAACTTGGTTTAGAGTCCTAGAAACGCGTTGTTAGATGTTTCAAAAGTTTGTCAAACTTGTACAAAGCTCATTGAGACGCTTATAAGCACTCAAGTTGCATGAAACTTGGTTTAGAGTCCTAGAAATGCATTGTTAAATGTTTTATAAGTTTGTCAAACTAGTACAAAGCTCATTGAGACAATTATAAGCACTCATGTTGCATGAAACTTGGTTTAGAGTCCTAGAAACGCGTTGTTAGATATTTCATAAGTTTTTCAAACTTGTACAAAGCTCATTGAGACACTTATAAGCATTCATGTTGTATGAAACTTGGTTTAGAGTCCTAGAACCCGCGTTGTTAGATGTTTCATATGTTCGTCAAACTAGTCAAAAGCTCATTGAGACACTTATAAGCACTCATGTTGCATGAAACTTAGTTTAGAGTCCTAGAAACCGCGTTGTTAGATGTTTCATAAGTTTGTCAAACTAGTACAAAGCTCATTGAGACACTTATAAGCACTCATGTTGCATGAAACTTGGTTTAGAGTCCTAGAAACGCATTGTTAGATGTTTCATAAGTTCGTCAAACTTGTACAAAGCTCATTGAGACAATTATAAGCACTCATGTTGCATGAAACCTGGTGTAGAGTCCTAGAAACGCGTTGTTAGATGTTTCATAAGTTCGTCAAACTTGTACAAAGCTCATTGAGACACTTATAAGCACTCATGTTGCATGAAACTTGGTTTAGAGTCCTAGAAACGCGTTGTTAGATGTTTCATAAGTTCGTCAAACAAGTACAAAGTTCATCGAGACACTTATAAGAATTCATGTATCATGAAACTTGGTTTAGAGTCCTAGAAACGCGTTGTTAGATGTTTCATAAATTTGTCAAACTTGTACAAAGCTCATCAAGACACTTATAAGCACTCATGTGGAATGAAACTTGGTTTAGAGTCCTAGAAGCGTGTTGTTCGATGTTTCATAAGTTTGTCAAACTAGTACAAAGCTCATTGAGACACTTATAAGCACTCATGTTGCATGAAACTTGGTTTAGAGTCCTAGAAACGAGTTGTTAGATGTTTCATAAGTTCGTCAAACTAGTACAAAGCTCATTGAGACACTTATAAGCACTCATGTTGAATGAAACTTGGTTTAGAGTCCTAGAAACGCGTTGTTAGATGTTTCATAAGTTCATCAAACTTGTACAAAGCTCATTGAGACACTTATAAACACTCATGTTGCATGAAACTTAGTTTAGAGTCCTAGAAACGCGTTGTTAGATGTTTCATAAGTTCGACAAACTAGTAAAAAGTTCAGTGAGACACTTATAAGCACTCATGTTGCATGAAACTTGGTTTAGAGTCCTAGAAACGCGTTGTTAGATGTTTCATAAGTTCATCAAACTTGTACAAAGCTCATTGAGACGCTTATAAGCACTCATGTTGCATGAAACTTGGTTTAGAGTCCTAGAAACCGCATTGTTAGATGTTTCATAAGTTCGTCAAACTTGTACAAAGCTCATTGAGACACTTATAAGCTCTCGTGTTGTATGAAACTTCGTTTAGAAACTTAGAAACCGCGTTGTTAGATGTTTCATAAGTTCGTTAAATTAGTACAACGCTCATTGAGACACATATAAGCACTAATGTTGCATGAAACTTGGTTTAGAGTCCTAGAAACCGCGTTGTTAGATGTTTCTTAAGTTCGTCAAACTAGTACAAAGCTCATTGAGACACTTATAAGCACTCATGTTGCATGAAACTTTGTTTAGAATCCTAGAAACGCGTTGTTAGATGTTTCATAAGTTCGTCAAACAAGTACAAAGCTCATTGAGACACTTATAAGCACTCATGTTGCATGAAACTTGGTTTAGAGTCCTAGAAACTGCGTTGTTAGATGTTTCATAATTTCGTCAAACTAGTACAAAGCTCATTGAGACACATATAAGCACTCATGTTGCATGAATCTTGGTTTAGAGTCCTAGAAACCGCGTTGTTAATTGTTTCATATGTTCGTCAAACTTGTACAAAGCTCATTGAGACACTTATAAGCACTCATGTTGCATGAAACTTGGTTTAGAGTCCTAGAAACGCGTTGTTAGACGTTTCATAAGTTCGTTAAACTAGTACAAAGCCCATTGAGACACTTATTAGCCCTCATGTTGCATGAAACTTGGTTTAGAGTCCTAGAAACGAGTTGTTAGACGTTTCATAAGTTCGTAAAACTTGTACAAAGCTCATTGAGACACTTATAAGCACTCATGTTGAATCAAACTTGGTTTAGAGTCCTAGAAACGCGTTGTTAGATGTTTCATAAGTTCGTCAAACTAGTACAAAGCTCATTGAGACACTTATAAGCACTCATGTTGTATGAAACTTGGTATAGCGTCCTAGAAATGCATTGTTAAATGTTTCATAAGTTTGTCAAACTAGTATAAAGCTCATTGAGACAATTATAAGCACTCATGTTGCATGAAACTTGGTTTAGAGTCCTAGAAACGCGTTGTTAGATATTTCATAAGTTTTTCAAACTTGTACAAAGCTCATTGAGACACTTATAAGCATTCATGTTGTATGAAACTTGGTTTAGAGTCCTAGAACCCGCGTTGTTAGATGTTTCATAAGTTCGTCAAACTAGTACAAAGCTCATTGAGACACTTATAAGCACTCATGTTGCATGAAACTTGGTTTAGAGTCCTAGAAACGCTTTGTTAGATGTTTCATAAGTTCGTCAAACTAGTACAAAGCTCATTGAGACACTTATAAGCACTCATGTTGCATGAAACTTGGTTTAGAGTCCTAGAAACGCTTTGTTAGATGTTTCATAAGTTCGTCAAACTTGTACAAAGCTCATTGAGACACTTATAAGCACTCATGTTGCATGATACTTTGTTTAGAGTCCTAGAAATGTGTTGTTAGATGTTTCATAAGTTTTTCAAACTTGTACAAAGCTCATTGAGACACTTATAAGCATTCATGTTGTATGAAACTTGGTTTAGAGTCCTAGAACCCGCGTTGTTAGATGTTTCATATGTTCGTCAAACTAGTCAAAAGCTCATTGAGACACTTATAAGCACTCATGTTGTATGAAACTTGGTTTAAAGTCCTAGAACCCGCGTTGTTAGATGTTTCATATATTCGTCAAACTAGTCAAAAGCTCATTGAGACACTTATAAGCACTCATGTTGCATGAAACTTCCTTTAGAGTCTTAGAAACCGCGTAGTTAGATGTTAAATATGTTCGTCAAACTAGTACAAAGCTCATTGAGACACAGATAAGCACTCATGTTGCATGAAACTTGGTTTAGGGTCCTAGAAACGCGTTGTTCGATGTTTCATAAATTCGTCAAACTAGTACAAAGCTCATTGAGACACTTATAAGCACTCATGTAGCATGAAACTTGGTTTAGGGTCCTAGAAACTGCGTTGTTAGATGTTTCATAAGTTCGTCAAACTAGAACGAAGCTCATTGAGACACTTATAAGCACTCATGTTGCATGAAACTTGGTTTAGAGTCCTAGAAAAGCTTTGTTAGATGTTTCATAAGTTCGTCAAACTAGTACAAAGCTCATTGAGACACTTATAAGCACTCATGTTGCATGAAACTTGGTTTAGAGTCCTAGAAACGTTTTGTTAGATGTTTCATAAGTTCGTCAAACTAGTACAAAGCTCATTGAGACACTTATAAGCACTCATGTTGCATGAAACTTGGTTTAGAGTCCTAGAAACGCTTTGTTAGATGTTTCATAAGTTCGTCAAACTAGTACAAAGCTCATTGAGACACTTATAAGCACTCATGTTGCATGAAACTTGGTTTAGAGTCCTAGAAACGCTTTGTTAGATGTTTCATAAGTTCGTCAAACTTGTACAAAGCTCATTGAGACACTTATAAGCACTCATGTTGCATGATACTTTGTTTAGAGTCCTAGAAATGTGTTGTTAGATGTTTCATAAGTTTGTCAAACTTGTACAAAGCTCCTTGAGACACTTATAAGCACTCATTTTGCATGAAACTTGGTTTAGAGTCCTAGAAAACGTGTTGTTAGATGTTTCATAAGTTCGTTAAACTAGTACAACGCTCATTGAGACACATATAAGCACTCATGTTGCATGAAACTTAGTTTAGAATCCTAGAAGCGCGTTGTTAGATGTTTCATAAGTTCGTCAAACTTGTACAAAGCTCATTGAGACAATTATAAGCATTCATGTTGCATAAAACTTGGTTTAGAATCTTAGAAACCGCGTTGTTAGATGTTTCATAAGTTCGTCAAACTAGTACAAAGCTCATTGAGACACTTATAAGCACTCATGTTGCATGAAACTTGGTTTAGAGTCCTAGAAACCGCGTTGTTAGATGTTTCATAAGTTCGTCAAACTTGTACAAAGCTCATTGAGACACTTATAAGCACTCATGTTGCATGAAACTTGGTTTAGAGTCTTAGAAACCGCGTTGTTAGATGTTTCATAAGTTCTTCAAACTAGTACAAAGCTCATTGAGACACATATAATGACTCATGTTGCATGAAACTTGGTTTAGAGTCCTAGAAACGCGTTGTTATATGTTTCATAAGTTCGTCAAACAAGTACAAAGCTCATTGAGACACTTATAAGCACTCATGTTGCATGAAACGTGGTTTAAATTCCTAGAAACCGCGTTGTTAGATGTTTCATAAGTTCGTCAAACTAGTACAAAGCTCATTGAGACACTTATAAGCACTCATGTGGAATGAAACTTGGTTTAGAGTCCTAGAAACGCGTTGTTAGATGTTTCATAAGTTTTTCAAACTAGTACAAAGCTCATTGAGACACTTATAAGCATTCATATTGCATGAAACTTGGTTTAGAGTCCTAGAAACGCGTTGTTCGATGTTTCATAAGTTCGTCAAACTAGTAAAAATCTCATTGATACACTAATAAGCACTCATGTTGCATGAAACTTGGTTTAGAGTCCTAGAAACTGCGTTGTTAGATGTTTAATAAGTTCGTCAAACTAGTACAAAGCTCATTGAGACGCATATAAGCACTCATGTTGCATGAAACTTGGTTTAGAGTCTTAGAAACCGCGTTGTTAGTTGTTTCATATGTTCGTCAAACTTGTACAAAGCTCATTGAGACACTTATAACCACTCATGTTGCATGAAACTTGGTTTAGAGTCTTAGAACCCGCGTTGTTAGATGTTTCATAAGTTCGTCAAACTAGTACAAAGCTCATTGAGACACTTATAAGCACTCATGTTGCATGAAACTTGGTTTAGAGTCCTCGAAACCGCGTTGTTAGATGTTTCATAAGTTCGTCAAACTTGTACAAAGCTCATTGAGACGCTTATAAGCACTCATGTTGCATGAAACTTTGTTTAGAGTCCTAGAAATGCGTTGTTAGATGTTTCATAAGTTTGTCAAACTTGTACAAAGTTCATTGAGACACTTATAAGCACTCATGTTGCATGAAACTTGGTTTAGAGTCCTAGAAATGCGTTGTTAGACGTTTCATAAGTTCGTCAAACTAGTACAAAGCTCATTGATACACTTATAAGCACTCATGTTGCATGAAACTTGGTTTAGAGTCTTAGAAACCGCGTTGTTAGATGTTTCATAAGTTCGTCAAACCAGTACAAAGCTCATTGAGACACAAATAAGCACTCATGTTGCATGAAACTTGGTTTAGAGTCCTTGAAACTGCGTTGTTAGATGTTTCATAAGTTCGTCAAACTAGTACAAAGCTCATTGAGACACTTATAAGCACTCATGTGGAATGAAACTTGGTTTAGAGTCCTAGAAACGCGTTGTTAGATGCTTCATAAGTTCGTAAAACTTGTACAAAGCTCATTGAGACACTTATAAGCACTCATGTGGAATGAAACTTGGTTTAGAGTCCTAGAAACGCGTTGTTAGATGTTTCATAAGTTTTTCAAACTAGTACAAAGCTCATTGAGACACTTATAAGCATTCATGTTGCATGAAACTTGGTTTAGAGTCCTAGAAACGCGATGTTCGATGTTTCATAAGTTCGTCAAACTAGTAAAAATCTCATTGAGACACTTATAAGCACTCATGTTGTATGAAACTTGGTTTAGAGTCCTAGAACCCGCGTTGTTAGATGTTTCATATCTTCGTCAAACTAGTCAAAAGCTCATTGAGACACTTATAAGCACTCATGTTGCATGAAACTTGGTTTAGAGTCCTAGAAACCGCGTTGTTAGTCGTTTCATAAGTTCGTCAAACTAGTACAAAGCTCATTGAGACACTTATAAGCACTCATGTAGTATGAAACTTGGTTTAGAGTCCTAGAAACGCGTTGTTAGATGTTTCATAAGTTGACAAACTTGTAAAAAGCTCATTGAGACAATTATAAGCACTCATGTTGCATGAAACTTGGTTTAGAGTCCTAGAAACGCGTTGTTAGATGTTTCATAAGTTCGTCAAACAAGTACAAAGCTCGTTGAGACACTTATAAGCACTCATGTTGCATGAAACTTGGTTTAGACTCCTAGAAACTGCGTTGTTAGATGTTTCATAAGTTCGTCAAACTAGTACAAAGCTCATTGAGACACTTATAAGCACTCATGTTGCATGAAACTTGGTTTAGAGTCCTAGAAACACTTTGTTAGATGTTTCATAAGTTCGTCAAACTTGTACAAAGCTCATTGAGACGCTTATAAGCACTCATGTTGCATGAAACTTTGTTTAGAGTCCTAGAAATGCGTTGTTAGATGTTTCATAAGTTTGTCAAACTTGTACAAAGTTCATTGAGACACTTATAAGCACTCATGTTGCATGAAACTTGGTTTAGAGTCCTAGAAATGCGTTGTTAGACGTTTCATAAGTTCGTCAAACTAGTACAAAGCTCATTGATACACTTATAAGCACTCATGTTGCATGAAACTTGGTTTAGAGTCTTAGAAACCGCGTTGTTAGATGTTTCATAAGTTCGTCAAACCAGTACAAAGCTCATTGAGACACAAATAAGCACTCATGTTGCATGAAACTTGGTTTAGAGTCCTAGAAACTGCGTTGTTAGATGTTTCATAAGTTCGTCAAACTAGTACAAAGCTCATTGAGACACTTATAAGCACTCATGTGGAATGAAACTTGGTTTAGAGTCCTAGAAACGCGTTGTTAGATGTTTCATAAGTTCGTAAAACTTGTACAATGCTCATTGAGACACTTATAAGCACTCATGTGGAATGAAACTTGGTTTAGAGTCCTAGAAACGCGTTGTTAGATGTTTCATAAGTTTTTCAAACTAGTACAAAGCTCATTGAGACACTTATAAGCATTCATGTTGCATGAAACTTGTTTTAGAGTCCTAGAAACCCGTTGTTTGATGTTTCATAAGTTCGTCAAACTAGTAAAAATCTCATTGAGACACTTATAACCACTCATGTTGTATGAA
Organism: Cochlearia excelsa; assembly: GCA_963556525.1. Lineage (NCBI taxonomy): Eukaryota > Viridiplantae > Streptophyta > Magnoliopsida > Brassicales > Brassicaceae > Cochlearia > Cochlearia excelsa. Next base: position 29,884,103 of record OY748327.1, on the reverse strand, counting down.
ACTTGGTTTAGAGTTCTAGAACCCGCGTTGTTAGATGTTTCATATGTTCGTCAAACTAGTCAAAAGCTCATTGAGACACTTATAAGCACTCATGTTGCATGAAACTTGGTTTAGAGTCCTAGAAACCGCGTTGTTAGTCGTTTCATAAGTTCGTCAAACTAGTACAAAGCTCATTGAGACACTTATAAGCACTCATGTAGTATGAAACTTGGTTTAGAGTCCTAGAAACGCGTTGTTAGATGTTTCATAAGTTGACAAACTTGTAGAAAGCTCATTGAGACAATTATAAGCACTCATGTTGCATGAAACTTGGTTTAGAGTCCTAGAAACGTGTTGTTAGATGTTTCATAAGTTCGTCAAACAAGTACAAAGCTCATTGAGACACTTATAAGCACTCATGTTGCATGAAACTTGGTTTAGAGTCCTAGAAACTGCGTTGTTAGATGTTTCATAAGTTCGTCAAACTAGTACAAAGCTCATTGAGACACTTATAAGCACTCAGGTTGCATGAAACTTGGTTTAGAGTCCTAGAAACGCTTTGTTAGATGTTTCATAAGTTCGTCAAACTTGTACAAAGCTCATTGAAACGCTTATAAGCACTCATGTTGCATGAAACTTTGTTTAGAGTCCTAGAAATGCGTTGTTAGATGTTTCATAAGTTTGTCAAACTTGTACAAAGTTCATTGAGACACTTATAAGCACTCATGTTGCATGAAACTTGGTTTAGAGTCTTAGAAACCGCGTTGTTAGATGTATCATAAGTTCGTCAAACCAGTACAAAGCTCATTGCGACACAAATAAGCACTCGTGTTGTATGAAACTTCGTTTAGAGTCCTAGAAACCGCGTTGTTAGATGTTTCATAAGTTCGTCAAACTAGTACAACGCTCATTGAGATACATATAAGCACTCATGTTACATGAAACTTGGTTTAGAGTCCTAGAAAAGCGTTGTTAGATGTTTCATAAGTTCGTCAAACTAGTCAAAAGCTCATTGAGACACTTATAAGCACTCATGTTGCATGAAACTTAGTTTAGAGTCATAGAAACCGCGTTGTTAGATGTTTCATAAGTTCGTCAAACTAGTACAAAGCTCATTGAGACACTTATAAGCACTCATGTTGCATGAAACTTGGTTTAGAGTCTTACAAACGCGTTGTTAGATGTTTCATAAGTTCGTCAAACTTGTACAAAGCTCATTGAGACACTTATAACCACTCATGTTGTATGAAACTTGGTTTAGAGTCCTAGAAACGCATTGTTAAATGTTTCATTAGTTCGTTAAACTAGTACAAAGCTCAATGATACACTTATAAGCACTCATGTTGCATGAAACTTGGTTTAGAGTCCTAGAAACGTGTTGTTAAATGTTTCATAAGTTCGTCAAACTAGTACAAAGCTCATTGAGATACTTATAAGCACTCATGTTGAACGAAACTTGGTTTAGAGTCCTAGAAACGCGTTGTTAGATGTTTCATAAGTTCGTCAAACTTGAACAAAGCTCATTGAGACAATTATAAGCACTCATGTTGCATGAAACTTGGTTTAGAGTCCTAGAAACGCGTTGTTAGATGTTTCATAAGTTCGTAAAACAAGTACAAAGCTCATTGAGACACTTATAAGCACTCATGTTGCATGAAACTTGGTTTAGGGTCCTAGAAACTGCGTTGTTAGATGTTTCATAAGTTCGTCAAACTAGTACAAAGCTCATAGAGACACTTATAAGCACTCATGTTGCATGAAACTTTGTTTAGAGTCCTAGAAACGCTTTGTTAGATGTTTCATAAGTTCGTCAAACTTGTACAAAGCTCATTGAGACGCTTATAAGCACTCATATTGCATGAAACTTTTATTAGAGTCCTAGAAATGCGTTGTTAGATATTTCATAAGTTTTTCAAACTTGTACAAAGCTCATTGAGACACTTATAAGCACTCATGTTGCATGAAACTTGGTTTAGAGTTTTAGAAACCGCGTTGTTAGATGTTTCATAAGTTCGTCAAACCAGTACAAAGCTCATTGAGACAAAAATAAGCACTCGTGTTGCATGAAACTTCGTTTAGAGTCCTAGAAACCGCGTTGTTAGATGTTTCATAAGTTCGTCAAACTTGTACAAAGCTCATTGAGACACTTATAAGCACTCATGTTGTATGAAACTTGGTTTAGAGTCCTAGAACCCGCGTTGTTAGATGATTCATATATTCGTCAAACTAGTCAAAAGCTCATTGAGACACTTATAAGCACTCATGTTGCATGAAACTTAGTTTAGAGTCCTAGAAACCGCGTTGTTAGATGTTTCATAAGTTCGTCAAACTAGTACAAAGCTCATTGAGACACTTATAAGCACTCATGTTGCATGAAACTTGGTTTAGAGTCCTAGAAACGCGTTGATAAATGTTTCATAAGTTCGTCAAACTTGTACAAAGCTCATTGAGACACTTATAAGCACTCATGTTGTATGAAACTTGGTTTAGAGTCCTAGAAACGCATTGTTAAATGTTTCATAAGTTCATCAAACTAGTACAAAGCTCAATGATACACTTATATAAACTCATGTTGCATGAAACTTGGTTTAGAGTCCTAGAAACGTGTTGTTAGATGTTTCATAAGTTCGTCAAACTAACACTTATAAGCACTCATGTTGAACGAAACTTGGTTTAGAGTCCTAGAAACGCGTTGTTAGATATTTCATAAGTTCGTCAAACTTGTACAAAGCTCATTTAGACACTTATAAGCACTCATGTTGCATGAAACTTGGTTTAGAGTCCTAGAAACGCGTTGTTCGATGTTTCATAAATTCGTCAAACTAGTACAAAGCTCATTGAGACACTTATAAGCACTCATGTTGCATGAAACTTGGTTTAGAGTCCTAGAAACTGCGTTGTTAGATGTTTCATAAGTTCGTCAAACTAGTACAAAGTTCATTGAGACACTTATAAGCACTCATGTTGGATGAAACTTGGTTTAGATTCCTAGAAACCGTGTTGTTAGATGTTTCATAAGTTCGTCAAACTAGTACAAAGTTCATTGAGACACTTATAAGCACTCATGTTGAATGAAACTTGGTTTAAAGTCCTAGAAACGCGTTGTTAGATGTTTCATAAGTTCGTAAAACTAGTACAAAGCTCATTGAGACACTTATAAGCACTCATGTTGAATGAAACTTTGTTTAGAATCCTAGAAAAGCGTTGTTAGATATTTCATAAATTCGTCAAGCTAGTACAAAGCTCATTGAGACACTTATAAACACTTATGTTGCATGAAACTTGGTTTAGAGTCCTAGAAACGCTTTGTTAGATGTTTCATAAGTTCGTCAAACTTGTACAAAGCTCATTCAGACGCTTATAAGCACTCATGTTGCATGAAACTTGGTTTAGAGTCCTAGAAACCTCGTTGTTAGATGTTTCATAAATTTTTAAAACTTGTACAAAGCTCATTGAGACACTTATAAGAAATCTTGTTGCATGAAACTTCGTTTAGAGTCCTAGAAACCGCGTTGTTAGATGTTTCATAAGTTCGTCAAACTAGTACAAAGCTCATTGAGACACATATAAGCACTCATGTTGCATGAAACTTGGTTTAGAGTCCTAGAAACCGCGTTGTTAGATGTTTCATAAGTTCGTCAAACTTGTACAAAGCTCATTGAGACACTTATAAGCACTCATGTTGTATGAAACTTGGTTTAGAGTCCTAGAACCCGCGTTGTTAGATGTTTCATATATTCGTCAAACTAGTCAAAAGCTCATTGAGACACTTATAAGCACTCATGTTGCATGAAACTTCCTTTAGAGTCTTAAAAACCGCGTTGTTAGATGTTAAATATGTTCGTCAAACTAGTACAAAGCTCATTGAGACACATATAAGAACTCATGTTGCATGAAACTTTGTTTAGAGTCCCAGAAATGCGTTGTTAGATGTTTCATAAGTTCTTCAAACTAGTACAAAGCTCATTGAGACACTTATAAGCATTTATGTCGCATGAAACTTGGTTTAGAGTACTAGAAACTCGTTGTTAGACGTTTCATAAGTTCGTAAAACTAGTACAAAGCTCATTGAGACACTTATAAGCACTCATGTTGAATGAAACTTGGTTTAGAGTCTTAGAAACGCGTTGTTAGATGTTTCATAAGTTCGTAAAACTTGTACAAAGCTCATTGAGACACTTATAAGCACTCATGTTGCATGAAACTTAGTTTAGAGTCCTAGAAACGCGTTGTTAGATGTTTCATAAGTTCGTCAAACTAGTAAAAAGCTCATTGAGAAACTTATAAGCACTCATGTTGCATGAAACTTGGTTTAGAGACCTAGAAACGCGTTGTTAGATATTTCATAAGTTCGTAAAACTTGTACAAAGTTCATTGACACACTTATAAGCACTCATGTGGAATGAAACTTGGTTTAGAGTCCTAGAAACGCGTTGTTAGATGTTTCATAAGTTCGTAAAACTTGTGCAAAGCTCATTGAGACACTTATAAGCACTCATGTGGAATGAAACTTGGTTTAGAGTCCTAGAAACGCATTGTTAAATGTTTCATAAGTTCGTTAAACTAGTACAAAGCTCAATGATACACTTATAAGCACTCATGTTGCATGAAACTTGGTTTAGAGTCCTAGAAACATGTTGTTAGATGTTTCATAAGTTCGTCAAACTAGTACAAAGCTCATGGAGATACTTATAAGCACTCATGTTGAACGAAACTTGGGTTAGAGTCCTAGAAACGCGTTGTTAGATGTTTCATAAGTTCTTCAAACTTGAACAAAGCTCATTGAGACAATTATAAGCACTCATGTTGCATGAAACTTGGTTTAGAGTCCTAGAAACGCGTTGTTAGATGTTTCATAAGTTCGTCAAACAAGTACAATGCTCATTCAGACACTTATAAGCACTCATGTTGCATGAAACTTGGTTTAGGGTCCTAGAAACTGCGTTGTTAGATGTTTCATAAGTTCGTCAAACTAGTACAAAGCTCATTGAGACACTTATAAGCACTCATGTTGCATGAAACTTGGTTTAGAGTCCTCGAAACGCGTTGTTAGATGTTTCATAAGTTCGTCAAACTTGTACAAAGCTCATTGAGACACTTATAAGCACTCTTGTTGTATGAAACTTGGTTTAGAGCCCTAGAACCCGCGTTGTTAGATGTTTCATATATTCGTCAAACTAGTCAAAAGCTCATTGAGACACTTATAAGCACTCATGTTGCATGAAACTTAGTTTAGAGTCCTAGAAACCGCGTTGTTAGATGTTTCATAAGTTCGTCAAACTTGTACAAAGCTCATTGAGACACTTATCAGCACTCATGTTGCATGAAACTTGGTTTAGAGTCCTAGAAACCGCGTTGTTAGATGTTTCATAAGTTCGTCAAACTTGTACAAAGCTCATTGAGACACTTATAAGCACTCGTGTTGCATGAAACTTTGTTTAGAGTCCTAGAAACACGTTGTTAGATGTTTCATAAGTTCGTCAAACTTGTACAAAGCTCATTGAGACACTTATAAGCACTCATGTTGCATGAAATGATGTGATATTGTGAGACAAAAGTACATGTATTCATTCATCGGATCATATCTTTTCAACCGCGAGGCCAAAATTCATGAGACCACTTTCGGAATGTGCTCAGCCCATTTATCTAATTCCGAAAAGAAGAATCGAACCAAACGGAGATCAGATGACAGAGTTATTCAACTTACAAAAGAGGTGATGTGCTGTTTACTCTATTCGGACCGACGTGCATTCATCGAACCACTCCGACCAAACCATAAGGAATTAAGTTACAAACGGAGTTGTTCTATAATCCTGGTTCAACAGAGAAGCCCGTCAAGTTTTAATAGGCCCAAGAAGAGTAAAAGAAGATCAATTTTCGTTCTCAAAAGAGCATTCATTGTGACTTTTTGTCTTCCTTACATGCACCTCAATAGTTCTATTCATCTTCCAAGATGCTTTGCATGTTAATCATTCATTATGGACGAATTTATTGTAATATCCTCTATATAATGAGGCTCATATGATGAATAAAAAGATAAGTTTAAGTGAGTATTTTTGGAACCTTTGAGAGTGATTCTCTTTTCTTTTGTCAATGGTGTGTAATATCCATTGATAGATCATGGTGTGTAATATCCATTGATCGTCCGATCCGTCTTGGTGCGTCATATCCAAGGGATCACCCGGTATATCAAGAGTCTTTCACATCTCTTGTGCGGCCATTCAATCCACGGTAAATCAAGAGCTTTTCCGCATCTCTTGTGTGACCCTTCAATCCACCGCCTTGTTTGTTTTTTAGCGTTTTAAGAAAGTATTGGGTCTAAGGTTTAATATACCTTAGGTTTGTGCTTCACGAGTTCATCTAAGTCGAGGATTATCCCTTTTCCAACTTAGAGTGTCGAGTCCTTGGGAGATTTTCATCAAGAAACGCGTTGTTAGATGTTTCATAAGTTCGTCAAACTTGTACAAAGCTCATTGAGACACTTATAAGCACTCATGTTGTATGAAACTTGGTTTAGAGTCCTAGAAACGCATTGTTAAATGTTTCATAAGTTCGTTAACCTAGTACAAAGCTCAATGATACACTTATAAGCACTTATGTTGCATGAAACTTGGTTTAGAGTCCTACAAACGTGTTGTTAGATGTTTCATAAGTTCGTCAAACTAGTATAAAGCTCATTGAGACACTTATAAGCACTCATGTTGAACGAAACTTGGTTTAGAGTCCTAGAAACGACATTGTTAGATGTTTCATAAGTTCGTCAAACTTGAACAAAGCTCATTGAGACGATTATAAGCACTCATGTTGCATGAAACTTGGTTTAGAGTCCTAGAAACGACATTGTTAGATGTTTCATAAGTTCGTCGAACCTGTACAAAGTTCATTGAGACACTTATAACCACTCATGTTACATGAAACTTGGTTTAGTGTCCTAGAAACGCCTTGTTAGATGTATTATTGATTCGTCAAACTTGTACAAAGCTCATTGAGACACTTATAAGAACTCATGTTTAAAGAAACTTGGTTTAGAGTCCTAGAAACCGCGTTGTTAGATGTTTCATAAGTTTGTCAAACTAGTACAAACCTCATTGAGACACTTATAAGCACTCATGTTGCATGAAACTAAGTTTAGAGTCCTAGAAACCGCGTTGTTAGATGTTTCATAAGTTTGTCACACTTGTACAAAGCTCATTGAAATACTTATAAGCACTCATGTTGCATGAAACTTGTTTTAGAGTCCTAGAAACCGCGTTGTAAGATGTTTCATAAGTTCGTCAAACTAGTACAAAGCTCATTGAGACACTTATAAGTACTCTTGTTGCATGACACTTCGATTAGAGTCCTAGAAACCGCGTTGTTAGATGTTTCATAAGTTCGTCAAACTTGTACAAAGCTCATTGAGACACTTATCAGCACTCATGTTGCATGAAACATGGTTTAGAGTCTTAGAAATGATGTGATATTGTGAGACAAAAATACATGTATTCATTCATCGGATCATATCTTTTCAACCGTGAGGCCAAAACTCATGAGACCACTTTCGGAATGTGCTCAGCCCATTTATCTAACTTCGAAAAGAAGAATCGAACCAAACGGAGATCAGATGACAGAGTTATTCAACTTACAAAAGAGGTGATGTTCTGTTTACTCTATTCGGACCTACGTGCATTCATCGAACCACTCCGACCAAACCATAAGGAATTAAGTTACAAACGGAGTTGTTCTATAATCCTGGTTCAATAGAGAAGCCCGTCAAGTTTTAATAGGCCCAAGAAGAGTAAAAGAAGATCAATTTTCGTTCTCAAAAGAGCATTCATTGTGACTTTTTGTCTTCCTTACATGCACCTCAATAGTTCTATTCATCTTCCAAGATGCTTTGCATGTTAAACATTCATTATGGACGAATTTATTGTAATATCCTCTATATAATGAGGCTCATATGATGAATAAAAAGATAAGTTTAAGTGAGTATTTTTGGAACCTTTGAGAGTGATTCTCTTTTCTTTTGTCAATGGTGTGTAATATCCATTGATAGATCATGGTGTGTAATATCCATTGATCGTCCGATCCGTCTTGGTGGGTCATATCCAAGGGATCACCCGGTATATCAAGAGTCTTTCACATCTCTTGTGAGGCAATTCAATCCACGGTAAATCAAGAGCTTTTCCGCATCTCTTGTGTGACCCTTCAATCCACCGCCTTGTTTGTTTGGAGCGTTTTAAGAAAGTATTGGGTCTAAGGTTTAATATACCTTAGGTTTGTGCTTCACGAGTTCATCTAAGTCGAGGATTATCCTTTTTCCAACTTAGAGTGTCGAGTCCTTGGGAGATTTTCATCATTTGGTATCAGAGCACCACTCTAAGTCTGGTTTATTTTTAATTTTTTCTTTTTCTTTCTATTTTATCTCTTTTGTTATTCGGATTTGACGACAAATCCTTTTGAAGAAAGGGAGTATGATGTGATATTGTGAGACAGAAGTACATGTGTTCATTCATCGGATCATATCTTTTCAACCGCGAGGCCAAAACTAATGAGACCAATTTCGGAATGTGCTCAGCTCATTTATCTAACTCCGAAAAGAAGAATCGAACCAAACGGAGATCAGATGACCGAGTTATTCAACTTACAAAAGAGATGATCTGCTGTTTACTCTATTCGGACCTACGTGAATTCATCGAACCACTCCGACCAAACCATAAGTAATTAAGTTACAAACGGAGTTGTTCTATAATCCTGGTTCAATAGAGAAGCCCGTCAAGTTTTAATAAGCCCAAGAAGAGTAAAAGAATATCAATTTTCGTTCTCAAAAGAGCATTCATTATGACTTTTTGTCTTCCTTACATGCACCTCAATAGTTCTATTCATCTTCCAAGATGTTTTGCATGTTAAACATTCATTATGGACGAATTTATTGTAATATCCTCTATATAATGAGGCTCATATGATGAATAAAAATATAAGTTTAAGTGAGTATTTTTGGAACCTTTGAGAGTGATTCTCTTTTCTTTTGTCAATGGTGTGTAATATCCATTGATAGATCATGGTGTGTAATATCCATTGATCGTCCGATCCCTCTAGGTGCGTCATATTCAAGGGATCACCCGGTATATCAAGAGTCTTTCACATCTCTTGTGCGGCCATTCAATCCACGGTAAATCAAGAGCTTTTCCGCATCTCTTGTGTGACCCTTCAATCCACCGCCTTGTTTGTTTGGAGCGTTTTAAGAAAGTATTGGGTCTAAGGTTTAATATACCTTAGGTTTGTGCTTCACGAGTTCATCTCAGTCGAGGATTATCCCTTTTCCAACTTAGAGTGTCGAGTCCTTGGGAGATTTTCATCAAGAAACGCGTTGTTAGATGTTTCATAAGTTCGTCAAACTTGTACAAAGCTCATTGAGACACTTATAAGCACTCATGTTGTATGAAACTTGGTTTAGAGTCCTAGAAACGCATTGTTAAATGTTTCATAAGTTCGTTAACCTAGTACAAAGCTCAATGATACACTTATAAGCACTTATGTTGCATGAAACTTGGTGTAGAGTCCTACAAACGTGTTGTTAGATGTTTCATAAGTTCGTCAAACTAGTATAAAGCTCATTGAGACACTTATAAGCATTCATGTTGAACGAAACTTGGTTTAGAGTCCTAGAAACGACATTGTTAGATGTTTCATAAGTTCGTCAAACTTGAACAAAGCTCATTGAGACGATTATAAGCACTCATGTTGCATGAAACATGGTTTAGAGTCCTAGAAACGACATTGTTAGATGTTTCATAAGTTCGTCGAACCTGTACAAAGTTCATTGAGACACTTATAAGCACTCATGTTACATGAAACTTGGTTTATTGTCCTAGAAACGCCTTGTTAGATGTATTATTGATTCGTCAAACTTGTACAAAGCTCATTGAGACACTTATAAGAACTCATGTTGAAAGAAACTTGGTTTAGAGTCCTAGAAACCGCGTTGTTAGATGTTTCATAAGTTTGTCAAACTAGTACAAACCTCATTGAGACACTTATAAGCACTCATGTTGCATGAAACTAAGTTTAGAGTCCTAGAAACGGCGTTGTTAGATGTTTCATAAGTTTTTCACACTTGTACAAAGCTCATTGAAACACTTATAAGCACTCATGTTGCATGAAACTTGTTTTAGAGTCCTAGAAACCGCGTTGTAAGATGTTTCATAAGTTCGTCAAACTAGTACAAAGCTCATTGAGACACTTATAAGTACTCTTTTTGCATGACACTTCGATTAGAGTCCTAGAAACCGCGTTGTTAGATGTTTCATAAGTTCGTTAAACTTGTACAAAGCTCATTGAGACACTTATCAGCACTCATGTTGCATGAAACATGGTTTAGAGTCTTAGAAATGATGTGATATTGTGAGACAAAAATACATGTATTCATTCATCGGATCATATCTTTTCAACCGCGAGGCCAAAACTCATGAGACCACTTTCGGAATGTGCTCAGCCCATTTATCTAACTCCGAAAAGAAGAATCGAACCAAACGGAGATCAGATGACAGAGTTATTCAACTTACAAAAGAGGTGATGTGCTGTTTACTCTATTCGGACCTACGTGCATTCATCGAACCACTCCGACCAAACTATAAGGAATTAAGTTACAAACGGAGTTGTTCTATAATCCTGGTTCAATAGAGATGCCCGTCAAGTTTTAATAGGCCCAAGAAGAGTAAAAGAAGATCAATTTTCGTTCTCAAAAGAGCATTCATTGTGACTTTTTGTCTTCCTTACATGCACCTCAATAGTTCTATTCATCTTCCAAGATGCTTTGCATGTTAAACATTCATTATTGACGAATTTATTGTAATATCCTCTATATAATGAGGCTCATATGATGAATAAAAAGATAAGTTTAAGTGAGTATTTTTGGAACCTTTGAGAGTGATTCTCTTTTCTTTTGTCAATGGTGTGTAATATCCATTGATAGATCATGGTGTGTAATATCCATTGATCGTCCGATCCGTCTTGGTGGGTCATATCCAAGGGATCACCCGGTATATCAAGAGTCTTTCACATCTCTTGTGAGGCCATTCAATCCACGGTAAATCAAGAGCTTTTCCGCATCTCTTGTGTGACCCTTCAATCCACCGCCTTGTTTGTTTGGAGCGTTTTAAGAAAGTATTGGGTCTAAGGTTTAATATACCTTAGGTTTGTGCTTCACGAGTTCATCTAAGTCGAGGATTATCCCTTTTCCAACTTAGAGTGTCGAGTCCTTGGGAGATTTTCATCATTTGGTATCAGAGCACCACTCTAAGTCTGGTTTATTTTTAATTTTTTCTTTTTCTTTCTATTTTATCTCTTTTGTTATTCGGATTTGACGGCAAATCCTTTTGAAGAAAGGGAGTATGATGTGATATTGTGAGACAGAAGTACATGTGTTCATTCATCGGATCATATCTTTTCAACCGCGAGGCCAAAACTCATGAGACCAATTTCGGAATGTGCTCAGCTCATTTATCTAACTCCGAAAAGAAGAATCGAACCAAACGGAGATCAGATGACAGAGTTATTCAACTTACAAAAGAGGTGATCTGCTGTTTACTCTATTCGGACCTACGTGCATTCATCGAACCACTCCGACCAAACCATAAGTAATTAAGTTACAAACGGAGTTGTTCTATAATCCTGGTTCAATAGAGAAGCCCGTCAAGTTTTAATAGGCCCAAGAAGAGTAAAAGAAAATCAATTTTCGTTCTCAAAAGAGCATTCATTGTGACTTTTTGTCTTCCTTACATGCACCTCAATAGTTCTATTCATCTTCCAAGATGCTTTGCATGTTAAACATTCATTATGGACGAATTTATTGTAATATCCTCTATATAATGAGGCTCATATGATGAATAAAAATATAAGTTTAAGTGAGTATTTTTGGAACCTTTGAGAGTGATTCTCTTTTCTTTTGTCAATGGTGTGTAATATCCATTGATATATCATGGTGTGTAATATCCATTGATTGTCCGATCCCTCTTGGTGCGTCATATTCAAGGGATCACCCGGTATATCAAGAGTCTTTCACATCTTTTGTGCGGCCATTCAATCCACGGTAAATCAAGAGCTTTTCCGCATCTCTTGTGTGACCCTTCAATCCACCGCCTTGTTTGTTTGGAGCGTTTTAAGAAAGTATTGGGTCTAAGGTTTAATATACCTTAGGTTTGTGCTTCACGAGTTCATCTCAGGTCGAGGATTATCCCTTTTCCAACTTAGAGTGTCGAGTCCTTGGGAGATTTTCATCAAGAAACGCGTTGTTAGATGTTTCATAAGTTCGTCAAACTTGTACAAAGCTCATTGAGACACTTATAAGCACTCATGTTGTATGAAACTTGGTTTAGAGTCCTAGAAACGCATTGTTAAATGTTTCATAAGTTCGTTAACCTAGTACAAAGCTCAATGATACACTTATAAGCACTTATGTTGCATGAAACTTGGTTTAGAGTCCTACAAACGTGTTGTTAGATGTTTCATAAGTTCGTCAAACTAGTATAAAGCTCATTGAGACACTTATAAGCACTCATGTTGAACGAAACTTGGTTTAGAGTCCTAGAAACGACATTGTTAGATGTTTCATAAGTTCGTCAAACTTGAACAAAGCTCATTGACACAATTATAAGCACTCATGTTGCATGAAACTTGGTTTAGAGTCCTAGAAACGGCATTGTTAGATGTTTCATAAGTTCGTCGAACCTGTACAAAGTTCATTGAGACACTTATAAGCACTCATGTTACATGAAACTTGGTTTAGTGTCCTAGAAACGCCTTGTTAGATGTATCATTGATTCGTCAAACCTGTACAAAGCTCATTGAGACACTTATAAGAACTCATGTTGAAAGAAACTTGGTTTATAGTCCTAGAAACCGCGTTGTTAGATGTTTCATATGTTCGTCAAACTAGTACAAACTTCATTGAGACACTTATAAGCACTCATGTTGCATGAAACTAAGTTTAGAGTCCTAGAAACCGCGTTGTTAGATGTTTCATAAGTTTGTCACACTTGTACAAAGCTCATTGAAACACTTATAAGCACTCATGTTGCATGAAACTTGTTTTAGAGTCCTAGAAACCGCGTTGTAAGATGTTTCATAAGTTCGTCAAACTAGTACAAAGCTCATTGAGACACTTATAAGTATTCTTGTTGCATGACACTTCGATTAGAGTCTTAGAAACCGCGTTGTTAGATGTTTCATAAGTTCGTCAAATTTGTACAAAGCTCATTGAGACACTTATAAGCACTCATGTAGCATAAAACTTGGTTTAGAGCCCTAAAAACGCGTTGTTAGATGTTTCATAAGTTCGTCAAACTTGTATAAAGCTCATTGAAACACTTATAAGCACTCATGTTGCATAAAACTTGGTTTAGAGTCCTAGCAACCACATTGTTAGACGTTTCATAAGTTCGTCAAACTTGTACAAAGCTGATTGAGAAACTTATAAGCACTCATGTTGCATGAAAATTGGTTTAGAGTCCTAGAAACGCGTTGTTAGATGTTTCATTAGTTCGTCAAACTTGTACAAAGCTCATTGAGACACTTATAAGAACTCATGTTGAAAGAAACTTGGTTTAGAGTCCTAGAAACCGCGTTGTTAGATGTTTCATAAGTTCGTCAAACTAGTACAAAGCTCATTGAGACACTTGTAAGCACTCATGTTGCATGAAACTTAGTTTAGAGTCCTAGAAACGGCATTGTTAGATGTTTCATAAGTTCTTCACACTTGTACAAAGATCATTGAGACACTTATAAGCACTCAGGTTGCATGAAACTTGGTTTAGAGTCCTAGAAACCGCGTTGTAAGATGTTCTATAAATTTGTCGAACTTGTACAAAGCTCATTGAGACACTTATAAGCACTCATGTTGCATGAAACTTGGTTTAGAGTCCTAGAAACCCCGTTGTAAGATGTTTCATAATTTCGTCAAACTAGTACAAAGCTCATTGAGACACTTATAAGCACTCATGTTGCATGACACTTCATTTAGAGTCTTAGAAACCGCATTGTTAGATGTTTCATAAGTTCGTCAAACTTGTACAAAGCTCATTGAGACATTTATAAGCACTCATGTTGCATGAAAATTGGTTTAGAGTCCTAGAAACGCGTTGTTAGATGTTTCATTAGTTCGTCAGACTTGTACAAAGATCATTGAGACATTTATAAGAACTCAAGTTGAAAGAAACTTGGTTTAGAGTCCTAGAAACCGCGTTTTTAGATGTTTCATAAGTTCGTCAAACTAGTACAAAGCTCATTGAGACACTTGTAAGCACTCATGTTGCATGAAACTTAGTTTAGACTCCTAGAAACGACATTGTTAGATGTTTCATAAGTTCGTCACACTTGTACAAAGCTCATTGAGACACTTATAAGCACTCAGGTTGCATGAAACTTGGTTTAGAGTCCTAGAAACCGCGTTGTAAGATGTTTCATAAATTTGACGAACTAGTACAAAGTTCATTGAGACACTTATAAGTACTCATGTTGCATGACACTTCGTTTAGAGTCTTAGAAACCACATTGTTAGATGTTTCATAAGTTCGTCAAACTTGTACAAAGCTCATTGAGACACTTATAAGCACTCATGTTGCATAAAACTTGGTTTAGATTCCTAAAAACGCGTTGTTAGATGTTTCATAAGTTCGTCAAACTTGTATAAAGCTCATTGAAACACTTATAAGCACTCATGTTGCATAAAACTTGGTTTAGAGTCCTAGCAACCACATTGTTAGACGTTTCATAAGTTCGTCAAACTTGTACAAAGCTGATTGAGAAACTTATAAGCACTCATGTTGCATTAAACTTGGTTTAGAGTCCTAGAAACGCGTTGTTAGATGTTTCATTAGTTCGTCAAACTTGTACAAAGCTCATTGAGACACTTATAAGCACTCATGTTGCATAAAACTTGGTTTCGATTCCTAGAAACGAGTTGTTAGATGTTTCATAAGTTCGTCAAACTTGTACAAAGCTCATTGAAACACTTATAAGCACTCATGTTGCATAAAACTTGGTTTAGAGTCCTAGCAACCACATTGTTAGACGTTTCATAAGTTCGTCAAATTTGTACAAAGCTCATTGAGACACTTATAAGCACTCATGTTGCATGAAACTTGGTTTAGAGTACTAGAAACCGCGTTGTAAGATGTTTCATAAGTTCGTCAAACTAGTACAAAGATCATTGAGACACTTATAAGCACTCATGTTGCATGAAACTTCGTTTAGAGTCCTAGAAACCGCGTTGTTAGATGTTTCATCAGTTCGTCAAACTTGTACAAAGCTCATTGAGACACTTATAAGCACTTATGTTCCATGAAACTTAGTTTAGTCCAAGAAACCGCGTTGTTAGATGTTTCATAAGTTCGCTGAACTTGTACATAGCTCATTGAGACACTTATAAGCACTCATGTTGCATGAAACTTGGTTTAGAGTCCTAGAAACCGCATTGTTAGATGTTTCATAAGTTCGTCGAACTAGTACAAAGCTCATTGAGACACTTATAAGCACTCATGTTGCATGAAACTTGGTTTAGAGCCCTAGAAACGAGTTGTTAGATGTTTCTTAAGTTCGTCAAACTTGTACAAAGCTCATTGAGACACTTATAAGCACTTATGTTGCATGAAACTTGGTTTAGAGTCCTAGAAACCGCTTTGTTAGATGTTTCATAAGTTCGTCAAACTTGTACAAAGCTCATTGAGACACTTATAAGCACTAATGTTGCATAAAATTGGTTTAGAGTCCTAGAAACGCGTTGTTAGATGTTTCATAACTTCGTCAAACTTCTACAAAGCTCATTGAGACACTTATAAGCACTCATGTTGCATAAAACATGGATTAGAGTCCTAGCAACCACATTGTTAGACGTTTCGAAATTCGTCAAACTTGTACAAAGCTGATAGAGACACTTATAAGCACTCATGTTGCATGAAACTTGGTTTAGAGTCCTAGAAACGCGTTGTTAGATGTTTCATTAGTTTGTCAAACTTTTACAAAGCTCATTGAGACACTTATGCGCACTCATGTTGCATGAAACTTTGTTTAGAGTCCTAGAAACCGCGTTGTTAGATGTTTCACAAGTTCGTCAAACTAATACAAAGCTCATTGAAACACTTATAAGAACTCATGTTCCATGAAACTTAGTTTAGAGTCCTAGAAACCGCGTTGTTAGAGGTTTCATAAGTTCGTTGAACTTATAAAAAGCTCATTGAGACACTTATAAGCACTCATGTTGCATGAAACTGGTTTAGAGTCCTAGAAACCGCGTTGTTATATGTTTCATAAGTTCGTCGAACTAGTACAAAGCTCATTAAGACACTTATAAGCACTCATGTTGCATGAAACTTGGTTTAGAGTCCTAGAAACGAGTTGTTAGATGTTTCATAAGTTCGTCAAACTTGTACAATGCTCATTGAGACACTTTTAAGCACTCATGTTGCATGAAACTTGGTTTAGAGTCCTTGAAACCGCGTTGTAAGATGTTTCATAAGTTCGTCAAACTAGTACAAAGCTCATTGAGACACTTATAAGCACTCATGTTGCATGACACTTCGTTTAGAGTCTTAGAAACCGCGTTGTTAGATATTTCATAAGTTCGTAAAACTAGTACAAAGCTCATTGAGACACTGATAAGCACTCATGTTGCATGAAACTTAGTTTAGAGTCCTCGAAATCGCGTTGTTAGATGTTTCATAAGTTTGTCGAACTTGTACAAAGTTCATTGAGACACTTATAAGCACTCATGTTGAAAGAAACTTGGTTTAGAGTCCTAGATACCGCGTTGTAAGATGTTTCATAAGTTCGTCAAACTAGTACAAAGCTCATTGAGACACTTATAAGTACTCATGTTGCATGAAACTTCGTTTAGAGTCCTAGAAACCGCGTTGTTAGATGTTTCATAAGTTCGTCAAACTTGTACAAAGCTCATTGAGACACTTATAAGCACTCATGTTCCATGACACTTCGTTTAGAGTCTTAGAAACCGCGTTTTTAGATGTTTCATAAGTTCGTCAAACTTGTACAAAACTCATTGAGACACTTATAAGCACTCATGTTGCATGAAACTTGGTTTAGAGTCCTAGAAACGCGTTGTTAGATGTTTCATAAGTTCGTCAAACTTGTACAAAGCTCATTGAGACACTTATAAGCACTCATGTTGCATAAAACTTTGTTTAGAGTCCTAGCAACCACATTGTTAGACGTTTCATAAGTTCGTCAAACTAGTACAAAGCTCATTGAGACACTTATAAGCACTCATGTTGCATGAAACTTGGTTTAGAGTCCTAGAAACGGCATTGTTAGATGTTTCATAAGTTCGTCAAACTTCTACAAAGTTCATTGAGACACTTATAACAACTCATGTTGCATAAAACTTGGATTAGAGTCCTAGCAACCACATTGTTAGACGTTTCGTAAGTTCATCAAACTTGTACAAAGCTGATAGAGACACTTATAAGCACTCATGTTGCATGAAACTTGGTTTAGAGTCCTAGAGACGCGTTGTTAGATGTTTCATTAGTTTGTCAAACTTGTACAAAGCTAATTGAGACACTTATGAGCACTCATGTTGCATGAAACTTTGTTTAGAGTCCTAGAAACCGCGTTGTTAGATGTTTCACAGGTTCGTCAAACTAGTACAAAGCTCATTGAAACACTTATAAGCACTCATGTTCCATGAAACTTAGTTTAGAGTCCTAGAAACCGCGTTGTTAGATGTTTCATAAGTTCGTTGAACTTGTACAAAGCTCATTGAGACACTTATAAGCACTCATGTTGCATGAAACTAGTTTAGAGTCCTAGAAACCGCGTTGTTAGATGTTTTTCATAAGTTCGTCGAACTAGTACAAAGCTCATTGAGACACTTATAAGCACTCATGTTGCATGAAACTTGGTTTAGAGTCCTAGAAACGAATTGTTAGATGTTTCATAAGTTCGTCAAACTTGTACAAAGCTCATTGAGACACTTTTAAGCACTCATGTTGCATGAAACTTGGTTTAGAGTCCTTGAAACCGCGTTGTAAGATGTTTCATAAGTTCGTCAAACTAGTACAAAGCGCATTGAGACACTTATAAGCACTCATGTTGCATGACACTTCGTTTAGTCTTAGAAACCGCGTTGTTAGATGTTTCATAAGTTCGTAAAACTAGTACAAAGCTCATTGAGACACTTATAAGCACTCATGTTGCATGAAACTTAGTTTAGAGTCCTAGAAATCGCGTTGTTAGATGATTCATAAGTTTGTCGAACTTGTACAAAGTTCATTGAGAAACTTATAAGTACTCATGTTGAAAGAAACTTGGTTTAGAGTCCTAGAAACCGCGTTGTAAGATGTTTCATAAGTTCGTCAAACTAGTACAAAGCTCATTGAGACTCTTATAAGCACTCATGTTGCATGAAACTTCGTTTAGAGTCCTAGAAACTGCGTTGTTAGATGTTTCATAAGTTCGTCAAACTTGTAAAAAGCTCATTGAGACACTTATAAGCACTCATGTTCCTTGACACTTCGTTTAGAATCTTAGTAACCGCGTTGTTAGATGTTTCATAAGTTCGTCAAACTTGTACAAAATTCATTGAGAAACTTATAAGCACTCATGTTGCATGAAACTTGGTTTAGAGTCCTAGAAACGCGTTGTTAGATGTTTCATAAGTTCGTCAAACTTGTACAAAGCTCATTGAGACACTTATAAGCACTCATGTTGCATAAAACTTGGTTTAGAGTCCTAGCAACCACATTGTTAGACGTTTCATAAGTTCGTCAAACTAGTACAAAGCTCATTGAGACACTTATAAGAACTCATGTTGCATGAAACTTAGTTTAGTGTCCAAGAAACGACATTGTTAGATGTTTCATAAGTTCGTCGAACTTGTACAAAGTTCATTGAGACACTTATAAGCACTCATGTTACATGAAACTTGGTTTAGTGTCCTAGAAACGCCTTGTTAGATGTATCATTAATTCGTCAAACTTGTACAAAGCTCATTGAGACACTTATAAGAACTCATGTTGAAAGTAACTTGGTTTAGAGTCCTAGAAACCGCGTTGTTAGATGTTTCATAAGTTCTTCAAACTAGTACAAAGCTCATTGAGACACTTATAAGCACTCATGTTGCATGAAACTAAGTTTAGAGTCCTAGAAACCGCGTTGTTAGATGTTTCATAAGTTAGTCACACTTGTACAAAGCTCATTGAAACACTTATAAGCACTCATGTTGCATGAAACTTGGTTTAGAGTCCTAGAAACCGCGTTGTAAGATGTTTCATAAGTTCTTCAAACTAGTACAAAGCTCATTGAGACACTTATAAGTACTCTTGTTGCATGACATTTCGTTTAGAGTCTTAGAAACCGCGTTGTTAGATGTTTCATAAGTTCGTCAAACTTGTACAAAGCTCATTGAGACACTTATAAGCACTCATGTTGCATGAAACTTGGTTTAGAGTACTAGAAACCACGTTGTTAGATGTTTCATAAGTTTGTCGAACTTGTACAAAGCTCATTGAGACACTTACAAGCACTCATGTTGCATGAAACTTGGTTTAGATTCCTAGAAAACGCGTTGTAAGATGTTTCATAAGTTCGTCAAACTAGTACAAAGCTCATTGAGACACTTATAAGCACTCATGTTGCATGACACTTCGTTTAGAGTCTTAGAAACCGCGTTGTTAGATTTTTCATAAGTTCGTCAAACTTGTACAAAGCTCATTGAGACATTTATAAGCACTCATGTTGCATGAAAATTGGTTTAGAGTCCTAGAAACGCGTTGTTAGATGTTTCATTAGTTCTCCAAACTTGTACAATGCTCATTGAGACACTTATAAGAACTCATGTTGAAAGAAACTTGGTTTAGAGTCCTAGAAACCGCGTTGTTAGATGTTTCATAAGTTCGTCAAACTAGTACAAAGCTCATTGAGACACTTGTAAGCACTCATGTTGCATGAAACTTAGTTTAGACTCCTAGAAACGACATTGTTAGATGTTTCATAAGTTCGTCACACTTGTACAAAGCTCATTGAGACACTTATAAGCACTCATGTTGCATGAAACTTGGTTTAGAGTCCGCGTTGTAAGATGTTTCATAAATTTGCCGAACTAGTACAAAGCTCATTGAGACACTTATAAATACTCATGTTGCATGACACTTCGTTTAGAGTCTTAGAAACCGCGTTGTTAGATGTTTCATATGTTCGTCAAAGTGTACAAAGCTCATTGAGAGACTTATAAGCACTCATGTTGCATAAAACTTGGTTTAGAGTCCTAAAAACGCGTTGTTAGATGTTTCATAAGTTCGTCAAACTTCTATAAAGCTCATTGAAACACTTATAAGCACTCATGTTGCATAAAACTTGGTTTAGAGTCCTAGCAACCACATTGTTAGACGTTTCATAAGTTCGTCAAACTTGTACAAAGCTGATTGAGAAAATTATAAGCACTCATGTTGCATTAAACTTGGTTTAGAGTCCTAGAAACGCGTTGTTAGATGTTTCATTAGTTCGTAAAACTTGTACAAAGCTCATTGAGACACTTATAAGCACTCATGTTGCATAAAACTTGGTTTAGAGTCCTAGAAACGCGTTGTTAGATGTTTCATAAGTTCGTCAAACTTGTACAAATCTCATTGAAACACTTATAAGCACTCATGTTGCATAAAACTTGGTTTAGAGTCCTAGCAACCACATTGTTAGACGTTTCATAAGTTCGTCAAATTTGTACAAAGCTCATTGAGACACTTATAAGCACTCATGTTGCATGAAACTTGTTTTAGAGTACTAGAAACCTCGTTGTCAGATGTTTCATAAGTTCGTCAAACTAGTACAAAGCTCATTGAGACACTTATAAGCACTCATGTTGCATGAAACTTCGTTTAGAGTCCTAGAAACCGCGTTGTTAGATGTTTCATAAGTTCGTCAAACTTGTACAAAGCTCATTGAGACACTTATAAGCATTCAGGTTCCATGAAACTTAGTTTAGAGTCCTAGAAACCGCGTTGTTAGATGTTTCATAAGTTCGTTGAACTTGTACAAAGCTCATTGAGACACTTATAAGCACTCATGTTGCATGAAACTTGGTTTAGAGTCCTAGAAAACGCGTTGTTAGATGTTTCATAATTTCTTCGAACTAGTACAAAGCTCATTGAGACACTTATAAGCACTCATGTTGCATGAAACTTGGTTTAGAGCCCTAGAAACGAGTTGTTAGATGTTTCTTAAGTTCGTCAAACTTGTACAAAGCTCATTGAGACACTTATAAGCACTCATGTTGCATGAAACTTGGTTTAGAGTCCTAGAAACGAGTTGTTAGATGTTTCATAAGTTCGTCAAACTAGTACAAAGCTCATTGAGACACTTATAAGCACTCATGTTGCATGCCACTTCGTTTAGATTCTTAGAAACCGCTTTGTTAGATGTTTCATAAGTTCGTCACACTTGTACAAAGTTCATTGAGACACTTATAAGCACTAATGTTGCATAAAACTTGGTTTAGAGTCCTAGAAACCGCGTTGTTAGATGTTTCATAAGTTCGTTGAACTTGTACAAAGCTCATTGAGACACTTATAAGCACTCATGTTGCATGAAACTGGTTTAGAGTCCTAGAAACCGCGTTGTTAGATGTTTCATAAGTTCGTCGAACTAGTACAAAGCTCATTGAGACATTTATAAGCACTCATGTTGCATGAAATTTGGTTTAGAGTCCTAGAAACGAGTTGTTAGATGTTTCATAAGTTCGTCAAACTTGTACAAAGCTCATTGAGACACTTTTAAGCACTCATGTTGCATGAAACTTGGTTTAGAGTCCTAGAAACCGCGTTGTAAGATGTTTCATAATTTCGTCAAACTAGTACAAATCTCATTGAGACACTTATAAGCACTCATGTTGCATGACACTTCGTTTAGAGTCTTAGAAACCGCGTTGTTAGATGTTTCATAAGTTCGTAAAACTAGTACAAAGCTCATTGAGAAACTTATAAGCACTCATGTTGCATGAAACTTAGTTTAGAGTCCTAGAAACCGCGTTGTTAGATGTTTCATAAGTTCGTCAAACTTGTACAAAGCTCATTGAGAAACTTTTAAGCACTCATGTTGCATGAAACTTGGTTTAGAGTCCTAGAAACCGCGTTGTAAGATGTTTCATAAATTTGTCGAACTAGTACAAAGCTCATTGAGACACTTATAAGTACTCATGTTGCATGACACTTCGTTTAGAGTCTCTTACAATCCTGCGTTGTTAGATGTTTCATAAGTTCGTCAAACTTGTACAAAGCTCATTGAGACACTTATAAGCACTCATGTTGCATGACACTTGGTTTAGAGTCTTAGAAGCCGCGTTGTTAGATGTTTCATAAGTTCGTCAAACTTGTACAAAACTCATTGAGACACTTATAAAGACTCATGTTGCATGAAACTTAGTTTAGAGTCCTTGAAACGCGTTGTTAGATGTTTCATAAGTTCGTCAAACTTGTACAAAGGTCATTGAGACACTTATAAGCACTCATGTTGCTTAAAAATTAGTTTAGAGTCTTAGAAACCACATTGTTAGACGTTTCATAAGTTCGTCAAACTTGTACAAAGCTGATAGAGACCCTTATAAGCACTCATGTTGCATGAAACTTGGTTTAGAGTCCTAGAAACGAGTTTTTAGATGTTTCATAAGTTCGTCAAACTAGTACAAAGCTCATTTAGACACTTATAAGCACTCATGTTGCATGACACTTCGTTTAGAGTCTTAGAAACCGCTTTGTTAGATGTTTCATAAGTTCGTCAAACTTGTACAAAGCTCATTGAGACACTTATAAGCACTCATGTTCCATGACACTTGGTTTAGAGTCTAAGAAACCGCGTTGTTAGATGTTTCATAAGTTCGTCAAACTTGTACAAAACTCATTGAGACACTTATAAGCACTCCTGTTGCATGAAACTTGGTTTAGAGTCCTAGAAACGCGTTGTTAGATGTTTCATAAGTTCGTCAAACTTGTACAAAGCTCATTGAGAAACTTATAAGCACTCATCTTGCATGAAACTTGGTTTAGAGTCCTAGAAAAGCGTTGTTAGATGTTTCATTAGTTCGTCAAACTTGTACAAAGCACATTGAGACACTTATAAGAACTCATGTTGAAAGAAACTTGGTTTAGAGTCCTAGAAACCGCGTTGTTAGATGTTTCATAAGTTCGTCAAACTAGTACAAAGCTCATTGAGACACTTGTAAGCACTCATGTTGCATGAAACTTAGTTTAGACTCCTAGAAACGGTATTGTTAGATGTTTCATAAGTTCGTCACACTTGTACAAAGCTCATTGAGACACTTATAAGCACTCATGTTGCATGAAACTTGGTTTAGAGTCCTAGAAACCGCGTTGTAAGATGTTTCATAAATTTGTCGAACTAGTACAAAGCTCATTGAGAAACTTATAAGTACTCATGTTGCATGACACATCGTTTAGAGTCTTACAATCCTGCGTTGTTAGATGTTTCATAAGTTCGTCAAACTTGTACAAAGCTCATTGAGACACTTATAAGCACTCATGTTGCATGACACTTGGTTTAGAGTCTTAGAAGCCGCGTTGTTAGATGTTTCATAAGTTCGTCAAACTTGTACAAAACTCATTGAGAAACTTATAAGGACTCATGTTGCATGAAACTTAGTTTAGAGTCCTTGAAACGCGTTGTTAGATGTTTCATAAGTTCGTCAAACTTGTACAAAGGTCATTGAGACACTTATAAGCACTCATGTTGCTTAAAAATTGGTTTAGAGTCTTAGAAACCACATTGTTAGACGTTTCATAAGTTCGTCAAACTTGTACAAAGCCGATAGAGACCCTTATAAGCACTCATGTTGCATGACACTTCGTTTAGAGTCTTAGAAACCGCTTTTTAGATGTTTCATAAGTTCGTCAAACTTGTACAAACATTGAGACACTTATAAGTTGTTAGACTTGTTAGAGTCTTAGAAACGCGTTGTTAAGTTTCATAAGTTCGTCAAACTTGAACAAAGCTCATTGAGACACTTATAAGAACTCATGTTGAAAGAAACTTAGTTTAGAGTCCTACAAACCGCGTTGTTAGATGTTTCACAAGTTCGTCAAACTAGTACAAAGCTCATTGAAACACTTATAAGCACTTATGTTCCATGAAACTTAGTTTAGAGTCCTAGAAACCGCGTTGTTAGATGTTTCATAAGTTCGTTGAACTTGTTCAAAGCTCATTGAGACACTTATAAGCACTCATGTTGCATGAAACTGGTTTAGAGTCCTAGAAACCGCGTTGTTAGATGTTTCATAAGTTCGTCGAACTAGTACAAAGCTCATTGAGACACTTATAAGCACTCATGTTGCATGAAACTTGGTTTAGAGTCCTAGAAACGAGTTGTTAGATGTTTCATAAGTTCGTCAAACTTGTACAAAGCTCATTGAGACACTTTTAAGCACTCATGTTGCATGAAACTTGGTTTAGAGTCCTAGAAACCGCGTTGTAAGATGTTTCATAAGTTCGTCAAACTAGTACAAAGCTCATTGAGACACTTATAAGCACTCATGTTGCATGACACTTCGTTTAGAGTCTTAGAAACCGCGTTGTTAGATGTTTCATAAGTTCGTAAAACTAGTACAAAGCTCATTGAGAAACTTATAAGCACTCATGTTGCATGAAACTTAGTTTAGAGTCCTAGAAACCGCGTTGTTAGATGTTTCATAAGTTCGTCAAACTTGTACAAAGCTCATTGAGACACTTTTAAGCACTCATGTTGCATGAAACTTGGTTTAGAGTCCTAGAAACCGCGTTGTAAGATGTTTCATAAATGTGTCGAACTAGTACAAAGCTCATTGAGACACTTATAAGTACTCATGTTGTATGACACTTCGTTTAGAGTCTTACAAACCCGCGTTGTTAGATGTTTCATAAGTTCGTCAAACTTGTACAAAGCTCATTGAGACACTTATAAGCACTCATGTTCCTTGACACTTGGTTTAGAGTCTAAGAAACCGCGTTGTTAGATGTTTCATAAGTTAGTCAAACTTGTACAAAAATCATTGAGACACTTATAAGCACTCATGTTGCATGAAACTTGGTTTAGAGTCCTAGAAACGCGTTGTTAGATGTTTCATAAGTTCGTCAAACTTGTACAAAGCTCATTGAGAAACTTATAAGCACTCATCTTGCATGAAACTTGGTTTAGAGTCCTAGAAAAGCGTTGTTAGATGTTTCATTAGTTCGTCAAACTTGTACAAAGCACATTGAGACACTTATAAGAACTCATGTTGAAAGAAACTTGGTTTAGAGTCCTAGAAACCGCGTTGTTAGATGTTTCATAAGTTCGTCAAACTAGTACAAAGCTCATTGAGACACTTGTAAGCACTCATGTTGCATGAAACTTAGTTTAGAATCCTAGAAACGGTATTGTTAGATGTTTCATAAGTTCGTCACACTTGTACAAAGCTCATTGAGACACTTATAAGCACTCATGTTGCATGAAACTTGGTTTAGAGTCCTAGAAACCGCGTTGTAAGATGTTTCATAAATTTGTCGAACTAGTACAAAGCTCATTGAGACACTTATAAGTACTCATGTTGCATGACACTTCGTTTAGAGTCTCTTACAATCCTGCGTTGTTAGATGTTTCATAAGTTCGTCAAACTTGTACAAAGCTCATTGAGACACTTATAAGCACTCATGTTGCATGACACTTGGTTTAGAGTCTTAGAAGCCGCGTTGTTAGATGTTTCATAAGTTCGTCAAACTTGTACAAAACTCATTGAGACACTTATAAAGACTCATGTTGCATGAAACTTAGTTTAGAGTCCTTGAAACGCGTTGTTAGATGTTTCATAAGTTCGTCAAACTTGTACAAAGGTCATTGAGACACTTATAAGCACTCATGTTGCTTAAAAATTAGTTTAGAGTCTTAGAAACCACATTGTTAGACGTTTCATAAGTTCGTCAAACTTGTACAAAGCTGATAGAGACCCTTATAAGCACTCATGTTGCATGAAACTTGGTTTAGAGTCCTAGAAACGAGTTTTTAGATGTTTCATAAGTTCGTCAAACTAGTACAAAGCTCATTTAGACACTTATAAGCACTCATGTTGCATGACACTTCGTTTAGAGTCTTAGAAACCGCTTTGTTAGATGTTTCATAAGTTCGTCAAACTTGTACAAAGCTCATTGAGACACTTATAAGCACTAATGTTGCATAAAACTTGGTTTAGAGTCCTAGAAACGCGTTGTTAGATGTTTCATAAGTTCGTCAAACTTGAACAAAGCTCATTGAGACACTTATAAGAACTCATGTTGAAAGAAACTTAGTTTAGAGTCCTACAAACCGCGTTGTTAGATGTTTCACAAGTTCGTCAAACTAGTACAAAGCTCATTGAAACACTTATAAGCACTTATGTTCCATGAAACTTAGTTTAGAGTCCTAGAAACCGCGTTGTTAGATGTTTCATAAGTTCGTTGAACTTGGTCAAAGCTCATTGAGACACTTATAAGCACTCATGTTGCATGAAACTGGTTTAGAGTCCTAGAAACCGCGTTGTTAGATGTTTCATAAGTTCGTCGAACTAGTACAAAGCTCGTTGAGACACTTATAAGCACTCATGTTGCATGAAACTTGGTTTAGAGTCCTAGAAACGAGTTGTTAGATGTTTCATAAGTTCGTCAAACTTGTACAAAGCTCATTGAGACACTTTTAAGCACTCATGTTGCATGAAACTTGGTTTAGAGTCCTAGAAACCGCGTTGTAAGATGTTTCATAAGTTCGTCAAACTAGTACAAAGCTCATTGAGACACTTATAAGCACTCATGTTGCATGACACTTCGTTTAGAGTCTTAGAAACCGCGTTGTTAGATGTTTCATAAGTTCGTAAAACTAGTACAAAGCTCATTGAGAAACTTATAAGCACTCATGTTGCATGAAACTTAGTTTAGAGTCCTAGAAACCGCGTTGTTAGATGTTTCATAAGTTCGTCAAACTTGTACAAAGCTCATTGAGACACTTTTAAGCACTCATGTTGCATGAAACTTGGTTTAGAGTCCTAGAAACCGCGTTGTAAGATGTTTCATAAATTTGTCGAACTAGTACAAAGCTCATTGAGACACTTATAAGTACTCATGTTGCATGACACTTCGTTTAGAGTCTTACAAACCCGCGTTGTTAGATGTTTCATAAGTTCGTCAAACTTGTACAAAGCTCATTGAGACACTTATAAGCACTCATGTTCCATAACACTTGGTTTAGAGTCTAAGAAACCGCGTTGTTAGATGTTTCATAAGTTCGTCAGACTTGTACAAAACTCATTGAGACACTTATAAGCACTCATGTTGCATGAAACTTGGTTTAGAGTCCTAGAAACGCGTTGTTAGATGTTTCATAAGTTCGTCAAACTTGTACAAAGCTCATTGAGAAACTTATAAGCACTCATGTTGCATGAAACTTGGTTTAGAGTCCTAGAAAAGCGTTGTTAGATGTTTCATTAGTTCGTCAAACTTGTACAAAGCACATTGAGACACTTATAATAACTCATGTTGAAAGAAACTTGGTTTAGAGTCCTAGAAACCGCGTTGTTAGATGTTTCATAAGTTCGTCAAACTAGTACAAAGCTCATTGAGACACTTGTAAGCACTCATGTTGCATGAAACTTAGTTTAGACTCCTAGAAACGGTATTGTTAGATGTTTAATAAGTTCGTCACACTTGTACAAAGCTCATTGAGACACTTATAAGCACTCATGTTGCATGAAACTTGGTTTAGAGTCCTAGAAACCGCGTTGTAAGATGTTTCATAAATTTGTCGAACTAGTACAATGCTCATTGAGACACTTATAAGTACTCATGTTGCATGACACTTCGTTTAGAGTCTTAGAAACCGCGTTGTTTGATGTTTCATAAGTTCGTAAAACTAGTACAAAGCTCATTGAGACACTTATAAGCACTCATGTTGCATGAAACTTAGTTTAGAGTCCTAGAAATCGCGTTGTTAGATGTTTCATAAGTTTTTCGAACTTGTACAAAGCTCATTGAGACACTTATAAGCACTCATGTTGCATGAAACTTGGTTTAGAGTCCTAGAAACAGCGTTGTAAGATGTTTCATAAGTTCGTCAAACTAGTACAAAGCTCATTGAGACACTTATAAGCACTCATGTTGCATGACACTTCGTTTAGAGTCTTAGAAACCGTGTTGTTAGATGTTTCATAAGTTTGTCAAACTTGTACAAAACTCATTGAGACACTTATAAGCACTCATGTTGCATGAAACTTGGTTTAGAGTCCTAGAAACGCATTGTTAGATGTTTCATAAGTTCGTCAAACTTGTACAAAGCTCATTGAGACACTTATAAGTACTCTTGTTGCATGACACTTCGTTTAGAGTCATAGAAACCGCGTTGTTAGATGTTTCATAAGTTCGTCAAACTTGTACAAAGCTCATTGAGACACTTATAAGCACTCATGTTGCATAAAACTTGGTTTAGAGTCCTAAAAACGCGTTGTTAGATGTTTCATAAGTTCGTCAAACTTGTATAAAGCTCATTGAAACACTTTTAAGCACTCATGTTGCATAAAACTTGGTTTAGAGTCCTAGCAACCACATTGTTAGACGTTTCATAAGTTCGTCAAACTTGTAAAAAGCTGATTGAGAAACTTATAAGCACTCATGTTGCATGAAACTTGGTTTAGAGTCCTAAAAACGCGTTGTTAGATGTTTCATTAGTTCGTCAAATTTGTACAAAGCTCATTGAGACACTTATAAGAACTCATGTTGAAAGAAACTTGGTTTAGATTCCTAGAAACCGCGTTGTTAGATGTTTCATAAGTTCGTCAAACTAGTACAAAGCTCATTGAGACACTTGTAAGCACTCATGTTGCATGAAACTTAGTTTAGACTCCTAGAAACAGCATTGTTAGATGTTTCATAAGTTCGTCACACTTGTACAAAGCTCATTGAGACACTTATAAGCACTCATGTTGCATGAAACTTGGTTTAGAGTCCTACAAACCGCGTTGTAAGATGTTTCATAAATTTGTCGAACTAGTACAAAGCTCATTGGTGTTAGATTTTGATAAGATTTAAATGTGTTTAAGTGTTTGTGTTCTTGAGTTCTATGAAGAACATCAAGAACAAGATAGAGAGAGAGTAATGAGAGGGAGAGTTTGATCCGAATTAGTTTCATTGAGATTGGATAACTTGTAAGTTTACAAAGGGAAAGGTATAAATAAACAACAACAAAGTCGCCCAAAATGGCATAAAGAGAATATGCTAAAAACGTCATTGTCTTGCTCGGTTAGCCGCGCCACACGTCGCTATCGCTTATGTAGCCGCGCCTCCTTAAGGCGACCCGTGACTTGTACGGATGCGTGGTCTTCAAGCGCCAACGGTAACTTCTCCAACGGCTCTATTGCTTCTAGATCCTTCCCTTTGTCTCTCCTTTGGTAACGGTTATATTGTTAAGAGAATACTTTGGCCAATGCTTGGTCCACAAGTATGGGCATTTATCTTTATGGACAATGTATCCGGATAAGCGCCTTAGTCTCTTTAATAATTGAGACACGTATAAGTACTCATGTTGCATGACACTTTGTTTAGAGTCTTACAAACCGCGTTATTAGATGTTTCATAAGTTCGTCAAACTTGTACAAAGCTCATTGAGACACTTATAAGCACTCATGTTGCATAAAACTTGGTTTAGAGTCCTAAAAACGCGTTGTTAGATGTTTCATAAGTTCGTCAAACTTTTATAAAGCTCATTGAAACACTTATAAGCACTCATGTTGCATAAAACTTGGTTTAGAGTCCTAGCAACCACATTGTTAGACGTTTCATAAGTTCGTCAAACTTGTACAAAGCTGATTGAGAAACTTATAAGCACTCATGTTGCATTAAACTTGGTTTAGAGTCCTAGAAACGCGTTGTTAGATGTTTCATTAGTTCGTCAAACTTGTACAAAGCTCATTGAGACACTTATAATATCTCATGTTGAAAGAAACTTGGTTTAGAGTCCTAGAAACCGTGTTGTTAGATGTTTCATAAGTTCGTCAAAGTAGTACAAAGCTCATTGAGACACTTATAAGCACTCATGTTGCATGAAACTTAGTTTAGATTCCTAGAAACCGCGTTGTTAGATGTTTCATAAGTTCGTTGAACTTGTACAAAGCTCATTGAGACACTTATAAGCACTCATGTTGCATGAAACTTGGTTTAGAGTCCTAGAAACCGCGTTGTTAGATGTTTCATAAGTTCGTCGAACTAGTACAAAGCTCATTGAGACACTTATAAGCACTCATGTTGCATGAAACTTGGTTTAGAGCCCTAGAAACGAGTTGTTAGATGTTTCTTAAGTTCGTCAAACTTGTACAAAGCTCATTGAGACACTTATAAGCACTCATGTTGCATGAAACTTGGTTTAGAGTCCTAGAAACGAGTTGTTAGATGTTTCATAAGTTCGTCAAACTAGTACAAAGCTCATTGAGACACTTATAAGCACTCATGTTGCATGCCACTTCGTTTAGAGTCTTAGAAACCACTTTGTTAGATGTTTCATAAGTTCGTCAAACTTGTACAAAGCTCATTGAGACACTTATAAGCACTAATGTTGCATAAAACTTGGTTTAGAGTCCTAGAAACGCGTTGTTAGATGTTTCATAAGTTCGTCAAACTTGAACAAAGCTCATTGAGACACTTATAAGAACTCATGTTGAAAGAAACTTAGTTTAGCGTCCTACAAACCGCGTTGTTAGATGATTCATAAGTTCGTCAAACTAGTACAAAGCTCATTGAGACACTTATTAGGACTCATGTTGCATGACACTTCGTTTAGAGTCTTAGAAACCGTGTTGTTAGATGTTTCATAAGTTCGTAAAACTCTTACAAAACTCATTGAGACACTTATAAGCATTCATGTTGCATGAAACTTGGTTTAGAGTCCTAGAAACGCGTTGTTAAATGTTTCATAAGTTCGTCAAACTTGTACAAAGGTCATTGAGACACTTATAAGCACTCATGTTGCATAAAAATTTGTTTAGAGTCCTAGAAACCACATTGTTAGACGTTTCATAAGTTCGTCAAACTTGTACAAAGCTCATTGAGACACTTTTAAGCATTCATGTTGCATGAAACTTGGTTTAGAGTCCTAGAAACCGCGTTGTAAGATGTTTCATAAGTTCGTCAAACTAGTACAAAGCTCATTGAGACACTTATAAGCACTCATGCTGCATGACACTTCGTTTAGAGTCTTAGAAACCGCGTTGTTAGATGTTTCATAAGTTCGTAAAACTAGTACAAAGCTCATTGAGACACTTATAAGCACTCATGTTGCATGAAACTTAGTTTAGAGTCCTAGAAATCGCGTTGTTAGATGTTTCATAAGTTTGTCGAACTTGTACAAAGCTCATTGAGACACTTATAAGCACTCATGTTGCATGAAACTTGGTTTAGAGTCCCAGAAACCGCGTTGTAAGATGTTTCATAAGTTCGTCAAACTAGTACAAAGCTCATTGAGACACTTATAAGCACTCATGTTGCATGACACTTCGTTTAGATTCTTAGAAACCGCGTTGTTAAATGTTTCATAAGTTCGTCAAACTTGTACAAAACTCATTGAGACACTTATAAGCATTCATGTTGCATGAAACTTGGTTTAGAGTCCTAGAAACGCGTTGTTAGATGTTTCATAAGTTCGTAAAACTTGTACAAAGGTCATTGAGACACTTATAAGCACTCATGTTGCATAAAAATATGTTTAGAGTCCTAGAAACCACATTGTTAGACGTTTCATAAGTTCGTCAAACTTGTACAAAGTTGATAGAGACACTTATAAGCACTCATGTTGCATGAAACTTGGTTTAGAGTGCTAGAAACGAGTTGTTAGATGTTTCATTAGTTCGTCAAACTTGTACAAAGCTCATTGAGACACTTATAAGAACTCATGTTGAAAGTGTCCTAGAAACCGCATTGTAAGATGTTTCACAAGTTCATCAAACTAGTACAAAGCTCATTGAGACACTTATAAGCACTCGTGTTGCATGACACTTCGTTTAGAGTCTTAGAAACCGCGTTGTTAGATGTTTCATAAGTTCGTCAAACTTGTGCAAAGCTCATTGAGACATTTATAAGCACTCATGTTGCATAAAACTTGGTTTAGAGTCTTAGAAACGCGTTGTTAGATGTTTCATAAGTTCGTCAAAGTTGTACAAAGCTCATTGAGACACTTATAAGCACTCATAATGCATAAAACTTGGTTTAGAGTACTAGCAACCACATTGTTAGACGTTTCATAAGTTCGTTAAACTAGTACAAAGCTCATTGAGACACTTATAAGACCTCAGGTTGCATGAAACTTAGTTTAGAGTACTAGAAACGACATTGTTAGATGTTTCATAAGTTCGTCGAACTTGTACAAAGTTCATTGAGACACTTATAAGCACTCATGTTACATGAAACTTGGTTTAGTGTCCTAGAAACGCCTTGTTAGATGTATCATTAATTCGTCAAACTTGTACAAAGCTCATTGAGACACTTATAAGAACTCTTGTTGAAAGAAACTTGGTTTAGAGTCCTAGAAACCGCGTTGTTAGATGTTTCATAAGTTCGTCAAACTAGTACAAAGCTCATTGAGACACTTATAAGCACTCATGTTGCATGAAACTAAGTTTAGAGTCCTAGAAACCGCGTTGTTAGATGTTTCATAAGTTCGTCACACTTGTACAAAGCTCATTGAAACACTTATAAGCACTCATGTTGCATGAAACTTGGTTTAGAGTCATAGAAACCGCGTTGTAAGATGTTTCATAAGTTCGTCAAACTAGTACAAAGCTCATTGAGACACTTATAAGTACTCTTGTTGCATGACACTTCGTTTAGAGTCTTAGAAACCGCGTTGTTAGATGTTTCATAAGTTTGTCAAACTTGTACAAAGCTCATTGAGACTCTTATAAGCACTCATGTTGCATAAAACTTGGTTTAGAGTCCTACAAACGCGTTGTTAGATGTTTCATAAGTTCGTCAAACTTGTATAAAGCTCATTGAAACAATTATAAGCACTCATGTTGCATAAAACTTGGTTTAGAGTCCTAGCAACCACATTGTTAGACGTTTCATAAGTTCGTCAAACTTGTACAAAGCTGATTGAGAAACTTATAAGCACTCATGTTGCATGAAACTTGGTTTAGAGTCCTAAAAACGCGTTGTTAGATGATTCATTAGTTCGTCAAACTTGTACAAAGCTCATTGAGACACTTATAAGAACTCATGTTGAAAGAAACTTGGTTTAGAGTCCTAGAAACCGCGTTGTTAGATGTTTCATAAGTTCGTCAAACTAGTACAAAGCTCATTGAGACACTTGTAAGCACTCATGTTGCATGAAACTTAGTTTAGACTCCTAGAAACGGCATTGTTAGATGTTTCATAAGTTCGTCACACTTGTACAAAGCTCATTGCGACACTTATAAGCACTCATGTTGCATGAAACTTTGTTTAGAGTCCTAGAAACCGCGTTGTAAGATGTTTCATAAATTTGTCGAACTAGTACAAAGCTCATTGAGACACTTATAAGCACTCATGTTGCATGACACTTCGTTTAGAGTCTTAGAAACCGCGTTGTTAGATGTTTCATAAGTTCGTCAAACATGTACAAAGCTCATTGAGACACTTATAAGCACTCATGTTGCATAAAACTTGGTTTAGAGTCCTAGAAACACGTTGTTAGATGTTTCATAAGTTCGTCAAACTTGTATAAAGCTCATTGAAACACTTATAAGCACTCATGTTGCATAAAACTTGGTTTAGAGTCCTAGCAACCACATTGTTAGACGTTTCATAAGTTTGTCAAACTTGTACAAAGCTAATTGATAAACTTATAAGCACTCATGTTGCATTAAACTTGGTTTAGAGTCCTAGAAACGCGTTGTTAGATGTTTCATTAGTTCGTCAAACTTGAACAAAGCTCATTGAGACACTTATAAGAACTCATGTTGAAAGAAACTTGGTTTAGAGTCATAGAAACCGCGTTGTAAGATGTTTCATAAGTTCGTCAAACTAGTACAAAGCTCATTGAGACACTTATAAGTACTCTTGTTGCATGACACTTCGTTTAGAGTCTTAGAAACCGCGTTGTTAGATGTTTCATAAGTTCGTCAAACTAGTACAAAGCTCATTGAGACACTTATAAGCACTCATGTTGCATGAAACTTAGTTTAGATTCCTAGAAACCGAGTTGTTAGATGTTTCATAAGTTCGTAAAACTTGTACAAACCTCATTGAGACACTTATAAGAACTCATGTTGCCTGAAACTTGGTTTAGAGTTCTAGAAACCTCGTTGTAAGATGTTTCATAAGTTCGTCAAATTAGTACAAAGCTCATTGAGACACTTATAAGCACTCATGTTGCATGACACTTCGTTTAGAGTCTTAGAAACCGCGTTGTTAGATTTTTTCATAAGTTCGTCAAACTTGTTCAAAGCTCATTGAGACACTTATAAGCACTCATGTTCCATAAAACTTGGTTTAGAGTCCTAGAAACGCGTTGTTAGATGTTTCATCAGTTTGTCAAAGTTGTACAAAGCTCATTGAAACACTTATAAGCACTCATGTTGCATAAAACTTGGTTAAGAGTCCTATCAACCACATTCTTAGACGTTTCAAAAGTTCGTCAAATTTGTACAAAGCTCATTGAGACACTTTATAAGCACTCATGTTACATGAAACTTGGTTTAGAGTACTAGAAACCGCGTTGTAAGATGTTTCATAAGTTCGTCAAACTAGTACAAAGCTCATTGAGACACTTATGAGCACTCATGTTGCATGAAACTTCATTTAGAGTCCTAGAACCCGCGTTGTTAGATGTTTCATAAGTTCGCCAAACTTGTACAAAGCACTCATGTTCCATGAAACTTAGTTTAGAGTCCTAGAAACCGCGTTGTTAGATGTTTCATAAGTTCGTTGAACTTGTACAAAGCTCATTGAGACACTTATAAGCACTCATGTTGCATGAAACTTGGTTTAGAGTCCTAGAAACCGCGTTGTTAGATGTTTCATAAGTTCGTCGAACTAGTACAAAGCTCATTGAGACACTTATAAGCACTCATGTTGCATGAAACTTGGTTTGGAGCCCTAGAAACGAGTTGTTAGATGTTTCTTAAGTTCGTCAATCTTGTACAAAGCTCATTGAGACACTTATAACCACTCATGTTGCATGAAACTTGGTTTAGAGTCCTAGAAACGAGTTGTTAGATGTTTCATAAGTTCGTCAAACTAGTACAAAGCTCATTGAGACACTTATAAGCACTCATGTTGCATGCCACTTCGTTTAGAGTCTTAGAAACCGCTTTGTTAGATGTTTCATAAGTTCGTCAAACTTGTACAAAGCTCATTGAGAAACTTATAAGCACTAATGTTGCATAAAACTTGGTTTAGAGTCATAGAAACGCGTTGTTAGATGTTTCATAAGTTCGTCAAACTTGTACAAAGCTCATTGAGACACTTATAAGAACTCAAGTTGAAAGAAACTTAGTTTAGAGTCCTACAAACCGCGTTGTTAGATGTTTCATAAGTTCGTCAAACTTGTATAAAGCTCATTGAAACAATTATAAGCACTCATGTTGCATAAAACTTGGTTTAGAGTCCTAGCAACCACATTGTTAGACGTTTCATAAGTTCGTCAAACTTGTACAAAGCTGATTGAGAAACTTATA
This sequence comes from Cochlearia excelsa, assembly GCA_963556525.1. NCBI lineage: Eukaryota > Viridiplantae > Streptophyta > Magnoliopsida > Brassicales > Brassicaceae > Cochlearia > Cochlearia excelsa. The sequence continues at coordinate 29,848,452 of OY748327.1, read as the reverse complement.
AGCACTCATGTTGCATGAAACTTGGTTTAGAGTCCTAAAAACGCGTTGTTAGATGATTCATTAGTTCGTCAAACTAGTACAAAGCTCATTGAGACACTTATAAGAACTCATGTTGAAAGAAACTTGGTTTAGAGTCCTAGAAACCGCGTTGTTAGATGTTTCATAAGTTCGTCAAACTAGTACAAAGCTCATTGAGACACTTGTAAGCACTCATGTTGCATGAAACTTAGTTTAGACTCCTAGAAACGGCATTGTTAGATGTTTCATAAGTTCGTCACACTTGTACAAAGCTCATTGCGACACTTATAAGCACTCATGTTGCATGAAACTTGGTTTAGAGTCCTAGAAACCGCGTTGTAAGATGTTTCATAAATTTGTCGAACTAGTACAAAGCTCATTGAGACACTTATAAGCACTCATGTTGCATGACACTTTGTTTAGAGTCTTAGAAACCGCGTTGTTAGATGTTTCATAAGTTCGTCAAACATGTACAAAGCTCATTGAGACACTTATAAGCACTCATGTTGCATAAAACTTGGTTTAGAGTCCTAGAAACACGTTGTTAGATGTTTCATAAGTTCGTCAAACTTGTATAAAGCTCATTGAAACACTTATAAGCACTCATGTTGCATAAAACTTGGTTTAGAGTCCTAGCAACCACATTGTTAGACGTTTCATAAGTTTGTCAAACTTGTACAAAGCTAATTGATAAACTTATAAGCACTCATGTTGCATTAAACTTGGTTTAGAGTCCTAGAAACGCGTTGTTAGATGTTTCATTAGTTCGTCAAACTTGAACAAAGCTCATTGAGACACTTATAAGAACTCATGTTGAAAGAAACTTGGTTTAGAGTCCTAGAAATCGTGTTGTTAGATGTTTCATAAGTTCGTCAAACTAGTACAAAGCTCATTGAGACACTTATAAGTACTCTTGTTGCATGACACTTCGTTTAGAGTCTTAGAAACCGCGTTGTTAGATGTTTCATAAGTTCGTCAAACTAGTACAAAGCTCATTGAGACACTTATAAGCACTCATGTTGCATGAAACTAAGTTTAGAGTCCTAGAAACCGCGTTGTTAGATGTTTCATAAGTTCGTCACACTTGTACAAAGCTCATTGAAACACTTATAAGCACTCATGTTGCATGAAACTTGGTTTAGAGTCATAGAGACCGCGTTGTAAGATGTTTCATAAGTTCGTCAAACTAGTACAAAGCTCATTGAGACACTTATAAGTACTCTTGTTGCATGACACTTCGTTTAGAGTCTTAGAAACCGCGTTGTTAGATGTTTCATAAGTTTGTCAAACTTGTACAAAGCTCATTGAAACACTTATAAGCACTCATGTTGCATAAAACTTGGTTTAGAGTCCTAAAAACGCGTTGTTAGATGTTTCATAAGTTCGTCAAACTTGTATAAAGCTCATTGAAACAATTATAAGCACTCATGTTGCATAAAACTTGGTTTAGAGTCCTAGCAACCACATTGTTAGACGTTTCATAAGTTCGTCAAACTTGTACAAAGCTCATTGAGAAACTTATAAGCACTCATGTTGCATGAAACTTGGTTTAGAGTCCTAAAAACGCGTTGTTAGATGTTTCATTAGTTCGTCAAACTTGTACAAAGCTCATTGAGACACTTATAAGAACTCATGTTGAAAGAAACTTGGTTTAGAGTCCTAGAAACCGCGTTGTTAGATGTTTCATAAGTTCGTCAAACTAGTACAAAGCTCATTGAGACACTTGTAAGCACTCATGTTGCATGAAACTTAGTTTAGATCCTAGAAACGGCAGTGTTAGATGTTTCATAAGTTCGTCACACTTGTACAAAGCTCATTGCGACACTTATAAGCACTCATGTTGCATGAAACTTGGTTTAGAGTCCTAGAAACCGCGTTGTAAGATGTTTCATAAATTTGTCGAACTAGTACAAAGCTCATTGAGACACTTATAAGCACTCATGTTGCATGACACTTCGTTTAGAGTCTTAGAAACCGCGTTGTTAGATGTTTCATAAGTTCGTCAAACTTGTACAAAGCTCATTGAGACACTTATAAGCACTCATGTTGCATAAAACTTGGTTTAGAGTCCTAGAAACACGTTGTTAGATGTTTCATAAGTTCGTCAAACTTGTATAAAGCTCATTGAAACACTTATAAGCACTCATGTTGCATAAAACTTGGTTTAGAGTCCTAGCAACCACATTGTTAGACGTTTCATAAGTTTGTCAAACTTGTACAAAGCTAATTGATAAACTTATAAGCACTCATGTTGCATTAAATTTGGTTTAGAGTCCTAGAAACGCGTTGTTAGATGTTTCATTAGTTCGTCAAACTTGAACAAAGCTCATTGAGACACTTATAAGAACTCATGTTGAAAGAAACTTGGTTTAGAGTCATAGAAACCGCGTTGTAAGATGTTTCATAAGTTCGTCAAACTAGTACAAAGCTCATTGAGACACTTATAAGTACTCTTGTTGCATGACACTTCGTTTAGAGTCTTAGAAACCGCGTTGTTAGATGTTTCATAAGTTCGTCAAACTAGTACAAAGCTCATTGAGACACTTATAAGCACTCATGTTGCATGAAACTTAGTTTAGATTCCTAGAAACCGCGTTGTTAGATGTTTCATAAGTTCGTAAAACTTGTACAAACCTCATTGAGACACTTATAAGAACTCATGTTGCCTGAAACTTGGTTTAGAGTTCTAGAAACCTCGTTGTAAGATGTTTCATAAGTTCGTCAAATTAGTACAAAGCTCATTGAGACACTTATAAGCACTCATGTTGCATGACACTTCGTTTAGAGTCTTAGAAACCGCGTTGTTAGATTTTTTCATAAGTTCGTCAAACTTGTTCAAAGCTCATTGAGACACTTATAAGCACTCATGTTCCATAAAACTTGGTTTAGAGTCCTAGAAACGCGTTGTTAGATGTTTCATCAGTTTGTCAAAGTTGTACAAAGCTCATTGAAACACTTATAAGCACTCATGTTGCATAAAACTTGGTTAAGAGTCCTATCAACCACATTCTTAGACGTTTCAAAAGTTCGTCAAATTTGTACAAAGCTCATTGAGACACTTTATAAGCACTCATGTTACATGAAACTTGGTTTAGAGTACTAGAAACCGCGTTGTAAGATGTTTCATAAGTTCGTCAAACTAGTACAAAGCTCATTGAGACACTTATGAGCACTCATGTTGCATGAAACTTCATTTAGAGTCCTAGAACCCGCGTTGTTAGATGTTTCATAAGTTCGCCAAACTTGTACAAAGCTCATTGAGACCCTTATAAGCACTCATGTTCCATGAAACTTAGTTTAGAGTCTTAGAAACCGCGTTGTTAGATGTTTCATAAGTTCGTTGAACTTGTACAAAGCTCATTGAGACACTTATAAGCACTCATGTTGCATGAAACTTGGTTTAGAGTCCTAGAAACCGCGTTGTTAGATGTTTCATAAGTTCGTCGAACTAGTACAGCGCTCATTGAGACACTTATAAGCACTCATGTTGCATGAAACTTGGTTTGGAGCCCTAGAAACGAGTTGTTAGATGTTTCTTAAGTTCGTCAATCTTGTACAAAGCTCATTGAGACACTTATAACCACTCATGTTGCATGAAACTTGGTTTAGAGTCCTAGAAACGAGTTGTTAGATGTTTCATAAGTTCGTCAAACTAGTACAAAGCTCATTGAGACACTTATAAGCACTCATGTTGCATGCCACTTCGTTTAGAGTCTTAGAAACCGCTTTGTTAGATGTTTCATAAGTTCGTCAAACTTGTACAAAGCTCATTGAGAAACTTATAAGCACTAATGTTGCATAAAACTTGGTTTAGAGTCATAGAAACGCGTTGTTAGATGTTTCATAAGTTCGTCAAACTTGTACAAAGCTCATTGAGACACTTATAAGAACTCAAGTTGAAAGAAACTTAGTTTAGAGTCCTACAAACCGCGTTGTTAGATGTTTCATAAGTTCGTCAAACTAGTACAAAGCTCATTAATACACTTATAAGTACTCATGTTGCATGAAACTTAGTTTAGAGTCCTAGAAACCGCGTTGTTAGATGTTTCATAAGTTTGTCGAACTTGTACAAAGCTCATTGAGACACTTTTAAGCACTCATGTTGCATGAAACTTGGTTTAGAGTCCTAGAAACCGCGTTGTAAGATGTTTCATAAGTTCGTCAAACTAGTACAAAGCTCCTTGAGACACTTATAAGCACTCATGTTGCATGACACTTTGTTTAGAGTCTTAGAAACCGCGTTGTTAGATGTTTCATAAGTTCGTCAAACTTGTACAAAACTCATTGAGACACTTATAAGCACTCATGTTGCATGAAACTTGGTTTAGAGCACTAAAAACGAGTTGGTAGATGTTTCTTAAGTTCGTCAAACTTGTACAAAGCTCATTGAAACACTTATAAGCACTCATGTTGCATGAAACTTGGTTTAGAGTCCTAGAAATCGCGTTGTTAGATGTTTTATAAATTTGTCGAACTTGTACAAAGCTCATTGAGACACTTATAAGCACTCATGTTGCATGAAACTTGGTTTAGAGTCCTAGACAACGCGTTGTAAGATGTTTCATAAGTTCGTCAAACTAGTATAAAGCTCATTGAGACACTTATAAGCACTCATGTTGCATGACACTTCGTTTAGAGTCTTAGAAACCGCGTTGTTAGATGTTTCATAAGTTCGTCAAACTTGTACAAAACTCATTGAGACACTTATAAGCACTCATGTTGTATGAAACTTGGTTTAGAGCCCTAGAAACGAGTTGTTAGATGTTTCTTAAGTTCGTCAAACTAGTACAAAGCTCATTGAGACACTTATAAGCACTCATGTTGCATGGCACTTCGTTTAGAGTCTTAGAAACCGCGTTGTCAGATGTTTCATAAGTTCGTCAAACTTGTACAAAACTCATTGAGACACTTATAAGCACTCATGTTGCATGAAACTTGGTTTAGAGCCCTAGAAATCGCGTTGTTAGATGTTTCTTAAGTTCGTCGAACTTGTACAAAGCTCATTGAGACACTTATAAGCACTCATGTTTCATGAAACTTGGTTTAGAGTCCTAGAAACGCGTTGTTAGATGTTTCATTAGTTCGTCAAACTTGTACAAAGCTCATTGGGACACTTATAAGAACTCATGTTGAAAGAAACTTGGTTTAGAGTCCTAGAAACCGCGTTGTTAGATGTTTCATAAGTTCGTCAAACTAGTACAAAGCTCATTGAGACACTTGTAAGCACTCATGTTGCATGAAACTTAGTTTAGACTCCTAGAAACGGCATTGTTAGATGTTTCATAAGTTCGTCACACTTGTACAAAGCTCATTGAGACACTTATAAGCACTCATATTGTTGCATGAAACTTGGTTTAGAGTCCTAGAAACCGCGTTGTAAGATGTTTCATAAATTTGTCGAACTAGTACAAAGTTCATTGAGACACTTATAAGTACTCATGTTGCATGACACTTTGTTTAGAGTCTTACAAACCGCGTTGTTAGATGTTTCATAAGTTTTTCAAACTTGTACAAAGCTCATTGAGACACTTATAAGCACTCATGTTGCATAAAACTTGGTTTAGAGTCCTAAAAACGCGTTGTTAGATGTTTCATAAGTTCGTCAAACTTGTATAAAGCTCATTGAAACACTTATACGCACTCATGTTGCATAAAACTTGGTTTAGAGTCCTAGCAACCACATTGTTAGACGTTTCATAAGTTCGTCAAACTTATACAAAGCTGATTGAGACTCTTATAAGCACTCATGTTGCATTAAACTTGGTTTAGAGTCCTAGAAACGCGTTGTTAGATGTTTCATTAGTTCGTCAAACTTGTACAAAGCTCATTGGGACACTTATAAGAACTCATGTTGAAAGAAAGTTGGTTTAGAGTCCTAGAAACCGCGTTGTTAGATGTTTCATAAGTTCGTCAAACTAGTACAAAGCTCATTGAGACACTTGTAAGCACTCATGTTGCATGAAACTTAGTTTAGACTCCTAGAAACGGCATTGTTAGATGTTTCATAAGTTCGTCACACTTGTACAAAGCTCATTGAGACACTTATAAGCACTCATATTGTTGCATGAAACTTGGTTTAGAGTCCTAGAAACCGCGTTGTAAGATGTTTCATAAATTTGTCGAACTAGTACAAAGCTCATTGAGACACTTATAAGTACTCATGTTGCATGACACTTTGTTTAGAGTCTTACAAACCGCGTTGTTAGATGTTTCATAAGTTTTTCAAACTTGTACAAAGCTCATTGAAACACTTATAAGCACTCATGTTGCATAAAACTTGGTTTAGAGTCCTAAAAACGCGTTGTTAGATGTTTCATAAGTTCGTCAAACTTGTATAAAGCTCATTGAAACACTTATAAGCACTCATGTTGCATAAAACTTGGTTTAGAGTTCTAGCAACCACATTGTTAGATGTTTCATAAGTTCGTCAAACTTATACAAAGCTGATTGAGACTCTTATAAGCACTCATGTTGCATTAAACTTGGTTTAGAGTCCTAGAAACGCGTTGTTAGATGTTTCATTAGTTCGTCAAACTTGTACAAAGCTCATTGAGACACTTATAAGAACTCATGTTGAAAGAAACTTGGTTTAGAGTCCTAGAAACCGTGTTGTTAGATGTTTCATAAGTTCGTCAAAGTAGTACAAAGCTCATTGAGACACTTATAAGCACTCATGTTGCATGAAACTTAGTTTAGATTCCTAGAAACCGCGTTGTTAGATGTTTCATAAGTTTGTAAAACTTGTACAAAGCCCATTGAGACACTTATAAGAACTCATGTTGCCTGAAACATGGTTTAGAGTTCTAGAAACAACGTTGTAAGATGTTTCATAAGTTCGTCAAACTAGTACAAAGCTCATTGAGACACTTATAAGCACTCATGTTGCATGACACTTCGTTTAGAGTCTTAGAAACCGCGTTGTTAGATGTTTCATAAGTTCGTCAAACTTGTACAAAGCTCATTGAGACCCTTATAAGCACTCATGTTCCATGAAACTTAGTTTAGAGTCCTAGAAACCGCGTTATTAGATGTTTCATAAGTTCGTTGAACTTGTACAAAGCTCATTGAGACACTTATAAGCACTCATGTTGCATGACACTTGGTTTAGAGTCCTAGAAACCGTGTTGTTAGATGTTTCATAAGTTCGTCGAACTAGTACAAAGCTCATTGAGACACTTATAAGCACTCATGTTGCATGAAACTTGGTTTAGAGCCCTAGAAACGAGTTGTTAGATGTTTCTTAAGTTCGTCAATCTTGTACAAAGCTCATTGAGACACTTATAAGCACTCATGTTGCATGAAACTTGGTTTAGAGTCCTAGAAACGAGTTGTTAGATGTTTCATAAGTTCGTCAAACTAGTACAAAGCTCATTGAGACACTTATAAGCACTCATGTTGCATGGCACTTCGTTTAGAGTCTTAGAAACCGCGTTGTCAGATGTTTCATAAGTTCGTCAAACTTGTACAAAACTCATTGAGACACTTATAAGCACTCATGTTGCATGAAACTTGGTTTAGAGCCCTAGAAATCGCGTTGTTAGATGTTTCTTAAGTTCGTCGAACTTGTACAAAGCTCATTGAGACACTTATAAGCACTCATGTTTCATGAAACTTGGTTTAGAGTCCTAGAAACGCGTTGTTAGATGTTTCATTAGTTCGTCAAACTTGTACAAAGCTCATTGGGACACTTATAAGAACTCATGTTGAAAGAAACTTGGTTTAGAGTCCTAGAAACCGCGTTGTTAGATGTTTCATAAGTTCGTCAAACTAGTACAAAGCTCATTGAGACACTTGTAAGCACTCATGTTGCATGAAACTTAGTTTAGACTCCTAGAAACGGCATTGTTAGATGTTTCATAAGTTCGTCACACTTGTACAAAGCTCATTGAGACACTTATAAGCACTCATATTGTTGCATGAAACTTGGTTTAGAGTCCTAGAAACCGCGTTGTAAGATGTTTCATAAATTTGTCGAACTAGTACAAAGCTCATTGAGACACTTATAAGTACTCATGTTGCATGACACTTTGTTTAGAGTCTTACAAACCGCGTTGTTAGATGTTTCATAAGTTTTTCAAACTTGTACAAAGCTCATTGAGACACTTATAAGCACTCATGTTGCATAAAACTTGGTTTAGAGTCCTAAAAACGCGTTGTTAGATGTTTCATAAGTTCGTCAAACTTGTATAAAGCTCATTGAAACACTTATAAGCACTCATGTTGCATAAAACTTGGTTTAGAGTCCTAGCAACCACATTGTTAGACGTTTCATAAGTTCGTCAAACTTATACAAAGCTGATTGAGACTCTTATAAGCACTCATGTTGCATTAAACTTGGTTTAGAGTCCTAGAAACGCGTTGTTAGATGTTTCATTAGTTCGTCAAACTTGTACAAAGCTCATTGAGACACTTATAAGAACTCATGTTGAAAGAAACTTGGTTTAGAGTCTTAGAAACCGCGTTGTCAGATGTTTCATAAGTTCGTCAAACTTGTACAAAACTCATTGAGACACTTATAAGCACTCATGTTGCATGAAACTTAGTTTAGATTCCTAGAAACCGCGTTGTTAGATGTTTCATAAGTTTGTAAAACTTGTACAAAGCCCATTGAGACACTTATAAGAACTCAGGTTGCCTGAAACATGGTTTAGAGTTCTAGAAACCACGTTGTAAGATGTTTCATAAATTCGTCAAACTAGTACAAAGCTCATTGAGACACTTATAAGCACTCATGTTGCATGACACTTCGTTTAGAGTCTTAGAAACCGCGTTGTTAGATGTTTTTATAAGTTCGTCAAACTTGTACAAAGCTCATTGAGACCCTTATAAGCACTCATGTTCCATAAAACTTAGTTTAGAGTCCTAGAAACCGCGTTGTTAGATGTTTCATAAGTTCGTTGAACTTGTACAAAGCTCATTGAGACACTTATAAGCACTCATGTTGCATGAAACTTGGTTTAGAGTCCTAGAAACCGTGTTGTTAGATGTTTCATAAGTTCGTCGAACTAGTACAAAGCTCATTGAGACACTTATAAGCACTCATGTTGCATGAAACTTGGTTTAGAGCCCTAGAAACGAGTTGTTAGATGTTTCTTAAGTTCGTCAATCTTGTACAAAGCTCATTGAGACACTTATAAGCACTCATGTTGCATGAAACTTGGTTTAGAGTCCTAGAAACGAGTTGTTAGATGTTTCATAAGTTCGTCAAACTAGTACAAAGCTCATTGAGACACTTATAAGCACTCATGTTGCATGCCACTTCGTTTAGAGTCTTAGAAACCGCTTTGTTAGATGTTTCATAAGTTCGTCAAACTTGTACAAAGCTCATTGAGAAACTTATAAGCACTAATGTTGCATAAAACTTGGTTTAGAGTCATAGAAACGCGTTGTTAGATGTTTCATAAGTTCGTCAAACTTGAACAAAGCTCATTGAGACACTTATAAGAACTCATGTTGAAAGAAACTTAGTTTAGAGTCCTACAAACCGGGTTGTTAGATGTTTCATAAGTTCGTCAAACTAGTACAAAGCTCATTAATACACTTATAAGTAGTCATGTTGCATGAAACTTAGTTTAGAGTCCTAGAAACCGCGTTGTTAGATGTTTCATAAGTTTGTCGAACTTGTACAAAGCTCATTGAGACACTTTTAAGCACTCATGTTGCATGAAACTTGGTTTAGAGTCCTAGAAACCGCGTTGTAAGATGTTTCATAAGTTCATCAAACTAGTACAAAGCTCATTGAGACACTTATAAGCACTCATGTTGCAGGACACTTCGTTTAGAGTCTTAGAAACCGCGTTGTTAGATGTTTCATAAGTTCGTAAAACTAGTACAAAGCTCATTGAGACTCTTATAAGCACTCATGTTGCATGAAACTTAATTTAGAGTCCTAGAAATCGCGTTGTTAGATGTTTCATAAGTTTGTCAAACTTGTACAAAGCTCATTGAGACACTTATAAGCACTCATGTTGCATGCCACTTCGTTTAGAGTCTTAGAAACCGCTTTGTTAGATGTTTCATAAGTTCGTCAAACTTGTACAAAGCTCATTGAGAAACTTATAAGCACTAATGTTGCATAAAACTTGGTTTAGAGTATTAAGACTAATGATAACCTACAAAGGCATTAGATCAAGATACATCAAAGAAGGGAAAAGTATAGTTGAGGCGTGTAGTCGACTAATGTAGTTGAGTCATGTAGTCGACTACATCGCAAGACTAAAGAGCCGATAGAGCTATGGACGATTAGATCAAGATACATCAAAGAAGGGAAAAGTATAGTTGAGGCGTGTAGTCGACTAATGTAGTTGAGTCATGTAGTCGACTACATCGCAAGACTAAAGAGCCGTTAGAACTATGGACCAATGGACAAAGGAGTGTTCAAATTTGAATTCTAGCCGTTGGAGACTTCCCTTGTTGCATCTTTTCTTTATATAATTGTGATAAACTCTTGTAAAACCTTCAAGGAGTTGGTTACACTTTCAATATACTAAAAGACACTTTCTCTCACATACTCTCTCTTTCTAAATCTCAAATACTCTCTCCATACACTCAAGAACAAAGCCTCACTAGCTTTGCTTCTATTCTCAAGATCCGAGCTTAACAAACTCGGATCTATACTCTAATCTCTCCAAACTCCAACATGGTATCAGAGCAAAGCTCTTGAGACCCATAGGTAAGTCGCTTCCGCCATTCTCCTCTCTTTAATTTGCTTATAGACACAAGGATCTAGGGGAGAAGAAGAATGACCAAGATCCGTTTGTTTAAAGCACTAAGATCTTGGTGAATCAATTCTCCTCTTAGGAAGTGAACCATGATCTCTTTGTCTCTTAATGAGTAAAGAGACATGTTGAATCCAAGCTCCTTTCAAGAACAATTCAATCAAAACCGAATCATAGTGAGCATAAATCAATTGATTTAGCTACATGATGTTTTTGGTTGAGTTGTTCTTAAAGATCCTTGTTAGGCCGAAAGTTAGTGGATGAGAACCATTGTTCCCTCACTCTTATGAGTTCAAAAGGGACCTTGATGAATCCAAATCCATATAGCCTAGGCATCTAAGCAATGAACAAGTATTAAAAGCTCAAAGCTTGAAACTTGCGAGCAAAAGGGTTAGAGAACCTTGTCTATTGATTCTTCTAAGAACAATGGCTTGTTGAATCCGAAAACTCAATGTTTTTCCCTAAGTTTCAAAGAGGATGAGAACCATGGATTCCCCACTCTTATGAGTCCAAAGGGAACCATGTTGAATCCAAATCCGACTTTGCTTAGGCCTTAATAGACAATGAACAAGTTCTTGAAGCTAAAAGTTTAGAACTTGTGAGTCAAAAGAGTGTGAACCTTGTGTGCTCACTCTTATGATTCCAAAGCCACTTGATGAATCCAAAACTATTTCCTTTTATGCTTTAAACAAGACCTTTGGAAAGTGAACCATGATCCGCTTAACTCTTAGAGAGTAAAGGACATGTTGAATCCAATTTCCTTGGTAAGAACAAGACAATCAAAACACAATCTTTGTTAGCATAAATCAACAAGATCTAGCTACATGATAGTTTTGGTTGCATTGTTCTTTAAGGTCATTGTCTAACCCAAGACTAATGGATGAGAACCATGGCTTCTAAAAGAATCATGATGAATCCAATACCATGAAAGTTTCGGTTTAAAAGCATGTTCTTGGTCCGAATTTAAATCTCCAAGACTTAAATGTCATATAGTCATGTGACATAGTCGACTACATGTATGAACTACATGTATCGACTATACATCTAAGTCTTGTTAAGTCTTAAATCACTAATCTTGTTTAGTAAAGTGGTTTAAGTCTTTGAAAGATCTAGGATACAAGGTCCACTTATGTCTTTGTCTAGGACCAAATCACTAGTCCTTGTTTGGTGAAGTGGTTTGAATCTTGGTGAAAGACTAAGTGAATTTCAAACTTTGGTTAATCCAAAAGATCTTCGGTTTAATCAAAAGGGTAAGGTACCAAGACCCGCTTGTGATAAAGCTCTTAAGGTCTTATGGTATCCAAAACTCTCTTAGAGGGAAGAGAACCAAGCATCCATAAGTGTTAATATAACACCGAGAGCTTGATGAATCCTTCATAACCTCGGCTAACATGAGTCTATAAAGAGATCCATGACCACTTAAAAGGTGATACTTTAAAGGGTCATGATGAATCCATCTTTAGACTAATGGGGAAATGATTCACTACATTGACATCTATATAAGGTGAAGATGGAATGATGATCTATGTTTGTTGTCATAAACCGCCTATGTGCATTTAAGTTTATGATACAAGATGAGTAACTAAGCTATGAAAGCTATCAAGTTACAATGAATCTTGTTGGTGTGTTTTTAAGATCATGGTCCGCCATTGTGCACTAAAGACCATGGTCCCTTTCAAAGTCTTTATGGCAAGGAACCATAAGCTAAATGCGCTTGTTGCTAACTTTGATCTATGTGTAGGCAAGGAGCAATCAAGAAGATTTCATTAGAGAAGTCATAAACTCATTCATAGACTAACCATAAAGGTGCTCTAAAAGAGTATAATGACTTCTCATATGACCATCTACTCAAGGAACTATAAAAGGCCATTTCTAAACTCTTTACTCTCTATACTTATATAGTTAGATATTTGCTTAAGTGGTCATTAGTGCTTCATTGAATCATTTGCTTGATTGCTTAGCTAAGAATGGATATAGAATTTGCAAATTATGGAAACTAGACTTGAACTTGACTTGTGATAAGATGCTTTTTTATACTCGGGTTTAGGTAAATGACTTAGGGAATATATTGAGCTAAGTCTTAAACCCTCCTTTGCATTCTTACCTTGTGCTTGTGATTGTTGTTAAGTAATTTGTAAATTTGAAAATGTTGCTAATTACATGCCGGTTATCATGATACTTAAAATCAAATTTTGTCTTTGTTATGGTGTAGGATCACCATTACTAAAAGACCAAAAGAGATTATTAATGAAAACCCCTAAGCATGAAGAGGTGACTAAGAAGAGTTAAAGAGAAGAGAAGTAAAGAGAAGCATGAAAGAGGTCACAAAAGTTGCCCAAAGAGAGATGAGAACCCCTTCTCATTCAAGCTTGTGAAGAACAAAGCCGAGAAGGAGGAAACAATTCTAAGACTACTTCATCTTAATCATGAGGGGGAGAAGAAAAGTGACTAGACACACATCTTAACTTCATGATCAAAATGAAGAGTCTACCATTCGGAGAATCTACCATTCGGCTAAAGGTTCTACGAAGAACAAAAGCCATCATTCTACCAATCCATCAAAACGACGCTCGGACATAGGCAATATCGGCGCTCGTACACCGACGCTCGGATGCTGTACATCGGCACTCGGATGATGTACACCGGCGCTCAGATGCTGTACACCGACGCTCGGATGCTCGACACACAACAACATCTTATCATCAATCATTCGGTCAAGCCTCTACAAGAAGCAAGACCATCATCACCATCGTGTGGCTCGGCTATGTCTCTGGCAATGACAAGAACGAACCACTCCATCAACACTAGGCTCGGTCAAGTTCCTAGCAACGACAAAACCGAGCCATCCATGTTCTAGAAAGAGAACGATAATCAACATGATCAATCGGCTCTCACCATTCTCGGCCTAGCAACTATCAAGTGCAAAGCCAAATACTTGTTACTCGGCCTAAGCATCTACCAAGAGCTAAGCCAAAAGACTCCAACCCAACCTTGTTCCAATTGCACAAAGGACAAAGCCGCAAGACCTCATAAAGAAGTCAAAGGGCTCAATCCAAATGCAACTACAAGAGATCATCAATCTATCATACCACTACGAACAAAAGGCTGTCCCTTAACCTTACTCTCTTTATTATGATTAGTATTCTCATAAGAACTAGAGTCGCATCATATATTCTTGCTTAGTTCTTGTTAAAACTAATCATCGCCCTTGGTAAAAGTTGCTTAGTCTATTAGCCCTAAATGAAATCTTTTGGAATTTTGTTAAAGAACTTAGGTTTAAATAACAAAATTACTCATTGATTTATTAGTTGCATCTAGACTTAGGACTCTTGTGTGCTTGTCTATCTAAACATATCAAGTAAACCCTTTCACTAAGCTTTATATCTCTCTTGAATCTTTTGTTTTGAAGGATAAAGGAGGTAAAAGCCAAGTGATCATTCTCGGTGACTTGATTGACAAGAAGAAAGCCACCAAGGAGAAGTAAAGAGAAGAAAGGAAGCAATCAAAAGCTTCGTTCAAGTCCATCCACACCCAAGCTTGTGAAGAACAAAGTCGTGGATAGGAATCAAATCAAAGTCTCACACCAAAGTTTGTGAAGAACAAACCGTGAAGACCAAATCAAGTATCCAAAGAACCCTCATTGAAGAACACGACAAAGTCAAGAAGATCAAACCGGTTCTATCTTAAGGGGGAGTTTCGGCCAAGTCAATAAGATAAAGGCCAAGATTAAGAAGACCCCTATTGCAAAGACTTACACTCTTTTTCCCCTTAGTAATGCTTTTATCCCAAGTGGTTTTGCTTACTAAGGGTTTTGAGGTTTGTTTAGCAATGTCCAATCTTAGCCATTTCATTGGGCTAAGCTTGAGGGGGAGTATTAAGACTAATGATAACCTACAAAGGCATTAGATCAAGATACATCAAAGAAGGGAAAAGTATAGTTGAGGCGTGTAGTCGACTAATGTAGTTGAGTCATGTAGTCGACTACATAGCAAGACTAAAGAGCCGTTAGAGCTATGGACGATTAGATCAAGATACATCAAAGAAGGGAAAAGTATAGTTGAGGCGTGTAGTCGACTAATGTAGTTGAGTCATGTAGTCGACTACATCGCAAGACTAAAGAGCCGTTAGAGCTATGGACCAATGGACAAAGGAGTGTTCAAATTTGAATTCTAGCCGTTGGAGACTTCCCTTGTTGCATCTTTTCTTTATATAATTGTGATAAACTCTTGTAAAACCTTCAAGGAGTTGGTTACTCTTTCAATATACTAAAAGACACTTTCTCTCACATACTCTCTCTTTCTAAATCTCAAATACTCTCTCCATACACTCAGGAACAAAGCCTCACTAGCTTTGCTTCTATTCTCTCAAGATCCGAGCTTAACCAACTCGGATCTATACTCTAATCTCTCCAAACTCCAACATAGAGTCATAGAAACGCGTTGTTAGATGTTTCATAAGTTCGTCAAACTTGAAAAAAGCTCATTGAGACACTTATAAGAACTCATGTTGTAAGAAACTTAGTTTAGAGACCTACAAACCGCGTTTTAAGATGTTTCATAAGTTCGTCAAACTAGTACAAAGCTCATTAATACACTTATAAGTACTCATGTTGCATGAAACTTAGTTTAGAGTCCTAGAAATCGCGTTGTTAGATGTTTCATAAGTTTGTCGAACTTGTACAAAGCTCATTGAGACACTTATAAGCATTCATGTTGCATGAAACTTGGTTTAGAGTCCTAGAAAACGCGTTGTAAGATGTTTCATAAGTTCGTCAAACTAGTAAAAAGCTCATTGAGACACTTATAAGCACTCATGTTGCATGACACTTCGTTTAGAGTCTTAGAAACCGCGTTGTTAGATGTTTCATAAGTTCGTCAAACTTGTACAAAACTCATTGAGACACTTATAAGCACTCATGTTGCATGAAACTTGGTTTAGAGCCCTAGAAACGAGTTGGTAGATGTTTCTTAAGTTCGTCAAACTTGTACAAAGCTCATTGAGACACTTATAAGCACTCATGTTGCATGAAACTTGGTTTAGAGTCCTAGAAATCGCGTTGTTAGATGTTTCATAAGTTTGTCGAACTTGTACAAAGCTCATTGAGACACTTATAAGCACTCATGTTGCATGAAACTTGGTTTAGAGTCCTAGAAAACGCGTTGTAAGATGTTTCATAAGTTCGTCAAACTAGTACAAAGCTCATTGAGACACTTATAAGCATTCATGTTGCATGACACTTCGTTTAGAGTCTTAGAAACCGCGTTGTTAGATGTTTAATAAGTTCGTCAAACTTGTACAAAACTCATTGAGACACTTATAAGCACTCATGTTGCATGAAACTTGGTTTAGAGCCCTAGAAACGAGTTGTTAGATGTTTCTTAAGTTCGTCAAACTTGTACAAAGCTCATTGAGACACTTATAAGCACTCATGTTGCATGAAACTTGGTTTAGAGTCCTAGAAACGAGTTGTTAGATGTTTCATAAGTTCGTCAAACTTGAATAAATCTCATTGAGACACTTATAAGCACTCATGTTGCATGCCACTTCGTTTAGAGTCTTAGAAACCGCTTTGTTAGATGTTTCATAAGTTCGTCAAACTTGTACAAAGCTCATTGAGACACTTATAAGCACTAATGTTGCATAAAACTTGGTTTAGAGTCCTAGAAACGCGTTGTTAGATGTTTCATAAGTTCGTCAAACTTGAACAAAGCTCATTGAGACACTTATAAGAACTCATGTTGAAAGAAACTTAGTTTAGAGTCCTACAAACCGCGTTGTTAGATGTTTTATAAGTTCGTCAAACTAGTACAAAGCTCATTAATACACTTATAAGTACTCATGTTGCATGAAACTTAGTTTAGAGTCCTAGAAACCGCGTTGTTAGATGTTTCATAAGTTCGTCGAACTTGTACAAAGCTCATTGAGACACTTTTAAGCACTCATGTTGCATGAAACTTGGTTTAGAGTCCTAGAAACCGCGTTGTAAGATGTTTCATAAGTTCGTAAAACTAGTACAAAACTCATTGATACACTTATAAGCACTCATGTTGCATGACACTTCGTTTAGAGTCTTAGAAACCGCGTTGTTAGATGTTTCATAACTTCGTAAAACTAGTACAAAGCTCATTTAGACACTTATAAGCACTCATGTTGCATGAAATTTAGTTTAGAGTCCTAGAAATCGCGTTGTTAGATGTTTCATAATGATACGCTCTCCCTCCTCAAGGATACTCTCTGGACGTGGCTGAGCAACAAGCGGAACGGTATGGTGTGATGAATCGGCGGAGTGGAGGTATTGCTCACGGAACAAGAGGAATAGCGGATGGTGGAAGCGTGTATGCGGATGGTGGTTACTTAGCAAGTGATGGGGAACGAGCTAAGTACGTGAAGATCTCCTAGGCAGCGAACAGCTTGGAGGAGATCGGACCTAGAACAACACTAGACCAAGAGCGAAACCTTTGTAAAAGTTTTGTGTATAAAAAGTTTGCTGCCTTCACAAAGTGTGCGGCGCTTCCTCTTTATAGAGGTGTTACAAAAACGCGTAGGGTTCCGCGTATAAGCAAAAAGGAAACCACTCGGCAAAAAGGAAATCACACGGCAAAAAGGAAACCGCGCAACTTCAACCAAAAAGGAAATCCGCCAAAACAACACGGCGTTTAAAAACAAACATGATAAAACAACGAGTAGTTTAAAGTGCCTCGTCTCTTACACTCTTCAAGCTATGATTGCTAAGTGGCCGACGTAGTGTTCTTCTTGGCCTCGTTAAAACCCAGTGGGAAAGAGTACCAAGCGAGACACTTAGCCGCTTAGCTCTCATAGCTTGGTCTTCGTACTTAGACGTGGTGATGGATGTTGTAGAAGCTCTCGGTTGCTTCTCTTCTTGGTTCCTCCTTTAGCATCATCGTATGCGCATCCTTAGCTAATTCCTTAGCTCGTGACCTTGTGATAATGCCGCCTTCAATTTTCCCGTTGCTCGGTGATCGGGCATCGGGCTCCGGTTTTTCTCGATGCTCGGGCTCCGGTTTTGCTCGATGCTCGGGCTCCGTTTTTGCTCGATGCTCGGGCTCCGTTTTTGCTCGGGCATCCGGTTCCGGCTCCCTGCTCATATCATCCCCTCCCTCTTGAAAAGGATTTGTCCTCAAATCTGCATCATCAACATAAGGAGACAAGTCAGAAACGTTGAAGGAATCCGATATCATATGCTTACCTTGGAGGTCTATCTTGTAGGCGTTGTCGTTGATCCGCCGGGTTACTTTTAAGGGCCCGTCTACCCGAGGCATGAGCTTGGACTTTCTCTCTGCTGGAAACCGCTCCTTCCTCAAGTGGATCCACACCAAGTCGCCTTCTTTGAACATCGTTTCTTTCCGGCCCTTGTTGGCATGTTTGGCGTATTGCTTGGTTCTCTTCTCGATGTTTCTCTTGGCCTTCTCGTGCATTTTCCTAACTTGTTCAGCATTTTTCTCGCCATCAACACTAGACATTTCACTCAAAGGCAATGCGATTAGATCTAACGGGGACATGGGATTAAAACCGTATACTAGTTCAAAAGGAGAGTAGGGAGTAAAAGAATGCTTAGCGTGGTTATAAGCGAACTCAACATGGGGTAGACACTCTTCCCATGACTTGATGTTGCTCTTCACTAATGTCCTCGGAAGTGTGGACAACGACCTGTTTACCACCTCGGTTTGACCGTCCGTTTGTGGGTGACAAGTAGTAGAGAAAGACAGCTTGGTTCCGAGCTTTGCCCACAGGGTGCGCCAAAAATGGCTCAGGAACTTGGTGTCACGGTCAGACACAATGACTTGGGGCATCCCATGTAGCCTGACCACCTCACTGAAAAACAAGTTAGCTACACCTACGGCATCATCCGTCTTGTGGCAAGCGATGAAATGGGCCATTTTGCTGAACCTGTCCACCACAACAAAAATAGAATCTCTACCATTTCTGGTTCGAGGTAAACCAACGACAAAATCCATTGAAATATGCGTCCAAGGATGAGACGGAATAGGCAAGGGGGTGTACAAGCCGTGCGGTTGCACCTTACTCTTAGCCAGCTTACATGTAATTCATCTAGCGCAAATCCTCTCCACGTCTCTTCGCATTTGGGCCCAATAGAAGTAGGCTTGGAGGCTGGCTAAGGTCTTGGCTACCCCAAAGTGCCCGGCCAATCCTCCTCCATGGGCTTCTCTTACTAACAGTTCTCGGATCAATCCGCTAGGTATGCACAGCTTGTTATGGCAAAATAGGTATCCATCCTGTCTAAAGAAGTTCTCATACGCAAACTTAGCACATTTTAAGTATTTCTCACCAAACTCTGAATCTGATTCATACAAGTCCTTTAGCGTTTCAAAACCATTAAGTCTAGAATGTAACTCAGAGATTAGGGTGTACCTCCTGGACAATGCGTCGGCTACGACATTGTCCTTACCTTTCTTATATTTGATTACGTAGGGGAACGTCTCAATGAACTCAATCCAGCGGCCGTGCCTCTTATTGAGTTTCTGTTGGCCTTTGAGGTGTTTGAGGGACTCGTGGTCGGTGTGGATTACAAACTCCTTGGGCCAGATGTAGTGTTGCCAGGTCTGTAGTGCCCTCACCAGTGTGTACAACTCCTTGTCATAGGTAGGGTAATTCAGCGTGGCTCCTCCCAGCTTCTCACTGAAATAGGCTATCGGTTTCCTGTCCTGCATGAGAACCGCTCCAATACCTACACCACAAGCATCGCATTCAATTTCAAACGTCTTGAGAAAATCAGGAAGCATGAGTAAAGGGGCATTGATAAGCTTCTCTTTAAGGCTTTGGAAAGCCTAGTCTTGGGCGTCTCCCCACTTGAAGCCTACATCCTTCTTGATGATCTCGGTTAGTGGTGCTGCAAGTGTGCTGAAGTCTTTAACAAACCGCCGATAGAAGCCGGCTAGTCCATGGAAGCTCCTGACTTCTCCTACGGTGGTTGGTCTTGGCCACTCTTTGACCGCCTTGATCTTCTCCTCATCTACCTTAACTCCTTCTGTACTCACAACAAAACCTAAGAACACAATCTGGTTAGTGCAAAAAGTACACTTGTCTAAGTTCACAAAAAGATTCTCCCTTCTTAGCACGTCAAGGACAGCTTGTATATGATCAAGATGCTCGGCTAGGCTCTTGCTAAAGATCAGGATGTCATCAAAGTATACCACCACAAAGACACCTATAAAATATCTCAAGACATGATTCATTAGTCGCATAAAAGTACTAGGCGCATTGGTAAGGCCAAACGGCATCACAAGCCACTCATACAACCCTTGTTTGGTCTTGAAGGCTGTTTTCCACTCGTCACCCTCTTTCATCCTAATCTGATGGTAACCACTCTTAAGATCAATCTTAGAGAACACGTTAGAACCACACAATTCATCTAACATATCATCTAATCTAGGAATAGGGTGGCGATACTTCACCGTGATGTTGTTGATGGCTCGACAATCAACACACATGCGCCAAGATCCATCCTTCTTTGGCACTAGCAGCACCGGTACGGCACATGGACTCATGCTCTCTCGGATGTGCCCTTTTCTCATCACCTCCTCAACTTGTCTCTGAAGTTCTTTGGTCTCCACCGGGTTGGTTCTGTAGGCGGGCCGGTTGGGAAGGGCTGAGCCAGGGACTAGGTCAATCTGGTGCTCTATGCCGCGAATGGAAGGTAGACCTGGTGGAATCTCCTTGGGGAAGACGTCACTGTAATCCTGCAAAAGCTTAGACATTCCACTAGGCAAATCCTGTGTAGGGTTAGTGCTAACAAGAGTCTCTTTATAAACAAGCATTAGCATAGGATAATCAGAATTTAGGAGTCTAGACACTTCACTATGGTTGATGTGGAGGTTGCTGCTTATAACCGGTTCTTTCTCCGTGTCCTCCTTGAGCTTGAGGTAGAGCTGATCTTGGTATACTTCGCTTGGTGTGAGAGGCGCTAATGTGATCTTCCGGTCTTTGAATTCAAACGAATGCTTGTTGGTGTAACCATCATGTAGCACACGGCGGTCGGATTGCCAAGGCCTTCCAAGTAACACGTGGCTTGATCCCATGGGTATGACATCACATAGCACTTCATCATCATACTTCCCTATGGAGAAAGAAATCTTGACCTGATGTGTCACGGTTAACGCGCCACTCTCATTCAGCCATTGGAGTTTATACGTCCTGGGGTGGGGAAGGGTCTCTAGGCTAAGATTCTTAACTATGAGTTCACTGGCGGCATTGGTACAACTACCACCGTCGATGATCAAGCTACATATCTTTCCTTTGATGAGGCATCGGGTGTGAAAGAGGTGATCCCTTTGCACCAATTCAGCCGGCTGGTTCTGAACACTCAAGGTCCTCCTAGCAACTAGCATCTCGCCAATAGCGGCTGTCCCTTCTTCCTCCCCTTCTTCCTCTAGCTCAGAATCTGCTTCCTGGGGTACTATCTCTCCGTTGTCAAGCGTAAGGAACACCTTCTTGTTGGGGCAGTCTCTGGAGTAGTGACCCATCCCTTGGCATCTAAAGCACCTAACGTTGCTCTAGGAGGCGTTGCTTCTGCCCTTAGGATCATGCTTGACCTCTTCCTTAACCGTGGAGGTAGGCTTGATGTCCTTGGAGAAAGATGGCCGAGAAGGTGTAAAATCCTTGGGTTTGCTTGGCGTGGAGGAGAAGCTAGGTTTAGCGTATCTTCTCTTGTTCTGGGTTTCCACTAGTTCGGCCTTGTGCACAAGTTCCTCAAGGTCAACATAGGTCTGGAGCTCCACTTTGTCCTGAATGTCTCGGCTGAGTCCACCAATGAACCAT
Source organism: Cochlearia excelsa (assembly GCA_963556525.1). Taxonomy (NCBI): domain Eukaryota; kingdom Viridiplantae; phylum Streptophyta; class Magnoliopsida; order Brassicales; family Brassicaceae; genus Cochlearia; species Cochlearia excelsa. Next base: position 29,826,919 of record OY748327.1, on the reverse strand, counting down.
GCCATGGTCACTTCCTCATCTTCCTCTAGACCGGCTCGGATAAGGAGAGTTTCCATCTCTTGAAAGTAGTCTCGGACTGTGGTGGACCCTTGGGTGAGTTTTCTCAGCTTGTTGAGCACTTCCCTGTGGTAATGACTCGGCACAAACCTTTTTCTCAAGGGGGTAGTAAGTTGGTGCCATGTGGTGATGGGTAGCTCATTATGGCGGTTCCGGGTAGTGCAAAGCTGATCCCACCACAGGAGTGCATACTCACTGAATTCGGAGACCGCTATCTTTACCTTGTTGGAGGCGTAGGTATCGTGGCACAAGAAGCTGGACTCCATCTTCCGTTCCCAGTCAAGGTAGGCCTCCGGGTCATTCTTGCCGAGGAAGGCTGGGAAATTGCCCTTGATATGCTTCAGTTGTTGGCTCTCCGAGTCTCTTGGGTCGTCCCTGTCTCGCCTCTCACGTCTCTGGCTACGCCGGCTACGGTCCGAGACGTTGACGCCATAGTACTCGTCGCTAGAGCCGATGTATACACGTTGTCCGGCTATGGTTTGTGTGGGCCGTCGTGGAGCAGCGTGTGGCCTACGCCTGGGAGCTCTGTCCTCTGGATCACTCAGCTCGGTGTGTGCCCGTTGGCGTGGTACCCTCTGCTCCTTCTCTGCGTTGGTTGGACGGAGATTGCGGATGGCCTGGAATCTAGACGTCCCGGCAACGCCTTTGCCTTTGCAAATCCGCAGGGCGTTGGACGGGGTTGGCGTGGAACCACCTTCAGAATCCGAGGTTCCCTTTGTGGCTTCCGTGGCTTGCTCCTCTCGTTCCAAGGCGAGTTGTTGAGAGATTTGCTGAGGCAGGATTGAAGACATTGCTTCGGCTACTTGCGTGGCGATGAGCTTCTTCAAGTCGTCTAGCGCCTCCGGGGATAGAGCCATGGTACCTATTGCATGGAAACGTAACTCGCAGTAAGTAGTTCACAGATAACGTAAGCAAACAACTTCACAACACAAGAAGACAACGCGTGATAGGCAAGCAAGGAAAAAAAGGAAATCCGGTTGGATGTTTTAACAAAAAGGAAATCGGTGGTTTTAATGAAACGCGCGTTTTTGGAAAAGGAAATCGGCAATTCAAAACAAAAAGGAAATTTGAAAAGGGTTTTCGCCTTGTCTAGCTTGCCGCCGCTTAGACAAAGCTTGTTCAAGCAAAACAGCGACGAACTTTCAAGACTACACACGAGATTTTAAGCAAGCGGAAGTAAAGGTGAGGCTCTAGATGCGATCTTATCAAGTTTCAACTAAATCAAATAAGTTTTCAAACAACATTCAAGCAGATTTAACTCAGACAAATTCACACCGCAAATAACAACACAAATATCCGATGAATCTATCAATCCTAACAAGCGCTACTAGATCTAATCGAAACGAGAATAAAGCGATGATAGTTTTAGAGATAACTCAGCCTTTTAGTACAGAGGATGGCTCTGATACCAGATGATACGCTCTCCCTCCTCAAGGATACTCTCTGGACGTGGCTGAGGAACAAGCGGAACGGTATGGTGTGATGAATCGGCGGAGTGGAGGTATTGCTCACGGAACAAGAGGAATAGCGGATGGTGGAAGCGTGTATGCGGATGGTGGTTACTTAGCAAGTGATGGGGAACGAGCTAAGTACGTGAAGATCTCCTAGGCAGCGAACAGCTTGGAGGAGATTGGACCTAGAACAACACTAGACCAAGAGTGAAACCCTTGTAAAAGTTTTGTGTATAAAAAGTTTGTTGCCTTCACAAAGTGTGCGTCGCTTCCTCTTTATAGAGGTGTTACAAAAACGCGTAGTGTTCCGCGTATAAGCAAAAAGGAAACCACTCGGCAAAAAGGAAATCACACGGCAAAAAGGAAACCGCGCAACTTCAACCAAAAAGGAAATTCGCCAAAACAACACGGCGTTTAAAAACAAACATGATAAAACAACGAGTAGTTTAAAGTGCCTCGTCTCTTACACTCTTCAAGCTATGATTGCTAAGTGGCCGACGTAGTGTTCTTCTTGGCCTCGTTAAAACCCAGTGGGAAAGAGTACCAAGCGAGACACTTAGCCGCTTAGCTCTCATAGCTTGGTCTTCGTACTTAGACGTGGTGATGGATGTTGTAGAAGCTCTCGGTTGCTTCTCTTCTTGGTTCCTCCTTTAGCATCATCGTATGCGCATCCTTAGCTAATTCCTTAGCTCGTGACCTTGTGATAATGCCGCTTTCAATTTTCCCGTTGCTAGGTGATCGGGCATCGGGCTCCGGTTTTGCTCGATGCTCGGGCTCCGGTTTTGCTCGATGCTCGGGCTCCGGTTTTGCTCGATGCTCGGGCTCCGGTTTTGCTCGATGCTCGGGCTCCGGTTTTGCTCGGGCATCCGGTTCCGTCTCCCTGCTCATATCACATAAGTTTGTCGAACTTGTACAAAGCTCATTGAGATACTTATAAGCACTCATGTTGCATGAAACTTGGTTTAGAGTCCTAGAAAACGCGTTGTAAGATGTTTCATAAGTTCGTCAAACTAGTACAAAGCTCATTGAGACACTTATAAGTACTCTTGTTGCATGACACTTCGTTTAGAGTCTTAGAAACCGCGTTGTTAGATGTTTCATAAGTTCGTCAAACTTGTACAAAGCTCATTGAGACACTTATAAGCACTAATGTTGCATAAAACTTGGTTTAGATTCCTAGAAACGCGTTGTTAGATGTTTCATAAGTTCGTCAAACTTCTACAAAGCTCATTGAGACACTTATAAGCACTCATGTTGCATAAAACTTGGATTAGAGTCCTAGCAACCACATTGATAGACGTTTCATAAGTTCGTCAAACTTGTACAAAGCTCATTGAGACACTTATAAGCACTCATGTTGTATGAAACTTGGTTTAGAGTCCTAGAAACGCATTGTTAAATGTTTCATAAGTTCGTTAACCTAGTACAAAGCTCAATGATACACTTATAAGCACTTATGTTGCATGAAACTTGGTTTAGAGTCCTAGAAACGTGTTGTTAGATGTTTCATAAGTTCGTCAAACTAGTATAAAGCTCATTGAGACACTTATAAGCACTCATGTTGCATGAAACTAAGTTTAGAGTCCTAGAAACCGCGTTGTTAGATGTTTCATAAGTTCGTCACACTTGTACAAAGCTCATTGAACCACTTATAAGCACTCATGTTGCATGAAACTTGTTTTAGAGTCCTAGAAACCGCGTTGTAAGATGTTTCATAAGTTCGTCAAACTAGTACAAAGCTCATTGAGACACTTATAAGTACTCTTGTTGCATGACACTTCGATTAGAGTCTTAGAAACCGCGTTGTTAGATGTTTCATAAGTTCGTCAAATTTGTACAAAGCTCATTGAGACACTTATAAGCACTCATGTAGCATAAAACTTGGTTTAGAGTCCTAAAAACGCGTTGTTAGATGTTTCATAAGTTCGTCAAACTTGTATAAAGCTCATTGAAACACTTATAAGCACTCATGTTGCATAAAACTTGGTTTAGAGTCCTAGCAACCACATTGTTAGACGTTTCATAAGTTCGTCAAACTTGTACAAAGCTGATTGAGAAATTTATAAGCACTCATGTTGCATGAAAATTGGTTTAGAGTCCTAGAAACGCGTTGTTAGATGTTTCATTAGTTCGTCAAACTTGTACAAAGCTCATTGAGACACTTATAAGAACTCATGTTGAAAGAAACTTGGTTTAGAGTCCTAGAAACCGCGTTGTTAGATGTTTCATAAGTTCGTCAAACTAGTACAAAGCTCTTTGAGACACTTGTAAGCACTCATGTTGCATGAAACTTAGTTTAGACTCCTAGAAACGGCATTGTTAGATGTTTCATAAGTTCGTCACACTTGTACAAAGCTCATTGAGACACTTATAAGCACTCAGGTTGCATGAAACTTGGTTTAGAGTCCTAGAAACCGCGTTGTAAGATGTTTCATAAATTTGTCGAACTTGTACAAAGTTCATTGAGACACTTATAAGCACTCATGTTGCATGAAACTTGGTTTAGAGTCTTAGAAACCGCGTTGTAAGATGTTTCATAAGTTCGTCAAACTAGTACAAAGCTCATTGAGACACTTATAAGCACTCATGTTGCATGACACTTCGTTTAGAGTTTTAGAAACCGCGTTGTTAGATGTTTCATATGTTCGTCAAACTTGTACAAAACTCATTGAGACACTTATAAGCACTCATGTTCCATGAAACTTAGTTTAGAGTCCTAGAAACCGCGTTGTTAGATGTTTCATAAGTTCTTTGAACTTGTACAAAGCTCATTGAGACATTTATAAGCACTCATGTTGCATGAAACTTGGTTTAGAGTCCTAGAAACCGCGTTGTTAGATGTTACATAAGTTCGTCGAACAAGTACAAAGCTCATTGAGACACTTATAAGCACTCATGTTGCATGAAACTTGGTTTAGAGCCCTAGAAACGAGTTGTTAGATGTTTCTTAAGTTCGTCAAACTTGTACAAAGCTCATTGAGACACTAATAAGCACTCATGTTGCATGAAACTTGGTTTAGAGTCCTAGAAACGAGTTGTTAGATGTTTCATAAGTTCGTCAAACTAGTACAAAGCTCATTGAGACACTTATAAGCACTCATGTTGCATGCCACTTCGTTTAAAGTCTTAGAAACCGCTTTGTTAGAGGTTTCATAAGTTCGTCAAACTTGTACAAAGCTCATTGAGACACTTATAAGCACTAATGTTGCATAAAACTTGGTTTAGATTCCTAGAAACGCGTTGTTAGATGTTTCATAAGTTCGTCAAACTTCTACAAAGCTCATTGAGACACTTATAAGCACTCATGTTGCATAAAACTTGGATTAGAGTCCTAGCAACCACATTGATAGACGTTTCATAAGTTCGTCAAACTTGTACAAAGCTCATTGAGACACTTATAAGCACTCATGTTGCATGAAACTTGGTTTAGAGTCCTAGAAACGCGTTGTTAGATGTTTCATTAGTTTGTCAAACTTGTACAAAGCTCATGGAGATACTTATAAGCACTCATGTTCCATGAAACTTGGTTTAGAGTCCTAGAAACCGCGTTGTTAGATGTTTCACAAGTTCGTCAAACTAGTACAAAGCTCATTGAGACACTTATAAGCACTCATGTTCCATGAAACTTAGTTTAGAGTCCTAGAAATTGCGTTGTTAGATGTTTCATAAGTTCATTGAACTTGTACAAAGCTCATTGAGACACTTATAAGCACTCATGTTGCATGAAACTTGTTTTAGAGTCCTAGAAACCGCGTTGCTAGATGTTTCATAAGTTCGTCGAACTAGTACAAAGCTCATTGAGACACTTATAAGCACTCTGTTGCATGAAACTTGGTTTAGAGTCCTAAAAACGCGTTGGTAGATGTTTCATAAGTTCGTGAAACTTGTATAAAGCTCATTGAAACACTTATAAGCACTCATGTTGCATAAAACTTGGTCTAGAGTCCTAGCAACCACATTGTTAGACGTTTCATAAGTTCGTCAAACTTGTACAAAGCTGATTGAGAAACTTATAAGCACTCATGTTGCATGAAACTTGGTTTAGAGTCCAAGAAACGCGTTGTTAGATGTTTCATTAGTTCGTCAAACTTGTACAAAGCTCATTGAGACACTTATAAGAACTCATGTTGAAAGAAACTTGGTTTAGAGTCCTAGAAACCGTGTTGTTAGATGTTTCATAAGTTCGTCAAACTAGTACAAAGCTCATTGAGACACTTATAAGCACTCATGTTGCATGAAACTTAGTTTAGATTCCTAGAAACCGCGTGGTTAGATGTTTCATAAGTTCGTAAAACTTGTACAAAGCTCATTGAGACACTTATAAGAACTCATGTTGCCTGAAACTTGGTTTAGAGTTCTAGAAACCACGTTGTAAGATGTTTCATAAGTTCGTCAAACTAGTACAAAGCTCATTGAGACACTTCTAAGCACTCATGTTGCATGACACTTCGTTTAGAGTCTTAGAAACCGCGTTGTTAGATGTTTCATAAGTTCGTCAAACTTGTACAAAGCTCATTGAGACACTTATAAGCACTCATGTTGCATAAAACTTGGTTTAGAGTCCTAGAAACGAGTTGTTAGATGTTTCATAAGTTCGTCAAACTTGTACAAAGCTCATTGAGACACTTATAAGCACTCATGTTGCATAAAACTTGGTTTAGAGTCCTAGAAACGAGTTGTTAGATGTTTCATAAGTTCGTCAAACTTGTACAAAGCTCATTGAGACACTTATAAGCACTCATGTTCCATGCCATTTCGTTTAGAATCTTAGAAACCGCTTTGTTAGATGTTTCATAAGTTTGTCAAACTTGTACAAAGATCATTGAGACGCTTATAAGCACTAATGTTGCATAAAACTTGGTTTAGAGTCCTAGAAACGCGCCGTTAGATGTTTGATAAGTTCGTCAAACTTCTACAAAGCTCATGGAGACACTTATAAGCACTCATGTTGCATAAAACTTGGTTTAAAGTCTTAAAAACGCGTTGTTAGATGTTTCATAAGTTCGTCAAACTTGTATAAAGCTCATTGAAACACTTATAAGCACTCATGTTGCATAAAACTTGGTTTAGAGTCCTAGCAACCACATTGTTAGACGTTTCATAAGTTCGACAAAGTTGTACAAAGCTGATTGAGAAACTTATAAGCACTCATGCTGCATTAAACTTGGTTTAGAGTCCTAGAAACGCGTTGTTAGATGTTTCATAAGTTCGTCAAACTTGTACAAAGCTCATTGAGACACTTATAAGCACTCATGTTGCATAAAACTTGGTTTAGAGTCATAGAAACGGCATTGTTAGATGTTTCATAAGTTCGTCAAACTTCTACAAAGTTCATTGAGACACTTATAAGCACTCATGTTGCATAAACTTGGATTAGAGTCCTAGCAACCACATTGTTAGACGTTTCGTAAGTTCGTCAAACTTGTACAAAGCTGATAGAGACACTTATAAGCACTCATGTTGCATGAAACTTGGTTTAGAGTCCTAGAAACGCGTTGTTAGATGTTTCATTAGTTTGTCAAATTTGTACAAAGTTCATTGAGACACTTATGAGCACTCATGTTGCATGAAACTTTGTTTAGAGTCCTAGAAACCGCGTTGTTAGATGTTTCACAAGTTCGTCAAACTAGTACAAAGCTCATTGAAACACTTATAAGCACTCATGTTCCATGAAACTTAGTTTAGAGTCCTAGAAACCGCGTTGTTAGATGTTTCATAAGTTCGTTGAACTTGTACAAAGCTCATTGAGACACTTATAAGCACTCATGTTGCATGAAACTGGTTTAGAGTCCTAGAAACCGCGTTGTTAGATGTTTCATAAGTTCGTCGAACTAGTACAAAGCTCATTGAGACACTTATAAGCACTCATGTTGCATGAAACTTGGTTTAGAGTCCTAGAAACGAATTTTTAGATGTTTCATAAGTTCGTCAAACTTGTACAAAGCTCATTGAGACACTTTTAAGCACTCATGTTGCATGAAACTTGGTTTAGAGTCCTTGAAACCGCGTTGTAAGATGGTTCATAAGTTCGTCAAACTAGTACAAAGCTCATTGAGACACTTATAAGCACTCATGTTGCATGACACTTCGTTTAGAGTCTTAGAAACTGTGTTGTTAGATGTTTCATAAGTTCGTAAAACTAGTACAAAGCTCATTGAGACACTTATAAGCACTCATGTTGCATGAAACTTAGTTTAGAGTCCTAGAAATCGCGTTGTTAGATGTTTCATAAGTTTGTCGAACTTGTACAAAGTTCATTGAGACACTTATAAGCACTCATGTTGAAAGAAACTTGGTTTAGAGTCCTAGAAACCGCGTTGTAAGATGTTTCATAAGTTCGTCAAACTTGTACAAAGCTCATTGAGACACTTATAAGCACTCATGTTCCATGACACTTCGTTTAGAGTCTTAGAAACCGCGTTGTTAGGTGTTTCATAAGTTCGTCAAACTTGTACAAAACTCATTGAGACACTTATAAGCACTCATGTTGCATGAAACTTGGTTTAGAGTCCTAGAAACGCGTTGTTAGATGTTTCATAAGTTCGTCAAACTTGTACAAAGCTCATTGAGACACTTATAAGCACTCATGTTGCATAAAACTTGGTTTAGAGTCCTAGCAACCACATTGTTAGACGTTTCATAAGTTCGTCAAACTAGTACAAAGCTCATTGAGACACTTATAAGCACTCATGTTGCATGAAACTTAGTTTAGTGTCCTAGAAACGGCATTGTTAGATGTTTCATAAGTTTGTCGAACTTGTACAAAGTTCATTGAGACACTTATAAGCACTCATGTTACATGAAACTTGGTTTAGTGTCCTAGAAACGCCTTGTTAGATGTATCATTAATTCGTCAAACTTGTACAAAGCTCATTGAGACACTTATAAGAACTCATGTTGAAAGAAACTTGGTTTAGAGTCCTAGTAACCGCGTTGTTAGATGTTTCATAAGTTCGTCAAACTTGTACAAAACTCATTGAGACACTTATAAGCACTCATGTTCCATGAAACTTAGTTTAGAGTCCTAGAAACCGCGTTGTTAGATGTTTCATAAGTTCTTTGAACTTGTACAAAGCTCATTGAGACATTTATAAGCACTCATGTTGCATGAAACTTGGTTTAGAGTCCTAGAAACCGCGTTGTTAGATGTTACATAAGTTCGTCGAACAAGTACAAAGCTCATTGAGACACTTATAAGCACTCATGTTGCATGAAACTTGGTTTAGAGCCCTAGAAACGAGTTGTTAGATGTTTCTTAAGTTCGTCAAACTTGTACAAAGCTCATTGAGACACTAATAAGCACTCATGTTGCATGAAACTTGGTTTAGAGTCCTAGAAACGAGTTGTTAGATGTTTCATAAGTTCGTCAAACTAGTACAAAGCTCATTGAGACACTTATAAGCACTCATGTTGCATGCCACTTCGTTTAAAGTCTTAGAAACCGCTTTGTTAGAGGTTTCATAAGTTCGTCAAACTTGTACAAAGCTCATTGAGACACTTATAAGCACTAATGTTGCATAAAACTTGGTTTAGATTCCTAGAAACGCGTTGTTAGATGTTTCATAAGTTCGTCAAACTTCTACAAAGCTCATTGAGACACTTATAAGCACTCATGTTGCATAAAACTTGGATTAGAGTCCTAGCAACCACATTGATAGACGTTTCATAAGTTCGTCAAACTTGTACAAAGCTCATTGAGACACTTATAAGCACTCATGTTGCATGAAACTTGGTTTAGAGTCCTAGAAACGCGTTGTTAGATGTTTCATTAGTTTGTCAAACTTGTACAAAGCTCATGGAGATACTTATAAGCACTCATGTTCCATGAAACTTGGTTTAGAGTCCTAGAAACCGCGTTGTTAGATGTTTCACAAGTTCGTCAAACTAGTACAAAGCTCATTGAGACACTTATAAGCACTCATGTTCCATGAAACTTAGTTTAGAGTCCTAGAAATTGCGTTGTTAGATGTTTCATAAGTTCATTGAACTTGTACAAAGCTCATTGAGACACTTATAAGCACTCATGTTGCATGAAACTTGTTTTAGAGTCCTAGAAACCGCGTTGCTAGATGTTTCATAAGTTCGTCGAACTAGTACAAAGCTCATTGAGACACTTATAAGCACTCCTGTTGCATGAAACTTGGTTTAGAGTCCTAAAAACGCGTTGGTAGATGTTTCATAAGTTCGTGAAACTTGTATAAAGCTCATTGAAACACTTATAAGCACTCATGTTGCATAAAACTTGGTCTAGAGTCCTAGCAACCACATTGTTAGACGTTTCATAAGTTCGTCAAACTTGTACAAAGCTGATTGAGAAACTTATAAGCACTCATGTTGCATGAAACTTGGTTTAGAGTCCAAGAAACGCGTTGTTAGATGTTTCATTAGTTCGTCAAACTTGTACAAAGCTCATTGAGACACTTATAAGAACTCATGTTGAAAGAAACTTGGTTTAGAGTCCTAGAAACCGTGTTGTTAGATGTTTCATAAGTTCGTCAAACTAGTACAAAGCTCATTGAGACACTTATAAGCACTCATGTTGCATGAAACTTAGTTTAGATTCCTAGAAACCGCGTGGTTAGATGTTTCATAAGTTCGTAAAACTTGTACAAAGCTCATTGAGACACTTATAAGAACTCATGTTGCCTGAAACTTGGTTTAGAGTTCTAGAAACCACGTTGTAAGATGTTTCATAAGTTCGTCAAACTAGTACAAAGCTCATTGAGACACTTCTAAGCACTCATGTTGCATGACACTTCGTTTAGAGTCTTAGAAACCGCGTTGTTAGATGTTTCATAAGTTCGTCAAACTTGTACAAAGCTCATTGAGACACTTATAAGTACTCATGTTGCATAAAACTTGGTTTAGAGTCCTAGAAACGAGTTGTTAGATGTTTCATAAGTTCGTCAAACTTGTACAAAGCTCATTGAGACACTTATAAGCACTCATGTTGCATAAAACTTGGTTTAGAGTCCTAGAAACGAGTTGTTAGATGTTTCATAAGTTCGTCAAACTTGTACAAAGCTCATTGAGACACTTATAAGCACTCATGTTCCATGCCATTTCGTTTAGAATCTTAGAAACCGCTTTGTTAGATGTTTCATAAGTTTGTCAAACTTGTACAAAGATCATTGAGACGCTTATAAGCACTAATGTTGCATAAAACTTGGTTTAGAGTCCTAGAAACGCGCTGTTAGATGTTTGATAAGTTCGTCAAACTTCTACAAAGCTCATGGAGACACTTATAAGCACTCATGTTGCATAAAACTTGGTTTAAAGTCTTAAAAACGCGTTGTTAGATGTTTCATAAGTTCGTCAAACTTGTATAAAGCTCATTGAAACACTTATAAACACTCATGTTGCATAAAACTTGGTTTAGAGTCCTAGCAACCACATTGTTAGACGTTTCATAAGTTCGACAAAGTTGTACAAAGCTGATTGAGAAACTTATAAGCACTCATGCTGCATTAAACTTGGTTTAGAGTCCTAGAAACGCGTTGTTAGATGTTTCATAAGTTCGTCAAACTTGTACAAAGCTCATTGAGACACTTATAAGCACTCATGTTGCATAAAACTTGGTTTAGAGTCCTAGCAACCACATTGTTAGACGTTTCATAAGTTCGTCAAACTAGTACAAAGCTCATTGAGACACTTATAAGCACTCATGTTGCATGAAACTTGGTTTAGAGTCATAGAAACGGCATTGTTAGATGTTTCATAAGTTCGTCAAACTTCTACAAAGTTCATTGAGACACTTATAAGCACTCATGTTGCATAAACTTGGATTAGAGTCCTAGCAACCACATTGTTAGACGTTTCGTAAGTTCGTCAAACTTGTACAAAGCCGATAGAGACACTTATAAGCACTCATGTTGCATGAAACTTGGTTTAGAGTCCTAGAAACGCGTTGTTAGATGTTTCATTAGTTTGTCAAATTTGTACAAAGTTCATTGAGACACTTATGAGCACTCATGTTGCATGAAACTTTGTTTAGAGTCCTAGAAACGCGTTGTTAGATGTTTCACAAGTTCGTCAAACTAGTACAAAGCTCATTGAAACACTTATAAGCACTCATGTTCCATGAAACTTAGTTTAGAGTCCTAGAAACCGCGTTGTTAGATGTTTCATAAGTTCGTTGAACTTGTACAAAGCTCATTGAGACACTTATAAGCACTCATGTTGCATGAAACTGGTTTAGAGTCCTAGAAACCGCGTTGTTAGATGTTTCATAAGTTCGTCGAACTAGTACAAAGCTCATTGAGACACTTATAAGCACTCATGTTGCATGAAACTTGGTTTAGAGTCCTAGAAACGAATTTTTAGATGTTTCATAAGTTCGTCAAACTTGTACAAAGCTCATTGAGACACTTTTAAGCACTCATGTTGCATGAAACTTGGTTTAGAGTCCTTGAAACCGCGTTGTAAGATGGTTCATAAGTTCGTCAAACTAGTACAAAGCTCATTGAGACACTTATAAGCACTCATGTTGCATGACACTTCGTTTAGAGTCTTAGAAAGCTGTGTTGTTAGATGTTTCATAAGTTCGTAAAACTAGTACAAAGCTCATTGAGACACTTATAAGCACTCATGTTGCATGAAACTTAGTTTAGAGTCCTAGAAATCGCGTTGTTAGATGTTTCATAAGTTTGTCGAACTTGTACAAAGTTCATTGAGACACTTATAAGCACTCATGTTGAAAGAAACTTGGTTTAGAGTCCTAGAAACCGCGTTGTAAGATGTTTCATAAGTTCGTCAAACTTGTACAAAGCTCATTGAGACACTTATAAGCACTCATGTTCCATGACACTTCGTTTAGAGTCTTAGAAACCGCGTTGTTAGGTGTTTCATAAGTTCGTCAAACTTGTACAAAACTCATTGAGACACTTATAAGCACTCATGTTGCATGAAACTTGGTTTAGAGTCCTAGAAACGCGTTGTTAGATGTTTCATAAGTTCGTCAAACTTGTACAAAGCTCATTGAGACACTTATAAGCACTCATGTTGCATAAAACTTGGTTTAGAGTCCTAGCAACCACATTGTTAGACGTTTCATAAGTTCGTCAAACTAGTACAAAGCTCATTGAGACACTTATAAGCACTCATGTTGCATGAAACTTAGTTTAGTGTCCTAGAAACGGCATTGTTAGATGTTTCATAAGTTTGTCGAACTTGTACAAAGTTCATTGAGACACTTATAAGCACTCATGTTACATGAAACGTGGTTTAGTGTCCTAGAAACGCCTTGTTAGATGTATCATTAATTCGTCAAACTTGTACAAAGCTCATTGAGACACTTATAAGAACTCATGTTGAAAGAAACTTGGTTTAGAGTCCTAGTAACCGCGTTGTTAGATGTTTCATAAGTTCGTCAAACTAGTACAAAGCTTATTGAGACACTTATAAGCACTCATGTTGTATGAAACTAAGTTTAGATTCCTAGAAACCGCGTTGTTAGATGTTTCATAAGTTCGTCACACTTGTACAAAGCTCATTGAAACACTTATAAGCACTCATGTTGCATGAAACTTGGTTTAGAGTCCTAGAAACCACGTTGTAAGATGTTTCATAAGTTCTTCAAACTAGTACAAAGCTCATTCAGACACTTATAAGTACTCTTGTTGCATGACACTTCGTTTAGAGTCTTAGAAACCGCGTTGTTAGATGTTTCATAAGTTCGTCAAACTTGTACAAAGCTCATTGAGACACTTATAAGCACTCATGTTGCATGAAACTTGGTTTAGAGTCCTAGAAACCGCGTTGTTAGATGTTTCATAAGTTTGTCGAACTTGTACAAAGCTCATTGAGACACTTATAAGCACTCATGTTGCATGAAACTTGGTTTAGAGTCCTAGATACCGCGTTGTAAGATGTTTCCTAAGTTCGTCAAACTAGTACAAAGCTCATTGAGACACTTATAAGCACTCATGTTGCATGACACTGCGTTTAGAGTCTTAGAAACCGCGTTGTTAGATGTTTCATAAGTTCGTCACACTTGTACAAAGCTCATTGAAACACTTATAAGCACTCATGTTGCATGAAACTTGGTTTAGAGTCCTAGAAAACGCGTTGTAAGATGTTTCATAAGTTCGTCAAACTAGTACAAAGCTCATTGAGACACTTATAAGTACTCTTGTTGCATGACACTTCGTTTAGAGTCTTAGAAACCGCGTTGTTAGATGTTTCATAAGTTCGTCAAATTTGTACAAAGCTCATTGAGACACTTGTAAGCACTCATGTTGCATAAAACTTGGTTTAGAGTCCTAGCAACCACATTGTTAAACTTGTACAAAGCTCATTGAGACACTTCTAAGCACTCATGTTGTATGAAACTTGGTTTAGAGTCCTAGAAACGCATTGTTAAATGTTTCATAAGTTCGTTAACCTAGTACAAAGATCAATGATACACTTATAAGCACTTATGTTGCATGAAACTTGGTTTAGAGTCCTAGAAACGTGTTGTTAGATGTTTCATAAGTTCGTCAAACTAGTATAAAGCTCATTGAGACACTTATAAGCACTCATGTTGCATGAAACTAAGTTTAGAGTCCTAGAAACCGCGTTGTTAGATGTTTCATAAGTTCGTCACACTTGTACAAAGCTCATTGAACCACTTATAAGCACTCATGTTGCATGAAACTTGTTTTAGAGTCCTAGAAACCGCGTTGTAAGATGTTTCATAAGTTCGTCAAACTAGTACAAAGCTCATTGAGACACTTATAAGTACTCTTGTTGCATGACACTTCGATTAGAGTCTTAGAAACCGCGTTGTTAGATGTTTCATAAGTTCGTCAAATTTGTACAAAGCTCATTGAGACACTTATAAGCACTCATGTAGCATAAAACTTGGTTTAGAGTCCTAAAAACGCGTTGTTAGATGTTTCATAAGTTCGTCAAACTTGTATAAAGCTCATTGAAACACTTATAAGCACTCATGTTGCATAAAACTTGGTTTAGAGTCCTAGCAACCACATTGTTAGACGTTTCATAAGTTCGTCAAACTTGTACAAAGCTGATTGAGAAATTTATAAGCACTCATGTTGCATGAAAATTGGTTTAGAGTCCTAGAAACGCGTTGTTAGATGTTTCATTAGTTCGTCAAACTTGTACAAAGCTCATTGAGACACTTATAAGAACTCATGTTGAAAGAAACTTGGTTTAGAGTCCTAGAAACCGCGTTGTTAGATGTTTTATAAGTTCGTCAAACTAGTACAAAGCTCTTTGAGACACTTGTAAGCACTCATGTTGCATGAAACTTAGTTTAGACTCCTAGAAACGGCATTGTTAGATGTTTCATAAGTTCGTCACACTTGTACAAAGCTCATTGAGACACTTATAAGCACTCGGGTTGCATGAAACTTGGTTTAGAGTCCTAGAAACCGCGTTGTAAGATGTTTCATAAATTTGTCGAACTTGTACAAAGTTCATTGAGACACTTATAAGCACTCATGTTGCATGAAACTTGGTTTAGAGTCTTAGAAACCGCGTTGTAAGATGTTTCATAAGTTCGTCAAACTAGTACAAAGCTCATTGAGACACTTATAAGCACTCATGTTGCATGACACTTCGTTTAGAGTTTTAGAAACCGCGTTGTTAGATGTTTCATATGTTCGTCAAACTTGTACAAAACTCATTGAGACACTTATAAGCACTCATGTTCCATGAAACTTAGTTTAGAGTCCTAGAAACCGCGTTGTTAGATGTTTCATAAGTTCTTTGAACTTGTACAAAGCTCATTGAGACATTTATAAGCACTCATGTTGCATGAAACTTGGTTTAGAGTCCTAGAAACCGCGTTGTTAGATGTTACATAAGTTCGTCGAACAAGTACAAAGCTCATTGAGACACTTATAAGCACTCATGTTGCATGAAACTTGGTTTAGAGCCCTAGAAACGAGTTGTTAGATGTTTCTTAAGTTCGTCAAACTTGTACAAAGCTCATTGAGACACTAATAAGCACTCATGTTGCATGAAACTTGGTTTAGAGTCCTAGAAACGAGTTGTTAGATGTTTCATAAGTTCGTCAAACTAGTACAAAGCTCATTGAGACACTTATAAGCACTCATGTTGCATGCCACTTCGTTTAAAGTCTTAGAAACCGCTTTGTTAGAGGTTTCATAAGTTCGTCAAACTTGTACAAAGCTCATTGAGACACTTATAAGCACTAATGTTGCATAAAACTTGGTTTAGATTCCTAGAAACGCGTTGTTAGATGTTTCATAAGTTCGTCAAACTTCTACAAAGCTCATTGAGACACTTATAAGCACTCATGTTGCATAAAACTTGGATTAGAGTCCTAGCAACCACATTGATAGACGTTTCATAAGTTCGTCAAACTTGTACAAAGCTCATTGAGACACTTATAAGCACTCATGTTGCATGAAACTTGGTTTAGAGTCCTAGAAACGCGTTGTTAGATGTTTCATTAGTTTGTCAAACTTGTACAAAGCTCATGGAGATACTTATAAGCACTCATGTTCCATGAAACTTGGTTTAGAGTCCTAGAAACCGCGTTGTTAGATATTTCACAAGTTCGTCAAACTAGTACAAAGCTCATTGAGACACTTATAAGCACTCATGTTCCATGAAACTTAGTTTAGAGTCCTAGAAATTGCGTTGTTAGATGTTTCATAAGTTCATTGAACTTGTACAAAGCTCATTGAGACACTTATAAGCACTCATGTTGCATGAAACTTGTTTTAGAGTCCTAGAAACCGCGTTGCTAGATGTTTCATAAGTTCGTCGAACTAGTACAAAGCTCATTGACACACTTATAAGCACTCCTGTTGCATGAAACTTGGTTTAGAGTCCTAAAAACGCGTTGGTAGATGTTTCATAAGTTCGTGAA
Organism: Cochlearia excelsa; assembly: GCA_963556525.1. Taxonomy (NCBI): domain Eukaryota; kingdom Viridiplantae; phylum Streptophyta; class Magnoliopsida; order Brassicales; family Brassicaceae; genus Cochlearia; species Cochlearia excelsa. The sequence continues at coordinate 29,810,566 of OY748327.1, read as the reverse complement.
ACTTGTATAAAGCTCATTGAAACACTTATAAGCACTCATGTTGCATAAAACTTGGTCTAGAGTCCTAGCAACCACATTGTTAGACGTTTCATAAGTTCGTCAAACTTGTACAAAGCTGATTGAGAAACTTATAAGCACTCATGTTGCATGAAACTTGGTTTAGAGTCCAAGAAACGCGTTGTTAGATGTTTCATTAGTTCGTCAAACTTGTACAAAGCTCATTGAGACACTTATAAGAACTCATGTTGAAAGAAACTTGGTTTAGAGTCCTAGAAACCGTGTTGTTAGATGTTTCATAAGTTCGTCAAACTAGTACAAAGCTCATTGAGACACTTATAAGCACTCATGTTGCATGAAACTTAGTTTAGATTCCTAGAAACCGCGTGGTTAGATGTTTCATAAGTTCGTAAAACTTGTACAAAGCTCATTGAGACACTTATAAGAACTCATGTTGCACGAAACTTGGTTTAGAGTTCTAGAAACCACGTTGTAAGATGTTTCATAAGTTCGTCAAACTAGTACAAACCTCATTGAGACACTTCTAAGCACTCATGTTGCATGACACTTCGTTTAGAGTCTTAGAAACCGCGTTGTTAGATGTTTCATAAGTTCGTCAAACTTGTACAAAGCTCATTGAGACACTTATAAGCACTCATGTTGCATAAAACTTGGTTTAGAGTCCTAGAAACGAGTTGTTAGATGTTTCATAAGTTCGTCAAACTTGTACAAAGCTCATTGAGACACTTATAAGCACTCATGTTGCATAAAACTTGGTTTAGAGTCCTAGAAACGAGTTGTTAGATGTTTCATAAGTTCGTCAAACTTGTACAAAGCTCATTGAGACACTTATAAGCACTCATGTTCAATGCCATTTCGTTTAGAATCTTAGAAACCGCTTTGTTAGATGTTTCATAAGTTTGTCAAACTTGTACGAAGATCATTGAGACGCTTATAAGCACTAATGTTGCATAAAACTTGGTTTAGAGTCCTAGAAACGCGTTGTTAGATGTTTGATAAGTTCGTCAAACTTCTACAAAGCTCATGGAGACACTTATAAGCACTCATGTTGCATAAAACTTGGTTTAAAGTCTTAAAAACGCGTTGTTAGATGTTTCATAAGTTCGTCAAACTTGTATAAAGCTCATTGAAACACTTATAAGCACTCATGTTGCATAAAACTTGGTTTAGAGTCCTAGCAACCACATTGTTAGACGTTTCATAAGTTCGACAAAGTTGTACAAAGCTGATTGAGAAACTTATAAGCACTCATGCTGCATTAAACTTGGTTTAGAGTCCTAGAAACGCGTTGTTAGATGTTTCATAAGTTCGTCAAACTTGTACAAAGCTCATTGAGACACTTATAAGCACTCATGTTGCATAAAACTTGGTTTAGAGTCCTAGCAACCACATTGTTAGACGTTTCATAAGTTCGTCAAACTAGTACAAAGCTCATTGAGACACTTATAAGCACTCATGTTGCATGAAACTTGGTTTAGAGTCATAGAAACGGCATTGTTAGATGTTTCATAAGTTCGTCAAACTTCTACAAAGTTCATTGAGACACTTATAAGCACTCATGTTGCATAAACTTGGATTAGAGTCCTAGCAACCACATTGTTAGACGTTTCGTAAGTTCGTCAAACTTGTACAAAGCTGATAGAGACACTTATAAGCACTCATGTTGCATGAAACATGGTTTAGAGTCCTAGAAACGCGTTGTTAGATGTTTCATTAGTTTGTCAAATTTGTACAAAGCTCATTGAGACACTTATGAGCACTCATGTTGCATGAAACTTTGTTTAGAGTCCTAGAAACCGCGTTGTTAGATGTTTCACAAGTTCGTCAAACTAGTACAAAGCTCATTGAAACACTTATAAGCACTCATGTTCCATGAAACTTAGTTTAGAGTCCTAGAAACCGCGTTGTTAGATGTTTCATAAGTTCGTTGAACTTGTACAAAGCTCATTGAGACACTTATAAGCACTCATGTTGCATGAAATTGGTTTAGAGTCCTAGAAACCGCGTTGTTAGATGTTTCATAAGTTCGTCGAACTAGTACAAAGCTCATTGAGACACTTATAAGCACTCATGTTGCATGAAACTTGGTTTAGAGTCCTAGAAACGAATTTTTAGATGTTTCATAAGTTCGTCAAACTTGTACAAAGCTCATTGAGACACTTTTAAGCACTCATGTTGCATGAAACTTGGTTTAGAGTCCTTGAAACCGCGTTGTAAGATGGTTCATAAGTTCGTCAAACTAGTACAAAGCTCATTGAGACACTTATAAGCACTCATGTTGCATGACACTTCGTTTAGAGTCTTAGAAACTGTGTTGTTAGATGTTTCATAAGTTCGTAAAACTAGTACAAAGCTCATTGAGACACTTATAAGCACTCATGTTGCATGAAACTTTGTTTAGAGTCCTAGAAATCGCGTTGTTAGATGTTTCATAAGTTTGTCGAACTTGTACAAAGTTCATTGAGACACTTATAAGCACTCATGTTGAAAGAAACTTGGTTTAGAGTCCTAGAAACCGCGTTGTAAGATGTTTCATAAGTTCGTCAAACTTGTACAAAGCTCATTGAGACACTTATAAGCACTCATGTTCCATGACACTTCGTTTAGAGTCTTAGAAACCGCGTTGTTAGGTGTTTCATAAGTTCGTCAAACTTGTACAAAACTCATTGAGACACTTATAAGCACTCATGTTGCATGAAACTTGGTTTAGAGTCCTAGAAACGCGTTGTTAGATGTTTCATAAGTTCGTCAAACTTGTACAAAGCTCATTGAGACACTTATAAGCACTCATGTTGCATAAAACTTGGTTTAGAGTCCTAGCAACCACATTGTTAGACGTTTCATAAGTTCGTCAAACTAGTACAAAGCTCATTGAGACACTTATAAGCACTCATGTTGCATGAAACTTAGTTTAGTGTCCTAGAAACGGCATTGTTAGATGTTTCATAAGTTTGTCGAACTTGTACAAAGTTCATTCAAACTTGTACAAAGCTCATGTTGCATGAAACTTGGTTTAGAGTCCTAGAAACGCGTTGTTAGATGTTTCATAAGTTCGTCAAACTTGTACAAAGCTCATTGAGACACTTATAAGCACTCATGTTGCATAAAACTTGGTTTAGAGTCCTAGCAACCACATTGTTAGACGTTTCATAAGTTCGTCAAACTAGTACAAAGCTCATTGAGACACTTATAAGCACTCATGTTGCATGAAACTTAGTTTAGTGTCCTAGAAACGGCATTGTTAGATGTTTCATAAGTTTGTCGAACTTGTACAAAGTTCATTGAGACACTTATAAGCACTCATGTTACATGAAACTTGGTTTAGTGTCCTAGAAACGCCTTGTTAGATGTATCATTAATTCGTCAAACTTGTACAAAGCTCATTGAGACACTTATAAGAACTCATGTTGAAAGAAACTTGGTTTAGAGTCCTAGTAACCGCGTTGTTTGATGTTTCATAAGTTCGTCAAACTAGTACAAAGCTTATTGAGACACTTATAAGCACTCATGTTGTATGAAACTAAGTTTAGATTCCTAGAAACCGCGTTGTTAGATGTTTCATAAGTTCGTCACACTTGTACAAAGCTCATTGAAACACTTATAAGCACTCATGTTGCATGAAACTTGGTTTAGAGTCCTAGAAACCACGTTGTAAGATGTTTCATAAGTTCTTCAAACTAGTACAAAGCTCATTCAGACACTTATAAGTACTCTTGTTGCATGACACTTCGTTTAGAGTCTTATAAACCGCGTTGTTAGATGTTTCATAAGTTCGTCAAACTTGTACAAAGCTCATTGAGACACTTATAAGCACTCATGTTGCATGAAACTTGGTTTAGAGTCCTAGAAACCGCGTTGTTAGATGTTTCATAAGTTTGTCGAACTTGTACAAAGCTCATTGAGACACTTATAAGCACTCATGTTGCATGAAACTTGGTTTAGAGTCCTAGATACCGCGTTGTAAGATGTTTCCTAAGTTCGTCAAACTAGTACAAAGCTCATTGAGACACTTATAAGCACTCATGTTGCATGACACTGCGTTTAGAGTCTTAGAAACCGCGTTGTTAGATGTTTCATAAGTTCGTCAAACTTGTACAAAGCTCATTGAGACATTTATAAGCACTCATGTTGCATGAAAATTGGTTTAGAGTCCTAGAAACGCGTTGTTAGATGTTTCATTAGTTCGTCAAACTTGTACAAAGCTCATTGAGACACTTATAAGAACTCATGTTGAAAGAAACTTGGTTTAGAGTCCTAGAAACCGCGTTGTTAGATGTTTCATAAGTTCGTCAAACTAGTACAAAGCTCATTGAGACACTTGTAAGCACTCATGTTGCATGAAACTTAGTTTAGACTCCTAGAAACGGCATTGTTAGATGTTTCATAAGTTCGTCACACTTGTACAAAGCTCATTGAGACACTTATAAGCACTCATGTTGCATGAAACTTGGTTTAGATTCCTAGAAACCGCGTTGTAAGATGTTTCATAAATTATGTCGAACTAGTATAAAGCTCATTGAGACACTTATAAGCACTCATGTTGCATGACACTTCGTTTAGAGTCTTAGAAACCGCGTTGTTAGATGTTTCATAAGTTTGTCAAACTAGTACAAAGCTCATTGAGACACTTATAAGCACTCATGTTGCATGAAACCTGGTTTAGAGTACTAGAAACCTCGTTGTAAGATGTTTCATAAGTTCGTCAAACTAGTACAAAGCTCATTGAGACAATTATAAGCACTCATGTTGCATGAAACTTCGTTTAGAGTCCTAGAAACCGCGTTGTTAGATGTTTCATAAGTTCGTCAAACTTGTACAAAGCTCATTGAGACACTTATAAGCACTCATGTTCCATGAAACTTTGTTTAGAGTCCTAGAAACCGCGTTGTTAGATGTTTGATAAGTTCGTTGAACTTGTACAAAGCTCATTGAGACACTTATAAGCACTCATGTTGCATGAAACTTGGTTTAGAGTCCTAGAAACCACGTTGTTAGATGTTTCATAAGATCTTCGAACTAGTACAAAGCTCATTGAGACACTTATAAGCACTCATGTTGCATGAAACTTGGTTTAGAGCCCTAGAAACGAGTTGTTAGATGTTTCTTAAGTTCGTCAAACTTGTACAAAGCTCATTTAGACACTTATAAGCACTCATGTTGCATGAAACTTGGTTTAGAGTCCTAGAAACGAGTTGTTAGATGTTTCATAAGTTCGTCAAACTAGTACAAAGCTCATTGAGACACTTATAAGCACTAATGTTTCATAAAACTTGGTTTAGAGTCCTAGAAACGCATTGTTAGATGTTTCGTAAGTTCGTCAAACTTCTACAAAGCTCATTGAGACACTTATAAGCACTCATGTTGCATAAAACTTGGATTAGAGTCCTAGCAACCATATTGTTAGACGTTTCATAAGTTCGTCAAACTTGTACAAAGCTGTTAGAGACACTTATAAGCACTCATGTTGCATGAAACTTGGTTTAGATTCCTAGAAACGCGTTGTTAGATGTTTCATTAGTTTGTCAAACTTGTACAAAGCTCATTGAGACACTTATAAGCACTCATGTTGCATGAAACTTTGTTTAGAGTCCTAGAAACCGCGTTGTTAGATGTTTCACAAGTTCGTCAAACTAGTACAAAGCTCATTGAAACACTTATAAGCACCTATGTTCCATGAAACTTAGTTTAGAGTCCTAGAAACCCCGTTGTTAGATGTTTCATAAGTTCGTTGAACTTGTACAAAGCTCATTGAGACACTTATAAGCACTCATGTTGCATGAAACTGGTTTAGAGTCCTAGAAACCGCGTTGTTAGATGTTTCATAAGTTCGTCGAACTAGTACAAAGCTCATTGAGACACTTATAAACACTCATGTTGCATGAAACTTGGTTTAGAGTCCTAGAAACGAGTTGTTAGATGTTTCATAAGTTCGTCAAACTTGTACAAAGCTCATTGAGACACTTTTAAGCACTCATGTAGCATGAAACTTGGTTTAGGGTCCTAGAAACCGCGTTGTAAGATGTTTCATAAGTTCGTCAAACTAGTACAAAGCTCATTGAGACACTTATAAGCACTCATGTTGCATGACACTTCGTTTAGAGTCTTAGAAACCGCGTTGTTAGATGTTTCATAAGTTCGTAAAACTAGTACAAAGCTCATTGAGAAACTTATAAGCACTCATGTTGCATGAAACTTAGTTTAGAGTCCTAGAAATCGCGTTGTTAGATGTTTCATAAGTTTGTCGAACTTGTACAAAGCTCATTGAGACACTTATAAGCACTCATGTTCCATGACACTTCGTTTACAGTCTTAGAAACCGCGTTGTTAGATGTTTTATAAGTTCGTCAAACTTGTACAAAACTCATTGAGACACTTATAAGCACTCATGTTGCATGAAACTTGGTTTAGAGTCCTAAAACACGTTGTTAGATGTTTCATAATTTCGTCAAACTTGTATAAAGCTCATTGAAACACTTATAAGCACTCATGTTGCATAAAACTTGGTTTAGAGTCATAGCAACCACATTGTTAGACGTTTCATAAATTCGTCAAACTTGTAAAAAGCTGATTGAGAAACTTATAAGCACTCATCTTGCATGAAACTTGGTTTAGAGTCCTAGAAACGCGTTGTTAGATGTTTCATTAGTTCGTCAAACTTGTACAAAGCTCATTGAGACACTTATAAGAACTCATGTTGAAAGAAACTTGGTTTAGAGTCCTAGAAACCGGGTTGTTAGATGTTTAAGTTCGTCAAACTAGTACAAAGCTCAATGAGACACTTGTAAGCACTCATGTTGCATGAAACTTAGTTTAGACTCCTAGAAACGACATTGTTAGATGTTTCATAAGTTCGTCACACTTGTACAAAGCTCATTGAGACACTTATAAGCACTCATGTTGCATGAAACTTGGTTTAGAGTCCTAGAAACCGCGTTGTAAGATGTTTCATAAATTTGTCGAACTAGTACAAAGCTCATTGAGACACTTATAAGTACTCATGTTCCATGACACTTGGTTTAGAGTCTTAGAAACCGCGTTATTAGATGTTTTATAAGTTCGTCAAACTTGTACAAAACTAATTGAGACACTTATAAGCACTCATGTTGCATGAAACTTGAATTAGAGTCCTAGAAACGAGTTTTTAGATGTTTCATAAGTTCGTCAAACTAGTACAAAGCTCATTGAGACACTTATAAGCACTCATGTTGCATGACACTTCGTTTAGAGTCTTAGAAACCGCTTTGTTAGATGTTTCATAAGTTCGTCAAACTTGTACAAAGCTCATTGAGACACTTATAAGCACTAATGTTGCATAAGACTTGGTTTAGAGTCCTAGAAACGCGTTGTTAGATGTGTCATTAGTTTGTCAAACTTGAACAAAGCTCATTGAGACACTTATAAGAACTCATGTTGAAAGAAACTCTAAACTAAGTTTCTTTCAACATGAGTTCTTATAAGTGTCTCAATGAGCTTTGTTCAAGTTTGACGAACTTATGAAATATCTAACACCGCGTTTCTAGGACTCTAAACCAAGTTTAATGCAACATGAGTGCTTATAAGTTTCTCAATCAGCTTTGTACAAGTTTGACGAACTTATGAAACGTCTAACAATGTGGTTGCTAGGACTCTAAACCAAGTTTTATGCAACATGAGTGCTTATAAGTGTTTCAATGAGCTTTATACAAGTTTGACGAACTTATGAAACATCTAACAACGCGTTTCTAGGACTCTAAACCAAGTTTTATGCAACATGAGTGCTTATAAGTGTCTCAATGAGCTTTGTACAAGTTTGACAAACTAATGAAACATCTAACAACGCGGTTTCTAAGACTCTAAACGAAGTGTCATGCAACATGAGTGCTTATAAGTGTCTCAATGAGCTTTGTACTAGTTCGACATAATTTATGAAACATCTTACAACGCGGTTTCTAGGACTCTAAACCAAGTTTCATGCAACATGAGTGCTTATAAGTGTCTCAATGAGCTTTGTACAAGTGTGACGAACTTATGAAACATCTAACAATGCCGTTTCTAGGAGTCTAAACTAAGTTTCATGCAACATGAGTGCTTACAAGTGTCTCAATGAGCTTTGTACTAGTTTGACGAACTTATGAAACATCTAACAACGCGGTTTCTAGGACTCTAAACCAAGTTTATTTCAACATGAGTTCTTATAACTGTCTCAATGAGCTTTGTACAAGTTTGACGAACTAATGAAACATCTAACAACGCGTTTCTAGGACTCTAAACCAAGTTTCATGCAACATGAGTGCTTATAAGTTTCTCAATCAGCTTTGTACAAGTTTGACGAACTTATGAAACGTCTAACAATGTGGTTGCTAGGACTCTAAACCAAGTTTTATGCAACATGAGTGCTTATAAGTGTTTCAATGAGTTTTATACAAGTTTGACGAACTTATGAAACATCTAACAACGCATTTTTAGGACTCTAAACCAAGTTTTATGCAACATGAGTGCTTATAAGTGTCTCAATGAGCTTTGTACAAGTTTCACGAACTTATGAAACATCTAACAACGCGGTTTCTAAGACTCTAAACGAAGTGTCATGCAACAAGAGTACTTATAAGTGTCTCAATGAGCTTTGTACTAGTTTGACGAACTTATGAAACATCTTACAACGCGGTTTCTAGGACTCTAAACCAAGTTTCATGCAACATGAGTGCTTATAAGTGTTTCAATGAGCTTTGTACAAGTGTGACGAACTTATGAAACATCTAACAACGAGGTTTCTAGGACTCTAAACTTAGTTTCATGCAACATGAGTGCTTATAAGTGTCTCAATGAGCTTTGTACTAGTTTGACGAACTTATGAAACATCTAACAACGCGGTTTCTAGGACTCTAAACCAAGTTTCTTTCAACATGAGTTTTTATAAGTGTCTCAATGAGCTTTGTACAAGTTTGACGAATTAATGATACATCTAACAAGAGATTTCTAGGACACTAAACCAAGTTTCATGTAACATGTGTTTTTATAAGTGTCTCAATGAACTTTGTACAAGTTCGACGAACTTATGAAACATCTAACAATGCCATTTCTAGGACTCTAAACTAAGTTTCATGCAACCTGAGTGCTTATAAGTGTCTCAATGAGCTTTGTACTAGTTCGACGAACTTATGAAACATCTAACAACGCGGTTTCTAGGACTCTAAACCAAATTTCATGCAACATGAGTGCTTATAAGTGTCTCAATGAGCTTTGTACAAGTTCAACGAACTTATGAAACATCTAACAACGCGGTTTCTAGGACTCTAAACTAAGTTTCATGGAACATGAGTGCTTATAAGTGTCTCAATGAGCTTTGTACAAGTTTGACGAACTTATGAAACATCTAACAACGCGGTTTCTAGGACTCTAAACGAAGTTTCATGCAACATGAGTGCTTATAAGTGTCTCAATGAGCTTTGTACTAGTTTGACGAACTTATGAAACATCTTACAACGCGGTTTCTAGTACTCTAAACCAAATTTCATGCAACATGAGTGCTTATAAGTGTCTCAATGAGCTTTGTATAAGTTCAACGAACTTATGAAACATCTAACAACGCGGTTTCTAGGACTCTAAACTAAGTTTCATGGAACATGAGTGCTTATAAGTGTCTCAATGAGCTTTGTACAAGTTTGACGACGAACTTATGAAACATCTAACAACGCGGTTTCTAGGACTCTAAACGAAGTTTCATGCAACATGAGTGCTTATAAGTGTCTCAATGAGCGTTGTACTAGTTTGACGAACTTATGAAACATCTTACAACGCGGTTTCTAGTACTCTAAACCAAGTTTCATGCAACATGAGTGCTTAAAAGTGTCTCAATGAGCTTTGTACAAATTTGACGAACTTATGAAACATCTAACAACGCGTTTCTAGGACTCTAAACTAAGTTTTATGCAACATGAGTGCTTATAAGTGTCTCAATGAGCTTTGTACAAATTTGACGAACTTATGAAACATCTAACAACGCGGTTTCTAAGACTCTAAACGAAGTGTCATGCAACATGAGTGCTTATAAGTGTCTCAATGAGCTTTGTACTACTTTGACGAACTTATGAAACATCTTACAACGTGGTTTCTAGAACTCTAAACCAAGTTTCACGCAACATGAGTTCTTATAAGTGTCTCAATGAGCTTTGTACAAGTTTTACGAACTTATGAAACATCTAACAATGGAGTCCTAGAAACCGCGTTGTTAGATGTTTCATAAGTTCTTCGAACTTGTACAAAGCTCATTGAGACACTTTTAAGCACTCATGTTGCATGAAACTTGGTTTACAGTCCTAGAAACCGCGTTGTAAGATGTTTCATAAGTTCGTCAAACTAGTACAAAGCTCATTGAGACACTTATAAGCAATCATGTTGCATGACACTTCGTTTAGAGTCTTAGAAACCGCGTTGTTAGATGTTTCATAAGTTCGTAAAACTAGTACAAAGCTCATTGAGACACTTATAAGCACTCATGTTGCATGAAACTTAATTTAGAGTCCTAGAAATCGCGTTGTTAGATGTTTCATAAGTTTGTCGAACTTGTACAAAGCTCATTGAGACACTTATAAGCACTCATGTTGCATGAAACTTGGTTTAGAGTCCTAGAAAACGCGTTGTAAGATGTTTCATAAGTTCGTCAAACTAGTAAAAAGCTCATTGAGACACTTATAAGCACTCATGTTGCATGACACTTCGTTTAGAGTCTTAGAAAGCGCGTTGTTAGAAGTTTCATAAGTTCGTCAAACTTGTACAAAACTCATTGAGACACTTATAAGCACTCATGTTGCATGAAACTTGGTTTAGAGCCCTAGAAACGAGTTGTTAGATGTTTCTTAAGTTCGTCAAACTTGTACAAAGCTCATTGAGACACTTATAAGCACTCATGTTGCATGAAACTTTGTTTAGAGTCCTAGAAACGAGTTGTTAGATGTTTCATAAGTTCGTCAAACTTGTACAAAGCTCATTGAGACACTTATAAGCACTCATGTTGCATGCCACTTTGTTTAGAGTCTTAGAAACTGCTTTGTTAGATGTTTCATAAGTTCGTCAAACTTGTACAAAGCTCATTGAGACACTTATAAGCACTAATGTTGCATAAAACTTGGTTTAGAGTCCTAGAAACGCGTTGTTAGATGTTTCATAAGTTCGTCAAACTTGAACAAAGCTCATTGAGACACTTATAAGAATTCATGTTGAAAGAAACTTAGTTTAGAGTCCTACAAACCGCGTTGTTAGATGTTTCATAAGTTCGTCAAACTAGTACAAAGCTCATTAATACACTTATAAGTACTCATATTGCATGAAACTTAGTTTAGAGTCCTAGAAACCGCGTTGTTAGATGTTTCATAAGTTCGTCAAACTTGTACAAAGCTCATTGAGACACTTATAAGCACTCATGTTGCATGAAACTTGGTTTAGAGTCCTAGAAATCGCGTTGTTAGATGTTTCATAAGTTTGTCGAACTTGTACAAAGCTCATTGAGACACTTATAAGCACTCATGTTGCATGAAACTTGGTTTAGAGTCCTAGAAAACGCGTTGTAAGATGTTTCATAAGTTCGTCAAACTCGTACAAAGCTCATTGAGACACTTATAAGCACTCATGTTGCATGATACTTCGTTTAGACTCCTAGAAACCGCGTTGTTAGATGTTTCATAAGTTCGTAAAACTAGTACAAAGCTCATTGAGACACTTATAAGCACTCATGTTGCATGAAACTTAGTTTAGAGTCCTAGAAATCGCGTTGTTAGATGTTTCATAAGTTTGTCGAACTTGTACAAAGCTCATTGAGACACTTATAAGCACTCATGTTGCATGAAACTTGGTTTAGAGTCCTAGAAAACGCGTTGTAAGATGTTTCATAAGTTCGTCAAACTAGTACAAAGCTCTTTGAGACACTTATAAGCACTCATGTTGCATGACACTTCGTTTAGAGTCTTAGAAACCGCGTTGTTAGATGTTTTATAAGTTCGTCAAACTTGTAAAAAACTCATTGAGACACTTATAAGCACTCATGTTGCATGAAACTTGGTTTAGAGCCCTAGAAACGAGTTGTTAGATGTTTCTTAAGTTCGTCAAACTTGTACAAAGCTCATTGAGACACTTATAAGCACTCATGTTGCATGAAACTTGGTTTAGAGTCCTAGAAACGAGTTGTTAGATGTTTCATAAGTTCGTAAAACTTGTACAAAGCTCATTGAGACACTTATAAGCACTCATTTTGCATGCCACTTTGTTTAGAGTCTTAGAAACCACTTTGTTAGATGTTTTATAAGTTCGTCAAACTTGTACAAAGCTCATTGAGACACTTATAAGCACTAATGTTGCATAAAACTTGGTTTAGAGTCCTAGAAACGCGTTGTTAGATGTTTCATAAATTCGTCAAACTTGAACAAAGCTCATTGAGACACTTATAAGAATTCATGTTGAAAGAAACTTAGTTTAGAGTCCTACAAACCGCGTTGTTAGATGTTTCATAAGTTCGTCAAACTAGTACAAAGCTCATTAATACACTTATTAGTACTCATATTGCATGAAACTTAGTTTAGAGTCCTGGAAACCGCGTTGTTAGATGTTTCATAAGTTCGTCTAACTTGTACAAAGCTCATTGAGACACTTATAAGCACTCATGTTGCATGAAACTTGGTTTAGAGTCCTAGAAATCGCGTTGTTTTATGTTTCATAAGTTTGTCGAACTTGTACAAAGCTCATTGAGAAACTTATAAGCACTCATGTTGCATGAAACTTCGTCAAACTCGTAAAACGCGTTGTAAGATGTTTCATAAGTTCGTCAAACTCGTACAAAGCTCATTGAGACACTTATAAGCACTCATGTTGCATGACACTTCGTTTAGACTCTTAGAAACCGCGTTGTTAGATGTTTCATAAGTTCGTAAAACTAGTACAAAGCTCATTGAGACACTTATAAGCACTCATGTTGCATGAAACTTAGTTTAGAGTCCTAGAAATCGCGTTGTTAGATGTTTCTTAAGTTTGTCGAACTTGTACAAAGCTCATTGAGACACTTATAAGCACTCATGTTGCATGAAACTTGGTTTAGAGTCCTAGAAAACACGTTGTAAGATGTTTCATAAGTTCGTCAAACTAGTACAAAGCTCATTGAGACACTTATAAGCACTCATGTTGCATGACACTGCGTTTAGAGTCTTAGAAACCGCGTTGTTAGATGTTTCATAAGTTCGTCAAACTTGTAAAAAACTCATTGAGACACTTATAAGCACTCATGTTGCATGAAACTTGGTTTAGAGCCCTAGAAACGAGTTGTTAGATGTTTCTTAAGTTCGTCAAACTTGTACAAAGCTCATTGAGACACTTATAAGCACTCATGTTGCATGAAACTTGGTTTAGAGTCCTAGAAACGAGTTGTTAGATGTTTCATAAGTTCGTCAAACTTGTACAAAGGTCATTGAGACACTTATAAGCACTCATTTTGCATGCCACTTTGTTTAGAGTCTTAGAAACCGCTTTGTTAGATGTTTCATAAGTTCGTCAAACTTGTACAAAGCTCATTGAGACACTTATAAGCACTAATGTTGCATAAAACTTTGTTTAGAGTCCTAGAAACGCGTTGTTAGATGTTTCATAAGTTCGTCAAACTTGAACAAAGTTCATTGAGACACTTATAAGAATTCATGTTGAAAGAAACTTAGTTTAGAGTCCTACAAACCGCGTTGTTAGATGTTTCATAAGTTCGTCAAACTAGTACAAAGCTCATTAATACACTTATAAGTACTCATATTGCATGAAACTTAGTTTAGAGTCCTAGAAACCGCGTTGTTAGATGTTTCATAAGTTCGTCTAACTTGTACAAAGCTCATTGAGACACTTATAAGCACTCATGTTGCATGAAAATTGGTTTAGAGTCCTAGAAATCGCGTTGTTAGATGTTTCATAAGTTTGTCGAACTTGTACAAAGCTCATTGAGAAACTTATAAGCACTCATGTTGCATGAAACTTGGTTTAGAGTCCTAGAAAACGCGTTGTAAGATGTTTCATAAGTTCGTCAAACTCGTACAAAGCTCATTGAGACACTTATAAGCACTCATGTTGCATGACACTTCGTTTACACTCTTAGAAACCGCGTTGTTAGATGTTTCATAAGTTCGTAAAACTAGTACAAAGCTCATTGAGACACTTATAAGCACTCATGTTGCATGAAACTTAGTTTAGAGTCCTAGAAATCGCGTTGTTAGATGTTTCTTAAGTTTGTCGAACTTGTACAAAGCTCATTGAGACACTTATAAGCACTCATGTTGCATGAAACTTGGTTTAGAGTCCTAGAAAACACGTTGTAAGATGTTTCATAAGTTCCTCAAACTAGTACAAAGCTCATTGAGACACTTATAAGCACTCATGTTGCATGACACTGCGTTTAGAGTCTTAGAAACCGCGTTGTTAGATGTTTCATAAGTTCGTCAAACTTGTAAAAAACTCATTGAGACACTTATAAGCACTCATGTTGCATGAAACTTGGTTTAGAGCCCTAGAAACGAGTTGTTAGATGTTTCTTAAGTTCGTCAAACTTGTACAAAGCTCATTGAGACACTTATAAGCACTCATGTTGCATGAAACTTGGTTTAGAGTCCTAGAAACGAGTTGTTAGATGTTTCATAAGTTCGTCAAACTTGTACAAAGCTCATTGAGACACTTATAAGCACTCATTTTGCATGCCACTTTGTTTAGAGTCTTAGAAACCGCTTTGTTAGATGTTTCATAAGTTCGTCAAACTTGTACAAAGCTCATTGAGACACTTATAAGCACTAATGTTGCATAAAACTTGGTTTAGAGTCCTAGAAACGCGTTGTTAGATGTTTCATAAGTTCGTCAAACTTGAACAAAGCTCATTGAGACACTTATAAGAATTCATGTTGAAAGAAACTTAGTTTAGAGTCCTACAAACCGCGTTGTTAGATGTTTCATAAGTTCGTCAAACTAGCACAAAGCTCATTAATACACTTATAAGTACTCATATTGCATGAAACTTAGTTTAGAGTCCTAGAAACCGCGTTGTTAGATGTTTCATAAGTTCGTCTAACTTGTACAAAGCTCATTGAGACACTTTTAAGCACTCATGTTGCATGAAACTTGCTTTAGAGTCCTAGAAACCGCGTTGTAAGATGTTTCATAAGTTCGTCAAACTAGTACAAAGCTCATTGAGACACTTATAAGCACTCATGTTGCATGACACTTTGTTTAGAGTCTTAGAAACCGCGTTGTTAGATGTTTCATAATTTCGTAAAACTAGTACAAAGCTCATTGAGACACTTATTAGCACTCATGTTGCATGAAACTTAGTTTAGAGTCCTATAAATCGCGTTGTTAGATGTTTCATAAGTTTGTCGAACTTGTACAAAGCTCATTGAGAAACTTATAAGCACTCATGTTGCATGAAACTTGGTTTAGAGTCCTAGAAACGAGTTGTTAGATGTTTCATAAGTTCGTCAAACTTGTACAAAGCTCATTGAGACACTTATAAGCACTCATTTTGCATGCCACTTTGTTTAGAGTCTTAGAAACCGCTTTGTTAGATGTTTCATAAGTTCGTCAAACTTGTACAAAGCTTATTGAGACACTTATAAGCACTAATGTTGCATAAAACTTGGTTTAGAGTCCTAGAAACGCGTTGTTAGATGTTTCATAAGTTCGTCAAACTTGAACAAAGCTCATTGAGACACTTATAAGAATTCATGTTGAAAGAAACTTAGTTTAGAGTCCTACAAACCGCGTTGTTAGATGTTTCATAAGTTCGTCAAACTAGCACAAAGCTCATTAATACACTTATAAGTACTCATATTGCATGAAACTTAGTTTAGAGTCCTAGAAACCGCGTTGTTAGATGTTTCATAAGTTCGTCTAACTTGTACAAAGCTCATTGAGACACTTTTAAGCACTCATGTTGCATGAAACTTGTTTTAGAGTCCTAGAAACCGCGTTGTAAGATGTTTCATAAGTTCGTCAAACTAGTACAAAGCTCATTGAGACACTTATAAGCACTCATGTTGCATGACACTTCGTTTAGAGTCTTAGAAACCGCGTTGTTAGATGTTTCATAATTTCGTAAAACTAGTACAAAGCTCATTGAGACACTTATTAGCACTCATGTTGCATGAAACTTAGTTTAGAGTCCTATAAATCGCGTTGTTAGATGTTTCATAAGTTTGTCGAACTTGTACAAAGCTCATTGAGAAACTTATAAGCACTCATGTTGCATGAAACTTGGTTTAGAGTCCTAGAAAACGCGTTGTAAGATGTTTCATAAGTTCGTCAAACTCGTACAAAGCTCATTGAGACACTTATAAGCACTCATGTTGCATGACACTTCGTTTAGACTCTTAGAAACCGCGTTGTTAGATGTTTCATAAGTTCGTAAAACTAGTACAAAGCTCATTGAGACACTTATAAGCACTCATGTTGCATGAAACTTAGTTTAGAGTCCTAGAAATCGCGTTGTTAGATGTTTCTTAAGTTTGTCGAACTTGTACAAAGCTCATTGAGACACTTATAAGCACTCATGTTGCATGAAACTTGGTTTAGAGTCCTAGAAAACACGTTGTAAGATGTTTCATAAGTTCGTCAAACTAGTACAAAGCTCATTGAGACACTTATAAGCACTCATGTTGCATGACACTGCGTTTAGAGTCTTAGAAACCGCGTTGTTAGATGTTTCATAAGTTCGTCAAACTTGTAAAAAACTCATTGAGACACTTATAAGCACTCATGTTGCATGAAACTTGGTTTAGAGCCCTAGAAACGAGTTGTTAGATGTTTCTTAAGTTCGTCAAACTTGTACAAAGCTCATTGAGACACTTATAAGCACTCATGTTGCATGAAACTTGGTTTAGAGTCCTAGAAACGAGTTGTTAGATGTTTCATAAGTTCGTCAAACTTGTACAAAGCTCATTGAGACACTTATAAGCACTCATTTTGCATGCCACTTTGTTTAGAGTCTTAGAAACCGCTTTGTTAGATGTTTCATAAGTTCGTCAAACTTGTACAAAGCTCATTGAGACACTTATAAGCACTAATGTTGCATAAAACTTGGTTTAGAGTCCTAGAAACGCGTTGTTAGATGTTTCATAAGTTCGTCAAACTTGAACAAAGCTCATTGAGACACTTATAAGAATTCATGTTGAAAGAAACTTAGTTTAGAGTCCTACAAACCGCGTTGTTAGATGTTTCATAAGTTCGTCAAACTAGTACAAAGCTCATTAATACACTTATAAGTACTCATATTGCATGAAACTTTGTTTAGAGTCCTAGAAACCGCGTTGTTAGATGTTTCATAAGTTCGTCTAACTTGTACAAAGCTCATTGAGACACTTTTAAGCACTCATGTTGCATGAAACTTGCTTTAGAGTCCTAGAAACCGCGTTGTAAGATGTTTCATAAGTTCGTCAAACTAGTACAAAGCTCATTGAGACACTTATAAGCACTCATGTTGCATGACACTTCGTTTAGAGTCTTAGAAACCGCGTTGTTAGATGTTTCATAATTTCGTAAAACTAGTACAAAGCTCATTGAGACACTTATTAGCACTCATGTTGCATGAAACTTAGTTTAGAGTCCTATAAATCGCGTTGTTAGATGTTTCATAAGTTTGTCGAACTTGTACAAAGCTCATTGAGACACTTATAAGCACTCATGTTGCATGAAACTTGGTTTAGAGTCATAGAAAACGCGTTGTAAGATGTTTCATAAGTTCGTCAAACTAGTAAAAAGTTCATTGAGACACTTATAAGCACTCATGTTGCATGACACTTCGTTTAGAGTCTTAGAAACCGCGTTGTTAGATGTTTCATAAGTTCGTCAAACTTGTACAAAACTCATTGAGACACTTATAAGCACTCATGTTGCATGAAACTTGTTTTAGAGCCCTAGAAACGAGTTGGTAGATGTTTCTTAAGTTCGTCAACCTTGTACAAAGCTCATTGAGACACTTATAAGCACTCATGTTGCATGAAACTTGGTTTAGAGTCCTAGAAATCGCGTTGTTAGATGTTTCATAAGTTTGTCGAACTTGTACAAAGCTCATTGAGAAACTTATAAGCACTCATGTTGCATGAAACTTGGTTTAGAGTCCTAGAAAACGCGTTGTAAGATGTTTCATAAGTTCGTCAAACTAGTACAAAGCTCATTGAGACACTTATAAGCACTCATGTTGCATGACACTTCGTTTAGAGTCTTAGAAACCGCGTTGTTATATGTTTCATAAGTTCGTCAAACTTGTACAAAACTCATTGAGACACTTATAAGCACTCATGTTGCATGAAACTTGGTTTAGAGCCCTAGAAACGAGTTGTTAGATGTTTCTTAAGTTCGTCAAACTTGTACAAAGCTCATTGAGACATTTATAAGCACTCATGTTGCATGAAACTTGGTTTAGAGTCCTAGAAACGAGTTGTTAGAATTTTCATAAGTTTGTCAAACTTGTACAAAGCTCATTGAGACACTTATAAGCACTCATGTTGCATGAAACTTGGTTTAGAGTCTTAGAAAACGCTTTGTTAGATGTTTCATAAGTTCGTCAAACTTGTAAAGCTCATTGAGACACTTATAAGCACTAATGTTGCATAAAACTTGGTTTCGAGTCCTAGAAACGCGTTGTTAGATGTTTCATAAGTTCGTCAAACTTGTATAAAGCTCATTGAAACACTTATAAACACTCATGTTGCATAAAATTTGGTTTAGAGTCCTAGCAACCACATTGTTAGACGTTTCATAAGTTCGTCAAACTTGTACAAAGCTGATTGAGAAACTTATAAGCACTCATGTTTCATGAAACTTGGTTTAGAGTCCTAGAAACGCGTTGTTAGATGTTTCATTAGTTCGTCAAACTTGTACAAAGCTCATTTGGACACTTATAAGAACTCATGTTGAAAGAAACTTGGTTTAGAGTCCTAGAAACCGCGTTGTTAGATGTTTCATAAGTTCGTCAAACTAGTACAAAGCTCACTGAGACACTTGTAAGCACTCATGTTGCATGAAACTTAGTTTAGAGTCTTACAAACTGCGTTGTTAGATGTTTCATCAGTTCGTCAAACTTGTACAAAGCTCATTGAGACACTTATAAGCACTCATGTTGCATAAAACTTGGTTTAGAGTCCTAAAAACGCGTTGTTAGATGTTTCATAAGTTCGTCAAACTTGTATAAAGCTCATTGAAACACTTATAAGCACTCATGTTGCATAAAACTTGGTTTAGAGTCCTTGCAACCACATTGTTAGACGTTGCATAAGTTCGTCAAACTTGTACAAAGCTTATTGAGAAACTTTTAAGCACTCATGTTGCATTAAACTTGTTTTAGAGTCCTAGAAACGCGTTGTTAGATGTTTCATTAGTTCGTCAAACTTGTACAAAGCTCATTGAGACACTTATAAGAACTCATGTTGAAAGAAACTTGGTTTAGAGTCCTAGAAACCGTGTTGTTAGATGTTTCATAAGTTCGTCAAAGTAGTACAAAGCTCATTGAGACACTTATAAGCACTCATGTTGCATGAAACTTAGTTTAGATTCGTAGAAACCGCTTTGTTAGATGTTTCATAAGTTCGTAAAACTTGTACAAAGCTCATAGAGACACTTATAAGAACTCATGTTGCCTGAAACTTGGTTTAGAGTTCTAGAAACCACGTTGTAAGATGTTTCATAAGTTCGTCAAACTAGTACAAAGCTCATTGAGACACTTATAAGCACTCATGTTGCATGACACTTCGTTTAGAGTCTTAGAAACGCGTTGTTAGATGTTTCATAAGTTCGTCAAACTAGTACAAAGCTCATTGAAACACTTATAAGCACTCATGTTGCATAAAGCTTGGTTTAGAGTCCTAGCAACCACATTGTTAGACGTTTCATAAGTTCGTCAAATTTGTACAAAGCTCATTGAGACACTTTATAAGCACTCATGTTGCATTAAACTTGGTTTAGAGTACTAGAAACCGCGTTGTAAGATGTTTCATAAGTTCGTCAAACTAGTACAAAGCTCATTGAGACACTTTTAAGCACTCATGTTGCATGAAACTTCGTTTAGAGTCCTAGAAACCGCGTTGTTAGATGTTTCATAAGTTCGTCAAACTTGTACAAAGCTCATTGAGACACTTATAAGCACTCATGTTCCATGAAACTTAGTTTAGAGTCCTAGAAACCGCGTTGTTAGATGTTTCATAAGTTCGTTGAACTTGTACAAAGCTCATTGAGACACTTATAAGCACTCATGTTGCATGAAACTTGGTTTAGAGTCCTAGAAACCGCGTTGTTAAATGTTTCATAAGTTCGTCGAACTAGTACAAAGCTCATTGAGACACTTATAAGCACTCATGTTGCATGAAACTTGGTTTAGAGCCCTAGAAACGAGTTGTTAGATGTTTCTTAAGTTCGTCAATCTTGTACAAAGCTCATTGAGACACTTATAAGCACTCATGTTGCATGAAACTTGGTTTATAGTCCTAGAAACGAGTTGTTAGATGTTTCATAAGTTCATCAAACTAGTACAAAGCTCATTGAGACACTTATAAGCACTCATGTTGCATGCCACTTCGTTTAGAGTCTTAGAAACCGCTTTGTTAGATGTTTCATAAGTTCGTCAAACTTGTAAAAATCTCATTGAGACACTTATAAGCACTAATGTTGCATAAAACTTGGTTTAGAGTCCTAGAAACGCATTGTTAGATGTTTCATAAGTTCGTCAAACTTGAACAAAGCTCATTGAGACACTTATAAGAAATCATGTTGAAAGAAACTTCGTTTAGAGTCCTACAAACCGCGTTGTTAGATGTTTCATAAGTTCGTCAAACTAGTACAAAGCTCATTAATACACTTATAAGTACTCATGTTGCATGAAACTTAGTTTAGAGTCCTAGAAACCGCGTTGTTAGAAGTTTCATAAGTTCGTCGAACTTGTACAAAGCTCATTGATACACTTTTAAGAACTCATGTTGCATGACACTTGGTTTAGAGTCCTAGAAACCGCGTTGTAAGATGTTTCATGATACGCCCTTGGATATGATCTCTACTCTATGGCAAAGGCAAGCTCTCTTCTTTGGCGGGTGGATGGCTGAAGTGAAGGTGATGATGATTAAGTGTCAGAAACCAGCGGATATGGAGGTGAATGAGTATGAGATGGTGGTGGATGTCTCAAGCAATCTATGGGTTGATGGCTTGATGGTTTGTAGATGCTCTTGACAGTATCTAGGACTTGTAAGAGAATCAGATTCAAATCACATGAATCGTTTTGATAATAAAGCTCAATCTCTGAGCTAAGGTGAGTCTAAACACAAAGGGGTTTTCTTTCAAGGTTTGACTACCCTTATTGAAGAAGGTGGCGTGATATATAAAGGAGAAGAGCACAAGTTGCTCCTTCCTTTAGGGTTTATCTGTGTTAAACAAAAAAGGAAAGAAAGAAAACAACACAACGTTTTTTTAAAAGAAACATAAAAACAGCGCGGAGTGCAAGATAGGATGGGTGAATGGCGAGCTTTGTGAGATAGAAACAATGGGTAGTTGTGCCTCGTCTACACGACGATCAAGCCATGGCTAAGTACCCGATGAAGTAGTTGTTTTGCCTCGTTAAAACCTTAGTGATAGGAAAACCCGTGGTGGGATAAAACCTTCTCTACTAAGGACAAAAGAGTACAGAAACAACCACTTAAGTACTTAGCTCATTGTCTTGTCTTCCTTGGAGGTATGGATAAGAATGTTGTAGAAGCTCCTAGCTGCTGCTCCTCTATGCTCCTCCTCCATGATCATCGCTTGAGCCTTTCTGGCTAGCTCCTTAGATTTGGACCTTGTAATCCTCTCCTCTGGCACAAGTTCAGCTACATGAGGTTCCTCATCGAATGACAAGCTAGGTGAGATCATATCATCCTCCCTTTCTTCAAAAGGATTTGACCTCAAATCTGTTTTACCTACAAGGAAAGAAGCATGATTAGTAGCATTCAAATCTAAAATAAGCTTACCTTGAGGATAAAGGTGATGAGCATCTTCTTTGAAGTGCTTTAGGATCGGATGCGGGTCATGAGGATCTCCAATATGTCCTAGACGTTCTCCAGGTCTCCATATAAATACCTGAAACAAACACAAATAGTTAAAATCAAAGATAAAGTAATTATCCTTATATGAGCTGAAATGTGTTCGGTTTAGAAATGGTGTTGATCCAGCTGCTCGGGATGTTGCTTTGATCAAGTCTTGAACATTCTGGATTTTTGAACGGTTGGATTTGATGTTCCAAGGTGGTGAAGCTGCTGGTCTTTCACTCTTGTGCTTCAATTGCGCTTGAGGATCCAAGGGATACACAATGTTCCTCTTATGTCTCGGCTTTGGCATAGTCTCTTCCTCGATTTCTTTCTTCTTGTGAGGCAAGTAAAGGTGATAGATGAGCTTCTCGAGACTCCTCGTGGTATCCTCATATCCTATACACTCTCCTCCCTGTGCTTCCCTACACAATTTCTCACAAAGAACAAAACTAGACAAGCACAAGTTATCGTAAAACAAGTAGAAATCTCTTCTAAGGTAATGATTACTAACAAAGTTTCCACAAGCTTTATATGATTTTCCAAACTCATTACCACAACCATATAGTTTTTATAAACTACAAAGCTAACATCCTTGGTACTAAAGTTATAGAGTAGAAGGTACCTCCTTGACAATGTGTTGGTCACAACATTGTCCTTACCTGTCTTGGAATGAATGGGATAAGAAAATACCTCATAGAAGTAGACACTTCTATCTCGTTCTTTGTCAATCTCTGGTGGTACTTCCCGATGGGTGAAAGACTCATAATCAACATGGATGAGAGGCTCATTAGTCGCCATGGATCTAGATCGGTTTTGAAATGAGACATCTTGAAGGTTTGGTGGTTCTTTGTCTTTGGGAAACTCATGCTCATTCTGCTGCGAAACAAAAGAAAACTCACTCGAAAACACCGGTGGAAGATTAGAGAAACTCATAAGAGTTTCTTTATACACAAAACGTAGTCGAGATTTACTAAAAGCATAAGTGTTCTCGATCTCACCCGTTTGGTTCATGAGGTTGGAGCTCTTGGACCTAGTTTCCTCTTGTATTGAACTCATAAGCAGTTGATATCTAGAGTAGCTACGATCTCTGGTTTTGAACTTAGATGCATGAAAAGAATCACCATACTTACTAGATCTTTGGCTAAGCAGCTGCTTGATAGGCATAGTAGCATGTTGCTTTTCAGGGCACAGGCTTGGAATCAACTTCTTGATATGGACCAGGGGGTTATGAACATGCACAACGTCTCTAAGAGGGTTGGGTGTGTGTTGTGGAGTAGCTCCAGGTCTCCATATGAAGGTTTGAAGTGGACCATGCGCACTCATCCTCATAAATAGAAAGTTGCCGGTAGCTGAACTTTGACCATCGATGGTGGTCAGCTCCGAACTGATATGGGGACGAGCTGTAGCTTGAAAGATTCCTCTTTGAGTTTAGAATATGGTGGACATCTCTGTTTCACCCCAGTAGCTGATATTGGTCCTCTTTTGAGATTCACAAGCCGAACATATCAATCTGTCAATTTCTGGACTTGGCAAGTAGTTGCTGGTTTGGGTTAGAGATTCTGTTCTGATCTGGTCTACACTCTTCTTGAGGTTAGACATGACTGTAATGGTTCCTTTTGGAGTTAATAGTACGGCATCATCGGCTTCAAGATGTAGATTTTGCTCATAGATCACCATAGGCTTTGTTGAAGCTTCTTCTTCGGTTGTGATCATCTGCTTAGCACCTTGGTCGAAATCAGATCGTACAAGCTCTTGATTCTCTTCTTGTTCTTTAACCGTATAACACTCAATAGGGTCCAATGTTTCATGTTCTTTCTGGTACACCACTTTGTCATAGTCTTGCTCCACGTTCTGTTCCACGTCTCCTCCTTGATCCTTTTGATCTTTATCTACAAGAGAAGACTTTGGCAAAGCCAAGTGCATTATACTAGAAATAAAAGCATCATCAAAGACATTATAAACAACTCTTTTAATATCTTCTTCTAGCACAAGTTGCGAGTTCTTTCTCTTGTTAATTCGTTCATTAAGTTTTCTTTCCTCATGATATTCATATGTATTTTTTTCTTTGGAAATTGAAAAATTAGAAGACTTAGCTCGATTATATGTGTCTTGAGGCTTATGTGTAGATCGAGTAGACTTTAGCTTGAGGTGAGGAGCATACTTTCTTCTCATTAGTGCTTTCAGTTCTGTCCAAGTGGTGATAGGTTGCTTAGGCCATCGACTCCACTCAGTCTTTTCCCACCAAGTAAGAGCATTGTCGCGAAAGCTTGAGACATCGGCTCTTAGTAGCTCATCTTCGGTGAAGCAATTGCACTTAGAGGCGAAGCTCATTCCAATCTCCCAATCGACGTACTCTGATGGATCTTTACTCCCTTGAAACGGTGGAGTGCTTCTATGTAGTTCTTGATAATGATACATCCTCCGAGGTCTATGGTTTTGTTGAGAGTCCTTCATAGTACCTTTTTCACAAACAAATAACTCGAAGTAAGATGTTCTAAGGATAAAAACATGAAAACGAATCAAGGTACAAGGCAAATTTGAATTCAAGTTCTATGAGGAATAAGTTTCGGGTTTAAGCTCTTAATTCAAATTCACGGTGCTTATTAAATTCAAAGGAGACTAACCAACACCACAATAATGTCACGCAGATCACAAATCAATTAGAACTCAAGCAGATACGATTTCAATCAATAGTTTTCAGTTTAGGGAAGAACTTGATGGACACGTTTTATCACAAAAGGAAATATGCTAAAACAAGAAAACTTCACGCCCTAGCAGATTATGAGATCTAACTTGAAAATTCAACAAGTATGTGAAGAATGTGAAGAACAAGAGTTAACTAGCAGCCTAGAACAGAGGGTTATCAAAGCTTCGATTCAAACAATCACTTAGACAACATCGACTAGCAAGTAAACTCAAAATAGAATCTTCAAGCGGGTTATCAATGCTAAGACAGTCACGGTTCGATTCAGTTCATGAAGTCAAGGTTATCAAACAAATAAAAGGAGAATCTAGCAACTTAGAAAGTGATTAAACAGATCACAATTCGAGTTCAAGCAATCAAGATTATCATGCAGAGTTTAAAAACCTATTCAAGAAGCCTTAACAAATTCAAACGTGTTTGTTGAGTTTAAACCGAAGCAGAAGTGAATTCAGATCAAAACAGAGATTATAGCATGGATTCTAACAACTCAAACAACGATTTAAACAAACAAAATTCAATATCAATCACTCAAGAACAATCGGCTGAAACTTAGAACACAAAACAAACAAAGAGATTCAAAGATAATAATAAAAGTTTTTCGGTTCTAATAAGTTTCAAGCAATGAATCGAATGATAAAGATGTAGGGATAGAGAGAACTCAGACTTTGGTACAGAGTGTGGCTCTGATACCACCTGATACGCCCTTGGATATGATCTCTACTCTATGGCAAAGGCAAGCTCTCTTCTTTGGCGGGTGGATGGCTGAAGTGAAGGTGATGATGATTAAGTGTCAGAAACCAGCGGATATGGAGGTGAATGAGTATGAGATGGTGGTGGACGTCTCAAGCAATCTACGGGTTGATGGCTTGATGGTTTGTAGATGCTCTTGACAGTATCTAGGACTTGTAAGAGAATCAGATTCAAATCACATGAATCGTTTTGATAATAAAGCTCAATCTCCGAGCTAAGGTGAGTCTAAACACGAGAGGGTTTTCTTTCAAGGTTTGACTACCCTTATTGAAGAAGGTGGCGTGATATATAAAGGAGAAGAGCACAAGTTGCTCCTTCCTTTAGGGTTTATCTGTGTTAAACAAAAAAGGAAAGAAAGAAAACAACACAACGTTTTTTTAAAAGAAACAGAAAAACAGCGCGGAGTGCAAGTTAGGATGGGTGAATGGCGAGCTTTGTGAGATAGAAACAATGGGTAGTTGTGCCTCGTCTACACGAAGATCAAGCCATGGCTAAGTACCCGATGAAGTAGTTGTTTTGCCTCGTTAAAACCTTAGTGATAGGAAAACCCGTGGTGGGATAAAACCTTCTCTACTAAGGACAAAAGAGTACAGAAACAACCACTTAAGTACTTAGCTCATTGTCTTGTCTTCCTTGGAGGTATGGATAAGAATGTTGTAGAAGCTCCTAGCTGCTGCTCCTCTATGCTCCTCCTCCATGATCATCGCTAGAGCATTTCTGGCTAGCTCCTTAGATTTGGACCTTGTAATCCTCTCCTTTGGCACAAGTTCAGCTACATAAGGTTCCTCATCGAATGACAAGCTAGGTGAAATCATATCATTTCATAAGTTCGTCAAACTAGTACAAAGCTCATTGAGACACTTATAAGCACTCATGTTGCATGACACTTCGTTTAGAGTCTTAGAAACAGCGTTGTTAGATGTTTCATAAGTTCGTAAAACTAGTACAAAGCTCATTGAGACAATTATAAGCACTCATGTTGCATGACACTTCGTTTAGAGTCTTAGAAACCGCGTTGTTAGATGTTTCATAAGTTCGTCAAACTTGTACAAAACTCATTGAGACACTTATAAGCACTCATGTTGCATGAAACTTGGTTTGGAGCCCTAGAAACGAGTTGTTAGATGTTTCATAAGTTCGTCAAACTAGTACAAAGCTCATTAATACACTTATAAGTACTCATGTTGCATTAAACTTAGTTTAGAGTCCTAGAAACGCGTTGTTAGAAGTTTCATAAGTTCGTCGAACTTGTACAAAGCTCATTGAGACACTTTTAAGCACTCATGTTGCATGACACTTGGTTTAGAGTCCTAGAAACCGCGTTGTAAGATGTTTCATAAGTTCGTCAAACTAGTACAAAGCTCATTGAGACACTTATAAGCACTCATGTTGCATGACACTTCGTTTAGAGTCTTAGAAACTGCGTTGTTAGATGTTTCATAAGTTCGTAAAACTAGTACAAAGCTCATTGAGACAATTATAAGCACTCATGTTGCATGACACTTCGTTTAGAGTCTTAGAAACCACGTTGTTAGATGTTTCATAAGTTCGTCAAACTTGTACAAAACTCATTGAGACACTTATAAGCACTCATGTTGCATGAAACTTGGTTTAGAGCCCTAGAAATGAGTTGTTAGATGTTTCTTAAGTTCGTCAAACTTGTACAAAGCTCATTGAGACACTTATAAGCACTCATGTTGCATGAAACTTGGTTTAGAGTCCTAGAAACGAGTTGTCAGATGTTTCATAAATTCGCCAAACTTGTACAAAGCTCATTGAGACACTTATAAGAACTCATGTTGCATGCCACTTCGTTTAGAGTCTTAGAAACCGCTTTGTTAGATGTTTCATAAGTTCGTCAAACTTGTACAAAGCTCATTGAGACACTTATAAGCACTAATGTTGCATAAAACTTGGTTTAGAGTCCTAGAAACGCGTTGTTAGATGTTTCATAAGTTCGTCAAACTTGAACAAAGCTCATTGAGACACTTATAAGAACTCATGTTGAAAGAAACTTAGTTTAGAGTCCTACAAACCGCGTTGTTAGAAGTTTCATAAGTTTGTCGAACTTGTACAAAGCTCATTGAGACACTTATAAGCACTCATGTTGCATGAAACTTGGTTTAGAGTCCTAGAAAACGCGTTGTAAGATGTTTCATAATTTCGTCAAACTAGTACAAAGCTCATTGAGACACTTATAAGCACTCTTGTTGCATGACACTTGGTTTAGAGTCCTAAAAATGCGTTGTTAGATGTTTCATAAGTTCGTCAAACTTGTATAAAGCTCATTGAAACACTTATAAACACTCATGTTGCATAAAACTTGGTTTAGAGTCCTAGCAACCACATTGTTAGACGTTTCATAAGTTCGTCAAACTTGTACAAAGCTGATTGAGAAACTTATAAGCACTCATGTTTCATGAAACTTGGTTTAGAGTCCTAGAAACGCGTTGTTAGATGTTTCATTAGTTCGTCAAACTTGTACAAATCTCATTGGGACACTTATAAGAACTCATGTTGAAAGAAACTTGGTTTAGAGTCCTAGAAACCGCGTTGTTAGATGTTTCATAAGTTCGTCAAACTAGTACAAAGCTCATTGAGACACTTGTAAGCACTCATGTTGCATGAAACTTAGTTTAGACTCCTAGAAACGGCATTGTTAGATGTTTCATAAGTTCGTCACACTTGTACAAAGCTCATTGAGACACTTATAAGCACTCATATTGTTGCATGAAACATGGTTTAGAGTCCTAGAAACCGTGTTGTAAGATGTTTCATAAATTTGTCGAACTAGTACAAAGCTCATTGAGACACTTATAAGTACTCATGTTGCATGACACTTCGTTTAGAGTCTTACAAACGGCGATGTTAGATGTTTTGATATAAGATCCAAGGAGGTTGAATCTTAATGGTGCCAAGACATAAGCTTGAAGAAGGATCTAAAGAATCTCCTCTCTTTGCTTCACACCAAGCCAGCCTAAGTAGTTGTCTTTAAGGAGCTCTCTACTTAAACTATAGAACCAGGGGAGTGATGAGACGCCACACAACTGATGGAGAAGCTGTGATAAGTCAGGGTTTGATTCAAGCTCTAAGGGGAATCCACACAAAGAGAATGAAGCGATAATAAGCAAGTTGTTCCTGCAAGAAGGTGTTTTCTTTATTGATATATTGTAAAAAGTACAAAGACCTCAAAGGAGCTTTATAAATAGCTCTTAGGTCGTGCCTTCTAGGGCTTAACTCAAACAACATGCTGTTTGAATCAAAATTTAAAAGAAAACAACAAGGTTTTTAAATTAAAACTACAACTGAAACAAAAACAGCAAAGCGTGCAACTTAAAGTTTAAAAACGAAACTAATGTCTTTATAAAAAAAATAACATAACCTGCGCACCAAAGACAAGAAGATCATTAGTTTAATCATATGGAATTGACTCACCTTGATGAAGGATAGTGAAGAGGTTTAAAGTCTTGTTAGCTTTGATCAAAGGCCACTCGCAACTCTTAAGTTCTTCTTCTGGTCCAGCTGATTCATAGTCCTCTCCCTTGTCTTCTAGTAGCAATCTTAGGCCTTGAGCTTCCTCAATCTCTTGCTTGTTCACCAAAGCTTGAACTGACTTGTTGAATGCTTCGCTTAATCGTTTGGTGCCTGATCTTGTTCTAGGTGGTTCATACATTGTAGGGACTTTTACTTGACCATGTAGCTGGTTATAGTTCATGTCCTCATCATTCCCTCCCTCTTGAGAAGGTTCTGACCTCAGAACTTTTTCATCTACATTGAAAGGTACCAAATCAGTCACATTAAAGCTAGATGAAATTTTAAGATCACCTTGGAGTTCTAGCTTGTAGGCGTTGTTGTTGATGCGTTCCAAGACTTTGAATGGACCATCTCCACGTGGTGCTAACTTGGACTTTCTTTGGCTTGGAAACCTCTCATGCCTCATATGTAGCCAAACCCAATCTCCTGGTTCAAAGATCACTTCTTTTCTGCCCTTGTCAGCTTGTGCCTTGTATTGCATTGTTTTCTTCTCTAAGTTCTCCTTGACTTGTTGGTGAAGCTTCTTGATTGCGTCAGCCTTGCTCATAGCATCTTGATTAACATGTTCAGTAGGTGGTAAAGCAATGAGATCCAAAGGTGTTGCTGGCTTAAATCCATAAACAATCTCAAAAGGTGAAAGCTTAGTAGCGAGATGGTTAGCTCTATTATAAGCAAATTCAATGAATGGTAAACAATCTAACCAATTCCTAAGATTCTTACCCACCGTGGCTCTTAAAAGAGCTGATAGAGTTCTGTTTACCACTTCAGTTTGCCCATATATTTGGGGATGGCATGTTGTTGAAAACAAGAGCTTGGTTCCGAGCTTTCTCCATAAGGTTTTCCAGCAATGGCTAAGGAACTTCACATCCCTATCTGACACAATTGTCCGTGGTATACCATGTAAACGCACCACTTCTTTGAAGAAGAGATCAGCAGTCTGTGTTGCATCATTGGTCTTAGCACATGGAATGAAATGAGCCTTCTTTGAGAACCTGTCTACTACAACAAAGATAGAGTCTTTGTACCGAATTGGCGGTAAGCCTAATACAGAATCCATAGAAATATCTACCCAAGGCATAGTAGGAATAGGCAAAGGCATATATAGACCATGAGGATGTAACCTGGATTTTGTCTTAAGACAAGTGACGCATTTAGAACAGAACTTCTCCACGTCTCTCTTCAAGTGAGGCCAAAAGAAATGCTCTACCAACACACTTAGAGTCTTATCAACTCAAAAATGTCCCATTAGTCCTCCACCATGTGATTCTCTAATCAAAAGCTCTCTCATTGATCCTTGAGGAATGCATAGACGCTTGTTTCTGAACAAGAACCCTTCATGTTGGTAGAATGACCCGAAAGCAGCTTTACAACACGCTTGAAAGATGGTTCCAAAGTCTGGATCACCTTCGTAGCTCTCCTTGATGTGCTCAAAACCCATCCCTTTAGCTTCTAAAGTAGTAATAAGAGCATATCTCCTGGATAGTGCATCAGCCACTATGTTGTCTTTCCCTTTCTTGTATTTGATGATGTAAGGAAAGGTCTCTACAAACTCTAGCCACCTAGCATGTCTCCTCTTGAGTGTAGTTTGTCCCTTTAAGTGCTTAAGTGTCTCATGGTCGGTGTGAATGACAAACTCCTTGGCCAGCAGGTAGTGTTGTCAAGTCTCTAAAGATCTAACCAATGCGTAGAGTTCTTTATCATAGATTGGATAATTAAGTGTGGCTCCACTAAGATTCTCACTAAAGTAAGCTACTGGTCTGCCTCCTTGAGTTAGAACAGCTCCAATACCTAAAACTGAAGCATCACATTCAACATCAAACGTTTTATCAAAATCAGGAAGTACTAAGACAGGCGCATTAGTCAAACTTATTTTAAGTTTATCAAAAGCTTCTTGTTGAGCTTGTCCCCATGAAAAGGATATGTTCTTCCTGATCACAGCAGTTAGAGGCGCGGCGATTGTGCTGAAGTCTTTAACAAATCTTCTGTAAAAGCTTGCTAATCCATGGAAACTTCTAACATGTCCAATGCTTGTAGGTGTTGGCCATTCTTGGATTGCCTTGATCTTCTCTTGATCAACTTTGTAGTCCCTGCGAACTTACAACAAAACCTAGGAAAACTAGTTGATCGGTACAAAAGGTGCACTTCTTGAGGTTTGCAAATAGACTTTCTTGGCGAAGAGTCTCTAAAACTTGCTCAAGGTGCTTCACATGGTCAGATAGATTCGACTATATATCAAGATATCATCAAAGTACACAACTACAAACTTGCTAATGTATGCTCTAAGGATATGATTCATTAAGCGCATAAAGGTACTAGGAGCATTAGTTAAACCAAAAGGCATTACTAACCACTCATACAAACCTTGCTTGGTTTTGAAGGTTGTCTTCCATTCATCTCCTTCTTTCATCCTGACTTGGTGATAGCCACTCTTCAAGTCCACCTTAGAGAAGACGGTTGCACCGTTGAGCTCATCCAGCATGTCGTCTAAGCGTGGTATTGGGTGCCTATACTTGATGGTGATGTTGTTGATTGCTCTACAATCTACACACATGCGCCAAGTTCCATCTTTCTTTGGCACTAACAGAACCGGTACAACACATGGGCTAAGACTCTCTCTTATGTAGCCCTTGGACAGAAAGTCTTGAACTTGTTTCTCCAATTCTTTAGACTCGGTTGGGTTCATCCTATAGGCTGGCCTGTTGGGAAGAGCTAAACCTGGTACAAGATCAATTTGATGTTCTATACCTCTTATAGGTGGTAAACCCGGTGGATTGTCTTCGGGAAAGACATCCTTGAATTGTTCCAATAGCCTAGTGATTTCTGAGGATGTTCTACAACTTCGCTTCCTGAAAACAACCCTTCTCTAAAGATCATGAGTAGCACCACAAAATTGTGATTTAAAGCCTTAGAGATTGAATTAGATGTAACATACAGATTAGTCTTACTTACCTCAGAATCTTTAGCCATCTTAACTTGCATTTCATTGACTTGAAATGGAGTTAAAGGCGCTAGATTAAACTTACGCTTGTCATGAGTGAAGGTGTAGTAGTTTGTGCGTCCATTGTGTATCGCTTCTTTGTCAAACTGCCACGGTCTGCCTAGTAGAAGATGGCTGGCCTTCATGGATACCACATCACACAAAACTTGATCACAATACCTTCCAACACTAAAGGGAATGGTGACTTGATCCGTGATCTTCAACTCATTGTCATCATTGAGCCATCTCAGCTTGTATGGCCTCGGATGCTTAGATTTCTTCAAACCTAGCTTATCAACCATATATTTGCTAGCTACATTAGTACATGATCCACCATCTATGATTAAGCTACATACCTTTGTGTTTATTGTGCATCTTGTGTGGAAGCTGTTTTCTCTTTGAGCTGTTTCTGGTTCGATCATAGCACTTAGTACCCTTCTGGTCACAAGTAACTCTCCACTATCTGGATACTCCACTTCATCATTAGACTCTTCTTGACACTCCTCTTCCTCTTCTTGCGACTCATAACCACCATCTTGATTGATGATCATTACTCTCTGGTTTGGGCAATCTCTAGCATAGTGTCCCCGCCCCCGACATTTGAAACAAGTAATATCTCTTGTCCTAGAGTTAGTTTGAGACTTACCTTGTTCTGGTCTACTTCCTTTTGGTGACTCAATGGTTGGTTTCTTAAGCTTAGAATCTGTCTCCATTGGCTTGGTTTTGTCATAGCTCTTTAGTGACGGATTGTTGTTGTTGCTCCAAGTAGGCTTGGCTCGTGAGGTACTTGATATCTTCCTTTTGATATGTTGCTCAGCTGTGACAACCATGTGTAGTAGATCTTCTAGGTCATGATAAGGTTGTCTCTCTACTTTTCTAGCAATCCTATCATTCAATCCGTCTAAGAACTGAGCCATAAGGGATTCTTCTGACTCATTAGACTCCAATCTATTCTTGACTTGTTCAAACTCCTCAAAATATTCCTCCACACTTCTGTTT
Source organism: Cochlearia excelsa (assembly GCA_963556525.1). NCBI lineage: Eukaryota > Viridiplantae > Streptophyta > Magnoliopsida > Brassicales > Brassicaceae > Cochlearia > Cochlearia excelsa. Next base: position 29,777,556 of record OY748327.1, on the reverse strand, counting down.
TTCTACGCAAGTTGACGAAATTTCTTTTGTAAGTCTCTATAAAAATAAGGAGGTACATACCTTTTTCTAAGGATGAATCTCATGTCTTCCCAAGTGGTGATTTGAACATGCCTATGCCTTCTTCTTTCAGCCACTTCTCTGTCCCACCAAGATAATGCATTATCTGTGAGTTGAGCAGATGCTAAGGAAACTTTCTTTTGATCGGTATAGTTGTAATGATCAAAGATGTACTCCATGCGTCTCTCCCAATCCAAGTATGCATCTGGATTAACCCTGCCAGCAAAAGTAGGTGCCTTTAGTTTTATGTCATTATTCTCTCGCCTATTAAAATCTTCATCAATCACTCTGCCCCTATGGGCTTGAATTCTTGGCATAGGATAGTTGTTTTGTTCAGGAGGATGATGTTGTCTAGGCTGGTTGTTTTGCTGAGGAGGCTCATATTCGTGCTCATCCATTGCTTCCTCTTCATCATTGTTAGGTTGGTGGTGTTGTTCTTGGGCTAATGGTGGCTCAAGGAGAGCCAAACGATTTCCGAGAGCTTGTAGTTGAGCTTGTATGGCTATTAAGGCTTGTGCTGTTGTGATCTGCTCATTTTCTTGCTCCATCTCTCTTTAGATTTTATGTCTAATACTTAACAAAAGATTAAACGCAAAGGGAAAAGCTAAAACAGAAAAAAACGGAAAAAAAAACCAACTGGTCAAAAAATGGAAATTCTCTAAAAACTTAAACTTTTCCTTTTCTTTTCTTTTCTCTAGGGTTTTTCTTAATGTTTTAAACTTGAAAACACAGCAGCCACAAATTCTCTAACGTTCTTAAAGGTTTTGAAAGGAAACTAATGTCTTTTCATGTTTTCTTAATGTTTTAAACTTGAAGGTGTTTTCTTTATTGATATATTGTAAAAAGTACAAAGACCTCAAAGGAGCTTTATAAATAGCTCTTAGGTCGTGCCTTCTAGGGCGTAACTCAAACAACATGCTGTTTGAATCAAAATTTAAAAGAAAACAACAAGGTTTTTAAATTAAAACTACAACTGAAACAAAAACAGCAAAGCATGCAACTTAAAGTTTAAAAAGGAAACTAATGTCTTTATAAAAAAAATAACATAACCTGCGCACCAAAGACAAGAAGATCATTAGTTTAATCATATGGAATTGACTCACCTTGATGAAGGATAGTGAAGAGGTTTAAAGTCTTGTTAGCTTTGATCAAAGGCCACTCGCAGCTCTTAAGTTCTTCTTCTGGTGCAGCTGATTCATAGTCCTCTCCCTTGTCTTCTAGTAGCAATCTTAGGCATTGAGCTTCCTCAATCTCTTGCTTGTTCACCAAAGCTTTAACTGACTTGTTGAATGCTTCGCTTAATCGTTTGGTGCCTGATCTTGTTCTAGGTGGTTCATACATTGTAGGGACTTTTACTTGACCATGTAGCTGGTTATAGTTCATGTCCTCATCATGTTTCATAAGTTCGAAAAAGCTCATTGAGACACTTATAAGCACTCATGTTGCATAAAACTTGGTTTAGAGTCCTAAAAACGCGTTGTTAGATGTTTCATAAGTTCGTCAAACTTGTATAAAGCTCATTGAAACACTTATAAGCACTCATGTTGCATAAAACTTGGTTTAGAGTCCTAGCAACCACATTGATAGACGTTTCATAAGTTCGTCAAACTTGTACAAAGCTGATTGAGAAACTTATAAGCACTCATGTTGCATTAAACTTGGTTCAGAGTCCTAGAAACGCGTTGTTAGATGTTTCATTAGTTCGTCAAACTTGTACAAAGCTCATTGAGACACTTATAAGAACTCATGTTGAAAGAAACTTGGTTTAGAGTTCTAGAAACGCGTTGTTAGATGTTCCATAAGTTCGTCACTCTTGTACATAGGTCATTGAAAAACTTATAAGCAATCATGTTGCATGAAACTTGGTTTAGAGTCCTAGAAACCACGTTGTTAGATGCTTCATAAGTTCGTGAAACTAGTACAAAGCTCATTGAGAATTTTATAAGCACTCATGTTGCATGAAACTTTGTTTAGAGTCCTAGAAACGCGTTGTTAGATGTTTCATAAGTTCGTCAAACTTGTACAGAGCTCATTGAGACACTTATAAGCACTCATGTTGCATGAAATTTGGTTTAGAGTCCTAGAAACGCGTTGTTAGATGTTTCATAAGTTTGTCAAACTTGTACAAAGCTCATCGAGACACTTATAAGCACTCATGTTGCATGAAACTTAGTTTAGATTCCTAGAAACCGCGTTGTTAGATGTTTCATAAGTTCGTAAAACTTGTACAAAGCTCATTGAGACACTTATAAGAACTCATGTTGCCTGAAACTTGGTTTAGAGTTCTAGAAACCACATTGTAAGATGTTTCATAAGTTCGTCAAACTAGTACAAAGCTCATTGAGACACTTATAAGCACTCATGTTGCATGACACTCATTTAAAGTCCTAGCAACCACATTGTTAGACGTTTCATAAGTTCGTCAAATTTTTACAAAGCTAGACATTGAGACACTTTATAAGCACTCATGACACTTTATAAGCACTCATGTTGCATTAGACTGGGTTTAGAGTACTAGAAACCGCGTTGTAAGATGTTTCATAAGTTCGTCAAACTAGTACAAAAATCATTGAGACACTTATAAGCACTCATGTTGCATGAAACTTCATTTAGAGTCCTAGAAACCGCGTTGTTAGATGTTTCTTAAGTTCGTCAAACTTGTACAAAGCTCATTGAGACACTTATAAGCACTCATGTTCCATGAAACTTAGTTTAGAGTCCTAGAAACCGCGTTGTTAGATGTTTCATAAGTTCGTTGAACTTGTACAAAGCTCATTGAGACACTTATAAGCACTCATGTTGGATTAAACTTGGTTTAGAGTCCTAGAAACCGCGTTGTTAGATGTTTCATAATTTCGTCGAACTAGTACAAAGCTCATTGAGACACTTATAAGCACTCATGTTGCATGAAACTTGGTTTAGAGCCCTAGAAACGAGTTGTTAGATGTTTCTTAAGTTCGTCAATCTTGTACAAAGCTCATTGAGACACTTATACGCACTCATGTTGCATGAAACTTGGTTTAGAGTCCTAGAAACGAGTTGTTAGATGTTTCATAAGTTCGTCAAACTAGTACAAAGCTCATTGAGACACTTATAAGCACTCATGTTGCATGCCACTTCGTTTAGAGTCTTAGAAACCGCTTTGTAGATGTTTCATAAGTTCGTCAAACTTGTACAAATATCATTGAGACACTTATAAGCCCTAATGTTGCATAAAACTTGGTTTAGAGTCCTAGAAACGCGTTGTTAGATGTTTCATAAGTTCGTCAAACTTGTACAAAACTCATTGAGACATTTATAAGCACTCATGTTGCATGAAACTTGGTTTAGAGCCCTAGAAACGAGTTGTTAGATGTTTCATAAATTCGTCAAACTAGTACAAAGCTCATTAATACACTTATAAGTACTCATGTTGCATGAAACTTAGTTTAGAGTCCTAGAAACCGCGTTGTTAGAAGTTTCATAAGTTCGTCGAACTTGTACAAAGCTCATTGAGACACTTTTAAGCACTCATGTTGCATGACACTTGGTTTAGAGTCCTAGAAACCGCGTTGTAAGATGTTTCATAAGTTCGTCAAACTAGTACAAAGCTCATTGAGACACTTATAAGCACTCATGTTGCATGACACTTCGTTTAGAGTCTTAGAAACCGCGTTGTTAGATGTTTCATAAGTTCGTAAAACTAGTACAAAGCTCATTGAGACAATTATAAGGACTCATGTTGCATGACACTTCGTTTAGAGTCTTAGAAACCGCGTTAATAGATGTTTCATAAGTTCGTCAAACTTGTACAAAACTCATTGAGACACTTATAAGCACTCATGTTGCATGAAACTTGGTTTAGAGCCCTAGAAACGAGTTGTTAGATGTTTCTTAAGTTCGTCAAACTTGTACAAAGCTCATTGAGACACTTATAAGCACTCATGTTGCATGAAACTTGGTTTAGAGTCCTAGAAACGAGTTGTTAGATGTTTCATAAGTTCGCCAAACTTGTACGAGCTCATTGAGACACTTATAAGCACTCATGTTGCATGCCACTTCGTTTAGAGTCTTAGAAACCGCTTTGTTAGATGTTTCATAAGTTCGTCAAATTTGTACAAAGCTCATTGAGACACTTATAAACACTAATGTTGCATAAAACTTGGTTTAGAGTCCTAGAAACGCGTTGTTAGATGTTTCATAAGTTCGTCAAACTTGAACAAAGCTCATTGAGACACTTATAAGAACTCATGTTGAAAGAAACTTAGTTTAGAGTCCTACAAACCGCGTTGTTAGATGTTTCATAAGTTCGTCAAACTAGTACAAAGCTCATTAATACACTTATAAGTACTCATGTTGCATGAAACTTAGTTTAGAGTCCTAGAAACCGCGTTGTTAGATGTTTCATAAGTTCGTCGTACTTGTACAAAGCTCATTGAGACACTTTTAAGCACTCATGTTGCATGAAACTTGGTTTAGAGTCCTAGAAACCGCGTTGTAAGATGTTTCATAAGTTCGTCAAACTAGTACAAATCTCATTGAGACACTTATAAGCACTCATGTTGCATGACACTTCGTTTAGAGTCTTAGAAACCGCGTTGTTAGATGTTTCATAAGTTCTTGAATCTAGTACAAAGCTCATTGAGACACTTATAAGCACTCATGTTGCATGAAACTTAGTTTAGAGTCCTAGAAATCGCGTTGTTAGATGTTTCATAACTTTGTCGAACTTGTACAAAGCTCATTGAGATACTTATAAGCACTCATGTTGCATGAAACTTGGTTTAGAGTCCTAGAAAACGCGTTGTAAGATGTTTCATAAGTTCGTCAAACTAGTACAAAGCTCATTGAGACACTTATAAGTACTCTTGTTGCATGACACTTCGTTTAGAGTCTTAGAAACCGCGTTGTTAGATGTTTCATAAGTTCGTCAAACTTGTACAAAGCTCATTGAGACACTTATAAGCACTCATGTTTCATAAGTTCGTCGAACTTGTACAAAGCTCATTGAGACACTTTTAAGCACTCATGTTGCATGACACTTGGTTTAGAGTCCTAGAAACCGCGTTGTAAGATGTTTCATAAGTTCGTCAAACTAGTACAAAGCTCATTGAGACACTTATAAGCACTCATGTTGCATGACACTTCGTTTAGAGTCTTAGAAACCGCGTTGTTAGATGTTTCATAAGTTCGTAAAACTAGTACAAAGCTCATTGAGACAATTATAAGGACTCATGTTGCATGACACTTCGTTTAGAGTCTTAGAAACCGCGTTAAGAGATGTTTCATAAGTTCGTCAAACTTGTACAAAACTCATTGAGACACTTATAAGCACTCATGTTGCATGAAACTTGGTTTAGAGCCCTAGAAACGAGTTGTTAGATGTTTCTTAAGTTCGTCAAACTTGTACAAAGCTCATTGAGACACTTATAAGCACTCATGTTGCATGAAACTTGGTTTAGAGTCCTAGAAACGAGTTGTTAGATGTTTCATAAGTTCGCCAAACTTGTACGAGCTCATTGAGACAATTATAAGCACTCATGTTGCATGCCACTTCGTTTAGAGTCTTAGAAACCGCTTTGTTAGATGTTTCATAAGTTCGTCAAACTTGTACAAAGCTCATTGAGACACTTATAAACACTAATGTTGCATAAAACTTGGTTTAGAGTCCTAGAAACGCGTTGTTAGATGTTTCATAAGTTCGTCAAACTTGAACAAAGCTCATTGAGACACTTATAAGAACTCATGTTGAAAGAAACTTAGTTTAGAGTCCTACAAACCGCGTTGTTAGATGTTTCATAAGTTCGTCAAACTAGTACAAAGCTCATTAATACACTTATAAGTACTCATGTTGCATGAAACTTAGTTTAGAGTCCTAGAAACCGCGTTGTTAGAAGTTTCATAAGTTCGTCGAACTTGTACAAAGCTCATTGAGACACTTTTAAGCACTCATGTTGCATGACACTTGGTTTAGAGTCCTAGAAACCGCGTTGTAAGATGTTTCATAAGTTCGTCAAACTAGTACAAAGCTCATTGAGACACTTATAAGCACTCATGTTGCATGACACTTCGTTTAGAGTCTTAGAAACCGCGTTGTTAGATGTTTCATAAGTTCGTAAAACTAGTACAAAGCTCATTGAGACAATTATAAGGACTCATGTTGCATGACACTTCGTTTAGAGTCTTAGAAACCGCGTTAATAGATGTTTCATAAGTTCGTCAAACTTGTACAAAACTCATTGAGACACTTATAAGCACTCATGTTGCATGAAACTTGGTTTAGAGCCCTAGAAACGAGTTGTTAGATGTTTCTTAAGTTCGTCAAACTTGTACAAAGCTCATTGAGACACTTATAAGCACTCATGTTGCATGAAACTTGGTTTAGAGTCCTAGAAACGAGTTGTTAGATGTTTCATAAGTTCGCCAAACTTGTACAGAGCTCATTGAGACACTTATAAGCACTCATGTTGCATGCCACTTCGTTTAGAGTCTTAGAAACCGCTTTGTTAGATGTTTCATAAGTTCGTCAAATTTGTACAAAGCTCATTGAGACACTTATAAACACTAATGTTGCATAAAACTTGGTTTAGAGTCCTAGAAACGCGTTGTTAGATGTTTCATAAGTTCGTCAAACTTGAACAAAGCTCATTGAGACACTTATAAGAACTCATGTTGAAAGAAACTTAGTTTAGAGTCCTACAAACCGCGTTGTTAGATGTTTCATAAGTTCGTCAAACTAGTACAAAGCTCATTAATACACTTATAAGTACTCATGTTGCATGAAACTTAGTTTAGAGTCCTAGAAACCGCGTTGTTAGATGTTTCATAAGTTCGTCGTACTTGTACAAAGCTCATTGAGACACTTTTAAGCACTCATGTTGCATGAAACTTGGTTTAGAGTCCTAGAAACCGCGTTGTAAGATGTTTCATAAGTTCGTCAAACTAGTACAAATCTCATTGAGACACTTATAAGCACTCATGTTGCATGACACTTCGTTTAGAGTCTTAGAAACCGCGTTGTTAGATGTTTCATAAGTTCTTGAATCTAGTACAAAGCTCATTGAGACACTTATAAGCACTCATGTTGCATGAAACTTAGTTTAGAGTCCTAGAAATCGCGTTGTTAGATGTTTCATAACTTTGTCGAACTTGTACAAAGCTCATTGAGATACTTATAAGCACTCATGTTGCATGAAACTTGGTTTAGAGTCCTAGAAAACGCGTTGTAAGATGTTTCATAAGTTCGTCAAACTAGTACAAAGCTCATTGAGACACTTATAAGTACTCTTGTTGCATGACACTTCGTTTAGAGTCTTAGAAACCGCGTTGTTAGATGTTTCATAAGTTCGTCAAACTTGTACAAAGCTCATTGAGACACTTATAAGCACTCATGTTTCATAAGTTCGTCGAACTTGTACAAAGCTCATTGAGACACTTTTAAGCACTCATGTTGCATGACACTTGGTTTAGAGTCCTAGAAACCGCGTTGTAAGATGTTTCATAAGTTCGTCAAACTAGTACAAAGCTCATTGAGACACTTATAAGCACTCATGTTGCATGACACTTCGTTTAGAGTCTTAGAAACCGCGTTGTTAGATGTTTCATAAGTTCGTAAAACTAGTACAAAGCTCATTGAGACAATTATAAGGACTCATGTTGCATGACACTTCGTTTAGAGTCTTAGAAACCGCGTTAAGAGATGTTTCATAAGTTCGTCAAACTTGTACAAAACTCATTGAGACACTTATAAGCACTCATGTTGCATGAAACTTGGTTTAGAGCCCTAGAAACGAGTTGTTAGATGTTTCTTAAGTTCGTCAAACTTGTACAAAGCTCATTGAGACACTTATAAGCACTCATGTTGCATGAAACTTGGTTTAGAGTCCTAGAAACGAGTTGTTAGATGTTTCATAAGTTCGCCAAACTTGTACGAGCTCATTGAGACACTTATAAGCACTCATGTTGCATGCCACTTCGTTTAGAGTCTTAGAAACCGCTTTGTTAGATGTTTCATAAGTTCGTCAAACTTGTACAAAGCTCATTGAGACACTTATAAACACTAATGTTGCATAAAACTTGGTTTAGAGTCCTAGAAACGCGTTGTTAGATGTTTCATAAGTTCGTCAAACTTGAACAAAGCTCATTGAGACACTTATAAGAACTCATGTTGAAAGAAACTTAGTTTAGAGTCCTACAAACCGCGTTGTTAGATGTTTCATAAGTTCGTCAAACTAGTACAAAGCTCATTAATACACTTATAAGTACTCATGTTGCATGAAACTTAGTTTAGAGTCCTAGAAACCGCGTTGTTAGAAGTTTCATAAGTTCGTCGAACTTGTACAAAGCTCATTGAGACACTTTTAAGCACTCATGTTGCATGACACTTGGTTTAGAGTCCTAGAAACCGCGTTGTAAGATGTTTCATAAGTTCGTCAAACTAGTACAAAGCTCATTGAGACACTTATAAGCACTCATGTTGCATGACACTTCGTTTAGAGTCTTAGAAACCGCGTTGTTAGATGTTTCATAAGTTCGTAAAACTAGTACAAAGCTCATTGAGACAATTATAAGGACTCATGTTGCATGACACTTCGTTTAGAGTCTTAGAAACCGCGTTAATAGATGTTTCATAAGTTCGTCAAACTTGTACAAAACTCATTGAGACACTTATAAGCACTCATGTTGCATGAAACTTGGTTTAGAGCCCTAGAAACGAGTTGTTAGATGTTTCTTAAGTTCGTCAAACTTGTACAAAGCTCATTGAGACACTTATAAGCACTCATGTTGCATGAAACTTGGTTTAGAGTCCTAGAAACGAGTTGTTAGATGTTTCATAAGTTCGCCAAACTTGTACAGAGCTCATTGAGACACTTATAAGCACTCATGTTGCATGCCACTTCGTTTAGAGTCTTAGAAACCGCTTTGTTAGATGTTTCATAAGTTCGTCAAATTTGTACAAAGCTCATTGAGACACTTATAAACACTAATGTTGCATAAAACTTGGTTTAGAGTCCTAGAAACGCGTTGTTAGATGTTTCATAAGTTCGTCAAACTTGAACAAAGCTCATTGAGACACTTATAAGAACTCATGTTGAAAGAAACTTAGTTTAGAGTCCTACAAACCGCGTTGTTAGATGTTTCATAAGTTCGTCAAACTAGTACAAAGCTCATTAATACACTTATAAGTACTCATGTTGCATGAAACTTAGTTTAGAGTCCTAGAAACCGCGTTGTTAGATGTTTCATAAGTTCGTCGTACTTGTACAAAGCTCATTGAGACACTTTTAAGCACTCATGTTGCATGAAACTTGGTTTAGAGTCCTAGAAACCGCGTTGTAAGATGTTTCATAAGTTCGTCAAACTAGTACAAATCTCATTGAGACACTTATAAGCACTCATGTTGCATGACACTTCGTTTAGAGTCTTAGAAACCGCGTTGTTAGATGTTTCATAAGTTCTTGAATCTAGTACAAAGCTCATTGAGACACTTATAAGCACTCATGTTGCATGAAACTTAGTTTAGAGTCCTAGAAATCGCGTTGTTAGATGTTTCATAACTTTGTCGAACTTGTACAAAGCTCATTGAGATACTTATAAGCACTCATGTTGCATGAAACTTGGTTTAGAGTCCTAGAAAACGCGTTGTAAGATGTTTCATAAGTTCGTCAAACTAGTACAAAGCTCATTGAGACACTTATAAGTACTCTTGTTGCATGACACTTCGTTTAGAGTCTTAGAAACCGCGTTGTTAGATGTTTCATAAGTTCGTCAAACTTGTACAAAGCTCATTGAGACACTTATAAGCACTCATGTTTCATAAGTTCGTCGAACTTGTACAAAGCTCATTGAGACACTTTTAAGCACTCATGTTGCATGACACTTGGTTTAGAGTCCTAGAAACCGCGTTGTAAGATGTTTCATAAGTTCGTCAAACTAGTACAAAGCTCATTGAGACACTTATAAGCACTCATGTTGCATGACACTTCGTTTAGAGTCTTAGAAACCGCGTTGTTAGATGTTTCATAAGTTCGTAAAACTAGTACAAAGCTCATTGAGACAATTATAAGGACTCATGTTGCATGACACTTCGTTTAGAGTCTTAGAAACCGCGTTAAGAGATGTTTCATAAGTTCGTCAAACTTGTACAAAACTCATTGAGACACTTATAAGCACTCATGTTGCATGAAACTTGGTTTAGAGCCCTAGAAACGAGTTGTTAGATGTTTCTTAAGTTCGTCAAACTTGTACAAAGCTCATTGAGACACTTATAAGCACTCATGTTGCATGAAACTTGGTTTAGAGTCCTAGAAACGAGTTGTTAGATGTTTCATAAGTTCGCCAAACTTGTACAGAGCTCATTGAGACACTTATAAGCACTCATGTTGCATGCCACTTCGTTTAGAGTCTTAGAAACCGCTTTGTTAGATGTTTCATAAGTTCGTCAAACTTGTACAAAGCTCATTGAGACACTTATAAACACTAATGTTGCATAAAACTTGGTTTAGAGTCCTAGAAACGCGTTGTTAGATGTTTCATAAGTTCGTCAAACTTGAACAAAGCTCATTGAGACACTTATAAGAACTCATGTTGAAAGAAACTTAGTTTAGAGTCCTACAAACCGCGTTGTTAGATGTTTCATAAGTTCGTCAAACTAGTACAAAGCTCATTAATACACTTATAAGTACTCATGTTGCATGAAACTTAGTTTAGAGTCCTAGAAACCGCGTTGTTAGATGTTTCATAAGTTCGTCGTACTTGTACAAAGCTCATTGAGACACTTTTAAGCACTCATGTTGCATGAAACTTGGTTTAGAGTCCTAGAAACCGCGTTGTAAGATGTTTCATAAGTTCGTCAAACTAGTACAAATCTCATTGAGACACTTATAAGCACTCATGTTGCATGACACTTCGTTTAGAGTCTTAGAAACCGCGTTGTTAGATGTTTCATAAGTTCTTGAATCTAGTACAAAGCTCATTGAGACACTTATAAGCACTCATGTTGCATGAAACTTAGTTTAGAGTCCTAGAAATCGCGTTGTTAGATGTTTCATAACTTTGTCGAACTTGTACAAAGCTCATTGAGATACTTATAAGCACTCATGTTGCATGAAACTTGGTTTAAAGTCCTAGAAAACGCGTTGTAAGATGTTTCATAAGTTCGTCAAACTAGTACAAAGCTCATTGAGACACTTATAAGTACTCTTGTTGCATGACACTTCGTTTAGAGTCTTAGAAACCGCGTTGTTAGATGTTTCATAAGTTCGTCAAACTTGTACAAAGCTCATTGAGACACTTATAAGCACTCATGTTGCATAAAACTTGGTTTAGAGTCCTAAAAACGCGTTGTTAGATGTTTCATAAGTTCGTCAAACTTGTATAAAGCTCATTGAAACACTTATAAAAGGTCATGTTGCATAAAACTTGGTTTAGAGTCCTAGCAACCACATTGTTAGACGTTTCATAAGTTCGTCAAACTTGTACCAAGCTGATTGAGAAACTTAAAGCACTCATGTTGCATGAAACTTGGTTTAGAGTCCAAGAAACGCGTTGTTAGATGTTTCATTAGTTCGTCAAACTTGTACAAAGCTCATTGGGACACTTGTAAGCACTCATGTTGCATGAAACTTAGTTTAGACTCCTAGAAACGACATTGTTAGATGTTTCATAAGTTCGTCACACTTGTACAAAGCTCATTGAGACACTTATAAGCACTCATATTGTTGCATGAAAATTGGTTTAGAGTCCTAGAAACCGCGTTGTAAGATGTTTCATAAATTTGTCGAACTAGTACAAAGCTCACTGAGACACTTATAAGTACTCATGTTGCATGACACTTCGTTTAGAGTCTTACAAACCGCGTTGTTAGATGTTTCATAAGTTCGTCAAACTTGTAAAAAGCTCATTGAGACACTTATAAGCACTCATGTTGCATAAAACTTGGTTTAGAGTCCTAAAAACGCGTTGTTAGATGTTTCATAAGTTCGTCAAACTTGTATAAAGCTCATTTAAACACTTATAAGCACTCATGTTGCATAAAACTTGGTTTAGAGTCCTAGCAACCATATTGTTAGACGTTTCATAAGTTCGTCAAACTTGTACAAAGCTGATTGAGAAACTTATAATCACTCATGTTGCATTAAACTTGGTTTAGAGTCCTAGAAACGTGTTGTTAGATGTTTCATTAGTTCGTCAAACATGTACAAAGCTCATTGAGACACTTATAAGAACTCATGTTGAAAGAAACTTGGTTTAGAGTCCTAGAAACCGTGTTGTTAGATGTTTCATAAGTTCGTCAAACTAGTACAAAGCTCATTGAGACACTTATAAGCACTCATGTTGCATGAAACTTAGTTTAGAATCCTAGAAACCGCATTGTTAGATGTTTCATAAGTTCGTAAAACTTGTACAAAGCTCATTGAGACACTTATAAGAACTCATGTTGCCTGAAACTTGGTTTAGAGTTCTAGAAACCACGTTGCAAGATGTTTCATAAGTTCGTCAAACTAGTACAAAGCTCATTGAGACACTTATAAGCACTCATGTTGCATGACACTTCGTTTAGAGTCTTACAAAACGCGTTGTTAGATGTTTCATAAGTTCGTCAAACTTGTACAAAGCTCATTGAGACATTTATAAGCACTTATGTTGCATAAAACTTGGTTTAGAGTCTTAGAAACGCTTTGTTAGATGTTTCATAAGTTCGTCAAACTTGTACAAAGCTCATTGAAACACTTATAAGCACTCATGTTGCATAAAACTTGGTTTAGAGTCCTAGCAACCACATTGTTAGACGTTTCATAAGTTCGTCAAATTTGTACAAAGCTCATTGAGACACTTTATAAGCACTCATGTTGCATTAAACTTGGTTTAGAGTACTAGAAACCGTGTTGTAAGATGTTTCATAAGTTCGTCAAACTAGTACAAAGCTCATTGAGACACTTATAAGCACTCATGTTGCATGAAACTTCGTTTAGAGTCCTACAAACCGCGTTGTTAGATGTTTCATAAGTTCATCAAACTTGTACAAAGCTCATTGAGACACTTATAAGCACTCATTTTGAATGAAACTTGGTTTAGAGTCCTAGAAACCGCGTTGTTAGATGTTTCATAAGTTCGTCGAACTAGTACAAAGCTCATTGAGACACTTATAAGCACTCATGTTGCATGAAACTTGGTTTAGAGCCCTAGAAACGAGTTGTTAGATGTTTCTTAAGTTCGTCAATCTTGTACAAAGCTCATTAAGACACTTATAAGCACTCATGTTGCATGAAACTTGGTTTAGAGTCCTAGAAACGAGTTGTTAGATGTTTCATAAGTTCGTCAAACTAGTACAAAGCTCATTGAGACACTTATAAGCACTCATGTTGCATGCCACTTCGTTTAGAGTCTTAGAAACCGCTTTGTTAGATGTTTCATAAGTTCGTCAAACTTGTACAAAGCTCATTGAGACACTTATAAGCACTAATGTTGCATAAAACTTGGTTTAGAGTCCTAGAAACGCGTTGTTAGATGTTTCATAAGTTCGTAAAACTTGAACAAAGCTCATTGAGACACTTATAAGAACTCATGTTGCATGACACTTCGTTTAGAGTCTTAGAAACCGCGTTGTTAGATGTTTCATAAGTTCGTAAAACTAGTACAAAGCTCATTGAGACAATGATAAGCAGTCATGTTGCATGAAACTTAGTTTAGAGTCCTAGAAATTGCGTTGTTAGATGGTTCATAAGTTTGTCGAACTTGTACAAAGCTCATTGAGACACTTATAAGCACTCATGTTGCATGAAACTTTGTTTAGAGTCCTAGAAACGGCATTGTTAGATGTTTCATAAGTTCGTCGAACTTGTACAAAGTTCATTGAGACACTTATAAGCACTCATGTTACATGAAACTTGGTTTAGTGTCCTAGAAACGCCTTGTTAGATGTAACATTAATTCGTCAAACTTGTACAAAGCTCATTGAGACACTTATAAGAACTCATGTTGAAAAAAACTTGGTTTAGAGTCCTAGAAACCGCGTTGTTAGATGTTTCATAAGTTCGTCAAACTAGTACAAAGCTCATTGGGACACTTATAAGCACTCATGTTGCATGAAACTAAGTTTAGAGTCCTCGAAACCGCGTTGTTAGATGTTTCATAAGTTCGTCACACTTATACAAAGCTCATTGATACACTTATAAGCACTCATGTTGCATGAAACTTGGTTTAGAGTCCTAGAAACCGCGTTGTAAGATATTTCATAAGTTCGTCAAACTAGTACAAAGCTCATTGAGACACTTATAAGTACTCTTGTTGCATGACACTTCGTTTAGAGTCTTAGAAACCGCGTTGTTAGATGTTTCATAAGTTCGTCAAACTTGTACAAAGCTCATTGAGACACTTATAAGCACTCATGTTGCATAAAACTTGGTTTAATGTCCTAAAAACGCGTTGTTAGATGTTTCATAATTTGTCAAACTTGTATAAAGCTCATTGAAACACTTATAAGCACTCATGTTGCATAAAACTTGGTTTAGAGTCCTAGCAACCACATTGTTAGACGTTTCATAAGTTCGTCAAACTTGTACAAAGCTGATTGAGAAACTTATAAGCACTCATGTTGCATGAAACTTGGTTTAGAATCCTAGAAATGCGTTGTTAGATGTTTCATTAGTTCGTCAAACTAGTACAAAGCTCATTAATACACTTATAAGTACTCATGTTGCATGAAACTTAGTTTAAAGTCCTAGAAACCGCGTTGTTAGAAGTTTCATAAGTTTGTCGAACTTGTACAAAGCTCATTGAGACACTTTTAAGCACTCATGTTGCATGACACTTGGTTTAGAGTCCTAGAAACCGCGTTGTAAGATGTTACATAAGTTCGTCAAACTAGTACAAAGCTCATTGAGACACTTATAAGCACTCATGTTGCATGACACTTCGTTTAGAGTCTTAGAAACCGCGTTGTTAGATGTTTCATAAGTTCGTAAAACTAGCACAAAGCTCATTGAGACAATTATAAGCACTCATGTTGCATGACACTTCGTTTAGAGTCTTAGAAACCGCGTTGTTAGATGTTTCATAAGTTCGTCAAACTTGTACAAAACTCATTGAGACACTTATAAGCACTCATGTTGCATGAAACTTGGTTTAGAGCCCTAGAAACGAGTTGTTAGATGTTTCTTAAGTTCGTCAAACTTGTACAAAGCTCATTGAGACACTTATAAGCACTCATGTTGCATGAAACTTGGTTTAGAGTCCTAGAAACGAATTGTTAGATGTTTCATAAGTTCGCCAAACTTGTACAAAGCTCATTGAGACACTTATAAGCACTCATGTTGCATGCCACTTCGTTTAGAGTCTTAGAAACCGCTTTGTTAGATGTTTCATCAGTTCGTCAAACTTGTACAAAGCTCATTGAGACACTTATAAACACTAATGTTGCATAAAACTTGGTTTAGAGTCCTAGAAACGCGTTGTTAGATGTTTCATAAGTTCGTCAAACTTGAACAAAGCTCATTGAGACACTTATAAGAACTCATGTTGAAAGAAACTTAGTTTAGAGTCCTACAAACCGCGTTGTTAGATGTTTCATAAGTTCGTCAAACTAGTACAAAGCTCATTAATACACTTATAAGTACTCATGTTGCATGAAACTTAGTTTAGAGTCCTAGAAACCGCGTTGTTAGATGTTTCATAAGTTCGTCGAACTTGTACAAAGCTCATTGAGACACTTTTAAGCACTCATGTTGCATGAAACTTGGTTTAGAGTCCTAGAAAGCGCGTTGTAAGATGTTTCATAAGTTCGTCAAACTAGTACAAAGCTCATTGAGACACGTATAAGCACTCATGTTGCATGACACTCCGTTTAGAGTCTTAGAAACCGCGTTGTTAGATGTTTCATAAGTTCTTAAATCTAGTAGAAAGCTCATTGAGACACTTATAAGCACTCATGTTGCATGAAACTTAGTTTAGAGTCCTAGAAATCGTGTTGTTAGATGTTTCATAACTTTGTCGAACTTGTACAAAGCTCATTGAGATACTTATAAGCACTCATGTTGCATGAAACTTGGTTTAGAGTCCTAGAAAACGCGTTGTAAGATGTTTCATAAGTTTGTCAAACTAGTACAAAGCTCATTGAGACACTTATAAGTACTCTTGTTGCATGACACTTCGTTTAGAGTCTTAGAAACCGCGTTGTTAGATGTTTCATAAGTTCGTCAAACTTGTACAAAGCTCATTGAGACACTTATAAGCACTCATGTTGCATAAAACTTGGTTTAGAGTCCTAAAAACGCGTTGTTAGATGTTTCATAAGTTCGTCAAACTTGTATAAAGCTCATTGAAACACTTATAAAAGCTCATGTTGCATAAAACTTGGTTTAGAGTCCTAGCAACCACATTGTTAAACGTTTCATAAGTTCGTCAAACTTGTACCAAGCTGATTGAGAAACTTAAAGCACTCATGTTGCATGAAACTTGGTTTCAGAGTCCAAGAAACGCGTTGTTAGATGTTTCATTAGTTCGTCAAACTTGTACAAAGCTCATTGGGACACTTGTAAGCACTCATGTTGCATGAAACTTAGTTTAGACTCCTAGAAACGGCATTGTTAGATGTTTCATAAGTTCGTCACACTTGTACAAAGCTCATTGAAACACTTATAAGCACTCATATTGTTGCATGAAACTTGGTTTAGAGTCCTAGAAACGGCGTTGTAATATGTTTCATAAATTTGTCGAACTAGTACAAAGCTCACTGAGACACTTATAAGTACTCATGTTGCATGACACTTCTTTTAGAGTCTTACAAACCGCGTTGTTAGATGTTTCATAAGTTCGTCAAACTTGTAAAAAGCTCATTGAGACACTTATAAGCACTCATGTTGCATAAAACTTGGTTTAGAGTCCTAAAAACGCGTTGTTAGATGTTTCATAAGTTCGTCAAACTTGTATAAAGCTCATTTAAACACTTATAAGCACTCATGTTGCATAAAACTTGGTTTAGAGTCCTAGCAACCACATTGTTAGACGTTTCATAAGTTCGTCAAACTTGTACAAAGCTGATTGAGAAACTTATAAGCATTCATGTTGCATTAAACTTTGTTTAGAGTCCTAGAAACGCGTTGTTAGATGTTTCATTAGTTCGTCAAACATGTACAAAGCTCATTGAGACACTTATAAGAACTCATGTTGAAAGAAACTTTGTTTAGAGTCCTAGAAACTGTGTTGTTAGATGTTTCATAACTTCGTCAAACTAGTACAAAGCTCATTGAGACACTTATAAGCACTCATGTTGCATGAAACTTAGGTTAGATTCCTAGAAACCGCGTTGTTAGATGTTTCATAAGTTCGTAAAACTTGTACAAAGCTCATTGAGACACTTATAAGAAACTTGGTTTAGATGTTGCCTGAAACTTGGTTTAGAGTTCTAGAAACCACGTTGCAAGATGTTTCATAAGTTCGTCAAACTAGTACAAAGCTCATTGAGACACTTATAAGCACTCATGTTGCATGACACTTCGTTTAGAGTCTTAGAAAACGCGTTGTTAGATGTTTCATAAGTTCGTCAAACTTGTACAAAGCTCATTGAGACACTTATAAGCACTCATGTTGCATAAAACTTGGTTTAGAGTCCTAGAAACGCTTTGTTAGATGTTTCATAAGTTCGTCAAACTTGTACAAAGCTCATTGAAACACTTATAAGCACTCATGTTGCATAAAACTTGGTTTAGAGTCCTAGCAACCACATTGTTAGACGTTTCATAAGTTCGTCAAATTTGTACAAAGCTCATTGAGACACTTTATAAGCACTCATGTTGCATTAAAGTTGGTTTAGAGTACTAGAAACCGCGTTGTAAGATGTTTCATAAGTTCGTCAAACTAGTACAAAGCTCATTGAGACACTTATAAGCACTCATGTTGCATGAAACTTCGTTTAGAGTCCTACAAACCGCGTTGTTAGATGTTTCATAAGTTCGTCAAACTTGTACAAAGCTCATTGAGACACTTATAAGCACTCATGTTGAATGAAACTTGGTTTAGAGTCCTAGAAACCGCGTTGTTAGATGTTTCATAAGTTCGTCGAACTAGTACAAAGATCATTGAGACACTTATAAGCACTCATGTTGCATGAAACTTGGTTTAGAGCCCTAGAAACGAGTTGTTAGATGTTTCTTAAGTTCGTCAATCTTGTACAAAGCTCATTGAGACACTTATAAGCACTCATGTTGCATGAAACTTGGTTTAGAGTCCTAGAAACGAGTTGTTAGATGTTTCATAAGTTCGTCAAACTAGTACAAAGCTCATTGAGACACTTATAAGCACTCATGTTGCATGCCACTTCGTTTAGAGTCTTAGAAACCGCTTTGTTAGATGTTTCATAAGTTCGTCAAACTTGTACAAAGCTCATTGAGACACTTATAAGCACTAATGTTGCATAAAACTTGGTTTAGAGTCCTAGAAACGCGTTGTTAGATGTTTCATAAGTTCGTAAAACTTGAACAAAGCTCATTGAGACACTTATAAGAACTCATGTTGAAAGAAACTTAGTTTAGAGTCCTACAAACCGCGTTGTTAGATGTTTCATAAGTTCGTCAAACTAGTACAAAGCTCATTAATACACTTATAAGTACTCATGTTGCATGAAACTTAGTTTAGAGTCCTAGAAACCGCGTTGTTAGAAGTTTCATAAGTTCGTTGAACTTGTACAAAGCTCATTGAGACACTTTTAAGCACTCATGTTGCATGACAATTGGTTTAGAGTCCTAGAAACCGCGTTGTAAGATGTTTCATAAGTTCGTCAAACTAGTACAAATCTCATTGAGACACTTATAAGCACTCATGTTGCATGACACTTCGTTTAGAGTCTTAGAAACCGCGTTGTTAGATGTTTCATAAGTTCGTAAAACTAGTACAAAGCTCATTGAGACAATTATAAGCAGTCATGTTGTATGAAACTTAGTTTAGAGTCCTAGAAATCGCGTTGTTAGATGGTTCATAAGTTTGTCGAACTTGTACAAAGCTCATTGAGACACTTATAAGCACTCATGTTGCATGAAACTTTGTTTAGAGTCCTAGAAACGGCATTGTTAGATGTTTCATAAGTTCGTCGAACTTGTACAAAGTTCATTGAGACACTTATAAGCACTCATGTTACATGAAACTTGGTTTAGTGTCCTAGAAACGCCTTGTTAGATGTAACATTAATTCGTCAAACTTGTACAAAGCTCATTGAGACACTTATAAGAACTCATGTTGAAAGAAACTTGGTTTAGAGTCCTAGAAACCGCGTTGTTAGATGTTTCATAAGTTCGTCAAACTAGTACAAAGCTCATTGGGACACTTATAAGCACTCTTGTTGCATGAAACTAAGTTTAGAGTCCTAGAAACCGCGTTGTTAGATGTTTCATAAGTTCGTCACACTTATACAAAGCTCATTGATACACTTATAAGCACTCATGTTGCATGAAACTTGGTTTAGAGTCCTAGAAACCGCGTTGTAAGATATTTCATAAGTTCGTCAAACTAGTACAAAGCTCATTGAGACACTTATAAGTACTCTTGTTGCATGACACTTCGTTTAGAGTCTTAGAAACCGCGTTGTTAGATGTTTCATAAGTTCGTCAAACTTGTACAAAGCTCATTGAGACACTTATAAGCACTCATGTTGCATAAAACTTGGTTTAGAGTCCTAAAAACGCGTTGTTAGATGTTTCATAAGTTCGTCAAACTTGTATAAACCTCATTGAAACACTTATAAGCACTCATGTTGCATAAAACTTGGTTTAGAGTCCTAGCAACCACATTGTTAGACGTTTCATAAGTTCGTCAAACTTGTACAAAGCTGATTGAGAAACTTATAAGCACTCATGTTGCATGAAACTTGGTTTAGAATCCTAGAAACGCGTTGTTAGATGTTTCATTAGTTCGTCAAACTTGTACAAAGCTCATTGAGACACTTATAAGAACTCATGTTGAAAGAAACTTGGTTTAGAGTCCTAGAAACCGTGTTGTTAGATGTTTCATAAGTTCGTCAAACTAGTACAAAGCTCATTGAGACACTTGTAAGCACTCATGTTGCATGAAACTTAGTTTAGACTCCTAGAAACGGCATTGTTAGATGTTTCATAAGTTCGTCACACTTGTACAAAGCTCATTGAGACACTTATAAGCACTCATGTTGCATGAAACTTGGTTTAGAGTCCTAGAAACCGCGTTGTAAGATGTTTTATAAATTTGTCGAACTAGTACAAAGCTCATTGAGACACTTATAAGTACTCATGTTGCATGACACTTCGTTTAGAGTCTTACAAACCGCGTTGTTAGATGTTTCATAAGTTCGTCAAACTTGTACAAAGCTCATTGAGACACTTATAAGCACTCATGTTGCTTAAAACTTGGTTTAGAGTCCTAAAAACGCGTTGTTAGATGTTTCATAAGTTCGTCAAACTTGTATAAAGCTCATTGAAACACTTATAAGCACTCATGTTGCATAAAACTTGGTTTAGAGTCTTAGCAACCACATTGTTAGACGTTTCATAAGTTCGTCAAACTTGTACAAAGCTGATTGAGAAACTTATAAGCACTCATGTTGCATTAAACGAGAGTCCTAGAAACGCGTTGTTAGATGTTTCATTAGTTCGTCAAACTTGTACAAAGCTCATTGAGACACTTATAAGAACTCATGTTGAAAGAAACTTGGTTTAGAGTCCTAGAAACGCGTTGTTAGATGTTTCATTAGTTCGTCAAACTTGTACAAATCTCATTGAGACACTTATAAGAACTCATGTTGCATGACACTTCGTTTAGAGTCCTATAAACCGCGTTGTAAGAAGTTTCATAAGTTCGTCAAACTAGTACAAACCTCATTGAAACACTTATAAGCACTCATGTTGCATGACACTTCGTTTAGAGTCTTAGAAACCGCGTTTTAGTTGTTTCATAAGTTCGTCAAACTTGTACAAAGCTCACTGAGACACTTATAAGCACTCATGTTGCATGAAACTTAGTTTAGATTCCTAGAAACCGTGTTGTTAGATGTTTCATATGTTCGTAAAACTTGTACAAAGCTCATTGAGACACTTATAAGAACTCATTTTGCCTGAAACTGTTGGATTTTGGAGAGAATAGTGTATAGATCCGAGTTGGTTAGACTCGGATCTTGAGTGTATAGAAGCAAAGCAAGTGATGCTTTGTTCTTGAGTGTATAGAGAGAGTGTATTGTGTTTAGAAGAATGAGAGATTAAAAGCAAAGCTATTAGCTTGGTCTTTGAGAGATTTAGTGTTTAGAGTAGTGTATGAGAGATTTCAGATTGAGAGAGAATAAGAACAAGAGAGAGAATCATGTAAGTAGTATTAGGAAGAGAGGATAAAACCTCCTTAACATTACAAAGCACATACATGAAGCATTTATAGCCAAAATAGGCATATAGCCGTTATAGAGAGGGAAGGAGACATTTTGAATATTTAAACTCATGGAACACTTCTCCATAACCGCGTTCCTAGAAACCGCGTTGTTAGATGTTTCATAAGTTCTTAAAACTTGTACAAAGCTCATTGAGACACTTATAAGAACTCATGTTGCCTGAAACTTGGTTTAGAGTTCTAGAAACCACATTGTAAGATGTTTCATAAGTTCGTCAAACTAGTACAAAGCTTATTGAGACACTTATAAGCACTCATGTTGCATGACACTTCGTTTAGAGTCTTAGAAACCGTGTTGTTAGATGTTTCATAAGTTCGTCAAACTTGTACAAAGCTCATTGAGACACTTATAAGCACTCATGTTGCATAAAACTTGGTTTAGAGTCCTAGAAACGCGTTGTTAGATGTTTCATAAGTTCGTCAAACTTGTACAAAGCTCATTGAAACACTTATAAGCACTCATGTTGCATAAAACTTGGTTTAGAGTCCTAGCAACCACATTGTTAGACGTTTCATAAGTTCGTCAAACTTGTACAAAGCTGATTGAGAAACTTAAAAGCACTCATGTTGCATGAAACTTGGTTTAGAATCCTAGAAATGCGTTGTTAGATGTTTCATTAGTTCGTCAAACTAGTACAAAGCTCATTAATACACTTATAAGTACTCATGTTGCATGAAACTTAGTTTAAAGTCCTAGAAACCGCGTTGTTAGAAGTTTCATAAGTTTGTCGAACTTGTACAAAGCTCATTGAGACACTTTTAAGCACTCATGTTGCATGACACTTGGTTTAGAGTCCTAGAAACCGCGTTGTAAGATGTTACATAAGTTCGTCAAACTAGTACAAAGCTCATTGAGACACTTATAAGCACTCATGTTGCATGACACTTCGTTTAGAGTCTTAGAAACCGCATTGTTAGATGTTTCATAAGTTCGTAAAACTAGTACAAAGCTCATTGAGACAATTATAAGCACTCATGTTGCATGACACTTCGTTTAGAGTCTTAGAAACCGCGTTGTTAGATGTTTCATAAGTTCGTCAAACTTGTACAAAACTCATTGAGACACTTATAAGCACTCATGTTGCATGAAACTTGGTTTAGAGCCCTAGAAACGAGTTGTTAGATGTTTCTTAAGTTCGTCAAACTTGTACAAAGCTCATTGAGACACTTATAAGCACTCATGTTGCATGAAACTTGGTTTAGAGTCCTAGAAACGAATTGTTAGATGTTTCATAAGTTCGCCAAACTTGTACAAAGCTCATTGAGACACTTATAAGCACTCATGTTGCATGCCACTTCGTTTAGAGTCTTAGAAACCGCTTTGTTAGATGTTTCATAAGTTCGTCAAACTTGTACAAAGCTCATTGAGACACTTATAAACACTAATGTTGCATAAAACTTGGTTTAGAGTCCTAGAAACGCGTTGTTAGATGTTTCATAAGTTCGTCAAACTTGAACAAAGCTCATTGAGACACTTATAAGAACTCATGTTGAAAGAAACTTAGTTTAGAGTCCTACAAACCGCGTTGTTAGATGTTTCATAAGTTCGTCAAACTAGTACAAAGCTCATTAATACACTTATAAGTACTCATGTTGCATGAAACTTAGTTTAGAGTCCTAGAAACCGCGTTGTTAGATGTTTCATAAGTTCGTCGAACTTGTACAAAGCTCATTGAGACACTTTTAAGCACTCATGTTGCATGAAACTTGGTTTAGAGTCCTAGAAAGCGCGTTGTAAGATGTTTCATAAGTTCGTCAAACTAGTACAAAGCTCATTGAGACACGTATAAGCACTCATGTTGCATGACACTCCGTTTAGAGTCTTAGAAACCGCGTTGTTAGATGTTTCATAAGTTCTTAAATCTAGTACAAAGCTCATTGAGACACTTATAAGCACTCATGTTGCATGAAACTTAGTTTAGAGTCCTAGAAATCGCGTTGTTAGATGTTTCATAACTTTGTCGAACTTGTACAAAGCTCATTGAGATACTTATAAGCACTCATGTTGCATGAAACTTGGTTTAGAGTCCTAGAAAACGCGTTGTAAGATGTTTCATAAGTTTGTCAAACTAGTACAAAGCTCATTGAGACACTTATAAGTACTCTTGTTGCATGACACTTCGTTTAGAGTCTTAGAAACCGCGTTGTTAGATGTTTCATAAGTTCGTCAAACTTGTACAAAGCTCATTGAGACACTTATAAGCACTCATGTTGCATAAAACTTGGTTTAGAGTCCTAAAAACGCGTTGTTAGATGTTTCATAAGTTCGTCAAACTTGTATAAAGCTCATTGAAACACTTATAAAAGCTCATGTTGCATAAAACTTGGTTTAGAGTCCTAGCAACCACATTGTTAAACGTTTCATAAGTTCGTCAAACTTGTACCAAGCTGATTGAGAAACTTAAAGCACTCATGTTGCATGAAACTTGGTTTAGAGTCCAAGAAACGCGTTGTTAGATGTTTCATTAGTTCGTCAAACTTGTACAAAGCTCATTGGGACACTTGTAAGCACTCATGTTGCATGAAACTTAGTTTAGACTCCTAGAAACGACATTGTTAGATGTTTCATAAGTTCGTCACACTTGTACAAAGCTCATTGAAACACTTATAAGCACTCATATTGTTGCATGAAACTTGGTTTAGAGTCCTAGAAACCGCGTTGTAAGATGTTTCATAAATTTGTCGAACTAGTACAAAGCTCACTGAGACACTTATAAGTACTCATGTTGCATGACACTTCTTTTAGAGTCTTACAAACCGCGTTGTTAGATGTTTCATAAGTTCGTCAAACTTGTAAAAAGCTCATTGAGACACTTATAAGCACTCATGTTGCATAAAACTTGGTTTAGAGTCCTAAAAACGCGTTGTTAGATGTTTCATAAGTTCGTCAAACTTGTATAAAGCTCATTTAAACACTTATAAGCACTCATGTTGCATAAAACTTGGTTTAGAGTCCTAGCAACCACATTGTTAGACGTTTCATAAGTTCGTCAAACTTGTACAAAGCTGATTGAGAAACTTATAAGCACTCATGTTGCATTAAACTTGGTTTAGAGTCCTAGAAACGCGTTGTTAGATGTTTCATTAGTTCGTCAAACATGTACAAAGCTCATTGAGACACTTATAAGAACTCATGTTGAAAGAAACTTTGTTTAGAGTCCTAGAAACCTTGTTGTTAGATGTTTCATAACTTCGTCAAACTAGTACAAAGCTCATTGAGACACTTATAAGCACTCATGTTGCATGAAACTTAGGTTAGATTCCTAGAAACCGCGTTGTTAGATGTTTCATAAGTTCGTAAAACTTGTACAAAGCTCATTGAGACACTTATAAGAACTCATGTTGCCTGAAACTTGGTTTAGAGTTCTAGAAACCACGTTGCAAGATGTTTCATAAGTTCGTCAAACTAGTACAAAGCTCATTGAGGCACTTATAAGCACTCATGTTGCATGACACTTCGTTTAGAGTCTTAGAAAACGCGTTGTTAGATGTTTCATAAGTTCGTCAAACTTGTACAAAGCTCATTGAGACACTTATAAGCACTCATGTTGCATAAAACTTGGTTTAGAGTCCTAGAAACGCTTTGTTAGATGTTTCATAAGTTCGTCAAACTTGTACAAAGCTCATTGAAACACTTATAAGCACTCATGTTGCATAAAACTTGGTTTAGAGTCCTAGCAACCACATTGTTAGACGTTTCATAAGTTCGTCAAATTTGTACAAAGCTCATTGAGACACTTTATAAGCACTCATGTTGCATTAAAGTTGGTTTAGAGTACTAGAAACCGCGTTGTAAGATGTTTCATAAGTTCGTCAAACTAGTACAAAGCTCATTGAGACACTTATAAGCACTCATGTTGCATGAAACTTCGTTTAGAGTCCTACAAACCGCGTTGTTAGATGTTTCATAAGTTCGTCAAACTTGTACAAAGCTCATTGAGACACTTATAAGCACTCATGTTGAATGAAACTTGGTTTAGAGTCCTAGAAACCGCGTTGTTAGATGTTTCATAAGTTCGTCGAACTAGTACAAAGATCATTGAGACACTTATAAGCACTCATGTTGCATGAAACTTGGTTTAGAGCCCTAGAAACGAGTTGTTAGATGTTTCTTAAGTTCGTCAATCTTGTACAAAGCTCATTGAGACACTTATAAGCACTCATGTTGCATAAAACTTGGTTTAGAGTCCTAGAAACGCGTTGTTAGATGTTTCATAAGTTCGTAAAACTTGAACAAAGCTCATTGAGACACTTATAAGAACTCATGTTGAAAGAAACTTAGTTTAGAGTCCTACAAACCGCGTTGTTAGATGTTTCATAAGTTCGTCAAACTAGTACAAAGCTCATTAATACACTTATAAGTACTCATGTTGCATGAAACTTAGTTTAGAGTCCTAGAAACCGCGTTGTTAGAAGTTTCATAAGTTCGTTGAACTTGTACAAAGCTCATTGAGACACTTTTAAGCACTCATGTTGCATGACACTTGGTTTAGAGTCCTAGAAACCGCGTTGTAAGATGTTTCATAAGTTCGTCAAACTAGTACAAAGCTCATTGAGACACTTATAAGCACTCATGTTGCATGACACTTCGTTTAGAGTCTGAGAAACCGCGTTGTTAGATGTTTCATAAGTTCGTAAAACTAGTACAAAGCTCATTGAGACAATTATAAGCAGTCATGTTGCATGAAACTTAGTTTAGAGTCCTAGAAATCGCGTTGTTAGATGGTTCATAAGTTTGTCGAACTTGTACAAAGCTCATTGAGACACTTATAAGCACTCATGTTGCATGAAACTTAGTTTAGAGTCCTAGAAACGGCATTGTTAGATGTTTCATAAGTTCGTCGAACTTGTACAAAGTTCATTGAGACACTTATAAGCACTCATGTTACATGAAACTTGGTTTAGTGTCCTAGAAACGCCTTGTTAGATGTAACATTAATTCGTCAAACTTGTACAAAGCTCATTGAGACACTTATAAGAACTCATGTTGAAAGAAACTTTGTTTAGAGTCCTAGAAACCGCGTTGTTAGATGTTTCATAAGTTCGTCAAACTAGTACAAAGCTCATTGGGACACTTATAAGCACTCATGTTGCATGAAACTAAGTTTAGATTCCTAGAAACCGCGTTGTTAGATGTTTCATAAGTTCGTAAAACTTGTACAAAGCTCATTGAGACACTTATAAGAACTCATTTTGCCTCGAAACTCGTTGGATTTTGGAGAGAATAGTGTATAGATCCGAGTTGGTTAGACTCGGATCTTGAGTGTATAGAAGCAAAGCAAGTGATGCTTTGTTCTTGAGTGTATAGAGAGAGTGTATTGTGTTTAGAAGAATGAGAGATTAAGAGCAAAGCTATTAGCTTGGTCTTTGAGAGATTTAGTGTTTAGAGTAGTGTATGAGAGATTTCGGATTGAGAGAGAATAAGAACAAGAGAGAGAATCATGTAAGTAGTATTAGGAAGAGAGGATAAAACCTCCTTAACATTACAAAGCACATACATGAAGCATTTATAGCCAAAATAGGCATATAGCCGTTATAGAGAGGAAGGAGACATTTTGAATATTTAAACTCATGGAACACTTCTCCATAACCGCGTTCCTAGAAACCGCGTTGTTAGATATTTCATAAGTTCTTAAAACTTGTACAAAGCTCATTGAGACACTTATAAGAACTCATGTTGCCTGAAACTTGGTTTAGAGTTCTAGAAACCACATTGTAAGATGTTTCATAAGTTCGTCAAACTAGTACAAAGCTTATTGAGACACTTATAAGCACTCATGTTGCATGACACTTCGTTTAGAGTCTTAGAAACCGCGTTGTTAGATGTTTCATAAGTTCGTCAAACTTGTACAAAGCTCATTGAGACACTTATAAGCACTCATGTTGCATAAAACTTGGTTTAGAGTCCTAGAAACGCGTTGTTAGATGTTTCATAAGTTCGTCAAACTTGTACAAAGCTCATTGAAACACTTATAAGCACTCATGTTGCATAAAACTTGGTTTAGAGTCCTAGCAACCACATTGTTAGACGTTTCATAAGTTCGTCAAATTTGTACAAAGCTCATTGAGACACTTTATAAGCACTCATGTTGCATTAAACTTGGTTTATAGTACTAGAAACCGCGTTGTAAGATGTTTCATATGTTCGTCAAACTAGTACAAAAATCATTGAACACTTATAAGCACTCATGTTGCATGAAACTTCGTTTAGAGTCCTAGAAACCGCGTTGTTAGATGTTTCTTAAGTTCGTCAAACTTGTACAAAGCTCATTGAGACACTTATAAGCACTCATGTTCCATGAAACTTAGTTTAGAGTCCTACAAACCGCGTTGTTAGATGTTTCATAAGTTCGTCAAACTAGTACAAAGCTCATTAATACACTTATAAGTACTCATGTTGCATGAAACTTAGTTTAGAGTCCTAGAAACCGCGTTGTTAGAAGTTTCATAAGTTCGTTGAACTTGTACAAAGCTCATTGAGACACTTTTAAGCACTCATGTTGCATGACACTTGGTTTAGAGTCCTAGAAACCGCGTTGTAAGATGTTTCATAAGTTCGTCAAACTAGTACAAAGCTCATTGAGACACTTATAAGCACTCATGTTGCATGACACTTCGTTTAGAGTCTGAGAAACCGCGTTGTTAGATGTTTCATAAGTTCGTAAAACTAGTACAAAGCTCATTGAGACAATTATAAGCAGTCATGTTGCATGAAACTTAGTTTAGAGTCCTAGAAATCGCGTTGTTAGATGGTTCATAAGTTTGTCGAACTTGTACAAAGCTCATTGAGACACTTATAAGCACTCATGTTGCATGAAACTTAGTTTAGAGTCCTAGAAACGGCATTGTTAGATGTTTCATAAGTTCGTCGAACTTGTACAAAGTTCATTGAGACACTTATAAGCACTCATGTTACATGAAACTTGGTTTAGTGTCCTAGAAACGCCTTGTTAGATGTAACATTAATTCGTCAAACTTGTACAAAGCTCATTGAGACACTTATAAGAACTCATGTTGAAAGAAACTTTGTTTAGAGTCCTAGAAACCGCGTTGTTAGATGTTTCATAAGTTCGTCAAACTAGTACAAAGCTCATTGGGACACTTATAAGCACTCATGTTGCATGAAACTAAGTTTAGATTCCTAGAAACCGCGTTGTTAGATGTTTCATAAGTTCGTAAAACTTGTACAAAGCTCATTGAGACACTTATAAGAACTCATTTTGCCTGAAACTGTTGGATTTTGGAGAGAATAGTGTATAGATTCGAGTTGGTTAGACTCGGATCTTGAGTGTATAGAAGCAAAGCAAGTGATGCTTTGTTCTTGAGTGTATAGAGAGAGTGTATTGTGTTTAGAAGAATGAGAGATTAAGAGCAAAGCTATTAGCTTGGTCTTTGAGAGATTTAGTGTTTAGAGTAGTGTATGAGAGATTTCGGATTGAGAGAGAATAAGAACAAGAGAGAGAATCATGTAAGTAGTATTAGGAAGAGAGGATAAAACCTCCTTAACATTACAAAGCACATACATGAAGCATTTATAGCCAAAATAGGCATATAGCCGTTATAGAGAGGGAAGGAGACATTTTGAATATTTAAACTCATGGAACACTTCTCCATAACCGCGTTCCTAGAAACCGCGTTGTTAGATATTTCATAAGTTCTTAAAACTTGTACAAAGCTCATTGAGACACTTATAAGAACTCATGTTGCCTGAAACTTGGTTTAGAGTTCTAGAAACCACATTGTAAGATGTTTCATAAGTTCGTCAAACTAGTACAAAGCTTATTGAGACACTTATAAGCACTCATGTTGCATGACACTTCGTTTAGAGTCTTAGAAACCGCGTTGTTAGATGTTTCATAAGTTCGTCAAACTTGTACAAAGCTCATTGAGACACTTATAAGCACTCATGTTGCATAAAACTTGGTTTAGAGTCCTAGAAACGCGTTGTTAGATGTTTCATAAGTTCGTCAAACTTGTACAAAGCTCATTGAAACACTTATAAGCACTCATGTTGCATAAAACTTGGTTTAGAGTCCTAGCAACCACATTGTTAGACGTTTCATAAGTTCGTCAAATTTGTACAAAGCTCATTGAGACACTTTATAAGCACTCATGTTGCATTAAACTTGGTTTATAGTACTAGAAACCGCGTTGTAAGATGTTTCATATGTTCGTCAAACTAGTACAAAAATCATTGAACACTTATAAGCACTCATGTTGCATGAAACTTCGTTTAGAGTCCTAGAAACCGCGTTGTTAGATGTTTCTTAAGTTCGTCAAACTTGTACAAAGCTCATTGAGACACTTATAAGCACTCATGTTCCATGAAACTTAGTTTAGAGTCCTATAAACCGCGTTGTTAGATGTTTCATAAGTTCGTCAAACTTGTACAAAGCTCATTGAGACACTTATAAGCACTCATGTTGCATGAAACTTGGTTTAGAGTCCTAGAAACTGCGTTGTTAGATGTTTCATAAGTTCGTCGAACTTGTACAAAGCTCATTGAGACACTTTTAAGCACTCATGTTGCATGAAACTTGGTTTAGAGTCCTAGAAACCGCGTTGTAAGATGTTTCATAAATTCGTCAAACTAGTACAAAGCTCATTGAGACACTTATAAGCAATCATGTTGCATGACACTTCGTTTAGAGTCTTAGAAACCGCTTTGTTAGATGTTTCATAAGTTCGTCAAACTTGTACAAAGCTGATTGAGACACTTATACGCACTAATGTTGCATAAAACTTGGTTTAGAGTCCTAGAAACGCGTTGTTAGATATTTCATAAGTTCGTCAAACTTGAACAAAGCTCATTCAGACACTTATAAGAACTCATTTTGAAAGAAACTTAGTTTAGAGTCCTACAAACCGCATTGTTAGATGTTTCATAAGTTCGTCAAACTAGTACAAAGCTCATTAATACACTTATAAGTACTCATGTTGCATGAAACTTAGTTTAGAGTCCTAGAAACCGCGTTGTTAGATGTTTCATAAGTTCGTCGTACTTGTACAAATCTCATTGAGACACTTTTAAGCACTCATGTTGCATGAAACTTGGTTTAGAGTCCTAGAAAACGCGTTGTAAGATGTTTCATAAGTTCGTCAAACTAGAACAAAGCTCATTAATACACTTATAAGTACTCATGTTGCATGAAACTTAGTTTAGAGTCCTAGAAACCGCGTTGTTAGAAGTTTCATAAGTTTGTCGAACTTGTACAAAGCTCATTGAGACACTTTTAAGCACTCATGTTGCATGACACTTGGTTTAGAGTCCTAGAAACCGCGTTGTAAGATGTTTCATAAGTTCGTCAAACTAGTACAAAGCTCATTGAGACACTTATAAGCACTCATGTTGCATGACACTTCGTTTAGAGTCTTAGAAACCGCGTTGTTAGATGTTTCATAAGTTCGTAAAACTAGTACAAAGCTCATTGAGACAATTATAAGCACTCATGTTGCATGACACTTCGTTTAGAGTCTTAGAAATCGCGTTGTTAGATGTTTCATAAGTTCGTCAAACTTGTACAAAGCTCATTGAGACACTTATAAGCACTCATGTTGCATGAAACTTGGTTTAGAGCCCTAGAACGAGTTGTTAGATGTTTCTTAAGTTCGTCAATCTTGTACAAAGCTCATTGAGACACTTATAAGAACTCATGTTGAAAGAAACTTAGTTTAGAGTCCTACAAACCGCGTTGTTAGATGTTTCATAAGTTCGTCAAACTAGTACAAAGCTCATTAATACACTTATAAGTACTCATGTTGCATGAAACTTAGTTTAGAGTCTTAGAAACCGCGTTGTTAGAAGTTTCATAAGTTCGTCGAACTTGTACAAAGCTCATTGAGACACTTTTAAGCACTCATGTTGCATGACACTTGGTTTAGAGTCCTAGAAACCGCGTTGTAAGATGTTTCATAAGTTCGTCAAACTAGTACAAAGCTCATTGAGACACTTATAAGCACTCATGTTGCATGACACTTCGTTTAGAGTCTGAGAAACCGCGTTGTTAGATGTTTCATAAGTTCGTAAAACTAGTACAAAGCTCATTGAGACAATTATAAGCAGTCATGTTGCATGAAACTTAGTTTAGAGTCCTAGAAATCGCGTTGTTAGATGGTTCATAAGTTTGTCGAACTTGTACAAAGCTCATTGAGACACTTATAAGCACTCATGTTGCATGAAACTTAGTTTAGAGTCCTAGAAACGGCATTGTTAGATGTTTCATAAGTTCGTCGAACTTGTACAAAGTTCATTGAGACACTTATAAGCACTCATGTTACATGAAACTTGGTTTAGTGTCCTAGAAACGCCTTGTTAGATGTAACATTAATTCGTCAAACATGTACAAAGCTCATTGAGACACTTATAAGAACTCATGTTGAAAGAAACTTTGTTTAGAGTCCTAGAAACCGCGTTGTTAGATGTTTCATAAGTTCGTCAAACTAGTACAAAGCTCATTGGGACACTTATAAGCACTCATGTTGCATGAAACTAAGTTTAGATTCCTAGAAACCGCGTTGTTAGATGTTTCATAAGTTCGTAAAACTTGTACAAAGCTCATTGAGACACTTATAAGAACTCATTTTGCCTGAAACTGTTGGATTTTGGAGAGAATAGTGTATAGATCCGAGTTGGTTAGACTCGGATCTTGAGTGTATAGAAGCAAAGCAAGTGATGCTTTGTTCTTGAGTGTATAGAGAGAGTGTATTGTGTTTAGAAGAATGAGAGATTAAGAGAAAAGCTATTAGCTTGGTCTTTGAGAGATTTAGTGTTTAGAGTAGTGTATGAGAGATTTCGGATTGAGAGAGAATAAGAACAAGAGAGAGAATCATGTAAGTAGTATTAGGAAGAGAGGATAAAACCTCCTTAACATTACGAAACACATACATGAAGCATTTATAGCCAAAATAGGCATATAGCCGTTATAGAGAGGGAAGGAGACATTTTGAATATTTAAACTCATGGAACACTTCTCCATAACCGCGTTCCTAGAAACCGCGTTGTTAGATGTTTCATAAGTTCTTAAAACTTGTACAAAGCTCATTGAGACACTTATAAGAACTCATATTCCCTGAAACTTGGTTTAGAGTTCTAGAAACCACATTGTAAGATGTTTCATAAGTTCGTCAAACTAGTACAAAGCTTATTGAGACACTTATAAGCACTCATGTTGCATGACACTTCGTTTAGAGTCTTAGAAACCGCGATGTTAGATGTTTCATAAGTTCGTCAAACTTGTACAAAGCTCATTGAGACACTTATAAGCACTCATGTTGCATAAAACTTGGTTTAGAGTCCTAGAAACGCGTTGTTAGATGTTTCATAAGTTCGTCAAACTTGTACAAAGCTCATTGAAACACTTATAAGCACTCATGTTGCATAAAACTTGGTTTAGAGTCCTAGCAACCACACTGTTAGACGTTTCATAAGTTCGTCAAATTTGTACAAAGCTCATTGAGACACTTTATAAGCACTCATGTTGCATTAAACTTGGTTTAGAGTACTAGAAACCGCGTTGTAAGATGTTTCATAAGTTCGTCAAACTAGTACAAAAATCATTGAACACTTATAAGCACTCATGTTGCATGAAACTTCGTTTAGAGTCCTAGAAACCGCGTTGTTAGATGTTTCTTAAGTTCGTCAAACTTGTACAAGCTCATTGAGACACTTATAAGCACTCATGTTCCATGAAACTTAGTTTAGAGTCCTATAAACCGCGTTGTTAGATGTTTCATAAGTTCGTTGAACTTGTACAAAGCTCATTGAGACACTTATAAGCACTCATGTTGCATGAAACTTGGTTTAGAGTCCTAGAAACCGCGTTGTTAAATGTTTCATAAGTTCGTCGAACTTGTACAAAGCTCATTGAGACACTTTTAAGCACTCATGTTGCATGAAACTTGGTTTAGAGTCCTAGAAACCGCGTTGTAAGATGTTTCATAAATTCGTCAAACTAGTACAAAGCTCATTGAGACACTTATAAGCAATCATGTTGCATGACACTTCGTTTAGAGTCTTAGAAACCGCTTTGTTAGATGTTTCATAAGTTCGTCAAACTTGTACAAAGCTGATTGAGACACTTATACGCACTAATGTTGCATAAAACTTGGTTTAGAGTCCTAGAAACGCGTTGTTAGATATTTCATAAGTTCGTCAAACTTGAACAAAGCTCATTCAGACACTTATAAGAACTCATTTTGAAAGAAACTTAGTTTAGAGTCCTACAAACCGCATTGTTAGATGTTTCATAAGTTCGTCAAACTAGTACAAAGCTCATTAATACACTTATAAGTACTCATGTTGCATGAAACTTAGTTTAGAGTCCTAGAAACCGCGTTGTTAGATGTTTCATAAGTTCGTCGTACTTGTACAAAGCTCATTGAGACACTTTTAAGCACTCATGTTGCATGAAACTTGGTTTAGAGTCCTAGAAACCGCGTTGTAAGATGTTTCATAAGTTCGTCAAACTAGTACAAAGCTCATTGAGACACTTATAAGCACTCATGTTGCATGACACTTCGTTTAGAGTCTTAGAAACGGCGTTGATAGATGTTTCATAAGTTCTTAAAACTAGTACAAAGCTCATTGAGACACTTATAAGCACTCATGTTGCATGAAACTTAGTTTAGAGTCCTAGAAATCGCGTTGTTAGATGTTTCATAAGTTTGTCGAACTTGTACAAAGCTCATTGAGATACTTATAAGCACTCATGTTGCATGAAACTTGGTTTAGAGTCCTAGAAAACGCGTTGTAAGATGTTTCATAAGTTCGTCAAACTAGTACAAAGCTCATTGAGACACTTATAAGTACTCTTGTTGCATGACACTTCGTTTAGAGTCTTAGAAACCGCGTTGTTAGATGTTTCATAAGTTCTTAAAACTAGTACAAAGCTCATTGAGACACTTATAAGCACTCATGTTGCATGAAACTTAGTTTAGAGTCCTAGAAATCGCGTTGTTAGATGTTTCATAAGTTTGTCGAACTTGTACAAAGCTCATTGAGATACTTATAAGCACTCATGTTGCATGAAACTTGGTTTAGAGTCCTAGAAAACGCGTTGTAAGATGTTTCATAAGTTCGTCAAACTAGAACAAAGCTCATTAATACACTTATAAGTACTCATGTTGCATGAAACTTAGTTTAGAGTCCTAGAAACCGCGTTGTTAGAAGTTTCATAAGTTCGTCGAACTTGTACAAAGCTCATTGAGACACTTTTAAGCACTTATGTTGCATGACACTTGGTTTAGAGTCCTAGAAACCGCGTTGTAAGATGTTTCATAAGTTCGTCAAACTAGTACAAAGCTCATTGAGACACTTATAAGCACTCATGTTGCATGACACTTCGTTTAGAGTCTTAGAAACCGCGTTGTTAGATGTTTCATAAGTTCGTAAAACTAGTACAAAGCTCATTGAGACAATTATAAGCACTCATGTTGCATGACACTTCGTTTAGAGTCTTAGAAATCGCGTTGTTAGATGTTTCATAAGTTCGTCAAACTTGTACAAAGCTCATTGAGACACTTATAAGCACTCATGTTGCATGAAACTTGGTTTAGAGCCCTAGAAACGAGTTGTTAGATGTTTCTTAAGTTCGTCAATCTTGTACAAAGCTCATTGAGACATTTATAAGCACTCATGTTGCATGAAACTTGGTTTAGAGTCCTAGAAACGAGTTTTTAGATGTTTCATAAGTTCGTCAAACTAGTACAAAGCTCATTGAGACACTTATAAGCACTCATGTTGCATGCCACTTCGTTTAGAGTCTTAGAAACCGCTTTGTTAGATGTTTCATAAGTTCGTCAAACTTGTACAAAGCTCATTGAGACACTTATAAGCACTAATGTTGCATAAAACTTGGTTTAGAGTCCTAGAAACGCGTTGTGAGATGTTTCATAAGTTTGTAAAACTTGAACAAAGCTCATTGAGACACTTATAAGAACTCATGTTGAAAGAAACTTAGTTTAGAGTCCTACAAACCGCGTTGTTAGATGTTTCATAAGTTCGTCAAACTAGTACAAAGCTCATTAATACACTTATAAGTACTCATGTTGCATGAAACTTAGTTTAGAGTCCTAGAAACCGCGTTGTTAGAAGTTTCATAAGTTCGTCGAACTTGTACAAAGCTCATTGAGACACTTTTAAGCACTCATGTTGCATGACACTTGGTTTAGATTCCTAGAAACCGCGTTGTAAGATGTTTCATAAGTTCGTCAAACTAGTACAAAGCTCATTGAGACACTTATAAGCACTCATGTTGCATGACACTTCGTTTAGAGTCTGAGAAACCGCGTTGTTAGATGTTTCATAAGTTCGTAAAACTAGTACAAAGCTCATTGAGACAATTATAAGCAGTCATGTTGCATGAAACTTAGTTTAGAGTCCTAGAAATCGCGTTGTTAGATGGTTCATAAGTTTGTCGAACTTGTACAAAGCTCATTGAGACACTTATAAGCACTCATGTTGCATGAAACTTAGTTTAGAGTCCTAGAAACGGCATTGTTAGATGTTTCATAAGTTCGTCGAACTTGTACAAAGTTCATTGAGACACTTATAAGCACTCATGTTACATGAAACTTGGTTTAGTGTCCTAGAAACGCCTTGTTAGATGTAACATTAATTCGTCAAACTTGTACAAAGCTCATTGAGACACTTATAAGAACTCATGTTGAAAGAAACTTGGTTTAGAGTCCTAGAAACCGCGTTGTTAGATGTTTCATAAGTTCGTCAAACTAGTACAAAGCTCATTGGGACACTTATAAGCACTCATGTTGCATGAAACTAAGTTTAGATTCCTAGAAACCGCGTTGTTAGATGTTTCATAAGTTCGTAAAACTTGTACAAAGCTCATTGAGACACTTATAAGAACTCATGTTGCCTGAAACTGTTGGATTTTGGAGAGAATAGTGTATAGATCCGAGTTGGTTAGACTCGGATCTTGAGTGTATAGAAGCAAAGCAAGTGATGCTTTGTTCTTGAGTGTATAGAGAGAGTGTATTGTGTTTAGAAGAATGAGACATTAAGAGCAAAGCTATTAGCTTGGTCTTTGAGAGATTTAGTGTTTAGAGTAGTGTATGAGAGATTTCGGATTGAGAGAGAATAAAAACAAGAGAGAGAATCATGTAAGTAGTATTAGGAAGAGAGGATAAAACCTCCTTAACATTACAAAGCACATACATGAGGCATTTATAGCCAAAATAGGCATATAGCCGTTATAGAGAGGGAATGAGACATTTTGAATATTTAAACTCATGGAACACTTCTCCATAATATTGTCTTGTGACATAGTCGACTACATGTATCAACTACATTGTGATGTAGTCGACTATATGTCGCCAACGGCTCTATTTCAAACGGCTATAAAGGAAACACTACTTTGTCCTTCGGTCCATAACTCTAACGGCTCTTTAGTCTTCAGATGTAGTCGACTACATGAGTCAACTATATGTATCAACTACATTGTGATGTAGTCGACTACACGCCTCACCTATACTTTTCCTCTCTTGATGTATCTTGATCTAATGTCTTTGTAGGTTATCATTAGTCTTAATACTCCCCCTCAAGCTTAGCCCAATGAAATGGCTAAGATTGGACATTGCTAAACAAACCTCATTAAAACCCTTAGTAAGCAAAACCACTTGGGATAAAAGCACTACTAAGGGAAAAAGAGTGTAAGTCTTTGCAATAGGGGTCTTCTTAATCTTGGCCTTGATCTTCTTGACTTGGCCGAAACTCCCCCTTAAGATAGAACCGGTTTGATCTTCTTGACTTTGTCGTGTTCTTCAATAAGGGTTCTATGAACTCTTTTCAACAAGCTTCTTTGATCTTCTCGGCTTGTTGTAAGGATCTTGGATGCGTTCTTTGATTTGGGAAGTGACAAAGAAGCTTGTTGAAAGGATCTTGGATGCGTTCTTTGATTTGGGAAGTGACGCTTCTTCCTTGTTGACATGAGACCTTCTTGGTCTTCATCTCTTTGACTTGTTCTTCACGGCTTGTTCTTCACAAGCTTCAATGTGAAACTTGACAAGAAGCATAGTGACTTCCTTTCCTTCTCTTTTGTTTCTTCTTTGAGACTTCCTTCTTGCCTTTGGTCTACCACTCCTTTGAAGCTTCAAAGATCCAAGGAAATTAAGACTTAGTAAAGACAATTTGGATAAGGATAAGATTAATCTAAAGTCAATTTAGAACATTGATTTAAGCAATTCCTTTTAGCAAGTGATTGACCATAGACTTAAACAAGATAATGAGGTTTAGTTCTAGTCTAATGATTCCTATTAAGTATGTTAAAGAGAGGGTTTAGGGACAGCCTTTAGTTTGTAGAGGAATGACTTGTCCTTGTAGTCGCATCTAGGTTTGAGCTTTGGCTTCTTCTTGAAGTCTTGCTTCCTTCTTTGTGCGATTGGAACAAGGATTTGTCGGAGTATTTTGGCTTTATCTCTTGATAGATGCATAAGCCGAGTAACAAGATTAGGCCTTGCACTTGGTAGTTTCTTTGGCCGATAGTGAGTAGAGCCGATTGGTCATGTTGATTCATCGGTCTCTTTCTAGAACATGAGTGGCTCGGTTTAGTCTTTGCCATGTACTTGTCCGAGCCTAGTGTTGATGGAGTGGTTCGTTCTTGTCATTGCTAGAGACATAGCCGAGCCACACGATGATGATGATGATGGTCTTGCTTCTTGTAGAGGCTTGACCGAATGATTGATGAGAGCTCTTTACATCTTGGGACACTTTTGCATTCTCCAAGTGTATTTAGCCAAATGATGGTTCTTCTTTGCTTCAAAGTGACATTGGCCTTGTATCTTGTTGGTACTTAAGCCGAGATGGATTGGTAGATTGTGGAGGCTTCGTCCTTCTTGGTACTTTAGCCGAGAGTGAGAGCTTTGTATTGACTTCGTCCTTCTTGGTACTTTAGTCAATACTTAGCCGGATTGGTGGTAGTGGTAGCTTAGTCCTTCTTGATACTTTGGCCGAGTTTGTTGGTGGTTGAGTGGAGGTCTTTGACTTGCTATATCTTGACCAAATGTTGATGATAAGATGGATCGGCTTGCTCTTGTAGAAGATGTGGCCGAGTGATGATGAATTGAGTTGATCTTGATCGTCGAAGGATCTTTAACCAATGGATTGGTGACCTTGTCTTTGCTAGAGACTTTGGTCAAGTGTCAAGTGATGGAGATTGGTGGCTTTAGCTCTTGGTAGATGCTTTGCCGAGTGATTAGCTTCCATTTGATAATGATGAGTTGTGTGATTTAACACTTCTTCTCCCCCCTTCATGATTAAGATGGAAGGCATGAACTATTTCCCTTTCTCGGCTTTGTTCTTCACAAGCTTCATGAGAAAGGATTCTCATTAATCCTTTGGATACCTTCATGGCTTCTTTCATTCTTCTCTTTACTCCTCTTGTCTTTAACACTTCCTTGTTACCTCTTTATGCTTAGGGGCTTTCATGATGATCTTTTTAAGTCCTTAGACACGATAATCCTACATCATATCAAAGACACAAAATTGATCTTAGTTTCATGAATAACCGGCACAAGATAATAACTTTAAACACTTCACAAACTATTGATCAACCATCCACAAGTACAAGCAAGAAAGCAAGAGAGGGTTAAAGACAATAGTTCAATATGTTCCCTATGCCTTTTGAAAACCCGAGAATATTATGCAATCTAACAAGTTCAAGTTTTGGTCTTATAGTTTTTGAAATTGACAAACAAATTTCTAAGTGATCTAAGGCATATAACAATTTCAAGCACACATGAACACTTAGACAAGTATCTAATAATATAAATAAGGGAGTAAAGAGGGTTTAGAAATGACCTTTTTAAATGGTAAAGCGGAGAAGTCATTATACTCTCTAGAGCACCTATATGGTTAGTCCATGATAGAGTTTATGACTTTTCTAAGAATATCTCTTGATTGCTTCATACCTACACATAGATAAAGGTTAGGTAGCAAGAGTCTTTTGCTTATGGCTTCTTGCCATAGAGACTTTGAAAGGGACCATGGTCTTTAGTGCACAATGGCGGACCATGATCTTAAAACACACAAACAAGATTCATTGTAACTTGATAGCTTTCATAGCTTAGTTACTCATCTTGTATCATTAACTTAAGTGCACATAGGCGGTTTATGACAACAAACATAGATCTTCATTCCATCTTCACCTTATATAGATGTTAATGTAGTGACTCATTTCCCCATAAGTGTAAAATTGGATTCATCATGATTTTTAAAATATCATCTTTTATAAAATCATGGCTCTCTTTTAGACTTATGTTAACCGAGGGACTAAGAGATTCATCAAGCTCACGGTGTTATCAAACACTTGAGGATGCTCGGTTCTCTTTCCTCTAAGAGAGTATCGGATACACAAAGATCTTATATGCTCTATCACAAGCGGATCTTGGTTCCTTACCCTTTGTTAAACCGAAGATCTTTTGGATTAACCAAGGTTTTAAGTTCACTTAGTCTTTCACCAAGATTCAAACCACTTCACCAAACAAGGACTAGTGATTTGGTCTTAGACAAAGACATAAGTGGACCTTGTATCCTAGATCTTTCAAAGACAATGTAGTTGAGTCATGTAGTCGACTATGTCACATGACTACATGACAACTGAGTCTTGGAGATTTAAATTCGGACATGCTTTTAACTGAAACTTTCATGGTATTGGATTCATCAAGGTTCTTTTAGAAGCCATGGTTCTCATCCATTAGTCTTGGGTTAGACAATGACCTTAAAGAACAATACAACCAAAACTATCATGTAGCTAGACCTTGTTGATTTATGCTAACAATGATTGTGTTTTGATTGTCTTGTACTTACCAAGGAAATTGGATTCAACATGTCCTTTTCTCACTAAGAGTTAAGTGGATCATGGTTCACTTTCCAAAGGTCTTGTTCGAAGCATAAAAGGAAAGAGTTTTGGATTCATCAAGCGGCTTTGGACTCATAAGAGTGAGCACACAAGGTTCACATTCTTTTGACTCGCAAGGTTCAAGTTTTGGTCTTGAATCCTTGTTCATTGTCTAAAAGCCGAAGTCATTGGGATCTTGGATTCATCAAGGTTCCTTTGAACTCATAAGAGTAAGGAAACCATGGTTCTCATCCATAACATTCGGTTTACTCAAGATCTTGATAGGATTTGGATTCAACAAGCTCTCTTTATCTCATATGAGTAAAGGGAAACTTGGTTCTCTTCCTTGAGATCTAATTCAGGTTTTGATCTTGATTAGTCTCGGATCTAGAGGTAACTAAACACACAAAGAAGAAAAGAGGGGATTCGGATTCATCAAGCTCTTACATTCATAGGAGCAAAGTAGCTTGGTTCTCTTCCTCCTCAAGAACTAAGCTTGCGGATTAGCCTAGGTAGAAGGAGCTTCATGCTCTGATACCATGTTGGATTTTGGAGAGAATAGTGTATAGATCCGAGTTGGTTAGACTCGGATCTTGAGTGTATAGAAGCAAAGCAAGTGATGCTTTGTTCTTGAGTGTATAGAGAGAGTGTATTATGTTTAGAAGAATGAGGGATTAAGAGCAAAGCTATTAGCTTGGTCTTTGAGAGATTTAGTGTTTAGAGTAGTGTATGAGAGATTTCGGATAGAGAGAGAATAAGAACAAGAGAGAGAATCATGTAAGTAGTATTAGGAAGAGAGGAAAAAACCTCCTTAACATTACAAAGAACATACATGAGGCATTTATAGCCAAAATAGGCATATAGCCGTTATAGAGAGGGAAGGAGACATTTTGAATATTTAAACTCATGGAACACTTCTCCATAATATAGTCATGTGACATAGTCGACTACATGTATCAACTACAATGTGATGTAGTCGACTATATGTCACCAACGGCTCTATTTCAAACGGCTATAAAGGAAACACTCCTTTGTCCTTCGGTCCATAACTCTAACGGCTATTTAGTCTTCAGATGTAGTGGACTACATGACTCAACTATATGTATCAACTACATTGTGATGTAGTCGACAACACGCCTCACCTATACTTTTCCTCTCTTGATGTATCTTGATCTAATGCCTTTGTAGATTATCATTAGTCTTAATAGAAACTTGGTTTAGAGTTCTAGAAACCACGTTGTAAGATGTTTCATAAGTTCGTCAAACTAGTACAAAGCTCATTGAGACACTTGTAAGCACTCATGTTGCATGACACTTCGTTTAGAGTCTTAGAAACCGCGTTGTTAGATGTTTCATGAGTTCGTCAAACTTGTACAAAGCTCATTGAGACACTTATAAGTACTCATGTTGCATAAAACTTGGTTTAGAGTCCTAGAAACGCGTTGTTAGATGTTTCATAAGTTCGTCAAACTTGTACTAAGCTCATTGAAACACTTATAAACACTCATGTTGCATAAAACTTGGTTTAGAGTCCTAGCAACCACATTGTTAGACGTTTCATAAGTTCGTCAAATTTGTACAAAGCTCATTGAGACACTTTTTAAGCACTCATGTTGCATGAAACTTGGTTTAGAGTACTAGAAACCGCGTTGTAAGATGTTTCATAAGTTCGTCAAACTAGTACAAAGCTCATTGAGACACTTATAAGCACTCATGTTGCATGAAACTTCGTTTAGAGTCCTAGAAACCGCGTTGTTAGATGTTTCATAAGTTCGTCAAACTTGTACAAAGCTCATTGAGACACTTATAAGCACTCATGTTCCATGAAACTTAGTTTAGAGTCCTAGAAACCGCGTTGTTAGATGTTTCATAAGTTCGTTGAACTTGTACAAAGCTCATAGAGACACTTATAAGCACTCATGTTGCATGAAACTTGGTTTAGAGTCCTAGAAACCGCGTTGTTAGATGTTTCATAAGTTCGTCGAACTAGTACAAAGCTCATTGAGACACTTATAAGCACTCATGTTGCATGAAACTTGGTTTAGAGCCCTAGAAACGAGTTGTTAGATGTTTCTTAAGTTTGTCAATCTTGTACAAAGCTCATTGAGACACTTATAAGCACTCATGTTGCTTGAAACTTGGTTAAGAGTCCTAGAAACGAGTTGTTAGATGTTTCATAAGTTCGTCAAACTAGTACAAAGCTCATTGAGACACTTATAAGCACTCATGTTGCATGCCACTTCGTTTAGAGTCTTAGAAACCGCTTTGTTAGATGTTTCATAAGTTCGTCAAACTTTTACAAAGCTCATTGAGACACTTATAAGCACTAATGTTGCATAAAACTTGGTTTAGAGTCCTAGGAACGCGTTGATAGATGTTTCATAATTCATCAAACTTGAACAAAGCTCATTGAGACACTTATAAGAACTCATGTTGAAAGAAACTTAGTTTAGAGTCCTACAAACCGCGTTGTTAGATGTTTCATAAGTTCGTCAAACTAGTACAAAGCTCATTAATACACTTATAAGTACTCATGTTGCATGAAACTTAGTTTAGAGTCCTAGAAACCGCGTTGTTAGATGTTTCATAAGTTCGTCGAACTTGTACAAAGCTCATTGAGACACTTTTAAGCACTCATGTTTCATGAAACTTGGTTTAGAGTCCTAGAAACCGCGTTGTAAGATGTTTCATAAGTTCGTCAAACTACTACAAAGTTCATTGAGACACTTATAAGCCCTCATGTTGCATGACACTTCGTTTAGAGTCTTAGAAAACCGCGTTGTTAGATGTTTCATAAGTTCGTAAAACTAGTACAAAGCTCATTGAGACACTTATAAGCACTCATGTTGCATGACACTTCGTTTAGAGTCTTAGAAACCGCGTTGTTAGATGTTTCATAAGTTCGTCAAACTTGTACAAAGCTCATTGAGACATTTATAAGCACTCATGTTGCATAAAACTTGGTTTAGAGTCTTAGAAACGCGTTGTTAGATGTTTCATAAGTTCGTCAAACTTGTACAAACTCATTGAGACACTTATAAGCACTCATGTTTCATAAAACTTGGTTTAGAGTCCTAGCAACCACATTGTTAGACGTTTCATAAGTTCGTCAAACTAGTACAAAGCTCATTGAGACACTTATAAGCACTCATGTTGCATGAAACTTGGTTTAGAGTCCTAGAAACCGCGTTGTAAGATGTTTCATAAGTTTGTCAAACTAGTACAAAGCTCATTGAGACACTTATAAGCACGCATGTTGCATGACACTTCGTTTAGAGTCTTAGAAACCGCGTTGTTAGATGTTTCATAAGTTCGTCAAACTTGTACAAAGCTCATTGAGACATTTATAAGCACTCATGTTGCATAAAACTTGGTTTAGAGTCTTAGAAACGCGTTGTTAGATGTTTCATAAGTTCGTCAAACTTGTACAAACTCATTGAGACACTTATAAGCACTCATGTTTCATCAAACTTGGTTTAGAGTCCTAGCAACCACATTGTTAGACGTTTCATAAGTTCGTCAAACTAGTACAAAGCTCATTGAGACACTTATAAGCACTCATGTTGCATGAAACTTAGTTTAGAGTCCTAGAAACGGCATTGTTAGATGTTTCATAAGTTCGTCGAACTTGTACAAAGTTCATTGAGACACTTATAAGCACTAATGTTATATGAAACTTGGTTAAGTGTCCTAGAAACGCCTTGTTAGATGTATCATTAATTCGTCAAACTTGTACAAAGCTCATTGAGACACTTATAAGAACTCATGTTGAAAGAAACTTGGTTTAGAGTCCTAGAAACCGCGTTGTTAGATGTTTCATAAGTTCGTCAAACCAGTACAAAGCTTATTGAGACACTTATACGCACTCATGTTGCATGAAACTAAGTTTAGAGTCCTAGAAACCGCGTTTGTAGATGTTTCATAAGTTCGTCACACTTGTACAAAGCTCATTGAGACACTTATAAGCACTCATGTTGCATGCCACTTCGTTTAGAGTCTTAGAAACCGCTTTGTTAGATGTTTCATAAGTTCGTCAAACTTTTACAAAGCTCATTGAGACACTTATAAGCACTAATGTTGCATAAAACTTGGTTTAGAGTCCTAGGAACGCGTTGATAGATGTTTCATAATTCATCAAACTTGAACAAAGCTCATTGAGACACTTATAAGAACTCATGTTGAAAGAAACTTAGTTTAGAGTCCTACAAACCGCGTTGTTAGATGTTTCATAAGTTCGTCAAACTAGTACAAAGCTCATTAATACACTTATAAGTACTCATGTTGCATGAAACTTAGTTTAGAGTCCTAGAAACCGCGTTGTTAGATGTTTCATAAGTTCGTCGAACTTGTACAAAGCTCATTGAGACACTTTTAAGCACTCATGTTTCATGAAACTTGGTTTAGAGTCCTAGAAACCGCGTTGTAAGATGTTTCATAAGTTCGTCAAACTACTACAAAGTTCATTGAGACACTTATAAGCCCTCATGTTGCATGACACTTCGTTTAGAGTCTTAGAAACCGCGTTGTTAGATGTTTCATAAGTTCGTAAAACTAGTACAAAGCTCATTGAGACACTTATAAGCACTCATGTTGCATGACACTTCGTTTAGAGTCTTAGAAACCGCG
Organism: Cochlearia excelsa; assembly: GCA_963556525.1. Classification (NCBI taxonomy): domain Eukaryota; kingdom Viridiplantae; phylum Streptophyta; class Magnoliopsida; order Brassicales; family Brassicaceae; genus Cochlearia; species Cochlearia excelsa. The sequence goes on along the minus strand of OY748327.1, from coordinate 29,732,644 downwards.
TTGTTAGATGTTTCATAAGTTCGTCAAACTTGTACAAAGCTCATTGAGACATTTATAAGCACTCATGTTGCATAAAACTTGGTTTAGAGTCTTAGAAACGCGTTGTTAGATGTTTCATAAGTTCGTCAAACTTGTACAAACTCATTGAGACACTTATAAGCACTCATGTTTCATAAAACTTGGTTTAGAGTCCTAGCAACCACATTGTTAGACGTTTCATAAGTTCGTCAAACTAGTACAAAGCTCATTGAGACACTTATAAGCACTCATGTTGCATGAAACTTGGTTTAGAGTCCTAGAAACCGCGTTGTAAGATGTTTCATAAGTTTGTCAAACTAGTACAAAGCTCATTGAGACACTTATAAGCACGCATGTTGCATGACACTTCGTTTAGAGTCTTAGAAACCGCGTTGTTAGATGTTTCATAAGTTCGTCAAACTTGTACAAAGCTCATTGAGACATTTATAAGCACTCATGTTGCATAAAACTTGGTTTAGAGTCTTAGAAACGCGTTGTTAGATGTTTCATAAGTTCGTCAAACTTGTACAAACTCATTGAGACACTTATAAGCACTCATGTTTCATCAAACTTGGTTTAGAGTCCTAGCAACCACATTGTTAGACGTTTCATAAGTTCGTCAAACTAGTACAAAGCTCATTGAGACACTTATAAGCACTCATGTTGCATGAAACTTAGTTTAGAGTCCTAGAAACGGCATTGTTAGATGTTTCATAAGTTCGTCGAACTTGTACAAAGTTCATTGAGACACTTATAAGCACTAATGTTATATGAAACTTGGTTAAGTGTCCTAGAAACGCCTTGTTAGATGTATCATTAATTCGTCAAACTTGTACAAAGCTCATTGAGACACTTATAAGAACTCATGTTGAAAGAAACTTGGTTTAGAGTCCTAGAAACCGCGTTGTTAGATGTTTCATAAGTTCGTCAAACCAGTACAAAGCTTATTGAGACACTTATAAGCACTCATGTTGCATGAAACTAAGTTTAGAGTCCTAGAAACCGCGTTTGTAGATGTTTCATAAGTTCGTCACACTTGTACAAAGCTCATTGAAACACTTATAAGCACTCATGTTGCATGAAACTTGGTTTAGAGTCCTAGAAACCGCGTTGTTAGATGTTTCATAAGTTTGTCGAACTAGTACAAAGCTCATTGAGACACTTATAAACACTCATGTTGCATGAAACTTGGTTTAGAGCCCTAGAAACGAGTTGTTAGATGTTTCTTAAGTTTGTCAATCTTGTACAAAGCTCATTGAGACACTTATAAGCACTCATGTTGCTTGAAACTTGGTTAAGAGTCCTAGAAACGAGTTGTTAGATGTTTCATAAGTTCGTCAAACTAGTACAAAGCTCATTGAGACACTTATAAGCACTCATGTTGCATGCCACTTCGTTTAGAGTCTTAGAAACCACTTTGTTAGATGTTTCATAAGTTCGTCAAACTTGTACAAAGCTGATTGAGACACTTATAAGCACTAATGTTGCATAAAACTTGGTTTAGAGTCCTAGAAACGCGTTGATAGATGTTTCATAATTCATCAAACTTGAACAAAGCTCATTGAGACACTTATAAGAACTCATGTTGAAAGAAACTTAGTTTAGAGTCCTACAAACCGCGTTGTTAGATGTTTCATAAGTTCGTCAAACTAGTACAAAGCTCATTAATACACTTATAAGTACTCATGTAGCATGAAACTTAGTTTAGAGTCCTAGAAACCGCGTTGTTAGATGTTTCATAAGTTCGTCGAACTTGTACAAAGCTCATTGAGACACTTTTAAGCACTCATGTTTCATGAAACTTGGTTTAGAGTCCTAGAAACCGCGTTGTAAGATGTTTCATATGTTCGTCAAACTACTACAAATTTCATTGAGACACTTATAAGCCCTCATGTTGCATGACACTTCGTTTAGAGTCTTAGAAACCGAGTTGTTAGATGTTTCATAAGTTCGTAAAACTAGTACAAAGCTCATTGAGACACTTATAAGCACTCATGTTGCATGAAACTTAGTTTAGAGTCCTAGAAATCGCGTTGTTAGATGTTTCATAAGTTTGTCGAACTTGTACAAAGCTCATTGAGACACTTATAAGCACTCATGTTGCGTGAAACTTGGTTTAGAGTCCTAGAAACCGCATTGTAAGATGTTTCATAAGTTTGTCAAACTAGTACAAAGCTCATTGAGACACTTATAAGCACTCATGTTGCATGACACTTCGTTTAGAGTCTTAGAAACCGCGTTGTTAGATGTTTCATAAGTTCGTCAAACTTGTACAAAGCTCATTGAGACATTTATAAGCACTCATGTTGCATAAAACTTGGTTTAGAGTCTTAGAAACACGTTGTTAGATGTTTCATAAGTTCGTCAAACCTGTATAAAGCTCATTGAGACAATTATAAGCACTCATGTTGCATAAAACTTGGTTTAGAGTCCTAGCAACCACATTGTTAGACGTTTCATAATTTCGTCAAACTAGTACAAAGCTCATTGAGACACTTATAAGCACTAATGTTGCATGAAACTTAGTTTAGAGTCCTAGAAACGGCATTGTTAGATGTTTCATAAGTTCGTCGAACTTGTACAAAGTTCATTGAGACACTTATAAGCACTAATGTTACATGAAACTTGGTTAAGTGTCCTAGAAACGCCTTGTTAGATGTATCATTAATTCGTCAAACTTGTACAAAGCTCATTGAGACACTTATAAGAACTCATGTTGAATGAAACTTGGTTTAGAGCCCTAGAAACCGCGTTGTTAGATTTTTCATAAGTTCGTCAAACTAGTACAAAGCTCATTGAGACACTTATAAGCACTCATGTTGCATAAAACTTGTTTTAGAGTCCTAGAAACGCGTTGTTAGATGTTTCATAAGTTCGTCAAACTTGTACAAAGCTCATTGAAACACTTATAATCACTCATGTTGCATAAAACTTGGTTTAGAGTCCTAGCAACCACATTGTTAGACGTTTCATAAGTTCGTCAAATTTGTACAAAGTTCATTGAGATACTTATAAGCACTCATGTTGCATGAAACTTGGTTTAGAGTACTAGAAACCGCGTTGTAAGATGTTTCATAAGTTCGTCAAACTAGTACAAAGCTCATTGAGACACTTATAAGCACTCATGTTGCATGAAACTTCATTTAGAGTCCTAGAAACCGCGTTGTTAGATGTTTCATAAGTTCGTCGAACTAGTACAAAGCTCATTGAGACACTTATAAGCACTCATGTTGCATGAAACTTGGTTTAGAGCCCTAGAAACGAGTTGTTAGATGTTTCTTAAGTTCGTCAAACTTGTAGAAAGCTCATTGAGACACTTATAAGCACTCATGTTGCATGAAACTTGGTTTAGAGTCCTAGAAACAAGTTGTTAGATGTTTCATAAGTTCGTCAAACTAGTACAAAGCTCATTTAGACACTTATAAGCACTCATTTTGCATGCCACTTCGTTTAGAGTCTTAGAAACCGCTTTGTTAGATGTTTCATAAGTTCGTCAACCTTGTACAAAGCTCATTGAGACACTTATAAGCACTAATGTTGCATAAAACTTGGTTTAGAGTCCTAGAAACGCGTTGTTAGATGTTTCATAAGTTCGTCAAACTTCTACTTAAAGCTCATTGAGACACTTATAAGCCCTCATGTTGCATAAAACTTGGATTAGAGTCCTAGCAACCACATTGTTAGACGTTTCATAAGTTCGTCAAACTTGTACAAAGCTGATAGAGACACTTATAAGCACTCATGTTGCATGAAACTTGGTTTAGAGTCCTAGAAACGCGTTCTTAGATGTTTCATTAGTTTGTCAAACTTGTACAAAGCTCATTGAGACACTTATAAGCACTCATGTTGCATGAAACTTGGTTTAGAGTCCTAGAAACCGCGTTGTTAGATGTTTCACAAGTTCGTCAAACTAGTTCAAAGCTCATTGAAACACTTATAAGCACTCATGTTCCATGAAACTTAGTTTAGAGTCCTAGAAACCGCGTTGTTAGATGTTTCATAAGTTCGTTGAACTTGTACAAAGCTCATTGAGACACTTATAAGCACTCATGTTGCATGAAACTGGTTTAGAGTCCTAGAAACCGCGTTGTTAGATGTTTCATAAGTTCGTCGAACTAGTACAAAGCTCATTGAGACACTTATAAGCACTCATGTTGCATGAAACTTGGTTTAGAGTCCTAGAAACGAGTTGTTAGATGTTTCATAAGTTCGTCAAACTTGTACAAAGCTCATTGAGACACTTTTAAGCACTCATGTTGCATGAAACTTGGTTTAGAGTCCTAGAAACCGCGTTGTAAGATGTTTCATAAGTTCGTCAAACTAGAACAAAGCTCATTGAGACACTTATAAGCACTTATTTTGCATGAAACTTCGTTTAGAGTCTTAGAAACCGCGTTGTTAGATGTTTCATAAGTTCGTAAAACTAGTACATAGCTCATTGAGACACTTATAAGCACTCATGTTGCATGAAACTTAGTTTAGAGTCCTAGAAATCGCGTTGTTAGATGTTTCATAAGTTTGTCGAACTTGTAAAAAGCTCATTGAGACACTTATAAGCACTCAAGTTGAAAGAAACTTGGTTTAGAGTCCAAGAAACCGCGTTGTAAGATGTTTCCTAAGTTCGTCAAACTAGTACAAAGCTCATTGAGACACTTGTAAGCACTCATGTTGCATGAAACTTAGTTTAGACTCCTAGAAACGGTATTGTTAGATGTTTCATAAGTTCGTCACACTTGTACAAAGCTCATTGAGACACTTATAGGCACTCATGTTGCATGAAACTTGGTTTAGAGTCCTAGAAACCGCGTTGTAAGATGTTTCATAAATTTGTCGAACAAGTACAAAGCTCATTGAGACACTTATAAGTACTCATGTTGCATGACAATTCGTTTAGAGTCTTAGAAACCGGGTTGTTAAATGTTTCATAAGTTCGTCAAACTTGTACAAAGCTCATTGAGACACTTATAAGCACTCATGTTTCATAAAACTTGGTTTAGAGTCCTAGAAACGCGTTGTTAGATGTTTCATAAGTTCGTCAAACTTGTACAAAGCTCATTGAAACACTTATAAGCACTCATGTTGCATAAAACTTGGTTTAGAGTCCTAGCAACCACATTGTTAGACGTTTCATAAGTTCGTCAAATTTGTACAAAGCTCATTGAGAAACTTATAAGCACTCATGTTGCATGAAACTTGGTTTAGAGTACTAGAAACCGTGTTGTAAGATGTTTCATAAGTTCGTTAAACTAGTAAAAGCTCATTGAGAAACTTATAAGCACTCATGTTGCATGAAACTTCGTTTAGAGTCCTAGAAACCGCGTTGTTAGATGTTTCATAAGTTCGTCAAACTTGTACAAAGCTCATTGAGACACTTATAAGCACTCATGTTCCATGAAACTTAGTTTAGAGTCCTAGAAACCGCGTTGTTAGATGTTTCATAAGTTCGTTGAACTTGTACAAAGCTCATTGAGACACTTATAAGCACTCATGTTGCATGAAACTTGGTTTAGAGTCCTAGAAACCGCGTTGTTAGATGTTTCATAAGTTCGTCGAACTAAGACAAAGCTCATTGAGACACTTATAAGCACTCATGTTGCATGAAACTTGGTTTAGAGCCCTAGAAACGAGTTGTTAGATGTTTCTTGAGTTCGTCAAACTTATACAAAGCTCATTGAGACACATATAAGCACTCATGTTGCATGAAACTTGATTTAGAGTCCTAGAAACGAGTTGTTAGTTGTTTCATAAGTTCGTCAAACTTGTACAAAGCTCATTGAGACACTTATAAGCACTCATGTTGCATGCCACTTCGTATAGTGTCTTAGAAACCGCTTTGTTAGATGTTTCATAAGTTCGTCAAACTTGTACAAAGCTCATTGAGACACTTATAAGCACTAATGTTGCATAAATCTTGGTTTAGAGTCCTAGAAACGCGTTGTTAGATGTTTCATAAGTTCGTCAAACTTCTACAAAACTCATTGAGACACTTATAAGCACTCTTGTTGCATAAAACTTGGATTAGAGTCCTAGCAACCACATTGTTAGACGTTTCATAAGTTCGTCAAACTTGTACAAAGCTGATAGAGACACTTATAAGCACTCATGTTGCATGAAACTTGGTTTAGAGTCCTAGAAACGCGTTGTTAGATGTTTCATTAGTTTGTCAAACTTGTACAAAGCTCATTGAGACACTTATAAGCACTCATGTTGCATGAAACTTGGTTTAGAGTCCTAGAAACCGCGTTGTTAGATGTTTAACAAGTTCGTCAAACTAGTACAAAGCTCATTGAAACACTTATAAGCACTCATGTTCCATGAAACTTAGTTTAGAGTCCTAGAAACCGCGTTGTTAGATGTTTCATAAGTTCGTTGAACTTGTACAAAGCTCATTGAGACACTTATAAGCACTCATGTTGCATGAAACTTGGTTTAGAGTCCTAGAAATCGCGTTGTTAGATGTTTCATAAGTTTGTCGAACTAGTACAAAGCTCATTGAGACACTTATAAGCACTCATGTTGCATGAAACTTGGTTTAGAGTCCTAGAAACGAGTTGTTAGATGTTTCATAAGTTTGTCAAACTTGTACAATGCTCATTGAGACACTTTTAAGCACTCATGTTGCATGAAACTTGGTTTAGAGTCCTAGAAACCGCGTTGTAAGATGTTTCATAAGTTCGTCAAACTAGTACAAAGCTCATTGAGACACTTATAAGCACTCATGTTGCATGACAATTCGTTTAGAGTCTTAGAAACCGCGTTGTTAGATGTTTCATAAGTTCGTAAAACTAGTACAAATCTCATTGAGAAACTTATAAGCACTCATGTTGCATGAAACTTAGTTTAGAGTCCTAGAAATAGCGTTTTTAGATGTTTCATAAGTTTGTCGAACTTGTACAAAGCTCAGTGAGACACTTATAAGCACTCATGTTGAAAGAAACTTGGTTTAGAGTCCTAAAAACCGCGTTGTAAGATGTTTCATAAGTTCGTCAAACTAGTACAAAGCTCATTGAGACACTTATAAGCACTCATGTTGCATGACACTTCGTTTAGAGTCTTTGAAACCGCGTTGTTAGATGTTTCATAACTCATTGAGACACTTATAAGCACGCATGTTGCATAAAAATTGGTTTAGAGTCCTAGAAACCACATTGTTAAACGTTTCATAAGTTCGTCAAACTTGTACAAAGCTGATAGGTACAGTTATAAGCACTCATGTTGCATGAAACTTGGTTTAGAGTCCTAGAAACGAGTTGTTAGATGTTTCATTAGTTCGTCAAACTTGTACAAAGCTCATTGAGACACTTATAAGCACTCATGTTGCATGACACTTCGTTTAGAGTCTTAGAAACCGCGTTGTTCGATGTTTCATAAGTTCGTCAAACTTGTACAAAGCTCATTGAGACATTTATAAGCACTCATGTTGCATAAAACTTGGTTTAGAGTCTTAGAAACACGTTGTTAGTTGTTTCATATGTTCGTCAAACTTGTACAAAGCTCATTGAGACACTTATAAGCACTCATGTTGCATAAAACTTGGTTTAGAGTCCTAGCAACCACATTGTTAGACGTTTCATAAGTTCGTCAAACTAGTACAAAGCTCATTGAGACACTTATAAGCACTCATGTTGCATGAAACTTAGTTTAGAGTCCTAGAAACGTCGAACTTGTACAAAGTTCATAAGTTCGTCGAACTTGTACAAAGTTCATTGAGACACTTATAAGCACTCATGTTACATGAAACTTAGTTTAGTGTCCTAGAAACGCCTTGTTAGATGTATTGTTAGATGTATCATAAATAAATCGTCAAACTTGTACAAACAAAGCTCATTGAGACACTTATAAGAACTCATGTTGAAAGAAACTTGGTTTAGAGTCCTAGAAACCGCGTTGTTAGATGTTTCATAAGTTCGTCAAACTAGTACAAAGCTCATTGAGACACTTATAAGCAATCATGTTGCATGAAACTAAGTTTAGAGTCATAGAAACCGCGTTGTTAGATGTTTCATAAGTTCGTCACACTTGTACAAAGCTCATTGAAACACTTATAAGCAATCATGTTGCATGAAACTTGGTTTAGAGTCCTAGAAACCGCGTTGTAAGATGTTTCATAAGTTCGTCAAACTAGTACAAAGCTCATTGAGACACTTATAAGTACTCTTGTTGCATGACACTTCGTTTAGAGTCTTAGAAACCGCGTTGTTAGATGTTTCATAAGTTCGTCAAACTTGTACAAAGCTCATTGAGACACTTATAAGCACTCATGTTGCATAAAACTTGGTTTAGAGTCCTAAAAACACGTTGTTAGATGTTTCATAAGTTCGTCAAACTTGTATAAAGCTCATTGAAACACTTATAAGCACTCATGTTGCATAAAACTTGGTTTAGAGTCCTAGCAACCACATTGTTAGACGTTTCATAAGTTCGTCAAACTTGTACAAAGCTGATTGAAAAACTTATAAGCACTCATGTTGCATGAAACTTGGTTTAGAGTCCTAGAAACGCGTTGTTAGATGTTTCATTAGTTCGTCAAACTTGTACAAAGCTCATTGAGACACTTATAAGAACTCATGTTGAAAGAAACTTGGTTTAGAGTCCTAGAAACCGCGTTGTTAGATGATTCATAAGTTCGTCAAACTAGTACAAAGCTCATTGAGACACTTGTAAGCACTCATGTTGCATGAAACTTAGTTTAGACTCCTAGAAACGACATTATTAGATGTTTCATAAGTTCGTCACACTTGTACAAAGCTCAATGAGACACTTATAAGCACTCATGTTGCATGAAACTTGTTTTAGAGTCCTAGAAACCGCGTTGTAAGATGTTTCATAAATTTGTCGAACTAGTACAAAGCTCATTGAGACACTTATAAGTACTCATGTTGTATGACACTTCGTTTAGATTCTTAGAAACCGCGTTGTTAGATGTTTCATAAGTTCGTCAAACTTGTACAAAGCTCATTGAGACACTTATAAACACTCATGTTGCATAAAACTTGGTTTAGAGTCCTAAAAACGCGTTGTTAGATGTTTCATAAGTTCGTCAAACTTCTATAAAGCTCATTTAAACACTTATAAGCACTCATGTTGCATAAGACTTGGTTTAGAGTCCTAGCAACCACATTGTTAGACGTTTCATAAGTTCGTCAAATTTGTACAAAGCTCATTGAGACACTTATCAGCACTCATGTTGCATGAAACTTGGTTTAGAGTACTAGAAACCGCGTTGTAAGATGTTTCATAAATTCGTCTAACTAGTACAAAGCTCATTGAGACACTTATAAGAACTCATGTTGAAAGAAACTTGGTTTAGAGTCCTAGAAATCGTGTTGTTAGATGTTTCATAAGTTCGTCAAACTAGTACAAAGCTCATTGAGACACTTATAAGCACTCATGTTGCATGAAACTTGGTTTAGATTCCTAGAAACCGCGTTGTTAGATGTTTCATAAGTTCGAAAAACTTGTACAAAGCTCATTGAAACACTTATAAGAACTCATGTTGCCTAAAACTTGGTTTAGAGTTCTAGAAACCACGTTGTAAGATGTTTCATAAGTTCGTCAAACTAGTACAAAGCTCATTGAGACACTTATAAGCACTCATGTTGCATGACACTTCGTTTAGAGTCTTAGAAACCGCGTTGTTAGATGTTTCATAAGTTCGTCAAACTTGTACAAAGCTCATTGAGACACTTATAAGCACTCATGTTGCATAAAACTTGGTTTAGAGTCCTAGAAACGCGTTGTTAGATGTTTCATAAGTTCATCAAACTTGTACAAAGCTCATTGAAACACTTATAAGCACTCATGCTGCATAAAACTTGGTTTAGAGTCCTAGCAACCACATTGTTAGACGTTTCATAAGTTCGTCAAATTTGTACAAAGCGCATTGAGACACTTATAAGCACTCATGTTGCATGAAACTTGGTTTAGAGTACTAGAAACCGCGTTGTAAGATGTTTCATAAGTTCGTCAAACTAGTACAAAGCTCATTGAGACACTTATAAGCACTCATGTTGCATGAAACTTGGTTTAGAGTCCTAGAAACCGCGTTGTTAGATGTTTCATAAGTTCGTCAAACTTGTACAAAGCTCATTGAGACACTTATAAGCACTCATGTTCCATGAAAATTAGTTTAGAGTCCTAGAAACCGCGTTGTTAGATGTTTCATAAGTTCGTTGAACTTGTACAAAGCTCATTGAGACACTTATAAGCACCTATGTTGCATGAAACTTGGTTTAGAGTCCTAGAAACCGCGTTGTTAGATGTTTCATAAGTTCGTCGAACTAGTACAAAGCTCATTGAGACACTTATAAGCACACATGTTGCATGAAACTTGGTTTAGAGCACTAGAAACGAGTTGTTAGATGTTTCTTAAGTTTGTCAAACTTGTACAAAGCTCATTGAGACACTTATAAGCACTCATGTTGCATGAAACTTGGTTTAGAGTCCTAGAAACGAGTTGTTAGATGTTTCATAAGTTCGTCAAACTAGTACAAAGCTCATTGAGACACTTATAAGCACTCATGTTGCATGCCACTTCGTTTAGAGTCTAAGAAACCGCTTTGTTAGATGTTTCATAAGTTCGTCATACTTGTACAAATCTCATTGATTCACTTATAAGCACTAATGTATCATAAAACTTGGTTTAGAGTCCTAGAAACGTGTTGTTAGTGTTAAGACTAATACCATTCATCAAGGTATTTAGTCCGTTTCAAAGGTTACAAGACTTGAGGTGCACGGTTAGCTCGTAAAGGCAAACACAAGATGTATAAGGATGTTACAAGAGGTAACCATGAAGAAGCAAAGGTAGACGAGTGGAAATGTAGGCTCGTCTAAGCATTTCCACGAAGTGTCAAAAATGACCGTACCGCGGTACATAGGGCGCTCGGTAAGTATTTCCGGAGCCCGATGTTTTACTTACCGCAGTACGGAGATTGCTCGGTAAAAACGCGCTTCCCCGTGGACGGCGCGGCTTTCTCCGGTCAAAGTTAGTTTTGCGCTAATCTTATCTTTAAACGGCTATATTGTGTTGCCTTTATATAGCTTTGTCTTGTAACTTTGTAAAAACAAATTTTATGAATCTTTTACCATGAAAGTCGATTAAAACCTCTATTTTCTCTATTCTCTATTTCTATTCTCAAGAACACATAAGAACACCGAATACAAATCTACAAAATTCTCTCTTTCTATTCGGCTAAATCTCTCTTATTCTAACATGGTATCAGAGCAATATTGCTCTTGAACCTACTCTTAGCTTCCGCAAATCTCCACTTCTTAATCTTTCATCCTAAAATCTTCTCTTTTGGTCTTGTTCTTCGCGGTTTTCATCAAAAAAAGTTTCGACTTTTCTTCTTTTCCGTGGAGATTTCTCAAAAAGTCCAAAAGTTTCTCGTTTCTTAGCTTTGGATCTTATAGATCTGAAGTTTCTCCATCATAAACTTGAATCCAAACCCAAATATTCAAGCTTTTCTCTCTCTGTTAAGTCTAAATCCCATAAAGTTGCTATCTTTATCTCGGATTTTCCTTAAAGCTTCAAGCTTTCTTGTGTTGGAGGTTACATCTATCAAAGATCCGAGCTTTTCTACACTAATACTCTCTGTTTTCTCTTGTTTCAAGCAGAAAAACACCATCTTTACCATGTGATACGCTCTCCCTCCTCAAGGATACTCTCTGGACGTGGCTGAGCAACAAGCGGAACGGTATGGTGTGATGAATCGGCGGAGTGGAGGTATTGCTCACGGAACAAGAGGAATAGCGGATGGTGGAAGCGTGTATGCGGATGGTGGTTACTTAGCAAGTGATGGAGGAGATCGGACCTAGAACAACACTAGACCAAGAGCGAAACCTTTGTAAAAGTTTTGTGTATAAAAAGTTTGCTGCCTTCACAAAGTGTGCGGCGCTTCCTCTTTATAGAGGTGTTACAAAAACGCGTAGGGTTCTGCGTATAAGCAAAAAGGAAACCACTCGGCAAAAAGGAAATCACACGGCAAAAAGGAAACCGCGCAACTTCAACCAAAAAGGAAATCCGCCAAAACAACACGGCGTTTAAAAACAAACATGATAAAACAACGAGTAGTTTAAAGTGCATCGTCTCTTACACTCTTCAAGCTATGATTGCTAAGTGGCCGACGTAGTGTTCTTCTTGGCCTCGTTAAAACCCAGTGGGAAAGAGTACCAAGCGAGACACTTAGCCGCTTAGCTCTCATAGCTTGGTCTTCGTACTTAGACGTGGTGATGGATGTTGTAGAAGCTCTCGGTTGCTTCTCTTCTTGGTTCCTCCTTTAGCATCATCGTATGCGCATCCTTAGCTAATTTCTTAGCTCGTGACCTTGTGATAATGCCGCCTTCAATTTTCCCGTTGCTCGGTGATCGGGCATCGGGCTCCGGTTTTGCTCGATGCTCGGGCTCCGGTTTTGCTCGGGCATCCGGTTCCGGCTCCCTGCTCATATCACCATGGAAGATAAGGAATACTCTAAGAAGATTCTTTGTCCGGTAACGTTGAAAGGTATTAATTACCTTCTATGGGCAAGGACCATGAAGATCGCCTTATGTGGTCGTGGTCTTTGGAACCATATTCTCAAATCTCAAGAGGCGATCTCGGACTCTACTCTCACGGAAGGCGATTCCCTTACTACCGAGGGTAAGTGGTTTCAAGAAGATTAGAAGATCTTAGGGATCATTCAAGGATCTCTTGATCCGGCTATCCTTGAGGCTTACTCCTACTATGAAAGCGCCAAAGACTTATGGGACACGCTTCAAACGGTATATGGCAACATATCCAATCTTAGCCGGGTCTATGAGGTGAAGAAGGCGATAAATGATCTTAATCAAGAAGACATGTAATTCACCAAGCATTTTGGAAGGTTTAGGAGCTTGTGGGCAGAGCTGGAAATGTTGCGGCCAAGTACCTTTGATCCAAAAGTTCTCAATGAAAGGAGAGAGCAAGACAAGGTCTTTGGCTTGTTGCTCACGCTGAATGGTAGCTACAAGGATGTGATCAAGCATCTTTTGAGATCTGACAAGCTTCCCAATCTTGAAGAAGTGTGTGCTCAGCTGCAAAGAGAGCAAGGATCCATAGAACTCTTTGGCAACAAGAACGAGCTGGTCACCGCCAATAAGGTTGCCTACAAGCCAACCACCAAGTCATATGAAGACAGGAGGAGTCTGTTGTGTGATCACTGCAATAAGAAGGGGCATTCCAAGGAGGAATGTTGGATCCTGAATCCACACCTCAAGCCGGCCAAGTTCAAAGATGCAAAGGCCAACTTCTCCAACGATGATGCAACCGGTCCAAGCAGCTCCAGCACAATGAGTCTCAAGGATAAGGAGGATGAATCCACAGCTATGGTGCCTTACACGGATGAGTATGTGAGGAAGTCTGATCTAGATGCACTCATTAAAGCCCTTAAGGGCTCTGGTATTGACTCCTTGTACTCCCTTAGTGCTCATAACATTGAAAAACCTATTAAGCCTATTATTATTGATTCAGGAGCATCTCATCACATGATTAGCAACAAGAACTTGATTAGTAATGTTAAGCCTGCTCTAGGAAATGTTATCATTGCTAATGGTAGTAGGATTCCTGTAAAAGGTCTAGGTAGTCTTAGTGTGTTTAATAGAGAATTCCAAGCTTTATATATGCCTAGCTTTACCTCCAATTTGATTTCTGTTAAACGGATTGCTTGTGATTTAAATTGCAATGTGATTTTCAGTCCTAATGAAGTTATCTTTCAGGATATTGAAAGTAAGGAAGTAATTGGAAAGGGAACTACCAGGGGAGACCTCTACATACTTGACAAAGAAGTGTCAAGCTCTAATCATCACTCTGCTTTCAATTCTGTCTTGTTAGAAGCTAATAATGTTTTGTGGCATTATAGAGTAGGCCATTCTCATGTTAAGGCTTTAAAAACACTTTTGCCAAACGTTCTTTTGATCATAATAAGTGTGAGTCTTGCATTTTGGGCAAGCACCACAAATATGTGTTTTCAAACTCTAAAACTCTTTATGAAAACTGTTTTGATCTTGTGCATTCAGACGTTTGGTCCTCACCTTGCAAATCTAGAGAAAACCAAGCATATTTTGTGACTTTCATTGATGAAAAATCCAAATATACTTGGCTTACATTGTTACCATCTAAGGATAGGGTGCTAGATGCTTTTAAAAATTTTGAAACATACATTACTAACCAATAAAATGCCAAGATAAAATGTTTCAGATCAGACAATGGTGGGGAATACACAAGCAATGCATTCAAAGAACACATGACCAACAAGGGTATACTTCACCAAACAAGTTGCCCATATACTCCTCAACAAAATGGTGTAGCCGAGAGGAAGAATAGGCACTTGATGGAAGTAACAAGATCCATGATATTCCACATGAATGTGCCTAAGAGATTTTGGGCTGATGTTGTCTCAACAGCATGCTATCTCATAAACAGAACACCAACACAGATTCTTGAAAACCAATCTCCTTATCTGGTATTGAATAAGTCTAAACCATTTATCAATCATCTAAGAGTGTTTGGTTGTGTGTGCTTTGTATTTGTGCCAGGAGAGCAAAGGAACAAGCTATATGCAAAGAGCACAAAAGTTATGTTCATTGGCTACTCAAGCACACAAAAAGGGTATAAGTGTTATGTCCCTGAAGCTAGACGTGTCCTTGACTCAAGGGATGTTAAGTTTATGGAAGGAAAAAGCTACTATGAAGACAATACATGGGAAAGTGTCAAAGACCTACCTGAAGCTGCCACAGATAGAGCTACTAGCCTCAGAAACTTGATGAAGAACTTGGGAATGAATGTCAATGAAGAAACCAGGACAGAAATGCCTCCTCATCAAGACTCCCACCTTGATCATGAAGGGGGGAACAATGATGATGCACCAGAACCTCATGAAGATCAAAGGAGTAATGAGGATCAAAGGGAAGAACATGAAACTCATGAAGAGCATCCAAGAGAACCAGAAGATACTCAAGAGACACTTCATCAAGAGGTTCATGATCAAGCTGCTCCTATTGTGCTAAGAAGAAGTACCAGGATTAAGCAGCCAAGTTCAAATTGGAAGAACACCAGAGTGTACTTCAACAGCAATGCTATAGCTCATCCTATTCAAGCTGTATGTTCCATGGCCAGTTTTCCCAAAGACCATCAAGTTTTCATTGCCAAAATAGACCAACATTGGATTCCAAGAACCTATGAAGAAGCTATTGAGCATGAAGTATGGATCAATGCGGTAAAAGCTGAGAACCAAGCAATGGAGCGTAACCACACATGGGATGAAGCTGATCTTCCTAAAGGAAAGAAGGCAGTAAGCTCAAGATATGTGTTCACCATCAAATACCTGAGCAATGGTAACATTGAGAGGCACAAGGCAAGACTTGTGGCAAAGGGGTTTACACAGACTTATGGTGAAGACTACCTGGATACATTTGCTCTTGTTGCTAAGTTACATACGGTGAGAGTAATACTCTCTCTAGCCGTGAACCTTGATTGGGATCTTTGGCAAATGGATGTGAAGAATGCCTTCCTTCAAGGGGAACTAGAAGAAGAAGTCTACATGACTCCACCACCAGGCCTAGAAGACTATGTAACACCAGGAAAGGTATTAAGACTAAGAAAGGCAATCTATGGGCTGAAACAATCTCCAAGGGCTTGGTATCACAAGCTAAGTTCAACCCTCACATCAAGAGGTTTCAAGATGAGCCAAGCTGAACATACCCTCTTCACATTACAAAGCAAAGAAGGTATAATAGTTATCCTCATCTACGTGGATGACATAGTTATCTCTGGGGATAACAAGGTAGGCATTTCTGAAACCAAAGAATACTTAAAATTTGTTTTTGACATTAAGGACTTGGGGATAATGAGATACTTTCTTGGTATTGAGATTAGTCGATCCAAAGAGGGACTATTTCTCTCCCAAAGAAAGTATATTATGGATCTTCTCAATGAAACAGGTCATAAGGATTGCAAGGCTGCAAGAACACCATTGGAGGATGGATACAAAGTCATAAGAGAGGGGGAGCTTGAAGACCAACCTTTCAAAGACCAAAAACTCTATATACGACTGGTTGGTAAGCTCATTTATCTAACTATAACCAGACCTGACTTGTGTTTTGCTGTGAATCAGGTGAGTCAACATATGCAAAAGCCCAAGATACATCATTGGAATATGGTGGAGAGGATACTCAAGTATCTGAGAGGAACATCAAGTCAAGGCATTTGGATGGGTAGGAATCAAAACACAGAGGTGGTCGGCTATTGTGATGCTGATTATGCAGGGGATGTGGAGGATAGGAGATCCACCACAGGATATTGCACATTCATTGGAGGGAACTTGGTTACATGGAAGACCAAGAAGCAGAAGATTGTGTCTTGCTCAAGTGCTGAGTCTGAATACAGAGCCATGAGAAATCTCACACAAGAGCTTATGTGGCTGAAGAATCTGCTTAGAGATCTTGGGATAGACATCAAGAAACCAATCACCATGCATTGTAACAACAAGGCTGCTATCCACATTGCATCAAATTCTGTGTTTCATGAGAGGACCAAGCATATAGAGATGGATTGCCACAAGGTCCGAGAGAAAATGGTGAAGGGAACCATCCTTCCCTGCTACACAAGAAGTCAAGATCAACTAGCCGATGTGTTCACCAAGTCGGCAAGCCTGAAAGTGTGTGAGTACGTGCTTCCCAAGCTAGGACTCACCACCGTGATCAAAATCTAGAAGACCCTAACCGTATGCTTCATACTCTTTTCCCTTCAAGGAGTTTTATCCCAAGTGGTTTTCTCTTTGAAGGTTTTAACGAGGTGAAGTATGCGGTTCCAAGCTTAGCCATTACATTAGGCTAAGCTTGAGGGGGAGTGTTAAGACTAATACCATTCATCAAGGTATTTAGTCTGGTTGAAAGGTTACAAGACTTGGATTGCACGGTTAGCTCGTAAAGGCAAACACAAGATGTATAAGGATGTTACAAGAGGTAACCATGAAGAAGCAAAGGTAGACCAGTGGAAATGGAGGCTCGTCTAAGCATTTCCACGAAGTGTCAAAAATGACCGTACCGCGGTACATAGGGCGCTCGGTAAGTATTTCCGGAAACCGATGTTTTACTTACCGTAGTACGGAGATTACTCCGTAAAAACGCGCTTCCCCGCGGACGGCGCGACTTTCTCCGGTCAAAGTTACTTTTGCGCTTATCTTATCTTTAAACGGCTATATTGTGTTGCCTTTATATAGCTTTGTCTTGTAACTTTGTAAAAACAAGTTTTATGAATCTTTTACAATAAAAGTCGATTAAAACCTCTATTCTCTCTATTCTCTATTTCTATTCTCAAGAACACATAAGAACACCGAATACAAATCTACAAAATTCTCTCTTTCTATTCGGCTAAATCTCTCTTATTGTAACAGTTAGATGTTTCATAAGTTCGTCAAACTCCTACAAAGCTCATTGAGACACTTATAAGCACTCATGTTGCATAAAACTTGGATTAGAGTCCTAGCAACCACATTGTTAGACGTTTCATAAGTTCGTCAAACTTGTACAAAGCTGATAGAGACACTTATAAGCACTCATGTTGCATGAAACTTGGTTTAGAGTCCTAGAAACGCGTTGTTAGATGTTTCATTAGTTTGTCAAACTTATACAAAGCTCATTGTGACACTTATAAGCACTAATATTGCATGAAACTTGGTTTAGAGTCCTAGAAACCGCGTTGTTAGATGTTTCACAAGTTCGTCAAACTAGTACAAAGCTCATTGAAACACTTATAAGCACTCATGTTGCATGAAACTTGGTTTAGAGTCCTAGAAACGAGTTGTTAGATGTTTCATAAGTTCGTCAAACTTGTACAAAGCTCATTGAGACACTTTTAAGCACTCATGTTGCATGAAACTTGGTTTAGAGTCCTAGAAACCGCGTTGTTAGATGTTTCATAAGTTCGTCGAACTAGTACAAAGCTCATTGAGACACTTATAAGAACTCATGTTGCATGAAACTTGGTTTAGAGTCCTAGAAACGAGTTGTTAGATGTTTCATAAGTTCGGCAAATTTGTACAAAGCTCATTGAGACACTTTTAAGCACTCATGTTGCATGAAACTTGGTTTAGAGTCCTAGAAACCGCGTTGTAAGATGTTTCATAAGTTCGTCAAACTAGTACAAAGCTCATTGAGACACTTATAAGCACTCATGTTGCATGACACTTCGTTTAGAATCTTAGAAACCGCGTTGTTAGATGTTTCATAAGTTCGTAAAACTAGTACAAAGCTCATTGAGACACTTATAAGCACTCATGTTGCATGAAGCTTAGTTTAGAGTCCTAGAAACCGCGTTGTAAGATGTTTCATAAGTTCGTCAAACTAGTACAAAGCTCATTGAGACACTTATAAGCACTCATGTTGCATGACACTTCGTTTAGAGTCTTAGAAACCGCGTTGTTAGATGTTTCATAAGTTCGTCAAACTTGTACAAAACTCGTTGAGACACTTATAAGCACTCATGTTGCATGAAACATGGTTTAGAGTCCTAGAAACGCGTTGTTAGATGTTTCATAAGTTCGTCAAACTTCTACAAAGGTAATTGAGACACTTATAAGCACTCATGTTGCATAAAAATTGGTTTAGAGTCCTAGAAAGCACATTGTTAGACGTTTCATAAGTTCATCAAACTTGTATAAAGCTGATAGAGACACTTATAAGCACTCATGTTGCATGAAACTTGGTTTAGAGTCCTAGAAACGAATTGTTAGATGTTTCATTAGTTCGTCAAACTTGTACAAAGCTCTTTGAGACACTTATAAGAACTCATGTTGAAAGAGTCCTAGAAACCGCATTGTAAGATGTTTTACAAGTTCATCAAACTAGTACAAAGCTCATTGAGACACTTATAAGCACTCATGTTGCATGACACTTCGTTTAGAGTCTTAGAAACAGCGTTGTTAGATGTTTCATAAGTTCGTCAAACTTGTACAAATCTCATTGAGAAATTTATAAGCACTCATGTTGCATAAAACTTGGTTTAGAGACTTAGAAACGCGTTGTTAGATGTTTCATAAGTTCGTCAAACTTGTACAAAGCTCATTGAGACACTTATAAGCACTCATGTTGCATAAAACTTGGTTTAGAGTCCTAGCAACCACATTGTTAGACGTTTCATAAGTTCGTCAAACTAGTACAAAGCTCATTGAGACACTTATAAGCACTCATGTTGCATGAAACTTAGTTTAGAGTCCTAGAAACGGCATTGTTAGATGTTTCATAAGTTCGTCGAACTTGTACAAAGTTCTTTGAGACACTTATAAGCACTCATGTTACATGAAACTTGGTTTAGCATCCTAGAAACCGCGTTGTAAGATGTTTCTTTAGAGTCTTAGAAACCGCGTTGTTAGATGTTTCATAAGTTTGTCAAACTTGTACAAAGCTCATTGAGACACTTATAAGCACTCATGTTGCATAAAATTTGGTTTAGAGTCCTAAAAATGCGTTGTTAGATGTTTCATAAATTCGTCAAACTTGTATAAAGCTCATTGAAACACTTATAAGCACTCATGTTGCATAAAACTTGGTTTAGAGTCCTAGCAACCACATTGTTAGACGTTTCATAAGTTCGTCAAAGTTGTACAAATCTGATTAAGAAACTTATAAGCACTCATGTTGCATGAAACTTAGTTTAGAGTCCTAGAAACGCGTTGTTAGATGTTTCATTAGTTCGTCAAACTTGTACAAAGCTCAGTGAGACACTTATAAGAAGTCATGTTGAAAGAAACTTGGTTTAGAGTCCTAGAAACCGCGTTGTTAGATGTTTCATAAGTTCGTCAAACTAGTACAAAGCTCATTGAGACACTTGTAAGCACTCATGTTGCATGAAACTTAGTTTAGACTCCTAGAAACGGCATTGATAGATGTTTCATAAGTTCGTCACACTTGTACAAAGCTCATTGAGACACTTATAAGCACTCATGTTGCATGAAACTTGGTTTAGAGTCCTAGAAACCGCGTTGTAAGATGTTTCATAAATTTATCGAACTAGTACAAAGCTCATTGAGACACTTATAAGCACTCATGTTGCATCAAACTTAGTTTAGAGTCCTAGAAACGAGTTGTTAGACGTTTCATAAGTTCGTCAAACTTGTACAAAGCTCATTGAGACACTTTTAAGCACTCATGTTGCATGAAACTAGGTTCAGAGTCCTCTAAACCGCGTTGTAAGATGTTTCATAAGTTCGTCAAACTAGTACAAAGCTCATTGAGACACTTATAAGCACTCATGTTGCATAAAACTTGGTTTAGAGTCCTAAAAACGCGTTGTTAGATGTTTCATAAGTTCGTCAAACTTGTATAAAGCTCATTTAAACACTTATAAGCACTCATGTTGCATAAAACTTGGTTTAGAGTCCTAGCAACCACATTGTTAGACGTTTCATAAGTTCGTCAAACTTGTACAAAGCTGATTGAGAAACTTATAAGCACTCATGTTGCATTAAACTTGGTTTAGAGTCCTAGAAACGCGTTGTTAGATGTTTCATTAGTTCGTCAAACTTGTACAAAGCTCATTGAGACACTTATAAGAACTCATGTTGAAAGAAACTTGGTTTAGAGTCCTAGAAACCGTGTTGTTAGATGTTTCATAAGTTCGTCAAACTAGTACAAAGCTCATTGAGACACTTATAAGCACTCATGTTGCATGAAACTTGGTTTAGATTCCTAGAAACCGCGTTGTTAGATGTTTCATAAGTTCGTCAAACTAGTACAAAGCTCATTGAGACACTTATAAGTACTCTTGTTGCATGACACTTCGTTTAGAGTCTTAGAAACCGCGTTGTTAGATGTTTCATAAGTTCGTCAAACTTGTACAAAGCTCATTGAGACACTTATAAGCACTCATGTTGCATCAAACTTGGTTTAGAGTCCTAAAAACGCGTTGTTAGATGTTTCATAAGTTCGTCAAACTTGTATAAAGCTCATTGAAACACTTATAAGCACTCATGTTGCATAAAACTTGGTTTAGAGTCCTAGCAACCACATTGTTAGACGTTTCATAAGTTCGTAAAACTTGTACAAAGCTTATTGAGACACTTATAAGAACTCATGTTGCCTGAAACTTGGTTTAGAGTTCTAGAAACCACGTTGTAAGATGTTTCATAAGTTCAAACTAGTACAAAGCTCATTGAGACACTTATAAGCACTCATGTTGCATGACACTTCGTTTAGAGTCTTGGAAACCGCGTTGTTAGATGTTTCATAAGTTCGTCAAACTTGTACAAAGGTCATTGAGACACTTATAAGCACTCATGTTGCATAAAACATGGTTTAGAGTCCTAGAAACGCGTTGTTAGATGTTTCATAAGTTCGTCAAACTTGTACAAAGCTCATTGAAACACTTATAAGCACTCATGTTGCATGAAACTTGGTTTAGAGTCCTATAAACGAGTTGTTAGATGTTTCATAAGTTCGTCAAACTTGTACAAAGCTCATTGAGACACTTATAAGCACTCATGTTGCATGCCATTTCGTTTAGAGTCTTAGAAACCGCTTTGTTAGATGTTTCATAAGTTCGTCAAACTTGTACAAAGATCATTGAGACACTTATAAGCACTAATGTTGCATAAAACTTGGTTTAGAGTCCTAGAAACGCGTTGTTAGATGTTTCATAAGTTCGTCAAACTTCTACAAAGTTCATGGAGACACTTATAAGCACTCATGTTGCATAAAACTTTGTTTAGAGTCATAAAAACGCGTTGTTAGATGTTTCATAAGTTCGTCAAACTTGTATAAAGCTCATTGAAACACTTATAAGCACTCATGTTGCATAAAACTTGGTTTAGAGTCCTAGCAACCACATTGTTAGACGTTTCATAAGTTCGACATACTTGTACAAAGCTGATTGAGAAACTTATAAACACTCATGTTGCATTAAACTTGGTTTAGAGTCCTAGAAACGCGTTGTTATATGTTTCATTAGTTCGTCAAACTTGTACAAATCTCATTGAGACACTTATAAGCACTCATGTTCCATGAAACTTAGTTTAGAGTCCTAGAAACCGCGTTGTTAGATGTTTCATAAGTTCTTTGAACTTGTACAAAGCTCATTGAGACACTTATAAGCACTCATGTTGCATGAAACTTGGTTTAGAGTCCTAGAAACCGCGTTGTTAGATGTTTCATAAGTTCGTCGAACTAGTACAAATCTCATTGAGACACATATAAGCACTCATGTTGCATGACACTTCGTTTAGAGTCTTAGAAACCGCGTTGTTAGATGTTTCATAAGTTCGTCAAACTTGTACAAAGCTCATTGAGACACTTATAAGCACTCATGTTGCATAAAACTTGGTTTAGAGTCCTAGAAACGCGTTGTTAGATGTTTCATAAGTTCGTCAAACTTGTACAAAGCTCATTGAAACACTTATAAGCACTCATGTTGCATGAAACTTGGTTTAGAGTCCTAGAAACGAGTTGTTAGATGTTTCATAAGTTCGTCAAACTTGTACAAAGCTCATTGAGACACTAATAAGCACTCATGTTGCATGCCATTTCGTTTAGAGTCTTAGAAACCGCTTTGTTAGATGTTTCATAAGTTCGTCAAACTTGTACAAAGATCATTGAGACACTTATAAGCACTAATGTTGCATAAAACTTGGTTTAGAGTCCTAGAAACGCGTTGTTAGATGTTTCATAAGTTCGTCAAACTTCTACAAAGTTCATGGAGACACTTATAAGCACTCATGTTGCATAAAACTTTGTTTAGGGTCTTAAAAACGCGTTGTTAGATGTTTCATAAGTTCGTCAAACTTGTATAAAGCTCATTGAAACACTTATAAGCACTCATGTTGCATAAAACTTGGTTTAGAGTCCTAGCAACCACATTGTTAGACGTTTCATAAGTTCGAAATACTTGTACAAAGCTGATTGAGAAACTTATAAACACTCATGTTGCATTAAACTTGGTTTAGAGTCCTAGAAACGCGTTGTTATATGTTTCATTAGTTCGTCAAACTTGTACAAAGCTCATTGAGACACTTATAAGCACTCATGTTCCATGAAACTTAGTTTAGAGTCCTAGAAACCGTGTTGTTAGATGTTTCATAAGTTCTTTGAACTTGTACAAAGCTCATTGAGACACTTATAAGCACTCATGTTGCATGAAACTTGGTTTAGAGTCCTAGAAACCGCGTTGTTAGATGTTTCATAAGTTCGTCGAACTAGTACAAAGCTCATTGAGACACATATAAGCACTCATGTTGCATGACACTTCGTTTAGAGTCTTAGAAACCGCGTTGTTAGATGTTTCATAAGTTCGTCAAACTTGTACAAAGCTCATTGAGACACTTATAAGCACTCATGTTGCATAAAACTTGGTTTAGAGTCCTAGAAACGCGTTGTTAGATGTTTCATAAGTTCGTCAAACTTGTACAAATCTCATTGAAACACTTATAAGCACTCATGTTGCATGAAACTTGGTTTAGAGTCCTAGAAACGAGTTGTTAGATGTTTCATAAGTTCGTCAAACTTGTACAAAGCTCATTGAGACACTAATAAGCACTCATGTTGCATGCCATTTCGTTTAGAGTCTTAGAAACCGCTTTGTTAGATGTTTCATAAGTTCGTCAAACTTGTATAAAGCTCATTGAAACACTTATAAGCACTCATATTGCATAAAACTTGGTTTAGAGTCCTAGCAACCACATTGTTAGACGTTTCATAAGTTCGACAAACTTGTACAAAGCTGATTGAGAAACTTATAAGCACTCATGTTGCATTAAACTTGGTTTAGAGTCCTAGAAACGCGTTGTTAGATGTTTCATTAGTTCGTCAAACTTGTACAAAGCTCATTGAGACACTTATAAGCACTCATGTTCCATGAAACTTAGTTTAGAGTCCTAGAAACCGCGTTGTTAGATGTTCCATAAGTTCTTTGAACTTGTAGAAAGCTCATTGAGACACTTATAAGCACTCATGTTGCATGAAACATGGTTTAGAGTCCTAGAAACCGCGTTGTTAGATGTTTCATAAGTTCGTCGAACTAGTACAAAGCTCATTGAGACACATATAAGCACTCATGTTGCATGAAACTTGGTTTAGATCCCTAGAAACGAGTTGATAGATGTTTCTTAAGTTCGTCAAACTTGTACAAAGCTCATTGAGACACTTATAAGCACTAATGTTGCATAAAACTTGGTTAAGAGTCCTAGAAACGCGTTGTTAGATATTTCATAAGTTCGTCAAACTTCTACAAAGCTCATGGAGACACTTATAAGCACTCATGTTGCATAAAACATGGTTTAGAGTACTAAAAACGCGTTGTTAGATGTTTCATAGGTTCGTCAAACTTGTATAAAGCTCATGGAAACACTTATAAGCACTCATGTTGCATAAAACATGGTTTAGAGTCCTAGCAACCACATTGTTAGAAGTTTCATAAGTTCGTCAAACTTGTACAAATTTGATTGAGAAACTTATAAGCACTCATGTTGCATTAAACCTTGTTTAGAGTCCTAGAAACGCGTTAATAGATGTTTCATTAGTTCGTCAAACTTGTACAAAGCTCATTGAGACACTTATAAGAACTCATGTTGAAAGAAACTTGGTTTAGAGTCCTAGAAACCGTGTTGTTAGATGTTTCATAAGTTCGTCAAACTAGTACAAAGCTCATTGAGACACTTATAAGCACTTATGTTGCATGAAACTTAGTTTAGATTCCTAGAAATCGCGTTGTTAGATGTTTCATAAGTTCGTAAAACTTGTACAAAGCTCATTGAGACACTTATAAGAAATCATGTTGCCTGAAACTTGGTTTAGAGTTCTAGAAACCACGTTGTAAGATGTTTCATAAGTTCGTCAAACTAGTACAAAGCTCATTGAGACACTTATAAGTACTCATGTTGCATGACACTTCGTTTAGTGTCTTAGAAACTGCGTTGTTAGATGTTTCATAAGTTCGTCAAACTTGCACAAAGCTCGTTGAGAAACTTATAAGCACTCATGTTGCATAAAACTTGGTTTAGAGTCCCAGAAACACGTTGTTAGATGTTTCATAAGTTCGTCAAACTTGTACAAAGCTCATTGAAACACTTATAAGCACTCATGTTGCATAAAACTTGGTTTAGTCCTAGCAACCACATTGTTAGACGTTTCATAAGTTCGTCAAATTTGTACAAAGCTCATTGAGACACTTATAAGCACTCATGTTGCATGAAACTTGGTTTAGAGTACTAGAAACCGCGTTGTAAGATGTTTCATAAGTTCGTCAAACTAGTACAAAGCTCATTGAGACACTTATAAGCACTCATGTTGCATGAAATTTCGTTTAGAGTCCTAGAAACCGCGTTGTTAGATGTTTCATAAGTTCGTCAAACTTGTACAAAGCTCATTGAGACACTTATAAGCACTCATGTTCCATGAAACTTAGTTTAGAGTCCTAGAAACCGCTTTGTCAGATGTTTCAGAAGTTCGTTGAACTTGTACAAAGCTCATTGAGACACTTATAAGCACTCATGTTGCATGAAACTTGGTTTAGAGTCCTTTAGATGTTACATAAGTTCGTCGAACAAATACAAAGCTCATTGAGACACTTATAAGCACTCATGTTGCATTAAACTTGGTTTAGAGCCCTAGAAACGAGTTGTTAGATGTTTCTTAAGTTCGTCAAACTTGTACAAAGCTCATTGAGACACTTATAAGGATTGTTCATTCAAGGATTGTTGGGTCAAGAGAGCCTTGGATGATTCCAAGGACTTTTTGATCTTCTTGGAACCAAAGAGCTTCTTCGGTGGAGGCTTCTTCATCTTATAACAAGCTAGCATCGGTGAATGTATCTTGTTTCTTGAGAATGTGGTTCCAAAGGCCTCGACGACCACATAAGGCGATCTTCACCGTTCTAGCCCATAAAAGATAGTTGATTCCCTTCAAAATAACCGGACAAAGTACCTTCTTGTGTCCTTTGTCTTCCATGGCTTAGAGTTGAAGTGTTGTTGTGAAAAGATTTGGTCTTTGAGAGTTAGCTTTGAAGAGCTTAGATCTTTGGTAAAGACCGGGTATTTGAGAAGATGAAAGCTTGGATCTTGGAAAAGAAATCGGCTTTAATCTTCTTTAGGAACCGAGTATCGAGTGTTGCCGAGAGACGAGTGTTGCCGAGAGTCGAGTGTTGCCGAGAGTCGAGAATCACCGAGTGTCGAGTGTTGCCGAGAGTCGAGAATCACCGAGTATCGAATCCGAATGAAATGTAAACTTTTGAAAGAGATTTAGTATAAGAGCGGAAGAGATTTAAGGTTTCAAGAGCTTAATGCTCTGATACCATGTTAGATTTAGGTGAGAAAAGTAGAAGTAATGAAGAGAATGAGAAGGATTCAGTTTAGTATGATGTTCTTGTGTTCATGAAGAACACAAAGAACTAGAGAGAGAGAGAGAGTAAAGATAGCTTAGATTTCATTTCATTAAGTGTGTTAAGAACTCTATTACACAAAGAGAATACATATATCAAACAGAAGGGAAAGGAGGAGAAGCTCCAACGGCTATAATTCAAAAGGGAGCGATCCTTTGCCCGTTGGTCCATAGCCGGCGATTGTACGGTCGCGTGGTCTCCAAGCGCCAACGGCTCTTTTCTCCAACGGCGCGTGGTCTCCAATCGCCAACGGCTCTTTTAGATACTTCTCCTTTGTTTTCTTTGCAACGGTAACAAGAGAGCATGGGACTTCTACTTCGGTCACACGCTAGGCCATTGCCTTGGTGGACAATACTTGCCCGGGCAATGCCTTGGTCTCTTTTACATTATAAGCACAAATGTTGCATAAAACTTGGTTTAGAGTCCTAGCAACCACATTGTTAGACATTTCATAAGTTCGTCAAACTTGTACAAAGCTGATAGAGACACTTATAAGCACTCATGTTGCATGAAACTTGGTTTAGAGTCCTAGAAACCGCGTTGTAAGATGTTTCATAAGTTCGTCAAACTAGTACAAAGCTCATTGAGACACTTATAAGCACTCATGTTGCATGACACTTCGTTTAGAGTCTTAGAAACTGCGTTGTTAGATGTTTCATAAGTTCGTCAAACTTGTACAAAACTCATTGAGACACTTATAAGCACTCATGTTGCATGAAACTTGGTTTAGAGTCCTAGAAACGCGTTGTTAGATGTTTCATAAGTTCGTCAAACTTGTACAAAGGTCATTGAGACACTTATAAGCACTCATGTTGCATAAAAATTTGTTTAGAGTCCTAGAAACCACATTGTCATAAGTTCGTCACACTTGTACAAAGCTCATTGAAACACTTATAAGCACTCATGTTGCATGAAACTTTGTTTAGAGTCCTAGAAACCGCGTTGTAAGATGTTTCATAAGTTCGTCAAACTAGTACAAAGCTCATTGAGACACTTATAAGTACTCTTGTTGCATGACACTTCGTTTAGAGTCTTAGAAACCGCGTTGTTAGATGTTTCATAAGTTCGTCAAACTTGTACAAAGCTCATTGAGACACTTATAAGCACTCATGTTGCATCAAACTTGGTTTAGAGTCCTAAAAACGCGTTGTTAGATGTTTCATAAGTTCGTCAAACTTGTATAAAGCTCATTGAAACACTTATAAGCACTCATGTTGCATAAAACTTGGTTTAGAGTCCTAGCAACCACATTGTTAGACGTTTCATAAGTTCGTCAAACTTGTACAAAGCTGATTGAGAAACTTATAAGCACTCATGTTGCATGAAACTTGGTTTAGAGTCCTAGAAACGCGTTGTTAGATGTTTCATTAGTTCGTCAAACTTGTACAAAGCTCATTGAGACACTTATAAGCACTAATGTTGCATAAAACTTGGTTAAGAGTCCTAGAAACGCGTTGTTATATGTTTCATAAGTTCGTCAAACTTCTACAAAGCTCATGGAGACACTTATAAGCACTCATGTTGCATAAAACATGGTTTAGAGTACTAAAAACGCGTTGTTAGATGTTTCATAGGTTCGTCAAACTTGTATAAAGTGCATTGAAACACTTATAAGCACTCATGTTGCATAAAACATGGTTTAGAGTCCTAGCAACCACATTTTTAGAAGTTTCATAAGTTCGTCAAACTTGTACAAAGCTGATTGAGAAACTTATAAGCACTCATGTTGCATTAAACTTGGTTTAGAGTCCTAGAAACGCGTTAATAGATGTTTCATTAGTTCGTCAAACTTGTACAAAGCTCATTGAGACACTTATAAGAACTCATGTTGAAAGAAACTTGGTTTAGAGTCCTAGAAACCGTGTTGTTAGATGTTTCATAAGTTCGTCAAACTAGTACAAAGCTCATTGAGACACTTATAAGCACTCATGTTGCATGACACTTCGTTTAATGGGACTTCTACTTCGGTCACACGCTAGGCCAATGCCTTGGTGGACAATACTTGCCCGGGCAATGCCTTGGTCTCTTTTACATTATAAGCACTAATGTTGCATAAAACTTGGTTTAGAGTCCTAGCAACCACATTGTTAGACGTTTCATAAGTTCGTCAAACTTGTACAAAGCTGATAGAGACACTTATAAGCACTCATGTTGCATGAAACTTGGTTTAGAGTCCTAGAAACCGTGTTGTAAGATGTTTCATAAGTTCGTCAAACTAGTACAAAGCTCATTGAGACACTTATAAGCACTCATGTTGCATGACACTTCGTTTAGAGTCTTAGAAACTGCGTTGTTAGATGTTTCATAAGTTCGTCAAACTTGTACAAAACTCATTGAGACACTTATAAGCACTCATGTTGCATGAAACTTGGTTTAGAGTCCTAGAAACGCGTTGTTAGATGTTTCATAAGTTCGTCAAACTTGTACAAAGGTCATTGAGACACTTATAAGCACTCATGTTGCATAAAAATTGGTTTAGAGTCCTAGAAACCACATTGTCATAAGTTCGTCACACTTGTACAAAGCTCATTGAAACACTTATAAGCACTCATGTTGCATGAAACTTTGTTTAGAGTCCTAGAAACCGCGTTGTAAGATGTTTCATAAGTTCGTCAAACTAGTACAAAGCTCATTGAGACACTTATAAGTACTCATGTTGCATGAAACTTTGTTTAGAGTCTTAGAAACCGCGTTGTTAGATGTTTCATAAGTTCGTCAAACTTGTACAAAGCTCATTGAGACACTTATAAGCACTCATGTTGCATCAAACTTGGTTTAGAGTCCTAAAAACGCGTTGTTAGATGTTTCATTAGTTCGTCAAACTTGTACAAAGCTCAGTGAGACACTTATAAGAACTCATGTGGAAAGAAACTTGGTTTCGAGTCCTAGAAACAGCGTTGTTAGATGTTTCATAAGTTCTACAAACTAGTACAAAGCTCATTAAGACACTTGTAAGCACTCATGTTGCATGAAACTTAGTTTAGACTCCTAGAAACCGCGTTGTAAGATGTTTCATAAATTTGTCGAACTAGTACAAAGCTCATTGAGACACTTATAAGCACTCATGTTGAATGCCACTTCGTTTAGAGTCTTAGAAACCGCTTTGTTAGATGTTTCATAAGTTCGTCAAACTTGTACAAAGCTCATTGAGAGACTTATAAGCACTAATGTTGCATAAAACATGGTTTAGAGTCCTAGAAACGCGTTGTTAGATGTTTCATAAGTTCGTTAAAATTCTACAAAGCTCATTGAGACACTTATAAGCACTCATGTTGCATAAAACTTGGATTAGAGTCCTAGCAACCACATTGTTAGACGTTTCATAAGTTCGTCAAACTTGTACAAAGCTCATTGAGACACTTATAAGCACTCATGTTGCATGACACTTGGTTTAGAGTCCTAGAAACGCGTTGTTAGATGTTTCATTAGTTTGTCAAACTTGTACAAACTCATTGAGACACTTATAAGCACTCAGGTTGTATGAAACTTGGTTTAGAGTCCTAGAAACCGCGTTGTTAGATGTTTCACAAGTTCGTCAAACTACTACAAAGCTCATTGAGACACTTATAAGCACTCATGTTCCATGAAACTTAGTTTAGAGTCCTAGAAAACGCGTTGTTAGATGTTTCACAAGTTCGTTGAACTTGTACAAAGTTCATTGAGACACTTATAATCACTCATGTTGCATGAAACTTGGTTTAGAGTCCTAGAAACCGCGTTGTTAGATGTTTCATAAGTTCGTCGAACTAGTACAAAGCTCATTGAGACACTTATAAGCACTCATGTTGCATGAAACTTGGTTTAGAGTCCTAGAAACGAGTTGTTAGATGTTTCATAAGTTCGTCAAACTTGTACAAAGCTCATTGAGACACTTATAAGCACTCATGTTGCATGAAACTTTGTTTAGAGTCATAAAAACGCGTTGGTAGATGTTTCATAAGTTCGTGAAACTTGTATAAAGCTCATTGAAACACTTATAAGCACTCATGTTGTATAAAACTTGGTTTAGAGTCCTAGCAACCACATTGTTAGACGTTTCATAAGTTCGTCAAACTTGTACAAAGCTGATTGAGAAACTTATAAGCACTCATGTTGCATGAAACTTGGTTTAGAGTCCTAGAAATGCGTTGTTAGATATTTCATTAGTTCGTCAAACTTGTACAAAGCTCATTGAGACACTTATAAGAACTCATGTTGAAAGAAACTTGGTTTAGAGTCCTAGAAACCGTGTTGTTAGATGTTTCATAAGTTCGTCAAACTAGTACAAAGCTCATTGAGACACTTATAAGCATTCATGTTGCATGAAACTTAGTTTAGATTCCTAGAAACCGCGTTGTTAGATGTTTCATAAGTTCGTAAAACTTGTACAAAGCTTATTGAGACACTTATAAGAACTCATGTTGCCTGAAACTTGGTTTAGAGTTCTAGAAACCACGTTGTAAGATGTTTCATAAGTTCAAACTAGTACAAAGCTCATTGAGACACTTATAAGCACTCATGTTGCATGACACTTCGTTTAGAGTCTTAGAAACCGCGTTGTTAGATGTTTCATAAGTTCGTCAAACTTGTACAAAGCTCATTGAGACACTTATAAGCACTCATGTTGCATAAAACATGGTTTAGAGTCCTAGAAACGCGTTGTTAGATGTTTCATAAGTTCGTCAAACTTGTACAAAGCTCATTGAAACACTTATAAGCACTCATGTTGCATGAAACTTGGTTTAGAGTCCTATAAACGAGTTGTTAGATGTTTCATAAGTTCGTCAAACTTGTACAAAGATCATTGAGACACTTATAAGCACTCATGTTGCATGCCATTTCGTTTAGAGTTTTAGAAACCGCTTTGTTAGCTGTTTCATAAGTTCGTCAAACTTTTACAAAGATCATTGAGACACTTATAAGCACTAATGTTGCATAAAACTTGGTTTAGAGTCCTAGAAACGCGTTGTTAGATGTTTCATAAGTTCGTCAAACTTCTACAAAGTTCATGGAGACACTTATAAGCACTCATGTTGCATAAAAATTTGTTTAGAGTCTTAAAAACGCGTTGTTAGATGTTTCATAAGTTCGTCAAACTTGTATAAAGCTCATTGAAACACTTATAAGCACTCATGTTGCATAAAACTTGGTTTAGAGTCCTAGCAACCACATTGTTAGACGTTTCATAAGTTCGACATACTTGTACAAAGCTGATTGAGAAACTTATAAACACTCATGTTGCATTAAACTTGGTTTAGAGTCCTAGAAACGCGTTGTTATATGTTTCATTAGTTCGTCAAACTTGTACAAATCTCATTGAGACACTTATAAGCACTCATGTTCCATGAAACTTAGTTTAGAGTCCTAGAAACCGCGTTGTTAGATGTTTCATAAGTTCTTTGAACTTGTACAAAGCTCATTGAGACACTTATAAGCACTCATGTTGCATGAAACTTGGTTTAGAGTCTTAGAAACCGCGTTGTTAGATGTTTCATAAGTTCGTCGAACTAGTACAAATCTCATTGAGACACATATAAGCACTCATGTTGCATGACACTTCGTTTAGAGTCTTAGAAACCGCGTTGTTAGATGTTTCATAAGTTCGTCAAACTTGTACAAAGCTCATTGAGACACTTATAAGCACTCATGTTGCATAAAACTTGGTTTAGAGTCCTAGAAACGCGTTGTTAGATGTTTCATAAGTTCGTCAAACTTGTACATAGCTCATTGAAACACTTATAAGCACTCATGTTGCATGAAACTTGGTTTAGAGTCCTAGAAACGAGTTGTTAGATGTTTCATAAGTTCGTCAAACTTGTACAAAGCTCATTGAGACACTTATAAGAACTCATGTTGAAAGAAACTTGGTTTAGAGTCCTAGAAACCGTGTTGTTAGATGTTTCATAAGTTCGTCAAACTAGTACAAAGCTCATTGAGACACTTATAAGCACTCATGTTGCATGAAACTTAGTTTAGATTCCTAGAAACCGCGTTGTTAGATGTTTCATAAGTTCGTAAAACTTGTACAAAGCTTATTGAGACACTTATAAGAACTCATGTTGCCTGAAACTTGGTTTAGAGTTCTAGAAACCACGTTGTAAGATGTTTCATAAGTTCAAACTAGTACAAAGCTCATTGAGACACTTATAAGCACTCATGTTGCATGACACTTCGTTTAGAGTCTTAGAAACCGCATTGTTAGATGTTTCATAAGTTCGTCAAACTTGTACAAAGCTCATTGAGACACTTATAAGCACTCATGTTGCATAAAACATGGTTTAGAGTCCTAGAAACGCGTTGTTAGATGTTTCATAAGTTCGTCAAACTTGTACAAAGCTCATTGAAACACTTATAAGCACTCATGTTGCATGAAACTTGGTTTAGAGTCCTATAAACGAGTTATTAGATGTTTCATAAGTTCGTCAAACTTGTACAAAGATCATTGAGACACTTATAAGCACTCATGTTGCATGCCATTTCGTTTAGAGTCTTAGAAACCGCTTTGTTAGATGTTTCATAAGTTCGTCAAACTTGTACAAAGATCATTGAGACACTTATAAGCACTAATGTTGCATAAAACTTGGTTTAGAGTCCTAGAAACGCGTTGTTAGATGTTTCATAAGTTCGTCAAACTTCTACAAAGTTCAGGGAGACACTTATAAGCACTCATGTTGCATAAAAATTTGTTTAGAGTCTTAAAAACGCGTTGTTAGATGTTTCATAAGTTCGTCAAACTTGTATAAAGCTCATTGAAACACTTATAAGCACTCATGTTGCATAAAACTTGGTTTAGAGTCCTAGCAACCACATTGTTAGACGTTTCATAAGTTCGACATACTTGTACAAAGCTGATTGAGAAACTTATAAACACTCATGTTGCATTAAACTTGGTTTAGAGTCCTAGAAACGCGTTGTTATATGTTTCATTAGTTCGTCAAACTTGTACAAATCTCATTGAGACACTTATAAGCACTCATGTTCCATGAAACTTAGTTTAGAGTCCTAGAAACCGCGTTGTTAGATGTTTCATAAGTTCTTTGAACTTGTACAAAGCTCATTGAGACACTTATAAGCACTCATGTTGCATGAAACTTGGTTTAGAGTCCTAGAAACCGCGTTGTTAGATGTTTCATAAGTTCGTCGAACTAGTACAAATCTCATTGAGACACATATAAGCACTCATGTTGCATGACACTTCGTTTAGAGTCTTAGAAACCGCGTTGTTAGATGTTTCATAAGTTCGTCAAACTTGTACAAAGCTCATTGAGACACTTATAAGCACTCATGTTGCATAAAACTTGGTTTAGAGTCTTAGAAACGCGTTGTTAGATGTTTCATAAGTTCGTCAAACTTGTACAAAGCTCATTGAAACACTTATAAGCACTCATGTTGCATGAAACTTGGTTTAGAGTCCTAGAAACGAGTTGTTAGATGTTTCATAAGTTCGTCAAACTTGTACAAAGCTCATTGAGACACTAATAAGCACTCATGTTGCATGCTATTTCGTTTAGAGTCTTAGAAACCGCTTTGTTAGATGTTTCATAAGTTCGTCAAACTTGTACAAAGATCATTGAGACACTTATAAGCACTAATGTTGCATAAAACTTGGTTTAGAGTCCTAGAAACGCGTTGTTAGATGTTTCATAAGTTCGTCAAACTTCTACAAAGTTCATGGAGACACTTATAAGCACTCATGTTGCATAAAACTTTGTTTAGAGTCTTAAAAACGCGTTGTTAGATGTTTCATAAGTTCGTCAAACTTGTATAAAGCTCATTGAAACACTTATAAGCACTCATGTTGCATAAAACTTGGTTTAGAGTCCTAGCAACCATATTGTTAGACGTTTCATAAGTTCGACATACTTGTACAAAGCTGATTGAGAAACTTATAAACACTCATGTTGCATTAAACTTGGTTTAGAGTCCTAGAAACGCGTTGTTATATGTTTCATTAGTTCGTCAAACTTGTACAAAGCTCATTGAGACACTTATAAGCACTCATGTTCCATGAAACTTAGTTTAGAGTCCTAGAAACCGCGTTGTTAGATGTTTCATAAGTTCTTTGAACTTGTACAAAGCTCATTGAGACACTTATAAGCACTCATGTTGCATGAAACTTGGTTTAGAGTCCTAGAAACCGCGTTGTTAGATGTTTCATAAGTTCGTCGAACTAGTACAAAGCTCATTGAGACACATATAAGCACTCATGTTGCATGTCACTTCGTTTAGAGTCTTAGAAATCGCGTTGTTAGATGTTTCATAAGTTCGTCAAACTTGTACAAAGCTCATTGAGACACTTATAAGCACTCATGTTGCATAAAACTTGGTTTAGAGTCCTAGAAACGCGTTGTTAGATGTTTCATAAGTTCGTCAAACTTGTACAAAGCTCATTGAAACACTTATAAGCACTCATGTTGCATGAAACTTGGTTTAGAGTCCTAGAAACGAGTTGTTAGATGTTTCATAAGTTCGTCAAACTTGTACAAAGCTCATTGAGACACTAATAAGCACTCATGTTGCATGCCATTTCGTTTAGAGTCTTAGAAACCGCTTTGTTAGATGTTTCATATGTTCGTCAAACTTGTATAAAGCTCATTGAAACACTTATAAGCACTCATGTTGCATAAAACTTGGTTTAGAGTCCTAGCAACCACATTGTTAGACGTTTCATAAGTTCGACAAACTTGTACAAAGCTGATTGAGAAACTTATAAGCACTCATGTTGCATTAAACTTGGTTTAGAGTCCTAGAAACACGTTGTTAGATGTTTCATTAGTTCGTCAAACTTGTACAAAGCTCATTGAGACACTTATAAGCACTCATGTTCCATGAAACTTAGTTTAGAGTCCTAGAAACCGCGTTGTTAGATGTTCCATAAGTTCTTTGAACTTGTAGAAAGCTCATTGAGACACTTATAAGCACTCATGTTGCATGAAACTTGGTTTAGAGTCCTAGAAACCGCGTTGTTAGATGTTTCATAAGTTCGTCGAACTAGTACAAAGCTCATTGAGACACATATAAGCACTCATGTTGCATGAAACTTGGTTTAGATCCCTAGAAACGAGTTGATAGATGTTTCTTAAGTTCGTCAAACTTGTACAAAGCTCATTGAGACACTTATAAGCACTAATGTTGCATAAAACTTGGTTAAGAGTCCTAGAAACGCGTTGTTAGATGTTTCATAAGTTCGTCAAACTTCTACAAAGCTCATGGAGACACTTATAAGCACTCATGTTGCATAAAACATGGTTTAGAGTACTAAAAACGCGTTGTTAGATGTTTCATAGGTTTGTCAAACTTGTATAAAGCTCATTGAAACACTTATAAGCACTCATGTTGCATAAAACATGGTTTAGAGTCCTAGCAACCACATTGTTAGAAGTTTCATAAGTTCGTCAAACTTGTACAAAGTTGATTGAGAAACTTATAAGCACTCATGTTGCATTAAACTTGGTTTAGAGTCCTAGAAACGCGTTAATAGATGTTTCATTAGTTCGTCAAACTTGTACAAAGCTCATTGAGACACTTATAAGAACTCATGTTGAAAGAAACTTGGTTTAGAGTCCTAGAAACCGTGTTGTTAGATGTTTCATAAGTTCGTCAAACTAGTACAAAGCTCATTGAGACACTTATAAGCACTTATGTTGCATGAAACTTAGTTTAGATTCCTAGAAATCGCGTTGTTAGATGTTTCATAAGTTCGTAAAACTTGTACAAAGCTCATTGAGACACTTATAAGAACTCATGTTGCCTGAAACTTGGTTTAGAGTTCTAGAAACCACGTTGTAAGATGTTTCATAAGTTCGTCAAACTAGTACAAAGCTCATTGAGACACTTATAAGCACTCATGTTGCATGACACTTCGTTTAGTGTCTTAGAAACTGCGTTGTTAGATGTTTCATAAGTTCGTCAAACTTGCACAAAGCTCGTTGAGAAACTTATAAGCACTCATGTTGCATAAAACTTGGTTTAGAGTCCCAGAAACGCGTTGTTAGATGTTTCATAAGTTCGTCAAACTTGTACAAAGCTCATTGAAACACTTATAAGCACTCATGTTGCATAAAACTTGGTTTAGTCCTAGCAACCACATTGTTAGACGTTTCATAAGTTCGTCAAATTTGTACAAAGCTCATTGAGACACTTATAAGCACTCATGTTGCATGAAACTTGGTTTAGAGTACTAGAAACCGCGTTGTAAGATGTTTCATAAGTTCGTCAAACTAGTACAAAGCTCATTGAGACACTTATAAGCACTCATGTTGCACGAAACTTCGTTTAGAGTCCTAGAAACCGCGTTGTTAGATGTTTCATAAGTTCGTCAAACTTGTACAAAGCTCATTGAGACACTTATAAGCACTCATGTTCCATGAAACTTAGTTTAGAGTCCTAGAAAACGCTTTGTTAGATGTTTCATAAGTTCGTTGAACTTGTACAAAGCTCATTGAGACACTTATAAGCACTCATGTTGCATGAAACTTGGTTTAGAGTCCTAGAAACCTCGTTGTTAGATGTTACATAAGTTCGTCGAACAAATACAAAGCTCATTGAGACACTTATAAGCACTCATGTTGCATGAAACTTGGTTTAGAGCCCTAGAAACGAGTTGTTAGATGTTTCTTAAGTTCGTCAAACTTGTACAAAGCTCATTGAGACACTTATAAGCACTCATGTTGCATGAAACTTGGTTTAGAGTCCTAGAAACGAGTTGTTAGATGTTTCATAAGTTCGTCAAATTAGTACAAAGCTCATTGAGACACTTATAAGCACTCATGTTGCATGCCACTTCGTTTAGAGTCTTAGAAACCGCTTTGTTAGAGGTTTCATAAGTTCGTCAAACTTCTACAAAGCTCATTGAGACACTTATAAGCACTCATGTTGCATAAAACTTGGATTAGAGTCCTAGCAACCACATTGTTAGACGTTTCATAAGTTCGTCAAACTTGTACAAAGCTCATTGAGACACTTATAAGCACTCATGTTGCATGAAACTTGGTTTAGAGCCCTAGAAACGAGTTGTTAGATGTTTCTTAAGTTCGTCAAACTTGTACAAAGCTCATTGAGACACTTATAAGCACTAATGTTGCATGAAACTTGGTTTAGAGTCCTAGAAACGCGTTGTTAGATGTTTCATAAGTTCGTCAAACTTGTATAAAACTCATTGAAAAACTTATAAGCACTCATGTTGCATAAAACTTTGTTTAGAGTCCTAGCAACCACATTGTTAAACGTTTCATAAGTTCGTCAAACTTGTACGAAGCTGATTGAGAAA
Organism: Cochlearia excelsa; assembly: GCA_963556525.1. NCBI lineage: Eukaryota > Viridiplantae > Streptophyta > Magnoliopsida > Brassicales > Brassicaceae > Cochlearia > Cochlearia excelsa. Next base: position 29,695,001 of record OY748327.1, on the reverse strand, counting down.
CTTATAAGCACTCAACTTGCATGAAACTTGGTTTAGAGTCCTAGAAACGCGTTGTTAGATGTTTCATTAGTTCGTCAAACTTGTACAAAGCTCATTGAGACACTTATAAGAACTCATGTTGAAAGAAACTTGGTTTAGAGTCCAAGAAACAGTGTTGTTAGATGTTTCATAAGTTCGTCAAACTAGTACAAAGCTCATTGAGACACTTATAAGCACTCATGTTGCATGAAACTTAGTTTAGATTCCTAGAAACCGCGTTGTTAGATGTTTCATAAGTTCGTAAAACTTGTACAAAGCTCATTGAGACACTTATAAGAACTCATGTTGCCTGAAACTTGGTTTAGAGTTCTAGAAACCACGTTGTAAGATGTTTCATAATTTCGTCAAACTAGTACAAAGCTCATTGAGACACTTATAAGCACTCATGTTGCATGACACTTCGTTTAGAGTCTTAGAAACCGCGTTGTTAGATGTTTCATAAGTTCGTCAAACTTGTACAAAGCTCATTAAGACACTTATAAGCACTCATGTTGCATAAAACTTGGTTTATACTCCTAGAAACGCGTTGTTAGATGTTTCATAAGTTCGTCAAACTTGTACAAAGCTCATTGAAACACTTATAAGCACTCATGTTGCATAAAACTTGGTTTAGAGTCCTAGAAACGAGTTGTTAGATGTTTCATAAGTTCGTCAAACTTGTACAAAGCTCATTTAGACACTTATAAGCACTCATGTTGCATGCCATTTCGTTTAGTCTTAGAAAACGCTTTGTTAGATGTTTCATAAGTTCGTAAAACTTGTACAAAGATCATTGAGACACTTATAAGCACTAATGTTGCATAAAACTTGGTTTAGAGTCCTAGAAACGCGTTGTTAGATGTTTCATAAGTTCGTCAAACTTCTACAAAGCTTATGGAGACACTTATAAGCACTCATGTTGCATAAAAAATTGTTTAGAGTCTTAAAAACGCGTTGTTAGATGTTTCATAAGTTCGTAAAACTTGTATAAAGCTCATTGAAACACTTATAAGCACTCATGTTGCATAAAACTTGGTTTAGAGTCTTAGCAACCACATTGTTAGACGTTTCATAAGTTCGACAAACTTGTACAAAGCTGATTGAGAAACTTATAAGCACTCATGTTGCATTAAAATTGGTTTAGAGTCCTAGAAACGCGTTGTTAGATGTTTCATTAGTTCGTCAAACTTGTACAAAGCTCATCGAGACACTTATAAGAACTCATGTTCCATGAAACTTAGTTTAGAGTCCTAGAAACCGCATTGTTAGATGTTTCATAAGTTCTTTGAACTTGTACAAAGCTCATTGAGACACTTATAAGCACTCATGTTGCATGAAACTTGGTTTAGAGTCCTAGAAACCGCGTTGTTAGATGTTTCATAAGTTCGTCGAACTAGTACAAAGCTCATTGAGACACATATGCACTCATGTTGCATGAAACTTGGTTTAGATCCCTAGAAACGAGTTGATAGATGTTTCTTAAGTTCGTCAAACTTGTACAAAGCTCATTGAGACACTTATAATCTCTCATGTTGCATGAAACTTGGTTTAGAGTCCTAGAAACGAGTTGTTAGATGTTTCATAAGTTCGTCAAACTAGTACAAAACTCATTGAGACACTTATAAGCACTCATGTTGCATGCCATTTCGTTTAGAGTCTTAGAAACCGCTTTGTTAGTTGTTTCATAAGTTCATCAAACTTGTACAAAGCTCATTGAGACACTTATAAGCACTAATGTTGCATAAAACTTGGTTAAGAGTCCTAGAAACGCGTTGTTAGATGTTTCATAAGTTCGTCAAACTCCTACAAAGCTCATGGAGACACTTATAAGCAGTCATGTTGCATAAAACATGGTTTAGAGTACTAAAAACGCGTTGTTAGATGTTTCATAGGTTCGTCAAACTTGTATAAAGCTCATTGAAACACTTATAAGCACTCATGTTGCATAAAACTTGGTTTAGAGTCCTAGCAGCCACATTGTTAGACGTTTCATAAGTTCGTCAAACTTGTACAAAGCTGATTGAGAAACTTATAAGCACTCATGTTTCATTAAACTTGGTTTAGAGTCCTAGAAACGCGTTAATAGATGTTTCATTAGTTCGTCAAACTTGTACAAAGCTCATTGAGACACTTATAAGAACTCATGTTGAAAGAAACTTGGTTTAGAGTCTTAGAAACCGTGTTGTTAGATGTTTCATAAGTTCTTCAAACTAGTACAAAGCTCATTGAGAGACTTATAAGCACTTATGTTGCATGAAACTTAGTTTAGATTCCTAGAAACCGCGTTGTCAGATGTTTCATAAGTTCGTCAAACTTGTACAAAGCTCATTGAAACACTTATAAGCACTCATGTTGCATAAAACTTGGTTTAGAGTCCTAGCAACCACATTGTTAGACGTTTCATTAGTTCGTAAAATTTGTACAAAGCTCATTGAAACACTTATAAGCACTCATGTTGCATGAAACTTGGTTTAGAGTACTAGAAACCGCGTTGTAAGATGTTTCATAAGTTCGTCAAACTAGTACAAAGCTCATTGAGACAGGTTATAAGCACTCATGTTGCATGAAACTTCGTTTAGAGTCCTAGAAACCGCGTTGTTAGATGTTTCATAAGTTCGTCAAACTTGTACAAAGCTCATTGAGACACTTATAAGCACTCATGTTCCATGAAACTTAGTTTAGAGTCCTAGAAACCGTGTTGTTAGATGTTTCATAAGTTCTTTGAACTTGTACAAAGCTCATTGAGACACTTATAAGCACTCATGTTGCATGAAACTTAGTTTAGAGTCCTAGAAACCGCGTTGTTAGATGTTTCATAAGTTCGTCGAACTAGTACAAAGCTCATTGAGACACATATAAGAACTCATGTTGCATGAAACTTGGTTTAGATCCCTAGAAACGAGTTGATAGATGTTTCTTAAGTTCGTCAAACTTGTACAAAGCTCATTGAAACACTTATAAGCACTCATGTTGCATGAAACTTGGTTTAGAGTCCTAGAAACGAGTTGTTAGATGTTTCATAATGATATGATCTTAAAGCCGGAACCGGAAACAGGCGTCGACATCGACAACATCGACATCGACCGCATCGACATCGACCGCATCGACATCGACCACATCGACATCGACCACATCGACATCGACCACATCGACATCGACCACACCGATATCGACCACACCGATATCGACCACACCGACATCGACCACATCGGTACCAAAGAACCAAAAGGAGCAATCACGCGATCAAAGGCCAAGGAACTAGCTAAGGAAGCTCAGGCGATGATCATGGAGGGAGAACTTGGAGGAGCAGCTAGGAGCTTCTTCAACGTACACATCATGGCCTAGAGCAAAGACCGAGGTAATGCGGCTAAGTGACTCGGTGATCGACTTAGTACTCTTTCCCACTGGGTTTTAACGAGGCTAAGAAGATCACCACGTCGGTTGCTTAGCAACATTACCTTGAAGAGTGCAAGAGACGAGGCACTCCCACTACTCGTCGTTTTATCTTACTTGTAATTTCCTTTTTACTTGTAATTTCCTTTTTGTCGAGGTTTCCTTTTTGTCGAGGATTTCCTTTTTCCTTTGCGCAAAAACCCTAAAGGAGAAGGCACTTGTGCCAACTCTATTTAAAGGAGCTGCGCCTCCTTCTTATGAGGTAGTCAAGAATTTTATGCGAAACCCACCTCTAAGTCTTTTGACTCTCTCCGATTCAGCGATTGAATCCGGAACCCCTACTCGATTCAGAGATTGAATCCGAAGCTAATACAAGCTCATCGCTTCCATTAGTTTCTTCTATCCATCAAACAGAATCTTCCCCTCTGTTTGAGACGTCCCATACAACCATCTCGCGTTCCTCCCCGTCGTCCCATCCATCGGTGTCTTGTTCCCTCAGCACCTGCCTTGTTACCAACCGCACGGTGTTACAAGAGAAGGACTGGCCTTGCTACTGGAGTTGATCCTTGGCGGAGATCCTATCACGTGGTATCAGAGCCAACTCTGTACCAAAGGCTGAGTCGCTCTTTCCCTTAAACTATTATCACCTCGAATCTGCTTGATTAAAACTTGTTGTGTGCGCATCTGTTTGAGTTGATAGTAACTAAGTTGTTTTTAATTGTTCGTCGTGTTCTTGTGATTGTTGTGCGCGGCGGCAACCTTATGTTTTGATCTTAGAAAACCCTAAACGTAACTTGAAAACGTGTTTGTGAAGATTTCCTTTTTGAACAAAACTCGCGTTTTACTTAAAAATCCGATTTCCTTTTTCTTTGTTTCAAAACCGCGTAGCCATTTTCCTTTTTGTCTTCTTCTTTGTTTCTTTTTGCCGCGTACCCGAACTCCTTTTACTCTTTGTAGCTTGTGTTTTGTGTTGAGAACAACTTACTGCGAGCTACCCGCTTTTGTAACAGGTACATGGCACTCCCCACGGAACTCACGGATGATCTACAGAAGCTCATTGCGGATCAGATTGCCGCCACTCTTCAACAACTTCTTCCCCAGCAAATTTCCCAACACTTGACTTTGGAACGTGAACAACAAGCCAAGGAGACCGCGGTTGAGTTGTCCGAGTCCGACAAGGAACCTACCCCTACTCCTTCAGAAGCTAACCGCATTGCTAAAGGGAAGGGAGTTGTCGGTACGTCACGGCTTCAGGCCATCCGCAACATTTTCCCAGCCGGTGCTAGGAAGAGCCAAACGGTCCGCGATTTCCTCCACCTTGATGCGGATGAAGAGGACCCGTTACCCAGGCGACGAATGCACAGAGGCCCCGAGGAGCACGAGCAGTATGGCCCTAGGCACCGAGGATATGCTGATCCTCTCCGCCCAGCTGGAACCAATGCCAGACACCGTTTCGATGAGGTTGCCGAAGACGAGTACTACAGACCCGAGAGACGCGGTCGGGATGACCCGATGGATCATGAAAGGCAACAGCTGAGGCATATCAAAGCTAAGTTCCCTCCCTTCCAAGGCAAGAACGACCCGGAAGCCTATTTGGACTGGGAACGGAAAATGGAGTCTAGCTTTCTATGCCATGACACTTATGCATCCAACAAGGTGAAGATAGCCATTTCAGAGTTTAGTGACTACGCTTTGCTTTGGTGGGATCAGCTATGCACCACTAGGGACCGCCACAATGAGCCGCCTATCCACACCTGGCCGCAGCTCATCACACACATGAGGAAGCGGTTTGTCCCTAGCCACTATCACCGAGAAGTTCTCAACAAGCTTCGGAAGCTTACCCAGGGATCAAGCTCGGTACGTGACTATTTCCAGGAGATGGAAACACTCTTGATTAGGGCTGGCCTAGAAGAGGATAATGAGGTCATGATGGCTCGGTTTGTTGGTGGACTTAGCCGAGACATCCGGGATAAAGTAGAACTTCAAACTTATGAGGATCTTGAGGAACTTGTGCACAAAGCCGAGCTAGTAGAAAGTCGAACAAGAGACGGTATGCCAAGCCTAGTTTCTCCACACCAAGCAAGTCCAAGGACTTCACACCCACCCGGCCACCCTTCACCAAAGACATCAAACCCACGTCGGCGGTTAAGGAAGAGGCTAAGTTTGACCCTAAGGGCCGAGGCGGCACCTCGTCTAGTAATGTCCGGTGTTTTAGATGTCAAGGCATGGGCCATTACGCGAGAGATTGCCCCAACAAGAAGGTATTTATGCTACTAGATAATGGTGAAGTGGTGCCCCAGGAATCTGATTCGAGCAAGAAGAAGAGGAAGGAGAAGAAGAGACCGCTGCCATTGGGGAGATGCTAGTTGCCCGGAGAGCATTGAGTGTGCGAGCCAACCGGAGGAATTAGTACAAAGAGACCACCTATTCCACACACGGTGTATCGTCAACGGCAAGGTGTGTAGCCTCATCATTGACGGTGGAAGTTGTACTAATGCAGCTAGTGAAACCATGGTTCGAAGTTGAGCTTAGAGACTTTATCCCATCCGCGCCCGTACAAGCTACAATGGCTGAATGAAAGCGGTGCCCACGACGGTAACTCGCCAAATCAGGTTGTCCTTCGCCATTGGCAAGTATGAGGATGAGGTACTTTGTGACGTTATACCTATGTGCTCCAGCCACATTCTGTTAGGTAGGCCGTGGCAATCAGACCGTAGGGTCCTCCATGACGGCTACACCAACAAACACTCCTTTGAGTTTAAAGGCAGAAAAGTCATCCTTGCTCCCCTCACGCCTAGTGAAGTGTACCAAGATCAGGTATATCTTAAGCTCAAGGAGGAGAAGGAGAAGTCCCCCACGTCGTCCACCAATCTCTACATAAACCAAAGAGAAGTTTCCCAACTCCTTACTTGATTCTTCTATATTGTTGTTTATATATAAGGAGAGTCTCGTTAGCACTAATCCCCCACAGGATCTTCCTAGTGATTTTGCCCAGCTTTTGCGGGACTATAGTGACGTTTTCCCTCGGGAGATCCCGCCTGGCTTGCCCCCAATCCGAGGCATTGAACACCAAATCGACCTAGTCCCTGGTTCGGCGCTTCCAAACCGACCGGCCTATAGGACTAATCCGGTGGAGACCAAGGAGGCTGCAGAAGCAAGTTGAGGAGTTGATGAGCAAAGGCCACATCCGAGAGAGCATGAGTCCTTGTGCCGTACCGGTTCTACTGGTACCCAAGAAGGACGGATCATGGCGCATGTGTGTCGACTGCCGGGCAATCAACAACATTACGGTGAAGTATCGTCACCCTATTCCTAGATTAGATGATATGTTAGATGAATTATGTGGGTCTAACGTGTTCTCTAAGATTGATCTTAAGAGTGGCTACCATCAGATTAGAATGAAGGAGGGTGATGAATGGAAGACGGCCTTCAAAACCAAGCAAGGACTATATGAATGGCTTGTTATGCCCTTCGGTCTTACTAATGCGCCTAGTACTTTCATGAGACTAATGAACCATGTTTTGAGGTCTTTTATAGGCGTCTTTGTTGTGGTTTATTTTGATGATATTTTGATCTTTAGCAGGAGCCTAGACGAGCATATTGCCCATGTCCGAGCCGTACTTGACGTCCTAAGAAAGGAGAACCTTTTTGCCAATATTGACAAGTGTACATTTTGCACTAACGAGATTGTCTTCTTAGGTTTTGTTGTGAGTACGAAGGAGTTAGGGTCGATGAAGAGAAGGTCAAGGCAATCAAGGAATGGCCGACACCAACCACCGTGGGAGAAGTTCGAAGCTTCCATGGACTAGCCGGCTTCTACCGGCGCTTTGTCAAGGACTTCGATGCCGTTGCGGCTCCCCTAACCGAAGTCATTAAGAAGGACGTTGGCTTTCAATGGGGGAATGCACAAGAACAGGCTTTCCAAAGCCTCAAAGAGAAGCTTATCAATGCCCCATTACTTATGTTACACGACTTCGTTAAAACCTTTGAAATTGAGTGCGATGCTTCGGTGTAGGTATTGGCGCCGTATTGATGCAAGACAAGAAGCCGATAGCTTATTTTAGTGAGAAGCTTGGTGGAGCAACCCTAAACTATCCCACCTATGACAAAGAGCTATATGCACTAGTGAGGGCGTTGAAGACATGGCAACATTACCTATGGCCTAAAGAGTTTGTCATCCACACGGACCATGAATCCTTAAAGCACTTGAAAGGCCAACAGAAACTGAACAAGAGGCATGGCCGCTGGATAGAGTTTATTGAGACGTTTCCCTACGTCATCAAGTATAAAAAAGGTAAGGACAATGTCGTAGCCGACGCATTGTCCCGGAGGTACACCCTAATCTCAGAATTAACATCTAGACTCATAGGGTTTGAGATGCTTAAGACGTTGTATGAATCTGATTCGAGTTTAGTACTTACTACTTGAAATGTGCTAAATTTGCTTGTGAGAATTACTATAGACGGGACGGCTACCTGTTCTTCCACAATAGGTTGTGCATACCTACCGGTTCCATAAGGGAACTACTTGTCCGAGAAGCTCATAGAGGAGGACTAGCCGGACATTTCGGAGTGGCCAAAACCTTAGCTAGCCTCCAAGCCTACTTCTATTGGCCGCACATGAAAAGAGATGTGGAGCGGATTTGCCTTAGATGCATCACCTGCAAACAGGCCAAGAGTAAGGTTCAGCCGCATGGTTTGTATACTCCACTCCCCATACCTTCTCATCCTTGGACTCATATATCCATGGACTTTGTGGTTGGCTTACCTCGAACCAGAAATGGTAGAGATTCCATCTTTGTTGTTGTGGACAGGTTTAGTAAGATGGCTCATTTCATAGCCTGCCACAAGACCGACGATGCGGTAAGTGTGGCTAACTTGTTTTTCAGGGAGGTGGTGAGGTTACACGGCATGCCCCTAGTGATAGTTTCGGACGAGAGACACCAAGTTCTTGAGCCATTTTTGGCGCACTTTGTGGGCTAAGCTAGGAACCAAACTATCCTTCTCCACCACTTGTCATCCGCAAACGGACGGGCAAACGGAAGTGGTGAACCGATCCTTGTCCACAATCCTAAGGACTTTGGTGAGAAGTAACCTCAAGTCATGGGAAGAATGTCTACCCCACGTAGAGTTCGCTTATAACCACGCTAAGCATTCCACTACTCTTTACTCCCCTTTTGAATTAGTATATGGGTTTAATCCTATGTCTCCTTTGGATCTAATTGCCTTACCCTTGAGTGAAATGTCTAGTGTTGATGGCAAGAAAAAGGCTGAACAGGTTAAGAGAATGCATGAGAAAGCTAGGGATAATATATTGAAGAAGACCGAGCAATACGCCAAGCATGCTAACAAGGGCCGCAAGGGAGTGGTGTTTCAGGAAGGTGACTTGGTATGGATCCACTTGAGAAAGGAGAGGTTTCCCGCCGAAAGGAAGTCCAAACTGATGCCACGAGTGGATGGACCCTTCAAAGTGACCCGGCGCATCAACGACAACGCCTACAAGATCGACCTTCAAGGTAAGTATGCAATCTCGGACTCATTCAATGTTATTGACTTGTCTCCTTATTTTGCAGATTCAGATTTGAGGACAAATCCTTTTCAAGATGGAGGGGATGATATGATCTTAAAGCCGGAACCGGAAACAGGCGTCGACATCGACAACATCGACATCGACCGCATCGACATCGACCGCATCGACATCGACCACATCGACATCGACCACATCGACATCGACCACATCGACATCGACCACACCGATATCGACCACACCGATATCGACCACACCGACATCGACCACATCGGTACCAAAGAACCAAAAGGAGCAATCACGCGATCAAAGGCCAAGGAACTAGCTAAGGAAGCTCGGGCGATGATCATGGAGGGAGAACTTGGAGGAGCAGCTAGGAGCTTCTTCAACGTACACATCATGGCCTAGAGCAAAGACCGAGGTAATGCGGCTAAGTGACTCGGTGATCGACTTAGTACTCTTTCCCACTGGGTTTTAACGAGGCTAAGAAGATCACCACGTCGGTTGCTTAGCAACATTACCTTGAAGAGTGCAAGAGACGAGGCACTCCCACTACTCGTCGTTTTATCTTACTTGTAATTTCCTTTTTACTTGTAATTTCCTTTTTGTCGAGGTTTCCTTTTTGTCGAGGATTTCCTTTTTCCTTTGCGCAAAAACCCTAAAGGAGAAGGCACTTGTGCCAACTCTATTTAAAGGAGCTGCGCCTCCTTCTTATGAGGTAGTCAAGAATTTTATGCGAAACCCACCTCTAAGTCTTTTGACTCTCTCCGATTCAGCGATTGAATCCGGAACCCCTACTCGATTCAGAGATTGAATCCGAAGCTAATACAAGCTCATCGCTTCCATTAGTTTCTTCTATCCATCAAACAGAATCTTCCCCTCTGTTTGAGACGTCCCATACAACCATCTCGCGTTCCTCCCCGTCGTCCCATCCATCGGTGTCTTGTTCCCTCAGCACCTGCCTTGTTACCAACCGCACGGTGTTACAAGAGAAGGACTGGCCTTGCTACTGGAGTTGATCCTTGGCGGAGATCCTATCACATAAGTTCGTCAAACTTGTACAAAGCTCATTGAGACACTTATAAGCACTCATGTTGCATGCCATTTCGTTTAGAGTCTTAGAAACCGCTTTGTTAGATGTTTCATAAGTTCGTCAACCTTGTACAAGGATCATTGAGACACTTATAAGCACTAATGTTGCATAAAACTTGGTTTAGAGTCCTAGAAACGCATTGTTAGATGTTTCATAAGTTCGTCAAACTTCTACAAAGTTCATGGAGACACTTATAAGCACTCATGCTGCATAAAACTTTGTTTAGAGTCTTAAAAACACGTTGTTAGATGTTTCATAAATTCGTCAAACTTGTATAAAGCTCATTGAAACACTTATAAGCACTCATGTTGCATAAAACTTGGTTTAGAGTCCTAGCAACCACATTGTTAGACGTTTCATAAGTTCGACAAACTTGTACAAAGCTGATTGAGAAACTTATAAGCACTCATGTTGCATTAAACTTGGTTTAGAGTCCTAGAAACGCGTTGTTAGATGTTTCATTAGTTTGTCAAACTTGTACAAAGCTCATTGAGACACTTATAAGCACTCATGTTCCATGAAACTTAGTTTAGAGTCCTAGAAACCGCGTTGTTAGATGTTTCATAAGTTCTTTGAACTTGTACAAAGCTCATTGAGACACTTATAAGCACTCATGTTGCATGAAACTTGGTTTAGAGTCCTAGAAACCGTGTTGTTAGATGTTTCATAAGGTCGTCGAAATAGTTCAAAGCTCATTGAGACACATATAAGCACTCATGTTGCATGAAACTTGGTTTAGTTCCCTAGAAACGAGTTGATAGATGTTTCTTAAGTTCGTCAAACTTGTACAAAGCTCATTGAGACACTTATAAGCACTCATGTTGCATGAAACTTGGTTTAGAGTCCTAGAAACGAGTTGTTAGATGTTTCATAAGTTCGTCAAACTAGTACAAAGCTCATTGAGACACTTATAAGCACTCATGTTGCATGCCATTTCGTTTAGAGTCTTAGAAACCGCTTTGTTATATGTTTCATAAGTTCGTCAAACTTGTACAAAGCTCATTGAGACACTTATAAGCACTAATGTTGCATAAAACTTGTTTAAGAGTCCTAGAAACGCGTTGTTAGATGTTTCATAAGTTCGTCAAACTTCTACAAAGCTCATGGAGACACTTATAAGCTCTCATGTTGCATAAAACATGGTTTAGAGTACTAAAAACGCGTTGTTAGATGTTTCATAGGTTCGTCAAACTTGTATAAAGCTCATTGAAACATTTATAAGCACTCATGTTGCATAAAACTTGGTTTAGAGTCCTAGCAACCACATTGTTAGACGTTTCATAAGTTCGTCAAACTTGTACAAAGTTGATTGAGAAACTTATAAGCACTCATGTTGCATTAAACTTGGTTTAGAGTCCTAGAAACGCGTTAATAGATGTTTCATTAGTTCGTCAAACTTGTACAAAGCTCATTGAGACACTTATAAGAACTCATGTTGAAAGAAACTTGGTTTAGAGTCCTAGAAACCGTGTTGTTAGATGTTTCATAAGTTCGTCAAACTAGTACAAAGCTCATTGAGACAGTTATAAGCACTCATGTTGCATGAAACTTCGTTTAGAGTCCTAGAAACCGCGTTGTTAGATGTTTCATAAGTTCGTCAAACTTGTACAAAGCTCATTGAGACACTTATAAGCACTCATGTTCCATGAAACTTAGTTTAGATCCTAGAAACCGCGTTGTTAGATGTTTCATAAGTTCTTTGAACTTGTACAAAGCTCATTGAGACACTTATAAGCACTCATGTTGCACGAAACTTAGTTTAGAGTCCTAGAAACCGCGTTGTTAGATGTTTCATAAGTTCGTCGAACTAGTACAAAGCTCATTGAGACACATATAAGCACTCATGTTGCATGAAACTTTGTTTAGATCCCTAGAAACGAGTTGATAGATGTTTCTTAAGTTCGTCAAACTTGTACAAAGCTCATTGAAACACTTATAAGCACTGATGTTGCATGAAACTTGGTTTAGAGTCCTAGAAACGAGTTGTTAGATGTTTTATAAGTTCTTCAAACTTGTATAAAGCTCATTGAGACACTTATAAGCACTCATGTTGCATGCCATTTCGTTTAGAGTCTTAGAAACCGCTTTGTTAGATGTTTCATAAGTTCGTCAAACTTGTACAAGGATCATTGAGACACTTATAAGCACTAATGTTGCATAAAACTTGGTTTAGAGTCCTAGAAACGCGTTGTTAGATGTTTCATAAGTTCGTCAAACTTCTACAAAGTTCATGGAGACACTTATAAGCACTCATGCTGCATAAAACTTTGTTTAGAGTCTTAAAAACGCGTTGTTAGATGTTTCATAAGTTCGTCAAACTTGTATAAAGCTCATTGAAACACTTATAAGCACTCATGTTGCATAAAACTTGGTTTAGAGTCCTAGCAACCACATTGTTAGACGTTTCATAAGTTCGACAAACTTGTACAAAGCTGATTGAGAAACTTATAAGCACTCATGTTGCCTTAAACTTGGTTTAGAGTCCTAGAAACGCGTTGTTAGATGTTTCATTAGTTCGTCAAACTTGTACAAAGCTCATTGAGACATTTATAAGCACTCATGTTCCATGAAACTTAGTTTAGAGTCCTAGAAACCGCGTTGTTAGATGTTTCATAAGTTCGTCAAACTTGTATAAAGCTCATTGAAACACTTATAAGCACTCATGTTGCATAAAACTTGGTTTAGAGTCCTAGAAACGCGTTGTTAGATGTTTCATAAGTTCGTCAAACTTCTACAAAGCTCATGGAGACACTTATAAGCACTCATGTTGCATAAAACATGGTTTAGAGTACTAAAAACGCGTTGTTAGATGTTTCATAGGTTCGTCAAACTTGTATAAACCTCATTGAAACACTTATAAGCACTCATGTTGCATAAAACTTGGTTTAGAGTCTTAGCAACCACTGATTGAGAAACTTATAAGCACTCATGTTGCATTAAACTTGGTTTAGAGTCCTAGAAACGCGGTAATAGATGTTTCATTAGTTCGTCAAACTTGTACAAAGCTCATTGAGACACTTATAAGAACTCATGTTGAAAGAAACTTGGTTTACAGTCCAAGAAACCGTGTTGTTAGATGTTTCATAAGTTCGTCAAACTTGTACAAAGCTCATTGAGACACTTATAAGCACTTATGTTACATGAAACTTAGTTTAGATTCCTAGAAACCGCGTTGTTAGATGTTTCATAAGTTCGTCAAACTTGTACAAAGCTCATTGAAACACTTATAAGCACTCATGTTGCATAAAACTTGGTTTAGAGTCCTAGCAACCACATTGTTAGACGTTTCATAAGTTCGTAAAATTTGTACAAAGCTCATTGAGACACTTATAAGCACTCATGTTGCATGAAACATGGTTTAGAGTACTAGAAACCGCGTTGTAAGATGTTTCATAAGTTCGTCAAACTTGCACAAAGCTCGTTGAGAAACTTATAAGCACTCATGTTGCATGAAACTTGGTTTAGAGTCCTAGAAACCGCGTTGTTAGATGTTTCATAAGTTCGTCAAACTTGTACAAAGCTCATTGAGACACTTATAAGCACTCATGTTCCATGAAACTTAGTTTAGAGTCCTAGAAACCGCGTTGTTAGATGTTTCATAAGTTCTTTGAACTTGTACAAAGCTCATTGAGACACTTATAAGCACTCATGTTGCATGAAACTTAGTTTAGAGTCCTAGAAACCGCGTTGTTAGATGTTTCATAAGTTCGTCGAACTAGTACAAAGCTTATTGAGACACATATAATCACTCATGTTGCATGAAACTTGGTTTAGATCCCTAGAAACGAGTTCATAGATGTTTCTAAAGTTCGTCAAACTTGTACAAAGCTCATTGAAACACTTATAAGCACTCATGTTGCATGAAACTTGGTTTAGAGTCCTAGAAACGAGTTGTTAGATGTTTCATAAGTTCGTCACACTTGTACAAAGCTCATTGAGACACTTATAAGCACTCATGTTGCATGCCATTTCGTTTAGAGTCTTAGAAACCGCTTTGTTAGATGTTTCATAAGTTCGTCAAACTTGTACAAGGATCATTGAGACACTTATAAGCACTAATGTTGCATAAAACTTGGTTTAGAGTCCTAGAAAAGCGTTGTTAGATGTTTCATAAGTTCGTCAAACTTCTACAAAGTTCATGGAGACACTTATAAGCACTCATTGCTGCATAAAATTTTGTTTAGAGTCTTAAAAACGCGTTGTTAGATGTTTCATAAGTTCGTCAAACTTGTATAAAGCTCATTGAAACACTTATAAGCACTCATGTTGCATAAAACTTGGTTTAGAGTCCTAGCAACCACATTGTTAGACGTTTCATAAGTTCGACAAACTTGTACAAAGCTGATTGAGAAACTTATAAGCACTCATGCTGCATTAAACTTGGTTTAGAGTCCTAGAAACGCTTTGTTAGATGTTTCATAAGTTCGTCAAACTTGTACAAAGCTCATTGAGACACTTATAAGCACTAATGTTGCATAAAACTTGGTTAAGAGTCCTAGAAACGCGTTGTTAGATGTTTCATAAGTTCGTCAAACTTCTACAAAGCTCATGGAGACACTTATAAGCACTCATGTTGCATAAAACATGGTTTAGAGTACTAAAAACGCGTTGTTAGATGTTTCATAGGTTCGTCAAACTTGTATAAAGCTCATTGAAACACTTATAAGCACTCATGTTGCATAAAACTTGGTTTAGAGTCTTAGCAACCACATTCTTAGACGTTTCATAAGTTCGTCAAACTTGTACAAAACTGATTGACAAACTTATAAGCACTCATGTTGCATTAAACTTGGTTTAGAGTCCTAGAAACGCGTTAATAGATGTTTCATTAGTTCGTCAAACTTGTACAAAGCTCATTGAGACACTTATAAGAACTCATGTTCAAAGAAACTTGGTTTAGAGTCCAAGAAACCGTGTTGTTAGATGTTTCATAAGTTCGTCAAACTAGTACAAAGCTCATTGAGACACTTATAAGCACTTATGTTGCATGAAACTTAGTTTAGATTCCTAGAAACCGCGTTGTTAGATGTTTGATAAGTTCGTCAAACTTGTACAAAGCTCATTGAAACACTTATAAGCACTCATGTTGCATAAAACTTGGTTTAGAGTCCTAGCAACCACATTGTTAGACGTTTCATAAGTTCGTAAAATTTGTACAAAGCTCATTGAGACACTTATAAGCACTCATGTTGCATGAAACATGGTTTAGAGTACTAGAAACCGCGTTGTAAGATGTTTCATAAGTTCGTCAAACTTGCACAAAGCTCGTTGAGAAACTTATAAGCACTCATGTTGCATGAAACTTGGTTTAGAGTCCTAGAAACCGCGTTGTTAGATGTTTCATAAGTTCGTCAAACTTGTACAAAGCTCATTGAGACACTTATAAGCACTCATGTTCCATGAAACTTAGTTTAGAGTCCTAGAAACCGCGTTGTTAGATGTTTCATAAGTTCTTTGAACTTGTACAAAGCTCATTGAGACAATTATAAGCACTCATGTTGCATGAAACTTAGTTTAGAGTCCTAGAAACCGCGTTGTTAGATGTTTCATAAGTTCGTCGAACTAGTACAAAGCTTATTGAGACACATATAATCACTCATGTTGCATGAAACTTGGTTTAGATCCCTAGAAACGAGTTGATAGATGTTTCTAAAGTTCGTCAAACTTGTACAAAGCTCATTGAAACACTTATAAGCACTCATGTTGCATGAAACTTGGTTTAGAGTCCTAGAAACGAGTTGTTAGATGTTTCATAAGTTCGTCACACTTGTACAAAGCTCATTGAGACACTTATAAGCACTCATGTTGCATGCCATTTCGTTTAGAGTCTTAGAAACCGCTTTGTTAGATGTTTCATAAGTTCGTCAAACTTGTACAAGGATCATTGAGACACTTATAAGCACTAATGTTGCATAAAACTTGGTTTAGAGTCCTAGAAAAGCGTTGTTAGATGTTTCATAAGTTCGTCAAACTTCTACAAAGTTCATGGAGACACTTATAAGCACTCATTGCTGCATAAAATTTTGTTTAGAGTCTTAAAAACGCGTTGTTAGAAGTTTCATAAGTTCGTCAAACTTGTATAAAGCTCATTGAAACACTTATAAGCACTCATGTTGCATAAAACTTGGTTTAGAGTCCTAGCAACCACATTGTTAGACGTTTCATAAGTTCGACAAACTTGTACAAAGCTGATTGAGAAACTTATAAGCACTCATGCTGCATTAAACTTGGTTTAGAGTCCTAGAAACGCGTTGTTAGATGTTTCATTAGTTCGTCAAACTTGTACAAAGCTCATTGAGACACTTATAAGCACTCATGTTCCATGAAACTTAGTTTAGAGTCCTAGAAACCGCGTTGTTAGATGTTTCATAAGTTCTTTGAACTTGTACAAAGCTCATTGAGACACTTATAAGCACTCATGTTGCATGAAACTTGGTTTAGAGTCCTAGAAACCGCGTTGTTAGATGTTTCATAAGTTCGTCGAACTAGTACAAAGCTCATTGAGACACATATAAGCACTCATGTTGCATGAAACTTGGTTTAGATCCCTAGAAACGAGTTGATAGATGTTTCTTAAGTTCGTCAAACTTGTACAAAGCTCATTGAGACACTTATAAGCACTCATGTTGCATGAAACTTGGTTTAGAGTCCTAGAAACGAGTTGTTAGATGTTTCATAAGTTCGTCAAACTAGTACAAAGCTCATTGAAACACTTATAAGCACTCATGTTGCATGCCATTTCGTTTAGAGTCTTAGAAACCGCTTTGTTAGATGTTTCATAAGTTCGTAAAACTTGTACAAAGCTCATTGAAACACTTATAAGCACTAATGTTGCATAAAACTTGGTTAAGAGTCCTAGAAACGCGTTGTTAGATGTTTCATAAGTTCGTCAAACTTCTACAAAGCTCATGGAGACACTTATAAGAACTCATGTTGAAAGAAACTTGGTTTAGAGTCCTAGAAACCGTGTTGTTAGATGTTTCATAAGTTCGTCAAACTAGTACAAAGCTCATTGAGACACTTATAAGCACTTATGTTGCATGAAACTTAGTTTAGATTCCTAGAAACCGCGTTGTTAGATGTTTCATAAGTTCGTCAAACTTGTACAAAGCTCATTGAAACACTTATAAGCACTCATGTTGCATAAAACTTGGTTTAGAGTCCTAGCAAACACATTGTTAGACATTTCATAAGTTCGTAAAATTTGTACAAAGCTCATTGAAACACTTATAAGCACTCATGTTGCATGAAACTTGGTTTAGAGTACTAGAAACCGCGTTGTAAGATGTTTCATAAGTTCGTCAAACTAGTACAAAGCTCATTGAGACAGTTATAAGCACTCATGTTGCATGAAACTTCGTTTAGAGTCCTAGAAACCGCGTTGTTAGATGTTTCATAAGTTCGTCAAACTTGTACAAAGCTCATTGAGACACTTATAAGCACTCATGTTCCATGAAACTTAGTTTAGAGTCCTAGAAACCGCGTTGTTAGATGTTTCATAAGTTCTTTGAACTTGTACAAAGCTCATTGAGACACTTATTAGCACTCATGTTGCATGAAACTTAGTTTAGAGTCCTAGAAACCGGGTTGTTAGATGTTTCATAAGTTCGTCGAACTAGTACAAAGCTTATTGAGACACATATAAGCACTCATGTTGCATGAAACTTGGTTTAGATTACTAGAAACGAGTTGATAGATGTTTCTTAAGTTCGTCAAACTTGTACAAAGCTCATTGAAACACTTATAAGCACTCATGTTGCATGAAACTTGGTTTAGAGTCCTAGAAACAAGTTGTTAGATGTTTTATAAGTTCGTCAAACTTGTACAAAGCTCATTGAGACACTTATAAGCACTCATGTTGCATGCCATTTCGTTTAGAGTCTTAGAAACCGCTTTGTTAGATGTTTCATAAGTTCGTCAAACTTGTACAAGGATCATTGAGACACTTATAAGCACTAATGTTGCATAAAACTTGGTTTAGAGTCCTAGAAACATGTTGTTAGATGTTTCATAAGTTTGTCAAACTTCTACAAAGTTCATGGAGACACTTATAAGCACTCATGCTGCATAAAACTTTGTTTAGAGTCTTAAAAACGCGTTGTTAGATGTTTCATAAGTTCGTCAAACTTGTATAAAGCTCATTGAAACACTTATAAGCACTCATGTTGCATAAAACTTGGTTTAGAGTCCTAGCAACCACATTGTTAGACGTTTCATAAGTTCGACAAACTTGTACAAAGCTGATTGAGAAATTTATAAGCACTCATGTTGCATTAAACTTGGTTTAGAGTCCTAGAAACGCGTTGTTAGATGTTTCATTAGTTCGTCAAATTTGTACAAAGCTCATTGAGACATTTATAAGCACTCATGTTCCATGAAACTTAGTTTAGAGTCCTAGAAACCGCGTTGTTAGATGTTTCATAAGTTCTGTGAACTTGTACAAAGCTCATTGAGACACTTATAAGCACTCATGTTGCTTGAAACTTGGTTTAGAGTCCTAGAAACCGCGTTGTTAAATGTTTCATAAGTTCGTCGAACTAGTACAAAGCTCATTGAGACACATATAAGCACTCATGTTGCATGAAACTTGGTTTAGATCCCTAGAAACGAGTTGATAGATGTTTCTTAAGTTCGTCAAACTTGTACAAAGCTCATTGAAACACTTATAAGCACTCATGTTGCATGAAACTTGGTTTAGAGTCCTAGAAACGAGTTGTTAGATGTTTCATAAATTCGTCAAACTTGTACAAAGCTCATTGAGACACTTATAAGCACTCATGTTGCATGCCATTTCGTTTAGAGTCTTAGAAACCGCTTTGTTAGATGTTTCATAAGTTCGTCAAACTTGTACAAGGATCATTGAGACACTTATAAGCACTAATGTTGCATAAAACTTGGTTTAGAGTCCTAGAAACACGTTGTTAGATGTTTCATAAGTTCGTCAAAGTTCATGGAGACACTTATAAGCACTCATGCTACATAAAACTTTGTTTAGAGTCTTAAAAACGCGTTGTTAGATGTTTCATAAGTTCTTCAAACTTGTATAAAGCTCATTGAAACACTTATAAGCACTCATGTTGCATAAAACTTGGTTTAGAGTCCTAGCAACCACATTGTTAGATGTTTCATAAGTTCGTCAAACTTCTACAAAGCTCATTGAGACACTTATAAGCACTCATGTTGCATAAAACATGGTTTAGAGTCCTAAAAACGCGTTGGTAGACGTTTCATAAGTTCGTCAAACTTGTACAAAGCTCATTGAGACACTTATAAGCACTCATGTTGCATAAAACATGGTTTAGAGTCCTAGCAACCACATTGTTAGACGTTTCATAAGTTCGTCAAACTTGTACAAAGTTGATTGAGAAACTTATAAGCACTCATGTTGCATGAAACTTGGTTTAGAGTCCTAGAAACCGCGTTGTTAGATGTTTCATAAGTTCGTCAAACTTGTACAAAGCTCATTGAGACACTTATAAGCACTCATGTTCCATGAAACTTAGTGCAGAGTCCTAGAAACCCCGTTGTTAGATGTTTCATAAGTTCGTTGAACTTATACAAAGCTCATTGAGACACTTATAAGCACTCATGTTCCATGAAACTTAGTTTAGAGTCTTAGAAATCGCGTTGTTAGATGTTTCATAAGTTCGTCGAACTAGTACAAAGCTCATTGAGACACTTATAAGCACTCATGTTGCATGAAACTTGGTTTAGAGTCCTAGAAACGAGTTGTTAGATGTTTCATAAGTTCGTCAAACTAGTACAAAGCTCATTGAGACACTTATAAGCACTCATGTTGCATGCCATTTCGTTTAGAGTCTTACAAACCGCTTTGTTAGATGTTTCATAAGTTTGTCAAACTTGTACAAAGCTCATTGAGACA
This sequence comes from Cochlearia excelsa, assembly GCA_963556525.1. Taxonomy (NCBI): domain Eukaryota; kingdom Viridiplantae; phylum Streptophyta; class Magnoliopsida; order Brassicales; family Brassicaceae; genus Cochlearia; species Cochlearia excelsa. The sequence continues at coordinate 29,675,088 of OY748327.1, read as the reverse complement.
CTAATAAGCACTCATGTTGCATAAAACTTGGTTTAGAGTACTAGAAACCACGTTGTAAGATGTTTCATAAGTTCGTCAAACTAGTACAAAGTTCATTGAGACAGTTATAAGCACTCATGTTGCATGAAACTTCGTTTAGAGTCCTAGAAACCGCGTTGTTAGATGTATCATAAGTTCGTCAAACTTGTACAAAGCTTATTGAGACACTTATAAGCACTCATGTTCCATGAAACTTAGTTTAGAGTCCTAGAAACCGCGTTGTTAGATGTTTCATAAGTTCTTTGAACTTGTACAAAGCTCATTGAGACACTTATAAGCACTCATGTTGCATGAAACTTGGTTTAGAGTCCTAGAAACTGCGTTGTTAGATGTTTCATAAGTTCGTCGAACCAGTACAAAGCTCATTGAGACACATATAAGCACTCATATTGCATGAAACTTGGTTTAGATCCCTAGAAACGAGTTGATAGATGTTTCTTAAGTTTGTCAAACTTTTAGAAAGCTCATTGAGACACTTATAAGCACTCATGTTGCATGAAACTTGGTTTAGAGTCCTAGAAACGAGTTGTTAGATGTTTCATAAGTTCGTCAAACTAGTACAAAGCTCATTGAGACACTTATAAGCACTCATGTTGCATGCCATTTCGTTTAGAGTCTTAGAAACCGCTTTGTTAGATGTTTCATAAGTTCGTCAAACTTGTACAAAGCTCATTGAGAAACTTATAAGCACTAATGTTGCATAAAACTTGGTTAAGAGCCCTAGAAACGCGTTGTTAGATGTTTCATATGTTCGTCAAACTTCTACAAAGCTCATGGAGACACTTATAAGCACTCATGTTGCATAAAACATGGTTTAGAGTACTAAAAACGCGTTGTTAGATGTTTCATAGGTTCGTCAAACTTGTATAAAGCTCATTCAAACACTTATAAGCACTCATGTTGCATAAAACTAGGTTTAGAGTCCTAGCAACCACATTGTTAGACGTTTCATAAGTCCGTCAAACTTGTACAAAACTGATTGAGAAACTTATAAGCACTCATGTTGCATTAAACTTGGTTTAGAGTCCTAGAAACGCGTTAATAGATGTTTCATTAGTTCGTCAAACTTGTACAAAGCTCATTGAGACACTTATAAGAACTCATGTTGAAAGAAACTTGGTTTAGAGTCCTAGAAACCGTGTTGTTAGATGTTTCTTAAGTTCGTCAAACTAGTACAAAGCTCATTGAGACACTTATAAGCACTCATGTTGCATGAAACTTAGTTTAGATTCCTAGAAACCGCGTTGTTAGATGTTTCATAAGTTCGTAAAACTTGTACAAAGCTCATTAAGACACTTATAAGAACTCATGTTGCCTGAAACTTGGTTTAGAGTTCTAGAAACCACGTTGTAAGATGTTTCATAAGTTCGTCAAACTAGTACAAAGCTCGTTGAGACACTTATAAGCACTCATGTTGCATGACACTTCGTTTAGAGTCTTAGACACCGCGTTGTTAGATGTTTCATAAGTTCGTCAAACTTGTACAAAGCTCATTGAGACACTTATAAGCACTCATGTTGCATAAAACTTGGTTTAGACTCCTAGAAACGCGTTGTTAGATGTTTCATAAGTTCGTCAAACTAGTACAAAGCTCATTGAAACACTTATAAGCACTCATGTTGCATAAAACTTGGTTTAGAGTCCTAGCAACCATATTGTTAGACGTTTCATAAGTTCGTAAAATTTGTACAAAGCTCATTGAAACACTTATAAGCACTCATGTTGCATGAAACTTGGTTTAGAGTACTAGAAACCGCGTTGTAAGATGTTTCATAAGTTCGTCAAACTAGTACAAAGCTCATTGAGACAGTTATAAGCACTCATGTTGCATGAAACTTCGTTTAGAGTCCTAGAAACCGCGTTGTTAGATATATCATAAGTTCGTCAAACTTGTACAAAGCTCATTGAGACACTTATAAGCACTCATGTTCCATGAAACTTAGTTTAGAGTCCTAGAAACCGCGTTGTTAGATGTTTCATAAGTTCTTTGAACTTGTACAAAGCTCATTGAGACACTTATAAGCACTCATGTTGCATAAAACTTGGTTTAGAGTCCTAGCAACCAAATTGTTAGACGTTTCATAAGTTCGTAAAATTTGTACAAAGCTCATTGAAACACTTATAAGGACTCATGTTGCATGAAACTTGGTTTAGAGTACTAGAAACCGCGTTGTAAGATGTTTCATAAGTTCGTCAAACTAGTACAAAGCTCATTGAGACAGTTATAAGCACTCATGTTGCATGAAACTTCGTTTAGAGTCCTAGAAACCGCGTTGTTAGATGTATCATAAGTTTGTCAAACTAGTACAAAGCTCATTGAGACACTTATAAGCACTCATGTTGCATGACACTTCGTTTAGAGTCTTAGACACCGCGTTGTTAGATGTTTCATAAGTTCGTCAAACTTGTACAAAGCTCATTGAGACACTTATAAGCACTCATGTTGCATGAAACTTGGTTTAGAGTCCTAGAAACGAGTTGTTAGATGTTTCATAAGTTCGTCAAACTAGTACAAAGCTCATTGAGACACTTATAAGCACTCATGTTGCATGCCATTTCGTTTAGAGTCTTAGAAACCGCTTTGTTAGATGTTTCATAAGTTCGTCAAACTTGTACAAAGCTCATTGAGACACTTATAAGCACTAATGTTGCATAAAACTTGGTTAAGAGTCCTAGAAACGCGTTGTTAGATGTTTCATATGTTCGTCAAACTTCTACAAAGCTCATGGAGACACTTATAAGCACTCATGTTCCATGAAACTTAGTTTAGAGTCCTAGAAACCGCGTTGTTAGATGTTTCATAAGTTCGTCGAACTAGTACAAAGCTCATTGAGACACATATAAGCACTCATGTTGCATGAAACTTGGTTTAGATCCCTAGAAACGAGTTGATAGATGTTTCTTAAGTTCGTCAAACTTGTAGAAAGCTCATTGAGACACTTATAAGCACTCATGTTGCATGAAACTTGGTTTAGAGTCCTAGAAACGAGTTGTTAGATGTTTCATAAGTTCGTCAAACTAGTACAAAGCTCATTGAGACACTTATAAGCACTCATGTTGCATGCCATTTCGTTTAGAGTCTTAGAAACCGCTTTGTTAGATGTTTCATAAGTTCGTCAAACTTGTACAAAGCTCATTGAGACACTTATAAGCACTAATGTTGCATAAAACTTGGTTACAGTCCTAGAAACGCGTTGTTAGATGTTTCATAAGTTCGTCAAACTTGTACAAAGCTCATTGAGACACTTATAAGCACTAATGTTGCATAAAACTTGGTTACAGTCCTAGAAACGCGTTGTTAGATGTTTCATAAGTTCGTCAAACTTGTACAAAGCTCATTGAGACACTTATAAGCACTCATGTTGCATAAAACATGGTTTAGAGTCCTAAAAACGTGTTGTTAGACGTTTCATAAGTTCGTCAAACTTGTACAAAGCTCATTGAGACACTTATAAGCACTCATGTTGCATAAAACTTGGTTTAGAGTCCTAGCAACCACATTGTTAGACGTTTCATAAGTTCGTCAAACTTGTACAAAGTTGATTGAGAAACTTATAAGCACTCATGTTGCATGAAACTTGGTTTAGAGTCCTAGAAACCGCGTTGTTAGATGTTTCACAAGTTCGTCAAACTAGTAAAAAGCTCATTGAGACACTTATAAGCACTCATGTTCCATGAAACTTAGTTTAGAGTCCTAGAAATCGCGTTGTTAGATGTTTCATAAGTTCGTCGAACTAGTACAAAGCTCATTGAGACACTTATAAGCACTCATGTTGCATGAAACTTGGTTTAGAGTCCTAGAAACGAGTTGTTAGATGTTTCATATTTTCGTCAAACTTGTACAAAGCTCATTGAGACACTTATAAGCACTCATGTTGCATGAAACTTGGTTTAGAGTCCTAAAAACGCGTTGGTAGATGTTTCATAAGTTCGTGAAACTTGTATAAAGCTCATTGAAACACTTATAAGCACTCATGTTGCATAAAACTTGGTTTAGAGTCCTAGCAACCACATTGTTAGACGTTTCATAAGTTCGTCAAACTTGTACAAAGCTGATTGAGAAACTTATAAGCACTCATGTTGCATGAAACTTGGTTTAGAGTCCTAGAAACGCGTTGTTAGATGTTTCATTAATTCGTCAAACTTTTAGAAAGCTCATTGAGACACTTATAAGAACTCATGTTGAAAGAAACTTGGTTTAGAGTCCTAGAAACCGTGTTGTTAGATGTTTCATAAGTTCGTCAAACTAGTACAAAGCTCATTGAGACACTTATAAGCACTCATGTTGCATGAAACTTAGTTTAGATTCCTAGAAACCGCGTTGTTAGATGTTTCATAAGTTCGTAAAACTTATACAAAGCTCATTGATACACTTATAAGAACTCATGTTGCCTGAAACTTGGTTTAGAGTTCTAGAAACCACGTTGTAACATGTTTCATAAGTTCGTAAAACTAGTACAAAGCTCATTGAGACACTTATAAGCACTCATGTTGCATGACACTTCGTTTAGAGTCTTAGACACCCCGTTGTTAGATGTTTCATAAGTTCGTCAAACTTGTACAAAGCTCATTGAGACACTTATAAGCACTCATGTTGCATAAAACTTGGTTACAGTCCTAGAAACGCGTTGTTAGATGTTTCATAAGTTCGTCAAACTTGTACAAAGCTCATTGAGACACTTATAAGCACTAATGTTGCATAAAACTTGGTTACAGTCCTAGAAACGCGTTGTTAGATGTTTCATAAGTTCGTCAAACTTGTACAAAGCTCATTGAGACACTTATAAGCACTCATGTTGCATAAAACATGGTTTAGAGTCCTAAAAACGTGTTGTTAGACGTTTCATAAGTTCGTCAAACTTGTACAAAGCTCATTGAGACACTTATAAGCACTCATGTTGCATAAAACTTGGTTTAGAGTCCTAGCAACCACATTGTTAGACGTTTCATAAGTTCGTCAAACTTGTACAAAGTTGATTGAGAAACTTATAAGCACTCATGTTGCATGAAACTTGGTTTAGAGTCCTAGAAACCGCGTTGTTAGATGTTTCACAAGTTCGTCAAACTAGTAAAAAGCTCATTGAGACACTTATAAGCACTCATGTTCCATGAAACTTAGTTTAGAGTCCTAGAAATCGCGTTGTTAGATGTTTCATAAGTTCGTCGAACTAGTACAAAGCTCATTGAGACACTTATAAGCACTCATGTTGCATGAAACTTGGTTTAGAGTCCTAGAAACGAGTTGTTAGATGTTTCATATTTTCGTCAAACTTGTACAAAGCTCATTGAGACACTTATAAGCACTCATGTTGCATGAAACTTGGTTTAGAGTCCTAAAAACGCATGTTGCATAGACTTGGTTGTAGAGTCCATAAGTTCGTGAAACTTGTTATAAAGCTCATTGAAACACTTATATAAGCACTCATGTTGCATAAAACTTGGTTTAGAGTCCTAGCAACCACATTGTTAGACGTTTCATAAGTTCGTCAAACTTGTACAAAGCTGATTGAGAAACTTATAAGCACTCATGTTGCATGAAACTTGGTTTAGAGTCCTAGAAACGCGTTGTTAGATGTTTCATTAATTCGTCAAACTTTTAGAAAGCTCATTGAGACACTTATAAGAACTCATGTTGAAAGAAACTTGGTTTAGAGTCCTAGAAACCGTGTTGTTAGATGTTTCATAAGTTCGTCAAACTAGTACAAAACTCATTGAGACACTTATAAGCACTCATGTTGCATGAAACTTAGTTTAGATTCCTAGAAACCGCGTTGTTAGATGTTTCATAAGTTCGTAAAACTTATACAAAGCTCATTGATACACTTATAAGAACTCATGTTGCCTGAAACTTGGTTTAGAGTTCTAGAAACCACGTTGTAAGATGTTTCATAAGTTCGTCAAACTAGTACAAAGCTCATTGAGACACTTATAAGCACTCATGTTGCATGACACTTCGTTTAGAGTCTTAGACACCGCGTTGTTAGATGTTTCATAAGTTCGTCAAACTTGTACAAAGCTCATTGAGACACTTATAAGCACTCATGTTGCATAAAACTTGGTTTAGACTCCTAGAAACGCGTTGTTAGATGTTTCATAAGTTCGTCAAACTTGTACAAAGCTCATTGAAACACTTATAAGCACTCATGTTGCATAAAACTTGGTTTAGAGTCCTAGCAACCACATTGTTAGACGTTTCATAAGTTCGTAAAATATGTACAAAGCTCATTGAAACACTTATAAGCACTCATGTTGCATGAAACTTGGTTTAGAGTACTAGAAACCGCGTTGTAAGATGTTTCATAAGTTCGTCAAACTAGTACAAAGCTCATTGAGACAGTTATAAGCACTCATGTTGCATGAAACTTCGTTTGGAGTCCTAGAAACCGCGTTGTTAGATGTATCATAAGTTCGTCAAACTTGTACAAACCTCATTGAGACACTTATAAGCACTCATGTTCCATGAAACTTAGTTTAGAGTCCTAAAAACCGCGTTGTTAGATGTTTTATAAGTTCTTTGAACTTGTACAAAGCTCATTGAGACATTTATAAGCACTCATGTTGCATGAAACTTGGTTTAGAGTCCTAGAAACCGCGTTGTTAGATGTTTCATAAGTTCGTCGAACTAGTACAAAGCTCATTGAGACACATATAAGCACTCATGTTGCATGAAACTTGGTTTAGATCCCTAGAAACGAGTTGATAGATGTTTCTTAAGTTCGTCAAACTTGTAGAAAGCTCATTGAGACACTTATAAGCACTCATGTTGCATGCCATTTCGGTTAGAGTCTTAGAAACCGCTTTGTTAGATGTTTCATAAGTTCGTCAAACTTGTACAAAGCTCATTGAGACACTTATAAGCACTAATGTTGCATAAAACTTGGTTACAGTCCTAGAAACGCGTTGTTAGATGTTTCATAAGTTCGTCAAACTTGTACAAAGCTCATTGAGACACTTATAAGCACTCATGTTGCATAAAACATGGTTTAGAGTCCTAAAAACGCGTTGTTAGACGTTTCATAAGTTCGTCAAACTTGTACAAAGCTCATTGAGACACTTATAAGCACTCATGTTGCATAAAACTTGGTTTAGAGTCCTAGCAACCACATTGTTAGACGTTTCATAAGTTCGTCAAACTTGTACAAAGTTGATTGAGAAACTTATAAGCACTCATGTTGCAAGAAACTTGGTTTAGAGTCCTAGAAACCGCGTTGTTAGATGTTTCACAAGTTCGTCAAACTAGTAAAAAGCTCATTGAGACACTTATAAGCACTCATGTTCCATGAAACTTAGTTTAGAGTCCTAGAAATCGCGTTGTTAGATGTTTCATAAGTTCGTCGAACTAGTACAAAGCTCATTGAGACACTTATAAGCACTCATGTTGCATGAAACTTGGTTTAGAGTCCTAGAAACGAGTTGTTAGATGTTTCATACTTTCGTCAAACTTGTACAAAGCTCATTGAGACACTTATAAGTACTCATGTTGCATGAAACTTGGTTTAGAGTCCTAAAAACGCGTTGGTAGATGTTTCATAAGTTCGTGAAACTTGTATAAAGCTCATTGAAACACTTATAAGCACTCATGTTGCATAAAACTTGGTTTAGAGTCCTAGCAACCACATTGTTAGACGTTTCATAAGTTCGTCAAACTTGTACAAAGTTGATTGAGAAACTTATAAGCACTCATGTTGCACGAAACTTGGTTTAGAGTCCTAGAAACGCGTTGTTAGATGTTTCATTAATTCGTCAAACTTTTAGAAAGCTCATTGAGACACTTATAAGAACTCATGTTGAAAGAAACTTGGTTTAGAGTCCTAGAAACCGTGTTGTTAGATGTTTCATAAGTTCGTCAAACTAGTACAAAGCTCATTGAGACACTTATAAGCACTCATGTTGCATGAAACTTAGTTTAGATTCCTAGAAACCGCGTTGTTAGATGTTTCATAAGTTCGTAAAACTTCCTAGAAACCGCGTTGTTAGATGTTTCATAAGTTCGCATAAAACTTATACAAAGCTCATTGATACACTTATAAGAACTCATGTTGCATGTTTCATAAGTTCGTCAAACTAGTACAAAGCTCATTGAGACACTTATAAGCACTCATGTTGCATGACACTTCGTTTAGAGTCTTAGAAACCGCGTTGTTAGATGTTTCATATGTTCGTCAAACTTGTACAAAGCTCATTGAGACACTAATAAGCACTCATGTTGCATAAAACTTGGTTTAGAGTCCTAGAAACGCGTTGTTAGATGTTTCATAAGTTCGTCAAACTTGTACAAAGCTCATTGAAACACTTATAAGCACTCATGTTGCATAAAACTTGGTTTAGAGTCCTAGCAACCACATTGTTAGACGTTTCATAAGTTCGTAAAATTTGTACAAAGCTCATTGAAACACTTATAAGCACTCATGTTGCATGAAACTTGGTTTAGAGTACTAGAAACCGCGTTGTAAGATGTTTCATAAGTTCGTCAAACTAGTACAAAGCTCATTGAGACAGTTATAAGCACTCATGTTGCATGAAACTTCGTTTAGAGTCCTAGAAACCGCGTTGTTAGATGTATCATAAGTTCGTCAAACTTGTACAAAGCTCATTGAGACACTTATAAGCACTCATGTTCCATGAAACTTAGTTTAGAGTCCTAAAAACCGCGTTGTTAGATGTTTCATAAGTTCTTTGAACTTGTACAAAGCTCATTGAGACACTTATAAGCACTCATGTTGCATGAAACTTGGTTTAGAGTCCTAGAAACCGCGTTGTTAGATGTTTCATAAGTTCGTCGAACCAGTACAAAGCTCATTGAGACACATATAAGCACTCATGTTGCATGAAACTTGGTTTAGATCCCTAGAAACGAGTTGATAGATGTTTCTTAAGTTCGTCAAACTTGTAGAAAGCTCATTGAGACACTTATAAGCACTAATGTTGCATAAAACTTGGTTACAGTCCTAGAAACGCGTTGTTAGATGTTTCATAAGTTCGTCAAACTTGTACAAAGCTCATTGAGACACTTATAAGCACTAATGTTGCATAAAACTTGGTTACGAGTCCTAGAAACGCGTTGTTAGATGTTTCATAAGTTCGTCAAACTTGTACAAAGCTCATTGAGACACTTATAAGCACTCATGTTGCATAAAACATGGTTTAGAGTCCTAAAAACGCGTTGTTAGACGTTTCATAAGTTCGTCAAACTTGTACAAAGCTCATTGAGACACTTATAAGCACTCATGTTGCATAAAACTTGGTTTAGAGTCCTAGCAACCACATTGTTCGACGTTTCATAAGTTCGTCAAACTTGTACAAAGTTGATTGAGAAACTTATAAGCACTCATGTTGCAAGAAACTTGGTTTAGAGTCCTAGAAACCGCGTTGTTAGATGTTTCACAAGTTCGTCAAACTAGTAAAAAGCTCATTGAGACACTTATAAGCACTCATGTTCCATGAAACTTAGTTTAGAGTCCTAGAAATCGCGTTGTTAGATGTTTCATAAGTTCGTCGAACTAGTACAAAGCTCATTGAGACACTTATAAGCACTCATGTTGCATGAAACTTGGTTTAGAGTCCTAGAAACAAGTTGTTAGATGTTTCATATTTTCGTCAAACTTGTACAAAGCTCATTGAGACACTTATAAGTACTCATGTTGCATGAAACTTGGTTTAGAGTCCTAAAAATGCGTTGGTAGATGTTTCATAAGTTCGTGAAACTTGTATAAAGCTCATTGAAACACTTATAAGCACTCATGTTGCATAAAACTTGGTTTAGAGTCCTAGCAACCACATTGTTAGACGTTTCATAATTTCGTCAAACTTGTACAAAGCTGATTGAGAAACTTATAAGCACTCATGTTGCACGAAACTTGGTTTAGAGTCCTAGAAACGCGTTGTTAGATGTTTCATTAATTCGTCAAACTTTTAGAAAGCTCATTGAGACACTTATAAGAACTCATGTTGAAAGAAACTTGGTTTAGAGTCCTAGAAACCGTGTTGTTAGATGTTTCATAAGTTCGTCAAACTAGTACAAAGCTCATTGAGACACTTATAAGCACTCATGTTGCATGAAACTTAGTTTAGATTCCTAGAAACCGCGTTGTTAGATGTTTCATAAGTTCGTAAAACTTATACAAAGCTCATTGATACACTTATAAGAACTCATGTTGCATGAAACTTGGTTTAGAGTTCTAGAAACCACGTTGTAAGATGTTTCATAAGTTCGTCAAACTAGTACAAAGCTCATTGAGACACTTATAAGCACTCATGTTGCATGACACTTCGTTTAGAGTCTTAGAAACCGCGTTGTTAGATGTTTCATATGTTCGTGAAACTTGTACAAAGCTCATTGAGACACTAATAAGCACTCATGTTGCATAAAACTTGGTTTAGAGTCCTAGAAACGCGTTGTTAGATGTTTTATAAGTTCGTCAAACTTGTACAAAGCTCATTGAAACACTTATAAGCACTCATGTTGCATAAAACTTGGTTTAGAGTCCTAGCAACCACATTGTTAGACGTTTCATAAGTTCGTAAAATTTGTACAAAGCTCATTGAAACACTTATAAGCACTCATGTTGCATGAAACTTGTTTTAGAGTACTAGAAACCAAGTTGTAAGATGTTTCATAAGTTCGTCAAACTAGTACAAAGCTCATTGAGACAGTTATAAGCACTCATGTTGCATGAAACTTCGTTTAGAGTCCTAGAAACCGCGTTGTTAGATGCATCATAAGTTCGTCAAACTTGTACAAAGCTCATTGAGACACTTATAAGCACTCATGTTCCATGAAACTTAGTTTAGAGTCCTAGAAACCGCGTTGTTAGATGTTTCATAAGTTCTTTGAACTTGTACAAAGCTCATTGAGACACTTATAAGCACTCATGTTGCATGAAACTTGGTTTAGAGTCCTAGAAACCGCGTTGTTAGATGTTTCATAAGTTTGTCGAACCAGTACAAAGCTCATTGAGACACATATAAGCACTCATGTTGCATGAAACTTGGTTTAGATCTCTAGAAACGAGTTGATAGATGTTTCTTAAGTTCGTCAAACTTGTAGAAAGCTCATTGAGACACTTATAAGCACTCATGTTGCATGAAACTTGGTTTAGAGTCCTAGAAACGAGTTGTTAGATGTTTCATAAGTTCGTCAAACTAGTACAAAGCTCATTGAGACACTTATAAGCACTCATGTTGCATGCCATTTCGTTTAGAGTCTTAGAAACCGCTTTGTTAGATGTTTCATAAGTTCGTCAAACTTGTACAAAGCTCATTGAGACACTTATAAGCACTAATGTTGCATAAAACTTGGTTAAGAGTCCTAGAAACGCGTTGTTAGATGTTTCATATGTTCGTCAAACTTCTACAAAGCTCATGGAGACACTTATAAGCACTCATGTTGCATAAAACATGGTTTAGAGTACTAAAAACGCGTTGTTAGATGTTTCATAGGTTCGTCAAACTTGTATAAAGCTCATTGAAACACTTATAAGCACTCATGTTGCATAAAACTTGGTTTAGAGTCCTAGCAACCACATTGTTAGACGTTTCATAAGTCCGTCAAACTTGTACAAAACTGATTGAGAAACTTATAAGCACTCATGTTGCATTAAACTTGGTTTAGAGTCCTAGAAACGCGTTAATAGATGTTTCATTAGTTCGTCAAACTTGTACAAAGCTCATTGAGACACTTATAAGAACTCATGTTGAAAGAAACTTGGTTTAGAGTCCTAGAAACCGTGTTGTTAGATGTTTCATAAGTTCGTCAAACTAGTACAAAGCTCATTGAGACACTTATAAGCACTCATGTTGCATGAAACTTAGTTTAGATTCCTAGAAACCGCGTTGTTAGATGTTTCATAAGTTCGTAAAACTTGTACAAAGCTCATTAAGACACTTATAAGAACTCATGTTGCCTGAAACTTGGTTTACAGTTCTAGAAACCACGTTGTAAGATGTTTCATAAGTTCGTCAAACTAGTACAAAGCTCATTGAGACACTTATAAGCACTCATGTTGCATGACACTTCGTTTAGAGTCTTAGACACCGCGTTGTTAGATGTTTCATAAGTTCGTCAAACTTGTACAAAGCTCATTGAGACACTTATAAGCACTCATGTTGCATAAAACTTGGTTTAGACTCCTAGAAACGCGTTGTTAGATGTTTCATAAGTTCGTCAAACTTGTACAAAGCTCATTGAAACACTTATAAGCACTCATGTTGCATAAAACTTGGTTTAGAGTCCTAGCAACCACATTGTTAGACGTTTCATAAGTTCGTAAAATTTGTACAAAGCTCATTGAAACACTTATAAGCACTCATGTTGCATGAAACTTGGTTTAGAGTACTAGAAACCGCGTTGTAAGATGTTTCATAAGTTCGTCAAACTAGTACAAAGCTCATCGAGACAGTTATAAGCACTCATGTTGCATGAAACTTCGTTTAGAGTCCTAGAAACCGCGTTGTTAGATGTATCATAAGTTCGTCAAACTTGTACAAAGCTCATTGAGACACTTATAAGCACTCATGTTCCATGAAACTTAGTTTAGAGTCCTAGAAACCGCGTTGTTAGATGTTTCATAAGTTCTTTGAACTTGTACAAAGCTCATTGAGACATTTATAAGCACTCATGTTGAATGAAACTTGGTTTAGAGTCCTAGAAACCGCGTTGTTAGATGTTACATAAGTTCGTCGAACAAGTACAAAGCTCATTGAGACACTTATAAGCACTCATGTTGCATGAAACTTGGTTTAGAGCCCTAGAAACGAGTTGTTAGATGTTTCTTAAGTTCGTCAAACTTGTACAAAGCTCATTGAGACACTAATAAGCACTCATGTTGCATGAAACTTGGTTTAGAGTCCTAGAAACGAGTTGTTAGATGTTTCATAAGTTCGTCAAACTAGTACAAAGCTCATTGAGACACTTATAAGCACTCATGTTGCATGCCACTTCGTTTAAAGTCTTAGAAACCGCTTTGTTAGAGGTTTCATAAGTTCGTCAAACTTGTACAAAGCTCATTGAGACACTTATAAGCACTAATGTTGCATAAAACTTGGTTTAGATTCCTAGAAACGCGTTGTTAGATGTTTCATAAGTTCGTCAAACTTCTACAAAGCTCATTGAGACACTTATAAGCACTCATGTTGCATAAAACTTGGATTAGAGTCCTAGCAACCACATTGATAGACGTTTCATAAGTTCGTAAAACTTGTACAAAGCTCATTGAGACACTTATAAGCACTCATGTTGCATGAAACTTGGTTTAGAGTCCTAGAAACGCGTTGTTAGATGTTTCATTAGTTTGTCAAACTTGTACAAAGCTCATGGAGATACTTATAAGCACTCATGTTCCATGAAACTTGGTTTAGAGTCCTAGAAACCGCGTTGTTAGATGTTTCACAAGTTCGTCAAACTAGTACAAAGCTCATTGAGACACTTATAAGCACTCATGTTCCATGAAACTTAGTTTAGAGTCCTAGAAATTGCGTTGTTAGATGTTTCATAAGTTCATTGAACTTGTACAAAGCTCATTGAGACACTTATAAGCACTCATGTTGCATGAAACTTGTTTTAGAGTCCTAGAAACCGCGTTGCTAGATGTTTCATAAGTTCGTCGAACTAGTACAAAGCTCATTGAGACACTTATAAGCACTCCTGTTGCATGAAACTTGGTTTAGAGTCCTAAAAACGCGTTGGTAGATGTTTCATAAGTTCGTGAAACTTGTATAAAGCTCATTGAAACACTTATAAGCACTCATGTTGCATAAAACTTGGTCTAGAGTCCTAGCAACCACATTGTTAGACGTTTCATAAGTTCGTCAAACTTGTACAAAGCTGATTGAGAAACTTATAAGCACTCATGTTGCATGAAACTTGGTTTAGAGTCCAAGAAACGCGTTGTTAGATGTTTCATTAGTTCGTCAAACTTGTACAAAGCTCATTGAGACACTTATAAGAACTCATGTTGAAAGAAACTTGGTTTAGAGTCCTAGAAACCGTGTTGTTAGATGTTTCATAAGTTCGTCAAACTAGTACAAAGCTCATTGAGACACTTATAAGCACTCATGTTGCATGAAACTTAGTTTAGATTCCTAGAAACCGCGTGGTTAGATGTTTCATAAGTTCGTAAAACTTGTACAAAGCTCATTGAGACACTTATAAGAACTCATGTTGCCTGAAACTTGGTTTAGAGTTCTAGAAACCACGTTGTAAGATGTTTCATAAGTTCGTCAAACTAGTACAAAGCTCATTGAGACACTTCTAAGCACTCATGTTGCATGACACTTCGTTTAGAGTCTTAGAAACCGCGTTGTTAGATGTTTCATAAGTTCGTCAAACTTGTACAAAGCTCATTGAGACACTTATAAGCACTCATGTTCCATGCCATTTCGTTTAGAATCTTAGAAACCGCTTTGTTAGATGTTTCATAAGTTTGTCAAACTTGTACAAAGATCATTGAGACGCTTATAAGCACTAATGTTGCATAAAACTTGGTTTAGAGTCCTAGAAACGCGTTGTTAGATGTTTGATAAGTTCGTCAAACTTCTACAAAGCTCATGGAGACACTTATAAGCACTCATGTTGCATAAAACTTGGTTTAAAGTCTTAAAAACGCGTTGTTAGATGTTTCATAAGTTCGTCAAACTTGTATAAAGCTCATTGAAACACTTATAAGCACTCATGTTGCATAAAACTTGGTTTAGAGTCCTAGCAACCACATTGTTAGACGTTTCATAAGTTCGACAAAGTTGTACAAAGCTGATTGAGAAACTTATAAGCACTCATGCTGCATTAAACTTGGTTTAGAGTCCTAGAAACGCGTTGTTAGATGTTTCATTAGTTCGTCAAACTTGTACAAAGCTTATTGAGACACTTATAAGAACTCATGTTGAAAGAAACTTGGTTTAGAGTCCTAGAAACCGTGTTGTTAGATGTTTCATAAGTTCGTCAAACTAGTACAAAGCTCATTGAGACACTTATGAGCACTCATGTTGCATGAAACTTAGTTTATATTCCTAGAAACCGCGTTGTTAGATGTTTCATAAGTTCGTAAAACTTGTACAAAGCTCATTGAGACACTTATAAGAACTCATGTTGCCTGAAACTTGGTTTAGAGTTCTAGAAACCGCGTTGTTAGATGTTTCATAAGTTCGTTGAACTTGTACAAAGCTCATTGAGACACATATAAGCACTCATGTTGCATGACACTTGGTTTAGAGTCTTAGAAACCGCGTTGTTAGATGTTTCATAAGTTCTTCAAACTTGCACAAAGCTCATTGAGACACTTATAAGCACTCATGTTGCATAAAACTTGGTTTAGAGTCCTAGAAACGCGTTGTTAGATGTTTCATAAGTTCGTCAAACCTCTACAAAGCTCCTTGAGACACTTATAAGCACTCATGTTGCATAAAACTTGGATTAGAGTCCTAGCAACCACATTGATAGACGTTTCATAAGTTCGTCAAACTTGTACAAAGCTCATTGAGACACTTATAAGCAATCATGTTGCATGAAACTTGGTTTAGAGTCCTAGAAACGCGTTGTTAGATGTTTCATTAGTTTGTCAAACTTGTACAAAGCTCATTGAGACACTTATAAGCACTCATGTTCCATGAAACTTGGTTTAGAGTCCTAGAAACCGCGTTGTTAGATGTTTCACAAGTTCGTCAAACTAGTACAAAGCTCATTGAGACACTTATAAGCACTCATGTTCCATGAAACTTAGTTTAGAGTCCTAGAAATCGCGTTTTTAGATGTTTCATAAGTTCGTTGAACTTGTACAAAGCTCATTGAGACACTTATAAGCACTCATTTTGCATGAAACTTGTTTTAGAGTCCTAGAAATCGCGTTGCTAGATGTTTCATAAGTTCGTCGAACTAGTACAAAGCTCATTGAGACACTTATAAGCACTCCTGTTGCATAAAACTTGGTTTAGAGTCCTAAAAACGCGTTGGTAGATGTTTCATAAGTTCGTGAAACTTGTATAAAGCTCATTGAAACACTTATAAGCACTCATGTTGCATAAAACTTGGTTTAGAGTCCTAGCAACCACATTGTTAGACGTTTCATAAGTTCTTCAAACTTGTACAAAGCTGATTGAGAAACTTATAAGCACTCATGTTGCATGAAACTTGGTTTAGAGTCCAAGAAACGCGTTGTTAGATGTTTCATTAGTTCGTCAAACTTGTACAAAGCTCATTGAGACACTTATAAGAACTCATGTTGAAAGAAACTTGGTTTAGAATCCTAGAAACCGTGTTGTTAGATGTTTCATAAGTTCGTCAAACTAGTACAAAGCTCATTGAGACACTTATAAGCACTCATGTTGCATGAAACTTAGTTTAGATTCCTAGAAACCGCGTTGTTAGATGTTTCATAAGTTCGTAAAACTTGTACAAAGCTCATTGAGACACTTATAAGAACTCATGTTGCCTGAAACTTGGTTTAGAGTTCTAGAAACCACGTTGTAAGATGTTTCATAAGTTCGTCAAACTCGTACAAAGCTCATTGAGACACTTATAAGCACTCATGTTGCATGACACTTCGTTTAGAGTCTTAGAAACCGCGTTGTTAGATGTTTCATAAGTTTGTCAAACTTGTACAAAGCTCATTGAGACACTTATAAGCACTCATGTTGCATAAAACTTGGTTTAGAGTCCTAGAAACGAGTTGTTAGATGTTTCATAAGTTCGTCAAACTTGTACAAAGCTCATTGAGACACTTATAAGCACTAATGTTGCATAAAACTTGGTTTAGAGTCCTAGAAACGCGTTGTTAGATGTTTCATAAGTTCTTCAAACTTGAACAAAGCTCATTGAGACACTTATAAGAACTCATGTTGAAAGAAACTTAGTTTAGAGTCCTACAAACCGCGTTGTTACATGTTTCATAAGTTCGTCAAACTAGTACAAAGCTTATTAATACACTTATAAGTACTCATGTTGCATGAAACTTAGTTTAGAGTCCTAGTAACCACATTGTTAGACGTTTCAAAAGTTCGTCAAATTTGTACAAAGCTCATTGAGACACTTTTAAGCACTCATGTTGCATGAAACTTGGTTTAGAGTCCTAGAAACCGCGTTGTAAGATGTTTCATAAGTTCGTCAAACTAGTACAAAGCTCATTGAGACACTTATAAGCACTCATGTTGCATGACACTTCGTTTAGAGTCTTAGAAACCGCGTTGTTAGATGTTTCATAAGTTCGTAAAACTAGTACAAAGCTCATTGAGACACTTATAAGCACTCATGTTGCATGAAACTTAGTTTAGATTCCTAGAAACCGCGTTGTTAGATGTTTCATAAGTTCGTAAAACTTATACAAAGCTCATTGATACACTTATAAGCACTCATGTTGCATGAAACTTGGTTTAGAGTCCTAGAAAACGCGTTGTAAGATGTTTCATAAGTTCGTCAAACTAGTACAAAGCTCATTGAGACACTTATAAGCACTCATGTTGCATGACACTTCGTTTAGAGTCTTAGAAACCGCGTTGTTAGATGTTTCATAAGTTCGTCAAACTTGTACAAAGCTCATTGAGACACTTATAAGAAATCATGTTGAAAGAAACTGGGTTTAGATTCCTAGAAACCGTGTTGTTAGATGTTTCATAAGTTCGTCAAACTAGTACAAAGCTCATTGAGACACTTATAAGCACTTATGTTGCATGAAACTTAGTTTAGATTCCTAGAAACCGCGTTGTTAGATGTTTCATAAGTTCGTAAAACTTGTACAAAGCTCATTGAGACACTTATAAGAACTCATGTTGCCTGAAACTTGGTTTAGAGTTCTAGAAACCACGTTGTAAGATGTTTCATAAGTTCGTCAAACTAGTACAAAGCTCATTGAGACACTTATAAGCACTCATGTTGCATGACACTTCGTTTAGAGTCTTAGAAACCGCGTTGTTAGATGTTTCATAAGTTCGTCAAACTTGTACAAAGCTCATTGAGACACTTATAAGCACTCATGTTGCATAAAACTTGGTTTAGAGTCCTAGAAACGAGTTGTTAGATGTTTCATAAGTTCGTCAAACTTGTACAAAGCTCATTGAGACACTTATAAGCACTCATGTTGCATGCCATTTCGTTTAGAGTCTTAGAAAACGCTTTGTTAGATGTTTCATAAGTTCGTCAAACTTGTACAAAGATCATTGAGACACTTATAAGCACTAATGTTGCATAAAACTTGGTTTAGAGTCCTAGAAACGCGTTGTTAGATGTTTGATAAGTTCGTCAAACTTCTACAAAGCTCATTGAGACACTTATAAGCACTCATGTTGCATGAAACTTGGTTTAGAGTCTTAAAAACGCGTTGTTAAATGTTTCATAAGTTCGTCAAACTTGTATAAAGCTCATTGAAACACTTATAAGCACTCATGTTGCATAAAACATGGTTTAGAGTCCTAGCAACCACATTGTTAGACGTTTCATAAGTTCGACAAACTTGTACAAAGCTGATTGAGAAACTTATAAGCACTCATGCTGCATTAAACTTGGTTTAGAGTCCTAGAAACGCGTTGTTAGATATTTCATTAGTTCGTCAAACTTGTACAAAGCTTATTGAGACACTTATAAGAACTCATGTTGAAAGAAACTTGGTTTAGAGTCCTAGAAACCGTGTTGTTAGATGTTTCATAAGTTCGTCAAACTAGTACAAAGCTCATTGAGACACTTATAAGCACTCATGTTGCATGAAACTAAGTTTATATTCCTAGAAACCGCGTTGTTAGATGTTTCATAAGTTCGTAAAACTTGTACAAAGCTCATTGAGACACTTATAAGAACTCATGTTGCCTGAAACTTGGTTTAGAGTTCTAGAAACCGCGTTGTTAGATGTTTCATAAGTTCGTTGAACTTGTACAAAGCTCATTGAGACACATATAAGCACTCATGTTGCATGACACTTGGTTTAGAGTCTTAGAAACCGCGTTGTTAGATGTTTCATAAGTTCTTCAAACTTGCACAAAGCTCATTGAGACACTTATAAGCACTCATGTTGCATAAAACTTGGTTTAGAGTCCTAGAAACGCGTTGTTAGATGTTTCATAAGTTCGTCAAACTTGTACAAAGCTCATTGAAACACTTATAAGCACTCATGTTGCATAAAACTTGGTTTAGAGTCCTAGCAACCACATTGTTAGACGTTTCATAAGTTCGTAAAATTTGTACAAAGCTCATTGAGACACTTATAAGCACTCATGTTGCATGAAACTTGGTTTAGAGTACTAGAAACCGCGTTGTAAGATGTTTCATAAGTTCGTAAAACTAGTACAAAGCTCATTGAGACACTTATAAGCACTCATGTTGCATGAAACTTTGTTTAGACTCCTAGAAACCGCGTTGTTAGATGTTTCATAAGTTCGTCAAACTTGTACAAAGCTCATTGAGACACTTATAAGCACTCATGTTCCATGAAACTTAGTTTAGAGTCCTAGAAACCGCGTTGTTAGATGTTTCATAAGTTCGTTGAACTTGTACAAAGCTCATTGAGACACTTTGATATGATCTTAAAGCCGGAACCGGAAACAGGCGTCGACATCGACAACATCGACATCGACCGCATCGACATCGACCGCATCGACATCGACCACATCGACATCGACCACATCGACATCGACCACATCGACATCGACCACACCGATATCGACCACACCGATATCGACCACACCGACATCGACCACATCGGTACCAAAGAACCAAAAGGAGCAATCACGCGATCAAAGGCCAAGGAACTAGCTAAGGAAGCTCAGGCGATGATCATGGAGGGAGAACTTGGAGGAGCAGCTAGGAGCTTCTTCAACGTACACATCATGGCCTAGAGCAAAGACCGAGGTAATGCGGCTAAGTGACTCGGTGATCGACTTAGTACTCTTTCCCACTGGGTTTTAACGAGGCTAAGAAGATCACCACGTCGGTTGCTTAGCAACATTACCTTGAAGAGTGCAAGAGACGAGGCACTCCCACTACTCGTCGTTTTATCTTACTTGTAATTTCCTTTTTACTTGTAATTTCCTTTTTGTCGAGGTTTCCTTTTTGTCGAGGATTTCCTTTTTCCTTTGCGCAAAAACCCTAAAGGAGAAGGCACTTGTGCCAACTCTATTTAAAGGAGCTGCGCCTCCTTCTTATGAGGTAGTCAAGAATTTTATGCGAAACCCACCTCTAAGTCTTTTGACTCTCTCCGATTCAGCGATTGAATCCGGAACCCCTACTCGATTCAGAGATTGAATCCGAAGCTAATACAAGCTCATCGCTTCCATTAGTTTCTTCTATCCATCAAACAGAATCTTCCCCTCTGTCCGAGACGTCCCATACAACCATCTCGCGTTCCTCCCCGTCGTCCCATCCATCGGTGTCTTGTTCCCTCGGCACTGCCTTGTTACCAACCGCACGGTGTTACAAGAGAAGGACTGGCCTTGCTACTGGAGTTGATCCTTGGCGGAGATCCTATCACGTGGTATCGAGCCAACTCGTACCAAAGGCTGAGTCGCTCTTTCCCTTAAACTATTATCACCTCGAATCGCGCTTGATTAAAACTTGTTGTGTGCGCATCTGTTTGAGTTGATAGTAACTAAGTTGTTTTTAATTGTTCGTCGTGTTCTTGTGATTGTTGTGCGCGGCGGCAACCTTATGTTTTGATCTTAGAAAACCCTAAACGTAACTTGAAAACGTGTTTGTGAAGATTTCCTTTTTGAACAAAACTCGCGTTTTACTTAAAAATCCGATTTCCTTTTTCTTTGTTTCAAAACCGCGTAGCCATTTTCCTTTTTGTCTTCTTCTTTGTTTCTTTTTGCCGCGTACCCGAACTCCTTTTACTCTTTGTAGCTTGTGTTTTGTGTTGAGAACAACTTACTGCGAGCTACCCGCTTTTGTAACAGTGTACATGGCACTCCCCACGGAACTCACGGATGATCTACGAAGCTCATTGCGGATCGATTGCCGCCACTCTTCAACAACTTCTTCCCCAGCAAATTTCCCAACACTTGACTTTGGAACGTGAACAACAAGCCAAGGAGACCGCGGTTGAGTTGTCCGAGTCCGACAAGGAACCTACCCCTACTCCTTCGAAGCTAACCGCATTGCTAAAGGGAAGGGAGTTGTCGGTACGTCACGGCTTCAGGCCATCCGCAACATTTTCCCAGCCGGTGCCAGGAAGAGCCAAACGGTCCGCGATTTCCTCCACCTCGATGCGGATGAAGAGGACCCGTTACCCAGGCGACGAATGCACAGAGGCCCCGAGGAGCACGAGCAAGTATGGCCCTAGGCACCGAGGATATGCTGATCCTCTCCGCCCAGCTGGAACCAATGCCAGACACCGTTTCGATGAGGTTGCCGAAGACGAGTACTACAGACCCGAGAGACGCGGTCGGGATGACCCGATGGATCATGAAAGGCAACAGCTGAGGCATATCAAAGCTAAGTTCCCTCCCTTCCAAGGCAAGAACGACCCGGAAGCCTATTTGGACTGGGAACGGAAAATGGAGTCTAGCTTTCTATGCCATGACACTTATGCATCCAACAAGGTGAAGATAGCCATTTCAGAGTTTAGTGACTACGCTTTGCTTTGGTGGGATCAGCTATGCACCACTAGGGACCGCCACAATGAGCCGCCTATCCACACCTGGCCGCAGCTCATCACACACATGAGGAAGCGGTTTGTCCCTAGCCACTATCACCGAGAAGTTCTCAACAAGCTTCGGAAGCTTACCCAGGGATCAAGCTCGGTACGTGACTATTTCCAGGAGATGGAAACACTCTTGATTAGGGCTGGCCTAGAAGAGGATAATGAGGTCATGATGGCTCGGTTTGTTGGTGGACTTAGCCGAGACATCCAGGATAAAGTAGAACTTCAAACTTATGAGGATCTTGAGGAACTTGTGCACAAAGCTGAGCTAGTAGAAAGTCAGAACAAGAGACGGTATGCCAAGCCTAGTTTCTCCACACCAAGCAAGTCCAAGGACTTCACACCCACCCGGCCACCCTTCACCAAAGACATCAAACCCACGTCAGCGGTTAAGGAAGAGGCTAAGTTTGACCCTAAGGGCCGAGGCAGCACCTCGTCTAGTAATGTCCGGTGTTTTAGATGTCAAGGCATGGGCCATTACGCGAGAGATTGCCCCAACAAGAAGGTATTTATGCTACTAGATAATGGTGAAGTGGTGCCCCAGGAATCTGATTCTGAGCAAGAAGAAGAGGAAGGAGAAGAAGAGACCGCTGCCATTGGGGAGATGCTAGTTGCCCGGAGAGCATTGAGTGTGCAGAGCCAACCGGAGGAATTAGTACAAAGAGACCACCTATTCCACACACGGTGTATCGTCAACGGCAAGGTGTGTAGCCTCATCATTGACGGTGGAAGTTGTACTAATGCAGCTAGTGAAACCATGGTTCAGAAGTTGAGCTTAGAGACTTTATCCCATCCGCGCCCGTACAAGCTACAATGGCTGAATGAAAGCGGTGCCCTGACGGTAACTCGCCAAATCAGGTTGTCCTTCGCCATTGGCAAGTATGAGGATGAGGTACTTTGTGACGTTATACCTATGTGCTCCAGCCACATTCTGTTAGGTAGGCCGTGGCAATCAGACCGTAGGGTCCTCCATGACGGCTACACCAACAAACACTCCTTTGAGTTTAAAGGCAGAAAAGTCATCCTTGCTCCCCTCACGCCTAGTGAAGTGTACCAAGATCAGGTATATCTTAAGCTCAAGGAGGAGAAGGAGAAGTCCCCCACGTCGTCCACCAATCTCTACATAAACCAAAGAGAAGTTTCCCAACTCCTTACTTCAGATTCTTCTATATTGTTGTTTATATATAAGGAGAGTCTCGTTAGCACTAATCCCCCACAGGATCTTCCTAGTGATTTTGCCCAGCTTTTGCAGGACTATAGTGACGTTTTCCCTCAGGAGATCCCGCCTGGCTTGCCCCCAATCCGAGGCATTGAACACCAAATCGACCTAGTCCCTGGTTCGGCGCTTCCAAACCGACCGGCCTATAGGACTAATCCGGTGGAGACCAAGGAGCTGCAGAAGCAAGTTGAGGAGTTGATGAGCAAAGGCCACATCCGAGAGAGCATGAGTCCTTGTGCCGTACCGGTTCTACTGGTACCCAAGAAGGACGGATCATGGCGCATGTGTGTCGACTGCCGGGCAATCAACAACATTACGGTGAAGTATCGTCACCCTATTCCTAGATTAGATGATATGTTAGATGAATTATGTGGGTCTAACGTGTTCTCTAAGATTGATCTTAAGAGTGGCTACCATCAGATTAGAATGAAGGAGGGTGATGAATGGAAGACGGCCTTCAAAACCAAGCAAGGACTATATGAATGGCTTGTTATGCCCTTCGGTCTTACTAATGCGCCTAGTACTTTCATGAGACTAATGAACCATGTTTTGAGGTCTTTTATAGGCGTCTTTGTTGTGGTTTATTTTGATGATATTTTGATCTTTAGCAGGAGCCTAGACGAGCATATTGCCCATGTCCGAGCCGTACTTGACGTCCTAAGAAAGGAGAACCTTTTTGCCAATATTGACAAGTGTACATTTTGCACTAACGAGATTGTCTTCTTAGGTTTTGTTGTGAGTACGAAGGAGTTAGGGTCGATGAAGAGAAGGTCAAGGCAATCAAGGAATGGCCGACACCAACCACCGTGGGAGAAGTTCGAAGCTTCCATGGACTAGCCGGCTTCTACCGGCGCTTTGTCAAGGACTTCGTACCGTTGCGGCTCCCCTAACCGAAGTCATTAAGAAGGACGTTGGCTTTCAATGGGGGAATGCACAAGAACAGGCTTTCCAAAGCCTCAAAGAGAAGCTTATCAATGCCCCATTACTTATGTTACCCGACTTCGTTAAAACCTTTGAAATTGAGTGCGATGCTTCGGTGTAGGTATTGGCGCCGTATTGATGCAAGACAAGAAGCCGATAGCTTATTTTAGTGAGAAGCTTGGTGGAGCAACCCTAAACTATCCCACCTATGACAAAGAGCTATATGCACTAGTGAGGGCGTTGAAGACATGGCAACATTACCTATGGCCTAAAGAGTTTGTCATCCACACGGACCATGAATCCTTAAAGCACTTGAAAGGCCAACAGAAACTGAACAAGAGGCATGGCCGCTGGATAGAGTTTATTGAGACGTTTCCCTACGTCATCAAGTATAAAAAAGGTAAGGACAATGTCGTAGCCGACGCATTGTCCCGGAGGTACACCCTAATCTCAGAATTAACATCTAGACTCATAGGGTTTGAGATGCTTAAGACGTTGTATGAATCTGATTCTGAGTTTAGTACTTACTACTTGAAATGTGCTAAATTTGCTTGTGAGAATTACTATAGACAGGACGGCTACCTGTTCTTCCACAATAGGTTGTGCATACCTACCGGTTCCATAAGGGAACTACTTGTCCGAGAAGCTCATGGAGGAGGACTAGCCGGACATTTCGGAGTGGCCAAAACCTTAGCTAGCCTCCAAGCCTACTTCTATTGGCCGCACATGAAAAGAGATGTGGAGCGGATTTGCCTTAGATGCATCACCTGCAAACAGGCCAAGAGTAAGGTTCAGCCGCATGGTTTGTATACTCCACTCCCCATACCTTCTCATCCTTGGACTCATATATCCATGGACTTTGTGGTTGGCTTACCTCGAACCAGAAATGGTAGAGATTCCATCTTTGTTGTTGTGGACGAGGTTTAGTAAGATGGCTCATTTCATAGCTTGCCACAAGACCGACGATGCGGTAAGTGTGGCTAACTTGTTTTTCGGGGAGGTGGTGAGGTTACACGGCATGCCCCTAGTGATAGTTTCGGACAGAGACACCAAGTTCTTGAGCCATTTTTGGCGCACTTTGTGGGCTAAGCTAGGAACCAAACTATCCTTCTCCACCACTTGTCATCCGCAAACAGACGGGCAAACGGAAGTGGTGAACCGATCCTTGTCCACAATCCTAAGGACTTTGGTGAGAAGTAACCTCAAGTCATGGGAAGAATGTCTACCCCACGTAGAGTTCGCTTATAACCACGCTAAGCATTCCACTACTCTTTACTCCCCTTTTGAATTAGTATATGGGTTTAATCCTATGTCTCCTTTGGATCTAATTGCCTTACCCTTGAGTGAAATGTCTAGTGTTGATGGCAAGAAAAAGGCTGAACAGGTTAAGAGAATGCATGAGAAAGCTAGGGATAATATATTGAAGAAGACCGAGCAATACGCCAAGCATGCTAACAAGGGCCGCAAGGGAGTGGTGTTTCGGGAAGGTGACTTGGTATGGATCCACTTGAGAAAGGAGAGGTTTCCCGCCGAAAGGAAGTCCAAACTGATGCCACGAGTGGATGGACCCTTCAAAAAGTGACCCGGCGCATCAACGACAACGCCTACAAGATCGACCTTCAAGGTAAGTATGCAATCTCGGACTCATTCAATGTTATTGACTTGTCTCCTTATTTTGCGGATTCAGATTTGAGGACAAATCCTTTTCAAGATGGAGGGGATGATATGATCTTAAAGCCGGAACCGGAAACAGGCGTCGACATCGACAACATCGACATCGACCGCATCGACATCGACCGCATCGACATCGACCACATCGACATCGACCACATCGACATCGACCACATCGACATCGACCACACCGATATCGACCACACCGATATCGACCACACCGACATCGACCACATCGGTACCAAAGAACCAAAAGGAGCAATCACGCGATCAAAGGCCAAGGAACTAGCTAAGGAAGCTCAGGCGATGATCATGGAGGGAGAACTTGGAGGAGCAGCTAGGAGCTTCTTCAACGTACACATCATGGCCTAGAGCAAAGACCGAGGTAATGCGGCTAAGTGACTCGGTGATCGACTTAGTACTCTTTCCCACTGGGTTTTAACGAGGCTAAGAAGATCACCACGTCGGTTGCTTAGCAACATTACCTTGAAGAGTGCAAGAGACGAGGCACTCCCACTACTCGTCGTTTTATCTTACTTGTAATTTCCTTTTTACTTGTAATTTCCTTTTTGTCGAGGTTTCCTTTTTGTCGAGGATTTCCTTTTTCCTTTGCGCAAAAACCCTAAAGGAGAAGGCACTTGTGCCAACTCTATTTAAAGGAGCTGCGCCTCCTTCTTATGAGGTAGTCAAGAATTTTATGCGAAACCCACCTCTAAGTCTTTTGACTCTCTCCGATTCAGCGATTGAATCCGGAACCCCTACTCGATTCAGAGATTGAATCCGAAGCTAATACAAGCTCATCGCTTCCATTAGTTTCTTCTATCCATCAAACAGAATCTTCCCCTCTGTTTGAGACGTCCCATACAACCATCTCGCGTTCCTCCCCGTCGTCCCATCCATCGGTGTCTTGTTCCCTCAGCACCTGCCTTGTTACCAACCGCACGGTGTTACAAGAGAAGGACTGGCCTTGCTACTGGAGTTGATCCTTGGCGGAGATCCTATCACACTTATAAGCACTCATATTGCATGAAACTTGGTTTAGAGTCCTAGAAACCGCGTTGTTAGATGTTTCATAATTTCGTCGAACTAGTACAAAGATCATTGAGACACTTATAAGCACTCATGTTGCATGCCACTTCGTTTAGAGTCTTAGAAACCGCTTTGTTAGATGTTTCATAACTTCGTCAAACTTGTACAAAGCTCATTGAGACACTTATAAGCACTAATGTTGCATAAAACTTGGTTTAGAGTCCTAGAAACGCGTTGTTAGATGTTTCATAAGTTCGTCAAACTTCTACAAAGCTCATTGAGACACTTATAAGCACTCATGTTGCATAAAACTTGGATTAGAGTCCTAGCAACCACATTGTTAGACGTTTCATAAGTTCGTCAAACTTGTACAAAGCTGATTGAGAAATTTATAAGCACTCATGTTGCATGAAACTTGGTTTAGAGTCCTAGAAACGCGTTGTTAGATTTTCATTAGTTTGTCAAACTTGTACAAAGCTCATTGAGACACTTATAAGCACTCATGTTGCATGAAACTTGGTTTAGAGTCCTAGAAACCGCGTTGTTAGATTTTCATTAGTTTGTCAAACTTGTACAAAGCTCATTGAGACACTTATAAGAACTCATGTTGAAAGAAACTTGGTTTAGAGTGCTAGAAACCCTGTTGTTAGATGTTTCATAAGGTCGTCAAACTAGTACAAAGCTCATTGAGACACTTATAAGCACTCATGTTGCATGAAACTTAGTTTAGATTCCTAGAAACCGCGTTGTTAGATTTTCATTAGTTTGTCAAACTTGTACAAAGCTCATTGAGACACTTATAAGAACTCATGTTGAAAGAAACTTGGTTTAGAGTCCTAGAAACCGTGTTGTTAGATGTTTCATAAGTTCGTCAAACTAGTACAAAGCTCATTGAGACACTTATAAGCACTCATGTTGCATGACACTTCGTTTAGAGTCTTAGAAACCGCGTTGTTAGATGTTTCATAAGTTCGTCAACCTTGTACAAAGCTCATTGAGACACTTATAAGCACTCATGTTTCATGAAACTTAGTTCAGAGTCCTAGAAACCCCGTTTCATAAATTCGTTGAACTTATACAAAGCTCATTGAGACACTTATAAGCACTCATGTTGCATGAAACTTGGTTTAGAGTCCTAGAAACCGCGTTGTTAGATGTTTCATAAGTTCGTCAAACTTGTATAAAGCTCATTGAAACACTTATAAGCACTCATGTTGCATAAAACTTGGTTTAGAGTCCTAGCAACCACATTGTTAGACATTTCATAAGTTCGTCAAACTTGTACAAAGTTGAATGAGTAACTTATAAGCACTCATGTTGCATTAAACTTGGTTTAGAGTCCTAGAAACGCGTTAATAGATGTTTCATAAGTTCGTCAAAGTTGTACAAAGCTCATTGAGACACTTATAAGAACTCATGTTGAAAGAAACTGGGTTTAGAGTCCTAGAAACCGTGTTGTTAGATGTTTCATAAGTTCGTCAAACTAGTACAAAGCTCATTGAGACACTTATAAGCACTTATGTTGCATGAAACTTCGTTTAGATTCGTAGAAACCGCGTTGTTAGATGTTTCATAAGTTCGTAAAAGTTGTACAAAGCTCATTGAGACACTTATAAGAACTCATGTTGCCTGAAACTTGGTTTAGAGTCTTAAAAACGCGTTGTTAGATGTTTCATAAGTTCGTCAAACTTGTATAAAGATCATTGAAACACTTATAAGTACTCATGTTGCATAAAACTTGGTTTAGAGTTCTAGCAACCACATTGTTAGACGTTTCATAAGTTCGACAAACTTGTACAAAGCTGATTGAGAAACTTATAAGCACTCATGCTGCATTAAACTTTGTTTAGAGTCCTAGAAACGCGTTGTTAGATGTTTCATTAGTTCGTCAAACTTGTACAAAGCTTATTGAGACACTTATAAGAACTCATGTTGAAAGAAACTTGGTTTAGAGTCCTAGAAACCGTGTTGTTAGATGTTTCATAAGTTCGTCAAAATAGTACAAAGCTCATTGAGACCCTTATAAGCACTCATGTTGCATGAAACTTAGTTTATATTCCTAGAAACCGCGTTGTTAGATGTTTCATAAGTTCGTAAAACTTGTACAAAGCTCATTGAGACACTTATAAGAACTCAGGTTGCCTGAAACTTGGTTTAGAGTTCTAGAAACCGCGTTGTTAGATGTTTCATAAGTTCGTTGAACTTGTACAAAGCTCATTGAGACACATATAAGCACTCATGTTGCATGACACTTGGTTTAGAGTCTTAGAAACCGCGTTGTTAGATGTTTCATAAGTTCTTCAAACTTGCACAAAGCTCATTGAGACACTTATAAGCACTCATATTGCATAAAACTTGGTTTAGAGTCCTAGAAACGCGTTGTTAGATGTTTCATAAGTTCGTCAAACTTGTACAAAGCTCATTGAAACACTTATAAGCACTCATGTTGCATAAAACTTGGTTTAGAGTCCTAGCAACCACATTGTTAGACGTTTCATAAGTTCGTAAAATTTGTACAAAGCTCATTGAGACACTTATAAGCACTCATGTTGCATGAAACTTGGTTTAGAGTACTAGAAACCGCGTTGTAAGATGTTTCATAAGTTCGTCAAACTAGTACAAAGCTCATTGAGACACTTATAAGCACTAACGTTGCATGAAACTTTGTTTAGACTCCTAGAAACCGCGTTGTTAGATGTTTCATAAGTTCGTCAAACTTGTACAAAGCTCATTGAGACACTTATAAGCACTCATGTTCCATGAAACTTAGTTTAGAGTCCTAGAAACCGCGTTGTTAGATGTTTCATAAGTTCGTTGAACTTGTACAAAGCTCATTGAGACACTTATAAGCACTCATATTGCATGAAACTTGGTTTAGAGTCCTAGAAACCGCGTTGTTAGATGTTTCATAATTTCGTCGAACTAGTACAAAGATCATTGAGACACTTATAAGCACTCATGTTGCATGCCACTTCGTTTAGAGTCTTAGAAACCGCTTTTTTAGATGTTTCATAAGTTCGTCAAACTTGTACAAAGCTCATTGAGACACTTATAAGCACTAATGTTGCATAAAACTTGGTTTAGAGTCCTAGAAACGCGTTGTTAGATGTTTCATAAGTTCGTCAAACTTCTACAAAGCTCATTGAGACACTTATAAACACTCATGTTACATAAAACTTGGATTAGAGTCCTAGCAACCACATTGTTAGACGTTTCATAAGTTCGTCAAACTTGTACAAAGCTGATTGAGAAATTTATAAGCACTCATGTTGCATGAAACTTGGTTTAGAGTCCTAGAAACCGCGTTGTTAGATTTTCATTAGTTTGTCAAACTTGTACAAAGCTCATTGAGACACTTATAAGCACTCATGTTGCATGAAACTTGGTTTAGAGTCCTAGAAACCGCGTTGTTAGATTTTCATTAGTTTGTCAAACTTGTACAAAGCTCATTCAGACACTTATAAGAACTCATGTTGAAAGAAACTTGGTTTAGAGTCCTAGAAACCGTGTTGTTAGATGTTTCATAAGGTCGTCAAACTAGTACAAAGCTCATTGAGACACTTATAAGCACTCATGTTGCATGAAACTTAGTTTAGATTCCTAGAAACCGCGTTGTTAGATTTTCATTAGTTTGTCAAACTTGTACAAAGCTCATTGAGACACTTATAAGAACACATGTTGAAAGAAACTTGGTTTAGAGTCCTAGAAACCGTGTTGTTAGATGTTTTATAAGTTCGTCAAACTAGTACAAAGCTCATTGAGACACTTATAAGCACTCATGTTGCATGACACTTCGTTTAGAGTCTTAGAAACCACGTTGTTAGATGTTTCATAAGTTCGTCAACCTTGTACAAAGCTCATTGAGACACTTATAAGCCCTCATGTTCCATGAAACTTAGTTCAGAGTCCTAGAAACCCCGTTGTTAGATGTTTCATAAGTTCGTTGAACTTATACAAAGCTCATTGAGACACTTATAAGCACTCATGTTGCATGAAACTTGGTTTAGAGTCCTAGAAACCGCGTTGTTAGATGTTTCATAAGTTTGTCGAACTAGTACAAAGCTCATTGAGACACTTATAAGCACTCATGTTGCATGAAACTTGGTTTAGAGCCCTAGAAACGAGTTGTTAGATGTTTCTTAAGTTCGTCAATCTTGTACAAAGATCATTGAGACACTTATAAGCACTCATGTTGCATGAAACTTGGTTTAGAGTCCTAGAAACGCGTTGTTTGATGTTTCATTAGTTTGTCAAACTTGTACAAAGCTCATTGAGACACTTATAAGAACTCATGTTGCATGAAACTTGGTTTAGAGTCCTAGAAACCGCGTTGTTAGATGTTTCATAAGTTCATGAAACTTGTACAAAGCTCATTGAAACACTTATAAGCACTCATGTTGCATGAAACTTGGTTTAGAGTCCTAGAAACCGCGTTGTTAGATGATTCATAAGTTCGTCGAACTAGTACAAAGCTCATTAAGACACTTATAAGCACTCATGTTGCATGAAACTTGGTTTAGAGTCCTAAAAACGAGTTGTTAGATGTTTCATAAGTTCGTCGAACTAGTACAAAGCTCATTGAGACACTTATAAGCACTCATGTTGCATGAAACTTGGTTTAGAGTCCTAGAAACGAGTTGTTAGATGTTTCATAAGTTCGTCAAACTAGTACAAAGCTCATTGAGACACTTATAAGCACTCATGTTGCATGACACTTCGTTTAGAGTCTTAGAAACCGCTTTGTTAGATGTTTCATAAGTTCGTCAAACTTGTACAAAGCTCATTGAGACACTTATAAGCACTCATGTTGCATGACACTTGGTTTAGAGTCCTAGAAACGCGTTGTTAGATGTTTCATAAGTTCGTCGACTTCTACAAAGCTCATGGAGACACTTATAAGCACTCATGTTGCATAAAACTTGGTTTAGAGTCTTAAAAAACGCGTTGTTAGATGTTTCATAAGTTCGTCAAACTTGTATAAAGCTCATTGAAACACTTATAAGCACTCATGTTGCATAAAAATTTGGTTTAGAGTCCTAGCAACCATATTGTTAGACGTTTCATAAGTTCGACAAACTTGTACAAAGCTGATTGAGAAAACTTATAAGCACTCATGTTGCATTAAACTTGGTTTAGAGTCCTAGAAACGCGTTGTTAAATGTTTCATTAGTTCGTCAAACTTGTACAAAGCTTATTGAGACACTTATAAGAACTCATGTTGAAAGAAACTTGGTTTAGAGTCCTAGAAACCGTGTTATTAGATGTTTCATAAGTTCGTCAAACTAGTACAAAGCTCATTGAGACACTTATAAGCACTCATGTTGCATGAAATTTAGTTTATCTTCCTAGAAACCGCGTTGTTAGATGTTTCATAAGTTCGTAAAACTTGTACAAAGCTCATTGAGACACTTATAAGAACTCATGTTGCCCGAAACTTGGTTTAGAGTTCTAGAAACCGCGTTGTTAGATGTTTCATAAGTTCGTTGAACTTGTACAAAGCTCATTGAGACACTTATAAGCACTCATGTTGCATGACACTTGGTTTAGAGTCTTAGAAACCGCGTTGTTAGATGTTTCATAAGTTCTTCAAACTTGCACAAAGCTCATTGAGACACTTATAAGCACTCATGTTGCATAAAACTTGGTTTAGAGTCCTAGAAACGCGTTGTTAGATGTTTCATAAGTTCGTCAAACTTGTACAAAGCTCATTGAAACACTTATAAGCACTCATGTTGCATAAAACTTGGTTTAGAGTCCTAGCAACCACATTGTTAGACGTTTCATAAGTTCGTAAAATTTGTACAAAGCTCATTGAGACACTTATAACCACTCATGTTGCATGAAAACTTGGTTTAGAGTACTAGAAACCGCGCGTTGTAAGATGTTTCATAAGTTCGTCAAACTAGTACAAAGCTCATTGAGACACTTATAAGCACTCATGTTGCATGAAACTTTGTTTAGAGTCCTAGAAACCGCGTTGTTAGATGTTTCATAAGTTCGTCAAACTTGTACAAAGCTCATTGAGACACTTATAAGCACTCATGTTCCATGAAACTTAGTTTAGAGTCCTAGAAACCGCGTTGTTAGATGTTTCATAAGTTCGTTGAACTTGTACAAAGCTCATTGAGACACTTATAAGCACTCATATTGCATGAAACTTGGTTTAGAGTCCTAGAAACCGCGTTGTTAGATGTTTCATAAGTTCGTCGAACTAGTACAAAGATCATTGAGACACTTATAAGCACTCATGTTGCATGCCACTTCGTTTAGAGTCTTAGAAACCGCTTTGTTAGATGTTTCATAAATTCGTCAAACTTGTACAAAGCTCATTGAGACACTTATAAGCACTCATGTTGCATGACACTTGGTTTAGAGTCCTAGAAACGCGTTGTTAGATGTTTCATAAGTTCGTCAGACTTCTACAAAGCTCATGGAGACACTTATAAGCACTCATGTTGCATAAAACTTGGTTTAGAGTCTTAAAAACGCGTTGTTAGATGTTTCATAAGTTCGTCAAACTTGTATAAAGCTCATTGAAACACTTATAAGCACTCATGTTGCATAAAACTTGGTTTAGAGTCCTAGCAACCATATTGTTAGACGTTTCATAAGTTCGACAAACTTGTACAAAGCTGATTGAGAAACTTATAAGCACTCATGTTGCATTAAACTTGGTTTAGAGTCCTAGAAACGCGTTGTTAAATGTTTCATTAGTTCGTCAAACTTGTACAAAGCTTATTGAGACACTTATAAGAACTCATGTTGAAAGAAACTTGGTTTAGAGTCCTAGAAACCGTGTTATTAGATGTTTCATAAGTTCGTCAAACTAGTACAAAGCTCATTGAGACACTTATAAGCACTCATGTTGCATGAAATTTAGTTTATCTTCCTAGAAACCGCGTTGTTAGATGTTTCATAAGTTCGTAAAACTTGTACAAAGCTCATTGAGACACTTATAAGAACTCATGTTGCCCGAAACTTGGTTTAGAGTTCTAGAAACCGCTTTGTTAGATGTTTCATAAATTCGTCAAACTTGTACAAAGCTCATTGAGACACTTATAAGCACTCATGTTGCATGACACTTGGTTTAGAGTCTTAGAAACCGCGTTGTTAGATGTTTCATAAGTTCTTCAAACTTGCACAAAGCTCATTGAGACACTTATAAGCACTCATGTTGCATAAAACTTGGTTTAGAGTCCTAGAAACGCGTTGTTAGATGTTTCATAAGTTCGTCAAACTTGTACAAAGCTCATTGAAACACTTATAAGCACTCATGTTGCATAAAACTTGGTTTAGAGTCCTAGCAACCACATTGTTAGACGTTTCATAAGTTCGTAAAATTTGTACAAAGCTCATTGAGACACTTATAACCACTCATGTTGCATGAAACTTGGTTTAGAGTACTAGAAACCGCGTTGTAAGATGTTTCATAAGTTCGTCAAACTAGTACAAAGCTCATTGAGACACTTATAAGCACTCATGTTGCATGAAACTTTGTTTAGAGTCCTAGAAACCGCGTTGTTAGATGTTTCATAAGTTCGTCAAACTTGTACAAAGCTCATTGAGACACTTATAAGCACTCATGTTCCATGAAACTTAGTTTAGAGTCCTAGAAACCGCGTTGTTAGATGTTTCATAAGTTCGTTGAACTTGTACAAAGCTCATTGAGACACTTATAAACACTCATATTGCATTAAACTTGGTTTAGAGTCCTAGAAACCGCGTTGTTAGATGTTTCCTAAGTTCGTCGAACTAGTACAAAGATCATTGAGACACTTATAAGCACTCATGTTGCATGCCACTTCGTTTAGAGTCTTAGAAACCGCTTTGTTAGATGTTTCATACGTTCGTCAAACTTGTACAAAGCTCATTGAGACACTTATAAGCACTAATGTTGCATAAAACTTGGTTTAGAGTCCTAGAAACGCGTTGTTAGATGTTTCATAAGTTCGTCAAACTTCTACAAAGATCATTGAGACACTTATAAGCACTCATGTTGCATAAAACTTGGATTAGAGTCCTAGCAACCACATTGTTTGACGTTTCATAAGTTCGTCAAACTTGTACAAAGCTGATTGAGAAATTTATAAGCACTCATGTTGCATGAAACTTGGTTTAGAGTCCTAGAAACGCGTTGTTAGATTTTCATTAGTTTGTCAAACTTGTATAAAGCTCATTGAGACACTTATAATCACTCATGTTGCATGAAACTTGGTTTAGAGTCCTAGAAACCGCGTTGTTAGATTTTCATTAGTTTGTCAAACTTGTACAAAGCTCATTGAGACACTTATAAGAACTCTTGTTGAAAGAAACTTGGTTTAGAGTCCTAAAAACCGTGTTGTTAGATGTTTCATAAGGTCGTCAAACTAGTACAAAGCTCATTGAGACACTTATAAGCACTCATGTTGCATGAAACTTAGTTTAGATTCCTAGAAACCGTGTTGTTAGATTTTCATTAGTTTGTCAAACTTGTACAAAGCTCATTGAGACACTTATAAGAACTCATGTTGAAAGAAACTTGGTTTAGAGTCCTAGAAACTGTGTTGTTAGATGTTTTATAAGTTCGTCAAACTAGTACAAAGCTCATTGAGACACTTATAAGCACTCATGTTGCATGACACTTCGTTTAGAGTCTTAGAAACCGCGTTGTTAGATGTTTCATAAGTTCGTCAACCTTGTACAAAGCTCATTGAGACACTTATAAGCACTCATGTTGCATGAAACTTGGTTTAGAGTCCTAGAAACCGCGTTGTTAGATGTTTCATAAGTTCGTCGAACTAGTACAAAGCTCATTGAGACACTTATAAGCACTCATGTTGCATGAAACTTGGTTTAGAGCCCTAGAAACGAGTTGTTAGATGTTTCTTAAGTTCGTCAATCTTGTACAAAGCTCATTGAGACACTTATAAGCACTCATGTTGCATGAAACTTGGTTTAGAGTCCTAGAAACGAGTTGTTAGATGTTTCATAAGTTCGTCAAACTAGTACAAAGCTCATTGAGACACTTATAAGCACTCATGTTGCATTCCATTTCGTTTAGAGTCTTAGAAACCGCTTTGTTAGATGTTTCATAAGTTCGTCAAACTTGTACAAAGCTCATGGAGACACTTATAAGCACTCATGTTGCATAAAACTTGGATTAGAGTCCTAGCAACCACATTGTTAGACGTTTCATAAGTTCGTTAAACTTGTACAAAGCTCATTGAGACACTTATAAGCACTCATGTTGCATGAAACTTGGTTTAGAGTCCTAGAAACGCGTTGTTAGATGTTTTATTAGTTTGTCAAACTTGTACAAAGCTCATTGAGACACTTATAAGCACTCATGTTGCATGAAACTTGGTTTAGAGTCCTAGAAACCGCGTTGTTAGATGTTTCACAAGTTCGTCAAACTAGTACAAAGCTCATTGAGACACTTATAAGCACTCATGTTCCATGAAACTTGGTTTAGAGTCCTAGAAACCGCGTTGTTAGATGTTTCATAAGTTCATGAAACTTTTACAAAGCTCATTGAAACACTTATAAGCACTCATGTTGCATGAAACTTGGTTTAGAGTCCTAGAAACCGCGTTGTTAGATGTTTCATAAGTTCGTCGAACTAGTACAAAGCTCATTGAGACACTTATAAGCACTCATGTTGCATGAAACTTGGTTTAGAGTCCTAAAAACGATTTGTTAGATGTTTCATAAGTTCGTCGAACTAGTACAAAGCTCATTGAGACACTTATAAGCACTCATGTTGCATGACACTTCGTTTAGAGTCTTAGAAACCGCTTTGTTAGATGTTTCATAAGTTCGTCAAACTTGTACAAAGCTCATTGAGACAATTATAAGCACTCATGTTGCATGACACTTGGTTTAGAGTCCTAGAAAAGCGTTGTTAGATGTTTCATAAGTTCGTCAAACTTCTACAAAGCTCATTGAGACACTTATAAGCACTCATGTTGCATGAAACTTGGTTAAGAGTACTAGAAACCGTGTTGTAAGATGTTTCATAATTTCTTCAAACTAGTACAAAGCTCATTGAGACACTTATAAAAACTCATGTTGCATGACACTTCGTTTAGAGTCATAGAAACTGCGTTTTAGATGTTTCATAAGTTCGTCAAATTTGTACAAAGCTCACTGAGACACTTATAAGCACTCATGTTGCATGACACTTCGTTTAGAGTCTTAGAAACTGCGTTGTTAGATGTTTCATAAGTTCGTCAAACTTGTACAAAGCTCATTGAGACATTTCTAAGCACTCATGTTGCATAAAACTTGGTTTAGAGTCCTAGCAACCACATTGTTAGACGTTTCATAAGTTCGTCAAACTTGTACAAAGCTCATTGAGACACTTATAAGCACTCATGTTGCATAAAACCTTGTTTAGAGTCCTAGCAACCACATTGTTAGACGTTTCATAAGTTCGTAGAACTTGTACAAAGCTCATTGAGACAATTATAAAGCACTCATGTTGCATGAAACTTCGTTAAGAGTCTTAGAAACCGCGTTGTTAGATGTTTCATAAGTTCGTAGAACTTGTACAAAGCTCATTGAGACACTTATAAGCACTCATGTTGCATGAAACTTCGTTTAGAGTCTTAGAAACCGCGTTGTTAGATGTTTCATAAGTTCGTCAAACTTGTACAAAGCTCACTGAGACACTTATAAGCACTCATGTTGCATGAAACTTGATTTAGAGTCTTAGAAACCGCATTGTTAGATGTTTCATAAGTTGGTCAAACTTGTACAAAGCTCATTGAGACACTTATAAGAACTCATGTTGCATCACACTTCGTTTAGAGTCTTAGAAACAGCGTTTTAGATGTTTCATAAGTTCGTTGAACTAGTAAAAATCTCATTGAGACACTTATAAGCACTCATGTTGCATGAAACTTGGTTTAGAGTCCTAGAAACGAGTTGTTAGATGTTTCATAAGTTCGTCAAACTTGTACAAAGCTCATTGAGACACTTATAAGAACTCATGTTGCATGAAACTTAGTTTAGAGTCTTAGAAACGCGTTGTTAGATGTTTCATTAGTTCATCAAACTTGTACAAAGCTCATTGAGACACTTATAAGAACTCATGTTGAAAGAAACTTGGTTTAGAGTCCTAGAAACGCGTTGTTAGATGTTTCATTAGTTCGTCAAATTTGTACAAATCTCATTGAGACACTTATAAGAACTCATTTTGCATGACACTTCGTTTAGAGTCCTATAAACCGCGTTGTAAGAAGTTTCATAAGTTCGTCAAACTAGTACAAACCTCATTGAAACACTTATAAGCACTCATGTTGCATGACACTTCGTTTAGAGTCTTAGAAACCGCGTTTTAGTTGTTTCATAAGTTCGTCAAACTTGTACAAAGCTCACTGAGACACTTATAAGCACTCATGTTGCATGAAACTTGGTTTAGAGTCCTTGAAACCGCGTTGTTAGATGTTTCATAAGTTCGTCGAACTAGTACAAAACTTATTGAGACACTTATAAGCACTCATGTTGCATGAAACTTGGTTTAGAGTCCTAGAAACGAGTTGTTAGATGTTTCATAAGTTCGTCAAACTTTTACAAAGCTCATTGAGACACTTATAAGAACTCATGTTGCATGAAACTTTGTTTAGAGTCCTAGAAACGCGTTGTTAGATGTTTCATAAATTTGTCAAACTTGTACAAAGCTCATTGAGACACATATAAGCACTCATGTTGCATGAAACTTTGTTTAGAATCCTAGAAATGCGTTGTTAGATATTTCATAAATTCGTCAAGCTAGTACAAAGCTCATTGAGACACTTATAAGCACTCATGTTGCATGAAACTTGGTTTAGAGTCCTAGAACCCGCTTTGTTAGATGTTTCATAAGTTCGTCAAACTTGTACAAAGCTCATTGAGACGCTTATAAGCACTCATGTTGCATGAAACTTGGTTTAGAGTCCTAGAAACCTCGTTGTTAGATGTTTCATAAATTTGTCAAACTTGTACAAAGCTCATTGAGACACTTATAACACTCATGTTGCATGAAACTTGGTTTAGAGTCTTAGAAACCGCGTTGTTTGATGTTTCATAAGTTCGTCAAACCAGTACAAAGCTCATTGAGACACTTATAAGCACTCATGTTGCATGAAACTTCGTTTAGGGTCTTAGAAACCGCGTTGTTAGATGTTTCATAAGTTCGTCAAACTAGTACAAAGCTCATTGAGACACATATAAGCACTCGTGTTGCATGAAACTTGGTTTAGAGTCTTAGAAACGAGTTGTTAGATGTTTCATAAGTTCGTCAAACTTGTACAAAGCTCATTGAGACACTTATAAGCACTCATGTTGAATGAAACTTGGTTTAGAGTCTTAGAAACGCGTTGTTAGATGTTTCATAAGTTTGTCAAACTAGTACAAAGCTCATTGAGACACTTATAAGCACTCATGTTGAATGAAACTTGGTTTAGAGTCTTAGAAACGCGTTGTTAGATGTTTCATAAGTTCGTCAAACTTGTACAAAGCTCATTGAGACACTTATAAGCACTCATGTTGCATGAAACTTGGTTTAGAATCTTAGAAACCGCGTTGTTAGATGTTTCATAACTTCGTTAAATTAGTACAAAGATCATTGAGACACTTATAAGCACTCATGTTGCATGAAACTTCATTTAGAGTCCTAGAAACCGCGTTGTTAGATGTTTCATAAGTTCGTCAAACTAGTACAAAGCTCATTGAGACAGTTATAAGCACTCATGTTGCATGAAACTTAGTTTAGAGTCCTAGAAACCGCGTTGTTAGATGTTTCATAAGTTCGTCAAACTAGTACAAAGCTCATTGAGACAGTTATAAGCACTCATGTTGCATGAAACTTTGTTTAGAGTCCTAGAAACGCGTTGTTAGATGTTTCATAAATTCGTAAAACTTGTACAAAGCTCATTGAGACACTTATAAGCACTCATGTGGAATGAAACTTGGTTTAGAGTCCTAGAAACGCGTTGTTAGATGTTTCATAAGTTCGTCAAACTTTTACAAAGCTCATTGAGACACTTATAAGAACTCATGTTGCATGAAACTTTGTTTAGAGTCCTAGAAACGCATTGTTAGATGTTTCATAAATTTGTCAAACTTGTACAAAGCTCATTGAGACACATATAAGCACTCATGTTGCATGAAACTTTGTTTAGAATCCTAGAAATGCGTTGTTAGATATTTCATAAATTCGTCAAGCTAGTACAAAGCTCATTGAGACACTTATAAGCACTCATGTTGCATGAAACTTGGTTTAGAGTCCTAGAACCCGCTTTGTTAGATGTTTCATAAGTTCGTCAAACTTGTACAAAGCTCATTGAGACGCTTATAAGCACTCATGTTGCATGAAACTTGGTTTAGAGTCCCTAGAAACCTCGTTGTTAGATGTTTCATAAATTTGTCCAACTTGTACAAAGCTCATTGAGACACTTATAAGCACTCATGTTGCATGAAACTTGGTTTAGAGTCTTAGAAACCGCGTTGTTTGATGTTTCATAAGTTCGTCAAACCAGTACAAAAGCTCATTGAGACACTTATAAGCACTCATGTTGCATGAAACTTCGTTTAGGGTCTTAGAAACCGCGTTGTTAGATGTTTCATAAGTTTGTCAAACTAGTACAAAGCTCATTGAGACACATATAAGCACTCGTGTTGCATGAAACTTGGTTTAGAGTCTTAGAAACGAGTTGTTAGATGTTTCATAAGTTCGTCAAACTTGTACAAAGCTCATTGAGACACTTATAAGCACTCATGTTGAATGAAACTTGGTTTAGAGTCTTAGAAACGCGTTGTTAGATGTTTCATAAGTTTGTCAAACTAGTACAAAGCTCATTGAGACACTTATAAGCACTCATGTTGAATGAAACTTGGTTTAGAGTCTTAGAAACGCGTTGTTAGATGTTTCATAAGTTCGTCAAACTTGTACAAAGCTCATTGAGACACTTATAAACACTCATGTTTCATGAAACTTAGTTTAGAGTCCTAGAAACGCGTTGTTAGATGTTTCATAAGTTCGTCAAACTAGTAAAAAGCTCATTGAGACACTTATAAGCACTCATGTTGCATGAAACTTGTTTTAGAGTCCTAGAAACGCTTTGTTAGATGTTTAATAAGTTCGTCAAACTAGTACAAAGCTCATTGAGACACTTATAAGCACTCATGTTGCATGACACTTCGTTTAGAGTCTTAGAAACCGCGTTGTTAGATGTTTCATAAGTTCGTCAAACTAGTACAAAGCTCATTGAGACACTTATAAGCACTCATGTTGCGTGAAACATGGTTTAGAGTCCTAGAAACCGCGTTGTTAGATGTTTCATAAGTTCGTCAAACTTGTACAAAGCTCATTGAGACACTTATAAGCACTCATGTTGCATGAAACTTGGTTTAGAATCTTAGAAACCGCGTTGTTAGATGTTTCATAAGTTCGTTAAATTAGTACAAAGATCATTGAGACACTTATAAGCACTCATGTTGCATGAAACTTTATTTAGAGTCCTAGAAACCGCGTTGTTAGATGTTTCATAAGTTCGTCAAACTACTACAAAGCTCATTGAGACAGTTATAAGCACTCATGTTGCATGAAACTTAGTTTAGAGTCCTAGAAACCGCGTTGTTAGATGTTTCATAAGTTCGTCAAACTAGTACAAAACTCATTGAGACAGTTATAAGCACTCATGTTGCATGAAACTTTGTTTAGAGTCCTAGAAACGCGTTGTTAGATGTTTCATAAATTCGTAAAACTTGTACAAAGCTCATTGAGACACTTATAAGCACTCATGTGGAATGAAACTTGGTTTAGAGTCCTAGAAACGCGTTGTTAGATGTTTCATAAGTTTTTCAAACAGGTACAAAGCTCATTGGGACACTTATAAGCATTCATGTTACATGAAACTTGGTTTAGAGTCCTAGAAACGCGTTGTTAGATGTTTCATAAATTTGTCAAACTTGTACAAAGCTCATGGAGACACTTATAAGCACTCATGTTGCATGAAACTTGGTTTAGAGTCCTTGAAATTGTTCGATGTCTCATAAGTTTGTAAAACTAGTACAAAGCTCATTGAGACACTTATAAGCACTCATGTTGCATGAAACTTGGTTTAGAGTCCTATAAACGAGTTGTTAGATTTTTCATAAGTTCGTGAAACTAGTACAAAGCTCATTGAGACACTTATAAGCACTCATGTTGAATGAAACTTGGTTTAGAGTCCTAGAAACGCGTTGTTAGATGTTTCATAAGTTCATCAAACTTGTACAAAGCTCATTGAGACACTTATAAACACTCATGTTGCATGAAAGTTAGTTTAGAGTCCTAGAAACGCGTTGTTAGATGTTTCATAAGTTCTTCAAACTTGTACAAAGCTCATTGAGATGCTTATAAGCACTCA
This sequence comes from Cochlearia excelsa, assembly GCA_963556525.1. Taxonomy (NCBI): domain Eukaryota; kingdom Viridiplantae; phylum Streptophyta; class Magnoliopsida; order Brassicales; family Brassicaceae; genus Cochlearia; species Cochlearia excelsa. The sequence goes on along the minus strand of OY748327.1, from coordinate 29,633,227 downwards.
TGTTGCATGAAACTTGGTTTAGAGTCCTAGAAACCGCGTTGTTAGATGTTTCATAAGTTCGTCAAACTTGTACAAAGCTCATTGAGACACTTATAAGCACTCGTGTTGCATGAAACTTCGTTTAGAATCTTAGAAACAGCGTTGTTAGATGCTTCATAAGTTCGTCAAACTAGTACAACGCTCATTGAGACACATATAAGCACTCATGTTGCATGAAACTTGGTTTAGAGTCCTAGAAACACGTTGTTAGATGTTTCATAAGTTCGTCAAACAAGTACAAAGCTCATTGAGTCACTTATAAGCACTCATGTTGCATGAAACTTGGTTTAGAGTCCTAGAAACTGCGTTGTTAGATGTTTCATAATTTCGTCAAACTAGTACAAAGCTCATTGAGACACATATAAGCACTCATGTTGCATGAATCTTGGTTTAGAGTCCTAGAAACCGCGTTGTTAGTGGTTTCATATGTTCGTCAAACTTGTACAAAGCTCATTGAGACACTTATAAGCACTCATGTTGCATGAAACTTTGTTTAGAGTCCTAGAAACGCGTTGTTAGACGTTTCATAAGTTCGTAAAACTTGTACAAAGCTCATTGAGACACTTATAAGCACATGTTCATGAAACTTTGAATCTAGAAACGAGTTGTTAGACATTTTAGTTCGTAAAAGTACAAAGCCTAGACACTTATAAACATGTTGAATCAAACGTTTAGAGTTAGCGTTGTTAGATGTTTCATAAGTTCGTCAAACTAGTACAAAGCTCATTGAGACCCTTATAAGCACTCATGTTGTATGAAACTTGGTTTAGCGTCCTAGAAATGCATTGTTAAATGTTTCATAAGTTTGTCAAACTAGTACAAAGCTCATTGAGACAATTATAAGCACTCATGTTGCATGAAACTTGGTTTAGAGTCCTAGAAACGCGTTGTTAGATATTTCATAAGTTCGTCAAACTAGTACAATGCTCATTGAGACACTTATAAGCACTCATGTTGAATGAAACTTGGTTTAGAGTCCTAGAAACGCATTGTTAGATGTTTCATAAGTTCATCAAACTTGTACAAACCTCATTGAGACACTTATAAACACTCATGTTGCATGAAACTAAGTTTAGAGTCCTAGAAACGCGCTGTTAGATGTTTCATAGGTTCGTCAAACTAGTAAAAAGCTCATTGAGACACTTATAAGCACTCATGTTGCATGAAACTTTGTTTAGAGTCCTAGAAATGCGTTGTTAGATGTTTCATAATTTTGTCAAACTTGTACAAAGCTCATTGAGACACTTATAAGCACTCATGTTGTATTATACTTGGTTTAGAGTCCTAGAAACGCATTGTTAAATGTTTCATAAGTTTGTCAAACTAGTACAAAGCTCATTGAGACACTTATAAGCACTCATGTTGAACGAAACTTGGTTTAGAGTCCTAGAAACGCGTTGTTAGATGTTTCATAAGTTCGTCAAACTTGTACAAAGCTCATTTAGACACTTATAAGCATTCATGTTGCATGAAACTTGGTTTAGAGTCCTAGAAACGCGTTGTTCGATGTTTCATAAGTTCGTCAGACTAGTACAAAGCTCATTGAGACACTTATAAGCACTCATGTTGCATGAAACTTGGTTTAGAGTCCTAGAAACGTGTTGTTAGATGTTTCATAATTTCGTCAAACTAGTACAAAGCGCATTGAGACACTTATAAGCACTCATGTTGAACGAAACTTGGTTTAGAGTCCTAGAAACGCTTTGTTAGATGTTTCATAAGTTCGTCAAACTTGTACAAAGCTCATTTAGACACTTATAAGCACTCATGTTGCATGAAACTTGGTTTAGAGTCTTAGAAACCGCGTTGTTAGATGTTTCATAAGTTTTTCAAACTTGTACAAAGCTCATTGAGACACTTATAAGCACTCATGTTGCATGAAACTTGGTTTAGAGTCTTAGAAATCGTGTTGTTAGATGTTTCATAAGTTCGTCAAACCAGTACAAAGCTCATTGAGACATTTATAAGCACTCATGTTGCATGAAACTTGGTGTAGAGTCCTAGAAACGCGTTGTTAGATGTTTCATAAGTTCGTCAAACTTGTACAAAGCTCATTGAGACACTTATAAGAACTCATGTTGCATGAAACTTGGTTTAGAGTCCTAGAAACGCGTTGTTAGATGTTTCATAAGTTCGTCAAACAAGTACAAAGTTCATCGAGACACTTATAAGAATACATGTATCATGAAACTTGGTTTAGAGTCCTAGAAACGCGTTGTTAGATGTTTCATAAATTTGTCAAACTTGTACAAAGCTCATCGAGACACTTATAAGCACTCATGTGGAATAAAACTTTGTTTAGAGTCCTAGAAACGTGTTGTTCGATGTTTCATAAGTTTGTCAAACTAGTACAAAGCTCATTGAGACACTTATAAGCACTCATGTTGAATGAAACTTGGTTTAGAGTCCTAGAAATGCGTTGTTAGATGTTTCATCATAAGTTCATCAAACTTGTACAAAGCTCATTGAGACACTTATAAACACTCATGTTGCATGAAACTTAGTTTAGAGTCCTAGAAACGCGTTGTTAGATGTTTCATAAGTTCGTCAAACTAGTAAAAAGCTCATTGAGACACTTATAAGCACTCATGTTGCATGAAACTTGATTTAGAGTCCTAGAAACGCGTTGTTAGATATTTTATAAGTTCGTCAAACTTGTACAAAGCTCATTGAGACGCTTATAAGCACTCATGTTGCATGAAACTTGGTTTAGAGTCCTAGAAACCGCGTTGTTAGATGTTTCATAAGTTCGTCAAACTTGTACAAAGCTGATTGAGACACATATAAGCACTCGTGTTGCATGAAACTTCGTTTAGAATCTTAGAAATCGCGTTGTTAGATGTTTCATAAGTTCGTTAAACTAGTACAACGCTCATTGAGACACATATAAGCACTCATGTTGCATGAAACTTGGTTTAGAGTCCTAGAAACTGCGTTGTTAGATGTTTCATAACTTCGTCAAACTAGTACAAAGCTCATTGAGACACTTATAAGCACTCATGTTGCATGAAACTTTGTTTAGAGTCCTAGAAACGCGTTGTTAGATGTTTCATAAGTTCGTCAAAAAAGTACAAAGCTCATTGAGACACTTATAAGCACTCATGTTGCATGAAACTTGGTTTAGAGTCCTAGAAACTGCGTTGTTAGATGTTTCATAATTTCGTCAAACTAGTACAAAGCTCATTGAGACATATATAAGCACTCATGTTGCATGAATCTTGGTTCAGAGTCCTAGAAACCGCGTTGTTAGTTGTTTCATATGTTCGTCAAACTTGTACAAAGCTCATTGAGACACTTATAAGCACTCATGTTGCATGAAACTTGGTTTAGAGTCCTAGAAACGCGTTGTTAGACGTTTAATAAGTTCGTTAAACTAGTACAAAGCTCATTGAGACACTTATAAGCACTCATGTTGCATGAAACTTGGTTTAGAGTCCTAGAAACGAGTTGTTAGACGTTTCATAAGTTCGTAAAACTTGTACAAAGTTCATTGAGACACTTATAAGCACTCATGTTGAATCAAACTTGGTTTAGAGTCCTAGAAACGCGTTGTTAGATGTTTCATAAGTTCGTCAAACTAGTACAAAGCTCATTGAGACACTTATAAGCACTCATGTTGTATGAAACTTTGTTTAGCGTCCTAGAAATGCATTGTTAAATTTTTCATAAGTTTGTCAAACTAGTACAAAGCTCATTGAGACAATTATAAGCACTCATGTTGCATGAAACTTGGTTTAGAGTCCTAGAAACGCGTTGTTAGATATTTCATAAGTTTTTCAAACTTGTACAAAGCTTATTGAGACACTTATAAGCATTCATGTTGTATGAAACTTGGTTTAGAGTCCTAGAACCCGCGTTGTTAGATGTTTCATATGTTCGTCAAACTAGTAAAAAGCTCATTGAGACACTTATAAGCACTCATGTTGCATGAAACTTAGTTTAGAGTCCTAGAAACCGCGTTGTTAGATGTTTCATAAATTCGTCAAACTAGTACAAAGCTCATTGAGACACTTATAAGCAGTCATGTTGCATGAAACTTGGTTTAGAGTCCTAGAAAAGCATTGTTAGATGTTTCATAAGTTCGTCAAACTTGTACAAAGCTCATTGAGACAATTATAAGCACTCATGTTGCATGAAACTTGGTTTAGAGTCCTAGAAACGCGTTGTTAGATGTTTCATAAGTTCGTCAAACAAGTACAAAGCTCATTGAGACACTTATAAGCACTCATGTTGCATGAAACTTGGTTTAGAGTCCTAGAAACACGTTGTTAGATGTTTCATAAGTTCGTAAAACTTGTACAAAGCTCATTGAGATACTTATAAGCACTCATGTGGAATGAAACTTGGTTTAGAGTCCTAGAAACGCGTTGTTAGATGTTTCATAAGTTTGTCAAACTAGTACAAAGCTCATTGAGACACATATAAGCACTCATGTTGCATGAAACTTGGTTTAGGGTCCTAGAAACGCGTTGTTCGATGTTTCATAAGTTCGTCAAACTAGTACAAAGCTCATTGAGACACTTATAAGCACTCATGTAGCATGAAACTTGGTTTAGGGTCCTAGAAACTGCGTTGTTAGATGTTTCATAAGTTCGTCAAACTAGTACGAAGCTTATTGAGACACTTATAAGCACTCATGTTGCATGAAACTTGGTTTAGTGATAGGATCTCCGCCAAGGATCAACTCCAGTAGCAAGGCCAGTCCTTCTCTTGTAACACCGTGCGGTTGGTAACAAGGCAGGTGCTGAGGGAACAAGACACCGATGGATGGGACGACGGGGAGGAACGCGAGATGGTTGTATGGGACGTCTCAAACAGAGGGGAAGATTCTGTTTGATGGATAGAAGAAACTAATGGAAGCGATGAGCTTGTATTAGCTTCGGATTCAATCTCTGAATCGAGTAGGGGTTCCGGATTCAATCGCTGAATCGGAGAGAGTCAAAAGACTTAGAGGTGGGTTTCGCATAAAATTCTTGACTACCTCATAAGAAGGAGGCGCAGCTCCTTTAAATAGAGTTGGCACAAGTGCCTTCTCCTTTAGGGTTTTTGCGCAAAGGAAAAAGGAAATCCTCGACAAAAAGGAAACCTCGACAAAAAGGAAATTACAAGTAAAAAGGAAATTACAAGTAAGATAAAACGACGAGTAGTGGGAGTGCCTCGTCTCTTGCACTCTTCAAGGTAATGTTGCTAAGCAACCGACGTGGTGATCTTCTTAGCCTCGTTAAAACCCGGTGGGAAAGAGTACTAAGTCGATCACCGAGTCACTTAGCCGCATTACCTCGGTCTTTGCTCTAGGCCATGATGTGTACGTTGAAGAAGCTCCTAGCTGCTCCTCCAAGTTCTCCCTCCATGATCATCGCCTGAGCTTCCTTAGCTAGTTCCTTGGCCTTTGATCGCGTGATTGCTCCTTTTGGTTCTTTGGTACCGATGTGGTCGATGTCGGTGTGGTCGATATCGGTGTGGTCGATATCGGTGTGGTCGATGTCGATGTGGTCGATGTCGATGTGGTCGATGTCGATGTGGTCGATGTCGATGCGGTCGATGTCGATGCGGTCGATGTCGATGTTGTCGATGTCGACGCCTGTTTCCGGTTCCGGCTTTAAGATCATATCATCCCCTCCATCTTGAAAAGGATTTGTCCTCAAATCTGAATCTGCAAAATAAGGAGACAAGTCAATAACATTGAATGAGTCCGAGATTGCATACTTACCTTGAAGGTCGATCTTGTAGGCGTTGTCGTTGATGCGCCGGGTCACTTTGAAGGGTCCATCCACTCGTGGCATCAGTTTGGACTTCCTTTCGGCGGGAAACCTCTCCTTTCTCAAGTGGATCCATACCAAGTCACCTTCTGAAACACCACTCCCTTGCGGCCCTTGTTAGCATGCTTGGCGTATTGCTCGGTCTTCTTCAATATATTATCCCTAGCTTTCTCATGCATTCTCTTAACCTGTTCAGCCTTTTTCTTGCCATCAACACTAGACATTTCACTCAAGGGTAAGGCAATTAGATCCAAAGGAGACATAGGATTAAACCCATATACTAATTCAAAAGGGGAGTAAAGAGTAGTGGAATGCTTAGCGTGGTTATAAGCGAACTCTACGTGGGGTAGACATTCTTCCCATGACTTGAGGTTACTTCTCACCAAAGTCCTTAGGATTGTGGACAAGGATCGGTTCACCACTTCCGTTTGCCCGTCTGTTTGCGGATGACAAGTGGTGGAGAAGGATAGTTTGGTTCCTAGCTTAGCCCACAAAGTGCGCCAAAAATGGCTCAAGAACTTGGTGTCTCTGTCCGAAACTATCACTAGGGGCATGCCGTGTAACCTCACCACCTCCCTGAAAAACAAGTTAGCCACACTTACCGCATCGTCGGTCTTGTGGCAGGCTATGAAATGAGCCATCTTACTAAACCTGTCCACAACAACAAAGATGGAATCTCTACCATTTCTGGTTCGAGGTAAGCCAACCACAAAGTCCATGGATATATGAGTCCAAGGATGAGAAGGTATGGGGAGTGGAGTATACAAACCATGCGGCTGAACCTTACTCTTGGCCTGTTTGCAGGTGATGCATCTAAGGCAAATCCGCTCCACATCTCTTTTCATGTGCGGCCAATAGAAGTAGGCTTGGAGGCTAGCTAAGGTTTTGGCCACTCCGAAATGTCCGGCTAGTCCTCCTCCATGAGCTTCTCGGACAAGTAGTTCCCTTATGGAACCGGTAGGTATGCACAACCTATTGTGGAAGAACAGGTAGCCGTCCTGTCTATAGTAATTCTCACAAGCAAATTTAGCACATTTCAAGTAGTAAGTACTAAACTCAGAATCAGATTCATACAACGTCTTAAGCATCTCAAACCCTATGAGTCTAGATGTTAATTCTGAGATTAGGGTGTACCTCCGGGACAATGCGTCGGCTACGACATTGTCCTTACCTTTTTATACTTGATGACGTAGGGAAACGTCTCAATAAACTCTATCCAGCGGCCATGCCTCTTGTTCGTTTCGTTGGCCTTTCAAGTGCTTTAAGGATTCATGGTCCGTGTGGATGACAAACTCTTTAGGCCATAGGTAATGTTGCCATGTCTTCAACGCCCTCACTAGTGCATATAGCTCTTTGTCATAGGTGGGATAGTTTAGGGTTGCTCCACCAAGCTTCTCACTAAAATAAGCTATCGGCTTCTTGTCTTGCATCAATACGGCGCCAATACCTACACCAGAAGCATCGCACTCAATTTCAAAGGTTTTAACGAAGTCAGGTAACATAAGTAATGGGGCATTGATAAGCTTCTCTTTGAGGCTTTGGAAAGCCTGTTCTTGTGCATTCCCCCATTGAAAGCCAACGTCCTTCTTAATGACTTCGGTTAGGGGAGCCGCAACGGTACTGAAGTCCTTGACAAAGCGCCGGTAGAAGCCGGCTAGTCCATGGAAGCTTCGAACTTCTCCCACGGTGGTTGGTGTCGGCCATTCCTTGATTGCCTTGACCTTCTCTTCATCGACCCTAACTCCTTCTGTACTCACAACAAAACCTAAGAAGACAATCTCGTTAGTGCAAAATGTACACTTGTCAATATTGGCAAAAAGGTTCTCCTTTCTTAGGACGTCAAGTACGGCTCGGACATGGGCAATATGCTCGTCTAGGCTCCTGCTAAAGATCAAAATATCATCAAAATAAACCACAACAAAGACGCCTATAAAAGACCTCAAAACATGGTTCATTAGTCTCATGAAAGTACTAGGCGCATTAGTAAGACCGAAGGGCATAACAAGCCATTCATATAGTCCTTGCTTGGTTTTGAAGGCCGTCTTCCATTCATCACCCTCCTTCATTCTAATCTGATGGTAGCCACTCTTAAGATCAATCTTAGAGAACACGTTAGACCCACATAATTCATCTAACATATCATCTAATCTAGGAATAGGGTGACGATACTTCACCGTAATGTTGTTGATTGCCCGGCAGTCGACACACATGCGCCATGATCCGTCCTTCTTGGGTACCAGTAGAACCGGTACGGCACAAGGACTCATGCTCTCTCGGATGTGGCCTTTGCTCATCAACTCCTCAACTTGCTTCTGCAGCTCCTTGGTCTCCACCGGATTAGTCCTATAGGCCGGTCGGTTTGGAAGCGCCGAATCAGGGACTAGGTCGATTTGGTGTTCAATGCCTCGGATTGGGGGCAAGCCAGGCGGGATCTCCTGAGGGAAAACGTCACTATAGTCCTGCAAAAGCTGGGCAAAATCACTAGGAAGATCCTGTGGGGGATTAGTGCTAACGAGACTCTCCTTATATATAAACAACAATATAGAAGAATCTGAAGTAAGGAGTTGGGAAACTTCTCTTTGGTTTATGTAGAGATTGGTGGACGACGTGGGGGACTTCTCCTTCTCCTCCTTGAGCTTAAGATATACCTGATCTTGGTACACTTCACTAGGCGTGAGGGGAGCAAGGATGACTTTTCTGCCTTTAAACTCAAAGGAGTGTTTGTTGGTGTAGCCGTCATGGAGGACCCTACGGTCTGATTGCCACGGCCTACCTAACAGAATGTGGCTGGAGCACATAGGTATAACGTCACAAAGTACCTCATCCTCATACTTGCCAATGGCGAAGGACAACCTGATTTGGCGAGTTACCGTCGGGCACCGCTTTCATTCAGCCATTGTAGCTTGTACGGGCGCGGATGGGATAAAGTCTCTAAGCTCAACTTCTGAACCATGGTTTCACTAGCTGCATTAGTACAACTTCCACCGTCAATGATGAGGCTACACACCTTGCCGTTGACGATACACCGTGTGTGGAATAGGTGGTCTCTTTGTACTAATTCCTCCGGTTGGCTCTGCACACTCAATGCTCTCCGGCAACTAGCATCTCCCCAATGGCGGCGGTCTCTTCTTCTCCTTCCTCTTCTTCTTGCTCGAATCAGATTCCTGGGGCACCACTTCACCATTATCTAGTAGCATAAATACCTTCTTGTTGGGGCAATCTCTCGCGTAATGGCCCATGCCTTGACATCTAAAACACCGGACATTACTAGACGAGGTGCTGCCTCGGCCCTTAGGGTCAAACTTAGCCTCTTCCTTAACCGCTGACGTGGGTTTGATGTCTTTGGTGAAGGGTGGCCGGGTGGGTGTGAAGTCCTTGGACTTGCTTGGTGTGGAGAAACTAGGCTTGGCATACCGTCTCTTGTTCTGACTTTCTACTAGCTCAGCTTTGTGCACAAGTTCCTCAAGATCCTCATAAGTTTGAAGTTCTACTTTATCCTGGATGTCTCGGCTAAGTCCACCAACAAACCGAGCCATCATGACCTCATTATCCTCTTCTAGGCCAGCCCTAATCAAGAGTGTTTCCATCTCCTGGAAATAGTCACGTACCGAGCTTGATCCACGGGTAAGCTTCCGAAGCTTGTTGAGAACTTCTCGGTGATAGTGGCTAGGGACAAACCGCTTCCTCATGTGTGTGATGAGCTGCGGCCAGGTGTGGATAGGCGGCTCATTGTGGCGGTCCCTAGTGGTGCATAGCTGATCCCACCAAAGCAAAGCGTAGTCACTAAACTCTGAAATGGCTATCTTCACCTTGTTGGATGCATAAGTGTCATGGCATAGAAAGCTAGACTCCATTTTCCGTTCCCAGTCCAAATAGGCTTCCGGGTCGTTCTTGCCTTGGAAGGGAGGGAACTTAGCTTTGATATGCCTCAGCTGTTGCCTTTCATGATCCATCGGGTCATCCCGACCGCGTCTCTCGGGTCCGTAGTACTCGTCTTCGGCAACCTCATCGAAACGGTGTACGGCATTGGTTCCACTGGGCGGAGAGGATCGGCATATCCTCGGTGCCTAGGGCCATACGCTCGTGCTCCTCGGGGCCTCTGTGCATTCGTCGCCTGGTAACGGGTCCTCTTCATCCGCATCGAGGTGGAGGAAATCGCGGACCGTTTGGCTCTTCCTGGCACCGGCGGGAAAATGTTGCGGATGGCTCGAAGCCGTGACGTACCGACAACTCCTTCCCTTTAGCAATGCGGTTAGCTTCGAAGGAGTAGGGGTAGGTTCCTTGTCGGACTCGGACAACTCAACCGCGGTCTCCTTGGCTTGTTGTTCACGTTCCAAAGTCAAGTGTTGGGAAATTTGCTGGGGAAGAAGTTGTTGAAGAGTGGCGGCAATCTGATCCGCAATGAGCTTCTGTAGATCATCCGTGAGTTCCGTGGGGAGTGCCATGTACCTGTTACAAAAGCGGGTAGCTCGCAGTAAGTTGTTCTCAACACAAAACACAAGCTACAAAGAGTAAAAGGAGTTCGGGTACGCGGCAAAAAGAAACAAAGAAGAAGACAAAAAGGAAAATGGCTACGCGGTTTTGAAACAAAGAAAAAGGAAATCGGATTTTTAAGTAAAACGCGAGTTTTGTTCAAAAAGGAAATCTTCACAAACACGTTTTCAAGTTACGTTTAGGGTTTTCTAAGATCAAAACATAAGGTTGCCGCCGCGCACAACAATCACAAGAACACGACGAACAATTAAAAACAACTTAGTTACTATCAACTCAAACGGATGCGCACACAACAAGTTTTAATCAAGCGGATTCGAGGTGATAATAGTTTAAGGGAAAGAGCGACTCAGCCTTTGGTACGAGTTGGCTCGATACCACGTGATAGGATCTCCGCCAAGGATCAACTCCGGTAGCAAGGCCAGTCCTTCTCTTGTAACACCGTGCGGTTGGTAACAAGGCGGTGCGAGGGAACAAGACACCGATGGATGGGACGACGGGGAGGAACGCGAGATGGTTGTATGGGACGTCTCAAACAGAGGGGAAGATTCTGTTTGATGGATAGAAGAAACTAATGGAAGCGATGAGCTTGTATTAGCTTCGGATTCAATCTACGAATCGAGTAGGGGTTCCGGATTCAATCGGCGAATCGGAGAGAGTCAAAAGACTTAGAGGTGGGTTTCGCATAAAATTCTTGACTACCTCATAAGAAGGAGGCGCAGCTCCTTTAAATAGAGTTGGCACAAGTGCCTTCTCCTTTAGGGTTTTTGCGCAAAGGAAAAAGGAAATCCTCGACAAAAAGGAAACCTCGACAAAAAGGAAATTACAAGTAAAAAGGAAATTACAAGTAAGATAAAACGACGAGTAGTGGGAGTGCCTCGTCTCTTGCACTCTTCAAGGTAATGTTGCTAAGCAACCGACGTGGTGATCTTCTTAGCCTCGTTAAAACCCAGTGGGAAAGAGTACTAAGTCGATCACCGAGTCACTTAGCCGCATTACCTCGGTCTTTGCTCTAGGCCATGATGTGTACGTTGAAGAAGCTCCTAGCTGCTCCTCCAAGTTCTCCCTCCATGATCATCGCCTGAGCTTCCTTAGCTAGTTCCTTGGCCTTTGATCGCGTGATTGCTCCTTTTGGTTCTTTGGTACCGATGTGGTCGATGTCGGTGTGGTCGATATCGGTGTGGTCGATATCGGTGTGGTCGATGTCGATGTGGTCGATGTCGATGTGGTCGATGTCGATGTGGTCGATGTCGATGCGGTCGATGTCGATGCGGTCGATGTCGATGTTGTCGATGTCGACGCCTGTTTCCGGTTCCGGCTTTAAGATCATATCATTTAGAGTCCTAGAAACCGCGTTGTTAGATGTTTCATAAGTTCGTTAAACCAGTACAAAGCTCATTGAGACATTTATAAGCACTCATGTTGCATGAAACTTGGTGTAGAGTCCTAGAAACGAGTTGTTAGATGTTTCATAAGTTCGTCAAACTTGTACAAAGCTCATTGAGACACTTATAAGCACTCATGTTGCATGAAACTTGGTTTAGAGTCCTAGAAACGCGTTGTTAGATGTTTCATAAGTTCGTCAAACAAGTACAAAGTTCATCGAGACACTTATAAGAATTCATGTATCATGAATCTTGGTTTAGAGTCCTAGAAACGCGTTGTTAGATGTTTCATAAATTTGTCAAACTTGTACAAAGCTCATCGAGACACTTATAAGCACTCATGTGGAATGAAACTTGGTGTAGAGTCCTAGAAACGTGTTGTTCGATGTTTCATAAGTTTGTCAAACTAGTACAAAGCTCATTGAGACACTTATAAGCACTCATGTTGCATGAAACTTGGTTTAGAGTCCTAGAAACGAGTTGTTAGATGTTTCATAAGTTCGTCAAACTAGTACAAAGCTCATTGAGACACTTATAAGCACTCATGTTGAATGAAACTTGGTTTAGAGTCCTAGAAACGCGTTGTTAGATGTTTCATAAGTTCATCAAACTTGTACAAAGCTCATTGAGACACTTATAAACACTCATGTTGTATGAAACTTAGTTTAGAGTCCTAGAAACGCGTTGTTAGATGTTTCATAAGTTCGTCAAACTAGTAAAAAGCTCATTGAGACACTTATAAGCACTCATGTTGCATGAAACTTGGTTTAGAGTCCTAGAAACGCGTTGTTAGATGTTTCATAAGTTCGTCAAACTTGTACAAAGCTCATTGAGACGCTTATAAGCACTCATGTTGCATGAAACTTGGTTTAGAGTCCTAGAAACCGCGTTGTTAGATGTTTCATAAGTTCTTCAAACTTGTACAAAGCTCATTGAGACACTTATAAGCACTCATGTTGCATGAAACTTTGTTTAGCGTCCTAGAAACGCGTTGTTAGATGTTTCATAAGTTCATCAAACAAGTACAAAGCTCATTGAGACACTTATAAGCACTCATGTTGCATGAAACTTGGTTTAGACTCCTAGAAATTGTGTTGTTAGATGTTTCATAATTTCGTCAAACTAGTACAAAGCTCATTGAGACACATATAAGCACTCATGTTGCATGAATCTTGGTTCAGAGTCCTAGAAACCGCGTTGTTAGTTGTTTCATATGTTCGTCAAACTTGTACAAAGCTCATTGAGACACTTATAAGCACTCATGTTGCATGAAACTTGGTTTAGAGTCTTAGAAACGCGTTGTTAGACGTTTCATAAGTTCGTTAAACTAGTACAAAGCTCATTGAGACACTTATAAGCACTCATGTTGCATGAAACTTGGTTTAGAGTCCTAGAAACGAGTTGTTAGACGTTTCATAAGTTCGTAAAACTTGTACAAAGCTCATTGAGACACTTATAAGCACTCATGTTGAATCAAACTTGGTTTAGAGTCCTAGAAACGCGTTGTTAGATGTTTCATAAGTTCGTCAAACTAGTACAAAGCTCATTGAGACACTTATAAGCACTCATGTTGTATGAAACTTGGTTTAGCGTCCTAGAAATGCATTGTTAAATTTTTCATAAGTTTGTCAAACTAGTACAAAGCTCATTGAGACAATTATAAGCACTCATGTTGCATGAAACTTGGTTTAGAGTCCTAGAAACGCGTTGTTAGATATTTCATATGTTTTTCAAACTTGTACAAAGCTCATTGAGACACTTATAAGCATTCATGTTGTATGAAACTTGGTTTAGAGTCCTAGAACCCGCTTTGTTAGATGTTTCATATGTTCGTCAAACTAGTCAAAAGCTCATTGAGACACTTATAAGCACTCATGTTGCATGAAACTTAGTTTAGAGTCCTAGAAACCGCGTTGTTAGATGTTTCATAAATTCGTCAAACTAGTACAAAGCTCATTGAGACACTTATAAGCACTCATGTTGCATGAAACTTGGTTTACAGTCCTAGAAACGCGTTGTTAGATGTTTCATAAGTTCGTCAAACAAGTACAAAGCTCATTGAGACACTTATAAGCACTCATGTTGCATGAAACTTGGTTTAGAGTCCTAGAAACACGTTGTTAGATGTTTCATAAGTTCGTAAAACTTGTACAAAGCTCATTGAGATACTTATAAGCACTCATGTGGAATGAAACTTGGTTTAGAGTCATAGAAACGCGTTGTTAGATGTTTCATAAGTTTGTCAAACTAGTACAAAGCTCATTTAGACACATATAACCACTCATGTTGCATGAAACTTGGTTTAGGGTCCTAGAAACGCGTTGTTCGATGTTTCATAAGTTCGTCAAACTAATCAAAAGCTCATTGAGACACTTATAAGCACTCATGTTGCGTGAAACTTAGTTTAGGGTCCTAGAAACCGCGTTGTTAGATGTTTTATAAGTTCGTCAAACTTGTACAAAGCTCATTGAGACGCTTATAAGCACTCATGTTGCATGAAACATGGTTTAGAGTCCTAGAAACCGCGTTGTTAGATGTTTCATAAGTTCGTCAAACTTGTACAAAGCTCATTGAGACACTTATAAGCACTCGTGTTGCATGAAACTTCGTTTAGAATCTTAGAAATCGCGTTGTTAGATGTTTCATAAGTTCGTTAAACTAGTACAAAGCTCATTGACACACTTATAAGCACTCAAGTTGAATGAAACTTGGTTTAGAGTCCTAGAACCCGCGTTGTTAGATGTTTCATATATTCGTCAAACTAATCAAAAGCTCATTGAGACACTTATAAGCACTCATGTTGCATGAAACTTAGTCTAGAGTCTTAGAAACCGCGTTGTTAGATGTTTCATAAGTTCTTCAAATTAGTACAAAGCTCATTGATACACATATAAGCACTCATGTTGCATGAAACTTGGTTTAGAGTCCTAGAAACGCGTTGTTAGATGTTTCATAAGTTCGTCAAACTAGTACAAAGCTCATTGAGACACTTATAAGCACTCATGTTGCATGAAACTTGGTTTAGAGTCCTAGAAACGCGTTGTTAGATGTTTCATAAGTTCGTCAAACAAGTACAAAGTTCACCGAGACACTTATAAGAATTCATGTATCATGAAACTTGGTTTAGAGTCCTAGAAACGCGTTGTTAGATGTTTCATAAATTTGTCAAACTTGTACAAAGCTCATCGAGACACTTATAAGCACTCATGTGGAATGAAACTTGGTTTAGAGTCCTAGAAACGTGTTATTCGATGTTTCATAAGTTTGTCAAACTAGTACAAAGCTCATTGAGACACTTATAAGCACTCATGTTGCATGAAACTTGGTTTAGAGTCCTAGAAACGAGTTGTTAGATGTTTCATAAGTTCGTCAAACTAGTACAAAGCTCATTGAGACACTTATAAGCACTCATGTTGAATGAAACTTTGTTTAGAATCCTAGAAAAGCGTTGTTAGTTATTTCATAAATTCGTCAAGCTAGTACAAAGCTCATTGAGACACTTATAAACACTTATGTTGCATGAAACTTGGTTTAGAGTCCTAGAAACGCTTTGTTAGATGTTTCATAAGTTCGTCAAACTTGTACAAAGCTCATTCAGACGCTTATAAGCACTCATGTTGCATGAAACTTGGTTTAGAGTCCTAGAAACCTCGTTGTTAGATGTTTCATAAGTTCGTTAAACTAGTACAAAGCTCATTGAGACACTTATAAGCACTCAAGTTGAATGAAACTTGGTTTAGAGTCCTAGAACCCGCGTTGTTAGATGTTTCATATATTCGTCAAACTAATCAAAAGCTCATTGAGACACTTATAAGCACTCATGTTGCGTGAAACTTAGTTTAGAGTCCTAGAAACCGCGTTGTTAGATGTTTCATAAATTCGTCAAACTAGTACAAAGTTCATTGAGACACTTATAAGCACTCATGTTGCATGAAACTTGGTTTAGAGTCCTAGAAACGCGTTGTTAGATGTTTCATAAGTTCGTCAAACAAGTACAAAGCTCATTGAGACACTTATAAGCACTCATGTTGCATGAAACTTGGTTTAGAGTCCTAGAAACACGTTGTTAGATGTTTCATAAGTTCGTAAAACATGTACAAAGCTCATTGAGATACTTATAAGCACTCATGTGGAATGAAACTTGGTTTAGAGTCATAGAAACTCGTTGTTAGATGTTTCATAAGTTTGTCAAACTAGTACAAAGCTCATTTAGACACATATAAGCACTCATGTTGCATGAAACTTGGTTTAGGGTCCTAGAAACGCGTTGTTCGATGTTTCATAAGTTCGTCAAACTAATCAAAAGCTCATTGAGACACTTATAAGCACTCATGTTGCGTGAAACTTAGTTTAGGGTCCTAGAAACCGCGTTGTTAGATGTTTCATAAGTTCGTCAAACTTGTACAAAGCTCATTGAGACGCTTATAAGCACTCATGTTGCATGAAACATGGTTTAGAGTCCTAGAAACCGCGTTGTTAGATGTTTCATAAGTTCGTCAAACTTGTACAAAGCTCATTGAGACACTTTTAAGCACTCGTGTTGCATGAAACTTCGTTTAGAATCTTAGAAATCGCGTTGTTAGATGTTTCATAAGTTCGTTAAACTAGTACAAAGCTCATTGAGACACTTATAAGCACTCAAGTTGAATGAAACTTGGTTTAGAGTCCTAGAACCCGCGTTGTTAGATGTTTCATATATTCGTCAAACTAATCAAAAGCTCATTGAGACACTTATAAGCACTCATGTTGCGTGAAACTTAGTTTAGAGTCCTAGAAACCGCGTTGTTAGATGTTTCATAAGTTTGTCAAACTTGTACAAAGCTCATTGAGACACTTATAAGCACTCATGTTGCATGAAACTTAGTCTAGAGTCTTAGAAACCGCGTTGTTAGATGTTTCATAAGTTCTTCAAATTAGTACAAAGCTCATTGATACACATATAAGCACTCATGTTGCATGAAACTTGGTTTAGAGTCCTAGAAACGCGTTGTTAGATGTTTCATAAGTTCGTCAAACTAGTACAAAGCTCATTGAGACACTTATAAGCACTCATGTTGCATGAAACTTGGTTTAGAGTCCTAGAAACGCGTTCGTCAAACAAGTACAAAGTTCATCGAGACAAGTACAAAGTTTCGAGACATAAGAATTCATGTATCATGAAACTTGGTTTAGAGTCCTAGAAACGCGTTGTTAGATGTTTCATAAATTTGTCAAACTTGTACAAAGCACATCGAGACACTTATAAGCACTCATGTGGAATGAAACTTGGTTTAGAGTCCTAGAAACGTGTTGTTCGATGTTTCATAAATTTGTCAAACTAGTACAAAGCTCATTGAGACACTTATAAGCACTCATGTTGCATGAAACTTGGTTTAGAGTCCTAGAAACGAGTTGTTAGATGTTTCATAAGTTCGTCAAACTAGTACAAAGCTCATTGAGACACTTATAAGCACTCATGTTGAATGAAACTTGGTTTAGAGTCCTAGAAACGCGTTGTTAGATGTTTCATAAGTTCATCAAACTTGTACAAAGCTCATTGAGACACTTATAAACACTCATGTTGCATGAAACTTAGTTTAGAGTCCTAGAAACGCGTTGTTAGATGTTTCATAAGTTCGTCAAACTGGTAAAAAGCTCATTGAGACACATATAAGCACTCATGTTGCATGAAACTTGGTTTAGAGTCCTAGAAACGCGTTGTTAGATGTTTCATAAGTTCGTCAAACTTGTACAAAGCTCATTGAGACGCTTATAAGCACTCATGTTGCATGAAACTTGGTTTAGAGTCCTAGAAACCGCGTTGTTAGATGTTTCATAAGTTCGTCAAACTTGTATAAAGCTCATTGAGACACTTATAAGCACTCGTGTTGCATGAAACTTCGTTTAGAATCTTAGAAATCGCGTTGTTAGATGTTTCATAAGTTCGTTAAACTAGTACAACGCTCATTGAGACACATATAAGCACTCATGTTGCATGAAACTTGGTGTAGAGTCCTAGAAACAGCGTTGTTAGATGTTTCATAAGTTCGTCAAACTAGTACAAACCTCATTGAGACACTTATAAGCACTCATGTTGCATGAAACTTTGTTTAGAGTCCTAGAAACGCGTTGTTAGATGTTTCATAAGTTCGTCAAACAAGTACAAAGCTCATTGAGACACTTATAAGCACTCATGTTGCATGAAACTTGGTTTAGAGTCCTAGAAACGCGTTGTTAGATGTTTCATAAGTTCGTCAAACAAGTACAAAGTTCATCAAGACATTTATAAGAATTCATGTATCATGAAACTTGGTTTAGAGTCCTAGAAACGCGTTGTTAGATGTTTCATAAATTTGTCAAACTTGTACAAAGCTCATCGAGACACTTATAAGCACTCATGTGGAATGAAACTTGGTTTAGAGTCCTAGAAACGTGTTGTTCGATGTTTCATAAGTTTGTCAAACTATTACAAAGCTCGTTGAGACACTTATAAGCACTCATGTTGCATGAAACTTGGTTTAGAGTCCTAGAAACGAGTTGTTAGATTTTTCATAAGTTCGTCAAACTAGTACAAAGCTCATTGAGAAACTTATAAGCACTCATGTTGAATGAAACTTGGTTTAGAGTCCTAGAAACGCGTTGTTAGATGTTTCATAAGTTCATCAAACTTGTACAAAGCTCATTGAGACACTTATAAACACTCATGTTGCATGAAACTTAGTTTAGAGTCCTAGAAACGCGTTGTTAGATGTTTCATAAGTTCGTCAAACTAGTAAAAAGCTCATTGAGACACTTATAAGCACTCATGTTGCATGAAACTTGGTTTAGAGTCCTAGAAACGCGTTGTTAGATG
Organism: Cochlearia excelsa; assembly: GCA_963556525.1. Lineage (NCBI taxonomy): Eukaryota > Viridiplantae > Streptophyta > Magnoliopsida > Brassicales > Brassicaceae > Cochlearia > Cochlearia excelsa. The sequence continues at coordinate 29,614,721 of OY748327.1, read as the reverse complement.
TTTCATAAGTTCGTCAAACTTGTACAAAGCTCATTGAGACGCTTATAAGCACTCATGTTGCATGAAACTTGGTTTAGAGTCCTAGAAACCGCGTTGTTAGATGTTTCATAAGTTCGTCAAACTTGTACAAAGCTCATTGAGACACTTATAAGCACTCGTGTTGCATGAAACTTCATTTAGAATCTTAGAAATCGCGTTGTTAGATGTTTCATAAGTTCGTTAAACTAGTACAACGCTCATTGAGACACATATAAGCACTCATGTTGCATGAAACTTGGTGTAGAGTCCTAGAAACAGCGTTGTTAGATGATTCATAAGTTCGTCAAACTAGTACAAAGCTCATTGAGACACTTATAAGCACTCATGTTGCACGAAACTTTGTTTAGAGTCCTAGAAACGCGTTGTTAGATGTTTCATAAGTTCGTCAAACAAGTACAAAGCTCATTGAGACACTTATAAGCACTCATGTTGCATGAAACTTGGTTTAGAGTCCTAGAAACGCGTTGTTAGATGTTTCATAAGTTCGTCAAACAAGTACAAAGTTCATCGAGACACTTATAAGAATTCATGTATCATGAAACTTGGTTTAGAGTCCTAGAAACGCGTTGTTAGATGTTTCATAAATTTGTCAAACTTGTACAAAGCTCATCGAGACACTTATAAGCACTCATGTGGAATGAAACTTGGTTTAGAGTCCTAGAAACGTGTTGTTCGATGTTTCATAAGTTTGTCAAACTAGTACAAAGCTCATTGAGACACTTATAAGCACTCATGTTGCATGAAACTTGGTTTAGAGTCCTAGAAACGAGTTGTTAGATGTATCATAAGTTCGTAAAACTAGTACAAAGCTCATTGAGACACTTATAAGCACTCATGTTGAATGAAACTTGGTTTAGAGTCCTAGAAACGCGTTGTTAGATGTTTCTTAAGTTCATCAAACTTGTACAACGCTCATTGAGACACTTATAAACACTCATGTTGCATGAAACTTAGTTTAGAGTCCTAGAAACGCGTTGTTAGATGTTTCATAAGTTCGTCAAACTGGTAAAAAGCTCATTGAGACACTTATAAGCACTCATGTTGCATGAAACTTGGTTTAGAGTCCTAGAAACGCGTTGTTAGATGTTTCATAAGTTCGTCAAACTTGTACAAAGCTCATTGAGACGCTTATAAGCACTCATGTTGCATGAAACTTGGTTTAGAGTCCCAGAAACCGCGTTGTTAGATGTTTCATAAGTTCGTCAAACTTGTACAAACCTCATTGAGACATTTATAAGCACTCGTGTTGCATGAAACTTCGTTTAGAATCTTAGAAATCGCGTTGTTAGATGTTTCATAAGTTCGTTAAACTAGTACAAAGCTCATTGAGACACTTATAAGCACTCATGTTGAATGAAACTTGGTTTAGAGTCCTAGAAACGCGTTGTTAGATGTTTCATAAGTTCATCAAACTTGTACAAAGCTCATTGAGACACTTATAAACACTCATGTTGCATGAAACTTAGTTTAGAGTCCTAGAAACGCGTTGTCAGATGTTTCATAAGTTCGTCAAACTGGTAAAAAGCTCATTGAGACACTTATAAGCACTCATGTTGCATGAAACTTGGTTTAGAGTCCTAGAAACGCGTTGTTAGATGTTTCATAAGTTCGTCAAACTTGTACAAAGCTCATTGAGACGGTTATAAGCACTCATGTTGCATGAAACTTGGTTTAGAGTCCTAGAAACCGCGTTGTTAGATGTTTAATAAGTTCGTCAAACTTGTACAAAGCTCATTGAGACACTTATAAGCACTCGTGTTGCATGAAACTTCGTTTAGAATCTTAGAAATCGCGTTGTTAGATGTTTCATAAGTTCGTTAAACTAGTACAACGCTCATTGAGACACATATAAGCACTCATGTTGCATGAAACTTGATTTAGAGTCCTAGAAACGCGTTGTTAGATGTTTCATAAGTTCGTCAAACTTGTACAAAGCTCATTGAGACACTTATAAGCACTCATGTTGTATGAAACTTGGTTTAGAGTCCTAGAACCCGCGTTGTTAGATGTTTCATATATTCGTCAAACTAATCAAAAGCTCATTGAGACACTTATAAGCACTCATGTTGCGTGAAACTTAGTTTAGAGTCCTAGAAACCGCGTTGTTAGATGTTTAATAAGTTCTTCAAACTTGTACAAAGCTCATTGAGACACTTATAAGCAATCATGTTGCATGAAACTTAGTTTAGAGTCTTAGAAACCGCGTTGTTAGATGTTTCATAAGTTCTTCAAATTAGTACAAAGCTCATTGATACACATATAAGCACTCATGTTGCATGAAACTTGGTTTAGAGTCATAGAAACGCGTTGTTAGATGTTTCATAAGTTCGTCAAACTAGTACAAAGCTCATTGAGACACTTATAAGCACTCATGTTGCATGAAACTTGGTTTAGAGTCCTAATAACGCGTTGTTAGATGTTTCATAAGTTCGTCAAACAAGTACAAAGTTCATCGAGACACTTATAAGAATTCATGTATCATGAAACTTGGTTTAGAGTCCTAGAAACGCGTTGTTAGATGTTTCATAAATTTGTCAAACTTGTACAAAGCTCATCGAGACACTTATAAGCACTCATGTGGAATGAAACTTGGTTTAGAGTCCTAGAAACGTGTTGTTCGATGTTTCATAAGTTTGTCAAACTAGTACAAAGCTCATTGAGACACTTATAAGCACTCATCTTGAATGAAACTTGGTTTAGAGTCCTAGAAACGCGTTGTTAGATGTTTCATAAGTTCATCAAACTTGTACAAAGCTCATTGAGACACTTATAAACACTCATGTTGCATGAAACTTAGTTTAGAGTCCTAGAAACGCGTTGTTAGATGTTTCATAAGTTCGTCAAACTGGTAAAAAGCTCATTGAGACACTTATAAGCACTCATGTTGCATGAAACTTGGTTTAGAGTCCTAGAAACGCGTTGTTAGATGTTTCATAAGTTCGTCAAACTTGTACAAAGCTCATTGAGACGCTTATAAGCACTCATGTTGCATGAAACTTGGTTTAGAGTCCTAGAAACCGCGTTGTTAGATGTTTCATAAGTTCGTCAAACTTGTACAAAGCTCATTGAGACACTTATAAGCACTCGTGTTGCATGAAACTTCGTTTAGAATCTTAGAAATCGCGTTTTTAGATGTTTCATAAGTTCGTTAAACTAGTACAACGCTCATTGAGACACATATAAGCACTCATGTTGCATGAAACTTGGTTTAGAGTCCTAGAAACTGCGTTGTTAGATGTTTCATAAGTTCGTCAAACTAGTACAAAGCTCATTGAGACACTTATAAGCACTCATGTTGCATGAAACTTTGTTTAGAGTCCTAGAAACGCGTTGTTAGATGTTTCATAAGTTCGTCAAACAAGTACAAAGCTCATTGAGACACTTATAACCACTCATGTTGCATGAAACTTGGTTTAGAGTCTTAGAAACTGCGTTGTTAGATGTTTCATAATTTCGTCAAACTAGTACAAAGCTCATTGAGACACATATAAGCACTCATGTTGCATGAATCTTGGTTCGAGTCCCTAGAAACCGCGTTGTTAGTTGTTTCATATGTTCGTCAAACTTGTACAAAGCTCATTGAGACACTTATAAGCACTCATGTTGCATGAAACTTGGTTTAGAGTCCTATAAACGCGTTGTTAGACGTTTCATAAGTTCGTTAAACTAGTACAAAGCTCATTGAGACACTTATAAGCACTCATGTTGCATGAAACTTGTTTTAGAGTCTTAGAAACGAGTTGTTAGACATTTCATAAGTTCGTAAAACTTGTACAACAAAGCTCATTGAGACACTTATAAGCACTCATGTTGAATCAAACTTGGTTTAGAGTCCTAGAAACGCGTTGTTAGATGTTTCATAAGTTCGTCAAACTAGTACAAAGCTCATTGAGACACTTATAAGCACTCATGTTGTATGAAACTTGGTTTAGCGTCCTAGAAATGCATTGTTAAATTTTTCATAAGTTTGTCAAACTAGTACAAAGCTCATTGAGACAATTATAAGCACTCATGTTGCATGAAACTTGGTTTAGAGTCCTAGAAACGCGTTGTTAGATATTTCATAAGTTTTTCAAACTTGTACAAAGCTCATTGAGACACTTATAAGCATTCATGTTGTATGAAACTTGGTTTAGAGTCCTAGAACCCGCGTTGTTAGATGTTTCATATGTTCGTCAAACTAGTCAAAAGCTCATTGAGACACTTATAAGCACTCATGTTGCATGAAACTTAGTTTAGAGTCCTAGAAACCGCGTTGTTAGATGTTTCATAAATTCGTCAAACTAGTACAAAGCTCATTGAGACACTTATAAGCACTCATGTTGCATGAAACTTGGTTTAGAGTCCTAGAAACGCGTTGTTAGATATTTCATAAGTTTTTCAAACTTGTACAAAGCTCATTGAGACACTTATAAGCATTCATGTTGTATGAAACTTGGTTTAGAGTCCTAGAACCCGCGTTGTTAGATGTTTCATATGTTCGTCAAACAAGTACAAAGCTCATTGAGACACTTATAAGCACTCATGTTGCATGAAACTTGGTTTAGAGTCCTAGAAACTGCGTTGTTAGATGTTTCATAAGTTCGTCAAACTAGTACAAAGCTCATTGAGACACTTATAAGCACTCATGTTGCATGAAACTTGGTTTAGAGTCCTAGAAAAGCATTGTTAGATGTTTCATAAGTTCGTCAAACTTGTACAAAGCTCATTGAGACAATTATAAGCACTCATGTTGCATGAAACTTGGTTTAGAGTCCTAGAAACGCGTTGTTAGATGTTTCATAAGTTCGTCAAACAAGTACAAAGCTCATTGAGACACTTATAAGCACTCATGTTGCATGAAACTTGGTTTAGAGTCCTAGAAACACGTTGTTAGATGTTTCATAAGTTCGTAAAACTTGTATAAAGCTCATTGAGATACTTATAAGCACTCATGTGGAATGAAACTTGGTTTAGAGTCCTAGAAACGCGTTGTTAGATGTTTCATAAGTTTGTCAAACTAGTACAAAGCTCATTGAGACACATATAAGCACTCATGTTGCATGAAACTTGGTTTTGGGTCCTAGAAACGCGTTGTTCGATGTTTCATAAGTTCGTCAAACTAGTACAAAGCTCATTGAGACACTTATAAGCACTCATGTAGCATGAAACTTGGTTTAGGGTCCTAGAAACTGCGTTGTTAGATGTTTCATATGTTCGTCAAACTAGTACGAAGCTTATTGAGAAACTTATAAGCACTCATATTGCATGAAACTTGGTTTAGAGTCCTAGAAACGCTTTGTTAGATGTTTCATAAGTTCGTCAAACTTGTACAAAGCTCATTGAGACACTTATAAGAACTCATGTTGCATGATACTTTGTTTAGAGTCCTAGAAATGCGTTGTTAGATGTTTCATAAGTTTGTCAAACTTGTACAAAGCTCCTTGAGACACTTATAAGAACTCATTTTGCATGAAACTTGGTTTAGAGTCCTAGAAACCGCGTTTGTTACATGTTTCATAAGTTCGTTAAACTTGTACAACGCTCATTGAGACACATATAAGCACTCATGTTGCATGAAACTTGATTTAGAGTCCTAGAAACGTGTTGTTAGATGTTTCATAAGTTCGTCAAACTTGTACAAAGCTCATTGAGACACTTATAAGCACTCATGTTGTATGAAACTTGGTTTAGAGTCCTAGAACCCTCGTTGTTAGATGTTTCATATATTCGTCAAACTAGTCAAAAGCTCATTGAGACACTTATAAGCACTCATGTTGCGTGAAACTTAGTTTAGAGTCCTAGAAACCGTGTTGTTAGATGTTTCATAAGTTCGTCAAACTTGTACAAAGCTCATTGAGACACTTATAAGCACTCATGTTGCATGAAACTTAGTTTAGAGTCTTACAAACCGCGTTGTTAGATGTTTCATAAGTTCTTCAAATTAGTACAAAGCTCATTGATACACATATAAGCACTCATGTTGCATGAAACTTGGTTTAGAGTCCTAGAAACGCGTTGTTAGATGTTTCATAAGTTCGTCAAACTAGTACAAAGCTCATTGAGACACTTATAAGCACTCATGTTGCATGAAACTTGGTTTAGAGTCCTAGAAACGCGTTGTTAGATGTTTCATAAGTTCGTCAAACAAGTACAAAGCTCATTGAGACACTTATAAGCACTCATGTTGCATGAAACTTAGTTTAGGGTCCTAGAAACTGCGTTGTTAGATGTTTCATAAGTTCGTCAAACTAGTACAAATCTAATTGAGACACTTATAAGCACTCATGTTGCATGAAACTTGGTTTAGAGTCCTAGAAACGCTTTGTTAGATCTTTCATAAGTTCGTCAAACTTGTACAAAGCTCATTGAGACGCTTATAAGCACTCATGTTGCATGAAACTTTGTTTAGAGTCCTAGAAATGCGTTGTTAGATGTTTCATAAGTTCGTCAAACTTGTACAAAGCTCATTGAGACACTTATAAGCACTCATGTTGAACGAAACTTGGTTTAGAGTCCTAGAAACGCGTTGTTAGATGTTTCATAAGTTCGTCAAACAAGTACAAAGTTCATCGAGACACTTATAAGAATTCATGTATCATGAAACTTGGTTTAGAGTCCTAGAAACGTGTTGTTAGATGTTTCATAAGTTCGTCAAACTAGTACAACGCTCATTGAGACACATATAAGCACTCATGTTGCATGAAACTTGATTTAGAGTCCTAGAAACGCGTTGTTAGATGTTTCATAAGTTCGTCAAACTTGTACAAAGCTCATTGAGACACTTATAAGCACTCATGTTGTATGAAACTTGGTTTAGAGTCCTAGAACCCGCGTTGTTAGATGTTTCATATATTCGTCAAACTAGTCAAAAGCTCATTGAGACACTTATAAGCACTCATGTTGCGTGAAACTTAGTTTAGATTCCTAGAAACCGCGTTGTTAGATGTTTCATAAGTTCGTCAAACTTGTACAAAGCTCATTGACACACTTATAAGCACTCATGTTGCATGAAACTTAGTTTAGGGTCCTAGAAACTGCGTTGTTAGATGTTTCATAAGTTCGTCAAACTAGTACAAAGCTCATTGAGACACATATAAGCACTCATGTTGCATGAATCTTGGTTCAGAGTCCTAGAAACCGCGTTGTTAGTTGTTTCATATGTTCGTCAAACTTGTACAAAGCTCATTGATACACTTATAAGCACTCATGTTGCATGAAACTTGGTTTAGAGTCCTAGAAACGCGTTGTTAGACGTTTCATAAGTTCGTTAAACTAGTACAAAGCTCATTGAGACACTTATAAGCACTCATGTTGCATGAAACTTGGTTTTAGAGTCTTAGAAACGAGTTGTTAGACATTTCATAAGTTCGTAAAACTTGTACAAAGCTCATTGAGACACTTATAAGCACTCATGTTGAATCAAACTTGGTTTAGAGTCCTAGAAACGCGTTGTTAGATGTTTCATAAGTTCGTCAAACTAGTACAAAGCTCATTGAGACACTTATAAGCACTCATGTTGTATGAAACTTGGTTTAGCGTCCTAGAAATGCATTGTTAAATTTTTCATAAGTTTGTCAAACTAGTACAAAGCTCATTGAGACAATTATAAGCACTCATGTTGCATGAAACTTGGTTTAGAGTCCTAGAAACGCGTTGTTAGATATTTCATAAGTTTTTCAAACTTGTACAAAGCTCATTGAGACACTTATAAGCATTCATGTTGTATGAAACTTGGTTTAGAGTCCTAGAACCCGCGTTGTTAGATGTTTCATATGTTCGTCAAACTAGTCAAAAGCTCATTGAGATACTTATAAGCACTCATGTTGCATGAAACTTAGTTTAGAGTCCTAGAAACCAAGTTGTTAGATGTTTCATAAATTCGTCAAACTAGTACAAAGCTCATTGAGACACTTATAAGCACTCATGTTGCATGAAACTTGGTTTAGAGTCCTAGAAACGCGTTGTTAGATATTTCATAAGTTTTTCAAACTTGTACAAAGCTCATTGAGACACTTATAAGCATTCATGTTGTATGAAACTTGGTTTAGAGTCCTAGAACCCCCGTTGTTAGATGTTTCATATGTTCGTCAAACAAGTACAAAGCTCATTGAGACACTTATAAGCACTCATGTTGCACGAAACTTGGTTTAGAGTCCTAGAAACTGCGTTGTTAGATGTTTCATAAGTTCGTCAAACTAGTACAAAGCTCATTGAGACACTTATAAGCACTCATGTTGCATGAAACTTGGTTTAGAGTCCTAGAAAAGCATTGTTAGATGTTTCATAAGTTCGTCAAACTTGTACAAAGCTCATTGAGACAATTATAAGCACTCATGTTGCATGAAACTTGGTTTAGAGTCCTAGAAACGCGTTGTTAGATGTTTCATAAGTTCGTCAAACAAGTACAAAGCTCATTGAGACACTTATAAGCACTCATGTTGCATGAAACTTGGTTTAGAGTCCTAGAAACACGTTGTTAGATGTTTCATAAGTTCGTAAAACTTGTATAAAGCTCATTGAGATACTTATAAGCACTCATGTGGAATGAAACTTGGTTTAGAGTCCTAGAAACGCGTTGTTAGATGTTTCATAAGTTTGTCAAACTAGTACAAAGCTCATTGAGACACATATAAGCACTCATGTTGCATGAAACTTGGTTTAGGGTCCTAGAAACGCGTTGTTCGATGTTTCATAAGTTCGTCAAACTAGTACAAAGCTCATTGAGACACTTATAAGCACTCATATTGCATGAAACTTGGTTTAGAGTCCTAGAAACGCTTTGTTAGATGTTTCATAAGTTCGTCAAACTTGTACAAAGCTCATTGAGACACTTATAAGAACTCATGTTGCATGATACTTTGTTTAGAGTCCTAGAAATGCGTTGTTAGATGTTTCATAAGTTTGTCAAACTTGTACAAAGCTCCTTGAGACACTTATAAGAACTCATTTTGCATGAAACTTGGTTTAGAGTCCTAGAAACCGCGTTTGTTAGATGTTTCATAAGTTCGTTAAACTAGTACAACGCTCATTGAGACACATATAAGCACTCATGTTGCATGAAACTTGATTTAGAGTCCTAGAAACGCGTTGTTAGATGTTTCATAAGTTCGTCAAACTTGTACAAAGCTCATTGAGACACTTATAAGCACTCATGTTGTATGAAACTTGGTTTAGAGTCCTAGAACCCGCGTTGTTAGATGTTTCATATATTCGTCAAACTAGTCAAAAGCTCATTGAGACACTTATAAGCACTCATGTTGCGTGAAACTTAGTTTAGAGTCCTAGAAACCGTGTTGTTAGATGTTTCATAAGTTCGTCAAACTTGTACAAAGCTCATTGAGACACTTATAAGCACTCATGTTGCATGAAACTTAGTTTAGAGTCTTACAAACCGCGTTGTTAGATGTTTCATAAGTTCTTCAAATTAGTACAAAGCTCATTGATACACATATAAGCACTCATGTTGCATGAAACTTGGTTTAGAGTCCTAGAAACGCGTTGTTTGATGTTTCATAAGTTCGTCAAACTAGTACAAAGCTCATTGAGACACTTATAAGCACTCATGTTGCATGAAACTTGGTTTAGAGTCCTAGAAACGCGTTGTTAGATGTTTCATAAGTTCGTCAAACAAGTACAAAGCTCATTGAGACACTTATAAGCACTCATGTTGCATGAAACTTGGTTTAGGGTCCTAGAAACTGCGTTGTTAGATGTTTCATAAGTTCGTCAAACTAGTACAAATCTAATTGAGACACTTATAAGCACTCATGTTGCATGAAACTTGGTTTAGAGTCCTAGAAACGCTTTGTTAGATGTTTCATAAGTTCGTCAAACTTGTACAAAGCTCATTGAGACGCTTATAAGCACTCATGTTGCATGAAACTTTTTTTAGAGTCCTAGAAATGCGTTGTTAGATGTTTCATAAGTTCGTCAAACTTGTACAAAGCTCATTGAGACACTTATAAGCACTCATGTTGAACGAAACTTGGTTTAGAGTCCTAGAAACGCGTTGTTAGATGTTTCATAAGTTCGTCAAACAAGTACAAAGTTCATCGAGACACTTATAAGAATTCAAGTATCATGAAACTTGGTTTAGAGTCCTAGAAACGTGTTGTTAGATGTTTCATAAGTTCGTCAAACTAGTACAACGCTCATTGAGACACATATAAGCACTCATGTTGCATGAAACTTGATTTAGAGTCCTAGAAACGCGTTGTTAGATGTTTCATAAGTTCGTCAAACTTGTACAAAGCTCATTGAGACACTTATAAGCACTCATGTTGTATGAAACTTGGTTTAGAGTCCTAGAACCCGCGTTGTTAGATGTTTCATATATTCGTCAAACTAGTCAAAAGCTCATTGAGACACTTATAAGCACTCATGTTGCGTGAAACTTAGTTTAGAGTCCTAGAAACCGCGTTGTTAGATGTTTCATAAGTTCGTAAAACTTGTACAAAGCTCATTGAGACACTTATAAGCACTCATGTTGCATGAAACTTAGTTTAGAGTCTTAGAAACCGCGTTGTTAGATGTTTAATAAGTTCTTCAAATTAGTACAAAGCTCATTGATACACATATAAGCACTCATGTTGCATGAAACTTGGTTTAGAGTCCTAGAAACACGTTGTTAGATGTTTCATAAGTTCGTCAAACTAGTACAAAGCTCATTGAGACACTTATAAGCACTCATGTTGCATGAAACTTGGTTAAGGGTCCTAGAAAATGCGTTGTTAGATGTTTCATAAGTTCGTCAAACTAGTACAAAGCTCATTGAGACACTTATAAGCACTCATGTTGCATGAAACTTGGTTTAGAGTCCTAGAAACGCTTTGTTATATGTTTCATAAGTTCGTCAAACTTGTACAAAGCTCATTGAGACGCTTATAAGCACTCATGTTGCATGAAACTTTGTTTAGAGTCCTAGAAATGCGTTGTTAGATGTTTCATAAGTTTGTCAAACTTGTACAAAGCTCATTGAGACACTTATAAGCACTCATGTTGCATGAAACTTGGTTTAGGGTCCTAGAAACCTTGTTGTTAGATGTTTCATAAGTTCGTCAAACTAGTACAAAGCTCATTGAAACACTTATAAGCACTCATGTTGTATAAAACTTGGTTTAGAGTCCTAGAAAAGCGTTGTTAGATGTTTCATAAGTTCGTCAAACTTGTACAAAGATCATTGAGACACTTATAAGCACTCATGTTGTATTAAACTTGGTTTAGAGTCCTAGAAACGAATTGTTAAATGTTTCATAAGTTCGTCAAACTAGTACAAAGCTCATGGAGTCACTTATAAACACTCATGTTGAACGAAACTTGGTTTAGAGTCCAAGAAACGCGTTGTTAGATGTTTCATAAGTTCGTCAAACTTGTACAAAGCTCATTGAGACACTTATAAGCACTCATGTTGAACGAAACTTGGTTTTAGAGTCCTAGAAACCGCGTTGTTAGATGTTTCATAAGTTCGTCAAACTTGTACAAAGCTCATTTAGACACTTATAAACACTCATGTTGCATGAAACTTGGTTTAGAGTCCTAGAAACCGCTTTGTTAGATGTTTCATAAGTTTTTCAAACTTGCAGAAAGCTCATTGAGACACTTATAAGCAATCATGTTGCATGAAACTTGGTTTAGAGTCTTAGAAATCGCGTTGTTAGATGTTTCATAAGTTCGTCAAACCAGTACAAAGCTCATTGAGACATTTATAAGCACTCATGTTGCATGAAACTTGGTGTAGAGTCCTAGAAACGCGTTGTTAGATGTTTCATAAGTTCGTCAAACTTGTACCAAGCTCATTGAGACACTTATAAGCACTCATGTTGCATGAAACTTGGTTTAGAGTCCTAGAAACGCCTTGTTAGATGTTTCATAAGTTCGTCAAACAAGTACAAAGTTCATCGAGACACTTATAAGAATTCATGTATCATGAAACTTGTTTTAGAGTCCAAGAAATGCGTTGTTAGATGTTTCATAAGTTCGTCAAACTAGTACAACGCTCATTGAGACACATATAAGCACTCATGTTGCATGAAACTTGATTTAGAGTCCTAGAAACGCGTTGTTAGATGTTTCATAAGTTCGTCAAACTTGTACAAAGCTCATTGAGACACTTATAAGCACTCATGTTGTATGAAACTTGGTTTAGAGTCCTAGAACCCGCGTTGTTAGATGTTTCATATATTCGTCAAACTAGTCAAAAGCTCATTGAAACACTTATAAGCACTCATGTTGCGTGAAACTTAGTTTAGAGTCCTAGAAACCGCGTTGTTAGATGTTTCATAAATTCGTCAAACTTGTACAAAGCTCATTGAGACACTTATAAGCACTCATGTTGCATGAAACTTGGTTTAGACTCCTAGAAACGCGTTGTTAGATGTTTCATAAGTTCGTCAAACTAGTACAAAGCTCATTGATACACATATAAGCACTCATGTTGCATGAAACTTGGTTTAGAGTCCTAGAAACACGTTGTTAGATGTTTCATAAGTTCGTCAAACTAGTACAAAGCTCATTGTGACACTTATAAGCACTCATGTTGCATGAAACTTGGTTTAGAGTCCTAGAAACGCGTTGTTAGATGTTTCATAAGTTCGTCAAACAAGTACAAAGCTCATTGAGACACTTATAAGCACTCATGTTGCATGAAACTTGGTTTAGGGTCCTAGAAACTGCGTTGTTAGAAGTTTCATAAGTTCGTCAAACTAGTACAAAGCTCATTGAGACACTTATAAGCACTCATGTTGCATGAAACTTGGTTTAGAGTCCGAGAAACGCTTTGTTAGATGTTTCATAAGTTCGTCAAACTTGTACAAAGCTCATTGAGACACTTATAAGCACTCATGTTGCATGATTCTTTGTTTAGAGTCCTAGAAATGCGTTGTTAGATGTTTCATAAGTTTGTCAAACTTGTACAAAGCTCCTTGAGACACTTATAAGAACTCATTTTTCATGAAACTTGGTTTAGAGTCCTAGAAACCGCGTTTGTTAGATGTTTCATAAGTTCGTTAAACTAGTACAACGCTCATTGAGACACATATAAGCACTCATGTTGCATGAAACTTGATTTAGAGTCCTAGAAACGCGTTGTTAGATGTTTCATAAGTTCGTCAAACTTGTACAAAGCTCATTGAGACACTTATAAGCACTCATGTTGTATGAAACTTGGTTTAGAGTCCTAGAACCCGCGTTGTTAGATGTTTCATATATTCGTCAAACTAGTCAAAAGCTCATTGAGACACTTATAAGCACTCATGTTGCGTGAAACTTAGTTTAGAGTCCTAGAAACCGTGTTGTTAGATGTTTCATAAGTTCGTCAAACTTGTACAAAGCTCATTGAGACACTTATAAGCACTCATGTTGCATGAAACTTAGTTTAGAGTCTTACAAACCGCGTTGTTAGATGTTTCATAAGTTCTTCAAATTAGTACAAAGCTCATTGATACACATATAAGCACTCATGTTGCATGAAACTTGGTTTAAGAGTCCTAGAAACGCGTTGTTAGATGTTTCATAAGTTCGTCAAACAAGTACAAAGCTCATTGAGACACTTATAAGCACTCATGTTGCATGAAACTTGGTTTAGGGTCCTAGAAACTGCTGCGTTGTTAGATGTTTCATAAGTTCGTCAAACTAGTACAAATCTAATTGAGACACTTATAAGCACTCATGTTGCATGAAACTTGGTTTAGAATCCTAGAAACGCTTTGTTAGATGTTTCATAAGTTCGTCAAACTTGTACAAAGCTCATTGAGACGCTTATAAGCACTCATGTTGCATGAAACTTTGTTTAGAGTCCTAGAAATGCGTTGTTAGATGTTTCATACACTACAAGAATGCAGGCAATTTCCGACCGTAGTTTTGGTCGGAAATCGGTCGGAAATGTCTATTTCCGACGGATTTCCGACCAAAATTGCGTCGTCGGTTTCGGATGGTCGGAAACCGGTTTTGGTCGGAAAGTGGTCGGAAATTTCCGACCATAATTGTGGTCGGAAATTTCCGACCACTCTCCTACCAAAATGTGGTCGGAAATTTCCGACCACTATCCTACGGAAATGTGGTCGGAAATTTCCGACCAAATTCCGACCACATTTTCCGACCAAATTCCGACCACATTTTCCGACCAAATTCCGACCACATTTTCCGACCAAATTCCGACCACATTTTCCGACCACATTTCCGACCACATATCCGTGGGATTTCCACCGGAAATTAATTTATTTTAAAAAAAATTAAATTAAATTTCCTACGGATATCCGACGGAAATAAATAAATTTAAAAAGAAATTAAATTACATTTCCGACGGTATTCCGACGGAAACAAATAATTGTTTTTAAAAAAATATATTAAATTTCCGACGGAAATCCGACGGAAATAAATATTACATTTCCGACGGATTTCCGACGGATTTCCGACGGAAATGAATATTTTTTTAAAAAAAATAAATAAATATTTCCGACGGATTTCCGACGGAAGTAAATTTTATAATAAAAAAAAATTTATTAAAAATACGAATATTAAAAAAAAATTACAAAAAACTAAAATTAAAAAAAACGAAAATTAAAAAAAATTACAAAAAAGAGAAAAAAACAAATAATGAAAATAAAAACTAAATTCTGTTCCCGACCCCGAACCGGATCCAAGAGGATAATCGGGGAAACGGTTCATCAAATACTCATTCATCTTCGGATTTGAGCGCTTGTTTCTTGCCGGATCTTCTCAATTGCTTCATCTTTTTCTTTATTCGCATTTCGAAGCGCATCTTTCGGCTCGGAGATCTCGAGAAGAAGCGATGGATCGGTGTTTGGTACGTAAGGCAAAGACGTCTCTTGGGATTCGGGAAGGGTCCCTAAACCGTAAGGTTTACCTCGATACATAGGAGTCTCCTACGATCGGAAATTTAAATTATTAATATAATTATATTTTTTTAAAAAAACTATTTAAATATAAAATATTACCTCGAGAACCAACCGGTTTATTTCCGAATTGGTTAGGGTGTTGGAGCGCGGTTGATTCGTCGGAAGATTGACCAGTTTGACGAACTTCTGAAACATCTAACAACACGTTTCTAGGACTCTAAACCAAGTTTCATGATACATGAATTCTTATAAGTGTCTCGATGAACTTTGTACTTGTTTGACGAACTTATGAAACATCTAACAACGCGTTTCTAGGACTCTAAACCAAGTTTCGTTCAACATGAGTGCTTATAAGTGTCTCAATGAGCTTTGTACAAGTTTGACGAACTTAAGCACTCATGTTGCATGAAACTTGGTTTAGGGTCCTAGAAACTGCGTTGTTAGAAGTTTCATAAGTTCGTCAAACTAGTACAAAGCTCATTGAGACACTTATAAGCACTCATGTTGCATGAAACTTGGTTTAGAGTCCGAGAAACGCTTTGTTAGATGTTTCATAAGTTCGTCAAACTTGTACAAAGCTCATTGAGACACTTATAAGCACTCATGTTGCATGATTCTTTGTTTAGAGTCCTAGAAATGCGTTGTTAGATGTTTCATAAGTTTGTCAAACTTGTACAAAGCTCCTTGAGACACTTATAAGAACTCATTTTTCATGAAACTTGGTTTAGAGTCCTAGAAACCGCGTTTGTTAGATGTTTCATAAGTTCGTTAAACTAGTACAACGCTCATTGAGACACATATAAGCACTCATGTTGCATGAAACTTGATTTAGAGTCCTAGAAACGCGTTGTTAGATGTTTCATAAGTTCGTCAAACTTGTACAAAGCTCATTGAGACACTTATAAGCAATCATGTTGTATGAAACTTGGTTTAGAGTCCTAGAACCCGCGTTGTTAGATGTTTCATATATTCGTCAAACTAGTCAAAAGCTCATTGAGACACTTATAAGCACTCATGTTGCGTGAAACTTAGTTTAGAGTCCTAGAAACCGTGTTGTTAGATGTTTCATAAGTTCGTCAAACTTGTACAAAGCTCATTGAGACACTTATAAGCACTCATGTTGCATGAAACTTAGTTTAGAGTCTTACAAACCGCGTTGTTAGATGTTTCATAAGTTCTTCAAATTAGTACAAAGCTCATTGATACACATATAAGCACTCATGTTGCATGAAACTTGGTTTAAGAGTCCTAGAAACGCGTTGTTAGATGTTTCATAAGTTCGTCAAACAAGTACAAAGCTCATTGAGACACTTATAAGCACTCATGTTGCATGAAACTTGGTTTAGGGTCCTAGAAACTGCGTTGTTAGATGTTTCATAAGTTCGTCAAACTAGTACAAATCTAATTGAGACACTTATAAGCACTCATGTTGCATGAAACTTGGTTTAGAATCCTAGAAACGCTTTGTTAGATGTTTCATAAGTTCGTCAAACTTGTACAAAGCTCATTGAGACGCTTATAAGCACTCATGTTGCATGAAACTTTGTTTAGAGTCCTAGAAATGCGTTGTTAGATGTTTCATACACTACAAGAATGCAGGCAATTTCCGACCGTAGTTTTGGTCGGAAATCGGTCGGAAATGTCTATTTCCGACGGATTTCCGACCAAAATTGCGTCGTCGGTTTCAGATGGTCGGAAACCGGTTTTGGTCGGAAAGTGGTCGGAAATTTCCGACCATAATTGTGGTCGGAAATTTCCGACCACTCTCCTACCAAAATGTGGTCGGAAATTTCCGACCACTATCCTACGGAAATGTGGTCGGAAATTTCCGACCAAATTCCGACCACATTTTCCGACCAAATTCCGACCACATTTTCCGACCAAATTCCGACCACATTTTCCGACCAAATTCCGACCACATTTTCCGACCACATTTCCGACCACATATCCGTAGGATTTCCACCGGAAATTAATTTATTTTAAAAAAAATTAAATTAAATTTCCTACGGATATCCGACGGAAATAAATAAATTTAAAAAGAAATTAAATTACATTTCCGACGGTATTCCGACGGAAACAAATAATTGTTTTTAAAAAAATATATTAAATTTCCGACGGAAATCCGACGGAAATAAATATTACATTTCCGACGGATTTCCGACGGATTTCCGACGGAAATGAATATTTTTTTAAAAAAAATAAATAAATATTTCCGACGGATTTCCGACGGAAGTAAATTTTATAATAAAAAAAAATTTATTAAAAATACGAATATTAAAAAAAAATTACAAAAAACTAAAATTAAAAAAAACGAAAATTAAAAAAAATTACAAAAAAGAGAAAAAAAACAAATAATGAAAATAAAAACTAAATTCCTGTTCCCGACCCCGAACCAGATCCTGGAGGATAATCAGGGAAACGGTTCATCAAATACTCATTCATCTTCGGATTTGAGCGCTTGTTTCTTGCGGATCTTCTCAATTGCTTCATCTTTTTCTTTATTCGCATTTCGAAGCGCATCTTTCAGCTCAGAGATCTCGAGAAGAAGCGATGGATCGGTGTTTGGTACGTAAGGCAAAGACGTCTCTTGGGATTCAGGAAGGGTCCCTAAACCGTAAGGTTTACCTCGATACATAGGAGTCTCCTACGATCGGAAATTTAAATTATTAATATAATTATATTTTTTTAAAAAAACTATTTAAATATAAAATATTACCTCGAGAACCAACCGGTTTATTTCCGAATTGGTTAGGGTGTTGGAACTGGTTGATTCGTCGGAAGATTGACCAGTTTGACGAACTTCTGAAACATCTAACAACACGTTTCTAGGACTCTAAACCAAGTTTCATGATACATGAATTCTTATAAGTGTCTCGATGAACTTTGTACTTGTTTGACGAACTTATGAAACATCTAACAACGCGTTTCTAGGACTCTAAACCAAGTTTCGTTCAACATGAGTGCTTATAAGTGTCTCAATGAGCTTTGTACAAGTTTGACGAACTTAAGCACTCATGTTGCATGAAACTTGGTTTAGGGTCCTAGAAACTGCGTTGTTAGAAGTTTCATAAGTTCGTCAAACTAGTACAAAGCTCATTGAGACACTTATAAGCACTCATGTTGCATGAAACTTGGTTTAGAGTCCGAGAAACGCTTTGTTAGATGTTTCATAAGTTCGTCAAACTTGTACAAAGCTCATTGAGACACTTATAAGCACTCATGTTGCATGATTCTTTGTTTAGAGTCCTAGAAATGCGTTGTTAGATGTTTCATAAGTTTGTCAAACTTGTACAAAGCTCCTTGAGACACTTATAAGAACTCATTTTTCATGAAACTTGGTTTAGAGTCCTAGAAACCGCGTTTGTTAGATGTTTCATAAGTTAGTTAAACTAGTACAACGCTCATTGAGACACATATAAGCACTCATGTTGCATGAAACTTGATTTAGAGTCCTAGAAACGCGTTGTTAGATGTTTCATAAGTTCGTCAAACTTGTACAAAGCTCATTGAGACACTTATAAGCACTCATGTTGTATGAAACTTGGTTTAGAGTCCTAGAACCCGCGTTGTTAGATGTTTCATATATTCGTCAAACTAGTCAAAAGCTCATTGAGACACTTATAAGCACTCATGTTGCGTGAAACTTAGTTTAGAGTCCTAGAAACCGTGTTGTTAGATGTTTCATAAGTTCGTCAAACTTGTACAAAGCTCATTGAGACACTTATAAGCACTCATGTTGCATGAAACTTAGTTTAGAGTCTTACAAACCGCGTTGTTAGATGTTTCATAAGTTCTTCAAATTAGTACAAAGCTCATTGATACACATATAAGCACTCATGTTGCATGAAACTTGGTTTAAGAGTCCTAGAAACGCGTTGTTAGATGTTTCATAAGTTCGTCAAACAAGTACAAAGCTCATTGAGACACTTATAAGCACTCATGTTGCATGAAACTTGGTTTAGGGTCCTAGAAACTGCGTTGTTAGATGTTTCATAAGTTCGTCAAACTAGTACAAATCTAATTGAGACACTTATAAGCACTCATGTTGCATGAAACTTGGTTTAGAATCCTAGAAACGCTTTGTTAGATGTTTCATAAGTTCGTCAAACTTGTACAAAGCTCATTGAGACGCTTATAAGCACTCATGTTGCATGAAACTTTGTTTAGAGTCCTAGAAATGCGTTGTTAGATGTTTCATACACTACAAGAATGCGGGCAATTTCCGATCAGTAGTTTTGGTCGGAAATCGGTCGGAAATGTCTATTTCCGACGGATTTCCGACCAAAATTGCGTCGTCGGTTTCAGATGGTCGGAAACCGGTTTTGGTCGGAAAGTGGTCGGAAATTTCCGACCATAATTGTGGTCGGAAATTTCCGACCACTCTCCTACCAAAATGTGGTCGGAAATTTCCGACCACTATCCTACGGAAATGTGGTCGGAAATTTCCGACCAAATTCCGACCACATTTTCCGACCAAATTCCGACCACATTTTCCGACCAAATTCCGACCACATTTTCCGACCAAATTCCGACCACATTTTCCGACCACATTTCCGACCACATATCCGTGGGATTTCACCGGAAATTAATTTATTTTAAAAAAATTAAATTAAATTTCCTACGGATATCCGACGGAAATAAATAAATTTTAAAAAAAATTAAATTACATTTCCGACGGTATTCCGACGGAAACAAATAATTGTTTTTAAAAAAATATATTAAATTTCCGACGGAAATCCGACGGAAATAAATATTACATTTCCGACGGATTTCCGACGGATTTCGACGGAAATGAATATTTTTAAAAAAAATAAATAAATATTTCCGACGGATTTCCGACGGAAGTAAATTTTATAATAAAAAAAAATTTATTAAAAATACGAATATTAAAAAAAAATTACAAAAAACTAAAATTAAAAAAAACGAAAATTAAAAAAAATTACAAAAAAGAGAAAAAAACAAATAATGAAAATAAAAACTAAATTCCTGTTCCCGACCCCGAACCGGATCCTGGAGGATAATCGGGGAAACGGTTCATCAAATACTCATTCATCTTCGGATTTGAGCGCTTGTTTCTTGCCGGATCTTCTCAATTGCTTCATCTTTTTCTTTATTCGCATTTCGAAGCGCATCTTTCGGCTCGGAGATCTCGAGAAGAAGCGATGGATCGGTGTTTGGTACGTAAGGCAAAGACGTCTCTTGGGATTCGGGAAGGGTCCCTAAACCGTAAGGTTTACCTCGATACATAGGAGTCTCCTACGATCGGAAATTTAAATTATTAATATAATTATATTTTTTTAAAAAAACTATTTAAATATAAAATATTACCTCGAGAACCAACCGGTTTATTTCCGAATTGGTTAGGGTGTTGGAGCTGGTTGATTCGTCGGAAGATTGAGTTAAGCGGGTGACTTTCGTTTGCACCCGTTCGACGACGTTACGAACCTTTGGTATAATTTCACCCGTCTTTTTGTTGGTATGGGTGGTCTCCATAACCTTCAACCAATGAGGTTCGTGACCACCCTCTCGGACTCTCTATTACGGAATTAAAATTTAAATGTTAGTATGATTAATCATAATTATTATAATTTGTATATATTTAGTTGGTTTAAAATATACCATGACATCCGAGATTTGTTCGAAAGTGTTTGCGCCGGCATTGTGAGTTGGAGGCGCCTTCTCGATGGACCCGTCCCCACCTCTGCGGTTTGTGGCGTTTCGCTTGGCTTTTTTCCGGCCGCTTCCGTCGTCCAATAGTTTTTAAACCCGTCCCAAACAGAAGGGTTTAGGAACGAAGGTTTTCCCCACCCAAACGCCATTTTTCCTTCCACTCGAACATATGATTCGAGTAGGAAGTCGCACAAGCCTTGTCAAATTCTTCTTGAATTTGACTAGTGAGTTGTGGTTCCCAATTAAACTCTTGCTGGAAATTTAAAGTTTATAAATAAATTTCATAAGTTTTTTTTATTTATTTAATAATTTTTTGAGTAAATAAAAAAATTTATTTACTAACCGCAAAAGAACGGAACCACATTTCCCGAAGTTCGGTGGGAAATCTCGGTATTTTGGATACGGAGCGGGTAACATTCCGTGGATGCATTTAAGAATAGCTTTTGGGATTTTTCCCTCATGTCTAAACCTTAAATTATTTTATAACTAATAATTAATATTTTTAGGTATTATTTTTTTGTAAATTTAAATGTTTGTAAATATTTACCAAGTGACTCGGTTCGGGAATGGCTTCAAAGTTGGGATCGAGCCGAATCGGTCTCTCCCGTCCTCCCTGCTTGGACCAAATCTTCAACGGACATTCTCACGGATTGTGAGGATCCAATACCATCATTAGACCTAATTAAAAACATATAAAAAAAACAAATTAGTATTAATTAAAAAAACAAATATAAATAATATTTAAAAAAAATGATTTATAAGAAGAAAAAAATTACATTTTTTGGAGAGATTTGGAGAGATTTTGTAGAAATTTCGGAAGTGTTTTTTTAGAGAGATGTAGAGAGATGTTGTTTGAGTTGTGAAAAAATGAAAGGGGAAGGGGGGTATATATACGAAAATTTCCGACCGAAATTTCGGTCGGAAATCGGTAGGAAAGTGAAATTTGACCGCCAAAGTGAAAAATTTGGCGGAAAAAGAGCGGTCAAAATTCATTGTGGTCGGAAATCGGTAGGAATTTCCGACCGAATTCCGACCACAATTAAATTTTAATATAATTAATTATTGTGGTCGGAAATCGGTCGGAATTTCCTACCGATTTCCGACCACAATGAATTTTGACCGCCAACTGAAAAAAATTTGGCGAAAAAAAGAGCGCTCAAAATTATTGTGGTCGGAAATCGGTCGGAAATTCCTACCGATTTCCGACCACACTAATTAATTATTTTAATTATTTAATTGTGGTCGGAAATTGGTAGGAAATTCCTACCAATTTCCGACCACAATAATTTAATTATTTTAAAATTTAATTTCCTACCATGCGAACACTTAGCGAGTTTCGGGTAAATTTCAAGAAGTACGGTCGAATAAAAACGTATTTCGAATAGGTTTAATGGAGTGTTTATATAAGATTTCTTGAACATAACAATATATAAGTAAAATATGTTTCACGTTTTCAAATGTTTTTATGAAAATACCAAAATTTTGAAAAAACATATGAAAGTTACATAACTAACTTGTAATGAAACATATATTTATAAAAATTAAAACTATTTTGCATTTTATGATCATTTTAGACATTTTGTAGAGTTTATTTTATTTCTAAAACGTATTATATAAAGGTATTTCATTGATTCGACAAAAAAAAACATCATTTTGAAATGAAACCCTATAACGGTCGGAATTCGGTCGGAAATTTCCTACCGAATTCCGACCACATATCAAAAAACGGTAGGAATTCGGTCGGAAATTTCCTACCGAATTCCGACCGAATTTGGGGTTTCGATTTAGTACGAGGAAATTTAGTTTTGGCGGCTATCGACGGATTTCCGACCGATTTCCGACCGTTTTTTTAAAAATTAAAAAAAAAAATTTAATTTTGTACGAGGTAATCGAGTTGGTACGAGGTAATCGAGTTTCGACCGATTTCCGACCGAATTCCGACCGCAATATAAAAAAATAAAAAAAAAATTTAAAAATTTGAAAACGTGTAAAATTTTTGAAAACTCGTTGAAAACTCTTTTCAAAAACTCTTTTCACTTAAAACTCTTTGAAAAAGTGTAAAATTTTTGAAAACTCGTTGAAAACTATTTAATTGAAAAGTCTTTGAAAACTCTTTCAAAAAGTGTAAAAGAATTTAAAACTCTTTGAAAACTTTTTTTAAAACTCTTTGAAAAATTGTATAATATTTGAAAATTCGTTGAAAACTATTTGATAAATATAATCTTTGAAAACTCTTTGAAAAAGTGTTAAAGAATTTAAAACTCTTTAAAAAACTTGTTGAAAACTTATTGTAAAATCTTTAAAAACTATTTCAAAACTCTTAATTTGAAAACTCTTTGAAAAGTGTTTTAAAAATATTTTCAAAAAATTTGAACTTTTTTTGAAACATTTCATTCGGATTCGGTTGAGTCTTCGGTGGCGAATCGGATCCCTCCTCAAATTCTCCAACCTCTTCTTCGGACTCTTCATGTACAACAAAATCAGCATCTTCTCGTTAAATCTACAACCAAATCCACTTGTAATGAAACATCCACTTCTCCCAAATGCCCAACTGTTGTCGCTTGCAAAGGAGGATCGACCTCTCGAAGAACTACCATGAACTCTTCCCCTCGGGTTTATTTCGTAACAACTATCCAAGGATCCTGTCTTTGTGTGGTCGCGGATAAGTCATGTATGATACTTGGTTGGCCTGCGATCCAAGAATGAACGGATAATATTTTTGTAACCTCCTCCGAGAATGTATTGTAGTAACACCAAACTCGTACGTACGTACACCATGTCCTGCAACGGGGCTATACCAATCACAATATAACGTAACACATCTTAGATCGAGCATCCCGCTATAATGCACTTCTAATATCTCATGTAATACCCCGTAGTAAACCAAATCTCCGGGCTACCGCCGACACCCCATGGTTTGCCGTCGACCTTGAATTTCCCTCACGAAATATTTTAAAAGCGTATCCACGCGTGCGGTACATCGGGTGTGAAACAGCAATATATTGTGGACCGTTCACCACCTCTTCTAACCATGTTGGAATTAACTCTCCTTCGCGCTGCCTGCCGTATACATATAACTTTAACCATTCTGCAAATTCTCTTTCTTTGACTTCATTTAATTCATCGTCCGTTGCTTCCGAATGTTCAAATCGTTTTTGCGCCATGTAAATCTCCTCGTACGGCACCAAATCTTCGCAGTTGGTCAAAATATACATGTGCACATTAGCATGCTCAACCTCGCTGAGTCTTCGCCTTTTACCCTTTCCACTTAAACGCCCAACTTGTCTAAAAAGTTCTGGTACATATACAGGATAACAAGCATGCACTCCTCCATCATCATGTCGTTTTTGTTTTCCACTCTTTGTTTGGGTTTGTGGTGGAAAGTAGTACCCAGCTAAGTTAGATCTCTCTTCGTTTATGCTTTGGGCAATAATTGAACCTTCAACCCTCGCTAAATTCTTCACTTTTTTCTTCAAATGGTACATGTATCGCTCGAAAGGATACATCCACCGATATTGAACAGGACCACCGAGTTCTACTTCCCGAGGCAAGTGAATTGGCAAATGTTCCATAACGTCGAAGAAAGAAGGCGGAAATATCTTCTCTAGGTTGCACAATATCACAGGGATCTTCTCGTCAAGATTTCGGATTTCTTCGGCGGAAAGGGATCTCGCAGAAATGTCTCTGAAAAAGCTCCTATTCCTGCAATCGCTTCATGGACTTTTTGCGGAAGAAGCCCGTCGAATGCAAATGGAAGAATACGTTGCATAACAACATGACAATCATGACTCTTCATCCCTGAAAACTTACCTTCTCCACGATCAACACAGTTTCTAAGGTTAGAAGAGTAACCATCCGGAAACTTAACACCGTCCATTATCCAGCTAAAGAATTCATGCTTTTTGCGAAGCGTTTAACCGAAAAGCGGGTTGGGGATATCTTCCTTGACTGGTGACATGAAGTTCCTTCCGAGAACAAATAGTCGGCAAGTCTAATCTGGACTTCAAGTTGTCTTTCGTCTTCCCTTTCACGTTCATAATGGTGAACATGATGTTGTCAAAGAAGTTCTTCTCGATGTGCATAACATCTAGGTTGTGCCGAAGTAAATGATCCTTCCAATAAGGCAAATCCCAAAATATGCTCTTTTTGTGCCAGTTATGATGTTCACCATATCCATCCACAACTTGATGTCCGTTACCACCACAACGTACTCGTCTTCTCGGCTCCAAAATCTCTAAGTTGAGTTAGTATATGTTCACCGCTTACTTCTTCGGGAGGTCCTTCATAGATTTTCTTCTTCTTCGTAAACAAAGTAGTGCTCCGACGGTATGGATGATCGTTTGGTAAAAATCGTCGATGACAATCAAACCAACATGATTTACGTCCGTTCTTCAATTGGAAAGCATCGGTGTTATCTTGACAATAAGGACAAGATAACCGTCCATGTGTGGTCCATCCGGATAACATACCATATGCCGGAAAATCGCTAATAGTCCACATTAGTACTTGCTCGCATCATGAAGTTTTGTTGCATTGATATGTCGTACGTTTCAACTCCACTCTCCCATAACATCTTCAACTCATGTATCAACGGCTGCATAAATATGTCTAGTGCTCTCTTCGGATGCTCGGCCCAGGAACAAGAATAGATAGGAACAAAAACTCCCTAACCATGCACAATGACGGAGGCAGGTTGTAAGGCGTGACGATCACCGGCCATAAAGAATATTGTCTCCCATGTTTCCCAAAAGGGTTGAAACCATCGGTACTTAATCCCAAATACACATTGCGACTCTCACTTGCGAAACTAGGATACACATTTTGAAAATGTTTCCATGCTTGAGCATCCGAAGGATGTGCTATCTCTCCATTTAACATCTCATGTTCCGCATGCCATCTCATCGAACTTGCTGTGCGCTCCGACCGATATAACCTCTTCGGTCTATCCGTTAACGGCAAATACCACATTCTCTTATAAGGTATGGACACTCTTCCACCAGTTTCTTTATATCGTGGTTTCTTACGGAACCGGCATGCCGAGCGGTTTTCATCTCTTCTCCAATATAACATACGGTTATCGACGCACACATCGATAATCGATACGGTAATCCTAGACCGATACCAACTTCTCGATTTCATAATACGTCCCTGGTGCCATATTATCTTCGGGCAAAATGTCTTTGATCGACCGGCCCACGCATCCACACAATCTTCGAAAGATTGTAATCCGTTTTGATAGACATCATTCTTGTCGCAGTGAAAGAGGTGAATGACCTTCTCTACACCCACCATATAACGGGTTCTTAGCGGCATCCAACATGTCAAAGAATTTCTGCGCTTCCACATTTGGCTCCTCCAATGTAGGCTCATGATGATCTCCAACAAACGACGGCATAGTTTCGCGAAAAATATCATTTACCATTTGCACGGTCCTATCTACAGATATAGGTTCTTCTACCGGAGGGACAACTAAATTATTATCATAATATTGTACATTACTACTACTAGGATAATTTACCATCAAATCATTTTCCCCATGAGAATACCATATTTTATACCCCGGCGTAAAACCAACATTATATAAATGCTTCCATACTACTTTTACCAAAACATTTCTACGATTATCGCAATTTTTACAAGGACAATACATTTTACCTGTTGCTACGGTTCTTTCTTGAATTGCGGCAAACTCCATAAATTGTTTAAGCCCCTCCGCAAATTCTTCCGAAAGTAATCCCGTCGCCGGATCTTTATGATTTCCATCCATCCACGATCTAAAATAACTCATTATAATAATTTTTATTGAATTTTGTGGTAAATGGAGATTGATAAGAGAAATTGTTAATTTGTATTGAATTTGTGGTAAATGGAGATTGATAAGAGAAATTATGAGAAAGAAGAAGTGAGGGTGTGATATATATAAGAAAAATTTCCTACCGATTTCCGACCGATTTCCTACCACAATTGATCCGTTGCACAACGGTAACGAAACGTTCAAATATCGGTCGGAAATCGGTCGGAAAAGTTTTCCCGTCGGAAATTGGTCGGAAAGTGGTAGGAAATTTTCTACCAATTTCCTACCAATTTCCGACCAATTAGTTTTCCGACCAATTTCCGACCGATATTTGAACGTTTCGTTACCGTTGTGCAACGGATCAATTGTGGTAGGAAATTGGTCGGAAATCGGTAGGAAATTTTCGACGGATTTCCGACCGAAATAAATTCCGACGGAAATCCGACCGATTTCCTATCAAATTCCGACCAAATATTTGTGTCGGAATTTGGTCGGAAATTTCCGACCGATTTCCGACCAATATCCATGTAGTCGGAAATCGGTCGGAAAGTGGTCGGAAATTTCCGACCACATTTTTACGGTCGGAAATGTGGTAGGAAATTACCATGTTTTCTTGTAGTGATAAGTTCGTCAAACTTGTACAAAGCTCATTGAGACACTTATAAGCACTCATGTTGAACGAAACTTGGTTTAGAGTCCTAGAAACGCGTTGTTAGATGTTTCATAAGTTCGTCAAACAAGTACAAAGTTCATCGAGACACTTATAAGAATTCATGTATCATGAAACTTGGTTTAGAGTCCTAGAAACGTGTTGTTAGATGTTTCGAAGTTCGTCAAACTAGTACAACGCTCATTGAGACACATATAAGCACTCATGTTGCATGAAACTTGATTTAGAGTCCTAGAAACGCGTTGTTAGATGTTTCATAAGTTCGTCAAACTTGTACAAAGCTCATTGAGACACTTATAAGCACTCATGTTGTATGAAACTTGGTTTAGAGTCCTAGAACCCGCGTTGTTAGATGTTTCATATATTCGTCAAACTAGTCAAAAGATCATTGAGACACTTATAAGCACTCATGTTGCGTGAAACTTAGTTTAGAGTCCTAGAAACCGCGTTGTTAGATGTTTCATAAGTTCGTCAAACTTGTACAAAGCTCATTGAGACACTTATAAGCACTCATGTTGCATGAAACTTAGTTTAGAGTCTTAGAAACCGCGTTGTTAGATGTTTCATAAGTTCTTCAAATTAGTACAAAGCTCATTGATACACATATAAGCACTCATGTTGCATGAAACTTGGTTTAGAGTCCTAGAAACGCGTTGTTAGATGTTTCATAAGTTCGTCAAACTAGTACAAAGCTCATTGAGACACTTATTAGCACTCATGTTGCATGAAACTTGGTTTAGGGTCCTAGAAACTGCGTTGTTAGATGTTTCATAAGTTCGTCAAACTAGTACAAAGCTCATTGAGACACTTATAAGCACTCATGTTGCATGAAACTTGGTTTAGAGTCCTAGAAACACGTTGTTAGATGTTTCATAAGTTCGTCAAACAAGTACAAAGTTCATCGAGACACTTATAAGAATTCATGTATCATGAAACTTGTTTTAGAGTCCAAGAAATGCGTTGTTAGATGTTTCATAAGTTCGTCAAACTAGTACAACGCTCATTGAGACACATATAAGCACTCATGTTGCATGAAACTTGATTTAGAGTCCTATAAAAGCGTTGTTAGATGTTTCATAAGTTCGTCAAACTTGTACAAAGCTCATTGAGACACTTATAAGCACTCATGTTGTATGAAACTTGGTTTAGAGTCCTAGAACCCGCGTTGTTAGATGTTTCATATATTCGTCAAACTAGTCAAAAGCTCATTGAAACACTTATAAGCACTCATGTTGCGTGAAACTTAGTTTAGAGTCCTAGAAACCGCGTTGTTAGATGTTTCATAAGTTCGTGAAACTTGTACAAAGCTCAGTGAGACACTTATAAGCACTCATGTTGCATGAAACTTGGTTTAGAGTCCTAGAAACGCGTTGTTAGATGTTTCATAAGTTCGTCAAACTAGTACAAAGCTCATTGATACACATATAAGCACTCATGTTGCATGAAACTTGGTTTAAAGTCCTAGAAACGCGTTGTTAGATGTTTCATAAGTTCGTCAAACTAGTACAAAGCTCATTGTGACACTTATAAGCACTCATGTTGCATGAAACTTGGTTTAGAGTCCTAGAAACGCGTTGTTAGATGTTTCATAAGTTCGTCAAACAAGTACAAAGCTCATTGAGACACTTATAAGCACTCATGTTGCATGAAACTTGGTTTAGGGTCCTAGAAACTGCCTTGTTAGATGTTTCATAAGTTCGTCAAACTAGTACAAAGCTCATTGAGACACTTATAAGCACTCATGTTGCATGAAACTTGGTTTAGAGTCCTAGAAACGCTTTGTTAGATGTTTCATAAGTTCGTCAAACTTGTACAAAGCTAATTGAGACGCTTATAAGCACTCATGTTGCATGAAACTTTGTTTAGAGTCCTAGAAATGCGTTGTTAGATGTTTCATAAGTTCGTCAAACTTGTACAAAGCTCATTGAGACACTTATAAGCACTCATGTTGAACGAAACTTGGTTTAGAGTCCTAGAAACGCGTTGTTAGATATTTCATAAGTTTTTCAAACTTGTACAAAGCTCATTGAGACACTTATAAGCATTCATGTTGTATGAAACTTGGTTTAGAGTCCTCGAACCCGCGTTGTTAGATGTTTCATATGTTCGTCAAACTAGTCAAAAGCTCATTGAGACACTTATAAGCACTCATGTTGCATGAAACTTAGTTTAGAGTCCTAGAAACCGCGTTGTTAGATGTTTCATAAATTCGTCAACATAGTACAAAGCTCATTGAGACACTTATAAGCACTCATGTTGCATGAAACTTGGTTTAGAGTCCTAGAAAAGCATTGTTAGATGTTTCATAAGTTCGTCAAACTTGTACAAAGCTCATTGAGACAATTATAAGCACTCATGTTGCATGAAACTTGGTTTAGAGTCCTAGAAACGCGTTGTTAGATGTTTCATAAGTTCGTCAAACAAGTACAAAGCTCATTGAGACATTTATAAGCACTCATGTTGCATGAAACTTGGTTTAGAGTCCTAGAAACACATTGTTAGATGTTTCATTAGTTCGTAAAACTTGTATAAAGCTCATTGAGATACTTATAAGCACTCATGTGGAATGAAACTTGGTTTAGAGTCCTAGAAACGCGTTGTTAGATGTTTCATAAGTTTGTCAAACTAGTACAAAGCTCAGTGAGACACATTGAGCACTCATGTTGCATGAAACTTGGTTTAGGGTCCTAGAAACGCGTTGTTCGATGTTTCATAAGTTCGTCAAACTAGTACAAAGCTCATTGAGACACTTATAAGCACTCATGTAGCATGAAACTTGGTTTAGAGTCCTAGAAACCGCGTTTGTTACATGTTTCATAAGTTCAAACGTTAAACTTGTACAACGCTCATTGAGACTTGGTTTAGACATATAAGCGTTTGTTACATGTTTCATGTTAAACTTTGCATGAAACTTAAGATCATTAGAGTCCTAGAAAGTCCTAGCGTGTTGTTAGATGTTTCATAAGTTCGCCAAACTTGTACAAAGCTCATTGAGACACTTATAACCACTCATGTTGTATGAAACTTGGTTTAGAGTCCTAGAACCCGCGTTGTTAGATGTTTCATATATTCGTCAAACTAGTCAAAAGCTCATTGAGACACTTATAAGCACTCATGTTGCGTGAAACTTAGTTTAGAGTCCTAGAAACCGTGTTGTTAGATGTTTCATAAGTTCGTCAAACTTGTACAAAGCTCATTGAGACACTTATAAGCACTCATGTTGCATGAAACTTAGTTTAGAGTCTTACAAACCGCGTTGTTAGATGTTTCATAAGTTCTTCAAATTAGTACAAAGCTCATTGATACACATATAAGCACTCATGTTGCATGAAACTTGGTTTAGAGTCCTAGAAACGCGTTGTTAGATGTTTCATAAGTTCGTCAAACTAGTACAAAGCTCATTGAGACACTTATAAGCACTCATGTTGCATGAAACTTGGTTTAGAGTCCTAGAAACGCGTTGTTAGATGTTTCATAAGTTCGTCAAACAAGTACAAAGCTCATTGAGACACTTATAAGCACTCATGTTGCATGAAACTTGGTTTAGGGTCCTAGAAACTGCGTTGTTAGATGTTTCATAAGTTCGTCAAACTAGTACAAATCTAATTGAGACACTTATAAGCACTCATGTTGCATGAAACTTGGTTTAGAGTCCTAGAAACGCTTTGTTAGATGTTTCATAAGTTCGTCAAACTTGTACAAAGCTCATTGAGACGCTTATAAGCACTCATGTTGCATGAAACTTTGTTTAGAGTCCTAGAAATGCGTTGTTAGATGTTTCATAAGTTCGTCGAACTTGTACAAAGCTCATTGAGACACTTATAAGCACTCATGTTGAACGAAACTTGGTTTAGAGTCCTAGAAACGCGTTGTTAGATGTTTCATAAGTTCGTCAAACAAGTACAAAGTTCATCGAGACACTTATAAGAATTCATGTATCATGAAACTTGGTTTAGAGTCCTAGAAACGTGTTGTTAGATGTTTCATAAGTTCTTCAAACTAGTACAACGCTCATTGAGACACATATAAACACTCATGTTGCATGAAACTTGATTTAGAGTCCTAGAAACGCGTTGTTAGATGTTTCATAAGTTCGTCAAACTTGTACAAAGCTCATTGAGACACTTATAAGCACTCATGTTGTATGAAACTTGGTTTAGAGTCCTAGTACCCGCGTTGTTAGATGTTTCATATATTCGTCAAACTAGTCAAAAGATCATTGAGACACTTATAAGCACTCATGTTGCGTGAAACTTAGTTTAGAGTCCTAGAAACCGCGTTGTTAGATGTTTCATAAGTTCGTCAAACTTGTACAAAGCTCATTGAGACACTTATAAGCACTCATGTTGCATGAAACTTAGTTTAGAGTCTTAGAAACCGCGTTGTTAGATGTTTCATAAGTTCTTCAAATTAGTACAAAGCTCATTGATACACATATAAGCACTCATGTTGCATGAAACTTGGTTTAGAGTCCTAGAAACGCGTTGTTAGATGTTTCATAAGTTCGTCAAACTAGTACAAAGCTCATTGAGACACTTATAAGCACTCATGTTGCATGAAACTTGGTTTAGGGTCCTAGAAACTGCGTTGTTAGATGTTTCATAAGTTCGTCAAACTAGTACAAAGCTCATTGAGACACTTATAAGCACTCATGTTGCATGAAACTTGGTTTAGAGTCCTAGAAACGCTTTGTTAGATGTTTCATAAGTTCGTCAAACTTGTACAAAGCTCATTGAGACGCTTATAAGCACTCATGTTGCATGAAACTTTGTTTAGAGTCCTAGAAATGCGTTGTTAGATGTTTCATAAGTTTGTCAAACTTGTACAAAGCTCATTGAGACACTTATAAGCACTCATGTTGCATGAAACTTGGTTTAGGGTCCTAGAAACCTTGTTGTTAGATGTTTCATAAGTTCGTCAAACTAGTACAAAGCTCATTGAAACACTTATAAGCACTCATGTTGTATAAAACTTGGTTTAGAGTCCTAGAAAAGCGTTGTTAGATGTTTCATAAGTTCGTCAAACTTGTACAAAGATCATTGAGACACTTATAAGCACTCATGTTGAACGAAACTTGGTTTAGAGTCCTAGAAACGCGTTGTTAGATGTTTCATAAGTTCGTCAAACTTGTAC
Source organism: Cochlearia excelsa (assembly GCA_963556525.1). Lineage (NCBI taxonomy): Eukaryota > Viridiplantae > Streptophyta > Magnoliopsida > Brassicales > Brassicaceae > Cochlearia > Cochlearia excelsa. Next base: position 29,582,578 of record OY748327.1, on the reverse strand, counting down.
AAAGCTCATTGAGACACTTATAAGCACTCATGTTGAACGAAACTTGGTTTTAGAGTCCTAGAAACCGCGTTGTTAGATGTTTCATAAGTTCGTCAAACTTGTACAAAGCTCATTTAGACACTTATAAGCACTCATGTTGCATGAAACTTGGTTTAGAGTCCTAGAAACCGCGTTGTTAGATGTTTCATAAGTTCGTCAAACTTGTACAAAGCTCATTGAGACACTTATAAGCACTCGTGTTGCATGAAACTTCGTTTAGAATCTTAGAAACCGCGTTGTTAGATGTTTCATAAGTTCGTTAAACTAGTACAACGCTCATTGAGACACATATAAGCACTCATGTTGCATGAAACTTGGTTTAGAGTCCTAGAAACCGCGTTGTTAGATGTTTCATAAGTTCGTCAAACTAGTACAAATCTCATTGAGACACTTATAAGCACTCATGTTGCATGAAACTTTGTTTAGAGTCCTAGAAACGCGTTGTTAGATGTTTCATAAGTTCGTCAAACAAGTACAAAGCTCATTGAGACACTTATAAGCACTCATGTTGCATGAAACTTGGTTTAGAGTCTTAGAAACATCGTTGTTAGATGTTTCATAATTTCGTCAAACTAGTACAAAGCTCATTGAGACACATATAAGCACTCATGTTGCATGAATCTTGGTTTAGAGTCCTAGAAACCGCGTTGTTAGTTGTTTCATATGTTCGTCAAACTTGTACAAAGCTCATTGAGACACTTATAAGCATTCATGTTACATGAAACTTGGTTTAGAGTCTTAGAAATCGCGTTGTTAGATGTTTCATAAGTTCGTCAAACCAGTACAAAGCTCATTGAGACATTTATAAGCACTCATGTTGCATGAAACTTGGTGTAGAGTCCAAGAAACGCGTTGTTAGATGTTTCATAAGTTCGTCAAACTTGTACCAAGCTCATTGAGACACTTATAAGCACTCATGTTGCATGAAACTTGGTTTAGAGTCCTAGAAACGCGTTGTTAGATGTTTCATAAGTTCGTCAAACAAGTACAAAGTTCATCGAGACACTTATAAGAATTGATGTATCATGAAACTTGTTTTAGTGTCCAAGAAATGCGTTGTTAGATGTTTCATAAGTTCGTCTAACTAGTACAACGCTCATTGAGACACTTATAAGCACTCATGTTGCATGAAACTTGGTTTAGAGTCCTAGAAACCGCGTTGTTAGATGTTTCATAAGTTCGTCAAACTTGTACAAAGCTCATTGAGACACTTATAAGCACTCGTGTTGCATGAAACTTCGTTTAGAATCTTAGAAACCGCGTTGTTAGATGTTTCATAAGTTCGTTAAACTAGTACAACGCTCATTGAGACACATATAAGCACTCATGTTGCATGAAACTTGGTTTAGAGTCCTAGAAACCGCGTTGTTAGATGTTTCATAAGTTCGTCAAACTAGTACAAATCTCATTGAGACACTTATAAGCACTCATGTTGCATGAAACTTTGTTTAGAGTCCTAGAAACGCGTTGTTAGATGTTTCATAAGTTCGTCAAACAAGTACAAAGCTCATTGAGACACTTATAAGCACTCATGTTGCATGAAACTTGGTTTAGAGTCCTAGAAACATCGTTGTTAGATGTTTCATAATTTCGTCAAACTAGTACAAAGCTCATTGAGACACATATAAGCACTCATGTTGCATGAATCTTGGTTTAGAGTCCTAGAAACCGCGTTGTTAGTTGTTTCATATGTTCGTCAAACTTGTACAAAGCTCATTGAGACACTTATAAGCATTCATGTTGCATGAAACTTGGTTTAGAGTCCTAGAAACGCGTTGTTAGACGTTTCATAAGTTCGTTAAACTAGTACAAAGCTCATTGAGACACTTATAAGCCCTCATGTTGCATGAAACTTGGTTTAGAGTCCTAGAAACGAGTTGTTAGAAGTTTCATAAGTTCGTAAAACTTGTACAAAGCTCATTGAGACATTTATAAGCACTCATGTTGAATCAAACTTGGTTTAGAGTCCTAGAAACGCGTTGTTAGATGTTTCATAAGTTCGTCAAACTAGTACAAAGCTCATTGAGACACTTATAAGCACTCATGTTGTATGAAACTTTGTTTAGAGTCATAGAAACGCGTTGTTAGACGTTTCATAAGTTTGTCAAACTAGTACAAAGCTCATTGAGACACTTATAAGCCCTCATGTTGCATGAAACTTGGTTTAGAGTCCTAGAAACGAGTTGTTAGACGTTTCATAAGTTCGTCAAACTTGTACAAAGCTCATCGAGACACTTATAAGCACTCATGTGGAATGAAACTTGGTTTCGAGTCCTAGAAACGTGTTGTTCGATGTTTCATAAGTTTGTCAAACTAGTACAAAGCTCATTGAGACACTTATAAGCACTCATGTTGCCAGAAACTTGGTTTAGAGTCCTAGAAACGAGTTGTTAGATGTTTCATAAGTTCGTCAAACTAGTACAAAGCTCATTGAGACACTTATAAGCACTCATGTTGAATGAAACTTGGTTTAGAGTCCTAGAAACGCGTTGTTAGATGTTTCATAAGTTCATCAAACTTGTACACAGCTCATTGAGACACTTATAAACACTCATGTTGCATGAAACTTAGTTTAGAGTCCTAGAAACGCGTTGTTAGATGTTTCATAAGTTCGTCAAACTAGTAAAAAGCTCATTGAGACACTTATAAGCACTCATGTTGCATGAAACTTGGTTTAGAGTCCTAGAAACGCGTTGTTAGATGTTTCATAAGTTCGTCAAACTTGTACAAAGCTCATTGAGACGCTTATAAGCACTCATGTTGCATGAAACTTGGTTTAGAGTCCTAGAAACCGCGTTGTTAGATGTTTCATAAGTTCGTCAAACTTGTACAAAGCTCATTGAGACACTTATAAGCACTCGTGTTGCATGAAACTTCGTTTAGAAATCTTAGAAACCGCGTTGTTAGATGTTTCATAAGTTCGTTAAACTAGTACAACGCTCATTGAGACACATATAAGCACTCATGTTGCATGAAACTTGGTTTAGAGTCCTAGAAACAGCGTTGTTAGATGTTTCATAAGTTCGTCAAACTAGTACAAATCTCATTGAGACACTTATAAGCACTCATGTTGCATGAAACTTTGTTTAGAGTCCTAGAAACGCGTTGTTAGATGTTTCATAAGTTCGTCAAACAAGTACAAAGCTCATTGAGACACTTATAAGCACTCATGTTGCATGAAACTTGGTTTAGAGTCCTAGAAACATCGTTGTTAGATGTTTCATAATTTCGTCAAACTAGTACAAAGCTCATTGAGACACATATAAGCACTCATGTTGCATGAATCTTGGTTTAGAGTCCTAGAAACCGCGTTGTTAGTTGTTTCATATGTTCGTCAAACTTGTACAAAGCTCATTGAGACACTTATAAGCATTCATGTTGCATGAAACTTGGTTTAGAGTCCTAGAAACGCGTTGTTAGACGTTTCATAAGTTCGTTAAACTAGTACAAAGCTCATTGAGACACTTATAAGCATTCATGTTGTATGAAACTTGGTTTAGAGTCCTAGAACCCGCGTTGTTAGATGTTTCATATATTCGTCAAACTAGTCAAAAGCTCATTGAGACACTTATAAGCACTCATGTTGCATGAAACTTAGTTTAGAGTCTTAGAAACCGTGTTGTTAGATGTTTCATAAGTTCTTCAAATTAGTACAAAGCTCATTGATACACATATAAGCACTCATGTTGCATGAAACTTGGTTTAGAGTCCTAGAAACGCGTTGTTAGATGTTTCATAAGTTCGTCAAACTAGTACAAAGTTGATTGAGACACTTATAAGCACTCATGTTGCATGAAACTTAGTTTAGAGTCCTAGAAACGTGTTGTTAGATGTTTTATAAGTTCGTCAAACAAGTACAAAGCTCATTGAGACACTTATAAGCACTCATGTTGCATGAAACTTTGTTTAGAGTCCTAGAAACGCGTTGTTAGATGTTTCATAAGTTCGTCAAACAAGTACAAAGCTCATTGAGACACTTATAAGCACTCATGTTGCATGAAACTTGGTTTAGAGTCCTAGAAACATCGTTGTTAGATGTTTCATAATTTCGTCAAACTAGTACAAAGCTCATTGAGACACATATAAGCACTCATGTTGCATGAATCTTGGTTTAGAGTCCTAGAAACCGCGTTGTTAGTTGTTTCATATGTTCGTCAAACTTGTACAAAGCTCATTGAGACACTTATAAGCATTCATGTTGCATGAAACTTGGTTTAGAGTCTTAGAAATCGCGTTGTTAGATGTTTCATAAGTTCGTCAAACCAGTACAAAGCTCATTGAGACATTTATAAGCACTCATGTTGCATGAAACTTGGTGTAGAGTCCAAGAAACGCGTTGTTAGATGTTTCATAAGTTCGTCAAACTTGTACCAAGCTCATTGAGACACTTATAAGCACTCATGTTGCATGAAACTTGGTTTAGAGTCCTAGAAACGCGTTGTTAGATGTTTCATAAGTTCGTCAAACAAGTACAAAGTTCATCGAGACACTTATAAGAATTGATGTATCATGAAACTTGTTTTAGTGTCCAAGAAATGCGTTGTTAGATGTTTCATAAGTTCGTCTAACTAGTACAACGCTCATTGAGACACTTATAAGCACTCATGTTGCATGAAACTTGGTTTAGAGTCCTAGAAACCGCGTTGTTAGATGTTTCATAAGTTCGTCAAACTTGTACAAAGCTCATTGAGACACTTATAAGCACTCGTGTTGCATGAAACTTCGTTTAGAATCTTAGAAACCGCGTTGTTAGATGTTTCATAAGTTCGTTAAACTAGTACAACGCTCATTGAGACACATATAAGCACTCATGTTGCATGAAACTTGGTTTAGAGTCCTAGAAACCGCGTTGTTAGATGTTTCATAAGTTCGTCAAACTAGTACAAATCTCATTGAGACACTTATAAGCACTCATGTTGCATGAAACTTTGTTTAGAGTCCTAGAAACGCGTTGTTAGATGTTTCATAAGTTCGTCAAACAAGTACAAAGCTCATTGAGACACTTATAAGCACTCATGTTGCATGAAACTTGGTTTAGAGTCCTAGAAACATCGTTGTTAGATGTTTCATAATTTCGTCAAACTAGTACAAAGCTCATTGAGACACATATAAGCACTCATGTTGCATGAATCTTGGTTTAGAGTCCTAGAAACCGCGTTGTTAGTTGTTTCATATGTTCGTCAAACTTGTACAAAGCTCATTGAGACACTTATAAGCATTCATGTTGCATGAAACTTGGTTTAGAGTCCTAGAAACGCGTTGTTAGACGTTTCATAAGTTCGTTAAACTAGTACAAAGCTCATTGAGACACTTATAAGCCCTCATGTTGCATGAAACTTGGTTTAGAGTCCTAGAAACGAGTTGTTAGAAGTTTCATAAGTTCGTAAAACTTGTACAAAGCTCATTGAGACATTTATAAGCACTCATGTTGAATCAAACTTGGTTTAGAGTCCTAGAAACGCGTTGTTAGATGTTTCATAAGTTCGTCAAACTAGTACAAAGCTCATTGAGACACTTATAAGCACTCATGTTGTATGAAACTTTGTTTAGAGTCCTAGAAACGCGTTGTTAGACGTTTCATAAGTTTGTCAAACTAGTACAAAGCTCATTGAGACACTTATAAGCCCTCATGTTGCATGAAACTTGGTTTAGAGTCCTAGAAACGAGTTGTTAGACGTTTCATAATTTCGTCAAACTTGTAAAAAGCTCATCGAGACACTTATAAGCACTCATGTGGAATGAAACTTGGTTTCGAGTCCTAGAAACGTGTTGTTCGATGTTTCATAAGTTTGTCAAACTAGTACAAAGCTCATTGAGACACTTATAAGCACTCATGTTGCCAGAAACTTGGTTTAGAGTCCTAGAAACGAGTTGTTAGATGTTTCATAAGTTCGTCAAACTAGTACAAAGCTCATTGAGACACTTATAAGCACTCATGTTGAATGAAACTTGGTTTAGAGTCCTAGAAACGCGTTGTTAGATGTTTCATAAGTTCATCAAACTTGTACACAGCTCATTGAGACACTTATAAACACTCATGTTGCATGAAACTTAGTTTAGAGTCCTAGAAACGCGTTGTTAGATGTTTCATAAGTTCGTCAAACTAGTAAAAAGCTCATTGAGACACTTATAAGCACTCATGTTGCATGAAACTTGGTTTAGAGTCCTAGAAACGCGTTGTTAGATGTTTCATAAGTTCGTCAAACTTGTACAAAGCTCATTGAGACGCTTATAAGCACTCATGTTGCATGAAACTTGGTTTAGAGTCCTAGAAACCGCGTTGTTAGATGTTTCATAAGTTCGTCAAACTTGTACAAAGCTCATTGAGACACTTATAAGCACTCGTGTTGCATGAAACTTCGTTTAGAAATCTTAGAAACCGCGTTGTTAGATGTTTCATAAGTTCGTTAAACTAGTACAACGCTCATTGAGACACATATAAGCACTCATGTTGCATGAAACTTGGTTTAGAGTCCTAGAAACAGCGTTGTTAGATGTTTCATAAGTTCGTCAAACTAGTACAAATCTCATTGAGACACTTATAAGCACTCATGTTGCATGAAACTTTGTTTAGAGTCCTAGAAACGCGTTGTTAGATGTTTCATAAGTTCGTCAAACAAGTACAAAGCTCATTGAGACACTTATAAGCACTCATGTTGCATGAAACTTGGTTTAGAGTCCTAGAAACATCGTTGTTAGATGTTTCATAATTTCGTCAAACTAGTACAAAGCTCATTGAGACACATATAAGCACTCATGTTGCATGAATCTTGGTTTAGAGTCCTAGAAACCGCGTTGTTAGTTGTTTCATATGTTCGTCAAACTTGTACAAAGCTCATTGAGACACTTATAAGCATTCATGTTGCATGAAACTTGGTTTAGAGTCCTAGAAACGCGTTGTTAGACGTTTCATAAGTTCGTTAAACTAGTACAAAGCTCATTGAGACACTTATAAGCATTCATGTTGTATGAAACTTGGTTTAGAGTCCTAGAACCCGCGTTGTTAGATGTTTCATATATTCGTCAAACTAGTCAAAAGCTCATTGAGACACTTATAAGCACTCATGTTGCATGAAACTTAGTTTAGAGTCTTAGAAACCGTGTTGTTAGATGTTTCATAAGTTCTTCAAATTAGTACAAAGCTCATTGATACACATATAAGCACTCATGTTGCATGAAACTTGGTTTAGAGTCCTAGAAACGCGTTGTTAGATGTTTCATAAGTTCGTCAAACTAGTACAAAGTTGATTGAGACACTTATAAGCACTCATGTTGCATGAAACTTAGTTTAGAGTCCTAGAAACGTGTTGTTAGATGATTTATAAGTTCGTCAAACAAGTACAAAGCTCATTGAGACACTTATAAGCACTCATGTTGCATGAAACTTGGTTTAGGGTCCTAGAAACTGCGTTGTTAGATGTTTCATAAGTTCGTCAAACTAGTACAAAGCTCATTGAGACACTTATAAGCACTCATGTTGCATGAAACTTGGTTTAGAGTCCTAGAAACGCTTTGTTAGATGTTTCATAAGTTCGTCAAACTTGTACAAAGCTCATTGAGACGCTTATAAGCACTCATGTTGTATGAAACTTTGTTTAGAGTCCTAGAAATGCGTTGTTAGATGTTTCATAAGTTTGTGAAACTTGTACAAAGCTCATTGAGACACTTATAAGCACTCATGTTGCATGAAACTTGGTTTAGAGTCCTAGAAACCGTGTTGTTAGATGTTTCATAAGTTCGTCAAACTAGTACAAAGCTCATTGAAACACTTAGAAGCACTCATGTTGTATGAAACTTGGTTTAGAGTCCTAGAAAAGCGTTGTTAGATGTTTCATAAGTTCGTCAAACTTGTACAAAGCTCATTGAGACACTTATAAGCACTCATGTTGTATTAAACTTGGTACTTGGTTTAGAGTCCTAGAAACACGTTGTTAGATGTTTCATAAGTTCATCAAACTTGTACAAAGCTTATTGAGACACTTATAAGCACTCATGTTGCATGAAACTTGGTTTAGAGTCCTAGAAACGCGTTGTTAGATGTTTCATAAGTTCGTCAAACAAGTACAAAGTTCATCGAGACACTTATAAGAATTCATGTATCATGAAACTTGGTTTAGAGACCTAGAAACGCGTTGTTAGATGTTTCATAAGTTCTTCAAACTAGTACAACGCTCATTGAGACACATATAAGCACTCATGTTGCATGAAACTTTATTTAGAGTCCTAGAAACGCGTTGTTAGATGTTTCATAAGTTCGTCAAACTTGTACAAAGCTCATTGAGACACTTATAAGCACTCATGTTGTATGAAACTTGGTTTAGAGTCCTAGAAACGCGTTGTTAGATGTTTCATAAGTTCGTCAAACAAGTACAAAGTTCATCGAGACACTTATAAGAATTCAAGTATCATGAAACTTGGTTTAGAGTCATAGAAACGTGTTGTTAGATGTTTCATAAGTTCGTCAAACTAGTACAACGCTCATTGAGACACATATTGTTGAAAAGAGACCAAGGCTTTGCCCGGACACACTTGTCCACCAAGGCAAAGACCTAGCTTGTGATCAAAGGCAAAGACACAAGCTCTCTTTGGTTACCGTTACAAGAGGACAAGAGAAACAAAGGAAGGATCTAGAAGCCAAGTTACCGTTACACAAAAGAGCCGTTGGGCGTGTGGAGTTCACGCCGTCCGTACCGTCACGGGTGGCTCTAAGGACGCGCGTCTAACCGAGGAGAAAGCGACGTTTGGCGCATTGAACCGAGATAGATGTGGACGGTTGTAGCATCTTCACATGATGCTATTTTTGATGCTATTCCTTTGTATATTTATCCTATTGTAACGACACAAAACAATTTAATCTAATATACTCTTTTCGGATTAAACCTCTTCTCTCTCTATTCTCTCTCTATTGTTCTTGAAGTTCTTCATGGAACTCAAGAACACAATCTTCTAAACTCCACTTTAATCTCACTAAAATTAACATGGTATCAGAGCATCCTTGCTCTGGAACCTAAATCTCGCTTCCGCTACCATTCTCTTCGGCGCTCGGGCATCCTTGTTGCACGGTATTTTGTTTACCGGGCATCCTCGTTGCTCGGTGTTTTTCAGCATCCGGTAAACAAAATCATCGGGCTTTTCCGGCGCCCGGTAACAAAACTCTCGGGCATCCTCGATACTTTCTCTCGGTATGAATTTCTTCGGTTCAAATTTCCAGATCTGAAATTTCAAACCAAGTCATCTCAAAACTTAACCATGGAAGACAAAGAATCCAAGAGGGCACTTTGTCCGGTTACTCTCAAAGGCATCAACTATCTTCTATGGGCAACAACCATGAAGATAGCCCTTTGTGGCCGCGGCTATTGGAACCATATACTCACTCGGCAAGATGCTCCCATTGAGTTCAACAACAAACTTACAAACGACGATGAGAAGTGGTTCCAACTAGACCAAAAGGTCCTCGGAATCATCCAAGGATCCCTTGAGTCGTCCATTTTGGAGGCTTACTCCTATTGTGAAAACGCCAAAGAGTTATGGGACACTCTCCAAACCGTATACGGCAACATCTCAAACTTTAGTCGGGTTTATGAAGTCAAAAAGGCCATCAATGACCTAAACCAAGAAGACACCGAGTTCACCAAGCACTTTGGGAGGTTTAGGCAGAACTAGAGATGCTTCGTCCATTCACCGTGGATCCTAACGTATTAAACGAACGAAGAGAGCAAGACAAGGTCTTTGGCTTGCTTCTTACCCTCAACGGCAGCTACAAGCAGATTACCAAGCACCTACTCCGAGACGACGCTCTACCAAACCTTGAAGAAGTGTGTGCACAACTCCAAAGGGAGCAAGGCTCCATTGAACTATTTGATGGCAAGAAAGAGCTTGTGACCGCAAACAAGGTGGCGTTTAAACCGTCTTCCAAGACATATGAAGAAAGGAGAGCCTTGACATGTGAGCATTGCAAGAAGAAAGGCCACAACAAGGAGAAGTGTTGGATCCTACACCCTAGCCTCAAGTCGGCCATGTTCAAGGACGCCAAGGCCAATTACTCCCACGATGACTCGGCTAGCATACCAAGTACAAGCGGACCAAGCCATGGCAAGGAAGAGGAGTCCTCGACCATTGTCCCATACATGGACGAGTTCGTGAGGAAGTCGGACCTTGACGCACTCATCAAAGCCCTTAAGGGCTCCGGTATTTCACCCTATTACTCTCTTAGTGCTCAAAACATAGACATTAAACCATAGAAGCCTATTATTGTTGATTCAGGTGCTTCTCATCATATGATTAGTAACTTGGATTTAATTAGTAATGTTAAACCGGCTTTAGGTAATGTCATTATTGCAAATGGGAGTGAAATTCCTATAGAAGGGTTAGGAAATCTTAAGTTGTTTGATAGTGATTCTCAAGCTCTTTATATGCCTAGTTTTACTTCCAATCTTATATCCGTTAAACGCATTGCTTGTGATTTGAATTGCAAGGTTATTTTCAGTCCTAATGATGTGATTTTTCAGGATATTAAGAGTGAGAAGGTCATTGGAAAAGGGGTCACAAGAGGGGACCTCTATGTTCTTGAAGAATTTTATTTCAAAAACTCTATTTCTACTTCTACTTCTCTTTGTCATGCTTTTAAATCGGTTATAGCGGAGGTTAACAATGTTATTTGGCATTTTAGACTTGGTCATCCTCATTTGAATGCTTTAAAAACTATTTTCCCTAATGTTGTTTTTGATCATCAAACTTGTCAGGCTTGTATTTTGGGCAAACATTGTAGAACCGTATTTTCAAAATCCAAAATGTGTTACAAACCTTTTGAATTGGTCCACTCGGACGTTTGGTCCTCTCCTTGCAAATCTAGGGATAATCAAGCTTATTTTGTCACATTTATAGATGAAAGCTCTAAATACACTTGGGTTACACTTTTACAAACTAAAGATAGGGTATTAGAGGCTTTTAAAAACTTTCAAAACTATGTGACTAACCATTACAATGCTAAGATTAAAACCTTTAGGTCGGATAATGGGGGAGAGTACACAAGCCGAGCATTCAAAGAACACATAGCCAACCATGGGATTCTTCACCAAACCACATGCCCATATACACCGCAACAAAACGGTGTGGCCGAGAGGAAGAATAGGCATCTCATGGAGGTCACACGGTCAATGATGTTCCACATGAACATCCCAAAACGGTTTTGGTCGGATGGTGTTTTAACCGCGTGTTATCTCATCAACCGAACCCCTACTCAAATCTTAAACAACCAATCTCCCTTTCAAGTTTTGAATAAGAGTAAGCCTATTCTTAACCATCTAAGAGTTTTTGGTTGTGTGTGTTTTGTTTTTGTGCCTAGTGAACAAAGGAACAAACTTGAAGCAAAGAGCATCAAGGCCATGTTCATAGGCTACTCCAACACACAAAAAGGATACAAATGCTATGTACACGAGACAAGAAGGGTCATAGTCTCAAGAGATGTCAAGTTCCTTGAAGGCAAAAGCTTCTATGAAGACAAGAATTAGGATAGTGTGAAGGACTTACCCGAGAAGGTCACGGATAGAGCCACAAGCCTAAGGAACCTAATGAAGAACCTTGGCATGAACTTTGAAGAAGAGCCAAGCCAAGACATACCAAATCAACAACCCACTCATCTTGATCATGAGGTGGAGAACATCAATGAGCAAGCCAACTCCGAACCTCAAGAGTCTAATGAGTCCGGGGGAGAATCAAGTGCTCATCAACAAACTACATCACAAGAAGACCAAGGACATGCTCAAGAGGATCATGATCAAGAAGTGGGTCAAGGAGGAAGTGTGCCACCGGAGCCGACTAGTGTTCAACCGGAGCCGACTCTAAGGAGAAGCACTAGGGTAAAGAAGCATCCATCTAATTGGGTAAACACAAGGGTCTACTACAATAGCAAGGCGGTGGCCCATCCTACTCAAGCAACATTCTCTCTTGCAAGAATTCTCAAGGAACACCGAGCCTTCCTTACCGCCATGGATCAACATGTGATACCAAGGACATATGAAGAAGCAATGAAGGAAGAAGTGTGGATCAATGCGGTTAGAGCCGAGAACAAGGCAATGGAAGTCAATGAAACCTTCTATGAAACTGATCTTCCCAAGGGCAAGAAGACCGTAAGCTCTAGATACGTGTTCACCATCAAGTACCCAAGCAATGGGGATATTGAAAGGCATAAGGCAAGACTTGTGGCAAGAGGCTTCACCCAAACCTATGGAGAGGATTACTTGGATACCTTTGCACCGGTGGCCAAACTTCACACGGTTAGGGTCATTCTATCCATGGCTACTAATTTATCTTGGGATCTCTTTCAAATGGATGTGAAGAACGCCTTTCTACAAGGAGAACTTGAGGAAGAGGTATACATGACTCCACCACCCGGAGTAGATATTACCCCCGGGAAAGTCTTAAGGTTAAGAAAGGCTATCTACGGTCTCAAGCAATCACCAAGAGCTTGGTACCACAAGCTTAGCTCAACATTGATGGAAAGAGGATTCAAGAGATCACAAGCCGAACACACACTCTTCACACTACAAAACCAAGAAGGTATAGTAGTAGTACTTGTATACGTAGATGACATCATCATCTCCGGAAACAACAAGGGAGGTATTCAAGAAACCAAGTCTTTTCTTAAGTCCAAATTTGATATTAAAGATCTTGGTTTGCTTAAGTACTTCCTTGGGATTGAAGTATGTAGATCAAAGGAAGGTTTATTTCTCTCCCAAAGGAAGTACACCCATGATGTTTTAAGTGTTGTCAATATGGCAGGTACCAAGGTGGCCAAGACACCTCTTGAAGACGGCTACAAGATCATTCAAGAGGATAGTGAAGACGATCAACCATACAAAGACCTTATGCTATATAGACAGCTAGTGGGAAATCTCATTTACCTTACCATCACTAGACCGGATCTATGCTTTTTCGTGAATCAAGTCTACCAACATATGCAAAGGCCGAAGCAACATCATTGGAACATGATCATGAGGATTTTGGGATACCTTAAGGGAACTTCAAGCTTGGGTATATGGATGGGTTGCAACAAAAGCACGGAGGTTGTTGGGTATTGTGACGCGGACTATGCCGGGAACCTAGAAGACAGGCGGTCTACCACCGGGTATTGTACTTTCATTGGAGGCGACCTTGTCACATGGAAGACAAAGAAGCAAAAGATAGTGTCTTGCTCAACCGCCGAAGCCGAGTATAGAGCCATGACGAAGCTAACTCAAGAACTCATGTGGCTAAAGAACTTGCTAGGGGATTTGGGTTTCAAGATTGAAGCACCAATGACCATGCATTGTGATAACCAAGCAGCCATCCACATAGCAACCAACTCGGTCTTCCATGAACGGACCAAGCACATAGAGGTGGATTGTCACAAGGTTAGAGAGCAAATGGTCAAAGGGACTATCCTACCGTGCTACACCAAAAGTGAAGACCAACTCGCGGACATCTTCACCAAATCAGCAAGCTTGAAAGTTTGTGAGTCCATCCTACCAAGACTAGGACTCACACGGGCTACCAAAGCCTAAGTCTCCAACCGCATAAGCTTGCACTCTTTTCCCTTAGGTGAGTTTTATCCCAAGTGGTTTTCTCACCAAGGTTTTAACGAGGCAAGGTTATGCGGGTTCCAGGCTTAGCCATTCCATTAGGCTAAGCTTGCGGGGGAGTGTTGAAAAGAGACCAAGGCTTTGCCCGGACACACTTGTCCACCAAGGCAAAGACCTAGCTTGTGATCAAAGGCAAAGACACAAGCTCTCTTTGGTTACCGTTACAAGAGGACAAGAGAAACAAAGGAAGGATCTAGAAGCCAAGTTACCGTTACGCAAAAGAGCCGTTGGGCGTGTGGAGTTCACGCCGTCCGTACCGTCACGGGTGGCTCTAAGGACGCGAGTCTAACCGAGGAGAAAGCGACATTTGGCACATTGAACCGAGATAGATGTGGACGGTTTTAGCATCTTCACATGATGCTATTTTTGATGCTATTCCTTTGTATATTTATCCTATTGTAACGACACAAAACAATTTAATCTAATATACTCTTTTCGGATTAAACCTCTTCTCTCTCTATTCTCTCTCTATTGTTCTTGAAGTTCTTCATGGAACTCAAGAACACAATCTTCTAAACTCCACTTTAATCTCACTAAAATTAACACATATAAGCACTCATGTTGCATGAAACTTGATTTAGAGTCCTAGAAACGCGTTGTTAGATGTTTCATAAGTTCGTCAAACTTGTACAAAGCTCATTGAGACACTTATAAGCACTCATGTTGTATGAAACTTGGTTTAGAGTCCTAGAACCCGCGTTGTTAGATGTTTCATATATTCGTCAAACTATTCAAAAGATCATTGAGACACTTATAATCACTCATGTTGCGTGAAACTTAGTTTAGAGTCCTAGAAACCGCGTTGTTAGATGTTTCATAAGTTCGTCAAACTTGTACAAAGCTCATTGAGACACTTATAAGCACTCATGTTGCATGAAACTTAGTTTAGAGTCTTAGAAACCGCGTTGTTAGATGTTTCATAAGTTCTTCAAATTAGTACAAAGCTCATTGATACACATATAAGCACTCATGTTGCATGAAACTTGGTTTAGAGTCCTAGAAACGCGTTGTTAGATGTTTCATAAGTTCGTCAAACTAGTACAAAGCTCATTGAGACACTTATAAGCACTCATGTTGCATGAAACTTGGTTTAGAGTCCTAGAAACGCTTTGTTAGATGTTTAATAAGTTCGTCAAACTTGTACAAAGCTCATTGAGACGCTTATAAGCACTCATGTTGCATGAAACTTTGTTTAGAGTCCAAGAAATGCGTTGTTAGATGTTTCATAAGTTTGTCAAACTTGTACAAAGCTCATTGAGACACTTATAAGCACTCATGTTGCATGAAACTTGGTTTAGAGTCCTAGAAACCTTGTTGTTAGATGTTTCATAAGTTCGTCAAACTAGTACAAAGCTCATTGAAACACTTATAAGCACTCATGTTGTATGAAACTTGGTTTAGAGTCCTAGAAAAGCGTTGTTAGATGTTTCATAAGTTCGTCAAACTTGTACAAAGATCATTGAGACACTTATAAGCACTCATGTTGTATTAAACTTGGTTTAGAGTCCTAGAAACGCATTGTTAAATGTTTCATAAGTTCGTCAAACTAGTATAAAGCTCATGGAGACACTTATAAGCACTCATGTTGAACGAAACTTGGTTTAGAGTCCTAGAAACGCGTTGTTAGATGTTTCATAAGTTCGTCAAACTTTTACAAAGCTCATTTAGACACTTATAAGCATTCATGTTGCATGAAACTTGGTTTAGAGTCCTAGAAACGCGTTGTTCGATGTTTCATAAGTTTGTCAAACTAGTACAAAGCTCATTGAGACACTTATAAGCACTCATGTTGCATGAAACTTGGTTTAGAGTCCTAGAAACGTGTTGTTAGATGTTTCATAAGTTCGTCAAACTAGTACAAAGCTCATTGAGACACTTATTAGCACTCATGTTGAACGAAACTTGGTTTAGAGTCCTAGAAACCGCGTTGTTAGATGTTTCATATGTTCGTCAAACTTGTACAAAGCTCATTTAGACAGTTATAAGCACTCATGTTGCGTGAAACTTGATTTAGAGTCCTAGAAACCGCGTTGTTAGATGTTTCACAAGTTTTTCAAACTTGTACAAAGCTCATTGAGTCACTTATAAGCACTCATGTTGCATGAAACTTGGTTTAGAGTCCTAGAAATTGCGTTGTTAGATGTTTCATAATTTCGTCAAACTAGTACAAAGCTCATTGAGACATATATAAGCACTCATGTTGCATGAATCTTGGTTTAGATTCCTAGAAACCGCGTTGTTAGTTGTTTCATATGTTCGTCAAACTTGTACTAAGCTCATTGAGACACTTATAAGCACTCATGTTGCATGAAACTTGGTTTAGAGTCCTAGAAACGCGTTGTTAGACGTTTCATAAGTTCGTTAAACTAGTACAAAGCTCATTGAGACACTTATAAGCCCTCATGTTGCATGAAACTTGGTTTAGAGTCCTAGAAACGAGTTGTTAGACGTTTCATAAGTTCGTAAAACTTGTACAAAGCTTATTGAGACACTTATTAGCACTCATGTTGAATCAAACTTGGTTTAGAGTCCTAGAAACGCGTTGTTAGATGTTTCATAAGTTCGTCAAACTAGTACAAAGCTCATTGAGACACTTATAAGCACTCATGTTGTATGAAACTTGGTTTAGCGTCCTAGAAATGCATTGTTAAATGTTTCATAAGTTTGTCAAACTAGTACAAAGCTCATTGAGACAATTATAAGCACTCATGTTGCATGAAACTTGGTTTAGAGTCCTAGAAACGCGTTGTTAGATATTTCATAAGTTTTTCAAACGTGTACAAAGCTCATTGAGACACTTATAAGCATTCATGTTGTATGAAACTTGGTTTAGAGTCCTAGAACACGCGTTGTTAGATGTTTCATATGTTCGTCAAACTAGTCAAAAGCTCATTGAGACACTTATAAGCACTCATGTTGCATGAAACTTAGTTTAGAGTCCTAGAAACCGCGTTGTTAGATGTTTCATAAGTTCGTCAAACTAGTACAAAGCTCATTGAGACACTTATAAGCACTCATGTTGCATGAAACTTGGTTAGAGTCCTAGAAACGCATTGTTAGATGTTTCATAAGTTCGTCAAACTTGTGCAAAGCTCATTGAGACAATTATAAGCACTCATGTTGCATGAAACTTGGTTTAGAGTCCTAGAAACGCGTTGTTAGATGTTTCATAAGTTCGTAAAACTTGTACAAAGCTCATTTAGACACTTATAAGCACTCATGTTGCATGAAACTTGGTTTAGAGTCCTAGAAACCGCGTTGTTAGTGTTAGATTTAGGTGAGAATAGTAGAAGTAATGAAGAGAATGAGAAGGATTCGGTTTAGTATGATGTTCTTGTGTTCATGAAGAACACAAAGAACTAGAGAGAGAGAGTAAAGATAGCTTAGATTTCATTTCATTAAGTGTGTTAAGAACTCTATTACACAAAGAGAATACATATATCAAACATAAGGGAAAGGAGGAGAAGCTCCAACGGCTATAATTCAAAAGGGAGCGATCCTTTGTTCCTTGGTCCATAGCCGGCGATTGTACGGCCGCGTGGTCTCCAAGCGCCAACGGCTCTTTTCTCCAACGGCACGTGGTCTCCAATCGCCAACGGCTCTTTTAGATACTTCTCATTTGTTTTCTTTGCAATGGTAACAAGATAGCATGGGACTTCTACTTCGGTCACACGCTAGGCCATTGCCTTGGTGGACAATACTTGCCCGGGCAATGCCTTGGTCTCTTTTACAGTTAGATGTTTCATAACTTTTTCAAACTTGTACAAAACTCATTGACACACTTATAAGCACTCATGTTGCATGAAACTTGGTTTAGAGTCTTAGAAATCGCGTTGTTAGATGTTTCATAAGTTCGTCAAACCAGTACAAAGCTCATTGAGACATTTATAAGCACTCATGTTGCATGAAACCTGGTGTAGAGTCCTAGAAACGCGTTGTTAGATGTTTCATAAGTTCGTCAAACTTGTACAAAGCTCATTGAGACACTTATAAGCACTCATGTTGCATGAAACTTGGTTTAGAGTCCTAGAAACGCGTTGTTAGATGTTTCATAAATTCGTCAAACTTGTACAAAGCTCATTGAGACGCTTATAAGCACTCATGTTGCATAAAACTTGGTTTAGAGTCCTAGAAACCGCGTTGTTAGATGTTTCATAAGTTAGTCAAACTTGTACAAAGCTCATTGAGACACTTATAAGCACTCGTGTTGCATGAAACTTCGTTTAGAATCTTAGAAACCGCGTTGTTAGATGTTTTATAAGTTCGTTAAACTAGTACAACGCTCATTGAGACACATATAAGCACTCATGTTGCATGAAACTTGGTTTAGAGTCCTAGAAACCGCGTTTTTAGATGTTTCATAAGTTCGTCAAACTAGTACAAAGCTTATTGAGACACTTATAAGCACTCATGTTGCATGAAACTTTGTTTAGAGTCCTAGAAACGCGTTGTTAGATGTTTCATAAGTTCGTCAAACAAGTACAAAGCTCATTGAGACACTTATAAGCACTCATGTTGCATGAAACTTGGTTTAGAGTCCTAGAAACTGCGTTGTTAGATATTTCATAATTTCGTCAAACTAGTACAAAGCTCATTGAGACACATATAAGCACTCATGTTGCATGAATCTTGGTTTAGAGTCCTAGAAACCGCGTTGTTAGTTGTTTCATATGTTCGTCAAACTTGTACAAAGCTCATTGAGACACTTATAAGCACTCATGTTGCATGAAACTTGGTTTAGAGTCCTAGAAACGCGTTGTTAGACGTTTCATAAGTTCGTTAAACTAGTACAAAGCTCTTTGAGACACTTATAAGCACTCATGTTGAATCAAACTTGGTTTAGAGTCCTAGAAACGCGTTGTTAGATGTTTCATAAGTTCGTCAAACTAGTACAAAGCTCATTGAGACACTTATAAGCACTCATGTTGTATGAAACTTGGTTTAGCGTCCTAGAAATGCATTGTTAAATGTTTCATAAGTTTGTCAAACTAGTACAAAGCTCATTGAGACAATTATAAGCACTCATGTTGCATGAAACTTGGTTTAGAGTCCTAGAAACGCGTTGTTAGATATTTCATAAGTTCGTCAAACTAGTACAAAGCTCATTGAGACACTTATAAGCACTCATGTTGATTGAAACTTGGTTTAGAGTCCTAGAAACGCGTTGTTAGATGTTTCATAAGTTCATCAAACTTGTACAAAGTTCATTGAGACACTTATAAACACTCATGTTGCATGAAACTTAATTTAGAGTCCTAGAAACGCGTTGTTAAATGTTTCATAGGTTCGTCTAACTAGTAAAAAGCTCATTGAGACACTTATAAGCACTCATATTGCATGAAACTTTGTTCAGAGTCCTAGAAATGCGTTGTTAGATGTTTCATAAGTTTGTCAAACTTGTACAAAGCTCATTGAAACACTTATAAGCACTCATGTTGTATTAAACTTGGTTTAGAGTCCTAGAAACGCATTGTTAAATGTTTCATAAGTTCGTCAAACTAGTACAAAGCTCATTGAGACACTTATAAGCACTCATGTTGAACGAAACTTGGTTTAAAGTCCTAGAAACGCGTTGTTAGATGTTTCATAAGTTCGTCAAACTTGTACAAAGCTCATTTAGAAACTTATAAGCATTCATGTTGCATGAAACTTAGTTTAGAGTCCTAGAAACGCGTTGTTCGATGTTTCATAAGTTCGTCAAACTAGTACAAAGCTCATTTAGACACTTATAAGCACTCATGTTGCATGAAACTTTGTTTAGAGTCCTAGAAACGTGTTGTTAGATGTTTCATAAGTTCGTCAAACTAGTACAAAACTCATTGAGACACTTATAAGCACTCATGTTGAACGAAACTTGGTTTAGAGTCCTAGAAACGTGTTGTTAGATGTTTCATAAGTTCGTCAAACTTGTACAAAGCTCATTTAGACACTTATAAGCAGTCATGTTGCATGAAACTTGGTTTAGAGTCCTAGAAACGCGTTGTTAGACGTTTCATAAGTTCGTTAAACTAGTACAAAGCTCATTGAGACACTTATATGCACTCATGTTGCATGAAACTTGGTTTAGAGTCCTAGAAACCAGTTGTTAGACGTTTCATAAGTTCGTAAAACTTGTACAAAGCTCTTTGAGACACTTATAAGCACTCATGTTGAATCAAACTTGGTTTAGAGTCCTAGAAACGCGTTGTTAGATGTTTCATAAGTTCGTCAAACTAGTACAAAGCTCATTGAGTTACTTATAAGCACTCATGTTGTATGAAACTTGGTTTAGCGTCCTAGAAATGCATTGTTAAATGTTTCATAAGTTTGTCAAACTAGTACAAAGCTCATTGAGACAATTATAAGCACTCATGTTGCATGAAACTTGGTTTAGAGTCCTAGAAACGCGTTGTTAGATATTTCATAAGTTCGTCAAACTAGTACAAAGCTCATTGAGACACTTATAAGCACTCATGTTGATTGAAACTTGGTTTAGAGTTCTAGAAACACGTTGTTAGATGTTTCATAAGTTCATCAATCTTGTACAAAGTTCATTGAGACACTTATAAACACTCATGTTGCATGAAACTTAATTTAGAGTCCTAGAAACGCGTTGTTAAATGTTTCATAGGTTCGTCAAACTAGTAAAAAGCTCATTGAGACACTTATAAGCACTCATGTTGCGTGAAACTTTGTTTAGAGTCCTAGAAATGCGTTGTTAGATGTTTCATAAGTTTGTCAAACTTGTACAAAGCTCATTGAGACGCTTATAAGCACTCATGTTGTATTAAACTTGGTTTAGAGTCCTAGAAACGCATTGTTAAATGTTTCATAAGTTCGTCAAACTAGTACAAAGCTCATTGAGACACTTATAAGCACTCATGTTGAACGAAACTTGGTTTAAAGTCCTAGAAACGCGTTGTTAGATGTTTCATAAGTTCGTCAAACTTGTACAAAAAGCTCATTTAGACACTTATAAGCATTCATGTTGCATGAAACTTGGTTTAGAGTCCTAGAAACGCGTTGTTCGATGTTTCATAAGTTCGTCAAACTAGTACAAAGCTCATTAAGACACTTATAAGCACTCATGTTGCATGAAACTTGGTTTAGAGTCCTAGAAACGTGTTGTTAGATGTTTCATAAGTTCGTCAAACTAGTACAAAGCTCATTGAGACACTTATAAGCACTCATGTTGAACGAAACTTGGTTTAGAGTCCTAGAAACGCGTTGTTAGATGTTTCATAAGTTCGTCAAACTTGTACAAAGCTCATTTAGACACTTATAAGCACTCATGTTGCATGAAACTTGGTTTAGAGTCCTAGAAACGCGTTGTTAGACGTTTCATAAGTTCGTTAAACTAGTACAAAGCTCATTGAGACACTTATATGCACTCATGTTGCATGAAACTTGGTTTAGAGTCCTAGAAACGAGTTGTTAGACGTTTCATAAGTTCGTAAAACTTGTACAAAGCTCTTTGAGACACTTATAAGCACTCACGTTGAATCAAACTTGGTTTAGAGTCCTAGAAACGCGTTGTTAGATGTTTCATAAGTTCGTCAAACTAGTACAAAGCTCATTGAGACACTTATAAGCACTCATGTTGTATGAAACTTGGTTTAGCGTCCTAAAAATGCATTGTTAAATGTTTCATAAGTTTGTCAAACTAGTACAAAGCTCATTGAGACAATTATAAGCACTCATGTTGCATGAAACTTGGTTTAGAGTCCTAGAAACGCGTTGTTAGATATTTCATAAGTTCGTCAAACTAGTACAAAGCTCATTGAGACACTTATAAGCACTCATGTTGATTGAAACTTGGTTTAGAGTCCTAGAAACACGTTGTTAGATGTTTCATAAGTTCATCAAACTTGTACAAAGTTCATTGAGACACTTATAAACACTCATGTTGCATGAAACTTAATTTAGAGTCCTAGAAACGCATTGTTAAATGTTTCATAGGTTCGTCAAACTAGTAAAAAGCTCATTGAGACACTTATAAGCACTCATGTTGCATGAAACTTTGTTTAGAGTCCTAGAAATGCGTTGTTAGATGTTTCATAAGTTTGTCAAACTTGTACAAAGCTCATTGAGACACTTATAAGCACTCATATTGTATTAAACTTGGTTTAGAGTCCTAGAAACGCATTGTTAAATGTTTCATAAGTTCGTCAAACTAGTACAAAGCTAATTGAGACACTTATAAGCACTCATGTTGAACGAAACTTGGTTTAAAGTCCTAGAAACGCGTTGTTAGATGTTTCATAAGTTCGTCAAACTTGTACAAAGCTCATTTAGACACTTATAAGCATTCATGTTGCATGAAACTTGGTTTAGAGTCCTAGAAAAGCGTTGTTCGATGTTTCATAAGTTCGTCAAACTAGTACAAAGCTCATTAAGTCACTTATAAGCACTCATGTTGCATGAAACTTGGTTTAGAGTCCTAGAAACGTGTTGTTAGATGTTTCATAAGTTCTTCAAACTAGTACAAAGCTCATTGAGACACTTATAAGCACTCATGTTGAACGAAACTTGGTTAAGAGTCCTAGAAACGCGTTGTTAGATGTTTCATAAGTTCGTCAAACTTGTACAAAGCTCATTTAGACACTTATAAGCACTCATGTTGCATGAAACTTGGTTTAGAGTCCTAGAAACGCGTTGTTAGACGTTTCATAAGTTCGTTAAACTAGTACAAAGCTCATTGAGACACTTATATGCACTCATGTTGCATGAAACTTGGTTTAGAGTCCTAGAAACGAGTTGTTAGACGTTTCATAAGTTCGTAGAACTTGTACAAAGCTCTTTGAGACACTTATAAGCACTCATGTTGAATCAAACTTGGTTTAGAGTCCTAGAAACGCGTTGTTAGATGTTTCATAAGTTCGTCAAACTAGTACAAAGCTCATTGAGACACTTATAAGCACTCATGTTGTATGAAACTTGGTTTAGCGTCCTAGAAATGCATTGTTAAATGTTTCATAAGTTTGTCAAACTAGTACAAAGCTCATTGAGACAATTATAAGCACTCATGTTGCATGAAACTTGGTTTAGAGTCCTAGAAACGCGTTGTTAGATATTTCATAAGTTCGTCAAACTAGTACAAAGCTCATTGAGACACTTATAAGCACTCATGTTGATTGAAACTTGGTTTAGAGTCCTAGAAACACGTTGTTAGATGTTTCATAAGTTCATCAAACTTGTACAAAGTTCATTGAGACACTTATAAACACTCATGTTGCATGAAACTTAATTTAGTGTCCTAGAAACGCATTGTTAAATGTTTCATAGGTTCGTCAAACTAGTAAAAAGCTCATTGAGACACTTATAAGCACTCATGTTGCATGAAACTTTGTTTAGAGTCCTAGAAATGCGTTGTTAGATGTTTCATAAGTTTGTCAAACTTGTACAAAGCTCATTGAGACACTTATAAGCACTCATGTTGTATTAAACTTGGTTTAGAGTCCTAGAAACGCATTGTTAAATGTTTCATAAGTTCGTCAAACTAGTACAAAGCTAATTGAGACACTTATAAGCACTCATTTTGAACGAAACTTGGTTTAAAGTCCTAGAAACGCGTTGTTAGATGTTTCATAAGTTCGTCAAACTTGTACAAAGCTCATTTAGACACTTATAAGCATTCATGTTGCATGAAACTTGGTTTAGAGTCCTAGAAACGCGTTGTTCTATGTTTCATAAGTTCGTCAAACTAGTACAAAGCTCATTAAGACACTTATAAGCACTCATGTTGCATGAAACTTGGTTTAGAGTCCTAGAAACGTGTTGTTAGATGTTTCATAAGTTCGTCAAACTAGTACAAAGCTCATTGAGACACTTATAAGCACTCATGTTGAACGAAACTTGGTTTAGAGTCCTAGAAACGCGTTGTTAGATGTTTCATAAGTTCGTCAAACTTGTACAAAGCTCATTTAGACACTTATAAGCACTCATGTTGCATGAAACTTGGTTTAGAGTCCTAGAAACCGCGTTGTTAGATGTTTCATAAGTTTTTCAAACTTGTACAAAGCTCATTGAGACACTTATAAGCACTCATGTTGCATGAAACTTGGTTTAGAGTCTTAGAAATCGCGTTGTTAGATGTTTCATAAGTTCGTCAAACCAGTACAAAGCTCATTGAGACATTTATAAGCACTCATGTTGCATGAAACTTGGTGTAGAGTCCTAGAAACGCGTTGTTAGATGTTTCATAAGTTCGTCAAACTTGTACAAAGCTCATTGAGACACTTATAAGCACTCATGTTGCATGAAACTTGGTTTAGAGTCCAAGAAACGCGTTGTTAGATGTTTCATAAGTTCGTCAAACAAGTACAAAGTTCATCAAGACACTTATAAGAATTCATGTATCATGAAACTTGGTTTAGAGTCCTAGAAACGCGTTGTTAGATGTTTCATAAATTTATCAAACTTGTACAAAGCTCATCGAGACACTTATAAGCACTCATGTGGAATGAAACATGGTTTAGAGTCCTAGAAACGTGTTGTTAGATGTTTCATAATTTCGTCAAACTAGTACAAAGCTCATTGAGACACATATAAGCACTCATGTTGCATGAATCTTGGTTTAGAGTCCTAGAAACCGCGTTGTTAGTTGTTTCATATGTTCGTCAAACTTGTACAAAGCTCATTGAGACACTTATAAGCACTCGTGTTGCATGAAACTTGGTTTAGAGTCCTAGAAACGCGTTGTTAGACGTTTCATAAGTTCGTTAAACTAGTACAAAGCTCATTGAGACACTTACATGCACTCATGTTGCATGAAACTTGGTTTAAAGTCCTAGAAACTGCGTTGTTAGATGTTTCATAATTTCGTCAAACTAGTACAAAGCTCATTGAGACACATATAAGCACTCATGTTGCGTGAATCTTGGTTTAGAGTCCTAGAAACCGCGTTGTTAGATATTTCATAAGTTCGTCAAACTAGTACAAAGCTCATTGAGACACTTATAAGCACTCATGTTGATTGAAACTTGGTTTAGAGTCCTAGAAACGCGTTGTTAGATGTTTCATAAGTTCATCAAACTTGTACAAAGTTCAATGAGACACTTATAAACACTCATGTTGCATGAAACTTAATTTAGAGTCCTAGAAACGCGTTGTTAAATGTTTCATAGGTTCGTCTAACTAGTAAAAAGCTCATTAAGACACTTATAAGCACTCATGTTGCATGAAACTTTGTTCAGAGTCCTAGAAATGCGTTGTTAGATGTTTCATAAGTTTGTCAAACTTTTACAAAGCTCATTGAAACACTTATAAGCACTCATGTTGTATTAAACTTGGTTTAGAGTCCTAGAAACGCATTGTTAAATGTTTCATAAGTTCGTCAAACTAGTACAAAGCTCATTGAGACACTTATAAGCACTCATGTTGAACGAAACTTGGTTTAAAGTCCTAGAAACGCGTTGTTAGATGTTTCATAAGTTCGTCAAACTTGTACAAAGCTCATTTAGACACTTATAAGCATTCATGTTGCATGAAACTTGGTTTAGAGTCCTAGAAACGCGTTGTTCGATGTTTCATAAGTTCGTCAAACTAGTACAAAGCTCATTTAGACACTTATAAGCACTCATGTTGCATGAAACTTGGTTTAGAGTCCTAGAAACGTGTTGTTAGATGTTTCATAAGTTCGTCAAACTAGTACAAAGCTCATTGAGACACTTATAAGCACTCATGTTGAACGAAACTTGGTTTAGAGTCCTAGAAACGCGTTGTTAGATGTTTCATAAGTTCGTCAAACTTGTACAAAGCTCATTTAGACACTTATAAGCACTCATGTTGCATGAAACTTGGTTTAGAGTCCTAGAAACCGCGTTGTTAGATGTTTCATAAGTTTTTCAAACTTGTACAAAGCTCATTGAGACACTTATAAGCACTCATGTTGCATGAAACTTGGTTTAGAGTCTTAGAAATCGCGTTGTTAGATGTTTCATAAGTTCGTCAAACCAGTACAAAGCTCATTGAGACATTTATAAGCACTCATGTTGCATGAAACTTGGTGTAGAGTCCTAGAAACGCGTTGTTAGATGTTTCATAAGTTCGTCAAACTTGTACAAAGCTCATTGAGACACTTATAAGCACTCATGTTGCATGAAACTTGGTTTAGAGTCCAAGAAACGCGTTGTTAGATGTTTCATAAGTTCGTCAAACAAGTACAAAGTTCATCGAGACACTTATAAGAATTCATGTATCATGAAACTTGGTTTAGAGTCCTAGAAACGCGTTGTTAGATGTTTCATAAATTTATCAAACTTGTACAAAGCTCATCGAGACACTTATAAGCACTCATGTGGAATGAAACATGGTTTAGAGTCCTAGAAACGTGTTGTTAGATGTTTCATAATTTCGTCAAACTAGTACAAAGCTCATTAAGACACATATAAGCACTCATGTTGCATGAATCTTGGTTTAGAGTCCTAGAAACCGCGTTGTTAGTTGTTTCATATGTTCGTCAAACTTGTACAAAGCTCATTGAGACACTTATAAGCACTCGTGTTGCATGAAACTTGGTTTAGAGTCCTAGAAACGCGTTGTTAGACGTTTCATAAGTTCGTTAAACTAGTACAAAGCTCATTGAGACACTTACATGCACTCATGTTGCATGAAACTTGGTTTAAAGTCCTAGAAACTGCGTTGTTAGATGTTTCATAATTTCGTCAAACTAGTACAAAGCTCATTGAGACACTTATAAGCACTCATGTTGCGTGAATCTTGGTTTAGAGTCCTAGAAACCGCGTTGTTAGATATTTCATAAGTTCGTCAAACTAGTACAAAGCTCATTGAGACACTTATAAGCACTCATGTTGATTGAAACTTGGTTTAGAGTCCTAGAAACGCGTTGTTCGATGTTTCATAAGTTCATCAAACTAGTACAAAGCTCATTAAGACACTTATAAGCACTCATGTTGCATGAAACTTGGTTTAGAGTCCTAGAAACGCGTTGTTAAATGTTTCATAGGTTCGTCTAACTAGTACAAAGCTCATTGAGACACTTATAAGCACTCATGTTGCATGAAACTTGGTTTAGAGTCCTAGAAACGCGTTGTTAGATGTTTCATAAGTTTGTCAAACTTTTACAAAGCTCATTTAGACACTTATAAGCATTCATGTTGCATGAAACTTGGTTTAGAGTCCTAGAAACGCGTTGTTCGATGTTTCATAAGTTCGTCAAACTAGTACAAAGCTCATTAAGACACTTATAAGCACTCATGTTGCATGAAACTTGGTTTAGAGTCCTAGAAACGTGTTGTTAGATGTTTCATAAGTTCGTCAAACTAGTACAAAGCTCATTGAGACACTTATAAGCACTCATGTTGAACGAAACTTGGTGTAGAGTCCTAGAAACGCGTTGTTAGATGTTTCATAAGTTCGTCAAACTTGTACAAAGCTCATTGAGACACTTATAAGCACTCATGTTGCATGAAACTTGGTTTAGAGTCCAAGAAACGCGTTGTTAGATGTTTCATAAGTTCGTCAAACAAGTACAAAGTTCATCGAGACACTTATAAGAATTCATGTATCATGAAACTTGGTTTAGAGTCCTAGAAACGCGTTGTTAGATGTTTCATAAATTTATCAAACTTGTACAAAGCTCATCGAGACACTTATAAGCACTCATGTGGAATGAAACATGGTTTAGAGTCCTAGAAACGTGTTGTTAGATGTTTCATAATTTCGTCAAACTAGTACAAAGTTCATTGAGACACATATAAGCACTCATGTTGCATGAATCTTGGTTTAGAGTCCTAGAAACCGCGTTGTTAGTTGTTTCATATGTTCGTCAAACCTGTACAAAGCTCATTGAGACATTTATAAGCACTCGTGTTGCATGAAACTTGGTTTAGAGTCCTAGAAACGCGTTGTTAGACGTTTCATAAGTTCGTTAAACTAGTACAAAGCTCATTGAGACACTTACATGCACTCATGTTGCATGAAACTTGGTTTAAAGTCCTAGAAACTCGCGTTGTTAGATGTTTCATAATTTCGTCAAACTAGTACAAAGCTCATTGAGACACATATAAGCACTCATGTTGCGTGAATCTTGGTTTAGAGTCCTAGAAACCGCGTTGTTACATATTTCATAAGTTCGTCAAACTAGTACAAAGCTCATTGAGACACTTATAAGCACTCATGTTGATTGAAACTTGGTTTAGAGTCCTAGAAACGCGTTGTTAGATGTTTCATAAGTTCATCAAACTTGTACAAAGTTCATTGAGACACTTATAAACACTCATGTTGCATGAAACTTAATTTAGAGTCCTAGAAACGCGTTGTTAAATGTTTCATAGGTTCGTCTAACTAGTAAAAAGCTCATTGAGACACTTATAAGCACTCATGTTGCATGAAACTTTGTTCAGAGTCCTAGAAATGCGTTGTTAGATGTTTCATAAGTTTGTCAAACTTTTACAAAGCTCATTGAAACACTTATAAGCACTCATGTTGTATTAAACTTGGTTTAGAGTCCTAGAAACGCATTGTTAAATGTTTCATAAGTTCGTCAAACTAGTACAAAGCTCATTGAGACACTTATAAGCACTCATGTTGAACGAAACTTGGTTTAAAGTCCTAGAAACGCGTTGTTAGATGTTTCATAAGTTCGTCAAACTTGTACAAAGCTCATTTAGACACTTATAAGCATTCATGTTGCATGAAACTTGGTTTAGAGTCCTAGAAACGCGTTGTTCGATGTTTCATAAGTTCGTCAAACTAGTACAAAGCTCATTTAGACACTTATAAGCACTCATGTTGCATGAAACTTGGTTTAGAGTCCTAGAAACGTGTTGTTAGATGTTTCATAAGTTCGTCAAACTAGTACAAAGCTCATTGAGACACTTATAAGCACTCATGTTGAACGAAACTTGGTTTAGAGTCCTAGAAACGCGTTGTTAGATGTTTCATAAGTTCGTCAAACTTGTACAAAGCTCATTTAGACACTTATAAGCACTCATGTTGCATGAAACTTGGTTTAGAGTCCTAGAAACGCGTTGTTAGACGTTTCATAAGTTCGTTAAACTAGTACAAAGCTCATTGAGACACTTATATGCACTCATGTTGCATGAAACTTGGTTTAGAGTCCTAGAAACCAGTTGTTAGACTTTTCATAAGTTCGTAAAACTAGTACAAAGCTCTTTGAGACACTTATAAGCACTCATGTTGAATCAAACTTGGTTTAGAGTCCTAGAAACGCGTTGTTAGATGTTTCATAAGTTCGTCAAACTAGTACAAAGCTCATTGAGTTACTTATAAGCACTCATGTTGTATGAAACTTGGTTTAGCGTCCTAGAAATGCATTGTTAAATGTTTCATAAGTTTGTCAAACTAGTACAAAGCTCATTGAGACAATTATAAGCACTCATGTTGCATGAAACTTGGTTTAGAGTCCTAGAAACGCGTTGTTAGATATTTCATAAGTTCGTCAAACTAGTACAAAGCTCATTGAGACACTTATAAGCACTCATGTTGATTGAAACTTGGTTTAGAGTCCTAGAAACACGTTGTTAGATGTTTCATAAGTTCATCAAACTTGTACAAAGTTCATTGAGACACTTATAAACACTCATGTTGCATGAAACTTAATTTAGAGTCCTAGAAACGCGTTGTTAAATGTTTCATAGGTTCGTCAAACTAGTAAAAAGCTCATTGAGACACTTATAAGCACTCATGTTGCATGAAACTTTGTTTAGAGTCCTAGAAATGCGTTGTTAGATGTTTCATAAGTTTGTCAAACTTGTACAAAGCTCATTGAGACACTTATAAGCACTCATGTTGTATTAAACTTGGTTTAGAGTCCTAGAAACGCATTGTTAAATGTTTCATAAGTTCGTCAAACTAGTACAAAGCTAATTGAGACACTTATAAGCACTCATTTTGAACGAAACTTGGTTTAAAGTCCTAGAAACGCGTTGTTAGATGTTTCATAAGTTCGTCAAACTTGTACAAAGCTCATTTAGACACTTATAAGCATTCATGTTGCATGAAACTTGGTTTAGAGTCCTAGAAACGCGTTGTTCTATGTTTCATAAGTTCGTCAAACTAGTACAAAGCTCATTAAGACACTTATAAGCACTCATGTTGCATGAAACTTGGTTTAGAGTCCTAGAAACGTGTTGTTAGATGTTTCATAAGTTCGTCAAACTAGTACAAAGCTCATTGAGACACTTATAAGCACTCATGTTGAACGAAACTTGGTTTAGAGTCCTAGAAACGCGTTGTTAGATGTTTCATAAGTTCGTCAAACTTGTACAAAGCTCATTTAGACACTTATAAGCACTCATGTTGCATGAAACTTGGTTTAGAGTCCTAGAAACCGCGTTGTTAGATGTTTCATAAGTTTTTCAAACTTGTACAAAGCTCATTGAGACACTTATAAGCACTCATGTTGCATGAAACTTGGTTTAGAGTCTTAGAAATCGCGTTGTTAGATGTTTCATAAGTTCGTCAAACCAGTACAAAGCTCATTGAGACATTTATAAGCACTCATGTTGCATGAAACTTGGTGTAGAGTCCTAGAAACGCGTTGTTAGATGTTTCATAAGTTCGTCAAACTTGTACAAAGCTCATTGAGACACTTATAAGCACTCATGTTGCATGAAACTTGGTTTAGAGTCCAAGAAACGCGTTGTTAGATGTTTCATAAGTTCGTCAAACAAGTACAAAGTTCATCAAGACACTTATAAGAATTCATGTATCATGAAACTTGGTTTAGAGTCCTAGAAACGCGTTGTTAGATGTTTCATAAATTTATCAAACTTGTACAAAGCTCATCGAGACACTTATAAGCACTCATGTGGAATGAAACATGGTTTAGAGTCCTAGAAACGTGTTGTTAGATGTTTCATAATTTCGTCAAACTAGTACAAAGCTCATTGAGACACATATAAGCACTCATGTTGCATGAATCTTGGTTTAGAGTCCTAGAAACCGCGTTGTTAGTTGTTTCATATGTTCGTCAAACTTGTACAAAGCTCATTGAGACACTTATAAGCACTCGTGTTGCATGAAACTTGGTTTAGAGTCCTAGAAACGCGTTGTTAGACGTTTCATAAGTTCGTTAAACTAGTACAAAGCTCATTGAGACACTTACATGCACTCATGTTGCATGAAACTTGGTTTAAAGTCCTAGAAACTGCGTTGTTAGATGTTTCATAATTTCGTCAAACTAGTACAAAGCTCATTGAGACACATATAAGCACTCATGTTGCGTGAATCTTGGTTTAGAGTCCTAGAAACCGCGTTGTTAGATATTTCATAAGTTCGTCAAACTAGTACAAAGCTCATTGAGACACTTATAAGCACTCATGTTGATTGAAACTTGGTTTAGAGTCCTAGAAACGCGTTGTTAGATGTTTCATAAGTTCATCAAACTTGTACAAAGTTCAATGAGACACTTATAAACACTCATGTTGCATGAAACTTAATTTAGAGTCCTAGAAACGCGTTGTTAAATGTTTCATAGGTTCGTCTAACTAGTAAAAAGCTCATTGAGACACTTATAAGCACTCATGTTGCATGAAACTTTGTTCAGAGTCCTAGAAATGCGTTGTTAGATGTTTCATAAGTTTGTCAAACTTTTACAAAGCTCATTGAAACACTTATAAGCACTCATGTTGTATTAAACTTGGTTTAGAGTCCTAGAAACGCATTGTTAAATGTTTCATAAGTTCGTCAAACTAGTACAAAGCTCATTGAGACACTTATAAGCACTCATGTTGAACGAAACTTGGTTTAAAGTCCTAGAAACGCGTTGTTAGATGTTTCATAAGTTCGTCAAACTTGTACAAAGCTCATTTAGACACTTATAAGCATTCATGTTGCATGAAACTTGGTTTAGAGTCCTAGAAACGCGTTGTTCGATGTTTCATAAGTTCGTCAAACTAGTACAAAGCTCATTTAGACACTTATAAGCACTCATGTTGCATGAAACTTGGTTTAGAGTCCTAGAAACGTGTTGTTAGATGTTTCATAAGTTCGTCAAACTAGTACAAAGCTCATTGAGACACTTATAAGCACTCATGTTGAACGAAACTTGGTTTAGAGTCCTAGAAACGCGTTGTTAGATGTTTCATAAGTTCGTCAAACTTGTACAAAGCTCATTTAGACACTTATAAGCACTCATGTTGCATGAAACTTGGTTTAGAGTCCTAGAAACCGCGTTGTTAGATGTTTCATAAGTTTTTCAAACTTGTACAAAGCTCATTGAGACACTTATAAGCACTCATGTTGCATGAAACTTGGTTTAGAGTCTTAGAAATCGCGTTGTTAGATGTTTCATAAGTTCGTCAAACCAGTACAAAGCTCATTGAGACATTTATAAGCACTCATGTTGCATGAAACTTGGTGTAGAGTCCTAGAAACGCGTTGTTAGATGTTTCATAAGTTCGTCAAACTTGTACAAAGCTCATTGAGACACTTATAAGCACTCATGTTGCATGAAACTTGGTTTAGAGTCCAAGAAACGCGTTGTTAGATGTTTCATAAGTTCGTCAAACAAGTACAAAGTTCATCGAGACACTTATAAGAATTCATGTATCATGAAACTTGGTTTAGAGTCCTAGAAACGCGTTGTTAGATGTTTCATAAATTTATCAAACTTGTACAAAGCTCATCGAGACACTTATAAGCACTCATGTGGAATGAAACATGGTTTAGAGTCCTAGAAACGTGTTGTTAGATGTTTCATAATTTCGTCAAACTAGTACAAAGCTCATTAAGACACATATAAGCACTCATGTTGCATGAATCTTGGTTTAGAGTCCTAGAAACCGCGTTGTTAGTTGTTTCATATGTTCGTCAAACTTGTACAAAGCTCATTGAGACACTTATAAGCACTCGTGTTGCATGAAACTTGGTTTAGAGACCTAGAAACGCGTTGTTAGACGTTTCATAAGTTCGTTAAACTAGTACAAAGCTCATTGAGACACTTACATGCACTCATGTTGCATGAAACTTGGTTTAAAGTCCTAGAAACTGCGTTGTTAGATGTTTCATAATTTCGTCAAACTAGTACAAAGCTCATTGAGACACTTATAAGCACTCATGTTGCGTGAATCTTGGTTTAGAGTCCTAGAAACCGCGTTGTTAGATATTTCATAAGTTCGTCAAACTAGTACAAAGCTCATTGAGACACTTATAAGCACTCATGTTGATTGAAACTTGGTTTAGAGTCCTAGAAACGCGTTGTTCGATGTTTCATAAGTTCATCAAACTAGTACAAAGCTCATTAAGACACTTATAAGCACTCATGTTGCATGAAACTTGGTTTAGAGTCCTAGAAACGCGTTGTTAAATGTTTCATAGGTTCGTCTAACTAGTACAAAGCTCATTGAGACACTTATAAGCACTCATGTTGCATGAAACTTGGTTTAGAGTCCTAGAAACGCGTTGTTAGATGTTTCATAAGTTTGTCAAACTTTTACAAAGCTCATTTAGACACTTATAAGCATTCATGTTGCATGAAACTTGGTTTAGAGTCCTAGAAACGCGTTGTTCGATGTTTCATAAGTTCGTCAAACTAGTACAAAGCTCATTAAGACACTTATAAGCACTCATGTTGCATGAAACTTGGTTTAGAGTCCTAGAAACGTGTTGTTAGATGTTTCATAAGTTCGTCAAACTAGTACAAAGCTCATTGAGACACTTATAAGCACTCATGTTGAACGAAACTTGGTGTAGAGTCCTAGAAACGCGTTGTTAGATGTTTCATAAGTTCGTCAAACTTGTACAAAGCTCATTGAGACACTTATAAGCACTCATGTTGCATGAAACTTGGTTTAGAGTCCAAGAAACGCGTTGTTAGATGTTTCATAAGTTCGTCAAACAAGTACAAAGTTCATCGAGACACTTATAAGAATTCATGTATCATGAAACTTGGTTTAGAGTCCTAGAAACGCGTTGTTAGATGTTTCATAAATTTATCAAACTTGTACAAAGCTCATCGAGACACTTATAAGCACTCATGTGGAATGAAACATGGTTTAGAGTCCTAGAAACGTGTTGTTAGATGTTTCATAATTTCGTCAAACTAGTACAAAGTTCATTGAGACACATATAAGCACTCATGTTGCATGAATCTTGGTTTAGAGTCCTAGAAACCGCGTTGTTAGTTGTTTCATATGTTCGTCAAACCTGTACAAAGCTCATTGAGACATTTATAAGCACTCGTGTTGCATGAAACTTGGTTTAGAGTCCTAGAAACGCGTTGTTAGACGTTTCATAAGTTCGTTAAACTAGTACAAAGCTCATTGAGACACTTACATGCACTCATGTTGCATGAAACTTGGTTTAAAGTCCTAGAAACTGCGTTGTTAGATGTTTCATAATTTCGTCAAACTAGTACAAAGCTCATTGAGACACATATAAGCACTCATGTTGCGTGAATCTTGGTTTAGAGTCCTAGAAACCGCGTTGTTACATATTTCATAAGTTCGTCAAACTAGTACAAAGCTCATTGAGACACTTATAAGCACTCATGTTGATTGAAACTTGGTTTAGAGTCCTAGAAACGCGTTGTTAGATGTTTCATAAGTTCATCAAACTTGTACAAAGTTCATTGAGACACTTATAAACACTCATGTTGCATGAAACTTAATTTAGAGTCCTAGAAACGCGTTGTTAAATGTTTCATAGGTTCGTCTAACTAGTAAAAAGCTCATTGAGACACTTATAAGCACTCATGTTGCATGAAACTTTGTTCAGAGTCCTAGAAATGCGTTGTTAGATGTTTCATAAGTTTGTCAAACTTTTACAAAGCTCATTGAAACACTTATAAGCACTCATGTTGTATTAAACTTGGTTTAGAGTCCTAGAAACGCATTGTTAAATGTTTCATAAGTTCGTCAAACTAGTACAAAGCTCATTGAGACACTTATAAGCACTCATGTTGAACGAAACTTGGTTTAAAGTCCTAGAAACGCGTTGTTAGATGTTTCATAAGTTCGTCAAACTTGTACAAAGCTCATTTAGACACTTATAAGCATTCATGTTGCATGAAACTTGGTTTAGAGTCCTAGAAACGCGTTGTTCGATGTTTCATAAGTTCGTCAAACTAGTACAAAGCTCATTTAGACACTTATAAGCACTCATGTTGCATGAAACTTGGTTTAGAGTCCTAGAAACGTGTTGTTAGATGTTTCATAAGTTCGTCAAACTAGTACAAAGCTCATTGAGACACTTATAAGCACTCATGTTGAACGAAACTTGGTTTAGAGTCCTAGAAACGCGTTGTTAGATGTTTCATAAGTTCGTCAAACTTGTACAAAGCTCATTTAGACACTTATAAGCACTCATGTTGCATGAAACTTGGTTTAGAGTCCTAGAAACGCGTTGTTAGACGTTTCATAAGTTCGTTAAACTAGTACAAAGCTCATTGAGACACTTATATGCACTCATGTTGCATGAAACTTGGTTTAGAGTCCTAGAAACCAGTTGTTAGACTTTTCATAAGTTCGTAAAACTAGTACAAAGCTCTTTGAGACACTTATAAGCACTCATGTTGAATCAAACTTGGTTTAGAGTCCTAGAAACGCGTTGTTAGATGTTTCATAAGTTCGTCAAACTAGTACAAAGCTCATTGAGTTACTTATAAGCACTCATGTTGTATGAAACTTGGTTTAGCGTCCTAGAAATGCATTGTTAAATGTTTCATAAGTTTGTCAAACTAGTACAAAGCTCATTGAGACAATTATAAGCACTCATGTTGCATGAAACTTGGTTTAGAGTCCTAGAAACGCGTTGTTAGATATTTCATAAGTTCGTCAAACTAGTACAAAGCTCATTGAGACACTTATAAGCACTCATGTTGATTGAAACTTGGTTTAGAGTCCTAGAAACACGTTGTTAGATGTTTCATAAGTTCATCAAACTTGTACAAAGTTCATTGAGACACTTATAAACACTCATGTTGCATGAAACTTAATTTAGAGTCCTAGAAACGCGTTGTTAAATGTTTCATAGGTTCGTCAAACTAGTAAAAAGCTCATTGAGACACTTATAAGCACTCATGTTGCATGAAACTTTGTTTAGAGTCCTAGAAATGCGTTGTTAGATGTTTCATAAGTTTGTCAAACTTGTACAAAGCTCATTGAGACACTTATAAGCACTCATGTTGTATTAAACTTGGTTTAGAGTCCTAGAAACGCATTGTTAAATGTTTCATAAGTTCGTCAAACTAGTATAAAGCTCATTGAGACACTTATAAGCACTCATGTTGAACGAAACTTGGTTTAAAGTCCTAGAAACGCGTTGTTAGATGTTTCATAAGTTCGTCAAACTTGTACAAAGCTCATTTAGACACTTATAAGCATTCATGTTGCATGAAACTTGGTTTAGAGTCCTAGAAACGCGTTGTTCGATGTTTCATAAGTTCGTCAAACTAGTACAAAGCTCATTAAGACACTTATAAGCACTCATGTTGCATGAAACTTGGTTTAGAGTCCTAGAAACGTGTTGTTAGATGTTTCATAAGTTCGTCAAACTAGTACAAAGCTCATTGAGACACTTATAAGCACTCATGTTGAACGAAACTTGGTTTAGAGTCCTAGAAACGCGTTGTTAGATGTTTCATAAGTTCGTCAAACTTGTACAAAGCTCATTTAGACACTTATAAGCACTCATGTTGCATGAAACTTGGTTTAGAGTCCTAGAAACGCGTTGTTAGACGTTTCATAAGTTCGTTAAACTAGTACAAAGCTCATTGAGACACTTATATGCACTCATGTTGCATGAAACTTGGTTTAGAGTCCTAGAAACGAGTTGTTAGACGTTTCATAAGTTCGTAAAACTTGTACAAAGCTCTTTGAGACACTTATAAGCACTCATGTTGAATCAAACTTGGTTTAGAGTCCTAGAAACGCGTTGTTAGATGTTTCATAAGTTTGTCAAACTAGTACAAATCTCATTGAGACACTTATAAGCACTCATGTTGTATGAAACTTGGTTTAGCGTCCTAGAAATGCATTGTTAAATGTTTCATAAGTTTGTCAAACTAGTACAAAGCTCATTGAGACAATTATAAGCACTCATGTTGCATGAACCTTTGTTTAGAGTCCTAGAAACGCGTTGTTAGATATTTCATAAGTTCGTCAAACTAGTACAAAGCTCATTGAGACACTTATAAGCACTCATGTTGATTGAAACTTGGTTTAGAGTCCTAGAAACACGTTGTTAGATGTTTCATAAGTTCATCAAACTTGTACAAAGTTCATTGAGACACTTATAAACACTCATGTTGCATGAAACTTAATTTAGAGTCCTAGAAACGCATTGTTAAATGTTTCATAGGTTCGTCAAACTAGTAAAAAGCTCGTTGAGACACTTATAAGCACTCATGTTGCATGAAACTTTGTTTAGAGTCCTAGAAATGCGTTGTTAGATGTTTCATAAGTTTGTCAAACTTGTACAAAGCTCATTGAGACACTTATAAGCACTCATGTTGTATTAAACTTGGTTTAGAGTCCTAGAAACGCATTGTTAAATGTTTCATAAGTTCGTCACACTAGTACAAAGCTCATTGAGACACTTATAAGCACTCATGTTGAACGAAACTTGGTTTAAAGTCCTAGAAACGCGTTGTTAGATGTTTCATAAGTTCGTCAAACTTGTACAAAGCTCATTTAGACACTTATAAGCATTCATGTTGCATGAAACTTGGTTTAGAGTCCTAGAAACGCGTTGTTCGATGTTTCATAAGTTCGTCAAACTAGTACAAAGCTCATTAAGACACTTATAAGCACTCATGTTGCATGAAACTTGGTTTAGAGTCCTAGAAACGTGTTGTTAGATGTTTCATAAGTTCGTCAAACTAGTACAAAGCTCATTGAGACACTTATAAGCACTCATGTTGAACGAAACTTGGTTTAGAGTCCTAGAAACGCGTTGTTAGATGTTTCATAAGTTCGTCAAACTTGTACAAAGCTCATTTAGACACTTATAAGCACTCATGTTGCATGAAACTTGGTTTAGAGTCCTAGAAACCGCGTTGTTAGACGTTTCATAAGTTCGTTAAACTAGTACAAAGCTCATTGAGACACTTATATGCACTCATGTTGCATGAAACTTGGTTTAGAGTCCTAGAAACGAGTTGTTAGACGTTTCATAAGTTCGTAAAACTTGTACAAAGGTCTTTGAGACACTTATAAGCACTCATGTTGAATCAAACTTGGTTTAGAGTCCTAGAAACGCGTTGTTAGATGTTTCATAAGTTCGTCAAACTAGTACAAAGCTCATTGAGACACTTATAAGCACTCATGTTGTATGAAACTTGGTTTAGCGTCCTAGAAATGCATTGTTAAATGTTTCATAAGTTTGTCAAACTAGTACAAAGCTCATTGAGACAATTATAAGCACTCATGTTGCATGAAACTTAGTTTAGAGTCCTAGAAACCGCGTTGTTAGATGTTTCATAAGTTCGTCAAACTAGTACAAAGCTCATTGAGACACTTATAAGCACTCATGTTGCATGAAACTTGGTTTAGAGTCCTAGAAACGCATTGTTAGATGTTTCATAAGTTCGTCAAACTTGTGCAAAGCTCATTGAGACAATTATAAGCACTCATGTTGCATGAAACTTGGTTTAGAGTCCTAGAAACGCGTTGTTAGATGTTTCATAAGTTCGTCAAACTAGTAAAAAGCTCATTGAGACACTTATAAGCACTCATGTTGCATGAAACTTTGTTTAGAGTCCTAGAAATGCGTTGTTAGATGTTTCATAAGTTTGTCAAACTTGTACAAAGCTCATTGAGACACTTATAAGCACTCATGTTGTATTAAACTTGGTTTAGAGTCCTAGAAACGCATTGTTAAATGTTTCATAAGTTCGTCAAACTAGTACAAAGCTCATTGAGACACTTATAAGCACTCATGTTGAACGAAACTTGGTTTAAAGTCCTAGAAACGCGTTGTTAGATGTTTCATAAGTTCGTCAAACTTGTACAAAGCTCATTTAGACACTTATAAGCATTCATGTTGCATGAAACTTGGTTTAGAGTCCTAGAAACGCGTTGTTCGATGTTTCATAAGTTCGTCAAACTAGTACAAAGCTCATTAAGACACTTATAAGCACTCATGTTGCATGAAACTTGGTTTAGAGTCCTAGAAACGTGTTGTTAGATGTTTCATAAGTTCGTCAAACTAGTACAAAGCTCATTGAGACACTTATAAGCACTCATGTTGAACGAAACTTGGTTTAGAGTCCTAGAAACGCGTTGTTAGATGTTTCATAAGTTCGACAAACTTGTACAAAGCGTTGTTAGATGTTTCATTTAGACACTTATAAGCACTCATGTTGCATGAAACTTGGTTTAGAGTCCTAGAAACCGCGTTGTTAGACGTTTCATAAGTTCGTTAAACTAGTACAAAGCTCATTGAGACACTTATATGCACTCATGTTGCATGAAACTTGGTTTAGAGTCCTAGAAACGAGTTGTTAGACGTTTCATAAGTTCGTAAAACTTGTACAAAGGTCTTTGAGACACTTATAAGCACTCATGTTGAATCAAACTTGGTTTAGAGTCCTAGAAACGCGTTGTTAGATGTTTCATAAGTTCGTCAAACTAGTACAAAGCTCATTGAGACACTTATAAGCACTCATGTTGTATGAAACTTGGTTTAGCGTCCTAGAAATGCATTGTTAAATGTTTCATAAGTTTGTCAAACTAGTACAAAGCTCATTGAGACAATTATAAGCACTCATGTTGCATGAAACTTTGTTTAGAGTCCTAGAAACGCGTTGTTAGATATTTCATAAGTTCGTCAAACTAGTACAAAGCTCATTGAGACACTTATAAGCACTCATGTTGATTGAAACTTGGTTTAGAGTCCTAGAAACACGTTGTTAGATGTTTCATAAGTTCATCAAACTTGTACAAAGTTCATTGAGACACTTATAAACACTCATGTTGCATGAAACTTAATTTAGAGTCCTAGAAACGCATTGTTAAATGTTTCATAGGTTCGTCAAACTAGTAAAAAGCTCATTGAGACACTTATAAGCACTCATGTTGCATGAAACTTTGTTTAGAGTCCTAGAAATGCGTTGTTAGATGTTCCATAAGTTTGTCAAACTTGTACAAAGCTCATTGAGACACTTATAAGCACTCATGTTGTATTAAACTTGGTTTAGAGTCCTAGAAACGCATTGTTAAATGTTTCATAAGTTCGTCAAACTAGTACAAAGCTCATTGAGACACTTATAAGCACTCATGTTGAACGAAACTTGGTTTAAAGTCCTAGAAACGCGTTGTTAGATGTTTCATAAGTTCGTCAAACTTGTACAAAGCTCATTTAGACACTTATAAGCATTCATGTTGCATGAAACTTGGTTTAGAGTCCTAGAAACGCGTTGTTCGATGTTTCATAAGTTCGTCAAACTAGTACAAAGCTCATTAAGACACTTATAAGCACTCATGTTGCATGAAACTTGGTTTAGAGTCCTAGAAACGTGTTGTTAGATGTTTCATAAGTTCGTCAAACTAGTACAAAGCTCATTGAGACACTTATAAGCACTCATGTTGAACGAAACTTGGTTTAGAGTCCTAGAAACGCGTTGTTAGATGTTTCATAAGTTCGTCAAACTTGTACAAAGCTCATTTAGACACTTATAAGCACTCGAGGTTGCATGAAACTTGGTTTAGAGTCCTAGAAACCGCGTTGTTAGACGTTTCATAAGTTCGTTAAACTAGTACAAAGCTCATTGAGACACTTATATGCACTCATGTTGCATGAAACTTGGTTTAGAGTCCTAGAAACGAGTTGTTAGACGTTTCATAAGTTCGTAAAACTTGTACAAAGGTCTTTGAGACACTTATAAGCACTCATGTTGAATCAAACTTGGTTTAGAGTCCTAGAAACGCGTTGTTAGATGTTTCATAAGTTCGTCAAACTAGTACAAAGCTCATTGAGACACTTATAAGCACTCATGTTGTATGAAACTTGGTTTAGCGTCCTAGAAATGCATTGTTAAATGTTTCATAAGTTTGTCAAACTAGTACAAAGCTCATTGAGACAATTATAAGCACTCATGTTGCATGAAACTTTGTTTAGAGTCCTAGAAACGCGTTGTTAGATATTTCATAAGTTCGTCAAACTAGTACAAAGCTCATTGAGACACTTATAAGCACTCATGTTGATTGAAACTTGGTTTAGAGTCCTAGAAACACGTTGTTAGATGTTTCATAAGTTCATCAAACTTGTACAAAGTTCATTGAGACACTTATAAACACTCATGTTGCATGAAACTTAATTTAGAGTCCTAGAAACGCATTGTTAAATGTTTCATAGGTTCGTCAAACTAGTAAAAAGCTCATTGAGACACTTATAAGCACTCATGTTGCATGAAACTTTGTTTAGAGTCCTAGAAATGCGTTGTTAGATGTTCCATAAGTTTGTCAAACTTGTACAAAGCTCATTGAGACACTTATTAGCACTCATGTTGTATTAAACTTGGTTTAGAGTCCTAGAAACGCATTGTTAAATGTTTCATAAGTTCGTCAAACTAGTACAAAGCTCATTGAGACACTTATAAGCACTCATGTTGAACAAAACTTGGTTTAAAGTCCTAGAAACGCGTTGTTAGATGTTTCATAAGTTCGTCAAACTTGTACAAAGCTCATTTAGACACTTATAAGCATTCATGTTGCATGAAACTTGGTTTAGAGTCCTAGAAACGCGTTGTTCGATGTTTCATAAGTTCGTCAAACTAGTACAAAGCTCATTTAGACACTTATAAGCACTCATGTTGCATGAAACTTGGTTTAGAGTCCTAGAAACGTGTTGTTAGATGTTTCATAAGTTCGTCAAACTAGTACAAAGCTCATTGAGACACTTATAAGCACTCATGTTGAACGAAACTTGGTTTAGAGTCCTAGAAACGCGTTGTTAGATGTTTCATAAGTTCGTCAAACTTGTACAAAGCTCATTTAGACACTTATAAGCACTCAGGTTGCATGAAACTTGGTTTAGAGTCCTAGAAACCGCGTTGTTAGATGTTTCATAAGTTTTTCAAACTTGTACAAAGCTCATTGAGACACTTATAAGCACTCATGTTGCATGAAACTTGGTTTAGAGTCTTAGAAATCGCGTTGTTAGATGTTTCATAAGTTCGTCAAACCGGTACAAAGCTCATTGAGACATTTATAAGCACTCATGTTGCATGAAACTTGGTGTAGAGTCCTAGAAACGCGTTGTTAGATGTTTCATAAGTTCGTCAAACTTGTACAAAGCTCATTGAGACACTTATAAGCACTCATGTTGCATGAAACTTGGTTTAGAGTCCAAGAAACGCGTTGTTAGATGTTTCATAAGTTCGTCAAACAAGTACAAAGTTCATCGAGACACTTAAAAGAATTCATGTATCATGAAACTTGGTTTAGAGTCCTAGAAACGCGTTGTTAGATGTTTCATAAATTTATCAAACTTGTACAAAGCTCATCGAGACACTTATAAGCACTCATGTGGAATGAAACATGGTTTAGAGTCCTAGAAACGTGTTGTTCGATGTTTCATAAGTTTGTCAAACTAGTACAAAGCTCATTGAGACACTTATAAGCACTCATGTTGCATGAAACTTGGTTTAGAGTCCTAGAAACGAGTTGTTAGATGTTTCATAAGTTCGTCAAACTAGTACAAAGCTCATTGAGACACTTATAAACACTCATGTTGCATGAAACTTAGTTTAGAGTCCTAGAAACGCGTTGTTAGATGTTTCATAAGTTCTTCAAACTTGTACAAAGCTCATTGAGACGCTTATAAGCATTCATGTTGCATGAAACTTGGTTTAGAGTCCTAGAAACCGCGTTGTTAGATGTTTCATAAGTTCGTCAAACTTGTACAACGCTCATTGAGACACTTATAAGCACTCGTGTTGCATGAAACTTCGTTTAGAATCTTAGAAACCGTGTTGTTTGATGTTTCATAAGTTCGTTAAACTAGTACAACGCTCATTGAGACACATATAAGCACTCATGTTGCATGAAACTTGGTTTAGAGTCCTAGAAACCGCGTTGTTAGATGTTTCATAAGTTCGTCAAACTAGTACAAAGCTCATTGAGACACTTATAAGCACTCATGTTGCATGAAACTTTGTTTAGAGTCCTAGAAACGCGTTATTAGATGTTTCATAAGTTCGTCAAACAAGTACAAAGCTCATTGAGACACTTATAAGCACTCATGTTGCATGAAACTTGGTTTAGAGTCCTAGAAACTGCGTTGTTAGATGTTTCATAAGTTCGTCAAACTAGTAGAAAGCTCATTGAAACACTTATAAGTACTCATGTTGTATGAAACTTGGTTTAGAGTCCTAGAAAAGCGTTGTTAGATGTTTCATAAGTTCGTCAAACTTGTACAAAGCTCATTGAGACACTTATAAGCACTCATGTTGTATTAAACTTGGTTTAGAGTCCTAGAAACGCATTGTTAAATGTTTCATAAGTTCGTCAAACTAGTACAAAGGTCATTGAGACAATTATAAGCACTCATGTTGAACGAAACTTGGTTTAGAGTCCTAGAAACGCGTTGTTAGATGTTTCATAAGTTCGTCAAACTTGTACAAAGCTCATTTAGACACTTATAAGCATTCATGTTGCATGAAACTTGGTTTAGAGTCCTAGAAACGCGTTGTTCGATGTTTCATAAGTTCGTCAAACTAGTACAAAGCTCATTGAGACACTTATAAGCACTCATGTTGCATGAAACTTTGTTTAGAGTCCTAGAAACGTGTTGTTAGATGTTTCATAAGTTCGTCAAACTAGTACAAAGCTCATTGAGACACTTATAAGCACTCATCTTGAACGAAACTTGGTTTAGAGTCCTAGAAACGCGTTGTTAGATGTTTCATAAGTTCGTCAAACTTGTACAAAGCTCATTTAGACACTTATAAGCACTCATGTTTCATGAAACTTGGTTTAGAGTCCTAGAAACCGCGTTGTTAGATGTTTCATAAGTTTTTCAAACTTGTACAAAGCTCATTGAGACACTTAAAAGCACTCATGTTGCATGAAACTTGGTTTAGAGTCT
Source organism: Cochlearia excelsa (assembly GCA_963556525.1). Taxonomy (NCBI): domain Eukaryota; kingdom Viridiplantae; phylum Streptophyta; class Magnoliopsida; order Brassicales; family Brassicaceae; genus Cochlearia; species Cochlearia excelsa. Next base: position 29,538,926 of record OY748327.1, on the reverse strand, counting down.
TAGAAATCGCGTTGTTAGATGTTTCATAAGTTCGTCAAACCAGTACAAATCTCATTGAGACATTTATAAGCACTCATGTTGCATGAAACTTGGTGTAGAGTCCTAGAAACGTGTTGTTAGATGTTTCATAAGTTCGTCAAACTTGTACAAAGCTCATTGAGACACTTATAAGCACTCATGTTGCATGAAACTTGGTTTAGAATCCTAGAAACGCGTTGTTAGATGTTTCATAAGTTCGTCAAACAAGTACAAAGTTCATCGAGACACTTATAAGAATTCATGTATCATGAAACTTATTTTAGAGTCCAAAAAATGCGTTGTTAGATGTTTCATAAGTTCGTCAAACTAGTACAACGCTCATTGAGACACATATAAGCACTCATGTTGCATGAAACTTGATTTAGAGTCCTAGAAACGCGTTGTTAGATTTTTCATAAGTTCGTCAAACTTGTACAAAGCTCATTGAGACACTTATAAGCACTCATGTTGTATGAAACTTTGTTTAGAGTCCTAGAACCCGCGTTGTTAGATGTTTCATATATTCGTCAAACTAGTCAAAAGCTCATTGAGACACTTATAAGCACTCATGTTGCGTGAAACTTAGTTTAGAGTCCTAGAAACCGCGTTGTTAGATGTTTCATAAGTTCGTCAAACTTGTACAAAGCTCATTGAGACACTTATAAGCACTCATGTTGCATGAAACTTGGTTTAGAGTCCTAGAAACGCGTTGTTAGATGTTTCATAAGTTCTTCAAACTAGTACAAAGCTCATTGATACACATATAAGCACTCATGTTGCATGAAACTTGGTTTAGAGTCCTAGAAACGCGTTGTTAGATGTTTCATAAGTTCGTCAAACTAGTACAAATCTCAGTGAGACACTTATAAGCACTCATGTTGCATGAAACTTGGTTTAGAGTCCTAGAAACGCGTTGTTAGATGTTTCATAAGTTCGTCAAACAAGTACAAAGCTCATTGAGACACTTATGAGCACTCATGTTGCATGAAACTTGGTTTAGGGTCCTAGAAACTGCGTTGTTAGATGTTTCATAAGTTCGTCAAACTAGTACAAAGCTCATTGAGACACTTATAAGCACTCATGTTGCATGAAACTTGGTTTAGAGTCCTAGAAACGCTTTGTTAGATGTTTCATAAGTTCGTCAAACTTGTACAAAGCTCATTGAGACGCTTATAAGCACTCATGTTGCATGAAACTTTGTTTAGAGTCCTAGAAATGCGTTGTTAGATGTTTCATAAGTGTTAATTTTAGGAGAGTATAAACGAGATTTGAGAGTTTATGTTCTTGAGTTCATGAAGAACATCAAGAACAAGAGAGAATAGAGAGAGAGAGAGTTTAATCGGAAAAGAGTATGTGAGATTAATTGATTTTTGTGTTGTTACAAGACAATATAAATACAAGAGATATCGCCTAAAATAGCATCTAAAGTATATGCTAAAACTGTCCACATCTTCCTTGGTTAGACGCGCCAAACGTCGCTCTCACACTTGGAGTCGCGCCTCCTTAAGAAGACCCGTGATCGTACAGACAGTGTGGACTACACGCTCCTTAAGTCAACATGTGACTTGTACGGACGGCGTGTGATGCACTTGCCCAACGGCTCTTTTGTGCAACGGCTCTTTTGTGCAACGGCTCTTTTCCTTCTAGATGCTTCTCTTGTTTCTTTGTCTTCTTTGTAACGGTAACAAGAGATAGCTTGTGTCCTTTGCCTTTGACCACAAGCTAGGTCTTTGCCTTGGTGAACAGGTGTGTCCGGGCAAAGCCTTGGTCTCTTTTTTAACACTCCCCCGCAAGCTTAGCCTAATGCAATGGCTAAGCTTGGAACCCGCATAACCTTGCCTCGTTAAAAACTTTGGTGAGAAAACCACTTGGGATAAAACTCACCTAAGGGAAAAGAGTACAAACTTATGCGGTTGGAGACTTAGGCTTTGGTAGCCTGTGTGAGTCCTAGTCTTGGTAGGATGGACTCACAAACCTGCAAGCTTGCTGATTTGGTGAAGATGTCCGCAAGTTGGTCTTCACTTTATGTGTAGCACGGTAAGATGGTCCCTTTGACCATTTGCTCTCTAACCTTGTGACAATCCACCTCTATGTGCTTGGTCCGTTCATGGAAGACCGAGTTGGTTGCTATGTGGATGGCCGCTTGGTTATCACAATGCATGGTCATTGGTGCTTCAATCTTGAAACCCAAATCCCCTAGCAAGTTCTTTAGCCACATGAGTTCTTGAGTTAGCTTCCTCATGGCTCTATACTCGGCTTCGGCGGTTGAGCAAGACACTATCTTTTGCTTCTTTGTCTTCCATGTGACAAGGTTGCCTCCAATGAAAGTACAATACCCGGTGGTTGACCGTCTGTCTTCTAGGTTCCCGGCATAGTCCGCATCACAATACCCAATCACCTCCGTGCTTTTGTTGCAACCCATCGATATACCCAAGCTTGAAGTTCCCTTAAGGTATCCCAAGATCCTCATGATCATGTTCCAATGATGTTGCTTCGGCCTTTGCATATGTTGGGAGACTTGATTCACGGCAAAGCATAGATCCGGTCTAGTGATGGTAAGGTAAATGAGCTTTCCCACTAGCCGTCTATATAGCATAGGGTCTTTGTATGGTTGATCGTCTTCACTACCCTCTTGAATGGTCTTGTAGCCGTCTTCAAGAGGGTGTCTTGGCCACCTTGGTACCTGCCATATTGACAACACTTAAAACATCATGGGTGTACTTCCTTTGGGAGAGAAATAGACCTTCCTTTGATCTACATACTTCAATCCCAAGGAAGTACTTAAGCAAACCGAGATATTTAAAATCAAATTTGGACTTAAGAAAAGACTTGGTTTCTTGAATACCTCCCTTGTTGTTTCCGGAGATGATGATGTCATCTACGTATACAAGTACTACTACTATACCTTCTTGGTTTTGTAGTGTGAAGAGTGTGTGTTCGGCTTGTGATCTCTTGAATCCTCTTGCCATCAATGTTGAGCTAAGCTTGTGGTACCAAGCACTCGGTGATTATTTGAGACCGTAGATAGCCTTTCTTAACCTTAAGACTTTCCCGGGGGTAATCTCTACTCCGGGTGGTGGAGTCATGTACACCTCTTCCTCAAGTTCTCCTTGTAGAAAGGCGTTCTTCACATCCATTTGAAAGAGATCCCAAGATAAATTAGTAGCCAAGGATAGAATGACCCTAACCGTGTGAAGTTTGGCCACCGGTGCAAAGGTATCCAAGTAATCCTCTCCATAGGTTTGAGTGAAGCCTCTTGCCACAAGTCTTGCCTTATGCCTTTCAATATCCCCATTGCTTAGGTACTTGATGGTGGACACGTATCTAGAGCTTACGGTCTTCTTTGCCCTTGGGAAGATCAGTTTCATAGAAGGTTTCATTATCTTCCATTGCCTTGTTCTCGGCTCTAACCGCATTGATCCATACTTCTTCCTTCATCGCTTCTTCATATGTCCTTGGTATCACATGTTGATCCATGGCGGTAAGGAAGACTCGGTGTTCCTTGGGAATTCTTGCAAGAGAGCATGTTGCTTGAGTAGGATGGGCCACTGCCTTGCTATTGTAGTAGACCCTTGTGTTTACCCAATTAGATGGATGCTTCTTTACCCTAGTGCTTCTCCTTAGAGTCAGCTCCGGTTGTACACTAGTCGGCTCCGGTGGTACACTTCCTCCTTGACCCACTTCTTGATCATGATCCTCTTCGGCATGTCCTTGGTCTTCTTGTGATGTAGTTTGTTGATGAGCACTTGATTCTCCCCCGGACTCATTAGACTCTTGAGGTTCGGAGTTGGCTTGCTCATTGATGTTCTCCCCCTCATGATCAAGATGAGTGGGTTGTTGATTTGGTATATCTTGGCTTGGCTCTTCTTCAAAGTTCATGCCAAGATTCTTCATTAGGTTCCTTAGGCTTGTGGCTCTATCCGTGACCTTCTCGGGTAAGTCCTTCACACTATCCTAATTCTTGTGTTCATAGAAGCTTTTGCCTTCAAGGAACTTGACATCTCGTGAGACTATGACCCTTCTTGTCTCGGGTACATAGCATTTGTATCCTTTTTTGTGTGTTGGAGTAGCCTATGAACATGGCCTTGATGCTCTTTGCTTCAAGTTTGTTCCTTTGTTCACTAGGCACAAAAACAAAACACACACACCCAAAAACTCTTAGATGGTTAAGAATAGGCTTACTCTTATTCAAAACTTGAAAGGGAGATTGGTTGTTTAAGATTTGAGTAGGGGGTTCGGTTGATGAGATAACACGCGGTTAAAACACCATCCGACCAAAACCGTTTTGGGATGTTCATGTGGAACATCATTGACCGTGTGACCTCCATGAGATGCCTATTCTTCCTCTCGGCCACACCGTTTTGTTGCGGTGTATATGGGCATGTGGTTTGGTGAAGAATCCCATGGTTGGCTATGTGTTCTTTGAATGCTCGGCTTGTGTACTCTCCCCCATTATCCGACCTAAAGGTTTTAATCTTAGCATTGTAATGGTTAGTCACATAGTTTTGAAAGTTTTTAAAAGCCTCTAATACCCTATCTTTAGTTTGTAAAAGAGTAACCCAAGTGTATTTAGAGCTTTCATCTATAAATGTGACAAAATAAGCTTGATTATCCCTAGATTTGCAAGGAGAGGACCAAACGTCCGAGTGGACCAATTCAAAAGGTTTGTAACACATTTTGGATTTTGAAAATACGGTTCTACAATGTTTACCCAAAATACAAGCCTCGCAAGTTTGATGATCAAAAACAACATTAGGGAAAATAGTTTTTAAAGCATTCAAATGAGGATGACCAAGTCTAAAATGCCAAATAACATTGTTAACCTCGGCTATAACCCGATTTAAAAGCATGACAAAGAGAAGTAGAAGTAGAAATAGAGTTTTTGAAATCAAATTCTTCAAGAACATAGAGGTCCCCCTCTTGTGACCCCTTTTCCAATGATCTTCTCACTCTTAATATCCTGAAAAATCACATCATTAGGACTGAAAATAACCTTGCAATTCAAATCACAAGCAATGCGTTTAACGGATATAAGATTGGAAGTGAAACTAGGCATATAAAGAGCTTGAGAATCACTATCAAACAACTTAAGATTTCCTAACCCTTCTATAGGAATTTCACTCCCATTTGCAATAATGACATTACCTAGAGCCGGTTTAACATTACTAATTAAATCCAAGTTACTAATCATATGATGAGAAGCACCCGAATCAATAATAATAGGCTTATATGGTTTAATGTCTATGTTTTGAGCACTAAGAGAGTAATAGGGTGAAATACCGGAGCCCTTAAGGGCTTTGATGAGTGCGTCAAGGTCCGACTTCCTCACGAACTCGTCCATGTATGGGACAATGGCCGAAGACTCCTCTTCCTTGCCATGGCTTGGTCCCGCTGTACTTGGTATGCTAGCAGAGTCATCGTGAGAGTAGTTGGCCTTGGCATCCTTGAACTTGGCCGGCTTGAGGCTAGGGTGTAGGATCCAACACTTCTCCTTGTTGTGGCCTTTCTTCTTGCAATGTTCACACGTCAAGGCTCTCCTTTCTTCATATGTCTTGGAAGACGGTTTAAAGGCCACCTTGTTTGCGGTCACAAGCTCCTTCTTGCCATCAAATAGTTGAATGGAACCTTGTTCTCTTTGGAGTTGGGCACACACTTCTTCAAGGTTTGGTAGGGTATCGGCTCGGAGGAGGTGCTTAGTAACCTCCTTGTAGCTGCCGTTGAGTGTGAGAAGCAAGCCGAAGACCTTGTCTTGCTCTCTCCTTTCATTTAGCACTTTTGGCTCCACGGTGCTTGGACGGAGCATCTCTAATTCAGCCCAAAGGGACCTAAATTTTCCGAAGTGCTTTGTGAACTCGGTGTCCTCTTGATTGAGATCATTGATAGCTTTCTTGACTTCATAGACTCGGCTAAGGTTGGAGACATTGCCGTAGACGGTTTGGAGGGTATCCCACGAGTTCCTTGGCATTCTAACAATATGAGTATGCCTCCAAGATAGATGGCTCTAGGGATCCTTGGATGATTCCAAGGACCTTTTGATCTAGCTGAAACCATTTCTCGTCATCGGTGGTGAGCTCTTCATTTCCAAAGTTGAAGTCAATGGGAGCGTCTTTCCTAGTGAGGATGTGATTCCACAACCCCCGGCCACAAAGGGCAATCTTCATTGTTCTTGCCCATAGAAGGTAGTTTATACCTTTTAAGGTAACCGGACAAGGAGTCTTCTTAGATTCTTTGTCTTCCATGGTTTACCGCTTGGATTGAGAATATTTGTCTTGGGTAGATCTCGAGTTTTAAAGGACAAAGGAGATGCCTTTCTTCAAGATCTGGACTTTAAAACTGAGTATGTTGAGCGTGCACGGAAACCGAGGCTAGCCGAGCACCAAGAATCTAGAATAACCGGGCACCGAGAGTTTGGTTATCGGGCGCCGAAAAAGCCCGATGATTCTGTTACCGGGCAACGAAAAATCTCGATGATTTTGTTTACCGGGCAACGGAAAAATCGAGCGCCGAGAATGCCCGAACGCCGAGAGAGGAATGTAGCGGAAGCGAGATTAGGTTCCAGAGCAAGGTTGCTCTGGTACCATGTTAATTTTAGGAGAGTATAAACGAGATTTGAGAGTTTATGTTCTTGAGTTCATGAAGAACATCAAGAACAAGAGAGAGAGAGAGAGTTTAATCGGAAAAGAGTATGTGAGATTAATTGATTTTTGTGTTGTTACAAGACAATATAAATACAAGAGATATCGCCTAAAATAGCATCTAAAGTATATGCTAAAACCGTCCACATCTTCCTTGGTTAGCCGCGCCAAACGTTGCTCTCACCCTTGGAGTCGCGCCTCCTTAAGAAGACACGTGATCGTACGGACAGTGTGGACTACACGCTCCTTAAGTCAACATGTGACTTACGGACGGCGTGTGATGCACTTGCCCAACGGCTCTTTTGTGCAACGGCTCTTTTCCTTCTAGATGCTTCTCTTGTTTCTTTGTCTTCTTTGTAACGGTAACAAGAGATAGCTTGTGTCCTTTGCCTTTGACCACAAGCTAGGTCTTTGCCTTGGTGAACAGGTGTGTCCGGGCAAAGCCTTGGTCTCTTTTTTAACAATAAGTTCGTCAAACTTGTACAAAGCTCATTGAGACACTTAGAAGCATTCATGTTGCATGAAACTTGTTTTAGAGTCCTAGAAAAGCGTTGTTAGATGTTTCATAAGTTTGTCAAACTTGTACAAAGCTCATTGAGACACTTATAAGCACTCATGTTGTATTAAACTTGGTTTAGAGTCCTAGAAACGCATTGTTAAATGTTTCATAAGTTCGTCAAACTAGTACAAAGCTCATTGAGACACTTATAAGCACTCATGTTGAACGAAACTTGGTTTTGAGTCCTAAAACGCGTTGTTAGATGTTTCATAAGTTCGTCAAACTTGTACAAAGCTCATTGAGAAACTTATAAGCACTCATGTTGCATGAAACTTGGTTTAGAGTCCTAGAAACGCGTTGTTCGATGTTTCATAAGTTCGTCAAACTAGTACAAAGCTCATTGAGACACTTATAAGCACTCATGTTGCATGAAACTTGGTTTAGAGTCCTAGAAACGTGTTGTTAGATGTTTCATAAGTTCGTCAAACTAGTACAAAGCTCATTGAGACACTTATAAGCACTCATGTTGAACGAAACTTGGTTTAGAGTCCTAGAAACGCGTAGTTAGATGTTTCATAAGTTCGTCAAACTTGTACAAAGCTCATTTAGACACTTATAAGCACTCATGTTGCATGAAACTTGGTTTAGAGTCCTAGAAACCGCTTTGATAGATGTTTCATAAGTTTTTAAACTTGTACAAAGCTCATTGAGACACTTATAAGCACTCATGTTGAACGAAACTTGGTTTAGAGTCCTAAAACGCGTTGTTAGATGTTTCATAAGTTCGTCAAACCAGTACAAAGCTCATTGAGACATTTATAAGCACTCATGTTGCATGAAACTTGGTGTAGAGTCTTAGAAACGCGTTGTTAGATGTTTCATAAGTTCGTCAAACTTGTACAATGCTCATTGAGACAATTATAAGCACTCATGTTGCATGAAACTTGGTTTAGAGTCCTAGAAACGCGTTGTTAGATGTTTCATAAGTTCGTCAAACAAGTACAAAGTTCATCGAGACACTTATAAGAATTCATGTATCATGAAACTTGGTTTAGAGTCCTAAAAACGCGTTGTTAGATGTTTCATAAGTTCGTCAAACTAGTACAACGCTCATTGAGACACATATAAGCACTCATGTTGCATGAAACTTGATTTAGAGTCCTAGAAACGCGTTGTTAGATGTTTCATAAGTTCGTCAAACTTGTACAAAGCTCATTGAGACACTTATAAGCACTCATGTTGTAAGAAACTTGGTTTAGAGTCCTAGAACCCGCGTTGTTAGATGTTTCATATATTCGTCAAACTAGTCAAAAGCTCATTGAGACAATTATAAGCACTCATGGTGCGTGAAACTTAGTTTAGAGTCCTAGAAACCGCGTTGTTAGATGTTTCATAAGTTCGTCAAACTTGTACAAAGCTCATTGAGACACTTATAAGCACTCATGTTGCATGAAACTTGGTTTAGGGTCCTAGAAACTGCGTTGTTAGATGTTTCATAAGTTCGTCAAACTAGTACAAAGCTCATTGAGACACTTATAAGCACTCATGTTGCATGAAACTTGGTTTAGAGTCCTAGAAACGCTTTGTTAGATGTTTCATAAGTTCGTCAAACTTGTACAAAGCTCATTGAGACGCTTATAAGCACTCATGTAGCATGAAACTTTGTTTAGAGTCCTAGAAATGCGTTGTTAGATGTTTCATAAGTTCGTCAAACAAGTACAAAGCTCATTGAGACACTTATAAGCACTCATGTTGCATGAAACTTGGTTTAGGGTCCTAGAAACTGCGTTGTTAGATGTTTCATAAGTTCGTCAAACTAGTACAAAGCTCATTGAGACACTTATAAGCACTCATGTTGCATGAAACTTGGTTTAGAGTCCTAGAAACGTTTTGTTAGATGTTTCATAAGTTGGTCAAACTTGTACAAAGCTCATTGAGACACTTATAAGCACTCATGTTGTATGAAACTTGGTTTAGAGTCCTAGAACCCGCGTTGTTAGATGTTTCATATATTCGTCAAACTAGTCAAAAGCTCATTGAGACACTTATAAGCACTCATGTTGCGTGAAACTTAGTTTAGAGTCCTAGAAACGCTTTGTTAGATGTTTCATAAGTTCGTCAAACTTCTACAAAGCTCATTGAGACGCTTATAAGCACTCATGTTGCATGAAACTTTGTTTAGAGTCCTAGAAATGCGTTGTTAGAGGTTTCATAAGTTTGTCAAACTTGTACAAAGCTCATTGAGACACTTATAAGCACTCATGTTGCATGAAACTTGGTTTAGAGTCCTAGAAACCGTGTTGTTAGATGTTTCATAAGTTCGTCAAACTAGTACAAAGCTCATTGAAACACTTAGAAGCACTCATGTTGTATGAAACTTGGTTTAGAGTCCTAGAAAAGCGTTGTTAGATGTTTCATAAGTTCGTCAAACTTGTACAAAGCTCATTGAGACACTTATAAGCACTCATGTTGTATTAAACTTGGTTTAGAGTCCTAGAAACGCATTGTTAAATGTGTCATAAGTTCGTCAAACTAGTACAAAGCTCATTGAGACACTTATAAGCACTCATGTTGAACGAAACTTGGTTTAGAGTTCTAGAAACGCGTTGTAAGATGTTTCATAAGTTCGTCAAACTTGTACAAAGCTCATTTAGACACTTATAAGCATTCATGTTGCATGAAACTTGGTTTAGAGTCCTAGAAACGCGTTGTTCGATGTTTCATAAGTTCGTCAAACTAGTACAAAGCTCATTGAGACACTTATAAGCACTCATGTTGGATGAAACTTGGTTTAGATTCCTAGAAACGTGTTGTTAGATGTTTCATAAGTTCGTCAAACTAGTACAAAGCTCATTGAGACACTTTTAAGCAATCATGTTGAACGAAACTTGGTTTAGAGTCCTAGAAACGCGTTGTTAGATGTTTCATAAGTTCGTCAAACAAGTACAAAGTTCATCGAGACACTTATAAGAATTCATGTATCATGAAACTTGGTTTAGAGTCCTAGAAACGTGTTGTTAGATGTTTCATAAGTTCGTCAAACTAGTACAACGCTCATTGAGACACATATAAGCACTCATGTTGCATGAAACTTGATTTAGAGTCCTCGAAACGCGTTGTTAGATGTTTCATAAGTTTGTCAAACTTGTACAAAGCTCATTGAGACACTTATAAGCACTCACGTTGTATGAAACTTGGTTTAGAGTCCTAGAACCCGCGTTGTTAGATGTTTCATATATTCGTCAAACTAGTCAAAAGATCATTGAGACACTTATAAGCACTCATGTTGCGTGAAACTTAGTTTAGAGTCCTAGAAACCGCGTTGTTAGATGTTTCATAAGTTCGTCAAACTTGTACAAAGCTCATTGAGACACTTATAAGCACTCATGTTGCATGAAAATTAGTTTAGAGTCTTAGAAACCGCGTTGTTAGATGTTTCATAAGTTCTTCAAATTAGTACAAAGCTCATTGATACACATATAAGCACTCATGTTGCATGAAACTTGGTTTAGAGTCCTAGAAACGCGTTGTTAGATGTTTCATAAGTTCGTCAAACTAGTACAAAGCTCATTGAGACACTTATAAGCACTCATGTTGCATGAAACTTGGTTTAGAGTCCTAGAAACGCGTTGTTAGATGTTTCATAAGTTCGTCAAACAAGTACAAAGCTCATTGAGACACTTATAAGCACTCATGTTGCATGAAACTTGGTTTAGGGTCCTAGAAACTGCGTTGTTAGATGTTTCATAAGTTCGTCAAACTAGTACAAAGCTCATTGAGACACTTATAAGCACTCATGTTGCATGAAACTTGGTTTAGAGTCCTAGAAACGCTTTGTTAAATGTTTCATAAGTTCGTCAAACTTGTACAAAGCTCATTGAGACGCTTTTAAGCACTCATGTTGCATGAAACTTTGTTTAGAGTCCTAGAAATGCGTTGTTAGATGTTTCATAAGTTTGTCAAACTTGTACAAAGCTCATTGAGACACTTATAAGCACTCATGTTGCATGAAACTTGGTTTAGAGTCCTAGAAACCTTGTTGTTAGATATTTCATAAGTTCGTCAAACTAGTACAAAGCTCATTGAAACACTTATAAGCACTCATTTTGTATGAAACTTGGTTTAGAGTCCTAGAAAAGCGTTGTTAGATGTTTCATAAGTTCGTCAAACTTGTACAAAGATCATTGAGACACTTATAAGCACTCATGTTGTATTAAACTTGGTTTAGAGTCCTAGAAACGAATTGGTAAATGTTTCATAAGTTCGTCAAACTAGTACAAAGTTCATGGAGACACTTATAAGCACTCATGTTGAACGAAACTTGGTTTAGAGTCCTAGGAACGCGTTGTTAGATGTTTCATAAGTTCGTCAAACTTGTACAAAGCTCATTTAGACACTTATAAGCATTCATGTTGCATGAAACTTGGTTTAGAGTCCTAGAAACGCGTTGTTCGATGTTTCATAAGTTCGTCAAACTAGTACAAAGCTCATTGAGACACTTATAAGCACTCATGTTGCATGAAACTTGGTTTAGAGTCCTAGAAACGTGTTGTTAGATGTTTCATAAGTTCGTCAAACTAGTACAAAGCTCATTGAGACACTTATAAGCACTCATGTTGAACGAAACTTGGTTTAGAGTCCTAGAAACCGCGTTGTTAGATGTTTCATAAGTTCGTCAAACTTGTACAAAGCTCATTTAGACACTTATAAGCACTCATGTTGCGTGAAACTTGGTTTAGAGTCCTAGAAACCGCGTTGTTAGATGTTTCATAAGTTTTTCAAACTTGTACAAAGCTCATTGAGACACTTATAAGCACTCATGTTGCATGAAACTTGGTTTAGAGTCTTAGAAATCGCGTTGTTAGATGTTTCATAAGTTCGTCAAACCAGTACAAAGCTCATTGAGACATTTATAAGCACTCATGTTGCATGAAACCTGGTGTAGAGTCCTAGAAACGCGTTGTTAGATGTTTCATAAGTTCGCCAAACTTGTACAAAGCTCATTGAGACACTTATAAGCACTCATGTTGCATGAAACTTGGTTTAGAGTCCTAGAAACGCGTTGTTAGATGTTTCATAAGTTCGTCAAACAAGTACAAAGTTCATCGAGACATTTATAAGAATTCATGTATCATGAAACTTGGTTTAGAGTCCTAGAAACGCGTTGTTAGATGTTTCATAAATTTGTCAAACTTGTACAAAGCTCATCGAGACACTTATAAGCACTCATGTGGAATGAAACTTGGTTTAGAGTCCTAGAAACATGTTGTTCGATGTTTCATAAGTTTGTCAAACTAGTACAAAGCTCGTTGAGACACTTATAAGCACTCATGTTGCATGAAACTTGGTTTAGAGTCCTAGAAACGAGTTGTTAGATGTTTCATAAGTTCGTCAAACTAGTACAAAGCTCATTGAGACACTTATAAGCACTCATGTTGAATGAAACTTGGTTTAGAGTCCTAGAAACGCGTTGTTAGATGTTTCATAAGTTCATCAAACTTGTACAAAGCTCATTGAGACACTTATAAACACTCATGTTGCATGAAATTTAGTTTAGAGTCCTAGAAACGCGTTGTTAGATGTTTCATAAGTTCGTCAAACTAGTAAAATGCTCATTGAGACACTTATAAGCACTCATGTTGCATGAATCTTGGTTTAGATTCCTAGAAACGCGTTGTTAGATGTTTCATAAGTTCGTCAAACTTGTACAAAGCTCATTGAGACGCTTATAAGCACTCATGTTGCATGAAACTTGGTTTAGAGTCCTAGAAACCGCGTTGTTAGATGTTTCATAAGTTCGTCAAACTTGTACAAAGCTCATTGAGACACTTATAAGCACTCGTGTTGCATGAAACTTCGTTTAGAATCTTAGAAACCGCGTTGTTAGATGTTTCATAAGTTCGTTAAACTATTACAACGCTCATTGAGACACATAAAAGCATTCATGTTGCATGAAACTTGGTGTAGAGTCCTAGAAACCGCGTTGTTAGATGTTTCATAAGTTCGTCAAACTAGTACAAAGCTCATTGAGACACTTATAAGCACTCATGTTGCATGAAACTTTGTTTAGAGTCCTAGAAACGCGTTGTTAGATGTTTCATAAGTTCGTCAAACAAGTACAAAGCTCATTGAGACACTTATAAGCACTCATGTTGCATGAAACTTGGTTTAGAGTCCTAGAAACTGCGTTGTTAGATGTTTCATAATTTCGTCAAACTAGTACAAAGCTCATTGAGACACATATAAGCACTCATGTTGCATGAATCTTGGTTTAAAGTCCTAGAAACCGCGTTGTTAGTTGTTTCATATGTTCGTCAAACTTGTACAAAGCTCATTGAGACACTTATAAGCACTCATGTTGCATGAAACTTGGTTTAGAGTCCTAGAAACGCGTTGTTAGACGTTTCATAAGTTCGTTAAACTAGTACAAAGCTCATTGAGACACTTATAAGCCCTCATGTTGCATGAAACTTGGTTTAGAGTCCTAGAAACGAGTTGTTAGACGTTTCATAAGTTCGTAAAACTTGTACAAAGCTCATTGAGACACTTATAAGCACTCATGTTGAATCAAACTTGGTTTAGAGTCTTAGAAACGCGTTGTTAGACGTTTCATAAGTTTGTCAAACTAGTACAAAGCTCATTGAGACACTTATAAGCCCTCATGTTGCATGAAACTTGGTTTAGAGTCCTAGAAACGAGTTGTTAGACGTTTCATAAGTTCGTCAAACTTGTACAAAGCTCATCGAGATACTTATAAGCACTCATGTGGAATGAAACTTGGTTTAGAGTCCTAGAAACGTGTTGTTCGATGTTTCATAAGTTTGTCAAACTAGTACAAAGCTCATTGAGACACTTATAAGCACTCATGTTGCAAGAAACTTGGTTTAGAGTCCTAGAAACGAGTTGTTAGATGTTTCATAAGTTCGTCAAACTAGTACAAAGCTCATTGAGACACTTATAAGCACTCATGTTGAATGAAACTTGGTTTAGAGTCCTAGAAACGCGTTGTTAGATGTTTCATAAGTTCATCAAACTTGTACAAAGCTCATTGAGACACTTATAAACACTCATGTTGCATGAAACTTAGTTTAGAGTCCTAGAAACGCGTTGTTAGATGTTTCATAAGTTCGTCAAACTAGTAAAAAGCTCATTGAGACACTTATAAGCACTCATGTTGCATGAAACTTGGTTTAGAGTCCTAGAAACGCGTTGTTAGATGTTTCATAAGTTCGTCAAACTTGTACAAAGCTCATTGAGACGCTTATAAGCACTCATGTTGCATGAAACCTTGTTTAGAGTCCTAGAAACCGCGTTGTTAGATGTTTCATAAGTTCGTCAAACTTGTACAAAGCTCATTGAGACACTTATAAGCACTCGTGTTGCATGAAACTTCGTTTAGAATCTTAGAAACCGCGTTGTTAGATGTTTCATAAGTTCGTCAAACTAGTACAACGCTCATTGAGACACATATAAGCACTCATGTTGCATGAAACTTGGTTTAGAGTCCTAGAAACCGCGTTGTTAGATGTTTCATAAGTTCGTCAAACTTGTACAAAGCTCATTTAGACACTTATAAGCATTCATGTTGCATGAAACATGCACTACTAAAAAAATATCATATAGCCACGGTCGTATCCGTGGCTATAACGTTAAATCCGTGGCTATACGGTCGTAGCTAAAAATTTCCGTGGCAAACCGTGGCTAAATAGCCACGGATTTTTTCTATAGCCACGGAACGACCGTGGCTATATGACTTTTTTTTAGTAGTGATGGTTTAGAGTCCTAGAAACGCGTTGTTCGATGTTTCATAAGTTCGTCAAACAAGTACAAAGCTCATTGAGACACTTATAAGCACTCATGTTGCATGAAAATTGGTTTAGAGTCCTACAAACGTGTTGTTCGATGTTTCATAAGTTTGTCAAACTAGTACAAAGCTCGTTGAGACACTTATAAGCACTCATGTTGCATGAAACTTGGTTTGGAGTCCTAGAAACCGCGTTGTTAGTTGTTTCATAAGTTCGTCAAATTAGTACAAAGCTCATTGAGACACTTATAAGCACTCATGTTGAACGAAACTTGGTTTAGAGTCCTAGAAACGCGTTGTTAGATGTTTCATAAGTTTTTCAAACTTGTACAAAGCTCATTGAGACACTTATAAGCACTCATGTTGCATGAAACTTGGTTTAGAGTCTTAGAAATCGCGTTGTTAGATGTTTCATAAGTTCGTCAAACCAGTACAAAGCTCATTGAGACATTTATAAGCACTCATGTTGCATGAAACTTGGTGTAGAGTCCTAGAAACGCGTTGTTAGATGTTTCATAAGTTCGTCAAACTTGTACAAAGCTCATTGAGACACTTATAAGCACTCATGTTGCATGAAACTTGGTTTAGTGTCCTAGAAACGCGTTGTTAGATGTTTCATAAGTTCGTCAAACAAGTACAAAGCTCATTGAGACACTTATAAGCACTCATGTTGCAAGAAACTTGGTTTAGGGTCCTAGAAACTGCGTTGTTAGATGTTTCATAAGTTCGTCAAACTAGTACAAAGCTCATTGAGACACTTATAAGCACTCATGTTGCATGAAACTTGGTTTAGAGTCCTAGAAACGCTTTGTAAGATGTTTCATAAGTTCGTCAAACTTGTACAAAGCTCATTGAGACGCTTATAAGCACTCATGTTGCATGAAACTTTGTTTAGAGTCCTAGAAATGCGTTGTTAGATGTTTCATAAGTTTGTCAAACTTGTACAAAGCTCATTGAGACACTTATAAGCACTCATGTTGCATGAAACTTGGTTTAGAGTCCTAGAAACCGTGTTGTTAGATGTTTCATAAGTTCGTCAAACTAGTACAAAGCTCATTGAAACACTTAGAAGCACTCATGTTGTATGAAACTTTATTTAGAGTCCTAGAAAAGCGTTGTTAGATGTTTCATAAGTTCGTCAAACTTGTACAAAGCTCATTGAGACACTTATAAGCACTCATGTTGTATTAAACTTGGTTTAGAGTCCTATAAACGCATTGTTAAATGTTTCATAAGTTCGTCAAACTAATACAAAGCTCATTGAGACACTTATAAGCACTCATGTTGAACGAAACTTGGTTTAGAGTCCTAGAAACGCGTTGTTAGATGTTTCATAAGTTCGTCAAACTTGTACAAAGCTCATTTAGACACTTATAAGCATTCATGTTGCATGAAACTTGGTTTAGAGTCCTAGAAACGCGTTGTTCGATGTTTCATAAGTTCGTCAAACTAGTACAAAGCTCATTGAGACACTTATAAGCACTCATGTTGGATGAAACTTGGTTTAGAGTCCTAGAAACGTGTTGTTAGATGTTTCATAATTTCGTCAAACTAGTACAAAGCTCATTGAGACACTTATAAGCACTCATGTTGAACGAAACTTGGTTTAGAGTCCTAGAAACGCGTTGTTAGATGTTTCATAAGTTCGTCAAACTTGTACAAAGCTCATTTAGACACTTATAAGCACTCATGTTGCATGAAACTTGGTTTAGAGTCCTAGAAACCGCGTTGTTAGATGTTTCATAAGTTTTTCAAACTTGTACAAAGCTCATTGAGACACTTATAAGCACTCATGTTGCATGAAACTTGGTTTAGAGTCTTAGAAATCGCGTTGTTAGATGTTTCATAAGTTCGTCAAACCAGTACAAAGGTCATTGAGACATTTATAAGCACTCATGTTGCATGAAACTTGGTGTAGAGTCCTAGAAACGCGTTGTTAGATGTTTCATAAGTTCGTCAAACTTGTACAAAGCTCAATGAGACACTTATAAGCACTCATGTTGCATGAAACTTGGTTTAGAGTCCTAGAAACGCGTTGTTAGATGTTTCATAAGTTCGTCAAACAAGTACAAAGTTCATCGAGACACTTATAAGAATTCATGTATCATGAAACTTGGTTTAGAGTCCTAGAAACGTGTTGTTAGATGTTTCATAAGTTCGTCAAACTAGTACAACGCTCATTGAGACACATATAAGCACTCATGTTGCATGAAACTTGATTTAGAGTCCTAGAAACGCGTTGTTAGATGTTTCATAAGTTCGTAAAACTTGTACAAAGCTCATTGAGACACTTATAAGCACTCATGTTGTATGAAACTTGGTTTAGAGTCCTAGAACCCGCGTTGTTAGATGTTTCATATATTCGTCAAACTAGTCAAAAGATCATTGAGACACTTATAAGCACTCATGTTGCGTGAAACTTAGTTTAGAGTCCTAGAAACCGCGTTGTTAGATGTTTCATAAGTTCGTCAAACTTGTACAAAGCCCATTGAGACACTTATAAGCACTCATGTTGCATGAAACTTAGTTTAGAGTCCTAGAAACCGCGTTGTTAGATGTTTCATAAGTTCGTCAAAATAGTACAAAGCTCATTGAGACACTTATAAGCACTCATGTTGCATGAAACTTTGTTTAGAGTCCTAGAAACGCGTTGTTAGATGTTTCATAAGTTCGTCAAACAAGTACAAAGCTCATTGAGACACTTATAAGCACTCATGTTGCATGAAACTTGGTTTAGGGTCCTAGAAACTGCGTTGTTAGATGTTTCATAAGTTCGTCAAACTAGTACAAAGCTCATTGAGACACTTATAAGCACTCATGTTGCATGAAACTTGGTTTAGAGTCCTAGAAACGTTTTGTTAGATGTTTCATAAATTCGTCAAACTTGTACAAAGTTCATTGAGACGCTTTTAAGCACTCATGTTGCATGAAACTTTGTTTAGAGTCCTAGAAATGCGTTGTTAGATGTTTCATAAGTTTGTCAAACTTGTACAAAGCTCATTGAGACACTTATAAGTACTCATGTTGCATGAAACTTGGTTTAGAGTCCTAGAAACCTTGTTGTTAGATGTTTCATAAGTTCGTCAAACTAGTACAAAGCTCATTGAAACACTTATAAGCACTCATGTTGTATGAAACTTGGTTTAGATTCCTAGAAAAGCGTTGTTAGATGTTTCATAAGTTCGTCAAACTTGTACAAAGATCATTGAGACACTTATAAGCACTCGTGTTGTATTAAACTTGGTTTAGAGTCCTAGAAACGAATTGTTAAATGTTTCATAAGTTCGTCAAACTAGTACAAAGCTCATGGAGACACTTATAAGCACTCATGTTGAACGAAACTTGGTTTAGAGTCCTAGAAACGCGTTGTTAGATGTTTCATAAGTTCGTCAAACTTGTACAAAGCTCATTTAGACACTTATAAGCATTCATGTTGCATGAAACTTGGTTTAGAGTCCTAGAAACGCGTTGTTCAATGTTTCATAAGTTTGTCAAACTAGTACAAAGCTCATTGAGACACTTATAAGCACTCATGTTGCATGAAACTTGGTTTAGAGTCCTAGAAACGTGTTGTTAGATGTTTCATAAGTTTTTCAAACTTGTACAAAGCTCATTGAGACACTTATAAGCACTCATGTTGCATGAAACTTGGTTAAGAGTCTTAGAAATCGCGTTGTTAGATGTTTCATAAGTTCGTCAAACCAGTACAAAGCTCATTGAGACATTTATAAGCACTCATGTTGCATGAAACTTGGTGTAGAGTCCTAGAAACGCGTTGTTAGATGTTTCATAAGTTCGTCAAACTTGTACAAAGCTCATTGAGACACTTATAAGCACTCATGTTGCATGAAACTTGGTTTAGAGTCCTAGAAACGCGTTGTTAGATGTTTCATAAGTTCGTCAAACTAGTAAAAAGCTCATCGAGACACTTATAAGCACTCATGTTGGATGAAACTTGGTTTAGAGTCCTAGAAACGCGTTGTTAAATGTTTCATAAGTTCGTCAAACTTGTACAAAGCTCATTGAGACGCTTATAAGCACTCATGTTGCATGAAACTTGGTTTAGAGTCCTAGAAACCGCGTTGTTAGATGTTTCATAAGTTCGTCAAACTTGTACAAAGCTCATTGAGACACTTATAAGCACTCATGTTGTATGAAACTTGGTTTAGAGTCCTAGAACCCGCGTTGTTAGATGTTTCATATATTCGTCAAACTAGTCAAAAGATCATTGAGACACTTATAAGCACTCATGTTGCGTGAAACTTGGTTTAGAGTCCTAGAAACGCGTTGTTAGATGTTTCATAAATTTGTCAAACTTGTACAAAGCTCATCGAGACACTTATAAGCACTCATGTGGAATGAAACTTGGTTTAGAGTCCTAGAAACGTGTTGTTCGATGTTTCATAAGTTTGTCAAACTAGTACAAAGCTCGTTGAGACACTTATAAGCACTCATGTTGCATGAAACTTGGTTTAGAGTCCTAGAAACGAGTTGTTAGATGTTTCATAAGTTCGTCAAACTAGTACAAAGCTCATTGAGACACTTATAAGCACTCATGTTGAATGAAACTTGGTTTAGAGTCCTAGAAACGCGTTGTTAGATGTTTCATAAGTTCATCAAACTTGTACAAAGCTCATTGAGACACTTATAAACACTCATGTTGCATGAAACATAGTTTAGAGTCCTAGAAACGCGTTGTTAGATGTTTATAAGTTCGTCAAACTAGTAAAAAGCTCATTGAGACACTTATAAGCACTCATGTTGCATGAAACTTGGTTTAGAGTCCTAGAAACGCGTTGTTAGATGTTTCATAAGTTCGTCAAACTTGTACAAAGCTCATTGAGACGCTTATAAGCACTCATGTTGCATGAAACTTGGTTTAGAGTCTTAGAAACCGCGTTGTTAGATGTTTCATAAGTTCGTCAAACATGTACATAAGCACTCGTGTTGCATGAAACTTGGTTTAGAGTCCTAGAAACGCGTTATTAGACGTTTCATAAGTTCGTTAAACTAGTACAAAGCTCATTGAGACACTTATGAGCCCTCATGTTGCATGAAACTTGGTTTAGAGTCCTAGAAACCGCGTTGTTAGATGTTTCATAAGTTCGTCAAACTAGTACAAAGCTCATTGAGACACTTATAAGCACTCATGTTGCATGAAACTTTGTTTAGAGTCCTAGAAACGCGTTGTTAGATGTTTCATAAGTTCGTCAAACAAGTACAAAGCTCATTGAGACACTTATAAGCACTCATGTTGCATGAAACTTGGTTTAGAGTCCTAGAAACGCGTTATTATACGTTTCATAAGTTCGTTAAACTAGTACAAAGCTCATTGAGACACTTATGAGCCCTCATGTTGCATGAAACTTGGTTTAGAGTCCTAGAAACGAGTTGTTAGACGTTTCATAAGTTCGTAAAACTTGTACAAAGCTCATTGAGACACTTATAAGCACTCATGTTGAATCAAACTTGGTTTAGAGTCCTAGAAACGCGTTGTTAGATGTTTCATAAGTTCGTCAAACTAGTACAAAGCTCATTGAGACACTTATAAGCACTCATGTTGTATGAAACTTGGTTTAGAGTCCTAGAAACGCGTTGTTAGACGTTTCATAAGTTTGTCAAACTAGTACAAAGCTCATTGAGACACTTATAAGCCCTCATGTTGCATGAAACTTGGTTTAGAGTCCTAGAAACGAGTTGTTAGACGTTTCATAATTTCGTCAAACTTGTACAAAGCTCATCGAGACACTTATAAGCACTCATGTGGAATGAAACTTGGTTTAGAGTCCTAGAAACGTGTTGTTCGATGTTTCATAAGTTTGTCAAACTAGTACAAAGCTCATTGAGACACTTATAAGCACTCATGTTGCAAGAAACTTGGTTTAGAGTCCTAGAAACGAGTTGTTAGATGTTTCATAAGTTCGTCAAACTAGTACAAAGCTCATTGAGACACTTATAAGCACTCATGTTGAATGAAACTTGGTTTAGAGTCCTAGAAACGCGTTGTTAGATGTTTCATAAGTTCATCAAACTTGTACAAAGCTCATTGAGACACTTATAAACACTCATGTTGCATGAAACTTAGTTTAGAGTCCTAGAAACGCGTTGTTAGATGTTTCATAAGTTCGTCAAACTAGTAAAAGCTCATTGAGACACTTATAAGCACTCATGTTGCATGAAACTTGGTTTAGAGTCCTAGAAACGCGTTGTTAGATGTTTCATAAGTTCGTCAAACTTGTACAAAGCTCATTGAGACGCTTATGAGCACTCATGTTGCATGAAACTTGGTTTAGAGTCCTAGAAACCGCGTTGTTAGATGTTTCATAAGTTCGTCAAAGTTGTACAAAGCTCATTGAGACACTTATAAGCACTCGTGTTGCATGAAACTTCGTTTAGAATCTTAGAAACCGCGTTGTTAGATGTTTCATAAGTTCGTTAAACTAGTACAACGCTCATTGAGACACATATAAGCACTCATGTTGCATGAAACTTGGTTTAGAGTCCTAGAAACCGCGTTGTTAGATGTTTCATAAGTTCGTCAAACTAGTACAAAGCTCATTCAGACACTTATAAGCACTCATGTTGCATGAAACTTTGTTTAGAGTCCTAGAAACGCGTTGTTAGATGTTTCATAAGTTCGTCAAACAAGTACAAAGCTCATTGAGACACTTATAAGCACTCATGTTGCATGAAACTTGGTTTAGAGTCCTAGAAACGTGTTGTTCGATGTTTCATAAGTTCGTCAAACTAGTACAAAGCTCGTTGATATACTTATAAGCACTCATGTTGCATGAAACTTGGTTTAGAGTCCTAGAACCCGCGTTGTTAGTTGTTTCATAAGTTCGTCAAACTAGTACAAAGCTCATTGAGACACTTATAAGCACTCATGTTGAACGAAACTTGGTTTAGAGTCCTAGAAACGCGTTGTTAGATATTTCATAAGTTCGTCAAACTTGTACAAAGCTCGTTTAGACACGTATAAGCATTCATGTTGCATGAAACTTGGTTTAGAGTCCTAGAAACGCGTTGTTCGATGTTTCATAAGTTCGTCAAACTAGTACAAAGCTCATTGAGACACTTATAAGCACTCATGTTGCATGAAACTTGGTTTAGAGTCCTAGAAACGTGTTGTTAGATGTTTCATAAGTTCGTCAAACTAGTACAAAGCTCATTGAGACACTTATAAGCACTCATGTTGAACGAAATTGGTTTAGAGTCCTAGAAACGCGTTGTTAGATGTTTCATAAGTTCGTCAAACTTGTACAAAGCTCATTTAGACACTTATAAGCACTCATGTTGCATGAAACTTTGTTTAGAGTCCTAGAAACCGCGTTGTTAGATGTTTCATAAGTTTTTCAAACTTGTACAAAGCTCATTGAGACACTTATAAGCACTCATGTTGCATGAAACTTGGTTTAGAGTCTTAGAAATCGCGTTGTTAGATGTTTCATAAGTTCGTCAAACCAGTACAAAGCTCATTGAGACATTTATAAGCACTCATGTTGCATGAAACTTGGTGTAGAGTCCTAGAAACGCGTTGTTAGATGTTTCATAAGTTTGTCAAACTTGTACAAAGCTCATTGAGACACTTATAAGCACTCATGTTGCATGAAACTTGGTTTAGAGTCCTAGAAACGCGTTGTTAGATGTTTCATAAGTTCTTCAAACAAGTACAAAGTTCATCGAGACACTTATAAGAATTCATGTATCATGAAACTTGGTTTAGAGTCCTAGAAACGCGTTGTTAGATGTTTCATAAATTTGTCAAACTTGTACAAAGCTCATCGAGACACTTATAAGCAATCATGTGGAATGAAACTTGGTTTAGAGTCCTAGAAACGTGTTGTTCGATGTTTCATAAGTTTGTCAAACTAGTACAAAGCTCGTTGAGACACTTATAAGCACTCATGTTGCATGAAACTTGGTTTAGAGTCCTAGAAACGAGTTGTTAGATGTTTCATAAGTTCGTCAAACTAGTACAAAGCTCATTGAGACACTTATAAGCACTCATGTTGAATGAAACTTGGTTTAGAGTCCTAGAAACGCGTTGTTAGATGTTTCATAAGTTCATCAAACTTTTACAAAGCTCATTGAGACACTTATAAACACTCATGTTGCATGAAACTTAGTTTAGAGTCCTAGAAACGCGTTGTTAGATGTTTCATAAGTTCGTCAAACTAGTAAAAAGCTCATTGAGACACTTATAAGCACTCATGCTGCATGAAACTTGGTTTAGAGTCCTAGAAACGCGTTGTTAGATGTTTCATAAGTTCGTCAAACTTGTACAAAGCTCATTGAGACGCTTATAAGCACTCATGTTGCATGAAACTTGGTTTAGAGTCCTAGAAACCGCGTTGTTAGATGTTTCATAGGTTCGTTAAACTAGTACAAAGCTCAATGAGACACTTATAAGCCCTCATGTTGCATGAAACTTGGTTTAGAGTCCTAGAAATGAGTTGTTAGACATTTCATAAGTTCGTAAAACTTGTACAAAGCTCATTGAGACACTTATAAGCACTCATGTTGAATCAAACTTGGTTTAGAGTCCTAGAAACGCGTTGTTAGATGTTTCATAAGTTCGTCAAACTAGTAAAAAGCTCATTGAGACACTTATAAGCCCTCATGTTGCATGAAACTTGGTTTAGAGTCCTAGAAACGAGTTGTTAGACGTTTCATAAGTTCGTAAAACTTTTACAAAGCTCATCGAGACACTTATAATCACTCATGTGGAATGAAACTTGGTTTAGAGTCCTAGAAACCGCGTTGTTAGATGTTTCATAAGTTCGCCAAACTTGTACAAAGCTCATTGAGACACTTATAAGCACTCGTGTTGCATGAAACTTCGTTTAGAATCTTAGAAACCGCGTTGTTAGACGTTTCATAAGTTCGTTAAACTAGTACAACGCTCATTGAGACACATATAAACACTCATGTGGCATGAAACTTGGTTTAGAGTCCTAGAAACCGCGTTGTTAGATGTTTCATAAGTTCGTCAAACTAGTACAAAGCTCATTGAGACACTTATAAGCACTCATGTTGAATGAAACTTGGTTTAGAGTCCTAGAAACGCGTTGTTAGATGTTTCATAAGTTCATCAAACTTGTACAAAGCTCATTGAGACACTTATAAACACTCATGTTGCATGAAACTTAGTTTAGAGTCCTAGAAACGCGTTGTTAGATGTTTCATAAGTTCGTCAAACTAGTAAAAAGATCATTGAGACACTTATAAGCACTCATGTTGCATGAAACTTGGTTTAGAGTCCTAGAAACGCGTTGTTAGATGTTTCATAAGTTCGTCAAACTTGTACAAAGCTCATTGAGACGCTTATAAGCACTCATGTTGCATGAAACTTGGTTTAGAGTCCTAGAAACCGCGTTGTTAGATGTTTCATAAGTTCGTCAAACTTGTACAAAGCTCATTGAGACACTTATAAGCACTCGTGTTGCATGAAACTTCGTTTAGAATCTTAGAAACCGCGTTGTTAGATGTTTCATAAGTTCGTTAAACTAGTACAACGCTCATTGAGACACATATAAGCACTCATGTTGCATGAAACTTGGTTTAGAGTCCTAGAAACCGCGTTGTTAGATGTTTCATAAGTTCGTCAAACTAGTACAAAGCTCATTGAGACACTTATAAGCACTCATGTTGCATGAAACTTTGTTTAGAGTCCTAAAAACGCGTTGTTAGATGTTTCATAAGTTCGTCAAACAAGTACAAAGCTCATTGAGACACTTATAAGCACTCATGTTGCATGAAACTTGGTTTAGAGTCCTAGAAACTGTGTTGTTAGATGTTTCATAATTTTGTCAAATTAGTACAAAGCTCATTGAGACACATATAAGCACTCATGTTGCATGAATCTTGGTTTAGAGTCCTAGAAACCGCGTTGTTAGTTGTTTCATATGTTCGTCAAACTTGTACAAAGCTCATTGAGACACTTATAAGCACTCATGTTGCATGAAACTTGGTTTAGAGTCCTAGAAACGCGTTGTTAGACGTTTCATAAGTTCGTTAAACTAGTACAAAGCTCAATGAGACACTTATAAGCACTCATGTTGCATGAAACTTGGTTTAGAGTCCTAGAAACGCGTTATTAGACGTTTCATAAGTTCGTTAAACTAGTACAAAGCTCATTGAGACACTTATGAGCCCTCATGTTGCATGAAACTTGGTTTAGAGTCCTAGAAACGAGTTGTTAGACGTTTCATAAGTTCGTAAAACTTGTACAAAGCTCATTGAGACACTTATAAGCACTCATGTTGAATCAAAATTGGTTTAGAGTCCTAGAAACGCGTTGTTAGACGTTTCATAAGTTCGTCAAACTAGTACAAAGCTCATTGAGACACTTATAAGCACTCATGTTGTATGAAACTTGGTTTAGAGTCCTAGAAACGCGTTGTTAGACGTTTCATAAGTTTGTCAAACTAGTACAAAGCTCATTGAGACACTTATAAGCCCTCATGTTGCATGAAACTTGGTTTAGAGTCCTAGAAACGAGTTGTTAGACGTTTCATAATTTCGTCAAACTTGTACAAAGCTCATCGAGACACTTATAAGCACTCATGTGGAATGAAACTTGGTTTAGAGTCCTAGAAACGTGTTGTTCGATGTTTCATAAGTTTGTCAAACTAGTACAAAGCTCATTGAGACACTTATAAGCACTCATGTTGCAAGAAACTTGGTTTAGAGTCCTAGAAACGAGTTGTTAGATGTTTCATAAGTTCGTCAAACTAGTACAAAGCTCATTGAGACACTTATAAGCACTCATGTTGAATGAAACTTGGTTTAGAGTCCTAGAAACGCGTTGTTAGATGTTTCATAAGTTCATCAAACTTGTACAAAGCTCATTGAGACACTTATAAACACTCATGTTGCATGAAACTTAGTTTAGAGTCCTAGAAACGCGTTGTTAGATGTTTCATAAGTTCGTCAAACTAGTAAAAAGCTCATTGAGACACTTATAAGCACTCATGTTGCATGAAACTTGGTTTAGAGTCCTAGAAACGCGTTGTTAGATGTTTCATAAGTTCGTCAAACTTGTACAAAGCTCATTGAGACGCTTATGAGCACTCATGTTGCATGAAACTTGGTTTAGAGTCCTAGAAACCGCGTTGTTAGATGTTTCATAAGTTCGTCAAAGTTGTACAAAGCTCATTGAGACACTTATAAGCACTCGTGTTGCATGAAACTTCGTTTAGAATCTTAGAAACCGCGTTGTTAGATGTTTCATAATTTCGTTAAACTAGTACAACGCTCATTGAGACACATATAAGCACTCATGTTGCATGAAACTTGGTTTAGAGTCCTAGAAACCGCGTTGTTAGATGTTTCATAAGTTCGTCAAACTAGTACAAAGCTCATTCAGACACTTATAAGCACTCATGTTGCATGAAACTTTGTTTAGAGTCCTAGAAACGCGTTGTTAGATGTTTCATAAGTTCGTCAAACAAGTACAAAGCTCATTGAGACACTTATAAGCACTCATGTTGCATGAAACTTGGTTTAGAGTCCTAGAAACGTGTTGTTCGATGTTTCATAAGTTCGTCAAACTAGTACAAAGCTCGTTGATATACTTATAAGCACTCATGTTGCATGAAACTTGGTTTAGAGTCCTAGAACCCGCGTTGTTAGTTGTTTCATAAGTTCGTCAAACTAGTACAAAGCTCATTGAGACACTTATAAGCACTCATGTTGAACGAAACTTGGTTTAGAGTCCTAGAAACGCGTTGTTAGATATTTCATAAGTTCGTCAAACTTGTACAAAGCTCGTTTAGACACGTATAAGCATTCATGTTGCATGAAACTTGGTTTAGAGTCCTAGAAACGCTTTGTTCGATGTTTCATAAGTTCGTCAAACTAGTACAAAGCTCATTGAGACACTTATAAGCACTCATGTTGCATGAAACTTGGTTTAGAGTCCTAGAAACGTGTTGTTAGATGTTTCATAAGTTCGTCAAACTAGTACAAAGCTCATTGAGACACTTATAAGCACTCATGTTGAACGAAATTGGTTTAGAGTCCTAGAAACGCGTTGTTAGATGTTTCATAAGTTCGTCAAACTTGTACAAAGCTCATTTAGACACTTATAAGCACTCATGTTGCATGAAACTTTGTTTAGAGTCCTAGAAACCGCGTTGTTAGATGTTTCATAAGTTTTTCAAACTTGTACAAAGCTCATTGAGACACTTATAAGCACTCATGTTGCATGAAACTTGGTTTAGAGTCTTAGAAATCGCGTTGTTAGATGTTTCATAAGTTCGTCAAACTAGTACAAAGCTCATTGAGACATTTATAAGCACTCATGTTGCATGAAACTTGGTGTAGAGTCCTAGAAACGCGTTGTTAGATGTTTCATAAGTTTGTCAAACTTGTACAAAGCTCATTGAGACACTTATAAGCACTCATGTTGCATGAAACTTGGTTTAGAGTCCTAGAAACGCGTTGTTAGATGTTTCATAAGTTCGTCAAACAAGTACAAAGTTCATCGAGACACTTATAAGAATTCATGTATCATGAAACTTGGTTTAGAGTCCTAGAAACGCGTTGTTAGATGTTTCATAAATTTGTCAAACTTGTACAAAGCTCATCGAGACACTTATAAGCAATCATGTGGAATGAAACTTGGTTTAGAGTCCTAGAAACGTGTTGTTCGATGTTTCATAAGTTTGTCAAACTAGTACAAAGCTCGTTGAGACACTTATAAGCACTCATGTTGCATGAAACTTGGTTTAGAGTCCTAGAAACGAGTTGTTAGATGTTTCATAAGTTCGTCAAACTAGTACAAAGCTCATTGAGACACTTATAAGCACTCATGTTGAACGAAACTTGGTTTAGAGTCCTAGAAACGCGTTGTTAGATATTTCATAAGTTCGTCAAACTTGTACAAAGCTCGTTTAGACACGTATAAGCATTCATGTTGCATGAAACTTGGTTTAGAGTCCTAGAAACGCGTTGTTCGATGTTTCATAAGTTCGTCAAACTAGTACAAAGCTCATTGAGACACTTATAAGCACTCATGTTGCATGAAACTTGGTTTAGAGTCCTAGAAACGTGTTGTTAGATGTTTCATAAGTTCGTCAAACTAGTACAAAGCTCATTGAGACACTTATAAGCACTCATGTTGAACGAAATTGGTTTAGAGTCCTAGAAACGCGTTGTTAGATGTTTCATAAGTTCGTCAAACTTGTACAAAGCTCATTTAGACACTTATAAGCACTCATGTTGCATGAAACTTTGTTTAGAGTCCTAGAAACCGCGTTGTTAGATGTTTCATAAGTTTTTCAAACTTGTACAAAGCTCATTGAGACACTTATAAGCACTCATGTTGCATGAAACTTGGTTTAGAGTCTTAGAAATCGCGTTGTTAGATGTTTCATAAGTTCGTCAAACTAGTACAAAGCTCATTGAGACATTTATAAGCACTCATGTTGCATGAAACTTGGTGTAGAGTCCTAGAAACGCGTTGTTAGATGTTTCATAAGTTTGTCAAACTTGTACAAAGCTCATTGAGACACTTATAAGCACTCATGTTGCATGAAACTTGGTTTAGAGTCCTAGAAACGCGTTGTTAGATGTTTCATAAGTTCGTCAAACAAGTACAAAGTTCATCGAGACACTTATAAGAATTCATGTATCATGAAACTTGGTTTAGAGTCCTAGAAACGCGTTGTTAGATGTTTCATAAATTTGTCAAACTTGTACAAAGCTCATCGAGACACTTATAAGCAATCATGTGGAATGAAACTTGGTTTAGAGTCCTAGAAACGTGTTGTTCGATGTTTCATAAGTTTGTCAAACTAGTACAAAGCTCGTTGAGACACTTATAAGCACTCATGTTGCATGAAACTTGGTTTAGAGTCCTAGAAACGAGTTGTTAGATGTTTCATAAGTTCGTCAAACTAGTACAAAGCTCATTGAGACACTTATAAGCACTCATGTTGAATGAAACTTGGTTTAGAGTCCTAGAAACGCGTTGTTAGATGTTTCATAAGTTCATCAAACTTTTACAAAGCTCATTGAGACACTTATAAACACTCATGTTGCATGAAACTTAGTTTAGAGTCCTAGAAACGCATTGTTAGATGTTTCATAAGTTCGTCAAACTAGTAAAAAGCTCATTGAGACACTTATAAGCACTCATGTTGCATGAAACTTGGTTTAGAGTCCTAGAAACGCGTTGTTAGATGTTTCATAAGTTCGTCAAACTTGTACAAAGCTCATTGAGACGCTTATAAGCCACTACAAGAAAACAGCGAATTGCCGACTACATATAACGACTAAACAATTAGTCGCCAACTTTGATGACTATTTAACGACTATTATACGACTGTATAACGACTACATAGATATAGTCATATATCAGTCGTTATTTAACGACTACAAACAGTAATCGGTAATGTAGTCGTAATTTAACGACTGATATATGACTAATATCTTTATGAGAAAAATATTTTTGAATGAAGTCGGTAATTAGTCGCTAATTTGTGACTAATTCGAAAAGTCGTAAAATAGTCGGTTTTTTAGCGACTATATAACTACTCTTCCGGCGGGTCATTATATAGTCGGAAATCAGTCGTCTTTGTTAGGTGCAAAAAACACGTGTTCTGTTGGTAGGGTATATGGTTTTTGGCGACTACATAGTTTTAGTCGCTATGTAGTCGCTTAGTAGTTTCTATATAAAGAAAGCTCAACCACTTCTCTTCCTCAACAACCCGCAAACATCTCTTTCTCCAACATAAAAAAAAACGTTTCTTATCATATTTTGATATCTCAAATTCTCTTTTTCATATGATTGTATAATGTCGAGTCATTATAACAATTCTCGGGAGTGGATGTATCGGCGGGATCGATGAAGATACCGGAAATTTTTCAGAAGAGTTCAGATTAGGAGTGGAGCGAGTTCATGACGTTTGCAAATAGTCAGTCTCTAACACAAGATAACGGGGGTAAGTTTTTGCTGCCCTTGTAGTGTTTGCAAAAACGAAAAATTTCTCCCGGGACAAGAATTTGGAACCATCTTTATAGTAGAGGGTTTATGCCAGATTATTTTGTTTGGTATAAGCATGGGGAAGAAATCAATATCGATTTAGGAACTAGCTACATTGATCCTACATATATAAGTGGGAGCCATGTAGTTGAAGATAGGTATGTGGATATGGTTAATGATGCATTTCGTGAAAACATGGGTTTTGATGAAAATTATCATCAAGAAGGTAGTTATGCAAATGTAGAAGAACCAATATTTAACCATTCAAAGAAATTTTACAACTTGTTAGAAGGTGCAAAAGATCCACTATATGATGGTTGTCGTGAAGGTCACTCGCAGCAGTTATCCTTAGCCGCTCGAGTCATGCAAAATAAGGCTGAATATAATATGAGTGAAAAGTTAGTAGATTCGGTTTGCGATTTACTGACAGATTATTTACCAGAAGGAAATAAGTCTACCGGTTCTCTCATTACGAAACCGAGAAGTTGATGCGTAATTTAGGTCTTCCGTATCATACAATTGATGTTTGTCTTAACAATTGTATGATATTCGGAAAGAATACGAAAACGAAGAAAAATGTGTTTTTTGTGGTGCACAAAGATGGAAACCTAAGAACGACGGACGTAGAACGAAAGTTCCATATAGTCGTATGTGGTATTTACCAGTTGCTGACAGATTGAAGAGAATGTATCAGAGCCACAAGACTGCAGCGGCAATTAGATGGCATGCCGAGCACGAAGCAAATGAGGGAGTAATGAGTCATCCTTCCGATGCGGCGGAATGGAAATATTTTCAAAATCAGCATCCTCGGTTTGCTGCTGAACCACGAAATGTTTACCTTGGATTGTGTACAGATGGGTTTAATCCATTTGGCATGTCTCGTAATCATTCATTGTGGCCTGTGATCTTGACACCATATAATCTACCCCCCCCGGTATGTGCATGAATGAAGAGTACTTGTTTCTTACTATTCTGAAATTCGGGCCTAATCATCCGCGAGCTAGTCTTGATGTCTTTCTCCAACCTCTTATTGCTGAGTTAAAAGAGTTGTGGTGTACTGGAGTCGATGCATACGATGTGTCGTTAAATCAAAATTTTAATCTAAAAGCAGTGCTTATGTGGACGATAAGCGACTTTCCAAAGCATATGGCATGTTATCGGGATGGACAACCCATGGTAAATTGTCTTGTCCGGTTTGCATGGAAGATACAAAGTCTTTTTATCTACCAAATGGAAAGAAGACATGTTGGTTTGATTGTCATCGAAGATTTCTTCCTTATGGACATCCACTAAGAAGGAATAAAAAAGACTTTTTGAAAGGAAAAGACGCATCAAGAGAGTACCCACCTCAGTCTTTGACCGGTGAGCAAGTTTTCTGTGAGCGGATAGAAGGTGTAAATCCTCCGAGAACTAAGATCGTGGGTGGAAATGGTCACGAAAAAAAGATACGTGGCTATGGGAAGGAACATAATTGGCACAAGGAAAGTATATTTTGGGAGCTGTCGTATTGGAGGGACCTTAATCTTCGACATAATATTGATGTGATGCATACAGAAAAGAATTTTTTTGATAACATCATGAATACTCTTATGAGTGTGAAGGGCAAAACAAAAGACAACATCATGTCAAGATGGGATATTGAACGATTTTGTGCTCGACCATACTTACACATTGATAGTGAAGGCAGGGCTCCTTTTCCACCCTATACATTGACAGAAGTTGCGAGAACAAGTTTACTCGAATGTTTGAAACATTCGGTTAAATTTCCAGATGGTTATGCTTCGACTTGGCTAATTGTGTTGATATAGAGAATGGAAAGCTTTCAGGGCATGAAGAGCCATGATTGTCATGTGTTTATGGAGCGACTACTTCCATTTATCTTTGCAGAACTCTTGCACCGCAATGTCCACCAAGCGATAGCAGGTACGAATATGAATATGCAACTTCTTTACGTTCTAATATATTAATTATGTAATAATTAACACAACGATGCAATTAAACTATATGTATATTGCAGGGATTGGAGCTTTTTTCGGGATTTATGTTCGAGAACTTTGCACACAACTCGCGTTCAAATTCTAAAACAGAACATAATTATAATCCTATGCAATTTGGAGAAGATCTTTCCGCCATCGTTTTTTCGATGTGATGGAACACCTGCCCTATACATCTCCCATACGAAGCTGAATTGGGAGGTCCTGTCCAAGATAGGTGGATGTATCCTTTCGAAAGGTTTTTCAAAAAGTTGAAAGGCAAAGCGAAGAACAAAAGGTATGCAAAGCAGATCAATTGTTCAATCTTATATCAACGACGAGATTGCATATTTTTTCGAACAATACTTTGCCGCGAATATACAAACAAAGTCAAGGTAAATGAACAATATACACTTTCGCGTAACTTATTAATTAATGTGAATTACTTAAAAGTGTTTTATTATGCAAGTTAACTAGATTTGATGAAGGTGATGTCCCCGTATATAATGTTCCTGGAGTGCCTTTGATATTTACTCAACCAGGTCGCCCAAGTGGTGAAATGCATGAACTTTGGCTTTCAGAGAGAGACTATCAATGCGCACACTCATATGTGCTGAGAAATTGCGATTACTTTCAGCCAATTGAGCGGTACATAAACTTATTTACCTTTTCATGTAAATAATTATAAAATTTCGCAACATATATTTATATACTTGTTGAATATATATAGCATGTTCGAGGATTTTATCACGGACAAATATACAGGACTTACCGAAAAAGAACTCTCCGTAAAAAGAGCCGAGGAATATCATTTATGGGTCAAAGATTATGTAAGTACAAAATATAGTCATATATATGTATAGTAAATTTAGTTTTACACATGTTTTTCGACTATTTTTTATATATATATATATGCGGAGTTACTTATTGGAATGCCACAAATCCTTTTCCCGCATGGGTTCAAGACCTAGTTCATGGACCTTTGAACAAGGTAAAAACATGGCCAATGTATTTTACAAGAGGCTATTTGTTTCATACGGAAAATCACGGCGATGGACGAAGGACATGTAACTACGGGGTCAGTGTTAAAGGTGAAAATTACACAGATGCATCTGATGTAGCGGATTTCTATGGAACTCTAACTGATATAATGGAACTTGAGTACGAGGGGATGGTCAATTTAAGAATCACACTATTTAAGTGTCAGTGGTATGATCCTGTTATTGGTAGAGGCACTCGTAGGAGCAATGGTGGTGTTGTAGACGTTCTTTCATCGAGAAAATACAATAAGTACGAACCATTTATTTTAGGTACGTATACATATATATATATATATATACACGTTAAATAATATTATTATCATATATATCTTATATGTAACTTAAACTTTTTAATCTTGCAAAAAGCCTCTCAAGCGCATCGGTTTGTTATATTTTGTACCCGTACGTAAAGAAGCCGAAAAAGCGTGGTTGAATGTTGTAAATGTCAATCCGAGGAAAAACATAGAGGTGCAATATGTGAACAACGAACCAACACTTTTGCAAACAGAAAATGACGATGGTGTACTGTTGACTACAATTGAAGATCTCGAACTCGACAATTTTGAAGAAGGAGTTAACCGAATAAATCTTGATTACAATGTCGGAGATGCAGAACCAGAAGATGAGTTTCAATGTAATTTATCTTCTTCGATGATGAAACGAAAGACGAAGATTAATTTGTCATATAATGTATTTGTAAAATTCGAAATAATGTATTATTAATGTATTTGTAAAATTCGAAATAATGTATTATTATTAATGTATTAAAATAAAATTGAAATAAATATTAGAAGAAGAAGAATAATTTGTCGTATAATGTACTTGTAAAATTCAAAATAATGTATTATTAATAAAATTTTACTAAGGTATTATGTTTTGGGCTAAAAAATAAAGGACCTATGTTTTACGACTGTTTCCCGACTATTTAGCGACTACGATGTTTCGTGACTATTTAGCGACTACAATTTTTAGCGACTATTTAGTGACTACAATGTTTAGCGACTATTTAGTGACTACAATGTTTAGCGACTATTTAGCGACTATTAGGCGACTACTAAGTTTTCCCCAATTCATAACCTAATCTTCTTTCCCCCAAATCGATACATTTCTTTCCTTCTCCGATTCTCTCCTTCTCCGCCGATAATCATCCTCGCCGCCGATTCTCTCCTTCTCCGCCGCATCTCTCCTTCTCCGCCGCTGCTCTTCTCTCCTCTCCGCCGCTGCTCTTCTCTCCTCTCCGCCGCTGCTCTTCTCTCCTCTCCGCCGCTGCTCTTCTCTCCTCTCCGCCGCCGCATCTCTCCCTCTCCGCTGATTCTCTCCCTCTCCGCCGATTCTCTCCCTCTCCGCCACTTCTCTCCTCTCCGCATCTCTCTCCCTCTCCGCGGCTTCTCTTCTCTCCTCTCCCGTCGCTGCTCTTCTCTCCTCTCCACCGCTGCTCTTTCTCTCCTCTTCGCACCATGAATCAACAAAAGAAAGGACGAAAGCGAAAGACGACACACAACGTTTCTATGACCGCGGTGCAGAAGCGACCAATTCTTCCCACGCAGTATAATTTCACACCGGCGACAGAGTTACCTTCACCGCAAGAACAAGTCACGAACTTGGCCGGACCTTCAAAGCCACCACCACCGGGAGTTAGGGATTATCCACCCCCAAGGGCTCTGTTCCAGAACTCGGCGCCTCCTCCTCATAATCAAACCGAGATAATTGAAGATTTGGCGAACTCTCAAGCCCATAGTCGTCCGTCTTCTGAAGGAAACAACTTCGGAGATCCAGAGGAAGGTTTGCCGGAGCTTCAAGAGGACACATTGACAACATTAAATGCTTTGTTGGTGATGCCAGGACGTGAGCAGTTTGTAACCGTTCTCTCACCCACACCGACGCCAAACACTACTTGGTATGCTTCTCACTTCTTCGATGATTGTTGATAATAGATGGGTAATAAGCATTTCGATTAAACCATGTCTGCAATGGGTAATAAGCATTTTGACTTGTGTTGTGTGTGACAATGTTGGTTAAAAAAAAGACAATTTTATTCGTATGTGCTGATTTATTGAACCATGAACCATGATTGTTTGACTTTTTGCTTTGTTTCTCTTCTTTTGGGTTCTGTTTTGCTTTGTCCATTGATTAGTTCATTGATGTTTGCAGGTTTACTCGCGACAAGGGATCTAAGCTTGTTCGTAAAATTACAAAAATTTTTACGAACAAGTTTGATGGTCCCTATTATAGCTGGACTTGTGTGCCTCGGGATAGACAAGAAAGATACTTTCTCGAGTTCGCGGTAAGTTTATAATTCTCATTGCTATCTTTGTTTGTTTTTACCAAGATTTAAGTATTATCTCTCTTTGTTTTGTAGAAAACCCATACTTGGGATCCATTGATAACAGAACCGTTCAAACAACACTTCGAGAGCATCTGTCAACGCCGTATGAAGGACATGGTTTCAGCCGTGAGGACTTCTCGAGAACGACCAACATGGATCGGTGAAACTCTGTGGAAAGAAATGACTGCCTATTGGGATACAAATGAAGCTAAAGAAAAGACCATCATTTATTCTCATGCGCGCATGTCTGAACGTGGTGGTCTCGGTCCTCACATCCACTTATCGGGTCCGACGTCGTATCAACAAATCCAATACGGAATGGTTAGTAAATATAACAATTTTTCTATAATTTTCCTACTCATACTTTAACTTCGTTTTGTAACATTGCAGGAAGAGGAATTGGGGAGACCCGTGTCTATTGGTGAGGTTTTCATTAAGACACACACCAAACCGGATGGAACGTATGTGGATAAGAAGGCGGAGAAGATTGCTGAAATTTATGAAAAGAATTTGCAACATAAAATGTCTCAGCTTGAGCATGAAAGCTCTGCCATTTCGTACGGTGCTTCGCGACCTCGCGAGCTCACAAGAGAAGAATATACTGCCATCTTTCTCGAGGTACTAAGAAACTTTTTTCATAATCCACATTTATAGATTTTATGTTTATGTTTTGTGGTTATTGTTTTGGTTTTCTATTCGATCAACTCAAAAGGATTCAAGAGGCAATATTTATGGAGCGGAAGCCTCAAGGAGACTCTTGAGAATGTGGGCAGTAGTAAGAGCAACACACAAGGAGAGTATTCTTCATTTGTATCCATTCAAGAGCAGGTTGAAGGTCGCACAACAGAAAATCGAAGAACAAGCTGCTGCTAGTAAAATGCGTGAAGAACAAAGATCGCAAAGCTTTGGCGGGCGGACCAACAAGTCAAGGTCGCAAAGTTATCCTTGGTGGAGAAGTACTTACGCAAAACTGATCCGGCCTTTCTCGACTTCATGGAGACTGAAGAAGCTGAAGAAACCACCGAACAACCTCTCTCAACTTCTCCTCCTTCTTAGGTTACTAAAACTATCCCATGAACTAAACACTTTTCATTTTGAATGTAAATGTTATATATTTTGGTTTTGAATTGATGTTTATGTATGTTTCTATGGATAATTTGATGAATTTATGTTTATATTCGATTGTATGATGTTTATTTAGAATATATCATATTATGTTTGCAGGATTTTTCGAGAATTATATAAAATGGAAAAAAGATACAAAACAATTACCAAATGAACGAGCAGTTTATTAATAGTAGTCGCCAAGTAGACACAAAATAGTCGTCAAGTAGTCGCATCGTAGTCGCAAGGTAGTCGCGAAAAAAACGACTACTTTAAGACTGAATACAATAATTTGTTTTCTGTGATTTAGTCGTTATATAGTCGTAAATTAGTCACTATATTGTTACGACTATTTACCGACTACTCTAAAGTTACACATGCTCATATCAAATAATCGTAAAATAGTCTCTAAATAGTCACTAAATAATACGACTACCTTACGACTATTGTAAAGCTTTTCTTATTCAAGTTTAGTAATCGTAGTTTAGTCATGAAACGTCGTCACATACACCGACTATTAAACGACTATATTACGACTACCTCTCGTTGTCGTAATGTAGTCGTTATTTAGCGACTAAATTGACGACTATTGAGTTTAGCGACTAAGGATTGCCGACTACATGGTTTAGTCGTGTAATACTGTAACTAGTCGTAACTGGTCTATTAATCAGCGACTGGTTTTGCGCGACTGATTTTGATCGGAAAATCTCTGTTTTCTTGTAGTGAGCACTCATGTTGCATGAAACTTGGTTTAGAGTCCTAGAAACCGCGTTGTTAGATGTTTCATAAGTTCGTTAAACTAGTATAAAGCTCAATGAGACACTTATAAGCCCTCATGTTGCATGAAACTTGGTTTAGAGTCCTAGAAACGAGTTGTTAGACATTTCATAAGTTCGTAAAACTTGTACAAAGCTCATTGAGACACTTATAAGCACTCATGTTGAATCAAACTTGGTTTAGAGTCCTAGAAACGCGTTGTTAGATGTTTCATAAGTTCGTCAAACTAGTAAAAAGCTCATTGAGACACTTATAAGCCCTCATGTTGCATGAAACTTGGTTTAGAGTCCTAGAAACGAGTTGTTAGACGTTTCATAAGTTCGTAAAACTTGTACAAAGCTCATCGAGACACTTATAATCACTCATGTGGAATGAAACTTGGTTTAGAGTCCTAGAAACCGCGTTGTTAGATGTTTCATAAGTTCGCCAAACTTGTACAAAGCTCATTGAGACACTTATAAGCACTTGTGTTGCATGAAACTTCGTTTAGAATCTTAGAAACCGCGTTGTTAGACGTTTCATAAGTTCGTTAAACTAGTACAACGCTCATTGAGACACATATAAACACTCATGTGGCATGAAACTTGGTTTAGAGTCCTAGAAACCGCGTTGTTAGATGTTTCATAAGTTCGTCAAACTAGTACAAAGCTCATTGAGACACTTATAAGCACTCATGTTGAATGAAACTTGGTTTAGAGTCCTAGAAACGCGTTGTTAGATGTTTCATAAGTTCATCAAACTTGTACAAAGCTCATTGAGACACTTATAAACACTCATGTTGCATGAAACTTAGTTTAGAGTCCTAGAAACGCGTTGTTAGATGTTTCATAAGTTCGTCAAACTAGTAAAAAGCTCATTGAGACACTTATAAGCACTCATGTTGCATGAAACTTGGTTTAGAGTCCTAGAAACGCGTTGTTAGATGTTTCATAAGTTCGTCAAACTTGTACAAAGCTCATTGAGACGCTTATAAGCACTCATGTTGAATGAAACTTGGTTTAGAGTCCTAGAAACCGCGTTGTTAGATGTTTCATAAGTTCGTCAAACTTGTACAAAGCTCATTGAGACACTTATAAGCACTCGTGTTGCATGAAACTTCGTTTAGAATCTTAGAAACCGCGTTGTTAGATGTTTCATAAGTTCGTTAAACTAGTACAACGCTCATTGAGACACATATAAGCACTCATGTTGCATGAAACTTGGTTTAGAGTCCTAGAAACCGCGTTGTTAGATGTTTCATAAGTTCGTCAAACTAGTACAAAGCTCATTGAGACACTTATAAGCACTCATGTTGCATGAAACTTTGTTTAGAGTCCTAGAAACGCGTTGTTAGATGTTTCATAAGTTCGTCAAACAAGTACAAAGCTCATTGAGACACTTATAAGCACTCATGTTGCATGAAACTTGGTTTAGAGTCCTAGAAACTGTGTTGTTAGATGTTTCATAATTTTGTCAAATTAGTACAAAGCTCATTGAGACACATATAAGCACTCATGTTGCATGAATCTTGGTTTAGAGTCCTAGAAACCGCGTTGTTAGTTGTTTCATATGTTCGTCAAACTTGTACAAAGCTCATTGAGACACTTATAAGCACTCATGTTGCATGAAACTTGGTTTAGAGTCCTAGAAACGCGTTGTTAGACGTTTCATAAGTTCGTTAAACTAGTACAAAGCTCAATGAGACACTTATAAGCCCTCATGTTGCATGAAACTTGGTTTAGAGTCCTAGAAACGAATTGTTAGACATTTCATAAGTTCGTAAAACTTGTACAAAGCTCATTGAGACACTTATAAGCACTCATGTTGAATCAAACTTGGTTTAGAGTCCTAGAAACGCGTTGTTAGATGTTTCATAAGTTCGTCAAACTTGTACAAAGCTCATTGAGACACTTATAAGCACTCATGTTGCATGAAACTTGGTTTAGAGTCCTAGAAACGCGTTGTTAGATGTTTTATAAGTTCGTCAAACAAGTACAAATTTCATCGAGACACTTATAAGAATTCATGTATCATGAAACTTGTTTTAGAGTCCTAGAAATGCGTTGTTAGATGTTTCATAAGTTCGTCAAACTAGTACAACGCTCATTGAGACACATATAAGCACTCATGTTGCATGAAACTTGATTTAGAGTCCTAGAAACGCGTTGTTAGATGTTTCATAAGTTCGTCAAACTTGTACAAAGCTCATTGAGACACTTATAAGCACTCATGTTGTATGAAACTTGGTTTAGAGTCCTAGAACCCGCGTTGTTAGATGTTTCATATATTCGTCAAACTAGTCAAAAGCTCATTGAGACACTTATAAGCACTCATGTTGCGTGAAACTTAGTTTAGAGTCCTAGAAACCGCGTTGTTAGATGTTTCATAAGTTCGTCAAACTTGTACAAAGCTCATTGAGATGCTTATAAGCACTCATGTTGCATGAAACTTGGTTTAGAGTCCTAGAAACCGCGTTGTTAGATGTTTCATAAGTTCGTCAAACTTGTACAAAGCTCATTGAGACACTTATAAGCACTCGTGTTGCATGAAACTTTGTTTAGAGTCCTAGAAACGCGTTGTTAGATGTTTCATAAGTTCGTCAAACTAGTACAAAGCTCATTGAGACACTTATAAGCACTCATGTTGAATGAAATTTGGTTTAGAGTCCTAGAAACGCGTTGTTCGATGTTTCATAAGTTTGTCAAACTAGTACAAAGCTCGTTGATACACTTATAAGTACTCATGTTGCATGAAAATTGGTTTAGAGTCCTAGAAACCGCGTTGTTAGTTGTTTCATAAGTTCGTCAAACTAGTACAAAGCTCATTGAAACACTTATAAGCACTCATGTTGAACGAAACTTGGTTTAGAGTCCTAGAAACGCGTTGTTAGATGTTTCATAAGTTCGTCAAACTTGTACAAAGCTCATTTAGACACGTATAAGCATTCATGTTGCATGAAACTTGGTTTAGAGTCCTAGAAACGCGTTGTTCGATGTTTCATAAGTTCGTCAAACTAGTACAAAGCTCATTGAGACACTTATAAGCACTCATGTTGCATGAAACTTGGTTTAGAGTCCTAGAAACGTGTTGTTAGATGTTTCATAAGTTCGTCAAACTTGTACAAAGCTCATTTAGACACTTATAAGCACTCATGTTGCATGAAACATGGTTTAGAGTCCTAGAAACCGCGTTGTTAGATGTTTCATAAGTTTTTCAAACTTGTACAAAGCTCATTGAGACACTTATAAGCACTCATGTTGCATGAAACTTGGTTTAGAGTCTTAGAAATCGCGTTGTTAGATGATTCATAAGTTCGTCAAACTAGTACAAAGCTCATTGACACATTTATAAGCACTCATGTTGCATGAAACTTGGTGTAGAATCCTAGAAACGCGTTGTTAGATGTTTCATAAGTTCTTCAAACTTGTACAAAGCTCATTGAGACACTTATAATCACTCATGTTGCATGAAACTTGGTTTAGAGTCCTAGAAACGCGTTGTTAGATGTTTCATAAGTTCGTCAAACAAGTACAAAGTTCATCGAGACACTTATAAGAATTCATGTATCATGAAACTTGGTTTAGAGTCCTAGAAACGCGTTGTTAGATGTTTCATAAATTTGTCAAACTTGTACAAAGCTCATCGAGACACTTATAAGCACTCATGTGGAATGAAACTTGGTTTAGAGTCCTAGAAACGTGTTGTTCGATGTTTCATAAGTTTGTCAAACTAGTACAAAGCTCGTTGAGACACTTATAAGCACTCATGTTGCATGAAACTTGGTTTAGAGTCCTAGAAACGAGTTGTTAGATGTTTCATAAGTTCGTCAAACTAGTACAAAGCTCATTGAGACACTTATAAGCACTCATGTTGAATGAAACTTGGTTTAGAGTCCTAGAAACGCGTTGTTAGATGTTTCATAAGTTCATCAAACTTGTACAAAGCTCATGGAGACACTTATAAACACTCATGTTGCATGAAACTTAGTTTAGAGTCCTAGAAACGCGTTGTTAGATGTTTCATAAGTTCGTCAAACTAGTAAAAAGCTCATTGAGACACTTATAAGCACTCATGTTGCATGAAACTTGGTTTAGAATCCTAGAAACGCGTTGTTAGATGTTTCATAAGTTCGTCAAACTTGTACAAAGCTCATTGAGACGCTTATAAGCACTCATGTTGCATGAAACTTGGTTTAGAGTCCTAGAAACCGCGTTGTTAGATGTTTCATAAGTTCGTCAAACTTGTACAAAGCTCATTGAGACAATTATAAGCATTCATGTTGCATGAAACTTGGTTTAGAGTCTTAGAAACCGCGTTGTTAGATGTTTCATAAGTTTGTCAAACTAGTACAAAGCTCATTGAGACACTTATAAGCACTCATGTTGCATGAAACTTGGTTTAGAGTCCTAGAAACCGCGTTGTTAGATGTTTCATAAGTTCGTCAAACTTGTACAAAGCTCATTGAGACAATTATAAGCACTCATGTTGCATGAAACTTGGTTTAGAGTCTTAGAAACCGCGTTGTTAGATGTTTCATAAGTTCTTCAAACTAGTACAAAGCTCATTGAGACACATATAAGGACTCATGTTGCATGAAACTTGGTTTAGAGTCCTAGAAACGCGTTGTTAGATGTTTCATAAGTTCGTCAAACTAGTACAAAGCTCATTGAGACACTTATAAGCACTCATGTTGAATGAAATTTGGTTTAGAGTCCTAGAAACGCGTTGTTAGATGTTTAATAAGTTCGTCAAACAAGTACAAAGCTCATTGAGACACTTATAAGCACTCATGTTGCATGAAACTTGGTTTAGAGTCCTAGAAACCGCGTTGTTAGATGTTTCATAAGTTCGTCAAACTAGTACAAAGCTCATTGAGACACTTATAAGCACTCATGTTGCATGAAACTTTGTTTAGAGTCCTAGAAACGCGTTGTTAGATGTTTCATAAGTTCGTCAAACAAGTACAAAGCTCATTGAGACACATATAATCACTCATGTTGCATGAAACTTGGTTTAGAGTCCTAGAAAGCTGTGTCGTTAGATGTTTCATAATTTTGTCAAACTAGTACAAAGCTCATTGAGACACATATAAGCACTCATGTTGCATGAATCTTGGTTTAGAGTCCTAGAAACCGCGTTGTTAGTTGTTTCATATGTTCGTCAAACTTGTACAAAGCTCATTGAGACACTTATAAGCACTCATGTTGCATGAAACTTGGTTTAGAGTCCTAGAAACGCGTTGTTAGATGTTTCATAAGTTTGTCAAACTAGTACAAAGCTCAATGAGACACTTATAAGCCGTCATGTTGCATGAAACTTGGTTTAGAGTCCTAGAAACGAGTTGTTAGACATTTCATAAGTTCGTAAAACTTGTACAAAGCTCATTGAGACACTTATAAGCACTCATGTTGCATGAAACTTGGTTTAGAGTCCTCGAAACGTGTTGTTAGATGTTTCATAAGTTCGTCAAACTTGTACAAAGCTCATTGAGACGCTTATAAGCACTCATGTTGCATGAAACTTGGTTTAGAGTCCTAGAAACCGCGTTGTTAGATGTTTCATAAGTTCGTCAAACTTGTACAAAGCTCATTGAGACACTTATAAGCACTCGTGTTCCATGAAACTTCGTTTAGAATCTTAGAAACCGCGTTGTTAGATGTTTCATAAGTTTGTTAAACTAGTACAACGCTCATTGAGACACATATAAGCACTCATGTGGCATGAAACTTGGTTTAGAGTCCTAGAAACCGCGTTGTTAGATGTTTCATAAGTTCGTCAAACTAGTACAAAGCTCATTGAGACAGTTATAAGCACTCATGTTGCATGAAACTTGGTTTAGAGTCCTAGAAACGTGTTGTTCGATGTTTCATAAGTTTGTCAAACTAGTACAAAGCTCGTTGAGACACTTATAAGCACTCATGTTGCATGAAACTTGGTTTAGAGTCCTAGAAACCGCGTTGTTAGTTGTTTCATAAATTCGTCAAACTAGTACAAAGCTCATTGAGACACTTATAAGCACTCATGTTGA
Organism: Cochlearia excelsa; assembly: GCA_963556525.1. NCBI lineage: Eukaryota > Viridiplantae > Streptophyta > Magnoliopsida > Brassicales > Brassicaceae > Cochlearia > Cochlearia excelsa. The sequence goes on along the minus strand of OY748327.1, from coordinate 29,495,751 downwards.
ACGAAACTTGGTTTAGAGTCCTAGAAACGCGTTGTTAGATATTTCATAAGTTCGTCAAACTTGTACAAAGCTCATTTAGACACTTATAAGCATTCATGTTGCATGAAACTTGGTTTAGAGTCCTAGAAACGCGTTGTTCGATGTTTCATAAGTTCGTCAAACTAGTACAAAGCTCATTGAGACACTTATAAGCACTCATGTTGAACGAAACTTGGTTTAGAGTCCTAGAAACGCGTTGTTAGATGTTTCATAAGTTCGTCAAACTTGTACAAAGCTCATTTAGACACTTATAAGCACTCATGTTGCATGAAACTTGGTTTAGAGTCCTAGAAACCGCGTTGTTAGATGTTTCATAAGTTTTTCAAACTTGTACAAAGCTCATTGAGACACTTATAAGCACTCATGTTGCATGAAACTTGGTTTAGAGTCTTAGAAATCGCGTTGTTAGATGTTTCATAAGTTCGTCAAACCAGTACAAAGCTCATTGAGACATTTATAAGCACTCATGTTGCATGAAACTTGGTGTAGAGTCCTAAAACCCGTTGTTAGATGTTTCATAAGTTCGTCAAACTTGTACAAAGCTCATTGAGACACTTATAAGCACTCATGTTGCATGAAACTTGGTTTAGAGTCCTAGAAACGCGTTGTTAGATGTTTCATAAGTTCGTCAAACAAGTACAAATTTCATCGAGACACTTATAAGAATTCATGTATCATGAAACTTGTTTTAGAGTCCTAGAAATGCGTTGTTAGATGTTTCATAAGTTCGTCAAACTAGTACAACGCTCATTGAGACACATATAAGCACTCATGTTGCATGAAACTTGATTTAGAGTCCTAGAAACGCGTTGTTAGATGTTTCATAAGTTCGTCAAACTTGTACAAAGCTCATCGAGACACTTATAAGCACTCATGTTGTATGAAACTTGGTTTAGAGTCCTAGAACCCGCGTTGTTAGATGTTTCATATATTCGTCAAACTAGTCAAAAGCTCATTGAGACACTTATAAGCACTCATGTTGCGTGAAACTTAGTTTAGAGTCCTAGAAACCGCGTTGTTAGATGTTTCATAAGTTCGTCAAACTTGTACAAAGCTCATTGAGACACTTATAAGCACTCATGTTGCATGTAACTTAGTTTAGAGTCTTAGAAACCGCGTTGTTAGATGTTTCATAAGTTCTTCAAATTAGTACAAAGTTCATTGATACACATATAAGCACTCATGTTGCATGAAACTTGGTTTAGAGTCCTAGAAACGCGTTGTTAGATGTTTCATAAGTTCGTCAAACTAGTACAAAGCTCATTGAGACACTTATAAGCACTCATGTTGCATGAAACTTGGTTTAGAGTCCTAGAAACGTGTTGTTAGATGTTTCATAAGTTCGTCAAACAAGTACAAAGCTCATTGAGACACTTATAAGCACTCATGTTGCATGAAATTTGGTTTAGGGTCCTAGAAATTGCGTTGTTAGATGTTTCATAAGTTCGTCAAACTAGTACAAAGCTCATTGAGACACTTATAAGCACTCATGTAGCATGAAACTTGGTTTAAGGGTCCTAGAAACTGCGTTGTTAGATGTTTCATAAGTTCGTCAAACTAGTACGAAGCTCATTGAGACACTTATAAGCACTCATGTTGCATGAAACTTGGTTTAGAGTCCTAGAAACGCTTTGTTAGATGTTTCATAAGTTCGTCAAACTTGTACAAAGCTCATTGAGACGCTTATAAGCACTCATGTTGCATGATACTTTGTTTAGAGTCCTAGAAACCGCGTTGTTAGATGTTTCATAAGTTCTTCAAACTAGTACAAAGCTCATTGAGACACATATAAGGACTCATGTTGCATGAAACTTGGTTTAGAGTCCTAGAAACGCGTTGTTAGATGTTTCATAAGTTCGTCAAACTAGTACAAAGCTCATTGAGACACTTATAAGCACTCATGTTGAATGAAATTGGGTTTAGAGTCCTAGAAACGCGTTGTTAGATGTTTAATAAGTTCGTCAAACAAGTACAAAGCACATTGAGACACTTATAAGCACTCATGTTGCATGAAACGTGGTTTAAATTCCTAGAAACGCGTTGTTAGATGTTTCATATATTCGTAAAACTTGTACAAAGCTCATTGAGACACTTATAAGCACTCATGTGGAATGAAATTTGGTTTAAAGTCCTAGAAACACGTTGTTAGATGTTTCATAAGTTTTTCAAACTAGTACAAAGCTCATTGAGACACTTATAAGCATTCATGTTGCATGAAACTTGGTTTAGAGTCCTAGAAACGCGTTGTTCGATGTTTCATAAGTTCGTCAAACTAGTACAAATCTCATTGATACACTTATAAGCACTCATGTTGCATGAAACTTGGTTTAGAGTCCTAGAAACTGCGTTGTTAGATGTTTCATAAGTTCGTCAAACTAGTACAAAGCTCATTGAGACGCATATAAGCACTCATGTTGCATGAAACTTGGTTTAGAGTCTTAGAAACCGCGTTGTTAGTTGTTTCATATGTTCGTCAAACTTGTACAAAGCTCATTGAGACACTTATAAGCACTCATGTTGCATGAAACTTGGTTTAGAGTCTTAGAACCCGCGTTGTTAGATGTTTCATAAGTTCGTCAAACTAGTACAAAGCTCATTGAGACACTTATAAGCACTCATGTTGCATGAAACTTGGTTTAGAGTCTTAGAAACCGCGTTGTTAGTTGTTTCATATGTTCGTCAAACTTGTACAAAGCTCATTGAGACACTTATAAGCACTCATGTTGCATGAAACTTGGTTTAGAGTCCTCGAAACCGCGTTGTTAGATGTTTCATAAGTTCGTCAAACTTGTACAAAGCTCATTGAGACACTTATAAGCACTCATGTTGCATGAAACTTGGTTTCGAATCTTAGAAACCGCGTTGTTAGATGTTTCATAAGTTCGTTAAACTAGTACAAAGCTCATTGAGACACTTATAAGCACTCATGTTGCATGAAACTTGGTTTAGAGTCCTAGAAACGCGTTGTTAGACGTTTCATAAGTTCGTCAAACTAGTACAAAGCTCATTGATACACTTATAAGCACTCATGTTGCATGAAACTTGGTTTAGAGTCCTAGAAACGCGTTGTTCGATGTTTCATAAGTTCGTCAAACTAGTAAAAATCTCATTGAGACACTTATAAGCACTCATGTTGCATGAAACTTGGTTTAGAGTCCTAGAAACTGCGTTGTTAGATGTTTCATAAGTTCGTCAAACTAGTACAAAGCTCATTGAGACACTTATAAGCACTCATGTGGAATGAAACTTGGTTTAGAGTCCTAGAAACGCGTTGTTAGATGTTTCATAAGTTCGTAAAACTTGTACAAAGCTTATTGAGACACTTATAAGCACTCATGTGGAATGAAACTTGGTTTAGAGTCCTAGAAACGCGTTGTTAGATGTTTCATAAGTTCGTAAAACTTTTACAAAGCTTATTGAGACACTTATAAGCACTCATGTGGAATGAAACTTGGTTTAGAGTCCTAGAAACGCGTTGTTAGATGTTTCATAAGTTTTTCAAACTAGTACAAAGCTCATTAAGACACTTATAAGCATTCATGTTTCATGAAACTTGGTTTAGGGTCCTAGAAACGCGTTGTTCGATGTTTCATAAGTTCGTCAAACTAGTAAAAATCTCATTGAGACACTTATAAGCACTCATGTTGTATGAAACTTGATTTAGAGTCCTAGAACCCGCGTTGTTAGATGTTTCATATGTTCGTCAAACTAGTACAAAGCTCATTGAGACACTTATAAGCACTCATGTAGTATGAAACTTGGTTTAGAGTCCTAGAAACGCGTTGTTAGATGTTTCATAAGTTGACAAACTTGTAAAAAGCTCATTGAGACAATTATAAGCACTCATGTTGCATGAAACTTGGTTTAGAGTCCTAGAAACGCGTTGGTAGATGTTTCATAAGTTCGTCAAACAAGTACAAAGCTCATTGAGACACTTATAAGCACTCATGTTGCATGAAACTTGGTTTAGAGTCCTAGAAACTGCGTTGTTAGATGTTGCATAAGTTCGTCAAACTAGTACAAAGCTCATTGAGACACTTATAAGCACTCATGTTGCATGAAACTTGGTTTAGAGTCCTAGAAACGCTTTGTTAGATGTTTCATAATATCGTCAAACTTATACAAAGCTCATTGAGACGCTTATAAGCACTCATGTTGCATGAAACTTTGTTTAGAGTCCTAGAAATGCGTTGTTAGATATTTCATAAGTTCGTCAAACAAGTACAAAGCTCATTGAGACACTTATAAGCACTCATGTTGCATGAAACTTGGTTTAGAGTCCTAGAAACCGCGTTGTTAGATGTTTCATAAGTTCGTCAAACTAGTACAAAGCTCATTGAGACACTTATAAGCACTCATGTTGCATGAAACTTTGTTTAGAGTCCTAGAAACGCGTTGTTAGATGTTTCATAAGTTCGTCAAACAAGTACAAAGCTCATTGAGACACTTATAATCACTCATGTTGCATGAAACTTGGTTTAGAGTCCTAGAAACTGTGTCGTTAGATGTTTCATAATTTTGTCAAACTAGTACAAAGCTCATTGAGACACATATAAGCACTCATGTTGCATGAATCTTGGTTTAGAGTCCTAGAAACCGCGTTGTTAGTTGTTTCATATGTTCGTCAAACTTGTACAAAGCTCATTGAGACACTTATAAGCACTCATGTTGCATGAAACTTGGTTTAGAGTCCTAGAAACGCGTTGTTAGATGTTTCATAAGTTTGTCAAACTAGTACAAAGCTCAATGAGACACTTATAAGCCGTCATGTTGCATGAAACTTGGTTTAGAGTCCTAGAAACGAGTTGTTAGACATTTCATAAGTTCGTAAAACTTGTACAAAGCTCATTGAGACACTTATAAGCACTCATGTTGCATGAAACTTGGTTTAGAGTCCTCGAAACGTGTTGTTAGATGTTTCATAAGTTCGTCAAACTTGTACAAAGCTCATTGAGACGCTTATAAGCACTCATGTTGCATGAAACTTGGTTTAGAGTCCTAGAAACCGCGTTGTTAGATGTTTCATAAGTTCGTCAAACTTGTACAAAGCTCATTGAGACACTTATAAGCACTCGTGTTCCATGAAACTTCGTTTAGAATCTTAGAAACCGCGTTGTTAGATGTTTCATAAGTTTGTTAAACTAGTACAACGCTCATTGAGACACATATAAGCACTCATGTGGCATGAAACTAGGTTTAGAGTCCTAGAAACCGCGTTGTTAGATGTTTCATAAGTTCGTCAAACTAGTACAAAGCTCATTGAGACAGTTATAAGCACTCATGTTGCATGAAACTTGGTTTAGAGTCCTAGAAACGTGTTGTTCGATGTTTCATAAGTTTGTCAAACTAGTACAAAGCTCGTTGAGACACTTATAAGCACTCATGTTGCATGAAACTTGGTTTAGAGTCCTAGAAACCGCGTTGTTAGTTGTTTCATAAATTCGTCAAACTAGTACAAAGCTCATTGAGACACTTATAAGCACTCATGTTGAACGAAACTTGGTTTAGAGTCCTAGAAACGCGTTGTTAGATATTTCATAAGTTCGTCAAACTTGTACAAAGCTCATTTAGACACTTATAAGCATTCATGTTGCATGAAACTTGGTTTAGAGTCCTAGAAACGCGTTGTTCGATGTTTCATAAGTTCGTCAAACTAGTACAAAGCTCATTGAGACACTTATAAGCACTCATGTTGAACGAAACTTGGTTTAGAGTCCTAGAAACGCGTTGTTAGATGTTTCATAAGTTCGTCAAACTTGTACAAAGCTCATTTAGACACTTATAAGCACTCATGTTGCATGAAACTTGGTTTAGAGTCCTAGAAACCGCGTTGTTAGATGTTTCATAAGTTTTTCAAACTTGTACAAAGCTCATTGAGACACTTATAAGCACTCATGTTGCATGAAACTTGGTTTAGAGTCTTAGAAATCGCGTTGTTAGATGTTTCATAAGTTCGTCAAACCAGTACAAAGCTCATTGAGACATTTATAAGCACTCATGTTGCATGAAACTTGGTGTAGAGTCCTAAAACCCGTTGTTAGATGTTTCATAAGTTCGTCAAACTTGTACAAAGCTCATTGAGACACTTATAAGCACTCATGTTGCATGAAACTTGGTTTAGAGTCCTAGAAACGCGTTGTTAGATGTTTCATAAGTTCGTCAAACAAGTACAAATTTCATCGAGACACTTATAAGAATTCATGTATCATGAAACTTGTTTTAGAGTCCTAGAAATGCGTTGTTAGATGTTTCATAAGTTCGTCAAACTAGTACAACGCTCATTGAGACACATATAAGCACTCATGTTGCATGAAACTTGATTTAGAGTCCTAGAAACGCGTTGTTAGATGTTTCATAAGTTCGTCAAACTTGTACAAAGCTCAACGAGACACTTATAAGCACTCATGTTGTATGAAACTTGGTTTAGAGTCCTAGAACCCGCGTTGTTAGATGTTTCATATATTCGTCAAACTAGTCAAAAGCTCATTGAGACACTTATAAGCACTCATGTTGCGTGAAACTTAGTTTAGAGTCCTAGAAACCGCGTTGTTAGATGTTTCATAAGTTCGTCAAACTTGTACAAAGCTCATTGAGACACTTATAAGCACTCATGTTGCATGTAACTTAGTTTAGAGTCTTAGAAACCGCGTTGTTAGATGTTTCATAAGTTCTTCAAATTAGTACAAAGCTCATTGATACACATATAAGCACTCATGTTGCATGAAACTTGGTTTAGAGTCCTAGAAACGCGTTGTTAGATGTTTCATAAGTTCGTCAAACTAGTACAAAGCTCATTGAGACACTTATAAGCACTCATGTTGCATGAAACTTGGTTTAGAGTCCTAGAAACGCGTTGTTAGATGTTTCATAAGTTCGTCAAACAAGTACAAAGCTCATTGAGACACTTATAAGCACTCATGTTGCATGAAATTTAGTTTAGGGTCCTAGAAATTGCGTTGTTAGATGTTTCATAAGTTCGTCAAACTAGTACAAAGCTCATTGAGACACTTATAAGCACTCATGTAGCATGAAACTTGGTTTAAGGGTCCTAGAAACTGCGTTGTTAGATGTTTCATAAGTTCGTCAAACTAGTACGAAGCTCATTGAGACACTTATAAGCACTCATGTTGCATGAAACTTGGTTTAGAGTCCTAGAAACGCTTTGTTAGATGTTTCATAAGTTCGTCAAACTTGTACAAAGCTCATTGAGACGCTTATACGCACTCATGTTGCATGATACTTTGTTTAGAGTCCTAGAAACCGCGTTGTTAGATGTTTCATAAGTTCTTCAAACTAGTACAAAGCTCATTGAGACACATATAAGGACTCATGTTGCATGAAACTTGGTTTAGAGTCCTAGAAACGCGTTGTTAGATGTTTCATAAGTTCGTCAAACTAGTACAAAGCTCATTGAGACACTTATAAGCACTCATGTTGAATGAAATTGGGTTTAGAGTCCTAGAAACGCGTTGTTAGATGTTTAATAAGTTCGTCAAACAAGTACAAAGCACATTGAGACACTTATAAGCACTCATGTTGCATGAAACGTGGTTTAAATTCCTAGAAACGCGTTGTTAGATGTTTCATATATTCGTAAAACTTGTACAAAGCTCATTGAGACACTTATAAGCACTCATGTGGAATGAAATTTGGTTTAGAGTCCTAGAAACACGTTGTTAGATGTTTCATAAGTTTTTCAAACTAGTACAAAGCTCATTGAGACACTTATAAGCATTCATGTTGCATGAAACTTGGTTTAGAGTCCTAGAAACGCGTTGTTCGATGTTTCATAAGTTCGTCAAACTAGTACAAATCTCATTGATACACTTATAAGCACTCATGTTGCATGAAACTTGGTTTAGAGTCCTAGAAACTGCGTTGTTAGATGTTTCATAAGTTCGTCAAACTAGTACAAAGCTCATTGAGACGCATATAAGCACTCATGTTGCATGAAACTTGGTTTAGAGTCTTAGAAACCGCGTTGTTAGTTGTTTCATATGTTCGTCAAACTTGTACAAAGCTCATTGAGACACTTATAAGCACTCATGTTGCATGAAACTTGGTTTAGAGTCTTAGAACCCGCGTTGTTAGATGTTTCATAAGTTCGTCAAACTAGTACACAGCTCATTGAGACACTTATAAGCACTCATGTTGCATGAAACTTGGTTTAGAGTCTTAGAAACCGCGTTGTTAGTTGTTTCATATGTTCGTCAAACTTGTACAAAGCTCATTGAGACACTTATAAGCACTCATGTTGCATGAAACTTGGTTTAGAGTCCTCGAAACCGCGTTGTTAGATGTTTCATAAGTTCGTCAAACTTGTACAAAGCTCATTGAGACACTTATAAGCACTCATGTTGCATGAAACTTGGTTTCGAATCTTAGAAACCGCGTTGTTAGATGTTTCATAAGTTCGTTAAACTAGTACAAAGCTCATTGAGACACTTATAAGCACTCATGTTGCATGAAACTTGGTTTAGAGTCCTAGAAACGCGTTGTTAGACGTTTCATAAGTTCGTCAAACTAGTACAAAGCTCATTGATACACTTATAAGCACTCATGTTGCATGAAACTTGGTTTAGAGTCCTAGAAACGCGTTGTTCGATGTTTCATAAGTTCGTCATGTTGAGGAGAAATAGTCAACGGTCTAGCGCATGACTAGTATCCGAACCAATATTGACCGAGAAGGGATTTTGGAAGACTCTAAGTGGAAAAGAGGGTTTCATGAGGTGCAACGGATACGAGACGTGGCTCCACAAGTTGGAGGAGACGTGGCACCATGATGTGTCGAGACGTGGTCGAGAAAGCGCGGGTCAAAAGTAGCCAAGACCGTACGGACGCGGAAAAGCGTGCGGAAGACCGGATCTTGACTACACACGCGAATTCTTATCTTCCATGAGGTGCAACGGCTACGAGACGTGGCTCCACAAGTTGGAGGAGACGTGGCACCATGATGTGTCGAGACGTGGTCGAGAAAGCGCGGGTCAAAAAGTAGCCAAGACCGTACGGACGCGGATAAGCGTACGGAAGAGCGGATCTTGGACTACACACGCGCAACCTTATCTTTAAACGGCTCTTTTCCTCTCAAAACCCTATCTTGTATTCTCCATATATATATCACTATGTGTAATCAATAAAAATCAAGAAACTTATTCACTCTCTCTATTCTCTAAACACACATTACACCGAAACATGATTAATCTTCAAACTCTCTACTAATCTCATGTTAATCCGCAATACTCTTTACATTTCTTTATGGTATCGTAGCGTAATAGCTCCTAATCTCTCTATTCCGCTTCTTATCGTGTGTTCTTAAGCATCACAAAGCTTAAAGACACAATCTTTTCACCTAAACTCATCAAAATCTGTTTCGGTGTTCATCGGATACTCTGTTTTTACTCGTTTCTTCATAAAACACTCTGTTTTTCTCATAAATCTCTTTGTTTCTTCATAAAGTTACCTCCTTTCTGGATACTAGACAGATCCAAGTCATAAATTCATCATCTTTTACTCTCAACCATGGAAGATACTCAAGATCTTCATAGCTCTAAGCTCGACAGACCATCGGTGATTCTAAAGGGGATAAACTATCTCCTTTGGACTAGAACTATCAAAGCGCTCTTGGAAGCCGGGGTCTATGGAAACACATCTCTAAGGCTCCTGATTCTATCAACACGGAAAGATCTCTCGGTGATGAAGGTTTAACCGAGGAGGAAGAGAAGTGGTTCCGAGGAGACCAACGTGTTTTAGGCATCATTCAACACACTCTAGATCCGGCGATACTTGAAGCATACTCTTACCGTGAGACGGCCAAAGATCTTTGGGATACCCTCAAGAACATTTATGGCAACGTTTCTAATCTAAGCCGTGTGTATGAGGTAAAGAAAGCTCTCAATAACCTCTCACAAGAAGAAACCGAGTTCACCGCTCACTATGGGAAGTTTAGAGCCTTATGGGCTGAGCTAGAGATGTTGAGACCAAGCTCAATAGATGCTAAGGTGATTAATGAGAGGAAAGAGCAAGACAAAGTCTTTGGACTTCTATTGACTCTTAACTCAAGTTATAAGGACCTTATCAAGCATCTTCTAAGAGCCGACACTCTCCCATCTCTTGACTCGGTGGTCTCTCAACTACAAAGGGAACAAGGTGGTGATGAACTATTTAGTAAGAAGGAGATAGTCCTAGCCAACAAAGCAACGTTCAAGACGCGAGAGGAGAGGAAGTCTATGGCATGTGATCATTGCAAGAAGAAGGGACACGTGAAGGACAAATGTTGGATTCTTCATCCCCATCTCAAACCAAGCAAGTTCATGGATCCAAAGGCAAACCTCTCCCAAGATGAACCGGTTCAAGGAGGAAGTTCTTCAAGCCAAGGAAAGGATGAAGAGGCGTTGGCGGTGGTTCCTTTCACCGATGAATATGTCCGCAAATCCGACCTTGAAGCTCTCATAAAGGCCCTAAAGGGGTCCGGTATTGATTTCTTATCCCTAAATGCTATTAGGATAGATAAGCCAATAGTGGTAGATTCGGGTGCTTCCCACCATATGATTAGTGATGAGAACCTTATGAGTAATATCAAACCGGCTATAGGGAATGTTATGGTTGCAAATGGTGGTAAAGTTCCGATAAAAGGCTTAGGAAATCTTAGGTTGTTCGATAGAGATATGAAAGCCCTATACATGCCTAATTTTACTTCTAATCTTTTATCGGTGAAACGAATTACTAATGATTTGAAATGCAACGTTACATTTGGTCCTAACAATGTTATATTTCAGGATATTAACTCAAGGAAGATCATTGGTAGAGGAAGCACTAAGGGAGATCTATATGTGCTTGATGAGAAACCTACTAGTCCACTCTTATATTCAGCGTTTAACTCTGTTTTAACCGAGGCCAATAATGTGATTTGGCATGCTAGATTAGGCCATCCTAACTCTAGAGCCCTTAAAATAATGTTGCCTCTTGTGTCTTTTGATAATAAACTTTGTGAATCATGCATCCTTGGAAAGCATTGCAAAACTGTTTTCTCAAAATCTAATAAAACTTATGATGCTTGTTTTGAACTTATCCATTCGGATGTATGGACTTCTCCGTGCGTTTCTAGAGAAAACCACAAGTATTTTGTTACTTTCATAGATGAGAAGTCCAAATTCACATGGATAACGTTGATTTCATCAAAAGATAGGGTCTTAGATGCATTCAAAAATTTTCAAGCTTATGTTTCTAACCATTACAATGCCAAGATCAAATGTTTTAGGACAGATAATGGAGGAGAATACACAAGCTATGCATTCAAAGACTACTTGGCTAAACATGGAATCTTGCACCAAACGAGTTGTCCATACACGCCACAACAAAACGGCGTTGCTTTGAGAGAAAGAATAGGCACTTAATGGAGGTGGCAAGATCGATGATGTTCCACACTAATGTCCCTAAGAGATTTTGGGGGGATGCGGTTACATCGGCTTGCTATTTGATCAATAGGACACCAACACAAATCCTTAATGATCTTTCTCCATTTGAAGTTTTAAATAAAGCTAAGCCATCTATCTCTTACTTACGTGTGTTTGGGTGTGTCTGTTTTGTCTTGATTCCGGGTGAACAGAGAAGTAAGCTAGACGCCAAAAGTATTAAGGGGATCTTTATTGGGTACTCATCTAGCCAAAAGGGATACAAATGCTATATACGGAAAGAAGAAGGGTCATGGTGTCAAGGGATGTGAGGTTTCTTGAAGGACAAGGCTATTATCAAGAGAAGAATTGGGATAGTATCAAGAATCTATCCACTCCAGCTCAAGATAGAGCTAACCTACTCAAGAAACTCATGGAAGACCTTGGTCTAGATCTTAGTGGTGACACGGGTGGTGAAGAACCACAAGTGAACCAAGAACCCCACCTTGATGGTGAGGGGGAGAATGGACAAGAATCGGCTACTCAACATGGAGGAGAAGATTCAACCTCATCTCCAACACAAACTCAAGCCGATCCGGATCACAATCAAGATGATGTTCCGGTTCAAACTCAAGAAGAGGATGGTAATGGTGAAGAAGTAGTACAACCACCGAGAAGGAGTACTAGAACCAAGAATCCTCCATCCAATTGGGTCAATACAAGAGTGTATTTCAACAACAACGCGGTGGCACATCCTATACAAGCCGTATGCAATCTAGTGTCATTTCCACAAGAACACCAAGTCTTCATGGCTTGCATTGATGGGAATTGGATTCCAAAGACATACGAGGAAGCTATGGAACATGATGTGTGGATAAAAGCCGTGGAAGAAGAAGATAAGGCCATGGAGCTAAACGAGACTTGGGAAGAGGCGAATTTACCTCAAGGCAAGAGAACGGTTAGCTCACGGTATGTCTTCACCATCAAGTACAAAAGTAATGGGGAGATAGAGAGGTACAAGGCTCGTCTAGTTGCGAGGGGCTTCACTCAAACATATGGGGAGGACTACCTTGAAACCTTTGCCCCGGTTGCCAAACTTCACACCATAAGAGTAATCTTCTCCATTGCCACTAACCAAGAGTGGGATCTTTGGCAAATGGATGTTAAGAATGCGTTCTTACAAGGAGAACTAGAGGATGAGGTATACATGACTCCGCCTCGGGCATAAGGGACAAGATCACTCCGGGAAAAGTGCTGAGACTTAAGAAGGCCATCTACGGTTTGAAACAATCCCCTAGAGCATGGTACCACAAGCCGAGCAACACTCTCCTTGATAAGGGATTCAAGAAATCTGAATCCGACCATACTCTCTTTACAAGCAAGCGTAAAAACAGGTATAGTAGTCATCCTCGTATATGTTGATGATATCATCATAACCGGGGATGACAAGGTAAGAATTGAGGCTACTAAAGCTCATCTCAAATCTGTATTTGACATTAAAGATCTTGGAGAACTAAAGTATTTCCTTGGCATTGAGGTTTGTAGATCCAATGAGGGTCTATTCCTATCCCAAAGGAAATACGTCCTTGATTTACTTGTTGAGACAGGAAAACTTGGAGCTAAACCTGCGAGTACGCCCTTGGAAGAAAACTACAAAGATATCCGCAAGGGGGAGCTCGAAGACGAGCCATACAAAGACCCTAAACAATATAGAAGACTTGTTGGTAAGCTTATCTACTTAACCATAACTAGACCTGATATATGTTTTGCTGTGAATCAGTCTCACAACACATGCAAGCCCCAAAGAATCATCATTGGAACTTGGTGGATAGAGTGCTTAGATATCTCAAAGGATCACCCGACCAAGGCATTTGGATGGGATGCAACAAGAATACGGAGATAGTGGGTTATTGTGATGCTGATTGGGCAGGTGATAGAGGAGATAGACGCTCCACAACAGGCTACGCACGTTCATAGGAGGCAATCTAGTTACGTGGAAGAGCAAGAAGCAAAAGGTGGTTTCATGTTCAACAACCGAGTCCGAGTATAGAGCCATGAGGAAGCCGACTCAGGAACTGATTTGGCTCAAGGCTTTGGTCATGGATCTCGGTATTGAAGTCAAGAACCCAATCACCATGCATGCCGACAACAAATCAGCAATCAACCTAGCATCCAACTCCGTATTTCACGAGAGAACCAAGCACATTGAAGTAGACCGCCATAAAGTCCGAGAAGCAATGGTTAAGAAGATTATCCTTCCATGCTTTACCAAGAGTGAAGATCGGTTAGCGGACATCTTTAAAAAAGCAGCGAGTACCAAGGTTTGTGAGTTCATCCACTCAAAGATGGGACTCACAAATCTCATCAAGCAATAAGAAGACCCTAACCGAAGCGGCTAGTACTCTTTTCCCTTAGCAAGTTTTTATCCCAAGTGGTTTTACTTGCAAGGTTTTAATGAGGCTAGCCACGAGGTTCCAAGTCTAGCCATTCCATCCGGCTAGTCTTGAGGGGGAGTGTTGAGGAGAAATAGTCAACGGTCTAGCGCATGACTAGTATCCGAACCAATATTGACCGAGAAGGGATTTTGGAAGACTCTAAGTGGAAAAGAGGGTTTCATGAGGTGCAACGGGTACGAGACGTGGCTCCACAAGTTGGAGGAGACGTGGCACCATGATGTGTCGAGACGTGGTCGAGAAAGCGCGGGTCAAAAGTAGCCAAGACCGTACGGACGCGGAAAAGCGTGCGGAAGACCGGATCTTGACTACACACGCGAATTCTTATCTTCCATGAGGTGCAACGGCTACGAGACGTGGCTCCACAAGTTGGAGGAGACGTGGCACCATGATGTGTCGAGACGTGGTCGAGAAAGCGCGGGTCAAAAAGTAGCCAAGACCGTACGGACGCGGATAAGCGTACGGAAGAGCGGATCTTGGACTACACACGCGCAACCTTATCTTTAAACGGCTCTTTTCCTCTCAAAACCCTATCTTGTATTCTCCATATATATATCACTATGTGTAATCAATAAAAATCAAGAAACTTATTCACTCTCTCTATTCTCTAAACACACATTACACCGAAACATGATTAATCTTCAAACTCTCTACTAATCTCATGTTAATCCGCAATACTCTTTACATTTCTTTACGTCAAACTAGTAAAAATCTCATTGAGACACTTATAAGCACTCATGTTGCATGAAACTTGGTTTAGAGTCCTAGAAACTGCGTTGTTAGATGTTTCATAAGTTCGTCAAACTAGTACAAAGCTCATTGAGACACTAATAAGCACTCATGTGGAATGAAACTTGGTTTAGAGTCCTAGAAACGCGTTGTTAGATGTTTCATAAGTTCGTAAAACTTGTACAAAGCTTATTGAGACACTTATAAGCACTCATGTGGAATGAAACTTGGTTTAGAGTCCTAGAAACGCGTTGTTAGATGTTTCATAAGTTCGTAAAACTTTTACAAAGCTTATTGAGACACTTATAAGCACTCATGTGGAATGAAACTTGGTTTAGAGTCCTAGAAACGCGTTGTTAGATGTTTCATAAGTTTTTCAAACTAGTACAAAGCTCATTGAGACACTTATAAGCATTCATGTTTCATGAAACTTGGTTTAGGGTCCTAGAAACGCGTTGTTCGATGTTTCATAAGTTCGTCAAACTAGTAAAAATCTCATTGAGACACTTATAAGCACTCATGTTGTATGAAACTTGATTTAGAGTCCTAGAACCCGCGTTGTTAGATGTTTCATATGTTCGTCAAACTAGTACAAAGCTCATTGAGACACTTATAAGCACTCATGTAGTATGAAACTTGGTTTAGAGTCCTAGAAACGCGTTGTTAGATGTTTCATAAGTTGACAAACTTGTAAAAAGCTCATTGAGACAATTATAAGCACTCATGTTGCATGAAACTTGGTTTAGAGTCCTAGAAACGCGTTGTTAGATGTTTCATAAGTTCGTCAAACAAGTACAAAGCTCATTGAGACACTTATAAGCACTCATGTTGCATGAAACTTGGTTTAGAGTCCTAGAAACTGCGTTGTTAGATGTTGCATAAGTTCGTCAAACTAGTACAAAGCTCATTGAGACACTTATAAGCACTCATGTTGCATGAAACTTGGTTTAGAGTCCTAGAAACGCTTTGTTAGATGTTTCATAATTTCGTCAAACTTATACAAAGCTCATTGAGACGCTTATAAGCACTCATGTTGCATGAAACTTTGTTTAGAGTCCTAGAAATGCGTTGTTAGATATTTCATAAGTTTGTCAAACTTGTACAAAGTTCATTGAGACACTTATAAGCACTCATGTTGCATGAAACTTGGTTTAGAGTCTTAGAAACCGCGTTGTTAGATGTTTCATAAGTTCGTCAAACCAGTACAAAGCTCATTGAGACACAAATAAGCACTCGTGTTGCATGAAACTTCGTTTAGAGTCCTAGAAACCGCGTTGTTAGATGTTTCATAAGTTCGTCAAACTAGTACAACGCTCATTGAGACACATATAAGCACTCATGTTACATGAAACTTGGTTTAGAGTCCTAGAAACGCGTTGTTAGATGTTTCATAAGTTCGTCAAACTTGTACAAAGCTCATTGAGACACTTATAAGCACTCATGTTGTATGAAACTTGGTTTAGAGTCCTAGAAACCGCGTTGTTAGATGTTTCATAAGTTCGTCAAACTAGTACAAAGCTCATTGAGACACTTATAAGCACTCATGTTGCATGAAACTTGGTTTAGATTCTTAGAAACGCGTTGTTAGATGTTTCATAAGTTCGTCAAACTTGTACAAAGCTCATTGATACACTTATAAGCACTCATGTTGTATGAAACTTGGTTTAGAGTCCTAGAAACGCATTGTTAAATGTTTCATTAGTTCGTTAAAATAGTACAAAGCTCAATGATACACTTATAAGCACTCATGTTGCATGAAACTTGGTTTAGAGTCGTGAAACGTGTTGTTAAATGTTTCATAAGTTCGTCAAACTAGTACAAAGCTCATTGAGATACTTATAAGCACTCATGTTGAAAGAAACTTGGTTTAAAGTCCTAGAAACGCGTTGTTAGATGTTTCATAAGTTCGTCAAACTTGAACAAAGCTCATTGAGACAATTATAAGCACTCATGTTGGATGAAACTTGGTTTAGAGTCCTAGAAACGCGTTGTTAGATGTTTCATAAGTTCGTCAAACAAGTACAAAGCTCATTGAGACACTTATAAGCACTCATGTTGTATGAAACTTGGTTTAGAGTCCTAGAACCCGCGTTGTTAGATGATTCATATATTCGTCAAACTAGTCAAAAGCTCATTGACACACTTATAAGCACTCATGTTGAATGAAACTTGGTTTAGAGTCCTAGAAACGCGTTGTTAGATGTTTCATAAGTTCGTAAAACTTGTACAAAGCTCATTGAGAAACTTATAAGCACTCATGTTGCATGAAACTTGGTTTAGAGTCCTAGAAACGCGTTGATAAATGTTTCATACGTTCGTCAAACTTGTACAAAGCTCATTGAGACACTTATAAGCACTCATGTTGTATGAAACTTGGTTTAGAGTCCTAGAAACGCATTGTTAAATGTTTCATAAGTTCATCAAACTAGTACAAAGCTCAATGATACACTTATATAAACTCATGTTGCATGAAACTTGGTTTAGAGTCCTAGAAACGTGTTGTTAGATGTTTCATAAGTTCGTCAAACTAGTACAAAGCTCATTGAGACACTTTTAAGCACTCATGTTGCATGAAACTGGTTTAGAGTCCTAGAAACCGCGTTGTTAGATGTTTCATAAGTTCGTCGAACTAGTACAAAGCTCATTGAGACACTTATAAGCACTCATGTTGCATGAAACTTGGTTTAGAGTCCAAGAAACGCGTTGTTAGATGTTTCATTAGTTCGTCAAACTTGTACAAAGTTCATTGAGACACTTATAAGCACTCATGTTGCATGAAACTTAGTTTAGAGTCCTAGAAATCGCATTGTTAGATGTTTCATAAGTTCGTCGAACTTGTACAAAGCTCATTGAGACACTTTTAAGCACTCATGTTGCATGAAACTGGTTTAAAGTCCTAGAAACCGCGTTGTTAGATGTTTCATAAGTTCGTCGAACTAGTACAAAGCTCATTGAGACACTTATAAGCACTCATGTTGCATGAAACTTGGTTTAGAGTCCAAGAAACGCGTTGTTAGATTATTCATTAGTTCGTGAAACTTGTACAAAGTTCATTGAGACACTTATAAGCACTCATGTTGCATGAAACTTAGTTTAGAGTCCTAGAAACGCGTTGTTAGATGTTTCATAAGTTTGTCAAACTAGTAAAAAGCTCATTGAGAAACTTATAAGCACTCATGTTGCATGAAACTTGGTTTAGAGTCCTAGAAACGCGTTGTTAGATGTTTCACAAGTTCTTAAAACTTGTACAAAGTTCATTGACACACTTATAAGCACTCATGTGGAATGAAACTTGGTTTAGAGTCCTAGAAACGCGTTGTTAGATGTTTCATAAGTTCGTAAAACTTGTACAAAGCTCATTGAGACACTTATAAGCACTCATGTGGAATGAAACATGGTTTAGAGTCCTAGAAACGCATTGTTAAATATTTCATAAGTTCGTTAAACTAGTACAAAGCTCAATGATACACTTATAAGCACTCATGTTGCATGAAACTTGGTTTAGAGTCCTAGAAACGGGTTGTTAGATGTTTCATAAGTTCGTCAAACTAGTACAAAGCTCATGGAGATACTTATGAGCACTCATGTTGAACGAAAGTTGGTTTAGAGTCCTAGAAACGCGTTGTTAGATGTTTCATAAGTTCGTCAAACTTGTACAAAGCTCATTGAGACGCTTATAAGGACTCATGTTGCATGAAACTTTGTTTAGAGTCCTAGAAATGTGTTGTTAGATGTTTCATAAGTTTGTCAAACTTGTACAAAGTTCATTGAGACACTTATAAGCACTCATGTTGCATGAAACTTGGTTTAGAGTCTTAGAAACCGCGTTGTTAGATGTTTCATAAGTTCGTCAAACCAGTACAAAGCTCATTGAGACACAAATAAGCACTCATGTTGCATGAAACTTCGTTTAGAGTCCTAGAAACCGCGTTGTTAGATGTTTCATAAGTTCGTCAAACTAGTACAACGCTCATTGAGACACATATAAGCACTCATGTTACATGAAACTTGGTTTAGAGTCCTAGAAACGCGTTGTTAGATGTTTCATAAGTTCGTCAAACTTGTACAAAGCTCATTGAGACACTTATAAGCACTCATGTTGTATGAAACTTGGTTTAGAGTCCTAGAACCCGCGTTGTTAGATGTTTCATATATTCGTCAAACTAGTCAACAGCTCATTGAGACACTTATAAGCACTCATGTTGCATGAAACTTAGTTTAGAGTCCTAGAAACCGCGTTGTTAGATGTTTCATAAGTTCGTCAAACTAGTAAAAAGCTCAATGAGAAACTTATAAACACTCATGTTGAACGAAACTTGGTTTAGAGTCCTAGAAACGCGTTGTTCGATATTTCATAAGTTCGTCAAACTAGTACAAAGCTCATTGAGACACTTATAAGCACTCATGTTGAACGAAACTTGGTTTAGAGTCCTAGAAACGCGTTGTTAGATGTTTCATAAGTTCGTCAAACTTGTACAAAGCTCATTTAGACACTTATAAGCACTCATGTTGCATGAAACTTGGTTTAGAGTCCTAGAAACCGCGTTGTTAGATGTTTCATAAGTTTTTCAAACTTGTACAAAGCTCATTGAGACACTTATAAGCACTCATGTTGCATGAAACTTGGTTTAGAGTCTTAGAAATCGCGTTGTTAGATGTTTCATAAGTTCGTCAAACCAGTACAAAGCTCATTGAGACATTTATAAGCACTCATGTTGCATGAAACTTGGTGTAGAGTCCTAAAACCCGTTGTTAGATGTTTCATAAGTTCGTCAAACTTGTACAAAGCTCATTGAGACACTTATAAGCACTCATGTTGCATGAAACTTGGTTTAGAGTCCTAGAAACGCGTTGTTAGATGTTTCATAAGTTCGTCAAACAAGTACAAATTTCATCAAGACACTTATAAGAATTCATGTATCATGAAACTTGTTTTAGAGTCCTAGAAATGCGTTGTTAGATGTTTCATAAGTTCGTCAAACTAGTACAACGCTCATTGAGACACATATAAGCACTCATGTTGCATGAAACTTGATTTAGAGTCCTAGAAACGCGTTGTTAGATGTTTCATAAGTTCGTCAAACTTGTACAAAGCTCATTGAGACACTTATAAGCACTCATGTTGTATGAAACTTGGTTTAGAGTCCTAGAACCCGCGTTGTTAGATGTTTCATATATTCGTCAAACTAGTCAAAAGCTCATTGAGACACTTATAAGCACTCATGTTGCGTGAAACTTAGTTTAGAGTCCTAGAAACCGCGTTGTTAGATGTTTCATAAGTTCGTCAAACTTGTACAAAGCTCATTGAGACACTTATAAGCACTCATGATGCATGTAACTTAGTTTAGAGTCTTAGAAACCGCGTTGTTAGATGTTTCATAAGTTCTTCAAATTAGCACAAAGCTCATTGATACACATATAAGCACTCATGTTGCATGAAACTTGGTTTAGAGTCCTAGAAACGCGTTGTTAGATGTTTCATAAGTTCGTCAAACTAGTACAAAGCTCATTGAGACAATTATAAGCACTCATGTTGCATGAAACTTGGTTTAGAGTCCTAGAAACGCGTTGTTAGATGTTTCATAAGTTCGTCAAACAAGTACAAAGCTCATTGAGACACTTATAAGCACTCATGTTGTATGAAACTTGGTTTAGAGTCCTAGAAACGCATTGTTAAATGTTTCATTAGTTCGTTAAAATAGTACAAAGCTCAATGATACACTTATAAGCACTCATGTTGCATGAAACTTGGTTTAGAGTCGTGAAACGTGTTGTTAAATGTTTCATAAGTTCGTCAAACTAGTACAAAGCTCATTGAGATACTTATAAGCACTCATGTTGAAAGAAACTTGGTTTAAAGTCCTAGAAACGCGTTGTTAGATGTTTCATAAGTTCGTCAAACTTGAACAAAGCTCATTGAGACAATTATAAGCACTCATGTTGGATGAAACTTGGTTTAGAGTCCTAGAAACGCGTTGTTAGATGTTTCTTAAGTTCGTCAAACAAGTACAAAGCTCATTGAGACACTTATAAGCACTCATGTTGCATGAAACTTGGTTTAGGGTCCTAGAAACTGCGTTGTTAGATGTTTCATAAGTTCGTCAAACTAGTACAAAGCTCATTGAGACACTTATAAGCACTCATGTTGCATGAAACTTTGTTTAGAGTCCTAGAAACGCTTTGTTAGATGTTTCATAAGTTCGTCAAACTTGTACAAAGCTCATTGAGACGCTTATAAGCACTCATATTGCATGAAACTTTGATTAGAGTCCTAGAAATGCGTTGTTAGATGTTTCATAAGTTTGTCAAACTTGTACAAAGCTTATTGAGACACTTATAAGCACTCATGTTGCATGAAACTTGGTTTAGAGTCTTAGAAACCCCATTGTTAGATGTTTCATAAGTTCGTCAAACCAGTACAAAGCTCATTGAGACACAAATAAGCACTTGTGTTGCATGAAACTTCGTTTAGAGTCCTAGAAACCGCGTTGTTAGATGTTTCATAAGTTCGTCAAACTTGTACAAAGCTCATTGAGACACTTATAAGCACTCATGTTGTATGAAACTTGGTTTAGAGTCCTAGAACCCGCGTTGTTAGATGATTCATATATTCGTCAAACTAGTCAAAAGCTCATTGACACACTTATAAGCACTCATGTTGAATGAAACTTGGTTTAGAGTCCTAGAAACGCGTTGTTAGATGTTTCATAAGTTCGTAAAACTTGTACAAAGCTCATTGAGACACTTATAAGCACTCATGTTGCATGAAACTTGGTTTAGAGTCCTAGAAACGCGTTGATAAATGTTTCATAAGTTCGTCAAAGTTGTACAAAGCTCATTGAGACACTTATAAGCACTCATGTTGTATGAAACTTGGTTTAGAGTCCTAGAAACGCATTGTTAAATGTTACATAAGTTCATCAAACTCATGTTGCATGAAACTTGGTTTAGAGTCCTAGAAACGTGTTGTTAGATGTTTCATAAGTTCGTCAAACTAGTACAAAGCTCATTGAGACACTTTTAAGCACTCATGTTGCATGAAACTGGTTTAGAGTCCTAGAAACCGCGTTGTTAGATGTTTCATAAGTTCGTCGAACTAGTACAAAGCTCATTGAGACACTTATAAGCACTCATGTTGCATGAAACTTGGTTTAGAGTCCAAGAAACGCGTTGTTAGATGTTTCATTAGTTCGTCAAACTTGTACAAAGTTCATTGAGACACTTATAAGCACTCATGTTGCATGAAACTTAGTTTAGAGTCCTAGAAACCGCGTTGTTAGATGTTTCATAAGTTCGTCGAACTTGTACAAAACTCATTGAGACACTTTTAAGCACTCATGTTGCATGAAACTGGTTTAGAGTCCTCGAAACCGCGTTGTTAGATGTTTCATAAGTTCGTCGAACTAGTACAAAGCTCATTGAGACACTTATAAGCACTCATGTTGCATGAAACTTGGTTTAGAGTCCAAGAAACGCGTTGTTAGATTATTCATTAGTTCGTCAAACTTGTACAAAGTTCATTGAGACACTTATAAGCACTCATGTTGCATGAAACTTAGTTTAGAGTCCTAGAAACGCGTTGTTAGATGTTTCATAAGTTCGTCAAACTAGTAAACAGCTCATTGAGAAACTTATAAGCACTCATGTTGCATGAAACTTGGTTTAGAGTCCTAGAAACGCGTTGTTAGATGTTTCACAAGTTCTTAAAACTTGTACAAAGTTCATTGACACACTTATAAGCACTCATGTGGAATGAAACTTGGTTTAGAGTCCTAGAAACGCGTTGTTAGATGTTTCATAAGTTCGTAAAACTTGTACAAAGCTCATTGAGACACTTATAAGCACTCATGTGGAATGAAACATGGTTTAGAGTCCTAGAAACGCATTGTTAAATATTTCATAAGTTCGTTAAACTAGTACAAAGCTCAATGATACACTTATAAGCACTCATGTTGCATGAAACTTGGTTTAGAGTCCTAGAAACGGGTTGTTAGATGTTTCATAAGTTCGTCAAACTAGTACAAAGCTCATGGAGATACTTATGAGCACTCATGTTGAACGAAAGTTGGTTTAGAGTCCTAGAAACGCGATGTTAGATGTTTCATAAGTTCGTCAAACTTGTACAAAGCTCATTGAGACGCTTATAAGCACTCATGTTGCATGAAACTTTGTTTAGAGTCCTAGAAATGTGTTGTTAGATGTTTCATAAGTTTGTCAAACTTGTACAAAGTTCATTGAGACACTTATAAGCACTCATGTTGCATGAAACTTGGTTTAGAGTCTTAGAAACCGCGTTGTTAGATGTTTCATAAGTTCGTCAAACCAGTACAAAGCTCATTGAGACACAAATAAGCACTCATGTTGCATGAAACTTCGTTTAGAGTCCTAGAAACCGCGTTGTTAGATGTTTCATAAGTTCGTCAAACTAGTACAACGCTCATTGAGACACATATAAGCACTCATGTTACATGAAACTTGGTTTAGAGTCCTAGAAACGCGTTGTTAGATGTTTCATAAGTTCGTCAAACTTGTACAAAGCTCATTGAGACACTTATAAGCACTCATGTTGTATGAAACTTGGTTTAGAGTCCTAGAACCCGCGTTGTTAGATGTTTCATATATTCGTCAAACTAGTCAAAAGCTCATTGAGACACTTATAAGCACTCATGTTGCATGAAACTTAGTTTAGAGTCCTAGAAACCGCGTTGTTAGATGTTTCATAAGTTCGTCAAACTAGTAAAAAGCTCATTGAGAAACTTATAAGCACTCATGTTGCATGAAACTTGGTTTAGAGTCCTAGAAACGCGTTGTTAGATGTTTCATAAGTTCTTAAAACTTGTACAAAGTTCATTGACACACTTATAAGCACTCATGTGGAATGAAACTTGGTTTAGAGTCCTAGAAACGCGTTGTTAGATGTTTCATAAGTTCGTAAAACTTGTGCAAAGCTCATTGAGACACTTATAAGCACTCATGTGGAATGAAACATGGTTTAGAGTCCTAGAAACGCATTGTTAAATATTTCATAAGTTCGTTAAACTAGTACAAAGCTCAATGATACACTTATAAGCACTCATGTTGCATGAAACTTGGTTTAGAGTCCTAGAAACGGGTTGTTAGATGTTTCATAAGTTCGTCAAACTAGTACAAAGCTCATGGAGATTCTTATGAGCACTCATGTTGAACGAAAGTTGGTTTAGAGTCCTAGAAACGCGATGTTAGATGTTTCATAAGTTCGTCAAACTTGTACAAAGCTCATTGAGACGCTTATAAGCACTCATGTTGCATGAAACTTTGTTTAGAGTCCTAGAAATGTGTTGTTAGATGTTTCATAAGTTTGTCAAACTTGTACAAAGTTGATTGAGACACTTATAAGCACTCATGTTGCATGAAACTTGGTTTAGAGTCTTAGAAACCGCGTTGTTAGATGTTTCATAAGTTCGTCAAACCAGTACAAAGCTCATTGAGACACAAATAAGCACTCATGTTGCATGAAACTTCGTTTTAGAGTCCTAGAAACCGCGTTGTTAGATGTTTCATAAGTTCGTCAAACTAGTACAACGCTCATTGAGACACATATAAGCACTCATGTTACATGAAACTTGGTTTAGAGTCCTAGAAACGCGTTGTTAGATGTTTCATAAGTTCGTCAAACTTGTACAAAGCTCATTGAGACACTTATAAGCACTCATGTTGTATGAAACTTGGTTTAGAGTCCTAGAACCCGCGTTGTTAGATGTTTCATATATTCGTCAAACTAGTCAAAAGCTCATTGAGACACTTATAAGCACTCATGTTGCATGAAACTTAGTTTAGAGTCCTAGAAACCGCGTTGTTAGATGTTTCATAAGTTCGTCAAACTAGTAAAAAGCTCATTGAGAAACTTATAAGCACTCATGTTGCATGAAACTTGGTTTAGAGTCCTAGAAACGCGTTGTTAGATGTTTCATAAGTTCTTAAAACTTGTACAAAGTTCATTGACACACTTATAAGCACTCATGTGGAATGAAACTTGGTTTAGAGTCCTAGAAACGCGTTGTTAGATGTTTCATAAGTTCGTAAAACTTGTGCAAAGCTCATTGAGACACTTATAAGCACTCATGTGGAATGAAACATGGTTTAGAGTCCTAGAAACGCATTGTTAAATATTTCATAAGTTCGTTAAACTAGTACAAAGCTCAATGATACACTTATAAGCACTCATGTTGCATGAAACTTGGTTTAGAGTCCTAGAAACGGGTTGTTAGATGTTTCATAAGTTCGTCAAACTAGTACAAAGCTCATGGAGATACTTATGAGCACTCATGTTGAACGAAAATTGGTTTAGAGTCCTAGAAACGCGTTGTTAGATGTTTCATAAGTTCTTCAAACTTGTACAAAGCTCATTGAGACGCTTATAAGCACTCATGTTGCATGAAACTTTGTTTAGAGTCCTAGAAATGTGTTGTTAGATGTTTCATAAGTTTGTCAAACTTGTACAAAGTTCATTGAGACACTTATAAGCACTCATGTTGCATGAAACTTGGGTTTAGAGTCTTAGAAACCGCGTTGTTAGATGTTTCATAAGTTCGTCAAACCAGTACAAAGCTCATTGAGACACAAATAAGCACTCATGTTGCATGAAACTTCGTTTAGAGTCCTAGAAACCGCGTTGTTAGATGTTTCATAAGTTCGTCAAACTAGTACAACACTCATTGAGACACATATAAGCACTCATGTTACATGAAACTTGGTTTAGAGTCCTAGAAACGCGTTGTTAGATATTTCATAAGTTCGTCAAACTTGTACAAAGCTCATTGAGACACTTATAAGCACTCATGTTGTATGAAACTTGGTTTAGAGTCCTAGAACCCGCGTTGTTAGATGTTTCATATATTCGTCAAACTAGTCAAAAGCTCATTGAGACACTTATAAGCACTCATGTTGCATGAAACTTAGTTTAGAGTCCTAGAAACCGCGTTGTTAGATGTTTCATAAGTTCGTCAAACTAGTACAAAACTCATTGAGACACTTATAAGCACTCATGTTGCATGAAACTTGGTTTAGAGTCTTAGAAACGCGTTGTTAGATGTTTCATAAGTTCGTCAAACTTGTACAAAGCTCATTGATACACTTATAACCACTCATGTTGTATGAAACTTGGTTTAGAGTCCTAGAAACGCATTGTTAAATGTTTCATTAGTTCGTTAAAATAGTACAAAGCTCAATGATACACTTATAAGCACTCATGTTGCATGAAACTTGTTTAGAGTCGTGAAACGTGTTGTTAAATGTTTCATAAGTTCGTCAAACTAGTACAAAGCTCATTGAGATACTTATAAGCACTCATGTTGAACGAAACTTGGTTTAAAGTCCTAGAAACGCGTTGTTAGATGTTTCATAAGTTCGTCAAACTTGAACAAAGCTCATTGAGACAATTATAAGCACTCATGTTGCATGAAACTTGGTTTAGAGTCCTAGAAACGCGTTGTTAGATGTTTCATAAGTTCGTCAAACAAGTACAAAGCTCATTGAGACACTTATAAGCACTCATGTTGCATGAAACTTGGTTTAGGGTCCTAGAAACTGCGTTGTTAGATGTTTCATAAGTTCGTCAAACTAGTACAAAGCTCATTGAGACACTTATAAGCACTCATGTTGCATGAAACTTTGTTTAGAGTCCTAGAAACGCTTTGTTAGATGTTTCATAAGTTCGTCAAACTTGTACAACAAAGCTCATTGAGACGCTTATAAGCACTCATATTGCATGAAACTTTGATTAGAGTCCTAGAAATGCGTTGTTAGATGTTTCATAAGTTTGTCAAAACTTGTACAAAGCTTATTGAGACACTTATAAGCACTCATGTTGCATGAAACTTGGTTTAGAGTCTTAGAAACCCCGTTGTTAGATGTTTCATAATTTCGTCAAACCAGTACAAAGCTCATTGAGACACAAATAAGCACTCGTGTTGCATGAAACTTCGTTTAGAGTCCTAGAAACCGCGTTGTTAGATGTTTCATAAGTTCGTCAAACTTGTACAAAGCTCATTGAGACACTTATAAGCACTCATGTTGTATGAAACTTGGTTTAGAGTCCTAGAACCCGCGTTGTTAGATGATTCATATATTCGTCAAACTAGTCAAAAGCTCATTGACACACTTATAAGCACTCATGTTGAATGAAACTTGGTTTAGAGTCCTAGAAACGCGTTGTTAGATGTTTCATAAGTTCGTAAAACTTGTACAAAGCTCATTGAGACACTTATAAGCACTCATGTTGCATGAAACTTGGTTTAGAGTCCTAGAAACGCGTTGATAAATGTTTCATAAGTTCGTCAAACTTGTACAAAGCTCATTGAGACACTTATAAGCACTCATGTTGTATGAAACTTGGTTTAGAGTCCTAGAAACGCATTGTTAAATGTTTCATAAGTTCATCAAACTAGTACAAAGCTCAATGATACACTTATATAAACTCATGTTGCATGAAACTTGGTTTAGAGTCCTAGAAACGTGTTGTTAGATGTTTCATAAGTTCGTCAAACTAGTACAAAGCTCATTGAGACACTTTTAAGCACTCATGTTGCATGAAACTGGTTTAGAGTCCTAGAAATCGCGTTGTTAGATGTTTCATAAGTTCGTCGAACTAGTACAAAGCTCATTGAGACACTTATAAGCACTCATGTTGCATGAAACTTGGTTTAGAGTCCAAGAAACGCGTTGTTAGATGTTTCATTAGTTCGTCAAACTTGTACAAAGCTCATTGAGACACTTATAAGCACTCATGTTGCATGAAACTTAGTTTAGAGTCCTAGAAACCGCGTTGTTAGATGTTTCATAAGTTCGTCGAACTTGTACAAAGCTCATTGAGACACTTTTAAGCACTCATGTTGCATGAAACTGGTTTAGAGTCCTAGAAACCGCGTTGTTAGATGTTTCATAAGTTCGTCGAACTAGTACAAAGCTCATTGAGACACTTATAAGCACTCATGTTGCATGAAACTTGGTTTAGAGTCCAAGAAACGCGTTGTTAGATGTTTCATTAGTTCGTCAAACTTGTACAAAGTTCATTGAGACACTTATAAGCACTCATGTTGCATGAAACTTAGTTTAGAGTCCTAGAAACGCGTTGTTAGATGTTTCATAAGTTCGTCAAACTAGTAAAAAGCTCATTGAGAAACTTATAAGCACTCATGTTGCATGAAACTTGGTTTAGAGTCCTAGAAACGCGTTGTTAGATGTTTCATAAGTTCGTAAAACTTGTACAAAGTTCATTGACACACTTATAAGCACTCATGTGGAATGAAACTTGGTTTAGAGTCCTAGAAACGCGTTGTTAGATGTTTCATAAGTTCGTAAAACTTGTACAAAGCTCATTGAGACACTTATAAGCACTCTGTTGCATGAAACTTGGTTTAGAGTCCAAGAAACGCGTTGTTAGATGTTTCATTAGTTCGTCAAACTTGTACAAAGTTCACCGAGACACTTATAAGCACTCATGTTGCATGAAACTTAGTTTAGAGTCCTAGAAACGCGTTGTTAGATGTTTCATAAGTTCGTCAAACTAGTAAAAAGCTCATTGAGAAACTTATAAGCACTCATGTTGCATGAAACTTGGTTTAGAGTCCTAGAAACGCTTTGTTAGATGTTTCATAAGTTCGTAAAACTTGTACAAAGTTCATTGACACACTTATAAGCACTCATGTGGAATGAAACTTGGTTTAGAGTCCTAGAAACGCGTTGTTAGATGTTTCATAAGTTCGTAAAACTTGTACAAAGCTCATTGAGACACTTATAAGCACTCATGTGGAATTAAACATGGTTTAGAGTCCTAGAAACGCATTGTTAAATATTTCATAAGTTCGTTAAACTAGTACAAAGCTCAATGATACACTTATAAGCACTCATGTTGCATGAAACTTGGTTTAGAGTCCTAGAAACGTGTTGTTAGATGTTTCATAAGTTCGTCAAACTAGTACAAAGCTCATGGAGATACTTATGAGCACTCATGTTGAACGAAAGTTGGTTTAGAGTCCTAGAAACGCGTTGTTAGATGTTTCATAAGTTCGTCAAACTTGTACAAAGCTCATTGAGACGCTTATAAGCACTCATGTTGCATGAAACTTTGTTTAGAGTCCTAGAAATGTGTTGTTAGATGTTTCATAAGTTTGTCAAACTTGTACAAAGTTCATTGAGACACTTATAAGCACTCATGTTGCATGAAACTTGGTTTAGAGTCTTAGAAACCGCGTTGTTAGATGTTTCATAAGTTCGTCAAACCAGTACAAAGCTCATTGAGACACAAATAAGCACTCATGTTGCATGAAACTTCGTTTAGAGTCCTAGAAACCGCGTTGTTAGATGTTTCATAAGTTCGTCAAACTAGTACAACGCTCATTGAGACACATATAAGCACTCATGTTACATGAAACTTGGTTTACAGTCCTAGAAACGCGTTGTTAGATGTTTCATAAGTTCGTCAAACTTTTACAAAGCTCATTGAGACACTTATAAGCACTCATGTTGTATGAAACTTGGTTTAGAGTCCTAGAACCCGCGTTGTTAGATGTTTCATATATTCGTCAAACTAGTCAAAAGCTCATTGAGACACTTATAAGCACTCATGTTGCATGAAACTTAGTTTAGAGTCCTAGAAACCGCGTTGTTAGATGTTTCATAAGTTCGTCAAACTAGTACAAAGCTCATTGAGACACTTATAAGCACTCATGTTGCATGAAACTTGGTTTAGAGTCTTAGAAACGCGTTGTTAGATGTTTCATAAGTTCGTCAAACTTGTACAAAGCTCATTGATACACTTATAAGCACTCATGTTGTATGAAACTTGGTTTAGAGTCCTAGAAACGCATTGTTAAATGTTTCATTAGTTCGTTAAAATAGTACAAAGCTCAATGATACACTTATAAGCACTCATGTTGCATGAAACTTGGTTTAGAGTCGTGAAACGTGTTGTTAAATGTTTCATAAGTTCGTCAAACTAGTACAAAGCTCATTGAGATACTTATAAGCACTCATGTTGAACGAAACTTGGTTTAAAGTCCTAGAAACGCGTTGTTAGATGTTTCATAAGTTCGTCAAACTTGAACAAAGCTCATTGAGACAATTATAAGCACTCATGTTGCATGAAACTTGGTTTAGAGTCCTAGAAATGCGTTGTTAGATGTTTCATAAGTTCGTCAAACAAGTACAAAGCTCATTGAGACACTTATAAGCACTCATGTTGCATGAAACTTGGTTTAGGGTCCTAGAAACTGCGTTGTTAGATGTTTCATAAGTTCGTCAAACTAGTACAAAGCTCATTGAGACACTTATAAGCACTCATGTTGTATGAAACTTGGTTTAGAGTCCTAGAACCCGCGTTGTTAGATGATTCATATATTCGTCAAACTAGTCAAAAGCTCATTGACACACTTATAAGCACTCATGTTGAATGAAACTTAGTTTAGAGTCCTAGAAACGCGTTGTTAGATGTTTCATAAGTTCGTAAAACTTGTACAAAGCTCATTGAGACACTTATAAGCACTCATGTTGCATGAAACTTGGTTTAGAGTCCTAGAAACGCGTTGATAAATGTTTCATAAGTTCGTCAAACTTGTACAAAGCTCATTGAGACACTTATAAGCACTCATGTTGTATGAAACTTGGTTTAGAGTCCTAGAAACGCATTGTTAAATGTTTCATAAGTTCATCAAACTAGTACAAAGCTCAATGATACACTTATATAAACTCATGTTGCATGAAACTTGGTTTAGAGTCCTAGAAACGTGTTGTTAGATGTTTCATAAGTTCGTCAAACTAGTACAAAGCTCATTGAGACACTTTTAAGCACTCATGTTGCATGAAACTGGTTTAGAGTCCTAGAAACCGCGTTGTTAGATGTTTCATAAGTTCGTCGAACTAGTACAAAGCTCATTGAGACACTTATAAGCACTCATGTTGCATGAAACTTGGTTTAGAGTCCAAGAAAAGCGTTGTTAGATGTTTCATTAGTTCGTCAAACTTGTACAAAGCTCATTGAGACACTTATAAGCACTCATGTTGCATGAAACTTAGTTTAGAGTCCTAGAAACCGCGTTGTTAGATGTTTCATAAGTTCGTCGAACTTGTACAAAGCTCATTGAGACACTTTTAAGCACTCATGTTGCATGAAACTGGTTTAGAGTCCTAGAAACCGCGTTGTTAGATGTTTCATAAGTTCGTCGAACTAGTACAAAGCTCATTGATGAGACTTATAAGCACTCATGTTGCATGAAACTTGGTTTAGAGTCCAAGAAACGCGTTGTTAGATGTTTCATTAGTTCGTCAAACTTGTACAAAGTTCATTGAGACACTTATAAGCACTCATGTTGCATGAAACTTAGTTTAGAGTCCTAGAAACGCGTTGTTAGATGTGTCATAAGTTCGTCAAACTAGTAAAAAGCTCATTGAGAAACTTATAAGCACTCATGTTGCATGAAACTTGGTTTAGAGTCCTAGAAACGCGTTGTTAGATGTGTCATAAGTTCGTAAAACTTGTACAAAGTTCATTGACACACTTATAAGCACTCATGTGGAATGAAACTTGGTTTAGAGTCCTAGAAACGCGTTGTTAGATGTTTCATAAGTTCGTAAAACTTGTACAAAGCTCATTGAGACACTTATAAGCACTCATGTGGAATGAAACATGGTTAAGAGTCCTAGAAACGCATTGTTAAATATTTCATAAGTTCGTTAAACTAGTACAAAGCTCAATGATACACTTATTAGCACTCATGTTGCATGAAACTTGGTTTAGAGTCCTAGAAACGTGTTGTTAGATGTTTCATAAGTTCGTCAAACTAGTACAAAGCTCATGGAGATACTTATGAGCACTCATTTTGAACGAAAGTTGGTTTAGAGTCCTAGAAACGCGTTGTTAGATGTTTCATAAGTTCTTCAAACTTGAACAAAGCTCATTGAGACAATTATAAGCACTCATGTTGCATGAAAGTTGGCTTAGAGTCCTAGAAACCACGTTGTTAGATGTTTCATAAGTTCGTCGAACTAGTACAAAGCTCATTGAGACACTTATAAGCACTCATGTTGCATGAAACTTGGTTTAGAGTCCAAGAAACGCGTTGTTAGATGTTTCATTAGTTCGTCAAACTTGTACAAAGCTCATTGAGACACTTATAAGCACTCATGTTGCATGAAACTTAGTTTAGAGTCCTAGAAACGCGTTGTTAGATGTTTCATAAGTTCGTCAAACTAGTAAAAAGCTCATTGAGAAACTTATAAGCACTCATGTTGCATGAAACTTGGTTTAGAGTCCTAGAAACGCGTTGTTAGATGTTTCATAAGTTCGTAAAACTTGTACAAAGTTCATTGATACACTTATAAGCACTCATGTGGAATGAAACTTGGTTTAGAGTCCAAGAAACGCGTTGTTAGATGTTTCATAAGTTCGTAAAACTTGTACAAAGCTCATTGAGACACTTATAAGCAATCATGTGGAATGAAACATGGTTTAGAGTCCTAGAAACGCATTGTTAAATATTTCATAAGTTCGTTAAACTAGTACAAAGCTCAATGATACACTTATAAGCACTCATGTTGCATGAAACTTGGTTTAGAGTCCTAGAAACGTGTTGTTAGATGTTTCATAAGTTCGTCAAACTAGTACAAAGCTCATGGAGATACTTATAAGCACTCATGTTGAACGAAACTTGGTTTAGTGTCCTAGAAACGCGTTGTTAGATGTTTCATAAGTTCTTCAAACTTGAACAAAGCTCATTGAGACAATTATAAGCACTCATGTTGCATGAAAGTTGGCTTAGAGTCCTAGAAACGCGTTGTTAGATGTTTCATAAGTTCGTCAAACAAGTACAATGCTCTCATTGAGACACTTATAAGCACTCATGTTGCATGAAACTTGGTTTAGGGTCCTAGAAACTGCGTTGTTAGATGTTTCATAAGTTCGTCAAACTAGTACAAAGCTCATTGAGACACTTATAAGCACTCAGGTTGCATGAAACTTTGTTTAGAGTCCTCGAAACGCGTTGTTAGATGTTTCATAAGTTCTTAAAACTTGTACAAAGCTCATTGAGACACTTATAAACACTCATGTTGTATGAAACTTGGTTTAGAGCCCTAGAACCCGCGTTGTTAGATGTTTCATATATTCGTCAAACTAGTCAAAAGCTCATTGAGACACTTATAAGCATTCATGTTGCATGAAACTTAGTTTAGAGTCCTAGAAACCGCGTTGTTAGATGTTTCATAAGTTCGTCAAACTTGTACAAAGCTCATTGAGACACTTATCAGCACTCATGTTGCATGAAACATGGTTTAGAGTCTTAGAAATGATGTGATATTGTGAGACAAAAGTACATGTATTCATTCATCGGATCATATCTTTTCAACCGCGAGGCCAAAACTCATGAGACCACTTTCGGAATGTGCTCAGCCCATTTATCTAACTCCGAAAAGAAGAATCGAACCAAACGGAGATCAGATGACAGAGTTATTCAACTTACAAAAGAGGTGATGTGCTGTTTACTCTATTCGGACCTACGTGCATTCATCGAACCACTCCGACCAAACCATAAGGAATTAAGTTACAAACGGAGTTGTTCTATAATCCTGGTTCAATAGAGAAGCCCGTCAAGTTCTAATAAGCCCAAGAAGAGTAAAAGAAGATCAATTTTCGTTCTCAAAAGAGCATTCATTGTAACTTTTTGTCTTCCTTACATGCACCTCAATAGTTCTATTCATCTTCCAAGATGCTTTGCATGTTAAACATTCATTATGGACGAATTTATTGTAATATCCTCTATATAATGAGGCTCATATGATGAATAAAAAGATAAGTTTAAGTGAGTATTTTTGGAACCTTTGAGAGTGATTCTCTTTTCTTTTGTCAATGGTGTGTAATATCCATTGATATATCATGGTGTGTCCATTGATCGTCCGATCCGTCTTGGTGCGTCATATCCAAGGGATCACCCGGTATATCAAGAGTATTTCACATCTCTTGTGCGACCATTCAATCCACGGTAAATCAAGAGCTTTTCCGCATCTCTTGTGTGACCCTTCAATCCACCGCCTTGTTTATTTGGAGCGTTTTAAGAAAGTATTGGGTCTAAGGTTTAATATACCTTAGGTTTCTGCTTCACGAGTTCATCTAAGTCGAGGATTATCCCTTTTCCAACTTAGAGTGTCGAGTCCTTGGGAGATTTTCATCATTTGGTATCAGAGCACCACTCTAAGTCTGGTTTATTTTTAATTTTTTCTTTTTTTTTCTTTTTCTTTCTATTTTATCTCTTTTGTTATTCGGATTTGACGGCAAATCCTTTTGAAGAAAGGGAGTATGATGTGATATTGTGAGACAGAAGTACATGTGTTCATTCATCGGATCATATCTTTTTAACCGCGAGGCCAAAACTCATGAGACCAATTTCGGAATGTGCTCAGCTCATTTATCTAACTCCGAAAAGAAGAATCGAACCAAACGGAGATCAGATGACAGAGTTATTCAACTTACAAAAGAGGTGATCTGCTGTTTACTCTATTCGGACCTACGTGCAATCATCGAACCACTCCGACCAAACCATAAGGAATTAAGTTACAAACGGAGTTGTTCTATAATCCTGGTTCAATAGAGAAGCCCGTCAAGTTCTAATAAGCCCAAGAAGAGTAAAAGAAGATCAATTTTCGTTCTCAAAAGAGCATTCATTGTAACTTTTTGTCTTCCTTACATGCACCTCAATAGTTCTATTCATCTTCCAAGATGCTTTGCATGTTAAACATTCATTATGGACGAATTTATTGTAATATCCTCTATATAATGAGGCTCATATGATGAATAAAAAGATAAGTTTAAGTGAGTATTTTTGGAACCTTTGAGAGTGATTCTCTTTTCTTTTGTCAATGGTGTGTAATATCCATTGATATATCATGGTGTGTCCATTGATCGTCCGATCCGTCTTGGTGCGTCATATCCAAGGGATCACCCGGTATATCAAGAGTCTTTCACATCTCTTGTGCGGCCATTCAATCCACGGTAAATCAAGAGCTTTTCCGCATCTCTTGTGTGACCCTTCAATCCACCGCCTTGTTTGTTTGGAGCATTTTAAGAAAGTATTGGGTCTAAGGTTTAATATACCTTAGGTTTGTGCTTCACGAGTTCATCTAAGTCGAGGATTATCCCTTTTCCAACTTAGAGTGTCGAGTCCTTGGGAGATTTTCATCAAGAAACGCGTTGTTAGATGTTTCATAAGTTCGTCAAACTTGTACAAAGCTCTTTGAGACACTTATAAGCACTCATGTTGTATGAAACTTGGTTTAGAGTCCTAGAAACGCATTGTTAAATGTTTCATAAGTTCGTTAACCTAGTACAAAGCTCAATGATACACTTATAAGCACTTATGTTGCATGAAACTTGGTTTAGAATCCTAGAAACGTGTTGTTAGATGTTTCATAAGTTCGTCAAACTAGTATAAAGCTCATTGAGACACTTATAAGCACTCATGTTGAACGAAACTTGGTTTAGAGGCCTAGAAACGACATTGTTAGATGTTTCATAAGTTCGTCAAACTTGAACAAAGCTCATTGAGACAATTATAAGCACTCATGTTGCATGAAACTTGGTTTAGAGTCCTAGAAACGGCATTGTTAGATGTTTCATAAGTTCGTCGAACTGTACAAAGTTCATTGAGACACTTATAAGCACTCATGTTACATGAAACTTGGTTTAGTGTCCTAGAAACGCCTTGTTAGATGTATCATTGATTCGTCAAACTTGTACAAAGCTCATTGAGACACTTATAAGAACTCATGTTGAAAGAAACTTGTTTTAGAGTCCTAGAAACCGCGTTGTTAGATGTTTCATAAGTTCGTCAAACTAGTACAAACCTCATTGAGACACTTATAAGCACTCATGTTGCATGAAACTAAGTTTAGAGTCCTAGAAACCGCGTTGTTAGATGTTTCATAAGTTTGTCACACTTGTACAAAGCTCATTGAAACACTTATAAGCACTCATGTTGCATGAAACTTGTTTTAGAGTCCTAGAAACCGCGTTGTAAGATGTTTCATAAGTTCGTCAAACTAGTACAAAGCTCATTGAGACACTTAGAAGTACTCTTGTTGCATGACACTTCGATTAGAGTCTTAGAAACCGCGTTGTTAGGTGTTTCATAAGTTCGTCAAATTTGTACAAAGCTCATTGAGACACTTATAAGCACTCATGTAGCATAAAACTTGGTTTAGAGTCCTAAAAACGCGTTGTTAGATGTTTGATAAGTTCGTCAAACTTGTATAAAGCTCATTGAAACACTTATAAGCACTCATGTTGCATAAAACTTGGTGTAGAGTCCTAGCAACCACATTGTTAGACGTTTCATAAGTTCGTCAAACTTGTACAAAGCTGATTGAGAAACTTATAAGCACTCATGTTTCATGAAAATTGGTTTAGAGTCCTAGAAACGCGTTGTTAGATGTTTCATTAGTTCGTCAAACTTGTACAAAGCTCATTGAGACACTTATAAGAACTCATGTTGAAAGAAACTTGGTTTAGAGTCCTAGAAACCGCGCTGTTAGATGTTTCATAAGTTCGTTAAACTAGTACAAAGCTCATTGAGACACTTGTAAGCACTCATGTTGCATGAAACTTAGTTTAGAGTCCTAGAAACGGCATTGTTAGATGTTTCATAAGTTCATCACACTTGTACAAAGCTCATTGAGACACTTATAAGCACTCAAAGTTGCATGAAACTTGGTTTAGAGTCCTAGAAACCGCGTTGTAAGATGTTTCATAAATTTGTCGAACTTGTACAAAGCTCATTGAGACACTTATAAGCACTCATGTTGCATGAAACTTGGTTTAGAGTCCTAGAAACCGCGTTGTAAGATGTTTCATAAGTTCGTCAAACTAGTACAAAGCTCATTGAGACACTTATAAGCACTCATGTTGCATGACACTTCATTTAGAGTCTTAGAAACCGCATTGTTAGATGTTTCATAAGTTCGTCAAACTTGTACAAAACTCATTGAGACATTTATAAGCACTCATGTTGCATGAAAATTGGTTTAGAGTCCTAGAAACGCGTTGTTAGATTTTTCATTAGTTCGTCAAAGTTGTACAAAGCTCATTGAGACATTTATAAGAACTCATGTTGAAAGAAACTTGGTTTAGAGTCCTAGAAACCGCGTTGTTAGATGTTTCATAAGTTCGTCAAACTAGTACCAAGCTCATTGAGACACTTGTAAGCACTCATGTTGCATGAAACTTAGTTTAGACTCCTAGAAACGACATTGTTAGATGTTTCATAAGTTCGTCACACTTGTACAAAGCTCATTGAGACACTTATAAGCACTCAGGTTGCATGAAACTTGATTTAGAGTCCTAGAAACCGCGTTGTAAGATGTTTCAAAAATTTGACGAACTAGTACAAAGCTCATTGAGACACTTATAAGTACTCATGTTGCATGACACTTGGTTTAGAGTCCTAAAACGCGTTGTTAGATGTTTCATAAGTTCGTCAAACTTGTATAAAGCTCATTGAAACACTTATAAGCACTCATGTTGCATAAAACATGGTTTAGAGTCCTAGCAACCACATTGTTAGACGTTTCATAAGTTCGTCAAACTTGTACAAAGCTGATTGAGAAACTTATAAGCATTCATGTTGCATTAAACTTGGTATAGAGTCCTAGAAACGCGTTGTTAGATGTTTCATTAGTTCGTCAAACTTGTACAAAGCTCATTGAGACACTTATAAGCACTCATGTTGCATAAAACTTGGTTTCGATTCCTAGAAACGCGTTGTTAGATGTTTCATAAGTTCGTCAAACTTATACAAAGTTCATTGAGATACTTATAAGCACTAATGTTGCATAAAACTTGGTTTAGAGTCCTAGAAACGCGTTGTTAGATGTTTCATAACTTCGTCAAACTTCTACAAAGCTCATCGAGACACTTATAAGCACTCATGTTGCATAAAACTTGGATTAGATTCCTAACAACCACATTGTTAGACGTTTCGTAAGTTCGTCAAACTTGTACAAAGCTGATAGAGACACTTATAAGCACTCATGTTGCATGAAACTTGCTTTAGAGTCCTAGAAACGCGTTGTTAGATGTTTCATTAGTTTGTCAAACTTGTACAAAGCTCATTGAGACACTTATGAGCACTCATGTTGCATGACACTTCGTTTAGAGTCTTAGAAACCGCGTTGTTAGATGTTTCATAAGTTCGTAAAACTAGTACAAAGCTCATTGAGACACTTATAAGCACTCATGTTCCATGAAACTTAGTTTAGAGTCCTAGAAACCGCGTTGTTAGAAGTTTCATAAGTTCGTTGAACTTGTACAAAGCTCATTGAGACATTTATAAGCACTCATGTTGCATGAAACTGGTTTAGAGTCCTAGAAACCGCGTTGTTAGATGTTTCATAAGTTTGTCGAACTAGTACAAAGCTCATTGAGACACTTATAAGCACTCATGTTGCATGAAACTTGGTTTAGAGTCCTAGAAACGAGTTGTTAGATGTTTCATAAGTTCGTCAAACTTGTACAAAGCTCATTGAGACACTTTTAAGCACTCATGTTGCATGAAACTTGGTTTAGAGTCCTTGAAACCGCGTTGTAAGATGTTTCATAAGTTCGTCAAACTAGTACAAAGCTCATTGAGACACTTATAAGCACTCATGTTGCATGACACTTCGTTTAGAGTCTTAGAAACCGCGTTGTTAGATGTTTCATAAGTTCGTAAAACTAGTACAAAGCTCATTGAGACACTTATAAGCACTCATGTTGCATGAAACTTAGTTTAGAGTCCTAGAAATTGCGTTGTTAGATGTTTCATAAGTTTGTCGAACTTGTACAAAGTTCATTGAGACACTTATAAGCACTCATGTTGAAAGAAACTTGGTTTAGAGTCCTAGATACCGCGTTGTAAGATGTTTCATAAGTTCGTCAAACTAGTACAAAGCTCATTGAGACACTTATAAGCACTCATGTTGCATGAAACTTCGTTTAGAGTCCCGGAAACCGCGTTGTTAGATGTTTCATAATTTCGTCAAACTTGTACAAAGCTCATTGAGACACTTATAAGCACTCATGTTCCATGACACTTCGTTTAGAGTCTTAGAAACCGCGTTGTTAGATGTTTCATAAGTTCGTCAAACTTGTACAAAACTCATTGAGACACTTATAAGAACTCATGTTGCATGAAACTTGGTTTAGAGTCCTAGAAACGCGTTGTTAGATGTTTCATAAGTTCGTCAAACTTGTACAAAGCTCATTGAGACACTTATAAGCACTCATGTTGCATAAAACTTGGTTTAGAGCCCTAGAAACGAGTTGTTAGATGTTTCTTAAGTTCGTCAAACTTGTACAAAGCTCATTGAGACACTTATCAACACTCATGTTGCATGAAACTTGGTTTAGAGTCCTAGAAACGAGTTGTTAGATGTTTCATAAGTTCGTCAAACTAGTACAAATCTCATTGAGACACTTATAAGCACTCATGTTGCATGCCACTTCGTTTAGAGTCTTAGAAACCGCTTTGTAGATGTTTCATAAGTTCGTCACACTTGTACAAAGTTCATTGAGACACTTATAAGCACTAATGTTGCATAAAACTTGGTTTAGAGTCCTAGAAACGCATTGTTAGATGTTTCATAAGTTCGTCAAACTTCTACAAAGCTCATTGAGACACTTATAAGCACTCATGTTGCATAAAACTTGGATTAGAGTCCTAGCAACCACATTGTTAGACGTTTCATAAGTTCGTCAAACTTGTACAAAGCTGATAGAGACACTTATAAGCACTCATATTGCATGAAACTTGGTTTAGAGTCCTAGAAACGCGTTGTTAGATGTTTCATTAGTTTTGTTAAACTTGTACAAAGCTCATTGAGACACTTATAAGCACTCATGTTGCATGAAACTTTGTTTAGAGTCCTAGAAACCGCGTTGTTAGATGTTTCACAAGTTCGTCAAACTAATACAAAGCTCATTGAAACACTTATAAGCACTTATGTTCCATGAAACTTAGTTTAGAGTCCTAGAAACCGCGTTGTTAGATGTTTCATAAGTTCGTTGAACTTGTACAAAGCTCATTGAGACACTTATAAGCACTCATGTTGCATGAAACTTGGTTTAGAGTCCTAGAAACCGCGTTGTAAGATGTTTCATAAGTTCGTTGAACTTGTACAAAGCTCAATGAGACACTTATAAGCACTCATGTTGCATGAAACTGGTTTAGAGTCCTACAAACCGCGTTGTTAGATGTTTCATAAGTTCGTCGAACTAGTACAAAGCTCATTGAGACACTTATAAGCACTCATGTTGCATGAAACTTGGTTTAGAGTCCTAGAAACGAGTTGTTAGATGTTTCATAAGTTCGTCAAACTTGTATAAAGCTCATTGAGACACTTTTAAGCACTCATGTTGCATGAACCTTGGTTTAGAGTCCTTGAAACCGCGTTGTAAGATGTTTCATAAGTTCGTCAAACTTGTACAAAGCTCATTGAGACACTTATAAGCACTCATGTTCCATGAAACTTAGTTTAGAGTCCTAGAAACCGCGTTGTAAGATGTTTCATAAGTTCGTTGAACTTGTACAAAGCTCATTGAGACACTTTTAAGCACTCATGTTGCATGAAACTGGTTTAGAGTCCTAGAAACCGCGTTGTTAGATGTTTCATAAGTTCGTCGAACTAGTACAAAGCTCATTGAGACACTTATAAGCACTCATGTTGCATGAAACTTGGTTTAGAGTCCTAGAAACGAGTTGTTAGATGTTTCATAAGTTCGTCAAACTTGTACAAAGCTCATTGAGACACTTTTAAGCACTCATTTTGCATGAAACTTGGTTTAGAGTCCTTGAAACCGCGTTGTAAGATGTTTCATAAGTTCGTCAAACTTGTACAAAGCTCATTGAGACACTTATAAGCACTCATGTTGCATGAAATTTGGTTTAGAGTCCTTGAAACCGCGTTGTAAGATGTTTCATAAGTTCCTCGAACTAGTACAAAGCTCATTGAGACACTTATAAGCACTCATGTTGCATGCAACTTGGTTTAGAGTCCTAGAAACGAGTTGTTAGATGTTTCATAAGTTCGTCAAACTTGTACAAAGCTCATTGAGACACTTTTAAGCACTCATGTTGCATGAAACTTGGTTTAGAGTCCTTGAAACCGCGTTGTAAGATGTTTCATAAGTTCGTCAAACTTGTACAAAGCTCATTGAGACACATATAAGCACTCATGTTCCATGACACTTTGTTTAGAGTCTTAGAAACCGCGTTGTTAGATGTTTCATAAGTTTTTCAAACTTGTACAAAACTCATTGAGACACTTATAAGCACTCATGTTGCATGAAACTTGGTTTAGAGTCCTAGAAACGCGTTGTTAGATGTTTCATAAGTTCGTCAAACTTGTACAAAGCTCATTGAGACACTTTTAAGCACTCATGTTGCATGAAACTTGGTTTAGAGTCCTAGAAACGAGTTGTTAGATGTTTCATAAGTTCGTCAAACTTGTACAAAGCTGATAGAGACACTTATAAGCACTCATGTTGCATGAAACTTGGTTTAGAGTCCTAGAAACGCGTTGTTAGATGTTTCACAAGTTCGTCAAACTAATACAAAGCTCATTGAAACACTTATAAGCACTTATGTTCCATGAAACTTAGTTTAGAGTCCTAGAAACCGCGTTGTTAGATGTTTCATAAGTTCGTTGAACTTGTACAAAGCTCATTGAGACACTTATAAGCACTCATGTTGCATGAAACTTGGTTTAGAGTCCTAGAAACCGCGTTGTAAGATGTTTCATAAGTTCGTTGAACTTGTACAAAGCTCAATGAGACACTTATAAGCACTCATGTTGCATGAAACTGGTTTAGAGTCCTACAAACCGCGTTGTTAGATGTTTCATAAGTTCGTCGAACTAGTACAAAGCTCATTGAGACACTTATAAGCACTCATGTTGCATGAAACTTGGTTTAGAGTCCTAGAAACGAGTTGTTAGATGTTTCATAAGTTCGTCAAACTTGTATAAAGCTCATTGAGACACTTTTAAGCACTCATGTTTCATGAACCTTGGTTTAGAGTCCTTGAAACCGCGTTGTAAGATGTTTCATAAGTTCGTCAAACTTGTACAAAGCTCATTGAGACACTTATAAGCACTCATGTTCCATGAAACTTAGTTTAGAGTCCTAGAAACCGCGTTGTAAGATGTTTCATAAGTTCGTTGAACTTGTACAAAGCTCATTGAGACACTTTTAAGCACTCATGTTGCATGAAACTGGTTTAGAGTCCTAGAAACCGCGTTGTTAGATGTTTCATAAGTTCGTCGAACTAGTACAAACCTCATTGAGACACTTATAAGCACTCATGTTGCATGAAACTTGGTTTAGAGTCCTAGAAACGAGTTGTTAGATGTTTCATAAGTTCGTCAAACTTGTACAAAGCTCATTGAGACACTTTTAAGCACTCATTTTGCATGAAACTTGGTTTAGAGTCCTTGAAACCGCGTTGTAAGATGTTTCATAAGTTCGTCAAACTTGTACAAAGCTCATTGAGACACTTATAAGCACTCATGTTGCATGAAATTTGGTTTAGAGTCCTTGAAACCGCGTTGTAAGATGTTTCATAAGTTCCTCGAACTAGTACAAAGCTCATTGAGACACTTATAAGCACTCATGTTGCATGCAACTTGGTTTAGAGTCCTAGAAACGAGTTGTTAGATGTTTCATAAGTTCGTCAAACTTGTACAAAGCTCATTGAGACACTTTTAAGCACTCATGTTGCATGAAACTTGGTTTAGAGTCCTTGAAACCGCGTTGTAAGATGTTTCATAAGTTCGTCAAACTTGTACAAAGCTCATTGAGACACATATAAGCACTCATGTTCCATGACACTTTGTTTAGAGTCTTAGAAACCGCGTTGTTAGATGTTTCATAAGTTTTTCAAACTTGTACAAAACTCATTGAGACACTTATAAGCACTCATGTTGCATGAAACTTGGTTTAGAGTCCTAGAAACGCGTTGTTAGATGTTTCATAAGTTCGTCAAACTTGTACAAAGCTCATTGAGACACTTTTAAGCACTCATGTTGCATGAAACTTGGTTTAGAGTCCTAGAAACGAGTTGTTAGATGTTTCATAAGTTCGTCAAACTTGTACAAAGCTGATAGAGACACTTATAAGCACTCATGTTGCATGAAACTTGGTTTAGAGTCCTAGAAACGCGTTGTTAGATGTTTCATTAGTTTGTCAAACTTGTACAAAGCTCATTGAGACACTTATAAGCACTCATGTTGCATGAAACTTTGTTTAGAGTCCTAGAAACCGCGTTGTTAGATGTTTCACAAGTTCTTCAAACTAGTACAAAGCTCATTGAGACACTTATAAGCACTCATGTTCCATGAAACTTAGTTTAGAGTCCTAGAAACCGCGTTGTTAGAAGTTTCATAAGCACTCATGTTGCATAAAACTTGTAAGCACTCATGTTGCATAAAACTTATAAGCACTCATGTTGCATAAAACTTGGATTAGAGTCCTAACAACCACATTGTTAGACGTTTCGTAAGTTCGTCAAACTTGTACAAAGCTGATAGAGACACTTATAATCACTCATGTTGCATGAAACTTGGTTTAGAGTCCTAGAAACGCGTTGTTAGATGTTTCATTAGTTTGTCAAACTTGTACAAAGCTCATTGAGACACTTATGAGCACTCATGTTGCATGACACTTCGTTTAGAGTCTTAGAAACCGCGTTGTTAGATGTTTCATAAGTTCGTAAAACTAGTACAAAGCTCATTGAGACACTTATAAGCACTCATGTTCCATGAAACTTAGTTTAGAGTCCTAGAAACCGCGTTGTTAGAAGTTTCATAAGTTCGTTGAACTTGTACAAAGCTCATTGAGACACTTATAAGCACTCATGTTGCATGAAACTGGTTTAGAGTCCTAGAAACCGCGTTGTTAGATGTTTCATAAGTTCGTCGAACTAGTACAAAGCTCATTGAGACACTTATAAGCACTCATGTTGCATGAAACTTGGTTTAGAGTCCTAGAAACGAGTTGTTAGATGTTTCATAAGTTCGTCAAACTTGTACACTCATGTTTAGAGTCCTAGAAACGAGTTGTTAGAAGTTTCATAAGCACTCATGTTGCATAAAACTTGGATTAGAGTCCTAGCAACCACATTGTTAGACGTTTCATAAGTTCGTCAAACTTGTACAAAGCTGATAGAGACACTTATAAGTACTCATGTTGCATGAAACTTGGTTTAGAGTCCTAGAAACGCGTTGTTAGATGTTTCATTAGTTTGTCAAACTTGTACAAAGCTCATTGAGACACTTATAACCACTCATGTTGCATGAAACTTTGTTTAGAGTCCTAGAAACCGCGTTGTTAGATGTTTCACAAGTTCGTCAAACTAGTACAAAGCTCATTGAAACACTTATAAGCACTTATGTTCCATGAAACTAAGTTTAGAGTCCTAGAAACCGCGTTGTTAGATGTTTCATAAGTTCGTCACACTTGTACAAAGCTCATTGAAACACTTATAAGCATTCATGTTGCATGAAACACTTATAAGCACTCATGTTGCATGAAACTTGGTTTAGAGTCCTAGAAACCGCGTTGTAAGATGTTTCATAAGTTCTTCAAACTAGTACAAAGCTGATTGAGACACTTATAAGTACTCTTGTTGCATGACACTTCGTTTAGAGTCTTAGAAACCGTGTTGTTAGATGTTTCATAAGTTCTTCAAACTTGTACAAGTTAGAGTTTACTTTGGTTCAAAACATCCATTGTTTCCATTTGATGTAGGGGACAAGCATGATTTGAGGACAAATCATTTTCAAGTGGAGGAGTATGATACGATTCTAAGGAGCAACAAACAAAAGGATGTGAAAACACCTCAGCTAGCCATTGAACCATTTACAATATCGCAAGACAAGAAGATCAAAGACGGATTTGATGAGTTGTTTCAAGACATTTTGGACAAAGAGAGCATGAAGAAGCCTACGGGGAATGATGAGGACATCCAAAGCAGCAAGGATGATCATGAGGATGCTTTGCAAGTACCCATTGGACCAATGACAAGAGCAAGAGC
Organism: Cochlearia excelsa; assembly: GCA_963556525.1. NCBI lineage: Eukaryota > Viridiplantae > Streptophyta > Magnoliopsida > Brassicales > Brassicaceae > Cochlearia > Cochlearia excelsa. The sequence continues at coordinate 29,451,054 of OY748327.1, read as the reverse complement.
AAAGAAGGTCAAGGAGGTACTTAACGGGCTGATTCAAGAGCTTATTGACAAGGAGAACATTCACAAGACCATTGGGTATGATGTACATCAAGTCCAACCACTTCTAAACATGATTAAGGCCCAAGAAAGCCCAAAATGAAGCACTTATAATTTGGTCAATAAAGAGTGACGAAAATGAAAGATCAAGAGTCATATTTGGAGTTCAAGAGTCATTCAACACATCTTTTAATTCTATCTTTAATTATGTTTACTACATCCTTTGAACTTCTTTCTTTCTCTACAAGTTTTATTTCCCTTTAAATACATGTAATCTCCATTGGAGAAAGATATCCAACTTTTTAATCAAATATATTTTTCTATCTTTTTGTGAGAGTGATTCTCATTTAGTTCCTTGTGAACTTTTCGATCTTCGGTGTGACTCCGAGTGATCAATCGGCTTATCAAAAAGATTTCCATCCCTGTTTGTGGCGCCTATCATTGCCAAAGTTAGTTGTTTCTTGTTGAGAGTATTGGGTCTTAGGTTTAATATACCTAAGGTTTGTACTTACCAAGTTCTTCGAACTAAGGTCCACCGCCTTGTTTTGTTGAAGCGTTTTAAGAGAGTATTGGGTCTAAGGTTTAATATACCTTAGGTTTGTGCTTCGCGAGTTCATCGAAGTCGAGGATTATCCCTTCAACCACCTTAGAGATCCAATCCTTGGTCTTTTCCGCATCATTTGGTATCAGAGCCATCTCTAAGCTTGGTTTTATCTTTTTATCATTCATCTTCTTTCTATCATTTTCAAATCTTTTCATCTTCTTTCTATCATCTTCTATTTCTGTTTTTGTTTTATTAATTTTCTGAAAATCCAGATTTGAAAAAAAAAAAAAAGAAAAAAAAAAGAAAATCAAAAAAAAAAGAAAAAAAAAGATCATAAAAGTTCTGGATTACTCTTTCTTTGTTCTTAAATTTCTTTCATTTTTCTTTTGTTATAATCCTTATAATCCTTATAACCCTTATCACCCTTATAACTCTTATAACCCTTATAACCCTTATAACTCTTATAACATTTATAACCTTCTGTTATTCCCATTGCCCATACTCCCTTTGAGATTTTCGATTTCTTTGGTATCTTCTATTTGATTACTATGGGGATAATGAAGAAGAATCATCAACCGAGTTTCTCAAAACTTCAAATTAAAGATTTGATGGAAGAGTTTCAAAAGTTATTGAGAGGTGAAGTGCAAGTTTTAAACAAAAGGTTGGATCAAATTCAAGAGAGAACACAAGAAAGGAAACAACAACGTGTTTCTCATATTTTTAGAAGAGAAAGTATTCAACCGAGAGAAAGAAACAAAGAAGATACACCATCATCTACAAGGCATGATACTTCTTCTTACAAGTTAAAGTATCATCATAATTTCTGTTATGAAGAGAAGACAACCCCAAAACCAAAGGTCGAAACAAAGCCATCCACTACCAGCCATGAAATCAAAGGAAGAACGGAGTCTTCTAATACGCATAACCGCGATGTGCAATGCTTTAAGTGTCATGGCAGAGGTCATTATGCTAATGAGTGTCCAAACAAAAGGACAATGGTGATTAGAGATAATGGTGATGTAGAAACCGAAGAAGAAAAAGGGATTCGATTCTATGCCATCATTAATAGAAGATAGTGAAGAGGTTGCTGCCAAGGGAGACTTATTGGTTACAAGGAGATCATTGAGTGTGCAAGCTAAAGAAGAACAAGAGGTACAACGTGAGAATCTATTTCACACAAGGTGTCACATTCAGAACAAGGTGTGTAGCTTGATTATTGATGGTGGGAGTTGTACAAACATGGCAAGTACTACTCTTGTGGAGAAACTGAGTTTGAAAACCACAATGCATTCAAAACCTTACGAGGTTGCAATGGTTAAATGATAGTGGAGAAGTGAAGGTGACAAGTCAAGTTCTGGTTCCATTTTCCATTGGAAGGTATGAAGAAGAAGTTGAAGAGGTTGTCGAAGAATCCGATTTTGAAGATGTGCATAAGGTTTTTTCACATTTTGATCCTATGGTGGAAGTGCAACATGAGATGATATTTCAACCTCAAAGCATAATTCAAAGAAAGGCTGAAAGTGAAGTTTGTGCACTTTCAAGAAGGTATCCTCTGTTTCTTGATCCCGATCCATATATTCTATCCTTTGAATTGTTGGAAAAGATAGATTTTTGGGATAAGAGGGAGCTATGTGCATTACAAGACGAATTTCAAGGATCACATCTCGAGGGTATCAAGTTAGGGGATTTTGAGATTTGTGCGGCGAATCAAAGGCACACGTGGTTAGGTGAGAGCTTGAAGTTCGTGGACCTTGATTCGATTTTCAATTCGCTATCTTACAAGGAGAAACCCGAAGATGTTGATTTTGTCTTTCGAGATTCAACATTTTGGCAAGCAAAGAACAAGACTAGGTCTGTTTTACTTCGATTTTGAGCCTTAGTCCGAATGAGAGAGTTGTGAACTATAAGCAAGCAAAAAGAATGAACTTTCTATGCAAAAGAAAAGGCCACATTGAGTTCCAAATGTTTGGAGAGAATGGAGTTGCAAAAACATTTCGTACTCGAAAAGGAGCTCAAAAACTTGATCCTTTGGTTGATAAGGTAAAAAGTGGACGAGGTGTGACAAAAAAGAAGCGATTTTACAAGCTGCAACGTTTGAATAATGGTGGTGAAGTAAAGGTGTCGAGGCAAGTTAGAGTTTACTTTGGTTCAAAACATCCATTGTTTCCATTTGATGTAGGGGACAAGCATGATTTGAGGACAAATCATTTTCAAGTGGAGGAGTATGATACGATTCTAAGGAGCAACAAACAAAGGGATGTGAAAACACCTCAGCTAGCCATTGAACCATTTACAATATCGCAAGACAAGAAGATCAAAGACGGATTTGATGAGCTGTTTCAAGACATTTTGGACAAAGAGAGCATGAAGAAGCCTACGGGGAATGATGAGGACATCCAAAGCAGCAAGGATGATCATGAGGATGCTTTGCAAGTACCCATTGGACCAATGACAAGAGCAAGAGCAAAGAAGGTCAAGGAGGTACTTAACGGGCTGATTCAAGAGCTTATTGACAAGGAGAACATTCACAAGACCATTGGGTATGATGTACATCAAGTCCAACCACTTCTAAACATGATTGAGGCCCAAGAAAGCCCAAAATGAAGCACTTATAATTTGGTCAATAAAGAGTGACGAAAATGAAAGATCAAGAGTCATATTTGGAGTTCAAGAGTCATTCAACACATCTTTTAATTCTATCTTTAATTATGTTTACTACATCCTTTGAACTTCTTTCTTTCTCTACAAGTTTTATTTCCCTTTAAATACATGTAATCTCCATTGGAGAAAAATATCCAACTTTTTAATCAAATATATTTTTCTATCTTTTTGTGAGAGTGATTCTCATTTAGTTCCTTGTGAACTTTTCGATCTTCGGTGTGACTCCGAGTGATCAATCGGCTTATCAAAAAGATTTCCATCCTGTTTGTGGCGCCTATCATTGCCAAAGTTAGTTGTTTCTTGTTGAGAGTATTGGGTCTTAGGTTTAATATACCTAAGGTTTGTACTTACCAAGTTCTTCGAACTAAGGTCCACCGCCTTGTTTTGTTGAAGCGTTTTAAGAGAGTATTGGGTCTAAGGTTTAATATACCTTAGGTTTGTGCTTCGCGAGTTCATCGAAGTCGAGGATTATCCCTTCAACCACCTTAGAGATCCAATCCTTGGTCTTTTCCGCATCAATTGAGACACTTATAAGCACTCATGTTGCATGAAACTTGGTTTAGAGTACTAGAAACCGCGTTGTTAGATGTTTCATAAGTTTGTCGAACTTGTACAAAGCTCATTGAGACACTTATAAGCACTCATGTTGCATGAAACTTGGTTTAGAGTCCTACAAACCGCGTTGTAAGATGTTTCATAAGTTCGTCAAACTAGTACAAAGCTCATTGAGATACTTATAAGCATTCATGTTGCATGACACTTCGTTTAGAGTCTTAGAAACCGCGTTGTTAGATGTTTCATAAGTTCGTAAAACTAGTACAAAGCTCATTGAGACATTTATAAGCACTCATGTTGCATGAAACTTAGTTTAGAGTCCTAGAAATCGCGTTGTTAGATGTTTCATAAGTTTGTCGAACTTGTACAAAGTTCATTGAGACACTTATAAGCACTCATGTTGAAAGAAACTTGGTTTAGAGTCCTAGATACCGCGTTGTAAGATGTTTCATAAGTTCGTCAAACTAGTACAAAGATCATTGAGACACTTATAAGCACTCATGTTGCATGAAACTTCGTTTAGAGTCCTAGAAACCGCGTTGTTAGATGTTTCATAAGTTCGTCAAACTTGTACAAAGCTCATTGAGACACTTATAAGCACTCATGTTCCATGACACTTCGTTTAGAGTCTTAGAAACCGTGTTGTTAGATGTTTCATAAGTTCGTCGAACTTGTACAAAACTCATTGAGACACTTATAAGCACTCATGTTGCATGAAACTTGGTTTAGAGTCCTAGAAACGCGTTGTTAGATGTTTCATAAGAATGTCAAACTTGTACAAAGCTCATTGAGACACTTATAAGCACTCATGTTGCATAAAACTTGGTTTAGAGCCCTAAAAACGAGTTGTTAGATGTTTCTTAAGTTCGTCAAACTTGTACAAAGCTCATTGAGACACTTATAAGCACTCATGTTGCATGAAACTTGGTTTAGAGTCCTAGAAACGAGTTGTTAGATGTTTCATAAGTTCGTCAAACTAATACAAAGCTCATTGAGACACTTATAAGAACTCATGTTGCATGCCACTTCGTTTAGAGTCTTAGAAACCGCTTTGTTAGATGTTTCAAAAGTTCGTCACACTTGTACAAAGTTCATTGAGACACTTATAAGCACTAATGTTGCATAAAATTTGGTTTAGAGTCCTAGAAACACATTGTTAGATTTTCATAAGTTCATCAAACTTCTACAAAGCTCATTGAGACACTTATAAGCACTCATGTTGCATAAAACTTGGATTAGAGTCCTAGCAACCACATTGTTAAACGTTTCATAAGTTCGTCAAACTTGTACAAAGCTGATAGAGACACTTATAAGTACTCATGTTGCATGAAACTTGGTTTAGAGTCCTAGAAACGCGTTGTTAGATGTTTCATTAGTTTGTCAAACTTGTACAAAGCTCATTGAGACACTTATAAGCACTCATGTTGCATGAAACTTTGTTTAGAGTCCTAGAAACCGCGTTGTTAGATGTTTCACAAGTTCGTCAAACTAGTACAAAGCTCATTGAAACACTTATAAGCACTTATGTTCCATGAAACTAAATTTAGAGTCCTAGAAACCGCGTTGTTAGATGTTTCATAAGTTCGTCACACTTGTACAAAGCTCATTGAAACACTTATAAGCACTCATGTTGCATGAAACTTGGTTTAGAGTCCTAGAAACCGCGTTGTAAGATGTTTCATAAGTTCTTCAAACTAGTACAAAGCTGATTGAGACACTTATAAGTACTCTTGTTGCATGACACTTCGTTTAGAGTCTTAGAAACCGCGTTGTTAGATGTTTCATAAGTTCGTCAAACTTGTACAAAGCTCATTGAGACACTTATAAGCACTCATGTTGCATGAAACTTGGTTTAAAGTACTAGAAACCGCGTTGTTAGATGTTTCATAAGTTTGTCGAACTTGTACAAAGCTCATTGAGACACTTATAAGCACTCATGTTGCATGAAACTTGGTTTAGAGTACTAGAAACCGCGTTGTTAGATGTTTCATAAGTTTGTCGAACTTGTACAAAGCTCATTGAGACACTTATAAGCACTCATGTTGCATGAAACTTGGTTTAGAGTCCTAGAAACCGAGTTGTAAGATGTTTCATAAGTTCGTCAAACTAGTACAAATCTCATTGAGACACTTATAAGCACTCATGTTGCATGACACTTCGTTTAGAGTCTTAGAAACCGCGTTGTTAGATGTTTCATAATTTCGTCAAACTTGTACAAAGCTCATTGAGACATTTATAAGCACTCATGTTGCATGAAAATTGGTTTAGAGTCCTAGAAACGCGTTGTTAGATGTTTCATTATGATATGATCTTGCCTAGCTTGTCATTCGATGAGGAGGATCATATAGCTGAGCTTGTACCCGAGGAAAGGATCACAAGGATCAAAGCCAAAGAGATGGACAAAAGAAGCTCACATTGTGATATGATCGAGGCACCGGATACCGAACACCAAGGCGCTCGACCACTAGACATCGACATCGATCACCAAGGCGTTCGACCACTAGACATCGACATCGATCACCAAGGCGTTCGACCACTCGACACCGATCACGCACCAAACACCGAGAAGCACATAGGAGTGGTTACCCGAGCAATGACCAAGAAGCTAGCAGATGACGTTCAAGCATTGATCGTGGAGGAACTTGGAAGAGCTAGGAGCTTCTTTAACATCTTAATCATGGCCTAGAAAGAATACCAAGGTAATGAAACTAAGTGACTAAGTGTTTCGACTCGGTACTCTTTCCCTTTGCATAGGTTTGTCCCATTGGGTTTACTATGCAAGGGTTTTAACGAGGCCGAGAAGAGCACTACGTCGGTTACCTAGTTACATTATCTTGAAGAGTGTAAGAGACGAGGCACTTCCACTACTCGTCGTTTTATCTTGCAAAAACGCCGCGTTGTTTAGGCGGTTTCCTTTTTTCTTGTAATTTCCTTTTTGTCGAGGTTTCCTTTTTGCCGAGGATTTCCTTTTTCCGCGCAAAACCCTAAAAGAGAAGGCGACTTGTGCCAACTCTATTTAAAGGAGCTGCGCCTCCTTCTTTGTTTTTCAGTCAAGTATTATCAAAGAAACCTTTTGCTTAGACTCACCCTTCTTGCTCAGCGATTGAGCTCGTTGAATCAATTCGAGAGATTCGAATCCGAGGCTGCTACAAGAGTAATCCTCTTTCAGAAGCTTCTACGAACATCTAGCTATCCTCCCATCGATAGCTTGAGAAGTCCACTCCCATCTCGCCTCACTTCCACCTCCACATCTCGCCGGTTCTGTCCTTGAGTCACCACCGTCTCCATCATTACCTCTTATCCACTTCGCACCAGATTTCATCCCTAGGTCGCTGCTATCTTCCTCTTCATTCCAACTCCACCATCATCATACCTCCGTTTCACTCTGTTACAAGTCATATCCGCAGCCACCATCGCCATCATCCATCAAGTCCCTTTAGAGAAGGACTCTCCTTTGCCATAGAGCTAAGATCTTGGCCAAGATCGTATCATCTGGTATCGAGCCAACTCGTACCCAAAGGCCGAGTCTCTCTATCTCTGAAACCTATTGATTAGAACCTCGCTTTGATTAGAACTCGTTTAGAATCGCATTACTCTTGTTTTAAGTTGTTAAAATCTGTTGCTATTGTGATTTAAAACTTGTCCCGAACATCTCTCGTGTTTGAAACTGATTTGAAACTTGTTTAAATCACTTGATAGGTTGCTAGAAAGCTTTATACCTATTCGAACTGAATTGAATTCAACTCGCTGCTTGTTTAGACTCGATAGGCACTCTTGTCTTTTTGTTTTGAACTTGTGTTTGGATCCGTTGTTCTTGTGCTTATTGTGAATTGATCTATTGATATCAAGTTGTTGTTAGGTTGTTAGAAACTATTGTTCTTCGTGATTCTTGTGATAAAACGTGTCCATCAAGTTCTTTCCTAAACTGAAAACTATTGATTGAAATCGTATCTGCTTGATTTCTAATTGATTTGTGATCTGCGTGACATTATTGTGGTGTTGGTTAGTCTCCTTTGAATTTAATAAGCACCGTGAATTTGAATTAAGAGCTTAAACCCGAAACTTATTCCTCATAGAACTTGAACTCAAATTTGTCTTGTACCTTGATTCGTTTTCATGTTTTTATCCTGAGAACATCTTACTTCGAGTTATTTGTTTGTGAAACAGGTGCTATGAAGGAACTTCAAGAAAGCCATAGACCTCGGAGGATGTATCGCTATGAAGAACTACATAGGAGTACTCCACCGTTTCACGGAAGCGACGATCCATCTGAGTATGTTGATTGGGAGATTGGAATGAGCTACGCCTCTAAGTGCAATTGCTTCACCGAAGATGAGCTACTAAGAGCCGCTGTCTCAAGCTTTCGCGACAATGCTCTTACTTGGTGGGAAAAGGCGAGTGGAGCCGATGGCCTAAACAACCTATCACCACTTGGACAGAACTCAAAGCACTAATGAGAAGAAAGTATGCTCCACACCTTAAGCTAAAGACATCTACTCGATCTGCCTATAAACCTCAAGATGCATATCCTCGAGCTAAGTCATTTAATTTTTCAACTTCCAAAGAAACAAGACCATATGAATATCATGGGGAAAGAAAAATTAATGAACACGAACGAATTAACAAGAGAAAGAACTCACAACATATGCTAGGAGAAGATATTAGGAGAATTGTTAATAATGTCTTTGATGATGCTTGTATTTCTAGTATAATACACTTGGCTTTGCCAAAGTTTTCTCTTGTAGATAAAGATCACAAGGATCAAGAAGAGGACATGGAACAGAATGTGGAGCAATCTAATGACAAAGTTGCTTACAAGCAAGACCATGAGGCAGTGGAGCGTATTGAGTGTTGCACGTTTAATGAACCCGAAGTGCATCAAGGGCTTGTACGACCTGATTTCAATCAAGGGGAGTCACTCGATTCTCTTGATTCTAAATCTGACTTTAATAGCTCCATGACTGTGTTAACACACTTGTCCAATGTCAAAAGTCTTGAGAATGTTTCAGGTGCTAAAGAGATGATCACAACCGAAGAAGAAGCTTTAACAAAGCCTATGGTGATCTATGAGCAAAATCTACATATTGAAGCCGATGATGCCGTACTATTAACTCCAAAAGGAACCCTTACAGTCATGTCTAACCTCAAGAAGAGTGTAGACCAGATCAGAACAGAATCTCTAACCCAAACCAGCAACTACTTGCCAAGTCCAGAAATTGACAGATTGATATGTTCGGCTTGTGAAGCTCAAAAGAGGACCAATATCAGCTACTGGGGTGAAACGGAGATGTCCACCATATTCTACACTCAAAGAGGAATCTTTCAAGCTACAGCTCGTCCCCATATCAGTTCGGAGCTGACCACAATTGATGTTCAAAGTTCAGCTACCGACAACTTTCTATTTATGAGGATGAGTACGCATGGTCCACTTCAAACCTTCATATGGCGACCTGGAGCTACTCCACAACACACACCCGACCCTCTTAGAGACGTTGTGCATGTCCATAACCCCCTGGTCCATTTCAAGAAGTTGATTCCAAGCCTGTGCCCTGAAGAGCAACACGCTACTATGCTTATCAAGCAGCCTCTTAGCCAAAGGTCTAGTAAGTATGGTGATTCTTTTCATGCATCTAAGTTCAAGGATCGAGATCATAGATACTCTAAAGACCAGCTGTGTTTGAAGCAAGTTCAAGAAGAGACTAAGTCCAAGAGCACCAGCCTCATGAACCAATCGGGTGAGATCGAGAAAACTTATTCTTTTAGTAAATCTCGGTCACGTTTTGTGTATAAAGAAACTCTTATGAGTTTCTCTAATCTTCCACCGGTGTTTCCGAGTGAGTTTTCTTTTGTTTCACAGCAGCATGAGCATGAGTTCTCCAAAGACAAAGAACTACCAAACACTCGAGAAGTCTCATGTCTAAGCCGAGCCAAATCCATGGAGACTAATGAGCCTCTCATCCATGTTGATTATGAGTCTTTCACCCATCTTGAAGTACCACCAGAGATTGACAAAGAACGAGATAGAAGTGTCTACTTCTATGAGGTATTTTCTTATCCCATTCATTCCCAGACAGGTAAGGACAATGGTGTGCCCAACACATTGTCAAGGAGGTATTTTCTACTCTTTAACATTAGCACCCATGATGTTAGCTCTAGAGTTTATAAAGAACTGTATGGTTGTGGTAATGAGTTTGGAAAATCATATAAAGCTTGTGGAAAGTTTGTTAGTAATCATTACCTTAGAAGAGATTTCTACTTGTTTTACGATAACTTGTGCTTGTCTAGTTTTGTTCTTTGTGAGAAATTGTGTAGGGAGGCACAGGGAGGAAAGCTTATAGGATATGAGGATACCACGAGGAGTCTCGAGAAGCTCATTTATCACTATTACTTACCTCACAAGAAGAAGGACAATGAGGAAGAGACTATACCAAAGCCGAGACTTAGGAGGAGCATGACATATCTATTGGATCTTCAAGCTCAGGGAGAAGCTTAAGGCGTCAAGACCAGCATCTGCACCACCTTGGATCATCAAATCCAGCCCTTCCAGCATCAACATCAAGCCACAACCCGCTGGATCATCCATATTCCTAAACCGAACACCTTTGAATGCCTATGATGATTATTACCTTATCTTCGGTTTAAACTATTGGTGTTTGTTTCAGGACTTCATTTGGGAACCCGGAGACGTCTTTAGTATCATCTATGACACGAAAATGGCTGAAGAGAAGATCAATGGCAATGCTTATCGAATCAACCTACAAGGGAAGTATCTAAATTCTAATGATTACAATGTTTCTAACTTGTTCCCTTGTATTGCAGATTCATATTTGAGGACAAATCCTTTTCAAGAGGGAGGGGATGATATGATCTTGCCTAGCTTGTCATTCGATGAGGAGGATCATATAGCTGAGCTTGTACCCGAGGAAAGGATCACAAGGATCAAAGCCAAAGAGATGGACAAAAGAAGCTCACATTGTGATATGATCGAGGCACCGGATACCGAACACCAAGGCGCTCGACCACTAGACATCGACATCGATCACCAAGGCGTTCGACCACTAGACATCGACATCGATCACCAAGGCGTTCGACCACTCGACACCGATCACGCACCAAACACCGAGAAGCACATAGGAGTGGTTACCCGAGCAATGACCAAGAAGCTAGCAGATGACGTTCAAGCATTGATCGTGGAGGAACTTGGAAGAGCTAGGAGCTTCTTTAACATCTTAATCATGGCCTAGAAAGAATACCAAGGTAATGAAACTAAGTGACTAAGTGTTTCGACTCGGTACTCTTTCCCTTTGCATAGGTTTGTCCCATTGGGTTTACTATGCAAGGGTTTTAACGAGGCCGAGAAGAGCACTACGTCGGTTACCTAGTTACATTATCTTGAAGAGTGTAAGAGACGAGGCACTTCCACTACTCGTCGTTTTATCTTGCAAAAACGCCGCGTTGTTTAGGCGGTTTCCTTTTTCTTGTAATTTCCTTTTTGTCGAGGTTTCCTTTTTGCCGAGGATTTCCTTTTTCCGCGCAAAACCCTAAAAGAGAAGGCGACTTGTGCCAACTCTATTTAAAGGAGCTGCGCCTCCTTCTTTGTTTTTCAGTCAAGTATTATCAAAGAAACCTTTTGCTTAGACTCACCCTTCTTGCTCAGCGATTGAGCTCGTTGAATCAATTCGAGAGATTCGAATCCGAGGCTGCTACAAGAGTAATCCTCTTTCGAAGCTTCTACGAACATCTAGCTATCCTCCCATCGATAGCTTGAGAAGTCCACTCCCATCTCGCCTCACTTCCACCTCCACATCTCGCCGGTTCTGTCCTTGAGTCACCACCGTCTCCATCATTACCTCTTATCCACTTCGCACCAGATTTCATCCCTAGGCCGCTGCTATCTTCCTCTTCATTCCAACTCCACCATCATCATACCTCCGTTTCACTCTGTTACAAGTCATATCCGCAGCCACCATCGCCATCATCCATCAAGTCCCTTTAGAGAAGGACTCTCCTTTGCCATAGAGCTAAGATCTTGGCCAAGATCGTATCACATTAGTTCGTCAAACTTGTACAAAGCTCATTGAGACACTTATAAGAACTCATGTTGAAAGAAACTTGGTTTAGAGTCCTAGAAACGGCATTGTTAGATGTTTCATAAGTTCGTCACACTTGTACAAAGCTCATTGAGACACTTATAAGCACTCATGTTGCATGAAACTTGATTTAGAGTCCTAAAAACCGCGTTGTAAGATGTTTCATAAATTTGTCGAACTAGTACAAAGCTCATTGAGACACTTATAAGTACTCATGTTGCATAAAACTTCGTTTAGAGTCTTAGAAACCGCGTTGTTAGATGTTTCATATGTTCGTCAAACTTGTACAAAGCTCATTGAGAGACTTATAAGCACTCATGTTGCATAAAACTTGGTTTAGAGTCCTAAAAACGCGTTGTTAGATGTTTCATAAGTTCGTCAAACTTGTATAAAGCTCATTGAAACACTTATAAGCACTCATGTTGCATAAAACTTGGTTTAGAGTCCTAGCAACCACATTGTTAGACGTTTCATAAGTTCGTCAAACTTGTACAAAGCTGATTGAGAAACTTATAAGCACTCATGTTGCATTAAACTTGGTTTAGAGTCCTAGAAACGCGTTGTTAGATGTTTCATTAGTTCGTCAAACTTGTACAAAGCTCATTGAGACACTTATAAGCACTCATGTTGCATAAAACTTGGTTTAGAGTCCTAGAAACGCGTTGTTAGATGTTTCATAAGTTCGTCAAACTTGTACAAAGCTCATTGAAACACTTATAAGCACTCATGTTGCATAAAACTTGGTTTAGAGTCCTAGCAACCACATTGTTAGACGTTTCATAAGTTCGTCAAATTTGTACAAAGCTCATTGAGACACTTATAAGCACTCATGTTGCATGAAACTTGGTTTAGAGTACTAGAAACCTCGTTGTAAGATGTTTCATAAGTTCGTCAAACTAATACAAAGCTCATTGAGACACTTATAAGCACTCATGTTGCATGAAACTTCGTTTAGAGTCCTAGAAACCGCGTTGTTAGATGTTTCATAAGTTCGTCAAACTTGTACAAAGCTCATTGAGACACTTATAAGCACTCATGTTCCATGAAACTTAGTTTAGAGTCCTAGAAACCGCGTTGTTAGATGTTTCATAAGTTCGTTGAACTTGTACAAAGCTCATTGAGACACTTATAAGCACTCATGTTGCATGAAACTTGGTTTAGAGTCCTAGAAACCGCGTTGTTAGATGTTTCATAATTTCTTCGAACTAGTACAAAGCTCATTGAGAAACTTATAAGCACTCATGTTGCATGAAACTTGGTTTAGAGTCCTAGAAACCGCGTTGTAAGATGTTTCATAAATTTGTCGAACTAGTACAAAATTCATTGAGACACGTATAAGTACTCATGTTGCATGACACTTCGTTTAGAGTCTTAGAAACCGCGTTGTTAGATGTTTCATATGTTCGTCAAACTTATACAAAGCTCATTGAGAGACTTATAAGCACTCATGTTGCATGCCACTTCGTTTAGAGTCTTAGAAACCGCTTTGTTAGATGTTTCATAAGTTCGTCACACTTGTACAAAGTTCATTGAGACACTTATAAGCACTAATGTTGCATAAAACTTGGTTTAGAGTCCTAGAAACGCATTGTTAGATGTTTCATAAGTTCGGCAAACTTCTACAAAGCTCATTGAGACACTTATAAGCACTCATGTTGCATAAAACTTGGATTAGAGTCCTAGCAACCACATTGTTAGACGTTTCATAAGTTCGTCAAACTTGTACAAAGCTGATAGAGACACTTATAAGCACTCATGATGCATGAAACTTGGTTTGGAGTCCTAGAAACGCGTTGTTAGATGTTTCATAAGTTCGTCAAACTTCTACAAAGCTCATTGAGACACTTATAAGCACTCATGTTGCATAAAACTTGGATTAGAGTCCTAGCAACCACATTGTTAGACGTTTCATAAGTTCGTCAAACTTGTACAAAGCTGATAGAGACACTTATAAGCACTCATTTTGCATGAAACTTGGTTTAGAGTCCTAGAAACGCGTTGTTAGATGTTTCATTAGTTTGTCAAACTTGTACAAAGCTCATTGAGACACTTATAAGCACTCATGTTGCATGAAACTTTGTTTATAGTCCTAGAAACCGCGTTGTTAGATGTTTCACAAGTTCGTCAAACTAGTACAAAGCTCATTGAAACACTTATAAGCACTTATGTTCCATGAAACTTAGTTTAGAGTCCTAGAAACCGCGTTGTTAGATGTTTCACAAGTTCGTCAAACTAGTAAAAAGCTCATTGAAACACTTATAAGCACTCATGTTCCATGAAACTTAGTTTAGAGTCCTAGAAACCGCGTTGTTAGAAGTTTCATAAGTTCGTTGAACTTGTACAAAGCTCATTGAGACACTTATAAGCACTCATGTTGCATGAAACTGGTTTAGAGTCCTAGAAACCGCGTTGTTAGATGTTTCATAAGTTCGTCGAACTAGTACAAAGCTCATTGAGACACTTATAAGCTCTCATGTTGCATGAAACTTGGTTTAGAGTACTAGAAACGAGTTGTTAGATGTTTCATAAGTTCGTCAAACTTGTACAAAGCTTATTGAGACACTTTTAAGCACTCATGTTGCATGAAACTTGGTTTAGAGTCCTTGAAACCGCGTTGTAAGATGTTTCATAAGTTCGTCAAACGAGTACAAAGCTCATTGAGACACTTATAAGCACTCATGTTGCATGACACTTCGTTTAGAGTCTTAGAAACCGCGTTGTTAGATATTTCATAAGTTCGTAAAACTAGTACAAAGCTCATTGAGACACTTATAAGCAGTCATGTTGCATGAAACTTAGTTTAGAGTCCTAGAAATCGCGTTGTTAGATGTTTCATAAGTTTGTCGAACTTGTACAAAGTTCATTGAGACACTTATAAGCACTCATGTTGAAAGAAACTTGGTTTAGAGTCCTAGATACCGCGTTGTAAGATGTTTCATAAGTTCGTCAAACTAGTACAAAGCTCATTGAGACACTTATAAGCACTCATGTTGCATGAAACTTCGTTTAGAGTCCTAGAAACCGCGTTGTTAGATGTTTCATAAGTTCGTCAAACTTGTACAAAGCTCATTGAGACACTTATAAGCACTCATGTTCCATGACACTTCGTTTAGAGTCTTAGAAACCGCGTTGTTAGATGTTTCATAAGTTCGTCAAACTTGTACAAAACTCATTGAGACACTTACAAGCACTCATGTTGCATGAAACTTGGTTTAGAGTCCTAGAAACGCGTTGTTAAATGTTTCATAAGTTCGTCCAACTTGTACAAAGCTCATTGACTCACTTATAAGCACTCATGTTGCATAAAACTTGGTTTAGAGCCCTAGAAACGAGTTGTTAGATGTTTCTTAAGTTCGTCAAACTTGTACAAAGCTCATTGAGACACTTATAAGCACTCATGTTGCATGAAACTTGGTTTAGAGTTCTAGAAACGAGTTGTTAGATGTTTCATAAAATCGTCAAACTAGTACAAAGCTCATTGAGACACTTATAAGCACTTATGTTGCATGCCACTTCGTTTAGAGTCTTAGAAACCGCTTTGTTAGATGTTTCATAAGTTCGTCACACTTGTACAAAGTTCATTGAGACACTTATTGATGTGATCATAGAGCCGAAGCCGGGAACGGACATCGGCATCGACCACGACGACTTCGACATCGGCATCGATCGCGTCGACACCGAACACAACGGCATCGACATCGGCATCGACCACACCGACATCGGCATCGACCACACCGACATCGGCATCGACCACCTCGACATCGACCATACCGGCGCCCGACCATCGCGGACCGAGGAATCAAAAGGAGCAATTACGCGATCCAAAGCTAGGGAGTTAGCCAAAAACATTCAAACCACGATGATGGAGGAGGATGAAGCAGCCAAGAGCTACTTCAACGTTTTCAGCACGACAATCCGATCAAGACCAAGCTATGAAAGCTAAGCGGACTAGGTGTCTCGCTTGGCACTCTTTTTCCCACCGGGTTTTAACGAGGCCAAGAAGAACACCACGTCGTCCCTTAGTGATCATAGTTTGAAGAGCGTAAGAGACGAGGCGCTTAACACTACTCGTCGTTTTATCCGTTTGCAATTTCCTTTTTATCTTTGTACGCGATTTCCTTTTTGCGGATTTCCTTTTTGCAATTTCCTTTTGTCTTTTGCGCAACCCTAACTAGGAGAAGCAACTTGTGTTTTCCCTATAAAAGGGGTTGCGCCGCACAATGTGTTAAGCGGTCAAAACTTTTACAAAAACCTTCTTTGTTGCGACTCCTCCTTGCTCGGCGAACGGGCACGAATCTCTTCCAAGCTTCACGCTTACAAGAGCTTCTTCTATCCATCAAGCGAGATATCATCCCTTGCTTGAGTCGTTCATACTCCATCCTCACGTTCCTCCCCGCCCATCCGCTGCTCCGTTCTTGACTTGTAATCCGCATCCCCATCCGCCCACACTACTCATCCACCATCGTTCTTGCTTAGCCTTACCCGGAGGAGAGATCCGCCTGGTGGGATCCTATCATCCGGTATCGTAGCCGCCTCTGTACCAAAAGGCTGAGTCGTTCCTTCCCTTTTGTCTTTTCAAAGTATCACAATCTCGAACCTGTTTGTTTGAACCCGTCGTTGTTTGGCATAGGATTGTTGCTAGTATAAACAAGTTATGTGTTGATCTTTGTGTTCTTGATGTTTGTCAACTTGCGGCGGTAGTAATAGGTTTAGATCTTTGAAACCTAATCGCATCTTTCAAAACGTGTTATTGCGATTTCCTTTCCTTTTTGCTAAAACGCTCGTTTTACTTAAAACATAACGATTTCCTTTTTTTTCTTTCAAGCCGTGTCCTTGTTTTCCTTTCTTGTTTATCACGCGTGTATCCTTGTGTGTGTGCGGCGTAGAGTTCTATTTGTTGGCTATTTTGTGAACTACTTACTGCTAGTTACTTGTACGTGTAACAGGTACCATGGCCCTATCACCGGAGGCGCTCGATGACCTCAAGAAACTTATAGCAGCCCAAGTAACCGAGGCCATGACCCAACTACTTCCCCAACAAATTTCTCAACAGCTCACCTTGGAACGTGAGAAACAAGCTAGGGAGGCCCCCAGGGCAACCTCGGATTCTGAGGGTGGGTCAACGCCAACTCCCTCCGATGCCATGCGGATTTGCAAAGGCAAAGGCGTTGCCGGTACATCTAGACTCCAGGCAATCCGCAACCTCCGTCCAACCAACGCAGCCAAAGAGCGAGAGGGTACCACGGCAACGGGAACACGCTGAGCTGAGCGAACCAGAGGACGAGCTCCCGGGCATAGGACACACACAGCCTCACGCCGACCTACCCAAACCATAGCCGGGCAACGCGTCTACATCGGCTCTAGCGATGAGTATTATGGCGTCAACGTCTCGGACCGTAGTAGGCGAAGCCGGAGGCGTGAGAGACGAGACAAAGACGACCCAAGAGACTCGGAGAACCAACAACTGAAGCATATCAAGGCCAAGTTCCCCGCCTTTCTCGGCAAGAATGACCCGGAGGCCTACCTTGACCGGGAACGGAAGATGGAGTCCGGCTTCTTGTGCCACGATACCTACGCCTCCAACAAGGTAAAGATAGCGGTCTCCGAATTCGGTGAGTATGCACTCCTGTGGTGGGATCAGCTCGCACTACCCGGAACCGCCATAATGAGCTACCCATCACCACATGGCACCAACTTACTACCCACATGAGAAAAAGGTTTGTGCCGAGTCATTACCACAGGAAGTACTAAACAAGCTGAGAAAACTCACCCAAGGGTCCACCACAGTCCGAGACTACTTTCAAGAGATGGAAACTCTCCTTATCCGAGCCGGTCTAGAGGAAGATGAGGAAGTGACCATGGCACGGTTCATCGGTGGACTCAGCCGAGACATTCGGGACAAAGTGGAGCTCCGGACCTATGTTGACCTTGAGGAACTTGTGCACAAGGCCGAACTAGTGGAGACCCGAACAAGAGAAGATACGCTAAACCTAGCTTCCCCTCCACGCCAAGCAAACCCAAGGACTTTACACCTTCTCGGCCACCTTTCTCTAAGGACATCAAGCCTACCACCACGGTTAAGGAAGAGGTCAAATATGATCCTAAGAGCGAAGCAACGCCTCCTCCGGCAACGTTAGGTGTTTTAGGTGCCAAGGTATGGGCCACTACTCAAGGGATTGTCCCAATAAGAAGGTATTCATGATTCTGGACAATGGAGAAGTAGTGCCCCAAGAGTCCGATTCGACCCCGAAGAAGAGGAAGAGGAAGTAGCTGCCATTGGGGAGATGCTGGTTGCACGGAGAACCTTGAGCGTACGGAACCAACCGGAGGAACTAGTACAAAGAGACCACCTATTTCACACCCGGTGCATTGTGAAGGGCAAGGTGTGTAGTCTCATCATAGACGGTGGAAGTTGTACTAATGCGGCTAGCGAAACCATGGTTCAGAAATTGAGCATAGAAACCTTGTCCCATCCGCGCCCATACAAGCCGCAATGGTTGAATGAAAGTGGTGCCTTAACGGTAACTCGCCAAGTCCGATTATCCTTTTCCATTGGCAAGTATGAGGATGAGGTTCTTTGCGATGTGATACCCATGTGCTCCAGCCACATACTGTTGGGTAGACCGTGGCAATCCGACCGTAGAGTATTCCATGACGGTTACACCAACAAGCACTCCTTTGAGTTCAAGGGCCGGAAAATCATCCTTGCTCCCCTCACGCCAAGTGAAGTGTATCAAGATCAGCTCTATCTCAAGCTCAAGGAGGAGAAAGAGCATGCACCCACGCCAACCGCCAACCTTTACATCAACCAAAGAGAAGTTTCTCGGATCCTCACTTTAAATACGTCTATCTTGTTGTTTATATATAAGGAGAGCCTTGTTAGCACTAACCCTCCACAGGATCTTCCTAGTGATTTTGCCCAGCTGTTGCAGGACTATAGTGACGTTTTTCCTCAGGAGATACCACCTGGCTTGCCACCGATCCGAGGCATTGAGCACCAAATTGACCTAGTCCCTGGCTCGGCGCTTCCAAACCGACCCGCCTATAGGACTAATCCGGTGGAGACCAAGGAACTACGAAACAAGTTGAGGAACTAATGAGCAAAGGCCATATCCGAGAGAACATGAGTCCGTGTGCGGTGCCCGTGCTGCTTGTGCCCAAGAAGGACGGATCATGGCGCATGTGTGTTGACTGCCGAGCCATCAACAACATCACGGTGAAGTATCGCCACCCTATTCCTAGATTAGATGATATGTTAGACGAATTGTGTGGTTCTAACGTGTTCTCTAAGATTGATCTTAAGAGTGGTTACCATCAGATTAGGATGAAGGAGGGTGACGAGTGGAAAACGGCATTCAAAACCAAACAAGGGCTATATGAGTGGCTTGTTATGCCCTTCGGCCTTACTAATGCGCCTAGCACTTTTATGAGACTAATGAACCATGTTTTGAGGTCTTTTATAGGTGTCTTCGTGGTGGTGTATTTCGATGATATCTTAATCTTCAGCCGGAGCCTAGACGAGCACATTACCCATGTCCGAGCCGTACTTGACGTCCTAAGGAAGGAGAACCTTTTTGCTAACATTGATAAGTGTACTTTTTGCACTAAAGAAATTGTTTTCCTAGGTTTTGTTGTGAGTACAGAAGGAGTTAGGGTCGATGAAGGGAAGGTCAAGGCAATCAAAGAATGGCCCACACCTACCACCGTAGGAGAAGTCCGGAGCTTCCATGGATTAGCCGGCTTCGTCAAAGACTTTAGTACCATTGCGGCCCCTTTAACCGAAGTCATCAAGAAGGACGTTGGCTTCAAGTGGGGAGAGGCACAAGACCAGGCCTTTCAGTGCCTCAAAGAGAAGCTTATCAACTCTCCCTTACTTATGCTTCCTAACTTTTTAAAAACTTTTGAGATTGAGTGCGACGCTTCGGTGTAGGCATCGGTGCGGTTCTTATGGGATAACAAGCCCATTGCTTACTTTAGCGAGAAGTTAGGAGGAGCCACATTGAACTACCCCACCTATGATAAAGAGTTGTATGCGTTGGTGAGGGCTTTACAGACGTGGCAACATTACCTATGGCCCAAGGAATTCGTTATCCACACGGACCATGAGTCTCTTAAACACTTAAAGGGACAACAAAAGTTGAACAAGAGGCATGGTCGCTGGATAGAATTCATTGAGACATTTCCCTACGTCATCAAGTACAAGAAAGGTAAGGACAATGTCGTTGCCGACGCATTGTCCCGGAGGTATTCTATAATAGCCGAATTAAGATCCAAACTCATAGGTTTTGAATTGCTCAAAGATTTATATGGTTCGATGCCGATTTCGGAACATATTACTTGAGATGTGCTAAATTTGCCTTTGAGAGTTATTATAGACAGGACGACTACTTGTTTTTCCACCATCGGTTGTGCATACCCAGCGGATCGGTGAGAGAGCCGCTTGTCCGAGAAGCTCACGGAGGAGGACTGGCCGGACACTTCGGCGTTATGAAAACACTTGCCAGCCTCCAAGCCTATTTCTATTGGCCGAACATGAAGAAAGATGTAGAGAAAGTATGTTCGAGATGTGCGACATGTAAGCATGCCAAGAGTAAGGTGCAACCTCACGGTTTGTACACTCCCTTACCCATTCCCTCTCACCCTTGGACAGATATTTCGATGGATTTTGTTGTCGGCTTACCTCGAACCAGGAATGGTAGAGATTCTATCTTCGTAGTGGTTGACAGTTTAGCAAGATGGCACACTTCATAGCTTGTCACAAGACCGATGATGCCGTCAAGGTAGCCAATCTATTCTTCGGAGAAGTGGTGAGACTACATGGGATGCCTAGCGTTATTGTTTCGGATCGGGACACCAAGTTTTTAAGCCATTTTTGGCGAACCTTGTGGGCAAAGCTAGGGACCAAGTTGTCCTTCTCCACCACCTGCCACCCTCAAACCGATGGGCAAACCGAAGTGGTGAACCGTTCGTTATCAACGTTACTTAGAACCTTGGTGAAAAGCAACATCAAGTCTTGGGAGGAATGTTTACCCCACGTAGAGTTCGCTTATAACCACGCTAAGCATTCTACTACTTCCTTTTCTCCTTTTGAATTAGTTTACGGATTCAATCCGATGTCTCCTTTAGATTTAATTGCATTACCTTTGAGTGAGGTATCCAGCCTAGATGGCAAGAGGAAAGCCGAGCAGGTTAAGAAGCTACACGAGAAGGCTAGAGAGAACATAGAGAAGAAGACAAAGCAGTACGTCGAGCAAGCCAACAAGGGCCGAAGAAAGGTGGTTTTTGAAGAAGGCGATCTCGTTTGGGTACACCTGAGGAAGGAGCGGTTCCCAGCCGAGAGGAAGTCTAAGCTCATGCCAAGGATAGACGGTCCATTCCAAGTCGTTAAACGAATCAACGACAATGCCTATAAAATTGATCTCCGAGGTAAGTATTCCATTTCGGACTCGTTTAATGTTTCTGATTTGTCTCCGTATGTTGCAGATTCGGATTTGAGGACAAATCCTTTTCAAGAGGGAGGGATGATGTGATCATAGAGCCGAAGCCGGGAACGGACATCGGCATCGACCACGACGACTTCGACATCGGCATCGATCGCGTCGACACCGAACACAACGGCATCGACATCGGCATCGACCACACCGACATCGGCATCGACCACACCGACATCGACATCGACCACCTCGACATCGACCATACCGGCGCCCGACCATCGCGGACCGAGGAATCAAAAGGAGCAATTACGCGATCCAAAGCTAGGGAGTTAGCCAAAAACATTCAAACCACGATGATGGAGGAGGATGAAGCAGCCAAGAGCTACTTCAACGTTTTCGGCACGACAATCCGATCAAGACCAAGCTATGAAAGCTAAGCGGACTAGGTGTCTCGCTTGGCACTCTTTTTCCCACCGGGTTTTAACGAGGCCAAGAAGAACACCACGTCGTCCCTTAGTGATCATAGTTTGAAGAGCGTAAGAGACGAGGCGCTTAACACTACTCGTCGTTTTATCCGTTTGCAATTTCCTTTTTATCTTTGTACGCGATTTCCTTTTTGCGGATTTCCTTTTTGCAATTTCCTTTTGTCTTTTGCGCAACCCTAACTAGGAGAAGCAACTTGTGTTTTCCCTATAAAAGGGGTTGCGCCGCACAATGTGTTAAGCAGTCAAAACTTTTACAAAAACCTTCTTTGTTGCGACTCCTCCTTGCTCGGCGAACGGGCACGAATCTCTTCCAAGCTTCACGCTTACAAGAGCTTCTTCTATCCATCAAACGAGATATCATCCCTTGCTTGAGTCGTTCATACTCCATCCTCACGTTCCTCCCCGCCCATCCGCTGCTCCGTTCTTGACTTGTAATCCGCATCCCCATCCGCCCACACTACTCATCCACCATCGTTCTTGCTTAGCCTTACCCGGAGGAGAGATCCGCCTGGTGGGATCCTATCACTTATAAGAACTAATGTTGCATAAAACTTGGTTTAGAGTCCTAGAAACGCATTGTTAGATGTTTCATAAGTTCGTCAAACTTCTACAAAGCTCATTGAGACACTTATAAGCACTCATGTTGCATAAAACTTGGATTAGAGTCCTAGCAACCACATTGTTAGACGTTTCATAAGTTCGTCAAACTTGTACAAAGCTGATAGAGACACTTATAAGCACTCATGTTGCATGAAACTTGGTTTAGAGTCCTAGAAACGCGTTGTTAGATGTTTCATTAGTTTGTCAAACTTGTACAAAGCTCATTGAGACACTTATAAGCACTCATGTTGCATGAAACTTTGTTTAGAGTCCTAGAAACCGCGTTTTTAGATGTTTCACAAGTTCGTCAAACTAGTACAAAGCTCATTGAAACACTTATAAGCACTTATGTTCCATGAAACTAAGTTTAGAGTCCTAGAAACCGCGTTGTTAGATGTTTCATAAGTTCGTCACACTTGTACAAACCTCATTGAAACACTTATAAGCACTCATGTTTTTCATGAAACTTGGTTTAGAGTCCTAGAAACCGCGTTGTAAGATGTTTCAAAAGTTCTTCAAACTAGTACAAAGCTCATTGAGACACTTATAAGTACTCTTGTTGCATGACACTTCGTTTAGAGTCTTAGAAACCGCGTTGTTAGATGTTTCATAAGTTCGTCAAACTTGTACAAAGCTCATTGAGACACTTATAAGCACTCATGTAGCATGAAACTTGGTTTAGAGTACTAGAAACCGCGTTGTTAGATGTTTCATAAGTTTGTCGAACTTGTACAAAGCTCATTGAGACACTTATAAGCACTCATGTTGCATGAAACTTGGTTTAGAGTCCTAGAAACCGCGTTGTAAGATGTTTCATAAGTTCTTCAAACTAGTACAAAGCTCATTGAGACACTTATAAGTACTCTTGTTGCATGACACTTTGTTTAGAGTCTTAGAAACCGCGTTGTTAGATGTTTCATAAGTTCGTCAAACTTGTACAAAACTCATTGAGACACTTACAAGCACTCATGTTGCATGAAACTTGTTTTAGAGTCCTAGAAACGCGTTGTTAGATGTTTCATAAGTTCGTCAAACTTGTACAAAGCTCATTGAGACACTTATAAGCACTCATGTTGCATAAAACTTGGTTTAGAGCCCTAGAAACGAGTTGTTAGATGTTTCTTAAGTTCGTCAAACTTGTACAAAGCTCATTGAGACACTTATAAGCACTCATGTTGCATGAAACTTGGTTTAGAGTCCTAGAAACGAGTTGTTAGATGTTTCATAAGTTCGTCAAACTAGTGCAAAGCTCATTGAGACACTTATAAGCACTTATGTTGCATGCCACTTCGTTTAGAGTCTTAGAAACCGCTTTGTTAGATGTTTCATAAGTTCGTCACACTTGTACAAAGTTCATTGAGACACTTATAAGAACTAATGTTGCATAAAACTTGGTTTAGAGTCCTAGAAACGCATTGTTAGATGTTTCATAAGTCCGTCAAACTTCTACAAAGCTCATTGAGACACTTATAAGCACTCATGTTGCATAAAACTTGGATTAGAGTCCTAGCAACCACATTGTTAGACGTTTCATAAGTTCGTCAAACTTGTACAAAGCTGATAGAGACACTTATAAGCACTCATGTTGCATGAAATTTGGTTTAGAGTCCTAGAAACGCGTTGTTAGATGTTTCATTAGTTTGTCAAACTTGTACAAAGCTCATTGAGACACTTATAAGCACTCATGTTGCATGAAACTTTGTTTAGAGTCCTAGAAACGGCATTGTTAGATGTTTCATAAGTTCGTCACACTTGTAGAAAGTTCATTGAGACACTTATAAGCACTAATGGTGCATAAAACTTGGTTTAGAGTCCTAGAAACGCATTGTTAGATGTTTCATAAGTTCGTCAAACTTCTACAAAGGTCATTGAGACACTTATAAGCACTCATGTTGCATAAAACTTGGATTAGAGTCCTAGCAACCACATTGTTAGACGTTTCATAAGTTCGTCAAACTTGTACAAAGCTGATAGAGACACTTATAAGCACTCATGTTGCATGAAACTTGGTGTAGAGTCCTAGAAACGCGTTGTTAGATGTTTCATAACTTCGTCAAACTTCTACAAAGCTCATTGAGACACTTATAAGCACTCATGTTGCATAAAACTTAAATTAGAGTCCTAGCAACCACATTGTTAGACGTTTCATAAGTTCGTCAAACTTGTACAAAGCTGATAGAGACACTTATAAGCACTCATGTTGCATGAAATTTGGTTTAGAGTCCTAGAAACGCGTTGTTAGATGTTTCATTAGTTTTTCAAACTTGTACAAAGCTCATTGAGACACTTATAAGCACTCATTTTGCATGAAACTTTGTTTAGAGTCCTAGAAACCGCGTTGTTATATGTTTCACAAGTTCGTCAAACTAGTACAAAGCTCATTGAAACACTTATAAGCACTTATGTTCCATGAAACTAAGTTTAGAGTCCTAGAAACCGCGTTGTTAGATGTTTCATAAGTTCGTCACACTTGTACAAACCTCATTGAAACACTTATAAGCACTCATGTTTTTCATGAAACTTGGTTTAGAGTCCTAGAAACTGCGTTGTAAGATGTTTCATAAGTTCTTCAAACTAGTACAAAGCTCATTGAGACACTTATAAGCACTCATGTTGCATGACACTTCGTTTAGAGTCTTAGAAACCGCGTTGTTAGATGTTTCATAAGTTCGTCAAACTTGTACAAAGCTCATTGAGACATTTATAAGCACTCATGTTGCATGAAAATTGGTTTAGAGTCCTAGAAACGCGTTGTTAGAAGTTTCATTAGTTTGCCAAACTTGTACAAAGCTCATTGAGACACTTATAAGAACTCATGTTGAAAGAAACTTGGTTTAGAGTCCTAGAAACCACGTTGTTAGATGTTTCATAAGTTCGTCAAACTAGTACAAAGCTCATTGAGACACTTGTAAGCACTCATGTTGCATGAAACTTAGTTTAGACTCCTAGAAACGGCATTGTTAGATGTTTCATAAGTTCGTCACACTTGTAGAAAGTTCATTGAGACACTTATAAGCACTAATGTTGCATAAAACTTGGTTTAGAGTCCTAGAAACGCATTGTTAGATGTTTCATAAGTTCGTCAAACTTCTACAAAGCTCATTGAGACACTTATAAGCACTCATGTTGCATAAAACTTGGATTAGAGTCCTAGCAACCATATTGTTAGACGTTTCATAAGTTCGTCAAACTTGTACAAAGCTGATAGAGACACTTATAAGCACTCATGTTGCATGAAACTTGGTGTAGAGTCCTAGAAACGCGTTGTTAGATGTTTCATAAGTTCGTCAAACTTCTACAAAGCTCATTGAGACACTTATAAGCACTCATGTTGCATAAAACTTGGATTAGAGTCCTAGCAACCACATTGTTAGACGTTTCATAAGTTCGTCAAACTTGTACAAAGCTGATAGAGACACTTATAAGCACTCATGTTTCATGAAACTTGGTTTAGAGTCCTAGAAACGCGTTGTTAGATGTTTCATTAGTTTGTCAAACTTGTACAAAGCTCATTGAGACACTTATAAGCACTCATGTTGCATGAAACTTTGTTTAGAGTCCTAGAAACCGCGTTGTTAGATGTTTCACAAGTTCGTCAAACTAGTACAAAGCTCATTGAAACACTTCTAAGCACTTATGTTCCATGAAACTTAGTTTAGAGTCCTAGAAACCGCGTTGTTAGATGTTTCACAAGTTCGTCAAACTAGTACAAAGCTCATTGAAACACTTATAAGCAATCATGTTCCATGAAACTTAGTTTAGAGTCCTAGAAACCGCGTTGTTAGAAGTTTCATAAGTTCGTTGAACTTGTACAAAGCTCATTGAGACACTTATAAGCACTCATCTTGCATGAAACTGGTTTAGAGTCCTAGAAACCGCATTGTTAGATGTTTCATAAGTTCGTCGAACTAGTACAAAGCTCATTGAGACACTTATAAGCACTCATGTTGCATGAAACTTGGTTTAGAGTCCTAGAAACGAGTTGTTAGATGTTTCATAAGTTCGTCAAACTTGTACAAATCTCATTGAGACCTTTTTAAGCACTCATGTTGCATGAAACTTGGTTTAGAGTCCTAGAAACCGCGTTGTAAGATGTTTCATAAGTTCTTCAAACTAGTACAAAGCTCATTGAGACACTTATAAGTACTCTTGTTGCATGACACTTCGTTTAGAGTCTTAGAAACCGCGTTGTTAGATGTTTCATAAGTTCGTCAAACTTGTACAAAGCTCATTGAGACACTTATAAGCACTCATGTTGCATGAAACTTGGTTTAGAGTACTAGAAACCGCGTTGTTAGATGTTTCATAAGTTTGTCGAACTTGTACAAAGCTCATTGAGACACTTATAACACTCATGTTGTATGAAACATGGTTTAGAGTCCTAGAAACCGCGTTGTAAGATGTTTCATAAGTTCGTCAAACTAGTACAAAGCACATTGAGACACTTATAAGCACTCATGTTGCATGACACTTCGTTTAGAGTCTTAGAAACCGCGTTGTTAGATGTTTCATAAGTTCGTCAAACTTGTACAAAGCTCATTGAGACATTTATAAGCACTCATGTTGCATGAAAATTGGTTTAGAGTCTTAGAAACGCGTTGTTAGATGTTTCATTAGTTCGCCAAACTTGTACAAAGCTCATTGAGACACTTATAAGAACTCATGTTGAAAGAAACTTGGTTTAGAGTCCTAGAAACCGCGTTGTTAGATGTTTCATAAGTTCGTCAAACTAGTACAAAGCTCATTGAGACACTTGTAAGCACTCATGTTGCATGAAACTTAGTTTAGACTCCTAGAAACGGCATTGTTAGATGTTTCATAATGATACGTCCTTAGTTCTAGACCGATACTCCGTGACAAGGCGAGTACTACGATGAAGTGAAAACCGTGGTGGGTCGAAGGGAAAACGGCGGATAACTTCGGGATAGGAGGTGGGAATGGAGATGTGGAAGCGATGGATGGAATGGGAACGTCTCAAGGAAGCTATGGGGCAACCTCCTTGATGGATAGAAGAGACGCTTGTAAGCAAATAAGCTTGTAAGCGGCTCAAGTTCGCAAAGGAACCGAGAGGAGTCGACTATAAGAAGTTTTTAGGTAAAAGTTGACTAAAGAAGAAGAAGGTGCGGCGCAACCCTTATATAGAGGAGGCACAAGTCGCAACTCTCTTTTAGGGTTGTGCGTTTAACAAAAAGGAAATCCGAGAAAAGGAAATCCGCACAAAAATGGAAAAACGCAAAGAGAAAAGGAAATCGCCAAAACAACACGGCGTTCCTTAAAGAAAAGATAGAACAACGAGTAGTGTGAAAATGCCTCGTCTCTTACATTCTTCAAGCCATGATCACTAATGGACGACGTGGTGTTCTTCTTGACCTCATTAAAACCCGGTGGGAAAAAGAGTATCAAGCGAGACACCTAGTCCGCTTAGCTCTCATAGCTTGGTCTTCTTACGTGGTGGCGGAGAATATGTTGAAGTAGCTCCTAGGTGATACTTCCTTGTCCATGGTACTTGATAAAGCTATCTTGGCTAACTCCTCAGCTTTGGACCGGGTGATCACGCCTTCCCGTCCTTCGGTGATTGGTGCACGTGCGCCTTGTTGATCGGCATCGATGTCGAGTGGTCGAGGTTGATCGGCATCGGTATCGAGTGGTCGATGTTGGTCGATATCGGTATCGAGTGGTCGATGTTGGTCGATGTTGAGTGGTCGATGTTGATCGGCATCGGCATCCGATTCTACGCTCATATCATCCCCTCCTTCTTGAAAAGGATTTGTCCTCAAATCTGCATCATAAATAAAGGGAGACAAATCGGATACATTGAAGGAATCCGATATCGTGTACTTACCTTGGAGGTCGATCTTGTAGGCGTTGTCGTTGATCCGCCGGACCACCTTGAAAGGTCCGTCTACTCGGGGCATGAGTTTGGACTTCCTCTCGGCTGGGAACCGTTCTTTCCTCGGATGGATCCACACCAAGTCGCCTTCTTGAAACACCATTTTCTTCCGGCCCTTGTTGGCATGCTTGGCGTATTGCTCGGTTCTCCTCTCAATGTTCTCCTTGGCCTTCTCATGCATTTTCCTAACCTGTTCCGCTTTTTTCTTGCCATCAACACTAGACATTTCACTCAAAGGTAAAGCGATTAGATCTAAGGGAGACATGGGATTAAATCCGTATACTAGTTCAAAAGGAGAGTAGAGAGTCGAAGAATGCTTAGCGTGGTTATAGGCGAACTCAACATGGGGTAGACACTCTTCCCATGACTTAATGTTGCTCTTCACCATGGTTCTCAAGAGCGTGGATAACGACCTGTTCACCACCTCGGTTTGACCGTCCGTTTGCGGATGACATGTGGTGGAAAAGGATAGTTTGGTTCCTAGCTTGGCCCATAACGTACGCCAAAAATGGCTCAAGAACGTGGTGACACGGTCGGAGACAATGACTTGTGGCATGCCGTGTAGCCTTACCACTTCCCGGAAAAATAGATTAGCTACACCCACGGCGTCATCCGTCTTGTGGCATGCAATGAAATGGGCCATTTTGCTGAACCTGTCTACAACCACAAAGATGGAGTCTCTACCATTTCTGGTTCGAGGTAAGCCAACTACAAAGTCCATAGATATATGAGTCCAAGGGTGAGAAGGAATGGGTAACGGGGTATACAAACCGTACGGCTGAACCTTACTCTTGGCTTGCTTACAAGTGACACACCTAAGACATATTCTTTCAACATCTCTTCTCATACGCGGCCAATAGAAGTGGGCTTGAAGACTTGCCAAGGTCTTGGCCACTCCGAAGTGTCCGGCTAGTCCCCCACCGTGGGCTTCTCGGACAAGTAGTTCCCTAACCGAGCCGGTAGGTATGCACAGCCGATGGTGAAAGAACAGTAGCCGTCCTGTCTATAGTAATTCTCACAAGCAAACTTAGCACATTTCAAGTAATAAGAACCAAACTCGAATCAGATTCATACAACGTTTTAAGCACTTCAAATCCTATGAGTCTAGATGTCAATTCTGAGATTAGAGTGTACCTCCGAGACAATGCGTCGGCTACGACATTGTCTTTACCTTTCTTGTATTTGATCACGTAGGGGAAAGTCTCTATGAACTCTATCCGGCGGCCATGTCTTTTGTTCAGCTTCTGTTGGCCCTTAAGATGCTTGAGAGACTCATGATCGGTGTGGATAACAAACTCCTTCGGCCAAAGGTAGTGTTGCCAAGTACGCAAGGCTCTCACCAGCGCGTAGAGCTCCTTGTCGTATGTGGGATAGTTCAGCGTGGCTCCACCTAACTTCTCACCGAAGTAAGCTATAGGTCTCCGTTCCTGCATTAGAACGCCCCAATCCCTACACCGGACGCATCACATTCAATCTCAAAAGTCTTAAGGAAATCGGGTAATAAAAGCAAAGGGGAATTGATAAGCTTCTCTTTAAGGCATTCGAAAGCCTTGTCTTGTGCTTCTCCCCACTTAAATCCCACATCCTTCTTGATCACTTCGGTCAATGGTGCAGCAATGGTGCTAAAGTCCCGGACAAATCGGCGGTAGAACCCGGCAAGCCCGTGAAAGCTCCGGACTTCTCCAATGGTGGTCGGCTTAGGCCAATCTCGGATAGCCTTGATCTTCTCCTCATCGACCTGTACTCCTTCGCACTCACAACAAAGCCTAAGAATACAACCTGGTTAGTACAAAAAGTGCATTTGTCTATGTTGGCAAACAGGTTTTCCCTCCTTAGAACTTCAAGAACGGCTCGGACGTGGTCAATGTGCTCGGCTAAGCTCCTACTGAAGATCGGGATGTCATCGAAGTATACCACCACGAATACACCTATAAAAGATCTCAAAACATGGTTCATTAGACGCATAAATGTGCTCGGTGCATTAGTAAGTCCAAAAGGCATGACTAGCCACTCATAGAGGCCTTGCTTGGTCTTGAAAGCCGTCTTCCATTCATCACCTTCCTTCATCCTAATCTGATGATAACCGCTCTTAAGATCAATCTTAGAGAAAATGTTAGAACCGCACAATTCATCAAGCATATCATCAAGTCTAGGGATAGGATGGCGATACTTAACCGTGATGTTGTTGATGGCTCGGCAATCAACACACATCCTCCATGATCCGTCCTTCTTTGGCACGAGAAGAACCGGCACGGCACACGGACTCATGCTCTCACGAATGTGTCCCTTGCTCATAAGTTCTTCTACTTGCTTTTGAAGTTCCTTGGTCTCCACCGGATTGGTCCTATAAGCTGGTCGATTTGGTAGTGCTGAACCGGGTACCAAGTCAATCTGGTGCTCAATGCCTCGGATGGGTGGTAGGCCAGGGGGTATCTCCTGGGGAAAGACATCACTAAAATCTTGCAATAGCTTAGACATATCACTAGGGAGATCCTGTGTGGGGTTAGTACTAACAAGGCTTTCCTTGTACACAAACAATAACATAGCGCAATTTGAATTCATAAGTTCGGACACTTCTCTTTGGTTAATGTAGAGGTTGGCGTGTGGGCCAGGTGTCTTCTCCTTTTCTTCCTTGAGTTTGAGATAGAGCTGGTCTTGGTACACTTCACTTGGAGTAAGAGGAACCAGAGTGATCTTGCGGCCCTTGAACTCAAACGTGTGCTTGTTTGTGTATCCGTCATGGAGTACTTTCCGGTCGGATTGCCACGGTCGGCCAAGCAGCACATGGCTGGATCCCATGGGTATGACATCACACAGGACCTCATCTTCATATTTGCCTATGGACAGCGTGAAACGGACTGTTGTGTGACGGTGAGAGCACCACTATCGTTGAGCCACCGCAGCCTTGTATGGCCGGGGATGGGTGATGGGTTCTAGGCTTAGCTTCTGGACCATTAGCTCACTGGCGGCATTGGTGCAGCTACCCCCATCTATGATCAGGCTGCATACCTTTCCTTTGACCAGGCAGCGTGTGTGGAAGAGGTGGTTTCTCTGCACTAACTCCTCCGGCTGGTTCTGGACACTCAACGCCCTCCTGACTACCAGCATCTCTCCAACAGTGCGGCTTCCTCCTCCTCTCCATCTTCTGGTTCGACTCGAATCCTGTGGAACTACCTCTCCATTGTCCAGAATCATGAAGACTTTCTTGTTGGGACAATCTCTCGAGTAGTGTCCCATCCCTTGGCATCTAAAACACCTAACATTGCTTTGGAGGAGGTGTTGGTTCGGCCCTTGGGATCAAACTTGACCTCTTCTTTCGTCGTGGAAGAAGGCTTGGCATCCTTGGAGAAAGGTGGCCGAGAAGGTAGGAATTCCTTGGGTTTATTGGTCGTGGAGGAGAAGCTCGGCTTTGCGTACCTTCTTTTGTTTTGACTCTCCACTAGTTCTGCCTTGTGCACGAGTTCCTCAAGGTCCATATAAGTCCGGAGCTCCACCTTGTCCTGGATGTCCCGGCTGAGTCCACCAATGAACCGTGCCATGGTTACTTCATCATCTTCCTCTAGTCCGGCTCGGATGAGAAGGGTTTCCATCTCTTGGAAGTAGTCTCGGACTGTGGTGGACCCTTGGGTGAGCTTCCTCAGCTTGTTGAGAACTTCCCGGTGGTAATGGCTCGGCACAAACCTTTTTCTCAAGTGGGTGGTGAGTTGGTGCCAAGTGGTGATGGGCTGCTCATTATGACGGTTCCGTGTGGTGCAAAGCTGATCCCACCACAAAAGTGCGTACTCACTAAATTCGAGACGGCTATCTTTACCTTGTTGGAGGCATACGTATCATGGCACAAGAAGCTGGACTCCATCTTCCTTTCCCGTCCGGATAGGCTTCCGGATCATTCTTGCCGAGGAATGGTGGGAACTTGGCCTTGATATGCTTTAGCTGCTGGCTCTCCGCGTCTCTCGGGTCGTCCCTGTCTCGTCTCTCACGTCTCCGGCTTCGCCTACTACGGTCTGAGACGTTGACGCCGTAATACTCGTCGCTAGAGCCGATGTAGACGCGTTGCCCGGCTATGGTCTGCGTAGGACGGCGTGGAGCAGCGTGTGGCCTACGCCCGGGTGCTCGTCCTCTCGGCTCGCTCAGCTCAGCATGCACCCGTTGCCGTGGTTCCTCTCGCTCGTTTGCGTTGGTTGAACGGATGTTGCGGACTGCTTGGAACCTAGATGTACCGGCAACGCCCTTACCTTTGCAAATCCGCATGGCATCGGATGGAGTTGGAGTTGACCCACCCTCAGAGTCCGAGGTTCCCTTTGCGGTTTCCTTGGTTTGCCGCTCACGTTCCGAGTAAGTTGTTGGGCAATCTGCCGAGGCGGCACTTGGGCCATTGCTTCAGCCACTGCGTTGCTATGAGTTTTTTGAGGTCGTCAATCGCTTCGGGCGATAGGGACATGGTACCTGTTGCAAAAGCGGGTAGCTCGCAGTAAGTTGTTCTCAACACAAAACACAAGCTACAAAGAGTAAAAGGAGTTCGGGTACGCGGCAAAAAGGAAAATGGCTACGCGGTTTTGAAACAAGGAAAAAGGAAATCGGATTTTTAAGTAAAACGCGAGTTTTGTTCAAAAAGGAAATCTTTCACAACACGTTTTCAAAATATGCAATCAGGTTTTGAAGATCTAAACCCTATTCGCCGCCGCACACTAATCAATCAACAAGAACACGAAACTAACACAACTTCAATACTAACAACAAACAGATGCAACACACGACAAGTTCTAGTAAACAGATTCGAAGTTGTAATAGTTTAAAGGGAAAAGAAGCGACTCAGCCTTTGGTACAGAGTTGGCTCTGATACCACATGATACGTCCTTAGTTCTAGACCGATACTCCGTGACAAGGCGAGTACTACGATGAAGTGAAAACCGTGGTGGGTCGAAGGGAAAACGGCGGATAACTTCGGGATAGGAGGTGGGAATGGAGATGTGGAAGCGATGGATGGAATGGGAACGTCTCAAGGAAGCTATGGGGCAACCTCCTTGATGGATAGAAGAGACGCTTGTAAGCAAATAAGCTTGTAAGCGGCTCAAGTTCGCAAAGGAACCGAGAGGAGTCGACTATAAGAAGTTTTTAGGTAAAAGTTGACTAAAGAAGAAGAAGGTGCGGCGCAACCCTTATATAGAGGAGGCACAAGTCGCAACTCTCTTTTAGGGTTGTGCGTTTAACAAAAAGGAAATCCGAGAAAAGGAAATCCGCACAAAAATGGAAAAACGCAAAGAGAAAAGGAAATCGCCAAAACAACACGGCGTTCCTTAAAGAAAAGATAGAACAACGAGTAGTGTGAAAATGCCTCGTCTCTTACATTCTTCAAGCCATGATCACTAATGGACGACGTGGTGTTCTTCTTGACCTCATTAAAACCCGGTGGGAAAAAGAGTATCAAGCGAGACACCTAGTCCGCTTAGCTCTCATAGCTTGGTCTTCTTACGTGGTGGCGGAGAATATGTTGAAGTAGCTCCTAGGTGATACTTCCTTGTCCATG
Organism: Cochlearia excelsa; assembly: GCA_963556525.1. Lineage (NCBI taxonomy): Eukaryota > Viridiplantae > Streptophyta > Magnoliopsida > Brassicales > Brassicaceae > Cochlearia > Cochlearia excelsa. Next base: position 29,417,232 of record OY748327.1, on the reverse strand, counting down.
GTACTTGATAAAGCTATCTTGGCTAACTCCTCAGCTTTGGACCGGGTGATCACGCCTTCCCGTCCTTCGGTGATTGGTGCACGTGCGCCTTGTTGATCGGCATCGATGTCGAGTGGTCGAGGTTGATCGGCATCGGTATCGAGTGGTCGATGTTGGTCGATATCGGTATCGAGTGGTCGATGTTGGTCGATGTTGAGTGGTCGATGTTGATCGGCATCGGCATCCGATTCTACGCTCATATCACATAAGTTCGTCACACTTGTACAAAGCTCATTGAGACACTTATAAGCACTCATGTTGCATGAAACTTGGTTTAGAGTCCTAGAAACCGCGTTGTAAGATGTTTCATAAATTTGTCGAACTAGTACAAAATTCATTGAGACACTTATAAGTACTCATGTTGCATGACACTTCGTTTAGAGTCTTAGAAACCGCGTTGTTAGATGTTTCATATGTTCGTCAAACTTGTACAAAGCTCATTGAGAGACTTATAAGCACTCATGTTGCATAAAACTTGGTTTAGAGTCCTAAAAACGCGTTGTTAGATGTTTCATAAGTTCGTCAAACTTCTATAAAGCTCATTGAAACACTTATAAGCACTCATATTGCATAAAACTTGGTTTAGAGTCCTAGCAACCACATTGTTAGACGTTTCATAAGTTCGTCAAACTTGTACAAAGCTGATTGAGAAACTTATAAGTGTTAGTTTTAAGAAGATTAAGATGAGTTTAGAGATTTGTGTTCTTGAGTTCCATGAAGAACATCAAGAACAAGAGAGAGAGAGAATGGAGAAAGAGTTTAATCGGAAATGAGTATCTTAGATTAAATATTTTGTGTTGTTACAAGACAATATAAATACAAGAGATATCGCCTAAAATAGCATCTAAAGAATATGCTAAAACCGTCCACATCTTCCTTGGTTGGCCGCGCCAAACGTCGCTCTCACACTTGGAGCCGCGCCTCCTTAAGTCAACATGTGACTTGTACGGACGGCGTGTGATGCACTTGCCCAACGGCTCTTTGTGCAACGGCTCTTTTCCTTCTAGATGCTTCTCTTGTTTCTTTGTCTTCTTTGTAACGGTAATAAGAGATAGCTTGTGTCCTTTGCCTTTGACCACAAGCTAGGTCTTTGCCTTGGTGAACAAGCGTGTCCGGGCAAAGCCTTGGTCTCTTTTTAACACTCCCCCGCAAGCTTAGCCTAATGCAATGGCTAAGCTTGGAACCCGCACAACCTTGCCTCGTTAAAACCTTGGTGAGAAAACCACTTGGGACAAAACTCACCTAAGGGAAAAGAGTGCAAGCCTATGCGGTTGGAGACTTAGGCTTTGGTAGCCCGTGTGAGTCCTAGTCTTGGTAGGATGGACTCACAAACCTTCAAGCTTGCTGATTTGGTGAAGATGTCCGCGAGTTGGTCTTCACTCTTGGTGTAGCACGGTAAGATGGTCCCTTTGACCATTTGTTCTCTAACCTTGTGACAATCCACTTCTATGTGCTTGGTCCGTTCATGGAAGACGGAGTTTGTTGCTATGTGGATGGCCGCTTGGTTATCACAATGCATGGTCATTGGTGCTTCAATCTTGAAACCCAAATCCCCTAGCAAGTTCTTTAGCCACATGAGTTCTTGAGTTAGCTTCCTCATGGCTCTATACTCGGCTTCGGCGGTTGAGCAAGACACTATCTTTTGCTTCTTTGTCTTCCATGTGACAAGGTTGCCTCCAATGAAAGTACAATACCCGGTGGTTGACCGCCTGTCTTCTAGGTTCCCGGCATAGTCCGCGTCACAATACCCAATAACCTCCGTGCTTTTGTTGCAACCCATCCATATACCCAAGCTTGAAGTTCCCTTGAGGTATCCCAATATCCTCATGATCATGTTCCAATGATGTTGCTTCGGCCTTTGCATGTGTTGGGAGACTTGATTCACGGAAAAACATAGATCCGGTCTAGTGATGGTAAGGTAAATGAGCTTTCCCACTAGTCGTCTATATAGCATAGGGTCTTTGTATGGTTGATCGTCTTCACTACCCTCTTGAATGGTCTTGTATCCGTCTTCAAGGGGTGTCTTGGCCACTTTGGTACCTGTCATATTGACAACACTTAAAACATCATGGGTGTACTTCCTTTGGGAGAGAAATAGACCTTCCTTTGATCTACATACTTCAATCCCAAGGAAGTACTTAAGCAAACCGAGATCTTTGATATCAAATTTTGACTTAAGAAAAGACTTGGTTTCTTGAATACCTCCCTTGTTGTTTCCGGAGATGATGATGTCGTCTACGTATACAAGTACTACTACTATACCTTCTTGGTTTTGTAGTGTAAAGAGTGTGTGTTCGGCTTGTGATCTCTTGAATCCTCTTGCCATCAATGTTGAGCTAAGCTTGTGGTACCAAGCTCTTGGTGATTGCTTGAGACCGTAGATAGCCTTTCTTAATCTTAAGACTTTCCCGGGGGTAATCTCTACTCCGGGTGGTGGAGTCATGTATACCTCTTCCTCAAGCTCTCCTTGTAGAAAGGCGTTCTTCACATCCATTTGAAAGAGATCCCAAGACAAATTAGTAGCCAAGGATAGAATGACCCTAACCGTGTGAAGTTTGGCAACCGGTGCAAAGGTATCCAAGTAATCCTCTCCATAGGTTTGGGTGAAGCCTCTTGCCACAAGTCTTGCCTTGTACCTTTCAATATCCCCATTGCTTAGGTACTTGATGGTAAACACGTATCTAGAGCTCACGGTCTTCTTGCCCTTGGGAAGATCAGTTTCATAGAAGGTTTCATTGTCTTCCATTGCCTTGTTCTCGGCTCTAACCGCATTGATCCACACTTCTTCCTTCATTGCTTCTTCATATGTCCTTGGTATCACATGTTGATCCATGGCGGTAAGGAAGGCTCGGTGTTCCTTGGGAATTCTAGCAAGAGAGCATGTTGCTTGAGTAGGATGGGCCACCGCCTTGCTATTGTAGTAGACCCTTGTGTTTACCCAATTAGATGGATGCTTCTTTACCCTAGTGCTTCTCCTTAGAGTCGGCTCCGTTTGAATATTAGTCGGCTCCGGTGGTACACTTCCTCCTTGACCCACTTCTTGATCATGATCATCTTGAGCATGTCCTTGGTCTTCTTGTGGTGTAGTTTGTTGGTGAGCATTTGATTCTCCCCCGGACTCATTAGACTCTTGAGGTTCGGAGTTGGCTTGCTCATTTATGTTCTCCCCCTCATGATCAAGAGGAGTGGGTTGTTGATTTGGTATGTCTTGGCTTGGCTCTTCTTCAAAGTTCATGCCAAGATTCTTCATTAGGTTCCTTAGGCTTGTGGCTCTATCCGTGACTTTCTCGGGTAAGTCCTTCACACTATCCCAATTCTTGTCTTCATAGAAGCTTTTGCCTTCAAGGAACTTGACGTCTCTTGAGACTATGACCCTTCTTGTCTCGGGTACATAACATTTGTATCCTTTTTGTGTGTTGGAGTAGCCTATGAACATGGCCTTGATGCTCTTTGCTTCAAGTTTGTTCCTTTGTTCACTAGGCACAAAAACAAAACACACACAACCAAAAACTCTTAGATGGTTAAGAATAGACTTACTTTTATTCAAAACTTGAAAGGGAGATTGGTTGTTTAAGATTTGAGTGGGGGTTCGGTTGATGAGATAACACGCGGTTAAAACACCATCCGACCAAAACCGTTTTGGGATGTTCATGTGGAACATCATTGACCGTGTGACCTCCATGAGATGCCTATTCTTCCTCTCGGCCACACCGTTTTGTTGCGGTGTATATGGACATGTGGTTTGGTGAAGAATCCCATGGTTGGCTATGTGTTCTTTGAATGCTCGGCTTGTGTACTCCCCCCATTATCCGACCTAAAGGTTTTGATCTTAGCATTGTAATGGTTAGTCACATAGTTTTGAAAGTTTTTAAAAGCCTCTAATACCCTATCTTTAGTTTGTAAAAGTGTAACCCAAGTGTATTTAGAGCTTTCATCTATAAATGTGACAAAATAAGCTTGATTATCCCTAGATTTGCAAGGGGAGGACCAAACGTCCGAATGAATCAATTCAAAAGGTTTGTAACACATTTTGGATTTTGAAAATACGGTTCTACAATGTTTGCCTAAAATGCAAGCCTCACAAGTTTGATGATCAAAAACAACATTAGGGAAAATAGTCTTTAAAGCATTCAAATGAGGATGACCAAGTCTAAAATGCCAAATAACATTGTTAACTTCGGCTATAACCGATTTAAAAGCATGACAAAGAGAAGTAGAAGTAGAGATAGAGTTTTTGAAATCAAATTCTTCAAGAACATAGAGGTCCCCTCTTGTGACCCCTTTTCCAATGACCTTCTCACTCTTAATATCCTGAAAAATCACATCATTAGGACTGAAAATAACCTTGCAATTCAAATCACAAGCAATGCGTTTAACGGATATAAGATTGGAAGTGAAACTAGGCATGTAAAGAGCTTGAGAATCACTATCAAACAACTTAAGATTTCCTAACCCTTCTATAGGAATTTCACTCCCATTTGCAATAATGACATTACCTAAAGCCGGTTTAACATTACTAATTAAATCCAAGTTACTAATCATATGATGAGAAGCACCCGAATCAACAATAATAGGCTTATATGGTTTAATGTCTATGTTTTGAGCACTAAGAGAGTAATAGGGTGAAATACCGGAGCCCTTAAGGGCTTTGATGAGTGCGTCAAGGTCCGACTTCCTCACGAACTCGTCCATGTATGGGACAATGGCCGAAGACTCCTCTTCCTTGCCATGGCTTGGTCCGCTTGTACTTGGTATGCTAGCCGAGTCATCGTGAGAGTAATTGGCCTTGGCGTCCTTGAACTTGGCCGGCTTGAGACTAGGGTGTAGGATCCAACACTTCTCCTTGTTGTGGCCTTTCTTCTTGCAATGCTCACATGTCAAGGCTCTCCTTTCTTCATATGTCTTGGAAGACGGTTTAAACGCCACCTTGTTTGCGGTCACAAGCTCCTTCTTGCCATCAAAGAGCTCAATGGAACCTTGTTCTCTTTGGAGTTGTGCACACACTTCTTCAAGGTTTGGTAGAGTATCGGCTCGGAGAAGATGCTTGGTGATCTCCTTGTAGCTGCCGTTGAGGGTAAGAAGCAAGCCAAAGACTTTGTCTTGCTCTCTTCGTTCGTTTAACACTTTAGGATCCACGGTGCTTGGGCGAAGCATTTCTAACTCTGCCCAAAGTGACCTAAACTTCCCAAAGTGTTTAGTGAACTCGGTGTCTTCTTGGTTTAGGTCACTAATGGCCTTCTTGACTTCATAAACTCGGCTAAGGTTTGAGATGTTGCCGTAGACGGTTTGGAGAGTGTCCCATAGCTCCTTGGCGTTTTCGCAATAGGAGTAAGCCTCCAAGATGGACGGCTCAAGGGATCCTTGGATGATTCCAAGTACCTTTTGGTCTAGTTGGAACCACTTCTCATCGTCGGTTGTGAGTTCGTTGTTGAACTCAATAGGAGCGTCTTGCCGAGTGAGTATATGGTTCCAATAGCCGCGGCCACAAAGGGCTATCTTCATGGTTCTTGCCCATAGAAGGTAGTTGATGCCTTTGAGAGTAACCGGACAAAGTGCCTTCTTGGATTCTTTGTCTTCCATGGTTGTGTTAGATGGGGTTTGAAATAACTCGTTTTTGAAATTTCAGATCTAGAAATTTGAACCGAGAAATAGTTACCGAGAGTATCGAGAATGGTCGGTATCGAGATACCAGGTTTTGGTCGGTATCGAGACTTGTCGGTATCGAGACTGGTCGGTATCGAGACTTGTCGGTATCGAGACTGGTCGGTATCGAGACTGGTCGGTATCGAGACTGGTCGGTATCGAGACTTGTCGGTATCGAGACTGGTCGGTATCGAGACTGGTCGGTATCGAGGATGCTCGGTATCGAGAACTTTGTAACCGAAGAAAAATTTGCCGAGAGTGGCCGATAGAGATTTAGCGGAAGCGATTAGGTTCCGAGCAAGGTTGCTCGATACCATGTTAGTTTTAAGAAGATTAAGATGAGTTTAGAGATTTGTGTTCTTGAGTTCCATGAAGAACATCAAGAACAAGAGAGAGAGAGAATGGAGAAAGAGTTTAATCGGAAATGAGTATCTTAGATTAAATATTTTGTGTTGTTACAAGACAATATAAATACAAGAGATATCGCCTAAAATAGCATCTAAAGAATATGCTAAAACCGTCCACATCTTCCTTGGTTGGCCGCGCCAAACGTCGCTCTCACACTTGGAGCCGCGCCTCCTTAAGTCAACATGTGACTTGTACGGACGGCGTGTGATGCACTTGCCCAACGGCTCTTTGTGCAACGGCTCTTTTCCTTCTAGATGCTTCTCTTGTTTCTTTGTCTTCTTTGTAACGGTAATAAGAGATAGCTTGTGTCCTTTGCCTTTGACCACAAGCTAGGTCTTTGCCTTGGTGAACAAGCGTGTCCGGGCAAAGCCTTGGTCTCTTTTTAACAATAAGCACTGATGTTGCATTAAACTTGGTTTAGAGTCCTAGAAAGGCGTTGTTAGATGTTTCATTAGTTCGTAAAACTTGTACAAAGCTCATTGAGACACTTATAAGCACTCATGTTGCATAAAACTTGGTTTAGAGTCCTAGAAACGCGTTGTTAGATGTTTCATAAGTTCGTCAAACTTGTACAAAGCTCATTGAAACACTTATAAGCACTCATGTTGCATAAAACTTGGTTTAGAGTCCTAGCAACCACATTGTTAGACGTTTCATAAGTTCGTCAAATTTGTACAAAGCTCATTGAGACACTTATAAGCACTCATGTTGCATGAAACTTCGTTTAGAGTCCTAGAAACCGCGTTGTTAGATGTTTCATAAGTTCGTCAAACTTGTACAAAGCTCATTGAGACACTTATAAGCACTCATGTTCCATGAAACTTAGTTTAGAGTCCTAGAAACCGCGTTGTTAGATGTTTCATAAGTTCGTTGAACTTGTACAAAGCTCATTGAGACACTTATAAGCACTCATGTTGCATGAAACTTGGTTTAGAGTCCTAGAAACCGCGTTGTTTGATGTTTCATAATTTCTTCGAACTAGTACAAAGCTCATTGAGACACTTATAAGCACTCATGTTGCATGAAACTTGGTTTAGAGCCCCAGAAACGAGTTGTTAGATGTTTCTTAAGTTCGTCAAACTTGTACAAAGCTCATTGAGACACTTATAAGCACTCATGTTGCATGAAACTTGGTTTAGAGTCCTAGAAACGAGTTGTTAGATGTTTCATAAGTTCGTCAAACTAGTACAAAGCTCATTGAGACACTTATAAGCACTCATGTTGCATGCCAATTCGTTTAGAGTCTTAGAAACCGCTTTGTTAGATGTTTCATAAGTTCGTCACACTTGTACAAAGTTCATTGAGACACTTATAAGCACTAATGTTGCATAAAACTTGGTTTAGAGTCCTAGAAACGCATTGTTAGATGTTTCATAAGTTCGTCAAACTTCTACAAAGCTCATTGAGAAACTTATAAGCACTCATGTTGCATAAAACTTGGATTAGAGTCCTAGCAACCACATTGTTAGACGTTTCATAAGTTCGTCAAACTTGTACAAAGCTGATAGATTCACTTATAAGCACTCATGTTGCATGAAACTTGGTTTAGAGTCCTAGAAACGCGTTGTTAGATGTTTCATTAGTTTTGTCAAACTTGTACAAAGCTCATTGAGACACTTATAAGCACTCATGTTGCATGAAACTTTGTTTAGAGTCCTAGAAACCGCGTTGTTAGATGTTTCACAAGTTCTTCAAACTAATACAAAGCTCATTGAAACACTTATAAGCACTTATGTTCCATGAAACTTAGTTTAGAGTCCTAGAAACCGCGTTGGTAGATGTTTCATAAGTTCGTTGAACTTGTACAAAGCTCATTGAGACACTTATAAGAACTCATGTTGCATGAAACTTGGTTTAGAGTCCTAGAAACGCGTTGTTAGATGTTTCATAAGTTCGTCAAACTTGTACAAAGTTCATTGAGACACTTATAAGCACTCATGTTGCATAAAACTTGGTTTAGAGCCCTAGAAACGAGTTGTTAGATGTTTCTTAAGTTCGTCAAACTTGTACAAAGCTCATAGAGACACTTATAAGCACTCATGTTGCATGAAACTTGGTTTAGAGTCCTAGAAACGAGTTGTTAGTTGTTTCATAAGTTCGTCAAACTAGTACAAAGCTCATTGAGACACTTATAAGCACTCATGTTGCATGCCACTTCGTTTAGAGTCTTAGAAACCGCTTTGTTAGATGTTTCATAAGTTCGTCTCACTTGTACAAAACTCATTGAGACACTTATAAGCACTCATGTTCCATGAAACTTGGTTTAGAGTCCTAGAAACGCGTTGTTAGATGTTTCATAAGTTCGTCAAACTTGTACAAAGCTCATTGAGACACTTATAAGCACTCATGTTGCATAAAACTTGGTTTAGAGCCCTAGAAACGAGTTGTTAGATGTTTCTTAAGTTCGTCAAACTTGTACAAAGTTCATTGAGACACTTATAAGCACTCATGTTGCATGAAACTTGGTTTAGAGTCCTAGAAACGAGTTGTTAGATGTTTCATAAGTTCGTCAAACTAGTACAAAGCTCATTGAGACACTTATTAGCACTCATGTTGCATGCCACTTCGTTTAGAGTCTTAGAAACCGCTTTGTTAGATGTTTCATAAGTTCGTCACACTTGTACAAAGTTCATTGAGACACTTATAAGCACTAATGTTGCATAAAACTTGGTTTAGAGTCCTAGAAACGCATTGTTAGATGTTTCATAAGTTCGTCAAACTTCTACAAAGCTCATTGAGACACTTATAAGCACTCATGTTGCATAAAACTTGGATTAGAGTCCTAGCAACCACATTGTTAGACGTTTCATAAGTTCGTCAAACTTGTACAAAGCTGATAGAGACACTTATAAGCACTCATGTTGCATGAAACTTGGTTTAGAGTCCTAGAAACGCGTTGTTAGATGTTTCATTAGTTTGTCAAACTTGTACAAAGCTCATTGAGACACTTATAAGCACTAATGTTGCATGAAACTTTGTTTAGAGTCCTAGAAACCGCGTTGTTAGATGTTTCATAAGTTCGTCACACTTGTGCAAAGCTCATTGAAACACTTATAAGCACTCATGTTGCATGAAACTTGGTTTAGAGTCCTAGAAATCGCGTTGTAAGATGTTTCATAAGTTCTTCAAACTAGTACAAAGCTCATTGAGACACTTATAAGTACTCTTGTTGCATGACACTTCGTTTAGAGTCTTAGAAACCGCGTTGTTAGATGTTTCATAAGTTCGTCAAACTTGTACAAAGCTCATTGAGACACTTATAAGCACTCATGTTGCATGAAACTTGGTTTAGAGTACTAGAAACCGCGTTGTTAGATGTTTCATAAGTTTGTCGAACTTGTACAAAGCTCATTGAGACACTTATAAGCACTCATGTTGTATGAAACTTGGTTTAGAGTCCTAGAAACCGCGTTGTAAGATGTTTCATAAGTTCGTCAAACTAGTACAAAGCACATTGAGACACTTATAAGCACTCATGTTGCATGACACTTCGTTTAGAGTCTTAGAAACCGCGTTGTTAGATGTTTCATAAGTTCGTCAAACTTGTACAAAGCTCATTGAGACATTTATAAGCACTCATGTTGCATGAAAATTGGTTTAGAGTCTTAGAAACGCGTTGTTAGATGTTTCATTAGTTCGCCAAACTTGTACAAAGCTCATTGAGACACTTATAAGAACTCATGTTGAAAGAAACTTGGTTTAGAGTCCTAGAAACCGCGTTGTTAGATGTTTCATAAGTTCGTCAAACTAGTACAAAGCTCATTGAGACACTTGTAAGCACTCATGTTGCATGAAACTTAGTTTAGACTCCTAGAAACGGCATTGTTAGATGTTTCATAAGTTCGTCACACTTGTACAAAGCTCATTGAGACACTTATAAGCACTCATGTTGCATGAAACTTTGTTTAGAGTCCTAGAAATCGCGTTGTAAGATGTTTTATAAATTTGTCGAACTAGTACAAAATTCATTGAGACACTTATAAGTACTCATGTTGCATGACACTTCGTTTAGAGTCTTAGAAACCGCGTTGTTAGATGTTTCATATGTTCGTCAAACTTGTACAAAGCTCATTGAGAGACTTATAAGCACTCATGTTGCATAAAACTTGGTTTAGAGTCCTAAAAACGCGTTGTTAGATGTTTCATAAGTTCGTCAAACTTCTATAAAGCTCATTGAAACACTTATAAGCACTCATATTGCATAAAACTTGGTTTAGAGTCCTAGCAACCACATTGTTAGACGTTTCATAAGTTCGTCAAACTTGTACAAAGCTGATTGAGAAACTTATAAGCACTGATGTTGCATTAAACTTGGTTTAGAGTCCTAGAAAGGCGTTGTTAGATGTTTCATTAGTTCGTAAAACTTGTACAAAGCTCATTGAGACACTTATAAGCACTCATGTTGCATAAAACTTGGTTTAGAGTCCTAGAAACGCGTTGTTAGATGTTTCATAAGTTCGTCAAACTTGTACAAAGCTCATTGAAACACTTATAAGCACTCATGTTGCATAAAACTTGGTTTAGAGTCCTAGCAACCACATTGTTAGACGTTTCATAAGTTCGTCAAATTTGTACAAAGCTCATTGAGACACTTATAAGCACTCATGTTGCATGAAACTTCGTTTAGAGTCCTAGAAACCGCGTTGTTAGATGTTTCATAAGTTCGTCAAACTTGTACAAAGCTCATTGAGACACTTATAAGCACTCATGTTCCATGAAACTTAGTTTAGAGTCCTAGAAACCTCGTTGTTAGATGTTTCATAAGTTCGTTGAACTTGTACAAAGCTCATTGAGACACTTATAAGCACTCATGTTGCATGAAACTTGGTTTAGAGTCCTAGAAACCGCGTTGTTAGATGTTTCATAATTTCTTTGAACTAGTACAAAGCTCATTGAGACACTTATAAGCACTCATGTTGCATGAAACTTGGTTTAGAGCCCCAGAAACGAGTTGTTAGATGTTTCTTAAGTTCGTCAAACTTGTACAAAGCTCATTGAGACACTTATAAGCACTCATGTTGCATGAAACTTGGTTTAGAGTCCTAGAAACGAGTTGTTAGATGTTTCAGAAGTTCGTCAAACTAGTACAAAGCTCATTGAGATACTTATAAGCACTCATGTTGCATGCCACTTCGTTTAGAGTCTTAGAAACCGCTTTGTTAGATGTTTCATAAGTTCGTCACACTTGTACAAAGTTCATTGAGACACTTATAAGCACTAATGTTGCATAAAACTTGGTTTAGAGTCCTAGAAACGCATTGTTAGATGTTTCATAAGTTCGTCAAACTTCTACAAAGCTCATTGAGAAACTTATAAGCACTCATGTTGCATAAAACTTGGATTAGAGTCCTAGCAACCACATTGTTATACGTTTCATAAGTTCGTCAAACTTGTACAAAGCTGATAGATTCACTTATAAGCACTCATGTTGCATGAAACTTGGTTTAGAGTCCTAGAAACGCGTTGTTAGATGTTTCATTAGTTTTGTCAAACTTGTACAAAGCTCATTGAGACACTTATAAGCACTCATGTTGCATGAAACTTTGTTTAGAGTCCTAGAAACCGCGTTGTTAGATGTTTCACAAGTTCTTCAAACTAATACAAAGCTCATTGAAACACTTATAAGCACTTATGTTCCATGAAACTTAGTTTAGAGTCCTAGAAACCGCGTTGTTAGATGTTTCATAAGTTCGTTGAACTTGTACAAAGCTCATTGAGACACTTATAAGAACTCATGTTGCATGAAACTTGGTTTAGAGTCCTAGAAACGCGTTGTTAGATGTTTCATAAGTTCGTCAAACTTGTACAAAGTTCATTGAGACACTTATAAGCACTCATGTTGCATAAAACTTGGTTTAGAGCCCTAGAAACGAGTTGTTAGATGTTTCTTAAGTTCGTCAAACTTGTACAAAGCTCATAGAGACACTTATAAGCACTCATGTTGCATGAAACTTGGTTTAGAGTCCTAGAAACGAGTTGTTAGATGTTTCATAAGTTCGTCAAACTAGTACAAAGCTCATTGAGACACTTATAAGCACTCATGTTGCATGCCACTTCGTTTAGAGTCTTAGAAACCGCTTTGTTAGATGTTTCATAAGTTCGTCACACTTGTACAAAGTTCATTGAGACACTTATAAGCACTAATGTTGCATAAAACTTGGTTTAGAGTCCTAGAAACGCATTGTTAGATGTTTCATAAGTTCGTCAAACTTCTACAAAGCTCATTGAGACACTTATAAGCACTCATGTTGCATAAAACTTGGATTAGAGTCCTAGCAACCACATTGTTAGACGTTTCATAAGTTCGTCAAACTTGTACAAAGCTGATAGAGACACTTATAAGCACTCATGTGGCATGAAACTTGGTTTAGAGTCCTAGAAACGCGTTGTTAGATCTTTCATTAGTTTGTCAAACTTGTACAAAGCTCATTGAGACACTTATAAGCACTCATGTTGCATGAAACTTTGTTTAGAGTCCTAGAAACCGCGTTGTTAGATGTTTCACAAGTTCGTCAAACTAGTACAAAGCTCATTGAAACACTTATAAGCACTTATGTTCCATGAAACTTAGTTTAGAGTCCTAGAAACCGCGTTGTTAGATGTTTCAAAAGTTCGTTGAACTTGTACAAAGCTCATTGAGATACTTATAAGCACTCATGTTGCATGAAACTGGTTTAGAGTCCTAGAAACCGCGTTGTTAGATGTTTCATAAGTTCTTCGAACTAGTACAAAGCTCATTGAGACACTTATAAGCACTCATGTTGCATGAAACCTGGTTTAGAGTCCTAGAAACGAGTTGTTAGATGTTTCATAAGTTCGTCAAACTTGTACAAAGCTCATTGACACACTTTTAAGCACTCATGTTGCATGAAACTTGGTTTAGAGTCCTAGAAACCGCGTTGTAAGATGTTTCATAAGTTCGTCAAACTAGTACAAAGCTCATTGAGACACTTATAAGCACTCATGTTGCATGACACTTTGTTAAGAGTCTTAGAAACCGCGTTGTTAGATGTTTCATAAGTTCGTAAAACTAGTACAAAGCTCATTGAGAAACTTATAAGCACTCATGTTGCATGAAACTTAGTTTAGAGTCCTAGAAACCGCGTTGTTAGATGTTTCATAAGTTCGTCGAACTTGTACAAAGCTCATTGAGACACTTATAAGCACTCATGTTGCATGAAACTTGGTTTAGAGTCCTAGAAACGAGTTGTTAGATGTTTCATAAGTTCGTCAAACTTGTACAAAGCTCATTGAGACACTTTTAAGCACTCATGTTGCATGAAACTTGGTTTAGAGTCTTAGAAACCGCGTTGTTAGATGTTTCATAAGTTCGTAAAACTAGTACAAAGCTCATTGAGAAACTTATAAGCACTCATGTTGCATGAAACTTAGTTTAGAGTCCTAGAAACCGCGTTGTTACATGTTTCATAAGTTCGTCGAACTTGTACAAAGCTCATTGAGACACTTTTAAGCACTCATGTTGCATGAAACTTGGTTTAGAGTCCTAGAAACCGCGTTGTAAGATGTTTCATAAATTTGTCGAACTAGTACAAAGCTCATTGAGACACTTATAAGTACTCATGTTGCATGACACTTCGTTTAGAGTCTTACAAACCCGCGTTGTTAGATGTTTCATAAGTTCGTCAAACTTGTACAAAGCTCATTGAGACACTTATAAGCACTCATGTTCCATGACACTTGGTTTAGAGTCTAAGAAACCGCGTTGTTAGATGTTTCATAAGTTCGTCAAACTTGTACAAAGCTCATTGAGACACTTATAAGCACTCATGTTGCATAAAACTTGGTTTAGAGTCCTAGCAACCACATTGTTAGACGTTTCATAAGTTCGTCAAACTAGTACAAAGCTCATTGAGACACTTATAAGCACTCATGTTGCATGAAACTTAGTTTAGTGTCCTAGAAACGGCATTGTTAGATGTTTCATAAGTTCGTCGAATTTGTACAAAGTTCATTGAGACACTTATAAGCACTCATGTTACATGAAACTTGGTTTAGTGTCCTAGAAACGCCTTGTTAGATGTTTCATAAGTTCGTCAAACTTGTACAAAGCTCATTGAGACACTTATAAGCACTCATGTTGCATGAAACTAAGTTTGGAGTCCTAGAAACAGCGTTGTTAGATGTTTCATAAGTTCGTCAAACTTGTACAAAGCTCATTGAGACACTTATAAGCACTCATGTTGTATAAAACTTGGTTTAGAGTCCTAGCAACCACATTGTTAGACGTTTCATAAGTTCGTCAAACTAGTACAAAGCTCATTGAGACACTTATAAGCACTCATGTTGCATGAAACTTAGTTTAGTGTCCTAGAAACGGCATTGTTAGATGTTTCATAAGTTCGTCGAATTTGTACAAAGTTAATTGAGACACTTATAAGCACTCATGTTACATGAAACTTGGTTTAGTGTCCTAGAAACGCCTTGTTAGATGTTTCATAAGTTCGTAAAACTTGTACAAAGCTCATTGAGACACTTATAAGCACTCATGTTGCATGAAACTAAGTTTGGAGTCCTAGAAACAGCGTTGTTAGATGTTTCATAAGTTCGTCAAACTTGTACAAAACTCATTGAGACACTTATAAGCACTCATGTTGCATAAAACTTTGTTTAGAGTCCTAAAACGCGTTGTTAGATGTTTCATAAGTTCGTCAAACTTGTATAAAGCTCACTGAAACACTTATAAGCACTCATGTTGCATAAAACTTGGTTTAGAGTCCTAGCAACCACATTGTTAGACGTTTCATAAGTTCGTCAAACTTGTAAAAAGCTGATTGAGAAACTTATAAGCACTCATCTTGCATGAAACTTGGTTTAGAGTCCTAGAAACGCGTTGTTAGATGTTTCATTAGTTCGTCAAACTTGTACAAAGCTCATTGAGACACTAATAAGAACTCATGTTGAAAGAAACTTGGTTTAGAGTCCTAGAAACCGCGTTGTTAGATGTTTCATAAGTTTGTCAAACTAGTACAAAGCTCATTGAGACACTTGTAAGCACTCATGTTGCATGAAACTTAGTTTAGACTCCAGAAACGACATTGTTAGATGTTTCATAAGTTAATCACACTTGTACAAAGCTCATTGAGACACTTATAAGCACTCATGTTGCATGAAACTTGGTTTAGAGTCCTAGAAACCGCGTTGTAAGATGTTTCATAAGTTTGTCGAACTTGTACAAAGCTCATTGAGACACTTATAAGTACTCATGTTGCATGACACTTCGTTTAGAGTCTTACAAACCCGCGTTGTTAGATGTTTCATAAGTTCGTCAAACTTGTACAAAGCTCATTGAGACACTTATAAGAACTCATGTTCCATGACACTTGGTTTAGAGTCTTAGAAACCGCGTTGTTAGATGTTTCATAAGTTCGTCAAACTTGTACAAAACTCATTGAGACACTTATAAGCACTCATGTTGCATGAAACTTGGTTTAGAGTCCTAGAAACGCGTTGTTAGATGTTTCATAAGTTCGTCAAACTAGTACAAAGCACATTGAGACACTTATAAGCACTCATGTTGCATGACACTTCGTTTAGAGTCTTAGAAACCGCGTTGTTAGATGTTTCATAAGTTCGTCAAACTTGTACAAAGCTCATTGAGACATTTATAAGCACTCATGTTGCATGAAAATTGGTTTAGAGTCTTAGAAACGCGTTGTTAGATGTTTCATTAGTTCGCCAAACTTGTACAAAGCTCATTGAGACACTTATAAGAACTCATGTTGAAAGAAACTTGGTTTAGAGTCCTAGAAACCGCGTTGTTAGATGTTTCATAAGTTCGTCAAACTAGTACAAAGCTCATTGAGACACTTGTAAGCACTCATGTTGCATGAAACTTAGTTTAGACTCCTAGAAACGGCATTGTTAGATGTTTCATAAGTTCGTCACACTTGTACAAAGCTCATTGAGACACTTATAAGCACTCATGTTGCATGAAACTTTGTTTAGAGTCCTAGAAATCGCGTTGTAAGATGTTTCATAAATTTGTCGAACTAGTACAAAATTCATTGAGACACTTATAAGTACTCATGTTGCATGACACTTCGTTTAGAGTCTTAGAAACCGCGTTGTTAGATGTTTCATATGTTCGTCAAACTTGTACAAAGCTCATTGAGAGACTTATAAGCACTCATGTTGCATAAAACTTGGTTTAGAGTCCTAAAAACGCGTTGTTAGATGTTTCATAAGTTCGTCAAACTTCTATAAAGCTCATTGAAACACTTATAAGCACTCATATTGCATAAAACTTGGTTTAGAGTCCTAGCAACCACATTGTTAGACGTTTCATAAGTTCGTCAAACTTGTACAAAGCTGATTGAGAAACTTATAAGCACTGATGTTGCATTAAACTTGGTTTAGAGTCCTAGAAAGGCGTTGTTAGATGTTTCATTAGTTCGTAAAACTTGTACAAAGCTCATTGAGACACTTATAAGCACTCATGTTGCATAAAACTTGGTTTAGAGTCCTAGAAACGCGTTGTTAGATGTTTCATAAGTTCGTCAAACTTGTACAAAGCTCATTGAAACACTTATAAGCACTCATGTTGCATAAAACTTGGTTTAGAGTCCTAGCAACCACATTGTTAGACGTTTCATAAGTTCGTCAAATTTGTACAAAGCTCATTGAGACACTTATAAGCACTCATGTTGCATGAAACTTCGTTTAGAGTCCTAGAAACCGCGTTGTTAGATGTTTCATAAGTTCGTCAAACTTGTACAAAGCTCATTGAGACACTTATAAGCACTCATGTTCCATGAAACTTAGTTTAGAGTCCTAGAAACCTCGTTGTTAGATGTTTCATAAGTTCGTTGAACTTGTACAAAGCTCATTGAGACACTTATAAGCACTCATGTTGCATGAAACTTGGTTTAGAGTCCTAGAAACCGCGTTGTTAGATGTTTCATAATTTCTTTGAACTAGTACAAAGCTCATTGAGACACTTATAAGCACTCATGTTGCATGAAACTTGGTTTAGAGCCCCGAAAACGAGTTGTTAGATGTTTCTTAAGTTCGTCAAACTTGTACAAAGCTCATTGAGACACTTATAAGCACTCATGTTGCATGAAACTTGGTTTAGAGTCCTAGAAACGAGTTGTTAGATGTTTCAGAAGTTCGTCAAACTAGTACAAAGCTCATTGAGATACTTATAAGCACTCATGTTGCATGCCACTTCGTTTAGAGTCTTAGAAACCGCTTTGTTAGATGTTTCATAAGTTCGTCACACTTGTACAAAGTTCATTGAGACACTTATAAGCACTAATGTTGCATAAAACTTGGTTTAGAGTCCTAGAAACGCATTGTTAGATGTTTCATAAGTTCGTCAAACTTCTACAAAGCTCATTGAGAAACTTATAAGCACTCATGTTGCATAAAACTTGGATTAGAGTCCTAGCAACCACATTGTTATACGTTTCATAAGTTCGTCAAACTTGTACAAAGCTGATAGATTCACTTATAAGCACTCATGTTGCATGAAACTTGGTTTAGAGTCCTAGAAACGCGTTGTTAGATGTTTCATTAGTTTTGTCAAACTTGTACAAAGCTCATTGAGACACTTATAAGCACTCATGTTGCATGAAACTTTGTTTAGAGTCCTAGAAACCGCGTTGTTAGATGTTTCACAAGTTCTTCAAACTAATACAAAGCTCATTGAAACACTTATAAGCACTTATGTTCCATGAAACTTAGTTTAGAGTCCTAGAAACCGCGTTGTTAGATGTTTCATAAGTTCGTTGAACTTGTACAAAGCTCATTGAGACACTTATAAGAACTCATGTTGCATGAAACTTGGTTTAGAGTCCTAGAAACGCGTTGTTAGATGTTTCATAAGTTCGTCAAACTTGTACAAAGTTCATTGAGACACTTATAAGCACTCATGTTGCATAAAACTTGGTTTAGAGCCCTAGAAACGAGTTGTTAGATGTTTCTTAAGTTCGTCAAACTTGTACAAAGCTCATAGAGACACTTATAAGCACTCATGTTGCATGAAACTTGGTTTAGAGTCCTAGAAACGAGTTGTTAGATGTTTCATAAGTTCGTCAAACTAGTACAAAGCTCATTGAGACACTTATAAGCACTCATGTTGCATGCCACTTCGTTTAGAGTCTTAGAAACCGCTTTGTTAGATGTTTCATAAGTTCGTCACACTTGTACAAAGTTCATTGAGACACTTATAAGCACTAATGTTGCATAAAACTTGGTTTAGAGTCCTAGAAACGCATTGTTAGATGTTTCATAAGTTCGTCAAACTTCTACAAAGCTCATTGAGACACTTATAAGCACTCATGTTGCATAAAACTTGGATTAGAGTCCTAGCAACCACATTGTTAGACGTTTCATAAGTTCGTCAAACTTGTACAAAGCTGATAGAGACACTTATAAGCACTCATGTGGCATGAAACTTGGTTTAGAGTCCTAGAAACGCGTTGTTAGATCTTTCATTAGTTTGTCAAACTTGTACAAAGCTCATTGAGACACTTATAAGCACTCATGTTGCATGAAACTTTGTTTAGAGTCCTAGAAACCGCGTTGTTAGATGTTTCACAAGTTCGTCAAACTAGTACAAAGCTCATTGAAACACTTATAAGCACTTATGTTCCATGAAACTTAGTTTAGAGTCCTAGAAACCCTGTTGTTAGATGTTTCAAAAGTTCGTTGAACTTGTACAAAGCTCATTGAGATACTTATAAGCACTCATGTTGCATGAAACTGGTTTAGAGTCCTAGAAACCGCGTTGTTAGATGTTTCATAAGTTCTTCGAACTAGTACAAAGCTCATTGAGACACTTATAAGCACTCATGTTGCATGAAACCTGGTTTAGAGTCCTAGAAACGAGTTGTTAGATGTTTCATAAGTTCGTCAAACTTGTACAAAGCTCATTGACACACTTTTAAGCACTCATGTTGCATGAAACTTGGTTTAGAGTCCTAGAAACCGCGTTGTAAGATGTTTCATAAGTTCGTCAAACTAGTACAAAGCTCATTGAGACACTTATAAGCACTCATGTTGCATGACACTTTGTTAAGAGTCTTAGAAACCGCGTTGTTAGATGTTTCATAAGTTCGTAAAACTAGTACAAAGCTCATTGAGAAACTTATAAGCACTCATGTTGCATGAAACTTAGTTTAGAGTCCTAGAAACCGCGTTGTTAGATGTTTCATAAGTTCGTCGAACTTGTACAAAGCTCATTGAGACACTTATAAGCACTCATGTTGCATGAAACTTGGTTTAGAGTCCTAGAAACGAGTTGTTAGATGTTTCATAAGTTCGTCAAACTTGTACAAAGCTCATTGAGACACTTTTAAGCACTCATGTTGCATGAAACTTGGTTTAGAGTCTTAGAAACCGCGTTGTTAGATGTTTCATAAGTTCGTAAAACTAGTACAAAGCTCATTGAGAAACTTATAAGCACTCATGTTGCATGAAACTTAGTTTAGAGTCCTAGAAACCGCGTTGTTACATGTTTCATAAGTTCGTCGAACTTGTACAAAGCTCATTGAGACACTTTTAAGCACTCATGTTGCATGAAACTTGGTTTAGAGTCCTAGAAACCGCGTTGTAAGATGTTTCATAAATTTGTCGAACTAGTACAAAGCTCATTGAGACACTTATAAGTACTCATGTTGCATGACACTTCGTTTAGAGTCTTACAAACCCGCGTTGTTAGATGTTTCATAAGTTCGTCAAACTTGTACAAAGCTCATTGAGACACTTATAAGCACTCATGTTCCATGACACTTGGTTTAGAGTCTAAGAAACCGCGTTGTTAGATGTTTCATAAGTTCGTCAAACTTGTACAAAGCTCATTGAGACACTTATAAGCACTCATGTTGCATAAAACTTGGTTTAGAGTCCTAGCAACCACATTGTTAGACGTTTCATAAGTTCGTCAAACTAGTACAAAGCTCATTGAGACACTTATAAGCACTCATGTTGCATGAAACTTAGTTTAGTGTCCTAGAAACGGCATTGTTAGATGTTTCATAAGTTCGTCGAATTTGTACAAAGTTCATTGAGACACTTATAAGCACTCATGTTACATGAAACTTGGTTTAGTGTCCTAGAAACGCCTTGTTAGATGTTTCATAAGTTCGTCAAACTTGTACAAAGCTCATTGAGACACTTATAAGCACTCATGTTGCATGAAACTAAGTTTGGAGTCCTAGAAACAGCGTTGTTAGATGTTTCATAAGTTCGTCAAACTTGTACAAAGCTCATTGAGACACTTATAAGCACTCATGTTGTATAAAACTTGGTTTAGAGTCCTAGCAACCACATTGTTAGACGTTTCATAAGTTCGTCAAACTAGTACAAAGCTCATTGAGACACTTATAAGCACTCATGTTGCATGAAACTTAGTTTAGTGTCCTAGAAACGGCATTGTTAGATGTTTCATAAGTTCGTCGAATTTGTACAAAGTTCATTGAGACACTTATAAGCACTCATGTTACATGAAACTTGGTTTAGTGTCCTAGAAACGCCTTGTTAGATGTTTCATAAGTTCGTAAAACTTGTACAAAGCTCATTGAGACACTTATAAGCACTCATGTTGCATGAAACTAAGTTTGGAGTCCTAGAAACAGCGTTGTTAGATGTTTCATAAGTTCGTCAAACTTGTACAAAACTCATTGAGACACTTATAAGCACTCATGTTGCATAAAACTTTGTTTAGAGTCCTAAAACGCGTTGTTAGATGTTTCATAAGTTCGTCAAACTTGTATAAAGCTCACTGAAACACTTATAAGCACTCATGTTGCATAAAACTTGGTTTAGAGTCCTAGCAACCACATTGTTAGACGTTTCATAAGTTCGTCAAACTTGTAAAAAGCTGATTGAGAAACTTATAAGCACTCATCTTGCATGAAACTTGGTTTAGAGTCCTAGAAACGCGTTGTTAGATGTTTCATTAGTTCGTCAAACTTGTACAAAGCTCATTGAGACACTAATAAGAACTCATGTTGAAAGAAACTTGGTTTAGAGTCCTAGAAACCGCGTTGTTAGATGTTTCATAAGTTTGTCAAACTAGTACAAAGCTCATTGAGACACTTGTAAGCACTCATGTTGCATGAAACTTAGTTTAGACTCCAGAAACGACATTGTTAGATGTTTCATAAGTTAATCACACTTGTACAAAGCTCATTGAGACACTTATAAGCACTCATGTTGCATGAAACTTGGTTTAGAGTCCTAGAAACCGCGTTGTAAGATGTTTCATAAGTTTGTCGAACTTGTACAAAGCTCATTGAGACACTTATAAGTACTCATGTTGCATGACACTTCGTTTAGAGTCTTACAAACCCGCGTTGTTAGATGTTTCATAAGTTCGTCAAACTTGTACAAAGCTCATTGAGACACTTATAAGAACTCATGTTCCATGACACTTGGTTTAGAGTCTTAGAAACCGCGTTGTTAGATGTTTCATAAGTTCGTCAAACTTGTACAAAACTCATTGAGACACTTATAAGCACTCATGTTGCATGAAACTTGGTTTAGAGTCCTAGAAACGCGTTGTTAGATGTTTCATAAGTTCGTCAAACTTGTACAAAGCTCATTGAGACACTTATAAGTACTCTTGTTGCATGACACTTTGTTTAGAGTCTTAGAAACCGCGTTGTTAGATGTTTCATAAGTTCGTCAAACTTGTACAAAGCTCATTGAGACACTTATAAGCACTCATGTTGCATAAAACTTGCTTTAGAGTCCTAGCGACCACATTGTTAGACGTTTCATAAGTTCGTCAAACTTGTATAAAGCTGATTGAGAAACTTATAAGCACTCATGTTGCATGAAACTTGGTTTAGAGTCCTAGAAACGCGTTGTTAGATGTTTCATTAGTTCGTCAAACTTGTACAAAGCTCATTGAGACACTTATAAGAACTCATGTTGAAAGAAACTTGGTTTAGAGTCCTAGAAACCGCGTTGTTAGATGTTTCATAAGTTCGTCAAACTAGTACAAAGCTCATTGAGACACTTGTAAGCACTCATGTTGCATGAAACTTAGTTTAGACTCCAAGAAACGGCATTGTTAGATGTTTCATAAGTTCGCCACACTTGTACAAAGCTCATTGAGACACTTATAAGCACTCATGTTGCATGAAACTTGGTTTAGAGTCCTAGAAACCGCGTTGTAAGATGTTTCATAAATTTGTCGAACTAGTACAAAGCTCATTGATGTTAGATTTTGATAAGATTTAAATGTGTTTAAGTGTTTGTGTTCTTGAGTTCTATGAAGAACATCAAGAACAAGAGAGAGAGAGTAATGAGAGAGAGAGATTGATCCGAATTAGTTTCATTGAGATTGGATAACTTGTAAGTTTACAAAGGGAAAGGTATAAATAAACAACAACAAAGTCGCCCAAAATGGCATAAAGAGAATATGCTAAAAATGTCATTGTCTTGCTCGGTTAGCCGCGCCACACGTCGCTATCGCTTGTGTAGCCGCGCCTCTTTAAGGCGACCCGTGACTTGTACGGATGCGTGGTCTTCAAGCGCCAACGGTAACTTCTCCAACGGCTCTATTGCTTCTAGATCCTTCCCTTTGTCTCTCCTTTGGTAACGGTTATATTGTTAAGAGAATACTTTGGCCAATGCTTGGTCCACAAGTATGGGCACTTATCTTAATGGACAATGTATCCGGATAAGCGCCTTAGTCTCTTTAATAATTGAGACACTTATAAGTACTCATGTTGCATGACACTTCGTTTAGAGTCTTACAAACCGCGTTGTTAGATGTTTCATAAGTTCGTCAAACTTGTACAAAGCTCATTGAGACACTTATAAGCACTCATGTTGCATAAAACTTGGTTTAGAGTCCTAAAAACGCGTTGTTAGATGTTTCATAAGTTCGTCAAACTTGTATAAAGCTCATTGAAACACTTATAAGCACTCATGTTGCATTAAACTTGGTTTAGAGTCCTAGAAACGCGTTGTTAGATGTTTCATTAGTTCGTCAAACTTGTACAAAGCTCATTGAGACACTTATAAGAACTCATGTTGAAAGAAACTTGGTTTAGAGTCCTAGAAACCGTGTTGTTAGATGTTTCATAAGTTCGTCAAAGTAGTTCAAAGCTCATTGAGACACTTATAAGCACTCATGTTGCATGCAACTTAGTTTAGATTCCTAGAAACCGCGTTGTTAGATGTTTCATAAGTTCGTAAAACTTATACAAAGCTCATTGAGACACTTATAAGAACTCATGTTGCGTGAAACTTGGTTTAGAGTTCTAGAAACCACGTTGTAAGATGTTTCATAAGTTCGTCAAACTAGTACAAAGCTCATTGAGACACTTATAAGCACTCATGTTGCATGACACTTCGTTTAGAGTCTTAGAAACCGCGTTGTTAGATGTTTCATAAGTTCGTAAAACTTGTACAAAGCTCATTGAGACACTTATAAGCACTCATGTTGCATGACACATCGTTTAGAGTCTTAGAAACCGCTTTGTTAGATGTTTCATAAGTTCGTCAAACTTGTACAAAGCTCATTGAGACACTTATAAGTACTCATGTTGAAAGAAACTTGGTTTAGAGTCCTAGAAACCGTGTTGTTAGATGTTTCATAAGTTCGTCAAAGTAGTACAAAGCTCATTGAGACACTTATAAGCACTCATGTTGCATGAAACTTAGTTTAGATTCCTAGAAACCGCGTTGTTAGATGTTTCATAAGTTCGTAAAACTTGTACAAAGCTCATTGAGACACTTATAAGAACTCATGTTGCGTGAAACTTGGTTTAGAGTTCTAGAAACCACGTTGTAAGATGTTTCATAAGTTCGTCAAACTTGTACAAAGCTCATTGAGACACTTATAAGCACTCATGTTGAATGACACTTCGTTTAGAGTCTTAGAAACCGCTTTGTTAGATGTTTCATAAGTTCGTCAAACTTCTACAAAGCTCATTGAGACACTTATAAGCACTAATGTTGCATAAAACTTGGTTTAGAGTCCTCGAAACGCGTTGTTAGATGTTTCATAAGTTCGTTAAACTTGAACAAAGCTCATTGAGACACTTATAAGAACTCATGTTGAAAGAAACTTAGTTTAGAGTCCTACAAACCGCGTTGTTAGATGTTTCATAAGTTCGTCAAGCTAGTACAAAGCTCATTAATACACTTATAAGTATTCATGTTGCATGAAACTTAGTTTAGAGTCCTAGAAACCGCGTTGTTAGATGTTTCATAAGTTCGTCGAACTTGTACAAAGCTCATTGAGACACTTTTAAGAACTCATGTTGCATGAAACTTGGTTTAGAGTCCTAGAAACCGCGTTGTAAGATGTTTCATAAGTTCGTCAAGCTAGTACAAAGCTCATTGACACACTTATAAGCACTCATGTTGCATGACACTTCGTTTAGAGTCTTAGAAACCGCGTTGTTTGATGTTTCATAAGTTCGTAAAACTAGTACAAAGCTCATTGAGACACTTATAAGCACTCATGTTGCATGAAACTTAGTTTAGAGTCCTAGAAATCGCGTTGTTAGATGTTTCATAAGTTTGTCGAACTTGTACAAAGCTCATTGAGACACTTATAAGCACTCATGTTGCATGAAACTTGGTTTAGAGTCCTAGAAACCGCGTTGTAAGATGTTTCATAAGTTCGTCAAACTAGTACAAATCTCATTGAGACAATTATAAGCACTCATGTTGCATGACACTTCGTTTAGAGTCTTAGAAACCGCGTTGTTAGATGTTTCATAAGTTCGTCAAACTTGTACAAAACTCATTGAGACACTTATAAGCACTCATGTTGCATGAAACTTGGTTTAGAGTCCTAGAAACGCGTTGTTAGATGTTTCATAAGTTCGTCAAACTTGTACAAAGCTCATTGAGACACTTATAAGTACTCTTGTTGCATGACACTTCGTTTAGAGTCTTAGAAACCGCGTTGTTAGATGTTTCATAAGTTCGTCAAACTTGTACAAAGCTCATTGAGACACTTTTAAGCACTCATGTTGCATAAAACTTGGTTTAGAGTCCTAAAAACGCGTTGTTAGATGTTTCATAAGTTCGTCAAACTTGTATAAAGCTCATTGAAACACTTATAAGCACTCATGTTGCATAAAACTTGGTTTAGAGTCCTAGCAACCACATTGTTAGACGTTTCATAAGTTCGTCAAACTTGTATAAAGCTGATTGAGAAACTTATAAGCACTCATGTTGCATGAAACTTGGTTTAGAGTCCTAGAAACGCGTTGTTAGATGTTTCATTAGTTCGTCAAACTTGTACAAAGCTCATTGAGACACTTATAAGAACTCATGTTGAAAGAAACTTGGTTTAGAGTCCTAGAAACCGCGTTGTTAGATGTTTCATAAGTTCGTCAAACTAGTACAAAGCTCATTGAGACACTTGTAAGCACTCATGTTGCATGAAACTTAGTTTAGACTCCTAGAAACGGCATTGTTAGATGTTTCATAAGTTCGTCACACTTGTACAAAGCTCATTGAGACACTTATAAGCACTCATGTTGCATGAAACTTGGTTTAGAGTCCTAGAAACCGCGTTGTAAGATGTTTCATAAATTTGTCGAACTAGTACAAAGCTCATTGATGTTAGATTTTGATACGATTTAAATGTATTTAAGTGTTTGTGTTCTTGAGTTCTATGAAGAACATCAAGAACAAGAGAGAGAGAGAGAGTAATGAGAGAGACAGTTTGATCCGAATTAGTTTCATTGAGATTGGATAACTTGTAAGTTTACAAAGGGGAAGGTATAAATAAACAACAACAAAGTCGCCCAAAATGGCATAAAGAGAATATGCTAAAAACGTCATTGTCTTGCTCGGTTAGCCGCGCCACACGTCGCTATCGCTTGTGTAGCCGCGCCTCCTTAAGGCGACCCGTGACTTGTATGGATGCGTGGTCTTCAAGCGCCAACGGTAACTTCTCCAACGGCTCTATTGCTTCTAGATCCTTCCCTTTGTCTCTCCTTTGGTAACGGTTATATTGTTAAGAGAATACTTTGGCCAATGCTTGGTCCACAAGTATGGGCACTTATCTTAATGGACAATGTATCCGGATAAGCGCCTTAGTCTCTTTAATAATTGAGACACTTATAAGTACTCATGTTGCATGACACTTCATTTAGAGTCTTACAAAACGCGTTGTTAGATGTTTCATAAGTTCGTCAAACTTGTACAAAGCTCATTGAGACACTTATAAACACTCATGTTGCATAAAACTTGGTTTAGAGTCCTAAAAACGCGTTGTTAGGTGTTTCATAAGTTCGTCAAACTTGTATAAAGCTCATTGAAACACTTATAAGCACTCATGTTGCATAAAACTTGGTTTAGAGTCCTAGCAACCACATTGTTAGACGTTTCATAATATCGTCAAACTTGTACAAAGCTGATTGAGACACTTATAAGCACTCATGTTGCATGAAACTTGGTTTAGAGCCCTAGAAACAAGTTGTTAGATGTTTCTTAAGTTCGTCAAACTTGTACAAAGCTCATTGAGACACTTATAAGCACTCATGTTGCATGAAACTTGGTTTAGAGTCCTAGAAACGAGTTGTTAGATGTTTCATAAGTTCGTCAAACTAGTTCAAAGCTCATTGAGACACTTATAAGCACTCATGTTGCATGCCACTTCGTTTAGAGTCTTAGAAACCGCTTTGTTAGATGTTTCATAAGTTCGTCAAACTTGTACAAAGCTCATTGAGACACTTATAAGCACTACTGTTGTAAAACTTGGTTTAGAGTCCTAGAAACGCGTTGTTAGATGTTTCATAAGTTCGTCAAACTTGAACAAAGCTCATTGAGACACTTATAAGAACTCATGTTGAAAGAAACTTAGTTTAGCGTCCTACAAACCGCGTTGTTAGATGTTTCATAAGTTCGTCAAACTAGTACAAAGCTCATAGACACTTATTAGCACTCATGTTGCATGACACTTCGTTTAGAGTCTTAGAAACCGTGTTGTTAGATGTTTCATAAGTTCGTAAAACTCTTACAAAACTCATTGAGACACTTATAAGCATTCATGTTGCATGAAACTTGGTTTAGAGTCCTAGAAACGCGTTGTTAGATGTTTCATAAGTTCGTCAAACTTGTACAAAGGTCATTGAGACACTTATAAGCACTCATGTTGCATAAAAATTTGTTTAGAGTCCTAGAAACCACATTGTTAGACGTTTCATAAGTTCGTCAAACTTGTACAAAGCTCATTGAGACACTTTTAAGCACTCATGTTGCATGAAACTTGGTTTAGAGTCCTAGAAACCGCGTTGTAAGATGTTTCATAAGTTCGTCAAACTAGTACAAAGCTCATTGAGACACTTATAAGCACTCATGTTGCATGACACTTCGTTTAGAGTCTTAGAAACCGCGTTGTTAGATGTTTCATAAGTTCGTAAAACTAGTACAAAGCTCATTGAGACACTTATAAGCACTCATGTTGCATGAAACTTAGTTTAGAGTCCTAGAAATCGCGTTGTTAGATGTTTCATAAGTTTGTCGAACTTGTACAAAGCTCATTGAGACACTTATAAGCACTCATGTTGCATTAAACTTGGTTTAGAGTCCTAGAAACCGCGTTGTAAGATGTTTCATAAGTTCGTCAAACTAGTACAAAGCTCATTGAGACACTTATAAGCACTCATGTTGCATGACACTTCGTTTAGATTCTTAGAAACCGCGTTGTTAGATGTTTCATAAGTTCGTCAAACTTGTACAAAACTCATTGAGACACTTATAAGCATTCATGTTGCACGAAACTTGGTTTAGAGTCCTAGAAACGCGTTGTTAGATGTTTCATAAGTTCGTCAAACTTGTACAAAGGTCATTGAGACACTTATATGCACTCATGTTGCATAAAATTTTGTTTAGAGTCCTAGAAACCACATTGTTGTTGGTGTCCGAATTAATATATGGGCCCATTAATGACGTGGATCGAGGCCCAGCGTGAATTTAAGTCTGCGTCCCTAAAAGGGCCTAAAAGTGGATGGGCCGAAGAGGGCCCATATTCGACTACTATCAGTTCGACAAGAAGATGAGGGGAGGTGAGCAGACTTCGGCGGTTAAAGAGATCGATGACGACATAACGGTCGTCTTAAATGCATTTAATCCGTGTTAATGGGCCAAGGCTTAAATGCCCTTATTTGTAAATCATAGTATAAATAGTAGAAGAAAGCAAGGGAAAAAGAGAGGTCTAATTCCCAAGAAAGAACCCATATTATCTTATTTGAATAAACTTCTCTTATACTTTTCTTTGCCTTCGTTTTCCTTTGCTACTTTGATCTATTGAGCCTCCGATTCCCAGTTCTTATCTTATTCGAATCATCGTACCCACAATTTGGCGCTAGAAGGAGGGAGAATTGATAGATCATCTTTAATTATTAGCAGAGGAAAATCAAACCTTTTCATGGATATCACCGACTCTCAAAATGTCTCATCTGTCGACTTCACCCAATTGCTCACTGACCTCCAGAAGGTAATCACCGAGCAACAGAAGCGACCTCTACCCTAGCCGAGCGCTTCGACAAGATAGAAGGCGTGCTTACCAATCTCCAACCCCCCAACGAACAGAACACCGATGGCACCCCCACTCGGCTGGCAACGGCGAATGACGGACGAAACTCTGAGGAGCCAACGCCGACTTCTGCGACCCGCACCGAAGCCTTGCGCGGAGCGGACCTGGCTGGGAAAGATTTCGAGGAGATCCGAACCGAGATCCGAGGAATAAACTCAAAGATCCACGAAGCAATAAGCTCCGCTCCAGAAATCAACCGAGTTATTGAAGAAACCAGGCGAACCCCGTTTACTCGGAGGATCGCATCGCTGCGTGTCCGCGATACAAGAAAGATCAAACTTCCGTCCTACGACGGAGTCGAGATCCCAAGACGCATCTCACCGCCTTCCGCATCGCCGCCGGGGCGGGTACGCTTCGAGGAGCACGAGCAAGACGACGGCCTTTGTAGGTCGTTCGCCGAGAACCTCTCCGGACCGTCCTTAGTCTGGTTCACCCACCTCGAACCTGGCTCGATCGATAGCTTCACCGACTTCACCACCGCCTTCATCAAACAATACTCTATTTTCATAGACCAGGGACTCTCCGACGGCGACCTGTGGAACCATGTTCAGGAGCAGGCCGAGCCTCTGAGAAAATACATAACCAAGTTCAAGGAAATTCTGTCCAGATTACCCGGGATCACCGATTCCACGGCGATCTCCTGCCTCAAACACGGCTTCTGGCACGAGTCGCGCTTCCGCGAGGAGATCGTGATCAACAAGCCCACCAGGTATCCACGAGCACTTCACCGAGCCACAGCCTGGATGGAGCTCGAGGAAGATAAGCTCGCGATAAGCAAGAAGTATCGACCGCCTCCTAGGACCACTCCCCAGAGTCCGTCCAAGAAACCTGACAATCGCCGAGCCAGCGGAAGTTCGCAAACCTTCGCCGTGGGCAGAGACTCCGGGGGAAAGCGAAGCGGTTCGCTGCCAAGTAACAAATGGGTCCGAGACAAGGATTCTTATTGCGAGCTCCACGGCGTAAAAGGCCACGACACCAAGGACTGCTACCGTTTGAAAACCATCCTCATGGAGAAGTGGTCAGCCGGCGACCTCGCTGATTTCGACCTCGAAACGATCGCTCAGGCCGAGAGAAGCAGACTTTCCTCCGTCGGAGTCGGTGGCGCGTCGCCCAAAAGAGTCGAAGCCGATAACGAGAACGAAGAAACCCCCAAGAAAAGGATCGATATGATAATGGGAGGGTCCAAGCTTTTTAGCTCATCGGTGAACTCTATCAAAAAGCACCAAAGGAAAGTCGGGAAACCGAGCCCCGAATACGGGACACTCGACGGACCAGTCATCACCTTCGAGGAAAAGGAAACTCTCCGCCTCGCCAGGCCCCATGACGATGCCCTGGTCATTTCACTGGACATCGCCAACTTCGAGGTGTCCAGAATTCTGATCGACACGGGCAGTTCCGTGGACCTCATCTTCCTCAGCACCCTCTCAAGGATGGGAATCAGTATGGAAGAAGTAGAGGGGGCCCCCGCCCCACTCATCGCCTTCACCAGTGAGACCACTATGTCTCTCGGAACGATCCGTCTTCCCGTCCTCGCCAAAGGAACTTCGAAGCTCGTGGAATTCACGGTCTTCGACCGCCCTGCTGCGTACAACGCTATCCTCGGAACTCCTTGGCTGTACCAGATGAAGGCGGTGCCCTCGACCTATCATCAGTGCCTCAAGTTCCCTACCCCGACGGGGGTCGAAGAGATACAAGGAAGCCAGGAGACCGCACGCTCTTGCTATATGAGCGGACACAAGCTCATCGTCAAATAGCAGTTAGCCAACGTCGCTCGACCCAGCGGGGCCGAAAAGAAGCTCCGAGGGGGCGACGGCGTTAGTATCGAAGTGTCAATTGATCAGAACAATCCGTCCCGAGCCGTCAGAATCGGAACGCAGCTCTCAGATCCACAGAAGGTCGAACTGATTCAGTTCCTTACCAGCAACATACACTCGTTCGCCTGGGGGCCCGAGGATATGACCGGGATCGACCCAACGATAATAACTCATAAACTGAATGTCGACCCGACTTACAAGCCAGTCAGGCAGAAAAGAAGGAAGTTGGGGCCGGACAGAGCCAAGGCTGTGAACGACGAAGTTCAGAGACTCCTGAACTTAGGATCGATCAGGGAGGTAAAATATCCGGAATGGCTCGCAAATCCGGTCGTCGTAAAAAGAAAAACGGGAAGTGGAGAGTATGCGTCGATTTCACCGACCTCAACAAAGCGTGCCCCAAGGACAGCTTTCCGCTCCCTCACATCGACCGACTTGTGGAAGCAACGGCCGGTCACGAGCTCTTGTCTTTCATGGATGCCTTTTCAGGTTATAACCAAATCTCGATGCATCCTGACGATCAGGAGAAAACTTCCTTCATAACGGACAGGGGAACTTATTGTTACAAAGTAATGCCGTTCGGCCTAAAAAACGCAGGAGCGACGTACCAAAGACTTGTCAACAGAATGTTCGAGAAACAATTGGGCGAGGTCATGGAAGTCTATATAGATGACATGCTCGTCAAATCTTCAAAGCAGGGTGAGCATATCGAACACCTCCGACAGTGTTTCGATCTCCTCAAAGAGTATGGCATGAAGCTTAACCCGGAAAAATGCACTTTCGCCGTACCTTCCGGAGAATTCCTCGGGTACTTAGTCACCAAGAGAGGGATAGAGGCGAATCCTAGCCAGGTCGACGCTCTCCTAAATATGCCGTCACCTCGAAACGTGAAGGAAACTCAAAGGCTCACAGGACGGATCGCAGCCCTTAACAGGTTCATCTCGCGATCAACAGATCGATGCCTCCCTTTCTAGAACCTTCTAAGGGGAAACAAAAGCTGGGTTTGGGACGAGCAGTGTGAAGAGGCTTTCAATCAGCTAAAGTCATACCTCTCGAAACCACCGATCCTCGCTAAGCCAGAGGAAGGAGAGCCCCTTTTCCTTTACATCGCGGTGTCCCCTTCGGCCGTCAGCTCAGTCCTCATACGAGAAGATCGGGGCGAACAGAAACCGATCTTTTACACAAGCAAAACTCTAACCGATCCTGAGACCAGGTACCCGATGATGGAAAAACTCGCCCTCACGGTTGTAACGGCGGCAAGGAAATTACGACCCTATTTTCAATCCTACTCGATCATAGTGCTCACATCGCACCCCCTTAGAACGATTCTACACAACCCGAACCAGTCCGGAAGAATTTCTAAGTGGGCAATCGAACTCAGCGAATATGACGTGGAATATAAGCCCCGTGTTAGCGCGAAAGCCCAGGTACTCGCCGACTTCATAGTAGAACTCCCCGTGCAAGATCCCGAGTCCACAAATACTCCCCCCTGGATCTTGCACGTCGATGGGGCCTCATCCAAGCAAGGATCGGGGATCGGCGTCAAACTGCGATCGCCCAATCAAGAAGTCATCGAGCAATCTTTTCGGCTACGTTTCCCCGCCTCGAACAACGAAGCGAATACGAGGCACCGATCGCCGGTCTTCGCCTCTCCATCGCCGTTGGGGTCGAAATATCTCGCCTTCTTCGCGACTCCCGGCTCGTTGTAAGCCGTTCTCCGGAGAATATTCCGCCAAAGACGAAAGAATGGAGGCCTACCTCGCCATCGCCAAAGAACTTTGCAAAGAGTTCGACAAGTTTGAGCTCGTCAAAGTCCCCAGGGGCGAGAACACTTCGGCAGACGCCCTGGCGGCTTTAGCATCAACTTCCGACCCTGACATAAGAAGGAACATCTCCGTGGAGTGCATCGACCGACCTAGCATCGATCCGACTGGCCCGATCCTTGCGATCCTGAAAGGGAAGAAGCAGGAGGAGTCCGCCCATGCAGCAGAAACAATCATCGATGACTGGCGGACGCCAATCCGAAACTACATCTTGAAAGGCGAAGTCCCTACTGAAAAATGGGAGGCTCGAAAACTTAAGGTCACCAGCGCCAGGTTTTGCATGATCGAGGGGGGGCTCTACAAGCGGAGCTTCCAGGCCCCTATCTCCTCTGTGTCCACGGAGAAGTCGCCGACACCGTCATGAGGGAAGTCCACGAAGGACTCTGCGGAGACCATTCTGGTGGTCGTCTCCTCGCCACCAAGGTTCGCCGACAAGGATATTATTGGCCCACTTTGACCGACGATTGCATTAAATATGCGCAACATTGCGAAAAGTGCCAGCGCCACGCTCCTTTCATCCACCAGCCGTCTGAACCATTGTCATCCGTCTCCGCCCCCTACCCTTTCATGAGGTGGTCCATGGACATCATCGGCCCGCTGCACGAGTCAACCAACGGAAGAAAATTCCTTCTCGTTTTGACCGACTATTTCTCCAAATGGGTCGAAGTCGAGGCTTACTCCGCAATCATCGACACAAAGGTCTGCAAGTTCTTATGGAAAAACATCATTTGCAGGCACGGACTCCCGTACGAGATCGTCACGGACAACGGCTCCCAGTTCATATCAAAAAAGTTCGAAAAATTCGCGCGGACACGGAAAATAAAAGTACAATACTCTACACCCTCGCTACCCGCAGGAAACGGACAGCGTGCGGCCGAACAAGTCAATACTCTACGGCCTCAAGAAGCGTCTCGATTCTCGCAAAGGAGGATGGCACGATGAGCTCGAAGGGGTACTTTGGGCCTACCGGACCACACCGCGCAGGGCGACGGGGGAAACTCCGTTCTCCCTCGTCTACGGAGTCGAAGCAATCGTCCCTGCCGAAGCAGCAGTCCCAGGGATCAGGCGAACTCAGAACCCTCTGATCGAAGCGGACAATGACGAGATGTTAAGAGAATCTCTCGATAACCTAGATTCGAAGAGAGACCAAGCAATGATCAGGATTCAAAACTATCAGCAATCCGCATCCCGATACTACAACTCGAAGACAAAGCAACGAACCCTATCGAATATCGCCGAATATCGCGCTGGCAAACTCGGAGTCAAGTGGGAAGGACCATACATCGTACACGAAATCATCCGCCCAGGAGTCTACCGTCTCAAAACCTCCGAAGGAAACAACGTCAAAAGACCTTGGAACATCATGAACCTCAAGAAATTTTATGCTTAAATTTCGCTCTATTGTAAACCGAACTACGTTTCAGGCTTGATCCCAACTCAGGTACGTAGGCAGCCCGTATCATTTGATCGGGTCCAGCTATATAAATAAATAAAATCTTTTTCTACAAAGGATATTCAAAAAGCGAACTACACTTAAAGCCATCCAAACAGTTCGACAGAAAGAACTTAACGATGCATATCGAGCCCTAATGTTCGCGAACGACCAACACAGTTCTACCAAAGAACTTAACGATCAAGGAGGCGAACCGTATTTAAGCCATCTAAACAGTTCGACAGAAAGAACTTAACGATGCACGTCGAACCTCAAGGTTCGCGAACGATCAATACAGCTCGACCAAAGAGTTTGAACGATTAAAAAAGCAAGTTGTATTTAAGCCATCTAAACAGTTCGACATAAAGAACTTAACGATGCATATCGAACCTAAGGGTTCGCGAACGATCAATACAGAACGACCAACACAGTTCTACCAAATAACTTAACGATTAAAAAATCGAATTTAAGCCATCTAAACGAGTTCGACGAAAAGAACTTAACGATGCACATCTACACGGTTCGACATAAAGAACTTAGCGATCAACACAAGTTCCACAGAACTTAACGATCGAGCAAGCAAAACATATCCAAGCTATCTAAATAGTTCGACCTCTACCGTCCGCGAACAAGTCCAACCTCTACGATGCGCATCGACCTCTACGTCCGCAAATAATCGACGCAGCCATGCTAAAAATTCGAAACAATCGATACACTAAAGGCCTAGGTTATCAAAATGACTCAGCGATACAAGCCGACCCCCTAGGTTCTCAACGATCGATACAATTCGAACAAAGGACTTAAAGACTATAAATTGTAAATCAAGCCACCAACGGATCAACCTAGAAGATTTGGACGAGGTGAACCAATTAAAGGTTCGATCACAATGAATAGCACTTTTTTGTAAAAACAACTAAGTACGCGGAAACAAAGATATGTGAAGCCGAGGAATTGTACTTAACGAGTTCTTTTAAAATAAAAAGCAACAAAACAAAAAAAGTTTTTGGGACAGACCCTTGCTTAAAGACATGATTACATTCATGTCTGATCTTCTTCCCCCGTCGAGCTGCTTGTTCCCGCCCCCGGCTGCACCGACGCCTCTTCAGCGAGCGCGACCTCGCGACCCTCCTCTATGAGACCCGCGACCTGTGGCTCGAACCCCTCGGGACGGACGCCCTCCCTGAGATTTTGGGCGTCTTCAACGGACAAGCTGGCGGTCATCGATCCGAACTGATCAAAAGGTGCCGCCGCCAGTGGCGTTACCTCCAACGGCGCAGCATCGCCGGCCACATGCGTGTCCACAAGAGCCAGAGCCGATTCGCAGTCGACCACGTCTTCGGGAGGCGGCGAATCGTCGAATCTCTTGGCTAGCTCATCCAGATCTAGCGAGGGAAGCGGCATGGCGGCCAACTTCGCTTCGGCTACGGGGAGGTCCTCGGCCATACTCGCCGCCTCCGCCTCGAGGTCGGGGTAAATCGCCCCTCGGATCCCAACCGGAAAATCCTGGTTTGCGCGGATCTCGCGACCTCGCGCTCTACCCGAGAGCGCCTCTTCAACAGCGAGGAGGTGGTCCCTCACCCGGTCGACCATCTTAACCCCGACGCCTTTGACGTCGCGCCCGGCTTCGTGAGAAGAAACTCGGAGATCGCGGTCTCGAAGTTCGAGGAGAGTCTCGTACTTCTTTGACACCGCCCGCGAACTCTCCTCCGTTGCGGTCAGCTCCCTCTCGAACCGAGAGCTTTTCTCCTCCGCGATCTCGGCCCTTTTCAGCATGAGGGCCACCTTGGCCTCCAGCGCAGCAGCCGCCACCTTCGCCTCGTCGCGCTGACGTCGGTAATCATCGACCTGCCTCAGCCGGTCGGCGTTCCTCTCAGACGCGATCCTCATGGTTTCGAGGGATCGCTCCGTCAGGGCCAGCTTTTCCTTGGCCCTCGTCAGGTCAGACTAGAGGGACCCCGGGTCGGTGAGCGTTTGTTCGTAACCACACAGCAGGCGGTTAAAAGACGTCGCCGACTGCCACATTACAAACACAAGGAATTAGTAAAAATTCCGAGATGGACACGAGAGCCTCGCGGCAAGCAAAATTTACGTACCTCAGCTATAGCGATCGAGTGGCGGGCGTACAAGTCCCTCACAGGCTCGCGCATATTCTCCAACGCGGGAATCTCCAGGCCTTGGTAGGAGAACGTGCGGAACAGGTTCGAGACGCACTCGCGATCTGAAAAGAGGCCAAGTCAGTTAGAAACCTACTTTTCTATCTAAGCAGAATAAATTGATCGGCCGCAGTAAGAAGGTTACCTCTCCGATTCTCCGCGTTGACGATCAGGAGCCGCTCCTCCGACCCCCGGGCACGGTTGGCCTCCGGCGCAGTAGAGCCTCGACCTGCCCCATC
Organism: Cochlearia excelsa; assembly: GCA_963556525.1. Classification (NCBI taxonomy): domain Eukaryota; kingdom Viridiplantae; phylum Streptophyta; class Magnoliopsida; order Brassicales; family Brassicaceae; genus Cochlearia; species Cochlearia excelsa. The sequence goes on along the minus strand of OY748327.1, from coordinate 29,381,141 downwards.
ACGGCGAGAAGTCTTTCGTTGCGGAGTCGTTCGGTCCGCGGTACTAGGAGAGACGGAGCGGTCCGAAAGGACCGGTGGGGGGCGCATGATCGGCTCTTTGGCCTTCACCGGGTCCGCGCTCCTGGAACTCGTCCTCTCACCAGCGCGAGGAGATGCATCCGCATCGTCGTCGCCTCTCTTCCTCTTCCTCCTTTCGAGGCTTTCCTCCTCTTCTTCTTCCTCCGCGCCATCCTCGAGGCGGGGCAGGGGAGCGATGGGGCCCAGCTCATCCGGAGTCCGCTGGAGGACCCAATCAGCCACTAGACTGACCTTGGGTTTTTCCCCGCTCGCCTTAAAAACCGAGATCTCCTCCTTTTTGATCTTGGCCAAGGCCGCGAGGCGGGCCTCCCTCTCTTTCTTCGCCCGATAAGTTGGGGGAGACGACTCCGCAGGCGGAGAAGCAGGCCCTCTGAGTGTCCGCTCTCTCAGGCGAGCACAGGCACCATGGATCCTATCCAGCGGGAAGGAATTCCACTTGGAGGAGGCTTCGACGGCGACCCGATAGAAATCCTCGAAGCGCGTGAGGTCGTCGAGCCGCGTTTGAGTTTCTGAAACAGAGAAAGATGTGTCAATTTCTAAAGAACCCTAAAAGGGGGTCAAGGCGGCGATCTTTTCTACACAATGAGAAATCGTCGGATTAAAGCATAAAATACTTACCGCAGGTCGCGGCCCATTTGTGACCGATGAACTCATGCATATCCCCGACGGAGGACTTCGTGATACGGAAGAAGAAATACCGGTCCATCCAGCCCGAATCCTTCTCCGGAAACCATACACCAAGTTCCCGTTGGTGTTGGGGTAAATAGCAAACGTCCCACTCGTCTTCGAGACGCGAACGCCGAATAGCTCCATCGCTCCGGAACGCCAAAGGCGAATCCGGTCTCCTCCGCCACCGTCGCGTGCACACAACACCGACCGGATAAAATTAGGCGAGCCGAGGGAAGGCGATCCCGAGCCGATACGGTAGAGTATCGGCGCCTCCGGATCGGAAGGACGACCTGCCCCGGAGAAGTACGCCTCGTAGGCGCGCGAGAATCCCGGGCGAACGCTCTCCGGCGATTCGCCCTCACGGGTAGCGCCAGTTCCACCGCTTCGGGAATCGTGCATGTGCGGCGTAGCAACTCAAGGGATTTCGCCGTCGAGAGTGTACTTTGGTAGGGGCCGAACTGGTCTCCGGCTTGAGTGACAATGCGTCTTGGTTCTGCGGGGGCCATTGTTTTCGTCGATTGGAAATCCGTAAGGTTTGGAAAAAGTTGGAGTTTTTCTTTTCTTTCTTTTCTCTAGAGGCTGCGAAAAGTTTGTGTTTGCAAGGATGAAGAAGAGCCTTTCCGTTTTCGCTCTATTTATTCAAATCAAATCAGAGGGGTGACGTCATCTGACGCTACGAAAACCGTGCCGCCACACCTTTTGGAAAATCGAATCATTACCCTTTTTAATATAAATTTAAATTATTAGGGTATCGTTTAGCGAGATACTCGGGATCGGAAAAGATCTAATTGGCGGATTTTCCTCTTAGCAATCAAGGGGTTCGCTTCTCCGCGTTTCGGTTCGGCAAGAAGACTTTTGGAATCCGCGAAGATCTAATCAGCGACCTTCTTCCCCCCAGCAATCAAAGAGTCCGCTTATCTAAGTCCGATGAGTTCGACGAGAAAACATCGAACTTAAGGGGCCTTCTGTTGGTGTCCGAATTAATATATGGGCCCATTAATGACGTGGATCGAGGCCCAGCGTGAATTTAAGTCTGCGTCCCTAAAAGGGCCTAAAAGTGGATGGGCCGAAGAGGGCTCATATTCGACTACTATCGTTCGACAAGAAGATGAGGGGAGGTGAGCAGACTTCGGCGGTTAAAGAGATCGATGACGACATAACGGTCGTCTTAAATGCATTTAATCCGTGTTAATGGGCCAAGGCTTAAATGCCCTTATTTGTAAATCATAGTATAAATAGTAGAAGAAAGCAAGGGAAAAGAGAGGTCTAATTCCCAAGAAAGAACCCATATTATCTTATTTGAATAAACTTCTCTTATACTTTTCTTTGCCTTCGTTTTCCTTTGCTACTTTGATCTATTGAGCCTCCGATTCCCAGCTTCTTATCTTATTCGAATCATCGTACCCACAATTGTTAGACGTTTCATAAGTTCGTCAAACTTGTACAAAGCTGATAGAGACACTTATAAGCACTCATGTTGCATGAAACTTGGTTTAGAGTGCTAGAAACGAGTTGTTAGATGTTTCATTAGTTCGTCAACCTTGTACAAAGCTCATTGAGACACTTATAAGAACTCATGTTGAAAGTGTCCTAGAAACCGCATTGTAAGATGTTTCACAAGTTCATCAAACTAGTACAAAGCTCATTGAGACACTTATAAGCACTCGTGTTGCATGACACTTCGTTTAGAGTCTTATAAACCACGTTGTTAGATGTTTCATAAGTTCGTCAAACTTGTACAAAGCTCATTGAGACATTTATAAGCACTCATGTTGCATAAAACTTGGTTTAGAGTCTTAGAAACGCGTTGTTAGATGTTTCATAAGTTCGTCAAAATTGTACAAAGCTCATTGAGACACTTATAAGCACTCATAATGCATAAAACTTGGTTTAGAGTACTAGCATCCACATTGTTAGACGTTTCATAAGTTCGTTAAACTAGTACAAAGATCATTGAGACACTTATAAGACCTCAGGTTGCATGAAACTTAGTTTAGAGTACTAGAAACGGCATTGTTAGATGTTTCATAAGTTCGTCGAACTTGTACAAAGTTCATTGAGACACTTATAAGCACTCATGTTACATGAAACTTGGTTTAGTGTCCTAGAAACGCCTTGTTAGATATATCATTAATTCGTCAAACTTGTACAAAGCTCATTGAGACACTTATAAGAACTCATGTTGAAAGAAACTTCTTTTAGAGTCCTAGAAACCGCGTTGTTAGATGTTTCATAAGTTCGTCAAACTAGTACAAAGCTCATTGAGACACTTATAAGCACTCATGTTGCATGAAACTAAGTTTAGAGTCCTGGAAACCGCGTTGTTAGATGTTTCATAAGTTCGTCACACTTGTACAAAGCTCATTGAAACACTTATAAGCAGTCATGTTGCATGAAACTTGGTTTAGAGTCCTAGAAACCGCGTTGTAAGATGTTTCATAAGTTCGTCAAACTAGTACAAAGCTCATTGAGACACTTATAAGTACTCTTGTTGCATGACACTTCGTTTACGTCTTAGAAACCGCGTTGTTAGATGTTTCATAAGTTTGTCAAACTTGTACAAAGCTCATTGAAACACTTATAAGCACTCATGTTGCATAAAACTTGGTTTAGAGTCCTAGCAACCACATTGATAGACGTTTCATAAGTTCGTCAAACTTGTACAAAGCTGATTGAGAAACTTATAAGCACTCATGTTGCATGAAACTTGGTTTAGAGTCCTAGAAACTCGTTGTTAGATGTTTCATTAGTTCGTCAAACTTGTAGAAAAGCTCATTGAGACACTTATAAGAACTCATGTTGAAAGAAACTTGGTTTAGAGTCCTAGAAATCGCGTTGTTAGATGTTTCATAAGTTCGTCAAACTAGTACAAAACTCATTGAGACACTTGTAAGCACTCATGTTGCATGAAACTTAGTTTAGACTCCTAGAAACGGCATTGTTAGATGTTTCATAAGTTCGTCACACTTGTACAAAGCTCATTGAGACAATTATAAGCACTCATGTTGCATGAAACTTGGTTTAGAGTCCTAGAAACCGCGTTGTAAGATGTTTCATAAATTTGTCGAACTAGTACAAAGCTCATTGAGACACTTATAAGCACTCATGTTGCATGACACTTCGTTTAGAGTCTTAGATACCGCGTTGTTAGATGTTTCATAAGTTCGTTAAACTTGTACAAAGCTCATTGAGACATTTATAAGCACTCATGTTGCATAAAACTTGGTTTAGAGTCCTAGAAACGCGTTGTTAGATGTTTCATAAGCTCGTCAAACTTGTATAAAGCTCATTGAAACACTTATAAGCACTCATGTTGCATAAAACTTGGTTTAGAGTCCTGGCAACCACATTGTTAGACGTTTCATAAGTTTGTCAAACTTGTACAAAGCTGATTGAGAAACTTATAAGCACTCATGTTGCATTAAACTTGGTTTAGAGTCCTAGAAACGCGTTGTTAGATGTTTCATTAGTTCGTCAAACTTGAACAAAGCTCATTGAGACACTTATAAGAACTCATGTTGAAAGAAACTTGGTTTAGAGTCCTAGAAATCGTGTTGTTAGATGTTTCATAAGTTCGTCAAACTAGTACAAAGCTCATTGAGACACTTATAAGCACTCATGTTGCATGAAACTTAGTTTAGATTCCTAGAAACCGCATTGTTAGATGTTTCATAAGTTCGTAAAACTTGTACAAACCTCATTGAGACACTTATAAGAACTCATGGTGCCTGAAACTTGGTTTAGAGTTCTAGAAACCACGTTGTAAGATGTTTCATAAGTTCGTCAAATTAGTACAAAGCTCATTGAGACTCTTATAAGCACTCATGTTGCATGACACTTCGTTTAGAGTCTTAGAAACCGCGTTGTTAGATTTTTTCATAAGTTTGTCAAACTTGTACAAAGCTCATTGAGTCACTTATAAGCACTCAAGTTGCATAAAACTTGGTTTAGAGTCCTAGAAACGCGTGGTTAGATGTTTCATCCTTTCGTCAAACTTGTACAAAGCTCATTGAAACACTTATAAGCACTCATGTTGCATAAAACTTGGTTTAGAGTCCTAGCAACCACATTGTTAGACGTTTCAAAAGTTCGTCAAATTTGTACAAAGCTCATTGAGACACTTTATAAGCACTCGTGTTACATGAAACTTGGTTTAGAGTACTAGAAACCGCGTTGTAAGATGTTTCATAAGTTCGTCAAACTAGTACAAAGCTCATTGAGACACTTATAAGCACTCATGTTGCATGAAACTTCATTTAGAGTCCTAGAAACCGCGTTGTTAGATGTTTCATAAGTTCGCCAAACTTGTACAAAGCTCATTGAGACCCTTATAAGCACTCATGTTCCATGAAACTTAGTTTAGAGTCCTAGAAACCGCGTTGTTAGATGTTTCATAATTTCGTTGAACTTGTACAAAGCTCATTGAGACACTTATAAGCACTCATGTTGCATGAAACTTGGTTTAGAGTACTAGAAACCGCGTTGTTAGATGTTTCATAAGTTCGTCGAACTAGTACAAAGCTCATTGAGACACTTATAAGCACTCATGTTGCATGAAACTTGGTTTAGAGCCCTAGAAACGAGTTGTTAGATGTTTCTTAAGTTCGTCAATCTTGTACAAAGCTCATTGAGACACTTATAAGACCTCATGTTGCCTGAAACTTGGTTTAGAGTTCTAGAAACCACGTTGCAAGATGTTTCATAAGTTCGTCAAACTAGTACAAAGCTCATTGAGAAACTTATAAGCACTCATGTTGCATGCCACTTCGTTTAGAGTCTTAGAAACCGCTCTGTTAGATATTTCATAAGTTCGTCAAACTTGTACAAAGCTCATTGAGAAACTTATAAGCACTAATGTTGCATAAAACTTGGTTTAGAGTCCTAGAAACGTGTTGTTAGATGTTTCATAAGTTCGTCAAACTTGAACAAAGCTCATTGAGACACTTATAAGAACTCATGTTGAAAAAACTTAGTTTAGAGTCCTACAAACCGCGTTGTTAGATGTTTCATAAGTTCGTCAAACTAGTACAAAGCTCATTAATACACTTATAAGTACTCATGTTGCATGAAACTTAGTTTAGAGTCCTAGAAACCGCGTTGTTAGATGTTTCATAAGTTCGTCGAACTTGTACAAAGCTCATTGAGACACTTTTAAGCACTCATGTTGCATGAAACTTGGTTTAGAGTCCTAGAAACCGCGTTGTAAGATGTTTCATAAGTTCGTCAAACTAGTACAAAGCTCATTGAGACACTTATAAGCACTCATGTTGCATGACACTTCGTTTAGAATCTTAGAAACCGCGTTGTTAGATGTTTAATAAGTTCGTAAAACTAGTACAAAGCTCATTGAGACACTTATAAGCACTCATGTTGCATGACACTTCGTTTAGAGTCTTAGAAACCGCGTTGTTAGATGTATCATAAGTTCGTCAAACTTGTACAAAACTCATTGAGACACTTATAAGCACTCATGTTGCATGAAACTTGGTTTAGAGCCCTAGAAACGAGTTGGTAGATGTTTCTTAAGTTCGTCAAACTTGTACAAAGCTCATTGAGACACTTATAAGCACTCATGTTGCATGAAACTTGGTTTAGAGTCTTAGAAATCGCGTTGTTAGATGTTTCATAAGTTTGTCGAACTTGTACAAAGCTCATTGAGACACTTATAAGCACTCATGTTGCATGAAACTTGGTTTAGAGTCCTAGAAAACGCGTTGTAAGATGTTTCATAAGTTCGTCAAACTAGTACAAAGCTCATTGAGACACTTATAAGCATTCATGTTGCATGACACTTCGTTTAGAGTCTTAGAAACCGCGTTGTTAGATGTTTCATAAGTTCGTCAAACTTGTACAAAACTCATTGAGACACTTATAAGCACTCATGTTGCATGAAACTTGGTTTACAGCCCTAGAAACGAGTTGTTAGATGTTTCTTAAGTTCGTCAAACTTGTACAAAGCTCATTGAGACACTTATAAGCACTCATGTTGCATGAAATTTGGTTTAGAGTCCTAGAAACGAGTTGTTAGATGTTTCATAAGTTCGTCAAACTTGTACAAAGCTCATTGAGACACTTATAAGCACTCATGTTGTATGCCACTTCGTTTAGAGTCTTAGAAACCGCTTTGTTAGATGTTTCATAAGTTCGTCAAACTTGTACAAAGCTCATTGAGACACTTATAAGCACTAATGTTGCATAAAACTTGGTTTAGAGTCCTAGAAACGCGTTGTTAGATGTTTCATAAGTTCGTCAAACTTGAACAAAGCTCATTGAGACACTTATAAGAACTCATGTTGAAAGAAACTTAGTGTAGAGTCCTACAAACCGCGTTGTTAGATGTTTCATAAGTTCGTCAAACCAGTACAAAGTTCATTAATACACTTATAAGTACTCATGTTGCATGAAACTTAGTTTAGAGTCCTAGAAACCGCGTTGTTAGATGTTTCATAAGTTCGGCGAACTTGTACAAAGCTCATTGAGACACTTTTAAGCACTCATGTTGCATGAAACTTGGTTTAGAGTCCTAGAAACCGCGTTGTAAGATGTTTCATAAGTTCGTCGAACTAGTACAAAGCTCATTGAGACACTTATAAGCACTCATGTTGCATGACACTTCGTTTAGAGTCTTAGAAACCGCGTTGTTAGATGTTTCATAAGTTCGTCAAACTTGTACAAAACTCATTGAGACACTTATAAGCACTCATGTTGCATGAAACTTGGTTTAGAGCCCTAGAAACGAGTTGGTAGATGTTTCTTAAGTTCGTCAAACTTGTACAAAGCTCATTGAGACACTTATAAGCACTCATGTTGCATGAAACTTGGTTTAGAGTCCTAGAAATCGGGTTGTTAGATATTTCATAAGTTTGTCGAACTTGTACAAAGCTCATTGAGACACTTATAAGCACTCATGTTGCATGAAACTTGGTTTAGAGTCCTAGAAAACGCGTTGTAAGATGTTTCATAAGTTCGTCAAACTAGTACAAAGCTCATTGAGACACTTATAAGCATTCATGTTGCATGACACTTCGTTTAGAGTCTTAGAAACCGCGTTGTTAGATGTTTCATAAGTTCGTCAAACTTGTACAAAACTCATTGAGACACTTATAAGCACTCATGTTGCATGAAACTTGGTTTAGAGCCCTAGAAACGAGTTGTTAGATGTTTCTTAAGTTCGTCAAACTTGTACAAAGCTCATTGAGACACTTATAAGCACTCATGTTGCATGAAACTTGGTTTAATTTAGAGTCCTAGAAACGAGTTGTTAGATGTTTCATAAGTTCGTCAAACTTGTACAAAGCTCATTGAGACACTTATAAGCACTCATGTTGCATGCCACTTCGTTTAGAGTCTTAGAAACCGCTTTGTTAGATGTTTCATAAGTTCGTCAAACTTGTACAAAGCTCATTGAGACACATATAAGCACTAATGTTGCATAAAACTTGGTTTAGAGTCCTAGAAACGCGTTGTTAGATGTTTCATAAGTTCGTCAAACTTGAACAAAGCTCATTGAGACACTTATAAAAACTTATGTTGAAAGAAACTTAGTTTAGAGTCCTACAAACCGCGTTGTTAGATGTTTCATAAGTTCGTCATACTAGTACAAAGTTCATTAATACACTTATAAGTACTCATGTTGCATGAAACTTAGTTTAGAGTCCTAGAAACCGCGTTGTTAGATGTTTCATAAGTTCGTCGAACTTGTACAAAGCTCATTGAGACACTTTTAAGCACTCATGTTGCATGCCACTTCGTTTAGAGTCTTAGAAACAGCTTTGTTAGATGTTTCATAAGTTCGTCAAACTTGTACAAAGCTCATTGAGACACTTATAAGACTAATGTTGCATAAAACTTGGTTTAGAGTCCTAGAAACGCGTTGTTAGATGTTTCATAAGTTCGTCAAACTTGAACAAAGCTCATTGAGACACTTATAAGAACTCATGTTGAAAGAAACTTAATTTAGAGTCCTACAAACCGCGTTGTTAGATGTTTCATAAGTTCGTCAAACTAGTACAAAGCTCATTAATACACTTATAAGTACTCATGTTGCATGAAACTTAGTTTAGAGTCCTAGAAACCGCGTTGTTAGATGTTTCATAAGTTCGGCGAACTTGTACAAAGCTCATTGAGACACTTTTAAGCACTCATGTTGCACGAAACTTGGTTTAGATTCCTAGAAACCGCGTTGTAAGATGTTTCATAAGTTCGTCGAACTAGTACAAAGCTCATTGAGACACTTATAAGCACTCATGTTGCATGACACTTCGTTTAGAGTCTTAGAAACCGCGTTGTTAGATGTTTCATAAGTTCGTCAAACTTGTACAAAATTCATTGAGACACTTATAAGCACTCATGTTGCATGAAACTTGGTTTAGAGCCCTAGAAACGAGTTGTTAGATGTTTCTTAAGTTCGTCAAACTTGTACAAAGCTCATTGAGACACTTATAAGCACTCATGTTGCATGAAACTTGGTTTAGAGACCTAGAAACGAGTTGTTAGATGTTTCATAAGTTCGTCAAACTTGTACAAAGCTCATTGAGACACTTATAAGCACTCATGTTGCATGCCACTTCGTTTAGAGTCTTAGAAACCGCTTTGTTAGATGTTTCATAAGTTCGTCAAACTTGTACAAAGCTCATTGAGACACTTATAAGACTAATGTTGCATAAAACTTGGTTTAGAGTCCTAGAAACGCGTTGTTAGATGTTTCATAAGTTCGTCAAACTTGAACAAAGCTCATTGAGACACTTATAAGAACTCATGTTGAAAGAAACTTAGTTTAGAGTCCTACAAACTGCGTTGTTAGATGTTTCATAAGTTCGTCAAACTAGTACAAAGCTCATTATACACTTATAAGTACTCATGTTGCATGAAACTTAGTTTAGAGTCCTAGAAACCGCGTTGTTAGATGTTTCATAAGTTCGTCGAACTTGTACAAAGCTCATTGAGACACATTTAAGCACTCATGTTGCATGAAACTTGGTTTAGAGTCCTAGAAACCGCGTTGTAAGATGTTTCATAAGTTCGTCAAACTAGTACAAAGCTCATTGAGACACTTATAAGCACTCATGTTGCATGGCACTTCGTTTAGAGTCTTAGAAACCGCGTTGTTAGATGTTTCATAAGTTCGTAAAAGTAGTACAAAGCACATTGAGACACTTATAAGCACTCATGTTGCATGAAACTTAGTTTAGAGTCCTAGAAATTGCGTTGTTAGATGTTTCATAAGTTTGTCGAACTTGTACAAAGCTCATTGAGACACTTATAAGCACTCATGTTGCATGAAACTTGGTTTAGAGTCCTAGAAAACGCGTTGTAAGATGTTTCATAAGTTCGTCAAACTAGTACAAAGCTCATTGAGACACTTATAAGTACTCTTGTTGCATGACACTTCGTTTAGAGTCTTAGAAACCGCGTTGTTAGATGTTTCATAAGTTCGTCAAACTTGTACAAAGCTCATTGAGACACTTATAAGCACTCATGTTGCATAAAACTTGGTTTAAAGTCCTAAAAACGCGTTGTTAGATGTTTCATAAGTTCGTCAAACTTGTATAAAGCTCATTGAAACACTTATAAACACTCATGTTGCATAAAACTTGGTTTAGAGTCCTAGCAACCACATTGTTAGACGTTTCATAAGTTCGTCAAACTTGTACAAAGCTGATTGAGAAACTTATAAGCACTCATGTTTCATGAAACTTGGTTTAGAGTCCTAGAAACGCGTTGTTAGATGTTTCATTAGTTCGTCAAACTTGTACAAAGCTCATTGGGACACTTATAAGAACTCATGTTGAAAGAAACTTGGTTTAGAGTCCTAGAAACCGCGTTGTTAGATGTTTCATAAGTTCGTAAAACTAGTACAAAGCTCATTGAGACACTTGTAAGCACTCATGTTGCATGAAACTTAGTTTAGACTCCTAGAAACGACATTGTTAGATGTTTCATAAGTTCGTCACACTTGTACAAAGCTCATTGAGACACTTATAAGCACTCATATTGTTGCATGAAACTTGGTTTAGAGTCCTAGAAACCGCGTTGTAAGATGTTTCATAAATTTGTCGAACTAGTACAAAGCTCATTGAGACACTTATAAGTACTCATGTTGCATGACACTTCGTTTAGAGTCTTACAAACCGCGTTGTTAGATGTTTCATAAGTTCGTCAAATTTTTACAAAGCTCATTGAGACACTTATAAGCACTCGTGTTGCATAAAACTTGGTTTAGAGTCCTAAAAACGCGTTGTTAGATGTTTCATAAGTTCGTCAAACTTGTATAAAGCTCATTGAAACACTTATAAGCACTCATGTTGCATAAAACTTGGTTTAGAGTCCTAGCAACCACATTGTTAGACGTTTCATAAGTTCGTCAAACTTGTACAAAGCTGATTGAGAAACTTATAAGCACTCATGTTGCATTAAACTTGGTTTAGAGTCCTAGAAACGCGTTGTGAGATGTTTCATTAGTTCGTCAAACTTGTACAAAGCTTATTGAGACACTTATAAGAACTCATGTTGAAAGAAACTTGGTTTAGAGTCCTAGAAACCGTGTTGTTAGATGTTTCATAAGTTCGTCAAAGTAGTACAAAGCTCATTGAGACACTTATAAGTACTCATGTTGTATGAAACTTAGTTTAGATTCCTAGAGACCGAGTTGTTAGATGTTTCATAAGTTCGTAAAACTTGTACAAAGCCCATTGAGACACTTATAAGAACTCATGTTGCCTGAAACTTGGTTTAGAGTTCTAGAAACCACGTTGTAAGATGTTTCATAAGTTCGTCAAACTAGTACAAAGCTCATTGAGACACTTATAAGCACTCATGTTGCATGACACTTCGTTTAGAGTCTTAGAAACCGCGTTGTTAGATGTTTCATAAGTTCGTCAAACTTGTACAAAGCTCATTGAGACCCTTATAAGCACTCATGTTCCATGAAACTTAGTTTAGAGTACTAGAAACCGCGTTGTTAGATGTTTCATAAGTTCGTTGAACTTGTACAAAGCTCATTGAGACACTTCTAAGCACTCATGTTGCATGAAACTTGGTTTAGAGTCCTAGAAACCGCGTTGTTAGATGTTTCATAAGTTCGTCGAACTAGTACAAAGCTCATTGAGACACTTATAAGCACTCATGTTGCATGAAACTTGGTTTAGAGCCCTAGAAACGAGTTGTTAGATGTTTCTTAAGGTCGTCAATCTTGTACAAAGCTCATTGAGACACTTATAAGCACTCATGTTGCATGAAACTTGGTTTAGAGTCCTAGAAACGAGTTGTTAGATGTTTCATAACTTCGTCAAACTAGTACAAAGCTCATTGAGACACTTATAAGCACTCATGTTGCATGCCACTTCGTTTAGAGTCTTAGAAACCGCTTTGTTAGATGTTTCATAAGTTCGTCAAACTTGTACAAAGCTCATTGAGAAACTTATAAGCACTAATGTTGCATAAAACTTGGTTTACAGTCATAGAAACGCGTTGTTAGATGTTTCATAAGTTCGTCAAACTTGAACAAAGCTCATTGAGACACTTATAAGAACTCATGTTGAAAGAAACTTAGTTTAGAGTCCTACAAACCGCGTTGTTAGATGTTTCATAAGTTCGTCAAACTAGTACAAAGCTCATTAATACACTTATAAGTACTCATGTTGCATGAAACTTAGTTTAGAGTCCTAGAAACCGCGTTGTTAGATGTTTCATAAGTTTGTCGAACTTGTACAAAGCTCATTGAGACACTTTTAAGCACTCATGTTGCATGAAAATTGGTTTAGAGTCCTAGAAACCGCGTTGTAAGATGTTTGATAAGTTCGTCAAACTAGTACAAAGCTCAATGAGACACTTATAAGTACTCATGTTGCATGACACTTGGTTTAGAGTCCTAGAAACCGCGTTGTAAGATGTTTCATAACTTCGTCAAACTAGTACAAAGCTCATTGAGACACTTATAAGCACTCATGTTGCATGACACTTCGTTTAGTCTTAGAAACCGCGTTGTTAGATGTTTCATAAGCTCGTAAAACTATTACAAAGCTCATTGAGACAATTATAAGCACTCATGTTGCATGACACTTGGTTTAGAGTCCTAGAAACCGCGTTGTAAGATGTTTCATAACTTCGTCAAACTAGTACAAAGCTCATTGAGACACTTATAAGCACTCATGTTGCATGACACTTCGTTTAGTCTTAGAAACCGCGTTGTTAGATGTTTCATAAGCTCGTAAAACTATTACAAAGCTCATTGAGACAATTATAAGCACTCATGTTGCATGACACTTCGTTTAGAGTCTTAGAAACCGCGTTGTTAGATGTTTCATAAGTTCGTCAAACTTGTACAAAACTCATTGAGACACTTATAAGCACTCATGTTGCATGAAACTTGGTTTAGAGCCCTAGAAACGAGTTGTTAGATGTTTCTTAAGTTCGTCAAACTTGTACAAAGCTCATTGAGACACTTATAAGCAGTCATGTTGCATGAAACTTGGTTTAGAGTCCTAGAAACGAGTTGTTAGATGTTTCATAAGTTTGCCAAACTTGTACAAAGCTCATTGAGACACTTATAAGCACTCATGTTGCATGCCACTTCGTTTAGAGTCTTAGAAACCGCTTTGTTAGATGTTTCATAAGTTCGTCAAACTTGTACAAAGCTCATTGAGACACTTATAAGCACTAATGTTGCATAAAACTTGGTTTAGAGTCCTAGAAACGCGTTGTTAGATGTTTCATAAGTTCGTCAAACTTGAACAAAGCTCATTGAGACACTTATAAGAACTCATGTTGAAAGAAACTTAGTTTAGAGTCCTACAAACCGCGTTGTTAGAAGTTTCATAAGTTTGTCGAACTTGTACAAAGCTCCTTGAGACACTTATAAGCACTTATGTTGCATGAAACTTGGTTTAGAGTCCTAGAAAACGCGTTGGAAGATGTTTCATAAGTTCGTCAAACTAGTACAAAGCTCATTGAGACACTTATAAGTACTCTTGTTGCATGACACTTCGTTTAGAGTCTTAGAAACCGCGTTGTTAGATGTTTCATAAGTTCGTCAAACTTGTACAAAGCTCATTGAGACACTTATAAGCACTCATGTTCCATAAAACTTGGTTTAAAGTCCTAAAAACGCGTTGTTAGATGTTTCATAAGTTCGTCAAACTTGTATAAAGCTCATTGAAACACTTATAAACACTCATGTTGCATAAAACTTGGCTTAGAGTCCTAGCAACCACATTGTTAGACGTTTCATAAGTTCGTCAAACTTGTACAAAGCTGATTGAGAAACTTATAAGCATTCATGTTTCATGAAACTTGGTTTAGAGTCCTAGAAACGCGTTGTTAGATGTTTCATTAGTTCATCAAACTTGTACAAAGCTCATTGGGACACTTATAAGAACTCATGTTGAAAGAAACTTGGTTTAGAGTCCTAGAAACCGCATTGTTAGATGTTTCATAAGTTCGTCAAACTAGTACAAAGCTCATTGAGACACTTGTAAGCACTCATGTTGCATAAAACTCGGTTTAGAGTCCTAGAAACGCGTTGTTAGATGTTTCATAAGTTCGTCACACTTGTACAAAGCTCATTGAGACACTTGTAAGCACTCATGTTGCATGAAACTTAGTTTAGACTCCTAGAAACGACATTGTTAGATGTTTCATAAGTTCGTCAAACTTGTACAAAGCTCGTTGAGACACTTATAAGCACTCATATTTTTGCATGAAACTTGGTTTAGAGTCCTAGAAACCGCGTTGTAAGATGTTTCATAAATTTGTCGAACTAGTACAAAGCTCATTGAGACACTTATAAGTACTCATGTTACATGACACTTCGTTTTGAGTCTTACAAACCGCGTTGCTAGATGTTTCATAAGTTCGTCAAACTTGTACAAAGATCATTGAGACACTTATAAGCACTCATGTTGCATAAAACTTGGTTTAGAGTCCTAAAAACGCGTTGTTAGATGTTTCATAAGTTCGTCAAACTTGTATAAAGCTCATTGAAACACTTATAAGCACTCATGTTGCATAAAACTTGGTTTAGAGTCCTAGCAACCACATTGTTAGACGTTTCATAAGTTCGTCAAACTTGTACAAAGCTGATTGAGAAACTTATAAGCACTCATGTTGCATTAAACTTGGTTTAGAGTCCTAGAAACGCGTTGTTAGATGTTTCATTAGTTCGTCAAACTTGTACAAAGCTCATTGAAACACTTATAAGAACTCATGTTGAAAGAAACTTGGTTTAGAGTCCTAGAAACCGTGTTGTTAGATGTTTCATAAGTTCGTCAAAGTAGTACAAAGCTCATTGAGACACTTATAAGCTCTCATGTTGCATGAAACTTAGTTTAGATTCCTAGAAACCGCGTTGTTAGATGTTTCATAAGTTCGTAAAACTTGTACAAAGCTCATTGAGACACTTATAAGAACTCATGTTGCCTGAAACTTGGTTTAGAGTTCTAGAAACCACGTTGTAAGATGTTTCATAAGTTCGTCAAACTAGTACAAAGCTCATTGAGACACTTATAAGCACTCATGTTGCATGACACTTCGTTTAGAGTCTTAGAAACCGCGTTGTTAGATGTTTCATAAGTTCGTCAAACTTGTACAAAGCTCATTGAGACACTTATAAGCACTCATGTTGCATAAAACTTGGTTTAGAGTCCTAGAAACGCGTTGTTAGATGTTTCATAAGTTCGTCAAACTTGTACAAAGCTCATTGAAACACTTATAAGCACTCATGTTGCATAAAACTTGGTTTAGAGTCCTAGCAACCACATTGTTAGACGTTTCATAAGTTCGTCAAATTTGTACAAAGCTCATTGAGACACTTTATAAGCACTCATGTTGCATTAAACTTGGTTTAGAGTACTAGAAATCGCGTTGTAAGATGTTTCATAAGTTCGTCAAACTAGTACAAATCTCATTGAGACACTTATAAGCACTCATGTTGCATGAAACTTCGTTTAGAGTCCTAGAAACCGCGTTGTTAGATGTTTCTTAAGTTCTTCAAACTTGTACAAAGCTCATTGAGACACTTATAAGCACTCATGTTCCATGAAACTTAGTTTAGAGTCCTAGAAACCACGTTGTTAGATGTTTCATAAGTTCGTTGAACTTGTACAAAGCTCATTGAGACACTTATAAGCACTCATGTTGCATGAAACTTGGTTTAGAGTCCTAGAAACCGCGTTGTTAGATGTTTCATAAGTTCGTCGAACTAGTACAAAGCTCATTGAGACACTTATAAGCACTCATGTTGCATGAAACTTGGTTTAGAGCCCTAGAAACGAGTTGTTAGATGTTTCTTAACTTCGTCAATCTTGTACAAAGCTCATTGAGACACGAGATAAGCACTCATGTTGCATGAAACTTGGTTTAGAGTCCTAGAAACGAGTTGTTAGATGTTCCATAAGTTCGTCAAACTAGTACTAAGCTCATTGAGACACTTATAAGCACTCATGTTGCATGCCACTTCGTTTAGAGTCTTAATAACCACTTTGTTAGATGTTTCATAAGTTCGTCAAACTTGTACAAATCTCATTGAGACACTTATAAGCACTAATGTTGCATAAAACTTGGTTTAGAGGCCTAGAAACCCGTTGTTAGATGTTTCATAAGTTCGTCAAACTTGAACTAAGCTCATTGAGACACTTATAAGAACTCATGTTGAAAGAAACTTAGTTTAGAGTCCTACAAACCGCGTTGTTAGATGTTTCATAAGTTCGTCAAACTAGTACAAAGCTCATTAATACACTTATAAGTACTCATGTTGCATGAAACTTAATTTAGAGTCCTAGAAACCGCGTTGTTAGAAGTTTCATAAGTTCGTCGAACTTGTACAAAGCTCATTGAGACACTTTTAAGCACTCATGTTGCATGACACTTGGTTTAGAGTCCTAGAAACCGCGTTGTAAGATGTTTCATAAGTTCGTCAAACTAGTACAAAGCTCATTGAGACACTTATAAGCACTCATGTTGCATGACACTTCGTTTAGAGTCTTAGAAACCGCGTTGTTAGATGTTTCATAAGTTCGTAAAACTAGTACAAAGCTCATTGAGACAATTATAAGCACTCATGTTGCATGACACTTCGTTTAGAGTCTTAGAAACCGCGTTGTTAGATGTTTCATAAGTTCGTCAAACTTGTACAAAACTCATTGAAACACTTATAAGCACTCATGTTGCATGAAACTTGGTTTAGAGCCCTAGAAACGAGGTGTTAGATGTTTCTTAAGTTCGTCAAACTTGTACAAAGCTCATTGAGACACTTATAAGCACTCATGTTGCATGAAACTTGGTTTAGAGTCCTAGAAACGAGTTGTTAGATGTTTCATAAGTTCGCCAAACTTGTACAAAGCTCATTGAGACACTTATAAGCACTCATGTTGCATGCCACTTCGTTTAGAGTCTTAGAAACCGCTTTGTTAGATGTTTCATAAGTTCGTCAAACTTGTACAAAGCTCATTGAGACACTTATAAGGACTAATGTTGCATAAAACTTGGTTTAGAGTCCTAGAAACGCGTTGTTAGATGTTTCATAAGTTCGTCAAACTTGAACAAAGCTCATTGAGACACTTATAAGAACTCATGTTGAAAGAAACTTAGTTTAGAGTCCTACAAACCGCGTTGTTAGATGTTTCATAAGTTCGTCAAACTAGTACAAAGCTCATTAATACACTTATAAGTACTCATGTTGCATGAAACTTAGTTTAGAGTTCTAGAAACGAGTTGTTAGATGTTTCTTAAGTTCGTCAAACTTGTACAAAGCTCATTGAGACACTTATAAGCACTCATGTTGCATGAAACTTGGTTTAGAGTCCTAGAAACGAGTTGTTAGATGTTTCATAAGTTCGTCAAACTTGTACAAAGCACATTGAGACACTTATAAGCACTCATGTTGCATGCCACTTCGTTTAGAGTCTTAGAAACCGCTTTGTTAGATGTTTCATAAGTTCGTCAAACTTGTACAAAGCTCATTGAGACACTTATAAGCACTAATGTTGCATAAAACTTGGTTTAGAGTCCTAGAAACGCGTTGTTAGATCTTTCATAAGTTCGTCAAACTTGAACAAAGCTCATTGAGACACTTATAAGAACTCATGTTGAAAGAAACTTAGTTTAGAGTCCTACAAACCGCGTTGTTAGATGTTTCATAAGTTCGTCAAACTAGTACAAAGCTCATTAATACACTTATAAGTACTCATGTTGCATGAAACTTAGTTTAGAGTCCTAGAAACCGCGTTGTTAGATGTTTCATAAGTTCGTCGAACTAGTACAAAGCTCATTGAGACACTTTTAAGCACTCATGTTGCATGAAACTTGGTTTAGAGTCCTAGAAACCGCGTTGTAAGATGTTTCATAAGTTCTTCAAACTAGTACTAAGCTCATTGAGACACTTATAAGCACTCATGTTGCATGCCACTTCGTTTAGAGTCTTAGAAACCGCGTTGTTAGATGTTTCATAAATTCGTAAAACTAGTACAAATCTCATTGAGACACTTATAAGCACTCATGTTGCATGAAACTTAGTTTAGAGTCCTAGAAATCGCGTTGTTAGATGTTTCATAAGTTTGTCGAACTTGTACAAAGCTCATTGAGACACTTATAAGAACTCATGTTGCATGAAACTTGGTTTAGAGTCCTAGAAAATGAGTTGTAAGATGTTTCATAAGTTCGTCAAACTAGTAAAATGCTCATTGAGACACTTATAAGTACTCTTGTTGCATGACACTTCGTTTAGAGTCTTAGAAACCGCGTTGTTAGATGTTTCATAAGTTCGTCAAACTTGTACAAATCTCATTGAGACACTTATAAGCACTCATGTTGCATAAAACTTGGTTTAGAGTCCTAAAAACGCGTTGTTAGATGTTTCCTAAGTTCGTCAAACTTGTATAAAGCTCATTGAAACAATTATAAACACTCATGTTGCATAAAACTTGGTTTAGAGTCCTAGCAACCACATTGTTAGACGTTTCATAAGTTCGTCAAACTTGTACAAAGCTTATTGAGAAACTTATAAGCACTCATGTTTCATGAAACTTGGTTTAGAGTCCTATAAACGCGTTGTTAGATGTTTCATTAGTTCGTCAAACTTGTACAAAGCTCATTGGGACACTTATAAGACCTCATGTTGGAAGAAACTTGATTTAGAGTCCTAGAAACCGCGTTGTTAGATGTTTCATAAGTTCGTCAAACTAGTACAAAGCTCATTGAGACACTTGTAAGCACTCATGTTGCATGAAACTTAGTTTAGACTCCTAGAAACGGCATTGTTAGATGTTTCATAAGTTCGTCACACTTGTACAAAGCTCATTAAGACACTTATAAGCACTCATATTGTTGCATGAAACTTGGTTTAGAGTTCTAGAAACCGCGTTGTAAGATGTTTCATAAATTTGTCGAACTAGTAAAAAGCTCATTGAGACACTTATAAGTACTCATGTTGCATGACACTTTGTTTAGAGTCTTACAAACCGCGTTGTTAGATGTTTCATAAGTTCGTCAAACTTGTACAAAGCTCATTGAGACACTTATAAGCACTCATGTTGCATAAAACTTGGTTTAGAGTCCTAAAAACGCGTTGTTAGATGTTTCATAAGTTCGTCAAACTTGTATAAAGCTCATTGAAACACTTATAAGCACTCATGTTGCATAAAACTTGGTTTAGAGTCCTAGCAACCACATTGTTAGACGTTTCATAAGTTCGTCAAACTTGTACAAAGCTGATTGAGAAACTTATAAGCACTCATGTTGCATTAAACTTGGTTTAGAGTCCTAGAAACGCGTTGGTAGATGTTTCATTAGTTCGTCAAACTTGTACAAAGCTCATTGAGACACTTATAAGAACTCATGTTGAAAGAAACTTGGTTTAGAGTCCTAGAAACCGTGTTGTTAGATGTTTCATAAGTTCGTCAAAGTAGTACAAAGCTCATTGAGACACTTATAAGCACTCATGTTGCATGAAACTTAGTTCGATTCCTAGAAACCGCGTTGTTAGATGTTTCATAAGTTCGTAAAACTTGTACAAAGCTCATTGAGACACTTATAAGAACTCATGTTGCCTGAAACTTGGTTTAGAGTTGTAGAAACCACGTTGTAAAATGTTTCATAAGTTCGTCAAACTAGTACAAAGATCATTGAGACACTTATAAGCACTCATGTTGCATGACACTTCGTTTAGAGTCTTAGAAACCGCGTTGTTAGATGTTTCATAAGTTCGTCAAACTTGTACAAAGCTCATTGAGACACTTATAAGCACTCATGTTGCATAAAACTTGGTTTAGAGTCCTAGAAACGCGTTGTTAGATGTTTCATAAGTTCGTCAAACTTGTACAAAGCTCATTGAAACACTTTTAAGCACTCATGTTGCATAAAACTTGGTTTAGAGTCCTAGCAACCACATTGTTAGACGTTTCATAAGTTCGTCAAATTTGTACAAAGCTCATTGAGACACTTTATAAGCACTCATGTTGCATTAAACTTGGTTTAGAGTACTAGAAACGGCGTTGTAAGATGTTTCATAAGTTCGTCAAACTAGTACAAAGCTCATTGAGACACTTATAAGCACTCATGTTGCATGAAACTTCGTTTAGAGTCCTAGAAACCGCGTTGTTAGATGTTTCATAAGTTCGTCAAACTTGTACAAATCTCATTGAGACACTTATAAGCACTCATGTTCCATGAAACTTAGTTTAGAGTCCTAGAAACCGCGTTGTTAGATGTTTCATAAGTTCGTTGAACTTGTACAAAGCTCATTGCGACACTTATAAGCACTCATGTTGCATGAAACTTGGTTTAGAGCCCTAGAAACGAGTTGTTAGATGTTTCTTAAGTTCGTCATGTTGCATGAAACTTGGTTTAGAGTCCTAGAAACGAGTTGTTAGATGTTTCATAAGTTCGTCAAACTAGTACAAATCTCATTGAGACACTTATAAGCACTAATGTTGCATAAAACTTGGTTTAGAGTCCTAGAAACGCGTTGTTAGATGTTTCATAAGTTCGTCAAACTTGAACAAAGCTCATTGAGACACTTATAAGAACTCATGTTGAAAGAAACTTAGTTTGGAGTCCTACAAACCGCGTTGTTAGATGTTTCATAAGTTCGTCAAACTAGTACAAAGCTCATTAATACACTTATAAGTATTCATGTTGCATGAAACTTAGTTTAGAGTCCTAGAAACCGCGTTGTTAGAAGTTTCATAAGTTCGTCGAACTTGTACAAAGTTCATTGAGACACTTTTAAGCACTCATGTTGCATGACACTGGGTTTAGAGTCCTAGAAACCGCGTTGTAAGATGTTTCATAAGTTCGTCAAACTAGTAGAAAGCTCATTGAGACACTTATAAGCACTCATGTTGCATGACACTTCGTTTAGAATCTTAGAAACCGCGTAGTTAGATGTTTCATAAGTTCGTAAAACTAGTACAAAGCTCATTGAGACAATTATAAGCACTCATGTTGCATGACACTTCGTTTAGAGTCTTAGAAACCGCGTTGTTAGATGTTTCATAAGTTCGTCAAACTTGTACAAAACTCATTGAGACACTTATAAGCACTCATGTTGCATGAAACTTGGTTTAGAGCCCTAGAAATGAGTTGTTAGATGTTTCATAAGTTCGTCAAACTAGTAAAAAGCTCATTAATACACTTATAAGTACTCATGTTGCATGAAACTTAGTTTAGAGTCCTAGAAACCGCGTTGTTAGAAGTTTCATAAGTTCGTCAAACTTGTACAAAGCTCATTGAGACACTTTTAAGTACTCATGTTCCATGACACTTGGTTTAGAGTCCTAGAAACCGCGTTGTAAGATGTTTCATAACTTCGTCAAACTAGTACAAAGCTCATTGAGACACTTATAAGCACTCATGTTGCATGACACTTCGTTTAGTCTTAGAAACCGCGTTGTTAGATGTTTCATAAGCTCGTAAAACTATTACAAAGCTCATTGAGACAATTATAAGCACTCATGTTGCATGACACTTGGTTTAGAGTCCTAGAAACCGCGTTGTAAGATGTTTCATAACTTCGTCAAACTAGTACAAAGCTCATTGAGACATTTATAAGCACTCATGTTGCATGACACTTCGTTTAGTCTTAGAAACCGCGTTGTTAGATGTTTCATAAGCTCGTAAAACTATTACAAAGCTCATTGAGACAATTATAAGCACTCATGTTGCATGACACTTCGTTTAGAGTCTTAGAAACCGCGTTGTTAGATGTTTCATAAGTTCGTCAAACTTGTACAAAACTCATTGAGACACTTATAAGCACTCATGTTGCATAAAACTTGGTTTAGAGTCCTAGAAACGCGTTGTTAGATGTTTCATAAGTTCGTCAAACTTGTACAAAGCTCATTGAAACACTTTTAAGCACTCATGTTGCATAAAACTTGGTTTAGAGTCCTAGCAACCACATTGTTAGACGTTTCATAAGTTCGTCAAATTTGTACAAAGCTCATTGAGACACTTTATAAGCACTCATGTTGCATTAAACTTGGTTTAGAGTACTAGAAACGGCGTTGTAAGATGTTTCATAAGTTCGTCAAACTAGTACAAAGCTCATTGAGACACTTATAAGCACTCATGTTGCATGAAACTTCGTTTAGAGTCCTAGAAACCGCGTTGTTAGATGTTTCATAAGTTCGTCAAACTTGTACAAATCTCATTGAGACACTTATAAGCACTCATGTTCCATGAAACTTAGTTTAGAGTCCTAGAAACCGCGTTGTTAGATGTTTCATAAGTTCGTTGAACTTGTACAAAGCTCATTGAGACACTTATAAGCACTCATGTTGCATGAAACTTGGTTTAGAGCCCTAGAAACGAGTTGTTAGATGTTTCTTAAGTTCGTCATGTTGCATGAAACTTGGTTTAGAGTCCTAGAAACGAGTTGTTAGATGTTTCATAAGTTCGTCAAACTAGTACAAATCTCATTGAGACACTTATAAGCACTAATGTTGCATAAAACTTGGTTTAGAGTCCTAGAAACGCGTTGTTAGATGTTTCATAAGTTCGTCAAACTTGAACAAAGCTCATTGAGACACTTATAAGAACTCATGTTGAAAGAAACTTAGTTTGGAGTCCTACAAACCGCGTTGTTAGATGTTTCATAAGTTCGTCAAACTAGTACAAAGCTCATTAATACACTTATAAGTACTCATGTTGCATGAAACTTAGTTTAGAGTCCTAGAAACCGCGTTGTTAGAAGTTTCATAAGTTCGTCGAACTTGTACAAAGTTCATTGAGACACTTTTAAGCACTCATGTTGCATGACACTGGGTTTAGAGTCCTAGAAACCGCGTTGTAAGATGTTTCATAAGTTCGTCAAACTAGTAGAAAGCTCATTGAGACACTTATAAGCACTCATGTTGCATGACACTTCGTTTAGAATCTTAGAAACCGCGTAGTTAGATGTTTCATAAGTTCGTAAAACTAGTACAAAGCTCATTGAGACAATTATAAGCACTCATGTTGCATGACACTTCGTTTAGAGTCTTAGAAACCGCGTTGTTAGATGTTTCATAAGTTCGTCAAACTTGTACAAAACTCATTGAGACACTTATAAGCACTCATGTTGCATGAAACTTGGTTTAGAGCCCTAGAAATGAGTTGTTAGATGTTTCATAAGTTCGTCAAACTAGTAAAAAGCTCATTAATACACTTATAAGTACTCATGTTGCATGAAACTTAGTTTAGAGTCCTAGAAACCGCGTTGTTAGAAGTTTCATAAGTTCGTCAAACTTGTACAAAGCTCATTGAGACACTTTTAAGTACTCATGTTCCATGACACTTGGTTTAGAGTCCTAGAAACCGCGTTGTAAGATGTTTCATAACTTCGTCAAACTAGTACAAAGCTCATTGAGACACTTATAAGCACTCATGTTGCATGACACTTCGTTTAGTCTTAGAAACCGCGTTGTTAGATGTTTCATAAGCTCGTAAAACTATTACAAAGCTCATTGAGACAATTATAAGCACTCATGTTGCATGACACTTGGTTTAGAGTCCTAGAAACCGCGTTGTAAGATGTTTCATAACTTCGTCAAACTAGTACAAAGCTCATTGAGACATTTATAAGCACTCATGTTGCATGACACTTCGTTTAGTCTTAGAAACCGCGTTGTTAGATGTTTCATAAGCTCGTAAAACTATTACAAAGCTCATTGAGACAATTATAAGCACTCATGTTGCATGACACTTCGTTTAGAGTCTTAGAAACCGCGTTGTTAGATGTTTCATAAGTTCGTCAAACTTGTACAAAACTCATTGAGACACTTATAAGCACTCATGTTGCATGAAACTTGGTTTAGAGCCCTAGAAACGAGTTGTTAGATGTTTCTTAAGTTCGTCAAACTTGTACAAAGCTCATTGAGACACTTATAAGCACTCATGTTGCATGAAACTTGGTTTAGAGTCCTAGAAACGAGTTGTTAGATGTTTCATAAGTTTGTCAAACTTGTACAAAGCTCATTGAGACACTTATAAGCACTCATGTTGCATGCCACTTCGTTTAGAGTCTTAGAAACCGCTTTGTTAGATGTTTCATAAGTTCGTCAAACTAGTACAAATCTCATTGAGACACTTATAAGCACTAATGTTGCATAAAACTTGGTTTAGAGTCCTAGAAACGCGTTGTTAGATGTTTCATAAGTTCGTCAAACTTGAACAAAGCTCATTGAGACACTTATAAGAACTCATGTTGAAAGAAACTTAGTTTGGAGTCCTACAAACCGCGTTGTTAGATGTTTCATAAGTTCGTCAAACTAGTACAAAGCTCATTAATACACTTATAAGTACTCATGTTGCATGAAACTTAGTTTAGAGTCCTAGAAACCGCGTTGTTAGAAGTTTCATAAGTTCGTCGAACTTGTACAAAGTTCATTGAGACACTTTTAAGCACTCATGTTGCATGACACTGGGTTTAGAGTCCTAGAAACCGCGTTGTAAGATGTTTCATAAGTTCGTCAAACTAATAGAAAGCTCATTGAGACACTTATAAGCACTCATGTTGCATGACACTTCGTTTAGAGTCTTAGAAACCGCGTAGTTAGATGTTTCATAAGTTCGTAAAACTAGTACAAAGCTCATTGAGACAATTATAAGCACTCATGTTGCATGACACTTCGTTTAGAGTCTTAGAAACCGCGTTGTTAGATGTTTCATAAGTTCGTCAAACTTGTACAAAACTCATTGAAACACTTATAAGCACTCATGTTGCATGAAACTTGGTTTAGAGCCCTAGAAATGAGTTGTTAGATGTTTCATAAGTTCGTCAAACTAGTAAAAAGCTCATTAATACACTTATAAGTACTCATGTTGCATGAAACTTAGTTTAGAGTCCTAGAAACCGCGTTGTTAGAAGTTTCATAAGTTCGTCAAACTTGTACAAAGCTCATTGAGACACTTTTAAGTACTCATGTTGCATGACACTTGGTTTAGAGTCCTAGAAACCGCGTTGTAAGATGTTTCATAACTTCGTCAAACTAGTACAAAGCTCATTGAGACACTTATAAGCACTCATGTTGCATGACACTTCGTTTAGTCTTAGAAACCGCGTTGTTAGATGTTTCATAAGCTCGTAAAACTATTACAAAGCTCATTGAGACAATTATAAGCACTCATGTTGCATGACACTTGGTTTAGAGTCCTAGAAACCGCGTTGTAAGATGTTTCATAACTTCGTCAAACTAGTACAAAGCTCATTGAGACACTTATAAGCACTCATGTTGCATGACACTTCGTTTAGTCTTAGAAACCGCGTTGTTAGATGTTTCATAAGCTCGTAAAACTATTACAAAGCTCATTGAGACAATTATAAGCACTCATGTTGCATGACACTTCGTTTAGAGTCTTAGAAACCGCGTTGTTAGATGTTTCATAAGTTCGTCAAACTTGTACAAAACTCATTGAGACACTTATAAGCACTCATGTTGCATGAAACTTGGTTTAGAGCCCTAGAAACGAGTTGTTAGATGTTTCTTAAGTTCGTCAAACTTGTACAAAGCTCATTGAGACACTTATAAGCACTCATGTTGCATGAAACTTGGTTTAGAGTCCTAGAAACGAGTTGTTAGATGTTTCATAAGTTTGTCAAACTTGTACAAAGCTCATTGAGACACTTATAAGCACTCATGTTGCATGCCACTTCGTTTAGAGTCTTAGAAACCGCTTTGTAAGATGTTTCATAAGTTCGTCAAACTTGTACAAAGCTCATTGAGACACTTATAAGCACTAATGTTGCATAAAACTTGGTTTAGAGTCCTAGAAACGCGTTGTTAGATGTTTCATAAGTTCGTCAAACTTGAACAAAGCTCATTGAGACACTTATAAGAACTCATGTTGAAAGAAACTTAGTTTAGAGTCCTACAAACCGCGTTGTTAGAAGTTTCATAAGTTTGTCGAACTTGTACAAAGCTCCTTGAGACACTTATAAGCACTCATGTTGCATGAAACTTGGTTTAGAGTCCTAGAAAACGCGTTGGAAGATGTTTCATAAGTTCGTCAAACTAGTACAAAGCTCATTGAGACACTTATAAGTACTCTTGTTGCATGACACTTCGTTTAGAGTCTTAGAAACCGCGTTGTTAGATGTTTCATAAGTTCGTCTAACTTGTACAAAGCTCATTGAGACACTTATAAGCACTCATGTTGCATAAAACTTGGTTTAAAGTCCTAAAAACGCGTTGTTAGATGTTTCATAAGTTCGTCAAACTTGTATAAAGCTCATTGAAACACTTATAAACACTCATGTTGCATAAAACTTGGCTTAGAGTCCTAGCAACCACATTGTTAGACGTTTCATAAGTTCGTCAAACTTGTACAAAGCTGATTGAGAAACTTATAAGCATTCATGTTTCATGAAACTTGGTTTAGAGTCCTAGAAACGCGTTGTTAGATGTTTCATTAGTTCATCAAACTTGTACAAAGCTCATTGGGACACTTATAAGAACTCATGTTGAAAGAAACTTGGTTTAGAGTCCTAGAAACCGCATTGTTAGATGTTTCATAAGTTCGTCAAACTAGTACAAAGCTCATTGAGACACTTGTAAGCACTCATGTTGCATAAAACTCGGTTTAGAGTCCTAGAAACGCGTTGTTAGATGTTTCAAAAGTTCGTCACACTTGTACAAAGCTCATTGAGACACTTGTAAGCACTCATGTTGCATGAAACTTAGTTTAGACTCCTAGAAACGGCATTGTTAGATGTTTCATAAGTTCGTCAAACATGTACAAAGCTCGTTGAGACACTTATAAGCACTCATATTTTTGCATGAAACTTGGTTTAGAGTCCTAGAAACCGCGTTGTAAGATGTTTCATAAATTTGTCGAACTAGTACAAAGCTCATTGAGACAATTATAAGTACTCATGTTACATGACACTTCGTTTTGAGTCTTACAAACCGCGTTGCTAGATGTTTCATAAGTTCGTCAAACTTGTACAAAGATCATTGAGACACTTATAAGCACTCATGTTGCATAAAACTTGGTTTAGAGTCCTAAAAACGCGTTGTTAGATGTTTCATAAGTTCGTCAAACTTGTATAAAGCTCATTGAAACACTTATAAGCACTCATGTTGCATAAAACTTGGTTTAGAGTCCTAGCAATCACATTGTTAGACGTTTCATAAGTTCGTCAAACTTGTACAAAGCCGATTGAGAAAATTATAAGCACTCATGTTGCATTAAACTTGGTTTAGAGTCCTAGAAACGCGTTGTTAGATGTTTCATTAGTTCGTCAAACTTGTACAAAGCTCATTGAAACACTTATAAGAACTCATGTTGAAAGAAACTTGGTTTAGAGTCCTAGAAACCGTGTTGTTAGATGTTTCATAAGTTCGTCAAAGTAGTACAAAGCTCATTGAGACACTTATAAGCACTCATGTTGCATGACACTTTGTTTAGAGTGTTAGAAACCGCGTTGTTAGATGTTTCATAAGTTTGTCAAACTTGTACAAAGCTCATTGAGACACTTTATAAGCACTCATGTTGCATTAAACTTGGTTTAGAGTACTAGAAATCGCGTTGTAAGATGTTTCATAAGTTCGTCAAACTAGTACAAATCTCATTGAGACACTTATAAGCACTCATGTTGCATGAAACTTCGTTTAGAGTCCTAGAAACCGCGTTGTTAGATGTTTCTTAAGTTCTTCAAACTTGTACAAAGCTCATTGAGACACTTATAAGCACTCATGTTCCATGAAACTTAGTTTAGAGTCCTAGAAACCACGTTGTTAGATGTTTCATAAGTTCGTTGAACTTGTACAAAGCTCATTGAGACACTTATAAGCACTCATGTTGCATGAAACTTGGTTTAGAGTCCTAGAAACCGCGTTGTTAGATGTTTCATAAGTTCGTCGAACTAGTACAAAGCTCATTGAGACACTTATAAGCACTCATGTTGCATGAAACTTGGTTTAGAGCCCTAGAAACGAGTTGTTAGATGTTTCTTAACTTCGTCAATCTTGTACAAAGCTCATTGAGACACATATAAGCACTCATGTTGCATGAAACTTGGTTTAGAGTCCTAGAAACGAGTTGTTAGATGTTCCATAAGTTCGTCAAACTAGTACTAAGCTCATTGAGACACTTATAAGCACTCATGTTGCATGCCACTTCGTTTAGAGTCTTAATAACTGCTTTGTTAGATGTTTCATAAGTTCGTCAAACTTGTACAAATCTCATTGAGACACTTATAAGCACTAATGTTGCATAAAACTTGGTTTAGAGGCCTAGAAACCCGTTGTTAGATGTTTCATAAGTTCGTCAAACTTGAACAAAGCTCATTGAGACACTTATAAGAACTCATGTTGAAAGAAACTTAGTTTAGAGTCCTACAAACCGCGTTGTTAGATGTTTCATAAGTTCGTCAAACTAGTACAAAGCTCATTAATACACTTATAAGTACTCATGTTGCATGAAACTTAATTTAGAGTCCTAGAAACCGCGTTGTTAGAAGTTTCATAAGTTCGTCGAACTTGTACAAAGCTCATTGAGACACTTTTAAGCACTCATGTTGCATGACACTTGGTTTAGAGTCCTAGAAACCGCGTTGTAAGATGTTTCATAAGTTCGTCAAACTAGTACAAAGCTCATTGAGACACTTATAAGCACTCATGTTGCATGACACTTCGTTTAGAGTCTTTGAAACCGCGTTGTTAGATGTTTCATAATTTCGTAAAACTAGTACAAAGCTCATTGAGACAATTATAAGCACTCATGTTGCATGACATTTCGTTTAGAGTCTTAGAAACCGCGTTGTTAGATGTTTCATAAGTTCGTCAAACTTGTACAAAACTCATTGAAACACTTATAAGCACTCATGTTGCATGAAACTTGGTTTAGAGCCCTAGAAACGAGGTGTTAGATGTTTCTTAAGTTCGTCAAACTTGTACAAAGCTCATTGAGACACTTATAAGCACTCATGTTGCATGAAACTTGGTTTAGAGTCCTAGAAACGAGTTGTTAGATGTTTCATAAGTTCGCCAAACTTGTACAAAGCTCATTGAGACACTTATAAGCACTCATGTTGCATGCCACTTCGTTTAGAGTCTTAGAAACCGCTTTGTTAGATGTTTCATAAGTTCGTCAAACTTGTACAAAGCTCATTGAGACACTTATAAGGACTAATGTTGCATAAAACTTGGTTTAGAGTCCTAGAAACGCGTTGTTAGATGTTTCATAAGTTCGTCAAACTTGAACAAAGCTCATTGAGACACTTATAAGAACTCATGTTGAAAGAAACTTAGTTTAGAGTCCTAGAAACCGCGTTGTAAGATGTTTCATAAGTTCGTCAAACTAGTACAAAGCTCATTGAGACACTTATAAGCACTCATGTTGCATGACACTTCGTTTAGAGTCGTAGAAACCGCGTTGTTAGATGTTTCATAAGTTCGTAAAACTAGTACAAAGCTCATTGAGACACTTATAAGCACTCATGTTGCATGAAACTTAGTTTAGAGTCCTAGAAATCGCGTTGTTAGATGTTTCATAAGTTTGTCGAACTTGTACAAAGCTCATTGAGACACTTATAAGCACTCATGTTGCATGAAACTTGGTTTAGAGTCCTAGAAAACGCGTTGTAAGATGTTTCATAAGTTCGTCAAACTAGTACAAAACTCATTGAGACACTTATAAGTACTCTTGTTGCATGACACTTCGTTTAGAGTGTTAGAAATTGCGTTGTTAGATGTTTCATAAGTTCTTCAAACTTGTACAAAGCTCATTGAGACACTTATAAGCACTCATGTTGCATAAAACTTGGTTTAGAGTCCTAAAAACGCGTTGTTAGATGTTTCATAAGTTCGTCAAACTTGTATAAAGCTCATTGAAACACTTATAAACACTCATGTTGCATAAAACTTGGTTTAGAGTCCTAGCAACCACATTGTTAGACGTTTCATAAGTTCGTGAAACTTGTACAAAGCTGATTGAGAAACTTATAAGCACTCATGTTGCATGAAACTTGGTTTAGAGTCCAAGAAACGCGTTGTTAGATGTTTCATTAGTTCGTCAAACTTGTACAAAGCTCATTGGGATACTTATAAGAACT
Organism: Cochlearia excelsa; assembly: GCA_963556525.1. Classification (NCBI taxonomy): domain Eukaryota; kingdom Viridiplantae; phylum Streptophyta; class Magnoliopsida; order Brassicales; family Brassicaceae; genus Cochlearia; species Cochlearia excelsa. The sequence continues at coordinate 29,350,867 of OY748327.1, read as the reverse complement.
CATGTTGAAAGAAACTTGGTTTAGAGTCCTAGAAACCGCGTTGTTAGATGTTTCATAAGGTCGTCAAACTAGTACAAAGCTCATTGAGACACTTGTAAGCACTCATGTTGCATGAAACTTAGTTTAGACTCCTAGAAACGGCATTGTTAGATGTTTCATAAGTTCGTCACACTTGTACAAAGCTCATTGAGACACTTATAAGCACTCATATTGTTGCATGAAACTTGGTTTAGAGTCCTAGAAACCGCGTTGTAAGATGTTTCATAAATTTGTCGAACGATACAAAGCTCACTAAGACACTTATAAGTAATCATGTTGCATGACACTTCGTTTAGAGTCTTACAAACCGCGTTGTTAGATGTTTCATAAGTTCGTCAAACTTGTACAAAGCTCATTGAGACACTTATAAGCACTCATGTTGCATAAAACTTGGTTTAGAGTCCTAAAAACGCGTTGTTAGATGTTTCATAAGTTCGTCAAACTTGTATAAAGCTCATTGAAACACTTATAAGCACTCATGTTGCATAAAACTTGGTTTAGAGTCCTAGCAACCACATTGTTAGACGTTTCATAAGTTCGTCAAACTTGTACAAAGCTGATTGAGAAACTTATAAGCACTCATGTTGCATTAAACTTGGTTTAGAGTCCTAGAAACGCGTTGTTAGATGTTTCATTAGTTCGTCAAACATGTACAAAGCTCATTGAGACACTTATAAGAACTCATGTTGAAGGAAACTTGGTTTAGAGTCCTAGAAACCGTGTTGTTAGATGTTTCATAAGTTCGTCAAACTAGTACAAAGCTCATTGAGACACTTATAAGCACTCATGTTGCATGAAACTTAGTTTAGATTCCTAGAAACCGCGTTGTTAGATGTTTCATAAGTTCGTAAAACTTGTACAAAGCTCATTGAGACACTTATAAGACCTCATGTTGCCTGAAACTTGGTTTAGAGTTCTAGAAACCACGTTGCAAGATGTTTCATAAGTTCGTCAAACTAGTACAAAGCTCATTGAGAAACTTATAAGCACTCATGTTGCATGACACTTCGTTTAGAGTCTTAGAAACCGCGTTGTTAGATGTTTCATAAGTTCGTCGTACTTGTACAAATCTCATTGAGACACTTTTAAGCACTCATGTTGCATGAAACTTGGTTTAGAGTCCTAGAAACCGCGTTGTAAGATGTTTCATAAGTTCGTCAAACTAGTACAAAGCTCATTGAGACACTTATAAGCACTCATGTTGCATGACACTTCGTTTAGAGTCTTAGAAACCGCGTTGTTAGATGTTTCATAAGTTCGTAAAACTAGTACAAAGCTCATTGAGACACTGATAAGCACTCATGTTGCATGAAACTTAGTTTAGAGTCCTAGAAATCGCGTTGTTAGATGTTTCATAAGTTTGTCGAACTTGTACAAAGCTCATTGAGACACTTATAAGCACTCATGTTGCAAGAAACTTGGTTTAGAGTCCTAGAAAACGCGTTGTAAGATGTTTCATAAGTTCGTCAAACTAGTACAAAACTCATTGAGACACTTATAAGTACTCTTGTTGCATGACACTTCGTTTAGAGTGTTAGAAATTGCGTTGTTAGATGTTTCATAAGTTCTTCAAACTTGTACAAAGCTCATTGAGACACTTATAAGCACTCATGTTGCATAAAACTTGGTTTAGAGTCCTAAAAACGCGTTGTTAGATGTTTCATAAGTTCGTCAAACTTGTATAAAGCTCATTGAAACACTTATAAACACTCATGTTGCATAAAACTTGGTTTAGAGTCCTAGCAACCACATTGTTAGACGTTTCATAAGTTCGTCAAACTTGTACAATGCTGATTGAGAAACTTATAAGCACTCATGTTGCATGAAACTTGGTTCAGAGTCCAAGAAACGGGTTGTTAGATGTTTCATTAGTTCGTCAAACTTGTACAAAGCTCATTGGGAAACTTATAAGAACTCATGTTGAAAGAAACTTGGTTTAGAGTCCTAGAAACCGCGTTGTTAGATGTTTCATAAGGTCGTCAAACTAGTACAAAGCTCATTGAGACACTTGTAAGCACTCATGTTGCATGAAACTTAGTTTAGACTCCTAGAAACGGCATTGTTAGATGTTTCATAAGTTCGTCACACTTGTACAAAGCTCATTGAGACACTTATAAGCACTCATATTGTTGCATGAAACTTGGTTTAGAGTCCTAGAAACCGCGTTGTAAGATGTTTCATAAATTTGTCGAACTGATACAAAGCTCACTAAGACACTTATAAGTAATCATGTTGCATGACACTTCGTTTAGAGTCTTACAAACCGCGTTGTTAGATGTTTCATAAGTTCGTCAAACTTGTACAAAGCTCATTGAGACACTTATAAGCACTCATGTTGCATAAAACTTGGTTTAGAGTCCTAAAAACGCGTTGTTAGATGTTTCATAAGTTCGTCAAACTTGTATAAAGCTCATTGAAACACTTATAAGCACTCATGTTGCATAAAACTTGGTTTAGAGTCCTAGCAACCACATTGTTAGACGTTTCATAAGTTCGTCAAACTTGTACAAAGCTGATTGAGAAACTTATAAGCACTCATGTTGCATTAAACTTGGTTTAGAGTCCTAGAAACGCGTTGTTAGATGTTTCATTAGTTCGTCAAACATGTACAAAGCTCATTGAGACACTTATAAGAACTCATGTTGAAAGAAACTTGATTTAGAGTCCTAGAAACCGTGTTGTTAGATGTTTCATAAGTTCGTCAAACTAGTACAAAGCTCATTGAGACACTTATAAGCACTCATGTTGCATGAAACTTAGTTTAGATTCCTAGAAACCGCGTTGTTAGATGTTTCATAAGTTCGTAAAACTTGTACAAAGCTCATTGAGACACTTATAAGACCTCATGTTGCCTGAAACTTGGTTTAGAGTTCTAGAAACGCGTTGTTAGATGTTTCATAAGTTCGTCAAACTTGTACAAAGCTCATTGAAACACTTATAAGCACTCATGTTGCATAAAACTTGGTTTAGAGTCCTAGCAACAACATTGTTAGACGTTTCATAAGTTCGTCAAATTTGTACAAAGCTCATTGAGACACTTTATAAGCACTCATGTTGCATTAAACTTGGTTTAGAGTACTAGAAACCGCGTTGTAAGATGTTTCATAAGTTCGTCGAACTTGTACAAAGCTCATTGAGACACTTATAAGCACTCATGTTGAATGAAACTTGGTTTAGAGTCCTAGAAACCGCGTTGTTAGATGTTTCATAAGTTCGTCGAACTAGTACAAAGCTCATTGAGACACTTATAAGCACTCATGTTGCATGAAACTTGGTTTAGAGCCCTAGAAACGAGTTGTTAGATGTTTCTTAAGTTCGTCAATCTTGTACAAAGCTCATTGAGACACTTATAAGAACTCATGTTGCATGAAACTTTGTTTAGAGTCCTAGAAACGAGTTGTTAGATGTTTCATAAGTTCGTCAAACTAGTACAAAGCTCATTGAGACACTTATAAGCACTCATGTTGCATGCCACTTCGTTTAGAGTCTTAGAAACCGCTTTGTTAGATGTTTCATAAGTTCGTCAAACTTGTACAAAGCTCATTGAGACACTTATAAGCACTAATGTTGCATAAAACTTGGTTTAGAGTCCTAGAAACAGCGTTGTTAGAAGTTTCATAAGTTCGTCGAACTTGTACAAAGCTCATTGAGACACTTTTAAGCACTCATGTTGCATGACACTTGGTTTAGAGTCCTAGAAACCGCGTTGTAAGATGTTTCATAAGTTCGTCAAACTAGTACAAAGCTCATTGAGACACTTATAAGCACTCATGTTGCATGACACTTCGTTTAGAGTCTTAGAAACCGCGTTGTTAGATGTTTCATAAGTTCGTAAAACTAGTACAAAGCTCATTGAGACAATTATAAGCGAGTCATGTTGCATGAAACTTAGTTTAGAGTCCTAGAAATCGCGTTGTTAGATGGTTCATAAGTTTGTCGAACTTGTACAAAGCTCATTGAGACACTTATAAGCACTCATGTTGCATGAAACTTAGTTTAGAGTCCTAGAAACGACATTGTTAGATGTTTCATAAGTTCGTAGAACTTGTACAAAGTTCATTGAGACACTTATAAGCATTCATGTTTCATGAAACTTGGTTTAGTGTCCTAGAAACGCCTTGTTAGATGTAACATTAATTCGTCAAACTTGTACAAAGCTCATTGAGACACTTATAAGAACTCATGTTGAAAGAAACTTGGTTTAGAGTCCTAGAAACCGCGTTGTTAGATGTTTCATAAGTTCGTCAAACTAGTACAAAGCTCATTGAGACACTTATAAGCACTCATGTTGCATGAAACTAAGTTTAGAGTCCTAGAAACCGCGTTGTTAGATGTTTCATAAGTTCGTCACACTTGTACAAAGCTCATTGAAACACTTATAAGCACTCATGTTACATGAAACTTGGTTTAGAGTCCTAAAAACGCGTTGTTAGATGTTTCATAAGTTCGTCAAACTTGTATAAAGCTCATTGAAACACTTATAAGCACTCATGTTGCATAAAACTTGGTTTAGAGTCCTAGCAACCACATTGTTAGACGTTTCATAAGTTCGTCAAACTTGTACAAAGCTGATTGAGAAACTTATAAGCACTCATGTTGCATGAAACTTGGTTTAGAGTCCTAGAAACGCGTTGTTAGATGTTTCATTAGTTCGTCAAACTTGTACAAAGCTCATTGAGACAGTTATAAGAACTCATGTTGAAAGAAACTTGGTTTAGAGTCCTAGAAACCGTGTTGTTAGATGTTTCATAAGTTCGTCAAACTAGTACAAAGCTCATTGAGACACTTGTAAGCACTCATGTTGCATGAAACTTAGTTTAGACTCCTAGAAACGACATTGTTAGATGTTTCATAAGTTCGTCACACTTGCACAAAGCTCATCGAGACACTTATATGCACTCATGTTGCATGAAACTTGGTTTAGAGTCCTAGAAACCGCGTTGTAAGATGTTTTATAAATTTGTCGAACTAGTACAAAGCTCATTGAGACACTTATAAGTACTCATGTTGCATGACACTTCGTTTAGAGTCTTACAAACCGCGTTGTTAGATGTTTCATAAGTTCGTCAAACTTGTACAAAGCTCATTGAGACACTTATAAGCACTCATGTTGCATAAAATTTGGTTTAGAGTCCTAAAAACGCGTTGTTAGATGTTTCATAAGTTCGTCAAACTTGTATAAAGCTCATTGAAACACTTATAAGCACTCATGTTGCATAAAACTTGGTTTAGAGTCTTAGCAACCACATTGTTAGACGTTTCATAAGTTCGTCAAACTTGTACAAAGCTGATTGAGAAACTTATAAGCACTCATGTTGCATTAAACGAGAGTCCTAGAAACGCGTTGTTAGATGTTTCATTAGTTCGTCAAACTTGTACAAAGCTCATTGAGACACTTATAAGAACTCATGTTGAAAGAAACTTGGTTTAGAGTCCTAGAAACCGTGTTGTTAGATGTTTCATAAGTTCGTCAAACTAGTACAAAGCTCATTGAGACACTTGTAAGCACTCATGTTGCATGAAACTTAGTTTAGACTCCTAGAAACGGCATTGTTAGATGTTTCATAAGTTCGTCACACTTGCACAAAGCTCATCGAGACACTTATAAGCACTCATGTTGCATGAAACTTGGTTTAGAGTCCTAGAAACCGCGTTGTAAGATGTTTTATAAATTTGTCGAACTAGTACAAAGCTCATTGAGACACTTATAAGTACTCATGTTGCATGACACTTCGTTTAGAGTCTTACAAACCGCGTTGTTAGATGTTTCATAAGTTCGTCAAACTTGTACAAAGCTCATTGAGACACTTATAAGCACTCATGTTGCATAAAACTTGGTTTAGAGTCCTAAAAACGCGTTGTTAGATGTTTCATAAGTTCGTCAAACTTGTATAAAGCTCATTGAAACACTTATAAGCACTCATGTTGCATAAAACTTGGTTTAGAGTCTTAGCAACCACATTGTTAGACGTTTCATAAGTTCGTCAAACTTGTACAAAGCTGATTGAGAAACTTATAAGCACTCATGTTGCATTAAACGAGAGTCCTAGAAACGCGTTGTTAGATGTTTCATTAGTTCGTCAAACTTGTACAAAGCTCATTGAGACACTTATAAGAACTCATGTTGAAAGAAACTTGGTTTAGAGTCCTAGAAACCGTGTTGTTAAATGTTTCATAAGTTCGTCAAACTAGTACAAAGCTCATTGAGACACTTATAAGCACTCATGTTGCATGAAACTTAGTTTAGATTCCTAGAAACCGCGTTGTTAGATGTTTCATAAGTTCGTAAAACTTGTACAAAGCTCATTGAGACACTTATAAGAACTCATGTTGCCTGAAGCTTGTTGGATTTTGGAGAGAATAGTGTATAGATCCGAGTTGGTTAGACTCGGATCTTGAGTGTATAGAAGCAAAGTAAGTAGAGTGTATTGTGTTTAGAAGAATGAGAGATTAAGAGCAAAGCTATTAGCTTGGTCTTTGAGAGATTTAGTGTTTAGAGTAGTGTATGAGAGATTTCGGATTGAGAGAGAATAAGAACAAGAGAGAGAATCATGTAAGTAGTATTAGGAAGAGAGGATAAAACCTCCTTAACATTACAAAGCACATACATGAGGCATTTATAGCCAAAATATGCATATAGCCGTTATAGAGAGCGAAGGAGACATTTTGAATATTTAAACTCATGGAACACTTCTCCATAATATAGTCATGTGACATAGTCGACTACATGTATCAACTACATTGTGATGTAGTCGACTATATGTCGCCAACGGCTCTATTTCAAACGGCTATAAAGGAAACACTCCTTTGTCCTTCGGTCCATAACTCTAACGGCTCTTTAGTCTTCAGATGTAGTCGACTACATGACTCAACTATATGTATCGACTACATTGTGATGTAGTCGACTACACGCCTCACCTATACTTTTCTTCTCTTGATGTATCTTGATCTAATGTCTTTGTAGGTTATCATTAGTCTTAATACTCCCACTCAAGCTTAGCCCAATGAAATGGCTAAGATTGGACATTGCTAAACAAACCTCATTAAAACCCTTAGTAAGCAAAACCACTTGGGATAAAAGCATTACTAAGGGAAAAAGAGTGTAAGTCTTTGCAATAGGGGTCTTCTTAATCTTGGCCTTGATCTTCTTGACTTGGCCGAAACTCCCCCTTAAGATAGAACCGGTTTGATCTTCTTGACTTTGCCGTGTTCTTCAATAAGGATTCTATGAACTCCTTTCAACAAGCTTCTTTGATCTTCTCGGCTTGTTGTTAGGATCTTGGATGCGTTCTTTGATTTGGGAAGTGACGCTTCTTCCTTGTTGACATGAGACCTTCTTGGTCTTCATCTCTTTGACTTGGTCTTCATCTCTTTGACTTGGTCTTCACGGCTTGTTCTTCACAAGCTTCAATGTGAGACTTGACAAGAAGCATAGTGACTTCCTTTCCTTCTCTTTTGTTTCTTCGTTGAGACTTCCTTCTTGCCTTTGGTCTACCCCTCCTTTGAACCTTCAAAGATCCAAGGAAATTAAGACTTAGTAAAGACAATTTGGATAAGGATAAGCTTAATCTAAAGTCAATTTAGAACATTGATTTAAGCAATTCCTTTTAGCAAGTGATTGACCATAGACTTAAACAAGATAATGAGGTTTAGTTCTAGTCTAATGATTCCTATTAAGTATGTTAAAGAGAGGGTTTAGGGACAACCTTTAGTTTGTAGAGGAATGACTTGTCCTTGTAGTCGCATCTAGGTTTGAGCTTTGGCTTCTTCTTGAAGTCTTGCTTCCTTCTTTGTGCGATTGGAACAAGGATTTGTCGGAGTATTTTGGCTTTATCTCTTGATGGATGCATAAGCCGAGTAACAAGATTAGGCCTTGCACTTGGTAGTTGCTTTGGCCAATAGTGAGTAGAGCCGATTGGTCATGTTGATTCATCGGTCTCTTTCTAGAACATGAGTGGCTCGGTTTAGTCTTTGCCATGTACTTGGTCGAGCCTAGTGTTGATGGAGTGGTTCGTTCTTGTCATTGCTAGAGACATAGCCGAGCCACACGATGATGATGATGATGGTCTTGCTTCTTGTAGAGGCTTGACCGAATGATTGATGAGAGCTCTTTACATCTTGGGACACTTTTGCATTCTCCAAGTGTATTTAGCCAAATGATGGTTCTTCTTTGCTTCAAAGTGACTTTGGCCTTGTATCTTGTTGGTACTTAAGCCGAGATGGATTGGTAGATTGTGGAGGCTTCGTCCTTCTTGGTACTTTAGCCGAGAGTGAGAGCTTTGTATTGACTTCGTCCTTCTTGGTACTTTAGTCAATACTTAGCCGGATTGGTGGTAGTGGCAGCTTAGTCCTTCTTGATACTTTGGCCGAGTTTGTTGGTGGTTGAGTGGAGGTCTTTGACTTGCTAGATCTTGACCAAATGTTGATGATAAGATGGATCGGCTTGCTCTTGTAGAAGATTTGGCCGAGTGATGATGAATTGAGTTGATCTTGATCGTTGAAGGATCTTTGACCAATGGATTGGTGACCTTGTCTTTGCTAGAGACTTTGGTCAAGTGTCAAGTGATGGAGATTGGTGTCTTTAGCTCTTGGTAGATGCTTTGCCGAGTGATTAGCTTCCATTTGATAATGATGAGTTGTGTGATTTAACACTTCTTCTCCCACCTTCATGATTAAGATGAAAGGCATGAACTATTTCCCTTTCTCGGCTTTGTTCTTCACAAGCTTCATGAGAAAGGATTCTCATTAATCCTTTGGATACCTTCATGGCTTCTTTCATTCTTCTCTTTACTCCTCTTCTCTTTAACACTTCCTTGTTACCTCTTTATGCTTAGGGGTTTTCATGATGATCTTTTTAAGTCCTTAGACACGATGATCCTACATCATATCAAAGACACAAAATTGATCTTACTTTCATGAATAACCGGCACAAGATAATAACTTTAAACACTTCACAAACTATTGATCAACCATCCACAAGTACAAGCAAGAAAGCAAGAGAGGGTTAAAGACAATAGTTCAATATGTTCCCTATGCCTTTTGAAAACCCGAGAATATTATGCAATCTAACAAGTTCAAGTTTTGGTCTTATAGTTTTTGAAATTCACAAACAAATTTCTAAGTGATCTAAGGCATATAACAATTTCAACCACACATGAACACTTAGACAAGTATCTAATAATATAAATAAGGGAGTAAAGAGGGCTTAGAAATGGCCTTTTTAAATGGTAAAGCGGAGAAGTCATTATACTCTCTAGAGCACCTATATGGTTAGTCCATGATAGAGTTTATGACTTTTCTAAGAATATCTCTTGATTGCTTCATACCTACACATAGATAAAGGTTAGGTAGCAAGAGTCTTTTGCTTATGGCTTCTTGCCATAGAGACTTTGAAAGGGACCATGGTCTTTAGTGCACAATGGCGGACCATGATCTTAAAACACACAAACAAGATTCATTGTAACTTGATAGCTTTCATAGCTTAGTTACTCATCTTGTATCATAAACTTAAGTGCACATAGGCGGTTTATGACAACAAACATAGATCATCATTCCATCTTCACCTTATATAGATGTTAATGTAGTGAATCATTTTCCCATAAGTGTAAAATTGGATTCATCATGATTTTTAAAATATCATCTTTTATAAAATCATGGCTCTCTTTTAGACTTATGTTAACCGAGGGACTAAGAGATTCATCAAGCTCACGGTGTTATCAAACACTTGAGGATGCTCGGTTCTCTTTCCTCTAAGAGAGTATCGGATACACAAAGATCTTATATGCTTTATCACAAGCGGATCTTGGTTCCTTACCCTTTGTTAAACCGAAGATCTTTTGGATTAACCAAGGTTTTAAGTTCACTTAGTCTTTCACCAAGATTCAAACCACTTCACCAAACAAGGACTAGTGATTTGGTCTTAGACAAAGACATAAGTGGACCTTGTATCCTAGATCTTTCAAAGACAATGTAGTTGAGTCATGTAGTCGACTATGTCACATGACTACATGACAACCGAGTCTTGGAGATTTAAATTCGGACATGCTTTTAACCGAAACTTTCATGGTATTGGATTCATCAAGGTTCTTTTAGAAGCCATGGTTCTCATCCATTAGTCTTGGGTTAGACAATGACCTTAAAGAACAATACAACCAAAGCTGTCATGTAGCTAGACCTTGTTGATTTATGCTAACAATGATTGTGTTTTGATTGTCTTGTACTTACCAAGGAAATTGGATTCAACATGTCCTTTTCTCACTAAGAGTTAAGCGGATCATGGTTCACTTTCCAAAGGTCTTGTTCGAAGCATAAAAGGAAAGAGTTTTGGATTCATCAAGCGGTTTTGGACTCATAAGAGTGAGCACACAAGGTTCACATTCTTTTGACTCGCAAGGTTCAAGCTTTGGTCTTAAATCCTTGTCCATTGTCTAAAAGCCGAAGTCATTGGGATCTTGGATTCATCAAGGTTCCTTTGAACTCATAAGAGTAAGGAAACCATGGTTCTCATCCATAACATTCGGTTTACTCAAAATCTTGATAGGATTTGGATTCAACAAGCTCTCTTTATCTCATATGAGTAAAGGGAAACTTGGTTCTCTTCCTTGAGATCTAATTCAGGTTTTGATCTTTATTAGTCTCGGATCTAGAGTTAACTAAACACACAAAGAAGAAAAGAGGGGATTCGGATTCATCAAGCTCTTACATTCATAGGAGCAAAGTAGCTTGGTTCTCTTCCTCCTCAAGAACTAAGCTTGCAGATTAGCCTAGGTAGAAGGAGCTTCATGCTCTGATACCATGTTGGATTTTGGAGAGAATAGTGTATAGATCCGAGTTGGTTAGACTCGGATCTTGAGTGTATAGAAGCAAAGCAAGTGATGCTTTGTTCTTGAGTGTATAGAGAGAGTGTATTGTGTTTAGAAGAATGAGAGATTAAGAGCAAAGCTATTAGCTTGGTCTTTGAGAGATTTAGTGTTTAGAGTAGTGTATGAGAGATTTCGGATAGAGAGAGAATAAGAACAAGAGAGAGAATCATGTAAGTAGTATTAGGAAGAGAGGATAAAACCTCCTTAACATTACAAAGCACATACATGAGGCATTTATAGCCAAAATAGGCATATAGCCGTTATAGAGAGGGAAGGAGACATTTTGAATATTTAAACTCATGGAACACTTCTCCATAATATAGTCATGTGACATAGTCGACTACATGTATCAACTACATTGTGATGTAGTCGACTATATGTCGCCAACGGCTCTATTTCAAACGGCTATAAAGGAAACACTCCTTTGTCCTTCGGTCCATAACTCTAACGGCTCTTTAGTCTTCAGATGTAGTCGACTACATGACTCAACTATATGTATCAACTACATTGTGATGTAGTCGACAACACGCCTCACTGTACTTTTCCTCTCTTGATGTATCTTGATCTAATGCCTTTGTAGATTATCATTAGTCTTAATAGAAACTTGGTTTAGAGTTCTAGAAACCACGTTGTAAGATGTTTCATAAGTTCGTCAAACTAGTACAAAGCTCATTGAGACACTTATAAGCACTCATGTTGCATGACACTTCGTTTAGAGTCTTAGAAACCGCGTTGTTAGATGTTTCATGAGTTCGTCAAACTTGTACAAAGCTCATTGAGACACTTATAAGCACTCATGTTGCATAAAACTTGGTTTAGAGTCCTAGAAACGCGTTGTTAGATGTTTCATAAGTTCGTCAAACTTGTACTAAGCTCATTGAAACACTTATAAGCACTCATGTTGCATAAAACTTGGTTTAGAGTCCTAGCAACCACATTGTTAGACGTTTCATAAGTTCGTCAAATTTGTACAAAGCTCATTAAGACACTTTATAAGCACTCATGTTGCATGAAACTTGATTTAGAGTACTAGAAACCGCGTTGTAAGATTTTTCATAAGTTCGTCAAACTAGTACAAAGCTCATTGAGACACTTATAAGCACTCATGTTGCATGAAACTTCGTTTAGAGTCCTAGAAACCGCGTTGTTAGATGTTTCATAAGTTCGTCAAACTTGTACAAAGCTCATTGAGACACTTATAAGAACTCATGTTCCATGAAACTTAGTTTAGAGTCCTAGAAACCGCGTTGTTAGATGTTTCATAAGTTCGTTGAACTTGTACAAAGCTCATTGAGACACTTATAAGCACTCATGTTGCATGAAACTTGGTTTAGAGTCCTAGAAACCGCGTTGTTAGATGTTTCATAAGTTCGTCGAACTAGTACAAAGCTCATTGAGACACTTATAAGCACTCATGTTGCATGCCACTTCGTTTAGAGTCTTAGAAACCGCGTTGTTAGATGTTTCATAAGTTCGTCAAACTTGTACAAAACTCATTGAAACACTTATAAGCACTCATGTTGCATGAAACTTGGTTTAGAGCCCTAGAAACGAGGTGTTAGATGTTTCTTAAGTTCGTCAAACTTGTACAAAGCTCATTGAGACACTTATAAGCACTCATGTTGCATGAAACTTGGTTTAGAGTCCTAGAAACGAGTTGTTAGATGTTTCATAAGTTCGCCAAACTTGTACAAAGCTCATTGAGACACTTATAAGCACTCATGTTGCATGCCACTTCGTTTAGAGTCTTAGAAACCGCTTTGTTAGATGTTTCATAAGTTCGTCAAACTTGTACAAAGCTCATTGAGACACTTATAAGGACTAATGTTGCATAAAACTTGGTTTAGAGTCCTAGAAACGCGTTGTTAGATCTTTCATAAGTTCGTCAAACTTGAACAAAGCTCATTGAGACACTTATAAGAACTCATGTTGAAAGAAACTTAGTTTAGAGTCCTACAAACCGCGTTGTTAGATGTTTCATAAGTTCGTCAAACTAGTACAAAGCTCATTAATACACTTATAAGTACTCATGTTGCATGAAACTTAGTTTAGAGTCCTCGAAACCGCGTTGTTAGATGTTTCATAAGTTCGTCGAACTTGTACAAAGCTCATTGAGACACTTTTAAGCACTCATGTTGCATGAAACTTGGTTTAGAGTCCTAGAAACCGCGTTGTAAGATGTTTCATAAGTTCGTCAAACTAGTACAAAGCTCATTGAGACACTTATAAGCACTCATGTTGCATGACACTTCGTTTAGAGTCTTAGAAACCGCGTTGTTAGATGTTTCATAAATTCGTAAAACTAGTACAAATCTCATTGAGACACTTATAAACACTCATGTTGCATGAAACTTAGTTTAGAGTCCTAGAAATCGCGTTGTTAGATGTTTCATAAGTTTGTCGAACTTGTACAAAGCTCATTGAGACACTTATAAGAACTCATGTTGCATGAAACTTGGTTTAGAGTCCTAGAAAATGAGTTGTAAGATGTTTCATAAGTTCGTCAAACTAGTAAAATGCTCATTGAGACACTTATAAGTACTCTTGTTGCATGACACTTCGTTTAGAGTCTTAGAAACCGCGTTGTTAGATGTTTCATAAGTTCGTCAAACTTGTACAAATCTCATTGAGACACTTATAAGCACTCATGTTGCATAAAACTTGGTTTAGAGTCCTAAAAACGCGTTGTTTGATGTTTCCTAAGTTCGTCAAACTTGTATAAAGCTCATTGAAACAATTATAAACACTCATGTTGCATAAAACTTGGTTTAGAGTCCTAGCAACCACATTGTTAGACGTTTCATAAGTTCGTCAAACTTGTACAAAGCTGATTGAGAAACTTATAAGCACTCATGTTTCATGAAACTTGGTTTAGAGTCCTATAAACGCGTTGTTAGATGTTTCATTAGTTCGTCAAACTTGTACAAAGCTCATTGGGACACTTATAAGACCTCATGTTGGAAGAAACTTGATTTAGAGTCCTAGAAACCGCGTTGTTAGATGTTTCATAAGTTCGTCAAACTAGTACAAAGCTCATTGAGACACTTGTAAGCACTCATGTTGCATGAAACTTAGTTTAGACTCCTAGAAACGGCATTGTTAGATGTTTCATAAGTTCGTCACACTTGTACAAAGCTCATTAAGACACTTATAAGCACTCATATTGTTGCATGAAACTTGGTTTAGAGTTCTAGAAACCGCGTTGTAAGATGTTTCATAAATTTGTCGAACTAGTAAAAAGCTCATTGAGACACTTATAAGTACTCATGTTGCATGACACTTTGTTTAGAGTCTTACAAACCGCGTTGTTAGATGTTTCATAAGTTCGTCAAACTTGTACAAAGCTCATTGAGACACTTATAAGCACTCATGTTGCATAAAACTTGGTTTAGAGTCCTAAAAACGCGTTGTTAGATGTTTCATAAGTTCGTCAAACTTGTATAAAGCTCATTGAAACACTTATAAGCACTCATGTTGTATAAAACTTGGTTTAGAGTCCTAGCAACCACATTGTTAGACGTTTCATAAGTTCGTCAAACTTGTACAAAGCTGATTGAGAAACTTATAAGCACTCATGTTGCATTAAACTTGGTTTAGAGTCCTAGAAACGCGTTGGTAGATGTTTCATTAGTTCGTCAAACTTGTACAAAGCTCATTGAGACACTTATAAGAACTCATGTTGAAAGAAACTTGGTTTAGAGTCCTAGAAACCGTGTTGTTAGATGTTTCATAAGTTCGTCAAAGTAGTACAAAGCTCATTGAGACACTTATAAGCACTCATGTTGCATGAAACTTAGTTCAGATTCCTAGAAACCGCGTTGTTAGATGTTTCATAAGTTCGTAAAACTTGTACAAAGCTCATTGAGACACTTATAAGAACTCATGTTGCCTGAAACTTGGTTTAGAGTTGTAGAAACCACGTTGTAAGATGTTTCATAAGTTCGTCAAACTAGTACAAAGATCATTGAGACACTTATAAGCACTCATGTTGCATGACACTTCGTTTAGAGTCTTAGAAACCGCGTTGTTAGATGTTTCATAAGTTCGTCAAACTTGTACAAAGCTCATTGAGACACTTATAAGCACTCATGTTGCATAAAACTTGGTTTAGAGTCCTAGAAACGCGTTGTTAGATGTTTCATAAGTTCGTCAAACTTGTACAAAGCTCATTGAAACACTTTTAAGCACTCATGTTGCATAAAACTTGGTTTAGAGTCCTAGCAACCACATTGTTAGACGTTTCATAAGTTCGTCAAATTTGTACAAAGCTCATTGAGACACTTTATAAGCACTCATGTTGCATTAAACTTGGTTTAGAGTACTAGAAACGGCGTTGTAAGATGTTTCATAAGTTCGTCAAACTAGTACAAAGCTCATTGAGACACTTATAAGCACTCATGTTGCATGAAACTTCGTTTAGAGTCCTAGAAACCGCGTTGTTAGATGTTTCATAAGTTCGTCAAACTTGTACAAATCTCATTGAGACACTTATAAGCACTCATGTTCCATGAAACTTAGTTTAGAGTCCTAGAAACCGCGTTGTTAGATGTTTCATAAGTTCGTTGAACTTGTACAAAGCTCATTGAGACACTTATAAGCACTCATGTTGCATGAAACTTGGTTTAGAGTCCTACAAACCGCGTTGTTAGATGTTTTATAAGTTCGTCGAACTAGTACAAAGCTCATTGAGACACTTATAAGCACTCATGTTGCATGAAACTTGGTTTAGAGCCCTAGAAACGAGTTGTTAGATGTTTCTTAAGTTCGTCATGTTGCATGAAACTTGGTTTAGAGTCCTAGAAACGAGTTGTTAGATGTTTCATAAGTTCGTCAAACTAGTACAAATCTCATTGAGACACTTATAAGCACTAATGTTGCATAAAACTTGGTTTAGAGTCCTAGAAACGCGTTGTTAGATGTTTCATAAGTTCGTCAAACTTGAACAAAGCTCATTGAGACACTTATAAGAACTCATGTTGAAAGAAACTTAGTTTGGAGTCCTACAAACCGCGTTGTTAGATGTTTCATAAGTTCGTCAAACTAGTACAAAGCTCATTAATACACTTATAAGTACTCATGTTGCATGAAACTTAGTTTAGAGTCCTAGAAACCGCGTTGTTAGAAGTTTCATAAGTTCGTCGAACTTGTACAAAGTTCATTGAGACACTTTTAAGCACTCATGTTGCATGACACTGGGTTTAGAGTCCTAGAAACCGCGTTGTAAGATGTTTCATAAGTTCGTCAAACTAGTAGAAAGCTCATTGAGACACTTATAAGCACTCATGTTGCATGACACTTCGTTTAGAATCTTAGAAACCGCGTAGTTAGATGTTTCATAAGTTCGTAAAACTAGTACAAAGCTCATTGAGACAATTATAAGCACTCATGTTGCATGACACTTCGTTTAGAGTCTTAGAAACCGCGTTGTTAGATGTTTCATAAGTTCGTCAAACTTGTACAAAACTCATTGAGACACTTATAAGCACTCATGTTGCATGAAACTTGGTTTAGAGCCCTAGAAATGAGTTGTTAGATGTTTCATAAGTTCGTCAAACTAGTAAAAAGCTCATTAATACACTTATAAGTACTCATGTTGCATGAAACTTAGTTTAGAGTCCTAGAAACCGCGTTGTTAGAAGTTTCATAAGTTCGTCAAACTTGTACAAAGCTCATTGAGACACTTTTAAGTACTCATGTTGCATGACACTTGGTTTAGAGTCCTAGAAACCGCGTTGTAAGATGTTTCATAACTTCGTCAAACTAGTACAAAGCTCATTGAGACACTTATAAGCACTCATGTTGCATGACACTTCGTTTAGTCTTAGAAACCGCGTTGTTAGATGTTTCATAAGCTCGTAAAACTATTACAAAGCTCATTGAGACAATTATAAGCACTCATGTTGCATGACACTTGGTTTAGAGTCCTAGAAACCGCGTTGTAAGATGTTTCATAACTTCGTCAAACTAGTACAAAGCTCATTGAGACACTTATAAGCACTCATGTTGCATGACACTTCGTTTAGTCTTAGAAACCGCGTTGTTAGATGTTTCATAAGCTCGTAAAACTATTACAAAGCTCATTGAGACAATTATAAGCACTCATGTTGCATGACACTTCGTTTAGAGTCTTCGAAACCGCGTTGTTAGATGTTTCATAAGTTCGTCAAACTTGTACAAAACTCATTGAGACACTTATAAGCACTCATGTTGCATGAAACTTGGTTTAGAGCCCTAGAAACGAGTTGTTAGATGTTTCTTAAGTTCGTCAAACTTGTACAAAGCTCATTGAGACACTTATAAGCACTCATGTTGCATGAAACTTGGTTTAGAGTCCTAGAAACGAGTTGTTAGATGTTTCATAAGTTTGTCAAACTTGTACAAAGCTCATTGAGACACTTATAAGCACTCATGTTGCATGCCACTTCGTTTAGAGTCTTAGAAACCGCTTTGTTAGATGTTTCATAAGTTCGTCAAACTAGTACAAATCTCATTGAGACACTTATAAGCACTAATGTTGCATAAAACTTGGTTTAGAGTCCTAGAAACGCGTTGTTAGATGTTTCATAAGTTCGTCAAACTTGAACAAAGCTCATTGAGACACTTATAAGAACTCATGTTGAAAGAAACTTAGTTTGGAGTCCTACAAACCGCGTTGTTAGATGTTTCATAAGTTCGTCAAACTAGTATAAAGCTCATTAATACACTTATAAGTACTCATGTTGCATGAAACTTAGTTTAGAGTCCTAGAAACCGCGTTGTTAGAAGTTTCATAAGTTCGTCGAACTTGTACAAAGTTCATTGAGACACTTTTAAGCACTCATGTTGCATGACACTGGGTTTAGAGTCCTAGAAACCGCGTTGTAAGATGTTTCATAAGTTCGTCAGACTAGTAGAAAGCTCATTGAGACACTTATAAGCACTCATGTTGCATGACACTTCGTTTAGAGTCTTAGAAACCGCGTAGTTAGATGTTTCATAAGTTCGTAAAACTAGTACAAAGCTCATTGAGACAATTATAAGCACTCATGTTGCATGACACTTCGTTTAGAGTCTTAGAAACCGCGTTGTTAGATGTTTCATAAGTTCGTCAAACTTGTACAAAACTCATTGAGACACTTATAAGCACTCATGTTGCATGAAACTTGGTTTAGAGCCCTAGAAATGAGTTGTTAGATGTTTCATAAGTTCGTCAAACTAGTAAAAAGCTCATTAATACACTTATAAGTACTCATGTTGCATGAAACTTAGTTTAGAGTCCTAGAAACCGCGTTGTTAGAAGTTTCATAAGTTCGTCAAACTTGTACAAAGCTCATTGAGACACTTTTAAGTACTCATGTTGCATGACACTTGGTTTAGAGTCCTAGAAACCGCGTTGTAAGATGTTTCATAACTTCGTCAAACTAGTACAAAGCTCATTGAGACACTTATAAGCACTCATGTTGCATGACACTTCGTTTAGTCTTAGAAACCGCGTTGTTAGATGTTTCATAAGCTCGTAAAACTATTACAAAGCTCATTGAGACAATTATAAGCACTCATGTTGCATGACACTTGGTTTAGAGTCCTAGAAACCGCGTTGTAAGATGTTTCATAACTTCGTCAAACTAGTACAAAGCTCATTGAGACACTTATAAGCACTCATGTTGCATGACACTTCGTTTAGTCTTAGAAACCGCGTTGTTAGATGTTTCATAAGCTCGTAAAACTATTACAAAGCTCATTGAGACAATTATAAGCACTCATGTTGCATGACACTTCGTTTAGAGTCTTAGAAACCGCGTTGTTAGATGTTTCATAAGTTCGTCAAACTTGTACAAAACTCATTGAGACACTTATAAGCACTCATGTTGCATGAAACTTGGTTTAGAGTCCTAGAAACGAGTTGTTAGATGTTTCATAAGTTTGTCAAACTTGTACAAAGCTCATTGAGACACTTATAAGCACTCATGTTGCATGCCACTTCGTTTAGAGTCTTAGAAACCGCTTTGTTAGATGTTTCATAAGTTCGTCAAACTTGTACAAAGCTCATTGAGACACTTATAAGCACTAATGTTGCATAAAACTTGGTTTAGAGTCCTAGAAACGCGTTGTTAGATGTTTCATAAGTTCGTCAAACTTGAACAAAGCTCATTGAGACACTTATAAGAACTCATGTTGAAAGAAACTTAGTTTAGAGTCCTACAAACCGCGTTGTTAGAAGTTTCATAAGTTTGTCGAACTTGTACAAAGCTCCTTGAGACACTTATAAGCACTCATGTTGCATGAAACTTGGTTTAGAGTCCTAGAAAACGCGTTGGAAGATGTTTCATAAGTTCGTCAAACTAGTACAAAGCTCATTGAGACACTTATAAGTACTCTTGTTGCATGACACTTCGTTTAGAGTCTTAGAAACCGCGTTGTTAGATGTTTCATAAGTTCGTCTAACTTGTACAAAGCTCATTGAGACACTTATAAGCACTCATGTTGCATAAAACTTGGTTTAAAGTCCTAAAAACGCGTTGTTAGATGTTTCATAAGTTCGTCAAACTTGTATAAAGCTCATTGAAACACTTATAAACACTCATGTTGCATAAAACTTGGCTTAGAGTCCTAGCAACCACATTGTTAGACGTTTCATAAGTTCGTCAAACTTGTACAAAGCTGATTGAGAAACTTATAAGCATTCATGTTTCATGAAACTTGGTTTAGAGTCCTAGAAACGCGTTGTTAGATGTTTCATTAGTTCATCAAACTTGTACAAAGCTCATTGGGACACTTATAAGAACTCATGTTGAAAGAAACTTGGTTTAGAGTCCTAGAAACCGCATTTTTAGATGTTTCATAAGTTCGTCAAACTAGTACAAAGCTCATTGAGACACTTGTAAGCACTCATGTTGCATAAAACTCGGTTTAGAGTCCTAGAAACGCGTTGTTAGATGTTTCAAAAGTTCGTCACACTTGTACAAAGCTCATTGAGACACTTGTAAGCACTCATGTTGCATGAAACTTAGTTTAGACTCCTAGAAACGGCATTGTTAGATGTTTCATAAGTTCGTCAAACTTGTACAAAGCTCGTTGAGACACTTATAAGCACTCATATTTTTGCATGAAACTTGGTTTAGAGTCCTAGAAACCGCGTTGTAAGATGTTTCATAAATTTGTCGAACTAGTACAAAGCTCATTGAGACAATTATAAGTACTCATGTTACATGACACTTCGTTTTGAGTCGTACAAACCGCGTTGCTAGATGTTTCATAAGTTCGTCAAACTTGTACAAAGATCATTGAGACACTTATAAGCACTCATGTTGCATAAAACTTGGTTTAGAGTCCTAAAAACGCGTTGTTAGATGTTTCATAAGTTCGTCAAACTTGTATAAAGCTCATTGAAACACTTATAAGCACTCATGTTGCATAAAACTTGGTTTAGAGTCCTAGCAACCACATTGTTAGACGTTTCATAAGTTCGTCAAACTTGTACAAAGCCGATTGAGAAAATTATAAGCACTCATGTTGCATTAAACTTGGTTTAGAGTCCTAGAAACGCGTTGTTAGATGTTTCATTAGTTCGTCAAACTTGTACAAAGCTCATTGAAACACTTATAAGAACTCATGTTGAAAGAAACTTGGTTTAGAGTCCTAGAAACCGTGTTGTTAGATGTTTCATAAGTTCGTCAAAGTAGTACAAAGCTCATTGAGACACTTATAAGCACTCATGTTGCATGACACTTCGTTTAGAGTGTTAGAAACCGCGTTGTTAGATGTTTCATAAGTTTGTCAAACTTGTACAAAGCTCATTGAGACACTTATAAGCACTCATGTTGCATAAAACTTGGTTTAGAGTCCTAGAAACGTGTTGTTAGATGTTTCATAAGTTCGTCAAACTTGTACAAAGCTCATTGAAACACTTATAAGCACTCATGTTGCATAAAACTTGGTTTAGAGTCCTAGCAACCACATTGTTAGACGTTTCATAAGTTCGTCAAATTTGTACAAAGCTCATTGAGACACTTTATAAGCACTCATGTTGCATTAAACTTGGTTTAGAGTACTAGAAATCGCGTTGTAAGATGTTTCATAAGTTCGTCAAACTAGTACAAATCTCATTGAGACACTTATAAGCACTCATGTTGCATGAAACTTCGTTTAGAGTCCTAGAAACCGCGTTGTTAGATGTTTCTTAAGTTCTTCAAACTTGTACAAAGCTCATTGAGACACTTATAAGCACTCATGTTCCATGAAACTTAGTTTAGAGTCCTAGAAACCACGTTGTTAGATGTTTCATAAGTTCGTTGAACTTGTACAAAGCTCATTGAGACACTTATAAGCACTCATGTTGCATGAAACTTGGTTTAGAGTACTAGAAACCGCGTTGTTAGATGTTTCATAAGTTCGTCGAACTAGTACAAAGCTCATTGAGACACTTATAAGCACTCATGTTGCATGAAACTTGGTTTAGAGCCCTAGAAACGAGTTGTTAGATGTTTCTTAACTTCGTCAATCTTGTACAAAGCTCATTGAGACACATATAAGCACTCATGTTGCATGAAACTTGGTTTAGAGTCCTAGAAACGAGTTGTTAGATGTTCCATAAGTTCGTCAAACTAGTACTAAGCTCATTGAGACACTTATAAGCACTCATGTTGCATGCCACTTCGTTTAGAGTCTTAATAACTGCTTTGTTAGATGTTTCATAAGTTCGTCAAACTTGTACAAATCTCATTGAGACACTTATAAGCACTAATGTTGCATAAAACTTGGTTTAGAGGCCTAGAAACCCGTTGTTAGATGTTTCATAAGTTCGTCAAACTTGAACAAAGCTCATTGAGACACTTATAAGAACTCATGTTGAAAGAAACTTAGTTTAGAGTCCTACAAACCGCGTTGTTAGATGTTTCATAATTTCGTCAAACTAGTACAAAGCTCATTAATACACTTATAAGTACTCATGTTGCATGAAACTTAATTTAGAGTCCTAGAAACCGCGTTGTTAGAAGTTTCATAAGTTCGTCGAACTTGTACAAAGCTCATTGAGACACTTTTAAGCACTCATGTTGCATGACACTTGGTTTAGAGTCCTAGAAACCGCGTTGTAAGATGTTTCATAAGTTCGTCAAACTAGTACAAAGCTCATTGAGACACTTATAAGCACTCATGTTGCATGACACTTCGTTTAGAGTCTTTGAAACCGCGTTGTTAGATGTTTCATAATTTCGTAAAACTAGTACAAAGCTCATTGAGACAATTATAAGCACTCATGTTGCATGACACTTCGTTTAGAGTCTTAGAAACCGCGTTGTTAGATGTTTCATAAGTTCGTCAAACTTGTACAAAACTCATTGAAACACTTATAAGCACTCATGTTGCATGAAACTTGGTTTAGAGCCCTAGAAACGAGGTGTTAGATGTTTCTTAAGTTCGTCAAACTTGTACAAAGCTCATTGAGACACTTATAAGCACTCGTGTTGCATGAAACTTGGTTTAGAGTCCTAGAAACGAGTTGTTAGATGTTTCATAAGTTCGCCAAACTTGTACAAAGCTCATTGAGACACTTATAAGCACTCATGTTGCATGCCACTTCGTTTAGAGTCTTAGAAACCGCTTTGTTAGATGTTTCATAAGTTCGTCAAACTTGTACAAAGCTCATTGAGACACTTATAAGGACTAATGTTGCATAAAACTTGGTTTAGAATCCTAGAAACGCGTTGTTAGATGTTTCATAAGTTCGTCAAACTTGAACAAAGCTCATTGAGACACTTATAAGAACTCATGTTGAAAGAAACTTAGTTTAGAGTCCTACAAACCGCGTTGTTAGATGTTTCATAAGTTCGTCAAACTAGTACAAAGCTCATTAATACACTTATAAGTACTCATGTTGCATGAAACTTAGTTTAGAGTTCTAGAAACCGCGTTGTTAGATGTTTCATAAATTCGTCGAACTTGTACAAAGCTCATTGAGACACTTTTAAGCACTCATGTTGCATGAAACTTGGTTTAGACCCCTAGAAACCGCGTTGTAAGATGTTTCATAAGTTCGTCAAACTAGTACAAAGCTCATTGAGACACTTATAAGCAATCATGTTGCTTGACACTTCGTTTAGAGTCTTAGAAACCGCTTTGTTAGATGTTTCATAAGTTCGTCAAACTTGTACAAAGCTCATTGAGACACTTATACGCACTAATGTTGCATAAAAGTTGGTTTAGAGTCCTAGAAACGCGTTGTTAGATATTTCATAAGTTCGTCAAACTTGAACAAAGCTCATTGAGACACTTATAAGAAATCATGTTGAAAGAAACTTAGTTTAGAGTCCTACAAACCGCGTTGTTAGATGTTTCATAAGTTCGTCAAACTAGTACAAAGCTCATTAATACACTTATAAGTACTCATGTTGCATGAAACTTAGTTTAGAGTCCTAGAAACCGCGTTGTTAGATGTTTCATAAGTTCGTCGTACTTGTACAAAGCTCATTGAGACACTTTTAAGCACTCATGTTGCATGAAACTTGGTTTAGAGTCCTAGAAACCGCGTTGTAAGATGTTTCATAAGTTCGTCAAACTAGTACAAAGCTCATTGAGACACTTATAAGCACTCATGTTGCATGACACTTCGTTTAGAGTCGTAGAAACCGCGTTGTTAGATGTTTCATAAGTTCGTAAAACTAGTACAAAGCTCATTGAGACACTTATAAGCACTCATGTTGCATGAAACTTAGTTTAGAGTCCTAGAAATCGCGTTGTTAGATGTTTCATAAGTTTGTCGAACTTGTACAAAGCTCATTGAGACACTTATAAGCACTCATGTTGCATGAAACTTGGTTTAGAGTCC
Source organism: Cochlearia excelsa (assembly GCA_963556525.1). Classification (NCBI taxonomy): domain Eukaryota; kingdom Viridiplantae; phylum Streptophyta; class Magnoliopsida; order Brassicales; family Brassicaceae; genus Cochlearia; species Cochlearia excelsa. The sequence continues at coordinate 29,327,161 of OY748327.1, read as the reverse complement.
TAGAAAACGCGTTGTAAGATGTTTCATAAGTTCGTCAAACTAGTACAAAACTCATTGAGACACTTATAAGTACTCTTGTTGCATGACACTTCGTTTAGAGTGTTAGAAATTGCGTTGTTAGATGTTTCATAAGTTCTTCAAACTTGTACAAAGCTCATTGAGACACTTATAAGCACTCATGTTGCATAAAACTTGGTTTAGAGTCCTAAAAACGCGTTGTTAGATGTTTCATAAGTTCGTCAAACTTGTATAAAGCTCATTGAAACACTTATAAACACTCATGTTGCATAAAACTTGGTTTAGAGTCCTAGCAACCACATTGTTAGACGTTTCATAAGTTCGTCAAACTTGTACAAAGCTGATTGAGAAACTTATAAGCACTCATGTTGCATGAAACTTGGTTTAGAGTCCAAGAAACGCGTTGTTAGATGTTTCATTAGTTCGTCAAACTTGTACAAAGCTCATTGGGAAACTTATAAGAACTCATGTTGAAAGAAACTTGGTTTAGAGTCCTAGAAACCGCGTTGTTAGATGTTTCATAAGGTCGTCAAACTAGTACAAAGCTCATTGAGACACTTGTAAGCACTCATGTTGCATGAAACTTAGTTTAGACTCCTAGAAACGGCATTGTTAGATGTTTCATAAGTTCGTCACACTTGTACAAAGCTCATTGAGACACTTATAATCACTCATATTGTTGCATGAAACTTGGTTTAGAGTCCTAGAAACCGCGTTGTAAGATGTTTCATAAATTTGTCGAACGATACAAAGCTCACTAAGACACTTATAAGTAATCATGTTGCATGACACTTCGTTTAGAGTCTTACAAACCGCGTTGTTAGATGTTTCATAAGTTCGTCAAACTTGTACAAAGCTCATTGAGACACTTATAAGCACTCATGTTGCATAAAACTTGGTTTAGAGTCCTAAAAACGCGTTGTTAGATGTTTCATAAGTTCGTCAAACTTGTATAAAGCTCATTGAAACACTTATAAGCACTCATGTTGCATAAAACTTGGTTTAGAGTCCTAGCAACCACATTGTTAGACGTTTCATAAGTTCGTCAAACTTGTACAAAGCTGATTGAGAAACTTATAAGCACTCATGTTGCATTAAACTTGGTTTAGAGTCCTAGAAACGCGTTGTTAGATGTTTCATTAGTTCGTCAAACATGTACAAAGCTCATTGAGACACTTATAAGAACTCATGTTGAAAGAAACTTGGTTTAGAGTCCTAGAAACCGTGTTGTTAGATGTTTCATAAGTTCGTCAAACTAGTACAAAGCTCATTGAGACACTTATAAGCACTCATGTTGCATGAAACTTAGTTTAGATTCCTAGAAACCGCGTTGTTAGATGTTTCATAAGTTCGTAAAACTTGTACAAAGCTCATTGAGACACTTATAAGACCTCATGTTGCCTGAAACTTGGTTTAGAGTTCTAGAAACCACGTTGCAAGATGTTTCATAAGTTCGTCAAACTAGTACAAAGCTCATTGAGAAACTTATAAGCACTCATGTTGCATGACACTTCGTTTAGAGTCTTAGAAACCGCGTTGTTAGATGTTTCATAAGTTCGTCGTACTTGTACAAATCTCATTGAGACACTTTTAAGCACTCATGTTGCATGAAACTTGGTTTAGAGTCCTAGAAACCGCGTTGTAAGATGTTTCATAAGTTCGTCAAACTAGTACAAAGCTCATTGAGACACTTATAAGCACTCATGTTGCATGACACTTCGTTTAGAGTCTTAGAAACCGCGTTGTTAGATGTTTCATAAGTTCGTAAAACTAGTACAAAGCTCATTGAGACACTGATAAGCACTCATGTTGCATGAAACTTAGTTTAGAGTCCTAGAAATCGCGTTGTTAGATGTTTCATAAGTTTGTCGAACTTGTACAAAGCTCATTGAGACACTTATAAGCACTCATGTTGCAAGAAACTTGGTTTAGAGTCCTAGAAAACGCGTTGTAAGATGTTTCATAAGTTCGTCAAACTAGTACAAAACTCATTGAGACACTTATAAGTACTCTTGTTGCATGACACTTCGTTTAGAGTGTTAGAAATTGCGTTGTTAGATGTTTCATAAGTCCTTCAAACTTGTACAAAGCTCATTGAGACACTTATAAGCACTCATGTTGCATAAAACTTGGTTTAGAGTCCTAAAAACGCGTTGTTAGATGTTTCATAAGTTCGTCAAACTTGTATAAAGCTCATTGAAACACTTATAAACACTCATGTTGCATAAAACTTGGTTTAGAGTCCTAGCAACCACATTGTTAGACGTTTCATAAGTTCGTCAAACTTGTACAAAGCTGATTGAGAAACTTATAAGCACTCATGTTGCATGAAACTTGGTTTAGAGTCCAAGAAACGCGTTGTTAGATGTTTCATTAGTTCGTCAAACTTGTACAAAGCTCATTGGGAAACTTATAAGAACTCATGTTGAAAGAAACTTGGTTTAGAGTCCTAGAAACCGCGTTGTTAGATGTTTCATAAGGTCGTCAAACTAGTACAAAGCTCATTGAGACACTTGTAAGCACTCATGTTGCATGAAACTTAGTTTAGACTCCTAGAAACGGCATTGTTAGATGTTTCATAAGTTCGTCACACTTGTACAAAGCTCATTGAGACACTTATAAGCACTCATATTGTTGCATGAAACTTGGTTTAGAGTCCTAGAAACCATGTTGCATGACACTTAGATGTTTCATAGAGTCCTACAAAACGCGTTCTTAGATGTTTCATAAGTTCGTCAAACTTGTATAAAGCTCATTGAAACATAAAACTTATAAGCACTCATGTTGCATAAAACTTGGTTTAGAGTCCTAGCAACCACATTGTTAGACGTTTCATAAGTTCGTCAAACTTGTACAAAGCTGATTGAGAAACTTATAAGCACTCATGTTGCATTAAACTTGGTTTAGAGTCCTAGAAACGCGTTGTTAGATGTTTCATTAGTTCGTCAAACATGTACAAAGCTCATTGAGACACTTATAAGAACTCTTGTTGAAAGAAACTTGATTTAGAGTCCTAGAAACCGTGTTGTTAGATGTTTCATAAGTTCGTCAAACTAGTACAAAGCTCATTGAGACACTTATAAGCACTCATGTTGCATGAAACTTAGTTTAGATTCCTAGAAACCGCGTTGTTAGATGTTTTCATAAGTTCGTAAAACTTGTACAAAGCTCATTGAGACACTTATAAGACCTCATGTTGCCTGAAACTTGGTTTAGAGTTCTAGAAACGCGTTGTTAGATGTTTCATAAGTTCGTCAAACTTGTACAAAGCTCATTGAAACACTTATAAGCACTCATGTTGCATAAAACTTAGTTTAGAGTCCTAGCAACAACATTGTTAGACGTTTCATAAGTTCGTCAAATTTGTACAAAGCTCATTGAGACACTTTATAAGCACTCATGTTGCATTAAACTTGGTTTAGAGTACTAGAAACCGCGTTGTAAGATGTTTCATAAGTTCGTCAAACTAGTACAAAGCTCATTGAGACACTTATAAGCACTCATGTTGCATGAAACTTCGTTTAGAGTCCTACAAACCGCGTTGTTAGATGTTTCATAAGTTCGTCAAACTTGTACAAAGCTCATTGAGACACTTATAAGCACTCATGTTCCATGAAACTTAGTTTAGAGTCCTAGAAACTGCGTTGTTAGATGTTTCATAAGTTCGTTGAACTTGTACAAAGCTCATTGAGACACTTATAAGCACTCATGTTGAATGAAACTTGGTTTAGAGTCCTAGAAACCGCGTTGTTAGATGTTTCATAAGTTCGTCGAACTAGTACAAAGCTCATTGAGACACTTATAAGAACTCATGTTGCATGAAACTTTGTTTAGAGTCCTAGAAACGAGTTGTTAGATGTTTCATAAGTTCGTCAAACTAGTACAAAGCTCATTGAGACACTTATAAGCACTCATGTTGCATGCCACTTCGTTTAGAGTCTTAGAAACCGCTTTGTTAGATGTTTCATAAGTTCGTCAAACTTGTACAAAGCTCATTGAGACACTTATAAGCACTAATGTTGCATAAAACTTGGTTTAGAGTCCTAGAAACGCGTTGTTAGATGTTTCATAAGTTCGTCAAACTTGAACAAAGCTCATTGAGACGCTTATAAGAACTCATGTTGAAAGAAACTTAGTTTAGAGTCCTACAAACCGCGTTGTTAGATGTTTCATAAGTTCGTCAAACTAGTACAAAGCTCATTAATACACTTATAAGTACTCATGTTGCATGAAACTTAGTTTAGAGTCCTAGAAACAGCGTTGTTAGAAGTTTCATAAGTTCGTCGAACTTGTACAAAGCTCATTGAGACACTTTTAAGCACTCATGTTGCATGACACTTGGTTTAGAGTCCTAGAAACCGCGTTGTAAGATGTTTCATAAGTTCGTCAAACTAGTACAAAGCTCATTGAGACACTTATAAGCACTCATGTTGCATGACACTTCGTTTAGAGTCTTAGAAACCGCGTTGTTAGATGTTTCATAAGTTCGTAAAACTAGTACAAAGCTCATTGAGACAATTATAAGCAGTCATGTTGCATGAAACTTAGTTTAGAGTCCTAGAAATCGCGTTGTTAGATGGTTCATAAGTTTGTAGAACTTGTACAAAGCTCATTGAGACACTTATAAGCACTCATGTTGCATGAAACTTAGTTTAGAGTCCTAGAAACGACATTGTTAGATGTTTCATAAGTTCGTAGAACTTGTACAAAGTTCATTGAGACACTTATAAGCATTCATGTTTCATGAAACTTGGTTTAGTGTCCTAGAAACGCCTTGTTAGATGTAACATTAATTCGTCAAACTTGTACAAAGCTCATTGAGACACTTATAAGAACTCATGTTGAAAGAAACTTGGTTTAGAGTCCTAGAAACCGCGTTGTTAGATGTTTCATAAGTTCGTCAAACTAGTACAAAGCTCATTGAGACACTTATAAGCACTCATGTTGCATGAAACTAAGTTTAGAGTCCTAGAAACCGCGTTGTTAGATGTTTCATAAGTTCGTCACACTTGTACAAAGCTCATTGAAACACTTATAAGCACTCATGTTGCATGAAACTTGGTTTAGAGTCCTAGAAACCGCGTTGTAAGATGTTTCATAAGTTCGTCAAACTAGTATAAAGCTCATTGAGACACTTATAAGTACTCTTGTTGCATGACACTTCGTTTAGAGTCTTAGAAACCGCGTTGTTAGATGTTTCATAAGTTCGTCAAACTTGTACAAATCTCATTGAGACACTTATAAGCACTCATGTTGCATAAAACTTGGTTTAGAGTCCTAAAAACGCGTTGTTAGATGTTTCATAAGTTCGTCAAACTTGTATAAAGCTCATTGAAACACTTATAAGCACTCATGTTGCATAAAACTTGGTTTAGAGTCCTAGCAACCACATTGTTAGACGTTTCATAAGTTCGTCAAACTTGTACAAAGCTGATTGAGAAACTTATAAGCACTCATGTTGCATGAAACTTGGTTTAGAGTCCTAGAAACGCGTTGTTAGATGTTTCATTAGTTCGTCAAACTTGTACAAAGCTCATTGAGACACTTATAAGAACTCATGTTGAAAGAAACTTGGTTTAGAGTCCTAGAAACCGTGTTGTTAGATGTTTCATAAGTTCGTCAAACTAGTACAAAGCTCATTGAGACACTTGTAAGCACTCATGTTGCATGAAACTTAGTTTAGACTCCTAGAAACGGCATTGTTAGATGTTTCATAAGTTCGTCACACTTGCACAAAGCTCATCGAGACACTTATAAGCACTCATGTTGCATGAAACTTGGTTTAGAGTCCTAGAAACCGCGTTGTAAGATGTTTTATAAATTTGTCAAACTAGTACAAAGCTCATTGAGACACTTATAAGCACTCATGTTGCATGCCACTTCGTTTAGAGTCTTAGAAACCGCTTTGTTAGATGTTTCATAAGTTCGTCAAACTTGTACAAAGCTCATTGAGACACTTATAAGCACTAATGTTGCATAAAACTTGGTTTAGAGTCCTAGAAACGCGTTGTTAGATGTTTCATAAGTTCGTCAAACTTGAACAAAGCTCATTGAGACGCTTATAAGAACTCATGTTGAAAGAAACTTAGTTTAGAGTCCTACAAACCGCGTTGTTAGATGTTTCATAAGTTCGTCAAACTAGTACAAAGCTCATTAATACACTTATAAGTACTCATGTTGCATGAAACTTAGTTTAGAGTCCTAGAAACAGCGTTGTTAGAAGTTTCATAAGTTCGTCGAACTTGTACAAAGCTCATTGAGACACTTTTAAGCACTCATGTTGCATGACACTTGGTTTAGAGTCCTAGAAACCGCGTTGTAAGATGTTTCATAAGTTCGTCAAACTAGTACAAAGCTCATTGAGACACTTATAAGCACTCATGTTGCATGACACTTCGTTTAGAGTCTTAGAAACCGCGTTGTTAGATGTTTCATAAGTTCGTAAAACTAGTACAAAGCTCATTGAGACAATTATAAGCGGTCATGTTGCATGAAACTTAGTTTAGAGTCCTAGAAATCGCGTTGTTAGATGGTTCATAAGTTTGTAGAACTTGTACAAAGCTCATTGAGACACTTATAAGCACTCATGTTGCATGAAACTTAGTTTAGAGTCCTAGAAACGACATTGTTAGATGTTTCATAAGTTCGTAGAACTTGTAAGCATTCATGTTTCATTGAAGACTTGGTTATAAGCATTCATGTTTGTGAAACTTGGTTTAGTGTCCTAGAAACGCCTTGTTAGATGTAACATTAATTCGTCAAACTTGTACAAAGCTCATTGAGACACTTATAAGAACTCATGTTGAAAGAAACTTGGTTTAGAGTCCTAGAAACCGCGTTGTTAGATGTTTCATAAGTTCGTCAAACTAGTACAAAGCTCATTGAGACACTTATAAGCACTCATGTTGCATGAAACTAAGTTTAGAGTCCTAGAAACCGCGTTGTTAGATGTTTCATAAGTTCGTCACACTTGTACAAAGCTCATTGAAACACTTATAAGCACTCATGTTGCATGAAACTTGGTTTAGAGTCCTAGAAACCGCGTTGTAAGATGTTTCATAAGTTCGTCAAACTAGTATAAAGCTCATTGAGACACTTATAAGTACTCTTGTTGCATGACACTTCGTTTAGAGTCTTAGAAACCGCGTTGTTAGATGTTTCATAAGTTCGTCAAACTTGTACAAATCTCATTGAGACACTTATAAGCACTCATGTTGCATAAAACTTGGTTTAGAGTCCTAAAAACGCGTTGTTAGATGTTTCATAAGTTCGTCAAACTTGTATAAAGCTCATTGAAACACTTATAAGCACTCATGTTGCATAAAACTTGGTTTAGAGTCCTAGCAACCACATTGTTAGACGTTTCATAAGTTCGTCAAACTTGTACAAAGCTGATTGAGAAACTTATAAGCACTCATGTTGCATGAAACTTGGTTTAGAGTCCTAGAAACGCGTTGTTAGATGTTTCATTAGTTCGTCAAACTTGTACAAAGCTCATTGAGACACTTATAAGAACTCATGTTGAAAGAAACTTGGTTTAGAGTCCTAGAAACCGTGTTGTTAGATGTTTCATAAGTTCGTCAAACTAGTACAAAGCTCATTGAGACACTTGTAAGCACTCATGTTGCATGAAACTTAGTTTAGACTCCTAGAAACGGCATTGTTAGATGTTTCATAAGTTCGTCACACTTGCACAAAGCTCATCGAGACACTTATAAGCACTCATGTTGCATGAAACTTGGTTTAGAGTCCTAGAAACCGCGTTGTAAGATGTTTTATAAATTTGTCGAACTAGTACAAAGCTCATTGAGACACTTATAAGTACTCATGTTGCATGACACTTCGTTTAGAGTCTTACAAACCGCGTTGTTAGATGTTTCATAAGTTCGTCAAACTTGTACAAAGCTCATTGAGACACTTATAAGCACTCATGTTGCATAAAATTTGGTTTAGAGTCCTAAAAACGCGTTGTTAGATGTTTCATAAGTTCGTCAAACTTGTATAAAGCTCATTGAAACACTTATAAGCACTCATGTTGCATAAAACTTGGTTTAGAGTCTTAGCAACCACATTGTTAGACGTTTCATAAGTTCGTCAAACTTGTACAAAGCTGATTGAGAAACTTATAAGCACTCATGTTGCATTAAACGAGAGTCCTAGAAACTTATAAACGCGTTGTTAGATGTTTCATTAGTTCGTCAAACTTGTACAAAGCTCATTGAGACACTTATAAGAACTCATGTTGAAAGAAACTTGGTTTAGAGTCCTAGAAACCGTGTTGTTAGATGTTTCATAAGTTCGTCAAACTAGTACAAAGCTCATTGAGACACTTGTAAGCACTCATGTTGCATGAAACTTAGTTTAGACTCCTAGAAACGGCATTGTTAGATGTTTCATAAGTTTGTCACACTTGCACAAAGCTCATCGAGACACTTATAAGCACTCATGTTGCATGAAACTTGGTTTAGAGTCCTAGAAACCGCGTTGTAAGATGTTTTATAAATTTGTCGAACTAGTACAAAGCTCATTGAGACACTTATAAGTACTCATGTTGCATGACACTTCGTTTAGAGTCTTACAAACCGCGTTGTTAGATGTTTCATAAGTTCGTCAAACTTGTACAAAGCTCATTGAGACACTTATAAGCACTCATGTTGCATAAAATTTGGTTTAGAGTCCTAAAAACGCGTTGTTAGATGTTTCATAAGTTCGTCAAACTTGTATAAAGCTCATTGAAACACTTATAAGCACTCATGTTGCATAAAACTTGGTTTAGAGTCTTAGCAACCACATTGTTAGACGTTTCATAAGTTCGTCAAACTTGTACAAAGCTGATTGAGAAACTTATAAGCACTCATGTTGCATTAAACGAGAGTCCTAGAAACGCGTTGTTAGATGTTTCATTAGTTCGTCAAACTTGTACAAAGCTCATTGAGACACTTATAAGAACTCATGTTGAAAGAAACTTGGTTTAGAGTCCTAGAAACCGTGTTGTTAGATGTTTCATAAGTTCGTCAAACTAGTACAAAGCTCATTGAGACACTTGTAAGCACTCATGTTGCATGAAACTTAGTTTAGACTCCTAGAAACGGCATTGTTAGATGTTTCATAAGTTCGTCACACTTGCACAAAGCTCATCGAGACACTTATAAGCACTCATGTTGCATGAAACTTGGTTTAGAGTCCTAGAAACCGCGTTGTAAGATGTTTTATAAATTTGTCGAACTAGTACAAAGCTCATTGAGACACTTATAAGTACTCATGTTGCATGACACTTCGTTTAGAGTCTTACAAACCGCGTTGTTAGATGTTTCATAAGTTCGTCAAACTTGTACAAAGCTCATTGAGACACTTATAAGCACTCATGTTGCATAAAACTTGGTTTAGAGTCCTAAAAACGCGTTGTTAGATGTTTCATAAGTTCGTCAAACTTGTATAAAGCTCATTGAAACACTTATAAGCACTCATGTTGCATAAAACTTGGTTTAGAGTCTTAGCAACCACATTGTTAGACGTTTCATAAGTTCGTCAAACTTGTACAAAGCTGATTGAGAAACTTATAAGCACTCATGTTGCATTAAACGAGAGTCCTAGAAACGCGTTGTTAGATGTTTCATTAGTTCGTCAAACTTGTACAAAGCTCATTGAGACACTTATAAGAACTCATGTTGAAAGAAACTTGGTTTAGAGTCCTAGAAACCGTGTTGTTAAATGTTTCATAAGTTCGTCAAACTAGTACAAAGCTCATTGAGACACTTATAAGCACTCATGTTGCATGAAACTTAGTTTAGATTCCTAGAAACCGCGTTGTTAGATGTTTCATAAGTTCGTAAAACTTGTACAAAGCTCATTGAGACACTTATAAGAACTCATGTTGCCTGAAACTGTTGGATTTTGGAGAGAATAGTGTATAGATCCGAGTTGGTTAGACTCGGATCTTGAGTGTATAGAAGCAAAGTAAGTAGAGTGTATTGTGTTTAGAAGAATGAGAGATTAAGAGCAAAGCTATTAGCTTGGTCTTTGAGAGATTTAGTGTTTAGAGTAGTGTATGAGAGATTTCGGATTGAGAGAGAATAAGAACAAGAGAAGAACAAGAGAGAGAATCATGTAAGTAGTATTAGGAAGAGAGGATAAAACCTCCTTAACATTACAAAGCACATACATGAGGCATTTATAGCCAAAATATGCATATAGCCGTTATAGAGAGCGAAGGAGACATTTTGAATATTTAAACTCATGGAACACTTCTCCATAATATAGTCATGTGACATAGTCGACTACATGTATCAACTACATTGTGATGTAGTCGACTATATGTCGCCAACGGCTCTATTTCAAACGGCTATAAAGGAAACACTCCTTTGTCCTTCGGTCCATAACTCTAACGGCTCTTTAGTCTTCAGATGTAGTCGACTACATGACTCAACTATATGTATCGACTACATTGTGATGTAGTCGACTACACGCCTCACCTATACTTTTCTTCTCTTGATGTATCTTGATCTAATGTCTTTGTAGGTTATCATTAGTCTTAATACTCCCCCTCAAGCTTAGCCCAATGAAATGGCTAAGATTGGACATTGCTAAACAAACCTCATTAAAACCCTTAGTAAGCAAAACCACTTGGGATAAAAGCATTACTAAGGGAAAAAGAGTGTAAGTCTTTGCAATAGGGGTCTTCTTAATCTTGGCCTTGATCTTCTTGACTTGGCGGAAACTCCCCCTTAAGATAGAACCGGTTTGATCTTCTTGACTTTGCCGTGTTCTTCAATAAGGATTCTATGAACTCCTTTCAACAAGCTTCTTTGATCTTCTCGGCTTGTTGTTAGGATCTTGGATGCGTTCTTTGATTTGGGAAGTGACGCTTCTTCCTTGTTGACATGAGACCTTCTTGGTCTTCATCTCTTTGACTTGGTCTTCATCTCTTTGACTTGGTCTTCACGGCTTGTTCTTCACAAGCTTCAATGTGAGACTTGACAAGAAGCATAGTGACTTCCTTTCCTTCTCTTTTGTTTCTTCGTTGAGACTTCCTTCTTGCCTTTGGTCTACCCCTCCTTTGAACCTTCAAAGATCCAAGGAAATTAAGACTTAGTAAAGACAATTTGGATAAGGATAAGCTTAATCTAAAGTCAATTTAGAACATTGATTTAAGCAATTCCTTTTAGCAAGTGATTGACCATAGACTTAAACAAGATAATGAGGTTTAGTTCTAGTCTAATGATTCCTATTAAGTATGTTAAAGAGAGGGTTTAGGGACAACCTTTAGTTTGTAGAGGAATGACTTGTCCTTGTAGTCGCATCTAGGTTTGAGCTTTGGCTTCTTCTTGAAGTCTTGCTTCCTTCTTTGTGCGATTGGAACAAGGATTTGTCGGAGTATTTTGGCTTTATCTCTTGATGGATGCATAAGCCGAGTAACAAGATTAGGCCTTGCACTTGGTAGTTGCTTTGGCCAATAGTGAGTAGAGCCGATTGGTCATGTTGATTCATCGGTCTCTTTCTAGAACATGAGTGGCTCGGTTTAGTCTTTGCCATGTACTTGGTCGAGCCTAGTGTTGATGGAGTGGTTCGTTCTTGTCATTGCTAGAGACATAGCCGAGCCACACGATGATGATGATGATGGTCTTGCTTCTTGTAGAGGCTTGACCGAATGATTGATGAGAGCTCTTTACATCTTGGGACACTTTTGCATTCTCCAAGTGTATTTAGCCAAATGATGGTTCTTCTTTGCTTCAAAGTGACTTTGGCCTTGTATCTTGTTGGTACTTAAGCCGAGATGGATTGGTAGATTGTGGAGGCTTCGTCCTTCTTGGTACTTTAGCCGAGAGTGAGAGCTTTGTATTGACTTCGTCCTTCTTGGTACTTTAGTCAATACTTAGCCGGATTGGTGGTAGTGGCAGCTTAGTCCTTCTTGATACTTTGGCCGAGTTTGTTGGTGGTTGAGTGGAGGTCTTTGACTTGCTAGATCTTGACCAAATGTTGATGATAAGATGGATCGGCTTGCTCTTGTAGAAGATTTGGCCGAGTGATGATGAATTGAGTTGATCTTGATCGTTGAAGGATCTTTGACCAATGGATTGGTGACCTTGTCTTTGCTAGAGACATTGGTCAAGTGTCAAGTGATGGAGATTGGTGTCTTTAGCTCTTGGTAGATGCTTTGCCGAGTGATTAGCTTCCATTTGATAATGATGAGTTGTGTGATTTAACACTTCTTCTCCCACCTTCATGATTAAGATGAAAGGCATGAACTATTTCCCTTTCTCGGCATTGTTCTTCACAAGCTTCATGAGAAAGGATTCTCATTAATCCTTTGGATACCTTCATGGCTTCTTTCATTCTTCTCTTTACTCCTCTTCTCTTTAACACTTCCTTGTTACCTCTTTATGCTTAGGGGTTTTCATGATGATCTTTTTAAGTCCTTAGACACGATGATCCTACATCATATCAAAGACACAAAATTGATCTTAGTTTCATGAATAACCGGCACAAGATAATAACTTTAAACACTTCACAAACTATTGATCAACCATCCACAAGTACAAGCAAGAAAGCAAGAGAGGGTTAAAGACAATAGTTCAATATGTTCCCTATGCCTTTTGAAAACCCGAGAATATTATGCAATCTAACAAGTTCAAGTTTTGGTCTTATAGTTTTTGAAATTCACAAACAAATTTCTAAGTGATCTAAGGCATATAACAATTTCAACCACACATGAACACTTAGACAAGTATCTAATAATATAAATAAGGGAGTAAAGAGGGCTTAGAAATGGCCTTTTTAAATGGTAAAGCGGAGAAGTCATTATACTCTCTAGAGCACCTATATGGTTAGTCCATGATAGAGTTTATGACTTTTCTAAGAATATCTCTTGATTGCTTCATACCTACACATAGATAAAGGTTAGGTAGCAAGAGTCTTTTGCTTATGGCTTCTTGCCATAGAGACTTTGAAAGGGACCATGGTCTTTAGTGCACAATGGCGGACCATGATCTTAAAACACACAAACAAGATTCATTGTAACTTGATAGCTTTCATAGCTTAGTTACTCATCTTGTATCATAAACTTAAGTGCACATAGGCGGTTTATGACAACAAACATAGATCATCATTCCATCTTCACCTTATATAGATGTTAATGTAGTGAATCATTTTCCCATAAGTGTAAAATTGGATTCATCATGATTTTTAAAATATCATCTTTTATAAAATCATGGCTCTCTTTTAGACTTATGTTAACCGAGGGACTAAGAGATTCATCAAGCTCACGGTGTTATCAAACACTTGAGGATGCTCGGTTCTCTTTCCTCTAAGAGAGTATCGGATACACAAAGATCTTATATGCTTTATCACAAGCGGATCTTGGTTCCTTACCCTTTGTTAAACCGAAGATCTTTTGGATTAACCAAGGTTTTAAGTTCACTTAGTCTTTCACCAAGATTCAAACCACTTCACCAAACAAGGACTAGTGATTTGGTCTTAGACAAAGACATAAGTGGACCTTGTATCCTAGATCTTTCAAAGACAATGTAGTTGAGTCATGTAGTCGACTATGTCACATGACTACATGACAACCGAGTCTTGGAGATTTAAATTCGGACATGCTTTTAACCGAAACTTTCATGGTATTGGATTCATCAAGGTTCTTTTAGAAGCCATGGTTCTCATCCATTAGTCTTGGGTTAGACAATGACCTTAAAGAACAATACAACCAAAACTGTCATGTAGCTAGACCTTGTTGATTTATGCTAACAATGATTGTGTTTTGATTGTCTTGTACTTACCAAGGAAATTGGATTCAACATGTCCTTTTCTCACTAAGAGTTAAGCGGATCATGGTTCACTTTCCAAAGGTCTTGTTCGAAGCATAAAAGGAAAGAGTTTTGGATTCATCAAGCGGTTTTGGACTCATAAGAGTGAGCACACAAGGTTCACATTCTTTTGACTCGCAAGGTTCAAGCTTTGGTCTTAAATCCTTGTCCATTGTCTAAAAGCCGAAGTCATTGGGATCTTGGATTCATCAAGGTTCCTTTGAACTCATAAGAGTAAGGAAACCATGGTTCTCATCCATAACATTCGGTTTACTCAAAATCTTGATAGGATTTGGATTCAACAAGCTCTCTTTATCTCATATGAGTAAAGGGAAACTTGGTTCTCTTCCTTGAGATCTAATTCAGGTTTTGATCTTTATTAGTCTCGGATCTAGAGTTAACTAAACACACAAAGAAGAAAAGAGGGGATTCGGATTCATCAAGCTCTTACATTCATAGGAGCAAAGTAGCTTGGTTCTCTTCCTCCTCAAGAACTAAGCTTGCGGATTAGCCTAGGTAGAAGGAGCTTCATGCTCTGATACCATGTTGGATTTTGGAGAGAATAGTGTATAGATCCGAGTTGGTTAGACTCGGATCTTGAGTGTATAGAAGCAAAGCAAGTGATGCTTTGTTCTTGAGTGTATAGAGAGAGTGTATTGTGTTTAGAAGAATGAGAGATTAAGAGCAAAGCTATTAGCTTGGTCTTTGAGAGATTTAGTGTTTAGAGTAGTGTATGAGAGATTTCGGATAGAGAGAGAATAAGAACAAGAGAGAGAATCATGTAAGTAGTATTAGGAAGAGAGGATAAAACCTCCTTAACATTACAAAGCACATACATGAGGCATTTATAGCCAAAATAGGCATATAGCCGTTATAGAGAGGGAAGGAGACATTTTGAATATTTAAACTCATGGAACACTTCTCCATAATATAGTCATGTGACATAGTCGACTACATGTATCAACTACATTGTGATGTAGTCGACTATATGTCGCCAACGGCTCTATTTCAAACGGCTATAAAGGAAACACTCCTTTGTCCTTCGGTCCATAACTCTAACGGCTCTTTAGTCTTCGGATGTAGTCGACTACATGACTCAACTATATGTATCAACTACATTGTGATGTAGTCGACAACACGCCTCACCTGTACTTTTCCTCTCTTGATGTATCTTGATCTAATGCCTTTGTAGATTATCATTAGTCTTAATAGAAACTTGGTTTAGAGTTCTAGAAACCACGTTGTAAGATGTTTCATAAGTTCGTCAAACTAGTACAAAGCTCATTGAGACACTTATAAGCACTCATGTTGCATGACACTTCGTTTAGAGTCTTAGAAACCGCGTTGTTAGATGTTTCATGAGTTCGTCAAACTTGTACAAAGCTCATTGAGACACTTATAAGCACTCATGTTGCATAAAACTTGGTTTAGAGTCCTAGAAACGCGTTGTTAGATGTTTCATAAGTTCGTCAAACTTGTACTAAGCTCATTGAAACACTTATAAGCACTCATGTTGCATAAAACTTGGTTTAGAGTCCTAGCAACCACATTGTTAGACGTTTCATAAGTTCGTCAAATTTGTACAAAGCTCATTAAGACACTTTATAAGCACTCATGTTGCATGAAACTTGATTTAGAGTACTAGAAACCGCGTTGTAAGATTTTTCATAAGTTCGTCAAACTAGTACAAAGCTCATTGAGACACTTATAAGCACTCATGTTGCATGAAACTTCGTTTAGAGTCCTAGAAACCGCGTTGTTAGATGTTTCATAAGTTCGTCAAACTTGTACAAAGCTCATTGAGACACTTATAAGAACTCATGTTCCATGAAACTTAGTTTAGAGTCCTAGAAACCGCGTTGTTAGATGTTTCATAAGTTCGTTGAACTTGTACAAAGCTCATTGAGACACTTATAAGCACTCATGTTGCATGAAACTTGGTTTAGAGTCCTAGAAACCGCGTTGTTAGATGTTTCATAAGTTCGTCGAACTAGTACAAAGCTCATTGAGACACTTATAAGCACTCATGTTGCATGCCACTTCGTTTAGAGTCTTAGAAACCGCTTTGTTAGATGTTTCATAAGTTCGTCAAACTTGTACAAAGCTCATTGAGACACTTATAAGCACTAATGTTGCATAAAACTTGGTTTAGAGTCCTAGAAACGCATTGTTAGATGTTTCATAAGTTCGTCAAACTTGAACAAAGCTCATTGAGACACTTATAAGAACTCATGTTGAAAGAAATTTAGTTTAGAGTCCTACAAACCGTGTTGTTAGATGTTTCATAAGTTCGTCCAACTAGTACAAAGCTCATTAATACACTTATAAGTACTCATGTTGCATGAAACTTAGTTTAGAGTCCTAGAAACCGCGTTGTTAGATGTTTCATAAGTTCGTCGAACTTGTACAAAGCTCATTGAGACACTTTTAAGCACTCATGTTGCATGAAACTTGGTTTAGAGTCCTAGAAACTGCGTTGTAAGATGTTTCATAAGTTCGTCAAACTAGTACAAAGTTCATTGAGACACTTATAAGCCCTCATGTTGCATGACACTTCATTTAGAGTCTTAGAAACCGCGTTGTTAGATGTTTCATAAGTTCGTAAAACTAGTACAAAGCTCATTGAGACACTTATAAGCACTCATGTTGCATGAAACTTAGTTTAGAGTCCTAGAAATCGCGTTGTTAGATGTTTCATAAGTTTGTCGAACTTGTACAAAGCTCATTGAGACACTTATAAGCACTCATGTTGCATGAAACTTGGTTTAGAGTCCTAGAAACCGTGTTGTTAGATGTTTCATAAGTTCGTCAAACTAGTACAAAGCTCATTGAGACACTTATAAGCACTCATGTTGCATGACACTTCGTTTAGAGTCTTAGAAACCACGTTGTTAGATGTTTCATAAGTTCGTCAAACTTGTACAAAGCTCATTGAGACATTTATAAGCACTCATGTTGCATAAAACTTGGTTTAGAGTCTTAGAAACGCGTTGTTAGATGTTTCATAAGTTCGTCAAACTTGTACAAAGCTCATTGAGACACTTATAAACACTCATGTTGCATAAAACTTGGTTTAGAGTCCTAGCAACCACATTGTTAGACGTTTCATAAGTTCGTCAAACTAGTACAAAGCTCATTGAGACACTTATAAGCACTCATGTTGCATGAAGCTTAGTTTAGAGTCCTAGAAACGGCATTGTTAGATGTTTCATAAGTTCGTCGAACTTGTACAAAGTTCATTAAGACACTTATAAGCACTCATGTTACATGAAACTTGGCTTAGTGTCCTAGAAACGCCTTGTTAGATGTATCATTAATTCGTCAAACTTGTACAAAGCTCATTGAGACACTTATAAGAACTCATGTTGAAAGAAACTTGGTTTAGAGTCCTAGGAACCGCGTTGTTAGATGTTTCATAAGTTCGTCAAACTAGTACAAAGCTCATTGAGACACTTATAAGCACTCATGTTGCATGAAACTAAGTTTAGAGTCCTAGAAACCGCGTTGTTAGATGTTTCATAAGTTCGTCACACTTGTACAAAGCTCATTGAAACACTTATAAGCACTCATGTTGCATGAAACTTGGTTTAGAGTCCTAGAAACCGCGTTGTAAGACGTTTCATAAGTTCGTCAAACTTGTACAAAGCTGATTGAGAAACTTATAAGCACTCATGTTGCATGAAAATTGGTTTAGAGTCCTAGGAACACGTTGTTAGATGTTTCATTAGTTCGTCAAACTTGTACAAAGCTCATTGAGACACTTATAAGAACTCATGTTGAAAGAAACTTGGTTTAGAGTCCTAGAAACCGCGTTGTTAGATGTTTCATAAGTTCGTCAAACTAGTACAAAGCTCATTGAGACACTTGTAAGTACTCATGTTGCATGAAACTTAGTTTAGACTCCTAGAAACGGCATTGTTAGATGTTTCATAAGTTCGTCACACTTGTACAAAGATCATTGAGACACTTATAAGCACTCATGTTGCATGAAACTTGGTTTAGAGTCCTACAAACCGCGTTGTAAGATGTTTCATAAGTTTGTCGAACTAGTACAAAGCTCATTGAGACACTTATAAGTACTCATGTTGCATGACACTTTGTTTAGAGTCTTAGAAACCGCGTTGTTAGATGTTTCATAAGTTCGTCAAACTTGTACAAAGCTCATTGAGACACTTATAAGCACTCATGTTGCATAAAACTTGGTTTAGAGTCCTAAAAACGCGTTGTTAGATGTTTCATAAGTTCGTCAAACTTGTATAAAGCTCATTGAAACACTTATAAGCACTCATGTTGCATAAAACTTGGTTTAGAGTCCTAGCAACCACATTGTTAGACGTTTCATAAGTTCGTCAAACTTGTACAAAGCTGATTGAGAAACTTATAAGCACTCATGTTGCATTAAACTTGGTTTAGAGTCCTAGAAACCGCGTTGTTAGATGTTTCATTAGTTCGTCAAACTTGTACAAAGCTCATTGAGACACTTATAAGCACTCATGTTGCATAAAACTTGTTTTAGAGTCCTAGAAACGCGTTGTTAGATGTTTCATAAGTTCGTCAAACTTGTACAAAGCTCATTGAAACACTTATAATCACTCATGTTGCATAAAACTTGGTTTAGAGTCCTAGCAACCACATTGTTAGACGTTTCATAAGTTCGTCAAATTTGTACAAAGCTCATTGAGACACTTATAAGCACTCATGTTGCATGAAACTTGGTTTAGAGTCCTAGAAACCGCGTTATAAGATGTTTCATAAGTTCGTCAAACTAGTACAAAGCTCATTGAGACACTTATAAGTACTCTTGTTGCATGACACTTCGATTAGAATCTTAGAAACCGCGTTGTTAGATGTTTCATAAGTTCGTCAAACTTGTACAAAGCTCATTGAGACACTTATAAGCACTCATGTTGTATAAAACTTGGTTTAGAGTCCTAAAAACGCGTTGTTAGATGTTTCATAAGTTCGTCAAACTTGTATAAAGCTCGATGAAACACTTATAAGCACTAATGTTGCATAAAACTTGGTTTAGAGTCCTAGCAACCACATTGTTAGACGTTTCATAAGTTCGTCAAACTTGTACAAAGCTGATTGAGAAACTTATAAGCACTCATGTTGCATGAAAATTGGTTTAGAGTCCTAGAAACACGTTGTTAGATGTTTCATTAGTTCGTCAAACTTGTACAAAGCTCATTGAGACACTTATAAGAACTCATGTTGAAAGAAACTTGGTTTAGAGTCCTAGAAACCGCGTTGTTAGATGTTTCATAAGTTCGTCAAACTAGTACAAAGCTCATTGAGACACTTGTAAGCACTCATGTTGCATGAAACTTAGTTTAGACTCCTAGAAACGGCATTGTTAGATGTTTCATAAGTTCGTCACACTTGTACAAAGATCACTGAGACACTTATAAGCACTCATGTTGCATGAAACTTGGTTTAGAGTCCTACAAACCGCGTTGTAAGATGTTTCATAAATTTGTCGAACTAGTACAAAGCTCATTGAGACACTTATAAGTACTCATGTTGCATGACACTTTGTTTAGAGTCTTAGAAACCGCGTTGTTAGATGTTTCATAAGTTCGTCAAACTTGTACAAAGCTCATTGAGACACTTATAAGCACTCATGTTGCATAAAACTTGGTTTAGAGTCCTAAAAACGCGTTGTTAGATGTTTCATAAGTTTGTCAAACTTGTATAAAGCTCATTGAAACACTTATAAGCACTCATGTTGCATAAAACTTGGTTTAGAGTCCTAGCAACCACATTGTTAGACGTTTCATAAGTTCGCCAAAGTTGTACAAAGCTGATTGAGAAACTTATAAGCACTCATGTTGCATTAAACTTGGTTTAGAGTCCTAGAAACCGCGTTGTTAGATGTTTCATTAGTTCGTCAAACTTGTACAAAGCTCATTGAGACACTTATAAGCACTCATGTTGCATAAAACTTGTTTTAGAGTCCTAGAAACGCGTTGTTAGATGTTTCATAAGTTCGTCAAACTTGTACAGAGCTCATTGAAACACTTATAATCACTCATGTTGCATAAAACTTGGTTTAGAGCCCTAGCAACCACATTGTTAGACGTTTCATAAGTTCGTTAAATTTGTACAAAGCTCATTGAGACACTTATAAGCACTCATGTTGCATGAAACTTGGTTTAGAGTACTAGAAACCGCGTTGTAAGATGTTTCATAAGTTCGTCAAACTAGTACAAAGCTCATTGAGACACTTATAAGCACTCATGTTGCATGAAACTTCATTTAGAGTCCTAGAAACCGCGTTGTTAGATGTTTCATAAGTTCGTCAAACTTGTACAAAGCTCATTCAGACACTTATAAGCACTCATGTTCCATGAAACTTAGTTTAGAGTCCTAGAAACCGCGTTGTTAGATGTTTCATAAGTTTGTTGAACTTGTACAAAGCTCATTGAGACACTTATAAGCACTCATGTTGCATGAAACTTGGTTTAGAGTCCTAGAAACCGCGTTGTTAGATGTTTCATAAGTTCGTCGAACTAGTACAAAGCTCATTGAGACACTTATAAGCACTCATGTTGCATGAAACTTGGTTTAGAGCCCTAGAAACGAGTTGTTAGATGTTTCTTAAGTTTGTCAAACTTGTAGAAAGCTCATTGAGACACTTATAAGCACTCATGTTGCATGAAACTTGGTTTAGAGTCCTAGAAACAAGTTGTTAGATGTTTCATAAGTTCGTCAAACTAGTACAAAGCTCATTGAGACACTTATAAGCA
The DNA here is from genome assembly GCA_963556525.1 of Cochlearia excelsa. NCBI lineage: Eukaryota > Viridiplantae > Streptophyta > Magnoliopsida > Brassicales > Brassicaceae > Cochlearia > Cochlearia excelsa. Next base: position 29,306,589 of record OY748327.1, on the reverse strand, counting down.
CTCATTTTGCATGCCACTTCGTTTAGAGTCTTAGAAACCGTTTTGTTAGATGTTTCATAAGTTCGTCAACCTTGTACAAAGATCATTGAGACACTTATAAGCACTAATGTTGCATAAAACTTGGTTTAGAGTCCTAGAAACGCGTTGTTAGATGTTTCATAAGTTCATCAAACTTCTACTTAAAGCTCATTGAGACACTTATAAGCACTCATGTTGCATAAAACTTGGATTAGAGTCCTAGCAACCACATTGTTAGACGTTTCATAAGTTCGTCAAACTTGTACAAAGCTGATAGAGACACTTATAAGCACTCTTGTTGCATGAAACTTGGTTTAGAGTCCTAGAAACGCGTTGTTAGATGTTTCATTAGTTTGTCAAACTTGTACAAAGCTCATTGACTCATGTTGCATGAAACTTGGTTTAGAGTCCTAGAAACCGCGTTGTTAGATGTTTCACAAGTTCGTCAAACTAGTACAAAGCTCATTGAAACACTTATAAGCACTCATGTTCCATGATACTTCGTTTAGAGTCTTAGAAACCGCGTTGTTAGATGTTTCATAAGTTCGTCAAACTTGTACAAAACTCATTGAGACACTTATAAGCACTCATGTTGCATGAAAATTGGTTTAGAGTCCTAGAAACGCGTTGTTAGATGTTTCATAAGTTCGTCAAACTTGTACAAAGGTCATTGAGACACTTATAATCACTCATGTTGCATAAAAATTGGTTTAGAGTCATAGAAACCACATTGTTAGACTTTTCATAAGTTCGTCAAACTTGTACAAAGCTGATAGAGACACTTATAAGCACTCATGTTGCATGAAACTTGGTTTAGAGTCCTAGAAACGAGTTGTTAGATGTTTCATTAGTTCGTCAAACTTGTACAAAGCTCATTGAGACACTTATAAGAACTCATGTTGAAAGAGTCCTAGAAACCGCATTGTAAGATGTTTCACAAGTTCATCAACTAGTACAAAGCTCATTGAGACACTTATAAGCACTCATGTTGCATGACACTTCGTTTAGAGTCTTAGAAACCGCGTTGTTAGATGTTTCATAAGTTCGTCAAACTTGTACAAAGCTCATTGAGACATTTATAAGCACTCATGTTGCATAAAACTTGGTTTAGAGTCTTAGAAACGCGTTGTTAGATGTTTCATAAGTTCGTCAAACTTGTACAAAGCTCATTGAGACACTTTGATGTGATCATAGAGCCGAAGCCGGGAACGGACATCGGCATCGACCACGACGACTTCGACATCGGCATCGATCGCGTCGACACCGAACACAACGGCATCGACATCGGCATCGACCACACCGACATCGGCATCGACCACACCGACATCGGCATCGACCACACCGACATCGGCATCGACCACCTCGACATCGACCATACCGGCGCCCGACCATCGCGGACCGAGGAATCAAAAGGAGCAATTACGCGATCCAAAGCTAGGGAGTTAGCCAAAAACATTCAAACCACGATGATGGAGGAGGATGAAGCAGCCAAGAGCTACTTCAACGTTTTCAGCACGACAATCCGATCAAGACCAAGCTATGAAAGCTAAGCGGACTAGGTGTCTCGCTTGGCACTCTTTTTCCCACCGGGTTTTAACGAGGCCAAGAAGAACACCACGTCGTCCCTTAGTGATCATAGTTTGAAGAGCGTAAGAGACGAGGCGCTTAACACTACTCGTCGTTTTATCCGTTTGCAATTTCCTTTTTATCTTTGTACGCGATTTCCTTTTTGCGGATTTCCTTTTTGCAATTTCCTTTTTTGTCTTTGCGCAACCCTAACGAGGAGAAGCAACTTGTGTTTTCCCTATAAAAGGGGTTGCGCCGCACAATGTGTTAGGCAGTCAAAACTTTTACAAAAACCTTCTATGTTGCGACTCCTCCTTGCTCGGCGAACGGGCACGAATCTCTTCCAAGCTTCACGCTTACAAGAGCTTCTTCTATCCATCAAGCGAGATATCATCCCTTGCTTGAGTCGTTCATATTCCATCCTCACGTTCCTCCCCACCCATCCGCTGCTCCGTTCTTGACTTGTAATCCGCATCCACCTCCGCCCACACTACTCATCCACCGTCGTTCTTGCTTAGCCTTACCCGGAGGAGAGATCCGCCTGGTGGGATCCTATCATCTGGTATCAGAGCCGCCTCTGTACCAAAAGGTTGAGTCGCTCTTTCCCTTTTGTCTTTTCAAAGTATCACAATCTCGAACCTGTTTGTTTGAACCCGTCGTTGTTTGGCATAGGATTGTTGCTAGTATAAACAAGTTATGTGTTGATCTTTGTGTTCTTGATGTTTGTCAACTTGCGGCGGTAGTAATAGGTTTAGATCTTTGAAAACCTAATCGCATATTTCAAAACGTGTTATTGCGATTTCCTTTTTGCTAAAACGCTCGTTTTACTTAAAACATAACGATTTCCTTTTTTTTTAAGCCGTGCCCTTGTTTTCCTTTCTTGTTTATCACGCGTGTATCCTTGTGTGTGTGCGGCATAGAGTTCTATTTGTTGGCTATTTTGTGAACTACTTACTGCTAGTTACTTGTCCGTGTAACAGTACCATGACCCTATCACCGGAGGCGCTCGATGACCTCAAGAAACTTATAGCGGCCCAAGTAACCGAGGCCATGACCCAACTACTTCCCCAACAAATTTCTCAACAGCTCACCTTGGAACGTGAGAAACAAGCTAGGGAGGCCATCGGGGCAACCTCGGATTCGAGGGTGGGTCAACGCCAACTCCCTCCGATGCCATGCGGATTTGCAAAGGCAAAGGCGTTGCCGGTACATCTAGACTCCGGGCAATCCGCAACCTCCGTCCAACCAACGCAGCCAAAGAGCAGAGGGTACCACGGCAACGGGAACACGCCGAGCCGAGCGAACCAGAGGACGAGCTCCCGGACATAGGACACACACCGCCTCACGCCGACCTACCCAAACCGTAGCCGGGCAACGCGTCTACATCGGCTCTAGCGATGAGTATTATGGCGTCAACGTCTCGGACCGTAGTAGGCGAAGCCGGAGGCGTGAGAGACGAGACAAAGACGACCCAAGAGACTCGGAGAACCAACAACCCGAAGCATATCAAGGCCAAGTTCCCCGCCTTTCTCGGCAAGAATGACCCGGAGGCCTACCTTGACCGGGAACGGAAGATGGAGTCCAGCTTCTTGTGCCACGATACCTACGCCTCCAACAAGGTAAAGATAGCGGTCTCCGAATTCAGTGAGTATGCACTCCTGTGGTGGGATCAGCTCTGCACTACCCGGAACCGCCATAATGAGCTACCCATCACCACATGGCACCAACTTACTACCCACATGAGAAAAAGGTTTGTGCCGAGTCATTACCACAGGGAAGTACTAAACAAGCTGAGAAAACTCACCCAAGGGTCCACCACAGTCCGAGACTACTTTCAAGAGATGGAAACTCTCCTTATCCGAGCCGGTCTAGAGGAAGATGAGGAAGTGACCATGGCACGGTTCATCGGTGGACTCAGCCGAGACATTCAGGACAAAGTGGAGCTCCAGACCTATGTTGACCTTGAGGAACTTGTGCACAAGGCCGAACTAGTGGAGACCCAGAACAAGAGAAGATACGCTAAACCTAGCTTCCCCCTCCACGCCAAGCAAACCCAAGGACTTTACACCTTCTCGGCCCCCTTTCTCTAAGGACATCAAGCCTACCACCACGGCTAAGGAAGAGGTCAAGTATGATCCTAAGAGCGAAGCAACGCCTCCTCCAGCAACGTTAGGTGTTTTAGGTGCCAAGGTATGGGCCACTACTCAAGGGATTGTCCCAATAAGAAGGTATTCATGATTCTGGACAATGGAGAAGTAGTGCCCCAAGAGTCCGATTCTGACCCTGAAGAAGAGGAAGAGGAAGTAGCTGCCATTGGGGAGATGCTGGTTGCACGGAGAACCTTGAGCGTACAGAACCAACCGGAGGAACTAGTACAAAGAGACCACCTATTTCACACCCGGTGCATTGTGAAGGGCAAGGTGTGTAGTCTCATCATAGACGGTGGAAGTTGTACTAATGCAGCTAGCGAAACCATGGTTCAGAAATTGAGCATAGAAACCTTGTCCCATCCGCGCCCATACAAGCTGCAATGGTTGAATGAAAGTGGTGCCTTAACGGTAACTCGCCAAGTCCGATTATCCTTTTCCATTGGCAAGTATGAGGATGAGGTTCTTTGCGATGTGATACCCATGTGCTCCAGCCACATACTGTTGGGTAGACCGTGGCAATCCGACCGTAGAGTATTCCATGACGGTTACACCAACAAGCACTCCTTTGAGTTCAAGGGCCGGAAAATCATCCTTGCTCCCCTCACGCCAAGTGAAGTGTATCAAGATCAGCTCTATCTCAAGCTCAAGGAGGAGAAAGAGCATGCACCCACGCCAACCGCCAACCTTTACATCAACCAAAGAGAAGTTTCTCGGATCCTCACTTTAAATACGTCTATCTTGTTGTTTATATATAAGGAGAGCCTTGTTAGTACTAACCCTCCACAGGATCTTCCTAGTGATTTTGCCCAGCTGTTGCAGGACTATAGTGACGTTTTTCCTCAGGAGATACCACCTGGCTTGCCACCGATCCGAGGCATTGAGCACCAAATTGACCTAGTCCCTGGCTCGGCGCTTCCAACCCGACCCGCCTATAGGACTAATCCGGTGGAGACCAAGGAACTACAGAAACAAGTTGAGGAACTAATGAGCAAAGGCCATATCCGAGAAAGCATGAGTCCATGCGCGGTGCCCGTGCTGCTTGTGCCCAAGAAGGACGGATCATGGCGCATGTGTGTTGACTGCCGAGCCATCAACAACATCACGGTGAAGTATCGCCACCCTATTCCTAGATTAGATGATATGTTAGACGAATTGTGTGGTTCTAACGTGTTCTCTAAGATTGATCTTAAGAGTGGTTACCATCGATTAGGATGAAGGAGGGTGACGAGTGGAAAACGGCATTCAAAACCAAACAAGGGCTATATGAGTGGCTTGTTATGCCCTTCGGCCTTACTAATGCGCCTAGCACTTTTATGAGACTAATGAACCATGTTTTGAGGTCTTTTATAGGTGTCTTCGTGGTGGTGTATTTCGATGATATCTTAATCTTCAGCCGGAGCCTAGACGAGCACATTACCCATGTCCGAGCCGTACTTGACGTCCTAAGGAAGGAGAACCTTTTTGCTAACATTGATAAGTGTACTTTTTGCACTAAAGAAATTGTTTTCCTAGGTTTTGTTGTGAGTACAGAAGGAGTTAGGGTCGATGAAGGGAAGGTCAAGGCAATCAAAGAATGGCCCACACCTACCACCGTAGGAGAAGTCCGGAGCTTCCATGGCCTAGCCGGCTTCTATAGGCGCTTCGTCAAAGACTTTAGTACCATTGCGGCCCCTTTAACCGAAGTCATCAAGAAGGACGTTGGCTTCAAGTGGGGAGAAGCACAAGACCAGGCCTTTCAGTGCCTCAAAGAGAAGCTTATTAACTCTCCCTTACTTATGCTTCCTAACTTTTTAAAAACTTTTGAGATTGAGTGCGACGCTTCTGGTGTAGGCATCGGTGCGGTTCTTATGCAGGATAACAAGCCCATTGCTTACTTTAGCGAGAAGTTAGGAGGAGCCACATTGAACTACCCCACCTATGATAAAGAGTTGTATGCGTTGGTGAGGGCTTTACGTACGTGGCAACATTACCTATGGCCCAAGGAGTTCGTTATCCACACGGACCATGAGTCTCTCAAACACTTAAAGGGACAACAAAAGTTGAACAAGAGGCATGGCCGCTGGATAGAATTCATTGAGACATTTCCCTACGTCATCAAGTACAAGAAAGGTAAGGACAATGTCGTTGCCGACGCATTGTCCCGGAGGTATTCTATAATAGTCGAATTAAGATCCAAACTCATAGGTTTTGAATTGCTCAAAGATTTATATGGTTCTGATGCTGATTTTGGAACATATTACTTGAGATGTGCTAAATTTGCCTTTGAGAGTTATTATAGACAGGACGGCTACTTGTTTTTCCACCATCGGTTGTGCATACCCAGCGGATCGGTGAGAGAGCCGCTTGTCCGAGAAGCTCACGGAGGAGGACTGGCCGGACACTTCGGCGTTATGAAAACACTTGCCAGCCTCCAAGCCTATTTCTATTGGCCGAACATGAAGAAAGATGTAGAGAAAGTATGTTCGAGATGTGCGACATGTAAGCATGCCAAGAGTAAGGTGCAACCTCACGGTTTGTACACTCCCTTACCCATTCCCTCTCACCCTTGGACAGATATTTCGATGGATTTTGTTGTCGGCTTACCTCGAACCAGGAATGGTAGAGATTCTATCTTCGTAGTGGTTGACAAAGTTTAGCAAGATGGCACACTTCATAGCTTGTCACAAGACCGATGATGCCGTCAAGGTAGCCAATCTATTCTTCGGAGAAGTGGTGAGACTACATGGGATGCCTAGCGTTATTGTTTCGGATCGGGACACCAAGTTTTTAAGCCATTTTTGGCGAACCTTGTGGGCAAAGCTAGGGACCAAGTTGTCCTTCTCCACCACCTGCCACCCTCAAACCGATGGGCAAACCGAAGTGGTGAACCGTTCGTTATCAACGTTACTTAGAACCTTGGTGAAAAGCAACATCAAGTCTTGGGAGGAATGTTTACCCCACGTAGAGTTCGCTTATAACCACGCTAAGCATTCTACTACTTCCTTTTCTCCTTTTGAATTAGTTTACGGATTCAATCCGATGTCTCCTTTAGATTTAATTGCATTACCTTTGAGTGAGGTATCCAGCCTAGATGGCAAGAGGAAAGCCGAGCAGGTTAAGAAGCTACACGAGAAGGCTAGAGAGAACATAGAGAAGAAGACAAAGCAAGACGTCGAGCAAGCCAACAAGGGCCGAAGAAAGGTGGTTTTTGAAGAAGGCGATCTCGTTTGGGTACACCTGAGGAAGGAGCGGTTCCCAGCCGAGAGGAAGTCTAAGCTCATGCCAAGGATAGACGGTCCATTCCAAGTCGTTAAACGAATCAACGACAATGCCTATAAAATTGATCTCCGAGGTAAGTATTCCATTTCGGACTCGTTTAATGTTTCTGATTTGTCTCCGTATGTTGCAGATTCGGATTTGAGGACAAATCCTTTTCAAGAGGGAGGGGATGATGTGATCATAGAGCCGAAGCCGGGAACGGACATCGGCATCGACCACGACGACTTCGACATCGGCATCGATCGCGTCGACACCGAACACAACGGCATCGACATCGGCATCGACCACACCGACATCGGCATCGACCACACCGACATCGGCATCGACCACCTCGACATCGACCATACCGGCGCCCGACCATCGCGGACCGAGGAATCAAAAGGAGCAATTACGCGATCCAAAGCTAGGGAGTTAGCCAAAAACATTCAAACCACGATGATGGAGGAGGATGAAGCAGCCAAGAGCTACTTCAACGTTTTCAAGCACGACAATCCGATCAAGACCAAGCTATGAAAGCTAAGCGGACTAGGTGTCTCGCTTGGCACTCTTTTTCCCACCGGGTTTTAACGAGGCCAAGAAGAACACCACGTCGTCCCTTAGTGATCATAGTTTGAAGAGCGTAAGAGACGAGGCGCTTAACACTACTCGTCGTTTTATCCGTTTGCAATTTCCTTTTTATCTTTGTACGCGATTTCCTTTTTGCGGATTTCCTTTTTGCAATTTCCTTTTTTGTCTTTGCGCAACCCTAACGAGGAGAAGCAACTTGTGTTTTCCCTATAAAAGGGGTTGCGCCGCACAATGTGTTAGGCAGTCAAAACTTTTACAAAAACCTTCTTTGTTGCGACTCCTCCTTGCTCGGCGAACGGGCACGAATCTCTTCCAAGCTTCACGCTTACAAGAGCTTCTTCTATCCATCAAGCGAGATATCATCCCTTGCTTGAGTCGTTCATATTCCATCCTCACGTTCCTCCCCACCCATCCGCTGCTCCGTTCTTGACTTGTAATCCGCATCCACCTCCGCCCACACTACTCATCCACCGTCGTTCTTGCTTAGCCTTACCCGGAGGAGAGATCCGCCTGGTGGGATCCTATCACACTTATAAGCACTCATGTTGCATAAAACTTGGTTTAGAGTCCTAGCAACCACATTGTTAGACGTTTCATAAGTTCGTCAAACAAGTACAAAGCTCATTGAGACACTTATAAGCACTCATGTTGCATGAAACTTAGTTTAGTTTCCTAGAAACGGCATTGTTAGATGTATCATTAATTCGTCAAACTTGTACAAAGCTCATTGAGACACTTATAAGAACTCATGTTGAAAGAAACTTGGTTTAGAGTCCTAGAACCCGCGTTGTTAGATGTTTCATAAGTTCGTCAAACTAGTGCAAAGCTCATTGAGACACTTATAAGCACTCATGTTGCATGAAACTTAGTTTAGACTTCTAGAAACGGTATTGTTAGATGTTTCATAATTTCGTCACACTTGTACAAAGCTCATTGAGACACTTATAAGCACTCATGTTGCATGAAACTTGGTTTAGAGTCCTAGAAACCGCGTTGTAAGATGTTTCATAAAATTTTCGAACAAGTACAAAGCTCATTGAGACACTTATAAGTACTCATGTTGCATGACACTTCGTTTAGAGTCTTAGAAACCGGGTTGTTAGATGTTTCATAAGTTCGTCAAACTTGTACAAAGCTCATTGAGACACTTATAAGCACTCATGTTGCATAAAAATTGGTTTAGAGTCCTAGAAACGCGTTGTTAGATGATTCAAAAGTTTGTCAAACTTGTACAAAGCTCATTGAAACACTTATAAGCACTCATGTTGCATAAAACTTGGTTTAGAGTCCTAGCAACCACATTGTTAGACGTTTCATAAGTTCGTCAAATTTGTACAAAGCTCATTGAGACACTTATAAGCACTCATGTTGCATGAAACTTGGTTTAGAGTACTAGAAACCGCGTTGTAAGATGTTTCATAAGTTCGTTAAACTAGTACAAAGCTCATTGAGAAACTTATAAGCACTCATGTTGCATGAAACTTCGTTTAGAGTCCTAGAAACCGCGTTGTTAGATGTTTCATAAGTTCTTCAAACTTGTACAAAGCTCATTGAGACACTTATAAGCACTCATGTTCCATGAAACTTAGTTTAGAGTCCTAGAAACCGCGTTGTTAGATGTTTCATAAGTTCGTTGAACTCTTACAAAGCTCATTGAGACACTTATAAACACTCATATTGCATGAAACATGGTTTAGAGTCCTATAAACCGCGTTGTTAGATGTTTCATAAGTTCGTCGAACTAGTACAAAGCTCATTGAGACACTTATAAGCACTCATGTTGCATGAAACTTGGTTTAGAACCCTAGAAACGAGTTGTTAGATGTTTCTTAAGTTCGTCAAACTTATACAAAGCTCATTGAGACACTTATAAGCACTCATGTTGCATGAAACTTGGTTTAGAGTCCTAGAAACGAGTTGTTAGTTGTTTCATAAGTTCGTCAAACTAGTACAAAGCTCATTGAGACACTTATAAGCACTCATGTTGCATGCCACTTCTTATAGTGTCTTAGAAACCGCTTTGTTAGATGTTTCATAAGTTCGTCAAACTTGTACAAAGTTCATTGAGACACTTATAAGCACTAATGTTGCATAAAACTTGGTTTAGAGTCCTAGAAACGCGTTGTTAGATGTTTCATAAGTTCGTCAAACTTCTACAAAGCTCATTGAGACACTTATAAGCACTCATGTTGCATAAAAATTGGTTTAGAGTCCTAGAAACCACATTGTTAGACGTTTCATAAGTTCGTCAAACTTGTACAAAGCTGATAGAGACAGTTATAAGCACTCATGTTGCATGAAACTTTGTTTAGAGTCCTAGAAACGAGTTGTTAGATGTTTCATTAGTTCGTCAAACTTGTACAAAGCTCATTGAGACACTTATAAGAACTCATGTTGAAAGTGTTGGAATTCGTGAGTATAGTGGTGGAGATTAGGAGCAAAGTGATGAGCTTGGTCCTTTAGAGATTAAGAAAGATTAAGAGAGATTAAGATACGAATTACACTAATTCGGATCTTGAGTGTTTAAGAGAGATTAGAGAGAGTATAAAGAGAATTTGTTTAGATTATGAAGAGAGGAATCACCTCCTTGATGTTTACAAGTGTTTACACAACATTAAATAGAGAAAAAGTGCAACAAGGGATAAGTCCAACGGCTAGAATTCAAATTTGAATTCTCTAACGGCTCTTTAGTCGGTTGATGTAGTCGACTACATGATGCAACTACATTGGTCGACTACATGACTTCTCTAACAGCTCTTTAGTCGGTTGATGTAGTCGACTACATGATGCAACTATACTTTTCCCTTCTTTGATGTATTTTGATCTAATGCCTTTGTAGGTTATCATTAGTCTTAATACTCCCCCTCAAGCTTAGCCCAATGAAATGGCTAAGATTGGACATTGCTAAACAAACCTCATTAAAACCCTTAGTAAGCAAAACCACTTGGGATAAAAGCATTACTAAGGGGAAAAAGAGTGTAAGTCTTTGCAATAGGGGTCTTCTTGATCTTGGCCTTTATCTTCTTGACTTGGCCTAAACTCCCCCTTAAGATAGAACCGGTTTGATCTTCTTGACTTTGCCGTGTTCTTCAATGAGGGTTCTATGGACTCTTTTCAACAAGCTTCTTTGATCTTCTCGGCTTGTTGTTAGGATCCTGGATGCGTTCTTTGATTTGGGAAGTGATGCTTCTCCCTTGTTGACATGAGACCTTCTTGGTCTTCATTTCTTTGACTTGGTCTTCACGGCTTGTTCTTCACAAGCTTCAATGTGAGACTTGACAAGAAACGTAGTGACTTCCTTTCCTTCTCTTTTGTTTCTTCTTTGAGACTTCCTTCTTGCCTTTGGTCTACCACTCCTTTGAACCTTCAAAGATTCAAGGAAATTAAGACTTAGTAAAGACAATTTGGATAAGGATAAGCTTAATCTAAAGTCAATTTAGAACATTGATTTAAGCAATTCCTTTGAGCAAGTGATTGACCATAGACTTAAACAAGATAATGAGGTTTAGTTCTAGTCTAATGATTCCTATTAAGTATGTTAAAGAGAGGGTTTAGGGACAGCCTTTAGTTTGTAGAGGTATGCTAGATTGATGATCCCTTGTAGTTGCATTTGGCTTGAGCCTTTTGACTTCTTCATGAGGTCTTGCGGATTTGTCCTTTGTGCAATTGGAACAAGGTTGGTTTGAGTCTTTTGGCTTAGCTCTTGATAGTTGCTAGGCCGAGAATGATGAGAGCCGATTGATCATGGTTGATTATCGGTCTCTTTCTAGAACATGGATGGCTCGGTTTTGTCGTTGCTAGGAACTTGACCGAGCCTAGTGTTGATGGTATGGACGGGTTTGTCTTGCTTCTTTGTAGAAGCTTGACCGAGTGATTGATGAAGGCTCTTAGACTCCTTGAGCAAGTTATGATCTTCTTTCAAGTGTCTTTAGCTAGTTGCGGTTCTTCTTTGCTTCAATGAGACTTTGGCCTTGTATCTTGTTGGTACTTAAGCCGAGATGGATTGGTTGATTGTGGAGGCTTCGTCCTTCTTGGTACTTTGGCCGAGAGTGTGAGCTTTGTATTGACTTCGTCCTTCTTGGTACTTTAGTCAATACTTAGCCGGATTGGTGGAAGTGGCGGCTTAGTCCTTCTTGATACTTTGGCCGAGTTAGTTGGTGGTTGAGTGGAGGTCTTTGACTTGCTAGATCTTGACCAAATGTTGATGATAAGATGGATCGGCTTGCTCTTGTAGAAGATTTGGGGCCGAGAGTGAATGAGGAGGCTTTTGCATTCATGGTTGAGATGCTTTGCCTAAGTTTGGTGGTAGCGGTGATTGGCTTCCATTTGATCATGAAGAGTTGTGTGATTTAACACTTCTTCTCCCCCCCTTCATGATTAAGATGGAAGGTATGAACTATTTCCCTTTCTCGGCTTTGTTCTTCACAAGCTTCATGAGAAAGATTTCTCATCTTTTCCTTCGGACACCATTCATGGCTTCTTTCATTCTTCTCTTTACTTCTTTTCTCTTTAGCACTTCTTTGTTACTTCTTTATGCTTAGGGGTTTTCATGATGATCTCTTTCAATCCTTAGACATGATGATCCTACATCATACCAAAGACAAAAATTGATTTAAATTTCATGACTAACCGGCACAAGATAATAACCTTTAACAATTTACAAACTATTGATTAACCATTCACAAGTACAAGCAAGAATGCAAGGAAGAGTTTAAGACAATAGTTCAAGATGTTCCCTATGTCTTTTGATTAAACCCGAGTATAGTATGCACCCTAACAAGTTCAAGTTTCGGTCTTATAGTTTTTGAAATTGACAAACAAATTTCTAAGTGATCTAAGGCATATAACAATTTCAAGCACACATGAACACTTAGACAAGTATCTAATAATATAAATAAGGGAGTAAAGAGGGTTTAGAAATGGCCTTTTTCGGTTAAGTCCTTGAGTAGATGGTCATATGGGAGAGTCATTACACTCTTAGAGCACCTTTATTTGGTTAGTCTATGATTGAGTTTTATGACTTCCCTTATGAAATGCTCTTAATAGCTTAATACCTACACATGAAGAAGGTTTAGCAACAAGAGTCTTTTGCTTATGGCTTCTTGCCATTTTGAAATTAAAGGGACCAAGATCTTAAGTGCACAAAGGCGGATCTTGGTCTTAGAAACACACCAACAAGATTCATTGTAACTTAAATGCTTTCATAGCTAGTTACTCATCTTGTATCATAAACTTACATGCCCATAGGCGGTTTATGACAAACAAACATAGATCATCATTCCATTCTTCACCTTATATAGATGTTAAAGTAACGAATCATTTCCCCATAAGTCTAAGGATGGATTCATCATGACCCTTTAAAGTATCACCTTTTAAGTGGTCATGGATCTCTTTATAGACTCATGTTATACGAGGTTATGAAGGATTCATCAAGCTCTCGGTGTTTTATTAACACTTATGGAGGCTTGGTTCTCTTCCCTCTAAGAGAGTATCGGATACACAAAGATCTTATATGCTTTATCACAAGCGGATCTTGGTTCCTTACCCTTTGTTAAACCGAAGATCTTTTGGATTAACCAAAGTTTTAAGTTTACTTAGTCTTTTACCAAGATTCAAACCACTTCACCAAACAAGGACTAGTGATTTGGACTTAGACAAAAACATAAGTGGACCTTGTATCCTAGATCTTTCAAAGACAAAATAGTTGAGTCATGTAGTCGACTATGTCACATGACTACATGACAACTAATGTAGTTGAGTCATGTAGTCGACTATGTCACATGACTACATGACGACTGAGTCTTGGAGTATTTGAAATTCGGACACACATGAGCACATACTAAAACATTTGAAATTACATGCTCATGAATTTTTCAAAATAAACAGGAGGTTATGGATTCAACTATCTTGTATTCTCATAAGATACACAAGAAAAGTTCTCATACCTTTAGCTCACAAGTCTCAAGCTTTGAGCTTTGAGGTTCTTGTTCATCGCTTAATGCCTTAGCATAGTCGGATTTGGATTCATCAAGGTTCCCTTGGACTCATAAGAGTGGGGAGACCATGGTTCTCATCCTCTTGCTTTCGGCCTTACAAAGATGAAGTAATTACCTTCGGATTTGGATACAACACTTATCGCTCATGGCGAATCATGGATCACATCCTTTTATCTTTGTATCTTAAGAAAAGCATAGAGTTTCGGATTCAACAAGTCATTGTTCTTAAAGAATCAATGAGCATGGTTCTCTCACTCTTTAGCTCACAAGTTTCAAGCTTTATGCTTTGAATACTCGGTCATTGCCTAATGCCTAAGTTAGATGGATTTTGGATTCATCAAGGTTCCTTTTAAACTCATAAGAGTGAGGAAACAATGGTTCTCATCCACAACTTTCGGCCTAAACAAAGATCTTAAAGAACAACTCAACCAAAAACATCATGTAGCTAGATTTTTCAATCTATGCTCACTATGATTCGGTTTTGATTGGATTGTTCTTGAAAGGAACTTGGATTCAACATGTATCTTCACTCATTAAGAGACAAAGAATCATGGTTCTCTTCCTAAGAGGAGCATTGATTCACCAAGATCTTAAGGGTTTTAACCACTCGGATCTTGGTCATTCTTTTCCTCCTCTAGATCTTTGTGTTTATAAGTAAGAAATAAGAAAGGAGAATGGCGGAAGCGACTTACCTATGGGTCTCAAGAGCTTTGCTCTGATACCATGTTGGAATTCGTGAGTATAGTGGTGGAGATTAGGAGCAAAGTGATGAGCTTGGTCCTTTAGAGATTAAGAAAGATTAAGAGAGATTAAGATCCGAATTACACTAATTCGGATCTTGAGTGTTTAAGAGAGATTAGAGAGAGTATAAAGAGAATTTGTTTAGATTATGAAGAGAGGAATCACCTCCTTGATGTTTACAAGTGTTTACACAACATTAAATAGAGAAAAAGTGCAACAAGGGATAAGTCCAACGGCTAGAATTCAAATTTGAATTCTCTAACGGCTCTTTAGTCGGTTGATGTAGTCGACTACATGATGCAACTACATTGGTCGACTACATGACTTCTCTAACAGCTCTTTAGTCGGTTGATGTAGTCGACTACATGATGCAACTATACTTTTCCCTTCTTTGATGTATTTTGATCTAATGCCTTTGTAGGTTATCATTAGTCTTAATAGAAAGAGTCCTAAAAACCGCATTGTAAGATGTTTCACAAGTTCATCAAACTAGTACAAAGCTCATTGAGACACTTATAAGCACTCATGTTGCATGACACTTCGTTTAGAGTCTTAGAAACCGCGTTGTTAGATGTTTCATAAGTTCGTCAAACTTGTACAAAGCTCATTGAGACATTTATAAGCACTCATGTTACATAAAACTTGGTTTAGAGTCTTAGAAACACGTTGTTAGTTGTTTCATATGTTCGTCAAACTTGTACAAAGCTCATTGAGACACTTATATAAGCACTCATGTTGCATAAAACTTGGTTTAGAGTCCTAGCAACCACATTGTTAGACGTTTCATAAGTTCGTCAAACTAGTACAAAGCTCATTGAGACACTTATAAGCACTCATGTTGCATGAAACTTAGTTTAGAGTCCTAGAAACGGCATTGTTAGATGTTTCATAACTTCGTCGAACTTGTACAAAGTTCATTGAGACACTTATAAGCACTCATGTTACATGAAACTTGGTTTAGTGTCCTAGAAATGCCTTGTTAGATGTATCATTAATTCGTCAAACTTGTACAAAGCTCATTGAGACACTTATAAGAACTCATGTTGAAAGAAACTTGGTTTAGAGTCCTAGAAACCGCGTTGTTAGATGTTTCATAAGTTCGTCAAACTAGTACAAAGCTCATTGAGACACTTATAAGCACTCATGTTGCATGAAACTAAGTTTAGAGTCATAGAAACCGCGTTGTTAGATGTTTCATAAGTTCTTCACACTTGTACAAAGCTCATTGAAACACTTATAAGCAATCATGTTGCATGAAACTTGGTTTAGAGTGCTAGAAACCGCGTTGTAAGATGTTTCATAAGTTCGTCAAACTAGTACAAAGCTCATTGAGACACTTATAAGTACTCTTGTTGCATGACACTTCGTTAAGAGTCTTAGAAACCGCGTTGTTAGATGTTTCATAAGTTCGTCAAACTTGTACAAAGCTCATTGAGACACTTATAAGCACTCATGTTGTATAAAACTTGGTTTAGAGTCCTAAAAACGCGTTGTTAGATGTTTCATAAGTTCGTCAAACTTGTATAAAGCTCATTGAAACACTTATAAGCACTAATGTTGCATAAAACTTGGTTTAGAGTCCTAGCAACCACATTGTTAGACGTTTCATAAGTTCGTCAAACTTGTACAAAGCTGATTGAGAAACTTATAAGAACTCATGTTGCATGAAAATTGGTTTAGAGTCCTAGAAACACGTTGTTAGATGTTTCATTAGTTCGTCAAACTTGTAAAAAGC
The DNA here is from genome assembly GCA_963556525.1 of Cochlearia excelsa. NCBI lineage: Eukaryota > Viridiplantae > Streptophyta > Magnoliopsida > Brassicales > Brassicaceae > Cochlearia > Cochlearia excelsa. Next base: position 29,290,558 of record OY748327.1, on the reverse strand, counting down.
TCATTGAGACACTTATAAGAACTCATGTTGAAAGAAACTTGGTTTAGAGTCCTAGAAACCGCGTTGTTAGATGTTTCATAAGTTCGTCAAACTAGTACAAAGCTCATTGAGACACTTGTAAGCACTCATGTTGCATGAAACTTAGTTTAGATTCCTAGAAACGGAATTGTTAGATGTTTCATAAGTTCGTCACACTTGTACAAAGATCACTGAGACACTTATAAGCACTCATGTTGCATGAAACTTGGTTTAGAGTCCTACAAACCGCGTTGTAAGATATTTCATAAATTTGTCGAACTAGTACAAAGCTCATTGAGACACTTATAAGTACTCATGTTGCATGACACTTTGTTTAGAGTCTTAGAAACCGCGTTGTTAGATGTTTCATAAGTTCGTCAAACTTGTACAAAGCTCATTGAGACACTTATAAGCACTCATGTTGCATAAAACTTGGTTTAGAGTCCTGAAAACGCGTTGTTAGATGTTTCATAAGTTTGTCAAACTTGTATAAAGCTCATTGAAACACTTATAAGCACTCATGTTGCATAAAACTTGGTTTAGAGTCCTAGCAACCACATTGTTAGACGTTTCATAAGTTCGTCAAACTTGTACAAAGCTGATTGAGAAACTTATAAGCACTCATGTTGCATTAAACTTGGTTTAGAGTCCTAGAAACCGCGTTGTTAGATGTTTCATTAGTTCGTCAAACTTGTACAAAGCTCATTGAGACACTTATAAGCACTCATGTTGCATAAAACTTGTTTTAGAGTCCTAGAAACGCGTTGTTAGATGTTTCATAAGTTCGTCAAACTTGTACAAAGCTCATTGAAACACTTATAATCACTCATGTTGCATAAAATTTGGTTTAGAGCCCTAGCAACCGCGTTGTTAGACGTTTCATAAGTTCGTCAAATTTGTACAAAGCTCATTGAGACACTTATAAGCACTCATGTTGCATGAAAGTTGGTTTAGAGTACTAGAAACCGCGTTGTAAGATGTTTCATAAGTTCGTCAAACTAGTACAAAGCTCATTGAGACACTTATAAGCACTCATGTTGCATGAAACTTCATTTAGAGTCCTAGAAACCGCGTTGTTAGATGTTTCATAAATTCGTCAAACTTGTACAAAGCTCATTCAGACACTTATAAAGCACTCATGTTCCATGAAACTTAGTTTAGAGTCCTAGAAACCGCGTTGTTAGATGTTTCATAAGTTTGTTGAACTTGTACAAAGCTCATTGAGACACTTATAAGCACTCATGTTGCATGAAACTTGGTTTAGAGTCCTAGAAACCGCGTTGTTAGATGTTTCATAAGTTCGTCGAACTAGTACAAAGCTCATTGAGACACTTATAAGCACTCATGTTGCATGAAACTTTGTTTAGAGCCCTAGAAACGAGTGGTTAGATGTTTCTTAAGTTCGTCAAACTTGTAGAAAGCTCATTGAGACACTTATAAGCACTCATGTTGCATGAAACTTGGTTTAGAGTCCTAGAAACAAGTTGTTAGATGTTTCATAAGTTCGTCAAACTAGTACAAAGCTCATTGAGACACTTATAAGCACTCATTTTGCATGCCACTTCGTTTAGAGTCTTAGAAACCGTTTTGTTAGATGTTTCATAAGTTCGTCAACCTTGTACAAAGCTCATTGAGACACTTATAAGCACTAATGTTGCATAAAACTTGGTTTAGAGTCCTAGAAACGCGTTGTTAGATGTTTCATAAGTTCATCAAACTTCTACTTAAAGCTCATTGAGACACTTATAAGCACTCATGTTGCATAAAACTTGGATTAGAGTCCTAGCAACCACATTGTTAGACGTTTCATAAGTTCGTCAAACTTGTACAAAGCTGATAGAGACACTTATAAGCACTCTTGTTGCATGAAACTTGGTTTAGAGTCCTAGAAACGCGTTGTTAGATGTTTCATTAGTTTGTCAAACTTGTACAAAGCTCATTGAGACACTTATAAGCACTCATGTTGCATGAAACTTGGTTTAGAGTCCTAGAAACCGCGTTGTTAGATGTTTCACAAGTTCGTCAAACTAGTACAAAGCTCATTGAAACCCTTATAAGCACTCATGTTCCATGATACTTCGTTAAGAGTCTTAGATACCGCGTTGTTAGATGTTTCATAAGTTCGTCAAACTTGTACAAAACTCATTGAGACACTTATAAGCACTCATGTTGCATGAAACTTGGTTTAGAGTCCTAGAAACGGGTTGTTAGATGTTTCATAAGTTCGTCAAACTTGTACAAAGGTCATTGAGACACTTATAATCACTCATGTTGCATAAAAATTGGTTTAGAGTCCTAGAAACCACATTGTTAGACGTTTCATAAGTTCGTCAAACTTGTACAAAGCTGATAGAGACACTTATAAGCACTCATGTTGCATGAAACTTGGTTTAGAGTCCTAGAAACGAGTTGTTAGATGTTTCATTAGTTCGTCAAACTTGTACAAAGCTCATTGAGACACTTATAAGAACTCATGTTGAAAGAGTCCTAGAAACCGCATTGTAAGATGTTTCACAAGTTCATCAACTAGTACAAAGCTCATTGAGACACTTATAAGCACTCATGTTGCATGACACTTCGTTTAGAGTCTTAGAAACCGCGTTGTTAGATGTTTCATAAGTTCGTCAAACTTGTACAAAGCTCATTGAGACATTTATAAGCACTCATGTTGCATAAAACTTGGTTTAGAGTCTTAGAAACGCGTTGTTAGATGTTTCATAAGTTCGTCAAACTTGTACAAAGCTCATTGAGACACTTATAAGCACTCATGTTGCATAAAACTTGGTTTAGAGTCCTAGCAACCACATTGTTAGACGTTTCATAAGTTCGTCAAACTAGTACAAAGCTCATTGAGACACTTATAAGCACTCATGTTGCATGAAACTTAGTTTAGTTTCCTAGAAACGGCATTGTTAGATGTATCATTAATTCGTCAAACTTGTACAAAGCTCATTGAGACACTTATAAGAACTCATGTTGAAAGAAACTTGTTTTAGAGTCCTAGAAACCGCGTTGTTAGATGTTTCATAAGTTCGTCAAACTAGTACAAAGCTCATTGAGACACTTATAAGCACTCATGTTGCATGAAACTTAGTTTAGACTTCTAGAAACGGTATTGTTAGATGTTTCATAATTTCGTCAAACTTGTACAAAGCTCATTGAGACACTTATAAGCACTCATGTTGCATGAAACTTGGTTTAGAGTCCTAGAAACCGCGTTGTTAGATGTTTCATAAGTTTGTCGAACTTGTACAAAGCTCATTGAGACACTTATAAGCACTCATGTTGCATGACACTTGGTTTAGAGTCCTAGAAAACGCGTTGTTAGATGTTTCATAAGTTCGTCGAACTAGTACAAAGCTCATTGAGACACTTATAAGCACTCATGTTGCATGAAACTTGGTTTAGAGCCCTAGAAACGAGTTGTTAGATGTTTCTTAAGTTCGTCAAACTTGTAGAAAGCTCATTGAGACACTTATAAGCACTCATGTTGCATGAAACTTGGTTTAGAGTCCTAGAAACAAGTTGTTAGATGTTTCATAAGTTCGTCAAACTAGTACAAAGCTCATTGAGACACTTATAAGCACTCATTTTGCATGCCACTTCGTTTAGAGTCTTAGAAACCGTTTTGTTAGATGTTTCATAAGTTCGTCAACCTTGTACAAAGCTCATTGAGACACTTATAAGCACTAATGTTACATAAAACTTGGTTTAGAGTCCTAGAAACGCGTTGTTAGATGTTTCATAAGTTCATCAAACTTCTACTTAAAGCTCATTGAGACACTTATAAGCACTCATGTTGCATAAAACTTGGATTAGAGTCCTAGCAACCACATTGTTAGACGTTTCATAAGTTCGTCAAACTTGTACAAAGCTGATAGAGACACTTATAAGCACTCTTGTTGCATGAAACTTGGTTTAGAGTCCTAGAAACGCGTTGTTAGATGTTTCATTAGTTTGTCAAACTTGTACAAAGCTCATTGAGACACTTATAAGCACTCATGTTGCATGAAACTTGGTTTAGAGTCCTAGAAACCGCGTTGTTAGATGTTTCACAAGTTCGTCAAACTAGTACAAAGCTCATTGAAACCCTTATAAGCACTCATGTTCCATGATACTTCGTTTAGAGTCTTAGAAACCGCGTTGTTAGATGTTTCATAAGTTCGTCAAACTTGTACAAAACTCATTGAGACACTTATAAGCACTCATCTTGCATGAAACTTGGTTTAGAGTCCTAGAAACGCGTTGTTAGATGTTTCATAAGTTCGTCAAACTTGTACAAAGGTCATTGAGACACTTATAATCACTCATGTTGCATAAAAATTGGTTTAGAGTCCTAGAAACCACATTGTTAGACGTTTCATAAGTTCGTCAAACTTGTACAAAGCTGATAGAGACACTTATAAGCACTCATGTTGCATGAAACTTGGTTTAGAGTCCTAGAAACAAGTTGTTAGATGTTTCATTAGTTCGTCAAACTTGTACAAAGCTCATTGAGACACTTATAAGAACTCATGTTGAAAGAGTCCTAGAAACCGCATTGTAAGATGTTTCACAAGTTCATCAACTAGTACAAAGCTCATTGAGACACTTATAAGCACTCATGTTGCATGACACTTCGTTTAGAGTCTTAGAAACCGCGTTGTTAGATGTTTCATAAGTTCGTCAAACTTGTAAAAAGCTCATTGAGACATTTATAAGCACTCATGTTGCATAAAACTTGGTTTAGAGTCTTAGAAACGCGTTGTTAGATGTTTCATAAGTTCGTCAAACTTGTAAAAAGCTCATTGAGACACATATAAGTACTCATGTTGCATAAAACTTGGTTTAGAGTCCTAGCAACCACATTGTTAGACGTTTCATAAGTTCGTCAAACTAGTACAAAGCTCATTGAGACACTTATAAGCACTCATGTTGCATGAAACTTAGTTTAGTTTCCTAGAAACGGCATTGTTAGATGTATCATTAATTCGTCAAACTTGTACAAAGCTCATTGAGACACTTATAAGAACTCATGTTGAAAGAAACTTGTTTTAGAGTCCTAGAAACCGCGTTGTTAGATGTTTCATAAGTTCGTCAAACTAGTACAAAGCTCATTGAGACACTTATAAGCACTCATGTTGCATGAAACTTAGTTTAGACTTCTAGAAACGGTATTGTTAGATGTTTCATAATTTTGTCACACTTGTACAAAGCTCATTGAGACACTTATAAGCACTCATGTTGCATGAAACTTGGTTTAGAGTCCTAGAAACCGCGTTGTAAGATGTTTCATAAATTTGTCGAACAAGTACAAAGCTCATTGAGACACTTATAAATACTCATGTTGCATGACACTTCGTTTAGAGTCTTAGAAACCGGGTTGTTAGATGTTTCATAAGTTCGTCAAACTTGTACAAAGCTCATTGAGACACTTATAAGCACTCATGTTGCATAAAACTTGGTTTAGAGTCCTGAAAACGCGTTGTTAGATGTTTCATAAGTTTGTCAAACTTGTACAAAGCTCATTGAAACACTTATAAGCACTCATGTTGCATAAAACTTGGTTTAGAGTCCTAGCAACCACATTGTTAGACGTTTCATAAGTTCGTCAAATTTGTACAAAGCTCATTGAGACACTTATAAGCACTCATGTTGCATGAAACTTGGTTTAGAGTACTAGAAACTGCGTTGTAAGATGTTTCATAAGTTCGTTAAACTAGTACAAAGCTCATTGAGAAACTTATAAGCACTCATGTTGCATGAAACTTCGTTTAGAGTCCTAGAAACCGCGTTGTTAGATGTTTCATAAGTTCGTCAAACTTGTACAAAGCTCATTGAGACACTTATAAGCACTCATGTTCCATGAAACTTAGTTTAGAGTCCTAGAAACCGCGTTGTTAGATGTTTCATAAGTTCGTTGAACTAGTACAAAGCTCATTGAGACACTTATAAGCACTCATGTTGCATGAAACTTGGTTTAGAGTCCTAGAAACCGCGTTGTTAGATGTTTCATAAGTTCGTCGAACTAGTACAAAGCTCATTGAGACACTTATAAGCACTCATGTTGCATGAAACTTGGTTTAGAGCCCTAGAAACGAGTTGTTAGATGTTTCTTAAGTTCGTCAAACTTGTAGAAAGCTCATTGAGACACTTATAAGCACTCATGTTGCATGAAACTTGGTTTAGAGTCCTAGAAACAAGTTGTTAGATGTTTCATAAGTTCGTCAAACTAGTACAAAGCTCATTGAGACACTTATAAGCACTCATTTTGCATGCCACTTCGTTTAGAGTATTAGAAACCGTTTTGTTAGATGTTTCATAAGTTCGTCAACCTTGTACAAAGCTCATTGAGACACTTATAAGCACTAATGTTGCATAAAACTTGGTTTAGAGTCCTAGAAACGCGTTGTTAGATGTTTCATAAGTTCATCAAACTTCTACTTAAAGCTCATTAAGACACTTATAAGCACTCATGTTGCATAAAACTTGGATTAGAGTCCTAGCAACCACATTGTTAGACGTTTCATAAGTTCGTCAAACTTGTACAAAGCTGATAGAGACACTTATAAGCACTCTTGTTGCATGAAACTTGGTTTAGAGTCCTAGAAACGCGTTGTTAGATGTTTCATTAGTTTGTCAAACTTGTACAAAGCTCATTGAGACACTTATAAGCACTCATGTTGCATGAAACTTGGTTTAGAGTCCTAGAAACCGCGTTGTTAGATGTTTCACAAGTTCGTCAAACTAGTACAAAGCTCATTGAAACCCTTATAAGCACTCATGTTCCATGATACTTCGTTTAGAGTCTTAGAAACCGCGTTGTTAGATGTTTCATAAGTTTGTCAAACTTGTACAAAACTCATTGAGACACTTATAAGCACTCATGTTGCATGAAACTTGGTTTAGAGTCCTAGAAACGCGTTGTTAGATGTTTCATAAGTTCGTCAAACTTGTACAAAGGTCATTGAGACACTTATAATCACTCATGTTGCATAAAAATTGGTTTAGAGTCCTAGAAACCACATTGTTAGACGTTTCATAAGTTCGTCAAACTTGTACAAAGCTGATAGAGACACTTATAAGCACTCATGTTGCATGAAACTTGGTTTAGAGTCCTAGAAACGAGTTGTTAGATGTTTCATTAGTTCGTCAAACTTGTACAAAGCTCATTGAGACACTTATAAGAACTCATGTTGAAAGAGTCCTAGAAACCGCATTGTAAGATGTTTCACAAGTTCATCAACTAGTACAAAGCTCATTGAGACAATTATAAGCACTCATGTTGCATGACACTTCGTTTAGAGTCTTAGAAACCGCGTTGTTAGATGTTTCATAAGTTCGTCAAACTTGTACAAAGCTCATTGAGACATTTATAAGAACTCATGTTGCATAAAACTTGGTTTAGAGTCTTAGAAACGCGTTGTTAGATGTTTCATAAGTTCGTCAAACTTGTACAAAACTCATTGAGACACTTATAAGCACTCATGTTGCATGAAACTTGGTTTAGAGTCCTAGAAACGCGTTGTTAGATGTTTCATAAGTTCGTCAAACTTGTACAAAGGTCATTGAGACACTTATAATCACTCATGTTGCATAAAAATTGGTTTAGAGTCCTAGAAACCACATTGTTAGACGTTTCATAAGTTCGTCAAACTTGTACAAAGCTGATAGAGACACTTATAAGCACTCATGTTGCATGAAACTTGGTTTAGAGTCCTAGAAACGAGTTGTTAGATGTTTCATTAGTTCGTCAAACTTGTACAAAGCTCATTGAGACACTTATAAGAACTCATGTTGAAAGAGTCCTAGAAACCGCATTGTAAGATGTTTCACAAGTTCATCAACTAGTACAAAGCTCATTGAGACACTTATAAGCACTCATGTTGCATGACACTTCGTTTAGAGTCTTAGAAACCGCGTTGTTAGATGTTTCATAAGTTCGTCAAACTTGTACAAAGCTCATTGAGACATTTATAAGCACTCATGTTGCATAAAACTTGGTTTAGAGTCTTAGAAACGCGTTGTTAGATGTTTCATAAGTTCGTCAAACTTGTACAAAGCTCATTGAGACACTTATAAGCACTCATGTTGCATAAAACTTGGTTTAGAGTCCTAGCAACCACATTGTTAGACGTTTCATAAGTTCGTCAAACTAGTACAAAGCTCATTGAGACACTTATAAGCACTCATGTTGCATGAAACTTAGTTTAGTTTCCTAGAAACGGCATTGTTAGATGTATCATTAATTCGTCAAACTTGTACAAAGCTCATTGAGACACTTATAAGAACTCATGTTGAAAGAAACTTGTTTTAGAGTCCTAGAAACCGCGTTGTTAGATGTTTCATAAGTTCGTCAAACTAGTACAAAGCTCATTGAGACACTTATAAGCACTCATGTTTCATGAAACTTAGTTTAGACTTCTAGTAACGGTATTGTTAGATGTTTCATAATTTCGTCACACTTGTACAAAGCTCATTGAGACACTTATAAGCACTCATGTTGCATGAAACTTGGTTTAGAGTCCTAGTAACCGCGTTGTAAGATGTTTCATAAATTTGTCGAACAAGTACAAAGCTCATTGAGACACTTATAAGTACTCATGTTGCATGACACTTCGTTTAGAGTCTTAGAAACCGGGTTGTTAGATGTTTCATAAGTTCGTCAAACTTGTACAAAGCTCATTGAGACACTTATAAGCACTCATGTTGCATAAAACTTGGTTTAGAGCCCTAGAAACGAGTTGTTAGATGTTTCTTAAGTTCGTCAAACTTGTAGAAAGCTCATTGAGACACTTATAAGCACTCATGTTGCATGAAACTTGGTTTAGAGTCCTAGAAACAAGTTGTTAGATGTTTCATAAGTTCGTCAAACTAGTACAAAGCTCATTGAGACACTTATAAGCACTCATTTTGCATGCCACTTCGTTTAGAGTCTTAGAAACCGTTTTGTTAGATGTTTCATAAGTTCGTCAACCTTGTACAAAGCTCATTGAGACACTTATAAGCACTAATGTTGCATAAAACTTGGTTTAGAGTCCTAGAAACGCGTTGTTAGATGTTTCATAAGTTCATCAAACTTCTACTTAAAGCTCATTGAGACACGTATAAGCACTCATGTTGCATAAAACTTGGATTAGAGTCCTAGCAACCACATTGTTAGATGTTTCATAAGTTCGTCAAACTTGTACAAAGCTGATAGAGACACTTATAAGCACTCTTGTTGCATGAAACTTGGTTTAGAGTCCTAGAAACGTGTTGTTAGATGTTTCATTAGTTTGTCAAACTTGTACAAAGCTCATTGAGACACTTATAAGCACTCATGTTGCATGAAACTTGGTTTAGAGTCCTAGAAACCGCGTTGTTAGATGTTTCACAAGTTCGTCAAACTAGTACAAAGCTCATTGAAACCCTTATAAGCACTCATGTTCCATGATACTTCGTTTAGAGTCTTAGAAACCGCGTTGTTAGATGTTTCATAAGTTCGTCAAACTTGTACAAAACTCATTGAGACACTTATAAGCACTCATGTTGCATGAAACTTGGTTTCGAGTCCTAGAAACACGTTGTTAGATGTTTCATAAGTTCGTTAAACTAGTACAAAGCTCATTGAGAAACTTATAAGCACTCATGTTGCATGAAACTTCGTTTAGAGTCCTAGAAACCGCGTTGTTAGATGTTTCATAAGTTCGTCAAACTTGTACAAAGCTCATTGAGACACTTATAAGCACTCATGTTCCATGAAACTTAGTTTAGAGTCCTAGAAACCGCGTTGTTAGATGTTTCATAAGTTCGTTGAACTAGTACAAAGCTCATTGAGACACTTATAAGCACTCATGTTGCATGAAACTTGGTTTAGAGTCCTAGAAACCGCATTGTTAGATGTTTCATAAGTTCGTCGAACTAGTACAAAGCTCATTGAGACACTTATAAGCACTCATGTTGCATGAAACTTGGTTTAGAGCCCTAGAAACGAGTTGTTAGATGTTTCTTAAGTTCGTCAAACTTGTAGAAAGCTCATTGAGACACTTATAAGCACTCATGTTGCATGAAACTTGGTTTAGAGTCCTAGAAACAAGTTGTTAGATGTTTCATAAGTTCGTCAAACTAGTACAAAGCTCATTGAGACACTTATAAGCACTCATTTTGCATGAAACTTGGTTTAGAGTCCTAGAAACCGCATTGTTAGATGTTTCATAAGTTCGTCGAACTAGTACAAAGCTCATTGAGACACTTATAAGCACTCATGTTGCATGAAACTTGGTTTAGAGCCCTAGAAACGAGTTGTTAGATGTTTCTTAAGTTCGTCAAACTTGTAGAAAGCTCATTGAGACACTTATAAGCACTCATGTTGCATGAAACTTGGTTTAGAGTCCTAGAAACAAGTTGTTAGATGTTTCATAAGTTCGTCAAACTAGTACAAAGCTCATTGAGACACTTATAAGCACTCATTTTGCATGCCACTTCGTTTAGAGTCTTAGAAACCGTTTTGTTAGATGTTTCATAAGTTCGTCAACCTTGTACAAAGCTCATTGAGACACTTATAAGCACTAATGTTGCATAAAACTTGGTTTAGAGTCCTAGAAACGCGTTGTTAGATGTTTCATAAGTTCATCAAACTTCTACTCATGTTGCATAAAACTTGGATTAGAGTCCTAGCAACCACATTGTTAGATGTTTCATAAGTTCGTCAAACTTGTACAAAGCTGATAGAGACACTTATAAGCACTCTTGTTGCATGAAACTTGGTTTAGAGTCCTAGAAACGTGTTGTTAGATGTTTCATTAGTTTGTCAAACTTGTACAAAGCTCATTGAGACACTTATAAGCACTCATGTTGCATGAAACTTGGTTTAGAGTCCTAGAAACCGCGTTGTTAGATGTTTCACAAGTTCGTCAAACTAGTACAAAGCTCATTGAAACCCTTATAAGCACTCATGTTCCATGATACTTCGTTTAGAGTCTTAGAAACCGCGTTGTTATATATTTCATAAGTTCGTCAAACTTGTACAAAACTCATTGAGACACTTATAAGCACTCATGTTGCATGAAACTTGGTTTAGAGTCCTAGAAACGCGTTGTTAGATGTTTCATAAGTTCGTCAAACTTGTACAAAGGTCATTGAGACACTTATAATCACTCATGTTGCATAAAAATTGATTTAGAGTCCTAGAAACCACATTGTTAGACGTTTCATAAGTTCGTCAAACTTGTACAAAGCTGATAGAGACACTTATAAGCACTCATGTTGCATGAAACTTGGTTTAGAGTCCTAGAAACGAGTTGTTAGATGTTTCATTAGTTCGTCAAACTTGTACAAAGCTCATTGAGACACTTATAAGAACTCATGTTGAAAGAGTCCTAGAAACCGCATTGTAAGATGTTTCACAAGTTCATCAACTAGTACAAAGCTCATTGAGACACTTATAAGCACTCATGTTGCATGACACTTCGTTTAGAGTCTTAGAAACCGCGTTGTTAGATGTTTCATAAGTTCGTCAAACTTGTACAAATCTCATTGAGACATTTATAAGCACTCATGTTGCATAAAACTTGGTTAAGAGTCTTAGAAACGCGTTGTTAGATGTTTCATAAGTTCGTCAAACTTGTACAAAGCTCATTGAGACACTTATAAGCACTCATGTTGCATAAAACTTGGTTTAGAGTCCTAGCAACCACATTGTTAGACGTTTCATAAGTTCGTCAAACTAGTACAAAGCTCATTGAGACACTTATAAGCACTCATGTTGCATGAAACTTAGTTTAGTTTCCTAGAAACGGCATTGTTAGATGTATCATTAATTCGTCAAACTTGTACAAAGCTCATTGAGACACTTATAAGAACTCATGTTGAAAGAAACTTGTTTTAGAGTCCTAGAAACCGCGTTGTTAGATGTTTCATAAGTTCGTCAAACTAGTACAAAGCTCATTGAGACACTTATAAGCACTCATGTTGCATGAAACTTAGTTTAGACTTCTAGAAACGGTATTGTTAGATGTTTCATAATTTCGTCACACTTGTACAAAGCTCATTGGGACACTTATAAGTACTCATGTTGCATGACACTTCGTTTAGAGTCTTAGAAACCGGGTTGTTAGATGTTTCATAAGTTCGTCAAACTTGTACAAAGCTCATTGAGACACTTATAAGCACTCATGTTGCATAAAACTTGGTTTAGAGTCCTAGAAACGCGTTGTTAGATGTTTCATAAGTTTGTCAAACTTGTACAAAGCTTATTGAAACACTTATAAGCACTCATGTTGCATAAAACTTGGTTTAGAGTACTAGAAACCGCGTTGTAAGATGTTTCATAAGTTCGTTAAACTAGTACAAAGCTCATTGAGAAACTTATAAACACTCATGTTGCATGAAACTTCGTTTAGAGTCCTAGAAACCGCGTTGTTAGATGTTTCATAAGTTCGTTAAACTTGTACAAAGCTCATTGAGACACTTATAAGCACTCATGTTCCATGAAACTTAGTTTAGAGTCCTAGAAACCGTGTTGTTAGATGTTTCATAAGTTCGTTGAACTTGTACAAAGCTCATTGAGACACTTATAAACACTCATATTGCATGAAACTTGGTTTAGAGTCCTATAAACCGCGTTGTTAGATGTTTCATAAGTTCGTCGAACTAGTACAAAGCTCATTGAGACACTTATAAGCACTCATGTTGCATGAAACTTGGTTTAGAACCCTAGAAACGAGTTGTTAGATGTTTCTTAAGTTCGTAAAACTTATACAAAGCTCATTGAGACACTTATAAGCACTCATGTTGCATGAAACTTGGTTTAGAGTCTTAGAAACGAGTTGTTAGTTGTTTCATAAGTTCGTCAAACTAGTACAAAGCCCATTGAGACACTTATAAGCACTCATGTTGCATGCCACTTCGTATAGTGTCTTAGAAACCGCTTTGTTAGATGTTTCATAAGTTCGTCAAACTTGTACAAAGCTCATTGGGACACTTATAAGCACTAATGTTGCATAAAACTTGGTTTAGAGTCCTAGAAACGCGTTGTTAGATGTTTCATAAGTTCGTCAAACTTCTACAAAGCTCATTGAGACACTTATAAGCACTCATGTTGCATAAAAATTTGTTTAGAGTCCTAGAAACCACATTGTTAGACGTTTCATAAGTTCGTCAAACTTGTACAAAGCGGATAGAGACAGTTATAAGCACTCATGTTGCATGAAACTTGGTTTAGAGTCCTAGAAACGAGTTGTTAGATGTTTCATTAGTTCGTCAAACTTGTACAAAGCTCATTGAGACACTTATAAGAACTCATGTTGAAAGATTCCTAAAAACCGCATTGTAAGATGTTTCACAAGTTAATCAAACTAGTACAAAGCTCATTGAGACACTTATAAGCACTCATGTTGCATGACACTTCGTTTAGAGTCTTAGAAACCGCGTTGTTAGATGTTTCATAAGTTCGTCAAACTTGTACAAATCTCATTGAGACATTTATAAGCACTCATGTTACATAAAACTAGGTTTAGAGTCTTAGAAACACGTTGTTAGTTGTTTCATATGTTCGTCAAACTTGTACAAAGCTCATTGAGACACTTATAAGCACTCATGTTGCATAAAACTTGGTTTAGATTCCTAGCAACCACATTGTTAGACGTTTCATAAGTTCGTCAAATTAGTACAAAGCTCATTGAGACACTTATAAGCACTCATGTTGCATGAAACTTAGTTTAGAGTCCTAGAAACGGCATTGTTAGATGTTTCATAAGTTCGTCGAACTTGTACAAAGTTCATTGAGACACTTATTATAGAAATGTAAAGAGTATTGCGGATTAACATGAGATTAGTAGAGAGTTTGAAGATTAATCATGTTTCGGTGTAATGTGTGTTTAGAGAATAGAGAGAGTGAATAAGTTTCTTGATTTTTATTGATTACACATAGTGATATATATATGGAGAATACAAGATAGGGTTTAGAGAGGAAAAGAGCCGTTTAAAGATAAGGTTGCGCGTGTGTAGTCCAAGATCCGCTCTTCCGTACGCTTATCCGCGTCCGTACGGTCTTGGCTACTTTTTGACCCGCGCTTTCTCGACCACGTCTCGACACATCATGGTGCCACGTCTCCTCCAACTTGTGGAGCCACGTCTCGTAGCCGTTGCACCTCATGGAAGATAAGAATTCGCGTGTGTAGTCAAGATCCGGTCTTCCGCACGCTTTTCCGCGTCCGTACGGTCTTGGCTACTTTTGACCCGCGCTTTCTCGACCACGTCTCGACACATCATGGTGCCACGTCTCCTCCAACTTGTGGAGCCACGTCTCGTACCCGTTGCACCTCATGAAACCCTCTTTTCCACTTAGAGTCTTCCAAAATCCCTTCTCGGTCAATATTGGTTCGGATACTAGTCATGCGCTAGACCGTTGACTATTTCTCCTCAACACTCCCCCTCAAGACTAGCCGGATGGAATGGCTAGACTTGGAACCTCGTGGCTAGCCTCATTAAAACCTTGCAAGTAAAACCACTTGGGATAAAAACTTGCTAAGGGAAAAGAGTACTAGCCGCTTCGGTTAGGGTCTTCTTATTGCTTGATGAGATTTGTGAGTCCCATCTTTGAGTGGATGAACTCACAAACCTTGGTACTCGCTGCTTTTGTAAAGATGTCCGCTAACTGATCTTCACTCTTGGTAAAGCATGGAAGGATAATCTTCTTAACCATTGCTTCTCGGACTTTATGGCGATCTACTTCAATGTGCTTGGTTCTCTCGTGAAATACGGAGTTGGATGCTAGGTTGATTGCTGATTTGTTGTCGGCATGCATGGTGATTGGGTTCTTGACTTCAATACCGAGATCCATGACCAAAGCCTTGAGCCAAATCAGTTCCTGAGTCAGCTTCCTCATGGCTCTATACTCGGACTCGGTTGTTGAACATGAAACCACCTTTTGCTTCTTGCTCTTCCACGTAACTAGATTGCCTCCTATGAACGTGCGGTAGCCTGTTGTGGAGCGTCTATCTCCTCTATCACCTGCCCAATCAGCATCACAATAACCCACTATCTCCGTATTCTTGTTGCATCCCATCCAAATGCCTTGGCCGGGTGATCCTTTGAGATATCTAAGCACTCTATCCACCAAGTTCCAATGATGATTCTTTGGGGCTTGCATGTGTTGTGAGACCTGATTCACGGCAAAACATATATCAGGTCTAGTTATGGTTAAGTAGATAAGCTTACCAACAAGTCTTCTATATTGTTTAGGGTCTTTGTATGGCTCGTCTTCGAGCTCCCCCTTGCGGATATCTTTGTAGTTTTCTTCCAAGGGCGTACTCGCGAGGTTTAGCTCCAAGTTTTCCTGTCTCAACAAGTAAATCAAGGACGTATTTCCTTTGGGATAGGAATAGACCCTCATTGGATCTACAAACCTCAATGCCAAGGAAATACTTTAGTTCTCCAAGATCTTTAATGTCAAATACAGATTTGAGATGAGCTTTAGTAGCCTCAATTCTTACCTTGTCATCCCCGGTTATGATGATATCATCAACATATACGAGGATGACTACTATACCTGTTTTACGCTTGCTTGTAAAGAGAGTATGGTCGGATTCAGATTTCTTGAATCCCTTATCAAGGAGAGTGTTGCTCAGCTTGTGGTACCATGCTCTAGGGGATTGTTTCAAACCGTAGATGGCCTTCTTAAGTCTCAGCACTTTTCCCGGAGTGATCTTGTCCCTTATGCCCGGAGGCGGAGTCATGTATACCTCATCCTCTAGTTCTCCTTGTAAGAACGCATTCTTAACATCCATTTGCCAAAGATCCCACTCTTGGTTAGTGGCAATGGAGAAGATTACTCTTATGGTGTGAAGTTTGGCAACCGGGGCAAAGGTTTCAAGGTAGTCCTCCCCATATGTTTGAGTGAAGCCCCTCGCAACTAGACGAGCCTTGTACCTCTCTATCTCCCCATTACTTTTGTACTTGATGGTGAAGACATACCGTGAGCTAACCGTTCTCTTGCCTTGAGGTAAATTCGCCTCTTCCCAAGTCTCGTTTAGCTCCATGGCCTTATCTTCTTCTTCCACGGCTTTTATCCACACATCATGTTCCATAGCTTCCTCGTATGTCTTTGGAATCCAATTCCCATCAATGCAAGCCATGAAGACTTGGTGTTCTTGTGGAAATGACACTAGATTGCATACGGCTTGTATAGGATGTGCCACCGCGTTGTTGTTGAAATACACTCTTGTATTGACCCAATTGGATGGAGGATTCTTGGTTCTAGTACTCCTTCTCAGTGGTTGTACTACTTCTTCACCATTACCATCCTCTTCTTGAGTTTGAACCAGAACATCATCTTGATTGTGATCCGGATCGGCTTGAGTTTGTGTTGGAGATGAGGTTGAATCTTCTCCTCCATGTTGAGTAGCCGATTCTTGTCCATTCTCCCCCTCACCATCAAGGTGGGGTTCTTGGTTCACTTGTGGTTCTTCACCACCCGTGTCACCACTAAGATCTAGACCAAGGTCTTCCATGAGTTTCTTGAGTAGGTTAGCTCTATCTTGAGCTGGAGTGGATAGATTCTTGATACTATCCCAATTCTTCTCTTGATAATAGCCTTGTCCTTCAAGAAACCTCACATCCCTTGACACCATGACCCTTCTTCTTTCCGGTATATAGCATTTGTATCCCTTTTGGCTAGATGAGTACCCAATAAAGATCCCCTTAATACTTTTGGCGTCTAGCTTACTTCTCTGTTCACCTGGAATCAAGACAAAACGGACACACCCAAACACACGTAAGTAAGAGATAGATGGCTTAGCTTTATTTAAAACTTCAAATGGAGAAAGATCATTAAGGATTTGTGTTGGTGTCCTATTGATCAAATAGCAAGCCGATGTAACCGCATCCCCCCAAAATCTCTTAGGGACATTAGTGTGGAACATCATCGATCTTGCCACCTCCATTAAGTGCCTATTCTTTCTCTCAGCAACGCCGTTTTGTTGTGGCGTGTATGGACAACTCGTTTGGTGCAAGATTCCATGTTTAGCCAAGTAGTCTTTGAATGCATAGCTTGTGTATTCTCCTCCATTATCTGTCCTAAAACATTTGATCTTGGCATTGTAATGGTTAGAAACATAAGCTTGAAAATTTTTGAATGCATCTAAGACCCTATCTTTTGATGAAATCAACGTTATCCATGTGAATTTGGACTTCTCATCTATGAAAGTAACAAAATACTTGTGGTTTTCTCTAGAAACGCACGGAGAAGTCCATACATCCGAATGGATAAGTTCAAAACAAGCATCATAAGTTTTATTAGATTTTGAGAAAACAGTTTTGCAATGCTTTCCAAGGATGCATGATTCACAAAGTTTATTATCAAAAGACACAAGAGGCAACATTATTTTAAGGGCTCTAGAGTTAGGATGGCCTAATCTAGCATGCCAAATCACATTATTGGCCTCGGTTAAAACAGAGTTAAACGCTGAATATAAGAGTGGACTAGTAGGTTTCTCATCAAGCACATATAGATCTCCCTTAGTGCTTCCTCTACCAATGATCTTCCTTGAGTTAATATCCTGAAATATAACATTGTTAGGACCAAATGTAACGTTGCATTTCAAATCATTAGTAATTCGTTTCACCGATAAAAGATTAGAAGTAAAATTAGGCATGTATAGGGCTTTCATATCTCTATCGAACAACCTAAGATTTCCTAAGCCTTTTATCGGAACTTTACCACCATTTGCAACCATAACATTCCCTATAGCCGGTTTGATATTACTCATAAGGTTCTCATCACTAATCATATGGTGGGAAGCACCCGAATCTACCACTATTGGCTTATCTATCCTAATAGCATTTAGGGATAAGAAATCAATACCGGACCCCTTTAGGGCCTTTATGAGAGCTTCAAGGTCGGATTTGCGGACATATTCATCGGTGAAAGGAACCACCGCCAACGCCTCTTCATCCTTTCCTTGGCTTGAAGAACTTCCTCCTTGAACCGGTTCATCTTGGGAGAGGTTTGCCTTTGGATCCATGAACTTGCTTGGTTTGAGATGGGGATGAAGAATCCAACATTTGTCCTTCACGTGTCCCTTCTTCTTGCAATGATCACATGTCATAGACTTCCTCTCCTCTCGCGTCTTGAACGTTGCTTTGTTGGCTAGGACTATCTCCTTCTTACTAAATAGTTCATCACCACCTTGTTCCCTTTGTAGTTGAGAGACCACCGAGTCAAGAGATGGGAGAGTGTCGGCTCTTAGAAGATGCTTGATAAGGTCCTTATAACTTGAGTTAAGAGTCAATAGAAGTCCAAAGACTTTGTCTTGCTCTTTCCTCTCATTAATCACCTTAGCATCTATTGAGCTTGGTCTCAACATCTCTAGCTCAGCCCATAAGGCTCTAAACTTCCCATAGTGAGCGGTGAACTCGGTTTCTTCTTGTGAGAGGTTATTGAGAGCTTTCTTTACCTCATACACACGGCTTAGATTAGAAACGTTGCCATAAATGTTCTTGAGGGTATCCCAAAGATCTTTGGCCGTCTCACAGTAAGAGTATGCTTCAAGTATCGCCGGATCTAGAGTGTGTTGAATGATGCCTAAAACACGTTGGTCTCCTCGGAACCACTTCTCTTCCTCCTCGGTTAAACCTTCATCACCGAGAGATCTTTCCGTGTTGATAGAATCAGGAGCCTTAGAGATGTGTTTCCATAGACCCCGGCTTCCAAGAGCAGTTTTGATAGTTCTAGTCCAAAGGAGATAGTTTATCCCCTTTAGAATCACCGATGGTCTGTCGAGCTTAGAGCTATGAAGATCTTGAGTATCTTCCATGGTTGAGAGTAAAAGATGATGAATTTATGACTTGGATCTGTCTAGTATCCAGAAAGGAGGTAACTTTATGAAGAAACAAAGAGATTTATGAGAAAAACGAGTGTTTTATGAAGAAACGAGTAAAAACAGAGTATCGATGAACACCGAAACAGATTTTGATGAGTTTAGGTGAAAAGATTGTGTCTTTAAGCTTTGTGATGCTTAAGAACACACGATAAGAAGCGGAATAGAGAGATTAGGAGCTATTACGCTCTGA
Organism: Cochlearia excelsa; assembly: GCA_963556525.1. NCBI lineage: Eukaryota > Viridiplantae > Streptophyta > Magnoliopsida > Brassicales > Brassicaceae > Cochlearia > Cochlearia excelsa. The sequence continues at coordinate 29,271,508 of OY748327.1, read as the reverse complement.
TACCATATAGAAATGTAAAGAGTATTGCGGATTAACATGAGATTAGTAGAGAGTTTGAAGATTAATCATGTTTCGGTGTAATGTGTGTTTAGAGAATAGAGAGAGTGAATAAGTTTCTTGATTTTTATTGATTACACATAGTGATATATATATGGAGAATACAAGATAGGGTTTAGAGAGGAAAAGAGCCGTTTAAAGATAAGGTTGCGCGTGTGTAGTCCAAGATCCGCTCTTCCGTACGCTTATCCGCGTCCGTACGGTCTTGGCTACTTTTTGACCCGCGCTTTCTCGACCACGTCTCGACACATCATGGTGCCACGTCTCCTCCAACTTGTGGAGCCACGTCTCGTAGCCGTTGCACCTCATGGAAGATAAGAATTCGCGTGTGTAGTCAAGATCCGGTCTTCCGCACGCTTTTCCGCGTCCGTACGGTCTTGGCTACTTTTGACCCGCGCTTTCTCGACCACGTCTCGACACATCATGGTGCCACGTCTCCTCCAACTTGTGGAGCCACGTCTCGTACCCGTTGCACCTCATGAAACCCTCTTTTCCACTTAGAGTCTTCCAAAATCCCTTCTCGGTCAATATTGGTTCGGATACTAGTCATGCGCTAGACCGTTGACTATTTCTCCTCAACACTTATAAGCACTCATGTTACATGAAACTTGGTTTAGTGTCCTAGAAATGCCTTGTTAGATGTATCATTAATTCGTCAAACTTGTACAAAGCTCATTGAGACACTTATAAGAACTCATGTTGAAAGAAACTTGGTTTAGAGTCCTAGAAACCGCGTTGTTAGATGTTTCATAAGTTCGTCAAACTAGTACAAAGCTCATTGAGACACTTATAAGCACTCATGTTGCATGAAACTAAGTTTAGAGTCTTAGAAACCGCGTTGTTAGATGTTTCATAAGTTCGTCACACTTGTACAAAGCTCATTGAAACACTTATAAGCAATCATGTTGCATGAAACTTTGTTTAGAGTCCTAGAAACCGCGTTGTAAGATGTTTCACAAGTTCATCAACAAGTACAAAGCTCATTGAGACACTTATAAGCACTCATGTTGCATGACACTTCGTTTAGAGTCTTAGAAACCGCGTTGTTAGATGTTTCATAAGTTCGTCAAACTTGTACAAAGCTCATTGAGACATTTATAAGCACTCATGTTGCATAAAACTTGGTTTAGAGTCTTAGAAACGCGTTGTTAGATGTTTCATAAGTTCGTCAAACTTGTACAAAGCTCATTGAGACACTTATTAGCACTCATGTTGCATAAAACTTGGTTTAGAGTACTAGCAACCACATTGTTAGACGTTTCATAAGTTCATCAAACTAGTACAAAGCTCATTGAGACACTTATAAGCACTCATGTTCCATGAAACTTAGTTTAGTTTCCTAGAAACGGCATTGTTAGATGTATCATTAATTCGTCAAACTTGTACAAAGCTCATTGAGACACTTATAAGAACTCATGTTGAAAGAAACTTGGTTTAGAGTCCTAGAAACCGCGTTGTTAGATGTTTCATAAGTTCGTCAAACTAGTACAAAGCTCATTGAGACACTTATAAGCACTCATGTTGCATGAAACTTAGTTTAGACTTCTAGAAACGGTATTGTTAGATGTTTCATAAGTTCGTCACACTTGTACAAAGCTCATTGAGACACTTATAAGCACTCATGTTGCATGAAACTTGGTTTAGAGTCCTAGAAACCGCGTTGTAAGATGTTTCATAATTTTGTCGAACAAGTACAAAGCTCATTGAGACACTTATAAGTACTCATGTTGCATGACACTTCGTTTAGATTCTTAGAAACCGGGTTGTTAGATGTTTCATAAGTTCGTCAAACTTGTACAAAGCTCATTGAGACACTTATAAGCACTCATGTTGCATAAAACTTGGTTTAGAGTCCTAGAAACGCGTTGTTAGATGTTTCATAAGTTTGTCAAACTTTTACAAAGCTCATTGAAACACTTATAAGCACTCATGTTGCATAAAACTTGGTTTAGAGTCCTAGCAACCACATTGTTAGACGTTTCATAAGTTCTTCAAATTTGTACAAAGCTCATTGAGACAATTATAAGCACTCATGTTGCATGAAACTTGGTTTAGAGTACTAGAAACCGCGTTGTAAGATGTTTCATAAGTTCGTTAAACTAGTACAAAGCTCATTGAGAAACTTATAAGCACTCATGTTGCATGAAACTTCGTTTAGAGTCCTAGAAATCGCGTTGTTAGATGTTTCATAAGTTCGTCAAACTTGTACAAAGCTCATTGAGACACTTATAAGCACTCATGTTCCATGAAACTTAGTTTAGAGTCCTAGAAACCGCGTTGTTAGATGTTTCATAAGTTCGTTGAACTTGTACAAAGCTCAGTGAGACACTTATAAGCACTCATATTGCATGAAACTTGGTTTAGAGTCCTATAAATCGCGTTGTTAGATGTTTCATAAGTTCGTCGAACTAGTACAAAGCTCATTGAGACACTTATAAGCACTCATGTTGCATGAAACTTGGTTTAGAACCCTAGAAACGAGTTGTTAGATGTTTCTTAAGTTCGTCAAACTTATACAAAGCTCATTAAGACACTTATAAGCACTCATGTTGCATGAAACTTGGTTTAGAGTCTTAGAAACGAGTTGTTAGTTGTTTCATAAGTTCGTCAAACTAGTACAAATCCCATTGAGACACTTATAAGCACTCATGTTGCATGCCGGTTCGTATAGTGTCTTAGAAACCGCTTTGTTAGATGTTTCATAAGTTCGTCAAACTTGTACAAAGCTCATTGGGACACTTATAAGCACTAATGTTGCATAAAACTTGGTTTAGAGTCCTAGAAACGCGTTGTTAGATGTTTCATAAGTTCGTCAAACTTCTACAAAGCTCATTGAGACACTTATAAGCACTCATGTTGCATAAAAATTGGTTTAGAGTCCTAGAAACCACATTGTTAGACGTTTCATAAGTTCGTCAAACTTGTACAAAGCTGATAGAGACAGTTATAAGCACTCATGTTGCATGAAACTTGGTTTAGAGTCCTAGAAACGAGTTGTTAGATGTTTCATTAGTTCGTCAAACTTGTACAAAGCTCATTGAGACACTTATAAGAACTCATGTTGAAAGAGTCCTAAAAACCGCATTGTAAGATGTTTCACAAGTTAATCAAACTAGTACAAAGCTCATTGAGACACTTATAAGCACTCATGTTGCATGACACTTCGTTTAGAGTCTTAGAAACCGCGTTGTTAGATGTTTCATAAGTTCGTCAAACTTGTACAAATCTCATTGAGACATTTATAAGCACTCATGTTACATAAAACTAGGTTTAGAGTCTTAGAAACACGTTGTTAGTTGTTTCATATGTTCGTCAAACTTGTACAAAGCTCATTGAGACACTTATAAGCACTCATGTTGCATAAAACTTGGTTTAGATTCCTAGCAACCACATTGTTAGACGTTTCATAAGTTCGTCAAATTAGTACAAAGCTCATTGAGACACTTATAAGCACTCATGTTGCATGAAACTTAGTTTAGAGTCCTAGAAACGGCATTGTTAGATGTTTCATAAGTTCGTCGAACTTGTACAAAGTTCATTGAGACACTTATAAGCACTCATGTTACATGAAACTTGGTTTAGTGTCCTAGAAATGCCTTGTTAGATGTATCATTAATTCGTCAAACTTGTACAAAGCTCATTGAGACACTTATAAGAACTCATGTTGAAAGAAACTTGGTTTAGAGTCCTAGAAACCGCGTTGTTAGATGTTTCATAAGTTCGTCAAACTAGTACAAAGCTCATTGAGACACTTATAAGCACTCATGTTGCATGAAACTAAGTTTAGAGTCATAGAAACCGCGTTGTTAGATGTTTCATAAGTTCGTCACACTTGTACAAAGCTCATTGAAACACTTATAAGCAATCATGTTGCATGAAACTTGGTTTAGAGTCCTAGAAACCGCGTTGTAAGATGTTTCACAAGTTCATCAACAAGTACAAAGCTCATTGAGACACTTATAAGCACTCATGTTGCATGACACTTCGTTTAGAGTCTTAGAAACCGCGTTGTTAGATGTTTCATAAGTTCGTCAAACTTGTACAAAGCTCATTGAGACATTTATAAGCACTCATGTTGCATAAAACTTGGTTTAGAGTCTTAGAAACGCGTTGTTAGATGTTTCATAAGTTCGTCAAACTTGTACAAAGCTCATTGAGACACTTATTAGCACTCATGTTGCATAAAACTTGGTTTAGAGTCCTAGCAACCACATTGTTAGACGTTTCATAAGTTCGTCAAACTAGTACAAAGCTCATTGAGACACTTATAAGCACTCATGTTCCATGAAACTTAGTTTAGTTTCCTAGAAACGGCATTGTTAGATGTATCATTAATTCGTCAAACTTGTACAAAGCTCATTGAGACACTTATAAGAACTAATGTTGAAAGAAACTTGGTTTAGAGTCCTAGAAACCGCGTTGTTAGATGTTTCATAAGTTCGTCAAACTAGTACAAAGCTCATTGAGACACTTATAAGCACTCATGTTGCATGAAACTTAGTTTAGACTTCTAGAAACGGTATTGTTAGATGTTTCATAAGTTCGTCACACTTGTACAAAGCTCATTGAGACACTTATAAGCACTCATGTTGCATGAAACTTGGTTTAGAGTCCTAGAAACCGCGTTGTAAGATGTTTCATAATTTTGTCGAACAAGTACAAAGCTCATTGAGACACTTATAAGTACTCATGTTGCATGACACTTCGTTTAGATTCTTAGAAACCGGGTTGTTAGATGTTTCATAAGTTCGTCAAACTTGTACAAAGCACATTGAGACACTTATAAGCACTCATGTTGCATAAAACTTGGTTTAGAGTCCTAGAAACGCGTTGTTAGATGTTTCATAAGTTTGTCAAACTTTTACAAAGCTTATTGAAACACTTATAAGCACTCATGTTGCATAAAACTTGGTTTAGAGTCCTAGCAACCACATTGTTAGACGTTTCATAAGTTCGTCAAATTTGTACAAAGCTCATTGAGACAATTATAAGCACTCATGTTGCATGAAACTTGGTTTAGAGTACTAGAAACCGCGTTGTAAGATGTTTCATAAGTTCGTTAAACTAGTACAAAGCTCATTGAGAAACTTATAAGCACTCATGTTGCATGAAACTTCGTTTAGAGTCCTAGAAACCGCGTTGTTAGATGTTTCATAAGTTCGTCAAACTTGTACAAAGCTCATTGAGACACTTATAAGCACTCATGTTCCATGAAACTTAGTTTAGAGTCCTAGAAACCGCGTTGTTAGTTGTTTCATAAGTTCGTTGAACTTGTACAAAGCTCAGTGAGACACTTATAAGCACTCATATTGCATGAAACTTGGTTTAGAGTCCTATAAACCGCGTTGTTAGATGTTTCATAAGTTCGTCGAACTAGTACAAAGCTCATTGAGACACTTATAAGCACTCATGTTGCATGAAACTTGGTTTAGAACCCTAGAAACGAGTTGTTAGATGTTTCTTAAGTTCGTCAAACTTATACAAAGCTCATTGAGACACTTATAAGCACTCATGTTGCATGTAACTTGGTTTAGAGTCCTAGAAACGAGATGTTAGTTGTTTCATAAGTTCGTCAAACTAGTACAAAGCTCATTGAGACACTTATAAGCACTCATGTTGCATGCCACTTCGTATAGTGTCTTAGAAACCGCTTTGTTAGATGTTTCATACGTTCGTCAAACTTGTACAAAGCTCATTGAGACACTTATAAGCACTAATGTTGCATAAAACTTGGTTTAGAGTCCTAGAAACGCGTTGTTAGATGTTTCATAAGTTCGTCAAACTTCTACAAAGCTCATTGAGACACTTATAAGCACTCATGTTGCATAAAAATTGGTTTAGAGTCCTAGAAACCACATTGTTAGACGTTTCATAAGTTCGTCAAACTTGTACAAAGCTGATAGAGACAGTTATAAGCACTCATGTTGTATGAAACTTGGTTTAGAGTCCTAGAAACGAGTTGTTCGATGTTTCATTAGTTCGTCAAACTTGTACAAAGCTCATTGAGACACTTATAAGAACTCATGTTGAAAGAGTCCTAAAAACCGCATTGTAAGATGTTTCACAAGTTCATCAAACTAGTACAAAGCTCATTGAGACACTTATAAGCACTCATGTTGCATGACACTTCGTTTAGAGTCTTAGAAACCGCGTTGTTAGATGTTTCATAAGTTCGTCAAACTTGTACAAAGCTCATTGAGACATTTATAAGCACTCATGTTACATAAAACTTGGTTTAGAGTCTTAGAAACACGTTGTTAGTTGTTTCATATGTTCGTCAAACTTGTACAAAGCTCATTGAGACACTTATAAGCACTCATGTTGCATGAAACTTAGTTTAGAATCCTAGAAACGGCATTGTTAGATGTTTCATAAGTTCGTCGAACTTGTACAAAGTTCATTGAGACACTTATAAGCACTCATGTTACATGAAACTTGGTTTAGTGTCCTAGAAATGCCTTGTTAGATGTATCATTAATTCGTCAAACTTGTACAAAGCTCATTGAGACACTTATAAGAACTCATGTTGAAAGAAACTTGGTTTAGAGTCCTAGAAACCGCGTTGTTAGATGTTTCATAAGTTCGTCAAACTAGTACAAAGGTCATTGAGACACTTATAATGAAACTAAGTTTAGAGTCATAGAAACCGCGTTGTTAGATGTTTCATAAGTTCGTCACACTTGTACAAAGCTCATTGAAACACTTATAAGCAATCATGTTGCATGAAATTTGGTTTAGAGTCCTAGAAACCGCGTTGTAAGATGTTTCATAAGTTCGTCAAACTAGTACAAAGCTCATTGAGACACTTATAAGTACTCTTGTTGCATGACACTTCGTTTAGAGTCTTAGAAACCGCATTGTTAGATGTTTCATAAGTTCGTCAAACTTGTACAAAGCTCATTGAGACACTTATAAGCACTCATGTTGCCTAAAACTTGGTTTAGAGTCCTAAAAACGCGTTGTTAGATGTTTCATAAGTTCGTCAAACTTGTATAAAGTTCATTGAAACACTTATAAGCACTCATGTTGCATAAAACTTGTTTTAGAGTCCTAGCAACCACATTGTTAGACGTTTCATAAGTTCGTCAAACTTGTACAAAGCTGATTGAGAAACTTAGAAGCACTCATGTTGCATGAAACTTGGTTTAGAGTCCTAGAAACGCGTTGTTAGATGTTTCATTAGTTCGTCAAACTTGTACAAAGCTCATTGAGACACTTATAAGAACTCATGTTGAAAGAAACTTGGTTTAGAGTCCTAGAAACCGCGTTGTTAGATGTTTCATAAGTTCGTCAAACTAGTACAAAGGTCATTGAGACCTTTGTAAGCACTCATGTTGCATGAAACTTAGTTTAGACTCCTAGAAACGGCATTGTTAGATGTTTCATAAGTTCGTCACACTTGTACAAAGCTCATTGAGACACTTATAAGCACTCATGTTGCATGAAACTTGGTTTAGAGTCCTAGAAGATCAGAAGATCTTAGGGATCATTCAAGGATCTCTTGATCCGGCTATCCTTGAGGCTTACTCCTACTGTGAAAGCTCCAAAGACTTATGGGACACGCTTCAAACGGTATATGGCAACATATCCAATCTTAGCCGGGTCTATGAGGTGAAGAAGGCGATAAATGATTTTAATCAAGAAGACATGTAATTCACCAAGCATTTTGGAAGGTTTAGGAGCTTGTGGGCAGAGCTGGAAATGTTGCGGCCAAGTACCATTGATCCAAAAGTTCTTAATGAAAGGAGAGAGCAAGACAAGGTCTTTGGCTTGTTGCTCACGCTGAATGGTAGCTACAAGGATGTGATCAAGCATCTTTTGAGATCTTACAAGCTTCCCAATCTTGAAGAAGTGTGTGCTCAACTGCAAAGAGAGCAAGGATCCATATAACTCTTTGGCAACAAGAAGGAGCTGGTCACCGCCAATAAGGTTGCCTACAAGCCAACCACCAAGTCATATGAAGACAGGAGGAGTCTGTTGTGTGATCACTGCAAGAAGAAGGGGCATTCCAAGGAGAAATGGTGGATCCTGAATCCACACCTCAAGCCGTCCAAGTTCAAAGATGCAAAGGCCAACTTCTCCAACGATGATGCAACCGATCCAAGCAGCTCCAGCACAATGAGTCTCAAGGATAAGGAGGATGAATCCACATCTATGGTGCCTTACACGGATGAGTATGTGAGGAAGTCGATCTAGATGCACTCATTAAAGCCCTTAAGGGCTCGGTATTGACTCATTTTACTCCCTTAGTGCTCATAACATTGAAAAACCTATTAGGCCTATTATTATTGATTCATGAGCATCTCATCACATGATTAGCAACAAGAACTTTGATTAGTACTGTTAAGCTTTGCTCTAGGAAATGTTATCATTGCTAATGGTAGTAGGATTCCTGTAAAAGGTCTAGGTAGTCTTAGAGTGTTTAATAGAGAATTCCAAGCTTTATATAACTCATGTTGCATGACACTTCGTTTAGAGTCTTAGAAACTGCTTTGTTAGATGTTTCATAAGTTCGTCAAACTTGTACAAAGCTCATTAGGACACTTATAAGCACTCATGTTGCATAAAACTTGGTTTAGAGTCCTAGAAACGCATTGTTAGATGTTTCATAAGTTCGTCAAACTTCTACAAAGCTCATTGAGAAACTTATAAGCACTCATGTTGCATGAAACTTGGTTTAGAGTACTAGAAACCGCGTTGTAAGATGTTTCATAAGTTCGTCAAACTAGTACAAAGCTCATTGAGACACTTATAAGAACTCATGTTGCATGACACTTCGTTTAGAGTCTTAGAAACAGCGTTTTAGATGTTTCATAAGTTCGTCAAACTTGTACAAAGCTCACTGAGACACTTATAAGCACTCATGTTGCATGACACTTCGTTTAGAGTCTTAGAAACCGCGTTGTTAGATGTTTCATAAGTTCGTCAAACTTGTACGAAGCTCATTGAGACACTTATAATCACTCATATTGCATAAAACTTGGTTTAGAGTACTAGAAACGCATTGTTAGATGTTTCATAAGTTTGTCAAACTTGTACAAAGCTCATTGAGACACTTATAAGCACTCATGTTGCATAAAACCTTGTTTAGAGTCTTAGCAACCACATTGTTAGACGTTTCATAAGTTCGTCAAACTTGTACAAAGCTCATTGAGACACTTATAAGCACTCAAGTTGCATGAAACTTAGTTTAGAGTCCTAGAAACCGCGTTGTTAGATGTTTGATAAGTTCGTAGAACTTGTACAAAGCTCATTGAAACACTTATAAGAACTCATGTTGCATGACACTTCGTTTAGAGTCTTAGAAACTGTGTTTTAGATGTTTCATAAGTTCGTCAAACTTGTACAAAGCTCACTGAGACACTAATAAGCACTCATGTTGCATGAAACTTGGTTTAGAGTCCTAGAAACAGCCTTGTTAGATGTTTCATAAGTTCGTAGAACTTGTACAAAGCTCATTGAGACACTTATAAGAACTAATGTTGCATGACACTTCGTTTAGAATCTTAGAAACCGCGTTTTAGATGTTTCATAAGTTCGTCAAACGTGTACAAAGCTCACTGAGACACTTATAAGCACTCATGTTGCATGAAACTTGGTTTAGAGTCCTAGAAACCGCGTTGTTAGATGTTTCATAAGTTCGTCGAACTAGTAAAAAGCTCATTGAGACACTTATAAGCACTCATGTTGCATGAAACTTGGTTTAGAGTCCGAGAAACGAGTTGTTAGATGTTTCATAAGTTCGTCAAACTTGTACAAAGCTCATTGAGACACTTATAAGAACTCATGTTGCATGAAACTTGGTTTAGAGTCCGAGAAACGAGTTGTTAGATGTTTCATAAGTTCGTCAAACTTGTACAAAGCTCATTGAGACACTTATACGCACTCATGTTGCATAAAACTTGGTTTAGAGTCCTAGAAACGCGTTGTTAGATATTTCATAAGTTCGTCAAACTTGTACAAAGCTCATTGAAACACTTATAAGCACTCATGTTGCATAAAACTTGGTTTAGAGTCCTAGCAACCACATTGTTAGACGTTTCATAAGTTCGTCAAATTTGTACAAAGTTCATTGAGACACTTATAAGCACTCATGTTGCATGAAACTTAGTTTAGAGTCCTAGAAACCGCGTTGTTAGATGTTTCATAAGTTCGTAGAACTTGTACAAAGCTCATTGAGACACTTATAAGCACTCATGTTGCATGAAACTTGGTTTAGAGTACTAGAAACCGCGTTGTAAGATGTTTCATAATTTCGTCAAACTAGTACAAAGCTCATTGAGACACTTATAAGCACTCATGTTGCATGACACTTCGTTTAGAGTCTTAGAAACCGCTTTTTTAGATGTTTCATAAGTTCGTCAAACTTGTACAAAGCTCATTGAGACACTTATAAGCACTAATGTTGCATAAAACTTGTTTTAGAGTCCTAGAAACGCGTTGTTAGATGTTTCATAAGTTCGTCAAACTTGTACAAAGCTCACTGAGACACTTATAAGCACTCATGTTGCATGACACTTCGTTTAGAGTCTTAGAAACCGCGTTGTTAGATGTTTCATAAGTTCGTCAAACTTGTACGAAGCTCATTGAGACACTTATAATCACTCATATTGCATAAAACTTGGTTTAGAGTACTAGAAACGCATTGTTAGATGTTTCATAAGTTTGTCAAACTTGTACAAAGCTCATTGAGACACTTATAAGCACTCATGTTGCATAAAACCTTGTTTAGAGTCTTAGCAACCACATTGTTAGACGTTTCATAAGTTCGTCAAACTTGTACAAAGCTCATTGAGACACTTATAAGCACTCATGTTGCATGAAACTTGGTTTAGAGTCCTAGAAACCGCGTTGTTAGATGTTTCATAAGTTCGTAGAACTTGTACAAAGCTCATTGAGACACTTATAAGAACTCATGTTGCATGAAACTTGGTTTAGAGTCCTTGAAACCGCGTTGTTAGATGTTTCATAAGTTCGTCGAACTAGTACAAAGCTCATTGAGACACTTATAAGCACTCATGTTGCATGAAACTTGGTTTAGATTCCTAGAAACGAGTTGTTAGATGTTTCATAAGTTCGTCAAACTTGTACAAAGCTCATTGAGACACTTATAAGCACTCATGTTGCATAAAACTTGGTTTAGAGTCTTAGAAACGCGTTGGTAGATGTTTCATAAGTTCGTCAAACTTGTACAAAGCTCACTGAGACACTTATAAGCACTCATGTTGCATGACACTTCGTTTAGAGTCTTAGAAACCACGTTGTTAGATGTTTCATAAGTTCGTCAAACTTGTACGAAGCTCATTGAGACACTTATAATCACTCATATTGCATAAAACTTGGTTTAGAGTACTAGAAACGCATTGTTAGATGTTTCATAAGTTCGTCAAACTTGTACAAAGCTCATTGAGACACTTATAAGCACTCATGTTGCATGAAACTTGGTTTAGAGTCCTAGAAACCGCGTTGTTAGATGTTTCACAAATCGTCAAACTAGTACAAAGCTCATTGAGACACTTATAAGCACTCATGTTCCATGAAACTTAGTTTAGAGTCCTAGAAACCGCGTTGTTAGATGTTTCATAAATTCGTTGAACTTGTACAAAGCTCATTGAGACACTTATAAGCACTCATGTTGCATGAAACTTGGTTTAGAGTCCTTGAAACCGCGTTGTTAGATGTTTCATAAGTTCGTCGAACTAGTACAAAGCTCATTGAGACACTTATAAGCACTCATGTTGCATGAAACTTGGTTTAGAGTCCTAGAAACGAGTTGTTAGATGTTTCATAAGTTCGTCAAACTTGTACAAAGCTCATTGAGACACTTATAAGCACTCATGTTGCATAAAACTTGGTTTAGAGTCCTAGAAACGCGTTGGTGGATGTTTCATAAGTTCGTCAAACTTGTACAAAGCTCATTGAGACACTTATAAGCACTCATGTTGCATAAAACTTGGTTTAGAGTCCTAGCAACCACATTGTTAGACGTTTCATAAGTTCGTCAAACTTGTACAAAGCTCATTGAGACACTTATAAGCACTCATGTTGCATGAAACTTAGTTTAGAGTCCTAGAAACCGCATTGTTAGATATTTCATAAGTTCGTAGAACTTGTACAAAGCTCATTGAGACACTTATAAACACTCATGTTGCATGAAACTTGGTTTAGAGTTCTAGAAACCATGTTGTTAGATGTTTCATAATTTGTCAAATTAGTACAAAGCTCATTGAGACACTTATAAGAACTCATGTTGCATGACACTTCGTTTAGAGTCTTAGAAACCGCGTTTTAGATGTTTCATAAGTTCGTCAAACTTGTACAAAGCTCACTGAGACACTTATAAGCACTCATGTTGCATGACACTTCGTTTAGAGTCTTAGAAACCACGTTGTTAGATGTTTCATAAGTTCGTCAAACTTGTACGAAGCTCATTGAGACACTTTTAATCACTCATATTGCATAAAACTTGGTTTAGAGTACTAGAAACGCATTGTTAGATGTTTCATAAGTTCGTCAAACTTGTACAAAGCTCATTGAGACACTTATAAGCACTCATGTTGCATGAAACTTGGTTTAGAGTCCTAGAAACCGCGTTGTTAGATGTTTCACAAATCGTCAAACTAGTACAAAGCTCATTGAGACACTTATAAGCACTCATGTTCCATGAAACTTAGTTTAGAGTCCTAGAAACCGCGTTGTTAGATGTTTCATAAGTTCGTTGAACTTGTACAAAGCTCATTGAGACACTTATAAGCACTCATGTTGCATGAAACTTGGTTTAGAGTCCTTGAAACCGCGTTGTTAGATGTTTCATAAGTTCGTCGAACTAGTACAAAGCTCATTGAGACACTTATAAGCACTCATGTTGCATGAAACTTGGTTTAGAGTCCTAGAAACGAGTTGTTAGATGTTTCATAAGTTCGTCAAACTTGTACAAAGCTCATTGAGACACTTATAAGCACTCATGTTGCATAAAACTTGGTTTAGAGTCCTAGAAACGCGTTGGTGGATGTTTCATAAGTTCGTCAAACTTGTACAAAGCTCATTGAGACACTTATAAGCACTCATGTTGCATAAAACTTGGTTTAGAGTCCTAGCAACCACATTGTTAGACGTTTCATAAGTTCGTCAAACTTGTACAAAGCTCATTGAGACACTTATAAGCACTCATGTTGCATGAAACTTAGTTTAGAGTCCTAGAAACCGCATTGTTAGATATTTCATAAGTTCGTAGAACTTGTACAAAGCTCATTGAGACACTTATAAACACTCATGTTGCATGAAACTTGGTTTAGAGTTCTAGAAACCATGTTGTTAGATGTTTCATAATTTGTCAAATTAGTACAAAGCTCATTGAGACACTTATAAGAACTCATGTTGCATGACACTTCGTTTAGAGTCTTAGAAACCGCGTTTTAGATGTTTCATAAGTTCGTCAAACTTGTACAAAGCTCACTGAGACACTTATAAGCACTCATGTTGCATGACACTTCGTTTAGAGTCTTAGAAACCACGTTGTTAGATGTTTCATAAGTTCGTCAAACTTGTACGAAGCTCATTGAGACACTTTTAATCACTCATATTGCATAAAACTTGGTTTAGAGTACTAGAAACGCATTGTTAGATGTTTCATAAGTTCGTCAAACTTGTACAAAGCTCATTGAGACACTTATAAGCACTCATGTTGCATGAAACTTGGTTTAGAGTCCTAGAAACCGCGTTGTTAGATGTTTCACAAATCGTCAAACTAGTACAAAGCTCATTGAGACACTTATAAGCACTCATGTTCCATGAAACTTAGTTTAGAGTCCTAGAAACCGCGTTGTTAGATGTTTCATAAGTTCGTTGAACTTGTACAAAGCTCATTGAGACACTTATAAGCACTCATGTTGCATGAAACTTGGTTTAGAGTCCTTGAAACCGCATTGTTAGATGTTTCATAAGTTCGTCGAACTAGTACAAAGCTCATTGAGACACTTATAAGCACTCATGTTGCATGAAACTTGGTTTAGAGTCCTAGAAACGAGTTGTTAGATGTTTCATAAGTTCGTCAAACTTGTACAAAGCTCATTGAGACACTTATAAGCACTCATGTTGCATAAAACTTGGTTTAGAGTCCTAGAAACGCGTTGGTGGATGTTTCATAAGTTCGTCAAACTTGTACAAAGCTCATTGAGACACTTATAAGCACTCATGTTGCATAAAACTTGGTTTAGAGTCCTAGCAACCACATTGTTAGACGTTTCATAAGTTCGTCAAACTTGTACAAAGCTCATTGAGACACTTATAAGCACTCATGTTGCATGAAACTTAGTTTAGAGTCCTAGAAACCGCATTGTTAGATATTTCATAAGTTCGTAGAACTTGTACAAAGCTCATTGAGACACTTATAAACACTCATGTTGCATGAAACTTGGTTTAGAGTTCTAGAAACCATGTTGTTAGATGTTTCATAATTTGTCAAATTAGTACAAAGCTCATTGAGACACTTATAAGAACTCATGTTGCATGACACTTCGTTTAGAGTCTTAGAAACCGCGTTTTAGATGTTTCATAAGTTCGTCAAACTTGTACAAAGCTCACTGAGACACTTATAAGCACTCATGTTGCATGACACTTCGTTTAGAGTCTTAGAAACCACGTTGTTAGATGTTTCATAAGTTCGTCAAACTTGTACGAAGCTCATTGAGACACTTTTAATCACTCGTATTGCATAAAACTTGGTTTAGAGTACTAGAAACGCATTGTTAGATGTTTCATAAGTTCGTCAAACTTGTACAAAGCTCATTGAGACACTTATAAGCACTCATGTTGCATGAAACTTGGTTTAGAGTCCTAAAAACCGCGTTGTTAGATGTTTCACAAGTTCGTCAAACCAATACAAAGCTCATTGAGACACTTATAAGCACTCATGTTCCATGAAACTTAGTTTAGAGTCCTAGAAACCGCGTTGTTAGATGTTTCATAAGTTCGTTGAACTTGTACAAAGCTCATTGAGACACTTATAAGCACTCATGTTGCATGAAACTTGGTTTAGAGTCCTTGAAACCGCGTTGTTAGATGTTTCATAAGTTCGTCGAACTAGTACAAAGCTCATTGAGACACTTATAAGCACTCATGTTGCATGAAACTTGGTTTAGAGTCCTAGAAACGAGTTGTAAGATGTTTCATAAGTTCGTCAAACTTGTACAAAGCTCATTGAGACACTTATAAGCACTCATGTTGCATAAAACTTGGTTTAGAGTCCTAGAAACGCGTTGGTAGATGTTTCATAAGTTCGTCAAACTTGTACAAAGCTCATTGAGACACTTATAAGCACTCATGTTGCATAAAACTTGGTTTAGATTCCTAGCAACCACATTGTTAGACGTTTCATAAGTTCGTCAAACTTGTACAAAGCTCATTGAGACACTTATAAGCACTCATGTTGCATGAAACTTAGTTTAGAGTCCTAGAAACCGCGTTGTTAGATGTTTCATAAGTTCGTAGAACTTGTACAAAGCTCATTGAGACACTTATAAACACTCATGTTGCATGAAACTAGGTTTAGAGTTCTAGAAACCGTGTTATTAGATGTTTCATAATTTGTCAAACTTGTACAAAGCTCATTGAGACACTTATAAGAACTCATGTTGAATGACACTTCGTTTAGAGTCTTAGAAACAGTGTTTTAGATGTTTCATAAGTTCGTCAATTTTGTACAAAACTCATTGAGACCCTTATAAGCACTCATGTTGCATGAAACTTAGTTTAGAGTCCTAGAAACCGCGTTGTTAGATGTTTCATAAGTTCGTCAAACTAGTACAAAGCTCATTGAGAAACTTATAAGCACTCATGTTGCATGAAACTTGGTTTAGAGTCCTAGAAACGCGTTATTAGATGTTTCATTACTTCGTCAAACTTGAACAAAGCTCATTGAGACACTTATAAGAACTCATGTTGAAAGAAACTTAGTTTAGAGTCCTACAAACCGCATTGTTAGATGTTTCATAAGTTCGTCAAACTAGTAGAAAGCTCATTAATACAATTATAAGTACTCATGTTGCATGAAACTTGGTTTAGAGTTCTAGAGACGAGTTATTAGATTTTTCATAAGTTCGTCAAACTTGTACAAAGCTTATTGAGACACTTATAAGCACTCATGTTGCATAAAACTTGGTTTAGAGTCCTTGAAACGCGTTGTTAGATGTTTCATAAGTTCGTCAAACTTCTACAAAGCTCATTGAGACACTTATAAGCACTCATGTTGCATGAAACTTGGTTTAGAGTACTAGAAACCAAGTTGTAAGATGTTTCATAAGTTCTTCAAACTAGTACAAAGCTCATTGAGACACTTATAAGAACTCATGTTGCATGACACTTCGTTTAGAGTCTTAGAAACCGCGTTTTAGATGTTTCATAAGTTCGTCAAACTTGTACAAAGCTCACTGATACACTTATAAGCACTTATGTTGCATGACACTTCGTTTAGAGTCTTAGAAACCGCGTTGTTAGATGATTCATAAGCTCATTGAGACACTTCTAAGCACTCATGTTGCATAAAACATGGTTTAGAGTCCTAGAACAGCGTTGTTAGATGTTTCATAAGTTCGTCAAACTTGTATAAAGCTCATTAAAACACTTATAAGCACTCATGTTGCATAAAACTTGGTTTAGAGTCCTAGCAACCACAGTGTTAGATGTTTCATAAGTTCGTCAAACTTGTACAAAGCTGATTGAGAAACTTATAGGCACACATGTTGCATGAAACTTGGTTTAGAGTCCTAGAAACGCGTTGTTAGATGTTTCATCAGTTCGTCAAACTTGTACAAAGCTCATTGAGACACTTATAAGAACTCATGTTGAAAGAAACTTGGTTTAGAGTCCTAGAAACCGTGTTGTTAGATGTTTCATAAGTTCGTCAAACTAGTACAAAGCTCATTGAGACACTTATAAGCACTCATGTTGCATGAAACTTAGTTTAGATTGCTAGAAACCGCGTTGTTAGATGTTTCATAAGTTCTTTAAACTTGTACAAAGCTCATTGAGACACTTATAAGAACTCATGTTGCCTGAAACTTGGTTTAGAGTTCTAGAAACCACGTTGTTAGATGTTTCATAAGTTCGTAAACTAGTACAAAGCTCATTATTGAGTCACTTATAAGGACTCATGTTGCATGACACTTCGTTTAGAGTCTTAGAAACCGCGTTGTTAGATGTTTCATAAGTTCGTCAAACTTCTACAAAGCTCATTGAGTCACTTTTAAGCACTCATGTTGCATGAAACTTGGTTTAGAGTCCTAGAAACGCATTGTTAGATGTTTCATAAGTTCGTCAAACTTGTACAAGGCTCATTGAGACACTTATAAGCACTCATGTTGCATAAAACCTTGTTTAGAGTCCTAGCAACCACATTGTTAGACGTTTCATATTTTCGTCAAACTTGTACAAAGCTCATTGAGACGCTTATAAGCACTCATGTTGCATGAAACTTAGTTTAGAGGCCTAGAAACCGCGTTGTTAGATGTTTCATAAGTTCGTAGAACTTGTACAAAGCTCATTGAGACACTTATAAGAACTCATGTTGCATGACACTTCGTTTAGAGTCTTAGAAACCGTGTTTTAGATGTTTCATAAGTTCGTCAAACTTGTACAAAGCTCACTGAGACACTAATAAGCACTCATGTTGCATGAAACTTGGTTTAGAGTCCTAGATACCGCGTTGTTAGATGTTTCATAAGTTCGTAGAACTTGTACAAAGCTCATTGAGACACTTATAAGAACTCATGTTGCATGACACTTCGTTTAGAGTCTTAGAAACCGTGTTTTAGATGTTTCATAAGTTCGTCAAACTTGTACAAAGCTCACTGAGACACTTATAAGCACTCATGTTGCATGAAACTTGGTTTAGAGTCCTAGAAACCGCGTTGTTAGATGTTTCATAAGTTCGTCGAACTAGTAAAAAGCTCATTGAGACACTTATAAGCACTCATGTTGCATGAAACTTGGTTTAGAGCCCTAGAAACGAGTTGTTAGATGTTTCTTAAGTTCGTCAAACTTGTACAAAGCTCATTGAGACACTTATAAGCACTCATGTTGCATAAAACTTGGTTTAGAGTCCTAGAAACGAGTTGTTAGATGTTTCATATAAGTTCGTCAAACTAGTACAAAGCTCATTGAGACACTTATAAGCACTCATGTTGCATGCCACTTCGTTTAGAGTCTTAGAAACCGCTTTGTTATAGGTTTCATAAATTCGTCAAACTTGTACAAAGCTCATTGAGACACTTATAAGCACTAATGTTGCATAAAACTTGGTTTAAAGTCCTAGAAACGCGTTGATAGATGTTTCATAAGTTCGTCAAACTTCTACAAAGCTCATTGAGACACTTATAAGCACTCATGTTGCATGAAACTTGGTTTAGAGTACTAGAAACCACGTTGTAAGATGTTTCATAAGTTCTTCAAACTAGTACAAAGCTCATTGAGACACTTATAAGAACTCATGTTGCATGACACTTCGTTTAGAGTCTTAGAAACCGCGTTTTAGATGTTTCATAAGTTCGTCAAACTTGTACAAAGCTCAGCGATACACTTATAAGCACTCATGTTGCATGACACTTCGTTTAGAGTCTTAGAAACCGCGTTGTTAGATGATTCATAAGTTCGTTAAACTTGTACAATGCTCATTGAGACACTTCTAAGCACTCATGTTGCATAAAACATGGTTTAGAGTCCTAGAACAGCGTTGTTAGATGTTTCATAAGTTCGTCAAACTTGTATAAAGCTCATTGAAACACTTATAAGCACTCATGTTGCATAAAACTTGGTTTAGAGTCCTAGCAACCACATTGTTAGATGTTTCATAAGTTCGTCAAACTTGTACAAAGCTGATTGAGAAACTTATAGGCACACATGTTGCATGAAACTTGGTTTAGAGTCCTAGAAACGCGTTGTTAGATGTTTCATCGGTTCGTCAAACTTGTACAAAGCTCATTGAGACACTTATAAGAACTCATGTTGAAAGAAACTTGGTTTAGAGTCCTAGAAACCGTGTTGTTAGATGTTTCATAAGTTCGTCAAACTAGTACAAAGCTCATTGAGACACTTATAAGCACTCATGTTGCATGAAACTTAGTTTAGATTGCTAGAAACCGCGTTGTTAGATGTTTCATAAGTTCTTTAAACTTGTACAAAGCTCATTGAGACACTTATAAGAACTCATGTTGCACGAAACTTGGTTTAGAGTTCTAGAAACCACGTTGTTAGATGTTTCATAAGTTCGTAAACTAGTACAAAGCTCATTGAGTCACTTATAAGGACTCATGTTGCATGACACTTCGTTTAGAGTCTTAGAAACCGCGTTGTTAGATGTTTCATAAGTTCGTCAAACTTCTACAAAGCTCATTGAGTCACTTTTAAGCACTCATGTTGCATGAAACTTGGTTTAGAGTCCTAGAAACGCATTGTTAGATGTTTCATAAGTTCGTCAAACTTGTACAAGGCTCATTGAGACACTTATAAGCACTCATGTTGCATAAAACCTTGTTTAGAGTCCTAGCAACCACATTGTTAGACGTTTCATATTTTCGTCAAACTTGTACAAAGCTCATTGAGACGCTTATAAGCACTCATGTTGCATGAAACTTAGTTTAGAGGCCTAGAAACCGCGTTGTTAGATGTTTCATAAGTTCGTAGAACTTGTACAAAGCTCATTGAGACACTTATAAGAACTCATGTTGCATGACACTTCGTTTAGAGTCTTAGAAACCGTGTTTTAGATGTTTCATAAGTTCGTCAAACTTGTACAAAGCTCACTGAGACACTAATAAGCACTCATGTTGCATGAAACTTGGTTTAGAGTCCTAGATACCGCGTTGTTAGATGTTTCATAAGTTCGTAGAACTTGTACAAAGCTCATTGAGACACTTATAAGAACTCATGTTGCATGACACTTCGTTTAGAGTCTTAGAAACCGTGTTTTAGATGTTTCATAAGTTCGTCAAACTTGTACAAAGCTCACTGAGACACTTATAAGCACTCATGTTGCATGAAACTTGGTTTAGAGTCCTAGAAACCGCGTTGTTAGATGTTTCATAAGTTCGTCGAACTAGTAAAAAGCTCATTGAGACACTTATAAGCACTCATGTTGCATGAAACTTGGTTTAGAGCCCTAGAAACGAGTTGTTAGATGTTTCTTAAGTTCGTCAAACTTGTACAAAGCTCATTGAGACACTTATAAGCACTCATGTTGCATAAAACTTGGTTTAGAGTCCTAGAAACGAGTTGTTAGATGTTTCATAATTTCGTCAAACTAGTACAAAGCTCATTGAGACACTTATAAGCACTCATGTTGCATGCCACTTCGTTTAGAGTCTTAGAAACCGCTTTGTTAGATGTTTCATAAGTTCGTCAAACTTGTACAAAGCTCATTGAGACACTTATAAGCACTAATGTTGCATAAAACTTGGTTTAGAGTCCTAGAAACGCGTTGTTAGATGTTTCATAAGTTCGTCAAACTTCTACAAAGCTCATTGAGACACTTATAAGCACTCATGTTGCATAAAACTTGGATTAGAGTCCTAGCAACCACATTGTTAGACGTTTCATAAGTTCGTCAAACTTGTACAAAGCTCATTGAGACACTTATAAGCACTCATGTTGCATGAAACTTGGTTTAGAGTCCTAGAAACGCGTTGTTAGATGTTTCATTAGTTTGTCAAACTTGTACAAAGCTCATTGAGACACTTATAAGCACTCATGTTGCATGAAACTTTGTTTAGAGTCCTAGAAATCGCGTTGTTAGATGTTTCACAAGTTCGTCAAACTAGTAAAAAGCTCATTGAGACACTTATAAGCACTCATGTTCCATGAAACTTAGTTTAGAGTCCTAGAAATCGCGTTGTTAGATGTTTCATAAGTTCGTTGATCTTGTACAAAGCTCATTGAGACACTTATAATCACTCATGTTGCATGGAACTTGTTTTAGAGTCCTAGAAACCGCGTTGTTAGATGTTTCATAAGTTCGTCGAACTAGTACAAAGCTCATTGAGACACTTATAAGCACTCATGTTGCATGAAACTTGGTTTAGAGTCCTAGAAACGAGTTGTTAG
The DNA here is from genome assembly GCA_963556525.1 of Cochlearia excelsa. NCBI lineage: Eukaryota > Viridiplantae > Streptophyta > Magnoliopsida > Brassicales > Brassicaceae > Cochlearia > Cochlearia excelsa. The sequence goes on along the minus strand of OY748327.1, from coordinate 29,250,358 downwards.
ATGTTTCATATTTTCGTCAAACTTGTACAAAGCTCATTGAGACACTTATAAGCACTCATGTTGCATGAAACTTGGTTTAGAGTCCTAGCAACCACATTGTTAGACGTTTCATAAGTTCGTCAAACTTGTACAAAGCTGATTGAGAAACTTATAAGCACTCATGTTGCATGAAACTTGGTTTAGAGTCCTAGAAACGCGTTGTTAGATGTTTCATTAGTTCGTCAAACTTGTACAAAGCTCATTGAGACACTTATAAGAACTCATGTTGAAAGAAACTTGGTTTAGAGTCATAGAAACCGTGTTGTTAGATGTTTCATAAGTTCGTCAAACTAGTACAAAGCTCATTGAGAGACTTATAAGCACTCATGTTGCATGAAACTTAGTTTAGATTCCTAGAAACCGCGTTGTTAGATGTTTCATAAGTTCGTAAAACTTGTACAAAGCTCATTGAGACACTTATAAGAACTCATGTTGCCTGAAACTTGGTTTAGAGTTCTAGAAACCACGTTGTAAGATGTTTCATAAGTTCGTCAAACTAGTACAAAGCTCATTGAGACACTTATAAGCACTCATGTTGCATGACACTTCGTTTAGAGTCTTAGAAACCGCGTTGTTAGATGTTTCATAAGTTCGTTAAACTTGTACAAAGCTCATTGAGACACTTATAAGCACTCATGTTGCATAAAACTTGGTTTAGAGTCATAGAAATGCGTTGTTAGATGTTTCATAAGTTCGTCAAACTTGTACAAAGCTCATTGAAACACTTATAAGCACTCATGTTGCATGAAACTTGGTTTAGAGTCCTAGAAACGAGTTGTTAGATGTTTCATAAGTTCGTCAAACTTGTACAAAGCTCATTGAGACACTTATAAGCACTCATGTTGCATGCCATTTCGTTTAGAGTCTTAGAAACCGCTTTGTTAGATGTTTCATAAGTTCGTCAAACTTGTACAAAGATCAATGAGACACTTATAAGCACTAATGTTGCATAAAACTTGGTTTAGAGTCCTAGAAACGCGTTGTTAGATGTTTCATAAGTTCGTCAAACTTCTACAAAGCTCATGGAGACACTTATAAGCACTCACGTTGCATAAAACTTTGTTTAGAATCTTAAAAACGCGTTGTTAGATGTTTCATAAGTTCGTCAAACTTGTATAAAGCTCATTGAAACACTTATAAGCACTCATGTTGCATAAAACTTGGTTTAGAGTCCTAGCAACCACATTGTTAGACGTTTCATAAGTTCGACAAACTTGTACAAAGCTGATTGAGAAACTTATAAGCACTCATGTTGCATTAAACTTGGTTTAGAGTCCTAGAAACGCGTTGTTAGATGTTTCATTAGTTCGTCAAACTTGTACAAAGCTCATTGAGACACTTATAAGCACTCATGTTCCATGAAACTTGGTTTAGAGTCATAGAAACCGTGTTGTTAGATGTTTCATAGGTTCGTCAAACTAGTACAAAGCTCATTGAGACACTTATAAGCACTCATGTTGCATGAAACTTAGTTTAGATTCCTAGAAACCGCGTTGTTAGATGTTTCATAAGTTCGTAAAACTTGTACAAAGCTCATTGAGACACTTATAAGAACTCATGTTGCCTGAAACTTGGTTTAGAGTTCTAGAAACCACGTTGTAAGATGTTTCATAAGTTCGTCAAACTAGTACAAAGCTCATTGAGACACTTATAAGCACTCATGTTGCATGACACTTCGTTTAGAGTCTTAGAAACCGCGTTGTTAGATGTTTCATAAGTTCGTCAAACTTGTACAAAGCTCATTGAGACACTTATAAGCACTCATGTTGCATAAAACTTGGTTTAGAGTCATAGAAATGCGTTGTTAGATGTTTCATAAGTTCGTCAAACTTGTACAAAGCTCATTGAAACACTTATAAGCACTCATGTTGCATGAAACTTGGTTTAGAGTCCTAGAAACGAGTTGTTAGATGTTTCATAATTTCGTCAAACTTGTACAAAGCTCATTGAGACACTTATAAGCACTCATGTTGCATGCCATTTCGTTTAGAGTCTTAGAAACCGCTTTGTTAGATGTTTCATAAGTTCGTCAAACTTGTACAAAGATCAATGAGACACTTATAAGCACTAATGTTGCATAAAACATGGTTTAGAGTCCTAGAAACGCGTTGTTAGATGTTTCATAAGTTCGTCAAACTTCTACAAAGCTCATGGAGACACTTATAAGCACTCATGTTGCATAAAACTTTGTTTAGAATCTTAAAAACGCGTTGTTAGATGTTTCATAAGTTCGTCAAACTTGTATAAAGCTCATTGAAACACTTATAAGCACTCATGTTGTATAAAACTTGGTTTAGAGTCCTAGCAACCACATTGTTAGACGTTTCATAAGTTCGACAAACTTGTACAAAGCTGATTGAGAAACTTATAAGCACTCATGTTGCATTAAACTTGGTTTAGAGTCCTAGAAACGCGTTGTTAGATGTTTCATTAGTTCGTCAAACTTGTACAAAGCTCATTGAGACACTTATAAGCACTCATGATCCATGAAACTTGGTTTAGAGTCATAGAAACCGTGTTGTTAGATGTTTCATAAGTTCGTCAAACTAGTACAAAGCTCATTGAGACACTTATAAGCACTCATGTTGCATGAAACTTAGTTTAGATTCCTAGAAACCGCGTTGTTAGATGTTTCATAAGTTCGTAAAACTTGTACAAAGCTCATTGAGACACTTATAAGAACTCATGTTGCCTGAAACTTGGTTTAGAGTTCTAGAAACCACGTTGTAAGATGTTTCATAAGTTCGTCAAACTAGTACAAAGCTCATTGAGACACTTATAAGCACTCATGTTGCATGAAACTTGGTTTAGAGTCCTAGAAACGCGTTGTTAGATGTTTCATAAGTTCGTCAAACTTGTACAAAGCTCATTGAGACAATTATAAGCACTCATGTTGCATGAAACTTCGTTTAGAGTCTTAGAAACCGCGTTTATAGATGTTTGATAAGTTCGTCAAACTAGTACAAAGCTCATTGAGACACTTATAAGCACTCATGTTGAATGAAACTTGGTTTAGAGTCCTAGAAACGCGTTGTTAGATGTTTCATAAGTTCGTAAAACTAGTACAAAGCTCATTGAGACACTTATAAGAACTCATGTTGCCTGAAACTTGGTTTAGAGTTCTAGAAACCACGTTGTAAGATGTTTCATAAGTTCGTCAAACTAGTACAAAGCTCATTGAGACACTTATAAGCACTCATGTTGCATGACACTTCGTTTAGAGTCTTAGAAACCGCGTTGTTAGATGTTTCATAAGTTCGTCAAACTTGTACAAAGCTCATTGAGACACTTATAAGCACTCATGTTGCATAAAACTTGGTTTAGAGTCATAGAAATGCGTTGTTAGATGTTTCATAAGTTCGTCAAACTTGTACAAAGCTCATTGAAACACTTATAAGCACTCATGTTGCATGACACTTCGTTTAGAGTCTTAGAAACCGCGTTGTTAGATGTTTCATAAGTTCGTCAAACTTGTACAAAGCTCATTGAGACACTTATAAGCATTCATGTTGCATGCCATTTCGTTTAGAGTCTTAGAAACCGCTTTGTTAGATGTTTCATAAGTTCGTCAAACTTGTACAAAGATCAATGATACACTTATAAGCACTAATGTTGCATAAAACTTGGTTTAGAGTCCTAGAAACGCGTTGTTAGATGTTTCATAAGTTCGTCAAACTTCTACAAAGCTCATGGAGACACTTATAAGCACTCATGTTGCATAAAACTTTGTTTAGAATCTTAAAAACGCGTTGTTACATGTTTCATAAGTTCGTCAAACTTGTATAAAGCTCATTGAAACACTTATAAGCACTCATGTTGCATAAAACGTGGTTTAGAGTCCTAGCAACCACATTGTTAGACGTTTCATAAGTTCGACAAACTTGTACAAAGCTGATTGAGAAACTTATAAGCACTCATGTTGCATTAAACTTGGTTTAGAGTCCTAGAAACGCGTTGTTAGATGTTTCATTAGTTCGTCAAACTTGTACAAAGCTCATTGAGACACTTATAAGCACTCATGTTCCATGAAACTTAGTTTAGAGTCCTAGAAACCGTGTTGTTAGATGTTTCATAAGTTCTTTGAACTTGTACAAAGCTCATTGAGACACTTATAAGCACTCATGTTGCATGAAACTTGGTTTAGAGTCCTAGAAACCGCGTTGTTAGATGTTTCATAAGTTCGTCGAACTAGTACAAAGCTCATTGAGACACATATAAGCACTCATGTTGCATGAAACTTGGTTTAGATCCCTAGAAACGAGTTGATAGATGTTTCTTAAGTTCGTCAAACTTGTACAAAGCTCACTGAGACACTTATAAGCACTCATGTTGCATGAAACTTGGTTTAGAGTCCTAGAAACGAGTTGTTAGACATTTCATAAGTTCGTCAAACTTGTACAAAGCTGATTGAGAAACTTATAAGCACTCATGTTGCATTAAACTTGGTTTAGAGTCCTAGAAACGCGTTAATAGATGTTTCATTAGTTCGTCAAACTTGTACAAAGCTCATTGAGACACTTATAAGAACTCATGTTGTAAGAAACTTGGTTTAGAGTCCTAGAAACCGTGTTGTTAGATGTTTCATAAGTTCGTCAAACTAGTACAAAGCTCATTGAGACACTTATAAGCACTTATGTTGCATGAAACTTAGTTTAGATTCCTAGAAACCGCGTTGTTAGATGTTTCATAAGTTCGTAAAACTTGTACAAAGCTCATTGAGACACTTATAAGAACTCATGTTGCCTGAAACTTGGTTTAGAGTTCTAGAAACCACGTTGTAAGATGTTTCATAAGTTCGTCAAACTAGTACAAAGCTTATTGAGACACTTATAAGCACTCATGTTGCATGACACTTCGTTTAGTGTCTTAGAAACCGCGTTGTTAGATGTTTCATAAGTTCGTCAAACTTGCACAAAGCTCGTTGAGAAACTTATAAGCATTCATGTTGCATAAAACTTGGTTTAGAGTCCCAGAAACTCGTTGTTAGATGTTTCATAAGTTCGTCAAACTTGTACAAAGCTCATTGAAACACTTATAAGCACTCATGTTGCATAAAACTTGGTTTAGTCCTAGCAACCACATTGTTAGACGTTTCATAAGTTCGTTAAATTTGTACAAAGCTCATTGAGACACTTATAAGCACTCATGTTGCATGAAACTTGGTTTAGAGTACTAGAAACCGCGTTGTAAGATGTTTCATAAGTTCGTCAAACTAGTACAAAGCTCATTGAGACACTTATAAGCACTCATGTTGCATGAAACTTCGTTTAGAGTCCTAGAAACCGCGTTGTTAGATGTTTCATAAGTTCGTCAAACTTTTACAAAGCTCATTGAGACACTTATAAGCACTCATGTTCCATGAAACTTAGTTTAGAGTCCTAGAAACCGCGTTGTTAGATGTTTCATAAGTTCGTTGAACTTGTACAAAGCTCATTGAGACACTTATAAGCACTCATGTTGCATGAAACTTGGTTTAGAGTCCTAGAAACCGCGTTGTTAGATGTTACATAAGTTCGTCGAACAAGTACAAAGCTCATTGAGACACTTATAAGCACTCATGTTGCATGAAACTTGGTTTAGAGCCCTAGAAACGAGTTGTTAGATGTTTCTTAAGTTCGTCAAACTTGTACAAAGCTCATTGAGACACTTATAAGCACTCATGTTGCATGAAACTTGGTTTAGAGTCCTAGAAAAGAGTTGTTAGATGTTTCATAAGTTCGTCAAACTAGTACAAAGCTCATTGAGACACTTATAAGCACTCATGTTGCATGCCACTTCGTTTAGAGTCTTAGAAACCGCTTTGTTAGAGGTTTCATAAGTTCGTCAAACTTTTACAAAGCTCATTGAGACACTTATAAGCACTCATGTTGCATGAAACTTGGTTTAGAGTCCTAGAAACGCGTTGTTAGATGTTTCATTAGTTTGTCAAACTTGTACAAAGCTCATTGAGACACTTATAAGCACTCATGTTGCATGAAACTTGGTTTAGAGTCCTAGAAACCGCGTTGTTAGATGTTTCACAAGTTCGTCAAACTAGTACAAATCTCATTGGGACACTTATAAGCACTCATGTTCCATGAAACTTAGTTTAGAGTCCTTGATATCGCGTTGTTAGATGTCTCATAAGTTCGTTGAACTTGTACAAAGCTCATTGAGACACTTATAAGCACTCATGTTGCATGAAACTTGTTTTAGAGTCCTAGAAACCGCGTTGTTAGATGTTTCATAAGTTCGTCGAACTAGTACAAAGCTCAGTGAGACACTTATAAGCACTCATGTTGCATGAAACTTGGTTTAGAGTCCTAGAAACGAGTTGTTAGATGTTTCATACATTCGTCAAACTTGTACAAAGCTCATTGAGACACTTATAAGCACTCATGTTGCATGACACTTCGTTTAGAGTCTTAGAAATCGCGTTGTTAGATGTTTCATAAGTTCGTCAAACTTGTACAAAGCTCATTGAGACACTTATAACTCATGTTGCATAAAACTTGGTTTAGAGTCCTAGAAACGAGTTGTTAGATGTTTCATAAGTTCGTCAAACTTGTACAAAGCTCATTGAGACACTTATAAGGACTCATGTTGCATGCCATTTCGTTTAGAGTCTTAGAAACCGCTTTGTTAGATGTTTCATAAGTTCGTCAAACTTCTACAAAGATCATTGAGACACTTATACGCACTAATGTTGCATAAAACTTGGTTTAGAGTCCTAGAAACGCGTTGTTAGATGTTTCATAAGTTCGTCAAACTTCTACAAAGCTCATGGAGACACTTATAAGCACTCATGTTGCATAAAACTTGGTTTAGAGTCCTAGAAACGTGTTGTTAGATGTTTCATAAGTTCGTCAAACTTGTACAAAGCTCATTGAAACACTTATAAGGACTCATGTTGCATAAAACTTGGTTTAGTCCTAGCAACCACATTGTTAGACGTTTCATAAGTTCGTCAAATTTGTACAAAGCTCATTGAGACACTTATAAGCACTCATGTTGCATGAAACTTGGTTTAGAGTACTAGAAACCGCGTTGTAAGATGTTTCATAAGTTCGTCAAACTAGTACAAAGCTCATTGAGACACTTATAAGCACTCATGTTGCATGAAACTTCGTTTAGAGTCCTAGAAACCGCGTTGTTAGATGTTTCATAAGTTCGTCAAACTTTTACAAAGCTCATTGAGACACTTATAAGCACTCATGTTCCATGAAACTTAGTTTAGAGTCCTAGAAACCGCGTTGTTAGATGTTTCATAAGTTCGTTGAAATTGTACAAAGCTCATTGAGACACTTATAAGCACTCATGTTGCATGAAACTTGGTTTAGAGTCCTAGAAACCGCGTTGTTAGATGTTACATAAGTTCGTCGAACAAGTACAAATCTCATTGAGACACTTATAAGCACTCATGTTGCATGAAACTTGGTTTAGAGCCCTAGAAACGAGTAGTTAGATGTTTCTTAAGTTCGACAATCTTGTACAAAGCTCATTGAGACACTTATAAGCACTCATGTTGCATGAAACTTGGTTTAGAGTCCTAGAAACGAGTTGTTAGATGTTTCATAAGTTCGTCAAACTTGTACAAAGCTCATTGAGACACTTATAAGCACTCATGTTGCATGACACTTGGTTTAGAGTCCTAGAAACGCGTTGTTAGATGTTTCATAAGTTCGTCAAACTTCTACAAAGCTCGTTGAGACACTTATAAGCACTCATGTTGCATGAAACTTGGTTTAGAGTACTATAAACCGCGTTGTAAGATGTTTCATAATTTCGTCAAACTAGTACAAAGCTCATTGAGACACTTATAAGAACTCATGTTGCATGACACTTCGTTTAGAGTCTTAGAAACTTCGTTTTAGATGTTTCATAAGTTCGTCAAATTTGTACAAAGCTCACTGAGACACTTATAAGCACTCATGTTGCATGACACTTCGTTTAGAGTCTTACAAACCGCGTTGTTAGATGTTTCATAAGTTCGTCAAACTAGTACAAAGCTCATTGAGACACTTCTAAGCACTCATGTTGCATGAAACTTCGTTTAGAGTCCTAAAAACCGCGTTGTTAGATGTTTCATAAGTTCGTCAAACTTGTACAAAGCTCATTGAGACACTTCTAAGCACTCATGTTGCATAAAACTTGGTTTACAGTCCTAGCAACCACATTGTTAGACGTTTCATAAGTTCGTCAAACTTGTACAAAGCTCATTGAGACACTTATAAGCACTCATGTTGCATAAAAGCTTGTTTAGAGTCCTAGCAACCACATTGTTAGACGTTTCATAAGTTCGTAGAACTTGTACAAAGCTCATTTAGACAATTATAAGCACTCATGTTGCATGAAACTTCGTTTAGAGTCTTAGAAACCGCGTTGTTAGATGTTTCATAAGTTCGTAGAACTTGTACAAAGCTCATTGAGACACTTATAAGCACTCATGTTGCATGAAAGTTCGTTTAGAGTCTTAGAAACCGCGTTGTTAGAGGTTTCATAAGTTCGTCAAACTTTTACAAAGCTCATTGAGACACTTATAAGCACTCATGTTGCATAAAACTTGGTTTAGAGTCCTAGAAACGCGTTGTTAGATGTTTCATTAGTTTGTCAAACTTGTACAAAGCTCATTGAGACACTTATAAGCACTAATGTTGCATAAAACTTGGTTTAGAGTCCTAGAAACGCGTTGTTAGATGTTTCATAAGTTCGTCAAACTTCTACAAAGCTCATGGAGACACTTATAAGCACTCATGTTGCATAAAACTTGGTTTAGAGTCTTAAAAACGCATTGTTAGATGTTTCATAAGTTCGTCAAACTTGTATAAAGCTCATTGAAACACTTATAAGCACTCATGTTGCATAAAACTTTGTTTAGAGTCCTAGCAACCACATTGTTAGACGTTTCATAAGTTCGACAAACTTGTACAAAGGTGATTGAGAAACTTATAAGCAGTCATGTTGCATTAAACTTGGTTTAGAGTCCTAGAAACACGTTGTTAGATGTTTCATTAGTTCTTCAAACTTGTACAAAGCTCATTGAGACACTTATAAGAACTCATGTTGAAAGAAACTTGGTTTAGAGTTCTAGAAACCGTGTTGTTAGATGTTTCATAAGTTCGTCAAACTAGTACAAAGCTCATTGAGACACTTATAAGCACTCATGTTGCATGAAACTTAGTTTATATTCCTAGAAACCGCGTTGTTAGATGTTTCATAAGTTCGTAAAACTTGTACAAAGCTCATTGAGACACTTATAAGCACTCATGTTGCATGACACTTGGTTTAGAGTCTTAGAAACCGCGTTGTTAGATGTTTCATAAGTTCTTCAAACTTGCACAAAGCTCATTGAGACGCTTATAAGCAGTCATGTTGCATAAAACTTGGTTTAGAGTCCTAGAAACGTGTTGTTAGATGTTTCATAAGTTCGTCAAACTTGTACAAAGCTCATTGAAACACTTATAAGCACTCATTTTGCATAAAACTTGGTTTAGAGTCCTAGCAACCACATTGTTAGACGTTTCATAAGTTCGTAAAATTTGTACAAAGCTCATTAAGACACTTATAAGCACTCATGTTGCATGAAACTTGGTTTAGAGTACTAGAAACCGTGTTGTAAGATGTTTCATAAGTTCGTCAAACTAGTACAAAGCTCATTGAGACACTTATAAGCACTCATGTTGCATGAAACTTTGTTTGAGTCCTAGAAACCGCGTTGTTAGATGTTTCATAAGTTCGTCAAACTTGTACAAAGATGATTGAGAAATTTATAAGCACTCATGTTGCATGAAACTTGGTTTAGAGTCCTAGAAACGAGTTGTTAGATGTTTCATACATTCGTCAAACTTGTACAAAGCTCATTGAGACACTTATAAGCACTCATGTTGCATGAAACTTGGTTTAGAGTCCTAAACACGTGTTGGTAGATGGTACATAAGTTCGTGAAACTTGTATAAAGCTCATTGAAACACTTATAAGCACTCATGTTGCATAAAACTTGGTTTAGAGTCCTAGCAACCACATTGTTAGACGTTTCATAAGTTCGTCAAACTTGTACAAAGCTGATTGAGAAACTTATAAGCACTCTGTTGCATGAAACTTGGTTTAGAGTCCTAGAAACCGCGTTGTTTGATGTTTCATAAGTTCGTCGAACTAGTACAAAGCTCACTGAGACACTTATAAGCACTCATGTTGCATGAAACTTGGTTTAAAGTCCTAGAAACGAGTTGTTAGATGTTTCATACATTCGTCAAACTTGTACAAAGCTCATTGAGACACTTATAAGCACTCATGTTGCATGAAACTTGGTTTAGAGTCCTAAAAACGTGTTGGTAGATGTTACATAAGTTCGTGAAACTTGTATAAAGCTCATTGAAACACTTATAAGCACTCATGTTGCATAAAACTTGGTTTAGAGTCCTAGCAACCACATTGTTAGACGTTTCATAAGTTCGTCAAACTTGTACAAAGCTGATTGAGAAACTTATAAGCACTCCTGTTGCATGAAACTTCGTTTAGAGTCCTAGAAACGCGTTGTTAGATGTTTCATTAGTTCGTCAAACTTGTACAAAGCTCATTGAGACACTTATAAGAACTCATGTTGAAAGAAACTTGGTTTAGAGTCCTAGAAACCGTGTTGTTAGATGTTTCATAAGTTCGTCAAACTAGTACAAAGCTCATTGAGACACTTATAAGCACTCATGTTGCATGAAACTTAGTTTAGATTCCTAGAAACCGCGTTGTTAGATGTTTCATAAGTTCGTAAAACTTGTACAAACCTCATTGAGACACTTATAAGAACTCATGTTGCCTGAAACTTAGTTTAGAGTTCTAGAAACCACGTTGTAATATGTTTCATAAGTTCGTCAAACTAGTACAAAGCTCATTGAGACACTTATAAGCACTCATGTTGCATGACACTTCGTTTAGAGTCTTAGAAACCGCGTTGTTAGATGTTTCATAAGTTCGTCAAACTTGTACAAAGCTCATTCAGACACTTATAAGCACTCATGTTGCATAAAACTTGGATTAGAGTCCTAGAAACGAGTTGTTAGCTGTTTCATAAGTTCGTCAAACTTGTACAAAGCTCATTGAGACACTTATAAGCACTCATGTTGCATGCCATTTCGTTTAGAGTCTCAGAAACCGCTTTGTTAGATGTTTCAAAAATTCGTCAAACTTGTACAAAGATCATTGAGACACTTATAAGCACTAATGTTGCATAAAACTTGGTTTAGAGTCCTAGAAACGCGTTGTTAGATGTTTCATAAGTTCGTCAAACTTCTACAAAGCTCATGGAGACACTTATAAACACTCATGTTGCATAAAACTTGGTTTAGAGTCTTAAAAACGCGTTGTTAGATGTTTCATAAGTTCGTCAAACTTGTATAAAGCTCATTGAAACACTTATAAGCACTCATGTTGCATAAAACTTGGTTTAGAGTCCTAGCAACCACATTGTTACACGTTTCATAAGTTCGACAAACTTGTACCAAGCTGATTGAGAAACTTATAAGCACTCATGTTGCATTAAACTTGGTTTAAAGTCCTAGAAACGCGTTGTTAGATGTTTCATTAGTTCGTCAAACTTGTACAAAGCTCATTGAGACACTTATAAGAACTCATGTTGAAAGAAACTTGGTTTAGAATTCTAGAAACCGTGTTGTTAGATGTTTCATAAGTTCGTCAAACTAGTACAAAGCACATTGAGACACTTATAAGCACTCATGTTGCATGAAACTTAGTTTATATTCCTAGAAACCGCGTTGTTAGATGTTTCATAAGTTCGTAAAACTTGTACAAAGCTCATTGAGACACTTATAAGCACTCATGTTGCATGACACTTGGTTTAGAGTCTTAGAAACCGCGTTGTTAGATGTTTCATAAGTTCTTCAAACTTGCACAAAGCTCATTGAGACACTTATAAGCACTCATGTTGCATAAAACTTGGTTTAGAGTCCTAGAAACGCGTTGTTAGATGTTTCATAAGTTCGTCAAACTTGTACAAAGCTCATTGAAACACTTATAAGCACTCATGTTGCATAAAACTTGGTTTAGAGTCCTAGCAACCACATTGTTAGACGTTTCATAAGTTCATAAAATTTGTACAAAGCTCATTGAGACACTTATAAGCACTCATGTTGCATGAAACTTGGTTTAGAGTACTAGAAACCGCATTGTAAGATGTTTCATAAGTTCGTCAAACTAGTACAAAGCTCATTGAGACACTTATAAGCACTCATGTTGCATGAAACTTTGTTTGAGTCCTAGAAACCGTGTTGTTAGATGTTTCATAAGTTCGTCAAACTTGTACAAAGATGATTGAGAAATTTATAAGCACTCATGTTGCATGAAACTTGGTTTAGAGTCCTAGAAACGAGTTGTTAGATGTTTCATACATTCGTCAAACTTGTACAAAGCTCATTGAGACACTTATAAGCACTCATGTTGCATGAAACTTGGTTTAGAGTCCTAAAAACGTGTTGGTAGATGTTACATAAGTTCGTGAAACTTGTATAAAGCTCATTGAAACACTTATAAGCACTCATGTTGCATAAAACTTGGTTTAGAGTCCTAGCAACCACATTGTTAGACGTTTCATAAGTTCGTCAAACTTGTACAAAGCTGATTGAGAAACTTATAAGCACTCTTGTTGCATGAAACTTCGTTTAGAGTCCTAGAAACGCGTTGTTAGATGTTTCATTAGTTCGTCAAACTTGTACAAAGCTCATTGAGACACTTATAAGAACTCATGTTGAAAGAAACTTGGTTTAGAGTCTTAGAAACCGTGTTGTTAGATGTTTCATAAGTTCGTCAAACTAGTACAAAGCTCATTGAGACACTTATAAGCACTCATGTTGCATGAAAATTAGTTTAGATTCCTAGAAACCGCGTTGTTAGATGTTTCATAAGTTCGTAAAACTTTTACAAACCTCATTGAGACATTTATAAGAACTCATGTTGCCTGAAACTTAGTTTAGAGTTCTAGAAACCACGTTGTAATATGTTTCATAAGTTCGTCAAACTAGTACAAAGCTCATTGAGACACTTATAAGCACTCATGTTGCATGACACTTCGTTTAGAGTCTTAGAAACCGCGTTGTTAGATGTTTCATAAGTTCGTCAAACTTGTACAAAGCTCATTGAGACACTTATAAGCACTCATGTTGCATAAAACTTGGATTAGAGTCCTAGAAACGAGTTGTTAGATGTTTCATAAGTTCGTCAAACTTGTACAAAGCTCATTGAGACACTTATAAGCACTCATGTTGCATGCCATTTCGTTTAGAGTCTCAGAAACCGCTTTGTTAGATGTTTCAAAAATTCGTCAAACTTGTACAAAGATCATTGAGACACTTATAAGCACTAATGTTGCATAAAACTTGGTTTAGAGTATTAAGACTAATGATAACCTACAAAGGCATTAGATCAAAATACATCAAAGAAGGGAAAAGTGTAGTTGAGGCGTGTAGTCGGCTAATATAGTTGAGTCATGTAGTCGACTACATCGCAAGACTAAAGAGCCGTTAGAGCTATGGACCAATGGAATCAAGAGAGGGAAAATATAGTTGAGGCGTGTAGTCGACTAATGTAGTTGAGTCATGTAGTCGACTACATCGCAAGACTAAAGAGCCGTTAGAGAATTCAAATTTGAATTCTAGCCGTTGGAGACTTCTCTTGTTGTATCTTTTCTTTATATAAGTGTGATAAACTCTTGTAAAACCTTTAAGGAGGTGGTTCCTCTTTCAATATACTAAAAGACACTTTCTCTCATATACTCTCTCTCTTTCTAATCTCAAATACTCTCTCCATACACTCAAGAACCAAGCAACCTTGCTTCGCTTCTATACACTCAAGATCCGAGCCTAACCAACTCGGATCTATACACTAATCTCTCCAAAATCCAACATGGTATCAGAGCAAAGCTCTTGAGACCCATAGGTAAGTCGCTTCCGCCATTCTCCTTTCTTATTTCTTGCTTATAAACACAAAGATCTAGAGGAGGAAAAGAATGACCAAGATCCGAGTGGTTAAAACCCTTAAGATCTTGGTGAATCAATGCTCCTCTTAGGAAGAGAACCATGATTCTTTGTCTCTTAATGAGTGAAGATACATGTTGAATCCAAGTTCCTTTCAAGAACAATCCAATCAAAACCGAATCATAGTGAGCATAGATTGAAAAATCTAGCTACATGATGTTTTTGGTTGAGTTGTTCTTTAAGATCTTTGTTTAGGCCGAAAGTTGTGGATGAGAACCATTGTTTCCTCACTCTTATGAGTTTAAAAGGAACCTTGATGAATCCAAAATCCATCTAACTTAGGCATTAGGCAATGACCAAGTATTCAAAGCATAAAGCTTGAAACTTGTGAGCTAAAGAGTGAGAGAACCATGCTCATTGATTCTTTAAGAACAATGACTTGTTGAATCCGAAACTCTATGCTTTTCTTAAGATACAAAGATAAAAGGATGAGATCCATGATTCGCCATGAGCGATAAGTGTTGTATCCAAATCCGAAGGTAATTACTTCATCTTTGTAAGGCCGAAAGCAAGAGGATGAGAACCATGGTCTCCCCACTCTTATGAGTCCAAGGGAACCTTGATGAATCCAAATCCGACTATGCTAAGGCATTAAGCGATGAACAAGAACCTCAAAGCTCAAAGCTTGAGACTTGTGAGCTAAAGGTATGAGAACCTTTCTTGTGTATCTTATGAGAATACAAGATAGTTGAATCCATAACCTCCTGTTTATTTTGAAAGTTCATGAGCATGTAATTTCAAATGTTTTAGTATGTGCTCATGTGTGTCCGAATTTCAAACACTCCAAGACTCAGTTGTCATGTAGTCATGTGACATAGTCGACTATATGACTCAACTATATTAGTTGTCATGTAGTCATGTGACATAGTCGACTACATGACTCAACTATTTTGTCTTTGAAAGATCTAGGATACAAGGTCCACTTATGTCTTTGTCTAAGACCAAATCACTAGTCCTTGTTTGGTGAAGTGGTTTGAATCTTGGTAAAAGACTAAGTGAACTTAAAACCTTGGTTAATCCAAAAGATCTTCGGTTTAACAAAAGGGTAAGGAACCAAGATCCGCTTGTGATAAAGCATATAAGATCTTTGTGTATCCGATACTCTCTTAGAGGGAAGAGAACCAAGCCTCCATAAGTGTTAATAAAACACCGAGAGCTTGATGAATCCTTCATAACCTCGGCTAACATGAGTCTATAAAGAGATCCATGACCACTTAAAAGGTGATACCTTAAAGGGTCATGATGAATCCATCCTTAGACTTATGGGGAAATGATTCACTACATTAACATCTATATAAGGTGAAGATGGAATGATGATCTATGTTTGTTGTCATAAACCGCCTATGTGCACTTAAGTTTATGATACAAGATGAGTAACTAAGCTTTGAAAGCTATCAAGTTACAATGAATCTTGTTGGTGTGTTTTAAGATCATGGTCCGCCATTGTGCACTAAAAGACCATGGTCCCTTGTTGCTAACTTGAATCTATGTGTAGGTAAAGAAGCAAACAAGAGAATTTCTCATAAAGAGAAGTCATGAATCCAATCTTAGACTAACCATTGAGGTGCTCTACAAGGATAAATGTCTTCTCCCAATGACCATCTTCCCAAAGGAAAACCATAAAAAGGCCATTTCTAAACTCTTTACTCTTTATTTGTATTGTTATGCAAAATGATCTTCATTCCTCATTATATATATATGCCTTAGGTCATTTGTCAAAATTATTTGTCAATTTCAAAACTATAAGACCGAAACTTGAACTTGTTAAGGTGCATACTATACTCGGGTTTAATCAAAAGACATAGGGAACATCTTGAACTATTGTCTTAAACTCTCCCTTGCATTCTTGCTTGTACTTGTGAATGGTTAATCAATAGTTTGTAAATTGTTAAAGGTTATTATCTTGTGCCGGTTAGTCATGAAATTTAAATCAATTTTTGTCTTTGGTATGATGTAGGATCATCATGTCTAAGGATTAAAAGAGATCATCATGAAAACCCCTAAGCATAAAGAAGTAACAAAGAAGTGCCAAAGAGAAAAGAAGTAAAGAGAAGAATGAAAGAAGCCATGAATGGTGTCCGAAGGAAAAGATGAGAATCCTTTCTCATGAAGCTTGTGAAGAACAAAGCCGAGAAAGGGAAATAGTTCATGCCTTCCATCTTAATCATGAAGGGGGAGAAGAAGTGTTAAATCACACAACTCATCATGATCAAATGGAAGTGAATCACTCGGCCAAGTATCAAGAAGAACTAGCCGAGTCAATCCAACCTAATCTTCGGTCAAGTCCCTAGCAAAGACAAAGACCATCACTTGACCAAAGTCCCTAGCAAAGACAAGGTCACCATTCTCCGGTTAAAGCATCTTCCAAGGTGCCAAACCAATTCACTCTCGGCCAAATCCTTACAAAGGAGAAGGCCAAACCATCTTATCATCATATTTGGTCAAGATCTAGCAAGTCAAAGACCTCCGTTCAACCACCAACAAAGCCGGCCAAAGTATCAAGAAGGACTAAGCCGCCACTACCACCAATCCGGCTAAGTATTGACTAAAGTACCAAGAAGGACGAAGTCAATACAAAGCTCTCACTCTCGGCTAAAGTACCAAGAAGGACGAAGCCTCCACAATCAACCAATCCATCTCGGCTTAAGTACCAACAAGATACAAGGCCAAAGTCTCATTGAAGCAAAGAAGAACCGCAACTAGCTAAAGACACTTGAAGGAAGATCATAACTTGCTCAAGGAGTCTAAGAGCCTTCATCAATCACTCGGTCAAGCTTCTACAAAGAAGCAAGACAAACCCGTCCATACCATCAACACTAGGCTCGGTCAAGTTCCTAGCAACGACAAAACCGAGCCATCCATGTTCTAGAAAGAGACCGATAATCAACCATGATCAATCGGCTCTCACCATTCTCGGCCTAGCAACTATCAAGTGCAAAGCCAAATACTTGTTACTCGGCCTAAGCATCTACCAAGAGCTAAGCCAAAAGACTCCAAACCAACCTTGTTCCAATTGCACAAAGGATAAAGCCGGAAGACCTCACGAAGAAGTCAAAGGGCTCAAGCCAAATGCAACTACAAGGGATCATCAATCTATCATACCCCTACAAACCAAAGGCTGTCCCTTAACCTTACTCTCTTTATTATGATTAACTTATTCATAGAACTAGAGTTGCATCACATAATCTTACTTAGTTCTTGATGAATCTAATCATTGCCCTTGTTAAAAGTTGCTTGAAACCTATGTGAAATCATTTGAAATTTGTTAAGGAACTTACGTTTAATAGCAAAATTTCTCATTGATTCATTATGTTGCATCTAGACTTAAGCTTCTTATGTGCATTTCTATCTAAGCATATCAAGTTAACCCTTTCACTAAACTTTACATCTTTCTTGAATCCTTTGAAGGTTAAAAGAAGTGAGAGCCAAGTGATCATTCTCGGTTGCTTGAATGACAAGAAGAATGCCAACAAGGAGAAATCAAGAAAAGAAAGGAGGAAGCCATAAGTGTTTGGTCAAATCCATCCACACCCAAGCTTGTGAAGAACAAAGCCGTGGATAGGAATCAAATCAAAGTCTCACACCGAAGCTTGTGAAGAACAAGCCGTGAAGACCAAGTCAAAGAAATGAAGACCAAGAAGGTCTCATGTCAACAAGGGAGAAGCGTCACTTCCCAAATCAAAGAACGCATCCAAGATCCTAACAACAAGCCGAGAAGATCAAAGAAGCTTGTTGAAAGGAGTCCATAGAACCCTCATTGAAGAACACGGCAAAGTCAAGAAGATCAAACCGGTTCTATCTTAAGGGGGAGTTTAGGCCAAGTCAAGAAGATAAAGGCCAAGATCAAGAAGACCCCTATTGCAAAGACTTACACTCTTTTTCCCTTAGTAATGCTTTTATCCCAAGTGGTTTTGCTTACTAAGGGTTTTAATGAGGTTTGTTTAGCAATGTCCAATCTTAGCCATTTCATTGGGCTAAGCTTGAGGGGGAGTATTAAGACTAATGATAACCTACAAAGGCATTAGATCAAAATACATCAAAGAAGGGAAAAGTGTAGTTGAGGCGTGTAGTCGGCTAATATAGTTGAGTCATGTAGTCGACTACATCGCAAGACTAAAGAGCCGTTAGAGCTATGGACCAATGGAATCAAGAGAGGGAAAATATAGTTGAGGCGTGTAGTCGACTAATGTAGTTGAGTCATGTAGTCGACTACATCGCAAGACTAAAGAGCCGTTAGAGAATTCAAATTTGAATTCTAGCCGTTGGAGACTTCTCTTGTTGTATCTTTTCTTTATATAAGTGTGATAAACTCTTGTAAAACCTTTAAGGAGGTGGTTCCTCTTTCAATATACTAAAAGACACTTTCTCTCATATACTCTCTCTCTTTCTAATCTCAAATACTCTCTCCATACACTCAAGAACCAAGCAACCTTGCTTCGCTTCTATACACTCAAGATCCGAGCCTAACCAACTCGGATCTATACACTAATCTCTCCAAAATCCAACATAGAGTCCTAGAAACGCGTTGTTAGATGTTTCATAAGTTCGTCAAACTTCTACAAAGCTCATGGAGACACTTATAAGCACTCATGTTGCATAAAACTTGGTTTAGAGTCTTAAAAACGCGTTGTTAGATGTTTCATAAGTTCGTCAAACTTGTACAAAGCTCATTGAAACACTTATAAGAACTAATGTTGAAAGAAACTTGGTTTAGAGTTCTAGAAACCGTGTTGTTAGATGTTTCATAAGTTCGTCAAACTAGTACAAAGCACATTGAGACACTTATAAGCACTCATGTTGCATGAAACTTAGTTTATATTCCTAGAAACCGCGTCGTTAGATGTTTCATAAGTTCGTAAAACTTGTACAAAGCTCATTGAGACACGTATAAGCACTCATGTTGCATGACACTTGGTTTAGAGTCTTAGAAACCGCGTTGTTAGATGTTTCATAAGTTCTTCAAACTTGCACAAAGCTCATTGAAACACTTATAAGCACTCATGTTGCATAAAACTTGGTTTAGAGTCCTAGAAACGCGTTGTTAGATGTTTCATAAGTTCGTCAAACTTGTACAAAGCTCATTGAAACACTTATAAGCACTCATGTTGCATAAAACTTGGTTTAGAGTCCTAGCAACCACATTGTTAGACGTTTCATAAGTTCGTAAAATTTGTACAAAGCTCATTGAGACACTTATAAGCACTCATGTTGCATGAAACTTGGTTTAGAGTACTAGAAACCGCGTTGTAAGATGTTTCATAAGTTCGTCAAACTAGTACAAAGCTCATTGAGACACTTATAAGCACTCATGTTGCATGAAACTTTGTTTGAGTCCTAGAAACCGCGTTGTTAGATGTTTCATAAGTTCGTCAAACTTGTACAAAGCTCATTGAGACACTTATAAGCACTCATGTTCCATGAAACTTAGTTTAGAGTCCTAGAAACCGCGTTGTTAGATGTTTCATAAGTTCGTTGAACTTGTACAAAGCTCATTGAGAAACTTATAAGCACTCATATTGCATGAAACTTATAAGCACTCATATTGCATGAAACTTGGTTTAGAGTCCTAGAAACCGCGTTGTTAGATGTTTCATAAGTTCGTCGAACTAGTACAAAGATCATTGAGACACTTATAAGCACTCATGTTGCATGCCACTTCGTTTAGAGTCTTAGAAACCGCTTTGTTAGATGTTTCATAGGTTCGTCAAACTTGTACAAAGCTCATTGAGACACTTATAAGCACTAATGTTGCATAAAACTTGGTTTAGAGTCCTAGAAACGCGTTGTTAGATGTTTCATAAGTTCGTCAAACTTCTACAAAGCTCATTGAGACACTTATAAGCACTCATGTTGCATAAAACTTGGATTAGAGTCCTAGCAACCGCGTTGTTAGATTTTCATTAGTTTGTCAAACTTATACAAAGCTCATTGAGACACTTATAAGAACTCATGTTGAAAGAAACTTGGTTTAGAGTCCTAGAAACCGTGTTGTTAGATGTTTCATAAGTTCGTCAAACTAGTACAAAGCTCATTGAGACACTTATAAGCACTCATGTTGCATGAAACTTAGTTTAGATTCCTAGAAACCGCGTTGTTAGATGTTTCATAAGTTCGTAAAACTTGTACAAACCTCATTGAGACACTTATAAGAACTCACGTTGCCTGAAACTTAGTTTAGAGTTCTAGAAACCACGTTGTAATATGTTTCATAAGTTCGTCAAACTAGTACAAAGCTCATTGAGACACTTATAAGCACTCATGTTGCATGACACTTCGTTTAGAGTCTTAGAAACCGCGTTGTTAGATGTTTCATAAGTTCGTCAAACTTGTACAAAGCTCATTGAGACACTTATAAGCACTCATGTTGCATAAAACTTGGATTAGAGTCCTAGAAACGAGTTGTTAGATGTTTCATAAGTTCGTCAAACTTGTACAAAGCTCATTGAGACACTTATAAGCACTCATGTTGCATGCCATTTCGTTTAGAGTCTCAGAAACCGCTTTGTTAGATGTTTCAAAAATTCGTCAAACTTGTACAAAGATCATTGAGACACTTATAAGCACTAATGTTGCATAAAACTTGGTTTAGAGTCCTAGAAACGCGTTGTTAGATGTTTCATAAGTTCGTCAAACTTCTACAAAGCTCATGGAGACACTTATAAGCACTCATGTTGCATAAAACTTGGTTTAGAGTCTTAAAAACGCGTTGTTAGATGTTTCATAAGTTCGTCAAACTTGTAAAAAGCTCATTGAGACACTTATAAGAACTCATGTTGAAAGAAACTTGGTTTAGAGTTCTAGAAACCGTGTTGTTAGATGTTTCATAAGTTCGTCAAACTAGTACAAAGCACATTGAGACACTTATAAGCACTCATGTTGCATGAAACTTAGTTTATATTCCTAGAAACCGCGTTGTTAGATGTTTCATAAGTTCGTAAAACTTGTACAAAGCTCATTAAGACACTTATAAGCACTCATGTTGCATGACACTTGGTTTAGAGTCTTAGAAACCGCGTTGTTAGATGTTTCATAAGTTCTTCAAACTTGCACAAAGCTCATTGAGACACTTATAAGCACTCATGTTGCATAAAACTTGGTTTAGAGTCCTAGAAACGCGTTGTTAGATGTTTCATAAGTTCGTCAAACTTGTACAAAGCTCATTGAAACACTTATAAGCACTCATGTTGCATAAAACTTGGTTTAGAGTCCTAGCAACCACATTGTTAGACGTTTCATAAGTTCGTAAAATTTGTACAAAGCTCATTGAGACACTTATAAGCACTCATGTTGCATGAAACTTGGTTTAGAGTACTAGAAACCGCGTTGTAAGATGTTTCATAAGTTCGTCAAACTAGTACAAAGCTCATTGAGACACTTATAAGCACTCATGTTGCATGAAACTTTGTTTGAGTCCTAGAAACCGCGTTGTTAGATTTTTCATAAGTTCGTCAAACTTGTACAAAGCTCATTGAGACACTTATAAGCACTCATGTTCCATGAAACTTAGTTTAGAGTCCTAGAAACCGCGTTGTTAGATGTTTCATAAGTTCGTTGAACTTGTAAAAAGCTCATTTAGACACTTATAAGCACTCATATTGCATGAAACTTGGTTTAGAGTCCTAGAAACCGCGTTGTTAGATGTTTCATAAGTTCGTCGAACTAGTACAAAGATCATTGAGACACTTATAAGCACTCATGTTGCATTCCACTTCGTTTAGAGTCTTAGAAACCGCTTTGTTAGATGTTTCATAGGTTCGTCAAACTTGTACAAAGCTCATTGAGACACTTATAAGCACTAATGTTGCATAAAACTTGGTTTAGAGTCCTAGAAACGCGTTGTTAGATGTTTCATAAGTTCGTCAAACTTCTACAAAGCTCATTGAGACACTTATAAGCACTCATGTTGCATAAAACTTGGATTAGAGTCCTAGCAACCGCGTTGTTAGATTTTCATTAGTTTGTCAAACTTATACAAAGCTCATTGAGACACTTATAAGAACTCATGTTGAAAGAAACTTGGTTTAGAGTCCTAGAAACCGTGTTGTTAGATGTTTCATAAGTTCGTCAAACTAGTACAAAGCTCATTGAGACACTTATAAGCACTCATGTTCCATGAAACTTAGTTTAGATTCCTAGAAACCGCGTTGTTAGATGTTTCATAAGTTCGTAAAACTTGTACAAAGCTCATTGAGACACTTATAAGAACTCATGTTGCTTGAAACTTGGTTTCGAGTTCTAGAAACCACGTTGTAAGATGTTTCATAAGTTCGTCAAACTAGTACAAAGCTCATTGAGACACTTATAAGCACTAATGTTGCATAAAACTTGGTTTAGAGTCCTAGAAACGCGTTGTTAGATGTTTCATAAGTTCGTCAAACTTCTACAAAGCTCATGGAGACACTTATAAGCACTCATGTTGCATAAAACTTGGTTTATAGTCTTAAAAACGCGTTGTTAGATGTTTCATAAGTTCGTCAAACTTGTATAAAGCTCATTGAAACACTTCTAAGCACTCATGTTGCATGAAACTTCGTTTAGAGTCCTAAAAACCGCGTTGTTAGATGTTTCATAAGTTCGTCAAACTTGTACAAAGCTCATTGAGACACTTCTAAGCACTCATGTTGCATAAAACTTGGTTTACAGTCCTAGCAACCACATTGTTAGACGTTTCATAAGTTCGTCAAACTTGTACAAAGCTCATTGAGACACTTATAAGCATTCATGTTGCATAAAAGCTTGTTTAGAGTCCTAGCAACCACATTGTTAGACGTTTCATAAGTTCGTAGAACTTGGACAAAGCTCATTTAGACAATTATAAGCACTCATGTTGCATGAAACTTCGTTTAGAGTCTTAGAAACCGCGTTGTTAGATGTTTCATAAGTTCGTAGAACTTGTACAAAGCTCATTGAGACACTTATAAGCACTCATGTTGCATGAAAGTTCGTTTAGAGTCTTAGAAACCGCGTTGTTAGAGGTTTCATAAGTTCGTCAAACTTTTACAAAGCTCATTGAGACACTTATAAGCACTCATGTTGCATGAAACTTGGTTTAGAGTCCTAGAAACGCGTTGTTAGATGTTTCATTAGTTTGTCAAACTTGTACAAAGCTCATTGAGACACTTATAAGCACTCATGTTGCATAAAACTTGGTTTAGAGTCCTAGAAACGAGTTGTTAGATGTTTCATAAGTTCGTCAAACTTGTACAAAGCTCATTGAGACACTTATAAGGACTCATGTTGCATGCCATTTCGTTTAGAGTCTTAGAAACCGCTTTGTTAGATGTTTCATAAGTTCGTCAAACTTGTACAAAGATCATTGAGACACTTATAAGCACTAATGTTGCATAAAACTTGGTTTAGAGTCCTAGAAACGCGTTGTTAGATGTTTCATAAGTTCGTCAAACTTCTACAAAGCTCATGGAGACACTTATAAGCACTCATGTTGCATAAAACTTGGTTTAGAGTCTTAAAAACGCGTTGTTAGATGTTTCATAAGTTCGTCAAACTTGTATAAAGCTCATTGAAACACTTATAAGCACTCATGTTGCATAAAACTTGGTTTAGAGTCCTAGCAACCACATTGTTAGACGTTTCATAAGTTCGACAAACTTGTACAAAGGTGATTGAGAAACTCATAAGCACTCATGTTGCATTAAACTTGGTTTAGAGTCCTAGAAACACGTTGTTAGATGTTTCATTAGTTCGTCAAACTTGTACAAAGCTCATTGATACACTTATAAGAACTCATGTTGAAAGAAACTTGGTTTAGAGTTCTAGAAACCGTGTTGTTAGATGTTTCATAAGTTCGTCAAACTAGTACAAAGCTCATTGAGACACTTATAAGCACTCATGTTGCATGAAACTTAGTTTATATTCCTAGAAACCGCGTTGTTAGATGTTTCATAAGTTCGTAAAACTTGTACAAAGCTCATTGAGACACTTATAAGCATTCATGTTGCATGACACTTGGTTTAGAGTCTTAGAAACCGCGTTGTTAGATGTTTCATAAGTTCTTCAAACTTGCACAAAGCTCATTGAGACGCTTATAAGCAGTCATGTTGCATAAAACTTGGTTTAGAGTCCTAGAAACGCGCTGTTAGATGTTTCATAAGTTCGTCAAACTTGTACAAAGCTCATTGAAACACTTATAAGCACTCATTTTGCATAAAACTTGGTTTAGAGTCCTAGCAACCACATTGTTAGACGTTTCATAAGTTCGTAAAATTTGTACAAAGCTCATTGAGACACTTAAAAGCACTCATGTTGCATGAAACTTGGTTTAGAGTACTAGAAACCGCGTTGTAAGATGTTTCATAAGTTCGTCAAACTAGTACAAAGCTCATTGAGACACTTATAAGCACTCATGTTGCATGAAACTTTGTTTGAGTCCTAGAAACCGCGTTGTTAGATGTTTCATAAGTTCGTCAAACTTGTAGATGATTGAGAAATTTATAAGCACTCATGTTGCATGAAACTTGGTTTAGAGTCCTAGAAACGAGTTGTTAGATGTTTCATAAATTCGTCAAACTTGTACAAAGCTCATTGAGACACTTATAAGCACTCATGTTGCATGAAACTTGGTTTAGAGTCCTAAAGACGTGTTGGTAGATGTTACATAAGTTCGTGAAACTTGTATAAAGCTCATTGAAACACTTATAAGCACTCATGTTGCATAAAACTTGGTTTAGAGTCCTAGCAACCACATTGTTAGACGTTTCATAAGTTCGTCAAACTTGTACAAAGCTGATTGAGAAACTTATAAGCACTCCTGTTGCATGAAACTTGGTTTAGAGTCCTAGAAACCGCGTTGTTTGATGTTTCATAAGTTCGTCGAACTAGTACAAAGCTCACTGAGACACTTATAAGCACTCATGTTGCATGAAACTTGGTTTAAAGTCCTAGAAACGAGTTGTTAGATGTTTCATACATTCGTCAAACTTGTACAAAGCTCATTGAGACACTTATAAGCACTCATGTTGCATGAAACTTGGTTTAGAGTCCTAAAAACGTGTTGGTAGATGTTACATAAGTTCGTGAAACTTGTATAAAGCTCATTGAAACACTTATAAGCACTCATGTTGCATAAAACTTGGTTTAGAGTCCTAGCAACCACATTGTTAGACGTTTCATAAGTTCGTCAAACTTGTACAAAGCTGATTGAGAAACTTATAAGCACTCCTGTTGCATGAAACTTCGTTTAGAGTCCTAGAAACGCGTTGTTAGATGTTTCATTAGGTCGTCAAACTTGTACAAAGCTCATTGAGACACTTATAAGAACTCATGTTGAAAGAAACTTGGTTTAGAGTCCTAGAAACCGTGTTGTTAGATGTTTCATAAGTTCGTCAAACTAGTACAAAGCTCATTGAGACACTTATAAGCACTTATGTTGCATGAAACTTAGTTTAGATTCCTAGAAACCGCGTTGTTAGATGTTTCATAAGTTCGTAAAACTTGTACAAACCTCATTGAGACACTTATAAGAACTCATGTTGCCTGAAACTTAGTTTAGAGTTCTAGAAACCACGTTGTAATATGTTTCATAAGTTCGTCAAACTAGTACAAAGCTCATTGAGACACTTATAAGCACTCATGTTGCATGACACTTCGTTTAGAGTCTTAGAAACCGCGTTGTTAGATGTTTCATAAGTTCGTCAAACTTGTACAAAGCTCATTGAGACACTTATAAGCACTCATGTTGCATAAAACTTGGATTAGAGTCCTAGAAACGAGTTGTTAGATGTTTCATAAGTTCGTCAAACTTGTACAAAGCTCATTGAGACACTTATAAGCACTCATGTTGCATGCCATTTCGTTTAGAGTCTCAGAAACCGCTTTGTTAGATGTTTCAAAAATTCGTCAAACTTGTACAAAGATCATTGAGACACTTATAAGCACTAATGTTGCATAAAACTTGGTTTAGAGTCCTAGAAACGCGTTGTTAGATGTTTCATAAGTTCGTCAAACTTCTACAAAGCTCATGGAGACACTTATAAGCACTCATGTTGCATAAAACTTGGTTTAGAGTCTTAAAAACGCGTTGTTAGATGTTTCATAAGTTCGTCAAACTTGTACAAAGCTCATTGAGACACTTATAAGAACTCATGTTGAAAGAAACTTGATTTAGAGTTCTAGAAACCGTGTTGTTAGATGTTTCATAAGTTCGTCAAACTAGTACAAAGCACATTGAGACACTTATAAGCACTCATGTTGCATGAAACTTAGTTTATATTCCTAGAAACCGCGTTGTTAGATGTTTCATAAGTTCGTAAAACTTGTACAAAGCTCATTGAGACACTTATAAGCACTCATGTTGCATGACACTTGGTTTAGAGTCTTAGAAACCGCGTTGTTAGATGTTTCATAAGTTCTTCAAACTTGCACAAAGCTCATTGAGACACTTATAAGCACTCATGTTGCATAAAACTTGGTTTAGAGTCCTAGAAACGCGTTGTTAGATGTTTCATAAGTTCGTCAAACTTGTACAAAGCTCATTGAAACACTTATAAGCACTCATGTTGCATAAAACTTGGTTTAGAGTCCTAGCAACCACATTGTTAGACGTTTCATAAGTTCGTAAAATTTGTACAAAGCTCATTGAGACACTTATAAGCACTCATGTTGCATGAAACTTGGTTTAGAGTACTAGAAACCGCGTTGTAAGATGTTTCATAAGTTCGTCAAACTAGTACAAAGCTCATTGAGACACTTATAAGCACTCATGTTGCATGAAACTTTGTTTGAGTCCTAGAAACCGCGTTGTTAGATGTTTCATAAGTTCGTCAAACTTGTACAAAGCTCATTGAGACACTTATAAGCACTCATGTTCCATGAAACTTAGTTTAGAGTCCTAGAAACCGCGTTGTTAGATGTTTCATAAATTCGTTGAACTTGTACAAAGCTCATTGAGACACTTATAAGCACTCATATTGCATGAAACTTGGTTTAGAGTCCTAGAAACCGCGTTGTTAGATGTTTCATAAGTTCGTCGAACTAGTACAAAGATCATTGAGACACTTATAAGCACTCATGTTGCATGCCACTTCGTTTAGAGTCTTAGAAACCGCTTTGTTAGATGTTTCATAGGTTCGTCAAACTTGTACAAAGCTCATTGAGACACTTATAAGCACTAATTTTGCATAAAACTTGGTTTAGAGTCCTAGAAACGCGTTGTTAGATGTTTCATAAGTTCGTCAAACTTCTACAAAGCTCATTGAGACACTTATAAGCACTCATGTTGCATAAAACTTGGATTAGAGTCCTAGCAACCGCGTTGTTAGATTTTCATTAGTTTGTCAAACTTATACAAAGCTCATTGAGACACTTATAAGAACTCATGTTGAAAGAAACTTGGTTTAGAGTCCTAGAAACCGTGTTGTTAGATGTTTCATAAGTTCGTCAAACTAGTACAAAGCTCATTGAGACACTTATAAGCACTCATGTTGCATGAAACTTAGTTTAGATTCCTAGAAACCGCATTGTTAGATGTTTCATAAGTTCGTAAAACTTGTACAAACCTCATTGAGACACTTATAAGAACTCATGTTGCCTGAAACTTAGTTTAGAGTTCTAGAAACCACGTTGTAATATGTTTCATAAGTTCGTCAAACTAGTACAAAGCTCATTGAGACACTTATAAGCACTCATGTTGCATGACACTTCGTTTAGAGTCTTAGAAACCGCGTTGTTCGATGTTTCATAAGTTCGTCAAACTTGTACAAAGCTCATTGAGACACTTATAAGCACTCATGTTGCATAAAACTTGGATTAGAGTCCTAGAAACGAGTTGTTAGATGTTTCATAAGTTCGTCAAACTTGTACAAAGCTCATTGAGACACTTATAAGCACTCATGTTGCATGCCATTTCGTTTAGAGTCTCAGAAACCGCTTTGTTAGATGTTTCAAAAATTCGTCAAACTTGTACAAAGATCATTGAGACACTTATAAGCACTAATGTTGCATAAAACTTGGTTTAGAGTCCTAGAAACGCGTTGTTAGATGTTTCATAAGTTCGTCAAACTTCTACAAAGCTCATGGAGACACTTATAAGCACTCATGTTGCATAAAACTTGGTTTAGAGTCTTAAAAACGCGTTGTTAGATGTTTCATAAGTTCGTCAAAATTGTAAAAAGCTCATTGAGACACTTATAAGAACTCATGTTGAAAGAAACTTGGTTTAGAGTTCTAGAAACCGTGTTGTTAGATGTTTCATAAGTTCGTCAAACTAGTACAAAGCACATTGAGACACTTATAAGCACTCATGTTGCATGAAACATAGTTTATATTCCTAGAAACCGCGTTGTTAGATGTTTCATAAGTTCGTAAAACTTGTACAAAGCTCATTGAGACACTTATAAGCACTCATGTTGCATGACACTTGGTTTAGAGTCTTAGAAACCGCGTTGTTAGATGTTTCATAAGTTCTTCAAACTTGCACAAAGCTCATTGAGACACTTATAAGCACTCATGTTGCATAAAACTTGGTTTAGAGTCCTAGAAACGCGTTGTTAGATGTTTCATAAGTTCGTCAAACTTGTACAAAGCTCATTGAAACACTTATAAGCACTCATGTTGCATAAAACTTGGTTTAGAGTCCTAGCAACCACATTGTTAGACGTTTCATAAGTTCGTAAAATTTGTACAAAGCTCATTGAGACACTTATAAGCACTCATGTTGCATGAAACTTGGTTTAGAGTACTAGAAACCGCGTTGTAAGATGTTTCATAAGTTCGTCAAACTAGTACAAAGCTCATTGAGACACTTATAAGCACTCATGTTGCATGAAACTTTGTTTGAGTCCTAGAAACCGCGTTGTTAGATGTTTCATAAGTTCGTCAAACTTGTACAAAGATGATTGAGAAATTTATAAGCACTCATGTTGCATGAAACTTGGTTTAGAGTCCTAGAAACGAGTTGTTAGATGTTTCATACATTCGTCAAACTTGTACAAAGCTCATTGAGACACTTATAAGCACTCATGTTGCATGAAACTTGGTTTAGAGTCCTAAAAACGTGTTGGTAGATGTTACATAAGTTCGTGAAACTTGTATAAAGCTCATTGAAACACTTATAAGCACTCATGTTGCATAAAACTTGGTTTAGAGTCCTAGCAACCACATTGTTAGACGTTTCATAAGTTCGTCAAACTTGTACAAAGCTGATTGAGAAACTTATAAGCACTCCTGTTGCATGAAACTTCGTTTAGAGTCCTAGAAACGCGTTGTTAGATGTTTCATTAGTTCGTCAAACTTGTACAAAGCTCATTGAGACACTTATAAGAACTCATGTTGAAAGAAACTTGGTTTAGAGTCCTAGAAACCGTGTTGTTAGATGTTTCATAAGTTCGTCAAACTTGTACAAAGCTCATTGAGACACTTATAAGCACTCATGTTCCATGAAACTTAGTTTAGAGTCCTAGAAACCGCGTTGTTAGATGTTTCATAAGTTCGTTGAACTTGTAAAAAGCTCATTGAGACACTTATAAGCACTCATATTGCATGAAACTTGGTTTAGAGTCCTAGAAACCGCGTTGTTAGATGTTTCATAAGTTCGTCGAACTAGTACAAAGATCATTGAGACACTTATAAGCACTCATGTTGCATGCCACTTCGTT
Organism: Cochlearia excelsa; assembly: GCA_963556525.1. Taxonomy (NCBI): domain Eukaryota; kingdom Viridiplantae; phylum Streptophyta; class Magnoliopsida; order Brassicales; family Brassicaceae; genus Cochlearia; species Cochlearia excelsa. Next base: position 29,220,690 of record OY748327.1, on the reverse strand, counting down.
TAGAGTCTTAGAAACCGCTTTGTTAGATGTTTCATAGGTTCGTCAAACTTGTACAAAGCTCATTGAGACACTTATAAGCACTAATGTTGCATAAAACTTGGTTTAGAGTCCTAGAAACGCGTTGTTAGATGTTTCATAAGTTCGTCAAACTTCTACAAAGCTCATTGAGACACTTATAAGCACTCATGTTGCATAAAACTTGGATTAGAGTCCTAGCAACCGTGTTGTTAGATTTTCATTAGTTTGTCAAACTTATACAAAGCTCATTGAGACACTTATAAGAACTCATGTTGAAAGAAACTTGGTTTAGAGTCCTAGAAACCGTGTTGTTAGATGTTTCATAAGTTCGTCAAACTAGTACAAAGCTCATTGAGACACTTATAAGCACTCATGTTCCATGAAACTTAGTTTAGATTCCTAGAAACCGCGTTGTTAGATGTTTCATAAGTTCGTAAAACTTGTACAAAGCTCATTGAGACATTTATAAGAACTCATGTTGCTTGAAACTTGGTTTCGAGTTCTAGAAACCACGTTGTAAGATGTTTCATAAGTTCGTCAAACTAGTACAAAGCTCATTGAGACACTTATAAGCACTAATGTTGCATAAAACTTGGTTTAGAGTCCTAGAAACGCGTTGTTAGATGTTTCATAAGTTCGTCAAACTTCTACAAAGCTCATGGAGACACTTATAAGCACTCATGTTGCATAAAACTTGGTTTATAGTCTTAAAAACGCGTTGTTAGATGTTTCATAAGTTCGTCAAACTTGTATAAAGCTCATTGAAACACTTCTAAGCACTCATGTTGCATGAAACTTCGTTTAGAGTCCTAAAAACCGCGTTGTTAGATGTTTCATAAGTTCGTCAAACTTGTACAAAGCTCATTGAGACACTTCTAAGCACTCATGTTGCATAAAACTTGGTTTACGTCCTAGCAACCACATTGTTAGACGTTTCATAAGTTCGTCAAACTTGTACAAAGCTCATTGAGACACTTATAAGCACTCATGTTGCATAAAAGCTTGTTTAGTGTCCTAGCAAACACATTGTTAGACGTTTCATAAGTTCGTAGAACTTGTACAAAGCTCATTTAGACAATTATAAGCACTCATGTTGCATGAAACTTCGTTTAGAGTCTTAGAAACCGCGTTGTTAGATGTTTCATAAGTTCGTAGAACTTGTACAAAGCTTATTGAGACACTTATAAGCACTCATGTTGCATGAAAGTTCGTTTAGAGTCTTAGAAACCGCGTTGTTAGAGGTTTCATAAGTTCGTCAAACTTTTACAAATCTCATTGAGACACTTATAAGCACTCATGTTGCATGAAACTTGGTTTAGAGTCCTAGAAACGCGTTGTTAGATGTTTCATTAGTTTGTCAAACTTGTACAAAGCTCATTGAGACACTTATAAGCACTCATGTTGCATAAAACATGGTTTAGAGTCCTAGAAACGAGTTCTTAGATGTTTCATAAGTTCGTCAAACTTGTACAAAGCTCATTTAGACACTTATAAGGACTCATGTTGCATGCCATTTCGTTTAGAGTCTTAGAAACCACTTTGTTAGATGTTTCATAAGTTCGTCAAACTTGTACAAAGATCATTGAGACACTTATAAGCACTAATGTTGCATAAAACTTGGTTTAGAGTCCTAGAAACGCGTTGTTAGATGTTTCATAAGTTCGTCAAACTTCTACAAAGCTCATGGAGACACTTATAAGCACTCATGTTGCATAAAACTTGGTTTAGAGTCTTAAAAACGCGTTGTTAGATGTTTCATAAGTTCGTCAAACTTGTATAAAGCTCATTGAAACACTTATAAGCACTCATGTTGCATAAAACTTGGTTTAGAGTCCTAGCAACCACATTGTTAGACGTTTCATAAGTTCGACAAACTTGTACAAAGGTGATTGAGAAACTTATAAGCACTCATGTTGCATTAAACTTGGTTTAGAGTCCTAGAAACACGTTGTTAGATGTTTCATTAGTTCGTCAAACTTGTACAAAGCTCATTGAGACACTTATAAGAACTCATGTTGAAAGAAACTTGGTTTAGAGTTCTAGAAACCGTGTTGTTAGATGTTTCATAAGTTCGTCAAACTAGTACAAAGCTCATTGAGACACTTATAAGCACTCATGTTGCATGAAACTTAGTTTATATTCCTAGAAACCGCGTTGTTAGATGTTTCATAAGTTCGTAAAACTTGTACAAAGCTCATTGAGACACTTATAAGCACTCATGTTGCATGACACTTGGTTTAGAGTCTTAGAAACCGCGTTGTTAGATGTTTCATAAGTTCTTCAAACTTGCACAAAGCTCATTGAGACGCTTATAAGCAGTCATGTTGCATAAAACTTGGTTTAGAGTCCTAGAAACGCGTTGTTAGATGTTTCATAAGTTCGTCAAACTTGTACAAAGCTCATTGAAACACTTATAAGCACTCATTTTGCATAAAACTTGGTTTAGAGTCCTAGCAACCACATTGTTAGACGTTTCATAAGTTCGTAAAATTTGTACAAAGCTCATTGAGACACTTATAAGCACTCATGTTGCATGAAACTTGGTTTAGAGTACTAGAAACCGCGTTGTAAGATGTTTCATAAGTTCGTCAAACTAGTACAAAGCTCATTGAGACACTTATAAGCACTCATGTTGCATGAAACTTTGTTTGAGTCCTAGAAACCGCGTTGTTAGATGTTTAATAAGTTCGTCAAACTTGTACAAAGATGATTGAGAAATTTATAAGCACTCATGTTGCATGAAACTTGGTTTAGAGTCCTAGAAACGAGTTGTTAGATGTTTCATACATTCGTCAAACTTGTACAAAGCTCATTGAGACACTTATAAGCACTCATGTTGCATGAAACTTGGTTTAGAGTCCTAGAGACGTGTTGGTAGATGTTAAATAAGTTCGTGAAACTTGTATAAAGCTCATTGCAACACTTATAAGCACTCATGTTCCATAAAACTTAGTTTAGAGTCCTAGCAACCACATTGTTAGACGTTTCATAAGTTCGTCAAACTTGTACAAAGCTGATTGAGAAACTTATAAGCACTCCTGTTGCATGAAACTTGGTTTAGAGTCCTAGAAACCGCGTTGTTTGATGTTTCATAAGTTCGTCGAACTAGTACAAAGCTCATTGAGACACTTATAAGCACTCATGTTGCATGAAACTTGGTTTAAAGTCCTAGAAACGAGTTGTTAGATGTTTCATACATTCGTCAAACTTGTACAAAGCTCATTGAGACAATTATAAGCACTCTTGTTGCATGAAACTTGGTTTAGAGTCCTAAAAACGTGTTGGTAGATGTTACATAAGTTCGTGAAACTTGTATAAAGCTCATTGAAACACTTATAAGCACTCATGTTGCATAAAACTTGGTTTAGAGTCCTAGCAACCACATTGTTAGACGTTTCATAAGTTCGTCAAACTTGTACAAAGCTGATTGAGAAACTTATAAGCACTCCTGTTGCATGAAACTTCGTTTAGAGTCCTAGAAACGCGTTGTTAGATGTTTCATTAGTTCGTCAAACTTGTACAAAGCTCATTGAGACACTTATAAGAACTCATGTTGAAAGAAACTTGGTTTAGAGTCCTAGAAACAGTGTTGTTAGATGTTTCATAAGTTCGTCAAACTAGTACAAAGCTCATTGAGACACTTATAAGCACTCATGTTGCATGAAACTTAGTTTAGATTCCTAGAAACCGCGTTGTTAGATGTTTCATAAGTTCGTAAAACTTTTACAAACCTCATTGAGACACTTATAAGAACTCATGTTGCCTGAAACTTAGTTTAGAGTTCTAGAAACCACGTTGTAATATGTTTCATAAGTTCGTCAAACTAGTACAAAGCTCATTGAGACACTTATAAGCACTCATGTTGCATGACACTTCGTTTAGAGTCTTAGAAACCGCGTTGTTAGATGTTTCATAAGTTCGTCAAACTTGTACAAAGCTCATTGAGACACTTATAAGCACTCATGTTGCATAAAACTTGGATTAGAGTCCTAGAAACGAGTTGTTAGATGTTTCATAAGTTCGTCAAACTTGTACAAAGCTCATTGAGACACTTATAAGCACTCATATTGCATGCCATTTCGTTTAGAGTCTCAGAAACCGCTTTGTTAGATGTTTCAAAAATTCGTCAAACTTTTACAAAGATCATTGAGACACTTATAAGCACTAATGTTGCATAAAACTTGGTTTAGAGTCCTAGAAACGCGTTGTTAGATGTTTCATAAGTTCGTCAAACTTCTACAAAGCTCATGGAGACACTTATAAGCACTCATGTTGCATAAAACTTGGTTTAGAGTCTTAAAAACGCGTTGTTAGATGTTTCATAAGTTCGTCAAACTTGTATAAAGCTCATTGAAACACTTATAAGCACTCATGTTGCATAAAACTTGGTTTAGAGTCCTAGCAACCACATTGTTAGACGTTTCATAAGTTCGACAAACTTGTACCAAGCTGATTGAGAAACTTATAAGCACTCATGTTGCATTAAACTTGGTTTAAAGTCCTAGAAACGCGTTGTTAGATGTTTCATTAGTTCGTCAAACTTGTACAAAGCTCATTGAGACACTTATAAGAACTCATGTTGAAAGAAACTTGGTTTAGAGTTCTAGAAACCGTGTTGTTAGATGTTTCATAAGTTCGTCAAACTAGTACAAAGCTCATTGAGACACTTATAAGCACTCATGTTGCATGAAACTTAGTTTATATTCCTAGAAACCGCGTTGTTAGATGTTTCATAAGTTCGTAAAACTTGTACAAAGCTCATTGAGACACTTATAAGCACTCATGTTGCATGACACTTGGTTTAGAGTCTTAGAAACCGCGTTGTTAGATGTTTCATAAGTTCTTCAAACTTGCACAAAGCTCATTGAGACGCTTATAAGCAGTCATGTTGCATAAAACTTGGTTTAGAGTCCTAGAAACGCGTTGTTAGATGTTTCATAAGTTCGTCAAACTTGTACAAAGCTCATTGAAACACTTATAAGCACTCATTTTGCATAAAACTTGGTTTAGAGTCCTAGCAACCACATTGTTAGACGTTTCATAAGTTCGTAAAATTTGTACAAAGCTCATTGAGACACTTATAAGCACTCATGTTGCATGAAACTTGGTTTAGAGTACTAGAAACCGCGTTGTAAGATGTTTCATAAGTTCGTCAAACTAGTACAAAGCTCATTGAGACACTTATAAGCACTCATGTTGCATGAAACTTTGTTTGAGTCCTAGAAACCGCGTTGTTAGATGTTTAATAAGTTCGTCAAACTTGTACAAAGATGATTGAGAAATTTATAAGCACTCATGTTGCATGAAACTTGGTTTAGAGTCCTAGAAACGAGTTGTTAGATGTTTCATACATTCGTCAAACTTGTACAAAGCTCATTGAGACACTTATAAGCACTCATGTTGCATGAAACTTGGTTTAGAGTCCTAGAGACGTGTTGGTAGATGTTAAATAAGTTCGTGAAACTTGTATAAAGCTCATTGCAACACTTATAAGCACTCATGTTCCATAAAACTTAGTTTAGAGTCCTAGCAACCACATTGTTAGACGTTTCATAAGTTCGTCAAACTTGTACAAAGCTGATTGAGAAACTTATAAGCACTCCTGTTGCATGAAACTTGGTTTAGAGTCCTAGAAACCGCGTTGTTTGATGTTTCATAAGTTCGTCGAACTAGTACAAAGCTCATTGAGACACTTATAAGCACTCATGTTGCATGAAACTTGGTTTAAAGTCCTAGAAACGAGTTGTTAGATGTTTCATACATTCGTCAAACTTGTACAAAGCTCATTGAGACAATTATAAGCACTCTTGTTGCATGAAACTTGGTTTAGAGTCCTAAAAACGTGTTGGTAGATGTTACATAAGTTCGTGAAACTTGTATAAAGCTCATTGAAACACTTATAAGCACTCATGTTGCATAAAACTTGGTTTAGAGTCCTAGCAACCACATTGTTAGACGTTTCATAAGTTCGTCAAACTTGTACAAAGCTGATTGAGAAACTTATAAGCACTCCTGTTGCATGAAACTTCGTTTAGAGTCCTAGAAACGCGTTGTTAGATGTTTCATTAGTTCGTCAAACTTGTACAAAGCTCATTGAGACACTTATAAGAACTCATGTTGAAAGAAACTTGGTTTAGAGTCCTAGAAACAGTGTTGTTAGATGTTTCATAAGTTCGTCAAACTAGTACAAAGCTCATTGAGACACTTATAAGCACTCATGTTGCATGAAACTTAGTTTAGATTCCTAGAAACCGCGTTGTTAGATGTTTCATAAGTTCGTAAAACTTTTACAAACCTCATTGAGACACTTATAAGAACTCATGTTGCCTGAAACTTAGTTTAGAGTTCTAGAAACCACGTTGTAATATGTTTCATAAGTTCGTCAAACTAGTACAAAGCTCATTGAGACACTTATAAGCACTCATGTTGCATGACACTTCGTTTAGAGTCTTAGAAACCGCGTTGTTAGATGTTTCATAAGTTCGTCAAACTTGTACAAAGCTCATTGAGACACTTATAAGCACTCATGTTGCATAAAACTTGGATTAGAGTCCTAGAAACGAGTTGTTAGATGTTTCATAAGTTCGTCAAACTTGTACAAAGCTCATTGAGACACTTATAAGCACTCATATTGCATGCCATTTCGTTTAGAGTCTCAGAAACCGCTTTGTTAGATGTTTCAAAAATTCGTCAAACTTTTACAAAGATCATTGAGACACTTATAAGCACTAATGTTGCATAAAACTTGGTTTAGAGTCCTAGAAACGCGTTGTTAGATGTTTCATAAGTTCGTCAAACTTCTACAAAGCTCATGGAGACACTTATAAGCACTCATGTTGCATAAAACTTGGTTTAGAGTCTTAAAAACGCGTTGTTAGATGTTTCATAAGTTCGTCAAACTTGTATAAAGCTCATTGAAACACTTATAAGCACTCATGTTGCATAAAACTTGGTTTAGAGTCCTAGCAACCACATTGTTAGACGTTTCATAAGTTCGACAAACTTGTACCAAGCTGATTGAGAAACTTATAAGCACTCATGTTGCATTAAACTTGGTTTAAAGTCCTAGAAACGCGTTGTTAGATGTTTCATTAGTTCGTCAAACTTGTACAAAGCTCATTGAGACACTTATAAGAACTCATGTTGAAAGAAACTTGGTTTAGAGTTCTAGAAACCGTGTTGTTAGATGTTTCATAAGTTCGTCAAACTAGTACAAAGCACATTGAGACACTTATAAGCACTCATGCTGCATGAAACTTAGTTTATATTCCTAGAAACCGCGTTGTTAGATGTTTCATAAGTTCGTAAAACTTGTAGAAAGCTCATTGAGACACTTATAAGCACTCATGTTGCATGACACTTGGTTTAGAGTCTTAGAAACCGCGTTGTTAGATGTTTCATAAGTTCTTCAAACTTGCACAAAGCTCATTGAGACACTTATAAGCACTCATGTTGCATAAAACTTGGTTTAGAGTCCTAGAAACGCGTTGTTAGATGTTTCATAAGTTCGTCAAACTTGTACAAAGCTCATTGAAACACTTATAAGCACTCATGTTGCATAAAACTTGGTTTAGAGTCCTAGAAACCACATTGTTAGACGTTTCATAAGTTCGTAAAATTTGTACAAAGCTCATTGAGACACTTATAAGCACTCATGTTGCATGAAACTTGGTTTAGAGTACTAGAAACCGCGTTGTAAGATGTTTCATAAGTTCGTCAAACTAGTACAAAGCTCATTGAGACACTTATAAGCACTCATGTTGCATGAAACTTTGTTTGAGTCCTAGAAACCGCGTTGTTAGATGTTTCATAAGTTCGTCAAACTTGTACAAAGCTCATTGAGACACTTATAAGCACTCATGTTCCATGAAACTTAGTTTAGAGTCCTAGAAACCGCGTTGTTAGATGTTTCATAAGTTCGTTGAACTTGTACAAAGCTCATTGAGACACTTATAAGCACTCATATTGCATGAAACTTGGTTTAGAGTCCTAGAAACCGCGTTGTTAGATGTTTCATAAGTTCGTCGAACTAGTACAAATATCATTGAGACACTTATAAGCACTCATGTTGCATGCCACTTCGTTTAGAGTCTTAGAAACCGCTTTGTTAGATGTTTCATAGGTTCGTCAAACTTGTACAAAGCTCATTGAGACACTTATAAGCACTAATGTTGCATAAAACTTGGTTTAGAGTCCTAGAAACGCGTTGTTAGATGTTTCATAAGTTCGTCAAACTTCTACAAAGCTCATTGAGACACTTATAAGCACTCATGTTGCATAAAACTTGGATTAGAGTCCTAGCAACCGCGTTGTTAGATTTTCATTAGTTTGTCAAACTTATACAAAGCTCATTGAGACACTTATAAGAACTCATGTTGAAAGAAACTTGGTTTAGAGTCCTAGAAACCGTGTTGTTAGATGTTTCATAAGTTCGTCAAACTAGTACAAAGCTCATTGAGACACTTATAAGCACTCATGTTCCATGAAACTTAGTTTAGATTCCTAGAAACCGCGTTGTTAGATGTTTCATAAGTTCGTAAAACTTGTACAAAGCTCATTGAGACACTTATAAGAACTCATGTTGCTTGAAACTTGGTTTCGAGTTCTAGAAACCACGTTGTAAGATGTTTCATAAGTTCGTCAAACTAGTACAAAGCTCATTGAGACACTTATAAGCACTAATGTTGCATAAAACTTGGTTTAGAGTCCTAGAAACGCGTTGTTAGATGTTTCATAAGTTCGTCAAACTTCTACAAAGCTCATGGAGACACTTATAAGCACTCATGTTGCATAAAACTTGGTTTAGAGTCTTAAAAACGCGTTGTTAGATGTTTCATAAGTTCGTCAAACTTGTATAAAGCTCATTGAAACACTTATAAGCAATCATGTTGCATAAAACCTTGTTTAGAGTCCTAGCAACCACATTGTTAGACGTTTCATAAGTTCGACAAACTTGTACCAAGCTGATTGAGAAACTTATAAGCACTCATGTTGCATTAAACTTGGTTTAAAGTCCTAGAAACGCGTTGTTAGATGTTTCATTAGTTCGTCAAACTTGTACATAGCTCATTGAGACACTTATAAGAACTCATGTTGAAAGAAACTTGGTTTAGAGTTCTAGAAACCGTGTTGTTAGATGTTTCATAAGTTCGTCAAACTAGTACAAAGCTCATTGAGACACTTATAAGCACTCATGTTGCATGAAACTTAGTTTATATTCCTAGAAACCGCGTTGTTAGATGTTTCATAAGTTCGTAAAACTTGTACAAAGCTCATTGAGACACTTATAAGCACTCATGTTGCATGACACTTGGTTTAGAGTCTTAGAAACCGCGTTGTTAGATGTTTCATAAGTTCTTCAAACTTGCACAAAGCTCATTGAGACACTTATAAGCACTCATGTTGCATAAAACTTGGTTTAGAGTCCTAGAAACGCGTTGTTAGATGTTTCATAAGTTCGTCAAACTTGTACAAAGCTCATTGAAACACTTATAAGCACTCATGTTGCATAAAACTTGGTTTAGAGTCCTAGCAACCACATTGTTAGACGTTTCATAAGTTCGTAAAATTTGTACAAAGCTCATTGAGACACTTATAAGCACTCATGTCGCATGAAACTTGGTTTAGAGTACTAGAAACCACGTTGTAAGATGTTTCATAAGTTCGTCAAACTAGTACAAAGCTCATTGAGACATTTATAAGCACTCATGTTGCATGAAACTTTGTTTGAGTCCTAGAAACCGCGTTGTTAGATGTTTCATAAGTTCTTCAAACTTGTACAAAGCTCATTGAGACAAAGTTCTTCATTGTACCATAAAGAAATGTAAAGAGTATTGCGGATTAACATGAGATTAGTAGAGAGTTTGAAGATTAATCATGTTTCGGTGTAATGTGTGTTTAGAGAATAGAGAGAGTGAATAAGTTTCTTGATTTTTATTGATTACACATAGTGATATATATATGGAGAATACGAGATAGGGTTTTGAGAGGAAAAGAGCCGTTTAAAGATAAGGTTGCGCGTGTGTAGTCCAAGATCCGCTCTTCCGTACGCTTATCCGCGTCCGTACGGTCTTGGCTACTTTTTGACCCGCGCTTTCTCGACCACGTCTCGACACATCATGGTGCCACGTCTCCTCCAACTTGTGGAGCCACGTCTCGTAGCCGTTGCACCTCATGGAAGATAAGAATTCGCGTGTGTAGTCAAGATCCGGTCTTCCGCACGCTTTTCCGCGTCCGTACGGTCTTGGCTACTTTTGACCCGCGCTTTCTCGACCACGTCTCGACACATCATGGTGCCACGTCTCCTCCAACTTGTGGAGCCACGTCTCGTACCCGTTGCACCTCATGAAACCCTCTTTTCCACTTAGAGTCTTCCAAAATCCCTTCTCGGTCAATATTGGTTCGGATACTAGTCATGCGCTAGACCGTTGACTATTTCTCCTCAACACTCCCCCTCAAGACTAGCCGGATGGAATGGCTAGACTTGGAACCTCGTGGCTAGCCTCATTAAAACCTTGCAAGTAAAACCACTTGGGATAAAAACTTGCTAAGGGAAAAGAGTACTAGCCGCTTCGGTTAGGGTCTTCTTATTGCTTGATGAGATTTGTGAGTCCCATCTTTGAGTGGATGAACTCACAAACCTTGGTACTCGCTGCTTTTGTAAAGATGTCCGCTAACTGATCTTCACTCTTGGTAAAGCATGGAAGGATAATCTTCTTAACCATTGCTTCTCGGACTTTATGGCGTCTACTTCAATGTGCTTGGTTCTCTCGTGAAATACGGAGTTGGATGCTAGGTTGATTGCTGATTTGTTGTCGGCATGCATGGTGATTGGGTTCTTGACTTCAATACCGAGATCCATGACCAAAGCCTTGAGCCAAATCAGTTCCTGAGTCAGCTTCCTCATGGCTCTATACTCGGACTCGGTTGTTGAACATGAAACCACCTTTTGCTTCTTGCTCTTCCACGTAACTAGATTGCCTCCTATGAACGTGCAGTAGCCTGTTGTGGAGCGTCTATCTCCTCTATCACCTGCCCAATCAGCATCACAATAACCCACTATCTCCGTATTCTTGTTGCATCCCATCCAAATGCCTTGGCCGGGTGATCCTTTGAGATATCTAAGCACTCTATCCACCAAGTTCCAATGATGATTCTTTGGGGCTTGCATGTGTTGTGAGACCTGATTCACAGCAAAACATATATCAGGTCTAGTTATGGTTAAGTAGATAAGCTTACCAACAAGTCTTCTATATTGTTTAGGGTCTTTGTATGGCTCGTCTTCGAGCTCCCCCTTGCGGATATCTTTGTAGTTTTCTTCCAAGGGCGTACTCGCAGGTTTAGCTCCAAGTTTTCCCCGTCTCAACAAGTAAATCAAGGACGTATTTCCTTTGGGATAGGAATAGACCCTCATTGGATCTACAAACCTCAATGCCAAGGAAATACTTTAGTTCTCCAAGATCTTTAATGTCAAATACAGATTTGAGATGAGCTTTAGTAGCCTCAATTCTTACCTTGTCATCCCCGGTTATGATGATATCATCAACATATACGAGGATGACTACTATACCTGTTTTACGCTTGCTTGTAAAGAGAGTATGGTCGGATTCAGATTTCTTGAATCCCTTATCAAGGAGAGTGTTGCTCAGCTTGTGGTACCATGCTCTAGGGGATTGTTTCAAACCGTAGATGGCCTTCTTAAGTCTCAGCACTTTTCCCGGAGTGATCTTGTCCCTTATGCCCGGAGGCGGAGTCATGTATACCTCATCCTCTAGTTCTCCTTGTAAGAACGCATTCTTAACATCCATTTGCCAAAGATCCCACTCTTGGTTAGTGGCAATGGAGAAGATTACTCTTATGGTGTGAAGTTTGGCAACCGGGGCAAAGGTTTCAAGGTAGTCCTCCCCATATGTTTGAGTGAAGCCCCTCGCAACTAGACGAGCCTTGTACCTCTCTATCTCCCCATTACTTTTGTACTTGATGGTGAAGACATACCGTGAGCTAACCGTTCTCTTGCCTTGAGGTAAATTCGCCTCTTCCCAAGTCTCGTTTAGCTCCATGGCCTTATCTTCTTCTTCCACGGCTTTTATCCACACATCATGTTCCATAGCTTCCTCGTATGTCTTTGGAATCCAATTCCCATCAATGCAAGCCATGAAGACTTGGTGTTCTTGTGGAAATGACACTAGATTGCATACGGCTTGTATAGGATGTGCCACCGCGTTGTTGTTGAAATACACTCTTGTATTGACCCAATTGGATGGAGGATTCTTGGTTCTAGTACTCCTTCTCGGTGGTTGTACTACTTCTTCACCATTACCATCCTCTTCTTGAGTTTGAACCGGAACATCATCTTGATTGTGATCCGGATCGGCTTGAGTTTGTGTTGGAGATGAGGTTGAATCTTCTCCTCCATGTTGAGTAGCCGATTCTTGTCCATTCTCCCCCTCACCATCAAGGTGGGGTTCTTGGTTCACTTGTGGTTCTTCACCACCCGTGTCACCACTAAGATCTAGACCAAGGTCTTCCATGAGTTTCTTGAGTAGGTTAGCTCTATCTTGAGCTGGAGTGGATAGATTCTTGATACTATCCCAATTCTTCTCTTGATAATAGCCTTGTCCTTCAAGAAACCTCACATCCCTTGACACCATGACCCTTCTTCTTTCCGGTATATAGCATTTGTATCCCTTTTGGCTAGATGAGTACCCAATAAAGATCCCCTTAATACTTTTGGCGTCTAGCTTACTTCTCTGTTCACCCGGAATCAAGACAAAACAGACACACCCAAACACACGTAAGTAAGAGATAGATGGCTTAGCTTTATTTAAAACTTCAAATGGAGAAAGATCATTAAGGATTTGTGTTGGTGTCCTATTGATCAAATAGCAAGCCGATGTAACCGCATCCCCCCAAAATCTCTTAGGGACATTAGTGTGGAACATCATCGATCTTGCCACCTCCATTAAGTGCCTATTCTTTCTCTCAGCAACGCCGTTTTGTTGTGGCGTGTATGGACAACTCGTTTGGTGCAAGATTCCATGTTTAGCCAAGTAGTCTTTGAATGCATAGCTTGTGTATTCTCCTCCATTATCTGTCCTAAAACATTTGATCTTGGCATTGTAATGGTTAGAAACATAAGCTTGAAAATTTTTGAATGCATCTAAGACCCTATCTTTTGATGAAATCAACGTTATCCATGTGAATTTGGACTTCTCATCTATGAAAGTAACAAAATACTTGTGGTTTTCTCTAGAAACGCACGGAGAAGTCCATACATCCGAATGGATAAGTTCAAAACAAGCATCATAAGTTTTATTAGATTTTGAGAAAACAGTTTTGCAATGCTTTCCAAGGATGCATGATTCACAAAGTTTATTATCAAAAGACACAAGAGGCAACATTATTTTAAGGGCTCTAGAGTTAGGATGGCCTAATCTAGCATGCCAAATCACATTATTGGCCTCGGTTAAAACAGAGTTAAACGCTGAATATAAGAGTGGACTAGTAGGTTTCTCATCAAGCACATATAGATCTCCCTTAGTGCTTCCTCTACCAATGATCTTCCTTGAGTTAATATCCTGAAATATAACATTGTTAGGACCAAATGTAACGTTGCATTTCAAATCATTAGTAATTCGTTTCACCGATAAAAGATTAGAAGTAAAATTAGGCATGTATAGGGCTTTCATATCTCTATCGAACAACCTAAGATTTCCTAAGCCTTTTATCGGAACTTTACCACCATTTGCAACCATAACATTCCCTATAGCCGGTTTGATATTACTCATAAGGTTCTCATCACTAATCATATGGTGGGAAGCACCCGAATCTACCACTATTGGCTTATCTATCCTAATAGCATTTAGGGATAAGAAATCAATACCGGACCCCTTTAGGGCCTTTATGAGAGCTTCAAGGTCGGATTTGCGGACATATTCATCGGTGAAAGGAACCACCGCCAACGCCTCTTCATCCTTTCCTTGGCTTGAAGAACTTCCTCCTTGAACCGGTTCATCTTGGGAGAGGTTTGCCTTTGGATCCATGAACTTGCTTGGTTTGAGATGGGGATGAAGAATCCAACATTTGTCCTTCACGTGTCCCTTCTTCTTGCAATGATCACATGCCATAGACTTCCTCTCCTCTCGCGTCTTGAACGTTGCTTTGTTGGCTAGGACTATCTCCTTCTTACTAAATAGTTCATCACCACCTTGTTCCCTTTGTAGTTGAGAGACCACCGAGTCAAGAGATGGGAGAGTGTCGGCTCTTAGAAGATGCTTGATAAGGTCCTTATAACTTGAGTTAAGAGTCAATAGAAGTCCAAAGACTTTGTCTTGCTCTTTCCTCTCATTAATCACCTTAGCATCTATTGAGCTTGGTCTCAACATCTCTAGCTCAGCCCATAAGGCTCTAAACTTCCCATAGTGAGCGGTGAACTCGGTTTCTTCTTGTGAGAGGTTATTGAGAGCTTTCTTTACCTCATACACACGGCTTAGATTAGAAACGTTGCCATAAATGTTCTTGAGGGTATCCCAAAGATCTTTGGCCGTCTCACAAGAAGAGTATGCTTCAAGTATCGCCGGATCTAGAGTGTGTTGAATGATGCCTAAAACACGTTGGTCTCCTCGGAACCACTTCTCTTCCTCCTCGGTTAAACCTTCATCACCGAGAGATCTTTCCGTGTTGATAGAATCAGGAGCCTTAGAGATGTGTTTCCATAGACCCCGGCTTCCAAGAGCAGTTTTGATAGTTCTAGTCCAAAGGAGATAGTTTATCCCCTTTAGAATCACCGATGGTCCGTCGAGCTTAGAGCTATGAAGATCTTGAGTATCTTCCATGGTTGAGAGTAAAAGATGATGAATTTATGACTTGGATCTGTCTAGTATCCAGAAAGGAGGTAACTTTATGAAGAAACAAAGAGATTTATGAGAAAAACAGAGTGTTTTATGAAGAAACAGAGTAAAAACAGAGTATCTGATGAACACCGAAACAGATTTTGATGAGTTTAGGTGAAAAGATTGTGTCTTTAAGCTTTGTGATGCTTAAGAACACACGATAAGAAGCGGAATAGAGAGATTAGGAGCTATTACGCTCTGATACCATAAAGAAATGTAAAGAGTATTGCGGATTAACATGAGATTAGTAGAGAGTTTGAAGATTAATCATGTTTCGGTGTAATGTGTGTTTAGAGAATAGAGAGAGTGAATAAGTTTCTTGATTTTTATTGATTACACATAGTGATATATATATGGAGAATACGAGATAGGGTTTTGAGAGGAAAAGAGCCGTTTAAAGATAAGGTTGCGCGTGTGTAGTCCAAGATCCGCTCTTCCGTACGCTTATCCGCGTCCGTACGGTCTTGGCTACTTTTTGACCCGCGCTTTCTCGACCACGTCTCGACACATCATGGTGCCACGTCTCCTCCAACTTGTGGAGCCACGTCTCGTAGCCGTTGCACCTCATGGAAGATAAGAATTCGCGTGTGTAGTCAAGATCCGGTCTTCCGCACGCTTTTCCGCGTCCGTACGGTCTTGGCTACTTTTGACCCGCGCTTTCTCGACCACGTCTCGACACATCATGGTGCCACGTCTCCTCCAACTTGTGGAGCCACGTCTCGTACCCGTTGCACCTCATGAAACCCTCTTTTCCACTTAGAGTCTTCCAAAATCCCTTCTCGGTCAATATTGGTTCGGATACTAGTCATGCGCTAGACCGTTGACTATTTCTCCTCAACACTTATAAGCACTCATGTTCCATGAAACTTAGTTTAGAGTCCTAGAAACCCCGTTGTTAGATGTTTCATAAGTTCGTTGAACTTGTACAAAGCTCATTGAGACACTTATAAGCACTCATATTGCATGAAACTTGGTTTAGAGTCCTAGAAACCGCGTTGTTAGATGTTTCATAAGTTCGTCGAACTAGTACAAAGATCATTGAGACACTTATAAGCACTCATGTTGCATGCCACTTCGTTTAGAGTCTTAGAAACCGCTTTGTTAGATGTTTCATAGGTTCGTCAAACTTGTACAAAGCTCATTGAGACACTTATAAGCACTAATGTTGCATAAAACTTGGTTTAGAGTCCTAGAAACGCGTTGTTAGATGTTTCATAAGTTCGTCAAACTTCTACAAAGCTCATTGAGACACTTATAAGCACTCATGTTGCATAAAACTTGGATTAGAGTCCTAGCAACCGCGTTGTTAGATTTTCATTAGTTTGTCAAACTTATACAAAGCTCATTGAGACACTTATAAGAACTCATGTTGAAAGAAACTTGGTTTAGAGTCCTAGAAACCGTGTTGTTAGATGTTTCATAAGTTCGTCAAACTAGTACAAAGCTCATTGAGACACTTATAAGCACTCATGTTGCATGAAACTTAGTTTAGATTCCTAGAAACCGCGTTGTTAGATGTTTCATAAGTTTGTAAAACTTGTACAAATCTCATTGAGACACTTATAAGAACTCATGTTGCTTGAAACTTGGTTTCGAGTTCTAGAAACCACGTTGGTTAGATGTTTAGAGTCTTAGAAACCGCGTGGTTAGATGTTTCATAAGTTCGTCAACCTTGTACAAAGCTCATTGAGACACTTATAAGCACTCATGTTCCATGAAACTTAGTTCAGAGTCCTAGAAACCCCGTTGTTAGATGTTTCATAAGTTCGTTGAACTTATACAAAGCTCATTGAGACACTTATAAGCACTCATGTTGCATGAAACTTGGTTTAGAGTCCTAGAAACCGCGTTGTTAGATGTTTCATAAGTTCGTCGAACTAGTACAAAGCTCATTGAGACACTTATAAGCACTCATGTTGCATGAAACTTGGTTTAGAGCCCTAGAAACGAGTTGTTAGATGTTTCTTAAGTTCGACAATCTTGTACAAAGCTCATTGAGACACTTATAAGCACTCATGTTGCATGAAACTTGGTTTAGAGTCCTAGAAACGAGTTGTTAGATGTTTCATAAGTTCATCAAACTAGTACAAAGCTCATTGAGACACTTATAAGCACTCATGTTGCATGACACTTCGTTTAGAGTCTTAGAAACCGCTTTGTTAGATGTTTCATAAGTTCGTCAAACTTGTACAAAGCTCATTGAGACACTTATAAGCACTCATGTTGCATGACACTTGGTTTAGAGTCCTAGAAACGCGTTGTTAGATGTTTCATAAGTTCGTCAAACTTCTACAAAGCTCGTTGAGACACTTATAAGCACTCATGTTGCATGAAACTTGGTTTAGAGTACTAGAAACCGCGTTGTAATATGTTTCATAATTTCGTCAAACTAGTACAAAGCTCATTGAGACACTTATAAGAACTCATGTTGCATGACACTTCGTTTAGAGTCTTAGAAACTGCGTTTTAGATGTTTCATAAGTTTGTCAAATTTGTACAAAGCTAACTGAGACACTTATAAGCACTCATGTTGCATGACACTTCGTTTAGAGTCTTAGAATCCGCGTTGTTAGATGTTTCATAAGTTCGTCGAACTAGTACAAATATCATTGAGACACTTATAAGCACTCATGTTGCATGCCACTTCGTTTAGAGTCTTAGAAACCGCTTTGTTAGATGTTTCATAGGTTCGTCAAACTTGTACAAAGCTCATTGAGACACTTATAAGCACTAATGTTGCATAAAACTTGGTTTAGAGTCCTAGAAACGCGTTGTTAGATGTTTCATAAGTTCGTCAAACTTCTACAAAGCTCATTGAGACACTTATAAGCACTCATGTTGCATAAAACTTGGATTAGAGTCCTAGCAACCGCGTTGTTAGATTTTCATTAGTTTGTCAAACTTATACAAAGCTCATTGAGACACTTATAAGAACTCATGTTGAAAGAAACTTGGTTTAGAGTCCTAGAAACCGTGTTGTTAGATGTTTCATAAGTTCGTCAAACTAGTACAAAGCTCATTGAGACACTTATAAGCACTCATGTTCCATGAAACTTAGTTTAGATTCCTAGAAACCGCGTTGTTAGATGTTTCATAAGTTCGTAAAACTTGTACAAAGCTCATTGAGACACTTATAAGAACTCATGTTGCTTGAAACTTGGTTTCGAGTTCTAGAAACCACGTTGTAAGATGTTTCATAAGTTCGTCAAACTAGTACAAGGCTCATTGAGACACTTATAAGCACTAATGTTGCATAAAACTTGGTTTAGAGTCCTAGAAACGCGTTGTTAGATGTTTCATAAGTTCGTCAAACTTCTACAAAGCTCATGGAGACACTTATAAGCACTCATGTTGCATAAAACTTGGTTTAGAGTCTTAAAAACGCGTTGTTAGATGTTTCATAAGTTCGTCAAACTTGTATAAAGCTCATTGAAACACTTATAAGCAATCATGTTGCATAAAACCTTGTTTAGAGTCCTAGCAACCACATTGTTAGACGTTTCATAAGTTCGACAAACTTGTACCAAGCTGATTGAGAAACTTATAAGCACTCATGTTGCATTAAACTTGGTTTAAAGTCCTAGAAACGCGTTGTTAGATGTTTCATTAGTTCGTCAAACTTGTACATAGCTCATTGAGACACTTATAAGAACTCATGTTGAAAGAAACTTGGTTTAGAGTTCTAGAAACCGTGTTGTTAGATGTTTCATAAGTTCGTCAAACTAGTACAAAGCTCATTGAGACACTTATAAGCACTCATGTTGCATGAAACTTAGTTTATATTCCTAGAAACCGCGTTGTTAGATGTTTCATAAGTTCGTAAAACTTGTACAAAGCTCATTGAGACACTTATAAGCACTCATGTTGCATGACACTTGGTTTAGAGTCTTAGAAACCGCGTTGTTAGATGTTTCATAAGTTCTTCAAACTTGCACAAAGCTCATTGAGACACTTATAAGCACTCATGTTGCATAAAACTTGGTTTAGAGTCCTAGAAACGCGTTGTTAGATGTTTCATAAGTTCGTCAAACTTGTACAAAGCTCATTGAAACACTTATAAGCACTCATGTTGCATAAAACTTGGTTTAGAGTCCTAGCAACCACATTGTTAGACGTTTCATAAGTTCGTAAAATTTGTACAAAGCTCATTGAGACACTTATAAGCACTCATGTTGCATGAAACTTGGTTTAGAGTACTAGAAACCACGTTGTAAGATGTTTCATAAGTTCGTCAAACTAGTACAAAGCTCATTGAGACATTTATAAGCACTCATGTTGCATGAAACTTTGTTTGAGTCCTAGAAACCGCGTTGTTAGATGTTTCATAAGTTCTTCAAACTTGTACAAAGCTCATTGAGACACTTATAAGCACTCATGTTCCATGAAACTTAGTTTAGAGTCCTAGAAACCCCGTTGTTAGATGTTTCATAAGTTCGTTGAACTTGTACAAAGCTCATTGAGACACTTATAAGCACTCATATTGCATGAAACTTGGTTTAGAGTCCTAGAAACCGCGTTGTTAGATGTTTCATAAGTTCGTCGAACTAGTACAAAGATCATTGAGACACTTATAAGCACTCATGTTGCATGCCACTTCGTTTAGAGTCTTAGAAACCGCTTTGTTAGATGTTTCATAGGTTCGTCAAACTTGTACAAAGCTCATTGAGACACTTATAAGCACTAATGTTGCATAAAACTTGGTTTAGAGTCCTAGAAACGCGTTGTTAGATGTTTCATAAGTTCGTCAAACTTCTACAAAGCTCATTGAGACACTTATAAGCACTCATGTTGCATAAAACTTGGATTAGAGTCCTAGCAACCGCGTTGTTAGATTTTCATTAGTTTGTCAAACTTATACAAAGCTCATTGAGACACTTATAAGAACTCATGTTGAAAGAAACTTGGTTTAGAGTCCTAGAAACCGTGTTGTTAGATGTTTCATAAGTTCGTCAAACTAGTACAAAGCTCATTGAGACACTTATAAGCACTCATGTTGCATGAAACTTAGTTTAGATTCCTAGAAACCGCGTTGTTAGATGTTTCATAAGTTTGTAAAACTTGTACAAATCTCATTGAGACACTTATAAGAACTCATGTTGCTTGAAACTTGGTTTCGAGTTCTAGAAACCACGTTGGTTAGATGTTTAGAGTCTTAGAAACCGCGTGGTTAGATGTTTCATAAGTTCGTCAACCTTGTACAAAGCTCATTGAGACACTTATAAGCACTCATGTTCCATGAAACTTAGTTCAGAGTCCTAGAAACCCCGTTGTTAGATGTTTCATAAGTTCGTTGAACTTATACAAAGCTCATTGAGACACTTATAAGCACTCATGTTGCATGAAACTTGGTTTAGAGTCCTAGAAACCGCGTTGTTAGATGTTTCATAAGTTCGTCGAACTAGTACAAAGCTCATTGAGACACTTATAAGCACTCATGTTGCATGAAACTTGGTTTAGAGCCCTAGAAACGAGTTGTTAGATGTTTCTTAAGTTCGACAATCTTGTACAAAGCTCATTGAGACACTTATAAGCACTCATGTTGCATGAAACTTGGTTTAGAGTCCTAGAAACGAGTTGTTAGATGTTTCATAAGTTCATCAAACTAGTACAAAGCTCATTGAGACACTTATAAGCACTCATGTTGCATGACACTTCGTTTAGAGTCTTAGAAACCGCTTTGTTAGATGTTTCATAAGTTCGTCAAACTTGTACAAAGCTCATTGAGACACTTATAAGCACTCATGTTGCATGACACTTGGTTTAGAGTCCTAGAAACGCGTTGTTAGATGTTTCATAAGTTCGTCAAACTTCTACAAAGCTCGTTGAGACACTTATAAGCACTCATGTTGCATGAAACTTGGTTTAGAGTACTAGAAACCGCGTTGTAATATGTTTCATAATTTCGTCAAACTAGTACAAAGCTCATTGAGACACTTATAAGAACTCATGTTGCATGACACTTCGTTTAGAGTCTTAGAAACTGCGTTTTAGATGTTTCATAAGTTCGTCAAATTTGTACAAAGCTAATCGAGACACTTATAAGCACTCATGTTGCATGACACTTCGTTTAGAGTCTTAGAATCCGCGTTGTTAGATGTTTCATAAGTTCGGCAAACTAGTACAAAGCTCATTGAGACACTTCTAAGCACTCATGTTGCATGAAACTTCGTTTAGAGTCCTAAAAACCGCGTTGTTAGATGTTTCATAAGTTCGTCAAACTTGTACAAAGCTCATTGAGACACTTCTAAGCACTCATGTTGCATAAAACTTGGTTTACAGTCCTAGCAACCACATTGTTAGACGTTTCATAAGTTCGTAAAACTTGTACAAAGCTCATTGAGACACTTATAAGCACTCATGTTGCATAAAAGCTTGTTTAGAGTCCTAGCAACCACATTGTTAGACGTTTCATAAGTTCGTAGAACTTGTACAAAGCTCATTTAGACAATTATAAACACTCATGTTGCATGAAACTTCGTTTAGAGTCTTAGAAACCGCGTTGTTAGATGTTTCATAAGTTCGTAGAACTTGTACAAAGCTCATTGAGACACTTATAAGCACTCATGTTGCATGAAAGTTCGTTTAGAGTCTTAGAAACCGCGTTGTTAGATGTTTCATAAGTTCGTCAAACTTGTACAAAGCTCACTGAGACACTTATAAACACTCATGTTGCATTAAACTTGATTTAGAGTCTTAGAAACCGCGTTGTTAGATGTTTCGTAAGTTCGTCAAACTTGTACAAAGCTCATTGAGACACTTATAAGAACTCATGTTGCATCACACTTCGTTTAGAGTCTTAGAAACCGCGTTTTAGATGTTTCATAAGTTCGTCGAACTAGTAAAAAGCTCATTGAGACACTTATAAGCACTCATGTTGCATGAAACTTGGTTTAGAGTCCTAGAATCCGCGTTGTTAGATGTTTCATAAGTTCGTCGAACTAGTAAAAAGCTCATTGAGACACTTATAAGCACTCATGTTTCATGAAACTTGGTTTAGAGTCCTAGAAACGAGTTGTTAGATGTTTCATAAGTTCGTCAAACTTGTACAAAGCTCATTGAGACACTTATAAGAACTCATGTTGCATGAAACTTAGTTTAGAGTCCTAGAAACGCGTTGTTAGATGTTTCATTAGTTCATCAAACTTGTACAAAGCTCATTGAGACACTTATAAGAACTCATGTTGAAAGAAACTTGGTTTAGAGTCGTAGAAACGCGTTGTTAGATGTTTCATTAGTTCGTCAAACTTGTACAAATCTCATTGAGACACTTATAAGAACTCATGTTGCATGACACTTCGTTTAGAGTCCTATAAACCGCGTTGTAAGAAGTTTCATAAGTTCGTCAAACTAGTACAAACCTCATTGAAACACTTATAAGCACTCATGTTGCATGACACTTCGTTTAAAGTCTTAGAAACCGCGTTTTAGTTGTTTCATAAGTTCGTCAAACTTGTACAAAGCTCACTGAGACACTTATAAGCACTCATGTTGCATGAAACTTGGTTTAGAGTCCTAGAAACCGCGTTGTTAGATGTTTCATAAGTTCGTCGAACTAGTACAAAGCTTATTGAGACACTTATAAGCACTCATGTTGCATGAAACTTGGTTTAGAGTCCTAGAAACAAGTTGTTAGATGTTTCATAAGTTCGTCAAACTTTTACAAAGCTCATTGAGACACTTATAAGAACTCATGGTGCATGAAACTTTGTTTACAGTCCTAGAAACGCGTTGTTAGATGTTTCATTTAGTTCGTCAAACTTGTACAAAGCTCATTGAGACACTTATAAGAACTCATGTTGAAAGAAACTTGGTTTAGAGTCTTAGAAACGCGTTGTTAGATGTTTCATTAGTTCGTCAAACTTGTACAAATCTCATTGAGACACTTATAAGAACTCATGTTGAAAGAAACTTGGTTTAGAGTCCTAGAAACGCGTTTTTAGATGTTTCATAAGTTCGTCAAACTAGTACAAAGCTCATTGAGACACTTATAAGCACTCATGTTGCATAAAACTTGGTTTAGAGTCCTAGAAACGCGTTGTTAGATGTTTCATAAGTTCGTCAAACTTGTATGAAGCTCATTGAGACATTTATAAGCACTCATGTTGCATAAAACTTGGTTTAGAGACCTAGCAACCACATTGTTAGACGTTTCATAAGTTCGTCAAACTTGTACAAAGCTCATTGAGACACCTATAAGCACTAATGTTGCATGAAACTTAGTTTAGAGTCTTAGAAACCGCGTTGTTAGATGTTTCATAAGTTCGTAGAACTTGTACAAAGCTCATTGAGACACTTATAAGCACTCATGTTGCATGAAACTTGGTTTAGAGTACTAGAAACCGTGTTGTTAGATGTTTCATAATTTCGTCAAACTAGTACAAAGCTCATTGAGACACTTATAAGAAATCATGTTGCATGACACTTCGTTTAGAGTCTTAGAAACAGCGTTTTAGATGTTTCATAAGTTCGTCAAACTTGTACAAAGCTCATTGAGACAATTATACGCACTCATGTTGCATAAAACATGGTTAAGAGTCCTAGAAACCGCGTAGTTAGACGTTTCATAAGTTCGTCAAACTTGTAAAAAGCTCATTGAGACACTTATAGCACTCATGTTGCATAAAACTTGGTTTAGAGTCCTAGAAACGCGTTGTTAGATGTTTCATAAGTTTATCAAGAGGATCATGTAGTACAAGATTCATCTCAAACTCAAGCTCAAGTCGATCCGGTTCATTATCAAGATGATCATAGAGAAGATACGGTTCAAGAGAATCAACAAGAAGGTGTAAATGAAGAAGTAGTGCAACATCCTCTTCGGAGAAGCACTAGAATCAAGCACCCCCCATCCAATTGGGTCAATACTCGAGTCTACTTCAACAATAAAGCCGTAGCACATCCAATTCAAGCCGTATGCAATATGGTATCCTTTCCTCAAGAGCATCAAGTCTTTATGGCTAGCATTGATGAGAATTGGATACCTAAGATGTATGAAGAAGCTATGGAACATGAAGTATGGGTTCAAGCCATAGACCAAGAAGACAAAGCCATGGAGCTTAATGACACTTGGTATGAGACCGACTTACCCAAAGGCAAGAGGACGGTTAGCTCTCGGTATGTCTTTACTATCAAGTACAAGAGTAACAGAGAGATAGAAAGACACAAGGCTCGGCTAGCTGCAAGGGGTTTTACTCAAACCTATGGTGAGGATTATCTTGAGACCTTTGCTCCGGTTGCTAAGCTTCACACGGTGAGAGTTATCTTTTCTATTGCCACAAACCTTGAATGGGATCTATGGCAAATGGATGTCAAGGTGAATTAGAGGATGAAGTGTACATGACTCCTCCTCCGGGTATCAAAGACAAGATCACTCCGGGTAAAGTGCTTAGATTGAAGAAGGTTATCTATGGTTTAAAGCAATCACCACGGGCTTGGTACCACAAGCTTAGTACCACTCTTCTCAACAAAGGATTCAAGAAATCCGAATCCGACCATACTCTCTTCACAAGCAAACGCCGAACGGGTATAGTAGTCATCCTCGTGTATGTTGATGATATCATCATCACCGGGGATGACAAGGTAAGGATTGAGGCTACCAAAGCTCATCTCAAATCTGTTTTTGACATTAAAGATCTCGGAGAGCTTAAGTACTTCCTTGGTATTGAAGTGTGTAGGTCTAAAGAAGGCCTATTCCTATCCCAAAGGAAGTATACTCTTGATTTACTTGTTGAAACAGGAAAGCTTGGAGCTAAACCCGCAAAGACACCCTTGGAGGAGAACTACAAAGATATCCGCAAGGGGGAGCTTGAAGACAAGCCATATAAGGATCCAAAGCAATATAGGAGACTTGTTGGTAAGCTCATATACTTGACTATAACTCGGCCTCGACATTTGTTTTGCCGTGAACCAGTGTCTCACAACACATGCAATCACCGAAGAATCACCATTGGAACTTGGTGGATAGAGTGCTAAGGTATCTCAAAGGAGCTCCCGGACAAGGCATTTGGATGGGATGCAACAAGAACACGGAGATAATAGGCTATTGTGATGCGGATTGGGCTGGTGATAGAGGGGATAGAAGATCCACAACTGGCTATTGTACTTTTATCGGAGGCAATCTTGTCACTTGGAAGAGCAAGAAGCAAAAGGTCGTCTCATGCTCCACAACCGAGTCCGAGTACCGAGCCATGAGGAAGTTGACTCAAGAGCTCATTTGGCTTAAAGGATTGGTCACAGATCTTGGTATTCAAGTCAATGGACCAATGACTATGCACGCCGACAACAAGTCCGCAATCAACTTAGCATCAAACTCCGTGTTTGATGAGAGGACAAAGCTCAATGAGGTAGATTGCCATAAAGTCCGAGAAGCAATAGTCAAGAGAATCATCCTTTCGTGTTTCACCAAGAGTGAAGACCAATTGGCAGGCATTTTTACAAAGGCAGCAAGCACCAAGGTTTGTGAGTTCATCCACTCAAAGATGGGACTCACGAACCTCATCAAACAATGAGAAGACCCCTAACCGAAGAGACTAGTACTCTTTTCCCTTAGCAAGTTTTTATCCCAAGAGGTTTTACTTGCAAGGTTTTTAATGAGGCTAGTCACGAGGTCCCAAGTCTAGCCATTCCATTCGGCTAGACTTGAGGGGGAGTGTTGAGGATAAATTGTCAAGGATCAAGATACATCAAGAGAGGGAAAATATAGTTGAGGCGTGTAGTCGACTAATGTAGTTGAGTCATGTAGTCGACTACATCGCAAGACTAAAGAGCCGTTAGAGCTATGGACCAATGGAATCAAGAGAGGGAAAATATAGTTGAGGCGTGTAGTCGACTAATGTAGTTGAGTCATGTCGTCGACTACATCGCAAGACTAAAGAGCCGTTAGAGCTATGGACCAATGGACAAAGGAGTGTTCAAATTTGAATTCTAGCCGTTGGAGACTTCTCTTGTTGCTCTTTTCTTCATATACCTCTTGATAGACTCTTGTAAACTCTCTATGGAATTAATTCCTCATATACTTATCAATAAAGACTAAAACTTTTCCACAATGAGTCTCTTAATCTCTCTTAATCTCTCTTAATCTCTTCTTAATCCATTCTATACTTTCACAAATCATCACAAAGCTCATTGAGACACTTATAAGCAATCATGTTGCATGAAACTTAGTTTAGAGTCCTAGAAACC
The DNA here is from genome assembly GCA_963556525.1 of Cochlearia excelsa. NCBI lineage: Eukaryota > Viridiplantae > Streptophyta > Magnoliopsida > Brassicales > Brassicaceae > Cochlearia > Cochlearia excelsa. The sequence goes on along the minus strand of OY748327.1, from coordinate 29,194,603 downwards.
GCGTTGTTAGATGTTTCATAAGTTCGTAGAACTTGTACAAAGCTCATTGAGACACTTATAAGCACTCATGTTGCATGAAACTTGGTTTAGAGTACTAGAAACCGTGTTGTTAGATGTTTCATAATTTCGTCAAACTAGTACAAAGCTCATTGAGACACTTATAAGAAATCATGTTGCATGACACTTCGTTTAGAGTCTTAGAAACAGCATTTTAGATGTTTCATAAGTTCGTCAAACTTGTACAAAGCTCACTGAGACACTTATAAGCACTCATGTTGCATGACACTTCGTTTAGAGTCTTAGAAACCGGGTATTTAGATGTTTCATAAGTTCGTCAAACTTGTACAAAGCTCATTGAGACACTTATAAGCACTCATGTTGCATAAAACTTGGTTTAGAGTCCTAGAAACGCGTTGTTAGATATTTCATAAGTTCGTCAAACTTGTACAAAGCTTATTTAGACACTTATAAGCACTCATGTTTCATGAAAATTGTTTTAGAGTCCTAGAAACCGCGTTGTAAGATGTTTCATAAGTTCGTCAAACTTGTACAAAGCCCATTGAGACACTTATAAGAACTCATGTTGCATGACACTTCGTTTAGGGTCTTAGAAACCGCAATTTAGATGTTTCATAAGTTCGTCAAACTTGTACAAAGCTCACTGAGACACTTATAAGCACTCATGTTGCATGAAACTTGGTTTAGAGTCCTAGAAACCGCGTTGTTAGATGTTTCATAAGTTCGTAGAACTTGTACAAAGCTCATTGAAACACTTATAAGAACTCATGTTGCATGACACTTCGTTTAGACTCTTAGAAACTACGTTTTAGTTGTTTCATAAGTTCGTCAAACTTGTACAAAGCTCACCGAGACACTTATAAGAACTCATGTTGCATGAAACTTGGTTTAGAGTCCTAGAAACCGCGTTGTTAGATGTTTCATAAGTTCGTCGAACTAGTACAAAGCTTATTGAGACACTTATAAGCACTCATGTTGCATGAAACTTGTTTTAGAGTCCTAGAAACGAGTTGTTAGATGTTTCATAAGTTCGTCAAACTTTTACAAAGCTCATTGAGACACTTATAAGAACTCATGTTGCATGAAACTTGGTTTAGAGTCCTAGAAACGCGTTGTTAGATGTTTCATTAGTTCGTCAAACTTGTACAAAGCTCATTGAGACACTTATAAGAACTCATGTTGAAAGAAACTTGGTTTAGATTCCTAGAAACGCGATATTAGATGTTTCATTAGTTCGTCAAACTTGTACAAATTTCATTGAGACACTTATAAGAACTCATGTTGAAAGAAACTTGGTTTCGAGTCCTAGAAACACGTTTTTAGATGTTTCATAAGTTCGTCAAACTAGTACAAAGCTCATTGAGACACTTATAAGCACTCATGTTGCATAAAACTTGGTTTAGAGTCCTAGAAACGCGTTGATAGATGTTTCATAAGTTCGTCAAACTTGTACGAAGCTCATTGAGACACTTATAAGCACTCATGTTGCATAAAACTTGGTTTAGAGTCCTAGCTGCCACATTGTTAGACGTTTCATAAGTTCGTCAAACTTGTACAAAGCTCATTGAGACACTTATAAGCAATCATGTTGCATGAAACTTAGTTTAGAGTCCTAGAAACCGCGTTGTTAGATGTTTCATAAGTTCGTAGAACTTGTACAAAGCTCATTGAGACACTTATAAGCACTCATGTTTCATGAAACTTGGTTTAGAGTACTAGAAACCGTGTTGTTAGATGTTTCATAAGTTCGTCAAACTAATACAAAGCTCATTGAGACACTTATAAGAAATCATGTTGCATGACACTTCGTTTAGAGTCTTAGAAACAACATTTTAGATGTTTCATAAGTTCGTCAAACTTGTACAAAGCTCACCGAGACACTTATAAACACTCATGTTGCATGACACTTTGTTTAGAGTCTTAGAAACCGGGTATTTAGATGTTTCATAAGTTCGTCAAACTTGTACAAAGCTCATTGAGACACTTATAAGCACTCATGTTGCATAAAACTTGGTTTAGAGTCCTAGAAACGCGTTGTTAGATATTTCATAAGTTCGTCAAACTTGTACAAAGCTTGTTGAGACACTTATAAGCACTCATGTTGAATGAAACTTGGTTTAGAGTCCTAGAAACCGCGTTGTAAGATGTTTCATAAGTTCGTCAAACTTGTACAAAGCTCATTGAGACACTTATAAGCACTCATGTTGCATGAAACTTGGTTTAGAGTCCAAGAAACGCGTTCTTAGATGTTTCATAAGTTCGTCAAACATATACAAAGCTCATTGAGACACTTAAAAGACTCATGTTTCATGAAACTTGGTTTAGAGTCCTAGCAACCACATTGTTAGACGTTTCATAAGTTCGTCAAACTTGTACAAAGCTCATTGAGACACTTATAAGCACTCATGTTGCATGAAACTTGGTTTAGCGTCTTAGAAACGCTTTGATAGATGTTTCATAAGTTCGTCAAACTAGTACAAAACTCACTGAGACAATTATAAGCACTCATGTTGCATGAAACTTGGTTTAGAGTCCTAGAAATGAGTTGTTAGATGTTTCATAAGTTCGTCAAACTAGTACAAAGCTCTTTAAGACACTTATAAGCACTCATGTTGCATGAAACTTGGTTTAGAGTCCTAGAAACGAGTTGTTAGATGTTTCATAAGTTCGTCAAACTTGTACAAAGCTCATTGAGACACTTATAAGCACTCATGTTGCATAAAAATTGGTTTAGAGTCCTAGAAACGCGTTGTTAGATGTTTCATAAGTTCGTCAAACTTGTACAAAGCTCATTTAGACACTTATAAGCACTCATGTTGCGTGAAAAGTGATTTAGAGTCCTAGAAACCGCGTTGTTAGATGTTTCATAAGTTTTTCAAACTTGTACAAAGCTCATTGAGACACTTATAAACAATCATGTTGCATGAAACTTGGTTTAGAGTACTAGAAACCGCGTTGTAAGATGTTTCTTAAGTTCGTCAAACTAGTACAAAGCTCATTGAGACACTTATAAGAACTCAAGTTGCATGACACTTCGTTTAGAGTCTTAGAAACCGCGTTTTAGATGTTTCATAAGTTCGTCAAACTTGTACAAAGCTCCCTGAGACACTTATAAGCACTCATGTTGCATGACACTTCGTTTAGAGTCTTAGAAACCGCGTTGTTAGATGTTTCATAAGTTCGTCAAACCTGTACAAAGCTCATTGAGACACTTATAAGCACTCATGTTGCATAAAACTTGGTTTAGAGTCCTAGAAACGCATTGTTAGATGTTTCATAAGTTCGTCAAACTTGTACAAAGCTCATTGAGACCCTTATAAGCACTCATGTTGAATAATACCTTGTTTAGAATCCTAGCAACCACATTGTTAGACGTTTCATAAGTTCGTCAAACTTGTACAAAGCTCATTGAGACACTTATAAGCACTCATGTTGCATGAAACTTAGTTTAGAGTCCTAGAAACCGCGTTGTTAGATGTTTCGTAAGTTCGTAGAACTTGTACAAAGCTCGCTGAGACACTTATAAGAACTCTTGTTGCATGACACTTCGTTTAGAGTCTTAGAAACCGCGTGTTAGATGTTTCATAAGTTCGTCAAACTTGTACAAAGCTCATTGAGACACTTATAAGAACTCATGTTGCATGAAACTTAGTTTAGAGTCCTAGAAACGCGTTGTTAGATGTTTCATTATTTTATCAAACTTGTACAAAGCTCATTGAGACACTTATAAGAACTCATGTTGAAAGAAACTTGGTTTAGAGTCCTAGAAACCGCGTTTTTAGATGTTTCATTAGTTCGTCAAACTAGTACAAAGCTCATTGAGACACTTATAAGAACTCATGTTTAAAGAAACTTGGTTTAGAGTACTAGAAACCGCGTTGTAAGATGTTTCATAAGTTTGTCAAACTTCTACAAAGCTCATTGAGACACTTATAAGCACTCATGTTGCATGAAACTTGGTTTAGAGTACTAGAAACCGCGTTGTTAGATGTTTCATTAGTTCGTCAAACTTGTACAAAGCTCATTGAGACACTTATAAGAACTCATGTTGAAAGAAACTTGGTTTAGAGTCCTAGAAACGCATTATTAGATGTTTCATTAGTTCGTCAAACTTGTACAAATCTCATTGAGACACTTATAAGAACTCATGTTGAAAGAAACTTGGTTTAGAGTCCTAGACACGCGTTTTTAGATGTTTCATAAGTTCGTGAAACTAGTACAAAGCTCATCGAGACACTTATAAGCACTCATGTTGCATAAAACTTGGTTTGGAGTCCTAGAAACGCGTTGTTAGATGTTTCATAAGTTCGTCAAACTTGTACGAAGCTCATTGAGACACTTATAAGCACTCATGTTGCATGAAACTTGGTTTAGAGTCCTAGAAACCGCGTTGTAAAATGTTTCATAAGTTCGTCGAACTTGTACAAAGGTCATTGAGACAATTATAAGCACTCTTGTTGCATGAAACTTGGTTTAGAGTCCTAGAAACGCGTTGTTAGATGTTTCATAAGTTCGTCAAACTTCTACAAAGCTCATTGAGATACTTATAAACACTCATGTTGCATGAAACTTGGTTTAGAGTACTAGAAACCGCGTTGTAAGATGTTTCATACGTTCGTCAAACTAGTACAAAGCTCATTGAGACACTTATAAGAACTCAAGTTGCATGACACTTCGTTTAGAGTCTTAGAAACCGCGTTTTAGATGTTTCATAAGTTCGTCAAACTTGTACAAAGCTCACTGAGACACTTATAAGCACTCATGTTGCATGACACTTCGTTTAGAGTCATAGAAACCGCGTTGTTAGATGTTTCATAAGTTCGTCAAACTTGTACAAATCTCATTGAGACGCTTATAAGCACTCATGTTGCATGAAACTTTGTTTAGAGTCCTAGAAATGCGTTGTTAGATGTTTCATAAGTTTGTCAAACTTGTACAAAGCTCATTGAGACACTTATAAGCACTCAGGTTGCATGAAACTTGGTTTAGAGTCCTAGAAACCGTGTTGTTAGATGTTTCATAAGTTCGTCAAACTAGTACAAAGCTCATTGAAACACTTAGAAGCACTCATGTTGTATGAAACTTGGTTTAGAGTCCTAGAAAAGCGTTGTTAGATGTTTCATAAGTTCGTCAAACTTGTACAAAGCTCATTGAGACACTTATAAGCACTCATGTTGTATTAAACTTGGTTTAGAGTCCTAGAAACGCATTGTTAAATGTTTCATAAGTTCGTCAAACTAGTACAAAGCTCATTGAGACACTTATAAGCACTCATGTTGAACGAAACTTGGTTTAGAGTCCTAGAAACGCGTTGTTAGATGTTTCATAAGTTCGTAAAACTTGTACAAAGCTCATTTAGACACTTATAAGCATTCATGTTGCATGAAACTTGGTTTAGAGTCCTAGAAACGCGTTGTTCGATGTTTCATAAGTTCGTCAAACTAATACAAAGCTCATTGAGACACTTATAAGCACTCATGTTGCATGAAACTTAGTTTAGAGTCCTAGAAACGTGTTGTTAGATGTTTCATAAGTTCGTCAAACTAGTACAAAGCTCATTGAGACACTTATAAGCACTCATGTTGAACGAAAGTTGGTTTAGAGTCATAGAAACGCGTTGTTAGATGTTTTATAAGTTCGTCAAACTTGTACAAAGCTCATTTAGACACTTATAAGCACTCATGTTGCATGAAACTTGGTTTAGAGTCCTAGAAACCGTGTTGTTAGATGTTTCATAAGTTTTTCAAACTTGTACAAACCTCATTGAGACACTTATAAGCACTCATGTTGCATGAAACTTGGTTTAGAGTCTTAGAAATCGCGTTGTTAGATGTTTCATAAGTTCGTCAAACCAGTACAAAGCTCATTGAGACATTTATAAGCACTCATGTTGCATGAAACTTGGTGTAGAGTCCTAGAAACACGTTGTTAGATGTTTCATAAGTTCATCAAACTTGTACAAAGCTCATTGAGACACTTATAAGCACTCATGTTGCATGAAACTTGGTTTAGAGTCCTAGAAACGCGTTGTTAGATGTTTCATAAGTTCGTCAAACTAGTACAACGCTCATTGAGACACATATAAGCACTCATGTTGCATGAAACTTTATTTAGAGTCCTAGAAACGCGTTGTTAGATGTTTCATAAGTTCGTCAAACTTGTACAAAGCTCATTGAGACACTTATAAGCACTCATGTTGTATGAAACTTGGTTTAGAGTCCTAGAACCCGCGTTGTTAGATGTTTCATATATTCGTCAAACTAGTCAAAAGCTCATTGAGACACTTATAAGCACTCATGTTGCGTGAAACTTAGTTTAGAGTCCTAGAAACCGCGTTGTTAGATGTTTCATAAGTTCGTCAAACTTGTACAAAGCTCATTGAGACACTTATAAGCACTCATGTTGCATGAAACTTGGTTTAGAGTCCTAGAAACGCGTTGTTAGATGTTTCATAAGTTCGTCAAACAAGTACAAAGTTCATTGAGACACTTATAAGAATTCAAGTATCATGAAACTTGGTTTAGAGTCCTAGAAACGTGTTGTTAGATGTTTCATAAGTTCGTCAAACTAGTACAACGCTCATTGAGACACATATTGTTGAAAAAAGACCAAGGCTTTGCCCGGACACACTTGTCCACCAAAGCAAAGACCTAGCTTGTGATCAAAGGCAAAGACACAAGCTCTCTGTTGGAATTTAAGAGAGTATAGAAGAGATTGTAGAGAATAAGTGTTTGGGAGATTAGGAGAATGAGATATTAGGAGCAAAGCTATTAGCTTGGTCCTTGAGAGATTAGTGTGTAGTATGTGTGTGTGGGAGATTTCGGTTCTAGATAGAATAAGAACAAGAACAAGAGAGAGTATTATTTTGTATTGGAGAAGAGAGCTTGAAGCTCCTTAGAGATTACAATGTCGACCACAAGGTATTTATAGAGGATAACAATGGCTTGTAGCCTATTAGGTATAAGGGAGAGAGAGAGAGAAAGCCTTGGGTCTTGACTTAATTTGAATTCAAACCAAGGCTTGGGTGGCGTGTAGGAGACAAGGCTGTGACTAGTCACTATCCAAGACCACATTTGGTTTTGTGTAAAGCCTTCCAATTCTGCACCTGTCGCTATCCGTCTCGGTCTTGCTTCCGGTTTGTGCCTATAGTCTTGTAATGACTATATCTCTCAATGGTTAGCTCCTTTCAACATGATTCCTTCTTCAAACCTTCTTGTCTTGATCTCCTCTTTGTAACCGTTACCATATTAAGGGTAACCGTGTTGCTTCCTTATACTCTTAACTCATAACCCTTCTTGTCTTAGCCTTGTTGCACAAGCCTCTTTGGTATTTCGACCTAATGCCCTTTTTGGGTTAACCATTAGTCTCAATACTCCCCCTCAAGCTTAGCATTGTGGAACGCTAAGATTGGACATTGACCAACAAACCTCATTAAAACCTTGGTGAGTAAACCACATGGGAAAAACCTCACCGAAGGAAAAAGAGTGTAAGTTAGTTCAATGAGGGGTCTTGATCATCTAGGCCATAAGTCTTCTTGACTTGGCCGGAGCTCCCCCAAAGATAGAACCGGTCTTGATCTTGCCTTTGCCGTGTTCTTCTTTGTGGTTTCTTGGATACTCAGCACTTCTCTTGTCTTGGTGGTGAGTTCTTTGATTCTTGATTTGGTCTTCACGGTTTGTTCTTCACAAACTTTGATGTGAGACTTTGAGCCGAACATGAACATGATGACTCCCTTTCCTTCTCTTTGCTTCTTCTTTGAACTTCCTTCTTATCTTTGGTCTCTTACTCCTTTGAACCTTCAAAGATTCAAGTGAATTTAGACTTTAGATTAAGCATGATTATTCGAATTAGTTCTAGTTTTATGATTCTAAATAAGAAGCTAAGAGAGGGATTAGGGACATCCTTTAGTTCGTAGTGGAATGACTTGTCCTTGTAGCCGCATCTAGGTTTTGAGCTTTGGCTTCTTCTTGAAGTCTTTGCTTTCTTCTTTGTGCGGTTGGAACAAGGATTTGTCGGAGTATTTTGGCTTATCTATTGATAGATGCATAAGCCGAGAAACAAGATTAGGCCTTGCAATTGGTAGTTGCTTTGGCCGATAGTGAGTAGAGCCGATTGGTCATGTTGATTCATCGGTCTCTTTCTAGGACATGAATGGCTCGGTTTAGTCTTTGCCATGTACTTGGCCGAGCCTAGTGTTGATGATGATGAAGGTCTTGCTTCTTGTAGAGGCTTGACCGAACGATGATGATAAGATGGTTTGGCCTTCTCCTTTGTAAGGATTTGGCCGAGAGTGAATTGGTTTGGCGTCTTGGGAGATGCTTTAACCGGAGAATGGTGACCTTGTCTTTGCTACGGACTTTGGTCAAGTGATGGTCTTTGTCTTTGCTAGGGACTTGACCGAATATTAGGTGGATTGACTCGGCTTTGTCTTGTGAATACTTGGCCGAGATGTAACAATGATTGGTGACCTGCCTTTGCTAGGGACTTTGGTCAAGAGATGGTCTTTGTCTTTGCCAAGGACTTGACCGGTTGATGATGGTCTTTGTCTTGTTAAGGACTTGACCGAAGATTAATGGGTTGCCTCGGCTTTGTCTTGTGAATACTTGGCCGAGATGTAACTTGATGGCTTTAGCTCTTTGCTAGATGCTTTTGGCCACAATGATGATAGTGATTGGCTTCCATTTGATCATGATGAGATGTGTGTTCTAACACTTCTTCTCCCCCCATCTTGATTAATCATGGAAGTAAATGAACTCTCCTCCTTTCTCGGCTTTGTTCTTCACAAGCTTCTTTGAGAAAGAGGTTTCTCATCTTTTCCTTTTGGACACCATTCATGGTTCTTTCATTCTTCTCTTTACTTCTTTTCTCTTTAGCACTTCTTTGTCATCTCTTTATGCTTAGGGTCTTTCATGATGATCTCTTTTAGTCTTTAGAAATGATGATCCTACATCATACCAAAGACAAAATTTATTTAGTTTCATGACTAACCGGCACAAGATAATAACTCTTAACATTTCACAAACTATTGATCAACCATTCACAAGTACAAGCAAGAATACATGGGAGGATTTAAGACATTAGTTCAATATGTTCCCTAAGCCTTTTTAATAAATCCGAGAGTATTATGCATCTTGACAAGTTCTAGTTTTAGTCTTATAGTTTTGAAATTGACAATCCACTTTAACTAATGATCTAAGGCATATATATTTATAATGAAGCAAAAGGATTACTTAAATTAGTATCTAACAATATAAGTAAAGAGAGTAAAGAGTTTTAGAAATGGCCCTTTTTATAGTTCCTTGGATAGATGGTCGTAAGGAGAAGTCATTGTACTCTTTAGAGCATCTTAACCGATTAGTCTATCATAGAGTTTATGGCTTCCCTTATAAGGATTCTCCATTGTTTATTACCTACACATAAGTAAGGATTAGCCACAAGAGAGTTTTGAATATGGCTCCTTGCCATTTAGACTTTAAAGGGACCATGGTCTTAAGAGCACAAAGGCGGACCATGATCTTAGAAACACACAAACAAGATTCATTGTAACTTGAATGCTTTCATAGCTAGTTACTCATCTTGTATCATAAACTTAGATGCCTATAGGCGGTTTATGACATAAAACATAGATCATCATTCCAATTTTATCTTATGTAGATGTTAAAGTAATGAATCATTTCCCCATAAGTCCAAAATTGGATTCATCATGACCTTTAAAGTATCACCTTTTAAGTAGTCATGGATCTCTTTTAAACTTATGTTAGCCGAGGTTTTGAAGGATTCATCAAGCTCTTGGTGTTCATAACACTTAATAAGCTCGGTTCACTTCCCAAGTCTCAAATCACTTCACTAAACAAAGACTAGTGATTTAAGACTTTAGCAAGAGACAAGACTTGGATATTATAGTGGGGTATGAAGAGGATAAAGAGTATAGAGTTTACAACCGATTCCTTAATGATCTAAAGATCTTAATGATTAGGACTCAAGATTAACTACTAATCTATTTATCTCCCTCTTAGTGTTTCCACTTACACAACCGCCACTACTCATCTTCATCGTCTTGGAGATTTAAATTCGGACCAAATGAGCATATGTTCTTTAAAACTTTTGAAAAACATCATATGCTCAAAACATGCTTTTAAACCGAAACTTTGTGGTATGGGATTCATCAAATGCTCTTTTAGAAGCCATGATTCTCATCCATTAGTCTTGGGTTAGACAATGACCTTAAAGAACAATACAACCAAAACTATCATGTAGCTAGATCTTGTTGATTTATGCTAACAATGATTGTATTTTGATTGTCTTGTTCTTACCAAGAAATTGGATTCAACATGTCCTTTACTCACTAAGAGTTAAGCGGATCATGGTTCACTTTCCAAAGGTCTTGTTTAAAGCATAAAACAAAAGGAAAGAGTTTTGGATTCAACAAGTTGTTTTTGCCTTATAAGAAAAACACCAAGGTTCACTTACCCTTTTAGCTCTCAAGATTCAAGCTTTGAGCTTTGATATCTTGGTCCTTGCCTAATGCCAAAGTTAAATGATACTTGGATTCATCAAGGTTCCTTTATACTCACAAGAGTGAGGAATCCATGGTTCTCTATCTTTAACTTTCAGCCATCCATAGACTTTTAAAGATACAACATAATCATAACCTTGTTTTTAAACATGTAGCTAGATCTTAAAGATCCAATCTTTCCATGAACCGATTATGATTAATGTGTTCTTAGAAAGGTTTTACCAAGATCTATGAATCTATACTATATGATAAAGAAGGGAGTTTGGATTCAACATGTTATTGTTCTCAAAAGAGACAATACACAAGGATCTCTTACTCTTTTAGCTCACAAGTTCCAAGCTTTGATGCTTTGGATACTTGTTCATAGCCTAAGTGCCTAAGTTAGAAGATTCTTGGATTCATCAAGGTTCCTTAAACTCATATAAGTAAGAAATCCATGGTTCTCAATCTCTAACTTTCGGCCTAGACAAAGATCTTAAAGAACAACACAACCAAAAACATCATGTAGCTAGATTTTAATCTATGCTCACCATGATTCGGTTTTGATTGGATTGTTCTTGAAAGGAACTTGGATTCAACATGTCTCTTCACTCATTTAAGAGAGAAAGAGGTCATGGTTCTCTTCCTAAGAGGAGCATTGATTCACCAAGACCTTAAGTGTTTTACCACATGGATCTTGGTCATTCTTTTCCTCCTCTAGATCTTTGTGTTTATAAGAAGAAATAAGAGGGTGCGGAATTAAAACTAAAGGAGAGGAGCATATGCTCTGATACCATGTTGGAATTTAAGAGAGTATAGAAGAGATTGTAGAGAATAAGTGTTTGGGAGATTAGGAGAATGAGATATTAGGAGCAAAGCTATTAGCTTGGTCCTTGAGAGATTAGTGTGTAGTATGTGTGTGTGGGAGATTTCGGTTCTAGATAGAATAAGAACAAGAACAAGAGAGAGTATTATTTTGTATTGGAGAAGAGAGCTTGAAGCTCCTTAGAGATTACAATGTCGACCACAAGGTATTTATAGAGGATAACAATGGCTTGTAGCCTATTAGGTATAAGGGAGAGAGAGAGAAAGCCTTGGGTCTTGACTTAATTTGAATTCAAACCAAGGCTTGGGTGGCGTGTAGGAGACAAGGCTGTGACTAGTCACTATCCAAGACCACATTTGGTTTTGTGTAAAGCCTTCCAATTCTGCACCTGTCGCTATCCGTCTCGGTCTTGCTTCCGGTTTGTGCCTATAGTCTTGTAATGACTATATCTCTCAATGGTTAGCTCCTTTCAACATGATTCCTTCTTCAAACCTTCTTGTCTTGATCTCCTCTTTGTAACCGTTACCATATTAAGGGTAACCGTGTTGCTTCCTTATACTCTTAACTCATAACCCTTCTTGTCTTAGCCTTGTTGCACAAGCCTCTTTGGTATTTCGACCTAATGCCCTTTTTGGGTTAACCATTAGTCTCAATACTCTCTTTGGTTACCGTTACAAGAGGACAAGAGAAACAAAGGAAGGATCTAGAAGCCAAGTTACCGTTACACAAAAGAGCCGTTGGGCGTGTGGAGTTCACGCCGTCCGTACCGTCACGGGTGGCTCTAAGGACGCGCGTCTAACCGAGGAGAAAGCGACGTTTGGCGCATTGAACCGAGATAGATGTGGACGGTTTTAGCATCTTCACATGATGCTATTTTTGATGCTATTCCTTTGTATATTTATCCTATTGTAACGACACAAAACAATTTAATCTAATATACTCTTTTCGGATTAAACCTCTTCTCTCTCTATTCTCTCTCTATTGTTCTTGAAGTTCTTCATGGAACTCAAGAACACAATCTTCTAAACTCCACTTTAATCTCACTAAAATTAACACATATAAGCACTCATGTTGCATGAAACTTGATTTAGAGTCCTAGAAACGCGTTGTTAGATGTTTCATAAGTTCGTCAAACTTGTACAAAGCTCATTGAGACACTTATAAGCACTCATGTTGTATGAAACTTGGTTTAGAGTCCTAGAACCCGCGTTGTTAGATGTTTCATATATTCGTCAAACTAGTCAAAAGATCATTGAGACACTTATAAGCACTCATGTTGCGTGAAACTTAGTTTAGAGTCGTAGAAACCGTGTTGTTAGATGTTTCATAAGTTCGTCAAACTTGTACAAATCTCATTGAGACACTTATAAGCACTCATGTTGCATGAAACTTAGTTTAGAGTCTTAGAAACCGCGTTGTTAGATGTTTCATAAGTTCTTCAAATTAGTACAAAGCTCATTGATACACATATAAGCACTCATGTTGCATGAAACTTGGTTTAGAGTCCTAGAAACGCGTTGTTAGATGTTTCATAAGTTCGTCAAACTAGTACAAAGCTCATTGAGACACTTATAAGCACTCATGTTGCATGAAACTTGGTTTAGAGTCCTAGAAACGCTTTGTTAGATGTTTAATAAGTTCGTCAAACTTGTACAAAGCTCATTGAGACGCTTATAAGCACTCATGTTGCATGAAACTTTGTTTAGAGTCCAAGAAATGCGTTGTTAGATGTTTCATAAGTTTGTCAAACTTGTACAAAGCTCATTGAGAAACTTATAAGCACTCATGTTGCATGAAACTTGGTTTAGAGTCCTAGAAACCGTGTTGTTAGATGTTTCATAAGTTCGTCAAACTAGTACAAAGCTCATTGAAACACTTAGAAGCACTCATGTTGTATGAAACTTGGTTTAAAGTCCTAGAAAAGCGTTGTCAAATGTTTCATAAGTTCGTCAAACTTGTACAAAGCTCATTGAGACACTTATAAGCACTCATGTTGTATTAAACTTGGTTTAGAGTCCTAGAAACGCATTGTTAAATGTTTCATAAGTTCGTCAAACTAGTACAAAGCTCATTGAGACACTTATAAGCACTCATGTTGAACGAAAATTGGTTTAGAGTCCTAGAAACGCGTTGTTAGATGTTTCATAAGTTCGTCAAACTTGTAAAAAGCTCATTTAGACACTTATAAGCATTCATGTTGCATGAAACTTGGTTTAGAGTCCTAGAAACGCGTTGTTCGATGTTTCATAAGTTCGTCAAACTAGTACAAAGCTCATTGAGACACTTATAAGCACTCATGTTGGATGAAACTTGGTTTAGAGTCCTAGAAACGTGTTGTTAGATGTTTCATAAGTTCGTCAAACTAGTACAAAGCTCATTGAGACACTTATAAGCACTCATGTTGAACGAAACTTGGTTTAGAGTCCTAGAAACGCGTTGTAAGATGTTTCATAAGTTCGTCAAACTTGTACAAAGCTCATTTAGACACTTATAAGCACTCATGTTGCATGAAACTTGGTTTAGAGTCCTAGAAACCGCGTTGTTAGATGTTTCATAAGTTTTTCAAACTTGTACAAAGCTCATTGAGACACTTATAAGCACTCATGTTGCATGAAACTTGGTTTAGAGTCTTAGAAATCGCGTTGTTAGATGTTTCATAAATTCGTCAAACCAGAACAAAGCTCATTGAGACATTTATAAGCACTCATGTTGCATGAAACTTGGTGTAGAGTCCTAAAAACGCGTTGTTTGATGTTTCATAAGTTCGTCAAACTTGTAAAAAGCTCATTTAGACACTTATAAGCATTCATGTTGCATGAAACTTGGTTTAGAGTCCTAGAAACGCGTTGTTCGATGTTTCATAAGTTCGTCAAACTAGTACAAAGCTCATTGAGACACTTATAAGCACTCATGTTGGATGAAACTTGGTTTAGAGTCCTAGAAACGTGTTGTTAGATGTTTCATAAGTTCGTCAAACTAGTACAAAGCTCATTGAGACACTTATAAGCACTCATGTTGAACGAAACTTGGTTTAGAGTCCTAGAAACGCGTTGTTAGATGTTTCATAAGTTCGTCAAACTTGTACAAAGCTCATTTAGACACTTATAAGCACTCATGTTGCATGAAACTTGGTTTAGAGTCCTAGAAACCGCGTTGTTAGATGTTTCATAAGTTTTTCAAACTTGTACAAAGCTCATTGAGACACTTATAAGCACTCATGTTGCATGAAACTTGGTTTAGAGTCTTAGAAATCGCGTTGTTAGATGTTTCATAAGTTCGTCAAACCAGTACAAAGCTCATTGAGACATTTATAAGCACTCATGTTGCATGAAACTTGGTGTAGAGTCCTAAAAACGCGTTGTTAGATGTTTCATAAGTTCGTCAAACTTGTACAAAGCTCATTGAGACACTTATAAGCACTCATGTTGCATGAAACTTGGTTTAGAGTCCTAGAAACGCGTTGTTAGATGTTTCATAAGTTCGTCAAACAAGTACAAAGTTCATCGAGACACTTATAAGAATTCATGTATCATGAAACTTGGTTTAGAGTCCTAGAAACGTGTTTTTAGATGTTTCATAAGTTCGTCAAACTAGTACAACCCTCATTGAGACACATATAAGCACTCATGTTGCATGAAACTTGATTTAGAGTCCTAGAAACGCGTTGTTAGATGTTTCATAAGTTCGTCAAACTTGTACAAAGCTCATTGAGACACTTATAAGCACTCATGTTGTATGAAACTTGGTTTAGAATCCTAGAACCCTCGTTGTTAGATGTTTCATATATTCGTCAAACTAGTCAAAAGATCATTGAGACACTTATAAGAACTCATGTTGCGTGAAACTTAGTTTAGAGTCCTAGAAACCGCGTTGTTAGATGTTTCATAAGTTCGTCAAACTTGTACAAAGCTCATTGAGACACTTATAAGCACTCATGTTGCATGAAACTTAGTTTAGAGTTTTAGAAACCGCGTTGTTAGATGTTTCATAAGTTCTTCAAATTAGTACAAAGCTCATTGATACACATATAAGCACTCATGTTGCATGAAACTTGGTTTAGAGTCCTAGAAACGCGTTGTTAGATGTTTCATAAGTTCGTCAAACTAGTACAAAGCTCATTGAGACACCTATAAGCACTCATGTTGCATGAAACTTGGTTTAGAGTCCTAGAAACGCGTTGTTTGATGTTTCATAAGTTCGTCAAACAAGTACAAAGCTCATTGAGACACTTATAAGCACTCATGTTGCATGAAACTTGGTTTAGGGTCCTAGAAACTGCGTTGTTATATGTTTCATAAGTTCGTCAAACTAGTACAAAGCTCATTGAGACACTAATAAGCTCTCATGTTGCATGAAACTTGGTTTAGAGTCCTAGAAACGCTTTGTTAGATGTTTCATAAGTTCGTCAAACTTGTACAAAGCTCATTGAGACACTTATAAGCACTCATGTTGCATGAAACTTGGTTTAGAGTCCTAGAAACGCGTTGTTAGATGTTTCATAAGTTCGTCAAACAAGTACAAAGCTCATTGAGACACTTATAAGCACTCATGTTGCATGAAACTTGGTTTAGGGTCCTAGAAACTGCGTTGTTAGATGTTTCATAAGTTTGTCAAACTAGTACAAAGCGCATTGAGACACTTATAAGCTCTCATTTTGCATGAAACTTGGTTTAGAGTCCTCGAAACGCTTTGTTATATGTTTCATAAGTTCGTCAAACTTGTACAAAGCTCATTGAGACGCTTTTAAGCACTCATGTTGCATGAAACTTTGTTTAGAGTCCTAGAAATGCGTTGTTAGATGTTTCATAAGTTTGTCAAACTTGTACAAAGCTCATTGAGACACTTATAAGCACTCATGTTGCATGAAACTTGGTTTAGAGTCTTAGAAACCTTGTTGTTAGATGTTTCATAAGTTCGTCAAACTAGTACAAAGGTCATTGAAACACTTATAAGCACTCATGTTGTATGAAACTTGGTTTAGAGTCCAAGAAAAGCGTTGTTAGATGTTTCATAAGTTCGTCAAACTTGTACAAAGATCATTGAGACACTTATAAGCACTCATGTTGTATTAAACTTGGTTTAGAGTCCTAGAAACGAATTGTTAAATGTTTCATAAGTTCGTCAAACTAGTACAAAGCTCATGGAGACACTTATAAGCACTCATGTTGCATGAAACTTGGTTTAGAGTCCTAGAAACGCGTTGTTCGATGTTTCATAAGTTCGTCAAACAAGTACAAAGCTCATTGAGACACTTATAAGCACTCATGTTGCATGAAACTTGGTTTAGAGTCCTAGAAACGTGTTGTTAGATGTTTCATAAGTTCGTCAAACTAGTACAAAGTTCATTGAGACACTTATTAGCACTCATGTTGAACGAAACTTGGTTTAGAGTCCTAGAAACCGCGTTGTTAGATGTTTCATAAGTTCGTCAAACTTGTACAAAGCTCATTTAGACACTTATAAGCACTCATGTTGCGTGAAAATTGATTTAGAGTCCTAGAAACCGCGTTGTTAGATGTTTCATAAGTTTTTCAAACTTGTACAAAGCTCATTGAGACACTTATAAGCACTCATGTTGCATGAAACTTGGTTTAGAGTCCTAGAAACCGCGTTGTTAGATGTTTCATAAGTTTTTCAAACTTGTACAAAGCTCATTGAGAAACTTATAAGCACTCATGTTGCATGAAACTTGGTTTAGAGTCCTAGAAACCTTGTTGTTAGATGTTTCATAAGTTCGTCAAACTAGTACAAAGCTCATTGAAACACTTATAAGCACTCATGTTGTATGAAACTTGGTTTAGAGTCCTAGAAAAGCGTTGTTAGATGTTTCATAAGTTCGTCAAACTTGTACAAAGATCATTGAGACACTTATAAGCACTCATGTTGTATTAAACTTGGTTTAGAGTCCTAGAAACGAATTGTTAAATGTTTCATAAGTTCGTCAAACTAGTACAATGCTCATGGAGACACTTATAAGCACTCATGTTGAACGAAACTTGGTTTAGAGTCCTAGAAACGCGTTGTTAGATGTTTCATAAGTTCGTCAAACTTGTACAAAGCTCATTTAGACACTTATAAGCATTCATGTTGCATGAAACTTGGTTTAGAGTCCTAGAAACGCGTTGTTAGATGTTTCATAAGTTCGTCAAACTTGTACAATGCTCATTGAGACGCTTATAAGCACTCATGTTGCATGAAACTTGGTTTAGAGTCCTAGAAACGCGTTGTTAGATGTTTCATAAGTTCGTCAAACAAGTACAAAGCTCATTGAGACACTTATAAGCACTCATGTTGCATGAAACTTGGTTTAGGGTCCTAGAAACTGCGTTGTTAGATGTTTCATAAGTTTGTAAAACTAGTACAAAGCGCATTGAGACACTTATAAGCTCTCATTTTGCATGAAACTTGGTTTAGAGTCCTCGAAACGCTTTGTTATATGTTTCATAAGTTCGTCAAACTTGTACAAAGCTCATTGAGACGCTTTTAAGCACTCATGTTGCATGAAACTTTGTTTAGAGTCCTAGAAATGCGTTGTTAGATGTTTCATAAGTTTGTCAAACTTGTACAAAGCTCATTGAGACACTTATAAGCACTCATGTTGCATGAAACTTGGTTTAGAGTCCTAGAAACCTTGTTGTTAGATGTTTCATAAGTTCGTCAAACTAGTACAAAGGTCATTGAAACACTTATAAGCACTCATGTTGTATGAAACTTGGTTTAGAGTCCTAGAAAAGCGTTGTTAGATGTTTCATAAGTTCGTCAAACTTGTACAAAGATCATTGAGACACTTATAAGCACTCATGTTGTATTAAACTTGGTTTAGAGTCCTAGAAACGAATTGTTAAATGTTTCATAAGTTCGTCAAACTAGTACAAAGCTCATGGAGACACTTATAAGCACTCACGTTGAACGAAACTTGGTTTAGAGTCCAAGAAACGCGTTGTTAGATGTTTCATAAGTTTGTCAAACTTGTACAAAGCTCATTTAGACACTTATAAGCATTCATGTTGCATGAAACTTGGTTTAGAGTCCTAGAAACGCGTTGTTCGATGTTTCATAAGTTCGTCTAACTAGTACAAAGCTCATTGAGACACTTATAAGCAATCATGTTGCATGAAACTTGGTTTAGAGTCCTAGAAACGTGTTGTTAGATGTTTCATAAGTTCGTCAAACTAGTACAAAGCTCATTGAGACACTTATAAGCACTCATGTTGAACGAAACTTGGTTTAGAGTCCTAGAAACCGCGTTGTTAGATGTTTCATAAGTTCGTCAAACTTGTACAAAGCTCATTTAGACACTTATAAGCACTCATGTTGCGTGAAACTTGGTTTAGAGTCCTAGAAACCGCGTTGTTAGATGTTTCATAAGTTTTTCAAACTTGTACAAAGCTCATTGAGAAACTTATAAGCACTCATGTTGCATGAAACTTGGTTTAGAGTCTTAGAAATCGCGTTGTTAGATGTTTCATAAGTTCGTCAAACCAGTACAAAACTCATTGAGACATTTATAAGCACTCATGTTGCATGAAACTTGGTGTAGAGTCCTAGAAACGCGTTGTTAGATGTTTCATAAGTTCGTCAAACTTGTACAAAGCTCATTGAGACACTCATAAGCACTCATGTTGCATGAAACTTGGTTTAGAGTCCTAGAAACGCGTTGTTAGATGTTTCATAAGTTCGTCTAACAAGTACAAAGTTCATCGAGACACTTATAAGAATTCATGTATCATGAAACTTGGTTTAGAGTCCTTGAAACGCGTTGTTAGATGTTTCATAAGTTCGTCAAACTAGTACAACGCTCATTGAGACACATATAAGCACTCATGTTGCATGAAACTTGATTTAGAGTCCTAGAAACGAGTTGTTAGATGTTTCATAAGTTCGTCAAACTTGTACAAAGCTCATTGAGACACTTATAAGCACTCATGTTGTATGAAACTTGGTTCAGAGTCCTAGAACCCGCGTTGTTAGATGTTTCATATATTCGTCAAACTAGTCAAAAGCTCATTGAGACACTTATAAACACTCATGTTGCGTGAAACTTAGTTTAGAGTCCTAGAAACCGCGTTGTTAGATGTTTCATAATTTCGTCAAACTTGTACAAAGCTCATTGAGACACTTATAAGCACTCATTTTGCATGAAACTTAGTTTAGAGTCTTAGAAACCGCGTTGTTAGATGTTTCATAAGTTCTTCAAACTAGTACAAAGCTCATTGATACACATATAAGCACTCATGTTGCATGAAACTTGGTTTAGAGTCCTAGAAACGCGTTGTTAGATTTTCATAAGTTCGTCAAACTAGTACAAAGCTCATTGAGACACTTATAAGCACTTATGTTGCATGAAACTTGGTTTAGAGTCCTAGAAACGCGTTGTTAGATGTTTCATAAGTTCGTCAAACAAGTACAAAGCTCATTGAGACACTTATAAGCACTCATGTTGCATGAAACTTGGTTTAGGGTCCTAGAAACTGCGTTGTTAGATGTTTCATAAGTTCGTCAAACTAGTACAAAGCTCATTGAGACACTTATAAGCACTCATGTTGCATCAAAATTGGTTTAGAGTCCTAGAAACGCTTTGTTAGATGTTTCATAAGTTCGTCAAACTTCTACAAAGCTCATTGAGACGCTTATAAGCTCTCATGTTGCATGAAACTTTGTTTAGAGTCCTAGAAATGCGTTGTTAGATGTTTCATAAGTTTGTCAAACTTGTACAAAACTCATTAAAACACTTATAAGCACTCATGTTGCATGAAACTTGGTTTAGAGTCCTAGAAACCGTGTTGTTAAATGTTTCATAAGTTCGTCAAACTAGTACAAAGCTCATTGAAACACTTAGAAGCACTCATGTTGTATGAAACTTGGTTTAGAGTCCTAGAAAAGCGTTGTTAGATGTTTCATAAGTTCGTCAAACTTGTACAAAGCTCATTGAGACACTTATAAGCACTCATGTTGTATTAAACTTGGTTTAGAGTCCTAGAAACGCATTGTTAAATGTTTCATAAGTTCGTCTAACTAGTACAAAGCTCATTGAGACACTTATAAGCACTCATGTTGAACGAAACTTGGTTTAGAGTCCTAGAAACGCGTTGTTAGATGTTTCATAAGTTCGTCAAACTTGTACAAAGCTCATTTAGACACTTATAAGCATTCATGTTGCATGAAACTTGGTTTAGAGTCCTAGAAACGCGTTGTTAGATGTTTCATAAGTTCGTCAAACTTGTACAAAGCTCATTGAGACGCTTATAAGCACTCATGTTGCATGAAACTTGGTTTAGAGTCCTAGAAACGCGTTGTTAGATGTTTCATAAGTTCGTCAAACAAGTACAAAGCTCATTGAGACACTTATAAGCACTCATGTTGCATGAAACTTGGTTTAGGGTCCTAGAAACTGCGTTGTTAGATGTTTCATAAGTTTGTCAAACTAGTACAAAGCGCATTGAGACACTTATAAGCTCTCATGTTGCATGAAACTTGGTTTAGAGTCCTCGAAACGCTTTGTTAGATGTTTCATAAGTTCGTCAAACTTGTACAAAGCTCATTGAGACGCTTTTAAGCACTCATGTTGCATAAAACTTTGTTTAGAGTCCTAGAAATGCATTGTTAGATGTTTCATAAGTTTGTCAAACTAGTACAAAGGTCATTGAAACACTTATAAGCACTCATGTTGTATGAAACTTGGTTTAGAGTCCTAGAAAAGCGTTGTTAGATGTTTCATAAGTTCGTCAAACATGTACAAAGATCATTGAGACACTTATAAGCACTCATGTTGTATTAAACTTGGTTTAGAGTCCTAGAAACGAATTGTTAAATGTTTCATAAGTTCGTCAAACTAGTACAAAGCTCATGGAGACACTTATAAGCACTCATGTTGAACGAAACTTGGTTTAGAGTCCTAGAAACGCGTTGTTAGATGTTTCATAAGTTCGTCTAACTTGTACAAAGCTCATTTAGACACTTATAAGCATTCATGTTGCATGAAACTTGGTTTAGAGTCCTAGAAACGCGTTGTTCGATGTATCATAAGTTCGTTCGTCTAACTAGTACAAAGCTCATTGAGACACTTATAAAGCAAATCATGTTGCATGAAACTTGGTTTAGAGTCCCTAGAAACGTGTTGTTAGATGTTTCATAAGTTCGTCAAACTAGTACAAAGCTCATTGAGACACTTATAAGCACTCATGTTGAACGAAACTTGGTTTAGAGTCCTAGAAACCGCGTTGTTAGATGTTTCATAAGTTTTTCAAACTTGTACAAAGCTCATTGAGAAACTTATAAGCACTCATGTTGCATGAAACTTGGTTTAGAGTCTTAGAAATCGCGTTGTTAGATGTTTCATAAGTTCGTCAAACCAGTACAAAGCTCATTGAGACATTTATAAGCACTCATGTTGCATGAAACTTGGTGTAGAGTCCTAGAAACGCGTTGTTAGATGTTTCATAAGTTCGTCAAACTTGTACAAAGCTCATTGAGACACTCATAAGCACTCATGTTGCATGAAACTTGGTTTAGAGTCCTAGAAACGCGTTGTTAGATGTTTCATAAGTTCGTCTAACAAGTACAAAGTTCATCGAGACACTTATAAGAATTCATGTATCATGAAACTTGGTTTAGAGTCCTTGAAACGCGTTGTTAGATGTTTCATAAGTTCGTCAAACTAGTACAACGCTCATTGAGACACATATAAGCACTCATGTTGCATGAAACTTGATTTAGAGTCCTAGAAACGCGTTGTTAGATGTTTCATAAGTTCGTCTAACAAGTACAAAGTTCATCGAGACACTTATAAGAATTCATGTATCATGAAACTTGGTTTAGAGTCCTTGAAACGCGTTGTTAGATGTTTCATAAGTTCGTCAAACTAGTACAACGCTCATTGAGACACATATAAGCACTCATGTTGCATGAAACTTGATTTAGAGTCCTAGAAACGCGTTGTTAGATGTTTCATAAGTTCGTCAAACAAGTACAAAGCTCATTGAGACACTTATAAGCACTTATGTTGAACGAAACTTGGTTTAGAGTCCTAGAAACCGCGTTGTTAGATGTTTCATAAGTTCGTCAAACTTGTACAAAGCTCATTTAGACACTTATAAGCACTCATGTTGCGTGAAACTTGGTTTAGAGTCCTAGAAACCGCGTTGTTAGATGTTTCATAAGTTTTTCAAACTTGTACAAAGCTCATTGAGAAACTTATAAGCACTCATGTTGCATGAAACTTGGTTTAGAGTCTTAGAAATCGCTTTGTTAGATGTTTCATAAGTTCGTCAAACCAGTACAAAGCTCATTGAGACATTTATAAGCACTCATGTTGCATGAAACTTGGTGTAGAGTCCTAGAAACGCGTTGTTAGATGTTTCATAAGTTCGTCAAACTTGTACAAAGCTCATTGATACACTTATAAGCACTCATTTTGCATGAAACTTAGTTTAGAGTCCTAGAAACGCGTTGTTAGATGTTTCATAAGTTCGTCAAACTAGTACAAAGCTCATTGAGACACTTATAAGCACTCATGTTGCATGAAACTTGGTTTAGAGTCCTAGAAACGCGTTGTTAGATGTTTCATAAGTTCGTCAAACAAGTTCAAAGCTCATTGAGACACTTATAAGCACTCATGTTGCATGAAACTTGGTTTAGGGTCCTAGAAACTGCGTTGTTAGATGTTTCATAAGTTCGTCAAACTTGTACAAAGCTCATTGAGACACTCATAAGCACTCATGTTGCATGAAACTTGGTTTAGAGTCCTAGAAACGCGTTGTTAGATGTTTCATAAGTTCGTCTAACAAGTACAAAGTTCATCGAGACACTTATAAGAATTCATGTATCATGAAACTTGGTTTAGAGTCCTTGAAACGCGTTGTTAGATGTTTCATAAGTTCGTCAAACTAGTACAACGCTCATTGAGACACATATAAGCACTCATGTTGCATGAAACTTGATTTAGAGTCCTAGAAACGCGTTGTTAGATGTTTCATAAGTTCGTCTAACAAGTACAAAGTTCATCGAGACACTTATAAGAATTCATGTATCATGAAACTTGGTTTAGAGTCCTTGAAACGCGTTGTTAGATGTTTCATAAGTTCGTCAAACTAGTACAACGCTCATTGAGACACATATAAGCACTCATGTTGCATGAAACTTGATTTAGAGTCCTAGAAACGCGTTGTTAGATGTTTCATAAGTTCGTCAAACAAGTACAAAGCTCATTGAGACACTTATAAGCACTTATGTTGAACGAAACTTGGTTTAGAGTCCTAGAAACCGCGTTGTTAGATGTTTCATAAGTTCGTCAAACTTGTACAAAGCTCATTTAGACACTTATAAGCACTCATGTTGCGTGAAACTTGGTTTAGAGTCCTAGAAACCGCGTTGTTAGATGTTTCATAAGTTTTTCAAACTTGTACAAAGCTCATTGAGAAACTTATAAGCACTCATGTTGCATGAAACTTGGTTTAGAGTCTTAGAAATCGCGTTGTTAGATGTTTCATAAGTTCGTCAAACCAGTACAAAGCTCATTGAGACATTTATAAGCACTCATGTTGCATGAAACTTGGTGTAGAGTCCTAGAAACGCGTTGTTAGATGTTTCATAAGTTCGTCAATCTTGTACAAAGCTCATTGAGACACTTATAAGCACTCATTTTGCATGAAACTTAGTTTAGAGTCCTAGAAACGCGTTGTTAGATGTTTCATAAGTTCGTCAAACTAGTACAAAGCTCATTGAGACACTTATAAGCACTCATGTTGCATGAAACTTGGTTTAGAGTCCTAGAAACGCGTTGTTAGATGTTTCATAAGTTCGTCAAACAAGTTCAAAGCTCATTGAGACACTTATAAGCACTCATGTTGCATGAAACTTGGTTTAGGGTCCTAGAAACTGCGTTGTTAGATGTTTCATAAGTTCGTCAAACTAGTACAAAGCTCATTGAGACACTTATAAGCACTCATGTTGCATGAAACTTGGTTTAGAGTCCTAGAAACGCTTTGTTAGATGTTTCATAAGTTCGTCAAACTTCTACAAAGCTCATTGAGACGCTTATAAGCACTCATGTTGCATGAAACTTTGTTTAGAGTCCTAGAAATGCGTTGTTAGATGTATCATAAGTTTGGCAAACTTGTACAAAGCTCATTGAGACACTTATAAGCACTCATGTTGCATGAAACTTGGTTTAGAGTCCTAGAAACCGTGTTGTTAGATGTTTCATAAGTTCGTCAAACTAGTACAAAGCTCATTGAAACACTTAGAAGCACTCATGTTGTATGAAACTTGGTTTAGAGTCCTAGAAAAGCGTTGTTAGATGTTTCATAAGTTCGTCAAACTTGTACAAAGCTCATTGAGACACTTATAAGCACTCATGTTGTATTAAACTTGGTTTAGAGTCCTAGAAACGCATTGTTAAATGTTTCATAAGTTCGTCAAACTAGTACAAAGCTCATTGAGACACTTATAAGCACTCATGTTGAACGAAACTTGGTTTAGAGTCCTAGAAACGCGTTGTTAGATGTTTCATAAGTTCTTCAAACTTGTACAAAGCTCATTTAGACACTTATAAGCATTCATGTTGCATGAAACTTGGTTTAGAGTCCTAGAAACGCGTTGTTCGATGTTTCATAAGTTCGTCAAACTAGTACAAAGCTCATTGAGACAGTTATAAGCACTCATGTTGGATGAAACTTGGTTTAGAGTCCTAGAAACGTGTTGTTAGATGTTTCATAAGTTCGTCAAACTAGTACAAAGCTCATTGAGACACTTATAAGCACTCATGTTGAACGAAACTTGGTTTAAAGTCCTAGAAACGCGTTGTTAGATGTTTCATAAGTTCTTCAAACTTGTACAAAGCTCATTTAGACACTTATAAGCACTCATGTTGCATGAAACTTGGTTTAGAGTCCTAGAAACCGCGTTGTTAGATGTTTCATAAGTTTTTCAAACTTGTACAAAGCTCATTGAGACACTTATAAGCACTCATGTTGCATGAAACTTGGTTTAGAGTCTTAGAAATCGCGTTGTTAGATGTTTCATAAGTTCGTCAAACCGGTACAAAGCGCATTGAGACATTTATAAGCACTCATGTTGCATGAAACTTGGTGTAGAGTCCTAGAAACGCGTTGTTAGATGTTTCATAAGTTTGTCAAAATTGTACAAAGCTCATTGAGACACTTATAAACACTCATGTTGCATGAAACTTGGTTTAGAGTCCTAGAAACGCGTTGTTAGATGTTTCATAAGTTCGTCAAACAAGTACAAAGTTCATCGAGACACTTATAAGAATTCATGTATCATGAAACTTGGTTTAGAGTCCTAGAAACGTGTTGTTAGATGTTTCATAAGTTCGTCAAACTAGTACAACGCTCATTGAGACACATATAAGCACTGATGTTGCATGAAACTTGATTTAGAGTCCTAGAAACGCGTTGTTAGATGTTTCATAAGTTCGTCAAACTTGTACAAAGCTCATTGAGACACTTATAAGCACTCATGTTGTATGAAACTTGGTTTAGAGTCCTAGAACCCGCGTTGTTAGATGTTTCATATATTCGTCAAACTAGTCAAAAGATCATTGAGACACTTATAAGCACTCATGTTGCGTGAAACTTAGTTTAGAGTCCTAGAAACCGCGTTGTTAGATGTTTCATAAGTTCGTCAAACTTGTACAAAGCTCATTGAGACACTTATAAGCACTCATGTTGCATGAAACTTAGTTTCGAGTCTTAGAAACCGCGTTGTTAGATGTTTCATAAGTTCTTCAAATTAGTACAAAGCTCATTGATACACATGTAAGCACTCATGTTGCATGAAACTTGGTTTAGAGTCCTAGAAACGCGTTGTTAGATGTTTCATAAGTTCGTCAAACTAGTACAAAGCTCAATGAGACACTTATAAGCACTCATGTTGCATGAAACTTGGTTTAGTAGAAACGCGATGTTAGATGTTTCATAAGTTCGTCAAACAAGTACAAAGCTCATTGAGACACTTATAAGCACTCATGTTACATGAAACTTGGTTTAGGGTCCTAGAAACTGCGTTGTTAGATGTTTCATAAGTTCGTCAAACTAGTACAAAGCTCATTGAGACACTTATAAGCACTCATGTTGCATGAAACTTGGTTTAGAGTCCTAGAAACGCTTTGTTAGATGTTTCATAAGTTCGTCAAACTTGTACAAAGCTCATTGAGACGCTTTTAAGCACTCATGTTGCATGAAACTTTGTTTAGAATCCTAGAAATGTGTTGTTAGATGTTTCATAAGTTTGTCAAACTTGTACAAAGCTCATTGAGACACTTATAAGCACTCATGTTGCATGAAACTTGGTTTAGAGTCCTAGAAACCTTGTTGTTAGATGTTTCATAAGTACGTCAAACTAGTACAAAGCTCATTGAAACACTTATAAGCACTCATGTTGTATGAAACTTGGTTTAGAGTCCTAGAAAAGCGTTGTTAGATGTTTCATAAGTTCGTCAAACTTGTACAAAGATCATTGAGACACTTATAAGCACTCATGTTGTATTAAACTTGGTTTATAGTCCTAGAAACGAATTGTTAAATGTTTCATAAGTTCGTCAAACTAGTACAAAGCTCATGGAGACACTTATAAGCACTCATGTTGAACGAAACTTGTTTTAGAGTCCTAGAAACGCGTTGTTAGATGTTTCATAAGTTCGTCAAACTTGTACAAAGCTCATTTAGACATTTATAAGCATTCATGTTGCATGAAACTTGGTTTAGAGTCCTAGAAACGCGTTGTTCGATGTTTCATAAGTTCGTCAAACTAGTACAAAGCTCATTGAGACACTTATAAGCACACATGTTGCATGAAACTTGGTTTAGAGTCCTAGAAACGTGTTGTTAGATGTTTCATAAGTTCGTCAAACTAGTACAAAGCTCATTTACACACTTATTGTTAGTTTTAAGAAGATTATATGAGTTTAGAGATTTGTGTTCTTGAGTTCCATGAAGAACATCAAGAACAAGAGAGAGAGAGAGAATAGAGAGAGATTAATCGGAAAAGATTATGTGATATTAGATTAGATTGTTTTTGTCGTTACAACATAGGATAAATATATAAGGAATAGCATCTTAAAATAGCATCATGTGAAGATGCCAAAACCGTCCACATCTTCCTCGGTTCAATGCGCCAAACGTCGCTTTCTCCTCGGTTAGACGCGCATCCTTAGAGCCACCCGTGACTTGTACGGACGGCGTGAACTCCACACGCCCAACGGCTCTTTGGTGTAACGGTAACTTGGTTTCTAGATCCTTCCTTTGTTTCTCTTGTCCTCTTGTAACGGTAACAAAAGAGATAGCTTGGGTCCTTTGCCTTTGACCACAAGCTAGGTCTTTGCCTTGGTGAACGAGTGTGTCCGGGCAAAGCCTTGGTCTCTTTTCAACACTCCCCCGCAAGCTTAGCCTAATGCAATGGCTAAGCTTGGAACCCGCATAACCTTGCCTCGTTAAAACCTTGGTGAGAAAACCACTTGGGATAAAACTCACCTAAGGGAAAAGAGTGCAAGCTTATGCGGTTGGAGACTTAGGCTTTGGTAGCCCGTGTGAGTCCTAGTCTTGGTAGGATGGACTCACAAACCTTCAAGCTTGCTGATTTGGTGAAGATGTCCGCGAGTTGATCTTCACTTTTGGTGTAGCAAGGTAAGATGGTCCCTTTGACCATTTGCTCTCTAACCTTGTGACAATCCACCTCTATGTGCTTGGTCCGTTCATGGAAGACCGAGTTGGTTGCTATGTGGATGGCCGCTTGGTTGTCACAATGCATAGTCATTGGTGCTTCAATCTTGAAACCCAAATCCCCTAGCAAGTTCTTTAGCCACATGAGTTCTTGAGTTAGCTTCCTCATGGCTCTATACTCGGCTTCGGCGGTTGAGCAAGACACTATCTTTTGCTTCTTTGTCTTCCATGTGACAAGGTTGCCTCCAATGAAGGTGCAATACCCGGTGGTTGACCGCCTGTCTTCTAGGTTCCCGGCATAGTCCGCGTCACAATACCCAACAACCTCCGTGCTTTTGTTGCAACCCATCCATATACCCAAGCTTGAAGTTCCCTTAAGGTATCCCAAGATCCTCATGATCATGTTCCAATGATGTTGCTTCGGTCTTTGCATATGTTGGGAGACTTGATTCACGGCAAAGCATAGATCCGGCCTAGTGATGGTAAGGTAGATGAGCTTTCCCACTAGCCGTCTATATAGCATCGGATCTTTGTATGGTTGATCGTCTTCACTACCCTCTTGAATGGTCTTGTAGCCGTCTTCAAGGGGTGTCTTGGCCACCTTGGTACCTGCCATATTGACAACACTTAAAACATCATGGGTGTACTTCCTTTGGGAGAGAAATAGACCTTCCTTTGATCTACAAACTTCAATCCCAAGGAAGTACTTAAGCAAACCGAGATCTTTGATATCAAATTTAGACTTAAGAAAAGACTTGGTTTCTAGAATACCTCCCTTGTTGTTTCCGGAGATGATGATGTCATCTACGTATACAAGTACTACTACTATACCTTCTTGGTTTTGTAGTGTGAAGAGTGTGTGCTCGGCTTGTGATCTCTTGAATCCTCTTGCCATCAATGTTGAGCTAAGCTTGTGGTACCAAGCTCTTGGTGATTGCTTGAGACCGTAGATAGCCTTTCTTAATCTTAAGACTTTCCCGGGGGTAATTTCTACTCCGGGTGGTGGAGTCATGTATACCTCTTCCTCAAGCTCTCCTTGTAGGAAGGCGTTCTTCACATCCATTTGAAAGAGATCCCAAGACAAGTTAGTAGCCAAGGATAGAATGACCCTAACCGTGTGAAGTTTGGCAACCGGTGCAAAGGTATCCAAGTAATCCTCTCCATAGGTTTGGGTGAAGCCTCTTGCCACAAGTCTTGCCTTGTACCTTTCAATATCCCCATTGCTTAGGTACTTGATGGTGAACACGTATCTAGAGCTCACAGTCTTCTTGCCCTTGGGAAGATCAATTTCATAGAAGGTTTCATTGTCTTCCATTGCCTTGTTCTCGGCTCTAACCGCATTGATCCACACTTCTTCCTTCATTGCTTCTTCATATGTCCTTGGTATCACATGTTGATCCATGGCGGTAAGGAAGGCTCGGTGTTCCTTGGGAATTCTAGCAAGAGAGCATGTTGCTTGAGTAGGATGGGCCACCGCCTTGCTATTGTAGTAGACCCTTGTGTTTACCCAATTAGATGGATGCTTCTTTACCCTAGTGCTTCTCCTTAGAGTCGGCTCCGTTTGAATACTAGTCGGCTCCGGTGGTACACTTCCTCCTTGACCCACTTCTTGATCATGATCATCTTGAGCATGTCCTTGGTCTTCTTGTGGTGTAGTTTGTTGGTGAGCATTTGATTCTCCCCGGACTCATTAGACTCTTGAGGTTCGGAGTTGGCTTGCTCATTTATGTTCTCCCCCTCATGATCAAGAGGAGTGGGTTGTTGATTTGGTATGTCTTGGCTTGGCTCTTCTTCAAAGTTCATGCCAAGATTCTTCATTAGGTTCCTTAGGCTTGTGGCTCTATCCGTGACTTTCTCGGGTAAGTCCTTCACACTATCCCAATTCTTGTCTTCATAGAAGCTTTTGCCTTCAAGGAACTTGACGTCTCTTGAGACTATGACCCTTCTTGTCTCGGGTACATAACATTTGTATCCTTTTTGTGTGTTGGAGTAGCCTATGAACATGGCCTTGATGCTCTTTGCTTCAAGTTTGTTCCTTTGTTCACTAGGCACAAAAACAAAACACACACAACCAAAAACTCTTAGATGGTTAAGAATAGGCTTACTTTTATTCAAAACTTGAAAGGGAGATTGGTTGTTTAAGATTTGAGTAGGGGTTCGGTTGATGAGATAACACGCGGTTAAAACACCATCCGACCAAAACCGTTTTGGGATGTTCATGTGGAACATCATTGACCGTGTGACCTCCATGAGATGCCTATTCTTCCTCTCGGCCACACCGTTTTGTTGCGGTGTATATGGACATGTGGTTTGGTGAAGAATCCCATGGTTGGCTATGTGTTCTTTGAATGCTCGGCTTGTGTACTCCCCCATTATCCGACCTAAAGGTTTTAATCTTAGCATTGTAATGGTTAGTCACATAGTTTTGAAAGTTTTTAAAAGCCTCTAATACCCTATCTTTAGTTTGTAAAAGTGTAACCCAAGTGTATTTAGAGCTTTCATCTATAAATGTGACAAAATAAGCTTGATTATCCCTAGATTTGCAAGGGGAGGACCAAACATCCGAATGAATCAATTCAAAAGGTTTGTAACACATTTTGGATTTTGAAAATACGGTTCTACAATGTTTGCCTAAAATGCAAGCCTCACAAGTTTGATGATCAAAAACAACATTAGGGAAAATAGTTTTTAAAGCATTCAAATGAGGATGACCAAGTCTAAAATGCCAAATAACATTGTTAACTTCGGCTATAACCGATTTAAAAACATGACAAAGAGAAGTAGAAGTAGAGATAGAGTTTTTGAAATCAAATTCTTCAAGAACATAAAGGTCCCCTCTTGTGACCCCTTTTCCAATGACCTTCTCACTCTTAATATCCTGAAAAATCACATCATTAGGACTGAAAATAACCTTGCAATTCAAATCACAAGCAATGCGTTTAACGGATATAAGATTGGAAGTGAAACTAGGCATGTAAAGAGCTTGAGAATCACTATCAAACAACTTAAGATTTCCTAACCCTTCTATAGGAATTTCACTCCCATTTGCAATAATGACATTACCTAAAGCCGGTTTAACATTACTAATTAAATCCAAGTTACTAATCATATGATGAGAAGCACCCGAATCAACAATAATAGGCTTATATGGTTTAATGTCTATGTTTTGAGCACTAAGAGAGTAATAGGGTGAAATACCGGAGCCCTTAAGGGCTTTGATGAGTGCGTCAAGGTCCGACTTCCTCACGAACTCGTCCATGTATGGGACAATGGCCGAAGACTCCTCTTCCTTGCCATGGTTTGGTCCGCTTGTACTTGGTATGCTAGCCGAGTCATCGTGAGAGTAATTGGCCTTGGCGTCCTTGAACTTGGCCGGCTTGAGACTAGGGTGTAGGATCCAACACTTCTCCTTGTTGTGGCCTTTCTTCTTGCAATGCTCACATGTCAAGGCTCTCCTTTCTTCATATGTCTTGGAAGACGGTTTAAACGCCACCTTGTTCGCGGTCACAAGTTCCTTCTTGCCATCAAAGAGCTCGATGGAACCTTGTTCTCTTTGGAGTTGTGCACACACTTCTTCAAGGTTTGGTAGAGTATCGGCTCGGAGAAGATGCTTGGTGATCTCCTTGTAGCTGCCGTTGAGGGTAAGAAGCAAGCCAAAGACTTTGTCTTGCTCTCTTCGTTCGTTTAACACTTTAGGATCCACGGTGCTTGGGCGAAGCATTTCTAACTCTGCCCAAAGTGACCTAAACTTCCCAAAGTGTTTAGTGAACTCGGTGTCTTCTTGGTTTAGGTCACTAATGGCCTTCTTGACTTCATAAACTCGGCTAAGGTTTGAGATGTTGCCGTAGACGGTTTGGAGAGTGTCCCATAGCTCCTTGGCGTTTTCGCAATAGGAGTAAGCCTCCAAGATGGACGGCTCAAGGGATCCTTGGATGATTCCAAGTACCTTTTGGTCTAGTTGGAACCACTTCTCATCGTCGGTTGTGAGTTCGTTGTTGAACTCAATAGGAGCGTCTTGCCGAGTGAGTATATGGTTCCAATAGCCGCGGCCACAAAGGGCTATCTTCATGGTTCTTGCCCATAGAAGGTAGTTGATGCCTTTGAGAGTAACCGGACAAAGTGCCTTCTTGGATTCTTTGTCTTCCATGGTTGTGTTGAATGAGGTTTGAAATAACTCGTTTTTGAAATTTCAGATCTAGAAATTTGAACCGAGAAATTTGAAACCGAGAGTATCGAGAATGGTCGGTGTCGGGATTTGTCGGTATCGAGACTTGTCGGTATCGAGACTGGTCGGTATCGAGAAAAGATCTTGTCGAGAGTAGTCGAGAAAAGTGGCCGGGAAAACAAGACTCTTGCCGAGAAAACTTTGTCGAGAAAACCTTGTCGAGAGTTTGTCGAGAGTTTGTCGAGGTTTGAGAGTTTGTCGAGGCTTGTCGAGAGTCTACGAGTAACCGTATCGAGAGTGCACGAGTAACCGTATCGAGGTTTGTCGAGAGTACCGAGAATCGTCGATACCGAGAGTAGCCGAGAGTAGCGAGAGTAGATTTAGCGGAAGCAGATTAGGTTCCAGAGCAAGGTTGCTCGATACCATGTTAGTTTTAAGAAGATTATATGAGTTTAGAGATTTGTGTTCTTGAGTTCCATGAAGAACATCAAGAACAAGAGAGAGAGAGAGAATAGAGAGAGATTAATCGGAAAAGATTATGTGATATTAGATTAGATTGTTTTTGTCGTTACAACATAGGATAAATATATAAGGAATAGCATCTTAAAATAGCATCATGTGAAGATGCCAAAACCGTCCACATCTTCCTCGGTTCAATGCGCCAAACGTCGCTTTCTCCTCGGTTAGACGCGCATCCTTAGAGCCACCCGTGACTTGTACGGACGGCGTGAACTCCACACGCCCAACGGCTCTTTGGTGTAACGGTAACTTGGTTTCTAGATCCTTCCTTTGTTTCTCTTGTCCTCTTGTAACGGTAACAAAAGAGATAGCTTGGGTCCTTTGCCTTTGACCACAAGAGGTCTTTGCCTTGGTGAACAGTGTGTCCGGGCAAGCCTTGGTCTCTTTTCAACACTTATAGCACTCATGTGAACGAAACTTGGTTTAGAGTTGAAACCCTTGTTAGTGTTTCATAAGTTCGTCAAACTTGTACAAAGCTCATTTGACACTTATAAGCACCATGTTGGGAAACTTGGTTTAAGTCCTAGAAACCGTGTTGTTGGTCATAAGTTTTTCAAACTTTACAAAGCTCATTGAACACTTATAAGCACTCATGTTGAACGAAACTTGGTTTAGAGTCCTAGAAACCGCGTTGTTAGATGTTTCATAAGTTCGTCAAACTTGTACAAAGCTCATTTAGACACTTATAAGCACTCATGTTGCGTGAAACTTGGTTTAGAGTCCTAGAAACCGTGTTGTTAGATGTTTCATAAGTTTTTCAAACTTGTACAAAGCTCATTGAGACACTTATAAGCACTCATGTTGCATGAAACTTGGTTTAGAGTCTTAGAAATCGCGTTGTTAGATGTTTCATAAGTTCGTCAAACCAGTACAAAGCTCATTGAGACATTTATAAGCACTCATGTTGCATGAAACCTGGTGTAGAGTCCTAGAAACGCGTTGTTAGATGTTTCATAAGTTCGCCAAACTTGTACAAAGCTCATTGAGACACTTATAAGCACTCATGTTGCATGAAACTTGGTTTAGAGTCCTAGAAACGCGTTGTTAGATGTTTCATAAGTTCGTCAAACAAGTACAAAGTTCATCGAGACACTTATAAGAATTCATGTATCATGAAACTTGGTTTAGAGTCCTAGAAACGCGTTGTTAGATGTTTAATAAATTTGTCAAACTTGCACAAAGCTCATCGAGACACTTATAAGCACTCATGTGGAATGAAACTTGGTTTAGAGTCCTAGAAACATGTTGTTCGATGTTTCATAAGTTTGTCAAACTAGTACAAAGCTCGTTGAGACACTTATAAGCACTCATGTTGCATGAAACTTGGTTTAGAGTCCTAGAAACGAGTTGTTAGATGTTTCATAAGTTCGTCAAACTAGTACAAAGCTCATTGAGACACTTATAAGCACTCATGTTGAAGGAAACTTGGTTTAGAGTCCTAGAAACGCGTTGTTAGATGTTTCATAAGTTCATCAAACTTGTACAAAGCTCATTGAGACACTTATAAAC
The DNA here is from genome assembly GCA_963556525.1 of Cochlearia excelsa. Lineage (NCBI taxonomy): Eukaryota > Viridiplantae > Streptophyta > Magnoliopsida > Brassicales > Brassicaceae > Cochlearia > Cochlearia excelsa. The sequence goes on along the minus strand of OY748327.1, from coordinate 29,160,392 downwards.
ACTCATGTTGCATGAAATTTAGTTTAGAGTCCTAGAAACGCGTTGTTAGATGTTTCATAAGTTCGTCAAACTAGTAAAAAGCTCATTGAGACACTTATAAGCACTCATGTTGCATGAAACTTGGTTTAGAGTCCTAGAAACGCGTTGTTAGATGTTTCATAAGTTCGTCAAACTTGTACAAAGCTCATTGAGACGCTTATAAGCACTCATGTTGCATGAAACTTGGTTTAGAGTCCTAGAAACCGCGTTGTTAGATGTTTCATAAGTTCGTCAAACTTGTACAAAGCTCATTGAGACACTTATAAGCACTCGTGTTGCATGAAACTTCGTTTAGAATCTTAGAAACCGTGTTGTTAGATGTTTCATAAGTTCGTTAAACTAGTACAACGCTTATTGAGACACATATAAGCACTCATGTTGCATGAAACTTGGTTTAGAGTCCTAGAAACCGCGTTGTTAGATGTTTCATATGTTCGTCAAACTAGTACAAAGCTCATTGAGACACTTATAAGCACTCATGTTGCATGAAACTTTGTTTAGAGTCCTAGAAACGCGTTGTTAGATGTTTCATAAGTTCGTCAAACAAGTACAAAGCTCATTGAGACACTTATAAGCACTCATGTTGCATGAAACTTGGTTTAGAGTCCTAGAAACTGCGTTGTTAGATGTTTCATAATTTCGTCAAACTAGTACAAAGCTCATTGAGACACATATAAGCACTCATGTTGCATGAATCTTGGTTTAAAGTCCTAGAAACCGCGTTGTTAGTTGTTTCATATGTTCGTCAAACTTGTACAAAGCTCATTGAGACACTTATAAGCACTCATGTTGCATGAAACTTGGTTTAGAGTCCTAGAAACGCGTTGTTAGACGTTTCATAAGTTCGTTAAACTAGTACAAAGCTCATTGAGACACTTATAAGCCCTCATGTTGCATGAAACTTGGTTTAGAGTCCTAGAAACGAGTTGTTAGACGTTTCATAAGTTCGTAAAACTTGTACAAAGCTCATTGAGACACTTATAAGCACTCATGTTGAATCAAACTTGGTTTAGAGTCTTAGAAACGCGTTGTTAGATGTTTCATAAGTTCGTCAAACTAGTACAAAGCTCATTGAGACACTTATAAGCACTCATGTTGTATGAAACTTGGTTTAGAGTCCTAGAAACGCGTTGTTAGATGTTTCATAAGTTCGTCAAACAAGTACAAAGCTCATTGAGACACTTATAAGCACTCATGTTGCATGAAACTTGGTTTAGAGTCCTAGAAACTGCGTTGTTAGATGTTTCATAATTTCGTCAAACTAGTACAAAGCTCATTGAGACACATATAAGCACTCATGTTGCATGAATCTTGGTTTAAAGTCCTAGAAACCGCGTTGTTAGTTGTTTCATATGTTCGTCAAACTTGTACAAAGCTCATTGATACACTTATAAGCACTCATGTTGCATGAAACTTGGTTTAGAGTCCTAGAAACGCGTTGTTAGACGTTTCATAAGTTCGTTAAACTAGTACAAAGCTCATTGAGACACTTATAAGCCCTCATGTTGCATGAAACTTGGTTTAGAGTCCTAGAAACGAGTTGTTAGACGTTTCATAAGTTCGTAAAACTTGTACAAAGCTCATTGAGACACTTATAAGCACTCATGTTGAATCAAACTTGGTTTAGAGTCTTAGAAACGTGTTGTTAGATGTTTCATAAGTTCGTCAAACTAGTACAAAGCTCATTGAGACACTTATAAGCACTCATGTTGTATGAAACTTGGTTTAGAGTCCTAGAAATGCGTTGTTAGACGTTTCATAAGTTTGTCAAACTAGTACAAAGCTCATTGAGACACTTATAAGCCCTCATGTTGCATGAAACTTGGTTTAGAGTCCTAGAAACGAGTTGTTAGACGTTTCATAAGTTCGTCAAACTTGTACAAAGCTCATCGAGACACTTATAAGCACTCATGTGGTTTGAAACTTGGTTTAGAGTCCTAGAAACGTGTTGTTCGATGTTTCATAAGTTTGTCAAACTAGTACAAAGCTCATTGAGAAACTTATAAGCACTCATGTTGCAAGAAACTTGGTTTAGAGTCCTAGAAACGAGTTGTTAGATGTTTCATAAGTTCGTCAAACTAGTACAAAGCTCATTGAGACACTTATAAGCACTCATGTTGAATGAAACTTGGTTTAGAGTCCCAGAAACGTGTTGTTAGATGTTTCATAAGTTCATCAAACTTGTACAAAGCTCATTGAGACACTTATAAACACTCATGTTGCATGAAACTTAGTTTAGAGTCCTAGAAACGCGTTGTTAGATGTTTCATAAGTTCGTCAAACTAGTAAAAAGCTCATTGAGACACTTATAAGCACTCATGTTGCATGAAACTTGGTTTAGAGTCCTAGAAACGCGTTGTTAGATGTTTCATAAGTTCGTCAAACTTGTACAAAGCTCATTGAGACGCTTATAAGCACTCATGTTGCATGAAACTTGGTTTAGAGTCCTAGAAACCGCGTTGTTAGATGTTTCATAAATTCGTCAAACTTGTACAAAGCTCATTGAGACACTTATAAGCACTCGTGTTGCATGAAACTTCGTTTAGAATCTTAGAAACCGCGTTGTTAGATGTTTCATAAGTTCGTTAAACTAGTACAACGCTCATTGAGACATATATAAGCACTCATGTTGCATGAAACTTGGTTTAGAGTCCTAGAAACCGCGTTGTTAGATGTTTCATAAGTTCGTCAAACTAGTACAAAGCTCATTGAGACACTTATAAGCACTCATGTTGCATGAAACTTTGTTTAGAGTCCTAGAAACGCGTTGTTAGATGTTTCATAAGTTCGTCAAACAAGTACAAAGCTCATTGAGACACTTATAAGCACTCATGTTGCATGAAACTTGGTTTAGAGTCCTAGAAACGTGTTGTTCGATGTTTCATAAGTTTGTCAAACTAGTACAAAGCTCGTTGAGACACTTATAAGCACTCATGTTGCATGAAACTTGGTTTAGAGTCCTAGAAACCGCGTTGTTAGTTGTTTCATAAGTTCGTCAAACTAGTACAAAGTTCATTGAGACACTTATAAGCACTCATGTTGAACGAAACTTGGTTTAGAGTCCTAGAAACGCGTTGTTAGATGTTTCATAAGTTCGTCAAACTTGTACAAAGCTCATTTAGACACGTATAAGCATTCATGTTGCATGAAACTTGGTTTAGAGTCCTAGAAACGCGTTGTTCGATGTTTCATAAGTTCGTCAAACTAGTACAAAGCTCATTGAGACACTTATAAGCACTCATGTTGCATGAAACTTGGTTTAGAGTCCTAGAAACGTGTTGTTAGATGTTTCATAAGTTCTTCAAACTAGTACAAAGCTCATTGAGACACTTATAAGCACTCATGTTGAACGAAACTTGGTTTAGAGTCCTAGAAACGCGTTGTTAGATGTTTCATAAGTTCGTCAAACTTGTACATAGCTCATTTAGACACTTATAAGCACTCATGTTGCATAAAACTTGGTTTAGAGTCCTAGAAACCGCGTTGTTAGATGTTTCATAAGTTTTTCAAACTTGTACAAAGCTCATTGAGACACCTATAAGCACTCATGTTGCATGAAACTTGGTTTAGAGTCTTAGAAATCGCGTTGTTAGATGTTTCATAAGTTCGTCAAACCAGTAAAAACCTCATTGAGACATTTATAAGCACTCATGTTGCATGAAACTTGGTGTAGAGTCCTAGAAACGCGTTGTTAGATGTTTCATAAGTTCGTCAAACTTGTACAAAGCTCATTGAGACACTTATAAGCCCTCATGTTGCATGAAACTTGGTTTAGAGTCCTAGAAACGCGTTGTTAGATGTTTCATAAGTTCGTCAAACAAGTACAAAGTTCATCGAGACACTTATAAGAATTCATGTATCATGAAACTTGGTTTAGAGTCCTAGAAACGCGTTGTTAGATGTTTCATAAATTTGTCAAACTTGTACAAAGCTCATCGAGACACTTATAAGCACTCATGTGGAATGAAACTTGGTTTAGAGTCCTAGAAACGTGTTGTTCGATGTTTCATAAGTTTGTCAAACTAGTACAAAGCTCGTTGAGACACTTATAAGCACTCATGTTGCATGAAACTTGGTTTAGAGTCCTAGAAACGAGTTGTTAGATGTTTCATAAGTTCGTCAAACTAGTACAAAGCTCATTCAGACACTTATAAGCACTCATGTTGAATGAAACTTGGTTTAGAGTCCTAGAAACGCGTTGTTAGATGTTTCATAAGTTCATCAAACTTGTACAAAGCTCATTGAGACACTTATAAACACTCATGTTGCATGAAACTTAGTTTAGAGTCCTAGAAACGCGTTGTTAGATGTTTCATAAAATCGTCAAACTAGTAAAAAGCTCATTGAGACACTTATAAGAACTCATGTTGCATGAAACTTGGTTTAGAGTCCTAGAAACGCGTTGTTAGATGTTTCATAAGTTCGTCAAACTAGTACAAAGGTCATTGAGACACTTATAAGCACTCGTGTTGTATGAAACTTGGTTTAGCGTCCTAGAAATGCATTGTTAAATGTTTCATAAGTTTGTCAAACTAGTACAAAGCTCATTGAGACAATTATAAACACTCATGTTGCATGAAACTTGGTTTAGAGTCCTAGAAACGCGTTGTTAGATATTTCATAAGTTCGTCAAACTAGTACAAAGCTCATTGAGACACTTATAAGCACTCATGTTGAATGAAACTTGGTTTAGAGTCCTAGAAACGCGTTGTTAGATGTTTCATAAGTTCATCAAACTTGTACAAAGCTCATTGAGACACTTATAAACACTCTTGTTGCATGAAACTTAGTTTAGAGTCCTAGAAACACTTTGTTAGATGTTTCATAAGTTCGTCAAACTTGTACAAAGCTCATTGAGACGCTTATAAGCACTCATGTTGCATGATACTTTGTTTAGAGTCCTAGAAATGCGTTGTTAGATGTTTCATAAGTTTTTCAAACTTGTACAAAGCTCCTTGAGACACTTATAAGAACTCATTTTGCATGAAACTTTTTTTAGAGTCCTAGAAACCGCGTTGTTAGATGTTTCAAAAGTTCGTTAAACTAGTACAACGCTCATTGAGACACATATAAGCACTCATGTTGCATGAAACTTGATTTAGAGTCCTAGAAACGCGTTGTTAGATGTTTCTTAAGTTCGTCAAACTTGTACAAAGCTCATTGAGACACTTATAAGCACTCATGTTGTATGAAACATGGTTTAGAGTCCTAGAACCCGCGTTGTTAGATGTTTCATATATTCGTCAAACTAGTCAAAAGCTCATTGAGACACTTATAAGCACTCATGTTGCGTGAAACTTAGTTTAGAGTCCTAGAAACCGCGTTGTTAGATGTTTCATAAGTTCGTCAAACTTGTACAAAGCTCATTGAGACACTTATAAGCACTCATGTTGCATGAAACTTAGTTTAGAGTCTTAGAAACCGCGTTGTTAGATGTTTCATAAGTTCTTCAAATTAGTACAAAGCTCATTGATACACATATAAGCACTCATGTTGCATGAAACTTGGTTTAGAGTCCTAGAAACGCGTTGTTAGATGTTTCATAAGTTCGTCAAACTAGTACAAAGCTCATTGAGACACTTATAAGCACTCATGTTGCATGAAACTTGGTTTAGAGTCCTAGAAACGCGTTGTTAGATGTTTCATAAGTTCGTCAAACTTGTACAAAGCTCATTGAGACGCTTATAAGCACTCATGTTGCATGAAACTTTGTTTAGAGTCCTAGAAATGCGTTGTTAGATGTTTCATAAGTTTGTCAAACTTGTACACAGCTCATTGAGACACTTATAAACACTCATGTTGCATGAAACTTGGTTTAGAGTCCTAGAAACCGTGTTGTTAGATGTTTCATAAGTTCGTCAAACTAGTACAAAGCTCATTGAAACACTTATAAGTACTCATGTTTTATGAAACTTGGTTTAGAGTCCTAGAAAAGCGTTGTTAGATGTTTCATAAGTTCGTCAAACTTGTACAAAGCTCATTGAGACACTTATAAGCACTCATGTTGTATTAAACTTGGTTTAGAGTCCTAGAAACGCATTGTTAAATGTTTCATAAGTTCTTCAAACTAGTACAAAGCTCATTGAGACACTTATAAGCACTCATGTTGAACGAAACTTGGTTTAGAGTCCTAGAAACGCGTTGTTAGATGTTTCATAAGTTCGTCAAACTTGTACAAAGCTCATTTAGACACTTATAAGCATTCATGTTGCATGAAACTTGGTTTAGAGTCCTAGAAACGCGTTGTTCGATGTTTCATAAGTTCGTCAAACTAGTACAAAGCTCATTGAGACACTTATAAGCACTCATGTTGCATGAAACTTGGTTTAGAGTCCTAGAAACGTGTTGTTAGATGTTTCATAAGTTCGTCAAACTAGTACAAAGCTCATTGAGACACTTATAAGCACTCATGTTGAACGAAACTTGGTTTAGAGTCCTAGAAACGCGTTGTTAGATGTTTCATAAGTTCGTCAAACTTGTACAAAGCTCATTTAGACACTTATAAGCACTCATGTTTCATGAAACTTGGTTTAGAGTCCTAGAAACCGCGTTGTTAGATGTTTCATAAGTTTTTCAAACTTGTACAAAGCTCATTGAGACACTTATAAGTACTCATGTTTTATGAAACTTGGTTTAGAGTCCTAGAAAAGCGTTGTTAGATGTTTCATAAGTTCGCCAAACTTGTACAAAGCTCATTGAGACACTTATAAGCACTCATGTTGTATTAAACTTGGTTTAGAGTCCTAGAAACGCATTGTTAAATGTTTCATAAGTTCTTCAAACTAGTACAAAGCTCATTGAGACACTTATAAGCACTCATGTTGAACAAAACTTGGTTTAGAGTCCCAGAAACGCGTTGTTAGATGTTTCATAAGTTCGTCAAACTTGTACAAAGCTCATTTAGACACTTATAAGCATTCATGTTGCATGAAACTTGGTTTAGAGTCCTAGAAACGCGTTGTTCGATGGTTCATAAGTTCGTCAAACTACTACAAAGCTCATTGAGACACTTATAAGCACTCATGTTGCATGAAACTTGGTTTAGAGTCTTAGAAATCGCGTTGTTAGATGTTTCATAAGTTCGTCAAACCAGTACAAAGCTCATTGAGACATTTATAAGCACTCATGTTGCATGAAACTTGGTGTAGAGTCCTAGAAACGCGTTGTTAGATGTTTCATAAGTTCGTCAAACTTGTACAAAGCTCATTGAGACACTTATAAGCACTCATGTTGCATGAAACTTGGTTTAGAGTCCTAGAAACGCGTTGTTAGATGTTTCATAAGTTCGTCAAACAAGTACAAAGTTCATCGAGACACTTATAAGAATTCATGTATCATGAAACTTGTTTTAGAGTCCAAAAAATGTGTTGTTAGATGTTTCATAAATTCGTCAAACTAGTACAACGCTCATTGAGACACATATAAGCACTCATGTTGCATGAAACTTGATTTAGAGTCCTAGAAACGCGTTGTTAGATGTTTCATAAGTTCGTCAAACTTGTACAAAGCTCATTGAGACACTTATAAGCACTCATGTTGTATGAAACTTGGTTTAGAGTCCTAGAACCCGTGTTGTTAGATGTTTCATATATTCGTCAAACTAGTCAAAAGCTCATTGAGACACTTATAAGCACTCATGTTGCGTGAAACTTAGTTTAGAGTCCTAGAAACCGCGTTGTTAGATGTTTCATAAGTTCGTCAAACTTGTACAAAGCTCATTGAGACACTTATAAGCACTCATGTTGCATGAAACTTGGTTTAGAGTCCTAGAAACGCGTTGTTAGATGTTTCATAAGTTCTTCAAACTAGTATAAAGCTCATTGATACACATATAAGCACTCATGTTGCATGAAACTTGGTTTAGAGTCCTAGAAACGCGTTGTTAGATGTTTCATAAGTTCGTCAAACTAGTACAAAGCTCAGTGAGACACTTATAAGCACTCATGTTGCATGAAACTTGGTTTAGAGTCCTAGAAACGCGTTGTTAGATGTTTCATAAGTTCGTCAAACAAGTACAAAGCTCATTGAGACACTTATGAGCACTCATGTTGCATGAAACTTGGTTTAGGGTCCTAGAAACTGCGTTGTTAGATGTTTCATAAGTTCGTCAAACTAGTACAAAGCTCATTGAGACACTTATAAGCACTCATGTTGCATGAAACTTGGTTTAGAGTCCTAGAAACGCTTTGTTAGATGTTTCATAAGTTCGTCAAACTTGTACAAAGCTCATTGAGACGCTTATAAGCACTCATGTTGCATGAAACTTTGTTTAGAGTCCTAGAAATGCGTTGTTAGATGTTTCATAAGTTTGTCAAACTTGTACACAGCTCATTGAGACACTTATAAACACTCATGTTGCATGAAACTTGGTTTAGAGTCCTAGAAACCGTGTTGTTAGATGTTTCATAAGTTCGTCAAACTAGTACAAAGCTCATTGAAACACTTATAAGTACTCATGTTTTATGAAACTTGGTTTAGAGTCCTAGAAAAGCGTTGTTAGATGTTTCATAAGTTCGTCAAACTTGTACAAAGCTCATTGAGACACTTATAAGCACTCATGTTGTATTAAACTTGGTTTAGAGTCCTAGAAACGCATTGTTAAATGTTTCATAAGTTCTTCAAACTAGTACAAAGCTCATTGAGACACTTATAAGCACTCATGTTGAACGAAACTTGGTTTAGAGTCCTAGAAACGCGTTGTTAGATGTTTCATAAGTTCGTCAAACTTGTACAAAGCTCATTTAGACACTTATAAGCATTCATGTTGCATGAAACTTGGTTTAGAGTCCTAGAAACGCGTTGTTCGATGTTTCATAAGTTCGTCAAACTAGTACAAAGCTCATTGAGACACTTATAAGCACTCATGTTGCATGAAACTTGGTTTAGAGTCCTAGAAACGTGTTGTTAGATGTTTCATAAGTTCGTCAAACTAGTACAAAGCTCATTGAGACACTTATAAGCACTCATGTTGAACGAAACTTGGTTTAGAGTCCTAGAAAAGCGTTGTTAGATGTTTCATAAGTTCGTCAAACTTGTACAAAGCTCATTTAGACACTTATAAGCACTCATGTTTCATGAAACTTGGTTTAGAGTCCTAGAAACCGCGTTGTTAGATGTTTCATAAGTTTTTCAAACTTGTACAAAGCTCATTGAGACACTTATAAGTACTCATGTTTTATGAAACTTGGTTTAGAGTCCTAGAAAAGCGTTGTTAGATGTTTCATAAGTTCGCCAAACTTGTACAAAGCTCATTGAGACACTTATAAGCACTCATGTTGTATTAAACTTGGTTTAGAGTCCTAGAAACGCATTGTTAAATGTTTCATAAGTTCTTCAAACTAGTACAAAGCTCATTGAGACACTTATAAGCACTCATGTTGAACAAAACTTGGTTTAGAGTCCCAGAAACGCGTTGTTAGATGTTTCATAAGTTCGTCAAACTTGTACAAAGCTCATTTAGACACTTATAAGCATTCATGTTGCATGAAACTTGGTTTAGAGTCCTAGAAACGCGTTGTTCGATGTTTCATAAGTTCGTCAAACTAGTACAAAGCTCATTGAGACACTTATAAGCACTCATGTTGCATGAAACTTGGTTTAGAGTCTTAGAAATCGCGTTGTTAGATGTTTCATAAGTTCGTCAAACCAGTACAAAGCTCATTGAGACATTTATAAGCACTCATGTTGCATGAAACTTGGTGTAGAGTCCTAGAAACGCGTTGTTACATGTTTCATAAGTTCGTCAAACTTGTACAAAGCTCATTGAGACACTTATAAGCACTCATGTTGCATGAAACTTGGTTTAGAGTCCTAGAAACGCGTTGTTAGATGTTTCATAAGTTCGTCAAACAAGTACAAAGTTCATCGAGACACTTATAAGAATTCATGTATCATGAAACTTGTTTTAGAGTCCAAAAAATGCGTTGTTAGATGTTTCATAAATTCGTCAAACTAGTACAACGCTCATTGAGACACATATAAGCACTCATGTTGCATGAAACTTGATTTAGAGTCCTAGAAACGCGTTGTTAGATGTTTCATAAGTTCGTCAAACTTGTACAAAGCTCATTGAGACACTTATAAGCACTCATGTTGTATGAAACTTGGTTTAGAGTCCTAGAACCCGTGTTGTTAGATGTTTCATATATTCGTCAAACTAGTCAAAAGCTCATTGAGACACTTATAAGCACTCATGTTGCGTGAAACTTAGTTTAGAGTCCTAGAAACCGCGTTGTTAGATGTTTCATAAGTTCGTCAAACTTGTACAAAGCTCATTGAGACACTTATAAGCACTCATGTTGCATGAAACTTGGTTTAGAGTCCTAGTAACGCGTTGTTAGATGTTTCATAAGTTCTTCAAACTAGTATAAAGCTCATTGATACACATATAAGCACTCATGTTGCATGAAACTTGGTTTAGAGTCCTAGAAACGCGTTGTTAGATGTTTCATAAGTTCGTCAAACTAGTACAAAGCTCAGTGAGACACTTATAAGCACTCATGTTGCATGAAACTTGGTTTAGAGTCCTAGAAACGCGTTGTTAGATGTTTCATAAGTTCGTCAAACAAGTACAAAGTATTGAGACACTTATGCTCATTGAGACTTGGTTTAGGGTCTAGAAACTGCGTTGTTATGTTTCATAAGTTCGTCACTAGTACAAAGCTCATTGAGACACTTATAAGCATCATGTTGCAAACTTGGTTTAGTTAGAAACGCTTTGTTAGATGTCATAAGTTCTAAACTCGAAATGCTCATTGAGACGCTTATAATCACTCATGTTAGAAACTGTTTAGAGTCAGAAATGCGTTGTTAAGTTTCATAAGTCAAACTAACAAAGCTTTGAGACACTATAAGCACTCATGTTGCAGAAACTTGTAGAGTCCTAAACGCTTTGTTAGATTTTCATAAGTTCGTCAAACTCGACAATGTTTAGACGCTTATAATCACTCATGTTCTGAAACTGTTTAGTTAGAAATGCGTTGTTATGTTTCAAGTGTTAATTTTAGGAGAGTATAAACATTTGAGAGTTTATGTTCTTGAGTTCAGAAGAACAAGAACAAGAGAGAGAATAGAGAGAGAGAGAGTTTAATCGGAAAAGAGTATGTGAGATTAATTGATTTTTGTGTTGTTACAAGACAATATAAATACAAGAGATATCGCCTAAAATAGCATCTAAAGTATATGCTAAAACCGTCCACATCTTCCTTGGTTAGCCGCGCCAAACGTCGCTCTCACCCTTGGAGCCGCGCCTCCTTAAGAAGACCCGTGATCGTACAGACAGTGTGGACTACACGCTCCTTAAGTCAACATGTGACTTGTACGGACGGCGTGTGATGCACTTGCCCAACGGCTCTTTTGTGCAACGACTCTTTTCCTTCTAGATGCTTCTCTTGTTTCTTTGTCTTCTTTGTAACGGTAACAAGAGATAGCTTGTGTCCTTTGCCTTTGACCACAAGCTAGGTCTTTGCCTTGGTGAACAGGTGTGTCCGGGCAAAGCCTTGGTCTCTTTTTTAACACTCCCCCGCAAGCTTAGCCTAATGCAATGGCTAAGATTGGAACCCGCATAACCTTGCCTCGTTAAAAACCTTGGTGAGAAAACCACTTGGGATAAAACTCACCTAAGGGAAAAGAGTACAAGCTTATGCGGTTGGAGACTTAGGCTTTGGTAGCCCGTGTGAGTCCTAGTCTTGGTAGGATGGACTCACAAATCTTCAAGCTTGCTGATTTGGTGAAGATGTCCGCAAGTTGGTCTTCACTTTTGGTGTAGCACGGTAAGATGGTCCCTTTGACAATTTGTTCTCTAACCTTGTGACAATCCACCTCTATGTGCTTGGTCCGTTCATGGAAGACCGAGTTGGTTGCTATGTGGATGGCCGCTTGGTTATCACAATGCATGGTCATTGGTGCTTCAATCTTGAAACCCAAATCCCCTAGCAAGTTCTTTAGCCACATGAGTTCTTGAGTTAGCTTCCTCATGGCTCTATACTCGGCTTCGGCGGTTGAGCAAGACACTATCTTTTGCTTCTTTGTCTTCCATGTGACAAGGTTGCCTCCAATGAAAGTACAATACCCGGTTTTTGACCGCCTGACTTCTAGGTTCCCGGCATAGTCCGCGTCACAATACCCAATCACCTCCGTGCTTTTGTTGCAACCCATCCATATACCCAAGCTTGAAGTTCCCTTATCGTATCCCAAGTTCCTCATGATCATGTTCCAATGATGTTGCTTCGTCCTTTGCATATGTTGGGAGACTTGATTCACGGCAAAGCATAGATCCGGTCTAGTGATGGTAAGGTAAATGAGCTTTCCCACTAGCCATCTATATAGCATAGGGTCTTTGTATGGTTGATCGTGTTCACTACCCTCTTGAATGGTCTTGTAGCCGTCTTCCGTCTTCAAGAGGTGTCTTGGCCACCTTGGTACCTGCCATATTGACAACACTTAAAACATCATGGGTGTACTTCCTTTGGGAGAGAAATAGACCTTCCTTTGATCTACATACTTCAATCCCAAGGAAGTACTTAAGCAAACCGAGATCTTTAATATCAAATTTGGACTTAAGAAAAGACTTGGTTTCTTGAATACCTCCCTTGTTGTTTCCGGAGATGATGATGTCATCTACGTATACAAGTACTACTACTATACCTTCTTGGTTTTGTAGTGTGAAGAGTGTGTGTTCGGCTTGTGATCTCTTGAATCCTCTTGCCATCAATGTTGAGCTAAGATTGTGGTACCAAGCTCTCGGTGATTGCTTGAGACCGTAGATAGCCTTTCTTAACCTTAAGACTTTCCGGGGGTAATCTCTACTCCGGGTGGTGGAGTCATGTACACCTCTTCCTCAAGTTCTCCTTGTATAAAGGTGTTCTTCACATCCATTTGAAAGAGATCCCAAGATAAATTAGTAGCCAAGGATAGAATGACGCTTATAAGCACTCATGTTGCATGAAACTTTGTTTAGAGTCCTAGAAATGCGTTGTTAGATGTTTCATAAGTTTGTCAAACTTGTACAAAGCTCATTGAGACACTTATAAACACTCATGTTGCATGAAACTTGGTTTAGAGTCCTAGAAACCGTGTTGTTAGATGTTTCATAAGTTCGTCAAACTAGTACAAAGCTCATTGAAACACTTATAAGTACTCATGTTTTATGAAACTTGGTTTAGAGTCCTAGAAAAGCGTTGTTAGATGTTTCATAAGTTCGTCAAACTTGTACAAAGCTCATTGAGACACTTATAAGCACTCATGTTGTATTAAACTTGGTTTAGAGTCCTAGAAACGCATTGTTAAATGTTTCATAAGTTCTTCAAACTAGTACAAAGCTCATTGAGACACTTATAAGCACTCATGTTGAACGAAACTTGGTTTAGAGTCCTAGAAACGCGTTGTTAGATGTTTCATAAGTTCGTCAAACTTGTACAAAGCTCATTTAGACACTTATAAGCATTCATGTTGCATGAAACTTGGTTTAGAGTCCTAGAAACGCGTTGTTCGATGTTTCATAAGTTCGTCAAACTAGTACAAAGCTCATTGAGACACTTATAAGCACTCATGTTGCATGAAACTTGGTTTAGAGTCCTAGAAACGTGTTGTTAGATGTTTCATAAGTTCGTCAAACTAGTACAAAGCTCATTGAGACACTTATAAGCACTCATGTTGAACGAAACTTGGTTTAGAGTCCTAGAAACGCGTTGTTAGATGTTTCATAAGTTCGTCAAACTTGTACAAAGCTCATTTAGACACTTATAAGCACTCATGTTTCATGAAACTTGGTTTAGAGTCCTAGAAACCGCGTTGTTAGATGTTTCATAAGTTTTTCAAACTTGTACAAAGCTCATTGAGACACTTATAAGTACTCATGTTTTATGAAACTTGGTTTAGAGTCCTAGAAAAGCGTTGTTAGATGTTTCATAAGTTCGCCAAACTTGTACAAAGCTCATTGAGACACTTATAAGCACTCATGTTGTATTAAACTTGGTTTAGAGTCCTAGAAACGCATTGTTAAATGTTTCATAAGTTCTTCAAACTAGTACAAAGCTCATTGAGACACTTATAAGCACTCATGTTGAACAAAACTTGGTTTAGAGTCCCGAAACGCGTTGTTAGATGTTTCATAAGTTCGTCAAACTTGTACAAAGCTCATTTAGACACTTATAAGCATTCATGTTGCATGAAACTTGGTTTAGAGTCCTAGAAACGCGTTGTTCGATGTTTCATAAGTTCGTCAAACTAGTACAAAGCTCATTGAGACACTTATAAGCACTCATGTTGCATGAAACTTGGTTTAGAGTCTTAGAAATCGCGTTGTTAGATGTTTCATAAGTTCGTCAAACCAGTACAAAGCTCATTGAGACATTTATAAGCACTCATGTTGCATGAAACTTGGTGTAGAGTCCTAGAAACGCGTTGTTAGATGTTTCATAAGTTCGTCAAACTTGTACAAAGCTCATTGAGACACTTATAAGCACTCATGTTGCATGAAACTTGGTTTAGAGTCCTAGAAACGCGTTGTTAGATGTTTCATAAGTTCGTCAAACAAGTACAAAGTTCATCGAGACACTTATAAGAATTCATGTATCATGAAACTTGTTTTAGAGTCCAAAAAATGCGTTGTTAGATGTTTCATAAATTCGTCAAACTAGTACAACGCTCATTGAGACACATATAAGCACTCATGTTGCATGAAACTTGATTTAGAGTCCTAGAAACGCGTTGTTAGATGTTTCATAAGTTCGTCAAACTTGTACAAAGCTCATTGAGACACTTATAAGCACTCATGTTGTATGAAACTTGGTTTAGAGTCCTAGAACCCGCGTTGTTAGATGTTTCATATATTCGTCAAACTAGTCAAAAGCTCATTGAGACACTTATAAGCACTCATGTTGCGTGAAACTTAGTTTAGAGTCCTAGAAACCGCGTTGTTAGATGTTTCATAAGTTCGTCAAACTTGTACAAAGCTCATTGAGACACTTATAAGCACTCATGTTGCATGAAACTTGGTTTAGAGTCCTAGAAACGCGTTGTTAGATGTTTCATAAGTTCTTCAAACTAGTATAAAGCTCATTGATACACATATAAGCACTCATGTTGCATGAAACTTGGTTTAGAGTCCTAGAAACGCGTTGTTAGATGTTTCATAAGTTCGTCAAACTAGTACAAAGCTCGGTGAGACACTTATAAGCACTCATGTTGCATGAAACTTGGTTTAGAGTCCTAGAAACGCGTTGTTAGATGTTTCATAAGTTCGTCAAACAAGTACAAAGCTCATTGAGACACTTATGAGCACTCATGTTGCATGAAACTTGGTTTAGGGTCCTAGAAACTGCGTTGTTAGATGTTTCATAAGTTCGTCAAACTAGTACAAAGCTCATTGAGACACTTATAAGCACTCATGTTGCATGAAACTTGGTTTAGAGTCCTAGAAACGCTTTGTTAGATGTTTCATAAGTTCGTCAAACTCGTACAATGCTCATTGAGACGCTTATAATCACTCATGTTGCATGAAACTTTGTTTAGATTCCTAGAAATGCGTTGTTAGATGTTTCATAAGTGTTAATTTTAGGAGAGTATAAACGAGATTTGAGAGTTTATGTTCTTGAGTTCATGAAGAACATCAAGAACAAGAGAGAGAGAATAGAGAGAGAGAGAGTTTAATCGGAAAAGAGTATGTGAGATTAATTGATTTTTGTGTTGTTACAAGACAATATAAATACAAGAGATATCGCCTAAAATAGCATCTAAAGTATATGCTAAAACCGTCCACATCTTCCTTGGTTAGCCGCGCCAAACGTCGCTCTCACCCTTGGAGCCGCGCCTCCTTAAGAAGACCCGTGATCGTACGGACGGTGTGGACTACACGCTCCTTAAGTCAACATGTGACTTGTACGGACGGCGTGTGATGCACTTGCCCAACGGCTCTTTTGTGCAACGACTCTTTTCCTTCTAGATGCTTCTCTTGTTTCTTTGTCTTCTTTGTAACGGTAACAAGAGATAGCTTGTGTCCTTTGCCTTTGACCACAAGCTAGGTCTTTGCCTTGGTGAACAGTGTGTCCGGGCAAAGCCTTGGTCTCTTTTTTAACACTCCCCCGCAAGCTTAGCCTAATGCAATGGCTAAGATTGGAACCCGCATAACCTTGCCTCGTTAAAAACCTTGGTGAGAAAACCACTTGGGATAAAACTCACCTAAGGGAAAAGAGTACAAGCTTATGCGGTTGGAGACTTAGGCTTTGGTAGCCCGTGTGAGTCCTAGTCTTGGTAGGATGGACTCACAAATCTTCAAGCTTGCTGATTTGGTGAAGATGTCCGCAAGTTGGTCTTCACTTTTGGTGTAGCACGGTAAGATGGTCCCTTTGACAATTTGTTCTCTAACCTTGTGACAATCCACCTCTATGTGCTTGGTCCGTTCATGGAAGACCGAGTTGGCTGCTATGTGGATGGCCGCTTGGTTATCACAATGCATGGTCATTGGTGCTTCAATCTTGAAACCCAAATCCCCTAGCAAGTTCTTTAGCCACATGAGTTCTTGAGTTAGCTTCCTCATGGCTCTATACTCGGCTTCGGCGGTTGAGCAAGACACTATCTTTTGCTTCTTTGTCTTCCATGTGACAAGGTTGCCTCCAATGAAAGTACAATACCCGGTTTTTGACCGCCTGACTTCTAGGTTCCCGGCATAGTCCGCGTCACAATACCCAATCACCTCCGTGCTTTTGTTGCAACCCATCCATATACCCAAGCTTGAAGTTCCCTTATCGTATCCCAAGTTCCTCATGATCATGTTCCAATGATGTTGCTTCGTCCTTTGCATATGTTGGGAGACTTGATTCACGGCAAAGCATAGATCCGGTCTAGTGATGGTAAGGTAAATGAGCTTTCCCACTAGCCATCTATATAGCATAGGGTCTTTGTATGGTTGATCGTGTTCACTACCCTCTTGAATGGTCTTGTAGCCGTCTTCCGTCTTCAAGAGGTGTCTTGGCCACCTTGGTACCTGCCATATTGACAACACTTAAAACATCATGGGTGTACTTCCTTTGGGAGAGAAATAGACCTTCCTTTGATCTACATACTTCAATCCCAAGGAAGTACTTAAGCAAACCGAGATCTTTAATATCAAATTTGGACTTAAGAAAAGACTTGGTTTCTTGAATACCTCCCTTGTTGTTTCCGGAGATGATGATGTCATCTACGTATACAAGTACTACTACTATACCTTCTTGGTTTTGTAGTGTGAAGAGTGTGTGTTCGGCTTGTGATCTCTTGAATCCTCTTGCCATCAATGTTGAGCTAAGATTGTGGTACCAAGCTCTCGGTGATTGCTTGAGACCGTAGATAGCCTTTCTTAACCTTAAGACTTTCCCGGGGGTAATCTCTACTCCGGGTGGTGGAGTCATGTACACCTCTTCCTCAAGTTCTCCTTGTATAAAGGCGTTCTTCACATCCATTTGAAAGAGATCCCAAGATAAATTAGTAGCCAAGGATAGAATGACCCTAACCGTGTGAAGTTTGGCCACCGGTGCAAAGGTATCCAAGTAATCCTCTCCATAGGTTTGAGTGAAGCCTCTTGCCACAAGTCTTGCCTTATGCCTTTCAATATCCCCATTGCTTAGGTACTTGATGGTGAACACGTATCTAGAGCTTACGGTCTTCTTGCCCTTGGGAAGATCAGTTTCATAGAAGGTTTCATTATCTTCCATTGCCTTGTTCTCGGCTCTAACCGCATTGATCCATACTTCTTCCTTCATCGCTTCTTCATATGTCCTTGGTATCACATGTTGATCCATGGCGGTAAGGAAGACTCGGTGTTCCTTGGGAATTCTTGCAAGAGAGCATGTTGCTTGAGTAGGATGGGCCACTGCCTTGCTATTGTAGCAGACCCTTGTGTTTACCCAATTAGATGGATGCTTCTTTACCCTAGTGCTTCTCCTTAGAGTCGGCTCCGGTTGTACACTAGTCGGCTCCGGTGGTACACTTCCTCCTTGACCCACTTCTTGATCATGATCCTCTTGAGCATGTCCTTGGTCTTCTTGTGATGTAGTTTGTTGATGAGCACTTGATTCTCCCCGGACTCATTAGACTCTTGAGGTTCGGAGTTGGCTTGCTCATTGATGTTCTCCCCCTCATGATCAAGATGAGTGGGTTGTTGATTTGGTATGTCTTGGCTTGGCTCTTCTTCAAAGTTCATGCCAAGATTCTTCATTAGGTTCCTTAGGCTTGTGGCTCTATCCGTGACCTTCTCGGGTAAGTCCTTCACACTATCCAAATTCTTGTGTTCATAGAAGCTTTTTGGCTTCAAGGAACTTGACATCTCTTGAGACTATGACCCTTCTTGTCTCGGGTACATAGCATTTGTATCCTTTTTTGTGTGTTGGAGTAGCCTATGAACATAACCTTGATGCTCTTTGCTTCAAGTTTGTTCCTTTGTTCACTAGGCACAAAAACAAAACACACACACCCAAAAACTCTTAGATGGTTAAGAATAGGGTTACTCTTATTCAAAACTTGAAAGGGAGATTGGTTGTTTAAGATTTGAGTAGGGGTTCGGTTGATGAGATAACACGCGGTTAAAACACAATCCGACCAAAACCGTTTTGGGATGTTCATGTGGAACATCATTGACCGTGTGACCTCCATGAGATGCCTATTCTTCCTCTCGGCCACACCGTTTTGTTGCGGTGTATATGGGCATGTGGTTTGGTGAAGAATCCCATGGTTGGCTATGTGTTCTTTGAATGCTCGGCTTGTGTACTCTCCCCCATTATCCGAACTAAAGGTTTTAATCTTAGCATTGTAATGGTTAGTCACATAGTTTTGAAAGTTTTTAAAAGCCTCTAATACCCTATCTTTAGTTTGTAAAAGAGTAACCCAAGTGTATTTAGAGCTTTCATCTATAAATGTGACAAAATAAGCTTGATTATCCCTAGATTTGCAAGGAGAGGACCAAACTTCCGAGTGGACCAATTCAAAAGGTTTGTAACACATTTTGGATTTTGAAAATACGGTTCTACAATGTTTACCCAAAATACAAGCCTCGCAAGTTTGATGATCAAAAACAACATTAGGGATAATAGTTTTTAAAGCATTCAAATGAGGATGACCAAGTCTAAAATGCCAAATAACATTGTTAACCTCGGCTATAACCGATTTAAAAGCATGACAAAGAGAAGTAGAAGTAGAAATAGAGTTTTTGAAATCAAATTCTTCAAGAACATAGAGGTCCCCTCTTGTGACCCCTTTTCCAATGATCTTCTCACTCTTAATATCCTGAAAAATCACATCATTAGGACTGAAAATAACCTTGCAATTCAAATCACAAGCAATGCGTTTAACGGATATAAGATTGGAAGTGAAACTAGGCATATAAAGAGCTTGAGAATCACTATCAAACAACTTAAGATTTCCTAACCCTTCTATAGGAATTTCACTCCCATTTGCAATAATGACATTACCTAGAGCCGGTTTAACATTACTAATTAAATCCAAGTTACTAATCATATGATGAGAAGCACCCGAATCAACAATAATAGGCTTATATGGTTTAATGTCTATGTTTTGAGCACTAAGAGAGTAATAGGGTGAAATACCGGAGCCCTTAAGGGCTTTGATGAGTGCGTCAAGGTACGACTTCCTCACGAACTCGTCCATGTATGGGACAATGGCCGAAGACTCCTCTTCCTTGCCATGGCTTGGTCCGCTTGTACTTGGTATGCTAGTCGAGTCATCGTGAGAGTAGTTGGCCTTGGCATCCTTGAACTTGGCCGGCTTGAGGCTAGGGTGTAGGATCCAACACTTCTCCTTGTTGTGGCCTTTCTTCTTGCAATGTTCACACGTCAAGGCTCTCCTTTCTTCATATGTCTTGGAAGACGGTTTAAAGGCCACCTTGTTTGCGGTCACAAGCTCCTTCTTGCCATCAAATAGTTCAATGGAACCTTGTTCTCTTTGGAGTTGGGCACACACTTCTTCAAGGTTTGGTAGGGTATCGGCTCGGAGGAGGTTCTTAGTAACCTCCTTGTAGCTGCCGTTGAGTGTGAGAAGCAAGCCGAAGACCTTGTCTTGCTCTCTCCTTTCATTTAGCACTTTTGGCTCCACGGTGCTTGGACGGAGCATCTCTAATTCAGCCCAAAGGGACCTAAATTTTCCGAAGTGCTTTGTGAACTCGGTGTCCTCTTGATTGAGATCATTGATAGCTTTCTTGACTTCATAGACTCGACTAAGGTTGGAGACATTGCCGTAGACGGTTTGGAGGGTATCCCACAGTTCCTTGGCATTCTCACAATATGAGTATGCCTCCAAGATAGATGGCTCTAGGGATCCTTGGATGATTCCAAGGACCTTTTGATCTAGCTGAAACCATTTCTCGTCATCGGTGGTGAGCTCTTCATTTCCAAAGTTGAAGTCAACCCCCGGCCACAAAGGGCAATCTTCATTGTTCTTGCCCATAGGAGGTAGTTTATACCTTTTAAGGTAACCGGACAAGGAGTCTTCTTAGATTCTTTGTCTTCCATGGTAAACCGCTTGGATTGAGAATATTTGTCTTGGGTAGATCTCGAGTTTTAAAGGACAAAGGAGATGCCTTTCTTCAAGATCTGGACTTTAAACCTGAGTATGTTGAGCGTGCACGGAAACCAAGGCTAGCCGAGCACCAAGAATCGAGAATAACCGGCACCGAGAGTTTGTTTATCGGGCGCCGAAAAAAGCCCGATGATTCTGTTACCGGGCAACGAAAAATCTCGATGATTTTGTTTACCGGGCAACGGAAAAATCGAGCGCCGAGAATGCCCGAACGCCGAAAGAGGAATGTAGCGGAAAGCGAGATTAGGTTCCGAGCAAGGTTGCTGTGATACCATGTTAATTTTAGGAGAGTATAAACGAGATTTGAGAGTTTATGTTCTTGAGTTCATGAAGAACATCAAGAACAAGAGATAGAGAATAGAGAGAGAGAGAGTTTAATCGGAAAACATATGTGAGATTAATTGATTTTTGTGTTGTTACAAAACAATATAAATACAAGAGATATCGCCTAAAATAGCATCTAAAGTATATGCTAAAACCGTCCACATCTTCCTTGGTTAGCCTCGCCAAACGTCGCTCTCACCCTTGGAGCCGCGCCTCCTTAAGAAGACCCGTGATCGTACGGACGGTGTGTGGACTACACGCTCCTTAAGTCAACATGTGACTTACGGAGGGCGTGTGATGCACTTGCCCAACGGCTCTTTTGTGCAACGGCTCTTTTCCTTCTAGATGCTTCTCTTGTTTCTTTGTCTTCTTTGTAACGGTAACAAGAGATAGCTTGTGTCCTTTGCCTTTGACCACAAGCTAGGTATTTGCCTTGGTGAACAGGTGTGTCCGGGCAAAGCCTTGGTCTCTTTTTTTAAAATAAGTTCGTCAAACTTGTACAAAGCTCATTGAGACACTTAGAAGCATTCATGTTGCATGAAACTTGGTTTAGAGTCCTAGAAAAGCGTTGTTAGATGTTTCATAAGTTCGTCAAACTTGTACAAAGCTAATTGAGACACTTATAAGCACTCATGTTGTATTAAACTTGGTTTAGAGTCCTAGAAACGCATTGTTAAATGTTTCATAAGTTCGTCAAACTAGTACAAAGCTCATTGAGACACTTATAAGCACTCATGTTGAACGAAACTTGGTTTAGAGTCCTAAAACGCGTTGTTAGATGTTTAATAAGTTCGTCAAACTTGTACAAAGCTCATTTAGACACTTATAAGCATTCATGTTGCATGAAACTTAGTTTAGAGTCCTAGAAACCGCGTTGTTAGATGTTTCATAAGTTCGTCAAACTTGTACAAAGCTCATTGAGACACTTATAAGCACTCATGTTGAACGAAACTTGGTTTAGAGTCCTAGAAACGCGTTGTTAGATGTTTCATAAGTTCGTCAAACTTGTACAAAGCTCATTTAGACACTTATAAGCATTCATGTTGCATGAAACTTGGTTTAGAGTCCTATAAACGCGTTGTTAGATGTTTCATAAGTTCGTCAAACTAGTACAAAGCTCATTGAGACACTTATAAGCATTCATGTTGCATGAAACTTGGTTTAGAGTCCTAGAAACGCATTGTTAAATGTTTCATAAGTTCGTCAAACTAGTACAAAGCTCATTGAGACACTTATAAGCACTCATGTTGAACGAAACTTGGTTTAGAGTCCTAAAACGCGTTGTTAGATGTTTAATAAGTTCGTCAAACTTGTACAAAGCTCATTTAGACACTTATAAGCATTCATGTTGCATGAAACTTGGTTTAGAGTCCTAGAAACGCGTTGTTCGATGTTTCATAAGTTCGTCAAACTAGTACAAAGCTCATTGAGACACTTATAAGCACTCATGTTGCATGAAACTTGGTTTAGAGTCCTAGAAACGTGTTGTTAGATGTTTCATAAGTTCATCAAACTAGTACAAAGCTCATTGAGACACTTATAAGCACTCATGTTGAACAAAACTTGGTTTAGAGTTCTAGAAACGCGTTGTTAGATGTTTCATAAGTTCGTCAAACTTGTACAAAGCTCATTTAGACAGTTATAAGCACTCATGTTTCATGAAACTTGGTTTAGAGTCCTAGAAACCGCTTTGATAGATGTTTCATAAGTTTTTCAAACTTGTACAAAGCTCATTGAGACACTTATAAGCACTCATGTTGCATGAAACTTGGTTTAGAGTCTTAGAAATCGCGTTGTTAGATGTTTCATAAGTTCGTCAAAACCAGTACAAAGCTCATTGAGACATTTATAAGCACTCATGTTGCATGAAACATGGTGTAGAGTCCTAGAAACGCGTTGTTAGATGTTTCATAAGTTCGTCAAACTTGTACAAAGCTCATTGTGACACTTATAAGCACTCATGTTGCATGAAACTTGGTTTAGAGTCCTAGAAACGCGTTGTTAGATGTTTCATAAGTTCGTCAAACAAGTACAAAGTTCATCGAGACACTTATAAGAATTCATGTATCATGAAACTTGGTTTAGAGTCCTAGAAACGCGTTGTTAGATGTTTCATAAGTTCGTCAAACTAGTACAACGCTCATTGAGACACATATAAGCACTCATGTTGCATGAAACTTGATTTAGAGTCCTAGAAACGCGTTGTTAGATGTTTCATAAGTTCGTCAAACTTGTACAAAGCTCATTGAGACACTTATAAGCACTCATGTTGTATGAAACTTGGTTTAGAGTCCTAGAACCCGCGTTGTTAGATGTTTCATATATTCGTCAAACTAGTCAAAAGCTCATTGAGACACTTATAAGCACTCATGTTGCGTGAAACTTAGTTTAGAGTCCTAGAAACCGCGTTGTTAGATGTTTCATAAGTTCGTCAAACTTGTACAAAGCTCATTGAGACACTTATAAGCACTCATGTTGAACGAAACTTGGTTTAGAGTCCTAGAAACGCGTTGTTAGATGTTTCATAAGTTCGTCAAACTTGTACAAAGCTCATTTAGACACTTATAAGCATTCATGTTGCATGAAACTTGGTTTAGAGTCCTATAAACGCGTTGTTAGATGTTTCATAAGTTCGTCAAACTAGTACAAAGCTCATTGAGACACTTATAAGCATTCATGTTGCATGAAACTTGGTTTAGAGTCCTAGAAACGTGTTGTTAGATGTTTCATAAGTTCGTCAAACTAGTACAAAGCTCATTGAGACACTTTTAAGCACTCATGTTGAACGAAACTTGGTTTAGAGTCCTAGAAACGCGTTGTTAGATGTTTCATAAGTTCGTCAAACTTGTACAAAGCTCATTTAGACACTTATAAGCACTCATGTTGCATGAAACTTGGTTTAGAGTCCTAGAAAACGCGTTGTTAGATGTTTCATAAGTTTTTCAAACTTGTACAAAGCTCATTGAGACACTTATAAGCACTCATGTTGCATGAAACTTGGTTTAGAGTCTTAGAAATCGCGTTGTTAGATGTTTCATAAGTTCGTCAAACCAGTACAAAGCTCATTGAGACATTTATAAGCACTCATGTTGCATGAAACTTGGTGTAGAGTCCTAGAAACGCGTTGTTAGATGTTTCATAAGTTCGTCAAACTTGTACAAAGCTCATTGAGACACTTATAAGCACTAATGTTGCATGAAACTTGGTTTAGAGTCCTAGAAACGCGTTGTTAGATGTTTCATAGGTTCGTCAAACAAGTACAAAGCTCATTGAGACACTTATAAGCACTCATGTTGAATGAAACTTGGTTTAGAGTCCTAGGAAACGCGTTGTTAGATGTTTCATAAGTTCATCAAACTTGTACAAAGCTCATTGAGACACTTATAAACACTCATGTTGCATGAAACTTAGTTTAGAGTCCTAGAAACGCGTTGTTAGATGTTTCATAAGTTCGTCAAACTAGTAAAAAGCTCATTGAGACACTTATAAGCACTCATGTTGCATGAAACTTGGTTTAGAGTCCTAGAAACGCGTTGTTAGATGTTTCATAAGTTCGTCAAACTTGTACAAAGCTCATTGAGACACTTATAAGCACTCATGTTGTATGAAACTTGGTTTAGAGTCCTAGAACCCGCGTTGTTAGATGTTTCATATATTCGTCAAACTAGTCAAAAGCTCATTGAGACACTTATAAGCACTCATGTTGCGTGAAACTTAGTTTAGAGTCCTAGAAACCGTGTTGTTAGATGTTTCATAAGTTCGACAAACTTGTACAAAGCTCATTGAGACACTTATAAGCACTCATGTTGCATGAAACTTACTTTAGAGTCTTAGAAACCCCGTTGTTAGATTTTTCATAAGTTCTTCAAACAAGTACAAAGCTCATTGATACACATATAAGCACTCATGTTGCATGAAACTTGGTTTAGAGTCCTAGAAACGCGTTGTTAGATGTTTCATAAGTTCGTCAAACAAGTACAAAGCTCATTGAGACACTTATAAGCACTCATGTTGCATGAAACTTGGTTTAGGGTCCTAGAAACTGTGTTGTTAGATGTTTCATAAGTTCGTCAAACTAGTACAAAGCTCATTGAGACACTTATAAGCACTCATGTTGCATGAAACTTGGTTTAGAGTCCTAGAAACGCTTTGTTAGATGTTTCATAAGTTCGTCAAACTTGTACAAAGCTCATTGAGACGCTTATAAGCACTCATGTTGCATGAAACTTTGTTTAAAGTCCTAGAAATGCGTTGTTAGATGTTTCATAAGTTTGTCAAACTTGTACAAAGCTCATTGAGACACTTATAAGCACTCATGTTGCATGAAACTTGGTTTAGAGTCCTAGAAACCGTGTTGTTAGATGTTTCATAAGTTCGTCAAACTAGTACAAAGCTCATTGAAACACTTAGAAGCACTCATGTTGTATGAAACTTGGTTTAGAGTCCTAGAAAAGCGTTGTTAGATGTTTCATAAGTTCGTCAAACTTGTACAAAGCTCATTGAGACACTTATAAGCACTCATGTTGTATTAAACTTGGTTTAGAGTCCTAGAAACGCATTGTTTAATGTTTCATAAGTTCGTCAAACTAGTACAAAGATCATTGAGACACTTATAAGCACTCATGTTGAACGAAACTTGGTTTAGAGTCCTAGAAACGCGTTGTTAGATGTTTCATAAGTTCGTCAAACTTGTACAAAGCTCATTTAGACACTTATAAGCATTCATGTTGCATGAAACTTGGTTTAGAGTTCTAGAAACGCGTTGTTCGATGTTTCATAAGTTCGTCAAACTAGTACAAAGCTCATTGAGACACTTATAAGCATTCATGTTGCATGAAACTTGGTTTAGAGTCCTAGAAACGTGTTGTTAGATGTTTCATAAGTTCGTCAAACTAGTACAAAGCTCATTGAGACACTTATAAGCACTCATGTTGAACGAAACTTGGTTTAGATTCCTAGAAACGTGTTGTTAGATGTTTCATAAGTTCGTCAAACTTGTACAAAGCCCATTTAGACACTTATAAGCACTCATGTTGCATGAAACTTGGTTTAGAGTCTTGGAAACCGCGTTGTTAGATGTTTCATAAGTTTTTCAAACTTGTACAAAGCTCATTGAGACACTTATAAGCACTCATGTTGCATGAAACTTGGTTTAGATTCTTAGAAATCGCGTTGTTAGATGTTTCATAAGTTCGTCAAACCAGTACAAAGCTCATTGAGACATTTATAAGCACTCATGTTGCATGAAACTTGGTGTAGAGTCCTAGAAACGCGTTGTTAGATGTTTAATAAGTTCGTCAAACTTGTACAAAGCTCATTGAGACACTTATAAGCACTCATTTTGCAAGAAACTTGGTTTAGTGTCCTAGAAACGCGTTGTTAGATGTTTCATAAGTTCGTCAAACAAGTACAAAGCTCATTGAGACACTTATAAGCACTCATGTTGCATGAAACTTGGTTTAGGGTCCTAGAAACTGCGTTGTTAGATGTTTCATAAGTTCGTCAAACTAGTACAAAGCTCATTGAGACACTTATAAGCACTCATGTTGCATGAAACTTGGCTTAGAGTCCTAGAAACGCTTTGTTAGATGTTTCATAAGTTCGTCAAACTTGTACAAAGCTCATTGAGACGCTTATAAGCACTCATGTTGCATGAAACTTTGTTTAGAGTCCTAGAAATTCGTTGTTAGATGTTTCATAAGTTTGTCAAACTTGTACAAAGCTCATTGAGACACTTATAAGCACTCATGTTGCATGAAACTTGGTTTAGAGTCCTAGAAACCGTGTTGTTAGATGTTTCATAAGTTCGTCAAACTAGTACAAAGCTCATTGAAACACTTAGAAGCATTCATGTTGTATGAAACTTGGTTTAGAGTCCTAGAAAAGCGTTGTTAGATGTTTCATAAGTTCGTCAAACTTGTACAAAGCTCATTGAGACACTTATAAGCACTCATGTTGTATTAAACTTGGTTTAGAGTCCTATAAACGCATTGTTTAATGTTTCATAAGTTCTTCAAACTAGTGCAAAGCTCATTGAGACACTTATAAACACTCATGTTGAAAGAAACTTGGTTTAGAGTCCTAGAAACGCGTTGTTAGATGTTTCATAAGTTCGTCAAACTTGTACAAAGCTCATTTAGACACTTATAAGCATTCATGTTGCATGAAACTTGGTTTAGAGTCCTAGAAACGCGTTGTTCGATGTTTCATAAGTTCGTCAAACTAGTACAAAGCTCATTGAGACACTTATAAGCACTCATGTTGCATGGAACTTGGTTTAGAGTCCTAGAAACGTGTTGTTAGATGTTTCATAAGTTCGTCAAACTAGTACAAAGCTCATTGAGCCACTTATAAACACTCATGTTGAACGAAACTTGGTTTAGAGTCCTAAAAACGCGTTGTTAGATGTTTCATAAGTTCGTCAAACTTGTACAAAGCTCATTTAGACACTTATAAGCACTCATGTTGCATGAAACTTGGTTTAGAGTCCTAGAAACCGCGTTGTTAGATGTTTCATATGTTTTTCAAACTTGTACAAAGCTCATTGAGACACTTATAAGCACTCATGTTGCATGAAACTTGGTTTAGAGTCTTAGATATCGCGTTGTTAGATGTTTCATAAGTTCGTCAAACCAGTACAAAGCTCATTGAGACATTTATAAGCACTCATGTTGCATGAAACTTGGTGTAGAGTCCTAGAAACGCGTTGTTAGATGTTTCATAAGTTCGTCAAACTTGTACAAAGCTCATTGAGACACTTATAAGCACTCATGTTGCATGAAACTTGGTTTAGAGTCCTAGAAACGCGTTGTTAGATGTTTCATAAGTTCGTCTAACAAGTACAAAGTTCATCGAGACACTTATAAGAATTCATGTATCATGAAACTTGGTTTAGAGTCCTTGAAACGCGTTGTTAGATGTTTCATAAGTTTGTCAAACTAGTACAACGCTCATTGAGACACATATAAGTACTCATGTTGCATGAAACTTGATTTAGAGTCCTAGAAACGCGTTGTTAGATGTTTCATAAGTTCGTCAAACTTGTACAAAGCTCATTGAGACACTTATAAGCACTCATGTTGTATGAAACTTGGTTTAGAGTCCTAGAACCCGCGTTGTTAGATGTTTCATATATTCGTCAAACTAGTCAAAAGCTCATTGAGACACTTATAAGCACTCATGTTGCGTGAAACTTAGTTTAGAGTCCTAGAAACCGCGTTGTTAGATGTTTCATAAGTTCGTCAAACTTGTACAAAGCTCATTGAGACACTTATAAGCACTCATTTTGCATGAAACTTAGTTTAGAGTCTTAGAAACCGCGTTGTTAGATGTTTCATAAGTTCTTCAAACTAGTACAAAGCTCATTGATACACATATAAGCACTCATGTTGCATGAAATTGGTTTAGAGTCCTAGAAACGCGTTGTTAGATGTTTCATAAGTTCGTCAAACTAGTACAAAACTCATTGAGACACTTATAAGCACTCATGTTGCATGAAACTTGGTTTAGATTCCTAGAAACGCGTTGTTAGATGTTTCATAAGTTCGTCAAACAAGTACAAAGCTCATTGAGACACTAATAAGCACTCATGTTGCATGAAACTTGGTTTAGGGTCCTAGAAACTGCGTTGTTAGATGTTTCATAAGTTCGTCAAACTAGTACAAAGCTCATTGAGACACTTATAAGCACTCATGTTGCATGAAACTTGGTTTAGAGTCCTAGAAACGCTTTGTTAGATGTTTCATAAGTTCGTCAAACTTCTACAAAGCTCATTGAGACGCTTATAAGCACTCATGTTGCATGAAACTTTGTTTAGAGTCCTAGAAATGCGTTGTTAGATGTTTCATAAGTTTGTCAAACTTCTACAAAGCTCATTGAGACACTTATAAGCACTCATGTTGCATGAAACTTGGTTTAGAGTCCTAGAAACCGTGTTGTTAGATGTTTCATAAGTTCTTCAAACTAGTACAAAGCTCATTGAAACACTTAGAAGCACTCATGTTGTATGAAACTTGGTTTAGAGTCCTAGAAAAGCGTTGTTAGATGTTTTATAAGTTCGTCAAACTTGTACAAAGCTCATTGAGACACTTATAAGCACTCATGTTGTATTAAACTTGGTTTAGAGTCCTAGAAACGCATTGTTAAATGTTTCATAAGTTCGTCAAACTAGTACAAAGCTCATTGAGACACTTATAAGCACTCATGTTGAACGAAACTTGGTTTAGAGTCCTAGAAACGCGTTGTTAGATGTTTCATAAGTTCGTCAAACTTGTACAAAGCTCATTTAGACACTTATAAGCATTCATGTTGCATGAAACTTGGTTTAGAGTCCTAGAAACGCGTTGTTCGATGTTTCATAAGTTCGTCAAACTACTACAAAGCTCATTGAGACACTTATAAGCACTCATGTTGGATGAAACTTGGTTTAGAGTCCTAGAAACGTGTTGTTAGATGTTTCATAAGTTCGTCAAACTAGTACAAAGCTCATTGAGACACTTATAAGCACTCATGTTGAACGAAACTTGGTTTAGAGTCCTAGAAACGTGTTGTTAGATGTTTCATAAGTTCGTCAAACTTGTACAAAGCTCATTTAGACACTTATAAGCACTCATGTTACATGAAACTTGGTTTAGAGTCCTAGAAACCGCGTTGTTAGATGTTTCATAAGTTTTTCAAACTTGTACAAAGCTCATTGAGACACTTATAAGCACTCATGTTGCATGAAACATGGGTTAGAGTCTTAGAAATCACGTTGTTAGATGTTTCATAAGTTCGTCAAACCAGTACAAAGCTCATTGAGACATTTATAAGCACTCATGTTGCATGAAACTTGGTGTAGAGTCCTAGAAACGCGTTGTTAGATGTTTCATAAGTTCGTCAAACTTGTACAAAGCTCATTGAGACACTTATAAGCACTCATGTTGCATGAAACTTGGTTTAGAGTCCTAGAAACGCGTTGTTAGATGTTTCATAAGTTCGTCAAACAAGTACAAAGTTCATCGAGACACTTATAAGAATTCATGTATCATGAAACTTGGTTTAGAGTCCTAGAAACGTGTTGTTAGATGTTTCATAAGTTCGTCAAACTAGTACAACGCTCATTGAGACACATATAAGCACTCATGTTGCATGAAACTTGATTTAGAGTCCTAGAAACGCGTTGTTAGATGTTTCATAAGTTCGTCAAACTTGTACAAAGCTCATTGAGACACTTATAAGCACTCATGTTGTATGAAACTTGGTTTAGAGTCCTAGAACCCGCGTTGTTAGATGTTTCATATATTCGTCAAACTAGTCAAAAGATCATTGAGACACTTATAAGCACTCATGTTGCGTGAAACTTAGTTTAGAGTCCTAGAAACCGCGTTGTTAGATGTTTCATAAGTTCGTCAAACTTGTACAAAGCCCATTGAGACACTTATAAGCACTCATGTTGCATGAAACTTAGTTTAGAGTCTTAGAAACCGCGTTGTTAGATGTTTCATAAGTTCTTCAAATTAGTACAAAGCTCATTGATACACATATAAGCACTCATGTTGCATGAAACTTGGTTTAGAGTCCTAGAAACGCGTTGTTAGATGTTTCATAAGTTCGTCAAACTAGTACAAAGCTCATTGAGACACTTATAAGCACTCATGTTGCATGAAACTTGGTTTAGAGTCCTAGAAACGCGTTGTTAGATGTTTCATAAGTTCGTCAAACAAGTACAAAGCTCATTGAGACACTTATAAGCACTCATGTTGCATGAAACTTGGTTTAGGGTCCTAGAAACTGCGTTGTTAGATGTTTCATAAGTTCGTCAAACTAGTACAAAGCTCATTGAGACACTTATAAGCACTCATGTTGCATGAAACTTGGTTTAGAGTCCTAGAAACGTTTTGTTAGATGTTTCATAAGTTCGTCAAACTTGTACAAAGTTCATTGAGACGCTTTTAAGCACTCATGTTGCATGAAACTTTGTTTAGAGTCCTAGAAATGCGTTGTTAGATGTTTCATAAGTTCGTCAAACTTGCACAAAGCTCATTTAGACACTTATAAGCATTCATGTTGCATGAAACTTGGTTTAGAGTCCTAGAAACGCGTTGTTCGATGTTTCATAAGTTCGTCAAACTAGTACAAAGCTCATTGAGACACTTATAAGCACTCATGTTGCATGAAACTTGGTTTAGAGTCCTAGAAACCGCGTTGTTAGATGTTTCATAAGTTCGTCAAACTAGTACAAAGCTCATTGAGACACTTATAAGCACTCATGTTGCATGAAACTTTGTTTAGAGTCCTAGAAACGCGTTGTTAGATGTTTCATAATTTCGTCAAACTAGTACAAAGCTCATTGAGACACATATAAGCACTCATGTTGCATGAATCTTGGTCTAAAGTCCTAGAAACCGCGTTGTTAGTTGTTTCCTATGTTCGTCAAACTTGTACAAAGCTCATTGAGACATTTATAAGCACTCATGTTGCATGAAACTTGGTTTAGAGTCCTAGAAACGAGTTGTTAGACGTTTCATAAGTTCGTAAAACTTGTACAAAGCTCATTGAGACACTTATAAGCACTCATGTTGAATCAAACTTGGTTTAGAGTTCTAGAAACGTGTTGTTAGATGTTTCATAAGTTCGTCAAACTAGTACAAAGCTCATTGAGACACTTATCAGCACTCATGTTGGATGAAACTTTGTTTAGAGTCCTAGAAACGTGTTGTTAGATGTTTCATAAGTTCGTCAAACTAGTACAAAGCTCATTGAGACACTTATAAGCACTCATGTTGAACGAAACTTGGTTTAGAGTCCTAGAAACGCGTTGTTAGATGTTTCATAAGTTCGTCAAACTTGTACAAAGCTCATTTAGACACTTATAAGCACTCATGTTGCATGAAACTTGGTTTAGAGTCCTAGAAACCGCGTTGTTAGATGTTTCATAAGTTTTTCAAACTTGTACAAAGCTCATTGAGACACTTATAAGCACTCATGTTGCATGAAACTTGGTTTAGAGTCTTAGAAATCGCGTTGTTAGATGTTTCATAAGTTCGTCAAACCAGTACAAAGCTCATTGAGACATTTATAAGCACTCATGTTGCATGAAACTTGGTGTAGAGTCCTAGAAACGCGTTGTTAGATGTTTCATAAGTTCGTCAAACTTGTACAAAGCTCATTGAGACACTTATAAGCACTCATGTTGCATGAAACTTGGTTTAGAGTCCTAGAAACGCGTTGTTAGATGTTTCATAAGTTCGTCAAACAAGTACAAAGTTCATCGAGACACTTATAAGAATTCATGTATCATGAAACTTGGTTTAGAGTCATAGAAACGTGTTGTTAGATGTTTCATAGGTTCGTCAAACTAGTAAAACGCTCATTGAGACACATATAAGCACTCATGTTGCATGAAACTTGATTTAGAGTCCTAGAAACGCGTTGTTAGATGTTTCATAAGTTCGTCAAACTTGTACAAAGCTCATTGAGACACTTATAAGCACTCATGTTGTATGAAACTTGGTTTAGAGTCCTAGAACCCGCGTTGTTAGATGTTTCATATATTCGTCAAACTAGTCAAAAGATCATTGAGACACTTATAAGCACTCATGTTGCGTGAAACTTGGTTTAGAGTCCTAGAAACGCGTTGTTAGATGTTTCATAAATTTGTCAAACTTGTACAAAGCTCATCGAGACACTTATAAGCACTCATGTGGAATGAAACTTGGTTTAGAGTCCTAGAAACTTGTTGTTCGATGTTTCATAAGTTTGTCAAACTAGTACAAAGCTCGTTGAGACACTTATAAGCACTCATGTTGCATGAAACTTGGTTTAGAGTCCTAGAAACGAGTTGTTAGATGTTTCATAAGTTCGTCAAACTAGTACAAAGCTCATTGAGACACTTATAAGCACTCATGTTGAATAAAACTTGGTTTAGAGTCCTAGAAACGCGTTGTTAGATGTTTCATAAGTTCATCAAACTTGTACAAAGCTCATTGAGACACTTATAAACACTCATGTTGCATGAAACATAGTTTAGAGTCCTAGAAACGCGTTGTTAGATGTTTATAAGTTTGTCAAACTAGTAAAAAGCTCATTGAGACACTTATAAGCACTCATGTTGTATGAAACTTGGTTTAGAGTCCTAGAAACGCGTTGTTAGATGTTTCATAAGTTCGTCAAACTTGTACAAAGCTCATTGAGACACTTATAAGCACTCATGTTGCATGAAACTTGGTTTAGAGTCTTAGAAATCGCGTTGTTAGATGTTTCATAAGTTCGTCAAACCAAGTACAAAGCTCATTGAGACATTTATAAGCACTCATGTTGCATGAAACTTGGTGTAGAGTCCTAGAAACGCGTTGTTAGATGTTTCATAAGTTTTTCAAACTTGTACAAAGCTCATTGAGACACTTATAAGCACTCATGTTGCATGAAACTTGGTTTAGAGTCCTAGAAACGCGTTGTTAGATGTTTCATAAGTTCGTCAAACAAGTACAAAGTTCATCGAGACACTTATAAGAATTCATGTATCATGAAACTTGGTTTGGAGTCCTAGAAACGCGTTGTTAGATGTTTCATAAATTTGTCAAACTTGTACAAAGCTCATCGAGACACTTATAAGCACTCATGTGGAATGAAACTTGGTTTAGAGTCCTAGAAACGCATTGTTAGCGTCGTAGTTGTTGGTTATCCGTGGCTATCCGTGGCTATCCTAGCCACGGAAAGCCACGACTAGCCACGGATGTCATAGCCACGAAATAGCCACGTATATATTCGCGGCTAGATTGCCACAGAATTATTTGTGGCAAAGTCGTGGCTACTGTAGCCACGGAAGCAGTGGTGGCAATTCGTGGCCTTTTTTAGCCACGAAAGTGTTAGTGGCAATTCGTGGCCAAATTTGCCACGGAAGTAGTGGTGGCATTCCGTGGTAATTTTCGCCACGGTAATATTCGTGGCTATTCTTGCTACGAATTTTCCGTGGCAACCGTTGCTACAACCACGATTTATTTTCGTGACAAGGTCGTGGCTGATATTAGCCATGGATGTATTCGTTGCTCTTTCGTGGCTTATTTGCCACAGAATGTTTTGTTGCAAACCGTAGCATTTTGCTACGACTAGCCACGGGTTTTTCGTGGCTTTTCTGCACTGTTGCCACGGAAATTTCCGTGGCTTTACATAATTTTCGAAAAAAAAAATAAATAAAAAAAAATTGAAACTGAAAATATTTTTTATAAAACCTAAACCTGATTCAAAAATAGCATAAATAGTATATGATTATTACAAACATTGTTCAAAATATCATAAATAACAATTTTTCAGTTTTTTAAAACAGAAATCAACCAAGGCGCACTTCTTCCTCTTCCTCTTCATGGCTCTGTTCCTCACCAAACTGATCATCTTCACGCCCTTGGCCTTGATCATTTTCACCGAGCTGATCTTCACGGTTTACACTCGGTGCAAACTCTGGACTGGTGTTAGGTGTGGTGTTTGAAGAAGCCTGCATGAGGAGAAGGGGTGGCATATGGATTGTTTGGTTGAGGATTGATCCCGAGATGATCGAGTATTGCCTTCGCGACGCAAGCATTAGGCTCGCGAGGCTAGAATAGCCTGCACGTTTGACTCGAGAGATCCCACCCTCATGTCCATGTCCACAGCCCGAGAGAGGGAAGCTGCTGCCGGTTCAGAAGGTTCGAAAACCTCGAATCGCTTGCTTCCCAAACCGTAAATACGCCCTCGGTTTTGTTTCACTCGCCGCCAACGAATAAGTTAAATTCCAAATAACAAATACATAGACAGAAATTTAAGTTAAAAATAGAAATCAAACTTACCTCCAAATATGCCTTGTTAATCCGCCGCGATGAAGGAGTGGCCTCTTCCTCACCCGTGACCCGTGAAGCCTGTCTCCACATCCGCCACAATTGCCTCCGCCCGACGGTCGACGAACGTGCCATCTTTACGGGTATGAGTCTTGCGTACGAGCTCGATAAATGGTGGTTCAACACCACCATTCTCGTTGCATCTACAAAACGAGAGGACAATATATTAATCTAAGCACAAAAAACATCACAAAGCATTAACAACATCACAAACTATTTATCAAAGTCAAAGGACAGAATATTAATCTAAGCACAAAAACAGACATTCATGAAAGAGAATACTTTTACCATTTCATAGCCGATCTTGGCAAACCCTACAGGCCCAACACAATGCTTATGCTCACCTAGACCATGAGGATCGACATACGGTTCTCGGAGTTTGTCTTTGACTTCTTCTCGGCAAACATCGTATCCCATTGCTCCTGCATCTGCAGCCAAGCATCATCGGATATGAAACTTGGCTTCTTGTTGCCTCTCTTCTTCTTGCCGACTCTGTCACGGATGGATTCCATGCACTCCTTCTTCCACATGAAGTACACCTGGTCATGGTGAGAAGGAGACCAGTAGTAGGCTTGCTGAAAAATGAAAACAAACATTAGAAAAAGTAAACAAAGAAATAAGAGAAATTGAAAGGCATATGGATTATTAACTTACCACAAAGTCTTGCCACCACTCCTCTGCTTTTTCATCCGGAACCATTGACCAGTTCCACCAAGCACCCATGTAGTTAGATTGCCACGTCGTCCTTACCGTTTTGTTCACCTCGGGATCTATCCCAAACCCGCATCATTACAGAACAATTCACATCAATGGCTGAAAATGGACTAAACATTACAGAACAATTCACAACAATTCAAAACATTAAAGAACAATTCACATTACAGAACAATTCACAACAATTGAAAAGAACAATTCACATCAATTCACAACAACATATTTACTTACCAGAGAGCTCCATCAACCTTTTTTTGGATGGAGAACAAGTTGGTTTCTTCTTGCGGTGCATTAAGGAGAGCTTCTAGGCTGAGAGGCGTGGCTGCATTCGAAGAAGAAGAGCCAGGCTTGACTTGCTCTTCCTCTTGAACCAGGTGGATTGGCTGTTGGAGGCCGAGAAGGTGGGGTTAGTGTGGTCTGAATTCTGGTGATGGTCGGCATTGGAGGAGTTATCTCCATCCCGTAGGATGGAGCATGTTGTCCTCTTCCTCTTCCTCTCCCATTTCCTCTTGGAGCCATAACCCGCAAAAATAAAGTAAATAAGGCATCAAAAGTCAAGTAGACAAAGCATCACGATTTAAACAGACCATTCATGAAACAATATCACAAACAAGAGCGAGAGAAAGACATCTAAATCATGAAACTCAACAAAACAGAAGGTAAAACACGAAGAACAAGATGAACACGGTGAAGAAGAATCAAAATCAACAAAATAGAGAGGTAAAACACGATGATTTCGACAAAACGAAGAAACAGAACGGTAAAACACGAAGAACACGATGAACAAGAACACGATGATTTCGGTAAAACACGAAGAACACGACAAAACGATGAAGAAAAACTCGGTGAAACACGAAGAACACGATGATTTCGACAAAACGAAACCCTAAACGACAAAACCCTAAACGACGAAACCCTAAACAACAACGAAACCCTAAAAGACGGATCGATTTCAAAAACTAAACGGTTAAAATGAAGAACAATAAACGGAGAAGAAGAAATGAGGAAGAACTCACCGTAAAACTCACCGATTTGCCGGATTTTGCGAAGAATCGCCGGAGAAGAAGAAAAGGGGATATTATTGTGCGGCTAAGGAAATGAGATCCAGTTTCGCGATGAATTAGGTTAAGCACGTATAGCCACGGATATAACCGTGGCTGTCCGTGGCTATATTTAAAAAAGGCCCAATTGCTTAGGCCCATTCCAAATAACTACGCCATATCCACGGAAAGTCCGTGGCTAATCGTGGCTAATAACATTAAAGCTACGACATTGCCACGAATACTTCCGTGGCTGACACTTAGAAAAATAAACAATTCACGTTTTGAAAGATAATATGAATAGTCACGCATCTTGTCGTGGCTAAACCGTGGCTATGTTTAGTAGCCACCGATTGATTCGTGGCAAAGTCGTGGGCTGTAGTTGGATATAGCTACGAAGTAGCCACAGATAATTTCGTGGCTAACGATATATCAGTGTTTAGGGTTTATATATGTTTTAGAGGTTTCATAGTCACGGAAAATCCGTGGCCAATACGTGGCTGGTAAACAATATAGCTACGAAATAGCCACGGATAATCCGTGGCTCACACTTTAGAAAAATAAACAATTCACGTTTTGAAAGATAATATGAATAGCCACGCATCTTGTCGTGGCTAAACAGTGGCTATGTTTAGTAGCCACAGATTGATTCGTGGCAAAGTCGTGGCTGTAGTTGGATATAGCTACGAAGTAGCCACGGATAATTTCGTGGCTAACGGCTGGTAAACAATATAGCTACGAAATAGCCACGGATTATCCGTGGCTATGTCTTTTGGTCCTTTAGGGTTTGACTAGGGTTTAGATATTACGTGACATAAGCTATTGGATACAAGATTATAATAACTGTTTTACTTGAAAACAATGATTTTAATGTTTGTGTTAATTTTTTTAAAAAAAAATACAATTAT
Organism: Cochlearia excelsa; assembly: GCA_963556525.1. NCBI lineage: Eukaryota > Viridiplantae > Streptophyta > Magnoliopsida > Brassicales > Brassicaceae > Cochlearia > Cochlearia excelsa. Next base: position 29,122,952 of record OY748327.1, on the reverse strand, counting down.
AAATTAAACAGTAAGTAGTAGTGTATATGATATTATGAAAAACATTGTTATAAGTGATTAGATATTCATATAATGCTATTTTTTACTTTAATATTGTTAAATTTATATTTTTTTTTGTATCATTGTATTAGATATGAGTAGATGTGAAGATATATAAAAGAAATTAAATATATTATATATCAATTTGGTGTAAAATTGAAAATTTTTGTATAGCCACGGATATAACCGTGGCTAATCCGTGACCCGCCGTCTTTAGTACATCGGAATCTGGACTTTACTCTGTCTAGATCCACGTGTGTTTGTGTATTAGCCATGGATTATTCTGTGACAATCCGTGGCTACTGTTATGTTGTTGAATGTATGTGGACTATAAGGTGTCCATATACATATATTACAAAATCATAAATTATAATTACACAATAAGTTCCATAGTAAAAAATTTATAACCATAAAACCATAATTCAACGCAAGTTTCACAATATATTACAATAAGTTTGAAAATATAGTACATCATTAAACACTCTTATTAACTAAATTTCAGAATATGTTGACGAATCCGAATCCGAATCTCCCGAAGACTGTCCCGGAACCATCGTCTTCGACATTTTCGTAATCCATAGACTCCACATCTCCCAAATCATCATAATCGAAGCATTTCCATCAACGACATGTGTTGTTACTCGAATCATTGAACTAGGAACAACGACGTTGTCGACCGTATCATCTGAAGGGTTGTTAAAGAAATTTCGTCATTCTCGCGATAACCCCTCGGCATAACTTTTCCACATGCCCACCAATCATCTCTCGCTGAGCCAGATACGCGTGGATACGGAATGAAACACACTTGGTCACATTGACCAGCTAGAACGAAAGGGTCATATTTCTCGTATCGTCTACGCGAGGCCACATCAACTAAACCAAATGGGTGTCTACGCAATCCGATACCGTATGTATTGTCGAACCAAGAGCATCTGAAAATCACCGCTTTAAGACCAACTCCACCGCGATACTCGATCTTCATTATCTCTTCTATAAGACCGTAATAAGTAGTTTCTGTTGTACCTCGTACAACAACTCCATAGTTTTGAGTTCTTTTATCCGACCGTGTACGTGATTGTGGAAATGGTATCCACGAGTGAAATACATAGGCCATGACGTGTAATTATTTCTCGGACCTTGTATAAATTCCAACATCCATAATGGAAATTCATAATTCTTACTCGCTTCATTTATCTGCAAAAGTACGCAATTAATTTATTGTTGAGAACTTTATATATAGAGAGACATCATTAGCATATAAAGTATACGCACGTAGTCCCGACACCATTTCGCGTAATGTGCGTCTTTAGCTTTGCCCATTACATCATCTGTAATACCTGGCATATTCACTCTCATTGCTTCCTCAAACATCCTGTAACGAAAATGCAATACTCATCTTATCGAATTTAAGCCTTTCAAAATTTACCATTTAATCCTTACGTTTCATAAGGCGCAAATTCTTCACAATTAAGCAACATGAATGTTTGGATGATGTTGTAATCTGGATCTTCTAGCCACCCATCTACCATTCTTCCGCTCACACGTCCGATATGATGAAATATGCTCGGGACACCTGGGTAATCATCATATGCAAATCGAATTTCCCCAGGACCATCATTGATTCTATCTTCCGTATTCCCGTAATAGTTGCTTGCTGCATAAGAAATCTCTTCTTGGACACATTGCGCGACAATGGAACCTCCAATACGTGCCTTGTTCTTGACCTTCTTTTTCAGGTGATACATGTAGCGCTCAAATGGATACATCCATCTGTATTGCACTGGACCACCTAAGGCAGCTTCATCAGGGAGATGCACGGGTAAATGTTCCATGACATCAAAGAACGAAGGTGGAAATATCTTCTCCAAATTGCACAATTTTATTGCAATGTTATTCTTCATTACGCTCACATCCTCAACTCGCAACATTTTGGCAGAGATATCTCGAAAAAACACGGCAATCTCTCGCAATTGTTCAAAAACCTTATAATTAGAAACATCCTAGTGTTACATGCATGAAACATGTGTTAAGAAAAAAAAGTGCACATACACGAAATTGCCTTGTGCACGTTGCTATCCAAAAGCTCTAACATCGCAAATGGAAGTAGGCGTTGCATGATCACATGAGAATCATGACTTTTTAGCCCCGATAGTTTCCCACAACTCTCATCAACACATCTAGTGAAATTAGATGCATATACATCCGGAAATCGATGTCATTTCTCAACCATGAGAGAAACTTCCGTTTTGCTACGTTCGACAATCGAACCTTGGAATAGGAAGCTGTTCCATCATGTCCTATTTGTAAATCAGGTCTTGTGCATATGTCTGGAAGATCCAACCTTGATTTTATATTGTCCTTCGTCTTCCCCTTCGTATTCAAAAAGAGTGTGGATGAGATTGTCGAAAAAGTTTTTTTCGATGTGCATGAAGTCTAGGTTGTGTCGAGAAGAAGATTTTCCCAATAAGGCAACTCCCAAAATATACTCTTCTTGTGCCAATTATGGTATTCACCATATCCATCGATTGTTCGACTCGGGTTATCATGTCCTTTTCCTCCACAATCGACTGTTTTCTCTAATCCACCAATGGTGTTTATTCTTTCGGTCAAAACTTCATAACCCGTCAACCATGGTGGAGGGTTACCTCGAAATGTCTTACCTTTCCCGAAAGCTTTGTTATTACGCCGATATGAATGATCATGAGGTAAAAATTTGCGGTGACAATCGTACCAACTATGTTTTCTTCCATGTGGTAACCAAAACGATTCTGTTTCTTCTTGGCAATATGGACATGATAGTCGACCATGCGTCGTCCACCCGAAACCATTCCATATGCTGGAAAATCACTTATCGTCCACATCAATGCAACTCGCATTGAAAATTTTTTGGTTCCTCGAAACATCATAAGCACCCACACCTTCCCTCCATAAGAGTTGCAACTCTTCAATCAATGGTTGCAGATAAATATCTAGACTTTTCTTCGGATGTTTTGGTCCAGGCACCAACACCGCCAAAAAGAAAAACTCCCTCTTCATGCACATACCAGGAGGTAAATTGTAAGGGGTGACTATAACATGCCAAACCGAGTGTGCCTCACCATTCATTCCAATAGGATTAAATCCATCGGTTGCTAAGCCTAGATAGATATTCCGACTTTCGAACTAAAATCGGGATATACCTTATTAAAATGCTTCCACGCCTCTCCGTCGATGGGTGATGCATTTCGCCTTCGGGAGACTCGTGCTCTCTGCGTGCCGGCGCATATGCGAAGCTGTGCCCTCCACTTGGTATAATCGTTTCAGTCGATTCGCAATAGGGAGATAGAACATTCTCTGCTTTGCTATGTTCTTTCCCTTCCCTCTGTTGGTGTGATATCGATTCTTGTTATAAAAACGACATTGTAAAAGGTTGCGATCTTCGCCCTTCCAGAAAATCATGCAGTTGTCCTCACAAACATCAATCTTATGAACTGGCATTCCTAACGAACGCGTTAGCTTCTTCGTCTCATAGTATGACCCCGGAGCTTTATTAGGTTGTGGAAGAATCCGCTTAAATGCTTGTGTTATGTCATCTACACAACTCTCAGCCAAATTGTGCTTCGTCTTTATGCCCATTACTTCAGACGCCAAAGACAACTGCGAAATTCCTTCAACACAACCATCATAGAGTGGTTCACTAGGCGCTTCAAAGGCTCTGTAAATATTATCGTGGTTTGGCTCTTCCTCAATATTATCATGGATAATGTCTTCTGTTGGAACTCCTTGTTCTTCTCCTATATTAACATGACCATAAGGATTGTCATGAACATTCCAAGATTCTTCTCCTGGTAGATAGTGACTCGGCATCGAAGACTCCCCTACATCGTAACAATTTTCACCGTGGCTTGTCCAAATGTAGTAATTTTTCTTGAAACCGACTCTATAGAGGTGTTTTAAAACTGTATTTGCATCACGTTGTTTCAGATTTCGGCACCGATAACACGGACATGGCATAGTACCACGCTCTTGATATGATTGTTGGTTGGAAGCAAAAGCAATGAACATATTAATTCCCTCTCCAAATTCTTCAGAAACACAATTTCTCATAGGATCAATATGGCGATCCATCAACTCTCTAGAACGAAAGAAATCTGACATTTTGAACTCTTCAAAATCGTCAAATAAACTGAAGAAAACGAAGAGAAGAGCTAGGAAAAATCGTTTTAATTTGTGTTTTACCAAAGAAAGGAAAGAAGAACCTTGGGATATCTTTACACAAAGCCACGGATTAGCCACGGATTTCATCTGTGGCTAATTCAAATTATTAAACTGACAATTTTTAAAGTGATTGGACGTATCGGCGAAGACCAACTTGGCTTGCCGACATCAAGGTTGCCACGTAATAGCCACAAATATATTTCGTGGCTACAATTAGCCACGGATTGCCACGAACGGTTTCGTGACAATGTTTTAATGTTCCATTCGTAGCTATTCCGTGGCAAAATTTTGCCACGACTTTTTCCGTGGCAAAATCGTGGCCAATTTACCACGGATAGCCACGATTTAGCCACGAAACTTTTATTATTTTTTTCGTGGCTATCCGTGGCAAATTCGTGGCTATATCCCGTTTAGCCACGATTATTCCGTGGCTAAGTCGTGGCTATATCTGTTTTTTCTTGTAGTGTGAGACAATTATAAGCATTCATGTTGCATGAAACTTGGTTTAGAGTCTTAGAAACCGCGTTGTTAGATGTTTCATAAGTTTGTCAAACTAGTACAAAGCTCATTGAGACACTTATAAGCACTCATGTTGCATGAAACTTGGTTTAGAGTCCTAGAAACCGCGTTGTTAGATGTTTCATAAGTTCGTCAAACTTGTACAAAGCTCATTGAGACAATTATAAGCACTCATGTTGCATGAAACTTGGTTTAGAGTCTTAGAAACCGCGTTGTTAGATGTTTCATAAGTTCTTCAAACTAGTACAAAGCTCATTGAGACACATATAAGGACTTATGTTGCATGAAACTTGGTTTAGAGTCCTAGAAACACGTTGTTAGATGTTTCATAAGTTCGTCAAACTTGTACAAAGCTCATTGAAACAATTATAATTATTCATGTTGCATGAAACTTGGTTTAGAGTCTTAGAAACCGCGTTGTTAGATGTTTCATAAGTTCGTCAAACTTGTACAAAGCTCATTTAGACACTTATAAGCACTCATGTTGCATGAAACATGATTTAGAGTCCTAGAAACCGCGTTGTTAAATGTTTCATAAGTTTTTCAAACTTGTACAAAGCTCATTGAGACACTTATAAGCACTCATGTTGCATGAAACTTGGTTTAGAGTCTTAGAAATCGCGTTGTTAGATGTTTCATAAGTTCGTCAAACCAGTACAAAGCTCATTGAGACATTTATAAGCACTCATGTTGCATGAAACTTGGTGTAGAGTCCTAGAAACGCGTTGTTAGATGTTTCATAAGTTCTTCAAACTTGTACAAAGCTCATTGAGACACTTATAAGCACTCATGTTGCATGAAACTTGGTTTAGAGTCCTAGAAACGCGTTGTTAGATGTTTCATAAGTTCGTCAAGTACAAAGTTCATCGAGACACTTATAAGAATTCATGTATCATGAAACTTGGTTTAGAGTCCTAGAAACGCGTTGTTAGATGTTTCATAAATTTGTCAAACTTGTACAAAGCTCATCGAGACACTTATAAGCACTCATGTGGAATGAAACTTGGTTTAGAGTCCTAGAAACGTGTTGTTCGATGTTTCATAAGTTTGTCAAACTAGTACAAAGCTCGTTGAGACACTTATAAGCACTCATGTTGCATGAAACTTGGTTTAGAGTCCTAGAAACGAGTTGTTAGATGTTTCATAAGTTCGTCAAACTAGTACAAAGCTCATTGAGACACTTATAAGCACTCATGTTGAATGAAACTTGGTTTAGAGTCCTAGAAACCGCGTTGTTAGATGTTTCATAAGTTCGTCAAACTTGTACAAAGCTCATTGAGACAATTATAAGCATTCATGTTGCATGAAACTTGGTTTAGAGTCTTAGAAACCGCGTTGTTAGATGTTTCATAAGTTTTTCAAACTAGTACAAAGCTCATTGAGACACTTATAAGCACTCATGTTGCATGAAACTTGGTTTAGAGTACTAGAAACCGCGTTGTTAGATGTTTCATAAGTTCGTCAAACTTGTACAAAGCTCATTGAGACAATTATAAGCACTCATGTTGCATGAAACTTGGTTTAGAGTCTTAGAAACCGCGTTGTTAGATGTTTCATAAGTTCTTCAAACTAGTACAAAGCTCATTGAGACACATATAAGGACTTATGTTGCATGAAACTTGGTTTAGAGTCCTAGAAACGCGTTGTTAGATGTTTCATAAGTTAGTCAAACTTGTACAAAGCTCATTGAGACAATTATAAGCATTCATGTTGCATGAAACTTGGTTTAGAGTCTTAGAAACCGCGTTGTTAGATGTTTCATAAGTTTGTCAAACTAGTACAAAGCTCATTGAGACACTTATAAGCACTCATGTTGAATGAAACTTGGTTTAGAATCCTAGAAACCGTGTTGTTAGATGTTTCATAAGTTCGTCAAACTTGTACAAAGCTCATTGAGACTATTATAAGCACTCATGTTGCATGAAACTTGGTTTAGAGTCTTAGAAACCGCGTTGTTAGATGTTTCATAAGTTCTTCAAACTAGTACAAAGCTCATTGAGACACATATAAGGACTCATGTTGCATGAAACTTGGTTTAAAGTCCTAGAAACGCGTTGTTAGATGTTTCATAAGTTTGTCAAACTAGTACAAAGCTCATTGAGACACTTATAAGCACTCATGTTGCATGAAACTTGGTTTAGAGTACTAGAAACCGCGTTGTTAGATGTTTCATAAGTTCGTCAAACTTGTACAAAGCTCATTGAGACAATTATAAGCACTCATGTTGCATGAAACTTGGTTTAGAGTCTTAGAAACCGCGTTGTTAGATGTTTCATAAGTTCTTCAAACTAGTACAAAGCTCATTGAGACACATATAAGGACTCATGTTGCATGAAACTTGGTTTAGAGTCCTAGAAACGCGTTGTTAGATGTTTCATAAGTTCGTCAAACAAGTACAAAGCTCATTGAGACAATTATAAGCATTCATGTTGCATGAAACTGGGTTTAGAGTCTTAGAAACCGCGTTGTTAGATGTTTCATAAGTTTGTCAAACTAGTACAAAGCTCATTGAGACACTTATAAGCACTCATGTTGCATGAAACTTGGTTTAGAGTCCTAGAAACCGCGTTGTTAGATGTTTCATAAGTTCGTCAAACTTGTACAAAGCTCATTGAGACAATTATAAGCACTCATGTTGCATGAAACTTGGTTTAGAGTCTTAGAAACCGCGTTGTAAGATGTTTCATAAGTTCTTCAAACTAGTACAAAGCTCATTGAGACACATATAAGGACTAATGTTGCATGAAACTTGGTTTAGAGTCCTAGAAACGCGTTGTTAGATGTTTCATAAGTTCGTCAAACTTGTACAAAGCTCATTGAGACAATTATAAGCATTCATGTTGCATGAAACTTGGTTTAGAGTCTTAGAAACCGCGTTGTTAGATGTTTCATAAGTTTGTCAAACTAGTACAAAGCTCATTGAGACACTTATAAGCACTCATGTTGCATGAAACTTGGTTTAGAGTCCTAGAAACCGCGTTGTTAGATGTTTCATAAGTTCGTCAAACTTGTACAAAGCTCATTGAGACAATTATAAGCATTCATGTTGCATGAAACTTGGTTTAGAGTCTTAGAAACCGCGTTGTTAGATGTTTCATAAGTTCTTCAAACTAGTACAAAGCTCATTGAGACACATATAAGGACTCATGTTGCATGAAACTTGGTTTAGAGTCCTAGAAACGCGTTGTTAGATGTTTCATAAGTTTGTCAAACTAGTACAAAGCTCATTGAGACACTTATAAGCACTCATGTTGCATGAAACTTGGTTTAGAGTCCTAGAAACCGCGTTGTTAGATGTTTCATAAGTTCGTCAAACTTGTACAAAGCTCATTGAGACAATTATAAGCACTCATGTTGCATGAAACTTGGTTTAGAGTCTTAGAAACCGCGTTGTTAGATGTTTCATAAGTTCTTCAAACTAGTACAAAGCTCATTGAGACACATATAAGGACTCATGTTGCATGAAACTTGGTTTAGAGTCCTAGAAACGCGTTGTTAGATGTTTCATAAGTTTGTCAAACAAGTACAAAGCTCATTGAGACAATTATAAGCATTCATGTTGCATGAAACTTGGTTTAGAGTCTTAGAAACCGCGTTGTTAGATGTTTCATAAGTTTGTCAAACTAGTACAAAGCTCATTGAGACACTTATAAGCACTCATGTTGCATGAAACTTGGTTTAGAGTCCTAGAAACCGCGTTGTTAGATGTTTCATAAGTTCGTCAAACTTGTACAAAGCTCATTGAGACAATTATAAGCACTCATGTTGCATGAAACTTGGTTTAGAGTCTTAGAAACCGCGTTGTTAGATGTTTCATAAGTTCTTCAAACTAGTACAAAGCTCATTGAGACACATATAAGGACTTATGTTGCATGAAACTTGGTTTAGAGTCCTAGAAACCGCGTTGTTAGATGTTTCATAAGTTCGTCAAACTTGTACAAAGCTCATTGAGAGACAATTATAAGCATTCATGTTGCATGAAACTTGGTTTAGAGTCTTAGAAACCGCGTTGTTAGATGTTTCATAAGTTTGTCAAACTAGTACAAAGCTCATTGAGACACTTATAAGCACTCATGTTGCATGAAACTTGGTTTAGAGTCCTAGAAACCGCGTTGTTAGATGTTTCATAAGTTCGTCAAACTTGTACAAAGCTCATTGAGACAATTATAAGCACTCATGTTGCATGAAACTTGGTTTAGAGTCTTAGAAACCGCGTTGTTAGATGTTTCATAAGTTCTTCAAACTAGTACAAAGCTCATTGAGACACATATAAGGACTCATGTTGCATGAAACTTGGTTTAGAGTCCTAGAAACGCGTTGTTAGATGTTTCATAAGTTTGTCAAACTAGTACAAAGCTCATTGAGACACTTATAAGCACTCATGTTGCATGAAACTTGGTTTAGAGTCCTAGAAACCGCGTTGTTAGATGTTTCATAAGTTCGTCAAACTTGTACAAAGCTCATTGAGACAATTATAAGCACTCATGTTGCATGAAACTTGGTTTAGAGTCTTAGAAACCGCGTTGTTAGATGTTTCATTAAGTTCTTCAAACTAGTACAAAGCTCATTGAGACACATATAAGGACTCATGTTGCATGAAACTTGGTTTAGAGTCCTAGAAACGCGTTGTTAGATGTTTCATAAGTTCGTCAAACAAGTACAAAGCTCATTGAGACAATTATAAGCATTCATGTTGCATGAAACTTGGTTTAGAGTCTTAGAAACCGCGTTGTTAGATGTTTCATAAGTTTGTCAAACTAGTACAAAGCTCATTGAGACACTTATAAGCACTCATGTTGCATGAAACTTGGTTTAGAGTCCTAGAAACCGCGTTGTTAGATGTTTCATAAGTTCGTCAAACTTGTACAAAGCTCATTGAGACAATTATAAGCACTCATGTTGCATGAAACTTGGTTTAGAGTCTTAGAAACCGCGTTGTTAGATGTTTCATAAGTTCTTCAAACTAGTACAAAGCTCATTGAGACACATATAAGGACTTATGTTGCATGAAACTTGGTTTAGAGTCCTAGAAACGCGTTGTTAGATGTTTCATAAGTTCGTCAAACTTGTACAAAGCTCATTGAGACAATTATAAGCATTCATGTTGCATGAAACTTGGTTTAGAGTCTTATAAACCGCGTTGTTAGATGTTTCATAAGTTTGTCAAACTAGTACAAAGCTCATTGAGACACTTATAAGCACTCATGTTGCATGAAACTTGGTTTAGAGTCCTAGAAACCGCGTTGTTAGATGTTTCATAAGTTCGTCAAACTTGTACAAAGCTCATTGAGACAATTATAAGCACTCATGTTGCATGAAACTTGGCTTAGAGTCTTAGAAACCGCGTTGTTAGATGTTTCATAAGTTCTTCAAACTAGTACAAAGCTCATTGAGACACATATAAGGACTCATGTTGCATGAAACTTGGTTTAGAGTCCTAGAAACGCGTTGTTAGATGTTTCATAAGTTCGTCAAACTAGTACAAAGCTCATTGAGACACTTATAAGCACTTATGTTAAATGAAATTTGGTTTAGAGTCCTAGAAACGCGTTGTTAGATGTTTAATAAGTTCGTCAAACAAGTACAAAGCTCATTGAGACACTTATAAGCACTCATGTTGCATGAAACTTGGTTTAGAGTCCTAGAAACCGCGTTGTTAGATGTTTCATAAGTTCGTCAAACTAGTACAAAGCTCATTGAGACACTTATAAGCACTTATGTTGCATGAAACTTTGTTTAGAGTCCTAGAAACGCGTTGTTAGATGTTTCATAAGTTCGTCAAACAAGTACAAAGCTCATTGAGACACTTATAATCACTCATGTTGCATGAAACTTGGTTTAGAGTCCTAGAAACTGTGTCGTTAGATGTTTCATAATTTTGTCAAACTAGTACAAAGCTCATTGAGACACATATAAGCACTCATGTTGCATGAATCTTGGTTTAGAGTCCTAGAAACCGCGTTGTTAGTTGTTTCATATGTTCGTCAAACTTGTACAAAGCTCATTTAGACACTTATAAGCACTCATGTTGCATGAAACTTGGTTTAGAGTCCTAGAAACGCGTTGTTAGATGTTTCATAAGTTTGTCAAACTAGTACAAAGCTCAATGAGACACTTATAAGCCCTCATGTTGCATGAAACTTGGTTTAGAGTCCTAGAAACGAGTTGTTAGACATTTCATAAGTTCGTAAAACTTGTACAAAGCTCATTGAGACACTTATAAGCACTCATGTTGCATGAAACTTGGTTTAGAGTCCTAGAAACGCGTTGTTAGATGTTTCATAAGTTCGTCAAACTTGTACAAAGCTCATTGAGACGCTTATAAGCACTCATGTTGCATGAAACTTGGTTTAGAGTCCTAGAAACCGCGTTGTTAGATGTTTCATAAGTTCGTCAAACTTGTACAAACCTCATTGAGACACTTATAAGCACTCGTGTTGCATGAAACTTCGTTTAGAATCTTAGAAACCGCGTTGTTAGATGTTTCATAAGTTCGTTAAACTAGTACAACGCTCATTGAGACACATATAAGCACTCATGTGGCGTGAAACTTGGTTTAGAGTCCTAGAAACGTGTTGTTCGATGTTTCATAAGTTTTTCAAACTAGTACAAAGCTCATTGAGACACTTATAAGCACTCATGTTGAATGAAACTTGGTTTAGAGTCCTAGAAACGCGTTGTTAGATGTTTCATAAGTTCGTCAAACAAGTACAAAGCTCATTGAGACACTTATAATCACTCATGTTGCATGAAACTTGGTTTAGAGTCCTAGAAACTGTGTCGTTAGATGTTTCATAATTTTGTCAAACTAGTACAAAGCTCATTGAGACACATATAAGCACTCATGTTGCATGAATCTTGGTTTAGAGTCTTAGAAACCGCGTTGTTAGTTGTTTCATATGTTCGTCAAACTTGTACAAAGCTCATTGAGACACTTATAAGCACTCATGTTGCATGAAACTTGGTTTAGAGTCCTAGAAACGCGTTGTTAGATGTTTCATAAGTTTGTCAAACTAGTACAAAGCTCAATGAGACACTTATAAGCCCTCATGTTGCATGAAACTTGGTTTAGAGTCCTAGAAACGAGTTGTTAGACATTTCATAAGTTCGTAAAACTTGTACAAAGCTCATTGAGACACTTATAAGCACTCATGTTGCATGAAACTTGGTTTAGAGTCCTAGAAACGCGTTGTTAGATGTTTCATAAGTTCATCAAACTTGTACAAAGCTCATTGAGACACTTATAAACACTCATGTTGCATGAAACTTAGTTTAGAGTCCTAGAAACATGTTGTTCGATGTTTCATAAGTTTGTCAAACTAGTACAAAGCTCGTTGAGACACTTATAAGCACTCATGTTGCATGAAACTTGGTTTAGAGTCCTAGAAACCGCGTTGTTAGTTGTTTCATAAGTTCGTCAAACTAGTACAAAGCTCATTGAGACACTTATAAGCACTCATGTTGAACGAAACTTGGTTTAGAGAGTCCTAGAAACGCGTTGTTAGATGTTTCATAAGTTCGTCAAACTTGTACAAAGCTCATTTAGACACTTATAAGCATTCATGTTGCATGAAACTTGGTTTAGAGTCCTAGAAACGCGTTGTTCGATGTTTCATAAGTTCGTCAAACTAGTACAAAGCTCATTGAGACACTTATAAGCACTCATGTTGAACGAAACTTGGTTTAGAGTCCTAGAAACGCGTTGTTAGATGTTTCATAAGTTCGTCAAACTTGTACAAAGCTCATTTAGACACTTATAAGCACTCATGTTGCATGAAACTTGGTTTAGAGTCCTAGAAACCGCGTTGTTAGATGTTTCATAAGTTTTTCAAACTTGTACAAAGCTCATTGAGACACTTATAAGCACTCATGTTGCATGAAACTTGGTTTAGAGTCCTAGAAACCGCGTTGTTAGATGTTTCATAAGTTTTTCAAACTTGTACAAAGCTCACTGAGACACTTATAAGCACTCATGTTGCATGAAACTTGGTTTAGAGTCCTAGAAACCGCGTTGTTAGATGTTTCATAAGTTTTTCAATCTTGTACAAAGCTCACTGAGACACTTATAAGCACTCATGTTGCATGAAACTTGGTTTAGAGTCCTAGAAACCGCGTTGTTAATTGTTTCATAAGTTTGTCAAACTAGTACAAAGCTCATTGAGACACTTATAAGCACTCATGTTGCATGAAACTTGGTTTAGAGTCCTAGAAACGCGTTGTTAGATGTTTCATAAGTTTGTCAAACTAGTACAAAGCTCATTGAGACACTTATAAGCACTCATGTTGCATGAAACTTGGTTTAGAGTCCTAGAAACCGCGTTGTTAGATGTTTCATAAGTTCGTCAAACTTGTACAAAGCTCATTGAGACAATTATAAGCACTCATGTTGCATGAAACTTGGTTTAGAGTCCTAGAAACCGCGTTGTTAGATGTTTCATAAGTTTTTCAAACTTGTACAAAGCTCATTGAGACACTTATAAGCACTCATGTTGCATGAAACTTGGTTTAGAGTCCTAGAAACCGCGTTGTTAGATGTTTCATAAGTTTTTCAATCTTGTACAAAGCTCACTGAGACACTTATAAGCACTCATGTTGCATGAAACTTGGTTTAGAGTCCTAGAAACCGCGTTGTTAGTTGTTTCATAAGTTTGTCAAACTAGTACAAAGCTCATTGAGACACTTATAAGCACTCATGTTGCATGAAACTTGGTTTAGAGTCCTAGAAACGCGTTGTTAGATGTTTCATAAGTTTGTCAAACTAGTACAAAGCTCATTGAGACACTTATAAGCACTCATGTTGCATGAAACTTGGTTTAGAGTCCTAGAAACCGCGTTGTTAGATGTTTCATAAGTTCGTCAAACTAGTACAAAGCTCATTGAGACACATATAAGGACTCATGTTGCATGAAACTTGGTTTAGAGTCCATTAGAAACGCGTTGTTAGATGTTTCATAAGTTCGTCAAACAAGTACAAAGCTCATTGAGACAATTATAAGCATTCATGTTGCATGAAACTTGGTTTAGAGTCTTAGAAACCGCGTTGTTAGATGTTTCATAGTTCGTCAAACAAGTACAAAGTCATTGAACAATTATAAGCACTACAAAGCTCATTGGTTTAGACACTTATAACCGCGTTGTTATGTTTCTCAGTTTGTCAAACTACTGCATGAAAGCTCTTGGACACTTTAGTACTCAGTCCTAGTTTAAACTAGAAACCGCGTTGTTAGATGTTTCATAAGTTCGTCAAACTTGTACAAAGCTCATTGAGACAATTATAAGCACTCATGTTGCATGAAACTTGGTTTAGAGTCTTAGAAACCGCGTTGTTAGATGTTTCATAAGTTCTTCAAACTAGTACAAAGCTCATTGAGACACATATAAGGACTTATGTTGCATGAAACTTGGTTTAGAGTCCTAGAAACGCGTTGTTAGATGTTTCATAAGTTCGTCAAACTTGTACAAAGCTCATTGAGACAATTATAAGCATTCATGTTGCATGAAACTTGGTTTAGAGTCTTATAAACCGCGTTGTTAGATGTTTCATAAGTTTGTCAAACTAGTACAAAGCTCATTGAGACACTTATAAGCACTCATGTTGCATGAAACTTGGTTTAGAGTCCTAGAAACCGCGTTGTTAGATGTTTCATAAGTTCGTCAAACTTGTACAAAGCTCATTGAGACAATTATAAGCACTCATGTTGCATGAAACTTGGTTTAGAGTCTTAGAAACCGCGTTGTTAGATGTTTCATAAGTTCTTCAAACTAGTACAAAGCTCATTGAGACACATATAAGGACTCATGTTGCATGAAACTTGGTTTAGAGTCCTAGAAACGCGTTGTTAGATGTTTCATAAGTTCGTCAAACTAGTACAAAGCTCATTGAGACACTTATAAGCACTTATGTTAAATGAAATTTGGTTTAGAGTCCTAGAAACGCGTTGTTAGATGTTTAATAAGTTCGTCAAACAAGTACAAAGCTCATTGAGACACTTATAAGCACTCATGTTGCATGAAACTTGGTTTAGAGTCCTAGAAACCGCGTTGTTAGATGTTTCATAAGTTCGTCAAACTAGTACAAAGCTCATTGAGACAATTATAAGCACTCATGTTGCATGAAACTTTGTTTAGAGTCCTAGAAACGCGTTGTTAGATGTTTCATAAGTTCGTCAAACAAGTACAAAGCTCATTGAGACACTTATAATCACTCATGTTGCATGAAACTTGGTTTAGAGTCCTAGAAAACTGTGTCGTTAGATGTTTCATAATTTTGTCAAACTAGTACAAAGCTCATTGAGACACATATAAGCACTCATGTTGCATGAATCTTGGTTTAGAGTCCTAGAAACCGCGTTGTTAGTTGTTTCATATGTTCGTCAAACTTGTACAAAGCTCATTTAGACACTTATAAGCACTCATGTTGCATGAAACTTGGTTTAGAGTCCTAGAAACGCGTTGTTAGATGTTTCATAAGTTTGTCAAACTAGTACAAAGCTCAATGAGACACTTATAAGCCCTCATGTTGCATGAAACTTGGTTTAGAGTCCTAGAAACGAGTTGTTAGACATTTCATAAGTTCGTAAAACTTGTACAAAGCTCATTGAGACACTTATAAGCACTCATGTTGCATGAAACTTGGTTTAGAGTCCTAGAAACGCGTTGTTAGATGTTTCATAAGTTTGTCAAACTTGTACAAAGCTCATTGAGACGCTTATAAGCACTCATGTTGCATGAAACTTGGTTTAGAGTCCTAGAAACCGCGTTGTTAGATGTTTCATAAGTTCGTCAAACTTGTACAAACCTCATTGAGACACTTATAAGCACTCGTGTTGCATGAAACTTCGTTTAGAATCTTAGAAACCGCGTTGTTAGATGTTTCATAAGTTCGTTAAACTAGTACAACGCTCATTGAGACACATATAAGCACTCATGTGGCGTGAAACTTGGTTTAGAGTCCTAGAAACGTGTTGTTCGATGTTTCATAAGTTTTTCAAACTAGTACAAAGCTCATTGAGACACTTATAAGCACTCATGTTGAATGAAACTTGGTTTAGAGTCCTAGAAACGCGTTGTTAGATGTTTCATAAGTTCGTCAAACAAGTACAAAGCTCATTGAGACACTTATTATCACTCATGTTGCATGAAACTTGGTTTAGAGTCCTAGAAACGTGTCGTTAGATGTTTCATAATTTTGTCAAACTAGTACAAAGCTCATTGAGACACATATAAGCACTCATGTTGCATGAATCTTGGTTTAGAGTCTTAGAAACCGCGTTGTTAATTGTTTCATATGTTCGTCAAACTTGTACAAAGCTCATTGAGACACTTATAAGCACTCATGTTGCATGAAACTTGGTTTAGAGTCCTAGAAACGCGTTGTTAGATGTTTCATAAGTTTGTCAAACTAGTACAAAGCTCAATGAGACACTTATAAGCCCTCATGTTGCATGAAACTTGGTTTAGAGTCCTAGAAACGAGTTGTTAGACATTTCATAAGTTCGTAAAACTTGTACAAAGCTCATTGAGACACTTATAAGCACTCATGTTGCATGAAACTTGGTTTAGAGTCCTAGAAACGCGTTGTTAGATGTTTCATAAGTTAATCAAACTTGTACAAAGCTCATTGAGACACTTATAAACACTCATGTTGCATGAAACTTAGTTTAGAGTCCTAGAAACATGTTGTTCGATGTTTCATAAGTTTGTCAAACTAGTACAAAGCTCGTTGAGACACTTATAAGCACTCATGTTGCATGAAACTTGGTTTAGAGTCCTAGAAACCGCGTTGTTAGTTGTTTCATAAGTTCGTCAAACTAGTACAAAGCTCATTGAGACACTTATAAGCACTCATGTTGAACGAAACTTGGTTTAGAGTCCTAGAAACGCGTTGTTAGATGTTTCATAAGTTCGTCAAACTTTTACAAAGCTCATTTAGACACTTATAAGCATTCATGTTGCATGAAACTTGGTTTAGAGTCCTAGAAACGCGTTGTTCGATGTTTCATAAGTTCGTCAAACTAGTACAAAGCTCATTGAGACACTTATAAGCACTCATGTTGAACGAAACTTGGTTTAGAGTCCTAGAAACGCGTTGTTAGATGTTTCATAAGTTCGTCAAACTTGTACAAAGCTCATTTAGACACTTATAAGCACTCATGTTGCATGAAACTTGGTTTAGAGTCCTAGAAACCGCGTTGTTAGATGTTTCATAAGTTTATCAAACTTGTACAAAGCTCACTGAGACACTTATAAGCACTCATGTTGCATGAAACTTGGTTTAGAGTCCTAGAAACCGCGTTGTTAGATGTTTCATAAGTTTTTCAAACTTGTACAAAGCTCACTGAGACACTTATAAGCACTCATGTTGCATGAAACTTGGTTTAGAGTCCTAGAAACCGCGTTGTTAGATGTTTCATAAGTTTTTCAATCTTGTACAAAGCTCACGAGACACTTATAAGCACTCATGTTGCATGAAACTTGGTTTAGAGTCCTAGAAACCGCGTTGTTAGTTGTTTCATAAGTTCGTCAAACTAGTACAAAGCTCATTGAGACACTTATAAGCACTCATGTTGAACGAAACTTGGTTTAGAGTCCTAGAAACGCGTTGTTAGATGTTTCATAAGTTCGTCAAACTTGTACAAAGCTCATTTAGACACTTATAAGCATTCATGTTGCATGAAACTTGGTTTAGAGTCCTAGAAACGCGTTGTTAGATGTTTCATAAGTTCGTCAAACTTGTACAAAGCTCATTTAGACACTTATAAGCATTCATGTTGCATGAAACTTGGTTTAGAGTCCTAGAAACGCGTTGTTAGATGTTTCATATGTTCGTCAAACTAGTACAAAGCTCATTGAGACACTTATAAGCACTCATGTTGAACGAAACTTGGTTTAGAGTCCTAGAAACGCGTTGTTAGATGTTTCATAAGTTCGTCAAACTTGTACAAAGCTCATTTAGACACTTATAAGCACTCATGTTGCATGAAACTTGGTTTAGAGTCCTAGAAACCGCGTTGTTAGATGTTTCATAAGTTTTTCAAACTTGTACAAAGCTCACTGAGACACTTATAAGCACTCATGTTGCATGAAACTTGGTTTAGAGTCTTAGAAATCGCGTTGTTAGATGTTTCATAAGTTCGTCAAACCAGTACAAAGCTCATTGAGACATTTATAAGCACTCATGTTGCATGAAACTTGGTGTAGAGTCCTAGAAACGCGTTGTTAGATGTTTCATAAGTTCGTCAAACTTGTACAAAGCTCATTGAGACACTTATAAGCACTCATGTTGCATGAAACTTGGTTTAGAGTCCTAGAAACGCGTTGTTAGATGTTTCATAAGTTCGTCAAACAAGTACAAATTTCATCGAGACACTTATAAGAATTCATGTATCATGAAACTTGTTTTAGAGTCCTAGAAATGCGTTGTTAGATGTTTCATAAGTTCGTCAAACTAGTACAACGCTCATTGAGACACATATAAGCACTCATGTTGCATGAAACTTGATTTAGAGTCCTAGAAACGCGTTGTTAGATGTTTCATAAGTTCGTCAAACTTGTACAAAGCTCATTGAGACACTTATAAGCACTCATGTTGCATGAAACTTAGTTTAGAGTCTTAGAAACCGCGTTTTTAGATGTTTCATAAGTTCTTCAAATTAGTACAAAGCTCATTGATACACATATAAGCACTCATGTTGCATGAAACTTGGTTTAGAGTCCTAGAAACGCGTTGTTAGATGTTTCATAAGTTCGTCAAACTAGTACAAAGCTCATTGAGACACTTATAAGCACTCATGGTGCATGAAACTTGGTTTAGAGTCCTAGAAACGCGTTGTTAGATGTTTCATAAGTTCGTCAAACAAGTACAAAGCTCATTTAGACACTTATAAGCACTCATGTTGCATGAAACTTGGTTTAGGGTCCTAGAAATTGCGTTGTTAGATGTTTCATAAGTTCGTCAAACTAGTACAAAGCTCATTGAGACACTTATAAGCACTCATGTAGCATGAAACTTGGTCTAGGGTCCTAGAAACTGCGCTGTTAGATGTTTCATAAGTTCGTCAAACTAGTACGAATCTCATTGAGACACTT
This sequence comes from Cochlearia excelsa, assembly GCA_963556525.1. NCBI lineage: Eukaryota > Viridiplantae > Streptophyta > Magnoliopsida > Brassicales > Brassicaceae > Cochlearia > Cochlearia excelsa. The sequence goes on along the minus strand of OY748327.1, from coordinate 29,104,109 downwards.
ATAAGCACTCATGTTGCATGAAACTTGGTTTAGAGTCCTAGAAACGATTTGTTAGATGTTTCATAAGTTCGTCAAACTTGTACAAAGCTCATTGAGACGCTTATAAGCACTCATGTTGCATGATACTTTGTTTAGAGTCCTAGAAATGCGTTGTTAGATGTTTCATAAGTTTGTCAAACTTGTACAAAGCTCCTTGAGACACTTATAAGCACTCATTTTGCATGAAACTTGGTTTAGAGTCCTAGAAACCGCGTTGTTAGATGTTTCATAAGTTCGTTAAACTAGTACAACGCTCATTGAGACACATATAAGCACTCATGTTGCATGAAACTTGGTTTAGAATCCTAGAAGCGCGTTGTTAGATGTTTCATAAGTTCGTCAAACTTGTACAAAGCTCATTGAGACAATTATAAGCATTCATGTTGCATGAAACTTGGTTTAGAGTCTTAGAAACCGAGTTGTTAGAAGTTTCATAAGTTTGTCAAACTAGTACAAAGCTCATTGAGACACTTATAAGCACTCATGTTGCATGAAACTTGGTTTAGAGTCCTAGAAACCGCGTTGTTAGATGTTTCATAAGTTCGTCAAACTTGTACAAAGCTCATTGAGACAATTATAAGCACTCATGTTGCATGAAACTTGGTTTAGAGTCTTAGAAACCGCGTTGTTAGATGTTTCATAAGTTCTTCAAACTAGTACAAAGCTCATTGAGACACATATAAGGACTCATGTTGCATGAAACTTGGTTTAGAGTCCTAGAAACGCGTTGTTAGATGTTTCATAAGTTCGTCAAACTAGTACAAAGCTCATTGAGACACTTATAAGCACTCATGTTGAATGAAATTTGGTTTAGAGTCCTAGAAACGCGTTGTTAGATGTTTAATAAGTTCGTCAAACAAGTACAAAGCTCATTGAGACACTTATAAGCACTCATGTTGCATGAAACGTGGTTTAAATTCCTAGAAACGCGTTGTTAGATGTTTCATATATTCGTAAAACTTGTACAAAGCTCATTGAGACACTTATAAGCACTCATGTGGAATGAAACTTGGTTTAGAGTCCTAGAAACGGGTTGTTAGATGTTTCATGAGTTTTCAAACTAGTACAAAGCTCATTGAGACACTTATAAGCATTCATGTTGCATAAAACTTGGTTTAGAGTCCTAGAAACGCGTTGTTCGATGTTTCATAAGTTCGTCAAACTAGTACAAATCTCATTGATACACTTATAAGCACTCATGTTGCATGAAACTTGGTTTAGAGTCCTAGAAACTGCGTTGTTAGATGTTTCATAAGTTCGTCAAACTAGTACAAAGCTCATTGAGACGCATATAAGCATTCATGTTGCATGAAACTTGGTTTAGAGTCTTAGAAACCGCGTTGTTAGTTGTTTCATTTGTTCGTCAAACTTGTACAAAGCTCATTGAGACACTTATAAGCACTCATGTTGCATGAAACTTGGTTTAGAGTCCTAGAAACGCGTTGTTCGATGTTTCATAAGTTTGTCAAACTAGTAAAAATCTCATTGAGACACTTATAAGCACTCATGTTGCATGAAACTTGGTTTAGAGTCCTAGAAACTGCGTTGTTAGATGTTTCATAAGTTCGTCAAACTAGTACAAAGCTCATTGAGACACTTATAAGCACTGATGTGGAATGAAACTTGGTTTAGAGTACTAGAAACGCGTTGTTCGATGTTTCATAAGTTTGTCAAACTAGTAAAAATCTCATTGAGACACTTATAAGCACTCATGTTGCATGAAACTTGGTTTAGAGTCCTAGAAACTGCGTTGTTAGATGTTTCATAAGTTCGTCAAACTAGTACAAAGCTCATTGAGACACTTATAAGCACTCATGTGGAATGAAACTTGGTTTAGAGTACTAGAAACGCGTTGTTAGATGTTTCATAAGTTCGTAAAACTTGTACAAAGCTTATTGAGACACTTATAAGCACTCATGTGGATTGAAACTTGGTTTAGAGTCCTAGAAACGCGTTGTTAGATGTTTCATAAGTTTTTCAAACTAGTACAAAGCTCATTGAGACAGTTATAAGCATTCATGTTGCATGAAACTTGGTTTAGGGTCCAAGAAACGCGTTGTTCGATGTTTCATAAGTTCGTCAAACTAGTAAAAATCTCATTGAGACACTTATAAGCACTCATGTTGTATGAAACTTGGTTTAGAGTCCTAGAACCCGCGTTGTTAGATGTTTCATAAGTTCGTCAAACTAGTACAAATCTCATTGATACACTTATAAGCACTCATGTTGCATGAAACTTGGTTTAGAGTCCTAGAAACTGCGTTGTTAGATGTTTCATAAGTTCGTCAAACTAGTACAAAGCTCATTGAGACGCATATAAGCACTCATGTTGCATGAAACTTGGTTTAGAGTCTTAGAAACCGCGTTGTTAGTTGTTTCATATGTTCGTCAAACTTGTACAAAGCTCATTGAGACACTTATAAGCACTCATGTTGCATGAAACTTGGTTTAGAGTCTTAGAACCCGCGTTGTTAGATGTTTCATAAGTTCGTCAAACTAGTACAAAGCTCATTGAGAGACTTATAAGCACTCATGTTGCATGAAACTTGGTTTAGAGTCCTCGAAACCGCGTTGTTAGATGTTTCATAAGTTCGTCAAACTTGTACAAAGCTCATTGAGACACTTATAAGCACTCATGTTGCATGAAACTTGGTTTCGAATCTTAGAAACCGCGTTGTTAGATGTTTCATAAGTTCGTTAAACTAGTACAAAGGTCATTGAGACAATTATAAGCACTCATGTTGCATGAAACTTGGTTTAGAGTCCTAGAAACGCGTTGTTAGATTTTTCATAAGTTCGTCAAACTAGTACAAAGCTCATTGATACACTTATAAGCACTCATGTTGCATGAAACTTGGTTTAGAGTCCTAGAAACGCGTTGTTCGATGTTTCATAAGTTTGTCAAACTAGTAAAAATCTCATTGAGACACTTATAAGCACTCATGTTGCATGAAACTTGGTTTAGAGTCCTAGAAACTGCGTTGTTAGATGTTTCATAAGTTCGTCAAACTAGTACAAAGCTCATTGAGACACTTATAAGCACTCATGTGGAATGAAACTTGGTTTAGAGTACTAGAAACGCGTTGTTAGATGTTTCATAAGTTCGTAAAACTTGTACAAAGCTTATTGAGACACTTATAAGCACTCATGTGGATTGAAACTTGGTTTAGAGTCCTAGAAACGCGTTGTTAGATGTTTCATAAGTTTTTCAAACTAGTACAAAGCTCATTGAGACACTTATAAGCATTCATGTTGCATGAAACTTGGTTTAGGGTCCAAGAAACGCGTTGTTCGATGTTTCATAAGTTCGTCAAACTAGTAAAAATCTCATTGAGACACTTATAAGCACTCATGTTGTATGAAACTTGGTTTAGAGTCCTAGAACCCGCGTTGTTAGATGTTTCATAAGTTCGTCAAACTAGTACAAATCTCATTGATACACTTATAAGCACTCATGTTGCATGAAACTTGGTTTAGAGTCCTAGAAACTGCGTTGTTAGATGTTTCATAAGTTCGTCAAACTAGTACAAAGCTCATTGAGACGCATATAAGCACTCATGTTGCATGAAACTTGGTTTAGAGTCTTAGAAACCGCGTTGTTAGTTGTTTCATATGTTCGTCAAACTTGTACAAAGCTCATTGAGACACTTATAAGCACTCATGTTGCATGAAACTTGGTTTAGAGTCTTAGAACCCGCGTTGTTAGATGTTTCATAAGTTCGTCAAACTAGTACAAAGCTCATTGAGAGACTTATAAGCACTCATGTTGCATGAAACTTGGTTTAGAGTCCTCGAAACCGCGTTGTTAGATGTTTCATAAGTTCGTCAAACTTGTACAAAGCTCATTGAGACACTTATAAGCACTCATGTTGCATGAAACTTGGTTTCGAATCTTAGAAACCGCGTTGTTAGATGTTTCATAAGTTCGTTAAACTAGTACAAAGGTCATTGAGACAATTATAAGCACTCATGTTGCATGAAACTTGGTTTAGAGTCCTAGAAACGCGTTGTTAGATTTTTCATAAGTTCGTCAAACTAGTACAAAGCTCATTGATACACTTATAAGCACTCATGTTGCATGAAACTTGGTTTAGAGTCCTAGAAACGCGTTGTTCGATGTTTCATAAGTTTGTCAAACTAGTAAAAATCTCATTGAGACACTTATAAGCACTCATGTTGCATGAAACTTGGTTTAGAGTCCTAGAAACTGCGTTGTTAGATGTTTCATAAGTTCGTCAAACTAGTACAAAGCTCATTGAGACACTTATAAGCACTCATGTGGAATGAAACTTGGTTTAGAGTACTAGAAACGCGTTGTTAGATGTTTCATAAGTTCGTAAAACTTGTACAAAGCTTATTGAGACACTTATAAGCACTCATGTGGATTGAAACTTGGTTTAGAGTCCTAGAAACGCGTTGTTAGATGTTTCATAAGTTTTTCAAACTAGTACAAAGCTCATTGAGACACTTATAAGCATTCATGTTGCATGAAACTTGGTTTAGGGTCCAAGAAACGCGTTGTTCGATGTTTCATAAGTTCGTCAAACTAGTAAAAATCTCATTGAGACACTTATAAGGACTCATGTTGTATGAAACTTGGTTTAGAGTCCTAGAACCCGCGTTGTTAGATGTTTCATAAGTTCGTCAAACTAGTACAAATCTCATTGATACACTTATAAGCACTCATGTTGCATGAAACTTGGTTTAGAGTCCTAGAAACTGCGTTGTTAGATGTTTCATAAGTTCGTCAAACTAGTACAAAGCTCATTGAGACGCATATAAGCACTCATGTTGCATGAAACTTGGTTTAGAGTCTTAGAAACCGCGTTGTTAGTTGTTTCATATGTTCGTCAAACTTGTACAAAGCTCATTGAGACACTTATAAGCACTCATGTTGCATGAAACTTGGTTTAGAGTCTTAGAACCCGCGTTGTTAGATGTTTCATAAGTTCGTCAAACTAGTACAAAGCTCATTGAGAGACTTATAAGCACTCATGTTGCATGAAACTTGGTTTAGAGTCCTCGAAACCGCGTTGTTAGATGTTTCATAAGTTCGTCAAACTTGTACAAAGCTCATTGAGACACTTATAAGCACTCATGTTGCATGAAACTTGGTTTCGAATCTTAGAAACCGCGTTGTTAGATGTTTCATAAGTTCGTTAAACTAGTACAAAGGTCATTGAGACAATTATAAGCACTCATGTTGCATGAAACTTGGTTTAGAGTCCTAGAAACGCGTTGTTAGACTTTTCATAAGTTTGACAAACTAGTACAAAGCTCATTGATACACTTATAAGCACTCATGTTGCATGAAACTTGGTTTAGAGTCCTAGAAACGCGTTGTTCGATGTTTCATAAGTTCGTCAAACTAGTAAAAATCTCATTGAGACACTTATAAGCACTCATGTTGCATGAAACTTGGTTTAGAGTCCTAGAAACTGCGTTGTTAGATGTTTCATAAGTTCGTCAAACTAGTACAAAGCTCATTGAGACACTTATAAGCATTCATTTGGAATGAAACTTGGTTTAGAGTACTAGAAACGCGTTGTTAGATGTTTCATAAGTTCGTAAAACTTGTACAAAGCTTATTGAGACACTTATAAGCACTCATGTGGAATGAAACTTGGTTTAGAGTCCTAGAAACACGTTGTTAGATGTTTCATAAGTTTTTCAAACTAGTACAAAGCTCATTGAGACACTTATAATCATTCATGTTGCATGAAACTTGGTTTAGGGTCCAAGAAACGCGTTGTTCGATGTTTCATAAGTTCGTCAAACTAGTAAAAATCTCATTGAGACACTTATAAGCACTCATGTTGTATGAAACTTGGTTTAGAGTCCTAGAACCCGCGTTGTTAGATGTTTCATATGTTCGTCAAACTAGTACAAAGCTCATTGAGACACTTATAAGCACTCACGTAGTATGAAACTTGGTTTAGAGTCCTAGAAACGCGTTGTTAGATGTTTCATAAGTTGACAAACTTGTAAAAAGCTCATTGAGACAATTATAAGCACTCATGTTGCATGAAACTTGGTTTAGAGTCCTAGAAACGCGTTGTTAGATGTTTCATAAGTTCGTCAAACAAGTACAAAGCTCATTGAGACACTTATAAGCACTCATGTTGCATGAAACTTGGTTTAGAGTCCTAGAAACTGCGTTGTTAGATGTTGCATAAGTTCGTCAAACTAGTACAAAGCTCATTGAGATACTTATAAGCACTCATGTTGCATGAAATTTGGTTTAGAGTCCTAGAAACGCTTTGTTAGATGTTTCATAAGTTCGTCAAACTTGTACAAAGCTCATTGAGACGCTTATAAGCACTCATGTTGCATGAAACTTTGTTTAGAGTCCTAGAAATGCGTTGTTAGATGTTTCATAAGTTTGTCAAACTTGTACAAAGTTCATTGAGACACTTATAAGCACTCATGTTGCATGAAACTTGGTTTAGAGTCTTAGAAACCGCGTTGTTAGATGTTTCATAAGTTCGTCAAACCAGTACAAAGCTCATTGAGACACAAATAAGCACTCGTGTTGCATGAAACTTCGTTTAGAGTCCTAGAAACCGCGTAGTTAGATGTTTCATAAGTTCGTCAAACTAGTACAACGCTCATTGAGACACATATAAGCACTCATGTTACATGAAACTTGGTTTAGAGTCCTAGAAACGCGTTGTTAGATGTTTCATAAGTTCGTCAAACTTGTACAAAGCTCATTGAGACACTTATAAGCACTTATGTTGTATGAAACTTGGTTTAGAGTCCTAGAACCCGCGTTGTTAGATGTTTCATATATTCGTCAAACTAGTCAAAAGCTCATTGAGACACTTATAAGCACTCATGTTGCATGAAACTTAGTTTAGAGTCCTAGAAACCGCGTTGTTAGATGTTTCATAAGTTCGTCAAACTAGTACAAAGCTCATTGAGACACTTATAAGCACTCATGTTGCATGAAACTTGGTTTAGAGTCTTAGAAACGCGTTGTTAGATGTTTCATAAGTTCGTCAAACTTGTACAAAGCTCATTGATACACTTATAAGCACTCATGTTGTATGAAACTTGGTTTAGAGTCCTAGAAACGCATTGTTAAATGTTTCATTAGTTCGTTAAAATAGTACAAAGCTCAATGATACACTTATAAGCACTCATGTTGCATGAAACTTGGTTTAGAGTCCTGAAACATGTTGTTAAATGTTTCATAAGTTCGTCAAACTAGTACAAAGCTCATTGAGATACTTATAAGCACTCATGTTGAACGAAACTTGGTTTAAAGTCCTAGAAACGCGTTGTTAGATGTTTCATAAGTTCGTCAAACTTGAACAAAGCTCATTGAGACAATTATAAGCACTCATGTTGCATGAAACTTGGTTTAGAGTCCTATAAACGCGTTGTTAGATGTTTCATAAGTTCGTCAAACAAGTACAAAGCTCATTGAGACACTTATAAGCACTCATGTTGCATGAAACTTGGTTTAGGGTCCTAGAAACTGCGTTGTTAGATGTTTCATAAGTTCGTCAAACTAGTACAAAGCTCATTGAGACACTTATAAGCACTCATGTTGCATGAAACTTTGTTTAGAGTCCTAGAAACGCTTTGTTAGATGTTTCATAAGTTCGTCAAACTTGTACAAAGCTCATTGAGACGCTTATAAGCACTCATATTGCATGAAACTTTGATTAGAGTCCTAGAAATGCGTTGTTAGATGTTTCATAAGTTTTTCAAACTTGTACAAAGCTTATTGCGACACTTATAAGCACTCATGTTGCATGAAACTTGGTTTAGAGTCTTAGAAACCGCGTTGTTAGATGTTTCATAAGTTCGTCAAACCAGTACAAAGCTCATTGAGACACAAATAAGCACTCGTGTTGCATGAAACTTCGTTTAGAGTCCTAGAAACCGCGTTGTTAGATGTTTCATAAGTTCGTCAAACTTGTACAAAGCTCATTGAGACACTTATAAGCACTCATGTTGTATGAAACTTAGTTTAGAGTCCTAGAACCCGCGTTGTTAGATGATTCATATATTCGTCAAACTAGTCAAAAGCTCATTGACACACTTATAAGCACTCATGTGGAATGAAACTTGGTTTAGAGTCCTAGAAACGCGTTGTTAGATGTTTCATAAGTTCGTAAAACTTGTACAAAACTCATTGAGACACTTATAAGCACTCATGTTGCATGAAACTTGGTTTAGAGTCCTAGAAACGCGTTGATAAATGTTTCATAAGTTCGTCAAACTTGTACAAAGCTCATTGAGACACTTATAAGCACTCATGTTGTATGAAACTTGGTTTAGAGTCCTAGAAACGCATTGTTAAATGTTTCATAAGTTCATCAAACTAGTACAAAGTTCAATGATACACTTATATAAACTCATGTTGCATGAAACTTGGTTTAGAGTCCTAGAAACGTGTTGTTAGATGTTTCATAAGTTCGTCAAACTAGTACAAAGCTCATTGAGACACTTATAAGCACTCATGTTGCATGAAACTTAGTTTAGAGTCCTAGAAACCGCGTTGTTAGATGTTTCATAAGTTCGTCGAACTTGTACAAAGCTCATTGAGACACTTTTAAGCACTCATGTTGCATGAAACTGGTTTAGAGTCCTAGAAACCGCGTTGTTAAATGTTTCATAAGTTCGTCGAACTAGTACAAAGCTCATTGAGACACTTATAAGCACTCATGTTGCATGAAACTTGGTTTAGAGTCCAAGAAACGCGTTGTTAGATGTTTCATTAATTCGTCAAACTTGTACAAAGCTCATTGAGACACTTATAAGCACTCATGTTGCATGAAACTTAGTTTAGAGTCCTACAAACGCGTTGTTAGATGTTTCATAAGTTCGTCAAACTAGTAAAAAGCTCATTGAGAAACTTATAAGCACTCATGTTGCATGAAACTTGGTTTAGAGTCCTAGAAACGCGTTGTTAGATGTTTCATAAGTTCGTAAAACTTGTACAAAGTTCATTGACACACTTATAAGCACTCATGTGGAATGAAACTTGGTTTAGAGTCCTAGAAACGCGTTGTTAGATGTTTCATAAGTTCGTAAAACTTGTACAAAGCTCATTGAGACACTTATAAGCACTCATGTGGAATGAAACATGGTTTAGAGTCCTAGAAACGCATTGTTAAATATTTCATAAGTTCGTTAAACTAGTACAAAGCTCAATGATACACTTATAAGCACTCATGTTGCATGAAACTTGGTTTAGAGTCCTAGAAACATGTTGTTAGATGTTTCATAATTTCGTCAAACTAGTACAAAGCTCATGGAGATACTTATAAGCACTCATGTTGAACGAAACTTGGTTTAGAGTCCTAGAAACGCGTTGTTAGATGTTTCATAAGTTCTTCAAACTTGAACAAAGCTCATTGAGACAATTATAAGCACTCATGTTGCATGAAAGTTGGCTTAGAGTCCTAGAAACCGCGTTGTTAGATGTTTCATAAGTTCGTCGAACTAGTACAAAGCTCATTGAGACACTTATAAGCACTCATGTTGCATGAAACTTGGTTTAGAGTCCAAGAAACGCGTTGTTAGATGTTTCATTAGTTCGTCAAACTTGTACAAAGCTCATTGAGACACTTATAAGCACTCATGTTGCATGAAACTAAGTTTAGAGTCCTAGAAACGCGTTGTTAGATGTTTCATAAGTTCGTCAAACTAGTAAAAAGCTCATTGAGAAACTTATAAGCACTCATGTTGCATGAAACTTGGTTTAGAGTCCTAGAAACGCGTTGTTAGATGTTTCATAAGTTCGTAAAATTTGTACAAAGTTCATTGACACACTTATAAGCACTCATGTGGAATGAAACTTGGTTTAGAGTCCTAGAAACGCGTTGTTAGATGTTTCATAAGTTCGTTAAACTAGTACAAAGCTCAATGATACACTTATAAGCACTCATGTTGCATGAAACTTGGTTTAGAGTCCTAGAAACGTGTTGTTAGATGTTTCATAAGTTCGTCAAACTAGTACAAAGCTCATGGAGATACTTATAAGCACTCATGTTGAACGAAACTTGGTTTAGAGTCCTAGAAACGCGTTGTTAGATGTTTCATAAGTTCTTCAAACTTGAACAAAGCTCATTGAGACAATTATAAGCACTCATGTTGCATGAAAGTTGGCTTAGAGTCCTAGAAACGCGTTGTTAGATGTTTCATAAGTTCGTCAAACAAGTACAATGCTCATTGAGACACTTATAAGCACTCATGTTGCATGAAACTTGGTTTAGGGTCCTAGAAACTGCGTTGTTAGATGTTTCATAAGTTCGTCAAACTAGTACAAAGCTCATTGAGACACTTAATTATAAGCACTCAAAGTTGCATGAAACTTTGTTTAGAGTCCTCGAAACGCGTTGTTAGATGTTTCATAAGTTCGTCAAACTTGTACAAAGCTCATTGAGACACTTATAAGCACTCATGTTGTATGAAACTTGGTTTAGAGCCCTAGAACCCGCGTTGTTAGATGTTTCATATATTCGTCAAACTAGTCAAAAGCTCATTGAGACACTTATAAGCACTCATGTTGCATGAAACTTAGTTTAGAGTCCTAGAAACCGCGTTGTTAGATGTTTCATAAGTTCGTCAAACTTGTACAAAGCTCATTGAGACACTTATCAGCACTCATGTTGCATGAAACATGGTTTAGATTCTTAGAAATGATGTGATATTGTGAGACAAAAGTACATGTATTCATTCATCGGATCATATCTTTTCAACCGCGAGGCCAAAACTCATGAGACCACTTTCGGAATGTGCTCAGCCCATTTATCTAACTCCGAAAAGAAGAATCGAACCAAACGGAGATTAGATGACAGAGTTATTCAACTTACAAAAGAGGTGATGTGCTGTTTACTCTATTCGGACCTACGTGCATTCATCGAACCACTCCGACCAAACCATAAGGAATTAAGTTACAAACAGAGTTGTTCTATAATCCTGGTTCAATAGAGATGCCCGTCAAGTTTTTATAGGCCCAAGAAGAGTAAAAGAAGATCAATTTTCGTTCTCAAAAGAGCATTCATTGTGACTTTTTGTCTTCCTTACATGCACCTCAATAGTTCTATTCATCTTCCAAGATGCTTTGCATGTTAAACATTCATTATGGACGAATTTATTGTAATATCCTCTATATAATGAGGCTCATATGATGAATAAAAAGATAAGTTTAAGTGAGTATTTTTGGAACCTTTGAGAGTGATTCTCTTTTCTTTTGTCAATGGTGTGTAATATCCATTGATAGATCATGGTGTGTAATATCCATTGATCGTCCGATCCGTCTTGGTGCGTCATATCCAAGGGATCACCCGGTATATCAAGAGTCTTTCACATCTCTTGTGCGGCCATTCAATCCACGTTAAATCAAGAGCTTTTCCGCATCTCTTGTGTGACCCTTCAATCCACCGCCTTGTTTATTTGGAGCGTTTTAAGTAAGTATTGGGTCTAAGGTTTAATATACCTTAGGTTTGTGCTTCACGAGTTCATCTAAGTCGAGGATTATCCCTTTTCCAACTTAGAGTGTCGAGTCCTTGGGAGATTTTCATCATTTGGTATCAGAGCACCACTCTAAGTCTGGTTTATTTTTAATTTTTTCTTTTTCTTTCTATTTTATCTCTTTTGTTATTCGGATTTGACGGCAAATCCTTTTGAAGAAAGGGAGTATGATGTGATATTGTGAGACAGAAGTACATGTGTTCATTCATCGGATCATATCTTTTTAACCGCGAGGCCAAAACTCATGAGACCAATTTCGGAATGTGCTCAGCTCATTTATCTAACTCCGAAAAGAAGAATCGAACCAAACGGAGATCAGATGACAGAGTTATTCAACTTACAAAAGAGGTGATCTGCTGTTTACTCTATTCGGACCTACGTGCATTCATCGAACCACTCCGACCAAACCATAAGGAATTAGGTTACAAACGGAGTTGTTCTATAATCCTGGTTCAATAGAGAAGCCCGTCAAGTTTTAATAGGCCCAAGAAGAGTAAAAGAAGATCAATTTTCGTTCTCAAAAAAGCATTCATTGTGACTTTTTGTCTTCCTTACATGCACCTCAATAGTTCTATTCATTTTCCAAGATGCTTTGCATGTTAAACATTCATTATGGACGAATTTATTGTAATATCCTCTATATAATGAGGCTCATATGATGAATAAAAAGATAAGTTTAAGTGAGTATTTTTGGAACCTTTGAGAGTGATTCTCTTTTCTTTTGTCAATGGTGTGTAATATCCATTGATAGATCATGGTGTGTAATATCCATTGATCGTCCGATCCGTCTTGGTGCGTCATATCCAAGGGATCACCCGGTATATCAAGAGTCTTTCACATCTCTTGTGCGGCCATTCAATCCACGGTAAATCAAGAGCTTTTCCGCATCTCTTGTGTGACCCTTCAATCCACCGCCTTGTTTGTTTGGAGCATTTTAAGAAAGTATTGGGTCTAAGGTTTAATATACCTTAGGTTTGCGCTTCACGAGTTCGTCTAAGTCGAGGATTATCCCTTTTCCAACTTAGAGTGTCGAGTCCTTGGGAGATTTTCATCAAGAAACGCGTTGTTAGATGTTTCATAAGTTCGTCAAACTTGTACAAAGCTCATTGAGACACTTATAAGCACTCATGTTGTATGAAACTTGGTTTAGAGTCCTAGAAACGCATTGTTAAATGTTTCATAAGTTCGTTAACCTAGTACAAAGCTCAATGATACACTTATAAGAACTTATGTTGCATGAAACTTGGTTTAGAGTCCTAGAAATGTGTTGTCAGATGTTTCATAAGTTCGTCAAACTAGTATAAAGCTCATTGAGACACTTATAGCACTCATGTTGAACGAAACTTGGTTTAGAGTCCTAGAAACGACATTGTTAGATGTTTCATAAGTTTGTCAAACTTGAACAAAGCTCATTGAGACAATTATAAGCACTCATGTTGCATGAAACTTGGTTTAGAGTCCTAGAAACGGCATTGTTAGATGTTTCATAAGTTCGTCGAACCTGTACAAAGTTCATTGAGACACTTATAAGCACTCATGTTACATGAAACTTGGTTTAGTGTCCTAGAAACGCCTTGTTAGATGTATCATTGATTCGTCAAACTTGTACAAAGCTCATTGAGACACTTATAAGAACTCATGTTGAAAGAAACTTGGTTTAGAGTCCTAGAAACCGCGATGTTAGATGTTTCATAAGTTCGTCAAACTAGTACAAACCTCATTGAGACACTTATAAGCACTCATGTTGCATGAAACTAAGTTTAGAGTCCTAGAAACCGCGTTGTTAGATGTTTCATAAGTTTGTCACACTTGTACAAAGCTCATCGAAACACTTATAAGCACTCATGTTGCATGAAACTTGTTTTAGAGTCCTAGAAACCGCGTTATAAGATGTTTCATAAGTTCGTCAAACTAGTACAAAGCTCATTGAGACACTTATAAGTACTCTTGTTGCATGACACTTCTATTAGAGTCTTAGAAACCGCGTTGTAAGATGTTTCATAAATTTGTCGAACTTGTACAAAGCTCATTGAGACACTTATAAGCACTCATGTTGCATGAAACTTGGTTTAGAGTCCTAGAAACCGCGTTGTAAGATGTTTCATAAGTTCGTCAAACTAGTACAAAGCTCATTGAGACACTTATAAGCACTCATGTTGCATGACACTTCATTTAGAGTCTTAGAAACCGCATTGTTAGATGTTTCATAAGTTCTTCAAACTTGTACAAAGCTCATTGAGACATTTATAAGCACTCACGTTGCATGAAAATTGGTTTAGAGTCCTAGAAACGCGTTGTTAGATTTTTCATTAGTTCGTCAAACTTGTACAAAGCTCATTGAGACACTTATAAGAACTCATGTTGAAAGAAACTTGGTTTAGAGTCCTAGAAACCGCGTTGTTAGATGTTTCATAAGTTCGTCAAACTAGTACAAAGCTCATTGAGACACTTGTAAGCACTCATTTTGCATGAAACTTAGTTTAGACTCCTAGAAACGACATTGTTAGATGTTTCATAAGTTCGTCACACTTGTACAAAGCTCATTGAGACACTTATAAGCACTCAGGTTGCATGAAACTTGGTTTAGAGTCCTAGAAACCGCGTTGTAAGATGTTTCAAAAATTTGACGAACTAATACAAAGCTCATTGAGACACTTATAAGTACTCATGTTGCATGACACTTCGTTTAGAGTCTTAGAAACCGCGTTGTTAGATGTTTCATAAGTTCGTCAAACTTGTACAAAGCTCATTGAGACACTTATAAGCACTCATTTTGCATAAAACTTGGTTTAGAGTCCTAAAAACGCGTTGTTAGATGTTTCATAAGTTCGTCAAACTTGTATAAAGCTCATTGAAACACTTATAAGCACTCATGTTGCATAAAACTTGGTTTAGAGTCATAGCAACCACATTGTTAGACGTTTCATAAGTTCGTCAAACTTGTACAAAGCTGATTGAGAAACTTTTAAGCACTCATGTTGCATTAAACTTGGTTTAGAGTCCTAGAAACGCGTTGTTAGATGTTTCATTAGTTCATCAAACTTGTACAAAGCTCATTGAGACACTTATAAGCACTCATGTTGCATAAAACTTGGTTTCGATTCCTAGAAACGCGTTGTTAGATGTTTCATAAGTTCGTCAAACTTGTACAAAGGTCATTGAAACACTTATAAGCACTCATGTTGCATAAAACTTGGTTTAGAGTCCTAGCAACCACATTGTTAGACGTTTCATAAGTTCGTAAAATTTGTACAAAGCTCATTGAGACACTTATAAGCACTCATGTTGCATGAAACTTGGTTTAGAGTACTAGAAACCGCGTTGTAAGATGTTTCATAAGTTCGTCAAACTAGTACAAAGCTCATTGAGACACTTATAAGCACTCATGTTGCATGAAACTTCGTTTAGAGTCCTAGAAACCGCGTTGTTAGATGTTTCAGCAGTTCGTCAAACTTGTACAAAGCTTATTGAGACACTTATAAGCACTTATGTTCCATGAAACTTAGTTTAGAGTCCTAGAAACCGCGTTGTTAGATGTTTCATAAGTTCGTTGAACTTGTACAGAGCTCATTGAGACACTTATAAGCACTCATGTTGCATGAAACTTGGTTTAGAGTCCTAGAAACCGTGTTGTTAGATGTTTCATAAGTTCGTCGAACTAGTACAAAGCTCATTGAGAGACTTATAAGCACTCATGTTGCATGAAACTTGGTTTAGAGCCCTAGAAACGAGTTGTTAGATGTTTCTTAAGTTCGTCAAACTTGTACAAAGCTCATTGAGACACTTATAAGCACTTATGTTGCATGAAACTTGGTTTAGAGTCCTAGAAACGAGTTGTTAGATGTTTCATAAGTTCGTCAAACTAGTACAAAGCTCCTTGAGACACTTATAAGCACTCATGTTGCATGCCACTTCGTTTAGAGACTTAGAAACCGCTTTGTTAGATGTTTGATAAGTTCGTCAAACTTGTACAAAGTTCATTGAGACACTTATAAGAACTAATGTTGCATAAAACTTGGTTTAGAGTCCTAGAAACGCGTTGTTAGATGTTTCATAACTTCGTCAAACTTCTACAAAGCTCATCGAGACACTTATAAGCACTCATGTTGCATAAAACTTGGATTAGAGTCCTAACAACCACATTGTTAGACGTTTCGTAAGTTCGTCAAACTTTTACAAAGCTGATAGAGACACTTATAAGCACTCATGTTGCATGAAACTTGGTTTAGAGTCCTAGAAACGCGTTGTTAGATGTTTCATAAGTTCGTAAAACTAGTACAAAGCTCATTGAGACACTTATAAGCACTCATGTTCCATGAAACTTAGTTTAGAGTCCTAGAAACCGCGTTGTTAGAAGTTTCATAAGTTCGTTGAACTTGTACAAAGCTCATTGAGACAGTTATAAGCACTCATGTTGCATGAAACTGGTTTAGAGTCCTAGAAACCGCGTTGTTAGATGTTTCATAAGTTCGTCGAACTAGTACAAAGCTCATTGAGACACTTATAAGCACTCATGTTGCATGAAACTTGGTTTAGAGTCCTAGAAACGAGTTGTTAGATGTTTCATAAGTTCGTCAAACTTGTACAAAGCTCATTGAGACACTTTTAAGCACTCATGTTACATGAAACTTGGTTTAGAGTCCTTGAAACCGCGTTGTAAGATGTTTCATAAGTTCGTCAAACTAGTACAAAGCTCATTGAGACACTTATAAGCACTCATGTTGCATGACACTTCGTTTAGAGTCTTAGAAACCGCGTTGTTAGATGTTTCATAAGTTCGTAAAACTAGTACAAAGCTCATTGAGACACTTATAAGCACTCATGTTGCATGAAACTTAGTTTAGAGTCCTAGAAATCGCGTTGTTAGATGTTTCATAAGTTTGTCGAACTTGTACAAAGTTCATTGAGACACTTATAAGCACTCATGTTGAAAGAAACTTGGTTTAGAGTCCTAGATACCGCGTTGTAAGATGTTTCATAAGTTCGTCAAACTAGTACAAAGCTCATTGAGACACTTATAAGCACTCATGTTGCATGAAACTTCGTTTAGAGTCCTAGAAACCGCGTTGTTAGATGTTTCATAAGTTCGTCAAACTTGTACAAAGCTCATTGAGACACTTATAAGCACTCATGTTCCATGACACTTCGTTTAGAGTCTTAGAAACCGCGGGGTTAGATGTTTCATAAGTTCGTCAAACTTGTACAAAACTCATTTAGACACTTATAAGAACTCATGTTGCATGAAACTTGGTTTAGAGTCCTAGAAACGCGTTGTTAGATGTTTCATAAGTTCGTCAAACTTGTACAAAGCTCATTGAGACACTTATAAGCACTCATGTTGCATAAAACTTGGTTTAGAGCCCTAGAAACGAGTTGTTAGATGTTTCTTAAGTTCGTCAAACTTGTACAAAGCTCATTGAGACACTTATAAGCACTCATGTTGCATGAAACTTGGTTTAGAGTCCTAGAAACGAGTTGTTAGATGTTTCATAAGTTCGTCAAACTAGTACAAAGCTCATTGAGACACTTATAAGCACTCATGTTGCATGCCACTTCGTTTAGAGTCTTAGTAACCGCTTTGTTAGATGTTTCATAAGTTCGTCACACTTGTACAAAGTTCATTGAGACACTTATAAGCACTAATGTTGCATAAAACTTGGTTTAGAGTCCTAGAAACGCATTGTTAGATGTTTCATAAGTTCGTCAAACTTCTACAAAGCTCATTGAGGCACTTATAAGCACTCATGTTGCATAAAACTTGGATTAGAGTCCTAGCAACCACATTGTTAGACGTTTCATAAGTTCGTCAAACTTGTACAAAGCCGATAGAGACACTTATAAGCACTCATGTTGCATGAAACTTGGTTTAGAGTCCTAGAAACGCGTTGTTAGATGTTTCATTAGTTTTTCAAACTTGTACAAAGCTCATTGAGACATTTATAAGCACTCATGTTGCATGAAACTTTGTTTAGAGTCCTAGAAACCGCGTTGTTAGATGTTTCACAAGTTCGTCAAACTAATACAAAGCTCATTGAAACACTTATAAGCACTTATGTTCCATGAAACTTAGTTTAGAGTCCTAGAAACCGCGTTGTTAGATGTTTCATAAGTTCGTTGAACTTGTACAAAGCTCATTGAGACACTTATAAGCACTCATGTTGCATGAAACTTGGTTTAGAGTCCTAGAAACCGCGTTGTAAGATGTTTCATAAGTTCGTTGAACTTGTACAAAGCTCATTGAGACACTTATAAGCACTCATGTTGCATGAAACTGGTTTAGAGTCCTAGAAACCGCGTTGTTAGATGTTTCATAAGTTCGTCGAACTAGTACAAAGCTCATTGAGACACTTATAAGCACTCATGTTGACTGAAACTTGGTTTAGAGTCCTAGAAACGAGTTGTTAGATGTTTCATAAGTTCGTCAAACTTGTACAAAGCTCATTGAGACACTTTTAAGCACTCATGTTGCATGAAACTTGGTTTAGAGTCCTTGAAACCGCGTTGTAAGATGTTTCATAAGTTCGTCAAACTTGTACAAAGCTCATTGAGACACTTATAAGCACTCATGTTTCATGAAACTTGGTTTAGAGTCCTTGAAACCGCGTTGTAAGATGTTTCATAAGTTCGTCAAACTTGTACAAAGTTCATTGAGACACATATAAGCACTCATGTTCCATGACACTTCGTTTAGAGTCTTAGAAACCGCGTTGTAAGATGTTTCATAAGTTCGTCAAACTTGTACAAAACTCATTGAGACACTTATAAGCACTCATGTTGCATGAAACTTGGTTTAGAGTCCTAGAAACGCGTTGTTAGATGATTCATAAGTTTGTCAAACTTGTACAAAGCTCATTGAGACACTTATAAGCACTCATGTTGCATAAAACTTGGTTTAGAGCCCTAGAAACGAGTTGTTAGATGTTTCTTAAGTTCGTCAAACTTGTACAAAGCTCATTGAGACACTTATAAGCACTCATGTTGCATGAAACTTGGTTTAGAGTCCTAGAAACGAGTTGTTAGATGTTTCATAAGTTCGTCAAACTAGTACAAAGCTCATTGAGACACTTATAAGCACTCATATTGAATGCCACTTCGTTTAGATTCTTAGAAACCGCTTTGTTAGATATTTCAAAAGTTCGTCACACTTGTACAAAGTTCATTGAGACACTTATAAGCACTAATGTTGCATAAAACTTGGTTTAGAGTCCTAGAAACGCATTGTTAGATGTTTCATAAGTTCGTCAAACTTCTACAAAGCTCATTGAGACACTTATAAGCACTCATGTTGCATAAAACTTGGATTAGAGTCCTAGCAACCACATTGTTAGACGTTTCATAAGTTCGTCAAACTTGTACAAAGCTGATAGAGACACTTATAAACACTCATGTTGCATGAAACTTGGTTTAGAGTCCTAGAAATGCGTTGTTAGATGTTTCATAAGTTCGTCAAACTTCTACAAAGCTCATTGAGACACTTATAACCACTCATGTTGCATAAAACTTGGATTAGAGTCCTAGCAACCACATTGTTAGACGTTTCATAAGTTCGTCAAACTTGTACAAAGCTGATAGAGACACTTATAAGAACTCATGTTGCATGAAACTTGGTTTAGAGTCCTAGAAATCGCGTTGTTAGATGTTTCATAAGTTTGTCAAACTTGTACAAAGCTCATTGAGACACTTATAAGCACTCATGTTGCATGAAACTTTGTTTAGAGTCCTAGAAACCGCGTTGTTAGATGTTTCACAAGTTCGTCAAACTAGTACAAAGCTCATTGAAACACTTATAAGCACTTATGTTCCATGAAACTTAGTTTAGAGTCCTAGAAACCGCGTTGTTAGATGTTTCACAAGTTCGTCAAACTAGTACAAAGCTCATTGAAACACTTATAAGCACTCATGTTCCATGAAACTTAGTTTAGAGTCCTAGAAACTGCGTTGTTAAAAGTTTCATAAGTTCGTTGAACTTGTACAAAGCTCATTGAGACACTTATAAGCACTCATGTTGCATGAAACTGGTTTAGAGTCCTAGAAACCGCGTTGTTAGATGTTTCATAAGTTCGTCGAACTAGTACAAAGCTCATTGAGACACTTATAAGCACTCATGCTGCATGAAACTTGGTTTAGAGTCCTAGAAACGAGTTGTTAGATGTTTCATAAGTTCGTCAAACTTGTACAAAGCTCATTGAGACACTTTTAAGCACTCATGTTGCATGAAACTTGGTTTAGAGTCCTTGAAACCGCGTTGTAAGATGTTTCATAAGTTCATCAAACTAGTACAAAGCTCATTGAGACACTTATAAGCACTCATGTTGCATGACACTTCGTTTAGAGTCTTAGAAACCGCGTTGTTAGATGTTTCATAAGTTCGTAAAACTAGTACAAAGCTCATTAAGACACTTATAAGCACTCATGTTGCATGAAACTTAGTTTAGAGTCCTAGAAATCGCGTTGTTAGATGTTTCATAAGTTTGTCGAACTTGTACAAAGTTCATTGAGACACTTATAAGCACTCATGTTGAAAGAAACTTCGTTTAGAGTCCTAGAAACCGCGTTGTTAGATGTTTCATAAGTTCGTGAAACTTGTACAAAGCTCATTGAGACACTTATAAGCACTCATGTTCCATGACACTTCGTTTAGAGTCTTAGAAACCGCGTTGTTAGATGTTTCATAAGTTCGTCAAACTTGTACAAAACTCATTGAGACACTTATAAGCACTCATGTTGCATGAAACTTGGTTTAGAGTCCTAGAAACGCGTTGTTAGATGTTTCATAAGTTCGTCAAACTTGTACAAAGCTCATTGAGACACTTATAAGCACTCATGTTGCATAAAACTTGGTTTAGAGCCCTAGAAACGAGTTGTTAGATGTTTCTTAAGTTCGTCAAACTTGTACAAAGCTCATTGAGACACTTATAAGCACTCATGTTGCATGAAACTTGGTTTAGAGTCCTAGAAACGAGTTGTTAGATGTTTCATAAGTTCGTCAAACTAGTACAAAGCTCATTGAGACACTTATAAGCACTTATGTTGCATGCCACTTTGTTTAGAGTCTTAGAAACCGCTTTGTTAGATGTTTCATAAGTTCGTCACACTTGTACAAAGTTCATTGAGACACTTATAAGAACTAATGTTGCATAAAACTTTGTTTAGAGTCCTAGAAACGCATTGTTAGATGTTTCATAAGTTCGTCAAACTTCTACAAAGCTCATTGAGACACTTATAAGCACTCATGTTGCATAAAACTTGGATTAGAGTCCTAGCAACCACATTGTTAGACGTTTCATAAGTTCGTCAAACTTGTACAAAGCTGATAGAGACACTTATAAGCACTCATGTTGCATGAAACTTGGTTTAGAGTCCTAGAAACGCGTTGTTAGATGTTTCATTAGTTTGTCAAACTTGTACAAAGCTCATTGAGACACTTATAAGCACTCATGTTGCATGAAACTTTGTTTAGAGTCCTAGAAACCGCGTTGTTAGATGTTTCACAAGTTCGTCAAACTAGTACAAAGCTCATTGAAACACTTATAAGCACTTATGTTCCATGAAACTAAGTTTAGAGTCCTAGAAACCGCGTTGTTAGATGTTTCATAAGTTCGTCACACTTGTACAAACCTCATTGAAACACTTATAAGCACTCATGTTGCATGAAACTTGGTTTAGAGTCCTAGAAACCGCGTTGTAAGATGTTTCATAAGTTCTTCAAACTAGTACAAAGCTCATTGAGACACTTATAAGTACTCTTGTTGCATGACACTTCGTTTAGAGTCTTAGAAACCGCGTTGTTAGATGTTTCATAAGTTCGTCAAACTTGTACAAAGCTCATTGAGACACTTATAAGCACTCATGTTGCATGAAACTTGGTTTAGAGTACTAGAAACCGCGTTGTTAGATGTTTCATAAGTTTGTCGAACTTGTACAAAGCTCATTGAGACACTTATAAGCACTCATGTTGCATGAAACTTGGTTTAGAGTCCTAGAAACCGCGTTGTAAGATGTTTCATAAGTTCGTCAAACTAGTACAAAGCTCATTGAGACACTTATAAGCACTCATGTTGCATGACACTTCGTTTAGAGTCTTAGAAACCGCGTTGTTAGATGTTTCATAAGTTCGTCAAACTTGTACAAAGCTAATTGAGACATTTATAAGCACTCATGTTGCATGAAAATTGGTTTAGAGTCCTAGAAACGCGTTGTTAGAAGTTTCATTAGTTCGCCAAACTTGTACAAAGCTCATTGAGACACTTATAAGAACTCATGTTGAAAGAAACTTGGTTTAGAGTCCTAGAAACCACGTTGTTAGATGTTTCATAAGTTCGTCAAACTAGTACAAAGCTCATTGAGACACTTGTAAGCACTCATGTTGCATGAAACTTAGTTTAGACTCCTAGAAACGGCATTGTTAGATGTTTCATAAGTTCGTCACACTTGTAGAAAGTTCATTGAGACACTTATAAGCAGTAATGTTGCATAAAACTTGGTTTAGAGTCCTAGAAACGCATTGTTAGATAATTCATAAGTTCGTCAAACTTCTACAAAGCTCATTGAGACACTTATAAGCACTCGTGTTGCATAAAACTTGGATTAGAGTCCTAGCAACCACATTGTTAGACGTTTCATAAGTTCGTCAAACTTGTACAAAGCTGATAGAGACACTTATAAGCACTCATGTTGCATGAAACTTGGTTTAGAGTCCTAGAAACGCGTTGTTAGATGTTTCATAAGTTCGTCAAACTTCTACAAAGCTCATTGAGACACTTATAAGCACTCATGTTGCATAAAACTTGGATTAGAGTCCTAGCAACCACATTGTTAGACGTTTCATAAGTTCGTCAAACTTGTACAAAGCTGATAGAGACACTTATAAGCACTCATGTTTCATGAAACTTGGTTTAGAGTCCTAGAAACGCGTTGTTAGATGTTTCATTAGTTTGTCAAACTTGTACAAAGCTCATTGAGACACTTATAAGCACTCATGTTGCATGAAACTTTGTTTAGAGTCCTAGAAACCGCGTTGTTAGATGTTTCACAAGTTCGTAAAACTAGTACAAAGCTCATTGAAACACTTCTAAGCACTTATGATCCATGAAACTAAGTTTAGAGTCCTAGAAACCGCGTTGTTAGATGTTTCATAAGTTCGTCACACTTGTACAAAGCTCATTGAAACACTTATAAGCACTCATGTTGCATGAAACTTGGTTTAGAGTCCTAGAAACCGCGTTGTAAGATGTTTCATAAGTTCTTCAAACTAGTACAAAGCTGATTGAGACACTTATAAGTACTCTTGTTGCATGACACTTCGTTTAGAGTCTTAGAAACCGCGTTGTTAGATGTTTCATAAGTTCATCAAACTTGTACAAAGCTCATTGAGACACTTATAAGCACTCATGTTGCATGAAACTTGGTTTAGAGTACTAGAAACCGCGTTGTTAGATGTTTCATAAGTTTGTCGAACTTGTACAAAGCTCATTGAGACACTTATAAGCACTCATGTTGCATGAAACTTGGTTTAGAGTCCTTGAAACGCGTTGTAAGATGTTTCATAAGTTCGTCAAACTAGTACAAAGCTCATTGAGACACTTATAAGCACACATGTTGCATGACACTTCGTTTAGAGTCTTAGAAACCGCGTTGTTAGATGTTTCATAAGTTCGTAAAACTAGTACAAAGCTCATTGAGACACTTATAAGCACTCATGTTGCATGAAACTTAGTTTAGAGTCCTAGAAATCGCGTTGTTAGATGTTTCATAAGTTTGTCGAACTTGTACAAAGTTCATTGAGACACTTATAAGCACTCATGTTGAAAGAAACTTGGTTTAGAGTCCTAGATACCGCGTTGTAAGATGTTTCATAAGTTCGTCAAACTAGTACAAAGCTCATTGAGACACTTATAAGCACTCATGTTGCATGAAACTTCGTTTAGAGTCCTAGAAACCGCGTTGTTAGATGTTTCATAAGTTCGTCAAACTTGTACAAAGCTCATTGAGACACTTATAAGCACTCATGTTCCATGACACTTCGTTTAGAGTCTTAGAAACCGCGTGGTTAGATGTTTCATAAGTTCGTCAAACTTGTACAAAACTCATTGAGACACTTATAAGAACTCATGTTGCATGAAACTTGGTTTAGAGTCCTAGAAACGCGTTGTTAGATGTTTCATAAGTTCGTCAAACTTGTACAAAGCTCATTGAGACACTTATAAGCACTCATGTTGCATAAAACTTGGTTTAGAGCCCTAGAAACGAGTTGTTAGATGTTTCTTAAGTTCGTCAAACTTGTACAAAGCTCATTGAGACACTTATAAGCACTCATGTTGCATGAAACTTGGTTTAGAGTCCTAGAAACGAGTTGTTAGATGTTTCATAAGTTCGTCAAACTAGTACAAAGCTCATTGAGACACTTATAAGTACTCATGTTGCATGCCACTTCGTTTAGAGTCTTAGTAACCGCTTTGTTAGATGTTTCATAAGTTCGTCACACTTGTACAAAGTTCATTGAGACACTTATAAGCACTAATGTTGCATAAAACTTGGTTTAGAGTCCTAGAAACGCATTGTTAGATGTTTCATAAGTTCGTCAAACTTCTACAAAGCTCATTGAGGCACTTATAAGCACTCATGTTGCATAAAACTTGGATTAGAGTCCTAGCAACCACATTGTTAGACGTTTCATAAGTTCGTCAAACTTGTACAAAGCTGATAGAGACACTTATAAGCACTCATGTTGCATGAAACTTGGTTTAGAGTCCTAGAAACGCGTTGTTAGATGTTTCATTAGTTTTTCAAACTTGTACAAAGCTCATTGAGACATTTATAAGCACTCATGTTGCATGAAACTTTGTTTAGAGTCCTAGAAACCGCGTTGTTAGATGTTTCACAAGTTCGTCAAACTAATACAAAGCTCATTGAAACACTTATAAGCACTTATGTTCCATGAAACTTAGTTTAGAGTCCTAGAAACCGCGTTGTTAGATGTTTCATAAGTTCGTTGAACTTGTACAAAGCTCATTGAGACACTTATAAGCACTCATGTTGCATGAAACTTGGTTTAGAGTCCTAGAAACCGCGTTGTAAGATGTTTCATAAGTTCGTTGAACTTGTACAAAGCTCATTGAGACACTTATAAGCACTCATGTTGCATGAAACTGGTTTAGAGTCCTAGAAACCGCGTTGTTAGATGTTTCATAAGTTCGTCGAACTAGTACAAAGCTCATTGAGACACTTATAAGCACTCATGTTGCATGAAACTTGGTTTAGAGTCCTAGAAACTAGTTGTTAGATGTTTCATAAGTTCGTCAAACTTGTACAAAGCTCATTGAGACACTTTTAAGCACTCGCTTCAGGAGAAAGGATTCTCATTAATCCTTTGGATACCTTCATGGATTCTTTCATTCTTCTCTTTACTCCTCT
Source organism: Cochlearia excelsa (assembly GCA_963556525.1). Taxonomy (NCBI): domain Eukaryota; kingdom Viridiplantae; phylum Streptophyta; class Magnoliopsida; order Brassicales; family Brassicaceae; genus Cochlearia; species Cochlearia excelsa. The sequence goes on along the minus strand of OY748327.1, from coordinate 29,079,164 downwards.
TCTCTTTAACACTTCCTTGTTACCTCTTTATGCTTAGGGGCTTTCATGATGATCTTTTTAAGTCCTTAGACACGATGATCCTACATCATATCAAAGACACAAAATTGATCTTAGTTTCATGAATAACCGGCACAAGATAATAACTTTAAACACTTCACAAACTATTGATCAACCATCCACAAGTACAAGCAAGAAAGCAAGAGAGGGTTAAAGACAATAGTTCAATATGTTCCCTATGCCTTTTGAAAACCCGAGAATATTATGCAATCTAACAAGTTCAAGTTTTGGTCTTATAGTTTTTGAAATTCACAAACAAATTTCTAAGTGATCTAAGGCATATAACAATTTCAAGCACACATGAACACTTAGACAAGTATCTAATAATATAAATAAGGGAGTAAAGAGGGTTTAGAAATGGCCTTTTTAAATGGTAAAGCGGAGAAGTCATTATACTCTCTAGAGCACCTATATGGTTAGTCCATGATAGAGTTTATGACTTTTCTAAGAATATCTCTTGATTGCTTCATACCTACACATAGATAAAGGTTAGGTAGCAAGAGTCTTTTGCTTATGGCTTCTTGCCATAGAGACTTTGAAAGGGACCATGGTCTTTAGTGCACAATGGCGGACCATGATCTTAAAACAGACAAACAAGATTCATTGTAACTTGATAGCTTTCATAGCTTAGTTACTCATCTTGTATCATAAACTTAAGTGCACAAAGGCGGTTTATGACAACAAACATAGATCTTCATTCCATCTTCACCTTATATAGATGTTAATGTAGTGAATCATTTTCCCATAAGTGTAAAATTGGATTCATCATGATTTTTAAAATATCATCTTTTATAAAATCATGGCTCTCTTTTAGACTTATGTTAACCGAGGGACTAAGAGATTCATCAAGCTCACGTTGTTATCAAACACTTGAGGATGCTCGGTTCTCTTTCCTCTAAGAGAGTATCGGATACACAAAGATCTTATATGCTTTATCACAAGCGGATCTTGGTTCCTTACCCTATGTTAAACCAAAGATCTTTTGGATTAACCAAGGTTTTAAGTTCACTTAGTCTTTCACCAAGATTCAAACCACTTCACCAAACAAGGACTAGTGATTTGGTCTTAGACAAAGACATAAGTGGACCTTGTATCCTAGATCTTTCAAAGACAATGTAGTTGAGTCATGTAGTCGACTATGTCACATGACTATATGACAACTGAGTCTTGGAGATTTAAATTCGGACATGCTTTTAACCGAAACTTTCATGGTATTGGATTCATCAAGGTTCTTTTAGAAGCCATGGTTCTCATCCATTAGTCTTGGGTTAGACAATGACCTTAAAGAACAATACAACCAAAACTATCATGTAGCTAGACCTTGTTGATTTATGCTAACAATGATTGTGTTTTGATTGTCTTGTACTTACCAAGGAAATTGGATTCAACATGTCCTTTTCTCACTAAGAGTTAAGCGGTTCATGGTTCACTTTCCAAAGGTCTTGTTCGAAGCATAAAACGAAAGAGTTTTGGATTCATCAAGCGGTTTTTGGACTCATAAGAGTGAGCACACAAGGTTCACATTCTTTTGACTCGCAAGGTTCAAGCTTTGGTCTTGAATCCTTGTTCATTGTCTAAAAGCCGAAGTCATTGGGATCTTGGATTCATCAAGGTTCCTTTGAACTCATAAGAGTAAGGAAACCATGGTTCTCATCCATAACATTCGGTTTACTCAAGATCTTGATAGGATTTGGATTCAACAAGCTCTCTTTATCTCATATGAGTAAAGGGAAACTTGGTTCTCTTCCTTGAGATCTAATTCAGGTTTTGATCTTGATTAGTCTCGGATCTAAAGTTAACTAAACACACAAAGAAGAAAAGAGGGGATTCGGATTCATCAAGCTCTTACATTCATAGGAGCAAAGTAGCTTGGTTCTCTTCCTCCTCAAGAACTAAACTTGCGGATTAGCCTAGGTAGAAGGAGCTTCATGCTCTGATACCATGTTGGATTTTGGAGAGAATAGTGTATAGATCCGAGTTGGTTAGACTCGGATCTTGAGTGTATAGAAGCAAAGCAAGTGATGCTTTGTTCTTGAGTGTATAGAGAGAGAGTGTAATGTGTTTAGAAGAATGAGAGATTAAGAGCAAAGCTATTAGCTTGGTCTTTGAGAGATTTAGTGTTTAGAGTAGTGTATGAGAGATTTCGGATAGAGAGAGAATAAGAACAGAGAGAGAATCATGTAAGTAGTATTAGGAAGAGAGGATAAAACCTCCTTAACATTACAAAGCACATACATGAAGCATTTATAGCCAAAATAGGCATATAGCCGTTATAGAGAGGAAGGAGACATTTTGAATATTTAAACTCATGGAACACTTCTCCATAATATAGTCATGTGACATAGTCGACTACATGTATCAACTACATTGTGATGTAGTCGACTATATGTCGCCAACGGCTCTATTTCAAACGGCTATAAAGGAAACACTCCTTTGTCCTTCGGTCCATAACTCTAACGGCTCTTTAGTCTTCAGATGTAGTCGACTACATGACTCAACTATATGTATCAACTACATTGTGATGTAGTCGACAACACGCCTCACCTGTACTTTTCCTCTCTTGATGTATCTTGATCTAATGCCTTTGTAGATTATCATTAGTCTTAATAGAAACTTGGTTTAGAGTTCTAGAAACCACGTTGTAAGATGTTTCATAAGTTCGTCAAACTAGTACAAAGCTCATTGAGACACTTATAAGCACTCATGTTTGCATGACACTTCGTTTAGAGTCTTAGAAACCGCGTTGTTAGATGTTTCATGAGTTCGTCAAACTTGTACAAAGCTCATTGAGACACCTATAAGCACTCATGTTGCATAAAACTTGGTTTAGAGTCCTAGAAACGCGTTGTTAGATGTTTCATAAGTTCGTCAAACTTGTACTAAGCTCATTGAAACACTTATAAGCACTCATGTTGCATAAAAATTGGTTTAGAGTCCTAGCAACCACATTGTTAGACGTTTCATAAGTTCGTCAAATTTGTACAAAGCTCATTAAGACACTTTATAAGCACTCATGTTGCATGAAACTTGATTTAGAGTACTAGAAACCGCGTTGTAAGATTTTTCATAAGTTCGTCAAACTAGTACAAAGCTCATTGAGACACTTATAAGCACTCATGTTGCATGAAACTTCGTTTAGAGTCCTAGAAACCGCGTTGTTAGATGTTTCATAAGTTCGTCAAACTTGTACAAAGCTCATTGAGACACTTATAAGAACTCATGTTCCATGAAACTTAGTTTAGAGTCCTAGAAACCGCGTTGTTAGATGTTTCATAAGTTCGTTGAACTTGTACAAAGCTCATTGAGACACTTATAAGCACTCATGTTGCATGAAACTTGGTTTAGAGTCCTAGAAACCGCGTTGTTAGATGTTTCATAAGTTCGTCAAACTAGTACAAAGCTCATTGAGACACTTATAAGCACTCATGTTGCATGACACTTCGTTTAGAGTCTTAGAAACCACGTTGTTAGATGTTTCATAAGTTCGTCAAACTTGTACAAAGCTCATTGAGACATTTATAAGCACTCATGTTGCATAAAACTTGATTTAGAGTCTTAGAAACGCGTTGTTAGATGTTTCATAAGTTCGTCAAACTTGTACAAAGCTCATTGAGTCACTTATAAACACTCATGTTGCATAAAACTTGGTTTAGAGTCCTAGCAACCACATTGTTAGACGTTTCATAAGTTCGTCAAACTAGTACAAAGCTCATTGAGACACTTATAAGCACTCATGTTGCATGAAACTTAGTTTAGAGTCCTAGAATTGGCATTGTTAGATGTTTCATAAATTCGTCGAACTTGTACAAAGTTCATTAAGACACTTCTAAGCACTCATGTTACATGAAACTTGGTTTAGTGTCCTAGAAACGCCTTGTTAGATGTATCATTAATTCGTCAAACTTGTACAAAGCTCATTGAGACACTTATAAGAACTCATGTTGAAAGAAACTTGGTTTAGAGTCCTAGAAACCGCGTTGTTAGATGTTTCATAAGTTCGTCAAACTAGTACAAAGCTCATTGAGACACTTATAAGCACTCATGTTGCATGAAACTAAGTTTAGAGTCCTAGAAACCGCGTTGTTAGATGTTTCATAAGTTCGTCACAATTGTACAAAGCTCATTGAAACACTTATAAGCACTCATGTTGCATGAAACTTGGTTTAGAGTCCTAGAAACCGCGTTGTAAGATGTTTCATAAGTTCGTCAAACTAGTACAAAGCTCATTGAGACACTTATAAGTACTCTTGTTGCATGACACTTCGATTGGAATCTTAGAAACCGCGTTGTTAGATGTTTCATAAGTTCGTCAAACTTGTACAAAGCTCATTGAGACACTTATAAGCACTCATGTTGCATGAAACTTCGTTTAGAGTCCTAGAAACCGCGTTGTTAGATGTTTCATAAGTTCGTCAAACTTGTACAAAGCTCATTGAGACACTTATAAGCACTCATGTTTCATGAAACTTAGTTTAGAGTCCTAGAAACCGCGTTGTTAGATGTTTCATAAGTTCGTTGAACTTGTACAAAGCTCATTGAGACACTTATAAGCACTCATATTGCATGAAACTTGGTTTAGAGTCCTATAAACCGCGTTGTTAGATGTTTCATAAGTTCGTCGAACTAGTACAAAGCTCATTGAGACACTTATAAGCACTCATGTTGCATGAAACTTGGTTTAGAACCCTAGAAACGAGTTGTTAGATGTTTCTTAAGTTCGTCAAACTTATACAAAGCTCATTGAGACACTTATAAGCACTCATGTTGCATGAAACTTGGGTTAGAGTCCTAGAAACGAGTTGTTAGTTGTTTCATAAGTTCGTCAAACTAGTACAAAGCTCATTGAGACACTTATAAGCACTCATGTTGCATGCCACTTCGTATAGTGTCTTAGAAACCGCTTTGTTAGATGTTTCATAAGTTCGTCAAACTTGTACAAAGCTCATTGAGACACTTATAAGCACTAATGTTGCATAAAACTTGGTTTAGAGTCCTAGAAACGCGTTGTTAGATGTTTCATAAGTTCTTCAAACTTCTACAAAGCTCATTGAGACACTTATAAGCACTCATGTTGCATAAAAAATGGTTTAGAGTCCTAGAAACCACATTGTTAGACGTTTCATAAGTTCGTCAAACTTGTACAAAGCTGATAGAGACAGTTATAAGCACTCATGTTGCATGAAACTTGGTTTAGAGTCCTAGAAACGAGTTGTTAGATGTTTCATTAGTTCGTCAAACTTGTACAAAGCTCATTGAGACACTTATAAGAACTCATGTTGAAAGAGTCCTAAAAACCGCATTGTAAGATGTTTCACAAGTTCATCAAACTAGTACAAAGCTTATTGAGACACTTATAAGCACTCATGTTGCATGACACTTCGTTTAGAGTCTTAGAAACCGCGTTGTTAGATGTTTCATAAGTTCATCAAACTTGTACAAAGCTCATTGAGACATTTATAAGCACTCATGTTACATAAAACTTGGTTTAGAGTCTTAGAAACATGTTGTTAGTTGTTTCATATGTTCGTCAAACTTGTACAAAGCTCATTGAGACACTTATAAGCACTCATGTTGCATAAAACTTGGTTTAGAGTCCTAGCAACCACATTGTTAGACGTTTCATAAGTTCGTCAAACTAGTACAAAGCTCATTTGATGAGGACATCCAAAGCAGCAAGGATGATCAAGAGGATCCTTTGCAAGTACCCGCTGGACCAATGACAAGAGCGAGAGCAAAGCAAATCAAGGAGGCACTTAACGGACTGATTCAAGAGCTTTTAGACCAAGAAAACATTCACAAGTCCATTGGATATGATATACATCAAGTCCAACCACTTCTAAGCATGATTCAAGCCCAAGAAAGCCCAAAATGAAGCACTTAAATTATGGTCAAAGAAGAGTGACGAAAATGAAAGATCAAGAGTCATATTTGGAGTCCAAGAGTCATTCAACCAACTTTTTAATTCTATCTTTAATTATGTTTATACATCCTTTCCAACTTCTTTCTTTTAATCAAGTTTTATTTCCCTTTAAATACATGTAATCTCCATTGGAGAAAGATATCCAACTTTTTAATCAAATATATTTTTCTATCTTTTTGTGAGAGTGATTCTCATTTAGTTCCTTGTGAACTTTTCCATCTTCGGTGTGATTCCGAGTGATCAATCGGCTTATCAAACAGATTTCCATCCCTGTTTGTGGCGCCCATCATTACCAAAGTTAGTTGTTTCTTGTTGAGAGTATTGGGTCTTAGGTTTAATATACCTAAGGTTTGTACTTACCAAGTTCTTCGAACTAAGGTCCACCGCCTTGTTTTGTTGAAGCGTTTTAAGAGAGTATTGGGTCTAAGGTTTAATATACCTTAGGTTTGTGCTTCGCGAGTTCATCGAAGTCGAGGATTATCCCTTCAACCCCCTTAGAGATCCCTTCCTTGGTCATTTCCGCATCATTTGGTATCAGAGCCATCTCTAAGCTTGGTTTTATCTTTTTATCATTCATCTTCTTTCTATCATTTTCAAATCTTTTCATCTTCTTTCTATCATCTTCTATTTCTGTTTTTGTTTTTATTAATTTTCTGAAAATCCAGATTTAAAAAAAAAAAAAAAAAAACCAAAATCAAAAAAAAAAAAAAAAAAAAAAAAAAAAAAAAAAAAATCAAAAAAAAAAAGATATCATAAAAGTTCTGGATTACTCTTTCTTTGTTCTTAAATTTCTTTCATTTCCCTTTTGTTATAATCCTTATAATCCTTATAACCCTTATAACTCTTATAACCCTTATAACTCTTATAACATTTATAACTTTCGTTATTCCTATTATCCATACTCACTTTGAGATTTCGATTTCTTTGGTATCTTCTATTTGGTTACTACGGTAAAACATTCGAAGTGTTGGTTAGTTCTATACGAACTCTTTGAGGATCACTAGAGAGGAAAAAGGCAGAGTGTGTGAGAACATTTGAGGGTAAAAGCCATTTGAGTGAAACACTTTTGAGCGAAACACTTGAGTGATTGTGAGGTTTTTGTTTTCTAACATTGTTTTACGAGGTTTTAATCATGTCGGAACATAACAACAATGAAGAAGTTACACAAGAGGCTGTCCCTAATCTAAAAGTACAAGCCTTGATGGGAGAGATGCAAAGATTGTTGAGAGTTGAGTTGGAGACGATTCATGATAGGATTGATCGAGTTCAAGGAGATGCACAACCAAGGCAGCGAGCAAATTTGCCTAATGCATAGAAGAGAAAGAGATCAACCAAGGAGAGCACGAGCTAATGATTTAGAGGTTGATTATTACAATGATCACTCATCATCTAGTAACAACTCAAGGAGACCACGACGAGTTAGAGAAGTAAGGAATCGAACTGATAACAACTTGGGAGGTATCAAGATGAAGATTCCAGCCTTCCATGGGAAGAATGATCCTGATGCATATCTAGAGTGGGAGAAGAAGATTGAGTTGATATTCGATTGTCAAAACTACTCGGAGATGAAAAAGGTCGAGTTGCAGCCACCGAATTTTGTGATTATGCTATTAATTGGTGGGATCAATTGGTGACGAGTAGAAGAAGAAATGGGGAAGTTCCTATTGAAGCATGGGCTGAGATGAAAGCACTCATGAGGAAACGTTTTGTACCAAGTCATTTAAGACCGAGAGCTACACCAAAAGTTAAGAAGGCTAACTCAAGGCAATCGAAGTGTGGAAGACTATTTCTAAGGATGGAGGTCCTAATGTTAAGAGCTAACATTGATGAAGATAGAGAAGCTACTATGGCGAGGTTTCTTAATGGCTTGAATCGAGAGATTCTAGACAAAGTGGAGATGCAACACTATGTGGAGATGGAAGATATGTTGCATATGGCTATCTTAGTTGAGTCGCAGCTCAAGAGGAGGGGAAGCACACGTCAAACCTATGGTTCACATTCATCCACCATGAAACCGAACTATTCTAAGGAGGAGAAGACAACCCCAAAAGCAAAGGTCGAAACAAAGCCATCCACTACCTGCTATAAGTGTCATGGCGCAGAGGTCATTATGCTAATGAGTGTCCAAACAAAAGGACAATGCTATAAGTGTCATGGCGAGAGGTCATTATGCTAATGAGTGTCCAAACAAAAGGACAATGGTGATTAGAGATAATGGTGATGTAGAAACTGAAGAAGAAGAAGGGGATTCTGATTCTATGCCATCATTAATAGAAGATAGTGAAGAGGTTGCTGCCAAGGGAGACTTATTGGTTACAAGGAGATCATTGAGTGTGCAAGCTAAAGAAGAAGAAGAGGTACAACGTGAGAATCTGTTTCACACAAGGTGTCACATTCAGAACAAGGTGTGTAGCTTGATTATTGATGGTGGGAGTTGTACAAACGTGGCGAGCATTACTCTTGTGGAGAAGTTGAGTTTGAAGACCACCAAGCATTCGAAACCTTACAAGTTGCAATGGTTAAATGATAGTGGTGAAGTGAAGGTGTCAAGACAAGTTCTGGTTCCATTTTCCATTGGAAGGTATGAAGATGAAGTGTTGTGTGATGTGGTACCAATGCAAGCAGGTCATGTTCTATTGGGAAGGCCATGGCAATTTGATCGGCGAGTTAACCATGATGGATTCACAAACAAGCATTCGTTTACTTTCAAAGGAAGAAATGTCACTTTGGTTCCTTTAACACCTCAAGAAGTCTACCAAGATCAGTTACTAATGAAGCAAAAGGAGGAGCAAAAGCAATGAGTGCCCAAAACACTTATCACCTAAAAGAGAGTGAGAGTTTGAGAAAAACCCAGAAAAAGGCATGTGAGAGCAAACCCGTGAGGACAAACACAAACTTCTTTGTGAGATCTTGTGAGATAAAGAGAGCAATGTTTTCAAAACAGCCAATGATAGTACTTATGTACAAGGAGGCTCTTTTAAACACTAACGATCTTAACTTTGTTTTGCCTAGTTGTGTTGTTTCTTTGTTGCGGGATTTTGATGATGTCTTTCCCGAGGACACACCACATGGTTTACCACCTATTCGTGGGATTGAGCATCAAATCGACTTCGTCCCAGGAGCATCCATTCCTAACCGCCCAGCCTATAGAACAAACCCGGAAGAGACAAAGGAGCTTCAAAGGCAAGTTAGTGAGCTGATGGAGAAGGGGTACATTCGAGAAAGCATGAGTCCATGTGTTGTCCCTGTTTTGCTAGTTCCTAAGAAGGATGGGACTTGGAGGATGTGTGTTGATTGTAGAGCTATCAACAACATTACGGTAAAGTATCGACATCCCATTCCTCGTTTAGATGATATGCTTGATGAGTTGCATGGTTCTTGCATATTCTCTAAGATATATCTTAAGAGTGGTTATCACCAAATTCGCATGAACGAGGGTGATGAATGGAAAACTGCTTTTAAAACAAAACATGGTTTATATGAGTGGTTAGTGATGCCTTTTGGATTAACTAATGCACCTAGTACTTTCATGAGATTAATGAATCATGTTTTGAGAGCTTTCATTGGACATTTTGTTGTTGTCTACTTTGATGACATTCGATTTTTAGCAAGACTTTAGATGAGCATGTTGAGCATTTGAAACTTGTTTTAGATGTTCTCGAAAGGAAAAGTTGTTTGCTAATCTTAAGAAGTGTACCTTTTGCACCGATAATCTTGTGTTTCTAGGCTTTGTTGTGAGTGCACAGGGTATACAAGTTGATGAAGAGAAAGTGAGGGCTATTCGAGAGTGGCCTAGTCCAAAGACCGTTGGAGAAGTACGGAGCTTTCATGGACTTGCTGGTTTCTACCGGAGGTTTGTAAGAGACTTTAGTACTATTGCTGCCCCGCCGCTTACCGAAGTGATCAAGAAGGAAGTAGGATTCAAATGGGAAGAAGCCCAAGAGGAAGCATTCCAATTGCTAAAGAAGAAGCTTACTAATGCACCTTTATTGTCTTTACTGACTTTCTAAAGACTTTTGAGATTGAATGTGATGCTTCGGGTGTTGGAATTGGAGCTGTGCTTATGCAAGAGAAGAAGCCAATTGCATTCTTTAGTGAAAAGCTGAGTGGAGCTACTTTGAACTATCCTACTTATGACAAAGAATTGTATGCTCTTGTTCGTGCATTACAAACATGGCAACACTACTTATGGCCTAAAGAGTTCGTGATTCACACTGATCATGAGTCCTTGAAGCATCTAAAGGGCCAACAAAAGCTGAACAAGCGTCATGCTCGTTGGGTGGAATTCATTGAGACCTTTCCTTATGTCATTCGATACAAGCAAGGTAAGGAAAATGTGGTAGCTGATGCACTATCTAGAAGGTACACTCTACTTTCTACTCTTGATGCTAAGCTACTTGGTTTTGAGCACATCAAAGAACTATACGATTCGACCTTGATTTTAAGGATGTGTATCAATCTTGTGAGAAGTTTGCACATGGGAAGTATTTTAGGCATGATAACTTTCTGTTTCATGAGAATAAGCTTTGTGTGCCTAATTGCTCTTTGAGAGATCTTCTTGTTAGGGAATCACATGGAGGAGGACTAATGGGACACTTTGGAGTTTTCAAAACTTTGATAATCTTGCAGGATCATTTCTATTGGCCACACATGAGAAGAGATGTTGAGAGAATCGTGGCGAGATGCATAATTTGCAAGCAAGCTAAGTCAAAAGTGCAACCTAATGGTATGTATACTCCTTTGCTTATACCAGGACTAAGAGAGGTAGAGATTCTGTTTTTATGGTTGTTGCTTGGATTGCTTAGGACTAAGAGAGGTAGAGCACTTCATTCTGTTTTTGTGGTTGTTGATAGATTCTCTAAGATGGCGCACTTCATTGCTTGTCATAAATGATGATGCTTCCAATGTTATGAATTATTCTTTAGGGAAGTTGTTAGATTATATGGCATGCCTAGAACCATTGTTTCAGATAGAGATGCTAAGTTCTTAAGCTACTTTTGGAAAACTTTGTGGGCTAAGTTAGGGACTAAGTTGTTGTTTTCTACTACTTGTCATCCTCAAACTGATGGTCAAACTGAAGTAGTGAATAGGTCTTTGTCTACTTTGTTGCGTGATATCATTAAGAAGAACATAAAAACTTGGGAAGATTGTTTGCCACATGTTGAGTTTGCATATAACCATTCTGTCCATTCTGCTACTAAGTTCTCACCATTTCAAATTGTTTATGGTTTTAATCCTTTAACTCCATTGGATTTATCACCTTTACCTTTCAATGAGCGTGTGAACTTAGATGGGAAAAGAAAATCTGAGCTTGTTAAACAGATTCATGAGAAAGCAAGGCTAAACATTGAGAAGAGGACTGAGCAATACCAAAGGCAAGCAAACAAAGGAAGGCGTAAAGTGGTCTTTGAAGCCGGAGATTGGGTTTGGGTTCATATGAGAAAAGAGCGCTTTCCGAGTGAAAGGAAGTCTAAGTTGATGCCAAGAGGAGATGGACCATTTCAAGTCTTAGAAAGGATCAATGACAATGCTTACAAAATAGACTTGCCAAGTGAGTATAATATAAGTACAAGCTTCAATGTTTCTGACTTAACTCCTTTTGATGTAGGTGATCAGCTTGATTTGAGGTCAAATCGTTTTCAAGTGGAGGGGAATGATGAGGACATCCAAAGCAGCAAGGATGATCAAGAGGATCCTTTGCAAGTACCCGCTGGACCAATGACAAGAGCGAGAGCAAAGCAAATCAAGGAGGCACTTAACGGACTGATTCAAGAGCTTTTAGACCAAGAAAACATTCACAAGTCCATTGGATATGATATACATCAAGTCCAACCACTTCTAAGCATGATTCAAGCCCAAGAAAGCCCAAAATGAAGCACTTAAATTATGGTCAAAGAAGAGTGACGAAAATGAAAGATCAAGAGTCATATTTGGAGTCCAAGAGTCATTCAACACATCTTTTAATTCTATCTTTAATTATGTTTACTACATCCTTTGAACTTCTTTCTTTCTCTACAAGTTTTATTTCCCTTTAAATACATGTAATCTCCATTGGAGAAAGATATCCAACTTTTTAATCAAATATATTTTTCTATCTTTTTGTGAGAGTGATTCTCATTTAGTTCCTTGTGAACTTTTCCATCTTCGGTGTGATTCCGAGTGATCAATCGGCTTATCAAACAGATTTCCATCCCTGTTTGTGGCGCCCATCATTACCAAAGTTAGTTGTTTCTTGTTGAGAGTATTGGGTCTTAGGTTTAATATACCTAAGGTTTGTACTTACCAAGTTCTTCGAACTAAGGTCCACCGCCTTGTTTTGTTGAAGCGTTTTAAGAGAGTATTGGGTCTAAGGTTTAATATACCTTAGGTGATGAGGACATGAACTATAACCAGCTACATGATCAAGTAAAAGTCCCTACAATGTATGAACCACCTAGAACAAGATCAGGCACCAAACGACTAAGCGAAGCATTCAACAAGTCAGTTCAAGCTTTGGTGAACAAGCAAGAGATTGAGGAAGCTCAAGGCCTAAGATTGCTACTAGGAGACAAGGGAGAGGACTATGAATCGAGCTTTGGACCGAAGAAGAACTTAAGAGCTGCGAGTGGCCTTTGATCAAAGCTAACAAGACTTTGAACCTCTTCACCATCCTTCATCAAGGTGAGTCAATTCCATATGATTAAACTAATAATCTTCTTGTCTTTGGTGCGCAGGTTATGTTATTTTTTTTATAAAGACATTAGTTTCCTTTTTAAACTTTAAGTTGCACGCTTTGCTGTTTTTGTTTCAGTTTTAGTTTTAATTTAAAAACCTTGTTGTTTTCTTTTAAATTTTGATTCAAACAGCATGTTGTTTGAGTTAAGCCCTAGAAGGCACGACCTAAGAGCTATTTATAAAGCTCCTTTGAGGTCTTTGTACTTTCACGATATCAATAAAGAAAACACCTTCTTGCGAGAACACTTGCTTATTATCGCTTCATTCTCTTTGTGTGGATTCCCCTTAGAGCTTGAATCAAACCCTGACTTATCACAGCTTCTCCATCAGTTGTGTGGCGTCTCATCACTCCCCTGGTTCTATAGTTTAAGTAGAGAGCTCCTTAAAGACAACTACTTAGGCTGACTTGGTGTGAAGCAAAGAGAGGAGATTCTTTAGATCCTTCTTCAAGCTTCGTCTTGGCACCATTAAGATTCAACCTCCTTGGATCTTATATCATCTGGTATCGAGCCAAAGGTTCCTAAACCTTTGGATCTTTCCTCTATCTTTTAGTCTATTTGCTTTCTATTTCGTTTGTTTCATCTTTATAAGAAAATCCATAAAAAGTAATTGTCTTTGCTTTCTTTGCTTGATGTTCTTTGATTCTAGTTTATTTACTTTCATAAATCTAAAACAAAATAACAAAATTTCGTTGCTTGATAGTTTATCTCTCTGTTTAGTCTTTAATAAACAAAAAAAATCATAAAAAGTTTGTTCTTAGCTTGTTTGCTCTCTTTTGAATTAGTTTTAGAGTTTCTGCTTGTATCTTCTAGTTTTTTTTGTTTCAAAACCTTTAAGAAACCTAGAGAATTCGTGGCTGCTGTGTTTTCAAGTTAAAACATTAAGAAAAACCCTAGAGAAAAGAAAAGAAAAGGAAAAGTTTAAGTTTTTAGAGAATTTCCATTTTTTGACCAGTTGGTGCTTTTTTCCATTTTTTCTGTTTTAGCTTTTCCTTTTGCGTTTAATATTTTGTTAAGTGTTAGACAGAAAATCTAAAGAGAGATGGAGCAAGAAAATGATGAGCAGATCACAACAAAGCACAAGCCTTAATAGCCATACAAGCTCAACTACAAGCTCTCGGAAATCGTTTGGCTCTCCTTGAGCCACCATTAGCCCAACAACAACACCACCAACCTAACAATGATGAAGAGGAAGCAATGGATGAGCACGAAGATGATCCTCCTCAGCAAAACAACCAGCCTAGACAACATCATCCTCCTGAACAAAACAACTATCCTAGGCCAAGAATTCAAGCCCCATAGGGCGAGTGATTGATGAAGATCTTAATAGGCGAGGGAATAATGACATAAAACTAAAGGCACCTACTTTTGCTTTGGCAGGGTTAATCCAGATGCATACTTGGATTGGGAGAGACGCATGGAGTACATCTTTGATCATTACAACTATACCGATCAAAAGAAAGTTTCCTTAGCATCTGCTCAACTCACGAGAATGCATTATCTTGGTGGGACAGAGAAAGTGGCTGAAAGAAGAAGGCATAGGCATCTTCAAATCACCACTTGGGAAGACATGAGATTCAGCCTTAGAAAAAGGTATGTACCTCCTTATTTTTATAGAGACTTACAAAAGAAATTTCGTCAACTTGCGCAGAAAAACGAAGTGTGGAGGAATATTTTGAGGAGTTTGAGCAAGTCAAGAATAGATTGGAGTCTAATGAGTCGAAGAATCCCTTATGGCTCAGTTCTTAGACGGATTGAATGATAGGATTGCTAGAAAAGTAGAGAGACAACCTTATCATGACCTAGAAGATCTACTACACATGGCTGTCCAAGCCGAGCAACATATCAAAAGGAAGATATCAAGTACCTCACGAGCCAAGCCTACTTGGAGCAACAACAACAATCAGTCACTAAAGAGCTATGACAAAACCAAGCCAATGGAGACAGATTCTAAGCTTAAGAAACCAACCATTGAGTCACCAAAAGGAAGTAGACCAGAACAAGGTAAGTCTCAAACTAACTCTAGGACAAGAGATATTACTTGTTTCAAATGTCGGGGCGGGGACACTATGCTAGAGATTGCCCAAACCAGAGAGTAATGATCATCAATCAAGATGGTGGTTATGAGTCGCAAGAAGAGCAAGAGGAGTGTCAAGAAGAGTCTAATGATGAAGTGGAGTATCCAGATAGTGGAGAGCTACTTGTGACCAGAAGGGTACTAAGTGCTATGATCGAACCGAAACGACTCAAAGAGAAAACATCTTCCACACAAGATGCACAATAAACACAAAGGTATGTAGCTTAATCATAGATGGTGGATCATGTACTAATGTAGCTAGCAAGTATATGGTTGATAAGCTAGGTTTGAAGAAAATCTAAGCATCCGAGGCCATACAAGCCGAGATGGCTCAATGATGACAATGAGTTGAAGATCACGGATCAAGTTACCATTCCCTTTAGTGTTGGAAGGTATTGTGATCAAGTTTTGTGTGATGTGGTACCCATGAAGGCCAGCCATCTTCTACTAGGCAGGCCGTGGCAGTTTGACAAAGAAGCGATACACAATGGACGCACAAACTACTACACCTTCACTCATGACAAGCGTAAGTTTAATCTAGCGCCTTTAACTCCATTTCAAGTCCATGAAATGCAAGTTAAGATGGCTAAAGATTCGAGGTAAGTAAGACTAATCGTATGTTACATCTAATTCAATCTCTAAGGCTTTAAATCACAATTCTGTGGTGCTACTCATGATCTTTAGAGAAGGGTTGTTTTCGGAAGCGAAGTTGTAGAACATCCTCAAGAAATCACTAGGCTATTGGAACAATTCAAGGATGTCTTTCCCGAAGACAATCCACCGGGTTTACCACCTATAAGAGGTATAGAACATCAAATTGATCTTGTACCAGGTTCAGCTCTTCCCAACAGGCCAGCCTATAGGATGAACCCAACCGAGTCTAAAGAATTGGAGAAACAAGTTCAAGACTTGCTGTCCAAGGGCTACATAAGAGAGAGTCTTAGCCCATGTGCTGTACCGGTTCTGTTAGTGCCAAAGAAAGATGGGACTTGGCGCATGTGTGTAGATTGTAGAGCAATCAACAACATCACCATCAAGTATAGGCACCCAATACCACGCTTAGACGACATGCTGGATGAGCTCAACGGTGCAACCGTCTTCTCTAAGGTGGACTTGAAGAGTGGCTATCACCAAGTCGGGATGAAAGAAGGAGATGAATGGAAGACAGCCTTCAAAACCAAGCAAGGTTTGTATGAGTGGTTAGTAATGCCTTTTGGTTTAACTAATGCTCCTAGTACCTTTATGCGCTTAATGAATCATATCCTTAGAGCATACATTAGCAAGTTTGTAGTTGTGTACTTTGATGATATCTTGATATATAGTCGAATCTATCTGACCATGTGAAGCACCTTGAGAAAGTTTTAGAGACTCTTCGCCAAGAAAGTCTATTTGCAAACCTCAAGAAGTGCACCTTTTGTACTTGATCAACTAGTTTTCCTAGGTTTTGTTGTAAGTTCGCAGGGACTACAGGTTGATCAAGAGAAGATCAAGGCAATCCAAGAATGGCCAACACCTACAAGCATTGGACATGTTAGAAGTTTCCATGGATTAGCAAGCTTTTACAGAAGATTTGTTAAAGACTTCAGCACAATCGCCGCGCCTCTAACTGCTGTGATCAGGAAGAACATATCCTTTTCATGGGGAAAAGCTCAACAAGAAGCTTTTGATAAACTTAAAATAAGTTTGACTAATGCGCCTGTCTTAGTACTTCCTGATTTTGATAAAACGTTTGAGGTTGAATGTGATGCTTCAGGTTTAGGTATTGGAGCTGTTCTAACTCAAGGAGGCAGACCGGTAGCTTACTTTAGTGAGAAGCTTAGTGGAGCCACACTTAATTATCCAACCTATGATAAAGAACTCTACGCATTGGTTAGATCTTTAGAGACTTGGCAACACTACCTGCTGGCCAAGGAGTTTGTCATTCACACCGACCATGAGACACTTAAGCACTTGAAGGGACAGACTACACTCAAGAGGAGACATGCTAGGTGGCTAGAGTTTGTAGAGACCTTCCCTTACATCATCAAATACAAGAAAGGGAAAGACAACATAGTGGCTGATGCACTATCCAGGAGATATGCTCTTATTACTACTTTAGAAGCTAAAGTGATGGGTTTTGAGCACATCAAGGAGAGCTACGAAGGTGATCCGGACTTTGGAACCATCTTTCAAGCGTGTTGTAAAGCTGCTTTTGGGTCATTCTACCAACATGAAGGGTTCTTGTTCAGAAACAAGCGTCTATGCATTCCTCAAGGATCAATGAGAGAGCTTTTGATTAGAGAATCACATGGTGGAGGACTAATGGGACATTTTGGAGTTGATAAGACTCTAAGTGTGCTGGTGGAGCATTTCTTTTGGCCTCACTTGAAGAGAGACGTGGAGAAGTTCTGTTCTAAATGTGTCACTTGTCTTAAGACAAAATCCAGGTTACATCCTCATGGTCTATATATGCCTTTGCCTATTCCTACTATGCCTTGGGTAGATATTTCTATGGATTTTGTATTAGGCTTACCAATTCGGCACAAAGACTCTATCTTTGTTGTAGTAGACAGGTTCTCAAAGATGGCTCATTTCATTCCATGTGCTAAGACCAATGATGCAACACAGACTGGCGATCTCTTCTTCAAAGAAGTGGTGCGTTTACATGGTATACCACGGACAATTGTGTCGATAGGGATGTGAAGTTCCTCACCATTTCTGGAAAACCTTATGGAGAAAGCTCGGAACCAAGCTCTTGTTTTCAACAACATGTCATCCCCAAACAGATGGGCAAACTGAAGTGGTAAACAGAACTCTATCAACTCTTTTAAGAGCCACGGTGGGTAAGAATCTTAGGAATTGGTTAGATTGTTTACCATTCATTGAATTTGCTTATAATAGAGCTAACCATTCTGCTACTAAGCTTTCACCTTTTGAGATTGTTTATGGATTTAAGCCAGCAACACCTTTGGATCTTATTGCTTTACCACCTACTGAACATGTTAATCAAGATGCTATGAGCAAGGCTGACGCAATCAAGAAGCTTCACCAACAAGTCAAGGAGAACTTAGAGAAGAAAACTATGCAATAAAAGGCACAAGCTGACAAGGGTAGAAAAGAAGTGATCTTTGAACCAGGAGATTGGGTTTGGCTACATATGAGGCATGAGAGGTTTCCAAGCCAAAGAAAGTCCAAGTTAGCACCACGTGGGGATGGTCCATTCAAAGTCTTGGAACGCATCAACAACAACGCCTACAAGCTAGAACTCCCAGGAGATCTTAAAATTTCATCTAGCTTTAATGTGACTGATTTGGTACCTTTCAATGTAGATGAAAAAGTTCTGAGGTCAGAACCTTCTCAAGAGGGAGGGAATGATGAGGACATGAACTATAACCAGCTACATGATCAAGTAAAAGTCCCTACAATGTATGAACCACCTAGAACAAGATCAGGCACCAAACGACTAAGCGAAGCATTCAACAAGTCAGTTCAAGCTTTGGTGAACAAGCAAGAGATTGAGGAAGCTCAAGGCCTAAGATTGCTACTAGGAGACAAGGGAGAGGACTATGAATCAGTGGACCAGAAGAAGAACTTAAGAGCTGCGAGTGGCCTTTGATCAAAGCTAACAAGACTTTAAACCTCTTCACCATCCTTCATCAAGGTGAGTCAATTCCATATGATTAAACTAATAATCTTCTTGTCTTTGGTGCGCAGGTTATGTTATTTTTTTTATAAAGACATTAGTTTCCTTTTTAAACTTTAAGTTGCACGCTTTGCTTGTTTTTGTTTCGATTTTAGTTTTAATTTAAAAACCTTGTTGTTTTCTTTTAAATTTTGATTCAAACAGCATGTTGTTTGAGTTAAGCCCTAGAAGGCACGACCTAAGAGCTATTTATAAAGCTCCTTTGAGGTCTTTGTACTTTCACGATATCAATAAAGAAAACACCTTCTTGCGGGAACAGCTTGCTTATTATCGCTTCATTCTCTTTGTGTGGATTCCCCTTAGAGCTTGAATCAAACCCTGACTTATCACAGCTTCTCCATCAGTTGTGTGGCGTCTCATCACTCCCCTGGTTCTATAGTTTAAGTAGAGAGCTCCTTAAAGACAACTACTTAGGCTGACTTGGTGTGAAGCAAAGAGAGGAGATTCTTTAGATCCTTCTTCAAGCTTTTGTCTTGGCACCATTAAGATTCAACCTCCTTGGATCTTATATCATTAGGTTTGTGCTTCGCGAGTTCATCGAAGTCGAGGATTATCCCTTCAACCCCCTTAGAGATCCCTTCCTTGGTCATTTCCGCATCATCATTGAGACACTTATAAGCACTCATGTTGCATGAAACTTAGTTTAGTTTCCTAGAAACGGCATTGTTAGATGTATCATTAATTCGTCAAACTTGTACAAAGCTCATTGAGACACTTATAAGAACTCATGTTGCATGAAACTTAGTTTAGACTTCTAGAAACGGTATTGTTAGATGTTTCATAAGTTCGTCACACTTGTACAAAGCTCATTGAGACACTTATAAGGACTCATGTTGCATGAAACTTGGTTTAGAGTCCTAGAAACCGCGTTGTAAGATGTTTCATAAATTTGTCGAACAAGTACAAAGCTCATTAAGACACTTATAAGTACTCATCTTGCATGAAACTTCGTTTAGAGTCTTAGAAACCGGGTTGTTAGATGTTTCATAAGTTCGTCAAACTTGTACAAAGCTCATTGACACACTTATAAGCACTCATGTTGCATAAAACTTGGTTTAGAGTCCTAGAAACGCGTTGTTAGATGTTTCATAAGTTTGTCAAACTTGTACAAAGCTCATTGAAACACTTATAAGCACTCATGTTGCATAAAACTTGGTTTAGAGTCCTAGCAACCACATTGTTAGACGTTTCATAAGTTCGTCAAATTTGTACAAAGCTCATTGAGACACTTATAAGCACTCATGTTGCATGAAACTTGATTTAGAGTACTAGAAACCGCGTTGTAAGATGCTTCATAAGTTCGTTAAACTAGTACAAAGCTCATTGAGAAACTTATAAGCACTCATGTTGCATGAAACTTCGTTTAGAGTCCTAGAAACCGCGTTGTTAGATGTTTCATAAGTTCGTCAAACTTGTACAAAGCTCATTGAGACACTTATAAGCACTCATGTTCCATGAAACTTAGTTTAGAGTCCTAGAAACCGCATTGTTAGATGTTTCATAAGTTCGTTGAACTTGTACAAAGCTCATTGAGACACTTATAAGCACTCATATTTCATGAAATGAAACTTGGTTTAGAGTCCTATAAACCGCGTTGTTAGATGTTTCATAAGTTCGTCGAACTAGTACAAAGCTCATTGAGACACTTATAAGCACTCATGTTGCATGAACCTTGGTTTAGAACCCTAGAAACGAGTTGTTAGATGTTTCTTAAGTTCGTCAAACTTATACAAAGCTCATTGAGACACTTATAAGCACTCATGTTGCATGAAACTTGGGTTAGAGTCCTAGAAACGAGTTGTTAGTTGTTTCATAAGTTCGTCAAACTAGTACAAAGCTCATTGAGACACTTATAAGCACTCATGTTGCATGCCACTACGTATAGTGTCTTAGAAACCGCTTTGTTAGATGTTTCATAAGTTCGTCAAACTTGTACAAAGCTCATTGAGACACTTATAAGCACTAATGTTGCATAAAATTGGTTTAGAGTCCTAGAAACGCGTTGTTAGATGTTTCATAAGTTCGTCAAACTTCTACAAAGCTCATTGAGACACTTATAAGCACTCATGTTGCATAAAAATTGGTTTAGAGTCCTAGAAACCACATTGTTAGACGTTTCATAAGTTCGTCAAACTTGTACAAAGCTGATAGAGACAGTTATAAGCACTCATGTTGCATGAAACTTGGTTTAGAGTCCTAGAAACGAGTTGTTAGATGTTTCATTAGTTCGTCAAACTTGTACAAAGCTCATTGAGACACTTATAAGAACTCATGTTGAAAGAGTCCTAAAAACCGCATTGTAAGATGTTTCACAAGTTCATCAAACTAGTACAAAGCTTATTGAGACACTTATAAGCACTCATGTTGCATGACACTTCGTTTAGAGTCTTAGAAACCGCGTTGTTAGATGTTTCATAAGTTCGTCAAACTTGTACAAAGCTCATTGAGACATTTATAAGCACTCATGTTACATAAAACTTGGTTTAGAGTCTTAGAAACATGTTGTTAGTTGTTTCATATGTTCGTCAAACTTGTACAAAGCTCATTGAGACACTTATAAGCACTCATGTTGCATAAAACTTGGTTTAGAGTCCTAGAAACGCGTTGTTATATGTTTCATAAGTTTGTCAAACTTGTACAAAGCTCATTGAAACACTTATAAGCACTCATGTTGCATAAAACTTGGTTTAGAGTCCTAGCAACCACATTGTTAGACGTTTCATAAGTTCGTCAAATTTGTACAAAGCTCATTGAGACACTTATAAGCACTCATGTTTCATGAAACTTGGTTTAGAGTACTAGAAACCGCGTTGTAAGATGTTTCATAAGTTCGTTAAACTAGTACAAAGCTCATTGAGAAACTTATAAGCACTCATGTTGCATGAAACTTCGTTTAGAGTCCTAGAAACCGCGTTGTTAGATGTTTCATAAGTTCGTCAAACTTGTACAAAGCTCATTGAGACACTTATAAGCACTCATGTTTCATGAAACTTAGTTTAGAGTCCTAGAAACCGCGTTGTTAGATGTTTCATAAGTTCGTTGAACTTGTACAAAGCTCATTGAGACACTTATAAGCACTCATATTGCATGAAACTTGGTTTAGAGTCCTATAAACCGCGTTGTTAGATGTTTCATAAGTTCGTCGAACTAGTACAAAGCTCATTGAGACACTTATAAGCACTCATGTTGCATGAAACTTGGTTTAGAACCCTAGAAACGAGTTGTTAGATGTTTCTTAAGTTCGTCAAACTTATACAAAGCTCATTGAGACACTTATAAGCACTCATGTTGCATGAAACTTGGGTTAGAGTCCTAGAAACGAGTTGTTAGTTGTTTCATAAGTTCGTCAAACTAGTACAAAGCTCATTGAGACACTTATAAGCACTCATGTTGCATGCCACTTCGTATAGTGTCTTAGAAACCGCTTTGTTAGATGTTTCATAAGTTCGTCAAACTTGTACAAAGCTCATTGAGACACTTATAAGCACTAATGTTGCATAAAACTTGGTTTAGAGTCCTAGAAACGCGTTGTTAGATGTTTCATAAGTTCTTCAAACTTCTACAAAGCTCATTGAGACACTTATAAGCACTCATGTTGCATAAAAAATGGTTTAGAGTCCTAGAAACCACATTGTTAGACGTTTCATAAGTTCGTCAAACTTGTACAAAGCTGATAGAGACAGTTATAAGCACTCATGTTGCATGAAACTTGGTTTAGAGTCCTAGAAACGATTTGTTAGATGTTTCATTAGTTCGTCAAACTTGTACAAAGCTCATTGAGACACTTATAAGAACTCATGTTGAAAGAGTCCTAAAAACCGCATTGTAAGATGTTTCACAAGTTCATCAAACTAGTACAAAGCTTATTGAGACACTTATAAGCACTCATGTTGTTGGAATTTAAGAGAGTATAGAAGAGATTGTAGAGAATAAGTGTTTGGGAGATTAGGAGAATGAGATATTAGGAGCAAAGCTATTAGCTTGGTCCTTGAGAGATTAGTGTGTAGTATGTGTGTGTGGGAGATTTCGGTTCTAGATAGAATAAGAACAAGAACAAGAGAGAGTATTATTTTGTATTGGAGAAGAGAGCTTGAAGCTCCTTAGAGATTACAATGTCGACCACAAGGTATTTATAGAGGATAACAATGGCTTGTAGCCTATTAGGTATAAGGGAGAGAGAGAGAGAAAGCCTTGGGTCTTGACTTAATTTGAATTCAAACCAAGGCTTGGGTGGCGTGTAGGAGACAAGGCTGTGACTAGTCACTATCCAAGACCACATTTGGTTTTGTGTAAAGCCTTCCAATTCTGCACCTGTCGCTATCCGTCTCGGTCTTGCTTCCGGTTTGTGCCTATAGTCTTGTAATGACTATATCTCTCAATGGTTAGCTCCTTTCAACATGATTCCTTCTTCAAACCTTCTTGTCTTGATCTCCTCTTTGTAACCGTTACCATATTAAGGGTAACCGTGTTGCTTCCTTATACTCTTAACTCATAACCCTTCTTGTCTTAGCCTTGTTGCACAAGCCTCTTTGGTATTTCGACCTAATGCCCTTTTTGGGTTAACCATTAGTCTCAATACTCCCCCTCAAGCTTAGCATTGTGGAACGCTAAGATTGGACATTGACCAACAAACCTCATTAAAACCTTGGTGAGTAAACCACATGGGAAAAACCTCACCGAAGGAAAAAGAGTGTAAGTTAGTTCAATGAGGGGTCTTGATCATCTAGGCCATAAGTCTTCTTGACTTGGCCGGAGCTCCCCAAAGATAGAACCGGTCTTGATCTTGCCTTTGCCGTGTTCTTCTTTGTGGTTTCTTGGATACTCAGCACTTCTCTTGTCTTGGTGGTGAGTTCTTTGATTCTTGATTTGGTCTTCACGGTTTGTTCTTCACAAACTTTGATGTGAGACTTTGAGCCGAACATGAACATGATGACTCCCTTTCCTTCTCTTTGCTTCTTCTTTGAACTTCCTTCTTATCTTTGGTCTCTTACTCCTTTGAACCTTCAAAGATTCAAGTGAATTTAGACTTTAGATTAAGCATGATTATTCGAATTAGTTCTAGTTTTATGATTCTAAATAAGAAGCTAAGAGAGGGATTAGGGACATCCTTTAGTTCGTAGTGGAATGACTTGTCCTTGTAGCCGCATCTAGGTTTTGAGCTTTGGCTTCTTCTTGAAGTCTTTGCTTTCTTCTTTGTGCGGTTGGAACAAGGATTTGTCGGAGTATTTTGGCTTATCTATTGATAGATGCATAAGCCGAGAAACAAGATTAGGCCTTGCAATTGGTAGTTGCTTTGGCCGATAGTGAGTAGAGCCGATTGGTCATGTTGATTCATCGGTCTCTTTCTAGGACATGAATGGCTCGGTTTAGTCTTTGCCATGTACTTGGCCGAGCCTAGTGTTGATGATGATGAAGGTCTTGCTTCTTGTAGAGGCTTGACCGAACGATGATGATAAGATGGTTTGGCCTTCTCCTTTGTAAGGATTTGGCCGAGAGTGAATTGGTTTGGCGTCTTGGGAGATGCTTTAACCGGAGAATGGTGACCTTGTCTTTGCTACGGACTTTGGTCAAGTGATGGTCTTTGTCTTTGCTAGGGACTTGACCGAATATTAGGTGGATTGACTCGGCTTTGTCTTGTGAATACTTGGCCGAGATGTAACAATGATTGGTGACCCTGCCTTTGCTAGGGACTTTGGTCAAGAGATGGTCTTTGTCTTTGCCAAGGACTTGACCGGTTGATGATGGTCTTTGTCTTGTTAAGGACTTGACCGAAGATTAATGGGTTGCCTCGGCTTTGTCTTGTGAATACTTGGCCGAGATGTAACTTGATGGCTTTAGCTCTTTGCTAGATGCTTTTGGCCACAATGATGATAGTGATTGGCTTCCATTTGATCATGATGAGATGTGTGTTCTAACACTTCTTCTCCCCCATCTTGATTAATCATGGAAGTAAATGAACTCTCCTCCTTTCTCGGCTTTGTTCTTCACAAGCTTCTTTGAGAAAGAGGTTTCTCATCTTTTCCTTTTGGACACCATTCATGGTTCTTTCATTCTTCTCTTTACTTCTTTTCTCTTTAGCACTTCTTTGTCATCTCTTTATGCTTAGGGTCTTTCATGATGATCTCTTTTAGTCTTTAGAAATGATGATCCTACATCATACCAAAGACAAAATTTATTTAGTTTCATGACTAACCGGCACAAGATAATAACTCTTAACATTTCACAAACTATTGATCAACCATTCACAAGTACAAGCAAGAATACATGGGAGGATTTAAGACATTAGTTCAATATGTTCCCTAAGCCTTTTTAATAAATCCGAGAGTATTATGCATCTTGACAAGTTCTAGTTTTAGTCTTATAGTTTTGAAATTGACAATCCACTTTAACTAATGATCTAAGGCATATATATTTATAATGAAGCAAAAGGATTACTTAAATTAGTATCTAACAATATAAGTAAAGAGAGTAAAGAGTTTTAGAAATGGCCCTTTTTATAGTTCCTTGGATAGATGGTCGTAAGGAGAAGTCATTGTACTCTTTAGAGCATCTTAACCGATTAGTCTATCATAGAGTTTATGGCTTCCCTTATAAGGATTCTCCATTGTTTATTACCTACACATAAGTAAGGATTAGCCACAAGAGAGTTTTGAATATGGCTCCTTGCCATTTAGACTTTAAAGGGACCATGGTCTTAAGAGCACAAAGGCGGACCATGATCTTAGAAACACACAAACAAGATTCATTGTAACTTGAATGCTTTCATAGCTAGTTACTCATCTTGTATCATAAACTTAGATGCCTATAGGCGGTTTATGACATAAAACATAGATCATCATTCCAATTTTATCTTATGTAGATGTTAAAGTAATGAATCATTTCCCCATAAGTCCAAAATTGGATTCATCATGACCTTTAAAGTATCACCTTTTAAGTAGTCATGGATCTCTTTTAAACTTATGTTAGCCGAGGTTTTGAAGGATTCATCAAGCTCTTGGTGTTCATAACACTTAATAAGCTCGGTTCACTTCCCAAGTCTCAAATCACTTCACTAAACAAAGACTAGTGATTTAAGACTTTAGCAAGAGACAAGACTTGGATATTATAGTGGGGTATGAAGAGGATAAAGAGTATAGAGTTTACAACCGATTCCTTAATGATCTAAAGATCTTTAGGACTCAAGATTAACTACTAATCTATTTATCTCCCTCTTGTGTTTCCACTTACACAACCGCCACTACTCATCTTCATCGTCTTGGAGATTTAAATTCGGACCAAATGAGCATATGTTCTTTAAAACTTTTGAAAAACATCATATGCTCAAAACATGCTTTTAAACCGAAACTTTGTGGTATGGGATTCATCAAATGCTCTTTTAGAAGCCATGATTCTCATCCATTAGTCTTGGGTTAGACAATGACCTTAAAGAACAATACAACCAAAACTATCATGTAGCTAGATCTTGTTGATTTATGCTAACAATGATTGTATTTTGATTGTCTTGTTCTTACCAAGAAATTGGATTCAACATGTCCTTTACTCACTAAGAGTTAAGCGGATCATGGTTCACTTTCCAAAGGTCTTGTTTAAAGCATAAAACAAAAGGAAAGAGTTTTGGATTCAACAAGTTGTTTTTGCCTTATAAGAAAAACACCAAGGTTCACTTACCCTTTTAGCTCTCAAGATTCAAGCTTTGAGCTTTGATATCTTGGTCCTTGCCTAATGCCAAAGTTAAATGATACTTGGATTCATCAAGGTTCCTTTATACTCACAAGAGTGAGGAATCCATGGTTCTCTATCTTTAACTTTCAGCCATCCATAGACTTTTAAAGATACAACATAATCATAACCTTGTTTTTAAACATGTAGCTAGATCTTAAAGATCCAATCTTTCCATGAACCGATTATGATTAATGTGTTCTTAGAAAGGTTTTACCAAGATCTATGAATCTATACTATATGATAAAGAAGGGAGTTTGGATTCAACATGTTATTGTTCTCAAAAGAGACAATACACAAGGATCTCTTACTCTTTTAGCTCACAAGTTCCAAGCTTTGATGCTTTGGATACTTGTTCATAGCCTAAGTGCCTAAGTTAGAAGATTCTTGGATTCATCAAGGTTCCTTAAACTCATATAAGTAAGAAATCCATGGTTCTCAATCTCTAACTTTCGGCCTAGACAAAGATCTTAAAGAACAACACAACCAAAAACATCATGTAGCTAGATTTTAATCTATGCTCACCATGATTCGGTTTTGATTGGATTGTTCTTGAAAGGAACTTGGATTCAACATGTCTCTTCACTCATTTAAGAGAGAAAGAGGTCATGGTTCTCTTCCTAAGAGGAGCATTGATTCACCAAGACCTTAAGTGTTTTACCACATGGATCTTGGTCATTCTTTTCCTCCTCTAGATCTTTGTGTTTATAAGAAGAAATAAGAGGGTGCGGAATTAAAACTAAAGGAGAGGAGCATATGCTCTGATACCATGTTGGAATTTAAGAGAGTATAGAAGAGATTGTAGAGAATAAGTGTTTGGGAGATTAGGAGAATGAGATATTAGGAGCAAAGCTATTAGCTTGGTCCTTGAGAGATTAGTGTGTAGTATGTGTGTGTGGGAGATTTCGGTTCTAGATAGAATAAGAACAAGAACAAGAGAGAGTATTATTTTGTATTGGAGAAGAGAGCTTGAAGCTCCTTAGAGATTACAATGTCGACCACAAGGTATTTATAGAGGATAACAATGGCTTGTAGCCTATTAGGTATAAGGAGAGAGAGAGAGAAAAGCCTTGGGTCTTGACTTAATTTGAATTCAAACCAAGGCTTGGGTGGCGTGTAGGAGACAAGGCTGTGACTAGTCACTATCCAAGACCACATTTGGTTTTGTGTAAAGCCTTCCAATTCTGCACCTGTCGCTATCCGTCTCGGTCTTGCTTCCGGTTTGTGCCTATAGTCTTGTAATGACTATATCTCTCAATGGTTAGCTCCTTTCAACATGATTCCTTCTTCAAACCTTCTTGTCTTGATCTCCTCTTTGTAACCGTTACCATATTAAGGGTAACCGTGTTGCTTCCTTATACTCTTAACTCATAACCCTTCTTGTCTTAGCCTTGTTGCACAAGCCTCTTTGGTATTTCGACCTAATGCCCTTTTTGGGTTAACCATTAGTCTCAATACATGTTGCATGACACTTTGTTTAGAGTCTTAGAAACCGCGTTGTTAGATGTTTCATAAGTTCGTCAAACTTGTACAAAGCTCATTGAGACATTTATAAGCACTCATGTTACATAAAACTTGGTTTAGAGTCTTAGAAACATGTTGTTAGTTGTTTCATATGTTCGTCAAACTTGTACAAAGCTCATTGAGACACTTATAAGCACTCATGTTGCATAAAACTTGGTTTAGAGTCCTAGCAACCACATTGTTAGACGTTTCATAAGTTCGTCAAACTAGTACAAAGCTCATTGAGACACTTATAAGCACTCATGTTGCATGAAACTTAGTTTAGTTTCCTAGAAACGGCATTGTTAGATGTATCATTAATTCGTCAAAGTTGTACAAAGCTCATTGAGACACTTATAAGAACTCATGTTGCATGAAACTTAGTTTAGACTTCTAGAAACGGTATTGTTAGATGTTTCATAAGTTCGTCACACTTGTACAAAGCTCATTGAGACACTTATAAGGACTCATGTTGCATGAAACTTGGTTTAGAGTCCTAGAAACCGCGTTGTAAGATGTTTCATAAATTTGTCGAACAAGTACAAAGCTCATTAAGACACTTATAAGTACTCATCTTGCATGAAACTTCGTTTAGAGTCTTAGAAACCGGGTTGTTAGATGTTTCATAAGTTCGTCAAACTTGTACAAAGCTCATTGAGACACTTATAAGCACTCATGTTGCATAAAACTTGGTTTAGAGTCCTAGAAACGCGTTGTTAGATGTTTCATAAGTTTGTCAAACTTGTACAAAGCTCATTGAAACACTTATAAGCACTCATGTTGCATAAAACTTGGTTTAGAGTCCTAGCAACCACATTGTTAGACGTTTCATAAGTTCGTCAAATTTGTACAAAGCTCATTGAGACACTTATAAGCACTCATGTTGCATGACACTTGGTTTAGAGTACTAGAAACCGCGTTGTAAGATGCTTCATAAGTTCGTTAAACTAGTACAAAGCTCATTGAGAAACTTATAAGCACTCATGTTGCATGAAACTTCGTTTAGAGTCCTAGAAACCGCGTTGTTAGATGTTTCATAAGTTCGTCAAACTTGTACAAAGCTCATTGAGACACTTATAAGCACTCATGTTCCATGAAACTTAGTTTAGAGTCCTAGAAACCGCATTGTTAGATGTTTCATAAGTTCGTTGAAGTTGTACAAAGCTCATTGAGACACTTATAAGCACTCATATTGCATGAAACTTGGTTTAGAGTCCTATAAACCGCGTTGTTAGATGTTTCATAAGTTCGTCGAACTAGTACAAAGCTCATTGAGACACTTATAAGCACTCATGTTGCATGAACCTTGGTTTAGAACCCTAGAAACGAGTTGTTAGATGTTTCTTAAGTTCGTCAAACTTATACAAAGCTCATTGAGACACTTATAAGCACTCATGTTGCATGAAACTTGGGTTAGAGTCCTAGAAACGAGTTGTTAGTTGTTTCATAAGTTCGTCAAACTAGTACAAAGCTCATTGAGACACTTATAAGCACTCATGTTGCATGAAACTTGGTTTAGAGTCCTAGAAACGAGTTGTTAGATGTTTCATAAGTTCGTCAAACTAGTACAAAGCTCATTGAGACACTTATAATCACTCATGTTGCATGCCACTTCGTTTAGAGTCTAAGAAACCGCTTTGTTAGATGTTTCATAAGTTCGTCATACTTGTACAAAGCTCATTGATTCACTTATAGGCACTAATGTTGCATAAAACTTGGTTTAGAGTCTTAGAAACGCGTTGTTAGTGTTAAGACTAATACCATTCATCAAGGTATTTAGTCCGGTTCAAAGGTTACAAGACTTGGAGTGCACGGTTAGCTCGTAAAGGCAAACACAAGACGTATAAGGATGTTACAAGAGGTAACCATGAAGAAGCAAAGGTAGACGAGTGGAAATGTAGGCTCGTCTAAGCATTTCCACGAAGTGTCAAAAATGACCGTACCGCGGTACATAGGGCGCTCGGTAAGTATTTCCGGAGCCCGATGTTTTACTTACCGCAGTACGGAGATTGCTCGGTAAAAACGCGCTTCCCCGCGGACGGCGCGGCTTTCTCCGATCAAAGTTACTTTTGCGCTTATCTTATCTTTAAACGGCTATATTGTGTTGCCTTTATATAGCTTTGTCTTGTAACTTTGTAAAAACAAGTTTTATGAATCTTTTACCATGAAAGTCGATTAAAACCTCTATTCTCTCTATTCTCTATTTCTATTCTCAAGAACACATAAGAACACCGAATACAAATCTACAAAATTCTCTCTTTCTATTCGGCTAAATCTCTCTTATTCTAACATGGTATCGAGCAATATTGCTCTTGAACCTACTCTTAGCTTCCGCAAATCTCCACTTCTTAATCTTTCATCCTAAAATCTTCTCTTTTGGTCTTGTTCTTCGCGGTTTTCTTCAAAAAAAGTTTCGACTTTTCTTCTTTTCCGTGGAGATTTCTCAAAAAGTCCAAAACTTTCTCGTTTCTTAGCTTTGGATCTTATAGATCTGAAGTTTCTCCATCTTAAACTTGAATCCAAACCCAAAGATTCAAGCTTTTTTCTCTCTGTTAAGTCTAAATCCCACAAAGTTGCTATCTTTATCTCGGATTTTCCTTAAAGCTTCAAGCTTTCTTGTGTTGGAGGTTAGATCTATCAAAGATCCGAGCTTTTCTACACTAATACTCTCTGTTTTCTCTTGTTTCAAGCAGAAAACACCATCTTTACCATGGAAGATAAGGAACACTCTAAGAAGATTCTTTGTCCGGTATTAATTACCTTCTATGGGCAAGGACCGTGAAGATCGCCTTATGTGGTCGTGGTCTTTGGAACCATATTCTCAAATCTCAAGAGGCGATCTCGGACTCTACTCTCACGGAAGGCGATTCCCTTACTACCGAGGGTAAGTGGTTTCAAGAAGATCAGAAGATCTTAGGGATCATTCAAGGATCTCTTGATCCGGCTATCCTTGAGGCTTACTCCTACTGTGAAAGCGCCAAAGACTTATGGGACACGCTTCAAACGGTATATGACAACATATCCAATCTTAGCCGGGTCTATGAGGTGAAGAAGGCGATAAATGATTTTAATCAAGAAGACAAGTAATTCACCAAGCATTTTGGAAGGTTTAGGAGCTTGTGGGCAGAGCTGGAAATGTTGCGGCCAAGTACCATTGATCCAAAAGTTCTCAATGAAAGGAGAGAGCAAGACAAGGTCTTTGGCTTGTTGCTCACGCTGAATGGTAGCTACAAGGATGTGATCAAGCATCTTTTGAGATCTGACAAGCTTCCCAATCTTGAAGAAGTGTGTGCTCAACTGCAAAGAGAGCAAGGATCCATATAACTCTTTGGCAACAAGAAGGAGCTGGTCACCGCCAATAAGGTTGCCTACAAGCCAACCACCAAGTCATATGAAGACAGGAGGAGTCTGTTGTGTGATCACTGCAAGAAGAAAGGGCATTCCAAGGAGAAATGGTGGATCCTGAATCCACACCTCAAGTCGTCCAAGTTCAAAGATGCAAAGGCCAACTTCTCCAACGATGATGCAACCGGTCCAAGCAGCTCCAGCACAATGAGTCTCAAGGATAAGGAGGATGAATCCACATCTATGGTGTCTTACACGGATGAGTATGTGAGGGCTCTGGTATTGACTCCTTTTACTCCCTTAGTGCTCATAACATTGAAAAATCTATTAGGCCTATTATTATTGATTCAAGAGCATCTCATCACATGATTAGCAACAAGAACCTGATTAGTAATGTTAAGCCTGCTCTAGGAAATGTTATCATTGCTAATGGTAGTAGGATTCCTGTAAAAGGTCTAGGTAGTCTTAGAGTGTTTAATAGAGAATTACAAGCTTTATATAACTCATGTTGCATGACACTTCGTTTAGAGTCTTAGAAACTGCTTTGTTAGATGTTTCATAAGTTCGTCAAATTTGTACAAAGCTCATTGAGACACTTATAAGCACTCATGTTGCATAAAACTTGGTTTAGAGTCCTAGAAACGCGTTGTTAGATGTTTCATAAGTTCGTCAAACTTCTACAAAGCTCATTGAGAAACTTATAAGCACTCATGTTGCATGAAACTTGGTTTAGAGTACTAGAAACCGCGTTGTAAGATGTTTCATAAGTTCGTCAAACTAGTACAAAGCTCATTGAGACACTTATAGGAACTCATGTTGCATGACACTTCGTTTAGAGTCTTAGAAACCGCGTTTTAGATGTTTCATAAGTTCGTCAAACTTGTACAAAGCTCACTGAGACACTTATAAGCACTCATGTTGCATGACACTTCGTTTAGAGTCTTAGAAACCGCGTTGTTAGATGTTTCATAAGTTCGTCAAACTTGTACGAAGCTCATTGAGACACTTATAATCACTCATATTGCATAAAACTTGGTTTAGAGTACTAGAAACGCATTGTTAGATGTATCATAAGTTTGTCAAACTTGTACAAAGCTCATTGAGACACTTATAAGCATTCATGTTGCATAAAACTTGTTTAGAGTCTTAGGAACCACATTGTTAGACGTTTCATAAGTTCGTCAAACTTGTACAAAACTCATTGAGACACTTATAAGCACTCATGTTGCATGAAACTTAGTTTAGAGTCCTAGAAACCGCGTTGTTAGATGTTTCATAAGTTCGTAGAACTTGTACAAAGCTCATTGAGACACTTATAAGAACTCATATTGCATGACACTTCGTTTAGAGTCTTAGAAACTGTGTTTTAGATGTTTCATAAGTTCGTCAAACTTGTACAAAGCTCACTGAGACACTAATAAGCACTCATGTTGCATGAAACTTGGTTTAGAGTCCTAGAAACAGCGTTGTTAGGTGTTTCATAAGTTCGTAGAACTTGTACAAAGCTCATTGAGACACTTATAAAAACTCATGTTGCATGACACTTCGTTTAGAATCTTAGAAACCGCGTTTTAGATGTTTCATAAGTTCGTCAAACGTGTACAAAGCTCACTGAGACACTTATAAGCACTCATGTTGCATGAAACTTGGTTTAGAGTCCTAGAAACCGCGTTGTTAGATGTTTCATAAGTTCGTCGAACTAGTAAAAAGCTCATTGAGACACTTATAAGCACTCAAGTTGCATGAAACTTGGTTTAGAGTCTGAGAAACGAGTTGTTAGATGTTTCATAAGTTCGTCAAACTTGTACAAAGCTCATTGAGACACTTATAAGAACTCGTGTTGCATGAAACTTGGTTTAGAGTCCGAGAAACGAGTTGTTAGATGTTTCATAAGTTCGTCAAACTTGTACAAAGCTCATTGAGACACTTATAAGCACTCATGTTGCATAAAACTTGGTTTAGAGTCCTAGAAACGCGTTGTTAGATGTTTCATAAGTTCGTCAAACTTGTACAAAGCTCATTGAAACACTTATAAGCACTCATGTTGCATAAAACTTGGTTTAGAGTCCTAGCAACCACATTGTTAGACGTTTCATAAGTTCGTCAAATTTGTACAAAGTTCATTGAGACACTTATAAGCACTCATGTTGCATGAAACTTAGTTTACAGTCCTAGAAACCGCGTTGTTAGATGTTTCATAAGTTCGTAGAACTTGTACAAAGCTCATTGAGACACTTATAAGCACTCATGTTGCATGAAACTTGGTTTAGAGTACTAGAAACCGCGTTGTAAGATGTTTCATAATTTCGTCAAACTAGTACAAAGCTCATTGAGACACTTATAAGCACTCATGTTGCATGACACTTCGTTTAGAGTCTTAGAAACCGCTTTTTTAGATGTTTCATCAGTTCGTCAAACTTGTACAAAGCTCATTGAGACACTTATAAGCACTAATGTTGCATAAAACTTGGTTTAGAGTCCTAGAAACGCGTTGTTAGATGTTTCATAAGTTCGTCAAACTTCTACAAAGCTCATTGAGACACTTATAAGCACTCATGTTGCATAAAACTTGGATTAGAGTCCTAGCAACCACATTGTTAGACATTTCATAAGTTCGTCAAACTTGTACAAAGCTCATTGAGACACTTATAAGCACTCATGTTGCATGAAACTTGGTATATAGTCCTAGAAACGCGTTGTTAGATGTTTCATTAGTTTGTCAAACTTGTACAATGCTCATTGAGACACTTATCAGCACTCATGTTGCATGAAACTTGGTTTAGAGTCCTAGAAACCGCGTTGTTAGATGTTTCACAAGTTCGTCAAACTAGTACAAAGCTCATTGAGACACTTAAAAGCACTCATGTTCCATGAAACTTAGTTTAGAGTCCTAGAAACCGCGTTGTTAGATGTTTCATAAGTTCGTTGAACTTGTAAAAAGCTCATTGAGACACTTATAAGCACTCATGTAGCATGAAACTTGGTTTAGAGTCCTTGAAACCGCGTTGTTAGATGTTTCATAAGTTCGTCGAACTAGTACAAAGCTCATTGAGACACTTATAAGCACTCATGTTGCATGAAACTTGGTTTAGATTCCTAGAAACGAGTTGTTAGATGTTTCATAAGTTCGTCAAACTTGTACAAAGCTCATTGAGACACTTATAAGCACTCATGTTGCATAAAACTTGGTTTAGAGTCTTAGAAACGCGTTGGTAGATGTTTCATAAGTTCGTCAAACTTGTACAAAGCTCATTGAGACACTTATAAGCACTCATGTTGCATAAAACTTGGTTTAGAGTCCTAGCAACCACATTGTTAGACGTTTCATAAGTTCGTCAAACTTGTACAAAGCTCATTGAGACACTTATAAGCACTCATGTTGCATGAAACTTAGTTTAGAGTCCTAGAAACCGCATTGTTAGATATTTCATAAGTTCGTAGAATTGTACAAAGCTCATTGAGACACTTATAAACACTCATGTTGCATGAAACTTGGTTTAGAGTTCTAGAAACCATGTTGTTAGATGTTTCATAATTTGTCAAATTAGTACAAAGCTCATTGAGACACTTATAAGAACTCATGTTGCATGACACTTCGTTTAGAGTCTTAGAAACCGCGTTTTAGATGTTTCATAAGTTCGTCAAACTTGTACAAAGCTCACTGGGACACTTATAAGCACTCATGTTGCATGACACTTCGTTTAGAGTCTTAGAAACCACGTTGTTAGATGTTTCATAAGTTCGTTAAACTTGTACGAAGCTCATTGAGACACTTATAATCACTCATATTGCATAAAACTTGGTTTAGAGTACTAGAAACGCATTGTTAGATGTTTCATAAGTTCGTCAAACTTGTACAAAGCTCATTGAGACACTTATAAGCACTCATGTTGCATCAAACTTGGTTTAGAGTCCTAGAAACCGCGTTGTTAGATGTTTCACAAGTTCGTCAAACTAGTACAAAGCTCATTGAGACACTTATAAGCACTCATGTTCCATGAAACTTAGTTTAGAGTCCTAGAAACCGCGTTGTTAGATGTTTCATAAGTTCGTTGAACTTGTACAAAAGCTCATTGAGAAACTTATAAGCACTCATGTTGCATGAAACTTGGTTTAGAGTCCTTGAAACCGCGTTGTTAGATGTTTCATAAGTTCGTCGAACTAGTACAAAGCTCATTGAGACACTTATAAGCACTCATGTTGCATGAAACTTGGTTTAGAGTCCTAGAAACGAGTTGTTAGATGTTTCATAAGTTCGTCAAACTTGTACAATGCTCATTGAGACACTTATAAGCACTCATGTTGCATAAAACTTGGTTTAGAGTCCTAGAAACGCGTTGGTAGATGTTTCATAAGTTCGTCAAACTTGTACAAAGCTCATTGAGACACTTATAAGCACTCATGTTGCATGAAACTTAGTTTAGAGTCCTAGAAACCGCGTTGTTAGATGTTTCATAAGTTCGTAGAACTTGTACAAAGCTCATTGAGATACTTATAAACACTCATGTTGCATGAAACTAGGTTTAGAGTTCTAGAAACCGTGTTATTAGATGTTTCATAATTTGTCAAACTTGTACAACGCTCATTGAGACACTTATAAGAACCCATGTTGCATGACACTTCGTTTAGAGTCTTAGAAACAGTGTTTTAGATGTTTCATAAGTTCGTCAAATTTGTACAAAGCTCATTGAGACCCTTATAAGCACTCATGTTGCATGAAACTTAGTTTAGAGTCCTAGAAACCGCGTTGTTAGATGTTTCATAAGTTCGTCAAACTAGTACAAAGCTCATTGAGAAACTTATAAGCACTCATGTTGCATGAAACTTGGTTTATAGTACTAGAAACCACGTTGTAAGATGTTTCATAAGTTCTTCAAACTAGTACAAAGCTCATTGAGACACTTATAAGAACTCATGTTGCATGACACTTCGTTTAGAGTCTTAGAAACCGCGTTTTAGATGTTTCATAAGTTCGTCAAACTTGTACAAAGCTCACTAAGACACTTATAAGCACTCATGTTGCATGACACTTCGTTTAGAGTCTTAGAAACCGCGTTGTTAGATGTTTCATAAGTTCGTCAAACTTGTACGAAGCTCATTGAGACACTTATAATCACTCATATTGCATAAAACTTGGTTTAGAGTCCTAGAAACGCATTGTTAGATGTTTCATAAGTTCGTCAAACTTGTACAAAGCTCATTGAGACACTTATAAGCACTCATGTTGCATAAAACCTTGTTTAGAGTCCTAGCAACCACATTGTTAGACGTTTCATAAGTTCGTCAAACTTGTACAAATCTCATTGAGACACTTATAAGCACTCATGTTGCATGAAACTTAGTTTAGAGTCCTAGAAACCGCGTTGTTAGACGTTTCATAAATTCGTTGAACTTGTACAAAGTTCATTGAGACACTTATAAGAACTCATGTTGCATGACACTTCATTTAGAGTCTTAGAAACCTTGTTTTAGATGTTTCATAAGTTCGTCAAACTTGTACAAAGCTCACTGAGACACTAATAAGCACTCATGTTGCATGAAACTTGGTTTAGAGTCCTAGAAACCGCGTTGTTAGATGTTTCATAAGTTCGTAGAACTTGTACAAAGCTCATTGAGACACTTATAAGAACTCATGTTGCATGACACTTCGTTTAGAGTCTTAGAAACCGCGTTTTAGATGTTTCATAAGTTCGTCAAACTTGTACAAAGCTCACTGAGACACTTATAAGCACTCATGTTGCATGAAACTTGGTTTAGAGTCCTAGAAACCGCGTTGTTAGATGTTTCATAAGTTCGTTGAACTAGTAAAAAGCTCATTGAGACACTTATAAGCACTCATGTTGCATGAAACTTGGTTTAAAGTCCGAGAAACGAGTTGTTATATGTTTCATAAGTTCGTCAAACTTGTACAAAGCTCATTGAGACACTTTGATACACCCTATGTTAGGACCGTAACTCTAAAGGCAAAGGGAAGAGAACTTTCTATGGATGGAATGGAAGAGAAGGATGGTGGTGGCGGCAGTAACTCGTAACCAGATGGGGCGGAGGATGGAAGCAGCGATATGGTTGGGGAAACAACTCAAGCAAGCTATGGAGGACTTGCTTGATGGACGCAGAATCGCTTGAAAGTATCTAAGACTTGTAAGCGCTTCGGATTCAATGAAGAATCGTGGTGAGTCGAAACAAAGAAGTGTGTTGATAAAAGTTTTGACTAAAGAGACAAGAAAGAGGCGGCAAGACTTATAAAGGAAGGGAAGGCACAAGTCGCCATTCTCCTTAGGGTTTACTCGCCAAGACAAATAAGGAAATAGCGCAAAACAACATGAAGTTTAAATCAAAGGGAAAAACAACGCGTAGTTTAAGTAGATAGAACAACGAGTAGTTAAGTATCTCGTTTAATACACTCTTCAAGCTAATGTCCCTAGGTAGCCGACGTAGTGCTCTCCTTGGCCTCGTTAAAACCCTTGCGTAGTAAACCCAATGGGACAAACCTACGCAGAGGGAAAGAGTACCGAGTCGAAACACTTAGTTACCTAGATTCATTAGCTTGGTCTTTTGTGTAGGCCTTGGTGAAAATATTGAAGAAGCTCCTAGCTGCTCCTCCAATCTCCTCCATGATCATCGCATGGACATCCTGAGCTAACTCCTTAGCTTTCGATCGTGTAATCGCTCCTTCTACCTTATTGGTGCTCGGTGCCGGTTTTGCTCGGGCATCGGGCGCCGGTTTTGCTCGGGCATCAGGCGCCGGTTTTGCTCGGGCGCCGGTTTTGCTCGGGCATCGGGCTCCGGTTTTGCTCGGGCATCGGGCTCCTGTCTTGCTCGGGTATCCGGTTCCATGCTCATATCATCCCCTCCCTCTTGAAAAGGATTTGTCCTCAAATCGGAATATGCAAAATAAGGAGACAAGTCAATAACATTGAACGAATCCGAGATTGCATACTTACCTTGGAGGTCGATCTTGTAGGCATTGTCGTTGATTCTGCGGGTCACTTTGAAGGGTCCGTCTACTCGCGGCATTAGTTTGGATTTCCTTTCAGCTGGGAATCGTTCCTTCCTCAAGTGGATCCACACTAGATCTCCTTCCTCAAACAACATCTCCTTGCGTCCCTTGTTAGCTTGCCTAGCGTATTGCTCGGTCTTCTTCTCGATGTTCGCCTTGGCCTTCTGGTGCATCTTCTTAACCTGCTCGGCCTTTGAAGGACCCTAGGAACGGGATCACTCTAATGGTACGGTTTAGGGGATATGAACTCCGGAAAGGAGAACTGGTTGGATTGAAGGGTCGCACAAAGGTTGCGGAAGGCCTTTGATATTCCCGACTTCAAGGGTGCTTGATATGACGCACAAGTCCACCAATGAAGGGTTCTCTCGTCGTTGCTTGATATGACGCACAAGTCCAACGATTTGAGTATATGTTTGCTTGGATATGACTCACCAAGAAACAAGAAAAGTTCTCTCAAAGAACAAAGAGTGAAACTCTCAAAAGGTTGATAAAATATTCGATGATCTTATTCCAACAAAAAGATTACATACTTATAGTATTTCTAGTCAAAGACATAAATTGAGGTTGTGGAAAACAATGCATTGAAAAAGAGGTCTTTGACTAATTTTTAAATGTGGCGCGGAAATTATTGT
The DNA here is from genome assembly GCA_963556525.1 of Cochlearia excelsa. Classification (NCBI taxonomy): domain Eukaryota; kingdom Viridiplantae; phylum Streptophyta; class Magnoliopsida; order Brassicales; family Brassicaceae; genus Cochlearia; species Cochlearia excelsa. Next base: position 29,040,516 of record OY748327.1, on the reverse strand, counting down.
TGACCAAGCAAAGATGACCATTCGGCTGCTTTTTGTCTCTTCGGCTACTTGGTCGATTCGGCTACTTGGTCGATGTTTGATGCGCCGCGGTTTAGGAGTATCACGCACCCGGTTTGGTAATTATGGTCGGATGAAAGTTCTTCATGGACCGACTCGGTCCAAACGTGGCCTAAGTCTCTTGAAAGCTTGAGAAGCTTGGCCTTAGAGAAATCAAGATGATCAAAATGCGAGATTGGATCAAAGGGTCCGGTCGGTTCATCAACTCGGCCATCAACACATACGGTACGGACCAAATGGTTTAGAAGGGAGAAACCTCGGTCGGACTCGGATCCGTTGGTCTTGGAAGATCGAGTTGATCGTCGAGAAAGACTTCCGATTTGGTCGGCTTGGTTGTTTGGTCGAGAGTTTTGTTGAAGTTTTGATCCGGACGTCCGTGGGTCGATCCGGTACACGGCTCGGCTAGACTCTCGATCATATCGGCCCGCTTCATATCGGTCTGGTTCCCGATCTTCATGTCCGCTGGTTCCATGCTTGGTTCCTGATCTTCAAGCCGGCTCGGCTCCATGTACTTGGGGCACATCATCCCCTCCTTCTTTAAAAGGATTTGCCCACAAATCCGGATCATCTACATGAAACGGAGAAAGATCAGCAACATTAAAGCTTGAAGAAATGTCATACTTACCTTGTAAATCAAGTTGATAAGCGTTGTCGTTGATCTTCCTAAGGATCCGAAATGGACCATCGACCCTAGGCATGAGTTTTGACTTTCTTTCTTCTGGAAACCGTTCTTTCCGCAGTGGACCCAAACAAGATCACCTTCCTTGAAAACCACCTCCTTTCTTTTCTTGTCGGCATATTTCTTGTAGCTTTCGGTTCGGGTTTTAATGTTGGCATGGACTCGTTCATGCGGCTTCTTGATAGTATCAGCCTTCCTTTTACCATCTGTGCTAACTCTTTCACTTAAAGGCAAAGGTAAAAGATCAAGTGGAGATAAAGGATTAAACCCGTAAACAACCTCAAAAGGAGAGAATTTGGTAGCCGAATGCATAGCATGATTATAAGCAAATTCTACATGAGGTAAACATTCTTCCCAAAGCCTAAGATTATTTTTAACCAATGATCTAAGTAGTGCGGATAAGGTTCGATTCACAACCTCGGTTTGACCATCAGTTTGAGGATGACAAGTTGTTGAAAACATCAATCTCGTTCCTAACTTAGACCATAAGGTTTTCCAAAAATAGCTAAGGAACTTAGCATCACGATCAGAAACAATGGTCCTAGGCATTCCATGCAACCTAACTAACATGTCGTCTAGTCTAGGAATGGGATGCCTATACTTTACCGTGATGTTGTTGATGGCGCGGCAGTCCACACACATGCGCCAAGTCCCATCCTTTTTGGGCACAAGTAGCACGGGCACAGCACAAGGACTGAGGCTTTCACGGATATAGCCTTTCTCAAGAAGGTCTCCGATCTGTTTTTGTAGCTCCTTGGTCTCCACCGGATTGGTACGGTAGGCTGGCCGGTTCGGCAAAGATGCGCTGGAACAAAATCTATCGATGCTCAATGCCTCGTATTGGTGGCAATCCCTTAGGATTCTCATCTGGAAAGACATCAGAAAAATTCTGCAAAATATCTAAAAGTTCACTCGGAACCTCCGGTGCAAGGTCAGAAGATGAAGCCATCAAAGATTCCTTATACACGAGTAAAAGAAATGGCTTTTGAGAGTAAAGAGATTTCCGACCTGGTTTTCTTTGATGAAGAAATTGGAGTTTCTTTTAGACGACTCTGGTTCAGTGACTTGGTCTCTTTGTCCCGGTTCTTTTTGAGCTGGACCTGGTCTTGGTGAACCTCCGAAGGTGTTAACGGTACCAGTGTGATCTTTTTCCCTTTATGGTCAAAGGAGTGCCGGTTGGTGAAACCATCATGGACAGCTTTCTTATCAAATTGCCACGGGCGTCCCAAAAGGATATGGCAGGCGTCCATGGGCAGAACATTGCAGACGACCTCATCTTCATATCGTCCAATGGTAAGAGGGATGGTGACCTGTTCCTTGACGTATTGTTCTCCGGTCTCATTGAGCCATTCTAACCTGAAAGGATGAGAAAGTGGTCGAGTAACGAGCCCAAGTTTCTTCACAAGGATGTCACTAGCCACGTTAGTGCAACTACCTCCATCAATGATTAAAGAACAAACTTTTTCAGAAATTAAACAACGAGAGTGAAAGAGATTCTCCCTTTGTTCTTTGTCGTTGGTTTTGGGTTGTACGCTTAATGCTCTTCGAGTAACAAGAAGTGGTCCGTGATGGGGATAATCAAAAGCGTCTTCTTCCTCATCAAAGATAGGACCCAAGTCTTCCTTACTTTCCTCTTCTTCCTCAGACTCGATGTCACCATTCTCCATGAGAATCATCACACGTTGGTTTGGGCAATCCTTGGCATAGTGTCCTAGGCCCTGACATTTGAAACACCTAATGTCTCTTGCTCGGCCGGGAGTCTCTATCGCCTTTCCTTTGTCAAAACGAGCAGGAGCATCAGTTTTAAAAGCGTTATTTGTTGTGGTAGACGACTTACCCTTGTCTTGATAGCTTGGTTTAGGAGTAAAGGCCGGTTTGGGAGTAAAGGCCGGTTTTGAGTAGCCTTTTCTTTTGACTTGTTGTTCGATCAAGATGGCTTTGTGTAGCATCTGCTCAATAGTAACATACTCTTGAAGCTCCATTCGATCTTGGATGTCACGGTTAAGTCCTGAAAGAAATCGTGCCATAGTGGCTTCCAATGGCTCTTCTACATCCGCTTTGATCATCAAGACTTCCATCTCTTGGTAGTAGTCTTCCACGGACTTGGTGCCTTGAAGCAAACGCCTTAGCTTCTGGTGTAGTTCACGGTGGTAGTGAGTAGGAACAAATCGCTTCCTCATCGGCATGGAAAGCTCGGCCCATGTCTCAATTGGCCTCTCACCTGTTCTCCTCCTATGAGTCACAACTTGATCATACCAGTTAATAGCATAGCCCGTGAATTCGGTGGCAGCCAATCAAACCTTTTTAATTTCAGGACAAGTTTTGACAATCAAAAACCAATTCAATTTTTCTTTCCCACTCAAGGAAGGCATCCGGGTCGTTTTTACCACTAAAAGTTGGGATTTTCAGTTTTAATCCACCTAGGTTATTATTAACGTTATCGTTCCTAGCAAATGGATTGAAATCACCTTGCTCTCGGTTTCGTTGACCTCTCCTAGGCCGGTTGGTCGATCGGTCTTCATCCTCTTGGACGTCTTCCTCGTTGATCTCATCGTTGGACCGGTAGCGCCTACTTGGTCGACCTCGTCTTGCTTCGGTCCGGGCATGAGTTTGTCGGCTGGTTTGAATCTCATCAAGTCGCTGGTGAATCTGTTCTAAACCTGCATTCATCATGTTAGTCATAGAATCATTCAAAGCACGCATTTGGAAATTAGTTAATCCATGGTTAGAGTTTTCCGGTCGGTTTCTTTCTTCGTCACTACTCATGGTTCCTGAAATTTAAAACAACAAACGTTAGATAAAACTTTCTCACTCTCTCAAGTGTTTGATCCTCGCCCACTCAAGTGTTTCCCTCGGATTTTTGGTGATCTCACAAACGAGTTTCCACTCAAGGTTCTAAGAGGAACGAGTCTAAGAATCCCAATGGACAAGTCTAAGCAAACAAAAGAGAATTTTTTTTTTTTTTTTTTGAAGATAGAAAGATAAGAGATTTTGTGTTTTGAAATCCGTTTTAACCACCTCAAAGGCTGGATTTCTCCTCAGCCAGCAGGCTTTCTCTTCCACCACCAATCCGTCAATATGACTTTGAAACTTTTTCTTTTCTTTTCTTTTGTTTTCTTTTGTTTTCTTTTTTTTTTTTTTTTTTTTTTTTTTTAATCGGATGGTAATGAGGGGCCCGGATTTAAGATAGGTAGAATAAGAAGTGTTTTAAAAGAAAATGAGAAGATGAGAAGATGAAATGAATAAGAAAATACCAAAAGAGTGGCTCTGATACCACTTGAAGGACCCTAGGAACGGGATCACTCTAATGGTACGGTTTAGGGGATATGAACTCCGGAAAGGAGAACTGGTTGGATTGAAGGGTCGCACAAAGGTTGCGGAAGGCCTTTGATATTCCCGACTTCAAGGGTGCTTGATATGACGCACAAGTCCACCAATGAAGGGTTCTCTCGTCGTTGCTTGATATGACGCACAAGTCCAACGATTTGAGTATATGTTTGCTTGGATATGACTCACCAAGAAACAAGAAAAGTTCTCTCAAAGAACAAAGAGTGAAACTCTCAAAAGGTTGATAAAATATTCGATGATCTTATTCCAACAAAAAGATTACATACTTATAGTATTTCTAGTCAAAGACATAAATTGAGGTTGTGGAAAACAATGCATTGAAAAAGAGGTCTTTGACTAATTTTTAAATGTGGCGCGGAAATTATTGTTGACCAAGCAAAGATGACCATTCGGCTGCTTTTTGTCTCTTCGGCTACTTGGTCGATTCGGCTACTTGGTCGATGTTTGATGCGTCGCGGTTTAGGAGTATCACGCACCCGGTTTGGTAATTATGGTCGGATGAAAGTTCTTCATGGACCGACTCGGTCCAAACGTGGCCTAAGTCTCTTGAAAGCTTGAGAAGCTTGGCCTTAGAGAAATCAAGATGATCAAAATGCGAGATTGGATCAAAGGGTCCGGTCGAGTTCATCAACTCGGCCATCAGCACATACGGTACGGACCAAATGGTTTAGAAGGGAGAAACCTCGGTCGGACTCGGATCCGTTGGTCTTGGAAGATCGAGTTGATCGTCGAGAAAGACTTCCGTTTGGTCGGCTTGGTTGTTTGGTCGAGAGTTTTGTTGAAGTTTTGATCCGGACGTCCGTGGGTCGATCCGGTACACGGCTCGGCTAGACTCTCGATCATATCGGCCCGCTTCATATCGGTCTGGTTCCCGATCTTCATGTCTGCCTGGTTCCATGCTTGGTTCCTGATCTTCAAGCCGGCTCGGCTCCATGTACTGGGGCACATCAGCCTTCTTGCTGCCATCAAAACTAGATACCTCACTCAAAGGCAACGCGATTAGATCAAGGGGAGACATTGGGTTAAAGCCATAAACCAATTCAAACGAAGAGTAAAGAGTGGTAGAGTACTTAGCGTGATTGTAAGCAAACTCAGCATGGGGTAGACACTCCTCCCACGCCTTGAGATTGCTCCTTACCAAGGTCCTGAGAAGTGTGGATAAGGACCTGTTGACTACTTCGGTTTGGCCATCGGTTTGGGGGTGGCAGGTGGTGGAGAAAGAGAGTTTGGTCCCTAGCATGGCCCACAAGGTACGCCAGAAATGACTCAAGAACTTGGTGTCACGGTCTGAGACAATCACCCGAGGCATGCCGTGCAACCTGACCACTTCCCTGAAAAACAAGTTAGCTACACTAACCGCGTCATCGGTCTTGTGGCAAGCTATGAAATGGGCCATCTTGCTAAACCTGTCTACAACCACGAATATAGAGTCTCTACCATTCCTGGTTCGAGGTAAGCCTATTACAAAGTCCATAGAAATTTCTGTCCAAGGATGAGAAGGTATAGGTAATGGTGTGTACAAACCGTGAGGTTGCACCTTACTCTTGGCTTGCTTGCTGATAGGATCCCACCAGGCGGATCTCTCCTCCGGGTAAGGCTAAGCAAGAACGACGGTGGATGAGTAGTGTGGGCGGAGGTGGATGCGGATTACAAGTCAAGAACGGAGCAGCGGATGGGTGGGGAGGAACGTGAGGATGGAATATGAACGACTCAAGCAAGGGATGATATCTCGCTTGATGGATAGAAGAAGCTCTTGTAAGCGTGAAGCTTGGAAGAGATTCGTGCCCGTTCGCCGAGCAAGGAGGAGTCGCAACAAAGAAGAGTTTTGTAAAAGTTTTGACTGCCTCACACATTGTGCGGCGCAACCCCTTTTATAGGGAAAACACAAGTTGCTTCTCCTCGTTAGGGTTGCGCAAAGACAAAAAGGAAATTGCAAAAAGGAAATCCGCAAAAAGGAAATCGCGTACAAAGATAAAAAGGAAATTGCAAACGGATAAAACGACGAGTAGTGTTAAGCGCCTCGTCTCTTACGCTCTTCAAACTATGATCACTAAGGGACGACGTGGTGTTCTTCTTGGCCTCGTTAAAACCCGGTGGGAAAAAGAGTGCCAAGCGAGACACCTAGTCCGCTTAGCTTTCATAGCTTGGTCTTGATCGGATTGTCGTGCTTGAAAACGTTGAAGTAGCTCTTGGCTGCTTCATCCTCCTCCATCATCGTGGTTTGAATGTTTTTGGCTAACTCCCTAGCTTTGGATCGCGTAATTGCTCCTTTTGATTCCTCGGTCCGCGATGGTCGGGCGCCGGTATGGTCGATGTCGAGGTGGTCGATGCCGATGTCGATGTGGTCGATGCCGATGTCGATGTGGTCGATGCCGATGTCGATGTGGTCGATGCCGTTGTGTTCGGTGTCGACGCGATCGATGCCGATGTCGAAGCCGTCGTGGTCGATGCCGATGTCCGTTCCCGGCTTCGGCTCTATGATCACATCATCCCCTCCCTCTTGAAAAGGATTTGTCCTCAAATCCGAATGCGCAACATACGGAGACAAATCAGAAACATTAAACGAGTCCGAAATGGAATACTTACCTCGGAGATCAATTTTATAGGCATTGTCGTTGATTCGTTTAGCGACTTGGAATGGACCGTCTATCCTTGGCATGAGCTTAGACTTCCTCTCGGCTGGGAACCGCTCCTTCCTCGGGTGTACCCAAACGAGATCGCCTTCTTCAAAAACCACCTTTCTTCGGCCCTTGTTGGCTTGCTCGACGTACTTGCTTTGTCTTCTTCTCTATGTTCTCTCTAGCCTTCTCGTGTAGCTTCTTAACCTGCTCGGCTTTCCTCTTGCCATCTAGGCTGGATACCTCACTCAAAGGTAATGCAATTAAATCTAAAGGAGACATCGGATTGAATCCGTAAACTAATTCAAAAGGAGAAAAGGAAGTAGTAGAATGCTTAGCGTGGTTATAAGCGAACTCCACGTGGGGTAGACATTCCTCCCAAGACTTGATGTTGCTTTTCACCAAGGTTCTAAGTAACGTTGATAACGAACGGTTCACCACTTCGGTTTGCCCATCGGTTTGGGGGTGGCAGGTGGTGGAGAAGGACAACTTGGTCCCTAGCTTTGCCCACAAGGTTCGCCAAAAATGGCTTAAGAACTTGGTGTCCCGATCCGAAACAATAACGCTAGGCATCCCATGTAGTCTCACCACTTCTCTGAAGAATAGATTGGCTACCTTGACGGCATCATCGGTCTTGTGACAAGCTATGAAGTGTGCCATCTTGCTAAACCTGTCAACCACTACGAAGATAGAATCTCTACCATTCCTGGTTCGAGGTAAGCCGACAACAAAATCCATCGAAATATCTGTCCAAGGGTGAGAGGGAATGGGTAAGGGAGTGTACAAACCGTGAGGTTGCACCTTACTCTTGGCATGCTTACATGTCGCACATCTCGAACATACTTTCTCTACATCTTTCTTCATGTTCGGCCAATAGAAATAGGCTTGGAGGCTGGCAAGTGTTTTCATAACGCCGAAGTGTCCGGCCAGTCCTCCTCCGTGAGCTTCTCGGACAAGCAGCTCTCTCACCGATCCGCTGGGTATGCACAACCGATGGTGGAAAAACAAGTAGCCGTCCCTGTCTATAATAACTCTCAAAGGCAAATTTAGCACATCTCAAGTAATATGTTCCAAAATCGGCATCGAACCATATAAATCTTTGAGCAATTCAAAACCTATGAGTTTGGATCTTAATTCGGCTATTATAGAATACCTCCGGACAATGCGTCGGCAACGACATTGTCCTTACCTTTCTTGTACTTGATGACGTAGGGAAATGTCTCAATGAATTCTATCCAGCGACCATGCCTCTTGTTCAACTTTTGTTGTCCCTTTAAGTGTTTAAGAGACTCATGGTCCGTGTGGATAACGAATTCCTTGGGCCATAGGTAATGTTGCCACGTCTGTAAAGCCCTCACCAACGCATACAACTCTTTATCATAGGTGGGGTAGTTCAATGTGGCTCCTCCTAACTTCTCGCTAAAGTAAGCAATGGGCTTGTTATCCTGCATAAGAACCGCACCGATGCCTACACCGAAGCGTCGCACTCAATCTCAAAAGTTTTTAAAAAGTTAGGAAGCATAAGTAAGGGAGAGTTGATAAGCTTCTCTTTGAGGCACCGAAAGGCCTGGTCTTGTGCCTCTCCCCACTTGAAGCCAACGTCCTTCTTGATGACTTCGGTTAAAGGGGCCGCAATGGTACTAAAGTCTTTGACGAAGCGCCTATAGAAGCCGGCTAATCCATGGAAGCTCCGGACTTCTCCTACGGTGGTAGGTGTGGGCCATTCTTTGATTGCCTTGACCTTCCCTTCATCGACCCTAACTCCTTCGTACTCACAACAAAACCTAGGAAAACAATTTCTTTAGTGCAAAAAGTACACTTATCAATGTTAGCAAAAAGGTTCTCCTTCCTTAGGACGTCAAGTACGGCTCGGACATGGGCAATGTGCTCGTCTAGGCTCCGGCTGAAGATTAAGATATCATCGAAATACACCACCACGAAGACACCTATAAAAGACCTCAAAACATGGTTCATTAGTCTCATAAAAGTGCTAGGCGCATTAGTAAGGCCGAAGGGCATAACAAGCCACTCATATAGTCCTTGTTTGGTTTTGAATGCCGTTTTCCACTCGTCACCCTCCTTCATCCTAATCTGATGGTAACCACTCTTAAGATCAATCTTAGAGAACACGTTAGAACCACACAATTCGTCTAACATGTCATCTAATCTAGGAATAGGGTGGCGATACTTCACCGTGATGTTGTTGATGGCTCGGCGAGTCAACACACATGCGCCATGATCCGTCCTTCTTGGGCACAAGCAGCACGGGCACCGCACACGGACTCATGCTCTCTCGGATATGGCCTTTGCTCATTAGTTCCTCAACTTGTTTCGTAGTTCCTTGGTCTCCACCGGATTAGTCCTATAGGCGGGTCGGTTTGGAAGCGCCGAGCCGGGGACTAGGTCAATTTGGTGCTCAATGCCTCGGATCGGTGGCAAGCCAGGTGGTATCTCCCGAGGAAAAACGTCACTATAGTCCTGCAACAGCTGGGCAAAATCACTAGGAAGATCCTGTGGAGGGTTAGTACTAACAAGGCTCTCCTTATATATAAACAACAAGATAGACGTATTTAAAGTGAGGATCCGAGAAACTTCTTTTTGGTTGATGTAAAGGTTGGCGGTTGGCGTGGGTGCATGCTCTTTCTCCTCCTTGAGCTTGAGATAGAGCTGATCTTGGTACACTTCACTTGGCGTGAGGGGAGCAAGGATGATTTTCCGGCCCTTGAACTCAAAGGAGTGCTTGTTGGTGTAACCGTCATGGAATACTCTACGGTCGGATTGCCACGGTCTACCCAACAGTATGTGGCTGGAGCACATGGGTATCACATCGCAAAGAACCTCATCCTCATACTTGCCAATGGAAAAGGATAATCGGACTTGGCGAGTTACCGTTAAGGCACCACTTTCATTCAACCATTGCGGCTTGTATGGGCGCGGATGGGACAAGGTTTCTATGCTCAATTTCGAACCATGGTTTCGCTAGCCGCATTAGTACAACTTCCACCGTCTATGATGAGACTACACACCTTGCCCTTCACAATGCACCGGGTGTGAAATAGGTGGTCTCTTTGTACTAGTTCCTCCGGTTGGTTCTGTACGCTCAAGGTTCTCCGTGCAACCAGCATCTCCCCAATGGCAGCTACTTCCTCTTCCTCTTCTTCGGGGTCGAAATCGGACTCTTGGGGCACTACTTCTCCATTGTCCAGAATCATGAATACCTTCTTATTGGGACAATCCCTTGAGTAGTGGCCCATACCTTGGCACCTAAAACACCTAACGTTGCCGGAGGAGGCGTTGCTTCTGCTCTTAGGATCATACTTGACCTCTTCCTTAACCGTGGTGGTAGGCTTGATGTCCTTAGAGAAAGGTGGCCGAGAAGGTGTAAAGTCCTTGGGTTTGCTTGGCGTGGAGGGGAAGCTAGGTTTAGCGTATCTTCTCTTGTTCGGGTCTCCACTAGTTCGGCCTTGTGCACAAGTTCCTCAAGGTCAACATAGGTCCGGAGCTCCACTTTGTCCTGAATGTCTCGGCCGAGTCCACCGATGAACCGTGCCATGGTCACTTCCTCATCTTCCTCTAGACCGGCTCGGATAAGGAGAGTTTCCATCTCTTGAAAGTAGTCTCGGACTGTGGTGGACCCTTGGGTGAGTTTTCTCGGCTTGTTTAGTACTTCCCTGTGGTAATGACTCGGCACAAACCTTTTTCTCATGTGGGTAGTAAGTTGGTGCCATGTGGTGATGGGTAGCTCATTATGGCGGTTCCGGGTAGTGCAGAGCTGATCCCACCACAGGAGTGCATACTCACTGAATTCGGAGACCGCTATCTTTACCTTGTTGGAGGCGTAGGTATCGTGGCACAAGAAGCTGGACTCCATCTTCCGTTCCCAGTCAAGGTAGGCCTCCGGGTCATTCTTGCCGAGAAAGGCGGGGAACTTGGCCTTGATATGCTTCAGTTGTTGGTTCTCCGAGTCTCTTGGGTCGTCTTTGTCTCGTCTCTCACGCCTCCGCCTTCGCCTACTACGGTCCGAGACGTTGACGCCATAATACTCATCGCTAGAGCCGATGTAGACGCGTTGCCCGGCTATGGTTTGGGTAGGTCGGCGTGAGGCGGTGTGTGTCCTATGCCTGGGAGCTCGTCCTCTGGTTCGCTCGGCTCGGCGTGTTCCCGTTGCCGTGGTACCCTCTCGCTCTTTGGCTGCGTTGGTTGGACGGAGGTTGCGGATTGCCCGGAGTCTAGATGTACCAGCAACGCCTTTGCCTTTGCAAATCCGCATGGCATCGGAGGGAGTTGGCGTTGACCCACCCTCGAATCCGAGGTTGCCCCGGGGGCCTCCCTAGCTTGTTTCTCACGTTCCAAGGTGAGCTGTTGAGAAATTTGTTGGGGAAGTAGTTGGGTCATGGCCTCGGTGACTTGGGCTGCTATAAGTTTCTTGAGGTCATCGAGCGCCTCCGGTGATAGGGCCATGGTACACATTACACGGACAAGTAACTAGCGATAAGTAGTTCACAAAATAGCCAACAAATAGAACTCTACGCCGCACACACACAAGGATACACGCGTGATAAACAAGAAAGGAAAACAAGGACACGGCTTGAAAGAAAAAAGGAAATCGTTATGTTTTAAGTAAAACGAGCGTTTTAGCAAAAAGGAAATCGCAATAACACGTTTTGAAAGATGCGATTAGGTTTCAAAGATCTAAACCTATTACTACCGCCGTGAAGGACCCTAGGAACGGGATCACTCTAATGGTACGGTTTAGGGGATATGAACTCCGGAAAGGAGAACTGGTTGGAATGAAGGGTCGCACAAAGGTTGCGGAAGGCCTTTGATATTCCCGACTTCAAGGATGCTTGATATGACGCACAAGTCCACCACTTGAAGGGTTCTCTCGTCGTTGCTTGATATGACGCACAAGTCCAACGATTTGAGGAAGTGTTTGCTTGGATATGACTCACCAAGAAACAAGAGAAGTTCTTACAAAGAACAAAGAGTGAAACTCTCAAAAAGGTTGATAAAATATTCGATATCTTATTCCAACAAAAAGATTACATACTTATAGTGTTTCTAGTCAAAGACATAAATTGAGGTTGTGGAAAACAATGCATTGAAAAAGAGGTCTTTGACTAATTTTTAAATGTGGCGCGGAAATTATTGTTGACCAAGCAAAGATGACCATTCGGCTGCTTTTTGTCTCTTCGGCTACTTGGTCGATTCGTCTACTTGGTCGATGTTCGATGCGCCGCGGTTTAGGAGTATCATGCACCCGGTTCGGTAAATATGGTCGGATGAAAGTTCTTCTCGGACCGACTCGGTCCAAACGCGGCCTAAGTCTTTTGAAAGCTTGAGAAGCTTGGCCTTAGAGAAATCAAGATGATCAAAATGCGAGATTGGATCAAAGGGTCCGGTCGGTTCATCAACTCGGCCATCGGCACATACGGTACGGACCAAATGGTTTAGAAGGGAGAAACCTCGGTCGGACTCGGATCCGTTGGTCTTGGAAGATCGAGTTGTTCGTCGAGAAAGACTTCCAGTTTGGTCGGCTTGATCGTTTGGTCGAGAGTTTTGTTGAAGTTTTGATCCGGACGTCCGTGGGTCGATCCGGTACACGGCTCGGCAAGACTCTCGATCATATCGGCCTGCTTCATATCGGTCTGGTTCCCGATCTTCATATCGACCCGCTCCATATCGGTCTGGTTCCCGATCTTCATGTCTGCCTGGTTCCATGCTTGGTTCCTGATCTTCATGTCGGCTCGGCTCCATGTACTGGGGCACATCATCCCCTCCTTCTTTAAAAGGATTTGCCCACAAATCCGGATCATCTACATGAAACGGAGAAAGATCGGCAACATTAAAGCTTGAAGAAATGTCATACTTACCTTGTAAATCAAGTTGATAAGCGTTGTCGTTGATCTTCCTAAGGATCTGAAATGGACCATCGACCCTAGGCATGAGTTTTGACTTTCTTTCTTCGGGAAACCGTTCTTTCCGCAGGTGGACCCAAACAAGATCACCTTCCTTGAAAACCACCTCCTTTCTTTTCTTGTCGGCATATTTCTTGTAGCTTTCGGTTCGGGTTTTAATGTTGGCATGGACTCGTTCATGCAGCTTCTTGATAGTATCAGCCTTCCTTTTACCATCTGTGCTAACTCTTTCACTTAAAGGCAAAGGTAAAAGATCAAGTGGAGATAAAGGATTAAACCCGTAAACAACCTCAAAAGGAGAGAATTTGGTAGCCGAATGCATAGCATGATTATAAGCAAATTCTACATGAGGTAAACATTCTTCCCAAAGCCTAAGATTATTTTTAACCAATGATCTAAGTAGTGCGGATAAGGTTCGATTCACAACCTCGGTTTGACCATCGGTTTGAGGATGACAAGTTGTTGAAAACATCAATCTCGTTCCTAACTTAGACCATAAGGTTTTCCAAAAATAGCTAAGGAACTTAGCATCACGATCGAAAACAATGGTCCTAGGCATTCCATGCAACCTAACTAACATGTCGTCTAGTCTAGGAATGGGATGCCTATACTTTACCGTGATGTTGTTGATGGCGCGGCAGTCCACACACATGCGCCAAGTCCCATCCTTTTTGGGCACAAGTAGCACGGGCACAGCACAAGGACCGAGGCTTTCACGGATATAGCCTTTCTCAAGAAGGTCTCCGATCTGTTTTTGTAGCTCCTTGGTCTCCACCGGATTGGTACGGTAGGCTGGCCGGTTCGGCAAAGATGCGCACGGAACAAAATCTATCTGATGCTCAATGCCTCGTATTGGTGGCAATCCCTTAGGATTCTCATCTGGAAAGACATCGGAAAAATTCTGCAAAATATCTAAAAGTTCACTCGGAACCTCCGGTGCAAGGTCGAAGATGAAGCCATCAAAGATTCCTTATACACGAGTAAAAGAAATGGCTTTTGAGAGTAAAGAGATTTCCGACCTGGTTTTCTTTGATGAAGAAATTGGAGTTTCTTTTAGACGACTCGGTTCAAATGACTTGGTCTCTTTGTCCCGGTTCTTTTTGAGCCGGACCTGGTCTTGGTGAACCTCCGAAGGTGTTAACGGTACCGGTGTGATCTTTTTCCCTTTATGGTCAAAGGAGTGCCGGTTGGTGAAACCATCATGGACAGCTTTCTTATCAAATTGCCACGGGCGTCCCAAAAGGATATGGCGGCGTCCATGGGCAGAACATTGCAGACGACCTCATCTTCATATCGTCCAATGGTAAGAGGGATGGTGACCTGTTCCTTGACGTATTGTTCTCCGGTCTCATTGAGCCATTCTAACCTGAAAGGATGAGAAAGTGGTCGAGTAACGAGCCCAAGTTTCTTCACAAGGATGTCACTAGCCACGTTAGTGCAACTACCTCCATCAATGATTAAAGAACAAACTTTTTCGAAATTAAACAACGAGAGTGAAAGAGATTCTCCCTTTGTTCTTTGTCGTTGGTTTTGGGTTGTACGCTTAATGCTCTTCGAGTAACAAGAAGTGGTCCGTGATGGGGATAATCAAAAGCGTCTTCTTCCTCATCAAAGATAGGACCCAAGTCTTCCTTACTTTCCTCTTCTTCCTCGGACTCGATGTCACCATTCTCCATGAGAATCATCACACGTTGGTTTGGGCAATCCTTGGCATAGTGTCCTAGGCCCTGACATTTGAAACACCTAATGTCTCTTGCTCGGCCGGGAGTCTCTATCGCCTTTCCTTTGTCAAAACGAGCAGGAGCATCAGTTTTAAAAGCGTTATTTGTTGTGGTAGACGACTTACCCTTGTCTTGATAGCTTGGTTTAGGAGTAAAGGCCGGTTTGGGAGTAAAGGCCGGTTTTGAGTAGCCTTTTCTTTTGACTTGTTGTTCGATCAAGATGGCTTTGTGTAGCATCTGCTCAATAGTAACATACTCTTGAAGCTCCATTCGATCTTGGATGTCACGGTTAAGTCCTGAAAGAAATCGTGCCATAGTGGCTTCCAATGGCTCTTCTACATCCGCTTTGATCATCAAGACTTCCATCTCTTGGTAGTAGTCTTCCACGGACTTGGTGCCTTGAAGCAAACGCCTTAGCTTCGGTGTAGTTCACGGTGGTAGTGAGTAGGAACAAATCGCTTCCTCATCAGCATGGAAAGCTCGGCCCATGTCTCAATTGGCCTCTCACCTGTTCTCCTCCTATGAGTCACAACTTGATCATACCAGTTAATAGCATAGCCCGTGAATTCGGTGGCAGCCAATCTAACCTTTTTAATTTCAGACAAGTTTTGACAATCAAAAACCAATTCAATTTTTCTTTCCCACTCAAGGAAGGCATCCGGGTCGTTTTTACCACTAAAAGTTGGGATTTTCAGTTTTAATCCACCTAGGTTATTATTAACGTTATCGTTCCTAGCAAATGGATTGAAATCACCTTGCTCTCGGTTTCGTTGACCTCTCCTAGGCCGGTTGGTCGATCGGTCTTCATCCTCTTGGACGTCTTCCTCGTTGATCTCATCGTTGGACCGGTAGCGCCTACTTGGTCGACCTCGTCTTGCTTCGGTCCGGGCATGAGTTTGTCGGCTGGTTTGAATCTCATCAAGTCGCTGGTGAATCTGTTCTAAACCTGCATTCATCATGTTAGTCATAGAATCATTCAAAGCACGCATTTGGAAATTAGTTAATCCATGGTTAGAGTTTTCCGGTCGGTTTCTTTCTTCGTCACTACTCATGGTTCCTGAAATTTAAAACAACAAACGTTAGATAAAACTTTCTCACTCTCTCAAGTGTTTGATCCTCGCCCACTCAAGTGTTTCCCTCGGATTTTTGGTGATCTCACAAACGAGTTTCCACTCAAGGTTCTAAGAGGAACGAGTCTAAGAATCCCAATGGACAAGTCTAAGCAAACAAAAGAGAATTTTTTTTTTTTTTTTTTTTGAAGATAGAAAGATAAGAGATTTTGTGTTTTGAAATCCGTTTTAACCACCTCAAAGGCTGGATTTCTCCTCGGCCAGCAGGCTTTCTCTTCCACCACCAATCCGTCAATATGACTTTGAAACTTTTTCTTTTCTTTTCTTTTTTTTTCTTTTGTTTTCTTTTTTTTTTTTTTTTTTTTTTTTTTAATCGGATGGTAATGAGGGGCCCGGATTTAAGATAGGTAGAATAAGAAGTGTTTTAAAAGAAAATGAGAAGATGAGAAGATGAAATGAATAAGAAAATACCAAAAGAGTGGCTCGATACCACTTGAAGGACCCTAGGAACGGGATCACTCTAATGGTACGGTTTAGGGGATATGAACTCCGGAAAGGAGAACTGGTTGGAATGAAGGGTCGCACAAAGGTTGCGGAAGGCCTTTGATATTCCCGACTTCAAGGATGCTTGATATGACGCACAAGTCCACCACTTGAAGGGTTCTCTCGTCGTTGCTTGATATGACGCACAAGTCCAACGATTTGAGGAAGTGTTTGCTTGGATATGACTCACCAAGAAACAAGAGAAGTTCTTACAAAGAACAAAGAGTGAAACTCTCAAAAAGGTTGATAAAATATTCGATATCTTATTCCAACAAAAAGATTACATACTTATAGTGTTTCTAGTCAAAGACATAAATTGAGGTTGTGGAAAACAATGCATTGAAAAAGAGGTCTTTGACTAATTTTTAAATGTGGCGCGGAAATTATTGTTGACCAAGCAAAGATGACCATTCGGCTGCTTTTTGTCTCTTCGGCTACTTGGTCGATTCGTCTACTTGGTCGATGTTCGATGCGCCGCGGTTTAGGAGTATCATGCACCCGGTTCGGTAAATATGGTCGGATGAAAGTTCTTCTCGGATCGACTCGGTCCAAACGCGGCCTAAGTCTTTTGAAAGCTTGAGAAGCTTGGCCTTAGAGAAATCAAGATGATCAAAATGCGAGATTGGATCAAAGGGTCCGGTCGGTTCATCAACTCGGCCATCAGCACATACGGTACGGACCAAATGGTTTAGAAGGGAGAAACCTCGGTCGGACTCGGATCCGTTGGTCTTGGAAGATCGAGTTGTTCGTCGAGAAAGACTTCCGGTTTGGTCGGCTTGATCGTTTGGTCGAGAGTTTTGTTGAAGTTTTGATCCGGACGTCCGTGGGTCGATCCGGTACACGGCTCGGCAAGACTCTCGATCATATCGGCCTGCTTCATATCGGTCTGGTTCCCGATCTTCATATCGACCCGCTCCATATCGGTCTGGTTCCCGATCTTCATGTCTGCCTGGTTCCATGCTTGGTTCCTGATCTTCATGTCGGCTCGGCTCCATGTACTGGGGCACATCACGCCGCAAGTTGACAAACATCAAGAACACAAAGATCAACACATAACTTGTTTATACTAGCAACAATCCTATGCCAAACAACGACGGGTTCAAACAAACAGGTTCGAGATTGTGATACTTTGAAAAGACAAAAGGGAAGGAACGACTCAGCCTTTTGGTACGGAGGCGGCTACGATACCGGATGATAGGATCCCACCAGGCGGATCTCTCCTCCGGTAAGGCTAAGCAAGAACGACGGTGGATGAGTAGTGTGGGCGGAGGTGGATGCGGATTACAAGTCAAGAACGGAGCAGCGGATGGGTGGGGAGGAACGTGAGGATGGAATATGAACGACTCAAGCAAGGGATGATATCTCGCTTGATGGATAGAAGAAGCTCTTGTAAGCGTGAAGCTTGGAAGAGATTCGTGCCCGTTCGCCGAGCAAGGAGGAGTCGCAACAAAGAAGAGTTTTGTAAAAGTTTTGACTGCCTCACACATTGTGCGGCGCAACCCCTTTTATAGGGAAAACACAAGTTGCTTCTCCTCGTTAGGGTTGCGCAAAGACAAAAAGGAAATTGCAAAAAGGAAATCCGCAAAAAGGAAATCGCGTACAAAGATAAAAAGGAAATTGCAAACGGATAAAACGACGAGTAGTGTTAAGCGCCTCGTCTCTTACGCTCTTCAAACTATGATCACTAAGGGACGACGTGGTGTTCTTCTTGGCCTCGTTAAAACCCGGTGGGAAAAAGAGTGCCAAGCGAGACACCTAGTCCGCTTAGCTTTCATAGCTTGGTCTTGATCGGATTGTCGTGCTGAAAACGTTGAAGTAGCTCTTGGCTGCTTCATCCTCCTCCATCATCGTGGTTTGAATGTTTTTGGCTAACTCCCTAGCTTTGGATCGCGTAATTGCTCCTTTTGATTCCTCGGTCCGCGATGGTCGGGCGCCGGTATGGTCGATGTCGAGGTGGTCGATGCCGATGTCGATGTGGTCGATGCCGATGTCGATGTGGTCGATGCCGATGTCGATGTGGTCGATGCCGTTGTGTTCGGTGTCGACGCGATCGATGCCGATGTCGAAGCCGTCGTGGTCGATGCCGATGTCCGTTCCCGGCTTCGGCTCTATGATCACATCACTTGCACGTGACACAGGCAAGGCAGATTCTGTCGACGTCTCTTCTCATGTGAGGCCAATGGAAGTAGGCTTGGAGGCTGGCCAATTTCTTGGCTTGCCAAAGTGCCCGGCTAGGCCTCATCCGTGTGCTTCCCTAACCAAAAATTCTCTCATCGAACCGACGGGTATACATAACTTGTTGTTGTAAAAGAGATAACCGTCCTATCTAAAGTAATTCTCAAAACCAAATTTAGAGCACTTTGCATAGCAATCACTAAACTCGGAATCAGTCTCATATAAGGTTTTAATTACTTCAAATCCGATAAGTCTAGAAGTCAATTCAGAGATAAGGGTGTACCTCCGGGACAATGCGTCGACTACGACACATTGTCCTTACCTTTCTTGTATTTGATTACGTAGGGAAAGGTTTCTATGAACTCTATCCAACGACCATGTCTCTTGTTCAGTTTCTGTTGGCCTTTAAGATGCTTGAGAGATTCATGATCGGTGTGGATAACGAACTCCTTCGGCCAAAGGTAATGTTGCCAAGTATGCAAGGCTCTCACCAGCGCGTAGAGCTCCTTGTCGTATGTGGGATAGTTCAGTGTGGCTCCACTTAGCTTCTCACTGAAATAAGCTATAGGCCTCTGGTCCTGCATTAGAACTGCCCCAATCCCTACACCAGACGCTTCACATTCAATCTCAAAGGTCTTAAGGAAATCAGGTAATAAAAGCAAAGGGGAATTGATAAGCTTCTCTTTAAGGCATTCAAAGGCCTTGTCTTGTGCTTCTCCCCATTTAAATCCAACATCCTTCTTGATCACTTCGGTCAATGGTGCAGCAATGGTGCTAAAGTCCTGGACTAAACGGCGGTAGAACCCGGCAAGCCCATGAAATCTCCGGACTTCTCCAATGGTGGTCGGCTTGGGCCAATCCTGGATAGCCTTGATCTTCTCCTCATCAACTGTACTCCTTCGCACTTACAACAAAGCCTAAGAATACGACCTGGTTAGTACAAAAGGTGCATTTGTCTATGTTGGTAAACAGGTTTTCCCTCCTTAGAACTTCAAGAACGGCTCGGACGTGGTCAATGTGCTCGGCTAAGCTCCGGCTGAAGATCAGGATGTCATCAAAGTATACCACCACGAACACACCTATAAAAGATCTCAAAACATGGTTCATTAGACGCATAAATGTACTCGGTGCATTAGTAAGTCCAAAAGGCATGACTAGCCACTCATAGAGGCCTTGCTTTGTCTTGAAGGCTGTCTTCCATTCATCACCTTCCTTCATCCTAATCTGATGATAACCGCTCTTAAGATCAATCTTAGAGAAGATGTTAGAACCGCACAATTCATCAAGCATATCATCAAGTATAGGGATAGGATGGCGATACTTAACCGTTATGTTGTTGATGGCTCGGCAATCAACACACATCCTCCACGACCCGTCCTTCATTGGCACAAGAAGAACCGGCACGGCACACGGACTCATACTCTCACGGATGTGTCCCTTGCTCATAAGTTCTTCTACTTGCTTTTGAAGCTCCTTGGTCTCCACCGGATTGGTCCTATAAGCTGGTCGGTTTGGGAGTGCCGACCCGGGAACTAAGTCAATCTGGTGCTCAATGCCTCGGATGGGTGGTAGGCCTGGGGGTATCTCCTGTGGAAAGACATCACTAAAATCCTGCAATAGCTTAGACATATCACTAGGAAGATCCTGTGTGGGGTTAGTACTAACAAGGCTCTCCTTGTACACAAATAACAGGATAGAACAATCTGAAGCTAAGAGTTGAGAAACTTCTCTTTGGTTGAGGTAGAGGCTTGTGGCCGGAACATGCTCCTTCTCTTTGTCTTCCTTGAGCTTGAGATATAGCTGATCTTGGTAGACTTCGCTTGGTGTGAGAGGAGCTAGAGTGATCTTTCGGCCTTTGAACTCAAAGGAGTGCTTGTTAGTGTACCCGTCATGCATAACCCTTCTATCTGATTGCCACGGTCTACCAAGAAGCACATGACTCGAGCCCATTGGTATCACTTACCAATGGTAAGAGTAAACCGAACCTGATGTGTTACCGTGAGAGCTCCACTCTCGTTAAGCCATTGTAGCTTATATGGCCGGGGGTGGGAGATGGTGGCTAGGCTTAGCTTCTTCACCATAAGCTCGCTAGCAGCGTTGGTACAACTACCACCATCGATGATCAAGCTGCAAACCTTACCCTTGATGAGACACCGGGTGTGGAAAAGATGATCACGCTGCACAAGCTCCTCAGGTTGGTTCTGGCCGCTTAGAGTCCTCCGGGCTACCAACATCTCTCCAATGGCGGCTGTCTCTTCTTCGTCCTCTGCCTCTGGTTCCGAATCAGAGTCTTTGGGTACAACCTCACCACTATCAAGTAGCATAAATACCTTCTTGTTGGGGCATTCTCTGGAGTAATGGCCCATGCCTTGACACCTGAAACACCTAACATTACTAGAAGAGATGTTACCGCGTCTCTTAGGATCATACTTAGTCTCCTCTTTACCCGCCGAAGTTGGTTTGATGTCCTTGGTGATGGGTGGCCGTGTGGAGGTGAAGTCCTTTGGTTTGCTGGGTGTGGAAAAACTAGGCTTAGCATAACGTCTCTTGTTCTGACTTTCCACTAACTCTGCCTTGTGCACAATCTCTTCAAGGTCCTCATATGTTTGAAGCTCCACTTTGTCTTGGATGTCTCGGCTAAGTCCACCAATGAACCGAGCTAAAGTGACCTCTTCTTCCTCCTCTAGGCCAACCCTAATCAGGACGGTCTCCATATCTTGGAAGTAATCACGGACGGAGCTTGATCCTTGGGTAAGCTTCCGGAGTTTATTGAGAACTTCCCGGTGATAGTGGCTAGGGACAAACCGTTTTCTCATGAGGGCGGTGAGTTGAGGCCAAGTCTGGATGGGCTGCTCATTGTGTCGGCTCCGAGAAGTACACTGTTGATCCCACCAAAGCAAGGCATAATCACTGAATTCTGAGATGGCTATCTTCACCTTGTTGGTCGCGTAGGTGTCGTGGCACAAGAAACTAGATTCCATCTTCCTCTCCCAATCCAGATAGGCTTCCGGGTCATTCTTGCCTTGGAAAGGAGGGAATTTAGCCTTGATGTGCTTCAGTTGTTGCCTCTCAGAATCTCTCGGGTCATCTCGGTCACGTCTCTCATGTCTACGGCTTCTTATACTTCGATCCGAGTGGTTGTAATACTCGTCATCCGAATCCACATAGACACGGTGACCGGCGATGGTTTGGGTTCGGCGTTGGGCATGTCCTCGGTGCCGAGGGGCATTTTGTCCGTTCTCGTCACGTTCTCCTTGCACTCGACGCCTGGGTGATGGGTCTTCTTCATCCGCGTCAAGGTTGAGGTAGTCTCGGCCAGCAGGGTTCTTCCGGGTACCGATAGGAAAGACGTTGCGGACGGCTAGGAATTTGGACGTACCGGCCACACCCTTTCCCCTGGTAATCCGGATGGCTTCTGAGGGTGTAGGAGTAGGCTCACTCTCGGACTCGGACGAGACAACCACGGTCTTCTTGGACTGTTCGCGTTCCAAGGATAGTTGCCGAGAAATCTGTGAGGAAGAAGGCTGTTGAAGAGTGGCGACAATCGATCCGCGATGAGCTTCGTAGATCTTCCGTGGCTTCCGTGGGGAGGGCCATGTACACGAGACACAAGCAAGAACTCGCGGTAAGTGGTTCTTAGGAAACGTTAAGCAAAACAAAAGATATAATCGCGAAACGAAAAAGGAAATCGAAAGCCTCTAGATCAAACACGGTTTAGCATAAAGGAAACTTGGCGAGAAAAGAAAAGGAAATTCAGGCTAAGACAAAAAAAAGGAAATCGCCTTAGGGTTCTCCTCCTCTTAGCTTGCGACCGCCAAGCAAGAAACAACGACAAAAATTTTCACACGATTTTCAACAAGTTTGATGATGAATACAACAAACAACCGATCAAACAAGATTCAAATCATCACAAACAAGAAATCTCATCAATCCTTAACAAGTTTGATCGATTCTAAGCAAGCGTAAGCAGCAGGCAATCAATTCAGTACTACGATATCGAGACTATCAACAAGCATGTAACGAAGTTTTTAGCAACTTAGCAAGCGATTAGTACAGAATTTGAATCGAAGAAGTTAAAGGATAGAAAGACTCAGCCTTTGGTACAGAGTGTGGCTCTGATACCACGTGATACACCCTATGTTAGGACCGTAACTCTAAAGGCAAAGGGAAGAGAACTTTCTATGGATGGAATGGAAGAGAAGGATGGTGGTGGCGGCGGTAACTCGTAACCGGATGGGGCGTAGGATGGAAGCAGCGGTATGGTTGGGGAAACAACTCAAGCAAGCTATGGAGGACTTGCTTGATGGACGCGAATCGCTTGAAAGTATCTAAGACTTGTAAGCGCTTCGGATTCAATGAAGAATCGTGGTGAGTCGAAACAAAGAAGTGTGTTGATAAAAGTTTTGACTAAAGAGACAAGAAGGAGGCGGCGAGACTTATAAAGGAAGGTAAGGCACAAGTCGCCATTCTCCTTAGGGTTTTCTCGCCAAGCCAAATAAGGAAATAGCGCAAAACAACATGAAGTTTAAATCAAAGGGAAAAACAACGCGTAGTTTAAGTAGATAGAACAACGAGTAGTTAAGTGTCTCGTTTAATACACTTTTCAAGCTAATGTCCCTAGGTAGCCGACGTAGTGGTCTCCTTGGCCTCGTTAAAACCCTTGCGTAGTAAACCCAATGGGACAGACCTACGCAAAGGGAAAGAGTACCGAGTCGAAACACTTAGTTACCTAGATTCATTAGCTTGGTCTTTTGTCTAGGCCTTGGTGAAAATGTTGAAGAAGCTCCTAGCTGCTGCTCCAATCTCCTCCATGATCATCGCATGGACATCAGGAGCTAGCTCCTTAGCTTTCGGTCGTGTAATTGCTCCTTCTACCTTATCGGTGCTCGGTGCCGGTTTTGCTCGGGCATCGGGCGCCGGTTTGCTCGTGCATCGAGCGCCGGTTTTGCTCAGGCATCGGGCTCCGGTTTTGCACGGGCATCGGGCTCCTGTCTTGCTCGGGCATCCGGTTCCATGCTCATATCACACTTATAAGAACTCATGTTGCATGAAACTTGGTTTAGAGTCCGAGAAACAAGTTGTTAGATGTTTCATAAGTTCGTCAAACTTTTACAAAGCTTATTGAGACACTTATAAGCACTCATGTTGCATAAAACTTGGTTTAGAATCCTAGAAACGCGTTGTTAGATGTTTCATAAGTTCGTCAAACTTGTACAAAGCTCATTGAAACACTTATAAGCACTCATGTTGCATAAAACTTGGTTTAGAGTCCTAGCAACCACATTGTTAGACGTTTCATAAGTTCGTCAAATTTGTACAAAGTTCATTGAGACACTTATAAGCACTCATGTTGCATGAAACTTAGTTTAGAGTCCTAGAAACCGCGTTGTTAGATGTTTCATAAGTTCGTAGAACTTGTACAAAGCTCATTGAGACACTTATAAGCACTCATGTTGCATGAAACTTGGTTTAGTGTACTAGAAACAGCGTTGTAAGATGTTTCATTAGTTCGTCAAACTAGTACAAAGCTCATTGAGACACTTATAAGCACTCATGTTGCATGACACTTCGTTTAGAGTCTTAGAAACCGCTTTGTTAGATGTTTCATAAGTTCGTCAAACTTGTACAAAGCTCATTGAGACACTTATAAGCACTAATGTTGCATAAAACTTGGTTTAGAGTCCTAGAAACGCGTTGTTAGATGTTTCATAAGTTCGTCAAACTTCTACAAAGCTCATTGAGACACTTATAAGCACTCATGTTGCATAAAACTTGGATTAGAGTCCTAGCAACCACATTGTTAGACGTTTCATAAGTTCGTCAAACTTGTACAAAGCTCATTGAGACACTTATAAGCACTCATGTTGCATGGAACTTGGTTTAGAGTCCTAGAAACGCGTTGTTAGATGTTTCTTTAGTTTGTCAAACTTGTACAAGGCTCATTGAGACACTTATAAGCACTCATGTTGCATGAAACTTGGTTTAGAGTCCTAGAAACCGCGTTGTTAGATGTTTCACAAGTTCGTCAAACTAGTACAAAGCTCATTGAGACACTTATAAGCACTCATGTTGCATAAAACCTTGTTTAGAGTCCTAGCAACCACATTGTTAGACGTTTCATAAGTTCGTCAAACTTGTACAAAGCTCATTGAGACACTTATAATCACTCATGTTGCATGAAACTTAGTTTAGAGTCCTAGAAACCGCGTTGTTAGATGTTTCATATGTTCGTAGAACTTGTACAAAGCTCATTAAGACACTTATAAGAACTCATGTTGCATGAAACTTGGTTTAGAGTCCTAGAAACGAGTTGTTAGATGTTTCATAAGTTCGTCAAACTAGTACAAAGCTCATTGAGACACTTATAAGCACTCATGTTGCATGACACTTCGTTTAGAGTCTTAGAATTTGCTTTGTTAGATGTTTCATAAGTTCGTCAAACTTGTACAAAGCTCATCGAGACACTTATTATTGAGACTAATGGTTAACCCAAAAAGGGCATTAGGTCGAAATACCAAAGAGGCTTGTGCAACAAGGCTAAGACAAGAAGGGTTATGAGTTAAGAGTATAAGGAAGCAACACGGTTACCCTTAATATGGTAACGGTTACAAAGAGGAGATCAAGACAAGAAGGTTTGAAGAAGGAATCATGTTGAAAGGAGCTAACCATTGAGAGATATAGTCATTACAAGACTATAGGCACAAACCGGAAGCAAGACCGAGACGGATAGCGACAGGTGCAGAATTGGAAGGCTTTACACAAAACCAAATGTGGTCTTGGATAGTGACTAGTCACAGCCTTGTCTCCTACACGCCACCCAAGCCTTGGTTTGAATTCAAATTAAGTCAAGACCCAAGGCTTTCTCTCTCTCTCTCCCTTATACCTAATAGGCTACAAGCCATTGTTATCCTCTATAAATACCTTGTGGTCGACATTGTAATCTCTAAGGAGCTTCAAGCTCTCTTCTCCAATACAAAATAATACTCTCTCTTGTTCTTGTTCTTATTCTATCTAGAACCGAAATCTCCCACACACACATACTACACACTAATCTCTCAAGGACCAAGCTAATAGCTTTGCTCCTAATATCTCATTCTCCTAATCTCCCAAACACTTATTCTCTACAATCTCTTCTATACTCTCTTAAATTCCAACATGGTATCAGAGCATATGCTCCTCTCCTTTAGTTTTAATTCCGCACCCTCTTATTTCTTCTTATAAACACAAAGATCTAGAGGAGGAAAAGAATGACCAAGATCCATGTGGTAAAACACTTAAGGTCTTGGTGAATCAATGCTCCTCTTAGGAAGAGAACCATGACCTCTTTCTCTCTTAAATGAGTGAAGAGACATGTTGAATCCAAGTTCCTTTCAAGAACAATCCAATCAAAACCGAATCATGGTGAGCATAGATTAAAATCTAGCTACATGATGTTTTTGGTTGTGTTGTTCTTTAAGATCTTTGTCTAGGCCGAAAGTTAGAGATTGAGAACCATGGATTTCTTACTTATATGAGTTTAAGGAACCTTGATGAATCCAAGAATCTTCTAACTTAGGCACTTAGGCTATGAACAAGTATCCAAAGCATCAAAGCTTGGAACTTGTGAGCTAAAAGAGTAAGAGATCCTTGTGTATTGTCTCTTTTGAGAACAATAACATGTTGAATCCAAACTCCCTTCTTTATCATATAGTATAGATTCATAGATCTTGGTAAAACCTTTCTAAGAACACATTAATCATAATCGGTTCATGGAAAGATTGGATCTTTAAGATCTAGCTACATGTTTAAAAACAAGGTTATGATTATGTTGTATCTTTAAAAGTCTATGGATGGCTGAAAGTTAAAGATAGAGAACCATGGATTCCTCACTCTTGTGAGTATAAAGGAACCTTGATGAATCCAAGTATCATTTAACTTTGGCATTAGGCAAGGACCAAGATATCAAAGCTCAAAGCTTGAATCTTGAGAGCTAAAAGGGTAAGTGAACCTTGGTGTTTTTCTTATAAGGCAAAAACAACTTGTTGAATCCAAAACTCTTTCCTTTTGTTTTATGCTTTAAACAAGACCTTTGGAAAGTGAACCATGATCCGCTTAACTCTTAGTGAGTAAAGGACATGTTGAATCCAATTTCCTTGGTAAGAACAAGACAATCAAAATACAATCATTGTTAGCATAAATCAACAAGATCTAGCTACATGATAGTTTTGGTTGTATTGTTCTTTAAGGTCATTGTCTAACCCAAGACTAATGGATGAGAATCATGGCTTCTAAAAGAGCATTTGATGAATCCCATACCACAAAGTTTCGGTTTAAAAGCATGTTTTGAGCATATGATGTTTTTCAAAAGTTTTAAAGAACATATGCTCATTTGGTCCGAATTTAAATCTCCAAGACGATGAAGATGAGTAGTGGCGGTTGTGTAAGTGGAAACACAAGAGGGAGATAAATAGATTAGTAGTTAATCTTGAGTCCTAAAGATCTTTAGATCATTAAGGAATCGGTTGTAAACTCTATACTCTTTATCCTCTTCATACCCCACTATAATATCCAAGTCTTGTCTCTTGCTAAAGTCTTAAATCACTAGTCTTTGTTTAGTGAAGTGATTTGAGACTTGGGAAGTGAACCGAGCTTATTAAGTGTTATGAACACCAAGAGCTTGATGAATCCTTCAAAACCTCGGCTAACATAAGTTTAAAAGAGATCCATGACTACTTAAAAGGTGATACTTTAAAGGTCATGATGAATCCAATTTTGGACTTATGGGGAAATGATTCATTACTTTAACATCTACATAAGATAAAATTGGAATGATGATCTATGTTTTATGTCATAAACCGCCTATAGGCATCTAAGTTTATGATACAAGATGAGTAACTAGCTATGAAAGCATTCAAGTTACAATGAATCTTGTTTGTGTGTTTCTAAGATCATGGTCCGCCTTTGTGCTCTTAAGACCATGGTCCCTTTAAAGTCTAAATGGCAAGGAGCCATATTCAAAACTCTCTTGTGGCTAATCCTTACTTATGTGTAGGTAATAAACAATGGAGAATCCTTATAAGGGAAGCCATAAACTCTATGATAGACTAATCGGTTAAGATGCTCTAAAGAGTACAATGACTTCTCCTTACGACCATCTATCCAAGGAACTATAAAAAGGGCCATTTCTAAAACTCTTTACTCTCTTTACTTATATTGTTAGATACTAATTTAAGTAATCCTTTTGCTTCATTATAAATATATATGCCTTAGATCATTAGTTAAAGTGGATTGTCAATTTCAAAACTATAAGACTAAAACTAGAACTTGTCAAGATGCATAATACTCTCGGATTTATTAAAAAGGCTTAGGGAACATATTGAACTAATGTCTTAAATCCTCCCATGTATTCTTGCTTGTACTTGTGAATGGTTGATCAATAGTTTGTGAAATGTTAAGAGTTATTATCTTGTGCCGGTTAGTCATGAAACTAAATAAATTTTGTCTTTGGTATGATGTAGGATCATCATTTCTAAAGACTAAAAGAGATCATCATGAAAGACCCTAAGCATAAAGAGATGACAAAGAAGTGCTAAAGAGAAAAGAAGTAAAGAGAAGAATGAAAGAACCATGAATGGTGTCCAAAAGGAAAAGATGAGAAACCTCTTTCTCAAAGAAGCTTGTGAAGAACAAAGCCGAGAAAGGAGGAGAGTTCATTTACTTCCATGATTAATCAAGATGGGGGAGAAGAAGTGTTAGAACACACATCTCATCATGATCAAATGGAAGCCAATCACTATCATCATTGTGGCCAAAAGCATCTAGCAAAGAGCTAAAGCCATCAAGTTACATCTCGGCCAAGTATTCACAAGACAAAGCCGAGGCAACCCATTAATCTTCGGTCAAGTCCTTAACAAGACAAAGACCATCATCAACCGGTCAAGTCCTTGGCAAAGACAAAGACCATCTCTTGACCAAAGTCCCTAGCAAAGGCAGGGTCACCAATCATTGTTACATCTCGGCCAAGTATTCACAAGACAAAGCCGAGTCAATCCACCTAATATTCGGTCAAGTCCCTAGCAAAGACAAAGACCATCACTTGACCAAAGTCCGTAGCAAAGACAAGGTCACCATTCTCCGGTTAAAGCATCTCCCAAGACGCCAAACCAATTCACTCTCGGCCAAATCCTTACAAAGGAGAAGGCCAAACCATCTTATCATCATCGTTCGGTCAAGCCTCTACAAGAAGCAAGACCTTCATCATCATCAACACTAGGCTCGGCCAAGTACATGGCAAAGACTAAACCGAGCCATTCATGTCCTAGAAAGAGACCGATGAATCAACATGACCAATCGGCTCTACTCACTATCGGCCAAAGCAACTACCAATTGCAAGGCCTAATCTTGTTCTCGGCTTATGCATCTATCAATAGATAAGCCAAAATACTCCGACAAATCCTTGTTCCAACCGCACAAAGAAGAAAGCAAAGACTTCAAGAAGAAGCCAAAGCTCAAAACCTAGATGCGGCTACAAGGACAAGTCATTCCACTACGAACTAAAGGATGTCCCTAATCCCTCTCTTAGCTTCTTATTTAGAATCATAAAACTAGAACTAATTCGAATAATCATGCTTAATCTAAAGTCTAAATTCACTTGAATCTTTGAAGGTTCAAAGGAGTAAGAGACCAAAGATAAGAAGGAAGTTCAAAGAAGAAGCAAAGAGAAGGAAAGGGAGTCATCATGTTCATGTTCGGCTCAAAGTCTCACATCAAAGTTTGTGAAGAACAAACCGTGAAGACCAAATCAAGAATCAAAGAACTCACCACCAAGACAAGAGAAGTGCTGAGTATCCAAGAAACCACAAAGAAGAACACGGCAAAGGCAAGATCAAGACCGGTTCTATCTTTGGGGGAGCTCCGGCCAAGTCAAGAAGACTTATGGCCTAGATGATCAAGACCCCTCATTGAACTAACTTACACTCTTTTTCCTTCGGTGAGGTTTTTCCCATGTGGTTTACTCACCAAGGTTTTAATGAGGTTTGTTGGTCAATGTCCAATCTTAGCGTTCCACAATGCTAAGCTTGAGGGGGAGTATTGAGACTAATGGTTAACCCAAAAAGGGCATTAGGTCGAAATACCAAAGAGGCTTGTGCAACAAGGCTAAGACAAGAAGGGTTATGAGTTAAGAGTATAAGGAAGCAACACGGTTACCCTTAATATGGTAACGGTTACAAAGAGGAGATCAAGACAAGAAGGTTTGAAGAAGGAATCATGTTGAAAGGAGCTAACCATTGAGAGATATAGTCATTACAAGACTATAGGCACAAACCGGAAGCAAGACCGAGACGGATAGCGACAGTGCAGAATTGGAAGGCTTTACACAAAACCAAATGTGGTCTTGGATAGTGACTAGTCACAGCCTTGTCTCCTACACGCCACCCAAGCCTTGGTTTGAATTCAAATTAAGTCAAGACCCAAGGCTTTCTCTCTCTCTCTCCCTTATACCTAATAGGCTACAAGCCATTGTTATCCTCTATAAATACCTTGTGGTCGACATTGTAATCTCTAAGGAGCTTCAAGCTCTCTTCTCCAATACAAAATAATACTCTCTCTTGTTCTTGTTCTTATTCTATCTAGAACCGAAATCTCCCACACACACATACTACACACTAATCTCTCAAGGACCAAGCTAATAGCTTTGCTCCTAATATCTCATTCTCCTAATCTCCCAAACACTTATTCTCTACAATCTCTTCTATACTCTCTTAAATTCCAACACTTATAAGCACTCATGTTGCATGAAACTTGGTTTAGAGTACTAGAAACCGCGTTGTAAGATGTTTCATAAGTTCGTCAAACTATTACAAAGCTCATTGAGACACTTATAAGAACTCATGTTGCATGACACTTCGTTTAGAGTCTTAGAAACCGCGTATTAGATGTTTCATAAGTTCGTCAAACTTGTACGAACCTCATAGAGACACTTATAATTACTCCTGTTGCATAAAACTTGGTTTAGAGTCCTAGAAACGCATTGTTAGATGTTTCATAAGTTCGTCAAACTTGTACAAAGCTCATTGAGACACTTATAAGCACTCATGTTGCATAAAACCTTGTTTAGAGTCCTAGCAACCACATTGTTAGACGTTTCATAAGTTCGTCAAACTTGTACAAAGCTCATTGAGACACTTATAAGCACTCATGTTGCATGAAACTTAGTTTAGAGTCCTAGAAACCGCGTTGTTAGATGTTTCATATGTTCGTAGAACTTGTACAAAGCTCATTGAGACACTTATAAGAATTCATGTTGCATGACACTTCGTTTAGAGTCTTAGAAACCGTGTTTTAGATGTTTCATAAGTTCGTCAAACTTGTACAAAGCTCACTGAGACACTTATAAGCACTCATGTTGCATGAAACTTGGTTTAGAGTCCTAGAAACCGCGTTGTTAGATGTTTCATAAGTTCGTAGAACTTATGAAAAGCTCATTGAGACACTTATAAGAACTCATGTTGCATGACACTTCGTTTAGAGTCTTAGAAATCGCGTTTTAGATGTTTCATAAGTTCGTCAAACTTTTAAAAAGCTCACTGAGACACTTATAAGCACTCATGTTGCATGAAACTTGGTTTAGAGTCCTAGAAACCGCGTTGTTAGATGTTTCATAAGTTCATCGAGCTAGTAAAAAGCTCATTGAGACACTTATAAGCACTCATGTTGCATGAAACTTGTTTAGAGTCCGAGAAACGAGTTGTTAGATGTTTCATAAGTTCGTCAAACTTGTACAAAGCTCATTGAGACACTAATAAGAACTCATGTTGCATGAAACTTGGTTTAGAGTCCGAGAAACGAGTTGTTAGATGTTTCATAAGTTCGTCAAACTTGTACAAAGCTCATTGAGACACTTATAAGAACTCATGTTGCATGAAACTTGGTTTAGAGTCCTTGAACCGCGTTGTTAGATGTTTCATTAGTTCGACAAACTTGTACAAAGCTCATTGAGACACTTATAAGAACTCATGTTGAAAGAAATTTGGTTTAGAGTCCTAGAAACGCGTTGTTAGATGTTTCATTAGTTCGTCAAACTAGTACAAAGCTCATTGAGACACTTATAAGCACTCATGATGCATGAAAATTAGTTTGGAGTCCTAGAAACCGCGTTGTTAGATGTTTCATAAGTTCGTCGAACTTGTACAAAGCTCATTGATACACTTATAAGCACTCATGTTGCATGAAACTTGGTTTAGAGTCCTAGAAAACGCAATGTAAGATGTTTCATAAGTTCGTCAAACTAGTACAAAGCTCATTGAGACACTTATAAGAACTCATGGTGCATGACACTTCGTTTAGAGTCCTAGAAACGCGTTGTTAGATGTTTCATAAGTTCGTCAAACTAGTACAAAGCTCATTGAGAAATTTATAAGCACTCATGTTGCATAAAACTTGGTTTAGAGTCCTAGAAACGCGTTGTTAGATGTTTCATAAGTTCGTCAAATTAGTACAAAGCTCATTGAGACACTTATAAGCACTCATGTTGCATGACACTTCGTTTAGAGTCTTAGAAACCGCGTTGTTAGATGTTTCATAAGTTCATTAAACTTGTACAAAGATTATTGAGACACTTATAAGCACTCATGTTGCATAAAACTTGGTTTAGAGTCCTGGAAACGCGTTGTTAGATGTTTCATAAGTTCATCAAACTTTTACAAACCTCATTGAGACACTTATAAGCACTCATGTTGCATTAAACTTGGTTTAGAGTCCTAGCAACCACATTGTTAGACGTTTCATAAATTCGTCAAACTTGTACAAAGCTGATTGAGAAACTTATAAGCACTCATGTTGCATGAAACTTGGTTTAGAGTCCTTAAAACGCGTTGTTAGATGTTTCATTAGTTCGTCAAACTTGTACAAAGCTAATTGAGACACTTATAAGAACTCATGTTGAAAGAAACTTGGTTTAGAGTCCTAGAAACCGCGTTGTTAGATGTTTCATAAGTTCGTCAAACAAGTACATAGCTCATTGAGACACTTATAAGCACTCATGTTGCATGAAACTTAGTTTAGAATCCTAGAAACCGCGTTGTTAGATGTTTCATAAGTTCGTCAAACTTGTAAAAAGCTCATTGAGACACTTATAAGCACTCATGTTGCATGAAACTTAGTTTAGAGTCCTAGCAACCACATTGTTAGACGTTTCATAAGTTCGTCAAACTTGTACAAAGCTGATTGAGAAACTTATAAGCACTCATGTTGCATGAAACTTGGTTTAGAGTCCTAGAAACCGGGTTGTTAGATATTTCATTAGTTAGTCAAACTTGTACAAAGCTCATTGAGACACTTATAAGAACTCATGTTGAAAGAAATTTAGTTTAGAGTCCTAGAAACCGCATTTTAGATGTTTCATAAGTTCGTCAAACTTGTACAAAGTTCACTGAGACACTTATAAGCACTCATGTTGCATGAAACTTGGTTTAGAGTCCGAGAAACCGCGTTGTTAGATGTTTCATAAGTTCGTAGAACTTGTACAAAGCTCATTGAGACACTTATAAGAACTCATATTGCATGACACTTCCTTTAGAGTCTTAGAAACCGCGTTTTAGATGTTTCATAAGTTCGTCAAACTCGTACAAAGCTCACTGAGACACTTATAAGCACTCATGTTGCATGACACTTGGTTTAGAGTCCTAGAAACCGCGTTGTTAGATGTTTCATAAGTCCGTCGAACTAGTACAAAGCTCATTGAGACACTTATAAGCACTCATGTTGCATGAAACTTGGTTTAGAGTCCTAGAAACCGCGTTGTTAGATGTTTCATAAGTTCGTCGAACTAGTAAAAAGCTCATTGAGACACTTATAAGCACTCATGTTGCATGAAACTTGGTTTAGAGTCCGAGAAACGAGTTGTTAGATGTTTCATAAGTTCGTCAAACTTGTACAAAGCTCATTGAGACACTTATAAGAACTCATGTTGCATGAAACTTGGTTTAGAGTCCTAGAAACGCGTTGTTAGATGTTTCATTAGTTCGTCAAACTTATACAAAGCTCATTGAGACACTTAGAAGCACTCATGATGCATGAAAATTAGTTTAGAGTCCTAGAAACCGCGTTGTTAGATGTTTCATAAGTTCGTCAAACTAGTACAAAGCTCATTGAGACACTTATAAGCACTCATGTTGCATTAAACTTAGTTTAGAGTCCTAGAAACCGTGTTGTTAGATGTTTCGTAAGTTCGTCGAACTTGTACAAAGCTCATTGAGACACTTATAAGCACTCATGTTGCATGAAACTTGGTTTAAAGTCCTAGAAACCGCGTTGTAAGATGATTCATAAGTTCGTCATACTAGTACAAAACTCATTGAGACATTTATAAGCACTCATGTTGCATGACACTTCGTTTAGAGTCTTAGAAACCGCGTTTTTAGATGTTTCATAAGTTTGTCAAACTTGTACAAAGCTCATTGAGACACTTATAAGGACTCCTGTTGCATAAAAATTGGTTTAGAGTCCTAGCAACCACATTGTTAGACGTTTCATAAGTTCGTCAAACTTGTACAAAGCTCATTGAGACACTTATAAGCACTCATGTTGCATGAAACTTGGTTTAGAGTCCTAGAAACCGCGTTGTTAGATGTTTCATAAGTTCGTCAAACTAGTACAAAGCTCATTGAGATACTTATAAGCACTCATGTTGCATGAAACTTAGTTTAGAGTCCTAGAAACCGCGTTGTTAGATGTTTCATAAGTTCGTCAAACTTGTAAAAAGCTCATTGAGACACTTATTAGCACTCATGTTGCATAAAACTTGGTTTAGAATCCTAGCAACCAAATTGTTAGACGTTTCATAAGTTCGTCAAACTTGTACAAAGCTGATTGAGAAACTTATAAGCACTCAAGTTGCATGAAACTAGGTTTAGAGTCCTAGAAACGCGTTGTTGGATGTTTCATTAGTTCGTCAAACTTGAACAAAGCTCATTGAGACACTTATAAGAACTCATGTTGAAAGAAACTTAGTTTAGAGTCCTACAAACCGCGTTGTTAGATGTTTCATAAGTTCATCAAACTAGTACAAAGCTCATTAATACAGTTATAAGTACTCATGTTGCATGAAACTTAGTTTAGAGTCCTAGAAACAGCGTTGTTAGATGTTTCATAAGTTCATCGAACTTGTACAAAGCTCATTGAGAAACTTTTACGCACTCATGTTGCATGAAACTTGGTTTAGAGTCCTAGAAACCGCGTTGTAAGATGTTTCATAAGTTCGTCAAACTAGTACAAAGCTCATTGAGACAATTATAAGCACTCATGTTGCATGACACTTCGTTTAGAGTCTTAGAAACCGCGTTGTTAGATGTTACATAAGTTCGTAAAACTAGTACAAAGCTCATTGAGACACTTATAAGCACTCATGTTGAATGAAACTTAGTTTAGAGTCCTAGAAATTGCGTTTTTAAATGTTTCATAAGTTTATCGAACTTGTACAAAGCTCATTGAGACACTTATAAGCACTCATGTTGCATGAAACTTGGTTTAGAGTCCTAGAAACCGCGTTGTAAGATGTTTCATAAGTTTGTCAAACTAGTACAAAGCTCATTGAGACACTTATAAGCGGTCATGTTGCATGAAACTTGGTGTAGAGTCCTAGAAACGCGTTGTTAGATGTTTCATAAGTTCGTCAAACTTGTACAAAACTCATTGAGACACTTATAAGCACTCATGTTGCATGAAACTTGGTTTAGAGTGCTAGAAACGCGTTGTTAGATGTTTCATAAGTTCGTCAAACTTGTAAAAAGGTCATTGAGACACTTACAAGCACTCATGTTGCATAAAAATTGGTTTAGAGTCCTAGCAACCACATTGTTAGACGTTTCATAAGTTCATAAAACTTGTACAAAGCTGATAGAGACACTTATAAGCACTCATGTTGCATGAAACTTGGTTTAGAGTCCTAGAAACAAGTTGTTAGATGTCTCATTAGTTCGTCAAACTTGTACAAAGCTCATTGAGACACTTATAAGAACTCATGTTGAAAGAAACTTGGTTTAGAGTCCTAGAATACGCGTTGTTAGATGTTTCATAAGTTCGTCAAACTAGTACAAAGCTCATTGAGACACTTATAAGCACTCATGTTGCATGAAACTTAGTTTAGAGTCCTAGAAACCGCGTTGTTAGATGTTTCATAAATTTGTCGAACTTGTACAAAGCTCATTGAGACACTTATAAGCACTCATGTTGCATGAAACTTGGTTTAGAGTCCTAGAAACCGCGTTGTAAGATGTTTCACAAGTTCATAAAACTTGTACAAAGCTCATTGAGACATTTATAAGCACTCATGTTGCATAAAACTTGGTTTAGAGTCTTAGAAACGCGTTGTTAGATGTTTCATAAGTTCGTCAAACTTGTACAAAGCTCAATGAGACACTTATAAGCACTCATGTTGCATAAAACTTGGTTTAGAGTCCTAGCAACCACATTTTTAGACGTTTCATAAGTTCGTCAAACTAGTACAAAGCTCATTGAGACACTTATAAGCACTAATGTTGCATGAAACTTAGGTTAGAGTCCTAGAAACGGCATTGTTAGATGTTTCATAAGTTCGTCGAACTTGTACAAAGTTCATTTTTTTTTTTTTGGTGGGACTTGTACAAAGTTCATTGAGACACTTATAAGCACTCATGTTACATGAAACTTGGTTTAGTGTCCTAGAAACGCCTTGTTAGATGTATCATTAATTCGTCAAACTTGTACAAAGGTCATTGAGACACTTATAAGAACTCATGTTGAAAGAAACTTGGTTTAGAGTCCTAGAAACCGCGTTGTTAGATGTTTCATAAGTTCGTCAAACTAGTACAAAGCTCATTGAGACACTTATAAGTACTCTTGTTGCATGACACTTCGTTTAGAGTCTTAGAAACCGCGTTGTTAGATTTTTCATAAGTTCGTCAAACTTGTACAAAGCTCATTGAGACACTTATAAGCACTCATGTTGCATAAAACTTGGTTTAGCGTCCTAAAAACGCGTTGTTAGATGTTTCATAAGTTCGTCAAACTAGTACAAAGCTCATTGAGACACTTATAAGCACTCATGTTGCATTAAACTTAGTTTAGAGTCCTAGAAACCGTGTTGTTAGATGTTTCATAAGTTCGTCGAACTTGTACAAAGCTCATTGAGACACTTATAAGCACTCATGTTGCATGAAACTTGGTTTAAAGTCCTAGAAACCGCGTTGTAAGATGATTCATAAGTTCGTCATACTAGTACAAAACTCATTGAGACATTTATAAGCACTCATGTTGCATGACGCTTCGTTTAGAGTCTTAGAAACCGCGTTTTTAGATGTTTCATAAGTTTATCAAACTTGTACAAAGCTCATTGAGACACTTATAAGCACTCCTGTTGCATAAAAAATGGTTTAGAGTCCTAGCAACCACATTGTTAGACGTTTCATAAGTTCGTCAAACTTGTACAAAGCTCATTGAGACATTTATAAGCACTCATGTTGCATGAAACTTGGTTTAGAGTCCTAGAAACCGCGTTGTTAGATGTTTCATAAGTTCGTCAAACTAGTACAAAGCTCATTGAGATACTTATAAGCACTCATGTTGCATGAAACTTAGTTTAGAGTCCTAGAAACCGCGTTGTTATATGTTTCATAAGTTCGTCAAACTTGTAAAAAGCTCATTGAGACACTTATTAGCACTCATGTTGCATAAAACTTGGTTTAGATTCCTAGCAACCAAATTGTTAGACGTTTCATAAGTTCGTCAAACTTGTACAAAGCTGATTGAGAAACTTATAAGCACTCAAGTTGCATGAAACTAGGTTTAGAGTCCTAGAAACGCGTTGTTGGATGTTTCATTAGTTCGTCAAACTTGAACAAAGCTCATTGAGACACTTATAAGAACTCATGTTGAAAGAAACTTAGTTTAGAGTCCTACAAACCGCGTTGTTAGATGTTTCATAAGTTCGTCAAACTAGTACAAAGCTCATTAATACGGTTATAAGTACTCATGTTGCATGAAACTTAGTTTAGAGTCCTAGAAACAGCGTTGTTAGATGTTTCATAAGTTCATCGAACTCGTACAAAGCTCATTGAGAAACTTTTACGCACTCATGTTGCATGAAACTTGGTTTAGAGTCCTAGAAACCGCGTTGTAAGATGTTTCATAAGTTCGTCAAACTAGTACAAAGCTCATTGAGACAATTATAAGCACTCATGTTGCATGACACTTCGTTTAGAGTCTTAGAAACCGCGTTGTTAGATGTTACATAAGTTCGTAAAACTAGTACAAAGCTCATTGAGACACTTATAAGCACTCATGTTGAATGAAACTTAGTTTAGAGTCCTAGAAATTGCGTTTTTAGATGTTTCATAAGTTTGTCGAACTTGTACAAAGCTCATTGAGACACTTATAAGCACTCATGTTGCATGAAACTTGGTTTAGAGTCCTAGAAACCGCGTTGTAAGATGTTTCATAAGTTTGTCAAACTAGTACAAAGCTCATTGAGACACTTATAAGCAGTCATGTTGCATGAAACTTGGTGTCGAGTCCTAGAAACGCGTTGTTAGATGTTTCATAAGTTCGTCAAACTTGTACAAAACTCATTGAGACACTTATAAGCACTCATGTTGCATGAAACTTGGTTTAGAGTGCTAGAAACGCGTTGTTAGATGTTTCATAAGTTCGTCAAACTTGTAAAAAGGTCATTGAGACACTTACAAGCACTCATGTTGCATAAAAATTGGTTTAGAGTCCTAGCAACCACATTGTTAGACGTTTCATAAGTTCGTCAAACTTGTACAAAGCTGATAGAGACACTTATAAGCACTCATGTTGCATGAAACTTGGTTTAGAGTCCTAGAAACAAGTTGTTAGATGTCTCATTAGTTCGTCAAACTTGTACAAAGCTCGTTGAGACACTTATAAGAACTCATGTTGAAAGAAACTTGGTTTAGAGTCCTAGAATACGCGTTGTTAGATTTTTCATAAGTTCGTCAAACTAGTACAAAGCTCATTGAGACACTTATAAGCACTCATGTTGCATGAAACTTAGTTTAGAGTCCTAGAAACGCGTTGTTAGATGTTTCATAAATTTTTCAAACTTGTACAAAGCTCATTGAGACACTTATAAGCACTCATGTTGCATGAAACTTGGTTTAGAGTCCTAGAAACCGCGTTGTAAGATGTTTCACAAGTTCATAAAACTTGTACAAAGCTCATTGAGACATTTATAAGCACTCATGTTGCATAAAACTTGGTTTAGAGTCTTAGAAACGCGTTGTTAGATGTTTCATAAGTTCGTCAAACTTGTACAAAGCTCAATGAGACACTTATAAGCACTCATGTTGCATAAAACTTGGTTTAGAGTCCTAGCAACCACATTTTTAGACGTTTCATAAGTTCGTCAAACTAGTACAAAGCTCATTGAGACACTTATAAGCACTAATGTTGCATGAAACTTAGGTTAGAGTCCTAGAAACGGCATTGTTAGATGTTTCATAAGTTCGTCGAACTTGTACAAAGTTCATTTTTTTTTTTTTTGGTGGGACTTGTACAAAGTTCATTGAGACACTTATAAGCACTCATGTTACATGAAACTTGGTTTAGTGTCCTAGAAACGCCTTGTTAGATGTATCATTAATTCGTCAAACTTGTACAAAGGTCATTGAGACACTTATAAGAACTCATGTTGAAAGAAACTTGGTTTAGAGTCCTAGAAACCGCGTTGTTAGATGTTTCATAAATTCGTCAAACTAGTACAAAGCTCATTGAGACACTTATAAGTACTCTTGTTGCATGACACTTCGTTTAGAGTCTTAGAAACCGCGTTGTTAGATGTTTCATAAGTTCGTCAAACTTGTACAAAGCTCATTGAGACACTTATAAGCACTCATGTTGCATAAAACTTGGTTTAGCGTCCTAAAAACGCGTTGTTAGATGTTTCATAAGTTCGTCAAACTAGTACAAAGCTCATTGAGACACTTATAAGCACTCATGTTGCATTAAACTTAGTTTAGAGTCCTAGAAACCGTGTTGTTAGATGTTTCATAAGTTCGTCGAACTTGTACAAAGCTCATTGAGACACTTATAAGCACTCATGTTGCATGAAACTTGGTTTAAAGTCCTAGAAACCGCGTTGTAAGATGATTCATAAGTTCGTCATACTAGTACAAAACTCATTGAGACATTTATAAGCACTCATGTTGCATGACGCTTCGTTTAGAGTCTTAGAAACCGCGTTTTTAGATGTTTCATAAGTTTGTCAAACTTGTACAAAGCTCATTGAGACACTTATAAGCACTCCTGTTGCATAAAAATTGGTTTAGAGTCCTAGCAACCACATTGTTAGACGTTTCATAAGTTCGTCAAACTTGTACAAAGCTCATTGAGACATTTATAAGCACTCATGTTGCATGAAACTTGGTTTAGAGTCCTAGAAACCGCGTTGTTAGATGTTTCATAAGTTCGTCAAACTAGTACAAAGCTCATTGAGATACTTATAAGCACTCATGTTGCATGAAACTTAGTTTAGAGTCCTAGAAACCGCGTTGTTATATGTTTCATAAGTTCGTCAAACTTGTAAAAAGCTCATTGAGACACTTATTAGCACTCATGTTGCATAAAACTTGGTTTAGATTCCTAGCAACCAAATTGTTAGACGTTTCATAAGTTCGTCAAACTTGTACAAAGCTGATTGAGAAACTTATAAGCACTCAAGTTGCATGAAACTAGGTTTAGAGTCCTAGAAACGCGTTGTTGGATGTTTCATTAGTTCGTCAAACTTGAACAAAGCTCATTGAGACACTTATAAGAACTCATGTTGAAAGAAACTTAGTTTAGAGTCCTACAAACCGCGTTGTTAGATGTTTCATAAGTTCGTCAAACTAGTACAAAGCTCATTAATACGGTTATAAGTACTCATGTTGCATGAAACTTAGTTTAGAGTCCTAGAAACGGCGTTGTTAGATGTTTCATAAGTTCATCGAACTCGTACAAAGCTCATTGAGAAACTTTTACGCACTCATGTTGCATGAAACTTGGTTTAGAGTCCTAGAAACCGCGTTGTAAGATGTTTCATAAGTTCGTCAAACTAGTACAAAGCTCATTGAGACAATTATAAGCACTCATGTTGCATGACACTTCGTTTAGAGTCTTAGAAACCGCGTTGTTAGATGTTACATAAGTTCGTAAAACTAGTACAAAGCTCATTGAGACACTTATAAGCACTCATGTTGAATGAAACTTAGTTTAGAGTCCTAGAAATTGCGTTTTTAGATGTTTCATAAGTTTGTCGAACTTGTACAAAGCTCATTGAGACACTTATAAGCACTCATGTTGCATGAAACTTGGTTTAGAGTCCTAGAAACCGCGTTGTAAGATGTTTCATAAGTTTGTCAAACTAGTACAAAGCTCATTGAGACACTTATAAGCAGTCATGTTGCATGAAACTTGGTGTCGAGTCCTAGAAACGCGTTGTTAGATGTTTCATAAGTTCGTCAAACTTGTACAAAACTCATTGAGACACTTATAAGCACTCATGTTGCATGAAACTTGGTTTAGAGTGCTAGAAACGCGTTGTTAGATGTTTCATAAGTTCGTCAAACTTGTAAAAAGGTCATTGAGACACTTACAAGCACTCATGTTGCATAAAAATTGGTTTAGAGTCCTAGCAACCACATTGTTAGACGTTTCATAAGTTCGTCAAACTTGTACAAAGCTGATAGAGACACTTATAAGCACTCATGTTGCATGAAACTTGGTTTAGAGTCCTAGAAACAAGTTGTTAGATGTCTCATTAGTTCGTCAAACTTGTACAAAGCTCGTTGAGACACTTATAAGAACTCATGTTGAAAGAAACTTGGTTTAGAGTCCTAGAATACGCGTTGTTAGATTTTTCATAAGTTCGTCAAACTAGTACAAAGCTCATTGAGACACTTATAAGCACTCATGTTGCATGAAACTTAGTTTAGAGTCCTAGAAACTCGTTGTTAGATGTTTCATAAATTTGTCAAACTTGTACAAAGCTCATTGAGACACTTATAAGCACTCATGTTGCATGAAACTTGGTTTAGAGTCCTAGAAACCGCGTTGTAAGATGTTTCACAAGTTCATAAAACTTGTACAAAGCTCATTGAGACATTTATAAGCACTCATGTTGCATAAAACTTGGTTTAGAGTCTTAGAAACGCGTTGTTAGATGTTTCATAAGTTCGTCAAACTTGTACAAAGCTCAATGAGACACTTATAAGCACTCATGTTGCATAAAACTTGGTTTAGAGTCCTAGCAACCACATTTTTAGACGTTTCATAAGTTCGTCAAACTAGTACAAAGCTCATTGAGACACTTATAAGCACTAATGTTGCATGAAACTTAGGTTAGAGTCCTAGAAACGGCATTGTTAGATGTTTCATAAGTTCGTCGAACTTGTACAAACTTCATTGAGACACTTATAAGCATTCATGTTACATGAAACTTGGTTTAGTGTCCTAGAAACGCCTGGTTAGATGTATCATTAATTCGTCAAACTTGTACAAAGGTCATTGAGACACTTATAAGAACTCATGTTGAAAGAAACTTAGTTTAGAGTCCTAGAAACCGCGTTGTTAGATGTTTCATAAGTTCGTCAAACTAGTACAAAGCTCATTGAGACACTTATAAGTACTCTTGTTGCATGAAACTTGGTGTAGAGTCCTAGAAACGCGTTGTTAGATGTTTCATAAGTTCGTCAAACTTGTACAAAACTCATTGAGACACTTATAAGCACTCATGTTGCATGAAACTTGGTTTAGAGTGCTAGAAACGCGTTGTTAGATGTTTCATAAGTTCGTCAAACTTGTAAAAAGGTCATTGAGACACTTACAAGCACTCATGTTGCATAAAAATTGGTTTAGAGTCCTAGCAACCACATTGTTAGACGTTTCATAAGTTCATCAAACTTGTACAAAGCTGATAGAGACACTTATAAGCACTCATGTTGCATGAAACTTGGTTTAGAGTCCTAGAAACAAGTTGTTAGATGTCTCATTAGTTCGTCAAACTTGTACAAAGCTCATTGAGACACTTATAAGAACTCATGTTGAAAGAAACTTGGTTTAGAGTCCTAGAATACGCGTTGTTAGATGTTTCATAAGTTCGTCAAACTAGTACAAAGCTCATTGAGACACTTATAAGCACTCATGTTGCATGAAACTTAGTTTAGAGTCCTAGAAACCGCGTTGTTAGATGTTTCATAAATTTGTCGAACTTGTACAAAGCTCATTGAGACACTTATAAGCACTCATGTTGCATGAAACTTGGTTTAGAGTCCTAGAAACCGCGTTGTAAGATGTTTCACAAGTTCATAAAACTTGTACAACGCTCATTGAGACATTTATAAGCACTCATGTTGCATAAAACTTGGTTTAGAGTCTTAGAAACGCGTTGTTAGATGTTTCATAAGTTCGTCAAACTTGTACAAAGCTCAATGAGACACTTATAAGCACTCATGTTGCATAAAACTTGGTTTAGAGTCCTAGCAACCACATTTTTAGACGTTTCATAAGTTCGTCAAACTAGTACAAAGCTCATTGAGACACTTATAAGCACTAATGTTGCATGAAACTTAGGTTAGAGTCCTAGAAACGGCATTGTTAGATGTTTCATAAGTTCGTCGAAATTGTACAAAGTTCATTGAGACACTTATAAGCACTCATGTTACATGAAACTTGGTTTAGTGTCCTAGAAACGCCTTGTTAGATGTATCATTAATTCGTCAAACTTGTACAAAGGTCATTGAGACACTTATAAGAACTCATGTTGAAAGAAACTTGGTTTAGAGTCCTAGAAACCGCGTTGTTAGATGTTTCATAAGTTCGTCAAACTAGTACAAAGCTCATTGAGACACTTATAAGTACTCTTGTTGCATGACACTTCGTTTAGAGTCTTAGAAACCGCGTTGTTAGATGTTTCATAAGTTCGTCAAACTTGTACAAAGCTCATTGAGACACTTATAAGCACTCATGTTGCATAAAACTTGGTTTAGCGTCCTAAAAACGCGTTGTTAGATGTTTCATAAGTTCGTCAAACTAGTACAAAGCTCATTGAGACACTTATAAGCACTCATGTTGCATTAAACTTAGTTTAGAGTC
Organism: Cochlearia excelsa; assembly: GCA_963556525.1. Classification (NCBI taxonomy): domain Eukaryota; kingdom Viridiplantae; phylum Streptophyta; class Magnoliopsida; order Brassicales; family Brassicaceae; genus Cochlearia; species Cochlearia excelsa. Next base: position 28,997,280 of record OY748327.1, on the reverse strand, counting down.
CTAGAAACCGTGTTGTTAGATGTTTCATAAGTTCTTCGAACTTGTACAAAGCTCATTGAGACACTTATAAGCACTCATGTTGCATGAAACTTGGTTTAAAGTCCTAGAAACCGCGTTGTAAGATGATTCATAAGTTCGTCATACTAGTACAAAACTCATTGAGACATTTATAAGCACTCATGTTGCATGACGCTTCGTTTAGAGTCTTAGAAACCGCGTTTTTAGATGTTTCATAAGTTTGTCAAACTTGTACAAAGCTCATTGAGACACTTATAAGCACTCTGTTGCATAAAAATTGGTTTAGAGTCCTAGCAACCACATTGTTAGACGTTTCATAAGTTCGTCAAACTTGTACAAAGCTCATTGAGACATTTATAAGCACTCATGTTGCATGAAACTTGGTTTAGAGTCCTAGAAACCGCGTTGTTAGATGTTTCATAAGTTCGTCAAACTAGTACAAAGCTCATTGAGATACTTATAAGCACTCATGTTGCATGAAACTTAGTTTAGAGTCCTAGAAACCGCGTTGTTAGATGTTTCATAAGTTCGTCAAACTTGTAAATGTTGGAATTTAAGAGAGTATAGAAGAGATTGTAGAGAATAAGTGTTTGGGAGATTAGGAGAATGAGATATTAGGAGCAAAGCTATTAGCTTGGTCCTTGAGAGATTAGTGTGTAGTATGTGTGTGTGGGAGATTTCGGTTCTAGATAGAATAAGAACAAGAACAAGAGAGAGTATTATTTTGTATTGGAGAAGAGAGCTTGAAGCTCCTTAGAGATTACAATGTCGACCACAAGGTATTTATAGAGGATAACAATGGCTTGTAGCCTATTAGGTATAAGGGAGAGAGAGAGAGAAAGCCTTGGGTCTTGACTTAATTTGAATTCAAACCAAGGCTTGGGTGGCGTGTAGGAGACAAGGCTGTGACTAGTCACTATCCAAGACCACATTTGGTTTTGTGTAAAGCCTTCCAATTCTGCACACTGTCGCTATCCGTCTCGGTCTTGCTTCCGGTTTGTGCCTATAGTCTTGTAATGACTATATCTCTCAATGGTTAGCTCCTTTCAACATGATTCCTTCTTCAAACCTTCTTGTCTTGATCTCCTCTTTGTAACCGTTACCATATTAAGGGTAACCGTGTTGCTTCCTTATACTCTTAACTCATAACCCTTCTTGTCTTAGCCTTGTTGCACAAGCCTCTTTGGTATTTCGACCTAATGCCCTTTTTGGGTTAACCATTAGTCTCAATACTCCCCCTCAAGCTTAGCATTGTGGAACGCTAAGATTGGACATTGACCAACAAACCTCATTAAAACCTTGGTGAGTAAACCACATGGGAAAAACCTCACCGAAGGAAAAGAGAGTGTAAGTTAGTTCAATGAGGGGTCTTGATCATCTAGGCCATAAGTCTTCTTGACTTGGCCGGAGCTCCCCAAAGATAGAACCGGTCTTGATCTTGCCTTTGCCGTGTTCTTCTTTGTGGTTTCTTGGATACTCAGCACTTCTCTTGTCTTGGTGGTGAGTTCTTTGATTCTTGATTTGGTCTTCACGGTTTGTTCTTCACAAACTTTGATGTGAGACTTTGAGCCGAACATGAACATGATGACTCCCTTTCCTTCTCTTTGCTTCTTCTTTGAACTTCCTTCTTATCTTTGGTCTCTTACTCCTTTGAACCTTCAAAGATTCAAGTGAATTTAGACTTTAGATTAAGCATGATTATTCGAATTAGTTCTAGTTTTATGATTCTAAATAAGAAGCTAAGAGAGGGATTAGGGACATCCTTTAGTTCGTAGTGGAATGACTTGTCCTTGTAGCCGCATCTAGGTTTTGAGCTTTGGCTTCTTCTTGAAGTCTTTGCTTTCTTCTTTGTGCGGTTGGAACAAGGATTTGTCGGAGTATTTTGGCTTATCTATTGATAGATGCATAAGCCGAGAAACAAGATTAGGCCTTGCAATTGGTAGTTGCTTTGGCCGATAGTGAGTAGAGCCGATTGGTCATGTTGATTCATCGGTCTCTTTCTAGGACATGAATGGCTCGGTTTAGTCTTTGCCATGTACTTGGCCGAGCCTAGTGTTGATGATGATGAAGGTCTTGCTTCTTGTAGAGGCTTGACCGAACGATGATGATAAGATGGTTTGGCCTTCTCCTTTGTAAGGATTTGGCCGAGAGTGAATTGGTTTGGCAAGTCTTGGGAGTCTTATGCTTTAACCGGAGAATGGTGACCTAATGTCTTTGCTACGGACTTTGGTCAAGCAAAAGGATTACTTAAATTAGTATCTAACAATATAAGTAAAGAGAGTAAAGAGTTTTAGAAATGGCCCTTTTTATAGTTCCTTGGATAGATGGTCGTAAGGAGAAGTCATTGTACTCTTTAGAGCATCTTAACCGATTAGTCTATCATAGAGTTTATGGCTTCCCTTATAAGGATTCTCCATTGTTTATTACCTACACATAAGTAAGGATTAGCCACAAGAGAGTTTTGAATATGGCTCCTTGCCATTTAGACTTTAAAGGGACCATGGTCTTAAGAGCACAAAGGCGGACCATGATCTTAGAAACACACAAACAAGATTCATTGTAACTTGAATGCTTTCATAGCTAGTTACTCATCTTGTATCATAAACTTAGATGCCTATAGGCGGTTTATGACATAAAACATAGATCATCATTCCAATTTTATCTTATGTAGATGTTAAAGTAATGAATCATTTCCCCATAAGTCCAAAATTGGATTCATCATGACCTTTAAAGTATCACCTTTTAAGTAGTCATGGATCTCTTTTAAACTTATGTTAGCCGAGGTTTTGAAGGATTCATCAAGCTCTTGGTGTTCATAACACTTAATAAGCTCGGTTCACTTCCCAAGTCTCAAATCACTTCACTAAACAAAGACTAGTGATTTAAGACTTTAGCAAGAGACAAGACTTGGATATTATAGTGGGGTATGAAGAGGATAAAGAGTATAGAGTTTACAACCGATTCCTTAATGATCTAAAGATCTTTAGGACTCAAGATTAACTACTAATCTATTTATCTCCCTCTTGTGTTTCCACTTACACAACCGCCACTACTCATCTTCATCGTCTTGGAGATTTAAATTCGGACCAAATGAGCATATGTTCTTTAAAACTTTTGAAAAACATCATATGCTCAAAACATGCTTTTAAACCGAAACTTTGTGGTATGGGATTCATCAAATGCTCTTTTAGAAGCCATGATTCTCATCCATTAGTCTTGGGTTAGACAATGACCTTAAAGAACAATACAACCAAAACTATCATGTAGCTAGATCTTGTTGATTTATGCTAACAATGATTGTATTTTGATTGTCTTGTTCTTACCAAGAAATTGGATTCAACATGTCCTTTACTCACTAAGAGTTAAGCGGATCATGGTTCACTTTCCAAAGGTCTTGTTTAAAGCATAAAACAAAAGGAAAGAGTTTTGGATTCAACAAGTTGTTTTTGCCTTATAAGAAAAACACCAAGGTTCACTTACCCTTTTAGCTCTCAAGATTCAAGCTTTGAGCTTTGATATCTTGGTCCTTGCCTAATGCCAAAGTTAAATGATACTTGGATTCATCAAGGTTCCTTTATACTCACAAGAGTGAGGAATCCATGGTTCTCTATCTTTAACTTTCAGCCATCCATAGACTTTTAAAGATACAACATAATCATAACCTTGTTTTTAAACATGTAGCTAGATCTTAAAGATCCAATCTTTCCATGAACCGATTATGATTAATGTGTTCTTAGAAAGGTTTTACCAAGATCTATGAATCTATACTATATGATAAAGAAGGGAGTTTGGATTCAACATGTTATTGTTCTCAAAAGAGACAATACACAAGGATCTCTTACTCTTTTAGCTCACAAGTTCCAAGCTTTGATGCTTTGGATACTTGTTCATAGCCTAAGTGCCTAAGTTAGAAGATTCTTGGATTCATCAAGGTTCCTTAAACTCATATAAGTAAGAAATCCATGGTTCTCAATCTCTAACTTTCGGCCTAGACAAAGATCTTAAAGAACAACACAACCAAAAACATCATGTAGCTAGATTTTAATCTATGCTCACCATGATTCGGTTTTGATTGGATTGTTCTTGAAAGGAACTTGGATTCAACATGTCTCTTCACTCATTTAAGAGAGAAAGAGGTCATGGTTCTCTTCCTAAGAGGAGCATTGATTCACCAAGACCTTAAGTGTTTTACCACATGGATCTTGGTCATTCTTTTCCTCCTCTAGATCTTTGTGTTTATAAGAAGAAATAAGAGGGTGCGGAATTAAAACTAAAGGAGAGGAGCATATGCTCTGATACCATGTTGGAATTTAAGAGAGTATAGAAGAGATTGTAGAGAATAAGTGTTTGGGAGATTAGGAGAATGAGATATTAGGAGCAAAGCTATTAGCTTGGTCCTTGAGAGATTAGTGTGTAGTATGTGTGTGTGGGAGATTTCGGTTCTAGATAGAATAAGAACAAGAACAAGAGAGAGTATTATTTTGTATTGGAGAAGAGAGCTTGAAGCTCCTTAGAGATTACAATGTCGACCACAAGGTATTTATAGAGGATAACAATGGCTTGTAGCCTATTAGGTATAAGGGAGAGAGAGAGAAAGCCTTGGGTCTTGACTTAATTTGAATTCAAACCAAGGCTTGGGTGGCGTGTAGGAGACAAGGCTGTGACTAGTCACTATCCAAGACCACATTTGGTTTTGTGTAAAGCCTTCCAATTCTGCACTGTCGCTATCCGTCTCGGTCTTGCTTCCGGTTTGTGCCTATAGTCTTGTAATGACTATATCTCTCAATGGTTAGCTCCTTTCAACATGATTCCTTCTTCAAACCTTCTTGTCTTGATCTCCTCTTTGTAACCGTTACCATATTAAGGGTAACCGTGTTGCTTCCTTATACTCTTAACTCATAACCCTTCTTGTCTTAGCCTTGTTGCACAAGCCTCTTTGGTATTTCGACCTAATGCCCTTTTTGGGTTAACCATTAGTCTCAATAGTAAAAAGCTCATTGAGACACTTATTAGCACTCATGTTGCATAAAACTTGGTTTAGAATCCTAGCAACCAAATTGTTAGACGTTTCATAAGTTCGTCAAACTTGTACAAAGCTGATTGAGAAACTTATAAGCACTAAAGTTGCATGAAACTAGGTTTAGAGTCCTAGAAACGCGTTGTTGGATGTTTCATTAGTTCGTCAAACTTGAACAAAGCTCATTGAGACACTTATAAGAACTCATGTTGAAAGAAACTTAGTTTAGAGTCCTACAAACCGCGTTGTTAGATGTTTCATAAGTTCGTCAAACTAGTACAAAGCTCATTAATACGCTTATAAGTACTCATGTTGCATGAAACTTAGTTTAGAGTCCTAGAAACAGCGTTGTTAGATGTTTCATAAGTTCATCGAACTTGTACAAAGCTCATTGAGAAACTTTTACGCACTCATGTTGCATGAAACTTGGTTTAGAGTCCTAGAAACCGCGTTGTAAGATGTTTCATAAGTTCGTCAAACTAGTACAAAGCTCATTGAGACAATTATAAGCACTCATGTTGCATGACACTTCGTTTAGAGTCTTAGAAACCGCGTTGTTAGATGTTACATAAGTTCGTAAAACTAGTACAAAGCTCATTGAGACACTTATAAGCACTCATGTTGAATGAAACTTAGTTTAGAGTCCTAGAAATTGCGTTTTTAGATGTTTCATAAGTTTGTCGAACTTGTACAAAGCTCATTGAGACACTTATAAGCACTCATGTTGCATGAAACTTGGTTTAGAGTCCTAGAAACCGCGTTGTAAGATGTTTCATAAGTTTGTCAAACTAGTACAAAGCTCATTGAGACACTTATAAGCAGTCATGTTGCATGAAACTTGGTGTCGAGTCCTAGAAACGCGTTGTTAGATGTTTCATAAGTTCGTCAAACTTGTACAAAACTCATTGAGACACTTATAAGCACTCATGTTGCATGAAACTTGGTTTAGAGTGCTAGAAACGCGTTGTTAGATGTTTCATAAGTTCGTCAAACTTGTAAAAAGGTCATTGAGACACTTACAAGCACTCATGTTGCATAAAAATTGGTTTAGAGTCCTAGCAACCACATTGTTAGACGTTTCATAAGTTCGTCAAACTTGTACAAAGCTGATAGAGACACTTATAAGCACTCATGTTGCATGAAACTTGGTTTAGAGTCCTAGAAACAAGTTTTTAGATGTCTCATTAGTTCGTCAAACTTGTACAAAGCTCATTGAGACACTTATAAGAACTCATGTTGAAAGAAACTTGGTTTAGAGTCCTAGAATACGCGTTGTTAGATGTTTCATAAGTTCGTCAAACTAGTACAAAGCTCATTGAGACACTTATAAGCACTCATGTTGCATGAAACTTAGTTTAGAGTCCTAGAAACCGCGTTGTTAGATGTTTCATAAATTTGTCGAACTTGTACAAAGCTCATTGAGACACTTATAAGCACTCATGTTGCATGAAACTTGGTTTAGAGTCCTAGAAACCGCGTTGTATGATGTTTCACAAGTTCATAAAACTTGTACAAAGCTCATTGAGACATTTATAAGCACTCATGTTGCATAAAACTTGGTTTAGAGTCTTAGAAACGCGTTGTTAGATGTTTCATAAGTTCGTCAAACTTGTACAAAGCTCAATGAGACACTTATAAGCACTCATGTTGCATAAAACTTGGTTTAGAGTCCTAGCAACCACATTTTTAGACGTTTCATAAGTTCGTCAAACTAGTACAAAGCTCATTGAGACACTTATAAGCACTAATGTTGCATGAAACTTAGGTTAGAGTCCTAGAAACGGCATTGTTAGATGTTTCATAAGTTCGTCGAACTTGTACAAAGTTCATTGAGACACTTATAAGCATTCATGTTACATGAAACTTGGTTTAGTGTCCTAGAAACGCCTGGTTAGATGTATCATTAATTCGTCATACTTGTACAAAGGTCATTGAGACACTTATAAGAACTCATGTTGAAAGAAACTTGGTTTAGAGTCCTAGAAACCACGTTGTTAGATGTTTCATAAGTTCGTCAAACTAGTACAAAGCTCATTGAGACACTTATAAGTACTCTTGTTGCATGACACTTCGTTTAGAGTCTTAGAAACCGCGTTGTTAGATGTTTCATAAGTTCGTCAAACTTGTACAAAGCTCATTGAGACACTTATAAGCACTCATGTTGCATAAAACTTGGTTTAGCGTCCTAAAAACGCGTTGTTAGATGTTTCATAAGTTCGTCAAACTTGTAGAAAGCTCATTGAAACACTTATAAGCACTCATGTTGCATAAAATTTGGTTTAGATTCCTAGCAACCACATTGTTAGACGTTTCATAAGTTCGTCAAACTTGTACAAAGCTGATTGAGAAACTTATAAGCACTCATGTTGCATGAAACTTGGTTTAGAGTCCTAGAAACCTCGTTGTTAGATGTTTCATAAATTTGTCGAACTTGTGCAAAGCTCATTGAGACACTTATAAGCACTCTTGTTGCATGAAACTTGGTTTAGAGTCCTAGAAACCATATTGTAAGATGTTTCACAAGTTCATCAAACTAGTACAAAGCTCATTGAGACACTTATAAGCACTCATGTTGCATGACACTTCGTTTAGAGTCTTAGAAACCGCGTTGTTAGATATTTCATAAGTTCGTAAAACTTGTACAAAGCTCATTGAGACATTTATAAGCACTCATGTTGCATAAAACTTGGTTTAGAGTTTTAGAAACGCGTTGTTAGATGTTTCATAAGTTCGTCAAACTTGTACAAAGCTCATTGAGACACTTATAAGCACTCATGTTGCATGAAACTAAGTTTAGAGTCCTAGAAACCGTGTTGTTAGATGTTTCATAAGTTCGTCACACTTGTACAAAGCTCATTGAGACACTTATAAGCACTCATGTTGCATGAAACTTGGTTTAGAGTCCTAGAAACCGCGTTGTAAGATGTTTCATAAGTTCGTCAAACTAGTACAAAGCTCATTGAGACACTTATAAGTACTCTTGTTGCATGACACTTCGTTTAGAGTCTTAGAAACCGCGTTGTTAGATATTTCATAAGTTCGTCAAACTTGTACAAAGCTCATTGAGACACTTATAAGCACTCATGTTGCATAAAACTTGGTTTAGAGTCCTAAAAACGCGTTGTTAGATGTTTCATAAGTTCGTCAAACTTTTATAAATCTCATTGAAACACTTATAAGCACTCATGTTGCATAAAACTTGGTTTAGATTTCTAGCAACCACATTGTTAGACGTTTCATAAGTTCGTCAAACTTGTACAAAGCTGATTGAAAAACTTATAAGCACTCATGTTTCATGAAACTTGGTTTAGAGTCCTAGAAACCGCGTTGTTAGATGTTTCATAAATTTGTCGAACTTGTACAAAGCTCATTGAGACACTTATAAGCACTCATGTTGCATGAAACTTGGTTTAGAGTCCTAGAAACCACATTGTAAGATGTTTCACAAGTTCATCAAACTAGTACAAAGCTCATTGAGACACTTATAAGCACTCATGCTGCATAAAACTTGGTTTAGAGTCCTAGCAACCACATTGTTAGACGTTTCATAAGTTCGTCAAATTTGTACAAAGCTCATTGAGACACTTATAAGCACTCATGTTGCATGAAACTTGATTTAGAGTTCTAGAAACGGCATTGTTAGATGTTTCATAAGTTCGTCGAATTTGTACAAAGCTCATTCGGACACTTATAAGCACTCATGTTGCATAAAACTTGGTTTAGAGTCCTAGAAACCGCGTTGTTAGATGTTTCATAAGTTCATAAAACTTGTACAAAGCTCATTGAGACACTTATAAGAATTATGTTGCCTGAAACTTGGTTTAGAGTCCTAGAAACCGCGTTGTTAGATGTTTCATAAGTTCGTTGAACTTGTACAAAGCTCATTGAGACACTTATAAGGACTCATGTTGCATGAAACTTGGTTTAGAGTCCTAGAAACCGCGTTGTTAGATGTTACATAAGTTCGTCGAACAAGTACAAAGCTCATTGAGACACTTATAAGCACTCATGTTGCATGAAACTTGATTTAGAGCCCTAGAAACGAGTTGTTAGATGTTTCTTAATTTCGTCAAACTTGTACAAAGCTCATTGAGACACTTATAAGCACTAATGTTGCATAAAACTTGGTTTAGAGTCCTAGAAACGAGTTGTTAGATGTTTCATAAGTTCGTCAAACTAGTACAAAGCTCATTGAGACACTTATAAGCACTCATGTTGCATGCCACTTCGTTTAGAGTCTTAGAAACCGTTTTGTTAGAGGTTTCATAAGTTCGTCAAACTTGTACAAAGCTCATTGAGACACTTATAAGCACTAATGTTGCATAAAACTTGGTTTAGAGTCCTAGAAACGCGTTGTTAGATGTTTCATAAGTTCGTCAAACTTCTACAAAGCTCATTGAGACACTTATAAGCACTCATGTTGCATAAAACTTGGATTAGAGTCCTAGCAACCACATTGTTAGACGTTTCATAAGTTCGTCAAACTTGTACAAAGCTCATTGAGACACTTATAAGCACTCATGTTGCATGAAACTTGGTTTAGAGTCCTAGAAACGCGTTGTTAGATGTTTCATTAGTTTGTCAAACTTGTACAAAGCTCATTGAGACACTTATAAGCACTCATGTTGCATGAAACTTTGTTTAGAGTCCTAGAAACCGCGTTGTTAGATGTTTCACAAGTTCGTCAAACTAGTAAAAAGCTCATTGAGACACTTATAAGCACTCATGTTCCATGAAACTTAGTTTAGAGTCCTAGAAATCGCGTTGTTAGATGTTTCATAAGTTCGGTGATCTTGTACAAAGCTCATTGAGACACTTATAAGCACTCATGTTGCATGAAACTTGTTTTAGAGTCCTAGAAACCGCGTTGTTAGATGTTTCATAAGTTCGTCGAACTAGTACAAAGTTCATTGAGACACTTATAAGCACTCATGTTGCATGAAACTTGGTTTAGAGTCCTAGAAACGAGTTGTTAGATGTTTCATATTTTCGTCAAACTTGTACAAAGCTCATTGAGACACTTATAAGCACTCATGTTGCATGAAACTTGGTTTAGAGTCCTAAAAACGCGTTGGTAGATGTTTCATAAGTTCGTGGAACTTGTATAAAACTCATTGACACACTTATAAGCACTCATGTTGCATAAAACTTGGTTTAGAGTCCTAGCAACCACATTGTTAGACGTTTCATAAGTTCGTCAAACTTGTACAAAGCTGATTGAGAAAATTATAAGCACTCATGTTGCATGAAACTTGGTTTAGAGTCCTAGAAACGCGTTGTTAGATGTTTCATTAGTTCGTCAAACTTGTACAAAGCTCATTGAGACACTTATAAGAACTCATGTTGAAAGAAACTTGGTTTAGAGTCATAGAAACCCTGTTGTTAGATGTTTCATAAGTTCGTCAAACTAGTACAAAGCTCATTGAGACACTTATAAGCCCTCATGTTGCATGAAACTTAGTTTAGATTCCTAGAAACCGCGTTGTTAGATGTTTCATAAGTTCGTAAAACTTGTACAAAGCTCATTGAGACACTTATAAGAACTCATGTTGCCTGAAACTTGGTTTAGAGTATTGAGACTAATGGTTAACCCAAAAAGGGCATTAGGTCGAAATACCAAAGAGGCTTGTGCAACAAGGCTAAGACAAGAAGGGTTATGAGTTAAGAGTATAAGGAAGCAACACGGTTACCCTTAATATGGTAACGGTTACAAAGAGGAGATCAAGACAAGAAGGTTTGAAGAAGGAATCATGTTGAAAGGAGCTAACCATTGAGAGATATAGTCATTACAAGACTATAGGCACAAACCGGAAGCAAGACCGAGACGGATAGCGACAGGTGCAGAATTGGAAGGCTTTACACAAAACCAAATGTGGTCTTGGATAGTGACTAGTCACAGCCTTGTCTCCTACACGCCACCCAAGCCTTGGTTTGAATTCAAATTAAGTCAAGACCCAAGGCTTTCTCTCTCTCTCTCCCTTATACCTAATAGGCTACAAGCCATTGTTATCCTCTATAAATACCTTGTGGTCGACATTGTAATCTCTAAGGAGCTTCAAGCTCTCTTCTCCAATACAAAATAATACTCTCTCTTGTTCTTGTTCTTATTCTATCTAGAACCGAAATCTCCCACACACACATACTACACACTAATCTCTCAAGGACCAAGCTAATAGCTTTGCTCCTAATATCTCATTCTCCTAATCTCCCAAACACTTATTCTCTACAATCTCTTCTATACTCTCTTAAATTCCAACATGGTATCAGAGCATATGCTCCTCTCCTTTAGTTTTAATTCCGCACCCTCTTATTTCTTCTTATAAACACAAAGATCTAGAGGAGGAAAAGAATGACCAAGATCCATGTGGTAAAACACTTAAGGTCTTGGTGAATCAATGCTCCTCTTAGGAAGAGAACCATGACCTCTTTCTCTCTTAAATGAGTGAAGAGACATGTTGAATCCAAGTTCCTTTCAAGAACAATCCAATCAAAACCGAATCATGGTGAGCATAGATTAAAATCTAGCTACATGATGTTTTTGGTTGTGTTGTTCTTTAAGATCTTTGTCTAGGCCGAAAGTTAGAGATTGAGAACCATGGATTTCTTACTTATATGAGTTTAAGGAACCTTGATGAATCCAAGAATCTTCTAACTTAGGCACTTAGGCTATGAACAAGTATCCAAAGCATCAAAGCTTGGAACTTGTGAGCTAAAAGAGTAAGAGATCCTTGTGTATTGTCTCTTTTGAGAACAATAACATGTTGAATCCAAACTCCCTTCTTTATCATATAGTATAGATTCATAGATCTTGGTAAAACCTTTCTAAGAACACATTAATCATAATCGGTTCATGGAAAGATTGGATCTTTAAGATCTAGCTACATGTTTAAAAACAAGGTTATGATTATGTTGTATCTTTAAAAGTCTATGGATGGCTGAAAGTTAAAGATAGAGAACCATGGATTCCTCACTCTTGTGAGTATAAAGGAACCTTGATGAATCCAAGTATCATTTAACTTTGGCATTAGGCAAGGACCAAGATATCAAAGCTCAAAGCTTGAATCTTGAGAGCTAAAAGGGTAAGTGAACCTTGGTGTTTTTCTTATAAGGCAAAAACAACTTGTTGAATCCAAAACTCTTTCCTTTTGTTTTATGCTTTAAACAAGACCTTTGGAAAGTGAACCATGATCCGCTTAACTCTTAGTGAGTAAAGGACATGTTGAATCCAATTTCCTTGGTAAGAACAAGACAATCAAAATACAATCATTGTTAGCATAAATCAACAAGATCTAGCTACATGATAGTTTTGGTTGTATTGTTCTTTAAGGTCATTGTCTAACCCAAGACTAATGGATGAGAATCATGGCTTCTAAAAGAGCATTTGATGAATCCCATACCACAAAGTTTCGGTTTAAAAGCATGTTTTGAGCATATGATGTTTTTCAAAAGTTTTAAAGAACATATGCTCATTTGGTCCGAATTTAAATCTCCAAGACGATGAAGATGAGTAGTGGCGGTTGTGTAAGTGGAAACACAAGAGGGAGATAAATAGATTAGTAGTTAATCTTGAGTCCTAAAGATCTTTAGATCATTAAGGAATCGGTTGTAAACTCTATACTCTTTATCCTCTTCATACCCCACTATAATATCCAAGTCTTGTCTCTTGCTAAAGTCTTAAATCACTAGTCTTTGTTTAGTGAAGTGATTTGAGACTTGGGAAGTGAACCGAGCTTATTAAGTGTTATGAACACCAAGAGCTTGATGAATCCTTCAAAACCTCGGCTAACATAAGTTTAAAAGAGATCCATGACTACTTAAAAGGTGATACTTTAAAGGTCATGATGAATCCAATTTTGGACTTATGGGGAAATGATTCATTACTTTAACATCTACATAAGATAAAATTGGAATGATGATCTATGTTTTATGTCATAAACCGCCTATAGGCATCTAAGTTTATGATACAAGATGAGTAACTAGCTATGAAAGCATTCAAGTTACAATGAATCTTGTTTGTGTGTTTCTAAGATCATGGTCCGCCTTTGTGCTCTTAAGACCATGGTCCCTTTAAAGTCTAAATGGCAAGGAGCCATATTCAAAACTCTCTTGTGGCTAATCCTTACTTATGTGTAGGTAATAAACAATGGAGAATCCTTATAAGGGAAGCCATAAACTCTATGATAGACTAATCGGTTAAGATGCTCTAAAGAGTACAATGACTTCTCCTTACGACCATCTATCCAAGGAACTATAAAAAGGGCCATTTCTAAAACTCTTTACTCTCTTTACTTATATTGTTAGATACTAATTTAAGTAATCCTTTTGCTTCATTATAAATATATATGCCTTAGATCATTAGTTAAAGTGGATTGTCAATTTCAAAACTATAAGACTAAAACTAGAACTTGTCAAGATGCATAATACTCTCGGATTTATTAAAAAGGCTTAGGGAACATATTGAACTAATGTCTTAAATCCTCCCATGTATTCTTGCTTGTACTTGTGAATGGTTGATCAATAGTTTGTGAAATGTTAAGAGTTATTATCTTGTGCCGGTTAGTCATGAAACTAAATAAATTTTGTCTTTGGTATGATGTAGGATCATCATTTCTAAAGACTAAAAGAGATCATCATGAAAGACCCTAAGCATAAAGAAATGACAAAGAAGTGCTAAAGAGAAAAGAAGTAAAGAGAAGAATGAAAGAACCATGAATGGTGTCCAAAAGGAAAAGATGAGAAACCTCTTTCTCAAAGAAGCTTGTGAAGAACAAAGCCGAGAAAGGAGGAGAGTTCATTTACTTCCATGATTAATCAAGATGGGGGGAGAAGAAGTGTTAGAACACACATCTCATCATGATCAAATGGAAGCCAATCACTATCATCATTGTGGCCAAAAGCATCTAGCAAAGAGCTAAAGCCATCAAGTTACATCTCGGCCAAGTATTCACAAGACAAAGCCGAGGCAACCCATTAATCTTCGGTCAAGTCCTTAACAAGACAAAGACCATCATCAACCGGTCAAGTCCTTGGCAAAGACAAAGACCATCTCTTGACCAAAGTCCCTAGCAAAGGCAGGGTCACCAATCATTGTTACATCTCGGCCAAGTATTCACAAGACAAAGCCGAGTCAATCCACCTAATATTCGGTCAAGTCCCTAGCAAAGACAAAGACCATCACTTGACCAAAGTCCGTAGCAAAGACAAGGTCACCATTCTCCGGTTAAAGCATCTCCCAAGACGCCAAACCAATTCACTCTCGGCCAAATCCTTACAAAGGAGAAGGCCAAACCATCTTATCATCATCGTTCGGTCAAGCCTCTACAAGAAGCAAGACCTTCATCATCATCAACACTAGGCTCGGCCAAGTACATGGCAAAGACTAAACCGAGCCATTCATGTCCTAGAAAGAGACCGATGAATCAACATGACCAATCGGCTCTACTCACTATCGGCCAAAGCAACTACCAATTGCAAGGCCTAATCTTGTTTCTCGGCTTATGCATCTATCAATAGATAAGCCAAAATACTCCGACAAATCCTTGTTCCAACCGCACAAAGAAGAAAGCAAAGACTTCAAGAAGAAGCCAAAGCTCAAAACCTAGATGCGGCTACAAGGACAAGTCATTCCACTACGAACTAAAGGATGTCCCTAATCCCTCTCTTAGCTTCTTATTTAGAATCATAAAACTAGAACTAATTCGAATAATCATGCTTAATCTAAAGTCTAAATTCACTTGAATCTTTGAAGGTTCAAAGGAGTAAGAGACCAAAGATAAGAAGGAAGTTCAAAGAAGAAGCAAAGAGAAGGAAAGGGAGTCATCATGTTCATGTTCGGCTCAAAGTCTCACATCAAAGTTTGTGAAGAACAAACCGTGAAGACCAAATCAAGAATCAAAGAACTCACCACCAAGACAAGAGAAGTGCTGAGTATCCAAGAAACCACAAAGAAGAACACGGCAAAGGCAAGATCAAGACCGGTTCTATCTTTGGGGGGAGCTCCGGCCAAGTCAAGAAGACTTATGGCCTAGATGATCAAGACCCCTCATTGAACTAACTTACACTCTTTTTCCTTCGGTGAGGTTTTTCCCATGTGGTTTACTCACCAAGGTTTTAATGAGGTTTGTTGGTCAATGTCCAATCTTAGCGTTCCACAATGCTAAGCTTGAGGGGGAGTATTGAGACTAATGGTTAACCCAAAAAGGGCATTAGGTCGAAATACCAAAGAGGCTTGTGCAACAAGGCTAAGACAAGAAGGGTTATGAGTTAAGAGTATAAGGAAGCAACACGGTTACCCTTAATATGGTAACGGTTACAAAGAGGAGATCAAGACAAGAAGGTTTGAAGAAGGAATCATGTTGAAAGGAGCTAACCATTGAGAGATATAGTCATTACAAGACTATAGGCACAAACCGGAAGCAAGACCGAGACGGATAGCGACAGTGCAGAATTGGAAGGCTTTACACAAAACCAAATGTGGTCTTGGATAGTGACTAGTCACAGCCTTGTCTCCTACACGCCACCCAAGCCTTGGTTTGAATTCAAATTAAGTCAAGACCCAAGGCTTTCTCTCTCTCTCTCCCTTATACCTAATAGGCTACAAGCCATTGTTATCCTCTATAAATACCTTGTGGTCGACATTGTAATCTCTAAGGAGCTTCAAGCTCTCTTCTCCAATACAAAATAATACTCTCTCTTGTTCTTGTTCTTATTCTATCTAGAACCGAAATCTCCCACACACACATACTACACACTAATCTCTCAAGGACCAAGCTAATAGCTTTGCTCCTAATATCTCATTCTCCTAATCTCCCAAACACTTATTCTCTACAATCTCTTCTATACTCTCTTAAATTCCAACATAGAGTTCTAGAAACCACGTTGTAAGATGTTTCATAAGTTCGTCAAACTAGTACAAAGCTCATTGAGACACTTATAAGCACTCATGTTGCATGACACTTCGTTTAGAGTCTTAGAAACCGCGTTGTTAGATGTTTCATAAGTTCGTCAAACTTGTACAAAGCTCATTGAGACACTTATAAGCACTCATGTTGCATAAAACTTGGTTTAGAGTCATAGAAATGTGTTGTTAGATGTTTCATAAGTTCGTCAAACTTGTACAAAGCTCATTGAAACACTTATAAGCACTCATGTTGCATGAAACTTGGTTTAGAGTCCTAGAAACGAGTTGTTAGATGTTTCATAAGTTCGTCAAACTTGTACAAAGCTCATTGAGACACTTATAAGCACTCATGTTGCATGCCATTTCGTTTAGAGTCTTAGAAACCGCTTTGTTAGATGTTTCATAAGTTCGTCAAACTTGTACAAAGATCAATGAGACACTTATAAGCACTAATGTTGCATAAAACTTGGTTTAGAGTCCTAGAAACGCGTTGTTAGATGTTTCATAAGTTCGTCAAACTTCTAGAAAGCTCATGAAGACACTTATAAGCACTCATGTTGTATTAAGACTAATGATAACCTACAAAGGCATTAGATCAAGATACATCAAAGAAGGGAAAAGTGTAGTTGAGGCGTGTAGTCGGCTAATATAGTTGAGTCATGTAGTCGACTACATCGCAAGACTAAAGAGCCGTTAGAGCTATGGACCAATGGAATCAAGAGAGGGAAAATATAGTTGAGGTGTGTAGTCGACTAATGTAGTTGAGTCATGTAGTCGACTACATCGCAAGACTAAAGAGCCGTTAGAGAATTCAAATTTGAATTCTAGCCGTTGGAGACTTCTCTTGTTGTATCTTTTCTTTATATAAGTGTGATAAACTCTTGTAAAACCTTCAAGGAGGTGGTTCCTCTTTCAATATACTAAAATACACTTTCTCTCACATACTCTCTCTCTTTCTAATCTCAAATACTCTCTCCATACACTCAAGAACCAAGCAACCTTGCTTCGCTTCTATACACTCAAGATCCGAGCCTAACCAACTCGGATCTATACACTAATCTCTCCAAAAACCAACATGGTATCAGAGCAAAGCTCTTGAGACCCATAGGTAAGTCGCTTCCGCCATTCTCCTTTCTTATTTCTTGCTTATAAACACAAAGATCTAGAGGAGGAAAAGAATGACCAAGATCCGAGTGGTTAAAACCCTTAAGATCTTGGTGAATCAATGCTCCTCTTAGGAAGAGAACCATGATTCTTTGTCTCTTAATGAGTGAAGATACATGTTGAATCCAAGTTCCTTTCAAGAACAATCCAATCAAAACCGAATCATAGTGAGCATAGATTGAAAAATCTAGCTACATGATGTTTTTGGTTGAGTTGTTCTTTAAGATCTTTGTTTAGGCCGAAAGTTGTGGATGAGAACCATTGTTTCCTCACTCTTATGAGTTTAAAAGGAACCTTGATGAATCCAAAATCCATCTAACTTAGGCATTAGGCAATGACCAAGTATTCAAAGCATAAAGCTTGAAACTTGTGAGCTAAAGAGTGAGAGAACCATGCTCATTGATTCTTTAAGAACAATGACTTGTTGAATCCGAAACTCTATGCTTTTCTTAAGATACAAAGATAAAAGGATGAGATCCATGATTCGCCATGAGCGATAAGTGTTGTATCCAAATACGAAGGTAATTACTTCATCTTTGTAAGGCCGAAAGCAAGAGGATGAGAACCATGGTCTCCCCACTCTTATGAGTCCAAGGGAACCTTGATGAATCCAAATCCGACTATGCTAAGGCATTAAGCGATGAACAAGAACCTCAAAGCTCAAAGCTTGAGACTTGTGAGCTAAAGGTATGAGAACCTTTCTTGTGTATCTTATGAGAATACAAGATAGTTGAATCCATAACCTCCTGTTTATTTTGAAAGTTCATGAGCATGTAATTTCAAATGTTTTAGTATGTGCTCATGTGTGTCCGAATTTCAAACACTCCAAGACTCGCTTGTCATGTAGTCATGTGACATAGTCGACTACATGACTCAACTATATTAGTTGTCATGTAGTCATGTGACATAGTCGACTACATGACTCAACTATTTTGTCTTTGAAAGATCTAGGATACAAGGTCCACTTATGTCTTTGTCTAAGACTAAATCACTAGTCCTTGTTTGGTGAAGTGGTTTGAATCTTGGTAAAAGACTAAGTGAACTTAAAACCTTGGTTAATCCAAAAGATCTTCGGTTTAACAAAAGGGTAAGGAACCAAGATCCGCTTGTGATAAAGCATATAAGATCTTTGTGTATCCGATAATCTCTTAGAGGGAAGAGAACCAAGCCTCCATAAGTGTTAATAAAACACCGAGAGCTTGATGAATCCTTCATAACCTCGGCTAACATGAGTCTATAAAGAGATCCATGACCACTTAAAAGGTGATACCTTAAAGGGTCATGATGAATCCATCCTTAGACTTATGGGGAAATGATTCACTACATTAACATCTATATAAGGTGAAGATGGAATGATGATCTATGTTTGTTGTCATAAACCGCCTATGTGCACTTAAGTTTATGATACAAGATGAGTAACTAAGCTTTGAAAGCTATCAAGTTACAATGAATCTTGTTGGTGTGTTTTAAGATCATGGTCCGCCATTGTGCACTAAAAGACCATGGTCCCTTGTTGCTAACTTGAATCTATGTGTAGGTAAAGAAGCAAACAAGAGAATTTCTCATAAAGAGAAGTCATGAATCCAATCTTAGACTAACCATTGAGGTGCTCTACAAGGATAAATGTCTTCTCCCAATGACCATCTTCCCAAAGGAAAACCATAAAAAGGCCATTTCTAAACTCTTTACTATTTATTTGTATTGTTATGCAAAATGATCTTCATTCCTCATTATATATATATGCCTTAGGTCATTTGTCAAAATTATTTGTCAATTTCAAAACTATAAGACCGAAACTTGAACTTGTTAAGGTGCATATTATACTCGGGTTTAATCAAAAGACATAGGGAACATCTTGAACTATTGTCTTAAACTCTCCCTTGCATTCTTGCTTGTACTTGTGAATGGTTAATCAATAGTTTGTAAATTGTTAAAGGTTATTATCTTGTGCCGGTTAGTCATGAAATTTAAATCAATTTTTGTCTTTGGTATGATGTAGGATCATCATGTCTAAGGATTAAAAGAGATCATCATGAAAACCCCTAAGCATAAAGAAGTAACAAAGAAGTGCTAAAGAGAAAAGAAGTAAAGAGAAGAATGAAAGAAGCCATGAATGGTGTCCGAAGGAAAAGATGAGAATCCTTTCTCATGAAGCTTGTGAAGAACAAAGCCGAGAAAGGGAAATAGTTCATGCCTTCCATCTTAATCATGAAGGGGGAGAAGAAGTGTTAAATCACACAACTCATCATGATCAAATGGAAGTGAATCACTCGGCCAAGTATCAAGAAGAACTAGCCGAGTCAATCCAACCTAATCTTCGGTCAAGTCCCTAGCAAAGACAAAGACCATCACTTGACCAAAGTCCCTAGCAAAGACAAGGTCACCATTCTCCGGTTAAAGCATCTTCCAAGGTGCCGAACCAATTCACTCTCGGCCAAATCCTTACAAAGGAGAAGGCCAAACCATCTTATCATCATATTTGGTCAAGATCTAGCAAGTCAAAGACCTCCGTTCAACCACCAACAAAGCCGGCCAAAGTATCAAGAAGGACTAAGCCGCCACTACCACCAATCCGGCTAAGTATTGACTAAAGTACCAAGAAGGACGAAGTCAATACAAAGCTCTCACTCTCGGCTAAAGTACCAAGAAGGACGAAGCCTCCACAATCAACCAATCCATCTCGGCTTAAGTACCAACAAGATACAAGGCCAAAGTCTCATTGAAGCAAAGAAGAACCGCAACTTGCTAAAGACACTTGAAGGAAGATCATAACTTGCTCAAGGAGTCTAAGAGCCTTCATCAATCACTCGGTCAAGCTTCTACAAAGAAGCAAGACAAACCCGTCCATACCATCAACACTAGGCTCGGTCAAGTTCCTAGCAACGACAAAACCGAGCCATCCATGTTCTAGAAAGAGACCGATAATCAACCATGATCAATCGGCTCTCACCATTCTCGGCCTAGCAACTATCAAGTGCAAAGCCAAATACTTGTTACTCGGCCTAAGCATCTACCAATAGCTAAGCCAAAAGACTCCAAACCAACCTTGTTCCAATTGCACAAAGGATAAAGCCGCAAGACCTCATGAAGAAGTCAAAGGGCTCAAGCCAAATGCAACTACAAGGGACCATCAATCTATCACACCCCTACAAACTAAAGGTTCAAAGGAGTGATAGACCAAAGGCAAGAAGGAAGTCTCAAAGAAGAAATAAAAGAGAAGGAAAGAAAGTCACTATGTTTTTGTCAAGTCCATCCACACCCAAGCTTGTGAAGAACAAAGCCGTGGATAGGAATCAAATCAAAGTCTCACACCAAAGTTTGTGAAGAACAAACCGTGAAGACCAAATCAAGTATCCAAAGAACCCTCATTGAAGAACACGGCAAAGTCAAGAAGATCAAACCGGTTCTATCTTAAGGGGAGTTTCGGCCAAGTCAAGAAGATAAAGGCCAAGATTAAGAAGACCCCTATTGCAAAGACTTACACTCTTTTTCCCTTAGTAATGCTTTTATCCCAAGTGGTTTTGCTTACTAAGGGTTTTAATGAGGTTTGTTTAGCAATGTCCAATCTTAGCCATTTCATTGGGCTAAGCTTGAGGGGGAGTATTAAGACTAATGATAACCTACAAAGGCATTAGATCAAGATACATCAAAGAAGGGGAAAAGTGTAGTTGAGGCGTGTAGTCGGCTAATATAGTTGAGTCATGTAGTCGACTACATCGCAAGACTAAAGAGCCGTTAGAGCTATGGACCAATGGAATCAAGAGAGGGAAAATATAGTTGAGGTGTGTAGTCGACTAATGTAGTTGAGTCATGTAGTCGACTACATCGCAAGACTAAAGAGCCGTTAGAGAATTCAAATTTGAATTCTAGCCGTTGGAGACTTCTCTTGTTGTATCTTTTCTTTATATAAGTGTGATAAACTCTTGTAAAACCTTCAAGGAGGTGGTTCCTCTTTCAATATACTAAAATACACTTTCTCTCACATACTCTCTCTCTTTCTAATCTCAAATACTCTCTCCATACACTCAAGAACCAAGCAACCTTGCTTCGCTTCTATACACTCAAGATCCGAGCCTAACCAACTCGGATCTATACACTAATCTCTCCAAAAACCAACATGTTGCATAAAACTTTGTTTAGAATCTTAAAAACGCGTTGTTAGATGTTTCATAAGTTCGTCAAACTTGTATAAAGCTCATTGAAACACTTATAAGCACTCATGTTGCATAAAACTTGGTTTAGAGTCCTAGCAACCACATTGTTAGACGTTTCATAAGTTCGACAAACTTGTACAAAGCTGATTGAGAAACTTATAAGCACTCATTATTGAGACTAATGGTTAACCCAAAAAGGGCATTAGGTCGAAATACCAAAGAGGCTTGTGCAACAAGGCTAAGACAAGAAGGGTTATGAGTTAAGAGTATAAGGAAGCAACACGGTTACCCTTAATATGGTAACGGTTACAAAGAGGAGATCAAGACAAGAAGGTTTGAAGAAGGAATCATGTTGAAAGGAGCTAACCATTGAGAGATATAGTCATTACAAGACTATAGGCACAAACCGGAAGCAAGACCGAGACGGATAGCGACAGGTGCAGAATTGGAAGGCTTTACACAAAACCAAATGTGGTCTTGGATAGTGACTAGTCACAGCCTTGTCTCCTACACGCCACCCAAGCCTTGGTTTGAATTCAAATTAAGTCAAGACCCAAGGCTTTCTCTCTCTCTCTCCCTTATACCTAATAGGCTACAAGCCATTGTTATCCTCTATAAATACCTTGTGGTCGACATTGTAATCTCTAAGGAGCTTCAAGCTCTCTTCTCCAATACAAAAATAATATTCTCTCTTTTGTTCTTGTTCTTATTCTCTCTAGAACCGAAATCTCCCACACACACATACTACACACTAATCTCTCAAGGACCAAGCTAATAGCTTTGCTCCTAATCTCTCATTCTCCTAATCTCCCAAACACTTATTCTCTACAATCTCTTCTATACTCTCTTAAATTCCAACATGGTATCAGAGCATATGCTCCTCTCCTTTAGTTTTAATTCCGCACCCTCTTATTTCTTCTTATAAACACAAAGATCTAGAGGAGGAAAAGAATGACCAAGATCCATGTGGTAAAACACTTAAGGTCTTGGTGAATCAATGCTCCTCTTAGGAAGAGAACCATGACCTCTTTCTCTCTTAAATGAGTGAAGAGACATGTTGAATCCAAGTTCCTTTCAAGAACAATCCAATCAAAACCGAATCATGGTGAGCATAGATTAAAATCTAGCTACATGATGTTTTTGGTTGTGTTGTTCTTTAAGATCTTTGTCTAGGCCGAAAGTTAGAGATTGAGAACCATGGATTTCTTACTTATATGAGTTTAAGGAACCTTGATGAATCCAAGAATCTTCTAACTTAGGCACTTAGGCTATGAACAAGTATCCAAAGCATCAAAGCTTGGAACTTGTGAGCTAAAAGAGTAAGAGATCCTTGTGTATTGTCTCTTTTGAGAACAATAACATGTTGAATCCAAACTCCCTTCTTTATCATATAGTATAGATTCATAGATCTTGGTAAAACCTTTCTAAGAACACATTAATCATAATCGGTTCATGGAAAGATTGGATCTTTAAGATCTAGCTACATGTTTAAAAACAAGGTTATGATTATGTTGTATCTTTAAAAGTCTATGGATGGCTGAAAGTTAAAGATAGAGAACCATGGATTCCTCACTCTTGTGAGTATAAAGGAACCTTGATGAATCCAAGTATCATTTAACTTTGGCATTAGGCAAGGACCAAGATATCAAAGCTCAAAGCTTGAATCTTGAGAGCTAAAAGGGTAAGTGAACCTTGGTGTTTTTCTTATAAGGCAAAAACAACTTGTTGAATCCAAAACTCTTTCCTTTTGTTTTATGCTTTAAACAAGACCTTTGGAAAGTGAACCATGATCCGCTTAACTCTTAGTGAGTAAAGGACATGTTGAATCCAATTTCCTTGGTAAGAACAAGACAATCAAAATACAATCATTGTTAGCATAAATCAACAAGATCTAGCTACATGATAGTTTTGGTTGTATTGTTCTTTAAGGTCATTGTCTAACCCAAGACTAATGGATGAGAATCATGGCTTCTAAAAGAGCATTTGATGAATCCCATACCACAAAGTTTCGGTTTAAAAGCATGTTTTGAGCATATGATGTTTTTCAAAAGTTTTAAAGAACATATGCTCATTTGGTCCGAATTTAAATCTCCAAGACGATGAAGATGAGTAGTGGCGGTTGTGTAAGTGGAAACACAAGAGGGAGATAAATAGATTAGTAGTTAATCTTGAGTCCTAAAGATCTTTAGATCATTAAGGAATCGGTTGTAAACTCTATACTCTTTATCCTCTTCATACCCCACTATAATATCCAAGTCTTGTCTCTTGCTAAAGTCTTAAATCACTAGTCTTTGTTTAGTGAAGTGATTTGAGACTTGGGAAGTGAACCGAGCTTATTAAGTGTTATGAACACCAAGAGCTTGATGAATCCTTCAAAACCTCGGCTAACATAAGTTTAAAAGAGATCCATGACTACTTAAAAGGTGATACTTTAAAGGTCATGATGAATCCAATTTTGGACTTATGGGGAAATGATTCATTACTTTAACATCTACATAAGATAAAATTGGAATGATGATCTATGTTTTATGTCATAAACCGCCTATAGGCATCTAAGTTTATGATACAAGATGAGTAACTAGCTATGAAAGCATTCAAGTTACAATGAATCTTGTTTGTGTGTTTCTAAGATCATGGTCCGCCTTTGTGCTCTTAAGACCATGGTCCCTTTAAAGTCTAAATGGCAAGGAGCCATATTCAAAACTCTCTTGTGGCTAATCCTTACTTATGTGTAGGTAATAAACAATGGAGAACCCTTATAAGGGAAGCCATAAACTCTATGATAGACTAATCGGTTAAGATGCTCTAAAGAGTACAATGACTTCTCCTTACGACCATCTATCCAAGGAACTATAAAAAGGGCCATTTCTAAAACTCTTTACTCTCTTTACTTATATTGTTAGATACTAATTTAAGTAATCCTTTTGCTTCATTATAAATATATATGCCTTAGATCATTAGTTAAAGTGGATTGTCAATTTCAAAACTATAAGACTAAAACTAGAACTTGTCAAGATGCATAATACTCTCGGATTTATTAAAAAGGCTTAGGGAACATATTGAACTAATGTCTTAAATCCTCCCATGTATTCTTGCTTGTACTTGTGAATGGTTGATCAATAGTTTGTGAAATGTTAAGAGTTATTATCTTGTGCCGGTTAGTCATGAAACTAAATAAATTTTGTCTTTGGTATGATGTAGGATCATCATTTCTAAAGACTAAAAGAGATCATCATGAAAGACCCTAAGCATAAAGAGATGACAAAGAAGTGCTAAAGAGAAAAGAAGTAAAGAGAAGAATGAAAGAACCATGAATGGTGTCCAAAAGGAAAAGATGAGAAACCTCTTTCTCAAAGAAGCTTGTGAAGAACAAAGCCGAGAAAGGAGGAGAGTTCATTTACTTCCATGATTAATCAAGATGGGGGAGAAGAAGTGTTAGAACACACATCTCATCATGATCAAATGGAAGCCAATCACTATCATCATTGTGGCCAAAAGCATCTAGCAAAGAGCTAAAGCCATCAAGTTACATCTCGGCCAAGTATTCACAAGACAAAGCCGAGGCAACCCATTAATCTTCGGTCAAGTCCTTAACAAGACAAAGACCATCATCAACCGGTCAAGTCCTTGGCAAAGACAAAGACCATCTCTTGACCAAAGTCCCTAGCAAAGGCAAGGTCACCAATCATTGTTACATCTCGGCCAAGTATTCACAAGACAAAGCCGAGTCAATCCACCTAATATTCGGTCAAGTCCCTAGCAAAGACAAAGACCATCACTTGACCAAAGTCCGTAGCAAAGACAAGGTCACCATTCTCCGGTTAAAGCATCTCCCAAGACGCCAAACCAATTCACTCTCGGCCAAATCCTTACAAAGGAGAAGGCCAAACCATCTTATCATCATCGTTCGGTCAAGCCTCTACAAGAAGCAAGACCTTCATCATCATCAACACTAGGCTCGGCCAAGTACATGGCAAAGACTAAACCGAGCCATTCATGTCCTAGAAAGAGACCGATGAATCAACATGACCAATCGGCTCTACTCACTATCGGCCAAAGCAACTACCAATTGCAAGGCCTAATCTTGTTTCTCGGCTTATGCATCTATCAATAGATAAGCCAAAATACTCCGACAAATCCTTGTTCCAACCGCACAAAGAAGAAAGCAAAGACTTCAAGAAGAAGCCAAAGCTCAAAACCTAGATGCGGCTACAAGGACAAGTCATTCCACTACGAACTAAAGGATGTCCCTAATCCCTCTCTTAGCTTCTTATTTAGAATCATAAAACTAGAACTAATTCGAATAATCATGCTTAATCTAAAGTCTAAATTCACTTGAATCTTTGAAGGTTCAAAGGAGTAAGAGACCAAAGATAAGAAGGAAGTTCAAAGAAGAAGCAAAGAGAAGGAAAGGGAGTCATCATGTTCATGTTCGGCTCAAAGTCTCACATCAAAGTCGTGAAGAACAAACCGTGAAGACCAAATCAAGAATCAAAGAACTCACCACCAAGACAAGAGAAGTGCTGAGTATCCAAGAAACCACAAAGAAGAACACGGCAAAGGCAAGATCAAGACCGGTTCTATCTTTGGGGGAGTTCCGGCCAAGTCAAGAAGACTTATGGCCTAGATGATCAAGACCCCTCATTGAACTAACTTACACTCTTTTTCCTTCGGTGAGGTTTTTCCCATGTGGTTTACTCACCAAGGTTTTAATGAGGTTTGTTGGTCAATGTCCAATCTTAGCGTTCCACAATGCTAAGCTTGAGGGGGAGTATTGAGACTAATGGTTAACCCAAAAAGGGCATTAGGTCGAAATACCAAAGAGGCTTGTGCAACAAGGCTAAGACAAGAAGGGTTATGAGTTAAGAGTATAAGGAAGCAACACGGTTACCCTTAATATGGTAACGGTTACAAAGAGGAGATCAAGACAAGAAGGTTTGAAGAAGGAATCATGTTGAAAGGAGCTAACCATTGAGAGATATAGTCATTACAAGACTATAGGCACAAACCGGAAGCAAGACCGAGACGGATAGCGACAGGTGCAGAATTGGAAGGCTTTACACAAAACCAAATGTGGTCTTGGATAGTGACTAGTCACAGCCTTGTCTCCTACACGCCACCCAAGCCTTGGTTTGAATTCAAATTAAGTCAAGACCCAAGGCTTTCTCTCTCTCTCTCCCTTATACCTAATAGGCTACAAGCCATTGTTATCCTCTATAAATACCTTGTGGTCGACATTGTAATCTCTAAGGAGCTTCAAGCTCTCTTCTCCAATACAAAAATAATATTCTCTCTTTTGTTCTTGTTCTTATTCTCTCTAGAACCGAAATCTCCCACACACACATACTACACACTAATCTCTCAAGGACCAAGCTAATAGCTTTGCTCCTAATCTCTCATTCTCCTAATCTCCCAAACACTTATTCTCTACAATCTCTTCTATACTCTCTTAAATTCCAACACTCATGTTGCATGAAACTTGGTTTAGAGTCCTAGAAACGCGTTGTTAGATGTTTCATTAGTTCGTCAAACTTGTACAAAGCTCATTGAGACACTTATAAGAACTCATGTTGAAAGAAACTTGGTTTAGAGTCATAGAAACCCTGTTGTTAGATGTTTCATTGTTGAAAAGAGACCAAGGCTTTGCCCGGACACACTCGTTCACCAAGGCAAAGACCTAGCTTGTGGTCAAAGGCAAAGGACCCAAGCTATCTCTTTTGTTACCGTTACAAGAGGACAAGAGAAACAAAGGAAGGATCTAGAAACCAAGTTACCGTTACACCAAAGAGCCGTTGGGCGTGTGGAGTTCACGCCGTCCGTACAAGTCACGGGTGGCTCTAAGGATGCGCGTCTAACCGAGGAGAAAGCGACGTTTGGCGCATTGAACCGAGGAAGATGTGGACGGTTTTGGCATCTTCACATGATGCTATTTTAAGATGCTATTCCTTATATATTTATCCTATGTTGTAACGACACAAACAATCTAATCTAATATCACATAATCTTTTCCGATTAATCTCTCTCTATTCTCTCTCTCTCTCTTGTTCTTGATGTTCTTCATGGAACTCAAGAACACAAATCTCTAAACTCATATAATCTTCTTAAAACTAACATGGTATCGAGCAACCTTGCTCGGAACCTAATCGCTTCCGCTAAATCTACTCTCGATTACTCTCGGCTACTCTCGGTACCGACGATTCTCGGTACTCTCGACAAACCTCGATACGGTTCTTGTGCACTCTCGATACGGTTACTGTAGACTCTCGACAAGCCTCGACAAACTCTCAAACCTCGACAAACTCTCGACAAACTCTCGACAAGGTTTTCTCGACAAAGTTTTCTCGGCAAGAGTCTTGTTTTCCCGGCCACTTTTCTCGACTACTCTCGACAAGATCTTTTCTCGATACCGACCGGTCTCGATACCGACAAGTCTCGATACCGACAAATCCCGACACCGACCATTCTCGATACTCTCGGTTTCAAATTTCTCGGTTCAAATTTCTAGATCGAAATTTCAAAAACGAGTTATTTCAAACCTCATTCAACACAACCATGGAAGACAAAGAATCCAAGAAGGCACTTTGTCCGGTTACTCTCAAAGGCATCAACTACCTTCTATGGGCAAGAACCATGAAGATAGCCCTTTGTGGCCGCGGCTATTGGAACCATATACTCACTCGGCAAGACGCTCCTATTGAGTTCAACAACGAACTCACAACCGACGATGAGAAGTGGTTCCAACTAGACCAAAAGGTACTTGGAATCATCCAAGGATCCCTTGAGCCGTCCATCTTGGAGGCTTACTCCTATTGCGAAAACGCCAAGGAGCTATGGGACACTCTCCAAACCGTCTACGGCAACATCTCAAACCTTAGCCGAGTTTATGAAGTCAAGAAGGCCATTAGTGACCTAAACCAAGAAGACACCGAGTTCACTAAACACTTTGGGAAGTTTAGGTCACTTTGGGCGAGTTAGAAATGCTTCGCCCAAGCACCGTGGATCCTAAAGTGTTAAACGAACGAAGAGAGCAAGACAAAGTCTTTGGCTTGCTTCTTACCCTCAACGGCAGCTACAAGGAGATCACCAAGCATCTTCTCCGAGCCGATACTCTACCAAACCTTGAAGAAGTGTGTGCACAACTCCAAAGAGAACAAGGTTCCATCGAGCTCTTTGATGGCAAGAAGGAACTTGTGACCGCGAACAAGGTGGCGTTTAAACCGTCTTCCAAGACATATGAAGAAAGGAGAGCCTTGACATGTGAGCATTGCAAGAAGAAAGGCCACAACAAGGAGAAGTGTTGGATCCTACACCCTAGTCTCAAGCCGGCCAAGTTCAAGGACGCCAAGGCCAATTACTCTCACGATGACTCGGCTAGCATACCAAGTACAAGCGGACCAAACCATGGCAAGGAAGAGGAGTCTTCGGCCATTGTCCCATACATGGACGAGTTCGTGAGGAAGTCGGACCTTGACGCACTCATCAAAGCCCTTAAGGGCTCCGGTATTTCACCCTATTACTCTCTTAGTGCTCAAAACATAGACATTAAACCATATAAGCCTATTATTGTTGATTCGGGTGCTTCTCATCATATGATTAGTAACTTGGATTTAATTAGTAATGTTAAACCGGCTTTAGGTAATGTCATTATTGCAAATGGGAGTGAAATTCCTATAGAAGGGTTAGGAAATCTTAAGTTGTTTGATAGTGATTCTCAAGCTCTTTACATGCCTAGTTTCACTTCCAATCTTATATCCGTTAAACGCATTGCTTGTGATTTGAATTGCAAGGTTATTTTCAGTCCTAATGATGTGATTTTTCAGGATATTAAGAGTGAGAAGGTCATTGGAAAAGGGGTCACAAGAGGGGACCTTTATGTTCTTGAAGAATTTGATTTCAAAAACTCTATCTCTACTTCTACTTCTCTTTGTCATGTTTTTAAATCGGTTATAGCCGAAGTTAACAATGTTATTTGGCATTTTAGACTTGGTCATCCTCATTTGAATGCTTTAAAAACTATTTTCCCTAATGTTGTTTTTGATCATCAAACTTGTGAGGCTTGCATTTTAGGCAAACATTGTAGAACCGTATTTTCAAAATCCAAAATGTGTTACAAACCTTTTGAATTGATTCATTCGGATGTTTGGTCCTCCCCTTGCAAATCTAGGGATAATCAAGCTTATTTTGTCACATTTATAGATGAAAGCTCTAAATACACTTGGGTTACACTTTTACAAACTAAAGATAGGGTATTAGAGGCTTTTAAAAACTTTCAAAACTATGTGACTAACCATTACAATGCTAAGATTAAAACCTTTAGGTCGGATAATGGGGGGAGTACACAAGCCGAGCATTCAAAGAACACATAGCCAACCATGGGATTCTTCACCAAACCACATGTCCATATACACCGCAACAAAACGGTGTGGCCGAGAGGAAGAATAGGCATCTCATGGAGGTCACACGGTCAATGATGTTCCACATGAACATCCCAAAACGGTTTTGGTCGGATGGTGTTTTAACCGCGTGTTAT
The DNA here is from genome assembly GCA_963556525.1 of Cochlearia excelsa. Classification (NCBI taxonomy): domain Eukaryota; kingdom Viridiplantae; phylum Streptophyta; class Magnoliopsida; order Brassicales; family Brassicaceae; genus Cochlearia; species Cochlearia excelsa. The sequence continues at coordinate 28,967,497 of OY748327.1, read as the reverse complement.
CTCATCAACCGAACCCCTACTCAAATCTTAAACAACCAATCTCCCTTTCAAGTTTTGAATAAAAGTAAGCCTATTCTTAACCATCTAAGAGTTTTTGGTTGTGTGTGTTTTGTTTTTGTGCCTAGTGAACAAAGGAACAAACTTGAAGCAAAGAGCATCAAGGCCATGTTCATAGGCTACTCCAACACACAAAAAGGATACAAATGTTATGTACCCGAGACAAGAAGGGTCATAGTCTCAAGAGACGTCAAGTTCCTTGAAGGCAAAAGCTTCTATGAAGACAAGAATTGGGATAGTGTGAAGGACTTACCCGAGAAAGTCACGGATAGAGCCACAAGCCTAAGGAACCTAATGAAGAATCTTGGCATGAACTTTGAAGAAGAGCCAAGCCAAGACATACCAAATCAACAACCCACTCCTCTTGATCATGAGGGGGAGAACATAAATGAGCAAGCCAACTCCGAACCTCAAGAGTCTAATGAGTCCGGGGAGAATCAAATGCTCACCAACAAACTACACCACAAGAAGACCAAGGACATGCTCAAGATGATCATGATCAAGAAGTGGGTCAAGGAGGAAGTGTACCACCGGAGCCGACTAGTATTCAAACGGAGCCGACTCTAAGGAGAAGCACTAGGGTAAAGAAGCATCCATCTAATTGGGTAAACACAAGGGTCTACTACAATAGCAAGGCGGTGGCCCATCCTACTCAAGCAACATGCTCTCTTGCTAGAATTCCCAAGGAACACCGAGCCTTCCTTACCGCCATGGATCAACATGTGATACCAAGGACATATGAAGAAGCAATGAAGGAAGAAGTGTGGATCAATGCGGTTAGAGCCGAGAACAAGGCAATGGAAGACAATGAAACCTTCTATGAAATTGATCTTCCCAAGGGCAAGAAGACTGTGAGCTCTAGATACGTGTTCACCATCAAGTACCTAAGCAATGGGGATATTGAAAGGTACAAGGCAAGACTTGTGGCAAGAGGCTTCACCCAAACCTATGGAGAGGATTACTTGGATACCTTTGCACCGGTTGCCAAACTTCACACGGTTAGGGTCATTCTATCCTTGGCTACTAACTTGTCTTGGGATCTCTTTCAAATGGATGTGAAGAACGCCTTCCTACAAGGAGAGCTTGAGGAAGAGGTATACATGACTCCACCACCCGGAGTAGAAATTACCCCCGGGAAAGTCTTAAGATTAAGAAAGGCTATCTACGGTCTCAAGCAATCACCAAGAGCTTGGTACCACAAGCTTAGCTCAACATTGATGGCAAGAGGATTCAAGAGATCACAAGCCGAGCACACACTCTTCACACTACAAAACCAAGAAGGTATAGTAGTAGTACTTGTATACGTAGATGACATCATCATCTCCGGAAACAACAAGGGAGGTATTCTAGAAACCAAGTCTTTTCTTAAGTCTAAATTTGATATCAAAGATCTCGGTTTGCTTAAGTACTTCCTTGGGATTGAAGTTTGTAGATCAAAGGAAGGTCTATTTCTCTCCCAAAGGAAGTACACCCATGATGTTTTAAGTGTTGTCAATATGGCAGGTACCAAGGTGGCCAAGACACCCCTTGAAGACGGCTACAAGACCATTCAAGAGGGTAGTGAAGACGATCAACCATACAAAGATCCGATGCTATATAGACGGCTAGTGGGAAAGCTCATCTACCTTACCATCACTAGGCCGGATCTATGCTTTGCCGTGAATCAAGTCTCCCAACATATGCAAAGACCGAAGCAACATCATTGGAACATGATCATGAGGATCTTGGGATACCTTAAGGGAACTTCAAGCTTGGGTATATGGATGGGTTGCAACAAAAGCACGGAGGTTGTTGGGTATTGTGACGCGGACTATGCCGGGAACCTAGAAGACAGGCGGTCAACCACCGGGTATTGCACCTTCATTGGAGGCAACCTTGTCACATGGAAGACAAAGAAGCAAAAGATAGTGTCTTGCTCAACCGCCGAAGCCGAGTATAGAGCCATGAGGAAGCTAACTCAAGAACTCATGTGGCTAAAGAACTTGCTAGGGGATTTGGGTTTCAAGATTGAAGCACCAATGACTATGCATTGTGACAACCAAGCGGCCATCCACATAGCAACCAACTCGGTCTTCCATGAACGGACCAAGCACATAGAGGTGGATTGTCACAAGGTTAGAGAGCAAATGGTCAAAGGGACCATCTTACCTTGCTACACCAAAAGTGAAGATCAACTCGCGGACATCTTCACCAAATCAGCAAGCTTGAAGGTTTGTGAGTCCATCCTACCAAGACTAGGACTCACACGGGCTACCAAAGCCTAAGTCTCCAACCGCATAAGCTTGCACTCTTTTCCCTTAGGTGAGTTTTATCCCAAGTGGTTTTCTCACCAAGGTTTTTAACGAGGCAAGGTTATGCGGGTTCCAAGCTTAGCCATTGCATTAGGCTAAGCTTGCGGGGGAGTGTTGAAAAGAGACCAAGGCTTTGCCCGGACACACTCGTTCACCAAGGCAAAGACCTAGCTTGTGGTCAAAGGCAAAGGACCCAAGCTATCTCTTTTGTTACCGTTACAAGAGGACAAGAGAAACAAAGGAAGGATCTAGAAACCAAGTTACCGTTACACCAAAGAGCCGTTGGGCGTGTGGAGTTCACGCCGTCCGTACAAGTCACGGGTGGCTCTAAGGATGCGCGTCTAACCGAGGAGAAAGCGACGTTTGGCGCATTGAACCGAGGAAGATGTGGACGGTTTTGGCATCTTCACATGATGCTATTTTAAGATGCTATTCCTTATATATTTATCCTATGTTGTAACGACACAAACAATCTAATCTAATATCACATAATCTTTTCCGATTAATCTCTCTCTATTCTCTCTCTCTCTCTTGTTCTTGATGTTCTTCATGGAACTCAAGAACACAAATCTCTAAACTCATATAATCTTCTTAAAACTAACATTCATAAGTTCGTCAAACTAGTACAAAGCTCATTGAGACACTTATAAGCACTCATGTTGCATGAAACTTAGTTTAGATTCCTAGAAACCGCGTTGTTAGATGTTTCATAAGTTCGTAAAAATTGTACAAAGCTCATTGAGACACTTATAAGAACTCATGTTGCCTGAAACTTGGTTTAGAGTTCTAGAAACCACGTTGTAAGATGTTTCATAAGTTCGTCAAACTAGTACAAAGCTCATTGAGACACTTATAAGCACTCATGTTGCATGACACTTCGTTTAGAGTCTTAGAAACCGCGTTGTTAGATGTTTCATAAGTTCGTCAAACTTGTACAAAGCTCATTGAGACACTTATAAGCACTCATATTGCATAAAACTTGGTTTAGAGTCATAGAAATGCGTTGTTAGATCTTTCATAAGTTCGTCAAACTTGTACAAAGCTCATTGAAACACTTATAAGCACTCATGTTGCATGAAACTTGGTTTAGAGTCCTAGAAACGAGTTGTTAGATGTTTCATAAGTTCGTCAAACTTGTACAAAGCTCATTGAGACACTTATAAGCACTCATGTTGGATGCCATTTCGTTTAGAGTCTTAGAAACCGCTTTGTTAGATGTTTCATAAGTTTGTCAAACTTGTACAAAGATCAATGAGACACTTATAAGCACTAATGTTGCATAAAACTTGGTTTAGAGTCCTAGAAACGCGTTGTTAGATGTTTCATAAGTTCGTCAAACTTCTACAAAGCTCATGGAGACACTTATAAGCACTCATGTTGCATAAAACTTTGTTTAGAATCTTAAAAACGCGTTGTTAGATGTTTCATAAGTTCGTCAAACTTGTATAAAGCTCATTGAAACACTTATAAGCACTCATGTTGCATAAAACTTGGTTTAGAGTCCTAGCAACCACATTGTTAGACATTTCATAAGTTCGACAAACTTGTACAAAGCTGATTGAGAAACTTATAAGCACTCATGTTGCATTAAACTTGGTTTAGAGTCCTAGAAACGCGTTGTTAGATGTTTCATTAGTTCGTCAAACTTGTACAAAGCTCATTGAGACACTTATAAGCACTCATGTTCCATGAAACTTAGTTTAGAGTCCTAGAAACCGCATTGTTAGATGTTTCATAACTTCTTTGAACTTGTACAAAGCTCATTGAGACACTTATAAGCACTCATGTTGCATGAAACTTGGTTTAGAGTCCTAGAAACCGCGTTGTTAGATGTTTCATAAGTTCGTCGAACTAGTACAAAGCTCATTGAGACACATATAAGCACTCACGTTGCATGAAACTTGGTTTAGATCCCTAGAAACGAGTTGATAGATGTTTCTTAAGTTCGTCAAACTTGTACAAAGCTCATTGAGACACTTATAAGCACTCATGTTGCATGAAACTTGGTTTAGAGTCCTAGAAACGAGTTGTTAGATGTTTCATAAGTTCGTCAAACTAGTACAAAGCTCATTGAGACACTTATAAGCACTCATGTTGCGTGCCATTTCGTTTAGAGTCTTAGAAACCGCTTTTTTAGATGTTTCATAAGTTCGTCAAACTTGTACAAAGCTCATTGAGACACTTATAAGCACTAATGTTGCATAAAACTTGGTTACGAGTCCTAGAAACGCGTTGTTAGATGTTTCATAAGTTCGTCAAACTTCTACAAAGCTCATGGAGACACTTATAAGCACTCATGTTGCATAAAACATGGTTTAGAGTACTAAAAACGCGTTGTTAGATGTTTCATAAGTTCGTCAAACTTGTATAAAGCTCATTGAAACACTTATAAGCACTCATGTTGCATAAAACGTGGTTTAGAGTCCTAGCAACCACATTGTTAGACATTTCATAAGTTCGTCAAACTTGTACAAAGCTGATTGAGAAACTTATAAGCACTCATGTTGCATTAAACTTGGTTTAGAGTCCTAGAAACGCGTTAATAGATGTTTCATTAGTTCGTCAAACTTGTACAAAGCTCATTGAGACACTTATAAGAACTCATGTTGTAAGAAACTTGGTTTAGAGTCCTAGAAACCGTGTTGTTAGATGTTTCATAAGTTCGTCAAACTAGTACAAAGCTCATTGAGACACTTATAAGCACTTATGTTGCATGAAACTTAGTTTAGATTCCTAGAAACCGCGTTGTTAGATGTTTCATAAGTTCGTAAAACTTGTACAAAGCTCATTGAGACACTTATAAGAACTCATGTTGCCTGAAACTTGGTTTAGAGTTCTAGAAACCACGTTGTAAGATGTTTCATAAGTTCGTCAAACTAGTACAAAGCTTATTTAGACACTTATAAGCACTCATGTTGCATGACACTTCGTTTAGTGTCTTAGAAACCGCGTTGTTAGATGTTTCATAAGTTCGTCAAACTTGCACAAAGCTCGTTGAGAATCTTATAAGCACTCATGTTGCATAAAACTTGGTTTAGAGTCCCAGAAACGCGTTGTTAGATGTTTCATAAGTTCATCAAACTTGTACAAAGCTCATTGAAACACTTATAAGCACTCATGTTGCATAAAACTTGGTTTAGTCCTAGCAACCACATTGTTAGACGTTTCATAAGTTCGTCAAATTTTTACAAAGCTCATTGAGACACTTATAAGCACTCATGTTGCATGAAACTTGGTTTGGAGTACTAGAAACCGCGTTGTAAGATGTTTCATAAGTTCGTCAAACTAGTACAAAGCTCATTGAGACACTTATAAGCACTCATGTTGCATGAAACTTCGTTTAGAGTCCTAGAAACCGCGTTGTTAGATGTTTCATAAGTTCGTCAAACTTTTACAAAGCTCATTGAGACACTTATAAGCACTCATGTTCCATGAAACTTAGTTTAGAGTCCTAGAAACCGCGTTGTTAGATGTTTCATAAGTTCGTTGAACTTGTACAAAGCTCATTGAGACACTTATAAGCACTCATGTTGCATGAAACTTGGTTTAGAGTCCTAGAAACCGCGTTGTTAGATGTTACATAAGTACGTCGAACAAGTACAAAGCTCATTGAGACACTTATAAGCACTCATGTTGCATGAAACTTGGTTTAGAGCCCTAGAAACGAGTTGTTAGATGTTTCTTAAGTTCGTCAAACTTGTACAAAGCTCATTGAGACACTTATAAGCACTCATGTTGCATGAAACTTGGTTTAGAGTCCTAGAAACGAGTTGTTAGATGTTTCATAAGTTCGTCAAACTAGTACAAAGCTCATTGAGACACTTATAAGCACTCATGTTGCATGCCACTTCGTTTAGAGTCTTAGAAACCGCTTTGTTAGAGGTTTCATAAATTCGGCAAACTTTTACAAAGCTCATTGAGACACTTATAAGCACTCATGTTGCATGAAACTTGGTTTAGAGTCCTAGAAACGCGTTGTTAGATGTTTCATTAGTTTGTGCAAAGCTCATTGAGACACTTATAAGCACTCATGTTGCATGAAACCTGGTTTAGAGTCCTAGAAACCGCGTTGTTAGATGTTTCACAAGTTCGTCAAACTAGTACAAAGCTCATTGAGACACTTATAAGCACTCATGTTCCATGAAACTTAGTTTAGAGTCCTAGAAATCGCGTTGTTAGATGTCTCATAAGTTCGTTGAACTTGTACAAAGCTCATTGAGACACTTATAAGCACTCATGTTGCATGAAACTTGTTTTAGAGTCCTAGAAACCGCGTTGTTAGATGTTTCATAAGTTCGTCAAACTAATACAAAGCTCATTGAGACACTTATAAGCACTCATGTTGGGTGCCATTTCGTTTAGAGTCTTAGAAACCGCTTTGTTAGATGTTTCATAAGTTCGTCAAACTTGTACAAAGCTCATTGAGACACTTATAAGCACTAATGTTGCATAAAACTTGGTTACGAGTGATATGATCTTGCCTAGCTTGTCATTCGATGAGGAGGATCATATAGCTGAGCTTGTACCCGAGGAAAGGATCACAAGGATCAAAGCCAAAGAGATGGACAAAAGAAGCTCACATTGTGATATGATCGAGGCACCGGATACCGAACACCAAGGCGCTCGACCACTAGACATCGACATCGATCACCAAGGCGTTCGACCACTAGACATCGACATCGATCACCAAGGCGTTCGACCACTCGACACCGATCACGCACCAAACACCGAGAAGCACATAGGAGTGGTTACCCGAGCAATGACCAAGAAGCTAGCAGATGACGTTCAAGCATTGATCGTGGAGGAACTTGGAAGAGCTAGGAGCTTCTTTAACATCTTAATCATGGCCTAGAAAGAATACCAAGGTAATGAAACTAAGTGACTAAGTGTTTCGACTCGGTACTCTTTCCCTTTGCATAGGTTTGTCCCATTGGGTTTACTATGCAAGGGTTTTAACGAGGCCGAGAAGAGCACTACGTCGGTTACCTAGTTACATTATCTTGAAGAGTGTAAGAGACGAGGCACTTCCACTACTCGTCGTTTTATCTTGCAAAAACGCCGCGTTGTTTAGGCGGTTTCCTTTTTTCTTGTAATTTCCTTTTTGTCGAGGTTTCCTTTTTGCCGAGGATTTCCTTTTTCCGCGCAAAACCCTAAAAGAGAAGGCGACTTGTGCCAACTCTATTTAAAGGAGCTGCGCCTCCTTCTTTGTTTTTCAGTCAAGTATTATCAAAGAAACCTTTTGCTTAGACTCACCCTTCTTGCTCAGCGATTGAGCTCGTTGAATCAATTCGAGAGATTCGAATCCGAGGCTGCTACAAGAGTAATCCTCTTTCAGAAGCTTCTACGAACATCTAGCTATCCTCCCATCGATAGCTTGAGAAGTCCACTCCCATCTCGCCTCACTTCCACCTCCACATCTCGCCGGTTCTGTCCTTGAGTCACCACCGTCTCCATCATTACCTCTTATCCACTTCGCACCAGATTTCATCCCTAGGCCGCTGCTATCTTCCTCTTCATTCCAACTCCACCATCATCATACCTCCGTTTCACTCTGTTACAAGTCATATCCGCAGCCACCATCGCCATCATCCATCAAGTCCCTTTAGAGAAGGACTCTCCTTTGCCATAGAGCTAAGATCTTGGCCAAGATCGTATCATCTGGTATCAGAGCCAACTCTGTACCCAAAGGCTGAGTCTCTCTATCTCTGAAACCTATTGATTAGAACCTGCTTTGATTAGAACTCGTTTAGAATCGCATTACTCTTGTTTTAAGTTGTTAAAATCTGTTGCTATTGTGATTTAAAACTTGTCCCGAACATCTCTGTGTTTGAAACTGATTTGAAACTTGTTTAAATCACTTGATAGGTTGCTAGAAAGCTTTATACCTATTCGAACTGAATTGAATTCAACTCGCTGCTTGTTTAGACTCGATAGGCACTCTTGTCTTTTTGTTTTGAACTTGTGTTTGGATCCGTTGTTCTTGTGCTTATTGTGAATTGATCTATTGATATCAAGTTGTTGTTAGGTTGTTAGAAACTATTGTTCTTCGTGATTCTTGCTGAAAAACGTGTGATAGATCTCCTAGACTTGCTGGCCACGTTTTGAGATTGTTTTGGGCATATTTCCTTTTGTGATAAAACGTGTCCATCAAGTTCTTTCCTAAACTGAAAACTATTGATTGAAATCGTATCTGCTTGATTTCTAATTGATTTGTGATCTGCGTGACATTATTGTGGTGTTGGTTAGTCTCCTTTGAATTTAATAAGCACCGTGAATTTGAATTAAGAGCTTAAACCCGAAACTTATTCCTCATAGAACTTGAACTCAAATTTGTCTTGTACCTTGATTCGTTTTCATGTTTTTATCCTGAGAACATCTTACTTCGAGTTATTTGTTTGTGAAACAGGTGCTATGAAGGAACTTCAAGAAAGCCATAGACCTCGGAGGATGTATCGCTATGAAGAACTACATAGGAGTACTCCACCGTTTCACGGAAGCGACGATCCATCTGAGTATGTTGATTGGGAGATTGGAATGAGCTACGCCTCTAAGTGCAATTGCTTCACCGAAGATGAGCTACTAAGAGCCGCTGTCTCAAGCTTTCGCGACAATGCTCTTACTTGGTGGGAAAAGACTGAGTGGAGTCGATGGCCTAAACAACCTATCACCACTTGGACAGAACTCAAAGCACTAATGAGAAGAAAGTATGCTCCACACCTTAAGCTAAAGACATCTACTCGATCTGCCTATAAACCTCAAGATGCATATCCTCGAGCTAAGTCATTTAATTTTTCAACTTCCAAAGAAACAAGACCATATGAATATCATGGGGAAAGAAAAATTAATGAACCTGAACGAATTAACAAGAGAAAGAACTCACAACATATGCTAGGAGAAGATATTAGGAGAATTGTTAATAATGTCTTTGATGATGCTTGTATTTCTAGTATAATACACTTGGCTTTGCCAAAGTTTTCTCTTGTAGATAAAGATCACAAGGATCAAGAAGAGGACATGGAACAGAATGTGGAGCAATCTAATGACAAAGTTGCTTACAAGCAAGACCATGAGGCGATGGAGCGTATTGAGTGTTGCACGTTTAATGAACCCGAAGTGCATCAAGGGCTTGTACGACCTGATTTCAATCAAGGGGAGTCACTCGATTCTCTTGATTCTAAATCTGACTTTAATAGCTCCATGACTGTGTTAACACACTTGTCCAATGTCAAAAGTCTTGAGAATGTTTCAGGTGCTAAAGAGATGATCACAACCGAAGAAGAAGCTTTAACAAAGCCTATGGTGATCTATGAGCAAAATCTACATATTGAAGCCGATGATGCCGTACTATTAACTCCAAAAGGAACCCTTACAGTCATGTCTAACCTCAAGAAGAGTGTAGACCAGATCAGAACAGAATCTCTAACCCAAACCAGCAACTACTTGCCAAGTCCAGAAATTGACAGATTGATATGTTCGGCTTGTGAAGCTCAAAAGAGGACCAATATCAGCTACTGGGGTGAAACGGAGATGTCCACCATATTCTACACTCAAAGAGGAATCTTTCAAGCTACAGCTCGTCCCCATATCAGTTCGGAGCTGACCACAATTGATGTTCAAAGTTCAGCTACCGACAACTTTCTATTTATGAGGATGAGTACGCATGGTCCACTTCAAACCTTCATATGGCGACCTGGAGCTACTCCACAACACACACCCGACCCTCTTAGAGACGTTGTGCATGTCCATAACCCCCTGGTCCATTTCAAGAAGTTGATTCCAAGCCTGTGCCCTGAAGAGCAACACGCTACTATGCTTATCAAGCAGCCTCTTAGCCAAAGGTCTAGTAAGTATGGTGATTCTTTTCATGCATCTAAGTTCAAGGATCGAGATCATAGATACTCTAAAGACCAGCTGTGTTTGAAGCAAGTTCAAGAAGAGACTAAGTCCAAGAGCACCAGCCTCATGAACCAATCGGGTGAGATCGAGAAAACTTATTCTTTTAGTAAATCTCGGTCACGTTTTGTGTATAAAGAAACTCTTATGAGTTTCTCTAATCTTCCACCGGTGTTTCCGAGTGAGTTTTCTTTTGTTTCACAGCAGCATGAGCATGAGTTCTCCAAAGACAAAGAACTACCAAACACTCGAGAAGTCTCATGTCTAAGCCGAGCCAAATCCATGGAGACTAATGAGCCTCTCATCCATGTTGATTATGAGTCTTTCACCCATCTTGAAGTACCACCAGAGATTGACAAAGAACGAGATAGAAGTGTCTACTTCTATGAGGTATTTTCTTATCCCATTCATTCCCAGACAGGTAAGGACAATGGTGTGCCCAACACATTGTCAAGGAGGTATTTTCTACTCTTTAACATTAGCACCCATGATGTTAGCTCTAGAGTTTATAAAGAACTGTATGGTTGTGGTAATGAGTTTGGAAAATCATATAAAGCTTGTGGAAAGTTTGTTAGTAATCATTACCTTAGAAGAGATTTCTACTTGTTTTACGATAACTTGTGCTTGTCTAGTTTTGTTCTTTGTGAGAAATTGTGTAGGGAGGCACAGGGAGGAAAGCTTATAGGATATGAGGATACCACGAGGAGTCTCGAGAAGCTCATTTATCACTATTACTTACCTCACAAGAAGAAGGACAATGAGGAAGAGACTATACCAAAGCCGAGACTTAGGAGGAGCATGACATATCTATTGGATCTTCAAGCTCAGGAGAAGCTTAAGGCGTCAAGACCAGCATCTGCACCACCTTGGATCATCAAATCCAGCCCTTCCAGCATCAACATCAAGCCACAACCCGCTGGATCATCCATATTCCTAAACCGAACACCTTTGAATGCCTATGATGATTATTACCTTATCTTCGGTTTAAACTATTGGTGTTTGTTTCAGGACTTCATTTGGGAACCCGGAGACGTCTTTAGTATCATCTATGACACGAAAATGGCTGAAGAGAAGATCAATGACAATGCTTATCGAATCAACCTACAAGGGAAGTATCTAAATTCTAATGATTACAATGTTTCTAACTTGTTCCCTTGTATTGCGTATTCAGATTTGAGGACAAATCCTTTTCAAGAGGGAGGGGATGATATGATCTTGCCTAGCTTGTCATTCGATGAGGAGGATCATATAGCTGAGCTTGTACCCGAGGAAAGGATCACAAGGATCAAAGCCAAAGAGATGGACAAAAGAAGCTCACATTGTGATATGATCGAGGCACCGGATACCGAACACCAAGGCGCTCGACCACTAGACATCGACATCGATCACCAAGGCGTTCGACCACTAGACATCGACATCGATCACCAAGGCGTTCGACCACTCGACACCGATCACGCACCAAACACCGAGAAGCACATAGGAGTGGTTACCCGAGCAATGACCAAGAAGCTAGCAGATGACGTTCAAGCATTGATCGTGGAGGAACTTGGAAGAGCTAGGAGCTTCTTTAACATCTTAATCATGGCCTAGAAAGAATACCAAGGTAATGAAACTAAGTGACTAAGTGTTTCGACTCGGTACTCTTTCCCTTTGCATAGGTTTGTCCCATTGGGTTTACTATGCAAGGGTTTTAACGAGGCCGAGAAGAGCACTACGTCGGTTACCTAGTTACATTATCTTGAAGAGTGTAAGAGACGAGGCACTTCCACTACTCGTCGTTTTATCTTGCAAAAACGCCGCGTTGTTTAGGCGGTTTCCTTTTTTCTTGTAATTTCCTTTTTGTCGAGGTTTCCTTTTTGCCGAGGATTTCCTTTTTCCGCGCAAAACCCTAAAAGAGAAGGCGACTTGTGCCAACTCTATTTAAAGGAGCTGCGCCTCCTTCTTTGTTTTTCAGTCAAGTATTATCAAAGAAACCTTTTGCTTAGACTCACCCTTCTTGCTCAGCGATTGAGCTCGTTGAATCAATTCGAGAGATTCGAATCCGAGGCTGCTACAAGAGTAATCCTCTTTCGAAGCTTCTACGAACATCTAGCTATCCTCCCATCGATAGCTTGAGAAGTCCACTCCCATCTCGCCTCACTTCCACCTCCACATCTCGCCGGTTCTGTCCTTGAGTCACCACCGTCTCCATCATTACCTCTTATCCACTTCGCACCAGATTTCATCCCTAGGCCGCTGCTATCTTCCTCTTCATTCCAACTCCACCATCATCATACCTCTGTTTCACTCTGTTACAAGTCATATCCGCAGCCACCATCGCCATCATCCATCAAGTCCCTTTAGAGAAGGACTCTCCTTTGCCATAGAGCTAAGATCTTGGCCAAGATCGTATCAACGAGTCCTAGAAACGCGTTGTTAGATGTTTCATAAGTTCGTCAAACTTCTACAAAGCTCATGGAGACACTTATAAGCACTCATGTTGCATAAAACATGGTTTAGAGTACTAAAAACGCGTTGTTAGATGTTTCATAAGTTCGTCAAACTTGTATAAAGCTCATTGAAACACTTATAAGCACTCATGTTGCATAAAACTTTGTTTAGAGTCCTAGCAACCACATTGTTAGACATTTCATAAGTTCGTCAAACTTGTACAAAGCTGATTGAGAAACTTATAAGCACTCATGTTGCATTAAACTTGGTTTAGAGTCCTAGAAACGCGTTAATAGATGTTTCATTAGTTCGTCAAACTTGTACAAAGCTCATTGAGACACTTATAAGAACTCATGTTGTAAGAAACTTGGTTTAGAGTCCTAGAAACCGTGTTGTTAGATGTTTCATAAGTTCGTCAAACTAGTACAAAGCTCATTGAGACACTTATAAGCACTTATGTTGCATGAAACTTAGTTTAGATTCCTAGAAACCGCGTTGTTAGATGTTTCATAAGTTCGTAAAACTTGTACAAAGCTCATTGAGACACTTATAAGAACTCATGTTGCCTGAAACTTGGTTTAGAGTTCTAGAAACCACGCTGTAAGATGTTTCATAAGTTCGTCAAACTAGTACAAAGCTTATTGAGACACTTATAAGCACTCATGTTGCATGACACTTCGTTTAGTGTCTTAGAAACCGCGTTGTTAGATGTTTCATAAGTTCGTCAAACTTGCACAAAGCTCGTTGAGAAACTTATAAGCACTCATGTTGCATAAAACTTGGTTTAGAGTCCCAGAAACGCGTTGTTAGATGTTTCATAAGTTCGTCAAACTTGTACAAAGCTCATTGAAACACTTATAAGCACTCATGTTGCATAAAACTTGGTTTAGTCCTAGCAACCACATTGTTAGACGTTTCATAAGTTCGTCAAATTTGTACAAAGCTCACTGAGACACTTATAAGCACTCATGTTGCATGAAACTTGGTTTAGAGTACTAGAAACCGCGTTGTAAGATGTTTCATAAGTTCGTCAAACTAGTACAAAGCTCATTGAGACACTTATAAGCACTCATGTTGCATGAAACTTCGTTTAGAGTCATAGAAACCGCGTTGTTAGATGTTTCATAAGTTCGTCAAACTTTTACAAAGCTCATTGAGACACTTATAAGCACTCATGTTCCATGAAACTTAGTTTAGAGTCCTAGAAACCGGGTTGTTAGATGTTTCATAAGTTCGTTGAACTTGTACAAAGCTCATTGAGACACTTATAAGCACTCATGTTGCATGAAACTTGGTTTAGAGTCCTAGAAACCGCGTTGTTAGATGTTACATAAGTACGTCGAACAAGTACAAAGCTCATTGAGACACTTATAAGCACTCATGTTGCATGAAACTTGGTTTAGAGCCCTAGAAACGAGTTGTTAGATGTTTCTTAAGTTCGTCAAACTTGTACAAAGCTCATTGAGACACTTATAAGCACTCATGTTGCATGAAACTTGGTTTAGAGTCCTAGAAACGAGTTGTTAGATGTTTCATAAGTTCGTCAAACTAGTACAAAGCTCATTGAGACACTTATAAGCACTCATGTTGCATGCCACTTCGTTTAGAGTCTTAGAAACCGCTTTGTTAGAGCTTTCATAAGTTCGTCAAACTTTTACAAAGCTCATTGAGACACTTATAAGCACTCATGTTGCATGAAACTTGGTTTAGAGTCCTAGAAACGCGTTGTTAGATGTTTCATTAGTTTGTCAAACTTGTACAAAGCTCATTGAGACACTTATAAGCACTCATGTTGCATGAAACTTGGTTTAGAGTCCTAGAAACCGCGTTGTTAGATGTTTCGAAGTTCGTCAAACTAGTACAAAGCTCATTGAGACACTTATAAGCACTCATGTTCCATGAAACTTAGTTAAGAGTCCTAGAAATCGCGTTGTTAGATGTCTCATAAGTTCGTTGAACTTGTACAAAGCTCATTGAGACACTTATAAGCACTCATGTTGCATGAAACTTGTTTTAGAGTCCTAGAAACCGCGTTGTTAGATGTTTCATAAGTTCGTCGAACTAGTACAAAGCTCAGTGAGACACTTATAAGCACTCATGTTGCATGAAACTTGGTTTAGAGTCCTAGAAACGAGTTGTTAGATGTTTCATACATTTGTCAAACTTGTACAAAGCTCATTGAGACACTTATAAGCACTCATGTTGCATGACACTTCGTTTAGAGTCTTAGAAATCGCGTTGTTAGATGTTTCATAAGTTCGTCAAACTTGTACAAAGCTCATTGAGACTCATGTTGCATAAAACTTGGTTTAGAGTCCTAGAAACGAGTTGTTAGATGTTTCATAAGTTCGTCAAACTTGTACAAAGCTCATTGAGACACTTATAAGGACTCATGTTGCATGCCATTTCGTTTAGAGTCTTAGAAACCGCTTTGTTAGATGTTTCATAAGTTCGTCAAACTTGTACAAAGATCATTGAGACACTTATAAGCACTAATGTTGCATAAAACTTGGTTTAGAGTCCTAGAAACGCGTTGTTAGATGTTTCATAAGTTCGTCAAACTTCTACAAAGCTCATGGAGACACTTATAAGCACTCATGTTGCATAAAACTTGGTTTAGAGTCTTAAAAACGCGTTGTTAGATGTTTCATAAGTTCGTCAAACTTGTATAAAGCTCATTGAAACACTTATAAGCACTCATGTTGCATAAAACTTGGTTTAGAGTCCTAGCAACCACATTGTTAGACGTTTCATAAGTTCGACAAACTTGTACAAAGCTGATTGAGAAACTTATAAGCACTCATATTGCATTAAACTTGGTTTAGAGTCCTAGAAACGCGTTGTTAGATGTTTCATTAGTTCGTCAAACTTGTACAAAACTCATTGAGACACTTATAAGAACTCATGTTGAAAGAAACTTGGTTTAGAGTTCTAGAAACCGTGTTGTTAGATGTTTCATAAGTTCTTCAAACTTGCACAAAGCTCATTGAGACACTTATAAGCACTCATGTTGCATAAAACTTGGTTTAGAGTCCTAGAAACCGCGTTGTTAGATGTTTCATAAGTTCGTAAAACTTGTACAAATCTCATTGAGACACTTATAACCACTCATGTTGCATGACACTTGGTTTAGAGTCTTAGAAACCGCGTTATTAGATGTTTCATAAGTTCTTCAAACTTGCACAAAGCTCATTGAGACACTTATAAGCACTCATGTTGCATAAAACTTGGTTTAGAGTCCTAGAAACGCGTTGTAAGATGTTTCATAAGTTCGTCAAACTTGTACAAACCTCATTGAAACACTTATAAGCACTCATGTTGCATGAAACTTTGTTTGAGTCCTAGAAACCGCGTTGTTAGATGTTTCATAAGTTCATCAAACTTGCACAAAGCTCGTTGAGAAACTTATAAGCACTCATGTTGCATAAAACTTGGTTTAGAGTCCCAGAAACGCGTTGTTAGATGTTTCATAAGTTCGTCAAACTTGTAAAAAGCTCATTGAAACACTTATAAGCACTCATGTTGCATAAAACTTGGTTTAGTCCTAGCAACCACATTGTTAGACATTTCATAAGTTCGTCAAATTTGTACAAAGCTCATTGAGACACTTATAAGCACTCATGTTGCAAGAAACTTGGTTTAGAGTACTAGAAACCGCGTTGTAAGATGTTTCATAAGTTCGTCAAACTAGTACAAAGCTCATTGAGACACTTATAAGCACTCATGTTGCATGAAACTTTGTTTAGAGTCCTAGAAACCGCGTTGTTAGATGTTTCATAAGTTCGTCAAACTTTAACAAAGCTCATTGAGACACTTATAAGCACTCATGTTGCATGAAACTTGGTTTAGAGTCCTAGAAACCGCGTTGTTAGATGTTTCACAAGTTCGTCAAACTAGTACAAAGCTCATTGAGACACTTATAAGCACTCATGTTCCATGAAACTTAGTTTAGAGTCCTAGAAATCGCGTTGTTAGATGTTTCATAAGTTCGTTGAACTTGTACAAAGCTCATTGAGACACTTATAAGCACTCATGTTGCATGAAACTTGTTTTAGAGTCCTAGAAACCGCGTTGTTTGATGTTTCCTAAGTTCGTCGAACTAGTACAAAGCTCATTGAGACACTTATAAGCACTCATGTTGCATGAAACTTGGTTTAGAGTCCTAGAAACGAGTTGTTAGATGTTTCATACATTCGTCAAACTTGTACAAAGCTCATTGAGACACTTATAAGCACTCATGTTGCATGAAACTTGGTTTAGAGTCCTAAAAAGTGTTGGTAGATGTTTCATAAGTTCGTGAAACTTGTATAAAGCTCATTGAAACACTTATAAGCACTCATGTTGCATAAAACTTGGTTTAGAGTCCTAGCAACCACATTGTTAGACGTTTCATAAGTTCGTCAAACTTGTACAAAGCTGATTGAGAAACTTATAAGCACTCCTGTTGCATGAAACTTGGTTTAGAGTCCTAGAAACGCGTTGTTAGATGTTTCATTAGTTCGTCAAACTTGTACAAAGCTCATTGAGACACTTATAAGAACTCATGTTGAAAGAAACTTGGTTTAGAGTCCTAGAAACCGTGTTGTTAGATGTTTCATAAGTTCGTCAAACTAGTACAAAGCTCATTGAGACACTTATAAGAACTCATGTTGCATGAAACTTAGTTTAGATTCCTAGAAACCGCGTTGTTAGATGTTTCATAAGTTCGTAAAACTTGTACAAACCTCATTGATACACTTATAAGAACTCATGTTGCCTGAAAATTGGTTTAGAGTTCTAGAAACCACGTTGTAATATGTTTCATAAGTTCGTCAAAATAGTACAAAGCTCATTGAGACACTTATAAGCACTCATGTTGCATGACACTTCGTTTAGAGTCTTAGAACCCGCGTTGTTAGATGTTTCATAAGTTCGTCAAACTTGTACAAAGCTCATTGAGACACTTATAAGCACTCATGTTGCATAAAACTTGGATTAGAGTCCTAGAAACGAGTTGTTAGATGTTTCATAAGTTCGTCAAACTTGTACAAAGCTCATTGAGACACTTATAAGCACTCATGTTGCATGCCATTTCGTTTAGAGTCTTAGAAACCGCTTTGTTAGATGTTTCAAAAATTCGTCAAACTTGTACAAAGATCATTGAGACACTTATAAGCACTAATGTTGCATAAAACTTGGTTTAGAGTCCTAGAAACGCGTTGTTAGATGTTTTATAAGTTCGTCAAACTTCTACAAAGCTCATGGAGACACTTATAAGCACTCATGTTGCATAAAACTTGGTTTAGAGTCTTAAAAACGCGTTGTTAGATGTTTCATAAGTTCGTCAAACTTGTATAAAGCTCATTGAAACACTTATAAGCACTCATGTTGCATAAAACTTGGTTTAGAGTCCTAGCAACCACATTGTTAGACGTTTCATAAGTTCGACAAACTTGTACAAAGCTGATTGAGAAAGTTATAAGCACTCATGTTGAATTAAACTTGGTTTAAAGTCCTAGAAACGCGTTGTTAGATGTTTCATTAGTTCGTCAAACTTGTACAAAGCTCATTTTGACACTTATAAGAACTCATGTTGAAAGAAACTTGGTTTAGAGTTCTTGAAACCGTGTTGTTAGATGTTTCATTAGTTCGTCAAACTAGTACAAAGCTCATTGAGACACTTATAAGCACTCATGTTGCATGAAACTTGGTTTAGAGTCCTAGAAACCGCGTTGTTAGATGTTTCATAAGTTCGTAAAACTTGTACAAAGCTCATTGAGACACTTATAAGCACTCATGTTGCATGACACTTGGTTTAGAGTCTTAGAAACCGCGTTGTTAGATGTTTCATAAGTTCTTCAAACTTTCACAAAGCTCATTGAGACACTTATAAGCACTCATGTTGCATAAAACTTGGTTTAGAGTCCTAGAAACGCGTTGTTAGATGTTTCATAAGTTCGTCAAACTTGTACAAAGCTCATTGAAACACTTATAAGCACTCATGTTGCATAAAACTTGGTTTAGAGTCCTAGCAACAACATTGTTAGACGTTTCATAAGTTCGTAAAATTTGTACAAAGCTCATTGAGACACTTATAAGCACTCATGTTGCATGAAACTTGGTTTAGAGTACTAGAAACCGCGTTGTTAGATGTTTCATAAGTTCGTCAAACTAGTACAAAGCTCATTGAGACACTTATAAGCACTCATGTTGCATGAAACTTTGTTTGAGTCCTAGAAACCGCGTTGTTAGATGTTTCATAAGTTCGTCAAACTTGTACAAAGCTCATTGAGACACTTATAAGCACTCATGTTCCATGAAACTTAGTTTAGAGTCCTAGAAACCGCGTTGTTAGATGTTTCATAAGTTCGTTGAACTTGTACAAAGCTCATTGAGACATTTATAAGCACTCATATTGCATGAAACTTGGTTTAGAGTCCTAGAAACCGCGTTGTTAGATGTTTCATAAGTTCGTCGAACTAGTACAAAGATCATTGAGACACTTATAAGCACTCGTGTTGCATGCCACTTCGTTTAGAGTCTTAGAAACCGCTTTGTTAGATGTTTCATAGGTTCGTCAAACTTGTACAAAGCTCATTGAGACACTTATAAGCATTAATGTTGCATAAAACTTGGTTTAGAGTCCTAGAAACGCGTTGTTAGATGTTTCATAAGTTCGTCAAACTTCTACAAAGCTCATTGAGACACTTATAAGCACTCATGTTGCATAAAACTTGGATTAGAGTCCTAGCAACTACATTGTTAGACGTTTCATAAGTTCGTCAAACTTGTACAAAGCTGATTGAGAAATTTATAAGCACTCATGTTGCATGAAACTTGGTTTAGAGTCCTAGAAACGCGTTGTTAGATTTTCATTAGTTTGTCAAACTTGTACAAAGCTCATTGAGACACTTATAAGCACTCATGTTGCATGAAACTTGGTTTAGAGTCCTAGAAACCGCGTTGTTAGATTTTCATTAGTTTGTCAAACTTATACAAAGCTCATTGAGACACTTATAAGAACTCATGTTGAAAGAAACTTGGTTTAGAGTCCTAGAAACCGTGTTGTTAGATGTTTCATAAGTTCGTCAAACTAGTACAAAGCTCATTGAGACACTTATAAGCACTCATGTTGCATGAAACTTAGTTTAGATTCCTAGAAACCGCGTTGTTAGATGTTTCATAAGTTCGTAAAACTTGTACAAAGCTCATTGAGACACTTATAAGAACTCATGTTGCTTGAAACTTGGTTTCGAGTTCTAGAAACCACGTTGTAAGATGTTTCATAAGTTCGTAAAACTAGTACAAAGCTCATTGAGACACTTATAAGCACTCATGTTCCCTGAAACTTGGTTTAGAGTTCTAGAAACCACGTTGTAATATGTTTCATAAGTTCGTCAAAATAGTACAAAGCTCATTGAGACACTTATAAGCACTCATGTTGCATGACACTTCGTTTAGAGTCTTAGAAACCGCGTTGTTAGATGTTTCATAAGTTCGTCAAACTTGTACAAAGCTCATTGAGACACTTATAAGCACTCATGTTGCATAAAACTTGGATTAGAGTCCTATAAACGAGTTGTTAGATGTTTCATAAGTTCGTCAAACTTGTACAAAGCTCATTGAGACACTTATAAGCACTCATGTTGCATGCCATTTCGTTTAGAGTCTTAGAAACCGCTTTGTTAGATGTTTCAAAAATTCGTCAAACTTGTACAAAGATCATTGAGACACTTATAAGCACTAATGTTGCATAAAACTTGGTTTAGAGTCCTAGAAACGCGTTGTTAGATGTTTCATAAGTTCGTCAAACTTCTACAAAGCTCATGGAGACACTTATAAGCACTCATGTTGCATAAAACTTGGTTTAGAGTCTTAAAACGCGTTGTTAGATGTTTCATAAGTTCGTCAAACTTGTATAAAGCTCATTGAAACACTTATAAGCACTCATGTTGCATAAAACTTGGTTTAGAGTCCTAGCAACCACATTGTTAGACGTTTCATAAGTTCGACAATCTTGTACAAAGCTGATTGAGAAACTTATAAGCACTCATGTTGCATTAAACTTGGTTTAAAGTCCTAGAAACGCGTTGTTAGATGTTTCATTAGTTCGTCAAACTTGTACAAAGCTCATTGAGACACTTATAAGAACTCATGTTGAAAGAAACTTGATTTAGAGTTCTAGAAACCGTGTTGTTAGATGTTTCATAAGTTCGTCAAACTAGTACAAAGCTCATTGAGACACTTATAAGCACTCATGTTGCATGAAACTTAGTTTAGATTCCTAGAAACCGCGTTGTTAGATGTTTCATAAGTTCGTAAAACTTGTACAAAGCTCATTGAGACACTTATAAGAACTCATGTTGCTTGAAACTTGGTTTCGAGTTCTAGAAACCACGTTGTAAGATGTTTCATAAGTTCGTAAAACTAGTACAAAGCTCATTGAGACACTTATAAGCACTCATGTTCCCTGAAACTTGGTTTAGAGTTCTAGAAACCACGTTGTAATATGTTTCATAAGTTCGTCAAAATAGTACAAAGCTCATTGAGACACTTATAAGCACTCATGTTGCATGACACTTCGTTTAGAGTCTTAGAAACCGCGTTGTTAGATGTTTCATAAGTTCGTCAAACTTGTACAAAGCTCATTGAGACACTTATAAGCACTCATGTTGCATAAAACTTGGATTAGAGTCCTAGAAACGAGTTGTTAGATGTTTCATAAGTTCGTCAAACTTGTACAAAGCTCATTGAGACACTTATAAGCACTCATGTTGCATGCCATTTCGTTTAGAGTCTTAGAAACCGCTTTGTTAGATGTTTCAAAAATTCGTCAAACTTGTAAAAAGATCATTGAGACACTTATAAGCACTAATGTTTCATAAAACTTGGTTTAGAGTCCTAGAAACGCGTTGTTAGATGTTTCATAAGTTCGTCAAACTTCTAAAAAGCTCATGGAGACACTTATAAGCACTCATGTTGCATAAAACTTGGTTTAGAGTCTTAAAAACGCGTTGTTAGATGTTTCATAAGTTCGTCAAACTTGTATAAAGCTCATTGAAACACTTATAAGCACTCATGTTGCATAAAACTTGGTTTAGAGTCCTAGCAACCACATTGTTAGACGTTTCATAAGTTCGACAAACTTGTACAAAGCTGATTGAGAAACTTATAAGCACTCATGTTGCATTAAACTTGGTTTAAAGTCCTAGAAACGCGTTGTTAGATGTTTCATTAGTTCGTCAAACTTTTACAAAGCTCATTGAGACACTTATAAGAACTCATGTTGAAAGAAACTTGATTTAGAGTTCTAGAAACCGTGTTGTTAGATGTTTCATAAGTTCGTCAAACTAGTACAAAGCTCATTGAGACACTTATAAGCACTCATGTTGCATGAAACTTAGTTTATATTCCTAGAAACCGCGTTGTTAGATGTTTCATAAGTTCGTAAAACTTGTACAAAGCTCATTGAGACACTTATAAGCACTCATGTTGCATGACACTTGGTTTAGAGTCTTAGAAACCGCGTTGTTAGATGTTTCATAATTTCTTTAAACTTTCACAAAGCTCATTGAGACACTTATAAGCACTCATGTTGCATAAAACTTGGTTTAGAGTCTTAAAACGCGTTGTTAGATGTTTCATAAGTTCGTCAAACTTGTATAAAGCTCATTGAAACACTTATAAGCACTCATGTTGCATAAAACTTGGTTTAGAGTCCTAGCAACCACATTGTTAGACGTTTCATAAGTTCGACAATCTTGTACAAAGCTGATTGAGAAACTTATAAGCACTCATGTTGCATTAAACTTGGTTTAAAGTCCTAGAAACGCGTTGTTAGATGTTTCATTAGTTCGTCAAACTTGTACAAAGCTCATTGAGACACTTATAAGAACTCATGTTGAAAGAAACTTGATTTAGAGTTCTAGAAACCGTGTTGTTAGATGTTTCATAAGTTCGTCAAACTAGTACAAAGCTCATTGAGACACTTATAAGCACTCATGTTGCATGAAACTTAGTTTAGATTCCTAGAAACCGCGTTGTTAGATGTTTCATAAGTTCGTAAAACTTGTACAAAGCTCATTGAGACACTTATAAGAACTCATGTTGCTTGAAACTTGGTTTCGAGTTCTAGAAACCACGTTGTAAGATGTTTCATAAGTTCGTAAAACTAGTACAAAGCTCATTGAGACACTTATAAGCACTCATGTTCCCTGAAACTTGGTTTAGAGTTCTAGAAACCACGTTGTAATATGTTTCATAAGTTTGTCAAAATAGTACAAAGCTCATTGAGACACTTATAAGCACTCATGTTGCATGACACTTCGTTTAGAGTCTTAGAAACCGCGTTGTTAGATGTTTCATAAGTTCGTCAAACTTGTACAAAGCTCATTGAGACACTTATAAGCACTCATGTTGCATAAAACTTGGATTAGAGTCCTAGAAACGAGTTGTTAGATGTTTCATAAGTTCGTCAAACTTGTACAAAGCTCATTGAGACACTTATAAGCACTCATGTTGCATGCCATTTCGTTTAGAGTCTTAGAAACCGCTTTGTTAGATGTTTCAAAAATTCGTCAAACTTGTAAAAAGATCATTGAGACACTTATAAGCACTAATGTTTCATAAAACTTGGTTTAGAGTCCTAGAAACGCGTTGTTAGATGTTTCATAAGTTCGTCAAACTTCTAAAAAGCTCATGGAGACACTTATAAGCACTCATGTTGCATAAAACTTGGTTTAGAGTCTTAAAAACGCGTTGTTAGATGTTTCATAAGTTCGTCAAACTTGTATAAAGCTCATTGAAACACTTATAAGCACTCATGTTGCATAAAACTTGGTTTAGAGTCCTAGCAACCACATTGTTAGACGTTTCATAAGTTCGACAAACTTGTACAAAGCCGATTGAGAAACTTATAAGCACTCATGTTGCATTAAACTTGGTTTAAAGTCCTAGAAACGCGTTGTTAGATGTTTCATTAGTTCGTCAAACTTTTACAAAGCTCATTGAGACACTTATAAGAACTCATGTTGAAAGAAACTTGATTTAGAGTTCTAGAAACCGTGTTGTTAGATGTTTCATAAGTTCGTCAAACTAGTACAAAGCTCATTGAGACACTTATAAGCACTCATGTTGCATGAAACTTAGTTTATATTCCTAGAAACCGCGTTGTTAGATGTTTCATAAGTTCGTAAAACTTGTACAAAGCTCATTGAGACACTTATAAGCACTCATGTTGCATGACACTTGGTTTAGAGTCTTAGAAACCGCGTTGTTAGATGTTTCATAATTTCTTTAAACTTTCACAAAGCTCATTGAGACACTTATAAGCACTCATGTTGCATAAAACTTGGTTTAGAGTCCTAGAAACGCGTTGTTAGATGTTTCATAAGTTCGTCAAACTTGTACAAATGATGTGATCATAGAGCCGAAGCCGGGAACGGACATCGGCATCGACCACGACGACTTCGACATCGGCATCGATCGCGTCGACACCGAACACAACGGCATCGACATCGGCATCGACCACACCGACATCGGCATCGACCACACCGACATCGGCATCGACCACCTCGACATCGACCATACCGGCGCCCGACCATCGCGGACCGAGGAATCAAAAGGAGCAATTACGCGATCCAAAGCTAGGGAGTTAGCCAAAAACATTCAAACCACGATGATGGAGGAGGATGAAGCAGCCAAGAACTACTTCAACGTTTTCGCACGACAATCCGATCAAGACCAAGCTATGAAAGCTAAGCGGACTAGGTGTCTCGCTTGGCACTCTTTTCCCACCGGGTTTTAACGAGGCCAAGAAGAACACCACGTCGTCCCTTAGTGATCATAGTTTGAAGAGCGTAAGAGACGAGGCGCTTAACACTACTCGTCGTTTTATCCGTTTGCAATTTCCTTTTTATCTTTGTACGCGATTTCCTTTTTGCGGATTTCCTTTTTGCAATTTCCTTTTGTCTTTTGCGCAACCCTAACTAGGAGAAGCAACTTGTGTTTTCCCTATAAAAGGGGTTGCGCCGCACAATGTGTTAAGCGGTCAAAACTTTTACAAAAACCTTCTTTGTTGCGACTCCTCCTTGCTCGGCGAACGGGCACGAATCTCTTCCAAGCTTCACGCTTACAAGAGCTTCTTCTATCCATCAAGCGAGATATCATCCCTTGCTTGAGTCGTTCATACTCCATCCTCACGTTCCTCCCCGCCCATCCGCTGCTCCGTTCTTGACTTGTAATCCGCATCCCCATCCGCCCACACTACTCATCCACCATCGTTCTTGCTTAGCCTTACCCGGAGGAGAGATCCGCCTGGTGGGATCCTATCATCCGGTATCGAGCCGCCTCTGTACCAAAAGGCTGAGTCGCTCTTTCCCTTTTGTCTTTTCAAAGTATCACAATCTCGAACCTGTTTGTTTGAACCCGTCGTTGTTTGGCATAGGATTGTTGCTAGTATAAACAAGTTATGTGTTGATCTTTGTGTTCTTGATGTTTGTCAACTTGCGGCGGTAGTAATAGGTTTAGATCTTTGAAAACCTAATCGCATATTTCAAAACGTGTTATTGCGATTTCCTTTTTGCTAAAACGCTCGTTTTACTTAAAACATAACGATTTCCTTTTTTTTTAAGCCGTGCCCTTGTTTTCCTTTCTTGTTTATCACGCGTGTATCCTTGTGTGTGTGCGGCATAGAGTTCTATTTGTTGGCTATTTTGTGAACTACTTACTCGCTAGTTACTTGTACGTGTAACAGTGTACCATGGCCCTATCACCGAGGCGCTCGATGACCTCAAGAAACTTATAGCGGCCCAAGTAACCGAGGCCATGACCCAACTACTTCCCCAACAAATTTCTCAACAGCTCACCTTGGAACGTGAGAAACAAGCTAGGGAGGCCATCGGGGCAACCTCGGATTCGAGGGTGGGTCAACGCCAACTCCCTCCGATGCCATGCGGATTTGCAAAGGCAAAGGCGTTGCCGGTACATCTAGACTCCGGCAATCCGCAACCTCCGTCCAACCAACGCAGCCAAAGAGCGAGAGGGTACCACGGCAACGGGAACACGCCGAGCCGAGCGAACCGAGAGGACGAGCTCCCGGACATAGGACACACACCGCCTCACGCCGACCTACCCAAACCGTAGCCGGGCAACGCGTCTACATCGGCTCTAGCGATGAGTATTATGGCGTCAACGTCTCGGACCGTAGTAGGCGAAGCCGGAGGCGTGAGAGACGAGACAAAGACGACCCAAGAGACTCGGAGAACCAAAAACTGAAGCATATCAAGGCCAAGTTCCCCGCCTTTCTCGGCAAGAATGACCCGGAGGCCTACCTTGACCGGGAACGGAAGATGGAGTCCAGCTTCTTGTGCCACGATACCTACGCCTCCAACAAGGTAAAGATAGCGGTCTCCGAATTCGGTGAGTATGCACTCCTGTGGTGGGATCAGCTCGCACCACCCGAACCGCCATAATGAGCTACCCATCACCACATGGCACCAACTTACTACCCACTTGAGAAAAAGGTTTGTGCCGAGTCATTACCACAGGAAGTACTAAACAAGCCGAGAAAACTCACCCAAGGGTCCACCACGGTCCGAGACTACTTTCAAGAGATGGAAACTCTCCTTATCCGAGCCGGTCTAGAGGAAGATGAGGAAGTGACCATGGCACGGTTCATCGGTGGACTCACCGAGACATTCAGGACAAAGTGGAGCTCCGGACCTATGTTGACCTTGAGGAACTTGTGCACAAGGCCGAACTAGTGGAGACCCAGAACAAGAGAAGATACGCTAAACCTAGCTTCCCCTCCACGCCAAGCAAACCCAAGGACTTTACACCTTCTCGGCCCCCTTTCTCTAAGGACATCAAGCCTACCACCACGGCTAAGGAAGAGGTCAAGTATGATCCTAAGAGCAGAAGCAACGCCTCCTCCAGCAACGTTAGGTGTTTTAGGTGCCAAGGTATGGGCCACTACTCAAGGGATTGTCCCAATAAGAAGGTATTCATGATTCTGGACAATGGAGAAGTAGTGCCCCAAGAGTCCGATTCGACCCCGAAGAAGAGGAAGAGGAAGTAGCTGCCATTGGGGAGATGCTGGTTGCACGGAGAACCTTGAGCGTACGAACCAACCGGAGGAACTAGTACAAAGAGACCACCTATTCCACACCCGTGCATTGTGAAGGGCAAGGTGTGTAGTCTCATCATAGACAGTGGGAGTTGTACTAATGCGGCTAGCGAAACCATGGTTCAGAAATTGAGCATAGAAACCTTGTCCCACCCGCGCCCATACAAGCTGCAATGGCTGAATGAAAGTGGTGCCTTAACGGTAACTCGCCAAGTCCGATTATCCTTTTCCATTGGCAAGTACGAGGATGAGGTTCTTTGCGATGTGATACCCATGTGCTCCAGCCACATACTGTTGGGTAGACCGTGGCAATCCGACCGTAGAGTATTCCATGACGGTTACACCAACAAGCACTCCTTTGAGTTCAAGGGCCGGAAAATCATCCTTGCTCCCCTCACGCCAAGTGAAGTGTATCAAGATCAGCTCTATCTCAAGCTCAAGGAGGAGAAAGAGCATGCACCCACGCCAACCGCCAACCTTTACATCAACCAAAGAGAAGTTTCTCGGATCCTCACTTTAAATACGTCTATCTTGTTGTTTATATATAAGGAGAGCCTTGTTAGCACTAACCCTCCACAGGATCTTCCTAGTGATTTTGCCCAGCTGTTGCGGGACTATAGTGACGTTTTTCCTCAGGAGATACCACCTGGCTTGCCACCGATCCGAGGCATTGAGCACCAAATTGACCTAGTCCCCGGCTCGGCGCTTCCAAACCGACCCGCCTATAGGACTAATCCGGTGGAGACCAAGGAACTACGAAACAAGTTGAGGAACTAATGAGCAAAGGCCATATCCGAGAGAGCATGAGTCCGTGTGCGGTGCCCGTGCTGCTTGTGCCCAAGAAGGACGGATCATGGCGCATGTGTGTTGATCGCCGAGCCATCAACAACATCACGGTGAAGTATCGCCACCCTATTCCTAGATTAGATGATATGTTAGACGAATTGTGTGGTTCTAACGTGTTCTCTAAGATTGATCTTAAGAGTGGTTACCATCGATTAGGATGAAGGAGGGTGACGAGTGGAAAACGGCATTCAAAACCAAACAAGGACTATATGAGTGGCTTGTTATGCCCTTCGGCCTTACTAATGCGCCTAGCACTTTTATGAGGCTAATGAACCATGTTTTGAGGTCTTTTATAGGTGTCTTCGTGGTGGTGTATTTCGATGATATCTTAATC
The DNA here is from genome assembly GCA_963556525.1 of Cochlearia excelsa. Classification (NCBI taxonomy): domain Eukaryota; kingdom Viridiplantae; phylum Streptophyta; class Magnoliopsida; order Brassicales; family Brassicaceae; genus Cochlearia; species Cochlearia excelsa. Next base: position 28,939,542 of record OY748327.1, on the reverse strand, counting down.
TTCAGCCGGAGCCTAGACGAGCACATTGCCCACGTCCGAGCCGTACTTGACGTCCTAAGGAAGGAGAACCTTTTTGCTAACATTGATAAGTGTACTTTTTGCACTAAAGAAATTGTTTTCCTAGGTTTTGTTGTGAGTACAGAAGGAGTTAGGGTCGATGAAGGGAAGGTCAAGGCAATCAAAGAATGGCCCACACCTACCACCGTAGGAGAAGTCCGGAGCTTCCATGGACTAGCCGGCTTCTATAGGCGCTTCGTCAAAGACTTTAGTACCATTGCGGCCCCTTTAACCGAAGTCATCAAGAAGGACGTTGGCTTCAAGTGGGGAGAAGCACAAGACCAGGCCTTTCAGTGCCTCAAAGAGAAGCTTATCAACTCTCCCTTACTTATGCTTCCTAACTTTTTAAAAACTTTTGAGATTGAGTGCGACGCTTCGGTGTAGGCATCGGTGCGGTTCTTATGCGGGATAACAAGCCCATTGCTTACTTTAGCGAGAAGTTAGGAGGAGCCACATTGAACTACCCCACCTATGATAAAGAGTTGTATGCGTTGGTGAGGGCTTTACGACGTGGCAACATTACCTATGGCCCAAGGAGTTCGTTATCCACACGGACCATGAGTCTCTCAAACACTTAAAGGGACAACAAAAGTTGAACAAGAGGCATGGTCGCTGGATAGAATTCATTGAGACATTTCCCTACGTCATCAAGTACAAGAAAGGTAAGGACAATGTCGTTGCCGACGCATTGTCCCGAGGTATTCTATAATAGCCGAATTAAGATCCAAACTCATAGGTTTTGAATTGCTCAAAGATTTATATGGTTCCGATGCTGATTTTGGAACATATTACTTGAGATGTGCTAAATTTGCCTTTGAGAGTTATTATAGACGGGACGGCTACTTGTTTTTCCACCATCGGTTGTGCATACCCAGCGGATCGGTGAGAGAGCTGCTTGTCCGAGAAGCTCACGGAGGAGGACTGGCCGGACACTTCGGCGTTATGAAAACACTTGCCAGCCTCCAAGCCTATTTCTATTGGCCGAACATGAAGAAAGATGTAGAGAAAGTATGTTCGAGATGTGCGACATGTAAGCATGCCAAGAGTAAGGTGCAACCTCACGGTTTGTACACTCCCTTACCCATTCCCTCTCACCCTTGGACAGATATCTTGGTGAAAAGCAACATCAAGTTATCAACGTTACTTAGAACCTTGGTGAAAAGCAACATCAAGTCTTGGGAGGAATGTCTACCCCACGTGGAGTTCGCTTATAACCACGCTAAGCATTCTACTACTTCCTTTTCTCCTTTTGAATTAGTTTACGGATTCAATCCGATGTCTCCTTTAGATTTAATTGCATTACCTTTGAGTGAGGTATCCAGCCTAGATGGCAAGAGGAAAGCCGAGCAGGTTAAGAAGCTACACGAGAAGGCTAGAGAGAACATAGAGAAGAAGACAAAGCGACGTCGAGCAAGCCAACAAGTGCCGAAGAAAGGTGGTTTTTGAAGAAGGCGATCTCGTTTGGGTACACCCGAGGAAGGAGCGGTTCCCAGCCGAGAGGAAGTCTAAGCTCATGCCAAGGATAGACGGTCCATTCCAAGTCGCTAAACGAATCAACGACAATGCCTATAAAATTGATCTCCGAGGTAAGTATTCCATTTCGGACTCGTTTAATGTTTCTGATTTGTCTCCGTATGTTGCGATTCGGATTTGAGGACAAATCCTTTTCAAGAGGGAGGGGATGATGTGATCATAGAGCCGAAGCCGGAACGGACATCGGCATCGACCACGACGGCTTCGACATCGGCATCGATCGCGTCGACACCGAACACAACGGCATCGACCACATTGACATCGGCATCGACCACATCGACATCGGCATCGACCACCTCGACATCGACCATACCGGCGCCCGACCATCGCGGACCGAGGAATCAAAAGGAGCAATTACGCGATCCAAAGCTAGGGAGTTAGCCAAAAACATTCAAACCACGATGATGGAGGAGGATGAAGCAGCCAAGAGCTACTTCAACGTTTTCAGCACGACAATCCGATCAAGACCAAGCTATGAAAGCTAAGCGGACTAGGTGTCTCGCTTGGCACTCTTTTTCCCACCGGGTTTTAACGAGGCCAAGAAGAACACCACGTCGTCCCTTAGTGATCATAGTTTGAAGAGCGTAAGAGACGAGGCGCTTAACACTACTCGTCGTTTTATCCGTTTGCAATTTCCTTTTTATCTTTGTACGCGATTTCCTTTTTGCGGATTTCCTTTTTGCAATTTCCTTTTTGTCTTTGCGCAACCCTAACGAGGAGAAGCAACTTGTGTTTTCCCTATAAAAGGGGTTGCGCCGCACAATGTCTTAGTCAGTCAAAACTTTTACAAAACTCTTCTTTGTTGCGACTCCTCCTTGCTCGGCGAACGGGCACGAATCTCTTCCAAGCTTCACGCTTACAAGAGCTTCTTCTATCCATCAAGCGAGATATCATCCCTTGCTTGAGTCGTTCATATTCCATCCTCACGTTCCTCCCCACCCATCCGCTGCTCCGTTCTTGACTTGTAATCCGCATCCACCTCCGCCCACACTACTCATCCACCGTCGTTCTTGCTTAGCCTTACCCGGAGGAGAGATCCGCCTGGTGGGATCCTATCACTCGGTAACACTCGACACTCTCGGTTACAAAATCTAGATCTGGAAAAAGGTGACATCTTTCATCCTAGATCTATCCGAGCTTGAACTTGTACAAAACAAGACAAGCCTTCTCGGTAAACCATGGAAGACTCCTTGTCCGGTTACCTTGAAAGGTATCAACTACCTACTATGGTCAAGAACCATGAAGATTGCACTTTGTGGCCGCGGCTATTGGAACCATATCCTTACTCGGCAAGACGCTCCTATTGAGTTCAACAACGAGCTCACAAATGACGATGAGAAATGGTTCCAACTAGACCAAAAGGTTCTTGGAATCATCCAAGGATCTCTTGAGCCGTCTATCTTGGAAGCCTATTCCTATTGTGAGAATGCCAAGTAGTTATGGGACACTCTCCAAACCGTCTACGGCAACACATCTAACTTAAGTCGTGTCTATGAAGTCAAGAAGGCTATCAACGACCTTAACCAAGAAGACACCGAGTTCACAAAGCATTTCGGAAAGTTTAGGTCTCTATGGGCTGAATTGGAGATGCTCCGTCCAAGCACTCTTGAACCAAAGGTGCTAAATGAACGAAGAGAGCAAGACAAGGTCTTTGGTTTGCTCCTAACACTCAACGGCAGCTACAAGGAGATTACCAAGCATCTTCTCCGAGCCGATACCCTACCAAACCTTGAAGAGGTGTGTGCTCAACTTCAAAGGGAACAAGGCTCCATTGAGCTCTTTGATGGCAAGAGGGAACTAGTAACCGCAAACAAGGTGGCCTTTAAACCGACGTCCAAGACTTATGAAGAAAGGAGGGCCTTGACGTGTGAACATTGCAAGAAGAAGGGCCACATCAAAGAGAAGTGTTGGATTTTACATCCTAACCTCAAGCCGGCCAAGTTCAAGGACGCCAAGGCCAACTACTCTCATGATGACTCGGCAAGTGTGCCAAGCTCAAGCTCAAGCAGACCAAACCATGGCAAGGAAGAGGAGTCTTCGGCCATTGTCCCTTACATGGATGAGTACGTGAGGAAGTCCGACCTTGACGCCCTCATCAAAGCCCTTAAGTGCTCCGGTATTTCACCCTTCTACTCCCTTAGTGCTCAAAATATAGACAATAAACCGTTTAAGCCTATTATTATTGATTCGGGTGCTTCTCATCATATGATTAGTAACTTGGACTTGATTAGTAATATTAAACCGGCTTTAGGGAATGTCATTATTGCAAATGGAAGTGAGATTCCTATAGAAGGATTAGGGAACTTTAAGTTGTTTGATAGAGATTCTCAAGCGCTTTACATGCCTAGTTTTACCTCAAACCTTATATCCGTGAAACGCATTGCTTATGATTTGAATTGCAATGTTATTTTTGGGCCTAATGATGTGATTTTTCAGGATATTAAGAGTAAGGAGATCATTGGGAAAGGGGCCACAAGAGGCGATCTCTATGTCCTTGAAGAAAACACCTCTAGTTCTTTTCTTTTTCATGCTTTTAAATCAGTTATAACCGAAGCAAACAATGTTATTTGGCATTTTAGACTTGGTCACCCTCATTTGAATGTGTTGAAAACTATTTTACCTAATGTGGTTTTTGATCATAAAACTTGTGAGGCTTGCATTTTAGGCAAACATTGTAGAACCGTTTTTTCAAAATCAAAAATGTGTTACAAACCATTTGAATTAGTCCACTCGGATGTTTGGTCCTCTCCTTGCAAATCTAGGGATAATCATAGCTATTTTGTCACATTCATAGATGAAAGCTCTAAATATACTTGGGTTACTCTTTTACAAACCAAAGATAGGGTATTAGAGGCTTTTAAAAACTTTCAAAACTATGTGACTAACCATTACAATGCTAAGATTAAAACTTTTAGGTCGGATAATGGGGGAGAGTACACAAGCCGAGCATTCAAAGAACACATAGCCAACCATGGGATCCTTCACCAAACCACATGTCCTTATACACCACAACAAAATGGTGTAGCCGAAAGAAAGAATAGGCATCTCATGGAGGTCACACGGTCAATGATGTTCCACATGAACATCCCAAAACGGTTTTGGTCGGATGGTGTTTTAACCGCATGTTATCTCATCAACCGAACCCCCACTCAAATCTTAAACAATCAATCTCCTTTTGAAGTGTTAAATAAGAGTAAGCCTTTTATTAACCATCTAAGAGTATTTGGTTGTGTTTGTTTTGTTTTTGTGCCTAGTGAACAAAGGAACAAGCTTGAAGCAAAAAGCATCAAGGCCATGTTCATAGGCTACTCAAACACACAAAGAGGATACAAGTGCTATGTACCCGAGACAAGAAGGGTAATAGTATCAAGAGATGTCAAGTTCCTTGAAGGCAAAAGCTTCTATGAAGACACCAATTGGGATAGTGTGAAGGACTTACCCGAGAAGGTCACGGATAGAGCTACAAGTCTAAGGAACCTAATGAAGAACCTTGGCATGAGTTTTGAAGAAGAACCAATCCAAGATTTACCGAACCAACAACCCACCCCTCTTGATCATGAGGGGGAGAACAATGAGCAAGTCCACTCCGAACCTCAAGAACCGAATGAGTCCGGGGGAGAACCAAATGCTCAACAACAAAATCCATCACAAGAAAACCACGTACATGCTCAAGAGGATCATGATCAAGAACTGGGTCAAGAAGCTAGTGAACCACCGGAGCCGGTTCTAAGAAGAAGTACTAGAGTGAAGAAGGATCCATCCAATTGGGTAAACACAAGGTTATACTTCAATAGCAAGGCGGTGTCTCATCCAACTCCAGCCGTATGCTCTCTTGCAAGCCTTCCTAAGGAACACCAAGCCTACATCACTTCCATGGATCAACATGTAATACCAAGAACTTATGAAGAAGCAATGAAGGAAGAAGTATGGGTCAATGCGGTGAAAGCCGAGAACAAAGCAATGGAAGACAATGAGACTTTTTATGAGACTGACCTTCCTCAAGGCAAGAGAACCGTGAGCTCAAGATACATCTTCACTATCAAGTATCATAGCAATGGTGAGATAGAAAGACAGTACAAAGCGCGGCTAGTGGCAAGAGGGTTTACACAAACTTATGGGGAAGACTACTTGGACACTTTTGCACCGGTTGCAAAGCTCCACACTGTAAGAGTTATCCTCTCATTGGCCACCAACCTCTCATGGGACTTGTACCAAATGGATGTCAAGAATGAATTCCTTCAAGGAGAGCTTGAAGAAGAAGTCTACATGACACCACCACCGGGTCTAGAAGAAACCATCACTCCGGGAAAGGTGTTGAGACTAAGGAAGGCTATCTATGGACTCAAGCAATCACCAAGAGCTTGGTACCATAAGCTTAGCTCAACCTTGATGGCAAAGGGATTCAAGAGATCTCATGTGGAACACACCCTATTCACCCGGACAAACGGAGAAGGTATAATAGTGGTCCTTGTCTATGTAGATGATATCATCATCTCCGGAAACAACAAGGAAGGTATCCATGACACTAAATTCTATTTAAAATCTAAGTTTGATATCAAAGATTTAGGGAAACTCAAGTACTTCCTTGGGATTGAAGTGTGTAGATCCGAAGAGGGTCTATTCCTTTCCCAAAGGAAGTACACACATGATCTTTTTAAGTGTTGTCAATATGACGGGTGTTAAGAAGGCTAAGACACCACTAGAAGAAGGATACAAGATTATCCAAGAAGGAAGTGGGGAAGACGAGCCATACACGGATCCTAAACTCTATAGACAAATGGTGGGCAAGCTCATCTATTTGACAATCACAAGACCGTACATATGCTTTGCCGTGACCCAAGTAGCACAACAAATGCAAAAGCCGAAGATACACCATTGGAAGATGCTAGAGAGAATCCTAAGCTATGTCAAGGAGACATCCAACTTGGGTATTTGGATGGGTTGCAACAAGAACACCGAGGTGATTGGGTATTGTGATGCGGATTATGCCGGAAACTTGGAAGATAGAAGATCCACTACGGGGTATTGCACATTCATTGGTGGGAACCTCGTCACATGGAAGACTAAGAAGCAAAAGATAGTCTCTTGCTCAACCGCCGAAGCCGAGTATAGAGCTATGAGATAGCTAACCCAAGAACTTATGTGGCTAAAGAACTTGCTAGGAGATTTGGGAGTCAAGATTGAAGGGCCAATGACTATGCATTGTGACAACCAAGCGACTATCCACATAGCATCTAACTCGGTCTTCCATGAGAGGACGAAACACATCGAAGTGGATTGTCACAAGGTTAGAGAACAAATGGTCAAAGGCACAATCCTACCATCCTTCACCAAGAGTCAAGATCAACTTGCGAACGTCTTCACCAAATCCGCAAGCTTGAAAGTTTGTGAGTCCATCCTACCTAGACTTGGACTCACAAGGGCTACCAAAGCCTAAGTCTCCAACCGCATAAGCTTGTACTCTTTTCCCTTAGGTGAGTTTTATCCCAAGAGGTTTTCTCACCAAGGTTTTAACTAGGCAAGGTTATGCGGGTTCCAAGCTTAGCCATTACATGAGGCTAAGCTTGCGGGGGAGTGTTAAAGAGACCAAGACATTGCCCGGACAAGTATTGTCCACCAAGGCAATGACCTAGCGTGTGACCGAAGTAGAATTCTCATGCTCTCTTGTTACCGTTACAAAGGAGTCAAAAGAATCAAGATACAAGAAGGAAGGATCTAGAAGAGAGCCATTGCAATTTGACCGTTGGCAAGTGAGAGTCACACAGTCCGTACAAGTCACGTGTGGACTTAAGGCAAGTGAGCCACACGCGTCAGTACAAGTCACGGGTCGCCTTAAGGAGGCGCGGCTACTCAAGGGATAGCGACGTGTGGCGCGGCTAACCGGGCAAGACAATGACCGATTTAGCATATTCCTTTGTTACTTGTTTTAGCCTTGTGTTTAAATAGGCGATATCTTTTGTAACATGACGTTAACACTTTTATCAATAATGAAACCGAATCTTGTTACTCTCTCTCTATTCTCTCTCTCTTGTTCTTGGTGTTCTTGTTAAGAACTCAAGAACTTCATTTACTAATCTCCCCTAATCTTTGAAATTCTAACAATAAGCACTCATGTTGAATGAAACTTGGTTTAGAGTCCTAGAAACGTGTTGTTAAATGTTTCATAAGTTTGTCAAACTTGTACAAAGCTCATTGAGACACTTATAAGCACTCATGTTGCATGAAACTTCGTTTAGAGTCCTAAAAACGCGTTGTTAGATGTTTCATAAGTTCGTCAATCTTGTACAAAGCTCATTGAGACGCTTATAAGCACTCATGTTGCATGAAACTTGGTTTAGAGTCATAGAAACCGCGTTGTTAGATGTTTCATAAGGTCGTCAAACTTGTACAAAGCTCATTGAGACACTTATAAGTACTCATGTTGCATGAAACTTGGCTTAGAGTCCTAGAAACCGCGATGTTAGATGTTTCGTAAGTTCGTCAAACCATTACAAAGCTCATTGAGACACTTATAAGCACTCATGTTGCATGAAACTTCGTTTAGAGTCCTAGAAACCGCGTTGTTAGATGTTTCATAAGTTCGTCAAACTAGTACAAAGCTCATTGAGACACATATAAGCACTTATGTTGCATGAAACTTGGTTTAGAGTCCTAGAAACCGCGTTGTTTGATGTTTCATATGTTCGTCAAACTTGTACAAAGCTCATTGAGACACTTATAAGCACTCATGTTGCATAAAACTTGGTTTAGAGTCCTAGAAACGCGTTGTTAGACGTTTCATAAATTCGTCAAACTAGTACAAAGCTCATTGAGACACTTATAAGCACTCATGTTGCATGAAACTTGGTTTCGAGTCCTAGAAACGCGTTGTTAGATGTTTCATAAGTTTGTCAAACTTGTACAAAGCTCATTGAGACACTTATAAGTACTCATGTTGCATGAAACTTGGCTTAGAGTCCTAGAAACCGCGATGTTAGATGTTTCGTAAGTTCGTCAAACCATTACAAAGCTTATTGAGACACTTATAAGCACTCATGTTGCATGAAATTTCGTTTAGAGTCCTAAAAACGCGTTGTTAGATGTTTCATAAGTTCGTCAATCTTGTACAAAGCTCATTGAGACGCTTATAAGCACTCATGTTGCATGAAACTTGGTTTAGAGTCCTAGAAACCGCGTTGTTAGATGTTTCATAAGGTCGTCAAACTTGTACAAAGCTCATTGAGACACTTATAAGTACTCATGTTGCATGAAACTTGGCTTAGAGTCCTAGAAACCGCGATGTTAGATGTTTCGTAAGTTCGTAAAACCATTACAAAGCTCATTGAGACACTTATAAGCACTCATGTTGCATGAAACTTCGTTTAGAGTCCTAGAAACCGCGTTGTTAGATGTTTCATAAGTTCGTCAAACTAGTACAAAGCTCATTGAGACACATATAAGCACTTATGTTGCATGAAACTTGGTTTAGAGTCCTAGAAACCGCGTTGTTTGCTGTTTCATATGTTCGTCAAACTTGTACAAAGCTCATTGAGACACTTATAAGCACTCATGTTGCATAAAACTTGGTTTAGAGTCCTAGAAACGCGTTGTTAGACGTTTCATAAGTTCGTCAAACTAGTACAAAGCTCATTGAGACACTTATAAGCACTCATGTTGCATGAAACTTGGTTTCGAGTCCTAGAAACGCGTTGTTAGATGTTTCATAAGTTTTTCAAACTTGTACAAAGCCCATTGAGACACTTATAAGCACTCATGTTGTATGAAACTTGGTTTAGAGTCCTAGAAACCGCGTTGTTAGATGTTTCATAAGTTCGTCAAACTAGTACAAAGCTCATTGAGACACTTATAAGCAATCATGTTGCATGAAACTTGGTTTTGGAGTCCTAGAAACGCGTTGTTAGATGTTTCATAAGTTCGTAAAACTTGTACAAAGCTCATTGAGACACTTATAAGCACTCATGTTGCATGAAACTTGGTTTAGAGTCCTAGAAACGCGCTGTTAGATGTTTCATAAGTTTGCCAAACTAGTACAAAGCTCATTGAGACACTTATAAGCAATTATGTTGTATGAAACTTGGTTTAGAGTCCTAGAAACGCGTTGTTAGATGTTTCATAAGTTCGTAAAACTTGTACAAAGCTCATTGAGACAATTATAAGCACTCATGTTGAATTAAACTTGGTTTAGAGTCCTAGAAACGCGTTGTTAGATGTTTCATAAGTTCGTCAAACTAGTAAAAAGCTCATTGAGACACTTATAAGCACTCATGTTGCATGAAACTTGGTTTAGAGTCCTAGAAACGCGTTGTTAGCTGTTTCATAAGTTCGTAAAACTAGTACAAAGCTCATTGACTTATAAGTACTCATTGTGCATGAAACTTTGTTTAGAGTCCTAGAAACGCGTTTTTAAATGTTTCATAAGTTTGTCAAACTTGTACAAAGCACATTGAGACACTTATAAGCACTCATGTTGCATGAAACTTCGTTTAGAGTCCTAGAAACGTGTTGTTAGATGTTTCATAAGTTCGTCAAACTAGTAAAAAGCTCATTGAGACACTTATAAGCACTCATGTTGCATGAAACTTGGTTTAGAGTCCTAAAAACGCGTTGTTAGATGTTTCATAAGTTCGTCAATCTTGTACAAAGCTCATTGAGACGCTTATAAGCACTCTTGTTGCATGAAACTTGGTTTAGAGTCCTAGAAACCGCGTTGTTAGATGTTTCATAAGGTCGTCAAACTTGTACAAAGCTCATTGAGACACTTATAAGTACTCATGTTACATGAAACTTGGCTTAGAGTCCTAGAAACCGCGTTGGTAGATGTTTCATAAGTTCGTCAAACCATTACAAAGCTCATTGAGACACATATAAGCACTTATGTTGCATGAAACTTGGTTTAGAGTCCTAGAAACCACGTTGTTAGCTGTTTCATATGTTCGTCAAACTTGTACAAAGCTCATTGAGACACTTATAAGCACTCATGTTGCATGAAACTTCGTTTAGAGTCCTAGAAACCGCGTTGTTAGATGTTTCATAAGTTCGTCAAACTAGTACAAAGCTCATTGAGACACATATAAGCACTTATGTTGCATGAAACTTGGTTTAGAGTCCTAGAAACCGCGTTGTTTGCTGTTTCATATGTTCGTCAAACTTGTACAAAGCTCATTGAGACACTTATAAGCACTCATGTTGCATAAAACTTGGTTTAGAGTCCTAGAAACGCGTTGTTAGACGTTTCATAAATTCGTCAAACTAGTACAAAGCTCATTGAGACACTTATAAGCACTCATGTTGCATGAAACTTGGTTTCGAGTCCTAGAAACGCGTTGTTAGATGTTTCATAAGTTTGTCAAACTTGTACAAAGCTCATTGAGACACTTATAAGTACTCATGTTGCATGAAACTTGGCTTAGAGTCCTAGAAACCGCGATGTTAGATGTTTCGTAAGTTCGTCAAACCATTACAAAGCTCATTGAGACACTTATAAGCACTCATGTTGCATGAAATTTCGTTTAGAGTCCTAAAAACGCGTTGTTAGATGTTTCATAAGTTCGTCAATCTTGTACAAAGCTCATTGAGACGCTTATAAGCACTCATATTGCATGAAACTTGGTTTAGAGTCCTAGAAACCGCGTTGTTAGATGTTTCATAAGGTCGTCAAACTTGTACAAAGCTCATTGAGACACTTATAAGTACTCATGTTGCATGAAACTTGGCTTAGAGTCCTAGAAACCGCGATGTTAGATGTTTCGTAAGTTCGTCAAACCATTACAAAGCTCATTGAGACACTTATAAGCACTCATGTTGCATGAAACTTCGTTTAGAGTCCTAGAAACCGCGTTGTTAGATGTTTCATAAGTTCGTCAAACTAGTACAAAGCTCATTGAGACACATATAAGCACTTATGTTGCATGAAACTTGGTTTAGAGTCCTAGAAACCGCGTTGTTTGCTGTTTCATATGTTCGTCAAACTTGTACAAAGCTCATTGAGACACTTATAAGCACTCATGTTGCATAAAACTTGGTTTAGAGTCCTAGAAACGCGTTGTTAGACGTTTCATAAGTTCGTCAAACTAGTACAAAGCTCATTGAGACACTTATAAGCACTCATGTTGCATGAAACTTGGTTTCGAGTCCTAGAAACGCGTTGTTAGATGTTTCATAAGTTTGTCAAACTTGTACAAAGCCCATTGAGACACTTATAAGCACTCATGTTGTATGAAACTTGGTTTAGAGTCCTAGAAACCGCGTTGTTAGATGTTTCATAAGTTCGTCAAACTAGTACAAAGCTCATTGAGACACTTATAAGCAATCATGTTGCATGAAACTTGGTTTAGAGTCCTAGAAACGCGTTGTTAGATGTTTCATAAGTTCGTAAAACTTGTACAAAGCTCATTGAGACACTTATAAGCACTCATGTTGCATGAAACTTGGTTTAGAGTCCTAGAAACGCGCTGTTAGATGTTTCATAAGTTTGCCAAACTAGTACAAAGCTCATTGAGACACTTATAAGCAATTATGTTGTATGAAACTTGGTTTAGAGTCCTAGAAACGCGTTGTTAGATGTTTCATAAGTTCGTAAAACTTGTACAAAGCTCATTGAGACAATTATAAGCACTCATGTTGAATTAAACTTGGTTTAGAGTCCTAGAAACGCGTTGTTAGATGTTTCATAAGTTCGTCAAACTAGTAAAAAGCTCATTGAGACACTTATAAGCACTCATGTTGCATGAAACTTGTTTTAGAGTCCTAGAAACGCGTTGTTAGCTGTTTCATAAGTTCGTAAAACTAGTACAAAGCTCATTGACTTATAAGTACTCATTGTGCATGAAACTTTGTTTAGAGTCCTAGAAACGCGTTTTTAAATGTTTCATAAGTTTGTCAAACTTGTACAAAGCACATTGAGACACTTATAAGCACTCATGTTGCATGAAACTTCGTTTAGAGTCCTAGAAACGCGTTGTTAGATGTTTCATAAGTTCGTCAAACTAGTAAAAAGCTCATTGAGACACTTATAAGCACTCATGTTGCATGAAACTTGGTTTAGAGTCCTAAAAACGCGTTGTTAGATGTTTCATAAGTTCGTCAATCTTGTACAAAGCTCATTGAGACGCTTATAAGCACTCTTGTTGCATGAAAATTGGTTTAGAGTCCTAGAAACCGCGTTGTTAGATGTTTCATAAGGTCGTCAAACTTGTACAAAGCTCATTGAGACACTTATAAGTACTCATGTTACATGAAACTTGGCTTAGAGTCCTAGAAACCGCGTTGGTAGATGTTTCATAAGTTCGTCAAACCATTACAAAGCTCATTGAGACACATATAAGCACTTATGTTGCATGAAACTTGGTTTAGAGTCCTAGAAACCACGTTGTTAGCTGTTTCATATGTTAGTCAAACTTGTACAAAGCTCATTGAGACACTTATGAGCACTCATGTTGCATGAAACTTGGTTTAGAGTCCTAGAAACGCGTTGTTAGATGTTTCATAAGTTCGTCAAACTAGTACAAATCTCATTGAGACACTTATAAGCACTCATGTTGCATGAAACTTGGTTTGTAGTCCTAGAAACGCGTTGTTAGATGTTTCATAAGTTCGTCAAACTTGTACAAAGCTCATTGAGACACTTATAAGCACTCATGTTGCATGAAACTTGGTTTAGAGTCCTAGAAACGCGTTGTTAGATGTTTCATAAGTTTGCCAAACTAGTACAAAGCTCATTGAGACACTTATAAGCAATCATGTTGTATGAAACTTGGTTTAGAGTCCTAGAAACGCGTTGTTAGATGTTTCATAAGTTCGTAAAACTTGTACAAAGCTCATTGAGACACTTATAAGCAGTCATGTTGAATTAAACTTGGTTTAGAGTCCTAGAAACGCGTTGTTAGATGTTTCATAAGTTCGTCAAACTAGTAAAAAGCACATTGAGACACTTATCAGCCCTCATGTTGCATGAAACTTGGTTTAGATTCCTAGAAACGCGTTGTTAGATGTTTCATAAGTTCGTCAAACTAGTACAAAGCTCATTGAGACACTTATAATCACTCATGTTGTATGAAACTTGGTTTAGAGTCCTAGAAACCGTGTTGTTAGATGTTTCATAAGTTCGTCAAACTAGTACAAATCTCATTGAGACACTTATAAGCACTCATGTTGCATGAAACTTGGTTTAGAGTCCTAGAAACCGCGTTGTTAGATGCCGCGTTGTTAGTGTTTCATATGTTCGTCAAACTTGTACAAAGCTCATTGAGACACTTATAATCACTCATGTTGTATGAAACTTGGTTTAGAGTCCTAGAAACCGTGTTGTTAGATGTTTCATAATTTCGTCAAACTAGTACAAATCTCATTGAGACACTTATAAGCACTCATGTTGCATGAAACATGGTTTAGAGTCCTAGAAACCGTGTTGTTAGCTGTTTCATAAGTTCGTCAAACTAGTACAAATCTCATTGAGACACTTATAAGCACTCATGTTGTATGAAATTTGGTTTAGAGTCCTAGAAACTGTGTTGTTAGATGTTTCATAAGTTCGTCAAACTAGTACAAAGCTCATTGAGACACTTATAAGCACTCATGTTGCATGAAACTTGGTTTAGAGTCTTAGAAACGCGTTGTTAGATGTTTCATAAGTTCGTCAAACTTGTACAAAGCTCATTGAGACACTTATTATTAAGACTAATGATAACCTACAAAGGCATTAGATCAAGATACATCAAAGAAGGGAAAAGTGTAGTTGAGGCGTGTAGTCGGCTAATATAGTTGAGTCATGTAGTCGACTACATCGCAAGACTAAAGAGCCGTTAGAGCTATGGACCAATGGAATCAAGAGAGGGAAAATATAGTTGAGGCGTGTAGTCGACTAATGTAGTTGAGTCATGTAGTCGACTACATCGCAAGACTAAAGAGCCGTTAGAGAATTCAAATTTGAATTCTAGCCGTTGGAGACTTCTCTTGTTGTATCTTTTCTTTATATAAGTGTGATAAACTCTTGTAAAACCTTCAAGGAGGTGGTTCCTCTTTCAATATACTAAAATACACTTTCTCTCACATAATCTCTCTCTTTCTATTCTCAAATACTCTCTCCATACACTCAAGAACCAAGCAACCTTGCTTCGCTTCTATACACTCAAGATCCGAGCCTAACCAACTCGGATCTATACACTAATCTCTCCGAAATCCAACATGGTATCAGAGCAAAGCTCTTGAGACCCATAGGTAAGTTGCTTCCGCCATTCTCCTCTCTTTTATTTGCTTATAGACACAAGGATCTAGAGGAGAAGAAGAATGGCCAAGATCCGCTTGTTAAAAGCATTAATGGTCTTGGTGAATCAATTCTCCTCTTAGGAAGTGAACCATGATCTCTTTGTCTCTTAATGAGTAAAGAGACATGTTGAATCCAAGTTCCTTTCAAGAACAATTCAATCAAAACCGAATCATAGTGAGCATAAATCAATGGATTTAGCTACATGATGTTTTTGGTTGAGTTGTTCTTAAAGATCCTTGTTAGGCCGAAAGTTGTGGATGAGAACCATTGTTTCCTCACTCTTATGAGTTTAAAAGGAACCTTGATGAATCCAAAATCCATCTAACTTAGGCATTAGGCAATGACCAAGTATTCAAAGCATAAAGCTTGAAACTTGTGAGCTAAAGAGTGAGAGAACCATGCTCATTGATTCTTTAAGAACAATGCCTTGTTGAATCCGAAACTCTATGCTTTTCTTAAGATACAAAGATAAAAGGATGAGATCCATGATTCGCCATGAGCGATAAGTGTTGTATCCAAATTCGAAGATAATTACTTCATCTTTGTAAGGCCGAAAGCGAGAGGATGAGAACCATGGTCTCCCCACTCTTATGAGTCCAAGGGAACCTTGATGAATCCAAATCCGACTACGCTAAGGCATTAAGCGATGAACAAGAACCTCAAAGCTCAAAGCTTGAGACTTGTGAGCTAAAGGTATGAGAACCTTTCTTGTGTATCTTATGAGAATACAAGATAGTTGAATCCATAACCTCCTGTTTATTTTGAAAATTCATGAGCATGTAATTTCAAATGTTTTAGTATGTGCTCATGTGTGTCCGAATTTTAAATCTCCAAGACTCAGATGTTATGTAGTCATGTGACATAGTCGACTACATGTATCAACTATGTTGTGATGTAGTCGACTATATGTTGCCAACAACTATACATCTAAGTCTTGTTTCTTGTTTCTTGTTTAAGTCTTTTAAAGATCTAGGATACAAGGTCCACTTATGTATTTGTCTAAGACCAAATCACTAGTCCTTGTTTGGTAAAGTGGTTTGAATCTTGGTGAAATACTAAGTGATTTTAAAACCTTGGTTAATCCAAAAGATCTTCGTTTTTCACAAAGAGTAGGAACCAAAGGCCCGCTTGTGATTAAGCAATTAAGGTCTTAAGGATTCCAAAGCTCCTTAGAGGAAAGAGAACCGAGCATCCTTAAGTGTTTGATAACACCGTGAGCTTGATGAATCTCTTAGTCCCTCGGATAACATAAGTCTAAGAAGAGATCCATGACTACTTAAAAGGTGATACTTTAAAGGGTCATGATGAATCCATCTTTAGACTAATGGGGAAATGATTCGTTACTTTAACATCTATATAAGGTGAAGAATGGAATGATGATCTATGTTTGTTTGTCATAAACCGCCTATGGGCATGTAAGTTTATGATACAAGATGAGTAACTAGCTATGAAAGCATTTAAGTTACAATGAATCTTGTTGGTGTGTTCCTAAGACCAAGATCCGCCTTTGTGCACTTAAGATCCTGGTCCCTTTAATTTCAAAATGGCAAGAAGCCATTTGCAAAAGACTCTTGTTGCTAAACCTTCTTCATGTGTAGGTATTAAGCTATTAAGAGCATTTCATAAGGGAAGTCATAAACTCAATCATAGACTAACCAAATAAAGGTGCTCTAAGAGTGTAATGACTCTCCCATATGACCATCTACTCAAGGACTTAACCGAAAAAGGCCATTTCTAAACCCTCTTTACTCCCTTATTTATATTATTAGATACTTGTCTAAGTGTTCATGTGTGCTTGAAATTGTTATATGCCTTAGATCACTTAGAAATTTGTTTGTCAATTTCAAAACTATAAGACCGAAACTTGAACTTGTTAAGGTGCATACTATACTCGGGTTTAATCAAAAGACATAGGGAACATCTTGAACTATTGTCTTAAACTCTTCCTTGCATTCTTGCTTGTACTTGTGAATGGTTAATCAATAGTTTGTAAATTGTTAAAGGTTATTATCTTGTGCCGGTTAGTCATGAAATTTAAATCAATTTTTATCTTTGGTATGATGTAGGATCATCATGTCTAAAGATTGAAAGAGATCATCATGAAAACCCCTAAGCATAAAGAAGTAACAAAGAAGTGCTAAAGAGAAAAGAAGTAAAGAGAAGAATGAAAGAAGCCATGAATGGTGTCCAAAGGAAAAGATGAGAAACCTTTCTCATGAAGCTTGTGAAGAACAAAGTCGAGAAAGGGAAATAGTTCATGCATTCCATCTTAATCATGAAGGGGGAGAAGAAGTGTTAAATCACACAACTCTTCATGATCAAATGGAAGCCAATCACCGCTACCACCAAACTTAGGCAAAGCATCTCAACCAAGAATGCAAAAGCCTCCTCAATTCATCATCACTCGGCCAAACTCGTCAAAGGGAAAGGTCAAACCATCTACCACCAAATCATCTACCACCAAACTTAGGCAAAGCATCTCAACCATGAATGCAAAAGCTTCCTCATTCACTCTCGGCCAAATCTTCTACAAGAGCAAGCCGATCCATCTTATCATCAACATTTGGTCAAGATCTAGCAAGTCAAAGACCTCCATTCAACCACCAACAAACCCGGCCAAAGTATCAAGAAGGACTAAGTCTTCACTACCACCAATCCGGCTATGTATTGACTAAAGTACCAATAAGGACGAAGTCAATACAAAGCTCTCACTCTCGGCTAAAGTACCAAGAAGGACGAAGCCTCCACAACCAATCCATTTCGACTTAAGTACCAAAAAGATACAAGGCCAAAGTTTCTTTAGAACCAAGAAGAACCATCATTTGGCTAAATGCACTTGGAGAATGCTAAAGTGTCCCAAGATGTAAAGAGCTCTCATCAATCATTCGGTCAAGCCTCTACAAGAAGTAAGACCATCATCATCATCAACACTAGGCTCGGCCAAGTACATGGCAAAGACTAAACCGAGCCATTCATGTCCTAGAAAGAGACCGATGAATCAACATGACCAATCGGCTCTACTCACTATCGGCCAAAGCAACTACCAAGTGCAAGGCCTAATCTTGTTACTCGGCTTATGCATCTATCAAGAGATAAGCCAAAATACTCCGACAAATCCTTCTTCCAACCGCACAAAGAAGAAAGCAAGACTTCAAGAAGAAGCCAAAGCTCAAACCTAGATGCGACTACAAGGACAAGTCATTCCTCTACAAACTAAAGGCTGTCCCTAAACCCTCTCTTTAACATACTTAATAGGAATCATTAGACTAGAACTAAACCTCATTATCTTGTTTAAGTCTATGGTCAATCACTTGCTAAAAAGGAATTGCTTAAATCAATGTTCTAAATTGACTTTAGATTAAGCTTATCCTTATCCAAATTGTCTTTACTAAGTCTTAATTTCCTTGGATCCTTGAAGGTTCAAAGAAGTGGTAGACCAAAGGCAAGAAGGAAGTCTCAAAGAAGAAACAAAAGAAAAGGAAAGGAAGTCACTATGTTTTTGTCAAGTCCATCCACACCCAAGCTTGTGAAGAACAAAGCCGTGGATAGGAATCAAATCAAAGTCTCACACCAAAGTTTGTGAAGAACAAACCGTGAAGACCAAATCAAGTATCCAAAGAACCCTCATTGAAGAACACGACAAAGTCAAGAAGATCAAACCGGTTCTATCTTAAGGGGGAGTTTCGGCCAAGTCAAGAAGATAAATGCCAAGATTAAGAAGACCCCTATTGCAAAGACTTACACTCTTTTTCCCTTAGTAATGCTTTTATCCCAAGTGGTTTTGCTTACTAAGGGTTTTAATGAGGTTTGTTTAGCAATGTCCAATCTTAGCCATTTCATTGGGCTAAGCTTGAGGGGGAGTATTAAGACTAATGATAACCTACAAAGGCATTAGATCAAGATACATCAAAGAAGGGAAAAGTGTAGTTGAGGCGTGTAGTCGGCTAATATAGTTGAGTCATGTAGTCGACTACATCGCAAGACTAAAGAGCCGTTAGAGCTATGGACCAATGGAATCAAGAGAGGGAAAATATAGTTGAGGCGTGTAGTCGACTAATGTAGTTGAGTCATGTAGTCGACTACATCGCAAGACTAAAGAGCCGTTAGAGAATTCAAATTTGAATTCTAGCCGTTGGAGACTTCTCTTGTTGTATCTTTTCTTTATATAAGTGTGATAAACTCTTGTAAAACCTTCAAGGAGGTGGTTCCTCTTTCAATATACTAAAATACACTTTCTCTCACATAATCTCTCTCTTTCTATTCTCAAATACTCTCTCCATACACTCAAGAACCAAGCAACCTTGCTTCGCTTCTATACACTCAAGATCCGAGCCTAACCAACTCGGATCTATACACTAATCTCTCCGAAATCCAACACTTATAAGCACTCATGTTGCTTGAAACTTGGTTTAGAGTCCTAGAAACGTGTTGTTAGATGTTTCATAAGTTCGTCAAACTTATACAAAGCCCATTGAGACACTTATAAGCACTCATGTTGTGTAAAACTTGGTTTAGAGTCCTAGAAACCGCATTGTTAGATGTTTCATAAGTTCGTCAAACTAGTACAAAGCTCATTGAGACACTTATAAGCACTCATGTTGCATGAAACTTGGTTTAGAGTCCTAGAAACGCGTTGTTAGATGTTTCATAAGTTCGTCAAACTTGTACAAAGCTCATTGAGACACTTATAAGCACTCATGTTGCATGAAACTTGGTTTAGAGTCCTAGAAACCACGTTGTTAGATGTTTCATAAGTTTGTAAAACTTGTACAAAGCTCATTGAGACACTTATAAGCACTCATGTTGAATCAAACTTGGTTTAGAGTCTTAGAAACGCGTTGTTAGATGTTTCATAAGTTCGTCAAACTAGTACAAAGCCCATTGAGACACTTATAAGCACTCATGTTGTATGAAACTTGGTTTAGAGTCCTAGAATCGCGTTGTTAGATGTTTCATAAGTTCGTCAAACAAGTACAAAGCTCATTGAGACACTTATAAGCACTCATGTTGCATGAAACTTGGTTTAGAGTCCTAGAAACGCGTTGTTAGATGTTTCATAAGTTCGTCAAACTTGTACAAAGCTCATTGAGACACTTATAAGCACTCATGTTGCATGAAACTTCGTTTAGAGTCCTAGAAACGCGTTGTTAGATGTTTCATAAGTTCGTCAAACTAGTACAAAGCTCATTGAGACACTTATAAGCAATCATGTTGTATGAAACTTGATTTAGAGTCCTAGAAACGCGTTGTTAGATGTTTCATAAGTTCGTACAACTTGTACAAAGCTCATTGAGACACTTATAAGCACTCATGTTGAATTAAACTTGGTTTAGAGTCCTAGAAACGCGTTGTTAGATGTTTCATAAGTTCGTCAAACTAGTACAAATCTCATTGAGACACTTATAAGCACTCATGTTGCATGAAACTTGGTTTAGAATCTTAGAAACCGCGTTGTTAGATGTTTCATAAATTCTTCAAACTAGTATAAAGCTCATTGAGACACTTATAAGCACACATGTTGCATGAAACTTGGTTTAGAGTCCTAGAAACGCGTTGTTAGATGTTTCATAAGTTCGTAAAACTTGTACAAAGCTCATTGAGACACATATAAGCACTCATGTTGCATGAAACTTGGTTTAGAGTCCTAGAAACGCGTTGTTAGATGTTTCATAAGTTAGTCAAACTAGTACAAAGCTCATTGAGACACTTATAAACACTCATGTTGCATGAAACTTGGTTTAGAGTCCTAGAAACGCGTTGTTGGACGTTTCATAAGTTCGTAAAACCTAATACAATGCTCATTGAGACACTTATAAGCACTCATGTTGAATGAAATTTGGTTTAGAGTCCTAGAAATACATTGTTAGATGTTTCATAAGTTCGTAAAACTTGTACAAAGGTCATTGAGACACTTATAAGCACTCATGTTGTATGAAACTTGGTTTAGAGTCCTAGAAACGCGCTGTTAGATGTTTCATAAGTTTGCCAAACTAGTACAAAGCTCATTGAGACACTTATAAGCAATTATGTTGTATGAAACTTGGTTTAGAGTCCTAGAAACGCGTTGTTAGATGTTTCATAAGTTCGTAAAACTTGTACAAAGCTCATTGAGACAATTATAAGCACTCATGTTGAATTAAACTTGGTTTAGAGTCCTAGAAACGCGTTGTTAGATGTTTCATAAGTTCGTCAAACTAGTAAAAAGCTCATTGAGACACTTATAAGCACTCATGTTGCATGAAACTTGTTTTAGAGTCCTAGAAACGCGTTGTTAGCTGTTTCATAAGTTCGTAAAACTAGTACAAAGCTCATTGACTTATAAGTACTCATTGTGCATGAAACTTTGTTTAGAGTCCTAGAAACGCGTTTTTAAATGTTTCATAAGTTTGTCAAACTTGTACAAAGCACATTGAGACACTTATAAGCACTCATGTTGCATGAAACTTCGTTTAGAGTCCTAGAAACGCGTTGTTAGATGTTTCATAAGTTCGTCAAACTAGTAAAAAGCTCATTGAGACACTTATAAGCACTCATGTTGCATGAAACTTGGTTTAGAGTCCTAAAAACGCGTTGTTAGATGTTTCATAAGTTCGTCAATCTTGTACAAAGCTCATTGAGACGCTTATAAGCACTCTTGTTGCATGAAACTTGGTTTAGAGTCCTAGAAACCGCGTTGTTAGATGTTTCATAAGGTCGTCAAACTTGTACAAAGCTCATTGAGACACTTATAAGTACTCATGTTACATGAAACTTGGCTTAGAGTCCTAGAAACCGCGTTGGTAGATGTTTCATAAGTTCGTCAAACCATTACAAAGCTCATTGAGACACATATAAGCACTTATGTTGCATGAAACTTGGTTTAGAGTCCTAGAAACCACGTTGTTAGCTGTTTCATATGTTCGTCAAACTTGTACAAAGCTCATTGAGACACTTATAAGCACTCATGTTGCATGAAACTTGGTTTAGAGTCCTAGAAACGCGTTGTTAGATGTTTCATAAGTTCGTCAAACTAGTACAAATCTCATTGAGACACTTATAAGCACTCATGTTGCATGAAACTTGGTTTGTAGTCCTAGAAACGCGTTGTTAGATGTTTCATAAGTTCGTCAAACTAGTACAAAGCTCATTGAGACACTTATAAGCACTCATGTTGCATGAAACTTGGTTTGTAGTCCTAGAAACGCGTTGTTAGATGTTTCATAAGTTCGTCAAACTAGTACAAAGCTCATTGAGACACTTATAAGCACTCATGTTGCATGAAACTTGGTTTAGAGTCCTAGAAACGCGTTGTTAGATGTTTCATAAGTTTGTCAAACTAGTACAAAGCTCATTGAGACACTTATAAGCAATCATGTTGTATGAAACTTGGTTTAGAGTCCTAGAAACGCGTTGTTAGATGTTTCATAAGTTCGTAAAACTTGTACAAAGCTCATTGAGACACTTATAAGCAAATCATGTTGAATTAAACTTGGTTTAGAGTCCTAGAAACGCGTTGTTAGATGTTTCATAAGTTCGTCAAACTAGTAAAAAGCACATTGAGACACTTATCAGCCCTCATGTTGCATGAAACTTGGTTTAGATTCCTAGAAACGCGTTGTTAGATGTTTCATAAGTTCGTCAAACTAGTACAAAGCTCATTGAGACACTTATAATCACTCATGTTGTATGAAACTTGGTTTAGAGTCCTAGAAACCGTGTTGTTAGATGTTTCATAAGTTCGTCAAACTAGTACAAATCTCATTGAGACACTTATAAGCACTCATGTTGCATGAAACTTGGTTTAGAGTCCTAGAAACCGCGTTGTTAGATGCCGCGTTGTTAGCTGTTTCATATGTTCGTCAAACTTGTACAAAGCTCATTGAGACACTTATAATCACTCATGTTGTATGAAACTTGGTTTAGAGTCCTAGAAACCGTGTTGTTAGATGTTTCATAATTTCGTCAAACTAGTACAAATCTCATTGAGACACTTATAAGCACTCATGTTGCATGAAACTTGGTTTAGAGTCCTAGAAACCGTGTTGTTAGCTGTTTCATAAGTTCGTCAAACTAGTACAAATCTCATTGAGACACTTATAAGCACTCATGTTGTATGAAATTTGGTTTAGAGTCCTAGAAACTCGTGTTGTTAGATGTTTCATAAGTTCGTCAAACTAGTACAAAGCTCATTGAGACACTTATAAGCACTCATGTTGCATGAAACTTGGTTTAGAGTCCTAGAAACGCGTTGTTAGATGTTTCATAAGTTCGTCAAACTTGTACAAAGCTCATTGAGACACTTATAAGCACTCATGTTGCTTGAAACTTGGTTTAGAGTCCTAGAAACGTGTTGTTAGATGTTTCATAAGTTCGTCAAACTTATACAAAGCCCATTGAGACACTTATAAGCACTCATGTTGTGTAAAACTTGGTTTAGAGTCCTAGAAACCGCGTTGTTAGATGTTTCATAAGTTCGTCAAACTAGTACAAAGCTCATTGAGACACTTATAAGCACTCATGTTGCATGAAACTTGGTTTAGAGTCCTAGAAACGCGTTGTTAGATGTTTCATAAGTTCGTCAAACTTGTACAAAGCTCATTGAGACACTTATAAGCACTCATGTTGCATGAAACTTGGTTTAGAGTCCTAGAAACCACGTTGTTAGATGTTTCATAAGTTTGTAAAACTTGTACAAAGCTCATTGAGACACTTATAAGCACTCATGTTGAATCAAACTTGGTTTAGAGTCTTAGAAACACGTTGTTAGATGTTTCATAAGTTCGTCAAACTAGTACAAAGCCCATTGAGACACTTATAAGCACTCATGTTGTATGAAACTTGGTTTAGAGTCCTAGAATCGCGTTGTTAGATGTTTCATAAGTTCGTCAAACAAGTACAAAGCTCATTGAGACACTTATAAGCACTCATGTTGCATGAAACTTGGTTTAGAGTCCTAGAAACGCGTTGTTAGATGTTTCATAAGTTCGTCAAACTTGTACAAAGCTCATTGAGACACTTATAAGCACTCATGTTGCATGAAACTTCGTTTAGAGTCCTAGAAACGCGTTGTTAGATGTTTCATAAGTTCGTCAAACTAGTACAAAGCTCATTGAGACACTTATAAGCAATCATGTTGTATGAAACTTGATTTAGAGTCCTAGAAACGCGTTGTTAGATGTTTCATAAGTTCGTACAACTTGTACAAAGCTCATTGAGACACTTATAAGCACTCATGTTGAATTAAACTTGGTTTAGAGTCCTAGAAACGCGTTGTTAGATGTTTCATAAGTTCGTCAAACTAGTACAAATCTCATTGAGACACTTATAAGCACTCATGTTGCATGAAACTTGGTTTAGAATCTTAGAAACCGCGTTGTTAGATGTTTCATAAATTCTTCAAACTAGTATAAAGCTCATTGAGACACTTATAAGCACACATGTTGCATGAAACTTGGTTTAGAGTCCTAGAAACGCGTTGTTAGATGTTTCATAAGTTCGTAAAACTTGTACAAAGCTCATTGAGACACATATAAGCACTCATGTTGCATGAAACTTGGTTTAGAGTCCTAGAAACGCGTTGTTAGATGTTTCATAAGTTAGTCAAACTAGTACAAAGCTCATTGAGACACTTATAAACACTCATGTTGCATGAAACTTGGTTTAGAGTCCTAGAAACGCGTTGTTGGACGTTTCATAAGTTCGTAAAACCTAATACAAAGCTCATTGAGACACTTATAAGCACTCATGTTGAATGAAATTTGGTTTAGAGTCCTAGAAATACATTGTTAGATGTTTCATAAGTTCGTAAAACTTGTACAAAGGTCATTGAGACACTTATAAGCACTCATGTTGTATGAAACTTGGTTTAGAGTCCTAGAAACGCCTTGTTAAAAGTTTTATAAGTTCGTCAAAATAGTACAAAGCTAATTGAGACACTTATAAGCATTCATGTTGCATGAAACTTAGTTTAGAATCCTAGAAACGCGTTGGTAGACGTTTCATAAATTCGTAAAACTAGTAAAAAGCTCATTGAGACACTTATAAGCACTCATGTTGCATGAAACTTGGTTTAGAGTACTAGAAACGCGTTGTTAGATGTTTCATAAGTTCGTAAAATTTCTACAAATCTCATTGAGACACTTATAAGTACTCATGTTGCATGAAACTTGGTTTAGAGTCCTAGAAACGCGTTGTTAGATGTTTCATAAGTTTGTCAAACTAGTACAAAGCTCATTGAGACACTTATAAGCACTCATGTTGCATGAAATTTCGTTAGAGTCTTAGAAACAGCGTTCTTAGATGTTTCATAAGTTCGTCAAACTAGTACAAAGCTCATTGAGACACATATAAGCACTCATGTTTCATGAAACTTGGTTTAGAGTCCTTGAAACGTGTTGTTAGATGTTTCATAAGTTCGTCAAACTAGTACAAAGCTCATTGAGACACTTATAATCACGCATGTTGCATGAAACTTGGTTTAGAGTCCTAGAAACCGCGTTGTTAGATGTTTCATAAGTTCGTCAAACTAGTACAAAGCTCATTGACTTATTAGCACTCATGTTGCATGAAATTTTGTTTAGAGTCATAGAAACCGCGTTGTTAGATGTTTCATAAGTTCGTCAAACTAGTACAAAGCTCATTGAGACACTTATAAGCACTCATGTTGCATGAAACTTCGTTAGAGTCTTAGAAACCGCGTTCTTAGATGTTTCATAAGTTCGTCAAACTAGTACAAAGATCATTGAGACACATATAAGCACTCATGTTGCATGAAACTTGGTTTAGAGTCCTAGAAACGCGTTGTTAGATGTTTCATAAGTTAGTCAAACTAGTACAAAGCTCATTGAGACACATATAAACACTCATGTTGCATGAAACTTGGTTTAGAGTCCTAGAAATGCGTTGTTGGACGTTTCATAAGTTCGTAAAACTAGTACAAAGCTCATTGAGACACTTATAAGCACTCATGTTGAATGAAATTTGGTTTAGAGTCCTTGAAATGCGTTGTTAGATGTTTCATAAGTTCGTAAAACTTGTACAAAGCTCATTGAGACACTTATAAGCACTCATGTTGTATGAAACTTGGTTTAGAGTCCTAGAAACGCCTTGTTAAAAGTTTCATAAGTTCGTCAAAATAGTACAAAGCTAATTGAGACACTTATAAGCATTCATGTTGCATGAAACTTAGTTTAGAATCCTAGAAACGCGTTGGTAGACGTTTCATAAATTCGTAAAACTAGTAAAAAGCTCATCGAGACACTTATAAGCACTCATGTTGCATAAAACTTGGTTTAGAGTACTAGAAACGCGTTGTTAGATGTTTCATAAGTTCGTCAAACTAGTACAAATCTCATTGAGACACTTATAAGCACTCATGTTGCATGAAACTTGGTTTAGAGTCCTAGAAACGCGTTGTTAGATGTTTCATAAGTTTGTCAAACTAGTACAAAGCTCATTGAGACACTTATAAGCACTCATGTTGCATGAAACTTCGTTAGAGTCTTAGAAACAGCGTTTTTAGATGTTTCATAAGTTCGTCAAACTAGTAGAAAGCTCATTAAGACACATATAAGCACTCATGTTGCATGAAACTTGGTTTAGAGTCCTAGAAACGCGTTGTTAGATGTTTCATAAGTTTGTCAAACTAGTACAAAGCTCATTGAGACACTTATAAGCACTCATGTTGCATGAAACTTCGTTAGAGTCTTAGAAACAGCGTTTTTAGATGTTTCATAAATTCGTAAAACTAGTAAAAAGCTCATTGAGACACTTATAAGCACTCATGTTGCATGAAACTTGGTTTAGAGTACTAGAAACGCGTTGTTAGATGTTTCATAAGTTCGTAAAATTTCTACAAAGCTCATTGAGACACTTATAAGTACTCATGTTGCATGAAACTTGGTTTAGAGTCCTAGAAACGCGTTGTTAGATGTTTCATAAGTTTGTCAAACTAGTACAAAGCTCATTGAGACACTTATAAGCACTCATGTTGCATGAAACTTCGTTAGAGTCTTAGAAACAGCGTTCTTAGATGTTTCATAAGTTCGTCAAACTAGTACAAAGCTCATTGAGACACATATAAGCACTCATGTTTCATGAAACTTGGTTTAGAGTCCTTGAAACGCGTTGTTAGATGTTTCATAAGTTCGTCAAACTAGTACAAATCTCATTGAGACACTTATAAGCACTCATGTTGCATGAAACTTGGTTTAGAGTCCAAGAAACCGCGTTGTTAGATGCCGCGTTGTTAAGCTGTTTCATATGTTCGTCAAACTTGTACAAAGCTCATTGAGACACTTATAATCACTCATGTTGTATGAAACTTGGTTTAGAGTCCTAGAAACCGTGTTGTTAGATGTTTCATAATTTCGTCAAACTAGTACAAATCTCATTGAGACACTTATAAGCACTCATGTTGCATGAAACTTGGTTTAGAGTCCTAGAAACCGTGTTGTTAGCTGTTTCATAAGTTCGTCAAACTAGTACAAATCTCATTGAGACACTTATAAGCACTCATGTTGTATGAAATTTGGTTTAGAGTCCTAGAAACTGTGTTGTTAGATGTTTCATAAGTTCGTCAAACTAGTACAAAGCTCATTGAGACACTTATAAGCACTCATGTTGCATGAAACTTGGTTTAGAGTCCTAGAAACGCGTTGTTAGATGTTTCATAAGTTCGTCAAACTTGTACAAAGCTCATTGAGACACTTATAAGCACTCATGTTGCTTGAAACTTGGTTTAGAGTCCTAGAAACGTGTTGTTAGATGTTTCATAAGTTCGTCAAACTTGTACAAAGCCCATTGAGACACTTATAAGCACTCATGTTGTGTAAAACTTGGTTTAGAGTCCTAGAAACCGCGTTGTTAGATGTTTCATAAGTTCGTCAAACTAGTACAAAGCTCATTGAGACACTTATAAGCACTCGTGTTGCATGAAACTTGGTTTAGAGTCCTAGAAACGCGTTGTTAGATGTTTCATAAGTTCGTCAAACTTGTACAAAGCTCATTGAGACACTTATAAGCACTCATGTTGCATGAAACTTGGTTTAGAGTCCTAGAAACCACGTTGTTAGATGTTTCATAAGTTTGTAAAACTTGTACAAAGCTCATTGAGACACTTATAAGCACTCATGTTGAATCAAACTTGGTTTAGAGTCTTAGAAACGCGTTGTTAGATGTTTCATAAGTTCGTCAAACTAGTACAAAGCCCATTGAGACACTTATAAGCACTCATGTTGTATGAAACTTGGTTTAGAGTCCTAGAAACGCGTTGTTAAATGTTTCATAAGTTCGTCAAACAAGTACAAAGCTCATTGAGACACTTATAAGCACTCATGTTGCATGAAACTTGGTTTAGAGTCCTAGAAACGCGTTGTTAGATGTTTCATAAGTTCGTCAAACTTGTACAAAGCTCATTGAGACACTTATAAGCACTCATGTTGCATGAAACTTCGTTTAGAGTCCTAGAAACGCGTTGTTAGATGTTTCATAAGTTCGTTAAACTAGTACAAAGCTCATTGAGACACTTATAAGCAATCATGTTGTATGAAACTTGATTTAGAGTCCTAGAAACGCGTTGTTAGATGTTTCATAAGTTCGTACAACTTGTACAAAGCTCATTGAGACACTTATAAGCACTCATGTTGAATTAAACTTGGTTTAGAGTCCTAGAAACGCGTTGTTAGATGTTTCATAAGTTCGTCAAACTAGTACAAATCTCATTGAGACACTTATAAGCACTCATGTTGCATGAAACTTGGTTTAGAATCTTAGAAACCGCGTTGTTAGATGTTTCATAAATTCTTCAAACTAGTATAAAGCTCATTGAGACACTTATAAGCACTCATGTTGCATGAAACTTGGTTTAGAGTCCTAGAAACGCGTTGTTAGATGTTTCATAAGTTCGTAAAACTTGTACAAAGCTCATTGAGACACATATAAGCACTCATGTTGCATGAAACATGGTTTAGAGTCCTAGAAACGCGTTGTTAGATGTTTCATAAGTTAGTCAAACTAGTACAAAGCTCATTGAGACACTTATAAACACTCATGTTGCATGAAACTTGGTTTAGAGTCCTAGAAACGCGTTGTTGGACGTTTCATAAGTTCGTAAAACCTAATACAAAGCTCATTGAGACACTTATAAGCACTCATGTTGAATGAAATTTGGTTTAGAGTCCTAGAAATACATTGTTAGATGTTTCATAAGTTCGTAAAACTTGTACAAAGGTCATTGAGACACTTATAAGCACTCATGTTGTATGAAACTTGGTTTAGAGTCTTAGAAACGCCTTGTTAAAAGTTTTATAAGTTCGTCAAAATAGTACAAAGCTAATTGAGACACTTATAAGCATTCATGTTGCATGAAACTTAGTTTAGAATCCTAGAAACGCGTTGGTAGACGTTTCATAAATTCGTAAAACTAGTAAAAAGCTCATTGAGACACTTATAAGCACTCATGTTGCATGAAACTTGGTTTAGAGTACTAGAAACGCGTTGTTAGATGTTTCATAAGTTCGTAAAATTTCTACAAAGCTCATTGAGACACTTATAAGTACTCATGTTGCATGAAACTTGGTTTAGAGTCCTAGAAACGCGTTGTTAGATGTTTCATAAGTTTGTCAAACTAGTACAAAGCTCATTGAGACACTTATAAGCACTCATGTTGCATGAAACTTCGTTAGAGTCTTAGAAACAGCGTTCTTAGATGTTTCATAAGTTCGTCAAACTAGTACAAAGCTCATTGAGACACATATAAGCACTCATGTTTCATGAAACTTGGTTTAGAGTCCTTGAAACGCGTTGTTAGATGTTTCATAAGTTCGTCAAACTAGTACAAAGCTCATTGAGACACTTATAAGCACGCATGTTGCATGAAACTTGGTTTAGAGTCCTAGAAACCGCGTTGTTAGATGTTTCATAAGTTCGTCAAACTAGTACAAAGCTCATTGACTTATTAGCACTCATGTTGCATGAAATTTCGTTTAGAGTCATAGAAACCGCGTTGTTAGATGTTTCATAAGTTCGTCAAACTAGTACAAAGCTCATTGAGACACTTATAAGCACTCATGTTGCATGAAACTTCGTTAGAGTCTTAGAAACCGCGTTCTTAGATGTTTCATAAGTTCGTCAAACTAGTACAAAGCTCATTGAGACACATATAAGCACTCATGTTGCATGAAACTTGGTTTAGAGTCCTAGAAACGCGTTGTTAGATGTTTCATAAGTTAGTCACACTAGTACAAAGCTCATTGAGACACATATAAACACTCATGTTGCATGAAACTTGGTTTAGAGTCCTAGAAATGCGTTGTTGGACGTTTCATAAGTTCGTAAAACTAGTACAAAGCTCATTGAGACACTTATAAGCACTCATGTTGAATGAAATTTGGTTTAGAGTCCTTGAAATGCGTTGTTAGATGTTTCATAAGTTCGTAAAACTTGTACAAAGCTCATTGAGACACTTATAAGCACTCATGTTGTATGAAACTTGGTTTAGAGTCCTAGAAACGCCTTGTTAAAACTTTCATAAGTTCGTCAAAATAGTACAAAGCTAATTGAGACACTTATAAGCACTCATGTTGCATGAAACTTGGTTTAGAGTCCTAGAAACCTTGTTGTTAGATGTTTCATAAGTACGTCAAACTAGTACAAAGCTCATCGAGACACTTATAAGCACTCATGTTGCATAAAACTTGGTTTAGAGTACTAGAAACGCGTTGTTAGATGTTTCATAAGTTCGTCAAACTAGTACAAATCTCATTGAGACACTTATAAGCACTCATGTTGCATGAAACTTGGTTTAGAGTCCTAGAAACGCGTTGTTAGATGTTTCATAAGTTTGTCAAACTAGTACAAAGCTAATTGAGACACTTATAAGCACTCATGTTGCATGAAACTTCGTTAGAGTCTTAGAAACAGCGTTTTTAGATGTTTCATAAGTTCGTCAAACTAGTACAAAGCTCATTGAGACACATATAAGCACTCATGTTGCATGAAACTTGGTTTAGAGTCCTAAAAACGCGTTGTTAGATGTTTCATAAGTTCGTCAAACTTGTACAAAGCTCATTGAGACACTTATAAGCACTCATGTTGAATTAAACTTGGTTTAGAGTCCTAGAAACGTGTTGTTAGATGTTTCATAAGTTCGTAAAACTTGTACAAAGCTCATTGAGACACTTATAAGCACTCATGTTGCATGAAACTTGGTTTAGAGTCCTAGAAACGCGTTGTTAGATGTTTCATAAGTTCGTCAAACTTGTACAAAGCTCATTGAGACACTTATAAGCACTCATGTTGCATGAAACTTGGTTTAGAGTCCTAGAAACCACGTTGTTAGATGTTTCATAAGTTTGTAAAACTTGTACAAAGCTCATTGAGACACTTATAAGCACTCATGTTGAATCAAACTTGGTTTAGAGTCTTAGAAACGCGTTGTTAGATGTTTCATAAGTTCGTCAAACTAGTACAAAGCCCATTGAGACACTTATAAGCACTCATGTTGTATGAAACTTGGTTTAGAGTCCTAGAAACGCGTTGTTAAATGTTTCATAAGTTCGTCAAACAAGTACAAAGCTCATTGAGACACTTATAAGCACTCATGTTGCATGAAACTTGGTTTAGAGTCCTAGAAACGCGTTGTTAGATGTTTCATAAGTTCGTCAAACTTGTACAAAGCTCATTGAGACACTTATAAGCACTCATGTTGCATGAAACTTCGTTTAGAGTCCTAGAAACGCGTTGTTAGATGTTTCATAAGTTCGTTAAACTAGTACAAAGCTCATTGAGACACTTATAAGCAATCATGTTGTATGAAACTTGATTTAGAGTCCTAGAAACGCGTTGTTAGATGTTTCATAAGTTCGTACAACTTGTACAAAGCTCATTGAGACACTTATAAGCACTCATGTTGAATTAAACTTGGTTTAGAGTCCTAGAAACGCGTTGTTAGATGTTTCATAAGTTCGTCAAACTAGTACAAATCTCATTGAGACACTTATAAGCACTCATGTTGCATGAAACTTGGTTTAGAATCTTAGAAACCGCGTTGTTAGATGTTTCATAAATTCTTCAAACTAGTATAAAGCTCATTGAGACACTTATAAGCACTCATGTTGCATGAAACTTGGTTTAGAGTCCTAGAAACGCGTTGTTAGATGTTTCATAAGTTTGTCAAACTAGTACAAAGCTAATTGAGACACTTATAAGCACTCATGTTGCATGAAACTTCGTTAGAGTCTTAGAAACGGCGTTTTTAGATGTTTCATAAGTTCGTCAAACTAGTACAAAGCTCATTAAGACACATATAAGCACTCATGTTGCATGAAACTTGGTTTAGAGTCCTAGAAACGCGTTGTTAGATGTTTCATAAGTTTGTCAAACTAGTACAAAGCTCATTGAGACACTTATAAGCACTCATGTTGCATGAAACTTCGTTAGAGTCTTAGAAACAGCGTTTTTAGATGTTTCATAAATTCGTAAAACTAGTAAAAAGCTCATTGAGACAGTTATAAGCACTCATGTTGCATGAAACTTGGTTTAGAGTACTAGAAACGCGTTGTTAGATGTTTCATAAGTTCGTAAAATTTCTACAAAGCTCATTGAGACACTTATAAGTACTCATGTTGCATGAAACTTGGTTTAGAGTCCTAGAAACGCGTTGTTAGATGTTTCATAAGTTTGTCAAACTAGTACAAAGCTCATTGAGACACTTATAAGCACTCATGTTGCATGAAACTTCGTTAGAGTCTTAGAAACAGCGTTCTTAGATGTTTCATAAGTTCGTCAAACTAGTACAAAGCTCATTGAGACACATATAAGCACTCATGTTTCATGAAACTTGGTTTAGAGTCCTAAAAACGCGTTGTTAGATGTTTCATAAGTTCGTCAAACTTGTACAAAGCTCATTGAGACACTTATAAGCACTCATGTTGAATTAAACTTGGTTTAGAGTCCTAGAAACGTGTTGTTAGATGTTTCATAAGTTCGTAAAACTTGTACAAAGCTCATTGAGACACTTATAAGCACTCATGTTGCATGAAACTTGGTTTAGAGTCCTAGAAACGCGTTGTTAGATGTTTCATAAGTTCGTCAAACTTGTACAAAGCTCATTGAGACACTTATAAGCACTCATGTTGCATGAAACTTGGTTTAGAGTCCTAGAAACCACGTTGTTAGATGTTTCATAAGTTTGTAAAACTTGTACAAAGCTCATTGAGACACTTATAAGCACTCATGTTGAATCAAACTTGGTTTAGAGTCTTAGAAACGCGTTGTTAGATGTTTCATAAGTTCGTCAAACTAGTACAAAGCCCATTGAGACACTTATAAGCACTCATGTTGTATGAAACTTGGTTTAGAGTCCTAGAAACGCGTTGTTAAATGTTTCATAAGTTCGTCAAACAAGTACAAAGCTCATTGAGACACTTATAAGCACTCATGTTGCATGAAACTTGGTTTAGAGTCCTAGAAACGCGTTGTTAGATGTTTCATAAGTTCGTCAAACTTGTACAAAGCTCATTGAGACACTTATAAGCACTCATGTTGCATGAAACTTCGTTTAGAGTCCTAGAAACGCGTTGTTAGATGTTTCATAAGTTCGTTAAACTAGTACAAAGCTCATTGAGACACTTATAAGCAATCATGTTGTATGAAACTTGATTTAGAGTCCTAGAAACGCGTTGTTAGATGTTTCATAAGTTCTTCAAACTAGTACAAAGCTCATTGAGACACTTATAAGCACTCATGTTGAATTAAACTTGGTTTAGAGTCCTAGAAACGCGTTGTTAGATGTTTCATAAGTTCGTCAAACTAGTACAAATCTCATTGAGACACTTATAAGCACTCATGTTGCATGAAACTTGGTTTAGAATCTTAGAAACCGCGTTGTTAGATGTTTCATAAATTCTTCAAACTAGTATAAAGCTCATTGAGACACTTATAAGCACTCATGTTGCATGAAACTTGGTTTAGAGTCCTAGAAACGCGTTGTTAGATGTTTCATAAGTTTGTCAAACTAGTACAAAGCTAATTGAGACACTTATAAGCACTCATGTTGCATGAAACTTCGTTAGAGTCTTAGAAACAGCGTTTTTAGATGTTTCATAAGTTCGTCAAACTAGTACAAAGCTCATTAAGACACATATAAGCACTCATGTTGCATGAAACTTGGTTTAGAGTCCTAGAAACGCGTTGTTAGATGTTTCATAAGTTTGTCAAACTAGTACAAAGCTCATTGAGACACTTATAAGCACTCATGTTGCATGAAACTTCGTTAGAGTCTTAGAAACAGCGTTCTTAGATGTTTCATAAGTTCGTCAAACTAGTACAAAGCTCATTGAGACACATATAAGCACTCATGTTTCATGAAACTTGGTTTAGAGTCCTTGAAACGCGTTGTTAGATGTTTCATAAGTTCGTCAAACTAGTACAAATCTCATTGAGACACTTATAAGCACTCATGTTGCATGAAATTTGGTTTAGAGTCCAAGAAACCGCGTTGTTAGATGCCGCGTTGTTAACTGTTTCATATGTTCGTCAAACTTGTACAAAGCTCATTGAGACACTTATAATCACTCATGTTGTATGAAACTTGGTTTAGAGTCCTAGAAACCGTGTTGTTAGATGTTTCATAATTTCGTCAAACTAGTACAAATCTCATTGAGACACTTATAAGCACTCATGTTGCATGAAACTTGGTTTAGAGTCCTAGAAACCGTGTTGTTAGCTGTTTCATAAGTTCGTCAAACTAGTACAAATCTCATTGAGACACTTATAAGCACTCATGTTGTATGAAATTTGGTTTAGAGTCCTAGAAACTGTGTTGTTAGATGTTTCATAAGTTCGTCAAACTAGTACAAAGCTCATTGAGACACTTATAAGCACTCATGTTGCATGAAACTTGGTTTAGAGTCCTAGAAACGCGTTGTTAGATGTTTCATAAGTTCGTCAAACTTGTACAAAGCTCATTGAGACACTTATAAGCACTCATGTTGCTTGAAACTTGGTTTAGAGTCCTAGAAACGTGTTGTTAGATGTTTCATAAGTTCGTCAAACTTGTACAAAGCCCATTGAGACACTTATAAGCACTCATGTTGTGTAAAACTTGGTTTAGAGTCCTAGAAACCGCGTTGTTAGATGTTTCATAAGTTCGTCAAACTAGTACAAAGCTCATTGAGACACTTATAAGCACTCGTGTTGCATGAAACTTGGTTTAGAGTCCTAGAAACGCGTTGTTAGATGTTTCATAAGTTCGTCAAACTTGTACAAAGCTCATTGAGACACTTATAATCACTCATGTTGTATGAAACTTGGTTTAGAGTCCTAGAAACCGTGTTGTTAGATGTTTCATAATTTCGTCAAACTAGTACAAATCTCATTGAGACACTTATAAGCACTCATGTTGCATGAAACTTGGTTTAGAGTCCTAGAAACCGTGTTGTTAGCTGTTTCATAAGTTCGTCAAACTAGTACAAATCTCATTGAGACACTTATAAGCACTCATGTTGTATGAAATTTGGTTTAGAGTCCTAGAAAGCGTGTTGTTAGATGTTTCATAAGTTCGTCAAACTAGTACAAAGCTCATTGAGACACTTATAAGCACTCATGTTGCATGAAACTTGGTTTAGAGTCCTAGAAACGCGTTGTTAGATGTTTCATAAGTTCGTCAAACTTGTACAAAGCTCATTGAGACACTTATAAGCACTCATGTTGCTTGAAACTTGGTTTAGAGTCCTAGAAACGTGTTGTTAGATGTTTCATAAGTTCGTCAAACTTGTACAAAGCCCATTGAGACACTTATAAGCACTCATGTTGTGTAAAACTTGGTTTAGAGTCCTAGAAACCGCGTTGTTAGATGTTTCATAAGTTCGTCAAACTAGTACAAAGCTCATTGAGACACTTATAAGCACTCGTGTTGCATGAAACTTGGTTTAGAGTCCTAGAAACGCGTTGTTAGATGTTTCATAAGTTCGTCAAACTTGTACAAAGCTCATTGAGACACTTATAAGCACTCATGTTGCATGAAACTTGGTTTAGAGTCCTAGAAACCACGTTGTTAGATGTTTCATAAGTTTGTAAAACTTGTACAAAGCTCATTGAGACACTTATAAGCACTCATGTTGAATCAAACTTGGTTTAGAGTCTTAGAAACGCGTTGTTAGATGTTTCATAAGTTCGTCAAACTAGTACAAAGCCCATTGAGACACTTATAAGCACTCATGTTGTATGAAACTTGGTTTAGAGTCCTAGAAACGCGTTGTTAAATGTTTCATAAGTTCGTCAAACAAGTACAAAGCTCATTGAGACACTTATAAGCACTCATGTTGCATGAAACTTGGTTTAGAGTCCTAGAAACGCGTTGTTAGATGTTTCATAAGTTCGTCAAACTTGTACAAAGCTCATTGAGACACTTATAAGCACTCATGTTGCATGAAACTTCGTTTAGAGTCCTAGAAACGCGTTGTTAGATGTTTCATAAGTTCGTTAAACTAGTACAAAGCTCATTGAGACACTTATAAGCAATCATGTTGTATGAAACTTGATTTAGAGTCCTAGAAACGCGTTGTTAGATGTTTCATAAGTTCGTACAACTTGTACAAAGCTCATTGAGACACTTATAAGCACTCATGTTGAATTAAACTTGGTTTAGAGTCCTAGAAACGCGTTGTTAGATGTTTCATAAGTTCGTCAAACTAGTACAAATCTCATTGAGACACTTATAAGCACTCATGTTGCATGAAACTTGGTTTAGAATCTTAGAAACCGCGTTGTTAGATGTTTCATAAATTCTTCAAACTAGTATAAAGCTCATTGAGACACTTATAAGCACTCATGTTGCATGAAACTTGGTTTAGAGTCCTAGAAACGCGTTGTTAGATGTTTCATAAGTTCGTAAAACTTGTACAAAGCTCATTGAGACACATATAAGCACTCATGTTGCATGAAACTTGGTTTAGAGTCCTAGAAACGCGTTGTTAGATGTTTCATAAGTTAGTCAAACTAGTACAAAGCTCATTGAGACACTTATAAACACTCATGTTGCATGAAACTTGGTTTAGAGTCCTAGAAACGCGTTGTTGGACGTTTCATAAGTTCGTAAAACCTAATACAAAGCTCATTGAGACACTTATAAGCACTCATGTTGAATGAAATTTGGTTTAAAGTCCTAGAAATACATTGTTAGATGTTTCATAAGTTCGTAAAACTTGTACAAAGGTCATTGAGACACTTATAAGCACTCATGTTGTATGAAACTTGGTTTAGAGTCTTAGAAACGCCATGTTAAAAGTTTTATAAGTTCGTCAAAATAGTACAAAGCTAATTGAGACACTTATAAGCATTCATGTTGCATGAAACTTAGTTTAGAATCCTAGAAACGCGTTGGTAGACGTTTCATAAATTCGTAAAACTAGTAAAAAGCTCATTGAGACACTTATAAGCACTCATGTTGCATGAAACTTGGTTTAGAGTACTAGAAACGCGTTGTTAGATGTTTCATAAGTTCGTCAAACTAGTACAAATCTCATTGAGACACTTATAAGCACTCATGTTGCATGAAACTTGGTTTAGAATCTTAGAAACCGCGTTGTTAGATGTTTCATAAATTCTTCAAACTAGTATAAAGCTCATTGAGACACTTATAAGCACTCATGTTGCATGAAACTTGGTTTAGAGTCCTAGAAACGCGTTGTTAGATGTTTCATAAGTTTGTCAAACTAGTACAAAGCTAATTGAGACACTTATAAGCACTCATGTTGCATGAAACTTCGTTAGAGTCTTAGAAACAGCGTTTTTAGATGTTTCATAAGTTCGTCAAACTAGTACAAAGCTCATTAAGACACATATAAGCACTCATGTTGCATGAAACTTGGTTTAGAGTCCTAGAAACGCGTTGTTAGATGTTTCATAAGTTTGTCAAACTAGTACAAAGCTCATTGAGACACTTATAAGCACTCATGTTGCATGAAACTTCGTTAGAGTCTTAGAAACAACGTTCTTAGATGTTTCATAAGTTCGTCAAACTAGTACAAAGCTCATTGAGACACATATAAGCACTCATGTTTCATGAAACTTGGTTTAGAGTCCTTGAAACGCGTTGTTAGATGTTTCATAAGTTCGTCAAACTAGTACAAATCTCATTGAGACACTTATAAGCACTCATGTTGCATGAAACTTGGTTTAGAGTCCAAGAAACCGCGTTGTTAGATGCCGCGTTGTTAACTGTTTCATATGTTCGTCAAACTTGTACAAAGCTCATTGAGACACTTATAATCACTCATGTTGTATGAAACTTGGTTTAGAGTCCTAGAAACCGTGTTGTTAGATGTTTCATAATTTCGTCAAACTAGTACAAATCTCATTGAGACACTTATAAGCACTCATGTTGCATGAAACTTGGTTTAGAGTCCTAGAAACCGTGTTGTTAGCTGTTTCATAAGTTCGTCAAACTAGTACAAATCTCATTGAGACACTTATAAGCACTCATGTTGTATGAAATTTGGTTTAGAGTCCTAGAAACTGTGTTGTTAGATGTTTCATAAGTTCGTCAAACTAGTACAAAGCTCATTGAGACACTTATAAGCACTCATGTTGCATGAAACTTGGTTTAGAGTCCTAGAAACGCGTTGTTAGATGTTTCATAAGTTCGTCAAACTTGTACAAAGCTCATTGAGACACTTATAAGCACTCATGTTGCTTGAAACTTGGTTTAGAGTCCTAGAAACGTGTTGTTAGATGTTTCATAAGTTCGTCAAACTTGTACAAAGCCCATTGAGACACTTATAAGCACTCATGTTGTGTAAAACTTGGTTTAGAGTCCTAGAAACCGCGTTGTTAGATGTTTCATAAGTTCGTCAAACTAGTACAAAGCTCATTGAGACACTTATAAGCACTCGTGTTGCATGAAACTTGGTTTAGAGTCCTAGAAACGCGTTGTTAGATGTTTCATAAGTTCGTCAAACTTGTACAAAGCTCATTGAGACACTTATAAGCACTCATGTTGCATGAAACTTGGTTTAGAGTCCTAGAAACCACGTTGTTAGATGTTTCATAAGTTTGTAAAACTTGTACAAAGCTCATTGAGACACTTATAAGCACTCATGTTGAATCAAACTTGGTTTAGAGTCTTAGAAACACGTTGTTAGATGTTTCATAAGTTCGTCAAACTAGTACAAAGCCCATTGAGACACTTATAAGCACTCATGTTGTATGAAACTTGGTTTAGAGTCCTAGAAACGCGTTGTTAAATGTTTCATAAGTTCGTCAAACAAGTACAAAGCTCATTGAGACACTTATAAGCACTCATGTTGCATGAAACTTGGTTTAGAGTCCTAGAAACGCGTTGTTAGATGTTTCATAAGTTCGTCAAACTTGTACAAAGCTCATTGAGACACTTATAAGCACTCATGTTGCATGAAACTTCGTTTAGAGTCCTAGAAACGCGTTGTTAGATGTTTCATAAGTTCGTTAAACTAGTACAAAGCTCATTGAGACACTTATAAGCAATCATGTTGTATGAAACTTGATTTAGAGTCCTAGAAACGCGTTGTTAGATGTTTCATAAGTTCGTACAACTTGTACAAAGCTCATTGAGACACTTATAAGCACTCATGTTGAATTAAACTTGGTTTAGAGTCCTAGAAACGCGTTGTTAGATGTTTCATAAGTTCGTCAAACTAGTACAAATCTCATTGAGACACTTATAAGCACTCATGTTGCATGAAACTTGGTTTAGAATCTTAGAAACCGCGTTGTTAGATGTTTCATAAATTCTTCAAACTAGTATAAAGCTCATTGAGACACTTATAAGCACTCATGTTGCATGAAACTTGGTTTAGAGTCCTAGAAACGCGTTGTTAGATGTTTCATAAGTTCGTAAAACTTGTACAAAGCTCATTGAGACACATATAAGCACTCATGTTGCATGAAACTTGGTTTAGAGTCCTAGAAACGCGTTGTTAGATGTTTCATAAGTTAGTCAAACTAGTACAAAGCTCATTGAGACACTTATAAACACTCATGTTGCATGAAACTTGGTTTAGAGTCCTAGAAACGCGTTGTTGGACGTTTCATAAGTTCGTAAAACCTAATACAAAGCTCATTGAGACACTTATAAGCACTCATGTTGAATGAAATTTGGTTTAAAGTCCTAGAAATACATTGTTAGATGTTTCATAAGTTCGTAAAACTTGTACAAAGGTCATTGAGACACTTATAAGCACTCATGTTGTATGAAACTTGGTTTAGAGTCTTAGAAACGCCATGTTAAAAGTTTTATAAGTTCGTCAAAATAGTACAAAGCTAATTGAGACACTTATAAGCATTCATGTTGCATGAAACTTAGTTTAGAATCCTAGAAACGCGTTGGTAGACGTTTCATAAATTCGTAAAACTAGTAAAAAGCTCATTGAGACACTTATAAGCACTCATGTTGCATGAAACTTGGTTTAGAGTACTAGAAACGCGTTGTTAGATGTTTCATAAGTTCGTCAAACTAGTACAAATCTCATTGAGACACTTATAAGCACTCATGTTGCATGAAACTTGGTTTAGAATCTTAGAAACCGCGTTGTTAGATGTTTCATAAATTCTTCAAACTAGTATAAAGCTCATTGAGACACTTATAAGCACTCATGTTGCATGAAACTTGGTTTAGAGTCCTAGAAACGCGTTGTTAGATGTTTCATAAGTTTGTCAAACTAGTACAAAGCTAATTGAGACACTTATAAGCACTCATGTTGCATGAAACTTCGTTAGAGTCTTAGAAACAGCGTTTTTAGATGTTTCATAAGTTCGTCAAACTAGTACAAAGCTCATTAAGACACATATAAGCACTCATGTTGCATGAAACTTGGTTTAGAGTCCTAGAAACGCGTTGTTAGATGTTTCATAAGTTTGTCAAACTAGTACAAAGCTCATTGAGACACTTATAAGCACTCATGTTGCATGAAACTTCGTTAGAGTCTTAGAAACAACGTTCTTAGATGTTTCATAAGTTCGTCAAACTAGTACAAAGCTCATTGAGACACATATAAGCACTCATGTTTCATGAAACTTGGTTTAGAGTCCTTGAAACGCGTTGTTAGATGTTTCATAAGTTCGTCAAACTAGTACAAATCTCATTGAGACACTTATAAGCACTCATGTTGCATGAAACTTGGTTTAGAGTCCAAGAAACCGCGTTGTTAGATGCCGCGTTGTTAAAGCTGTTTCATATGTTCGTCAAACTTGTACAAAGCTCATTGAGACACTTATAATCACTCATGTTGTATGAAACTTGGTTTAGAGTCCTAGAAACCGTGTTGTTAGATGTTTCATAATTTCGTCAAACTAGTACAAATCTCATTGAGACACTTATAAGCACTCATGTTGCATGAAACTTGGTTTAGAGTCCTAGAAACCGTGTTGTTAGCTGTTTCATAAGTTCGTCAAACTAGTACAAATCTCATTGAGACACTTATAAGCACTCATGTTGTATGAAATTTGGTTTAGAGTCCTAGAAACTTGTGTTGTTAGATGTTTCATAAGTTCGTCAAACTAGTACAAAGCTCATTGAGACACTTATAAGCACTCATGTTGCATGAAACTTGGTTTAGAGTCCTAGAAACGCGTTGTTAGATGTTTCATAAGTTCGTCAAACTTGTACAAAGCTCATTGAGACACTTATAAGCACTCATGTTGCTTGAAACTTGGTTTAGAGTCCTAGAAACGTGTTGTTAGATGTTTCATAAGTTCGTCAAACTTGTACAAAGCCCATTGAGACACTTATAAGCACTCATGTTGTGTAAAACTTGGTTTAGAGTCCTAGAAACCGCGTTGTTAGATGTTTCATAAGTTCGTCAAACTAGTACAAAGCTCATTGAGACACTTATAAGCACTCGTGTTGCATGAAACTTGGTTTAGAGTCCTAGAAACGCGTTGTTAGATGTTTCATAAGTTCGTCAAACTTGTACAAAGCTCATTGAGACACTTATAAGCACTCATGTTGCATGAAACTTGGTTTAGAGTCCTAGAAACCACGTTGTTAGATGTTTCATAAGTTTGTAAAACTTGTACAAAGCTCATTGAGACACTTATAAGCACTCATGTTGAATCAAACTTGGTTTAGAGTCTTAGAAACGCGTTGTTAGATGTTTCATAAGTTCGTCAAACTAGTACAAAGCCCATTGAGACACTTATAAGCACTCATGTTGTATGAAACTTAGTTTAGAGTCCTAGAAACGCGTTGTTAAATGTTTCATAAGTTCGTCAAACAAGTACAAAGCTCATTGAGACACTTATAAGCACTCATGTTGCATGAAACTTGGTTTAGAGTCCTAGAAACGCGTTGTTAGATGTTTCATAAGTTCGTCAAACTTGTACAAAGCTCATTGAGACACTTATAAGCACTCATGTTGCATGAAACTTCGTTTAGAGTCCTAGAAACGCGTTGTTAGATGTTTCATAAGTTCGTTAAACTAGTACAAAGCTCATTGAGACACTTATAAGCAATCATGTTGTATGAAACTTGATTTAGAGTCCTAGAAACGCGTTGTTAGATGTTTCATAAGTTCGTACAACTTGTACAAAGCTCATTGAGACACTTATAAGCACTCATGTTGAATTAAACTTGGTTTAGAGTCCTAGAAACGCGTTGTTAGATGTTTCATAAGTTCGTCAAACTAGTACAAATCTCATTGAGACACTTATAAGCACTCATGTTGCATGAAACTTGGTTTAGAATCTTAGAAACCGCGTTGTTAGATGTTTCATAAATTCTTCAAACTAGTATAAAGCTCATTGAGACACTTATAAGCACTCATGTTGCATGAAACTTGGTTTAGAGTCCTAGAAACGCGTTGTTAGATGTTTCATAAGTTCGTAAAACTTGTACAAAGCTCATTGAGACACATATAAGCACTCATGTTGCATGAAACTTGGTTTAGAGTCCTAGAAACGCGTTGTTAGATGTTTCATAAGTTAGTCAAACTAGTACAAAGCTCATTGAGACACTTATAAACACTCATGTTGCATGAAACTTGGTTTAGAGTCCTAGAAACGCGTTGTTGGACGTTTCATAAGTTCGTAAAACCTAATACAAAGCTCATTGAGACACTTATAAGCACTCATGTTGAATGAAATTTGGTTTAGAGTCCTAGAAATACATTGTTAGATGTTTCATAAGTTCGTAAAACTTGTA
Source organism: Cochlearia excelsa (assembly GCA_963556525.1). NCBI lineage: Eukaryota > Viridiplantae > Streptophyta > Magnoliopsida > Brassicales > Brassicaceae > Cochlearia > Cochlearia excelsa. Next base: position 28,896,532 of record OY748327.1, on the reverse strand, counting down.
CAAAGGTCATTGAGACACTTATAAGCACTCATGTTGTATGAAACTTGGTTTAGAGTCTTAGAAACGCCTTGTTAAAAGTTTTATAAGTTCGTCAAAATAGTACAAAGCTAATTGAGACACTTATAAGCATTCATGTTGCATGAAACTTAGTTTAGAATCCTAGAAACGCGTTGGTAGACGTTTCATAAATTCGTAAAACTAGTAAAAAGCTCATTGAGACACTTATAAGCACTCATGTTGCATGAAACTTGGTTTAGAGTACTAGAAACGCGTTGTTAGATGTTTCATAAGTTCGTAAAATTTCTACAAAGCTCATTGAGACACTTATAAGTACTCATGTTGCATGAAACTTGGTTTAGAGTCCTAGAAACGCGTTGTTAGATGTTTCATAAGTTTGTCAAACTAGTACAAAGCTCATTGAGACACTTATAAGCACTCATGTTGCATGAAACTTCGTTAGAGTCTTAGAAACAGAGCGTTCTTAGATGTTTCATAAGTTCGTCAAACTAGTACAAAGCTCATTGAGACACATATAAGCACTCATGTTTCATGAAACTTGGTTTAGAGTCCTTGAAACGCGTTGTTAGATGTTTCATAAGTTCGTCAAACTAGTACAAAGCTCATTGAGACACTTATAAGCACGCATGTTGCATGAAACTTGGTTTAGAGTCCTAGAAACCGCGTTGTTAGATGTTTCATAAGTTCGTCAAACTAGTACAAACCTCATTGACTTATTAGCACTCATGTTGTATGAAATTTCGTTTAGAGTCATAGAAACCGCGTTGTTAGATGTTTCATAAGTTTGTCAAACTAGTACAAAGCTCATTGAGACACTTATAAGCACTCATGTTGCATGAAACTTCGTTAGAGTCTTAGAAACCGCGTTCTTAGATGTTTCATAAGTTCGTCAAACTAGTACAAAGCTCATTGAGACACATATAAGCACTCATGTTGCATGAAACTTGGTTTAGAGTCCTAGAAACGCGTTGTTAGATGTTTCATAAGTTAGTCACACTAGTACAAAGCTCATTGAGACACATATAAACACTCATGTTGCATGAAACTTGGTTTAGAGTCCTAGAAATGCGTTGTTGGACGTTTCATAAGTTCGTAAAACTAGTACAAAGCTCATTGAGACACTTATAAGCACTCATGTTGAATGAAATTTGGTTTAGAGTCCTTGAAATGCGTTGTTAGATGTTTCATAAGTTCGTAAAACTTGTACAAAGCTCATTGAGACACTTATAAGCACTCATGTTGTATGAAACTTGGTTTAGAGTCCTAGAAACGCCTTGTTAAAAGTTTCATAAGTTCGTCAAAATAGTACAAAGCTAATTGAGACACTTATAAGCACTCATGTTGCATGAAACTTGGTTTAGAGTCCTAGAAATCTTGTTGTTAGATGTTTCATAAGTACGTCAAACTAGTACAAAGCTCATCGAGACACTTATAAGCACTCATGTTGCATAAAACTTGGTTTAGAGTACTAGAAACGCGTTGTTAGATGTTTCATAAGTTCGTCAAACTAGTACAAATCTCATTGAGACACTTATAAGCACTCATGTTGCATGAAACTTCGTTAGAGTCTTAGAAACAGCGTTTTTAGATGTTTCATAAGTTCGTCAAACTAGTACAAAGCTCATTGAGACACATATAAGCACTCATGTTGCATGAAACTTGGTTTAGAGTCCTAAAAACGCGTTGTTAGATGTTTCATAAGTTCGTCAAACTTGTACAAAGCTCATTGAGACACTTATAAGCACTCATGTTGAATTAAACTTGGTTTAGAGTCCTAGAAACGTGTTGTTAGATGTTTCATAAGTTCGTAAAACTTGTACAAAGCTCATTGAGACACTTATAAGCACTCATGTTGCATGAAACTTGGTTTAGAGTCCTAGAAACACGTTGTTAGATGTTTCATAAGTTCGTCAAACTAGTACAAAGCTCATTGAGACACATATAAGCACTCATGTTGCATGAAACTTGGTTTAGAGTCCTAGAAACGCGTTGTTAGATGTTTCATAAGTTCGTCAAACTTGTACAAAGCTCATTGAGACACTTATAAGCACTCATGTTGCATGAAACTTCGTTTAGAGTCCTAGAAACGCGTTGTTAGATGTTTCATAAGTTCGTCAAACTAGTACAAAGCTTATTGAGACACTTATAAGCAATCATGTTGTATGAAACTTGGTTTAGAGTCCTAGAAACGCGTTGTTAGATGTTTCATAAGTTCGTAAAACTTGTACAAAGCTCATTGAGACACTTATAATCACTCATGTTGAATTAAACTTGGTTTAGAGGCCAAGAAACGCGTTGTTAGATGTTTCATAAGTTCTTCAAACTAGTACAAATCTCATTGAGACACTTATAAGCACTCATGTTGTATGAAACTTGGTTTAGAGTCCTAGAAAACCGCGTTGTTAGATGTTTCATAAGTTCGTCAAACTAGTACAAAGCTCATTGAGACGCTTATAAGCACTCATGTTGCATGAAACTTGGTTTAGAGTCCTAGAAACCACGTTGTTAGATGTTTCATAAGGTCGTCAAAATTGTACAAAGCTCATTGAGACACTTATAAGCACTCATGTTGCATGAAACTTGGTTTAGAGTCCTAGAAACGCGTTGTTAGATGTTTCATAAGTTCGTCAAACTTGTACAAAGCTCATTGAGACACTTATAAGCACTCATGTTGCATGAAACTTCGTTTAGAGTCCTAGAAACGCGTTGTTAGATGTTTCATAAGTTCGTCAAACTAGTACAAAGCTCATTGAGACACTTATAAACACTCATGTTGCATGAAACTTGGTTTAGAGTCCTAGAAACGCGTTGTTGGACGTTTCATAAGTTCGTAAAACCTAATACAAAGCTCATTGAGACACTTATAAGCACTCATGTTGAATGAAATTTGGTTTAGAGTCCTAGAAATACATTGTTAGATGTTTCATAAGTTCGTAAAACTTGTACAAAGGTCATTGAGACACTTATAAGCACTCATGTTGTATGAAACTTGGTTTAGAGTCTTAGAAACGCCTTGTTAAAAGTTTTATAAGTTCGTCAAAATAGTACAAAGCTAATTGAGACACTTATAAGCATTCATGTTGCATGAAACTTAGTTTAGAATCCTAGAAACGCGTTGGTAGACGTTTCATAAATTCGTAAAACTAGTAAAAAGCTCATTGAGACACTTATAAGCACTCATGTTGCATGAAACTTGGTTTAGAGTACTAGAAACGCGTTGTTAGATGTTTCATAAGTTCGTAAAATTTCTACAAAGCTCATTGAGACACTTATAAGTACTCATGTTGCATGAAACTTGGTTTAGAGTCCTAGAAACGCGTTGTTAGATGTTTCATAAGTTTGTCAAACTAGTACAAAGCTCATTGAGACACTTATAAGCACTCATGTTGCATGAAACTTCGTTAGAGTCTTAGAAACAACGTTCTTAGATGTTTCATAAGTTCGTCAAACTAGTACAAAGCTCATTGAGACACATATAAGCACTCATGTTTCATGAAACTTGGTTTAGAGTCCTTGAAACGCGTTGTTAGATGTTTCATAAGTTCGTCAAACTAGTACAAAGCTCATTGAGACACTTATAAGCACGCATGTTGCATGAAACTTGGTTTAGAGTCCTAGAAACCGCGTTGTTAGATGTTTCATAAGTTCGTCAAACTAGTACAAAGCTCATTGACTTATTAGCACTCATGTTGCATGAAATTTCGTTTAGAGTCATAGAAACCGCGTTGTTAGATGTTTCATAAGTTCGTCAAACTAGTACAAAGCTCATTGAGACACTTATAAGCACTCATGTTGCATGAAACTTCGTTAGAGTCTTAGAAACCGCGTTCTTAGATGTTTCATAAGTTCGTCAAACTAGTACAAAGCTCATTGAGACACATATAAGCACTCATGTTGCATGAAACTTGGTTTAGAGTCCTAGAAACGCGTTGTTAGATGTTTCATAAGTTAGTCACACTAGTACAAAGCTCATTGAGACACATATAAACACTCATGTTGCATGAAACTTGGTTTAGAGTCCTAGAAATGCGTTGTTGGACGTTTCATAAGTTCGTAAAACTAGTACAAAGCTCATTGAGACACTTATAAGCACTCATGTTGAATGAAATTTGGTTTAGAGTCCTTGAAATGCGTTGTTAGATGTTTCATAAGTTCGTAAAACTTGTACAAAGCTCATTGAGACACTTATAAGCACTCATGTTGTATGAAACTTGGTTTAGAGTCCTAGAAACGCCTTGTTAAAAGTTTCATAAGTTCGTCAAAATAGTACAAAGCTAATTGAGACACTTATAAGCACTCATGTTGCATGAAACTTGGTTTAGAGAGTCCTAGAAACCTTGTTGTTAGATGTTTCATAAGTACGTCAAACTAGTACAAAGCTCATCGAGACACTTATAAGCACTCATGTTGCATAAAACTTGGTTTAGAGTACTAGAAACGCGTTGTTAGATGTTTCATAAGTTCGTCAAACTAGTACAAATCTCATTGAGACACTTATAAGCACTCATGTTGCATGAAACTTGGTTTAGAGTCCTAGAAACGCGTTGTTAGATGTTTCATAAGTTTGTCAAACTAGTACAAAGCTAATTGAGACACTTATAAGCACTCATGTTGCATGAAACTTCGTTAGAGTCTTAGAAACAGCGTTTTTAGATGTTTCATAAGTTCGTCAAACTAGTACAAAGCTCATTGAGACACATATAAGCACTCATGTTGCATGAAACTTGGTTTAGAGTCCTAAAAACGCGTTGTTAGATGTTTCATAAGTTCGTCAAACTTGTACAAAGCTCATTGAGACACTTATAAGCACTCATGTTGAATTAAACTTGGTTTAGAGTCCTAGAAACGTGTTGTTAGATGTTTCATAAGTTCGTAAAACTTGTACAAAGCTCATTGAGACACTTATAAGCACTCATGTTGCATGAAACTTGGTTTAGAGTCCTAGAAACACGTTGTTAGATGTTTCATAAGTTCGTCAAACTAGTACAAAGCTCATTGAGACACATATAAGCACTCATGTTGCATGAAACTTGGTTTAGAGTCCTAGAAACGCGTTGTTAGATGTTTCATAAGTTCGTCAAACTTGTACAAAGCTCATTGAGACACTTATAAGCACTCATGTTGCATGAAACTTCGTTTAGAGTCCTAGAAACGCGTTGTTAGATGTTTCATAAGTTCGTCAAACTAGTACAAAGCTTATTGAGACACTTATAAGCAATCATGTTGTATGAAACTTGGTTTAGAGTCCTAGAAACGCGTTGTTAGATGTTTCATAAGTTCGTAAAACTTGTACAAAGCTCATTGAGACACTTATAATCACTCATGTTGAATTAAACTTGGTTTAGAGGCCAAGAAACGCGTTGTTAGATGTTTCATAAGTTCTTCAAACTAGTACAAATCTCATTGAGACACTTATAAGCACTCATGTTGTATGAAACTTGGTTTAGAGTCCTAGAAACCGCGTTGTTAGATGTTTCATAAGTTCGTCAAACTAGTACAAAGCTCATTGAGACGCTTATAAGCACTCATGTTGCATGAAACTTGGTTTAGAGTCCTAGAAACCACGTTGTTAGATGTTTCATAAGGTCGTCAAAATTGTATAAAGCTCATTGAGACACTTATAAGCACTCATGTTGCATGAAACTTGGTTTAGAGTCCTAGAAACGCGTTGTTAGATGTTTCATAAGTTCGTCAAACTTGTACAAAGCTCATTGAGACACTTATAAGCACTCATGTTGCATGAAACTTCGTTTAGAGTCCTAGAAACGCGTTGTTAGATGTTTCATAAGTTCGTCAAACTAGTACAAAGCTCATTGAGAGACTTATAAGCAATCATGTTGTATGAAACTTGGTTTAGAGTCCTAGAAACGCGTTGTTAGATGTTTCATAAGTTCGTAAAACTTGTACAAAGCTCATTGAGACACTTATAAGCATTCATGTTGCATGAAACTTTGTTTAGAATCCTAGAAACGCGTTGGTAGACGTTTCATAAGTTCGTCAAACTAGTACAAATATCATTGAGACACTTATAAGCACTCATGTTGTATTAAACTTGGTTTAGAGTCCTAGAAACCGTGTTGTTAGATGTTTCATAAGTTCGTCAAACTAGTACAAAGCTCATTGAGACACTTATAAGCACTCAAGTTGCATGAAACTTGGTTTAGAGTCCTAGAAACGTGTTGTTAGATGTTTCATAAGTTCGTCAAACTTGTACAAAGCTCATTGAGACACTTATAAGCACTCATGTTGCATGAAACTTGGTTTAGAGTCCTAGAAACGCGTTGTTAGATGTTTCATAAGTTCGTCAAACTAGTACAAAGCTCATTGAGACACTTATAAGCAATCATGTTGTATGAAACTTGGTTTAGAGTCCTATAAACGCGTTGTTAGATGTTTCATAAGTTCGTAAAACTTGTACAAAGCTCATTGAGAAACTTATAAGCACTCATGTTGAATTAAACTTGGTTTAGAGTCCTAGAAACGCGTTGTTTGATGTTTCATAAGTTCGTCAAACTAGTACAAAGCTAATTGAGACACTTATAAGCATTCATGTTGCATGAAACTTGGTTTAGGATCCTAGAAACGCGTTGGTAGACGTTTCATAAATTCGTCAAACTTGTGCAAATCTCATTGAGACACTTATAAGCACTCATGTTGCATGAAACTTGGTTTAGAGTCCTAGAAACGCGTTGTTAGACGTTTCATTAGTTCGTCAAACTAGTACAAAGGTCATTGAGACACATATAAGCACTCATGTTGCATGAAGCTTGGTTTAGAGTCCTAGAAACGCGTTGTTAGATGTTTCATAAGTTCGTCAAACTTGTACAAAGCTCGTTGAGACACTTATAGCACTCATGTTGAATGAAACTTGGTTTAGAGAGTCCTAGAAACGCGTTGTTAAATGTTTCATAAGTTTGTCAAAATTTTACAAAGCTCATTGAGACACTTATAAGCACTCATGTTGTATGAAACTTGGTTTAGAGTCCTAGAAACCGCGTTGTTAGATGTTTCATAAGTTCGTCAAACTAGTACAAAGCTCATTGAGACACTTATAAGCACTCATGTTGCTTGAAACTTGGTTTAGAGTCCTAGAAACGCGTTGTTAGATGTTTCATAAGTTCGTCAAACTTGTACAAAGCTAATTGAGACACTTATAAGCACTCATGTTGCATGAAACTTGGTTTAGAGTCCTAGAAACGCGTTGTTAGACGTTTCATTAGTTCGTCAAACTAGTACAAAGCTCATTGAGACACTTATAAGCACTCATGTTGCATGAAACTTGGTTTAGAGTCCTAGAAACGCGTTGTTAGATGTTTCATAAGTTCGTCAAACTTGTACAAAGCCCATTGAGACACTTATAAGCACTCATGTTGTATGAAACTTGGTTTAGAGTCCTAGAAACCGCGTTGTTAGATGTTTCATAAGTTCGTCAAACTAGTACAAAGCTCATTGAGACACTTATAAGCACTCATGTTGCATGAAACTTGGTTTAGAGTCCTAGAAACGCGTTGTTAGATGTTTCATAAGTTCGTCAAACTTATACAAAGCTAATTGAGACACTTATAAGCACTCATGTTGCATGAAACTTGGTTTAGAGTCCTAGAAACGCGTTGTTAGATGTTTCATAAGTTCGTCAAACTAGTACAAAGCTCATTGAGACACTTATAAGCACTCATGTTGCATGAAACTTGGTTTAGAGTCCTAGAAACGCGTTGTTAGATGTTTCATAAGTTCGTCAAACTTGTACAAAGCTCATTGAGACACTTATAAGCACTCATGTTGCATGAAACTTCGTTTAAAGTCCTAGAAACGCGTTGTTAGATGTTTCATAAGTTCGTCAAACTAGTACAAAGCTCATTGAGAGACTTATAAGCAATCATGTTGTATGAAACTTGGTTTAGAGTCCTAGAAACGCGTTGTTAGATGTTTCATAAGTTCGTAAAACTTGTACAAAGCTCATTGAGACACTTATAAGCATTCATGTTGCATGAAACTTGGTTTAGAATCCTAGAAACGCGTTGATAGACGTTTCATAAGTTCGTCAGACTAGTACAAATATCATTGAGACACTTATAAGCACTCATGTTGTATTAAACTTGGTTTAGAGTCCTAGAAACCGTGTTGTTAGATGTTTCATAAGTTCGTCAAACTAGTACAAAGGTCATTGAGACACTTATAAGCACTCATGTTGCATGAAACTTGGTTTAGAGTCCTAGAAACGCGTTGTTAGATGTTTCATAAGTTCGTCAAACTTGTACAAAGCTCATTGAGACACTTATAAGCACTCATGTTGCATGAAACTTGGTTTAGAGTCCTAGAAACGCGTTGTTAGATGTTTCATAAGTTCGTCAAACTAGTACAAAGCTCATTGAGACACTTATAAGCAATCATGTTGTATGAAACTTGGTTTAGAGTCCTATAAACGCGTTGTTAGATGTTTCATAAGTTCGTAAAACTTGTACAAAGCTCATTGAGAAATTTATAGGCACTCATGTTGAATTAAACTTGGTTTAGAGTCCTAGAAATGCGTTGTTTGATGTTTCATAAGTTCGTCAAACTAGTACAAAGCTAATTGAGACACTTATAAGCATTCATGTTGCATGAAACTTGGTTTAGGATCCTAGAAACGCGTTGGTAGACGTTTCATAAATTCGTCAAACTTTTGCAAATCTCATTGAGACACTTATAAGCACTCATGTTGCATGAAACTTGGTTTAGAGTCCTAGAAACGCGTTGTTAGACGTTTCATTAGTTCGTCAAACTAGTACAAAGGTCATTGAGACACATATAAGCACTCATGTTGCATGAAGCTTGGTTTAGAGTCCTAGAAACGCGTTGTTAGATGTTTCATAAGTTCGTCAAACTTGTACAAAGCTCGTTGAGACACTTATAGCACTCATGTTGAATGAAACTTGGTTTAGAGTCCTAGAAACGCGTTGTTAAATGTTTCATAAGTTTGTCAAAATTGTACAAAGCTCATTGAGACACTTATAAGCACTCATGTTGTATGAAACTTGGTTTAGAGTCCTAGAAACCGCGTTGTTAGATGTTTCATAAGTTCGTCAAACTAGTACAAAGCTCATTGAGACACTTATAAGCACTCATGTTGCATGAAACTTGGTTTAGAGTCCTAGAAACGCGTTGTTAGATGTTTCATAAGTTCGTCAAACTTGTACAAAGCTAATTGAGACACTTATAAGCACTCATGTTGCATGAAACTTGGTTTAGAGTCCTAGAAACGCGTTGTTAGACGTTTCATTAGTTCGTCAAACTAGTACAAAGCTCATTGAGACACTTATAAGCACTCATGTTGCATGAAACTTGGTTTAGAGACCTAGAAACGCGTTGTTAGATGTTTCATAAGTTCGTCAAACTTGTACAAAGCCCATTGAGACACTTATAAGCACTCATGTTGTATGAAACTTGGTTTAGAGTCCTAGAAACCGCGTTGTTAGATGTTTCATAAGTTCGTCAAACTAGTACAAAGCTCATTGAGACACTTATAAGCACTCATGTTGCATGAAACTTGGTTTAGAGTCCTAGAAACGCGTTGTTAGATGTTTCATAAGTTCGTCAAACTTATACAAAGCTAATTGAGACACTTATAAGCACTCATGTTGCATGAAACTTTGTTTAGAGTCCTAGAAACGCGTTGTTAGATGTTTCATAAGTTCGTCAAACTAGTACAAAGCTCATTGAGACACTTATAAGCACTCATGTTGCATGAAACTTCGTTTAAAGTCCTAGAAACGCGTTGTTAGATGTTTCATAAGTTCGTCAAACTAGTACAAAACTCATTGAGAGACTTATAAGCAATCATGTTGTATGAAACTTGGTTTAGAGTCCTAGAAACGCGTTGTTAGATGTTTCATAAGTTCGTAAAACTTGTACAAAGCTCATTGAGACACTTATAAGCATTCATGTTGCATGAAACTTGGTTTAGAATCCTAGAAACGCGTTGATAGACGTTTCATAAGTTCGTCAAACTAGTACAAATATCTTTGAGACACTTATAAGCACTCATGTTGTATTAAACTTAGTTTAGAGTCCTAGAAACCGTGTTGTTAGATGTTTCATAAGTTCGTAAAACTAGTACAAAGCTCATTGAGACACTTATAAGCACTCATGTTGAATTAAACTTGGTTTAGAGTCCTAGAAACGCGTTGTTTGATGTTTCATAAGTTCGTCAAACTAGTACAAAGCTAATTGAGACACTTATAAGCATTCATGTTGCATGAAACTTGGTTTAGGATCCTAGAAACGCGTTGGTAGACGTTTCATAAATTCGTCAAACTTGTGCAAATCTCATTGAGACACTTATAAGCACTCATGTTGCATGAAACTTGGTTTAGAGTCCTAGAAACGCGTTGTTAGACGTTTCATTAGTTCGTCAAACTAGTACAAAGGTCATTGAGACACATATAAGCACTCATGTTGCATGAAGCTTGGTTTAGAGTCCTAGAAACGCGTTGTTAGATGTTTCATAAGTTCGTCAAACTTGTACAAAGCTCGTTGAGACACTTATAGCACTCATGTTGAATGAAACTTGGTTTAGAGTCCTAGAAACGCGTTGTTAAATGTTTCATAAGTTTGTCAAAATTGTACAAAACTCATTGAGACACTTATAAGCACTCATGTTGTATGAAACTTGGTTTAGAGTCCTAGAAACCGCGTTGTTAGATGTTTCATAAGTTCGTCAAACTAGTACAAAGCTCATTGAGACACTTATAAGCACTCATGTTGCATGAAACTTGGTTTAGAGTCCTAGAAACGCGTTGTTAGACGTTTCATTAGTTCGTCAAACTAGTACAAAGCTCATTGAGACACTTATAAGCACTCATGTTGCATGAAACTTGGTTTAGAGTCCTAGAAACGCGTTGTTAGATGTTTCATTAGTTCGTCAAACTTGTACAAAGCCCATTGAGACACTTATAAGCACTCATGTTGTATGAAACTTGGTTTAGAGTCCTAGAAACCGCGTTGTTAGATGTTTCATAAGTTCGTCAAACTAGTACAAAGGTCATTGAGACACTTATAAGCACTCATGTTGCATGAAACTTGGTTTAGAGTCCTAGAAACGCGTTGTTAGATGTTTCATAAGTTCGTCAAAATTGTACAAAGCTAATTGAGACACTTATAAGCACTCATGTTGCATGAAACTTGGTTTAGAATCCCTAGAAACGCGTTGTTAGATGTTTCATAAGTTCGTCAAACTAGTACAAAGCTCATTGAGACACTTATAAGCACTCATGTTGCATGAAACTTGGTTTAGAGTCCTAGAAACGCGTTGTTAGATGTTTCATAAGTTCGTCAAACTTGTACAAAGCTCATTGAGACACTTATAAGCACTCATGTTGCATGAAACTTGGTTTATAGTCCTAGAAACGCGTAGTTGGACGTTTCATAAGTTCGTAAAACTAGTACAAAGCTCATTGAGACACATATAAGCACTCATGTTGCATGAAACTTGGTTTAGAGTCCTAGAAACGCGTTGTTATATGTTTCATAAGTTCGTCAAACTAGTACAAAGCTCATTGAGACACTTATACGCACTCATGTTGAATGAAACTTGGTTTAGAGTCCTAGAAACGCGTTGTTAAATGTTTCATAAGTTTGTCAAAATTGTACAAAGCTCATTGAGACACTTATAAGCACTCATGTTGCATGAAACTTCGTTTAGAGTCCTAGAAACCCGTTGTTAGATGTTTCATAAGTTCGTCAAACTAGTAAAAAGCTCATTGAGACACTTATAAGCACTCATGTTGCATGAAACTTGGTTTAGAGTCCTAGAAACGCGTTGTTAGATGTTTCATAAGTTCGTAAAACTTGTACAAAGCTCATTGAGACACTTATAAGCACTCATGTTGAATTAAACTTGGTTTAGAGTCCTAGAAACGCGTTGTTAGATGTTTCATAAGTTCGTCAAACTAGTAAAAATCTTATTGAGACACTTATAAGCACTCATGTTGCATGAAACTTGGTTTAGAATCTTAGAAACCGCGCGTTGTTAGATGTTTCATAAGTTCTTCAAACTAGTACAAAGCTCATTGAGACACTTATAAAGCACTCATGTTGCATGAAACTTGGTTTAGAGTCCTAGAAACGCGTTGTTAGATGTTTCATAAGTTCGTAAAACTTGTACAAAGCTCATTGAGACACTTATAAGTACTCATGTTGCATGAAATTTGGTTTAGAGTCCTAGAAACCGCGTTGTTAGATGTTTCAAAAGTTCGTCAAACTAGTACAAAGCTCATTGACTTATAAGTACTCATGTTGCATGAAACTTGGTTTAGAGTCCTAGAAACGCGTTGTTAGATGTTTCATAAGTTTGTCAAACTAGTACAAAGCTCATTGAGACACTTATAAGCACTCATGTTGCATGAAAATTCGTTAGAGTCTTAGAAACCGCGTTCTTAGATGTTTCATAAGTTCGTCAAACTAGTACAAAGCTCATTGAAACACATATAAGCACTCATGTTGCCTGAAACTTGGTTTAGAGTCCTAGAAACGCGTTGTTAGATGTTTCATAAGTTCGTCAAACTAGTAAAAAGCTCATTGAGACACTTATAAGCACTCATGTTGCATGAAACTTGGTTTAGAGTCCTAGAAACGCGTAGTTGGACGTTTCATAAGTTCGTAAAACTAGTACAAAGCTCATTGAGACACTTATAAGCACTCATGTTGAATGAAACTTGGTTTAGAGTCCTAGAAATGTGTTGTTAGATGTTTCATAAGTTTGTAAAACTTGTACAAAGCTCATTGAGACACTTATAAGCACTCATGTTGTATGAAACTTGGTTTAGAGTCCTAGAAACACCTTGTTAAAAGTTTCATAAGTTCGTCAAAATAGTACAAAGCTAATTGACACACTTATAAGCATTCATGTTGCATGAAACTTGGTTTAGAATCCAAAAACGCGTTGGTAGACGTTTCATAAATTCGTAAAACTAGTAAAAAGCTCATTGAGACACTTATAAGCACTCATGTTGCATGAAACTTCGTTAGAGTCTTAGAAACAACGTTCTTAGATGTTTCATAAGTTCGTCAAACTAGTACAAAGCTCATTGAGACACATATAAGCACTCATGTTGCATGAAACTTGGTTTAGAGTCCTAGAAACGCGTTGTTAAATGTTTCATAAGCTCGTCAAACTAGTGCAAAGCTCATTGAGACACTTATAAGCACTCATGTTGCATGCCATTTCGTTTAGAGTCTTAGAAACCTCTTTGTTAGATGTTTCATAAGTTCGTCAAACTAGTACAAAGCTCATTGAGACACTTATAAGCACTCATGTTGCATGAAACTTCGTTAGAGAGTCTTAGAAACCGCGTTCTTAGATGTTTCATAAGTTCGTCAAACTATTACAAAGCTCATTGAGACACATATAAGCACTCATGTTGCATGAAACTTGGTTTAGAGTCCTAGAAAAGCGTTGTTAGATGTTTCATAAGTTCGTCAAACTAGTACAAAGCTCATTGAGACACTTATAAGCACTCATATTGCATGAAACTTGGTTTAGAGTCATAGAAACGCGTTGTTGGACGTTTTATAAGTTCGTAAAACTAGTACAAAGCTCATTGAGACACTTATAAGTACTCATGTTGCATGAAACTTGGTTTAGAGTCCTAGAAACCGCGTTGTTAGATGTTTCATAAGTTCGTCAAACTAGTACAAAGCCCATTGAGACACATATAAGCACTCATGTTGCATGAAACTTGGTTTAGAGTCCTAGAAACGCGTTGTTAGATGTTTCATAAGTTCGTCAAACTAGTACAAAGCTCATTGAGACACTTATAAGCACTCATGTTTCATGAAACTTGGTTTAGAGTCCTAGAAACGCGTTGTTAGATGTTTCATATGTTCGTCAAACTTGTACAAAGCTCATTGAGACACTTATAAGCACTCATGTTGCATGAAACTTGGTTTAGAGTCCTAGAAACGCGTTGTTAGATGTTTCATAAGTTTGTCAAACTAGTAAAAAGCTCATTGAGACAATTATAAGCAATCATGTTGTATGAAACTTGGTTTAGAGACCTAGAAACGCGTTGTTAGATGTTTCATAAGTTCGTAAAACTTGTACAAAGCTCATTGAGACACTTATAAGCACTCATGTTGAATTACACTTGGTTTAGACTCCTAGAAACGCGTTGTTAGATGTTTCATAAGTTCGTCAAACTAGTAAAAAGCTCATTGAGACACTTATAAGCACTCATGTTGCATGAAACTTGGTTTAGAGTCCTAGAAACGCGTTGTTAGATGTTTCATAAGTTTGTCAAACTAGTACAAATCTCATTGAGACACTTATAAGCACTCATGTTGCATGAAACTTGGTTTAGAACCTTAGAAACCGCGTTGTTAGATGTTTCATAAGTTCTTCAAACTAGTACAAAGCTCATTGAGACACTTATAAGCACTCATGTTGCATGAAACTTGGTTTAGAGTTCTAGAAATGCGTTGTTAGATGTTTCATAAGTTCGTAAAACTTGTACAAAGCTCATTGAGACACTTATAAGTACTCATGTTGCATGAAACTTGGTTTAGAGTCCTAGAAACGCGTTGTTGGACGTTTTATAAGTTCGTAAAACTAGTACAAAGCTCATTGAGACACTTATAAGCACTCATGTTGAATGAAACTTGTTTTAGAGTCCTACAAATGCGTTGTTAGATGTTTCATAAGTTCGTAAAACTTGTACAAAGCTCATTGAGACACTTATAAGCACTCATGTTGTATGAAACTTGGTTTAGAGTCCTAGAAACGCCTTGTTAAAAGTTTCATGAGTTCGTCAAAATAGTACAAAGCTAATTGAGACACTTATAAGCATTCATGTTGCATGAAACTTGGTTTAGAATCCTAGAAACGCGTTGGTAGACGTTTCATAAATTCGTCAAACTTGTACAAAGCTCATTGAGACACTTATAAGTACTCATGTTGCATGAAACTTGGCTTAGAGTCCTAGAAACCGCGTTGTTAGATGTTTCATAAGTTCGTCAAACCATTACAAAGCTCATTAAGACACTTATAAGCACTCATGTTGCATGAAACTTCGTTTAGAGTCCTAGAAACCGCGTTGTTAGATGTTTCGTAAGTTCGTACAACTAGTACAAAGCTCATTGAGACACATATAAGCACTTATGTTGCATGAAACTTGGTTTAGAGTCCTAGAAACCACGTTGTTAGCTGTTTCATATGTTCGTCAAACTTGTACAAAGCTCATTGAGACACTTATAAGCACTCATGTTGCATGAAACTTAGTTTAGAGTCCTAGAAACGCGTTGTTAGACGTTTCATAAGTTCGTCAAACTAGTACAAAGCTGATTGAGACACTTATAAGCACTCATGTTGCATGAAACTTGGTTTAGAGTCCTAGAAACGCGTTGTTAGATGTTTCATAAGTTCGTCAAACTTGTACAAAGCCCATTGAGACACTTCTAAGCACTCATGTTGTATGAAACTTCGTTTAGAGTCCTAGAAACCGCATTGTTAGATGTTTCATAAGTTCGTCAAACTAGTACAAAGCTCATTGAGACACTTATAAGCACTCATGTTGCATGAAACTTGGTTTAGAGTCCTAGAAACGCGTTGTTAGATGTTTCATAAGTTTGTCAAACTAGTACAAATCTCATTGAGATACTTATAAGCACTCATGTTGCATGAAACTTGGTTTAGAATCTTAGAAACCGCGTTGTTAGATGTTTCATAAGTTCTTCAAACTAGTACAAAGCTCATTGAGACACTTATAAGCACTCATGTTGCATGAAACTTGGTTAAGAGTTTTAGGAATGCGTTGTTAGATGTTTCATAAGTTCGTAGAACTTGTACAAAGCTCATTGAGACACTTATAAGTACTCATGTTGCATGAAACTTGGTTTAGAGTCCTAGAAACCGCGTTGTTAGATGTTTCATAAGTTCGTCAAACTAGTACAAAGCTCATTGACTTATAAGTACTCATGTAGCATGAAACTTGGTTTAGAGTCCTAGAAACGCGTTGTTAGATGTTTCATAAGTTTGTCAAACTAGTACAAAGCTCATTGAGACAATTATAAGCACTCATGTTGCATGAAACTTCGTTAGAGTCTTAGAAACCGCGTTCTTAGATGTTTCATAAGTTCGTCAAACTATTACAAAGCTCATTGAGACACATATAAGCACTCATGTTGCATGAAACTTGGTTTAGAGTCCTAGAAAAGCGTTGTTAGATGTTTCATAAGTTCGTCAAACTAGTACAAAGCTCATTGAGACACTTATAAGCACTCATATTGCATGAAACTTGGTTTAGAGTCATAGAAACGCGTTGTTGGACGTTTTATAAGTTCGTAAAACTAGTACAAAGCTCATTGAGACACTTATAAGTACTCATGTTGCATGAAACTTGGTTTAGAGTCCTAGAAACCGCGTTGTTAGATGTTTCATAAGTTCGTCAAACTAGTACAAAGCCCATTGAGACACATATAAGAACTCATGTTGCATGAAACTTGGTTTAGAGTCCTAGAAACGCGTTGTTAGATGTTTCATAAGTTCGTCAAACTAGTACAAAGCTCATTGAGACACTTATAAGCACTCATGTTTCATGAAACTTGGTTTAGAGTCCTAGAAACGCGTTGTTAGATGTTTCATATGTTCGTCAAACTTGTACAAAGCTCATTGAGACACTTATAAGCACTCATGTTGCATGAAACTTGGTTTAGAGTCCTAGAAACGCGTTGTTAGATGTTTCATAAGTTTGTCAAACTAGTAAAAAGCTCATTGAGACAATTATAAGCAATCATGTTGTATGAAACTTGGTTTAGAGTCCTAGAAACGCGTTGTTAGATGTTTCATAAGTTCGTAAAACTTGTACAAAGCTCATTGAGACACTTATAAGCACTCATGTTGAATTACATTTGGTTTAGACTCCTAGAAACGCGTTGTTAGATGTTTCATAAGTTCGTCAAACTTGTACAAAGCCCATTGAGACACTTCTAAGCACTCATGTTGTATGAAACTTGGTTTAGAGTCCTAGAAACCGCATTGTTAGATGTTTCATAAGTTCGTCAAACTAGTACAAAGCTCATTGAGACACTTATAAGCACTCATGTTGCATGAAACTTGGTTTAGAGTCCTAGAAACGCGTTGTTAGATGTTTCATAAGTTTGTCAAACTAGTACAAATCTCATTGAGATACTTATAAGCACTCATGTTGCATGAAACTTGGTTTAGAATCTTAGAAACCGCGTTGTTAGATGTTTCATAAGTTCTTCAAACTAGTACAAAGCTCATTGAGACACTTATAAGCACTCATGTTGCATGAAACTTGGTTAAGAGTTTTAGAAATGCGTTGTTAGATGTTTCATAAGTTCGTAGAACTTGTACAAAGCTCATTGAGACACTTATAAGTACTCATGTTGCATAAAACTTGGTTTAGAGTCCTAGAAACCGCGTTGTTAGATGTTTCATAAGTTCGTCAAACTAGTACAAAGCTCATTGACTTATAAGTACTCATGTAGCATGAAACTTGGTTTAGAGTCCTAGAAACGCGTTGTTAGATGTTTCATAAGTTTGTCAAACTAGTACAAAGCTCATTGAGACAATTATAAGCACTCATGTTGCATGAAACTTCGTTAGAGTCTTAGAAACCGCGTTCTTAGATGTTTCATAAGTTCGTCAAACTATTACAAAGCTCATTGAGACACATATAAGCACTCATGTTGCATGAAACTTGGTTTAGAGTCCTAGAAAAGCGTTGTTAGATGTTTCATAAGTTCGTCAAACTAGTACAAAGCTCATTGAGACACTTATAAGCACTCATATTGCATGAAACTTGGTTTAGAGTCATAGAAACGCGTTGTTGGACGTTTTATAAGTTCGTAAAACTAGTACAAAGCTCATTGAGACACTTATAAGTACTCATGTTGCATGAAACTTGGTTTAGAGTCCTAGAAACCGCGTTGTTAGATGTTTCATAAGTTCGTCAAACTAGTACAAAGCCCATTGAGACACATATAAGCACTCATGTTGCATGAAACTTGGTTTAGAGTCCTAGAAACGCGTTGTTAGATGTTTCATAAGTTCGTCAAACTAGTACAAAGCTCATTGAGACACTTATAAGCACTCATGTTTCATGAAACTTGGTTTAGAGTCCTAGAAACGCGTTGTTAGATGTTTCATATGTTCGTCAAACTTGTACAAAGCTCATTGAGACACTTATAAGCACTCATGTTGCATGAAACTTGGTTTAGAGTCCTAGAAACGCGTTGTTAGATGTTTCATAAGTTTGTCAAACTAGTAAAAAGCTCATTGAGACAATTATAAGCAATCATGTTGTATGAAACTTGGTTTAGAGACCTAGAAACGCGTTGTTAGATGTTTCATAAGTTCGTAAAACTTGTACAAAGCTCATTGAGACACTTATAAGCACTCATGTTGAATTACACTTGGTTTAGACTCCTAGAAACGCGTTGTTAGATGTTTCATAAGTTCGTCAAACTAGTAAAAAGCTCATTGAGACACTTATAAGCACTCATGTTGCATGAAACTTGGTTTAGAGTCCTAGAAACGCGTTGTTAGATGTTTCATAAGTTTGTCAAACTAGTACAAATCTCATTGAGACACTTATAAGCACTCATGTTGCATGAAACTTGGTTTAGAACCTTAGAAACCGCGTTGTTAGATGTTTCATAAGTTCTTCAAACTAGTACAAAGCTCATTGAGACACTTATAAGCACTCATGTTGCATGAAACTTGGTTTAGAGTTCTAGAAATGCGTTGTTAGATGTTTCATAAGTTCGTAAAACTTGTACAAAGCTCATTGAGACACTTATAAGTACTCATGTTGCATGAAACTTGGTTTAGAGTCCTAGAAACGCGTTGTTGGACGTTTTATAACTTCGTAAAACTAGTACAAAGCTCATTGAGACACTTATAAGCACTCATGTTGAATGAAACTTGTTTTAGAGTCCTACAAATGCGTTGTTAGATGTTTCATAAGTTCGTAAAACTTGTACAAAGCTCATTGAGACACTTATAAGCACTCATGTTGTATGAAACTTGGTTTAGAGTCCTAGAAACGCCTTGTTAAAAGTTTCATGAGTTCGTCAAAATAGTACAAAGCTAATTGAGACACTTATAAGCATTCATGTTGCATGAAACTTGGTTTAGAATCCTAGAAACGCGTTGGTAGACGTTTCATAAATTCGTCAAACTTGTACAAAGCTCATTGAGACACTTATAAGTACTCATGTTGCATGAAACTTGGCTTAGAGTCCTAGAAACCGCGTTGTTAGATGTTTCATAAGTTCGTCAAACCATTACAAAGCTCATTAAGACACTTATAAGCACTCATGTTGCATGAAACTTCGTTTAGAGTCCTAGAAACCGCGTTGTTAGATGTTTCGTAAGTTCGTACAACTAGTACAAAGCTCATTGAGACACATATAAGCACTTATGTTGCATGAAACTTGGTTTAGAGTCCTAGAAACCACGTTGTTAGCTGTTTCATATGTTCGTCAAACTTGTACAAAGCTCATTGAGACACTTATAAGCACTCATGTTGCATGAAACTTAGTTTAGAGTCCTAGAAACGCGTTGTTAGACGTTTCATAAGTTCGTCAAACTAGTACAAAGCTGATTGAGACACTTATAAGCACTCATGTTGCATGAAACTTGGTTTAGAGTCCTAGAAACGCGTTGTTAGATGTTTCATAAGTTCGTCAAACTTGTACAAAGCCCATTGAGACACTTCTAAGCACTCATGTTGTATGAAACTTCGTTTAGAGAGTCCTAGAAACCGCATTGTTAGATGTTTCATAAGTTCGTCAAACTAGTACAAAGCTCATTGAGACACTTATAAGCACTCATGTTGCATGAAACTTGGTTTAGAGTCCTAGAAACGCGTTGTTAGATGTTTCATAAGTTTGTCAAACTAGTACAAATCTCATTGAGATACTTATAAGCACTCATGTTGCATGAAACTTGGTTTAGAATCTTAGAAACCGCGTTGTTAGATGTTTCATAAGTTCTTCAAACTAGTACAAAGCTCATTGAGACACTTATAAGCACTCATGTTGCATGAAACTTGGTTAAGAGTTTTAGGAATGCGTTGTTAGATGTTTCATAAGTTCGTAGAACTTGTACAAAGCTCATTGAGACACTTATAAGTACTCATGTTGCATGAAACTTGGTTTAGAGTCCTAGAAACCGCGTTGTTAGATGTTTCATAAGTTCGTCAAACTAGTACAAAGCTCATTGACTTATAAGTACTCATGTAGCATGAAACTTGGTTTAGAGTCCTAGAAACGCGTTGTTAGATGTTTCATAAGTTTGTCAAACTAGTACAAAGCTCATTGAGACAATTATAAGCACTCATGTTGCATGAAACTTCGTTAGAGTCTTAGAAACCGCGTTCTTAGATGTTTCATAAGTTCGTCAAACTATTACAAAGCTCATTGAGACACATATAAGCACTCATGTTGCATGAAACTTGGTTTAGAGTCCTAGAAAAGCGTTGTTAGATGTTTCATAAGTTCGTCAAACTAGTACAAAGCTCATTGAGACACTTATAAGCACTCATATTGCATGAAACTTGGTTTAGAGTCATAGAAACGCGTTGTTGGACGTTTTATAAGTTCGTAAAACTAGTACAAAGCTCATTGAGACACTTATAAGTACTCATGTTGCATGAAACTTGGTTTAGAGTCCTAGAAACCGCGTTGTTAGATGTTTCATAAGTTCGTCAAACTAGTACAAAGCCCATTGAGACACATATAAGCACTCATGTTGCATGAAACTTGGTTTAGAGTCCTAGAAACGCGTTGTTAGATGTTTCATAAGTTCGTCAAACTAGTACAAAGCTCATTGAGACACTTATAAGCACTCATGTTTCATGAAACTTGGTTTAGAGTCCTAGAAACGCGTTGTTAGATGTTTCATATGTTCGTCAAACTTGTACAAAGCTCATTGAGACACTTATAAGCACTCATGTTGCATGAAACTTGGTTTAGAGTCCTAGAAACGCGTTGTTAGATGTTTCATAAGTTTGTCAAACTAGTAAAAAGCTCATTGAGACAATTATAAGCAATCATGTTGTATGAAACTTGGTTTAGAGTCCTAGAAACGCGTTGTTAGATGTTTCATAAGTTCGTAAAACTTGTACAAAGCTCATTGAGACACTTATAAGCACTCATGTTGAATTACATTTGGTTTAGACTCCTAGAAACGCGTTGTTAGATGTTTCATAAGTTCGTCAAACTTGTACAAAGCCCATTGAGACACTTCTAAGCACTCATGTTGTATGAAACTTGGTTTAGAGTCCTAGAAACCGCATTGTTAGATGTTTCATAAGTTCGTCAAACTAGTACAAAGCTCATTGAGACACTTATAACCACTCATGTTGCATGAAACTTGGTTTAGAGTCCTACAAACGCGTTGTTAGATGTTTCATAAGTTTGTCAAACTAGTACAAATCTCATTGAGATACTTATAAGCACTCATGTTGCATGAAACTTGGTTTAGAATCTTAGAAACCGCGTTGTTAGATGTTTCATAAGTTCTTCAAACTAGTACAAAGCTCATTGAGACACTTATAAGCACTCATGTTGCATGAAACTTGGTTAAGAGTTTTAGAAATGCGTTGTTAGATGTTTCATAAGTTCGTAGAACTTGTACAAAGCTCATTGAGACACTTATAAGTACTCATGTTGCATGAAACTTGGTTTAGAGTCCTAGAAACCGCGTTGTTAGATGTTTCATAAGTTCGTCAAACTAGTACAAAGCTCATTGACTTATAAGTACTCATGTAGCATGAAACTTGGTTTAGAGTCCTAGAAACGCGTTGTTAGATGTTTCATAAGTTTGTCAAACTAGTACAAAGCTCATTGAGACAATTATAAGCACTCATGTTGCATGAAACTTCGTTAGAGTCTTAGAAACCGCGTTCTTAGATGTTTCATAAGTTCGTCAAACTATTACAAAGCTCATTGAGACACATATAAGCACTCATGTTGCATGAAACTTGGTTTAGAGTCCTAGAAAAGCGTTGTTAGATGTTTCATAAGTTCGTCAAACTAGTACAAAGCTCATTGAGACACTTATAAGCACTCATATTGCATGAAACTTGGTTTAGAGTCATAGAAACGCGTTGTTGGACGTTTTATAAGTTCGTAAAACTAGTACAAAGCTCATTGAGACACTTATAAGTACTCATGTTGCATGAAACTTGGTTTAGAGTCCTAGAAACCGCGTTGTTAGATGTTTCATAAGTTCGTCAAACTAGTACAAAGCCCATTGAGACACATATAAGCACTCATGTTGCATGAAACTTGGTTTAGAGTCCTAGAAACGCGTTGTTAGATGTTTCATAAGTTCGTCAAACTAGTACAAAGCTCATTGAGACACTTATAAGCACTCATGTTTCATGAAACTTGGTTTAGAGTCCTAGAAACGCGTTGTTAGATGTTTCATATGTTCGTCAAACTTGTACAAAGCTCATTGAGACACTTATAAGCACTCATATTGCATGAAACTTGGTTTAGAGTCCTAGAAACGCGTTGTTAGATGTTTCATAAGTTTGTCAAACTAGTAAAAAGATCATTGAGACAATTATAAGCAATCATGTTGTATGAAACTTGGTTTAGAGACCTAGAAACGCGTTGTTAGATGTTTCATAAGTTCGTAAAACTTGTACAAAGCTCATTGAGACACTTATAAGCACTCATGTTGAATTACACTTGGTTTAGACTCCTAGAAACGCGTTGTTAGATGTTTCATAAGTTCGTCAAACTAGTAAAAAGCTCATTGAGACACTTATAAGCACTCATGTTGCATGAAACTTGGTTTAGAGTCCTAGAAACGCGTTGTTAGATGTTTCATAAGTTTGTCAAACTAGTACAAATCTCATTGAGACACTTATAAGCACTCATGTTGCATGAAACTTGGTTTAGAACCTTAGAAACCGCGTTGTTAGATGTTTCATAAGTTCTTCAAACTAGTACAAAGCTCATTGAGACACTTATAAGCACTCATGTTGCATGAAACTTGGTTTAGAGTTCTAGAAATGCGTTGTTAGATGTTTCATAAGATCGTAAAACTTGTACAAAGCTCATTGAGACACATATAAGTACTCATGTTGCATGAAACTTGGTTTAGAGTCCTAGAAACGCGTTGTTGGACGTTTTATAAGTTCGTAAAACTAGTACAAAGCTCATTGAGACACTTATAAGCACTCATGTTGAATGAAACTTGTTTTAGAGTCCTACAAATGCGTTGTTAGATGTTTCATAAGTGATATGATCTTGCCTAGCTTGTCATTCGATGAGGAGGATCATATAGCTGAGCTTGTACCCGAGGAAAGGATCACAAGGATCAAAGCCAAAGAGATGGACAAAAGAAGCTCACATTGTGATATGATCGAGGCACCGGATACCGAACACCAAGGCGCTCGACCACTAGACATCGACATCGATCACCAAGGCGTTCGACCACTAGACATCGACATCGATCACCAAGGCGTTCGACCACTCGACACCGATCACGCACCAAACACCGAGAAGCACATAGGAGTGGTTACCCGAGCAATGACCAAGAAGCTAGCAGATGACGTTCAAGCATTGATCGTGGAGGAACTTGGAAGAGCTAGGAGCTTCTTTAACATCTTAATCATGGCCTAGAAAGAATACCAAGGTAATGAAACTAAGTGACTAAGTGTTTCGACTCGGTACTCTTTCCCTTTGCATAGGTTTGTCCCATTTGGGTTTACTATGCAAGGGTTTTAACGAGGCCGAGAAGAGCACTACGTCGGTTACCTAGTTACATTATCTTGAAGAGTGTAAGAGACGAGGCACTTCCACTACTCGTCGTTTTATCTTGCAAAAACGCCGCGTTGTTTAGGCGGTTTCCTTTTTTCTTGTAATTTCCTTTTTGTCGAGGTTTCCTTTTTGCCGAGGATTTCCTTTTTCCGCGCAAAACCCTAAAAGAGAAGGCGACTTGTGCCAACTCTATTTAAAGGAGCTGCGCCTCCTTCTTTGTTTTTCAGTCAAACCTTGAAAGAAAACCCCTTTGTGTTTAGACTCACCTTAGCTCAGAGATTGAGCTTTATTATCAAAACGATTCATGTGATTTGAATCTGATTCTCTTACAAGTCCTAGATACTTTCAAGAGCATCTACAAACCATCAAGCCATCAACCCATAGATTGCTTGAGACGTCCACTACCATCTCATACTCATTCACCTCCATATCCGCTGGTTTCTGACACTTAATCATCATCACCTTCACTTCAGCCATCAATCCGCCAAAGAAGAGAGCTTGCCTTTGCCATAGAGTTGAGATCCTAACCAAGGGTGTATCACGTGGTATCAGAGCCAAACTCTGTACCAAAGGCTGAGTCTCTCTATCCTTACATCTTATCAATCGATTAGTTTGCTTGAAAACTCATTAGAACCGAAAACGTTGTTTATCCTCTTTGAATCTGTTTTGTTGCTTTGTGTTCTATGTTCAGCCGATTGTTTGATTGATTAAGATTGGTTATAACTTGTTAAATATGCTTGTTAGATCATGTTCTTATGCTCATATTAATTCATGATTTTTTTTTTTAGAACTTGTCGTACACGTATTTTAGCATCTCTTTCAAATCTGCTTATTATGTGCTTCGTTTTTATTCTCGTTCTCTCTTAGATTCATAAGTTTGTTTGGTTTGATTGTGTGCTTGAAATCTCTTGTCCAAAACGTGTTCATCAAGCTTTGAGTGTGATTTTCTTGTGATTTGATTTATTTCCTGATTGCACCAAGTTTCCTAAAGCGTTTTCATAAAGTTTCCTAAAGCGTTTTCAGAAAGTTTCCAAAACAGTTTTTTTTGTGTGCCTTATTACTTATTCTGATTTGATTTGCTTAATAAATCTTTTGTGCTTTCATTAGAACTTGTTTATGACGTTTTTGCTTAGTTGAGGACATTTAAAACTTGTTTGGCGCATAATTGTTTCTCATTGGAATTGTGCTTAAAATCTGTCTCTTGTTCTTCATTATAACTCGCTTGTGCTTCTTTTAGAACATCTTACTGCGAGTTACTTGTGTTTGAAACAGGTCCTATGAAGGACTCTCAAGGAAGTCATAGACAGCGAAGAATGTATCGGTATGAAGAGCTCCATAGAAGCACACCACCGTTTCATGGAAGCAAAGACCCTGATGAGTATGTCGATTGGGAGGTTGGTATGCATTACGCCTCCAAGTGCAACAGCTTCACCGAGCATGAGCTACTAAGAGCCGCTGTTTCAAGCTTTCGTGACGATGCTCTTAGTTGGTGGGAAGAGATTGAGTGGAGACGATGGCCTAAGCAACCCTATCACCACTTGGACAGAACTCAAAGCACTAATGAGAAGAAAGTATGCTCCACACCTTAAGCTAAAGACATCTACTCGATCTCGCCTATAAACATCAAGATGCATATCCTCGAGCTAAGTCTTCTAATTTTTCAAATTCCAAAGAAACAAACCCATATGAATATCATGAGGAAAGAAAAATTAATGAACACGAACGAATTAACAAGAGAAAGAACTCACAACATATGCTAGAAGAAGATATTAGGAGAATTGTTAATAATGTCTTTGATGATGCTTTTATTTCTAGTATAATGCACTTGGCTTTGCCAAAGTCTTCTCTTGTAGATAAAGATCAAAAGGATCAAGGAGGAGACGTGGAACAGAACGTGGAGCAAGATAATGACAAAGTGGTGTACAATAAGGAACATGAAGCATTGGAGCTTATTGAGTGTTGTATGGTTAAAGAACAAGGAGACAATCAAGAGCTTGTACGATCTGTTTCAAATCAAAGGGAGTCACTTGTTTCTCTTGAATTTAAATCTGATTTCAAATATGATTTTGATAGCTCCATGACTGTTTTAAAGCACTTGTCTTGTGTCAAGAGACTTGAGGAACTTTCGGTGCTAAGGAGATGATCACAACCGAAGAAGAAGCTTTAACAAAGCCTATGGTGATCTATGAGCAAAATCTACATATTGAAGCCGATGATGCCGTACTATTAACTCCAAAAGGAACCCTTACAGTCATGTCTAACCTCAAGAAGAGTGTAGACCAGATCGAACAGAATCTCTAACCCAAACCAGCAACTACTTGCCAAGTCCAGAAATTGACAGATTGATATGTTCGGCTTGTGAAGCTCAAAAGAGGACCAATATCAGCTACTGGGGTGAAACGGAGATGTCCACCATATTCTACACTCAAAGAGGAATCTTTCAAGCTACAGCTCGTCCCCATATCAGTTCGGAGCTGACCACAATTGATGTTCAAAGTTCAGCTACCGACAACTTTCTATTTATGAGGATGAGTACGCATGGTCCACTTCAAACCTTCATATGGCGACCTGGAGCTACTCCACAACACACACCCGACCCTCTTAGAGACGTTGTGCATGTCCATAACCCCCTGGTCCATTTCAAGAAGTTGATTCCAAGCCTGTGCCCTGAAGAGCAACACGCTACTATGCTTATCAAGCAGCCTCTTAGCCAAAGGTCTAGTAAGTATGGTGATTCTTTTCATGCATCTAAGTTCAAGGATCGAGATCATAGATACTCTAAAGACCAGCTGTGTTTGAAGCAAGTTCAAGAAGAGACTAAGTCCAAGAGCACCAGCCTCATGAACCAATCGGGTGAGATCGAGAAAACTTATTCTTTTAGTAAATCTCGGTCACGTTTTGTGTATAAAGAACCTCTTATGAGTTTCTCTAATCTTCCACCGGTGTTTCCGAGTGAGTTTTCTTTTGTTTCACAGCAGCATGAGCATGAGTTCTCCAAAGACAAAGAACTACCAAACACTCGAGAAGTCTCATGTCTAAGCCGAGCCAAATCCATGGAGACTAATGAGCCTCTCATCCATGTTGATTATGAGTCTTTCACCCATCTTGAAGTACCACCAGAGATTGACAAAGAACGGGATAGAAGTGTCTACTTCTATGAGGTATTTTCTTATCCCATTCATTCCCAGACAGGGTAAGGACAATGGTGTGCCCAACACATTGTCAAGGAGGTATTTTCTACTCTTTAACATTAGCACCCATGATGTTAGCTCTAGAGTTTATAAAGAACTGTATGGTTGTGGTAATGAGTTTGGAAAATCATATAAAGCTTGTGGAAAGTTTGTTAGTAATCATTACCTTAGAAGAGATTTCTACTTGTTTTACGATAACTTGTGCTTGTCTAGTTTTGTTCTTTGTGAGAAATTGTGTAGGGAGGCACAGGGAGGAAAGCTTATAGGATATGAGGATACCACGAGGAGTCTCGAGAAGCTCATTTATCACTATTACTTACCTCACAAGAAGAAGGACAATGAGGAAGAGACTATACCAAAGCCGAGACTTAGGAGGAGCATGACATATCTATTGGATCTTCAAGCTCAGAGAAGCTTAAGGCGTCAAGACCAGCATCTGCACCACCTTGGATCATCAAATCCAGCCCTTCCAGCATCAACATCAAGCCACAACCCGCTGGATCATCCATATTCCTAAACCGAACACCTTTGAATGCCTATGATGATTATTACCTTATCTTCGGTTTAAACTATTGGTGTTTG
Source organism: Cochlearia excelsa (assembly GCA_963556525.1). NCBI lineage: Eukaryota > Viridiplantae > Streptophyta > Magnoliopsida > Brassicales > Brassicaceae > Cochlearia > Cochlearia excelsa. The sequence continues at coordinate 28,868,963 of OY748327.1, read as the reverse complement.
TTTCAGGACTTCATTTGGGAACCCGGAGACGTCTTTAGTATCATCTATGACACGAAAATGGCTGAAGAGAAGATCAATGACAATGCTTATCGAATCAACCTACAAGGGAAGTATCTAAATTCTAATGATTACAATGTTTCTAACTTGTTCCCTTGTATTGCAGATTCAGATTTGAGGACAAATCCTTTTCAAGAGGGAGGGGATGATATGATCTTGCCTAGCTTGTCATTCGATGAGGAGGATCATATAGCTGAGCTTGTACCCGAGGAAAGGATCACAAGGATCAAAGCCAAAGAGATGGACAAAAGAAGCTCACATTGTGATATGATCGAGGCACGGATACCGAACACCAAGGCGCTCGACCACTAGACATCGACATCGATCACCAAGGCGTTCGACCACTAGACATCGACATCGATCACCAAGGCGTTCGACCACTCGACACCGATCACGCACCAAACACCGAGAAGCACATAGGAGTGGTTACCCGAGCAATGACCAAGAAGCTAGCAGATGACGTTCAAGCATTGATCGTGGAGGAACTTGGAAGAGCTAGGAGCTTCTTTAACATCTTAATCATGGCCTAGAAAGAATACCAAGGTAATGAAACTAAGTGACTAAGTGTTTCGACTCGGTACTCTTTCCCTTTGCATAGGTTTGTCCCATTGGGTTTACTATGCAAGGGTTTTAACGAGGCCGAGAAGAGCACTACGTCGGTTACCTAGTTACATTATCTTGAAGAGTGTAAGAGACGAGGCACTTCCACTACTCGTCGTTTTATCTTGCAAAAACGCCGCGTTGTTTAGGCGGTTTCCTTTTTTCTTGTAATTTCCTTTTTGTCGAGGTTTCCTTTTTGCCGAGGATTTCCTTTTTCCGCGCAAAACCCTAAAAGAGAAGGCGACTTGTGCCAACTCTATTTAAAGGGAGCTGCGCCTCCTTCTTTGTTTTTCAGTCAAACCTTGAAAGAAAACCCCTTTGTGTTTAGACTCACCTTAGCTCGAGATTGAGCTTTATTATCAAAACGATTCATGTGATTTGAATCGATTCTCTTACAAGTCCTAGATACTTTCAAGAGCATCTACAAACCATCAAGCCATCAACCCATAGATTGCTTGAGACGTCCACTACCATCTCATACTCATTCACCTCCATATCCGCTGGTTTCTGACACTTAATCATCATCACCTTCACTTCAGCCATCAATCCGCCAAAGAAGAGAGCTTGCCTTTGCCATAGAGTTGAGATCCTAACCAAGGGTGTATCAATAAGTTCGTAAAACTTGTACAAAGCTCATTGAGACACTTATAAGCACTCATGTTGTATGAAACTTGGTTTAGAGTCCTAGAAACGCCTTGTTAAAAGTTTCATGAGTTCGTCAAAATAGTACAAAGCTAATTGAGACACTTATAAGCATTCATGTTGCATGAAACTTGGTTTAGAATCCTAGAAACGCGTTGGTAGACGTTTCATAAATTCGTCAAACTTGTACAAAGCTCATTGAGACACTTATAAGTACTCATGTTGCATGAAACTTGGCTTAGAGTCCTAGAAACCGCGTTGTTAGATGTTTCATAAGTTCGTCAAACCATTACAAAGCTCATTAAGACACTTATAAGCACTCATGTTGCATGAAACTTCGTTTTAGAGTCCTAGAAACCGCGTTGTTAGATGTTTCGTAAGTTCGTACAACTAGTACAAAGCTCATTGAGACACATATAAGCACTTATGTTGCATGAAACTTGGTTTAGAGTCCTAGAAACCACGTTGTTAGCTGTTTCATATGTTCGTCAAACTTGTACAAAGCTCATTGAGACACTTATAAGCACTCATGTTGCATGAAACTTAGTTTAGAGTCCTAGAAACGCGTTGTTAGACGTTTCATAAGTTCGTCAAACTAGTACAAAGCTGATTGAGACACTTATAAGCACTCATGTTGCATGAAACTTGGTTTAGAGTCCTAGAAACGCGTTGTTAGATGTTTCATAAGTTCGTCAAACTTGTACAAAGCCCATTGAGACACTTCTAAGCACTCATGTTGTATGAAACTTGGTTTAGAGTCCTAGAAACCGCATTGTTAGATGTTTCATAAGTTCGTCAAACTAGTACAAAGCTCATTGAGACACTTATAAGCACTCATGTTGCATGAAACTTGGTTTAGAGTCCTAGAAACGCGTTGTTAGATGTTTCATAAGTTTGTCAAACTAGTACAAATCTCATTGAGATACTTATAAGCACTCATGTTGCATGAAACTTGGTTTAGAATCTTAGATACCGCGTTGTTAGATGTTTCATAAGTTCTTCAAACTAGTACAAAGCTCCACTTATAAGCACTCATGTTGCATGAAACTTAGTTTAGAGTCCTAGAAACGCGTTGTTAGATGTTTCATAAGTTCGTCAAACTAGTACAAAGCTCATTGAGACACATATAAGCACTCATGTTGCATGAAACTTGGTTTAGAGTTCTAGAAATGCGTTGTTAGATGTTTCATAAGTTCGTAAAACTTGTACAAAGCACATTGAGACACTTATAAGTACTCATGTTGCATGAAACTTGGTTTAGAGTCCTAGAAACCGCGTTGTTAGATGTTTCATAAGTTCGTCAAACTAGTACAAAGCTCATTGACTTATAAGTACTCATGTTGCATGAAACTTGGTTTAGAGTCCTAGAAACGCGTTGTTAGATGTTTCATAAGTTTGTCAAACTAGTACAAAGCTCATTGAGACACTTATAAGCACTCATGTTGCATGAAACTTCGTTAGAGTCTTAGAAACCGCGTTCTTAGATGTTTCATAAGTTCGTCAAACTAGTACAAAGCTCATTGAGACACATATAAGCACTCATGTTGCATGAAACTTGGTTTAGAGTCCTAGAAACGCGTTGTTAGATGTTTCATAAGTTCGTCAAACTAGTACAAAGCTCATTGAGACACTTATAAGCACTCATATTGCATGAAACTTGGTTTAGAGTCCTAGAAACGCGTTGTTGGACGTTTTATAAGTTCGTAAAACTAGTACAAAGCTCATTGAGACACTTATAAGCACTCATGTTGATTGAAACTTGTTTTAGAGTCCTAGAAATGCGTTGTTTGATGTTTCATAAGTTCGTAAAACTTGTACAAAGCTCATTGACACACTTATAAGCACTCATGTTGTATGAAACTTGGTTTAGAGTCCTAGAAACGCCTTGTTAAAAGTTTCAAGAGTTCGTCAAAATAGTACAAAGCTAATTGAGACATTTATAAGCATTCATGTTGCATGAAACTTGGTTTTAGAATCCTAGAAACGCGTTGGTAGACGTTTCATAAATCCGTCAAACTTGTACAAAGCTCATTGAGACACTTATAAGCATTCATGTTGCATGAAACTTCGTTTAGAGAGTCCTAGAAACGCGTTGTTAGATGTTTCATAAGTTCGTCAAACTAGTAAAAAGCTCATTGAGACACTTATAAGCAATCATGTTGCATGAAACTTGGTTTAGAGTCCTAAAAACGTGTTGTTAGATGTTTCATAAGTTCGTCAAACTTGTACAAAGCCCATTGAGACACTTATAAGCACTCATGTTGTATGAAACTTGGTTTAGAGTCCTAGAAACCGCGTTGTTAGATGTTTCATAAGTTCGTCAAACTAGTACAAAGCTTATTGAGACACTTATAAGCACTCATGTTGCATGAAACTTGGTTTAGAGTCCTAGAAACGCGTTGTTAGATGTTTCATAAGTTCGTCAAACTTGTACAAAGCTCATTGAGACACTTATAAGCACTCATGTTGCATGAAACTTGGTTTAGAGTCCTAGAAACGCGTTGTTAGATGTTTCATAAATTTGCCAAACTAGTACAAAGCTCATTGAGACAATTATAAGCAATCATGTTGTATGAAACTTGGTTTAGAGACCTAGAAACGCGTTGTTAGATGTTTCATAAGTTCGTAAAACTTGTACAAAGCTCATTGAGACACTTATAAGACTCATGTTTAATTACACTTGGTTTAGACTCCTAGAAACGCGTTGTTAGATGTTTCATAAGTTCGTCAAACTAGTAAAAAGCTCATTGAGACACTTATAAGCACTCATGTTGCATGAAACTTGGTTTAGAGTCCTAGAAACGCGTTGTTAGATGTTTCATAAGTTTGTCAAACTAGTACAAATCTCATTGAGACACTTATAAGCACTCATGTTGCATGAAACTTGGTTTAGAATCTTAGAAACCGTGTTGTTAGATGTTTTTCATAAAGTTCTTCAAACTAGTACAAAGCTCATTGAGACACTTATAAGCAATCATGTTGCATGAAACTTGGTTTAGAGTTCTAGAAACGAGTTGTTAGATGTTTCATAAGTTTGTCAAACTAGTACAAAGCTCATTGAGACACTTATAAGCACTCATGTTGCATGAAACTTCGTTAGAGTCTTAGAAACCGCGTTCTTAGATGTTTCATAAGTTCGTCAAACTAGTACAAAGCTCATTGAGACACATATAAGCACTCATGTTGCATGAAACTTGGTTTAGAGTCCTAGAAACGCGTTGTTAGATGTTTCATAAGTTCGTCAAACTAGTACAAAGCTCATTGAGACACTTATAAGCACTCATGTTGTGTGAAACTTGGTTTAGAGTCCTAGAAACGCGTTGTTGGACGTTTTATAAGTTCGTAAAACTAGTACAAAGCTCATTGAGACACTTATAAGTACTCATGTTGCATGAAACTTGGTTTAGAGTCCTAGAAACCGCGTTGTTAGATGTTTCATAAGTTCGTCAAACTAGTACAAAGCCCATTGAGACACATATAAGCACTCATGTTGCATGAAAATTGGTTTAGAGTCCTAGAAACGCGTTGTTAGATTTTTCATAAGTTCGTCAAACTAGTACAAAGCTCATTGAGACACTTATAAGCACTCATGTTGCATGAAACTTGGTTTAGAGTCCTAGAAACGCGTTGTTAGATATTTCATAAGTTCGTCAAACTAGTACAAAGCTCATTGAGACACTTATAAGCACTCATATTGCATGAAACTTGGTTTAGAGTCCTAGAAACGCGTTATTGGACGTTTTATAAGTTCGTAAAACTAGTACAAAGCTCATTGAGACACTTATAAGTACTCATGTTGCATGAAACTTGGTTTAGAGTCCTAGAAACGCGTTGTTAGATGTTTCATAAGTTCTTCAAACTAGTACAAAGCTCATTGAGACACTTATAAGCAATCATGTTGCATGAAACTTGGTTTAGAGTTCTAGAAACGAGTTGTTAGATGTTTCATAAGTTTGTCAAACTAGTACAAAGCTCATTGAGACACTTATAAGCACTCATGTTGCATGAAACTTCGTTAGAGTCTTAGAAACCGCGTTCTTAGATGTTTCATAAGTTCGTCAAACTAGTACAAAGCTCATTGAGACACATATAAGCACTCATGTTGCATGAAACTTGGTTTAGAGTCCTAGAAACGCGTTGTTAGATGTTTCATAAGTTCGTCAAACTAGTACAAAGCTCATTGAGACACTTATAAGCACTCATGTTGTGTGAAACTTGGTTTAGAGTCCTAGAAACGCCTTGTTAAAAGTTTCATGAGTTCGTCAAAATAGTACAAACCTAATTGAGACACTTATAAGCATTCATGTTGCATGAAACTTGGTTTAGAATCCTAGAAACGCGTTGGTAGACGTTTCATAAATTCGTCAAACTTGTACAAAGCTCATTGAGACACTTATAAGTACTCATGTTGCATGAAACTTGGCTTAGAGTCCTAGAAACCGCGTTGTTAGATGTTTCATAAGTTCGTCAAACCATTACAAAGCTCATTGAGACACTTATAAGCACTCATGTTGCATGAAACTTCGTTTAGAGTCCTAGAAACGCGTTGTTAGATGTTTCATAAGTTCGTCAAACTTGTACAAAGCCCATTGAGACACTTATAAGCACTCATGTTGTATGAAACTTGGTTTAGAGTCCTAGAAACCGCGTTGTTAGATGTTTCATAAGTTCGTCAAACTAGTACAAAGCTTATTGAGACACTTATAAGCACTCATGTTGCATGAAACTTGGTTTAGAGTCCTAGAAACGCGTTGTTAGATGTTTCATAAGTTCGTCAAACTTGTACAAAGCTCATTGAGACACTTATAAGCACTCATGTTGCATGAAACTTGGTTTAGAGTCCTAGAAACGCGTTGTTAGATGTTTCATAAATTTGCCAAACTAGTACAAAGCTCATTGAGACAATTATAAGCAATCATGTTGTATGAAACTTGGTTTAGAGACCTAGAAACGCGTTGTTAGATGTTTCATAAGTTCGTAAAACTTGTACAAAGCTCATTGAGACACTTATAAGACTCATGTTTAATTACACTTGGTTTAGACTCCTAGAAACGCGTTGTTAGATGTTTCATAAGTTCGTCAAACTAGTAAAAAGCTCATTGAGACACTTATAAGCACTCATGTTGCATGAAACTTGGTTTAGAGTCCTAGAAACGCGTTGTTAGATGTTTCATAAGTTTGTCAAACTAGTACAAATCTCATTGAGACACTTATAAGCACTCATGTTGCATGAAACTTGGTTTAGAATCTTAGAAACCGTGTTGTTAGATGTTTCATAAGTTCTTCAAACTAGTACAAAGCTCATTGAGACACTTATAAGCAATCATGTTGCATGAAACTTGGTTTAGAGTTCTAGAAACGAGTTGTTAGATGTTTCATAAGTTTGTCAAACTAGTACAAAGCTCATTGAGACACTTATAAGCACTCATGTTGCATGAAACTTCGTTAGAGTCTTAGAAACCGCGTTCTTAGATGTTTCATAAGTTCGTCAAACTAGTACAAAGCTCATTGAGACACATATAAGCACTCATGTTGCATGAAACTTGGTTTAGAGTCCTAGAAACGCGTTGTTAGATGTTTCATAAGTTCGTCAAACTAGTACAAAGCTCATTGAGACACTTATAAGCACTCATGTTGTGTGAAACTTGGTTTAGAGTCCCTAGAAACGCGTTGTTGGACGTTTTATAAGTTCGTAAAACTAGTACAAAGCTCATTGAGACACTTATAAGTACTCATGTTGCATGAAACTTGGTTTAGAGTCCTAGAAACCGCGTTGTTAGATGTTTCATAAGTTCGTCAAACTAGTACAAAGCCCATTGAGACACATATAAGCACTCATGTTGCATGAAAATTGGTTTAGAGTCCTAGAAACGCGTTGTTAGATTTTTCATAAGTTCGTCAAACTAGTACAAAGCTCATTGAGACACTTATAAGCACTCATGTTGCATGAAACTTGGTTTAGAGTCCTAGAAACGCGTTGTTAGATATTTCATAAGTTCGTCAAACTAGTACAAAGCTCATTGAGACACTTATAAGCACTCATATTGCATGAAACTTGGTTTAGAGTCCTAGAAACGCGTTATTGGACGTTTTATAAGTTCGTAAAACTAGTACAAAGCTCATTGAGACACTTATAAGTACTCATGTTGCATGAAACTTGGTTTAGAGTCCTAGAAACGCGTTGTTAGATGTTTCATAAGTTTGTCAAACTAGTACAAAGCTCATTGAGACACTTATAAGCACTCATGTTGCATGAAACTTCGTTAGAGTCTTAGAAACCGCGTTCTTAGATGTTTCATAAGTTCGTCAAACTAGTACAAATCTCATTGAGACACATATAAGCACTCATGTTGCATGAAACTTGGTTTAGAGTCCTAGAAACGCGTTGTTAGATGTTTCATAAGTTCGTCAAACTAGTACAAAGCCCATTGAGACACTTATAAGCACTCATGTTGTATGAAACTTGGTTTAGAGTCCTAGAAACAGCGTTGTTAGATGTTTCATAAGTTCGTCAAAACTAGTACAAAGCTCATTGAGACACTTATAAGCACTTATGTTGCATGAAACTTGGTTTAGAGTCCTAGAAACGCGTTGTTAGATGTTTCATAAGTTCGTCAAACTTGTACAAAGCCCATTGAGACACTTATAAGCACTCATGTTGTATGAAACTTGGTTTAGAGTCCCTAGAAACGCGTTGTTAGATGTTTCATAAGTTCGTCAAACTAGTACAAAGCTCATTGAGACACTTATAAGCACTTATGTTGCATGAAACTTGGTTTAGAGTCCTAGAAACGCGTTGTTAGATGTTTCATAAGTTCGTAAAACTAGTACAAAGGTCATTGAGACACTTATAAGTACTCATGTTGCATGAAACTTGGCTTAGAGTCCTAGAAACCGCGTTGTTAGATGTTTCATAAGTTCGTCAAACCATTATAAAGCTCATTGAGACACTTATAAGCACTCATGTTGCATGAAACTTCGTTTAGAGTCCTAGAAACGCGTTGTTAGATGTTTCATAAGTTCGTCAAACTTGTACAAAGCCCATTGAGACACTTATAAGCACTCATGTTGTATGAAACTTGGTTTAGAGTCCTAGAAACCGCGTTGTTAGATGTTTCATAAGTTCGTCAAACTAGTACAAAGCTCATTGAGACACTTATAAGCACTTATGTTGCATGAAACTTGGTTTAGAGTCCTAGAAACGCGTTGTTAGATGTTTCATAAGTTCGTCAAACTTGTACAAAGCTCATTGAGACACATATAAGCACTCATGTTGCATGAAACTTGGTTTAGAGTTCTAGAAATGTGTCGTTAGATGTTTCATAAGTTTGTAAAACTTGTACAAAGCTCATTGAGACACTTATAAGCACTCATGTTGTGTGAAACTTGGTTTAGAGTTCTAGAAACGCCTTGTTAAAAGTTTCATGAGTTCGTCAAAATAGTACAAACCTAATTGAGACACTTATAAGCATTCATGTTGCATGAAACTTGGTTTAGAATCCTAGAAACGCGTTGGTAGACGTTTCATAAATTCGTCAAACTTGTACAAAGCTCATTGAGACACTTATAAGTACTCATGTTGCATGAAACTTGGCTTAGAGTCCTAGAAACCGCGTTGTTAGATGTTTCATAAGTTCGTCAAACCATTACAAAGCTCATTGAGACACTTATAAGCACTCATGTTGCATGAAACTTCGTTTAGAGTCCTAGAAACGCGTTGTTAGATGTTTCATAAGTTCGTCAAACTTGTACAAAGCCCATTGAGACACTTATAAGCACTCATGTTGTATGAAACTTGGTTTAGAGTCCTAGAAACCGCGTTGTTAGATGTTTCATAAGTTCGTCAAAACTAGTACAAAGCTCATTGAGACACTTCTTGGTTTTATGTTGCATGAAACTTGGTTTAGAGTCCTAGAAGCACTCATGTTGTATGAGACTTGTTTAGAGTCCTAGAAACGCGTTGTAAGATGTTTCATAAGTTCGTCAAACTAGTACAAAGCTCATTGAGACACTTATAAGCACTTATGTTGCATGAAACTTGGGTTAGAGTCCTAGAAACGCGTTGTTAGATGTTTCATAAGTTCGTAAAACTAGTACAAAGGTCATTGAGACACTTATAAGTACTCATGTTGCATGAAACTTGGCTTAGAGTCCTAGAAACCGCGTTGTTAGATGTTTCATAAGTTCGTCAAACCATTACAAAGCTCATTGAGACACTTATAAGCACTCATGTTGCATGAAACTTCGTTTAGAGTCCTAGAAACGCGTTGTTAGATGTTTCATAAGTTCGTCAAACTTGTACAAAGCCCATTGAGACACTTATAAGCACTCATGTTGTATGAAACTTGGTTTAGAGTCCTAGAAACCGCGTTGTTAGATGTTTCATAAGTTCGTCAAACTAGTACAAAGCTCATTGAGACACATATAATGATGAGGACATCCAAAGCAGCAAGGATGATCAAGAGGATCCTTTGCAAGTACCCGCTGGACCAATGACAAGAGCGAGAGCAAAGCAAATCAAGGAGGCACTTAACGGGCTGATTCAAGAGCTTTTAGACCAAGAAAACATTCACAAGTCCATTGGATATGATATACATCAAGTCCAACCACTTCTAAGCATGATTCAAGCCCAAGAAAGCCCAAAATGAAGCACTTAAATTATGGTCAAAGAAGAGTGACGAAAATGAAAGATCAAGAGTCATATTTGGAGTCCAAGAGTCATTCAACACATCTTTTAATTCTATCTTTAATTATGTTTACTACATCCTTTGAACTTCTTTCTTTCTCTACAAGTTTTATTTCCCTTTAAATACATGTAATCTCCATTGGAGAAAGATATCCAACTTTTTTAATCAAATATATTTTTCTATCTTTTTGTGAGAGTGATTCTCATTTAGTTCCTTGTGAACTTTTCGATCTTCGGTGTGACGCCGAGTGATCAATCGGCTTATCAAACAGATTTCCATCCCTGTTTGTGGCGCCTATCATTGCCAAAGTTAGTTGTTTCTTGTTGAGAGTATTGGGTCTTAGGTTTAATATACCTAAGGTTTGTACTTACCAAGTTCTTCGAACTAAGGTCCACCGCCTTGTTTTGTTGAAGCGTTTTAAGAGAGTATTGGGTCTAAGGTTTAATATACCTTAGGTTTGTGCTTCGCGAGTTCATCGAAGTCGAGGATTATCCCTTCAACCACCTTAGAGATCCAATCCTTGGTCATTTCCGCATCATTTTGGTATCAGAGCCATCTCTAAGCTTGATTTTATCTTTTTATCATTCATCTTCTTTCTATCATTTTCAAATCTTTTCATCTTCTTTCTATCATATTCTATTTCTGTTTTTGTTTTATTAATTTTCTGAAAATCCAGATTTAAAAAAAAAAAAAAAAAACGAAAAAAAAAATCAAAAAAAAAGAAGTCAAAAAAAAAAAAAAAGTCAAAAAAAAAGATATCATAAAAGTTCTGGATTACTCTTTCTTTGTTCTTAAATTTCTTTCATTTTCCTTTTTGTTATAATCCTTATAATCGTTATAATCCTTATAATCCTTATAACCCTTATAACTCTTATAACATTTATAACCTTCTGTTATTCCTATTATCCATACTCACTTTGAGATTTCGATTTCTTTGGTATCTTCTATTTGGTTACTACGGTAAAACATTCTGAAGTGTTGGTTAGTTCTATACGAACTCTTTGAGGATCACTAGAGAGGAAAAAGGCAGAGTGTGTGAGAACATTTGAGGGTAAAAGTCATTTGAGTGAAACACTTTTGAGCGAAACACTTGAGTGATTGTGAGGTTTTTTGTTTTACAGGTTTTTAATCATGTCGGAACATAACAACAATGAAGAAGTTACACAAGAGGCTGTCCCTAATCTACAAGTACAAGCCTTGATGGGAGAGATGCAAAGATTGTTGAGAGTTGAGTTGGAGACGATTCATGATAGGATTGATCGAGTTCAAGGAGATGCACAACCAAGGCAGCGAGCAAATTTGCCTAATCTGCATAGAAGCGAAAGAGATCAACCAAGGAGAGCACGAGCTAATGATTTTGAGGTTGATTATTACAATGATTACTCATCATCTAGTAACAACTCAAGAAGACCACGACGAGTTAGAGAAGTAAGGGATCGAGCTGATAACAACTTGGGAAGTATCAAGATGAAGATTCCAACCTTCCATGGGAAGAATGATCCTGATGCATATCTAGAGTGGGAGAAGAAGATTGAGTTGATATTCGATTGTCAAAACTACTCGGAGATGAAAAAGGTCGAGTTGCAACCATCGAATTTTGTGATTATGCTATTAATTGGTGGGATCAATTGGTGACGAGTAGAAGAAGAAATGGGGAAGTTCCTATTGAAGCATGGGCTGAGATGAAAGCACTCATGAGGAAACGTTTTGTACCAAGTCATTATCACCGAGAGCTACACCAAAAGTTAAGAAGGCTAACTCAAGGCAATCGAAGTGTGGAAGACTATTTCCAAGAGATGGAGGTCCTAATGTTAAGAGCTAACATTGATGAAGATAGACAAGCTACTATGGCGAGGTTTCTTAATGGCTTGAATCGAGAGATTCTAGACAAAGTGGAGATGCAACACTATGTGGAGATGGAAGATATGTTGCATATGGCTATCTTAGTTGAGTCGCAGCTCAAGAGGAGGGGAAGCACACGTCAAACTTATGGTTCACATTCATCCACCATGAAACCGAACTATTCTAAGGAGGAGAAGACAACCCCAAAAGCAAAGGTCGAAACAAAGTCATCCACTACCAGCCATGAAATCAAAGGAAGAACGGAGTCTTCTAATACGCGTAACCGTGATGTGCAATGCTATAAGTGTCATGGTAGAGGTCATTATGCTAATGAGTGTCCAAACAAAAGGACAATGGTGATTAGAGATAATGGTGATGTAGAAATTGAAGAAGAAGAAGGAGATTCTGATTCTATGCCATCACTAATAGAAGATAGTGAAGAGGTTGCTGCCAAGGGAGACTTATTGGTTACAAGAAGATCATTGAGTGTGCAAGCTAAAGAAGAAGAAGAGGTACAACGTGAGAATCTGTTTCACACAAGGTGTCACATTCAGAACAAGGTGTGTAGCTTGATTATTGATGGTGGGAGTTGTACAAACGTGGCGAGCATCACTCTTGTGGAGAAGTTGAGTTTGAAGACCACAAAGCATTCGAGACCTTACAAGTTGCAATGGTTAAATGATAGTGGTGAAGTGAAGGTGTCAAGACAAGTTCTGGTTCCATTTTCCATTGGAAGGTATGAAGATGAAGTGTTGTGTGATGTGGTACCAATGCAAAGGTCATGTTCTATTGGGAAGGCCATGGCAATTTGATCGGCGAGTTAACCATGATGGATTCACAAACAAGCATTCGTTTACTTTCAAAGGAAGAAATGTCACTTTGGTTCCTTTAACACCTCAAGAAGTCTACCAAGATCAGTTACTAATGAAGCAAAAGGAGGAGCAAAAAGCAATGAGTGCCCAAAACACTTATCACCTAAAAGAGAGTGAGAGTTTGAGAAAAACCCGTAAAAAGGCCCGTGAGAGCAAACCCGTGAGGACAAACACAAACTTCTTTGTGAGATCTTGTGAGATAAAGAGAGCAATGTTTTCAAAACAGCCAATGATAGTACTCATGTACAAGGAGGCTCTTTTAAACGCTAACGATCTTAACTCTGTTTTGCCTAGTTGTGTTGTTTCTTTGTTGCAGGATTTTGATGATGTCTTTCCCGAGGACACACCACATGGTTTACCACCTATTCGTGGGATTGAGCATCAAATCGACTTCGTCCCAGGAGCATCCATTCCTAACCGCCCAGCCTATAGAACAAATCCGGAAGAGACAAAGGAGCTTCAAAGGCAAGTTAGTGAGCCGATGGAGAAGGGGTACATTCGAGAAAGCATGAGTCCATGTGCTGTCCCCCGTTTTGCTAGTTCCTAAGAAGGATGGGACTTGGAGGATGTGTGTTGATTGTAGAGCTATCAACAACATTACGGTAAAGTATAGACATCCCATTCCTCGTTTAGATGATATGCTTGATGAGTTGCATGGTTCTTGCATATTCTCTAAGATAGATCTTAAGAGTGGTTATCACCAAATTCGCATGAACGAGGGTGATGAATGGAAAACTCGCTTTTAAAACAAAACATGGTTTATATGAGTGGTTAGTGATGCCTTTTGGATTAACTAATGCACCTAGTACTTTCATGAGATTAATGAATCATGTTTTGAGAGCTTTCATTGGACATTTTGTTGTTGTCTACTTTGATGACATTCTGATTTTTAGCAAGACTTTAGATGAGCATGTTGAGCATTTGAAACTTGTTTTAGATGTTCTTAGAAAGGAAAAGTTGTTTGCTAATCTTAAGAAGTGTACCTTTTGCACCGATAATCTTGTGTTTCTAGGCTTTGTTGTGAGTGCACAGGGTATACAAGTTGATGAAGAGAAAGTGAGGGCTATTCGAGAGTGGCCTAGTCCAAAGACCGTTGGAGAAGTACGGAGCTTTCATGGACTTGCTGGTTTCTACCGGAGGTTTGTAAGAAACTTTAGTACTATTGCTGCCCCGCTTACCGAAGTGATCAAGAAGGAAGTAGGATTCAAATGGGAAGAAGCCCAAGAGGAAGCATTCCAATTGCTAAAGAAGAAGCTTACTAATGCACCTTTATTGTCTTTACCTGACTTTCTAAAGACTTTTGAGATTGAATGTGATGCTTCGGTGTTGGAATTGGAGCTGTGCTTATGCAAGAGAAGAAGCCAATTGCATTCTTTAGTGAAAAGCCGAGTGGAGCTACTTTGAACTATCCTACTTATGACAAAGAATTGTATGCTCTTGTTCGTGCATTACAAACATGGCAACACTACTTATGGCCTAAAGAGTTCGTGATTCACACTGATCATGAGTCCTTGAAGCATCTAAATGGCCAACAAAAGCTGAACAAGCGTCATGCTCGTTGGGTGGAATTCATTGAGACCTTTCCTTATGTCATTCGATACAAGCAAGGTAAGGAAAATGTGGTAGCCGATGCACTATCTAGAAGGTACACTCTACTTTCTACTCTTGATGCTAAGCTACTTGGTTTTGAGCACATCAAAGAACTATACGATTCTGACCTTGATTTTAAGGATGTGTATCAATCTTGTGAGAAGTTTGCACATGGGAAGTATTTTAGGCATGATAACTTTCTGTTTCATGAGAATAAGCTTTGTGTGCCTAATTGCTCTTTGAGAGATCTTCTTGTTAGGGAATCACATGGAGGAGGACTAATGGGACACTTTGGAGTTGTCAAAACTTTGATAATCTTGTAGGATCATTTCTATTGGCCACACATGAGAAGAGATGTTGAGAGAATCTGTGGCAGATGCATAATTTGCAAGCAAGCTAAGTCAAAAGTGCAACCTAATGGTATGTATACTCCTTTGCCTATACCAAGTGAACCTTGGACTGATATCTCTATGGATTTTGTGCTTGGATTGCCTAGGACTAAGAGAGGTAGAGATTCTGTTTTTGTGGTTGTTGATAGATTCTCTAAGATGGCGCACTTCATTCCTTGTCATAAAACTGATGATTCTTCCAATGTTGCTGAATTATTCTTTAGGGAAGTTGTTAGATTACATGGCATGCCTAGAACCATTGTTTCAGATAGAGATGCTAAGTTCTTAAGCTACTTTTGGAAAACTTTGTGGGCTAAGTTAGGGACTAAGTTGTTGTTTTCTACTACTTGTCATCCTCAAACTGATGGTCAAACCGAAGTAGTGAATAGGTCTTTGTCTACTTTGTTGCGTGCTATCATTAAGAAGAACATAAAAACTTGGGAAGATTGTTTGCCACATGTTGAGTTTGCATATAACCATTCTGTCCATTCTGCTACTAAGTTCTCACCATTTCAAATTGTTTATGGTTTTAATCCTTTAACTCCATTGGATTTATCACCTTTACCTTTCAATGAGCGTGTGAACTTAGATGGGAAAAGAAAAGCCGAGCTTGTTAAACAGATTCATGAGAAAGCAAGGCTAAACATTGAGAAGAGGACTGAGCAATACCAAAGGCAAGCAAACAAAGGAAGGCGTAAAGTGGTCTTTGAAGCCGGAGATTGGGTTTGGGTTCATATGAGAAAAGAGCGCTTTCCAGCTGAAAGGAAGTCTAAGTTGATGCCAAGAGGAGATGGACCATTTCAAGTCTTAGAAAGGATCAATGACAATGCTTACAAAATAGACTTGCCAAGTGAGTATAATATAAGTACAAGCTTCAATGTTTCTGACTTAACTCCTTTTGATGTAGGTGATCAGCTTGATTTGAGGTCAAATCGTTTTCAAGTGGAGGGGAATGATGAGGACATCCAAAGCAGCAAGGATGATCAAGAGGATCCTTTGCAAGTACCCGCTGGACCAATGACAAGAGCGAGAGCAAAGCAAATCAAGGAGGCACTTAACGGGCTGATTCAAGAGCTTTTAGACCAAGAAAACATTCACAAGTCCATTGGATATGATATACATCAAGTCCAACCACTTCTAAGCATGATTCAAGCCCAAGAAAGCCCAAAATGAAGCACTTAAATTATGGTCAAAGAAGAGTGACGAAAATGAAAGATCAAGAGTCATATTTGGAGTCCAAGAGTCATTCAACACATCTTTTAATTCTATCTTTAATTATGTTTACTACATCCTTTGAACTTCTTTCTTTCTCTACAAGTTTTATTTCCCTTTAAATACATGTAATCTCCATTGGAGAAAGATATCCAACTTTTTTAATCAAATATATTTTTCTATCTTTTTGTGAGAGTGATTCTCATTTAGTTCCTTGTGAACTTTTCGATCTTCGGTGTGACTCCGAGTGATCAATCGGCTTATCAAACAGATTTCCATCCCTGTTTGTGGCGCCTATCATTGCCAAAGTTAGTTGTTTCTTGTTGAGAGTATTGGGTCTTAGGTTTAATATACCTAAGGTTTGTACTTACCAAGTTCTTCGAACTAAGGTCCACCGCCTTGTTTTGTTGAAGCGTTTTAAGAGAGTATTGGGTCTAAGGTTTAATATACCTTAGGTTTGTGCTTCGCGAGTTCATCGAAGTCGAGGATTATCCCTTCAACCACCTTAGAGATCCAATCCTTGGTCATTTCCGCATCATATAAGCACTCATGTTGCATGAAACTTGGTTTAGAGTTCTAGAAATGCGTTGTTAGATGTTTCATAAGTTTGTAAAACTTGTACAAAGCTCATTGAGACACTTATAAGCACTCATATTGCATGAAACTTGGTTTAGAGTCCTAGAAACGCGTTGTTGGACGTTTTATAAGTTCGTAAAACTAGTACAAAGCTCATTGAGACACTTATAAGTACTCATGTTGCATGAAACTTGGTTTAGAGTCCTAGAAACCGCGTTGTTAGATGTTTCATAAGTTCGTCAAACTAGTACAAAGCCCATTGAGACACATATAAGCACTCATGTTGCATGAAAATTCGTTAGAGTCTTAGAAACCGCGTTCTTAGATGTTTCATAAGTTTGTCAAACTAGTACAAAGCTCATTGAGACACATATAAACACTCATGTTGCATGAAAACTTGTTTAGAGTCCAAGAAACGCCTTCTTAGATGTTTCATAAGTTCGTCAAACTAGTACAAAGCTCATTGAGACACTTATAAGCACTCATATTGCATGAAACTTGGTTTAGAGTCCTAGAAACGCGTTGTTGGACGTTTTATAAGTTCGTAAAACTAGTACAAAGCTCATTGAGACACTTATAAGTACTCATGTTGCATGAAACTTGGTTTAGAGTCCTAGAAAGCGCGTTGTTAGATGTTTCATAAGTTCGTCAAACTAGTACAAAGCCCATTGAGACACATATAAGCACTCATGTGTGCATGAAACTTGGTTTAGAGTCCTAGAAACGCGTTGTTAGATGTTTCATAAGTTCGTCAAACTAGTACAAAGCTCATTGAAACACTTATAAGCACTCATGTTGCATGAAACTTGGTTTAGAGTCCTAGAAACGCGTTGTTAGATGTTTCATAAGTTCGTCAAACTAGTACAAAGCTCATTGAGACACTTATAAGCACTCATATTGCATGAAACTTGGTTTAGAGTCCTAGAAACGCGTTGTTGGACGTTTTATAAGTTCGTAAAACTAGTACAAAGCTCATTGAGACACTTATAAGTACTCATGTTGCATGAAACTTGGTTTAGAGTCTTGGAAACCGCGTTGTTAGATGTTTCATAAGTTCGTCAAACTAGTACAAAGCTCATTGAGACACATATAAGCACTCATGTTGCATGAAACTTGGTTTATAGTCCTAGAAACGCGTTGTTAGATGTTTCATAAGTTCGTCAAACTAGTACAAAGCTCATTGAGACACTTATAAGCACTCATGTTGCATGAAACTTAGTTTAGAGTCCTAGAAACGCGTTGTTAGATGTTTCATAAGTTCGTCAAACTAGTACAAAGCTCATTGAGACACATATAAGCACTCATGTTGCATGAAACTTGGTTTAGAGTTCTAGAAATGCGTTGTTAGATGTTTCATAAGTTTGTAAAACTTGTACAAAGCTCATTGAGACACTTATAAGTACTCATGTTGCATGAAACTTGGTTTAGAGTCCTAGAAACCGTGTTGTTAGATGTTTCATAAGTTCGTCAAACTAGTACAAAGCTCATTGACTTATAAGTACTCATGTTGCATGAAATTTGGTTTAGAGTCCTAGAAACGCGTTGTTAGATGTTTCATAAGTTTGTCAAACTAGTACAAAGCTCATTGAGACACTTATAAGCACTCATGTTGCATGAAACTTCGTTAGAGTCTTAGAAACCGCGTTCTTAGATGTTTCATAAGTTCGTCAAACTAGTACAAAGCTCATTGAGACACATATAAGCACTCATGTTGCATGAAACTTGGTTTAGAGTCCTAGAAACGCGTTGTTAGATGTTTCATAAGTTCGTCAAACTAGTACAAAGCTCATTGAGACACTTATAAGCACTCATATTGCATGAAACTTGGTTTAGAGTCCTAGAAACGCGTTGTTGGACGTTTTATAAGTTCGTAAAACTAGTACAAAGCTCATTGAGACACTTATAAGCACTCATGTTGAATGAAACTTGTTTTAGAGTCCTAGAAATGCGTTGTTTGATGTTTCATAAGTTCGTAAAACTTGTACAAAGCTCATTGAGACACTTATAAGTACTCATGTTGTATGAAACTTGGTTTAGAGTCCTAGAAACGCCTTGTTAAAAGTTTCATGAGTTCGTCAAAATAGTACAAACCTAATTGAGACACTTATAAGCATTCATGTTGCATGAAACTTGGTTTAGAATCCTAGAAACGCGTTGGTAGACGTTACATAAATTCGTCAAACTTGTACAAAGCTCATTGAGACACTTATAAGTACTCATGTTGCATGAAACTTGGCTTAGAGACCTAGAAACCGCGTTGTTAGATGTTTCATAAGTTCGTCAAACCATTACAAAGCTCATTGAGACACTTATAAGCACTCATGTTGCATGAAACTTCGTTTAGAGTCCTAGAAACCGCGTTGTTAGATGTTTCATAAGTTCGTCAAACTAGTACAAAGCTCATTGAGACACTTATAAGCACTTATGTTGCATGAAACTTGGTTTAGAGTCCTAGAAACGCGTTGTTAGATGTTTCATAAGTTCGTCAAACTTGTACAAAGCTCATTGAGACACTTATAAGCACTCATGTTGCATGAAACTTGGTTTAGAGTCCTAGAAACGCGTTGTTAGATGTTCCATAAGTTTGCCAAATTAGTACAAAGCTCATTGAGACAATTATAAGCAATCATGTTGTATGAAACTCGGTTTAGAGACCTAGAAACGCGTTGTTAGATGTTTCATAAGTTCGTAAAACTTGTACAAAGCTCATTGAGACACTTATAAGCACTCATGTTGAATTACACTTGGTTTAGACTCCTAGAAACGCGTTGTTAGATGTTTCATAAGTTCGTCAAACTAGTAAAAAGCTCATTGAGACACTTATAAGCACTCATGTTGCATGAAACTTGGTTTAGAGTCCTAGAAACGCGTTGTTAGATGTTTCATAAGTTTGTCAAACTAGTACAAAGCTCATTGAGACACTTATAAGCACTCATGTTGCATGAAACTTCGTTAGAGTCTTAGAAACCGCGTTCTTAGATGTTTCATAAGTTCGTCAAACTAGTACAAAGCTCATTGAGACACATATAAGCACTCATGTTGCATGAAACTTGGTTTAGAGTCCTAGAAACGCGTTGTTAGATGTTTCATAAGTTCGTCAAACTAGTACAAACCTCATTGAGACACTTATAAGCACTCATATTGCATGAAACTTGGTTTAGAGTCCTAGAAACGCGTTGTTGGACGTTTTATAAGTTCGTAAAACTAGTACAAAGCTCATTGAGACACTTATAAGCACTCATGTTGAATGAAACTTGTTTTAGAGTCCTAGAAATGCGTTGTTTGATGTTTCATAAGTTCGTAAAACTTGTACAAAGCTCATTGAGACACTTATAAGTACTCATATTGTATGAAACTTGGTTTAGAGTCCTAGAAACGCCTTGTTAAAAGTTTCATGAGTTCGTCAAAATAGTACAAACCTAATTGAGACACTTATAAGCATTCATGTTGCATGAAACTTGGTTTAGAATCCTAGAAACGCGTTGGTAGACGTTACATAAATTCGTCAAACTTGTACAAAGCTCATTGAGACACTTATAAGTACTCATGTTGCATGAAACTTGGCTTAGAGACCTAGAAACCGCGTTGTTAGATGTTTCATAAGTTCGTCAAACCATTACAAAGCTCATTGAGACACTTATAAGCACTCATGTTGCATGAAACTTCGTTTAGAGTCCTAGAAACGCGTTGTTTAATGTTTCATAAGTTCGTCAAACTTGTACAAAGCCCATTGAGACACTTATAAGCACTCATGTTGTATGAAACTTGGTTTAGAGTCCTAGAAACCGCGTTGTTAGATGTTTCATAAGTTCGTCAAACTAGTACAAAGCTCATTGAGACACATATAAGCACTTATGTTGCATGAAACTTGGTTTAGAGTCCTAGAAACGCGTTGTTAGATGTTTCATAAGTTCGTCAAACTTGTACAAAGCTCATTGAGACACTTATAAGCACTCATGTTGCATGAAACTTGGTTTAGAGTCCTAGAAACGCGTTGTTAGATGTTCCATAAGTTTGCCAAATTAGTACAAAGCTCATTGAGACAATTATAAGCAATCATGTTGTATGAAACTTGGTTTAGAGACCTAGAAACGCGTTGTTAGATGTTTCATAAGTTCGTAAAACTTGTACAAAGCTCATTGAGACACTTATAAGCACTCATGTTGAATTACACTTGGTTTAGACTCCTAGAAACGCGTTGTTAGATGTTTCATAAGTTCGTCAAACTAGTAAAAAGCTCATTGAGACACTTATAAGCACTCATGTTGCATGAAACTTGGTTTAGAGTCCTAGAAACGCGTTGTTAGATGTTTCATAAGTTTGTCAAACTAGTACAAAGCTCATTGAGACACTTATAAGCACTCATGTTGCATGAAACTTCGTTAGAGTCTTAGAAACCGCGTTCTTAGATGTTTCATAAGTTCGTCAAACTAGTACAAAGCTCATTGAGACACATATAAGCACTCATGTTGCATGAAACCTTGTTTAGATTCCTAGAAACGCCTTGTTAGATGTTTCATAAGTTCTTCAAACTAGTACAAAGCTCATTGAGACACTTATAAGCACTCATATTGCATGAAACTTGGTTTAGAGTCCTAGAAACGCGTTGTTGGACGTTTTATAAGTTCGTAAAACTAATACAAAGCTCATTGAGACACTTATAAGTACTCATGTTGCATGAAACTTGGTTTAGAGTCCTAGAAACCGCGTTGTTAGATGTTTCATAAGTTCGTCAAACTAGTACAAAGCCCATTGAGACACATATAAGCACTCATGTTGCATGAAACTTGGTTTAGAGTCCTAGAAACGCGTTGTTAGATGTTTCATAAGTTCGTAAAACTTGTACAAAGCTCATTGAGACACTTATAAGCTAGACTCATGTTGACGCGTTGTTACACTTGGTTTAGACTCCTAGAAACGCGTTGTTAGATGTTTCATAAGTTCGTCAAACTAGTAAAAAGCTCATTGAGACACTTATAAGCACTCATGTTGCATGAAACTTGGTTTAGAGTCCTAGAAACGCGTTGTTAGATGTTTCATAAGTTTGTCAAACTAGTACAAAGCTCATTGAGACACTTATAAGCACTCATGTTGCATGAAACTTCGTTAGAGTCTTAGAAACCGCGTTCTTAGATGTTTCATAAGTTCGTCAAACTAGTACAAAGCTCATTGAGACACATATAAGCACTCATGTTGCATGAAACTTGGTTTATAGTCCTAGAAACGCGTTGTTAGATGTTTCATAAGTTCGTCAAACTAGTACAAAGCTCATTGAGACACTTATAAGCACTCATGTTGCATGAAACTTAGTTTAGAGTCCTAGAAACGCGTTGTTAGATGTTTCATAAGTTCGTCAAACTAGTACAAAGCTCATTGAGACACATATAAGCACTCATGTTGCATGAAACTTGGTTTAGAGTTCTAGAAATGCGTTGTTAGATGTTTCATAAGTTTGTAAAACTTGTACAAAGCTCATTGAGACACTTATAAGTACTCATGTTGCATGAAACTTGGTTTAGAGTCCTAGAAACCGTGTTGTTAGATGTTTCATAAATTCGTCAAACTAGTACAAAGCTCATTGACTTATAAGTACTCATGTTGCATGAAATTTGGTTTAGAGTCCTAGAAACGCGTTGTTAGATGTTTCATAAGTTTGTCAAACTAGTACAAAGCTCATTGAGACACTTATAAGCACTCATGTTGCATGAAACTTCGTTAGAGTCTTAGAAACCGCGTTCTTAGATGTTTCATAAGTTCGTCAAACTAGTACAAAGCTCATTGAGACACATATAAGCACTCATGTTGCATGAAACTTGGTTTAGAGTCCTAGAAACGCGTTGTTAGATGTTTCATAAGTTCGTCAAACTAGTACAAAGCTCATTGAGACACTTATAAGCACTCATATTGCATGAAACTTGGTTTAGAGTCCTAGAAACGCGTTGTTGGACGTTTTATAAGTTCGTAAAACTAGTACAAAGCTCATTGAGACACTTATAAGCACTCATGTTGAATGAAACTTGTTTTAGAGTCCTAGAAATGCGTTGTTTGATGTTTCATAAGTTCGTAAAACTTGTACAAAGCTCATTGAGACACTTATAAGTACTCATGTTGTATGAAACTTGGTTTAGAGTCCTAGAAACGCCTTGTTAAAAGTTTCATGAGTTCGTCAAAATAGTACAAACCTAATTGAGACACTTATAAGCATTCATGTTGCATGAAACTTGGTTTAGAATCCTAGAAACGCGTTGGTAGACGTTACATAAATTCGTCAAACTTGTACAAAGCTCATTGAGACACTTATAAGTACTCATGTTGCATGAAACTTGGCTTAGAGACCTAGAAACCGCGTTGTTAGATGTTTCATAAGTTCGTCAAACCATTACAAAGCTCATTGAGACACTTATAAGCACTCATGTTGCATGAAACTTCGTTTAGAGTCCTAGAAACGCGTTGTTTAATGTTTCATAAGTTCGTCAAACTTGTACAAAGCCCATTGAGACACTTATAAGCACTCATGTTGTATGAAACTTGGTTTAGAGTCCTAGAAACCGCGTTGTTAGATGTTTCATAAGTTCGTCAAACTAGTACAAAGCTCATTGAGACACTTATAAGCACTTATGTTGCATGAAACTTGGTTTAGAGTCCTAGAAACGCGTTGTTAGATGTTTCATAAGTTCGTCAAACTTGTACAAAGCTCATTGAGACACTTATAAGCACTCATGTTGCATGAAACTTGGTTTAGAGTCCTAGAAACGCGTTGTTAGATGTTCCATAAGTTTGCCAAATTAGTACAAAGCTCATTGAGACAATTATAAGCAATCATGTTGTATGAAACTCGGTTTAGAGACCTAGAAACGCGTTGTTAGATGTTTCATAAGTTCGTAAAACTTGTACAAAGCTCATTGAGACACTTATAAGCACTCATGTTGAATTACACTTGGTTTAGACTCCTAGAAACGCGTTGTTAGATGTTTCATAAGTTCGTCAAACTAGTAAAAAGCTCATTGAGACACTTATAAGCACTCATGTTGCATGAAACTTGGTTTAGAGTCCTAGAAACGCGTTGTTAGATGTTTCATAAGTTTGTCAAACTAGTACAAAGCTCATTGAGACACTTATAAGCACTCATGTTGCATGAAACTTCGTTAGAGTCTTAGAAACCGCGTTCTTAGATGTTTCATAAGTTCGTCAAACTAGTACAAAGCTCATTGAGACACATATAAGCACTCATGTTGCATGAAACTTGGTTTAGAGTCCTAGAAACGCGTTGTTAGATGTTTCATAAGTTCGTCAAACTAGTACAAACCTCATTGAGACACTTATAAGCACTCATATTGCATGAAACTTGGTTTAGAGTCCTAGAAACGCGTTGTTGGACGTTTTATAAGTTCGTAAAACTAGTACAAAGCTCATTGAGACACTTATAAGCACTCATGTTGAATGAAACTTGTTTTAGAGTCCTAGAAATGCGTTGTTTGATGTTTCATAAGTTCGTAAAACTTGTACAAAGCTCATTGAGACACTTATAAGTACTCATATTGTATGAAACTTGGTTTAGAGTCCTAGAAACGCCTTGTTAAAAGTTTCATGAGTTCGTCAAAATAGTACAAACCTAATTGAGACACTTATAAGCATTCATGTTGCATGAAACTTGGTTTAGAATCCTAGAAACGCGTTGGTAGACGTTACATAAATTCGTCAAACTTGTACAAAGCTCATTGAGACACTTATAAGTACTCATGTTGCATGAAACTTGGCTTAGAGACCTAGAAACCGCGTTGTTAGATGTTTCATAAGTTCGTCAAACCATTACAAAGCTCATTGAGACACTTATAAGCACTCATGTTGCATGAAACTTCGTTTAGAGTCCTAGAAACGCGTTGTTTAATGTTTCATAAGTTCGTCAAACTTGTACAAAGCCCATTGAGACACTTATAAGCACTCATGTTGTATGAAACTTGGTTTAGAGTCCTAGAAACCGCGTTGTTAGATGTTTCATAAGTTCGTCAAACTAGTACAAAGCTCATTGAGACACATATAAGCACTTATGTTGCATGAAACTTGGTTTAGAGTCCTAGAAACGCGTTGTTAGATGTTTCATAAGTTCGTCAAACTTGTACAAAGCTCATTGAGACACTTATAAGCACTCATGTTGCATGAAACTTGGTTTAGAGTCCTAGAAACGCGTTGTTAGATGTTCCATAAGTTTGCCAAATTAGTACAAAGCTCATTGAGACAATTATAAGCAATCATGTTGTATGAAACTTGGTTTAGAGACCTAGAAACGCGTTGTTAGATGTTTCATAAGTTCGTAAAACTTGTACAAAGCTCATTGAGACACTTATAAGCACTCATGTTGAATTACACTTGGTTTAGACTCCTAGAAACGCGTTGTTAGATGTTTCATAAGTTCGTCAAACTAGTAAAAAGCTCATTGAGACACTTATAAGCACTCATGTTGCATGAAACTTGGTTTAGAGTCCTAGAAACGCGTTGTTAGATGTTTAATAAGTTTGTCAAACTAGTACAAAGCTCATTGAGACACTTATAAGCACTCATGTTGCATGAAACTTCGTTAGAGTCTTAGAAACCGCGTTCTTAGATGTTTCATAAGTTCGTCAAACTAGTACAAAGCTCATTGAGACACATATAAGCACTCATGTTGCATGAAACCTTGTTTAGATTCCTAGAAACGCCTTGTTAGATGTTTCATAAGTTCGTCAAACTAGTACAAAGCTCATTGAGACACTTATAAGCACTCATATTGCATGAAACTTGGTTTAGAGTCCTAGAAACGCGTTGTTGGACGTTTTATAAGTTCGTAAAACTAGTACAAAGCTCATTGAGACACTTATAAGTACTCATGTTGCATGAAACTTGGTTTAGAGTCCTAGAAACCGCGTTGTTAGATGTTTCATAATGATGTGATCATAGAGCCGAAGCCGGGAACGGACATCGGCATCGACCACGACGACTTCGACATCGGCATCGATCGCGTCGACACCGAACACAACGGCATCGACATCGGCATCGACCACACCGACATCGGCATCGACCACCTCGACATCGACCATACCGGCGCCCGACCATCGCGGACCGAGGAATCAAAAGGAGCAATTACGCGATCCAAAGCTAGGGAGTTAGCCAAAAACATTCAAACCACGATGATGGAGGAGGATGAAGCAGCCAAGAGCTACTTCAACGTTTTCAGCACGAGAATCCGATCAAGACCAAGCTATGAAAGCTAAGCGGACTAGGTGTCTCGCTTGGCACTCTTTTTCCCACCGGGTTTTAACGAGGCCAAGAAGAACACCACGTCGTCCCTTAGTGATCATAGTTTGAAGAGCGTAAGAGACGAGGCGCTTAACACTACTCGTCGTTTTATCCGTTTGCAATTTCCTTTTTATCTTTGTACGCGATTTCCTTTTTGCGGATTTCCTTTTTGCAATTTCCTTTTGTCTTTTGCGCAACCCTAACTAGGAGAAGCAACTTGTGTTTTCCCTATAAAAGGGGTTGCGCCGCACAATGTGTTAAGCAGTCAAAACTTTTACAAAAACCTTCTTTGTTGCGACTCCTCCTTGCTCGGCGAACGGGCACGAATCTCTTCCAAGCTTCACGCTTACAAGAGCTTCTTCTATCCATCAAGCGAGATATCATCCCTTGCTTGAGTCGTTCATACTCCATCCTCACGTTCCTCCCCGCCCATCCGCTGCTCCGTTCTTGACTTGTAATCCGCATCCCCATCCGCCCACACTACTCATCCACCATCGTTCTTGCTTAGCCTTACCCGGAGGAGAGATCCGCCCGGTGGGATCCTATCATCCGGTATCGAGCCGCCTCTGTACCAAAAGGCTGAGTCGTTCTTTCCCTTTTGTCTTTTCAAAGTATCACAATCTCGAACCCGTTTGTTTGAACCCGTCGTTGTTTGGCATAGGATTGTTGCTAGTATAAACAAGTTATGTGTTGATCTTTGTGTTCTTGATGTTTGTCAACTTGCGGCGGTAGTAATAGGTTTAGATCTTTGAAAACCTAATCGCATATTTCAAAACGTGTTATTGCGATTTCCTTTTTGCTAAAACGCTCGTTTTACTTAAAACATAACGATTTCCTTTTTTTTTAAGCCGTGCCCTTGTTTTCCTTTCTTGTTTATCACGCGTGTATCCTTGTGTGTGTGCGGCATAGAGTTCTATTTGTTGGCTATTTTGTGAACTACTTACTGCTAGTTACTTGTCTGTGTAACAGGTACCATGGCCCTATCACCGGAGGCGCTCGATGACCTCAAGAAACTTATAGCGGCCCAAGTAACCGAGGCCATGACCCAACTACTTCCCCAACAAATTTCTCAACAGCTCACCTTGGAACGTGAGAAACAAGCTAGGGAGGCCATCGGGGCAACCTCGGATTCCGAGGGTGGGTCAACGCCAACTCCCTCCGATGCCATGCGGATTTGCAAAGGCAAAGGCGTTGCCGGTACATCTAGACTCCAGCAATCCGCAACCTCCGTCCAACCAACGCAGCCAAAGAGCAGAGGGTACCACGGCAACGGGAACACGCCGAGGCGAGCGAACCAGAGGACAGAGCTCCCAGACATAGGACACACACCGCCTCACGCCGACCTACCCAAACCGTAGCCGGCAACGCGTCTACATCGGCTCTAGCGATGAGTATTATGGCGTCAACGTCTCGGACCGTAGTAGGCGAAGCCGGAGGCGTGAGAGACGAGACAAAGACGACCCAAGAGACTCGGAGAACCAACAACCGAAGCATATCAAGGCCAAGTTCCCCGCCTTTCTCGGCAAGAATGACCCGGAGGCCTACCTTGATCGGGAACGGAAGATGGAGTCCAGCTTCTTGTGCCACGATACCTACGCCTCCAACAAGGTAAAGATAGCGGTCTCCGAATTCGGTGAGTATGCACTCCGTGGTGGGATCAGCTCGCACCACCCGAACCGCCATAATGAGCTACCCATCACCACATGGCACCAACTTACTACCCACTTGAGAAAAAGGTTTGTGCCGAGTCATTACCACAGGGAAGTACTAAACAAGCTGAGAAAACTCACCCAAGGGTCCACCACAGTCCGAGACTACTTTCAAGAGATGGAAACTCTCCTTATCCGAGCCGGTCTAGAGGAAGATGAGGAAGTGACCATGGCACGGTTCATCGGTGGACTCAGCCGAGACATTCAGGACAAAGTGGAGCTCCAGACCTATGTTGACCTTGAGGAACTTGTGCACAAGGCCGAACTAGTGGAGACCCAGAACAAGAGAAGATACGCTAAACCTAGCTTCCCCTCCACGCCAAGCAAACCCAAGGACTTTACACCTTCTCGGCCCCCTTTCTCTAAGGACATCAAGCCTACCACCACGGCTAAGGAAGAGGTCAAGTATGATCCTAAGAGCAGAAGCAACGCCTCCTCCAGCAACGTTAGGTGTTTTAGGTGCCAAGGTATGGGCCACTACTCAAGGGATTGTCCCAATAAGAAGGTATTCATGATTCTGGACAATGGAGAAGTAGTGCCCCAAGAGTCCGATTCTGACCCTGAAGAAGAGGAAGAGGAAGTAGCTGCCATTGGGGAGATGCTGGTTGCACGGAGAACCTTGAGCGTACGAACCAACCGGAGGAACTAGTACAAAGAGACCACCTATTCCACACCCGGTGCATTGTGAAGGGCAAGGTGTGTAGTCTCATCATAGACGGTGGGAGTTGTACTAATGCAGCTAGCGAAACCATGGTTCAGAAATTGAGCATAGAAACCTTGTCCCACCCGCGCCCATACAAGCTGCAATGGCTGAATGAAAGTGGTGCCTTAACGGTAACTCGCCAAGTCCGATTATCCTTTTCCATTGGCAAGTACGAGGATGAGGTTCTTTGCGATGTGATACCCATGTGCTCCAGCCACATACCGTTGGGTAGACCGTGGCAATCCGACCGTAGAGTATTCCATGACGGTTACACCAACAAGCACTCCTTTGAGTTCAAGGGCCGGAAAATCATCCTTGCTCCCCTCACGCCAAGTGAAGTGTATCAAGATCAGCTCTATCTCAAGCTCAAGGAGGAGAAAGAGCATGCACCCACGCCAACCGCC
Source organism: Cochlearia excelsa (assembly GCA_963556525.1). Classification (NCBI taxonomy): domain Eukaryota; kingdom Viridiplantae; phylum Streptophyta; class Magnoliopsida; order Brassicales; family Brassicaceae; genus Cochlearia; species Cochlearia excelsa. The sequence continues at coordinate 28,840,407 of OY748327.1, read as the reverse complement.
AACCTTTACATCAACCAAAGAGAAGTTTCTCGGATCCTCACTTTAAATACGTCTATCTTGTTGTTTATATATAAGGAGAGCCTTGTTAGCACTAACCCTCCACAGGATCTTCCTAGTGATTTTGCCCAGGCTGTTGCAGGACTATAGTGACGTTTTTCCTCAGGAGATACCACCTGGCTTGCCACCGATCCGAGGCATTGAGCACCAAATTGACCTAGTCCCTGGCTCGGCGCTTCCAAACCGACCCGCCTATAGGACTAATCCGGTGGAGACCAAGGAACTACAGAAACAAGTTGAGGAACTAATGAGGAAAGGCCATATCCGAGAGAACATGAGTCCGTGTGCGGTGCCCGTGCTGCTTGTGCCCAAGAAGGACGGATCATGGCGCATGTGTGTTGACCGCCGAGCCATCAACAACATCACGGTGAAGTATCGCCACCCTATTCCTAGATTAGATGATATGTTAGACGAATTGTGTGGTTCTAACGTGTTCTCTAAGATTGATCTTAAGAGTGGTTACCATCAGATTAGGATGAAGGAGGGTGACGAGTGGAAAACGGCATTCAAAACCAAACAAGGGCTATATGAGTGGCTTGTTATGCCCTTCGGCCTTACTAATGCGCCTAGCACTTTTATGAGACTAATGAACCATGTTTTGAGGTCTTTTATAGGTGTCTTCGTGGTGGTGTATTTCGATGATATCTTAATCTTCAGCCGGAGCCTAGACGAGCACATTACCCATGTCCGAGCCGTACTTGACGTCCTAAGGAAGGAGAACCTTTTTGCTAACATTGATAAGTGTACTTTTTGCACTAAAGAAATTGTTTTCCTAGGTTTTGTTGTGAGTACGAAGGAGTTAGGGTCGATGAAGGGAAGGTCAAGGCAATCAAAGAATGGCCCACACCTACCACCGTAGGAGAAGTCCGGAGCTTCCATGGCCTAGCCGGCTTCTATAGGCGCTTCGTCAAAGACTTTAGTACCATTGCGGCCCCTTTAACCGAAGTCATCAAGAAGGACGTTGGCTTCAAGTGGGGAGAAGCACAAGACCAGGCCTTTCAGTGCCTCAAAGAGAAGCTTATTAACTCTCCCTTACTTATGCTTCCTAACTTTTTAAAAACTTTTGAGATTGAGTGCGACGCTTCTGGTGTAGGCATCGGTGCGGTTCTTATGCAGGATAACAAGCCCATTGCTTACTTTAGCGAGAAGTTAGGAGGAGCCACATTGAACTACCCCACCTATGATAAAGAGTTGTATGCGTTGGTGAGGGCTTTACAGACGTGGCAACATTACCTATGGCCCAAGGAGTTCGTTATCCACACGGACCATGAGTCTCTCAAACACTTAAAGGGACAACAAAAGTTGAACAAGAGGCATGGCCGCTGGATAGAATTCATTGAGACATTTCCCTACGTCATCAAGTACAAGAAAGGTAAGGACAATGTCGTTGCCGACGCATTGTCCCGGAGGTATTCTATAATAGTCGAATTAAGATCCAAACTCATAGGTTTTGAATTGCTCAAAGATTTATATGGTTCTGATGCTGATTTTGGAACATATTACTTGAGATGTGCTAAATTTGCCTTTGAGAGTTATTATAGACAGGACGGCTACTTGTTTTTCCACCATCGGTTGTGCATACCCAGCGGATCAGTGAGAGAGCTGCTTGTCCGAGAAGCTCACGGAGGAGGACTGGCCGGACACTTCGGCGTTATGAAAACACTTGCCGGCCTCCAAGCCTATTTCTATTGGCCGAACATGAAGAAAGATGTAGAGAAAGTATGTTCGAGATGTGCGACATGTAAGCATGCCAAGAGTAAGGTGCAACCTCACGGTTTGTACACTCCCTTACCCATTCCCTCTCACCCTTGGACAGATATTTCGATGGATTTTGTTGTCGGCTTACCTCGAACCAGGAATGGTAGAGATTCTATCTTCGTAGTGGTTGACAGGTTTAGCAAGATGGCACACTTCATAGCTTGTCACAAGACCGATGATGCCGTCAAGGTAGCCAATCTATTCTTCAGAGAAGTGGTGAGACTACATGGGATGCCTAGCGTTATTGTTTCGGATCGGGACACCAAGTTTTTAAGCCATTTTTGGCGAACCTTGTGGGCAAAGCTAGGGACCAAGTTGTCCTTCTCCACCACCTGCCACCCTCAAACCGATGGGCAAACCGAAGTGGTGAACCGTTCGTTATCAACGTTACTTAGTGATAGGATCCCACCAGGCGGATCTCTCCTCCGGGTAAGGCTAAGCAAGAACGACGGTGGATGAGTAGTGTGGGCGGAGGTGGATGCGGATTACAAGTCAAGAACGGAGCAGCGGATGGGTGGGGAGGAACGTGAGGATTGAATATGAACGACTCAAGCAAGGGATGATATCTCGCTTGATGGATAGAAGAAGCTCTTGTAAGCGTGAAGCTTGGAAGAGATTCGTGCCCGTTCGCCGAGCAAGGAGGAGTCGCAACAAAGAAGAGTTTTGTAAAAGTTTTGACCGACTAACACATTGTGCGGCGCAACCCCTTTTATAGGGAAAACACAAGTTGCTTCTCCTCGTTAGGGTTGCGCAAAGACAAAAAGGAAATTGCAAAAAGGAAATCCGCAAAAAGGAAATCGCGTACAAAGATAAAAAGGAAATTGCAAACGGATAAAACGACGAGTAGTGTTAAGCGCCTCGTCTCTTACGCTCTTCAAACTATGATCACTAAGGGACGACGTGGTGTTCTTCTTGGCCTCGTTAAAACCCGGTGGGAAAAAGAGTGCCAAGCGAGACACCTAGTCCGCTTAGCTTTCATAGCTTGGTCTTGATCGGATTGTCGTGCTGAAAACGTTGAAGTAGCTCTTGGCCGCTTCATCCTCCTCCATCATCGTGGTTTGAATGTTTTTGGCTAACTCCCTAGCTTTGGATCGCGTAATTGCTCCTTTTGATTCCTCGGTCCGCGATGGTCGGGCGCCGTATGGTCGATGTCGAGGTGGTCGATGCCGATGTCGATGTGGTCGATGCCGATGTCAATGTGGTCGATGCCGTTGTGTTCGGTGTCGACGCGATCGATGCCGATGTCGAAGCCGTCGTGGTCGATGCCGATGTCCGTTCCGGCTTCGGCTCTATGATCACATCATCCCCTCCCTCTTGAAAAGGATTTGTCCTCAAATCCGAATCCGCAACATACGGAGACAAATCAGAAACATTAAACGAGTCCGAAATGGAATACTTACCTCGGAGATCAATTTTATAGGCATTGTCGTTGATTCGTTTAGCGACTTGGAATGGACCGTCTATCCTTGGCATGAGCTTAGACTTCCTCTCGGCTGGGAACCGCTCCTTCCTCGGGTGTACCCAAACGAGATCGCCTTCTTCAAAAACCACCTTTCTTCGGCCCTTGTTGGCTTGCTCGACGTCTTGCTTTGTCTTCTTCTCTATGTTCTCTCTAGCCTTCTCGTGTAGCTTCTTAACCTGCTCGGCTTTCCTCTTGCCATCTAGGCTGGATACCTCACTCAAAGGTAATGCAATTAAATCTAAAGGAGACATCGGATTGAATCCGTAAACTAATTCAAAAGGAGAAAAGGAAGTAGTAGAATGCTTAGCGTGGTTATAAGCGAACTCCACGTGGGGTAGACATTCCTCCCAAGACTTGATGTTGCTTTTCACCAAGGTTCACGTTGATAACGAACGGTTTGCCCACCACTTCGGTTTGCCCATCGGTTTGGGGGTGGCAGGTGGTGGAGAAGGACAACTTGGTCCCTAGCTTTGCCCACAAGGTTCGCCAAAAATGGCTTAAGAACTTGGTGTCCCGATCCGAAACAATAACGCTAGGCATCCCATGTAGTCTCACCACTTCTCCGAAGAATAGATTGGCTACCTTGACGGCATCATCGGTCTTGTGACAAGCTATGAAGTGTGCCATCTTGCTAAACCTCGTCAACCACTACGAAGATAGAATCTCTACCATTCCTGGTTCGAGGTAAGCCGACAACAAAATCCATCGAAATATCTGTCCAAGGGTGAGAGGGAATGGGTAAGGGAGTGTACAAACCGTGAGGTTGCACCTTACTCTTGGCATGCTTACATGTCGCACATCTCGAACATACTTTCTCTACATCTTTCTTCATGTTCGGCCAATAGAAATAGGCTTGGAGGCTGGCAAGTGTTTTCATAACGCCGAAGTGTCCGCCAGTCCTCCTCCGTGAGCTTCTCGGACAAGCGCTCTCTCACCGATCCGCTGGGTATGCACAACCGATGGTGGAAAAACAAGTAGCCGTCCTGTCTATAATAACTCTCAAAGGCAAATTTAGCACATCTCAAGTAATATGTTCCAAAATCAGCATCGAACCATATAAATCTTTGAGCAATTCAAAACCTATGAGTTTGGATCTTAATTCGGCTATTATAGAATACCTCCGGGACAATGCGTCGGCAACGACATTGTCCTTACCTTTCTTGTACTTGATGACGTAGGGAAATGTCTCAATGAATTCTATCCAGCGACCATGCCTCTTGTTCAACTTTTGTTGTCCCTTTAAGTGTTTGAGAGACTCATGGTCCGTGTGGATAACGAACTCCTTGGGCCATAGGTAATGTTGCCACGTCGTAAAGCCCTCACCAACGCATACAACTCTTTATCATAGGTGGGGTAGTTCAATGTGGCTCCTCCTAACTTCTCGCTAAAGTAAGCAATGGGCTTGTTATCCCGCATAAGAACCGCACCGATGCCTACACCGAAGCGTCGCACTCAATCTCAAAAGTTTTTAAAAAGTTAGGAAGCATAAGTAAGGGAGAGTTGATAAGCTTCTCTTTGAGGCACCGAAAGGCCTGGTCTTGTGCTTCTCCCCACTTGAAGCCAACGTCCTTCTTGATGACTTCGGTTAAAGGGGCCGCAATGGTACTAAAGTCTTTGACGAAGCGCCTATAGAAGCCGGCTAGTCCATGGAAGCTCCGGACTTCTCCTACGGTGGTTGGTGTGGGCCATTCTTTGATTGCCTTGACCTTCCCTTCATCGACCCTAACTCCTTCTGTACTCACAACAAAACCTAGGAAAACAATTTCTTTAGTGCAAAAAGTACACTTATCAATGTTAGCAAAAATGTTCTCCTTCCTTAGGACGTCAAGTACGGCTCGGACGTGGGCAATGTGCTCGTCTAGGCTCCGGCTGAAGATTAAGATATCATCGAAATACACCACCACGAAGACACCTATAAAAGACCTCAAAACATGGTTCATTAGCCTCATAAAAGTGCTAGGCGCATTAGTAAGGCCGAAGGGCATAACAAGCCACTCATATAGTCCTTGTTTGGTTTTGAATGCCGTTTTCCACTCGTCACCCTCCTTCATCCTAATCTGATGGTAACCACTCTTAAGATCAATCTTAGAGAACACGTTAGAACCACACAATTCGTCTAACATATCATCTAATCTAGGAATAGGGTGGCGATACTTCACCGTGATGTTGTTGATGGCTCGGCAGTCAACACACATGCGCCATGATCCGTCCTTCTTGGGCACAAGCAGCACGGGCACCGCACACGGACTCATGCTCTCTCGGATATGGCCTTTGCTCATTAGTTCCTCAACTTGTTTCGTAGTTCCTTGGTCTCCACCGGATTAGTCCTATAGGCGGGTCGGTTTGGAAGCGCCGAGCCAGGGACTAGGTCAATTTGGTGCTCAATGCCTCGGATCGGTGGCAAGCCAGGTGGTATCTCCCGAGGAAAAACGTCACTATAGTCCTGCAACAGCTGGGCAAAATCACTAGGAAGATCCCGTGGAGGGTTAGTGCTAACAAGGCTCTCCTTATATATAAACAACAAGATAGACGTATTTAAAGTGAGGATCCGAGAAACTTCTCTTTGGTTGATGTAAAGGTTGGCGGTTGGCGTGGGTGCATGCTCTTTCTCCTCCTTGAGCTTGAGATAGAGCTGATCTTGATACACTTCACTTGGCGTGAGGGGAGCAAGGATGATTTTCCGGCCCTTGAACTCAAAGGAGTGCTTGTTGGTGTAACCGTCATGGAATACTCTACGGTCGGATTGCCACGGTCTACCCAACAGTATGTGGCTGGAGCACATGGGTATCACATCGCAAAGAACCTCATCCTCGTACTTGCCAATGGAAAAGGATAATCGGACTTGGCGAGTTACCGTTAAGGCACCACTTTCATTCAGCCATTGCGGCTTGTATGGGCGCGGATGGGACAAGGTTTCTATGCTCAATTTCGAACCATGGTTTCGCTAGCCGCATTAGTACAACTTCCACCGTCTATGATGAGACTACACACCTTGCCCTTCACAATGCACCGGGTGTGGAATAGGTGGTCTCTTTGTACTAGTTCCTCCGGTTGGTTCTGTACGCTCAAGGTTCTCCGTGCAACCAGCATCTCCCCAATGGCAGCTACTTCCTCTTCTTCAGGGTCAGAATCGGACTCTTGGGGCACTACTTCTCCATTGTCCAGAATCATGAATACCTTCTTATTGGGACAATCCCTTGAGTAGTGGCCCATACCTTGGCACCTAAAACACCTAACGTTGCTGGAGGAGGCGTTGCTTCTGCTCTTAGGATCATACTTGACCTCTTCCTTAACCGTGGTGGTAGGCTTGATGTCCTTAGAGAAAGGTGGCCGAGAAGGTGTAAAGTCCTTGGGTTTGCTTGGCGTGGAGGGGAAGCTAGGTTTAGCGTATCTTCTCTTGTTCTGGGTCTCCACTAGTTCGGCCTTGTGCACAAGTTCCTCAAGGTCAACATAGGTCTGGAGCTCCACTTTGTCCTGAATGTCTCGGCTGAGTCCACCGATGAACCGTGCCATGGTCACTTCCTCATCTTCCTCTAGACCGGCTCGGATAAGGAGAGTTTCCATCTCTTGAAAGTAGTCTCGGACTGTGGTGGACCCTTGGGTGAGTTTTCTCAACTTGTTTAGTACTTCCCTGTGGTAATGACTCGGCACAAACCTTTTTCTCAAGTGGGTAGTAAGTTGGTGCCATGTGGTGATGGGTAGCTCATTATGGCGGTTCCGGGTAGTGCGAGCTGATCCCACCACAGAGTGCATACTCACTGAATTCGGAGACCGCTATCTTTACCTTGTTGGAGGCGTAGGTATCGTGGCACAAGAAGCTGGACTCCATCTTCCGTTCCCAGTCAAGGTAGGCCTCCGGGTCATTCTTGCCGAGAAAGGCGGGGAACTTGGCCTTGATATGCTTCAGTTGTTGGTTCTCCGAGTCTCTTGGGTCGTCTTTGTCTCGTCTCTCACGCCTCCGGCTTCGCCTACTACGGTCCGAGACGTTGACGCCATAATACTCATCGCTAGAGCCGATGTAGACGCGTTGCCCGGCTATGGTTTGGGTAGGTCGGCGTGAGGCGTGTGTGTCCTATGCCCGGGAGCTCGTCCTCGGTTCGCTCGGCTCGCCGTGTTCCCGTTGCCGTGGTACCCTCTGCTCTTTGGCTGCGTTGGTTGGACGGAGGTTGCGGATTGCCCGGAGTCTAGATGTACCGCAACGCCTTTGCCTTTGCAAATCCGCATGGCATCGGAGGGAGTTGGCGTTGACCCACCCTCGAATCCGAGGTTGCCCCGATGGCCTCCCTAGCTTGTTTCTCACGTTCCAAGGTGAGCTGTTGAGAAATTTGTTGGGGAAGTAGTTGGGTCATGGCCTCGGTTACTTGGGCCGCTATAAGTTTCTTGAGGTCATCGAGCGCCTCCGGTGATAGGGCCATGGTACCTGTTACACGTACAAGTAACTAGCGAGTAAGTAGTTCACAAAATAGCCAACAAATAGAACTCTACGCCGCACACACACAAGGATACACGCGTGATAAACAAGAAAGGAAAACAAGGACACGGCTTGAAAAAAAAAAAAAAAAAAAGGAAATCGTTATGTTTTAAGTAAAACGAGCGTTTTAGCAAAAAGGAAATCGCAATAACACGTTTTGAAAGATGCGATTAGGTTTTCAAAGATCTAAACCTATTACTACCGCCGCAAGTTGACAAACATCAAGAACACAAAGATCAACACATAACTTGTTTATACTAGCAACAATCCTATGCCAAACAACGACGGGTTCAAACAAACAGGTTCGAGATTGTGATACTTTGAAAAGACAAAAGGGAAAGAACGACTCAGCCTTTTGGTACAGAGGCGGCTCTGATACCAGATGATAGGATCCCACCAGGCGGATCTCTCCTCCGGGTAAGGCTAAGCAAGAACGACGGTGGATGAGTAGTGTGGGCGGAGGTGGATGCGGATTACAAGTCAAGAACGGAGCAGCGGATGGGTGGGGAGGAACGTGAGGATGGAATATGAACGACTCAAGCAAGGGATGATATCTCGCTTGATGGATAGAAGAAGCTCTTGTAAGCGTGAAGCTTGGAAGAGATTCGTGCCCGTTCGCCGAGCAAGGAGGAGTCGCAACAAAGAAGAGTTTTGTAAAAGTTTTGACTGACTAACACATTGTGCGGCGCAACCCCTTTTATAGGGAAAACACAAGTTGCTTCTCCTCGTTAGGGTTGCGCAAAGACAAAAAGGAAATTGCAAAAAGGAAATCCGCAAAAAGGAAATCGCGTACAAAGATAAAAAGGAAATTGCAAACGGATAAAACGACGAGTAGTGTTAAGCGCCTCGTCTCTTACGCTCTTCAAACTATGATCACTAAGGGACGACGTGGTGTTCTTCTTGGCCTCGTTAAAACCCGGTGGGAAAAGAGTGCCAAGCGAGACACCTAGTCCGCTTAGCTTGTCATAGCTTGGTCTTGATCGGATTGTCGTCTTGAAAACGTTGAAGTAGCTCTTGGCTGCTTCATCCTCCTCCATCATCGTGGTTTGAATGTTTTTGGCTAACTCCCTAGCTTTGGATCGCGTAATTGCTCCTTTTGATTCCTCGGTCCGCGATGGTCGGGCGCCGGTATGGTCGATGTCGAGGTGGTCGATGCCGATGTCGATGTGGTCGATGCCGATGTCAATGTGGTCGATGCCGTTGTGTTCGGTGTCGACGCGATCGATGCCGATGTCGAAGCCGTCGTGGTCGATGCCGATGTCCGTTCCCGGCTTCGGCTCTATGATCACATCACTTAGAACCTTGGTGAAAAGCAACATCAAGTCTTGGGAGGAATGTTTACCCCACGTAGAGTTCGCTTATAACCACGCTAAGCATTCTACTACTTCCTTTTCTCCTTTTGAATTAGTTTACGGATTCAATCCGATGTCTCCTTTAGATTTAATTGCATTACCTTTGAGTGAGGTATCCAGCCTAGATGGCAAGAGGAAAGCCGAGCAGGTTAAGAAGCTACACGAGAAGGCTAGAGAGAACATAGAGAAGAAGACAAAGCGATCGTCGAGCAAGCCAACAAGGGCCGAAGAAAGGTGGTTTTTGAAGAAGGCGATCTCGTTTGGGTACACCCGAGGAAGGAGCGGTTCCCAGCCGAGAGGAAGTCTAAGCTCATGCCAAGGATAGACGGTCCATTCCAAGTCGTTAAACGAATCAACGACAATGCCTATAAAATTGATCTCCGAGGTAAGTATTCCATTTCGGACTCGTTTAATGTTTCTGATTTGTCTCCGTATGTTGCGATTCGGATTTGAGGACAAATCCTTTTCAAGAGGGAGGGGATGATGTGATCATAGAGCCGAAGCCGGGAACGGACATCGGCATCGACCACGACGACTTCGACATCGGCATCGATCGCGTCGACACCGAACACAACGGCATCGACATCGGCATCGACCACACCGACATCGGCATCGACCACACCGACATCGGCATCGACCACCTCGACATCGACCATACCGGCGCCCGACCATCGCGGACCGAGGAATCAAAAGGAGCAATTACGCGATCCAAAGCTAGGGAGTTAGCCAAAAACATTCAAACCACGATGATGGAGGAGGATGAAGCGGCCAAGAGCTACTTCAACGTTTTCAGCACGACAATCCGATCAAGACCAAGCTATGAAAGCTAAGCGGACTAGGTGTCTCGCTTGGCACTCTTTTCCCACCGGGTTTTAACGAGGCCAAGAAGAACACCACGTCGTCCCTTAGTGATCATAGTTTGAAGAGCGTAAGAGACGAGGCGCTTAACACTACTCGTCGTTTTATCCGTTTGCAATTTCCTTTTTATCTTTGTACGCGATTTCCTTTTTGCGGATTTCCTTTTTGCAATTTCCTTTTGTCTTTTGCGCAACCCAACTTAGTGTTTTCCCTAGCAACTTGTGTTTTCCCTATAAAAGGGGTTGCGCCGCACAATGTGTTAAGCGGTCAAAACTTTTACAAAAACCTTCTTTGTTGCGACTCCTCCTTGCTCGGCGAACGGGCACGAATCTCTTCCAAGCTTCACGCTTACAAGAGCTTCTTCTATCCATCAAGCGAGATATCATCCCTTGCTTGAGTCGTTCATACTCCATCCTCACGTTCCTCCCCGCCCATCCGCTGCTCCGTTCTTGACTTGTAATCCGCATCCCCATCCGCCCACACTACTCATCCACCATCGTTCTTGCTTAGCCTTACCCGGAGGAGAGATCCGCCTGGTGGGATCCTATCACATAAGTTCGTCAAACTAGTACAAAGCCCATTGAGACACATATAAGCACTCATGTTGCATGAAACTTGGTTTAGAGTCCTAGAAACGCGTTGTTAGATGTTTCATAAGTTCGTCAAACTAGTACAAAGCTCATTGAGACACTTATAAGCACTCATGTTGCATGAAACTTGGTTTAGAGTCCTAGAAACGCGTTGTTAGATGTTTCATAAGTTCGTCAAACTAGTACAAAGCTCATTGAGACACTTATAAGCACTCATATTGCATGAAACTTGGTTTAGAGTCCTAGAAACGCGTTGTTGGACGTTTTATAAGTTCGTAAAACTAGTACAAAGCTCATTGAGACACTTATAAGTACTCATGTTGCATGAAACTTGGTTTAGAGTCTTGGAAACCGCGTTGTTAGATGTTTCATAAGTTCGTCAAACTAGTACAAAGCTCATTGAGACACATATAAGCACTCATGTTGCATGAAACTTGGTTTATAGTCCTAGAAACGCGTTGTTAGATGTTTCATAAGTTCGTCAAACTAGTACAAAGCTCATTGAGACACTTATAAGCACTCATGTTGCATGAAACTTAGTTTAGAGTCCTAGAAACGCGTTGTTAGATGTTTCATAAGTTCGTCAAACTAGTACAAAGCTCATTGAGACACATATAAGCACTCATGTTGCATGAAACTTGGTTTAGAGTTCTAGAAATGCGTTGTTAGATGTTTCATAAGTTTGTAAAACTTGTACAAAGCTCATTGAGACACTTATAAGTACTCATGTTGCATGAAACTTGGTTTAGAGTCCTAGAAACCGTGTTGTTAGATGTTTCATAAATTCGTCAAACTAGTACAAAGCTCATTGACTTATAAGTACTCATGTTGCATGAAATTTGGTTTAGAGTCCTAGAAACGCGTTGTTAGATGTTTCATAAGTTTGTCAAACTAGTACAAAGCTCATTGAGACACTTATAAGCACTCATCTTGCATGAAACTTCGTTAGAGTCTTAGAAACCGCGTTCTTAGATGTTTCATAAGTTCGTCAAACTAGTACAAAGCTCATTGAGACACATATAAGCACTCATGTTGCATGAAACTTGGTTTAGAGTCCTAGAAACGCGTTGTTAGATGTTTCATAAGTTCGTCAAACTAGTACAAAGCTCATTGAGACACTTATAAGCACTCATATTGCATGAAACTTGGTTTAGAGTCCTAGAAACGCGTTGTTGGACGTTTTATAAGTTCGTAAAACTAGTACAAAGCTCATTGAGACACTTATAAGCACTCATGTTGAATGAAACTTGTTTTAGAGTCCTAGAAATGCGTTGTTTGATGTTTCATAAGTTCGTAAAACTTGTACAAAGCTCATTGAGACACTTATAAGTACTCATATTGTATGAAACTTGGTTTAGAGTCCTAGAAACGCCTTGTTAAAAGTTTCATGAGTTCGTCAAAATAGTACAAACCTAATTGAGACACTTATAAGCATTCATGTTGCATGAAACTTGGTTTAGAATCCTAGAAACGCGTTGGTAGACGTTACATAAATTCGTCAAACTTGTACAAAGCTCATTGAGACACTTATAAGTACTCATGTTGCATGAAACTTGGCTTAGAGACCTAGAAACCGCGTTGTTAGATGTTTCATAAGTTCGTCAAACCATTACAAAGCTCATTGAGACACTTATAAGCACTCATGTTGCATGAAACTTCGTTTAGAGTCCTAGAAACGCGTTGTTTAATGTTTCATAAGTTCGTCAAACTTGTACAAAGCCCATTGAGACACTTATAAGTACTCATGTTGCATGAAATTTGGTTTAGAGTCCTAGAAACGCGTTGTTAGATGTTTCATAAGTTTGTCAAACTAGTACAAAGCTCATTGAGACACTTATAAGCACTCAACTTGCATGAAACTTCGTTAGAGTCTTAGAAACCGCGTTCTTAGATGTTTCATAAGTTCGTCAAACTAGTACAAAGCTCATTGAGACACATATAAGCACTCATGTTGCATGAAACTTGGTTTAGAGTCCTAGAAACGCGTTGTTAGATGTTTCATAAGTTCGTCAAACTAGTACAAAGCTCATTGAGACACTTATAAGCACTCATATTGCATGAAACTTGGTTTAGAGTCCTAGAAACGCGTTGTTGGACGTTTTATAAGTTCGTAAAACTAGTACAAAGCTCATTGAGACACTTATAAGCACTCATGTTGAATTACACTTGGTTTAGACTCCTAGAAACGCGTTGTTAGATGTTTCATAAGTTCGTCAAACTAGTAAAAAGCTCATTGAGACACTTATAAGCACTCATGTTGCATGAAACTTGGTTTAGAGTCCTAGAAACGCGTTGTTAGATGTTTCATAAGTTTGTCAAACTAGTACAAAGCTCATTGAGACACTTATAAGCACTCATGTTGCATGAAACTTCGTTAGAGTCTTAGAAACCGCGTTCTTAGATGTTTCATAAGTTCGTCAAACTAGTACAAAGCTCATTGAGACACATATAAGCACTCATGTTGCATGAAACCTTGTTTAGAGTCCTAGAAACGCCTTGTTAGATGTTTCATAAGTTCGTCAAACTAGTACAAAGCTCATTGAGACACTTATAAGCACTCATATTGCATGAAACTTGGTTTAGAGTCCTAGAAACGCGTTGTTGGACGTTTTATAAGTTCGTAAAACTAGTACAAAGCTCATTGAGACACTTATAAGTACTCATGTTGCATGAAACTTGGTTTAGAGTCCTAGAAACCGCGTTGTTAGATGTTTCATAAGTTCGTCAAACTAGTACAAAGCCTATTGAGACACATATAAGCACTCATGTTGCATGAAACTTGGTTTAGAGTCCTAGAAACGCGTTGTTAGATGTTTCATAAGTTCGTCAAACTAGTACAAAGCTCATTGAGACACTTATAAGCACTCATGTTGCATGAAACTTGGTTTAGAGTCCTAGAAACGCGTTGTTAGATGTTTCATAAGTTCGTCAAACTAGTACAAAGCTCATTGAGACACTTATAAGCACTCATATTGCATGAAACTTGGTTTAGAGTCTTAGAAACGCGTTGTTGGACGTTTTATAAGTTCGTAAAACTAGTACAAAGCTCATTGAGACACTTATAAGTACTCATGTTGCATGAAACTTGGTTTAGAGTCTTGGAAACCGCGTTGTTAGATGTTTCATAAGTTCGTCAAACTAGTACAAAGCTCATTGAGACACATATAAGCACTCATGTTGCATGAAACTTGGTTTATAGTCCTAGAAACGCGTTGTTAGATGTTTCATAAGTTCGTCAAACTAGTACAAAGCTCATTGAGACACTTATAAGCACTCATGTTGCATGAAACTTAGTTTAGAGTCCTAGAAACGCGTTGTTAGATGTTTCATAAGTTCGTCAAACTAGTACAAAGCTCATTGAGACACATATAAGCACTCATGTTGCATGAAACTTGGTTTAGAGTTCTAGAAATGCGTTGTTAGATGTTTCATAAGTTTGTAAAACTTGTACAAAGCTCATTGAGACACTTATAAGTACTCATGTTGCATGAAACTTGGTTTAGAGTCCTAGAAACCGTGTTGTTAGATGTTTCATAAGTTCGTCAAACTAGTACAAAGCTCATTGACTTATAAGTACTCATGTTGCATGAAATTTGGTTTAGAGTCCTAGAAACGCGTTGTTAGATGTTTCATAAGTTTGTCAAACTAGTACAAAGCTCATTGAGACACTTATAAGTACTCATGTTGCATGAAACTTGGTTTAGAGTCCTAGAAACCGTGTTGTTAGATGTTTCATAAGTTCGTCAAACTAGTACAAAGCTCATTGACTTATAAGTACTCATGTTGCATGAAACTTGGTTTAGAGTCCTAGAAACGCGTTGTTAGATGTTTCATAAGTTTGTCAAACTAGTACAAAGCTCATTGAGACACTTATAAGCACTCATGTTGCATGAAACTTCGTTAGAGTCTTAGAAACCGCGTTCTTAGATGTTTCATAAGTTCGTCAAACTAGTACAAAGCTCATTGAGACACATATAAGCACTCATGTTGCATGAAACCTTGTTTAGAGTCCTAGAAACGCCTTGTTAGATGTTTCATAAGTTCGTCAAACTAGTACAAAGCTCATTGAGACACTTATAAGCACTCATATTGCATGAAACTTGGTTTAGAGTCCTAGAAACGCGTTGTTGGACGTTTTATAAGTTCGTAAAACTAGTACAAAGCTCATTGAGACACTTATAAGTACTCATGTTGCATGAAACTTGGTTTAGAGTCCTAGAAACCGCGTTGTTAGATGTTTCATAAGTTCGTCAAACTAGTACAAAGCCCATTGAGACACATATAAGCACTCATGTTGCATGAAACTTGGTTTAGAGTCCTAGAAACGCGTTGTTAGATGTTTCATAAGTTCGTCAAACTAGTACAAAGCTCATTGAGACACTTATAAGCACTCATGTTGCATGAAACTTGGTTTAGAGTCCTAGAAACGCGTTGTTAGATGTTTCATAAGTTCGTCAAACTAGTACAAAGCTCATTGAGACACTTATAAGCACTCATATTGCATGAAACTTGGTTTAGAGTCCTAGAAACGCGTTGTTGGACGTTTTATAAGTTCGTAAAACTAGTACAAAGCTCATTGAGACACTTATAAGTACTCATGTTGCATGAAACTTGGGTTTAGAGTCTTGGAAACCGCGTTGTTAGATGTTTCATAAGTTCGTCAAACTAGTACAAAGCTCATTGAGACACATATAAGCACTCATGTTGCATGAAACTTGGTTTATAGTCCTAGAAACGCGTTGTTAGATGTTTCATAAGTTCGTCAAACTAGTACAAAGCTCATTGAGACACTTATAAGCACTCATGTTGCATGAAACTTAGTTTAGAGTCCTAGAAACGCGTTGTTAGATGTTTCATAAGTTCGTCAAACTAGTACAAAGTTCATTGAGACACATATAAGCACTCATGTTGCATGAAACTTGGTTTAGAGTTCTAGAAATGCGTTGTTAGATGTTTCATAAGTTTGTAAAACTTGTACAAAGCTCATTGAGACACTTATAAGTACTCATGTTGCATGAAACTTGGTTTAGAGTCCTAGAAACCGTGTTGTTAGATGTTTCATAAGTTCGTCAAACTAGTACAAAGCTCATTGACTTATAAGTACTCATGTTGCATGAAATTTGGTTTAGAGTCCTAGAAACGCGTTGTTAGATGTTTCATAAGTTTGTCAAACTAGTACAAAGCTCATTGAGACACTTATAAGCACTCATGTTGCATGAAACTTCGTTAGAGTCTTAGAAACTGCGTTCTTAGATGTTTCATAAGTTCGTCAAACTAGTACAAAGCTCATTGAGACACATATAAGCACTCATGTTGCATGAAACTTGGTTTAGAGTCCTAGATATTGAGACTAATGGTTAACCCAAAAAGGGCATTAGGTCGAAATACCAAAGAGGCTTGTGCAACAAGGCTAAGACAAGAAGGGTTATGAGTTAAGAGTATAAGGAAGCAACACGGTTACCCTTAATATGGTAACGGTTACAAAGAGGAGATCAAGACAAGAAGGTTTGAAGAAGGAATCATGTTGAAAGGAGCTAACCATTGAGAGATATAGTCATTACAAGACTATAGGCACAAACCGGAAGCAAGACCGAGACGGATAGCGACAGGTGCAGAATTGGAAGGCTTTACACAAAACCAAATGTGGTCTTGGATAGTGACTAGTCACAGCCTTGTCTCCTACACGCCACCCAAGCCTTGGTTTGAATTCAAATTAAGTCAAGACCCAAGGCTTTCTCTCTCTCTCTCCCTTATACCTAATAGGCTACAAGCCATTGTTATCCTCTATAAATACCTTGTGGTCGACATTGTAATCTCTAAGGAGCTTCAAGCTCTCTTCTCCAATACAAAATAATACTCTCTCTTGTTCTTGTTCTTATTCTATCTAGAACCGAAATCTCCCACACACACATACTACACACTAATCTCTCAAGGACCAAGCTAATAGCTTTGCTCCTAATATCTCATTCTCCTAATCTCCCAAACACTTATTCTCTACAATCTCTTCTATACTCTCTTAAATTCCAACATGGTATCAGAGCATATGCTCCTCTCCTTTAGTTTTAATTCCGCACCCTCTTATTTCTTCTTATAAACACAAAGATCTAGAGGAGGAAAAGAATGACCAAGATCCATGTGGTAAAACACTTAAGGTCTTGGTGAATCAATGCTCCTCTTAGGAAGAGAACCATGACCTCTTTCTCTCTTAAATGAGTGAAGAGACATGTTGAATCCAAGTTCCTTTCAAGAACAATCCAATCAAAACCGAATCATGGTGAGCATAGATTAAAATCTAGCTACATGATGTTTTTGGTTGTGTTGTTCTTTAAGATCTTTGTCTAGGCCGAAAGTTAGAGATTGAGAACCATGGATTTCTTACTTATATGAGTTTAAGGAACCTTGATGAATCCAAGAATCTTCTAACTTAGGCACTTAGGCTATGAACAAGTATCCAAAGCATCAAAGCTTGGAACTTGTGAGCTAAAAGAGTAAGAGATCCTTGTGTATTGTCTCTTTTGAGAACAATAACATGTTGAATCCAAACTCCCTTCTTTATCATATAGTATAGATTCATAGATCTTGGTAAAACCTTTCTAAGAACACATTAATCATAATCGGTTCATGGAAAGATTGGATCTTTAAGATCTAGCTACATGTTTAAAAACAAGGTTATGATTATGTTGTATCTTTAAAAGTCTATGGATGGCTGAAAGTTAAAGATAGAGAACCATGGATTCCTCACTCTTGTGAGTATAAAGGAACCTTGATGAATCCAAGTATCATTTAACTTTGGCATTAGGCAAGGACCAAGATATCAAAGCTCAAAGCTTGAATCTTGAGAGCTAAAAGGGTAAGTGAACCTTGGTGTTTTTCTTATAAGGCAAAAACAACTTGTTGAATCCAAAACTCTTTCCTTTTGTTTTATGCTTTAAACAAGACCTTTGGAAAGTGAACCATGATCCGCTTAACTCTTAGTGAGTAAAGGACATGTTGAATCCAATTTCCTTGGTAAGAACAAGACAATCAAAATACAATCATTGTTAGCATAAATCAACAAGATCTAGCTACATGATAGTTTTGGTTGTATTGTTCTTTAAGGTCATTGTCTAACCCAAGACTAATGGATGAGAATCATGGCTTCTAAAAGAGCATTTGATGAATCCCATACCACAAAGTTTCGGTTTAAAAGCATGTTTTGAGCATATGATGTTTTTCAAAAGTTTTAAAGAACATATGCTCATTTGGTCCGAATTTAAATCTCCAAGACGATGAAGATGAGTAGTGGCGGTTGTGTAAGTGGAAACACAAGAGGGAGATAAATAGATTAGTAGTTAATCTTGAGTCCTAAAGATCTTTAGATCATTAAGGAATCGGTTGTAAACTCTATACTCTTTATCCTCTTCATACCCCACTATAATATCCAAGTCTTGTCTCTTGCTAAAAGTCTTAAATCACTAGTCTTTGTTTAGTGAAGTGATTTGAGACTTGGGAAGTGAACCGAGCTTATTAAGTGTTATGAACACCAAGAGCTTGATGAATCCTTCAAAACCTCGGCTAACATAAGTTTAAAAGAGATCCATGACTACTTAAAAGGTGATACTTTAAAGGTCATGATGAATCCAATTTTGGACTTATGGGGAAATGATTCATTACTTTAACATCTACATAAGATAAAATTGGAATGATGATCTATGTTTTATGTCATAAACCGCCTATAGGCATCTAAGTTTATGATACAAGATGAGTAACTAGCTATGAAAGCATTCAAGTTACAATGAATCTTGTTTGTGTGTTTCTAAGATCATGGTCCGCCTTTGTGCTCTTAAGACCATGGTCCCTTTAAAGTCTAAATGGCAAGGAGCCATATTCAAAACTCTCTTGTGGCTAATCCTTACTTATGTGTAGGTAATAAACAATGGAGAATCCTTATAAGGGAAGCCATAAACTCTATGATAGACTAATCGGTTAAGATGCTCTAAAGAGTACAATGACTTCTCCTTACGACCATCTATCCAAGGAACTATAAAAAGGGCCATTTCTAAAACTCTTTACTCTCTTTACTTATATTGTTAGATACTAATTTAAGTAATCCTTTTGCTTCATTATAAATATATATGCCTTAGATCATTAGTTAAAGTGGATTGTCAATTTCAAAACTATAAGACTAAAACTAGAACTTGTCAAGATGCATAATACTCTCGGATTTATTAAAAAGGCTTAGGGAACATATTGAACTAATGTCTTAAATCCTCCCATGTATTCTTGCTTGTACTTGTGAATGGTTGATCAATAGTTTGTGAAATGTTAAGAGTTATTATCTTTGTGCCGGTTAGTCATGAAACTAAATAAATTTTGTCTTTGGTATGATGTAGGATCATCATTTCTAAAGACTAAAAGAGATCATCATGAAAGACCCTAAGCATAAAGAGATGACAAAGAAGTGCTAAAGAGAAAAGAAGTAAAGAGAAGAATGAAAGAACCATGAATGGTGTCCAAAAGGAAAAGATGAGAAACCTCTTTCTCAAAGAAGCTTGTGAAGAACAAAGCCGAGAAAGGAGGAGAGTTCATTTACTTCCATGATTAATCAAGATGGGGGAGAAGAAGTGTTAGAACACACATCTCATCATGATCAAATGGAAGCCAATCACTATCATCATTGTGGCCAAAAGCATCTAGCAAAGAGCTAAAGCCATCAAGTTACATCTCGGCCAAGTATTCACAAGACAAAGCCGAGGCAACCCATTAATCTTCGGTCAAGTCCTTAACAAGACAAAGACCATCATCAACCGGTCAAGTCCTTGGCAAAGACAAAGACCATCTCTTGACCAAAGTCCCTAGCAAAGGCAGGGTCACCAATCATTGTTACATCTCGGCCAAGTATTCACAAGACAAAGCCGAGTCAATCCACCTAATATTCGGTCAAGTCCCTAGCAAAGACAAAGACCATCACTTGACCAAAGTCCGTAGCAAAGACAAGGTCACCATTCTCCGGTTAAAGCATCTCCCAAGACGCCAAACCAATTCACTCTCGGCCAAATCCTTACAAAGGAGAAGGCCAAACCATCTTATCATCATCGTTCGGTCAAGCCTCTACAAGAAGCAAGACCTTCATCATCATCAACACTAGGCTCGGCCAAGTACATGGCAAAGACTAAACCGAGCCATTCATGTCCTAGAAAGAGACCGATGAATCAACATGACCAATCGGCTCTACTCACTATCGGCCAAAGCAACTACCAATTGCAAGGCCTAATCTTGTTTCTCGGCTTATGCATCTATCAATAGATAAGCCAAAATACTCCGACAAATCCTTGTTCCAACCGCACAAAGAAGAAAGCAAAGACTTCAAGAAGAAGCCAAAGCTCAAAACCTAGATGCGGCTACAAGGACAAGTCATTCCACTACGAACTAAAGGATGTCCCTAATCCCTCTCTTAGCTTCTTATTTAGAATCATAAAACTAGAACTAATTCGAATAATCATGCTTAATCTAAAGTCTAAATTCACTTGAATCTTTGAAGGTTCAAAGGAGTAAGAGACCAAAGATAAGAAGGAAGTTCAAAGAAGAAGCAAAGAGAAGGGAAAGGGAGTCATCATGTTCATGTTCGGCTCAAAGTCTCACATCAAAGTTTGTGAAGAACAAACCGTGAAGACCAAATCAAGAATCAAAGAACTCACCACCAAGACAAGAGAAGTGCTGAGTATCCAAGAAACCACAAAGAAGAACACGGCAAAGGCAAGATCAAGACCGGTTCTATCTTTGGGGGGAGCTCCGGCCAAGTCAAGAAGACTTATGGCCTAGATGATCAAGACCCCTCATTGAACTAACTTACACTCTTTTTCCTTCGGTGAGGTTTTTCCCATGTGGTTTACTCACCAAGGTTTTAATGAGGTTTGTTGGTCAATGTCCAATCTTAGCGTTCCACAATGCTAAGCTTGAGGGGAGTATTGAGACTAATGGTTAACCCAAAAAGGGCATTAGGTCGAAATACCAAAGAGGCTTGTGCAACAAGGCTAAGACAAGAAGGGTTATGAGTTAAGAGTATAAGGAAGCAACACGGTTACCCTTAATATGGTAACGGTTACAAAGAGGAGATCAAGACAAGAAGGTTTGAAGAAGGAATCATGTTGAAAGGAGCTAACCATTGAGAGATATAGTCATTACAAGACTATAGGCACAAACCGGAAGCAAGACCGAGACGGATAGCGACAGTGCAGAATTGGAAGGCTTTACACAAAACCAAATGTGGTCTTGGATAGTGACTAGTCACAGCCTTGTCTCCTACACGCCACCCAAGCCTTGGTTTGAATTCAAATTAAGTCAAGACCCAAGGCTTTCTCTCTCTCTCTCCCTTATACCTAATAGGCTACAAGCCATTGTTATCCTCTATAAATACCTTGTGGTCGACATTGTAATCTCTAAGGAGCTTCAAGCTCTCTTCTCCAATACAAAATAATACTCTCTCTTGTTCTTGTTCTTATTCTATCTAGAACCGAAATCTCCCACACACACATACTACACACTAATCTCTCAAGGACCAAGCTAATAGCTTTGCTCCTAATATCTCATTCTCCTAATCTCCCAAACACTTATTCTCTACAATCTCTTCTATACTCTCTTAAATTCCAACACTAGAAACGCGTTGTTAGATGTTTCATAAGTTCGTCAAACTAGTACAAAGCTCATTGAGACACTTATAAGCACTCATATTGCATGAAACTTGGTTTAGAGTCCTAGAAACGCGTTGTTGGACGTTTTATAAGTTCGTAAAACTAGTACAAAGCTCATTGAGACACTTATAAGCACTCATGTTGAATGAAACTTGTTTTAGAGTCCTAGAAATGCGTTGTTTGATGTTTCATAAGTTCGTAAAACTTGTACAAAGCTCATTGAGACACTTATAAGTACTCATGTTGTATGAAACTTGGTTTAGAGTCCTAGAAACGCCTTGTTAAAAGTTTCATGAGTTCGTCAAAATAGTACAAACCTAATTGAGACACTTATAAGCATTCATGTTGCATGAAACTTGGTTTAGAATCCTAGAAACGCGTTGGTAGACGTTACATAAATTCGTCAAACTTGTACAAAGCTCATTGAGACACTTATAAGTACTCATGTTGCATGAAACTTGGCTTAGAGACCTAGAAACCGCGTTGTTAGATGTTTCATAAGTTCGTCAAACCATTACAAAGCTCATTGAGACACTTATAAGCACTCATGTTGCATGAAACATCGTTTAGAGTCCTAGAAACGCGTTGTTTAATGTTTCATAAGTTCGTCAAACTTGTACAAAGCCCATTGAGACAATTATAAGCACTCATGTTGTATGAAACTTGGTTTAGAGTCCTAGAAACCGCGTTGTTAGATGTTTCATAAGTTCGTCAAACTAGTACAAAGCTCATTGAGACACTTATAAGCACTTATGTTGCATGAAACTTGGTTTAGAGTCCTAGAAACGCGTTGTTAGATGTTTCATAAGTTCGTCAAACTTGTACAAAGCTCATTGAGACACTTATAAGCACTCATGTTGCATGAAACCTGGTTTAGAGTCCTAGAAACGCGTTGTTAGATGTTCCATAAGTTTGCCAAATTAGTACAAAGCTCATTGAGACAATTATAAGCAATCATGTTGTATGAAACTTGGTTTAGAGACCTAGAAACGCGTTGTTAGATGTTTCATAAGTTCGTAAAACTTGTACAAAGCTCATTGAGACACTTATAAGCACTCATGTTGAATTACACTTGGTTTAGACTCCTAGAAACGCGTTGTTAGATGTTTCATAAGTTCGTCAAACTAGTAAAAAGCTCATTGAGACACTTATAAGAACTCATGTTGCATGAAACTTGGTTTAGAGTCCTAGAAACGCGTTGTTAGATGTTTCATAAGTTTGTCAAACTAGTACAAAGCTCATTGAGACACTTATAAGCACTCATGTTGCATGAAACTTCGTTAGAGTCTTAGAAACCGCGTTCTTAGATGTTTCATAAGTTCGTCAAACTAGTACAAAGCTCATTGAGACACATATAAGCACTCATGTTGCATGAAACCTTGTTTAGAGTCCTAGAAACGCCTTGTTAGATGTTTCATAAGTTCGTCAAACTAGTTCAAAGCTCATTGAGACACTTATAAGCACTCATATTGCATGAAACTTGGTTTAGAGTCCTAGAAACGCGTTGTTGGACGTTTTATAAGTTCGTAAAACTAGTACAAAGCTCATTGAGACACTTATAAGTACTCATGTTGCATGAAACTTGGTTTAGAGTCCTAGAAACCGCGTTGTTAGATGTTTCATAAGTTCGTCAAACTAGTACAAAGCCCATTGAGACACATATAAGCACTCATGTTGCATGAAACTTGGTTTAGAGTCCTAGAAACGCGTTGTTAGATGTTTCATAAGTTCGTCAAACTAGTACAAAGCTCATTGAGACACTTATAAGCACTCATGTTGCATGAAACTTGGTTTAGAGTCCTAGAAACGCGTTGTTAGATGTTTCATAAGTTCGTCAAACTAGTACAAAGCTCATTGAGACACTTATAAGCACTCATATTGCATGAAACTTGGTTTAGAGTCTTAGAAACGCGTTGTTGGACGTTTTATAAGTTCGTAAAACTAGTACAAAGCTCATTGAGACACTTATAAGTACTCATGTTGCATGAAACTTGGTTTAGAGTCTTGGAAACCGCGTTGTTAGATGTTTCATAAGTTCGTCAAACTAGTACAAAGCTCATTGAGACACATATAAGCACTCATGTTGCATGAAACTTGGTTTATAGTCCTAGAAACGCGTTGTTAGATGTTTCATAAGTTCGTCAAACTAGTACAAAGCTCATTGACACACTTATAAGCACTCATGTTGCATGAAACTTAGTTTAGAGTCCTAGAAACGCGTTGTTAGATGCTTCATAAGTTCGTCAAACTAGTACAAAGCTCATTGAGACACATATAAGCACTCATGTTGCATGAAACTTGGTTTAGAGTTCTAGAAATGCGTTGTTAGATGTTTCATAAGTTTGTAAAACTTGTACAAAGCTCATTGAGACACTTATAAGTACTCATGTTGCATGAAACTTGGTTTAGAGTCCTAGAAACCGTGTTGTTAGATGTTTCATAAGTTCGTCAAACTAGTACAAAGCTCATTGACTTATAAGTACTCATGTTGCATGAAATTTGGTTTAGAGTCCTAGAAACGCGTTGTTAGATGTTTCATAAGTTTGTCAAACTAGTACAAAGCTCATTGAGACACTTATAAGCACTCATGTTGCATGAAACTTCGTTAGAGTCTTAGAAACCGCGTTCTTAGATGTTTCATAAGTTCGTCAAACTAGTACAAAGCTCATTGAGACACATATAAGCACTCATGTTGCATGAAACTTGGTTTAGAGTCCTAGAAACGCGTTGTTAGATGTTTCATAAGTTCTTCAAACTAGTACAAAGCTCATTGAGACACTTATAAGCACTCATATTGCATGAAACTTGGTTTAGAGTCCTAGAAACGCGTTGTTGGACGTTTTATAAGTTCGTAAAACTAGTACAAAGCTCATTGAGACACTTATAAGCACTCATGTTGAATGAAACTTGTTTTAGAGTCCTAGAAATGCGTTGTTTGATGTTTCATAAGTTCGTAAAACTTGTACAAAGCTCATTGAGACACTTATAAGTACTCATGTTGTATGAAACTTGGTTTAGAGTCCTAGAAACGCCTTGTTAAAAGTTTCATGAGTTCGTCAAAATAGTACAAACCTAATTGAGACACTTATAAGCATTCATGTTGCATGAAACTTGGTTTAGAATCCTAGAAACGCGTTGGTAGACGTTACATAAATTCGTCAAACTTGTACAAAGCTCATTGAGACACTTATAAGTACTCATGTTGCATGAAACTTGGCTTAGAGACCTAGAAACCGCGTTGTTAGATGTTTCATAAGTTCGTCAAACCATTACAAAGCTCATTGAGACACTTATAAGCACTCATGTTGCATGAAACTTCGTTTAGAGTCCTAGAAACGCGTTGTTTATGATGAAAATCTCCCAAGGACTCGACACTCTAAGTTGGAAAAGGGATAATCCTCGACTTTGATGAACTCGTGAAGCACAAACCTAAGGTATATTAAACCTTAGACCCAATACTTTCTTAAAACGCTCCAACAAAACAAGGCGGTGGATTGAAGGGTCACACAAGAGATGCGGAAAGGCTCTTGATTTACCGTGGATTGAATGGCCGCACAAGAGATGTGAAAGACTCTTGATATACCGTGGATTGAATGGCCGCACAAGAGATGTGAAAGACTCTTGATATACCGTGGATTGAATGGCCGCACAAGAGATGTGAAAGTCTCTTGATATACCAGGTGATCCCTTGGATATGACGCACCAAGACGGATCGGACGATCAATGGATATTACACACCATGATCTATCAATGGATATTACACACCATTGACAAAAGAAAAGAGAATCACTCTCAAAGGTTCCAAAAATACTCACTTAAACTTATCTTTTTATTCATCATATGAGACTCTTTATATAGAGGATATTACAATAAATTCGTCCATAATGAATGTTTAACATGCAAAGCATCTTGGAAGATGAATAGAACTATTAAGGTGCATGTAAGGAAGACAAAAAGTCACAATGAATGCTCTTTTAAAATGAACGAAAATTGATCTTCTTTTACTCTTCTTGGGCCTATTAAAACTTGTTGGGCTTCTCTATTGAACCAGGATTATAGAACAACTCCGTTTGTAACTTAATTCCTTATGGTTTGGTCGGAGTGGTTCGATGAATGCACGTAGGTCCGAATAGAGTAAACAGCAGATCACCTCTTTTGTAAGTTGAATAACTCTGTCATCTGATCTCCGTTTGGTTCGATTCTTCTTTTAGGAGTTAGATAAATGGGCTGAGCACATTCCGAAAGTGGTCTCATGAGTTTTGGCCTCACGGTTGAAAAGATATGATCCGATGAATGAACACATGTACTTCTGTCTCACAATATCACATCAGTTTAATGTTTCATAAGTTCGTCAAACTTGTACAAAGCCCATTGAGACACTTATAAGCACTCATGTTGTATGAAACTTGGTTTAGAGTCCTAGAAACCGTGTTGTTAGATGTTTCATAAGTTCGTCAAACTAGTACAAAGCTCATTGAGACACTTATAAGCACTTATGTTGCATGAAACTTGGTTTAGAGTCCTAGAAACGCGTTGTTAGATGTTTCATAAGTTCGTCAAACTTGTACAAAGCTCATTGAGACACTTATAAGCACTCATGTTGCATGAAACTTGGTTTAGAGTCCTAGAAACGCGTTGTTAGATGTTCCATAAGTTTGCCAAATTAGTACAAAGCTCATTGAGACAATTATAAGCAATCATGTTGTATGAAACTTGGTTTAGAGACCTAGAAACGCGTTGTTAGATGTTTCATAAGTTCGTAAAACTTGTACAAAGCTCATTGAGACACTTATAAGCACTCATGTTGAATTACACTTGGTTTAGACTCCTAGAAACGCGTTGTTAGATGTTTCATAAGTTCGTCAAACTAGTAAAAATCTCATTGAGACACTTATAAGCACTCATGTTGCATGAAACTTGGTTTAGAGTCCTAGAAACGCGTTGTTAGATGTTTCATAAGTTTGTCAAACTAGTACAAAGCTCATTGAGACACTTATAAGCACTCATGTTGCATGAAACTTCGTTAGAGTCTTAGAAACCGCGTTCTTAGATGTTTCATAAGTTCGTCAAACTAGTACAAAGCTCATTGAGACACATATAAGCACTCATGTTGCATGAAACCTTGTTTAGAGTCCTAGAAACGCCTTGTTAGATGTTTCATAAGTTCGTCAAACTAGTACAAAGCTCATTGAGACACTTATAAGCACTCATATTGCATGAAACTTGGTTTAGAGTCCTAGAAACGCGTTGTTGGACGTTTTATAAGTTCGTAAAACTAGTACAAAGCTCATTGAGACACTTATAAGTATTCATGTTGCATGAAACTTGGTTTAGAGTCCTAGAAACCGCGTTGTTAAACGTTTCATAAGTTTGTCAAACTAGTACAAAGTCCATTGAGACACATATAAGCACTCATGTTGCATGAAACTTGGTTTAGAGTCCTAGAAACGCGTTGTTAGATGTTTCATAAGTTCGTCAAACTAGTACAAAGCTCATTGAGACACTTATAAGCACTCATGTTGCATGAAACTTGGTTTAGAGTCCTAGAAATGCGTTGTTAGATGTTTCATAAGTTCGTCAAACTAGTACAAAGCTCATTGAGACACTTATAAGCACTCATATTGCATGAAACTTGGTTTAGAGTCCTAGAAACGCGTTGTTGGACGTTTTATAAGTTCGTAAAACTAGTACAAATCTCATTGAGACACTTATAAGTACTCATGTTGCATGAAACTTGGTTTAGAGTCCTAGAAACCGCGTTGTTAGATGTTTCATAAGTTCGTCAAACTAGTACAAAGCTCATTGAGACACATATAAGCACTCATGTTGCATGAAACTTGGTTTAGAGTCCTAGAAACGCGTTGTTAGATGTTTCATAAGTTCGTCAAACTAGTACAAAGCTCATTGAGACACTTATAACCACTCATGTTGCATGAAACTTAGTTTAGAGTCCTAGAAACGCGTTGTTAGATGTTTCATAAGTTCGTCAAACTAGTACAAAGCTCATTGAGACACATATAAGCACTCATGTTGCATGAAACATGGTTTAGAGTTCTAGAAATGCGTTGTTAGATGTTTCATAAGTTCGTAAAACTAGTACAAAGCTCATTGAGACACTTATAAGTAATCATGTTGCATGAAACTTGGTTTGGAGTCCTAGAAACCGTGTTGTTAGATGTTTCATAAGTTCGTCAAACTAGTACAAAGCTCATTGACTTATAAGTACTCATGTTGCATGAAACTTGGTTTAGAGTCCTAGAAACGCGTTGATAGATGTTTCATAAGTTTGTCAAACTAGTACAAAGCTCATTGAGACACTTATAAGCACTCATGTTGCATGAAACTTCGTTAGAGTCTTAGAAACCGCGTTCTTAGATGTTTCATAAGTTCGTCAAACTAGTACAAAGCTCATTGAGACACATATAAGCACTCATGTTGCATGAAACTTGGTTTAGAGTCCTGGAAACGCGTTGTTAGATGTTTCATAAGTTCGTCAATCTAGTACAAAGCTCATTGAGACACTTATAAGCACTCATATTGCATGAAACTTGGTTTAGAGTCCTAGAAACGCGTTGTTGGACGTTTTATAAGTTCGTAAAACTAGTACAAAGCTCATTGAGACACTTATAAGCACTCATGTTGAATGAAACTTGTTTTAGAGTCCTAGAAATGCGTTGTTTGATGTTTCATAAGTTCGTAAAACTTGTACAAAGCTCATTGAGACACTTATAAGCACTCATGTTGTATGAAACTTGGTTTAGAGTCCTAGAAATGCCTTGTTAAAAGTTTCATGAGTTCGTCAAAATAGTACAAACCTAATTGAGACACTTATAAGCATTCATGTTGCATGAAACTTGGTTTAGAATCCTAGAAACGCGTTGGTAGACGTTTCATAAATTCGTCAAACTTGTACAAAGCTCATTGAGACACTTATAAGTACTCATGTTGCATGAAACTTGGCTTAGAGTCCTAGAAACCGCGTTGTTAGATGTTTCATAAGTTCGTCAAACCATTACAAAGCTCATTGAGACACTTATAAGTATTCATGTTGCATGAAACTTCGTTTAGAGTCCTAGAAACGCGTTGTTAGATGTTTCATAAGTTCGTCAAACTTGTACAAAGCCCATTGAGACACTTATAAGCACTCATGTTGTATGAAACTTGGTTTAGAGTCCTAGAAACGCGTTGTTAGATGTTTCATAAGTTCGTCAAACTAGTACAAAGCTCATTGAGACACTTATAAGCACTCATGTTGCATGAAACTTGGTTTAGAGTCCTAGAAATGCGTTGTTAGATGTTTCATAAGTTCGTCAAACTAGTACAAAGCTCATTGAGACACTTATAAGCACTCATATTGCATGAAACTTGGTTTAGAGTCCTAGAAACGCGTTGTTGGACGTTTTATAAGTTCGTAAAACTAGTACAAATCTCATTGAGACACTTATAAGTACTCATGTTGCATGAAACTTGGTTTAGAGTCCTAGAAACCGCGTTGTTAGATGTTTCATAAGTTCGTCAAACTAGTACAAAGCTCATTGAGACACATATAAGCACTCATGTTGCATGAAACTTGGTTTAGAGTCCTAGAAACGCGTTGTTAGATGTTTCATAAGTTCGTCAAACTAGTACAAAGCTCATTGAGACACTTATAAGCACTCATGTTGCATGAAACTTAGTTTAGAGTCCTAGAAACGCGTTGTTAGATGTTTCATAAGTTCGTCAAACTAGTACAAAGCTCATTGAGACACATATAAGCACTCATGTTGCATGAAACTTGGTTTAGAGTTCTAGATATGCGTTGTTAGATGTTTCATAAGTTCGTAAAACTTATACAAAGCTCATTGAGACACTTATAAGTAATCATGTTGCATGAAACTTGGTTTGGAGTCCTAGAAACCGTGTTGTTAGATGTTTCATAAGTTCGTCAAACTAGTACAAAGCTCATTGACTTATAAGTACTCATGTTGCATGAAACTTGGTTTAGAGTCCTAGAAACGCGTTGATAGATGTTTCATAAGTTTGTCAAACTAGTACAAAGCTCATTGAGACACTTATAAGCACTCATGTTGCATGAAACTTTGTTAGAGTCTTAGAAACCGCGTTCTTAGATGTTTCATAAGTTCGTCAAACTAGTACAAAGCTCATTGAGACACATATAAGCACTCATGTTGCATGAAACTTGGTTTAGAGTCCTAGAAACGCGTTGTTAGATGTTTCATAAGTTCGTCAAAGCTCATTCGGACACTTATAAGCACTCATATTGCATGAAACTTGATTTAGAGTCCAAGAAACGCGTTGTTGGACGTTTTATAAGTTCGTAAAACTAGTACAAAGCTCATTGAGACTCTTATAAGCACTCATGTTGAATGAAACTTGTTTTAGAGTCCTAGAAATGCGTTGTTTGATGTTTCATAAGTTCGTAAAACTTGTACAAAGCTCATTGAGACACTTATAAGCACTCATGTTGTATGAAACTTGGTTTAGAGTCCTAGAAACGCCTTGTTAAAAGTTTCATGAGTTCGTCAAAATAGTACAAACCTAATTGAGACACTTATAAGCATTCATGTTGCATGAAACTTGGTTTAGAGTCCTAGAAATGCATTGTTAGATGTTTCATAAGTTTGTCAAACTTGTACAAAGCTCATTGAGACACTTATAAGTACTCATGTTGCATGAAACTTGGCTTAGAGTCCTAGAAACCGCGTTGTTAGATGTTTCATAAGTTCGTCAAACCATTACAAAGCTCATTGAGACACTTATAAGCATTCATGTTGCATGAAACTTCGTTTAGAGTCCTAGAAACGCGTTGTTAGATGTTTCATAAGTTCGTCAAACTTGTACAAAGCCCATTGAGACACTTATAAGCACTCATGTTGTATGAAACTTGGTTTAGAGTCCTAGAAACCGCGTTGTTAGATGTTTCATAAGTTCGTCAAACTAGTACAAAGCTCATTGAGACACTTATAAGCACTCATGTTGCATGAAACTTGGTTTAGAGTCCTAGAAACCGCTTTGTTAGAGGTTTCATAAGTTCGTCAAACTTGTACAAAGCTCATTGAGAGACTTATAAGCACTAATGTTGCATAAAACTTGGTTTAGAGTCCAAGAAACGCGTTGTTAGATGTTTCATAAGTTCGTCAAACTTCTACAAAGCTCATTGAGACACTTATAAGCACTCATGTTGCATGAAACTTGGTTTAGAGTCCTAGAAACGCGTTGTTAGATGTTTCATTAGTTTGTCAAACTTGTACAAAGCTCATTGAGACACATATAAGCACTCATGTTGCATGAAACCTTGTTTAGAGTCCTAGAAACGCCTTGTTAGATGTTTCATAAGTTCGTCAAACTAGTACAAAGCTCATTGAGACACTTATAAGCACTCATATTGCATGAAACTTGGTTTAGAGTCCTAGAAACGCGTTGTTGGACGTTTTATAAGTTCGTAAAACTAGTACAAAGCTCATTGAGACACTTATAAGTACTCATGTTGCATGAAACTTGGTTTAGAGTCCTCGAAACCGCGTTGTTAGATGTTTCATAAGTTCGTCAAACTAGTAATAAGCTCATTGAGACACATATAAGCACTCATGTTGCATGAAACTTGGTTTAGAGTCCTAGAAACGCGTTGTTAGATGTTTCATAAGTTCCTCAAACTAGTACAAAGCTCATTGAGACACTTATAAGCACTCATGTTGCATGAAACTTAGTTTAGAGTCCTAGAAACGCGTTGTTAGATGTTTCATAAGTTCGTCAAACTAGTACAAAGCTCATTGAGACACATATAAGCACTCATGTTGCATGAAACTTGGTTTAGAGTTCTAGAAATGCGTTGTTAGATGTTTCATAAGTTCGTAAAACTTGTACAAAGCTCATTGAGACACTTATAAGTAATCATGTTGCATGAAACTTGGTTTGGAGTCCTAGAAACCGTGTTGTTAGATGTTTCATAAGTTCGTCAAACTAGTACAAAGCTCATTGACTTATAAGTACTCATGTTGCATGAAACTTGGTTTAGAGTCCAAGAAACGCGTTGTTAGATGTTTCATAAGTTTGTCAAACTAGTACAAAGCTCATTGAGACACTTATAAGCACTCATGTTGCATGAAACTTCGTTAGAGTCTTAGAAACCGCGTTCTTAGATGTTTCATAAGTTCGTCAAACTAGTACAAAGCTCATTGAGACACATATAAGCACTCATGTTGCATGAAACTTGGTTTAGAGTCCTGGAAACGCGTTGTTAGATGTTTCATAAGTTCGTCAATCTAGTACAAAGCTCATTGAGACACTTATAAGCACTCATATTGCATGAAACTTGGTTTAGAGTCCTAGAAACGCGTTGTTGGACGTTTTATAAGTTCGTAAAACTAGTACAAAGCTCATTGAGACACTTATAAGCACTCATGTTCAATGAAACTTGTTTTAGAGTCCTAGAAATGCGTTGTTTGATGTTTCATAAGTTCGTAAAACTTGTACAAAGCTCATTGAGACACTTATAAGCACTCATGTTGTATGAAACTTGGTTTAGAGTCCTAGAAATGCCTTGTTAAAAGTTTCATGAGTTCGTCAAAATAGTACAAACCTAATTGAGACACTTATAAGCATTCATGTTGCATGAAACTTGGTTTAGAATCCTAGAAACGCGTTGGTAGACGTTTCATAAATTCGTCAAACTTGTACAAAGCTCATTGAGACACTTATAAGTACTCATGTTGCATGAAACTTGGCTTAGAGTCCTAGAAACCGCGTTGTTAGATGTTTCATAAGTTCGTCAAACCATTACAAAGCTCATTGAGACACTTATAAGTATTCATGTTGCATGAAACTTCGTTTAGAGTCCTAGAAACGCGTTGTTAGATGTTTCATAAGTTCGTCAAACTTGTACAAAGCCCATTGAGACACTTATAAGCACTCATGTTGTATGAAACTTGGTTTAGAGTCCTAGAAACGCGTTGTTAGATGTTTCATAAGTTCGTCAAACTAGTACAAAGCTCATTGAGACACTTATAAGCACTCATGTTGCATGAAACTTGGTTTAGAGTCCTAGAAATGCGTTGTTAGATGTTTCATAAGTTCGTCAAACTAGTACAAAGCTCATTGAGACACTTATAAGCACTCATATTGCATGAAACTTGGTTTAGAGTCCTAGAAACGCGTTGTTGGACGTTTTATAAGTTCGTAAAACTAGTACAAATCTCATTGAGACACTTATAAGTACTCATGTTGCATGAAACTTGGTTTAGAGTCCTAGAAACCGCGTTGTTAGATGTTTCATAAGTTCGTCAAACTAGTACAAAGCTCATTGAGACACATATAAGCACTCATGTTGCATGAAACATGGTTTAGAGTCCTAGAAACGCGTTGTTAGATGTTTCATAAGTTCGTCAAACTAGTACAAAGCTCATTGAGACACTTATAAGCACTCATGTTGCATGAAACTTAGTTTAGAGTCCTAGAAACGCGTTGTTAGATGTTTCATAAGTTCGTCAAACTAGTACAAAGCTCATTGAGACACATATAAGCACTCATGTTGCATGAAACTTGGTTTAGAGTTCTAGAAATGCGTTGTTAGATGTTTCATAAGTTCGTAAAACTTGTACAAAGCTCATTGAGACACTTATAAGTAATCATGTTGCATGAAACTTGGTTTGGAGTCCTAGAAACCGTGTTGTTAGATGTTTCATAAGTTCGTCAAACTAGTACAAAGCTCATTGACTTATAAGTACTCATGTTGCATGAAACTTGGTTTAGAGTCCTAGAAACGCGTTGATAGATGTTTCATAAGTTTGTCAAACTAGTACAAAGCTCATTGAGACACTTATAAGCACTCATGTTGCATGAAACTTTGTTAGAGTCTTAGAAACCGCGTTCTTAGATGTTTCATAAGTTCGTCAAACTAGTACAAAGCTCATTGAGACACATATAAGCACTCATGTTGCATGAAACTTGGTTTAGAGTCCTAGAAACGCGTTGTTAGATGTTTCATAAGTTCGTCAAAGCTCATTCAGACACTTATAAGCACTCATATTGCATGAAACTTGATTTAGAGTCCAAGAAACGCGTTGTTGGACGTTTTATAAGTTCGTAAAACTAGTACAAAGCTCATTGAGACACTTATAAGCACTCATGTTGAATGAAACTTGTTTTAGAGTCCTAGAAATGCGTTGTTTGATGTTTCATAAGTTCGTAAAACTTGTACAAAGCTCATTGAGACACTTATAAGCACTCATGTTGTATGAAACTTGGTTTAGAGTCCTAGAAACGCCTTGTTAAAAGTTTCATGAGTTCGTCAAAATAGTACAAACCTAATTGAGACACTTATAAGCATTCATGTTGCATGAAACTTGGTTTAGAGTCCTAGAAATGCATTGTTAGATGTTTCATAAGTTTGTCAAACTTGTACAAAGCTCATTGAGACACTTATAAGTACTCATGTTGCATGAAACTTGGCTTAGAGTCCTAGAAACCGCGTTGTTAGATGTTTCATAAGTTCGTCAAACCATTACAAAGCTCATTGAGACACTTATAAGCATTCATGTTGCATGAAACTTCGTTTAGAGTCCTAGAAACGCGTTGTTAGATGTTTCATAAGTTCGTCAAACTTGTACAAAGCCCATTGAGACACTTATAAGCACTCATGTTGTATGAAACTTGGTTTAGAGTCCTAGAAACCGCGTTGTTAGATGTTTCATAAGTTCGTCAAACTAGTACAAAGCTCATTGAGACACTTATAAGCACTCATGTTGCATGAAACTTGGTTTAGAGTCCTAGAAACCGCTTTGTTAGAGGTTTCATAAGTTCGTCAAACTTGTACAAAGCTCATTGAGAGACTTATAAGCACTAATGTTGCATAAAACTTTGTTTAGAGTCAAGAAACGCGTTGTTAGATGTTTCATAAGTTCGTCAAACTTCTACAAAGCTCATTGAGACACTTATAAGCACTCATGTTGCATGAAACTTGGTTTAGAGTCCTAGAAACGCGTTGTTAGATGTTTCATTAGTTTGTCAAACTTGTACAAAGCTCATTGAGACACATATAAGCACTCATGTTGCATGAAACCTTGTTTAGAGTCCTAGAAACGCCTTGTTAGATGTTTCATAAGTTCGTCAAACTAGTACAAAGCTCATTGAGACACTTATAAGCACTCATATTGCATGAAACTTGGTTTAGAGTCCTAGAAACGCGTTGTTGGACGTTTTATAAGTTCGTAAAACTAGTACAAAGCTCATTGAGACACTTATAAGTACTCATGTTGCATGAAACTTGGTTTAGAGTCCTCGAAACCGCGTTGTTAGATGTTTCATAAGTTCGTCAAACTAGTAATAAGCTCATTGAGACACATATAAGCACTCATGTTGCATGAAACTTGGTTTAGAGTCCTAGAAACGCGTTGTTAGATGTTTCATAAGTTCCTCAAACTAGTACAAAGCTCATTGAGACACTTATAAGCACTCATGTTGCATGAAACTTAGTTTAGAGTCCTAGAAACGCGTTGTTAGATGTTTCATAAGTTCGTCAAACTAGTACAAAGCTCATTGAGACACATATAAACACTCATGTTGCATGAAACTTGGTTTAGAGTTCTAGAAATGCGTTGTTAGATGTTTCATAAGTTCGTAAAACTTGTACAAAGCTCATTGAGACACTTATAAGTAATCATGTTGCATGAAACTTGGTTTGGAGTC
Source organism: Cochlearia excelsa (assembly GCA_963556525.1). Lineage (NCBI taxonomy): Eukaryota > Viridiplantae > Streptophyta > Magnoliopsida > Brassicales > Brassicaceae > Cochlearia > Cochlearia excelsa. The sequence goes on along the minus strand of OY748327.1, from coordinate 28,805,506 downwards.
CTAGAAACCGTGTTGTTAGATGTTTCATAAGTTCGTCAAACTAGTACAAAGCTCATTGACTTATAAGTACTCATGTTGCATGAAACTTAGTTTAGAGTCCAAGAAACGCGTTGTTAGATGTTTCATAAGTTTGTCAAACTAGTACAAAGCTCATTGAGACACTTATAAGCACTCATGTTGCATGAAACTTCGTTAGAGTCTTAGAAACCGCGTTCTTAGATGTTTCATAAGTTCGTCAAACTAGTACAAAGCTCATTGAGACACATATAAGCACTCATGTTGCATGAAACTTTGTTTAGAGTCCTAGAAACGCGTTGTTAGATGTTTTATAAGTTCGTCAAACTAGTACAAAGCTCATTGAGACACTTATAAGCACTCATATTGCATGAAACTTGGTTTAGAGTCCTAGAAACGCGTTGTTGGACGTTTTATAAGTTCGTAAAACTAGTGCAAAGCTCATTGAGACACTTATAAGCACTCATGTTGAATGAAACTTGTTTTAGAGTCCTAGAAATGCGTTGTTTGATGTTTCATAAGTTCGTCAATCTAGTACAAAGCTCATTGAGACACTTATAAGCACTCATATTGCATGAAACTTGGTTTAGAGTCCTAGAAACGCGTTGTTGGACGTTTTATAAGTTCGTAAAACTAGTACAAAGCTCATTGAGACACTTATAAGCACTCATGTTGTATGAAACTTGGTTTAGAGTCCTAGAAACGCCTTGTTAAAAGTTTCATGAGTTCGTCAAAATAGTACAAACCTAATTGAGACACTTATAAGCATTCATGTTGCATGAAACTTGGTTTAGAATCCTAGAAACGCGTTGGTAGACGTTTCATAAATTGGTCAAACTTGTACAAAGCTCATTGAGACACTTATAAGTACTCATGTTGCATGAAACTTGGCATAGAGTCCTAGAAACCGCGTTGTTAGATGTTTCATAAGTTCGTCAAACCATTACAAAGCTCATTGAGACACTTATAAGCATTCATGTTGCATGAAACTTCGTTTAGAGTCCTAGAAACGCGTTGTTAGATGTTTCATAAGTTCGTCAAACTTGTACAAAGCCCATTGAGACACTTATAAGCACTCATGTTGTATGAAACTTGGTTTAGAGTCCTAGAAACCGCGTTGTTAGATGTTTCATAAGTTCGTCAAACTAGTAAAACGCTCATTGAGACACTTATAAGCACTCATGTTGCATGAAACTTGGTTTAGAGTCCTAGAAACGGCTTTGTTAGAGGTTTCATAAGTTCGTCAAACTTGTACAAAGCTCATTGAGAGACTTATAAGCACTAATGTTGCATAAAACTTGGTTTAGAGTCCTAGAAACGCGTTGTTAGATGTTTCATAAGTTCGTCAAACTTCTACAAAGCTCAATGAGACACTTATAAGCACTCATATTGCATGAAACTTGGTTTAGAGTCCTAGAAACGCGTTCTTAGATGTTTCATTAGTTTGTCAAACTTGTACAAAGCTCATTGAGACACATATAAGCACTCATGTTGCATGAAACCTTGTTTAGAGTCCTAGAAACGCCTTGTTAGATGTTTCATAAGTTCGTCAAACTAGTACAAAGCTCATTGAGACACTTATAAGCACTCATATTGCATGAAACTTGGTTTAGAGTCCTAGAAACGCGTTGTTGGACGTTTTATAAGTTCATAAAACTAGTACAAAGCTCATTGAGACACTTATAAATACTCATGTTGCATGAAACTTGGTTTAGAGTCCTAGAAACCGCGTTGTTAGATGTTTCATAAGTTCTCCAAACTAGTACAAAGCCCATTGAGACACATATAAGCACTCATGTTGCATGAAACTTGGTTTAGAGTCCTAGAAACGCGTTGTTAGATGTTTCATAATTTCGTCAAACTAGTACAAAGCTCATTGAGACACTTATAAGCACTCATGTTGCATGAAACTTGGTTTAGAGTCCTAGAAACGTATTGTTAGATGTTTCATAAGTTCGTCAAACTAGTACAAAGCTCATTGAGACACTTTTAAGCACTCATATTGCATGAAACTTGGTTTAGAGTCCTAGAAACGCGTTGTTGGACGTTTTATAAGTTCGTAAAACTAGTACAAAGCTCATTGAGACACTTATAAGTACTCATGTTGCATGAAACTTGGTTTAGAATCTGGAAACCGCGTTGTTAGATGTTTCATAAGTTCGTCAAACTAGTACAAAGCTCATTGAGACACATATAAGCACTCATGTTGCATGAAACTTGGTTTAGAGTCCTAGAAACGCGTTGTTAGATGTTTCATAAGTTCGTCAAACTAGTACAAAGCTCATTGAGACACTTATAATCACTCATGTTGCATGAAACTTAGTTTAGAGTCCTAGAAACGCGTTGTTAGATGTTTCATAAGTTCGTCAAACTAGTACAAAGCTCATTGAGACACATATAAGCACTCATGTTGCATGAAACTTGGTTTAGAGTTCTAGAAATGCGTTGTTAGATGTTTCATAAGTTCGTAAAACTTGTAAAAAGCTCATTGAGACACTTATAAGTACTCATGTTGCATGAAACTTGGTTTAGAGTCCTAGAAACCGTGTTGTTAGATGTTTCATAAGTTCGTCAAACTAATACAAAGCTCATTGACTTATAAGTACTCATGTTGCATGAAACTTGGTTTGGAGTCCTAGAAACCGTGTTGTTAGATGTTTCATAAGTTCGTCAAACTAGTACAAAGCTCATTGACTTATAAGTACTCATGTTGCATGAAACTTGGTTTAGAGTCCTAGAAACGCGTTGATAGATGTTTCATAAGTTTGTCAAACTAGTACAAAGCTCATTGAGACACTTATAAGCACTCATGTTGCATGAAACTTTGTTAGAGTCTTAGAAACCGCGTTCTTAGATGTTTCATAAGTTCGTCAAACTAGTACAAAGCTCATTGAGACACATATAAGCACTCATGTTGCATGAAACTTGGTTTAGAGTCCTAGAAACGCGTTGTTAGATGTTTCATAAGTTCTTCAAAGCTCATTCAGACACTTATAAGCACTCATATTGCATGAAACTTGATTTAGAGTCCAAGAAACGCGTTGTTGGACGTTTTATAAGTTCGTAAAACTAGTACAAAGCTCATTGAGACACTTATAAGCACTCATGTTGAATGAAACTTGTTTTAGAGTCCTAGAAATGCGTTGTTTGATGTTTTATAAGTTCGTAAAACTAGTACAAAGCTCATTGAGACACTTATAAGCACTCATGTTGTATGAAACTTGGTTTAGAGTCCTAGAAACGCCTTGTTAAAAGTTTCATGAGTTCGTCAAAATTGTACAAACCTAATTGAGACACTTATAAGCATTCATGTTGCATGAAACTTGGTTTAGAATCCTAGAAACGCGTTGGTAGACGTTTCATAAATTCGTCAAACTTGTACAAAGCTCATTGAGACACTTATAAGTACTCATGTTGCATGAAACTTGGCTTCGAGTCCTAGAAACCGCGTTGTTAGATGTTTCATAAGTTCGTCAAACCCTTACAAAGCTCATTGAGACACTTATAAGCATTCATGTTGCATGAAACTTCGTTTAGAGTCCTAGAAACGCGTTGTTAGATGTTTCATAAGTTCGTCAAACTTGTACAAAGCCCATTGAGACACTTATAAGCACTCATGTTGTATGAAACTTGGTTTAGAGTCCTAGAAACCGCGTTGTTAGATGTTTCATAAGTTCGTCAAACTAGTACAAAGCTCATTGAGACACTTATAAGCCCTCATGTTGCATGAAACTTGGTTTAGAGTCCTAGAAACCGCTTTGTTAGAGGTTTCATAAGTTCGTCAAACTTGTACAAAGCTCATTGAGAGACTTATAAGCACTAATGTTGCATAAAACTTGGTTTAGAGTCCTAGAAACGCGTTGTTAGATGTTTCATAAGTTCGTCAAACTTCTACAAAGCTCATTGAGACACTTATAAGCACTCATGTTGCATGAAACTTGGTTTAGAGTCCTAGAAACGCGTTGTTAGATGTTTCATTAGTTTGTCAAACTTGTACAAAGCTCATTGAGACACATATAAGCACTCATGTTGCATGAAACCTTGTTTAGAGTCCTAGAAACGCCTTGTTAGATGTTTCATAAGTTCGTCAAACTAGTACAAAGCTCATTGAGACACTTATAAGCACTCATATTGCATGAAACTTGGTTTAGAGTCCTAGAAACGCGTTGTTGGACGTTTTATAAGTTCGTAAAACTAGTACAAAGCTCATTGAGACACTTATAAGTACTCATGTTGCATGAAACTTGGTTTAGAGTCCTCGAAACCGCGTTGTTAGATGTTTCATAAGTTCGTCAAACTAGTAATAAGCTCATTGAGACACATATAAGCACTCATGTTGCATGAAACTTGGTTTAGAGTCCTAGAAACGCGTTGTTAGATGTTTCATAAGTTCCTCAAACTAGTACAAAGCTCATTGAGACACTTATAAGCACTCATGTTGCATGAAACTTAGTTTAGAGTCCTAGAAACGCGTTGTTAGATGTTTCATAAGTTCGTCAAACTAGTACAAAGCTCATTGAGACACATATAAGCACTCATGTTGCATGAAACTTGGTTTAGAGTTCTAGAAATGCGTTGTTAGATGTTTCATAAGTTCGTAAAACTTGTACAAAGCTCATTGAGACACTTATAAGTAATCATGTTGCATGAAACTTGGTTTGGAGTCCTAGAAACCGTGTTGTTAGATGTTTCATAAGTTCGTCAAACTAGTACAAAGCTCATTGACTTATAAGTACTCATGTTGCATGAAACTTGGTTTAGAGTCCTAGAAACGCGTTGTTAGATGTTTCATAAGTTTGTCAAACTAGTACAAAGCTCATTGAGACACTTATAAGCACTCATGTTGCATGAAACTTCGTTAGAGTCTTAGAAACCGCGTTCTTAGATGTTTCATAAGTTCGTCAAACTAGTACAAAGCTCATTGAGACACATATAAGCACTCATGTTGCATGAAACTTTGTTTAGAGTCCTAGAAACGCGTTGTTAGATGTTTCATAAGTTCGTCAAACTAGTACAAAGCTCATTGAGACACTTATAAGCACTCATATTGCATGAAACTTGGTTTAGAGTCCTAGAAACGCGTTGTTGGACGTTTTATAAGTTCGTAAAACTAGTGCAAAGCTCATTGAGACACTTATAAGCACTCATGTTGAATGAAACTTGTTTTAGAGTCCTAGAAATGCGTTGTTTGATGTTTCATAAGTTCGTCAATCTAGTACAAAGCTCATTGAGACACTTATAAGCACTCATATTGCATGAAACTTGGTTTAGAGTCCTAGAAACGCGTTGTTGGACGTTTTATAAGTTCGTAAAACTAGTACAAAGCTCATTGAGACACTTATAAGCACTCATGTTGTATGAAACTTGGTTTAGAGTCCTAGAAACGCCTTGTTAAAAGTTTCATGAGTTCGTCAAAATAGTACAAACCTAATTGAGACACTTATAAGCATTCATGTTGCATGAAACTTGGTTTAGAATCCTAGAAACGCGTTGGTAGACGTTTCATAAATTCGTCAAACTTGTACAAAGCTCATTCAGACACTTATAAGTACTCATGTTGCATGAAACTTGGCTTAGAGTCCTAGAAACCGCGTTGTTAGATGTTTCATAAGTTCGTCAAACCATTACAAAGCTCATTGAGACACTTATAAGCATTCATGTTGCATGAAACTTCGTTTAGAGTCCTAGAAACGCGTTGTTAGATGTTTCATAAGTTCGTCAAACTTGTACAAAGCCCATTGAGACACTTATAAGCACTCATGTTGTATGAAACTTGGTTTAGAGTCCTAGAAACCGCGTTGTTAGATGTTTCATAAGTTCGTCAAACTAGTAAAACGCTCATTGAGACACTTATAAGCACTCATGTTGCATGAAACTTGGTTTAGAGTCCTAGAAACGGCTTTGTTAGAGGTTTCATAAGTTCGTCAAACTTGTACAAAGCTCATTGAGAGACTTATAATCACTAATGTTGCATAAAACTTGGTTTAGAGTCCTAGAAACGCGTTGTTAGATGTTTCATAAGTTCGTCAAACTTCTACAAAGCTCAATGAGACACTTATAAGCACTCATATTGCATGAAACTTGGTTTAGAGTCCTAGAAACGCGTTCTTAGATGTTTCATTAGTTTGTCAAACTTGTACAAAGCTCATTGAGACACATATAAGCACTCATGTTGCATGAAACCTTGTTTAGAGTCCTAGAAACGCCTTGTTAGATGTTTCATAAGTTCGTCAAACTAGTACAAAGCTCATTGAGACACTTATAAGCACTCATATTGCATGAAACTTGGTTTAGAGTCCTAGAAACGCGTTGTTGGACGTTTTATAAGTTCGTAAAACTAGTACAAAGCTCATTGAGACACTTATAAATACTCATGTTGCATGAAACTTGGTTTAGAGTCCTAGAAACCGCGTTGTTAGATGTTTCATAAGTTCGTCAAACTAGTACAAAGCCCATTGAGACACATATAAGCACTCATGTTGCATGAAACTTGGTTTAGAGTCCTAGAAACGCGTTGTTAAATGTTTCATAATTTCGTCAAACTAGTACAAAGCTCATTGAGACACTTATAAGCACTCATGTTGCATGAAACTTGGTTTAGAGTCCTAGAAACGTATTGTTAGATGTTTCATAAGTTCGTCAAACTAGTACAAAGCTCATTGAGACACTTTTAAGCACTCATATTGCATGAAACTTGGTTTAGAGTCCTAGAAACGCGTTGTTGGACGTTTTATAAGTTCGTAAAACTAGTACAAAGCTCATTGAGACACTTATAAGTACTCATGTTGCATGAAACTTGGTTTAGAATCCTGGAAACCGCGTTGTTAGATGTTTCATAAGTTCGTCAAACTAGTACAAAGCTCATTGAGACACATATAAGCACTCATGTTGCATGAAACTTGGTTTAGAGTCCTAGAAACGCGTTGTTAGATGTTTCATAAGTTCGTCAAACTAGTACAAAGCTCATTGAGACACTTATAAGCACTCATGTTGCATGAAACTTAGTTTAGAGTCCTAGAAACGCGTTGTTAGATGTTTCATAAGTTCGTCAAACTAGTACAAAGCTCATTGAGACACATATAAGCACTCATGTTGCATGAAACTTGGTTTAGAGTTCTAGAAATGCGTTGTTAGATGTTTCATAAGTTCGTAAAACTTGTACAAAGCTCATTGAGACACTTATAAGTACTCATGTTGCATGAAACTTGGTTTAGAGTCCTAGAAACCGTGTTGTTAGATGTTTCATAAGTTCGTCAAACTAATACAAAGCTCATTGACTTATAAGTACTCATGTTGCATGAAACTTGGTTTAGAGTCCTAGAAACGCGTTGTTAGATGTTTCATAAGTTAGTCAAACTAGTACAAAGCTCATTGAGACACTTATAAGCACTCATGTTGCATGAAACTTCGTTAGAGTCTTAGAAACCGCGTTCTTAGATGTTTCATAAGTTCGTCAAACTAGTACAAAGCTCATTGAGACACATATAAGCACTCATGTTGCATGAAACTTGGTTTAGAGTCCTAGAAACGCGTTGTTAGATGTTTCATAAGTTCGTCAAACTAGTACAAAGCTCATTGAGACACTTATAAGCACTCATATTGCATGAAACTTGGTTTAGAGTCCTAGAAACGCGTTGTTGGACGTTTTATAAGTTCGTAAAACTAGTACAATTCTCATTGAGACACTTATAAGCACTCATGTTGAATGAAACTTGTTTTAGAGTCCTAGAAATGCGTTGTTTGATGTTTCATAAGTTCGTAAAACTTGTACAAATCTCATTGAGACACTTATAAGCTCTCATGTTGTATGAAACTTGGTTTAGAGTCCTAGAAACGCCTTGTTAAAAGTTTCATGAGTTCGTCAAAATAGTAAAAACCTAATTGAGACACTTATAAGCATTCATGTTGCATGAAACTTGGTTTAGAATCCTAGAAACGCGTTGGTAGACGTTTCATAAATTCGTCAAACTTGTACAAAGCTCATTGAGACACTTATAAGTACTCATGTTGCATGAAACTTCGTTAGAGTCTTAGAAACCGCGTTCTTAGATGTTTCATAAGTTCGTCAAACTAGTACAAAGCTCATTGAGACACATATAAGCACTCATGTTGCATGAAACCTTGTTTAGAGTCCTAGAAACGCCTTGTTAGATGTTTCATAAGTTCGTCAAACTAGTATAAAGCTCATTGAGACACTTATAAGCACTCATATTGCATGAAACTTGGTTTAGAGTCCTAGAAACGCGTTGTTGGACGTTTTATAAGTTCGTAAAACTAGTACAAAGCTCATTGAGACACTTATAAGTACTCATGTTGCATGAAACTTGGTTTAGAGTCCTAGAAACCGCGTTGTTAGATGTTTCATAAGTTCGTCAAACTAGTACAAAGCCCATTGAGACACATATAAGCACTCATGTTGCATGAAACTTGGTTTAGAGTCCTAGAAACGCGTTGTTAGATGTTTCATAAGTTCGTCAAACTAGTACAAAGCTCATTGAGACACTTATAAGCACTCATGTTGCATGAAACTTGGTTTAGAGTCCTAGAAACGCGTTGTTAGATGTTTCATAAGTTCGTCAAACTAGTACAAAGCTCATTGAGACACTTATAAGCACTCATATTGCATGAAACTTGGTTTAGAGTACTAGAAACGCGTTGTTGGACGTTTTATAAGTTCGTAAAACTAGTACAAAGCTCATTGAAACACTTATAAGTACTCATGTTGCATGAAACTTGGTTTAGAGTCCTAGAAACCGCGTTGTTATATGTTTCATAAGTTCTTCAAACTAGTACAAAGCTCATTGAGACACATATAAGCACTCATGTTGCATGAAACTTGGTTTAGAGTCCTAGAAACGCGTTGTTAGATGTTTCATAAGTTCGTCAAACTAGTACAAAGCTCATTGAGACACTTATAAGCACTCATGTTGCATGAAACTTGGTTTAGAGTCCTAGAAACGCGTTGTTAGATGTTTCATAAGTTTGTCAAACTAGTACAAAGCTCATTGAGACACTTATAAGCACTCATGTTGCATGAAACTTTGTTAGAGTCTTAGAAACCGCGTTCTTAGATGTTTCATAAGTTCGTCAAACTAGTACAAAGCTCATTGAGACACATATAAGCACTCATGTTGCATGAAACTTGGTTTAGATTCCTAGAAACGCGTTGTTAGATGTTTCATAAGTTCGTCAAACTAGTACAAAGCTCATTGAGACACTTATAAGCACTCATATTGCATGAAACTTGGTTTAGAGTCCTAGAAACGCGTTGTTGGACGTTTTATAAGTTCGTAAAACTAGTACAAAGCTCATTGAGACACTTATAAGCACTCATGTTGAATGAAACTTGTTTTAGAGTCCTAGAAATGCGTTGTTTGATGTTTCATAACTTCAAAAAACTTGTACAAAGCTCATTGAGAAACTTATAAGCACTCATGTTGTATGAAACTTGGTTTAGAGTCCTAGAAACGCCTTGTTAAAAGTTTCATGAGTTCGTCAAAATAGTACAAACCTAATTGAGACACTTATAAGCATTCATGTTGCATGAAACATGGTTTAGAATCCTAGAAACGCGTTGGTAGACGTTTCATAAATTCGTCAAACTTGTACAAAGCTCATTGAGACACTTATAAGTACTCATGTTGCATGAAACTTGGCTTAGAGTCCTAGAAACCGCGTTGTTAGATGTTTCATAAGTTCGTCAAACCATTACAAAGCTCATTGAGACACTTATAAGCACTCATGTTGCATGAAACTTCGTTTAGAGTCCTAGAAACGCGTTGTTAGATGTTTCATAAGTTCGTCAAACTTGTACAAAGCCCATTGAGACACTTATAAGGACTCATGTTGTATGAAACTTGGTTTAGAGTCCTAGAAACCGCGTTGTTAGATGTTTAATAAGTTCGTCAAACTAGTACAAAGCTCATTGAGACACTTATAAGCACTTATGTTGCATGAAACTTGGTTTAGAGTCCTAGAAACGAGTTGTTAGATGTTTCATAAGTTCGTCAAACTTGTACAAAGCTCATTGAGACACTTATAAGCACTAATGTTGCATGAAACTTGGTTTAGAGTCCTAGAAACGCGTTGTTAGATGTTCCATAAGTTTGCCAAACTAGTACAAAGCTCATTGAGACAATTATAAGCAATCATGTTGTATGAAACTTGGTTTAGAGACCTAGAAACGCGTTGTTAGATGTTTCATAAGTTCGTAAAACTTGTACAAAGCTCATTGAGACACTTATAAGCACTCATGTTGAATTACACTTGGTTTAGACTCCTAGAAACGCGTTGTTAGATGTTTCATAAGTTCGTCAAAGTAGTAAAAAGCTCATTGAGACACTTATAAGCACTAATGTTGCATGAAACTTGGTTTAGAGTCCTAGAAACGCGTTGTTAGATGTTTCATAAGTTTGTCAAACTAGTACAAATCTCATTGAGACACTTATAAGCACTCATGTTGCATGAAACTTGGTTTAGAATCTTAGAAACCGCGTTGTTAGATGTTTCATAAGTTCTTCAAACTAGTACAAAGCTCATTGAGACACTTATAAGCACTCATGTTGCATGAAACTTGGTTTAGAGTTCTAGAAATGCATTGTTAGATGTTTCATAAGTTCGTAAAACTTGTACAAAGTTCATTGAGACACTTATAAGTACTCATTTTGCATGAAACTTGGTTTAGAGTCCTAGAAACCGCGTTTTTAGATGTTTCATAAGTTCGTCAAACTAGTACAAAGCTCATTGACTTATAAGTACTCATGTTGCATGAAACTTTGTTTAGAGTCCTAGAAACGCGTTGTTAGATGTTTCATAAGTTTGTCAAACTAGTACAAAGTTCATTGAGACACTTATAAGCACTCATGTTGCATGAAACTTCGTTAGAGTCTTAGAAACCGCGTTCTTAGATGTTTCATAAGTTCGTCAAACTAGTACAAAGCTCATTGAGACACATATAAGCACTCATGTTGCATGAAACCTTGTTTAGAGTCCTAGAAACGCCTTGTTAGATGTTTCATAAGTTCGTCAAACTAGTACAAAGCTCATTGAGACACTTATAAGCACTCATATTGCATGTAACTTGGTTTAGAGTCCTAGAAACGCGTTGTTGGACGTTTTATAAGTTCGTAAAACTAGTACAAAGCTCATTGAGACACTTATAAGTACTCATGTTGCATGAAACTTGGTTTAGAGTCCTAGAAACCGCGTTGTTAGATGTTTCATAAGTTCGTCAAACTAGTACAAAGCCCATTGAGACACATATAAGCACTCATGTTGCATGAAACATGGTTTAGAGTCCTAGAAACGCGTTGTTAAATGTTTCATAAGTTCGTCAAACTAGTACAAAGCGCATTGAGACACTTATAAGCACTCATGTTGCATGAAACTTGGTTTACAGTCCTAGAAACGCGTTGTTAGATGTTTCATAAGTTCGTCAAACTAGTACAAAGCTCATTGAGACACTTATAAGCACTCATATTGCATGAAACTTGGTTTAGAGTCCTAGAAACGCGTTGTTGGACGTTTTATAAGTTCGTAAAACTAGTACAAAGCTCATTGAGACACTTATAAGTACTCATGTTGCATGAAACTTGGTTTAGAGTCCTAGAAACCGCGTTGTTAGATGTTTCATAAGTTCGTCAAACTAGTACAAAGCTCATTGAGACACATATAAACACTCATGTTGCATGAAACTTGGTGTAGAGTCCTAGAAACGCGTTGTTAGATGTTTCATAAGTTCGTCAAACTTGTTCAAAGCTCATTGAGACACTTATAAGCACTCATGTTGCATGAAACTTCGTTTAGAGTCCTAGAAACGCGTTTTTAGATGTTTCATAAGTTCGTCAAACTAGTACAAAGCTCATTGAGACACATATAAGCACTCATGTTGCATGAAACTTGGTTTAGAGTTCTAGAAATGCGTTGTTAGATGTTTCATAAGTTCGTAAAACTTGTACAAAGCTCATTGAGACACTTATAAGTACTCATGTTGCATGAAACTTGGTTTAGAGTCCTAGAAACCGTGTTGTTAGATGTTTCATAAGTTCGTCAAACTAGTACAAAGCTCATTGACTTATAAGTACTCATGTTGCATGAAACTTGGTTTAGAGTCCTAGAAACGCGTTGTTAGATGTTTCATAAGTTTGTCAAACTAGTACAAAGCTCATTGAGACACTTATAAGCACTCATGTTGCATGAAACTTCGTTAGAGTCTTAGAAACCGCGTTCTTAGATGTTTCATAAGTTCGTCAAACTAGTACAAAGCTCATTGAGACACATATAAGCACTCATGTTGCATGAAACTTGGTTTAGAGTCCTAGAAACGCGTTGTTAGATGTTTCATAAGTTCGTCAAACTAGTACAAAGCTCATTGAGACACTTGTAAGCACTCATATTGCATGAAACTTGGTTTAGAGTCCTAGAAACACGTTGTTGGATGTTTTATAAGTTCGTAAAACTAGTACAAAGCTCATTGAGACACTAATAAGTACTCATGTTGCATGAAACTTGGTTTAGAGTCCTAGAAACCACGTTGTTAGAAGTTTCATAAGTTCGTCAAATTAGTACAAAGCCCATTGAGACACATATAAGCACTCATGTTGCATGAAACTTGGTTTAGAGTCCTAGAAACGCGTTGTTAGATGTTTCATAAGTTCGTCAAACTAGTACAAAGCTCATTGAGACACTTATAAGCACTCATGTTGCATGAAACTTGGTTTAGAGTCCTAGAAACGCGTTGTTAGATGTTTCATAAGTTCGTCAAACTAGTACAAAGCTCATTGAGACACTTATAAGCACTCATATTGCATGAAACTTGGTTTAGAGTCCTAGAAACGCGTTGTTGGACGTTTTATAAGTTCGTAAAACTAGTACAAAGCTCATTGAGACACTTATAAGTACTCATGTTGCATGAAACTTGGTTTAGAGTCCTAGAAACCGCGTTGTTAGATGTTTCATAAGTTCGTCAAACTAGTACAAAGCTCATTGAGACACTTATAAGCACTCATGTTGCATGAAACTTGGTTTAGAGTCCTAGAAACGCGTTGTTAGATGTTTCATAAGTTCGTCAAACTAGTACAAAGCTCATTGAGACACTTATAAGCACTCATGTTGCATGAAACTTAGTTTAGAGTCCTAGAAACGCGTTGTTAGATGTTTCATAAGTTCGTCAAACTAGTACAAAGCTCATTGGGACACATATAAGCACTCATGTTGCATGAAACTTGGTTTAGAGTTCTAGAAATGCGTTGTTAGATGTTTCATAAGTTCGTAAAACTTGTACAAAGCTCATTGAGACACTTATAAGTACTCATGTTGCATGAAACTTGGTTTAGAGTCCTAGAAACCGTGTTGTTAGATGTTTCATAAGTTCGTAAAACTTGTACAAAGCTCATTGAGACACTTATAAGTACTCATGTTGCATGAAACTTGGTTTAGAGTCCTAGAAACGCGTTGTTAGATGTTTCATAAGTTTGTCAAACTAGTACAAAGTTCATTGAGACACTTATAAGCACTCATGTTGCATGAAACTTCGTTAGAGTCTTAGAAACCGCGTTCTTAGATGTTTCATAAGTTCGTCAAACTAGTACAAAGCTCATTGAGACACATATAAGCACTCATGTTGCATGAAACCTTGTTTAGAGTCCTAGAAACGCCATGTTAGATGTTTCATAAGTTCGTCAAACTAGTACAAAGCTCATTGAGACACTTATAAGCACTCATATTGCATGAAACTTGGTTTAGAGTCCTAGAAACGCGTTGTTGGACGTTTTATAAGTTCGTAAAACTAGTACAAAGCTCATTGAGACACTTATAAGTACTCATGTTGCATGAAACTTGGTTTAGAGTCCTAGAAACCGCGTTGTTAGATGTTTCATAAGTTCGTCAAACTAGTACAAAGCCCATTGAGACACATATAAGCACTCATGTTGCATGAAACTTGGTTTAGAGTCCTAGAAACGCGTTGTTAGATGTTTCATAAGTTCGTCAAACTAGTACAAAGCTCATTGAGACACTTATAAGCACTCATGTTGCATGAAACTTGGTTTAGAGTCCTAGAAACGCGTTGTTAGATGTTTCATAAGTTCGTCAAACTAGTACAAAGCTCATTGAGACACTTATAAGCACTCATATTGCGTGAAACTTGGTTTAGAGTCCTAGAAACGCGTTGTTGGACGTTTTATAAGTTCGTAAAACTAGTACAAAGCTCATTGAGACACTTATAAGTACTCATGTTGCATGAAACTTGGTTTAGAGTCCTAGAAACCGCGTTGTTAGATGTTTCATAAGTTCGTCAAACTAGTACAAAGCTCAATGAGACACATATAAGCACTCATGTTGCATGAAACTTGGTTTAGAGTCCTAGAAACGTGTTGTTAGATGTTTCATAAGTTCGTCAAACTAGTTCAAAGCTCATTGAGACACTTATAAGCACTCATGTTGCATGAAACTTCGTTTAGAGTCCTAGAAACGCGTTGTTAGATGTTTCATAAGTTCGTCAAACTAGTACAAAGCTCATTGAGACACATATAAGCACTCATGTTGCATGAAACTTGGTTTAGAGTCCTAGAAACCGCGTTGTTAGATGTTTCATAAGTTCGTCAAACTAGTACAAAGCTCATTGAGACACTTATAAGCACTCATGTTGCATGAAACTTGGTTTAGAGTCCTAGAAACGCGTTGTTAGATGTTTCATAAGTTTGTCAAACTAGTACAAAGCTCATTGAGACACTTATAAGCACTCATGTTGCATGAAACTTAGTTAGAGTCTTAGAAACCGCGTTATTAGATGTTTCATAAGTTCGTCAAACTAGTACAAAGCTCATTGAGACACATATAAGCACTCATGTTGCATGAAACTTGGTTTAGAGTCCTAGAAACGCGTTGTTAGATGTTTCATAAGTTCGTAAAACTAGTACAAAGCTCATTGAGACACTTATAAGCCCTCATATTGCATGAAACTTGGTTTAGAGTCCTAGAAACGCGTTGTTGGACGTTTTATAAGTTCGTAAAACTAGTACAAAGCTCATTGAGACACTTATAAGCACTCATGTTGAATGAAACTTGTTTAAGAGTCCTAGAAATGCGTTGTTTGATGTTTCATAAGTTCGTAAAACTTGTACAAAGCTCATTGAGACACTTATAAACACTCATGTTGTATGAAACTTGGTTTAGAGTCCTAGAAACGCCTTGTTAAAAGTTTCATGAGTTCGTCAAAATAGTACAAACCTAATTGAGACACTTATAAGCATTCATGTTGCATGAAACTTGGTTTAGAATCCTAGAAACACGTTGGTAGACGTTTCATAAATTCGTCAAACTTGTACAAAGCTCATTGAGACACTTATAAGTACTCATGTTGCATGAAACTTGGCTTAGAGTCCTAGAAACCGCGTTGTTAGATGTTTCATAAGTTCGTCAAACCATTACAAAGCTCATTGAGACACTTATAAGCACTCATGTTGCATGAAACTTCGTTTAGAGTCCTAGAAACGCGTTGTTAGATGTTTCATAAGTTCGTCAAACTTGTACAAAGCCCATTGAGACACTTATAAGCACTCATGTTGTATGAAACTTGGTTTAGAGTCCTAGAAACCGCGTTGTTAGATGTTTCATAAGTTCGTCAAACTAGTACAAAGCTCGTTGAGACACTTATAAGCACTCATGTTGCATGAAACTTGGTTTAGAGTCCTAGAAACGCGTTGTTAGATGTTTCATAAGTTCGTCAAATTGTACAAAGCTCATTGAGACACTTATAAGAACTCATGTTGCATGAAACTTGGTTTAGGGTCCTAGAAACGCGTTGTTAGATGTTCCATAAGTTTGCCAAACTAGTACAAAGCTCATTGAGACAATTATAAGCAATCATGTTGTATGAAACTTCGTTTAGAGACCTAGAAACGCGTTGTTAGATGTTTCATAAGTTCGTAAAACTTGTACAAATCTCATTGAGACACTTATAAGCACTCATGTTGAATTACACTTGGTTTAGACTCCTAGAAACACGTTGTTAGATGTTTCATAAGTTCGTCAAACTAGTAAAAAGCTCATTGAGACACTTATAAGCACTCATGTTGCATGAAACTTGGTTTAGAGTCCTAGAAACACGTTGTTAGATGTTTCATAAGTTTGTCAAACTAGTACAAATCTCATTGAGACACTTATAAGCACTCATGTTGCATGAAACTTGGTTTAGAATCTTAGAAACCGCGTTGTTAGATGTTTCATAAGTTCTTCAAACTAGTAAAAAGCTCATTGAGACACTTATAAGCACTCATGTTGCATGAAACTTGGTTTAGAGTTCTAGAAATGCGTTGTTAGATGTTTCATAAGTTCGTAAAACTTGTACAAAGCTCATTGAGACACTTATAAGTACTCATGTTGCATGAAACTTGGTTTAGAGTCCTAGAAACCGCGTTGTTAGATGTTTCATAAGTTCGTCAAACTAGTACAAAGCTTATTGACTTATAAGTACTCATGTTGCATGAAACTTGGTTTAGAGTCCTAGAAACGCGTTGTTAGATGTTTCATAAGTTTGTCAAACTAGTACAAAGTTAATTGAGACACTTATAAGCACTCATGTTGCATGAAACTTCGTTAGAGTCTTAGAAACCGCGTTCTTAGATGTTTCATAAGTTCGTCAAACTAGTACAAAGCTCATTGAGACACATATAAGCACTCATGTTGCATGAAACCTTGTTTAGAGTCCTAGAAATGCCTTGTTAGATGTTTCATAAGTTCGTCAAACTAGTACAAAGCTCATTGAGATACTTATAAGCACTCATATTGCATGAAACTTGGTTTAGAGTCCTAGAAACGCGTTGTTGGACGTTTTATAAGTTCGTAAAACTAGTACAAAGCTCATTGAGACACTTATAAGTACTCATGTTGCAGGAAACTTGGTTTAGAGTCCTAGAAACCGCGTTGTTAGATGTTTTATAAGTTCGTCAAACTAGTACAAAGCCCATTGAGACACATATAAGCACTCATGTTGCATGAAACTTGGTTTAGAGTCTTAGAAACGCGTTGTTAGATGTTTCATAAGTTCGTCAAACTGGTACAAAGCTCATTGAGACACTTATAAATACTCATGTTGCATGAAACTTGGTTTAGAGTCCTAGAAACGCGTTGTTAGATGTTTCATAAGTTCGTCAAACTAGTACAAAGCTCATTGAGACACTCATAAGCACTCATATTGCATGAAACTTGGTTTAGAGTCCTAGAAACGCGTTGTTGGACGTTTTATAAGTTCGTAAAACTAGTACAAAGCTCATTGAGACACTTATAAGTACTCATGTTGCACGAAACTTGGTTTAGAGTCCTAGAAACCGCGTTGTTAGATGTTTCATAAGTTCGTCAAACTAGTACAAAGCTCATTGAGACACATATAAGCACTCATGTTGCATGAAACTTGGTTTAGAGTCCTAGAAACGCGTTGTTAGATGTTTCATAAGTTCGTCAAACTAGTACAAAGCTCATTGAGACACTTATAAGCACTCATGTTGCATGAAACTTAGTTCAGAGTCCTAGAAACGTGTTGTTAGATGTTTCATAAGTTCGTCAAACTAGTACAAAGCTCATTGAGACACATATAAGCACTCATGTTGCATGAAACTTGGTTTAGAGTTCTAGTAATGCATTGTTAGATGTTTCATAAGTTCGTAAAACTTGTACAAAGCTCATTGAGACACTTATAAGTACCATGTTGCATGAAACTTGGTTTAGAGTCCTAGAAACCGTGTTGTTAGATGTTTCATAAGTTAGTCAAACTAGTACAAATCTCATTGACTTATAAGTACTCATGTTGCATGAAACTTGGTTTAGAGTCCTAGAAACGCGTTGTTAGATGTTTCATAAGTTTGTCAAACTAGTACAAAACTCATTGAGACACTTATAAGCACTCTTGTTGCATGAAACTTCGTTAGAGTCTTAGAAACCGCGTTCTTAGATGTTTCATAAGTTCGTCAAACTAGTACAAAGCTCATTGAGACACATATAAGCACTCATGTTGCATGAAACTTGGTTTAGAGTCCTAGAAACGCGTTGTTAGATGTTTCATAAGTTCGTCAAACTAGTACAAAGCTCATTGAGACACTTATAAGCACTCATATTGCATGAAACTTGGTTTAGAGTCCTAGAAACGCGTTGTTGGACGTTTTATAAGTTCGTAAAACTAGTACAAAGCTCATTGAGACACTTATAAGCACTCATGTTGAATGAAACTTGTTTTAGAGTCCTAAAAATGCGTTGTTTGATGTTTCATAAGTTCGTAAAACTTGTACAAAGCTCATTGAGACACTTATAAGCACTCATGTTGTATGAAACTTGGTTTAGAGTCCTAGAAACACCTTGTTAAAAGTTTCATGAGTTCGTCAAAATAGTACAAAGCTAATTGAGACACTTATAAGCATTCATGTTGCATGAAACGGTTTAGAATCCTAGAAACGCGTTGGTAGACGTTTCATAAATTCGTCAAACTTGTACAAAGCTCATTGAGACACTTATAAGTACTCATGTTGCATGAAACTTGGCTTAGAGTTCTAGAAACCGCGTTGTTAGATGTTTCATAAGTTCGTCAAACCATTACAAAGCTCATTGAGACACTTATAAGCACTCATGTTGCATGAAACTTCGTTTAGAGTCCTAGAAACGCGTTGTTAGATGTTTCATAAGTTCGTCAAACTTGTACAAAGTCCATTGAGACACTTATAAACACTCATGTTGTATGAAACTTAGTTTAGAGTCCTAGAAACCGCGTTGTTAGATGTTTCATAAGTTCGTCAAACTAGTAAAAAGCTCATTGAGACACTTATAAGCACTCATGTTGCATGAAACTTGGTTTAGAGTCCTAGAAACGCGTTGTTAGATGTTTCATAAGTTTGTCAAACTAGTACAAAGCTCATTGAGACACTTATAAGCACTCATATTGCATGAAACTTGGTTTAGAGTCCTAGAAACGCGTTGTTAGATGTTTCATAAGTTCATCAAACTAGTTCAAAGCTCATTGAGACACTTATAAGCACTCATGTTGCATGAAACTTCGTTTAGAGTCCTTGAAACGCGTTGTTAGATGTTTCATAAGTTTGTCAAACTAGTACAAAGCTCATTGAGACACATATAAGCACTCATATTGCATGAAACTTGGTTTAGAGTTCTAGAAATGCGTTGTTAGATGTTTCATAAGTTCGTAAAACTTGTACAAAGCTCATTGAGACACTTATAAGTACTCATGTTGCATGAAACTTGGTTTAGAGTCCTAGAAACCGTGTTGTTAGATGTTTCATAAGTTCGTCAAACTAGTACAAAGCTCATTGACATATAAGTACTCATGTTGCATGAAACTTGGTTTAGAGTCCTAGAAACGCGTTGTTAGATGTTTCATAAGTTTGTCAAACTAGTACAAAGCTCATTGAGACACTTATAAGCACTCATGTTGCATGAAACTTCGTTAGAGTCTTAGAAACCGCGTTCTTAGATGTTTCATAAGTTCGTCAAACTAGTACAAAGCTCATTGAGACACATATAAGCACTCATGTTGCATGAAACTTGGTTTAGAGTCCTAGAAACGCGTTGTTAGATGTTTCATAAGTTCGTCAAAATAGTACAAAGCTCATTGAGACACTTATAAGCACTCATATTGCATGAAACTTGGTTTAGAGTCCTAGAAACGCGTTGTTGGACGTTTTATAAGTTCGTAAAACTAGTACAAAGCTCATTGAGACACTAATAAGTACTCATGTTGCATGAAATTTGGTTTAGAGTCCTAGAAACCGCGTTGTTAGATGTTTTGATGTGATCATAGAGCCGAAGCCGGGAACGGACATCGGCATCGACCACGACGGCTTCGACATCGGCATCGATCGCGTCGACACCGAACACAACGGCATCGACCACATCGACATCGGCATCGACCACATCGACATCGGCATCGACCACATCGACATCGGCATCGACCACCTCGACATCGACCATACCGGCGCCCGACCATCGCGGACCGAGGAATCAAAAGGAGCAATTACGCGATCCAAAGCTAGGGAGTTAGCCAAAAACATTCAAACCACGATGATGGAGGAGGATGAAGCGCCAAGAGCTACTTCAACGTTTTCAGCACGACAATCCGATCAAGACCAAGCTATGAAAGCTAAGCGGACTAGGTGTCTCGCTTGGCACTCTTTTTCCCACCGGGTTTTAACGAGGCCAAGAAGAACACCACGTCGTCCCTTAGTGATCATAGTTTGAAGAGCGTAAGAGACGAGGCGCTTAACACTACTCGTCGTTTTATCCGTTTGCAATTTCCTTTTTATCTTTGTACGCGATTTCCTTTTTGCGGATTTCCTTTTTGCAATTTCCTTTTTGTCTTTGCGCAACCCTAACGAGGAGAAGCAACTTGTGTTTTCCCTATAAAAGGGGTTGCGCCGCACAATGTGTTAGTCACCAAAACTTTTACAAAACTCTTCTTTGTTGCGACTCCTCCTTGCTCGGCGAACGGGCACGAATCTCTTCCAAGCTTCACGCTTACAAGAGCTTCTTCTATCCATCAAGCGAGATATCATCCCTTGCTTGAGTCGTTCATATTCCATCCTCACGTTCCTCCCCACCCATCCGCTGCTCCGTTCTTGACTTGTAATCCGCATCCACCTCCGCCCACACTACTCATCCACCGTCGTTCTTGCTTAGCCTTACCCGGAGGAGAGATCCGCCCTGGTGGGATCCTATCATCTGGTATCAGAGCCGCCTCTGTACCAAAAGGCTGAGTCGTTCCTTCCCTTTTGTCTTTTCAAAGTATCACAATCTCGAACCTGTTTGTTTGAACCCGTCGTTGTTTGGCATAGGATTGTTGCTAGTATAAACAAGTTATGTGTTGATCTTTGTGTTCTTGATGTTTGTCAACTTGCGGCGGTAGTAATAGGTTTAGATCTTTGAAACCTAATCGCATCTTTCAAAACGTGTTATTGCGATTTCCTTTTTGCTAAAACGCTCGTTTTACTTAAAACATAACGATTTCCTTTTTTCTTTCAAGCCGTGTCCTTGTTTTCCTTTCTTGTTTATCACGCGTGTATCCTTGTGTGTGTGCGGCGTAGAGTTCTATTTGTTGGCTATTTTGTGAACTACTTACTGCTAGTTACTTGTCTGTGTAACAGGTACCATGGCCCTATCACCGGAGGCGCTCGATGACCTCAAGAAACTTATAGCAGCCCAAGTCACCGAGGCCATGACCCAACTACTTCCCCAACAAATTTCTCAACAGCTCACCTTGGAACGTGAGAAACAAGCTAGGGAGGCCCCCGGGGCAACCTCGGATTCGAGGGTGGGTCAACGCCAACTCCCTCCGATGCCATGCGGATTTGCAAAGGCAAAGGCGTTGCCGGTACATCTAGACTCCGGGCAATCCGCAACCTCCGTCCAACCAACGCAGCCAAAGAGCGAGAGGGTACCACGGCAACGGGAACACGCCGAGCTGAGCGAACCGAGAGGACGAGCTCCCGGGCATAGGACACACACGCCTCACGCCGACCTACCCAAACCATAGTCGGGCAACGCGTCTACATCGGCTCTAGCGATGAGTATTATGGCGTCAACGTCTCGGACCGTAGTAGGCGAAGCCGGAGGCGTGAGAGACGAGACAAAGAAGACGACCCAAGAGACTCGGAGAACCAACAACCGAAGCATATCAAGGCCAAGTTCCCCGCCTTTCTCGGCAAGAATGACCCGGAGGCCTACCTTGACTGGGAACGGAAGATGGAGTCCGGCTTCTTGTGCCACGATACCTACGCCTCCAACAAGGTAAAGATAGCGGTCTCCGAATTCGGTGAGTATGCACACTCCTTTGGTGGGATCAGCTCGCACTACCCGGAACCGCCATAATGAGCTACCCATCACCACATGGCACCAACTTACTACCCACATGAGAAAAAGGTTTGTGCCGAGTCATTACCACAGGGAAGTACTAAACAAGCTGAGAAAACTCACCCAAGGGTCCACCACAGTCCGAGACTACTTTCAAGAGATGGAAACTCTCCTTATCCGAGCCGGTCTAGAGGAAGATGAGGAAGTGACCATGGCACGGTTCATCGGTGGACTCAGCCGAGACATTCAGGACAAAGTGGAGCTCCAGACCTATGTTGACCTTGAGGAACTTGTGCACAAGGCCGAACTAGTGGAGACCCAGAACAAGAGAAGATACGCTAAACCTAGCTTCCCCTCCACGCCAAGCAAACCCAAGGACTTTACACCTTCTCGGCCACCTTTCTCTAAGGACATCAAGCCTACCACCACGGTTAAGGAAGAGGTCAAGTATGATCCTAAGAGCGAAGCAACGCCTCCTCCAGCAACGTTAGGTGTTTTAGGTGCCAAGGTATGGGCCACTACTCAAGGGATTGTCCCAATAAGAAGGTATTCATGATTCTGGACAATGGAGAAGTAGTGCCCCAAGAGTCCGATTCGACCACGAAGAAGAGGAAGAGGAAGTAGCGCCATTGGGGAGATGCTGGTTGCACGGAGAACCTTGAGCGTACAGAACCAACCGGAGGAACTAGTACAAAGAGACCACCTATTTCACACCCGGTGCATTGTGAAGGGCAAGGTGTGTAGTCTCATCATAGACGGTGGAAGTTGTACTAATGCAGCTAGCGAAACCATGGTTCAGAAATTGAGCATAGAAACCTTGTCCCATCCGCGCCCATACAAGCTGCAATGGTTGAATGAAAGTGGTGCCTTAACGGTAACTCGCCAAGTCCGATTATCCTTTTCCATTGGCAAGTATGAGGATGAGGTTCTTTGCGATGTGATACCCATGTGCTCCAGCCACATACTGTTGGGTAGACCGTGGCAATCCGACCGTAGAGTATTCCATGACGGTTACACCAACAAGCACTCCTTTGAGTTCAAGGGCCGGAAAATCATCCTTGCTCCCCTTACGCCAAGTGAAGTGTACCAAGATCAGCTCTATCTCAAGCTCAAGGAGGAGAAAGAGCATGCACCCACGCCAACCGCCAACCTTTACATCAACCAAAAAGAAGTTTCTCGGATCCTCACTTTAAATACGTCTATCTTGTTGTTTATATATAAGGAGAGCCTTGTTAGTACTAACCCTCCACAGGATCTTCCTAGTGATTTTGCCCAGCTGTTGCAGGACTATAGTGACGTTTTTCCTCAGGAGATACCACCTGGCTTGCCACCGATCCGAGGCATTGAGCACCAAATTGACCTAGTCCCTGGCTCGGCGCTTCCAAACCGACCCGCCTATAGGACTAATCCGGTGGAGACCAAGGAACTACAGAAACAAGTTGAGGAACTAATGAGCAAAGGCCATATCCGAGAAAGCATGAGTCCATGTGCGGTGCCCGTGCTGCTTGTGCCCAAGAAGGACGGATCATGGCGCATGTGTGTTGACTGTCGAGCCATCAACAACATCACGGTGAAGTATCGCCACCCTATTCCTAGATTAGATGACATGTTAGACGAATTGTGTGGTTCTAACGTGTTCTCTAAGATTGATCTTAAGAGTGGTTACCATCGGATTAGGATGAAGGAGGGTGACGAGTGGAAAACGGCATTCAAAACCAAACAAGGACTATATGAGTGGCTTGTTATGCCCTTCGGCCTTACTAATGCGCCTAGCACTTTTATGAGACTAATGAACCATGTTTTGAGGTCTTTTATAGGTGTCTTCGTGGTGGTGTATTTCGATGATATCTTAATCTTCAGCCGGAGCCTAGACGAGCACATTGCCCATGTCCGAGCCGTACTTGACGTCCTAAGGAAGGAGAACCTTTTTGCTAACATTGATAAGTGTACTTTTTGCACTAAAGAAATTGTTTTCCTAGGTTTTGTTGTGAGTACAGAAGGAGTTAGGGTCGATGAAGGGAAGGTCAAGGCAATCAAAGAATGGCCCACACCTACCACCGTAGGAGAAGTCCGGAGCTTCCATGGATTAGCCGGCTTCTATAGGCGCTTCGTCAAAGACTTTAGTACCATTGCGGCCCCTTTAACCGAAGTCATCAAGAAGGACGTTGGCTTCAAGTGGGGAGAGGCACAAGACCAGGCCTTTCGGTGCCTCAAAGAGAAGCTTATCAACTCTCCCTTACTTATGCTTCCTAACTTTTTAAAAACTTTTGAGATTGAGTGCGACGCTTCGGTGTAGGCATCGGTGCGGTTCTTATGCGGGATAACAAGCCCATTGCTTACTTTAGCGAGAAGTTAGGAGGAGCCACATTGAACTACCCCACCTATGATAAAGAGTTGTATGCGTTGGTGAGGGCTTTACAGACGTGGCAACATTACCTATGGCCCAAGGAATTCGTTATCCACACGGACCATGAGTCTCTTAAACACTTAAAGGGACAACAAAAGTTGAACAAGAGGCATGGTCGCTGGATAGAATTCATTGAGACATTTCCCTACGTCATCAAGTACAAGAAAGGTAAGGACAATGTCGTTGCCGACGCATTGTCCCGGAGGTATTCTATAATAGCCGAATTAAGATCCAAACTCATAGGTTTTGAATTGCTCAAAGATTTATATGGTTCTGATGCTGATTTTGGAACATATTACTTGAGATGTGCTAAATTTGCCTTTGAGAGTTATTATAGACAGGACGGCTACTTGTTTTTCCACCATCGGTTGTGCATACCCAGCGGATCAGTGAGAGAGCTGCTTGTCCGAGAAGCTCACGGAGGAGGACTGGCCGGACACTTCGGCGTTATGAAAACACTTGCCAGCCTCCAAGCCTATTTCTATTGGCCGAACATGAAGAAAGATGTAGAGAAAGTATGTTCGAGATGTGCGACATGTAAGCATGCCAAGAGTAAGGTGCAACCTCACGGTTTGTACACTCCCTTACCCATTCCCTCTCACCCTTGGACAGATATTTCGATGGATTTTGTTGTCGGCTTACCTCGAACCAGGAATGGTAGAGATTCTATCTTCGTAGTGGTTGACAGGTTTAGCAAGATGGCACACTTCATAGCTTGTCACAAGACCGATGATGCCGTCAAGGTAGCCAATCTATTCTTCGAGAGAAGTGGTGAGACTACATGGGATGCCTAGCGTTATTGTTTCGGATCGGGACACCAAGTTCTTAAGCCATTTTTGGCGAACCTTGTGGGCAAAGCTAGGGACCAAGTTGTCCTTCTCCACCACCTGCCACCCCCAAACCGATGGGCAAACCGAAGTGGTGAACCGTTCGTTATCAACGTTACTTAGAACCTTGGTGAAAAGCAACATCAAGTCTTGGGAGGAATGTCTACCCCACGTGGAGTTCGCTTATAACCACGCTAAGCATTCTACTACTTCCTTTTCTCCTTTTGAATTAGTTTACGGATTCAATCCGATGTCTCCTTTAGATTTAATTGCATTACCTTTGAGTGAGGTATCCAGCCTAGATGGCAAGAGGAAAGCCGAGCAGGTTAAGAAGCTACACGAGAAGGCTAGAGAGAACATAGAGAAGAAGACAAAGCAGTACGTCGAGCAAGCCAACAAGGGCCGAAGAAAGGTGGTTTTTGAAGAAGGCGATCTCGTTTGGGTACACCTGAGGAAGGAGCGGTTCCCAGCCGAGAGGAAGTCTAAGCTCATGCCAAGGATAGACGGTCCATTCCAAGTCGCTAAACGAATCAACGACAATGCCTATAAAATTGATCTCCGAGGTAAGTATTCCATTTCGGACTCGTTTAATGTTTCTGATTTGTCTCCGTATGTTGCGATTCGGATTTGAGGACAAATCCTTTTCAAGAGGGAGGGGATGATGTGATCATAGAGCCGAAGCCGGGAACGGACATCGGCATCGACCACGACGGCTTCGACATCGGCATCGATCGCGTCGACACCGAACACAACGGCATCGACCACATCGACATCGGCATCGACCACATCGACATCGGCATCGACCACATCGACATCGGCATCGACCACCTCGACATCGACCATACCGGCGCCCGACCATCGCGGACCGAGGAATCAAAAGGAGCAATTACGCGATCCAAAGCTAGGGAGTTAGCCAAAAACATTCAAACCACGATGATGGAGGAGGATGAAGCGACCAAGAGCTACTTCAACGTTTTCAGCACGACAATCCGATCAAGACCAAGCTATGAAAGCTAAGCGGACTAGGTGTCTCGCTTGGCACTCTTTTTCCCACCGGGTTTTAACGAGGCCAAGAAGAACACCACGTCGTCCCTTAGTGATCATAGTTTGAAGAGCGTAAGAGACGAGGCGCTTAACACTACTCGTCGTTTTATCCGTTTGCAATTTCCTTTTTATCTTTGTACGCGATTTCCTTTTTGCGGATTTCCTTTTTGCAATTTCCTTTTTGTCTTTGCGCAACCCTAACGAGGAGAAGCAACTTGTGTTTTCCCTATAAAAGGGGTTGCGCCGCACAATGTGTTAGTCGGTCAAAACTTTTACAAAACTCTTCTTTGTTGCGACTCCTCCTTGCTCGGCGAACGGGCACGAATCTCTTCCAAGCTTCACGCTTACAAGAGCTTCTTCTATCCATCAAGCGAGATATCATCCCTTGCTTGAGTCGTTCATATTCCATCCTCACGTTCCTCCCCACCCATCCGCTGCTCCGTTCTTGACTTGTAATCCGCATCCACCTCCGCCCACACTACTCATCCACCGTCGTTCTTGCTTAGCCTTACCCGGAGGAGAGATCCGCCTGGTGGGATCCTATCATGTTTCATAAGTTCGTCAAACTAGTACAAAGCCCATTGAGACACATATAAGCACTCATGTTGCATGAAACTTGGTTTAGAGTCCTAGAAACGCGTTGTTAGATGTTTCATAAGTTCGTCAAACTAGTACAAAGCACATTGAGACACTTATAAGCACTCATGTTGCATGAAACTTGGTTTAGAGTCCTAGAAACGCGTTGTTAGATGTTTCATAAGTTCGTCAAACTAGTACAAAGCTCATTGAGACACTTATAAGCATTCATATTGCATGAAACTTGGTTTAGAGTCCTAGAAACGCGTTGTTGGACGTTTTATAAGTTCGTAAAACTAGTACAAAGCTCATTGAGACACTTATAAGTACTCATGTTGCATGAAACTTGGTTTAGAGTCCTAGAAACCGCGTTGTTAGATGTTTCATAAGTTCGTCAAACTAGTACAAAGCTCATTGAGACACTTATAAGCACTCATGTTGCATGAAACTTGGTTTAGAGTCCTAGAAACGCGTTGTTAGATGTTTCATAAGTTCGTCAAACTAGTACAAAGCTCATTGAGACACTTATAAGCACTCATGTTGCATGAAACTTAGTTTAGAGTCCTAGAAACGCGTTGTTAGATGTTTCATAAGTTCGTCAAACTAGTACAAAGCTCATTGAGACACATATAAGCACTCATGTTGCATGAAACTTGGTTTAGAGTTCTAGAAATGCGTTGTTAGATGTTTCATAAGTTCGTAAAACTTGTACAAAGCTCATTGAGACACTTATAAGTACTCATGTTGCATGAAACTTGGTTTAGAGTCCTAGAAACCGTGTTGTTAGATGTTTCATAAGTTCGTCAAACTAGTACAAAGCTCATTGACTTATAAGTACTCATGTTGCATGAAACTTGGTTTAGAGTACTAGAAACCGCGTTGTTAGATGTTTCATAAGTTCGTCAAACTAGTACAAAGCTCATTGAGACACTTATAAGCACTCATGTTGCATGAAACTTGGTTTAGAGTCCTAGAAACGCGTTGTTAGATGTTTCATAAGTTCGTCAAACTAGTACAAAGCTCATTGAGACACATATAAGCACTCATGTTGCATGAAACTTGGTTTAGAGTCCTAGAAACGCGTTGTTAGATGTTTCATAAGTTCGTAAAACTAGTACAAAGCTCATTGAGACACTTATAAGCCCTCATATTGCATGAAACTTGGTTTAGAGTCCTAGAAACGCGTTGTTGGACGTTTTATAAGTTCGTAAAACTAGTACAAGGCTCATTGAGACACTTATAAGCACTCATGTTGAATGAAACTTGTTTTAGAGTCCTAGAAATGCGTTGTTTGATGTTTCATAAGTTCGTAAAACTTGTACAAAGCTCATTGAGACACTTATAAGCACTCATGTTGTATGAAACTTGGTTTAGAGTCCTAGAAACGCCTTGTTAAAAGTTTCATGAGTTCGTCAAAATAGTACAAACCTAATTGAGACACTTATAAGCATTCATGTTGCATGAAACTTGGTTTAGAATCCTAGAAACGCGTTGGTAGACGTTTCATAAATTCGTCAAACTTGTACAAAGCTCATTGAGACACTTATAAGTACTCATGTTGCATGAAACTTGGCTTAGAGTCCTAGAAACCGCGTTGTTAGATGTTTCATAAGTTCGTCAAACCATTACAAAGCTCATTGAGACACTAATAAGCACTCATGTTGCATGAAACTTGGTTTAGAGTCCTAGAAACGCGTTGTTAGATGTTTCATAAGTTCGTCAAACTTGTACAAAGCCCATTGAGACACTTATAAGCACTCATGTTGTATGAAACTTGGTTTAGAATCCTAGAAACCGCGTTGTTAGATGTTTCATAAGTTCGTCAAACTAGTACAAAGCTCGTTGAGACACTTATAAGCACTCATGTTGCATGAAACTTGGTTTAGAGTCCTAGAAACGCGTTGTTAGATGTTTCATAAGTTCGTCAAACTTGTAGAAAGCTCATTGAGACACTTATAAGCACTCATGTTGCATGAAACTTGGTTTAGAGTCCTAGAAACGCGTTGTTAGATGTTCCATAAGTTTGCCAAACTAGTACAAAGCTCATTGAGACAATTATAAGCAATCATGTTGTATGAAACTTGGTTTAGAGACCTAGAAACGCGTTGTTAGATGTTTCATAAGTTCGTAAAACTTGTACAAAGCTCATTGAGACACTTATAAGCACTCATGTTGAATTACACTTGGTTTAGACTCCTAGAAACGCGTTGTTAGATGTTTCATAAGTTCGTCAAACTAGTAAAAAGCTCATTGAGACACTTATAAGCACTCATGTTGCATGAAACTTGGTTTAGAGTCCTAGAAACGCGTTGTTAGATGTTTCATAAGTTTGTCAAACTAGTACAAATCTCATTGAGACACTTATAAGCACTCATGTTGCATGAAACTTGGTTTAGAATCTTAGAAACCGTGTTGTTAGATGTTTCATAAGTTCTTCAAACTAGTAAAAAGCTCATTGAGACACTTATAAGCACTCATGTTGCATGAAACTTGGTTTAGAGTTCTAGAAATGCGTTGTTAGATGTTTCATAAGTTCATAAAACTTGTACAAAGCTCATTGAGACACTTATAAGTACTCATGTTGCATGAAACTTGGTTTAGAGTCCTAGAAACCGCGTTGTTTGATGTTTCATAAGTTCGTCAAACTAGTACAAAGCTCATTGACTTATAAGTACTCATGTTGCATGAAACTTGGTTTAGAGTCCTAGAAACGCGTTGTTAGATGTTTCATAAGTTTGTAAAACTATTACAAAGTTCATTGAGACACTTATAAGCACTCATGTTGCATGAAACTTCGTTAGAGTCTTAGAAACCGCGTTCTTAGATGTTTCATAAGTTCGTCAAACTAGTACAAAGCTCATTGAGACACATATAAGCACTCATGTTGCATGAAACCTTGTTTAGAGTCCTAGAAACGCCTTGTTAGATGTTTCATAAGTTCGTCAAACTAGTACAAAGCTCATTGAGACACTTATAAGCACTCATATTGCATGAAACTTGGTTTAGAGTCCTAGAAACGCGTTGTTGGACGTTTTATAAGTTCGTAAAACTAGTACAAAGCTCATTGAGACACTTATAAGTACTCATGTTGCATGAAACTTGGTTTAGAGTCCTAGAAACCGCGTTGTTAGATGTTTCATAAGTTCGTCAAACTAGTACAAAGCCCATTGAGACACATATAAGCACTCATGTTGCATGAAACTTGGTTTAGAGTCTTAGAAACGCGTTGTTAGATGTTTCATAAGTTCGTCAAACTGGTACAAAGCTCATTGAGACACTTATAAGCACTCATGTTGCATGAACCTTGGTTTAGAGTCCTAGAAACGCGTTGTTAGATATTTCATAAGTTCGTCAAACTAGTACAAAGCTCATTGAGACACTCATAAGCACTCATATTGCATGAAACTTGGTTTAGAGTTCTAGAAACGCGTTGTTGGACGTTTTATAAGTTCGTAAAACTAGTACAAAGCTCATTGAGACACTTATAAGTACTCATGTTGCATGAAACTTGGTTTAGAGTCCTAGAAACCGCGTTGTTAGATGTTTCATAAGTTCGTCAAACTAGTACAAAGCTCATTGAGACACATATAAGCACTCATGTTGCATGGAACTTGGTTTAGAGTCCTAGAAACGCGTTGTAAGATGTTTCATAAGTTCGTCAAACTAGTACAAAGCTCATTGAGACACATATAAGCACTCATGTTGCATGAAACTTGGTTTAGAGTTCTAGTAATGCGTTGTTAGATGTTTCATAAGTTCGTAAAACTTGTACAAAGCTCATTGAGACACTTATAAGTACTCATGTTGCATGAAACTTGGTTTAGAGTCCTAGAAACCGTGTTGTTAGTTGTTTCATAAGTTCGTCAAACTAGTACAAAGCTCATTGACATATAAGTACTCATGTTGCATGGAACTTGGTTTAGAGTCCTAGAAACGCGTTGTTAGCTGTTTCATAAGTTTGTCAAACTAGTACAAAGCTCATTGAGACACTTATAAGCACTCATGTTGCATGAAACTTCGTTAGAGTCTTAGAAACCGCGTTCTTAGATGTTTCATAAGTTCGTCAAACTAGTACAAAGCTCATTGAGACACATATAAGCACTCATGTTGCATGAAACTTGGTTTAGAGTCCTAGAAACGCGTTGTTAGATGTTTCATAAGTTCGTCAAACTAGTACAAAGCTCATTGAGACACTTATAAGCACTCATATTGCATGAAACTTGGTTTAGAGTCCTAGAAACGCGTTGTTGGACGTTTTATAAGTTCGTAAAACTAGTACAAAGCTCATTGAGACACTTATAAGCACTCATGTTGAATGAAACTTGTTTTAGAGTCCTAGAAATGCGTTGTTTGATGTTTCATAAGTTCGTAAAACTTGTACAAAGCTCATTGAGACACTTATAAGCACTCATGTTGTATGAAACTTGGTTTAGAGTCCTAGAAACACCTTGTTAAAAGTTTCATGAGTTCGTCAAAATAGTACAAAGCTAATTGAGACACTTATAAGTATTCATGTTGCATGAAACTGGGTTTAGAATCCTAGAAACGCGTTGGTAGACGTTTCATAAATTCGTCAAACTTGTACAAAGCTTATTGAGACACTTATAAGTACTCATGTTGCATGAAACTTGGCTTAGAGTTCTAGAAACCGCGTTGTTAGATGTTTCATAAGTTCGTCAAACCATTACAAAGCTCATTGAGACACTTATAAGCACTCATGTTGCATGAAACTTCGTTTAGAGTCCTAGAAACGCGTTGTTAGATGTTTCATAAGTTCGTCAAACTTGTACAAATCCCATTGAGACACTTATAAACACTCATGTTGTATGAAACTTAGTTTAGAGTCCTAGAAACGCGTTGTTAGATGTTTCATAAGTTTGTCAAACTAGTACAAAGCTCATTGAGACACATATAAGCACTCATGTTGCATGAAACTTCGTTAGAGTATTAGAAACCGCGTTCTTAGATGTTTCATAAGTTCGTCAAACTAGTACAAAGCTCATTGAGACACATATAAGCACTCATGTTGCATGAAACCTTGTTTAGAGTCCTAGAAACGCCTTGTTAGATGTTTCATAAGTTCGTCAAACTAGTACAAAGCTCATTGAGACACTTATAAGCACTCATATTGCATGAAACTTGGTTTAGAGTCCTAGAAACGCGTTGTTGGACGTTTTATAAGTTCGTAAAACTAGTACAAAGTTCATTGAGACACTTATAAGTACTCATGTTGCATGAAACTTGGTTTAGAGTCCTAGAAACCGCGTTGTTAGATGTTTCATAAGTTCGTCAAACTAGTACAAAGCTCATTGAGACACATATAAGCACTCATGTTGCATGAAACTTGGTTTAGAGTCCTAGAAACGCGTTGTTAGATGTTTCATAAGTTCGTCAAACTAGTACAAAGCTCATTGAGACACTTATAAGCACTCATGTTGCATGAAACTTAGTTTAGAGTCCTAGAAACGCGTTGTTAGATGTTTCATAAGTTCGTCAAACTAGTACAAAGCTCATTGAGACACATATAAGCACTCATGTTGCATGAAACTTGGTTTAGAGTTCTAGAAATGCGTTGTTAGATGTTTCATAAATTCGTAAAACTTGTACAAAGCTCATTGAGACACTTATAAGCACTCATGTTGTATGAAACTTGGTTTAGAGTCCTAGACACACCTTGTTAAAAGTTTCATGAGTTCGTCAAAATAGTACAAAGCTAATTGAGACATTTATAAGCATTCATGTTGCATGAAACTGGGTTTAGAATCCTAGAAACGCGTTGGTAGACGTTTCATAAATTCGTCAAACTTGTACAAAGCTCATTAAGACACTTATAAGTACTCATGTTGCATGAAACTTGGCTTAGAGTCCTAGAAACCGCGTTGTTAGATGTTTCATAAGTTCGTCAAACCATTACAAAGCTCATTGAGACACTTATAAGCACTCATGTTGCATGAAACTTCGTTTAGAGTCCTAGAAACGCGTTGTTAGATGTTTCATAAGTTCGTCAAACTTGTACAAAGCCCTTTGAGACACTTATAAACACTCATGTTGTATGAAACTTGGTTTAGAGTCCTAGAAACCGCGTTGTTAGATGTTTCATAAGTTTGTCAAACTAGTAAAAAGCTCATTGAGACACTTATAAGCACTCATGTTGCATGAAACTTGGTTTAGAGTCCTAGAAACGCGTTGTTAGATGTTTCATAAGTTTGTCAAACGAGTACAAATCTCATTGAGACACTTATAAGCACTCATATTGCATGAAACTTGGTTTAGAATCTTAGAAACCGCGTTGTTAGATGTTTCATAAGTTCTTCAAACTAGTACAAGCTCATTGAGACACTTATAAGCACTCATGTTGCATGAAACTTGGTTTAGAGTTCTAGAAATGCGTTGTTAGATGTTTCATAAGTTCGTAAAACTTGTACAAAGCTCATTGAGACACTTATAAGTACTCATGTTGCATGAAACTTGGTTTAGAGTCCTAGAAACCGTGTTGTTAGATGTTTCATAAGTTCGTCAAACTAGTACAAAGCTCATTGAGACACATATAAGCACTCATGTTGCATGAAACTTGGTTTAGGGTCCTAGAAACGCGTTGTTAGATGTTTCATAAGTTCGTCAAACTAGTACAAAGCTCATTGAGACACTTATAAGCACTCATGTTGCATGAAACATAGTTTAGAGTCCTAGAAACGCGTTGTTAGATGTTTCATAAGTTCGTCAAACTAGTACAAAGCTCATTGAGACACATATAAGCACTCATGTTGCATGAAACTTGGTTTAGAGTTCTAGAAATGCGTTGTTAGATGTTTCATAAATTCGTAAAACTTGTACAAAGCTCATTGAGACACTTATAAGCACTCATGTTGTATGAAACTTGGTTTAGAGTCCTAGACACACCTTGTTAAAAGTTTCATGAGTTCGTCAAAATAGTACAAAGCTAATTGAGACACTTATAAGCATTCATGTTGCATGAAACTAGGTTTAGAATCCTAGAAACGCGTTGGTAAACGTTTCATAAATTCGTCAAACTTGTACAAAGCTCATTGAGACACTTATAAGTACTCATGTTGCATGAAACTTGGCTTAGAGTCCTAGAAACCGCGTTGTTAGATGTTTCATAAGTTCGTCAAACCATTACAAAGCTCATTGAGACACTTATAAGCACTCATGTTGCATGAAACTTCGTTTAGAGTCCTAGAAACGCGTTGTTAGATGTTTCATAAGTTCGTCAAACTTGTACAAAGCCCATTGAGACACTTATAAACACTCATGTTGTATGAAACTTGGTTTAGAGTCCTAGAAACCGCGTTGTTAGATGTTTCATAAGTTCGTCAAACTAGTAAAAGCTCATTGAGAAACTTATAAGCACTCATGTTGCATGAAACTTAGTTTAGAGTCCTAGAAACGCGTTGTTAGATGTTTCATAAGTTTGTCAAACTAGTACAAATCTCATTGAGACACTTATAAGCACTCATGTTGCATGAAACTTGGTTTAGAATCTTAGAAACCGCGTTGTTAGATGTTTCATAAGTTCTTCAAACTACTACAAGCTCATTGAGACACTTATAAGCACTCATGTTGCATGAAACTTGGTTTAGAGTTCTAGAAATGCGTTGTTAGATGTTTCATAAGTTCGTAAAACTTGTACAAAGCTCATTGAGACACTTATAAGTACTCATATTGCATGAAACTTGGTTTAGAGTCCTAGAAACCGCGTTGTTAGATGTTTCATAAGTTCGTCAAACTAGTACAAAGCTCATTGACTTATAAGTACTCATGTTGCATGAAACTTGGTTTAGAGTCCTAGAAACGCGTTGTTAGATGTTTCATAAGTTTGTCAAACTAGTACAAAGCTCATTGAGACACTTATAAGCACTCATGTTGCATGAAACTTCGTTAGAGTCTTAGAAACCGCGTTCTTAGATGTTTCATAAGTTCGTCAAACTAGTACAAAGCTCATTGAGACACATATAAGCACTCATGTTGCATGAAACCTTGTTTAGAGTCCTAGAAACGCCTTGTTAGATGTTTCATAAGTTCGTCAAACTAGTACAAAGCTCATTGAGACACTTATAAGCACTCATATTGCATGAAACTTGGTTTAGAGTCCTAGAAACGCGTTGTTGGACGTTTTATAAGTTCGTAAAACTAGTACAAAGCTCATTGAGACACTTATAAGTACTCATGTTGCATGAAACTTGGTTTAGAGTCCTAGAAACCGCGTTGTTAGATGTTTCATAAGTTCGTCAAACTAGTACAAAGCCCATTGAGACACATATAAGCACTCATGTTGCATGAAACTTGGTTTAGAGTCCTAGAAACGCGTTGTTAGATGTTTCATAAGTTCGTCAAACTAGTACAAAGCTCATTGAGACACTTATAAGCACTCATGTTGCATGAAACTTGGTTTAGAGTCCTAGAAACGCGTTGTTAGATGTTTCATAAGTTCGTCAAACTAGTACAAAGCTCATTGAGACACTTATAAGCACTCATATTGCATGAAACTTGGTTTACAGTCCTAGAAACGCGTTGTTGGACGTTTTATAAATTCGTAAAACTAGTAAAAAGTTCATTGAGACACTTATAAGGACTCATGTTGCATGAAACTTGGTTTAGAGTCCTAGAAACCGCGTTGTTAGATGTTTCATAAGTTCGTCAAACTAGTACAAAGCTCATTGAGACACATATAAGCACTCATGTTGCATGAAATTTGGTTTAGAGTCCTAGAAACGCGTTGTTAGATGTTTCATAAGTTCGTCAAACTAGTACAAAGCTCATTGAGACACTTATAAGCACTCATGTTGCATGAAACTTAGTTTAGAGTCCTAGAAACGCGTTGTTAGATGTTTCATAAGTTCGTCAAACTAGTACAAAGCTCATTGAGACACATATAAGCACTCATGTTGCATGAAACTTGATTTAGAGTTCTAGAAATGAGTTGTTAGATGTTTCATAAGTTCGTAAAACTTGTACAAAGCTCATTGAGACACTTATAAGTACTCATGTTGCATGAAACTTGGTTTAGAGTCCTAGAAACCGTGTTGTTAGATGTTTCATAAGTTCGTCAAACTAGTACAAAGTTCATTGACTTATAAGTACTCATGTTGCATGAAACTTGGTTTAGAGTCCTAGAAACGCGTTGTTAGATGTTTCATAAGTTTGTCAAACTAGTACAAAGCTCATTGAGACACTTATAAGCACTCATGTTGCATGAAACTTAGTTTAGAGTCCTAGAAACGCGTTGTTAGATGTTTCATAAGTTCGTCAAACTAGTACAAAGCTCATTGAGACACATATAAGCACTCATGTTGCATGAAACTTGATTTAGAGTTCTAGAAATGCGTTGTTAGATGTTTCATAAGTTCGTAAAACTTGTACAAAGCTCATTGAGACACTTATAAGTACTCATGTTGCATGAAACTTGGTTTAGAGTCCTAGAAACCGTGTTGTTAGATGTTTCATAAGTTCGTCAAACTAGTACAAAGTTCATTGACTTATAAGCACTCATGTTGCATGAAACTTGGTTTAGAGTTCTAGAAATGCGTTGTTAGATGTTTCATAAATTCGTAAAACTTGTACAAAGCTCATTGAGACACTTATAAGCACTCATGTTGTATGAAACTTGGTTTAGAGTCCTAGACACACCTTGTTAAAAGTTTCATGAGTTCGTCAAAATAGTACAAAGCTAATTGAGACACTTATAAGCATTCATGTTGCATGAAACTAGGTTTAGAATCCTAGAAACGCGTTGGTAGACGTTTCATAAATTCGTCAAACTTGTACAAAGCTCATTGAGACACTTATAAGTACTCATGTTGCATGAAACTTGGCTTAGAGTCCTAGAAACCGCGTTGTTAGATGTTTCATAAGTTCGTCAAACCATTACAAAGCTCATTGAGACACTTATAAGCACTCATGTTGCATGAAACTTCGTTTAGAGTCCTAGAAACGCGTTGTTAGATGTTTCATAAGTTCGTCAAACTTGTACAAAGCCCATTGAGACACTTATAAACACTCATGTTGTATGAAACTTGGTTTAGAGTCCTAGAAACCGCGTTGTTAGATGTTTCATAAGTTCGTCAAACTAGTAAAAAGCTCATTGAGACACTTATAAGCACTCATGTTGCATGAAACTTAGTTTAGAGTCCTAGAAACGAGTTGTTAGATGTTTCATAAGTTTGTCAAACTAGTACAAATCTCATTGAGACACTTATAAGCACTCATGTTGCATGAAACTTGGTTTAGAATCTTAGAAACCGCGTTGTTAGATGTTTCATAAGTTCTTCAAACTACTACAAGCTCATTGAGACACTTATAAGCACTCATGTTGCATGAAACTTGGTTTAGAGTTCTAGAAATGCGTTGTTAGATGTTTCATAAGTTCGTAAAACTTGTACAAAGCTCATTGAGACACTTATAAGTACTCATATTGCATGAAACTTGGTTTAGAGTCCTAGAAACCGCGTTGTTAGATGTTTCATAAGTTCGTCAAACTAGTACAAAGCTCATTGACTTATAAGTACTCATGTTGCATGAAACTTGGTTTAGAGTCCTAGAAACGCGTTGTTAGATGTTTCATAAGTTTGTCAAACTAGTACA
The DNA here is from genome assembly GCA_963556525.1 of Cochlearia excelsa. Taxonomy (NCBI): domain Eukaryota; kingdom Viridiplantae; phylum Streptophyta; class Magnoliopsida; order Brassicales; family Brassicaceae; genus Cochlearia; species Cochlearia excelsa. Next base: position 28,768,189 of record OY748327.1, on the reverse strand, counting down.
AAGCTCATTGAGACACTTATAAGCACTCATGTTGCATGAAACTTCGTTAGAGTCTTAGAAACCGCGTTCTTAGATGTTTCATAAGTTCGTCAAACTAGTACAAAGCTCATTGAGACACATATAAGCACTCATGTTGCATGAAACCTTGTTTAGAGTCCTAGAAACGCTTTGTTAGATGTTTCATAAGTTCGTCAAACTAGTACAAAGCTCATTGAGACACTTATAACCACTCATATTGCATGAAACTTGGTTTAGAGTCCTAGAAACGCGTTGTTGGACGTTTTATAAGTTCGTAAAACTAGTACAAAGCTCATTGAGACACTTATAAGTACTCATGTTGCATGAAACTTGGTTTAGAGTCCTAGAAACCGCGTTGTTAGATGTTTCATAAGTTCGTCAAACTAGTACAAAGTTCATTGACTTATAAGTACTCATGTTGCATGAAACTTGGTTTAGAGTCCTAGAAACGCGTTGTTAGATGTTTCATAAGTTTGTCAAACTAGTACAAAGCTCATTGAGACACTTATAAGCACTCATGTTGCATGAAACTTAGTTTAGAGTCCTAGAAACGCGTTGTTAGATGTTTCATAAGTTCGTCAAACTAGTACAAAGCTCATTGAGACACATATAAGCACTCATGTTACATGAAACTTGATTTAGAGTTCTAGAAATGCGTTGTTAGATGTTTCATAAGTTCGTAAAACTTGTACAAAGCTCATTGAGACACTTATAAGTACTCATGTTGCATGAAACTTGGTTTAGAGTCCTAGAAACCGTGTTGTTAGATGTTTCATAAGTTCGTCAAACTAGTACAAAGTTCATTGACTTATAAGCACTCATGTTGCATGAAACTTGGTTTAGAGTTCTAGAAATGCGTTGTTAGATGTTTCATAAATTCGTAAAACTTGTACAAAGCTCATTGAGACACTTATAAGCACTCATGTTGTATGAAACTTGGTTTAGAGTCCTAGACACACCTTGTTAAAAGTTTCATGAGTTCGTCAAAATAGTACAAAGCTAATTGAGACACTTATAAGCATTCATGTTGCATGAAACTAGGTTTAGAATCCTAGAAACGCGTTGGTAGACGTTTCATAAATTCGTCAAACTTGTACAAAGCTCATTGAGACACTTATAAGTACTCATGTTGCATGAAACTTGGCTTAGAGTCCTAGAAACCGCGTTGTTAGATGTTTCATAAGTTCGTCAAACCATTACAAAGCTCATTGAGACACTTATAAGCACTCATGTTGCATGAAACTTCGTTTAGAGTCCTAGAAACGCGTTGTTAGATGTTTCATAAGTTCGTCAAACTTGTACAAAGCCCATTGAGACACTTATAAACACTCATGTTGTATGAAACTTGGTTTAGAGTCCTAGAAACCGCGTTGTTAGATGTTTCATAAGTTCGTCAAACTAGTAAAAAGCTCATTGAGACACTTATAAGCACTCATGTTGCATGAAACTTAGTTTAGAGTCCTAGAAACGAGTTGTTAGATGTTTCATAAGTTTGTCAAACTAGTAGAAATCTCATTGAGACACTTATAAGCACTCATGTTGCATGAAACTTGGTTTAGAATCTTAGAAACCGCGTTGTTAGATGTTTCATAAGTTCTTCAAACTACTACAAGCTCATTGAGACACTTATAAGCACTCATGTTGCATGAAACTTGGTTTAGAGTTCTAGAAATGCGTTGTTAGATGTTTCATAAGTTCGTAAAACTTGTACAAAGCTCATTGAGACACTTATAAGTACTCATATTGCATGAAACTTGGTTTAGAGTCCTAGAAACCGCGTTGTTAGATGTTTCATAAGTTCGTCAAACTAGTACAAAGCTCATTGACTTATTGTTGGAATTTAAGAGAGTATAGAAGAGATTGTAGAGAATAAGTGTTTGGGAGATTAGGAGAATGAGAGATTAGGAGCAAAGCTATTAGCTTGGTCCTTGAGAGATTAGTGTGTAGTATGTGTGTGTGGGAGATTTCGGTTCTAGATAGAATAAGAACAAGAACAAGAGAGAGTATTATTTTGTATTGGAGAAGAGAGCTTGAAGCTCCTTAGAGATTACAATGTCGACCACAAGGTATTTATAGAGGATAACAATGGCTTGTAGCCTATTAGGTATAAGGGAGAGAGAGAGAAAGCCTTGGGTCTTGACTTAATTTGAATTCAAACCAAGGCTTGGGTGGCGTGTAGGAGACAAGGCTGTGACTAGTCACTATCCAAGACCACATTTGGTTTTGTGTAAAGCCTTCCAATTCTGCACTTGTCGCTATCCGTCTCGGTCTTGCTTCCGGTTTGTGCCTATAGTCTTGTAATGACTATATCTCTCAATGGTTAGCTCCTTTCAACATGATTCCTTCTTCAAACCTTCTTGTCTTGATCTCCTCTTTGTAACCGTTACCATATTAAGGGTAACCGTGTTGCTTCCTTATACTCTTAACTCATAACCCTTCTTGTCTTAGCCTTGTTGCACAAGCCTCTTTGGTATTTCGACCTAATGCCCTTTTTGGGTTAACCATTAGTCTCAATACTCCCCCTCAAGCTTAGCATTGTGGAACGCTAAGATTGGACATTGACCAACAAACCTCATTAAAAACTTTGGTGAGTAAACCACATGGGAAAAACCTCACCGAAGGAAAAAGAGTGTAAGTTAGTTCAATGAGGGGTCTTGATCATCTAGGCCATAAGTCTTCTTGACTTGGCCGGAGCTCCCCAAAGATAGAACCGGTCTTGATCTTGCCTTTGCCGTGTTCTTCTTTGTGGTTTCTTGGATACTCAGCACTTCTCTTGTCTTGGTGGTGAGTTCTTTGATTCTTGATTTGGTCTTCACGGTTTGTTCTTCACAAACTTTGATGTGAGACTTTGAGCCGAACATGAACATGATGACTCCCTTTCCTTCTCTTTGCTTCTTCTTTGAACTTCCTTCTTATCTTTGGTCTCTTACTCCTTTGAACCTTCAAAGATTCAAGTGAATTTAGACTTTAGATTAAGCATTATTATTCGAATTAGTTCTAGTTTTATGATTCTAAATAAGAAGCTAAGAGAGGGATTAGGGACATCCTTTAGTTCGTAGTGGAATGACTTGTCCTTGTAGCCGCATCTAGGTTTTGAGCTTTGGCTTCTTCTTGAAGTCTTTGCTTTCTTCTTTGTGCGGTTGGAACAAGGATTTGTCGGAGTATTTTGGCTTATCTATTGATAGATGCATAAGCCGAGAAACAAGATTAGGCCTTGCAATTGGTAGTTGCTTTGGCCGATAGTGAGTAGAGCCGATTGGTCATGTTGATTCATCGGTCTCTTTCTAGGACATGAATGGCTCGGTTTAGTCTTTGCCATGTACTTGGCCGAGCCTAGTGTTGATGATGATGAAGGTCTTGCTTCTTGTAGAGGCTTGACCGAACGATGATGATAAGATGGTTTGGCCTTCTCCTTTGTAAGGATTTGGCCGAGAGTGAATTGGTTTGGCGTCTTGGGAGATGCTTTAACCGGAGAATGGTGACCTTGTCTTTGCTACGGACTTTGGTCAAGTGATGGTCTTTGTCTTTGCTAGGGACTTGACCGAATATTAGGTGGATTGACTCGGCTTTGTCTTGTGAATACTTGGCCGAGATGTAACAATGATTGGTGACCCTGCCTTTGCTAGGGACTTTGGTCAAGAGATGGTCTTTGTCTTTGCCAAGGACTTGACCGGTTGATGATGGTCTTTGTCTTGTTAAGGACTTGACCGAAGATTAATGGGTTGCCTCGGCTTTGTCTTGTGAATACTTGGCCGAGATGTAACTTGATGGCTTTAGCTCTTTGCTAGATGCTTTTGGCCACAATGATGATAGTGATTGGCTTCCATTTGATCATGATGAGATGTGTGTTCTAACACTTCTTCTCCCCCCATCTTGATTAATCATGGAAGTAAATGAACTCTCCTCCTTTCTCGGCTTTGTTCTTCACAAGCTTCTTTGAGAAAGAGGTTTCTCATCTTTTCCTTTTGGACACCATTCATGGTTCTTTCATTCTTCTCTTTACTTCTTTTCTCTTTAGCACTTCTTTGTCATCTCTTTATGCTTAGGGTCTTTCATGATGATCTCTTTTAGTCTTTAGAAATGATGATCCTACATCATACCAAAGACAAAATTTATTTAGTTTCATGACTAACCGGCACAAGATAATAACTCTTAACATTTCACAAACTATTGATCAACCATTCACAAGTACAAGCAAGAATACATGGGAGGATTTAAGACATTAGTTCAATATGTTCCCTAAGCCTTTTTAATAAATCCGAGAGTATTATGCATCTTGACAAGTTCTAGTTTTAGTCTTATAGTTTTGAAATTGACAATCCACTTTAACTAATGATCTAAGGCATATATATTTATAATGAAGCAAAAGGATTACTTAAATTAGTATCTAACAATATAAGTAAAGAGAGTAAAGAGTTTTAGAAATGGCCCTTTTTATAGTTCCTTGGATAGATGGTCGTAAGGAGAAGTCATTGTACTCTTTAGAGCATCTTAACCGATTAGTCTATCATAGAGTTTATGGCTTCCCTTATAAGGATTCTCCATTGTTTATTACCTACACATAAGTAAGGATTAGCCACAAGAGAGTTTTGAATATGGCTCCTTGCCATTTAGACTTTAAAGGGACCATGGTCTTAAGAGCACAAAGGCGGACCATGATCTTAGAAACACACAAACAAGATTCATTGTAACTTGAATGCTTTCATAGCTAGTTACTCATCTTGTATCATAAACTTAGATGCCTATAGGCGGTTTATGACATAAAACATAGATCATCATTCCAATTTTATCTTATGTAGATGTTAAAGTAATGAATCATTTCCCCATAAGTCCAAAATTGGATTCATCATGACCTTTAAAGTATCACCTTTTAAGTAGTCATGGATCTCTTTTAAACTTATGTTAGCCGAGGTTTTGAAGGATTCATCAAGCTCTTGGTGTTCATAACACTTAATAAGCTCGGTTCACTTCCCAAGTCTCAAATCACTTCACTAAACAAAGACTAGTGATTTAAGACTTTAGCAAGAGACAAGACTTGGATATTATAGTGGGGTATGAAGAGGATAAAGAGTATAGAGTTTACAACCGATTCCTTAATGATCTAAAGATCTTTAGGACTCAAGATTAACTACTAATCTATTTATCTCCCTCTTGTGTTTCCACTTACACAACCGCCACTACTCATCTTCATCGTCTTGGAGATTTAAATTCGGACCAAATGAGCATATGTTCTTTAAAACTTTTGAAAAACATCATATGCTCAAAACATGCTTTTAAACCGAAACTTTGTGGTATGGGATTCATCAAATGCTCTTTTAGAAGCCATGATTCTCATCCATTAGTCTTGGGTTAGACAATGACCTTAAAGAACAATACAACCAAAACTATCATGTAGCTAGATCTTGTTGATTTATGCTAACAATGATTGTATTTTGATTGTCTTGTTCTTACCAAGGAAATTGGATTCAACATGTCCTTTACTCACTAAGAGTTAAGCGGATCATGGTTCACTTTCCAAAGGTCTTGTTTAAAGCATAAAACAAAAGGAAAGAGTTTTGGATTCAACAAGTTGTTTTTGCCTTATAAGAAAAACACCAAGGTTCACTTACCCTTTTAGCTCTCAAGATTCAAGCTTTGAGCTTTGATATCTTGGTCCTTGCCTAATGCCAAAGTTAAATGATACTTGGATTCATCAAGGTTCCTTTATACTCACAAGAGTGAGGAATCCATGGTTCTCTATCTTTAACTTTCAGCCATCCATAGACTTTTAAAGATACAACATAATCATAACCTTGTTTTTAAACATGTAGCTAGATCTTAAAGATCCAATCTTTCCATGAACCGATTATGATTAATGTGTTCTTAGAAAGGTTTTACCAAGATCTATGAATCTATACTATATGATAAAGAAGGGAGTTTGGATTCAACATGTTATTGTTCTCAAAAGAGACAATACACAAGGATCTCTTACTCTTTTAGCTCACAAGTTCCAAGCTTTGATGCTTTGGATACTTGTTCATAGCCTAAGTGCCTAAGTTAGAAGATTCTTGGATTCATCAAGGTTCCTTAAACTCATATAAGTAAGAAATCCATGGTTCTCAATCTCTAACTTTCGGCCTAGACAAAGATCTTAAAGAACAACACAACCAAAAACATCATGTAGCTAGATTTTAATCTATGCTCACCATGATTCGGTTTTGATTGGATTGTTCTTGAAAGGAACTTGGATTCAACATGTCTCTTCACTCATTTAAGAGAGAAAGAGGTCATGGTTCTCTTCCTAAGAGGAGCATTGATTCACCAAGACCTTAAGTGTTTTACCACATGGATCTTGGTCATTCTTTTCCTCCTCTAGATCTTTGTGTTTATAAGAAGAAATAAGAGGGTGCGGAATTAAAACTAAAGGAGAGGAGCATATGCTCTGATACCATGTTGGAATTTAAGAGAGTATAGAAGAGATTGTAGAGAATAAGTGTTTGGGAGATTAGGAGAATGAGAGATTAGGAGCAAAGCTATTAGCTTGGTCCTTGAGAGATTAGTGTGTAGTATGTGTGTGTGGGAGATTTCGGTTCTAGATAGAATAAGAACAAGAACAAGAGAGAGTATTATTTTGTATTGGAGAAGAGAGCTTGAAGCTCCTTAGAGATTACAATGTCGACCACAAGGTATTTATAGAGGATAACAATGGCTTGTAGCCTATTAGGTATAAGGGAGAGAGAGAGAGAAAGCCTTGGGTCTTGACTTAATTTGAATTCAAACCAAGGCTTGGGTGGCGTGTAGGAGACAAGGCTGTGACTAGTCACTATCCAAGACCACATTTGGTTTTGTGTAAAGCCTTCCAATTCTGCACTTTTGTCGCTATCCGTCTCGGTCTTGCTTCCGGTTTGTGCCTATAGTCTTGTAATGACTATATCTCTCAATGGTTAGCTCCTTTCAACATGATTCCTTCTTCAAACCTTCTTGTCTTGATCTCCTCTTTGTAACCGTTACCATATTAAGGGTAACCGTGTTGCTTCCTTATACTCTTAACTCATAACCCTTCTTGTCTTAGCCTTGTTGCACAAGCCTCTTTGGTATTTCGACCTAATGCCCTTTTTGGGTTAACCATTAGTCTCAATACTTATAAGTACTCATGTTGCATGAAACTTGGTTTAGAGTCCTAGAAACGCGTTGTTAGATGTTTCATAAGTTTGTCAAACTAGTACAAAGCTCATTGAGACACTTATAAGCACTCATGTTGCATGAAACTTCGTTAGAGTCTTAGAAACCGCGTTCTTAGATGTTTCATAAGTTCGTCAAACTAGTACAAAGCTCATTGAGACACATATAAGCACTCATGTTGCATGAAACCTTGTTTAGAGTCCTAGAAACGCTTTGTTAGATGTTTCATAAGTTCGTCAAACTAGTACAAAGCTCATTGAGACACTTATAAGCACTCATATTGCATGAAACTTGGTTTAGAGTCCTAGAAACGCGTTGTTGGACGTTTTATAAGTTCGTAAAACTAGTACAAAGCTCATTGAGACACTTATAAGTACTCATGTTGCATGAAACTTGGTTTAGAGTCCTAGAAACCGCGTTGTTAGATGTTTCATAAGTTCGTCAAACTAGTACAAAGCCCATTGAGACACATATAAGCACTCATGTTGCATGAAACTTGGTTTAGAGTCCTAGAAACGCGTTGTTAGATGTTTCATAAGTTCGTCAAACTAGTACAAAGCTCATTGAGAAACTTATAAGCACTCATGTTGCATGAAACTTGGTTTAGAGTCCTAGAAACGCGTTGTTAGATGTTTCATAAGTTCGTCAAACTAGTACAAAGCTCATTGAGACACTTATAAGCACTCATATTGCATGAAACTTGGTTTACGGTCCTAGAAACGCGTTGTTGGACGTTTTATAAATTCGTAAAACTAGTAAAAAGTTCATTGAGACACTTATAAGGACTCATGTTGCATGAAACTTGGTTTAGAGTCCTAGAAACCGCGTTGTTAGATGTTTCATAAGTTCGTCAAACTAGTACAAAGCTCATTGAGACACATATAAGCACTCATGTTGCATGAAATTTGGTTTAGAGTCCTAGAAACGCGTTGTTAGATGTTTCATAAGTTCGTCAAACTAGTACAAAGCATATTGAGACACTTATAAGCACTCATGTTGCATGAAACTTGGTTTAGTGTCCTAGAAACGCGTTGTTAGATGTTTCATAAGTTTGTCAAACTAGTACAAAGCTCATTGAGACACTTATAAGCACTCATGTTGCATGAAACTTTGTTAGAGTCTTAGAAACCGCGTTCTTAGATGTTTCATAAGTTCGTCAAACTAGTACAAAGCTCATTGAGACACATATAAGCACTCATGTTGCATGAAACCTTGTTTAGAGTCCTAGAAACGCCTTGTTAGATGTTTCATAAGTTCGTCAAACTAGTACAAAGCTCATTGAGACACTTATAAGCACTCATATTGCATGAAACTTGGTTTAGAGTCCTAGAAACGCGTTGTTGGACGTTTTATAAGTTCGTAAAACTAGTAAAAAGCTCATTGAGACACTTATAAGCACACATGTTGCATGAAACTTAGTTTAGAGTCCTAGAAACGCGTTGTTAGATGTTTCATAAGTTCGTCAAACTAGTACAAAGCTCATTGAGACACATATAAGCACTCATGTTGCATGAAACTTGGTTTAGAGTTCTAGAAATGCGTTGTTAGATGTTTCATAAATTGGTAAAACTTGTACAAAGCTCATTGAGACACTTATAAGCACTCATGTTGTATGAAACTTGGTTTAGAGTCCTAGACACACCTTGTTAAAAGTTTCATGATTTCGTCAAAATAGTACAAAGCTAATTGAGACACATATAAGCATTCATGTTGCATGAAACTAGGTTTAGAATCCTAGAAACGCGTTGGTAGACGTTTCATAAATTCGTCAAACTTGTACAAAGCTCATTGAGACACTTATAAGTACTCATGTTGCATGAAACTTGGCTTAGAGTCCTAGAAACCGCGTTGTTAGATGTTTCATAAGTTCGTCAAACCATTACAAAGCTCATTGAGACACTTATAAGCACTCATGTTGCATGAAACTTCGTTTAGAGTCCTAGAAACGCGTTGTTAGATGTTTCATAAGTTCGTCAAACTTGTAAAAAGCCCATTGAGACACTTATAAACACTCATGTTGTATGAAACTTGGTTTAGAGTCCTAGAAACCGCGTTGTTAGATGTTTCATAAGTTCGTCAAACTAGTAAAAAGCTCATTTAGACACTTATAAGCACTCATGTTGCATGAAAATTAGTTTAGAGTCCTAGAAACGCGTTGTTAGATGTTTCATAAGTTTGTCAAACTAGTACAAATCTCGTTGAGACACTTATAAGCACTCATGTTGCATGAAACTTGGTTTAGAATCTTAGAAACCGCGTTGTTAGATGTTTCATAAGTTCTTCAAACTACTACAAGCTCATTGAGACACTTATAAGCACTCATGTTGCATAAAACTTGGTTTAGAGTTCTAGAAATGCGTTGTTAGATGTTTCATAAGTTCGTAAAACTTGTACAAAGCTCATTGAGACACTTATAAGTACTCATGTTGCATGAAACTTGGTTTAGAGTCCTAGAAACCGCGTTGTTAGATGTTTCATAAGTTCGTCAAACTAGTACAAAGCTCATTGACTTATAAGTACTCATGTTGCATGAAACTTGGTTTAGAGTCCTAGAAACGCGTTGTTAGATGTTTCATAAGTTTGTCAAACTAGTACAAAGCTCATTGAGACACTTATAAGCACTCATGTTGCATGAAACTTAGTTAGAGTCTTAGAAACCGCGTTCTTAGATGTTTCATTAGTTCGTCAAACTAGTACAAAGCTCATTGAGACACATATAAGCACTCATGTTGCATGAAACCTTGTTTAGAGTCCTAGAAACGCCTTGTTAGATGTTTCATAAGTTCGTCAAACTAGTACAAAGCTCATTGAGACACTTATAAGCACTCATATTGCATGAAACTTGGTTTAGAGTCCTAGAAACGCGCGTTGTTGGACGTTTTATAAGTTCGTAAAACTAGTACAAAGCTCATTGAGACACTTATAAGTACTCATGTTGCATGAAACTTGGTTTAGAGTCCTAGAAACCGCGTTGTTAGATGTTTCATAAGTTCGTCAAACTAGTACAAAGCCCATTGAGACACATATAAGCACTCATGTTGCATGAAACTTGGTTTAGAGTCCTAGAAACGCGTTGTTAGATGTTTCATAAGTTCGTCAAACTAGTACAAAGCTCATTGAGACACTTATAAGCACTCATGTTGCATGAAACTTGGTTTAGAGTCCTAGAAACGCGTTGTTAGATGTTTCATAAGTTCTTCAAACTAGTACAAAGCTCATTGAGACACTTATAAGCACTCATATTGCATGAAACTTGGTTTAGAGTCCTAGAAACGCGTTGTTGGACGTTTTATAAATTCGTAAAACTAGTAAAAAGCTCATTGAGACACTTATAAGCACACATGTTGCATGAAACTTAGTTTAGAGTCCTAGAAACGCGTTGTTAGATGTTTCATAAGTTCGTCAAACTAGTACAAAGCTCATTGAGACACATATAAGCACTCATGTAGCATGAAACTTGGTTTAGAGTTCTAGAAATGCGTTGTTAGATGTTTCATAAATTCGTAAAACTTGTACAAAGCTCATTGAGACACTTATAAGCACTCATGTTGTATGAAACTTGGTTTAGAGTCCTAGACACACCTTGTTAAAAGTTTCATGAGTTCGTCAAAATAGTACAAAGCTAATTGAGACACTTATAAGTACTCATGTTGCATGAAACTTGGCTTAGAGTCCTAGAAACCGCGTTGTTAGATGTTTCATAAGTTCGTCAAACCATTACAAAGCTCATTGAGACACTTATAAGTACTCATGTTGCATGAAACTTGGCTTAGAGTCCTAGAAACCGCGTTGTTAGATGTTTCATAAGTTCGTCAAACCATTACAAAGCTCATTGAGACACTTATAAGCACTCATGTTGCATGAAACTTCGTTTAGAGTCCTAGAAACGCGTTGTTAGATGTTTCATAAGTTCGTCAAACTTGTACAAAGCCCATTGAGACACTTATAAACACTCATGTTGTATGAAACTTGGTTTAGAGTCCTAGAAACCGCGTTGTTAGATGTTTCATAAGTTCGTCAAACTAGTAAAAAGCTCATTGAGACACTTATAAGCACTCATGTTGCATGAAACTTAGTTTAGAGTCCTAGAAACGCGTTGTTAGATGTTTCATAAGTTTGTCAAACTAGTACAAATCTCATTGAGACACTTATAAGCACTCATGTTGCATGAAACTTGGTTTAGAATCTTAGAAACCGCGTTGTTAGATGTTTCATAAGTTCTTCAAACTATTACAAGCTCATTGAGACACTTATAAGCACTCATGTTGCATAAAACTTGGTTTAGAGTTCTAGAAATGCGTTGTTAGATGTTTCATAAGTTCGTAAAACTTGTACAAAGCTCATTGAGACACTTATAAGTACTCATGTTGCATGAAACTTGGTTTAGAGTCCTAGAAACCGCGTTGTTAGATGTTTCATAAGTTCGTCAAACTAGTACAAAGCTCATTGACTTATAAGTACTCATGTTGCATGAAACTTGGTTTAGAGTCCTAGAAACGCGTTGTTAGATGTTTCATAAGTTTGTCAAACTAGTACAAAGCTCATTGAGACACTTATAAGCACTCATGTTGCATCAAACTTCGTTAGAGTCTTAGAAACCGCGTTCTTAGATGTTTCTTAAGTTCGTCAAACTAGTACAAAGCTCATTGAGACACATATAAGCACTCATGTTGCATGAAACCTTGTTTAGAGTCCTAGAAACGCCTTGTTAGATGTTTCATAAGTTCGTCAAACTAGTACAAAGCTCATTGAGACACTTATAAGCACTCATATTGCATGAAACTTGGTTTAGAGTCCTAGAAACGCGTTGTTGGACGTTTTATAAGTTCGTAAAACTAGTACAAAGCTCATTGAGACACTTATAAGTACTCATGTTGCATGAAACTTGGTTTAGAGTCCTAGAAACCGCGTTGTTAGATGTTTCATAAGTTCGTCAAACTAGTACAAAGCCCATTGAGACACATATAAGCACTCATGTTGCATGAAACTTGGTTTAGAGTCCTAGAAACGCGTTGTTAGATGTTTCATAAGTTCGTCAAACTAGTACAAAGCTCATTGAGACACTTATAAGCACTCATGTTGCATGAAACTTGGTTTAGAGTCCTAGAAACGCGTTGTTAGATGTTTCATAAGTTCGTCAAACTAGTACAAAGCTCATTGAGACACTTATAAGCACTCATATTGCTTGAAACTTGGTTTAGAGTCCTAGAAACGCGTTGTTGGACGTTTTATAAATTCGTAAAACTAGTAAAAAGTTCATTGAGACACTTATAAGGACTCATGTTGCATGAAACTTGGTTTAGAGTCCTAGAAACCGCGTTGTTAGATGTTTCATAAGTTCGTCAAACTAGTACAAAGCTCATTGAGACACATATAAGCACTCATGTTGCATGAAATTTGGTTTAGAGTCCTAGAAACGCGTTGTTAGATGTTTCATAAGTTCGTCAAACTAGTACAAAGCTCATTGAGACACTTATAAGCACTCATGTTGCATGAAACTTAGTTTAGAGTCCTAGAAACGCGTTGTTAGATGTTTCATAAGTTCGTCAAACTAGTACAAAGCTCATTGAGACACATATAAGCACTCATGTTGCATGAAACTTGATTTAGAGTTCTAGAATTGTGTTGTTAGATGTTTCATAAGTTCGTAAAACTTGTACAAAGCTCATCGAGACACTTATAAGTACTCATGTTGCATGAAACTTGGTTTAGAGTCCTAGAAACCGTGTTGTTAGATGTTTCATAAGTTCGTCAAACTAGTACAAAGCTCATTGACTTATAAGTACTCATGTTGCATGAAACTTGGTTTAGAGTCCTAGAAACGCGTTGTTAGATGTTTCATAAGTTTGTCAAACTAGTACAAAGCTCATTGAGACACTTATAAGCACTCATGTTGCATGAAACTTCGTTAGAGTCTTAGAAACCGCCTTCTTAGATATTTCATAAGTTCGTCAAACTAGTACAAAGCTCATTGAGACACATATAAGCACTCATGTTGCATGAAACCTTGTTTAGAGTCCTAGAAACGCCTTGTTAGATGTTTCATAAGTTCGTCAAACTAGTACAAAGCTCATTGAGACACTTATAAGCACTCATATTGCATGAAACTTGGTTTAGAGTCCTAGAAACGCGTTGTTGGACGTTTTATAAGTTCGTAAAACTAGTACAAAGCTCATTGAGACACTTATAAGTACTCATGTTGCATGAAACTTGGTTTAGAGTCCTAGAAACCGCGTTGTTAGATGTTTCATAAGTTCGTCAAACTAGTACAAAGCCCATTGAGACACATATAAGCACTCATGTTGCATGAAACTTGGTTTAGAGTCCTAGAAACGCGTTGTTAGATGTTTCATAAGTTCGTCAAACTAGTACAAAGCTCATTGAGACACTTATAAGCACTCATGTTGCATGAAACTTGGTTTAGAGTCCTAGAAACGCGTTGTTAGATGTTTCATAAGTTCGTCAAACTAGTACAAAGCTCATTGAGACACTTATAAGCACTCATATTGCATGAAACTTGGTTTAGAGTCCTAGAAACGCGTTGTTGGACGTTTTATAAATTCGTAAAACTAGTAAAAAGTTCATTGAGACACTTATAAGGACTCATGTTGCATGAAACTTGGTTTAGAGTCCTAGAAACCGCGTTGTTAGATGTTTCATAAGTTCGTCAAACTAGTACAAAGCTCATTGAGACACATATAAGCACTCATGTTGCATGAAATTTGGTTTAGAGTCCTAGAAACGCGTTGTTAGATGTTTCATAAGTTCGTCAAACTAGTACAAAGCTCATTGAGACACTTATAAGCACTCATGTTGCATGAAACTTAGTTTAGAGTCCTAGAAACGCGTTGTTAGATGTTTCATAAGTTCGTCAAACTAGTACAAAGCTCATTGAGACACATATAAGCACTCATGTTGCATGAAACTTGATTTAGAGTTCTAGAATTGTGTTGTTAGATGTTTCATAAGTGATAGGATCCCACCAGGCGGATCTCTCCTCCGGGTAAGGCTAAGCAAGAACGACGGTGGATGAGTAGTGTGGGCGGAGGTGGATGCGGATTACAAGTCAAGAACGGAGCAGCGGATGGGTGGGGAGGAACGTGAGGATGGAATATGAACGACTCAAGCAAGGGATGATATCTCGCTTGATGGATAGAAGAAGCTCTTGTAAGCGTGAAGCTTGGAAGAGATTCGTGCCCGTTCGCCGAGCAAGGAGGAGTCGCAACAAAGAAGAGTTTTGTAAAAGTTTTGACTGACTAACACATTGTGCGGCGCAACCCCTTTTATAGGGAAAACACAAGTTGCTTCTCCTCGTTAGGGTTGCGCAAAGACAAAAAGGAAATTGCAAAAAGGAAATCCGCAAAAAGGAAATCGCGTACAAAGATAAAAAGGAAATTGCAAACGGATAAAACGACGAGTAGTGTTAAGCGCCTCGTCTCTTACGCTCTTCAAACTATGATCACTAAGGGACGACGTGGTGTTCTTCTTGGCCTCGTTAAAACCCGGTGGGAAAAAGAGTGCCAAGCGAGACACCTAGTCCGCTTAGCTTTCATAGCTTGGTCTTGATCGGATTGTCATGCTGAAAACGTTGAAGTAGCTCTTGGCTGCTTCATCCTCCTCCATCATCGTGGTTTGAATGTTTTTGGCTAACTCCTAGCTTTGGATCGCGTAATTGCTCCTTTTGATTCCTCGGTCCGCGATGGTCGGGCGCCGGTATGGTCGATGTCGAGGTGGTCGATGCCGATGTCGATGTGGTCGATGCCGATGTCAATGTGGTCGATGCCGTTGTGTTCGGTGTCGACGCGATCGATGCCGATGTCGAAGCCGTCGTGGTCGATGCCGATGTCCGTTCCCGGCTTCGGGCTCTATGATCACATCATCCCCTCCCTCTTGAAAAGGATTTGTCCTCAAATCCGAATCGCAACATACGGAGACAAATCAGAAACATTAAACGAGTCCGAAATGGAATACTTACCTCGGAGATCAATTTTATAGGCATTGTCGTTGATTCGTTTAGCGACTTGGAATGGACCGTCTATCCTTGGCATGAGCTTAGACTTCCTCTCGGCTGGGAACCGCTCCTTCCTCGGTGTACCCAAACGAGATCGCCTTCTTCAAAAACCACCTTTCTTCGGCCCTTGTTGGCTTGCTCGACGTTCTTGCTTTTGTCTTCTTCTCTATGTTCTCTCTAGCCTTCTCGTGTAGCTTCTTAACCTGCTCGGCTTTCCTCTTGCCATCTAGGCTGGATACCTCACTCAAAGGTAATGCAATTAAATCTAAAGGAGACATCGGATTGAATCCGTAAACTAATTCAAAAGGAGAAAAGGAAGTAGTAGAATGCTTAGCGTGGTTATAAGCGAACTCCACGTGGGGTAGACATTCCTCCCAAGACTTGATGTTGCTTTTCACCAAGGTTCTAAGTAACGTTGATAACGAACGGTTCACCACTTCGGTTTGCCCATCGGTTTGGGGGGTGGCGGGCGGGTGGTGGAGAAGGACAACTTGGTCCCTAGCTTTGCCCACAAGGTTCGCCAAAAATGGCTTAAGAACTTGGTGTCCCGATCCGAAACAATAACGCTAGGCATCCCATGTAGTCTCACCACTTCTCCGAAGAATAGAGTGGCTACCTTGACGGCATCATCGGTCTTGTGACAAGCTATGAAGTGTGCCATCTTGCTAAACCTGTCAACCACTACGAAGATAGAATCTCTACCATTCCTGGTTCGAGGTAAGCCGACAACAAAATCCATCGAAATATCTGTCCAAGGGTGAGAGGGAATGGGTAAGGGAGTGTACAAACCGTGAGGTTGCACCTTACTCTTGGCATGCTTACATGTCGCACATCTCGAACATACTTTCTCTACATCTTTCTTCATGTTCGGCCAATAGAAATAGGCTTGGAGGCTGGCAAGTGTTTTCATAACGCCGAAGTGTCCGGCCATCCTCCTCCGTGAGCTTCTCGGACAAGCAGCTCTCTCTCACCGATCCGCTGGGTATGCACAACCGATGGTGGAAAAACAAGTAGCCGTCCTGTCTATAATAACTCTCAAAGGCAAATTTAGCACATCTCAAGTAATATGTTCCAAAATCAGCATCGAACCATATAAATCTTTGAGCAATTCAAAACCTATGAGTTTGGATCTTAATTTGGCTATTATAGAATACCTCCGGACAATGCGTCGGCAACGACATTGTCCTTACCTTTCTTGTACTTGATGACGTAGGGGAAATGTCTCAATGAATTCTATCCAGCGACCATGCCTCTTGTTCAACTTTTGTTGTCCCTTTAAGTGTTTGAGAGACTCATGGTCCGTGTGGATAACGAACTCCTTGGGCCATAGGTAATGTTGCCACGTCGTAAAGCCCTCACCAACGCATACAACTCTTTATCATAGGTGGGGTAGTTCAATGTGGCTCCTCCTAACTTCTCGCTAAAGTAAGCAATGGGCTTGTTATCCTGCATAAGAACCGCACCGATGCCTACACCAGAAGCGTCGCACTCAATCTCAAAAGTTTTTAAAAAGTTAGGAAGCATAAGTAAGGGAGAGTTGATAAGCTTCTCTTTGAGGCACTGAAAGGCCTGGTCTTGTGCTTCTCCCCACTTGAAGCCAACGTCCTTCTTGATGACTTCGGTTAAAGGGGCCGCAATGGTACTAAAGTCTTTGACGAAGCGCCTATAGAAGCCGGCTAGTCCATGGAAGCTCCGGACTTCTCCTACGGTGGTAGGTGTGGGCCATTCTTTGATTGCCTTGACCTTCCCTTCATCGACCCTAACTCCTTCGTACTCACAACAAAACCTAGGAAAACAATTTCTTTAGTGCAAAAAGTACACTTATCAATGTTAGCAAAAAGGTTCTCCTTCCTTAGGACGTCAAGTACGGCTCGGACGTGGGCAATGTGCTCGTCTAGGCTCCGGCTGAAGATTAAGATATCATCGAAATACACCACCACGAAGACACCTATAAAAGACCTCAAAACATGGTTCATTAGCCTCATAAAAAGTGCTAGGCGCATTAGTAAGGCCGAAGGGCATAACAAGCCACTCATATAGTCCTTGTTTGGTTTTGAATGCCCGTTTTCCACTCGTCACCCTCCTTCATCCTAATCCGATGGTAACCACTCTTAAGATCAATCTTAGAGAACACGTTAGAACCACACAATTCGTCTAACATATCATCTAATCTAGGAATAGGGTGGCGATACTTCACCGTGATGTTGTTGATGGCTCGGCGGTCAACACACATGCGCCATGATCCGTCCTTCTTGGGCACAAGCAGCACGGGCACCGCACACGGACTCATGCTCTCTCGGATATGGCCTTTGCTCATTAGTTCCTCAACTTGTTTCGTAGTTCCTTGGTCTCCACCGGATTAGTCCTATAGGCGGGTCGGGTTTGGAAGCGCCGAGCCAGGGACTAGGTCAATTTGGTGCTCAATGCCTCGGATCGGTGGCAAGCCAGGTGGTATCTCCTGAGGAAAAACGTCACTATAGTCCTGCAACAGCTGGGCAAAAATCACTAGGAAGATCCTGTGGAGGGTTAGTGCTAACAAGGCTCTCCTTATATATAAACAACAAGATAGACGTATTTAAAGTGAGGATCCGAGAAACTTCTCTTTGGTTGATGTAAAGGTTGGCGGTTGGCGTGGGTGCATGCTCTTTCTCCTCCTTGAGCTTGAGATAGAGCTGATCTTGATACACTTCACTTGGCGTGAGGGGAGCAAGGATGATTTTCCGGCCCTTGAACTCAAAGGAGTGCTTGTTGGTGTAACCGTCATGGAATACTCTACGGTCGGATTGCCACGGTCTACCCAACGGTATGTGGCTGGAGCACATGGGTATCACATCGCAAAGAACCTCATCCTCGTACTTGCCAATGGAAAAGGATAATCGGACTTGGCGAGTTACCGTTAAGGCACCACTTTCATTCAGCCATTGCGGCTTGTATGGGCGCGGATGGGACAAGGTTTCTATGCTCAATTTCGAACCATGGTTTCGCTAGCTGCATTAGTACAACTTCCACCGTCTATGATGAGACTACACACCTTGCCCTTCACAATGCACCGGGTGTGGAATAGGTGGTCTCTTTGTACTAGTTCCTCCGGTTGGTTCCGTACGCTCAAGGTTCTCCGTGCAACCAGCATCTCCCCAATGGCGCTACTTCCTCTTCCTCTTCTTCGGGGTCAGAATCGGACTCTTGGGGCACTACTTCTCCATTGTCCAGAATCATGAATACCTTCTTATTGGGACAATCCCTTGAGTAGTGGCCCATACCTTGGCACCTAAAACACCTAACGTTGCTGGAGGAGGCGTTGCTTCGCTCTTAGGATCATACTTGACCTCTTCCTTAACCGTGGTGGTAGGCTTGATGTCCTTAGAGAAAGGTGGCCGAGAAGGTGTAAAGTCCTTGGGTTTGCTTGGCGTGGAGGGGAAGCTAGGTTTAGCGTATCTTCTCTTGTTCCGGGTCTCCACTAGTTCGGCCTTTGTGCACAAGTTCCTCAAGGTCAACATAGGTCCGGAGCTCCACTTTGTCCTGAATGTCTCCATGAGTCCACCGATGAACCGTGCCATGGTCACTTCCTCATCTTCCTCTACCGGCTCGGATAAGGAGAGTTTCCATCTCTTGAAAGTAGTCTCGGACTGTGGTGGACCCTTGGGTGAGTTTTCTCAACTTGTTTAGTACTTCCCCGTGGTAATGACTCGGCACAAACCTTTTTCTCAAGTGGGTAGTAAGTTGGTGCCATGTGGTGATGGGTAGCTCATTATGGCGGTTCCGGGTAGTGCGAGCTGATCCCACCACAGGAGTGCATACTCACCGAATTCGAGACCGCTATCTTTACCTTGTTGGAGGCGTAGGTATCGTGGCACAAGAAGCCGGACTCCATCTTCCGTTCCCGTCAAGGTAGGCCTCCGGGTCATTCTTGCCGAGAAAGGCGGGGAACTTGGCCTTGATATGCTTCAGTTGTTGGTTCTCCGAGTCTCTTGGGTCGTCTTTGTCTCGTCTCTCACGCCTCCGGCTTCGCCTACTACGGTCCGAGACGTTGACGCCATAATACTCATCGCTAGAGCCGATGTAGACGCGTTGCCCGGCTATGGTTTGGGTAGGTCGGCGTGAGGCGGTGTGTGTCCTATGCCCGGGAGCTCTGTCCTCTGGTTCGCTCAGCCTCGCCGTGTTCCCGTTGCCGTGGTACCCTCTGCTCTTTGGCTGCGTTGGTTGGACGGAGGTTGCGGATTGCCTGGAGTCTAGATGTACCGGCAACGCCTTTGCCTTTGCAAATCCGCATGGCATCGGAGGGAGTTGGCGTTGACCCACCCTCAGAATCCGAGGTTGCCCTGATGGCCTCCCTAGCTTGTTTCTCACGTTCCAAGGTGAGCTGTTGAGAAATTTGTTGGGGAAGTAGTTGGGTCATGGCCTCGGTTACTTGGGCCGCTATAAGTTTCTTGAGGTCATCGAGCGCCTCCGGTGATAGGGCCATGGTACCTGTTACACAGACAAGTAACTAGCAGTAAGTAGTTCACAAAATAGCCAACAAATAGAACTCTACGCCGCACACACACAAGGATACACGCGTGATAAACAAGAAAGGAAAACAAGGACACGGCTTGAAAAAAAAAAAAAAAAAAAAAGGAAATCGTTATGTTTTAAGTAAAACGAGCGTTTTAGCAAAAAGGAAATCGCAATAACACGTTTTGAAAGATGCGATTAGGTTTTCAAAGATCTAAACCTATTACTACCGCCGCAAGTTGACAAACATCAAGAACACAAAGATCAACACATAACTTGTTTATACTAGCAACAATCCTATGCCAAACAACGACGGGTTCAAACAAACAGGTTCGAGATTGTGATACTTTGAAAAGACAAAAGGGAAAGAACGACTCAGCCTTTTGGTACAGAGGCGGCTCGATACCGATGATAGGATCCCACCAGCGGATCTCTCCTCCGGGTAAGGCTAAGCAAGAACGACGGTGGATGAGTAGTGTGGGCGGAGGTGGATGCGGATTACAAGTCAAGAACGGAGCAGCGGATGGGTGGGGAGGAACGTGAGGATGGAATATGAACGACTCAAGCAAGGGATGATATCTCGCTTGATGGATAGAAGAAGCTCTTGTAAGCGTGAAGCTTGGAAGAGATTCGTGCCCGTTCGCCGAGCAAGGAGGAGTCGCAACAAAGAAGAGTTTTGTAAAAGTTTTGACTGACTAACACATTGTGCGGCGCAACCCCTTTTATAGGGAAAACACAAGTTGCTTCTCCTCGTTAGGGTTGCGCAAAGACAAAAAGGAAATTGCAAAAAGGAAATCCGCAAAAAGGAAATCGCGTACAAAGATAAAAAGGAAATTGCAAACGGATAAAACGACGAGTAGTGTTAAGCGCCTCGTCTCTTACGCTCTTCAAACTATGATCACTAAGGGACGACGTGGTGTTCTTCTTGGCCTCGTTAAAACCCGGTGGGAAAAAGAGTGCCAAGCGAGACACCTAGTCCGCTTAGCTTTCATAGCTTGGTCTTGATCGGATTGTCGTGCCGAAAACGTTGAAGTAGCTCTTGGCTGCTTCATCCTCCTCCATCATCGTGGTTTGAATGTTTTTGGCTAACTCCCTAGCTTTGGATCGCGTAATTGCTCCTTTTGATTCCTCGGTCCGCGATGGTCGGGCGCCGGTATGGTCGATGTCGAGGTGGTCGATGCCGATGTCGATGTGGTCGATGCCGATGTCAATGTGGTCGATGCCGTTGTGTTCGGTGTCGACGCGATCGATGCCGATGTCGAAGCCGTCGTGGTCGATGCCGATGTCCGTTCCAGGCTTCGGCTCTATGATCACATCAATAAGTTCGTAAAACTTGTACAAAGCTCATTGAGACACTTATAAGTACTCATGTTGCATGAAACTTGGTTTAGAGTCCTAGAAACCGTGTTGTTAGATGTTTCATAAGTTCGTCAAACTAGTACAAAGCTCATTGACTTATAAGTACTCATGTTGCATGAAACTTGGTTTAGAGTCCTAGAAACGCGTTGTTAGATGTTTCATAAGTTTGTCAAACTAGTACAAAGCTCATTGAGACACTTATAAGCACTCATGTTGCATGAAACTTCGTTAGAGTCTTAGAAACCGCCTTCTTAGATATTTCATAAGTTCGTCAAACTAGTACAAAGCTCATTGAGACACATATAAGCACTCATGTTGCATGAAACCTTGTTTAGAGTCCTAGAAACGCCTTGTTAGATGTTTCATAAGTTCGTCAAACTAGTACAAAGCTCATTGAGACACTTATAAGCACTCATATTGCATGAAACTTGGTTTAGAGTCCTAGAAACGCGTTGTTGGACGTTTTATAAGTTCGTAAAACTAGTACAAAGCTCATTGAGACACTTATAAGTACTCATGTTGCATGAAACTTGGTTTAGAGTCCTAGAAACCGCGTTGTTAGATGTTTCATAAGTTCGTCAAACTAGTACAAAGCCCATTGAGACACATATAAGCACTCATGTTGCATGAAACTTGGTTTAGAGTCCTAGAAACGCGTTGTTAGATGTTTCATAAGTTCGTCAAACTAGTACAAAGCTCATTGAGACACTTATAAGCACTCATGTTGCATGAAACTTGGTTTAGAGTCCTAGAAACGCGTTGTTAGATGTTTCATAAGTTCGTCAAACTAGTACAAAGCTCATTGAGACACTTATAAGCACTCATATTGCATGAAACTTGGTTTAGAGTCCTAGAAACGCGTTGTTGGACGTTTTATAAATTCGTAAAACTAGTAAAAAGTTCATTGAGACACTTATAAGGACTCATGTTGCATGAAACTTGGTTTAGAGTCCTAGAAACCGCGTTGTTAGATGTTTCATAAGTTCGTCAAACTAGTACAAAGCTCATTGAGACACATATAAGCACTCATGTTGCATGAAATTTGGTTTAGAGTCCTAGAAACGCGTTGTTAGATGTTTCATAAGTTCGTCAAACTAGTACAAAGCTCATTGAGACACTTATAAGCACTCATGTTGCATGAAACTTGGTTTAGAGTTCTAGAAATGCGTTGTTAGATGTTTCATAAGTTCGTCAAACTAGTACAAAGCTCATTGAGACACATATAAGCACTCATGTTGCATGAAATTTGGTTTAGAGTCCTAGAAACGCGTTGTTAGATGTTTCATAAGTTCGTCAAACTAGTACAAAGCTCATTGAGACACATATAAGCACTCATGTTGCATGAAATTTGGTTTAGAGTTCTAGAAATGCGTTGTTAGATGTTTCATAAGTTCGTAAAACTTGTACAAAGCTCATTGAGACACTTATAAGTACTCATGTTGCATGAAACTTGGTTTAGAGTCCTAGAAACCGTGTTGTTAGATGTTTCATAAGTTCGTCAAACTAGTACAAAGCTCATTGACTTATAAGTACTCATGTTGCATGAAACTTGGTTTAGAGTCCTAGAAACGCGTTGTTAGATGTTTCATAAGTTTGTCAAACTAGTACAAAGCTCATTGAGACACTTATAAGCACTCATGTTGCATGAAACTTCGTTAGAGTCTTAGAAACCGCGTTCTTAGATATTTCATAAGTTCGTCAAACTAGTACAAAGCTCATTGAGACACATATAAGCACTCATGTTGCATGAAACTTGGTTTAGAGTCCTAGAAACACGTTGTTAGATGTTTCATAAGTTCGTCAAACTAGTACAAAGCTCATTGAGACACTTATAAGCACTCATATTGCATGAAACTTGGTTTAGAGTCCTAGAAACGCGTTGTTGGACGTTTTATAAGTTCGTAAAACTAGTACAAAGCTCATTGAGACACTTATAAGCACTCATGTTGAATGAAACTTGTTTTAGAATCCTAGAAATGCGTTGTTTGATGTTTCATAAGTTCGTAAAACTTGTACAAAGCTCATTGAGACACTTATAAGCACTCATGTTGTATGAAACTTGGTTTAGAGTCCTAGAAACGCCTTGTTAAAAGTTTCATGAGTTCGTCAAAATAGTACAAAGCTAATTGAGACACTTATAAGTATTCATGTTGCATGAAACTTGGTTTAAAATCCTGGAAACGCGTTGGTAGACGTTTCATAAATTCGTCAAACTTGTACAAAGCTCATTGAGACACTTATAAGTACTCATGTTGCATGAAACTTGGCTTAGAGTCCTAGAAACCGCGTTGTTAGATGTTTCATAAGTTCGTCAAACCATTACAAAGCTCATTGAGACACTTATAAGCACTCATGTTGCATGAAACTTCGTTTAGAGTCCTAGAAACGCGTTGTTAGATGTTTCATAAGTTCGTCAAACTTGTACAAAGCCCATTGAGACACTTATAAACACTCATGTTGTATGAAACTTGGTTTAGAGTCCTAGAAACCGCGTTGTTAGATGTTTCATAAGTTCGTCAAACTAGTACAAAGCTCATTGAGACACTTATAAGCACTCATGTTGCATGAAACTTGGTTTAGAGTCCTAGAAACGCGTTGTTAGATGTTTCATAAGTTCGTCAAACTTGTACAAAGCTCATTGAGACACTTATAAGCACTCATGTTGCATGAAACTTGGTTTAGAGTCCTAGAAACGCGTTGTTAGATGTTTCATAAGTTTGCCAAACTAGTACAAAGCTCATTGAGACAATTATAAGCAATCATGTTGTATGAAACTTGGTTTAGAGACCTAGAAACGCGTTGTTAGATGTTTCATAAGTTCGTAAAACTTGTACAAAGCTCATTGAGACACTTATAAGCACTCATGTTGAATTACACTTGGTTTAGACTCCTAGAAACGCGTTGTTAGATGTTTCATAAGTTCGTCAAACTAGTAAAAAGCTCATTGAGACACTTATAAGCACTCATGTTGCATGAAACTTGGTTTAGAGTCCTAGAAACGCGTTGTTAGATGTTTCATAAGTTTGTCAAACTAGTAAAAATCTCATTGAGACACTTATAAGCACTCATGTTGCATGAAACTTGGTTTAGAATCTTTGAAACCGCGTTTTTAGATGTTTCATAAGTTCTTCAAACTAGTACAAAGCTCATAAGCACTCATGTTGCATGAAACTTGGTTTAGAGTTCTAGAAATGCGTTGTTAGATGTTTCATAAGTTCGTAAAACTTGTACAAAGCTCATTGAGACACTTATAAGTACTCATGTTGCATGAAACTTGGTTTAGAGTCCTAGAAACCGCGTTGTTAGATGTTTCATAAGTTCGTCAAACTAGTACAAAGCTCATTGACTTATAAGTACTCATGTTGCATGAAACTTGGTTTAGAGTCCTAGAAACGCGTTGTTAGATGTTTCATAAGTTTGTCAACCTAGTACAAAGCTCATTGAGACACTTATAAGCACTCATGTTGCATGAAACTTCGTTAGAGTCTTAGAAACCGCGTTCTTAGATGTTTCATAAGTTCGTCAAACTAGTACAAAGCTCATTGAGACACATATAAGCACTCATGTTGCATGAAACCTTGTTTAGAGTCCTAGAAACACCTTTTTAGATGTTTCATAAGTTCGTCAAACTAGTACAAAGCTCATTGAGATACTTATAAGCACTCATATTGCATGAAACTTGGTTTAGAGTCCTAGAAACGCGTTGTTGGACGTTTTATAAGTTCGTAAAACTAGTACAAAGCTCATTGAGACACTTATAAGCACTCATGTTGAATGAAACTTGTTTTAGAGTCCTAGAAATGCGTTGTTAGATGTTTCATAAGTTCGTAAAACTTGTACAAAGCTCATTGAGACGCTTATAAGCACTCATGTTGTATGAAACTTGGTTTAGAGTCCTAGAAACGCCTTGTTAAAAGTTTCATGAGTTCGTCAAAATAGTACAAAGCTAATTGAGACACTTATAAGCATTCATGTTGCATGAAACTTTTTTTAGAATCCTAGAAACGCGTTGGTAGACGTTTCATAAATTCGTCAAACTTGTACAAAGCTCATTGAGACACTTATAAGTACTCATGTTGCATGAAACTTGGCTTAGAGTCCTAGAAACCGCGTTGTTAGATGTTTCATAAGTTCGTCAAACCATTACAAAGCTCATTGAGACACTTATAAGCACTCATGTTGCATGAAACTTCGTTTAGAGTCCTAGAAACCGCGTTGTTAGATGTTTCATAAGTTCGTCAGACTAGTACAAAGCTCATTGAGACACATATAAGCACTTATGTTGCATGAAACTTGGTTTAGAGTCCTAGAAACCACGTTGTTAGCTGTTTCATATGTTCGTCAAACTTGTACAAAGCTCATTGAGACACTTATAAGCACTCATGTTGTATGAAACTTGGTTTAGAGTCCTAAAAACTCGTTGTTAGACGTTTCATAAGTTCGTCAAACTAGTACAAACCTCATTGACACACTTATAAGCACTCATGTTGCATGAAACTTGGTTTAGAGTCCTAGAAACGCGTTGTTAGATATTTCATAAGTTCGTCAAACTTGTACAAATCCCATTGAGACACTTATAACCACTCATGTTGTATGAAACTTGGTTTAGAGTCCTAGAAATTGCATTGTTAGATGTTTCATAAGTTCGTTAAACAAGTACAAAGCTCATTGACACATTTATAAGCACTCATGTTGCATGAAACTTGGTTTAGAGTCCTAGAGACGCGTTGTTAGATGTTTCATAAGTTCGTCAAACTTGTACAAAGATCATTGAGACACTTATAAGCACTCATGTTGCATGAAACTTGGTTTAGAGTCCTTGAAACGCGTTGTTAGATGTTTCATAAGTTCTTCAAACTAGTACAAAGCTCATTGAGACACTTATAAGCACTCATGTTGCATGAAACTTAGTTTAGAGTCCTAGAAACGCGTTGTTAGATGTTTCATAAGTTTGTAAAACTTGTACAAAGCTCATTGAGACACTTATAAGTACTCATGTTGCATGAAACTTGGTTTAGAGTCCTAGAAACCGCGTTGTTAGATGTTTCATAAGTTCGTCAAACTAGTACAAAGCTCATTTATAAGTACTCATGTTGCATGAAACTTGGTTTAGAGTCCTAGAAACGCGTTGTTGGATGTTTCATAAGTTTGTCAAACAAGTACAAAGCTCATTGAGACACTTATAAGCACTCATGTTGCATGAAACTTCGTTAGAGTCTTAGAAACCGCGTTCTTAGATGTTTCATAAGTTCGTCAAACTAGTACAAAGCTCATTGAGACACATATAAGCACTCATGTTGCATGAAACTTGGTTTAGAGTCCTAGAAACGCGTTGTTAGATGTTTCATAAGTTCGTCAAACTAGTACAATGCTCATTGAGACACTTCTCGCTTGGTACTCTTTCCCACTGGGTTTTAACGAGGCCAAGAAGAACACTACGTCGTCCATTAGCCACCATAGCTTGAAGAGTGTGTTAAAGCAAGGCACTTCCACTACTTGCTTATTTATCCGCAATTTCCTCTCTTCTTAAGGATTTCCATTTTCTTGATACTCGGTTGCGATTTCCTTTTCTTTGTGATTTCCTTTTTTCTTAAAACGCGTGAAGCCCTAAAGGAAGCAACTTGTGCTTACCTATATAAGCTTCACGCCGCACTACCTTGTCTCTCAGCAAACTTCTTAATACAAAACATAACCTAAAGGTTTTCGCCTCTTTGATCTTGTGAAGAGATCGGTTCCCTTTGATCTTGTGAAGAGATCTGTTGTTCTCCTTGCGCAACCGCCGTTGGAGAGAACTTCTTGTAGAAAAGTATAGATCTTGTGTTTAGCGAGTACTTAGTAAGAGATTAAGAGAAGAGATTAAAGAGTATGAAGGAAAATGTATTAGGAGAATAAGAGGAAACTTGTTCCCTTAATTTACAAATATGAGCCGATACATGTATATAAAGAGAAAGCATAAGAGAGATCTAGAAAGGAGCCGTTAAATGATAAGGGAAAGCGTGTGTAGTCAAGATCTACTTTTGCCCACACGTATCCGGTCTTCATGTACGGATCCAATGAGCTCTTGACCACATGCGCGTAAGAATGCGCGGGCTGCCAGGCTGGTACGTGGATACGGTTTTGTCGCCTACCGGCTCCAATATAGCCGTTATCCTCTTTATCACCCTAGCGCTTATCACACTTCTTCTTATCACGTCTTCTTATCTTTTCTTATCTTTTACCTCTTATCACCTTTTGGCTCTTATCATATCATATTTGGTTGCCTTAGACTTTACCGTTGCCCATTGCTTCTTGGTCACGGTATCCATCTTTTACCGCCAAATATGTTGTTGCTCATATATTCTCAACACTCCCCCTCAAGCTTAGCCGTGGGGAATGGCTAAGCTTGGAAACCTCCTATCTAGCCTCGTTAAAACCTTAACAAGTAAAACCTCTTGGGATAAAAACTTGTTAAGGGAAAAGAGTACTAGATGTTTCGGTTTAGGGTCTTTATTGCTTGATGAGGTTGGTGAGTCCCATCTTGGAGTGGATGAACTCACAAACCTTGGTGCTTGCAGCTTTTGTAAAGATATCAGCCAATTGGTCTTCACTCTTTGTGTAGCATGGAAGGATGATCTTCTTTACCATAGCTTCCCGGACTTTGTGGCAATCGACTTCCACATGTTTGGTTCTCTCATGAAACACCGAGTTAGATGCAAGGCTAATTGCTGATTTGTTGTCGGCATGCATGATCATAGGCGTCTTGACTTCAATTCCCAAATCCGTAACCAAAGCCTTGAGCCAAATTAACTCTTGAGTTAACTTCCTCATTGCTCTATACTCGACTCGGTTGTTGAACAAGAGACCACCTTTTGTTTCTTGCTCTTCCAAGTTACCAAGTTGCCTCCTATGAACGTGCGGTACCCGGTGGTAGATCTTCTATCTCCTCTCGTCTCCTGCCCATAGCCCACTGCATCACAATAGCCCACAATGTTCTGTGTTCTTGTTGCATCCCATCCAAACTCCTTGTCCCGGTGCACCTTTGAGATATCTTAGGACTCTATCAACCAGATTCCAATGATGGTTCTTTGGCTTCGCATGTGTTGTGATACCCGATTCACAAAGAAACATATATCGAGTCTTGTAATGGTAAGGTAAATCAGCTTACCCACTAGTCTCCGATATTGTTTTGGATCCTTGTACGGCTCGTCTTCAAACTCCCCTTTTCGGATATCCTTGTGGTTCTCTTCTAAGGGAGTCTTTGCAGCCTTGGATCCAAGTTTCCCTGTTTCAACCAAAAGATCAAGAGTATATTTTCTTTGGGATAGGAAGAGGCCTTCCTTAGACCTGCAAACTTCTATTCCAAGAAAGTATTTAAGCTCACCAAGGTCTTTTATATCAAAAATAGACTTTAATTGAGCTTTGGTAGCTTCTACCCTTACCTTGTCATCCCCCGTGATGATTATATCATCAACATACACGAGGATGACTACTATACCTGTTCGGCGCTTGCTTGTGAACAAGGTGTGGTCAGATTCGATTTCTTGAATCCCTGGTCTAGGAGGGTGGTGCTCAGTTTGTGATACCAAGCCCTAGGAGATTGCTTTAGACCGTATATAGCTTTCTTCAATCTCGAACCTTGCCCGGAGTGATTTCGTTAACTACACCGAAGGAGGTGTCATGTAGACTTCATCTTCTAGTTCACCTTGTAAGAATGCATTCTTCACGTCCATTTGCCATAGATCCCATTCCAGATTTGTGGCTATTGAGAAGATCACTCTTACCGTATGTAGCTTGGCAACAGGGGCAAAGGTTTCAAGGTAGTCTTCTCCATAGGTTTGGGTAAACCCTCTAGCAACTAACCGAGCCTTATGCCTTTCTATGTCTCCATTGCTCTTATACTTGATGGTGAACACATATCTAGAGCTAACCGTTCTCTTGCCTTGAGGAAGATCTGCTTCTTCCCAAGTTTCATTGAGTTCCATTGCTCTGTCTTCTTCCTCTACTCGCCTTAATCCACACATCATGCTCCATAGCTTCTTCATATGTCTTTGGTATCCAGTTCTCATCCATCTTGGCCATAAAGACTTGATGTTCTTGAGGAAAGGAACTCATGCCGCATACTGCTTGGATAGGATGTGCCACAGCTTGATTGTTGAAATAGACTCTTGTATTAACCCAATTTGATGGTGGATTTCTGATTCTAGTACTTCTTCTTAACGGTTGTACTTGTTCTTCTTCCACCTCATGAACCGGGCTTTGATCATGACCTGAATCAACCACTTGCTCTTCTTGGCTTTCATGTGTTGATTCTTGATTCTCCCCCTCATGATCAAGATGGGGTTCTTGTGTTTCTTCATCACTTGGAAGGTTGTTTAGACCTAGATCTTCCATTAGGTTCTTGAGGGATGTTGCTCTGTCTTGGGCTGAAGTGGGTAGATCCTTGATGCTCTCCCAATTCTTAGCCTCAAAGTAGCCTTGCCCCTCAATGAACTTTACATCTCTTGAGATGAATACTCTTCTTCTCTCCGGTATGTAACACTTGTAGCCCTTTTGTGTAGTTGAGTACCCAATGAAAACCCCCTTTAAGCTCTTTGCATCTAATTTGTTCCTTTGTTCCCCTGGAATCGAACAAAACACACACAACCAAACACGCGTAAGTAAGAGATATTAGGCTTAATCTTGTTTAATACCTCAAACGGAGATGCATCAAGTAGAACTTGTGTAGGAGTTCTATTGATCAAATAACAAGCTGATGTAACCGCATCCCCCCAAAATCTCTTTGGTACATTGGTGTGGAACATCATGGATCTTGCCACCTCCATGAGATGCCTATTCTTCCTCTCGGCTACGCCATTTTGTTGTGGTGTGTATGGGCAACTTGTTTGATGCACAATCCCTTGTTTAGCTAGATAGTCTTTGAACATATGTCCTGTATACTCTCCACCATTATCTGTCCCGAAAAACTTTATCTTGGCATTATAATGGTTAGATGCATAGTTTTGAAAATTTTTGAATGCATCTAGGACTCTATCTTTTGATGGTAATAAGGTTATCCAAGTGAATTTGGACTTCTCATCTATGAAAGTCACAAAGTATTTATGGTTCTCTCTAGATGTGCAAGGAGAAGTCCATACATCCGAGTGAATAAGATCAAAACAGGATTCATAAACTTTTGAAGATTTTTGAAAAACAGTTTTGCAATGTTTACCAAGGATGCAAGATTCACATGTTTTATTATCAAAAGAGACAAGAGGCAACATTAATTTGAGAGCTCTAGAATTTGGATGTCCTAATCTAGCATGCCATAAAACATTATTTGCCTCGGCTAAAACAGAATTGAAAGCAAAAGATAGTTGAGAGCTTGGGTTGTCATCAAGAACGTATAGATCCCCTTTGGTGCTCCCTTTACCAATGATTCTCTTAGTATCAATATCCTGAAAAACAACATTGTTAGGCCCAAAGATAACATGGCAATTCAAGTCATTAGCAATTCTTTTCACGGAGAGGAGGTTAGATGTGAACTTAGGCATATAAAGTGCTTCCATGTTATTATTGAACATCCTAAGGTTACCTAGTCCTTCTATTGGAACCTTATCTCCATTTGCTACAATAACATTGCCTAGTACCGGTTTAACATTGTTGATATATTTCAGGTTACTAATCATATGGTGTGAAGCACCGAGTCAACCACTATTGGATTACTACTATGCGCATTTAAAGAGTAAGAAGTCATACCGGACCCCTTAAGGGCCTTAATTAGAGCGTCTAGGTCAGATTTCTTGACATATTCATCGGCAAAAGGGACCACGGCCAGGGCTTCTTCGTTCTTGCCTTGGCTTGATGTGCTTCCTTCTTGAGCCGGCTCGTCTTGAGAGTAGTTGGCTTTGGAATCCTTGAACTTGCTCGGCTTGAGATGGGGATGTAAGATCCAGCATTTGTCTTTGACATGCCCCTTCTTCTTGCAATGCTCGCAAATCATGGCCTTCCTCTCATCACTTGGCTTGAACACCGCCTTGTTGGCCAACACTATCTCCTTTTTGCCACCGAACAACTCATTAGAGCCTTGTTCACGTTGAAGTTGTGAGCATACTGTCTCTAGGGACGGTAGAGAGTCGGATCTAAGAAGGTGCCTTATCAGCTCCTTGTAGCTTGGATTCAAGGTCAAGAGAAGTCCAAAGACTTTATCTTGCTCTTTCCTCTCGGCTAGAACCTTTGCGTCTATAGTACTTGGTCTTAGCATCTCCAGCTCGCCCATAGAGCACGAAATTTACCAAAGTGTTGAGTAAATTCAGTGTCTTCTTGGTTAAGATCTGTGAGTGCCTTCTTAACTTCATAGACGCGGCTTAGATTCGAGATATTTCCATACACCGTTTGGAGAGTGTCCCATAACTCTTTTGCGGTCTCACAATAGGAGTAAGCTTCTAGTATTGGCGGATCTAGTGAGTGTTGGATGATTCCTAGAACTTTTTGATCTTCTTGGAACCATTTAGCTTCTTCTTTGGCAGTAGCATCATCTTCGCTTGCTGTTTGAGCCGAATCTATTGGAGCTCTTGCGGTAAGAACATGACTCCAAAGTCCTCGGCTACATAAAGCGGTCTTGATGGTTCTTGTCCAAAGGAGGTAATTTATCCCCTTAAGAGTCACCGTGGCTTGATAAAGCTTCAAGCTTTCTTTAGATTCATCCATGGTGAAGCGGTTTTGAAGGGAGAAAAAGATATTTAATGAGAAAAGAGGCGATTTTGAACCTTGTGAGGGTACAAAACCGAGAGTATGTGAAGAAAAGAGGTAGCTTTAAGCTTGTGAATGCTTAAAGATACGAGAATAAGATGCGGAATAGAGAGATTAGGAGCTATTACGCTCCGATACCATGTAGAAAAGTATAGATCTTGTGTTTAGCGAGTACTTAGTAAGAGATTAAGAGAAGAGATTAAAGAGTATGAAGGAAAATGTATTAGGAGAATAAGAGGAAACTTGTTCCCTTAATTTACAAATATGAGCCGATACATGTATATAAAGAGAAAGCATAAGAGAGATCTAGAAAGGAGCCGTTAAATGATAAGGAAAGCGTGTGTAGTCAAGATCTACTTTTGCCCACACGTATCCGGTCTTCATGTACGGATCCAATGAGCTCTTGACCACATGCGCGTAAGAATGCGCGGCTGCCGTGCTGGTACGTGGATACGGTTTTGTCGCCTACCGGCTCCAATATAGCCGTTATCCTCTTTATCACCCTAGCGCTTATCACACTTCTTCTTATCACGTCTTCTTATCTTTTCTTATCTTTTACCTCTTATCACCTTTTGGCTCTTATCATATCATATTTGGTTGCCTTAGACTTTACCGTTGCCCATTGCTTCTTGGTCACGGTATCCATCTTTTACCGCCAAATATGTTGTTGCTCATATATTCTCAACACTTCTAACCCTTGCTAAGCCTCATCAACGCTTACCAAGTTTCCGCCACCAACGTTATCTCTTTTCCTCCATCCACCACTGTAGCTTCGTTCGCCTCGTTCCTCTATTAACCACTCAAATCTTATCCATCCAGCACCCGCATAGTTCAACCTCTTTTGGAGAGCCGATCCCTTAGGCCGATCGTATCATTAGATGTTTCATAAGTTCGTCAAACTTGGAAAAAGCTCATTGAGACACTTATAAGCACTCATGTTGTATGAAACTTGGTTTAGAGTCCTAGAAACGCATTGTTAGATGTTTCATAAGTTCGTCAAACTAGTACAAAGCTCATTGAGACACTTATAAGCACTCATGTTGCATGAAACTTGGTTTAGAGTCCTAGAAACGCGTTGTTAGATGTTTCATAAGTTCGTCAAACTAGTACAAACCTCATTCAGACACTTATAAGCACTCATGTTGAATGAAACTTGGTTTAGAGTCCTAGAAACGCGTTGTTAGATGTTTCATAAGTTCGTCAAACTTGTACAAAGCTCATTTAGACGCTTATAAGCACTCATGTTGCATGAAACTTCGTTTAGAGTTTTAGCAACCGCGTTGTTAGATGTTTCATAAGTTCGTCAAACTAGTAAAAAGCTCATTGAGACACTTATAAGCACTCATGTTGCATGAAACTTCGTTTAGAGTCTTAGAAACAGCGTTGTTAGATGTTTCATAAGTTCGTCAAACTAGTACAAAGCTCATTGAGACACATATAAGCACTCATGTTGCATGAAACTTGGTTTAGAGTCCTAGAAACGCCTTGTTAGATGTTTCATAAGTTCGTCAAACTAGTACAAAGCTCATTGAGACACTTATAAGCAGTCATGTTGTATGAAACTTGGTTTAGAGTCCTAGAAACGCGTTGTTATATGTTTCATAAGTTCGTCAAACTTGTACAAAGCTCATTAAGACACATATAAGCACTCATGTTGCATGAAACTTGGTTTAGAGTCCTAGAAATGCGTTGTCATATGTTTCATAAGTTCGTCAAACTTGTACAAAGCTCATTGAGACACTTATAAGCACTCATGTTGTATGAAACTTGGTTTAGAGTCCTAGAACCCGCGTTGTTAGATGTTTCATATATGTTCGTCAAACTAGTCAAATTCTCATTGAGACACTTATAAGCACTCATGTTGCATGAAACTTAGTTTAGAGTCCTAGAAACTGCGTTGTTAGATGTTTCATAAGTTCGTCAAACTAGTACAAAGCTCATTGAGACACTTATAAGCACTCATGTTGCATGAAACTTGGTTTAGAGTCCTAGAAACGCGTTGTTAGATGTTTCATAAGTTCGTCAAACTTGTACAAAGCTCATTGAGACACTTATAAGCACTCATGTTGCATGAAACTTGGTTTAGAGTCCTAGAAACGCGTTGTTAGATGTTTAATAAGTTCGTCAAACAAGTACAAAGGTCATTGAGACACTTATAGGCACTCATGTGGAATGAAACTTGGTTTAGAGTCCTAGAAACGCGTTGTTCGATGTTTCATAAGTTTGTCGAACTAGTACAAAGCTCATTGAGACACTTATAAGCACTCATGTGGAATGAAACTTGGTTGAGAGTCCTAGAAACTGCGTTGTTCGATGTTTCATAAGTTCGTCAAACTAGTACAAAGCTCATTGAGACACTTATAAGCACTCATGTTGCATGAAACTTGGTTTAGAGTCCTATAAACTGCGTTGTTAGATGTTTCATAAGTTCGTCAAACAAGTACAAAGGTCATTGAGACACTTATAAGCACTCATGTGGAATGAAACTTGGTTTAGAGTCCTAGAAACGCGTTGTTAGATGTTTCATAAGTTTGTCAAACTAGTACAAAGCTCATTGAGACACTTATAAGCACTCATGTTGAATGAAACTTGGTTTAGAGTCCTAGAAACGCGTTGTTAGATGTTTCATAAGTTCGTCAAACTTGTACAAAGCTCATTTAGACACTTATAAGCACTCATGTTGCATGAAACTTCGTTTAGAGTCTTAGAAAACGTGTTGTTAGATGTTTCATAAGTTCGTCAAACTAATAAAAAGCTAATTGAGACACTTATAAGCACTCATGTTGCATGAAACTTCGTTTAGAGTCTTAGAAACCGCGTTGTTAGATGTTTCATAAGTTCGTCAAACTAGTACAAAGCTCATTGAGACACATATAAGCACTCATGTTGCATGAAACTTGGTTTAGAGTCCTAGAAACGCGTTGTTAGATGTTTCATAATTTCGTCAAACAAGTACAAAGTTCATTGAGACACTTATAAGCACTCATTTTGCATGAAACTTGGTTTAGAGTCCTAGAAACGCGTTGATGGATGTTTCATAAGTTTGTCAAACAAGTACAAAGGTCATTGAGACACTTATAAGCACTCATGTGGAATGAAACTTGGTTTAGAGTACTAGAAACGCGTTGTTCGATGTTTCATAACTTTGTCGAACTAGTACAAAGCTCATTGAGACACTTATAAGCACTCATGTGGAATGAAACTTGGTTTAGAGTCCTAGAAACTGCGTTGTTTGATGTTACATAAGTTCGTCAAACTAGTACAAAGCTCATTGAGACACTTATAAGCACTCATGTTGCATGAAACTTGATTTAGAGTCCTAGAAACTGCGTTGTTAGATGTTTCATAAGTTCGTCAAACTAGTACAAAGCTCATTGAGACCCTTATAAGCACTCATGTTGTATGAAACTTTGTTTAGAGTCCTAGAAACGCTTTGTTAGATGTTTCATAAGTTCGTCAAACTTGTACAAAGCTCATTGAGACACTTATAAGCACTCATGTTGCATGAAACTTGGTTTAGAGTCCTAGAAACCACATTGTTAGATGTTTCAAGAGTTTTTCAAACTTGTAAAAAGCTCATTGAGACACTTATAAGCACTCATGTTGAATGAAACTTGGTTTAGGGTCCTAGAAACGCGTTGTTAGATGTTTCATAAGTTCGTCAAACTTGTACAAAGCTCATTTAGACACTTATAAGCACTCATTGCATGAAACTTCGTTTAGAGTCTTAGAAACCGCGTTGTTAGATGTTTCATAAGTTCGTCAAACTAATAAAAAGCTCATTGAGACACTTATAAGCACTCATGTTGCATGAAACTTCGTTTAGAGTCTTAGAAACCGCGTTGTTAGATGTTTCATAAGTTCGTCAAACTAGTACAAAGCTCATTGAGACACATATAAGCACTCATGTTGCATGAAACTTGGTTTAGAGTCCTAGAAACGCCTTGTTAGATGTTTCATAAGTTTGTCAAACTAGTACAAAGCTCATTGAGACACTTATAAGCACTCATGTTGAATGAAACTTGGTTCAGAGTCCTAGAAACGCGTTGTTAGATGTTTCATAAGTTCGTCAAACTTGTACAAAGCTCATTTAGACACTTATAAGCACTCATGTTTCATGAAACTTCGTTTAGAGTCTTAGAAACCGCGTTGTTACATGTTTCATAAGTTTGTCAAACTAATAAAAAGCTCATTGAGACACTTATAAGCACTCATGTTGCATGAAACTTCGTTTAGAGTCTTAGAAACCGCGTTGTTAGATGTTTCATAAGTTCGTCAAACTAGTACAAAGCTCATTGAGACACATATAAGCACTCAGGTTGCATGAAACTTGGTTTAGAGTCCTAGAAACGCGTTGTTAGATGTTTCATAAGTTCGTCAAACAAGTACAAAGCTCATTGAGACACTTATAAGCACTCATGTTGCATGAAACTTGGTTTAGAGTCCTAGAAACGGGTTGTTAGATGTTTCATAAGTTCGTCAAACAAGTACAAAGGTCATTGAGACACTTATAAGCACTCATGTGGAATGAAACTTGGTTTAGAGTCCTAGAAACGCGTTGTTAGATGTTTCATAAGTTTGTCAAACTAGTACAAAGCTCATTGAGACACATATAAGCACTCATGTTGCATGAAACTTCGTTAGAGTCTTAGAAACCGCGTTCTTATATGTTTCATAAGTTCGTCAAACTAGTACAAAGCTCATTGAGACACATATAAGCACTCATGTTGCATGAAACCTTGTTTAGAGTCCTAGAAACGCCTTGTTAGATGTTTCATAAGTTCGTCAAACTAGTACAAAGCTCATTGAGACACTTATAAGCACTCATATTGCATGAAACTTGGTTTAGAGTCCTAGAAACGCGTTGTTGGACGTTTTATATGTTCGTAAAACTAGTACAAAGCTCATTGAGACACTTATAAGTACTCATGTTGCATGAAACTTGGTTTAGAGTCCTAGAAACCGCGTTGTTAGATGTTTCATAAGTTCGTCAAACTAGTACAAAGCCCATTGAGACACATATAAGCACTCATGTTGCATTAAACATGGTTTAGAGTCCTAGAAACGCGTTGTTAGATGTTTCATAAGTTCGTCAAACTAGTACAAAGCTCATTGAGACACTTATAAGCACTCATGTTGCATGAAACTTGGTTTAGAGTCCTAGAAACGCGTTGTTAGATGTTTCATAAGTTCGTCAAACTAGTACAAAGCTCATTGAGACACTTATAAGCACTCATATTGCATGAAACTTGGTTTAGGGTCCTAGAAACGCGTTGTTGGACGTTTTATAAGTTCGTAAAACTAGTACAAAGTTCATTGAGACACTTATAAGTACTCATGTTGCATGAAACTTGGTTTAGAGTCCTAGAAACCGCGTTGTTAGATGTTTCATAAGTTCGTCAAACTAGTACAAAGCTCATTGAGACACATATAAGCACTCATGTTGCATGAAACTTGGTTTAGAGTCCTAGAAACGCGTTGTTAGATGTTTCATAAGTTCGTCAAACTAGTACAAAGTGTTGGAATTTAAGAGAGTATAGAAGAGATTGTAGAGAATAAGTGTTTGGGAGATTAGGAGAATGAGAGATTAGGAGCAAAGCTATTAGCTTGGTCCTTGAGAGATTAGTGTGTAGTATGTGTGTGTGGGAGATTTCGGTTCTAGATAGAATAAGAACAAGAACAAGAGAGAGTATTATTTTGTATTGGAGAAGAGAGCTTGAAGCTCCTTCGAGATTACAATGTCGACCACAAGGTATTTATAGAGGATAACAATGGCTTGTAGCCTATTAGGTATAAGGGAGAGAGAGAGAGAAAGCCTTGGGTCTTGACTTAATTTGAATTCAAACCAAGGCTTGGGTGGCGTGTAGGAGACAAGGCTGTGACTAGTCACTATCCAAGACCACATTTGGTTTTGTGTAAAGCCTTCCAATTCTGCACCTGTCGCTATCCGTCTCGGTCTTGCTTCCGGTTTGTGCCTATAGTCTTGTAATGACTATATCTCTCAATGGTTAGCTCCTTTCAACATGATTCCTTCTTCAAACCTTCTTGTCTTGATCTCCTCTTTGTAACCGTTACCATATTAAGGGTAACCGTGTTGCTTCCTTATACTCTTAACTCATAACCCTTCTTGTCTTAGCCTTGTTGCACAAGCCTCTTTGGTATTTCGACCTAATGCCCTTTTGGGTTAACCATTAGTCTCAATACTCCCCCTCAAGCTTAGCATTGTGGAACGCTAAGATTGGACATTGACCAACAAACCTCATTAAAACCTTGGTGAGTAAACCACATGGGAAAAACCTCACCGAAGGAAAAAGAGTGTAAGTTAGTTCAATGAGGGGTCTTGATCATCTAGGCCATAAGTCTTCTTGACTTGGCCGGAGCTCCCCCAAAGATAGAACCGGTCTTGATCTTGCCTTTGCCGTGTTCTTCTTTGTGGTTTCTTGGATACTCAGCACTTCTCTTGTCTTGGTGGTGAGTTCTTTGATTCTTGATTTGGTCTTCACGGTTTGTTCTTCACAAACTTTGATGTGAGACTTTGAGCCGAACATGAACATGATGACTCCCTTTCCTTCTCTTTGCTTCTTCTTTGAACTTCCTTCTTATCTTTGGTCTCTTACTCCTTTGAACCTTCAAAGATTCAAGTGAATTTAGACTTTAGATTAAGCATTATTATTCGAATTAGTTCTAGTTTTATGATTCTAAATAAGAAGCTAAGAGAGGGATTAGGGACATCCTTTAGTTCGTAGTGGAATGACTTGTCCTTGTAGCCGCATCTAGGTTTTGAGCTTTGGCTTCTTCTTGAAGTCTTTGCTTTCTTCTTTGTGCGGTTGGAACAAGGATTTGTCGGAGTATTTTGGCTTATCTATTGATAGATGCATAAGCCGAGAAACAAGATTAGGCCTTGCAATTGGTAGTTGCTTTGGCCGATAGTGAGTAGAGCCGATTGGTCATGTTGATTCATCGGTCTCTTTCTAGGACATGAATGGCTCGGTTTAGTCTTTGCCATGTACTTGGCCGAGCCTAGTGTTGATGATGATGAAGGTCTTGCTTCTTGTAGAGGCTTGACCGAACGATGATGATAAGATGGTTTGGCCTTCTCCTTTGTAAGGATTTGGCCGAGAGTGAATTGGTTTGGCGTCTTGGGAGATGCTTTAACCGGAGAATGGTGACCTTGTCTTTGCTACGGACTTTGGTCAAGTGATGGTCTTTGTCTTTGCTAGGGACTTGACCGAATATTAGGTGGATTGACTCGGCTTTGTCTTGTGAATACTTGGCCGAGATGTAACAATGATTGGTGACCCTCGCCTTTGCTAGGGACTTTGGTCAAGAGATGGTCTTTGTCTTTGCCAAGGACTTGACCGGTTGATGATGGTCTTTGTCTTGTTAAGGACTTGACCGAAGATTAATGGGTTGCCTCGGCTTTGTCTTGTGAATACTTGGCCGAGATGTAACTTGATGGCTTTAGCTCTTTGCTAGATGCTTTTGGCCACAATGATGATAGTGATTGGCTTCCATTTGATCATGATGAGATGTGTGTTCTAACACTTCTTCTCCCCCATCTTGATTAATCATGGAAGTAAATGAACTCTCCTCCTTTCTCGGCTTTGTTCTTCACAAGCTTCTTTGAGAAAGAGGTTTCTCATCTTTTCCTTTTGGACACCATTCATGGTTCTTTCATTCTTCTCTTTACTTCTTTTCTCTTTAGCACTTCTTTGTCATCTCTTTATGCTTAGGGTCTTTCATGATGATCTCTTTTAGTCTTTAGAAATGATGATCCTACATCATACCAAAGACAAAATTTATTTAGTTTCATGACTAACCGGCACAAGATAATAACTCTTAACATTTCACAAACTATTGATCAACCATTCACAAGTACAAGCAAGAATACATGGGAGGATTTAAGACATTAGTTCAATATGTTCCCTAAGCCTTTTTAATAAATCCGAGAGTATTATGCATCTTGACAAGTTCTAGTTTTAGTCTTATAGTTTTGAAATTGACAATCCACTTTAACTAATGATCTAAGGCATATATATTTATAATGAAGCAAAAGGATTACTTAAATTAGTATCTAACAATATAAGTAAAGAGAGTAAAGAGTTTTAGAAATGGCCCTTTTTATAGTTCCTTGGATAGATGGTCGTAAGGAGAAGTCATTGTACTCTTTAGAGCATCTTAACCGATTAGTCTATCATAGAGTTTATGGCTTCCCTTATAAGGATTCTCCATTGTTTATTACCTACACATAAGTAAGGATTAGCCACAAGAGAGTTTTGAATATGGCTCCTTGCCATTTAGACTTTAAAGGGACCATGGTCTTAAGAGCACAAAGGCGGACCATGATCTTAGAAACACACAAACAAGATTCATTGTAACTTGAATGCTTTCATAGCTAGTTACTCATCTTGTATCATAAACTTAGATGCCTATAGGCGGTTTATGACATAAAACATAGATCATCATTCCAATTTTATCTTATGTAGATGTTAAAGTAATGAATCATTTCCCCATAAGTCCAAAATTGGATTCATCATGACCTTTAAAGTATCACCTTTTAAGTAGTCATGGATCTCTTTTAAACTTATGTTAGCCGAGGTTTTGAAGGATTCATCAAGCTCTTGGTGTTCATAACACTTAATAAGCTCGGTTCACTTCCCAAGTCTCAAATCACTTCACTAAACAAAGACTAGTGATTTAAGACTTTAGCAAGAGACAAGACTTGGATATTATAGTGGGGTATGAAGAGGATAAAGAGTATAGAGTTTACAACCGATTCCTTAATGATCTAAAGATCTTTAGGACTCAAGATTAACTACTAATCTATTTATCTCCCTCTTGTGTTTCCACTTACACAACCGCCACTACTCATCTTCATCGTCTTGGAGATTTAAATTCGGACCAAATGAGCATATGTTCTTTAAAACTTTTGAAAAACATCATATGCTCAAAACATGCTTTTAAACCGAAACTTTGTGGTATGGGATTCATCAAATGCTCTTTTAGAAGCCATGATTCTCATCCATTAGTCTTGGGTTAGACAATGACCTTAAAGAACAATACAACCAAAACTATCATGTAGCTAGATCTTGTTGATTTATGCTAACAATGA
The DNA here is from genome assembly GCA_963556525.1 of Cochlearia excelsa. Classification (NCBI taxonomy): domain Eukaryota; kingdom Viridiplantae; phylum Streptophyta; class Magnoliopsida; order Brassicales; family Brassicaceae; genus Cochlearia; species Cochlearia excelsa. Next base: position 28,727,330 of record OY748327.1, on the reverse strand, counting down.
TTGTATTTTGATTGTCTTGTTCTTACCAAGGAAATTGGATTCAACATGTCCTTTACTCACTAAGAGTTAAGCGGATCATGGTTCACTTTCCAAAGGTCTTGTTTAAAGCATAAAACAAAAGGAAAGAGTTTTGGATTCAACAAGTTGTTTTTGCCTTATAAGAAAAGCACCAAGGTTCACTTACCCTTTTAGCTCTCAAGATTCAAGCTTTGAGCTTTGATATCTTGGTCCTTGCCTAATGCCAAAGTTAAATGATACTTGGATTCATCAAGGTTCCTTTATACTCACAAGAGTGAGGAATCCATGGTTCTCTATCTTTAACTTTCAGCCATCCATAGACTTTTAAAGATACAACATAATCATAACCTTGTTTTTAAACATGTAGCTAGATCTTAAAGATCCAATCTTTCCATGAACCGATTATGATTAATGTGTTCTTAGAAAGGTTTTACCAAGATCTATGAATCTATACTATATGATAAAGAAGGGAGTTTGGATTCAACATGTTATTGTTCTCAAAAGAGACAATACACAAGGATCTCTTACTCTTTTAGCTCACAAGTTCCAAGCTTTGATGCTTTGGATACTTGTTCATAGCCTAAGTGCCTAAGTTAGAAGATTCTTGGATTCATCAAGGTTCCTTAAACTCATATAAGTAAGAAATCCATGGTTCTCAATCTCTAACTTTCGGCCTAGACAAAGATCTTAAAGAACAACACAACCAAAAACATCATGTAGCTAGATTTTAATCTATGCTCACCATGATTCGGTTTTGATTGGATTGTTCTTGAAAGGAACTTGGATTCAACATGTCTCTTCACTCATTTAAGAGAGAAAGAGGTCATGGTTCTCTTCCTAAGAGGAGCATTGATTCACCAAGACCTTAAGTGTTTTACCACATGGATCTTGGTCATTCTTTTCCTCCTCTAGATCTTTGTGTTTATAAGAAGAAATAAGAGGGTGCGGAATTAAAACTAAAGGAGAGGAGCATATGCTCTGATACCATGTTGGAATTTAAGAGAGTATAGAAGAGATTGTAGAGAATAAGTGTTTGGGAGATTAGGAGAATGAGAGATTAGGAGCAAAGCTATTAGCTTGGTCCTTGAGAGATTAGTGTGTAGTATGTGTGTGTGGGAGATTTCGGTTCTAGATAGAATAAGAACAAGAACAAGAGAGAGTATTATTTTGTATTGGAGAAGAGAGCTTGAAGCTCCTTCGAGATTACAATGTCGACCACAAGGTATTTATAGAGGATAACAATGGCTTGTAGCCTATTAGGTATAAGGGAGAGAGAGAGAGAAAGCCTTGGGTCTTGACTTAATTTGAATTCAAACCAAGGCTTGGGTGGCGTGTAGGAGACAAGGCTGTGACTAGTCACTATCCAAGACCACATTTGGTTTTGTGTAAAGCCTTCCAATTCTGCACCTGTCGCTATCCGTCTCGGTCTTGCTTCCGGTTTGTGCCTATAGTCTTGTAATGACTATATCTCTCAATGGTTAGCTCCTTTCAACATGATTCCTTCTTCAAACCTTCTTGTCTTGATCTCCTCTTTGTAACCGTTACCATATTAAGGGTAACCGTGTTGCTTCCTTATACTCTTAACTCATAACCCTTCTTGTCTTAGCCTTGTTGCACAAGCCTCTTTGGTATTTCGACCTAATGCCCTTTTTGGGTTAACCATTAGTCTCAATACAAAGCTCATTGAGACACTTATAAGCACTCATGTTGCATGAAACTTAGTTTAGATTCCTAGAAACGCGTTGTTAGATGTTTCATAAGTTCGTCAAACTAGTACAAAGCTCATTGAGACACATATAAGCACTCATGTTGCATGAAACTTGGTTTAGAGTTCTAGAAATGCGTTGTTAGATGTTTCATAAATTCGTAAAACTTGTACAAAGCTCATTGAGACACTTATAAGCAATCATGTTGTATGAAACTTGGTTTAGAGTCCTAGACACACCTTGTTAAAAGTTTCATGAGTTCGTCAAAATAGTACAAAGCTAATTGAGACACTTATAAGCATTCATGTTGCATGAAACTAGGTTTAGAATCCTAGAAACGCGTTGGTAGACGTTTCATAAATTCGTCTAACTTGTACAAAGCTCATTGAGACACTTATAAGTACTCATGTTGCATGAAACTTGGCTTAGAGTTCTAGAAACCGCGTTGTTAGATGTTTCATAAGTTCGTCAAACCATTACAAAGCTCATTGAGACACTTATAAGCACTCATGTTGCATGAAACTTCGTTTAGAGTCCTAGAAACGCGTTGTTAGATGTTTCATAAGTTCGTCAAACTTGTACAAAGCCCATTGAGACACTTATAAACACTCATGTTGTATGAAACTTGGTTTAGAGTCCTAGTTACCGCGTTGTTAGATGTTTCATAAGTTCGTCAAACTAGTAACAAGCTCATTGAGACACTTATATGCACTCATGTTGCATGAAACTTGGTTTAGAGTCCTAGAAACGCGTTGTTAGATGTTTCATAAGTTTGTCAAACTAGTACAAATCTCATTGAGACACTTATAAGCACTCATGTTGCATGAAACTTGGTTTAGAATCTTAGAAACCGCGTTGTTAGATGTTTCATAAGTTCTTCAAACTACTACAAGCTCATTGAGACACTTATAAGCATTCATGTTGCATGAAACTTGGTTTAGAGTTCTAGAAATGCCTTGTTAGATGTTTCATAAGTTCGTAAAACTTGTACAAAGCTCATTGAGACACTTATAAGTACTCATGTTGCATGAAACTTGGTTTAGAGTCCTAGAAACCGCGTTGTTAGATGTTTCATAAGTTCGTCAAACTAGTACAAAGCTCATTGACTTATAAGTACTCATGTTGCATGAAACTTGGTTTAGAGTCCTAGAAACGCGTTGTTAGATGTTTCATAAGTTTGTCAAACTAGTACAAAGCTCATTGAGACACTTATAAGCACTCATGTTGCATGAAACTTCGTTAGAGTCTTAGAAACCGCGTTCTTAGATGTTTCATAAGTTCGTCAAACTAGTACAAAGCTCATTGAGACACATATAAGCACTCATGTTGCATGAAACCTTGTTTAGAGTCCTAGAAACGCCTTGTTAGATGTTTCATAAGTTCGTCAAACTAGTACAAAGCTCATTGAGACACTTATAAGCACTCATATTGCATGAAACTTGGTTTAGAGTCCTAGAAACGCGTTGTTGGACGTTTTATAAGTTCGTAAAACTAGTACAAAGCTCATTGAGACACTTATAAGTACTCATGTTGCATGAAACTTGGTTTAGAGTCCTAGAAACCGCGTTGTTAGATGTTTCATAAGTTCGTCAAACTAGTACAAAGCCCATTGAGACACATATAAGCACTCATGTTGCATGAAACTTGGTTTAGAGTCCTAGAAACGCGTTGTTAGATGTTTCATAAGTTCGTCAAACTAGTACAAAGCTCATTGAGACACTTATAAGCACTCATGTTGCATGAAACTTGGTTTAGAGTCCTAGAAACGCGTTGTTAGATGTTTCATAAGTTCGTCAAACTAGTACAAAGCTCATTGAGACACTTATAAGCACTCATATTGCATGAAACTTGGTTTAGAGTCCTAGAAACGCGTTGTTAGATGTTTCATAAGTTCGTCAAACTAGTACAAAGCTCATTGAGACACATATAAGCACTCATGTTGCATGAAACTTGATTTAGAGTTCTAGAAATGCGTTGTTAGATGTTTCATAAGTTCGTAAAACTTGTACAAAGCTCATTGAGACACTTATAAGTACTCATGTTGCATGAAACTTGGTTTAGAGTCCTAGAAACCGTGTTGTTAGATGTTTCATAAGTTCGTCAAACTAGTACAAAGCTCATTGACTTATAAGTACTCATGTTGCATGAAACTTGGTTTAGAGTCCTAGAAACGCGTTGTTAGATGTTTCATAAGTTTGTCAAACTAGTACAAAGCTCATTGAGACACTAATAAGCACTCATGTTGCATGAAACTTCGTTAGAGTCTTAGAAACCGCGTTCTTAGATATTTCATAAGTTCGTCAAACTAGTACAAAGCTCATTGAGACACATATAAGCACTCATGTTGCATGAAACTTGGTTTAGAGTCCTAGAAACACGTTGTTAGATGTTTCATAAGTTCGTCAAACTAGTACAAAGCTCATTGAGACACTTATAAGCACTCATATTGCATGAAACTTGGTTTAGAGTCCTAGAAACGCGTTGTTGGACGTTTTATAAGTTCGTAAAACTAGTACAAAGCTCATTGAGACACTTATAAGCACTCATGTTGAATGAAACTTGTTTTAGAATCCTAGAAATGCGTTGTTTGATGTTTCATAAGTTCGTAAAACTTGTACAAAGCTCATTGAGACACTTATAAGCACTCATGTTGTATGAAACTTGGCTTAGAGTCCTAGAAACCGCGTTGTTAGATGTTTCATAAGTTCGTCAAACCATTACAAAGCTCATTGAGACACTTATAAGCACTCATGTTGCATGAAGCTTCGTTTAGAGTCCTAGAAACGCGTTGTTAGATGTTTCATAAGTTCGTCAAACTTGTACAAAGCCCATTGAGACACTTATAAACACTCATGTTGTATGAAACTTGGTTTAGAGTCCTAGAAACCGCGTTGTTAGATGTTTCATAAGTTCGTCAAACTAGTACAAAGCTCATTGAGACACTTATAAGCACTCATGTTGCATGAAACTTGGTTTAGAGTCCTAGAAACGCGTTGTTAGATGTTTCATAAGTTCGTCAAACTTGTACAAAGCTCATTGAGACACTTATAAGCACTCATGTTGCATGAAACTTGGTTTAGAGTCCTAGAAACGCGTTGTTAGATGTTTCATAAGTTTGCCAAACTAGTACAAAGCTCATTGAGACAATTATAAGAAATCATGTTGTATGAAACTTGGTTTAGAGACCTAGAAACGCGTTGTTAGATGTTTCATAAGTTCGTAAAACTTGTACAAAGCTCATTGAGACACTTATAAGCACTCATGTTGAATTACACTTGGTTTAGACTCCTAGAAACGCGTTGTTAGATGTTTCATAAGTTCGTCAAACTACTAAAAAGCTCATTGAGACACTTATAAGCACTCATGTTGCATGAAACTTGGTTTAGAGTCCTAGAAACGCGTTGTTTGATGTTTCATAAGTTTGTCAAACTAGTAAAAATATCATTGAGACACTTATAAGCACTCATGTTGCATGAAACTTGGTTTAGAATCTTTGAAACCGCGTTTTTAGATGTTTCATAAGTTCTTCAAACTAGTACAAAGCTCATAAGCACTCATGTTGCATGAAACTTGGTTTAGAGTTCTAGAAATGCGTTGTTAGATGTTTCATAAGTTCGTAAAACTTGTACAAAGCTCATTGAGACACTTATAAGTACTCATGTTGCATGAAACTTGGTTTAGAGTCCTAGAAACCGCGTTGTTAGATGTTTCATAAGTTCGTCAAACTAGTACAAAGCTCATTGACTTATAAGTACTCATGTTGCATGAAACTTGGTTTAGAGTCCTAGAAACGCGTTGTTAGATGTTTCATAAGTTTGTCAACCTAGTACAAAGCTCATTGAGACACTTATAAGCACTCATGTTGCATGAAACTTCGTTAGAGTCATAGAAACCGCGTTCTTAGATGTTTCATAAGTTCGTCAAACTAGTACGTACAAAGCTCATTGAGACACATATAAGCACTCATGTTGCATGAAACCTTGTTTATAGTCCTAGAAACGCCTTTTTAGATGTTTCATAAGTTCGTCAAACTAGTACAAAGCTCATTGAGACACTTATAAGCACTCATATTGCATGAAACTTGGTTTAGAGTCTTAGAAACGCGTTGTTGGACGTTTTATAAGTTCGTAAAACTAGTACAAAGCTCATTGAGACACTTATAAGCACTCATGTTGAATGAAACTTGTTTTAGAGTCCTAGAAATGCGTTGTTAGATGTTTCATAAGTTCGTAAAACTTGTACAAAGCTCATTGAGACGCTTATAAGCACTCATGTTGTATGAAACTTGGTTTAGAGTCCTAGAAACGCCTTGTTAAAAGTTTCATGAGTTCGTCAAAATAGTACAAAGCTAATTGAGATACTTATAAGCATTCATGTTGCATGAAAATTTTTTAGAATCCTAGAAACGCGTTGGTAGACGTTTCATAAATTCGTCAAACTTGTACAAAGCTCATTGAGACACTTATAAGTACTCATGTTGCATGAAACTTGGTTTAGAGTCCTAGAAACCGCGTTGTTAGATGTTTCATAAGTTCGTCAAACCATTACAAATCTCATTGAGACACTTATAAGCACTCATCTTGCATGAAACTTGGTTTGGAGTCCTAGAAACCGCGTTGTTAGATGTTTCATAAGTTCGTCAGACTAGTACAAAGCTCATTGAGACACATATAAGCACTTATGTTGCATGAAACTTGGTTTAGAGTCCTAGAAACCGCGTTGTTAGCTGTTTCATATGTTCGTCAAACTTGTACAAAGCTCATTGAGACACTTATAAGCACTCATGTTGTATGAAACTTGGTTTAGAGTCCTAAAAACTCGTTGTTAGACGTTTCATAAGTTCGTCAAACTAGTACAAACCTCATTGACACACTTATAAGCACTCATGTTGCATGAAACTTGGTTTAGAGTCCTAGAAACGCATTGTTAGATATTTCATAAGTTCGTCAAACTTGTACAAATCCCATTGAGGCACTTATAACCACTCATGTTGTATGAAACTTGGTTTAGAGTCCTAGAAACCACATTGTTAGATGTTTCATAAGTTCGTCAAACAAGTACAAAGCTCATTGACACATTTATAAGCACTCATGTTGCATGAAACTTGGTTTAGAGTCCTAGAGACGCGTTGTTAGATGTTTCATAAGTTCGTCAAACTTGTACAAAGCTCATTGAGACACTTATAAGCACTCATGTTGCATGAAACTTGGTTTAGAGTCCTTGAAACGCGTTGTTAGATGTTTCATAAGTTCTTCAAACTAGTACAAAGCTCATTGAGACACTTATAAGCACTCATGTTGCATGAAACTTAGTTTAGAGTCCTAGAAACGCGTTGTTAGATGTTTCATAAGTTCGTAAAACTTGTACAAAGCTCATTGAGACACTTATAAGTACTCATGTTGCATGAAACTTGGTTTAGAGTCCTAGAAACCGCGTTGTTAGATGTTTCATAAGTTCGTCAAACTAGTACAAAGCTCATTTATAAGTACTCATGTTGCATGAAACTTGGTTTAGAGTCCTAGAAACGCGTTGTTAGATGTTTCATAAGTTTGTCAAACAAGTACAAAGCTCATTGAGACACTTATAAGCACTCATGTTGCATGAAACTTCGTTAGAGTCTTAGAAACCGCGTTCTTAGATGTTTCATAAGTTCGTCAAACTAGTACATAGCTCATTGAGACACATATAAGCACTCATGTTGCATGAAACTTGGTTTAGAGTCCTAGAAACGCGTTGTTAGATGTTTCATAAGTTCGTCAAACTAGTACAATGCTCATTGAGACACTTCTCGCTTGGTACTCTTTCCCACTGGGTTTTAACGAGGCCAAGAAGAACACTACGTCGTCCATTAGCCACCATAGCTTGAAGAGTGTGTTAAAGCAAGGCACTTCCACTACTTGCTTATTTATCCGCAATTTTCCTCTCTTCTTAAGGATTTCCATTTTCTTGATACTCGGTTGCGATTTCCTTTTCTTTGTGATTTCCTTTTTTCTTAAAACGCGTGAAGCCCTAAAGGAAGCGACTTGTGCTTACCTATATAAGCTTCACGCCGCACTACCTTGTCTCTCAGCAAACTTCTTAATACAAAACATAACCTAAAGGTTTTCGCCTCTTTGATCTTGTGAAGAGATCGGTTCCCTTTGATCTTGTGAAGAGATCTGTTCTTCTCCTTGCGCAACCGCCGTTGGAGAGAACTTCTAACCCTTGCTAAGCCTCATCAACGCTTACCAAGTTTCCGCCACCAACGTTATCTCTTTTCCTCCATCCACCACCGTAGCTTCGTTCGCCTCGTTCCTCTATTAACCACTCAAATCTTATCCATCCAGCACCCGCATAGTTCAACCTCTTTTGGAGAGTCGATCCCTTAGGCCGATCGTATCATTAGATGTTTCATAAGTTCGTCAAACTTGTAAAAAGCTCATTGAGACACTTATAAGCACTCATGTTGTATGAAACTTGGTTTAGAGTCCTAGAAACGCATTGTTAGATGTTTCATAAGTTCGTCAAACTAGTACAAAGCTCATTGAGACACTTATAAGCACTCATGTTGCATGAAACTTGGTTTAGAGTCCTAGAAACGCGTTGTTAGATGTTTCATAAGTTCGTCAAACTAGTACAAAGCTCATTCAAACACTTATAAGCACTCATGTTGAATGAAACTTGGTTTAGAGTCCTAGAAACGCGTTGTTAGATGTTTCATAAGTTCGTCAAACTTGTGAAAAGCTCATTTAGACGCTTATAAGCACTCATGTTGCATGAAACTTTGTTTAGAGTTTTAGCAACCGCGTTGTTAGATGTTTCATAAGTTCGTCAAACTAGTAAAAAGCTCATTGAGACACTTATAAGCACTCATGTTGCATGAAACTTCGTTTAGAGTCTTAGAAACAGCGTTGTTAGATGTTTCATAAGTTCGTCAAACTAGTACAAAGCTCATTGAGACACATATAAGCACTCATGTTGCATGAAACTTGGTTTAGAGTCCTAGAAACGCCTTGTTAGATGTTTCATAAGTTCGTCAAACTAGTACAAAGCTCATTGAGACACTTATAAGCAGTCATGTTGTATGAAACTTGGTTTAGAGTCCTTGAAACGCGTTGTTAGATGTTTCATAAGTTCGTCAAACTTGTACAAAGCTCATTAAGACACATATAAGCACTCATGTTGCATGAAACTTGGTTTAGAGTCCTAGAAATGCGTTGTCATATGTTTCATAAGTTCATCAAACTTGTACAAAGCTCATTGAGACACTTATAAGCACTCATGTTGTATGAAACTTGGTTTAGAGTCCTAGAACCCGCGTTGTTAGATGTTTCATATGTTCGTCAAACTAGTCAAATTCTCATTGAGACACTTATAAGCACTCATGTTGCATGAAACTTAGTTTAGAGTCCTAGAAACTGCGTTGTTAGATGTTTCATAAGTTCGTCAAACTAGTACAAAGCTCATTGAGACACTTATAAGCACTCATGTTGCATGAAACTTGGTTTAGAGTCCTAGAAACGCGTTGTTAGATGTTTCATAAGTTCGTCAAACTTGTACAAAGCTCATTGAGACACTTATAAGCACTCATGTTGCATGAAACTTGGTTTAGAGTCCTAGAAACGCGTTGTTAGATGTTTAATAAGTTCGTCAAACAAGTACAAAGGTCATTGAGACACTTATAGGCACTCATGTGGAATGAAACTTGGTTTAGAGTCCTAGAAACGCGTTGTTCGATGTTTCATAAGTTTGTCGAACTAGTACAAAGCTCATTGAGACACTTATAAGCACTCATGTGGAATGAAACTTGGTTGAGAGTCCTAGAAACTGCGTTGTTCGATGTTTCATAAGTTCGTCAAACTAGTACAAAGCTCATTGAGACACTTATAAGCACTCATGTTGCATGAAACTTGGTTTAGAGTCCTAGAAACTGCGTTGTTAGATGTTTCATAAGTTCGTCAAACAAGTACAAAGGTCATTGAGACACTTATAAGCACTCATGTTGAATGAAACTTGGTTTAGAGTCCTAGAAACGCGTTGTTAGATGTTTCATAAGTTCGTCAAACTTGTACAAAGCTCATTTAGACACTTATAAGCACTCATGTTGCATGAAACTTCGTTTAGAGTCTTAGAAACCGCGTTGTTACATGTTTCATAAGTTTGTCAAACTAATAAAAAGCTCATTGAGACACTTATAAGCACTCATGTGGCATGAAACTTCGTTTAGAGTCTTAGAAACCGCGTTGTTAGATGTTTCATAAGTTCGTCAAACTAGTACAAAGCTCATTGAGACACATATAAGCACTCAGGTTGCATGAAACTTGGTTTAGAGTCCTAGAAACGCGTTGTTAGATGTTTCATAAGTTCGTCAAACAAGTACAAAGCTCATTGAGACACTTATAAGCACTCATGTTGCATGAAACTTGGTTTAGAGTCCTAGAAACGGGTTGTTAGATGTTTCATAAGTTCGTCAAACAAGTACAAAGGTCATTGAGACACTTATAAGCACTCATGTGGAATGAAACTTGGTTTGGAGTCCTAGAAACGCGTCGTTCAATGTTTCATAAGTTTGTCGAACTAGTACAAAGCTCATTGAGACACTTATAAGCACTCATGTGGAATGAAACTTGGTTTAGAGTCCTAGAAACTGCGTTGTTCGATGTTTCATAAGTTCGTCAAACTAGTACAAAGCTCATTGAAACACTTATAAGCACTCATGTTGCATGAAACTTGATTTAGAGTCCTAGAAACCTGCGTTGTTAGATGTTTCATAAGTTCGTCAAACTAGTACAAAGCTCATTGAGACACTTATAAGCACTCATGTTTCATAAGTTCGTCAAACTTGTACAAAGCTCATTGAGACACTTATAAGCACTCATGTTGAATGAAACTTGGTTCAGAGTCCTAGAAACGCGTTGTTAGATGTTTCATAAGTTCGTCAAACTTGTACAAAGCTCATTTAGACACTTATAAGCACTCATGTTGCATGAAACTTCGTTTAGAGTCTTAGAAACCGCGTTGTTAGATGTTTCATAAGTTTGTCAAACTAATAAAAAGCTCATTGAGACACTTATAAGCACTCATGTTGCATGAAACTTCGTTTAGAGTCTTAGAAACCGCGTTGTTAGATGTTTCATAAGTTCGTCAAACTAGTACAAAGCTCATTGAGACACATATAAGCACTCAAAGTTGCATGAAACTTGGTTTAGAGTCCTAGAAACGCGTTGTTAGATGTTTCATAAGTTCGTCAAACAAGTACAAAGCTCATTGAGACACTTATAAGCACTCATGTTGCATGAAACTTGGTTTAGAGTCCTAGAAACGCGTTGTTAGATGTTTCATAAGTTCGTCAAACAAGTACAAAGGTCATTGAGACACTTATAAGCACTCATGTGGAATGAAACTTGGTTTAGAGTCCTAGAAACGCGTTGTTCGATGTTTCATAAGTTTGTCGAACTAGTACAAAGCTCATTGAGACACTTATAAGCACTCATGTTGCATGAAACTTGATTTAGAGTCCTAGAAACTGCGTTGTTAGATGTTTCATAAGTTCGTCAAACTAGTACAAAGCTCACCGAAACACTTATAAGCACTCATGTTGTATGAAACTTTGTTTAGAGTCCTAGAAACGCTTTGTTAGATGTTTCATAAGTTCGTCAAACTTGTACAAAGCTCATTGAGACGCTTATAAGCACTCATGTTGCATGAAACTTGGTTTAGAGTCCTAGAAACGCGTTGTTAGATGTTTCATAAGTTCGTCAAACAAGTACAAAGCTCATTGAGACACTTATAAGCACTCATGTTGCATGAAACTTGGTTTAGAGTCCTAGAAACGCGTTGTTAGATGTTTCATAAGTTCGTCAAACAAGTACAAAGGTCATTGAGACACTTATAAGCACTCATGTGGAATGAAACTTGGTTTAGAGTCCTAGAAACGCGTTGTTAGATGTTTCATAAGTTCGTCAAACAAGTACAAAGCTCATTGAGACACTTATAAGCACTCATGTTGCATGAAACTTGGTTTAGAGTCCTAGAAACGCGTTGTTAGATGTTTCATAAGTTCGTCAAACAAGTACAAAGGTCATTGAGACACTTATAAGCACTCATGTGGAATGAAATTTGGTTTAGAGTCCTAGAAACGCGTTGTTCGATGTTTCATAAGTTTGTCGAACTAGTACAAAGCTCATTGAGACACTTATAAGCACTCATGTGGAATGAAACTTGGTTTAGAGTCCTAGAAACTGCGTTGTTCGATGTTTCATAAGTTCGTCAAACTAGTACAAAGCTCATTGAGACACTTATATGCACTCATGTTGCATGAAACTTGGTTTAGAGTCCTAGAAAGTGCGTTGTTAGATGTTTCATAAGTTCGTCAAACTAGTACAAACCTCATTGAGACACTTATAAGCACTCATGTTTTATGAAACTTTGTTTAGAGTCCTAGAAACGCTTTGTTAGATGTTTCATAAGTTCGTCAAACTAGTAAAAAGCACATTGAGACACTTATAAGCACTCATGGTTCATGAAACTTGGTTTAGAGTCCTAGAAATTGTTGAGGATAAATTGTCAAGGATCAAGAACATCAAGAGAGGGAAAATATAGTTGAGGCGTGTAGTTGACTAATGTAGTTGAGTCATGTAGTCGACTACATCGCAAGACTAAAGAGTCGTTAGAACTATGGACCAATGGAATCAAGAGAGGGAAAATATAGTTGAGGCGTGTAGTCGACTAATGTAGTTGAGTCATGTAGTCGACTACATCGCAAGACTAAAGAGCCGTTAGAGCTATGGACCAATGGACAAAGGAGTGTTCAAATTTGAATTCTAGCCGTTGGAGACTTCTCTTGTTGCTCTTTTCTTCATATACTCTTGATAGACTCTTGTAAACTCTCTAAGGAATTAATTCCTCATATATTTATCAATAAAGATTGAAACTTTTCCACAATGACTCTCTTAATTCTCTCTTAATCTCTTTTAATCTTTTCTTAATCCGCACTATACTTTCACAAATCTACATGGTATCAGAGCTTAATAGCTCCTAATCTCTCTATTCCGCAAATCTCTTCTCGGTTTTGAGCATCACAAAGCTCAAAACTTTCGGTGTTCTTGAACTTTAAGCATCACAAAGCTTAAAATTCACACCTTTCTTATTCCCTTCTCTTAAATCTTAAAAGTTACCATCTTTTTCTCAAATCTAAATCGGTTTTATCATGGAGGATACTCAAGACACACAAATCTCTACCTATCAAAGCTCCAAGTTTGGTTTACCATCGGTTATTCTTAAGGGGAGTAACTATCTCCTTTGGACAAGAACGATCAAAACCGCTCTTGGAGGCCGTGGTCTTTTGAAGCATATCACCAAGTCTCATGAGTCTATTAACCCGGATAGATCTCTTGATGATGAAGACTTGACCGAGGAAGAAGAAAAGTGGTTCCAAGAAGATCAACGAGTGCTAGGTATCATCCAACACACGCTAGATCCGGCCATTCTTGAGGCGTACTCTTATTCCGAAACGGCCAAGGATCTTTGGGATACTCTCAAGCATATCTATGGGAATGTCTCTAACCTAAGCCGTGTGTATGAAGTGAAGAAAGCCCTCAACAATCTTTCTCAAGAAGACACAGAACTCACCGCCCACTACGGAAAGTTTAGAGCTTTATGGGCAGAGCTAGAGATGTTGAGACCAAGCTCGGTAGATGCTAAGGTGATTAATGAAAGGAAGGAGCAAGATAAAGTCTTTGGACTTCTCTTGACTCTTAACTCAAATTATAAGGACCTTATTAAGCATCTCTTAAGAGCCGACACTCTACCATCTCTCGACGCCGTTGTCTCTCAACTTCAAAGGGAACAAGGCGGTGACGAACTCTTCGGCAAAAAGGAGATTGTCTTAGCCAACAAGGCGGTGCTAAAGCCTCGTGAAGAAAGAAGGTCAATGATGTGTGAACATTGCAAGAAGAGAGGGCACGGGAAGGACAAGTGTTGGATCCTTCATCCCCATCTCAAACCAAGCAAGTTCTCGGAGTCCAAGGCCAATCTCACTCAAGAAGACTCGGCTAATGGAGCAAGCACTTCTAGCCAAGGAAAAGATGAAGCAGCATTAGTCGTGGTCCCTTTCACCGATGAGTATGTCCGGAAGTCGGATCTTGAAGCACTCATCAAAGCCCTAAAGGGGTCCGGTATTGCTTCCTATTCCCTAAACGCTATTAAGATAGACAATGATCGTAGGATACTCAAGACAATAGTAGTAGACTCGGGTGCCTCTCACCATATGATTAGCAATGAGAATCTTATGAGAAATGTTAAACCGGCCTTAGGTAATGTCATTGTTGCTAATGGAAGTAAAGTACCGATAAAAGGACTAGGAGATCTTAGGTTGTTTGATAGAGATGTGAAAGCCCTTTATATGCCTAGTTTCACTTCTAATCTTTTATCGGTAAAACGGATAGCTAATGAATTGAATTGCAATGTTGTGTTTGGACCTAATGGTGTAACATTTCAGGATATTGACACAAAGAAGATCATTGGTAGAGGGAGCACCAAGGGAGATCTATATCTGCTTGATACAAATCCGACAAGCTCTAATCTATCTTTTGCTTTTAAAACCGTTTTATCCGAGGCTAATAATGTTATTTGGCATGCTAGATTAGGTCACCCTAACTCTAAAGCTCTTAAGCTTATGTTGCCTCGTGTTTCTTTTGATAATAATCTTTGTGAATCTTGCATACTAGGTAAACATTGTAGAACCGTTTTCTCAAAGTCTTTAAAAGTTTATGAACATTGTTTTGAGTTAATCCATTCGGATGTATGGACTTCTCCGTGCGTTTCTAGAGAAAACCACAAGTACTTTGTTACTTTCATAGATGAGAAGTCCAAATTCACATGGTTAACTCTTATTTCCTCTAAGGATAGAGTCTTAGACGCTTTTAAAAACTTCCAAACCTATATATCTAACCAATACAATGCCAAGATAAAATGTTTTAGGTCGGACAATGGGGGAGAATACATGGGCCAAATGTTCAAAGATCACTTAGCAAAGCATGGGATACTTCATCAAACAAGTTGCCCATACACACCACAACAAAACGGAGTAGCCGAGAGGAAGAATAGGCACCTTATGGAAGTAGCAAGATCAATGATGTTTCATACCAATGTCCCAAAGAGATTTTGGGGAAACGCGGTGACATCTGCTTGCTACCTCATTAATAGAACTCCTACTCAAATTCTCAATAACTTATCTCCATTTGAAGTTCTAAACAATTCTAAACCTTTTATCTCTCACTTACGCGTGTTTGGGTGTGTTTGCTTTGTATTGATTCCAGGGGCACAAAGGAGTAAGCTAGATGCAAAGAGCCTAAAAGGAATGTTCATCGGCTACTCCACAACTCAAAACGGTTACAAGTGCTATATACCCGAAAGAAGAAGGGTAATGGCCTCTAGAGATGTGAAGTTTCTTGAAGGACAAGGCTACTATGAAGAGAAGAATTGGGAGAGCATCAAGAACCTATCCACTCCTTCTCAAGATAGAGACGCAAACCTCAAGAGACTTATGGAGGATCTCGGATTAAACCTCGGTGATGATAATGATGGTGAAGTACCATCAAATCCCCAAGAACCTCATCTTGATCATGAGGGGGAGAATGAAGAAGAATCGGCTATGAATGATCAAGAGGATCATGCAGTACAAGATTCATCTCAAACTCAAGCTCAAACCGATCCGGTTCATGATCAAGATGATCATAGAGAAGATACGGTTCAAGAGAATCAACAAGAAGGTGTAAATGAAGAAGTAGTGCAACATCCTCTACGGAGAAGCACTAGAATCAAGCACCCCCCATCCAATTGGGTCAATACTCGAGTCTACTTCAACAATAAAGCCGTAGCACATCCAATCCAAGCCGTATGCAATATGGTATCCTTTCCTCAAGAGCATCAAGTCTTTATGGCTAGCATTGATGAGAATTGGATACCTAAGACGTATGAAGAAGCTATGGAACATGAAGTATGGGTTCAAGCCATAGACCAAAAAGACAAAGCCATGGAGCTTAATGACACTTGGTATGAGACCGACTTACCCAAAGGCAAGAGGACGGTTAGCTCTCGGTATGTCTTTACTATCAAGTACAAGAGTAACGGAGAGATAGAAAGACACAAGGCTCGGCTAGTGGCAAGGGGTTTTACTCAAACCTATGGTGAGGATTATCTTGAGACCTTTGCTCCGGTTGTTCAGCTTCACACGGTGAGAGTTATCTTCTCTATTGCCACAAGCCTTGAATGGGATCTATGGCAAATGGATGTCAAGAATGCATTTTTACAAGGTGAATTAGAGGATGAAGTGTACATGACTCCTCCTCCGGGTATCAAAGACAAGATCACTCCGGGTAAAGTGCTTAGATTGAAGAAGGCTATCTATGGTTTAAAGCAATCACCACGGGCTTGGTACCACAAGCTTAGTACCACTCTTCTCAACAAAGGATTCAAGAAATCCGAATCCGACCATACTCTCTTCACAAGCAAACGCCGAACGGGTATAGTAGTCATCCTCGTGTATGTTGATGATATCATCATCACCGGGGATGACAAAGTAAGGATTGAGGCTACCAAAGCTCATCTCAAATCTGTTTTTGACATTAAAGATCTCGGAGAGCTTAAGTACTTCCTTGGTATTGAAGTGTGTAGGTCTAAAGAACCTATCCCAAAGGAAGTATACTCTTGATTTACTTGTTGAAACAGGAAAGCTTGGAGCTAAACCCGCAAAGACACCCTTGGAGGAGAACTACAAAGATATCCGCAAGGGGGAGCTTGAAGACAAACCATACAAGGATCCAAAGCAATATAGGAGACTTGTTGGTAAGCTCATATACTTGACTATAACTCGGCCTGACATTTGTTTTGCCGTGAACCAGGTCTCACAACACATGCAATCACCGAAGAATCACCATTGGAACTTGGTGGATAGAGTGCTAAGGTATCTCAAAGGAGCTCCCGGACAAGGCATTTGGATGGGATGCAACAAGAACACGGAGATAGTAGGCTATTGTGATGCGGATTGGGCTGGTGATAGAGGGGATAGAAGATCCACAACTGGCTATTGTACTTTTATCGGAGGCAATCTTGTCACTTGGAAGAGCAAGAAGCAAAAGGTCGTCTCATGCTCCACAACCGAGTCCGAGTACCGAGCCATGAGGAAGTTGACTCAAGAGCTCAGTTGGCTTAGAGGATTGGTCACGGATCTTGGTATTCAAGTCAATGGACCAATGACTATGCACGTCGACAACAAGTCCGCAATCAACTTAGCATCAAACTCCGCGTTTCATGAGAGGACAAAGCACATTGAGGTAGATTGCCATAAAGTCCGAGAAGCGATAGTCAAGAGAATCATCCTTCCGTGTTTCACCAAGAGTGAAGACCAATTGGCGGACATTTTTACAAAGGCAGCAAGCACCAAGGTTTGTGAGTTCATCCACTCAAAGATGGGACTCACGAACCTCATCAAACAATGAGAAGACCCCTAACCGAAGAGACTAGTACTCTTTCCCTTAGCAAATTTTTATCCCAAGAGGTTTTACTTGCAAGGTTTTAATGAGGCTAGTCACGAGGTCCCAAGTCTAGCCATTCCATTCGGCTAGACTTGAGGGGGAGTGTTGAGGATAAATTGTCAAGGATCAAGAACATCAAGAGAGGGAAAATATAGTTGAGGTGTGTAGTCGACTAATGTAGTTGAGTCATGTAGTCGACTACATCGCAAGACTAAAGAGCCGTTAGAACTATGGACCAATGGAATCAAGAGAGGGAAAATATAGTTGAGGCGTGTAGTCGACTAATGTAGGTGAGTCATGTAGTCGACTACATCGCAAGACTAAAGAGCCGTTAGAGCTATGGACCAATGGACAAAGGAGTGTTCAAATTTGAATTCTAGCCGTTGGAGACTTCTCTTGTTGCTCTTTTCTTCATATACTCTTGATAGACTCTTGTAAACTCTCTAAGGAATTAATTCCTCATATACTTATCAATAAAGATTGAAACTTTTCCACAATGACTCTCTTAATTCTCTCTTAATCTCTCTTAATCTTTTCTTAATCCATACTATACTTTCACAAATCTACAGAAACGCATTGTTAGATGTTTCATAAGTCCGTCAAACTAGTACAAAGCTCATTGAGACACACATAAGCACTCATGTTGCATGAAACTTGGTTTAGAGTCCTAGAAACGCGTTGTTAGATGTTTCATAAGTTTGTCAAACTAGTACAAAGCTCATTGAGACACTTATAAGCACTCATGTTGAATGAAACTTGGTTTAGAGTCCTAGAAACGCGTTGTTAGATGTTTCATAAGTTCGTCAAACTTGTACAAAGCTCATTTAGACACTTATAAGCACTCATGTTGCATGAAACTTCGTTTGGAGTCTTAGAAAACGCGTTGTTAGATGTTTCATAAGTTCGTCAAACTAATAAAAACCTCATTGAGACACTTATAAGCACTCATGTTGCATGAAACTTCGTTTAGAGTCTTAGAAACCGCGTTGTTAGATGTTTCATAAGTTCGTCAAACTAGTACAAAGCTCATTGAGACACATATAAGCACTCATGTTGCATGAAACTTGGTTTAGAGTCCTAGAAACGCGTTGTTAGATGTTTCATAATTTCGTCAAAGAAGTACAAAGCTCATTGACACACTTATAAGCACTCATGTTGCATGAAACTTGTTTTAGAGTCCTAGAAACGCGTTGATGGATGTTTCATAAGTTCGTCAAACAAGTACAAAGGTCATTGAGACACTTATAAGCACTCATGTGGAATGAAACTTGGTTTAGAGTCCTAGAAACGCGTTGTTCGATGTTTCATAAGTTTGTCGAACTAGTACAAAGCTCATTGAGACACTTATAAGCACTCATGTGGAATGAAACTTGGTTTAGAGTCCTAGAAACTGCGTTGTTTGATGTTACATAAGTTCGTCAAACTAGTACAAAGCTCATTGAGACACTTATAAGCACTCATGTTGCATGAAACTTGATTTAGAGTCCTAGAAACTGCGTTGTTAGATGTTTCATAAGTTCGTCAAACAATTACAAAGCTCATTGAGACACTTATAAGCACTCATGTTGCATGAAACTTGGTTTAGAGTCCTAGAAACTGCGTTGTTAGATGTTTCATAAGTTCGTCAAACTAGTACAAAGCTCATTGAGACACTTATAAGCACTCATGTTGTATGAAACTTTGTTTAGAGTCCTAGAAACGCTTTGTTAGATGTTTCATAAGTTCGTCAAACTTGTACAAAGCTCATTGAGACGCTTATAAGCACTCATGTTGCATGAAACTTGGTTTTAGAGTCCTAGAAACCACATTGTTAGATGTTTCATAAGTTTTTCAAACTTGTAAAAAGCTCATTGAGACACTTATTAGCACTCATGTTGCATGAAACTTGGTTTAGAGTCCTAGAAACGAGTTGTTAGATGTTTCATAAGTTTGTCAAACTAGTACAAAGCTCATTGAGACACTTATAAGCACTCATGTTGAATGAAACTTGGTTTAGAGTCCTAGAAACGCGTTGTTAGATGTTTCATAAGTTCGTCAAACTTGTACAAAGCTCATTTAGACACTTATAAGCACTCATGTTGCATGAAACTTCGTTTAGAGTCTTAGAAACCGCGTTGTTAGATGTTTCATAAGTTCGTCAAACGAATAAAAAGCTCATTGAGACACTTATAAGCACTCATGTTGCATGAAACTTCGTTTAGAGTCTTAGAAACCGCGTTGTTAGATGTTTCATAAGTTCGTCAAACTAGTACAAAGCTCATTGAGACACATATAAGCACTCATGTTGCATGAAACTTGTTTTAGAGTCCTAGAAACGCGTTGTTAGATGTTTCATAAGTTCGTCAAACAAGTACAAAGCTCATTGAGACACTTATAAGCACTCATGTTGCATGAAACTTGGTTTAGAGTCCTAGAAACGCGTTGTTAGATGTTTCATAAGTTCGTCAAACAAGTACAAAGGTCATTGAGACACTTATAAACACTCATGTGGAATGAAACTTGGTTTAGAGTCCTAGAAACGCGTTGTTCGATGTTTCATAAGTTCGTCAAACAAGTACAAAGGTCATTGAGACACTTATAAGCACTCATGTTGCATGAAACTTGGTTTAGAGTCCTAGAAACGCGTTGTTAGATGTTTCATAAGTTCGTCAAACTTGTACAAAGCTCATTGAGACACTGATAAGCACTCATGTGGAATGAAACTTGGTTTAGAGTCCTAGAAACGCGTTGTTCGATGTTTCATAAGTTCCTAAAACTAGTACAAAGCTCATTGAGACACTTATAAGCACTCATGTTGCATGAAACTTGGTTTAGAGTCCTAGAAACTGCGTTGTTAGATCTTTCAAAAGTTCGTCAAACTAGTACAAAGCTCATTGAGACACTTATAAGCACTCATGTTGAATGAAACTTTGTTTAGAGTCCTAGAAATGCGTTGTTAGATGTTTAATAAGTTCGTCAAACTTGTACAAAGCTCATTGAGACACTTATAAGCACTCATGTTGTATGAAACTTGGTTTAGAGTCCTAGAACCCGCGTTGTTAGATGTTTCATATGTTCGTCAAACTAGTCAAAAGCTCATTGAGACACTTATAAGCACTCATGTTGCATGAAACTTAGTTTAGAGTCCTAGAAACCACGTTGTTAGATGTTTCATAAGTTCGTCAAACTAGTAAAAAGCTCATTGAGACACTTATAAGTACTCATGTTGCATGAAACTTGGTTTAGAGTCCTAGAAACGCGTTGTTAGATGTTTCATAAGTTCGTCAAACTTGTACAAAGCTCATTGAGACACTTATAAGCACTCATATTGCATGAAACTTGGTTTAGAGTCCTAGAAACGCGTTGTTAGATGTTTCATAAGTTCGTCAAACAAGTACAAAGCTCATTGAGACACTTATAAGCACTCATGTTGCATGAAACTTGGTTTAGAGTCCTAGAAACGCGTTGTTAGATGTTTAATAATGATGAGGACATGAACTATAACCAGCTACATGATCAAGTAAAAGTCCCTACAATGTATGAACCACCTAGAACAAGATCAGGCACCAAACGACTAAGCGAAGCATTCAACAAGTCAGTTCAAGCTTTGGTGAACAAGCAAGAGATTGAGGAAGCTCAAGGCCTAAGATTGCTACTAGGAGACAAGGGAGAGGACTATGAATCACTGGACCGAAGAAGAACTTAAGAGCTGCGAGTGGCCTTTGATCAAAGCTAACAAGACTTTAAACCTCTTCACCATCCTTCATCAAGGTGAGTCAATTCCATATGATTAAACTAATAATCTTCTTGTCTTTGGTGCGCAGGTTATGTTATTTTTTTTATAAAGACATTAGTTTCCTTTTTAAACTTTAAGTTGCACGCTTTTGTTTTTGTTTCGATTGTAGTTTTAATTTAAAAACCTTGTTGTTTTCTTTTAAATTTTGATTCAAACAGCATGTTGTTTGAGTTAAGCCCTAGAAGGCACGACCTAAGAGCTATTTATAAAGCTCCTTTGAGGTCTTTGTACTTTCACGATATCAATAAAGAAAACACCTTCTTGCAGGAGAACAGCTTGCTTATTATCGCTTCATTCTCTTTGTGTGGATTCCCCTTAGAGCTTGAATCAAACCCTGACTTATCACAGCTTCTCCATCAGTTGTGTGGCGTCTCATCACTCCCCTGGTTCTATAGTTTAAGTAGAGAGCTCCTTAAAAGACAACTACTTAGGGCTGACTTGGTGTGAAGCAAAGAGAGGAGATTCTTTAGATCCTTCTTCAAGCTTCGTCTTGGCACCATTAAGATTCAACCTCCTTGGATCTTATATCATCCGTATCGAGCCAAAGGTTCCTAAACCTTTGGATCTTTCCTCTATCTTTTAGTCTATTTGCTTTCTATTTCGTTTGTTTCATCTTTATAAGAAAATCCATAAAAAGTAATTGTCTTTGCTTTCTTTGCTTGCTCGTTCTTTGATTCTAGTTTATTTACTTTCATAAATCTAAAACAAAATAACAAAATTTCGTTGCTTGATAGTTTATCTCTCCGTTTAGTCTTTAATAAACAAAAAAAAATCATAAAAAAGTTTGTTCTTAGCTTGTTTGCTCTCTTTTGAATTAGTTTTAGAGTTTCTCGCTTTGTATCTTCTAGTTTTTTTTGTTTCAAAACCTTTAAGAAACCTAGAGAATTCGTGGCTGCTGTGTTTTCAAGTTAAAACATTAAGAAAAACCCTAGAGAAAAGAAAAGAAAAGGAAAAGTTTAAGTTTTTAGAGAATTTCCATTTTTTTACCAGTTGGTGCTTTTTTCCATTTTTTCTGTTTTAGTTTTTCCTTTTGCGTTTAATATTTTGTTAAGTGTTAGACAGAAAATCTAAAGAGAGATGGAGCAAGAAAATGAGCAGATCACAACAGACAAGCCTTAATAGCCATACAAGCTCAACTACAAGCTCTCGGAAATCGTTTGGCTCTCCTTGAGCCACCATTAGCCCAACAACAACACCACCAACCTAACAATGATGAAGAGGAAGCAATGGATGAGCACGAAGATGATCCTCCTCAGCAAAACAACCAGCCTAGACAACATCATCCTCCCGAACAAAACAACTATCCTAGGCCAAGAATTCAAGCCCATAGGGGGCGAGTGATTGATGAAGATCTTAATAGGCGAGGGAATAATGACATAAAACTAAAGGCACCTACTTTTGCTGGCAGGGTTAATCCGATGCATACTTGGATTGGGAGAGACGCATGGAGTACATCTTTGATCATTACAACTATACCGATCAAAAGAAAGTTTCCTTAGCATCGCTCAACTCACAGAGAATGCATTATCTTGGTGGGACAGAGAAGTGGCTGAAAGAAGAAGGCATAGGCATCTTCAAATCACCACTTGGGAAGACATGAGATTCAGCCTTAGAAAAAGGTATGTACCTCCTTATTTTTATAGAGACTTACAAAAGAAATTTCGTCAACTTGCGAGAAAAACGAAGTGTGGAGGAATATTTTGAGGAGTTTGAGCAAGTCAAGAATAGATTGGAGTCTAATGAGTCGAAGAATCCCTTATGGCTCGGTTCTTAGACGGATTGAATGATAGGATTGCTAGAAAAGTAGAGAGACAACCTTATCATGACCTAGAAGATCTACTACACATGGCTGTCCAAGCCGAGCAACATATCAAAAGGAAGATATCAAGTACCTCACGAGCCAAGCCTACTTGGAGCAACAACAACAATCAGTCACTAAAGAGCTATGACAAAACCAAGCCAATGGAGACAGATTCTAAGCTTAAGAAACCAACCATTGAGTCACCAAAAGGAAGTAGACCAGAACAAGGTAAGTCTCAAACTAACTCTAGGACAAGAGATATTACTTGTTTCAAATGTCGGGGGCGGGGACACTATGCTAGAGATTGCCCAAACCAGAGAGTAATGATCATCAATCAAGATGGTGGTTATGAGTCGCAAGAAGAGCAAGAGGAGTGTCAAGAAGAGTCTAATGATGAAGTGGAGTATCCAGATAGTGGAGAGCTACTTGTGACCAGAAGGGTACTAAGTGCTATGATTGAACCAGAAACAGCTCAAAGAGAAAACATCTTCCACACAAGATGCACAATAAACACAAAGGTATGTAGCTTAATCATAGATGGTGGATCATGTACTAATGTAGCTAGCAAGTATATGGTTGATAAGCTAGGTTTGAAGAAATCTAAGCATCCGAGGCCATACAAGCTGAGATGGCTCAATGATGACAATGAGTTGAAGATCACGGATCAAGTCACCATTCCCTTTAGTGTTGGAAGGTATTGTGATCAAGTTTTGTGTGATGTGGTACCCATGAAGGCCAGCCATCTTCTACTAGGCAGGCCGTGGCGTTTGACAAAGAAGCGATACACAATGGACGCACAAACTACTACACCTTCACTCATGACAAGCGTAAGTTTAATCTAGCGCCTTTAACTCCATTTCAAGTCCATGAAATGCAAGTTAAGATGGCTAAAGATTCTGAGGTAAGTAAGACTAATCTGTATGTTACATCTAATTCAATCTCTAAGGCTTTAAATCACAATTCTGTGGTGCTACTCATGATCTTTAGAGAAGGGTTGTTTTCAGGAAGCGAAGTTGTAGAACATCCTCAAGAAATCACTAGGCTATTGGAACAATTCAAGGATGTCTTTCCCGAAGACAATCCACCGGGTTTACCACCTATAAGAGGTATAGAACATCAAATTGATCTTGTACCGGGTTCAGCTCTTCCCAACAGGCCAGCCTATAGGATGAACCCAACCGAGTCTAAAGAATTGGAGAAACAAGTTCAAGACTTGCTGTCCAAGGGCTACATAAGAGAGAGTCTTAGCCCATGTGCTGTACCGGTTCGTTAGTGCCAAAGAAAGATGGGACTTGGCGCATGTGTGTAGATTGTAGAGCAATCAACAACATCACCATCAAGTATAGGCACCCAATACCACGCTTAGACGACATGCTGGATGAGCTCAACGGTGCAACCGTCTTCTCTCTAAGGTGGACTTGAAGAGTGGCTATCACCAAGTCGGGATGAAAGAAGGAGATGAATGGAAGACGCCTTCAAAACCAAGCAAGGTTTTGTTGTAAGTTCGCAGGACTACAAAGTTGATCAAGAGAAGATCAAGGCAATCCAAAGAATGGCCAACACCTACAAGCATTGGACATGTTAGAAGTTTCCATGGATTAGCAAGCTTTTACAGAAGATTTGTTAAAGACTTCAGCACAATCGCCGCGCCTCTAACTGCTGTGATCGGGAAGAACATATCCTTTTCATGGGGACAAGCTCAACAAGAAGCTTTTTGATAAACTTAAAATAAGTTTGACTAATGCGCCCGTCTTAGTACTTCCTGATTTTGATAAAACGTTTGAGGTTGAATGTGATGCTTCAGGGTTTAGGTATTGGAGCTGTTCTAACTCAAGGGAGGCAGACCGGTAGCTTACTTTAGTGAGAAGCTTAGTGGAGCCACACTTAATTATCCAACCTATGATAAAGAACTCTACGCATTGGTTAGATCTTTAGAGACTTGGCAACACTACCTGCTGGCCAAGGAGTTTGTCATTCACACCGACCATGAGACACTTAAGCACTTGAAGGGACAGACTACACTCAAGAGGAGACATGCTAGGTGGCTAGAGTTTGTAGAGACCTTCCCTTACATCATCAAATACAAGAAAGGGGAAAGACAACATAGTGGGCTGATGCACTATCCAGGAGATATGCTCTTATTACTACTTTAGAAGCTAAAGTGATGGGTTTTGAGCACATCAAGGAGAGCTACGAAGGTGATCCAGACTTTGGAACCATCTTTCAAGCGTGTTGTAAAGCTGCTTTTGGGTCATTCTACCAACATGAAGGGTTCTTGTTCGAAACAAGCGTCTATGCATTCCTCAAGGATCAATGAGAGAGCTTTTGATTAGAGAATCACATGGTGGAGGACTAATGGGACATTTTGGAGTTGATAAGACTCTAAGTGTGCTGGTGGAGCATTTCTTTTGGCCTCACTTGAAGAGAGACGTGGAGAAGTTCTGTTCTAAATGTGTCACTTGTCTTAAGACAAAATCCAGGTTACATCCTCATGGTCTATATATGCCTTTGCCTATTCCTACTATGCCTTGGGTAGATATTTCTATGGATTTTGTATTAGGCTTACCGCCAATTCGGCACAAAGACTCTATCTTTGTTGTAGTAGACAGGTTCTCAAAGATGGCTCATTTCATTCCATGTGCTAAGACCAATGATGCAACACAGATCGCTGATCTCTTCTTCAAAGAAGTGGTGCGTTTACATGGTATACCACGGACAATTGTGTCGATAGGGATGTGAAGTTCCTCAGCCATTTCTGGAAAACCTTATGGAGAAAGCTCGGGAACCAAGCTCTTGTTTTCAACAACATGTCATCCCCAAACAGATGGGCAAACGAAGTGGTAAACAGAACTCTATCGGCTCTTTTAAGAGCCACGGTGGGTAAGAATCTTAGGAATTGGTTAGATTGTTTACCATTCATTGAATTTGCTTATAATAGAGCTAACCATTCTGCTACTAAGCTTTCACCTTTTGAGATTGTTTATGGATTTAAGCCAGCAACACCTTTGGATCTTATTGCTTTAGCACCTACTGAACATGTTAATCAAGATGCTATGAGCAAGGCTGACGCAATCAAGAAGCTTCACCAACAAGTCAAGGAGAACTTAGAGAAGAAAACTATGCAATACAAGGCACAAGCTGACAAGGGTAGAAAAGAAGTGATCTTTGAACCAGGAGATTGGGTTTGGCTACATATGAGGCATGAGAGTTTTCCAAGCCAAAGAAAGTCCAAGTTAGCACCACGTGGGGATGGTCCATTCAAAGTCTTGGAACGCATCAACAACAACGCCTACAAGCTAGAACTCCCAGGAGATCTTAAAATTTCATCTAGCTTTAATGTGACCGATTTGGTACCTTTCAATGTAGATGAAAAAGTTCTGAGGTCAGAACCTTCTCAAGAGGGAGGGAATGATGAGGACATGAACTATAACCAGCTACATGATCAAGTAAAAGTCCCTACAATGTATGAACCACCTAGAACAAGATCAGGCACCAAACGACTAAGCGAAGCATTCAACAAGTCAGTTCAAGCTTTGGTGAACAAGCAAGAGATTGAGGAAGCTCAAGGCCTAAGATTGCTACTAGGAGACAAGGGGAGAGGACTATGAATCAGCTGGACCAGAAGAAAGAACTTAAGAGCTGCGAGTGGCCTTTGATCAAAGCTAACAAGACTTTAAACCTCTTCACCATCCTTCATCAAGGTGAGTCAATTCCATATGATTAAACTAATAATCTTCTTGTCTTTGGTGCGCAGGTTATGTTATTTTTTTTATAAAGACATTAGTTTCCTTTTTAAACTTTAAGTTGCACGCTTTGCTGTTTTTGTTTCAGTTGTAGTTTTAATTTAAAAACCTTGTTGTTTTCTTTTAAATTTTGATTCAAACAGCATGTTGTTTGAGTTAAGCCCTAGAAGGCACGACCTAAGAGCTATTTATAAAGCTCCTTTGAGGTCTTTGTACTTTCACGATATCAATAAAGAAAACACCTTCTTGCAGAACAGCTTGCTTATTATCGCTTCATTCTCTTTGTGTGGATTCCCCTTAGAGCTTGAATCAAACCCTGACTTATCACAGCTTCTCCATCAGTTGTGTGGCGTCTCATCACTCCCCTGGTTCTATAGTTTAAGTAGAGAGCTCCTTAAAGACAACTACTTAGGCTGACTTGGTGTGAAGCAAAGAGAGGAGATTCTTTAGATCCTTCTTCAAGCTTCTGTCTTGGCACCATTAAGATTCAACCTCCTTGGATCTTATATCAAATAAGTTCGTCAAACTTGTACAAAGCTCATTGAGACACTTATAAGCACTCATGTGGAATGAAACTTAGTTTAGAGTCCTAGAAACGCGTTGTTCGATGTTTCATAAGTTCGTCAAACTAGTACAAAGCTTATTGAGACACTTATAAGCACTCATGTTGCATGAAACTTGATTTAGAGTCCTAGAAACTGCATTGTTAGATGTTTCATAAGTTCGTCAAACTAGTACAAAGCTCATTGAGACACTTATAAGCACTCATGTTGCATGAAACTTTGTTTAGAGTCCTAGAAATGCGTTGTTAGATGTTTCATAAGTTCGTCAAACTTGTACAAAGCTCATTGAGACACTTATAAGCACTCATGTTGTATGAAACTTGGTTTTGAGTCCTAGAACCCGCGTTGTTAGATGTTTCATATGTTCGTCAAACTAGTCAAAAGCTCATTGAGAAACTTATAAGTTCGTTGTCAAACTAGTACAAAGCTCATTGAGACACTTATAAGCATTCATGTTGTCAAACTATAAAAGCTCTTGGTTTGAGAGAGTCCTAGAAACGTGTTGCATTTATGTTGCGTTTAAAACTTGGTTTAAGTCCTCGTAAACGTGTTGTTACTAGTTTACAAAGTTCGTAAAACTAGTACAGCTCATTGAGCCACTTATAAGCACTCATGTTGAATGAAACTTGGTTTAGAGTCCTAGAAACGCGTTGTTAGATGTTTCATAAGTTCGTCAAACTAGTACAAAGCTTATTGAGACACTTATAAGCACTCATGTTGCATGAAACTTGGTTTAGAGTCCTAGAATCGCGTTGTTAGATGTTTCATAAGTTCGTCAAACTTGTACAAAGCTCATTGAGCCACTTATAAGCACTCATGTTGCATGAAACTTGGTTTAGAGTCCTAGAAACGCGTTGTTAGATGTTTCATAAGTTCGTCAAACTAGTACAAAGCTCATTGAGACACTTATAAGTACTCATGTTGCATGAAACTTTGTTTAGAGTCCTAGAAACGCGTTGTTAGATGTTTCATAAGTTCGTCAAATGATATGAGCGTGGGACTAGAATCGGATACCGATGCCGATCAACATCGACCACTCGGTATCGACCAGCATCGACCACTCGATACCGATACCGATCAACATCGACCACTCGGTATCGACCAACCTCGACCACTCGGCATCGACCAGCATCGACCACTCGATACCGATACCGATCAACAAGGCGCACGTGCACCAATCACCAAAGGACGGGAAGGCATTATCACAAGGTCACGAGCTAAGGAATTAGCTAAGGATGCGCATACGATGATGCTAAAGGAGGAACCAAGAATGGAAGCAACCGAGAGCTTCTACAACATTCATCACCACGTCTAAGTACGAAGACCAAGCTATGAGAGTTAAGCGGCTAAGTGTCTCGCTTGGTACTCTTTCCCACTGGGTTTTAACGAGGCCAAGAAGAACACTACGTCGGCCACTTAGCAATCATAGCTTGAAGAGTGTAAGAGACGAGGCACTTTAAACTACTCGTTGTTTTATCATGTTTTTAAACGCCGTGTTGTTTTGGCGGATTTCCTTTTTGGCGAATTTCCTTTTTGCACAAGTGCACGGTTTCCTTTTTGCCGGACACTTTCCTTTTCTCTTGTGCGCAGCCCTAGAAAGGAGGACGCGTTTTGTGCCGACTCTATAAAAAGGCTGCGCCGCACCATTGTAACACTTAGCAAACTTTTTATACACAAACTTCTTACAAAGGTTTCGCTCTCGATCTAGTGTTGTTCTAGGTCCGATCTCCTCCTAAGCTGTTCGCTACCTAGGAGATCTTCACGAACTTAGCTCGTTTCCCATCGCTTGCTAAGTAATCACCCTCCGTATACACGCTTCCACCAACCACCAACCCCTTGTCCCGCGTGCAATACCGCTACTCCACCGATCCATCACACCATACCGACGTCCTCGTTGCTCAGCCACGGTCAGAGCGTATCCTCGAGGAGGGAGAGCGTATCATCTGGTATCAGAGCCACCTCTGTACCAAAAGGCTGAGTTATCTCTAAACTCTCTAACGTTAAATCTTGTTCTGTCTAGATCTAGTAGCGTTTGTTAAGATTGATAGATTCATCGGATATTTGTGTTGTTATTTGCGGTGTGAATTTGTTTGAGTTGAAACTGCTTGAATATTGTTTGAAAACTTGTTCGATTTGGTTGAAACTTGATAGGATCGCATCTAGAGCCTCACCTTTACTCCCGCTTGCTTAAGATTATTGAGACTAATGGTTAACCCAAAAAGGGCATTAGGTCGAAATACCAAAGAGGCTTGTGCAACAAGGCTAAGACAAGAAGGGTTATGAGTTAAGAGTATAAGGAAGCAACACGGTTACCCTTAATATGGTAACGGTTACAAAGAGGAGATCAAGACAAGAAGGTTTGAAGAAGGAATCATGTTGAAAGGAGCTAACCATTGAGAGATATAGTCATTACAAGACTATAGGCACAAACCGGAAGCAAGACCGAGACGGATAGCGACGAGTGCAGAATTGGAAGGCTTTACACAAAACCAAATGTGGTCTTGGATAGTGACTAGTCACAGCCTTGTCTCCTACACGCCACCCAAGCCTTGGTTTGAATTCAAATTAAGTCAAGACCCAAGGCTTTCTCTCTCTCTCTCCCTTATACCTAATAGGCTACAAGCCATTGTTATCCTCTATAAATACCTTGTGGTCGACATTGTAATCTCTAAGGAGCTTCAAGCTCTCTTCTCCAATACAAAATACTCTCTCTTGTTCTTGTTCTTATTCTATCTAGAACCGAAATCTCCCACACACACATACTACACACTAATCTCTCAAGGACCAAGCTAATAGCTTTGCTCCTAATATCTCATTCTCCTAATCTCCCAAACACTTATTCTCTACAATCTCTTCTATACTCTCTTAAATTCCAACATGGTATCAGAGCATATGCTCCTCTCCTTTAGTTTTAATTCCGCACCCTCTTATTTCTTCTTATAAACACAAAGATCTAGAGGAGGAAAAGAATGACCAAGATCCATGTGGTAAAACACTTAAGGTCTTGGTGAATCAATGCTCCTCTTAGGAAGAGAACCATGACCTCTTTCTCTCTTAAATGAGTGAAGAGACATGTTGAATCCAAGTTCCTTTCAAGAACAATCCAATCAAAACCGAATCATGGTGAGCATAGATTAAAATCTAGCTACATGATGTTTTTGGTTGTGTTGTTCTTTAAGATCTTTGTCTAGGCCGAAAGTTAGAGATTGAGAACCATGGATTTCTTACTTATATGAGTTTAAGGAACCTTGATGAATCCAAGAATCTTCTAACTTAGGCACTTAGGCTATGAACAAGTATCCAAAGCATCAAAGCTTGGAACTTGTGAGCTAAAAGAGTAAGAGATCCTTGTGTATTGTCTCTTTTGAGAACAATAACATGTTGAATCCAAACTCCCTTCTTTATCATATAGTATAGATTCATAGATCTTGGTAAAACCTTTCTAAGAACACATTAATCATAATCGGTTCATGGAAAGATTGGATCTTTAAGATCTAGCTACATGTTTAAAAACAAGGTTATGATTATGTTGTATCTTTAAAAGTCTATGGATGGCTGAAAGTTAAAGATAGAGAACCAAGGAACCTTGATGAACCTTGATGAATCCAAGTATCATTTAACTTTGGCATTATCATTTAACTTTGGCATTAGGCAAGGACCAAGATATCAAAGCTCAAAGCTTGAATCTTGAGAGCTAAAAGGGTAAGTGAACCTTGGTGTTTTTCTTATAAGGCAAAAACAACTTGTTGAATCCAAAACTCTTTCCTTTTGTTTTATGCTTTAAACAAGACCTTTGGAAAGTGAACCATGATCCGCTTAACTCTTAGTGAGTAAAGGACATGTTGAATCCAATTTCCTTGGTAAGAACAAGACAATCAAAATACAATCATTGTTAGCATAAATCAACAAGATCTAGCTACATGATAGTTTTGGTTGTATTGTTCTTTAAGGTCATTGTCTAACCCAAGACTAATGGATGAGAATCATGGCTTCTAAAAGAGCATTTGATGAATCCCATACCACAAAGTTTCGGTTTAAAAGCATGTTTTGAGCATATGATGTTTTTCAAAAGTTTTAAAGAACATATGCTCATTTGGTCCGAATTTAAATCTCCAAGACGATGAAGATGAGTAGTGGCGGTTGTGTAAGTGGAAACACAAGAGGGAGATAAATAGATTAGTAGTTAATCTTGAGTCCTAAAGATCTTTAGATCATTAAGGAATCGGTTGTAAACTCTATACTCTTTATCCTCTTCATACCCCACTATAATATCCAAGTCTTGTCTCTTGCTAAAGTCTTAAATCACTAGTCTTTGTTTAGTGAAGTGATTTGAGACTTGGGAAGTGAACCGAGCTTATTAAGTGTTATGAACACCAAGAGCTTGATGAATCCTTCAAAACCTCGGCTAACATAAGTTTAAAAGAGATCCATGACTACTTAAAAGGTGATACTTTAAAGGTCATGATGAATCCAATTTTGGACTTATGGGGAAATGATTCATTACTTTAACATCTACATAAGATAAAATTGGAATGATGATCTATGTTTTATGTCATAAACCGCCTATAGGCATCTAAGTTTATGATACAAGATGAGTAACTAGCTATGAAAGCATTCAAGTTACAATGAATCTTGTTTGTGTGTTTCTAAGATCATGGTCCGCCTTTGTGCTCTTAAGACCATGGTCCCTTTAAAGTCTAAATGGCAAGGAGCCATATTCAAAACTCTCTTGTGGCTAATCCTTACTTATGTGTAGGTAATAAACAATGGAGAATCCTTATAAGGGAAGCCATAAACTCTATGATAGACTAATCGGTTAAGATGCTCTAAAGAGTACAATGACTTCTCCTTACGACCATCTATCCAAGGAACTATAAAAAGGGCCATTTCTAAAACTCTTTACTCTCTTTACTTATATTGTTAGATACTAATTTAAGTAATCCTTTTGCTTCATTATAAATATATATGCCTTAGATCATTAGTTAAAGTGGATTGTCAATTTCAAAACTATAAGACTAAAACTAGAACTTGTCAAGATGCATAATACTCTCGGATTTATTAAAAAGGCTTAGGGAACATATTGAACTAATGTCTTAAATCCTCCCATGTATTCTTGCTTGTACTTGTGAATGGTTGATCAATAGTTTGTGAAATGTTAAGAGTTATTATCTTGTGCCGGTTAGTCATGAAACTAAATAAATTTTGTCTTTGGTATGATGTAGGATCATCATTTCTAAAGACTAAAAGAGATCATCATGAAAGACCCTAAGCATAAAGAGATGACAAAGAAGTGCTAAAGAGAAAAGAAGTAAAGAGAAGAATGAAAGAACCATGAATGGTGTCCAAAAGGAAAAGATGAGAAACCTCTTTCTCAAAGAAGCTTGTGAAGAACAAAGCCGAGAAAGGAGGAGAGTTCATTTACTTCCATGATTAATCAAGATGGGGGGAGAAGAAGTGTTAGAACACACATCTCATCATGATCAAATGGAAGCCAATCACTATCATCATTGTGGCCAAAAGCATCTAGCAAAGAGCTAAAGCCATCAAGTTACATCTCGGCCAAGTATTCACAAGACAAAGCCGAGGCAACCCATTAATCTTCGGTCAAGTCCTTAACAAGACAAAGACCATCATCAACCGGTCAAGTCCTTGGCAAAGACAAAGACCATCTCTTGACCAAAGTCCCTAGCAAAGGCAGGGTCACCAATCATTGTTACATCTCGGCCAAGTATTCACAAGACAAAGCCGAGTCAATCCACCTAATATTCGGTCAAGTCCCTAGCAAAGACAAAGACCATCACTTGACCAAAGTCCGTAGCAAAGACAAGGTCACCATTCTCCGGTTAAAGCATCTCCCAAGACGCCAAACCAATTCACTCTCGGCCAAATCCTTACAAAGGAGAAGGCCAAACCATCTTATCATCATCGTTCGGTCAAGCCTCTACAAGAAGCAAGACCTTCATCATCATCAACACTAGGCTCGGCCAAGTACATGGCAAAGACTAAACCGAGCCATTCATGTCCTAGAAAGAGACCGATGAATCAACATGACCAATCGGCTCTACTCACTATCGGCCAAAGCAACTACCAATTGCAAGGCCTAATCTTGTTTCTCGGCTTATGCATCTATCAATAGATAAGCCAAAATACTCCGACAAATCCTTGTTCCAACCGCACAAAGAAGAAAGCAAAGACTTCAAGAAGAAGCCAAAGCTCAAAACCTAGATGCGGCTACAAGGACAAGTCATTCCACTACGAACTAAAGGATGTCCCTAATCCCTCTCTTAGCTTCT
This sequence comes from Cochlearia excelsa, assembly GCA_963556525.1. Lineage (NCBI taxonomy): Eukaryota > Viridiplantae > Streptophyta > Magnoliopsida > Brassicales > Brassicaceae > Cochlearia > Cochlearia excelsa. Next base: position 28,693,916 of record OY748327.1, on the reverse strand, counting down.
TATTTAGAATCATAAAACTAGAACTAATTCGAATAATCATGCTTAATCTAAAGTCTAAATTCACTTGAATCTTTGAAGGTTCAAAGGAGTAAGAGACCAAAGATAAGAAGGAAGTTCAAAGAAGAAGCAAAGAGAAGGAAAGGGAGTCATCATGTTCATGTTCGGCTCAAAGTCTCACATCAAAGTTTGTGAAGAACAAACCGTGAAGACCAAATCAAGAATCAAAGAACTCACCACCAAGACAAGAGAAGTGCTGAGTATCCAAGAAACCACAAAGAAGAACACGGCAAAGGCAAGATCAAGACCGGTTCTATCTTTGGGGGGAGCTCCGGCCAAGTCAAGAAGACTTATGGCCTAGATGATCAAGACCCCTCATTGAACTAACTTACACTCTTTTTCCTTCGGTGAGGTTTTTCCCATGTGGTTTACTCACCAAGGTTTTAATGAGGTTTGTTGGTCAATGTCCAATCTTAGCGTTCCACAATGCTAAGCTTGAGGGGGAGTATTGAGACTAATGGTTAACCCAAAAAGGGCATTAGGTCGAAATACCAAAGAGGCTTGTGCAACAAGGCTAAGACAAGAAGGGTTATGAGTTAAGAGTATAAGGAAGCAACACGGTTACCCTTAATATGGTAACGGTTACAAAGAGGAGATCAAGACAAGAAGGTTTGAAGAAGGAATCATGTTGAAAGGAGCTAACCATTGAGAGATATAGTCATTACAAGACTATAGGCACAAACCGGAAGCAAGACCGAGACGGATAGCGACAGGTGCAGAATGGAAGGCTTTACACAAAACCAAATGTGGTCTTGGATAGTGACTAGTCACAGCCTTGTCTCCTACACGCCACCCAAGCCTTGGTTTGAATTCAAATTAAGTCAAGACCCAAGGCTTTCTCTCTCTCTCTCCCTTATACCTAATAGGCTACAAGCCATTGTTATCCTCTATAAATACCTTGTGGTCGACATTGTAATCTCTAAGGAGCTTCAAGCTCTCTTCTCCAATACAAAATAATACTCTCTCTTGTTCTTGTTCTTATTCTATCTAGAACCGAAATCTCCCACACACACATACTACACACTAATCTCTCAAGGACCAAGCTAATAGCTTTGCTCCTAATATCTCATTCTCCTAATCTCCCAAACACTTATTCTCTACAATCTCTTCTATACTCTCTTAAATTCCAACAAAGATCTCGTGTGTAGTTTGAAAGTTCTTCGCTGTTTTGCTTGAACTAGCTTTGTCTAAGCGGCGGTAAGCTAGACAAGGCGAAAACCCTTTTCAAATTTCCTTTTGTTTTGAATTGCCGATTTCCTTTTCTTCAAAACTTGCGTTTCAATAACTTGTCCGTTTTCCTTTTTCTTTCAAACCGCGTCCTTGATTTCCTTTTCTTGTTTATCACGCGTTTGTCCTTGTGTGTGTGGCGTGTAGTTCTATTGGTTTAACTATCCCGTGAACTACTTACTGCGAACTATTTGTTTGTGTAACGGTACCATGGCCCTATCACCGAGGCGCTCGATGACCTCAAGAAGCTTATAGCAACCCAAGTGGCCGAGGCCATGACCCAACTACTTCCCCAACAAATTTCTCAACAGCTCACCTTGGAACGTGAGAAACAAGCTAGGGAGGCTCCAAGGGTAACCTCGGACTCCGAAGGTGGGTCGACGCCGACTCCGTCCGAGGCCATGAGGGTCATAAGAGGTAAAGGTGTAGCCGGTACCTCCAAATTCCAAGCCATCCGCAACTTACGTCCCGTCAACGACAATGGACCGCCCAAGGAACCGGGACGCCCAACGCGTAATGGACCTACCGAACCTGAGCTAAGGGCTCCACGACAAAGAGCACCGACCGGTCGCGATCGCCGAACGGAGACCATAGCCGACCAACGAATCTACATCGACTCCGATGACGAGTACTACAACTCCAACGCCTCCGACCGAAGTAGGAGGAGCTATAGACGAGACATGCGCGATAGAGATCCCGAGAGGCAGCAATTGAAGCACATCAAAGCCAAGTTTCCTCCGTTCCAAGGGAAGAATGACCCAGAAGCTTACTTGGATTGGGAGAGGAAAATGGAGTCGAGCTTTCTTTGTCATGACACCTACGCCTCCAACAAGGTGAAGATTGCCATCTCGGAATTCAGTGATTATGCTCTACTATGGTGGGATCAGCTCAGCACCACCAGGAATCGTCACAATGAGCTACCCATCACCACGTGGCCGCAACTTACTACCCACATGCGGAAAAGGTTTGTACCCAACCACTATCACCGAGAGGTCCTCAACAAACTCCGAAAGCTGACCCAAGGCTCCAGCACGGTGAGAGACTACTTCCAAGAGATGGAGACTCTCCTTATCCGAGCCGGTCTAGAAGAGGACGAAGAGGTTACCATGGCCAGGTTTGTTGGTGGACTTAGCGGGACATTCGGGATAAGGTGGAACTACAAACATATGTAGACCTTGAAGAGCCGGTCCATAAGGCGAGAGCTGGTCGAGACTCAAGCACAAGCGGAGATATGTCAAACCTAGCTACCCCTCTGGCCAATCCAAGCCAAGAGACTTCTCCACTGCCCGACCACCTTACACCAAGGATGTCAAACCCCCTTCCACGGGCAAGGAGGAAACTAAAGCTGATCCTAAGGCCAGGAGCGGTACCTCCCTAAGTAACGTCAAGTGCTTTAGATGCCAAGGGATGGGTCACTACTCCAGAGACTGCCCCAACAAGAAGGTGTTCCTTACGCTTGACAACGGAGAGATAGTACCCCAGGACTCTGAGTCTGAGCAAGAGGAAGAAGGGGAGGAAGAAGAGACAGCTGCTATTGGCGAGATGCTGGTTGCTAGGAGGACCTTGAGTGTTCAGAACCAGCCGGCTGAATTGGTGCAAAGGGATCACCTCTTTCACACCCGATGCCTCATCAAGGGGAAAGTATGTAGCTTGATCATCGACGGTGGTAGTTGTACCAATGCCGCCGGTGAGCTCATGGTTAAGAAGCTTAGTCTAGAGACCCTTCCCCACCCCAGGCCGTATAAGCTCCAATGGCTGAATGAGAGTGGCGCGCTAACCGTGACACATCAGGTCAAGGTCTCTTTCTCCATAGGAAAGTATGATGAGGCAATCCGACCGCCGTGTGTCATACCCTGGGACATGATGGAAGGCCTTGGCAATCCGACCGCCGTGTGCTACATGATGGTTACACCAACAAGCATTCGTTTGAATTCAAGGGCCGGAAGATCACATTAGCGCCTCTCACACCAAGCGAAGTATACCAAGATCAACTCTACCTCAAGCTCAAGGAGGACACGGAGAAAGAACTGGTCACAAACAGCAACCTCCACATCAACCATAGTGAAGTGTCTAGACTCCTAAATTCTGATTATCCTATGTTAATGCTTGTTTATAAAGAAACTCTTGTTAGCACTAACCCCACACAGGAGTTGCCTAGTGGAATGTCTAAGCTTTTGCAGGATTACAGTGACGTCTTTCCCAAGGAGATTCCACCAGGCCTACCTCCCATCCGCGGCATAGAGCACCAGATTGACCTAGTCCCCGGCTCAGCCCTTCCCAACCGGCCCGCCTACAGAACCAACCCGGTGGAGACCAAGGAACTTCAGAGACAAGTTGAGGAGCTGATGAGCAAAGGGCACATCCGAGAGAGCATGAGTCCCTGTGCCGTACCGGTGCTGCTGGTGCCAAAGAAGGATGGATCCTGGCGCATGTGTGTTGATTGTCGAGCTATCAACAACATCACGGTGAAGTATCGTCACCCTATCCCTAGATTAGATGATATGTTAGATGAATTGTGTGGCTCTAACGTGTTCTCTAAGATTGATCTTAAGAGTGGTTACCATCAGATTAGGATGAAAGAGGGTGACGAGTGGAAGACAGCCTTCAAGACCAAACAAGGGTTGTATGAGTGGCTTGTGATGCCGTTTGGCCTTACCAATGCACCTAGCACTTTTATGCGACTAATGAATCATGTTTTGAGATCTTTTATAGGTGTATTCGTGGTGGTATACTTTGATGACATCCCTGATCTTTAGCAAGAGCCTAGCCGAGCATCTTGACCACATACAAGCCGTCCTTGACGTGCTAAGAAGGGAGAATCTCTTTGCTAACCTAGACAAGTGTACTTTTTGCACTAACCAGATTGTGTTCTTAGGTTTTGTTGTGAGTACGAAGGAGTCAAGGTGGATGAGGAGAAGATCAAGGCGATCAAAGAATGGCCCCCAGACCAACCACCGTAGGAGAAGTCGGGAGCTTCCATGGACTAGCCGGCTTCTATCGGCGGTTTGTCAAAGACTTCAACACACTCGCGGCACCACTCACCGAGATCATCAAGAAGGATGTAGGCTTCAAGTGGGGAGACGCCCAAGACCAGGCTTTCCAAAGCCTTAAAGAGAAGCTTATCAACGCCCCGTTACTCATGCTTCTGATTTTCTCAAAACGTTTGAAATTGAATGCGATGCTTCGGTGTAGGTATTGGAGCGGTTCTCATGCGGGACAGAAACCAATAGCCTATTTCGGTGAGAAGCCTGGGGGAGGAGCCACGCTGAATTACCCTACCTATGACAAGGAGTTGTACGCACTTGGTGAGGGCACTACGGACTTGGCAACACTACCTCCGGCCCAAGGAGTTTGTAATCCACACCGACCATGAGTCCCTCAAACACCTCAAAGGCCAACGAAACTCAACAAGAGGCACGGCCGCCGGATTGAGTTCATTGAGACTTTTCCCTACGTGATCAAATATAAGAAAGGTAAGGACAATGTCGTAGCCGACGCATTGTCCAGGAGGTACACCCTAATCTCGAGTTACATTCTAGACTTATGGGCTTTGAAACGCTAAAGGACTTGTATGAATCGATTCGAGTTTGGTGAGAAATACTCAAAATGTGCTAAGTTTGCGTATGAGAACTTCTTTAGACAGGATGGATACCTATTTTGCCATAACAAGCTATGCATACCTAGCGGATCGATCCGAGAACTGTTAGTAAGAGAAGCCCATGGAGGAGGATTGGCCGGGCACTTTGGAGTAGCCAAGACCTTAGCCAGCCTCCAAGCCTACTTCTACCGGGCCCAAATGCGGAGAGACGTGGAGAGGATTTGTGCTAGATGCATTACATGTAAACTGGCTAAGAGTAAGGTACAACCGCACGGTTTGTACACCCCTTTGCCTATTCCGTCTCATCCTTGGACGCATATTTCAATGGATTTTGTTGTTGGCTTACCTCGAACCAGAAATGGTAGAGATTCTATCTTTGTTGTGGTAGACAGGTTCAGCAAAATGGCCCATTTCATCGCTTGCCACAAGACGGATGACGCCGTGAGTGTAGCTAACTTGTTTTTCAGGGAAGTGGTAAGACTACATGGGATGCCCCAAGTCATTGTTTCCGATCGTGACACCAAATTCCTGAGCCATTTTTGGCGAACCCTGTGGGCGAAGCTAGGAACCAAGTTGTCCTTTTCTACTACTTGTCATCCACAAACGGACGGCCAAACGAGGTGGTAAACCGGTCGTTGTCCACACTCTTGAGAACACTAGTAAAGAGCAACATCAAGTCATGGGAAGAGTGTCTACCCCATGTTGAGTTCGCTTATAACCACGCTAAACACTCTTCTACTCTCTACTCTCCCCTTTTGAACTAGTATACGGTTTTAATCCCATGTCCCCGTTAGATCTAATCGCGTTACCTTTGAGTGAAATGTCTAGTGTTGATGGCAAGAAAAAGGCTGAACAGGTTAGGAAGATGCACGAGAAGGCCAAGGAGAACATCGAGAAGAGGACCGAGCAATACGCCAAGCATGCCAACAAGGGCCGGAGAAAAATGGTGTTTCAAGAAGGCGACTTGGTGTGGATCCATCTGAGGAAAGAACGGTTCCCAGCCGAGAGGAAGTCCAAACTCATGCCCCGAGTAGACGGACCTTTCAAGGTGGCCCGGCGGATCAACGACAACGCCTACAAGATCGACCTCCAAGGTAAGTACACGATATCGGATTCCTTCAATGTTGCCGATTTGTCTCCCTTTATTCATGATGCGGATTTGAGGACAAATCCTTTTCAAGAAGGAGGGGATGATATGAGCGTGGGACTAGAATCGGATACCGATGCCGATCAACATCGACCACTCGGTATCGACCAGCATCGACCACTCGATACCGATACCGATCAACATCGACCACTCGGTATCGACCAACCTCGACCACTCGGCATCGACCAGCATCGACCACTCGATACCGATACCGATCAACAAGGCGCACGTGCACCAATCACCAAAGGACGGGAAGGCATTATCACAAGGTCACGAGCTAAGGAATTAGCTAAGGATGCGCATACGATGATGCTAAAGGAGGAACCAAGAATGGAAGCAACCGAGAGCTTCTACAACATTCATCACCACGTCTAAGTACGAAGACCAAGCTATGAGAGTTAAGCGGCTAAGTGTCTCGCTTGGTACTCTTTCCCACCGGGTTTTAACGAGGCCAAGAAGAACACTACGTCGGCCACTTAGCAATCATAGCTTGAAGAGTGTAAGAGACGAGGCACTTTAAACTACTCGTTGTTTTATCATGTTTTTAAACGCCGTGTTGTTTTGGCGGATTTCCTTTTTGGCGAATTTCCTTTTTGCACAAGTGCACGGTTTCCTTTTTGCCGGACACTTTCCTTTTCTCTTGTGCGCAGCCCTAGAAAGGAGGACGCGTTTTGTGCCGACTCTATAAAAGGCTGCGCCGCACCATTGTAACACTTAGCAAACTTTTTATACACAAACTTCTTACAAAGGTTTCGCTCTCGATCTAGTGTTGTTCTAGGTCCGATCTCCTCCTAAGCTGTTCGCTACCTAGGAGATCTTCACGAACTTAGCTCGTTTCCCATCGCTTGCTAAGTAATCACCCTCCGTATACACGCTTCCACCAACCACCAACCCCTTGTCCCGCGTGCAATACTGCTACTCCACCGATCCATCACACCATACCGACGTCCTCGTTGCTCAGCCACGGTCAGAGCGTATCCTCGAGGAGGGAGAGCGTATCATCAAACTTGTACAAAGCTCATTGAGACACTTATAAGCACTCATGTTGCATGAAACTTGGTTTATAGTCCTAGAAACGCGTTGTTAGATGTTTCATAAGTTCGTCAAACAAGTACAAAGCTCATTGAGACACTTATAAGCACTCATGTTGCATGAAACTTGGTTTAGAGTCCTAGAAACGCGTTGTTAAATGTTTAATAAGTTCGTCAAACTTGTACAAAGCTCATTGAGACATTTATAAGCACTCGTGGAATGAAACTTAGTTTAGAGTCCTAGAAACGCGTTGTTCGATGTTTCATAAGTTCGTCAAACTAGTACAAAGCTTATTGAGACACTTATAAGCACTCATTTTGCATGAAACTTGATTTAGAGTCCTAGAAACTGCATTGTTAGATGTTTCATAAGTTCGTCAAACTAGTACAAAGCTCATTGAGACACTTATAAGCACTCATGTTGCATGAAACTTTGTTTAGAGTCCTAGAAATGCGTTGTTAGATGTTTCATAAGTTCGTCAAACTTGTACAAAGCTCATTGAGACACTTATAAGCACTCATGTTGTATGAAACTTGGTTTTGAGTCCTAGAACCCGCGTTGTTAGATGTTTCATATGTTCGTCAAACTAGTCAAAAGCTCATTGAGACACTTATAAGCACTCATGTTCCATGAAACTTAGTTTAGAGTCCTAGAAACCGCGTTGTTAGATGTTTCATAAGTTCGTCAAACTAGTACAAAGCTCATTGAGACACTTATAAGCATTCATGTTGCATAAAACTTGGTTTAGAGTCCTAGAAACGTGTTGTTAGTCGTTTCATAAGTTCGTAAAACTAGTACAAAGCTCATTGAGCCACTTATAAGCACTCATGTTGAATGAAACTTGGTTTAGAGTCCTAGAAACGCGTTGTTAGATGTTTCATAAGTTCGTCAAACTAGTACAAAGCTTATTGAGACACTTATAAGCACTCATGTTGCATGAAACTTGGTTTAGAGTCCTAGAAATGCGTTGTTAGATGTTTCATAAGTTCGTCAAACTAGTACAAAGCTTATTGAGACACTTATAAGCACTCATGTTGCATGAAACTTGGTTTAGAGTCCTAGAAACGCGTTGTTAGATGTTTCATAAGTTCGTCAAACTAGTACAAAGCTCATTGAGACACTTATAAGTACTCATGTTGCATGAAACTTGGTTTAGAGTCCTATAAACGCGTTGTTAGATGTTTCATAAGTTCGTCAAACTTGTACAAAGCTCATTGAGACACTTATAAGCACTCATGTTGCATGAAACTTGGTTTAGAGTTCTAGAAACGCGTTGTTAGATTTTTCATAAGTTCGTCAAACAAGTACAAAGGTCATTGAGACACTTATAAGCACTCATGTTGCATGAAACTTAGTTTAGAGTCCTAGAAACGCGTTGTTAGATGTTTCATAAGTTTGTAAAACTTGTACAAAGCTCATTGAGACACTTATAAGCACTCATGTTGCATGAATCTTGGTTTAGAGTCCTAGAAACGCGTTGTTCGATGTTTCATAAGTTTGTCAAACTAGTACAAAGCTCATTGAGACACTTATAAGCACTCATGTTGCATGAAACTTGGTTTAGAGTCCTAGAAATGCGTTGTTAGATGTTTCATAAGTTCGTCAAACTAGTACAAAGCTTATTGAGACACTTATAAGCACTCATGTTGCATGAAACTTGGTTTAGAGTCCTAGAACCCGCGTTGTTAGATGTTTCATATGTTCGTCAAACTAATCAAAAGCTCATTGAGACACTTATAAGCACTCATGTTGCATGAAACTTAGTTTAGAGTCCTAGAAACCGCGTTGTTAGATGTTTCATAAGTTCGTAAAACTAGTACAAAGCTCATTGAGCCACTTATAAGCACTCATGTTGAATGAAACTTGGTTTAGAGTCCTAGAAACGCGTTGTTAGATGTTTCATAAGTTCGTCAAACTAGTACAAAGCTTATTGAGACACTTATAAGCACTCATGTTGCATGAAACTTGGTTTAGAGTCCTAGAAATGCGTTGTCATATGTTTCATAAGTTCGTCAAACTTGTACAAAGCTCATTGAGACACTTATAAGCACTCATGTTGTATGAAACTTGGTTTAGAGTCCTAGAACCCGCGTTGTTAGATGTTTCATATGTTCGTCAAACTAGTCAAAAGCTCATTGAGACACTTATAAGCACTCATGTTGCATGAAACTTGGTTGAGAGTCCTAGAAACCGCGTTGTTAGATGTTTCATAAGTTCGTCAAACTAGTAGAAAGCTCATTGAGACACTTATAAGTACTCATGTTGCATGAAACTTGGTTTGGAGTCCTAGAAACGCGTTGTTAGATGTTTCATAAGTTCGTCAAACTTGTACAAAGCTCATTGAGACACTTATAAGCACTCATGTGGAATGAAACTTGGTTTAGAGTCCTAGAAACGCGTTGTTCGATGTTTCATAAGTTCCTAAAACTAGTACAAAGCTCATTGAGACACTTATAAGCACTCATGTTGCATGAAACTTGGTTTAGAGTCCTAGAAACTGCGTTGTTAGATGTTTCAAAAGTTCGTCAAACTAGTACAAAGCTCATTGAGACACTTATAAGCACTCATGTTGAATGAAACTTTGTTTAGAGTCCTAGAAATGCGTTGTTAGATGTTTAATAAGTTCGTCAAACTTGTACAAAGCTCCTTGAGACACTTATAAGCACTCCTGTTGTATGAAACTTGGTTTAGAGTCCTAGAACCCGCGTTGTTAGATGTTTCATATGTTCGTCAAACTAGTCAAAAGCTCATTGAGACACTTATAAGCACTCATGTTGCATGAAACTTAGTTTAGAGTCCTAGAAACCGCGTTGTTAGATGTTTCATAAGTTCGTCAAACTAGTACAAAGCTCATTGAGACACTTATAAGTACTCATGTTGCATGAAACTTGGTTTAGAGTCCTAGAAACGCGTTGTTAGATGTTTCATAAGTTCGTCAAACTTGTACAAAGCTCATTGAGACACTTATAAGCACTCATGTTGCATGAAACTTGGTTTAGAGTCCTAGAAACGCGTTGTTAGATGTTTCATAAGTTCGTCAAACAAGTACAAAGCTCATTGAGACACTTATAAGCACTCATGTTGCATGAAACTTGGTTTAGAGTCCTAGAAACGCGTTGTTAGATGTTTAATAAGTTCGTCAAACTTGTACAAAGCTCATTGAGACACTTATAAGCACTCATGTGGAATGAAACTTAGTTTAGAGTCCTAGAAACGCGTTGTTCGATGTTTCATAAGTTCGTCAAACTAGTACAAAGCTTATTGAGACACTTATAAGCACTCATGTTGCATGAAACTTGATTTAGAGTCCTAGAAACTGCATTGTTAGATGTTTCATAAGTTCGTCAAACTAGTACAAAGCTCATTGAGACACTTATAAGCACTCCTGTTGCATGAAACTTTGTTTAGAGTCCTAGAAATGCGTTGTTAGATGTTTCATAAAATTGTCAAACTTGTACAAAGCTCATTGATACACTTATAAGCACTCATGTTGTATGAAACTTGGTTTTGAGTCCTAGAAACCGCGTTGTTAGATGTTTCATATGTTCGTCAAACTAGTCAAAAGCTCATTGAGACACTTATAAGCACTCATGTTCCATGAAACTTAGTTTAGAGTCCTAGAAACCGCATTGTTAGATGTTTCATAAGTTCGTCAAACTAGTACAAAGCTCATTGAGACACTTATAAGCATTCATGTTGCATAAAACTTGGTTTAGAGTCCTAGAAACGTGTTGTTAGTCGTTTCATAAGTTCGTAAAACTAGTACAAAGCTCATTGAGCCACTTATAAGCACTCATGTTGAATGAAACTTGGTTTAGAGTCCTAGAAACGCGTTGTTAGATGTTTCATAAGTTCGTCAAACTAGTACAAAGCTTATTGAGACACTTATAAGCACTCATGTTGCATGAAACTTGGTTTAGAGTCTAGAAACGCGTTGTTAGATGTTTCATAAGTTCGTCAAACTTGTACAAAGCTCATTGAGCCACTTATAAGCACTCATGTTGCATGAAACTTGGTTTAGAGTCCTAGAAACGCGTTGTTAGATGTTTCATAAGTTCGTCAAACTAGTACAAAGCTCATTGAGACACTTATAAGTACTCATGTTGCATGAAACTTGGTTTAGAGTCCTATAAACGCGTTGTTAGATGTTTCATAAGTTCGTCAAACTTGTACAAAGCTCATTGAGACACTTATAAGCACTCATGTTGCATGAAACTTGGTTTAGAGTTCTAGAAACGCGTTGTTAGATTTTTCATAAGTTCGTCAAACAAGTCCAAAGGTCATTGAGACACTTATAAGCACTCATGTTGCATGAAACTTAGTTTAGAGTCCTAGAAACGCGTTGTTAGATGTTTCATAAGTTCGTAAAACTTGTACAAAGCTCATTGAGACACTTATAAGCACTCATGTTGCATGAAACTTGGTTTAGAGTCCTAGAAACGCGTTGTTCGATGTTTCATAAGTTCGTCAAACTAGTACAAAGCTCAATGAGACACTTATAAGCACTCATGTTGCATGAAACTTGGTTTAGAGTCCTAGAAATGCATTGTTAGATGTTTCATAAGTTCGTCAAACTAGTACAAAGCTCATTGAGACACTTATAAGCACTCATGTTGCATGAAACTTTGTTTAGAGTCCTAGAAACGCTTTGTTAGATGTTTCATAAGTTCGTCAAACTTGTAAAAAGCTCATTGAGACACTTATAAGCACTCATGTTGCATGAAACTTGGTTTAGAGTCCTAGAAACGCATTGTTAGATGTTTCATAAGTTCGTCAAACTAGTACAAAGCTCATTGAGACACTTATAAACACTCATGTTGCATAAAACTTCGTTTAGAGTCTTAGAAACCGCGTTGTTAGATGTTTCATAAGTTCGTCAAACTAGTACAAAGCTCATTGAGACACATATAAGCACTCTTGTTGCATGAAACTTGGTTTAGAGTCCTCGAAACGCGTTGTTAGATGTTTCATAAGTTCGTCAAACTAGTACAAAGTTCATTGAGACACTTATAAGCACTCATGTTGTATGAAACTTCGTTTAGAGTCCTAGAAACGCGTTGTTAGATGTTTCATAAGTTCGTCAAACTTGTACAAAGCTCATTGAGACACATATAAGCACTCATGTTGCATGAAACTTGGTTTAGAGTCCTAGAAATGCGTTGTCATATGTTTCATAAGTTCGTCAAACTTGTACAAAGCTCATTGAGACACTTATAAGCACTCATGTTGTATGAAACTTGGTTTAGAGTCCTAGAACCCGCGTTGTTAGATGTTTCATATGTTAGTCAAAGTAGTCAAAAGCTCATTGAGACACTTATAAGCACTCATGTTGCATGAAACTTGGTTGAGAGTCCTAGAAACCGCGTTGTTAGATGTTTCATAAGTTCGTCAAACTAGTACAAAGCTCATTGAGACACTTATAAGTACTCATGTTGCATGAAACTTGGTTTGGAGTCCTAGAAACGCGTTGTTAGATGTTTCATAAGTTCGTCAAACTTGTACAAAGCTCATTGAGACACTTATAAGCACTCATGTTACATGAAACTTGGTTTAGAGTCCTAGAAACGCGTTGTTAGATGTTTCATAAGTCCGTCAAACAAGTACAAAGGTCATTGAGACACTTATAAGCACTCATGTTGCATGAAACTTGGTTTAGAGTCCTAGAAACGCGTTGTTAGATGTTTCATAAGTTCGTCAAACTTGTAAAAAGCTCATTTAGACACTTATAAGCACTCATGTGGAATGAAACTTGGTTTAGAGTCCTAGAAACGCGTTGTTCGATGTTTCATAAGTTCGTAAAACTAGTACAAAGCTCATTGAGACACTTATAAGCACTCATGTTGCATGAAACTTGGTTTAGAGTCCTAGAAACTGCGTTGTTAGATGTTTCAAAAGTTCGTCAAACTAGTACAAAGCTCATTGAGACACTTATAAGCACTCATGTTGAATGAAATTTGTTTAGAGTCCTAGAAATGTGTTGTTAGATGTTTAATAAGTTCGTCAAACTTGTACAAAGCTCATTGAGACACTTATAAGCACTCATGTTGTATGAAACTTGGTTTAGAGTCCTAGAACCCGCGTTGTTAGATGTTTCATATGTTCGTCAAACTAGTCAAAAGCTCATTGAGACACTTATAAGCAATCATGTTGCATGAAACTTAGTTTAGAGTCCTAGAAACCGCGTTGTTAGATGTTTCATAAGTTCGTCAAACTAGTACAAAGCTCATTGAGACACTTATAAGTACTCATGTTGCATGAAACTTGGTTTAGAGTCCTAGAAACGCGTTGTTAGATGTTTCATAAGTTCGTCAAACTTGTACAAAGCTCATTGAGACACTTATAAGCACTCATGTTGCATGAAACTTGGTTTAGAGTCCTAGAAACGCGTTGTTAGATGTTTCATAAGTTCGTCAAACAAGTACAAAGCTCATTGAGACACTTATAAGCACTCATGTTGCATGAAACTTGGTTTAGAGTCCTAGAAACGCGTTGTTAGATGTTTAATAAGTTCGTAAAACTTGTACAAAGCTCATTGAGACACTTATAAGCACTCATGTGGAATGAAACTTAGTTTAGAGTCCTAGAAACGCGTTGTTCGATGTTTCATAAGTTCGTCAAACTAGTACAAGGCTTATTGAGACACTTATAAGCACTCATGTTGCATGAAACTTGATTTAGAGTCCTAGAAACTGCATTGTTAGATGTTTCATAAGTTCGTCAAACTAGTACAAAGCTCATTGAGACACTTATAAGCACTCATGTTGCATGAAACTTTGTTTAGAGTCCTAGAAATGCGTTGTTAGATGTTTCATAAGTTCGTCAAACTTGTACAAAGCTCATTGAGACACTTATAAGCACTCATGTTGTATGAAACTTGGTTTTGAGTCCTAGAACCCGCGTTGTTAGATGTTTCATATGTTCGTCAAACTAGTCAAAAGCTCATTGAGACACTTATAAGCACTCATGTTCCATGAAACTTAGTTTAGAGTCCTAGAAACCGCGTTGTTAGATGTTTCATAAGTTCGTCAAACTAGTACAAAGCTCATTGAGACACTTATAAGCATTCATGTTGCATAAAACTTGGTTTAGAGTCCTAGAAACGTGTTGTTAGTCGTTTCATAAGTTCGTAAAACTAGTACAAAGCTCATTGAGCCACCTAGTTTGGTCACTCTTTATTGACCAAATTATAAGTGCTTCAATTTGGGCTTTCTTGGATTTGAATCATGCTTAGAAGTGGCTGGACTTGATGTATATCATATCCAATGGACTTGTGAATGTTCTCTTTGTCTAAAGGCTCTTGAATCAGCCTGTTAAGTGCCTCCTTGATCTGCTTTCCTCTTGCTCTTGTCATTGGTCCAATGGGTACTTGCAAAGCATCATCTTGATCATCCTTGCAGCTTTGGATGTCCTCATCATTCTCCATAGGCTTCTTCATGCTCTCTTTGTCCAAAATTTCTTGAAACAGCCCATCAAATCCGTCTTTGATCTTCTTGTCTTGTGATATTTTAAATGGTTCAATGGCTAGCTGAGGTGTTTCCACATCCCTTTGTGTGTTCCTCCTTAGAATCGTATCAACAAAGCTCGAGAAAATTATAAGCACTCATGTTGCATGCAATTTGGTTTAGAGTCCTAAAACGTGTTGTTCGATGTTTCATAAGTTCGTCAAACTAGTACAAAACTCATTGAGACACTTATAAGCACTCATGTTGCATGAAACTTGGTTTAGAGTCCTAAAAATTGCGTTGTTAGATGCTTCATAAGTTCGTCAAACTAGTAGAAAGCTCATTGAGACACTTATATGCACTCATGTTGCATGAAACTTGGTTTAGATTCCTAGAAACCGCGTTGTTAGATGTTTCATAAGTTCGTCAAACTAGTACAAAGCTCATTGAGACATTTATAAGCACTCATGTTGAATGAAACTTGGTTTAGAGTCCTAGAAACGCGTTGTTAGATGTTTCATAAGTTCGTAAAACTAGTACAAAGCTCATTGAGACACTTATAAGCACACATGTTGAATGAAACTTGGTTTAGATTCCTAGAAATGCGTTGTTAGATGTTTCATAAGTTCGTCAAACTAGTACAAAGCTTATTGAGACACTTATAAGCACTCATGTTGCATGAAACTTGGTTTAGAGTCCTAGAAACGCGTTGTTAGATGTTTCATAAGTTCGTCAAACTTGTACAAAGCTCATTGAGACGCTTATAAGCACTCATGTTGCATGAAACTTGGTTTAGAGTCCTAGAAACCACATTGTTAGATGTTTCATAAGTTTTCCAAACTTGTAAAAAGCTCATTGAGACACTTATAAGCACTCATGTTGCATGAAACTTGGTTTAGAGTCTTAGAAATCGCGTTTTTAGATGTTTCATAAGTTCGTCAAACTTGTACAAAGCTCATTGAGACGCTTATAAGCACTCATGTTGCATGAAACTTGGTTTAGAGTCCTAGAAACCGCGATGTTAGATGTTTCATAACTTTTTCAAACTTGTACAAAGCTCATTGAGACACTTATAAGCACTCGTGTTGCATGAAACTTGGTTTAGAGTCTTAGAAATCGCGTTGTTAGATGTTTCATAAGTTCGTCGAACCAGTACAAAGCTCATTGAGACACTTATAAGCACTCAGGTTGCATGAAACTTGGTGTAGAGTCCTAGAAACACGTTGTTAGATGTTTCGTAAGTTCGTCAAACTAGTACAAAGCTCATTAAGACACTTATAAGCACTCATGTTGCATGAAACTTGGTTTAGAGTCCTAGAAACGCGTTGTTAGATGTTTCATAAGTTCGTCAAACAAGTAAAAAGTTCATCGAGACACTTATAAGAATTCATGTTGCATGAAACTTGGTTTAGAGTCCTAGAAACGCGTTGTTAGATGTTTCATAAGTTCATCAAACTTGTACAAAGCTCATTGAGACACTTATAAACACTCATGTTGCATGAAACTTAGTTTAGAGTCCTAGAAACGCGTTGTTAGATGTTTCATAAGTTCGTCAAACTAGTAAAAAGCTCATTGAGACACTTATAAGCACTCATGTTGCATGAAACTTGGTTTAGAGTCCTAGAAACGCTTTGTTAGATGTTTCATAAGTTCGTCAAACTTGTACAAAGCTCATTGAGACGCTTATAAGCACTCATGTTGCATGAAACTTGGTTTAGAGTCCTAGAAACTGCGTTGTTAGATGTTTCATAAGTTCGTCAAACTTGCACAAAACTCATTGGGACACTTATAAGCACTCTTGTTGCATGAAACTTGGTTTAGAATCTTAGAAACCGCGTTGTTAGATGTTTCATAAGTTCGTTAAACTAGTACAAAGCTCATTGAGACACTTATAAGCACTCATGTTGCATGAAACTTGGTGTAGAGTCCTAGAAACGTGTTGTTAGATGTTTCATAAGTTCGTCAAACTTGTACAAAGCTCATTGAGACACTTATAAGAACTCATGTTGCATGAAACTTGGTTTAGAGTCCTAGAAACGTGTTGTTAGATGTTTCATAAGTTCGTCACACAAGTACAAAGCTCATCGAGACACTTATAAGCACTCATGTTGCATGAAACTTGGTTAGAGTTCTAGAAACGCGTTGTTAGATGTTTCATAAGTTCGTCAAACTTGTACAAAGCTCATTGAGACACTTATAAGCACTCGTGTGGAATGTAACTTGGTTTAGAGTCCTAGAAACACGTTGCTAGATGTTTCATAAGTTCGTCAAACTTGTACAAAGCCCATTGAGACGCTTATAAGCACTCATGTTGCATGAAACTTGGTTTAGAGTCCTAGAAACTGCGTTGTTAGATGTTTCATAAGTTCGTCAAACTTGCACAAAACTCATTGGGACACTTATAAGCACTCTTGTTGCATGAAACTTGGTTTAGAATCTTAGAAACGCGTTGTTAGATGTTTCATAAGTTCGTCAAACTTGTACAAAGCTCATTGAGACACTTATAAGCACTCATGTTGCATGAAACTTGGTTTAGAGTCCTAGAAACGCGTTGTTAGATGTTTCATAAGTTCGTCAAACAAGTACAAAGCTCATCGAGACACTTATAAGAATTCATGTTGCATGAAACTTGTTTTAGAGTCCTAGAAACGCGTTGTTAGATGTTTCATTAGTTCATCAAACTTGTACAAAGCTCATTGAGACACTTATAAACACTCATGTTGCATGAAACTTAGTTTAAAGTCCTAGAAACGCGTTGTTAGATGTTTCATAAGTTCGTCAAACTAGTAAAAAACTCATTAAGACACTTATAAGCACTCATGTTGCATTAAACTTGGTTTAGAGTCCTAGAAACGCTTTGCTAGATGTTTCATAAGTTCGTCAAACTTGTACAAAGCCCATTGAGACGCTTATAAGCACTCATGTTGCATGAAACTTGGTTTAGAGTCCTAGAAACCGCGTTGTTAGATGTTTCATAAGTTCGTCAAACTTGTACAAAGCTCATTGAGACACTTATAAGCACTCATGTTGCATGAAACTTGGTTTAGAATCTTAGAAACCGCGTTGTTAGATGTTTCATAAGTTCGTTAAACTAGTACAAAGCTCATTGAGACACTTATAAGCACTCATGTTCCATGAAACTTCGTTTAGAGTCCTAGAAACCGCGTTGTTAGATGTTTCATAAGTTCGTCAAACTAGTACAAAGCTCATTGAGACACTTATAAGCACTCATGTTGCATGAAACTTTGTTTAGAGTACTAGAAACCCGTTGTTAGATGTTTCATAAGTTCGTCAAACAAGTACAAAGCTCATTGAGACACTTAAAAGCACTCATGTTGCATGAAACTTGGTTTAGAGTCCTAGAAACGCGTTGTTAGATGTTTCATAAATTCGTAAAACTTGTACAAAGCTCATTGAGACACTTATAAGCACTCATGTGGAATGAAACTTGGTTTAGAGTCCCAGAAACGCGTTGTTAGATGTTTCATAAGTTTTTCAAACTAGTACAAAGCTCATTGAGACACTTATAAGCATTCATGTTGCATGAAACTTGGTTTAGAGTCCTAGATGGAAAAGAGACCAAGGCATTGCCCGGGCAAGTATTGTCCACCAAGGCAATGGCCTAGCGTGTGACCGAAGTAGAAGTCCCATGCTCTCTTGTTACCGTTGCAAAGAGAACAAAGGAGAAGTATCTAAAAGAGCCGTTGGCGATTGGAGACTGTAGAAAAGTATAGATCTTGTGTTTAGCGAGTACTTAGTAAGAGATTAAGAGAAGAGATTAAAGAGTATGAAGGAAAATGTATTAGGAGAATAAGAGGAAACTTGTTCCCTTAATTTACAAATATGAGCCGATACATGTATATAAAGAGAAAGCATAAGAGAGATCTAGAAAGGAGCCGTTAAATGATAAGGAAAGCGTGTGTAGTCAAGATCTACTTTTGCCCACACGTATCCGGTCTTCATGTACGGATCCAATGAGCTCTTGACCACATGCGCGTAAGAATGCGCGGCTGCCAGGCTGGTACGTGGATACGGTTTTGTCGCCTACCGGCTCCAATATAGCCGTTATCCTCTTTATCACCCTAGCGCTTATCACACTTCTTCTTATCACGTCTTCTTATCTTTTCTTATCTTTTACCTCTTATCACCTTTTGGCTCTTATCATATCATATTTGGTTGCCTTAGACTTTACCGTTGCCCATTGCTTCTTGGTCACGGTATCCATCTTTTACCGCCAAATATGTTGTTGCTCATATATTCTCAACACTCCCCCTCAAGCTTAGCCGTGGGGAATGGCTAAGCTTGGAAACCTCCTATCTAGCCTCGTTAAAACCTTAACAAGTAAAACCTCTTGGGATAAAAACTTGTTAAGGGAAAAGAGTACTAGATGTTTCGGTTTAGGGTCTTTATTGCTTGATGAGGTTGGTGAGTCCCATCTTGGAGTGGATGAACTCACAAACCTTGGTGCTTGCAGCTTTTGTAAAGATATCAGCCAATTGGTCTTCACTCTTTGTGTAGCATGGAAGGATGATCTTCTTTACCATAGCTTCCCGGACTTTGTGGCAATCGACTTCCACATGTTTGGTTCTCTCATGAAACACCGAGTTAGATGCAAGGCTAATTGCTGATTTGTTGTCGGCATGCATGATCATAGGCGTCTTGACTTCAATTCCCAAATCCGTAACCAAAGCCTTGAGCCAAATTAACTCTTGAGTTAACTTCCTCATTGCTCTATACTCGACTCGGTTGTTGAACAAGAGACCACCTTTTGTTTCTTGCTCTTCCAAGTTACCAAGTTGCCTCCTATGAACGTGCGGTACCCGGTGGTAGATCTTCTATCTCCTCTGTCTCTGCCCAATCTGCATCACAATAGCCCACAATTTCTGTGTTCTTGTTGCATCCCATCCAAACTCCTTGTCCGGTGCACCTTTGAGATATCTTAGGACTCTATCAACCAGATTCCAATGATGGTTCTTTGGCTTCGCATGTGTTGTGATACCGATTCACAGCAAAACATATATCGGGTCTTGTAATGGTAAGGTAAATCGGCTTACCCACTAGTCTCCGATATTGTTTTGGATCCTTGTACGGCTCGTCTTCAAACTCCCCTTTTCGGATATCCTTGTGGTTCTCTTCTAAGGGAGTCTTTGCAGCCTTGGATCCAAGTTTCCCTGTTTCAACCAAAAGATCAAGAGTATATTTTCTTTGGGATAGGAAGAGGCCTTCCTTAGACCTGCAAACTTCTATTCCAAGAAAGTATTTAAGCTCACCAAGGTCTTTTATATCAAAAATAGACTTTAATTGAGCTTTGGTAGCTTCTACCCTTACCTTGTCATCCCCTGTGATGATTATATCATCAACATACACGAGGATGACTACTATACCTGTTCGGCGCTTGCTTGTGAACAAGGTGTGGTCGATTCTGATTTCTTGAATCCCTGGTCTAGGAGGGTGGTGCTCGATTTGTGATACCAAGCCCTAGGAGATTGCTTTAGACCGTATATAGCTTTCTTCAATCTCGGAACCTTGCACAGGTGATTCGGTAACTACACCAGAAGGAGGTGTCATGTAGACTTCATCTTCTAGTTCACCTTGTAAGAATGCATTCTTCACGTCCATTTGCCATAGATCCCATTCCAGATTTGTGGCTATTGAGAAGATCACTCTTACTGTATGTAGCTTGGCAACAGGGGCAAAGGTTTCAAGGTAGTCTTCTCCATAGGTTTGGGTAAACCCTCTAGCAACTAACCGAGCCTTATGCCTTTCTATGTCTCCATTGCTCTTATACTTGATGGTGAACACATATCTAGAGCTAACCGTTCTCTTGCCTTGAGGAAGATCTGCTTCTTCCCAAGTTTCATTGAGTTCCATTGCTCTGTCTTCTTCCTCTACTTGCCTTAATCCACACATCATGCTCCATAGCTTCTTCATATGTCTTTGGTATCCAGTTCTCATCCATCTTGGCCATAAAGACTTGATGTTCTTGAGGAAAGGAACTCATGCTGCATCTTTGCTTGGATAGGATGTGCCACGGCTTGATTGTTGAAATAGACTCTTGTATTAACCCAATTTGATGGTGGATTTCTGATTCTAGTACTTCTTCTTAACGGTTGTACTTGTTCTTCTTCCACCTCATGAACCGGGCTTTGATCATGACCTGAATCAACCACTTGCTCTTCTTGGCTTTCATGTGTTGATTCTTGATTCTCCCCCTCATGATCAAGATGGGGTTCTTGTGTTTCTTCATCACTTGGAAGGTTGTTTAGACCTAGATCTTCCATTAGGTTCTTGAGGGATGTTGCTCTGTCTTGGGCTGAAGTGGGTAGATCCTTGATGCTCTCCCAATTCTTAGCCTCAAAGTAGCCTTGCCCCTCAATGAACTTTACATCTCTTGAGATGAATACTCTTCTTCTCTCCGGTATGTAACACTTGTAGCCCTTTTGTGTAGTTGAGTACCCAATGAAAACCCCCTTTAAGCTCTTTGCATCTAATTTGTTCCTTTGTTCCCCCGGAATCGAACAAAACACACACAACCAAACACGCGTAAGTAAGAGATATTAGGCTTAATCTTGTTTAATACCTCAAACGGAGATGCATCAAGTAGAACTTGTGTAGGAGTTCTATTGATCAAATAACAAGCCGATGTAACCGCATCCCCCCAAAATCTCTTTGGTACATTGGTGTGGAACATCATGGATCTTGCCACCTCCATGAGATGCCTATTCTTCCTCTCGGCTACGCCATTTTGTTGTGGTGTGTATGGGCAACTTGTTTGATGCACAATCCCTTGTTTAGCTAGATAGTCTTTGAACATATGTCCTGTATACTCTCCACCATTATCGTCCCCGAAAAACTTTATCTTGGCATTATAATGGTTAGATGCATAGTTTTGAAAATTTTTGAATGCATCTAGGACTCTATCTTTTGATGGTAATAAGGTTATCCAAGTGAATTTGGACTTCTCATCTATGAAAGTCACAAAGTATTTATGGTTCTCTCTAGATGTGCAAGGAGAAGTCCATACATCCGAGTGAATAAGATCAAAACGGGATTCATAAACTTTTGAAGATTTTTGAAAAACGGTTTTGCAATGTTTACCAAGGATGCAAGATTCACATGTTTTATTATCAAAAGAGACAAGAGGCAACATTAATTTGAGAGCTCTAGAATTTGGATGTCCTAATCTAGCATGCCATAAAACATTATTTGCCTCGGCTAAAACAGAATTGAAAGCAAAAGATAGTTGAGAGCTTGGGTTGTCATCAAGAACGTATAGATCCCCTTTGGTGCTCCCTTTACCAATGATTCTCTTAGTATCAATATCCTGAAAAACAACATTGTTAGGCCCAAAGATAACATGGCAATTCAAGTCATTAGCAATTCTTTTCACGGAGAGGAGGTTAGATGTGAACTTAGGCATATAAAGTGCTTCCATGTTATTATTGAACATCCTAAGGTTACCTAGTCCTTCTATTGGAACCTTATCTCCATTTGCTACAATAACATTGCCTAGTACCGGTTTAACATTGTTGATATATTTCAGGTTACTAATCATATGGTGTGAAGCACCGGAGTCAACCACTATTGGATTACTACTATGCGCATTTAAAGAGTAAGAAGTCATACCGGACCCCTTAAGGGCCTTAATTAGAGCGTCTAGGTCAGATTTCTTGACATATTCATCGGCAAAAGGGACCACGGCCAGGGCTTCTTCGTTCTTGCCTTGGCTTGATGTGCTTCCTTCTTGAGCCGGCTCGTCTTGAGAGTAGTTGGCTTTGGAATCCTTGAACTTGCTCGGCTTGAGATGGGGATGTAAGATCCAGCATTTGTCTTTGACATGCCCCTTCTTCTTGCAATGCTCGCAAATCATGGCCTTCCTCTCATCACTTGGCTTGAACACCGCCTTGTTGGCCAACACTATCTCCTTTTTGCCACCGAACAACTCATTAGAGCCTTGTTCACGTTGAAGTTGTGAGCATACTGTCTCTAGGGACGGTAGAGAGTCGGATCTAAGAAGGTGCCTTATCAGCTCCTTGTAGCTTGGATTCAAGGTCAAGAGAAGTCCAAAGACTTTATCTTGCTCTTTCCTCTCGGCTAGAACCTTTGCGTCTATAGTACTTGGTCTTAGCATCTCCAGCTCTGCCCAGAGCACGAAATTTACCAAAGTGTTGAGTAAATTCAGTGTCTTCTTGGTTAAGATCTGTGAGTGCCTTCTTAACTTCATAGACGCGGCTTAGATTCGAGATATTTCCATACACCGTTTGGAGAGTGTCCCATAACTCTTTTGCGGTCTCACAATAGGAGTAAGCTTCTAGTATTGGCGGATCTAGTGAGTGTTGGATGATTCCTAGAACTTTTTGATCTTCTTGGAACCATTTAGCTTCTTCTTTGGCAGTAGCATCATCTTCGCTTGCTGTTTGAGCCGAATCTATTGGAGCTCTTGCGGTAAGAACATGACTCCAAAGTCCTCGGCTACATAAAGCGGTCTTGATGGTTCTTGTCCAAAGGAGGTAATTTATCCCCTTAAGAGTCACCGTGGCTTGATAAAGCTTCAAGCTTTCTTTAGATTCATCCATGGTGAAGCGGTTTTGAAGGGAGAAAAAGATATTTAATGAGAAAAGAGGCGATTTTGAACCTTGTGAGGGTACAAAACCGAGAGTATGTGAAGAAAAGAGGTAGCTTTAAGCTTGTGAATGCTTAAAGATACGAGAATAAGATGCGGAATAGAGAGATTAGGAGCTATTACGCTCCGATACCATGTAGAAAAGTATAGATCTTGTGTTTAGCGAGTACTTAGTAAGAGATTAAGAGAAGAGATTAAAGAGTATGAAGGAAAATGTATTAGGAGAATAAGAGGAAACTTGTTCCCTTAATTTACAAATATGAGCCGATACATGTATATAAAGAGAAAGCATAAGAGAGATCTAGAAAGGAGCCGTTAAATGATAAGGAAAGCGTGTGTAGTCAAGATCTACTTTTGCCCACACGTATCCGGTCTTCATGTACGGATCCAATGAGCTCTTGACCACATGCGCGTAAGAATGCGCGGCTGCCAGGCTGGTACGTGGATACGGTTTTGTCGCCTACCGGCTCCAATATAGCCGTTATCCTCTTTATCACCCTAGCGCTTATCACACTTCTTCTTATCACGTCTTCTTATCTTTTCTTATCTTTTACCTCTTATCACCTTTTGGCTCTTATCATATCATATTTGGTTGCCTTAGACTTTACCGTTGCCCATTGCTTCTTGGTCACGGTATCCATCTTTTACCGCCAAATATGTTGTTGCTCATATATTCTCAACAGAGACCACGCGCCGTTGGAGAAAAGAGCCGTTGGTGCTTGGAGACCACGTGGCCGTATAATCGCCGGCTATGGACCAACGGACAAAGGATCGCTCCCTTTTGAATTATAGCCGTTGGAGCTTCTCCTCCTTTCCCTTATGTTTGATATATGTATTCTCTTTGTGTAATAGAGTTCTTAACACACTTAATGAAATGAAATCTAAGCTATCTTTACTCTCTCTCTCTAGTTCTTTGTGTTCTTCATGAACACAAGAACATCATACTAAACCGAATCCTTCTCATTCTCTTCATTACTTCTACTATTCTCACCTAAATCTAACATGGTATCAGAGCGTTAAGTTCTTGAAACCTTAAATCTCTTCCGCTCTTATACTAAATCTCTTTCAAAAGTTTACATTTCATTCGGATTCGATAATCGGTGATTCTCGACTCTCGGCAACACTCGACACTCGGTGATTCTCGACTCTCGGCAACACTCGAATCTCGGCAACACTCGATACTCGGTTCCTAAAGAAGATTAAAGCCGATTTCTTTTCCAAGATCCAAGCTTTCATCTTCTCAAATACCCGGTCTTTACCAAAGATCTAAGCTCTTCAAAGCTAACTCTCAAAGACTAAATCTTTTCACAACAACACTTCAACTCTAAGCCATGGAAGACAAAGGACACAAGAAGGTACTTTGTCCGGTTATTTTGAAGGGAATCAACTATCTTTTATGGGCTAGAACGGTGAAGATCGCCTTATGTGGTCGTCGAGGCCTTTGGAACCACATTATCAAGAAACAAGATACATTCACCGATGCTAGCTTGTTAGTATTAAGACTAATGATAACCTACAAAGGCATTAGATCAAGATACATCAAAGGGGGAAAATATAGTTGAGGCGTGTAGTCGACTAATGTAGTTGAGTCATGTAGTCGACTACATCGCAAGACTAAAGAGCCGTTAGAGAATTCAAATTGGAATCAAGAGAAGGAAAATGTAGTTGAGTCATGTAGTCGACTAATATAGTTGAGTCATATAGTCGACTACATCGCCAGACTAAAGAGCCGTTAGAGAATTCAAATTTGAATTCTAGCCGTTGGAGGCTCTCCTTGTTGCGTTTTTCTTTATATATACTTGATAATCTCTTGTAAAAACCTTCAAGGAGGTGGTTCCTCTCTTCACCATACTAATTAAAACTCCTCCTAAATACTCTCTCTTTCTAATCTACAAACACTCTCTAAATACTCTCAAGAACCAAGCATCCACGCTTCGCTTCTATTCTCTCAAGATCCGAGCTTAACCAACTCGGATCTATACTCTAATCTCTCCAAATTCCAACATGGTATCAGAGCAAAGCTCTTGAGACCCATAGGTAAGTTGCTTCCGCCATTCTACTCTCTTTTATTTGCTTATAGACACAAGGATCTAGAGGAGAAGAAGAATGGCCAAGATCCGCTTGTTAAAAGCATTAAAGGTCTTGGTGAATCAATTCTCCTCTTAGGAAGTGAACCATGATCTCTTTATCTCTTAATGAGTAAAGAGACATGTTGAATCCAAGTTCCTTTCAAGAACAATTCAATCAAAACCGAATCATAGTGAGCATAAATCAATGGATTTAGCTACATGATGGTTTTGGTTGAGTTGTTCTTAAAGAGCCTTGTTAGGCCGAAAGTTGTGGATGAGAACCATTGTTTCCTCACTCTTATGAGTTTAAAAGGAACCTTGATGAATCCAAATCCATCTAACTTAGGCATTAGGCAATGACCAAGTATTCAAAGCATAAAGCTTGAAACTTGTGAGCTAAGAGAGTGAGAGAACCTTGTCTATTGATTCTTCTAAGAACAATGGCTTGTTGAATCCGAAACTCTATGCTTTTCTTAAGATACAAAGATAAAAGGATGAGATCCATGATTCGCCATGAGCGATAAGTGTTGTATCCAAATCCGAAGGTAATTACTTCATCTTTGTAAGGCCGAAAGCAAAGAGGATGAGAACCATGGATTCCCCACTCTTATGAGTCCAAAGGGAACCATGTTGAATCCAAATCGGACTTTGCTTAGGCATTTTTAGACTATGAACAAGTATTCAAGATCAAAACTTGAAACTTGCGAGTCAAAAGGGTTTGTGAACCTTGTGTGCTCACTCTTAGGAGTCCAAAGCCACTTGATGAATCCAATACCTTGTCTGAATTTCAAAGCTGTCCGAATTTCGAGACAAAATAGTTGATTCATGTAGTCGACTATGTCACATGACTACATGACAACTGAATCTTTGAAAGATCTAGGATACAAGGTCCACTTATGTCTTTGTCTAAGAACAAATCACTAGTCCTTGTTTGGTGAAGTGGTTTGAATCTTGGTAAAAGACTAAGTGAACTTAAAACCTTGGTTAATCCAAAAGATCTTCGGCTTAACAAAGGGTAAGGAACCAAGATCCGCTTGTGATAAAGCATATAAGATCTTTGTGTATCCGATACTCTCTTAGAGGGAAGAGAACCAAGCCTCCATAAGTGTAATAAAACACCGAGAGCTTGATGAATCCTTCATAACCTCGGCTAACATGAGTCTATAAAGAGATCCATGACCACTTAAAAGGTGATACTTTAAAGGGTCATGATGAATCCATCTTTAGACTTATGGGGAAATGATTCACTACATTAACATCTATATAAGGTGAAGATGGAATGATGATCTAGGTTTGTTGTCATAAACCGCCTATGTGCACTTAAGTTTATGATACAAGATGAGTAACTAAGCTATGAAAGCTATCAAGTTACAATGAATCTTGTTGGTGTGTTTTAAGATCATGGTCCGCCATTGTGCACTAAAGACCATGGTCCCTTGTTGCTAACTTGAATCTATGTGTAGGTAAAGAAGCAAACAAGAGAATTTCTCATAAAGAGAAGTCATAAATCCAATCTTAGACTAACCATTAAGGTGCTCTACAAGGATAAATGACTTCTCCCAATGACCATCTTCCCAAAGGAAAACCATAAAAAGGCCATTTCTAAACTCTTTACTCCCTTATTTATATTATTAGATACTTGTCTAAGTGTTCATGTGTGCTTGAAATTGTTATATGCCTTAGATCACTTAGAAATTTGTTTGTCAATTTCAAAACTATAAGACCAAAACTTGAACTTGTTGAGGTGCATACTATTCTCGGGTTTAATCAAAAGACATAGGGAACATATTGAACTATTGTCTTAAACTCTCTCTTGCATTCTTACTTGTACTTGTGAATGGTGGATCAATAGTTTGTAAATTGTTACATGTTATTATCTTGTGCCGGTTATTCATGAAACTAAGATCAATTTTGTGTCTTTGATATGATGTAGGATCATCGTGTCTAAGGACTTAAAAAGATCATCATGAAAGCCCCTAAGCATAAAGAGGTAACAAGGAAGTGTTAAAGAGAAGAGGGGTAAAGAGAAGAATGAAAGAAGCCATGAAGGTATCCAAAGGATTGATGAGAACCCTTTCTCACCAAGCTTGTGAAGAACAAAGCCGAGAAAGGAGGAAAGTTCATAGACTTCCATCTTAATCATGAAGGGGGAGAAGAAGTAATCATCCACATCTCATCATGATCAAATGGAAGCCAATCCACCTAATCTTCGGTCAAGTCCCTAGCAAAGACAAAGACCATCACTTGACCAAAGTCCCTAGCAAAGACAAGGTCACCATTCTCGGCCAAGTATCAAGAAGAACAAGCCGAGTCAATCCAACCATTCTCGGCCAAGTATCAAGAAGAACAAGCCGAGTCAATCCACCTAATCTTCGGTCAAGTCCCTAGCAAAGACAAAGACCATCACTTGACCAAAGTCCCTAGCAAAGACAAGGTCCATTCTCCGGTTAAAGCATCTTCCAAGGCGCCAAACCAATTCACTCTCGGCCAAATCCTTACAAAGGAGAAGGCCAAACCATCTTATCATCATCTTTTGGTCAAGATCTAGCAAGTCAAAGACCTCCATTCAATCACCAACAAACCCGGCCAAAGTATCAAGAAGGACTAAGCCGCCACTACCACCAATCCGGCTAAGTATTGACTAAAGTACCAAGAAGGACGAAGTCAATACAAAGCTCTCACTCTCGGCTAAAGTACCAAGAAGGACGAAGCCTCCACAACCAATCCATTTCGGCTTAAGTACCAACAAGATACAAGGCCAAAGTTTCTTTGGAACAAAGAAGAACCATCATTTGGCTAAATGCACTTGGAGAATGCTAAAGTGTCCCAAGATGTAAAGAGCTCTCATCAATCATTCGGTCAAGCCTCTACAAGAAGCAAGACCATCATCATCATCAACACTAGGCTCGGCCAAGTACATGGCAAAGACTAAACCGAGCCATCCATGTCCTAGAAAGAGACCGATGAATCAACATGACCAATCGGCTCTACTCATTATCGGCCAAAGCAACTACCAAGTGCAAGGCCTAATCTTGTTACTCGGCTTATGCATCTATCAAGAGGTAAGCCAAAATACTACGACAAATCCTTGATTCCAACCGCAGAAAGAAGAAAGCAAGACTTCAAGAAGAAGCCAAAGCTCAAACCTAGATGCGACTACAAGGACAAGTCATTCCTCTACAAACTAAAGGCTGTCCCTTAACCTTACTCTCTGTATTATGATTAACTTATTCATAGAACTAGAGCTGCATCACATAATCTTGCTTAGTTCTTGATGAATCTAATCATTGCCCTTGTTAAAAGTTGCTTGAAGCCTATGTGAAATCATTTGAAATTTGTTAAGGAACTTAGGTTTAATAGCAAAATTACTCATTGATTCATTATGTTGCATCTAGACTTAAGCTTCTTATGTGCATTTCTATCTAAGCGTATCAAGTTAACCCTTTCACTAAGCTTTACATCTTTCTTGAATCCTTTGAAGGTTAAAAGAAGTGAGAGCCAAGTGATCATTCTCGGTTGCTTGAATGACAAGAAGAATGCCAACAAGGAGAAATCAAGAGAAGAAAGGAGGAAGCCATAAGTGTTTGGTCAAATCCATCCACACCCAAGCTTGTGAAGAACAAAGCCGTGGATAGGAATCAAATCAAAGTCTCACACCAAAGTTTGTGAAGAACAAACCGTGAAGACCAAGTCAAAGAAATGAAGACCAAGAAGGTCTCATGTCAACAAGGGAGAAGCGTCACTTCCCAAATCAAAGGACGCATCCAAGATCCTAACAACAAGCCGAGAAGATCAAAGAAGCTTGTTGAAAGGAGATCATAGAACCCTTTAAGAAGAACACGGCAAAGTCAAGAAGATCAAACCGGTTCTATCTTAAGGGGGAGTTTAGGCCAAGTCAAGAAGATAAAGGCCAAGATCAAGAAGACCCCTATTGCAAAGACTTACACTCTTTTTCCCTTAGTAATGCTTTTATCCCAAGTGGTTTTGCTTACTAAGGGTTTTAATGAGGTTTGTTTAGCAATGTCCAATCTCAGCCATTTCATTGGGCTAAGCTTGAGGGGGAGTATTAAGACTAATGATAACCTACAAAGGCATTAGATCAAGATACATCAAAGGGGGAAAATATAGTTGAGGCGTGTAGTCGACTAATGTAGTTGAGTCATGTAGTCGACTACATCGCAAGACTAAAGAGCCGTTAGAGAATTCAAATTGGAATCAAGAGAAGGAAAATGTAGTTGAGTCATGTAGTCGACTAATATAGTTGAGTCATATAGTCGACTACATCGCCAGACTAAAGAGCCGTTAGAGAATTCAAATTTGAATTCTAGCCGTTGGAGGCTCTCCTTGTTGCGTTTTTCTTTATATATACTTGATAATCTCTTGTAAAAACCTTCAAGGAGGTGGTTCCTCTCTTCACCATACTAATTAAAACTCCTCCTAAATACTCTCTCTTTCTAATCTACAAACACTCTCTAAATACTCTCAAGAACCAAGCATCCACGCTTCGCTTCTATTCTCTCAAGATCCGAGCTTAACCAACTCGGATCTATACTCTAATCTCTCCAAATTCCAACAGTTAGAAGATGAAGAAGCCTCCACCGAAGAAGCTCTTTGGTTCCAAGAAGATCAAAAAGTCCTTGGAATCATCCAAGGCTCTCTTGACCCAACAATCCTTGAAGCCTACTCCTATTGTGAGAGTGCAAAGGAGCTTTGGGACACTCTCCAAACCGTGTATGGTAACATATCCAATCTAAGCCGCGTGTATGAAGTGAAGAAGGCCATTAATGAGCTTAACCAAGAAGATACCGAGTTCACTAAACACTTTGGGAGGTTCAGGATGCTTTGGGCCGAGCTTGAGATGTTGAGACCAAGCACCGTGGATCCTAAGATCTTAAATGAGCGAAGAGAGCAAGACAAGGTCTTTGGGCTTCTCCTCACTCTCAACGGTTGCTACAAGGACATCATCAAGCACATGCTCCGATCCGATACCTTACCACATCTTGATGAGGTTTTGATGTGATATTGTGAGACAGAAGTACATGTGTTCATTCATCGGATCATATCTTTTCAACCGTGAGGCCAAAACTCATGAGACCACTTTCGGAATGTGCTCAGCCCATTTATCTAACTCCGAAAAGAAGAATCGAACCAAACGGAGATCAGATGACAGAGTTATTCAACTTACAAAAGAGGTGATCTGCTGTTTACTCTATTCGGACCTACGTGCATTCATCGAACCACTCCGACCAAACCATAAGGAATTAAGTTACAAACGGAGTTGTTCTATAATCCTGGTTCAATAGAGAAGCCCATCAAGTTTTAATAGGCCCAAGAAGAGTAAAAGAAGATCAATTTTCGTTCATTTTAAAAGAGCATTCATTGTGACTTTTTGTCTTCCTTACATGCACCTTAATAGTTCTATTCATCTTCCAAGATGCTTTGCATGTTAAACATTCATTATGGAAGAATTTATTGTAATATCCTCTATATAATGGGTCTCATATGATGAATAAAAAGATAAGTTTAAGTGAGTATTTTTGGAACCTTTGAGAGTGATTCTCTTTCTTTTGTCAATGGTGTGTAATATCCATTGATAGATCATGGTGTGTAATATCCATTGATCGTCCGATCCGTCTTGGTGCGTCATATCCAAGGGATCACCCGGTATATCAAGAGTCTTTCACATCTCTTGTGCGGCCATTCAATCCACGGTAAATCAAGAGCTTTTCCGCATCTCTTGTGTGACCCTTCAATCCACCGCCTTGTTTATTTGGAGCGTTTTAAGAAAGTATTGGGTCTAAGGTTTAATATACCTTAGGTTTGTGCTTCACGAGTTCATCTAAGTCGAGGATTATCCCTTTTCCAACTTAGAGTGTCGAGTCCTTGGGAGATTTTCATCATTTGGTATCAGAGCACCACTCTAAGTCTGGTTTATTTTTAATTTTTTTTTCTTTCTATTTTATCTCTTTTGTTATTCGGATTTGAGGGCAAATCCTTTTGAAGAAAGGGAGTATGATGTGATATTGTGAGACAGAAGTACATGTGTTCATTCATCGGATCATATCTTTTCAACCGTGAGGCCAAAACTCATGAGACCACTTTCGGAATGTGCTCAGCCCATTTATCTAACTCCGAAAAGAAGAATCGAACCAAACGGAGATCAGATGACAGAGTTATTCAACTTACAAAAGAGGTGATCTGCTGTTTACTCTATTCGGACCTACGTGCATTCATCGAACCACTCCGACCAAACCATAAGGAATTAAGTTACAAACGGAGTTGTTCTATAATCCTGGTTCAATAGAGAAGCCCATCAAGTTTTAATAGGCCCAAGAAGAGTAAAAGAAGATCAATTTTCGTTCATTTTAAAAGAGCATTCATTGTGACTTTTTGTCTTCCTTACATAAACCTTAATAGTTCTATTCATCTTCCAAGATGCTTTGCATGTTAAACATTCATTATGGAAGAATTTATTGTAATATCCTCTATATAATGGGTCTCATATGATGAATAAAAAGATAAGTTTAAGTGAGTATTTATGGAACCTTTGAGAGTGATTCTCTTTCTTTTGTCAATGGTGTGTAATATCCATTGATAGATCACGGTGTGTAATATCCATTGATCGTCCGATCCGTCTTGGTGCGTCATATCCAAGGGATCACCCGGTATATCAAGAGTCTTTCACATCTCTTGTGCGGCCATTCAATCCACGGTAAATCAAGAGCTTTTCCGCATCTCTTGTGTGACCCTTCAATCCACCGCCTTGTTTATTTGGAGCGTTTTAAGAAAGTATTGGGTCTAAGGTTTAATATACCTTAGGTTTGTGCTTCACGAGTTCATCTAAGTCGAGGATTATCCCTTTTCCAACTTAGAGTGTCGAGTCCTTGGGAGATTTTGCATCAGGTTTGCGCTCAACTTCAAAAGGAACAAGGCTTTATCGAGCTCTTTGATAGCAAGAAAGAGCTGGTCACCGCTAACAAAGTCGCATTCAAGCCCTCAACAAAGACCTATGAAGAAAGGAGAGCCTTGACATGCGATCATTGCAAGAAGAAGGGCCACACTAAGGATAGATGTTGGATATTGCACCCACATCTCAAGCCGGCTAAGTTCAAAGATGCCAAGGCTCATTTCACCAACGAAGAC
This sequence comes from Cochlearia excelsa, assembly GCA_963556525.1. Classification (NCBI taxonomy): domain Eukaryota; kingdom Viridiplantae; phylum Streptophyta; class Magnoliopsida; order Brassicales; family Brassicaceae; genus Cochlearia; species Cochlearia excelsa. Next base: position 28,661,578 of record OY748327.1, on the reverse strand, counting down.
GCGGCTAGCCTACCAAGCACAAGCGGATCAAACCAAGCCAAGGAAGAAGAGTCCTCGGCCATCGTCCCATACACGGATGAGTTTGTGAGGAAATCCGACTTGGAGGCCCTCATCAAGGCCCTTAAGGGCTCTGGTATTTCTCCTTATTACTCTCTAAGTGCTCATATATTAGACAAAGAACCTATTAAGCCTATTATAATTGATTCGGGTGCTTCTCATCACATGATTAGTAACCTAGATTTGATCAATAATGTTAAACCGGCCATAGGAAATGTCATTATTGCAAATGGGAGTAAGATTCCTATAGAAGGATTAGGGAACCTTAAGCTTTTTGATAAAGAATCCCAAGCTCTTTACATGCCTAGCTTTACATCTAACCTTATATCCGTGAAACGTATATCTTGTGACTTGAATTGCAATGTGATCTTTAGTCCTAATGAGGTGATTTTTCAGGATATTGAGAGTAAGGAGGTCATTGGAAAGGGGATCACAAGAGGCGATCTCTATTTCCTTGAAAAGAATTCATCTAGCTCTTATCTTTGTCATGCTTTTAATTCCGTTTTAGTCGAAGCCAATAATGTCATTTGGAATTATAGGCTCGGCCATCCTCATTTGAATGCTTTTAAAAACTCTTTTGCCGAATGTTAGTTTTAATCATGAGACTTGTGAATCGTGCATTTTAGGCAAACATTGTAGAACCGTTTTCCCTAAATCCACAATGCTTTATAAACCTTTTGATCTTGTGCACTCGGATGTGTGGTCATCGCCTTGTAAATCTAGAGATAACCATTTGTATTTTGTCACTTTTATTGATGAAAGTTCTAAGTATACTTGGGTAACTCTATTAAAATCAAAAGATAGGGTGTTAGAGGCTTTTCAAAACTTTCAAAACCATGTGACTAATCAATACAATGCCAATATCAAAACTTTTAGGTCGGATAATGGGGGTGAATACACAAGCCGAGCATTCAAAGAGCATATAGCCAAACACGGAATCATTCATCAAACCACATGTCCATACACTCCACAACAAAATGGAGTAGCCGAAAGGAAGAATCAGCATCTCATGGAGGTTACAAGATCAATGATGTTCCACATGAACGTCCCTAAGCGTCATTGGTCGGATGGGGTCTTAATCGCATGCTATCTTATCAATAGGACCCCCACTCAAGTTCTCAAGAACCAATCTCCCTTTGAGGTATTGAACAAAACCAAACCCATTGTCAATCATCTAAGAGTTTTCGGTTGTGTGTGTTTTGTATTTGTGCCTAGTGAATAAAGGAACAAACTTGAGGCGAAAAGCACCAAGGCCATGTTCATCGGCTACTCAAATACATAAAAACGTTATAAGTGCTACGTACCCGAAGCAAGAAGGGTATTGGTATCAAGAGACGTCAAATTCCTAGAAGGCAAAAGCTATTATGAAGATAAGAATTGGGAAAGTCTAAAAAGATTACCCGAGGTAGTTCCGGATAGAGCGACTAGTCTAAGGAATTTGATGAGGAATCTTGGTATGAACCTTGAAGAAGAAACCCAAGAAGAACCAACTCAAGAGGAAACCCACCTTGATCATGAAGGGGGGAACAACAACAATGAGCAAGCCGGTTCCGGGCCTAACTTTCAAGAAGTAAATGAATCCGGGGGAGACTCAAATGTTCAAGAAGAACATCAAGCCTCCACCGAGACAAGGGATCAAAGTCATGATCAAGAGGGTCATGATCAAGGAGTGTCTCAAGGAGAAACGGTTGCACCTAGTGGTCCAAGAAGGAGCTCTAGAATCAAGAATCATCCGTCTAATTGGATCAACACAAGAGTCTACTACAACAACAATGTGGTAGCTCATCCAACTCAAGCCGTGTGTTCTCTTGCTCAAATACCCGAAGAACACCAAGCCTTCACCACATCTATAGATCAACATGAGATACCAAGGACCTATGAAGAGGCAATGAAGCATGAAGTTTGGGTCAATGCGGTTAAGAATGAGAACAAGGCAATGGAGGATAATGAAACGTACTATGAGACGTATCTACCTAAGGGGAAGAGGACCGTGAGCTCAAGATATGTCTTTACTATCAAGTACCATAGCAATGGTGAAATTGAAAGGCACAAGGCAAGGCTTGTGGCAAGGGGATTTACTCAAACCTATGGGGAAGATTACCTTGATACATTTGCCCCGGTGGCCAAGCTTCATACGGTTAGAGTGGTGCTGTCTTTAGCCGTGAATCTCACGTGGGATCTATATCAAATGGATGTCAAGAATGCCTTCTTACAAGGAGAACTTGAAGAGGAAGTATACATGACTCCCTCCCGCTTAGAAGACACAATCACTCCCGGAGAAGTTTTGAGATTGAGAAAAGCCATCTATGGTCTTAAACAATCACCAAGGGCATGGTACCACAAGCTTAGTTCAACCTTGATGGCAAGAGGATTCAAGAGAAGTCAATCCGAACACACCCTCTTTACCCGGCAAAGCCAAGAAGGTATAGTGGTTATCCTCGTCTACGTGGATGATATTATCATCTCCGGGGATAACAAGGTAGGTGTTCAAGACGCTAAAGACTATCTTAAATCTAAATTTGACATTAAGGATCTTGGTAAACTCAAATACTTTCTTGGAATTGAGATGTGTAGGTCCGAAGAGGGTCTCCTTCTTTCTCAAAGAAAATATACTCATGACATTTTAAGTGATGTAGGTATGCTAGGTACTAAGGCGGCCAAGACACCTCTTGAAGATGGATACAAGATCATTGAAGAAGGCGGAGAGGAGGACCAGCCATACAAGGATCCAAAGCTCTATAGAAAGATGGTTGGGAAGCTCATCTACCTAACTATCACTAGACCGGATCTATGCTTCGCCGTGAATCAAGTAGCCCAACACATGCAATCGCCAAAGCAACACCATTGGAGCATGCTTGAGAGAATCTTGAGATATCTCAAAGGAAGTTGTGACTTGGGAATTTGGATGGGTTGCAACAAGAACACCGAGGTAGTTGGGTATTGTGACGCGGATTATGCCGGGGATCTACAAGATAGAAGGTCAACAACCGGCTATTGTACCTTCATTGGGGGCAACCTTGTCACATGGAAGACGAAGAAGCAAAAGATAGTGTCGTGTTCAACCGCCGAAGCCGAATACCGAGCAATGAGAAAACTAACTCAAGAACTTATGTGGTTAAAGAACTTACTCCAAGACTTGGGTATTGAGGTCAAGGCGCCAATGATCATGCATTGTGACAACGAAGCCGAGATTCATATAGCCTCTAACTCGGTTTTCCATGAGAGGACCAAGCACATCGAGATCGATTGTCACAAGGTTAGAGAGCAAATGATCAAAGGCACCATTCTACCGTGTTACACCAAGAGCCAAGATCAACTCGCGGACATCTTCACCAAATCCGCAAGTTTGAAAGTTTGTGAGTCCATCCTACCTAGACTTGGACTCACAAGGGCTACCAAAGCCTAAGTCTCCAACCGCACAAGCTTGTACTCTTTTCCCTTAGGTGAGTTTTATCCCAAGCGGTTTTCTCACCAAGGTTTTTAATGAGGCAAGGTTATGCGGGTTCCAAGCTTAGCCATTGCATGAGGCTAAGCTTGCGGGGGAGTGTAAAAGAGACCAAGGCATTGCCCGGGCAAGTATTGTCCACCAAGGCAATGGCCTAGCGTGTGACCGAAGTAGAAGTCCCATGCTCTCTTGTTACCGTTGCAAAGAAAACAAAGGAGAAGTATCTAAAAGAGCCGTTGGCGATTGGAGACCACGCGCCGTTGGAGAAAAGAGCCGTTGGCGCTTGGAGACCACGCGGCCGTACAATCGCCGGCTATGGACCAACGGACAAAGGATCCCTCCCTTTTGAATTATAGCTGTTGGAGCTTCTCCTCCTTTCCCTTATGTTTGATATATGTATTCTCTTTGTGTAATAGAGTTCTTAACACACTTAATGAAATGAAATCTAAGCTATCTTTACTCTCTCTCTCTAGTTCTTTGTGTTCTTCATGAACACAAGAACATCATACTAAACCGAATCCTTCTCATTCTCTTCATTACTTCTACTATTCTCACCTAAATCTAACACTAGAAACGCGTTGTTCGATGTTTCATAAGTTCGTCAAACTAGTACAAATTTCATTGAGACAATTATAAGCACTCATGTTGCATGCAACTTGGTTTAGAGTCCTAGAAACGCGTTGTTCGATGTTTCATAAGTTCGTCAAACTAGTACAAAGCTCATTGAGACACTTTTAAGCACTCATGTTGTATGAAACTTGGTTTAGAGTCCTAGAAAATGCGTTGTTAGATGTTTCATAAGTTCGTCAAACTTGTACAAAGCTCATGTTGCATGAAACTTGGTTTAGAGTCCTAGAAACCGCATTGTTAGATGTTTCATAAGTTTTTCAAACTTGTACAAAGCTCATTGAGACACTTATAAGCACTCATGTTGCATGAAACTTGGTTTAGAGTCTTAGATATCGCGTTGTTAGATGTTTCATAAGTTTGTCAAACCAGTAAAAAGCTCATTGAGACACTTATAAGCACTCATGTTGCATGAAACTTGGTGTAGAGTCCTAGAAATGCGTTGTTAGATGTTGCATAAGTTCCTCAAACTTGTACAAAGCTCATGACACACTTATAAGCACTCATGTTGCATGAAACTTGGTTTAGAGTCCTAGAAACGCGTTGTTAGATGTTTCATAAGTTCGTCAAACAAGTACAAAGCTCATCGAGACACTTATAAGCACTCATGTTGCATGAAACTTGGTTTAGAGTCCTAGAAACGCGTTGTTAGATGTTTCATAAGTTCGTCAAACTTGTACAAAGCTCATTGAGACACTTATAAGCACTCATGTGGAATGAAACTTGGTTTAGAGTCCTAGAAACGCGTTGTTAGATGTTTCATAAGTTTGTCAAACTAGTACAAAGCTCATTGAGACACTTATAAGCACTCATGTTGCATGAAACTTGGTTTAGAGTACTAGAAACGCGTTGTTCGACGTTTCATAAGTTCGTTAAACTAGTACAAAGCTCATTCATACACTTATAAGCACTCATAATGCATGAAACTTCGTTTAGAATCCTAGAAACCGTGTTGTTAGATGTTTCATAAGTTCGTCAAACTAGTACAAAGCTCATTGAGACACTTATAAGCACTCATGTTGCATGAAACTTTGTTTAGAGTCCTAGAAACGGGTAGTTAGATGTTTCATAAGTTCGTCAAACAAGTACAAAGCTCATTGAGACACTTATAAGCACTCATGTTTCATGAAACTTGGTTTAGAGTCCTAGAAACGCGTTGTTAGATGTTTCATAAATTCGTAAAACTTGTAAAAAAATCATTGAGACACTTATAAGCACTCATGTGGAATGAAACTTGGTTTAGAGTTCTAGAAACGCGTTGTTAGATGTTTCATAAGTTTTTCAAAATAGTACAAAGCTCATTGAGACACTTATAAGCACTCATGTTGCATGAAACTTTGTTTACAGTCCTAGAAACGCGTTGTTAGATGTTTCATAAGTTCGTCAAACAAGTACAAAGCTCATTGAGACACTTATAAGCACTCATGTTGCATGAAACTTGGTGTAGAGTCCTAGAAACGCGTTGTTAGATGTTTCATAAATTCGTAAAACTTGTACAAAGCTCAATGAGACACTTATAAGCACTCATGTGGAATGAAACTTGGTTTAGAGTCCTAGAAACGCGTTGTTAGATGTTTTATAAGTTTTTCAAACTAGTACAAAGCTCATTGAGACACTTATAAGCATTCATGTTGCATGAAACTTGGTTTAGAGTCCTAGAAACGCGTTGTTCGATGTTTCATAAGTTCGTCAAACTAGTACAAATCTCACTGAGACAATTATAAGCACTCATGTTGCATGCAACTTGGTTTTGAGTCCTAGAAACGCGTTGTTCGATGTTTCATAAGTTCGTCAAACTAGTACAAAGCTCATTGAGACACTTATAAGCACTCATGTTGCATGAAACTTGGTTTAGAGTCCTAGAAACCGCATTGTTAGATGTTTCATAAGTTTTTCAAACTTGTACAAAGCTCATTGAGACACTTATAAGTACTCATGTTGCATGAAACTTGGTTTAGAGTCTTAGAAATCGCGTTGTTAGATTTTTCATAAGTTCGTCAAACCAGTACAAAGCTCATTGAGACACTTATAAGCACTCATGTTGCATGAAACTTGGTGTAGAGTGCTAGAAACGCGTTGTTAGATGTTGCATAAGTTCGTCAAACTTGTACAAAGATCATTGACACACTTATAAGCACTCAGGTTGCATGAAACTTGGTTTAGAGTCCTAGAAACGCGTTCTTAGATGTTTCATAAGTTCGTCAAACTTGTACAAAGCTCATTGAGACACTTATAAGCACTCATGTGGAATGAAACTTGGTTTAGAGTCCTAGAAACGCGTTGTTAGATGTTTCATAAGTTTGTCAAACTAGTACAAAGCTCATTGAGACACTTATAAGCACTCATGTTGCATGAAACTTGGTTTAGAGTCCTAGAAACGCGTTGTTCGATGTTTCATAAGTTCGTCAAACTAGTACAAAGCTCATTGAGACACTTATAAGCACTCATGTTGCCTGAAACTTGGTTTAGAGTCCTAGAAATGCGTTGTTAGATGTTTCATAAGTTCTTCAAACTAGTACAAAGCTCATTGAGACACTTATAAGCACTCATGTTGCATGAAACTTGGTTTAGAGTCCTAGAAATGCGTTGTTAGATGTTTCATAAGTTCGTCAAACAAGTACAAAGCTCATTGAGACATTTATAAGCACTCATGTTGCATGAAACTTGGTTTAGAGTCCTAGAAACCGCGTTGTTAGATGTTTCATAAGTTCGTCAAACTTGTACAACGCTCATTGAGACACTTATAAGCACTCATGTGGAATGAAACTTGGTTTAGAGTCCTAGAAACGCGTTGTTAGATGTTTCATAAGTTCGTCAAACAATTACAAAGCTCATTGAGACATTTATAAGCACTCATGTTGCATGAAACTTGGTTTAGAGTCCTAGAAATGCGTTGTTAGATGTTTCATAAGTTCGTCAAACAAGTACAAAGCTCATTGAGACATTTATAAGCACTCATGTTGCATGAAACTTGGTTTATAGTCCTAGAAACCGCGTTGTTAGATGTTTCATAAGTTCGTCAAACTTGTACAACGCTCATTGAGACACTTATAAGCACTCATGTGGAATGAAACTTGGTTTAGAGTCCTAGAAACGCGTTGTTAGATGTTTCATAAGTTCGTCAAACAATTACAAAGCTCATTGAGACATTTATAAGCACTCATGTTGCATGAAACTTGGTTTAGAGTCCTAGAAACGCGTTGTTAGATGTTTCATAAATTCGTCAAACTTGTACAAAGCTCATTGAGACACTTATAAGCACTCATGTGGAATGAAACTTGGTTTAGAGTCCTAGAAACGCGTTGTTAGATGTTTCATAAGTTTTTCAAACTAGTACAAAGCTCATTGAGACACTTATAAGCATTCATGTTGCATGAAACTTGGTTTAGAGTCCTAGAAACGCGTTGTTCGATGTTTCATAATTTCGTCAAACTAGAAAAAATCTCATTGAGACAATTATAAGCACTCATGTTGAATGCAACTTGGTTTAGAGTCCTAGAAACGCGTTGTTCGATGTTTCATAAGTTCGTCAAACTAGTACAAAGCTCATTGAGACACTTATAAGCACTCATGTTGCATGAAACTTGGTTTAGAGTCCTAGAAACTGCGTTGTTAGATGTTTCATAAGTTCGTCAAACTTGTTAAAAGCTCATTGAGATGCTTATAAGCACTCATGTTGCATGAAACTTGGTTTAGAGTCCTAGAAACTGCATTGTTAGATGTTTCATAAGTTTTTCAAACTTGTACGAAGCTCATTGAGACACTTATAAGCACTCATGTTGCATGAAACTTGGTGTAGAGTCCTAGAAACGCGTTGTTAGATGTTGCATAAGTTCGTCAAACAAGTACAAAGCTCATCGAGACACTTATAAGCACTCATGTTGCATGAAACTTGGTTTAGAATCCTAGAAACGCGTTGTTAGATGTTTCATAAGTTCGTCAAACTTGTACAAAGCTCATTGAGACACTTATAAGCACTCATGTGGAATGAAACTTGGTTTAGAGTCCTAGAAACGCGTTGTTAGATGTTTCATAAGTTTGTCAAACTAGTACAAAGCTCATTGAGACACTTATAAGCACTCATGTTACATGAAACTTGGTTTAAAGTCCTAGAAACGCGTTGTTCGATGTTTCATAAGTTCGTTAAACACATATAAAGCTCATTGAGACACTTATAAGCACTCATGTTGCATGAAACCTCGTTTAGAATCCTAGAAACCGCGTTGTTAGATGTTTCATAAGTTCGTCAAACTAGTACAAAGCTCATTCAGACACTTATAAGCATTCATGTTGCATGAAACTTTGTTTAGAGTCCTAGAAACGCGTTGTTAGATGTTTCATAAGTTCGTCAAACAAGTACAAAGCTCATTGAGACACTTATAAGCACTCATGTTGCATAAAACTTAGTTTAGAGTCCTAGAAACGCGTTGTTAGATGTTTCATAAATTCGTAAAACTTGTACAAAGCTCATTCAGACACTTATAAGCACTCATGTGGAATGAAACTTGGTTTAGAGTCCTAGAAACGCGTTGTTAGATGTTTCATAAGTTTTTCAAACTAGTACAAAGCTCATTGAGACACTTATAAGCATTCATGTTGCATGAAACTTGGTTTAGAGTCCTAGAAACGCGTTGTTCGATGTTTCATAAGTTCGTCAAACTAGTACAAATCTTATTGAGACAATTATAAGCACTCATGTTGCATGCAACTTGGTTTTGAGTCCTAAAAACGCGTTGTTCGATGTTTCATAAGTTCGTCAAACTAGTACAAAGCTCATTGAGACACTTATAAGCACTCATGTTGCATGAAACTTGGTTTAGAGTCCTAGAAACTGCGTTGTTAGATGTTTCATAAGTTCGCCAAACTTGTACAAAGCTTATTGAGACACTTATAAGCACTCATGTTGCATGAAACTTGGTTTAGAGTCCTAGAAACGCGTTGTTAGATGTTTCATAAGTTCGTCAAACTAGTACAAATCTTATTGAGACAATTATAAGCACTCATGTTGCATGCAACTTGGTTTTGAGTCCTAAAAACGCGTTGTTCGATGTTTCATAATTTCGTCAAACTAGTACAAAGCTCATTGAGACACTTATAAGCACTCATGTTGCATGAAACTTGGTTTAGATTCCTAGAAACTGCGTTGTTAGATGTTTCATAAGTTCGTCAAACTTGTACAAAGCTCATTGAGACGCTTATAAGCACTCATGTTGCATGAAACTTGGTTTAGAGTCCTAGAAACCGAATTGTTAGATGTTTCATAAGTTTTTCAAACTTGTACAAAGCTCATTGAGACACTTATAAGCACTCATGTTGCATTAAACTTGGTTTAGAGTCTTAGAAATCGCGTTGTTAGATTTTTCATAAGTTCGTCAAACCAGTACAAAGCTCATTGAGACACTTATAAGCACTCATGTTGCATGAAACTTGGTTTAGAGTCCTAGAAACGCGTTGTTAGATGTTTCATAAGTTCGTCAAACAAGTACAAAGCTCATCGAGACACTTATAAGCACTCATGTTGCATGAAACTTGGTTTAGAGTCCAAGAAACGTGTTCTTAGATGTTTCATAAGTTCGTCAAACTTGTACAAAGCTCATTGAGACACTTATAAGCACTCATGTGGAATGAAACTTGGTTTAGAGTCCTAGAAACTCGTTATTAGATGTTTCATAAGTTTGTCAAACTAGTACAAAGCTCATTGAGACACTTATAAGCACTCATGTTGCATGAAACTTGGTTTAGAGTCTTAGAAACGCGTTGTTCGATGTTTCATAAGTTCGTCAAACTAGTACAAAGCTCATTGAGACACTTATAAGCACTCATGTTGCATGAAACTTGGTTTAGAGTCCTAGAAACGAGTTGTTAAATGTTTCATAAGTTCTTCAAACTAGTACAAAGCTCATTGAGACACTTATAAGCACTCATGTTGAATGAAACTTGGTTTAGAGTCCTAGAAACGCGTTGTTAGATGTTTCATAAGTTCGTCAAACTTTTACAAAGCTCATTGAGACACTTATAAACACTCATGTTGCATGAAACTTAGTTAAGAGTCCTAGAAACGCAGTGTTAGATGTTTCATAAGTTCGTCAAACTAGTAAAAAGCTCATTGAGACACTTATAAGCACTCATGTTGCATGAAACTTGGTTTAGAGTCCTAGAAACGCTTTGTTAGATGTTTCATAAGTTCGTCAAACTTGTACAAAGCTTATTGATACGCTTATAAGCACTCATGTTGCATGAAACTTGGTTTAGAGTCCTAGAAACCGCGTTGTTAGATGTTTCATAAGTTCGTCAAACTTGTACAAAGCTCATTGAGACACTTATAAGCACTCATGTTGCATGAAACTTGGTTTAGAGTCCTAGAAATGCGTTGTTAGATGTTTCATAAGTTCGTCAAACTAGTACAAAGCTTATTGAGACACTTATAAGCACTCATGTTGCATGAAACTTGGTTTAGAGTCCTAGAAACGCGTTGTTATATGTTTCATAAGTTCGTCAAACTTGTACAAAGCTCATTGAGACGCTTATAAGCACTCATGTTGCATGAAACTTGGTTTAGAGTCTTAGAAACCGCGTTGTTAGATGTTTCATAAGTTTTTCAAACTTGTACAAAGCTCATTGAGACACTTATAAGCACTCATAATGCATGAAACTTCGTTTAGAATCCTAGAAACCGTGTTGTTAGATGTTTCATAAGTTCGTCAAACTAGTACAAAGCTCATTGAGACACTTATAAGCACTCATGTTGCATGAAACTTTGTTTAGAGTCCTAGAAACGGGTAGTTAGATGTTTCATAAGTTCGTCAAACAAGTACAAAGCTCATTGAGACACTTATAAGCACTCATGTTTCATGAAACTTGGTTTAGAGTCCTAGAAACGCGTTGTTAGATGTTTCATAAATTCGTAAAACTTGTACAAAAATCATTGAGACACTTATAAGCACTCATGTGGAATGAAACTTGGTTTAGAGTTCTAGAAACGCGTTGTTAGATGTTTCATAAGTTTTTCAAACTAGTACAAAGCTCATTGAGACACTTATAAGCACTCATGTTGCATGAAACTTTGTTTAGAGTCCTAGAAACGCGTTGTTAGATGTTTCATAAGTTCGTCAAACAAGTACAAAGCTCATTGAGACACTTATAAGCACTCATGTTGCATGAAACTTGGTTTAGAGTCCTAGAAACTGCGTTGTTAAATGTTTCATAAGTTCGTCAAACTAGTACAAAGCTCATTGAGACACATATAAGCACTCATGTTGCATGAAACTTGGTTTAGAGTCCTAGAAACTGCGTTGTTAAATGTTTCATAAGTTCGTCAAACTTGTACAAAGCTTATTGAGACGCTTATAAGCACTCATGTTGCATGAAACTTTGTTTAGAGTCCTAGAAACGCGTTGTTAGATGTTTCATAAATTCGTAAAACTTGTACAAAGCTCATTGAGACACTTATAAGCACTCATGTGGAATGAAACTTGGTTTAGAGTCCTAGAAACGCGTTGTTAGATGTTTCATAAGTTTTTCAAACTAGTACAAAGCTCATTGAGACACTTATAAGCATTCATGTTGCATGAAACTTGGTTTAGAGTCCTAGAAACGCGTTGTTCGATGTTTCATAAGTTCGTCAAACTAGTACAAATCTCACTGAGACAATTATAAGCACTCATGTTGCATGCAACTTGGTTTTGAGTCCTAGAAACGCGTTGTTCGATGTTTCATAAGTTCGTCAAACTAGTACAAAGCTCATTAAGACACTTATAAGCACTCATGTTGCATGAAACTTGGTTTAGAGTCCTAGAAACTGCGTTGTTAGATGTTTCATAAGTTCGTCAAACTTGTACAAAGCTCATTGAGACGCTTATAAGCACTCATGTTGCATGAAACTTGGTTTAGAGTCCTAGAAACCGCATTGTTAGATGTTTCATAAGTTTTTCAAACTTGTACAAAGCTGATTGAGACACTTATAAGTACTCATGTTGCATGAAACTTGGTTTAGAGTCTTAGAAATCGCGTTGTTAGATTTTTCATAAGTTCGTCAAACCAGTACAAAGCTCATTGAGACACTTATAAGCACTCATGTTGCATGAAACTTGGTGTAGAGTCCTAGAAACGCGTTGTTAGATGTTGCATAAGTTCGTCAAACTTGTACAAAGATCATTGACACACTTATAAGCACTCATGTTGCATGAAACTTGGTTTAGAGTCCTAGAAACGCGTTCTTAGATGTTTCATAAGTTCGTCAAACTTGTACAAAGCTCATTGAGACACTTATAAGCACTCATGTGGAATGAAACTTGGTTTAGAGTCCTAGAAACGCGTTGTTAGATGTTTCATAAGTTTTTCAAACTAGTACAAAGCTCATTGAGACACTTATAAGCACTCATGTTGCATGAAACTTGGTTTAGAGTCCTAGAAATGAGTTGTTAGATGTTTCATAAGTTCGTCAAACTAGTACAAAGCTCATTGAGCCACTTATAAGCACTCATGTTGCATGAAACTTGGTTTAGAGTCCTAGAAATGCGTTGTTAGATGTTTCATAAGTTCGTCAAACAAGTACAAAGCTCATTGAGACATTTATAAGCACTCATGTTGCATGAAACTTGGTTTAGAGTTCTAGAAACCGCGTTGTTAGATGTTTCATAAGTTCGTCAAACTTGTACAACGCTCATTGAGACACTTATAAGCACTCATGTGGAATGAAACTTGGTTTAGAGTCCTAGAAACGCGTTGTTATATGTTTCATAAGTTCGTCAAACAATTACAAAGCTCATTGAGACATTTATAAGCACTCATGTTGCATGAAACTTGGTTTAGAGTCCTAGAAACGCGTTGTTAGATGTTTCATAAATTCGTCAAACTTGTACAAAGCTCATTGAGACACTTATAAGCACTCATGTGGAATGAAACTTGGTTTAGAGTCCTAGAAACGCGTTGTTAGATGTTTCATAAGTTTTTCAAACTAGTACAAAGCTCATTGAGACACTTATAAGCATTCATGTTGCATGAAACTTGGTTTAGAGTCCTAGAAACGCGTTGTTCGATGTTTCATAATTTCGTCAAACTAGTACAAATCTCATTGAGACAATTATAAGCACTCATGTTGAATGCAACTTGGTTTAGAGTCCTAGAAACGCGTTGTTCGATGTTTCATAAGTTCGTCAAACTAGTACAAAGCTCATTGAGACACTTATAAGCACTCATGTTGCATGAAACTTGGTTTAGAGTCCTAGAAATTGCGTTGTTAGATGTTTCATAAGTTTGTCAAACTTGTACAAAGCTCATTGAGACACTTATAAGCACTCATGTTGCATGAAACTTGGTTTAGAGTCCTAGAAATTGCGTTGTTAGATGTTTCATAAGTTCGTCAAACTTGTACAAAGCTCATTGAGACGCTTATAAGCACTCATGTTGCATGAAACTTGGTGTAGAGTCCTAGAAACGCGTTGTTAGATGTTGCATAAGTTCGTCAAACAAGTACAAAGCTCATCGAGACACTTATAAGCACTCATGTTGCATGAAACTTGGTTTAGAATCCTAGAAACGCGTTGTTAGATGTTTCATAAGTTCGTCAAACTTGTACAAAGCTCATTGAGACACTTATAAGCACTCATGTGGAATGAAACTTGGTTTAGAGTCCTAGAAACGCGTTGTTAGATGTTTCATAAGTTTGTCAAACTAGTACAAAGCTCATTGAGACACTTATAAGCACTCATGTTGCATGAAACTTGGTTTATAGTCCTAGAAACGCGTTGTTCGATGTTTCATAAGTTCGTTAAAGTAATACAAAGATCATTGAGACACTTATAAGCACTCATGTTGCATGAAACCTCGTTTAGAATCCTAGAAACCGCGTTGTTAGATGTTTCATAAGTTCGTCAAACTAGTACAAAGCTCATTCAGACACTTATAAGCATTCATGTTGCATGAAACTTTGTTTAGAGTCCTAGAAACGCGTTGTTAGATGTTTCATAAGTTCGTCAAACAAGTACAAAGCTCATTGAGACACTTATAAGCACTCATGTTGCATAAAACTTGGTTTAGAGTCCTAGAAACGCGTTGTTAGATGTTTCATAAATTCGTAAAACTTGTACAAAGCTCATTCAGACACTTATAAGCACTCATGTGGAATGAAACTTGGTTTTAGTCCTAGAAACGCGTTGTTAGATGTTTCATAAGTTTTTCAAACTAGTACAAAGCTCATTGAGACACTTATAAGCATTCATGTTGCATGAAACTTGGTTTAGAGTCCTAGAAACGCGTTTTTCGATGTTTCATAAGTTCGTCAAACTAGTACAAATCTCATTGAGACAATTATAAGCACTCATGTTGCATGCAACTTGGTTTTGAGTCCTAAAAACGCGTTGTTCGATGTTTCATAAGTTCGTCAAACTAGTACAAAGCTCATTGAGACACTTATAAGCACTAATGTTGCATGAAACTTGGTTTAGAGTCCTAGAAAGCTGCGTTGTTAGATGTTTCATAAGTTCGTCAAACTTGTACAAAGCTCATTGAGACGCTTATAAGCACTCATGTTGCATGAAACTTGGTTTAGAGTCCTAGAAACCGAATTGTTAGATGTTTCATAAGTTTTTCAAACTTGTACAAAACTCATTGAGACACTTATAAGCACTCATGTTGCATGAAACTTGGTTTAGAGTCTTAGAAATCGCGTTGTTAGATTTTTTATAAGTTCGTCAAACCAGTACAAACCTCATTGAGACACTTATAAGCACTCATGTTGCATGAAACTTGGTTTAGAGTCCTAGAAACGCGTTGTTAGATGTTTCATAAGTTCGTCAAACAAGTACTAAGCTCATCGAGACACTTATAAGCACTCATGTTGCATGAAACTTGGTTTAGAGTCCAAGAAACGTGTTCTTAGATGTTTCATATGTTCGTCAAACTTGTACAAAGCTCATTGAGACACTTATAAGCACTCATGTGGAATGAAACTTGGTTTAGAGTCCTAGAAACTCGTTATTAGATGTTTCATAAGTTTGTCAAACTAGTACAAAGCTCATTGAGACAGTTATAAGCACTCATGTTGCATGAAACTTGGTTTAGAGTCCTAGAAACGCGTTGTTCGATGTTTCATAAGTTCGTCAAACTAGTACAAAGCTCATTGAGACACTTATAAGCACTCATGTTGCATGAAACTTGGTTTAGAGTCCTAGAAACGAGTTGTTAAATGTTTCATAAGTTCGTCAAACTAGTACAAAGCTCATTGAGACACTTATAAGCACTCATGTTGAATGAAACTTGGTTTAGAGTCCTAGAAACGCGTTGTTAGATGTTTCATAAGTTCGTCAAACTTTTACAAAGCTCATTGAGACACTTATAAACACTCATGTTGCATGAAACTTACTTTAGAGTCCTAGAAACGCAGTGTTAGATGTTTCATAAGTTCGTCAAACTAGTAAAAAGCTCATTGAGACACTTATAAGCACTCATGTTGCATGAAACTTTGTTTAGAGTCCTAGAATCGCTTTGTTAGATGTTTCATAAGTTCGTCAAACTTGTACAAAGCTTATTGAGACGCTTATAAGCACTCATGTTGCATGAAACTTGGTTTAGAGTCCTAGAAACCGCGTTGTTAGATGTTTCATAAGTTCGTCAAACTTGTACAAAGCTCATTGAGACACTTATAAGCACTCATGTTGCATGAAACTTGGTTTAGAGTCCTAGAAATGCGTTGTTAGATGTTTCATAAGTTCGTCAAACTAGTACAAAGCTTATTGAGACACTTATAAGCACTCATGTTGCATGAAACTTGGTTTAGAGTCCTAGAAACGCGTTGTTAGATGTTTCATAAGTTCGTCAAACTTGTACCGCAAAGCTCATTGAGACGCTTATAAGCACTCATGTTGCATGAAACTTGGTTTAGAGTCTTAGAAACCGCGTTTTTAGATGTTTCATAACTTGTTTTTACAAACTTGTACAAAGCTCATTGAGACACTTATAAGCACTCATGTTGCACGAAACTAGGTTTAGAGTCTTAGAAATCGCGTTGTTAGATGTTTCATAAGTTCGGCAAACCAGTACAAAGCTCATTGAGACACTTATAAGCACTCATGTTGCATGAAACTTGGTGTAGAGTCCTAGAAACGCGTTGTTAGATGTTTCATAAGTTCGTCAAACTTGTACAAACTCATTGAGACACTTATAAGCACTGATGTTGCATGAAACTTGGTTTAGAGTCCTAG
Source organism: Cochlearia excelsa (assembly GCA_963556525.1). Lineage (NCBI taxonomy): Eukaryota > Viridiplantae > Streptophyta > Magnoliopsida > Brassicales > Brassicaceae > Cochlearia > Cochlearia excelsa. Next base: position 28,645,249 of record OY748327.1, on the reverse strand, counting down.
AAACACGTTGTTAGATGTTTCATAAGTTCGTCAAACAAGTACAAAGTTCGTCGAGACACTTATAAGCACTCATGTTGCATGAAACTTGGTTTAGAGTCCTAGAAACGCGTTGTTAGATGTTTCATAAATTCGTCAAACTTGTACAAAGCTCATTGAGACACTTATAAGCACTCTTGTGGAATGAAACTTGGTTTAGAGTCCGAGAAACGCGTTGTTAGATGTTTCATAAGTTTGTAAAACAAGTACAAAGCTCATAGAGACACTTATAAGCACTCATGTTGCATGAAACTTGGTTTAGAATCCTAGAAACGCGTTGTTAGATGTTTCATAAGTTCGTCAAACTTGTACAAAGCTCATTGAGACACTTATAATCACTCATGTGGAATGAAACTTGGTTTAGAGTCCTAGAAACGCGTTGTTCGATGTTTCATAAGTTCGTTAAACTAATACAAAGCTCATTGAGACACTTATAAGCACTCATGTTGCATGAAACCTCGTTTAGAATCCTAGAAACCGCGTTGTTAGATGTTTCATAAGTTCGTCAAACTAGTACAAAGCTCATTCAGACACTTATAAGCATTCATGTTGCATGAAACTTTGTTTAGAGTCCTAGAAACGCGTTGTTAGATGTTTCATAAGTTCTTCAAACAAGTACAAAGCTCATTGAGACACTTATAAGCACTCATGTTGCATAAAACTTGGTTTAGAGTCCTAGAAACGCGTTGTTAGATGTTTCATAAATTCGTAAAACTTGTACAAAGCTCATTGAGACACTTATAAGCACTCATGTGGAATGAAACTTGGTTTAGAGTCCTAGAAACGCGTTGTTAGATGTTTCATAAGTTTTTCAAACTAGTACAAAGCTCATTGAGACACTTATAAGCATTCATGTTGCATGAAACTTGGTTTAGAGTCCTAGAAACGCGTTGTTCGATGTTTTATAAGTTCGTCAAACTAGTACAAATCTCATTGAGACAATTATAAGCACTCATGTTGCATGCAACTTGGTTTTGAGTCCTAAAAACGCGTTGTTCGATGTTTCATAAGTTCGTCAAACTAGTACAAAGCTCATTGAGACACTTATAAGCACTCATGTTGCATGAAACTTGGTTTAGAGTCCTAGAAACTGCGTTGTTAGATGTTTCATAAGTTCGTCAAACTTGTACAAAGCTCATTGAGACGCTTATAAGCACTCATGTTGCATGAAACTTGGTTTAGAGTCCTAGAAACCGAATTGTTAGATGTTTCATAAGTTTTTCAAACTTGTACAAAGCTCATTGAGACACTTATAAGCACTCATGTTGCATGAAACTTGGTTTAGAGTCTTAGAAATCGCGTTGTTAGATTTTTCATAAGTTCGTCAAACCAGTACAAAGCTCATTGAGACACTTATAAGCACTCATGTTGCATGAAACTTGGTTTAGAGTCCTAGAAACGCGTTGTTAGATGTTTCATAAGTTCGTCAAACAAGTACAAAGCTCATCGAGACACTTATAAGCACTCATGTTGCATGAAACTTGGTTTAGAGTCCAAGAAACGTGTTCTTAGATGTTTCATAAGTTCGTCAAACTTGTACAAAGCTCATTGAGACACTTATAAGCACTCATGTGGAATGAAACTTGGTTTAGAGTCCTAGAAACTCGTTATTAGATGTTTCATAAGTTTGTCAAACTAGTACAAAGCTCATTGAGACACTTATAAGCACTCATGTTGCATGAAACTTGGTTTAGAGTCCTAGAAACCGCGTTGTTAGATGTTTCATAAGTTCGTCAAACTTGTACAACGCTCATTGAGACAATTATAAGCACTCATGTGGAATGAAACTTGGTTTAGAGTCCTAGAAACGCGTTGTTAGATGTTTCATAAGTTCGTCAAACAATTACAAAGCTCATTGAGACATTTATAAGCACTCATGTTGCATGAAACTTGGTTTAGATTCCTAGAAACGCGTTGTTAGATGTTTCATAAGTTCGTCAAACTTGTACAACGCTCATTGAGACAATTATAAGCACTCATGTGGAATGAAACTTGGTTTAGAGTCCTAGAAATGCGTTGTTAGATGTTTCATAAGTTCGTCAAACTAGTACAAAGCTCATTGAGACACTTATAAGCACTTATGTTGCATGAAACTTGGTTTAGAGTCCTAGAAATGCGTTGTTAGATGTTTCATAAGTTCGTCAAACAAGTACAAAGCTCATTGAGACATTTATAAGCACTCATGTTGCATGAAACTTGGTTTAGAGTCCTAGAAACCGCGTTGTTAGATGTTTCATAAGTTCGTCAAACTTGTACAACGCTCATTGAGACAATTATAAGCACTCATGTGGAATGAAACTTGGTTTAGAGTCCTAGAAACGCGTTGTTAGATGTTTCATAAGTTCGTCAAACAATTACAAAGCTCATTGAGACATTTATAAGCACTCATGTTGCATGAAACTTGGTTTAGAGTCCTAGAAACGCGTTGTTAGATGTTTCATAAATTCGTCAAACTTGTACAAAGCTCATTGAGACACTTATAAGCACTCATGTGGAATGAAACTTGGTTTAGAGTCCTAGAAACGCGTTGTTAGATGTTTCATAAGTTTTTCAAACTAGTACAAAGCTCATTGAGACACTTATAAGCATTCATGTTGCATGAAACTTGGTTTAGAGTCCTAGAAACGCGTTGTTCGATGTTTCATAATTTCGTCAAACTAGTACAAATCTCATTGAGACAATTATAAGCACTCAAGTTGAATGCAACGTGGTTTAGAGTCCTAGAAACGCGTTGTTCGATGTTTCATAAGTTCGTCAAACTAGTACAAAGCTCATTGAGACACTTTAAGCACTCATGTTGCATGAAACTTGGTTTAGAGTCCTAGAAGCTGCGTTGTTAGATGTTTCATAAGTTCGTCAAACTTGTACAAAGCTCATTGAGACGCTTATAAGCACTCATGTTGCATGAAACTTGGTTTAGAGTCTTAGAAACCGCATTGATAGATGTTTCATAAGTTTTTCAAACTTGTACGAAGCTCATTGAGACACTTATAAGCACTCATGTTGCATGAAACTTGGTGTAGAGTCCTAGAAACGGGTTGTTAGATGTTGCATAAGTTCGTCAAACAAGTACAAAGCTCATAGAGACACTTATAAGCACTCATGTTGCATGAAACTTGGTTTAGAATCCTAGAAACGCGTTGTTAGATGTTTCATAAGTTCGTCAAACTTGTACAAAGATCATTGAGACACTTATAATCACTCATGTGTATTGAGACTAATGGTTAACCCAAAAAGGGCATTAGGTCGAAATACCAAAGAGGCTTGTGCAACAAGGCTAAGACAAGAAGGGTTATGAGTTAAGAGTATAAGGAAGCAACACGGTTACCCTTAATATGGTAACGGTTACAAAGAGGAGATCAAGACAAGAAGGTTTGAAGAAGGAATCATGTTGAAAGGAGCTAACCATTGAGAGATATAGTCATTACAAGACTATAGGCACAAACCGGAAGCAAGACCGAGACGGATAGCGACAGGTGCAGAATTGGAAGGCTTTACACAAAACCAAATGTGGTCTTGGATAGTGACTAGTCACAGCCTTGTCTCCTACACGCCACCCAAGCCTTGGTTTGAATTCAAATTAAGTCAAGACCCAAGGCTTTCTCTCTCTCTCTCCCTTATACCTAATAGGCTACAAGCCATTGTTATCCTCTATAAATACCTTGTGGTCGACATTGTAATCTCTAAGGAGCTTCAAGCTCTCTTCTCCAATACAAAATAATACTCTCTCTTGTTCTTGTTCTTATTCTATCTAGAACCGAAATCTCCCACACACACATACTACACACTAATCTCTCAAGGACCAAGCTAATAGCTTTGCTCCTAATATCTCATTCTCCTAATCTCCCAAACACTTATTCTCTACAATCTCTTCTATACTCTCTTAAATTCCAACATGGTATCAGAGCATATGCTCCTCTCCTTTAGTTTTAATTCCGCACCCTCTTATTTCTTCTTATAAACACAAAGATCTAGAGGAGGAAAAGAATGACCAAGATCCATGTGGTAAAACACTTAAGGTCTTGGTGAATCAATGCTCCTCTTAGGAAGAGAACCATGACCTCTTTCTCTCTTAAATGAGTGAAGAGACATGTTGAATCCAAGTTCCTTTCAAGAACAATCCAATCAAAACCGAATCATGGTGAGCATAGATTAAAATCTAGCTACATGATGTTTTTGGTTGTGTTGTTCTTTAAGATCTTTGTCTAGGCCGAAAGTTAGAGATTGAGAACCATGGATTTCTTACTTATATGAGTTTAAGGAACCTTGATGAATCCAAGAATCTTCTAACTTAGGCACTTAGGCTATGAACAAGTATCCAAAGCATCAAAGCTTGGAACTTGTGAGCTAAAAGAGTAAGAGATCCTTGTGTATTGTCTCTTTTGAGAACAATAACATGTTGAATCCAAACTCCCTTCTTTATCATATAGTATAGATTCATAGATCTTGGTAAAACCTTTCTAAGAACACATTAATCATAATCGGTTCATGGAAAGATTGGATCTTTAAGATCTAGCTACATGTTTAAAAACAAGGTTATGATTATGTTGTATCTTTAAAAGTCTATGGATGGCTGAAAGTTAAAGATAGAGAACCATGGATTCCTCACTCTTGTGAGTATAAAGGAACCTTGATGAATCCAAGTATCATTTAACTTTGGCATTAGGCAAGGACCAAGATATCAAAGCTCAAAGCTTGAATCTTGAGAGCTAAAAGGGTAAGTGAACCTTGGTGTTTTTCTTATAAGGCAAAAACAACTTGTTGAATCCAAAACTCTTTCCTTTTGTTTTATGCTTTAAACAAGACCTTTGGAAAGTGAACCATGATCCGCTTAACTCTTAGTGAGTAAAGGACATGTTGAATCCAATTTCCTTGGTAAGAACAAGACAATCAAAATACAATCATTGTTAGCATAAATCAACAAGATCTAGCTACATGATAGTTTTGGTTGTATTGTTCTTTAAGGTCATTGTCTAACCCAAGACTAATGGATGAGAATCATGGCTTCTAAAAGAGCATTTGATGAATCCCATACCACAAAGTTTCGGTTTAAAAGCATGTTTTGAGCATATGATGTTTTTCAAAAGTTTTAAAGAACATATGCTCATTTGGTCCGAATTTAAATCTCCAAGACGATGAAGATGAGTAGTGGCGGTTGTGTAAGTGGAAACACAAGAGGGAGATAAATAGATTAGTAGTTAATCTTGAGTCCTAAAGATCTTTAGATCATTAAGGAATCGGTTGTAAACTCTATACTCTTTATCCTCTTCATACCCCACTATAATATCCAAGTCTTGTCTCTTGCTAAAGTCTTAAATCACTAGTCTTTGTTTAGTGAAGTGATTTGAGACTTGGGAAGTGAACCGAGCTTATTAAGTGTTATGAACACCAAGAGCTTGATGAATCCTTCAAAACCTCGGCTAACATAAGTTTAAAAGAGATCCATGACTACTTAAAAGGTGATACTTTAAAGGTCATGATGAATCCAATTTTGGACTTATGGGGAAATGATTCATTACTTTAACATCTACATAAGATAAAATTGGAATGATGATCTATGTTTTATGTCATAAACCGCCTATAGGCATCTAAGTTTATGATACAAGATGAGTAACTAGCTATGAAAGCATTCAAGTTACAATGAATCTTGTTTGTGTGTTTCTAAGATCATGGTCCGCCTTTGTGCTCTTAAGACCATGGTCCCTTTAAAGTCTAAATGGCAAGGAGCCATATTCAAAACTCTCTTGTGGCTAATCCTTACTTATGTGTAGGTAATAAACAATGGAGAATCCTTATAAGGGAAGCCATAAACTCTATGATAGACTAATCGGTTAAGATGCTCTAAAGAGTACAATGACTTCTCCTTACGACCATCTATCCAAGGAACTATAAAAGGGCCATTTCTAAAACTCTTTACTCTCTTTACTTATATTGTTAGATACTAATTTAAGTAATCCTTTTGCTTCATTATAAATATATATGCCTTAGATCATTAGTTAAAGTGGATTGTCAATTTCAAAACTATAAGACTAAAACTAGAACTTGTCAAGATGCATAATACTCTCGGATTTATTAAAAAGGCTTAGGGAACATATTGAACTAATGTCTTAAATCCTCCCATGTATTCTTGCTTGTACTTGTGAATGGTTGATCAATAGTTTGTGAAATGTTAAGAGTTATTATCTTGTGCCGGTTAGTCATGAAACTAAATAAATTTTGTCTTTGGTATGATGTAGGATCATCATTTCTAAAGACTAAAAGAGATCATCATGAAAGACCCTAAGCATAAAGAGATGACAAAGAAGTGCTAAAGAGAAAAGAAGTAAAGAGAAGAATGAAAGAACCATGAATGGTGTCCAAAAGGAAAAGATGAGAAACCTCTTTCTCAAAGAAGCTTGTGAAGAACAAAGCCGAGAAAGGAGGAGAGTTCATTTACTTCCATGATTAATCAAGATGGGGGAGAAGAAGTGTTAGAACACACATCTCATCATGATCAAATGGAAGCCAATCACTATCATCATTGTGGCCAAAAGCATCTAGCAAAGAGCTAAAGCCATCAAGTTACATCTCGGCCAAGTATTCACAAGACAAAGCCGAGGCAACCCATTAATCTTCGGTCAAGTCCTTAACAAGACAAAGACCATCATCAACCGGTCAAGTCCTTGGCAAAGACAAAGACCATCTCTTGACCAAAGTCCCTAGCAAAGGCAGGGTCACCAATCATTGTTACATCTCGGCCAAGTATTCACAAGACAAAGCCGAGTCAATCCACCTAATATTCGGTCAAGTCCCTAGCAAAGACAAAGACCATCACTTGACCAAAGTCCGTAGCAAAGACAAGGTCACCATTCTCCGGTTAAAGCATCTCCCAAGACGCCAAACCAATTCACTCTCGGCCAAATCCTTACAAAGGAGAAGGCCAAACCATCTTATCATCATCGTTCGGTCAAGCCTCTACAAGAAGCAAGACCTTCATCATCATCAACACTAGGCTCGGCCAAGTACATGGCAAAGACTAAACCGAGCCATTCATGTCCTAGAAAGAGACCGATGAATCAACATGACCAATCGGCTCTACTCACTATCGGCCAAAGCAACTACCAATTGCAAGGCCTAATCTTGTTTCTCGGCTTATGCATCTATCAATAGATAAGCCAAAATACTCCGACAAATCCTTGTTCCAACCGCACAAAGAAGAAAGCAAAGACTTCAAGAAGAAGCCAAAGCTCAAAACCTAGATGCGGCTACAAGGACAAGTCATTCCACTACGAACTAAAGGATGTCCCTAATCCCTCTCTTAGCTTCTTATTTAGAATCATAAAACTAGAACTAATTCGAATAATCATGCTTAATCTAAAGTCTAAATTCACTTGAATCTTTGAAGGTTCAAAGGAGTAAGAGACCAAAGATAAGAAGGAAGTTCAAAGAAGAAGCAAAGAGAAGGAAAGGGAGTCATCATGTTCATGTTCGGCTCAAAGTCTCACATCAAAGTTTGTGAAGAACAAACCGTGAAGACCAAATCAAGAATCAAAGAACTCACCACCAAGACAAGAGAAGTGCTGAGTATCCAAGAAACCACAAAGAAGAACACGGCAAAGGCAAGATCAAGACCGGTTCTATCTTTGGGGGAGCTCCGGCCAAGTCAAGAAGACTTATGGCCTAGATGATCAAGACCCCTCATTGAACTAACTTACACTCTTTTTCCTTCGGTGAGGTTTTTCCCATGTGGTTTACTCACCAAGGTTTTAATGAGGTTTGTTGGTCAATGTCCAATCTTAGCGTTCCACAATGCTAAGCTTGAGGGGAGTATTGAGACTAATGGTTAACCCAAAAAGGGCATTAGGTCGAAATACCAAAGAGGCTTGTGCAACAAGGCTAAGACAAGAAGGGTTATGAGTTAAGAGTATAAGGAAGCAACACGGTTACCCTTAATATGGTAACGGTTACAAAGAGGAGATCAAGACAAGAAGGTTTGAAGAAGGAATCATGTTGAAAGGAGCTAACCATTGAGAGATATAGTCATTACAAGACTATAGGCACAAACCGGAAGCAAGACCGAGACGGATAGCGACAGGTGCAGAATTGGAAGGCTTTACACAAAACCAAATGTGGTCTTGGATAGTGACTAGTCACAGCCTTGTCTCCTACACGCCACCCAAGCCTTGGTTTGAATTCAAATTAAGTCAAGACCCAAGGCTTTCTCTCTCTCTCTCCCTTATACCTAATAGGCTACAAGCCATTGTTATCCTCTATAAATACCTTGTGGTCTACATTGTAATCTCTAAGGAGCTTCAAGCTCTCTTCTCCAATACAAAATAATACTCTCTCTTGTTCTTGTTCTTATTCTATCTAGAACCGAAATCTCCCACACACACATACTACACACTAATCTCTCAAGGACCAAGCTAATAGCTTTGCTCCTAATATCTCATTCTCCTAATCTCCCAAACACTTATTCTCTACAATCTCTTCTATACTCTCTTAAATTCCAACAATGTGGAATGAAACTTGGTTTATGATAGGATCCCACCAGGCGGATCTCTCCTCCGGATAAGGCTAAGCAAGAACGACGGTGGATGAGTAGTGTGGGTGGATGTGGATGCGGATTACAAGTCAAGAACGGAGCAGCGGATGGGTGGGGAGTAACGTGAGGATGGAATATGAACGACTCAAGCAAGGGATGATATCTCGCTTGATGGATAGAAGAAGCTCTTGTAAGCGTGAAGCTTGGAAGAGATTCGTGCCCGTTCGCCGAGCAAGGAGGAGTCGCAACAAAGAAAGGTTTTGTAAAAGTTTTGACTGCCTAACACGTTGTGCGGCGCAACCCCTTTTATAGGGAAAACACAAGTTGCTTCTCCTCTTTAGGGTTGCGCAAAAGACAAAAAGGAAATTGCAAAAAGGAAATCCGCAAAAAGGAAATCGCGTACAAAGACAAAAAGGAAATTGCAAACGGATAAAACGACGAGTAGTGTTAAAGCGCCTCGTCTCTTACGCTCTTCAAACTATGATCACTAATGGACGACGTGGTGTTCTTCTTGGCCTCGTTAAAACCCGGTGGGAAAAAGAGTGCCAAGCGAGACACCTAGTCCGCTTAGCTTTCATAGCTTGGTCTTGATCGGATTGTCGTGCGAAAACGTTGAAGTAGCTCTTGGCTGCTTCATCCTCCTCCATCATCATGGTTTGAATGTTTTTGGCTAACTCCCTAGCTTTGGATCGCGTAATTGCTCCTTTTGATTCCTCGGTCCGCGATGGTCGGGCGCCGGTATGGTCGATGTCGAGGTGGTCGATGCCGATGTCGATGTGGTCGATGCCGATGTCGATGTGGTCGATGCCGATGTCGATGCCGTTGTGTTCGGTGTCGACGCGATCGATGCCGATGTCGAAGCCGTCATGGTCGATGCCGATGTCCGTTCCCGGCTTCGGCTCTATGATCACATCATCCCCTCCCTCTTGAAAAGGATTTGTCCTCAAATCCGAATCGCAACATACGGAGACAAATCAGAAACATTAAACGAGTCCGAAATGGAATACTTACCTCGGAGATCAATTTTATAGGCATTGTCGTTGATTCGTTTAGCGACTTGGAATGGGCCGTCTATCCTTGGCATGAGCTTAGACTTCCTCTCGGCTGGGAACCGCTCCTTCCTCGGGTGTACCCAAACGAGATCGCCTTCTTCAAAAACCACCTTTCTTCGGCCCTTGTTGGCTTGCTCGACGTCTTGCTTTGTCTTCTTCTCTATGTTCTCTCTAGCCTTCTCGTGTAGCTTCTTAACCTGCTCGGCTTTCCTCTTGCCATCTAGGCTGGATACCTCACTTAAAGGTAATGCAATTAAATCTAAAGGAGACATCGGATTGAATCCGTAAACTAATTCAAAAGGAGAATTCAAAAGGAGAAAAGGAAGTAGTAGAATGCTTAGTGTGGTTATAAGCGAACTCTACGTGGGGTAGACATTCCTCCCAAGACTTGATGTTGCTTTTCACCAAGGTTCTAAGTAACGTTGATAACGAACGGTTCACCACTTCGGTTTGCCCATCGGTTTGGGGGTGGCAGGTGGTGGAGAAGGACAACTTGGTCCCTAGCTTTGCCCACAAGGTTCGCCAAAAATGGCTTAAAATATTGGTGTCCCGGTCCGAAACAATAACGCTAGGCATCCCATGTAGTCTCACCACTTCTCTGAAGAATAGATTGGCTACCTTGACGGCATCATCGGTCTTGTGACAAGCTATGAAGTGTGCCATCTTGCTAAACCTGTCAACCACTACGAAGATAGAATCTCTACCATTCCTGGTTCGAGGTAAGCCGACAACAAAATCCATCGAAATATCTGTCCAAGGGTGAGAGGGAATGGGTAAGGGAGTGTACAAACCGTGAGGTTGCACCTTACTCTTGGCATGCTTACATGTCGCACATCTCGAGCATACTTTCTCTACATCTTTCTTCATGTTCGGCCAATAGAAATAGGCTTGGAGGCTGGCAAGTGTTTTCATAACGCCGAAGTGTCCGGCCAGTCCTCCTCCGTGAGCTTCTCGGACAAGCAACTCTCTCACTGATCCGCTGGGTATGCACAACCGATGGTGGAAAAACAAGTAGCCGTCCTGTCTATAATAACTCTCAAAGGCAAATTTAGCACATCTCAAGTAATATGTTCCAAAATCAGCATCAGAACCATATAAATCTTTGAGCAATTCAAAACCTATGAGTTTGGATCTTAATTCGGCTATTATAGAATACCTCCGGGACAATGCGTCGGCAACGACATTGTCCTTACCTTTCTTGTACTTGATGACGTAGGGAAATGTCTCAATGAATTCTATCCAGCGGCCATGCCTCTTGTTCAACTTTTGTTGTCCCTTTAAGTGTTTGAGAGACTCATGGTCCGTGTGGATAACGAACTCCTTGGGCCATAGGTAATGTTGCCACGTACGTAAAGCCCTCACCAACGCATACAACTCTTTATCATAGGTGGGGTAGTTCAATGTGGCTCCTCCTAACTTCTCGCTAAAGTAAGCAATGGGCTTGTTATCCTGCATAAGAACCGCACCGATGCCTACACCAGAAGCGTCGCACTCAATCTCAAAAGTTTTTAAAAAGTTAGGAAGCATAAGTAAGGGAGAGTTGATAAGCTTCTCTTTGAGGCACTGAAAGGCCTGGTCTTGTGCTTCTCCCCACTTGAAGCCAACGTCCTTCTTGATGACTTCGGTTAAAGGGGCCGCAATGGTACTAAAGTCTTTGACGAAGCGCCTATAGAAGCCATGGAAGCTCCGGACTTCTCCTACGGTGGTAGGTGTGGGCCATTCTTTGATTGCCTTGACCTTCCCTTCATCGACCCTAACTCCTTCTGTACTCACAACAAAACCTAGGAAAACAATTTCTTTAGTGCAAAAAGTACACTTATCAATGTTAGCAAAAAGGTTCTCCTTCCTTAGGACGTCAAGTACGGCTCGGACATGGGCAATGTGCTCGTCTAGGCTCCGGCTGAAGATTAAGATATCATCGAAATACACCACCACGAAGACACCTATAAAAGACCTCAAAACATGGTTCATTAGTCTCATAAAAGTGCTAGGCGCATTAGTAAGGCCGAAGGGCATAACAAGCCACTCATATAGTCCTTGTTTGGTTTTGAATGCCGTTTTCCACTTGTCACCCTCCTTCATCCTAATCTGATGGTAACCACTCTTAAGATCAATCTTAGAGAACACGTTAGAACCACACAATTCGTCTAACATATCATCTAATCTAGGAATAGGGTGGCGATACTTCACCGTGATGTTGTTGATGGCTCGGCGGTCAACACACATGCGCCATGATCCGTCCTTCTTGGGCACAAGCAGCACGGGCACCGCACATGGACTCATGCTCTCTCGGATATGGCCTTTGCTCATTAGTTCCTCAACTTGTTTCTGTAGTTCCTTGGTCTCCACCGGATTAGTCCTATAGGCGGGTCGGTTTGGAAGCGCCGAGCCGGGGACTAGGTCAATTTGGTGCTCAATGCCTCGGATCGGTGGCAAGCCAGGTGGTATCTCTGAGGAAAAACGTCATTATAGTCCCGCAACAGTGGGCAAAATCACTAGGAAGATCTGTGGAGGGTTAGTGCTAACAAGGCTCTCCTTATATATAAACAACAAGATAGACGTATCTAAAGTGAGGATCCGAGAAACTTATCTTTGGTTGATGTAAAGGTTGGCGGTTGGCGTGGGTGCATGCTCTTTCTCCTCCTTGAGCTTGAGATAGAGCTGATCTTGATACACTTCACTTGGCGTGAGGGGAGCAAGGATGATTTTCCGGCCCTTGAACTCAAAGGAGTGCTTGTTGGTGTAGCCGTCATGGAATACTCTACGGTCGGATTGCCACGGTCTACCCAACAGTATGTGGCTGGAGCACATGGGTATCACATCGCAAAGAACCTCATCCTCATACTTGCCAATGGAGAAGGATAATCGGACTTGGCGAGTTACCGTTAAGGCACCACTTTCATTCAGCCATTGCAGCTTGTATGGGCGCGGATGGGACAAGGTTTCTATGCTCAATTTCTGAACCATGGTTTCGCTAGCTGCATTAGTACAACTTCCACCGTCTATGATGAGACTACACACCTTGCCCTTCACAATGCACCGGGTGTGAAAGAGGTGGTCTCTTTGTACTAGTTCCTCCGGTTGGTTCGTACGCTCAAGGTTCTCCGTGCAACCAGCATCTCCCCAATGGCAGCTACTTCCTCTTCCTCTTCTTCGTGGTCAGAATCGGACTCTTGGGGCACTACTTCTCCATTGTCCCGAATAATGAATACCTTCTTATTGGGACAATCCCTTGAGTAGTGGCCCATACCTTGGCACCTAAAACACCTAACGTTGCTGGAGGAGGCGTTGCTTCGCTCTTAGGATCATACTTGACCTCTTCCTTAACCGTGGTGGTAGGCTTGATGTCCTTGGAGAAAGGTGGCCGAGAAGGTGTAAAGTCCTTGGGTTTGCTTGGCGTGGAGGGGAAGCTAGGTTTAGCGTATCTTCTCTTGTTCCGGGTCTCCACTAGTTCGGCCTTGTGCACAAGTTCCTCAAGGTCAACATAGGTCTGGAGCTCCACTTTGTCCTGAATGTCTCGGCTGAGTCCACCGATGAACCGTGCCATGGTCACTTCCTCATCTTCCTCTAGACCGGCTCGGATAAGGAGAGTTTCCATCTCTTGAAAGTAGTCTCGGACTGTGGTGGACCCTTGGGTGAGTTTTCTCAGCTTGTTTAGTACTTCCCTGTGGTAATGACTCGGCACAAACCTTTTTCTCAAGTGGGTAGTAAGTTGGTGCCATGTGGTGATGGGTAGCTCATTATGGCGGTTCCGGGTAGTGCAGAGCTGATCCCACCACAGGAGTGCATACTCACTGAATTCGGAGACCGCTATATTTACCTTGTTGGAGGCGTAGGTATCGTGGCACAAGAAGCTGGACTCCATCTTCCGTTCCCAGTCAAGGTAGGCCTCCGGGTCATTCTTGCCGAGGAAGGCGGGGAACTTGGCCTTGATATGCTTCAGTTGTTGGTTCTCCGAGTCTCTTGGGTCGTCTCTGTCTCGTCTCTCACGCCTCCGGCTTCGCCTACTACTGTCCGAGACGTTGACGCCATAATACTCATCGCTAGAGCCGATGTAGACGCGTTGCCCGGCTATGGTTTGGGTAGGTCGGCGTGAGGCAGTGTGTGTCCTATGCCTGGGAGCTCTGTCCTCTGGTTCGCTCAGCTCAGCGTGTTCCCGTTGCCGTGGTACCCTCTGCTCTTTGGCTGCGTTGGTTGGACGGAGGTTGCGGATTGCCTGGAGTCTAGATGTACCGGCAACGCCTTTGCCTTTGCAAATCCGCATGGCATCGGAGGGAGTTGGCGTTGACCCACCCTCAGAATCCGAGGTTGCCCTGGTGGCCTCCCTAGCTTGTTTCTCACGTTCCAAGGTGAGCTGTTGAGAAATTTGTTGGGGAAATAGTTGGGTCATGGCCTCGGTTACTTGGGCTGCTATAAGTTTCTTGAGGTCATCGAGCGCCTCCGGTGATAGGGCCATGGTACCTGTTACACAGACAAATAACTAGCAGTAAGTAGTTCACAAAATAGCCAACAAATAGAACTCTACGCCGCACACACACAAGGATACACGCGTGATAAACAAGAAAGGAAAACAAGGACACGACTTGAAAAAAAAAAGGAAATCGTTATGTTTTAAGTAAAACGAGCGTTTTAGCAAAAAGGAAATCGCAATAACACGTTTTGAAAGATGCGATTAGGTTTCAAAGATCTAAACCTATTACTACCGCCGCAAGTTGACAAACATCAAGAACACAAAAATCAACACATAACTTGTTTATACTAGCAACAATCCTATGCCAAACAACGACGGGTTCAAACAACAGGTTCGAGATTGTGATACTTTGAAAAGACAAAAGGGAAAGAACGACTCGGCCTTTTGGTACAGAGTCGGCTACGATACCGGATGATAGGATCCCACCAGGCGGATCTCTCCTCCGGATAAGGCTAAGCAAGAACGACGGTGGATGAGTAGTGTGGGTGGATGTGGATGCGGATTACAAGTCAAGAACGGAGCAGCGGATGGGTGGGGAGGAACGTGAGGATGGAATATGAACGACTCAAGCAAGGGATGATATCTCGCTTGATGGATAGAAGAAGCTCTTGTAAGCGTGAAGCTTGGAAGAGATTCGTGCCCGTTCGCCGAGCAAGGAGGAGTCGCAACAAAGAAAGGTTTTGTAAAAGTTTTGACTGCCTAACACGTTGTGCGGCGCAACCCCTTTTATAGGGAAAACACAAGTTGCTTCTCCTCTTTAGGGTTGCACAAAAGACAAAAAGGAAATTGCAAAAAGGAAATCCGCAAAAAGGAAATCGCGTACAAAGACAAAAAGGAAATTGCAAACGGATAAAACGACGAGTAGTGTTAAAGCGCCTCGTCTCTTACGCTCTTCAAACTATGATCACTAATGGACGACGTGGTGTTCTTCTTGGCCTCGTTAAAACCCGGTGGGAAAAAGAGTGCCAAGCGAGACACCTAGTCCGCTTAGCTTTCATAGCTTGGTCTTGATCGGATTGTCGTGCTGAAAACGTTGAAGTAGCTCTTGGCTGCTTCATCCTCCTCCATCATCATGGTTTGAATGTTTTTAGCTAACTCCCTAGCTTTGGATCGCGTAATTGCTCCTTTTGATTCCTCGGTCCGCGATGGTCGGGCGCCGGTATGGTCGATGTCGAGGTGGTCGATGCCGATGTCGATGTGGTCGATGCCGATGTCGATGTGGTCGATGCCGATGTCGATGCCGTTGTGTTCGGTGTCGACGCGATCGATGCCGATGTCGAAGCCGTCGTGGTCGATGCCGATGTCCGTTCCCGGCTTCGGCTCTATGATCACATCAGTTTAGAGTCCTAGAAACGCGTTGTTCGATGTTTCATAAGTTCGTTAAACTAATACAAAGCTCATTGAGACACTTATAAGCACTCATGTTGCATGAAACCTCGTTTAGAATCCTAGAAACCGCGTTGTTAGATGTTTCATAAGTTCGTCAAACTAGTACAAAGCTCATTCAGACACTTATAAGCATTCATGTTGCATGAAACTTTGTTTAGAGTCCTAGAAACGCGTTGTTAGATGTTTCATAAGTTCTTCAAACAAGTACAAAGCTCATTGAGACACTTATAAGCACTCATGTTGCATAAAACTTGGTTTAGATTCCTAGAAACGCGTTGTTAGATGTTTCATAAATTCGTAAAACTTGTACAAAGCTCATTGAGACACTTATAAGCACTCATGTGGAATGAAACTTGGTTTAGAGTCCTAGAAACGCGTTGTTAGATGTTTCATAAGTTTTTCAAACTAGTACAAAGCTCATTGAGACACTTATAAGCATTCATGTTGCATGAAACTTGGTTTAGAGTCCTAGAAACGCGTTGTTCGATGTTTTATAAGTTCGTCAAACTAGTACAAATCTCATTGAGACAATTATAAGCACTCATGTTGCATGCAACTTGGTTTTGAGTCCTAAAAACGCGTTGTTCGATGTTTCATAAGTTCGTCAAACTAGTACAAAGCTCATTGAGACACTTATAAGCACTCATGTTGCATGAAACTTGGTTTAGAGTCCTAGAAACTGCGTTGTTAGATGTTTCATAAGTTCGTCAAACTTGTACAAAGCTCATTGAGACGCTTATAAGCACTCATGTTGCATGAAACTTGGTTTAGAGTCCTAGAAACCGAATTGTTAGATGTTTCATAAGTTTTTCAAACTTGTACAAAGCTCATTGAGACACTTATAAGCACTCATGTTGCATGAAACTTGGTTTAGAGTCTTAGAAATCGCGTTGTTAGATTTTTCATAAGTTCGTCAAACCAGTACAAAGCTCATTGAGACACTTATAAGCACTCATGTTGCATGAAACTTGGTTTAGAGTCCTAGAAACGCGTTGTTAGATGTTTCATAAGTTCGTCAAACAAGTACAAAGCTCATCGAGACACTTATAAGCACTCATGTTGCATGAAACTTGGTTTAGAGTCCAAGAAACGTGTTCTTAGATGTTTCATAAGTTCGTCAAACTTGTACAAAGCTCATTGAGACACTTATAAGCACTCATGTGGAATGAAACTTGGTTTAGAGTCCTAGAAACTCGTTATTAGATGTTTCATAAGTTTGTCAAACTAGTACAAAGCTCATTGAGACACTTATAAGCACTCATGTTGCATGAAACTTGGTTTAGAGTCCTAGAAACGCGTTGTTCGATGTTTCATAAGTTCGTCAAACTAGTACAAAGCTCATTGAGACACTTATAAGCACTCATGTTGCATGAAACTTGGTTTAGAGTCCTAGAAACAAGTTGTTAAATGTTTCATAAGTTCGTCAAACTAGTACAAAGCTCATTGAGACACTTATAAGCACTCATGTTGAATGAAACTTGGTTTAGAGTCCTAGAAACGCGTTGTTAGGTGTTTCATAAGTTCGTCAAACTTTTACAAAGCTCATTGAGACACTTATAAACACTCATGTTGCATGAAACTTAGTTTAGAGTCCTAGAAACGCGGTGTTAGATGTTTCATAAGTTCGTCAAACTAGTAAAAAGCTCATTGAGACACTTATAAGCACTCATGTTGCATGAAACTTGGTTTAGAGTCCTAGAAACGTGTTGTTAGATGTTTCATAAGTTCGTCAAACTTGTACAAAGCTCATTGAGACGCTTATAAGCACTCATGTTGCATGAAACTTGGTTTAGAGTCTTAGAAACCGCGTTGTTAGATTTTTCATAAGTTCGTCAAACTTGTACAAAGCTCATTGAGACACTTATAAGCACTCATGTTGCATGAAACTTGGTTTAGAGTCCTAGAAATGCGTTGTTAGATGTTTCATAAGTTCGTCAAACTAGTACAAAGCTTATTGAGACACTTATAAGCACTCATGTTGCATGAAACTTGGTTTAGAGTCCTAGAAACGCGTTGTTAGATGTTTCATAAGTTCGTCAAACTTGTACAAAGCTCATTGAGACGCTTATAAGCACTCATGTTGCATGAAACTTGGTTTAGTGTCTTAGAAACCGCGTTGTTAGATGTTTCATAAGTTTTTCAAACTTGTACAAAGCTCATTGAGACACTTATAAGCACTCATGTTGCACGAAACTAGGTTTAGAGTCTTAGAAATCGCGTTGTTAGATGTTTCATAAGTTCGGCACACCAGTACAAAGCTCATTGAGACACTTATAAGCACTCATGTTGCATGAAACTTGGTGTAGAGTCCTAGAAACGCGTTGTTAGATGTTTCATAAGTTCGTCAAACTTGTACAAACTCATTGAGACACTTATAAGCACTGATGTTGCATGAAACTTGGTTTAGAGTCCTAGAAACGCGTTGTTAGATGTTTCATAAGTTCGTCAAACAAGTACAAAGCTCGTCGAGACACTTATAAGCACTCATGTTGCATGAAACTTGGTTTAGAGTCCTAGAAACGCGTTGTTAGATGTTTCATAAATTCGTCAAACTTGTACAAAGCTCATTGAGACACTTATAAGCACTCTTGTGGAATGAAACTTGGTTTAGAGTCCTATGTACGCGTTATTAGATGTTTCATAAGTTTGTCAAACTAGTACAAAGCTCATTGAGACACTTATAAGCACTCATGTTGCATGAAACTTGGTTTAGAGTCCTAGAAACGCGTTGTTCGATGTTTCATAAGTTCTTCAAACTAGTACAAAGCTCATTTAGACACTTATAAGCACTCATGTTGCATGAAACTTGGTTTAGAGTCCTAGAAACGAGTTGTTAGATGTTTCATAAGTTCGTCAAACTAGTACAAAGCTCATTGAGACACTTATAAGCACTCATGTTGAATGAAACTTGGTTTAGAGTCCTAGAAACGCATTGTTAGTGTTAGATTTTGATGAGATTTAAGTGAGTTTTAAGAGTTTGTGTTCATGAGTTCTATGAAGAACATCAAGAACAAGAGAGAGAGAGTAGTGAGAGATTCGGTTTCATTAGATTGAAAAATCTTAACTTGTTTGTTTACAAAGGGAAGGTATAAATAGACAACAACAAAGGATCCCAAAATAGCATAAGGGAATATGCTAAAAACGTCCTAGTCTTGCTCGGTTAGCCGCGCCACACGTCGCTATTGCTTGTGTAGCCGCGCCTTCCTTAAGGCGACCCGTGACAAGTATGGACGAGTTGGGTACACGCGCCCTTAAGGCTCACATGTGAATTTGCCCAACGGCTCTCTTGGCAACGGTCTTCTTGTTTCCCTTTGCAACGGTAACTAAGCCAGCTAGTGACTTCGGCAGCTTGTGACTTCGGCAATGGTCACACGCTAGGTCATCGTCTTGATGGAATAGACTTGTCCGGACGATGCCTTGGTCTCTTTTACACTTGTGACTTCGGCAATCTTGTGACTTCGGCTTTGTCTTAGCCGAGCTCAAGTTTGACTTCGGCATTGCCTTGTTGTCCGGGCAATGCCTTGGTTTCTTTTGCATTCGGCTTTGCCTTGATGGACCGGACTTGTCCGGGCAATGCCTTGGTTTCTTTTGTTTTCGGCTTTGCCTTGATGGACCGGACTTGTCCGGGCAATGCCTTGGTCTCTTTTACAGTTAGATGTCTCATAAGTTCGTAAAATTAGTACAAAGCTCATTGAGACACTTATAAGCACTCATGTTGAATGAAACTTGGTTTATAGTCCTAGAAATGCATTGTTAGATGTTTCATAAGTTCGTCAAACTTGTACAAAGCTTATTGAGACGCTTATAAGCACTCATGTTGCATGAAACTTGGTTTAGAGTCCTAGAAACGCGTTGTTAGATGTTTCATAAGTTTTTCAAACTTGTACAAAGCTCATTGAGACGCTTATAAGCACTCATGTTGCATGAAACTTGGTTTAGAGTCCTAGAACCCGCGTTGTTAAATGTTTCATAAGTTTTTCAAACTTGTACAAAGCTCATTGAGACACTTATAAGCACTCATGTTGCATGAAACTTGGTTTAGATTCTTAGAAATCGCGTTGTTAGATGTTTCATAAGTTCGTCAAACCAGTACAAAGCTCATTGAGACACTTATAAGCACTCATGTTGCATGAAACTTGGTGTAGACTCCTAGAAACGCGTTGTTAGATGTTTCATAAGTTCGTCAAACTTGTACAAAGCTCATTGAGACACTTATAAGCTCTCATGTTGCATGAAACTTGGTTTAGAGTCCTAGAAACGCGTTGTTAGATGTTTCATAAGTTCGTCAAACAAGTACAAAGGTCATCCAGACACTTATAAGAATTCATGTTGCATGAAACTTGGTTTAGAATCCTAGAAACGCGTTGTTAGATGTTTCATAAGTTTTTCAAACTTGTACAAAGCTCATCGAGACACTTATAAGCACTCATGTGGAATGAAACTTGGTTTAGAGTCCTAGAAACGCGTTGTTCGATGTTTCATAAGTTTGTCAAACTAGTAAAAAGCTCATTGAGACACTTATAAGCACTCATGTTGCATGAAACTTGGTTTAGAGTCCTAGAAACGAGTTGTTAGATGTTTCATAAGTTCGTCAAACTAGTACAAAGCTCATTGAGACACTTATAAGCACTCATGTTGAATGAAACTTGGTTTAGAGTCCTAGAAACGCGTTGTTAGATGTTTCATAAGTTCGTCAAACTAGTAAAAAGCTCATTGAGACACTTATAAGCACTCATGTTGCATGAAACTTGGTTTAGAGTCCCATAAACGCGTTGTTAGATGTTTCATAAGTTCGTCAAACTTGTACAAAGCTCATTGAGATGCTTATAAGCACTCATGTTGCATTAAACTTGGTTTAAAGTCCTAGAAATTGCGTTGTTAGATGTTTCATAAGTTCGTCAAACTTGTACAAAGCTCATTGAGACACTTATAAGCACTCATATTGCATGAAACTTGGTCTAGAATCTTAGAAACCGCGTTGTTAGATGTTTCATAAGTTCGTTAAACTAGTACAAAGCTCATTGAGACACTTATAAGCACTCATGTTGCATGAAACTTCGTTTAGAGTCCTAGAAACCGAGTTGTTAGATGTTTCATAAGTTCGTCAAACAAGTACAAACCTCATTGAGACACTTATAAGCACTCATGTTGCATGAAACTTGGTTTAGAGTCCTAGAAACTGCGTTGTTAAATGTTTCATAAGTTCGTCAAACTAGTACAAAGCTCATTGAGACACATATAAGCACTAATGTTGCATGAAACTTGGTTTAGAGTCCTAGAAACGAGTTGTTAGACGTTTCATAAGTTCTTAAAACTTATACAAAGATCATTGAGACACTTATAAGCACTCATGTTGAATCAAACTTGGTTTAGAGTCCTAGAAACGCGTTGTTAGATGTTTCATAAGTTCGTCAAACTAGTACAAAGCTCATTGAGACACTTATAAGCACTCATGTTGTATGAAACTGGTTTTAGCGTCCTAGAAATGCATTGTTAAATGTTTCATAAGTTTGTCAAACTAGTACAAACCTCATTGAGACAATTATTAGCACTCATGTTGCATGAAACTTGGTTTAGAGTCATAGAAACCGCGTTGTTAGATGTTTCATAAGTTCGTCAAACAAGTACAAAGATCATTGAGACACAAATAAGCACTCGTGTTGCATGAAACTTCGTTTAGTGTCCTAGAAACCGCGTTGTTAGATGTTTCATAAGTTCGTCAAACTAGTACAACGCTCATTGAGACACATATAAGCACTCATGTTGCATGAAACTTGGTTTAGAATCCTAGAAACGCGTTGTTAGATGTTTCATAAGTTCGTCAAACTTGTACAAAGCTTATTGAGACGCTTATAAGCACTCATGTTGCATGAAACTTGGTTTAGAGTCCTAGAAACGCGTTGTTAGATGTTTCATAAGTTTTTCAAACTTGTACAAAGCTCATTGAGACGCTTATAAGCACTCATGTTGCATGAAACTTGGTTTAGAGTCCTAGAACCCGCGTTGTTAAATGTTTCATAAGTTTTTCAAACTTGTACAAAGCTCATTGAGACACTTATAAGCACTCATGTTGCATGAAACTTGGTTTAGAGTCTTAGAAATCGCGTTGTTAGATGTTTCATAAGTTCGTCAAACCAGTACAAAGCTCATTGAAACCCTTATAAGCACTCATGTTGCATGAAACTTGGTGTAGAGTCCTAGAAACGCGTTGTTAGATGTTTCATAAGTTCGTCAAACTTGTACAAAGCTCATTGAGACACTTATAAGCACTCATGTTGCATGAAACTTGGTTTAGAGTCCTAGAAACGCGTTGTTAGATGTTTCATAAGTTCGTCAAACAAGTACAAAGCTCATACAGACACTTATAAGCACTCATGTGGAATGAAACTTGGTTTAGAGTCCTAGAAACGCGTTGTTCGATGTTTCATAAGTTTGTCAAACTAGTAAAAAGCTCATTGAGACACTTATAAGCACTCATGTTGCATGAAACTTGGTTTAGAGTCCTAGAAACGCGTTGTTCGATGTTTCATAAGTTCATCAAACTAGTACAAAGCTCATTGAGACACTTATAAGCACTCATGTTGCATGAAACTTGGTTTAGAGTCCTAGAAACGCGTTGTTCGATGTTTCATAAGTTCATCAAACTAGTACAAAGCTCATTGAGACACTTATAAGCACTCATGTTGCACGAAACTTGGTTTAGAGTCCTAGAAACGAGTTGTTAGATGTTTCATAAGTTCATCAAACTAGTACAAAGCTCATTGAGACACTTATAAGCACTCATGTTGAATGAAACTTGGTTTAGAGTCCTAGAAACGCGTTGTTAGATGTTTCATAAGTTCGTCAAACTAGTAAAAAGCTCATTGAGACACTTATAAGCACTAATGTTGCATTAAACTTGGTTTAGAGTCCTAAAAACCGCGTTGTTAGATGTTTCATAAGTTCGTCAAACTTGTACAAAGCTCATTGAGACACTTATAAGCACTCATATTGCATGAAACTTGGTTTAGAATCTTAGAAACCGCGTTGTTAGATGTTTCATAAGTTCGTCAAACTTGTACAAAGCTCATTGAGACGCTTATAGCACTCATGTTGCATTAAACTTGGTTTAGAGTCCTAGAAACCGCGTTGTTAGATGTTTCATAAGTTCGTCAAACTTGTACAAAGCTCATTGAGACACTTATAAGCACTCATATTGCATGAAACTTGGTTTAGAATCTTAGAAACCGTGTTGTTAGATGTTTCATAAGTTCGTTAAATTAGTACAAAGCTCATTGAGACACTTATAAGCACTCATGTTGCATGAAACTTCGTTTAGAGTCTTAGAAACCGCGTTGTTAGATGTTTCATAAGTTCGTCAAACAAGTACAAAGCTCATTCAGACACTTATAAGCACTCATGTTGCATGAAACTTGGTTTAGAGTCCTAGAAACTGCGTTGTTAAATGTTTCATAAGTTCGTCAAACTAGTACAAAGCTCATTGAGACACATATAAGCACTCATGTTGCATGAAACTTGGTTTAGAGTCCTAGAAACGAGTTGTTAGACGTTTCATAAGTTCGTAAAACTTATACAAATCTCATTGAGACACTTATAAGCACTCATGTTGAATGAAACTTGGTTTAGAGTCCTAGAAACGAGTTGTTACACGTTTCATAAGTTCGTAAAACTTGTACAAAGCTCATTGAGACACTTATAAGCACTCATGTTGAATCAAACTTGGTTTAGAGTCCTAGAAACGCGTTGTTAGATGTTTCATAAGTTCGTCAAACTAGTACAAAGCTCATTGAGACACTTATAAGCACTCATGTTGTATGAAACTGGTTTTAGCGTCCTAGAAATGCATTGTTAAATGTTTCATAAGTTTGTCAAACTAGTACAAAGCTCATTGAGACAATTATTAGCACTCATGTTGCATGAAACTTGGTTTAGAGTCATAGAAACCGCGTTGTTAGATGTTTCATAAGTTCGTCAAACTAGTACAACGCTCATTGAGACACATATAAGCACTCATGTTGCATGAAACTTGGTTTAGAATCCTAGAAACGCGTTGTTAGATGTTTCATGAGTTTTTCAAACTAGTACAAAGCTCATTGAGACACTTATAAGCATTCATGTTGTATGAAACTTGGTTTAGAGTCCTAGAACCCGCGTTGTTAGATGTTTCATATGTTCGTCAAACTAGTACAAAGCTCATTGAGACACTTATAAGCACTCATGTTGCATGAAACTTGGTTTAGGGTCCTAGAAACTGCGTTGTTAGATGTTTCATAAGTTCGTCAAACTAGTACGAAGCTCATTCAGACACTTATAAGCACTCATGTTGCATGAAACTTGGTTTAGAATCTTAGAAACCGCGTTGTTAGATGTTTCATAAGTTCGTCAAACTAGTACAACGCTCATTGAGACACATATAAGCACTCATGTTGCATGAAACTTGGTTTAGAGTCCTAGAAACGCGTTGTTAGATGTTTCATAAGTTTGTCAAACTTGTACAAAGCTCATTGAGACACTTATAAGCACTCATGTTGCATGAAATTTGGTTTAGAATCTTAGAAACCGCGTTGTTAGATGTTTCATAAGTTCGTCAAACTAGTACAAAGCTCATTGAGATACTTATAAGCACTCATGTTGCATGAAACTTGGTTTAGAGTCCCAGAAACCGCGTTGTTAGATGTTTCATAAGTTCGTCCAACCAGTACAAAGCTCATTGAGACACAAATAAGCACTAGTGTTGCATGAAACTTGGTTTAGAGTCCTAGAAACGCGTTGTTCGATGTTTCATAAGTTCGTCAAACTAGTACAAAGCTCATTGAGACACTTATAAGCACTCATGTTGCATGAAACTTGGTTTAGAGTCCTAGAAACGCTTTGTTAGATGTTTCATAAGTTCGTCAAACTTGTACAAAGCTCATTGAGACGCTTATAAGCACTCATGTTGCATGATACTTTGTTTAGAGTCCTAGAAATGCGTTGTTTGATGTTTCATAAGTTTGTCAAACTTGTACAAAGCTCCTTGAGACACTTATAAGCACTCATGTTGCATGAAACTTGGTTTAGAGTCATAGAAACCGCGTTGTTAGTTGTTTCATAAGTTCGTCAAACCAGTACAAAGCTCATTGAGACACAAATAAGCACTCGTGTTGCATGAAACTTCGTTTAGAGTCCTAGAAACCGCGTTGTTAGATGTTTCATAAGTTCGTCAAACTAGTACAACGCTCATTGAGACACATATAAGCACTCATGTTGCATGAAACTTGGTTTAGAATCCTAGAAACGCGTTGTTAGATGTTTCATAAGTTCGTCAAACTTGTACAAAGCTCATTGAGACACTTATAAGCACTCATGTTGCATGAAACTTGGTTTAGAATCTTAGAAACCGCGTTGTTAGATGTTTCATAAGTTCGTCAAACTAGTACAAAGCTCATTGAGACACTTATAAGCACTATGGTTAGTCACATAATTTTGAATGTTTTGAAAAGCTTCTAATACCCTATCTTTTTTTTTGTAAAAGGGTAACCCAAGTGTATTTAGAGCTTTCATCTATTAATGTGACAAAATAAGAGTGATTGTCCCTAGATTTACAAGGTGATGACCACACATCCGAATGCACAAGTTCAAAAGGTTTATAAGTCATGTTTGATTTTTGAAAAACGGTTCGACAATATTTACCTTAGATGCATGCTTCACAAGTTTCATGATTAAACTTAACATTAGGCAAAGTGGTTTTCAAAGCATTTAAATGAGGATGACCAAGTCTAAAATGCCAAATAACATTGTTGGCTTCGGATAAAACCGATTTAAAAGCATGACAAAGAAAAGAACTATAGGTGTTTTCTTCAAGAACTTAGAGATCGCCTCTTGTGACCCCTTTCCCAATGATCTCCTTACTCTTAATATCCTGAAAACCACATCATTAGGACCGAAGATAACATTGCAATTCAAATCACAAGCAATGGGTTTCACGGATATAAGGTTTGAGGTAAAACTAGGCATGTAAAGCGCTTGAGAGTCTCTATTAAAAAACTTAAGGTTCCCTAATCCGTCTATAGGAATTTCACTCCCATTTGCAATAATGACATTTCCTAAAGCCGGTTTAATATTACTAATCAAGTCCAAGTTACTAATCATATGATGAGAAGCACCCGAATCAATAATAATGGGCTTAAACGGTTTATTGTCTATATTTTGAGCACTAAGGGAATAGAAGGTTGAAATATCGGAGCCCTTAAGGGCTTTGATGAGAGCGTCAAGGTCGGACTTCCTCACATATTCATCCATGTAAGGTACAATAGCCGAAGACTCCTCTTCCTTGCCATGGTTTGGTCCGCTTGAGCTTTAGCTTGGCACACTTGCCGAGTCATCATGAGAGTAGTTGGCCTTGGCGTCCTTGAACTTGGCCGGCTTAAGGTTAGGATGTAGAATCCAACACTTCTCTTTGAGGTGGCCCTTCTTCTTGCAATGATCACACGTCAAGCCCCTCCTCTCTTCATATGTCTTGGACGTTGGTTTAAATGCCACCTTGTTTGCGGTTACAAGTTCCCTCTTGCCTTCAAAGAGCTCAATGGAGCCTTGTTCCCTTTGAAGTTGAGCACACACCTCTTCAAGGTTTGGTAGGGTATCGGCTCGGGGAAGATGTTTGGTAATCTCCTTATAGCTGCCGTTGAGTGTTAAGAGCAAGCCGAAGACCTTGTCTTGTTCTCTTCGTTCATTTAGCACCTTTGGGTCGATAGTGCTTGGACGGAGCATCTCCAATTCGGCCCATAGGGACCTAAACTTTCCGAAGTGCTTTGTGAACTCGGTGTCTTCTTGGTTAAGATCATTGATAGCCTTCTTGACTTCATAGACCTGACTTAGGTTAGATGTGTTGCCGTAGACGGTTTGGAGAGTGTCCCATAACTCCTTGGCATTCTCACAATAGGAATAGGCTTCCAAGATAGACGACTCAAGGGATCCTTGGATGATTCCAAGAACCTCTTGGTCTAGTTGGAACCATTTCTCATCGTCATTCGTGAGCTCATTGTTAAACTCAATAGGAGCATCTTGCTGAGTAAGGATGTGGTTCCAATAGCCGCGGCCACAAAGAGCAATCTTCATGGTTCTTGCCCATAGGAGGTAGTTGATACCTTTCAAGGTAACCGGACAAGGAGTCTTCTTGGATTCTTTGTCTTCCATGGTTTACCGCTTGGTTTGAAGGGGTTGTCTCGGATAGATCTAGGTTTTAGAACCTACAATCTCCAGTTTTGTTGAGTGTGCACGAAAACCGAGGCTAGCCGAGCACCGGGAAGCGTTGGTACCGAGGATAGCCGAGAATAAACGAGCACCGAGAGTTTTGTTGTCGGGCGCCGGAAAAGCCCGGTGATTTTGTTTACCGGATGCGGAAATCACCGAGCAACGAGGATGCCCGGTAAACAAAATACCGAGCAACGAGGATGCCCGAGCGCCGACGAGAATGGTAGCGGAAGCGAGATTTAGGTTCCAGAGCAAGGTTGCTCTGATACCATGTTAGATTTTGATGAGATTTAAGTGAGTTTTAAGAGTTTGTGTTCTTGAGTTCTATGAAGAACATCAAGAACAAGAGAGAGAGAGTAGTGAGAGATTCGGTTTCATTAGATTGAAAAATATTAACTTGTTTGTTTACAAAGGGAAGGTATAAATAGACAACAACAAAGGATCCCAAAATAGCATAAGGGAATATGCTAAAAACGTCCTAGTCTTGCTCGGTTAGCCGCGCCACACGTCGCTATTGCTTGTGTAGCCGCGCCTTCCTTAAGGCGACCCGTGACAAGTATGGACGAGTTGGGTACACGCGCCCATAAGGCTCACATGTGACTTTGCCCAACGGCTCTCTTGGCAACGGTCTTCTTGTTTCTCTTTGCAACGGTAACTAAGCCAGCTAGTGACTTCGGCAGCTTGTGACTTCGGCAATGGTCACACGCTAGGTCATCGTCTTGATGGACAAGACTTGTCCGGACGATGCCTTGGTCTCTTTTACACTTGTGACTTCGGCAATCTTGTGACTTCGGCTTTGTCTTAGCCGAGCTCAAGTTTGACTTCGGCATTGCCTTGTTGTCCGGGCAATGCCTTGGTTTCTTTGCATTCGGCTTTGCCTTGATGGACCGGACTTGTCCGGGAAATGCCTTGGTTTCTTTTGTTTTCGGCTTTGCCTTGATGGACCGGACTTGTCCGAGCAATGCCTTGGTCTCTTTTACAGTTAGATGTCTCATAAGTTCGTAAAACTAGTACAAAGCTCATTGAGACACTTATAAGCACTCATGTTGAATGAAACTTGGTTTATAGTCCTAGAAATGCATTGTTAGATGTTTCGAAGTTCGTCAAACTTGTACAAAGCTTATTGAGACGCTTATAAGCACTCATGTTGCATGAAACTTGGTTTAGAGTCCTAGAAACACGTTGTTAGATGTTTCATAAGTTTTTCAAACTTGTACAAAGCTCATTGAGACGCTTATAAGCACTCATGTTGCATGAAACTTGGTTTAGATTCCTAGAACCCGCGTTGTTAAATGTTTCATAAGTTTTTCAAACTTGTACAAAGCTCATTGAGACACTTATAAGCACTCATGTTGCATGAAACTTGGTTTAGAATCTTAGAAACCGCGTTGTTAGATGTTTCATAAGTTCGTCAAACTAGTACAAAGCTCATTGAGACACTTATAAGCACTCATGTTGCATGAAACTTGGTTTAGAGTCCCAGAAACCGCGTTGTTAGATGTTTCATAAGTTCGTCCAACCAGTACAAAGCTCATTGAGACACAAATAAGCACTAGTGTTGCATGAAACTTGGTTTAGAGTCCTAGAAACGCGTTGTTCGATGTTTCATAAGTTCGTCAAACTAGTACAAAGCTCATTGAGACACTTATAAGCACTCATGTTGCATGAAACTTGGTTTAGAGTCCTAGAAACGCTTTGTTAGATGTTTCATAAGTTCGTCAAACTTGTACAAAGCTCATTGAGACGCTTATAAGCACTCATGTTGCATGATACTTTGTTTAGAGTCCTAAAAATGCGTTGTTTGATGTTTCATAAGTTTGTCAAACTTGTACAAAGCTCCTTGAGACACTTATAAGCACTCATGTTGCATGAAACTTGGTTTAGAGTCATAGAAACCGCGTTGTTAGTTGTTTCATAAGTTCGTCAAACCAGTACAAAGCTCATTGAGACACAAATAAGCACTCGTGTTGCATGAAACTTCGTTTAGAGTCCTAGAAACCGCGTTGTTAGATGTTTCATAAGTTCGTCAAACTAGTACAACGCTCATTGAGACACATATAAGCACTCATGTTGCATGAAACTTGGTTTAGAATCCTAGAAACGCGTTGTTAGATGTTTCATAAGTTCGTCAAACTTGTACAAAGCTCATTGAGACACTTATAAGCACTCATGTTGCATGAAACTTGGTTTAGAATCTTAGAAACCGCGTTGTTAGATGTTTCATAAGTTCGTCAAACTAGTACAAAGCTCATTGAGACACTTATAAGCACTATGGTTAGTCACATAGTTTTGAATGTTTTGAAAAGCTTCTAATACCCTATCTTTTGTTTGTAAAAGGGTAACCCAAGTGTATTTAGAGCTTTCATCTATTAATGTGACAAAATAAGAGTGATTATCCCTAGATTTACAAGGTGATGACCACACATCCGAATGCACAAGTTCAAAAGGTTTATAAGTCATGTTTGATTTTTGAAAAACGGTTCGGCAATATTTACCTAAGATGCATGCTTCACAAGTTTCATGATTAAACTTAACATTAGGCAAAATTGTTTTCAAAGCATTTAAATGAGGATGACCAAGTCTAAAATGCCAAATAACATTGTTGGCTTCGGATAAAACCGATTTAAAAGCATGACAAAGAAAAGAACTATAGGTGTTTTCTTCAAGAACATAGAGATCGCCTCTTGTGACCCCTTTCCCAATGATCTCCTTACTCTTAATATCCTGAAAAACCACATCATTAGGACCGAAGATAACATTGCAATTCAAATCACAAGCAATGCGTTTCACGGATATAAGGTTTGAGGTAAAACTAGGCATGTAAAGCGCTTGAGAGTCTCTATTAAAAAACTTAAGGTTCCCTAATCCTTCTATAGGAATTTCACTCCCATTTGCAATAATGACATTTCCTAAAGCCGGTTTAATATTACTAATCAAGTCCAAGTTACTAATCATATGATGAGAAGCACACGAATCAATAATAATGGGCTTAAACGGTTTATTGTCTATATTTTGAGCACTAAGGGAATAGAAGGTTGAAATATCGGAGCCCTTAAGGGCTTTGATGAGAGCGTCAAGGTCGGACTTCCTCACATATTCATCCATGTAAGGTACAATAGCCGAAGACTCCTCTTCCTTGCCATGGTTTGGTCCGCTTGAGCTTTAGCTTGGCACACTTGCCGAGTCATCATGAGAGTAGTTGGCCTTGGCGTCCTTGAACTTGGCCGGCTTAAGGTTAGGATGTAGAATCCAACACTTCTCTTTGAGGTGGCCCTTCTTCTTGCAATGATCACACGTCAAGCCCCTCCTCTCTTCATATGTCTTGGACGTTGGTTTAAATGCCACCTTGTTTGCGGTTACAAGTTCCCTCTTGCCTTCAAAGAGCTCAATGGAGCCTTGTTCCCTTTGAAGTTGAGCACACACCTCTTCAAGGTTTGGTAGGGTATCGGCTCGGGGAAGATGTTTGGTAATCTCCTTATAGCTGCCGTTGAGTGTTAAGAGCAAGCCGAAGACCTTGTCTTGATCTCTTCGTTCATTTAGCACCTTTGGGTCGATAGTGCTTGGACGGAGCATCTCCAATTCGGCCCATAGGGACCTAAACTTTCCGAAGTGCTTTGTGAACTCGGTGTCTTCTTGGTTAAGATCATTGATAGCCTTCTTGACTTCATAGACCCGACTTAGGTTAGATGTGTTGCCGTAGACGGTTTGGAGAGTGTCCCATAACTCCTTGGCATTCTCACAATAGGAATAGGCTTCCAAGATAGACGACTCAAGGGATCCTTGGATGATTCCAAGAACCTTTTGGTCTAGTTGGAACCATTTCTCATCGTCATTCGTGAGCTCATTGTTAAACTCAATAGGAGCATCTTGCTGAGTAAGGATGTGGTTCCAATAGCCGCGGCCACAAAGAGCAATCTTCATGGTTCTTGCCCATAGGAGGTAGTTGATACCTTTCAAGGTAACCGGACAAGGAGTCTTCTTGGATTCTTTGTCTTCCATGGTTTACCGCTTGGTTTGAAGGGGTTGTCTCGGATAGATCTAGGTTTTAGAACCTACAATCTCCAGTTTTGTTGAGTGTGCACGAAAACCGAGGCTAGCCGAGCACCGGGAAGCGTTGGTACCGAGGATAGCCGAGAATAAACGAGCACCGAGAGTTTTGTTGTCGGGCGCCGGAAAAGCCCGGTGATTTTGTTTACCGGATGCGGAAATCACCGAGCAACGAGGATGCCTAGTAAACAAAATACCGAGCAACGAGGATGCCCGAGCGCCGACGAGAATGGTAGCGGAAGCGAGATTTAGGTTCCAGAGCAAGGTTGCTCTGATACCATGTTAGATTTTGATGAGATTTAAGTGAGTTTTAAGAGTTTGTGTTATTGAGTTCTATGAAAAACATCAAGAACAAGAGAGAGAGAGTAGTGAGAGATTCGGTTTCATTAGATTGAAAAATATTAACTTGTTTGTTTACAAAGGGAAGGTATAAATAGACAACAACAAAGGATCCCAAAATAGCATAAGGGAATATGCTAAAAACGTCCTAGTCTTGCTCGGTTAGCCGCGCCACACGTCGCTATTGCTTGTGTAGCCGCGCCTTCCTTAAGGCGACCCGTGACAAGTATGGACGAGTTGGGTACACGCGCCCTTAAGGCTCACATGTGACTTTGCCCAACGGCTCTCTTGGCAACGGTCTTCTTGTTTCCCTTTGCAACGGTAACTAAGCCAGCTAGTGACTTCGGCAGCTTGTGACTTCGGCAATGGTCACACGCTAGGTCATCGTCTTGATGGACAAGACTTGTCCGGACGATGCCTTGGTCTCTTTTACACTTGTGACTTCGGCAATCTTGTGACTTCGGCTTTGTCTTAGCCGAGCTCAAGTTTGACTTCGGCATTGCCTTGTTGTCCGGGCAATGCCTTGGTTTCTTTTGCATTCGGCTTTGCCTTGATGGACCGGACTTGTCTGGGAAATGCCTTGGTTTCTTTTGTTTTCGGCTTTGCCTTGATGGACCGGACTTGTCCGAGCAATGCCTTGGTCTCTTTTACAGTTAGATGTCTCATAAGTTCGTAAAACTAGTACAAAGCTCATTGAGACACTTATAAGCACTCATGTTGAATGAAACTTGGTTTATAGTCCTAGAAATGCATTGTTAGATGTTTCAGAAGTTCGTCAAACTTGTACAAAGCTTATTGAGACGCTTATAAGCACTCATGTTGCATGAAACTTGGTTTAGAGTCCTAGAAACACGTTGTTAGATGTTTCATAAGTTTTTCAAACTTGTACAAAGCTCATTGAGACGCTTATAAGCACTCATGTTGCATGAAACTTGGTTTCGATTCCTAGAACCCGCGTTGTTAAATGTTTCATAAGTTTTTCAAACTTGTACAAAGCTCATTGAGACACTTATAAGCACTCATGTTGCATGAAACTTGGTTTAGAGTCTTAGAAATCGCGTTGTTAGATGTTTCATAAGTTCGTCAAACCAGTACAAAGCTCATTGAGACACTTATAAGCACTTATGTTGCATGAAACTTGGTGTAGAGTCCTAGAAACGCGTTGTTAGATGTTTCATAAGTTCGTCAAACTTGTAGAAAGCTCATTGAGACACTTATAAGTGATAAGTTTTGTGATTTTAAGAGATAGAGATTAGAAAGAGAGAGATTAGAACTTTCGGTTTCATGATTGTATAAAATGGAGAATATGTATTTCATAAGTATACAAGGAGGCGTTTACACGGTATATATAAGCAAGAGAAGAAAGCCCTAACAAAATAGCCGTTTATGGATAAGTCTCATTTTTGCGTGCTGGCGCGTCCGTACCGTTCACTTTTATGCGCTGTCACATTTGGGCGCCCGATGATTTACCGTACCGGATGTGCTGGCGCCCGATGATTTGCTTACCGGATGCGCTGGCTCCGTGTACCGCTTGGATTGGTTCCTTTACGGTCAAAGTAGCTTTTCCTCCATTTTAACGCTTATCCCTTCTCTTCCTTATCTCTTTTATGACCGTTGGAGACTTTGGCGCCATTGACCAACCTTGACCGTGCCTTGTAGGTCACGCCATGTTGTGCCATGCTTAAATCCGCCAAGTCTTTTCCTCCTTGTGTGTTTTCTCCTCAACACTCCCCTCAAGCTTAGCCTAGTGACACGGCTAAGCTTGGAACCATATGTCTAAGCCTCGTTAAAACCTCAATGGGAAAACCCTATGGGATAAAACCACATTGAGGGAAAAGAGTACTTAGCCATACGGTTTAGAGGACTTAGCATTTGATAGCATCTGTGAGTCCAAGCTTTGGATGGATGAACTCACACACTCTAATGCTTGCTGCCTTGGTGAATATATCTGCCAACTGATCGGAGCTTTTGGTGAAGCACGGAAGAATGACCCCTTTCAACATTTGCTCTCTAACTTTATGGCAATCCACTTCAACATGCTTGGTTCTTTCATGGAAGACAGAGTTTGATGCAAGGTTGATTGCAGCTTTGTTGTCGGCATGCATTGTAACCGGCCCCTTTGATTCGATACCCAAGTCTTTGAGGAGAGCTTTTAACCACATGATCTCTTGTGTTAGTTTCCTCATTGCCCGGTATTCAGATTCCGTGCTAGATAGTGATACTATCTTCTGCTTCTTGCTCTTCCAGGTTACAAGGTTTCCTCCTATGAATGTGCAGTAGCCGGTTGTTGATCTCTTGTCTCCTTGATCACTGGCGTAGTCTGCATCACAGTAGCCGACCAGCTCCATGCTTCCATTGCATCCCATCCATATGCCTTGTCCCGGTGCTCCTTTTAGATACTTCAGGATTCTATCCACCATGTTCCAATGATGCACCTTTGGGTTTTGCATATGTTGAGACACCTGATTCACAACAAAGCATATATCAGGCCGTGTAATTGTTAAGTAAATGAGCTTACCCACAAGGCGTCTATATTGCTTGACATCCTTATATGGCTCGTCTTCAATCTCCCCCTTGCGTATGACTTTGTAGTCATTTTCCAAGGGTGTCCTTGCTGGTTTTGCTCCAAGTTTACCCGTCTCTTTTAAGAGATCAAGGGTATACTTGCGTTGGGATAAGAATAGTCCTTCCTTAGACCTGCACACTTCAATGCCTAGAAAATACTTTAGTTCTCCTAGATCTTTGATATCAAATACAGATTTAAGGTAATCTTTAAACTCTTGAATGCCTACCTTTTCATTCCCGGTTATGATGATATCATCAACATACATGAGAATGACTATAATACCTCTTTGGCTCTGTTTTGTAAAGAGGGTATGATCGGCTTCAGATTTCTTGAAGTCTGTCTCAAGAAGGGTCTTGCTCAATTTGTGATACCAAGCCCTTGGAGATTGCTTCAATCCATATATAGCCTTCTTCAGTCTAAGAACCTTTCCCGGTGTGACCTTTTTCCCGGGAGGCGGAGTCATGTACACTTCATCTTCTAGTTCTCCTTGGAGGAAGGCATTTTTGACATCCATCTGCCATAGATCCCACTCCAGGTTTGTTGCTAGGGAGAATAGAACTCTAACCGTATGTAGTTTGGCCACATGTGCAAACGTGTCCAAGTAGTCTTCACCATAGGTTTGGGTAAAACCTCTTGCTACAAGTCTTGCCTTGTATCTTTCTATGTCTCCAATACTTTTGTATTTGATGGTGAAGACATATCTTGAGCTAACCGTCCGTTTTCCTTTAGGCAGCTCTGTTTCATACCAAGTATCATTGGCTTCCATGGCTAGATCTTCCTTTCTGACTGCCTCTATCCAAACTTCATGCTCCATGGCCTCCTCATAAGTCTTAGGTATCCAATGAGAGTCTATCTTCACCAGAAACACTTGATGCTCAAGAGGGAAAACTGTCATGTTACAAACAGCTTGTATTGTATGGGCTACGGCGTTGTTGTTGAAGTAGACTCTGGTGTTTACCCAATTGGATGGGTCTCTCCTTTGTCTTGTGCTTCTTCTCAACACAACCGGGATATCTTGGTCATGGTGATCCTCTTCTTGGCTACTTGATGATGTTTGTCCATGAGCATGTGATTCTGATTCACCTTGTTCTCCATGAGATTCTGGTTCCACTTGCTCATTATTGCTTGTAGACACTTCCTCATTCTCCCCCTCATGATCAAGATGGGTAGGAGGTTGTACATCTGTTTCTTGACTAGGTTCTTCCCCTAGGTTCATACCAAGACTTTCCATGAGTTTCCGAAGAGATGTGGCCCTATCCGAGGTTGAATTGGGTAGATCCTTAATGCTCTCCCAAATTTTATCCTCATAGTACCCTTTCCCTTCTATAAACCTCACGTCTCTTGATACAAGCACTCTTCTTGTATCCGGTACATAGCACTTGTACCCTTTCTGTGTGTTGGAGTAACCGATGAACATTGCCTTGATACTCTTTGGATCAAGCTTGTTCCTCTGTTCTCCTGGTATTAACACAAAGCAAAGACAACCAAAGACCCTTAAGTGAGCAAGATATGGATTGACTTTGTTTAAAATTTGAAATGGAGATGAGTTTAGAAGGATTTGTGTTGGTGTCCGGTTAATGAGGTAGCATGCGGTCATGACAGCATCTGACCAGAACCGTTTAGGCACATTGGTATAGAACATGATAGCCCTAGCTACTTCCATTAGGTGTCTATTCTTTCTCTCGGCTACACCATTCTGTTGAGGTGTGTAGGGACAACTAGTTTGGTGGATGATGTCGTGCTTGGCAAGATGCTCTTTAAACGGATGACTAATGTATTCACCACCATTATCCGACCTGAAAAACTTGATCTTGGCATTATAATGATTAGTGACATATGTTTGGAAGTTTTTAAATGCATCAAGAACTCTATCCTTAGAAGCTAAAAAGGTAATCCATGTGTATTTTGATTTTTCATCTATAAAAGTAACAAAATATTTATGATTTTCTCTTGAGATGCATGGTGATGTCCATACATCGGAGTGGATCAAATCAAAACATAATTCATAAACTTTATTTGAATTTGGAAAAACCGTTCTGCAATGTTTACCAAGGATGCAAGATTCACACGAGTTATTATCAAAGGAAACATTTGGAAATAACAATTTCAAAGCTCTAGAGTTTGGATGGCCTAATCTAGCATGCCAAATGGTGTTATTAGCTTCTACTAAGACAGAATTGAATCCATAAGATAGATGGGAGCTTGGATTTCCTTCAAGCACATAGAGATCCCCTTTGGTGCTTCCCTTACCAATGATTTTCTTAGAGTCAATATCCTGAAAAATAACACTATTAGGACCAAAAGTAACATTGCAATTCAAATCGGTTGATATGCGTTTAACGGATAAGAGATTTGAGGTAAAGGTAGGCATATAAAGAGCATTCATATCTCTATTGAATAACCTAAGTTTACCTAAACCCTTAATCGGTACCTTACCACCATTTGCAACTATCACATTTCCTATAGTTGGTTTGATATTTTTCATAAGATTTGGACTACTAATCATGTGGTGAGATGCACCCGAATCTACCACTAATGGCCGTTCTATCCTAGCATTCAAAGAGATATTAGAAACCATACTGGACCCCTTAAGGGCCTTAATGAGAGCTTCCAAGTCGGATTTCCTGACATACTCATCGTTGAAGGGCACCACGGCTAATGAATCATCACCCTTGCCTTGACTTGATGAACCGCTTGGTGTGACCGAGTCATGAGATTCGCCTTTTGGTCCTTGAATTTGTTCGGCTTGAGATGAAGATGGAGAATCCAGCACTTGTCTTTGATATGACCCTTCTTCTTGCAATGTTCACAAACCATTGCCCTCCTATCTTCATTCGGCTTGTAGACAGCTTTGTTGGCGGTGACCAACTCCTTCTTTCCTCCGAATAACTCATGGGATCCTTGTTCTCTTTGTAGCTGAGAACACACCGTTTCCGGAGATGGCAAAGTATCTGCCTTAAGAAGGTGTTTAATGAGATCTTTATAGCTTGAGTTTAGGGTCAAGAGTAAGTCGGAGACTTTATCTTGCTCCTTTCTCTCATTTAGCACCTTGGCATCCACGGAACTTGGCCTTAGCATTTCTAGTTATGCCCATAAAGCTCGAAACTTGCCAAAGTGTTGGGTAAACTCCATATCTTCTTGAGAGAGATCTGTGAGAGCTTTCTTCACCTCATAAACCCGGCTTAGATTTGAGATGTTGCCGTATACGGTTTGCAAGGTGTCCCAAAGTTCCTTTGCCGTCTCACAGTAGGAATATGCCTCTAGAATGGATGGATCTAGCGAGCTTTGGATGATTCCAAGAGCTTTCTGATTCTCTGGGAACCATTTTCCTTCTTCGGTGGTAATGGTCTCCTCTCCACTCGCCGTTTCCGCATCTATTGGAGCTTGATTCTTCAAGACATGGCTCCAAAGACCACGACTGCATAAGGCGGTTTTGATTGTTCTTGTCCAAAGTAGGTAGTTGATTCCCTTTAGAGTGGTCGGTGCAATGTAAAACTTGGAGCTTTCCTTGTTTTTTTCCATGAGAAAGGTTGGATCTTAGTAATAAAGTTCGGATCTTGGTGAAAAACAGAGATCTTGGTGAAAAACAGTATTTGAGACTAGATCCGGCTAGATCTATAAGATTAAAGTGAAAAAGGTAGCTCCTTTGATGATATCTATCAACAAAAGAGAGAGATTTTGAAGAAAAGAAGCGACTTTGATGAGATTTCACCAAAGTCAAGAGATTTTTGCGATAAGAATGAAGAACACCGAAAGTTCCTATAAGAAAAGTTAACAACTTTGATGTTTAGATCCAAAGTTATGAACTTTTGTTTGCGGAAAAAAAAGATTTTAGGAGCAAAAATGCTCTGATACCATGATAAGTTTTGTGATTTTAAGAGATAGAGATTAGAAAGAGAGAGATTAGAACTTTCGGTTTCATGATTGTATAAAATGGAGAATATGTATTTCATAAGTATACAAGGAGGCGTTTACACGGTATATATAAGCAAGAGAAGAAAGCCCTAACAAAATAGCCGTTTATGGATAAGTCTCATTTTTGCGTGCTGGCGCGTCCGTACCGTTCACTTTTATGCGCTGTCACATTTGGGCGCCCGATGATTTACCGTACCGGATGTGCTGGCGCCCGATGATTTGCTTACCGGATGCGCCGGCTCCGTGTACCGCTTGGATTGGTTCCTTTACGGTCAAAGTAGCTTTTCCTCCATTTTAACGCTTATCCCTTCTCTTCCTTATCTCTTTTATGACCGTTGGAGACTTTGGCGCCATTGACCAACCTTGACCGTGCCTTGTAGGTCACGCCATGTTGTGCCATGCTTAAATCCGCCAAGTCTTTTCCTCCTTGTGTGTTTTCTCCTCAACAATAAGCACTCATGTTGCATGAAACTTGGTTTAGAGTCCTAGAAACGCGTTGTTAGATGTTTCATAAGTTCGTCAAACAAGTACAAAGCTCATCCAGAGACTTATAAGACTTCATGTTGCATGAAACTTGGTTTAGAGTCCTAGAAACGCGTTGTTAGATGTTTCATAATTTTTTTCAAACTTGTACAAAAGCTCATCGAGACACTTATAAGCACTCATGTGGAATGAAAATTGGTTGTGGAATGAAAATTGGTTTAGAGTCCTTGAAATGCGTTGTTCGATGTTTCATAAGTTTGTCAAACTAGTAAAAAGCTCATTGAGACACTTATAAGCACTCATGTTGCATGAAACTTGGGTTTAGAGTCCCTAGAAACGCGTTGTTCGATGTTTCATAAGTTCATCAAACTAGTACAAAGCTCATTGAGACACTTATAAGCACTCATGTTGCATGAATCTTGGTTTAGAGTCCTAGAAACGAGTTGTTAGATGTTTCATAAGTTCGTCAAACTAGTACAAAGCTCATTGAGACACTTATAAGCACTCATGTTGAATGAAACTTGGTTTAGAGTCCTAGAAACGCGTTGTTAGATGTTTCATAAGTTCGTCAAACTAGTAAAAAGCTCATTGAGACACTTATAAGCACTCATGTTGCATGAAACTTGGTCTAGAGTCCCATAAACGCGTTGTTAGATGTTTCATAAGTTTGTCAAACTTGTACAAAGCTCATTGAGACGCTTATAAGCACTCATGTTGCATTAAACTTGGTTTAGAGTCCTAGAAACCGCGTTGTTAGATGTTTCATAAGTTCGTCAAACTTGTACAAAGCTCATTGAGACACTTATAAGCACTCATATTGCATGAAACTTGGTTTAGAATCTTAGAAACCGCGTTGTTAGATGTTTCATAAGTTCGTTAAACTAGTACAAAGCTCATTGAGACACTTATAAGCACTCATGTTGCATGAAACTTCGTTTAGAGTCCTAGAAACCGCGTTGTTAGATGTTTCATAAGTTCGTCAAACAAGTACAAAGCTCATTGAGACACTTATAAGCACTCATGTTGCATGAAACTTGGTTTAGAGTCCTAGAAACTGCGTTGTTAAATGTTTCATAAGTTCGTCAAACTAGTACAGAGCTCATTGAGACACATATAAGCACTCATGTTGCATGAAACTTGGTTTAGAGTCCTAGAAACGAGTTGTTAGACGTTTCATAAGTTCGTAAAACTTGTACAAAGCTCATTGAGACACTTATAAGCACTCATGTTGAATGAAACTTGGTTTAAAGTCCTAGAAACGAGTTGTTAGACGTTTCATAAGTTCGTAAAACTTGTACAAAGCTCATTGAGACACTTATAAGCACTCATGTTGAATCAAACTTGGTTTAGAGTCCTAGAAACGCGTTGTTAGATGTTTCATAAGTTCGTCAAACTAGTACAAAGCTCATTGAGACACTTATAAGCACTCATGTTGTATGAAACTTGGTTTAGCGTCCTAGAAATGCATTGTTAAATGTTTCATAAGTTTGTCAAACTAGTACAAAGCTCATTGAGACAATTATTAGCACTCATGTTGCATGAAACTTGGTTTAGAGTCATAGAAACCGCGTTGATAGATGTTTCATATGTTCGTCAAACCAGTACAAAGCTCATTGAGAAACAAATAAGCACTCGTGTTGCATGAAACTTCGTTTAGAGTCCTAGAAAACGCGTTGTTAGATGTTTCATAAGTTCGTCAAACTAGTACAACGCTCATTGAGACACATATAAGCACTCATGTTGCATGAAACTTGGTTTAGAATCCTAGAAACGCGTTGTTAGATGTTTCATAAGTTTTTCAAACTAGTACAAAGCTCATTGAGACACTTATAAGCATTCATGTTGTATGAAACTTGGTTTAGAGTCCTAGAACCCGCGTTGTTAGATGTTTCATATGTTCATCAAACTAGTACAAAGCTCATTGAGACACTTATAAGCACTCATGTTGCATGAAACTTGGTTTAGGGTCCTAGAAACTGCGTTGTTAGATGTTTCATAAGTTCGTCAAACTAGTACGAAGCTCATTGAGACACTTATAAGCACTCATGTTGCATGAAACTTGGTTTAGAATCTTAGAAACCGCGTTGTTAGATGTTTCATAAGTTCGTCAAACTAGTACAACGCTCATTGAGACACATATAAGCACTCATGTTGCATGAAACTTGCTTTAGAGTCCTAGAAACGCGTTGTTAGATGTTTCATAAGTTCGTCAAACTTCTACAAAGCTCATTGAGACACTTATAAGCACTCATGTTGCATGAAACTTGGTTTAGAATCTTAGAAACCGCGTTGTTAGATGTTTCATAAGTTCGTCAAACTAGTACAAAGCTCATTGAGACACTTATAAGCACTCATGTTGCATGAAACTTCGTTTAGAGTCCCAGAAACCGCGTTGTTAGATGTTTCATAAATTCGTCCAACCAGTACAAAGCTCATTGAGACACAAATAAGCACTCGTGTTGCATGAAACTTGGTTTAGAGTCCTAGAAACGCGTTGTTCGATGTTTCATAAGTTCGTCAAACTAGTACAAAGCTCATTGAGACACTTATAAGCACTCATGTTGCATGAAACTTGGTTTAGAGTCCTAGAAACGCTTTGTTAGATGTTTCATAAGTTCGTCAAACTTGTACAAAGCTCATTGAGACGCTTATAAGCACTCATGTTGCATGATACTTTGTTTAGAGTCCTAGAAATGCGTTGTTTGATGTTTCATAAGTTTGTCAAACTTGTACAACGCTCCTTGAGACACTTATAAGCACTCATGTTGCATGAAACTTGGTTTAGAATCCTAGAAACGCGTTGTTAGATGTTTCATAAGTTCGTCAAACTTGTACAAAGCTCATTGAGACACTTATAAGCACTCATGTTGCATGAAACTTGGTTTAGAATCTTAGAAACCGCGTTGTTAGATGTTTCATAACTTCGTCAAACTAGTACAAAGCTCATTGAGACACTTATAAGCACTCATGTTGCATGAAATTTTGTTTATAGTCCCAGAAACCTCGTTGTTAGATGTTTCATAAGTTCGTCAAACTTGTACAAAGCTCATTGAGACACTTATAAGCACTCATGTTGCATGAAACTTGGTTTAGAATCTTAGAAACCGCGTTGTTAGATGTTTCATAAGTTCGTTAAACTAGTACAAAGCTCATTGAGACACTTATAAGCACTCATGTTGCATGAAACTTCGTTTAGAGTCCTAGAAACCGCGTTGTTAGATGTTTCATAAGTTCGTCAAACAAGTACAAAGCTCATTGAGACACTTATAAGCACTCCTGTTGCATGAAACTTGGTTTAGAGTCCTAGAAACTGCGTTGTTAGATGTTTCATAAGTTCGTCAAACAAGTACAAAGCTCATTGAGACACTTATAAGCACTCATGTTGCATGAAACTTGGTTTAGAGTCCTAGAAACGCGTTGTTAGATGTTTCATAAGTTCGTAAAACTTGTACAAAGCTCATTGAGACACTTATAAGCACTCATGTGGAATGAAACTTGGTTTAGAGTCCTAGAAACGCGTTGTTAGATGTTTCATAAGTTTTTCAAACTAGTACAAAGCTCATTGAGACACTTATAAGCACTCATGTTGCATGAAACTTGGTTTAGAGTCCTAGAAACGCGTTGTTCGATGTTTCATAAGTTCGTCAAACTAGTACAAAGCTCATTGAGACACATATAAGCACTCATGTTGCATGAAACGTTGTTTAGAATCCTAGAAATGCGTTGTTAGATATTTCATAAATTCGTCAAGCTAGTACAAAGCTCATTGAGACACTTATAAGCACTCATGTTGCATGAAACATAGTTTAGAGTCCTAGAACCCGCTTTGTTAGATGTTTCATAAGTTCGTCAAACTTGTACAAAGCTCATTGAGACGCTTATAAGCACTCATGTTGCATGAAACTTGGTTTAGAGTCCTAGAAACCTCGTTGTTAGATGTTTCATAAATTTGTCAAACTTGTACAAAGCTCATTGAGACACGTATATGCACTCATGTTGCATGAAACTTGGTTTAGAGTCTTAGAAACCGCGTTGTTTGATGTTTCATAAGTTCGTCAAACCAGTACAAAGCTCATTGAGACACTTATAAGCACTCATGTTGCATGAAACTTCGTTTAGAGTCTTAGAAACCGCGTTATTAGATGTTTCATAAGTTCGTCAAACTAGTACAAAGCTCATTGAGACACATATAAGCACTCATGTTGCATGAAACTTGGTTTAGAGTCCTAGAAACGAGTTGTTAGATGTTTCATAAGTTTGTCAAACTAGTACATAGCTCATTGAGACACTTATAAGCACTCATGTGAATGAAACTTGGTTTAGAGTCCTAGAAACGCGTTGTTAGATGTTTCATAAGTTCGTCAAACTTGTACAAAGCTCATTGAGACACTTATAAACACTCATGTTGCATGAAACATAGTTTAGAGTCCTAGAAACGCGTTGTTAGATGTTTCATAAGTTCGTCAAACTAGTAAAAAGCTCATTGAGA
Organism: Cochlearia excelsa; assembly: GCA_963556525.1. Classification (NCBI taxonomy): domain Eukaryota; kingdom Viridiplantae; phylum Streptophyta; class Magnoliopsida; order Brassicales; family Brassicaceae; genus Cochlearia; species Cochlearia excelsa. Next base: position 28,602,706 of record OY748327.1, on the reverse strand, counting down.
CACTTATAAGCACTCATGTTGCATGAAACTTGGTTTAGAGTCCTAGAAACGCTTTGTTAGATTTTTAATAAGTTCGTCAAACTTGTTCAAAGCTCATTGAGACGCTTATAAGCACTCATGTTGCATGAAACTTGGTTTAGAGTCCTAGAAACCGCGTTGTTAGATGTTTCATAAGTTCGTCAAACTTGTACAAAGCTCATTGAGACACTTATAAGCACTCATGTTGCATGAAACTTGGTTAAGAATCTTAGAAACCGCATTGTTAGATGTTTCATAAGTTCGTTAAACTAGTACAAAGATCATTGAGACACTTATAAGCACTCATGTTGCATGAAACTTCATTTAGAGTCCTAGAAACCGCGTTGTTAGATGTTTCATAAGTTCGTCAAACTAGTACAAAGCTCATTGAGACAGTTATAAGCACTCATGTTGCATGAAACTTTGTTTAGAGTCCTAGAAACGTGTTGTTAGATGTTTCATAAGTTCGTCAAACAAGTACAAAGCTCATTGAGACACTTAAAAGCACTCATGATGCATGAAACTTGGTTTAGAGTCCTAGAAACGCGTTGTTAGATGTTTCATAAATTCGTAAAACTTGTACAAAGCTCATTGAGACACTTATAAGCACTCATGTGGAATGAAACTTGGTTTAGAGTCCTAGAAACGCGTTGTTAGATGTTTCATAAGTTTTTCAAACTAGTACAAAGCTCATTGAGACACTTATAAGCATTCATGTTGCATGAAACTTGGTTTAGAGTCCTAGAAACGCGTTGTTCGATATTTCATAAGTTCGTCAAACTAGTACAAAGCTCATTGAGACAATTATAAGCATTCATGTTGCATGAAACTTGGTTTAGAGTCCTAGAAACGCGTTGTTAGATGTTTCATAAGTTCGTCAAACTTGTACAAACCTCATTGAGACACGTATAAACACTCATGTTGCATGAAACTTAGTTTAGAGTCCTAGAAACGCGTTGTTAGATGTTTCATAAGTTCGTCAAACTAGTAAAAAGTTCATTGAGACACTTATAAGAACTCATGTTTCATGAAACTTAGTTTAGAGTCCTAGAAACCTCGTTGTTAAATGTTTCATAAGTTCGTCAAACTTGTACAAAGCTCATTGAGACGCTTATATGCACTCATGTTGCATGAAACTTGGTTTAGAGTCCTAGAAACCGCGTTGTTAGTTGTTTCATATGTTCGTCAAACTTATACAAAGCTCATTGAGACACTTATAAGCACTCATGTTGCATGAAACTTGGTTTAGAGTCCTAGAAACGCGTTGTTAGATGTTTCATAAGTTCGTAAAACTTGTACAAAGCTCATTAAGACACTTATAAGCACTCATGTGGAATGAAACTTGGTTTAGAGTCCTAGAAACGCGTTGTTAGATGTTTCATAAGTTTGTCAAACTAGTACAAAGCTCATTGAGACACTTATAAGCACTCATGTTGCATGAAACTTGGTTTAGAGTCCTAGAAACGCGTTGTTCGATGTTTCATAAGTTCGTCAAACTAGTACAAAGCTCATTGAGACACATATAAGCACTCATGTTGCATGAAACTTTGTTTATAATCCTAGAAATGCGTTGTTAGATATTTCATAAATTCGTCAAGCTAGTACAAAGCTCATTGAGACACTTATAAGCACTCATATTGCATGAAACTTGGTTTAGAGTCCTAGAACCCGTTTTGTTAGATGTTTCATAAGTTCGTCAAACTTGTACAAAGCTCATTGAGACGCTTATAAGCACTCATGTTGCATGAAACTTGGTTTAGAGTCCTAGAAACCTCGTTGTTAGATGTTTCATAAATTTTTCAAACTTGTACAAAGCTCATTGAGACACTTATAAGCACTCATGTTGCATGAAACTTGGTTTAGAGTCTTAGAAACCGCGTTGTTTGATGTTTCATAAGTTTGTCAAACCAGTACAAAGCTCATCGAGACACTTATAAGCACTCATGTTGCATGAAACTTCGTTTAGAGTCTTAGAAACCGCGTTGTTAGATGTTTCATAAGTTCGTCAAACTAGTACAAAGCTCATTGAGACACATATAAGCACTCATGTTGCATGAAACTTGGTTTAGAGTCCTAGAAACGAGTTGTTAGATGTTTCTTAAGTTTGTGAAACTAGTACAAAGCTCATTTAGACACTTATAAGCACTCATGTTGAATGAAACTTGGTTTAGAGTCCTAGAAACGCGTTGTTAGATGTTTCATAAGTTCATCAAACTTGTACAAAACTCATTGAGACGCTTATAAGCACTCATGTTGCATGAAACTTGGTTTAGACTCTTAGAAACCGCGTTGTTTGATGTTTCATAAGTTCGTCAAACCAGTACAAATCTCATCGAGACACTTATAAGCACTCATGTTGCATGAAACTTCGTTTAGAGTCTTAGAAACCGCGTTGTTAGATGTTTCATAAGTTCGTCAAACTAGTACAAAGCTCATTGAGACACATATAAGCACTCATGTTGCATGAAACTTGGTTTAGAGTCCTAGAAACGAGTTGTTAGATGTTTCATAAGTTTGTCAAACTAGTAAAAAGCTCATTTAGACACTTATAAGCACTCATGTTGAATGAAACTTGGTTTAGAGTCCTAGTAACGCGTTGTTAGATGTTTCATAAGTTCGTCAAACTAGTACAAAGATCATTGAGACACATATAAGCACTCATGGTGCATGAAACTTGGTTTAGAGTCCTAGAAACCGCGTTTTTAGATGTTTCATAATTTCGTCAAACTTGTACAAAGCTCATTGAGACACTTATAAGCACTCATGTTGTATGAAACTTGGTTTAGAGTCCTAGAACCCGCGTTGTTAGATGTTTCATATATTCGTCAAACTAGTCAAAAGCTCATTGAGACACTTATAAGCACTCATGTTGCGTGAAACTTAGTTTAGAGTCCTAGAAACCGCGTTGTTAGATGTTTCATAAATTCGTCAAACTTGTACAAAGCTCATTGAGACACTTATAAGCACTCATGTTGCATGAAACTTAGTTTAGAGTCTTAGAAACCGCGTTGTTAGATGTTTCATAAGTTCTTCAAATTAGTACAAAGCTCATTGATACACATATAAGCACTCGGTTGCATGAAACTTGGTTTAGAGTTCTAGAAACGCGTTGTTAGATGTTTCATAAGTTCGTCAAACTAGTACAAAGCTCATTGAGACACTTATAAGCACTCATGTTGCATGAAACTTGGTTTAGAGTCCTAGAAACGCGTTGTTAGATGTTTCATAAGTTCGTCAAACAAGTACAAAGCTCATTGAGACACTTATAAGCACTCATGTTGCATGAAACTTGGTTTAGGGTCCTAGAAACTGCGTTGTTAGATGTTTCATAAGTTCGTCAAACTAGTACAAAGCTCATTGAGACACTTATAAGCACTCATGTTGCATGAAACTTGGTTTAGAGTCCTAGAAACGCTTTGTTAGATGTTTCATAAGTTCGTCAAACTTGTACAAAGCTCATTGAGACGCTTATAAGCACTCATGTTGCATGAAACTTTGTATTTTTTTTTTATTACATCCATGAAACTTTGTTTAGAGTCCTAGAAATGCGTTGTTAGATGTTTCATAAGTTTGTCAAACTTGTACAAAGCTCATTGAGACACTTATAAGCACTCATGTTGCATGAAACTTGGTTTAGAGTCCTAGAAACCGTGTTGTTAGATGTTTCATAAGTTCGTCAAACTAGTACAAAGCTCATTGAAACACTTATAAGAACTCATGTTGTATGAAACTTGGTTTAGAGTCCTAGAAAAGCTTTGTTAGATGTTTCATAAGTTCGTCAAACTTGTACAAAGCTCATTGAGACACTTATAAGCACTCATGTTGTATTAAACTTGGTTTAGAGTCCTAGAAACGCATTGTTAAATGTTTCATAAGTTCGTCAAACTAGTACAAAGCTCATTGAGACACTTATAAGCACTCATGTTGAACGAAACTTGGTTTAGGGTCCTAGAACCGCGTTGTTAGATGTTTTATAAGTTCGTCAAACTTGTACAAAGCTCATTTAGACACTTATAAGCATTCATGTTGAGTGAAACTTGGTTTAGAGTCCTAGAAACGCGTTGTTAGATGTTTCATAAGTTCGTCAAACTTGTACAAAGCTCATTGAGACACTTATAAGCACTCATGTTGCATGAAACTTCGTTTAGAGTCCTAGAAACCGCGTTGTTAGATGTTTCATAAGTTCGTCAAACCAGTACAAAGCTCATTGAGACACAAATAAGCACTCGTGTTGCATGAAACTTCGTTTAGAGTCCTAGAAACCGCGTTGTTAGATGTTTCATAAGTTCGTCAAACTTGTACAAAACTCATTGAAACGCTTATAAGCACTCATGTTGCATGAAACTTGGTTTAGAGTCCTAGAAACCTCGTTGTTAGATGTTTCATAAATTTGTCAAACTTGTACAAAGCTCATTGAGACACTTATAAGCACTCATGTTGCATGAAACTTGGTTTAGAGTCTTAGAAACCGCGTTGTTTGATGTTTCATAAGTTCGTCAAACCAGTACAAAGCTCATCGAGACACTTATAAGCACTCATGTTGCATGAAACTTCGTTTAGAGTCTTAGAAACCGCGTTGTTAGATGTTTCATAAGTTCGTCAAACTAGTACAAAGCTCATTGAGACACATATAAGAACTCATGTTGCATGAAACTTGGTTTAGAGTCCTAGAAACGAGTTGTTAGATGTTTCATAAGTTTGTCAAACTAGTACAAATCTCATTTAGACACTTATAAGCACTCATGTTGAATGAAACTTGGTTTAGAGTAATAGAAACGCGTTGTTAGATGTTTCATAAGTTCATCAAACTTGTACAAATCTCATTAAGACGCTTATAAGCACTCATGTTGCATGAAACTTGGTTTAGAGTCTTAGAAACCGCGTTGTTTGATGTTTCATAACTTCGTCAAACCAGTACAAAGCTCATCGAGACACTTATAAGCACTCATGGTGCATGAAACTTCGTTTAGAGTCTTAGAAACCGCGTTGTTAGATGTTTTATAAGTTCATCAAACTAGTACAAAGCTCATTGAGACACATATAAGCACTCATGTTGCATGAAACTTGGTTTAGAGTCCTAGAAACGAGTTGTTAGATGTTTCATAAGTTTGTCAAACTAGTACAAAGCTCATTTAGACACTTATAAGCACTCATGTTGAATGAAACTTGGTTTAGAGTCCTAGAAACGCGTTGTTAGATGTTTCATAAGTTCGTCAAACAAGTACAAAGCTCATTGAGACACTTATAAGCACTCATGTTGCATGAAACTTGGTTTAGGGTCCTAGAAACTGCGTTGTTAGATGTTTCATAAGTTCGTAAAACTAGTACAAAGCTCATTGAGACACTTATAAGCACTCATGTTGCATGAAACTTGGTTTAGAGTCCTAGAAACGCTTTGTTAGATGTTTCATAAGTTCGTCAAACTTGTACAAAGCTCATTTAGACACTTATAAGCATTCATGTTGAATGAAACTTGGTTTAGAGTCCTAGAAACGCGTTGTTAGATGTTTCATAAGTTCGTCAAACTTGTACAAAGCTCATTGAGACACTTATAAGCACTCATGTTGCATGAAACTTCGTTTAGAGTCCTAGAAACCGCGTTGTTAGATGTTTCATAAGTTCGTCAAACCAGTACAAAGCTCATTGAGACACAAATAAGCACTCGTGTTGCATGAAACTTCGTTTAGAGTCCTAGAAACCGCGTTGTTAGATGTTTCATAAGTTCGTCAAACTAGTACAACGCTCATTGAGACACATATAAGCACTCATGTTGCATGAAACTTGATTTAGAGTCCTAGAAACGCGTTGTTAGATGTTTCATAAGTTCTTCAAACTTGTACAAAGCTCATTGAGACACTTATAAGCACTCATGTTGTATGAAACTTGGTTTAGAGTCCTAGAACCCGCGTTGTTAGATGTTTCATATATTCGTCAAACTAGTCAAAAGCTCATTGAGACACTTATAAGCACTCATGTTGCGTGAAACTTAGTTTAGAGTCCTAGAAACCGCGTTGTTAGATGTTTCATAAGTTCGTCAAACTTGTACAAAGCTCATTGAGACACTTATAAGCCCTCATGTTGCATGAAACTTAGTTTAGAGTCTTAGAAACCTCGTTGTTAGATGTTTCATAAGTTCTTCAAATTAGTACAAAGTTCATTGATACACATATAAGCACTCATGTTGCATGAAACTTGGTTTAGAGTTCTAGAAATGCGTTGTTAGATGTTTCATAAGTTCGTCAAACTAGTACAAAGCTCATTGAGACACTTATAAGCACTCATGTTGCATGAAACTTGGTTTAGAGTCCTAGAAACGCGTTGTTATATGTTTCATAAGTTCGTCAAACAAGTACAAAGCTCATTGAGACACTTATAAGCACTCATGTTGCATGAAACTTGGTTTAGGGTCCTAGAAACTGCGTTGTTAGATGTTTCATAAGTTCGTCAAACTAGTACAAAGCTCATTGAGACACTTATAAGCACTCATGTTGCATGAAACTTGGTTTAGAGTCCTAGAAACGCTTTGTTAGATGTTTCATAAGTTCGTCAAACTTGTACAAAGCTCATTGAGACGCTTATAAGCACTCATGTTGCATGAAACTTTGTTTTTTTTTTTATTTATTACATCCTTGAAACTTTGTTTAGAGTCCTAGAAATGCGTTGTTAGATGTTTCATAAGTTTGTCAAACTTGTACAAAGCTCATTGAGACACTTATAAGCACTCATGTTGCATGAAACTTGGTTTAGAGTCCTAGAAACCGTGTTGTTAGATGTTTCATAAGTTCGTCAAACTAGTACAAAGCTCATTTAAACACTTATAAGCACTCATGTTGTATGAAACTTGGTTTAGAGTCCTAGAAAAGCGTTGTTAGATGTTTCATAACTTCGTCAAACTTGTACAAAGCTCATTGAGACACTTATAAGCACTCATGTTGTATTAAACTTGGTTTAGAGTCCTAGAAACGCATTGTTAAATGTTTCATAAGTTCGTCAAACTAGTACAAAGCTCATTGAGACACTTATAAGCACTCATGTTGAACGAAACTTGGTTTAGAGTCCTAGAAACGCGTTGTTAGATGTTTCATAAGTTCGTCAAACTTATACAAAGCTCATTTAGACACTTATAAGCATTCATGTTGCATGAAACTTGGTTTAGAGTCCTAGAAACGCGTTGTTTGATGTTTCATAAGTTCGTCAAACTAGTACAAAGCTCATTGAGACACTTATAAGCACTCATGTTGCATGAAACTTGGTTTAGAGTCCTAGAAAAGTGTTGTTAGATGTTTCATAAGTTCGTCAAACTAGTACAAAGCTCATTGAGACACTTATAAGCACTCATGTTGAACGAAACTTGGTTTAGAGTCCTAGAAACGCGTTGTTAGATGTTTCATAAGTTCGTCAAACTTGTACAAAGCTCATTTAGACACTTATAAGCACTCATGTTGCATGAAACTTGGTTTAGAGTCCTAGAAACCGCGTTGTTAGATGTTTCATAAGTTTTTCAAACTTGTACAAAGCTCATTGAGACACTTATAAGCACTCATGTTGCATGAAACTTGGTTTAGAGTCTTAGAAATCGCGTTGTTAGATGTTTCATAAGTTCGTCAAACCAGTACAAAGCTCATTGAGTCATTTATAAGCACTCATGTTGCATGAAACTTGGTGTAGAGTCCTAGAAACGCGTTGTTCACTACAAGAATTATTCGCTATAGCAACGGACAAGTCTGTTACTATGACGTTTAATTCGTTGCTATTTCCTCTATAGCAACAGACAGTTAGGAAATAAATTCGTTGCTATAGCTTCGTTACATTTCCAAATTCGTTGCTGGTCGTTACCAACTTTGTAACGACCAGCAACGAATAGCACCGAACGGTATAGTAACGAAATATTTCGATGCTAATCTAGTCACGGATTTATCGTTACCATTTCGTAGCTAACATAGCCACAGATTAATCGTTACAACTTCGTTGCTAACATAGCCACGAATTTTTCGTTACCATTTCGTTGCTAACATAGCCACGGATTAATCTTTACAATTTCGTTGTTAACCTAGCCACGGATTTGTCGTTACCATTCGTTGCTAGTTTAGCCACGAATAAGCCGTGACTATTTCGTTGCTATTTTAGCCACGAATTTACCGTTGCTATTTGTTGCTAATTTAGCCACGAATAAGTCGTGACTATTTCGTTGCTAGTTTAGCCACGAATAATCTGTGGCTATTTCGTTACAACTGTAGCAACGAATTATTCCGATACAAGTTTGGTTTTTATTTAAAAAAAATAAATCGAAAAATTCTATTTTTTGTTTAGAATTTAAAACATTACTACATCCAAAAGTACACTAACAACATATAAAACTGTATCCAAATACTGAAATATGCAAAAGTACACTAAACAAAATATCCAAATACATTATCCAAAAAAAGAGTTCAAACATACACAAAAGAGGCTTAGTCCAAGTCATCGATCAAGTTAGGATCGAGTGACCCGCACCAACCCTCGTGTTCTGGATTCCGTGATGTTCCGGTTCGGCAGTCGGAACATAACCTGGGAGTGTGGCGAGGAGCTATTTACCTGAGGAGAGTGCGGCTGAGACGGTTGTGGTCGACGATTCTTTGGATCAACCCCAAGGGCCTCAAGAATCAGTTTCTGCGTCTCCAGAATTGTCTCCACGTTTGAGCAGACCGTCTCAACCTTTGTCTCCAACCCATCAACCCGCAACTCCATGGAGATGTTACGAACAAGAGAAGCTGGAGGTGGTTCGTTGGGGTCGACGTTTATGTCCTAAGAGCTCCCAAGGCCATCGTATCTTCCCTTATTAGGCTTAACATGATGCAACACAAATGAGCAACGAACACAAATAAGCAAACAACAAAAATGAACAATTCTGTTAAGAATGTGTGTAAGGTAACAAACACATAAGCAAGATAAATAACAAGCAATACTTAGAATTAAATCAATTCTCATTACCTGAAGATATGTCTTGTTAATAACCCGAGAAGGAATCGATTCCCCACCTGGACTGGCCGTAGAACCTGCAGCTTCAGCTGCCTCGGCTGCAGCTGCCTCAACCTCTTTCACAATTGTCTCGGCTCGTTTGTCGATGAACGTACCATCTTTGCGTGTATGCGTCTTACGCACAAGCTGTGTGAAAGATGGTGGTTCTCCTGTTTCGACCATCTACAAGAAGCACAACGCAACACATCAAAAACAGACCCAAACATCAACAAAGAATTCATATAGCACTCATATAAAGTTGTAAAGAAACTAAACTAACTCATACAGAACTCATAATTAAACTTGTAACTTATATAACGTTCATAAACTAATCACTCATATAACATTCATAAACTAATAACTCATAACATTCATAAGTAATAATTGATTTATAAATAGAAAAGGAACATACCATGTCATACCCTATTTTGGCAAAAGAGACTGGACCAGCACAATGCTTGCTTACCCCTAAACCATCCGGATCAGATAGCCTGTTTGCAGAATTGGTGGTGGACCTACCCTGACATTCTGGTGTGTCCCATTGCTCTAACATCGTGATCCAATGCTCCTCAGAGACGTACTTCGGCTTCTTCCCTTGCGACTTCTTCTTGCTGATTCTTTGACTGATTGATAACATTGTCTCCTTCTTCCATAGATAGAAAACCAGACTATGGTGTGCTGGTTCCCAATAGTAATGTTGCTGAAAATAAAAGTGAAGGATTAGTTAGATATCATTACACTAACCATCACAACATAGTCTATCTATAAAATAAAAAAGTGAAAGGAACAAAACAAAGAAAAGATAGAAACACTGACCACAAAATCCTGCCACCATTCTTGCACTCTCTCCTCTGGAATTTGGGACCAATTCCACCAAGGAGCCATGAAATTGTTCTGCCAAGTAGTCCGGACGTATTTCTTCACCTCCGGATCAATACCAAACCTGAAATATCCAAACAATATGAATAAACACAAACAAGAATACTAAGTTAAATATAGACTTGTGTGATAAAAAATGAACAAAAAAAATTAAATAATGACTTACCATAGAGCTCCATTTAGCTTCATTGGGTGGAGGACTTGCTGGTTTCTTCTAGCTGGAGCATTGAGGAGAGCTTCTATGCTCATTCCAGCAGCTCCTTGTGCAGCTCCTTGTGCACCAGCACCGTCTGCAGCAGCTGCGTGTGCAGGAGAGCTTTGTGCAGCATAGGCATTTGGAGAAGAGTGGGTTCTTTGCCTCTGTCCAAGAGCTCCCGGTGGAAAAGATGTTGGAGACTGAGAAGAAGATGTTGATGCATTTCCTGGAGAAGGCAGAAGATGCTGAGAGTGAGGCTGAGAGTAATGAAGTTGTCCAGGTGGAGAACCAGTCCGTATCCTCTTACCACGCTGAGGCATATATGCACAAGAAAAAGAAGTTAACAACTATAAGAAAACAATAATGAAAGACAAAACAAAAATTAAAGACATAAGCAACATAACAATAGCTAACACCAATCGAACAGAGGTTAACACCAATCAAACGAGGCTAACACCAACCTAAAACATAGGCTAACACCAATCGAACAGAGGCTAACACCAATCGAACAGAGGCTAACACCAATCAAACGAGGCTAACACCAACCTAAAACATAGGCTAACACCAATCGAACCCGAATCTTAAAACGAGGCTAACACCAACGTTAAACGAACCTTAAACGAATCTAAGACAAACCCTAACACCAATCGAACCCGAATCGAACCCTAATCGAACCCCAAACGAAACCTAAAGCTAGATCGCCGCGTGAGAGAAAGACAGAGAGAGAGAGAGAGAGTGATTGAGAGAGATAGGGAGAGATCCTAATCTTCTTGTGTATGAACGAAGGTGAAGAATCGCCGGTGGAAATAGCCGGGAAAGTGAAGAACCGCCGGGAAAGTGAAGAATCGCCGGGAAATCAATCGCCGCCCAAGAGAAAGAGAGAGTGAATAATGGAGAGAAAGAGAAGGTCGCGTGACATTAGGTTTAATATTTTAGCAACGAAATAAACCGTGGCTATTCGTGGCTAATTTACTTTTTTATAATTATAGCAACGAATAGTCACGAGTTGTTTCGTTGCTGTGCCTTAGAAGTTTTTTTCGTTTCCTTTTTGATTTAGAGGTTAATTGTATCGAACAAAGTTAGTGACAATTCGTTGCTGAATTATGAAGATAGCCACGAAAAGTGACGAACTATTTCGTTGTTGCGGTTTAGGGGTTGGTTGCAACGAAATGATTTGATGCTATTCACCGTAAGTCGTTGCTAATTATTTAAATTAGCAACGAATTGCAACTGATGTAAGTCGTTGCAATATTTTCAAAGTTTAGGTATGTGTTTTTTTACATAAAAAACCATTACTAAAAACTTATGATTATTTTTAAACACTAAAAATCTATAGGAAAGGTTTTGACTTTTGAAGTTTTGACAAAATAATGAATATATATATATTTAGGGTTTGATATATACATAGTCAAGTATTTTATGTAAAAAATGTTTGTATAAGATAATATACTTTTGAACAAAGTATAAGTTTTAAAAACTTCAAAACATTTAAAAACCACATAAAAATTCATGATAATTAAAAAATTAAAACAAATATACATATATATGAGTTTTAAAGCCAGAAAATAATCATATATATGAGTTTCAAAGCCACATAATAATCATATATATAAGTTTTTAAAACATTCTTATAACAACAAACAACATCATACAACATCAAAAATAAATAAACTTCATTATTACACATCTTCAACATCATCAGAAGAATCAGAATCTTCAGAAAAATCATTAGGATCAAGTTGCTCTTCGTCTAAAGGATAAGGATAAACATTGTCAAAATCAACAGGATCTTCCACGGCATGCGTTGTAACCCGAACCATTGCACTAGGCGCAACAATGTGGTCGATTGTATCATCTTGCAATGCTAACGAGCATTTTCGAAGTTTCACGATATCCTCTTGGCACCACTTTAGTACAAGCCAACCAATCATTTGACGCGCGCCCAACACGTGGATACGGGATGAAACAAACTTGGTCACAATGACCATGCATAATAAAAGGATCGTATTTTTGGTACCTTTTACGCGAATCTACATCAACCACACCGGACGAGTGTTTACGCAATCCCGAACCTTCGTATTATCAAACCATGTGCATTTAAAGACCATTGCTTTGAGTCCAGCGACACCATGATACTCAATCTTCATGATTTCTTCTATAAGTCCATAATAATTCATATCCGTTGTACCACGAACACAAACCCCATAATTTTGTGTTTTCTTATTTTGACCGTGTCTTTGACTGTGGAAATGGTATCCCCTAGTAAAGTACATAGGCCACGAAGTGTGATGTGATCATAGAGCCGAAGCCGGGAACGGACATCGGCATCGACCACGACGACTTCGACATCGGCATCGATCGCGTCGACACCGAACACAACGGCATCGACATCGGCATCGACCACACCGACATCGGCATCGACCACACCGACATCGGCATCGACCACCTCGACATCGACCATACCGGCGCCCGACCATCGCGGACCGAGGAATCAAAAGGAGCAATTACGCGATCCAAAGCTAGGGAGTTAGCCAAAAACATTCAAACCACGATGATGGAGGAGGATGAAGCAGCCAAGAGCTACTTCAACGTTTTCAGCACGACAATCCGATCAAGACCAAGCTATGAAAGCTAAGCGGACTAGGTGTCTCGCTTGGCACTCTTTTCCCACCGGGTTTTAACGAGGCCAAGAAGAACACCACGTCGTCCCTTAGTGATCATAGTTTGAAGAGCGTAAGAGACGAGGCGCTTAACACTACTCGTCGTTTTATCCGTTTGCAATTTCCTTTTTATCTTTGTACGCGATTTCCTTTTTGCGGATTTCCTTTTTGCAATTTCCTTTTGTCTTTTGCGCAACCCTAACTAGGAGAAGCAACTTGTGTTTTCCCTATAAAAGGGGTTGCGCCGCACAATGTGTTAAGCAGTCAAAACTTTTACAAAAACCTTCTTTGTTGCGACTCCTCCTTGCTCGGCGAACGGGCACGAATCTCTTCCAAGCTTCACGCTTACAAGAGCTTCTTCTATCCATCAAGCGAGATATCATCCCTTGCTTGAGTCGTTCATACTCCATCCTCACGTTCCTCCCCGCCCATCCGCTGCTCCGTTCTTGACTTGTAATCCGCATCCCCATCCGCCCACACTACTCATCCACCATCGTTCTTGCTTAGCCTTACCCGGAGGAGAGATCCGCTGGTGGGATCCTATCATCTGGTATCAGAGCCGCCTCTGTACCAAAAGGCTGAGTCGTTCTTTCCCTTTTGTCTTTTCAAAGTATCACAATCTCGAACCTGTTTGTTTGAACCCGTCGTTGTTTGGCATAGGATTGTTGCTAGTATAAACAAGTTATGTGTTGATCTTTGTGTTCTTGATGTTTGTCAACTTGCGGCGGTAGTAATAGGTTTAGATCTTTGAAAACCTAATCGCATATTTCAAAACGTGTTATTGCGATTTCCTTTTTGCTAAAACGCTCGTTTTACTTAAAACATAACGATTTCCTTTTTTTTTAAGCCGTGCCCTTGTTTTCCTTTCTTGTTTATCACGCGTGTATCCTTGTGTGTGTGCGGCATAGAGTTCTATTTGTTGGCTATTTTGTGAACTACTTACTGCTAGTTACTTGTCTGTGTAACAGGTACCATGGCCCTATCACCGGAGGCGCTCGATGACCTCAAGAAACTTATAGCGGCCCAAGTAACCGAGGCCATGACCCAACTACTTCCCCAACAAATTTCTCAACAGCTCACCTTGGAACGTGAGAAACAAGCTAGGGAGGCCATCAGGGCAACCTCGGATTCTGAGGGTGGGTCAACGCCAACTCCCTCCGATGCCATGCGGATTTGCAAAGGCAAAGGCGTTGCCGGTACATCTAGACTCCAGGCAATCCGCAACCTCCGTCCAACCAACGCAGCCAAAGAGCAGAGGGTACCACGGCAACGGGAACACGCTGAGCCGAGCGAACCGAGAGGACAGAGCTCCCGGACATAGGACACACACCGCCTCACGCCGACCTACCCAAACCGTAGCCGGGCAACGCGTCTACATCGGCTCTAGCGATGAGTATTATGGCGTCAACGTCTCGGACCGTAGTAGGCGAAGCCGGAGGCGTGAGAGACGAGACAAAGACGACCCAAGAGACTCGGAGAACCAACAACCGAAGCATATCAAGGCCAAGTTCCCCGCCTTTCTCGGCAAGAATGACCCGGAGGCCTACCTTGATCGGGAACGGAAGATGGAGTCCAGCTTCTTGTGCCACGATACCTACGCCTCCAACAAGGTAAAGATAGCGGTCTCCGAATTCGGTGAGTATGCACTCCCGTGGTGGGATCAGCTCGCACCACCCGGAACCGCCATAATGAGCTACCCATCACCACATGGCACCAACTTACTACCCACTTGAGAAAAAGGTTTGTGCCGAGTCATTACCACGGGGAAGTACTAAACAAGCCGAGAAAACTCACCCAAGGGTCCACCACAGTCCGAGACTACTTTCAAGAGATGGAAACTCTCCTTATCCGAGCCGGTCTAGAGGAAGATGAGGAAGTGACCATGGCACGGTTCATCGGTGGACTCGGCCGAGACATTCGGGACAAAGTGGAGCTCCGGACCTATGTTGACCTTGAGGAACTTGTGCACAAGGCCGAACTAGTGGAGACCCAGAACAAGAGAAGATACGCTAAACCTAGCTTCCCCTCCACGCCAAGCAAACCCAAGGACTTTACACCTTCTCGGCCCCCTTTCTCTAAGGACATCAAGCCTACCACCACGGCTAAGGAAGAGGTCAAGTATGATCCTAAGAGCAGAAGCAACGCCTCCTCCAAAGCAACGTTAGGTGTTTTAGGTGCCAAGGTATGGGCCACTACTCAAGGGATTGTCCCAATAAGAAGGTATTCATGATTCTGGACAATGGAGAAGTAGTGCCCCAAGAGTCCGATTCTGACCCCGAAGAAGAGGAAGAGGAAGTAGCTGCCATTGGGGAGATGCTGGTTGCACGGAGAACCTTGAGCGTACGAACCAACCGGAGGAACTAGTACAAAGAGACCACCTATTCCACACCCGGTGCATTGTGAAGGGCAAGGTGTGTAGTCTCATCATAGACGGTGGGAGTTGTACTAATGCGGCTAGCGAAACCATGGTTCGAAATTGAGCATAGAAACCTTGTCCCACCCGCGCCCATACAAGCCGCAATGGCTGAATGAAAGTGGTGCCTTAACGGTAACTCGCCAAGTCCGATTATCCTTTTCCATTGGCAAGTACGAGGATGAGGTTCTTTGCGATGTGATACCCATGTGCTCCAGCCACATACTGTTGGGTAGACCGTGGCAATCCGACCGTAGAGTATTCCATGACGGTTACACCAACAAGCACTCCTTTGAGTTCAAGGGCCGGAAAATCATCCTTGCTCCCCTCACGCCAAGTGAAGTGTATCAAGATCAGCTCTATCTCAAGCTCAAGGAGGAGAAAGAGCATGCACCCACGCCAACCGCCAACCTTTACATCAACCAAAGAGAAGTTTCTCGGATCCTCACTTTAAATACGTCTATCTTGTTGTTTATATATAAGGAGAGCCTTGTTAGCACTAACCCTCCACAGGATCTTCCTAGTGATTTTGCCCAGCTGTTGCGGGACTATAGTGACGTTTTTCCTCGGGAGATACCACCTGGCTTGCCACCGATCCGAGGCATTGAGCACCAAATTGACCTAGTCCCTGGCTCGGCGCTTCCAAACCGACCCGCCTATAGGACTAATCCGGTGGAGACCAAGGAACTACGAAACAAGTTGAGGAACTAATGAGCAAAGGCCATATCCGAGAGAGCATGAGTCCGTGTGCGGTGCCCGTGCTTGCTTGTGCCCAAGAAGGACGGATCATGGCGCATGTGTGTTGACTGCCGAGCCATCAACAACATCACGGTGAAGTATCGCCACCCTATTCCTAGATTAGATGATATGTTAGACGAATTGTGTGGTTCTAACGTGTTCTCTAAGATTGATCTTAAGAGTGGTTACCATCGATTAGGATGAAGGAGGGTGACGAGTGGAAAACGGCATTCAAAACCAAACAATGGCTATATGAGTGGCTTGTTATGCCCTTCGGCCTTACTAATGCGCCTAGCACTTTTATGAGACTAATGAACCATGTTTTGAGGTCTTTTATAGGTGTCTTCGTGGTGGTGTATTTCGATGATATCTTAATCTTCAGCCGGAGCCTAGACGAGCACATTACCCATGTCCGAGCCGTACTTGACGTCCTAAGGAAGGAGAACCTTTTTGCTAACATTGATAAGTGTACTTTTTGCACTAAAGAAATTGTTTTCCTAGGTTTTGTTGTGAGTACGAAGGAGTTAGGGTCGATGAAGGGAAGGTCAAGGCAATCAAAGAATGGCCCACACCTACCACCGTAGGAGAAGTCCGGAGCTTCCATGGCCTAGCCGGCTTCTATAGGCGCTTCGTCAAAGACTTTAGTACCATTGCGGCCCCTTTAACCGAAGTCATCAAGAAGGACGTTGGCTTCAAGTGGGGAGAAGCACAAGACCAGGCCTTTCGGTGCCTCAAAGAGAAGCTTATTAACTCTCCCTTACTTATGCTTCCTAACTTTTTAAAAACTTTTGAGATTGAGTGCGACGCTTCGGTGTAGGCATCGGTGCGGTTCTTATGCGGGATAACAAGCCCATTGCTTACTTTAGCGAGAAGTTAGGAGGAGCCACATTGAACTACCCCACCTATGATAAAGAGTTGTATGCGTTGGTGAGGGCTTTACAGACGTGGCAACATTACCTATGGCCCAAGGAGTTCGTTATCCACACGGACCATGAGTCTCTCAAACACTTAAAGGAACAACAAAAGTTGAACAAGAGGCATGGCCGCTGGATAGAATTCATTGAGACATTTCCCTACGTCATCAAGTACAAGAAAGGTAAGGACAATGTCGTTGCCGACGCATTGTCCCGGAGGTATTCTATAATAGTCGAATTAAGATCCAAACTCATAGGTTTTGAATTGCTCAAAGATTTATATGGTTCGATGCTGATTTTGGAACATATTACTTGAGATGTGCTAAATTTGCCTTTGAGAGTTATTATAGACGGGACGGCTACTTGTTTTTCCACCATCGGTTGTGCATACCCGGCGGATCGGTGAGAGAGCTGCTTGTCCGAGAAGCTCACGGAGGAGGACTGGCCGGACACTTCGGCGTTATGAAAACACTTGCCAGCCTCCAAGCCTATTTCTATTGGCCGAACATGAAGAAAGATGTAGAGAAAGTATGTTCGAGATGTGCGACATGTAAGCATGCCAAGAGTAAGGTGCAACCTCACGGTTTGTACACTCCCTTACCCATTCCCTCTCACCCTTGGACAGATATTTCGATGGATTTTGTTGTCGGCTTACCTCGAACCAGGAATGGTAGAGATTCTATCTTCGTAGTGGTTGACGGGGTTTAGCAAGATGGCACACTTCATAGCTTGTCACAAGACCGATGATGCCGTCAAGGTAGCCAATCTATTCTTCGGAGAAGTGGTGAGACTACATGGGATGCCTAGCGTTATTGTTTCGGATCGGGACACCAAGTTTTTAAGCCATTTTTGGCGAACCTTGTGGGCAAAGCTAGGGACCAAGTTGTCCTTCTCCACCACCTGCCACCCTCAAACCGATGGGCAAACCGAAGTGGTGAACCGTTCGTTATCAACGTTACTTAGAACCTTGGTGAAAAGCAACATCAAGTCTTGGGAGGAATGTTTACCCCACGTAGAGTTCGCTTATAACCACGCTAAGCATTCTACTACTTCCTTTTCTCCTTTTGAATTAGTTTACGGATTCAATCCGATGTCTCCTTTAGATTTAATTGCATTACCTTTGAGTGAGGTATCCAGCCTAGATGGCAAGAGGAAAGCCGAGCAGGTTAAGAAGCTACACGAGAAGGCTAGAGAGAACATAGAGAAGAAGACAAAGCAAGTACGTCGAGCAAGCCAACAAGGGCCGAAGAAAGGTGGTTTTTGAAGAAGGCGATCTCGTTTGGGTACACCCGAGGAAGGAGCGGTTCCCAGCCGAGAGGAAGTCTAAGCTCATGCCAAGGATAGACGGTCCATTCCAAGTCGTTAAACGAATCAACGACAATGCCTATAAAATTGATCTCCGAGGTAAGTATTCCATTTCGGACTCGTTTAATGTTTCTGATTTGTCTCCGTATGTTGCAGATTCGGATTTGAGGACAAATCCTTTTCAAGAGGGAGGGGATGATGTGATCATAGAGCCGAAGCCGGGAACGGATATCGGCATCGACCACGACGACTTCGACATCGGCATCGATCGCGTCGACACCGAACACAACGGCATCGACATCGGCATCGACCACACCGACATCGGCATCGACCACACCGACATCGGCATCGACCACCTCGACATCGACCATACCGGCGCCCGACCATCGCGGACCGAGGAATCAAAAGGAGCAATTACGCGATCCAAAGCTAGGGAGTTAGCCAAAAACATTCAAACCACGATGATGGAGGAGGATGAAGCAGCCAAGAGCTACTTCAACGTTTTCGGACGACAATCCGATCAAGACCAAGCTATGAAAGCTAAGCGGACTAGGTGTCTCGCTTGGCACTCTTTTCCCACCGGGTTTTAACGAGGCCAAGAAGAACACCACGTCGTCCCTTAGTGATCATAGTTTGAAGAGCGTAAGAGACGAGGCGCTTAACACTACTCGTCGTTTTATCCGTTTGCAATTTCCTTTTTATCTTTGTACGCGATTTCCTTTTTGCGGATTTCCTTTTTGCAATTTCCTTTTGTCTTTTGCGCAACCCTAACTAGGAGAAGCAACTTGTGTTTTCCCTATAAAAGGGGTTGCGCCGCACAATGTGTTAAGCAGTCAAAACTTTTACAAAAACCTTCTTTGTTGCGACTCCTCCTTGCTCGGCGAACGGGCACGAATCTCTTCCAAGCTTCACGCTTACAAGAGCTTCTTCTATCCATCAAGCGAGATATCATCCCTTGCTTGAGTCGTTCATACTCCATCCTCACGTTCCTCCCCGCCCATCCGCTGCTCCGTTCTTGACTTGTAATCCGCATCCCCATCCGCCCACACTACTCATCCACCATCGTTCTTGCTTAGCCTTACCCGGAGGAGAGATCCGCCTGGTGGGATCCTATCAAAGTGAAATTGCGTCTCGGACCTTGAATAAATTTCAACATCCACAAAGGAAATTCATAATTCTGAGATGCTTCATTAATCTACAAAATGTTAAATAAATTAGTAGCCATAATATTACAATAATTATATGATATATATGACAAAATTAAATCAAAATATTATAATTACTTACATAGTCTTTACACCATTGTGCATAATGGTTGTCTTTAGCATTAATCATTGCATCACTAGTGATATCGGGAATACTAAGCGTCATCTGCTCTTCAAACATCCCGAAACAAGAGAAAAATTTAATTTAGTGTTATAAAGATACTTAAATAACTTAATTATCTAAATAATTAAATTTATACCTCTCATATGGAGCAAATTCTTCACAGTTAAGTAACAAAAACGTTTGAAGCACGTTATAATCTTCATCACTAAACCAACCACTTGTATTTTTCCCTGTAACCCGTCCACTGTGATAGAATATATTTGGCACCTCTGCATCATAGGTAAATCGAATTTCTCCAGGACCACTATAATCCGAATCACGAAGAAGTTCGTGTTTTCGTAATAATTGGTTGCCACATATGAAATCTCTTCTTGTACACATTGTGCAACAATGGAACCTCCAATACGAGCTTTATTTTTAACCTTTTTTCAAATGATACATGTACCTCTCGAAAGGATACATCCACCTGTATTGGACCGGACCACCCAATGCGGCTTCATCCGGTAGATGCACGGGTAGATGTTCCATGACGTCAAAGAACGATGGAGGAAATATTTTCTCCAAATTGCACAACTTCAAAGCGATATTTGCCTTCAAAATTTCCACATCCTCTACCCTTAACATACTAGCAGAAATATCCCGGAAGAAAAGTGCGATATCTACATATGTACGTAAAACATATATAAGTATACAATACAAAAAATATTACTCATCTATGTAAGATAATAGTATATACCTGAAATGGCTGTGTGGACATTTTTCGGCAAAAGTTCTGCAAACGCAAATGGGAACAAGCGTTGCATAATGACATGGCAATCGTGGCTTTTTAGCCCATACAATTTTCCATTGTTTTCGTCAACACATCGACTTAATTTTGATGCATAGCCATCAGGGAATCTAATATCCTTTTTCAACCATGCCAAAAAACTCTTCTTCCCTTGATTGGATAATCTAAAAATTGGAATCGGAATACTCCCATCGTCATTAATCTCCAAATCTGGTCTTTTGCATATCGCAGGAAGATCCATTCTAGATTTGATATTTTCTTTTGTCTTCCCTGGTGCATTCAAAATCGTGTTGATAAGATTATCGAAAAAGTTTTTCTCGATGTGCATGAAGTCTAAATTATGCCTCAATAACTGGTCCTCCCAATAAAGCAAGTCCCAAAATATACTCTTCTTCACCCAATTATGGTAATCGCCATAACCATCGATCGTTCTACTCGGATTTGTTAGTTTTAAGAAGATTATATGAGTTTAGAGATTTGTGTTCTTGAGTTCCATGAAGAACATCAAGAACAAGAGAGAGAGAGAGAATAGAGAGAGATTAATCGGAAAAGATTATGTGATATTAGATTAGATTGTTTGTGTCGTTACAACATAGGATAAATATATAAGGAATAGCATCTTAAAATAGCATCATGTGAAGATGCCAAAACCGTCCACATCTTCCTCGGTTCAATGCGCCAAACGTCGCTTTCTCCTCGGTTAGACGCGCATCCTTAGAGCCACCCGTGACTTGTACGGACGGCGTGAACTCCACACGCCCAACGGCTCTTTGGTGTAACGGTAACTTGGTTTCTAGATCCTTCCTTTGTTTCTCTTGTCCTCTTGTAACGGTAACAAAAGAGATAGCTTGGGTCCTTTGCCTTTGACCACAAGCTAGGTCTTTGCCTTGGTGAACGAGTGTGTCCGGGCAAAGCCTTGGTCTCTTTTCAACACTCCCCCGCAAGCTTAGCCTAATGCAATGGCTAAGCTTGGAACCCGCATAACCTTGCCTCGTTAAAAACCTTGGTGAGAAAACCACTTGGGATAAAACTCACCTAAGGGAAAAGAGTGCAAGCTTATGCGGTTGGAGACTTAGGCTTTGGTAGCCCGTGTGAGTCCTAGTCTTGGTAGGATGGACTCACAAACCTTCAAGCTTGCTGATTTGGTGAAGATGTCCGCGAGTTGATCTTCACTTTTGGTGTAGCAAGGTAAGATGGTCCCTTTGACCATTTGCTCTCTAACCTTGTGACAATCCACCTCTATGTGCTTGGTCCGTTCATGGAAGACCGAGTTGGTTGCTATGTGGATGGCCGCTTGGTTGTCACAATGCATAGTCATTGGTGCTTCAATCTTGAAACCCAAATCCCCTAGCAAGTTCTTTAGCCACATGAGTTCTTGAGTTAGCTTCCTCATGGCTCTATACTCGGCTTCGGCGGTTGAGCAAGACACTATCTTTTGCTTCTTTGTCTTCCATGTGACAAGGTTGCCTCCAATGAAGGTGCAATACCCGGTGGTTGACCGCCTGTCTTCTAGGTTCCCGGCATAGTCCGCGTCACAATACCCAACAACCTCCGTGCTTTTGTTGCAACCCATCCATATACCCAAGCTTGAAGTTCCCTTAAGGTATCCCAAGATCCTCATGATCATGTTCCAATGATGTTGCTTCGGTCTTTGCATATGTTGGGAGACTTGATTCACGGCAAAGCATAGATCCGGCCTAGTGATGGTAAGGTAGATGAGCTTTCCCACTAGCCGTCTATATAGCATCGGATCTTTGTATGGTTGATCGTCTTCACTACCCTCTTGAATGGTCTTGTAGCCGTCTTCAAGGGGTGTCTTGGCCACCTTGGTACCTGCCATATTGACAACACTTAAAACATCATGGGTGTACTTCCTTTGGGAGAGAAATAGACCTTCCTTTGATCTACAAACTTCAATCCCAAGGAAGTACTTAAGCAAACCGAGATCTTTGATATCAAATTTAGACTTAAGAAAAGACTTGGTTTCTAGAATACCTCCCTTGTTGTTTCCGGAGATGATGATGTCATCTACGTATACAAGTACTACTACTATACCTTCTTGGTTTTGTAGTGTGAAGAGTGTGTGCTCGGCTTGTGATCTCTTGAATCCTCTTGCCATCAATGTTGAGCTAAGCTTGTGGTACCAAGCTCTTGGTGATTGCTTGAGACCGTAGATAGCCTTTCTTAATCTTAAGACTTTCCCGGGGGTAATTTCTACTCCGGGTGGTGGAGTCATGTATACCTCTTCCTCAAGCTCTCCTTGTAGGAAGGCGTTCTTCACATCCATTTGAAAGAGATCCCAAGACAAGTTAGTAGCCAAGGATAGAATGACCCTAACCGTGTGAAGTTTGGCAACCGGTGCAAAGGTATCCAAGTAATCCTCTCCATAGGTTTGGGTGAAGCCTCTTGCCACAAGTCTTGCCTTGTACCTTTCAATATCCCCATTGCTTAGGTACTTGATGGTGAACACGTATCTAGAGCTCACAGTCTTCTTGCCCTTGGGAAGATCAATTTCATAGAAGGTTTCATTGTCTTCCATTGCCTTGTTCTCGGCTCTAACCGCATTGATCCACACTTCTTCCTTCATTGCTTCTTCATATGTCCTTGGTATCACATGTTGATCCATGGCGGTAAGGAAGGCTCGGTGTTCCTTGGGAATTCTAGCAAGAGAGCATGTTGCTTGAGTAGGATGGGCCACCGCCTTGCTATTGTAGTAGACCCTTGTGTTTACCCAATTAGATGGATGCTTCTTTACCCTAGTGCTTCTCCTTAGAGTCGGCTCCGTTTGAATACTAGTCGGCTCCGGTGGTACACTTCCTCCTTGACCCACTTCTTGATCATGATCATCTTGAGCATGTCCTTGGTCTTCTTGTGGTGTAGTTTGTTGGTGAGCATTTGATTCTCCCCCGGACTCATTAGACTCTTGAGGTTCGGAGTTGGCTTGCTCATTTATGTTCTCCCCCTCATGATCAAGAGGAGTGGGTTGTTGATTTGGTATGTCTTGGCTTGGCTCTTCTTCAAAGTTCATGCCAAGATTCTTCATTAGGTTCCTTAGGCTTGTGGCTCTATCCGTGACTTTCTCGGGTAAGTCCTTCACACTATCCCAATTCTTGTCTTCATAGAAGCTTTTGCCTTCAAGGAACTTGACGTCTCTTGAGACTATGACCCTTCTTGTCTCGGGTACATAACATTTGTATCCTTTTTGTGTGTTGGAGTAGCCTATGAACATGGCCTTGATGCTCTTTGCTTCAAGTTTGTTCCTTTGTTCACTAGGCACAAAAACAAAACACACACAACCAAAAACTCTTAGATGGTTAAGAATAGGCTTACTTTTATTCAAAACTTGAAAGGGAGATTGGTTGTTTAAGATTTGAGTAGGGGTTCGGTTGATGAGATAACACGCGGTTAAAACACCATCCGACCAAAACCGTTTTGGGATGTTCATGTGGAACATCATTGACCGTGTGACCTCCATGAGATGCCTATTCTTCCTCTCGGCCACACCGTTTTGTTGCGGTGTATATGGACATGTGGTTTGGTGAAGAATCCCATGGTTGGCTATGTGTTCTTTGAATGCTCGGCTTGTGTACTCCCCCCATTATCCGACCTAAAGGTTTTAATCTTAGCATTGTAATGGTTAGTCACATAGTTTTGAAAGTTTTTAAAAGCCTCTAATACCCTATCTTTAGTTTGTAAAAGTGTAACCCAAGTGTATTTAGAGCTTTCATCTATAAATGTGACAAAATAAGCTTGATTATCCCTAGATTTGCAAGGGGAGGACCAAACATCCGAATGAATCAATTCAAAAGGTTTGTAACACATTTTGGATTTTGAAAATACGGTTCTACAATGTTTGCCTAAAATGCAAGCCTCACAAGTTTGATGATCAAAAACAACATTAGGGAAAATAGTTTTTAAAGCATTCAAATGAGGATGACCAAGTCTAAAATGCCAAATAACATTGTTAACTTCGGCTATAACCGATTTAAAAACATGACAAAGAGAAGTAGAAGTAGAGATAGAGTTTTTGAAATCAAATTCTTCAAGAACATAAAGGTCCCCTCTTGTGACCCCTTTTCCAATGACCTTCTCACTCTTAATATCCTGAAAAATCACATCATTAGGACTGAAAATAACCTTGCAATTCAAATCACAAGCAATGCGTTTAACGGATATAAGATTGGAAGTGAAACTAGGCATGTAAAGAGCTTGAGAATCACTATCAAACAACTTAAGATTTCCTAACCCTTCTATAGGAATTTCACTCCCATTTGCAATAATGACATTACCTAAAGCCGGTTTAACATTACTAATTAAATCCAAGTTACTAATCATATGATGAGAAGCACCCGAATCAACAATAATAGGCTTATATGGTTTAATGTCTATGTTTTGAGCACTAAGAGAGTAATAGGGTGAAATACCGGAGCCCTTAAGGGCTTTGATGAGTGCGTCAAGGTCCGACTTCCTCACGAACTCGTCCATGTATGGGACAATGGCCGAAGACTCCTCTTCCTTGCCATGGTTTGGTCCGCTTGTACTTGGTATGCTAGCCGAGTCATCGTGAGAGTAATTGGCCTTGGCGTCCTTGAACTTGGCCGGCTTGAGACTAGGGTGTAGGATCCAACACTTCTCCTTGTTGTGGCCTTTCTTCTTGCAATGCTCACATGTCAAGGCTCTCCTTTCTTCATATGTCTTGGAAGACGGTTTAAACGCCACCTTGTTCGCGGTCACAAGTTCCTTCTTGCCATCAAAGAGCTCGATGGAACCTTGTTCTCTTTGGAGTTGTGCACACACTTCTTCAAGGTTTGGTAGAGTATCGGCTCGGAGAAGATGCTTGGTGATCTCCTTGTAGCTGCCGTTGAGGGTAAGAAGCAAGCCAAAGACTTTGTCTTGCTCTCTTCGTTCGTTTAACACTTTAGGATCCACGGTGCTTGGGCGAAGCATTTCTAACTCTGCCCAAAGTGACCTAAACTTCCCAAAGTGTTTAGTGAACTCGGTGTCTTCTTGGTTTAGGTCACTAATGGCCTTCTTGACTTCATAAACTCGGCTAAGGTTTGAGATGTTGCCGTAGACGGTTTGGAGAGTGTCCCATAGCTCCTTGGCGTTTTCGCAATAGGAGTAAGCCTCCAAGATGGACGGCTCAAGGGATCCTTGGATGATTCCAAGTACCTTTTGGTCTAGTTGGAACCACTTCTCATCGTCGGTTGTGAGTTCGTTGTTGAACTCAATAGGAGCGTCTTGCCGAGTGAGTATATGGTTCCAATAGCCGCGGCCACAAAGGGCTATCTTCATGGTTCTTGCCCATAGAAGGTAGTTGATGCCTTTGAGAGTAACCGGACAAAGTGCCTTCTTGGATTCTTTGTCTTCCATGGTTGTGTTGAATGAGGTTTGAAATAACTCGTTTTTGAAATTTCAGATCTAGAAATTTGAACCGAGAAATTTGAAACCGAGAGTATCGAGAATGGTCGGTGTCGGGATTTGTCGGTATCGAGACTTGTCGGTATCGAGACTGGTCGGTATCGAGAAAAGATCTTGTCGAGAGTAGTCGAGAAAAGTGGCCGGGAAAACAAGACTCTTGCCGAGAAAACTTTGTCGAGAAAACCTTGTCGAGAGTTTGTCGAGAGTTTGTCGAGGTTTGAGAGTTTGTCGAGGCTTGTCGAGAGTCTACGAGTAACCGTATCGAGAGTGCACGATAACCGTATCGAGGTTTGTCGAGAGTACCGAGAATCGTCGGTACCGAGAGTAGCCGAGAGTAACGAGAGTAGATTTAGCGGAAGCAGATTAGGTTCCGGAGCAAGGTTGCTCGATACCATGTTAGTTTTAAGAAGATTATATGAGTTTAGAGATTTGTGTTCTTGAGTTCCATGAAGAACATCAAGAACAAGAGAGAGAGAGAGAATAGAGAGAGATTAATCGGAAAAGATTATGTGATATTAGATTAGATTGTTTTTGTCGTTACAACATAGGATAAATATATAAGGAATAGCATCTTAAAATAGCATCATGTGAAGATGCCAAAACCGTCCACATCTTCCTCGGTTCAATGCGCCAAACGTCGCTTTCTCCTCGGTTAGACGCGCATCCTTAGAGCCACCCGTGACTTGTACGGACGGCGTGAACTCCACACGCCCAACGGCTCTTTGGTGTAACGGTAACTTGGTTTCTAGATCCTTCCTTTGTTTCTCTTGTCCTCTTGTAACGGTAACAAAAGAGATAGCTTGGGTCCTTTGCCTTTGACCACAAGCTAGGTCTTTGCCTTGGTGAACGAGTGTGTCCGGGCAAAGCCTTGGTCTCTTTTCAACACTTATAAGCACTCATGTTGCATGAAACTTCGTTTAGAGTCCTAGAAACCGCGTTGTTAGATGTTTCTTAAGTTCGTCAAACTTGTACAAAGCTCATTGAGACACTTATAAGCACTCATGTTCCATGAAACTTAGTTTAGAGTCCTAGAAACCGCGTTGTTAGATGTTTCATAAGTTCGTTGAACTTGTACAAAGCTCATTGAGACACTTATAAGCACTCATGTTGCATGAAACTTGGTTTAGAGTCCTAGAAACCGTGTTGTTAGATGTTTCATAAGTTCGTCGAACTAGTACAAAGCTCATTGAGACACTTATAAGCACTCATGTTGCATGAAACTTGGTTTAGAGCCCTAGAAACGAGTTGTTAGATGTTTCTTAAGTTCGTCAATCATGTACAAAGCTCATTGAGACACTTATAAGCACTCATGTTCCATGAAACTTAGTTTAGAGTCATAGAAACCGCGTTGTTAGATGTTTCATAAGTTCGTTGAACTTTTACAAAGCTCATTGAGACACTTATAAGCACTCATGTTGCATGAAACTTGGTTTAGAGTCCTAGAAACCACGTTGTTAGATGTTTCATAAGTTCGTCGAACTAGTACAAAGCTCATTGAGACACTTATAAGCACTCATGTTGCATGAAACTTGGTTTAGAGTCCTAGAAACGAGTTGTTAGATGTTTCATAAGTTCGTCAAACTAGTACAAAGCTCATTGAGACACTTATAAGCACTCATGTTGCATGCCACTTCGTTTAGAGTCTTAGAAACCGCTTTGTTAGATGTTTCATAAGTTCGTCAAACTTGTACAAATCTCATTGAGACACTTATAAGCACTAATGTTGCATAAAACTTGGTTTAGAGTCCTAGAAACGCGTTGTTAGATGTTTCATTAGTTCGTCAAACTTGAACAAAGCTAATTGAGACACTTATAAGAACTCATGTTGAAAGAAACTTTGTTTAGAGTCCTACAAACCGCGTTGTTAGATGTTTCATAAGTTCGTCAAACTATTACAAAGCTCATTAATACACTTATAAGTACTCATGTTGCATGAAACTTAGTTTAGAGTCCTAGAAACCGCGTTGTTAGAAGTTTCATAAGTTCGTCGAACTTGTACAAAGCTCATTGAGACACTTTTAAGCACTCATGTTGCATGACACTTGGTTTAGAGTCCTAGAAACCGCGTTGTAAGATGTTTCATAAGTTCGTCAAACTAGTACAAAGCTCATTGAGAAACTTATAAGCACTCATGTTGCATGACACTTCGTTTAGAGTCTTAGAAACCGCGTTGTTAGATGTTTCATAAATTCGTAAAACTAGTACAAAGCTCATTGAGACAATTATAAGAACTCATGTTGCATGACACTTCGTTTAGAGTCTTAGAAACCGCGTTGTTAGATGTTTCATAACTTCGTCAAACTTGTACAAAACTCATTGAGACACTTATAAGCACTCGTGTTGCAAGAAACTTGGTTTAGAGCCCTAGAAACGAGTTGTTAGATGTTTCATAAGTTCTTCAAACTAGTACAAAGCTCATTAACACACTTATAAGTACTCATGTTGCATGAAACTTAGTTTAGAGTCCTAGAAACCGCGTTGTTAGAAGTTTCATAAGTTCGTCGAACTTGTACAAAGCTCATTGAGACACTTTTAAGCACTCATGTTGCATGACACTTGGTTTAGAGTCCTAGAAACCGCGTTGTAAGATGTTTCATAAGTTCGTCAAACTAGTACAAAGCTCATTGAGACACTTATAAGCACTCATGTTGCATGACACTTCGTTTAGAGTCTTAGAAACCGCGTTGTTAGATGTTTCATAAGTTCGTAAAACTAGTACAAAGCTCATTGAGACAATTATAAGCACTCATGTTGCATGACACTTCGTTTAGAGTCTTAGAAACCGCGTTGTTAGATGTTTCATAAGTTCGTAAAACTTGTACAAAACTCATTGAGACACTTATAAGCACTCATGTTGCATGAAATTTGGTTTAGAGCCCTAGAAACGAGTTGTTAGATGTTTCTTAAGTTCGTCAAACTTGTACAAAGCTCATTGAGACACTTATAAGCACTCATGTTGCATGAAACTTGGTTTAGAGTCCTAGAAACGAGTTGTTAGATGTTTCATAAGTTCGCCAAACTTGTACAAAGCTCATTGAGACACTTATAAGCACTCATGTTGCATGCCACTTCGTTTAGAGTCTTAGAAACCGCTTTGTTAGATGTTTCATAAGTTCGTCAAACTTGTACAAAGCTCATTGAGACACTTATAAACACTAATGTTGCATAAAACTTGGTTTAGAGTCCTAGAAACGCGTTGTTAGATGTTTCATAAGTTCGTCAAACTTGAACAAAGCTCATTGAGACACTTATAAGAACTCATGTTGAAAGAAACTTAGTTTAGAGTCCTACAAACCGCGTTGTTAGATGTTTCATAAGTTCGTCAAACTAGTACAAAGCTCATTAATACACTTATAAGTACTCATGTTGCATGAAACTTAGTTTAGAGTCCTAGAAACCGCGTTGTTAGATGTTTCATAAGTTCGTCGAACTTGTACAAAGCTCATTGAGACACTTTTAAGCACTCATGTTGCATGAAACTTGGTTTAGAGTCATAGAAACCGCGTTGTAAGATGTTTCATAAGTTCGTCAAACTAGTACAAAGCTCATTGAGACACTTATAAGCAATCATGTTGCATGACACTTCGTTTAGAGTCTTAGAAACCGCTTTGTTAGATGTTTCATAAGTTCGTCAAACTTGTACAAAGCTTATTGAGACACTTATACGCACTAATGTTGCATAAAACTTGGTTTAGAGTCCTAGAAACGCGTTGTTAGATATTTCATAAGTTCGTCAAACTTGAACAAAGCTCATTTAGACACTTATAAGAACTCATGTTGAAAGAAACTTAGTTTAGAGTCCTACAAACCGCGTTGTTAGATGTTTCATAACTTCGTCAAACTAGTACAAAGCTCATTAATACACTTATAAGTACTCATGTTGCATGAAACTTAGTTTAGAGTCCTAGAAACCGCGATGTTAGATGTTTCATAAGTTCGTCGTACTTGTACAAAGCTCATTGAGACACTTTTAAGCACTCATGTTGCATGAAACTTGGTTTAGAGTCCTATAAACCGCGTTGTAAGATGTTTCATAAGTTCGTCAAACTAGTACAAAGCTCATTGAGACACTTATAAGCACTCATGTTGCATGACACTTCGTTTAGAGTCTTAGAAACCGCGTTGTTAGATGTTTCATAAGTTCTTAAAACTATTACAAAGCTCATTGAGAAACTTATAAGCACTCATGTTGCATGAAACTTAGTTTAGAGTCCTAGAAATCGCGTTGTTAGATGTTTCATAAGTTTGTCGAACTTGTACAAAGCTCATTGAGATACTTATAAGAACTCATGTTGCATGAAACTTGGTTTAGAGTCCTAGAAACGGCATTGTTAGATGTTTCATAAGTTCGTCACACTTGTACAAAGCTCATTGAGACACTTATAAGCACTCATATTGTTGCATGAAACTTGGTTTAGAGTCCTAGAAACCGCGTTGTAAGATGTTTCATAAATTTGTCG
This sequence comes from Cochlearia excelsa, assembly GCA_963556525.1. Taxonomy (NCBI): domain Eukaryota; kingdom Viridiplantae; phylum Streptophyta; class Magnoliopsida; order Brassicales; family Brassicaceae; genus Cochlearia; species Cochlearia excelsa. Next base: position 28,572,589 of record OY748327.1, on the reverse strand, counting down.
AACTAGTACAAAGCTCACTGAGACACTTATAAGTACTCATGTTGCATGACACTTCGTTTAGAGTCTTACAAACCGCGTTGTTAGATGTTTCATAAGTTCGTCAAACTTTTACAAAGCTCATTGAGACACTTATAAGCACTCATGTTGCATAAAACTTGGTTTAGAGTCCTAAAAACGCGTTGTTAGATGTTTCATAAGTTCGTCAAACTTGTATAAAGCTCATTGAAACACTTATAAGCACTCATGTTGCATAAAACTTGGTTTAGAGTCCTAGCAACCACATTGTTAGACGTTTCATAAGTTCGTCAAACTTGTACAAAGCTGATTGAGAAACTTATAAGCACTCATGTTGCATTAAACTTGGTTTAGAGTCCTAGAAACGCGTTGTTAGATGTTTCATTAGTTCGTCAAACATGTACAAAGCTCATTGAGACACTTATAAGAACTCATGTTGAAAGAAACTTGGTTTAGAGTCCTAGAAACCGTGTTGTTAGATGTTTCATAAGTTCGTCAAACTAGTACAAAGCTCATTGAGACACTTATAAGCACTCATGTTGCATGAAACTTAGTTTAGATTCCTAGAAACCGCGTTGTTAGATGTTTCATAAGTTCGTAAAACTTGAACAAAGCTCATTGAGACACTTATAAGAACTCATGTTGCCTGAAACTTGGTTTAGAGTTCTAGAAACCACGTTGCAAGATGTTTCATAAGTTCGTCAAACTAGTACAAAGCTCATTGAGACACTTATAAGTACTCATGTTGCATGACACTTCGTTTAGAGTCTTAGAAACCGCGTTGTTAGATGTTTCATAAGTTCGTCAAACTTGTACAAAGCTCATTGAGACACTTATAAGCACTCATGTTGCATAAAACTTGGTTTAGAGTCCTAGAAACGCGTTGTTAGTTGTTTCATAAGTTCGTCAAACTTGTACAAAGCTCATTGAAACACTTATAAGCACTCATGTTGCATAAAACTTGGTTTAGAGTCCTAGCAACCACATTGTTAGACGTTTCATAAGTTCGTCAAATTTGTACAAAGCTCATTGAGACACTTTATAAGCACTCATGTTGCATTAAACTTGTTTTAGAGTACTAGAAACCGCGTTGTAAGATGTTTCATAAGTTCGTCAAACTAGTACAAAACTCATTGAGACACTTATAAGCACTCATGTTGCATGAAACTTCGTTTAGAGTCCTACAAACCGCGTTGTTAGATGTTTCATAAGTTCGTCAAACTTGTACAAAGCTCATTGAGAGACTTATAAGCACTCATGTTGAATGAAACTTGGTTTAGAGTCCTAGAAACCGCGTTGTTAGATGTTTCATAAGTTCGTCGAACTAGTAAAAAGCTCATTGAGACACTTATAAGCACTCATGTTGCATGAAACTTGGTTTAGAGCCCTAGAAACGAGTTGTTAGATGTTTCTTAAGTTCGTCAATCTTGTACAAAGCTCATTGAGACACTTATAAGCACTCATGTTGCATGAAACTTGGTTTAGAGTCCTAGCAACCACATTGTTAGACGTTTCATAAGTTCGTCAAACTTGTACAAAGCTGATTGAGAAACTTATAAGCACTCATGTTGCATGAAACTTGGTTTAGAGTCCAAGAAACGCGTTGTTAGATGTTTCATTAGTTCGTCAAACTTGTACAAAGCTCATTGGGAAACTTATAAGAACTCATGTTGAAAGAAACTTGGTTTAGAGTCCTAGAAACCACTTTGTTAGATGTTTCATAAGTTCGTCAAACTTGTACAAAGCTCATTGAGACACTTATAAGCACTAATGTTGCATAAAACTTGGTTTAGAGTCCTAGAAACGCGTTGTTAGATGTTTCATAAGTTCGTCAAACTTGAACAAAGCTCATTGAGACACTTATAAGAACTCATGTTGAAAGAAACTTAGTTTAGAGTCCTACAAACCGCGTTGTTAGATTTTTCATAAGTTCGTCAAACTAGTACAAAGCTCATTAATACACTTATAAGTACTCATGTTGCATGAAACTTAGTTTAGAGTCCTAGAAACCGCGTTGTTAGAAGTTTCATAAGTTCGTAGAAATTGTACAAAGCTCATTGAGACACTTTTAAGCACTCATGTTGCATGACACTTCGTTTAGAGTCTTAGAAACCGCGTTGTTAGATGTTTCATAAGTCGTAAAACTAGTACAAAGCTCATTGAGACAATTATAAGCAGTCATGTTGCATGAATCTTAGTTTAGAGTCCTAGAAATCGCGTTGTTAGATGGTTCATAAGTTTGTCGAAGTTGTACAAAGCTCATTGAGACACTTATAAGCACTCATGTTGCATGAAACTTAGTTTAGAGTCCTAGAAACGACATTGTTAGATGTTTCATAAGTTCGTCGAACTTGTACAAAGTTCATTGAGACACTTATAAGCACTCATGTTACATGAAACTTGGTTTAGTGTCCTAGAAACGCCTTGTTTGATGTAACATTAATTCGTCAAACTTGTACAAAGCTCATTGAGACACTTATAAGAACTCATATTGAAAGAAACTTGGTTTAGAGTCCTAGAAACCGCGTTGTTAGATGTTTCATAACTTCGTCAAACTAGTACAAAGCTCATTGGGACACTTATAAGCACTCATGTTGCATGAAACTAAGTTTAGAGTCCTATAAACCGCGTTGTTAGATGTTTCATAAGTTCGTCACACTTGTACAAAGCTCATTGAAACACTTATAAGCACTCATGTTGCATGAAACTTGGTTTAGAGTCCTAGAAACAGCGTTGTAAGATGTTTTATAAGTTCGTCAAACTAGTACAAAGCTCATTGAGACACTTATAAGTACTCTTGTTGCATGACACTTCGTTTAGAGTCTTAGAAACCGTGTTGTTAGATGTTTCATAAGTTCGTCAAACTTGTACAAAGCTCATTGAGACACTTATAAGCACTCATGTTGCATAAAACTTGGTTTAGAGTCCTAAAAATGTGTTGTTAGATGTTTCATAAGTTCGTCAAACTTGTATAAAGCTCATTGAAACACTTATAAGCACTCATGTTGCATAAAACTTGGTTTAGAGTCCTAGCAACCACATTGTTAGACGTTTCATAAGTTCGTCAAACTTGTACAAAGCTGATTGAGAAACTTATAAGCACTCATGTTGCATGAAACTTGGTTTAGAATCCTAGAAACGCGTTGTTAGATGTTTCATTAGTTCGTCAAACTTGTACAAAGCTCATTGAGACACTTATAAGAACTCATGTTGAAAGAAACTTGGTTTAGAGTCCTAGAAACCGCGTTGTAAGATGTTTTATAAGTTCGTCAAACTAGTACAAAGCTCATTGAGACACTTATAAGTACTCTTGTTGCATGACACTTCGTTTAGAGTCTTAGAAACCGCGTTGTTAGATGTTTCATAAGTTCGTCAAACTTGTACAAAGCTCATTGAGACACTTATAAGCACTCATGTTGCATAAAACTTGGTTTAGAGTCCTAGAAACGGCATTGTTAGATGTTTCATAAGTTCGTCACACTTGTACAAAGCTCATTGAGACACTTATAAGCACTCATATTGTTGCATGAAACTTGGTTTAGAGTCCTAGAAACCGTGTTGTAAGATGTTTCATAAATTTGTCGAACTAGTACAAAGCTCACTGAGACACTTATAAGTACTCATGTTGCATGACACTTCGTTTAGAGTCTTACAAACCGCGTTGTTAGATGTTTCATAAGTTCGTCAAACTTTTACAAAGCTCATTGAGACACTTATAAGCACTCATGTTGCATAAAACTTGGTTTAGAGTCCTAAAAACGCGTTGTTAGATGTTTCATAAGTTCGTCAAACTTGTATAAAGCTCATTGAAACACTTATAAGCACTCATGTTGCATAAAACTTGGTTTAGAGTCCTAGCAACCACATTGTTAGACGTTTCATAAGTTCGTCAAACTTGTACAAAGCTGATTGAGAAACTTATAAGCACTCATGTTGCATTAAACTTGGTTTAGAGTCCTAGAAACGCGTTGTTAGATGTTTCATTAGTTCGTCAAACATGTACAAAGCTCATTGAGACACTTATAAGAACTCATGTTGCATTAAACTTGGTTTAGAGTCCTAGAAACGCGTTGTTAGATGTTTCATTAGTTCGTCAAACATGTACAAAGCTCATTGAGACACTTATAAGAACTCATGTTGAAAGAAACTTGGTTTAGAGTCCTAGAAACCGTGTTGTTAGATGTTTCATAAGTTCGTCAAACTAGTACAAAGCTCATTGAGACACTTATAAGCACTCATGTTGCATGAAACTTAGTTTAGATTCCTAGAAACCGCGTTGTTAGATGTTTCATAAGTTCGTAAAACTTGAACAAAGCTCATTGAGACACTTATAAGTACTCATGTTGCATGACACTTCGTTTAGAGTCTTAGAAACCGCGTTGTTAGATGTTTCATAAGTTCGTCAAACTTGTACAAAGCTCATTGAGACACTTATAAGCACTCATGTTGCATAAAACTTGGTTTAGAGTCCTAGAAACGCGTTGTTAGTTGTTTCATAAGTTCGTCAAACTTGTACAAAGCTCATTGAAACACTTATAAGCACTCATGTTGCATAAAACTTGGTTTAGAGTCCTAGCAACCACATTGTTAGACGTTTCATAAGTTCGTCAAATTTGTACAAAGCTCATTGAGACACTTTATAAGCACTCATGTTGCATTAAACTTGGTTTAGAGTACTAGAAACCGCGTTGTAAGATGTTTCATAAGTTCGTCAAACTAGTACAAAACTCATTGAGACACTTATAAGCATTCATGTTGCATGAAACTTCGTTTAGAGTCCTACAAACCGCGTTGTTAGATGTTTCATAAGTTCGTCAAACTTGTACAAAGCTCATTGAGAGACTTATAAGCACTCATGTTGAATGAAACTTGGTTTAGAGTCCTAGAAACCGCGTTGTTAGATGTTTCATAAGTTCGTCGAACTAGTAAAAAGCTCATTGAGACACTTATAAGCACTCATGTTGCATGAAACTTGGTTTAGAGCCCTAGAAACGAGTTGTTAGATGTTTCTTAAGTTCGTCAATCTTGTACAAAGCTCATTGAGACACTTATAAGCACTCATGTTGCATGAAACTTGGTTTAGAGTCCTAGCAACCACATTGTTAGACGTTTCATAAGTTCGTCAAACTTGTACAAAGCTGATTGAGAAACTTATAAGCACTCATGTTGCATGAAACTTGGTTTAGAGTCCAAGAAACGCGTTGTTAGATGTTTCATTAGTTCGTCAAACTTGTACAAAGCTCATTGGGAAACTTATAAGAACTCATGTTGAAAGAAACTTGGTTTAGAGTCCTAGAAACCACTTTGTTAGATGTTTCATAAGTTCGTCAAACTTGTACAAAGCTCATTGAGACACTTATAAGCACTAATGTTGCATAAAACTTGGTTTAGAGTCCTAGAAACGCGTTGTTAGATGTTTCATAAGTTCGTCAAACTTGAACAAAGCTCATTGAGACACTTATAAGAACTCATGTTGAAAGAAACTTAGTTTAGAGTCCTACAAACCGCGTTGTTAGATTTTTCATAAGTTCGTCAAACTAGTACAAAGCTCATTAATACACTTATAAGTACTCATGTTGCATGAAACTTAGTTTAGAGTCCTAGAAACCGCGTTGTTAGAAGTTTCATAAGTTCGTCGAAATTGTACAAAGCTCATTGAGACACTTTTAAGCACTCATGTTGCATGACACTTCGTTTAGAGTCTTAGAAACCGCGTTGTTAGATGTTTCATAAGTCGTAAAACTAGTACAAAGCTCATTGAGACAATTATAAGCAGTCATGTTGCATGAAACTTAGTTTAGAGTCCTAGAAATCGCGTTGTTAGATGGTTCATAAGTTTGTCGAAGTTGTACAAAGCTCATTGAGACACTTATAAGCACTCATGTTGCATGAAACTTAGTTTAGAGTCCTAGAAACGGCATTGTTAGATGTTTCATAAGTTCGTCGAACTTGTACAAAGTTCATTGAGACACTTATAAGCACTCATGTTACATGAAACTTGGTTTAGTGTCCTAGAAACGCCTTGTTAGATGTAACATTAATTCGTCAAACTTGTACAAAGCTCATTGAGACACTTACAAGAACTCATATTGAAAGAAACTTGGTTTAGAGTCCTAGAAACCGCGTTGTTAGATGTTTCATAACTTCGTCAAACTAGTACAAAGCTCATTGGGACACTTATAAGCACTCATGTTGCATGAAACTAAGTTTAGAGTCCTATAAACCGCGTTGTTAGATGTTTCATAAGTTCGTCACACTTGTACAAAGCTCATTGAAACACTTATAAGCACTCATGTTGCATGAAACTTGGTTTAGAGTCCTAGAAACCGCGTTGTAAGATGTTTTATAAGTTCGTCAAACTAGTACAAAGCTCATTGAGACACTTATAAGTACTCTTGTTGCATGACACTTCGTTTAGAGTCTTAGAAACCGTGTTGTTAGATGTTTCATAAGTTCGTCAAACTTGTACAAAGCTCATTGAGACACTTATAAGCACTCATGTTGCATAAAACTTGGTTTAGAGTCCTAAAAATGTGTTGTTAGATGTTTCATAAGTTCGTCAAACTTGTATAAAGCTCATTGAAACACTTATAAGCACTCATGTTGCATAAAACTTGGTTTAGAGTCCTAGCAACCACATTGTTAGACGTTTCATAAGTTCGTCAAACTTGTACAAAGCTGATTGAGAAACTTATAAGCACTCATGTTGCATGAAACTTGGTTTAGAATCCTAGAAACGCGTTGTTAGATGTTTCATTAGTTCGTCAAACTTGTACAAAGCTCATTGAGACACTTATAAGAACTCATGTTGAAAGAAACTTGGTTTAGAGTCCTAGAAACCGCGTTGTAAGATGTTTTATAAGTTCGTCAAACTAGTACAAAACTCATTGAGACACTTATAAGTACTCTTGTTGCATGACACTTCGTTTAGAGTCTTAGAAACCGTGTTGTTAGATGTTTCATAAGTTCGTCAAACTTGTACAAAGCTCATTGAGACACTTATAAGCACTCATGTTGCATAAAACTTGGTTTAGAGTCCTAAAAACGCGTTGTTAGATGTTTCATAAGTTCGTCAAACTTGTATAAAGCTCATTGAAACACTTATAAGCACTCATGTTGCATAAAACTTGGTTTAGAGTCCTAGCAACCACATTGTTAGACGTTTCATAAGTTCGTCAAACTTGTACAAAGTTGATTGAGAAACTTATAAGCACTCATGTTGCATGAAACTTGGTTTAGAATCCTAGAAACGCGTTGTTAGATGTTTCATTAGTTCGTCAAACTTGTACAAAGCTCATTGAGACACTTATAAGAACTCATGTTGAAAGAAACTTGGTTTAGAGTCCTAGAAACCGTGTTGTTAGATGTTTCATAAGTTCGTCAAACTAGTACAAAGCTCATTGAGACACTTGTAAGCACTCATGTTGCATGAAACTTAGTTTAGACTCCTAGAAACGGCATTGTTAGATGTTTCATAAGTTCGTCACACTTGTACAAAGCTCATTGAGACACTTATAAGCACTCATGTTGCATGAAACTTGGTTTAGAGTCCTAGAAACCGCGTTGTAAGATGTTTTATAAATTTGTCGAACTAGTACAAAGCTCATTGAGACACTTATAAGTACTCATGTTGCATGACACTTCGTTTAGAGTCTTACAAACCGCGTTGTTAGATGTTTCATAAGTTCGTCAAACTTGTACAAAGCTCATTGAGACACTTATAAGCACTCATGTTGCATAAAACTTGGTTTAGAGTCCTAAAAACGCGTTGTTAGATGTTTCATAAGTTCGTCAAACTTGTATAAAGCTCATTGAAACACTTATAAGCACTCATGTTGCATAAAACTTGTTTTAGAGTCTTAGCAACCACATTGTTAGACGTTTCATAAGTTCGTCAAACTTGTACAAAGCTGATTGAGAAACTTATAAGCACTCATGTTGCATTAAACGAGAGTCCTAGAAACGCGTTGTTAGATGTTTCATTAATTCGTCAAACTTGTACAAAGCTCATTGAGACACTTATAAGAACTCATGTTGAAAGAAACTTGGTTTATAGTCCTAGAAACCGTGTTGTTAGATGTTTCATAAGTTCGTCAAACTAGTACAAAGCTCATTGAGACACTTATAAGCACTCATGTTGCATGAAACTTAGTTTAGATTCCTAGAAACCGCGTTGTTAGATGTTTCATAAGTTCGTAAAACTTGTACAAAGCTCATTGAGACACTTATAAGAACTCATGTTGCCTGAAACTGTTGGATTTTGGAGAGAATAGTGTATAGATCCGAGTTGGTTAGACTCGGATCTTGAGTGTATAGAAGCAAAGCAAGTGATGCTTTGTTCTTGAGTGTATAGAGAGAGTGTATTGTGTTTAGAAGAATGAGAGATTAAGAGCAAAGCTATTAGCTTGGTCTTTGAGAGATTTAGTGTTTAGAGTAGTGTATGAGAGATTTCGGATTGAGAGAGAATAAGAACAAGAGAGAGAATCATGCAAGTAGTATTAGGAAGAGAGGATAAAACCTCCTTAACATTACAAAGCACATACATGAGGCATTTATAGCCAAAATAGGCATATAGCCGTTATAGAGAAGGAATGAGACATTTTGAATATTTAAACTCATGGAACACTTCTCCATAATATAGTCATGTGACATAGTCGACTACATGTATCAACTACATTGTGATGTAGTCGACTATATGTCGCCAACGGCTCTATTTCAAACGGCTATAAATGAAACACTCCTTTGTCCTTCGGTCCATAACTCTAACGGCTCTTTAGTCTTCAGATGTAGTCGACTACATGACTCAACTATATGTATCAACTACATTGTGATGTAGTCGACTACACGCCTCACCTATACTTTTCCTCTCTTGATGTATCTTGATCTAATGTCTTTGTAGGTTATCATTAGTCTTAATACTCCCCCTCAAGCTTAACCATGGGCTAAGATTGGACATTGCTAAACAAACCTCATTTAAACCCTTAGTAAGCAAAACCACTTGGGATAAAAGCATTACTAAGGGAAAAAGAGTGTAAGTCTTTGCAATAGGGGTCTTCTTAATCTTGGCCTTGATCTTCTTGACTTGGCCGAAACTCCCCCTTAAGATAGAACCGGTTTGATCTTCTTGACTTTGCCGTGTTCTTCAATAAGGGTTCTATGAACTCCTTTCAACAAGCTTCTTTGATCTTCTCGGCTTGTTGTTAGGATCTTGGATGCGTTCTTTGATTTGGGAAGTGACGCTTCTTCCTTGTTGACATGAGACCTTCTTGTTCTTCATATGTTTGACTTGTTCTTCACGGCTTGTTCTTCACAAGCTTCAATGTGAGACTTGACAAGAAGCATAGTGACTTCCTTTCCTTCTCTTTTGTTTCTTCTTTGAGACTTTCTTCTTGCCTTTGGTCTACCACTCCTTTGAACCTTCAAAGATCCAAGGAAATTAAGACTTAGTAAAGACAATTTGGATAAGGATAAGCTTAATCTAAAGTCAATTTAGAACATTGATTTAAGCAATTCCTTTTAGCAAGTGATTGACCATAGACTTAAACAAGATAATGAGGTTTAGTTCTAGTCTAATAATTCCTATTAAGTATGTTAAAGAGAGGGTTTAGGGACAACCTTTAGTTTGTAGAGGAATGACTTGTCCTTGTAGTCGCATCTAGGTTTGAGCTTTGGCTTCTTCTTGAAGTCTTGCTTCCTTCTTTGTGCGATTGGAACAAGGATTTGTCGGAGTATTTTGGCTTTATCTCTTGATAGATGCATAAGCCGAGTAACAAGATTAGGCCTTGCACTTGGTAGTTGCTTTGGCCGATAGTGAGTAGAGCCGATTGGTCATGTTGATTCATCGGTCTCTTTCTAGAACATGAGTGGCTCGGTTTAGTCTTTGCCATGTACTTGGCCGAGCCTAGTGTTGATGGAGTGGTTCGTTCTTGTCATTGCTAGAGACATAGCCGAGCCACACGATGATGATGATGATGGTCTTGATTCTTGTAGAGGCTTGACCGAATGATTGACTAGAGCTCTTTACATCTTGGGATACTTTTGCATTCTCCAAGTGTATTTAGCCAAATGATGGTTCTTCTTTGCTTCAAAGTGACTTTGGCCTTGTATCTTGTTGGTACTTAAGCCGAGATGGATTGGTAGATTGTGGAGGCTTCGTCCTTCTTGGTACTTTAGCCGAGAGTGAGAGATTTGTATTGACTTCGTCCTTCTTGGTACTTTAGTCAATACTTAGCCGGATTGGTGGTAGTGGCAGCTTAGTCCTTCTTGATACTTTGGCCGAGTTTGTTGGTGGTTGAGTGGAGGTCTTTGACTTGCTAGATCTTGACCAAATGTTGATGATAAGATGGATCGGCTTGCTCTTGTAGAAGATTTGGCCGAGTGATGATGAATTGAGTTGACCTTGATCGTTGAAGGATCTTTGACCAATGCATTGGTGACCTTGTCTTTGCTAGAGACTTTGGTCAAGTGTCAAGTGATGGACATTGGTGGCTTTAGCTCTTGGTAGATGGTTTGCCGAGTGATTAGCTTCCATTTGATAATGATGAGTTGTGTGATTTAACACTTCTTCTCCCCCCTTCATGATTAAGATGGAAGGCATGAACTATTTCCCTTTCTCGGCTTTGTTCTTCACAAGCTTCATGAGAAAGGATTCTCATTAATCCTTTGGATACCTTCATGGCTTCTTTCATTCTTCTCTTTACTCCTCTTCTCTTTACTCCTCTTCTCTTTAACACTTCCTTGTTACCTCTTTAGGGGCTTTCATGATGATCTTTTTAAGTCCTTAGACACGATGATCCTACATCATATCAAAGACACAAAATTGATCTTAGTTTCATGAATAACCGGCACAAGATAATAACTTTAAACACTTCACAAACTATTGATCAACCATCCACAAGTACAAGCAAGAAAGCAAGAGAGGGTTAAAGACAATAGTTCAATATGTTCCCTATGCCTTTTGAAAACCCGAGAATATTATGCAATCTAACAAGTTCAAGTTTTGGTCTTATAGTTTTTGAAATTGACAAACAAATTTCTAAGTGATCTAAGGCATATAACAATTTCAAGCACACATGAACACTTAGACAAGTATCTAATAATATAAATAAGGGAGTAAAGAGGGTTTAGAAATGGCCTTTTTAAATGGTAAAGCGGAGAAGTCATTATACTCTCTAGAGCACCTATATTGTTAGTCCATGATAGAGTTTATGACTTTTCTAAGAATATCTCTTGATTGCTTCATACCTACACATAGATAAAGGTTAGGTAGCAAGAGTCTTTTGCTTATGGCTTCTTGCCATAGAGACTTTGAAAGGGACCATGGTCTTTAGTGCACAATGGCGAACCATGATCTTAAAACACACAAACAAGATTCATTGTAACTCGATAGCTTTCATAGCTTAGTTACTCATCTTGTATCATAAACTTAAGTGCACATAGGCGGTTTATGACAACAAACATAGATCATCATTCCATCTTCACCTTATATAGATGTTAATGTAGTGAATCATTTCCCCATAAGTGTAAAATTGGATTCATCATGATTTTTAAAATATCATCTTTTATAAAATCATGGCTCTCTTTTAGACTTATGTTAACCGAGGGACTAAGAGATTCATCAAGCTCACGGTGTTATCAAACACTTGAGGATGTTCGGTTCTCTTTCCTCTAAGAGAGTATCGGATACACAAAGATCTTATATGCTTTATCACAAGCGGATCTTGGTTCCTTACCCTTTGTTAAACCGAAGATCTTTTGGATTAACAAAGGTTTTAAGTTCACTTAGTCTTTCACCAAGATTCAAACCACTTCACCAAACAAGGACTAGTGATTTGGTCTTAGACAAAGACATAAGTGGACCTTGTATCCTAGATCTTTCAAAGACAATGTAGTTGAGTCATGTAGTCGACTATGTCACATGACTACATGACAACTGAGTCGTGGAGATTTAAATTCGGACATGCTTTTAACCGAAACTTTCATGGTATTGGATTCATCAAGGTTCTTTTAGAAGCCATGGTTCTCATCCATTAGTCTTGGGTTAGACAATGACCTTAAAGAACAATACAACCAAAACTATCATGTAGCTAGACCTTGTTGATTTATGCTAACAATGATTGTGTTTTGATTGTCTTGTACTTACCAAGGAAATTGGATTCAACATGTCCTTTTCTCACTAAGAGTTAAGCGGATCATGGTTCACTTTCCAAAGGTCTTGTTCGAAGCATAAAAGGAAAGAGTTTTGGATTCATCAAGCGGCTTTGGACTCATAAGAGTGAGCACACAAGGTTCACATTCTTTTGACTCGCAAGGTTCAAGCTTTGGTCTTGAATCCTTGTTCATTGTCTAAAAGCCGAAGTCATTGAGATCTTGGATTCATCAAGGTTCCTTTGAACTCATAAGAGTAAGGAAACCATGGTTCTCATCCATAACATTCGGTTTACTCAAGATCTTGATAGGATTTGGATTCAACAAGCTCTCTTTATCTCATATGAGTAAAGGGAAACTTGGTTCTCTTCCTTGAGATCTAATTCAGGTTTTGATCTTGATTAGTCTCGGATCTAGAGTTAACTAAACACACAAAGAAGAAAAGAGGGGATTCAGATTCATCAAGCTCTTACATTCATAGGAGCAAAGTAGCTTGGTTCTCTTCCTCCTCAAGAACTAAGCTTGCGGATTAGCCTAGGTAGAAGGAGCTTCATGCTCTGATACCATGTTGGATTTTGGAGAGAATAGTGTGTAGATCCGAGTTGGTTAGACTCGGATCTTGAGTGTATAGAAGCAAAGCAAGTGATGATTTGTTCTTGAGTGTATAGAGAGAGTGTATTGTGTTTAGAAGAATGAGAGATTAAGAGCAAAGCTATTAGCTTGGTCTTTGAGAGATTTAGTGTTTAGAGTAGTGTATGAGAGATTTCGGATAGAGAGAGAATAAGAACAAGAGAGAGAATCATGTAAGTAGTATTAGCAAGAGAGGAAAAAACCTCCTTAACATTACAAAGCACATACATGAGGCATTTATAGCCAAAATAGGCATATAGCCGTTATAGAGAGGGAAGGAGACATTTTGAATATTTAAACTCATGGAACACTTCTCCATAATATAGTCATGTGACATAGTCGACTACATGTATCAACTACATTGTGATGTAGTCGACTATATGTCTCCAACGGCTCTATTTCAAACGGCTATAAAGGAAACACTCATTTGTCCTTCGGGCCATAACTCTAACGGCTCTTTAGTCTTCAGATGTAGTCGACTACATGACTCAACTATATGTATCAACTACATTGTGATGTAGTCGACAACACGCCTCACCTATACTTTTCCTCTCTTGATGTATCTTGATCTAATGCCTTTGTAGATTATCATTAGTCTTAATAGAAACTTGGTTTAGAGTTCTAGAAACCACGTTGTAAGATGTTTCATAAGTTCGTCAAACTAGTACAAAGCTCATTGAGACACTTATAAGCACTCATGTTGCATGACACTTCGTTTAGAGTCTTAGAAACCGCGTTGTTAGATGTTTCATGAGTTCGTCAAACTTGTACAAAGCTCATTAAGACACTTATAAGCACTCATGTTGCATAAAACTTGGTTTAGAGTCCTAGAAACGCGTTGTTAGATGTTTCATAAGTTCGTCAAACATGTACTAAGCTCATTGAAACACTTATAAGCACTCATGTTGCATAAAACTTGGTTTAGAGTCCTAGCAACCAGATTGTTAGACGTTTCATAAGTTCGTCAAATTTGTACAAAGCTCATTGAGACACTTTATAAGCACTCATGTTGCATGAAACTTGGTTTAGAGTACTAGAAACCGCGTTGTAAGATGTTTCATAAGTTCGTCAAACTAGTACAAAGCTCATTGAGACACTTATAAGCACTCATGTTGCTTGAAACTTCGTTTAGAGTCCTAGAAACCGCGTTGTTAGATGTTTCATAAGTTCGTCAAACTTGTACAAAGCTCATTAAGACACTTATAAGCACTCATGTTCCATGAAACTTAGTTTAGAGTCCTAGAAACCGCGTTGTTAGATGTTTCATAAGTTCGTTGAACTTGTACAAAGCTCATTGAGACACTTATAAGCACTCATGTTGCATGAAACTTGGTTTAGAGTCCTAGAAACCGCGTTGTTAGATGTTTCATAAGTTCGTCGAACTAGTACAAAGCTCATTGAGACACTTATAAGCACTCATGTTGCATGAAACTTGGTTTAGAGCCCTAGAAACGAGTTGTTAGATGTTTCTTAAGTTTGTCAATCTTGTACAAAGCTCATTGAGACACTTATAAGCACTCATGTTGCTTGAAACTTGGTTAAGAGTCCTAGAAACGAGTTGTTAGATGTTTCATAAGTTCGTCAAACTAGTACAAAGCTCATTGAGACACTTATAAGCACTCATGTTGCATGCCACTTCGTTTAGAGTCTTAGAAACCGCTTTGTTAGATGTTTCATAAGTTCGTCAAACTTGTACAAAGCTCATTGAGACACTTATAAACACTAATGTTGCATAAAACTTGGTTTAGAGTCCTAGAAACGCGTTGATAGATGTTTCATAATTCATCAAACTTGAACAAAGCTCATTGAGACACTTATAAGAACTCATATTGAAAGAAACTGAGTTTAGAGTCCTACAAACTGCGTTGTTAGATGTTTCATAAGTTCGTCAAACTAGTACAAAGCTCATTAATACACTTATAAGTACTCATGTTGCATGAAACTTAGTTTAGAGTCCTAGAAACCGCGTTGTTAGATGTTTCATAAGTTCGTCGAACTTGTACAAAGCTCATTGAGACACTTTTAAGCACTCATATTTCATGAAACTTGGTTTAGAGTCCTAGAAACCGCGTTGTAAGATGTTTCATAAGTTCGTCAAACTACTACAAAGTTCATTGAGACACTTATAAGCCCTCATGTTGCATGACACTTCGTTTAGAGTCTTAGAAACCGCGTTGTTAGATGTTTCATAAGTTCGTAAAACTAGTACAAAGCTCATTGAAACACTTATAAGCACTCATGTTGCATGACACTTAGTTTAGAGTCCTAGAAATCGCGTTGTTAGATGTTTCATAAGTTTGTCAAACTAGTACAAAGTTCATTGAGACACTTATAAGCACTCATGTTGCATGACACTTCGTTTAGAGTCTTAGAAACCGCGTTGTTAGATGTTTCATAAGTTCGTCAAACTTGTACAAATCTCATTGAGACATTTATAAGCACTCATGTTGCATAAAACTTGGTTTAGAGTCTTAGAAACGCGTTGTTAGATGTTTCATAAGTTCGTCAAACTTGTACAAAGCTCATTGAGACACTTATAAGCACTCATGTTGCATAAAACTTGGTTTAGAGTCCTAGCAACCACATTGTTAGACGTTTCATAAGTTCGTCAAACTAGTACAAAGCTCATTGAGACACTTATAAGCATTCATGTTGCATGAAACTTAGTTTAGAGTCCTAGAAACGGCATTGTTAGATGTTTCATAAGTTCGTCGAACTTGTACAAAGTTCATTGAGACACTTATAAGCACTAATGTTACATGAAACTTGGTTTAGTGTCCTAGAAACGCCTTGTTAGATGTATCATTAATTCGTCAAACTTGTACAAAGCTCATTGAGACACTTATAAGAACTCATGTTGAAAGAAACTTGGTTTAGAGTCCTAGAAACCGCGTTGTTAGATGTTTCATAAGTTCGTCAAACTAATACAAAGCTCATTGAGACACTTATAAGCACTCATGTTGCATGAAACTAAGTTTAGAGTCCTAGAAACCGCGTTGTTAGATGTTTCATAAGTTCGTCACACTTGTACAAAGCTCATTGAAACACTTATAAGCACTCATGTTGCATGAAACTTGGTTTAGAGTCCTAGAAACCGCGTTGTAAGATGTTTCATAAGTTCGTCAAACTAGTACAAAGCTCATTGAGACACTTATAAGTACTCTTGTTGCATGACACTTCGATTAGAATCTTAGAAACCGCGTTGTTAGATGTTTCATAAGTTCGTCAAACTTGTACAAAGCTCATTGAGATACTTATAAGCACTCATGTTGCATAAAACTTGGTTTAGAGTCCTAAAAACGCGTTGTTAGATGTTTCATAAGTTCGTCAAACTTGTATAAAGCTCATTGAAACACTTATAAGCACTCATATTGCATAAAACTTGGTTTAGAGTCCTAGCAACCACATTGTTAGCCGTTTCAGAAGTTCGTCAAACTTGTACAAAGCTGATTGAGAAACTTATAAGCACTCATGTTGCCTGAAAATTGGTTTAGAGTCCTAGAAACGCGTTGTTAGATGTTTCATTAGTTCGTCAAACTTGTACAAAGCTCATTGCGACACTTATAAGAACTCATGTTGAAAGAAACTTGGTTTAGAGTCCTAGAAACCGCGTTGTTAGATGTTTCATAAGTTCGTCAAACTAGTACAAAGCTCATTGAGATACTTTCAAGCACTTATGTTGCATGAAACTTAGTTTAGACTCCTAGAAACGGCATTGTTAGATGTTTCATAAGTTCGTCACACTTGTACAAAGATCATTGAGACACTTATAAGCACTCATGTTGCATGAAACTTGGTTTAGAGTCCTAGAAACCGCGTTGTAAGATGTTTCATAAATTTGTCGAACAAGTACAAAGCTCATTGAGACACTTATAAGTACTCATGTTGCATGACACTTCGTTTAGAGTCTTAGAAACCGGGTTGTTAAATGTTTCATAAGTTCGTCAAACTTGTACAAAGCTCATTGAGACACTTATAAGCACTCATGTTGCATAAAACTTGGTTTAGAGTCCTAGAAACGCGTTGTTAGATGTTTCATAAGTTCGTCAAACTTGTACAAAGCTCATTGAAACACTTATAAGCACTCATGTTGCATAATACTTGGTTTAGAGTCCTAGCAACCACATTGTTAGAAGTTTCATAAGTTCGTCATACTTGTACAAAGCTGATTGAGAAACTTATAAGCACTCATGTTGCATTAAACTTGGTTTAGAATCCTAGAAACCGCGTTGTTAGATGTTTCATTAGTTCGTCAAACTTGTACAAAGCTCATTGAGACACTTATAAGCACTAATGTTTCATAAAACTTGGTTTAGAGTCCTAGAAACGCGTTGTTAGATGTTTCATAAGTTCGTCAAACTTCTACATAAAGCTCATTGAGACACTTATAAGCACTCATGTTGCATGAAACTTGGTTTAGAGTCCTAGAAACCGCGTTGTTAGATGTTTCACAAGTTCGTCAAACTAGTACAAAGCTCATTGAAACACTTATAAGCACTCATGTTCCATGAAACTTAGTTTAGAGTCCTAGAAACCGCGTTGTTAGATGTTTCATAAGTTCGTTGAACTTGTACAAAGCTCATTGAGACACTTATAAGCACCCATGTTGCATGAAACTGGTTTAGAGTCCTAGAAACCGCGTTGTTAGATGTTTCATAAGTTCGTCGAACTAGTACAAAGCTCATTGAGACACTTATAAGCACTCATGTTGCATGAAACTTGGTTTAGAGTCCTTGAAACGAGTTGTTAGATGTTTCATAAGTTCGTCAAACTTGTACAAAGCTCATTGAGACACTTTTAAGCACTCATGTTGCATGAAACTTGGTTCAGAGTCCTAGAAACCGCGTTGTAAGATGTTTCATAAGTTCGTCAAACTAGAACAAAGCTCATTGAGACACTTATAAGCACTCATGTTGCATGACACTTCGTTTAGAGTCTTAGAAACCGCGTTGTTAGATGTTTTATAAGTTCGTAAAACTAGTACAAAGCTCATTGAGACACTTATAAGCACTCATGTTGCATGAAACTTAGTTTAGAGTCCTAGAAATCGCGTTGTTAGATGTTTCATAAGTTTGTCGAACTTGTACAGAGCTCATTGAGACACTTATAAGCACTCATGTTGAAAGAAACTTGGTTTAGAGTCCTAGAAACCGCGTTGTAAGATGTTTCATAAGTTCGTCAAACTTGTACAAAGCTCATTGAGACACTTATAAGCACTCATGTTCCATGATACTTCGTTTAGAGTCTTAGAAACCGCGTTGTTAGATGTTTCATAAGTTCGTCAAACTTGTACAAAGCTCATTGAGACACTTATAAGCACTCATGTTGCATAAAACTTTGTTTAGAGTCCTAGCAACCACATTGTTAGACGTTTCATAAGTTCGTCAAACTAGTACAAAGCTCATTGAGACACTTATAAGCACTCATGTTGCATGAAACTTAGTTTAGAGTCCTAGAAACGGCATTGTTAGATGTTTCATAAGTTCGTCGAACTTGTACAAAGTTCATTGAGACACTTATAAGCACTCATGTTGCATGAAACTTGGTTTAGAGTCCTAGAACCGCATTGTAAGATGTTTCACAAGTTCATAAACTAGTACAAAGCTCATTGAGACACTTATAAGCACTCATGTTGCATGACACTTCGTTTAGAGTCTTAGAAACCGCGTTGTTAGATGTTTCATAAGTTTGTCAAACTTGTACAAAGCTCATTGAGACATTTATAAGCACTCATGTTGCATAAAACTTGGTTTAGAGTCTTAGAAACGCGTTGTTAGATGTTTCATAAGTTCGTCAAACTTGTACAAAGCTCATTGAGACACTTATAAGCACTCATGTTGCATAAAACTTGGTTTAGAGTCCTAGCAACCACATTGTTAGACGTTTCATAAGTTCGTCAAACTTGTACAAAGCTCATTGAGACACTTATAAGCACTCATGTTGCATGAAACTTAGTTTAGTTTCCTAGAAACGGCATTGTTAGATGTATCATTAATTCGTCAAACTTGTACAAAGCTCATTGAGACACTTATAAGAACTCATGTTGAAAGAAACTTGGTTTAGAGTCCTAGAAACCGCGTTGTTAGATGTTTCATAAGTTCATCAAACTAGTACAAAGCTCATTGAGACACTTATAAGCACTCATGTTGCATGAAACTAAGTTTAGAGTCCTAGAAACCGCGTTGTTAGATGTTTCATAAGTTCGTCACACTTGTACAAAGCTCATTGAAACACTTATAAGCCCTCATGTTGCATGAAACTTGGTTTAGAGTCCTAGAAACCGCGTTGTAAGATGTTTCATAAGTTCGTCAAACTAGTACAAAGCTCATTGAGACACTTATAAGTACTCTTGTTGCATGACACTTCGTTTAGAGTCTTAGAAACCGCGTTGTTAGATGTTTCATAAGTTCGTCAAACTTGTACAAAGCTCATTGAGACACTTATAAGCACTCATGTAGCATAAAACTTGGTTTAGAGTCCTAAAAACGCGTTGTTAGATGTTTTATAAGTTCGTAAAACTTGTATAAAGCTCATTGAAACACTTATAAGCACTCATGTTGCATAAAACTTGGTTTAGAGTCCTAGCAACCACATTGTTAGACGTTTCATAAGTTCGTCAAACTTGTACAAAGCTGATTGAGAAACTTATAAGCCCTCATGTTGCATGAAACTTGGTTTAGAGTCCTAGAAACGCGTTGTTAGATGTTTCATTAGTTCGTCAAACTTGTACAAAGCTCATTGAGACACTTATAAGAACTCATGTGGAAAGAAACTTGGTTTAGAGTCCTAGAAACCGCGTTGTTAGATGTTTCATAAGTTCGTCACACTTGTACAAAGCTCATTGAGACACTTATAAGCACTCATGTTGCATGAAACTTGGTTTAGAGTCCTAGAAACCGCGTTGTAAGATGTTTCATAAATTTGTCGATTAAGTACAAAGCTCATTGAGACACTTATAAGTACTCATGTTGCATGACACTTCGTTTAGAGTCTTAGAAACCGGGTTGTTAAATGTTTCATAAGTTCGTCACACTTGTACAAAGCTCATTGAGACACTTATAAGCACTCATGTTGCATAAAACTTGGTTTAGAGTCCTAGAAACGCGTTGTTAGATGTTTCATAAGTTCGTCAAACTTGTACAAAGCTCATTGAAACACTTATAAGCACTCATGTTGCATAAAACTTGGTTTAGAGTCCTAGCAACCACATTGTTAGACGTTTCATAAGTTCGTCAAATTTGTACAAAGCTCATTGAGACACTTATAAGCACTCATGTTGCATGAAACTTGGTTTAGAGTACTAGAAACCGCGTTGTAAGATGTTTCATAAGTTCATTAAACTAGTACAAAGCTCATTGAGAAACTTATAAGCACTCATGTTGCATGAAACTTCGTTTAGAGTCCTAGAAACCGCGTTGTTAGATGTTTCATAAGTTCGTCAAACTTGTACAAAGCTCATTGAGACACTTATAAGCACTCATGTTCCATCCTAGAAACCGCGTTGTTAGATGTTTCATAAGTTCGTTGAACTTGTACAAAGCTCATTGAGACACTTATAAGCACTCATGTTGCATGAAACTTGGTTTAGAGTCCTAGAAACCGCGTTGTTAGATGTTTCATAAGTTCGTCGAACTAGTACAAAGCTCATTGAGACACTTATAAGCACTCATGTTGCATGAAACTTGGTTTAGAGCCCTAGAAACGAGTTGTTAGATGTTTCTTAAGTTCGTCAAACTTATACAAAGCTCATTGAGACACTTATAAGCACTCATGTTGCATGAAACTTGGTTTAGAGTCCTAGAAACGAGTTGTTAGTTGTTTCATAAGTTCGTCAAACTAGTACAAAGCTCATTGAGACACTTATAAGCACTCATGTTGCATGCCACTTCGTATAGTGTCTTAGAAACCGCTTTGTTAGATGTTTCATAAGTTCGTCAAACTTCTACAAAGCTCATTGAGACACTTATAAGCACTCTTGTTGCATAAAACTTGGATTAGAGTCCTAGCAACCACATTGTTAGACGTTTCATAAGTTCGTCAAACTTGTACAAAGCTGATAGAGACACTTATAAGCACTCATGTTGCATGAAACTTGGTTTAGAGTCCTAGAAACGCGTTATTAGATGTTTCATTAGTTTGTCAAACTTGTACAAAGCTCATTGAGACACTTATAAGCACTCATGTTGCATGAAACTTGGTTTAGAGTCCTACAAACCGCGTTGTTAGATGTTTAACAAGTTCGTCAAACTAGTACAAAGCTCATTGAAACACTTATAAGCACACATGTTCCATGAAACTTAGTTTAGAGTCCTAGAAACCGCGTTGTCAGATGTTTCATAAGTTCGTTGAACTTGTACAAAGCTCATTGAGACACTTTTAAGCACTCATGTTGCATGAAACTTGTTTTAGAGTTCTAGAAACCGCGTTGTTAGATGTTTCATAAGTTCGTCGAACTAGTACAAAGCTCATTGAGACACTTATAAGCACTCATGTTGCATGAAACTTGGTTTAGGGTCCTAGAAACGAGTTGTTAGATGTTTCATAAGTTTGTCAAACTTGTACAAAGCTCATTGAGACACTTTTAAGCACTCATGTTGCGTGAAACTTGGTTTAGAGTCCTAGAAACCGCGTTGTAAGATGTTTCATAAGTTCGTCAAACTAGTACAAAGCTCATTGAGACTCTTATCAGCACTCATGTTGCATGAAACTGATGTGATCATAGAGCCGAAGCCGGGAACGGACATCGGCATCGACCACGACGGCTTCGACATCGGCATCGATCGCGTCGACACCGAACACAACGGCATCGACCACATCGACATCGGCATCGACCACATCGACATCGGCATCGACCACATCGACATCGGCATCGACCACCTCGACATCGACCATACCGGCGCCCGACCATCGCGGACCGAGGAATCAAAAGGAGCAATTACGCGATCCAAAGCTAGGGAGTTAGCCAAAAACATTCAAACCACGATGATGGAGGAGGATGAAGCAGCCAAGAGCTACTTCAACGTTTTCAGCACGACAATCCGATCAAGACCAAGCTATGAAAGCTAAGCGGACTAGGTGTCTCGCTTGGCACTCTTTTTCCCACCGGGTTTTAACGAGGCCAAGAAGAACACCACGTCGTCCCTTAGTGATCATAGTTTGAAGAGCGTAAGAGACGAGGCGCTTAACACTACTCGTCGTTTTATCCGTTTGCAATTTCCTTTTTATCTTTGTACGCGATTTCCTTTTTGCGGATTTCCTTTTTGCAATTTCCTTTTTGTCTTTGCGCAACCCTAACGAGGAGAAGCAACTTGTGTTTTCCCTATAAAAGGGGTTGCGCCGCACAATGTGTTAGTCGGTCAAAACTTTTACAAAACTCTTCTTTGTTGCGACTCCTCCTTGCTCGGCGAACGGGCACGAATCTCTTCCAAGCTTCACGCTTACAAGAGCTTCTTCTATCCATCAAGCGAGATATCATCCCTTGCTTGAGTCGTTCATATTCCATCCTCACGTTCCTCCCCACCCATCCGCTGCTCCGTTCTTGACTTGTAATCCGCATCCACCTCCGCCCACACTACTCATCCACCGTCGTTCTTGCTTAGCCTTACCCGGAGGAGAGATCCGCCTGGTGGGATCCTATCATCTGGTATCAGAGCCGCCTCTGTACCAAAAGGCTGAGTCGTTCCTTCCCTTTTGTCTTTTCAAAGTATCACAATCTCGAACTTTGTTTGTTTGAACCCGTCGTTGTTTGGCATAGGATTGTTGCTAGTATAAACAAGTTATGTGTTGATCTTTGTGTTCTTGATGTTTGTCAACTTGCGGCGGTAGTAATAGGTTTAGATCTTTGAAACCTAATCGCATCTTTCAAAACGTGTTATTGCGATTTCCTTTTTGCTAAAACGCTCGTTTTACTTAAAACATAACGATTTCCTTTTTTCTTTCAAGCCGTGTCCTTGTTTTCCTTTCTTGTTTATCACGCGTGTATCCTTGTGTGTGTGCGGCGTAGAGTTCTATTTGTTGGCTATTTTGTGAACTACTTACTGCTAGTTACTTGTCTGTGTAACAGGTACCATGGCCCTATCACCGGAGGCGCTCGATGACCTCAAGAAACTTATAGCAGCCCAAGTCACCGAGGCCATGACCCAACTACTTCCCCAACAAATTTCTCAACAGCTCACCTTGGAACGTGAGAAACAAGCTAGGGAGGCCCCCAGGGCAACCTCGGATTCTGAGGGTGGGTCAACGCCAACTCCCTCCGATGCCATGCGGATTTGCAAAGGCAAAGGCGTTGCCGGTACATCTAGACTCCAGGCAATCCGCAACCTCCGTCCAACCAACGCAGCCAAAGAGCAGAGGGTACCACGGCAACGGGAACACGGCGAGCCGAGCGAACCAGAGGACGAGCTCCCGGGCATAGGACACACACGCCTCACGCCGACCTACCCAAACCATAGCCGGGCAACGCGTCTACATCGGCTCTAGCGATGAGTATTATGGCGTCAACGTCTCGGACCGTAGTAGGCGAAGCCGGAGGCGTGAGAGACGAGACAAAGACGACCCAAGAGACTCGGAGAACCAACAACTGAAGCATATCAAGGCCAAGTTCCCCGCCTTTCTCGGCAAGAATGACCCGGAGGCCTACCTTGACCGGGAACGGAAGATGGAGTCCGGCTTCTTGTGCCACGATACCTACGCCTCCAACAAGGTAAAGATAGCGGTCTCCGAATTCGGTGAGTATGCACTCCTGTGGTGGGATCAGCTCGCACTACCCGGAACCGCCATAATGAGCTACCCATCACCACATGGCACCAACTTACTACCCACATGAGAAAAAGGTTTGTGCCGAGTCATTACCACGGGGAAGTACTAAACAAGGCGAGAAAACTCACCCAAGGGTCCACCACGGTCCGAGACTACTTTCAAGAGATGGAAACTCTCCTTATCCGAGCCGGTCTAGAGGAAGATGAGGAAGTGACCATGGCACGGTTCATCGGTGGACTCGGCCGAGACATTCGGGACAAAGTGGAGCTCCGGACCTATGTTGACCTTGAGGAACTTGTGCACAAGGCCGAACTAGTGGAGACCCAGAACAAGAGAAGATACGCTAAACCTAGCTTCCCCTCCACGCCAAGCAAACCCAAGGACTTTACACCTTCTCGGCCACCTTTCTCTAAGGACATCAAGCCTACCACCACGGTTAAGGAAGAGGTCAAGTATGATCCTAAGAGCGAAGCAACGCCTCCTCCAGCAACGTTAGGTGTTTTAGGTGCCAAGGTATGGGCCACTACTCAAGGGATTGTCCCAATAAGAAGGTATTCATGATTCTGGACAATGGAGAAGTAGTGCCCCAAGAGTCCGATTCTGACCCCGAAGAAGAGGAAGAGGAAGTAGCTGCCATTGGGGAGATGCTTGGTTGCACGGAGAACCTTGAGCGTACAGAACCAACCGGAGGAACTAGTACAAAGAGACCACCTATTTCACACCCGGTGCATTGTGAAGGGCAAGGTGTGTAGTCTCATCATAGACGGTGGAAGTTGTACTAATGCAGCTAGCGAAACCATGGTTCAGAAATTGAGCATAGAAACCTTGTCCCATCCGCGCCCATACAAGCTGCAATGGTTGAATGAAAGTGGTGCCTTAACGGTAACTCGCCAAGTCCGATTATCCTTTTCCATTGGCAAGTATGAGGATGAGGTTCTTTGCGATGTGATACCCATGTGCTCCAGCCACATACTGTTGGGTAGACCGTGGCAATCCGACCGTAGAGTATTCCATGACGGTTACACCAACAAGCACTCCTTTGAGTTCAAGGGCCGGAAAATCATCCTTGCTCCCCTCACGCCAAGTGAAGTGTACCAAGATCAGCTCTATCTCAAGCTCAAGGAGGAGAAAGAGCATGCACCCACGCCAACCGCCAACCTTTACATCAACCAAAAAGAAGTTTCTCGGATCCTCACTTTAAATACGTCTATCTTGTTGTTTATATATAAGGAGAGCCTTGTTAGTACTAACCCTCCACAGGATCTTCCTAGTGATTTTGCCCAGCTGTTGCGGGACTATAGTGACGTTTTTCCTCGGGAGATACCACCTGGCTTGCCACCGATCCGAGGCATTGAGCACCAAATTGACCTAGTCCCTGGCTCGGCGCTTCCAAACCGACCCGCCTATAGGACTAATCCGGTGGAGACCAAGGAACTACAGAAACAAGTTGAGGAACTAATGAGCAAAGGCCATATCCGAGAAAGCATGAGTCCATGTGCGGTGCCCGTGCTGCTTGTGCCCAAGAAGGACGGATCATGGCGCATGTGTGTTGACTGCCGAGCCATCAACAACATCACGGTGAAGTATCGCCACCCTATTCCTAGATTAGATGACATGTTAGACGAATTGTGTGGTTCTAACGTGTTCTCTAAGATTGATCTTAAGAGTGGTTACCATCAGATTAGGATGAAGGAGGGTGACGAGTGGAAAACGGCATTCAAAACCAAACAAGGACTATATGAGTGGCTTGTTATGCCCTTCGGCCTTACTAATGCGCCTAGCACTTTTATGAGACTAATGAACCATGTTTTGAGGTCTTTTATAGGTGTCTTCGTGGTGGTGTATTTCGATGATATCTTAATCTTCAGCCGGAGCCTAGACGAGCACATTGCCCATGTCCGAGCCGTACTTGACGTCCTAAGGAAGGAGAACCTTTTTGCTAACATTGATAAGTGTACTTTTTGCACTAAAGAAATTGTTTTCCTAGGTTTTGTTGTGAGTACGAAGGAGTTAGGGTCGATGAAGGGAAGGTCAAGGCAATCAAAGAATGGCCCACACCTACCACCGTAGGAGAAGTCCGGAGCTTCCATGGATTAGCCGGCTTCTATAGGCGCTTCGTCAAAGACTTTAGTACCATTGCGGCCCCTTTAACCGAAGTCATCAAGAAGGACGTTGGCTTCAAGTGGGGAGAGGCACAAGACCAGGCCTTTCGGTGCCTCAAAGAGAAGCTTATCAACTCTCCCTTACTTATGCTTCCTAACTTTTTAAAAACTTTTGAGATTGAGTGCGACGCTTCGGTGTAGGCATCGGTGCGGTTCTTATGCGGGATAACAAGCCCATTGCTTACTTTAGCGAGAAGTTAGGAGGAGCCACATTGAACTACCCCACCTATGATAAAGAGTTGTATGCGTTGGTGAGGGCTTTACAGACGTGGCAACATTACCTATGGCCCAAGGAATTCGTTATCCACACGGACCATGAGTCTCTTAAACACTTAAAGGGACAACAAAAGTTGAACAAGAGGCATGGTCGCTGGATAGAATTCATTGAGACATTTCCCTACGTCATCAAGTACAAGAAAGGTAAGGACAATGTCGTTGCCGACGCATTGTCCGGAGGTATTCTATAATAGCCGAATTAAGATCCAAACTCATAGGTTTTGAATTGCTCAAAGATTTATATGGTTCGATGCTGATTTTGGAACATATTACTTGAGATGTGCTAAATTTGCCTTTGAGAGTTATTATAGACAGGACGGCTACTTGTTTTTCCACCATCGGTTGTGCATACCCGGCGGATCGGTGAGAGAGCTGCTTGTCCGAGAAGCTCACGGAGGAGGACTGGCCGGACACTTCGGCGTTATGAAAACACTTGCCGGCCTCCAAGCCTATTTCTATTGGCCGAACATGAAGAAAGATGTAGAGAAAGTATGTTCGAGATGTGCGACATGTAAGCATGCCAAGAGTAAGGTGCAACCTCACGGTTTGTACACTCCCTTACCCATTCCCTCTCACCCTTGGACAGATATTTCGATGGATTTTGTTGTCGGCTTACCTCGAACCAGGAATGGTAGAGATTCTATCTTCGTAGTGGTTGACAGGTTTAGCAAGATGGCACACTTCATAGCTTGTCACAAGACCGATGATGCCGTCAAGGTAGCCAATCTATTCTTCGGAGAAGTGGTGAGACTACATGGGATGCCTAGCGTTATTGTTTCGGATCGGGACACCAAGTTCTTAAGCCATTTTTGGCGAACCTTGTGGGCAAAGCTAGGGACCAAGTTGTCCTTCTCCACCACCTGCCACCCCCAAACCGATGGGCAAACCGAAGTGGTGAACCGTTCGTTATCAACGTTACTTAGAACCTTGGTGAAAAGCAACATCAAGTCTTGGGAGGAATGTCTACCCCACGTGGAGTTCGCTTATAACCACGCTAAGCATTCTACTACTTCCTTTTCTCCTTTTGAATTAGTTTACGGATTCAATCCGATGTCTCCTTTAGATTTAATTGCATTACCTTTGAGTGAGGTATCCAGCCTAGATGGCAAGAGGAAAGCCGAGCAGGTTAAGAAGCTACACGAGAAGGCTAGAGAGAACATAGAGAAGAAGACAAAGCGAGTACGTCGAGCAAGCCAACAAGGGCCGAAGAAAGGTGGTTTTTGAAGAAGGCGATCTCGTTTGGGTACACCGAGGAAGGAGCGGTTCCCAGCCGAGAGGAAGTCTAAGCTCATGCCAAGGATAGACGGTCCATTCCAAGTCGCTAAACGAATCAACGACAATGCCTATAAAATTGATCTCCGAGGTAAGTATTCCATTTCGGACTCGTTTAATGTTTCTGATTTGTCTCCGTATGTTGCGATTCGGATTTGAGGACAAATCCTTTTCAAGAGGGAGGGGATGATGTGATCATAGAGCCGAAGCCGGGAACGGACATCGGCATCGACCACGACGGCTTCGACATCGGCATCGATCGCGTCGACACCGAACACAACGGCATCGACCACATCGACATCGGCATCGACCACATCGACATCGGCATCGACCACATCGACATCGGCATCGACCACCTCGACATCGACCATACCGGCGCCCGACCATCGCGGACCGAGGAATCAAAAGGAGCAATTACGCGATCCAAAGCTAGGGAGTTAGCCAAAAACATTCAAACCACGATGATGGAGGAGGATGAAGCAGCCAAGAGCTACTTCAACGTTTTCGGCACGACAATCCGATCAAGACCAAGCTATGAAAGCTAAGCGGACTAGGTGTCTCGCTTGGCACTCTTTTTCCCACCGGGTTTTAACGAGGCCAAGAAGAACACCACGTCGTCCCTTAGTGATCATAGTTTGAAGAGCGTAAGAGACGAGGCGCTTAACACTACTCGTCGTTTTATCCGTTTGCAATTTCCTTTTTATCTTTGTACGCGATTTCCTTTTTGCGGATTTCCTTTTTGCAATTTCCTTTTTGTCTTTGCGCAACCCTAACGAGGAGAAGCAACTTGTGTTTTCCCTATAAAAGGGGTTGCGCCGCACAATGTGTTAGTCGGTCAAAACTTTTACAAAACTCTTCTTTGTTGCGACTCCTCCTTGCTCGGCGAACGGGCACGAATCTCTTCCAAGCTTCACGCTTACAAGAGCTTCTTCTATCCATCAAGCGAGATATCATCCCTTGCTTGAGTCGTTCATATTCCATCCTCACGTTCCTCCCCACCCATCCGCTGCTCCGTTCTTGACTTGTAATCCGCATCCACCTCCGCCCACACTACTCATCCACCGTCGTTCTTGCTTAGCCTTACCCGGAGGAGAGATCCGCCTGGTGGGATCCTATCAGAAACTTGGTTTAGAGCCCTAGAAACGAGTTGTTAGATGTTTCTTAAGTTCGTCAAACTTATACAAAGCTCATTGAGACACTTATAAGCACTCATGTTGCATGAAACTTGGTTTAGAGTACTAGAAACGAGTTGTTAGTTGTTCCATAAGTTCGTCAAACTAGTACAAAGCTCATTGAGACACTTATAAGTGTTGGAATTTAAGAGAGTATAGAAGAGATTGTAGAGAATAAGTGTTTGGGAGATTAGGAGAATGAGATATTAGGAGCAAAGCTATTAGCTTGGTCCTTGAGAGATTAGTGTGTAGTATGTGTGTGTGGGAGATTTCGGTTCTAGATAGAATAAGAACAAGAACAAGAGAGAGTATTATTTTGTATTGGAGAAGAGAGCTTGAAGCTCCTTAGAGATTACAATGTCGACCACAAGGTATTTATAGAGGATAACAATGGCTTGTAGCCTATTAGGTATAAGGGAGAGAGAGAGAGAAAGCCTTGGGTCTTGACTTAATTTGAATTCAAACCAAGGCTTGGGTGGCGTGTAGGAGACAAGGCTGTGACTAGTCACTATCCAAGACCACATTTGGTTTTGTGTAAAGCCTTCCAATTCTGCACCTGTCGCTATCCGTCTCGGTCTTGCTTCCGGTTTGTGCCTATAGTCTTGTAATGACTATATCTCTCAATGGTTAGCTCCTTTCAACATGATTCCTTCTTCAAACCTTCTTGTCTTGATCTCCTCTTTGTAACCGTTACCATATTAAGGGTAACCGTGTTGCTTCCTTATACTCTTAACTCATAACCCTTCTTGTCTTAGCCTTGTTGCACAAGCCTCTTTGGTATTTCGACCTAATGCCCTTTTTGGGTTAACCATTAGTCTCAATACTCCCCCTCAAGCTTAGCATTGTGGAACGCTAAGATTGGACATTGACCAACAAACCTCATTAAAACCTTGGTGAGTAAACCACATGGGAAAAACCTCACCGAAGGAAAAAGAGTGTAAGTTAGTTCAATGAGGGGTCTTGATCATCTAGGCCATAAGTCTTCTTGACTTGGCCGGAGCTCCCCCCAAAGATAGAACCGGTCTTGATCTTGCCTTTGCCGTGTTCTTCTTTGTGGTTTCTTGGATACTCAGCACTTCTCTTGTCTTGGTGGTGAGTTCTTTGATTCTTGATTTGGTCTTCACGGTTTGTTCTTCACAAACTTTGATGTGAGACTTTGAGCCGAACATGAACATGATGACTCCCTTTCCTTCTCTTTGCTTCTTCTTTGAACTTCCTTCTTATCTTTGGTCTCTTACTCCTTTGAACCTTCAAAGATTCAAGTGAATTTAGACTTTAGATTAAGCATGATTATTCGAATTAGTTCTAGTTTTATGATTCTAAATAAGAAGCTAAGAGAGGGATTAGGGACATCCTTTAGTTCGTAGTGGAATGACTTGTCCTTGTAGCCGCATCTAGGTTTTGAGCTTTGGCTTCTTCTTGAAGTCTTTGCTTTCTTCTTTGTGCGGTTGGAACAAGGATTTGTCGGAGTATTTTGGCTTATCTATTGATAGATGCATAAGCCGAGAAACAAGATTAGGCCTTGCAATTGGTAGTTGCTTTGGCCGATAGTGAGTAGAGTCGATTGGTCATGTTGATTCATCGGTCTCTTTCTAGGACATGAATGGCTCGGTTTAGTCTTTGCCATGTACTTGGCCGAGCCTAGTGTTGATGATGATGAAGGTCTTGCTTCTTGTAGAGGCTTGACCGAACGATGATGATAAGATGGTTTGGCCTTCTCCTTTGTAAGGATTTGGCCGAGAGTGAATTGGTTTGGCGTCTTGGGAGATGCTTTAACCGGAGAATGGTGACCTTGTCTTTGCTACGGACTTTGGTCAAGTGATGGTCTTTGTCTTTGCTAGGGACTTGACCGAATATTAGGTGGATTGACTCGGCTTTGTCTTGTGAATACTTGGCCGAGATGTAACAATGATTGGTGACCCTGCCTTTGCTAGGGACTTTGGTCAAGAGATGGTCTTTGTCTTTGCCAAGGACTTGACCGGTTGATGATGGTCTTTGTCTTGTTAAGGACTTGACCGAAGATTAATGGGTTGCCTCGGCTTTGTCTTGTGAATACTTGGCCGAGATGTAACTTGATGGCTTTAGCTCTTTGCTAGATGCTTTTGGCCACAATGATGATAGTGATTGGCTTCCATTTGATCATGATGAGATGTGTGTTCTAACACTTCTTCTCCCCCCATCTTGATTAATCATGGAAGTAAATGAACTCTCCTCCTTTCTCGGCTTTGTTCTTCACAAGCTTCTTTGAGAAAGAGGTTTCTCATCTTTTCCTTTTGGACACCATTCATGGTTCTTTCATTCTTCTCTTTACTTCTTTTCTCTTTAGCACTTCTTTGTCATCTCTTTATGCTTAGGGTCTTTCATGATGATCTCTTTTAGTCTTTAGAAATGATGATCCTACATCATACCAAAGACAAAATTTATTTAGTTTCATGACTAACCGGCACAAGATAATAACTCTTAACATTTCACAAACTATTGATCAACCATTCACAAGTACAAGCAAGAATACATGGGAGGATTTAAGACATTAGTTCAATATGTTCCCTAAGCCTTTTTAATAAATCCGAGAGTATTATGCATCTTGACAAGTTCTAGTTTTAGTCTTATAGTTTTGAAATTGACAATCCACTTTAACTAATGATCTAAGGCATATATATTTATAATGAAGCAAAAGGATTACTTAAATTAGTATCTAACAATATAAGTAAAGAGAGTAAAGAGTTTTAGAAATGGCCCTTTTTATAGTTCCTTGGATAGATGGTCGTAAGGAGAAGTCATTGTACTCTTTAGAGCATCTTAACCGATTAGTCTATCATAGAGTTTATGGCTTCCCTTATAAGGATTCTCCATTGTTTATTACCTACACATAAGTAAGGATTAGCCACAAGAGAGTTTTGAATATGGCTCCTTGCCATTTAGACTTTAAAGGGACCATGGTCTTAAGAGCACAAAGGCGGACCATGATCTTAGAAACACACAAACAAGATTCATTGTAACTTGAATGCTTTCATAGCTAGTTACTCATCTTGTATCATAAACTTAGATGCCTATAGGCGGTTTATGACATAAAACATAGATCATCATTCCAATTTTATCTTATGTAGATGTTAAAGTAATGAATCATTTCCCCATAAGTCCAAAATTGGATTCATCATGACCTTTAAAGTATCACCTTTTAAGTAGTCATGGATCTCTTTTAAACTTATGTTAGCCGAGGTTTTGAAGGATTCATCAAGCTCTTGGTGTTCATTGTTGGAATTTAAGAGAGTATAGAAGAGATTGTAGAGAATAAGTGTTTGGGAGATTAGGAGAATGAGAGATTAGGAGCAAAGCTATTAGCTTGGTCCTTGAGAGATTAGTGTGTAGTATGTGTGTGTGGGAGATTTCGGTTCTAGATAGAATAAGAACAAGAACAAGAGAGAGTATTATTTTGTATTGGAGAAGAGAGCTTGAAGCTCCTTAGAGATTACAATGTCGACCACAAGGTATTTATAGAGGATAACAATGGCTTGTAGCCTATTAGGTATAAGGGAGAGAGAGAGAGAAAGCCTTGGGTCTTGACTTAATTTGAATTCAAACCAAGGCTTGGGTGGCGTGTAGGAGACAAGGCTGTGACTAGTCACTATCCAAGACCACATTTGGTTTTGTGTAAAGCCTTCCAATTCTGCACCTGTCGCTATCCGTCTCGGTCTTGCTTCCGGTTTGTGCCTATAGTCTTGTAATGACTATATCTCTCAATGGTTAGCTCCTTTCAACATGATTCCTTCTTCAAACCTTCTTGTCTTGATCTCCTCTTTGTAACCGTTACCATATTAAGGGTAACCGTGTTGCTTCCTTATACTCTTAACTCATAACCCTTCTTGTCTTAGCCTTGTTGCACAAGCCTCTTTGGTATTTCGACCTAATGCCCTTTTTGGGTTAACCATTAGTCTCAATACTCCCCCTCAAGCTTAGCATTGTGGAACGCTAAGATTGGACATTGACCAACAAACCTCATTAAAACCTTGGTGAGTAAACCACATGGGAAAAACCTCACCGAAGGAAAAAGAGTGTAAGTTAGTTCAATGAGGGGTCTTGATCATCTAGGCCATAAGTCTTCTTGACTTGGCCGGAGCTCCCCCAAAGATAGAACCGGTCTTGATCTTGCCTTTGCCGTGTTCTTCTTTGTGGTTTCTTGGATACTCAGCACTTCTCTTGTCTTGGTGGTGAGTTCTTTGATTCTTGATTTGGTCTTCACGGTTTGTTCTTCACAAACTTTGATGTGAGACTTTGAGCCGAACATGAACATGATGACTCCCTTTCCTTCTCTTTGCTTCTTCTTTGAACTTCCTTCTTATCTTTGGTCTCTTACTCCTTTGAACCTTCAAAGATTCAAGTGAATTTAGACTTTAGATTAAGCATGATTATTCGAATTAGTTCTAGTTTTATGATTCTAAATAAGAAGCTAAGAGAGGGATTAGGGACATCCTTTAGTTCGTAGTGGAATGACTTGTCCTTGTAGCCGCATCTAGGTTTTGAGCTTTGGCTTCTTCTTGAAGTCTTTGCTTTCTTCTTTGTGCGGTTGGAACAAGGATTTGTCGGAGTATTTTGGCTTATCTATTGATAGATGCATAAGCCGAGAAACAAGATTAGGCCTTGCAATTGGTAGTTGCTTTGGCCGATAGTGAGTAGAGCCGATTGGTCATGTTGATTCATCGGTCTCTTTCTAGGACATGAATGGCTCGGTTTAGTCTTTGCCATGTACTTGGCCGAGCCTAGTGTTGATGATGATGAAGGTCTTGCTTCTTGTAGAGGCTTGACCGAACGATGATGATAAGATGGTTTGGCCTTCTCCTTTGTAAGGATTTGGCCGAGAGTGAATTGGTTTGGCGTCTTGGGAGATGCTTTAACCGGAGAATGGTGACCTTGTCTTTGCTACGGACTTTGGTCAAGTGATGGTCTTTGTCTTTGCTAGGGACTTGACCGAATATTAGGTGGATTGACTCGGCTTTGTCTTGTGAATACTTGGCCGAGATGTAACAATGATTGGTGACCCTGCCTTTGCTAGGGACTTTGGTCAAGAGATGGTCTTTGTCTTTGCCAAGGACTTGACCGGTTGATGATGGTCTTTGTCTTGTTAAGGACTTGACCGAAGATTAATGGGTTGCCTCGGCTTTGTCTTGTGAATACTTGGCCGAGATGTAACTTGATGGCTTTAGCTCTTTGCTAGATGCTTTTGGCCACAATGATGATAGTGATTGGCTTCCATTTGATCATGATGAGATGTGTGTTCTAACACTTCTTCTCCCCCCATCTTGATTAATCATGGAAGTAAATGAACTCTCCTCCTTTCTCGGCTTTGTTCTTCACAAGCTTCTTTGAGAAAGAGGTTTCTCATCTTTTCCTTTTGGACACCATTCATGGTTCTTTCATTCTTCTCTTTACTTCTTTTCTCTTTAGCACTTCTTTGTCATCTCTTTATGCTTAGGGTCTTTCATGATGATCTCTTTTAGTCTTTAGAAATGATGATCCTACATCATACCAAAGACAAAATTTATTTAGTTTCATGACTAACCGGCACAAGATAATAACTCTTAACATTTCACAAACTATTGATCAACCATTCACAAGTACAAGCAAGAATACATGGGAGGATTTAAGACATTAGTTCAATATGTTCCCTAAGCCTTTTTAATAAATCCGAGAGTATTATGCATCTTGACAAGTTCTAGTTTTAGTCTTATAGTTTTGAAATTGACAATCCACTTTAACTAATGATCTAAGGCATATATATTTATAATGAAGCAAAAGGATTACTTAAATTAGTATCTAACAATATAAGTAAAGAGAGTAAAGAGTTTTAGAAATGGCCCTTTTTATAGTTCCTTGGATAGATGGTCGTAAGGAGAAGTCATTGTACTCTTTAGAGAATCTTAACCGATTAGTCTATCATAGAGTTTATGGCTTCCCTTATAAGGATTCTCCATTGTTTATTACCTACACATAAGTAAGGATTAGCCACAAGAGAGTTTTGAATATGGCTCCTTGCCATTTAGACTTTAAAGGGACCATGGTCTTAAGAGCACAAAGGCGGACCATGATCTTAGAAACACACAAACAAGATTCATTGTAACTTGAATGCTTTCATAGCTAGTTACTCATCTTGTATCATAAACTTAGATGCCTATAGGCGGTTTATGACATAAAACATAGATCATCATTCCAATTTTATCTTATGTAGATGTTAAAGTAATGAATCATTTCCCCATAAGTCCAAAATTGGATTCATCATGACCTTTAAAGTATCACCTTTTAAGTAGTCATGGATCTCTTTTAAACTTATGTTAGCCGAGGTTTTGAAGGATTCATCAAGCTCTTGGTGTTCATAACACTTAATAAGCTCGGTTCACTTCCCAAGTCTCAAATCACTTCACTAAACAAAGACTAGTGATTTAAGACTTTAGCAAGAGACAAGACTTGGATATTATAGTGGGGTATGAAGAGGATAAAGAGTATAGAGTTTACAACCGATTCCTTAATGATCTAAAGATCTTTAGGACTCAAGATTAACTACTAATCTATTTATCTCCCTCTTGTGTTTCCACTTACACAACCGCCACTACTCATCTTCATCGTCTTGGAGATTTAAATTCGGACCAAATGAGCATATGTTCTTTAAAACTTTTGAAAAACATCATATGCTCAAAACATGCTTTTAAACCGAAACTTTGTGGTATGGGATTCATCAAATGCTCTTTTAGAAGCCATGATTCTCATCCATTAGTCTTGGGTTAGACAATGACCTTAAAGAACAATACAACCAAAACTATCATGTAGCTAGATCTTGTTGATTTATGCTAACAATGATTGTATTTTGATTGTCTTGTTCTTACCAAGGAAATTGGATTCAACATGTCCTTTACTCACTAAGAGTTAAGCGGATCATGGTTCACTTTCCAAAGGTCTTGTTTAAAGCATAAAACAAAAGGAAAGAGTTTTGGATTCAACAAGTTGTTTTTGCCTTATAAGAAAAACACCAAGGTTCACTTACCCTTTTAGCTCTCAAGATTCAAGCTTTGAGCTTTGATATCTTGGTCCTTGCCTAATGCCAAAGTTAAATGATACTTGGATTCATCAAGGTTCCTTTATACTCACAAGAGTGAGGAATCCATGGTTCTCTATCTTTAACTTTCAGCCATCCATAGACTTTTAAAGATACAACATAATCATAACCTTGTTTTTAAACATGTAGCTAGATCTTAAAGATCCAATCTTTCCATGAACCGATTATGATTAATGTGTTCTTAGAAAGGTTTTACCAAGATCTATGAATCTATACTATATGATAAAGAAGGGAGTTTGGATTCAACATGTTATTGTTCTCAAAAGAGACAATACACAAGGATCTCTTACTCTTTTAGCTCACAAGTTCCAAGCTTTGATGCTTTGGATACTTGTTCATAGCCTAAGTGCCTAAGTTAGAAGATTCTTGGATTCATCAAGGTTCCTTAAACTCATATAAGTAAGAAATCCATGGTTCTCAATCTCTAACTTTCGGCCTAGACAAAGATCTTAAAGAACAACACAACCAAAAACATCATGTAGCTAGATTTTAATCTATGCTCACCATGATTCGGTTTTGATTGGATTGTTCTTGAAAGGAACTTGGATTCAACATGTCTCTTCACTCATTTAAGAGAGAAAGAGGTCATGGTTCTCTTCCTAAGAGGAGCATTGATTCACCAAGACCTTAAGTGTTTTACCACATGGATCTTGGTCATTCTTTTCCTCCTCTAGATCTTTGTGTTTATAAGAAGAAATAAGAGGGTGCGGAATTAAAACTAAAGGAGAGGAGCATATGCTCTGATACCATGTTGGAATTTAAGAGAGTATAGAAGAGATTGTAGAGAATAAGTGTTTGGGAGATTAGGAGAATGAGAGATTAGGAGCAAAGCTATTAGCTTGGTCCTTGAGAGATTAGTGTGTAGTATGTGTGTGTGGGAGATTTCGGTTCTAGATAGAATAAGAACAAGAACAAGAGAGAGTATTATTTTGTATTGGAGAAGAGAGCTTGAAGCTCCTTAGAGATTACAATGTCGACCACAAGGTATTTATAGAGGATAACAATGGCTTGTAGCCTATTAGGTATAAGGGAGAGAGAGAGAGAAAGCCTTGGGTCTTGACTTAATTTGAATTCAAACCAAGGCTTGGGTGGCGTGTAGGAGACAAGGCTGTGACTAGTCACTATCCAAGACCACATTTGGTTTTGTGTAAAGCCTTCCAATTCTGCACCTGTCGCTATCCGTCTCGGTCTTGCTTCCGGTTTGTGCCTATAGTCTTGTAATGACTATATCTCTCAATGGTTAGCTCCTTTCAACATGATTCCTTCTTCAAACCTTCTTGTCTTGATCTCCTCTTTGTAACCGTTACCATATTAAGGGTAACCGTGTTGCTTCCTTATACTCTTAACTCATAACCCTTCTTGTCTTAGCCTTGTTGCACAAGCCTCTTTGGTATTTCGACCTAATGCCCTTTTTGGGTTAACCATTAGTCTCAATATTCATAACACTTAATAAGCTCGGTTCACTTCCCAAGTCTCAAATCACTTCACTAAACAAAGACTAGTGATTTAAGACTTTAGCAAGAGACAAGACTTGGATATTATAGTGGGGTATGAAGAGGATAAAGAGTATAGAGTTTACAACCGATTCCTTAATGATCTAAAGATCTTTAGGACTCAAGATTAACTACTAATCTATTTATCTCCCTCTTGTGTTTCCACTTACACAACCGCCACTACTCATCTTCATCGTCTTGGAGATTTAAATTCGGACCAAATGAGCATATGTTCTTTAAAACTTTTGAAAAACATCATATGCTCAAAACATGCTTTTAAACCGAAACTTTGTGGTATGGGATTCATCAAATGCTCTTTTAGAAGCCATGATTCTCATCCATTAGTCTTGGGTTAGACAATGACCTTAAAGAACAATACAACCAAAACTATCATGTAGCTAGATCTTGTTGATTTATGCTAACAATGATTGTATTTTGATTGTCTTGTTCTTACCAAGGAAATTGGATTCAACATGTCCTTTACTCACTAAGAGTTAAGCGGATCATGGTTCACTTTCCAAAGGTCTTGTTTAAAGCATAAAACAAAAGGAAAGAGTTTTGGATTCAACAAGTTGTTTTTGCCTTATAAGAAAAACACCAAGGTTCACTTACCCTTTTAGCTCTCAAGATTCAAGCTTTGAGCTTTGATATCTTGGTCCTTGCCTAATGCCAAAGTTAAATGATACTTGGATTCATCAAGGTTCCTTTATACTCACAAGAGTGAGGAATCCATGGTTCTCTATCTTTAACTTTCAGCCATCCATAGACTTTTAAAGATACAACATAATCATAACCTTGTTTTTAAACATGTAGCTAGATCTTAAAGATCCAATCTTTCCATGAACCGATTATGATTAATGTGTTCTTAGAAAGGTTTTACCAAGATCTATGAATCTATACTATATGATAAAGAAGGGAGTTTGGATTCAACATGTTATTGTTCTCAAAAGAGACAATACACAAGGATCTCTTACTCTTTTAGCTCACAAGTTCCAAGCTTTGATGCTTTGGATACTTGTTCATAGCCTAAGTGCCTAAGTTAGAAGATTCTTGGATTCATCAAGGTTCCTTAAACTCATATAAGTAAGAAATCCATGGTTCTCAATCTCTAACTTTCGGCCTAGACAAAGATCTTAAAGAACAACACAACCAAAAACATCATGTAGCTAGATTTTAATCTATGCTCACCATGATTCGGTTTTGATTGGATTGTTCTTGAAAGGAACTTGGATTCAACATGTCTCTTCACTCATTTAAGAGAGAAAGAGGTCATGGTTCTCTTCCTAAGAGGAGCATTGATTCACCAAGACCTTAAGTGTTTTACCACATGGATCTTGGTCATTCTTTTCCTCCTCTAGATCTTTGTGTTTATAAGAAGAAATAAGAGGGTGCGGAATTAAAACTAAAGGAGAGGAGCATATGCTCTGATACCATGTTGGAATTTAAGAGAGTATAGAAGAGATTGTAGAGAATAAGTGTTTGGGAGATTAGGAGAATGAGATATTAGGAGCAAAGCTATTAGCTTGGTCCTTGAGAGATTAGTGTGTAGTATGTGTGTGTGGGAGATTTCGGTTCTAGATAGAATAAGAACAAGAACAAGAGAGAGTATTATTTTGTATTGGAGAAGAGAGCTTGAAGCTCCTTAGAGATTACAATGTCGACCACAAGGTATTTATAGAGGATAACAATGGCTTGTAGCCTATTAGGTATAAGGGAGAGAGAGAGAGAAAGCCTTGGGTCTTGACTTAATTTGAATTCAAACCAAGGCTTGGGTGGCGTGTAGGAGACAAGGCTGTGACTAGTCACTATCCAAGACCACATTTGGTTTTGTGTAAAGCCTTCCAATTCTGCACCTGTCGCTATCCGTCTCGGTCTTGCTTCCGGTTTGTGCCTATAGTCTTGTAATGACTATATCTCTCAATGGTTAGCTCCTTTCAACATGATTCCTTCTTCAAACCTTCTTGTCTTGATCTCCTCTTTGTAACCGTTACCATATTAAGGGTAACCGTGTTGCTTCCTTATACTCTTAACTCATAACCCTTCTTGTCTTAGCCTTGTTGCACAAGCCTCTTTGGTATTTCGACCTAATGCCCTTTTTGGGTTAACCATTAGTCTCAATAATAAGCACTCATGTTCCATGAAACTTAGTTTAGAGTCCTAGAAACCGCGTTGTTAGATGTTTCATAAGTTCGTCAAACTTGTACAAAGCTCATTGAGACACTTATAAGCACTCATGTTGCATGAAACTTCGTTTAGAGTCCTAGAAACCGCGTTGTTAGATGTTTCATAAGTTCGTCAAACTTGTACAAAGCTCATTGAGACACTTATAAGCACTCATGTTCCATGAAACTTAGTTTAGAGTCCTAGAAACCGCGTTGTTAGATGTTTCATAAGTTCGTTGAACTTGTACAAAGCTCATTGAGACACTTATAATCACTCATGTTGCATGAAACTTGGTTTAGAGTCCTAGAAACCGCGTTGTTAGATGTTTCATAAGTTCGTTGAACTTGTACAAAGCTCATTGAGACACTTATAATCACTCATGTTGAATGAAACTTGGTTTAGAGTCCTAGAAACCGCGTTGTTAGATGTTTCATAAGTTCGTCGAACTAGTACAAAGCTCATTGAGACACTTATAAGCACTCATGTTGCATGAAACTTGGTTTAGAGCCCTAGAAACGAGTTGTTAGATGTTTCTTAAGTTCGTCAAACTTATACAAAGCTCATTGAGACACTTATAAGCACTCATGTTGCATGAAACTTGGTTTAGAGTCCTAGAAACGAGTTGTTAGTTGTTTCATAAGTTCGTCAAACTAGTACAAAGCTCATTGAGACACTTATAAGCACTCATGTTGCATGCCACTTCGTATAGTGTCTTAGAAACCGCTTTGTTAGATGTTTCATAAGTTTGTCAAACTTGTACAAAGCTCATTGAGACACTTATAAGCACTAATGTTGCATAAAACTTGGTTTAGAGTCCTAGAAACGCGTTGTTAGATGTTTCATAAGTTCGTCAAACTTCTACAAAGCTCATTGAGACACTTATAAGCACTCTTGTTGCATAAAACTTGGATTAGAGTCCTAGCAACCACATTGTTAGACGTTTCATAAGTTCGTCAAACTTGTACAAAGCTGATAGAGACACTTATAAGCACTCATGTTGCATGAAACTTGGTTTAGAGTCCTAGAAACGCGTTATTAGATGTTTAACAAGTTCGTCAAACTAGTACAAAGCTCATTGAAACACTTATAAGCACTCATGTTCCATGAAACTTAGTTTAGAGTCCTAGAAACCGCGTTGTTAGATGTTTCATAAGTTCGTTGAACTTGTACAAAGCTCATTGAGACAATTATAAGCACTCATGTTGCATGAAACTTGGTTTAGAGTCCTAGAAACCGCGTTGTTAGATGTTTCATAAGTTCGTCGAACTAGTACAAAGCTCATTGAGACACTTATAAGCACTCATGTTGCATGAAACTTGGTTTAGAGTCCTAGAAACGAGTTGTTAGATGTTTCATAAGTTTGTCAAACTTGTACAAAGCTCATTGAGACACTTTTAAGCACTCATGTTGCATGAAATTTGGTTTAGAGTCCTAGAAACCGCTTTGTAAGATGTTTCATAAGTTCGTCAAACTAGTACAAAGCTCATTGAGACACTTATAAGCACTCATGTTGCATGACAATTCGTTTAGAGTCTTAGAAACCGCGTTGTTAGATGTTTCATAAGTTCGTAAAACTAGTACAAAGCTCATTGAGACACTTATAAGCACTCATGTTGCATGAAACTTAGTTTAGAGTCCTAGAAATCGCGTTTTTAGATGTTTCATAAGTTTGTCGAACTTGTACAAAGCTCAGTGAGACACTTATAAGCACTCATGTTGAAAGAAACTTGGTTTAGAGTTCTAGAAACCGCGTTGTAAGATGTTTCATAAGTTCGTCAAACTAGTACAAAGCTCATTGAGACACTTATAAGCACTCATGTTGCATGACACTTCGTTTAGAGTCTTAGAAACCGCGTTGTTAGATGTTTCATAAGTTCGTCAAACTTGTACAAAACTCTTTGAGACACTTATAAGCACTCATGTTGCATGAAACTTGGTTTAGAGTCCTAGAAACACGTTGTTAGATGTTTCACAAGTTCGTCAAACTTGTACAAATGTCATTGAGACACTTAAAATCACTCATGTTGCATAAAAATTGGTTTAGAGTCCTAGAAACCACATTGTTAGACGTTTCATAAGTTCGTCAAACTTGTACAAAGCTGATAGAGACAGTTATAAGCACTCATGTTGCATGAAACTTGGTTTAGAGTCCTAGAAACGAGTTGTTAGATGTTTCATTAGTTCGTCAAACTTGTACAAAGCTCATTGAGACACTTATAAGAACTCATGTTGAAAGAGTCCTAAAAACCGCATTGTAAGATGTTTCACAAGTTCATCAAAGTAGTACAAAGCTTATTGAGACACTTATAAGCACTCATGTTGCATGACACTTCGTTTAGAGTCTTAGAAACCGCGTTGTTAGATGTTTCATAAGTTCGTCAAACTTGTACAAAGCTCATTGAGACATTTATAAGCACTCATGTTGCATAAAACTTGGTTTAGAGTCTTAGAAACACGTTGTTAGTTGTTTCATATGTTCGTCAAACTTGTACAAAGCTCATTGAGACACTTATAAGCACTCATGTTGCATAAAACTTGGTTTAGGGTCCTAGCAACCACATTGTTAGACGTTTCATAAGTTCGTCAAACTAGTACAAAGCTCATTGAGACACTTATAAGCACTCATGTTGCATGAAACTTAGTTTAGAGTCCTAGAAACGGCATTGTTAGATGTTTCATAAGTTCGTCGAACTTGTACAAAGTTCATTGAGACACTTATAAGCACTCATGTTACATGAAACTTGGTTTAGTGTCCTAGAAACGCCTTGTTAGATGTATCATTAATTCGTCAAACTTGTACAAAGCTCATTGAGACACTTATAAGAACTCATGTTGAAAGAAACTTGGTTTAGAGTCCTAGAAACCGCGTTGTTAGATGTTTCATAAGTTCGTCAAACTAGTACAAAGCTCATTGAGACACTTATAAGCACTCATGTTGCTTGAAACTAAGTTTAGAGTCATAGAAACCGCGTTGTTAGATGTTTCATAAGTTCGTCACACTTGTACAAAGCTCATTGAAACACTTATAAGCAATCATGTTGCATGAAACTTGGTTTAGAGTCCTAGAAACCGCGTTGTAAGATGTTTCATAAGTTCGTCAAACTAGTACAAAGCTCATTGAGACACTTATAAGCACTCATGTTGCATGACACTTCGTTTATAGTCTTAGAAACCGCGTTGTTAGATGTTTCATAAGTTCGTCAAACTTGTACAAAACTCATTGAGACACTTATAAGCACTCATGTTGCATGAAACTTGGTTTAGAGTCCTAGAAACGCGTTGTTAGATTTTTCACAAGTTCGTCAAACTTGTACAAATGTCATTGAGACACTTATAAGCACTCATGTTGCATAAAAATTGGTTTAGAGTCCTAGAAACCACATTGTTAGACGTTTCATAAGTTCGTCAAACTTGTACAAAGCTGATAGAGACAGTTATAAGCACTCATGTTGCATGAAACTTGGTTTAGAGTCCTAGAAACGAGTTGTTAGATGTTTCATTAGTTCGTCAAACTTGTACAAAGCTCATTGAGACACTTATAAGAACTCATGTTGAAAGAGTCCTAAAAACCGCATTTTAAGATGTTTCACAAGTTCATCAAACTAGTACAAAGCTCATTGAGACACTTATAAGCACTCATGTTGCATGACACTTCGTTTAGAGTCTTAGAAACCGCGTTGTTAGATGTTTCATAAGTTTGTCAAACTTGTACAAAGCTCATTGAGACATTTATAAGCACTCATGTTGCATAAACCTTGGTTTAGAGTCTTAGAAACACGTTGTTAGTTGTTTCATATGTTCGTCAAACTTGTACAAAGCTCATTGAGACACTTATAAGCACTCATGTTGCATAAAACTTGGTTTAGAGTCCCAGCAACCACATTGTTAGACGTTTCATAAGTTCGTCAAACTAGTACAAAGCTCATTGAGACACTTATAAGCACTCATGTTGCATGAAACTTAGTTTAGAGTCCTAGAAACGGCATTGTTAGATGTTTCATAAGTTCGTCGAACTTGTACAAAGTTCATTGAGACACTTATAAGCACTCATGTTACATGAAACTTGGTTTAGTGTCCTAGAAACGCCTTGTTAGATGTATCATTAATTCGTCAAACTTGTACAAAGCTCATTGAGACACTTATAAGAACTCATGTTGAAAGAAACTTGGTTTAGAGTCCTAGAAACCGCGTTGTTAGATGTTTCATAAGTTCGTCAAACTAGTACAAAGCTCATTGAGACACTTATAAACACTCATGTTGCATGAAACTAAGTTTAGAGTCATAGAAACCGCGTTGTTAGATGTTTCATAAGTTCGTCACACTTGTACAAAGCTCATTGAAACACTTATAAGCAATCATGTTGCATGAAACTTGGTTTAGAGTCCTAGAAACCGCG
Source organism: Cochlearia excelsa (assembly GCA_963556525.1). Lineage (NCBI taxonomy): Eukaryota > Viridiplantae > Streptophyta > Magnoliopsida > Brassicales > Brassicaceae > Cochlearia > Cochlearia excelsa. Next base: position 28,529,000 of record OY748327.1, on the reverse strand, counting down.
TTGTAAGATGTTTCATAAGTTCGTCAAACTAGTACAAAGCTCATTGAGACACTTATAAGTACTCTTGTTGCATGACACTTCGTTTAGAGTCTTAGAAACCGCGTTGTTAGATGTTTCATAAGTTCGTCAAACTTGTAAAAAGCTCATTGAGACACTTATAAGCACTCATGTTGCATAAAACTTGGTTTAGAGTCCTAAAAACGCGTTGTTAGATGTTTCATAAGTTCGTCAAACTAGTATAAAGCTCATTGAAACACTTATAAGCACTCATGTTGCATAAAACTTGGTTTAGAGTCCTAGCAACCACATTGTTAGACGTTTCATAAGTTCGTCAAACTTGTACAAAAGCTGATTGAGAAACTTATAAGCACTCATGTTGCATGAAACTTGGTTTAGAGTCCTAGAAACGCGTTGTTAGATTTTCATTAGTTCGTCAAACTTGTACAAAGCTCATTGAGACACTTATAAGAACTCATGTTGAAAGAAACTTGGTTTAGAGTCCTAGAAACCGCGTTGTTAGATGTTTCATAAGTTCGTCAAACTAGTACAAAGCTCATTGAGACACTTGTAAGAATTCATGTTGCATGAAACTTAGTTTAGACTCCTAGAAACGGCATTATTAGATGTTTCATAAATTCGTCACACTTGTACAAAGCTCATTGAGACACTTATAATCACTCATGTTGCATGAAACTTGGTTTAGGGTCCTAGAAACAGCGTTGTAAGATGTTTCATAAATTTGTCGAACTAGTACAAAGCTCATTGAGACACTTATAAGTACTCATGTTGCATGACACTTCGTTTAGATTCTTAGAAACCGCGTTGTTAGATGTTTCATAAGTTCGTCAAACTTGTACAAAGCTCATTGAGACACTTATAAGCACTCATGTTGCATAAAACTTGGTTTAGAGTCCTAAAAACGCGTTGTTAGATGTTTCATAAGTTCGTCAAACTTGTATAAAGCTCATTTAAACACTTATAAGCACTCATGTTGCATAAAACTTGGTTTAGAGTCCTAGCAACCACATTGTTAGACGTTTCATAAGTTCGTCAAACTTGTACAAAGCTGATTGAGAAACTTATAAGCACTCATGTTGCATTAAACTTGGTTTAGAGTCCTAGAAACGCGTTGTTAGATGTTTCATTAGTTCGTCAAACTTGTACAAAGCTCATTGAGACACTTATAAGAACTCATGTTGAAAGAAACTTGGTTTAGAGTCCTAGAAACCGTGTTGTTAGATGTTTCATAAGTTCGTCAAACTAGTACAAAGCTCATTGAGACACTTATAAGCACTCATGTTGCATGAAACTTGGTTTAGATTCCTAGAAACCGCGTTGTTAGATGTTTCATAAGTTCGTCACACTTGTACAAAGCTCATTGAGACACTTATAAGCACTCATGTTGCATGAAACTTGGTTTAGGGTCCTAGAAACCGCGTTGTAAGATGTTTCATAAATTTGTCGAACTAGTACAAAGCTCATTGAGACACTTATAAGTACTCTTGTTGCATGACACTTCGTTTAGAGTCTTAGAAACCGCGTTGTTAGATGTTTCATAAGTTCGTCAAACTTGTACAAAGCTCATTGAGACACTTATAAGCACTCATGTTGCATAAAACTTGGTTTAGAGTCCTAAAAACGCGTTGTTAGATGTTTCATAAGTTCGTCAAACTTGTATAAAGCTCATTGAAACACTTATAAGCACTCATGTTGCATAAAACTTGGTGTAGAGTCCTAGCAACCACATTGTTAAACGTTTCATAAGTTCGTCAAACTTGTACAAAAGCTGATTGAGAAACTTATAAGCACTCATGTTGCATGAAACTTGGTTTAGAGTCCTAGAAACGCGTTGTTAGATGTTTCATTAGTTCGTCAAACTTGTACAAAGCTCATTGAGACACTTATAAGAACTCATGTTGAAAGAAACTTGGTTTAGAGTCCTAGAAACCGCGTTGTTAGATGTTTCATAAGTTCGTCAAACTAGTAAAAAGCTCATTGAGACACTTGTAAGCATTCATGTTGCATGAAACTTAGTTTAGACTCCTAGAAACGGCATTATTAGATGTTTCATAAGTTCGTCACACTTGTACAAAGCTCATTGAGACACTTATAAGCACTCATGTTGCATGAAACTTGGTTTAGGGTCCTAGAAACCGCGTTGTAAGATGTTTCATAAATTTGTCGAACTAGTACAAAGCTCATTGAGACACTTATAAGTACTCATGTTGCATGACACTTCGTTTAGATTCTTAGAAACCGCGTTGTTAGATGTTTCATAAGTTCGTCAAACTTGTACAAAGCTCATTGAGACACTTATAAGCACTCATGTTGCATAAAACTTGGTTTAGAGTCTTAAAAACGCGTTGTTAGATGTTTCATAAGTTCGTCAAACTTGTATAAAGCTCATTTAAACACTTATAAGCACTCGTGTTGCATAAAACTTGGTTTAGAGTCCTAGCAACCACATTGTTAGACGTTTCATAGTTCGTCAAACTTATAAAAAGCTCATTGAGATACTTATAAGCACTCATGTTGCATGAAACATGGTTTAGAGTCCTAGAAACGCGTTGTTAGATGTTTCATACGTTCGTCAAACTTGTACAAAGCTCATTGAGGAACTTATAAGCTCTCATGTTGCATGAAACTTGGTTTAGAGTCCTAGAAACGAGCTGTTAGATGTTTCGTAAGTTCGTCAAACTTATACTAAACTCATTGAGACACTTATAAGCACTCATGTTGCATGAAACTTGGTTTAGAGTACTAGAAACCGCGTTGTAAGATGTTTCATAAGTTCGTCAAACTAGTACAAAGCTCATTGAGACACTTATAAGCACTCATGTTGCATGAAACTTGGTTTTGAGTCCTAGAAACCGCGTTGTTAGATGTTTCATAAGTTCGTCAAACTTGTACAAAGCTCATTGAGACACTTATAAGCACTCATGTTCCATGAAACTTAGTTTAGAGTCCTAGAAACCGCGTTGTTAGATGTTTCATAAGTTCGTTGAACTTGTACAAAGCTCATTGAGACACTTATAAGCACCCATGTTGCATGAAACTTGGTTTAGAGTCCTAGAAACCGCGTTGTTAGATGTTTCATAAGTTCGTCGAACTAGTACAAAGCTCATTGAGACACTTATAAGCACTCTTGTTGCATGAAACTTGGTTTAGAGCACTAGAAACGAGTTGTTAGATGTTTCTTAAGTTCGTCAAACTTGTACAAAGCTCATTGAGACACTTATAAGCACTCATGTTGCATGAAACTTGGTTTAGAGTCCTAGAAAGGAGTTGTTAGATGTTTCATAAGTTCGTCAAACTAGTACAAAGCTCATTGAGACACTTATAAGCACTCATGTTGCATGCCACTTCGTTTAGAGTCTAAGAAACCGCTTTGTTAGATGTTTCATAAGTTCGTCATACTTGTACAAAGCTCATTGATTCACTTATAAGCACTAATGTGTCATAAAACTTGGTTTAGAGTCCTAGAAACGCGTTGTTAGTGTTAAGACTAATACCATTCATCAAGGTATTTAGTCCGGTTCAAAGGTTACAAGACTTGGAGTGCACGGTTAGCTCGTAAAGGCAAACACAAGACGTATAAGGATGTTACAAGAGGTAACCATGAAGAAGCAAAGGTAGACGAGTGGAAATGTAGGCTCGTCTAAGCATTTCCACGAAGTGTCAAAAATGACCGTACCGCGGTACATAGGGCGCTCGGTAAGTATTTCCGGAGCCCGATATTTTACTTACCGCAATACGGAGATTGCTCGGTAAAAACGCGCTTCCCCGCGGACGGCGCGGCTTTCTCCGGTCAAATTTACTTTTGCGCTTATCTTATCTTTAAACGGCTATATTGTGTTGCCTTTATATAGGTTTGTCTTGTAACTTTGTAAAAACAAGTTTTATGAATCTTTTACCATGAAAGTCGATTAAAACCTCTATTCTATCTATTTTCTATTTCTATTCTCAAGAACACATAAGAACACCGAATACAAATCTACAAAATAGTCTCTTTCTATTCGGCTAAATCTCTCTTATTCTAACATGGTATCAGAGCAATATTGCTCTTGAACCTACTCTTAGCTTCCGCAAATCTCCACTTCTTAATCTTTCATCCTAAAATCTTCTCTTTTGGTCTTGTTCTTCGCGGTTTTCATCAAAAAAAGTTTCGACTTTTCTTCTTTTCCGTGGAGATTTCTCAAAAAGTCCAAAACTTTCTCGTTTCTTAGCTTTGGATCTTATAGATCTGAAGTTTCTCCATCTTAAACTTGAATCCAAACCCAAAGATTCAAGCTTTTCTCTCTCTGTTAAGTCTAAATCACATAAAGTTGCTATCTTTATCTCGGATTTTCCTTAAAGCTTCAAGCTTTCTTGTGTTGGAGGTTAGATCTATCAAAGATCCGAGCTTTTCTACACTAATACTCTCTGTTTTCTCTTGTTTCAAGCAGAAAAACACCATCTTTACCATGGAAGATAAGGAACACTCTAACAAGATTCTTTGTCCGGTAACGTTGAAAGGTATTAATTACCTTCTATGGGCAAGGACCGTGAAGATCGCCTTATGTGGTCGTGGTCTTTGAAACCATATTCTCAAATCTCAAGAGGCGATCTCGGACTCTACTCTCACGGAAGGCGATTCCCTTACTACCGAGGGTAAGTGGTTTCAAGAAGATCAGAAGATCTTAGGGATCATTCAAGGATCTCTTGATCCGGCTATCCTTGAGGCTTACTCCTACTGTGAAAGCGCCAAAGACTTATGGGACACGCTTCAAACGATATATGGCAACATATCCAATCTTAGCCGGGTCTATGAGGTGAAGAAGGCGATAAATGATCTTAATCAAGAAGACATGTAATTCACCAAGCATTTTGGAAGGTTTAGGAGCTTGTGGGCAGAGCTGGAAATGTTGCGGCCAAGTACCATTGATCCAAAAGTTCTCAATGAAAGGAGAGAGCAAGACAAGGTCTTTAGCTTGTTGCTCACGCTGAATGGTAGCTACAAGGATGTGATCAAGCATCTTTTGAGATCTGACAAGCTTCCCAATCTTGAAGAAGTGTGTGCTCAGCTGCAAAGAGAGCAAGGATCCATAGAACTCTTTGGCAACAAGAAAGAGCTGGTCACCGCCAATAAGGTTGCCTACAAGCCAACCACCAAGTCATATGAAGACAGGAGGAGTCTGTTGTGTGATCACTGCAAGAAGAAGGGGCATTCCAAGGAGAAATGTTGGATCCTGAATCCACACCTCAAGCCGGCCAAGTTCAAAGATGCAAAGGCCAACTTCTCCAACGATGATGCAACCGGTCCAAGCAGCTCCACCACAATGAGTCTCAAGGATAAGGAGGATGAATCCACAGCTATGGTGCCTTACACGGATGAGTATGTGAGGAAGTCTGATCTAGATGCAGTCATTAAAGCCCTTAAGGGCTCTGGTATTGACTCCTTTTACTCCCTTAGTGCTCATAACATTGAAAAACCTATTAAGCCTATTATTATTGATTCAGGAGCATCTCATCACATGATTAGCAACAAGAACCTGATTAGTAATGTTAAGCCTGCTCTAGGAAATGTTATCATTGCTAATGGTAGTAGGATTCCTGTAAAAGGTCTAGGTAGTCTTAGAGTGTTTAATAGAGAATTCCAAGCTTTATATATGCCTAGCTTTACCTCCAATTTGATAATTGTTAAACGGATTGCTTGTGATTTAAATTGCAATGTGATTTTCAGTCCTAATGAAGTTATCTTTCAGGATATTGAAAGTAAGAAAGTAATTGGAAAGGGAACTACCAGGGGAGACCTCTACATACTTGACAAAGAAGTGTCAAGCTCTAATCATCCCTCTGCTTTCAATTCTGTCTTGTTAGAAGCTAATAATGTTTTGTGGCATTATAGATTAGGTCATCCTCATGTTAAGGCTTTAAAAACACTTTTGCCAAACGTTTCTTTTGATCATAATAAGTGTGAGTCTTGCATTTTGGGCAAGCACCACAAATCTGTGTTTTCAAACTCTAAAACTATTTATGAAAACTGTTTTGATCTTGTGCATTCAGACGTTTGGTCCTCACCTTGCAAATCTAGAGAAAACCAAGCATATTTTGTGACTTTCATTGATGAAAAATCCAAATATACTTGGCTTACATTGTTACCATCTAAGGATAGGGTGCTAGATGCTTTTAAAAATTTTGAAACATACATTACTAACCAATAAAATGCCAATATAAAATGTTTCAGATCAGACAATGGTGGGGAATACACAAGCAATGCATTCAAAGACACACATGACCAACAAGGGTATACTTCACCAAACAAGCTGCCCATATACTCCTCAACAAAAGGGTGTAGCCGAGAGGAAGAATAGGCACTTGATGGAAGTAACAAGATCCATGATGTTCCACATGAATGTGCCTAAGAGATTTTGGGCTGATGCTGTCTCAACAGCATGCTATCTCATAAACAGAACACCAACACAGATTCTTGAAAACCAATCTCCTTATCAGGTATTGAATAAGTCTAAACCATTTATCAATCATCTAAGAGTGTTTGGTTGTGTGTGCTTTGTATTTGTGCCAGGAGAGCAAAGGAACAAGCTAGATGCAAAGAGCACAAAAGCTATGTTCATTGGCTACTCAAGCACACAGAAAGGGTATAAGTGTTATGTCCCTGAAGCTAGACGTGTCCTTGTCTCAAGGGATGTTAAGTTTATGGAAGGAAAAAGCTACTATGAAGACATTACATGGGAAAGTGTCAAAGACCTACCTGAAGCTGCCACAGATAGAGCTACTAGCCTCAGAAACTTGATGAAGAACTTGGGAATGAATGTCAATGAAGAAACCAGGACATAAATGCCTCCTCATCAAGACTCCCACCTTGATCATGAAGGGGGGAACAATGATGATGCACCAGAACCTCATGAAGATCAAAGGGGTAATGAGGATCAAAGGGAAGAACCTGAAACTCATGAAGAGCATCCAGGAGAACCAGAAGATACTCAAGAGACAGTTCATCAAGAGGTTCATGATCAAGCTGCTCCTATTGTGCTAAGAAGAAGTACCAGGATTAAGCAGCCAAGTTCAAATTGGAAGAACACCAGAGTGTACTTCAACAACAATGCTATAGCTCATCCTATTCAAGTTGTATGTTCCATGGCCAGTTTTCCCAAAGACCATCAAGTTTTCATTGCCAAAATAGACCAACATTGGATTCCAAGAACCTATGAAGAAGCTATTGAGCATGAAGTATGGATCAATGCGGTAAAAGCTGAGAACCAAGCAATGGAGCGTAACCACACATGGGATGAAGCTGATCTTCCTAAAGGAAAGAAGGCAGTAAGCTCAAGATATGTGTTCACCATCAAATACCTGAGCAATGGTAACATTGAGAGGCACAAGGCAAGACTTGTGGCAAGGGGGTTTACACAGACTTATGGTGAAGACTACATGGATACATTTTCTCCTGTTGCTAAGTTACATACGGTGAGAGTAATACTCTCTCTAGCCGTGAACCTTGATTGGGATCTTTGGAAAATGGATGTGAAGAATGCCTTCCTTCAAGGGGAACTATATTGGATGTTTGTTCAAAATATATAATACACTACATAAATAGAGAAATTCTAGTTAAAACATAATTATATATAAATATTTGTTCAAAATATATAATACAAAAAAAAAATCATTCTGCAAAGTTTAAAATTCACTAAACATAAACACAAAACACATAGATAAATACATGATGAAGCTAATGCTTCATCTCTATGCCTCATCTACTTTTTCTTTCTCTTCTCCATCACTAGCCTGTAGCCCCTCTTCCTCTTCATTCTCCTGCTCCTCTTCATCCTTCTCTTCCTCATCATTTGCTATATCAATAGCATTATCAGATTGTGTTGGGTAATTTCTTACTGACCCACCTGGAGTTGTTGCTGGAGTTGTGTTCGACCCTGCGGCATTTGGAGATGGCTGCATTGTTACCGGATCATACCCAAGGTTCGAAGGATCGGCTTCGCATGGCAATGATGCTCTCCATACCAGAATTCATCGTCTGGAAGCTTGACTCCAGTGATCCAACCCTAGTCTCCATTTCGAGATTCCAAACCAGAGAAACCGGAGCAGGCTCTGTTGGGTCCACATCAAGATACTGGCTGCTTCCAATCCCGTAGATATAACCCTTCTTGGGTGGTACAAGCTGCAAACGAAAGTACAAGTGATTAGTAAGAACATAAATTACATAAGAAAGAGCTAAAAGAAAGAGTTAAAAGAAAGAGTTAAGAAAAAAAGTTAAAAGAAAGAGTTAAAAGAAGTGATACCTTTAGGTATATGAGGTTGACCAGCTGAGGAGAAGGCACAATAGTGGACTGGCCACTGTTGGTGGCAGCTCCTGGAGACTCCACAGAAGCTTGTGTAGCAGCTTCTGTAGCAGCCTGCTCAACAGACTGCACGATCTGTTCCGCTCGAGGATCGACAAAGCTGCCATCTTTGCGCATGTGTGTCTTGCGCAAGATATCAGTGTATGCAGGAGGAATTCCACCAGCCTCAATCATCTGCAAGACAACAATCAAATCCAACTATTAAACAAAAGTTAAAAAAGCAAATTATTAAACACAAACAAAACAAAACAGAAGTAACTAACTAAAACACAAGTAACTAAACTAAAACATAAGTTAACATAAATAACAATTGTAATAAGATTAAAAGATCAAAAAGATTAAAAAGGATTAAAAGGAGAAGGGAAGAGACCATACCATGTTATAACCCACCTTTCCAAACGCTACTGGACCAGCACAATGCTTGTGTGGTCCATTGCCATCAGGATTAGACATGCGGTTCTCAGAATTCGTCTGCGCTAGAGTCTGACATTCCTCTGTGTCCCACAAATGCAACATTTCTTTCCAGTGGTCGTCATTGACAAACGGAGGCTTCACCCCAGCGTTCTTCTTCTTGCTCATTGTGCTTGAAATAGACCCCATCACTTTCTTCTTCCACATGAACCATACCCTATTGTGAATGAGAGGGTTCCAATAGTATTGTTGCTGGGAAATAAAAAAGAAAACAGAAGCACAAATCAGAAAAACTTAAGACATAACAAAATTACTAAACAAAACACTTACCACGAAGTCCTGCCACCATTCATCTACTCTGGATTGTGGAACCATTGTCCAGTTCCACCAAGGACCCATAAAATTGTTTTGCCATGTATTCTTTATGGACTTGTGCACGACATCGTCTATCCCAAACCTGCATTACAATAATAAACATTTACGAAACAAATTCAAACATAAATGATACATTTTAAAACTTACCACAAAGCATTATTTAGCTTCATTGGATGTAGATGGGGTTGCATCCTCCTTGCAGGAGATCGGAGAAGTGCAGCGAGACTAACAGGAGCTGCAGCATTGGGTGGAGGAGCTCGTGGACCATCGTTGATTGGAGCTGGTGGTGGAGCTGGTGGTGGAGCTGTCGGTGGTATCTGAGCTCTCTGAACTGGACGATTCACATCCCTTGGTCCAGTTGCACCAGGCGGTGTATCAAATGAAGAGGATGTCTGAGAATTTAGACGAATTGGTGGTGGAGCTGGAGTTCCATAGCCTTCAGGTACTCTTGCTCTCTTTCTCCTTCTGTCTGATGGCATAGCTGAAACAAAACCACAAGTAACGACAAGTAAAAATTCAAAATAAAAAATCTGAAATCTAAACCCTAATGGTCACACATCTAAACCCAATAATCGTTTTCCCCAAAATCAAAACTGTAATCGTTTTCCACAGCTGAAGTTCCATAGCCTTCAGACACATAGATAGAGAGAGCATCCTAAAATCGCCAAGAGATTGAGACAGAGAGAGACACAGAGAGGGACACAGAGAGAGACACATAGAGAGAGAGACACACAGAGATAGAGACACATAGATAGAGAGACACATAGAGAGATAGAGACACACAGAGAGATAGAGAGAGACGAAGATACCTTCTTAGAGAGATGGAGATGAGACGGAGATGCGACAGAATCAGAGAGGAGAAGCGACGGAATCAGAGAGGAGAAGCGACGAAATCTCAGAAGAGATGCGAAGGAGATGCGCCGGAATCGCCAAGAGAGAGAGAAAGAAAAGAGTTAGAAGGAAACGGCGCAAATGAAAAAGAGGTAACTCGATTTTAGGTTTAATGAACTTAGCCACGGTTTAATCCGTGGCTAACCGTGACTAAATTAAAATATCTTAATTCTAGTCACGGTTAGCCACGATCAAATCCGTGGCTATGCCTTAGCAAAAAAAATTATATGGAAAATTTGGATTTGCCACGGTCTGGTTCGTTACAAACCGTGGCTAATATTCATTACAGCCACGATTTTCCACGGTTATATCCGTGGCTATAATTATTCAAACATACATTCAAAACATTAATTCTACTCACTTAACCATACAAGTACAAGACAATCATAAATATTCAAGCATACATATGTATATATATCACATTTTTTACACAACCATATCATCTATATGTTGACTTACTCTTCTTCACTTCCTAAATCTTGAATCCGAATCTCCTGATGAATGTTGTGAGGCAAATTCGTCATCATTATGATCGACGACCAAATTTTCGTAATCGGTAGCATCCTCCACTGCATGAGATGTAACTCGAATCATGTCAGTAGGTACAACATTTTGCTCAAATGTATCATCTTGAAGTGCAGTTTGAGAAGTTTCTGTTGTCTCGCGAAATTCTCTTGGGAAAACCTTAACACACGCCCACCAGTCGTCACTCGTTCTTTCATCCAAAAGTGGATATGGAATGTAGGATACTTGGTCACATTGACCTGCTAAGACAAAAGGGTCATACTTCACATACCGTCCTTCCGGGGCGACATCAACCACACCGCTTGCGTGTCTACGTATTCCGAACTCTTCTCTGTTATCAAACCAAGCGCATTTGAAAACCATTGCTTTTAGTCCAACTGCTCCGTGGTACTCAACTTTCATAATTTCTTCAATAAGTCCGTAGTACATAGTTTCTGTTGTCCCACGAACATAAACCCCATAGTTATTTGTCGTTTTCTTCTGACCATAACTAGCAGTGTTGAAGTGATATCCGCGAGAATAGTACATAGGATAATATGTATAATTACGTCGAGGCCCTTGCACAAATTCCAACATCCATAAAGGAAACTCAAAATTCTCGGATTGATCATTGATCTGCAAATTATGTTGACACTTATTAGATATATTTCATACTTTTTCAATATATATATATATATATAGTGATCAGACTTACATAATCTTTACACCATTGGGCATAATGTTTGTCTTTAGATCTGTTCAGTTCATCAGTAGTAATATTTGGGTAACTTAATGTCATATACTCTTCAAACATCCTGTAAAATTGAAATGAAATTAGATGAATTAGTGTATATATATTTTAAAAATACACATATACCTCTCATACGGCTCGAACGCGTCACAATTGAGCAACATGAATGTTTGCAAGACGTTATAATCATCATCATTCAACCAAGTGTTTCTTCCTTTTCCACCAACACGTCCAATATGTTGAAAGAGATTTGGAACATCATCATAATCGTATGTAAAGTTTATTTCACCATGACCTACATTGTTAGACGCTTGATCATACTCATTTTCTTCATAATATTTCTGTGTGGCGTAAGAAATCTCTTCTTGCACACATTGTGCAACAATGGACCCTCCAATTTCTGCCTTGTTCTTGATCTTCTTTTTAAGATGATACATGTATCTCTCAAAAGGATACATCCATCTATACTGCACCGGACCACCTAATTCAGCTTCATCAGGTAAGTGGACGGGTAAATGTTCCATCACATCAAAGAAAGAAGGTGGGAAAATTTTCTCCAAATTACACAACTTCAGACCAATGTTTTCCTTAAGAACTGCGACATCCTGGACTTTTAACGTTCTAGCCGACAAATCTCGAAAGAAAACTGCAATATCTACAATTGCACAACAATAATATATTAAATTAAAGAAGGCTTTATAAGTAGTATACATAAACACATTTATACTCGAAATTGCTTGTGTAGACTTCATTTGATAAAATCTCTTTAAATGCAAATGGAAGTAACCGTTGCATGATCACATGACAATCATGGCTTTTAAGTCCGGATAACTTGGTAGCGTTTTCGTCAACACATCTACTAAAGTTAAAGGAATATCCATCTGGAAATTTGATATCTCTCTTCAACCACATGAGAAAATTTTTCTTCGCTTCTTTTGATAACCTAAAGATTGGAGCTGGAATCGTTCCGTCTTCTTCGATCTCTAAGTCGGTCTATTACAAATATTCGGAAGATCCAATCTAGATTTCAAATTGTCTTTTGTTTTGGTCGAATTCAGCACGGTGTTGATCGGATTGTCGAAAAAATTCTTCTCAATGTGCATGACGTCAAGATTGTGCCTTAGTAGAAGGTTTTCCCGATACGGAAGCTCCCAAAATATACTTTTCTTCAACCAATTATGATAATCTCCATATCCCTCAATCGTTCTGCCGGGATTATCATGTCCATTACCTCCACAATCAACAGTTTTCTTCAATCCTTGAATGGTGTCAATCCTCTCATAACAAATTTCTTCACCGGTCAACCACGGTGGACGATTGTCTCGAACGGATTTCCCTCGTGTAAATGCATTCACATTCCTGCGGTAAGGATGAGTAGAAGGCAAGAATCTTCGGTGACAGTCAAACCAACTAAATTTCCTTCCGTTTCGTAACCAAAACGCATTTGTTTCTTCAAGACAATACGGACATGATAGTCGGCCATGTGTACTCCATCCAGAAACCATTGCATAGGCCGAAAAGTCACTTATCGTCCACATCAGAGCCACTCTCATAGTAAAGTTTTGCTTTCTATAAATATCATAAGCCGGCACACCTACATTCCATAACATCTGCAACTCTTCTATTAGTGGTTGAAGATAAATATCTAGACTTTTCTTCGGGTGTTTAGGTCCAGGAACCAAAATCGCTAAGTAGAAAAACTCTCGTTTCATGCACATACCCGGTGGCAGATTATATGGAGTTACTATAACTGGCCAAATTGAGTGTGCTTCACCATTCATACCTATTGGATTAAATCCATCCGTTGATAGCCCGAGATATATATTACGACGTTCTTCGGAAAATGTAGATATATATTAAATCCATCCATGATTTCCCGTCAGACGGATGATGCATTTCCCCTTCAGGAGATACATGTTCTGCGTGCCACTGCATTTGACTTGCTGTTCGCTCCATTTGGTATAATCGCTTCAACCGATCTGCAATAGGTAGATAAAACATCCTCTCGCTTTGCTTTATTTTTCCCTCTCCCATTGTTCGGGTGATATCTATCTTTGTTACGAAACGACATTGCATAAGCTCTCGATCATCTCCCTTCCAAAAAATCATACAATTATCCTCACACACATCTATCTTTATCACCGGTAATCCCAAGGAACGCGTCAACTTCTTAGTCTCATAGTACGAAGATGGAGCTCTATTAGGTCGTGGAAGAATATGCTTAATTGTCGATGCCCATTGATCCACACATCCCTCAGACATATTGTTCGCAGTCTTTATGTTCATCATACGTGACGCTAAGGACAATTGTGATAATCCTTCAATACATCCATCGTAGAGCGGTTCACTAGCTTGTTTAAATGCTTCAAAAACACTATCTTGATCTGGTTCTTCTTCCTCATTGGAATTCAAATTCCCTTCCACACCAAATTCTTCTTGTCCCATGTCATCATTAATTGGAACTTGGTAACCACCATAACCGTCATCACATGGTTGTCGAAATTCGTCGGGATTAGGAATTGGAACTTGTACACCGCCATAATCTCCATCCCATGGTTGCTGAAATTCTTCGGGATTAGGAATTGGAACTTGTACACCGCCATAACCTCCATCCCATGACTGTTCTTCAGGTATATAATGAGATGGCATCGAAGACTCGCCAACATCGTAACAATGTTCTCCATGACTTGTCCAAATGTAGTAGTTACCTTTAAAACCCTTCAAACATAAGTGTCTAGCAACGACATCTGCATCACGATGCTTTGAATTCCTACACCTTGCACAAGGGCACAATAAAGTTCCTCGTTCTTGATACGAAGCTTGGTTACAAGCAAATGCAATGAAAGCATTTACACCTCCTTTAAATTCTTCAGTGATAGAGTTGCTAAAAGGATCTAAACGTCGATCCATCCATTCTCTAGAGTGAAAAAAGTATCCATTTTTCTTTCTGCAAGTTTTTTTAACGATAGTTGTGAAGATGGTGGAATAAAATGTTTAATATCCTTCGATATAGCCACGGAAAAGCCACGGTTTCGTATCCGTGGCTATATATAGCCACGAAAAAGCCACGGTTCTAATCTGTGGCTATATATAGTCACGGAAAAGCCACGGTTTTGTATCCGTGGAAAAAAAACGAATCAATTTACAATCATGTTCCGACGCAAACATGACTGATTTGACGTCACTAGTTTGTCACGGACAAAACCGTGGAAAATCGTGGCTAAATACAGCCACGGACATGTCACGCGCCGACACCCGTGGCTAATTGCCATGGATTGCCACGGTTATACCGTGACTGAATTATCACGGTTAAAGCTATGACAAGTCCGTGGCTTTTTAGTCACGCCTAATCACGATTTTGCCACGGTTGACCGAGTTTGACTAGATTTGCCACGGTTAACGTATTCGTGACTAGTACGTGGCTTTTTTTTAAGGTAGCCACGGATGTACCGTGACAAGGCCGTGGCTATATGATTTTTTTTTAGTAGTGTAGTGTCCTAGAAACGCCTTGTTAGATGTATCATTAATTCGTCAAACTTGTACAAAGCTCATTGAGACACTTATAAGCACTCATGTTGCATGAAACTAAGTTTAGAGTCCTAGAAACCGCGTTGTTAGATGTTTCATAAGTTTGTCACACTTGTACAAAGCTCATTGAAACACTTATAAGCACTCATGTTGCATGAAACTTGGTTTAGAGTCCTAGAAACCGCGTTGTAAGATGTTTCTTTAGAGTCTTAGAAACCGTGTTGTTAGATATTTCATAAGTTCGACAAACTTGTACAAAGCTCATTGAGACACTTATAAGCACTCATGTTGCATAAAACTTGGTTTAGAGTCCTAAAAACGCGTTGTTAGATGTTTCATAAATTCGTCAAACTTGTATAAAGCTCATTGAAACACTTATAAGCACTCATGTTGCATAAAACTTGGTTTAGAGTCCTAGCAACCACATTGTTAGACGTTTCATAAGTTCGTCAAACTTGTACAAAGCTGATTGAGAAACTTATAAGCACTCATGTTGCATGAAACTTGGTTTAGAGTACTAGAAACAGCGTTGTAAGATGTTTCATAAGTTCGTCAAACTAGTACAAAGCTCATTGAGACACTTATAAGCACTCATGTTGCATGAAACTTCGTTTAGAGTCCTAGAAACCGCGTTGTTAGATGTTTCATAAGTTCGTCAAACTTGTACAAAGCTCATTGAGACACTTATAACCACTCATGTTCCATGAAACTTAGTTTAGAGTCCTAGAAACGCGTTGTTAGATGTTTCATAAGTTCATCAAACTTGTACAAAGCTCATTGAAACACTGATAAGCACTCATGTTGCATAAAAAACTTGGTTTAGAGTTCTAGCAACCACATTGTTAGACGTTTCATAAGTTCGTCAAATTTGTACAAAACTCATTGAGAAACTTATAAGCACTCATGTTGCATGAAACTTGGTTTAGAGTACTAGAAACAGCGTTGTAAGATGTTTCATAAGTTCGTCAAACTAGTACAAAGCTCATTGAGACACTTATAAGCACTCATGTTGCATGAAACTTCGTTTAGAGTCCTAGAAACCGCGTTGTTAGATGTTTCATAAGTTCGTCAAACTTGTACAAAGCTCATTGAGACACTTATAACCACTCATGTTCCATGAAACTTAGTTTAGAGTCCTAGAAACCGCGTTGTTAGATGTTTCATAAGTTCGTTGAGCTTGTACAAAGTTCATTGAGACACTTATAAGCACTCATGTTGCATGAAACTTGGTTTAAAGTCCTAGAAACCGCGTTGTTAGATATTTCATAAGTTTGTCGAACTAGTACAAAGCTCATTGAGACACTTATAAGTACTCATGTTGCATGAAACTTGGTTTAGAGCCCTAGAAACGAGTTGTTAGATGTTTCTTAAGTTCGTCAAACTTGTATAAAGCTCATTAAAACACTTATAAGCACTCATGTTGCATAAAACTTGGTTTAGAGTCCTAGCAACCACATTGTTAGACGTTTCATAAGTTCGTCAAACTTGTACAAACCTGATTGAGAAACTTATAAGCACTCATGTTGCATTAAACTTGGTTTAGAGTCCTAGAAACGCGTTGTTAGATGTTTCATTAGTTCGTCAAACTTGTACAAAGCTCATTGAGACACTTATAAGAACTCATGTTGAAAGAAACTTGGTTTAGAGTCCTAGAAACCGTGTTGTTAGATGTTTCATAAGTTCGTCAAACTAGTACAAAGCTCATTGAGACACTTATAAGCACTCATGTTGCATGAAACGTGGTTTAGATTCCTAGAAACTGCGTTGTTAGATGTTTCATAAGTTCGTAAAACTTGTACAAAGCTCATTGAGACACTTATAAGAACTCATGTTGCCTGAAACTTGGTTTAGAGTTCTAGAAACCACGTTGTAAGATGTTTCATAAGTTCGTCAAACTAGTACAAAGCTCATTGAGACACTTATAAGCACTCATGTTGCATGACACTTCGTTTAGAGTCTTAGAAACCGCGTTGTTAGATGTTTCATAAGTTCGTCAAACTTGTACAAAGCTCATTGAGACACTTATAAGCACTCATGTTGTATAAAATTTGGTTTAGAGTCCTAGAAACGCGTTGTTAGATGTTTCATAAGTTCATCAAACTTGTACAAAGCTCATTGAAACACTGATAAGCACTCATGTTGCATAAAAAACTTGGTTTAGAGTCCTAGCAACCACATTGTTAGACGTTTCATAAGTTCGTCAAATTTGTACAAAGCTCATTGAGAAACTTATAAGCACTCATGTTGCATGAAACTTGGTTTAGAGTACTAGAAACAGCGTTGTAAGATGTTTCATAAGTTCGTCAAACTAGTACAAAGCTCATTGAGACACTTATAAGCACTCATGTTGCATGAAACTTCGTTTAGAGTCCTAGAAACCGCGTTGTTAGATGTTTCATAAGTTCGTCAAACTTGTACAAAGCTCATTGAGACACTTATAACCACTCATGTTCCATGAAACTTAGTTTAGAGTCCTAGAAACCGCGTTGTTAGATGTTTCATAAGTTCGTTGAGCTTGTACAAAGTTCATTGAGACACTTATAAGCACTCATGTTGCATGAAACTTGGTTTAAAGTCCTAGAAACCGCGTTGTTAGATATTTCATAAGTTTGTCGAACTAGTACAAAGCTCATTGAGACACTTATAAGTACTCATGTTGCATGAAACTTGGTTTAGAGCCCTAGAAACGAGTTGTTAGATGTTTCTTAAGTTCGTCAAACTTGTACAAAGCTCATTGAGACACTTATAAGCATTCATGTTGCATGAAACTTGGTTTAGAGTCCTAGAAACGAGTTGTTAGATGTTTCATAAGTTCGTCAAACTAGTACAAAGCTCATTGAGACAATGCTTGGTCCACAAGTATGGGCACTTATCTTAATGGAAAATGTATCCGGATAAGCGCCTTAGTCTCTATAATAATTGAGACACTTATAAGCACTCATGTTGCATGCCACTTCGTTTAGAGTCTTAGAAACCGCTTTGTTAGATGTTTCATAAGTTCGACAAACTTGTACAAAGCTCATTGATTCACTTATATGTTAGATTTAGGTGAGAATAGTAGAAGTAATGAAGAGAATGAGAAGGATTCGGTTTAGTATGATGTTCTTGTGTTCATGAAGAACACAAAGAACTAGAGAGAGAGAGTAAAGATAGCTTAGATTTCATTTCATTAAGTGTGTTAAGAACTCTATTACACAAAGAGAATACATATATCAAACATAAGGGAAAGGAGGAGAAGCTCCAACGACTATAATTCAAAAGGGGGCGATCCTTTGTCCGTTGGTCCATAGCCGGCGATTGTACGGCCGCGTGGTCTCCAAGCGCCAACGGCTCTTTTCTCCAACGGCGCGTGGTCTCCAATCGCCAACGGCTCTTTTAGATACTTCTCCTTTGTTTTCTTTGCAACGGTAACAAGAGAGCATGGGACTTCTACTTCGGTCACACGCTAGGCCATTGCCTTGGTGGACAATACTTGCCCGGGCAATGCCTTGGTCTCTTTTACACTCCCCCGCAAGCTTAGCCTCATGCAATGGCTAAGCTTGGAACCCGCATAACCTTGCCTCATTAAAAACCTTGGTGAGAAAACCGCTTGGGATAAAACTCACCTAAGGGAAAAGAGTACAAGCTTGTGCGGTTGGAGACTTAGGCTTTGGTAGCCCTTGTAAGTCCAAGTCTAGGTAGGATGGACTCACAAACTTTCAAACTTGCGGATTTGGTGAAGATGTCCGCGAGTTGATCTTGGCTCTTGGTGTAACACGGTAGAATGGTGCCTTTGATCATTTGCTCTCTAACCTTGTGACAATCGATCTCGATGTGTTTGGTCCTCTCATGGAAAACCGAGTTAGAGGCTATATGAATCGCGGCTTCGTTGTCACAATGCATGATCATTGGCGCCTTGACCTCAATACGCAAGTCTTGGAGTAAGTTCTTTAACCACATAAGTTCTTGAGTGAGTTTTCTCATTGCTCGGTATTCGGCTTCGGCGGTTGAACACGACACTATCTTTTGCTTATTCGTCTTCCATGTGACAAGGTTGCCCCCAATGAAGGTACAATAGCCGGTTGTTGACCTTCTATCTTTTAGATCCCCGACATAATCCGCGTCACAATACCCAACTACCTCGGTGTTCTTGTTGCAACCCATCCAAATTCCCAAGTCACAAGTTCCTTTGAGATATCTCAAGATTCTCTCAGGCATGCTCCAATGGTGTTGCTTTGGCGATTGCATGTGTTGGGCTACTTGATTCACGGCAAAACATAGATCCGGTCTAGTGATAGTTAGGTAGATGAGCTTCCCAACCATCTTTCTATAGAGCTTTGGATCCTTGTATGGCTGGTCCTCCTCTCCGCCTTCTTCAATGATCTTGTATCCATCTTCAAGAGGTGTATTGGCCGCATTAGTACCTAGCATACCTACATCACTTAAAAGGTCATGAGTATATTTTCTTTGAGAAAGAAGGAGACCCTCTTCGGACCTACATATCTCAATTCCAAGAAAGTATTTGAGTTTACCAAGATCCTTAATGTCAAATTTAGATTTAAGATAGTCTTTAGCGTCTTGAACACCTACCTTTTTATCCCCGGAGATGATAATATCATCCACGTAGACGAGGATAACCAATATACCTTCTTGGCTTTGCCGGGTAAAGAGGGTGTGTTCGGATTGACTTCTCTTGAATCCTCTTGCCATCAAGGTTGAACTAAGCTTGTGGTACCATGCCCTTGGTGATTGTTTAAGACCATAGATGACTTTTCTCAATCTCAAAACTTTTCCGGGAGTGATTGTGTCTTCTAAGCCGGGAGGGGGAGTCATGTATACTTCCTCTTCAATTTCTCCTTGTAAGAAAGCATTCTTGACATCCATTTGATATAGATCCCAAGAGAGATTCACGGCTAAAGACAGCACCACTCTAACCGTATGAAGCTTGGCCACGGGGGAAAATGTATCAAGGTAATCTTCCCCATAGGTTTGAGTAAATCCCCTTGCCACAAGCCTTGCCTTGTGCCTTTCAATTTCACCATTGCTATGGTACTTGATAGTAAAGACATATCTTGAGCTCACGGTCCTCTTCCCCTTAGGTAGATCCGTCTCATAGTACGTTTCATTATCCTCCATTGCCTTGTTCTCATTCTTAACCGCATTGACCCAAACTTCATGCTTCATTGCCTCTTCATAGGTCCTTGGTATCTCATGTTGATCTATAGATGTGGTGAAGGCTTGGTGTTATTCGGGTATTTGAGCAAGAGAACACACGGTTTGAGTTGGATGAGCTACCACATTGTTGTTGTAGTAGACTCTTGTGTTGATCCAATTAGACGGATGATTCTTGATTCTAGAGCTCCTTCTTGGACCACTAGGTGCAACCGTTTCTCCTTGAGACACTCCTTGATCATGACCCTCTTGATCATGACTTTGATCCCTTGTCTCGGTGGAGGCTTGATGTTCTTCTTGAACATTTGAGTCTCCCGGATTCATTTACTTCTTGAAAGTTAGGCCCGGAACCGGCTTGCTCATTGTTGTTTTTCCCCCCTTCATGATCAAGGTGGGTTTCCTCTTGAGTTGGTTCTTCTTGGGTTTCTTCTTCAAGGTTCATACCAAGATTCCTCATCAAATTCCTTAGACTAGTCGCTCTATCCGGAACTACCTCGGGTAATCTTTTTAGACTTTCCAAATTCTTATCTTCATAATAGCTTTTGCCTTCTAGGAATGTGACGTCTCTTGATACCAATACCCTTCTTGCTTCGGGTACGTAGCACTTATAACCTTTTTGTGTATTTGAGTAGCCGATGAACATGGCCTTGGTGCTTTTCGCCTCAAGTTTGTTCCTTTGTTCACTAGGCACAAATACAAAACACACACAACCGAAAACTCTTAGATGTTTGACAATGGGTTTGGTTTTGTTCAATACCTCAAAGGGAGATTGGTTCTTGAGAACTTGAGAGGGGGTCCTATTGATAAGATAGCATGCGGTTAAGACCCATCCGACCAATGACGCTTAGGGACGTTCATGTGGAACATCATTGATCTTGTAACCTCCATGAGATGCCGATTATTCCTTTCGGCTACTCCATTTTGTTGTGGAGTGTATGGACATGTGGTTTGATGAATGATTCCGTGTTTGGCTATATGCTCTTTGAATGCTCGGCTTGTGTATTCACCCCCATTATCCGACCTAAAAGTTTTGATCTTGGCATTGTATTGATTAGTCACATGGTTTTGAAAGTTTTGAAAAGCCTTTAACACCCTATCTTTTGATTGTAATAGAGTTACCCAAGTATACTTAGAACTTTCATCAATAAAAGTGACAAAATACGAATGGTTATCTCTAGATTTATAAGGCGATGACCACACATCCGAGTGCACAAGATCAAAAGGTTTATAAAGCATTGTGGATTTAGGGAAAACGGTTCTACAATGTTTGCCTAAAATGCACGATTCACAAGTCTCATGATTAAAACTAACATTTGGCAAAAGAGTTTTTAAAGCATTCAAATGAGGATGGCTGAGCCTATAATGCCAAATGACATTATTGGCTTCGGCTAAAACGGAATTAAAAGCATGACAAAGATAAGAGCTAGATGAATTCTTTTCAAGGAAATAGAGATCGCCTCTTGTGATCCCCTTTCCAATGACCTCCCTACTCTCAATATCCTGAAAAATCACCTCATTAGGACTAAAGATCACATTGCAATTCAAGTCACAAGATATACGTTTCACGGATATAAGGTTAGATGTAAAGCTAGGCATGTAAAGAGCTTGGGATTATATATCAAAAAGCTTAAGGTTCCCTAATCCTTCTATAGGAATCTTACTCCCATTTGCAATAATGACATTTCCTATGGCCGGTTTAACATTATTGATCAAATCTAGGTTACTAATCATGTGATGAGAAGCACCCGAATCAATTATAATAGGCTTAATAGGTTCTTTGTCTAATATATGAGCACTTAAAGAGTGATAAGGAGAAATACCAGAGCCCTTAAGGGCCTTGATGAGGGCCTCCAAGTCGGATTTCCTCACAAATTCGTCCGTGTATGGGACGATGGCCGAGGAATCTTCTTCCTTGGCTTGGTTTGATCCGCTTGTTCTTGGTAGGCTAGCCGCGTCTTCGTTGGTGAAATGAGCCTTGGCATCTTTGAACTTATCCGGTTTGAGATGTGGGTGCAATATCCAACATCTATCCTTAGCGTGGCCCTTCTTCTTGCAATGATCGCATGTCAAGGCTCTCCTTTCTTCATAGGTCTTTCTTGAGGGCTTGAATGCGACTTTGTTAGCGGTGACCAGCTCTTTCTTACTATCAAAGAGCTCGATAGAGCCTTGTTCCTTTTGAAGTTGAGCGCAAACCTCATCAAGATGTGGTAAGGTATCAGATCAGATCATGTGCTTGATGATGTCCTTGTAGCAACCGTTGAGAGTAAGGAGAAGCCCAAAGACCTTGTCTTGCTCTCTTCGCTCATTTAAGATCTTAGGATCCACGGTGCTTGGTCTCAGCATCTCAAGCTCGGCCCAAAGCATCCTGAACCTCCCAAAGTGTTTAGTGAACTCGGTATCTTCTTGGTTAAGCTCATTGATGGCCTTCTTCACTTCATACACGCGGCTTAGATTGGATATGTTACCATACACGGTTTGGAGAGTGTCCCAAAGCTCCTTTGTGTTGGAATTTAAGAGAGTATAGAAGAGATTGTAGAGAATAAGTGTTTGGGAGATTAGGAGAATGAGATATTAGGAGCAAAGCTATTAGCTTGGTCCTTGAGAGATTAGTGTGTAGTATGTGTGTGTGGGAGATTTCGGTTCTAGATAGAATAAGAACAAGAACAAGAGAGAGTATTATTTTGTATTGGAGAAGAGAGCTTGAAGCTCCTTAGAGATTACAATGTCGACCACAAGGTATTTATAGAGGATAACAATGGCTTGTAGCCTATTAGGTATAAGGGAGAGAGAGAGAGAAAGCCTTGGGTCTTGACTTAATTTGAATTCAAACCAAGGCTTGGGTGGCGTGTAGGAGACAAGGCTGTGACTAGTCACTATCCAAGACCACATTTGGTTTTGTGTAAAGCCTTCCCAATTCTGCACTGTCGCTATCCGTCTCGGTCTTGCTTCCGGTTTGTGCCTATAGTCTTGTAATGACTATATCTCTCAATGGTTAGCTCCTTTCAACATGATTCCTTCTTCAAACCTTCTTGTCTTGATCTCCTCTTTGTAACCGTTACCATATTAAGGGTAACCGTGTTGCTTCCTTATACTCTTAACTCATAACCCTTCTTGTCTTAGCCTTGTTGCACAAGCCTCTTTGGTATTTCGACCTAATGCCCTTTTTGGGTTAACCATTAGTCTCAATACTCCCCCTCAAGCTTAGCATTGTGGAACGCTAAGATTGGACATTGACCAACAAACCTCATTAAAACCTTGGTGAGTAAACCACATGGGAAAAACCTCACCGAAGGAAAAAGAGTGTAAGTTAGTTCAATGAGGGGTCTTGATCATCTAGGCCATAAGTCTTCTTGACTTGGCCGGAGCTCCCCAAAGATAGAACCGGTCTTGATCTTGCCTTTGCCGTGTTCTTCTTTGTGGTTTCTTGGATACTCAGCACTTCTCTTGTCTTGGTGGTGAGTTCTTTGATTCTTGATTTGGTCTTCACGGTTTGTTCTTCACAAACTTTGATGTGAGACTTTGAGCCGAACATGAACATGATGACTCCCTTTCCTTCTCTTTGCTTCTTCTTTGAACTTCCTTCTTATCTTTGGTCTCTTACTCCTTTGAACCTTCAAAGATTCAAGTGAATTTAGACTTTAGATTAAGCATGATTATTCGAATTAGTTCTAGTTTTATGATTCTAAATAAGAAGCTAAGAGAGGGATTAGGGACATCCTTTAGTTCGTAGTGGAATGACTTGTCCTTGTAGCCGCATCTAGGTTTTGAGCTTTGGCTTCTTCTTGAAGTCTTTGCTTTCTTCTTTGTGCGGTTGGAACAAGGATTTGTCGGAGTATTTTGGCTTATCTATTGATAGATGCATAAGCCGAGAAACAAGATTAGGCCTTGCAATTGGTAGTTGCTTTGGCCGATAGTGAGTAGAGCCGATTGGTCATGTTGATTCATCGGTCTCTTTCTAGGACATGAATGGCTCGGTTTAGTCTTTGCCATGTACTTGGCCGAGCCTAGTGTTGATGATGATGAAGGTCTTGCTTCTTGTAGAGGCTTGACCGAACGATGATGATAAGATGGTTTGGCCTTCTCCTTTGTAAGGATTTGGCCGAGAGTGAATTGGTTTGGCGTCTTGGGAGATGCTTTAACCGGAGAATGGTGACCTTGTCTTTGCTACGGACTTTGGTCAAGTGATGGTCTTTGTCTTTGCTAGGGACTTGACCGAATATTAGGTGGATTGACTCGGCTTTGTCTTGTGAATACTTGGCCGAGATGTAACAATGATTGGTGACCCTGCCTTTGCTAGGGACTTTGGTCAAGAGATGGTCTTTGTCTTTGCCAAGGACTTGACCGGTTGATGATGGTCTTTGTCTTGTTAAGGACTTGACCGAAGATTAATGGGTTGCCTCGGCTTTGTCTTGTGAATACTTGGCCGAGATGTAACTTGATGGCTTTAGCTCTTTGCTAGATGCTTTTGGCCACAATGATGATAGTGATTGGCTTCCATTTGATCATGATGAGATGTGTGTTCTAACACTTCTTCTCCCCCCATCTTGATTAATCATGGAAGTAAATGAACTCTCCTCCTTTCTCGGCTTTGTTCTTCACAAGCTTCTTTGAGAAAGAGGTTTCTCATCTTTTCCTTTTGGACACCATTCATGGTTCTTTCATTCTTCTCTTTACTTCTTTTCTCTTTAGCACTTCTTTGTCATCTCTTTATGCTTAGGGTCTTTCATGATGATCTCTTTTAGTCTTTAGAAATGATGATCCTACATCATACCAAAGACAAAATTTATTTAGTTTCATGACTAACCGGCACAAGATAATAACTCTTAACATTTCACAAACTATTGATCAACCATTCACAAGTACAAGCAAGAATACATGGGAGGATTTAAGACATTAGTTCAATATGTTCCCTAAGCCTTTTTAATAAATCCGAGAGTATTATGCATCTTGACAAGTTCTAGTTTTAGTCTTATAGTTTTGAAATTGACAATCCACTTTAACTAATGATCTAAGGCATATATATTTATAATGAAGCAAAAGGATTACTTAAATTAGTATCTAACAATATAAGTAAAGAGAGTAAAGAGTTTTAGAAATGGCCCTTTTTATAGTTCCTTGGATAGATGGTCGTAAGGAGAAGTCATTGTACTCTTTAGAGCATCTTAACCGATTAGTCTATCATAGAGTTTATGGCTTCCCTTATAAGGATTCTCCATTGTTTATTACCTACACATAAGTAAGGATTAGCCACAAGAGAGTTTTGAATATGGCTCCTTGCCATTTAGACTTTAAAGGGACCATGGTCTTAAGAGCACAAAGGCGGACCATGATCTTAGAAACACACAAACAAGATTCATTGTAACTTGAATGCTTTCATAGCTAGTTACTCATCTTGTATCATAAACTTAGATGCCTATAGGCGGTTTATGACATAAAACATAGATCATCATTCCAATTTTATCTTATGTAGATGTTAAAGTAATGAATCATTTCCCCATAAGTCCAAAATTGGATTCATCATGACCTTTAAAGTATCACCTTTTAAGTAGTCATGGATCTCTTTTTAAACTTATGTTAGCCGAGGTTTTGAAGGATTCATCAAGCTCTTGGTGTTCATAACACTTAATAAGCTCGGTTCACTTCCCAAGTCTCAAATCACTTCACTAAACAAAGACTAGTGATTTAAGACTTTAGCAAGAGACAAGACTTGGATATTATAGTGGGGTATGAAGAGGATAAAGAGTATAGAGTTTACAACCGATTCCTTAATGATCTAAAGATCTTTAGGACTCAAGATTAACTACTAATCTATTTATCTCCCTCTTGTGTTTCCACTTACACAACCGCCACTACTCATCTTCATCGTCTTGGAGATTTAAATTTCGGACCAAATGAGCATATGTTCTTTAAAACTTTTGAAAAACATCATATGCTCAAAACATGCTTTTAAACCGAAACTTTGTGGTATGGGATTCATCAAATGCTCTTTTAGAAGCCATGATTCTCATCCATTAGTCTTGGGTTAGACAATGACCTTAAAGAACAATACAACCAAAACTATCATGTAGCTAGATCTTGTTGATTTATGCTAACAATGATTGTATTTTGATTGTCTTGTTCTTACCAAGGAAATTGGATTCAACATGTCCTTTACTCACTAAGAGTTAAGCGGATCATGGTTCACTTTCCAAAGGTCTTGTTTAAAGCATAAAACAAAAGGAAAGAGTTTTGGATTCAACAAGTTGTTTTTGCCTTATAAGAAAAACACCAAGGTTCACTTACCCTTTTAGCTCTCAAGATTCAAGCTTTGAGCTTTGATATCTTGGTCCTTGCCTAATGCCAAAGTTAAATGATACTTGGATTCATCAAGGTTCCTTTATACTCACAAGAGTGAGGAATCCATGGTTCTCTATCTTTAACTTTCAGCCATCCATAGACTTTTAAAGATACAACATAATCATAACCTTGTTTTTAAACATGTAGCTAGATCTTAAAGATCCAATCTTTCCATGAACCGATTATGATTAATGTGTTCTTAGAAAGGTTTTACCAAGATCTATGAATCTATACTATATGATAAAGAAGGGAGTTTGGATTCAACATGTTATTGTTCTCAAAAGAGACAATACACAAGGATCTCTTACTCTTTTAGCTCACAAGTTCCAAGCTTTGATGCTTTGGATACTTGTTCATAGCCTAAGTGCCTAAGTTAGAAGATTCTTGGATTCATCAAGGTTCCTTAAACTCATATAAGTAAGAAATCCATGGTTCTCAATCTCTAACTTTCGGCCTAGACAAAGATCTTAAAGAACAACACAACCAAAAACATCATGTAGCTAGATTTTAATCTATGCTCACCATGATTCGGTTTTGATTGGATTGTTCTTGAAAGGAACTTGGATTCAACATGTCTCTTCACTCATTTAAGAGAGAAAGAGGTCATGGTTCTCTTCCTAAGAGGAGCATTGATTCACCAAGACCTTAAGTGTTTTACCACATGGATCTTGGTCATTCTTTTCCTCCTCTAGATCTTTGTGTTTATAAGAAGAAATAAGAGGGTGCGGAATTAAAACTAAAGGAGAGGAGCATATGCTCTGATACCATGTTGGAATTTAAGAGAGTATAGAAGAGATTGTAGAGAATAAGTGTTTGGGAGATTAGGAGAATGAGATATTAGGAGCAAAGCTATTAGCTTGGTCCTTGAGAGATTAGTGTGTGTAGTATGTGTGTGTGGGAGATTTCGGTTCTAGATAGAATAAGAACAAGAACAAGAGAGAGTATTATTTTGTATTGGAGAAGAGAGCTTGAAGCTCCTTAGAGATTACAATGTCGACCACAAGGTATTTATAGAGGATAACAATGGCTTGTAGCCTATTAGGTATAAGGAGAGAGAGAGAGAAAGCCTTGGGTCTTGACTTAATTTGAATTCAAACCAAGGCTTGGGTGGCGTGTAGGAGACAAGGCTGTGACTAGTCACTATCCAAGACCACATTTGGTTTTGTGTAAAGCCTTCCAATTCTGCACCTGTCGCTATCCGTCTCGGTCTTGCTTCCGGTTTGTGCCTATAGTCTTGTAATGACTATATCTCTCAATGGTTAGCTCCTTTCAACATGATTCCTTCTTCAAACCTTCTTGTCTTGATCTCCTCTTTGTAACCGTTACCATATTAAGGGTAACCGTGTTGCTTCCTTATACTCTTAACTCATAACCCTTCTTGTCTTAGCCTTGTTGCACAAGCCTCTTTGGTATTTCGACCTAATGCCCTTTTTGGGTTAACCATTAGTCTCAATACTTTGCACTCTCACAATAGGAGTAGGCTTCAAGGATTGTTGGGTCAAGTGAGCCTTGGATGATTCCAAGGACTTTTTGATATTCTTGGAACCAAAGAGCTTCTTCGGTGGAGGCTTCTTCATCTTCTAACAAGCTAGCATCGGTGAATGTATCTTGTTTCTTGAGAATGTGGTTCCAAAGGCCTCAACGACCACATAAGGCGATCTTCACCGTTCTAGCCCATAAAAGATAGTTGATTCCCTTCAAAATAACCGGACAAAGTACCTTCTTGTGTCCTTTGTCTTCCATGGCTTAGAGTTGAAGTGTTGTTATGAAAAGATTTGGTCTTTGAAAGTTAGCTTTGAAGAGCTTAGATCTTTGGTAAAGACCGGGTATTTGAGAAGATGAAAGCTTGGATCTTGGAAAAGAAATCGGCTTTAATATTCTTTAGGAACCGAGTATCGAGTGTTGCCGAGAGTCGAGTGTTGCCGAGAGTCGAGTGTTGCCGAGAGTCGAGAATCACCGAGTGTCGAGTGTTGCCGAGAGTCGAGAATCACCGAGTATCGAATCCGAATGAAATGTAAACTTTTGAAAGAGATTTAGTATAAGAGCGGAAGAGATTTAAGGTTTCAAGAGCTTAATGCTCTGATACCATGTTAGATTTAGGTGAGAAAAGTAGAAGTAATGAAGAGAATGAGAAGGATTCGGTTTAGTATGATGTTCTTGTGTTCATGAAGAACACAAAGAACTAGAGAGAGAGAATAAAGATATCTTAGATTTCATTTCATTAAGTGTGTTAAGAACTCTATTACACAAAGAGAATACATATATCAAACATAAGGGAAAGGAGGAGAAGCTCCAACGGCTATAATTCAAAAGGGAACGATCCTTTGTCCGTTGGTACATAGCCGGCGATTGTACGGCCGCGTGGTCTCCAAGCGCCAACGGCTCTTTTCTCCAACGGCGCGTGGTCTCCAATCGCCAACGGCTCTTTTAGATACTTCTCCTTTGTTTTCTTTGCAACGGTAACAAGAGAGCATGGGACTTCTACTTCGGTCACACGCTAGGCCATTGCCTTGGTGGACAATACTTGCCCGGGCAATGCCTTGGTCTCTTTTACATTATAAGCACTAATGTTGCATAAAACTTGGTTTAGAGTCCTAGCAACCACATTGTTAGACGTTTCATAAGTTCGTCAAACTTGTACAAAGCTGATAGAGACACTTATAAGCACTCATGTTGCATGAAACTTGGTTTAGAGTCCTAGAAACGCGTTGTTAGATGTTTCATTAGTTTGTCAAACTTGTACAAAGCTCATTGTGACACTTATAAGCACTCATGTTGCATGAAACTTGGTTTAGAGTCCTAGAAACCGCGTTGTTAGATGTTTCACAAGTTCGTCAAACTAGTACAAAGCTCATTGAAACACTTATAAGCACTCATGTTGCATGAAACTTGGTTTAGAGTCCTAGAAACGAGTTGTTAGATGTTTCATGAGTTCGTCAAACTTGTACAAAGCTCATTGAGACACTTTTAAGCACTCATGTTGCATGAAACTTGGTTTAGAGTCCTAGAAACCGCGTTGTTAGATGTTTCATAAGTTCGTCGAACTAGTACAAAGCTCATTGAGACACTTATAAGCACTCATGTTGCATGAAACTTGGTTAAGAGTCCTAGAAACGAGTTGTTAGATGTTTCATAAGTTCGTCAAACTTGTACAAAGCTCATTGAGACACTTTTAAGCACTCATGTTGCATGAAACTTGGTTTAGAGTCTTAGAAACCGCGTTGTAAGATGTTCCATAAGTTCGTCAAACTAGTACAAAGCTTATTGAGACACTTATAAGCACTCATGTTGCATGACACTTCGTTTAGAGTCTTAGAAACCGCGTTGTTAGATGTTTCATAAGTTCGTAAAACTAGTACAAAGCTCATTGAGACACTCATAAGCACTCATGTTGCATGAAACTTAGTTTAGAGTCCTAGAAATCGCGTTGTTAGATGTTTCATAAGTTTGTCGAACTTGTACAAAGCTCATTGAGACACTTATAAGCACTCATGTTGAAAGAAACTTGATTTAGAGTCCTAGAAACCGCGTTGTAAGATGTTTCATAAGTTCGTCAAACTAGTACAAAGCTCATTGAGACACTTATAAGCACTCATGTTGCATGACACTTCGTTTAGAGTCTTAGAAACCGCGTTGTTAGATGTTTCATAAGTTCGTCAAACTTGTACAAAACTCATTGAGACACTTATAAGCACTCATGTTGCATGAAACTTGGTTTAGAGTCCAAGAAACGCGTTGTTAGATGTTTCATAAGTTCGTCAAACTTGTACAAAGGTCATTGAGACACTTATAAGCACTCATGTTGCATAAAAATTGGTTTAGAGTCCTGAAAACCACATTGTTAGACGTTTCATAAGTTTGTCAAACTTGTACAAAGCTGATAGAGACACTTATAAGCACTCATGTTGCATGAAAATTAGTTTAGAGTCCTAGAAACGGCATTGTTAGATGTTTCATAACTTCGTCGAACTTGTAAAAAGTTCATTGAGACACTTATAAGCACTCATGTTACATGAAACTTGGTTTAGTGTCCTAGAAACGCCTTGTTAGATGTATCATTAATTCGTCAAACTTGTACAAAGCTCATTGAGACACTTATAAGAACTCATGTTGAAAGAAACTTGGTTTAGAGTCCTAGAAACCGCGTTGTTAGATGTTTCATAAGTTCGTCAAACTAGTACAAATCTCATTGAGACACTTATAAGCACTCATGTTGGATGAAACTAAGTTTAGAGTCCTAGAAACCGCGTTGTTAGATGTTTCATAAGTTCGTCACACTTGTACAAAGGTCATTGAAACACTTATAAGCACTCATGTTGCATGAAACTTGGTTTAGAGTCCTAGAAACCGCGTTGTAAGATGTTTCATAAGTTCGTCAAACTAGTACAAAGCTCATTGAGACACTTATAAGCACTCATGTTGCTTGACACTTCGTTTAGAGTCATAGAAACCGCGTTGTTAGATGTTTCATAAGTTCGTCAAACTTGTACAAAACTCATTGAGACTCTTATAAGCACTCATGTTGCATGAAACTTGGTTTAGAGTCCTAGAAACGCGTTGTTAGATGTTTCATAAGTTCGTCAAACTTGTACAAAGGTCATTGAGACACTTATAATCACTCATGTTGCATAAAAATTGGTTTAGATTCCTAGAAACCACATTGTTAGACGTTTCATAAGTTCGTCAAACTTGTACAAAGCTGATAAAGACACTTATAAGCACTCATGTTGCATGAAACTTGGTTTAGAGTCCTAGAAACGAGTTGTTAGATGTTTCATTAGTTCGTCAAACTTGTACAAAGCTCATTGCGACACTTATAAGAACTCATGTTAAAAGAGTCCTAGAAACCGCATTGTAAGATGTTTCACAAGTTCATCAAACTAGTACAAAGCTCATTGAGACACTTATAAGCACTCATGTTGCATGACACTTCGTTTAGAGTCTTAGAAACCGCGTTGTTAGATGTTTCATAAGTTCGTCAATCTTGTACAAATCTCATTGAGACATTTATAAGCACTCATGTTGCATAAACCTTGGTTTAGAGACTTAGGAACGCGTTGTTAGATGTTTCATAAGTTCGTCAAACTTGTACAAAGCTCATTGAGACACTTATAAGCACTCATGTTGCATAAAACTTGGTTTAGAGTCCTAGCAACCACATTGTTAGACGTTTCATAAGTTCGTCAAACTTGTACAAAGCTGATAGAGACACTTGTAAGCACTCATGTTGCATGAAACTTGGTTTAGAGTCCTAGAAACGGCATTGTTAGACGTTTCATAAGTTCGTCAAACTTGTACAAAGTTCATTGAGACACTTATAAGAACTCATGTTACATGGAACTTGGTTTAGTGTCCTAGAAACGCCTTGTTAGATGTATCATTAATTCGTCAAACTTGTACAAAGCTCATTGAGACACTTATAAGATCTCATGTTGAAAGAAACTTTGTTTAGAGTCCTAGAAACCGCGTTGTAAAATGTTTCATAAGTTCGTCAAACTAGTACAAAGCTCATTGAGACACATATAAGCACTCACGTTGCATGAAACTTGGTTTAGAGTCCTAGAAACGCGTTGTTAGATGTTTCATAAGTTCGTAAAACTAGTACAAAACTCATTGAGACACTTATAAGCACTCATGTTGCATCAAACTTGGTTTAGAGTCCTAAAAACGCGTTGTTAGATGTTTCATAAGTTCGTCAAACTTGTATAAAGCTCATTGAAACACTTATAAGCACTCATGTTGCATAAAACTTGGTTTAGAGTCCTAACCACCACATTGTTAGACGTTTCATAAGTTCGTCAAACTTGTACAAAGTTGATTGAGAAACTTATTAGCACTCATGTTGCATGAAACTTGGTTTAGAGTCCTAGAAACTCGTCGTTAGATGTTTCATTAGTTCGTCAAACTTGTACAAAGCTCGGTGAGACACTTATAAGAACTCATGTGGAAAGAAACTTGGTTTCGAGTCCTAGAAACCGCGTTGTAAGATGTGTCATAAGTTCGTCAAACTAGTACAAAGCTCATTGAGACACTTATAAGCACTCATGTTGCATGACACTTCGTTTAGAGTCTTAGAGACCGCGTTGTTAGATGTTTCATAACTTCGTAAAACTAGTACAAAGCTCATTGAGACACTTATAAGCACTCATGTTGCATGAAACTTAGTTTAGAGTCCTAGAAATCGCGTTGTTAGATGTTTCATAAGTTTGTAGAACTTGTACAAAGCTCATTGAGACACTTATAAGCACTCATGTTGAAAGAAACTTGGTTTAGAGTCCTAGAAACCGCGTTGTAAGTTGTTTCATAAGTTTGTCAAACTAGTACAAAGCTCATTGAGACACTTATAAGCACTCATGTTGCATGACACTTCGTTTAGAGTCTTAGAAACTTTGTTGTTAGATGTTTCATAAGTTCGTCAAACTTGTACAAAACTCATTGAGACACTTATAAGCACTCATGTTGCATGAAACTTGGTTTAGAGTCCTAGAAACGCGTTGTTAGATGTTTCATAACTTTGTCAAACTTGTACAAAGGTCATTGAGACACTTATAAGCACTCATGTTGCATAAAAATTGGTTTAGAGTCCTAGAAACCACATTGTTAGACGTTTCATAAGTTCGTCAAACTTGTACAAAGTGATAGAGACACTTATAAGCACTCGTGTTTCATTAAACTTGTTTTAGAGTCCTAGAAACGAGTTGTTAGATGTTTCATTAGTTTGTCAAACTTGTACAAAGCTCATTGAGACACTTATATGAACTCATGTTGAAAGAGTCCTAGAAACCGCATTGTAAGATGTTTTACAAGTTCATCAAACTAGTACAAAGCTCATTGCGACACTTATAAGCACTCATGTTGCATGACACTTCGTTTAAAGTCTTAGAAACCGCGTTGTTAGATGTTTCATAGGTTCGTCAATCTTTTACAAATCTCATTGAGACATTTATAAGCACTCATGTTGCATAAAACTTGGTTTAGAGACTTAGAAACGCGTTGTTAGATGGATTATAAGTTCATAAAACTTGTACAAAGCTCATTGAGACACTTATAAGCACTCATGTTGCATAAAACTTGGTTTAGAGTCCTAGCAACCACATTGATAGACGTTTCATAAGTTCGTCAAACTAGTACAAAGCTCATTGAGACACTTATAAGCACTCATGTTGCCTGAAACTTAGTTTAGAGTCCTAGAAACGGCATTGTTAGATGTTTCATAAGTTCGTCAAACTTGTACAAAGTTCATTGAGACACTTATAAGCACTCATGTTACATGAAACTTGGTTTAGTGTCCTAGAAACGCCTTGTTAGATGTATCATTAATTCGTCAAACTTGTACAAAGCTCATTGAGACACTTATAAGAACTCATGTTGAAAGAAACTTGGTTTAGAGTCCTAGAAACCGAGTTGTTAGATGTTTCATAAGTTCGTCAAACTAGTACAAAGCTCATTGAGACACTTATAAGCACTCATGTTGCATGAAACTAAGTTTAGAGTCCTAGAAACGCGTTGTTAGATGTTTCATAAGTTCGTAAAACTAGTACAAAACTCATTGAGACACTTATAAGCACTCATGTTGCATCAAACTTGGTTTAGAGTCCTAAAAACGCGTTGTTAGATGTTTCATAAGTTCGTCAAACTTGTATAAAGCTCATTGAAACACTTATAAGCACTCATGTTGCATAAAACTTGGTTTAGAGTCCTAACCACCACATTGTTAGACGTTTCATAAGTTCGTCAAACTTGTACAAAGTTGATTGAGAAACTTATTAGCACTCATGTTGCATGAAACTTGGTTTAGAGTCCTAGAAACTCGTCGTTAGATGTTTCATTAGTTCGTCAAACTTGTACAAAGCTCAGTGAGACACTTATAAGAACTCATGTGGAAAGAAACTTGGTTTCGAGTCCTAGAAACCGCGTTGTAAGATGTGTCATAAGTTCGTCAAACTAGTACAAAGCTCATTGAGACACTTATAAGCACTCATGTTGCATGACACTTCGTTTAGAGTCTTAGAGACCGCGTTGTTAGATGTTTCATAACTTCGTAAAACTAGTACAAAGCTCATTGAGACACTTATAAGCACTCATGTTGCATGAAACTTAGTTTAGAGTCCTAGAAATCGCGTTGTTAGATGTTTCATAAGTTTGTCGAACTTGTACAAAGCTCATTGAGACACTTATAAGCACTCATGTTGAAAGAAACTTGGTTTAGAGTCCTAGAAACCGCGTTGTAAGTTGTTTCATAAGTTTGTCAAACTAGTACAAAGCTCATTGAGACACTTATAAGCACTCATGTTGCATGACACTTCGTTTAGAGTCTTAGAAACTTTGTTGTTAGATGTTTCATAAGTTCGTCAAACTTGTACAAAACTCATTGAGACACTTATAAGCACTCATGTTGCATGAAACTTGGTTTAGAGTCCTAGAAACGCGTTGTTAGATGTTTCATAACTTTGTCAAACTTGTACAAAGGTCATTGAGACACTTATAAGCACTCATGTTGCATAAAAATTGGTTTAGAGTCCTAGAAACCACATTGTTAGACGTTTCATAAGTTCGTCAAACTTGTACAAAGCTGATAGAGACACTTATAAGCACTCGTGTTTCATTAAACTTGTTTTAGAGTCCTAGAAACGAGTTGTTAGATGTTTCATTAGTTTGTCAAACTTGTACAAAGCTCATTGAGACACTTATATGAACTCATGTTGAAAGAGTCCTAGAAACCGCATTGTAAGATGTTTTACAAGTTCATCAAACTAGTACAAAGCTCATTGCGACACTTATAAGCACTCATGTTGCATGACACTTCGTTTAAAGTCTTAGAAACCGCGTTGTTAGATGTTTCATAGGTTCGTCAATCTTTTACAAATCTCATTGAGACATTTATAAGCACTCATGTTGCATAAAACTTGGTTTAGAGACTTAGAAACGCGTTGTTAGATGGATTATAAGTTCATAAAACTTGTACAAAGCTCATTGAGACACTTATAAGCACTCATGTTGCATAAAACTTGGTTTAGAGTCCTAGCAACCACATTGATAGACGTTTCATAAGTTCGTCAAACTAGTACAAAGCTCATTGAGACACTTATAAGCACTCATGTTGCCTGAAACTTAGTTTAGAGTCCTAGAAACGGCATTGTTAGATGTTTCATAAGTTCGTCAAACTTGTACAAAGTTCATTGAGACACTTATAAGCACTCATGTTACATGAAACTTGGTTTAGTGTCCTAGAAACGCCTTGTTAGATGTATCATTAATTCGTCAAACTTGTACAAAGCTCATTGAGACACTTATAAGAACTCATGTTGAAAGAAACTTGGTTTAGAGTCCTAGAAACCGAGTTGTTAGATGTTTCATAAGTTCGTCAAACTAGTACAAAGCTCATTGAGACACTTATAAGCACTCATGTTGCATGAAACTAAGTTTAGAGTCCTAGAAACCGCGTTGTTAGATGTTTCATTAGTTCGTCAAACTAGTACAAAGCTCATTGAGACACTTATAAGCACTCATGTTGCATGCCACTTCGTTTAGAGTCTTAGAAACCGCTTTTTTAGATGTTTCAAAAGTTCGTCAAACTTGTACAAAGCTCATTGAGACACTTATAAGCACTAATGTTGCATAAAACTTGGTTTAGAGTCCTAGAAACGCGTTGTTAGATGTTTCATTAGTTTATCAAACTTGTACAAAGCTCATTGAGACACCTATAAGCACTCATGTTGCATGAAACTTGGTTTAGAGTCCTAGAAACCGCGTTGTTAGATGTTTCACAAGTTCGTCAAACTAGTACAAAGCTCATTGAAACACTTATAAGAACTCATGTTCCATGAAACTTAGTTTAGAGTCCTAGAAACCGCGTTGTTAGATGTTTCATAAGTTCGTTGAACTTGTACAAAGCTCATTGAGACACTTATAAGCACTCATGTTGCCTGAAACTTGGTTTAGAGTCCTACAAACCGCGTTGTTAGATGTTTCATTAGTTCGTCGAACTAGTACAAAGCTCATTGAGACACTTATAAGCACTCATGTTGCATGAAACTTGGTTTAGGGTCCTACAAACCGCGTTGTTAGATGTTTCATTAGTTCGTCGAACTAGTACAAAGCTCATTGAGACACTTATAAGCACTCATGTTGCATGAAACTTTGTTTAGAGTCCTAGAAACCGCGTTGTAAGATGTTTCATAAGTTCGTCAAACTAGTACAAAGCTCATTGAGACAATTATAAGTACTCTTGTTGCATGACACTTCATTTAGAGTCTTAGAAACCGCGCTGTTAGATGTTTCATAAGTTCGTCAAATTGTACAAAGCTCATTGAGACACTTATAAGCACTCATGTTGCATCAAACTTGGTTTAGAGTCCTAAAAACGCGTTGTTAGATGTTTCATAATTAAGTTCGTCAAACTTGTATAAAGCTCATTGAAACACTTATAAGCACTCATGTTGCATAAAACTTGGTTTAGAGTCCTAGCAACCACATTGTTAGACGTTTCATAAGTTCGTCAAACTTGTACAAAGCTGATTGAGAAACTTATAAGCACTCATGTTGCATGAAACTTGGTTTAGAGTCCTAGAAACGCGTTGTTAGATGTTTCATTAGTTCGTCAAACTTGTACAAAGCTCAGTGAGACACTTATAAGAACTCATGTGGAAAGAAACTTGGTTTCGAGTCCTAGAAACCGCGTTGTAAGATGTGTCATAAGTTCGTCAAACTAGTACAAAGCTCATTGAGACACTTATAAGCACTCATGTTGCATGACACTTCGTTTAGAGTCTTAGAAACCGCGTTGTTAGATGTTTCATAAGTTCATAAAACTAGTACAAAGCTCATTGAGACACTTATAAGCACTCATATTGCATGAAACTTAGTTTAGAGTCCTAGAAATCGCGTTGTTAGATGTTTCATAAGTTTGTCGAACTTGTACATAGCTCATTGAGACACTTATAAGCACTCATGTTGAAAGAAACTTGGTTTAGAGTCCTAAAAACCGCGTTGTAAGAGGTTTCATAAGTTCGTCAAACTAGTACAAAGCTCATTGAGACACTTATAAACACTCATGTTGCATGACACTTCGTTTAGAGTCTTAGAAACCGCGTTGTTAGATGTTTCATAAGTTCGTCAAACTTGTACAAAACTTATTGAGACACTTATAAGCACTCATGTTGCATGAAACTTGGTTTAGAGTCCTAGAAACGCGTTGTTAGATGTTTCATAAGTTCATCAAACTTGTACAAAGGTCATTGAGACACTTATAAGCACTCATGTTGCATAAAAATTGGTTTAGAGTCCTAGAAACCACATTGTTAGACGTTTCATTAGTTCGTCAAACTTGTACAAAGCTGATAGAGACACTTATAAGCACTCATGTTGCATGAAACTTGGTTTAGAGTCCTAGAAACGAGTTGTTAGATGTTTCATTAGTTCGTCAAACTTGTACAAAGCTCATTGAGACACTTATAAGAACTCATGTTGAAAGAGTCCTAGAAACCGCATTGTAAGATGTTTCACAAGTTCATCAAACTAGTACAAAGTTCATTGAGACACTTATAAGCACTCATGTTGCATGACACTTCGTTTAGAGTCTTAGAAACCGCGTTGTTAGATGTTTCATAAGTTCGTCAATCTTGTACAAATCTCATTGAGACATTTATAAGCACTCATGTTGCATAAAACTTGGTTTAGAGACTTAGAAACGCGTTGTTAGATGTTTCATAAGTTCATCAAACTTGTACAAAGCTCATTGAGACACTTATAAGCACTCATGTTGCATAAAACTTGGTTTAGAGTCCTAGCAACCACATTGTTAGACATTTCATAAGTTCGTCAAACTAGTACAAAGCTCATTGAGACACTTATAAGCACTCATGTTGCATGAAACTTAGTTTAGAGTCCTAGAAACGACATTGTTATATGTTTCATAAGTTCGTCAAACTTGTACAAAGTTCATTGAGACATTTATAAGCACTCATGTACATGAAACTTGGTTTAGTGTCCTAGAAACGCCTTTTTAGATGCATCATTAATTCGTCAAACTTGTACAAAGCTCATTGAGACACTTATAAGAACTCATGTTGAAAGAAACTTGGTTTAGAGTCCTAGAAACCGCGTTGTTAGATGTTTCATAAGTTCGTCAAACTAGTACAAAGCTCATTGAGACACTTATAAGCACTCATGTTGCATGAAACTAAGTTTAGAGTCCTAGAAACCGCGTTGTCAGATGTTTCATAAGTTCGTCACACTTGTACAAAGCTCATTGAAACACTTATAAGCACTCATGTTGCATGAAACTTTGTTTAGAGTCCTAGAAACCGCGTTGTAAGATGTTTCATAAGTTCGTCAAACTTGTATAAAGCTCATTGAAACACTTATAAGCACTCATGTTGCATAAAACTTGGTTTAGAGTCCTAGCAACCACATTGTTAGACGTTTCATAAGTTCGTCAAACTTGTAAAACTTGGTTTAGAGTCCTAGCAACCACATTGTTAGACGTTTCATAAGTTCGTCAAACTTGTACAAAACTGATTGAGAAACTTATAAGCACTCATGTTGCATAAAACTTGGTTTAGAGACTTATAAACGCGTTGTTAGATTTTTCATAACTTCGTCAAACTTGTACAAAGCTCATTGAGACACTTATAAGCACTCATGTTCCATGAAACTTAGTTTAGAGTCCTAGAAACCGCGTTGTTAGATGTTTCATAAGTTCTTTGAACTTGTACAAAGCTCATTGAGACACTTATAAGCACTCATGTTGCATGAAACTTGGTTTAGAGTCCTAGAAACCGCGTTGTTAGATTTTTCATAAGTTCGTCGAACTAGTACAAAGCTCATTGAGACACATATAATCACTCATGTTGAAAGAAACTTGGTTTAGAGTCCTAAAAACCGCGTTGTAAGATGTTTCATAAGTTCGTCAAACTAGTACAAAGCTCATTGAGACACTTATAAGCACTCATGTTGCATGACACTTCGTTTAGAGTCTTAGAAACCGCGTTGTTAGATGTTTCATAAGTTCGTCAAACTTGTACAAAACTCATTGAGACACTTATAAGCACTCATGTTGCATGAAACTTGGTTTAGAGTCCTAGAAACGCGTTGTTAGATGTTTCATAAGTTCATCAAACTTGTACAAAGGTCATTGAGACACTTATAAGCACTCATATTGCATAAAAATTGGTTTAGAGTCCTAGATACCACATTGTTAGACGTTTCATAAGTTCGTCAAACTTGTACAAAGCTGATAGAGACACTTATAAGCACTCATGTTGCATGAAACATGGTTTAGAGTCCTAGAAACGAGTTGTTAGATGTTTCATTAGTTCGTCAAACTTGTACAAAGCTCATTGAGACAGTTATAAGAACTCATGTTGCATGCCATTTCGTTTAGAGTCTTAGAAACCGCTTTTTTAGATGTTTCAAAAGTTCGTCAAACTTGTACAAAGATCATTGAGACACTTATAAGCACTAATGTTGCATAAAACTTGGTTTAGAGTCCTAGAAACGCGTTGTTAGATGTTTCATAAGTTCGTCAAACCTCTACAAAGTTCATGGAGACACTTTTAAGCACTCATGTTGCATAAAACTTTGTTTAGAGTCTTAAAAACGCGTTGTTAGATGTTTCATAAGTTTGTCAAACTTGTATAAAGCTCATTGAAACACTTATAAGCACTCATGTTGCATAAAACTTGGTTTAGAGTCCTAGCAACCACATTGTTAGACGTTTCATAAGTTCGACAAACTTGTACAAAGCTGATTGAGAAACTTATAAGCACTCATGTTGCATTAAACTTGGTTTAGAGTCCTAGAAACGCGTTGTTAGATGTTTCATTAGTTCGTCAAACTTGTACAAAGCTCATTGAGACACTTATAAGCACTCATGTTCCATGAAACTTAGTTTAGAGTCCTAGAAACCGCGTTGTTAGATGTTTCATAAGTTCTTTGAACTTGTACAAAGCTCATTGAGACACTTATAAGCACTCATGTTGCATGAAACTTGGTTTAGAGTCCTAGAAACCACGTTGTTAGATGTTTCATAAGTTCGTCGAACTAGTACAAAGCTCATTGAGACACATATAAGCACTCATGTTGCATGAAACTTGGTTTAGATCCCTAGAAACGAGTTGATAGATGTTTCTTAAGTTCGTCAAACTTGTACAAAGCTCATTGAGACACTTATAAGCACTCATGTTGCATGAAACTTGGTTTAGAGTCCTAGAAACGAGTTGTTAGATGTTTCATAAGTTCGTCAAACTAATACAAAGCTCATTGAGACACTTATAAGCACTCATGTTGCATGCCATTTCGTTTAGAGTCTTAGAAACCGCTTTGTTAGATGTTTCATAAGTTCGTCAAACTTGTACAAAGCTCATTGAGACACTTATAAGCACTAATGTTGCATAAAACTTGGTTAAGAGTCCTAGAAACGCGTTGTTAGATGTTTCATAAGTTCGTCAAACTTCTACAAAGCTCATGGAGACACTTATAAGCACTCATGTTGCATAAAACATGGTTTAGAGTACTAAAAACGCGTTGTTAGATGTTTCATAGGTTCGTCAAACTTGTATAAAGCTCATTGAAACACTTATAAGCACTCATGTTGCATAAAACTTGGTTTAGAGTCCTAGCAACCACATTGTTAGACGTTTCATAAGTTCGTCAAACTTGTACAAAGCTGATTGAGAAACTTATAAGCACTCATGTTGCATTAAACTTGGTTTAGAGTCCTAGAAACGCGTTAATAGATGTTTCATTAGTTCGTCAAACTTGTACAAAGCTCATTGAGACACTTATAAGAACTCATGTTGAAAGAAACTTGGTTTAGAGTCCTAGAAACCGTGTTGTTAGATGTTTCATAAGTTCGTCAAACTAGTACAAAGCTCATTGAGACACTTATAAGCACTTATGTTGCATGAAACTTAGTTTAGATTCCTAGAAACCGCGTTGTTAGATGTTTCATAAGTTCGTAAAACTTGTACAAAGCTCATTGAGACACTTATAAGAACTCATGTTGCCTGAAACTTGGTTTAGAGTTCTAGAAACCACGTTGTAAGATGTTTCATAAGTTCGTCAAACTAGTACAAAGCTCATTGAGATACTTATAAGCACTCATGTTGCATGACACTTCGTTTAGTGTCTTAGGAACCGCGTTGTTAGATGTTTCATAAGTTCGTCAAACTTGTACAAAGCTCATTGAGACACTTATAAGCACTCATGTTCCATGAAACTTAGTTTAGAGTCCTAGAAACCGTGTTGTTAGATGTTTCATAAGTTCGTTGAACTTGTACAAAGCTCATTGAGACACGTATAAGCACTCATGTTGCATGAAACTTGGTTTAGAGTCCTAGAAACCGCGTTGTTAGATGTTACATAAGTTCGTCGAACAAATACAAAGCTCATTGAGACACTTATAAGCACTCATGTTGCATGAAACTTGGTTTAGATCCCCTAGAAACGAGTTGTTAGATGTTTCTTAAGTTCGTCAAAGTTGTACAATGCTCATTGAGACACTTATAAGCATTCATGTTGCATGAAACTTGGTTTAGAGTCCTAGAAACGAGTTGTTAGATGTTTCACAAGTTCGTCAAACTAGTACAAAGCTCATTGAGACACTTATAAGCACTCATGTTGCATGCCACTTCGTTTAGAGTCTTAGAAACCGCTTTGTTAGAGGTTTCATAACTTCGTCAAACTTGTACAAAGCTCATTGAGAGACTTATAAGCACTAATGTTGCATAAAACTTGGTTTAGAGTCCTAGAAACGCGTTGTTAGATGTTTCATAAGTTCGTCAAACTTCTACAAAGCTCATTGAGACACTTCTAAGCACTCATGTTGCATAAAACTTGGATTAGAGTCCTAGCAACCACATTGTTAGACGTTTCATAAGTTCGTCAAACTTGTACAAAGCTCATTGAGACACTTATAAGCACTCATGTTGCATGAAAATTGGTTTAGAGTCCTAGAAACGCGTTGTTAGATGTTTCATAAGTTCGTCAAACTTGTATAAAGCTCATTGAAACACTTATAAGCACTCATGTTGCATAAAACTTTGTTTAGAGTCCTAGCAACCACATTGTTAGACGTTTCATAAGTTCGTCAAACTTGTACAAAGCTGATTGAGAAACTTATAAGCACTCATGTTGCATGAAACTTGGTTTAGAGTCCTAGAAACGCGTTGTTAGATGTTTCATAAGTTCGTCAAACTAGTACAAAGCTCATTGAGACACTTATAAGCACTCATGTTGCATGACACGTCGTTTAGAGTTTTAGAAACCGCGTTGTTAGATGTTTCATAAGTTCGTCAAACTTGTACAAAGCTCATTGAGACACTTATAAGCACTCATGTTGCATAAAACTTGGTTTAGAGTCCTAGAAACGAGTTGTTAGATGTTTCATAAGTTCGTCAAACTTGTACAAAGCTCATTGAGACACTTATAAGCACTCATGTTGCATGCCATTTCGCTTAGAGTCTTAGAAACCGCTTTGTTAGATGTTTCATAAGTTCGTCAAACTTGTACAAAGATCATTGAGACACTTATAAGCACTAATGTTGCATAAAACTTGGTTTAGAGTCCTAGAAACGCATTGTTAGATGTTTCATAAGTTTGTCAAACTTCTACAAAGGTCATGGAGACACTTATAAGCACTCATGTTGCATAAAACTTGGTTTAGAGTCTTAAAAACGCGTTGTTAGATGTTTCATAAGTTCGTCAAACTTGTATAAAGCTCATTGAAACACTTATAAGCACTCATGTTGCATAAAACTTGGTTTAGAGTCCTAGCAACCACATTGTTAGACGTTTCATAATGATAGGATCCCACCAGGCGGATCTCTCCTCCGGGTAAGGCTAAGCAAGAACGATGGTGGATGAGTAGTGTGGGCGGATGGGGATGCGGATTACAAGTCAAGAACGGAGCAGCGGATGGGCGGGGAGGAACGTGAGGATGGAGTATGAACGACTCAAGCAAGGGATGATATCTCGCTTGATGGATAGAAGAAGCTCTTGTAAGCGTGAAGCTTGGAAGAGATTCGTGCCCGTTCGCCGAGCAAGGAGGAGTCGCAACAAAGAAGGTTTTTGTAAAAGTTTTGACTGCTTAACACATTGTGCGGCGCAACCCCTTTTATAGGGAAAACACAAGTTGCTTCTCCTAGTTAGGGTTGCGCAAAAGACAAAAGGAAATTGCAAAAAGGAAATCCGCAAAAAGGAAATCGCGTACAAAGATAAAAAGGAAATTGCAAACGGATAAAACGACGAGTAGTGTTAAGCGCCTCGTCTCTTACGCTCTTCAAACTATGATCACTAAGGGACGACGTGGTGTTCTTCTTGGCCTCGTTAAAACCCGGTGGGAAAAAGAGTGCCAAGCGAGACACCTAGTCCGCTTAGCTTTCATAGCTTGGTCTTGATCGGATTGTCGTCTTTGAAAACGTTGAAGTAGCTCTTGGTGCTTCATCCTCCTCCATCATCGTGGTTTGAATGTTTTTGGCTAACTCCCTAGCTTTGGATCGCGTAATTGCTCCTTTTGATTCCTCGGTCCGCGATGG
Source organism: Cochlearia excelsa (assembly GCA_963556525.1). Classification (NCBI taxonomy): domain Eukaryota; kingdom Viridiplantae; phylum Streptophyta; class Magnoliopsida; order Brassicales; family Brassicaceae; genus Cochlearia; species Cochlearia excelsa. The sequence continues at coordinate 28,485,162 of OY748327.1, read as the reverse complement.
TCGGGCGCCGGTATGGTCGATGTCGAGGTGGTCGATGCCGATGTCGGTGTGGTCGATGCCGATGTCGGTGTGGTCGATGCCGATGTCGATGCCGTTGTGTTCGGTGTCGACGCGATCGATGCCGATGTCGAAGTCGTCGTGGTCGATGCCGATGTCCGTTCCCGGCTTCGGCTCTATGATCACATCATCCCCTCCCTCTTGAAAAGGATTTGTCCTCAAATCCGAATCGCAACATACGGAGACAAATCAGAAACATTAAACGAGTCCGAAATGGAATACTTACCTCGGAGATCAATTTTATAGGCATTGTCGTTGATTCGTTTAACGACTTGGAATGGACCGTCTATCCTTGGCATGAGCTTAGACTTCCTCTCGGCTGGGAACCGCTCCTTCCTCGGGTGTACCCAAACGAGATCGCCTTCTTCAAAAACCACCTTTCTTCGGCCCTTGTTGGCTTGCTCGACGTCTTGCTTTGTCTTCTTCTCTATGTTCTCTCTAGCCTTCTCGTGTAGCTTCTTAACCTGCTCGGCTTTCCTCTTGCCATCTAGGCTGGATACCTCACTCAAAGGTAATGCAATTAAATCTAAAGGAGACATCGGATTGAATCCGTAAACTAATTCAAAAGGAGAAAAGGAAGTAGTAGAATGCTTAGCGTGGTTATAAGCGAACTCTACGTGGGGTAAACATTCCTCCCAAGACTTGATGTTGCTTTTCACCAAGGTTCTAAGTAACGTTGATAACGAACGGTTCACCACTTCGGTTTGCCCATCGGTTTGAGGGTGGCAGGTGGTGGAGAAGGACAACTTGGTCCCTAGCTTTGCCCACAAGGTTCGCCAAAAATGGCTTAAAAACTTGGTGTCCCGATCCGAAACAATAACGCTAGGCATCCCATGTAGTCTCACCACTTCTCGAAGAATAGATTGGCTACCTTGACGGCATCATCGGTCTTGTGACAAGCTATGAAGTGTGCCATCTTGCTAAACCTGTCAACCACTACGAAGATAGAATCTCTACCATTCCTGGTTCGAGGTAAGCCGACAACAAAATCCATCGAAATATCTGTCCAAGGGTGAGAGGGAATGGGTAAGGGAGTGTACAAACCGTGAGGTTGCACCTTACTCTTGGCATGCTTACATGTCGCACATCTCGAACATACTTTCTCTACATCTTTCTTCATGTTCGGCCAATAGAAATAGGCTTGGAGGCTGGCAAGTGTTTTCATAACGCCGAAGTGTCCGGCCAGTCCTCCTCCGTGAGCTTCTCGGACAAGCAGCTCTCTCACTGATCCGCTGGGTATGCACAACCGATGGTGGAAAAACAAGTAGCCGTCCTGTCTATAATAACTCTCAAAGGCAAATTTAGCACATCTCAAGTAATATGTTCCAAAATCAGCATCAGAACCATATAAATCTTTGAGCAATTCAAAACCTATGAGTTTGGATCTTAATTCGACTATTATAGAATACCTCCGGGACAATGCGTCGGCAACGACATTGTCCTTACCTTTCTTGTACTTGATGACGTAGGGAAATGTCTCAATGAATTCTATCCAGCGGCCATGCCTCTTGTTCAACTTTTGTTGTCCCTTTAAGTGTTTGAGAGACTCATGGTCCGTGTGGATAACGAACTCCTTGGGCCATAGGTAATGTTGCCACGTCTGTAAAGCCCTCACCAACGCATACAACTCTTTATCATAGGTGGGGTAGTTCAATGTGGCTCCTCCTAACTTCTCGCTAAAGTAAGCAATGGGCTTGTTATCCTGCATAAGAACCGCACCGATGCCTACACCAGAAGCGTCGCACTCAATCTCAAAAGTTTTTAAAAAGTTAGGAAGCATAAGTAAGGGAGAGTTAATAAGCTTCTCTTTGAGGCACTGAAAGGCCTGGTCTTGTGCTTCTCCCCACTTGAAGCCAACGTCCTTCTTGATGACTTCGGTTAAAGGGGCCGCAATGGTACTAAAGTCTTTGACGAAGCGCCTATAGAAGCCGGCTAGGCCATGGAAGCTCCGGACTTCTCCTACGGTGGTAGGTGTGGGCCATTCTTTGATTGCCTTGACCTTCCCTTCATCGACCCTAACTCCTTCTGTACTCACAACAAAACCTAGGAAAACAATTTCTTTAGTGCAAAAAGTACACTTATCAATGTTAGCAAAAAGGTTCTCCTTCCTTAGGACGTCAAGTACGGCTCGGACATGGGTAATGTGCTCGTCTAGGCTCCGGCTGAAGATTAAGATATCATCGAAATACACCACCACGAAGACACCTATAAAAGACCTCAAAACATGGTTCATTAGTCTCATAAAAGTGCTAGGCGCATTAGTAAGGCCGAAGGGCATAACAAGCCACTCATATAGCCCTTGTTTGGTTTTGAATGCCGTTTTCCACTCGTCACCCTCCTTCATCCTAATCTGATGGTAACCACTCTTAAGATCAATCTTAGAGAACACGTTAGAACCACACAATTCGTCTAACATATCATCTAATCTAGGAATAGGGTGGCGATACTTCACCGTGATGTTGTTGATGGCTCGGCAGTCAACACACATGCGCCATGATCCGTCCTTCTTGGGCACAAGCAGCACGGGCACCGCACACGGACTCATGCTCTCTCGGATATGGCCTTTGCTCATTAGTTCCTCAACTTGTTTCGTAGTTCCTTGGTCTCCACCGGATTAGTCCTATAGGCGGGTCGGTTTGGAAGCGCCGAGCCAGGGACTAGGTCAATTTGGTGCTCAATGCCTCGGATCGGTGGCAAGCCAGGTGGTATCTCCTGAGGAAAAACGTCACTATAGTCCTGCAACAGCTGGGCAAAATCACTAGGAAGATCTGTGGAGGGTTAGTGCTAACAAGGCTCTCCTTATATATAAACAACAAGATAGACGTATTTAAAGTGAGGATCCGAGAAACTTCTCTTTGGTTGATGTAAAGGTTGGCGGTTGGCGTGGGTGCATGCTCTTTCTCCTCCTTGAGCTTGAGATAGAGCTGATCTTGATACACTTCACTTGGCGTGAGGGGAGCAAGGATGATTTTCCGGCCCTTGAACTCAAAGGAGTGCTTGTTGGTGTAACCGTCATGGAATACTCTACGGTCGGATTGCCACGGTCTACCCAACAGTATGTGGCTGGAGCACATGGGTATCACATCGCAAAGAACCTCATCCTCGTACTTGCCAATGGAAAAGGATAATCGGACTTGGCGAGTTACCGTTAAGGCACCACTTTCATTCAGCCATTGCAGCTTGTATGGGCGCGGGTGGGACAAGGTTTCTATGCTCAATTTCTGAACCATGGTTTCGCTAGCTGCATTAGTACAACTCCCACCGTCTATGATGAGACTACACACCTTGCCCTTCACAATGCACCGGGTGTGGAATAGGTGGTCTCTTTGTACTAGTTCCTCCGGTTGGTTCTGTACGCTCAAGGTTCTCCGTGCAACCAGCATCTCCCCAATGGCAGCTACTTCCTCTTCCTCTTCTTCAGGGTCAGAATCGGACTCTTGGGGCACTACTTCTCCATTGTCCAGAATCATGAATACCTTCTTATTGGGACAATCCCTTGAGTAGTGGCCCATACCTTGGCACCTAAAACACCTAACGTTGCTGGAGGAGGCGTTGCTTCTGCTCTTAGGATCATACTTGACCTCTTCCTTAGCCGTGGTGGTAGGCTTGATGTCCTTAGAGAAAGGGGGCCGAGAAGGTGTAAAGTCCTTGGGTTTGCTTGGCGTGGAGGGGAAGCTAGGTTTAGCGTATCTTCTCTTGTTCTGGGTCTCCACTAGTTCGGCCTTGTGCACAAGTTCCTCAAGGTCAACATAGGTCTGGAGCTCCACTTTGTCCTGAATGTCTCGGCTGAGTCCACCGATGAACCGTGCCATGGTCACTTCCTCATCTTCCTCTAGACCGGCTCGGATAAGGAGAGTTTCCATCTCTTGAAAGTAGTCTCGGACTGTGGTGGACCCTTGGGTGAGTTTTCTCAGCTTGTTTAGTACTTCCCTGTGGTAATGACTCGGCACAAACCTTTTTCTCAAGTGGGTAGTAAGTTGGTGCCATGTGGTGATGGGTAGCTCATTATGGCGGTTCCGGGTGGTGCGAGCTGATCCCACCACGGGAGTGCATACTCACCGAATTCGGAGACCGCTATCTTTACCTTGTTGGAGGCGTAGGTATCGTGGCACAAGAAGCCGGACTCCATCTTCCGTTCCCGATCAAGGTAGGCCTCCGGGTCATTCTTGCCGAGAAAGGCGGGGAACTTGGCCTTGATATGCTTCAGTTGTTGGTTCTCCGAGTCTCTTGGGTCGTCTTTGTCTCGTCTCTCACGCCTCCGGCTTCGCCTACTACGGTCCGAGACGTTGACGCCATAATACTCATCGCTAGAGCCGATGTAGACGCGTTGCCCGGCTACGGTTTGGGTAGGTCGGCGTGAGGCGTGTGTGTCCTATGTCCGGGAGCTCGTCCTCTCTGGTTCGCTCAGCTCAGCTCGCGTGTTCCCGTTGCCGTGGTACCCTCTGCTCTTTGGCTGCGTTGGTTGGACGGAGGTTGCGGATTGCCCGGAGTCTAGATGTACCGGCAACGCCTTTGCCTTTGCAAATCCGCATGGCATCGGAGGGAGTTGGCGTTGACCCACCCTCGAATCCGAGGTTGCCCGATGGCCTCCCTAGCTTGTTTCTCACGTTCCAAGGTGAGCTGTTGAGAAATTTGTTGGGGAAGTAGTTGGGTCATGGCCTCGGTTACTTGGGCCGCTATAAGTTTCTTGAGGTCATCGAGCGCCTCCGGTGATAGGGCCATGGTACCTGTTACACGGGACAAGTAACTAGCGAGTAAGTAGTTCACAAAATAGCCAACAAATAGAACTCTATGCCGCACACACACAAGGATACACGCGTGATAAACAAGAAAGGAAAACAAGGGCACGGCTTAAAAAAAAAGGAAATCGTTATGTTTTAAGTAAAACGAGCGTTTTAGCAAAAAGGAAATCGCAATAACACGTTTTGAAATATGCGATTAGGTTTTCAAAGATCTAAACCTATTACTACCGCCGCAAGTTGACAAACATCAAGAACACAAAGATCAACACATAACTTGTTTATACTAGCAACAATCCTATGCCAAACAACGACGGGTTCAAACAAACAGGTTCGAGATTGTGATACTTTGAAAAGACAAAAGGGAAAGAACGACTCAGCCTTTTGGTACAGAGGCGGCTCTGATACCAGATGATAGGATCCCACCAGGCGGATCTCTCCTCCGGGTAAGGCTAAGCAAGAACGATGGTGGATGAGTAGTGTGGGCGGATGGGGATGCGGATTACAAGTCAAGAACGGAGCAGCGGATGGGCGGGGAGGAACGTGAGGATGGAGTATGAACGACTCAAGCAAGGGATGATATCTCGCTTGATGGATAGAAGAAGCTCTTGTAAGCGTGAAGCTTGGAAGAGATTCGTGCCCGTTCGCCGAGCAAGGAGGAGTCGCAACAAAGAAGGTTTTTGTAAAAGTTTTGACTGCTTAACACATTGTGCGGCGCAACCCCTTTTATAGGGAAAACACAAGTTGCTTCTCCTAGTTAGGGTTGCGCAAAAGACAAAAGGAAATTGCAAAAAGGAAATCCGCAAAAAAGGAAATCGCGTACAAAGATAAAAAGGAAATTGCAAACGGATAAAACGACGAGTAGTGTTAAGCGCCTCGTCTCTTACGCTCTTCAAACTATGATCACTAAGGGACGACGTGGTGTTCTTCTTGGCCTCGTTAAAACCCGGTGGGAAAAAGAGTGCCAAGCGAGACACCTAGTCCGCTTAGCTTTCATAGCTTGGTCTTGATCGGATTGTCGTGCTGAAAACGTTGAAGTAGCTCTTGGCTGCTTCATCCTCCTCCATCATCGTGGTTTGAATGTTTTTGGCTAACTCCCTAGCTTTGGATCGCGTAATTGCTCCTTTTGATTCCTCGGTCCGCGATGGTCGGGCGCCGGTATGGTCGATGTCGAGGTGGTCGATGCCGATGTCGGTGTGGTCGATGCCGATGTCGGTGTGGTCGATGCCGATGTCGATGCCGTTGTGTTCGGTGTCGACGCGATCGATGCCGATGTCGAAGTCGTCGTGGTCGATGCCGATGTCCGTTCCCGGCTTCGGCTCTATGATCACATCACATAAGTTCGACAAACTTGTACAAAGCTGATTGAGAAACTTATAAGATCTCATGTTGCATTAAACTTGGTTTAGAGTCCTAGAAACGCGTTGTTAGATGTTTCATTAGTTCGTCAACCTTGTACAAAGCTTATTGAGACACTTATAAGAACTCATGTTGAAAGAAACTGGGTTTAGAGTCCTAGAAACCGTGTTGTTAGATGTTTCATAAGTTCGTCAAACTAGTACAAAGCTCATTGAGACACTTATAAGCACTTATGTTGCATGAAACTTAGTTTAGATTCCTAGAAACCGCGTTGTTAGATGTTTCATAAGTTCTTAAAACTTGTACGAAGCTCATTGAGACACTTATAAGAACTCATGTTGCCTGAAACTTGGTTTAGAGTTCTAGAAACCACGTTGTAAGATGTTTCATAAGTTCGTCAAACTAGTACAAAGCTCATTGAGATACTTATAAGCACTCATGTTGCATGACACTTCGTTTAGTGTCTTAGGAACCGCGTTGTTAGATGTTTCATAAGTTCGTCAAACTTGCACAAAGCTCGTTGAGAAACTTATAAGCACTCATGTTGCATAAAACTTGGTTTAGAGTCCCAGAAACGCGTTGTTAGATGTTTCATAAGTTCGTCAAACTTGTACAAAGCTCATTGAAACACTTATAAGCACTCATGTTGCATAAAACTTGGTTTAGTCCTAGCAACCACATTGTTAAACGTTTCACAAGTTCGTCAAATTTGTACAAAGCTCATTGAGACACTTATAAGCACTCATGTTGCATGAAACTTGGTTTAGAGTACTAGAAACCGCGTTGTAAGATGTTTCATAAGTTCGTCAAACTAGTACAAAGCTCATTGAGACACTTATAAGCACTCATCTTGCATGAAACTTCGTTTAGAGTCCTAGAAACCGCGTTGTTAGATGTTTCATAAGTTCGTCAAACTTGTACAAAGCTCATTGAGACACTTATAAGCACTCATGTTCCATGAAACTTAGTTTAGAGTCCTAGAAACCGCGTTGTTAGATGTTTCATAAGTTCGCTGAACATGTACAAAGCTCATTGAGACACTTATAAGCACTCATGTTGCATGAAACTTGGTTTAGAGTCCTAGAAACCGCGTTGTTAGATGTTAAATAAGTTCGTCGAACAAGTACAAAGCTCATTGAGACACTTATAAGCACTCATGTTGCATGAAACTTGGTTTAGAGCCCTAGAAACGAGTTGTTAGATGTTTCTTAAGTTCGTCAAACTTGTACAAAGCTCATTGAGACACTTATAAGCACTCATGTTGCATGATACTTAGTTTAGAGTCCTAGAAACGAGTTGTTAGATGTTTCATAAGTTCGTCAAACTAGTACAAAGCTCATTGAGACACTTATAAGCACTCATGTTGCATGCCACTTCGTTTAAAGTCTTAGAAACCGCTTTGTTAGAGGTTTCATAAGTTCGTCAAACTTGTACAAAGCTCATTGAGACACTTATAAGCACTAATGTTGCATAAAACTTGGTTTAGAGTCCTAGAAACGCGTTGTTAGATGTTTCATAAGTTCGTCAAACTTCTACAAAGCACATTGCGACACTTATAAGCACTCATGTTGCATAAAACTTGGATTAGAGTCCTAGCAACCACATTGATAGACGTTTCATAAGTTCGTCAAACTTGTACAAAGCTCATTGAGACACTTATAAGCACTCATGTTGCATGAAACTTGGTTTAGAGTCCTAGAAACGCGTTGTTAGATGTTTCATTAGTTTGTCAAACTTGTACAAAGCTCATTGAGACACTTATAAGCACTCATGTTGCATGAAACTTGGTTTAGAGTCCTAGAAACCGCGTTGTTAGATGTTTCACAAGTTCGTCAAACTAGTACAAAGCTCATTGAGGAACTTATAAGCATTCATGTTGCATGAAACTTTGTTTAGAGTCCTAGAAACGCGTTGTTAGATGTTTCATACGTTCGTCAAACTTGTACAAAGCTCATTGAGGAACTTATAATAACTCATGTTGCATGAAACTTGGTTTAGAGTCCTAGAAACGCGTTGTTAGATGTTTCATAAGTTCGTGAAATTTGTAAATATTTCATTGAGGAACTTATAAGCACTCATGTTGCATGAAACGTGGTTTAGAGTCCTAGAAACGCCATGTTTGATGTTTCATACGTTCGTCAAACTTGTACAAAGCTCATTGAGACACTTATAAACACTCATGTTACATGAAACTTGGTTTAGAGTCCTAGAAACACGTTGTAAGATGTTTCATAAGTTCGTCAAACTAGTACAAAGCTCATTGAGATACTTATAAGCACTCATGTTGCATGACACTTCGTTTAGTGTCTTAGGAACCGCGTTGTTAGATGTTTCATAAGTTCGTCAAACTTGTACAAAGCTCATTGAGACACTTATAAGCACTCATGTTCCATGAATCTTAGTTTAGAGTCCTAGAAATCGCGTTGTTAGATGTTTCATAAGTTCGTTGAACTTGTACAAAGCTCATTGAGACACTTATAAGCACTCATGTTGCAGGAAACTTGTTTTAGAGTCCTAGAAACCGTGTTGTTAGATGTTTCATAAGTTCATCGAACTACTACAAAGCTCATTGAGACATATATAAGCACTCATGTTGCATGAAACTTGGTTTAGAGTCCTAGAAACGAGTTGTTAGATGTTTCATACATTCGTCAAACTTGTACAAAGCTCATTGAGACACTTATAAGCACTCTCATGTTGCATGAAACTTGGTTTAGAGTCCTAAAAATGCGTTGGTAGATGTTTCTTAAGTTCGTGAAACTTGTATAAAGCTCATTGAAACACTTATAAGCACTCATGTTGCATAAAACTTGGTTTAGAGTCCTAGCAACCACATTGTTAGACGTTTCATAAGTTCGTCAAACTTGTACAAAGCTGATTGAGAAACTTATAAGCACTCATGTTGCATGAAACTTGGTTTAGAGTCCAAGAAACGCGTTGTTAGATGTTTCATTAGTTCGTCAAACTTGTACAAAGCTCATTGAGACACTTATAAGAACTCATGTTGAAAGAAACTTGGTTTAGAGTCCTAGAAACCGTGTTGTTAGATGTTTCATAAGTTCGTCAAACTAGTACAAAGCTCATTGAGACACTTATAAGCACTCATGTTGCATGAAACTTAGTTTAGATTCCTAGAAACCGCGTTGTTAGATGTTTCATAAGTTCGTAAAACTTGTACAAAGCTCATTGAGACACTTATAAGAACTCATGTTGCCTTAAACTTGGTTTAGAGTTCTAGAAACCACGTTGTAAGATGTTTCATAAGTTCGTCAAACTAGTACAAAGCTCATTGAGACACTTATAAGGACCCATGTTGCATGCCATTTCGTTTAGAGTCTTAGAAACGCGTTGTTAGATGTTTCATAAGTTCGTCAAACTTGTACAAAGCTCATTGAGACACTTATAAACATTCATGTTGCATGAAACTTAGTTTAGAGTCCTAGAAACGCGTTGTTAGATGTTTCATAAGTTCGTCAAACTTGTACAAAGCTCATTGAGACACTTATAAGCACTCATGTTGCATGAAACTTGGTTTAGAGTCCTAGAAACGCGTTGTTAGATGTTTCATAAGTTCGTAAAACTTGTACAAAGCTCATTAAGACACTTATAAGCACTCATGTGGAATGAAACTTGGTTTAGAGTCCTAGAAACGTGTTGTTAGATGTTTCATAAGTTTGTCAAACTTGTATAAACCTCATTGAAACACTTCTAAGCACTCATGTTGCATAAAACTTGGTTTAGAGTCCTAGCAACCACATTGTTAGACGTTTCATAAGTTCGACAAACTTGTACAAAGCTGATTGAGAAACTTATAAGCACTCATGTTGCATTAAACTTGGTTTAGAGTCCTAGAAACGCGTTGTTAGATGTTTCATTAGTTCGTCAAACTTGTACAAAGCTTATTGAAAGAAATTTGGTTTAGATTCCTAGAAACCGTGTTATTAGATGTTTCATAAGTTCGTCAAACTAGTACAAAGCTCATTGATACACTTATAAGCACTCATGTTGCATGAAACTTAGTTTATATTCCTAGAAACCGCGTTGTTAGATGTTTCATAAGTTCGTAAAACTTGTACAAAGCTCATTGAGACACTTATAAGAACTCATGTTGCCTGAAACTTGGTTTAGAGTTTTAGAAACCGCGTTGTTAGATGTTTCATAAGTTCGTTGAACTTGTACAAAGCTCATTGAGACACTTATAAGCACTCATGTTGCATGACACTTGGTTTAGAGTCTTAGAAACCGCATTGTTAGATGTTTCATAAGTTCTTCAAACTTGCACAAAGCTCATTGAGACACTTATAAGCACTCATGTTGCATAAAAGTTGGTTTAGAGTCCTAGAAACGCGTTGTTAGAAGTTTCATAAGTTCGTCAAACTTGTACAAAGCTCATTGAATCACTTATAAGCACTCATGTTGCATAAAACTTGGGTTAGAGTCCTAGCAACCACATTGTTAGACGTTTCATAAGTTCGTAAAATTTGTACAAAGCTCATTGAGACACTTATAAGCACTCATGTTGCATGAAACTTGGTTTAGAGTACTAGAAACCGCATTGTAAGATGTTTCATAAGTTCGTCAAACTAGTACAAAGCTCATTGAGACACTTATAAGCACTCATGTTGATGAAACTTTGTTTAGAGTCCTAGAAACCGCGTTGTTAGATGTTTCATAAGTTCGTCAAACTTGTACAAAGCTCATTGAGACACTTATAAGCACTCATGTTCCATGAAACTTAGTTTAGAGTCCTAGAAACCACGTTGTTAGATGTTTCATAATTTCGTTGAACTTGTACAAAGCTCATTGAGACACTTATAAGCACTCATATTGCATGAAACTTGGATTAGAGTCCTAGAAACCGCGTTGTTACATGTTTCATAAGTTCGTCGAACTAGTACAAAGATCATTGAGACACTTATAAGCACTCATGTTGCATGCCACTTCGTTTAGAGTCTTAGAAATCGCTTTGTTAGATGTTTCATAAGTTCGTCAAACTTGTACAAAGCTCATTGAGACACTTATAAGCACTAATGTTGCATAAAACTTGGTTTAGAGTCCTAGAAACGCGTTGTTAGATGTTTCATAAGTTCGTCAAACTTCTACAAAGCTCATTGAGACATTTATAAGCACTCATGTTGCATAAAACTTGGATTAGAGTCCTAGCAACCACATTGTTAGACGTTTCATAAGTTCGTCAAACTTGTACAAAGCTGATTGAGAAATTTATAAGCACTCATGTTGCATGAAACTTGGTTTAGAGTCCTAGAAACCGCGTTGTTAGATTTTCATTAGTTTGTCAATCTTGTACAAAGCTCATTGAGACACTTATAAGAACTCATGTTGAAAGAAACTTGGTTTAGAGTCCTAGAAACCATGTTGTTAGATGTTTCATAAGGTCGTCAAACTAGTACAAAGCTCATTGAGACACTTATAAGCACTCATGTTGCATGAAACTTAGTTTAGATTCCTAGAAACCGAGTTGTTAGATTTTCATTAGTTTGTCAACTTGTACAGAGCTCATTGAGACACTTATAAGAACTCATGTTAAAAAAAACTTGGTTTAGAGTCCTAGAAACCGTGTTGTTAGATGTTTCATAAGTTCGTCAAACTAGTACAAAGCTCATTGAGACACTTATAAACACTCACGTTTCATGACACTTCGTTTAGAGTCTTAGAAACCGCGTTGTTCGATGTTTCATAAGTTCGTCAACCTTGTACAAAGCTCATTGAGACAGTTATAAGCACTCATGTTCCATGAAACATAGTTCAGAGTCCTAGAAACCCCGTTGTTAGATGTTTCATAAGTTCGTTGAACTTATACAAAGCTCATTGAGACACTTATAAGCACTCATGTTGCATGAAACTTGGTTAAGAGTCCTAGAAACCGCGTTGTTAGATGTTTCATAAGTTCGTCGAACTAGTACAAATCTCATTGAGACACTTATAAGCACTCATGTTGCATGAAACTTGGTTTAGAGTCCTAGAAACGAGTTGTTAGATGTTTCATAAGTTCGTCAAACTAGTACAAAGCTCATTGAGACACTTATAAGCACTCATGTTCCATGAAACTTAGTTTAGAGTCCTAGAAACCGTGTTGTTAGATGTTTCATAAGTTCGTGAAACTTGTACAAAGCTCATTGAAACACTTATAAGCACTCATGTTGCATGAAACTTGGTTTAGAGTCCTAGAAACCGCGTTGTTAGATGTTTCATAAGTTCGTCGAACTAGTACAAAGCTCATTGAGACACATATAAGCACTGATGTTGCATGAAACTTGGTTTAGAGTCCCAAAAACGAGTTGTTAGATGTTTCATAAGTTCGTCAAACTAGTACAAAGCTCATTGAGACACTTATAAGCACTCATGTTGCATGACACTTCGTTTAGAGTCTTAGAAACCACTTTGTTAGATGTTTCATAAGTTCGTCAAACTTGTACAAAGCTCATTGAGACACTTATAAGCACTCATGTTGCATGACACTTGGTTTAGAGTCCTAGAAACGCGTTGTTAGATGTTTCATAAGTTCGTCAAACTTCTACAAAGCTCATTGAGACACTTATAAGCACTCATGTTGCATGAAACTTGGTTTAGAGTACTAGAAACCGCGTTGTAAGATGTTTCATAATTTCGTCAAATTAGTACAAAGCTCATTGAGACACTTATAAGAACTCATGTTGCATGACACTTCGTTTAGAGTCTTAGAAACTGTGTTTTAGATGTTTCATAAGTTCGTCAAATTTGTACAAAGCTCATTGAGACACTTATAAGCACTCATGTTGCATGACACTTCGTTTAGAGTCTTAGAAACCGCGTTGTTTGATGTTTCATAAGTTCGTCAAACTTGTACAAAGCTCATTGAGACACTTCTAAGCACTCATGTTGCATGAAACTTCGTTTAGAGTCCTAAAAACCGCGTTGTTAGATGTTTCATAAGTTCGTCAAACTTGTACAAAGCTCATTGAGACACTTCTAAGCACTCATGTTGCATAAAACTTGGTTTAGAGTCCTAGCAACCACATTGTTAGACGTTTCATAAGTTCGTCAAACTTGTAAAAAGCTCATTGAGACACTTATAAGCACTCATGTTGCATAAAACCTTGTTTAGAGTCCTAGCAACCACATTGTTAGACGTTTCATAAGTTCGTAGAACTTGTACAAAGCTCATTGAGACAATTATAAGCACTCATGTTGCATGAAACTTCGTTAAGAGTCTTAGAAACCGCGTTGTTAGATGTTTCATAAGTTCGTAGAACTTGTACAAAGCTCATTGAGACACTTATAAGCACTCATGTTGCATGAAACTTCGTTTAGAGTCTTAGAAACCGCGTTGTTAGATGTTTCATAAGTTCGTCAAACTTGTACAAAGCTCACTGAGACACTTATAAGCACTCATGTTGCATGAAACTTGATTTAGAGTCTTAGAAACCGCGTTGTTAGATGGTCCATAAGTTCGTCAAACTTGTACAAAGCTCATTGACACACTTATAAGAACTCATGTTGCATCACACTTCGTTTAGAGTCTTAGAAACCGCGTTTTAGATGTTTCATAAGTTCGTCGAACTAGTAAAAAGCTCATTGAGACACTTATAAGCACTCATGTTGCATGAAACTTGGTTTAGAGTCCTAGAATTCGCGTTGTTAGATGTTTCATAAGTTCGTCGAACTATTAAAAAGCTCATTGAGACACTTATAAGCACTCATGTTGCATGAAACTTGGTTTAGAGTCCTAGAAACGAGTTGTTAGATGTTTCATAAGTTCGTCAAATTTGTACAAAGCTCATTGAGACACTTATAAGAACTCATGTTGCATGAAACTTAGTTTAGAGTCTTAGAAACGCGTTGTTAGATGTTTCATTAGTTCATCAAACTTGTACAAAGCTCATTGAGACACTTATAAGAACTCATGTTGAAAGAAACTTGGTTTAGAGTCCTAGAAACGCGTTGTTAGATGTTTCATTAGTTCGTCAAATTTGTACAAATCTCATTGAGACACTTATAAGAACTCATGTTGCATGACACTTCGTTTAGAGTCCTATAAACCGCGTTGTAAGAAGTTTCATAAGTTCGTCAAACTAGTACAAACCTCATTGAAACACTTATAAGCACTCATGTTGCATGACACTTCGTTTAGAGTCTTAGAAACCGCGTTTTAGTTGTTTCATAAGTTCGTCAAACTTGTACAAAGCTCACTGAGACACTTATAAGCACTCATGTTGCATGAAACTTGGTTTAGAGTCCTAGAAACCGTGTTGTTAGATGTTTCATGATAGGATCCCACCAGGCGGATCTCTCCTCCGGGTAAGGCTAAGCAAGAACGACGGTGGATGAGTAGTGTGGGCGGAGGTGGATGCGGATTACAAGTCAAGAACGGAGCAGCGGATGGGTGGGGAGGAACGTGAGGATGGAATATGAACGACTCAAGCAAGGGATGATATCTCGCTTGATGGATAGAAGAAGCTCTTGTAAGCGTGAAGCTTGGAAGAGATTCGTGCCCGTTCGCCGAGCAAGGAGGAGTCGCAACAAAGAAGAGTTTTGTAAAAGTTTTGACTGACTAACACATTGTGCGGCGCAACCCCTTTTATAGGGAAAACACAAGTTGCTTCTCCTCGTTAGGGTTGCGCAAAGACAAAAAGGAAATTGCAAAAAGGAAATCCGCAAAAAGGAAATCGCGTACAAAGATAAAAAGGAAATTGCAAACGGATAAAACGACGAGTAGTGTTAAGCGCCTCGTCTCTTACGCTCTTCAAACTATGATCACTAAGGGACGACGTGGTGTTCTTCTTGGCCTCGTTAAAACCCGGTGGGAAAAAGAGTGCCAAGCGAGACACCTAGTCCGCTTAGCTTTCATAGCTTGGTCTTGATCGGATTGTCGTGCTGAAAACGTTGAAGTAGCTCTTGGCTGCTTCATCCTCCTCCATCATCGTGGTTTGAATGTTTTTGGCTAACTCCCTAGCTTTGGATCGCGTAATTGCTCCTTTTGATTCCTCGGTCCGCGATGGTCGGGCGCCGGTATGGTCGATGTCGAGGTGGTCGATGCCGATGTCGATGTGGTCGATGCCGATGTCGATGTGGTCGATGCCGATGTCGATGTGGTCGATGCCGTTGTGTTCGGTGTCGACGCGATCGATGCCGATGTCGAAGCCGTCGTGGTCGATGCCGATGTCCGTTCCCGGCTTCGGCTCTATGATCACATCATCCCCTCCCTCTTGAAAAGGATTTGTCCTCAAATCCGAATCTGCAACATACGGAGACAAATCAGAAACATTAAACGAGTCCGAAATGGAATACTTACCTCGGAGATCAATTTTATAGGCATTGTCGTTGATTCGTTTAGCGACTTGGAATGGACCGTCTATCCTTGGCATGAGCTTAGACTTCCTCTCGGCTGGGAACCGCTCCTTCCTCAGGTGTACCCAAACGAGATCGCCTTCTTCAAAAACCACCTTTCTTCGGCCCTTGTTGGCTTGCTCGACGTACTGCTTTGTCTTCTTCTCTATGTTCTCTCTAGCCTTCTCGTGTAGCTTCTTAACCTGCTCGGCTTTCCTCTTGCCATCTAGGCTGGATACCTCACTCAAAGGTAATGCAATTAAATCTAAAGGAGACATCGGATTGAATCCGTAAACTAATTCAAAAGGAGAAAAGGAAGTAGTAGAATGCTTAGCGTGGTTATAAGCGAACTCCACGTGGGGTAGACATTCCTCCCAAGACTTGATGTTGCTTTTCACCAAGGTTCTAAGTAACGTTGATAACGAACGGTTCACCACTTCGGTTTGCCCATCGGTTTGGGGGTGGCAGGTGGTGGAGAAGGACAACTTGGTCCCTAGCTTTGCCCACAAGGTTCGCCAAAAATGGCTTAAGAACTTGGTGTCCCGATCCGAAACAATAACGCTAGGCATCCCATGTAGTCTCACCACTTCTCCGAAGAATAGATTGGCTACCTTGACGGCATCATCGGTCTTGTGACAAGCTATGAAGTGTGCCATCTTGCTAAACCTGTCAACCACTACGAAGATAGAATCTCTACCATTCCTGGTTCGAGGTAAGCCGACAACAAAATCCATCGAAATATCTGTCCAAGGGTGAGAGGGAATGGGTAAGGGAGTGTACAAACCGTGAGGTTGCACCTTACTCTTGGCATGCTTACATGTCGCACATCTCGAACATACTTTCTCTACATCTTTCTTCATGTTCGGCCAATAGAAATAGGCTTGGAGGCTGGCAAGTGTTTTCATAACGCCGAAGTGTCCGGCCAGTCCTCCTCCGTGAGCTTCTCGGACAAGCAGCTCTCTCACTGATCCGCTGGGTATGCACAACCGATGGTGGAAAAACAAGTAGCCGTCCTGTCTATAATAACTCTCAAAGGCAAATTTAGCACATCTCAAGTAATATGTTCCAAAATCAGCATCGAAACCATATAAATCTTTGAGCAATTCAAAACCTATGAGTTTGGATCTTAATTCGGCTATTATAGAATACCTCCGGGACAATGCG
Organism: Cochlearia excelsa; assembly: GCA_963556525.1. Lineage (NCBI taxonomy): Eukaryota > Viridiplantae > Streptophyta > Magnoliopsida > Brassicales > Brassicaceae > Cochlearia > Cochlearia excelsa. The sequence goes on along the minus strand of OY748327.1, from coordinate 28,468,516 downwards.
TCGGCAACGACATTGTCCTTACCTTTCTTGTACTTGATGACGTAGGGAAATGTCTCAATGAATTCTATCCAGCGACCATGCCTCTTGTTCAACTTTTGTTGTCCCTTTAAGTGTTTAAGAGACTCATGGTCCGTGTGGATAACGAATTCCTTGGGCCATAGGTAATGTTGCCACGTCTGTAAAGCCCTCACCAACGCATACAACTCTTTATCATAGGTGGGGTAGTTCAATGTGGCTCCTCCCAACTTCTCGCTAAAGTAAGCAATGGGCTTGTTATCCCGCATAAGAACCGCACCGATGCCTACACCGAAGCGTCGCACTCAATCTCAAAAGTTTTTAAAAAGTTAGGAAGCATAAGTAAGGGAGAGTTGATAAGCTTCTCTTTGAGGCACCGAAAGGCCTGGTCTTGTGCCTCTCCCCACTTGAAGCCAACGTCCTTCTTGATGACTTCGGTTAAAGGGGCCGCAATGGTACTAAAGTCTTTGACGAAGCGCCTATAGAAGCCGGCTAATCCATGGAAGCTCCGGACTTCTCCTACGGTGGTAGGTGTGGGCCATTCTTTGATTGCCTTGACCTTCCCTTCATCGACCCTAACTCCTTCGTACTCACAACAAAACCTAGGAAAACAATTTCTTTAGTGCAAAAAGTACACTTATCAATGTTAGCAAAAAGGTTCTCCTTCCTTAGGACGTCAAGTACGGCTCGGACATGGGCAATGTGCTCGTCTAGGCTCCGGCTGAAGATTAAGATATCATCGAAATACACCACCACGAAGACACCTATAAAAGACCTCAAAACATGGTTCATTAGTCTCATAAAAGTGCTAGGCGCATTAGTAAGGCCGAAGGGCATAACAAGCCACTCATATAGTCCTTGTTTGGTTTTGAATGCCGTTTTCCACTCGTCACCCTCCTTCATCCTAATCTGATGGTAACCACTCTTAAGATCAATCTTAGAGAACACGTTAGAACCACACAATTCGTCTAACATGTCATCTAATCTAGGAATAGGGTGGCGATACTTCACCGTGATGTTGTTGATGGCTCGGCAGTCAACACACATGCGCCATGATCCGTCCTTCTTGGGCACAAGCAGCACGGGCACCGCACATGGACTCATGCTTTCTCGGATATGGCCTTTGCTCATTAGTTCCTCAACTTGTTTCTGTAGTTCCTTGGTCTCCACCGGATTAGTCCTATAGGCGGGTCGGTTTGGAAGCGCCGAGCCAGGGACTAGGTCAATTTGGTGCTCAATGCCTCGGATCGGTGGCAAGCCAGGTGGTATCTCCTGAGGAAAAACGTCACTATAGTCCTGCAACAGCTGGGCAAAATCACTAGGAAGATCCTGTGGAGGGTTAGTACTAACAAGGCTCTCCTTATATATAAACAACAAGATAGACGTATTTAAAGTGAGGATCCGAGAAACTTCTTTTTGGTTGATGTAAAGGTTGGCGGTTGGCGTGGGTGCATGCTCTTTCTCCTCCTTGAGCTTGAGATAGAGCTGATCTTGGTACACTTCACTTGGCGTGAGGGGAGCAAGGATGATTTTCCGGCCCTTGAACTCAAAGGAGTGCTTGTTGGTGTAACCGTCATGGAATACTCTACGGTCGGATTGCCACGGTCTACCCAACAGTATGTGGCTGGAGCACATGGGTATCACATCGCAAAGAACCTCATCCTCATACTTGCCAATGGAAAAGGATAATCGGACTTGGCGAGTTACCGTTAAGGCACCACTTTCATTCAACCATTGCAGCTTGTATGGGCGCGGATGGGACAAGGTTTCTATGCTCAATTTCTGAACCATGGTTTCGCTAGCCGCATTAGTACAACTTCCACCGTCTATGATGAGACTACACACCTTGCCCTTCACAATGCACCGGGTGTGAAATAGGTGGTCTCTTTGTACTAGTTCCTCCGGTTGGTTACGTACGCTCAAGGTTCTCCGTGCAACCAGCATCTCCCCAATGGCAGCTACTTCCTCTTCCTCTTCTTCGGGGTCAGAATCGGACTCTTGGGGCACTACTTCTCCATTGTCCAGAATCATGAATACCTTCTTATTGGGACAATCCCTTGAGTAGTGGCCCATACCTTGGCACCTAAAACACCTAACGTTGCCGGAGGAGGCGTTGCTTCGCTCTTAGGATCATACTTGACCTCTTCCTTAACCGTGGTGGTAGGCTTGATGTCCTTAGAGAAAGGTGGCCGAGAAGGTGTAAAGTCCTTGGGTTTGCTTGGCGTGGAGGGGAAGCTAGGTTTAGCGTATCTTCTCTTGTTCAGGGTCTCCACTAGTTCGGCCTTGTGCACAAGTTCCTCAAGGTCAACATAGGTCTGGAGCTCCACTTTGTCCTGAATGTCTCGGCTGAGTCCACCGATGAACCGTGCCATGGTCACTTCCTCATCTTCCTCTAGACCGGCTCGGATAAGGAGAGTTTCCATCTCTTGAAAGTAGTCTCGGACTGTGGTGGACCCTTGGGTGAGTTTTCTCAGCTTGTTTAGTACTTCCCTGTGGTAATGACTCGGCACAAACCTTTTTCTCATGTGGGTAGTAAGTTGGTGCCATGTGGTGATGGGTAGCTCATTATGGCGGTTCCGGGTAGTGCAAGAGTTGATCCCACCACAGGAGTGCATACTCACTGAATTCGGAGACCGCTATCTTTACCTTGTTGGAGGCGTAGGTATCGTGGCACAAGAAGCTGGACTCCATCTTCCGTTCCCAGTCAAGGTAGGCCTCCGGGTCATTCTTGCCGAGAAAGGCGGGGAACTTGGCCTTGATATGCTTCAGTTGTTGGTTCTCCGAGTCTCTTGGGTCGTCTTTGTCTCGTCTCTCACGCCTCCGGCTTCGCCTACTACGGTCCGAGACGTTGACGCCATAATACTCATCGCTAGAGCCGATGTAGACGCGTTGCCCGGCTATGGTTTGGGTAGGTCGGCGTGAGGCGGTGTGTGTCCTATGCCCGGGAGCTCGTCCTCTGGTTCGCTCAGCTCAGCGTGTTCCCGTTGCCGTGGTACCCTCTGCTCTTTGGCTGCGTTGGTTGGACGGAGGTTGCGGATTGCCTGGAGTCTAGATGTACCGGCAACGCCTTTGCCTTTGCAAATCCGCATGGCATCGGAGGGAGTTGGCGTTGACCCACCCTCGAATCCGAGGTTGCCCGGGGGCCTCCCTAGCTTGTTTCTCACGTTCCAAGGTGAGCTGTTGAGAAATTTGTTGGGGAAGTAGTTGGGTCATGGCCTCGGTGACTTGGGCTGCTATAAGTTTCTTGAGGTCATCGAGCGCCTCCGGTGATAGGGCCATGGTACCTGTTACACGTACAAGTAACTAGCGGTAAGTAGTTCACAAAATAGCCAACAAATAGAACTCTACGCCGCACACACACAAGGATACACGCGTGATAAACAAGAAAGGAAAACAAGGACACGGCTTGAAAGAAAAAAGGAAATCGTTATGTTTTAAGTAAAACGAGCGTTTTAGCAAAAAGGAAATCGCAATAACACGTTTTGAAAGATGCGATTAGGTTTCAAAGATCTAAACCTATTACTACCGCCGCAAGTTGACAAACATCAAGAACACAAAGATCAACACATAACTTGTTTATACTAGCAACAATCCTATGCCAAACAACGACGGGTTCAAACAAACAGGTTCGAGATTGTGATACTTTGAAAAGACAAAAGGGAAGGAACGACTCAGCCTTTTGGTACAGAGGCGGCTCTGATACCAGATGATAGGATCCCACCAGGCGGATCTCTCCTCCGGGTAAGGCTAAGCAAGAACGACGGTGGATGAGTAGTGTGGGCGGAGGTGGATGCGGATTACAAGTCAAGAACGGAGCAGCGGATGGGTGGGGAGGAACGTGAGGATGGAATATGAACGACTCAAGCAAGGGATGATATCTCGCTTGATGGATAGAAGAAGCTCTTGTAAGCGTGAAGCTTGGAAGAGATTCGTTCCCGTTCGCCGAGCAAGGAGGAGTCGCAACAAAGAAGAGTTTTGTAAAAGTTTTGACTGACTAACACATTGTGCGGCGCAACCCCTTTTATAGGGAAAACACAAGTTGCTTCTCCTCGTTAGGGTTGCGCAAAGACAAAAAGGAAATTGCAAAAAGGAAATCCGCAAAAAGGAAATCGCGTACAAAGATAAAAAGGAAATTGCAAACGGATAAAACGACGAGTAGTGTTAAGCGCCTCGTCTCTTACGCTCTTCAAACTATGATCACTAAGGGACGACGTGGTGTTCTTCTTGGCCTCGTTAAAACCCGGTGGGAAAAAGAGTGCCAAGCGAGACACCTAGTCCGCTTAGCTTTCATAGCTTGGTCTTGATCGGATTGTCGTGCTGAAAACGTTGAAGTAGCTCTTGGCTGCTTCATCCTCCTCCATCATCGTGGTTTGAATGTTTTTGGCTAACTCCCTAGCTTTGGATCGCGTAATTGCTCCTTTTGATTCCTCGGTCCGCGATGGTCGGGCGCCGGTATGGTCGATGTCGAGGTGGTCGATGCCGATGTCGATGTGGTCGATGCCGATGTCGATGTGGTCGATGCCGATGTCGATGTGGTCGATGCCGTTGTGTTCGGTGTCGACGCGATCGATGCCGATGTCGAAGCCGTCGTGGTCGATGCCGATGTCCGTTCCCGGCTTCGGCTCTATGATCACATCATTTCATAAGTTCGTCGAACTAGTACAAAACTTATTGAGACACTTATAAGCACTCATGTTGCATGAAACTTGGTTTAGAGTCCTAGAAACGAGTTGTTAGATGTTTCATAAGTTCGTCAAACTTTTACAAAGCTCATTGAGACACTTATAAGAACTCATGTTGCATGAAACTTTGTTTAGAGTCCTAGAAACGAGTTGTTAGATATTTCGTAAATTCGTCAAGCTAGTACAAAGCTCATTGAGACACTTATAAGCACTCATGTTGCATGAAACTTGGTTTAGAGTCCTAGAACCCGCTTTGTTAGATGTTTCATAAGTTCGTCAAACTTGTACAAAGCTCATTGAGACGCTTATAAGCACTCATGTTGCATGACACTTCGTTTAGAGTCTTAGAAACCGCGTTTTAGTTGTTTCATAAGTTCTTCAAACTTGTACAAAGCTCACCGAGACACTTATAAGCACTCATGTTGCATGAAACTTGGTTTAGAGTCCTAGAAACCTCGTTGTTAGATGTTTCATAAATTTGTCAAACTTGTACAAAGCTCATTGAGACACTTATAAGCACTCATGTTGCATGAAACTTGGTTTAGAGTCTTAGAAACCGCGTTGTTTGATGTTTCATAAGTTCGTCAAACCAGTGCAAAGCTCATTGAGACACTTATAAGCACTCATGTTGCATGAAACTTCGTTTAGAGTCTTAGAAACCGCGTTGTTAGATGTTTCATAAGTTCGTCAAACTAGTACAAAGCTCATTGAGACACATATAAGCACTCATGTTGCATGAAACTTGGTTTAGAGTCCTAGAAACGAGTTGTTAGATGTTTCATAAGTTTGTCAAACTAGTACAAAGCTCATTGAGACACTTATAAGCACTCATGTTGAATGAAACTTGGTTTAGAGTCTTAGAAACGCGTTGTTAGATGTTTCATAAGTTCGTCAAACTTGTACAAAGCTCATTGAGACACTTATAAACATTCATGTTGCATGAAACTTAGTTTAGAGTCCTAGAAACACGTTGTTAGATGTTTCATAAGTTCGTCAAACTTGTACAAAGCTCATTGAGACACTTATAAGCACTCATGTTGCATGAAACTTGGTTTAGAGTCCTAGAAACGCGTTGTTAGATGTTTCATAAGTTCGTAAAACTTGTACAAAGCTCATTAAGACACTTATAAGCACTCATGTGGAATGAAACTTGGTTTAGAGTCCTAGAAACGCGTTGTTAGATGTTTCATAAGTTTGTCAAACTAGTACAAAGCTCATTGAGACACTTATAAGCACTCATGTTGCATGAAACTTGGTTTAGAGTCCTAGAAACGCGTTGTTAGATGTATCATAAGTTCGTCAAACTAGTAAAAAGCTCATTCGGACACTTATAAGCACTCATGTTGCATGAAACTTGGTTTAGAGTCCTAGAAACGCTTTGTTAGATGTTTAATAAGTTCGTCAAACTTGTACAAAGCTCATTGAGACACTTATAAGCACTCATGTTGCATGACACTTCGTTTAGAGTCTTAGAAACCGCGTTGTTAGATGTTTCATAAGTTCGTCAAACTAGTACAAAGCTCATTGAGACACTTATAAGCACTCATGTTGCATGAAACTTGGTTTAGAGTCCTAGAAACCGCTTTGTTAGATGTTTCATAAGTTCGTCAAACTTGTACAAAGCTCATTAAGACACTTATAAGCACTCACGTTGCATGAAACTTGGTTTAGAATCTTAGAAACCGCGTTGTTAGATGTTTCATAAGTTCGTTAAACTAGTACAAAGATCATTGAGACACTTATAAGCACTCATGTTGCATGAAACTTCATTTAGAGTCCTAGAAACCGCGTTGTTAGATGTTTCATAAGTTCGTCAAACTAGTACAAAGCTCATTGAGACAGTTATAAGCACTCATGTTGGATGAAATTTTGTTTAGAGTCCTAGAAACGCGTTGTTAGATGTTTCATAAGTTCGTCAAACAAGTACAAAGCTCATTGAGACACTTATAAGCACTCATGATGCATGAAACTTGGTTTAGAGTCCTAGAAACGCGTTGTTAGATGTTTCATAAATTCGTAAAACTTGTACAAAGCTCATTGAGACACTTATAAGCCCTCATGTGGAATGAAACTTGGTTTAGAGTCCTAGAAACGCGTTGTTAGATGTTTCATAAGTTTTTCAAACTAGTACAAAGCTCAGTGAGACACTTATAAGCATTCATGTTGCATGAAACTTGGTTTAGAGTCCTAGAAACGCGTTGTTAGATGTTTCATAAGTTCGTCAAACTTGTACAAACCTCATTGAGACACTTATAAACACTCATGTTGCATGAAACTTAGTTTAGTGTCCTAGAAACGCGTTGTTAGATGTTTCATAAGTTCGTCAAACTAGTAAAAAGCTCATTGAGACACTTATAAGAACTCATGTTTCATGAAACTTGGTTTAGAGTCCTAGAAACCTCGTTGTTAGATGTTTCATAAGTTCGTCAAACTCGTACAAAGCTCATTAAGACACTTATAAGCACTCATGTGGAATGAAACTTGGTTTAGAGTCCTAGAAACGAGTTGTTAGATGTTTCATAAGTTTGTCAAACTAGTACAAAGCTCATTTAGACACTTATAAGCACTCATGTTGAATGAAACTTGGTTTAGAGTCCTAGAAACGCGTTGTTAGATGTTTCATAAGTTCGTCAAACTTGTACAAAGCTCATTGAGACACTTATAAATACTCATGTTGCATGAAACTTGGTTTAGAGTCCTAGAAACGCGTTGTTAGATGTTTCATAAGTTCGTAAAACTTGTACAAAGCTCATTAAGACACTTATAAGCACTCATGTGGAATGAAACTTGGTTTAGAGTCCTAGAAACGCGTTGTTAGATGTTTCATAAGTTTGTCAAACTAGTACAAAGCTCATTGAGACACTTATAAGCACTCATGTTGCATGAAACTGGGTTTAGAGTCCTAGAAACGCGTTGTTCGATGTTTCATAAGTTTGTCAAACTAGTACAAAGCTCATTGAAACACATATAAGCACTCATGTTGCATGAAACTTTGTTTAGAATCCTAGAAATGCGTTGTTAGATATTTTATAAATTCGTCAAGCTAGTACAAAGCTCATTGAGACACTTATAAGCACTCATATTGCATGAAAATTGGTTTAGAGTCCTAGAACCCGCTTTGTTAGATGTTTCATAAGTTCGTTAAACTTGTACAAAGCTTATTGAGACGCTTATAAGCACTCATGTTGCATGAAACTTGGTTTAGAGTCCTAGAAACCTCGTTGTTAGATGTTTCATAAATTTGTCAAACTTGTACAAAGCTCATTGAGACACTTTTAAGCACTCATGTTGCATGAAACTTGGTTTAGAGTCTTAGAAACCGCGTTGTTTGATGTTTCATAAGTTCGTCAAACCAGTACAAAGCTCATCGAGACACTTATAAGCACTCATGTTGCATGAAACTTCGTTTAGAGTCTTAGAAACCGCGTTGTTAAATGTTTCATAAGTTCGTCAAACTAGTACAAAGCTCATTGAGACACATATAAGCACTCATGTTGCATGAAACTTGGTTTAGAGTCCTAGAAACGAGTTGTTAGATGTTTCATAAGTTTGTCAAACTAGTACAAAGCTCATTTAGACACTTATAAGCACTCATGTTGAATGAAACTTGGTTTAGAGTCCTAGAAACGCGTTGTTAGATGTTTCATAAGTTCGTCAAACTCGTACAAAGCTCATTGAGACACTTATAAACACTCATGTTGCATGAAACTAGGTTTAGAGTCCTAGAAACGCGTTGTTAGATGTTTCATAAGTTCGTCAAAATTGTACAAAGCTCATTGAGACACTTATAAACACTCATGTTGCATGAAACTTTGTTTAGAGTCCTAGAAACGAGTTGTTAGATATTTCGTAAATTCGTCAAGCTAGTACAAAGCTCATTGAGACACTTATAAGCACTCATGTTGCATGAAACTTGGTTTAGAGTCCTAGAACCCGCTTTGTTAGATGTTTCATAAGTTCGTCAAACTTGTACAAAGCTCATTGAGACGCTTATAAGCACTCATGTTGCATGACACTTCGTTTAGAGTCTTAGAAACCGCGTTTTAGTTGTTTCATAAGTTCTTCAAACTTGTACAAAGCTCACTGAGACACTTATAAGCACTCATGTTGCATGAAACTTGGTTTAGAGTCCTAGAAACCTCGTTGTTAGATGTTTCATAAATTTGTCAAACTTGTACAAAGCTCATTGAGACACTTATAAGCACTCATGTTGCATGAAACTTGGTTTAGAGTCTTAGAAACCGCGTTGTTTGATGTTTCATAAGTTCGTCAAACCAGTGCAAAGCTCATTGAGACACTTATAAGCACTCATGTTGCATGAAACTTCGTTTAGAGTCTTAGAAACCGCGTTGTTAGATGTTTCATAAGTTCGTCAAACTAGTACAAAGCTCATTGAGACACATATAAGCACTCATGTTGCATGAAACTTGGTTTAGAGTCCTAGAAACGAGTTGTTAGATGTTTCATAAGTTTGTCAAACTAGTACAAAGCTCATTGAGACACTTATAAGCACTCATGTTGAATGAAACTTGGTTTAGAGTCTTAGAAACGCGTTGTTAGATGTTTCATAAGTTCGTCAAACTTGTACAAAGCTCATTGAGACACTTATAAACATTCATGTTGCATGAAACTTAGTTTAGAGTCCTAGAAACGCGTTGTTAGATGTTTCATAAGTTCGTCAAACTTGTACAAAGCTCATTGAGACACTTATAAGCACTCATGTTGCATGAAACTTGGTTTAGAGTCCTAGAAACGCGTTGTTAGATGTTTCATAAGTTCGTAAAACTTGTACAAAGCTCATTAAGACACTTATAAGCACTCATGTGGAATGAAACTTGGTTTAGAGTCCTAGAAACGCGTTGTTAGATGTTTCATAAGTTTGTCAAACTAGTACAAAGCTCATTGAGACACTTATAAGCACTCATGTTGCATGAAACTTGGTTTAGAGTCCTAGAAACGCGTTGTTAGATGTATCATAAGTTCGTCAAACTAGTAAAAAGCTCATTCAGACACTTATAAGCACTCATGTTGCATGAAACTTGGTTTAGAGTCCTAGAAACGCTTTGTTAGATGTTTAATAAGTTCGTCAAACTTGTACAAAGCTCATTGAGACACTTATAAGCACTCATGTTGCATGACACTTCGTTTAGAGTCTTAGAAACCGCGTTGTTAGATGTTTCATAAGTTCGTCAAACTAGTACAAAGCTCATTGAGACACTTATAAGCACTCATGTTGCATGAAACTTGGTTTAGAGTCCTAGAAACCGCTTTGTTAGATGTTTCATAAGTTCGTCAAACTTGTACAAAGCTCATTAAGACACTTATAAGCACTCACGTTGCATGAAACTTGGTTTAGAATCTTAGAAACCGCGTTGTTAGATGTTTCATAAGTTCGTTAAACTAGTACAAAGATCATTGAGACACTTATAAGCACTCATGTTGCATGAAACTTCATTTAGAGTCCTAGAAACCGCGTTGTTAGATGTTTCATAAGTTCGTCAAACTAGTACAAAGCTCATTGAGACAGTTATAAGCACTCATGTTGGATGAAACTTTGTTTAGAGTCCTAGAAACGCGTTGTTAGATGTTTCATAAGTTCGTCAAACAAGTACAAAGCTCATTGAGACACTTATAAGCACTCATGATGCATGAAACTTGGTTTAGAGTCCTAGAAACGCGTTGTTAGATGTTTCATAAATTCGTAAAACTTGTACAAAGCTCATTGAGACACTTATAAGCCCTCATGTGGAATGAAACTTGGTTTAGAGTCCTAGAAACGCGTTGTTAGATGTTTCATAAGTTTTTCAAACTAGTACAAAGCTCATTGAGACACTTATAAGCATTCATGTTGCATGAAACTTGGTTTAGAGTCCTAGAAACGCGTTGTTAGATGTTTCATAAGTTCGTCAAACTTGTACAAACCTCATTGAGACACTTATAAACACTCATGTTGCATGAAACTTAGTTTAGTGTCCTAGAAACGCGTTGTTAGATGTTTCATAAGTTCGTCAAACTAGTAAAAAGCTCATTGAGACACTTATAAGAACTCATGTTTCATGAAACTTGGTTTAGAGTCCTAGAAACCTCGTTGTTAGATGTTTCATAAGTTCGTCAAACTCGTACAAAGCTCATTAAGACACTTATAAGCACTCATGTGGAATGAAACTTGGTTTAGAGTCCTAGAAACGAGTTGTTAGATGTTTCATAAGTTTGTCAAACTAGTACAAAGCTCATTTAGACACTTATAAGCACTCATGTTGAATGAAACTTGGTTTAGAGTCCTAGAAACGCGTTGTTAGATGTTTCATAAGTTCGTCAAACTTGTACAAAGCTCATTGAGACACTTATAAATACTCATGTTGCATGAAACTTGGTTTAGAGTTGTTAGATGTTTCCTAGAAACGCGTTGTTAGATGTTTCATAAGTTCGTAAAACTTGTACAAAGCTCATTAAGACACTTATAAGCACTCATGTGGAATGAAACTTGGTTTAGAGTCCTAGAAACGCGTTGTTAGATGTTTCATAAGTTTGTCAAACTAGTACAAAGCTCATTGAGACACTTATAAGCACTCATGTTGCATGAAACTGGGTTTAGAGTCCTAGAAACGCGTTGTTCGATGTTTCATAAGTTTGTCAAACTAGTACAAAGCTCATTGAAACACATATAAGCACTCATGTTGCATGAAACTTTGTTTAGAATCCTAGAAATGCGTTGTTAGATATTTTATAAATTCGTCAAGCTAGTACAAAGCTCATTGAGACACTTATAAGCACTCATATTGCATGAAAATTGGTTTAGAGTCCTAGAACCCGCTTTGTTAGATGTTTCATAAGTTCGTTAAACTTGTACAAAGCTTATTGAGACGCTTATAAGCACTCATGTTGCATGAAACTTGGTTTAGAGTCCTAGAAACCTCGTTGTTAGATGTTTCATAAATTTGTCAAACTTGTACAAAGCTCATTGAGACACTTTTAAGCACTCATGTTGCATGAAACTTGGTTTAGAGTCTTAGAAACCGCGTTGTTTGATGTTTCATAAGTTCGTCAAACCAGTACAAAGCTCATCGAGACACTTATAAGCACTCATGTTGCATGAAACTTCGTTTAGAGTCTTAGAAACCGCGTTGTTAAATGTTTCATAAGTTCGTCAAACTAGTACAAAGCTCATTGAGACACATATAAGCATTCATGTTGCATGAAACTTGGTTTAGAGTCCTAGAAACGAGTTGTTAGATGTTTCATAAGTTTGTCAAACTAGTACAAAGCTCATTTAGACACTTATAAGCACTCATGTTGAATGAAACTTGGTTTAGAGTCCTAGAAACGCGTTGTTAGATGTTTCATAAGTTCGTCAAACTCGTACAAAGCTCATTGAGACACTTATAAACACTCATGTTGCATGAAACTAGGTTTAGAGTCCTAGAAACGCGTTGTTAGATGTTTCATAAGTTCGTCAAAATTGTACAAAGCTCATTGAGACACTTATAAACACTCATGTTGCATGAAACTTGGTTTAGAGTCCTAGAAACGAGTTGTTAGATGTTTCATAAGTTTGTCAAACTAGTACAAAGCTCATTTAGACACTTATAAGCACTCATGTTGAATGAAACTTGGTTCAGAGTCCTAGAAACGCGTTGTTAGATGTTTCATAAGTTCGTCAAACTTGTACAAAGTGTTGGATTTTGGAGAGATTAGTGTATAGATCCGAGTTGGTTAGGCTCGGATCTTGAGTGTATAGAAGCGAAGCAAGGTTGCTTGGTTCTTGAGTGTATGGAGAGAGTATTTGAGATTAGAAAGAGAGAGAGTATGTGAGAGAAAGTGTCTTTTAGTATATTGAAAGAGGAACCACCTCCTTGAAGGTTTTACAAGAGTTTATCACACTTATATAAAGAAAAGATACAACAAGAGAAGTCTCCAACGGCTAGAATTCAAATTTGAATTCTCTAACGGCTCTTTAGTCTTGCGATGTAGTCGACTACATGACTCAACTACATTAGTCGACTACACGCCTCAACTATATTTTCCCTCTCTTGATTCCATTGGTCCATAGCTCTAACGGCTCTTTAGTCTTGCGATGTAGTCGACTACATGACTCAACTATATTAGCCGACTACACGCCTCAACTACACTTTTCCCTTCTTTGATGTATCTTGATCTAATGCCTTTGTAGGTTATCATTAGTCTTAATACTCCCCCTCAAGCTTAGCCCAATGAAATGGCTAAGATTGGACATTGCTAAACAAACCTCATTAAAACCCTTAGTAAGCAAAACCACTTGGGATAAAAGCATTACTAAGGGAAAAAGAGTGTAAGTCTTTGCAATAGGGGTCTTCTTAATCTTGGCCTTTATCTTCTTGACTTGGCCGAAACTCCCCCTTAAGATAGAACCGGTTTGATCTTCTTGACTTTGCCGTGTTCTTCAATGAGGGTTCTTTGGATACTTGATTTGGTCTTCACGGTTTTTTCTTCACAAACTTTGGTGTGAGACTTTGATTTGATTCCTATCCACGGCTTTGTTCTTCACAAGCTTGGGTGTGGATGGACTTGACAAAAACATAGTGACTTCCTTTCCTTCTCTTTTATTTCTTCTTTGAGACTTCCTTCTTGCCTTTGGTCTATCACTCCTTTGAACCTTCAAAGATCCAAGGAAATTTAGACTTAGTAAAGACAATTGGATATATAAAGGATAAGCTTTAATCTAAAGTCAATTTAGAACATTGATTTAAGCAATTCCTTTTTAGCAAGTGATTGACCATAGACTTAAACAAGATAATGAGATTTAGTTCTAGTCTAATGATTCTTATTAAGTATGTTAAAGAGAAGGTTTTAGGGACATCCTTTAGTTTGTAGGGGTGTGATAGATTGATGGTCCCTTGTAGTTGCATTTGGCTTGAGCCCTTTGACTTTTTCATGAGGTCTTGCGGCTTTATCCTTTGTGCAATTGGAACAAGGTTGGTTTGGAGTCTTTTGGCTTAGCTCTTGGTAGATGCTTAGGCCGAGTAACAAGTATTTGGCTTTGCACTTGATAGTTGCTAGGCCGAGAATGGTGAGAGCCGATTGATCATGGTTGATTATCGGTCTCTTTCTAGAACATGGATGGCTCGGTTTTGTCGTTGCTAGGAACTTGACCGAGCCTAGTGTTGATGGTATGGACGGGTTTGTCTTGCTTCTTTGTAGAAGCTTGACCGAGTGATTGATGAAGGCTCTTAGACTCCTTGAGCAAGTTATGATCTTCCTTCAAGTGTCTTTAGCTAGTTGCGGTTCTTCTTTGCTTCAATGAGACTTTGGCCTTGTATCTTGTTGGTACTTAAGCCGAGATGGATTGGTTGATTGTGGAGGCTTCGTCCTTCTTGGTACTTTAGCCGAGAGTGAGAGCTTTGTATTGACTTCGTCCTTCTTGGTACTTTAGTCAATACTTAGCCGGATTGGTGGTAGTGGCGGCTTAGTCCTTCTTGATACTTTGGCCGGCTTTGTTGGTGGTTGAACGGAGGTCTTTGACTTGCTAGATCTTGACCAAATATGATGATAAGATGGTTTGGCCTTCTCCTTTGTAAGGATTTGGCCGAGAGTGAATTGGTTTGGCACCTTGGAAGATGCTTTAACCGGAGAATGGTGACCTTGTCTTTGCTAGGGACTTTGGTCAAGTGATGGTCTTTGTCTTTGCTAGGGACTTGACCGAAGATTAGGTTGGATTGACTCGGCTAGTTCTTCTTGATACTTGGCCGAGTGATTCACTTCCATTTGATCATGATGAGTTGTGTGATTTAACACTTCTTCTCCCCCCTTCATGATTAAGATGGAAGGCATGAACTATTTCCCTTTCTCGGCTTTGTTCTTCACAAGCTTCATGAGAAAGGATTCTCATCTTTTCCTTTGGACACCATTCATGGCTTCTTTCATTCTTCTCTTTACTTCTTTTCTCTTTAGCACTTCTTTGTTACTTCTTTATGCTTAGGGGTTTTCATGATGATCTCTTTCAATCCTTAGACATGATGATCCTACATCATACCAAAGACAAAAATTGATTTAAATTTCATGACTAACCGGCACAAGATAATAACCTTTAACAATTTACAAACTATTGATTAACCATTCACAAGTACAAGCAAGAATGCAAGGGAGAGTTTAAGACAATAGTTCAAGATGTTCCCTATGTCTTTTGATTAAACCCGAGTATAGTATGCACCTTAACAAGTTCAAGTTTCGGTCTTATAGTTTTGAAATTGACAAATAATTTTGACAAATGACCTAAGGCATATATATATATATAATGAGGAATGAAGATCATTTTGCATAACAATACAAATAAAGAGAGTAAAGAGTTTAGAAATGGCCTTTTTATGGTTTTCCTTTGGGAAGATGGTCATTGGGAGAAGTCATTTATCCTTGTAGAGCACCTCAATGGTTAGTCTAAGATTGGATTCATGACTTCTCTTTATGAGAAATTCTCTTGTTTGCTTCTTTACCTACACATAGATTCAAGTTAGCAACAAGGGACCATGGTCTTTAGTGCACAATGGCGGACCATGATCTTAAAACACACCAACAAGATTCATTGTAACTTGATAGCTTTCATAGCTTAGTTACTCATCTTGTATCATAAACTTAAGTGCACATAGGCGGTTTATGACAACAAACATAGATCATCATTCCATCTTCACCTTATATAGATGTTAATGTAGTGAATCATTTCCCCATAAGTCTAAAGATGGATTCATCATGACCCTTTAAAGTATCACCTTTTAAGTGGTCATGGATCTCTTTATAAACTCATGTTAGCCGAGGTTATGAAGGATTCATCAAGCTCTCGGTGTTTTATTAACACTTATGGATGCTTGGTTCTCTTCCCTCTAAGAGAGTTTTGGATTCCATAAGACCTTAATTGCTTAGTCACAAGCGGGTCTTTGGTTCCTACTCTTTTGATTAAACCGAAGATCTTTTGGGATTAACCAAGGTTTTAAAATCACTTAGTCTTTCACCAAGATTCAAATCACTTCACCAAACAAGGACTAGTGATTTGGTCTTAGACAAAGATATAAGTGGACCTTGTATCCTAGATCTTTCAAGGACTTAAACCACTTTACTAAACAAGATTAGTGATTTAAGACTTAAGCAAGAAACAAGAAAGAAGACTTAGATGTATAGTCGACTAATGTAGTTGGTACATGTAATCGACTATGTCACATGACTATATGACATCTGAGTCTTGGAGATTTAAAATTCGGACACACATGAGCACATACTAAAACATTTGAAATTACATGCTCATGAACTTTCAAAATAAACAGGAGGTTATGGATTCAACTATCTTGTATTCTCATAAGATACACAAGAAAGGTTCTCATACCTTTAGCTCACAAGTCTCAAGCTTTGAGCTTTGAGGTTCTTGTTCATCGCTTAATGCCTTAGCATAGTCGGATTTGGATTCATCAAGGTTCCCTTGGACTCATAAGAGTGGGGAGACCATGGTTCTCATCCTCTTGCTTTCGGCCTTACAAAGATGAAGTAATTATCTTCGGATTTGGATACAACACTTATCGCTCATGGCGAATCATGGATCTCATCCTTTTATCTTTGTATCTTAAGAAAAGCATAGAGTTTCGGATTCAACAAGGCATTGTTCTTAAAGAATCAATGAGCATGGTTCTCTCACTCTTTAGCTCACAAGTTTCAAGCTTTATGCTTTGAATACTTGGTCATTGCCTAATGCCTAAGTTAGATGGATTTTGGATTCATCAAGGTCCCTTTTAAACTCATAAGAGTGAGGAAACAATGGTTCTCATCCACAACTTTCGGCCTAAACAAAGATCTTAAAGAACAACTCAACCAAAAACATCATGTAGCTAGATTTTCAATCTATGCTCACTATGATTCGGTTTTGATTGGATTGTTCTTGAAAGGAAATTGGATTCAACGTGTATCTTCACTCATTAAGAGACAAAGAATCATGGTTCTCTTCCTAAGAGGAGCATTGATTCACCAAGATCTTAAGGGTTTTAACCACTCGGATCTTGGTCATTCTTTTTCTCCTCTAGATCTTTGTGTTTATAAGCAATAAATAAGAAGAAAGAGGATGAAGATTAGCGGAAGCAACTTACCTAGGTCATCAAGAGCTTATGCTCGATACCATGTTGGATTTTGGAGAGATTAGTGTATAGATCCGAGTTGGTTAGGCTCGGATCTTGAGTGTATAGAAGCGAAGCAAGGTTGCTTGGTTCTTGAGTGTATGGAGAGAGTATTTGAGATTAGAAAGAGAGAGAGTATGTGAGAGAAAGTGTCTTTTAGTATATTGAAAGAGGAACCACCTCCTTGAAGGTTTTACAAGAGTTTATCACACTTATATAAAGAAAAGATACAACAAGAGAAGTCTCCAACGGCTAGAATTCAAATTTGAATTCTCTAACGGCTCTTTAGTCTTGCGATGTAGTCGACTACATGACTCAACTACATTAGTCGACTACACGCCTCAACTATATTTTCCCTCTCTTGATTCCATTGGTCCATAGCTCTAACGGCTCTTTAGTCTTGCGATGTAGTCGACTACATGACTCAACTATATTAGCCGACTACACGCCTCAACTACACTTTTCCCTTCTTTGATGTATCTTGATCTAATGCCTTTGTAGGTTATCATTAGTCTTAATACAAAGCTCATTGAGACACTTATAAACACTCATGTTGCATGAAACTTGGTTTAGAGTCCTAGAGACGCGTTGTTAGATGTTTCATAAATTTGTCAAACTTGTACAAAGCTCATTTAGACACTTATAAGCATTCATGTTGCATGAAACTTGGTTTAGAGTCCTAGAAACACGTTGTTCGATGTTTCATACGTTTGTCAAACTAGTACAAAGCTCATTGAGACACTTATAAGCACTCATGTTGCATGAAACTTGGTTTAGAGTCCTAGAAACGCGTTTTTCGATGTTTCATAAGTTCGTCAAACTAGTACAAAGCTCATTGAGACACTTATAAGCACTTATGTTGAACGAAACTTGGTTTAGAGTCCTAGAAACGCTTTGTTAGATGTTTCATAAGTTCGTCAAACTAGTACAAAGCTCATTGAGACACTTATAAGCACTCATGTTGCATGAAACTTCGTTTATAGTCCTAGAAACCGCGTTGTTAGATGTTTCATAAGTTCGTCAAACCAGTACAAAGCTCATTGAGACACAAATAAGCACTCGTGTTGCATGAAACTTCGTTTAGAGTCCTAGAAACGCGTTGTTAGATGTTTCATAAGTTCGTCAAACTTGTACAAAGCTCATTGAGACACTTATAAGCACTCATGTTGTATGAAACGTGGTTTAGAGTCCTAGAACCCGCGTTGTTAGATGTTTCATATATTCGTCAAACTAGTCAAAAGCTCATTGAGACACTTATAAGCACTCATGTTGCGTGAAACTTAGTTTAGAGTCCTAGAAACCGCGTTGTTAGATGTTTCATAAGTTCGTCAAACTTGTACAAAGCTCATTGAGACACTTATAAGCACTCATGTTGCCTGAAACTTGGTTTAGAGTCCTAGAAACCGCGTTGTTAGATGTTTCATAAGTTTGTCAAACTAGTACAAAGCTCATTGAGACACTTATAAGCACTCATGTTGCATGAAACTTGGTTTAGAGTCCTAGAAACGAGTTGTTAGATTTTTCATAAGTTCGTCAAACTAGTACAAAGCTCATTGAGACACTTATAAGCACTCATGTTGAATGAAACTTGGTTTAGATTCCTAGAAACGTGTTGTTAGATGTTTCATAAGTTCATCAAACTTGTACAAAGCTCATTGAGACACTTATAAACACTCATGTTGCAGAAACTTAGTTTAGAGTCCTAGAAACGCGTTGTTAGATGTTTCATAAGTTCGTCAAACTAGTAAAAAGCTCATTGAGACACTTATAAGCACTCATGTTGCATGAAACTTGGTTTAGAGTCCCAGAAACGCGTTGTTAGATGTTTCATAAGTTCGTCAAACTTGTACAAAGCTCATTGAGACGCTTATAAGCACTCATGTTGCATGAAACTTGGTTTAGAGTCCTAGAAACCGTGTTGTTAGATGTTTCATAAGTTCGTCAAACTTGTACAAAGCTCATTGAGACACTTATAAGCACTCGTGTTGCATGAAACTTCGTTTAGAATCTTAGAATCCGCGTTGTTAGATGTTTCATAAGTTCGTTAAACTAGTACAACGCTCATTGAGACACATATAAGAACTCATGTTGCATGAAACTTGATTTAGAGTCCTAGAAACCGCGTTGTTAGATGTTTCATAAGTTCGTCAAACTAGTACAAAGCTCATTGAGACACTTATAAGCACTCATGTTGAATGAAACTTTGTTTAGAGTCCTAGAAACGCGTTGTTAGATGTTTCATATATAAGTTCGTCAAACAAGTACAAAGCTCATTGAGACACTTATAAGCACTCATGTTGCATGATTGGTTTCGAGTCCTAGAAACTGCGTTGTTAGAAGTTTCATAATTTCCTCAAACTAGTACAAAGCTCATTGAGACACATATAAGCACTCATGTTGCATGAATCTTGGTTTAGAGTTCTAGAAACCGCGTTGTTAGTTGTTTCATATGTTCGTCAAACTTGTACAAAGCTCATTGAGACACTTATAAGCACTCATGTTGCATGAAACTTGGTTTAGAGTCCTAGAAACGCGTTGTTAGACGTTTCATAAGTTCGTTAAACTAGTACAAAGCTCATTGACACACTTATAAGCACTCATGTTGCATGAAACTTGGTTTAGAGTCCTAGAAACGAGTTGTTAGACGTTTCATAAGTTCGTAAAACTTGTACAAAGCTCATTGAGACACTTATAAGCACTCATGTTGAATCAAACTTGGTTTAGAGTCCTAGAAACGCGTTGTTAGATGTTTCATAAGTTCGTCAAACTAGTACAAAGCTCATTGAGACACTTATAAGCACTCATGTTGTATGGAACTTGGTTTAGCATCCTAGAAATGCATTGTTAAATGTTTCATAAGTTTGTCAAACTAGTACAAAGCTCATTGAGACAATTATAAGCACTCATGTTGCATGAAACTTGGTTTAGAGTCCTAGAAACGCGTTGTTAGATATTTCATAAGTTCGTCAAACTAGTACAAAGCTCATTGAGACACTTATAAGCACTCATGTTGAATGAAACTTGGTTTAGAGTCCTAGAAACCCGTTGTTAGGTGTTTCATAAGTTCATCAAACTTGTACAAAGCTCATTGAGACTCTTATAAACACTCATGTTGCATGAAACTTAGTTTAGAGTCCTAGAAACGCGTTGTTAGATGTTTCATAGGTTCGTCAAACTAGTAAAAAGCTCATTGAGACACTTATAAGCACTCATGTTGCATGAAACTTTGTTTAGAGTCCTAGAAATGCGTTGTTAGATGCTTCATAAGTTTGTCAAACTTGTACAAAGCTCATTGAGACACTTATAAGCACTCATGTTGTATTAAACTTGGTTTAGAGTCCTAGAAACGCATTGTTAAATGTTTCATAAGTTCGTCAAACTAGTACAAAGCTCATTGAGACACTTATAAGCACTCATGTTGAAAGAAACTTGGTTTAGAGTCCTAGAAACGCGTTGTTAGATGTTTCATAAGTTCGTCGACTTGTACAAAGCTCATTTAGACACTTATAAGCATTCATGTTGCATGAAACTTGGTTTAGAGTCCTAGAAACGTGTTGTTAGATGTTTCATAAGTTCGTCAAACTAGTACAAAGCTCATTGAGACACTTATAAGCACTCATGTTGAACGAAACTTGGTTTAGAGTCCTAGAAACGCGTTGTTAGATGTTTCATAAGTTCGTCAAACTTGTACAAAGCTCATTTAGACACTTATAAGCACTCATGTTGCATGAAACTTGGTTTAGAGTCCTAGAAACCGCGTTGTTAGATGTTTCATAAGTTTTTCAAACTTTTACAAAGCTCATTGAGACACTTATAAGCACTCATGTTGCATGAAACTTGGTTTAGAGTCTTAGAAATCGCGTTGTTAGATGTTTCATAAGTTCATCAAACCAGTACAAAGCTCATTGAGACATTTATAAGCACTCATGTTGCATGAAATTTGGTGTAGAGTCCTAGAAACGCGTTGTTAGATGTTTCATAAGTTCGTCAAACTTGTTCAAAGCTCATTGAGACACTTATAAGCACTCATGTTGCATGAAACTTGGTTTAGAGTCCTAGAAACGCGTTGTTAGATGTTTCATAAGTTCGTCAAACAAGTACAAAGTTCATCGAGACACTTATAAGAATTCATGTATCATGAAACTTGGTTTAGAGTCCTAGAAACGCGTTGTTAGATGTTTCATAAATTTGTCAAACTTGTACAAAGCTCATCGAGACAATTATAAGCACTCATGTGGAATGAAACTTGGTTTAGAGTCCTAGCAACGTGTTGTTCGATGTTTCATAAGTTTGTCAAACTAGTACAAAGCTCATTGAGACACTTATAAGCACTCATGTTGCATGAAACTTGGTTTAGAGTCCTAGAAACGAGTTGTTAGATGTTTCATAAGTTCGTCAAACTAGTACAAAGCTCACCGAGACACTTATAAGCACTCATGTTGAATGAAACTTGGTTTAGGGTCCTAGAAACGCGTTGTTAGATGTTTCATAAGTTCGTCAAACTAGTAAAAAGCTCATTGAGACACTTATAAGCACTCATGTTGCATGAAACTTGGTTTAGAGTCCTAGAAACGCGTTGTTAGATGTTTCATAAGTTCGTCAAACTTGTACAAAGCTCATTGAGACGCTTACAAGCACTCATGTTGCATGAAACTTGGTTTAGAGTCCTAGAAACCGCGTTGTTAGATGTTTCATAAGTTCGCCAAACTTGTACAAAGCTCGTTGAGACACTTATAAGCACTCGTGTTGCATGAAACTTGGTTTAGAGTCCTAGAAACGTGTTGTTAGATGTTTCATAAGTTCGTCAAACTAGTATAAAGCTCATTGAGACACTTATAAGCACTCATGTTGAACGAAACTTGGTTTAGAGTCCTAGAAACGCGTTGTTAGATGTTTCATAAGTTCGTTAAACTAGTACAAAGCTCATTGAGACACTTATAAGCACTCATGTTGAACGAAACTTGGTTTAGAGTCCTAGAAACGCGTTGTTAGATGTTTCATATATAAGTTCGTCAAACAAGTACAAAGCTCATTGAGACACTTATAAGCACTCATGTTGCATGATTGGTTTCGAGTCCTAGAAACTGCGTTGTTAGAAGTTTCATAATTTCCTCAAACTAGTACAAAGCTCATTGAGACACATATAAGCACTCATGTTGCATGAATCTTGGTTTAGAGTTCTAGAAACCGCGTTGTTAGTTGTTTCATATGTTCGTCAAACTTGTACAAAGCTCATTGAGACACTTATAAGCACTCATGTTGCATGAAACTTGGTTTAGAGTCCTAGAAACGCGTTGTTAGACGTTTCATAAGTTCGTTAAACTAGTACAAAGCTCATTGACACACTTATAAGCACTCATGTTGCATGAAACTTGGTTTAGAGTCCTAGAAACGAGTTGTTAGACGTTTCATAAGTTCGTAAAACTTGTACAAAGCTCATTGAGACACTTATAAGCACTCATGTTGAATCAAACTTGGTTTAGAGTCCTAGAAACGCGTTGTTAGATGTTTCATAAGTTCGTCAAACTAGTACAAAGCTCATTGAGACACTTATAAGCACTCATGTTGTATGGAACTTGGTTTAGCATCCTAGAAATGCATTGTTAAATGTTTCATAAGTTTGTCAAACTAGTACAAAGCTTATTGAGACAATTATAAGCACTCATGTTGCATGAAACTTGGTTTAGAGTCCTAGAAACGCGTTGTTAGATATTTCATAAGTTCGTCAAACTAGTACAAAGCTCATTGAGACACTTATAAGCACTCATGTTGAATGAAACTTGGTTTAGAGTCCTAGAAACCCGTTGTTAGGTGTTTCATAAGTTCATCAAACTTGTACAAAGCTCATTGAGACTCTTATAAACACTCATGTTGCATGAAACTTAGTTTAGAGTCCTAGAAACGCGTTGTTAGATGTTTCATAGGTTCGTCAAACTAGTAAAAAGCTCATTGAGACACTTATAAGCACTCATGTTGCATGAAACTTTGTTTAGAGTCCTAGAAATGCGTTGTTAGATGCTTCATAAGTTTGTCAAACTTGTACAAAGCTCATTGAGACACTTATAAGCACTCATGTTGTATTAAACTTGGTTTAGAGTCCTAGAAACGCATTGTTAAATGTTTCATAAGTTCGTCAAACTAGTACAAAGCTCATTGAGACACTTATAAGCACTCATGTTGAAAGAAACTTGGTTTAGAGTCCTAGAAACGCGTTGTTAGATGTTTCATAAGTTCGTCAGACTTGTACAAAGCTCATTTAGACACTTATAAGCATTCATGTTGCATGAAACTTGGTTTAGAGTCCTAGAAACGTGTTGTTAGATGTTTCATAAGTTCGTCAAACTAGTACAAAGCTCATTGAGACACTTATAAGCACTCATGTTGAACGAAACTTGGTTTAGAGTCCTAGAAACGCGTTGTTAGATGTTTCATAAGTTCGTCAAACTTGTACAAAGCTCATTTAGACACTTATAAGCACTCATGTTGCATGAAACTTGGTTTAGAGTCCTAGAAACCGCGTTGTTAGATGTTTCATAAGTTTTTCAAACTTTTACAAAGCTCATTGAGACACTTATAAGCACTCATGTTGCATGAAACTTGGTTTAGAGTCTTAGAAATCGCGTTGTTAGATGTTTCATAAGTTCATCAAACCAGTACAAAGCTCATTGAGACATTTATAAGCACTCATGTTGCATGAAATTTGGTGTAGAGTCCTAGAAACGCGTTGTTAGATGTTTCATAAGTTCGTCAAACTTGTTCAAAGCTCATTGAGACACTTATAAGCACTCATGTTGCATGAAACTTGGTTTAGAGTCCTAGAAACGCGTTGTTAGATGTTTCATAAGTTCGTCAAACAAGTACAAAGTTCATCGAGACACTTATAAGAATTCATGTATCATGAAACTTGGTTTAGAGTCCTAGAAACGCGTTGTTAGATGTTTCATAAATTTGTCAAACTTGTACAAAGCTCATCGAGACAATTATAAGCACTCATGTGGAATGAAACTTGGTTTAGAGTCCTAGCAACGTGTTGTTCGATGTTTCATAAGTTTGTCAAACTAGTACAAAGCTCATTGAGACACTTATAAGCACTCATGTTGCATGAAACTTGGTTTAGAGTCCTAGAAACGAGTTGTTAGATGTTTCATAAGTTCGTCAAACTAGTACAAAGCTCACTGAGACACTTATAAGCACTCATGTTGAATGAAACTTGGTTTAGGGTCCTAGAAACGCGTTGTTAGATGTTTCATAAGTTCGTCAAACTAGTAAAAAGCTCATTGAGACACTTATAAGCACTCATGTTGCATGAAACTTGGTTTAGAGTCCTAGAAACGCGTTGTTAGATGTTTCATAAGTTCGTCAAACTTGTACAAAGCTCATTGAGACGCTTACAAGCACTCATGTTGCATGAAACTTGGTTTAGAGTCCTAGAAACCGCGTTGTTAGATGTTTCATAAGTTCGCCAAACTTGTACAAAGCTCGTTGAGACACTTATAAGCACTCGTGTTGCATGAAACTTGGTTTAGAGTCCTAGAAACGTGTTGTTAGATGTTTCATAAGTTCGTCAAACTAGTATAAAGCTCATTGAGACACTTATAAGCACTCATGTTGAACGAAACTTGGTTTAGAGTCCTAGAAACGCGTTGTTAGATGTTTCATAAGTTCGTTAAACTAGTACAAAGCTCATTGAGACACTTATAAGCACTCATGTTGAACGAAACTTGGTTTAGAGTCCTAGAAACGCGTTGTTAGATGTTTCATAAGTTCGTCAAACTTGTACAAAGCTCATTTAGACACTTATAAGCACTCATGTTGCATGAAACTTGGTTTAGAGTCCTAGAAACCGCGTTGTTAGATGTTTCATAAGTGTTTCAAACTTGCACAAAGCTCATTGAGACACTTATAAGCACTCATGTTGCATGAAACTTGATTTAGAGTCCTAGAAACGCGTTGTTAGATGTTTCATAAGTTCGTCAAACTTGTACAAAGCTCATTGAGACACTTATAAGCACTCATGTTGTATGAAACTTGGTTTAGAGTCCTAGAACCAGCGTTGTTAGATGTTTCATATATTCGTCAAACTAGTCAAAAGCTCATTGAGACACTTATAAGCACTCATGTTGCGTGAAATTTAGTTTAGAGTCCTAGAAACCGCGTTGTTAGATGTTTCATAAGTTCGTCAAACTTGTACAAAGCTCATTGAGACACTTATAAGCACTCATGTTGCATGAAACTTAGTTTAGAGTCTTAGAAACCGCATTGTTAGATGTTTCATAAGTTCTTCAAATTAGTACAAAGCTCATTGATACACATATAAGCACTCATGTTGCATGAAACTTGGTTTAGAGTCCTAGAAACGCGTTGTTAGATGTTTCATAAGTTCATCAAACTAGTACAAAGCTCATTGAGACACTTATAAGCACTCATGTTGCATGAAACTTGGTTTAGAGTCCTAGAAACGCGTTGTTAGATGTTTCATAAGTTC
Source organism: Cochlearia excelsa (assembly GCA_963556525.1). Classification (NCBI taxonomy): domain Eukaryota; kingdom Viridiplantae; phylum Streptophyta; class Magnoliopsida; order Brassicales; family Brassicaceae; genus Cochlearia; species Cochlearia excelsa. The sequence goes on along the minus strand of OY748327.1, from coordinate 28,443,209 downwards.
GTCAAACAAGTACAAAGTTCATCGAGACACTTATAAGAATTCATGTATCATGAAACTTGTTTTAGAGTCCAAGAAATGCGTTGTTAGATGTTTCATAAGTTCGTCAAACTAGTACAACGCTCATTGAGACACATATAAGCACTCATGTTGCATGAAACTTGATTTAGAGTCCTAGAAACGCGTTGTTAGATCTTTCATAAGTTCGTCAAACTTGTACAAAGCTCATTGAGACACTTATAAGCACTCATGTTGTATGAAACTTGGTTTAGAGTCCTAGAACCCGCGTTGTTAGATGTTTCATATATTCGTCAAACTAGTCAAAACCTCATTGAGACACTTATAAGCACTCATGTTGCGTGAAACTTAGTTTAGAGTCCTAGAAACCGCGTTTTTAGATGTTTCATAAGTTCGTCAAACTTGGACAAAGCTCATTGAGACACTTATAAGCACTTATGTTGCATGAAACTTGGTTTAGAGTCCTAGAAACGCGTTGTTAGATGTTTCATAAGTTCTTCAAACTAGTACAAAGCTCATTGATACACATATAAGCACTCATGTTGCATGAAACTTGGTTTAGAGTCCCAGAAACGCGTTGTTAGATGTTTCATAAGTTCGTCAAACTAGTACAAAGCTCATTGTGACACTTATAAGCACTCATGTTGCATGAAACTTGGTTTAGAGTCCTAGAAACGCGTTGTTAGATGTTTCATAAGTTCGTCAAACAAGTACAAAGCTCATTGAGACACTTATAAGCACTCATGTTGCATGAAACTTGGTTTAGGGTCCTAGAAACTGCGTTGTTAGATGTTTCATAAGTTCGTCAAACTAGTACAAAGCTCATTGAGACACTTATAAGCACTCATGTTGCATGAAACTTGGTTTAGAGTCCTAGAAACGCTTTGTTAGATGTTTCATAAGTTCGTCAAACTTGTACAAAGCTCATTGAGACGCTTATAAGCACTCATGTTGCATGAAACTTTGTTTAGAGTCCTAGAAATGCGTTGTTAGATGTTTCATAAGTTCGTCAAACTTGTACAAAGCTCATTGAGACACTTATAAGCACTCATGTTGAACGAAACTTGGTTTAGAGTCCTAGAAACGCGTTGTTAGATGTTTCATAAGTTCGTCAAACAAGTACAAATTTCATCGAGACACTTATAAGAATTCATGTATCATGAAACTTGGTTTAGAGTCCTAGAAACGTGTTGTTAGATGTTTCATAAGTTCGTCAAACTAGTACAACGCTCATTGAGACACATATAAGCACTCATGTTGCATGAAACTTGATTTAGAGTCCTAGAAACGCGTTGTTAGATGTTTCATAAGTTCTTCAAACTTGTACAAAGCTCATTGAGACACTTATAAGCACTCATGTTATATGAAACTTGGTTTAGAGTCCTAGAACCCGCGTTGTTAGATGTTTCATATATTCGTCAAACTAGTCAAAAGATCATTGAGACACTTATAAGCACTCATGTTGCGTGAAACTTAGTTTAGAGTCCTAGAAACCGCGTTGTTAGATGTTTCATAAGTTCGTCAAACTTGTACAAAGCTCATTGAGACACTTATAAGCACTCATGTTGCATGAAACTTAGTTTAGAGTCTTAGAAACCGCGTTGTTAGATGTTTCATAAGTTCTTCAAATTAGTACAAAGCTCATTGATACACATATAAGCACTCATGTTGCATGAAACTTGGTTTAGAGTCCTAGAAACGCGTTGTTAAATGTTTCATAAGTTCGTCAAACTAGTACAAAGCTCATTGAGACACTTATAAGCACTCATGTTGCATGAAACTTGGTTTAGGGTCCTAGAAACTGCGTTGTTAGATGTTTCATAAGTTCGTCAAACTAGTACAAAGCTCATTGAGACACTTATAAGCACTCATGTTGCATGAAACTTGGTTTAGAGTCCTATAAACGCTTTGTTAGATGTTTCATAAGTTTGTCAAACTTGTACAAAGCTCATTGAGACGCTTATAAGCACTCATGTTGCATGAAACTTTGTTTAGAGTCCTAGAAATGCGTTGTTAGATGTTTCATAAGTTTGTCAAACTTGTAAAAAGCTCATTGAGACACTTATAAGCACTCATGTGTGCATGAAACTTGGTTTAGGGTCCTAGAAACCTTGTTGTTAGATGTTTCATAAGTTCGTCAAACTAGTACAAAGCTCATTGAAACACTTATAAGCACTCATGTTGAATGAAATTTGGTTTAGAGTCCTAGAAAAGCGTTGTTAGATGTTTCATAAGTTCGTCAAACTTGTACAAAGATCATTGAGACACTTATAAGCACTCATGTTGTATTAAACTTGGTTTAGAGTCCTAGAAACGAATTGTTAAATGTTTCATAAGTTCGTCAAACTAGTACAAAGCTCATGGAGACACTTATAAGCACTCATGTTGAACGAAACTTGGTTTAGAGTCCTAGAAACGCGTTGTTAGATGTTTCATAAGTTCGTCAAACTTGTACAAAGCTCATTTAGACACTTATAAGCATTCATGTTGCATGAAACTTGTTTTAGAGTCCTAGAAACGCGTTGTTCGATGTTTCATAAGTTCGTCAAACTAGTACAAAGCTCATTGAGACACTTATAAGCACTCATGTTGCATGAAACTTGGTTTAGAGTCCTAGAAACGTGTTGTTAGATGTTTCATAAGTTCGTCAAACTAGTACAAAGCTCATTGAGACACTTATAAGCACTCATGTTGAACGAAACTTGGTTTTAGAGTCCTAGAAACCGCGTTGTTAGATGTTTCATAAGTTCGTCAAACTTGTACAAAGCACATTTAGACACTTATAAGCACTCATGTTGCGTGAAACTTGGTTTAGAGTCCTAGAAACAGCGTTGTTAGATGTTTCATAAGTTTTTCAAACTTGTACAAAGCTCATTGAGACACTTATAAGCACTCATGTTACATGAAACTTGGTTTAGAGTCTTAGAAATCGCGTTGTTAGATGTTTCATAAGTTCGTCAAACCAGTACAAAGCTCATTGAGACATTTATAAGCACTCATGTTACATGAAACCTGGTGTAGAGTCCTAGAAACGCGTTGTTAGATGTTTCATAAGTTCGTCAAACTTGTACAAAGCTCATTGAGACACTTATAAGCAATCATGTTGCATGAAACTTGGTTTAGAGTCCTAGAAACGCGTTGTTAGATGTTTCATAAGTTCGTCAAACAAGTACAAAGTTCATCGAGACACTTATAAGAATTCATGTATCATGAAACTTGGTTTAGTCCTAGAAACGCGTTGTTAGATGTTTCATAAATTTGTCAAACTTGTACAAAGCTCATCGAGACACTTATAAGCACTCATGTGGAATGAAACTTGGTTTAGAGTCCTAGAAACGTGTTGTTCGATGTTTCATAAGTTTGTCAAACTACTACAAAGCTCGTTGAGACACTTATAAGCACTCATGTTGCATGAAACTTGGTTTAGAGTCCTAGAAACGAGTTGTTAGATGTTTCATAAGTTCGTCAAACTAGTACAAAGCTCATTGAGACACTTATAAGCACTCATGTTGAATGAAACTTGGTTTAGAGTCCTAGAAACGCGTTGTTAGATGTTTCATAAGTTCATCAAACTTGTACAAAGCTCATTGAGACACTTATAAACACTCATGTTGCATGAAACTTAGTTTAGAGTCCTAGAAACGCGTTGTTAGATGTTTCATAAGTTCGTCAAACTAGTAAAAAGCTCATTGAGACACTTATAAGCACTCATGTTGCATGAAACTTGGTTTAGAGTCCTAGAAACGCGTTGTTAGATGTTTCATAAGTTCGTCAAACTAGTACAAATCTCATTGAGACACTTATAAGCACTCATGTTGCATGAAACTTGGTTTAGAGTCCTAGAAACTGCGTTGTTAGATGTTTCATAATTTCGTCAAACTAGTACAAAGCTCATTGAGACACATATAAGCACTCATGTTGCATGAATCTTGGTTTAGAGTCCTAGAAACCGTGTTGTTAGTTGTTTCATATGTTCGTCAAACTTATACAATGCTCATTGAGACACTTATAAGCACTCATGTTGCATGAAACTTGGTTTAGAGTCCTAGAAACGCGTTGTTAGATGTTTCATAAGTTCGTCAAACCAGTACAAAGCTCATTGAGACATTTATAAGCACTCATGTTGCATGAAACCTGGTGTAGAGTCCTAGAAACGCGTTGTTAGATGTTTCATAAGTTCGTCAAACTTGTACAAAGCTCATTGAGACACTTATAAGCACTCATGTTGCATGAAACATGGTTTAGAGTCCTAGAAACGCGTTGTTAGATGTTTCATAAGTTCGTCAAACAAGTACAAAGTTCATCGAGACACTTATAAGAATTCATGTATCATGAAACTTGGTTTAGAGTCCTAGAAACGCGTTGTTAGATGTTTCATAAATTTGTCAAACTTGTACAAAGCTCATCGAGACACTTATAAGCACTCATGTGGAATCAAACTTGGTTTAGAGTCCTAGAAACGTGTTGTTCGATGTTTCATAAGTTTGTCAAACTAGTACAAAGCTCGTTGAGACACTTATAAGCACTCATGTTGCATGAAACTTGGTTTAGAGTCCTAGAAACGAGTTGTTAGATGTTTCATAAGTTCGTCAAACTAGTACAAAGCTCATTGAGACACTTATAAGCACTCATGTTGAATGAAACTTGGTTTAGAGTCCCAGAAACGCGTTGTTAGATGTTTCATAAATTCGTCAAACTTGTACAAAGCTCATTGAGACTCTTATAAGCACTCATGTTGCATGAAACTTGGTTTAGAGTCCTAGAAACGCATTGTTAAATGTTTCATAAGTTCGTCAAACAAGTACAAAGTTCATCGAGACACTTATAAGAATTCATGCATCATGAAACTTGGTTTAGAGTCCTAGAAACGCGTTGTTAGATGTTTCATAAATTTGTCAAACTTGTACAAAGCTCATCGAGACACTTATAAGCACTCATGTGGAATGAAACTTGGTTTAGAGTCCTAGAAACGTGTTGTTCGATGTTTCATAAGTTCATCAAACTTGTACAAAGCTCATTGAGACACTTATAAACACTCATGTTGCATGAAACTTAGTTTAGAGTCCTAGAAACGCGTTGTTAGATGTTTCATAAGTTCGTCAAACAAGTAAAAAGCTCATTGAGACACTTATAAGCACTCATGTTGCATGAAACTTGGTTTAGAGTCCTAGAAACGCGTTGTTAGATGTTTCATAAGTTCGTCAAACTTGTACAAAGCTCATTGAGACGCTTATAAGCACCCATGTTGCATGAAACTTGGTTTAGAGTCCTAGAAAAGCGTTGTTAGATGTTTCATAAGTTCGTCAAACTTGTACAAAGCTCATTGAGACACTTATAAGCACTCATGTTGCATGAAACATGGTTTAGAGTCCTAGAAACGCGTTGTTAGATGTTTCATAAGTTCGTCAAACAAGTACAAAGTTCATCGAGACACTTATAAGAATTCATGTATCATGAAACTTGGTTTAGAGTCCTAGAAACGCGTTGTTAGATGTTTCATAAATTTGTCAAACTTGTACAAAGCTCATCGAGACACTTATAAGCACTCATGTGGAATCAAACTTGGTTTAGAGTCCTAGAAAAGTGTTGTTCGATGTTTCATAAGTTTGTCAAACTAGTACAAAGCTCGTTGAGACACTTATAAGCACTCATGTTGCATGAAACTTGGTTTAGAGTCCTAGAAACGAGTTGTTAGATGTTTCATAAGTTCGTCAAACTAGTACAAAGCTCATTGAGACACTTATAAGCACTCATGTTGAATGAAACTTGGTTTAGAGTCCCAGAAACGCGTTGTTAGATGTTTCATAAATTCGTCAAACTTGTACAAAGCTCATTGAGACGCTTATAAGCACTCATGTTGCATGAAACTTGGTTTAGAGTCCTAGAAACGCATTGTTAAATGTTTCATAAGTTCGTCAAACAAGTACAAAGTTCATCGAGACACTTATAAGAATTCATGCATCATGAAACTTGGTTTAGAGTCCTAGAAACGCGTTGTTAGATGTTTCATAAATTTGTCAAACTTGTACAAAGCTCATCGAGACACTTATAGGCACTCATGTGGAATGAAACTTGGTTTAGAGTCCTAGAAACGTGTTGTTCGATGTTTCATAAGTTCATCAAACTTGTACAAAGCTCATTGAGACACTTATAAACACTCATGTTGCATGAAACTTAGTTTAGAGTCCTAGAAACGCGTTGTTAGATGTTTCATAAGTTCGTCAAACAAGTAAAAAGCTCATTGAGACACTTATAAGCACTCATGTTGCATGAAACTTGGTTTAGAGTCCTAGAAACGCGTTGTTAGATGTTTCATAAGTTCGTCAAACTTGTACAAAGCTCATTGAGACGCTTATAAGCACCCATGTTGCATGAAACTTGGTTTAGAGTCCTAGAAACCGCGTTGTTAGATGTTTCATAAGTTCGAACTTGTACAAAGCTCATTGAGACACTTATAAGCACTCGTGTTGCATGAAACTTCGTTTAGAATCTTAGAAACCACGTTGTTAGATGTTTCATAAGTTCGTTAAACAAGTAAAAAGCTCATTGAGACACTTATAAGCACTCATGTTGCATGAAACTTGGTTTAGAGTCCTAGAAACGCGTTGTTAGATGTTTCATAAGTTCGTCAAACAAGTACAAAGTTCATCGAGACACTTATAAGAATTCATGTATCATGAAACTTGGTTTAGAGTCCTAGAAACGCGTTGTTAGATGTTTCATAAATTTGTCAAACTTGTACAAAGCTAATCGAGACACTTATAAGCACTCATGTGGAATGAAACTTGGTTTAGAGTCTTAGAAACGTGTTGTTCGATGTTTCATAAGTTCATCAAACTTGTACAAAGCTCATTGAGACACTTATAAACACTCATGTTGCATGAAACTTAGTTTAGAGTCCTAGAAACGCGTTGTTAGATGTTTCATAAGTTCGTCAAACTAGTAAAAAGCTCATTGAGACACTTATAAGCACTCATGTTGCATGAAACTTGGTTTAGAGTCCTAGAAACGCGTTGTTAGATGTTTCATAAGTTCGTCAAACTTGTACAAAGCTCATTGAGACGCTTATAAGCACTCATGTTGCATGAAACTTGGTTTAGAGTCCTAGAAACCGCGTTGTTAGATGTTTCATAAGTTCGTCAAACTTGTACAAAGCTCATTGAGACACTTATAAGCACTCATGTTGCATGAAACTTTGTTTAGAGTCCTAGAAACGCGTTGTTAGATGTTTCATAAGTTCGTCAAACAAGTACAAAGTTCATCGAGACACTTATAAGAATTCATGTATCATGAAACTTGGTTTAGAGTCCTAGAAACGCGTTGTTAGATGTTTCATAAATTTGTCAAACTTGTACAAAGCTCATCGAGACACTTATAAGCACTCATGTGGAATGAAACTTGGTTTAGAGTCCTAGAAACGTGTTGTTCGATGTTTCATAAGTTCATCAAACTTGTACAAAGCTCATTGATGTTGAAAAGAGACCAAGGCTTTGCCCGGACACACTCGTTCACCAAGGCAAAGACCTAGCTTGTGGTCAAAGGCAAAGGACCCAAGCTATCTCTTTTGTTACCGTTACAAGAGGACAAGAGAAACAAAGGAAGGATCTAGAAACCAAGTTACCGTTACACCAAAGAGCCGTTGGGCGTGTGGAGTTCACGCCGTCCGTACAAGTCACGGGTGGCTCTAAGGATGCGCGTCTAACCGAGGAGAAAGCGACGTTTGGCGCATTGAACCGAGGAAGATGTGGACGGTTTTGGCATCTTCACATGATGCTATTTTAAGATGCTATTCCTTATATATTTATCCTATGTTGTAACGACACAAACAATCTAATCTAATATCACATAATCTTTTCCGATTAATCTCTCTCTATTCTCTCTCTCTCTCTTGTTCTTGATGTTCTTCATGGAACTCAAGAACACAAATCTCTAAACTCATATAATCTTCTTAAAACTAACATGGTATCAGAGCAACCTTGCTCTGGAACCTAATCTGCTTCCGCTAAATCTACTCTCAGTTACTCTCGGCTACTCTCGGTACCGACGATTCTCGGTACTCTCGACAAACCTCGATACGGTTACTGTGCACTCTCGATACGGTTACTGTAGACTCTCGACAAGCCTCGACAAACTCTCAAACCTCGACAAACTCTCGACAAACTCTCGACAAGGTTTTCTCGACAAAGTTTTCTCGGCAAGAGTCTTGTTTTCCCGGCCACTTTTCTCGACTACTCTCGACAAGATCTTTTCTCGATACCGACCAGTCTCGATACCGACAAGTCTCGATACCGACAAATCCCGACACCGACCATTCTCGATACTCTCGGTTTCAAATTTCTCGGTTCAAATTTCTAGATCTGAAATTTCAAAAACGAGTTATTTCAAACCTCATTCAACACAACCATGGAAGACAAAGAATCCAAGAAGGCACTTTGTCCGGTTACTCTCAAAGGCATCAACTACCTTCTATGGGCAAGAACCATGAAGATAGCCCTTTGTGGCCGCGGCTATTGGAACCATATACTCACTCGGCAAGACGCTCCTATTGAGTTCAACAACGAACTCACAACCGACGATGAGAAGTGGTTCCAACTAGACCAAAAGGTACTTGGAATCATCCAAGGATCCCTTGAGCCGTCCATCTTGGAGGCTTACTCCTATTGCGAAAACGCCAAGGAGCTATGGGACACTCTCCAAACCGTCTACGGCAACATCTCAAACCTTAGCCGAGTTTATGAAGTCAAGAAGGCCATTAGTGACCTAAACCAAGAAGACACCGAGTTCACTAAACACTTTGGGAAGTTTAGGTCACTTTGGGCAGAGTTAGAAATGCTTCGCCCAAGCACCGTGGATCCTAAAGTGTTAAACGAACGAAGAGAGCAAGACAAAGTCTTTGGCTTGCTTCTTACCCTCAACGGCAGCTACAAGGAGATCACCAAGCATCTTCTCCGAGCCGATACTCTACCAAACCTTGAAGAAGTGTGTGCACAACTCCAAAGAGAACAAGGTTCCATCGAGCTCTTTGATGGCAAGAAGGAACTTGTGACCGCGAACAAGGTGGCGTTTAAACCGTCTTCCAAGACATATGAAGAAAGGAGAGCCTTGACATGTGAGCATTGCAAGAAGAAAGGCCACAACAAGGAGAAGTGTTGGATCCTACACCCTAGTCTCAAGCCGGCCAAGTTCAAGGACGCCAAGGCCAATTACTCTCACGATGACTCGGCTAGCATACCAAGTACAAGCGGACCAAACCATGGCAAGGAAGAGGAGTCTTCGGCCATTGTCCCATACATGGACGAGTTCGTGAGGAAGTCGGACCTTGACGCACTCATCAAAGCCCTTAAGGGCTCCGGTATTTCACCCTATTACTCTCTTAGTGCTCAAAACATAGACATTAAACCATATAAGCCTATTATTGTTGATTCGGGTGCTTCTCATCATATGATTAGTAACTTGGATTTAATTAGTAATGTTAAACCGGCTTTAGGTAATGTCATTATTGCAAATGGGAGTGAAATTCCTATAGAAGGGTTAGGAAATCTTAAGTTGTTTGATAGTGATTCTCAAGCTCTTTACATGCCTAGTTTCACTTCCAATCTTATATCCGTTAAACGCATTGCTTGTGATTTGAATTGCAAGGTTATTTTCAGTCCTAATGATGTGATTTTTCAGGATATTAAGAGTGAGAAGGTCATTGGAAAAGGGGTCACAAGAGGGGACCTTTATGTTCTTGAAGAATTTGATTTCAAAAACTCTATCTCTACTTCTACTTCTCTTTGTCATGTTTTTAAATCGGTTATAGCCGAAGTTAACAATGTTATTTGGCATTTTAGACTTGGTCATCCTCATTTGAATGCTTTAAAAACTATTTTCCCTAATGTTGTTTTTGATCATCAAACTTGTGAGGCTTGCATTTTAGGCAAACATTGTAGAACCGTATTTTCAAAATCCAAAATGTGTTACAAACCTTTTGAATTGATTCATTCGGATGTTTGGTCCTCCCCTTGCAAATCTAGGGATAATCAAGCTTATTTTGTCACATTTATAGATGAAAGCTCTAAATACACTTGGGTTACACTTTTACAAACTAAAGATAGGGTATTAGAGGCTTTTAAAAACTTTCAAAACTATGTGACTAACCATTACAATGCTAAGATTAAAACCTTTAGGTCGGATAATGGGGGGAGTACACAAGCCGAGCATTCAAAGAACACATAGCCAACCATGGGATTCTTCACCAAACCACATGTCCATATACACCGCAACAAAACGGTGTGGCCGAGAGGAAGAATAGGCATCTCATGGAGGTCACACGGTCAATGATGTTCCACATGAACATCCCAAAACGGTTTTGGTCGGATGGTGTTTTAACCGCGTGTTATCTCATCAACCGAACCCCTACTCAAATCTTAAACAACCAATCTCCCTTTCAAGTTTTGAATAAAAGTAAGCCTATTCTTAACCATCTAAGAGTTTTTGGTTGTGTGTGTTTTGTTTTTGTGCCTAGTGAACAAAGGAACAAACTTGAAGCAAAGAGCATCAAGGCCATGTTCATAGGCTACTCCAACACACAAAAAGGATACAAATGTTATGTACCCGAGACAAGAAGGGTCATAGTCTCAAGAGACGTCAAGTTCCTTGAAGGCAAAAGCTTCTATGAAGACAAGAATTGGGATAGTGTGAAGGACTTACCCGAGAAAGTCACGGATAGAGCCACAAGCCTAAGGAACCTAATGAAGAATCTTGGCATGAACTTTGAAGAAGAGCCAAGCCAAGACATACCAAATCAACAACCCACTCCTCTTGATCATGAGGGGGAGAACATAAATGAGCAAGCCAACTCCGAACCTCAAGAGTCTAATGAGTCCGGGGGAGAATCAAATGCTCACCAACAAACTACACCACAAGAAGACCAAGGACATGCTCAAGATGATCATGATCAAGAAGTGGGTCAAGGAGGAAGTGTACCACCGGAGCCGACTAGTATTCAAACGGAGCCGACTCTAAGGAGAAGCACTAGGGTAAAGAAGCATCCATCTAATTGGGTAAACACAAGGGTCTACTACAATAGCAAGGCGGTGGCCCATCCTACTCAAGCAACATGCTCTCTTGCTAGAATTCCCAAGGAACACCGAGCCTTCCTTACCGCCATGGATCAACATGTGATACCAAGGACATATGAAGAAGCAATGAAGGAAGAAGTGTGGATCAATGCGGTTAGAGCCGAGAACAAGGCAATGGAAGACAATGAAACCTTCTATGAAATTGATCTTCCCAAGGGCAAGAAGACTGTGAGCTCTAGATACGTGTTCACCATCAAGTACCTAAGCAATGGGGATATTGAAAGGTACAAGGCAAGACTTGTGGCAAGAGGCTTCACCCAAACCTATGGAGAGGATTACTTGGATACCTTTGCACCGGTTGCCAAACTTCACACGGTTAGGGTCATTCTATCCTTGGCTACTAACTTGTCTTGGGATCTCTTTCAAATGGATGTGAAGAACGCCTTCCTACAAGGAGAGCTTGAGGAAGAGGTATACATGACTCCACCACCCGGAGTAGAAATTACCCCCGGGAAAGTCTTAAGATTAAGAAAGGCTATCTACGGTCTCAAGCAATCACCAAGAGCTTGGTACCACAAGCTTAGCTCAACATTGATGGCAAGAGGATTCAAGAGATCACAAGCCGAGCACACACTCTTCACACTACAAAACCAAGAAGGTATAGTAGTAGTACTTGTATACGTAGATGACATCATCATCTCCGGAAACAACAAGGGAGGTATTCTAGAAACCAAGTCTTTTCTTAAGTCTAAATTTGATATCAAAGATCTCGGTTTGCTTAAGTACTTCCTTGGGATTGAAGTTTGTAGATCAAAGGAAGGTCTATTTCTCTCCCAAAGGAAGTACACCCATGATGTTTTAAGTGTTGTCAATATGGTAGGTACCAAGGTGGCCAAGACACCCCTTGAAGACGGCTACAAGACCATTCAAGAGGGTAGTGAAGACGATCAACCATACAAAGATCCGATGCTATATAGACGGCTAGTGGGAAAGCTCATCTACCTTACCATCACTAGGCCGGATCTATGCTTTGCCGTGAATCAAGTCTCCCAACATATGCAAAGACCGAAGCAACATCATTGGAACATGATCATGAGGATCTTGGGATACCTTAAGGGAACTTCAAGCTTGGGTATATGGATGGGTTGCAACAAAAGCACGGAGGTTGTTGGGTATTGTGACGCGGACTATGCCGGGAACCTAGAAGACAGGCGGTCAACCACCGGGTATTGCACCTTCATTGGAGGCAACCTTGTCACATGGAAGACAAAGAAGCAAAAGATAGTGTCTTGCTCAACCGCCGAAGCCGAGTATAGAGCCATGAGGAAGCTAACTCAAGAACTCATGTGGCTAAAGAACTTGCTAGGGGATTTGGGTTTCAAGATTGAAGCACCAATGACTATGCATTGTGACAACCAAGCGGCCATCCACATAGCAACCAACTCGGTCTTCCATGAACGGACCAAGCACATAGAGGTGGATTGTCACAAGGTTAGAGAGCAAATGGTCAAAGGGACCATCTTACCTTGCTACACCAAAAGTGAAGATCAACTCGCGGACATCTTCACCAAATCAGCAAGCTTGAAGGTTTGTGAGTCCATCCTACCAAGACTAGGACTCACACGGGCTACCAAAGCCTAAGTCTCCAACCGCATAAGCTTGCACTCTTTTCCCTTAGGTGAGTTTTATCCCAAGTGGTTTTCTCACCAAGGTTTTAACGAGGCAAGGTTATGCGGGTTCCAAGCTTAGCCATTGCATTAGGCTAAGCTTGCGGGGGAGTGTTGAAAAGAGACCAAGGCTTTGCCCGGACACACTCGTTCACCAAGGCAAAGACCTAGCTTGTGGTCAAAGGCAAAGGACCCAAGCTATCTCTTTTGTTACCGTTACAAGAGGACAAGAGAAACAAAGGAAGGATCTAGAAACCAAGTTACCGTTACACCAAAGAGCCGTTGGGCGTGTGGAGTTCACGCCGTCCGTACAAGTCACGGGTGGCTCTAAGGATGCGCGTCTAACCGAGGAGAAAGCGACGTTTGGCGCATTGAACCGAGGAAGATGTGGACGGTTTTGGCATCTTCACATGATGCTATTTTAAGATGCTATTCCTTATATATTTATCCTATGTTGTAACGACACAAACAATCTAATCTAATATCACATAATCTTTTCCGATTAATCTCTCTCTATTCTCTCTCTCTCTCTTGTTCTTGATGTTCTTCATGGAACTCAAGAACACAAATCTCTAAACTCATATAATCTTCTTAAAACTAACAATTGAGACACTTATAAACACTCATGTTGCATGAAACTTAGTTTAGAGTCCTAGAAACGCGTTGTTAGATGTTTCATAAGTTCGTCAAACTAGTAAAAAGTTCATTGAGACACTTATAAGCACTCATGTTGCATGAAACTTGGTTTAGAGTCCTAGAAACGCGTTGTTAGATGTTTCATAAGTTCGTCAAACTTGTACAAAGCTCATTGAGACGCTTATAAGCACCCATGTTGCATGAAACTTGGTTTAGAGTCCTAGAAACGCGTTGTTAGATGTTTCATAAGTTCGTCAAACTTGTACAAAGCTCATTGAGACACTTATAAGCACTCATGTTGCATGAAACATGGTTTAGAGTCCTAGAAACGCGTTGTTAGATGTTTCATAAGTTCGTCAAACAAGTACAAAGTTCATCGAGACACTTATAAGAATTCATGTATCATGAAACTTGGTTTAGAGTCCTAGAAACGCGTTGTTAGATGTTTCATAAATTTGTCAAACTTGTACAAAGCTCATCGAGACACTTATAAGCACTCATGTGGAATCAAACTTGGTTTAGAGTCCTAGAAAAGTGTTGTTCGATGTTTCATAAGTTTGTCAAACTAGTACAAAGCTCGTTGAGACACTTATAAGCACTCATGTTGCATGAAACTTGGTTTAGAGTCCTAGAAACGAGTTGTTAGATGTTTCATAAGTTCGTCAAACTAGTACAAAGCTCATTGAGACACTTATAAGCACTCATGTTGAATGAAACTTGGTTTAGAGTCCCAGAAACGCGTTGTTAGATGTTTCATAAATTCTTCAAACTTGTACAAAGCTCATTGAGACGCTTATAAGCACTCATGTTGCATGAAACTTGGTTTAGAGTCCTAGAAACGCATTGTTAAATGTTTCATAAGTTCGTCAAACAAGTACAAATTTCATCGAGACACTTATAAGAATTCATGCATCATGAAACTTGGTTTAGAGTCCTAGAAACGCGTTGTTAGATGTTTCATAAATTTGTCAAACTTGTACAAAGCTCATCGAGACACTTATAGGCACTCATGTGGAATGAAACTTGGTTTAGAGTCCTAGAAACGTGTTGTTCGATGTTTCATAAGTTCATCAAACTTGTACAAAGCTCATTGAGACACTTATAAACACTCATGTTGCATGAAACTTAGTTTAGAGTCCTAGAAACGCGTTGTTAGATGTTTCATAAGTTCGTCAAACAAGTAAAAAGCTCATTGAGACACTTATAAGCACTCATGTTGCATGAAACTTGGTTTAGAGTCCTAGAAACGCGTTGTTAGATGTTTCATAAGTTCGTCAAACTTGTACAAAGCTCATTGAGACGCTTATAAGCACCCATGTTGCATGAAACTTGGTTTAGAGTCCTAGAAACCGCGTTGTTAGATGTTTCATAAGTTCGAACTTGTACAAAGCTCATTGAGACACTTATAAGCACTCGTGTTGCATGAAACTTCGTTTAGAATCTTAGAAACCACGTTGTTAGATGTTTCATAAGTTCGTTAAACAAGTAAAAAGCTCATTGAGACACTTATAAGCACTCATGTTGCATGAAACTTGGTTTAGAGTCCTAGAAACGCGTTGTTAGATGTTTCATAAGTTCGTCAAACAAGTACAAAGTTCATCGAGACACTTATAAGAATTCATGTATCATGAAACTTGGTTTAGAGTCCTAGAAACGCGTTGTTAGATGTTTCATAAATTTGTCAAACTTGTACAAAGCTCATCGAGACACTTATAAGCACTCATGTGGAATGAAACTTGGTTTAGAGTCCTAGAAACGTGTTGTTCGATGTTTCATAAGTTCATCAAACTTGTACAAAGCTCATTGAGACACTTATAAACACTCATGTTGCATGAAACTTAGTTTAGAGTCCTAGAAACGCGTTGTTAGATGTTTCATAAGTTCGTCAAACTAGTAAAAAGCTCATTGAGACACTTATAAGCACTCATGTTGCATGAAACTTGGTTTAGAGTCCTAGAAACGCGTTGTTAGATGTTTCATAAGTTCGTCAAACTTGTACAAAGCTCATTGAGACGCTTATAAGCACTCATGTTGCATGAAACTTGGTTTAGAGTCCTAGAAACCGCGTTGTTAGATGTTTCATAAGTTCGTCAAACTTGTACAAAGCTCATTGAGACACTTATAAGCACTCATGTTGCATGAAACTTTGTTTAGAGTCCTAGAAACGCGTTGTTAGATGTTTCATAAGTTCGTCAAACAAGTACAAAGTTCATCGAGACACTTATAAGAATTCATGTATCATGAAACTTGGTTTAGAGTCCTAGAAACGCGTTGTTAGATGTTTCATAAATTTGTCAAACTTGTACAAAGCTCATCGAGACACTTATAAGCACTCATGTGGAATGAAACTTGGTTTAGAGTCCTAGAAACGTGTTGTTCGATGTTTCATAAGTTCATCAAACTTGTACAAAGCTCATTGAGACACTTATAAACACTCATGTTGCATGAAACTTAGTTTAGAGTCCTAGAAACGCGTTGTTAGATGTTTCATAAGTTCGTCAAACTAGTAAAAAGCTCATTGAGACACTTATAAGCACTCATGTTGCATGAAACTTGGTTTAGAGTCCTAGAAACGCGTTGTTAGATGTTTCATAAGTTCGTCAAACTTGTACAAAGCTCATTGAGACGCTTATAAGCACCCATGTTGCATGAAACTTGGTTTAGAGTCCTAGAAACCGCGTTGTTAGATGTTTCATAAGTTCGAACTTGTACAAAGCTCATTGAGACACTTATAAGCACTCGTGTTGCATGAAACTTCGTTTAGAATCTTAGAAACGACGTTGTTAGATGTTTCATAAGTTCGTTAAACAAGTAAAAAGCTCATTGAGACACTTATAAGCACTCATGTTGCATGAAACTTGGTTTAGAGTCCTAGAAACGCGTTGTTAGATGTTTCATAAGTTCGTCAAACAAGTACAAAGTTCATCGAGACACTTATAAGAATTCATGTATCATGAAACTTGGTTTAGAGTCCTAGAAACGCGTTGTTAGATGTTTCA
Source organism: Cochlearia excelsa (assembly GCA_963556525.1). Lineage (NCBI taxonomy): Eukaryota > Viridiplantae > Streptophyta > Magnoliopsida > Brassicales > Brassicaceae > Cochlearia > Cochlearia excelsa. The sequence continues at coordinate 28,426,829 of OY748327.1, read as the reverse complement.
TAAATTTGTCAAACTTGTACAAAGCTCATCGAGACACTTATAAGCACTCATGTGGAATGAAACTTGGTTTAGAGTCCTAGAAACGTGTTGTTCGATGTTTCATAAGTTCATCAAACTTGTACAAAGCTCATTGAGACACTTATAAACACTCATGTTGCATGAAACTTAGTTTAGAGTCCTAGAAACGCGTTGTTAGATGTTTCATAAGTTCGTCAAACTAGTAAAAAGCTCATCGAGACACTTATAAGCACTCATGTTGCATGAAACTTGGTTTAGAGTCCTAGAAACGCGTTGTTAGATGTTTCATAAGTTCGTCAAACTTGTACAAAGCTCATTGAGACGCTTATAAGCACTCATGTTGCATGAAACTTGGTTTAGAGTCCTAGAAACCGCGTTGTTAGATGTTTCATAAGTTCGTCAAACTTGTACAAAGCTCATTGAGACACTTATAAGCACTCATGTTGCATGAAACTTTGTTTAGAGTCCTAGAAACGCGTTGTTAGATGTTTCATAAGTTCGTCAAACAAGTACAAAGTTCATCGAGACACTTATAAGAATTCATGTATCATGAAACTTGGTTTAGAGTCCTAGAAACGCGTTGTTAGATGTTTCATAAATTTGTCAAACTTGTACAAAGCTCATCGAGACACTTATAAGCACTCATGTGGAATGAAACTTGGTTTAGAGTCCTAGAAACGTGTTGTTCAATGTTTCATAAGTTCATCAAACTTGTACAAAGCTCATTGAGACACTTATAAACACTCATGTTGCATGAAACTTGGTTTAGAGTCCTAGAAACCGCGTTGTTAGATGTTTCATAAGTTCGTCAAACTTGTACAAAGCTCATTGAGACACTTAGAAGCACTCGTGTTGCATGAAACTTCGTTTAGAATCTTAGAAACCGCGTTGTTAGATGTTTCATAAGTTCGTTAAACTAGTACAACGCTCATTGAGACACATATAAGCACTCATGTTGCATGAAACTTGGTTTAGAGTCCTAGAAACCGCGTTGTTAGATGTTTCATAAGTTCGTCAAACTAGTACAAATCTCATTGAGACACTTATAAGCACTCATGTTGCATGAAACTTTGTTTAGAGTCCTAGAAACGCGTTGTTAGATGTTTCATATGTTCGTCAAACAAGTACAAAGCTCTTTGAGACACTTATAAGCACTCATGTTGCATGAAACTTGGTTTAGAGTCCTAGAAACTGCGTTGTTAGATGTTTCATAATTTCGTCAAACTAGTACAAAGCTCATTGAGACACATATAAGCACTCATGTTGCATGAATCTTGGTTTAGAGTCCTAGAAACCGTGTTGTTAGTTGTTTCATATGTTCGTCAAACTTATACAATGCTCATTGAGACACTTATAAGCACTCATGTTGCATGAAACTTGGTTTAGAGTCCTAGAAACGCGTTGTTAGATGTTTCATAAGTTCGTCAAACCAGTACAAAGCTCATTGAGACATTTATAAGCACTCATGTTGCATGAAACCTGGTGTAGAGTCCTAGAAACGCGTTGTTAGATGTTTCATAAGTTCGTCAAACTTGTACAAAGCTCATTGAGACACTTATAAGCACTCATGTTGCATGAAACTTGTTTAGAGTCCTAGAAACGCGTTGTTAGATGTTTCATAAGTTCGTCAAACTTGTACAAACTCATTGAGACAATTATAAGCACTCATGTTGTATGAAACTTGGTTTAGAGTCCTAGAAACCGCGTTGTTAGATGTTTCATAAGTTCGTCAATCTTGTACAAAGCTCATTGAGACGCTTATAAGCACTCATGTTGCATGAAACTTGGTTTAGAGTCCTAGAAACCGCGTTGTTAGATGTTTCATAAGGTCGTCAAACTTGTACAAAGCTCATTGAGACGCTTATAAGCACTCATGTTGCATGAAACTTGGTTTAGAGTCCTAGAAACCGCGTTGTTAGATGTTTCATAAGTTCGTCAAACTTGTACAAAGCTCATTGAGACACTTATAAGCACTCATGTTGCATGAAACTTTGTTTAGAGTCCTAGAAACGCGTTGTTAGATGTTTCATAAGTTCGTCAAACAAGTACAAAGTTCATCGAGACACTTATAAGAATCCATGTATCATGAAACTTGGTTTAGAGTCCTAGAAACGCGTTGTTAGATGTTTCATAAATTTGTCAAACTTGTACAAAGCTCATCGAGACACTTATAAGCACTCATGTGGAATGAAACTTGGTTTAGAGTCCTAGAAACGTGTTGTTCAATGTTTCATAAGTTCATCAAACTTGTACAAAGCTCATTGAGACACTTATAAACACTCATGTTGCATGAAACTTAGTTTAGAGTCCTAGAAACGCGTTGTTAGATGTTTCATAAGTTCGTCAAACTAGTAAAAAGCTCATTGAGACACTTATAAGCACTCATGTTGCATGAAACTTGGTTTAGAGTCCTAGAAACCGCGTTGTTAGATGTTTCATAAGTTCGTCAAACTTGTACAAAGCTCATTGAGACACTTATAAGCACTCGTGTTGCATGAAACTTCGTTTAGAATCTTAGAAACCGCGTTGTTAGATGTTTCATAAGTTCGTTAAACTAGTACAACGCTCATTGAGACACATATAAGCACTCATGTTGCATGAAACTTGGTTTAGAGTCCTAGAAACCGCGTTGTTAGATGTTTCATAAGTTCGTCAAACTAGTACAAATCTCATTGAGACACTTATAAGCACTCATGTTGCATGAAACTTTGTTTAGAGTCCTAGAAACGCGTTGTTAGATGTTTCATATGTTCGTCAAACAAGTACAAAGCTCTTTGAGACACTTATAAGCACTCATGTTGCATGAAACTTGGTTTAGAGTCCTAGAAACTGCGTTGTTAGATGTTTCATAATTTCGTCAAACTAGTACAAAGCTCATTGAGACACATATAAGCACTCATGTTGCATGAATCTTGGTTTAGAGTCCTAGAAACCGTGTTGTTAGTTGTTTCATATGTTCGTCAAACTTATACAATGCTCATTGAGACACTTATAAGCACTCATGTTGCATGAAACTTGGTTTAGAGTCCTAGAAACGCGTTGTTAGATGTTTCATAAGTTCGTCAAACCAAGTACAAAGCTCATTGAGACATTTATAAGCACTCATGTTGCATGAAACCTGGTGTAGAGTCCTAGAAACGCGTTGTTAGATGTTTCATAAGTTCGTCAAACTTGTACAAAGCTCATTGAGACACTTATAAGCACTCATGTTGCATGAAACATGGTTTAGAGTCCTAGAAACGCGTTGTTAGATGTTTCATAAGTTCGTCAAACAAGTACAAAGTTCATCGAGACACTTATAAGAATTCATGTATCATGAAACTTGGTTTAGAGTCCTAGAAACGCGTTGTTAGATGTTTCATAAATTTGTCAAACTTGTACAAAGCTCATCGAGACACTTATAAGCACTCATGTGGAATCAAACTTGGTTTAGAGTCCTAGAAACGTGTTGTTCGATGTTTCATAAGTTTGTCAAACTAGTACAAAGCTCGTTGAGACACTTATAAGCACTCATGTTGCATAAAACTTGGTTTAGAGTCCTAGAAACGAGTTGTTAGATGTTTCATAAGTTCGTCAAACTAGTACAAAGCTCATTGAGACACTTATAAGCACTCATGTTGAATGAAACTTGGTTTAGAGTCCCAGAAACGCGTTGTTAGATGTTTCATAAATTCGTCAAACTTGTACAAAGCTCATTGAGACGCTTATAAGCACTCATGTTGCATGAAACTTGGTTTAGAGTCCTAGAAACGCATTGTTAAATGTTTCATAAGTTCGTCAAACAAGTACAAAGTTCATCGAGACACTTATAAGAATTCATGCATCATGAAACTTGGTTTAGAGTCCTAGAAACGCGTTGTTAGATGTTTCATAAATTTGTCAAACTTGTACAAAGCTCATCGAGACACTTATAAGCACTCATGTGGAATGAAACTTGGTTTAGAGTCCTAGAAACGTGTTGTTCGATGTTTCATAAGTTCATCAAACTTGTACAAAGCTCATTGAGACACTTATAAACACTCATGTTGCATGAAACTTAGTTTAGAGTCCTAGAAACGCGTTGTTAGATGTTTCATAAGTTCGTCAAACAAGTAAAAAGCTCATTGAGACACTTATAAGCACTCATGTTGCATGAAACTTGGTTTAGAGTCCTAGAAACGCGTTGTTAGATGTTTCATAAGTTCGTCAAACTTGTACAAAGCTCATTGAGACGCTTATAAGCACCCATGTTGCATGAAACTTGGTTTAGAGTCCTAGAAACCGCGTTGTTAGATGTTTCATAAGTTCGAACTTGTACAAAGCTCATTGAGACACTTATAAGCACTCGTGTTGCATGAAACTTCGTTTAGAATCTTAGAAACCGCGTTGTTAGATGTTTCATAAGTTCGTTAAACTAGTACAACGCTCATTGAGACACATATAAGCACTCATGTTGCATGAAACTTGGTTTAGAGTCCTAGAAACCGCGTTGTTAGATGTTTCATAAGTTCGTCAAACTAGTACAAATCTCATTGAGACACTTATAAGCACTCATGTTGCATGAAACTTTGTTTAGAGTCCTAGAAACGCGTTGTTAGATGTTTCATATGTTCGTCAAACAAGTACAAAGCTCTTTGAGACACTTATAAGCACTCATGTTGCATGAAACTTGGTTTAGAGTCCTAGAAACTGCGTTGTTAGATGTTTCATAATTTCGTCAAACTAGTACAAAGCTCATTGAGACACATATAAGCACTCATGTTGCATGAATCTTGGTTTAGAGTCCTAGAAACCGTGTTGTTAGTTGTTTCATATGTTCGTCAAACTTATACAATGCTCATTGAGACACTTATAAGCACTCATGTTGCATGAAACTTGGTTTAGAGTCCTAGAAACGCGTTGTTAGATGTTTCATAAGTTCGTCAAACCAAGTACAAAGCTCATTGAGACATTTATAAGCACTCATGTTGCATGAAACCTGGTGTAGAGTCCTAGAAACGCGTTGTTAGATGTTTCATAAGTTCGTCAAACTTGTACAAAGCTCATTGAGACACTTATAAGCACTCATGTTGCATGAAACATGGTTTAGAGTCCTAGAAACGCGTTGTTAGATGTTTCATAAGTTCGTCAAACAAGTACAAAGTTCATCGAGACACTTATAAGAATTCATGTATCATGAAACTTGGTTTAGAGTCCTAGAAACGCGTTGTTAGATGTTTCATAAATTTGTCAAACTTGTACAAAGCTCATCGAGACACTTATAAGCACTCATGTGGAATCAAACTTGGTTTAGAGTCCTAGAAACGTGTTGTTCGATGTTTCATAAGTTTGTCAAACTAGTACAAAGCTCGTTGAGACATTTATAAGCACTCATGTTGCATGAAACTTGGTTTAGAGTCCTAGAAACGAGTTGTTAGATGTTTCATAAGTTCGTCAAACTAGTACAAAGCTCATTGAGACACTTATAAGCACTCATGTTGAATGAAACTTGGTTTAGAGTCCCAGAAACGCGTTGTTAGATGTTTCATAAATTCGTCAAACTTGTACAAAGCTCATTGAGACGCTTATAAGCACTCATGTTGCATGAAACTTGGTTTAGAGTCCTAGAAACGCATTGTTAAATGTTTCATAAGTTCGTCAAACAAGTACAAAGTTCATCGAGACACTTATAAGAATTCATGCATCATGAAACTTGGTTTAGAGTCCTAGAAACGCGTTGTTAGATGTTTCATAAATTTGTCAAACTTGTACAAAGCTCATCGAGACACTTATAAGCACTCATGTGGAATGAAACTTGGTTTAGAGTCCTAGAAACGTGTTGTTCGATGTTTCATAAGTTCATCAAACTTGTACAAAGCTCATTGAGACACTTATAAACACTCATGTTGCATGAAACTTAGTTTAGAGTCCTAGAAACGCGTTGTTAGATGTTTCATAAGTTCGTCAAACAAGTAAAAAGCTCATTGAGACACTTATAAGCACTCATGTTGCATGAAACTTGGTTTAGAGTCCTAGAAACGCGTTGTTAGATGTTTCATAAGTTCGTCAAACTTGTACAAAGCTCATTGAGACGCTTATAAGCACCCATGTTGCATGAAACTTGGTTTAGAGTCCTAGAAACCGCGTTGTTAGATGTTTCATAAGTTCGAACTTGTACAAAGCTCATTGAGACACTTATAAGCACTCGTGTTGCATGAAACTTCGTTTAGAATCTTAGAAACCACGTTGTTAGATGTTTCATAAGTTCGTCAAACAAGTACAAAGTTCATCAAGACACTTATAAGAATTCATGTATCATGAAACTTGGTTTAGAGTCCTAGAAACGCGTTGTTAGATGTTTCATAAATTTGTCAAACTTGTACAAAGCTCATCGAGACACTTATAAGCACTCATGTGGAATGAAACTTGGTTTAGAGTCCTAGAAACGTGTTGTTCGATGTTTCATAAGTTCATCAAACTTGTACAAAGCTCATTGAGACACTTATAAACACTCATGTTGCATGAAACTTAGTTTAGAGTCCTAGAAACGCGTTGTTAGATGTTTCATAAGTTCGTCAAACTAGTAAAAAGCTCATTGAGCCACTTATAAGCACTCATGTTGCATGAAACTTGGTTTAGAGTCCTAGAAACGCGTTGTTAGATGTTTCATAAGTTCGTCAAACTTGTACAAAGCTCATTGAGACGCTTATAAGCACTCATGTTGCATGAAACTTGGTTTAGAGTCCTAGAAACCGCGTTGTTAGATGTTTCATAAGTTCGTCAAACTTGTACAAAGCTCATTGAGACACTTATAAGCACTCATGTTGCATGAAACTTTGTTTAGAGTCCTAGAAACGCGTTGTTAGATGTTTCATAAGTTCGTCAAACAAGTACAAAGTTCATCGAGACACTTATAAGAATTCATGTATCATGAAACTTGGTTTAGAGTCCTAGAAACGCGTTGTTAGATGTTTCATAAATTTGTCAAACTTGTACAAAGCTCATCGAGACACTTATAAGCACTCATGTGGAATGAAACTTGGTTTAGAGTCCTAGAAACGTGTTGTTCGATGTTTCATAAGTTCATCAAACTTGTACAAAGCTCATTGAGACACTTATAAACACTCATGTTGCATGAAACTTAGTTTAGAGTCCTAGAAACGCGTTGTTAGATGTTTCATAAGTTCGTCAAACTAGTAAAAAGCTCATTGAGACACTTATAAGCACTCATGTTGCATGAAACTTGGTTTAGAGTCCTAGAAAGGCGTTGTTAGATGTTTCATAAGTTCGTCAAACTTGTACAAACCTCATTGAGACGCTTATAAGCACTCATGTTGCATGAAACTTGGTTTAGAGTCCTAGAAACCGCGTTGTTAGATGTTTCATAAGTTCGTCAAACTTGTACAAAGCTCATTGAGACACTTATAAGCACTCGTGTTGCATGAAACTTCGTTTAGAATCTTAGAAACCGCGTTGTTAGATGTTTCATAAGTTCGTTAAACTAGTACAACGCTCATTGAGACACATTAAAGCACTCATGTTGCATGAAACTTGGTTTAGAGTCCTAGAAACCCGTGTTGTTAGATGTTTCATAAGTTCGTCAAACTAGTACAAATCTCATTCAGACACTTATAAGCACTCATGTTGCATGAAACTTTGTTTAGAGTCCTAGAAACGCGTTGTTAGATGTTTCATAAGTTCGTCAAACAAGTACAAAGCTCATTGAGACACTTATAAGCACTCATGTTGCATGAAACTTGGTTTAGAGTCCTAGAAACTGCGTTGTTAGATGTTTCATAATTTCGTCAAACTAGTACAAAGCTCATTGAGACACATATAAGCACTCATGTTGCATGAATCTTGGTTTAGAGTCCTAGAATCCGCGTTGTTAGTTGTTTCATATCTTCGTCAAACTTGTACAAAGCTCATTGAGACACTTATAAGCACTCATGTTGCATGAAACTTGGTTTAGAGTGCTAGAAACGCGTTGTTAGACGTTTCATAAGTTCGTTAAACTAGTACAAAGCTCATTGTTACACTTATAAGCCCTAATGTTGCATGAAACTTGGTTTAGAGTCCTAGAAACGAGTTGTTAGACGTTTCATAATTTCGTAAAACTTGTACAAAGCTCATTGAGACACTTATAATCACTCATGTTGAATCAAACTTGGTTTAGAGTCCTAGAAACGCGTTGTTAGATGTTTCATAATTTCGTCAAACTAGTACAAAGCTCATTGAGACATTTATAAGCACTCATGTTGTAAGAAACTTTGTTTAGAGTCCTAGAAACGCGTTGTTAGACGTTTCATAAGTTTGTCAAACTAGTACAAAGCTCATTGAGACACTTATAAGCCCTCATGTTGCATGAAACTTGGTTTAGAGTCCTATAAACGAGTTGTTAGACGTTTCATAAGTTCGTCAAACTTGTACAAAGCTCATCGAGACACTTATAAGAACTCATGTGGAATGAAACTTGGTTTAGAGTCCTAGAAACGTGTTGTTCGATGTTTCATAAGTTTGTCAAACTAGTACAAAGCTCATTGAGACACTTATAAGCACTCATGTTGCAAGAAACTTGGTTTAGAGTCCTAGAAACGAGTAGTTAGATGTTTCATAAGTTCGTCAAACTAGTACAAAGCTCATTGAGACACTTATAAGCACTCATGTTGAATGAAACTTGGTTTAGATTCCTAGAAACGCGTTGTTAGATGTTTCATAAGTTCGTCAAACTTGTACAAAGCTCATTGAGACACTTATAAACACTCATGTTGCATGAAACTTGGTTTAGAGTCCTAGAAACGCGTTGTTAGATGTTTCATAAGTTCGTCAAACTAGTAAAAATCTCATTGAGACACTTATAAGCACTCATGTTGCATGAAACTTGGTTTAGAGTCCTAGAAACGCGTTGTTAGATGTTTCATAAGTTCGTCAAACTTGTACAAAGCTCATTGAGACGCTTATAAGCACTCATTTTGCATGAAACTTGGTTTAGATTCCTAGAAACCGCGTTGTTAGATGTTTCATAAGTTCGTCAAACTTGTACAAAGCTCATTGAGACACTTATAAGCACTCGTGTTGCATGAAACTTCGTTTAGAATCTTAGAAACCGCGTTGTTAGATGTTTCATAATTTCGTTAAACTAGTACAACGCTCATTGAGACACATATAAGCACTCATGTTGCATGAAACTTGGTTTAGAGTCCTAGAAACCGCGTTGTTAGATGTTTCATAAGTTGGTCAAACTAGTACAAAGCTCATTGAGACACTTATAAGCACTCATGTTGCATGAAACTTTGTTTAGAGTCCTAGAAACGCGTTGTTAGATGTTTCATAAGTTCGTCAAACAAGTACAAAGCTCATTGAGACACTTATAAGCACTCATGTTGCATGAAACTGTGTTTAGAGTCCTAGAAACGTGTTGTTCGATGTTTCATAAGTTTGTCAAACTAGTACAAAGCTCGTTGAGACACTTATAAGCACTCATGTTGCATGAAACTTGGTTTAGAGTCCTAGAAACCGCGTTGTTAGTTGTTTCATAAGTTCGTCAAACTAGTACAAAGCTCATTGAGACACTTATAAGCACTCATGTTGCATGAAACTTGATTTAGAGTCCTAGAAACGCGTTGTTAGATGTTTCATAAGTTCGTCAAACTTGTACAAAGCTCATTGAGACACTTATAAGCACTCATGTTGTATGAAACTTGGTTTAGAGTCCTAGAACCCGCGTTGTTAGATGTTTCATATATTCGTAAAACTAGTCAAAAGCTCATTGAGACAATTATAAGCACTCATGTTGCGTGAAATTTAGTTTAGAGTCCTAGAAACCGCGTTGTTAGATGTTTTATAAGTTCGTCAAACTTGTACAAAGCTCATTGAGACACTTATAAGCACTCATGTTGCATGAAACTTGGTTTAGAGTTCTAGAAACGTGTTGTTAGATGTTTCATAAGTTCGTCAAACTAGTACAAAGCTCATTGAGACACTTATAAGCACTCATGTTGAACGAAACTTGGTTTAGAGTCCTAGAAACGCGTTGTTAGATGTTTCATAAGTTCGTCAAACTAGTACAAAGCTCATTGAGACACTTATAAGCACTCATGTTGCATGAAACTTGGTTTAGAGTCCTAGAAACGCGTTGTTAGATGTTTTATAAGTTCGTCAAACAAGTACAAAGCTCATTGAGATACTTATAAGCACTCATGTTGCATGAAACTTGGTTTAGGGTCCTAGAAACTGCGTTGTTAGATGTTTCATAAGTTCGTCAAACTAGTACAAAGCTCATTGAGACACTTATAAGCACTCATGTTGCATGAAACTTGGTTTAGAGTCCTAGAAACGCTTTGTTAGATGTTTCATAAGTTCGTCAAACTTGTACAAAGCTTATTGAGACGCTTATAAGCACTCATGTTGCATGAAACTTTGTTTAGAGTCCTAGAAATGCGTTGTTAGATGTTTCATAAGTTTGTCAAACTTGTACAAAGCTCATTGAGACACTTATAAGCACTCATGTTGCATGAAACTTGGTTTAGAGTCCTAAAAACTGTGTTGTTAGATGTTTCATAAGTTTGTCAAACTAGTACAAAGCTCATTGAAACACTTAGAAGAACTCATGTTGTATGAAACTTGGTTTAGAGTCCTAGAAAAGCGTTGTTAGATGTTTCATAAGTTCGTCAAACTTGTACAAAGCTCATTGAGACACTTATAAGCACTCATGTTGTATGAAACTTGGTTTAGAGTCCTGAACCCGCGTTGTTAGATGTTTCATATATTCGTCAAACTAGTCAAAAGCTCATTGAGACACTTATAAGCACTCATGTTGCGTGAAACTTAGTTTAGAGTCCTAGAAACCGCGTTGTTAGATGTTTCATAAGTTCGTCAAACTTGTACAAAGCTCATTGAGACACTTATAAGCACTCATGTTGCATGAGACTTGGTTTAGAGTCCTAGAAACGCGTTGTTAGATGTTTCATAAGTTCGTCAAACAAGTACAAAGTTCATCGAGACACTTATAAGAATTCAAGTATCATGAAACTTGGTTTAGAGTCCTAGAAACGTGTTGTTAGATGTTTCATAAGTTCGTCAAACTAGTACAACGCTCATTGAGACACATATTGTTGAAAAGAGACCAAGGCTTTGCCCGGACACACTTGTCCACCAAGGCAAAGACCTAGCTTGTGATCAAAGGCAAAGACACAAGCTCTCTTTGGTTACCGTTACAAGAGGACAAGAGAAACAAAGGAAGGATCTAGAAGCCAAGTTACCGTTACACAAAAGAGCCGTTGGGCGTGTGGAGTTCACGCCGTCCGTACCGTCACGGGTGGCTCTAAGGACGCGCGTCTAACCGAGGAGAAAGCGACGTTTGGCGCATTGAACCGAGATAGATGTGGACGGTTTTAGCATCTTCACATGATGTTATTTTTGATGCTATTCCTTTGTATATTTATCCTATTGTAACGACACAAAACAATTTAATCTAATATACTCCTTTCGGATTAAACCTCTTCTCTCTCTATTCTCTCTCTATTGTTCTTGAAGTTCTTCATGGAACTCAAGAACACAATCTTCTAAACTCCACTTTAATCTCACTAAAATTAACATGGTATCAGAGCATCCTTGCTCTGGAACCTAAATCTCGCTTCCGCTACCATTCTCTTCGGCGCTCGGGCATCCTCGTTGCTCGGTATTTTGTTTACCGGGCATCCTCGTTGCTCGGTGTTTTTCAGCATCCGGTAAACAAAATCATCGGGCTTTTCCGGCGCCCGGTAACAAAACTCTCGGGCATCCTCGATACTTTCTCTCGGTAACGATTTCTTCGGTTCAAATTTCCAGATCTGAAATTTCAAACCAAGTCATCTCAAAACTCAACCATGGAAGACAAAGAATCCAATAGGGCACTTTGTCCGGTTACTCTCAAAGGCATCAACAATCTTCTATGGGCAAGAACCATGAAGATAACCCTTTGTGGCCGCGGCTATTGGAACCATATACTCACTCGGCAAGATGCTCCCATTGAGTTCAACAACGAACTTACAAACGACGATGAGAAGTGGTTCCAACTAGACCAAAAGGTCCTCGGAATCATCCAAGGATCCCTTGAGCCGTCCATTTTGGAGGCTTACTCCTATTGTGAAAACGCCAAAGAGTTATGGGACACTCTCCAAACCGTCTACGGCAACATCTCAAACCTTAGCCGGGTTTATGAAGTCAAAAAGGCCATCAATGACCTAAACCAAGAAGACACCGAGTTCACCAAGCACTTTGGGAGATTTAGGTCACTTTGGGCAGAACTAGAGATGCTTCGTCCATTCACCGTGGATCCTAAGGTATTAAACGAACGAAGAGAGCAAGACAAGGTCTTTGGCTTGCTTCTTACCCTCAACGGCAGCTACAAGGAGATTACCAAGCACCTACTCCGAGCCGACGCTCTACCAAACCTTGAAGAAGTGTGTGCACAACTCCAAAGGGAGCAAGGCTCCATTGAACTATTTGATGGCAAGAAAGAGCTTGTGACCGCAAACAAGGTGGCGTTTAAACCGTCTTCCAAGACATATGAAGAAAGGAGAGCCTTGACATGTGAGCATTGCAAAAACAAAGGCCACAACAAGGAGAAGTGTTGGATCCTACACCCTAGCCTCAAGCCGGCCAAGTTCAAGGACGCCAAGGCCAATTACTCCCACGATGACTCGGCTAGCATACCAAGTACAGGCGGACCAAGCCATGGCAAGGAAGAGGAGTCCTCGGCCATTTTCCCATACATGGACGAGTTCGTGAGGAAGTCGGACCTTGACGCACTCATCAAAGCCCTTAAGGGCTCCGGTATTTCACCCTATTACTCTCTTAGTGCTCAAAACATAGACATTAAACCATATAAGCCTATTATTGTTTATTCGGGGTGCTTCTCATCATATGATTAGTAACTTGGATTTAATTAGTAATGTTAAACCGGCTTTAGGTAATGTCATTATTGCAAATGGGAGTGAAATTCCTATAGAAGGGTTAGGAAATCTTAAGTTGTTTGATAGTGATTCTCAAGCTCTTTATATGCCTAGTTTCACTTCCAATCTTATATCTGTTAAACGCATTGCTTGTGATTTGAATTGCAAGGTTATTTTTAGTCCTAATGATGTGATTTTCAGGATATTAAGAGTGAGAAGGTCATTGGAAAAGGGGTCACAGGAGGGGACCTCTATGTTCTTGAAGAATTTGATTTCAAAAACTCTATTTCTACTTCTACTTCTCTTTGTCATGCTTTTAAATCGGTTATAGCCGAGGTTAACAATGTTATTTGGCATTTTAGACTTGGTCATCCTCATTTGAATGCTTTAAAAACTATTTTCCCTAATTTTGTTTTTGATCATCAAACTTGTGAGGCTTGTATTTTGGGCAAACATTGTAGAACCGTATTTTCAAAATCCAAAATGTGTTACAAACCTTTTTGATATGATCTTAAAGCCGGAACCGGAAACGGACATCGACATCGACCACGTCGACATCGACAACATCGACATCGACCACGTCGACATCGACAACATCGACATCGACCACGTCGACATCGACAACATCGACATCGACCGCGTCGACATCGATACCGAAGAACCGAAAGGAGCAATCACGCGATCAAAGGCCAAGGAACTAGCTAAGGAAGCTCAAGCGATGATCATGGAGGGAAAACTTGGAGGAGCAGCTAGGAGCTTCTTCAACGTACACATCATGGCCTAGAGCAAAGACCAAGGTAATGCGGCTAAGTGACTCGGTGATCGACTTAGTACTCTTTCCCACTGGGTTTTAACGAGGCTAAGAAGATCACCACGTCGGTTACTTAGCAACATTACTTTGAAGAGTGCAAGAGACGAGGCACTATATTCCCTACTCGTCGTTTTATGTTACACGCTTTGTTGTTTCCGCGTGTTGTTTTAAAACACCGCGTTGTTTTACTTATTTCCTTATTTGGACATGAGGTCGCCTAAACCTAAAGAGCATGCGGCTGTGCTACTCTTTATATACGGCGCCTCCTTCTCCTTGTTTCTTTAGTCAAGCATTAACGAAAAACCTCTTTGTTTAGACTCATCTCCGTTCTGCGAAAGAACATACCCAACCGATTCAAGAGAGTTGAATCCGAGGCTTTTACAAGAGAGATCCTCTTCCAAAAGCTTCTCCAAACATCAAGCAATCACCCCATCGATAGCTTGAGAAGTTCCCCTCCATCTCGCACCTCTTCCACCTCCATATCCGCTGGTTTTTGTACCATCGCCATCTCCACCTTCACGTCCTCCATCAATCCACCATAGAAGTGAGCTTGCCTTTGCCATAGAGTCGAGATCCTAACCAAGGGTGTATCACGTGGTATCAGAGCCAAACTCTGTACCAAAGGCTGAGTCTTTCTATCCTTTAACCTCTTCGATTCAAAATTTGTGCTAGTCGCTTGCTAAGTTGCTAGAAACGTCGTTACATGCTTATCGATTGCCTGATGCTTACGCTTGCTTAGAATTGATCAGAACTTGTTTAGGATTGTTGAGATTGCTTGTTTGTAATGATTTGAATCTTGTTTGATCTGTTGTTTGTGTTATTCATCGCCAAACTTGTTGAAAAAAAAATCGTTGTGAATTTTTGTCGATTGCTTGGCGGCCGCGAGCTAAGAGGGAAGAACCCTAAGGCGATTTCCTTTTTCTCGTCTTTGCTCGAATTTCCTTTTCTCTCGCCGAGTTTCCTTTTTGCTTAAACCTTTCCTAAGAACTACTTATCGCGAGTTCTTGTTTGTGTCTCGTGTACATGGCACTCCCCACGGAACTCTCGGATGATCTACGAAGCTCATCGCGGATCGATTGCCGCCACTCTTCAACAACTTCTTCCCCACAAATCTCCCAACACTTGACTTTGGAACGTGAACAACAAGCCAAGGAGACCGCGGTTGAGTTGTCCGAATCCGACAAGGAACCTACCCCTACTCCTTCGAAGCTATCCGAATTGCTAAAGGGAAGGGAGTTGTCGGTACGTCACGACTTCGGGCCGTCCGCAATATTTTCCCACCGGTGCCGTAAAGAGCCAAACGGTCCGAGATTTCCTCCACCTTGATGCGGATGAAGAAGACCCGTTACCCGGGCGACGAGTGTACAGAGGGCCCGAGGAGCACGCGCAGTATGCTCCTAGGCACCAAGGATATGCTGATCCTCCCCGCCAATCCGGAACCAACGCCCGACACCGTTTCGATGAGGTTGCCGAAGACGAGTACTATAGACCCGAGAGACGCGGTAGGGATGACCCGGGGATTATGAAAGGCAACAACTGAGGCATATCAAAGCTAAGTTCCCTTCCTTCCAAGGCAAGAACGACCCGGAAGCCTATTTGGATTGGGAACGAAAAATGGAGTCTAGCTTCCTATGCCATGACACCTATGCATCCAACAAGGTGAAGATAGCCATTTCAGAATTTAGTGACTACGCTTTGCTTTGGTGGGATCAGCTATGCACTACTAGGGACCGCCACAATGAGCCTCCTATCCACACTTGGCCTCAGCTCATCGCACACATGAGGAAGCGGTTTGTCCCTAGCCACTATCACCGAGAGGTTCTCAACAAACTCCGGAAGCTTACCCGTGGATCAAGCTCGGTACGTGACTATTTCCGGGAGATGGAAACACTCTTGATTAGGGCTGGCCTAGAAGAGGACAACGAGGTAATGATGGCTCGGTTTGTCGGTGGACTTAGCCGAGACATCCAGGATAAAGTAGAACTTCAAACTTATGAGAATCTTGAGGAGCTTGTACACAAAGCTGAGCTAGTGGAAAGTCAGAACAAGAGACGATATGCTAAGCCTAGCTTCTCCACACCAAACAAGCCCAAGGACTTCACACCCGCCCGGCCACCCTTCACCAAAGACACCAAGCCAACGACAGCGGTTAAGGAAGATGCTAAGTATGATCCTAAGAGCCGAGGCAACACCTCCTCTAGCAATACCAGGTGCTTTAGATGTCAAGGTATGGGTCATTATGCGAGAGACCGCCCCAACAAGAAGGTATTCATGTTACTTGATAATGGCGACGTGGTACCTCAAGAGTCTGATTCTGAGCCGGACGAAGAGGAGGAAGAAGAGACAGCCGCTGTTGGAGACATGTTAGTAGCTCGGAGGGCTTTGAGTGTTCAGAACCAACCCGAGGAGCTTGTGCAACGAGACCATCTCTTCCACACTCGATGCCTCGTTAAAGGCAAGGTATGCAGCTTGATTATCGATGGTGGTAGTTGCACCAATGCTGCTAGTGAGCTCATGGTGAAGAAGTTGCGCCTAGAGACTATCTCGCACCCCCGGCCATATAAGCTACAATGGCTTAATGAGAGTGGAGCTCTCACGGTGACACATCAGGTCCGGTTTACTTTCGCCATTGGTAAGTATGAGGATGAGGTTCTATGTGATGTGATACCAATGGGATCAAGTCATGTGCTTCTTGGTAGACCTTGGCAATCGACCGGAGGGTTATGCACGATGGCTACACCAACAAGCACTCCTTTGAGTTCAACGGCCGAAAGATTATTCTTGCTCCTCTCACACCAAGTGAAGTTTATCAAGATCAACTCCATCTCAAGCTCAAAGAAGAGAAAGAGAAGGCGCCATCTCCATCCGCCAGCCTCTACATGACCAAAAGAGAAGTTTCTCAACTCTTAACTTCGATTCTTCTATCTTATTGTTTGTGTATAAGGAGAGCCTTATTAGCACTAACCCCACACAGGATCTTCCTAGTGATATGTCTAAGCTATTGCAGGATTTTAGTGATGTTTTCCCTCGGGAAATACCCCCGGGACTCCCACCTATTCGAGGCATTGAGCACCAGATTGATCTAGTACCCGGTTCAGCACTTCCAAACCGACCAGCCTATAGGACCAATCCGGTAGAGACTAAGGAGCTTCGAAGCAGGTTGAGGAGCTGATGAGCAAGGGACATATCCGCGAGAGCATGAGCCCGTGTGCCGTACCTGTTCTTCTTGTGCCCAAGAAAGACGGTTCATGGAGGATGTGTGTTGATTGCCGAGCCATCAACAACATCACGGTGAAGTATCGCCACCCTATTCCTAGACTTGATGATATGCTTGATGAATTGTGTGGTTCTAACATTTTCTCTAAGATTGATCTTAAGAGTGGTTACCATCGATTAGGATGAAGGAGGGTGACGAGTGGAAGACAGCTTTCAAGACTAAACAAGGCCTCTACGAGTGGCTTGTTATGCCTTTTGGTCTTACTAATGCACCTAGTACTTTTATGAGACTAATGAACCATGTCTTGAGATCTTTTATAGGTGTGTTCGTGGTGGTGTACTTTGATGACATCCCGATCTTCACCGAGTTTAGCCGAGCACATCGACCATGTCCGAGCTGTTCTTGAAGTTCTAAGGAGGGAAAACCCGTTTGCTAACATTGATAAATGCACCTTTTGTACTAATCAGGTTGTTTTCTTAGGCTTTGTTGTGAGTGCGAGAGGGCGTACGGGTCGATGAAGAGAAGATCAAGGCTATCGAGAGATTGGCCGAAGCCGACGACCATTGGAGAAGTCGGGAGCTTTCATGGTCTTGCAGGATTCTATAGGCGCTTTGTCGTGGACTTCAGCACCATTGCCGCACCATTGACGGAAGTGATCAAGAAGGATGTAGGATTCAAGTGGGGAGAAGCACAAGACAAGGCTTTCGAAAGCCTTAAAGAGAAGCTTATCAATTCTCCTTTACTTATGCTACCTGATTTCCTTAAGACTTTCGAGATTGAATGTGATGCTTCAGGTGTAGGTATCGGGGCTGTCTTGATGCAGGATAGGAAGCCGATAGCATACTTCAGTGAGAAACTAGGGGGAGCCACGCTGAACTATCCTACGTACGACAAGGAGCTTTACGCGTTGGTGAGAGCCTTGCAGACTTGGCAACACTACCTTTGGCCAAAGGAATTTGTTATCCACACTGATCATGAGTCCCTCAAGCATCTCAAAGGCCAACGAAGCCGAACAAGAGACATGGTCGCTGGATAGAGTTCATCGAGACCTTTCCCTATGTGATCAAGTATAAGAAAGGTAAGGACAATGTCGTAGCCGACGCATTGTCCAGGAGGTACACCCTAATCTCTGAATTGACTTCTAGCCTTATCGGATTTGAATTGATTAAGACATTGTATGAGGCTGATTCTGAGTTTAGTGAACCTTATGCTAAGTGTACTAAGTTTGCCTTTGAGAGTTTCTTTAGACAGGATGGCTATTTGTTCTTCAACAATAGGCTATGTATACCCGGCGGTTCAATAAGAGAGTTATTGGTTCGAGAAGCCCATGGAGGAGGCCTAGCTGGACACTTTGGTCAGGCCAAGACACTTGCTAGCCTCCAAGCCTACTTCTACTGGCCGCAGATGAGAAGGGACGTTGAGAGGGTATGTCTATGTTGGATTTTGGAGAGATTGGAGTATAGATTCGAGTTGGTTAAGCTCGAATCTTGAGAGAATAGAAGCAAAGCTAGTGAGGCTTTGTTCTTGAGTGTATGGAGAGAGTATTTGAGAATAGAAATAGAGAGAGTATGTGAGAGAAAGTGTATTTTAGTATATTGAAAGAGTAACCAACTCCTTGAAGGTTTTACAAGAGTTTATCACACTTATATAAAGAAAAGATACAACAAGAGAAGTCTCCAACGGCTAGAATTCAAATTTGAATTCTCTAACGGCTCTTTAGTCTTGCGATGTAGTCGACTACATGACTCAACTACATTAGTCGACTACACGCCTCAACTATATTTTCCCTCTCTTGATTCCATTGGTCCATAGCTCTAACGGCTCTTTAGTCTTGCGATGTAGTCGACTACATGACTCAACTACATTAGTCGACTACACGCCTCAACTATATTTTCCCTCTCTTGATTCCATTGGTCCATAGCTCTAACGGCTCTTTAGTCTTGCGATGTAGTCGACTACATGACTCAACTACATTAGCCGACTACACGCCTCAACTATACTTTTCCCTTCTTTGATGTATCTTGATCTAATGCCTTTGTAGGTTATCATTAGTCTTAATACTCCCCCTCAAGCTTAGCCCAATGAAATGGCTAAGATTGGACATTGCTAAACAAACCTCATTAAAACCCTTAGTAAGCAAAACCACTTGGGATAAAAGCATTACTAAGGGGAAAAAGAGTGTAAGTCTTTGCAATAGGGGTCTTCTTAATCTTGGCCTTTATCTTCTTGACTTGGCCGAAACTCCCCCTTAAGATAGAACCGGTTTGATCTTCTTGACTTTGCCGTGTTCTTCAGTGAGGGTTCTTTGTATACTTGATTTGGTCTTCACGGTTTGTTCTTCACAAACTTTGGTGTGAGACTTTGATTTGATTCCTATCCACGGCTTTGTTCTTCACAAGCTTGGGTGTGGATGGACTTGAACGAAGCTTTTGACTACTTCCTTTCTTCTCTTTACTTCTCCTTGGTGGCTTTCTTCTTGTCAATCAAGTCACCGAGAATGATCACTTGTCTTTTACCTCCTTTATCCTTCAAAACAAAAGATTCAAGAGAGATATAGAGCTTAGTGAAAGGGTTTACTTGATATGTTTAGATAGACAAGCACACAAGAGTCTCAAGTCTAGATGCAACTAATAAATCAATGAGTAATTTTGTTATTTAAACCTAAGTTCTTTAACAAATTTCAAATGATTTTATTTAGGCCTAATAGACTAAACAACTTTTACCAAGGACGATGATTAGTTTTTAACAAGAACTAAGCAAGAATATATGATGCGGCTCTAGTTCTTATGAGAATACTAATCATAATAAAGAGAGTAAGGTTAAGGGACAGCCTTTTGTTCGTAGTGGTATGATAGATTGATGATCTCTTGTTGTTGCACTTTGATTGAGCTCTTTGACTTCTTCATGAGGTCTTGTGGCTTCGTCCTTTGTGCAATTGGAACAAGGTTGATGAAGTGCTTCGGCTTAGCTCATTGTGGATACTTTGGCCGAGACTTTATGGGAGATTGGTTTGGTCTTTGCTTCTTTGAAAAGAGCTTGACCAAATGAATGTGATGGTGACTTAACTCGGCTTTACTCCTTGATAGATGTTTGGCCGAGTATAGATGGTGGATGGAGTGGTTCGTTCTTGTCATTGCTAGAGACATAGCCGAGCCACACAATAATGATGATGATGATGGTCTTGCTTCTTGTAGAGGCTTGACCGAATGATTGATGAGAGCTCTTTACATCTTGGGACACTTTAGCTTTCTCCAAGTGTATTTAGCCAAAAGATGGTTCTTCTTTGCTCCAAAGTGACTTTGGCCTTGTATCTTGTTGGTACTTAAGCCGGGATGGATTTGTTGATTGTGGAGGCTTCGTCCTTCTTGGTACTTTAGCCGAGAGTGAGAGCTTTGTATTGACTTCGTCCTTCTTGGTACTTTAGTCAATACTTAGCCGGATTGGTGGTAGTGGCGGCTTAGTCCTTCTTGATACTTTGGCCGGGTTTGTTGGTGGTTGAATGGAGGTCTTTGACTTGCTAGATCTTGACCAAAGGATGATGATAAGATGGATCGGCCTTTTTCCTTTTGCTAGGAGGCTTTAGACCGAGACTTAGTGAAGATTGGTAGAATGATGGCTTTTGTTCTTCGTAGAACCTTTAGCCGAATGGTAGACTCTCCACTTTGATGGCTTTGCTCTTGATGGATGCTTTAGCCGAATGGTAGATTCTCCGAATGGTAGACTCTTCATTTTGATCATGAAGTTAAGATGTGTGTCTAGTCACTTTTCTTCTCCCCCTCATGATGAAGATGAAGTAGTCTTAGAATTGTTTCCTCCTTCTCGGCTTTGTTCTTTACAAGCTTGAATGAGAAGGGGTTCTCATCTCTCTTTGGGCAACTTTTGTGACCTCTTTCATGCTTCTCTTTACTTCTCTTCTCTTTAACTCTTCTTAGTCACCTCTTCATGCTTAGGGGTTTTCATTAATAATCTCTTTTGGTCTTTTAGTAATGGTGATCCTACACCATAACAAAGACAAAATTTGATTTTAAGCATCATGATAACCGACATGTAATTAGCAACATTTTCAAATTACTTAACAACAATCACAAGCACAAGGTAAGAATGCAAAGGAGGGTTTAAGACTTAGTTCAATATATTCCCTAAGTCATGTACCTAAACCCGAGTATAAAAAGCATCTTATCACAAGTCAAGTTCAAGTCTAGTTTTCATAATTTGCAAATTCTATATCCATTCTTAGCTAAGCAATCAAGCAAATGATTCAATGAAGCACTAATGATCACTTAAGCCAATATCTAACTATATAAGTATAGAGAGTAAAGAGTTTAGAAATGGCCTTTTATAGTTCCTTGAGTAGATGGTCATTGAGAAATTCTCTTGTTTGCTTCTTTACCTACACATAGATTCAAGTTAGCAACAAGGGACCGTGGTCTTTAGTGCACAATGGCGGACCATGATCTTAAAACACACCAACAAGATTCATTGTAACTTGATAGCTTTCATAGCTTAGTTACTCATCTTGTATCATAAACTTAAGTGCACATAGGCGGTTTATGACAACAAACATAGATCATCATTCCATCTTCACCTTATATAGATGTTAATGTAGTGAATCATTTCCCCATAAGTCTAAAGATGGATTCATCATGACCCTTTAAAGTATCACCTTTTAAGTGGTCATGGATCTCTTTATAGACTCATGTTAGCCGAGGTTATGAAGGATTCATCAAGCTCTCGGTGTTTTATTAACACTTATGGAGGCTTGGTTCTCTTCCCTCTAAGAGAGTTTTGGATACCATAAGACCTTAAGAGCTTTATCACAAGCGGGTCTTGGTACCTTACCCTTTTGATTAAACCGAAGATCTTTTGGATTAACCAAGGTTTGAAATTCACTTAGTCTTTCACCAAGATTCAAACCACTTCACCAAACAAGGACTAGTGATTTGGTCTTAGACAAAGACATAAATGAACCTTGTATCCTAGATCTTTCAAAGACTATGTAGTTGAGTCATGTAGTCGACTATGTCACATGACTACATGACAACCGAGTCTTGGAGATTTAAATTCGGACCAAGAACATGCTTTTAAACCGAAACTTTCATGGTATTGGATTCATCATGGTTCTTTTAGAAGCCATGGTTCTCATCCATTAGTCTTGGGTTAGACAATGACCTTAAAGAACAATACAACCAAAACTATCATGTAGCTAGACCTTGTTGATTTATGCTAACAATGATTGTGTTTTGATTGTCTTGTACTTACCAAGGAAATTGGATTCAACATGTCCTTTACTCACTAAGAGTTAAGCGGATCATGGTTCACTTTCCAAAGGTCTTGTTTGAAGCATAAAAGGAAAGAGTTTTGGATTCATCAAGTGGCTTTGGACTCCTAAGAGTGAGCACACAAGGTTCACAAACCCTTTTGACTCGCAAGTTTCAAGTTTTGTTCTTGAATACTTGTTCATAGTCTAAAAATGCCTAAGCAAAGTCCGATTTGGATTCAACATGGTTCCCTTTGGACTCATAAGAGTGGGGAATCCATGGTTCTCATCCTCTTTGCTTCCGGCTTCTAAAAATGCCTAAGCTTAGATGGTCTTGGATTCAACATGGTTCCCTTTGGACTCATAAGAGTGGGGAATCCATGTTTCTCATCCTCTATGCTTTCGGCTTCTAAATAAAAGCTATAGAGTGTTGGATTCAACAAGTTATTTGTTCTCAAAGGAGACAATAACAAGGTTCTCTAACTCTTTTAGCTCCCAAGTTTCAAGCTTTTGATGCTTTGAATACTTGTTCATTGCTTATATGCCTAGGCTATATGGATTTGGATTCATCAAGGTCCCTTTTGAACTCATAAGAGTGAGGGAACAATGGTTCTCATCCACTAACTTTCGGCCTAACAAGGATCTTTAAGAACAACTCAACCAAAAACATCATGTAGCTAAATCCATTGATTTATGCTCACTATGATTCGGTTTTGATTGAATTGTTCTTGAAAGGAGCTTGGATTCAACATGTCTCTTTACTCATTAAGAGACAAAGAGATCATGGTTCACTTCCTAAGAGGAGAATTGATTCACCAAGATCTTAGTGCTTTAAACAAGCGGATCTTGGTCATTCCTCTTCTCCCCTAGATCCTTGTGTTTATAAGCAAATTAAAGAGAGGAGAATGGCGGAAGCGACTTACCTATGGGTCTCAAGAGCTTCGCTCGATACCATGTTGGATTTTGGAGAGATTGGAGTATAGATTCGAGTTGGTTAAGCTCGAATCTTGAGAGAATAGAAGCAAAGCTAGTGAGGCTTTGTTCTTGAGTGTATGGAGAGAGTATTTGAGAATAGAAATAGAGAGAGTATGTGAGAGAAAGTGTATTTTAGTATATTGAAAGAGTAACCAACTCCTTGAAGGTTTTACAAGAGTTTATCACACTTATATAAAGAAAAGATACAACAAGAGAAGTCTCCAACGGCTAGAATTCAAATTTGAATTCTCTAACGGCTCTTTAGTCTTGCGATGTAGTCGACTACATGACTCAACTACATTAGTCGACTACACGCCTCAACTATATTTTCCCTCTCTTGATTCCATTGGTCCATAGCTCTAACGGCTCTTTAGTCTTGCGATGTAGTCGACTACATGACTCAACTACATTAGTCGACTACACGCCTCAACTATATTTTCCCTCTCTTGATTCCATTGGTCCATAGCTCTAACGGCTCTTTAGTCTTGCGATGTAGTCGACTACATGACTCAACTACATTAGCCGACTACACGCCTCAACTATACTTTTCCCTTCTTTGATGTATCTTGATCTAATGCCTTTGTAGGTTATCATTAGTCTTAATAGTCTAAGGTGCATCACATGCAAACAGGCAAAGAGTAAGGTTCAACCCCACGGTTTGTATACTCCTTTACCTATACCTTCTCATCCGTGGACAGATATTTCTATGGATTTTGTGATTGGCTTACCTCGAACCAGGAATGGTAGAGATTCTATATTTGTTGTCGTGGACAGATTTAGCAAGATGGCCCACTTCATAGCCTGCCACAAGACCGATGATGCGGTAAGTGTAGCTAACTTGTTTTTCAGGGAAGTGGTCAGGTTGCACGGGATGCCGCGAGTTATTGTTTCTGACCGTGACACCAAGTTCCTTAGTCACTTTTGGCGCACCTTGTGGGCCAAACTAGGAACCAAGCTATCATTCTCCACCACTTGCCACCCACAGACCGACGGTCAAACCGAGGTAGTCAATAGGTCCTTATCCACTCTTCTCAGGACCCTGGTAAGAAGCAATCTCAAGTCTTGGGAGGATTGTCTACCCCATGTTGAGTTTGCTTACAATCACGCTAAGCACTCTACTACCCTTTTCTCTCCTTTTGAATTAGTTTACGGGTTTAATCCTATGTCTCCACTTGATCTAATTGCAATACCTTTGAGTGAAGTGTCTAGTTTTGATGGGAGAAAGAAGGCTGAACAGGTTAAGAAGATGCACGAGAAGGCGAAGGAAAACATAGAGAAGAAGACGGAGCAATACCGCACGCATGCAAACCGAGGCCGCAAGAAGTTGCTATTTGAAGAAGGCGACTTGGTGTGGATCCACTTGAGGAAGGAGAGGTTTCCAGCTGAAAGGAAGTCCAAGCTGATGCCGCGAGTCGACGGACCATTCAAAGTCACCAAGCGGATCAATGACAATGCCTACAAAATCGACCTCCAAGGTAAGTACTCTATATCGGATTCCTTCAACGTTTCTGACTTGTCCCCTTATTTTGCGCATTCGGATTTGAGGACAAATCCTTTTCAAGAGGGAGGGGATGATATGATCTTAAAGCCGGAACCGGAAACGGACATCGACATCGACCACGTCGACATCGACAACATCGACATCGACCACGTCGACATCGACAACATCGACATCGACCACGTCGACATCGACAACATCGACATCGACCGCGTCGACATCGATACCGAAGAACCGAAAGGAGCAATCACGCGATCAAAGGCCAAGGAACTAGCTAAGGAAGCTCAAGCGATGATCATGGAGGGAAAACTTGGAGGAGCAGCTAGGAGCTTCTTCAACGTACACATCATGGCCTAGAGCAAAGACCAAGGTAATGCGGCTAAGTGACTCGGTGATCGACTTAGTACTCTTTCCCACTTGGTTTTAACGAGGCTAAGAAGATCACCACGTCGGTTACTTAGCAACATTACTTTGAAGAGTGCAAGAGACGAGGCACTATATTCCCTACTCGTCGTTTTATGTTACACGCTTTGTTGTTTCCGCGTGTTGTTTTAAAACACCGCGTTGTTTTACTTATTTCCTTATTTGGACATGAGGTCGCCTAAACCTAAAGAGCATGCGGCTGTGCTACTCTTTATATACGGCGCCTCCTTCTCCTTGTTTCTTTAGTCAAGCATTAACGAAAAACCTCTTTGTTTAGACTCATCTCCGTTCTGCGAAAGAACATACCCAACCGATTCAAGAGAGTTGAATCCGAGGCTTTTACAAGAGAGATCCTCTTCCAAAAGCTTCTCCAAACATCAAGCAATCACCCCATCGATAGCTTGAGAAGTTCCCCTCCATCTCGCACCTCTTCCACCTCCATATCCGCTGGTTTCTGTACCATCGCCATCTCCACCTTCACGTCCTCCATCAATCCACCATAGAAGTGAGCTTGCCTTTGCCATAGAGTCGAGATCCTAACCAAGGGTGTATCACTTTTGAATTGGTCCACTCGGACGTTTGGTCCTCTCCTTGCAAATCTAGGGATAATCAAGCTTATTTTGTCACATTTATAGATGAAAACTCTAAATACACTTGGGTTACACTTTCAAAACTATGTGACTAACCATTACAATGCTAAGATTAAAACCTTTAGGTCGGATAATGGGGGAGAGTACACAAGCCGAGCATTCAAAGAACACATAGCCAACCATGGGATTCTTAACCAAACCACATGCCCATATACACCGCAACAAAACGGTGTGGCCGAGAGGAAGAATAGGCATCTCATGGAGGTCACACGGTCAATGATGTTCCACATGAACATCCCAAAACGGTTTTGGTCGGATGGTGTTTTAACCGCGTGTTATCTCATCAACCGAACCCCTACTCAAATCTTAAACAACCAATCTCCCTTTCAAGTTTTGAATAAGAGTAAGCCTATTCTTAACCATCTAAGAGTTTTTGGTTGTGTGTGTTTTGTTTTTGTGCCTAGTGAACAAAGGAACAAACTTGAAGAAAAGAGCATCAAGGCCATGTTCATAGGCTACTCCAACACACAAAAAGGATACAAATGCTATGTACACGAGACAAGAAGGTTCATAGTCTCAAGAGATGTCAAGTTCCTTGAAGGCAAAAGCTTCTATGAAGACAAGAATTGGGATAGTGTGAAGGACTTACCCGAGAAGGTCACGGATAGAGCCACAAGCCTAAGGAACCTAATGAAGAACCTTGGCATGAACATTGAAGAAGAGCCAAGCCAAGACATACCAAATCAACAACCCACTCATCTTGATCATGAGGGGGAGAACATCAATGAGCAAGCCAACTCCGAACCTCAAGAGTCTAATGAGTCCGGGGGAGAATCAAGTGCTCATCAACAAACTACATCACAAGAAGTCCAAGGACATGCTCAAGAGGATCATGATCAAGAAGCGGGTCAAGGAGGAAGTGTACCACCGGAGCCGACTAGTGTTCAACCGGAGCCGACTCTAAGGAGAAGCACTAGGGTAAAGAAGCATCCATCTAATTGGGTAAACACAAGGGTCTACTCAAATAGCAAGGCGGTGGCCCATCCTACTCAAGCAACATGCTCTCTTGCAAGAATTCCCAAGGAACACCGAGCCTTCCTTACCGCCATGGATCAACATGTGATACCAAGGACATATGAAGAAGCAATGAAGGAAGAAGTGTGGATCAATGCGGTTAGAGCCGAGAACAAGGCAATGGAAGACAATGAAACCTTCTATGAAACTGATCTTCCCAAGGGCAAGAAGACCGTAAGCTCTAGATACGTGTTCACCATCAAGTACCTAAGCAATGGGGATATTGAAAGGCATAAGGCAAGACTTGTGGCAAGAGGCTTCACCCAAACCTATGGAGAGGATTACTTGGATACCTTTGCACCGGTGGCCAAACTTCACACGGTTAGGGTCATTCTATCCTTGGCTACTAATTTATCTTGGGATCTCTTTCAAATGGATGTGAAGAACGCCTTTCTAAAAGGAGAACTTGAGGAAGATGTATACATGACTCCACCACCCGGAGTAGAGATTACCCCCGGGAAAGTCTTAAGGTTAAGAAAGGCTATCTACGGTCTCAAGCAATCACCAATAGCTTGGTACCACAAGCTTAGCTCAACATTGATGGCAAGAGGATTCAAGAGATCACAAGCCGAACACACACTCTTCACACTACAAAACCAAGAAGGTATAGCAGTAGTACTTGTATACGTAGATGACATCATCATCTCCGGAAACAACAAGGGAGGTATTCAAGAAACCAAGTCTTTTCTTAAGTCCAAATTTGATATTAAAGATCTCGGTTTGCTTAAGTACTTCCTTGGGATTGAAGTATGTAGATCAAAGGAAGGTTTATTTCTCTCCCAAAGGAAGTACACCCATGATGTTTTAAGTGTTGTCAATATGGCAGGTACCAAGGTGGCCAAGACACCTCTTGAAGACGGCTACAAGACCATTCAAGAGGATAGTGAAGACGATCAACCATACAAAGACCCTATGCTATATCGACGGCTAGTGGGAAAGCTCATTTACCTTACCATCACTAGACCGGATCTATGCTTTGCCGTGAATCAAGTCTCCCAACATATGCAAAGGCCGAAGCAACATCATTGGAACATGATCATGAGGATTTTGGGATACCTTAAGGGTGTTGAAAAGAGACCAAGGCTTTGCCCGGACACACTCGTTCACCAAGGCAAAGACCTAGCTTGTGGTCAAAGGCAAAGGACCCAAGCTATCTCTTTTGTTACCGTTACAAGAGGACAAGAGAAACAAAGGAAGGATCTAGAAACCAAGTTACCGTTACACCAAAGAGCCGTTGGGCGTGTGGAGTTCACGCCGTCCGTACAAGTCACGGGTGGCTCTAAGGATGCGCGTCTAACCGAGGAGAAAGCGACGTTTGGCGCATTGAACCGAGGAAGATGTGGACGGTTTTGGCATCTTCACATGATGCTATTTTAAGATGCTATTCCTTATATATTTATCCTATGTTGTAACGACAAAAACAATCTAATCTAATATCACATAATCTTTTCCGATTAATCTCTCTCTATTCTCTCTCTCTCTCTTGTTCTTGATGTTCTTCATGGAACTCAAGAACACAAATCTCTAAACTCATATAATCTTCTTAAAACTAACATGGTATCAGAGCAACCTTGCTCCGGAACCTATCTGCTTCCGCTAAATCTACTCTCGTTACTCTCGGCTACTCTCGGTACCGACGATTCTCGGTACTCTCGACAAACCTCGATACGGTTATCGTGCACTCTCGATACGGTTACTCGTAGACTCTCGACAAGCCTCGACAAACTCTCAAACCTCGACAAACTCTCGACAAACTCTCGACAAAGTTTTCTCGGCAAGAGTCTTGTTTTCCCGCCACTTTTCTCGACTACTCTCGACAAGATCTTTTCTCGATACCGACCAGCCTCGATACCGACAAGTCTCGATACCGACAAATCCCGACACCGACCATTCTCGATACTCTCGGTTTCAAATTTCTCGGTTCAAATTTCTAGATCTGAAATTTCAAAAACGAGTTATTTCAAACCTCATTCAACACAACCATGGAAGACAAAGAATCCAAGAAGGCACTTTGTCCGGTTACTCTCAAAGGCATCAACTACCTTCTATGGGCAAGAACCATGAAGATAGCCCTTTGTGGCCGCGGCTATTGGAACCATATACTCACTCGGCAAGACGCTCCTATTGAGTTCAACAACGAACTCACAACCGACGATGAGAAGTGGTTCCAACTAGACCAAAAGGTACTTGGAATCATCCAAGGATCCCTTGAGCCGTCCATCTTGGAGGCTTACTCCTATTGCGAAAACGCCAAGGAGCTATGGGACACTCTCCAAACCGTCTACGGCAACATCTCAAACCTTAGCCGAGTTTATGAAGTCAAGAAGGCCATTAGTGACCTAAACCAAGAAGACACCGAGTTCACTAAACACTTTGGGAAGTTTAGGTCACTTTGGGCAGAGTTAGAAATGCTTCGCCCAAGCACCGTGGATCCTAAAGTGTTAAACGAACGAAGAGAGCAAGACAAAGTCTTTGGCTTGCTTCTTACCCTCAACGGCAGCTACAAGGAGATCACCAAGCATCTTCTCCGAGCCGATACTCTACCAAACCTTGAAGAAGTGTGTGCACAACTCCAAAGAGAACAAGGTTCCATCGAGCTCTTTGATGGCAAGAAGGAACTTGTGACCGCGAACAAGGTGGCGTTTAAACCGTCTTCCAAGACATATGAAGAAAGGAGAGCCTTGACATGTGAGCATTGCAAGAAGAAAGGCCACAACAAGGAGAAGTGTTGGATCCTACACCCTAGTCTCAAGCCGGCCAAGTTCAAGGACGCCAAGGCCAATTACTCTCACGATGACTCGGCTAGCATACCAAGTACAAGCGGACCAAACCATGGCAAGGAAGAGGAGTCTTCGGCCATTGTCCCATACATGGACGAGTTCGTGAGGAAGTCGGACCTTGACGCACTCATCAAAGCCCTTAAGGGCTCCGGTATTTCACCCTATTACTCTCTTAGTGCTCAAAACATAGACATTAAACCATATAAGCCTATTATTGTTGATTCGGGTGCTTCTCATCATATGATTAGTAACTTGGATTTAATTAGTAATGTTAAACCGGCTTTAGGTAATGTCATTATTGCAAATGGGAGTGAAATTCCTATAGAAGGGTTAGGAAATCTTAAGTTGTTTGATAGTGATTCTCAAGCTCTTTACATGCCTAGTTTCACTTCCAATCTTATATCCGTTAAACGCATTGCTTGTGATTTGAATTGCAAGGTTATTTTCAGTCCTAATGATGTGATTTTTCAGGATATTAAGAGTGAGAAGGTCATTGGAAAAGGGGTCACAAGAGGGGACCTTTATGTTCTTGAAGAATTTGATTTCAAAAACTCTATCTCTACTTCTACTTCTCTTTGTCATGTTTTTAAATCGGTTATAGCCGAAGTTAACAATGTTATTTGGCATTTTAGACTTGGTCATCCTCATTTGAATGCTTTAAAAACTATTTTCCCTAATGTTGTTTTTGATCATCAAACTTGTGAGGCTTGCATTTTAGGCAAACATTGTAGAACCGTATTTTCAAAATCCAAAATGTGTTACAAACCTTTTGAATTGATTCATTCGGATGTTTGGTCCTCCCCTTGCAAATCTAGGGATAATCAAGCTTATTTTGTCACATTTATAGATGAAAGCTCTAAATACACTTGGGTTACACTTTTACAAACTAAAGATAGGGTATTAGAGGCTTTTAAAAACTTTCAAAACTATGTGACTAACCATTACAATGCTAAGATTAAAACCTTTAGGTCGGATAATGGGGGGAGTACACAAGCCGAGCATTCAAAGAACACATAGCCAACCATGGGATTCTTCACCAAACCACATGTCCATATACACCGCAACAAAACGGTGTGGCCGAGAGGAAGAATAGGCATCTCATGGAGGTCACACGGTCAATGATGTTCCACATGAACATCCCAAAACGGTTTTGGTCGGATGGTGTTTTAACCGCGTGTTATCTCATCAACCGAACCCCTACTCAAATCTTAAACAACCAATCTCCCTTTCAAGTTTTGAATAAAAGTAAGCCTATTCTTAACCATCTAAGAGTTTTTGGTTGTGTGTGTTTTGTTTTTGTGCCTAGTGAACAAAGGAACAAACTTGAAGCAAAGAGCATCAAGGCCATGTTCATAGGCTACTCCAACACACAAAAAGGATACAAATGTTATGTACCCGAGACAAGAAGGGTCATAGTCTCAAGAGACGTCAAGTTCCTTGAAGGCAAAAGCTTCTATGAAGACAAGAATTGGGATAGTGTGAAGGACTTACCCGAGAAAGTCACGGATAGAGCCACAAGCCTAAGGAACCTAATGAAGAATCTTGGCATGAACTTTGAAGAAGAGCCAAGCCAAGACATACCAAATCAACAACCCACTCCTCTTGATCATGAGGGGGAGAACATAAATGAGCAAGCCAACTCCGAACCTCAAGAGTCTAATGAGTCCGGGGGAGAATCAAATGCTCACCAACAAACTACACCACAAGAAGACCAAGGACATGCTCAAGATGATCATGATCAAGAAGTGGGTCAAGGAGGAAGTGTACCACCGGAGCCGACTAGTATTCAAACGGAGCCGACTCTAAGGAGAAGCACTAGGGTAAAGAAGCATCCATCTAATTGGGTAAACACAAGGGTCTACTACAATAGCAAGGCGGTGGCCCATCCTACTCAAGCAACATGCTCTCTTGCTAGAATTCCCAAGGAACACCGAGCCTTCCTTACCGCCATGGATCAACATGTGATACCAAGGACATATGAAGAAGCAATGAAGGAAGAAGTGTGGATCAATGCGGTTAGAGCCGAGAACAAGGCAATGGAAGACAATGAAACCTTCTATGAAATTGATCTTCCCAAGGGCAAGAAGACTGTGAGCTCTAGATACGTGTTCACCATCAAGTACCTAAGCAATGGGGATATTGAAAGGTACAAGGCAAGACTTGTGGCAAGAGGCTTCACCCAAACCTATGGAGAGGATTACTTGGATACCTTTGCACCGGTTGCCAAACTTCACACGGTTAGGGTCATTCTATCCTTGGCTACTAACTTGTCTTGGGATCTCTTTCAAATGGATGTGAAGAACGCCTTCCTACAAGGAGAGCTTGAGGAAGAGGTATACATGACTCCACCACCCGGAGTAGAAATTACCCCCGGGAAAGTCTTAAGATTAAGAAAGGCTATCTACGGTCTCAAGCAATCACCAAGAGCTTGGTACCACAAGCTTAGCTCAACATTGATGGCAAGAGGATTCAAGAGATCACAAGCCGAGCACACACTCTTCACACTACAAAACCAAGAAGGTATAGTAGTAGTACTTGTATACGTAGATGACATCATCATCTCCGGAAACAACAAGGGAGGTATTCTAGAAACCAAGTCTTTTCTTAAGTCTAAATTTGATATCAAAGATCTCGGTTTGCTTAAGTACTTCCTTGGGATTGAAGTTTGTAGATCAAAGGAAGGTCTATTTCTCTCCCAAAGGAAGTACACCCATGATGTTTTAAGTGTTGTCAATATGGCAGGTACCAAGGTGGCCAAGACACCCCTTGAAGACGGCTACAAGACCATTCAAGAGGGTAGTGAAGACGATCAACCATACAAAGATCCGATGCTATATAGACGGCTAGTGGGAAAGCTCATCTACCTTACCATCACTAGGCCGGATCTATGCTTTGCCGTGAATCAAGTCTCCCAACATATGCAAAGACCGAAGCAACATCATTGGAACATGATCATGAGGATCTTGGGATACCTTAAGGGAACTTCAAGCTTGGGTATATGGATGGGTTGCAACAAAAGCACGGAGGTTGTTGGGTATTGTGACGCGGACTATGCCGGGAACCTAGAAGACAGGCGGTCAACCACCGGGTATTGCACCTTCATTGGAGGCAACCTTGTCACATGGAAGACAAAGAAGCAAAAGATAGTGTCTTGCTCAACCGCCGAAGCCGAGTATAGAGCCATGAGGAAGCTAACTCAAGAACTCATGTGGCTAAAGAACTTGCTAGGGGATTTGGGTTTCAAGATTGAAGCACCAATGACTATGCATTGTGACAACCAAGCGGCCATCCACATAGCAACCAACTCGGTCTTCCATGAACGGACCAAGCACATAGAGGTGGATTGTCACAAGGTTAGAGAGCAAATGGTCAAAGGGACCATCTTACCTTGCTACACCAAAAGTGAAGATCAACTCGCGGACATCTTCACCAAATCAGCAAGCTTGAAGGTTTGTGAGTCCATCCTACCAAGACTAGGACTCACACGGGCTACCAAAGCCTAAGTCTCCAACCGCATAAGCTTGCACTCTTTTCCCTTAGGTGAGTTTTATCCCAAGTGGTTTTCTCACCAAGGTTTTAACGAGGCAAGGTTATGCGGGTTCCAAGCTTAGCCATTGCATTAGGCTAAGCTTGCGGGGGAGTGTTGAAAAGAGACCAAGGCTTTGCCCGGACACACTCGTTCACCAAGGCAAAGACCTAGCTTGTGGTCAAAGGCAAAGGACCCAAGCTATCTCTTTTGTTACCGTTACAAGAGGACAAGAGAAACAAAGGAAGGATCTAGAAACCAAGTTACCGTTACACCAAAGAGCCGTTGGGCGTGTGGAGTTCACGCCGTCCGTACAAGTCACGGGTGGCTCTAAGGATGCGCGTCTAACCGAGGAGAAAGCGACGTTTGGCGCATTGAACCGAGGAAGATGTGGACGGTTTTGGCATCTTCACATGATGCTATTTTAAGATGCTATTCCTTATATATTTATCCTATGTTGTAACGACAAAAACAATCTAATCTAATATCACATAATCTTTTCCGATTAATCTCTCTCTATTCTCTCTCTCTCTCTTGTTCTTGATGTTCTTCATGGAACTCAAGAACACAAATCTCTAAACTCATATAATCTTCTTAAAACTAACAAAGGGAACTTCAAGCTTGGGTATATGGATGGGTTGCAACAAAAGCACGGAGGTTGTTGGGTATTGTGACGCGGACTATGCCGGGAACCTAGAAGACAGGCGGTCTACCACCGGGTATTGTACTTTCATTGGAGGCAACCTTGTCACATGGAAGACAAAGAAGCAAAAGATAGTGTCTTGCTCAACCGCCGAAGCCGAGTATAGAGCCATGAGGAAGCTAACTCAAGAACTCATGTGGCTAAAGAACTTGCTAGGGGATTTGGGTTTCAAGATTGAAGCACCAATGAACATGCATTGTGATAACCAAGCGGCCATCCACATAGCAACCAACTCGGTCTTCCATGAACGGACCAAGCACATAGAGGTGGATTGTCACAAGGTTAGAGAGCAAATGGTCAAAGGGACTATCCTACCGTGCTACACCAAAAGTGAAGACCAACTCGCGGACATCTTCACCAAATCAGCAAGCTTGAAAGTTTGTGAGTCCATCCTACCAAGACTAGGACTCACACGGGCTACCAAAGCCTAAGTCTCCAACCGCATAAGCTTGCACTCTTTTCCCTTAGGTGAGTTTTATCCCAAGTGGTTTTCTCACCAAGGTTTTAACGAGGCAAGGTTATGCGGGTTCCAAGCTTAGCCATTACATTAGGCTAAGCTTGCGGGGGAGTGTTGAAAAGAGACCAAGGCTTTGCCCGGACACACTTGTCCACCAAGGCAAAGACCTAGCTTGTGATCAAAGGCAAAGACACAAGCTCTCTTTGGTTACCGTTACAAGAGGACAAGAGAAACAAAGGAAGGATCTAGAAGCCAAGTTAACGTTACACAAAAGAGCCGTTGGGCATGTGGAGTTCACGCCGTCCGTACCGTCACGGGTGGCTCTAAGGACGCGCGTCTAACCGAGGAGAAAGCGACGTTTGGCGCATTGAACCGAGATAGATGTGGACGGTTTTAGCATCTTCACATGATGCTATTTTCGATGCTATTCCTTTGTATATTTATCCTATTGTAACGACACAAAACAATTTAATCTAATATACTCTTTTCGGATTAAACCTCTTCTCTCTCTATTCTCTCTCTATTGTTCTTGAAGTTCTTCATGGAACTCAAGAACACAATCTTCTAAACTCCACTTTAATCTCACTAAAAGTAACACATATAAGCACTCATGTTGCATGAAACTTGATTTAGAGTCCTAGAAACGCGTTGTTAGATGTTTCATAAGTTAGTCAAACTTGTACAAAGCTCATTGAGACACTTATAAGCACTCATGTTGTATGAAACTTGGTTTAGAGTCCTAGAACCCGCGTTGTTAGATGTTTCATATATTCGTCAAACTAGTCAAAAGATCATTGAGACACTTATAAGCACTCATGTTGCGTGAAACTTAGTTTAGAGTCCTAGAAACCGCGTTGTTAGATGTTTCATAAGTTCGTCAAACTTGTACAAAGCTCATTGAGACACTTATAAGCACTCATGTTACATGAAACTTAGTTTAGAGTCTTAGAAACCGTGTTGTTAGATGTTTCATAAGTTCTTCAAATTAGTTCAAAGCTCATTGATACACATATAAGCACTCATGTTGCATGAAACTTGGTTTAGTGTCCTAGAAACGCGTTGTTAGATGTTTCATAAGTTCGTCAAACTAGTACAAAGCTCATTGAGACACTTATAAGCACTCATGTTGCATGAAACTTGGTTTAGAGTCCTAAAAACGCGTTGTTAGATGTTTCATAAGTTCGTCAAACAAGTACAAAGCTCATTGAAACAATTATAAGCACTCATGTTGCATGAAACTTGGTTTAGGGTCCTAGAAACTGCGTTGTTAGATGTTTCATAAGTTCGTCAAACTAGTACAAAGCTCATTGATACACTTATAAGCACTCATGTTGCATGAAACTTGGTTTAGAGTCCTATAAACGCTTTGTTAGATGTTTCATAAGTTCGTCAAACTTGTACAAAGCTCATTGAGACGCTTATAAGCACTCATGTTGCATGAAACTTGGTTTAGAGTCCTAGAAACCTTGTTGTTAGATGTTTCATAAGTTTGTCAAACTAGTACAAAGCTCATTGAAACACTTATAAGCACTCATGTTGTATGAAACTTGGTTTAGAGTCCTAGAAAAGCGTTGTTAGATGTTTCATAAGTTCGTCAAACTTGTATAAAGATCATTGAGACATTTATAAGCACTCATGTTGTATTAAACTTGGTTTAGAGTCCTAGAAACGCATTGTTAAATTTTTCATAAGTTCGTCAAACTAGTACAAAGCTCATGGAGACACCCATAATCACTCATGTTGAACGAAACTTGGTTTAGAGTCCTAGAAACGCGTTGTTAGATGTTTCATAAGTTCGTCAAACTTGTACAAAGCTCATTTAGACACTTATAAGCATTCATGTTGCATGAAACTTGGTTTAGAGTCCTAGAAACGCGTTGTTCGATGTTTCATAAGTTCGTCAAACTAGTACAAAGCTCATTGAGACACTTATAAGCACTCATGTTGCATGAAATTTGGTTTAGAGTCCTAGAAACGTGTTGTTAGATGTTTCATAAGTTCGTCAAACTAGTACAAAGCTCATTGAGACACTTATAAGCACTCATGTTGAACGAAACTTGGTTTAGAGTCCTAGAAACCGCGTTGTTAGATGTTTCATAAGTTCGTCAAACTTGTACAAAGCTCATTTAGACACTTATAAGCACTCATGTTGCGTGAAACTTGGTTTAGAGTCCTAGAAACCGCGTTGTTAGATGTTTCATAAGTTTTTCAAACTTGTACAAAGCTCATTGGGACACTTATAAGCACTCATGTTGCATGAAACTTGGTTTAGAGTCCTAGAAACTACGTTGTTAGATGTTTTATAATTTCGTCAAACTAGTACAAAGCTCATTGAGACATATATAAGCACTCATGTTGCATGAATCTGGGTTTAGAGTCCTAGAAACCGCGTTGTTAGTTGTTTCATATGTTCGTCAAACTTGTACAAAGCTCATTGAGACACTTATAAGCACTCATGTTGCATGAAACTTGGTTTAGAGTCCTAGAAACGCGTTGTTAGACGTTTCATAATTTCGTTAAACTAGTACAAAGCTCATTGAGACACTTATAAGCCCTCATGTTGCATGAAACTTGGTTTAGAGTCCTAGAAACGAGTTGTTAGACGTTTCATAAGTTCGTAAAACTTGTACAAAGCTCATTGAGACACTTATAAGCACTCATGTTGAATTAAACTTGGTTTAGAGTCCTAGAAACGCGTTGTTAGCTGTTTCATAAGTTCGTCAAACTAGTACAAAGCTCATTGAGACACTTATAAGCACTCATGTTGTATGAAACTTGGTTTAGCGTCCTAGAAATGCATTGTTAAATGTTTCATAAGTTTTTCAAACTAGTACAAAGCTCATTGAGACAATTATAAGCACTCATGTTGCATGAAACTTGGTTTAGAGTCCTAGAAACGCGTTGTTAGATATTTCATAAGTTTTTCAAACTTGTACAAAGCTCATTGAGACACTTATAAGCATTCATGTTGTATGAAACTTGTTTTAGAGTCCTAGAACCCGTGTTGTTAGATGTTTCATATGTTCGTCAAACTAGTCAAAAGCTCATTGAGACACTTATAAGCACTCATGTTGCATGAAACTTAGTTTAGAGTCCTAGAAACCGCGTTGTTAGATGTTTTATAAGTTCGTCAAACTAGTACAAAGCTTATTGAGACACTTATAAGCACTCATGTTGCATGAAACTTGGTTTAGAGTCCTAAAAACGCATTGTTAGATGTTTCATAAGTTCGTCAAACTTGTACAAAGCTCATTGAGACAATTATAAGCACTCATGTTGCATGAAACTTGGTTTAGAGTCCTAGAAACGCGTTGTTAGATGTTTCATAAGTTTGTCAAACTTGTACAAAGCTCATTTAGACACTTATAAGCACTCATGTTGCATGAAACTTGGTTTAGAGTCCTAGAAACCGCGTTGTTAGGGTTAGATTTAGGTGAGAATAGTAGAAGTAATGAAGAGAATGAGAAGGATTCGGTTTAGTATGATATTCTTGTGTTCATGAAGAACACAAAGAACTAGAGAGAGAGAGTAAAGATAGCTTAGATTTCATTTCATTAAGTGTGTTAAGAACTCTATTACACAAAGAGAATACATATATCAAACATAAGGGAAAGGAGGAGAAGCTCCAACGGCTATAATTCAAAAGGGAGCGATCCTTTGTCCGTTGGTCCATAGCCGGCGATTGTACGGCCGCGTGGTCTCCAAGCGCCAACGGCTCTTTTCTCCAACGACGCGTGGTCTCCAATCGCCAACGGCTCTTTTAGATACTTCTCCTTTGTTTTCT
Source organism: Cochlearia excelsa (assembly GCA_963556525.1). Classification (NCBI taxonomy): domain Eukaryota; kingdom Viridiplantae; phylum Streptophyta; class Magnoliopsida; order Brassicales; family Brassicaceae; genus Cochlearia; species Cochlearia excelsa. The sequence continues at coordinate 28,388,823 of OY748327.1, read as the reverse complement.
TTGCAACGGTAACAAGAGAGCATGGGACTTCTACTTCGGTCACACGCTAGGCCATTGCCTTGGTGGACAATACTTGCCCGGGCAATGCCTTGGTCTCTTTTACACTCCCGTGCAAGCTTAGCCTCATGCAATGGCTAAGCTTGGAACCCGCATAACCTTGCCTCATTAAAAACCTTGGTGAGAAAACCGCTTGGGATAAAAATCACCTAAGGGAAAAGAGTACAAGCTTGTGCGGTTGGAGACTTAGGCTTTGGTAGCCCTTGTGAGTCCAAGTCTATGTAGGATGGACTCACAAACTTTCAAACTTGCGGATTTGGTGAAGATGTCCGCGAGTTGATCTTGGCTTTTGGTGTAACACGGTAGAATGGTGCCTTTGATCATTTGCTCTCTAACCTTGTGACAATCGATCTCGATGTGCTTGGTCCTCTCATGGAAAACCGAGTTAGAGGCTATATGAATCGCGGCTTCGTTGTCACAATGCATGATCATTGGCGCCTTGACCTCAATACCCAAGTCTTGGAGTAAGTTCTTTAACCACATAAGTTCTTGAGTGAGTTTTCTCATTGCTCGGTATTCGGCTTCGGCGGTTGAACACGACACTATCTTTTGCTTCTTTGTCTTCCATGTGACAAGGTTTCCCCCAATGAAGGTACAATAGCCAGTTCCCCCATAAAACTTGGTTCCCCCATAAAACTTGTTAGATGTTTCATAAGTTCGTCAAACTAGTAAAAAGCTCATTTAGACACTTAAAAGCACTAATGTTGCATGAAATATGGTTAGAGTCCTAGAAACGAGTTGTTAGATGTTTCATAAGTTCGTCGAACTTGTACAAAGCTCATTGAGACACTTATAAGAATTCATGTTGCATGACACTTCGTTTAGAGTCCTATAAACCGCGTTGTAAGAAGTTTCATAAGTTCGTCAAACTAGTACAAACCTCATTAAAACACTGATAAGCACTTATGTTGCATGACACTTTGTTTAGAGTCTTAGAAACCGCGTTGTTAGATGTTTCATAAGTTCGTCAAACTTGTACAAAGCTCATTGAGACACTTATAAGCACTCATGTTGCATAAAAATTGGTTTAGAGTCCTTGAAACGCGTTGTTAGATGTTTCATAAGTTCGTCAAACTTCTACAAAGCTCATTGAGACACTTATAAGCACTCATGTTGCATGAAACTTGGTTTCGAGTACTAGAAACCGCGTTGTAAGATGTTTCATAAGTTCGTCAAACTAGTACAAAGCTCATTGAGACACTTATAAGAACTCAAGTGGCATGACACTTCGTTTAAAGTCTTAGAAACCGCGTTTTAGATGTTTCATAAGTTCGTCAAACTTGTACAAAGCTCACTGAGACACTTATAAGCACTCATGTTGCATGACACTTCGTTTAGAGTCCTAGAAACCGCGTTGTTAGATGTTTCATAAGTTTGTCAAACCTGTACAAAGCTCATCGAGACACTTATAAGCACTCATGTTGCATAAAACTTGGTTTAGAGTCCTAGAAACGCATTGTTAGATGTTTCATAAGTTCATCAAACTTGTACAAAACTCATTGAGACACTTATAAGCACTAATGTTGAATAAAACCATGTTTAGAATCCTAGCAACCACATTGTTAGACGTTTCATAAGTTCGTCAAACTTGTACAAAGCTCATTGAGACACTTATAAGCACTCATGTTGCATGAAACTTAGTTTAGATCCCTAGAAACCGCGTTGCTAGATGTTTCATAAGTTCGTAGAACTTGTACAAAGCTCATTGAGACACTTATAAGAACTCATGTTGCATGACACTTCGTTTAGAGTCTTAGAAACCGCGTTTTAGATGTTTCATAAGTTCGCCAAACTTGTACAAAGCTCACTGAGACACTTATAAGCACTAATGTTGCATGAAACTTTGTTTAGAGTCCTAGAAACCACGTTGTTAGATGTTTCATAAGTTCGTAGAACTTGTAGAAAGATCATTGAAACACTTATAAGAACTCATGTTGCATGACACTTCCTTTAGAGTCTTAGAAACCGCGTTTTAGTTGTTTCATAAGTTCGTCAAACTTGTACAAAGCTCAATGAGACAATTAAAAGCACTCATGTTGCATGAAACTTGGTTTAGAGTCCTAGAAACCGCGTTGTTAGATGTTTCATAAGTTCGTCGAACTAGTACAAAGCTCATTGAGACACTTATATGCACTCATGTTGCATGAAACTTGGTTTAGAGTCCAAGAAACGCGTTATTAGATGTTTCATTAGTTCGTCAAACTTGTACAAAGCTCCTTGAGACACTTTTAAGAACTTATGTTGAAAGAAACTTGGTTTAGAGTCCTAGAAAGGCGTTGTTAGATGTTTCATTAGTTCGTCAAACTTGTACAAAGCTCATTGAGACACTTATAAGAACTCATGTTGAAAGAAACTTGGTTTAGAGTCCTAGAAACCGCTTTGTTAGATGTTTCATAAGTTCATCAAACTAGTACAAAGCTCATTGAGACACTTATAAGCACTCATGTTGCATGAAACTTAGTTTAGAGACCTAGAAACCGCGTTGTTAGATATTTCATAAGTTCGTTGAACTTGTACAAAGCTCATTGAGACACTTATAAGCACTCATATTGAATGAATTTTGGTTTAGAGTCCTAGAAACCACGTTGTAAGATGTTTCATAAGTTCTTCAAACTAGTACAAAGCTTATTGAGACACTTATAAGCACTCATGTTGCATGACACTTCGTTTAGATTCCTAGAAACGCGCTGTTTGATGTTTCATAAGTTCGTCAAACTAGTACAAAGCTCATTGAGACACTTATAAGCACTCATGTTGCATAAAACTTGGTTTAGAGTCCTAGAAACGCGTTGTTACATGTTTCATAAGTTCGCCAAACTTGTACAAAGCTTATTGAGACACTTATAAGCACTCATGTTGCATAAAACTTGGTTTATAGTTCTAGCAACCACATTGTTAGACGTTTCATAAGTTCGTCAAACTTGTACAAAGCTCATTGAGACACTTATAAACACTCATGTTGCAAAAAACTTAGTTTAGAGTCCTAGAAACCGTGTTGTTAGATGTTTCATAAGTTCGTAGAACTTGTACAAAGCTCATTGAAACACTTATAAGAACTCATGTTGCATGAAACTTGGTTTAGAGTACCAAAAACCGCGTTGTTAGATGTTTCATAAGTTCGTCAAACTAGTACAAAGCTCATTGAGACACTTATAAGAACTCATGTTGCATGACACTTCGTTTAGAGTCTTAGAAACAGCGTTTTAGATGTTTCATAAGTTCGTCAAACTTGTACAAAGCTCACTGAGACACTTATAATCACTCATGTTGCATGACACTTCGTTTAGAGTCTTAGAAACCGCGTTGTTAGATGTTTCATAAGTTCGTCAAACTTGTACAAATCTCATTGAGACACTTATAAGCACTCATGTTGCATAAAACTTGGTTTAGAGTCCTAGAAACGCGTTGTTAGATGTTTCATAACTTCATCAAACTTGTACAAAGCTCATTGAGACACTTATAAGCACTCATGTTGCATGAAACTTGGTTTAGAGTCCTAGAAACCACGTAGTTAGACGTTTCATAAGTTCGTCAAGCTTGTACAAAGCTCATTGAGACACTTATAAGCACTCATGTTGCATAAAACTTGGTTTAGAGTCCTAGAAACGCCTTGTTAGATGTTTCATAAGTTCGTCAACCTAGTACAAAGCTCATTTAGACAATTATAAGCACTCATGTTGCATGAAACTTGGTTTAGAGTCCTAAAAACGAGTTGTTAGATGTTTCATAAGTTCGTCAAACTAGTACAAAGCTCATTGAGACACTTATAAGCACTAATGTTGCATAAAACTTGGTTTAGAGTCCTAGAAACAAGTTGTTAGATGTTTCATCAGTTCGTCAAACTTGTACAAAGCTCATTGAGACACTTATAAGCACTCATGTTGCATGAAACTTGGTTTAGAGTCCTAGAAACCGCGTAGTTAGACGTTTCATAAGTTCGTCAAACTTGTACAAAGGTCATTTAGATACTTATAAGAACTCATGTTGCATGACCCTTCGTTTAGAGTCTTAGAAACCGCGTTTTAGATGCTTCATAAATTCGTCAAACTTGTACAAAGCTCATTGAGACACTTATAAGCACTCATGTTGCATAAAACTTGGTTTGGAGACCTGGAAACGCGTTGTTAGATGTTTCATAAGTTCGTCAAACTTGTACAACGCTCATTGAGACACTTATAAGCACTCATGTTGTATGAAACTTGGTTTAGAGTCCTAGAAACCGCGTTGTTAGATGTTTTATAAGTTCGTCAATCTTGTACAAACCTCATTGAGACGCTTATAAGCACTCATGTTGCATGAAACTTGGTTTAGAGTCCTAGAAACCGCGTTGTTAGATGTTTCATAAGGTCGTCAAACTTGTACAAAGCTCATTGAGACACTTATAAGTACTCATGTTGCATGAAACTTAGCTTAGAGTCCTAGAAACCGCGTTGGTAGATGTTTCATAAGTTCGTCAAACCATTACAAAGATCATTGAGACACTTATAAGCACTCATGTTGCATGAAACTTCGTTTAGAGTCCTAGAAACCTCGTTGTTAGATGTTTCATAAGTTCGTCAAACTAGTACAAAGCTCATTGTGACACATATAAGCACTCATGTTGCATGAAACTTGGTTTAGATTCCTAGAAACGAGTGGTTAGACATTTCATAAGTTCGTAAAACTTGTACAAAGCTCATTGAGATACTTGTAAGCACTCATGCTGAATGAAACTTTGTTTAGAGTCCTAGAAACGCGTTGTTAGATGTTTCATAAGTTCGTCAAACTTGTACAAACTCATTGAGACAATTATAAGCACTCATGTTGTATGAAACTTGGTTTAGAGTCCTAGAAACCGCGTTGTTAGATGTTTCATAAGTTCGTCAAATTTGTACAAAGCTCATTGAGACACTTATAAGCACTCATGTTGAATGAAACTTGGTTTAGAGTCCTAGAAACCGCGTTGTAAGATGTTTCATAAGTTCGTCAAACTTGTACAAAGCTCATTGAGACACTTATAAGCACTCTTGTTGCATGAAACTTGGTTTAGAGTCCTAGAAACCGCGTGTAAGATGTTTCATAAGTTCGTCAAACTTGAATAAAGCTCATTGAGACACTTATAAGCACTCATGTTGCATGAAACTTGGTTTAGAGTCCTAGAAACCGCGTAGTTAGACGTTTCATAAGTTCGTCAAACTTGTACAAAGCTCATTGAGACACTTATAAGCACTCATGTTGCATAAAACTTGGTTTAGAGTCCTAGAACGCCTTGTTAGATGTTTCATAAGTTCGTCAAACTAGTACAAAGCTCATTGATACACTTACTCATGTTGCATGAAACTTGGTTTAGAGTCCTAGAAACGAGTTGTTAGATGTTTCATAAGTTCGTCAAACTTGTAAAAAGCTCATTGAGACACTTATAAGCACTCATGTTGCATGAAACTTGGTTTAGAGTCCTAGAAACCGTGTAGTTAGACGTTTCATAAGTTCGTCAAACTTGTACAAAGCTCACTGAGACACTTATAAGCACTCATGTTGCATAAAACTTGGTTTAGAGTCCTAGAAACGCCATGTTAGATGTTTCATAAGTTCGTCAAACTAGTACAAAGATCATTTAGACACTTATAAGCACTCATGTTGCATGAAATATGGTTAGTCCTAGAAACGAGTTGTTAGATGTTTCATAAGTTCGCCGAACTTGTACAAAGCTCATTGAGATACTTATAAGAACTCATGTTGCATGACCCTTCGTTTAGAGTCTTAGAAACCGCGTTTTAGATGCTTCATAAGTTTGTCAAACTTGTACAAAGCTCATTGAGACACTTATAAGCACTCATGTTGCATAAAACTTAGTTTAGAGTCCTAGAAACCGCGTTGTAAGATGTTTCATAAGTTCGTCAAACTTGTACAAAACTCATTGAGACACTTATAAGCACTCATGTTGAATAAAACCATGTTTAGAATCCTAGCAACCACATTGTTAGACGTTTCATAAGTTCGTCAAACTTGTACAAAGCTCATTGAGACACTTATAAGCACTCATGTTGCATGAAACTTAGTTTAGAGTCCTAGAAACTGCGTTGTTAGATGTTTCATAAGTTCGTAGAATTTGTACAAAACTCATTGAGACACTTATAAGAACTCATGTTGCATGACACTTCGTTTAGAGTCTTAGAAACCGCGTTTTAGATGTTTCATAAGTTCGTCAAACTTGTACAAAGCTCACTGAGACACTTATAAGCACTAATGTTGCATGAAACTTTGTTTAGAGTCCTAGAAACCACGTTGTTAGATGTTTCATAAGTTCATAGAACTTGTAGAAAGATCATTGAAACACTTATAAGAACTCATGTTGCATGACACTTCGTTAAGAGTCTTAGAAACCGCATTTTAGTTGTTTCATAAGTTCGTCAAACTAGTACAAAGCTCATTGAGACACTTATAAGCACTCATGTTGCTTTAAATTTGGTTTAGAGTCCTAGAAACGCGTTGTTAGATGTTTCATAAGTTCGTCAAACTTGTACAAAGCCCATTGAGACACTTATAAGCACTCATGTTGTATGAAACTTGGTTTAGAGTCTTAGAAACCGCATTGTTAGATGTTTCATAAGTTCGTCAAACTAGTACAAAGCTCATTGAGACACTTATAAGCACTCATGTTGCATGAAACTTGGTTTAGAATCTTAGAAACCGTGTTGTTAGATGTTTCATAAGTTCTTCAAACTAGTACAAAGCTCATTGAGACACTTATAAGCACTCATGTTGCATGAAACTTGGTTTAGAGTCCTAGAAACGCGTTGTTAGATGTTTCATAAGTTCGTAAAACTTGTACAAAGCTCATTGAGATACTTTTAAGTACTCATGTTGCATGAAACTTGGTTTAGAGTCCTAGAAACCGCGTTGTTAGATGTTTCATAAGTTCGTCAAACTAGTACAAAGCTCATTGTGACACATATAAGCACTTATGTTGCATGAAACTTGGTTTAGAGTTCTAGAAACCGTGTTGTTAGCTGTTTCATATGTTCGTCAAACTTGTACAAAGCTCATTGAGACACTTATAAGCACTCATGTTGCATGAAACTTGGTTTAGAGTCCTAGAAACGCGTTGTTAGATGTTTCATAAGTTCGTCAAACTAGTACAAAGCTCATTGAGACACTTAAAAGCACTCATGTTGCCTGAAACTTGGTTTAGATTCCTAGAAACGCGTTGTTAGACATTTCATAAGTTCGTAAAACTTCTACAAAGCTCATTGAGACACTTATAAGCACTCATGTTGCATAAAACTTGGTTTAGAGTCCTAGCAACCACATTGTTAGACGTTTCATAAGTTCGTCAAACTTGTACAAAGCTCATTGAGACCATTATAAGCACTCATGTTGCAAAAAACTTAGTTTAGAGTCCTAGAAACCGCGTTGTTAGATGTTTCATAAGTTCGTAGAACTTGTACAAAGCTCATTGAAACACTTATAAGAACTCATGTTGCATGAAACTTGGTTTAGAGTACCAGAAACCGCGTTGTTAGATGTTTCATAAGTTTGTCAAACTAGTACAAAGCTCATTGATACACTTATAAGAACTCATGTTGCATGACACTTCGTTTAGAGTCCTAGAAACGAGTTGTTAGATGTTTCATAAGTTCGTCAAACTTGTACAAAGCTCACTGAGACACTTATAAGCACTCATATTGCATGACACTTCGTTTAGAGTCTTAGAAACCACGTTGTTAGATGTTTCATAAGTTCGTCAAACATGTACAAATCTCATTGAGACACTTATAAGCACTCATGTTGCATAAAACTTGGTTTAGAGTCCTAGAAACGCGTTGTTAGATGTTTCATAAGTTCATCAAACTTGTACAAAGCTCATTGAGACACTTATAAGCACTCATGTTGCATGAAACTTGGTTTAGAGACCTAGAAACCGCGTTGTAAGATGTTTCATTAATTCGTCAAACTTCTACAAAGCTCATTGAGACACTTATAAGCACTCATGTTGCATGAAACTTGGTTTAGAGTCCTAGAAACCACGTAGTTAGACGTTTTATAAGTTCGTCAAGCTTGTAAAAAGCTCATTGAGACACTTATAAGCACTCATGTTGCATAAAACTTGGTTTAGAGTCCTAGAAACGCCTTGTTAGATGTTTCATAAGTTCGTCAAACTAGTACAAAGCTCATTTAGACAATTATAAGCACTCATGTTGCATGAATCTTGGTTTAGAGTCCTAGAAACGAGTTGTTAGATGTTTCATAAGTTTGTCAAACTAGTACAAAGCTCATTGATACACTTATAAGCACTCATGTTGCATGAAACTTGGTTTAGAGTCCTAGAAACGAGTTGTTAGATGTTTCATCAGTTCGTCAAACTTGTACAAAGCTCATTGAGACACTTATAAGCACTCATGTTGCATGAAACTTGGTTTAGGGTCCTAGAAACCGCGTAGTTAGACGTTTCATAAGTTCTTCAAACTTGTACAAAGGTCATTGAGACACTTATAAGAACTCATGTTGCATAAAACTTGGTTTAGAGTCCTAGAAAACGCGTTGTTAGATGTTTCATAAGTTCGTCAAACTTGTCAAAGCCCATTGAGACAATTATAAGCACTCATGTTGCATGAAACTTGGTTTAGAGTCCTAGAAACCACGTAGTTAGACATTTTATAAGTTCGTCAAGCTTGTACAAAGCTCATTGAGACACTTATAAGCACTCATGTTGCATAAAACTTGGTTTAGAGTCCTAGCAACCACATTGTTAGACGTTTCATAAGTTCGTCAAACTTGTACAAAGCTCATTGAGACACTTATAAGCACTCATGTTGCATAAAACTTAGTTTAGAGTCCTAGAAACCGCGTTGTTAGATGTTTCATAAGTTCGTAGAACTTGTACAAAGCTCATTGAAACACTTATAAGAACTCATGCTGCATGAAACTTGGTTTAGAGTACCAGAAACCGCGTTGTTAGATGTTTCATAAGTTCGTAAAACTAGTACAAAGCTCATTGAGACACTTATAAGCACTCATGTTGCATGAAACTTGGTTTAGAGTCCTAGAAACGAGTTGTTAGATGTTTCATCAGTTCGTCAAACTTGTACAAAGCTCATTGAGACACTTATAAGCACTCATGTTGCATGAAACTTGGTTTAGGGTCCTAGAAACCGCGTAGTTAGACGTTTCATAAGTTCTTCAAACTTGTACAAAGGTCATTGAGACACTTATAAGCACTCATGTTGCATAAAACTTGGTTTAGAGTCCTAGAAAACGCGTTGTTAGATGTTTCATAAGTTCGTCAAACTTGTCAAAGCCCATTGAGACAATTATAAGCACTCATGTTGCATGAAACTTGGTTTAGAGTCCTAGAAACCACGTAGTTAGACGTTTTATAAGTTCGTCAAGCTTGTACAAAGCTCATTGAGACACTTATAAGCACTCATGTTGCATAAAACTTGGTTTAGAGTCCTAGCAACCACATTGTTAGACGTTTCATAAGTTCGTCAACCTTGTACAAAGCTCATTGAGACACTTATAAGCACTCATGTTGCATAAAACTTAGTTTAGAGTCCTAGAAACCGCGTTGTTAGATGTTTCATAAGTTCGTAGAACTTGTACAAAGCTCATTGAAACACTTATAAGAACTCATGTTGCATGAAACTTGGTTTAGAGTACCAGAAACCGCGTTGTTAGATGTTTCATAAGTTCGTAAAACTAGTACAAAGCTCATTGAGACACTTATAAGAACTCATGTTGCATGACACTTCGTTTAGAGATTTGGAAACCGCGTTGTTAGATGTTTCATAAGTTCGTCAAACTTGTACAAATCTCATTGAGACACTTATAAGCACTCATGTTGCATAAAACTTGGTTTAGAGTCCTAGAGACGCGTTGTTAGATGTTTCATAAGTTCGTCAAATTTGTACAAAGCTCATTGAGACACTTATAAGCACTCATGTTGCATGAAACTTGGTTTAGAGTCCTAGAAACCGCGTTGTAAGATGTTTCATAAGTTCGTCAAACTTGTCCAAAGCTCATTGAGACACTTATAAGCACTCATGTTGCATGAAACTTGGTTTAGAGTCCTAGAAACCGCGTTGTAAGATGTTTCATAAATTCGTCAAACTTGTACAAAGCTCATTGAGACACTTATAAGCACTCATGTTGCATGAAACTTGGTTTAGAGTCCTAGAAACCGCGTAGTTAGACGTTTCATAAGTTCGTCATACTTGTACAAAGCTCATTGAGACACTTATAAGCACTCATGTTGCATAAAACTTGGTTTGGAGTCCTAGAAACGCGTTGTTAGATGTTTCATAAGTTCGTCAAACTAGCACAAAGCACATTTAGACAATTATAAGCACTCATGTTGCATGAAACTTGGTTTAGAGTCCTAGAAACGAGTTGTTAGATGTTTCATAAGTTCGTCAAACTAGTACAAAGCTCATTGATACACTTACTCATGTTGCATGAAACTTGGTTTAGAGTCCTAGAAACGAGTTGTTAGATGTTTCATCAGTTCGTCAAACTTGTACAAAGCTCATTGAGACACTTATAAGCACTCATGTTGTATGAAACTTGGTTTAGAGTCCTAGAAACCGCGTAGTTAGACGTTTCATAAGTTCGTCAAACTTGTACAAAGCTCACTGAGACACTTATAAGCACTCATGTTGCATAAAACTTGGTTTAGAGTCCTAGAAACGCCATGTTAGATGTTTCATAAGTTCGTCAAACTAGTACAAAGATCATTTAGACACTTATAAGCACTCATGTTGCATGAAATATGGTTAGAGTTCTAGAAACGAGTTGTTAGATGTTTCATAAGTTCGTCGAACTTGTACAAAGCTCATTGAGATACTTATAAGAATTCATGTTGCATGACCCTTCGTTTAGAGTCTTGGAAACCGCGTTTTAGATGCTTCATAAGTTCGTCAAACTTGTACAAAGCTCATTGAGACACTTACAAGCACTCATGTTGCATAAACTTGGTTTAGAGTCTTAGAAACGCCTTGTTAGATGTTTCATAAGTTCGTCAAACTAGTACAAAGCTCATTTAGACAATTATAAGCACTCATGTTGCATGAATCTTGGTTTAGAGTCCTAGAAACGAGTTGTTAGATGTTTCATAAGTTTGTCAAACTAGTACAAAGCTCATTGATACACTTATAAGCACTCATGTTGCATGAAACTTGGTTTAGTGTCCTAGAAACGCGTTGTTAGATGTTTCATAAGTTCGTCAAACTTGTACAAAGCCCATTGAGACACTTATAAGCACTCATGTTGCATGAAACTTGGTTTAGGGTCCTAGAAACCGCGTAGTTAGACGTTTCATAAGTTCTTCAAACTTGTATAAAGGTCATTGAGACACTTATAAGCACTCATGTTGCATAAAACTTGGTTTAGAGTCCTAGAAAACGCGTTGTTAGATGTTTCATAAGTTCGTCAAACTTGTACAAAGCCCATTGAGACACTTATAAGCACTCATGTTGCATGAAACTTGGTTTAGAGTCCTAGAAACCGCATTGTTAGATGTTTCATAAGTTCGTCAAACTAGTACAAAGCTCATTGAGACACTTATAAGCACTCATGTTGCATGAAACTTGGTTTAGAATCTTAGAAACCGCGTTGTTATATGTTTCATAAGTTCGTCAAAGTAGTATAAAGCTCATTGAGACACTTGTAAGCCCTCATGTTTAATGAAACTTGGTTTAGAGTCCAAGAAACGCGTTGTTAGATGTTTCATAAGTTCGTAAAACTTGTACAGATCTCATTGAGACACTTATAAACACTCATGTTGCCTGAAACTTGGTTTCGATTCCTAGAAACGAGTTGTTAGACATTTCATAAGTTCGTAAAACTTGTACAAAGCTCATTGAGATACTTGTAAGCACTCATGCTGAATGAAACTTTGTTTAGAGTCCTAGAAACGCGTTGTTAGATGTTTCATAAGTTCGTCAAACTAGTACAAAGCTCATTGAGACACTTATAAGCATTCATGTTGTATGAAACTTGGTTTAGAGTCCTAGAAATGCATTGTTAAATGTTTCATAAGTTCATCAAACTAGTACAAAGCTCATTGAGACACTTATAAGCACTCATGTTGCATGAAACCTAGTTTAGAGTACCAGAAACCGCGTTGTTAGATGTTTCATAAGTTCGTCAAACTAGTACAAAGCTCATTGAGACACTTATAAGCACTCATGTTGCATGAAACTTGTTTAGAGTCCTAGAAACGCGTTGTTAGATGTTTCATAAGTTCGTCAAACTTGTACAAAGCTCATTGAGACACTTATAAGCACTCATGTTGTATGAAACTTGGTTTAGAGTCCTAGAAACCGCGTTGTTAGATGTTTAATAAGTTCGTCAATCTTGTATAAAGCTCATTGAGACGCTTATAAGCACTCATGTTGCATGAAACTTGGTTTAGAGTCCTAGAAACCGCGTTGTTAGATGTTTCATAAGGTGGTCAAACTTGTACAAAGCTCATTGAGAGACTTATAAGCACTCATGTTCCATGAAACTTGGCTTAGAGTCCTAGAAACCGCGTTGTAAGATGTTTCATTAATTTGTCAAACCATTACAAAGCTCATTGAGACACTTATAAGCACTCATGTTGCATGAAACTTCGTTTAGAGTCCTAGAAACCGCTTAGTTAGATGTTTCATAAGTTCGTCAAACTAGTACAAAGCTCATTGTGACACTTATAAGCACTCATGTTGCATAAAACTTGGTTTAGAGTCCTAGAAACGCCTTGTTAGATGTTTCATAAGTTCGTCAAACTAGTACAAAGCTCATTTAGACAATTATAAGCACACATATTGCATGAAACTTGGTTTAGAGTCCTAGAAACGAGTTGTTAGATGTTTCATAAGTTCGTCAAACTTGTACAAAGCCCATTGAGACACTTATAAGCACTCATGTTGTATGAAACTTGGTTTAGAGTCTTAGAAACCGCATTGTTAGATGTTTCATAAGTTCGTCAAACTAGTGTAGAAAAGTATAGATCTTGTGTTTAGCGAGTACTTAGTAAGAGATTAAGAGAAGAGATTAAAGAGTATGAAGGAAAATGTATTAGGAGAATAAGAGGAAACTTGTTCCCTTAATTTACAAATATGAGCCGATACATGTATATAAAGAGAAAGCATAAGAGAGATCTAGAAAGGAGCCGTTAAATGATAAGGAAAGCGTGTGTAGTCAAGATCTACTTTTGCCCACACGTATCCGGTCTTCATGTACGGATCCAATGAGCTCTTGACCACATGCGCGTAAGAATGCGCGGCTGCCAGGCTGGTACGTGGATACGGTTTTGTCGCCTACCGGCTCCAATATAGCCGTTATCCTCTTTATCACCCTAGCGCTTATCACACTTCTTCTTATCACGTCTTCTTATCTTTTCTTATCTTTTACCTCTTATCACCTTTTGGCTCTTATCATATCATATTTGGTTGCCTTAGACTTTACCGTTGCCCATTGCTTCTTGGTCACGGTATCCATCTTTTACCGCCAAATATGTTGTTGCTCATATATTCTCAACACTCCCCCTCAAGCTTAGCCGTGGGGAATGGCTAAGCTTGGAAACCTCCTATCTAGCCTCGTTAAAACCTTAACAAGTAAAACCTCTTGGGATAAAAACTTGTTAAGGGAAAAGAGTACTAGATGTTTCGGTTTAGGGTCTTTATTGCTTGATGAGGTTGGTGAGTCCCATCTTGGAGTGGATGAACTCACAAACCTTGGTGCTTGCAGCTTTTGTAAAGATATCAGCCAATTGGTCTTCACTCTTTGTGTAGCATGGAAGGATGATCTTCTTTACCATAGCTTCCGGACTTTGTGGCAATCGACTTCCACATGTTTGGTTCTCTCATGAAACACCGAGTTAGATGCAAGGCTAATTGCTGATTTGTTGTCGGCATGCATGATCATAGGCGTCTTGACTTCAATTCCCAAATCCGTAACCAAAGCCTTGAGCCAAATTAACTCTTGAGTTAACTTCCTCATTGCTCTATACTCGACTCGGTTGTTGAACAAGAGACCACCTTTTGTTTCTTGCTCTTCCAAGTTACCAAGTTGCCTCCTATGAACGTGCGGTACCCGGTGGTAGATCTTCTATCTCCTCTGTCTCCTGCCCAATCGCATCACAATAGCCCACAATTTCTGTGTTCTTGTTGCATCCCATCCAAACTCCTTGTCCCGGTGCACCTTTGAGATATCTTAGGACTCTATCAACCAGATTCCAATGATGGTTCTTTGGCTTCTCGCATGTGTTGTGATACCGATTCACGGCAAAACATATATCAGGTCTTGTAATGGTAAGGTAAATCGGCTTACCCACTAGTCTCCGATATTGTTTTGGATCCTTGTACGGCTCGTCTTCAAACTCCCCTTTTCGGATATCCTTGTGGTTCTCTTCTAAGGGAGTCTTTGCAGCCTTGGATCCAAGTTTCCCTGTTTCAACCAAAAGATCAAGAGTATATTTTCTTTGGGATAGGAAGAGGCCTTCCTTAGACCTGCAAACTTCTATTCCAAGAAAGTATTTAAGCTCACCAAGGTCTTTTATATCAAAAATAGACTTTAATTGAGCTTTGGTAGCTTCTACCCTTACCTTGTCATCCCCTGTGATGATTATATCATCAACATACACGAGGATGACTACTATACCTGTTCGGCGCTTGCTTGTGAACAAGGTGTGGTCGATTCTGATTTCTTGAATCCCTGGTCTAGGAGGGTGGTGCTCAGTTTGTGATACCAAGCCCTAGGAGATTGCTTTAGACCGTATATAGCTTTCTTCAATCTCAGAACCTTGCCTGGAGTGATTCTGTTAACTACACCAGAAGGAGGTGTCATGTAGACTTCATCTTCTAGTTCACCTTGTAAGAATGCATTCTTCACGTCCATTTGCCATAGATCCCATTCCAGATTTGTGGCTATTGAGAAGATCACTCTTACTGTATGTAGCTTGGCAACAGGGGCAAAGGTTTCAAGGTAGTCTTCTCCATAGGTTTGGGTAAACCCTCTAGCAACTAACCGAGCCTTATGCCTTTCTATGTCTCCATTGCTCTTATACTTGATGGTGAACACATATCTAGAGCTAACCGTTCTCTTGCCTTGAGGAAGATCTGCTTCTTCCCAAGTTTCATTGAGTTCCATTGCTCTGTCTTCTTCCTCTACTGCCTTAATCCACACATCATGCTCCATAGCTTCTTCATATGTCTTTGGTATCCAGTTCTCATCCATCTTGGCCATAAAGACTTGATGTTCTTGAGGAAAGGAACTCATGCTGCATACTGCTTGGATAGGATGTGCCACAGCTTGATTGTTGAAATAGACTCTTGTATTAACCCAATTTGATGGTGGATTTCTGATTCTAGTACTTCTTCTTAACGGTTGTACTTGTTCTTCTTCCACCTCATGAACCGGGCTTTGATCATGACCTGAATCAACCACTTGCTCTTCTTGGCTTTCATGTGTTGATTCTTGATTCTCCCCCTCATGATCAAGATGGGGTTCTTGTGTTTCTTCATCACTTGGAAGGTTGTTTAGACCTAGATCTTCCATTAGGTTCTTGAGGGATGTTGCTCTGTCTTGGGCTGAAGTGGGTAGATCCTTGATGCTCTCCCAATTCTTAGCCTCAAAGTAGCCTTGCCCCTCAATGAACTTTACATCTCTTGAGATGAATACTCTTCTTCTCTCCGGTATGTAACACTTGTAGCCCTTTTGTGTAGTTGAGTACCCAATGAAAACCCCCTTTAAGCTCTTTGCATCTAATTTGTTCCTTTGTTCCCCTGGAATCAGAACAAAACACACACAACCAAACACGCGTAAGTAAGAGATATTAGGCTTAATCTTGTTTAATACCTCAAACGGAGATGCATCAAGTAGAACTTGTGTAGGAGTTATATTGATCAAATAACAAGCTGATGTAACCGCATCCCCCCAAAATCTCTTTGGTACATTGGTGTGGAACATCATGGATCTTGCCACCTCCATGAGATGCCTATTCTTCCTCTCGGCTACGCCATTTTGTTGTGGTGTGTATGGGCAACTTGTTTGATGCACAATCCCTTGTTTAGCTAGATAGTCTTTGAACATATGTCCTGTATACTCTCCACCATTATCTCGTCGAAAAACTTTATCTTGGCATTATAATGGTTAGATGCATAGTTTTGAAAATTTTTGAATGCATCTAGGACTCTATCTTTTGATGGTAATAAGGTTATCCAAGTGAATTTGGACTTCTCATCTATGAAAGTCACAAAGTATTTATGGTTCTCTCTAGATGTGCAAGGAGAAGTCCATACATCCGAGTGAATAAGATCAAAACAGGATTCATAAACTTTTGAAGATTTTTGAAAAACAGTTTTGCAATGTTTACCAAGGATGCAAGATTCACATGTTTTATTATCAAAAGAGACAAGAGGCAACATTAATTTGAGAGCTCTAGAATTTGGATGTCCTAATCTAGCATGCCATAAAACATTATTTGCCTCGGCTAAAACAGAATTGAAAGCAAAAGATAGTTGAGAGCTTGGGTTGTCATCAAGAACGTATAGATCCCCTTTGGTGCTCCCTTTACCAATGATTCTCTTAGTATCAATATCCTGAAAAACAACATTGTTAGGCCCAAAGATAACATGGCAATTCAAGTCATTAGCAATTCTTTTCACGGAGAGGAGGTTAGATGTGAACTTAGGCATATAAAGTGCTTCCATGTTATTATTGAACATCCTAAGGTTACCTAGTCCTTCTATTGGAACCTTATCTCCATTTGCTACAATAACATTGCCTAGTACCGGTTTAACATTGTTGATATATTTCAGGTTACTAATCATATGGTGTGAAGCACCGGAGTCAACCACTATTGGATTACTACTATGCGCATTTAAAGAGTAAGAAGTCATACCGGACCCCTTAAGGGCCTTAATTAGAGCGTCTAGGTCAGATTTCTTGACATATTCATCGGCAAAAGGGACCACGGCCAGGGCTTCTTCGTTCTTGCCTTGGCTTGATGTGCTTCCTTCTTGAGCCGGCTCGTCTTGAGAGTAGTTGGCTTTGGAATCCTTGAACTTGCTCGGCTTGAGATGGGGATGTAAGATCCAGCATTTGTCTTTGACATGCCCCTTCTTCTTGCAATGCTCGCAAATCATGGCCTTCCTCTCATCACTTGGCTTGAACACCGCCTTGTTGGCCAACACTATCTCCTTTTTGCCACCGAACAACTCATTAGAGCCTTGTTCACGTTGAAGTTGTGAGCATACTGTCTCTAGGGACGGTAGAGAGTCGGATCTAAGAAGGTGCCTTATCAGCTCCTTGTAGCTTGGATTCAAGGTCAAGAGAAGTCCAAAGACTTTATCTTGCTCTTTCCTCTCGGCTAGAACCTTTGCGTCTATAGTACTTGGTCTTAGCATCTCCAGCTCTGCCCATAGAGCACGAAATTTACCAAAGTGTTGAGTAAATTCAGTGTCTTCTTGGTTAAGATCTGTGAGTGCCTTCTTAACTTCATAGACGCGGCTTAGATTCGAGATATTTCCATACACCGTTTGGAGAGTGTCCCATAACTCTTTTGCGGTCTCACAATAGGAGTAAGCTTCTAGTATTGGCGGATCTAGTGAGTGTTGGATGATTCCTAGAACTTTTTGATCTTCTTGGAACCATTTAGCTTCTTCTTTGGCAGTAGCATCATCTTCGCTTGCTTTGTTTGAGCCGAATCTATTGGAGCTCTTGCGGTAAGAACATGACTCCAAAGTCCTCGGCTACATAAAGCGGTCTTGATGGTTCTTGTCCAAAGGAGGTAATTTATCCCCTTAAGAGTCACCGTGGCTTGATAAAGCTTCAAGCTTTCTTTAGATTCATCCATGGTGAAGCGGTTTTGAAGGGAGAAAAAGATATTTAATGAGAAAAGAGGCGATTTTGAACCTTGTGAGGGTACAAAACCGAGAGTATGTGAAGAAAAGAGGTAGCTTTAAGCTTGTGAATGCTTAAAGATACGAGAATAAGATGCGGAATAGAGAGATTAGGAGCTATTACGCTCGATACCATGTAGAAAAGTATAGATCTTGTGTTTAGCGAGTACTTAGTAAGAGATTAAGAGAAGAGATTAAAGAGTATGAAGGAAAATGTATTAGGAGAATAAGAGGAAACTTGTTCCCTTAATTTACAAATATGAGCCGATACATGTATATAAAGAGAAAGCATAAGAGAGATCTAGAAAGGAGCCGTTAAATGATAAGGAAAGCGTGTGTAGTCAAGATCTACTTTTGCCCACACGTATCCGGTCTTCATGTACGGATCCAATGAGCTCTTGACCACATGCGCGTAAGAATGCGCGGCTGCCAGGCTGGTACGTGGATACGGTTTTGTCGCCTACCGGCTCCAATATAGCCGTTATCCTCTTTATCACCCTAGCGCTTATCACACTTCTTCTTATCACGTCTTCTTATCTTTTCTTATCTTTTACCTCTTATCACCTTTTGGCTCTTATCATATCATATTTGGTTGCCTTAGACTTTACCGTTGCCCATTGCTTCTTGGTCACGGTATCCATCTTTTACCGCCAAATATGTTGTTGCTCATATATTCTCAACAACTAGTACAAAGCTCATTGAGACACTTATAAGCATTCATGTTGCATGAAACTTGGTTTAGAATCTTAGAAACCGTGTTGTTAGATGTTTCATAAGTTTTTCAAACTAGTACAAAGCTCATTGAGACACTTATAAGCACTCATGTTGCATGAAACTTGGTTTAGAGTCCTAGAAACGCGTTGTTAGATGTTTCATAAGTTCGTAAAACTTGTACAAAGCTCATTGAAACACTTTTAAGTACTCATGTTGCATGAAACTTGGTTTAGAGTCCTAGAAACCGCGTTGTTAGATGTTTCATAAGTTCGTCAAACTAGTACAAAGCTCATTGTGACACATATAAGCACTTATGTTGCATGAAACTTAGTTTAGAGTTCTAGAAACCGTGTTGTTAGCTGTTTCATATGTTCGTCAAACTTGTACAAAGCTCATTGAGACACTTATAAGCACTCATGTTGCATGAAACTTGGTTTAGAGTCCTAGAAACGCGTTGTTAGATGTTTCATAAGTTCGTCAAACTAGTACAAAGCTCATTGAGACACTTAAAAGCACTCATGTTGCCTGAAACTTGGTTTAGATTCCTAGAAACAAGTTGTTAGACATTTCATAAGTTCGTAAAACTTGTACAAAGCTCATTGAGATACTTGTAAGCACTCATGCTGAATGAAACTTTGTTTAGAGTCCTAGAAACGCGTTGTTAGATGTTTCATAAGTTCGTCAAACTAGTACAAAGCTCATTGAGACACTTATAAGCATTCATGTTGTATGAAACTTGGTTTCGAGTCCTAGAAATGCATTGTTAAATGTTTCATAAGTTCATCAAACTAGTACAAAGCTCATTGAGACACTTATAGGAACTCATGTTGCATGAAACTTGGTTTAGAGTCCTAGAAACCGCGTTGTTAGATGTTTCATAAGTTCGTCAATCTTGTACAAAGCTCATTGAGACGCTTATAAGCACTCATGTTGCATGAAACTTGGTTTAGAGTCCTAGAAACCGCGTTGGTAGATGTTTCATAAGGTCGTCAAACTTGTACAAAGCTCATTGAGACACTTATAAGCACTCATGTTGCATGAAACTTGGCTTAGAGTCCTAGAAACCGCGTTGTAAGATGTTTCATTAATTCGTCAAACCATTACAAAGCTCATTGAGACACTTATAAGCACTCATGTTGCATGAAACTTCGTTTAGAGTCCTAGAAACCGCGTAGTTAGATGTTTCATAAGTTCGTCAAACTAATACAAAGCTCATTCAGACACTTATAAGCACTCATGTTGCATAAAACTTGGTTTAGAGTCCTAGAAACGCCTTGTTAGATGTTTCATAAGTTCGTCAAACTAGTACAAAGCTCATTTAGACAATTATAAGCACTCTTGTTGCATTAAACTTGGTTTAGAGTCCTAGAAACGAGTTGTTAGACGTTTCATAAGTTCGTCAAACTAGTACAAAGCTCATTGAGACACTTATAAGCACTCATGTTGTATTAAGCTTGGTTTAGAGTCCTAGAAACGCGTTGTTAGATGTTTCATAAGTTCGTCAAACTTGTACAAAGCCCATTGAGACACTTATAAGCACTCATGTTGTATGAAACTTGGTTTAGAGTCCTAGAAACCGCATTGTTAGATGTTTCATAAGTTCGTCAAACTAGTACAAAGCTCATTGAGACACTTATAAGCACTCATGTTGCATGAAACTTGGTTTAGAATCTTAGAAACCGTGTTGTTAGATGTTTCATAAGTTCTTCAAACTAGTACAAAGCTCATTGAGACACTTATAAGAACTCATGTTGCATGAAACTTGGTTTAGAGTCCTAGAAACGCGTTGTTAGATGTTTCATAAGTTCGTAAAACTTGTACAAAGCTCATTGAGACACTTTTAAGTACTCATGTCGCATGAAACTTGGTTTAGAGTCCTAGAAACCGCGTTGTTAGATGTTTCATAAGTTCGTCAAACTAGTACAAAGCTCATTGTGACACATATAAGCACTTATGTTGCATGAAACTTGGTTTAGAGTTCTAGAAACCGTGTTGTTAGCTGTTTCATATGTTCGTCAAACTTGTACAAAGCTCATTGAGACACTTATAAGCACTCATGTTGCATGAAACTTGGTTTAGAGTCCTAGAAACGCGTTGTTAGATGTTTCATAAGTTCGTCAAACTAGTACAAAGCTCATTGAGACACTTAAAAGCACTCATGTTTCCTGAAACTTGGTTTAGATTCCTAGAAACGAGTTGTTAGACATTTCATAAGTTCGTAAAACTTGTACAAAGCTTATTGAGATACTTGTAAGCACTCATGTTGAATGAAACTTTGTTTAGAGTCCTAGAAACGCGTTGTTAGATGTTTCATAAGTTCGTCAAACTAGTGCAAAGCTCATTGAGACACTTATAAGCATTCATGTTGTATGAAACTTGGTTTAGAGTCCTAGAAATGCATTGTTAAATGTTTCATAAGTTCATCAAACTAGTACAAAGCTCATTGAGACACTTATAAGCACTCATGTTGCATGAAATTTGGTTTAGAGTCCTAGAAACGCGTTGTTAGATGTTTCATAAGTTCGTCAAACTTGTAAAAAGCTCATTGAGACACTTATAAGCACTCATGTTGCATGAAACTTGGTTTAGAGTCCTAGAAACGCGTTGTTAGATGTTTCATTAGCTCATCAAACTTGTACAAAGCTCATTGAGACACTTATAAGAACTCATGTTGAAAGAAACTTGGTTTAGAGTCCTAGAAACCGCGTTGTTAGATGTTTCATAAGTTCGTCAAACTAGTACAAAGCTCATTTAGACAATTATAAGCACTCATGTTGCATGAATCTTGGTTTAGAGTCCTAGAAACGAGTTGTTAGATGTTTCATAAGTTTGTCAAACTAGTACAAAGCTCATTGATACACTTATAAGCACTCATGTTGCATGAAACTTGGTTTAGAGTCCTAGAAACGCGTTGTTAGATGTTTCATAAGTTCGTCAAACTTTTACAAAGCCCATTGAGACACTTATAAGCACTCATGTTGCATGAAACTTGGTTTAGGGTCCTAGAAACCGCGTAGTTAGACGTTTCATAAGTTCTTCAAACTTGTACAAAGGTCATTGAGACACTTATAAGCACTCATGTTGCATAAAACTTGGTTTAGAGTCCTAGAAAACGCGTTGTTAGATGTTTCATAAGTTCGTCAAACTTGTACAAAGCCCATTGAGACACTTATAAGCACTCATGTTGCATGAAACTTGGTTTAGAGTCCTAGAAACCGCGTTGGTAGATGTTTCATAAGGTCGTCAAACTTGTACAAAGCTCATTGAGACACTTATAAGCACTCATGTTGCATGAAACTTGGCTTAGATTCCTAGAAACCGCGTTGTAAGATGTTTCATTAATTCGTCAAAGTAGTATAAAGCTCATTGAGACACTTGTAAGCCCTCATGTTTAATGAAACTTGGTTTAGAGTCCAAGAAACGCGTTGTTAGATGTTTCATAAGTTCGTAAAACTTGTACAGATCTCATTGAGACACTTATAAACACTCATGTTGCCTGAAACTTGGTTTCGATTCCTAGAAACGAGTTGTTAGACATTTCATAAGTTCGTAAAACTTGTACAAAGCTCATTGAGATACTTGTAAGCACTTCTATTGAATGAAACTTGGTTTAGAGTCCTAGAAACCACGTTGTAAGATGTTTCATAAGTTCTTCAAACTAGTACAAAGCTCATTGAGACACTTATAAGCACTCATGTTGCATGACACTTCGTTTAGATTCCTAGAAACGCGCTGTTTGATGTTTCATAAGTTCGTCAAACTAGTACAAAGCTCATTGAGACACTTATAAGCACTCATGTTGCATAAAACTTGGTTTAGAGTCCTAGAAACGCGTTGTTAGATGTTTCATAAGTTCGTCAAACTTCTACAAAGCTCATTGAGACACTTATAAGCACTCATGTTGCATAAAACTTGGTTTAGAGTCCTAGCAACCACATTGTTAGACGTTTCATAAGTTCGTCAAACTTGTACAAAGCTCATTGAGACACTTATAAGCACTCATGTTGCAAAAAACTTAGTTTAGAGTCCTAGAAACCGCGTTGTTAGATGTTTCATAAGTTCGTAGAACTTGTACAAAGCTCATTGAAACACGTATAAGAACTCATGTTGCATGAAACTTGGTTTAGAGTACCAGAAACCGCGTTGTTAGATGTTTCATAAGTTCGTCAAACTAGTACAAAGCTCATTGATACACTTATAAGAACTCATGTTGCATGACACTTCGTTTAGAGTCCTAGAAACGAGTTGTTAGATGTTTCATAAGTTCGTCAAACTTGTACAAAGCTCACTGAGACACTTATAAGCACTCATGTTGCATGACACTTCGTTTAGAGTCTTAGAAACCGCGTTGTTAGATGTTTCATAACTTCGTCAAACTTGTACAAATCTCATTGAGACACTTATAAGCACTCATGTTGCATAAAACTTGGTTTAGAGTCCTAGAAATGCGTTGTTAGATGTTTCATAAGTTCATCAAACTTGTACAAAGCTCATTGAGACACTTATAAGCACTCATGTTGCATGAAACTTGGTTTAGAGTCCTAGAAACCGCGTTGTAAGATGTTTCATTAATTCGTCAAACTTGTACAAAGCTCATTGAGAAACTTATAAGCACTCATGTTGCATGAAACTTGGTTTAGAGTCCTAGAAACAACGTAGTTAGACGTTTCATAAGTTCGTCAAGCTTGTACAAAGCTCATTGAGACACTTATAAGCACTCATGTTGCATAAAACTTGGTTTAGAGTCCTAGAAACGCCTTGTTAGATGTTTCATAAGTTCGTCAAACTAGTACAAAGCTCATTTAGACAATTATAAGCACTCATGTTGCATGAAACTTTGTTTAGAGTCCTAGAAACGAGTTGTTAGATGTTTCATAAGTTTGTCAAACTAGTACAAAGCTCATTGATACACTTATAAGCACTCATGTTGCATGAAACTTGGTTTAGAGTCCTAGAAACGAGTTGTTAGATGTTTCATCAGTTCGTCAAACTTGTACAAAGCTCATTGAGACACTTATAAGCACTCATGTTGCATGAAACTTGGTTTAGAGTCCTAGAAACCGCGTAGTTAGACGTTTCAAACTTGTATAAAGGTCATTGAGACACTTATAAGCACTCATGTTGCATAAAACTTGGTTTAGAGTCCTAGAAAACGCGTTGTTAGATGTTTCATAAGTTCGTCAAACTTGTACAAAGCCCATTGAGACACTTATAAGCACTCATGTTGCATGAAACTTGGTTTAGAGTCCTAGAAACCGCATTGTTAGATGTTTCATAAGTTCGTCAAACTAGTACAAAGCTCATTGAGACACTTATAAGCACTCATGTTGCATGAAACTTGGTTTAGAATCTTAGAAACCGCGTTGTTATATGTTTCATAAGTTCGTCAAAGTAGTATAAAGCTCATTGAGACACTTGTAAGCCCTCATGTTGAATGAAACTTGGTTTAGAGTCCAAGAAACGCGTTGTTAGATGTTTCATAAGTTCGTAATACTTGTACAAAGCTCATTGAGACACTTATAAACACTCATGTTGCCTGAAACTTGGTTTCGATTCCTAGAAACGAGTTGTTAGACATTTCATAAGTTCGTAAAACTTGTACAAAGCTCATTGAGATACTTGTAAGCACTCATGCTGAATGAAACTTTGTTTAGAGTCCTAGAAACGCGTTGTTAGATGTTTCATAAGTTCGTCAAACTAGTACAAAGGTCATTGAGACACTTATAAGCATTCATGTTGTATGAAACTTGGTTTAGAGTCCTAGAAATGCATTGTTAAATGTTTCATAAGTTCATCAAACTAGTACAAAGCTCATTGAGACACTTATAAGCACTCATGTTGCATGAAACCTAGTTTAGAGTACCAGAAACCGCGTTGTTAGATGTTTCATAAGTTCGTCAAACTAGTACAAAGCTCATTGAGACACTTATAAGCACTCATGTTGCATGAAACTTGTTTAGAGTCCTAGAAACGCGTTGTTAGATGTTTCATAAGTTCGTCAAACTTGTACAAAGCTCATTGAGACACTTATAGGAACTCATGTTGTATGAAACTTGGTTTAGAGTCCTAGAAACCGCGTTGTTAGATGTTTCATAAGTTCGTCAATCTTGTACAAAGCTCATTGAGACGCTTATAAGCACTCATGTTGCATGAAACTTGGTTTAGAGTCCTAGAAACCGCGTTGGTAGATGTTTCATAAGGTCGTCAAACTTGTACAAAGCTCATTGAGACACTTATAAGCACTCATGTTGCATGAAACTTGGCTTAGAGTCCTAGAAACCGCGTTGTAAGATGTTTCATTAATTCGTCAAACCATTACAAAGCTCATTGAGACACTTATAAGCACTCATGTTGCATGAAACTTCGTTTAGAGTCCTAGAAACCGCGTAGTTAGATGTTTCATAAGTTCGTCAAACTAATACAAAGCTCATTGTGACACTTATAAGCACTCATGTTGCATAAAACTTGGTTTAGAGTCCTAGAAACGCCTTGTTAGATGTTTCATAAGTTCGTCAAACTAGTACAAAGCTCATTTAGACAATTATAAGCACTCTTGTTGCATTAAACTTGGTTTAGAGTCCTAGAAACGAGTTGTTAGACGTTTCATAAGTTCGTCAAACTAGTACAAAGCTCATTGAGACACTTATAAGCACTCATGTTGCATTAAGCTTGGTTTAGAGTCCTAGAAACGCGTTGTTAGATGTTTCATAAGTTCGTCAAACTTGTACAAAGCCCATTGAGACACTTATAAGCACTCATGTTGTATGAAACTTGGTTTAGAGTCCTAGAAACCGCATTGTTAGATGTTTCATAAGTTCGTCAAACTAGTACAAAGCTCATTGAGACACTTATAAGCACTCATGTTGCATGAAACTTGGTTTAGAATCTTAGAAACCGTGTTGTTAGATGTTTCATAAGTTCTTCAAACTAGTACAAAGCTCATTGAGACACTTATAAGAACTCATGTTGCATGAAACTTGGTTTAGAGTCCTAGAAACGCGTTGTTAGATGTTTCATAAGTTCGTAAAATTTGTACAAAGCTCATTGAGACACTTTTAAGTACTCATGTTGCATGAAACTTGGTTTAGAGTCCTAGAAAACGCGTTGTCAGATGTTTCATAACTTCGTCACACTAGTACGAAGCTCATTGTGACACATATAAGCACTTATGTTGCATGAAACTTGGTTTAGAGTTCTAGAAACCGCGTTGTTAGATGTTTCATATGTTCGTCAAACTTGTACAAAGCTCATTGAGACACTTATAAGCACTCATGTTGCATGAAACTTGGTTTAGAGTCCTAGAAACGCGTTGTTAGATGTTTCATAAGTTCGTCAAACTAGTACAAAGCTCATTGAGACACTTAAAAGCACTCATGTTTCCTGAAACTTGGTTTAGATTCCTAGAAACGAGTTGTTAGACATTTCATAAGTTCGTAAAACTTGTACAAAGCTCATTGAGATACTTGTAAGCACTCATGTTGAATGAAACTTTGTTTAGAGTCCTAGAAACGCGTTGTTAGATGTTTCATAAGTTCGTCAAACTAGTGCAAAGCTCATTGAGACACTTATAAGCATTCATGTTGTATGAAACTTGGTTTAGAGTCCTAGAAATGCATTGTTAAATGTTTCATAAGTTCATCAAACTAGTACAAAGCTCATTGAGACACTTATAAGCACTCATGTTGCATGAAATTTGGTTTAGAGTCATAGAAACGCGTTGTTAGATGTTTCATAAGTTCGTCAAACTTGTAAAAAGCTCATTGAGACACTTATAAGCACTCATGTTGCATGAAACTTGGTTTAGAGTCCTAGAAACGCGTTGTTAGATGTTTCATTAGTTCATCAAACTTGTACAAAGCTCATTGAGACACTTATAAGAACTCATGTTGAAAGAAACTTGGTTTAGAGTCCTAGAAACCGCTTTGTTAGATGTTTCATAAGTTCTTCAAACTAGTACAAAGCTCATTGAGACACTTATAAGCACTCATGTTGCATGAAAACTTAGTTTAGAGACCTAGAAACCACGTTGTTAGATGTTTCATAAGTTCGTCGAACTTGTACAAAGCTCATTGAGACACTTATAAGCACTCATATTGCATGAAACTTGGTTTAGAGTCCTAGAAACCACGTTTTAAGATGTTTCATAAGTTTTTCAAACTAGTACAAAACTCATTGAGACACTTATAAGCACTTGTACAAAGCTCATTGAAACACTTATAAGAACTCATGTTGCATGAAACTTGGTTTAGAGTACCAGAAACCGCGTTGTTAGATGTTTCATAAGTTCGTCGAACTAGTACAAAGCTCATTGAGACACTTATAAGAACTCATGTTGCATGACACTTCGTTTAGAGTCTTGGAAACCGCGTTGTTAGATGTTTCATAAGTTCGTCAAACTTGTACAAATCTCATTGAGACACTTATAAGCACTCATGTTGCATAAAACTTGGTTTAGAGTCCTAGAAACGCGTTGTTAGATGTTTCATAAGGTCGTCAAATTTGTACAAAGCTCATTGAGACACTTATAAGCACTCATGTTGCATGAAACTTGGTTTAGAGTCCTAGAAACCGCGTTGTAAGATGTTTCATAAGTTCGTCAAACTTGTACAAAGCTCATTCAGACACTTATAAGCACTCATGTTGCATGAAACTTGGTTTAGAGTCCTAGAAACCGCGTTGTAAGATGTTTCATAAGTTCGTCAAACTTGTACAAAGCTCATTGAGACACTTATAAGCACTCATGTTGCATGAAACTTGGTTTAGAGTCCTAGAAACCGCGTAGTTAGACGTTTCATAAGTTCGTCAAACATGTACAAAGATCATTGAGACACTTATAAGCACTCATGTTGCATAAAACTTGGTTTAGAGTCCTAGAAACGCCTTGTTAGATGTTTCATAAGTTCGTCAAACTAGTACAAAGCACATTTAGACAATTATAAGCACTCATCTTGCATGAAACTTGGTTTAGAGTCCTAGAAACGAGTTGTTAGATGTTTCATAAGTTCGTCAAACTAGTACAAAGCTCATTGAGACACTTATAAGCACTCATGTTGCATGAAACTTGGTTTAGAGTCCTAGAAACCGCGTAGTTAGACGTTTCATAAGTTCGTCAAACTTGTACAAAGCTCATTGAGACACTTATAAGCACTCATGTTGCATAAAACTTGGTTTAGAGTCCTAGAAACGCCTTGTTAGATGTTTCATAAGTTCGTCAAACTAGTACAAAGCACATTTAGACAATTATAAGCACTCATGTTGCATGAAACTTGGTTTAGAGTCCTAGAAACGAGTTGTTAGATGTTTCATAAGTTCATCAAACTTGTACAAACCTCATTGAGACACTTATAAGCACTCATGTTGCATGAAACTTGGTTTTGAGTCCTAGAAACCGCGTAGTTAGACGTTTCATAAGTTCGTCAAACTTGTACAAAGCTCACTGAGACACTTATAAGCACTCATGTTGCATAAAACTTGGTTTAGAGTCCTAGAAACGCCATGTTAGATGTTTCATAAGTTCGTCAAACTAGTACAAAGATCATTTAGATACTTATAAGCACTCATGTTGCATGAAATATGGTTAGAGTCCTAGAAACGAGTTGTTATATGTTTCATAAGTTCGTCGAACTTGTACAAAGCTCATTGAGATACTTATAAGAACTCATGTTGCATGACCCTTCGTTTAGAGTCTTAGAAACCGCGTTTTAGATGCTTCATAAGTTCGTCAAACTTGTACAAAGCTCATTGAGACACTTATAAGCACTCATGTTGCATAAAACTTGGTTTAGAGTCCTAGAAACGCGTTGTTAGATGTTTCATAAGTTCGTCAAACGAGTACAAAGGTCATTGAGACACTTATAAGCACTCATGTTGCATGAAACTTAGTTTAGAGTCCTAGAAAACGCGTTGTTAGATGTTTCATAAGTTCGTCAAACTTGTACAACGCTCATTGAGACACTTATAAGCACTCATGTTGCATGAAACTTGGTTTAGAGTCCTAGAATCCGCGTTGTAAGATGTTTCATAAGTTCGTCAAACTAGTACAAAGCTCATTGAGACACTTATAAGCACTCATGTTGCATGAAACTTGGTTTAGAGTCCTAGAAATTGCGTTGTTAGATGTTTCATAAGTTCGTCAAACTAGAACAAAGCTCATTGAGACACTTATAAGCACTCATATTGCATGAAACATGGTTTAGATTCCTAGAAACCGCGTTGTTATATGTTTCATAAGTTTGTCAAAGTAGTACATAGCTCATTGAGACACTTATAAGCACGCATGTTGAATGAAACTTGGTTTAGAGTCCAAGAAACGCGTTGTTAGATGTTTCATAAGTTCGTAAAACTTGTACAAAGCTCATTGAGACACTTATAAACACTCATGTTGCATGAAACTTGGTTTAGAGTCCTAGAAACGCATTTTTAGACGTTTCATAAATTCGTCAAACTAGTACAAAGCTCATTGAGACACTTTAAAGCACTCATGTTGCATGAAACTTGGTTTAGATTCCTAGAAACGAGTAGTTAGACATTTCATAAGTTCGTAAAACTTGTACAAAGCTCATTGAGATACTTGTAAGAACTCATGCTGAATGAAACTTTGTTTAGAGTCCTAGAAACGCGTTGTTAGATGTTTCATAAGTTCGTCAAACTAGTAAAAAACTCATTGAGACACTTATAAGCACTCATGTTGTATGAAACTTGGTTTAGAGTCCTAGAAATGCATTGTTAAAGGTTTCATAAATTCGTCAAACTAGTACAAAGCTCATTGAGACACTTATAAGCACTCATGTTGCATGAAACTTGGTTTAGAGTCCTAGAAACGCGTTGTTAGATGTTTCATAAGTTCGTCAAACTTGTACAAAGCTCATTGAGACACTTATAAGAACTCATGTTGTATGAAACTTTGTTTAGAGTCCTAGAAACCGCGTTGTTAGATGTTTCATAAGTTCGTCAATCTTGTACAAAGCTCATTGAGACGCTTATAAGCACTCAGGTTGCATGAAACTTGGTTTAGAGTCCTAGAAACCGCGTTGTTAGATGTTTCATAAGGTCGTCAAACTTGTACAAACCTCATTGAGACACTTATAAGTACTCATGCATGTTGCATGAAACTTGGCTTAGAGTCCTAGAAACCGCGTTGTTAGATGTTTCATAAGTTCGTCAAACCATTACAAAGCTCATTGAGACAATTATAAGCACTCAAGTTGCATGAAACTTCGTTTAGAGTCCTAGAAACCGCGTTGTTAGATGTTTCATAAGTTCGTCAAACTAGTACAAAGCTCATTGAGACACATATAAGCACTTATGTTGCATAAAACTTGGTTTAGAGTCCTAGAAACCGCGTTGTTAGCTGTTTCATATGTTCGTCAAACTTGTACAAGGCTCATTCAGACACTTATAAGCACTCATGTTGCATGAAACTTGGTTTAGAGTCCTAGAAACGCGTTGTTAGACGTTTCATAAGTTCTTCAAACTAGTACAAAGCTCATTGAGACACTTATAAGCACTCATGTTGCATTAAACTTGGTTTAGAGTCCTAGAAACGCGTTGTTAGATATTTCATAAGTTCGTCAAACTTGTACAAAGCCCATTGAGACACTTATAAGCACTCATGTTGTATGAAACTTGGTTTAGAGTCCTAGAAACCGCGTTGTTAGATGTTTCATAAGTTCGTCAAACTAGTACAAAGCTCATTGAGACACTTATAAGCACTCATGTTGCATGAAACTTGGTTTAGAATCTTAGAAACCGCGTTGTTAGATGTTTCATAAGTTCTTCAAACTAGTACAAAGCTCATTGAGACACTTATAAGCACTCCTGTTGCATGAAACTTGGTTTAGAGTCCTAGAAACGCGTTGTTAGATGTTTCATAAGTTCGTAAAACTTGTACAAAGCTCATTGAGACACTTTTAAGTACTCATGTTGCATGAAACTTGGTTTAGAGTCCTAGAAACCGCGTTGTTAGATGTTTCATAAGTTCGTCAAACTAGTACAAAGCTCATTGACTTATAAGTACTCATGTTGCATGAAACTTGGTTTAGAGTCCTAGAAACGCGTTGTTAGATGTTTCATAAGTTTTTCAAACTAGTGCAAAGCTCATTGAGAAATTTATAAGCACTCATGTTGCATGAAACTTCGTTAGAGTCTTAGAAACCGCGTTGTTAGATGTTTCATAAGTTCGTCAAACTTGTACAAAGCTCATTGAGACACTTATAAGTACTCATGTTGCATGAAACTTGGCTTAGAGTCCTAGAAACGGTGTTGTTAGATGTTTCATAAGTTCGTCAAACCATTACAAAGCTCATTGAGACACTTATAAGCACTCATGTTGCATGAAACTTAGTTTAGAGTCCTAGAAAACGCGTTGTTAGATGTTTCATAAGTTCGTCAAACTTGTACAACGCTCATTGAGACACCTATAAGCACTCATGTTGCATGAAACTTGGTTTAGAGTCCTAGAAACCGCGTTGTAAGATGTTTCATAAGTTCGTCAAACTAGTACAAATCTCATTGAGACACTTATAAGTACTCATGTTGCATGAAACTTGGTTTAGAGTCCTAGAAATTACGTTGTTAGATGTTTCATAAGTTCGTCAAACTAGAACAAAGCTCATTGAGACACTTATAAGCACTCATGTTGCATGAAACTTGGTTTAGATTCCTAGAAACCGCGTTGTTAGATGTTTCATAAGTTCTTCAAAGTAGTACAAAGCTCATTGAGACCCTTATAAGCACTCATGTTGAATGAAACTTGGTTTAGAGTCCAAGAAACGCGTTGTTAGATGTTTCATAAGTTCGTAAAACTTGTACAAAGCTTATTGAGACACT
This sequence comes from Cochlearia excelsa, assembly GCA_963556525.1. NCBI lineage: Eukaryota > Viridiplantae > Streptophyta > Magnoliopsida > Brassicales > Brassicaceae > Cochlearia > Cochlearia excelsa. The sequence continues at coordinate 28,357,363 of OY748327.1, read as the reverse complement.
TATAAACACTCATGTTGCATGAAACTTGGTTTAGAGTCCTAGAAACGCATTGTTAGACGTTTCATAAGTTCGTCAAACTAGTACAAAGCTCATTGAGACACTTAAAAGCACTCATGTTGCATGAAACTTGGTTTAGATTCCTAGAAACGAGTTGTTAGACATTTCATAAGTTCGTAAAACTTGTACAAAGCTCATTGAGATACTTGTAAGCACTCATGCTGAATGAAACTTTGTTTAGAGTCCTAGAAACGTGTTGTTAGATGTTTCAAAAGTTCGTCAAACTAGTACGAAACTCATTGAGACACTTATAAGCACTCATGTTGTATGAAACTTGGTTTAGAGTCCTAGAAATGCATTGTTAAATGTTTCATAAGTTCATCAAACTAGTACAAAGCTCATTGAGACACTTATAAGCACTCATGTTGCATGAAACTTAGTTTAGAGACCTAGAAACCGCGTTGTTAGATGTTTCATAAATTCGTCGAACTTGTACAAAGCTCATTGAGACACTTATAAGAACTCATATTGCATGAAACTTGGTTTAGAGTCCTAGAAACCACGTTGTAAGATGTTTCATAAGTTTTTCAAACTAGTACAAAGCTCATTGAGACACGTATAAGCACTCATGTTGCATGACACTTCGTTTAGATTCCTAGAAACGCGTTGTTTGATGTTTCATAAGTTCGTCAAACTAGTACAAAGCTCATTGAGACACTTATAAGCACTCATGTCGCATAAAACTTGGTTTAGAGTCCTAGAAACGCGTTGTTAGATGTTTCATAAGTTCGTAAAACTAGTACAAACTTCATTGAGACACTTATAAGCACTCATGTTGCATGAAACTTGGTTTAGATTCCTAGAAACGCGTTGTTAGATGTTTCATAATTTCGTCAAAGTAGTACAAAGCTCATTGAGACACTTATAAGCACTCATGTTGCATAAAACTTGGTTTAGAGTCCTAGCAACCACATTGTTAGACGTTTCATAAGTTCGTCAAACTTGTACAAAGCTCATTGAGACACTTATAAGCACTCATGTTGCATAAAACTTAGTTTAGAGTCCTAGAAACCGCGTTGTTAGATGTTTCATAAGTTCGTACAACTTGTACAAAACTCATTGAAACACTTATAAGAACTCATGTTGCATGAAACTTGGTTTAGAGTACCAGAAACCGCGTTGTTAGATGTTTCATAAGTTCGTCAAACTAGTACAAAGCTCATTGAGACACTTATAAGAACTCATGTTGCATGACACTTCGTTTAGAGTCTTAGAAACAGCGTTTTAGATGTTTCATAAGTTCGTCAAACTTGTACAAAGCTCACTGAGACACTTATAAACACTCATGTTGCATGACACTTCGTTTAGAGTATTAGAAACCGCGTTGTTAGATGTTTCATAAGTTCGTCAAAGTTGTACAAATCTCATTGAGACACTTATAAGCACTCATGTTGCATACAACTTGGTTTAGAGTCCTAGAAACGCGTTGTTAGATGTTTCATAAGTTCGTCAAACTTGTACAAAGCTCATTGAGACACTTATAAGCACTCATGTTGCATGAAACTTAGTTTAGAGTCCTAGAAAACGCGTTGTTAGATGTTTCATAAGTTCGTCAAACTTGTACAACGCTCATTGAGACACCTATAAGCACTCATGTTGCATGAAACTTGGTTTAGAGTCCTAGAAACCGCGTTGTAAGATGTTTCATAAGTTCGTCAAACTAGTACAAATCTCATTGAGACACTTATAAGCACTCATGTTGCATGAAACTTGGTTTAGAGTCCTAGAAATTACGTTGTTAGATGTTTCATAAGTTCGTCAAACTAGAACAAAGCTCATTGAGACACTTATAAGCACTCATGTTGCATGAAACTTGGTTTAGATTCCTAGAAACCGCGTTGTTAGATGTTTCATAAGTTCTTCGAAGTAGTACAAAGCTCATTGAGACACTTATAAGCACTCATGTTGAATGAAACTTGGTTTAGAGTCCAAGAAACGCGTTGTTAGATATTTCATAAGTTCGTAAAACTTGTACAAAGCTCATTGAGACACTTATAAACACTCATGTTGCATGAAACTTGGTTTAGAGTCCTAGAAACGCATTGTTAGACGTTTCATAAGTTCGTCAAACTAGTACAAAGCTCATTGAGACACTTAAAAGCACTCATGTTGCATGAAACTTGGTTTAGATTCCTAGAAACGAGTTGTTAGACATTTCATAAGTTTGTAAAACTTGTACAAAGCTCATTGAGATACTTGTAAGCACTCATGCTGAATGAAACTTTGTTTAGAGTCCTAGAAATGCGTTGTTAGATGTTTCATAAGTTCGTCAAACTAGTACAAAGCTCATTGAGACACTTATAAGCACTCATGTTGTATGAAACTTGGTTTAGAGTCCTAGAAATGCATTGTTAAATGTTTCATAAGTTCATCAAACTAGTACAAAGCTCATTGAGACACTTATAAGCACTCATGTTGCATGAAACTTAGTTTAGAGACCTAGAAACCGCGTTGTTAGATGTTTCATAAGTTCGTCGAACTTGTACAAAGCTCATTGAGACACTTATAAGAACTCATATTGCATGAAACTTGGTTTAGAGTCCTAGAAACTGTTATATTTAGGAGAGTATAGACGAGATTGGAGAGTTTATGTTCTTGAGTTCATGAAGAACATCAAGAACATGATAGAGAGAATAGAGAGAGTTTAATCGGAAAGAGTATATTAGATTCAAAAGTGTTAATTGGTTTCATTACAAAGGGTAAGCTATAAATAGGCAACAACAAAGGATCCCAAAATAGCATAAAGGAATATGCTAAAAACGTCCTAGTCTTGCTCGGTTAGCCGCGCCACACGTCGCTATCCCTTGTGTAGCCGCGCCTTCCTTAAGGCAACCCGTGACAAGTCAGGACAAGTTGGATACACGCGCCCTTAAGGCACACATGTGACTCTGCCCAACGGCTCTCTTGGCAACGGTCTTCTTGCGTTTCCCTTTGCAACGGTAACTAAGAGAGCTAGTGACTTCGACAGCTTGCCTTCGGCCTTCGTCACATGATAGGTCATCGTCTTGATGGACAAGGCTTGTCCGGACGATGCCTTGGTCTCTTTTACACTTGTGACTTCGGTTTTGCCTTAGTCGAACTCGGCTTTGGTTTTGTCTTAGCCGAACTTGAGTTTTGACTTCGGCTTTGCCTTAGTCGAACTCGGCTTTGGTTTTGTCTTAGCCGAACTTGAGTTTTGACTTCGGCCTTGCCTTGATGGACGGAACTCGTCCGGGCAATGCCTTAGTCTCGTTTACACTCCCCCGCAAGCTTAGCCTAGTGGAATGGCTAAGCTTGGAACCCGTATGACCTTGCCTCGTTAAAAACCTTGGTGAGAAAACCACTTGGGATAAAACTCACCTAAGGGAAAAGAGTACAAGACCATACGGTTAGGGACTTAGGCGTTGAGAGCCCGGATGAGTCCAAGTCTTGGTAGAATGGACTCGCATACTTTTAAGCTTGCGGACTTGGTGAAAATGTCCGCGAGTTGATCTTGACTCTTCGTGTAGCAAGGTAGGATAGTGCCCTTGACCATTTGCTCTCTAACCTTGTGACAATCCACCTCTATGTGTTTAGTCCTCTCATGGAAGACCGAGTTTGTTGCTATGTGGATGGCCGCTTGATTATCACAATGCATGGTCATCGGTGCTTCAATCTTGAGATCCAAATCCCCTAGCAAGTTCTTTAGCCACATGAGTTCTTGAGTCAACTTCCTCATGGCTCTATACTCGGCTTCGGCGGTTGAGCAAGATACTATCTTTTGCTTCTTCGTCTTCCATGTGACAAGGTTGCCACCAATGAAAGTGCAATAGCCGGTGGTTGACCGTCTACTCTCTAGATCCCCGGCATAGTCCGCGTCACAATATCCAATGACCTCCGTGTTCTTGTTGCAACCCATCCAAATACCCAAACTTGAGGTTCCTTTGAGATAGCCCAAGATCCTCATGATCATGTTCCAATGATGTTGCTTCGGCATTTGCATGTGTTGGGAGACTTGGTTTACGGCAAAGCACAAGTCCGGTCTAGTGATCGTCAAGTAGATGAGCTTACCCACTAGCCGTCTATAGAGCATTGGGTCTCGGTACGGTTGATCGTCCTCACTACCTTCTTGAATGGTCTTGTAGCCGTCTTCAAGAGGAGTCTTAGCCACCTTTGTTCCTATCATATTGACAACACTCAAAAGATCATGGGTGTACTTCCTTTGGGAAAGAAATAGACCTTCTTCCGATCTACACACTTCAATCCCAAGGAAGTACTTAAGAATTCCGAGGTCCTTAATGTCAAATTTAGATTTGAGGAAGGATTTGGTTTCTTGAATACCTCCCATGTTGTTTCCGGAGATTATGATGTCGTCTACATACACTAGTACCACTACTATACCTTCTTGGTTTTGAAGGGTAAAAAGAGTATGTTCGGCTTGTGATCTCTTGAATCCCTTTGCCATCAATGTTGAGCTAAGCTTGTGATACCAAGCTCTTGGTGATTGTTTGAGACCGTAGATGGCTTTTCTTAACCGTAGGACTTTCCCGGGAGTGATTTCTAGGCCGGGTGGTGGAGTCATGTAGACTTCCTCTTCAAGCTCTCCTTGTAGGAAGGCGTTCTTCACATCCATTTGGAAGAGATCCCATGATAGGTTAGTGGCAAGTGATAAGATTACCCGAACCGTGTGGAGTTTTGCAACCGGGGCAAATGTGTCTAGGTAGTCCTCTCCATAAGTTTGAGTAAAGCCTCTTGCTACCAATCTTGCCTTGTGTCTTTCTATCTCTCCATTGCTTAGATATTTGATGGTGAAGACATATCTTGAGCTCACGGCCTTCTTCCCTTTTGGTAGGTTGGTTTCATAGAAAGTTTCATTGTCTTCCATGGCCTTGTTCTCGGCTTCAACCGCTTTAGCCCAAACTTCCTCCTTCATTGCCTCTTCATAAGTCCTTGGAATAACTTGTTGATCCATGGAGGTGGTAAAGGCTTTATGTTCCTTTGGAAAGCTTGCAAGAGAGCACACGGCTTGATTAGGATGTGCCTCGGCTTTGTTGTTAAAGTACACCCTTGTGTTGACCCAATTGGATGGATGCCTCTTGACTCTAGTGCTCCTTCTTAGAACCAGCGGCTCTTCTTCTTGGGACACACCTTGGTCATGGACTTCTTGATCACTTTGTTGTTGAGCATTAGTCTCGGTTGAGGCTTGAGGTTCTTCTTGACCATTTGACTCTCCCCGGACGTAGTTGGTTCTTGAGTACCGGCTTGCTCATTGTTCTCCCCCTCATGATCAAGGTGGGTCTCTTGAGTTGGTTCCTCATTTCTTGTATCTTCGTCAATCTCCATACCAAGATTTCTCATCAAGTTTCTAAGGCTTGTAGCTCTATCCGTAACAACTTCGGGTAAGTCCTTCACACTTTCCCAATTGTTTTCCTTGTAGTAGCTTTGTCCTTCTAGAAACTTGACCTCCCTTGATACTAATACCTTTCTTGTTTCGGTACATAGCATTTGTACCCTTTTTGTGTGTTCGAGTAGCCGATGAACATAGCCTTGGTGCTTTTAGCTTCTAGCTTGTTCCTTTGCTCACTAGGTACGAACACATAACACACACAACCGAACACTCTTAGATGGTTAATAAAAGGATTCGTCTTATTCAATACCTTGAACGGAGATTCATTCTTCAAGACTTGTGTTGGTGTTCGGTTGATAAGGTAGCATGCCGTGAGAACCCCATCGGACCAAAACCTCTTCGGTATGTTCATGTGGAACATCATGGACCGAGTCACTTCCATCAAGTGCCGATTCTTCCGTTCGGCTACCCCATTTTGTTGTGGTGTATATGGGCATGTGGTTTGATGGAGGATGCCATGCTTGGCTATGTGTTCTTTAAAGGCTCTACTTGTGTACTCTCCACCATTATCGGACCTAAAGGTCTTAATCTTGACATTATAATGGTTAGTCACATAGTTTTGAAAGTTTTGAAAAGCTTCTAATACCCTATCTTTTGTTTGTAAAAGGGTAACCCAAGTGTATTTAGAGCTTTCATCTATGAATGTGACAAAGTAAGAGTGATTATCCCTAGATTTACAAGGCGATGACCACACATCCGAATGCACAAGTTCAAAAGGTTTATAATTCATGTTTGATTTTTGAAAAACGGTTCGGCAATGTTTACCTAAGATGCATGCTTCACAAGTTTCATGATTAAACTTAACATTAGGCAAAATGGTTTTCAAAGCATTTAAGTGAGGATGACCGAGTCTAAAATGCCAAATAACATTGTTGGCTTCGGATAAAACCGATTTAAAAGCATGACAAAGAAAGGAACTAGAGGTGTTTTCTTCAAGAACATAGAGATCGCCTCTTGTGACCCCTTTCCCGATGATCTCCTTACTCTTAATATCCTGAAAAATCACATCATTAGGACCGAAGATAACATTGCAATTCAAATCACAAGCAATGCGTTTCACGGATATAAGGTTTGAGGTAAAACTAGGCATGTAAAGCGCTTGAGAGTCTCTATCAAATAACTTAAGGTTCCCTAATCCTTCTATAGGAATTTCACTTCCATTTGCAATAATGACATTTCCTAAAGCCGGTTGAATATTACTAATCAAGTCCAAGTTACTAATCATATGATGAGAAGCACCCGAATCAATAATAATAGGCTTAAACGATTTATTGTCTATATTTTGAGCACTAAGTGAATAGAAGGTTGAAATACCGGAGCCCTTAAGGGCTTTGATGAGAGCGTCAAGGTCGGACTTCCTCACATACTCATCCATGTAGGGAACAATAGCCGAAGACTCCTCTTCCTTGCCATGGTTCGGTCCACTTGAGCTTGAGTTCGGCACACTTGCCGAGTCATCATGAGAGTAGTTGGCCTTGGCGTCCTTGAACTTGGCCGGCTTGAGGTTCGGATGTAGAATCCAACACTTCTCTTTGAGGTGGCCCTTCTTCTTGCAATGATCACACGTTAAGGCCCTTCTTTCTTCATATGTCTTGGACGTTGGTTTAAAAGCCACCTTGTTGGCGGTTACAAGTTCCCTCTTGCCTTCAAAGAGCTCAATGGAGCCTTGTTCCCTTTGAAGTTGAGAACACACCTCTTCAAGGTTTGGTAGGGTATCGGCTCGGAGAAGATGTTTGGTAATCTCCTTATAGCTGCCGTTGAGTGTTAAGAGCAAACCGAACACCTTGTCTTGTTCTCTTCGTTCATTTAGCACCTTCGGGTCGATAGTGCTTGGACGGAGCATTTCCAGTTCGGCCCATAGGGACCTAAACTTTCCGAAGTGCTTTGTGAACTCGGTGTCTTCTTGGTTCAAATCATTGATAGCCTTCTTGACTTCATAGACCCGACTTAGGTTCGATGTGTTGCCGTAGACGGTTTGGAGAGTGTCCCATAATTCCTTGGCATTCTCACAATAGGAATAGGCTTCCAAGATAGACGGCTCAAGGGATCCTTGGATGATTCCAAGAACCTTTTGGTCTAGTTGGAACCATTTCTCATCGTCACTTGTGAGCTCATTGTTAAACTCAATAGGAGCATCTTGCCGAGTGAGGATGTGGTTCCAATAGCCGCGGCCACAGAGAGCAATCTTCATGGTTCTCGCCCATAGGAGGTAGTTGATACCTTTCAAGGTAACCGGACAAGGGATCTTCTTGTGTTCCTTGTCTTCCATGATAGTGGTTAGGTGAGTTTTCGAAGTATCTTGACTTGACTTGAGAGTTCAGATCTGGAAAAATTTGAACCGAAGGAAACCGAGGAACCGTTACCGAGACTAGTTATCGAGAGTGCTCGGTATCGAGAGTGCTCGGTATCGAGAGTGCTCGGTATCGAGAGTGCTCGGTATCGAGAGTGTCCGGTATCGAGAATGTCCGGTACGAGAAATTTGTAACCGAGAGATTTGTGGCCGAGAGTGGCCGAGAGTTTTGTGCGGAAGCGAAATAGGTTCAGGAGCAAGGTTGCTCTGATACCATGTTATATTTAGGAGAGTATAGACGAGATTGGAGAGTTTATGTTCTTGAGTTCATGAAGAACATCAAGAACATGATAGAGAGAATAGAGAGAGTTTAATCGGAAAGAGTATATTAGATTCAAAAGTGTTAATTGGTTTCATTACAAAGGGTAAGCTATAAATAGGCAACAACAAAGGATCCCAAAATAGCATAAAGGAATATGCTAAAAACGTCCTAGTCTTGCTCGGTTAGCCGCGCCACACGTCGCTATCCCTTGTGTAGCCGCGCCTTCCTTAAGGCAACCCGTGACAAGTCAGGACAAGTTGGATACACGCGCCCTTAAGGCACACATGTGACTCTGCCCAACGGCTCTCTTGGCAACAGTCTTCTTGCGTTTCCCTTTGCAACGGTAACTAAGAGAGCTAGTGACTTCGGCAGCTTGCCTTCGGCCTTCGTCACATGATAGGTCATCGTCTTGATGGACAAGGCTTGTCCGGACGATGCCTTGGTCTCTTTTACACTTGTGACTTCGGTTTTGCCTTAGTCGAACTCGGCTTTGGTTTTGTCTTAGCCGAACTTGAGTTTTGACTTCGGCTTTGCCTTAGTCGAACTCGGCTTTGGTTTTGTCTTAGCCGAACTTGAGTTTTGACTTCGGCCTTGCCTTGATGGACGGAACTCGTCCGGGCAATGCCTTAGTCTCGTTTACACTCCCCCGCAAGCTTAGCCTAGTGGAATGGCTAAGCTTGGAACCCGTATGACCTTGCCTCGTTAAAAACCTTGGTGAGAAAACCACTTGGGATAAAACTCACCTAAGGGAAAAGAGTAAGATGTTTACAGAAACCACGTTGTAAGATGTTTCATAAGTTCTTCAAACTAGTACAAAGCTCATTGAGACACGTATAAGCACTCATGTTGCATGACACTTCGTTTAGATTCCTAGAAACGCGTTGTTTGATGTTTCATAAGTTCGTCAAACTAGTACAAAGCTCATTGAGACACTTATAAGCACTCATGTCGCATAAAACTTGGTTTAGAGTCCTAGAAACGCGTTGTTAGATGTTTCATAAGTTCGTAAAACTAGTACAAACTTCATTGAGACACTTATAAGCACTCATGTTGCATGAAACTTGGTTTAGATTCCTAGAAACGCGTTGTTAGATGTTTCATAATTTCGTCAAAGTAGTACAAAGCTCATTAAGACACTTATAAGCACTCATGTTGCATAAAACTTGGTTTAGAGTCCTAGCAACCACATTGTTAGACGTTTCATAAGTTCGTCAAACTTGTACAAAGCTCATTGAGACACTTATAAGCACTCATGTTGCATAAAACTTAGTTTAGAGTCCTAGAAACCGCGTTGTTAGATGTTTCATAAGTTCGTAGAACTTGTACAAAACTCATTGAAACACTTATAAGAACTCATGTTGCATGAAACTTGGTTTAGAGTACCAGAAACCGCGTTGTTAGATGTTTCATAAGTTCGTCAAACTAGTACAAAGCTCATTGAGACACTTATAAGAACTCATGTTGCATGACACTTCGTTTAGAGTCTTAGAAACAGCGTTTTAGATGTTTCATAAGTTCGTCAAACTTGTACAAAGCTCACTGAGACACTTATAAGCACATATGTTGCATGACACTTCGTTTAGAGTCTTAGAAACCGCGTTGTTAGATGTTTCATAAGTTCGTCAAACTTGTACAAATCTCATTGAGACACTTATAAGCACTCATGTTGCATACAACTTGGTTTAGAGTCCTAGAAACGCGTTGTTAGATGTTTCATAAGTTCGTCAAACTTGTACAAAGCTCATTGAGACACTTATAAGCACTCATGTTGCATGAAACTTGGTTTAGAGTCCTAGAAACCGCGTTGTAAGATGTTTCATAAGTTCGTCAAACTTGTACAAAGCTCATTGAGACACTTATAAGCACTCATGTTGCATGAAACTTGGTTTAGAGTCTTAGAAACCGCGTAGTTAGACGTTTCATAAGTTCGTCAAACTTGTACAAAGCTCATTGAGACACTTATAAGCACTCATGTTGCATAAAACTTTGTTTAGAGTCCTAGAAACGCCTTGTTAGATGTTTCATAAGTTCGTCAAACTAGTACAAAGCTCATTTAGACACTTATAAGCACTCATGTTGCATTAAACTTGGTTTAGAGTCCTAGAAACGAGTTGTTAGATGTTTCATAAGTTCGTCAAACTAGTACAAAGCTCATTGATACACTTATAAGCACTCATGTTGCATGAAACTTGGTTTAGAGTCCTAGAAACGAGTTGTTAGATGTTTCATCAGTTCGTCAAACTTGTACAAAGCTCATTGAGACACATATAAGCACTCATGTTGCATGAAACTTGGTTTAGAGTCCTAGAAACCGCGTAGTTAGACGTTTCATAAGTTCGTCAAACTTGTACAAAGCTCATTGAGACAATTATAAGCACTCATGTTGCATAAAACTTGGTTTAGAGTCCTAGAAACGCCATGTTAGATGTTTCATAAGTTCTTCGAACTTGTACAAAGCTCATTGAGATACTTATAAGAACTCATGTTGCATGACCCTTCGTTTAGAGTCTTAGAAACCGCGTTTTAGATGCTTCATAAGTTCGTCAAACTTGTACAAACTCATTGAGACACTTATAAGCACTCATGTTGCATAAAACTTGGTTTAGAGTCCTAGAAACGCGTTGTTAGATGTTTCATAAGTTCGTCAAATGAGTACAAAGGTCATTGAGACACTTTATAGCATCATGTTGCATGAAACTTAGTTTAGAGTCCTAGAAAAGGCGTTGTTAGATGTTTCATAAGTTTCTCAAACTTGTACAACGCTCATTGAGACACTTATAAGCACTCATGTTGCATGAAACTTGGTTTAGAGTCCTAGAAACCGCGTTGTAAGATGTTTCATAAGTTCGTCAAACTAGTACAAAGCTCAATGAGACACTTATAAGCACTCATGTTGCATGAAACTTGGTTTAGAGTCCTAGAAATTGCGTTGTTAGATGTTTCATAAGTTCGTCAAAATAGAACAAAGCTCATTGAGACACTTATAAGCACTCATGTTGCATGAAACTTGGTTTAGATTCCTAGAAACCGCGTTGTTAGATGTTTCATAAGTTCGTCAAAGTAGTACAAAGCTCATTGAGACACTTATAAGCACTCATGTTGAATGAAATTTGGTTTAGAGTCCAAGAAACGCGTTGTTAGATGTTTCATAAGTTCGTAAAACTTGTACAAATCTCATTGAGACACTTATAAACACTTATGTTGCATGAAACTTGGTTTAGAGTCCTAGAAACGCATTGTTAGACGTTTCATAAGTTCGTCAAAGTAGTACAAAGCTCATTGAGACACTTAAAAGCACTCATGTTGCATGAAACTTGGTTTAGATTCCTAGAAACGAGTTGTTAGACATTTCATAAGTTCGTAAAACTTGTACAAAGCTCATTGAGATACTTGTAAGCGCTCATGCTGAATGAAACTTTGTTTAGAGTCCTAGAAACGCGTTGTTAGATGTTTCATAAGTTCGTCAAACTAGTACAAAGCTCATTGAGACACTTATAAGCACTCATGTTGTATGAAACTTGGTTTAGAGTCCTAGAAATGCATTGTTAAATGTTTCATAAGTTCATCAAACTAGTACAAAGCTCATTGAGACACTTATAAGCACTCATGTTACATGAAACTTAGTTCAGAGACCTAGAAACCGCGTTGTTAGATGTTTCATAAGTTCGTCGAACTTGTACAAAGCTCATTGAGACACTTATAAGAACTCATATTGCATGAAACTTGGTTTAGAGTCCTAGAAACCACGTTGTAAGATGTTTCATAAGTTCTTCAAACTAGTACAAAGCTCATTGAGACACCTATAAGCACTCATGTTGCATGACACTTCGTTTAGATTCCTAGAAACGCGTTGTTTGATGTTTCATAAGTTCGTCAAACTAGTACAAAGCTCATTGAGACACTTATAAGCACTCATGTCGCATAAAACTTGGTTTAGAGTCCTAGAAACGCGTTGTTAGATGTTTCATAAGTTCGTAAAACTAGTACAAACTTCATTGAGAAACTTATAAGCACTCATGTTGCATGAAACTTGGTTTAGATTCCTAGAAACACGTTATTAGATGTTTCATAAGTTCGTCAGAGTAGTACAAAGCTCATTGAGACACTTATAAGCACTCATGTTGCATAAAACTTGGTTTAGAGTCCTAGCAACCACATTGTTAGACGTTTCATAAGTTCGTCAAACTTGTACAAAGCTCATTGAGACACTTATAAGCACTCATGTTGCATAAAACTTAGTTTAGAGTCCTAGAAACCGCGTTGTTAGATGTTTCATAAGTTCGTAGAACTTGTACAAAACTCATTGAAACACTTATAAGAACTCATGTTGCATGAAACTTGGTTTAGAGTACCAAAAACCGCGTTGTTAGATGTTTCATAAGTTCGTCAAACTAGTACAAAGCTCATTGAGACACTTATAAGAACTCATGTTGCATGACACTTCGTTTAGAGTCTTAGAAACAACGTTTTAGATGTTTCATAAGTTCGTCAAACTTGTACAAAGCTCACTGAGACACTTATAAGCACATATGTTGTATGACACTTCGTTTAGAGTCTTAGAAACCCCGTTGTTAGATGTTTCATAAGTTCGTCAAACTTGTACAAATCTCATTGAGACACTTATAAGCACTCATGTTGCATACAACTTGGTTTAGAGTCCTAGAAACGCGTTGTTAGATGTTTCATAAGTTCGTCAAACTTGTACAAAGCTCATTGAGACACTTATAAGCACTCATGTTGCATGAAACTTGGTTTAGAGTCCTAGAAACCGCGTTGTAAGATGTTTCATAAGTTCGTCAAACTTGTAAAAAGCTCATTGAGACACTTATAAGCACTCATGTTGCATGAAACTTGGTTTAGAGTCTTAGAAACCGCGTAGTTAGACGTTTCATAAGTTCGTCAAACTTGTACAAAGCTCATTGAGACACTTATAAGCACTCATGTTGCATAAAACTTTGTTTAGAGTCCTAGAAACGCCTTGTTAGATGTTTCATAAGTTCGTCAAACTAGTACAAAGCTCATTTAGACACTTATAAGCACTCATGTTGCATTAAACTTGGTTTAGAGTCCTAGAAACGAGTTGTTAGATGTTTCATAAGTTCGTCAAACTAGTACAAAGCTCATTGATACACTTATAAGCACTCATGTTGCATGAAACTTGGTTTAGAGTCCTAGAAACGAGTTGTTAGATGTTTCATCAGTTCGTCAAACTTGTACAAAGCTCATTGAGACACATATAAGCACTCATGTTGCATGAAACTTGGTTTAGAGTCCTAGAAACCGCGTAGTTAGACGTTTCATAAGTTCGTCAAACTTGTACAAAGCTCATTGAGACAATTATAAGCACTCATGTTGCATAAAACTTGGTTTAGAGTCCTAGAAACGCCATGTTAGATGTTTCATAAGTTCTTCGAACTTGTACAAAGCTCATTGAGATACTTATAAGAACTCATGTTGCATGACCCTTCGTTTAGAGTCTTAGAAACCGCGTTTTAGATGCTTCATAAGTTCGTCAAACTTGTACAAACTCATTGAGACACTTATAAGCACTCATGTTGCATAAAACTTGGTTTAGAGTCCTAGAAACGCGTTGTTAGATGTTTCATAAGTTCGTCAAATGAGTACAAAGGTCATTGAGACACTTATAAGAAATCATGTTGCATGAAACTTAGTTTAGAGTCCTAGAAAAGGCGTTGTTATATGTTTCATAAGTTTCTCAAACTTGTACAAAGCTCATTGAGACACTTATAAGCACTCATGTTGAATGAAACTTGGTTTAGAGTCCAAGAAACGCGTTGTTAGATGTTTCATAAGTTCGTAAAACTTGTACAAATCTCATTGAGACACTTATAAACACTTATGTTGCATGAAACTTGGTTTAGAGTCCTAGAAACGCATTGTTAGACGTTTCATAAGTTCGTCAAAGTAGTACAAAGCTCATTGAGACACTTAAAAGCACTCATGTTGCATGAAACTTGGTTTAGATTCCTAGAAACGAGTTGTTAGACATTTCATAAGTTCGTAAAACTTGTACAAAGCTCATTGAGATACTTGTAAGCACTCATGCTGAATGAAACTTTGTTTAGAGTCCTAGAAACGCGTTGTTAGATGTTTCATAAGTTCGTCAAACTAGTACAAAGCTCATTGAGACACTTATAAGCACTCATGTTGTATGAAACTTGGTTTAGAGTCCTAGAAATGCATTGTTAAATGTTTCATAAGTTCATCAAACTAGTACAAAGCTCATTGAGACACTTATAAGCACTCATGTTACATGAAACTTAGTTCAGAGACCTAGAAACCGCGTTGTTAGATGTTTCATAAGTTCGTCGAACTTGTACAAAGCTCATTGAGACACTTATAAGAACTCATATTGCATGAAACTTGGTTTAGAGTCCTAGAAACCACGTCGTAAGATGTTTCATAAGTTCTTCAAACTAGTACAAAGCTCATTGAGACACGTATAAGCACTCATGTTGCATGACACTTGGTTTAGATTCCTAGAAACGCGTTGTTTGATGTTTCATAAGTTCGTCAAACTAGTACAAAGCTCATTGAGACACTTATAAGCACTCATATCGCATAAAACTTGGTTTAGAGTCCTAGCAACCACATTGTTAGACGTTTCATAAGTTCGTCAAACTTGTACAAAGCTCATTGAGACACTTATAAGCACTCATGTTGCATAAAACTTAGTTTAGAGTCCTAGAAACCGCGTTGTTAGATGTTTCATAAGTTCGTAGAACTTGTACAAAACTCATTGAAACACTTATAAGAACTCATGTTGCATGAAACTTGGTTTAGAGTACGAGAAACCGCGTTGTTAGATGTTTCATAAGTTCGTCAAACTAGTAAAAAGCTCATTGAGACACTTATAAGAACTCATGTTGCATGACACTTCGTTTAGAGTCTTAGAAACAGCGTTTTAGATGTTTCATAAGTTCGTCAAACCTGTACAAAGCTCACTGAGACACTTATAAGCACTCATGTTGCATGACACTTCGTTTAGAGTCTTAGAAACCGCGTTGTTAGATGTTTCATAAGTTCGTCAAACTTGTACAAATCTCATTGAGACACTTATAAGCACTCATGTTGCATACAACTTGGTTTAGAGTCCTAGAAACGCGTTGTTAGATGTTTCATAAGTTCGTCAAACTTGTACAAAGCTCATTGAGACACTTATTGTTAGTTTTAAGAAGATTATATGAGTTTAGAGATTTGTGTTCTTGAGTTCCATGAAGAACATCAAGAACAAGAGAGAGAGAGAGAATAGAGAGAGATTAATCGGAAAAGATTATGTGATATTAGATTAGATTGTTTGTGTCGTTACAACATAGGATAAATATATAAGGAATAGCATCTTAAAATAGCATCATGTGAAGATGCCAAAACCGTCCACATCTTCCTCGGTTCAATGCGCCAAACGTCGCTTTCTCCTCGGTTAGACGCGCATCCTTAGAGCCACCCGTGACTTGTACGGACGGCGTGAACTCCACACGCCCAACGGCTCTTTGGTGTAACGGTAACTTGGTTTCTAGATCCTTCCTTTGTTTCTCTTGTCCTCTTGTAACGGTAACAAAAGAGATAGCTTGGGTCCTTTGCCTTTGACCACAAGCTAGGTCTTTGCCTTGGTGAACGAGTGTGTCCGGGCAAAGCCTTGGTCTCTTTTCAACACTCCCCCGCAAGCTTAGCCTAATGCAATGGCTAAGCTTGGAACCCGCATAACCTTGCCTCGTTAAAACCTTGGTGAGAAAACCACTTGGGATAAAACTCACCTAAGGGAAAAGAGTGCAAGCTTATGCGGTTGGAGACTTAGGCTTTGGTAGCCCGTGTGAGTCCTAGTCTTGGTAGGATGGACTCACAAACCTTCAAGCTTGCTGATTTGGTGAAGATGTCCGCGAGTTGATCTTCACTTTTGGTGTAGCAAGGTAAGATGGTCCCTTTGACCATTTGCTCTCTAACCTTGTGACAATCCACCTCTATGTGCTTGGTCCGTTCATGGAAGACCGAGTTGGTTGCTATGTGGATGGCCGCTTGGTTGTCACAATGCATAGTCATTGGTGCTTCAATCTTGAAACCCAAATCCCCTAGCAAGTTCTTTAGCCACATGAGTTCTTGAGTTAGCTTCCTCATGGCTCTATACTCGGCTTCGGCGGTTGAGCAAGACACTATCTTTTGCTTCTTTGTCTTCCATGTGACAAGGTTGCCTCCAATGAAGGTGCAATACCCGGTGGTTGACCGCCTGTCTTCTAGGTTCCCGGCATAGTCCGCGTCACAATACCCAACAACCTCCGTGCTTTTGTTGCAACCCATCCATATACCCAAGCTTGAAGTTCCCTTAAGGTATCCCAAGATCCTCATGATCATGTTCCAATGATGTTGCTTCGGTCTTTGCATATGTTGGGAGACTTGATTCACGGCAAAGCATAGATCCGGCCTAGTGATGGTAAGGTAGATGAGCTTTCCCACTAGCCGTCTATATAGCATCGGATCTTTGTATGGTTGATCGTCTTCACTACCCTCTTGAATGGTCTTGTAGCCGTCTTCAAGGGGTGTCTTGGCCACCTTGGTACCTGCCATATTGACAACACTTAAAACATCATGGGTGTACTTCCTTTGGGAGAGAAATAGACCTTCCTTTGATCTACAAACTTCAATCCCAAGGAAGTACTTAAGCAAACCGAGATCTTTGATATCAAATTTAGACTTAAGAAAAGACTTGGTTTCTAGAATACCTCCCTTGTTGTTTCCGGAGATGATGATGTCATCTACGTATACAAGTACTACTACTATACCTTCTTGGTTTTGTAGTGTGAAGAGTGTGTGCTCGGCTTGTGATCTCTTGAATCCTCTTGCCATCAATGTTGAGCTAAGCTTGTGGTACCAAGCTCTTGGTGATTGCTTGAGACCGTAGATAGCCTTTCTTAATCTTAAGACTTTCCCGGGGGTAATTTCTACTCCGGGTGGTGGAGTCATGTATACCTCTTCCTCAAGCTTTCCTTGTAGGAAGGCGTTCTTCACATCCATTTGAAAGAGATCCCAAGACAAGTTAGTAGCCAAGGATAGAATGACCCTAACCGTGTGAAGTTTGGCAACCGGTGCAAAGGTATCCAAGTAATCCTCTCCATAGGTTTGGGTGAAGCCTCTTGCCACAAGTCTTGCCTTGTACCTTTCAATATCCCCATTGCTTAGGTACTTGATGGTGAACACGTATCTAGAGCTCACAGTCTTCTTGCCCTTGGGAAGATCAATTTCATAGAAGGTTTCATTGTCTTCCATTGCCTTGTTCTCGGCTCTAACCGCATTGATCCACACTTCTTCCTTCATTGCTTCTTCATATGTCCTTGGTATCACATGTTGATCCATGGCGGTAAGGAAGGCTCGGTGTTCCTTGGGAATTCTAGCAAGAGAGCATGTTGCTTGAGTAGGATGGGCCACCGCCTTGCTATTGTAGTAGACCCTTGTGTTTACCCAATTAGATGGATGCTTCTTTACCCTAGTGCTTCTCCTTAGAGTCGGCTCCGTTTGAATACTAGTCGGCTCCGGTGGTACACTTCCTCCTTGACCCACTTCTTGATCATGATCATCTTGAGCATGTCCTTGGTCTTCTTGTGGTGTAGTTTGTTGGTGAGCATTTGATTCTCCCCCGGACTCATTAGACTCTTGAGGTTCGGAGTTGGCTTGCTCATTTATGTTCTCCCCCTCATGATCAAGAGGAGTGGGTTGTTGATTTGGTATGTCTTGGCTTGGCTCTTCTTCAAAGTTCATGCCAAGATTCTTCATTAGGTTCCTTAGGCTTGTGGCTCTATCCGTGACTTTCTCGGGTAAGTCCTTCACACTATCCCAATTCTTGTCTTCATAGAAGCTTTTGCCTTCAAGGAACTTGACGTCTCTTGAGACTATGACCCTTCTTGTCTCGGGTACATAACATTTGTATCCTTTTTGTGTGTTGGAGTAGCCTATGAACATGGCCTTGATGCTCTTTGCTTCAAGTTTGTTCCTTTGTTCACTAGGCACAAAAACAAAACACACACAACCAAAAACTCTTAGATGGTTAAGAATAGGCTTACTTTTATTCAAAACTTGAAAGGGAGATTGGTTGTTTAAGATTTGAGTAGGGGTTCGGTTGATGAGATAACACGCGGTTAAAACACCATCCGACCAAAACCGTTTTGGGATGTTCATGTGGAACATCATTGACCGTGTGACCTCCATGAGATGCCTATTCTTCCTCTCGGCCATACCGTTTTGTTGCGGTGTATATGGACATGTGGTTTGGTGAAGAATCCCATGGTTGGCTATGTGTTCTTTGAATGCTCGGCTTGTGTACTCCCCCCATTATCCGACCTAAAGGTTTTAATCTTAGCATTGTAATGGTTAGTCACATAGTTTTGAAAGTTTTTAAAAGCCTCTAATACCCTATCTTTAGTTTGTAAAAGTGTAACCCAAGTGTATTTAGAGCTTTCATCTATAAATGTGACAAAATAAGCTTGATTATCCCTAGATTTGCAAGGGGAGGACCAAACATCCGAATGAATCAATTCAAAAGGTTTGTAACACATTTTGGATTTTGAAAATACGGTTCTACAATGTTTGCCTAAAATGCAAGCCTCACAAGTTTGATGATCAAAAACAACATTAGGGAAAATAGTTTTTAAAGCATTCAAATGAGGATGACCAAGTCTAAAATGCCAAATAACATTGTTAACTTCGGCTATAACCGATTTAAAAACATGACAAAGAGAAGTAGAAGTAGAGATAGAGTTTTTGAAATCAAATTCTTCAAGAACATAAAGGTCCCCTCTTGTGACCCCTTTTCCAATGACCTTCTCACTCTTAATATCCTGAAAAATCACATCATTAGGACTGAAAATAACCTTGCAATTCAAATCACAAGCAATGCGTTTAACGGATATAAGATTGGAAGTGAAACTAGGCATGTAAAGAGCTTGAGAATCACTATCAAACAACTTAAGATTTCCTAACCCTTCTATAGGAATTTCACTCCCATTTGCAATAATGACATTACCTAAAGCCGGTTTAACATTACTAATTAAATCCAAGTTACTAATCATATGATGAGAAGCACCCGAATCAACAATAATAGGCTTATATGGTTTAATGTCTATGTTTTGAGCACTAAGAGAGTAATAGGGTGAAATACCGGAGCCCTTAAGGGCTTTGATGAGTGCGTCAAGGTCCGACTTCCTCACGAACTCGTCCATGTATGGGACAATGGCCGAAGACTCCTCTTCCTTGCCATGGTTTGGTCCGCTTGTACTTGGTATGCTAGCCGAGTCATCGTGAGAGTAATTGGCCTTGGCGTCCTTGAACTTGGCCGGCTTGAGACTAGGGTGTAGGATCCAACACTTCTCCTTGTTGTGGCCTTTCTTCTTGCAATGCTCACATGTCAAGGCTCTCCTTTCTTCATATGTCTTGGAAGACGGTTTAAACGCCACCTTGTTCGCGGTCACAAGTTCCTTCTTGCCATCAAAGAGCTCGATGGAACCTTGTTCTCTTTGGAGTTGTGCACACACTTCTTCAAGGTTTGGTAGAGTATCGGCTCGGAGAAGATGCTTGGTGATCTCCTTGTAGCTGCCGTTGAGGGTAAGAAGCAAGCCAAAGACTTTGTCTTGCTCTCTTCGTTCGTTTAACACTTTAGGATCCACGGTGCTTGGGCGAAGCATTTCTAACTCTGCCCAAAGTGACCTAAACTTCCCAAAGTGTTTAGTGAACTCGGTGTCTTCTTGGTTTAGGTCACTAATGGCCTTCTTGACTTCATAAACTCGGCTAAGGTTTGAGATGTTGCCGTAGACGGTTTGGAGAGTGTCCCATAGCTCCTTGGCGTTTTCGCAATAGGAGTAAGCCTCCAAGATGGACGGCTCAAGGGATCCTTGGATGATTCCAAGTACCTTTTGGTCTAGTTGGAACCACTTCTCATCGTCGGTTGTGAGTTCGTTGTTGAACTCAATAGGAGCGTCTTGCCGAGTGAGTATATGGTTCCAATAGCCGCGGCCACAAAGGGCTATCTTCATGGTTCTTGCCCATAGAAGGTAGTTGATGCCTTTGAGAGTAACCGGACAAAGTGCCTTCTTGGATTCTTTGTCTTCCATGGTTGTGTTGAATGAGGTTTGAAATAACTCGTTTTTGAAATTTCAGATCTAGAAATTTGAACCGAGAAATTTGAAACCGAGAGTATCGAGAATGGTCGGTGTCGGGATTTGTCGGTATCGAGACTTGTCGGTATCGAGACTGGTCGGTATCGAGAAAAGATCTTGTCGAGAGTAGTCGAGAAAAGTGGCCGGGAAAACAAGACTCTTGCCGAGAAAACTTTGTCGAGAAAACCTTGTCGAGAGTTTGTCGAGAGTTTGTCGAGGTTTGAGAGTTTGTCGAGGCTTGTCGAGAGTCTACAGTAACCGTATCGAGAGTGCACAGTAACCGTATCGAGGTTTGTCGAGAGTACCGAGAATCGTCGGTACCGAGAGTAGCCGAGAGTAAGCGAGAGTAGATTTAGCGGAAGCAGATTAGGTTCCGAGCAAGGTTGCTCGATACCATGTTAGTTTTAAGAAGATTATATGAGTTTAGAGATTTGTGTTCTTGAGTTCCATGAAGAACATCAAGAACAAGAGAGAGAGAGAGAATAGAGAGAGATTAATCGGAAAAGATTATGTGATATTAGATTAGATTGTTTGTGTCGTTACAACATAGGATAAATATATAAGGAATAGCATCTTAAAATAGCATCATGTGAAGATGCCAAAACCGTCCACATCTTCCTCGGTTCAATGCGCCAAACGTCGCTTTCTCCTCGGTTAGACGCGCATCCTTAGAGCCACCCGTGACTTGTACGGACGGCGTGAACTCCACACGCCCAACGGCTCTTTGGTGTAACGGTAACTTGGTTTCTAGATCCTTCCTTTGTTTCTCTTGTCCTCTTGTAACGGTAACAAAAGAGATAGCTTGGGTCCTTTGCCTTTGACCACAAGCTAGGTCTTTGCCTTGGTGAACGAGTGTGTCCGGGCAAAGCCTTGGTCTCTTTTCAACACTTATAAGCACTCATGTTGCATGAAACTTGGTTTAGAGTCCTAGAAACCGAGTTGTAAGATGTTTCATAAGTTCGTCAAACTTGTACAAAGCTCATTGAGAAACTTATAAGCACTCATGTTGCATGAAACTTGGTTAAGAGTCCTAGAAACCGCGTAGTTAGACGTTTCATAAGTTCGTCAAACTTGTACAAAGCTGATTGAGACACTTATAAGCACTCATGTTGCATAAAACTTGGTTTAGAGTCCTAGAAACGCCTTGTTAGATGTTTCATAAGTTCGTCAAACTAGTACAAAGCTCATTTAGACACTTATAAGCACTCTTGTTGCATGAAACTTGGTTTAGAGTCCTAGAAACGAGTTGTTAGATGTTTCATAAGTTCGTCAAACTACAAAGCTCATTGATACACTTATAAGCACTCATGTGGCATGAAACTTGGTTTAGAGTCCTAGAAACGAGTTGTTAGATGTTTCATCAGTTCGTCAAACTTGTACAAAGCTCATTGAGACACATATAAGCACTCATGTTGCATGAAACTTGGTTTAGAGTCCTAGAAACCGCGTAGTTAGACGTTTCATAAGTTCGTCAAACTTGTACAAAGCTCATTGAGACACTTATAAGCACTCATGTTTCATAAAACTTGGTTTAGAGTCCTAGAAACGCCATGTTAGATGTTTCATAAGTTCGTCGAACTTGTACAAAGCTCATTGAGATACTTATAAGAACTCATGTTGCATGACCCTTCATTTAGAGTCTTAGAAACCGCGTTTTAGATGCTTCATAAGTTCGTCAAACTTGTACAAAGCTCATTGAGACACTTATAAGCACTCATGTTGCATAAAACTTGGTTTAGAGTCCTAGAAACGTGTTGTTAGATGTTTCATAAGTTCGTCAAACAAGTACAATGGTCATTGAGACACTTATAAGCACTCATGTTGCATGAAACTTAGTTTAGAGTCCTAGAAAACGCGTTGTTAGATGTTTCATAAGTTTCTCAAACTTGTACAACACTCATTGAGACACTTATAAGCACTCATGTTGCATGAAACTTGGTTTAGAGTCCTAGAAACCGCGTTGTAAGATGTTTCATAAGTTCGTCAAACTAGTACAAAGCTCATTGAGACACTTATAAGCACTCATGTTGCATGAAACTTGGTTTAGAGTCCTAGAAATTGCGTTGTTAGATGTTTCATAAGTTCGTCAAAATAGAACAAAGCTCATTGAGACACTTATAAGCACTCATGTTGCATGAAACTTGGTTTAGATTCCTAGAAACCGCGTTGTTAGATGTTTCATAAGTTCGTCAAAGTTGTACAAAGCTCATTGAGACACTTATAAGCACTCATGTTGAATGAAACTTGGTTTAGAGTCCAAGAAACGCGTTGTTAGATGTTTCATAAGTTCGTAAAACTTGTACAAAGCTCATTGAGACACTTATAAACACTCATGTTGCATGAAACTTGGTTTAGAGTCCTAGAAACGCATTGTTAGACGTTTCATAAGTTCGTCAAACGAGTACAAAGCTCATTGAGACACTTAAAAGCACTCATGTTGCATGAAACTTGGTTTAGATTCCTAGAAACGAGTTGTTAGACATTTCATAAGTTCGTAAAACTTGTACAAAGCTCATTGAGATACTTGTTGTTAAGACTAATACCATCCATCAAGGTATTTAGTCCGGTTCAAAGGTTACAAGACTTGGAGTTCAAGGTTAGCTCGTAAAGGCAAACACAAGACGTATAAGGATATTACAAGAGGTAACCATGAAGAAGCAGAGGAAGACGAGTGGAAATGAAGGCTCGTCTAAGCATTTCCACGAGTGTCAAAAATTTACCGTACCGCGGTACATAGGGCGCTCGATAAGAATTACCGGCGCCCGATAGTTACCTTACCGC
This sequence comes from Cochlearia excelsa, assembly GCA_963556525.1. NCBI lineage: Eukaryota > Viridiplantae > Streptophyta > Magnoliopsida > Brassicales > Brassicaceae > Cochlearia > Cochlearia excelsa. The sequence continues at coordinate 28,334,390 of OY748327.1, read as the reverse complement.
AGTACGGAAGACGCTCGATAAAATGCGCTTCCCCGCGGACGGCGCAAGTTTATCCGGTCAACGTTATACCCGTCTTCTTCTTATCCGTTAACGGCTAGTTTGTTGCCTTTATATTACTTTACCTTGCACATTTTTTAACAACAAGTTTTATGAATCTTTTACAATGAAAGTCGATTAAAACCTCTATTCTCTCTATTCTCTCTATTCTCTATTTCTATTCTCAAGAACACATAAGAACACCGAATACAAATCTACAAAATTCTTTCTTCCTATTCGGCTAAATCTCTCTTATTCTAACATGGTATCAGAGCAATATTGCTCTTGAACCGACTCTTAGCTTCCGCAAATCTCCACTTCATAATCTTTCATCCTAAAATCTTCTCTTTTGGTCTTGTTCTTCGCGTTTTTCATCAAAAGTTTCAACTTTCTTCTTTTCCGTGGAGATTTCTCAAAAAGTCCAAAACTTTCTCGTTTCTTAGCTTTGGATCTTATAGATCTGAAGTTTCTCCATCTTAAACTTGAATCCAAACCCAAAGATTCAAGCTTTTCTCTCTCCGTTAAGTCTAAATCCCATAAAGTTGTTATCTTTATCTCGGATTTTCCTTAAAGCTTCAAGCTTTCTTGTGTTGGAGGTTAGATCTATCAAAGATCCGAGCTTTTCTACACTAATACTCTCTGTTTTCTCTTGATTCAAGCAGAAAAACACCATCTTTACCATGGAAGATAAGGAACACTCTAAGAAGATTCTTTGTCCGGTAACGTTGAAAGGTATTAATTACCTTCTGTGGGCAAGGACCGTGAAGATCGCCTTATGTGGTCGTGGTCTTTGGAACCATATTCTCAAATCTCAAGAGGCGATCTCGGACTCTACTCTCACGGAAGGCGATTCTTTCACTACCGAGGGTAAGTGGTTTCAAGAAGATCAGAAGGTCTTAGGGATCATTCAAGGATCTCTTGATCCGGCTATCCTTGAGGCTTACTCCTACTGTGAAAGCGCCAAAGACTTATGGGACACGCTTCAAACGGTATATGGCAACATATCCAATCTTAGCCGGGTCTATGAGGTGAAGAAGGCGATAAATGATCTTAATCAAGAAGACATGGAACTCACCAAGCATTTTGGAAGGTTTAGGAGCTTGTGGGCAGAGCTGGAAATGTTGCGGCCAAGTACCATTGATCCAAAAGTTCTCAATGAAAGGAGGGAGCAAGACAAAGTCTTTGTCTTGTTGCTCACGCTGAATGGTAGCTACAAGGATGTTATCAAGCATCTTTTGAGATCTGACAAGCTTCCCAATCTTGAAGAAGTGTGTGCTCAGCTGCAAAGAGAGCAAGGATCCATAGAACTCTTTGGCAACAAGAAGGAGCTGGTCACTGCCAATAAGGTTGCTTACAAGCTAACCGCCAAGTCATATGAAGACAGGAGGAGTCTGTTGTGTGATCACTGCAAGAAGAAGGGGCATTCCAAGGAGAAATGTTGGATCCTGAATCCACATCTCAAGCCGGCCAAGTTCAAAGATGCAAAGGCCAACTTCTCCAACGATGATGCAACCGGTCCAAGCAGCTCCAGCACAATGAGTCTCAAGGATAAGGAGGATGAATCCACAGCTATGGTGCCTTACACGGATGAGTATGTGAGGAAGTCTGATCTAGATGCACTCATTAAAGCCCTTAAGGGCTCTGGTATTGACTCCTTTTACTCCCTTAGTGCTCATAACATTGAAAAACCTATTAGGCCTATTATTATTGATTCAGGAGCATCTCATCACATGATTAGCAACAAGAACCTGATTAGTAATGTTAAGCCTACTCTAGGAAATGTTATCATTGCTAATGGTAGTAGGATTCCTGTAAAAGGTCTAGGTAGTCTTAGAGTGTTTAATAGAGAATCCCAAGCTTTATATATGCCTAGCTTTACCTCCAATTTGATTTCTGTTAAACGGATTGCTTGTGATTTAAATTGCAATGTGATTTTCAGTCCTAATGAAGTTATCTTTCAGGATATTGAAAGTAAGGAAGTAATTGGAAAGGGAACTACCAGGGGAGACCTCTACATGTTAATTTTAGGAGAGTATAAACGAGATTTGAGAGTTTATGTTCTTGAGTTCATGAAGAACATCAAGAACAAGAGAGAGAGAATAGAGAGAGAGAGAGTTTAATCGGAAAAGAGTATGTGAGATTAATTGATTTTTGTGTTGTTACAAGACAATATAAATACAAGAGATATCGCCTAAAATATCATCTAAAGTATATGCTAAAACCGTCCACATCTTCCTTGGTTAGCCGCGCCAAACGTCGCTCTCACCCTTGGAGTCGCGCCTCCTTAAGAAGACCCGTGATCGTACGGACAGTGTGGACTACACGCTCCTTAAGTCAACATGTGACTTGTACGGACGGCGTGTGATGCACTTGCCCAACGGCTCTTTTGTTTCTTTGTCTTCTTTGTAACGGTAACAAGAGATAGCTTGTGTCCTTTGCCTTTGACCACAAGCTAGGTCTTTGCCTTGGTGAACAGGTGTGTCCGGGCAAAGCCTTGGTCTCTTTTTTAACACTCCCCCGCAAGCTTAGCCTAATGCAATGGCTAAGCTTAGAACCCGCATAACCTTGCCTCGTTAAAAACCTTGGTGAGAAAACCACTTGGGATAAAACTCACCTAAGGGAAAAGAGTACAAGCTTATACGGTTGGAGACTTAGGCTTTGGTAGGATGGACTCACAAACCTTCAAGCTTGCTGATTTGGTGAAGATGTCCGCAAGTTGGTCTTCACTTTTGGTGTAGCACGGTAAGATGGTCCCTTTGACCATTTGCTCTCTAACCTTGTGACAATCCACCTCTATGTGCTTGGTCCGTTCATGGAAGACCGAGTTGGTTGCTATGTGGATGGCCGCTTGGTTATCACAATGCATGGTCATTGGTGCTTCAATCTTGAAACCCAAATCCCCTAGCAAGTTCTTTAGCCACATGAGTTCTTGAGTTAGCTTCCTCATGGCTCTATACTCGGCTTAGAGTCCTAGAAACCGCGTTGTTAGATGTTTCATAAGTTCGTTAAACCATTACAAAGTTCATTGAGACACTTATAAGCACTCATGTTGCATGAAACTTCGTTTAGAGTCCTAGAAACCGCGTTGTTAGATGTTTCATAAGTTCGTCAAACTAGTACAAAGCTCATTGAGACACATATAAGCACTTATGTTGCATGAAACTTGGTTTAGAGTCCTAGAAACCGCGTTGTTAGCTGTTTCATATGTTCGTCAAACTTGTACAAAGCTCATTGAGACACTTATAAGCACTCATGTTGCATGAAACTTGGTTTAGAGTCCTAGAAACGCGTTGTTAGACGTTTCATAAGTTCGTCAAACTAGTACAAAGCTCATTGAGACACTTATAAGCACTCATGTTGCATTAAACTTGGTTTAGAGTCCTAGAAACGTGTTGTTAGATGTTTCATAAGTTCGTCAAACTTGTACAAAGCCCATTGAGACACTTATAAGCACTCATGTTGTATGAAACTTGGTTTAGAGTCCTAGAAACCGCGTTGTTAGATGTTTCATAAGTTCGTCAAACTAGTACAAAGCTCATTAAGACACTTATAAGCACTCATGTTGCATGAAACTTCGTTTAGAATATTAGAAACCGCGTTGTTAGATGTATCATAAGTTCTTCAAACTAGTACAAAGCTCATTGAGACACTTATAAGCACTCATGTTGCATGAAACTTGGTTTAGAGTCCTAGAAACGCGTTGTTAGATGTTTCATAAGTTCGTAAAACTTGTACAAAGCTCATTGAGACACTTTTAAGTATTCATGTTGCATGAAACTTGATTTAGAGTCCTAGAAACCGCGTTGTTAGATGTTTCATAAGTTCCTCAAACTAGTACAAAGCTCATTGACTTATAAGTACTCATGTTGCATGAAACTTGGTTTAGAGTCCTAGAAACGCGTTGTTAGATGTTTCATAAGTTTGTAAAACTAGTACAAAGCTCATTGAGACATTTATAAGCACTCATGTTGCATGAAACTTCGTTAGAGTCTTAGAAACCGCGTTGTTAGATGTTTCATAAGTTCGTCAAACTCGTACAAAGCTCATTGAGACACATATAAGAACTCATGTTGCATGAAACTTGGTTTAGAGTCCTAGAAACGCGTTGTTAGATGTTTCATAAGTTCGTCAAAGTAGTACAAAGCTCATTGAGACACTTATAAGCACTCATGTTGAATGAAACTTGGTTTAGAGTCCAAGAAACGCGTTGTTAGATGTTTCATAAGTTCGTAAAACTTGTACAAAGTTCATTGAGACAATTATAAACACTTATGTTGCATGAAACTTGGTTTAGAGTCCTAGAAACGCATTGTTAGACGTTTCATAAGTTCGTCAAACTAGTACAAAGCTCATTGAGACACTTAAAAGCACTCATGTTGCATGAAACTTGGTTTAGATTCCTAGAAACGAGTTGTTTGACATTTCATAAGTTCGTAAAACTTGTACAAAGCTCATTGAGATACTTGTAAGCACTCATGCTGAATGAAACTTTGTTTAGAGTCCTAGAAACGCGTTGTTAGATGTTTCATAAGTTCGTCAAACTAGTACAAAGCTCATTGAGACACTTATAAGCACTCATGTTGTATGAAACTTGGTTTAGAGTCCTAGAAATGCATTGTTAAATGTTTCATAAGTTCGTCAAACTAGTACAAAGCTCATTGAGACACTTATAAGCACTCATGTTGCATGAAACTTGGTTTAGAGTCCTAGAAACGCGTTGTTAGATGTTTCATAAGTTCGAAAAAACTTGTACAAAGCTCATTGAGACACTTATAAGCACTCATGTTGTATGAAACTTGGTTTAGAGTCCTAGAAACCGCGTTGTTAGATGTTTCATAAGTTCGTCAATCTTGTACAAAGCTCATTGAGACGCTTATAAGCACTCATGTTGCATGAAACTTGGTTTAGAGTCCTAGAAACCGCGTTGTTAGATGTTTCATAAGGTCGTCAAACTTGTACAAAGCTTATTGAGACACTTATAAGTACTCATTTTGCATGAAACTTGGCTTAGAGTCCTAGAAACCGCGTTGTTAGATGTTTCATAAGTTCGTCAAACCATTACAAAGCTCATTGAGACACTTATAAGCACTCATGTTGCATGAAACTTCGTTTAGAGTCCTAGAAACCGCGTTGTTGGATGTTTCATAAGTTCGTCAAACTAGTACAAAGCTCATTGAGACACATATAAGCACTTATGTTGCATGAAACTTGGTTTAGAGTCCTAGAAACCGCGTTGTTAGCTGTTTCATATGTTCCTCAAACTTGTACAAAGCTCATTGAGACACTTATAAGCACTCATGTTGCATGAAACTTGGTTTAGAGTCCTAGAAACGCGTTGTTAGACGTTTCATAAGTTCGTCAAACTAGTACAAAGCTCATTGAGACACTTATAAGCACTCATGTTGCATTAAACTTGGTTTAGAGTCCTAAAAACGCGTTGTTAGATGTTTCATAAGTTCGTCAAACTTGTACAAAGCCCATTGAGACACTTATAAGCACTCATGTTGTATGAAACTTGGTTTAGAGTCCTAGAAACCGCGTTGTTAGATGTTTCATATGTTCGTCAAACTAGTACAAAGTCATTGAGACACTTATAAGCACTCATGTTGCATGAAACTTGGTTTAGAATCTTAGAAACCGCGTTGTTAGATGTTTCATAAGTTCTTCAAACTAGTACAAAGCTCATTGAGACACTTATAAGCACTCATGTTGCATGAAACTTGGTTTAGAGTCCTAGAAACGCGTTGTTAGATGTTTCATAAGTTCGTAAAACTTGTACAAAGCTCATTGAGACACTTTTAAGTACTCATGTTGCATGAAACTTTGTTTAGAGTCCTAGAAACCGCGTTGTTAGATGTTTCATAAGTTCGTCAAACTTGTACAAAGCCCATTGAGAAACTTATAAGCACTCATGTTGTATGAAACTTGGTTTAGATTCCTAGAAACCGCGTTGTTAGATGTTTCATAAGTTCTTCAAACTAGTACAAAGCTCATTGAGACACTTATAAGCACTCATGTTGCATGAAACTTGGTTTAGAGTCCTAGAAACGCGTTGTTAGATGTTTCATAAGTTCGTAAAACTTGTACAAAGCTCATTGAGACACTTTTAAGTACTCATGTTGCTTGAAACTTGGTTTAGAGTCCTAGAAGCCGCGTTGTTAGATGTTTCATAAGTTCGTCAAACTAGTACAAAGCTCATTGACTTATAAGTACTCATGTTGCATGAAACTTGGTTTAGAGTCCTAGAAACGCGTTGTTAGATGTTTCATAAGACCATCTCCAATGTATTTCCCTATTCACTATCTCTAAAATAGAGGAACTCTATAATAGAGGTGCATTTTCCTCTATTCTTCTCCAATGTATTTCTCTATCTCTATCTCTATAAAAGAATATCCTATAAAAGATTCTATTTACATTTTACTATAACACCTTTTATTTATAAAAGTTGCAAATTAACCCAATTAAGTTTAATTTTCGCAAGATATTCATAAAATTATTATATTATTTAAGTTTATAACTTTATTATAAAAAATAGTACATTACCCAATACAAAAATATTATAGCTTATTTAACTATCACTGCTAGAGTATTTTTCCCTTAAATGATCGATTATGTCTTATTATAAAACTTTATATGATTTATCTTTTATAAATAATAATTTCAATTTTGAGTTAATATTTATAATTTATTTGTAATTATAATAACAATATTTAAATGATTATTTTGAAAATTAAAACAATTTTGATTTTAAAACATAAAAGAAAATGACAATTTTATATATTTTAGTTATAATTAATATAAAAGAGAAAGTAAAGGACTATTATGCAATTAAAAAAGTATGTCTCTATTTATAGAGGAAAAGATAACATTCCTCTATAGCAATCTCTATTTTAGAGGAAGAAATAGAGATGGGTTGGAGCAAATGTTGGTCAATAATAGAGATTAAAGGTAAATATAGAGGTGGGTTGGAGATGCTCTAAGTTTGTCAAACTAGTACAAAGCTCATTGAGACATTTATAAGCACTCATGTTGCATGAAACTTCGTTAGAGTCTTAGAAACCGCGTTGTTAGATGTTTCATAAGTTCGTCAAACTCGTACAAAGCTCATTGAGAAACATATAAGAACTCATGTTGCATGAAACTTGGTTTAGAGTCCTAGAAACGCGTTGTTAGATGTTTCATAAGTTTGTCAAACTAGTACAAAGCTCATTGAGACATTTATAAGCACTCATGTTGCATGAAACTTGGTTTAGAGTCCTAGAAACCGCGTTGTTAGCTGTTTCATATGTTCCTCAAACTTGTACAAAGCTCATTGAGACACTTATAAGCACTCATGTTGCATGAAACTTGGTTTAGAGTCCTAGAAACGCGTTGTTAGACGTTTCATAAGTTCGTCAAACTAGTACAAAGCTCATTGAGACACTTATAAGCACTCATGTTGCATTAAACATGGTTTAGAGTCCTAAAAACGCGTTGTTAGATGTTTCATAAGTTCGTCAAACTTGTACAAAGCCCATTGAGACACTTATAAGCACTCATGTTGTATGAAACTTGGTTTAGAGTCCTAGAAACCGCGTTGTTAGATGTTTCATATGTTCGTCAAACTAGTACAAAGCTCATTGAGACACTTATAAGCACTCATGTTGCATGAAACTTGGTTTAGAATCTTAGAAACCGCGTTGTTAGATGTTTCATAAGTTCTTCAAACTAGTACAAAGCTCATTGAGACACTTATAAGCACTCATGTTGCATGAAACTTGGTTTAGAGTCCTAGAAACGCGTTGTTAGATGTTTCATAAGTTCGTAAAACTTGTACAAAGCTCATTGAGACACTTTTAAGTACTCATGTTGCATGAAACTTTGTTTAGAGTCCTAGAAACCGCGTTGTTAGATGTTTCATAAGTTCGTCAAACTTGTACAAAGCCCATTGAGAAACTTATAAGCACTCATGTTGTATGAAACTTGGTTTAGAGTCCTAGAAACCGCGTTGTTAGATGTTTCATAAGTTCTTCAAACTAGTACAAAGTTCATTGAGACACTTATAAGCACTCATGTTGCATGAAACTTGGTTTAGAGTCCTAGAAACGCGTTGTTAGATGTTTCATAAGTTCGTAAAACTTGTACAAAGCTCATTGAGACACTTTTAAGTACTCATGTTGCTTGAAACTTGGTTTAGAGTCCTAGAAGCCGCGTTGTTAGATGTTTCATAAGTTCGTCAAACTAGTACAAAGCTCATTGACTTATAAGTACTCATGTTGCATGAAACTTGGTTTAGAGTCCTAGAAACGCGTTGTTAGATGTTTCATAAGACCATCTCCAATGTATTTCCCTATTCACTATCTCTAAAATAGAGGAACTCTATAATAGAGGTGCATTTTCCTCTATTCTTCTCCAATGTATTTCTCTATCTCTATCTCTATAAAAGAATATCCTATAAAAGATTCTATTTACATTTTACTATAACACCTTTTATTTATAAAAGTTGCAAATTAACCCAATTAAGTTTAATTTTCGCAAGATATTCATAAAATTATTATATTATTTAAGTTTATAACTTTATTATAAAAAATAGTACATTACCCAATACAAAAATATTATAGCTTATTTAACTATCACCGCTAGAGTATTTTTCCCTTAAATGATCGATTATGTCTTATTATAAAACTTTATATGATTTATCTTTTATAAATAATAATTTCAATTTTGAGTTAATATTTATAATTTATTTGTAATTATAATAACAATATTTAAATGATTATTTTGAAAATTAAAACAATTTTGATTTTAAAACATAAAAGAAAATGACAATTTTATATATCTTAGTTATAATTAATATAAAAGAGAAAGTAAAGGACTAGTATGCAATTAAAAAAGTATGTCTCTATTTATAGAGGAAAAGATAACATTCCTCTATAGCAATCTCTATTTTAGAGGAAGAAATAGAGATGGGTTGGAGCAAATGTTGGTCAATAATAGAGATTAAAGGTAAATATAGAGGTGGGTTGGAGATGCTCTAAGTTTGTCAAACTAGTACAAAGCTCATTGAGACATTTATAAGCACTCATGTTGCATGAAACTTCGTTAGAGTCTTAGAAACCGCGTTGTTAGATGTTTCATAAGTTCGTCAAACTCGTACAAAGCTCATTGAGACACATATAAGAACTCATGTTGCATGAAACTTGGTTTAGAGTCCTAGAAACGCGTTGTTAGATGTTTCATAAGTTTGTCAAACTAGTACAAAGCTCATTGAGATATTTATAAGCACTCATGTTGCATGAAACTTGGTTTAGAGTCCTAGAAACCGCGTTGTTAGTTGTTTCATATGTTCCTCAAACTTTACAAAGCTCATTGAGACACTTATAAGCACTCATGTTGCATGAAACTTGGTTTAGAGTCCTAGAAACGCGTTGTTAGACGTTTCATAAGTTCGTCAAACTAGTACAAAGCTCATTGAGACACTTATAAGCACTCATGTTGCATTAAACTTGGTTTAGAGTCCTAAAAACGCGTTGTTAGATGTTTCATAAGTTCGTCAAACTTGTACAAAGCCCATTGAGACACATATAAGAACTCATGTTGCATGAAACTTGGTTTAGAGTCCTAGAAACGCGTTGTTAGATGTTTCATAAGTTTGTCAAACTAGTACAAAGCTCATTGAGACATTTATAAGCACTCATGTTGCATGAAACCTTGTTTAGAGTCCTAGAAATCGCGTTGTTAGCTGTTTCATATGTTCCTCAAACTTGTACAAAGCTCATTGAGACACTTATAAGCACTCATGTTGCATGAAACTTGGTTTAGAGTCCTAGAAACGCGTTGTTAGACGTTTCATAAGTTCGTCAAACTAGTACAAAGCTCATTGAGACACTTATAAGCACTCATGTTGCATTAAACTTGGTTTAGAGTCCTAAAAACGCGTTGTTAGATGTTTCATAAGTTCGTCAAACTTGTACAAAGCCCATTGAGACACTTATAAGCACTCATGTTGTATGAAACTTGGTTTAGAGTCCTAGAAACCGCGTTGTTAGATGTTTCATATGTTCGTCAAACTAGTACAAAGCTCATTGAGACACTTATAAGCACTCATGTTGCATGAAACTTGGTTTAGAATCTTAGAAACCGCGTTGTTAGATGTTTCATAAGTTCTTCAAACTAGTACAAAGCTCATTGAGACACTTATAAGCACTCATGTTGCATGAAACTTGGTTTAGAGTCCTAGAAACGCGTTGTTAGATGTTTCATAAGTTCGTAAAACTTGTACAAAGCTCATTGAGACACTTTTAAGTACTCATGTTGCATGAAACTTTGTTTAGAGTCCTAGAAACCGCGTTGTTAGATGTTTCATAAGTTCGTCAAACTTGTACAAAGCCCATTGAGAAACTTATAAGCACTCATGTTGTATGAAACTTGGTTTAGAGTCCTAGAAACCGCGTTGTTAGATGTTTCATAAGTTCTTCAAACTAGTACAAAGTTCATTGAGACACTTATAAGCACTCATGTTGCATGAAACTTGGTTTAGAGTCCTAGAAACGCGTTGTTAGATGTTTCATAAGTTCGTAAAACTTGTACAAAGCTCATTGAGACACTTTTAAGTACTCATGTTGCTTGAAACTTGGTTTAGAGTCCTAGAAGCCGCGTTGTTAGATGTTTCATAAGTTCGTCAAACTAGTACAAAGCTCATTGACTTATAAGTACTCATGTTGCATGAAACTTGGTTTAGAGTCCTAGAAACAAGTTGTTAGATGTTTCATAAGACCATCTCCAATGTATTTCCCTATTCACTATCTCTAAAATAGAGGAACTCTATAATAGAGGTGCATTTTCCTCTATTCTTCTCCAATGTATTTCTCTATCTCTATCTCTATAAAAGAATATCCTATAAAAGATTCTATTTACATTTTACTATAACACCTTTTATTTATAAAAGTTGCAAATTAACCCAATTAAGTTTAATTTTCGCAAGATATTCATAAAATTATTATATTATTTAAGTTTATAACTTTATTATAAAAAATAGTACATTACCCAATACAAAAATATTATAGCTTATTTAACTATCACCGCTAGAGTATTTTTCCCTTAAATGATCGATTATGTCTTATTATAAAACTTTATATGATTTATCTTTTATAAATAATAATTTCAATTTTGAGTTAATATTTATAATTTATTTGTAATTATAATAACAATATTTAAATGATTATTTTGAAAATTAAAACAATTTTGATTTTAAAACATAAAAGAAAATGACAATTTTATATATCTTAGTTATAATTAATATAAAAGAGAAAGTAAAGGACTAGTATGCAATTAAAAAAGTATGTCTCTATTTATAGAGGAAAAGATAACATTCCTCTATAGCAATCTCTATTTTAGAGGAAGAAATAGAGATGGGTTGGAGCAAATGTTGGTCAATAATAGAGATTAAAGGTAAATATAGAGGTGGGTTGGAGATGCTCTAAGTTTGTCAAACTAGTACAAAGCTCATTGAGACATTTATAAGCACTCATGTTGCATGAAACTTCGTTAGAGTCTTAGAAACCGCGTTGTTAGATGTTTCATAAGTTCGTCAAACTCGTACAAAGCTCATTGAGACACATATAAGAACTCATGTTGCATGAAACTTGGTTTAGAGTCCTAGAAACGCGTTGTTAGATGTTTCATAAGTTTGTCAAACTAGTACAAAGCTCATTGAGATATTTATAAGCACTCATGTTGCATGAAACTTGGTTGAGAGTCCTAGAAATCGCGTTGTTAGTTGTTTCATATGTTCCTCAAACTTTACAAAGCTCATTGAGACACTTATAAGCACTCATGTTGCATGAAACTTGGTTTAGAGTCCTAGAAACGCGTTGTTAGACGTTTCATAAGTTCGTCAAACTAGTACAAAGCTCATTGAGACACTTATAAGCACTCATGTTGCATTAAACTTGGTTTAGAGTCCTAAAAACGCGTTGTTAGATGTTTCATAAGTTCGTCAAACTTGTACAAAGCCCATTGAGACACATATAAGAACTCATGTTGCATGAAACTTGGTTTAGAGTCCTAGAAACGCGTTGTTAGATGTTTCATAAGTTTGTCAAACTAGTACAAAGCTCATTGAGACATTTATAAGCACTCATGTTGCATGAAACCTTGTTTAGAGTCCTAGAAACCGCGTTGTTAGCTGTTTCATATGTTCCTCAAACTTGTACAAAGCTCATTGAGACACTTATAAGCACTCATGTTGCATGAAACTTGGTTTAGAGTCCTAGAAACGCGTTGTTAGACGTTTCATAAGTTCGTCAAACTAGTACAAAGCTCATTGAGACACTTATAAGCACTCATGTTGCATTAAACTTGGTTTAGAGTCCTAAAAACGCGTTGTTAGATGTTTCATAAGTTCGTCAAACTTGTACAAAGCCCATTGAGACACTTATAAGCACTCATGTTGTATGAAACTTGGTTTAGAGTCCTAGAAACCGCGTTGTTAGATGTTTCATATGTTCGTCAAACTAGTACAAAGCTCATTGAGACACTTATAAGTGTTAGTTTTAAGAAGATTATATGAGTTTAGAGATTTGTGTTCTTGAGTTCCATGAAGAACATCAAGAACAAGAGAGAGAGAGAGAATAGAGAGAGATTAATCGGAAAAGATTATGTGATATTAGATTAGATTGTTTTTGTCGTTACAACATAGGATAAATATATAAGGAATAGCATCTTAAAATAGCATCATGTGAAGATGCCAAAACCGTCCACATCTTCCTCGGTTCAATGCGCCAAACGTCGCTTTCTCCTCGGTTAGACGCGCATCCTTAGAGCCACCCGTGACTTGTACGGACGGCGTGAACTCCACACGCCCAACGGCTCTTTGGTGTAACGGTAACTTGGTTTCTAGATCCTTCCTTTGTTTCTCTTGTCCTCTTGTAACGGTAACAAAAGAGATAGCTTGGGTCCTTTGCCTTTGACCACAAGCTAGGTCTTTGCCTTGGTGAACGAGTGTGTCCGGGCAAAGCCTTGGTCTCTTTTCAACACTCCCCCGCAAGCTTAGCCTAATGCAATGGCTAAGCTTGGAACCCGCATAACCTTGCCTCGTTAAAACCTTGGTGAGAAAACCACTTGGGATAAAACTCACCTAAGGGAAAAGAGTGCAAGCTTATGCGGTTGGAGACTTAGGCTTTGGTAGCCCGTGTGAGTCCTAGTCTTGGTAGGATGGACTCACAAACCTTCAAGCTTGCTGATTTGGTGAAGATGTCCGCGAGTTGATCTTCACTTTTGGTGTAGCAAGGTAAGATGGTCCCTTTGACCATTTGCTCTCTAACCTTGTGACAATCCACCTCTATGTGCTTGGTCCGTTCATGGAAGACCGAGTTGGTTGCTATGTGGATGGCCGCTTGGTTGTCACAATGCATAGTCATTGGTGCTTCAATCTTGAAACCCAAATCCCCTAGCAAGTTCTTTAGCCACATGAGTTCTTGAGTTAGCTTCCTCATGGCTCTATACTCGGCTTCGGCGGTTGAGCAAGACACTATCTTTTGCTTCTTTGTCTTCCATGTGACAAGGTTGCCTCCAATGAAGGTGCAATACCCGGTGGTTGACCGCCTGTCTTCTAGGTTCCCGGCATAGTCCGCGTCACAATACCCAACAACCTCCGTGCTTTTGTTGCAACCCATCCATATACCCAAGCTTGAAGTTCCCTTAAGGTATCCCAAGATCCTCATGATCATGTTCCAATGATGTTGCTTCGGTCTTTGCATATGTTGGGAGACTTGATTCACGGCAAAGCATAGATCCGGCCTAGTGATGGTAAGGTAGATGAGCTTTCCCACTAGCCGTCTATATAGCATCGGATCTTTGTATGGTTGATCGTCTTCACTACCCTCTTGAATGGTCTTGTAGCCGTCTTCAAGGGGTGTCTTGGCCACCTTGGTACCTGCCATATTGACAACACTTAAAACATCATGGGTGTACTTCCTTTGGGAGAGAAATAGACCTTCCTTTGATCTACAAACTTCAATCCCAAGGAAGTACTTAAGCAAACCGAGATCTTTGATATCAAATTTAGACTTAAGAAAAGACTTGGTTTCTAGAATACCTCCCTTGTTGTTTCCGGAGATGATGATGTCATCTACGTATACAAGTACTACTACTATACCTTCTTGGTTTTGTAGTGTGAAGAGTGTGTGCTCGGCTTGTGATCTCTTGAATCCTCTTGCCATCAATGTTGAGCTAAGCTTGTGGTACCAAGCTCTTGGTGATTGCTTGAGACCGTAGATAGCCTTTCTTAATCTTAAGACTTTCCCGGGGTAATTTCTACTCCGGGTGGTGGAGTCATGTATACCTCTTCCTCAAGCTCTCCTTGTAGGAAGGCGTTCTTCACATCCATTTGAAAGAGATCCCAAGACAAGTTAGTAGCCAAGGATAGAATGACCCTAACCGTGTGAAGTTTGGCAACCGGTGCAAAGGTATCCAAGTAATCCTCTCCATAGGTTTGGGTGAAGCCTCTTGCCACAAGTCTTGCCTTGTACCTTTCAATATCCCCATTGCTTAGGTACTTGATGGTGAACACGTATCTAGAGCTCACAGTCTTCTTGCCCTTGGGAAGATCAATTTCATAGAAGGTTTCATTGTCTTCCATTGCCTTGTTCTCGGCTCTAACCGCATTGATCCACACTTCTTCCTTCATTGCTTCTTCATATGTCCTTGGTATCACATGTTGATCCATGGCGGTAAGGAAGGCTCGGTGTTCCTTGGGAATTCTAGCAAGAGAGCATGTTGCTTGAGTAGGATGGGCCACCGCCTTGCTATTGTAGTAGACCCTTGTGTTTACCCAATTAGATGGATGCTTCTTTACCCTAGTGCTTCTCCTTAGAGTCGGCTCCGTTTGAATACTAGTCGGCTCCGGTGGTACACTTCCTCCTTGACCCACTTCTTGATCATGATCATCTTGAGCATGTCCTTGGTCTTCTTGTGGTGTAGTTTGTTGGTGAGCATTTGATTCTCCCCCGGACTCATTAGACTCTTGAGGTTCGGAGTTGGCTTGCTCATTTATGTTCTCCCCCTCATGATCAAGAGGAGTGGGTTGTTGATTTGGTATGTCTTGGCTTGGCTCTTCTTCAAAGTTCATGCCAAGATTCTTCATTAGGTTCCTTAGGCTTGTGGCTCTATCCGTGACTTTCTCGGGTAAGTCCTTCACACTATCCCAATTCTTGTCTTCATAGAAGCTTTTGCCTTCAAGGAACTTGACGTCTCTTGAGACTATGACCCTTCTTGTCTCGGGTACATAACATTTGTATCCTTTTTGTGTGTTGGAGTAGCCTATGAACATGGCCTTGATGCTCTTTGCTTCAAGTTTGTTCCTTTGTTCACTAGGCACAAAAACAAAACACACACAACCAAAAACTCTTAGATGGTTAAGAATAGGCTTACTTTTATTCAAAACTTGAAAGGGAGATTGGTTGTTTAAGATTTGAGTAGGGGTTCGGTTGATGAGATAACACGCGGTTAAAACACCATCCGACCAAAACCGTTTTGGGATGTTCATGTGGAACATCATTGACCGTGTGACCTCCATGAGATGCCTATTCTTCCTCTCGGCCACACCGTTTTGTTGCGGTGTATATGGACATGTGGTTTGGTGAAGAATCCCATGGTTGGCTATGTGTTCTTTGAATGCTCGGCTTGTGTACTCCCCCCATTATCCGACCTAAAGGTTTTAATCTTAGCATTGTAATGGTTAGTCACATAGTTTTGAAAGTTTTTAAAAGCCTCTAATACCCTATCTTTAGTTTGTAAAAGTGTAACCCAAGTGTATTTAGAGCTTTCATCTATAAATGTGACAAAATAAGCTTGATTATCCCTAGATTTGCAAGGGGAGGACCAAACATCCGAATGAATCAATTCAAAAGGTTTGTAACACATTTTGGATTTTGAAAATACGGTTCTACAATGTTTGCCTAAAATGCAAGCCTCACAAGTTTGATGATCAAAAACAACATTAGGGAAAATAGTTTTTAAAGCATTCAAATGAGGATGACCAAGTCTAAAATGCCAAATAACATTGTTAACTTCGGCTATAACCGATTTAAAAACATGACAAAGAGAAGTAGAAGTAGAGATAGAGTTTTTGAAATCAAATTCTTCAAGAACATAAAGGTCCCCTCTTGTGACCCCTTTTCCAATGACCTTCTCACTCTTAATATCCTGAAAAATCACATCATTAGGACTGAAAATAACCTTGCAATTCAAATCACAAGCAATGCGTTTAACGGATATAAGATTGGAAGTGAAACTAGGCATGTAAAGAGCTTGAGAATCACTATCAAACAACTTAAGATTTCCTAACCCTTCTATAGGAATTTCACTCCCATTTGCAATAATGACATTACCTAAAGCCGGTTTAACATTACTAATTAAATCCAAGTTACTAATCATATGATGAGAAGCACCCGAATCAACAATAATAGGCTTATATGGTTTAATGTCTATGTTTTGAGCACTAAGAGAGTAATAGGGTGAAATACCGGAGCCCTTAAGGGCTTTGATGAGTGCGTCAAGGTCCGACTTCCTCACGAACTCGTCCATGTATGGGACAATGGCCGAAGACTCCTCTTCCTTGCCATGGTTTGGTCCGCTTGTACTTGGTATGCTAGCCGAGTCATCGTGAGAGTAATTGGCCTTGGCGTCCTTGAACTTGGCCGGCTTGAGACTAGGGTGTAGGATCCAACACTTCTCCTTGTTGTGGCCTTTCTTCTTGCAATGCTCACATGTCAAGGCTCTCCTTTCTTCATATGTCTTGGAAGACGGTTTAAACGCCACCTTGTTCGCGGTCACAAGTTCCTTCTTGCCATCAAAGAGCTCGATGGAACCTTGTTCTCTTTGGAGTTGTGCACACACTTCTTCAAGGTTTGGTAGAGTATCGGCTCGGAGAAGATGCTTGGTGATCTCCTTGTAGCTGCCGTTGAGGGTAAGAAGCAAGCCAAAGACTTTGTCTTGCTCTCTTCGTTCGTTTAACACTTTAGGATCCACGGTGCTTGGGCGAAGCATTTCTAACTCGCCCAAAGTGACCTAAACTTCCCAAAGTGTTTAGTGAACTCGGTGTCTTCTTGGTTTAGGTCACTAATGGCCTTCTTGACTTCATAAACTCGGCTAAGGTTTGAGATGTTGCCGTAGACGGTTTGGAGAGTGTCCCATAGCTCCTTGGCGTTTTCGCAATAGGAGTAAGCCTCCAAGATGGACGGCTCAAGGGATCCTTGGATGATTCCAAGTACCTTTTGGTCTAGTTGGAACCACTTCTCATCGTCGGTTGTGAGTTCGTTGTTGAACTCAATAGGAGCGTCTTGCCGAGTGAGTATATGGTTCCAATAGCCGCGGCCACAAAGGGCTATCTTCATGGTTCTTGCCCATAGAAGGTAGTTGATGCCTTTGAGAGTAACCGGACAAAGTGCCTTCTTGGATTCTTTGTCTTCCATGGTTGTGTTGAATGAGGTTTGAAATAACTCGTTTTTGAAATTTCAGATCTAGAAATTTGAACCGAGAAATTTGAAACCGAGAGTATCGAGAATGGTCGGTGTCGGGATTTGTCGGTATCGAGACTTGTCGGTATCGAGACTGGTCGGTATCGAGAAAAGATCTTGTCGAGAGTAGTCGAGAAAAGTGGCCGGGAAAACAAGACTCTTGCCGAGAAAACTTTGTCGAGAAAACCTTGTCGAGAGTTTGTCGAGAGTTTGTCGAGGTTTGAGAGTTTGTCGAGGCTTGTCGAGAGTCTACAGTAACCGTATCGAGAGTGCACGAGTAACCGTATCGAGGTTTGTCGAGAGTACCGAGAATCGTCGGTACCGAGAGTAGCCGAGAGTAATCGAGAGTAGATTTAGCGGAAGCAGATTAGGTTCCGAGCAAGGTTGCTCTGATACCATGTTAGTTTTAAGAAGATTATATGAGTTTAGAGATTTGTGTTCTTGAGTTCCATGAAGAACATCAAGAACAAGAGAGAGAGAGAGAATAGAGAGAGATTAATCGGAAAAGATTATGTGATATTAGATTAGATTGTTTTTGTCGTTACAACATAGGATAAATATATAAGGAATAGCATCTTAAAATAGCATCATGTGAAGATGCCAAAACCGTCCACATCTTCCTCGGTTCAATGCGCCAAACGTCGCTTTCTCCTCGGTTAGACGCGCATCCTTAGAGCCACCCGTGACTTGTACGGACGGCGTGAACTCCACACGCCCAACGGCTCTTTGGTGTAACGGTAACTTGGTTTCTAGATCCTTCCTTTGTTTCTCTTGTCCTCTTGTAACGGTAACAAAAGAGATAGCTTGGGTCCTTTGCCTTTGACCACAAGCTAGGTCTTTGCCTTGGTGAACGAGTGTGTCCGGGCAAAGCCTTGGTCTCTTTTCAACAATAAGCACTCATGTTGCATGAAACTTGGTTTAGAATATTAGAAACCGCGTTGTTAGATGTTTCATAAGTTCTTCAAACTAGTACAAAGCTCATTGAGACACTTATAAGCACTCATGTTGCATGAAACTTGGTTTAGAGTCCTAGAAACGCGTTGTTAGATGTTTCATAAGTTCGTAAAACTTGTACAAAGCTCATTGAGACACTTTTAAGTACTCATGTTGCATGAAACTTTGTTTAGAGTCCTAGAAACCGCGTTGTTAGATGTTTCATAAGTTCGTCAAACTTGTACAAAGCCCATTGAGACACTTATAAGCACTCATGTTGTATGAAACTTGGTTTAGAGTCCTAGAAACCGCGTTGTTAGATGTTTCATAAGTTCTTCAAACTAGTACAAAGCTCATTGAGACACTTATAAGCACTCATGTTGCATGAAACTTGGTTTAGAGTCCTAGAAATGCGTTGTTAGATGTTTCATAAGTTCGTAAAACTTGTACAAAGCTCATTGAGACACTTTTAAGTACTCATGTTGCTTGAAACTTGGTTTAGACTCCTAGAAGCCGCGTTGTTAGATGTTTCATAAGTTCGTCAAACTAGTACAAAGCTCATTGACTTATAAGTACTCATGTTGCATGAAACTTGGTTTAGAGTCCTAGAAACGCGTTGTTAGATGTTTCATAAGACCATCTCCAATGTATTTCCCTATTCACTATCTCTAAAATAGAGGAACTCTATAATAGAGGTGCATTTTCCTCTATTCTTCTCCAATGTATTTCTCTATCTCTATCTCTATAAAAGAATATCCTATAAAAGATTCTATTTACATTTTACTATAACACCTTTTATTTATAAAAGTTGCAAATTAACCCAATTAAGTTTAATTTTCGCAAGATATTCATAAAATTATTATATTATTTAAGTTTATAACTTTATTATAAAAAATAGTACATTACCCAATACAAAAATATTATAGCTTATTTAACTATCACCGCTAGAGTATTTTTCCCTTAAATGATCGATTATGTCTTATTATAAAACTTTATATGATTTATCTTTTATAAATAATAATTTCAATTTTGAGTTAATATTTATAATTTATTTGTAATTATAATAACAATATTTAAATGATTATTTTGAAAATTAAAACAATTTTGATTTTAAAACATAAAAGAAAATGACAAGTTTATATATTTTAGTTATAATTAATATAAAAGAGAAAGTAAAGGACTAGTATGCAATTAAAATAGTATGTCTCTATTTATAGAGGAAAATATAACATTCCTCTATAGCAATCTCTATTTTAGAGGAAGAAATAGAGATGGGTTGGAGCAAATGTTGGTCAATAATATGTTAGTTTTAAGAAGATTATATGAGTTTAGAGATTTGTGTTCTTGAGTTCCATGAAGAACATCAAGAACAAGAGAGAGAGAGAGAATAGAGAGAGATTAATCGGAAAAGATTATGTGATATTAGATTAGATTGTTTTTGTCGTTACAACATAGGATAAATATATAAGGAATAGCATCTTAAAATAGCATCATGTGAAGATGCCAAAACCGTCCACATCTTCCTCGGTTCAATGCGCCAAACGTCGCTTTCTCCTCGGTTAGACGCGCATCCTTAGAGCCACCCGTGACTTGTACGGACGGCGTGAACTCCACACGCCCAACGGCTCTTTGGTGTAACGGTAACTTGGTTTCTAGATCCTTCCTTTGTTTCTCTTGTCCTCTTGTAACGGTAACAAAAGAGATAGCTTGGGTCCTTTGCCTTTGACCACAAGCTAGGTCTTTGCCTTGGTGAACGAGTGTGTCCGGGCAAAGCCTTGGTCTCTTTTCAACACTCCCCCGCAAGCTTAGCCTAATGCAATGGCTAAGCTTGGAACCCGCATAACCTTGCCTCGTTAAAACCTTGGTGAGAAAACCACTTGGGATAAAACTCACCTAAGGGAAAAGAGTGCAAGCTTATGCGGTTGGAGACTTAGGCTTTGGTAGCCCGTGTGAGTCCTAGTCTTGGTAGGATGGACTCACAAACCTTCAAGCTTGCTGATTTGGTGAAGATGTCCGCGAGTTGATCTTCACTTTTGGTGTAGCAAGGTAAGATGGTCCCTTTGACCATTTGCTCTCTAACCTTGTGACAATCCACCTCTATGTGCTTGGTCCGTTCATGGAAGACCGAGTTGGTTGCTATGTGGATGGCCGCTTGGTTGTCACAATGCATAGTCATTGGTGCTTCAATCTTGAAACCCAAATCCCCTAGCAAGTTCTTTAGCCACATGAGTTCTTGAGTTAGCTTCCTCATGGCTCTATACTCGGCTTCGGCGGTTGAGCAAGACACTATCTTTTGCTTCTTTGTCTTCCATGTGACAAGGTTGCCTCCAATGAAGGTGCAATACCCGGTGGTTGACCGCCTGTCTTCTAGGTTCCCGGCATAGTCCGCGTCACAATACCCAACAACCTCCGTGCTTTTGTTGCAACCCATCCATATACCCAAGCTTGAAGTTCCCTTAAGGTATCCCAAGATCCTCATGATCATGTTCCAATGATGTTGCTTCGGTCTTTGCATATGTTGGGAGACTTGATTCACGGCAAAGCATAGATCCGGCCTAGTGATGGTAAGGTAGATGAGCTTTCCCACTAGCCGTCTATATAGCATCGGATCTTTGTATGGTTGATCGTCTTCACTACCCTCTTGAATGGTCTTGTAGCCGTCTTCAAGGGGTGTCTTGGCCACCTTGGTACCTGCCATATTGACAACACTTAAAACATCATGGGTGTACTTCCTTTGGGAGAGAAATAGACCTTCCTTTGATCTACAAACTTCAATCCCAAGGAAGTACTTAAGCAAACCGAGATCTTTGATATCAAATTTAGACTTAAGAAAAGACTTGGTTTCTAGAATACCTCCCTTGTTGTTTCCGGAGATGATGATGTCATCTACGTATACAAGTACTACTACTATACCTTCTTGGTTTTGTAGTGTGAAGAGTGTGTGCTCGGCTTGTGATCTCTTGAATCCTCTTGCCATCAATGTTGAGCTAAGCTTGTGGTACCAAGCTCTTGGTGATTGCTTGAGACCGTAGATAGCCTTTCTTAATCTTAAGACTTTCCCGGGGGTAATTTCTACTCCGGGTGGTGGAGTCATGTATACCTCTTCCTCAAGCTCTCCTTGTAGGAAGGCGTTCTTCACATCCATTTGAAAGAGATCCCAAGACAAGTTAGTAGCCAAGGATAGAATGACCCTAACCGTGTGAAGTTTGGCAACCGGTGCAAAGGTATCCAAGTAATCCTCTCCATAGGTTTGGGTGAAGCCTCTTGCCACAAGTCTTGCCTTGTACCTTTCAATATCCCCATTGCTTAGGTACTTGATGGTGAACACGTATCTAGAGCTCACAGTCTTCTTGCCCTTGGGAAGATCAATTTCATAGAAGGTTTCATTGTCTTCCATTGCCTTGTTCTCGGCTCTAACCGCATTGATCCACACTTCTTCCTTCATTGCTTCTTCATATGTCCTTGGTATCACATGTTGATCCATGGCGGTAAGGAAGGCTCGGTGTTCCTTGGGAATTCTAGCAAGAGAGCATGTTGCTTGAGTAGGATGGGCCACCGCCTTGCTATTGTAGTAGACCCTTGTGTTTACCCAATTAGATGGATGCTTCTTTACCCTAGTGCTTCTCCTTAGAGTCGGCTCCGTTTGAATACTAGTCGGCTCCGGTGGTACACTTCCTCCTTGACCCACTTCTTGATCATGATCATCTTGAGCATGTCCTTGGTCTTCTTGTGGTGTAGTTTGTTGGTGAGCATTTGATTCTCCCCCGGACTCATTAGACTCTTGAGGTTCGGAGTTGGCTTGCTCATTTATGTTCTCCCCCTCATGATCAAGAGGAGTGGGTTGTTGATTTGGTATGTCTTGGCTTGGCTCTTCTTCAAAGTTCATGCCAAGATTCTTCATTAGGTTCCTTAGGCTTGTGGCTCTATCCGTGACTTTCTCGGGTAAGTCCTTCACACTATCCCAATTCTTGTCTTCATAGAAGCTTTTGCCTTCAAGGAACTTGACGTCTCTTGAGACTATGACCCTTCTTGTCTCGGGTACATAACATTTGTATCCTTTTTGTGTGTTGGAGTAGCCTATGAACATGGCCTTGATGCTCTTTGCTTCAAGTTTGTTCCTTTGTTCACTAGGCACAAAAACAAAACACACACAACCAAAAACTCTTAGATGGTTAAGAATAGGCTTACTTTTATTCAAAACTTGAAAGGGAGATTGGTTGTTTAAGATTTGAGTAGGGGTTCGGTTGATGAGATAACACGCGGTTAAAACACCATCCGACCAAAACCGTTTTGGGATGTTCATGTGGAACATCATTGACCGTGTGACCTCCATGAGATGCCTATTCTTCCTCTCGGCCACACCGTTTTGTTGCGGTGTATATGGACATGTGGTTTGGTGAAGAATCCCATGGTTGGCTATGTGTTCTTTGAATGCTCGGCTTGTGTACTCCCCCCATTATCCGACCTAAAGGTTTTAATCTTAGCATTGTAATGGTTAGTCACATAGTTTTGAAAGTTTTTAAAAGCCTCTAATACCCTATCTTTAGTTTGTAAAAGTGTAACCCAAGTGTATTTAGAGCTTTCATCTATAAATGTGACAAAATAAGCTTGATTATCCCTAGATTTGCAAGGGGAGGACCAAACATCCGAATGAATCAATTCAAAAGGTTTGTAACACATTTTGGATTTTGAAAATACGGTTCTACAATGTTTGCCTAAAATGCAAGCCTCACAAGTTTGATGATCAAAAACAACATTAGGGAAAATAGTTTTTAAAGCATTCAAATGAGGATGACCAAGTCTAAAATGCCAAATAACATTGTTAACTTCGGCTATAACCGATTTAAAAACATGACAAAGAGAAGTAGAAGTAGAGATAGAGTTTTTGAAATCAAATTCTTCAAGAACATAAAGGTCCCCTCTTGTGACCCCTTTTCCAATGACCTTCTCACTCTTAATATCCTGAAAAATCACATCATTAGGACTGAAAATAACCTTGCAATTCAAATCACAAGCAATGCGTTTAACGGATATAAGATTGGAAGTGAAACTAGGCATGTAAAGAGCTTGAGAATCACTATCAAACAACTTAAGATTTCCTAACCCTTCTATAGGAATTTCACTCCCATTTGCAATAATGACATTACCTAAAGCCGGTTTAACATTACTAATTAAATCCAAGTTACTAATCATATGATGAGAAGCACCCGAATCAACAATAATAGGCTTATATGGTTTAATGTCTATGTTTTGAGCACTAAGAGAGTAATAGGGTGAAATACCGGAGCCCTTAAGGGCTTTGATGAGTGCGTCAAGGTCCGACTTCCTCACGAACTCGTCCATGTATGGGACAATGGCCGAAGACTCCTCTTCCTTGCCATGGTTTGGTCCGCTTGTACTTGGTATGCTAGCCGAGTCATCGTGAGAGTAATTGGCCTTGGCGTCCTTGAACTTGGCCGGCTTGAGACTAGGGTGTAGGATCCAACACTTCTCCTTGTTGTGGCCTTTCTTCTTGCAATGCTCACATGTCAAGGCTCTCCTTTCTTCATATGTCTTGGAAGACGGTTTAAACGCCACCTTGTTCGCGGTCACAAGTTCCTTCTTGCCATCAAAGAGCTCGATGGAACCTTGTTCTCTTTGGAGTTGTGCACACACTTCTTCAAGGTTTGGTAGAGTATCGGCTCGGAGAAGATGCTTGGTGATCTCCTTGTAGCTGCCGTTGAGGGTAAGAAGCAAGCCAAAGACTTTGTCTTGCTCTCTTCGTTCGTTTAACACTTTAGGATCCACGGTGCTTGGGCGAAGCATTTCTAACTCTGCCCAAAGTGACCTAAACTTCCCAAAGTGTTTAGTGAACTCGGTGTCTTCTTGGTTTAGGTCACTAATGGCCTTCTTGACTTCATAAACTCGGCTAAGGTTTGAGATGTTGCCGTAGACGGTTTGGAGAGTGTCCCATAGCTCCTTGGCGTTTTCGCAATAGGAGTAAGCCTCCAAGATGGACGGCTCAAGGGATCCTTGGATGATTCCAAGTACCTTTTGGTCTAGTTGGAACCACTTCTCATCGTCGGTTGTGAGTTCGTTGTTGAACTCAATAGGAGCGTCTTGCCGAGTGAGTATATGGTTCCAATAGCCGCGGCCACAAAGGGCTATCTTCATGGTTCTTGCCCATAGAAGGTAGTTGATGCCTTTGAGAGTAACCGGACAAAGTGCCTTCTTGGATTCTTTGTCTTCCATGGTTGTGTTGAATGAGGTTTGAAATAACTCGTTTTTGAAATTTCAGATCTAGAAATTTGAACCGAGAAATTTGAAACCGAGAGTATCGAGAATGGTCGGTGTCGGGATTTGTCGGTATCGAGACTTGTCGGTATCGAGACTGGTCGGTATCGAGAAAAGATCTTGTCGAGAGTAGTCGAGAAAAGTGGCCGGGAAAACAAGACTCTTGCCGAGAAAACTTTGTCGAGAGTTTGTCGAGAGTTTGTCGAGGTTTGAGAGTTTGTCGAGGCTTGTCGAGAGTCTACAGTAACCGTATCGAGAGTGCACAGTAACCGTATCGAGGTTTGTCGAGAGTACCGAGAATCGTCGGTACCGAGAGTAGCCGAGAGTAACTGAGAGTAGATTTAGCGGAAGCGATTAGGTTCCGAGCAAGGTTGCTCGATACCATGTTAGTTTTAAGAAGATTATATGAGTTTAGAGATTTGTGTTCTTGAGTTCCATGAAGAACATCAAGAACAAGAGAGAGAGAGAGAATAGAGAGAGATTAATCGGAAAAGATTATGTGATATTAGATTAGATTGTTTTTGTCGTTACAACATAGGATAAATATATAAGGAATAGCATCTTAAAATAGCATCATGTGAAGATGCCAAAACCGTCCACATCTTCCTCGGTTCAATGCGCCAAACGTCGCTTTCTCCTCGGTTAGACGCGCATCCTTAGAGCCACCCGTGACTTGTACGGACGGCGTGAACTCCACACGCCCAACGGCTCTTTGGTGTAACGGTAACTTGGTTTCTAGATCCTTCCTTTGTTTCTCTTGTCCTCTTGTAACGGTAACAAAAGAGATAGCTTGGGTCCTTTGCCTTTGACCACAAGCTAGGTCTTTGCCTTGGTGAACGAGTGTGTCCGGGCAAAGCCTTGGTCTCTTTTCAACATAATATAGATTAAAGGTAAATATAGAGGTGGGTTGGAGATGCTCTAAGTTTGTCAAACTAGTACAACGCTCATTGAGACATTTATAAGCACTCATGTTGCATGAAACTTCGTTAGAGTCTTAGAAACCGCGTTGTTAGATGTTTCATAAGTTCGTCAAACTCGTACAAAGCTCATTGAGACACATATAAGAACTCATGTTGCATGAAACTTGGTTTAGAGTCCTAGAAACGCGTTGTTAGATGTTTCATAAGTTTGTCAAACTAGTACAAAGCTCATTGAGACATTTATAAGCACTCATGTTGCATGAAACTTCGTTAGAGTCTTAGAAACCGCGTTGTTAGATGTTTCATAAGTTCGTCAAACTCGTACAAAGCTCATTGAGACACATATAAGAACTCATGTTGCATGAAACTTGGTTTAGAGTCCTAGAAACGCGTTGTTAGATGTTTCATAAGTTTGTCAAACTAGTACAAAGCTCATTGAGACATTTATAAGCACTCATGTTGCATGAACTTCGTTAGAGTCTTAGAAACCGCGTTGTTAGATGTTTCATAAGTTCGTCAAACTCGTACAAAGCTCATTGAGACACATATAAGAACTCATGTTGCATGAAACTTGGTTTAGAGTCCTAGAAACGCGTTGTTAGATGTTTCATAAGTTCTTCAAACTAGTACAAAGCTCATTGAGACACTTATAAGCACTCATGTTGCATGAAACTTGGCTTAGAGTCCTAGAAACCGCGATGTTACATGTTTCATAAGTTCGTCAAACTAGTACAAAGCTCATTCACTTATAAGTACTCATGTTGCATGAAACTTGGTTTAGAGTCCTAGAAACGCATTGTTAGATGTTTCATAAGTTTGTCAAACTAGTACAAAGCTCATTGAGACACTTATAAGCATTCATGTTGCATGAAACTTCGTTAGAGTCTTAGAAACTGCGTTGTTAGATATTTCATAAGTTCGTCAAACTCGTACAAAGCTCATTGAGACACATATAAGAACTCATGTTGCATGAAACTTGGTTTAGAGTCCTAGAAACGCGTTGTTAGATGTTTCATAAGTTTGTCAAACTAGTACAAAGCTCATTGAGACATTTATAAGCACTCATGTTGCATGAAACTTCGTTAGAGTCTTAGAAACCGCGTTGTTAGATGTTTCATAAGTTCGTCAAACTCGTACAAAGCTCATTGAGACACATATAAGAACTCATGTTGCATGAAACTTGGTTTAGAGTCCTAGAAACGCGTTGTTAGATGTTTCATAAGTTTGTCAAACTAGTACAAAGCTCATTGAGACATTTATAAGCACTCATGTTGCATGAACTTCGTTAGAGTCTTAGAAACCGCGTTGTTAGATGTTTCATAAGTTCGTCAAACTCGTACAAAGCTCATTGAGACACATATAAGAACTCATGTTGCATGAAACTTGGTTTAGAGTCCTAGAAACGCGTTGTTAGATGTTTCATAAGTTCTTCAAACTAGTACAAAGCTCATTGAGACACTTATAAGCACTCATGTTGCATGAAACTTGGCTTAGAGTCCTAGAAACCGCGATGTTACATGTTTCATAAGTTCGTCAAACTAGTACAAAGTTCATTCACTTATAAGTACTCATGTTGCATGAAACTTGGTTTAGAGTCCTAGAAACGCATTGTTAGATGTTTCATAAGTTTGTCAAACTATTACAAAGCTCATTGAGACACTTATAAGCACTCATGTTGCATGAAACTTCGTTAGAGTCTTAGAAACTGCGTTGTTAGATATTTCATAAGTTCGTCAAACTAGTACAAAGCTCATTGAGACACATATAAGCACTCATGTTGCATGAAACTTGGTTTAGAGTCCTATAAACGCGTTGTTAGATGTTTCATAAGTTCGTCAAACTAGTACAAAGCTCATTGAGACACTTATAAGCAATCATGTTGTATGAAACTTTGTTTAGAGTCCTAGAAACGCGTTGTTAGATGTTTCATAAGTTCGTCAAACTAGTACAAAGCTCATTGAGACACATATAAGCACTCATGTTGCATGA
The DNA here is from genome assembly GCA_963556525.1 of Cochlearia excelsa. Classification (NCBI taxonomy): domain Eukaryota; kingdom Viridiplantae; phylum Streptophyta; class Magnoliopsida; order Brassicales; family Brassicaceae; genus Cochlearia; species Cochlearia excelsa. The sequence goes on along the minus strand of OY748327.1, from coordinate 28,306,741 downwards.
AACTTGGTTTAGAGTCCTAGAAACGCGTTGTTAGATTTTTCATAAGTTCGTCAAACTTGTACAAAGCTCATTGAGACACTTATAAGCACTCATGTTGCATGAAACTTGGTTTAGAGTCCTAGAAACGCGTTGTTAAACGTTTCATAAGTTTGTCAAACTAGTACAAAGCTCATTGAGACACTTATAAGCACTCATGTTGCATTAAACTTGGTTTAGAGTCCTGGAAACGCGTTGTTAGATGTTTCATAAGTTCGTCAAACTTGTACAAAGCCCATTGAGACACTTATAAGAACTCATGTTGTATGAAACTTGGTTTAGAGTCCTAGAAACCGCGTTGTTAGATGTTTCATAAGTTCGTCAAACTAGTACAAAGCTCATTGAGACACTTATAAGCACTCATGTTGCATGAAACTTGGTTTAGAATTTTAGAAACCGCGTTGTTAAATGTTTCATAAGTTCTTCAAACTAGTACAAAGCTCATTGAGACACTTATATGCACTCATGTTGCATGAAACTTGGTTTAGAGTCCTAGAAACACGTTGTTATATGTTTCATAAGTTCGTAAAAATTGTGCAAAGCTCATTGAGACACTTTTAAGTACTCATGTTGCATGTATCTTGGTTTAGAGTCCTAGAAACCGCGTTGTTAGATGTTTCATAAGTTCGTTAAACTAGTACAAAGCTCATTGACTTATAAGTACTCATGTTGCATGAAACTTGGTTTAGAGTCCTAGAAACGCGTTGTTAGATGTTTCATAAGTTTGTCAAACTAGTACAAAGCTCATTGAGACATTTATAAGCACTCATGTTGCATGAAACTTCGTTAGAGTCTTAGAAACCGTGTTGTTAGATGTTTCATAAGTTCGTCAAACTCATACAAAGCTCATTGAGACACATATAAGAACTCATGTTTCCTGAAACTTGGTTTAGAGTCCTAGAAACGCGTTGTTAGATGTTTCATAAGTTCGTCAAACTAGTACAAAGCTCATTGAGACACTTATAAGCACTCATGTTGCATGAAACTTGGTTTAGAGTCCTAGAAACGCGTTGTTAGACGTTTCATAAGTTCGTAAAACTAGTACAAAGCTCATTGAGACACTTATAAGCACTCATGTTGTATGAAACTTGGTTTAGAGTCCTAGAAACGCCTTGTTAAAAGTTTCATAAGTTCTTCAAAATAGTACAAAGCTAATTGAGACACTTATAAGCATTCATGTTGCATTAAACTTGGTTTAGAATCCTAGAAATGCGTTGTTAGACGTTTCATAAATTCGTAAAACTAGTAAAAAGCTCATATGAGACACTTATAAGCACTCATGTTGCATGAAACTTGGTTTAGATTCCTAGAAACGCGTTGTTTGATGTTTCATAAGTTCGTCAAACTAGTACAAATCTCATTGAGACACTTATAAGCACTCATGTTGCATGAAACTTGGTTTAGAGTCTTAGAAACCGCGTTGTTAGATGTTTCATAAGTTCTTCAAACTAGTACAAAGCTCATTGAGACACTTATAAGCACTCATGTTGCATGAAACTTGGTTTAGAGTCCTAGAAACCGCGTTGTTAGATGTTTCATAAGTTCGTCAAACTAGTACAAAGCTCATTGACTTATAAGTACTCATGTTGCATGAAACTTGGTTTAGAGTCCTAGAAACGCGTTGTTAGATGTTTCATAAGTTTGTCAAACTAGTACAAAGCTCATTGAGACACTTATAAGCACTCATGTTGCATGAAACTTCGTTAGAGTCTTAGAAACTGCGTTGTTAGATGTTTCATAAGTTCGTCAAACTAGTACAAAGCTCATTGAGACACAAATAAGCACTGATGTTGCATAAAACTTGGTTTAGAGTCCTAGAAACGCGTTGTTAGATGTTTCATAAGTTCGTCAAACTAGTACAAAGCTCATTGAGACACTTATAAGCACTCATGTTGCATGAAACTTCGTTAGAGTCTTAGAAACTGCGTTGTTAGATGTTTCATAAGTTCGTCAAACTAGTACAAAGCTCATTGAGACACATATAAGCACTCATGTTGCATGAAACTTGGTTTAGAGTCCTAGAAACGCGTTGTTAGATGTTTCATAAGTTCGTCAAACTAGTACAAAGCTCATTGAGACACTTATAAGCACTCATGTTGCATGAAACTTGGTTTAGAATCCTAGAAACGCGTTGTTAGATGTTTCATAAGTTCGTCAAACTTGTACAAAGCTCATTGAGACACTTATAAGCACTCATGTTTCATGAAACTTGGTTTAGAGTCCTAAAAACGCGTTGTTAGATGTTTCATAAGTTCGTCAAACTAGTACAAAGCTCATTGAGACACTTATAAGCAATCATGTTGTATGAAACTTTGTTTAGAGTCCTAGAAACGCGTTGTTAGATGTTTCATAAGTTCGTAAAACTTGTAGAAAGCTCATTGAGACACTTATAAGCACTCATGTTGAATGAAACTTGGTTTAGAGTCCTAGAAACGCGTTGTTAGATGTTTCATAAGTTCGTCAAACTAGTAAAAAGCTCATTGAGACACTTATAAGCACTCATGTTGCATGAAACTTGGTTTAGAGTCCTAGAAACGCGTTGTTAGATGTTTCATAAGTTCGTCAAACTAGTACAAATCTCATTGAGACACTTATAAGCACTCATGTTGCATGAAACTTGGTTTAGAGTCTTAGAAACCGCGTTGTTAGATGTTTCATAAGTTCTTCAAACTAGTACATGTTAGATTTTGATAAGATTTAAGTGAGTTTTAAGAGTTTGTGTTCTTGAGTTCTATGAAGAACATCAAGAACAAGAGAGAGAGAGTAGTGAGAGATTCGGTTTCATTAGATTGAAAAATCTTAACTTGTTTGTTTACAAAGGGAAGGTATAAATAGACAACAACAAAGGATCCCAAAATAGCATAAGGGAATATGCTAAAAAACGTCCTAGTCTTGCTCGGTTAGCCGCGCCACACGTCGCTATTGCTTGTGTAGCCGCGCCTTCCTTAAGGCGACCCGTGACAAGTATGGACGAGTTGGGTACACGCGCCCTTGAGGCTCACATGTGACTTTGCCCAACGACTCTCTTGGCAACGGTCTTCTTGTTTCCCTTTGCAACGGTAACTAAGCCAGCTAGTGACTTCGGTAGCTTGTGACTTCGGCAATGGTCACACGCTAGGTCATCGTCTTGATGGACAAGACTTGTCCGGACGATGCCTTGGTCTCTTTTACACTTGTGACTTCGGCAATCTTGTGACTTCGGCTTTGTCTTAGCCGAGCTCAAGTTTGACTTCGGCATTGCCTTGTTGTCCGGGCAATGCCTTGGTTTCTTTTGCATTCGGCTTTGCCTTGATGGACCGGACTTGTTCGGACAATGCCTTGGTTTCTTTTGTGTTCGGCTTTGCCTTAATGGACTGGACTTGTCCGGGCAATGCCTTTGTCTCTTTTACACTCCCCCGCAAGCTTAGCCTCATGTAATGGCTAAGCTTGGAACCCGCATAACCTTGCCTCATTAAAAACCTTGGTGAGAAAACAACTTGGGATAAAACTCACCTAAGGGAAAAGAGTACAAGCTTATGCGGTTGGAGACTTAGGCTTTGGTAGCCCTTGTGAGTCCAAGTCTAGGTAGGATGGACTCACAAACTTTCAAGCTTGCGGATTTGGTGAAGACGTCCGTTAGTTGATATTGACTCTTTGTGTAGCAAGGTAGGATTGTGCCTTTGACCATTTGTTCCCTAACCTTGTGACAATCCACTTCGATGTGTTTTGTCCTCTCATGGAAGACCGAGTTAGATGCTATGTCGATAGCCGCTTGGTTGTCACAATGCATAGTCATTGGCCCTTCAATCTTGATTCCCAAATCTCCTAGCAAGTTCTTTAGCCACATAAGTTCTTGGGTTAGCTTTCTCATAGCTCTATACTCGGCTTCGGCGGTTGAGCAAGAGACTATCTTTTGCTTCTTAGTCTTCCATGTAACAAGGTTCCCACCAATGAATGTGCAATATCCCGTAGTGGATCTTCTATCTTCCAAGTTTCCGGCATAATCCGCATCACAATACCCAATCACCTCGGTGTTCTTGTTGCAGCCCATCCAAATACCCAAGTCGGATGTCTCCTTGACATAGCTTAGGATCCTCTCTAGCATCTTCCAATGGTGAGTCTTCGGCTTTTGCATTTGTTGTGCAACTTGGTTCACGGCAAAGCATATGTCCGGTCTTGTGATTGTCAAATAGATGAGCTTGCCCACCATTTGCCTATAGAGTTTAGGATCCGTGTATGGCTCGTCTTCTCCACTTCCTTCTTGGATAATCTTGTATCCTTCTTCTAGTGGTGTTTTAGCCTTCTTAACACCTGTCATATTGACAACACTTAAAAGATCATGTGTGTACTTCCTTTGGGAAAGAAATAGACCCTCTTCGGATCTACACACTTCAATCCCAAGGAAGTACTTGAGTTTCCCTAGATCTTTGATATCAAACTTAGATTTTAAATAGAGTTTAGTGTCATGGATACCTTCCTTGTTGTTTCCGGAGATGATGATATCATCTACATATACAAGGACCACTACTATACCTTCTCCGTTTGTCCGGGTGAATAGGGTGTGTTCCACATGAGATCTTTTGAATCCCTTTGCCATCAAAGTTGAGCTAAGCTTATGGTACCAAGCTCTTGGTGATTGCTTGAGTCCATAGATAGCCTTCCTTAGTCTCAACACCTTTCCCGGAGTGATGGTTTCTTCTAGACCCGGTGGTGGTGTCATGTAGACTTCTTCTTCAAGCTCTCCTTGAAGAAATGCATTCTTGACATCCATTTGGTACAAGTCCCATGAGAGGTTGGTGGCCAAAGAGAGGATAACTCTTACGGTGTGTAGCTTTGAAACCGGTGCAAAGGTGTCCAAGTAGTCTTCCCCATAAGTTTGTGTAAACCCTCTTGCCACTAGCCGCGCTTTGTGTCTTTCTATCTCACCATTGCTATGATACTTGATAGTGAAGACGTATATTGAGCTCACGTTTCTCTTCCCTTGAGGAAGGTCAGTCTCATAAAATGTCTCATTGTCTTCCATTGCTTTGTTCTCGGCTTTCACCGCATTGACCCATACTTCTTCCTTCATTGCTTCTTCATAAGTTCTTGGTATTACATGTTGATCCATGGAAGTGATGTAGGCTTGGTGTTCCTTAGGAAGGCTTGCAAGAGAGCATACGGCTTGAGTTGGATGAGACACCGTCTTGCTATTGAAGTATACCCTTGTGTTTACCCAATTGGATGGGTCCTTCTTCACTCTAGTACTTCTTGTTAGAACCGGCTCCGGTGGTTCACTAACTTCTTGACCCACTTCTTGATCATGACCCTCTTGAGCATGTCCTTGGTTTTCTTGTGTTGGGTTTGGTTCTCCCCCGGACTCATTCGGTTCGGAGTGGACTTGCTCATTGTTGTTCTCCCCCTCATGATCAAGAGGGGTGGGTTGTTGGCTCGGTACATCTTGGCTTGGTTCTTCTTCAAAACTCATGCCAAGGTTCTTCATTAGGTTCCTTAGACTTGTAGCTCTATCCGTGACCTTCTCGGGTAAGTCCTTCACACTATCCCAATTGTTGTCTTCATAGAAGCTTTTGCCTTCAAGGAACTTGACATCTCTTGATACTATTACCCTTCTTGTCTCGGGTACATAGCATTTGTACCCCTTTTGTGTGTTCGAGTAGACGATGAACATAGCCTTGGTGCTTTTAGCTTCTAGCTTGTTCCTTTGCTCACTAGGTACAAACACATAACACACACAACCGAACACTCTTAGATGGTTAATAAAAGGATTAGTCTTATTCAATACCTTGAATGGAGATTCATTCTTCAAGACTTGTGTTGGTGTTCGGTTGATAAGGTAGCATGCCGTGAGAACCCCATCGGACCAAAACCTCTTCGGTATGTTCATGTGGAACATCATGGACTGCGTCACTTCCATCAAGTGCCGGTTCTTCCGTTCGGCTACCCCATTTTGTTGTGGTGTATATGGGCATGTGGTTTGATGGAGGATGCCATGCTTGGCTATGTGTTCTTTAAAGGCTCTACTTGTCTACTCTCCACCATTATCGGACCTAAAAGTCTTAATCTTGACATTATAATGGTTAGTCACATAGTTTTGAAAGTTTTGAAAAGCTTCTAATACCCTATCTTTTGTTTGTAAAAGGGTAACCCAAGTGTATTTAGAGCTTTCATCTATGAATGTGACAAAATAAGAGTGATTATCCCTAGATTTACAAGGTGATGACCACACATCCGAATGCACAAGTTCAAAAGGTTTATAAGTCATGTTTGATTTTTGAAAAACGGTTTGGCAATGTTTACCTAAGATGCATGCTTCACAAGTTTCATGATTAAACTTAACATTAGGAAAAATGGTTTTCAAAGCATTTAAATGAGGATGACCAAGTCTAAAATGCCAAATAACATTGTTGGCTTCGGATAAAACCGATTTAAAAGCATGACAAAGAAAAGAACTAGAGGTGTTTTCTTGAAGAACATAGAGATCGCCTCTTGTGACCCCTTTCCCAATGATCTCCTTACTCTTAATATCCTGAAAAACCACATCATTAGGACCGAAGATAACATTGCAATTCAAATCACAAGCAATGCGTTTCACGGATAAAAGGTTTGAGGTAAAACTAGGCATGTAAAGCGCTTGAGAGTCTCTATCAAACAACTTAAGGTTCCCTAATCCTTCTATATGAATTTCACTCCCATTTGCAATAATGACATTTCCTAAAGCCGGTTTAATATTACTAATCAAGTCCAAGTTACTAATCATATGATGAGAAGCACCCGAATCAATAATAATGGGCTTAAACGGTTTATTGTCTATATTTTGAGCACTAAGGGAATAGAAGGTTGAAATACCGGAGCCCTTAAGGGCTTTGATGAGAGCGTCAAGGTCGGACTTCCTCACATATTCATCCATGTAAGGGACAATAGCCGAAGACTCCTCTTCCTTGCCATGGTTTGGTCCGCTTGAGCTTGAGCTTGGCACACTTGCCGAGTCATCATGAGAGTAGTTGGCCTTGGCGTCCTTGAACTTGGCCGGCTTAAGGTTAGGATGTAGAATCCAACACTTCTCTTTGAGGTGGCCCTTCTTCTTGCAATGATCACACGTCAAGGCCCTCCTCTCTTCATATGTCTTGGACGTTGGTTTAAATGCCACCTTGTTTGCGGTTACAAGTTCCCTCTTGCCTTCAAAGAGCTCAATGGAGCCTTGTTCCCTTTGAAGTTGAGCACACACCTCTTCAAGGTTTGGTAGGGTATCGGCTCGAAGAAGATGTTTGGTAATCTCCTTATAGCTGTCGTTGAGTGTTAAGAGCAAGCCGAAGACCTTGTCTTGTTCTCTTCGTTCATTTAGCACCTTTGGGTCGATAGTGCTTGGACGGAGAATCTCCAGTTCGGCCCATAGGGACCTAAACTTTCCGAAGTGCTTTGTGAACTCGATGTCTTCTTGGTTAAGATCATTCATAGCCTTCTTGACTTCATAGACCAGACTTAGGTTAGATGTGTTGCCGTAGACGGTTTGGAGAGTGTCCCATAACTCCTTGGCATTCTCACAATAGGAATAGGCTTCCAAGATAGACGGCTCAAGGGATCCTTGGATGATTCCAAGAACCTTTTGGTCTAGTTGGAACCATTTCTCATCGTCATTCGTGAGCTCATTGTTAAACTCAATAGGAGCATCTTGCTGAGTAAGGATGTGGTTCCAATAGCCGCGACCACAAAGAGCAATCTTCATGGTTCTTTCCCATAGGAGGTAGTTGATACCTTTCAAGGTAACCAGACAAGGAGTCTTCTTGGATTCTTTGTCTTCCATGGTTTACCACTTGGTTTGAAGGGGTTGTCTCGGATAGATCTAGGTTTTAGAACCTACAATCTCCAATTTTGTTGAGTGTGCACGAAAACCGAGGCTAGCCGAGCACCGGGAAGCGTTGGTACCGAGGATAGCCGAGAATAAATGAGCACCGAGAGTTTTGTTGTCGGGCGACGGAAAAGCCCGATGATTTTGTTTACCGGATGCGGAAATCACCGAGCAACGAGGATGCCCGGTAAACAAAATACCGAGCAACGAGGATGCCCGAGCGCCGATGAGAATGGTAGCGGAAGCGAGATTTAGGTTCCAGAGCAAGGTTGCTCTGTTACCATGTTAGATTTTGATAAGATTTAAGTGAGTTTTAAGAGTTTGTGTTCTTGAGTTCTATGAAGAACATCAAGAACAAGAGAGAGAGAGTAGTGAGAGATTCGGTTTCATTAGATTGAAAAATCTTAACTTGTTTGTTTACAAAGGGAAGGTATAAATAGACAACAACAAAGGATCCCAAAATAGCATAAGGGAATATGCTAAAAAACGTCCTAGTCTTGCTCGGTTAGCCGCGCCACACGTCGCTATTGCCTGTGTAGCCGCGCCTTCCTTAAGGCGACCCGTGACAAGTATGGACGAGTTGGGTACACGCGCCCTTAAGGCTCACATGTGACTTTGCCCAACGGCTCTCTTGGCAACGGTCTTCTTGTTTCCCTTTGCAACGGTAACTAAGCCAGCTAGTGACTTCGACAGCTTGTGACTTCGGCAATGGTCACACGCTAGGTCATCGTCTTGATGGACAAGACTTGTCCGGACGATGCCTTGGTCTCTTTTACACTTGTGACTTCGGCAATCTTGTGACTACGTCTTTGTCTTAGCCGAGCTCAAGTTTGACTTCGGCATTGCCTTGTTGTCCGGGCAATGCCTTGGTTTCTTTTGCATTCGGCTTTGCCTTGATGGACCGGACTTGTCCGGGCAATGCCTTGGTTTCTTTTGTGTTCGGCTTTGCCTTGATGGACCGAACTTGTCCGGGCAATGCCTTGGTCTCTTTTACGGTACAAAGCTCATTGAGACACTTATAAGCACTCATGTTGCATGAAACTTGGTTTAGAATCCTAGAAACGCGTTGTTAGACGTTTCATAAATTCGTAAAACTAGTAAAAAGCTCATTGAGACACTTATAAGCACTCATGTTGCATGAAACTTGGTTTAGATTCCTAAAAACCGCGTTGTTAGAGGTTTCATAATTTCGTCAAACTAGTACAAATCTCATTGAGACACTTATAAGCACTCATGTTGCATGAAACTTGGTTTAGAGTCTTAGAAACCGCGTTGTTAGATGTTTCATAAGTTCTTCAAACTAGTACAAAGCTCATTGAGACACTTATAAGCACTCATGTTGCATGAAACTTGGTTTAGAGTCCTAGAAACGCGTTGTTAGATGTTTCATAAGTTCGTAAAACTTGTACAAAGCTCATTGACTTATAAGTACTCATATTGCATGAAACTTGGATTAGAGTCCTAGAAACGAGTTGTTAGATGTTTCATATGTTTGTCAAACTGGTACAAAGCTCATTGAGACACTTATAAGCACTCATGTTGCATGAAACTTCGTTAGAGTCTTAGAAACCGCGTTGTTAGATGTTTCATAAGTTCGTCAAACTAGTAAAAAGCTCATTGAGACACATATAAGCACTCATGTTGCATGAAACTTGGTTTAGAGTCCTAGAAACGCGTTGTTAGATGTTTCATAAGTTCGTCAAACTAGTAAAAAGCTCATTGAGACACTTATAAGCACTCATGTTGCATGAAACTTGGTTTAGAGTCCTAGAAAGGTGTTGTTAGACGTTTCATAAGTTCGTAAAACTAGTACAAAGCTCATTGAGTCACTTATAAGCACTCATGTTGAATGAAACTGGTTTAGAGTCCTAGAAATGCGTTATTAGATGTTTCATAAGTTCGTAAAACTTGTACAAAGTTCATTGAGACACTTATAAGCACTAATGTTATATGAAACATGGTTTAGAGTCCTAGAAACGCCTTGTTAAAAGTTTCATAAGTTCGTCAAAATAGTACAAAGTTAATTGAAACACTTATAAGCACTCATGTTGAATGAAACTTGGTTTAGAGTCCTAGAAACCGCGTAGTTAGACGTTTCATAAGTTCGTCAAACTTGTACAAAGCTCATTGAGACACTTATAAGCACTCATGTTTCATAAAACTTGGTTTAGAGTCCTAGAAACGCCATGTTAGATGTTTCATAAGTTCGTCGAACTTGTACAAAGCTCATTGAGATACTTATAAGAACTCATGTTGCATGACCCTTCGTTTAGAGTCTTAGAAACCGCGTTTTAGATGCTTCATAAGTTCGTCAAACTTGTACAAAGCTCATTGAGACACTTATAAGCACTCATGTTGCATAAAACTTGGTTTAGAGTCCTAGAAACGCGTTGTTAGATGTTTCATAAGTTCGTCAAACGAGTACAATGGTCATTGAGACACTTATAAGCACTCATGTTGCATGAAACTTAGTTTAGAGTCCTAGAAAACGCGTTGTTAGATGTTTCATAAGTTTCTCAAACTTGTACAACGCTCATTGAGACACTTATAAGCACTCATGTTGCCATGAAACTTGGTTTAGAGTCCTAGAAACCGCGTTGTAAGATGTTTCATAAGTTCGTCAAACTAGTACAAAGCTCATTGAGACACTTATAAGCACTCATGTTGCATGAAACTTGGTTTAGAGTCATAGAAATTGCGTTGTTAGATGTTTCATAAGTTCGTCAAAATAGAACAAAGCTCATTGAGACACTTATAAGCACTCATGTTGCATGAAACTTGGTTTAGATTCCTAGAAACCGCGTTGTTAGATGTTTCATAAGTTCGTCAAAGTTGTACAAAGCTCATTGAGACACTTATAAGCACTCATGTTGAATGAAACTTGGTTTAGAGTCCAAGAAACGCGTTGTTAGATGTTTCATAAGTTCGTAAAACTTGTACAAAGCTCATTGAGACACTTATAAACACTCATGTTGCATGAAACTTGGTTTAGAGTCCTAGAAACGCATTGTTAGACGTTTCATAAGTTCGTCAAACGAGTACAAAGCTCATTGAGACACTTAAAAGCACTCATCTTGCATGAAACTTGGTTTAGATTCCTAGAAACGAGTTGTTAGACATTTCATAAGTTCGTAAAACTTGTACAAAGCTCATTGAGATACTTGTTGTTAAGACTAATACCATCCATCAAGGTATTTAGTCCGGTTCAAAGGTTACAAGACTTGGAGTTCAAGGTTAGCTCGTAAAGGCAAACACAAGACGTATAAGGATGTTACAAGAGGTAACCATGAAGAAGCAGAGGAAGACGAGTGGAAATGAAGGCTCGTCTAAGCAATTCCACGAGTGTCAAAAATTTACCGTACCGCGGTACATAGGGCGCTCGATAAGAATTTCCGGCGCCCGATAGTTACCTTACCGCAGTACGGAAGACGCTCGATAAAATGCGCTTCCCCCGCGGACGGCGCAAGTTTATCCGGTCAACGTTATACGCGTCTTCTTCTTATCCGTTAACGGCTAGTTTGTTGCCTTTATATTACTTTACCTTGCACATTTTTTAACAACAAGTTTTATGAATCTTTTACAATGAAAGTCGATTAAAACCTCTATTCTCTCTATTCTCTCTATTCTCTATTTCTATTCTCAAGAACACATAAGAACACCGAATACAAATCTATAAAATTCTTTCTTCCTATTCGGCTAAATCTCTCTTATTCTAACATGGTATCGAGCAATATTGCTCTTGAACCGACTCTTAGCTTCCGCAAATCTCCACTTCATAATCTTTCATCCTAAAATCTTCTCTTTTGGTCTTGTTCTTCGCGTTTTTCATCAAAAGTTTCAACTTTCTTCTTTTCCGTGGAGATTTCTCAAAAAGTCCAAAACTTTCTCGTTTCTTAGCTTTGGATCTTATAGATCTGAAGTTTCTCCATCTTAAACTTGAATCCAAACCCAAAGATTCAAGCTTTTCTCTCTCCGTTAAGTCTAAATCCCATAAAGTTGCTATCTTTATCTCGGATTTTCCTTAAAGCTTCAAGCTTTCTTGTGTTGGAGGTTAGATCTATCAAAGATCCGAGCTTTTCTACACTAATACTCTCTGTTTTCTCTTGATTCAAGCAGAAAAACACCATCTTTACCATGGAAGATAAGGAACACTCTAAGAAGATTCTTTGTCCGGTAACGTTGAAAGGTATTAATTACCTTCTGTGGGCAAGGACCGTGAAGATCGCCTTATGTGGTCGTAGTCTTTGGAACCATATTCTCAAATCTCAAGAGGCGATCTCGGACTCTACTCTCACGGAAGGCGATTCTTTCACTACCGAGGGTAAGTGGTTTCAAGAAGATCAGAAGGTCTTAGGGATCATTCAAGGATCTCTTGATCCGGCTATCCTTGAGGCTTACTCCTACCGTGAAAGCGCCAAAGACTTATGGGACACGCTTCAAACGGTATATGGCAACATATCCAATCTTAGTCGGGTCTATGAGGTGAAGAAGGCGATAAATGATCTTAATCAAGAAGACATGGAACTCACCAAGCATTTTGGAAGGTTTAGGAGCTTGTGGGCAGAGCTGGAAATGTTGCGGCCAAGTACCATTGATCCAAAAGTTCTCAATGAAAGGAGGGAGCAAGACAAAGTCTTTGTCTTGTTGCTCACGCTGAATGGTAGCTACAAGGATGTTATCAAGCATCTTTAATTTGAGATCTGACAAGCTTCCCAATCTTGAAGAAGTGTGTGCTCAGTTGCAAAGAGAGCAAGGATCCATATAACTCTTTGGCAACAAGAAGGAGCTGGTCACTGCCAATAAGGTTGCTTACAAGCTAACCGCCAAGTCATATGAAGACAGGAGGAGTCTGTTGTGTGATCACTGCAAGAAGAAGGGGCATTCCAAGGAGAAATGTTGGATCCTGAATCCACATCTCAAGCCGGCCAAGTTCAAAGATGCAAAGGCCAACTTCTCCAACGATGATGCAACCGGTCCAAGCAGCTCCAGCACAATGAGTCTCAAGGATAAGGAGGATGAATCCACAGCTATGGTGCCTTACACGGATGAGTATGTGAGGAAGTCTGATCTAGATGCACTCATTAAAGCCCTTAAGGGCTCTAGTATTGACTCCTTTTACTCCCTTAGTGCTCATAACATTGAAAAACCTATTAGGCCTATTATTATTGATTCGGGAGCATCTCATCACATGATTAGCAACAAGAACCTGATTAGTAATGTTAAGCCTGCTCTAGGAAATGTTATCATTGCTAATGGTAGTAGGATTCCTGTAAAAGGTCTAGGTAGTCTTAGAGTGTTTAATAGAGAATCCCAAGCTTTATATATGCCTAGCTTTACCTCCAATTTGATTTCTGTTAAACGGATTGCTTATGATTTAAATTGCAATGTGATTTTCAGTCCTAATGAAGTTATCTTTCAGGATATTGAAAGTAAGGAAGTAATTGGAAAGGGAACTACCAGGGGAGACCTCTACATGTTAATTTTAGGAGAGTATAAACGAGATTTGAGAGTTTATGTTCTTGAGTTCATGAAGAACATCAAGAACAAGAGAGAGAGAATAGAGAGAGAGAGAGTTTAATCGGAAAAGAGTATGTGAGATTAATTGATTTTTGTGTTGTTACAAGACAATATAAATACAAGAGATATCGCCTAAAATATCATCTAAAGTATATGCTAAAACCGTCCACATCTTCCTTGGTTAGCCGCGCCAAACGTCGCTCTCACCCTTGGAGTCGCGCCTCCTTAAGAAGACCCGTGATCGTACGGACAGTGTGGACTACACGCTCCTTAAGTCAACATGTGACTTGTACGGACGGCGTGTGATGCACTTGCCCAACGGCTCTTTTGTGCAACGGCTCTTTTCCTTCTAGATGCTTCTCTTGTTTCTTTGTCTTCTTTGTAACGGTAACAAGAGATAGCTTGTGTCCTTTGCCTTTGACCACAAGCTAGGTCTTTGCCTTGGTGAACAGGTGTGTCCGGGCAAAGCCTTGGTCTCTTTTTTAACACTCCCCCGCAAGCTTAGCCTAATGCAATGGCTAAGCTTGGAACCCGCATAACCTTGCCTCGTTAAAAACCTTGGTGAGAAAACCACTTGGGATAAAACTCACCTAAGGGAAAAGAGTACAAGCTTATGCGGTTGGAGACTTAGGCTTTGGTAGCCCGTGTGAGTCCTAGTCTTGGTAGGATGGACTCACAAACCTTCAAGCTTGCTGATTTGGTGAAGTTGTCCGCAAGTTGGTCTTCACTTTTGGTGTAGCACGGTAAGATGGTCCCTTTGACCATTTGCTCTCTAACCTTGTGACAATCCACCTCTATGTGCTTGGTCCGTTCATGGAAGACCGAGTTGGTTGCTATGTGGATGGCCGCTTGGTTATCACAATGCATGGTCATTGGTGCTTCAATCTTGAAACCCAAATCCCCTAGCAAGTTCTTTAGCCACATGAGTTCTTGAGTTAGCTTCCTCATGGCTCTATACTCGGCTTAGAGTCCTAGAAACCGCGTTGTTAGATGTTTCATAAGTTCGTCAAACCATTACAAAGCTCATTGAGACACTTATAAGGACTCATGTTGCATGAAACTTCGTTTAGAGTCCTAGAAACCGCGTTGTTAGATGTTTCATAAGTTCGTCAAACTAGTACAAAGCTCATTGAGACACATATAAGCACTTATGTTGCATGAAACTTGGTTTAGAGTCCTAGAAACCGCGTTGTTAGCTGTTTCATATGTTCGTCAAACTTGTACAAAGCTCATTGAGACACTTATAAGCACTCATGTTGCATGAAACTTGGTTTAGAGTCCTAGAAACACGTTGTTAGACGTTTCATAAGTTCGTCAAACTAGTACAAAGCTCATTGAGACACTTATAAGCACTCATGTTGCATTAAACTTGGTTTAGAGTCCTAGAAACGCGTTGTTAGATGTTTCATAAGTTCGTCAAACTTGTACAAAGCCCATTGAGACACTTATAAGCACTCATGTTGTATGAAACTTGGTTTAGAGTCCTAGAAACCGCGTTGTTAGATGTTTCATAAGTTCGTCAAACTAGTACAAAGCTCATTAAGACACTTATAAGCACTCATGTTGCATGAAACTTCGTTTAGAATCTTAGAAACCGCGTTGTTAGATGTATCATAAGTTCTTCAAACTAGTACAAAGCTCATTGAGACACTTATAAGCACTCATGTTGCATGAAACTTGGTTTAGAGTCCTAGAAACGCGTTGTTAGATGTTTCATAAGTTCGTAAAACTTGTACAAAGCTCATTGAGACACTTTTAAGTACTCATGTTGCATGAAACTTGATTTAGAGTCCTAGAAACCGCGTTGTTAGATGTTTCATAAGTTCCTCAAACTAGTACAAAGCTCATTGACTTATAAGTACTCATGTTGCATGAAACTTGGTTTAGAGTCCTAGAAACGCGTTGTTAGATGTTTCATAAGTTTGTAAAACTAGTACAAAGCTCATTGAGACATTTATAAGCACTCATGTTGCATGAAACTTCGTTAGAGTCTTAGAAACCGCGTTGTTAGATGTTTCATAAGTTCGTCAAACTCGTACAAAGCTCATTGAGACACATATAAGAACTCATGTTGCATGAAACTTGGTTTAGAGTCCAAGAAACGCGTTGTTAGATGTTTCATAAGTTCGTAAAACTTGTACAAAGTTCATTGAGACACTTATAAACACTCATGTTGCATGAAACTTGGTTTAGAGTCCTAGAAACGCATTGTTAGACGTTTCATAAGTTCGTCAAACTAGTACAAAGCTCATTGAGACACTTAAAAGCACTCATGTTGCATGAAACTTGGTTTAGATTCCTAGAAACGAGTTGTTTGACATTTCATAAGTTCGTAAAACTTGTACAAAGCTCATTGAGATACTTGTAAGCACTCATGCTGAATGAAACTTTGTTTAGAGTCCTAGAAACGCGTTGTTAGATGTTTCATAAGTTCGTCAAACTAGTACAAAGCTCATTGAGACACTTATAAGCACTCATGTTGTATGAAACTTGGTTTAGAGTCCTAGAAATGCATTGTTAAATGTTTCATAAGTTCGTCAAACTAGTACAAAGCTCATTGAGACACTTATAAGCACTCATGTTGCATGAAACTTGGTTTAGAGTCCTAGAAACGCGTTGTTAGATGTTTCATAAGTTCGTCACACTTGTACAAAGCTCATTGAGACACTTATAAGCACTCATGTTGTATGAAACTTGGTTTAGAGTCCTAGAAACCGCGTTGTTAGATGTTTCATAAGTTCGTCAATCTTGTACAAAGCTCATTGAGACGCTTATAAGCACTCATGTTGCATGAAACTTGGTTTAGAGTCCTAGAAACCGCGTTGTTAGATGTTTCATAAGTTCGTCAAACCATTACAAAGCTCATTGAGACACTTATAAGCACTCATGTTGCATGAAACTTCGTTTAGAGTCCTAGAAACCGCGTTGTTGGATGTTTCATAAGTTCGTCAAACTAGTACAAAGCTCATTGAGACACATATAAGCACTTATGTTGCATGAAACTTGGTTTAGAGTCCTAGAAACCGCGTTGTTAGCTGTTTCATATGTTCCTCAAACTTGTACAAAGCTCATTGAGACACTTATAAGCACTCATGTTGCATGAAACTTGGTTTAGAGTCCTAGAAACGCGTTGTTAGACGTTTCATAAGTTCGTCAAACTAGTACAAAGCTCATTGAGACACTTATAAGCACTCATGTTGCATTAAACTTGGTTTAGAGTCCTAAAAACGCGTTGTTAGATGTTTCATAAGTTCGTCAAACTTGTACAAAGCCCATTGAGACACTTATAAGCACTCATGTTGTATGAAACTTGGTTTAGAGTCCTAGAAACCGCGTTGTTAGATGTTTCATATGTTCGTCAAACTAGTACAAAGTCATTGAGACACTTATAAGCACTCATGTTGCATGAAACTTGGTTTAGAATCTTAGAAACCGCGTTGTTAGATGTTTCATAAGTTCTTCAAACTAGTACAAAGCTCATTGAGACACTTATAAGCACTCATGTTGCATGAAACTTGGTTTAGAGTCCTAGAAACGCGTTGTTAGATGTTTCATAAGTTCGTAAAACTTGTACAAAGCTCATTGAGACACTTTTAAGTACTCATGTTGCATGAAACTTTGTTTAGAGTCCTAGAAACCGCGTTGTTAGATGTTTCATAAGTTCGTCAAACTTGTACAAAGCCCATTGAGACACTTATAAGCACTCATGTTGTATGAAACTTGGTTTAGAGTCCTAGAAACCGCGTTGTTAGATGTTTCATAAGTTCTTCAAACTAGTACAAAGCTCATTGAGACACTTATAAGCACTCATGTTGCATGAAACTTGGTTTAGAGTCCTAGAAACGCGTTGTTAGATGTTTCATAAGTTCGTAAAACTTGTACAAAGCTCATTGAGACACTTTTAAGTACTCATGTTGCTTTAAACTTGGTTTAGAGTCCTAGAAGCCGCGTTGTTAGATGTTTCATAAGTTCGTCAAACTAGTACAAAGCTCATTGACTTATAAGTACTCATGTTGCATGAAACTTGGTTTAGAGTCCTAGAAACGCGTTGTTAGATGTTTCATAAGACCATCTCCAATGTATTTCCCTATTCATTATCTCTAAAATAGAGGAACTCTATAATAGAGGTGCATTTTCCTCTATTCTTCTCCAATGTATTTCTCTATCTCTATCTCTATAAAAGAATATCCTATAAAAGATTCTATTTACATTTTACTATAACACCTTTTATTTATAAAAGTTGCAAATTAACCCAATTAAGTTTAATTTTCGCAAGATATTCATAAAATTATTATATTATTTAAGTTTATAACTTTATTATAAAAAATAGTACATTACCCAATACAAAAATATTATAGCTTATTTAACTATCACCGCTAGAGTATTTTTCCCTTAAATGATCGATTATGTCTTATTATAAAACTTTATATGATTTATCTTTTAAAAATAATAATTTCAATTTTGAGTTAATATTTATAATTTATTTGTAATTATAATAACAATATTTAAATGATTATTTTGAAAATTAAAACAATTTTGATTTTAAAACATAAAAGAAAATGACAATTTTATATATTTTAGTTATAATTAATATAAAAGAGAAAGTAAAGGACTAGTATGCAATTAAAAAAGTATGTCTCTATTTATAGAGGAAAAGATAACATTCCTCTATAGCAATCTCTATTTTAGAGGAAGAAATAGAGATGGGTTGGAGCAAATGTTGGTCAATAATAGAGATTAAAGGTAAATATAGAGGTGGGTTGGAGATGCTCTAAGTTTGTCAAACTAGTACAAAGCTCATTGAGACATTTATAAGCACTCATGTTGCATGAAACTTCGTTAGAGTCTTAGAAACCGCGTTGTTAGATGTTTCATAAGTTCGTCAAACTCGTACAAAGCTCATTGAGACACATATAAGAACTCATGTTGCATGAAACTTGGTTTAGAGTCCTAGAAACGCGTTGTTAGATGTTTCATAAGTTTGTCAAACTAGTACAAAGCTCATTGAGACATTTATAAGCACTCATGTTGCATGAAACTTTGTTAGAGTCTTAGAAACCGCGTTGTTAGATGTTTCATAAGTTCGTCAAACTCGTACAAAGCTCATTGAGACACATATAAGAACTCATGTTGAATGAAACTTGGTTTAGAGTCCTAGAAACGCGTTGTTAGATGTTTCATAAGTTTGTCAAACTAGTACAAAGCTCATTGAGACATTTATAAGCACTCATGTTGCATGAACTTCGTTAGAGTCTTAGAAACCGCGTTGTTAGATGTTTCATAAGTTCGTCAAACTCGTACAAAGCTCATTGAGACACATATAAGAACTCATGTTGCATGAAACTTGGTTTAGAGTCTTAGAAACGCGTTGTTAGATGTTTCATAAGTTCTTCAAACTAGTACAAAACTCATTGAGACACTCATAAGCACTCATGTTGCATGAAACTTGGCTTAGAGTCCTAGAAACCGCGATGTTAGATGTTTCATAAGTTCGTCAAACTAGTACAAAGCTCATTCACTTATAAGTACTCATGTTGCATGAAACTTGGTTTAGAGTCCTAGAAACGCATTGTTAGATGTTTCATAAGTTTGTCAAACTAGTACAAAGCTCATTGAGACACTTATAAGCACTCATGTTGCATGAAACTTCGTTAGAGTCTTAGAAACTGCGTTGTTAGATATTTCATAAGTTCGTCAAACTAGTACAAAGCTCATTGAGACACATATAAGCACTCATGTTGCATGAAACTTGGTTTAGAGTCCTATAAACGCGTTGTTAGATGTTTCATAAGTTCGTTGTTAGATGTTTCAAACTAGTACAAAGCTCATTGAGACACTTATAAGCAATCATGTTGTATGAAACTTTGTTTAGAGTCCTAGAAACGCGTTGTTAGATGTTTCATAAGTTCGTCAACTAGTACAAAGCTTATTGAGACACATATAAGCACTCATGTTGCATGAAACTTGGTTTAGAGTCCTAGAAACGCGTTGTTAGATGTTTCATAAGTTCGTCTAACTTGTACAAAGCTCATTGAGACACTTATAAGCACTCATGTTGCATGAAACTTGGTTTAGAGTCCTAGAAACGCGTTGTTAGACGTTTCATAAGTTCGTCAAACTAGTACAAAGCTCATTGAGACACTTATAAGCACTCATGTTGCATTAAACTTGGTTTAGAGTCCTGGAAACGCGTTGTTAGATGTTTCATAAGTTCGTCAAACTTGTACAAAGCCCATTGAGACACTTATAAGAACTCATGTTGTATGAAACTCTATTTAGAGTCCTAGAAACCGCGTTGTTAGATGTCTCATAAGTTCGTCAAACTAGTACAAAGCTCATTGAGACACTTATAAGCACTCATGTTGCATGAAACTTGGTTTAGAATTTTAGAAACCGCGTTGTTAGATGTTTCATAAGTTCTTCAAACTAGTATAAAGCTCATTGAGACACTTATATGCACTCATGTTGCATGAAACTTGGTTTAGAATCCTAGAAACACGTTGTTATATGTTTCATAAGTTCGTAAAAATTGTGCAAAGCTCATTGAGACACTTTTAAGTACTCATGTTGCATGTATCTTGGTTTAGAGTCCTAGAAACCGCGTTGTTAGATGTTTCATAAGTTCGTCAAACTAGTACAAAGCTCATTGACTTATAAGTACTCATGTTGCATGAAACTTGGTTTAGAGTCCTAGAAACGCGTTGTTAGATGTTTCATAAGTTTGTCAAACTAGTACAAAGCTCATTGAGACATTTATAAGCACTCATGTTGCATGAAACTTCGTTAGAGTCTTAGAAACCGTGTTGTTAGATGTTTCATAAGTTCGTCAAACTCGTACAAAGCTCATTGAGACACATATAAGAACTCATGTTTCCTGAAACTTGGTTTAGAGTCCTAGAAACGCGTTGTTAGATGTTTCATAAGTTCGTCAAACTAGTACAAAGCTCATTGAGACACTTATAAGCACTCATGTTGCATGAAACTTGGTTTAGAGTCCTAGAAACGCGTTGTTAGACGTTTCATAAGTTCGTAAAACTAGTACAAAGCTCATTGAGACACTTATAAGCACTCATGTTGTATGAAACTTGGTTTAGAGTCCTAGAAACGCCTTGTTAAAAGTTTCATAAGTTCTTCAAAATAGTACAAAGCTAATTGAGACACTTATAAGCATTCATGTTGCATGAAACTTGGTTTAGAATCCTAGAAATGCGTTGTTAGATGTTTCATAAATTCGTAAAACTAGTAAAAAGCTCATTGAGACACTTATAAGCACTCATGTTGCATGAAACTTGGTTTAGATTCCTAGAAACGCGTTGTTTGATGTTTCATAAGTTCGTCAAACTAGTACAAATCTCATTGAGACACTTATAAGCACTCATGTTGCATGAAACTTGGTTTAGAGTCTTAGAAACCGCGTTGTTAGATGTTTAATAAGTTCTTCAAACTAGTACAAAGCTCATTGAGACACTTATAAGCACTCATGTTGCATGAAACTTGGTTTAGAGTCCTAGAAACCGCGTTGTTAGATGTTTCATAAGTTCGTCAAACTAGTACAAAGCTCATTGACTTATAAGTACTCATGTTGCATGAAACTTGGTTTAGAGTCCTAGAAACGCGTTGTTAGATGTTTCATAAGTTTGTCAAACTAGTACAAAGCTCATTGAGACACTTATAAGCACTCATGTTGCATGAAACTTCGTTAGAGTCTTAGAAACTGCGTTGTTAGATGTTTCATAAGTTCGTCAAACTAGTACAAAGCTCATTGAGACACAAATAAGCACTCATGTTGCATAAAACTTGGTTTAGAGTCCTAGAAACGCGTTGTTAGATGTTTCATAAGTTCGTCAAACTA
Source organism: Cochlearia excelsa (assembly GCA_963556525.1). NCBI lineage: Eukaryota > Viridiplantae > Streptophyta > Magnoliopsida > Brassicales > Brassicaceae > Cochlearia > Cochlearia excelsa. The sequence continues at coordinate 28,285,511 of OY748327.1, read as the reverse complement.
GTACAAAGCTCATTGAGACACTTATAAGCACTCATGTTGCATGAAACTTCGTTAGAGTCTTAGAAACTGCGTTGTTAGATGTTTCATAAGTTCGTCAAACTAGTACAAAGCTCATTGAGACACATATAAGCACTCATGTTGCATGAAACTTGGTTTAGAGTCCTAGAAACGCGTTGTTAGATGTTTCATAAGTTCGTCAAACTAGTACAAAGCTCATTGAGACACTTATAAGCACTCATGTTGCATGAAACTTGGTTTAGAATCCTAGAAACGCGTTGTTAGATGTTTCATAAGTTCGTCAAACTTGTACAAAGCTCATTGAGACACTTATAAGTGTTGGAATTTAAGAGAGTATAGAAGAGATTGTAGAGAATAAGTGTTTGGGAGATTAGGAGAATGAGAGATTAGGAGCAAAGCTATTAGCTTGGTCCTTGAGAGATTAGTGTGTAGTATGTGTGTGTGGGAGATTTCGGTTCTAGATAGAATAAGAACAAGAACAAGAGAGAGTATTATTTTGTATTGGAGAAGAGAGCTTGAAGCTCCTTAGAGATTACAATGTCGACCACAAGGTATTTATAGAGGATAACAATGGCTTGTAGCCTATTAGGTATAAGGGAGAGAGAGAGAAAGCCTTGGGTCTTGACTTAATTTGAATTCAAACCAAGGCTTGGGTGGCGTGTAGGAGACAAGGCTGTGACTAGTCACTATCCAAGACCACATTTGGTTTTGTGTAAAGCCTTCCAATTCTGCACCTGTCGCTATCCGTCTCGGTCTTGCTTCCGGTTTGTGCCTATAGTCTTGTAATGACTATATCTCTCAATGGTTAGCTCCTTTCAACATGATTCCTTCTTCAAACCTTCTTGTCTTGATCTCCTCTTTGTAACCGTTACCATATTAAGGGTAACCGTGTTGCTTCCTTATACTCTTAACTCATAACCCTTCTTGTCTTAGCCTTGTTGCACAAGCCTCTTTGGTATTTCGACCTAATGCCCTTTTTGGGTTAACCATTAGTCTCAATACTCCCCCTCAAGCTTAGCATTGTGGAACGCTAAGATTGGACATTGACCAACAAACCTCATTAAAACCTTGGTGAGTAAACCACATGGGAAAAACCTCACCGAAGGAAAAAGAGTGTAAGTTAGTTCAATGAGGGGTCTTGATCATCTAGGCCATAAGTCTTCTTGACTTGGCCGGAGCTCCCCCAAAGATAGAACCGGTCTTGATCTTGCCTTTGCCGTGTTCTTCTTTGTGGTTTCTTGGATACTCAGCACTTCTCTTGTCTTGGTGGTGAGTTCTTTGATTCTTGATTTGGTCTTCACGGTTTGTTCTTCACAAACTTTGATGTGAGACTTTGAGCCGAACATGAACATGATGACTCCCTTTCCTTCTCTTTGCTTCTTCTTTGAACTTCCTTCTTATCTTTGGTCTCTTACTCCTTTGAACCTTCAAAGATTCAAGTGAATTTAGACTTTAGATTAAGCATGATTATTCGAATTAGTTCTAGTTTTATGATTCTAAATAAGAAGCTAAGAGAGGGATTAGGGACATCCTTTAGTTCGTAGTGGAATGACTTGTCCTTGTAGCCGCATCTAGGTTTTGAGCTTTGGCTTCTTCTTGAAGTCTTTGCTTTCTTCTTTGTGCGGTTGGAACAAGGATTTGTCGGAGTATTTTGGCTTATCTATTGATAGATGCATAAGCCGAGAAACAAGATTAGGCCTTGCAATTGGTAGTTGCTTTGGCCGATAGTGAGTAGAGCCGATTGGTCATGTTGATTCATCGGTCTCTTTCTAGGACATGAATGGCTCGGTTTAGTCTTTGCCATGTACTTGGCCGAGCCTAGTGTTGATGATGATGAAGGTCTTGCTTCTTGTAGAGGCTTGACCGAACGATGATGATAAGATGGTTTGGCCTTCTCCTTTGTAAGGATTTGGCCGAGAGTGAATTGGTTTGGCGTCTTGGGAGATGCTTTAACCGGAGAATGGTGACCTTGTCTTTGCTACGGACTTTGGTCAAGTGATGGTCTTTGTCTTTGCTAGGGACTTGACCGAATATTAGGTGGATTGACTCGGCTTTGTCTTGTGAATACTTGGCCGAGATGTAACAATGATTGGTGACCCTGCCTTTGCTAGGGACTTTGGTCAAGAGATGGTCTTTGTCTTTGCCAAGGACTTGACCGGTTGATGATGGTCTTTGTCTTGTTAAGGACTTGACCGAAGATTAATGGGTTGCCTCGGCTTTGTCTTGTGAATACTTGGCCGAGATGTAACTTGATGGCTTTAGCTCTTTGCTAGATGCTTTTGGCCACAATGATGATAGTGATTGGCTTCCATTTGATCATGATGAGATGTGTGTTCTAACACTTCTTCTCCCCCCATCTTGATTAATCATGGAAGTAAATGAACTCTCCTCCTTTCTCGGCTTTGTTCTTCACAAGCTTCTTTGAGAAAGAGGTTTCTCATCTTTTCCTTTTGGACACCATTCATGGTTCTTTCATTCTTCTCTTTACTTCTTTTCTCTTTAGCACTTCTTTGTCATCTCTTTATGCTTAGGGTCTTTCATGATGATCTCTTTTAGTCTTTAGAAATGATGATCCTACATCATACCAAAGACAAAATTTATTTAGTTTCATGACTAACCGGCACAAGATAATAACTCTTAACATTTCACAAACTATTGATCAACCATTCACAAGTACAAGCAAGAATACATGGGAGGATTTAAGACATTAGTTCAATATGTTCCCTAAGCCTTTTTAATAAATCCGAGAGTATTATGCATCTTGACAAGTTCTAGTTTTAGTCTTATAGTTTTGAAATTGACAATCCACTTTAACTAATGATCTAAGGCATATATATTTATAATGAAGCAAAAGGATTACTTAAATTAGTATCTAACAATATAAGTAAAGAGAGTAAAGAGTTTTAGAAATGGCCCTTTTTATAGTTCCTTGGATAGATGGTCGTAAGGAGAAGTCATTGTACTCTTTAGAGCATCTTAACCGATTAGTCTATCATAGAGTTTATGGCTTCCCTTATAAGGATTCTCCATTGTTTATTACCTACACATAAGTAAGGATTAGCCACAAGAGAGTTTTGAATATGGCTCCTTGCCATTTAGACTTTAAAGGGACCATGGTCTTAAGAGCACAAAGGCGGACCATGATCTTAGAAACACACAAACAAGATTCATTGTAACTTGAATGCTTTCATAGCTAGTTACTCATCTTGTATCATAAACTTAGATGCCTATAGGCGGTTTATGACATAAAACATAGATCATCATTCCAATTTTATCTTATGTAGATGTTAAAGTAATGAATCATTTCCCCATAAGTCCAAAATTGGATTCATCATGACCTTTAAAGTATCACCTTTTAAGTAGTCATGGATCTCTTTTAAACTTATGTTAGCCGAGGTTTTGAAGGATTCATCAAGCTCTTGGTGTTCATAACACTTAATAAGCTCGGTTCACTTCCCAAGTCTCAAATCACTTCACTAAACAAAGACTAGTGATTTAAGACTTTAGCAAGAGACAAGACTTGGATATTATAGTGGGGTATGAAGAGGATAAAGAGTATAGAGTTTACAACCGATTCCTTAATGATCTAAAGATCTTTAGGACTCAAGATTAACTACTAATCTATTTATCTCCCTCTTGTGTTTCCACTTACACAACCGCCACTACTCATCTTCATCGTCTTGGAGATTTAAATTCGGACCAAATGAGCATATGTTCTTTAAAACTTTTGAAAAACATCATATGCTCAAAACATGCTTTTAAACCGAAACTTTGTGGTATGGGATTCATCAAATGCTCTTTTAGAAGCCATGATTCTCATCCATTAGTCTTGGGTTAGACAATGACCTTAAAGAACAATACAACCAAAACTATCATGTAGCTAGATCTTGTTGATTTATGCTAACAATGATTGTATTTTGATTGTCTTGTTCTTACCAAGGAAATTGGATTCAACATGTCCTTTACTCACTAAGAGTTAAGCGGATCATGGTTCACTTTCCAAAGGTCTTGTTTAAAGCATAAAACAAAAGGAAAGAGTTTTGGATTCAACAAGTTGTTTTTGCCTTATAAGAAAAACACCAAGGTTCACTTACCCTTTTAGCTCTCAAGATTCAAGCTTTGAGCTTTGATATCTTGGTCCTTGCCTAATGCCAAAGTTAAATGATACTTGGATTCATCAAGGTTCCTTTATACTCACAAGAGTGAGGAATCCATGGTTCTCTATCTTTAACTTTCAGCCATCCATAGACTTTTAAAGATACAACATAATCATAACCTTGTTTTTAAACATGTAGCTAGATCTTAAAGATCCAATCTTTCCATGAACCGATTATGATTAATGTGTTCTTAGAAAGGTTTTACCAAGATCTATGAATCTATACTATATGATAAAGAAGGGAGTTTGGATTCAACATGTTATTGTTCTCAAAAGAGACAATACACAAGGATCTCTTACTCTTTTAGCTCACAAGTTCCAAGCTTTGATGCTTTGGATACTTGTTCATAGCCTAAGTGCCTAAGTTAGAAGATTCTTGGATTCATCAAGGTTCCTTAAACTCATATAAGTAAGAAATCCATGGTTCTCAATCTCTAACTTTCGGCCTAGACAAAGATCTTAAAGAACAACACAACCAAAAACATCATGTAGCTAGATTTTAATCTATGCTCACCATGATTCGGTTTTGATTGGATTGTTCTTGAAAGGAACTTGGATTCAACATGTCTCTTCACTCATTTAAGAGAGAAAGAGGTCATGGTTCTCTTCCTAAGAGGAGCATTGATTCACCAAGACCTTAAGTGTTTTACCACATGGATCTTGGTCATTCTTTTCCTCCTCTAGATCTTTGTGTTTATAAGAAGAAATAAGAGGGTGCGGAATTAAAACTAAAGGAGAGGAGCATATGCTCTGATACCATGTTGGAATTTAAGAGAGTATAGAAGAGATTGTAGAGAATAAGTGTTTGGGAGATTAGGAGAATGAGAGATTAGGAGCAAAGCTATTAGCTTGGTCCTTGAGAGATTAGTGTGTAGTATGTGTGTGTGTGGGAGATTTTCGGTTCTAGATAGAATAAGAACAAGAACAAGAGAGAGTATTATTTTGTATTGGAGAAGAGAGCTTGAAGCTCCTTAGAGATTACAATGTCGACCACAAGGTATTTATAGAGGATAACAATGGCTTGTAGCCTATTAGGTATAAGGGAGAGAGAGAGAAAGCCTTGGGTCTTGACTTAATTTGAATTCAAACCAAGGCTTGGGTGGCGTGTAGGAGACAAGGCTGTGACTAGTCACTATCCAAGACCACATTTGGTTTTGTGTAAAGCCTTCCAATTCTGCACTGTCGCTATCCGTCTCGGTCTTGCTTCCGGTTTGTGCCTATAGTCTTGTAATGACTATATCTCTCAATGGTTAGCTCCTTTCAACATGATTCCTTCTTCAAACCTTCTTGTCTTGATCTCCTCTTTGTAACCGTTACCATATTAAGGGTAACCGTGTTGCTTCCTTATACTCTTAACTCATAACCCTTCTTGTCTTAGCCTTGTTGCACAAGCCTCTTTGGTATTTCGACCTAATGCCCTTTTTGGGTTAACCATTAGTCTCAATAATAAGCACTCATGTTTCATGAAACTTGGTTTAGAGTCCTAAAAACGCGTTGTTAGATGTTTCATAAGTTCGTCAAACTAGTACAAAGCTCATTGAGACACATATAAGCAATCATGTTGTATGAAACTTTGTTTAGAGTCCTAGAAACGCGTTGTTAGATGTTTCATAAGTTCGTAAAACTTGTACAAAGCTCATTGAGACACTTATAAGCACTCATGTTGAATGAAACTTGGTTTAGAGTCCTAGAAACGCGTTGTTAGATGTTTCATAAGTTCGTCAAACTAGTAAAAAGCTCATTGAGACACTTATAAGCACTCATGTTGCATGAAACTTGGTTTAGAGTCCTAGAAACGCGTTGTTAGATGTTTCATAAGTTCGTCAAACTAGTACAAATCTCATTGAGACACTTATAAGCACTCATGTTGCATGAAACTTGGTTTAGAGTCTTAGAAACCGCGTTGTTAGATGTTTCATAAGTTCTTCAAACTAGTACATGTTAGATTTTGATAAGATTTAAGTGAGTTTTAAGAGTTTGTGTTCTTGAGTTCTATGAAGAACATCAAGAACAAGAGAGAGAGAGTAGTGAGAGATTCGGTTTCATTAGATTGAAAAATCTTAACTTGTTTGTTTACAAAGGGAAGGTATAAATAGACAACAACAAAGGATCCCAAAATAGCATAAGGGAATATGCTAAAAAACGTCCTAGTCTTGCTCGGTTAGCCGCGCCACACGTCGCTATTGCTTGTGTAGCCGCGCCTTCCTTAAGGCGACCCGTGACAAGTATGGACGAGTTGGGTACACGCGCCCTTGAGGCTCACATGTGACTTTGCCCAACGGCTCTCTTGGCAACGGTCTTCTTGTTTCCCTTTGCAACGGTAACTAAGCCAGCTAGTGACTTCGGCAGCTTGTGACTTCGGCAATGGTCACACGCTAGGTCATCGTCTTGATGGACAAGACTTGTCCGGACGATGCCTTGGTCTCTTTTACACTTGTGACTTCGGCAATCTTGTGACTTCGGCTTTGTCTTAGCCGAGCTCAAGTTTGACTTCGGCATTGCCTTGTTGTCCGGGCAATGCCTTGGTTTCTTTTGCATTCGGCATTGCCTTGATGGACCGGACTTGTCCGGACAATGCCTTGGTTTCTTTTGTGTTCGGCTTTGCCTTAATGGACTGGACTTGTCCGGGCAATGCCTTTGTCTCTTTTACACTCCCCCGCAAGCTTAGCCTCATGTAATGGCTAAGCTTGGAACCCGCATAACCTTGCCTCATTAAAAACCTTGGTGAGAAATCCACTTGGGATAAAACTCACCTAAGGGAAAAGAGTACAAGCTTATGCGGTTGGAGACTTAGGCTTTGGTAGCCCTTGTGAGTCCAAGTCTAGGTAGAATGGACTCACAAACTTTCAAGCTTGCGGATTTGGTGAAGACGTCCGCTAGTTGATCTTGACTCTTTGTGTAGCAAGGTAGGATTGTGCCTTTGACCATTTGTTCCCTAACCTTGTGACAATCCACTTCGATGTGTTTTGTCCTCTCATGGAAGACCGAGTTAGATGCTATGTCGATAGCCGCTTGGTTGTCACAATGCATAGTCATTGGCCCTTCAATCTTGATTCCCAAATCTCCTAGCAAGTTCTTTAGCCACATAAGTTCTTGGGTTAGCTTTCTCATAGCTCTATACTCGGCTTCGGCGGTTGAGCAAGAGACTATCTTTTGCTTCTTAGTCTTCCATGTAACAAGGTTCCCACCAATGAATGTGCAATATCCCGTAATGGATCTTCTATCTTCCAAGTTTCCGGCATAATCCGCATCACAATACCCAATCACCTCGGTGTTCTTGTTGCAGCCCATCCAAATACCCAAGTCGGATGTCTCCTTGACATAGCTTAGGATCCTCTCTAGCATCTTCCAATGGTGAGTCTTCGGCTTTTGCATTTGTTGTGCAACTTGGTTCACGGCAAAGCATATGTCCGGTCTTGTGATTGTCAAATAGATGAGCTTGCCCACCATTTGCCTATAGAGTTTAGGATCCGTGTATGGCTCGTCTTCTCCACTTCCTTCTTGGATAATCTTGTATCCTTCTTCTAGTGGTGTTTTAGCCTTCTTAACACCTGTGATATTGACAACACATAAAAGATCATGTGTGTACTTCCTTTGGGAAAGAAATAGACCCTCTTCGGATCTACACACTTCAATCCCAAGGAAGTACTTGAGTTTCCCTAGATCTTTGATATCAAACTTAGATTTTAAATAGAGTTTAGTGTCATGGATACCTTCCTTGTTGTTTCCGGAGATGATGATATCATCTACATATACAAGGACCACTACTATACCTTCTCCGTTTGTCCGGGTGAATAGGGTGTGTTCCACATGAGATCTTTTGAATCCCTTTGCCATCAAAGTTGAGCTAAGCTTATGGTACCAAGCTCTTGGTGATTGCTTGAGTCCATAGATATCCTTCCTTAGTCTCAACACCTTTCCCGGAGTGATGGTTTCTTCTAGACCCGGTGGTGGTGTCATGTAGACTTCTTCTTCAAGCTCTCCTTGAAGAAATGCATTCTTGACATCCATTTGGTACAAGTCCCATGAGAGGTTGGTGGCCAAAGAGAGGATAACTCTTACGGTGTGTAGCTTTGAAACCGGTGCAAAGGTGTCCAAGTAGTCTTCCCCATAAGTTTGTGTAAACCCTCTTGCCACTAGCCGCGCTTTGTGTCTTTCTATCTCACCATTGCTATGATACTTGATAGTGAAGACGTATCTTGAGCTCACGTTTCTCTTCCCTTGAGGAAGGTCAGTCTCATAAAATGTCTCATTGTTTTCCATTGCTTTGTTCTCGGCTTTCACCGCATTGACCCATACTTCTTCCTTCATTGCTTCTTCATAAGTTCTTGGTATTACATGTTGATCCATGGAAGTGATGTAGGCTTGGTGTTCCTTAGGAAGGCTTGCAAGAGAGCATACGTCTTGAGTTGGATGAGACACCGCCTTGCTATTGAAGTATACCCTTGTGTTTACCCAATTGGATGGGTCCTTCTTCACTCTAGTACTTCTTCTTAGAACCGGCTCCGGTGGTTCACTAACTTCTTGACCCACTTCTTGAGCATGACCCTCTTGAGCATGTCCTTGGTTTTCTTGTGTTGGGTTTGGTTCTCCCCCGGACTCATTCGGTTCGGAGTGGACTTGCTCATTGTTGTTCTCCCCCTCATGATCAAGAGGGGTGGGTTGTTGGCTCGGTACATCTTGGCTTGGTTCTTCTTCAAAACTCATGCCAAGGTTCTTCATTAGGTTCCTTAGACTTGTAGCTCTATCCGTGACCTTCTCGGGTAAGTCCTTCACACTATCCCAATTGTTGTCTTCATAGAAGCTTTTGCCTTCAAGGAACTTGACATCTCTTGATACTATTACCCTTCTTGTCTCGGGTACATAGCATTTGTACCACTTTTGTGTGTTCGAGTAGCCGATGAACATAGCCTTGGTGCTTTTAGCTTCTAGCTTGTTCCTTTGCTCACTAGGTACAAACACATAACACACACAACCGAACACTCTTAGATGGTTAATAAAAGGATTAGTCTTATTCAATACCTTGAATGGAGATTCATTCTTCAAGACTTGTGTTGGTGTTCGGTTGATAAGGTAGCATGCCGTGAGAACCCCATCGGACCAAAACCTCTTCGGTATGTTCATGTGGAACATCATGGACTGCGTCACTTCCATCAAGTGCCGGTTCTTCCGTTCGGCTACCCCATTTTGTTGTGGTGTATATGGGCATGTGGTTTGATGGAGGATGCCATGCTTGGCTATGTGTTCTTTAAAGGCTCTACTTGTCTACTCTCCACCATTATCGGACCTAAAAGTCTTAATCTTGACATTATAATGGTTAGTCACATAGTTTTGAAAGTTTTGAAAAGCTTCTAATACCCTATCTTTTGTTTGTAAAAGGGTAACCCAAGTGTATTTAGAGCTTTCATCTATGAATGTGACAAAATAAGAGTGATTATCCCTAGATTTACAAGGTGATGACCACACATCCGAATGCACAAGTTCAAAAGGTTTATAAGTCATGTTTGATTTTTGAAAAACGGTTCGGCAATGTTTACCTAAGATGCATGCTTCACAAGTTTCATGATTAAACTTAACATTAGGAAAAATGGTTTTCAAAGCATTTAAATGAGGATGACCAAGTCTAAAATGCCAAATAACATTGTTGGCTTCGGATAAAACCGATTTAAAAGCATGACAAAGAAAAGAACTAGAGGTGTTTTCTTGAAGAACATAGAGATCGCCTCTTGTGACCCCTTTCCCAATGATCTCCTTACTCTTAATATCCTGAAACACCACATCATTAGGACCGAAGATAACATTGCAATTCAAATCACAAGCAATGCGTTTCACGGATAAAAGGTTTGAGGTAAAACTAGGCATGTAAAGCGCTTGAGAGTCTCTATCAAACAACTTAAGGTTCCCTAATCCTTCTATATGAATTTCACTCCCATTTGCAATAATGACATTTCCTAAAGCCGGTTTAATATTACTAATCAAGTCCAAGTTACTAATCATATGATGAGAAGCACCCGAATCAATAATAATGGGCTTAAACGGTTTATTGTCTATATTTTGAGCACTAAGGGAATAGAAGGTTGAAATACGGAGCCCTTAAGGGCTTTGATGAGAGCGTCAAGGTCGGACTTCCTCACATATTCATCCATGTAAGGGACAATAGCCGAAGACTCCTCTTCCTTGCCATGGTTTGGTCCGCTTGAGCTTGAGCTTGGCACACTTGCCGAGTCATCATGAGAGTAGTTGGACTTGGCGTCCTTGAACTTGGCCGGCTTAAGGTTAGGATGTAGAATCCAACACTTCTCTTTGAGGTGGCCCTTCTTCTTGCAATGATCACTCGTCAAGGCCCTCCTCTCTTCATATGTCTTGGACGTTGGTTTAAATGCCACCTTGTTTGCGGTTACAAGTTCCCTCTTGCCTTCAAAGAGCTCAATGGAGCCTTGTTCCCTTTGAAGTTGAGCACACACCTCTTCAAGGTTTGGTAGGGTATCGGCTCGAAGAAGATGTTTGGTAATCTCCTTATAGCTGTCGTTGAGTGTTAAGAGCAAGCCGAAGACCTTGTCTTGTTCTCTTCGTTCATTTAGCACCTTTGGGTCGATAGTGCTTGGACGGAGAATCTCCAGTTCGGCCCATAGGGACCTAAACTTTCCGAAGTGCTTTGTGAACTCGATGTCTTCTTGGTTAAGATCATTCATAGCCTTCTTGACTTCATAGACCAGACTTAGGTTAGATGTGTTGCCGTAGACGGTTTGGAGAGTGTCCCATAACTCCTTGGCATTCTCACAATAGGAATAGGCTTCCAAGATAGACGGCTCAAGGGATCCTTGGATGATTCCAAGAACCTTTTGGTCTAGTTGGAACCATTTCTCATCGTCATTCGTGAGCTCATTGTTAAACTCAATAGGAGCATCTTGCTGAGTAAGGATGTGGTTCCAATAGCCGCGACCACAAAGAGCAATCTTCATGGTTCTTGCCCATAGGAGGTAGTTGATACCTTTCAAGGTAACCGGACAAGGAGTCTTCTTGGATTCTTTGTCTTCCATGGTTTACCGCTTGGTTTGAAGGGGTTGTCTCGGATAGATCTAGGTTTTAGAACCTACAATCTCCAATTTTGTTGAGTGTGCACGAAAACCGAGGCTAGCCGAGCACCGGGAAGCGTTGGTACCGAGGATAGCCGAGAATAAATGAGCACCGAGAGTTTTGTTGTCGGGCGCCGGAAAAGCCCGATGATTTTGTTTACCGGATGCGGAAATCACCGAGCAACGAGGATGCCCGGTAAACAAAATACCGAGCAACGAGGATGCCCGAGCGCCGACGAGAATGGTAGCGGAAGCGAGATTTAGGTTCCGGAGCAAGGTTGCTCTGTTACCATTTAGATTTTGATAAGTTTTAAGAGTTTGTGTTTTAAAGAGTTTGTGTTTCTTGAGTTCTATGAAGAACATCAAGAACAAGAGAGAGAGTAGTGAGAGATTCGGTTTCATTAGATTGAAAAATCTTAACTTGTTTGTTTACAAAGGGAAGGTATAAATAGACAACAACAAAGGATCCCAAAATAGCATAAGGGAATATGCTAAAAAACGTCCTAGTCTTGCTCGGTTAGCCGCGCCACACGTCGCTATTGCTTGTGTAGCCGCGCCTTCCTTAAGGCGACCCGTGACAAGTATGGACGAGTTGGGTACACGCGCCCTTAAGGCTCACATGTGACTTTGCCCAACGGCTCTCTTGGCAACGGTCTTCTTGTTTCCCTTTGCAACGGTAACTAAGCCAGCTAGTGACTTCGGCAGCTTGTGACTTCGGCAATGGTCACACGCTAGGTCATCGTCTTGATGGACAAGACTTGTCCGGACGATGCCTTGGTCTCTTTTACACTTGTGACTTCGGCAATCTTGTGACTTCGTCTTTGTCTTAGCCGAGCTCAAGTTTGACTTCGGCATTGCCTTGTTGTCCGGGCAATGCCTTGGTTTCTTTTGCATTCGGCTTTGCCTTGATGGACCGGACTTGTCCGGGCAATGCCTTGGTTTCTTTTGTGTTCGGCTTTGCCTTGATGGACCGGACTTGTCCGGGCAATGCCTTGGTCTCTTTTACGGTACAAAGCTCATTAAGACACTTATAAGCACTCATGTTGCATGAAACTTGGTTTAGAATCCTAGAAACGCGTTGTAAGACGTTCCATAAATTCGTAAAACTAGTAAAAAGCTCATTGAGACACTTATAAGCACTCATGTTGCATGAAACTTGGTTTAGATTCCTAAAAACCGCGTTGTTAGAGGTTTCATAATTTCGTCAAACTAGTACAAATCTCATTGAGACACTTATAAGCACTCATGTTGCATGAAACTTGGTTTAGAGTCTTAGAAACCGCGTTGTTAGATGTTTCATAAGTTCTTCAAACTAGTACAAAGCTCATTGAGACACTTATAAGCACTCATGTTGCATGAAACTTGGTTTAGAGTCCTAGAAACGCGTTGTTAGATGTTTCATAAGTTCGTAAAACTTGTACAAAGCTCATTGACTTATAAGTACTAATATCGCATGAAACTTGGTTTAGAGTCCTAGAAACGAGTTGTTAGATGTTTCATAAGTTTGTCAAACTGGTACAAAGCTCATTGAGACACTTATAAGCACTCATGTTGCATGAAACTTCGTTAGAGTCTTAGAAACCGCGTTGTTAGATGTTTCATAAGTTCGTCAAACTAGTAAAAAGCTCATTGAGACACATATAAGCACTCATGTTGCATGAAACTTGGTTTAGAGTCCTAGAAACGCGTTGTTAGATGTTTCATAAGTTCGTCAAACTAGTACAAAGCTCATTGAGACACTTATAAGCACTCATGTTGCATGAAACTTGGTTTAGAGTCCTAGAAAGGTGTTGTTAGACGTTTCATAAGTTCGTAAAACTAGTACAAAGCTCATTGAGTCACTTATAAGCACTCATGTTGAACGAAACTTGGTTTAGAGTCCTAGAAACGCTTTGTTAGATGTTTCATAAGTTCGTAAAACTTGTACAAAGCTCATTGAGACACTTATACCCACTCATGTTGCATGAAACTTGGTTTAGAGTCCTAGAAACCGCGTAGTTAGACGTTTCATAAGTTCGTCAAACTTGTACAAACCTCATTGATACACTTATAAGCACTCATGTTCCATAAAACTTGGTTTAGAGTCCTAGAAACGCGTTGTTAGATGTTTCATAAGTTCTTCAAACTAGTAAAAAGCTCATTTAGACACTTATAAGCACTCATGTTGCATGAAATATGGTTAAAGTCCTAGAAACGAGTTGTTAGATGTTTCATAAGTTTGTCGAACTTGTACAAAGCTCATTGAGACACTTATAAGAACTCATGTTGCACGACACTTCGTTTAGAGTCCTATAAACCGCGTTGTAAGATGTTTCATAAGTTCGTCAAACTAGTACAAAACTCATTGAAACACTGATAAGCCATTATGTTGCATAACACTTTGTTTAGAGTCTTAGAAACCGCGTTGTTAGATGTTTCATAAGTTCGTCAAACTTGTACAAAGCTCATTGAGACACTTATAAGCACTCATGTTGCATAAAAATTGGTTTAGAGTCCTAGAAACGCGTTGTTAGATGTTTCATAAGTTCGTCAAACTTCTACAAAGCTCATTGAGACACTTATAAGCACTCATGTTGCATGAAACTTTGTTTAGAGTACTAGAAACCGCGTTGTAAGATGTTTCATAAGTTCGTCAAACTAGTACAAAGCTCATTGAGACACTTATAAGAACTCAAGTTCCATGACACTTCGTTTAGAGTCTTAGAAACCGCGTTTTAGATGTTTCATAAGTTCGTCAAACTTGTACAAAGCTCACTGAGACACTTATAAGCACTCATGTTGCATGACACTTCGTTTAGTGTCTTAGAAACCGCGTTGTTAGATGTTTCATAAGTTCTTCAAACCTGTACAAAGCTCATTGAGACACTTATAAGCACTCATGGTGCATAAAACTTGGTTTAGAGTCCTAGAAACGCATTATTAGATGTTTCATAAGTTCGTCAAACTTGTACAAAACTCATTGAGACACTTATAAGCACTCATGTTGAATAAAACCTTGTTTAGAATCCTAGCAACCACATTGTTAGACGTTTCATAAGTTCGTCAAACTTGTACAAAGCTCATTGAGACACTTATAAGCACTCATGTTGCATGAAACTTAGTTTAGAGTCCTAGAAACCGCGTTGTTAGATGTTTCATAAGTTCGTAGAACTTGTACAAAGCTCATTTAGACACTTATAAGAACTCATGTTGCATGACACTTCGTTTAGAGTCTTAGAAACCGCGTTTTAGATGTTTCATAAGTTCGTCAAACTTGTACAAATCTCACTGAGACACTTATAAGCACTCATGTTGCATGAAACTTGGTTTAGAGTCCTAGAAACCGCGTTGTTAGATGTTTCATAAGTTCGTAGAACTTGTACAAAGCTCATTGAAACACTTATAAGAACTCATGTTGCATGACACTTCGTTTAGAGTCTTAGAAACCGCGTTTTAGTTGTTTCATAAGTTCGTCAAACTTGTACAAAGCTCACCGAGACACTTATAAGCACTCATGTTGCATGAAACTTGGTTTAGAGTCCTAAAAACCGCGTTGTTAGATGTTTCATAAGTTTGTCGAACTAGTACAAAGCTCATTGAGACACTTATAAGCACTCATGTTGCATGAAACTTGGTTTAGAGTCCTAGAAACGCGTTGTTAGATGTTTCATTAGTTCGTCAAACTTGTACAAAGCTCATTGAGACACTTATAAGAACTCATGTTGAAAGAAACTTGGTTTAGAGTCCTAGAAAGGCGTTGTTAGATGTTTCATTAGTTCGTCAAACTTGTACAAAGCTCATTGAGACACTTATAAGAACTCATGTTGAAAGAAACTTGGTTTAGAGTCCTAGAAACCGCGTTGTTAGATGTTTCATAAGTTCATCAAACTAGTACAATGCTCATTGAGACACTTATAAGCACTCATGTTGCATGAAACTTAGTTTAGAGACCTAGAAACCGCGTTGTTAGGTGTTTCATAAGTTCTTCAAACTAGTAGAAAGCTCATTTAGACATTTATAAGCACTCATGTTGCATGACACTTCGTTTAGAGTCCTAGAAACGCGTTGTTTGATGTTTCATAAGTTCGTCAAACTAGTACAAAGCTCATTGAGACACTTATAAGCACTCATGTTGCATAAAACTTGGTTTAGAGTCCTAGAAACGCGTTGTTAGATGTTTCATAAGTTCGTCAAACTTGTACAAAGCTCATTGAGACACTTATAAGCACTCATGTTGCATAAAACTTGGTTTAGAGTCCTAGCAACCTGATGTGATCTTGAGAAGCAGAAGGACGTGTTTTCATTCCAAAATTCATATCTATTTCACCATTGCTCCTAAATTCGTGAAACTACTTTTAAAAGATGCTCATCTCAATTATCAAGATCCCAAAAGAAGAATGAATGCAATCAGAGTCAAGGTGATGGAGTTATTTAATTTACAAAAGAGATGATCTGTTGTTATCTCGATACGGACCAACGTGCACTAAACCAAGGTTTCCGATCAATCCAGTTGGAAGAAAATTACAAGCTCAATTGTTTTGTGATCCTGGTTCAATTTAGAAGCCCGTAATATTTTATTTGGCCCAATAAGACCTCATGATGATTCTCGGCGCTCAAAAGAAAACTCCCTCCAAACTTGTTTAAATTTCATACTTTGCATGCATTTCATTTATTATTTTGTTGCATGTTCTTTCCAATGTTTTGTCTATTTCCAAGAAGTTGTGCATGTACAACCTTCTTTTCTATATATTGTGGTTGAAAACATGAATAAAATCATCAAACATTTTTCTAAGAACTTAAGAACTCTCTCTTGAATCTTGTTTGATCATCGTTTGTCTTGTTCTTGGTCGGACTTTGATTTCGCGTCTACAAGCAAACTTCGGTAGTCTAAGAGCTTTCCGCCTCTCTTAGAAGTACCATTCAATCCACCGCCTTGTTCCACAAGTTTTATTACTTTCGTAGACAAGGATACTTCGGTAGTCTAAGAGCTTTCCGCATCTCTTTGAAGTACCATTTCAATCCACCGCCTAATTTCATAAGTTTAACTACTATAGAAATCAAGGATTATCCCCTTCCCTTCTTAGAGTGTCGAATCCTTGGGAGATTCACATCATTTGGTATCAGAGCTCCACTCTAAGTTTGGTTTATATTATTTATCATTTCTTTTGTTATTCGGATTTGAGGGCAAATCCTTTTGAAGAAAGGGAGGATGATGTGATCTTGAGAAGCAGAAGGACGTATTTTCATACCAAAATTCATATCTATTTCACCATTGCTCCTAAATTCGTGAAACTACTTTTAAAAGATGCTCATCTCAATTATTAAGATCCCACAAGAAGAATGAATGCAATCAGAGTCAAGGTGATGGAGTTAATATAATTTACAAAAAGATGATCTGTTGTTATCTCGATACGGACCAACGTGCACTAAACCAAGGTTTCCGATCAAACCAGTTGGAAGAAAATTACAAGCTCAATTGTTTTGTTATCCTGGTTCAATTTAGAAGCCCGTAATTTTTTATTTGGCCCAAGAAGACCTCATGATGATTCTCGGCGCTCAAAAGAAAACTCCCTCCAAACTTGTTTAGATTTCATACTTTGCATGCATTTCATTTATTATTTTGTTGCATGTTCTTTCCAATGTTTTGTCTATTTCCAAAGAAGTTGTGCATGTACAACCTTCTTTTCTATATATTGTGGTTGAAAACATGAATAAAATCATCAAACATTTTTCTAAGAACTTAAGAACTCTCTCTTGAATCTTGTTTGATCATCGTTTGTCTTGTTCTTGGTCGGACTTTGATTTCGCGTCTACAAGCAAACTTCGGTAGTCTAAGAGCTTTCCCGCCTCTCTTAGAAGTACCATTCAATCCACCGCCTTGTTCCACAAGTTTTATTACTTTCGTAGACAAGGATACTTCGGTAGTCTAAGAGCTTTCCGCATCTCTTAGAAGTACCATTTCAATCCACCGCCTAATTTCTTAAGTTTAGCTACTTTAGAAATCAAGGATTATCCCCTTCCCTTCTTAGAGTGTCGAATCCTTGGGAGATTCACATCACAACCACATTTTTAGACGTTTCATAAGTTCGTCACTAAGCTCATTGAGACACTTATAAGCACTCATGTTGCATGAAACTTAGTTTAGAGTCCTAGTAACCGCGTTGTTAGATGTTTCATAAGTTCGTATAGAACTTGTACAAAGCTCATTGAGACACTTATAAGCACTCATGTTGCATGAAACTTGGTTTAGAGTACTAGAAACCGCGTTGTTAGATGTTTCATAAGTTCGTCAAACTAGTACAAAGCTCATTGAGACACTTATAAGAACTCATGTTGCATGACACTTCGTTTAGAGTCTTAGAAACAGCGTTTTAGATGTTTCATAAGTTCGTCAAACTTGTACAAAGCTCACTAGGACACTTATAAGCACTCATGTTGCATGACACTTCGTTTAGAGTATTAGAAAACGCGTTGTTAGATGTTTCATAAGTTCGTCAAACTTGTACAAATCTCATTGAGACACTTATAAGCACTCATGTTGCATAAAACTTGGTTTAGAGTCCTAGAAACGCGTTGTTAGATGTTTCATAAGTTCGTCAAACTTGTACAAAGCTCATTGAGACACTTATAAGCACTCATGTTGCATGAAACTTGGTTTAGAGTCCTAGAAACCGCGTTGTAAGATGTTTCATAAGTTCGTCAAACTTGTACAAAGCTCATTGAGACACTTATAAGCACTCATGTTGCATGAAACTTGGTTTAGAGTCCTAGAAACCGCGTAGTTAGACGTTTCATAAGTTCGTCAAACCTGTACAAAGCTCATTGAGACACTTATAAGCACTCATGTTGCATAAAACTTGGTTTAGAGTCCTAGAAACGCCTTGTTAGATGTTTCATAAGTTCGTCAAACTAGTACAAAGCTCATTTAGACAATTATAAGCACTCGTGTTGCATGAAACTTGGTTTAGAGTCCTAGAAACGAGTTGTTAGATGTTTCATAAGTTCGTCAAACTAGTACAAAGCTCATTGATACAGTTATAAGCACTCATGTTGCATGAAACTTGGTTTGGAGTCCTAGAAACGAGTTGTTAGATGTTTCATCAGTTCGTCAAACTTGTACAAAACTCATTGAGACACTTATAAGCACTCATGTTGCATGAAACTTGGTTTAGAGTCCTAGAAACCGCGTAGTTAAACGTTTCATAAGTTCGTCAAACTTATACAAAGCTCATTGAGACACTTATAAGCACTCATGTGGCATAAAACTTGGTTTAGAGTCCTAAAAATGCCATGTTAGATGTTTCATTAGTTCGTCAAAAGAGTACAAAGATCATTTAGACACTTATAAGCACTCATGTTGCATAAAATATGGTTAGAGTCCTAGAAACGAGTTGTTAGATGTTTCATAAGTTCGTCGAACTTGTACAAAGCTCATTGAGACACTTATAAGAACTCATGTTGCATGACCCTTGGTTTAGAGTCCTAGAAACCGCGTTGTAAGATGTTTCATTGAGACACTTCGTAAGCACTCATACAAAGTTGCATGAAACACTTTGGTTCATAGAGTCCTGCAGAAACTTGCGTTAGAGTCCTAGAAATGTTTCATAAGTTCGTCAAACTAGAACAAAGCTCATTGAGACACTTATAAGCACTCATGTTGCATGAAACTTGGTTTAGATTCCTAGAAACTGCGTTGTTAAATGTTTCATAAGTTCGTCAAAGTAGTACAAAGCTCATTGAGACACTTATAAGCACTCATGTTGAATGAAACTTGGTTTAGAGTCCTAGAAACGCGTTGTTAGATGTTTCATAAGTTCGTAAAACTTATACAAAGCCCATTGAGACACTTATAAACACTCATGTTGCATGAAACTTGGTTTAGAGTCCTAGAAACACATTGTTAGACGTTTCATAAGTTCGTCAAACTAGTACAAAGCTCATTGAGACACTTAAAAGTACCCATGTTGCATGAAATTTGGTTTAGATTCCTAGAAACGAGTTGTTAGACATATCATAAGTTCGTAAAACTTGTACAAAGCTCATTGAGATACTTGTAAGCACTCATGCTGAATGAAACTTGGTTTAGAGTCCTAGAAACGCGTTGTTAGATGTTTCATAAGTTCGTCATACTAGTACAAAGCTCATTGAGACACTTATAAGCACTCATGTTGCATGAAACTTGGTTTAGAGTCCTAGAAACGAGTTGTTAGATGTTTCATAAGTTTGTCAAACTAGTACAAAGCTCATTGAGACACTTATAAGCACTCATGTTGCATGAAACTTCGTTAGAATCTTAGAAACCAGGTTGTTAGATGTTTCATAAGTTCGTCAAACTAGTACAAAGCTCATTGAGACATATATAAGCACTCATGTTGAATGAAACTTGGTTTAGAGTCCTAGAAACGCGTTGTTAGATGTTTCATAAGTTCGTAAAACTTGTACAAAGCTCATTGAGACACTTATAAGCACTCATGTTGAATGATACTTGGTTTAGAGTCCATTAAACGCGTTGTTAGATGTTTCATAAGTTCGTAAAAATTGTACAAAGCTCATTGAGACACTTATAAGCACTCATGTTGTATGAAACTTGGTTTAGAGTCCTAGAAACGCCTTGTTAAAAGTTTCATAAGTTCGTCAAAATAGTACAAAGCTAATTGAGACACTTATAAGCACTCATGTTGCATGAAACTTGGTTTAGAATCCTAGAAACGCGTTGTTAGACGTTTCATAAATTCGTAAAACTAGTACAAAGCACATTGAGACACTTATAAGCACTCATGTTGAATGAAACTTGGTTTAGAGTCTTAGAAACCGTGTTGTTAGATGTTTCATAAGTTCGTCAAACTCGTACAAAGCTCATTGAGACACATATAAGAACTCATGTTTCCTGAAACTTGGTTTAGAGTCCTAGAAACGCGTTGTTAGATGTTTCATAAGTTCGTCAAACTAGTACAAAGCTCATTGAGACACTTATAAGCACTCATGTTGCATGAAACTTGGTTTAGAGTCCTAGAAACGCGTTGTTAGACGTTTCATAAGTTCGTAAAACTAGTACAAAGCTCATTGAGACACTTATAAGCACTCATGTTGTATGAAACTTGGTTTAGAGTCCTAGAAACGCCTTGTTAAAAGTTTCATAAGTTCTTCAAAATAGTACAAAGCTAATTGAGACACTTATAAGCATTCATGTTGCATGAAACTTGGTTTAGAATCCTAGAAATGCGTTGTTAGATGTTTCATAAATTCGTAAAACTAGTAAAAAGCTCATTGAGACACTTATAAGCACTCATGTTGCATGAAACTTGGTTTAGATTCCTAGAAACGCGTTGTTTGATGTTTCATAAGTTCGTCAAACTAGTACAAATCTCATTGAGACACTTATAAGCACTCATGTTGCATGAAACTTGGTTTAGAGTCTTAGAAACCGCGTTGTTAGATGTTTAATAAGTTCTTCAAACTAGTACAAAGCTCATTGAGACACTTATAAGCACTCATGTTGCATGAAACTTGGTTTAGAGTCCTAGAAACCGCGTTGTTAGATGTTTCATAAGTTCGTCAAACTAGTACAAAGCTCATTGACTTATAAGTACTCATGTTGCATGAAACTTGGTTTAGAGTCCTAGAAACGCGTTGTTAGATGTTTCATAAGTTTGTCAAACTAGTACAAAGCTCATTGAGACACTTATAAGCACTCATGTTGCATGAAACTTCGTTAGAGTCTTAGAAACTGCGTTGTTAGATGTTTCATAAGTTCGTCAAACTAGTACAAAGCTCATTGAGACACAAATAAGCACTCATGTTGCATAAAACTTGGTTTAGAGTCCTAGAAACGCGTTGTTAGATGTTTCATAAGTTCGTCAAACTAGTACAAAGCTCATTGAGACACTTATAAGCACTCATGTTGCATGAAACTTCGTTAGAGTCTTAGAAACTGCGTTGTTAGATGTTTCATAAGTTCGTCAAACTAGTACAAAGCTCATTGAGACACATATAAGCACTCATGTTGCATGAAACTTGGTTTAGAGTCCTAGAAACGCGTTGTTAGATGTTTCATAAGTTCGTCAAACTAGTACAAAGCTCATTGAGACACTTATAAGCACTCATGTTGCATGAAACTTGGTTTAGAATCCTAGAAACGCGTTGTTAGATGTTTCATAAGTTCGTCAAACTTGTACAAAGCTCATTGAGACACTTATAAGCACTCATGTTTCATGAAACTTGGTTTAGAGTCCTAAAAACGCGTTGTTAGATGTTTCATAAGTTCGTCAAACTAGTACAAAGCTCATTGAGACACATATAAGCAATCATGTTGTATGAAACTTTGTTTAGAGTCCTAGAAACGCGTTGTTAGATGTTTCATAAGTTCGTAAAACTTGTACAAAGCTCATTGAGACACTTATAAGCACTCATGTTGAATGAAACTTGGTTTAGAGTCCTAGAAACGCGTTGTTAGATGTTTCATAAGTTCGTCAAACTAGTAAAAAGCTCATTGAGACACTTATAAGCACTCATTTTGCATGAAACTTGGTTTAGAGTCCTAGAAACGCGTTGTTAGATGTTTCATAAGTTCGTCAAACTAGTACAAATCTCATTGAGACACTTATAAGCACTCATGTTGCATGAAACTTGGTTTAGAGTCTTAGAAACCGCGTTGTTAGATGTTTCATAAGTTCTTCAAACTAGTACATGTTAGATTTTGATAAGATTTAAGTGAGTTTTAAGAGTTTGTGTTCTTGAGTTCTATGAAGAACATCAAGAACAAGAGAGAGAGAGTAGTGAGAGAGATTCGGTTTCATTAGATTGAAAAATCTTAACTTGTTTGTTTACAAAGGGAAGGTATAAATAGACAACAACAAAGGATCCCAAAATAGCATAAGGGAATATGCTAAAAAACGTCCTAGTCTTGCTCGGTTAGCCGCCGCGCCACACGTCGCTATTGCTTGTGTAGCCGCGCCTTCCTTAAGGCGACCCGTGACAAGTATGGACGAGTTGGGTACACGCGCCCTTGAGGCTCACATGTGACTTTGCCCAACGGCTCTCTTGGCAACGGTCTTCTTGTTTCCCTTTGCAACGGTAACTAAGCCAGCTAGTGACTTCGGCAGCTTGTGACTTCGGCAATGGTCACACGCTAGGTCATCGTCTTGATGGACAAGACTTGTCCGGACGATGCCTTGGTCTCTTTTACACTTGTGACTTCGGCAATCTTGTGACTTCGGCTTTGTCTTAGCCGAGCTCAAGTTTGACTTCGGCATTGCCTTGTTGTCCGGGCAATGCCTTGGTTTCTTTTGCATTCGGCATTGCCTTGATGGACCGGACTTGTCCGGACAATGCCTTGGTTTCTTTTGTGTTCGGCTTTGCCTTAATGGACTGGACTTGTCCGGGCAATGCCTTTGTCTCTTTTACACTCCCCCGCAAGCTTAGCCTCATGTAATGGCTAAGCTTGGAACCCGCGCATAACCTTGCCTCATTAAAAACCTTGGTGAGAAAACCACTTGGGATAAAACTCACCTAAGGGAAAAGAGTACAAGCTTATGCGGTTGGAGACTTAGGCTTTGGTAGCCCTTGTGAGTCCAAGTCTAGGTAGAATGGACTCACAAACTTTCAAGCTTGCGGATTTGGTGAAGACGTCCGCTAGTTGATCTTGACTCTTTGTGTAGCAAGGTAGGATTGTGCCTTTGACCATTTGTTCCCTAACCTTGTGACAATCCACTTCGATGTGTTTTGTCCTCTCATGGAAGACCGAGTTAGATGCTATGTCGATAGCCGCTTGGTTGTCACAATGCATAGTCATTGGCCCTTCAATCTTGATTCCCAAATCTCCTAGCAAGTTCTTTAGCCACATAAGTTCTTGGGTTAGCTTTCTCATAGCTCTATACTCGGCTTCGGCGGTTGAGCAAAGAGACTATCTTTTGCTTCTTAGTCTTCCATGTAACAAGGTTCCCACCAATGAATGTGCAATATCCCGTAATGGATCTTCTATCTTCCAAGTTTCCGGCATAATCCGCATCACAATACCCAATCACCTCGGTGTTCTTGTTGCAGCCCATCCAAATACCCAAGTCGGATGTCTCCTTGACATAGCTTAGGATCCTCTCTAGCATCTTCCAATGGTGAGTCTTCGGCTTTTGCATTTGTTGTGCAACTTGGTTCACGGCAAAGCATATGTCCGGTCTTGTGATTGTCAAATAGATGAGCTTGCCCACCATTTGCCTATAGAGTTTAGGATCCGTGTATGGCTCGTCTTCTCCACTTCCTTCTTGGATAATCTTGTATCCTTCTTCTAGTGGTGTTTTAGCCTTCTTAACACCTGTGATATTGACAACACATAAAAGATCATGTGTGTACTTCCTTTGGGAAAGAAATAGACCCTCTTCGGATCTACACACTTCAATCCCAAGGAAGTACTTGAGTTTCCCTAGATCTTTGATATCAAACTTAGATTTTAAATAGAGTTTAGTGTCATGGATACCTTCCTTGTTGTTTCCGGAGATGATGATATCATCTACATATACAAGGACCACTACTATACCTTCTCCGTTTGTCCGGGTGAATAGGGTGTGTTCCACATGAGATCTTTTGAATCCCTTTGCCATCAAAGTTGAGCTAAGCTTATGGTACCAAGCTCTTGGTGATTGCTTGAGTCCATAGATATCCTTCCTTAGTCTCAACACCTTTCCCGGAGTGATGGTTTCTTCTAGACCCGGTGGTGGTGTCATGTAGACTTCTTCTTCAAGCTCTCCTTGAAGAAATGCATTCTTGACATCCATTTGGTACAAGTCCCATGAGAGGTTGGTGGCCAAAGAGAGGATAACTCTTACGGTGTGTAGCTTTGAAACCGGTGCAAAGGTGTCCAAGTAGTCTTCCCCATAAGTTTGTGTAAACCCTCTTGCCACTAGCCCGCGCTTTGTGTCTTTCTATCTCACCATTGCTATGATACTTGATAGTGAAGACGTATCTTGAGCTCACGTTTCTCTTCCCTTGAGGAAGGTCAGTCTCATAAAATGTCTCATTGTTTTCCATTGCTTTGTTCTCGGCTTTCACCGCATTGACCCATACTTCTTCCTTCATTGCTTCTTCATAAGTTCTTGGTATTACATGTTGATCCATGGAAGTGATGTAGGCTTGGTGTTCCTTAGGAAGGCTTGCAAGAGAGCATACGTCTTGAGTTGGATGAGACACCGCCTTGCTATTGAAGTATACCCTTGTGTTTACCCAATTGGATGGGTCCTTCTTCACTCTAGTACTTCTTCTTAGAACCGGCTCCGGTGGTTCACTAACTTCTTGACCCACTTCTTGAGCATGACCCTCTTGAGCATGTCCTTGGTTTTCTTGTGTTGGGTTTGGTTCTCCCCCGGACTCATTCGGTTCGGAGTGGACTTGCTCATTGTTGTTCTCCCCCTCATGATCAAGAGGGGTGGGTTGTTGGCTCGGTACATCTTGGCTTGGTTCTTCTTCAAAACTCATGCCAAGGTTCTTCATTAGGTTCCTTAGACTTGTAGCTCTATCCGTGACCTTCTCGGGTAAGTCCTTCACACTATCCCAATTGTTGTCTTCATAGAAGCTTTTGCCTTCAAGGAACTTGACATCTCTTGATACTATTACCCTTCTTGTCTCGGGTACATAGCATTTGTACCACTTTTGTGTGTTCGAGTAGCCGATGAACATAGCCTTGGTGCTTTTAGCTTCTAGCTTGTTCCTTTGCTCACTAGGTACAAACACATAACACACACAACCGAACACTCTTAGATGGTTAATAAAAGGATTAGTCTTATTCAATACCTTGAATGGAGATTCATTCTTCAAGACTTGTGTTGGTGTTCGGTTGATAAGGTAGCATGCCGTGAGAACCCCATCGGACCAAAACCTCTTCGGTATGTTCATGTGGAACATCATGGACTGCGTCACTTCCATCAAGTGCCGGTTCTTCCGTTCGGCTACCCCATTTTGTTGTGGTGTATATGGGCATGTGGTTTGATGGAGGATGCCATGCTTGGCTATGTGTTCTTTAAAGGCTCTACTTGTCTACTCTCCACCATTATCGGACCTAAAAGTCTTAATCTTGACATTATAATGGTTAGTCACATAGTTTTGAAAGTTTTGAAAAGCTTCTAATACCCTATCTTTTGTTTGTAAAAGGGTAACCCAAGTGTATTTAGAGCTTTCATCTATGAATGTGACAAAATAAGAGTGATTATCCCTAGATTTACAAGGTGATGACCACACATCCGAATGCACAAGTTCAAAAGGTTTATAAGTCATGTTTGATTTTTGAAAAACGGTTCGGCAATGTTTACCTAAGATGCATGCTTCACAAGTTTCATGATTAAACTTAACATTAGGAAAAATGGTTTTCAAAGCATTTAAATGAGGATGACCAAGTCTAAAATGCCAAATAACATTGTTGGCTTCGGATAAAACCGATTTAAAAGCATGACAAAGAAAAGAACTAGAGGTGTTTTCTTGAAGAACATAGAGATCGCCTCTTGTGACCCCTTTCCCAATGATCTCCTTACTCTTAATATCCTGAAACACCACATCATTAGGACCGAAGATAACATTGCAATTCAAATCACAAGCAATGCGTTTCACGGATAAAAGGTTTGAGGTAAAACTAGGCATGTAAAGCGCTTGAGAGTCTCTATCAAACAACTTAAGGTTCCCTAATCCTTCTATATGAATTTCACTCCCATTTGCAATAATGACATTTCCTAAAGCCGGTTTAATATTACTAATCAAGTCCAAGTTACTAATCATATGATGAGAAGCACCCGAATCAATAATAATGGGCTTAAACGGTTTATTGTCTATATTTTGAGCACTAAGGGAATAGAAGGTTGAAATACCGAGCCCTTAAGGGCTTTGATGAGAGCGTCAAGGTCGGACTTCCTCACATATTCATCCATGTAAGGGACAATAGCCGAAGACTCCTCTTCCTTGCCATGGTTTGGTCCGCTTGAGCTTGAGCTTGGCACACTTGCCGAGTCATCATGAGAGTAGTTGGACTTGGCGTCCTTGAACTTGGCCGGCTTAAGGTTAGGATGTAGAATCCAACACTTCTCTTTGAGGTGGCCCTTCTTCTTGCAATGATCACTCGTCAAGGCCCTCCTCTCTTCATATGTCTTGGACGTTGGTTTAAATGCCACCTTGTTTGCGGTTACAAGTTCCCTCTTGCCTTCAAAGAGCTCAATGGAGCCTTGTTCCCTTTGAAGTTGAGCACACACCTCTTCAAGGTTTGGTAGGGTATCGGCTCGAAGAAGATGTTTGGTAATCTCCTTATAGCTGTCGTTGAGTGTTAAGAGCAAGCCGAAGACCTTGTCTTGTTCTCTTCGTTCATTTAGCACCTTTGGGTCGATAGTGCTTGGACGGAGAATCTCCAGTTCGGCCCATAGGGACCTAAACTTTCCGAAGTGCTTTGTGAACTCGATGTCTTCTTGGTTAAGATCATTCATAGCCTTCTTGACTTCATAGACCAGACTTAGGTTAGATGTGTTGCCGTAGACGGTTTGGAGAGTGTCCCATAACTCCTTGGCATAACTCCTTGGCATTCTCACAATAGGAATAGGCTTCCAAGATAGACGGCTCAAGGGATCCTTGGATGATTCCAAGAACCTTTTGGTCTAGTTGGAACCATTTCTCATCGTCATTCGTGAGCTCATTGTTAAACTCAATAGGAGCATCTTGCTGAGTAAGGATGTGGTTCCAATAGCCGCGACCACAAAGAGCAATCTTCATGGTTCTTGCCCATAGGAGGTAGTTGATACCTTTCAAGGTAACCGGACAAGGAGTCTTCTTGGATTCTTTGTCTTCCATGGTTTACCGCTTGGTTTGAAGGGGTTGTCTCGGATAGATCTAGGTTTTAGAACCTACAATCTCCAATTTTGTTGAGTGTGCACGAAAACCGAGGCTAGCCGAGCACCGGGAAGCGTTGGTACCGAGGATAGCCGAGAATAAATGAGCACCGAGAGTTTTGTTGTCGGGCGCCGGAAAAGCCCGATGATTTTGTTTACCGGATGCGGAAATCACCGAGCAACGAGGATGCCCGGTAAACAAAATACCGAGCAACGAGGATGCCCGAGCGCCGACGAGAATGGTAGCGGAAGCGAGATTTAGGTTCCAGAGCAAGGTTGCTCTGTTACCATGTTAGATTTTGATAAGATTTAAGTGAGTTTTAAGAGTTTGTGTTCTTGAGTTCTATGAAGAACATCAAGAACAAGAGAGAGAGTAGTGAGAGATTCGGTTTCATTAGATTGAAAAATCTTAACTTGTTTGTTTACAAAGGGAAGGTATAAATAGACAACAACAAAGGATCCCAAAATAGCATAAGGGAATATGCTAAAAAACGTCCTAGTCTTGCTCGGTTAGCCGCGCCACACGTCGCTATTGCTTGTGTAGCCGCGCCTTCCTTAAGGCGACCCGTGACAAGTATGGACGAGTTGGGTACACGCGCCCTTAAGGCTCACATGTGACTTTGCCCAACGGCTATCTTGGCAACGGTCTTCTTGTTTCCCTTTGCAACGGTAACTAAGCCAGCTAGTGACTTCGGCAACTTGTGACTTCGGCAATGGTCACACGCTAGGTCATCGTCTTGATGGACAAGACTTGTCCGGACGATGCCTTGGTCTCTTTTACACTTGTGACTTCGGCAATCTTGTGACTTCGTCTTTGTCTTAGCCGAGCTCAAGTTTGACTTCGGCATTGCCTTGTTGTCCGGGCAATGCCTTGGTTTCTTTTGCATTCGGCTTTGCCTTGATGGACCGGACTTGTCCGGGCAATGCCTTGGTTTCTTTTGTGTTCGGCTTTGCCTTGATGGACCGGACTTGTCCGGGCAATGCCTTGGTCTCTTTTACGGTACAAAGCTCATTGAGACACTTATAAGCACTCATGTTGCATGAAACTTGGTTTAGAATCCTAGAAACGCGTTGTAAGACGTTTCATAAATTCGTAAAACTAGTAAAAAGCTCATTGAGACACTTATAAGCACTCATGTTGCATGAAACTTGGTTTAGATTCCTAAAAACCGCGTTGTTAGAGGTTTCATAATTTCGTCAAACTAGTACAAATCTCATTGAGACACTTATAAGCACTCATGTTGCATGAAACTTGGTTTAGAGTCTTAGAAACCGCGTTGTTAGATGTTTCATAAGTTCTTCAAACTAGTACAAAGCTCATTGAGACACTTATAAGCACTCATGTTGCATGAAACTTGGTTTAGAGTCCTAGAAACGCGTTGTTAGATGTTTCATAAGTTCGTAAAACTTGTACAAAGCTCATTGACTTATAAGTACTAATATCGCATGAAACTTGGTTTAGAGTCCTAGAAACGAGTTGTTAGATGTTTCATAAGTTTGTCAAACTGGTACAAAGCTCATTGAGACACTTATAAGCACTCATGTTGCATGAAACTTCGTTAGAGTCTTAGAAACCGCGTTGTTAGATGTTTCATAAGTTCGTCAAACTAGTAAAAAGCTCATTGAGACACATATAAGCACTCATGTTGCATGAAACTTGGTTTAGAGTCCTAGAAACGCGTTGTTAGATGTTTCATAAGTTCGTCAAACTAGTACAAAGTTCATTGAGACACTTATAAGCACTCATGTTGCATGAAACTTGGTTTAGAGTCCTAGAAAGGTGTTGTTAGACGTTTCATAAGTTCGTAAAACTAGTACAAAGCTCATTGAGTCACTTATAAGCACTCATGTTGAACGAAACTTGGTTTAGAGTCCTAGAAACGCTTTGTTAGATGTTTCATAAGTTCGTAAAACTTGTACAAAGCTCATTGAGACACTTATACCCACTCATGTTGCATGAAACTTGGTTTAGAGTCCTAGAAACCGCGTAGTTAGACGTTTCATAAGTTCGTCAAACTTGTACAAACCTCATTGATACACTTATAAGCACTCATGTTCCATAAAACTTGGTTTAGAGTCCTAGAAACGCGTTGTTAGATGTTTCATAAGTTCTTCAAACTAGTAAAAAGCTCATTTAGACACTTATAAGCACTCATGTTGCATGAAATATGGTTAAAGTCCTAGAAACGAGTTGTTAGATGTTTCATAAGTTTGTCGAACTTGTACAAAGCTCATTGAGACACTTATAAGAACTCATGTTGCACGACACTTCGTTTAGAGTCCTATAAACCGCGTTGTAAGATGTTTCATAAGTTCGTCAAACTAGTACAAAACTCATTGAAACACTGATAAGCCATTATGTTGCATAACACTTTGTTTAGAGTCTTAGAAACCGCGTTGTTAGATGTTTCATAAGTTCGTCAAACTTGTACAAAGCTCATTGAGACACTTATAAGCACTCATGTTGCATAAAAATTGGTTTAGAGTCCTAGAAACGCGTTGTTAGATGTTTCATAAGTTCGTCAAACTTCTACAAAGCTCATTGAGACACTTATAAGCACTCATGTTGCATGAAACTTGGTTTAGAGTACTAGAAACCGCGTTGTAAGATGTTTCATAAGTTCGTCAAACTAGTACAAAGCTCATTGAGACACTTATAAGAACTCAAGTTGCATGACACTTCGTTTAGAGTCTTAGAAACCGCGTTTTAGATGTTTCATAAGTTCGTCAAACTTGTACAAAGCTCACTGAGACACTTATAAGCACTCATGTTGCATGACACTTCGTTTAGTGTCTTAGAAACCGCGTTGTTAGATGTTTCATAAGTTCGTCAAACCTGTACAAAGCTCATTGAGACACTTATAAGCACTCATGGTGCATAAAACTTGGTTTAGAGTCCTAGAAACGCATTATTAGATGTTTCATAAGTTCGTCAAACTTGTACAAAACTCATTGAGACACTTATAAGCACTCATGTTGAATAAAACCTTGTTTAGAATCCTAGCAACCACATTGTTAGACGTTTCATAAGTTCGTCAAACTTGTACAAAGCTCATTGAGACACTTATAAGCACTCATGTTGCATGAAACTTAGTTTAGAGTCCTAGAAACCGCGTTGTTAGATGTTTCATAAGTTCGTAGAACTTGTACAAAGCTCATTTAGACACTTATAAGAACTCATGTTGCATGACACTTCGTTTAGAGTCTTAGAAACCGCGTTTTAGATGTTTCATAAGTTCGTCAAACTTGTACAAATCTCACTGAGACACTTATAAGCACTCATGTTGCATGAAACTTGGTTTAGAGTCCTAGAAACCGCGTTGTTAGATGTTTCATAAGTTCGTAGAACTTGTACAAAGCTCATTGAAACACTTATAAGAACTCATGTTGCATGACACTTCGTTTAGAGTCTTAGAAACCGCGTTTTAGTTGTTTCATAAGTTCGTCAAACTTGTACAAAGCTCACTGAGACACTTATAAGCACTCATGTTGCATGAAACTTGGTTTAGAGTCCTAAAAACCGCGTTGTTAGATGTTTCATAAGTTTGTCGAACTAGTACAAAGCTCATTGAGACACTTATAAGCACTCATGTTGCATGAAACTTGGTTTAGAGTCCTAGAAACGCGTTGTTAGATGTTTCATTAGTTCGTCAAACTTGTACAAAGCTCATTGAGACACTTATAAGAACTCATGTTGAAAGAAACTTGGTTTAGAGTCCTAGAAAGGCGTTGTTAGATGTTTCATTAGTTCGTCAAACTTGTACAAAGCTCATTGAGACACTTATAAGAACTCATGTTGAAAGAAACTTGGTTTAGAGTCCTAGAAACCGCGTTGTTAGATGTTTCATAAGTTCATCAAACTAGTACAATGCTCATTGAGACACTTATAAGCACTCATGTTGCATGAAACTTAGTTTAGAGACCTAGAAACCGCGTTGTTAGGTGTTTCATAAGTTCTTCAAACTAGTACAAAGCTCATTTAGACATTTATAAGCACTCATGTTGCATGACACTTCGTTTAGAGTCCTAGAAACGCGTTGTTTGATGTTTCATAAGTTCGTCAAACTAGTACAAAGCTCATTGAGACACTTATAAGCACTCATGTTGCATAAAACTTGGTTTAGAGTCCTAGAAACGCGTTGTTAGATGTTTCATAAGTTCGTCAAACTTGTACAAAGCTCATTGAGACACTTATAAGCACTCATGTTGCATAAAACTTGGTTTAGAGTCCTAGCAACCTGATGTGATCTTGAGAAGCAGAAGGACGTGTTTTCATTCCAAAATTCATATCTATTTCACCATTGCTCCTAAATTCGTGAAACTACTTTTAAAAGATGCTCATCTCAATTATCAAGATCCCAAAAGAAGAATGAATGCAATCAGAGTCAAGGTGATGGAGTTATTTAATTTACAAAAGAGATGATCTGTTGTTATCTCGATACGGACCAACGTGCACTAAACCAAGGTTTCCGATCAATCCAGTTGGAAGAAAATTACAAGCTCAATTGTTTTGTGATCCTGGTTCAATTTAGAAGCCCGTAATATTTTATTTGGCCCAATAAGACCTCATGATGATTCTCGGCGCTCAAAAGAAAACTCCCTCCAAACTTGTTTAAATTTCATACTTTGCATGCATTTCATTTATTATTTTGTTGCATGTTCTTTCCAATGTTTTGTCTATTTCCAAGAAGTTGTGCATGTACAACCTTCTTTTCTATATATTGTGGTTGAAAACATGAATAAAATCATCAAACATTTTTCTAAGAACTTAAGAACTCTCTCTTGAATCTTGTTTGATCATCGTTTGTCTTGTTCTTGGTCGGACTTTGATTTCGCGTCTACAAGCAAACTTCGGTAGTCTAAGAGCTTTCCGCCTCTCTTAGAAGTACCATTCAATCCACCGCCTTGTTCCACAAGTTTTATTACTTTCGTAGACAAGGATACTTCGGTAGTCTAAGAGCTTTCCGCATCTCTTAGAAGTACCATTTCAATCCACCGCCTAATTTCATAAGTTTAACTACTTTAGAAATCAAGGATTATATCCCCTTCCCTTCTTAGAGTGTCGAATCCTTGGGAGATTCACATCATTTGGTATCAGAGCTCCACTCTAAGTTTGGTTTATATTATTTATCATTTCTTTTGTTATTCGGATTTGAGGGCAAATCCTTTTGAAGAAAGGGAGGATGATGTGATCTTGAGAAGCAGAAGGACGTATTTTCATTCCAAAATTCATATCTATTTCACCATTGCTCCTAAATTCGTGAAACTACTTTTAAAAGATGCTCATCTCAATTATTAAGATCCCACAAGAAGAATGAATGCAATCAGAGTCAAGGTGATGGAGTTAATATAATTTACAAAAAGATGATCTGTTGTTATCTCGATACGGACCAACGTGCACTAAACCAAGGTTTCCGATCAAACCAGTTGGAAGAAAATTACAAGCTCAATTGTTTTGTTATCCTGGTTCAATTTAGAAGCCCGTAATTTTTTATTTGGCCCAAGAAGACCTCATGATGATTCTCGGCGCTCAAAAGAAAACTCCCTCCAAACTTGTTTAGATTTCATACTTTGCATGCATTTCATTTATTATTTTGTTGCATGTTCTTTCCAATGTTTTGTCTATTTCCAAGAAGTTGTGCATGTACAACCTTCTTTTCTATATATTGTGGTTGAAAACATGAATAAAATCATCAAACATTTTTCTAAGAACTTAAGAACTCTCTCTTGAATCTTGTTTGATCATTGTTTGTCTTGTTCTTGGTCGGACTTTGATTTCGCGTCTACAAGCAAACTTCGGTAGTCTAAGAGCTTTCCGCCTCTCTTAGAAGTACCATTCAATCCACCGCCTTGTTCCACAAGTTTTATTACTTTCGTAGACAAGGATACTTCGGTAGTCTAAGAGCTTTCCGCATCTCTTAGAAGTACCATTTCAATCCACCGCCTAATTTCTTAAGTTTAGCTACTTTAGAAATCAAGGATTATCCCCTTCCCTTCTTAGAGTGTCGAATCCTTGGGAGATTCACATCACAACCACATTTTTAGACGTTTCATAAGTTTGTCACTAAGCTCATTGAGACACTTATAAGCACTCATGTTGCATGAAACTTAGTTTAGAGTCCTAGTAACCGCGTTGTTAGATGTTTCATAAGTTCGTATAGAACTTGTACAAAGCTCATTGAGACACTTATAAGCACTCATGTTGCATGAAACTTGGTTTAGAGTACTAGAAACCGCGTTGTTAGATGTTTCATAAGTTCGTCAAACTAGTACAAAGCTCATTGAGACACTTATAAGAACTCATGTTGCATGACACTTCGTTTAGAGTCTTAGAAACAGCGTTTTAGATGTTTCATAAGTTCGTCAAACTTGTACAAAGCTCACTAGGACACTTATAAGCACTCATGTTGCATGACACTTCGTTTAGAGTATTAGAAAACGCGTTGTTAGATGTTTCATAAGTTCGTCAAACTTGTACAAATCTCATTGAGACACTTATAAGCACTCATGTTGCATAAAACTTGGTTTAGAGTCCTAGAAACGCGTTGTTAGATGTTTCATAAGTTCGTCAAACTTGTACAAAGCTCATTGAGACACTTATAAGCACTCATGTTGCATGAAACTTGGTTTAGAGTCCTAGAAACCGCGTTGTAAGATGTTTCATAAGTTCGTCAAACTTGTACAAAGCTCATTGAGACACTTATAAGCACTCATGTTGCATGAAACTTGGTTTAGAGTCCTAGAAACCGCGTAGTTAGACGTTTCATAAGTTCGTCAAACCTGTACAAAGCTCATTGAGACACTTATAAGCACTCATGTTGCATAAAACTTGGTTTAGAGTCCTAGAAACGCCTTGTTAGATGTTTCATAAGTTCGTCAAACTAGTACAAAGCTCATTTAGACAATTATAAGCACTCGTGTTGCATGAAACTTGGTTTAGAGTCCTAGAAACGAGTTGTTAGATGTTTCATAAGTTCGTCAAACTAGTACAAAGCTCATTGATACAGTTATAAGCACTCATGTTGCATGAAACTTGGTTTAGAGTCCTAGAAACGAGTTGTTAGATGTTTCATCAGTTCGTCAAACTTGTACAAAACTCATTGAGACACTTATAAGCACTCATGTTGCATGAAACTTGGTTTAGAGTCCTAGAAACCGCGTAGTTAAACGTTTCATAAGTTCGTCAAACTTATACAAAGCTCATTGAGACACTTATAAGCACTCATGTGGCATAAAACTTGGTTTAGAGTCCTAAAAATGCCATGTTAGATGTTTCATTAGTTCGTCAAAAGAGTACAAAGATCATTTAGACACTTATAAGCACTCATGTTGCATAAAATATGGTTAGAGTCCTAGAAACGAGTTGTTAGATGTTTCATAAGTTCGTCGAACTTGTACAAAGCTCATTGAGACACTTATAAGAACTCATGTTGCATGACCCTTCGTTTAGAGTCTTAGAAACCGCGTTTTAGATGCTTCATAAGTTCGTCAAACTTGTACAAAGCTCATTGAGACACTTATAAGCATTCATGTGGCATAAAACTTGGTTTAGAGTCTTAGAAACGCGTTGTTAGATGTTTCATAAGTTCGTCAAACGAGTACAAAGGTTATTGAGACACTTATAAGCACTCATGTTGCATGAAACTTGGTTTAGAGTCCTAGAAAACGCGTTGTTAGATGTTTCATAAGTTCGTCAAACTTGTACAACGCTCATTGAGACACTTATAAGCACTCATGTTGCATGAAACTTGGTTTAGAGTCCTAGAAACCGCGTTGTAAGATGTTTCATAAGTTCGTCAAACTAGTACAAAGCTCATTGAGACACTTATAAGCACTCATGTTGCATGAAACTTGGTTTAGAGTCCTAGAAATTGCGTTGTTAGATGTTTCATAAGTTCGTCAAACTAGAACAAAGCTCATTGAGACACTTATAAGCACTCATGTTGCATGAAACTTGGTTTAGATTCCTAGAAACTGCGTTGTTAAATGTTTCATAAGTTCGTCAAAGTAGTACAAAGCTCATTGAGACACTTATAAGCACTCATGTTGAATGAAACTTGGTTTAGAGTCCTAGAAACGCGTTGTTAGATGTTTCATAAGTTCGTAAAACTTATACAAAGCCCATTGAGACACTTATAAACACTCATGTTGCATGAAACTTGGTTTAGAGTCCTAGAAACACATTGTTAGACGTTTCATAAGTTCGTCAAACTAGTACAAAGCTCATTGAGACACTTAAAAGTACCCATGTTGCATGAAATTTGGTTTAGATTCCTAGAAACGAGTTGTTAGACATATCATAAGTTCGTAAAACTTGTACAAAGCTCATTGAGATACTTGTAAGCACTCATGCTGAATGAAACTTGGTTTAGAGTCCTAGAAACGCGTTGTTAGATGTTTCATAAGTTCGTCATACTAGTACAAAGCTCATTGAGACACTTATAAGCACTCATGTTGCATGAAACTTGGTTTAGAGTCCTAGAAACGAGTTGTTAGATGTTTCATAAGTTTGTCAAACTAGTACAAAGCTCATTGAGACACTTATAAGCACTCATGTTGCATGAAACTTCGTTAGAATCTTAGAAACCAGGTTGTTAGATGTTTCATAAGTTCGTCAAACTAGTACAAAGCTCATTGAGACATATATAAGCACTCATGTTGAATGAAACTTGGTTTAGAGTCCTAGAAACGCGTTGTTAGATGTTTCATAAGTTCGTAAAACTTGTACAAAGCTCATTGAGACACTTATAAGCACTCATGTTGAATGATACTTGGTTTAGAGTCCATTAAACGCGTTGTTAGATGTTTCATAAGTTCGTAAAAATTGTACAAAGCTCATTGAGACACTTATAAGCACTCATGTTGTATGAAACTTGGTTTAGAGTCCTAGAAACGCCTTGTTAAAAGTTTCATAAGTTCGTCAAAATAGTACAAAGCTAATTGAGACACTTATAAGCACTCATGTTGCATGAAACTTGGTTTAGAATCCTAGAAACGCGTTGTTAGACGTTTCATAAATTCGTAAAACTAGTACAAAGCACATTGAGACACTTATAAGCACTCATGTTGAATGAAACTTGGTTTAGAGTCCTAGAAACGCGTTGTTAGATGTTTCATAAGTTCGTAAAACTTGTACAAAGCTCATTGAGACAATTATAAGCACTCATGTTGAATGAAACTTGGTTTAGAGTCCTAGAAACGCGTTGTTAGATGTTTCATAAGTTCGTAAAACTTGTACAAAGCTCATCGAGACACTTATAAGAACTCATGTTGAATGAAACTTGGTTTAGAGTCCTAGAAACACGTTGTTAGATATTTCATAAGTTCGTAAAACTTGTACAAAGGTCATTGAGACACTTATAAGCACTCATGTTGCATGAAACTTGGTTTAGAGTCCTAGAAACTCGTTGTTAGATGTTTCATGACTTCGTCAAACTAGTACAAATCTGATTGAGACACTTATAAGCACTCATGTTGCATGAAACTTGGTTTAGAGTCCTAGAAACGCCTTGTTAAAAGTTTCATAAGTTCGTCAAACTAGTACAAAGCTCATTGAGACACTTATAAGCACTCATGTGGCATGAAACTTGGTTTAGAGTCCTAGAAAGGCGTTGTTAGATGTTTCATAAGTTCGTAAAACTTGTACAAAGCTCAATGAGACACTTATAAGTACTCATGTTGCATGAAACTTGGTTTAGGGTCCTAGAAACCGCGTTGTTAGATGTTTCATAAGTTCGTCAAACTAGTACAAAGCTCATTGACTTATAAGTACTCATGTTGCATGAAACTTGGTTTAGAGTCCTAGAAACGCGTTGTTAGATGTTTCATAAGTTTGTCAAACTAGTACGAAGCTCATTGAGACACTTATAAGCACTCATGTTGCATGAAACTTCGTTAGAGTCTTAGAAACCGCGTTGTTAGATGTTTCATAAGTTCTTCAAACTAGTACAAAGCTCATTGAGACACATATAAGCACTCATGTTGCATGAAACTTGGTTTAGAGTCCTAGAAACGCGTTGTTAGATGTTTCATAAATTCGTCAAACTTGTACAAAGCTCATTGAGACACTTATAAGCACTCATGTTTCATGAAACTTTGTTTAGAGTCCTAGAAACGCGTTGTTAGATGTTTCATAAGTTCGTCAAACTAGTACAAAGCTCATTGAGACACTTATAAGCAATCATGTTGTATGAAACTTGGTTTAGAGTCCTAGAAACGCGTTGTTAGATGTTTCATAAGTTCGTAAAACTTGTACAAAGCTCATTGAGAAACTTATAAGCACTCATGTTGAATGAAACATGGTTTAGAGTCCTAGAAACGCGTTTCTTAGATGTTTCGTAAGTTCGTCAAACTAGTAAAAAGCTCATTGAGACACTTATAAGCACTCATGTTGCCTGAAACTTGGTGTAGAGTCCTAGAAACGCCTTGTTAAAAGATTCATAAGTTCGTCAAAATAGTACAAAGCTAATTGAAACACATATAAGCATTCATGTTGCATGAAACTTGGTTTAGAATCCTAGAAACGCGTTGTTAGACGTTTCATAAATTCGTAAAACTAGTACAAAGCACATTGAGACACTTATAAGCACTCATGTTGAATGAAACTTGGTTTAGAGTCCTAGAAACGCGTTGTTAGATGTTTCATAAGTTCGTAAAACTTGTACAAAGCTCATTGAGACACTTATAAGCACTCAGGTTGAATGAAACTTGGTTTAGAGTCCTAGAAACGCTTTGTTAGATGTTTCATAAGTTCGTAAAACTTGTACAAAACTCATTGAGACACTTATAAGCACTCATGTTGTATGAAACTTGGTTTAGAGTCCTAGAAACGCCTTGTTAAAAGTTTCATAAGTTCGTCAAAATAGTACAAAGCTAATTGAGACACTTATAAGCACTCATGTTGCATGAAACTTGGTTTAGAATCCTAGAAACGCGTTGTTAGACGTTTCATAAATTCGTAAAACTAGTACAAAGCACATTGAGACACTTATAAGAACTCATGTTGAATGAAACTTGGTTTAGAGTCCTAGAAACGCGTTGTTAGATGTTTCATAAATTCGTAAAACTTGTACAAAACTCATTGAGACACTTATAAGCACTCATGTTGAATGAAACTTGGTTTAGAGTCCTAGAAACGCGTTGTTAGATGTTTCATAAGTTCGTAAAACTTGTACAAAGCTTATTGAGACACTTATAAGCACTCATGCTGCATGAAACTTGGTTTAGAGTCCTAGAAACGCGTTGTTAGATGTTTCATAAGTTCGTCAAACTAGTACAAATCTCATTGTGACACTTATAAGCACTCATGTTGCATGAAACTTGGTTTAGAATCTTAGAAACCGCGTTGTTAGATGTTTCATAAGTTCTTCAAACTAGTACAAAGCCCATTGAGACACTTATAAGCACTCATGTTGCATGAAACTTGGTTTAGAGTCCTAAAAACGCGTTGTTAGATGTTTCATAAGTTCGTAAAACTTGTACAAAGCTCATTGAGACACTTATAAGTACTCATGTTACATGAAAATTGGTTTAGAGTCCTAGAATCCGCCACTAGTAAAATTACTGCGCATAGCCACGGTTTTTTTAGTTGCTATAAGCCCAAAACCGTGGCTATAGGGAAAAAAGCCACGGTTGTGCCACGATTAAAAAAATCGTGGCTATAGCTGCGTGGCTTTCCGAAATTGTGGCTAAGCGTGGCTTATTGAGCCACGGTTTTTGCCACGGTGTGAAACAGTGGCTTATTTGAAAAAGCCAAGATTTAGTCACAGTATATTATAAATATTAACGTGGCTATTTTTGCCACGATATATGCCACGATATTAACGTGACTCTATAGCCACGGTAAAATAGTGTTTTTTTCGTGGGATATATTAGCCACGTATTCTAGCCACTTATTTTTTGTGGCATTTTCATATTTGCCACGGAATTATGCCACGTTATTTCCGTGGCATATCTGCCCGAGTAATTAAAAAAAAAACTGATTTTTTATATTAAAACCATTTCCAGAATTGCACTAATCCGAAAAAGACACCTAAAAACATGGTATTGATGAAACATAAAAGAATCATTCACAACATACACAAAATTTAAAAGTGTTTTGAAGTACACAACAAGCCTTATACAAAGGCAACAAAATGTCTTAAACAAAACTAATCTAAAGTCCTAGATTAGTACACCACCTACTGAAATCTTGATTTTGGTTTGGAGGAGAAGAAGATGGTACCACTGCTGGAGACGTCACGACCTGTTGAGGATCAGGCTGAGGCACAGGAGGATCAAAATTTACTTGATTGACGACCTGTTGCGATGCTGCGGAAGAAGCGGCCGAGCAAGGAATCCCGAGATGCCTTAGCAATGCATTGAGAGAGCTCTTTATGTCTCCCACTTCGTCCTTTAACTCTGTCACCTCCTTCCTCACGACATCGACATTGTCATTCACTGTCTTGAACTTGCCCTCGAGGCCATCTATCCGTTCTTCTATATCGACGTTTCGCACAAGACTGGATTCAGCGCACTCCAATGGCGTCTTCTCTCGATACTGAACACTCCCTAGCCCATATATATTGCCTTTGTGTCTCTTACCACGCTGCAAAACAATAAACAAAGACTAAGAGACATAATCACACACAAAGACATACACTAACATTAACATAAAGACAAACATAATCAAATACACATACATAAGCACATAGCCGAAGACATAATCAGAAACACATGAACACACACATACAGACAGAAGCAAAGACATACAGATAGAAGCACATGAACAAACACATAAAGACATAAGCAAAGACACACACATACAGACAGCAGCAACACTCACACACACGCAGACATACACCAAAACACATAGACATACACACAGACACTTACCTAAGCACACACACAGAAGCAGATACATACACATACAAACATAACAAAGAATCATACATAATCAACATTGCAATCTCATAATTTATAATGTTAAGTATCAAAGAAGAAACATAAGTTACAGAACCTTTATATACTCTTTGTTGAGAAGATGGCGTGGAGGACCAGAAGAGGCAGTTTGACTGAGGCCATTGGGAGATCCTTCCTCGTCGATGAATTCAGATGCTGCTTGCTCCACTTCCAAAACAATTGCCTCTGCCCTTGAATCGATGAAAGTTCCATCTTTGCGTGTGTGAGTCTTGCGGACAAGTTGAGTCAAAGGTGGTGGTTCATTAGTACCACTCTCAACCATCTACAAAAACGTAAAATTTGTTAAAGGAAGAATCAAAACATATAAGCTCAGAGATAGAGAAGAAGCGTTTACCATATCATACTCATGTTTCAGGAAAGACTTGGGACCTCCACTATGCTTGTGCATCCCTATTCCATCTGGATCATATGTCCTAGAATCTGCTGCTTTCTTGCTCCTCGATGCAGCTTCTTCAGTATCCCAATACTCCAACATAAGCGTCCAATCATCATCACCAATGTACTTTGGCTTCTTGTTGTTTTTGTACTTCTTGCTAATACGTTCACAAATGGATGTCCTCGTCTCATACTTCCATTGGAAGTAGACAGCAGACATGAAACCTTGGTTCCCAATAATAGTTTCTTTGCAAGAAAACAAAAGGAAATTAACAATGCATCAAAGAAAACAAAACAAAAAGATAGACTTTACCACAAAAGTGTGCCACCAAGTGGTTTTTCTTTCCTTAGGAACTTTATTCCAGCTTCTCCATGGTCCAAAGTAGTAGCCTTGCCATGTCTTCCTAACAAATCTGTTGACGAAGGGTCCACACCAAACACGAAACAAAAAATAAAGGTTTAATTAACTCAAAGAAGAAGTGCTTGAGTAAGTCGAGAGAAGAGAACATACCATAGAGCCCCATTGGCTTTTCTTGGGTGCAGATGTGGCTGAGATTCTCTCTGTGGAGCAGCTAACAATTGCCCCTCTGTTACTTGATTGAACTGATTGTCGGCGGTGACGGCGAGCCTGCTGATCCAGTGGCTCCTGGTGGCCTTCCTGATAAGACAAGAGAAGGACAAAGAAGTACGATAAGCAAACAGAAGACGGCGATTTGGGCGTTTGAAGTAAGATAAGCAAGCAAACCTTGAGTATAAGGATGACCACGACTTCCTCCATAACTCATTGAATAGCGGAGGCGATTTGCTGTGGAGAGAGAGAGAGGAAAAAGATTACCGAAATCGGAGACAGTGAAGAGGTTGAATCAGCGACGGTGAGGCGATTTGGTTGAAGGAGACGGCGATTTGGGCGAAGGAGACGGCGATTTGGGCGAAGGAGTGGAAATGTTTCGACGACGAAGGAGAAATGATTTTGATAAAACCCTAAAAGGATGCCACGGTTAAAAACCGTGGCTTTATCGTGGCTTTGTAGTTTAATAAACCGTGGCTATATATCTACAAATCGTGGCTATATATATAAAGCCACAATTCATAACTGTGGCTATTCCGTGGCTTTCTCGTGAACTCAAATGGTGTTTAGAGCTTAGATTTAGGGTTTAGGGTTTAGTTTAGGGTTTGGTTTTAGTTTATGGTTTAGGTATTAGTTTAGGGTTTAGATTTTTAGTTTTAGTTTAGGGTTTAGATTTTTAGTTTTAGTTTAGGGTTTAGATTTTTAGTTTTAGTTTAGGGTTTAGGTTTTCATTAGAGGTTTATATTTTTAGTTTAGGTTTTAATTTCTTAAATATCACAATTAACATACATATTTTCAAATTTATCACAATAACATACATATAAATTTTAAAAATCACCACATAGCATACAAAATGTATTAAAACTTTAAAAAGTCATTATATATCATACTAATTAAATAAAAATATGAAATAGTCATTATTTATCAAAGAAAATGCATAAATATATTACAAATTCATGACAACCCCTAAAATGGTTACTCTGAATCTGAATCTTCACTTGAATCTTCAAACTCATCTTCTGTTATGTATTCATCATTAGGAGGCATCACAAGCAATGAATCGAAATCTGAAGCATCTTCCACGACATGTGATTCGACACGAATAATGCCACTTGGAACGACATTCTGATTATGTGTGTCATCTTGTAAAGCGATCGAGCATCTTCGGATGTTTCACGAACCCCACGAGGCATAACTTTAGTACAAACCCACCATTCATTTGCCACGAGATCGAGTCTCACGAGGATAAGGAACGAAACAAACTTGATCGCAATTACCGAGATAGTATAAAAGGATCATATTTCTCGTATCTTCTATTAGGTGCGATATCGATAATACACGATGGGTGTTTGCGAATACCTCGACCTAAAGTTATGTCAAACCACTTGCATCGGAAAACCATTGCTTTGAGACCAACAAAACCAGGGTACTCGATCATCATTATCTCCTCTATTAACCCATAATAATCAGTATCAGAGGTTCCTTTGACGCATACACCATAGTTGATAGGATCCCACCAGGCGGATCTCTCCTCCGGGTAAGGCTAAGCAAGAACGACGGTGGATGAGTAGTGTGGGCGGAGGTGGATGCGGATTACAAGTCAAGAACGGAGCAGCGGATGGGTGGGGAGGAACGTGAGGATGGAATATGAACGACTCAAGCAAGGGATGATATCTCGCTTGATGGATAGAAGAAGCTCTTGTAAGCGTGAAGCTTGGAAGAGATTCGTGCCCGTTCGCCGAGCAAGGAGGAGTCGCAACAAAGAAGAGTTTTGTAAAAGTTTTGACTGACTAACACATTGTGCGGCGCAACCCCTTTTATAGGGAAAACACAAGTTGCTTCTCCTCGTTAGGGTTGCGCAAAGACAAAAAGGAAATTGCAAAAAGGAAATCCGCAAAAAGGAAATCGCGTACAAAGATAAAAAGGAAATTGCAAACGGATAAAACGACGAGTAGTGTTAAGCGCCTCGTCTCTTACGCTCTTCAAACTATGATCACTAAGGGACGACGTGGTGTTCTTCTTGGCCTCGTTAAAACCCGGTGGGAAAAAGAGTGCCAAGCGAGACACCTAGTCCGCTTAGCTTTCATAGCTTGGTCTTGATCGGATTGTCGTCTTTGAAAACGTTGAAGTAGCTCTTGGCTGCTTCATCCTCCTCCATCATCGTGGTTTGAATGTTTTTGGCTAACTCCCTAGCTTTGGATCGCGTAATTGCTCCTTTTGATTCCTTGGTCCGCGATGGTCGGGCGCCGGTATGGTCGATGTCGAGGTGGTCGATGCCGATGTCGATGTGGTCGATGCCGATGTCGATGTGGTCGATGCCGATGTCGATGTGGTCGATGCCGTTGTGTTCGGTGTCGACGCGATCGATGCCGATGTCGAAGCCGTCGTGGTCGATGCCGATGTCCGTTCCCGGCTTCGGCTCTATGATCACATCATCCCCTCCCTCTTGAAAAGGATTTGTCCTCAAATCCGAATACGCAACATACGGAGACAAATCAGAAACATTAAACGAGTCCGAAATGGAATACTTACCTCGGAGATCAATTTTATAGGCATTGTCGTTGATTCGTTTAGCGACTTGGAATGGACCGTCTATCCTTGGCATGAGCTTAGACTTCCTCTCGGCTGGGAACCGCTCCTTCCTCGGGTGTACCCAAACGAGATCGCCTTCTTCAAAAACCACCTTTCTTCGGCCCTTGTTGGCTTGCTCGACGTCTTGCTTTGTCTTCTTCTCTATGTTCTCTCTAGCCTTCTCGTGTAGCTTCTTAACCTGCTCGGCTTTCCTCTTGCCATCTAGGCTGGATACCTCACTCAAAGGTAATGCAATTAAATCTAAAGGAGACATCGGATTGAATCCGTAAACTAATTCAAAAGGAGAAAAGGAAGTAGTAGAATGCTTAGCGTGGTTATAAGCGAACTCCACGTGGGGTAGACATTCCTCCCAAGACTTGATGTTGCTTTTCACCAAGGTTCTAAGTAACGTTGATAACGAACGGTTCACCACTTCGGTTTGCCCATCGGTTTGGGGGTGGCGAGGTGGTGGAGAAGGACAACTTGGTCCCTAGCTTTGCCCACAAGGTTCGCCAAAAATGGCTTAAGAACTTGGTGTCCCGATCCGAAACAATAACGCTAGGCATCCCATGTAGTCTCACCACTTCTCGAAGAATAGATTGGCTACCTTGACGGCATCATCGGTCTTGTGACAAGCTATGAAGTGTGCCATCTTGCTAAACCTGTCAACCACTACGAAGATAGAATCTCTACCATTCCTGGTTCGAGGTAAGCCGACAACAAAATCCATCGAAATATCTGTCCAAGGGTGAGAGGGAATGGGTAAGGGAGTGTACAAACCGTGAGGTTGCACCTTACTCTTGGCATGCTTACATGTCGCACATCTCGAACATACTTTCTCTACATCTTTCTTCATGTTCGGCCAATAGAAATAGGCTTGGAGGCTGGCAAGTGTTTTCATAACGCCGAAGTGTCCGGCCAGTCCTCCTCCGTGAGCTTCTCGGACAAGCAGCTCTCTCACGATCCGCTGGGTATGCACAACCGATGGTGGAAAAACAAGTAGCCGTCCTGTCTATAATAACTCTCAAAGGCAAATTTAGCACATCTCAAGTAATATGTTCCAAAATCGGCATCGGAACCATATAAATCTTTGAGCAATTCAAAACCTATGAGTTTGGATCTTAATTCGGCTATTATAGAATACCTCGGGACAATGCGTCGGCAACGACATTGTCCTTACCTTTCTTGTACTTGATGACGTAGGGAAATGTCTCAATGAATTCTATCCGGCGACCATGCCTCTTGTTCAACTTTTGTTGTCCCTTTAAGTGTTTAAGAGACTCATGGTCC
Organism: Cochlearia excelsa; assembly: GCA_963556525.1. Taxonomy (NCBI): domain Eukaryota; kingdom Viridiplantae; phylum Streptophyta; class Magnoliopsida; order Brassicales; family Brassicaceae; genus Cochlearia; species Cochlearia excelsa. The sequence continues at coordinate 28,240,670 of OY748327.1, read as the reverse complement.
GTGTGGATAACGAATTCCTTGGGCCATAGGTAATGTTGCCACGTACGTAAAGCCCTCACCAACGCATACAACTCTTTATCATAGGTGGGGTAGTTCAATGTGGCTCCTCCTAACTTCTCGCTAAAGTAAGCAATGGGCTTGTTATCCTGCATAAGAACTGCACCGATGCCTACACCAGAAGCGTCGCACTCAATCTCAAAAGTTTTTAAAAAGTTAGGAAGCATAAGTAAGGGAGAGTTGATAAGCTTCTCTTTGAGGCACTGAAAGGCCTGGTCTTGTGCCTCTCCCCACTTGAAGCCAACGTCCTTCTTGATGACTTCGGTTAAAGGGGCCGCAATGGTACTAAAGTCTTTGACGAAGCGCCTATAGAAGCCGGCTAATCCATGGAAGCTCCGGACTTCTCCTACGGTGGTAGGTGTGGGCCATTCTTTGATTGCCTTGACCTTCCCTTCATCGACCCTAACTCCTTCTGTACTCACAACAAAACCTAGGAAAACAATTTCTTTAGTGCAAAAAGTACACTTATCAATGTTAGCAAAAAGGTTCTCCTTCCTTAGGACGTCAAGTACGGCTCGGACATGGGCAATGTGCTCGTCTAGGCTCCGGCTGAAGATTAAGATATCATCGAAATACACCACCACGAAGACACCTATAAAAGACCTCAAAACATGGTTCATTAGTCTCATAAAAGTGCTAGGCGCATTAGTAAGGCCGAAGGGCATAACAAGCCACTCATATAGTCCTTGTTTGGTTTTGAATGCCGTTTTCCACTCGTCACCCTCCTTCATCCTAATCGATGGTAACCACTCTTAAGATCAATCTTAGAGAACACGTTAGAACCACACAATTCGTCTAACATGTCATCTAATCTAGGAATAGGGTGGCGATACTTCACCGTGATGTTGTTGATGGCTCGGCGGTCAACACACATGCGCCATGATCCGTCCTTCTTGGGCACAAGCAGCACGGGCACCGCACATGGACTCATGCTTTCTCGGATATGGCCTTTGCTCATTAGTTCCTCAACTTGTTTCGTAGTTCCTTGGTCTCCACCGGATTAGTCCTATAGGCGGGTCGGTTTGGAAGCGCCGAGCCGGGGACTAGGTCAATTTGGTGCTCAATGCCTCGGATCGGTGGCAAGCCAGGTGGTATCTCTGAGGAAAAACGTCACTATAGTCCTGCAACAGCTGGGCAAAATCACTAGGAAGATCTGTGGAGGGTTAGTACTAACAAGGCTCTCCTTATATATAAACAACAAGATAGACGTATTTAAAGTGAGGATCCGAGAAACTTCTTTTTGGTTGATGTAAAGGTTGGCGGTTGGCGTGGGTGCATGCTCTTTCTCCTCCTTGAGCTTGAGATAGAGCTGATCTTGGTACACTTCACTTGGCGTGAGGGGAGCAAGGATGATTTTCCGGCCCTTGAACTCAAAGGAGTGCTTGTTGGTGTAACCGTCATGGAATACTCTACGGTCGGATTGCCACGGTCTACCCAACGGTATGTGGCTGGAGCACATGGGTATCACATCGCAAAGAACCTCATCCTCATACTTGCCAATGGAAAAGGATAATCGGACTTGGCGAGTTACCGTTAAGGCACCACTTTCATTCAACCATTGCGGCTTGTATGGGCGCGGATGGGACAAGGTTTCTATGCTCAATTTCGAACCATGGTTTCGCTAGGCTGCATTAGTACAACTTCCACCGTCTATGATGAGACTACACACCTTGCCCTTCACAATGCACCGGGTGTGAAATAGGTGGTCTCTTTGTACTAGTTCCTCCGGTTGGTTCTGTACGCTCAAGGTTCTCCGTGCAACCAGCATCTCCCCAATGGCGCTACTTCCTCTTCCTCTTCTTCGGGGTCGAATCGGACTCTTGGGGCACTACTTCTCCATTGTCCAGAATCATGAATACCTTCTTATTGGGACAATCCCTTGAGTAGTGGCCCATACCTTGGCACCTAAAACACCTAACGTTGCTGGAGGAGGCGTTGCTTCTGCTCTTAGGATCATACTTGACCTCTTCCTTAACCGTGGTGGTAGGCTTGATGTCCTTAGAGAAAGGTGGCCGAGAAGGTGTAAAGTCCTTGGGTTTGCTTGGCGTGGAGGGGAAGCTAGGTTTAGCGTATCTTCTCTTGTTCGGGTCTCCACTAGTTCGGCCTTGTGCACAAGTTCCTCAAGGTCAACATAGGTCGGAGCTCCACTTTGTCCGAATGTCTCGGTGAGTCCACCGATGAACCGTGCCATGGTCACTTCCTCATCTTCCTCTAGACCGGCTCGGATAAGGAGAGTTTCCATCTCTTGAAAGTAGTCTCGGACTGTGGTGGACCCTTGGGTGAGTTTTCTCGGCTTGTTTAGTACTTCCCTGTGGTAATGACTCGGCACAAACCTTTTTCTCATGTGGGTAGTAAGTTGGTGCCATGTGGTGATGGGTAGCTCATTATGGCGGTTCCGGGTAGTGCGGGCTGATCCCACCACGGAGTGCATACTCACCGAATTCGGAGACCGCTATCTTTACCTTGTTGGAGGCGTAGGTATCGTGGCACAAGAAGCTGGACTCCATCTTCCGTTCCCGATCAAGGTAGGCCTCGGGTCATTCTTGCCGAGAAAGGCGGGGAACTTGGCCTTGATATGCTTCGGTTGTTGGTTCTCCGAGTCTCTTGGGTCGTCTTTGTCTCGTCTCTCACGCCTCCGGCTTCGCCTACTACGGTCCGAGACGTTGACGCCATAATACTCATCGCTAGAGCCGATGTAGACGCGTTGCCCGGCTATGGTTTGGGTAGGTCGGCGTGAGGCGGTGTGTGTCCTATGCACGGGAGCTCTGTCCTCTGGTTCGCTCGGCTCGGCGTGTTCCCGTTGCCGTGGTACCCTCTGCTCTTGGGCTGCGTTGGTTGGACGGAGGTTGCGGATTGCCTGGAGTCTAGATGTACCGGCAACGCCTTTGCCTTTGCAAATCCGCATGGCATCGGAGGGAGTTGGCGTTGACCCACCCTCGGAATCCGAGGTTGCCACAGGGGGCCTCCCTAGCTTGTTTCTCACGTTCCAAGGTGAGCTGTTGAGAAATTTGTTGGGGAAGTAGTTGGGTCATGGCCTCGGTGACTTGGGCTGCTATAAGTTTCTTGAGGTCATCGAGCGCCTCCGGTGATAGGGCCATGGTACCTGTTACACAGACAAGTAACTAGCGATAAGTAGTTCACAAAATAGCCAACAAATAGAACTCTACGCCGCACACACACAAGGATACACGCGTGATAAACAAGAAAGGAAAACAAGGACACGGCTTGAAAGAAAAAAGGAAATCGTTATGTTTTAAGTAAAACGAGCGTTTTAGCAAAAAGGAAATCGCAATAACACGTTTTGAAAGATGCGATTAGGTTTCAAAGATCTAAACCTATTACTACCGCCGCAAGTTGACAAACATCAAGAACACAAAGATCAACACATAACTTGTTTATACTAGCAACAATCCTATGCCAAACAACGACGGGTTCAAACAAACGGGTTCGAGATTGTGATACTTTGAAAAGACAAAAGGGAAGGAACGACTCAGCCTTTTGGTACGAGGCGGCTACGATACCAGATGATAGGATCCCACCAGGCGGATCTCTCCTCCGGGTAAGGCTAAGCAAGAACGACGGTGGATGAGTAGTGTGGGCGGAGGTGGATGCGGATTACAAGTCAAGAACGGAGCAGCGGATGGGTGGGGAGGAACGTGAGGATGGAATATGAACGACTCAAGCAAGGGATGATATCTCGCTTGATGGATAGAAGAAGCTCTTGTAAGCGTGAAGCTTGGAAGAGATTCGTGCCCGTTCGCCGAGCAAGGAGGAGTCGCAACAAAGAAGAGTTTTGTAAAAGTTTTGACCGACTAACACATTGTGCGGCGCAACCCCTTTTATAGGGAAAACACAAGTTGCTTCTCCTCGTTAGGGTTGCGCAAAGACAAAAAGGAAATTGCAAAAAGGAAATCCGCAAAAAGGAAATCGCGTACAAAGATAAAAAGGAAATTGCAAACGGATAAAACGACGAGTAGTGTTAAGCGCCTCGTCTCTTACGCTCTTCAAACTATGATCACTAAGGGACGACGTGGTGTTCTTCTTGGCCTCGTTAAAACCCGGTGGGAAAAAGAGTGCCAAGCGAGACACCTAGTCCGCTTAGCTTTCATAGCTTGGTCTTGATCGGATTGTCGTGCTGAAAACGTTGAAGTAGCTCTTGGCTGCTTCATCCTCCTCCATCATCGTGGTTTGAATGTTTTTGGCTAACTCCCTAGCTTTGGATCGCGTAATTGCTCCTTTTGATTCCTCGGTCCGCGATGGTCGGGCGCCGGTATGGTCGATGTCGAGGTGGTCGATGCCGATGTCGATGTGGTCGATGCCGATGTCGATGTGGTCGATGCCGATGTCGATGTGGTCGATGATCACATCATGATCACAATGCCTATAAAATTGATCTCCGAGGTAAGTATTCCATTTCGGACTCGTTTAATGTTTCTGATTTGTCTCCGTATGTTGCAGATTCGGATTTGAGGACAAATCCTTTTCAAGAGGGAGGGGATGATGTGATCATAGAGCCGAAGCCGGGAACGGACATCGGCATCGACCACGACGGCTTCGACATCGGCATCGATCGCGTCGACACCGAACACAACGGCATCGACCACATTGACATCGGCATCGACCACATCGACATCGGCATCGACCACCTCGACATCGACCATACCGGCGCCCGACCATCGCGGACCGAGGAATCAAAAGGAGCAATTACGCGATCCAAAGCTAGGGAGTTAGCCAAAAACATTCAAACCACGATGATGGAGGAGGATGAAGCGACCAAGAGCTACTTCAACGTTTTCGACACGACAATCCGATCAAGACCAAGCTATGAAAGCTAAGCGGACTAGGTGTCTCGCTTGGCACTCTTTTTCCCACCGGGTTTTAACGAGGCCAAGAAGAACACCACGTCGTCCCTTAGTGATCATAGTTTGAAGAGCGTAAGAGACGAGGCGCTTAACACTACTCGTCGTTTTATCCGTTTGCAATTTCCTTTTTATCTTTGTACGCGATTTCCTTTTTGCGGATTTCCTTTTTGCAATTTCCTTTTTGTCTTTGCGCAACCCTAACGAGGAGAAGCAACTTGTGTTTTCCCTATAAAAGGGGTTGCGCCGCACAATGTGTTAGTCGATCAAAACTTTTACAAAACTCTTCTTTGTTGCGACTCCTCCTTGCTCGGCGAACGGGCACGAATCTCTTCCAAGCTTCACGCTTACAAGAGCTTCTTCTATCCATCAAGCGAGATATCATCCCTTGCTTGAGTCGTTCATATTCCATCCTCACGTTCCTCCCCACCCATCCGCTGCTCCGTTCTTGACTTGTAATCCGCATCCACCTCCGCCCACACTACTCATCCACCGTCGTTCTTGCTTAGCCTTACCCGGAGGAGAGATCCGCCTGGTGGGATCCTATCATCTGGTATCAGAGCCGCCTCGTACCAAAAGGCTGAGTCGTTCTTTCCCTTTTGTCTTTTCAAAGTATCACAATCTCGAACCGAACCTGTTTGTTTGAACCCGTCGTTGTTTGGCATAGGATTGTTGCTAGTATAAACAAGTTATGTGTTGATCTTTGTGTTCTTGATGTTTGTCAACTTGCGGCGGTAGTAATAGGTTTAGATCTTTGAAAACCTAATCGCATCTTTCAAAACGTGTTATTGCGATTTCCTTTTTGCTAAAACGCTCGTTTTACTTAAAACATAACGATTTCCTTTTTTCTTTCAAGCCGTGTCCTTGTTTTCCTTTCTTGTTTATCACGCGTGTATCCTTGTGTGTGTGCGGCGTAGAGTTCTATTTGTTGGCTATTTTGTGAACTACTTCTTGCTAGTTACTTGTACGTGTAACAGGTACCATGGCCCTATCACCGGAGGCGCTCGATGACCTCAAGAAACTTATAGCAGCCCAAGTCACCGAGGCCATGACCCAACTACTTCCCCAACAAATTTCTCAACGGCTCACCTTGGAACGTGAGAAACAAGCTAGGGAGGCCCCGGGGCAACCTCGGATTCGAGGGTGGGTCAACGCCAACTCCCTCCGATGCCATGCGGATTTGCAAAGGCAAAGGCGTTGCCGGTACATCTAGACTCCAGCAATCCGCAACCTCCGTCCAACCAACGCAGCCCAAGAGCAGAGGGTACCACGGCACGGCACGGGAACACGGCGAGCTGAGCGAACCAGAGGACGAGCTCCCGGGCATAGGACACACACCGCCTCACGCCGACCTACCCAAACCATAGCCGGGCAACGCGTCTACATCGGCTCTAGCGATGAGTATTATGGCGTCAACGTCTCGGACCGTAGTAGGCGAAGCCGGAGGCGTGAGAGACGAGACAAAGACGACCCAAGAGACTCGGAGAACCAACAAGCGAAGCATATCAAGGCCAAGTTCCCCGCCTTTCTCGGCAAGAATGACCCGGAGGCCTACCTTGATCGGGAACGGAAGATGGAGTCCAGCTTCTTGTGCCACGATACCTACCTACGCCTCCAACAAGGTAAAGATAGCGGTCTCCGAATTCGGTGAGTATGCACTCCTGTGGTGGGATCGGCTCGCACTACCCGAACCGCCATAATGAGCTACCCATCACCACATGGCACCAACTTACTACCCACTTGAGAAAAAGGTTTGTGCCGAGTCATTACCACGGGAAGTACTAAACAAGTTGAGAAAACTCACCCAAGGGTCCACCACGGTCCGAGACTACTTTCAAGAGATGGAAACTCTCCTTATCCGAGCCGGTCTAGAGGAAGATGAGGAAGTGACCATGGCACGGTTCATCGGTGGACTCAGCCGAGACATTCGGGACAAAGTGGAGCTCCGGACCTATGTTGACCTTGAGGAACTTGTGCACAAGGCCGAACTAGTGGAGACCCGAACAAGAGAAGATACGCTAAACCTAGCTTCCCCTCCACGCCAAGCAAACCCAAGGACTTTACACCTTCTCGGCCACCTTTCTCTAAGGACATCAAGCCTACCACCACGGTTAAGGAAGAGGTCAAGTATGATCCTAAGAGCGAAGCAACGCCTCCTCCAGGCAACGTTAGGTGTTTTAGGTGCCAAGGTATGGGCCACTACTCAAGGGATTGTCCCAATAAGAAGGTATTCATGATTCTGGACAATGGAGAAGTAGTGCCCCAAGAGTCCGATTCGACCACGAAGAAGAGGAAGAGGAAGTAGCGCCATTGGGGAGATGCTGGTTGCACGGAGAACCTTGAGCGTACAGAACCAACCGGAGGAAGGAACTAGTACAAAGAGACCACCTATTCCACACCCGGTGCATTGTGAAGGGCAAGGTGTGTAGTCTCATCATAGACGGTGGAAGTTGTACTAATGCGGCTAGCGAAACCATGGTTCAGAAATTGAGCATAGAAACCTTGTCCCATCCGCGCCCATACAAGCCGCAATGGCTGAATGAAAGTGGTGCCTTAACGGTAACTCGCCAAGTCCGATTATCCTTTTCCATTGGCAAGTACGAGGATGAGGTTCTTTGCGATGTGATACCCATGTGCTCCAGCCACATACTGTTGGGTAGACCGTGGCAATCCGACCGTAGAGTATTCCATGACGGTTACACCAACAAGCACTCCTTTGAGTTCAAGGGCCGGAAAATCATCCTTGCTCCCCTCACGCCAAGTGAAGTGTATCAAGATCAGCTCTATCTCAAGCTCAAGGAGGAGAAAGAGCATGCACCCACGCCAACCGCCAACCTTTACATCAACCAAAGAGAAGTTTCTCGGATCCTCACTTTAAATACGTCTATCTTGTTGTTTATATATAAGGAGAGCCTTGTTAGCACTAACCCTCCACGGGATCTTCCTAGTGATTTTGCCCAGCTGTTGCAGGACTATAGTGACGTTTTTCCTCGGGAGATACCACCTGGCTTGCCACCGATCCGAGGCATTGAGCACCAAATTGACCTAGTCCCTGGCTCGACGCTTCCAAACCGACCCGCCTATAGGACTAATCCGGTGGAGACCAAGGAACTACGAAACAAGTTGAGGAACTAATGAGCAAAGGCCATATCCGAGAGAGCATGAGTCCGTGTGCGGTGCCCGTGCTGCTTGTGCCCAAGAAGGACGGATCATGGCGCATGTGTGTTGACTGCCGAGCCATCAACAACATCACGGTGAAGTATCGCCACCCTATTCCTAGATTAGATGACATGTTAGACGAATTGTGTGGTTCTAACGTGTTCTCTAAGATTGATCTTAAGAGTGGTTACCATCAGATTAGGATGAAGGAGGGTGACGAGTGGAAAACGGCATTCAAAACCAAACAAGGACTATATGAGTGGCTTGTTATGCCCTTCGGCCTTACTAATGCGCCTAGCACTTTTATGAGACTAATGAACCATGTTTTGAGGTCTTTTATAGGTGTCTTCGTGGTGGTGTATTTCGATGATATCTTAATCTTCAGCCGGAGCCTAGACGAGCACATTGCCCATGTCCGAGCCGTACTTGACGTCCTAAGGAAGGAGAACCTTTTTGCTAACATTGATAAGTGTACTTTTTGCACTAAAGAAATTGTTTTCCTAGGTTTTGTTGTGAGTACGAAGGAGTTAGGGTCGATGAAGGGAAGGTCAAGGCAATCAAAGAATGGCCCACACCTACCACCGTAGGAGAAGTCCGGAGCTTCCATGGATTAGCCGGCTTCTATAGGCGCTTCGTCAAAGACTTTAGTACCATTGCGGCCCCTTTAACCGAAGTCATCAAGAAGGACGTTGGCTTCAAGTGGGGAGAGGCACAAGACCAGGCCTTTCGGTGCCTCAAAGAGAAGCTTATCAACTCTCCCTTACTTATGCTTCCTAACTTTTTAAAAACTTTTGAGATTGAGTGCGACGCTTCGGTGTAGGCATCGGTGCGGTTCTTATGCGGGATAACAAGCCCATTGCTTACTTTAGCGAGAAGTTAGGAGGAGCCACATTGAACTACCCCACCTATGATAAAGAGTTGTATGCGTTGGTGAGGGCTTTACGGACGTGGCAACATTACCTATGGCCCAAGGAATTCGTTATCCATACGGACCATGAGTCTCTTAAACACTTAAAGGGACAACAAAAGTTGAACAAGAGGCATGGTCGTTGGATAGAATTCATTGAGACATTTCCCTACGTCATCAAGTACAAGAAAGGTAAGGACAATGTCGTTGCCGACGCATTGTCCCGAGGTATTCTATAATAGCCGAATTAAGATCCAAACTCATAGGTTTTGAATTGCTCAAAGATTTATATGGTTCGATGCTGATTTTGGAACATATTACTTGAGATGTGCTAAATTTGCCTTTGAGAGTTATTATAGACGGGACGGCTACTTGTTTTTCCACCATCGGTTGTGCATACCCAGCGGATCGGTGAGAGAGCGCTTGTCCGAGAAGCTCACGGAGGAGGACTGGCCGGACACTTCGGCGTTATGAAAACACTTGCCGGCCTCCAAGCCTATTTCTATTGGCCGAACATGAAGAAAGATGTAGAGAAAGTATGTTCGAGATGTGCGACATGTAAGCATGCCAAGAGTAAGGTGCAACCTCACGGTTTGTACACTCCCTTACCCATTCCCTCTCACCCTTGGACAGATATTTCGATGGATTTTGTTGTCGGCTTACCTCGAACCAGGAATGGTAGAGATTCTATCTTCGTAGTGGTTGACAGGTTTAGCAAGATGGCACACTTCATAGCTTGTCACAAGACCGATGATGCCGTCAAGGTAGCCAATCTATTCTTCAGAGAAGTGGTGAGACTACATGGGATGCCTAGCGTTATTGTTTCGGATCGGGACACCAAGTTCTTAAGCCATTTTTGGCGAACCTTGTGGGCAAAGCTAGGGACCAAGTTGTCCTTCTCCACCACCTGCCACCCCCAAACCGATGGGCAAACCGAAGTGGTGAACCGTTCGTTATCAACGTTACTTAGAACCTTGGTGAAAAGCAACATCAAGTCTTGGGAGGAATGTCTACCCCACGTGGAGTTCGCTTATAACCACGCTAAGCATTCTACTACTTCCTTTTCTCCTTTTGAATTAGTTTACGGATTCAATCCGATGTCTCCTTTAGATTTAATTGCATTACCTTTGAGTGAGGTATCCAGCCTAGATGGCAAGAGGAAAGCCGAGCAGGTTAAGAAGCTACACGAGAAGGCTAGAGAGAACATAGAGAAGAAGACAAAGCGAGACGTCGAGCAAGCCAACAAGGGCCGAAGAAAGGTGGTTTTTGAAGAAGGCGATCTCGTTTGGGTACACCCGAGGAAGGAGCGGTTCCCAGCCGAGAGGAAGTCTAAGCTCATGCCAAGGATAGACGGTCCATTCCAAGTCGCTAAACGAATCAACGACAATGCCTATAAAATTGATCTCCGAGGTAAGTATTCCATTTCGGACTCGTTTAATGTTTCTGATTTGTCTCCGTATGTTGCAGATTCGGATTTGAGGACAAATCCTTTTCAAGAGGGAGGGGATGATGTGATCATAGAGCCGAAGCCGGGAACGGACATCGGCATCGACCACGACGGCTTCGACATCGGCATCGATCGCGTCGACACCGAACACAACGGCATCGACCACATTGACATCGGCATCGACCACATCGACATCGGCATCGACCACCTCGACATCGACCATACCGGCGCCCGACCATCGCGGACCGAGGAATCAAAAGGAGCAATTACGCGATCCAAAGCTAGGGAGTTAGCCAAAAACATTCAAACCACGATGATGGAGGAGGATGAAGCAGCCAAGAGCTACTTCAACGTTTTCAAGCACGACAATCCGATCAAGACCAAGCTATGAAAGCTAAGCGGACTAGGTGTCTCGCTTGGCACTCTTTTTCCCACCGGGTTTTAACGAGGCCAAGAAGAACACCACGTCGTCCCTTAGTGATCATAGTTTGAAGAGCGTAAGAGAGAGACGAGGCGCTTAACACTACTCGTCGTTTTATCCGTTTGCAATTTCCTTTTTATCTTTGTACGCGATTTCCTTTTTGCGGATTTCCTTTTTGCAATTTCCTTTTTGTCTTTGCGCAACCCTAACGAGGAGAAGCAACTTGTGTTTTCCCTATAAAAGGGGTTGCGCCGCACAATGTGTTAGTCAGTCAAAACTTTTACAAAACTCTTCTTTGTTGCGACTCCTCCTTGCTCGGCGAACGGGCACGAATCTCTTCCAAGCTTCACGCTTACAAGAGCTTCTTCTATCCATCAAGCGAGATATCATCCCTTGCTTGAGTCGTTCATATTCCATCCTCACGTTCCTCCCCACCCATCCGCTGCTCCGTTCTTGACTTGTAATCCGCATCCACCTCCGCCCACACTACTCATCCACCGTCGTTCTTGCTTAGCCTTACCCGGAGGAGAGATCCGCCTGGTGGGATCCTATCAATAAGCGTCTCAATGAGCTTTGTACAAGTTTGACTTGCATCGGAAAACCATTGCTTTGAGACCAACAAAACCAGGGTACTCGATCATCATTATCTCCTCTATTAACCCATAATAATCAGTATCAGAGGTTCCTTTGACGCATACACCATAGTTTTGACTTTTTCTATCTTTCCCATGTCTTTCGGTGTGGAAGGAATAACCTCGTGATCGATACATAGGCCAAGTTGTGTAACTACGTTTAGGACCTTGTACGAAATCCAACATCCAAAGAGGAAACGTATAGGAAGAAGAGGCTTGATTAATCTACAAAATAATCCACATAATAAACAATTAGTGTACTATGATTACTAAGGATTTTAATTTATAAATGTTATACTTACATAATCTTTACACCATTGGGCAAAGTGTTGGTCTTTTGCATTTTGCATGATGTCACTGCTAATTTCAGGGTTGGATTCCATCATGAATCGTTCAAACATCCTGAAAAATATTTTAAGATATAATGTTAGAATAAAGTGCGTAAAATTAAAAACGATTCATATAGTTTAATGAGAATTGTACCTTTCATAAGGCTCTAATTGATCACAGTTTAGCAACATAAACGCTTGGAGAACGGTGTAGTCATCGTCTGTAAACCAACCATCTTTTGCTTTTCCACTTACTCGACCTTCATGGTGAAACAAGACCGGGACTTCTGGATCTAAATAAGTAAATCGAATTTCCCCGGTTATAGACTCTTGCACCACTTCTGGATTTCCAAAATAACTTGAAGCTGCATGAGTAATTTCCTCCATTATACATTGAGCAACAATCGAGCCTCCAACGTGTGCCTTGTTCTTAACTTTCTTCTTTAGGTGATACATGTATCTCTCGAAAGGATACATCCATCGATATTGGACCGGTCCGCCTAAAGCAGCTTCATCGGGTAAATGCACAGGTAGATGTTCCATAACATCGAAGAACGAAGGTGGGAATAGCTTTTCCAAATTGCAAATCTTCAAAGCAATATTTGATTTCAATATAGCAACGTCTTCGTTTCGTAAGCTCTTCGAAGACAGGTCCCGAAAAAACAATGCAATTTCTGAAAATATTTGACAAAAACATATGTTAGAGTTTCCTTTTCATTGCATTCATTTGACAAATTGTGTAATGTAAGATTTTACCTGAAATTGCAACATGAACGGGTTTTGGAAGAAGTTCTGAAAATGCAAATGGTAGAAGTCGTTGCATTATGACGTGACAGTCATGACTTTTCAAACCTGATATCTTGTTATAATTGTCATCTACACAACGACCAAACGTTGATGAATACCCATCGGGAAATTTAATCTCGTTCTTCATCCATTGAAGGAAAATCTTCTTCCTCTGATTGGACAACCTTGAATATGGGTGCGATCATCGACCATTGTCCGTAATATGAGCTTCCGGCACTGTTACATATTCCCGGGAGATCTAACCTCGATTTGAGGTTATCTTTTGATTTACCGGTAACATTCAACACGGTGTTGATCACATTATCGAAGAAGTTCTTCTCAATGGGCATAAAGTCCAAATTATGACGAAGTAGTTGGTTTTCCCAATAAGGTAGATCCCAAAATATACTCTTTTTCACCCAATTATGATGAACTCCATAATCTTCAATTGTACGTGACGCCTTATCGTGTCCATTTCCACCACAATCCACAGTTTTTTTAACCCCCTAATGCTCTCTATTCTTTCATGAAGTACTTCTTCACCACTTAACCACGACGGAGGATGTTCAGTCACTTTTCTCCCTTTTCTAAACGCTTTCACGTTGCGTCTGTAAGGATGCTCAAGTGGTAAAAAATTTCGGTGGCAATCAAACCAGTTATGCTTCCTTCCATTTGGTAACCAAAACGACTTGGACTCATCCATACAGTATGGACACGATAAACGCCCATGAGTCATCCATCCAGAGAGCATGCCATACGCTGGGAAGTCGCTAATTGTCCACATCAGCGCACCTCGCATCCTGAATCTTTCTTTTCTAGATACATCGAAAGCTTCCACCCCATGGTTCCACAAACTTTGCAACTCCTCGATCAATGGTTGGAGGTAGATATCAAGGCTTTTTTCGGATGTTTTGGACCTGGTATAAGTACCGACAAATTGTACGGTGTGAGTATCACATGCCAAACAGATTGGGCTTCCCCATTCATACCAATAGGATTAAATCCATCTGTAGACAATCCCAGATATATATTACGAGGTTCGGCGGCGAAATGTGGATATACCTGATTGAAGTGTTTCCACGCAGCTCCGTCAGAAGGATGATGCATTTCTCCTTCTAGAGAAATATTCTCTGCATGCCATCGCATATGAGATGCGGTCGCCTCTAATTGGTATAGCCGCTTTAATCGATCTGTTATCGGCATATAAAACATCCTTTGTTTAGCCCGATTTTTCCCTTTTCCTTTGTTCGGATGATATCTTTCTTTACCACAAAAGCGACAACTTAACAAATCTTTATCTTCCTTCCAAAAGAGCATACAATTATCCTCGCAAACATCGAACTTTTGTACTGGTAGTCCAAGCGACCGTGTCAACTTCTTTATTTCGTAGTAAGATGCAGGAGCGTTGTTCGGTTTAGGGAGAACATCTTTGAAAGTTTTTGCTATCTCATCAACACACGCTTCAGCTAAATTGTAATCCGTTTTTGCTTTTAAAATCCTCGAGGCCAAATACAATTGAGTAATACCTTTAGGACAACTGATACGCTCTCCCTCCTCGAGGATACGCTCTGACCGTGGCTGAGCAACGAGTAAGACGGTATGGTGTGATGATTCGGTGGAGTAGCGGTATTGCACACGGGACAAGGGGTTGGTGGTTGGGGGAAGCGTGTATACGGATGGTGATTACTTAGCAAGTGATGGGGAACGAGCTAAGTTCGTGAAGATCTCCTAGGTAGCGAACAGCTTAAGAGGAGATCGGACCTAGAACAACACTAGATCGAGAGCGAAACCTTTGTAAGAAGTTTGTGTATAAAAAGTTTGCTAAGTGTTACAATGGTGCGGCGCAACCTTTTATAGAGTCGGCACAAAACGCGTCCTCCTTTCTAGGGTTGCGCACAAGAGAAAAGGAAAGTGTCCGGCAAAAAGGAAATCCGCCAAAACAACACGGCGTTTAAAAATATGATAAAACAACGAGTAGTTTAAAGTGCCTCGTCTCTTACACTCTTCAAGCTATGATTGCTAAGTGGCCGACGTAGTGTTCTTCTTGGCCTCGTTAAAACCCGGTGGGAAAGAGTACCAAGCGAGACACTTAGCCGCTTAACTCTCATAGCTTGGTCTTCGTACTTAGACGTGGTGATGAATGTTGTAGAAGCTCTCGGCTGCTTCCCTTCTTGGTTCCTCCTTTAGCATCATCGTATGCGCATCCTTAGCTAATTCCTTAGCTCGTGACATTGTGATAATGCCTTCCCGTCCTTTGATGATTGGTGCACGTGCGCCTTGTTGATCGGCATCGATGTCGAGTGGTCGATGTTGGTCGATGCCGAGTGGTCGATGTTGGTCGGTATCGAGTGGTCGATGTCGGTCGATGCCGAGTGGTCGATGTTGATCGGCATCAGTATCCGATGCTGGTCCCACGCTCATATCATCCCCTCCTTCTTGAAAAGGATTTGTCCTCAAATCTGCATCATAAATAAAGGGAGACAAGTCAGAAACATTGAAGGAATCCGATATATTGTACTTACCTTGGAGGTCGATCTTGTAAGCGTTGTCGTTGATCCGCCGGGCCACCTTGAAAGGTCCGTCAACTCGGGGCATGAGTTTGGACTTCCTCTCGGCTGGGAACCGTTCTTTCCTCGGATGGATCCACACCAAGTCGCCTTCTTGAAACACCATTTTTCTCCGGCCCTTGTTGGCATGCTTGGCGTATTGCTTGGTTCTCTTCTCGATGTTCTCCTTGGCCTTCTCGTGCATTTTCCTAACCTGTTCAGCCTTTTTCTTACCATCAACACTAGACATTTCACTCAAAGGCAATGCGATTAGATCTAACGGGGACATGGGATTAAAACCGTATACTAGTTCAAAAGGGGAGTAAAGAGTAGAAGAGTGCTTAGCGTGGTTATAAGCGAACTCAACATGGGGTAGACACTCTTCCCATGACTTGAGGTTGCTCTTCACTAGTGTTCTCAAAAGTGTGGACAACGATCGGTTTACCACCTCAGTTTGACCGTCCGTTTGTGGATGACAAGTAGTAGAAAAGGACAACTTGGTTCCTAGCTTCGCCCACAGGGTTCGCCAAAAATGGCTCAGGAACTTGATGTCACGATCGGAAACAATGACTTGGGGCATCCCATGTAGCCTTACCACTTCCCTGAAAAATAAGTTAGCTACACTCACGGCGTCATCCGTCTTGTGGCAAGCGATGAAATGGGCCATTTTGCTGAACCTTGTCTACCACAACAAAGATAGAATCTCTACCATTTCTGGTTCGAGGTAAGCCAACAACAAAATCCATTGAAATATGCGTCCAAGGATGAGACGGAATAGGCAAAGGGGTGTACAAACCGTGCGGTTGTACCTTACTCTTAGCCATTTTACATGTAAGGCATCTAGCACAAATCCTTTCCACGTCTCTTCGCATTTGGGCCCAATAGAAGTTGGCTTGGAGGCTGGCTAAGGTCTTGGCTACCCCAAAGTGGCCGGCCAATCCTCCTCCATGGGCTTCTCTTACTAACGGTTCTCGGATCGATCCGCTAGGTATGCATAGCTTGTTATGGCAAAATAGGTATCCATCCTGTCTAAAGAAGTTCTCATACGCAAACTTAGCACATTTTAAGTATTTCTCACCAAACTCGAATCGATTCATACAAGTCCTTTAGCGTTTCAAAGCCAATAAGTCTAGAATGTAACTCGAGAGATTAGGGTGTACCTCCTGGACAATGCGTCGGCTACGACATTGTCCTTACCTTTCTTATATTTGATTACGTAGGGAAAAGTCTCAATGAACTCAATCCAGCGGCCGTGCCTCTTGTTGAGTTTCGTTGGCCTTTGAGGTGTTTGAGGGACTCATGGTCGGTGTGGATTACAAACTCCTTGGGCCGAGGTAGTGTTGCCAAGTCTGTAGTGCCCTCACCAAAGGCGTACAACTCCTTGTCATAGGTAGGGTAATTCAACGTGGCTCCTCCCGGCTTCTCACCGAAATAGGCTATTGGTTTCTGTCCCGCATGAGAACCGCTCCAATACCTACACCAGAAGCATCGCATTCAACTTCAAACGTTTTGAGAAAATCAGGAAGCATGAGTAAAGGGGCGTTGATAAGCTTCTCTTTAAGGCTTTGGAAAGCCTCGGTCTTGGGCGTCTCCCCACTTGAAGCCTACATCCTTCTTGATGATCTCGGTGAGTGGTGCCGCAAGTGTGCTGAAGTCTTTGACAAACCGCCGATAGAAGCCGGCTAGTCCATGGAAGCTCCTGACTTCTCCTACGGTGGTTGGTCCGGGCCATTCTTTGATCGCCTTGATCTTCTCCTCATCCACCTTGACTCCTTCGTACTCACAACAAAACCTAAGAACACAATCTGGTTAGTGCAAAAAGTACACTTGTCTAGGTTAGCAAAGAGATTCTCCCTTCTTAGCACGTCAAGGACAGCTTGTATGTGGTCAAGATGCTCGGCTAGGCTCTTGCTAAAGATCGGGATGTCATCAAAGTATACCACCACGAATACACCTATAAAAGATCTCAAGACATGATTCATTAGTCGCATAAAAGTACTAGGCGCATTGGTAAGGCCAAACGGCATCACAAGCCACTCATACAACCCTTGTTTGGTCTTGAAGGCTGTTTTCCACTCGTCACCCTCTTTCATCCTAATCTGATGGTAACCACTCTTAAGATCAATCTTAGAGAACACGTTAGAGCCACACAATTCATCTAACATATCATCTAATCTAGGGATAGGGTGGCGATACTTCACCGTGATGTTGTTGATGGCTCGGCAATCAACACACATGCGCCAAGATCCATCCTTCTTTGGCACCAGCAGCACCAGGACGGCACAGGGACTCATGCTCTCTCGGATGTGCCCTTTGCTCATCAGCTCTTCAACTTGTCTCTGAAGTTCCTTGGTCTCCACCGGGTTGGTTCGTAGGCGGGCCGATTGGGAAGGGCCGAGCCGGGGACTAGGTCAATCTGGTGCTCTATGCCGCGGATGGGAGGTAGGCCTGGTGGAATCTCCTTGGGAAAGACGTCACTGTAATCCTGCAAAAGCTTAGACATTCCACTAGGCAACTCCTGTGTGGGGTTAGTGCTAACAAGAGTTTCTTTATAAACAAGCATTAACATGGGATAATCGAATTTAGGAGTCTAGACACTTCACGATGGTTGATGTGGAGGTTGCTGTTTATGACCGGTTCTTTCTCCGTGTCCTCCTTGAGCTTGAGGTAGAGTTGATCTTGGTATACTTCGCTTGGTGTGAGAGGCGCTAATGTGATCTTCCGGCCTTTGAATTCAAACGAATGTTTGTTGGTGTACCCATCATGTAGCACGCGGCGGTCGGATTGCCAAGGCCTTCCAAGTAACACATGGCTGGATCCCATGGGTATGACGTCACATAGCACTTCATCATCATACTTTCCTATGGAGAAAGAGACCTTGACCTGATGTGTCACGGTTAACGCGCCACTTTCATTCAGCCATTGGAGCTTATACGGCCTGGGGTGGGGAAGGGTCTCTAGGCTAAGCTTCTTAACCATGAGCTCACTGGCGGCATTGGTACAACTACCACCGTCGATGATCAAGCTACATACTTTCCCCTTGATGAGGCATCGGGTGTGAAAGAGGTGATCCCTTTGCACCAATTCAGCCGGCTGGTTCGAACACTCAAGGTCCTCCTAGCAACCAGCATCTCGCCAATAGCACTGTCTCTTCTTCCTCCCCTTCTTCCTCTTGCTCAGATTCGCAGTCCCGGGGAACTATCTCTCCGTTGTCTAGCGTAAGGAACACTTTCTTGTTGGGGCGTCTCGGGAGTAGTGACCCATCCCTTGGCATCTAAAGCACCGACGTTACTTAGAGAGGTACCGCTTCTGGCCTTAGGATCAGCTTTAGTTTCCTCCTTGACCGTGGAAGGGGGCTTGACATCCTTGGTGTAAGGTGGCCGGGTAGTGGAGAAGTCTCTTGGCTTGGATTGGCCAGAGGGGTAGCTAGGTTTGACATATCTCCGCTTGTGCCGAGTCTCGACCAGCTCCGCCTTATGGACCAGCTCTTCAAGGTCTACATATGTTTGCAGTTCCACCTTATCCCGAATGTCCCGCTAAGTCCACCAACAAACCTGGCCATGGTAACCTCTTCGTCCTCTTCTAGACCGGCTCGGATAAGGAGAGTCTCCATCTCTTGGAAGTAGTCTCTCACCGTGCTGGAGCCTTGGGTCAGCTTTCGGAGTTTGTTGAGGACCTCTCGGTGATAGTGGTTGGGTACAAACCTTTTCCGCATGTGTGTCGTAAGTTGCGGCCAAGTGGTGATGGGTAGCTCATTGTGACGATTCCCGGTGGTGCCGAGCTGATCCCACCATAATAGAGCATAATCACCGAATTCCGAGATGGCAATCTTCACCTTGTTGGAGGCGTAGGTGTCATGACAAAGAAAGCTCGACTCCATCTTCCTCTCCCAATCCAAGTAAGCTTCCGGTCATTCTTCCCTTGGAACGGAGGAAACTTGGCCTTGATGTGCTTCAATTGCTGCCTCTCGGGATCTCTATCGCGCATGTCTCGTCTATAGCTCCTCCTACTTCGGTCGGAGGCGTTGGAGTTGTAGTACTCGTCATCGGAGTCGATGTAGATTCGTTGGCCGGCTATGGTCTCCGTTCGGCGATCGCGACCGGTTGGTGCTCTTTGCCGTGGAGCCCTTAGCTCGGGTTCGGTAGGTCCATTACGCGTTGGGCGTCCCGGTTCCTTGGGCGGTCCATTGTCGTTGACGGGACGTAGGTTGCGGATGGCTTGGAATTTGGAGGTACCGGCTACACCTTTACCTCTTATGACCCTCATGGCCTCGGGACGGAGTCGGCGTCGACCCACCTTCGGAGTCCGAGGTTACCCTTGGAGCCTCCCTAGCTTGTTTCTCACGTTCCAAGGCGAGCTGTTGAGAAATTTGTTGGGGAAGTAGTTGGGTCATGGCCTCGGCTACTTGGGTTGCTATAAGCTTCTTGAGGTCATCGAGCGCCTCCGGTGATAGGGCCATGGTACTCGTTACACAAACAAATAGTTCGCGGTAAGTAGTTCACGGAACAGTTAAACCAATAGAACTACACGCCACACACACAAGGACAAACGCGTGATAAACAAGAAAAGGAAATCAAGGACGCGGTTTGAAAGAAAAAAGGAAATCGGACAAGTTATTGAAACGCAAGTTTTGAAGAAAAGGAAATCGGCAATTCAAAACAAAAGGAAATTTGGAAAGGGTTTTCGCCTTGTCTAGCTTGCCGCCGCTTAGACAAAACTTGTTCAAGCAAAACAGCGACTAACTTTCAAAACTACACACGAGATCTTAAGCAAGCGGGAGTAAAGGTGAGGCTCTAGATGCGATCCTATCAAGTTTCAACCAAATCGAACAAGTTTTCAAACAATATTCAAGCAGTTTCAACTCAAACAAATTCACACCGCAAATAACAACACAAATATCCGATGAATCTATCAATCCTAACAAACGCTACTAGATCTAGACAGAACAAGATTTAAGGTTAGAGAGTTTAGAGATAACTCAGCCTTTTGGTTCAGAGGAGGCTCTGATACCAGATGATACGCTCTCCCTCCTCGAGGATACGCTCTGACCGTGGCTGAGCAACGAGTAAGACGGTATGGTGTGATGATTCGGTGGAGTAGCGGTATTGCACACGGGACAAGGGGTTGGTGGTTGGGGGAAGCGTGTATACGGATGGTGATTACTTAGCAAGTGATGGGGAACGAGCTAAGTTCGTGAAGATCTCCTAGGTAGCGAACAGCTTAAGAGGAGATCGGACCTAGAACAACACTAGATCGAGAGCGAAACCTTTGTAAGAAGTTTGTGTATAAAAAGTTTGCTAAGTGTTACAATGGTGCGGCGCAACCTTTTATAGAGTCGGCACAAAACGCGTCCTCCTTTCTAGGGTTGCGCACAAGAGAAAAGGAAAGTGTCCGGCAAAAAGGAAATCCGCCAAAACAACACGGCGTTTAAAAATATGATAAAACAACGAGTAGTTTAAAGTGCCTCGTCTCTTACACTCTTCAAGCTATGATTGCTAAGTGGCCGACGTAGTGTTCTTCTTGGCCTCGTTAAAACCCGGTGGGAAAGAGTACCAAGCGAGACACTTAGCCGCTTAACTCTCATAGCTTGGTCTTCGTACTTAGACGTGGTGATGAATGTTGTAGAAGCTCTCGGCTGCTTCCCTTCTTGGTTCCTCCTTTAGCATCATCGTATGCGCATCCTTAGCTAATTCCTTAGCTCGTGACATTGTGATAATGCCTTCCCGTCCTTTGATGATTGGTGCACGTGCGCCTTGTTGATCGGCATCGATGTCGAGTGGTCGATGTTGGTCGATGCCGAGTGGTCGATGTTGGTCGGTATCGAGTGGTCGATGTCGGTCGATGCCGAGTGGTCGATGTTGATCGGCATCAGTATCCGATGCTGGTCCCACGCTCATATCAACAACCTTCGTAGAGAGGTTTCGTAGATGCTTCAAAAGCTTCAAATACAATATCTTGATAGGACTCTTCATTGGCGTTTGTTCCCATATGTGGAGATGTTGTGTAAAGAGGATTTTCGAATGCATCCATTGGAACTTGGAAATTTGTAGGATTTTGAGGCCATATTGTTTCTTCAACACCGGTGAAATGACTTCTTCTTGAAGATTCACCAATTTCTTCATAAGCATTTTCTCCATGGTTGAACCACACATAATAATTTCCTTTGAATCCATATCGAAATAGATGTCTTGACACCATTTTTGGATTATGATCTTTTTCATTCTTACATCGGGCACAAGGACACAATATGGTACTTAGCTCTTGGAAAGATGGTTGATTACAAGCAAATTGAAGAAACTCTTGAATGCCCGTATAAGCACTCATGTTGCATGAAACTTGGTTTAGAGTCCTAGAAACGAGTTGTTAGATGTTTCATAAGTTCCTCAAACTTGTACAAAGCTCATTGAGACACTTATAAGAACTCATGTTGCATGAAACTTGGTTTAGAGTCCTAGAAACGCGTTGTTAGATGTTTCATTAGTTCGTCAAACTTGTACAAAACTCATTGAGACACTTATAAGAACTCATGTTGAAAGAAACTTGGTTTAGAGTCCTAGAAACGCGTTGTTAGATGTTTCATTAGTTCGTCAAACTTGTCCAAAGC
The DNA here is from genome assembly GCA_963556525.1 of Cochlearia excelsa. Lineage (NCBI taxonomy): Eukaryota > Viridiplantae > Streptophyta > Magnoliopsida > Brassicales > Brassicaceae > Cochlearia > Cochlearia excelsa. The sequence goes on along the minus strand of OY748327.1, from coordinate 28,218,923 downwards.
TCATTGAGACACTTATAAGTACTCATGTTGAAAGAAACTTGGTTTAGAGTCCTAGAAACGCGTTTTTAGATGTTTCATAAGTTCGTCAAACTAGTACAAAGCTCATTGAGACACTTATAAGCACTCATGTTGCATAAAACTTTGTTTAGAGTCCTAGAAACGCGTTGTTAGATGTTTCATAAGTTCGTCAAATTTGTACGAAGCTCATTGAGACACTTATAAGCACTCATGTTGCATAAAACTTGGTTTAGAGTCCTAGCACAAAGCTCATTGAGACACTTATAAGCACTCATGTTGCATGAAACTTGGTTTAGAGTCCTAGAAACGAGTTGTTAGATGTTTCATAAGTTCGTCAAACTTGTACAAAGCTCATTGAGACACTTATAAGAACTCATGTTGCATGAAACTTTGTTTAGAGTCCTAGAAACGCGTTGTTAGATGTTTCATTAGTTCGTCAAACTTGTACAAAGCTCATTGAGACACTTATAAGAACTCATGTTGAAAGAAACTTGGTTTAGAGTCCTAGAAACGCGTTGTTAGATGTTTCATTAGTTCGTCAAACTTGTCCAAAGCTCATTGAGACACTTATAAGTACTCATGTTGAAAGAAACTTGGTTTAGAGTCCTAGAAACGCGTTTTTAGATGTTTCATAAGTTCGTCAAACTAGTACAAAGCTCATTGAGACACTTATAAGCACTCATGTTGCATAAAACTTGGTTTAGAGTCCTAGAAACGCGTTGTTAGATGTTTCATAAGTTCGTCAAATTTGTACGAAGCTCATTGAGACACTTATAAGCACTCATGTTGCATAAAACTTGGTTTAGAGTCCTAGCACAAAGCTCATTGAGACACTTATAAGCACTCATGTTGCATGAAACTTGGTTTAGAGTCCTAGAAACGAGTTGTTAGATGTTTCATAAGTTCGTCAAACTTGTACAAAGCTCATTGAGACACTTATAAGAACTCATGTTGCATGAAACTTTGTTTAGAGTCCTAGAAACGCGTTGTTAGATGTTTCATTAGTTCGTCAAACTTGTACAAAGCTCATTGAGACACTTATAAGAACTCATGTTGAAAGAAACTTGGTTTAGAGTCCTATAAAGGCGTTGTTAGATGTTTCATTAGTTCGTCATACTTGTAAAAAGCTCATTGAGACACTTATAAGAACTCATGTTGAAAGAAACTTAGTTTAGAGACCTAGAAACCGCGTTGTTAGATGTTTCATAAGTTCGTCGAACTTGTACAAAGCTCTTTGAGACACTTATAAGCACTCATGTTGCATGAAACTTGGTTTAGAGTCCTAGAAACCGTGTTGTAAGATGTTTCATAAGTTCTTCAAACTAGTACAAAGCTCATTGAGACACTTATAAGAACTCATGTTGCATGAAACTTGGTTTAGAGTCCTAGAAACACGTTGTTAGATGTTTCATAAGTTCGTCAAACTTGTACGAAGCTCATTGAGACACTTATAAGCACTCATGTTGCATAAAACTTGGTTTAGAGTCCTAGCAACCACATTGTTAGACGTTTCATAAGTTCGTCAAACTTGTACAAAGCTCATTGAAACACTTATAAGCACTCATGTTGCATGAAACTTAGTTTAGAGTCCTAGAAACCGCGTTGTTAGATGTTTTATAAGTTCGTCGAACTAGTACAAAGGTCATTGAGACACTTATAAGCACTCATGTTGCATGAAACTTGGTTTAGAGTCCTAGAAACGAGTTGTTAGATGTTTCATAAGTTCGTCAAACTTGTACAAAGCTCATTGATACACTTATAAGAACTCATGTTGCATGAAACTTGGTTTAGAGTCCTAGAAACGCGTTTTTAGATGTTTCATTAGTTCGTCAAACTTGTACAAAGCTCATTGAGACACTTATAAGTACTCATGTTGAAAGAAACTTGGTTTAGAGTCCTAGAAACGCGTTTTTAGATGTTTCATAAGTTCGTCCAACTAGTACAAAGCTCATTGAGACACTTATAAGCACTCATGTTGCATAAAACTTGGTTTAGAGTCCTAGAAACGCGTTGTTAGATGTTTCATAAGTTCGTCAAATTTGTACGAAGCTCATTGAGACACTTATAAGCACTCATGTTGCATAAAACTTGGTTTAGAGTCCTAGCACAAAGCTCATTGAGACACTTATAAGCACTCATGTTGCATGAAACTTAGTTTAGAGTCCTAGAAACCGCGTTGTTAGATGTTTCATAAGTTCGTAGAACTTGTACAAAGCTCATTGAGACACTTATAAGCACTCATGTTGCATGAAACATGGTTTTGAGTACTAGAAACCGCGTTGTTAGATGTTTCATAAGTTCGTAAAAGTAGTACAAAGCTCATTGAGACACTTATAAGAACTCATGTTGCATGACACTTCGTTTAGAGTCTTAGAAACAACGTTTTAGATGTTTCATAAGTTCGTCAAACTTGTACAAAGCTCACTGAGACACTTATAAGCACTCATGTTGCATGACACTTCGTTTAGAGTCTTAGAAACCGCGTTGTTAGATATTTCATAAGTTCGTCAAACTTGTACAAAGCTCATTCAGACACTTATAAGCACTCATGTTGCATGAAACTTGGTTTAGAGTCCTAGCAACCACATTGTTAGACGTTTCATAAGTTCGTCAAACTTGTACAAAGCTCATTGAGACACTTATAAGCACTCATGTTGCATGAAACTTGGTTTAGAGTCTTAGAAACGCGTTGTTAGATGTTTCATAAATTCGTCAAACTAGTACAAAGCTCATTGAGACAATTATAAGCACTCATGTTGCATGAAACTTGGTTTAGAGTCCTAGAAACGAGTTGTTAGATGTTTCATAAGTTCGTCAAACTAGTACAAAGCTCTTTGAGACACTTATAAGCACTCATGTTGCATGAAACTTGGTTTAGAGTCCTAGAAACGAGTTGTTAGATGTTTCATAAGTTCGTCAAACTTGTACAAAGCTCATTGAGACACTTATACGCACTCATGTTGCATGAAACTTGGTTTAGAGTCCTAGAAACCGCGTAGTTAGACGTTTCATAAGTTCGTCAAACTTGTACAAAGCTCATTGAGACACTTATAAGCACTCATGTTGCATAAAACATGGTTTAGAGTCCTAGAAACGCGTTGTTAGATGTTTCATAAGTTCGTCAAACTAGTAAAAAGCTCATTTAGACACTTATAAGCACTCATGTTGCATGAAATATGGTTAGAGTCCTAGAAACGAGTTGTTAGATGTTTCATAAGTTCGTCGAACTTGTACAAAGCTCATTGAGACACTTATAAGAACTCATGTTGCATGACACTTCGTTTAGAGTCCTATAAACCGCGTTGTAAGAAGTTTCATAAGTTCGTCAAACTAGTACAAAGCTCATTGAGACACTTATAAGCACTCATGTTGCATAAAAATTGGTTTAGAGTCCTAGAAACCGCGTTGTTAGATGTTTCATAAGTTCGTCAAACTTGTACAAAGCTCATTGAGACACTTATAAGCACTCATGTTGCATAAAAATTGGTTTAGAGTCCTAGAAACGCGTTGTTAGATGTTTCATAAGTTCGTCAAACTTCTACAAAGCTCATTGAGACACTTATAAGTACTCATGTTGCATGAAACTTGGTTTAGAGTACTAGAAACCGCGTTGTAAGATGTTTCATAAGTTCGTCAAACTAGTACAAAGCTCATTGAGACACTTATAAGAACTCAAGTTGCATGACACTTCGTTTAGAGTCTTAGAAACCGCGTTTTAGATGTTTCATAAGTTCGTCAAACATGGTTTAGAGTCCTCGAAACGCATTGTTAGATGTTTCATAAGTTCGTCAAACTTGTACAAAACTCATTGAGACACTTATAAGCACTCATGTTGAATAAAACCTTGTTTAGAATCCTAGCAACCACATTGTTAGACGTTTCATAAGTTCGTCAAACTTGTACAAAGCTCATTGAGACACTTATAAGCACTCATGTTGTATGAAACTTAGTTTAGAGTCCTAGAAACCGCGTTGTTAGATGTTTCATAAATTCGTAGAACTTGTACAAAGCTCATTGAGACACTTATAAGAACTCATGTTGCATGACACTTTGTTTAGAGTCTTAGAAACCGCGTTTTTGATGTTTCATAAGTTCGTCAAACTTGTACAAAGCTCACTGAGACACTTATAAGCACTCATGTTGCATGAAACTTGGTTTAGAGTCCTAGAAACCGCGTTGTTAGATGTTTCATAAGTTCGTAGAACTTGTACAAAGCTCATTGAAACACTTATAAGAACTTATGTTGCATGACACTTCGTTTAGAGTCTTAGAAACCGCGTTTTAGTTGTTTCATAAGTTCGTCAAACTTGTACAAAGCTCAATAAGACACTTATAAGCACTCATGTTGCATGAAACTTGGTTTAGAGTCTTAGAAACCGTGTTGTTAGATGTTTCATAAGTTCGTCGAACTAGTACAAAGCTCATTGAGACACTTATAAGCACTCATGTTGCATGAAAATTGGTTTAGAGTCCTAGAAACGCGTTGTTAGATGTTTCATTAGTTCGTCAAACTTGTACAAAGCTCATTGAGACACTTATAAGAACTCATGTTGAAAGAAACTTGGTTTAGAGTCCTAGAAAGGCGTTGTTATATGTTTCATTAGTTCGTCAAACTTGTACAAAGCTCATTGAGACACTTATAAGAACTCATGTTGAAAGAAACTTGGTTTAGAGTCCTAGAAACCGCGTTGTTAGATGTTTCATAAGTTCGTCAAACTAGTACAAAGCTCATTGAGACACTTATAAGCACTCATGTTGCATGAAACTTAGTTTAGAGACCTAGAAACCGCGTTGTTAGATGTTTCATAAGTTCGTCGAACTTTTACAAAGCTCATTGAGACACTTATAAGCACTCATGTTGCATGAAACTTGGTTTAGAGTCCTAGAAACCGCGTTGTAAGATGTTTCATAAGTTCTTCAAACTAGTACAAAGCTCATTGATGTTGAAAAGAGACCAAGGCTTTGCCCGGACACACTCGTTCACCAAGGCAAAGACCTAGCTTGTGGTCAAAGGCAAAGGACCCAAGCTATCTCTTTTGTTACCGTTACAAGAGGACAAGAGAAACAAAGGAAGGATCTAGAAACCAAGTTACCGTTACACCAAAGAGCCGTTGGGCGTGTGGAGTTCACGCCGTCCGTACAAGTCACGGGTGGCTCTAAGGATGCGCGTCTAACCGAGGAGAAAGCGACGTTTGGCGCATTGAACCGAGGAAGATGTGGACGGTTTTGGCATCTTCACATGATGCTATTTTAAGATGCTATTCCTTATATATTTATCCTATGTTGTAACGACAAAAACAATCTAATCTAATATCACATAATCTTTTCCGATTAATCTCTCTCTATTCTCTCTCTCTCTCTTGTTCTTGATGTTCTTCATGGAACTCAAGAACACAAATCTCTAAACTCATATAATCTTCTTAAAACTAACATGGTATCGAGCAACCTTGCTGCGGAACCTAATCGCTTCCGCTAAATCTACTCTCAGTTACTCTCGGCTACTCTCGGTACCGACGATTCTCGGTACTCTCGACAAACCTCGATACGGTTACTGTGCACTCTCGATACGGTTACTGTAGACTCTCGACAAGCCTCGACAAACTCTCAAACCTCGACAAACTCTCGACAAACTCTCGACAAGGTTTTCTCGACAAAGTTTTCTCGGCAAGAGTCTTGTTTTCCCGGCCACTTTTCTCGACTACTCTCGACAAGATCTTTTCTCGATACCGACCAGTCTCGATACCGACAAGTCTCGATACCGACAAATCCCGACACCGACCATTCTCGATACTCTCGGTTTCAAATTTCTCGGTTCAAATTTCTAGATCTGAAATTTCAAAAACGAGTTATTTCAAACCTCATTCAACACAACCATGGAAGACAAAGAATCCAAGAAGGCACTTTGTCCGGTTACTCTCAAAGGCATCAACTACCTTCTATGGGCAAGAACCATGAAGATAGCCCTTTGTGGCCGCGGCTATTGGAACCATATACTCACTCGGCAAGACGCTCCTATTGAGTTCAACAACGAACTCACAACCGACGATGAGAAGTGGTTCCAACTAGACCAAAAGGTACTTGGAATCATCCAAGGATCCCTTGAGCCGTCCATCTTGGAGGCTTACTCCTATTGCGAAAACGCCAAGGAGCTATGGGACACTCTCCAAACCGTCTACGGCAACATCTCAAACCTTAGCCGAGTTTATGAAGTCAAGAAGGCCATTAGTGACCTAAACCAAGAAGACACCGAGTTCACTAAACACTTTGGGAAGTTTAGGTCACTTTGGGCAGAGTTAGAAATGCTTCGCCCAAGCACCGTGGATCCTAAAGTGTTAAACGAACGAAGAGAGCAAGACAAAGTCTTTGGCTTGCTTCTTACCCTCAACGGCAGCTACAAGGAGATCACCAAGCATCTTCTCCGAGCCGATACTCTACCAAACCTTGAAGAAGTGTGTGCACAACTCCAAAGAGAACAAGGTTCCATCGAGCTCTTTGATGGCAAGAAGGAACTTGTGACCGCGAACAAGGTGGCGTTTAAACCGTCTTCCAAGACATATGAAGAAAGGAGAGCCTTGACATGTGAGCATTGCAAGAAGAAAGGCCACAACAAGGAGAAGTGTTGGATCCTACACCCTAGTCTCAAGCCGGCCAAGTTCAAGGACGCCAAGGCCAATTACTCTCACGATGACTCGGCTAGCATACCAAGTACAAGCGGACCAAACCATGGCAAGGAAGAGGAGTCTTCGGCCATTGTCCCATACATGGACGAGTTCGTGAGGAAGTCGGACCTTGACGCACTCATCAAAGCCCTTAAGGGCTCCGGTATTTCACCCTATTACTCTCTTAGTGCTCAAAACATAGACATTAAACCATATAAGCCTATTATTGTTGATTCGGGTGCTTCTCATCATATGATTAGTAACTTGGATTTAATTAGTAATGTTAAACCGGCTTTAGGTAATGTCATTATTGCAAATGGGAGTGAAATTCCTATAGAAGGGTTAGGAAATCTTAAGTTGTTTGATAGTGATTCTCAAGCTCTTTACATGCCTAGTTTCACTTCCAATCTTATATCCGTTAAACGCATTGCTTGTGATTTGAATTGCAAGGTTATTTTCAGTCCTAATGATGTGATTTTTCAGGATATTAAGAGTGAGAAGGTCATTGGAAAAGGGGTCACAAGAGGGGACCTTTATGTTCTTGAAGAATTTGATTTCAAAAACTCTATCTCTACTTCTACTTCTCTTTGTCATGTTTTTAAATCGGTTATAGCCGAAGTTAACAATGTTATTTGGCATTTTAGACTTGGTCATCCTCATTTGAATGCTTTAAAAACTATTTTCCCTAATGTTGTTTTTGATCATCAAACTTGTGAGGCTTGCATTTTAGGCAAACATTGTAGAACCGTATTTTCAAAATCCAAAATGTGTTACAAACCTTTTGAATTGATTCATTCGGATGTTTGGTCCTCCCCTTGCAAATCTAGGGATAATCAAGCTTATTTTGTCACATTTATAGATGAAAGCTCTAAATACACTTGGGTTACACTTTTACAAACTAAAGATAGGGTATTAGAGGCTTTTAAAAACTTTCAAAACTATGTGACTAACCATTACAATGCTAAGATTAAAACCTTTAGGTCGGATAATGGGGGGGAGTACACAAGCCGAGCATTCAAAGAACACATAGCCAACCATGGGATTCTTCACCAAACCACATGTCCATATACACCGCAACAAAACGGTGTGGCCGAGAGGAAGAATAGGCATCTCATGGAGGTCACACGGTCAATGATGTTCCACATGAACATCCCAAAACGGTTTTGGTCGGATGGTGTTTTAACCGCGTGTTATCTCATCAACCGAACCCCTACTCAAATCTTAAACAACCAATCTCCCTTTCAAGTTTTGAATAAAAGTAAGCCTATTCTTAACCATCTAAGAGTTTTTGGTTGTGTGTGTTTTGTTTTTGTGCCTAGTGAACAAAGGAACAAACTTGAAGCAAAGAGCATCAAGGCCATGTTCATAGGCTACTCCAACACACAAAAAGGATACAAATGTTATGTACCCGAGACAAGAAGGGTCATAGTCTCAAGAGACGTCAAGTTCCTTGAAGGCAAAAGCTTCTATGAAGACAAGAATTGGGATAGTGTGAAGGACTTACCCGAGAAAGTCACGGATAGAGCCACAAGCCTAAGGAACCTAATGAAGAATCTTGGCATGAACTTTGAAGAAGAGCCAAGCCAAGACATACCAAATCAACAACCCACTCCTCTTGATCATGAGGGGGAGAACATAAATGAGCAAGCCAACTCCGAACCTCAAGAGTCTAATGAGTCCGGGGGAGAATCAAATGCTCACCAACAAACTACACCACAAGAAGACCAAGGACATGCTCAAGATGATCATGATCAAGAAGTGGGTCAAGGAGGAAGTGTACCACCGGAGCCGACTAGTATTCAAACGGAGCCGACTCTAAGGAGAAGCACTAGGGTAAAGAAGCATCCATCTAATTGGGTAAACACAAGGGTCTACTACAATAGCAAGGCGGTGGCCCATCCTACTCAAGCAACATGCTCTCTTGCTAGAATTCCCAAGGAACACCGAGCCTTCCTTACCGCCATGGATCAACATGTGATACCAAGGACATATGAAGAAGCAATGAAGGAAGAAGTGTGGATCAATGCGGTTAGAGCCGAGAACAAGGCAATGGAAGACAATGAAACCTTCTATGAAATTGATCTTCCCAAGGGCAAGAAGACTGTGAGCTCTAGATACGTGTTCACCATCAAGTACCTAAGCAATGGGGATATTGAAAGGTACAAGGCAAGACTTGTGGCAAGAGGCTTCACCCAAACCTATGGAGAGGATTACTTGGATACCTTTGCACCGGTTGCCAAACTTCACACGGTTAGGGTCATTCTATCCTTGGCTACTAACTTGTCTTGGGATCTCTTTCAAATGGATGTGAAGAACGCCTTCCTACAAGGAGAGCTTGAGGAAGAGGTATACATGACTCCACCACCCGGAGTAGAAATTACCCCCCGGGAAAGTCTTAAGATTAAGAAAGGCTATCTACGGTCTCAAGCAATCACCAAGAGCTTGGTACCACAAGCTTAGCTCAACATTGATGGCAAGAGGATTCAAGAGATCACAAGCCGAGCACACACTCTTCACACTACAAAACCAAGAAGGTATAGTAGTAGTACTTGTATACGTAGATGACATCATCATCTCCGGAAACAACAAGGGAGGTATTCTAGAAACCAAGTCTTTTCTTAAGTCTAAATTTGATATCAAAGATCTCGGTTTGCTTAAGTACTTCCTTGGGATTGAAGTTTGTAGATCAAAGGAAGGTCTATTTCTCTCCCAAAGGAAGTACACCCATGATGTTTTAAGTGTTGTCAATATGGCAGGTACCAAGGTGGCCAAGACACCCCTTGAAGACGGCTACAAGACCATTCAAGAGGGTAGTGAAGACGATCAACCATACAAAGATCCGATGCTATATAGACGGCTAGTGGGAAAGCTCATCTACCTTACCATCACTAGGCCGGATCTATGCTTTGCCGTGAATCAAGTCTCCCAACATATGCAAAGACCGAAGCAACATCATTGGAACATGATCATGAGGATCTTGGGATACCTTAAGGGAACTTCAAGCTTGGGTATATGGATGGGTTGCAACAAAAGCACGGAGGTTGTTGGGTATTGTGACGCGGACTATGCCGGGAACCTAGAAGACAGGCGGTCAACCACCGGGTATTGCACCTTCATTGGAGGCAACCTTGTCACATGGAAGACAAAGAAGCAAAAGATAGTGTCTTGCTCAACCGCCGAAGCCGAGTATAGAGCCATGAGGAAGCTAACTCAAGAACTCATGTGGCTAAAGAACTTGCTAGGGGATTTGGGTTTCAAGATTGAAGCACCAATGACTATGCATTGTGACAACCAAGCGGCCATCCACATAGCAACCAACTCGGTCTTCCATGAACGGACCAAGCACATAGAGGTGGATTGTCACAAGGTTAGAGAGCAAATGGTCAAAGGGACCATCTTACCTTGCTACACCAAAAGTGAAGATCAACTCGCGGACATCTTCACCAAATCAGCAAGCTTGAAGGTTTGTGAGTCCATCCTACCAAGACTAGGACTCACACGGGCTACCAAAGCCTAAGTCTCCAACCGCATAAGCTTGCACTCTTTTCCCTTAGGTGAGTTTTATCCCAAGTGGTTTTCTCACCAAGGTTTTAACGAGGCAAGGTTATGCGGGTTCCAAGCTTAGCCATTGCATTAGGCTAAGCTTGCGGGGGAGTGTTGAAAAGAGACCAAGGCTTTGCCCGGACACACTCGTTCACCAAGGCAAAGACCTAGCTTGTGGTCAAAGGCAAAGGACCCAAGCTATCTCTTTTGTTACCGTTACAAGAGGACAAGAGAAACAAAGGAAGGATCTAGAAACCAAGTTACCGTTACACCAAAGAGCCGTTGGGCGTGTGGAGTTCACGCCGTCCGTACAAGTCACGGGTGGCTCTAAGGATGCGCGTCTAACCGAGGAGAAAGCGACGTTTGGCGCATTGAACCGAGGAAGATGTGGACGGTTTTGGCATCTTCACATGATGCTATTTTAAGATGCTATTCCTTATATATTTATCCTATGTTGTAACGACAAAAACAATCTAATCTAATATCACATAATCTTTTCCGATTAATCTCTCTCTATTCTCTCTCTCTCTCTTGTTCTTGATGTTCTTCATGGAACTCAAGAACACAAATCTCTAAACTCATATAATCTTCTTAAAACTAACAATTGAGACACTTATAAGCACTCATGTTGCATGACACTTCGTTTAGAGTCCTAGAAACGCGTTGTTTGATGTTTCATAAGTTCGTTAAACTAGTACAAAGCTCATTGACACACTTATAAGCACTCATGTTGCATAAAACTTGGTTTAGAGTCCTAGAAACGCGTTGTTAGATGTTTCATAAGTTCGTCAAACTTGTACAAAGCTCATTGAGACACTTATAAACACTCATGTTGCATAAAACTTGGTTTAGAGTCCTAGCAACCACATTGTTAGACGTTTCATAAGTTCGTCAAACTTGTACAAAGCTCATTGAGACACTTATAAGCACTCATGTTGCATGAAACTTTGTTTAGAGTCCTAGAAACCGCGTTGTTAGATGTTTCATAAGTTCGTAGAACTTTTACAAAGCTCATTGAGACACTTATAAGCATTCATGTTGCATGAAACTTGGTTTAGAGTACTAGAAACCGCGTTGTTAGATGTTTCATAAGTTCGTCAAACTAGTACAAAGCTCTTTGAGACACTTATAAGAACTCATGTTGCATGACACTTCATTTAGAGTCTTAGAAACAGCGTTTTAGATGTTTCATAAGTTCGTCAAACTTTTACAAAGCTCACTGAGACACTTATAAGCACTCATGTTGCATGACACTTCGTTTAGAGTCTTAGAAACCGCATTATTAGATGTTTCATAAGTTCGTCAAACTTGGACAAATCTCATTGAGACACTTATAAGCACTCATGTTGCATAAAACTTGGTTTAGAGTCCTAGAAACGCGTTGTTAGATGTTTCATAAGTTCGTCAAACTTGTACAAAGCTCATTGAGACACTTATAAGCATTCATGTTGCATGAAACTTGGTTTAGAGTCCTAGAAACCGCGTAGTTAGACGTTTCATAAGTTTGTCAAACTAGTACAAAGCTCATTGAGACACTTATAAGCACTCATGTTGCATAAAACTTGGTTTAGAATCCTAGAAACGCGTTGTTAGATGTTTCATAAGTTCGTAAAACTAGTACAAAGCTCATTTAGACAATTATAAGCACTAATGTTGCATGAAACTTGGTTTAGAGTCCTAAAAAGGAGTTGTTAGATGTTTCATAAGTTCGTCAAACTAGTACAAAGCTCATTGATACACTTATATATTGAGACTAATGGTTAACCCAAAAAGGGCATTAGGTCGAAATACCAAAGAGGCTTGTGCAACAAGGCTAAGACAAGAAGGGTTATGAGTTAAGAGTATAAGGAAGCAACACGGTTACCCTTAATATGGTAACGGTTACAAAGAGGAGATCAAGACAAGAAGGTTTGAAGAAGGAATCATGTTGAAAGGAGCTAACCATTGAGAGATATAGTCATTACAAGACTATAGGCACAAACCGGAAGCAAGACCGAGACGGATAGCGACAGGTGCAGAATTGGAAGGCTTTACACAAAACCAAATGTGGTCTTGGATAGTGACTAGTCACAGCCTTGTCTCCTACACGCCACCCAAGCCTTGGTTTGAATTCAAATTAAGTCAAGACCCAAGGCTTTCTCTCTCTCTCTCCCTTATACCTAATAGGCTACAAGCCATTGTTATCCTCTATAAATACCTTGTGGTCGACATTGTAATCTCTAAGGAGCTTCAAGCTCTCTTCTCCAATACAAAATAATACTCTCTCTTGTTCTTGTTCTTATTCTATCTAGAACCGAAATCTCCCACACACACATACTACACACTAATCTCTCAAGGACCAAGCTAATAGCTTTGCTCCTAATATCTCATTCTCCTAATCTCCCAAACACTTATTCTCTACAATCTCTTCTATACTCTCTTAAATTCCAACATGGTATCAGAGCATATGCTCCTCTCCTTTAGTTTTAATTCCGCACCCTCTTATTTCTTCTTATAAACACAAAGATCTAGAGGAGGAAAAGAATGACCAAGATCCATGTGGTAAAACACTTAAGGTCTTGGTGAATCAATGCTCCTCTTAGGAAGAGAACCATGACCTCTTTCTCTCTTAAATGAGTGAAGAGACATGTTGAATCCAAGTTCCTTTCAAGAACAATCCAATCAAAACCGAATCATGGTGAGCATAGATTAAAATCTAGCTACATGATGTTTTTGGTTGTGTTGTTCTTTAAGATCTTTGTCTAGGCCGAAAGTTAGAGATTGAGAACCATGGATTTCTTACTTATATGAGTTTAAGGAACCTTGATGAATCCAAGAATCTTCTAACTTAGGCACTTAGGCTATGAACAAGTATCCAAAGCATCAAAGCTTGGAACTTGTGAGCTAAAAGAGTAAGAGATCCTTGTGTATTGTCTCTTTTGAGAACAATAACATGTTGAATCCAAACTCCCTTCTTTATCATATAGTATAGATTCATAGATCTTGGTAAAACCTTTCTAAGAACACATTAATCATAATCGGTTCATGGAAAGATTGGATCTTTAAGATCTAGCTACATGTTTAAAAACAAGGTTATGATTATGTTGTATCTTTAAAAGTCTATGGATGGCTGAAAGTTAAAGATAGAGAACCATGGATTCCTCACTCTTGTGAGTATAAAGGAACCTTGATGAATCCAAGTATCATTTAACTTTGGCATTAGGCAAGGACCAAGATATCAAAGCTCAAAGCTTGAATCTTGAGAGCTAAAAGGGTAAGTGAACCTTGGTGTTTTTCTTATAAGGCAAAAACAACTTGTTGAATCCAAAACTCTTTCCTTTTGTTTTATGCTTTAAACAAGACCTTTGGAAAGTGAACCATGATCCGCTTAACTCTTAGTGAGTAAAGGACATGTTGAATCCAATTTCCTTGGTAAGAACAAGACAATCAAAATACAATCATTGTTAGCATAAATCAACAAGATCTAGCTACATGATAGTTTTGGTTGTATTGTTCTTTAAGGTCATTGTCTAACCCAAGACTAATGGATGAGAATCATGGCTTCTAAAAGAGCATTTGATGAATCCCATACCACAAAGTTTCGGTTTAAAAGCATGTTTTGAGCATATGATGTTTTTCAAAAGTTTTAAAGAACATATGCTCATTTGGTCCGAATTTAAATCTCCAAGACGATGAAGATGAGTAGTGGCGGTTGTGTAAGTGGAAACACAAGAGGGAGATAAATAGATTAGTAGTTAATCTTGAGTCCTAAAGATCTTTAGATCATTAAGGAATCGGTTGTAAACTCTATACTCTTTATCCTCTTCATACCCCACTATAATATCCAAGTCTTGTCTCTTGCTAAAGTCTTAAATCACTAGTCTTTGTTTAGTGAAGTGATTTGAGACTTGGGAAGTGAACCGAGCTTATTAAGTGTTATGAACACCAAGAGCTTGATGAATCCTTCAAAACCTCGGCTAACATAAGTTTAAAAGAGATCCATGACTACTTAAAAGGTGATACTTTAAAGGTCATGATGAATCCAATTTTGGACTTATGGGGAAATGATTCATTACTTTAACATCTACATAAGATAAAATTGGAATGATGATCTATGTTTTATGTCATAAACCGCCTATAGGCATCTAAGTTTATGATACAAGATGAGTAACTAGCTATGAAAGCATTCAAGTTACAATGAATCTTGTTTGTGTGTTTCTAAGATCATGGTCCGCCTTTGTGCTCTTAAGACCATGGTCCCTTTAAAGTCTAAATGGCAAGGAGCCATATTCAAAACTCTCTTGTGGCTAATCCTTACTTATGTGTAGGTAATAAACAATGGAGAATCCTTATAAGGGAAGCCATAAACTCTATGATAGACTAATCGGTTAAGATGCTCTAAAGAGTACAATGACTTCTCCTTACGACCATCTATCCAAGGAACTATAAAAAGGGCCATTTCTAAAACTCTTTACTCTCTTTACTTATATTGTTAGATACTAATTTAAGTAATCCTTTTGCTTCATTATAAATATATATGTCTTAGATCATTAGTTAAAGTGGATTGTCAATTTCAAAACTATAAGACTAAAACTAGAACTTGTCAAGATGCATAATACTCTCGGATTTATTAAAAAGGCTTAGGGAACATATTGAACTAATGTCTTAAATCCTCCCATGTATTCTTGCTTGTACTTGTGAATGGTTGATCAATAGTTTGTGAAATGTTAAGAGTTATTATCTTGTGCCGGTTAGTCATGAAACTAAATAAATTTTGTCTTTGGTATGATGTAGGATCATCATTTCTAAAGACTAAAAGAGATCATCATGAAAGACCCTAAGCATAAAGAGATGACAAAGAAGTGCTAAAGAGAAAAGAAGTAAAGAGAAGAATGAAAGAACCATGAATGGTGTCCAAAAGGAAAAGATGAGAAACCTCTTTCTCAAAGAAGCTTGTGAAGAACAAAGCCGAGAAAGGAGGAGAGTTCATTTACTTCCATGATTAATCAAGATGGGGGGAGAAGAAGTGTTAGAACACACATCTCATCATGATCAAATGGAAGCCAATCACTATCATCATTGTGGCCAAAAGCATCTAGCAAAGAGCTAAAGCCATCAAGTTACATCTCGGCCAAGTATTCACAAGACAAAGCCGAGGCAACCCATTAATCTTCGGTCAAGTCCTTAACAAGACAAAGACCATCATCAACCGGTCAAGTCCTTGGCAAAGACAAAGACCATCTCTTGACCAAAGTCCCTAGCAAAGGCAGGGTCACCAATCATTGTTACATCTCGGCCAAGTATTCACAAGACAAAGCCGAGTCAATCCACCTAATATTCGGTCAAGTCCCTAGCAAAGACAAAGACCATCACTTGACCAAAGTCCGTAGCAAAGACAAGGTCACCATTCTCCGGTTAAAGCATCTCCCAAGACGCCAAACCAATTCACTCTCGGCCAAATCCTTACAAAGGAGAAGGCCAAACCATCTTATCATCATCGTTCGGTCAAGCCTCTACAAGAAGCAAGACCTTCATCATCATCAACACTAGGCTCGGCCAAGTACATGGCAAAGACTAAACCGAGCCATTCATGTCCTAGAAAGAGACCGATGAATCAACATGACCAATCGGCTCTACTCACTATCGGCCAAAGCAACTACCAATTGCAAGGCCTAATCTTGTTTCTCGGCTTATGCATCTATCAATAGATAAGCCAAAATACTCCGACAAATCCTTGTTCCAACCGCACAAAGAAGAAAGCAAAGACTTCAAGAAGAAGCCAAAGCTCAAAACCTAGATGCGGCTACAAGGACAAGTCATTCCACTACGAACTAAAGGATGTCCCTAATCCCTCTCTTAGCTTCTTATTTAGAATCATAAAACTAGAACTAATTCGAATAATCATGCTTAATCTAAAGTCTAAATTCACTTGAATCTTTGAAGGTTCAAAGGAGTAAGAGACCAAAGATAAGAAGGAAGTTCAAAGAAGAAGCAAAGAGAAGGAAAGGGAGTCATCATGTTCATGTTCGGCTCAAAGTCTCACATCAAAGTTTGTGAAGAACAAACCGTGAAGACCAAATCAAGAATCAAAGAACTCACCACCAAGACAAGAGAAGTGCTGAGTATCCAAGAAACCACAAAGAAGAACACGGCAAAGGCAAGATCAAGACCGGTTCTATCTTTGGGGGAGCTCCGGCCAAGTCAAGAAGACTTATGGCCTAGATGATCAAGACCCCTCATTGAACTAACTTACACTCTTTTTCCTTCGGTGAGGTTTTTCCCATGTGGTTTACTCACCAAGGTTTTAATGAGGTTTGTTGGTCAATGTCCAATCTTAGCGTTCCACAATGCTAAGCTTGAGGGGGAGTATTGAGACTAATGGTTAACCCAAAAAGGGCATTAGGTCGAAATACCAAAGAGGCTTGTGCAACAAGGCTAAGACAAGAAGGGTTATGAGTTAAGAGTATAAGGAAGCAACACGGTTACCCTTAATATGGTAACGGTTACAAAGAGGAGATCAAGACAAGAAGGTTTGAAGAAGGAATCATGTTGAAAGGAGCTAACCATTGAGAGATATAGTCATTACAAGACTATAGGCACAAACCGGAAGCAAGACCGAGACGGATAGCGACAGGTGCAGAATTGGAAGGCTTTACACAAAACCAAATGTGGTCTTGGATAGTGACTAGTCACAGCCTTGTCTCCTACACGCCACCCAAGCCTTGGTTTGAATTCAAATTAAGTCAAGACCCAAGGCTTTCTCTCTCTCTCTCCCTTATACCTAATAGGCTACAAGCCATTGTTATCCTCTATAAATACCTTGTGGTCGACATTGTAATCTCTAAGGAGCTTCAAGCTCTCTTCTCCAATACAAAATAATACTCTCTCTTGTTCTTGTTCTTATTCTATCTAGAACCGAAATCTCCCACACACACATACTACACACTAATCTCTCAAGGACCAAGCTAATAGCTTTGCTCCTAATATCTCATTCTCCTAATCTCCCAAACACTTATTCTCTACAATCTCTTCTATACTCTCTTAAATTCCAACATTATAAGCACTCATGTTGCATGAAACTTGGTTTAGAGTCCTAGAAACGAGTTGTTAGATGTTTCATCAGTTCGTCAAACTTGTACAAAACTCATTGAGACACTTATAAGCAGTCATGTTAAATAAAACCTTGTTTAGAATCCTAGCAACCACATTGTTAGACGTTTCATAAGTTCGTCAAATTTGTACAAAGCTCATTGAGACACTTATAAGCACTCATGTTGCATGAAACTTGGTTTAGAGTACTAGAAACCGCGTTGTAAGATGTTTCATAAGTTCGTCAAACTAGTACAAAGCTCATTGAGACACTTATAAGCACTCATGTTGCATGAAACTTCATTTAGAGTCCTAGAAACCGCGTTGTTAGATGTTTCATACGTTCGTCAAACTTGTACAAAGCTCATTGAGACACTTATAAGCACTCATGTTCCATGAAACTTAGTTTAGAGTCCTAGAAACCGTGTTGTTAGATGTTTCATAAGTTTGTTGAACTTGTACAAAGCTCATTGAGACACTTATAAGCACTCATGTTGCATGAAACTTGGTTTAGAGTCCTAGAAAAGCGTTGTTAGATGTTTCATAAGTTCGTCAAACTAGTACAAAGCTCATTGAGACACTTATAAGCACTCATGTTGCATGAAACTTGGTTTAGAGCACTAGAAACGAGTTGTTAGATGTTTCTTCAGTTCGTCAAACTTGTAGAAAGCTCATTGAGACACTTATAAGCAATCATGTTGCATGAAACTTGGTTTAGAGTCCTAGAAACAAGTTGTTAGATGTTTCATAAGTTCGTCAAACTAGTACAAAGCTCATTGAGACACTTATAAGCACTCATTTTGCATGCCACTTCGTTTAGAGTCTTAGAAACCGCTTTGTTAAATGTTTCATAAGTTCGTCAACCTTGTACAAAGCTCATTGAGACACTTATAAGCACTAATGTTGCATAAAACTTGGTTTAGAGTCCTAGAAACGCGTTGTTAGATGTTTCATAAGTTCGTCAAACTTCTACTTAAAGCTCATTGAGACACTTATAAGCACTCATGTTGCATAAAACTTGGATTAGAGTCCTAGCAACCACATTGTTAGACGTTTCATAAGTTCGTATAACTTGTACAAAGCTGATAGAGACACTTATAAGCACTCATGTTGCATGAAACTTGGTTTAGAGTCATAGAAACGCATTGTTAGATGTTTCATTAGTTTGTCAAACTTGTACAAAGCTCATTGAGACACTTATAAGCACTCATGTTGCATGAAACTTGGTTTAGAGTCCTAGAAACCGTGTTGGTAGATGTTTCACAAGTTCGACAAACTAGTACAAAGCTCATTGAAACACTTATAAGCACTCATGTTCCATGAAACTTAGTTTAGAGTCCTAGAAACCGCGTTGTTAGATGTTTCATAAGTTTGTTGAACTTGTACAAAGCTCATTGAGACACTTATAAGCACTCATGTTGCATGAAACTGGTTTAGAGTCCTAGAAACCGCGTTGTTAGATGTTTCATAAGTTCGTCGAACTAGTACAAAGCTCATTGAGACACTTATAAGCACTCATGTTGCATGAAACTTGGTTTAGAGTCCTAGAAACGAGTTGTTAGATGTTTCATAAGTTCGTCAAACTTGTACAAAGCTCATTGAGACACTTTTAAGCACTCATGTTGCATGAAACTTGGTTTAGAGTCCTAGAAACCGCGTTGTAAGATGTTTCATAAGTTCGTCAAACTAGTACAAAGCTCATTGAGACACTTATAAGCACTCATGTTGCATGACACTTCGTTTAGAGTCTTAGAAACCGCGTTGTTAGATGTTTCATAAGTTCGTAAAACTAGTACAAAGCTCATTGAGACACTTATAAGCACTCATGTTGCATGAAACTTAGTTTAGAGTCCTAGAAATCGCGTTGTTAGATGTTTCATAAGTTTGTCGAACTTGTACAAAGCTCATTGAGACACCTATAAGCACTCATGTTGAAAGAAACTTGGTTTAGAGTCCTAGAAACGCGTTGTAAGATGTTTCATAAGTTCGTCAAACTTGTACAAAGCTCATAGAGACACTTATAAGCACTCATGTTGCATAAAACTTGGTTTAGAGTCCTAAAAACGCGTTGTTAGATGTTTATAAGTTCGTCAAACTTGTATAAAGCTCATTGAAACACTTATAAGCACTCATGTTGCATAAAACTTGGTTTACAGTCCTAGCAACCACATTGTTAGTCGTTTCATAAGTTCGTCAAACTTGTACAAAGCTGATTGAGAAACTTATAAGCACTCATGTTGCATGAAACTTGCTTTAGAGTCCTAGAAACGCGTTGTTAGATGTTTCATTAGTTCGTCAAACTTGTACAAAGCTCATTGAGACACTTATAAGAACTCATGTTGAAAGAAACTTGGTTTAGAGTCCTAGAAACCGCGTTGTTAGATGTTTCATAAGTTCGTCAAACTTGTACAACGCTCATTGAGACACTTATAAGCACTCATGTTCCATGAAACTTCGTTTAGAGTCTTAGAAACCGCGTTGTTGGATGTTTCATAAGTTCGTCAAACTTGTACAAAACTCATTGAGACACTTATAAGCACTCATGTTGCATGAAACTTGGTTTAGAGTCCTAGAAACGCGTTGTTAGATGTTTCATAAGTTCGTCAAACTTGTACAAAGGTCATTGAGACACTTATAAGCACTCATGTTGCATAAAAATTGGTTTAGAGTCCTAGAAACCACATTGTTAGACGTTTCATAAGTTCGTCAAACTTGTACAAAGCTGATATAGACACTTATAAGCACTCATGTTGCATGAAACTTGGTTTAGAGTCCTAGAAACGAGTTGTTAGATGTTTCATTAGTTCGTCAAACTTGTACAAAACTCATTGAGACACTTATAAGAACTCATGTTGAAAGAGTCCTAGAAACCGCATTGTAAGATGTTTCACAAGTTCATCAACTAGTACAAAGCTCATTGAGACACTTATAAGCACTAATGTTACATGACACTTCGTTTAAAGTCTTAGAAACCGCGTTGTTAGATGTTTCATAAGTTCGTCAAACTTGTACAAAGCTCATTGAGACATTTATAAGCACTCATGTTGCATAAAACTTGGTTTAGAGTCTTAGAAACGCGTTGTTAGATGTTTCATAACTTCGTCAAACTTGTACAAAGCTGATTGAGACACTTATAAGCACTCATGTTGCATAAAACTTGGTTTAGAGTCCTAGCAACCACATTGTTAGCCGTTTCATAAGTTCGTCAAACTAGTACGAAGCTCATTGAGACACTTATAAGAACTCATGTTGCATGAAACTTAGTTTAGTTTCCTAGAAACGACATTGTTAGATGTATCATTAATTCGTCAAACTTGTACAAAGCTCATTGAGACACTTATAAGAACTCATGTTGAAAGAAACTTAGTTTAGAGTCCTAGAAACCGCGTTGTTAGATGTTTCATAAGTTCGTCAAACTAGTACAAAGCTCATTGAGACACTTATAAGCACTCATGTTGCATGAAACTAAGTTTAGAGTCCTAGAAACCGCTTTGTTAGATGTTTCATAAGTTCGTCACACTTGTACAAAGCTCATTGAAACACTTATAAGCCCTCATGTTGCATGAAACTTGGTTTAGAGTCCTAGAAACCGCGTTGTAAGATGTTTCATAAGTTCGTCAAACTAGTACAAAGCTCATTGAGACACTTATAAGTATTCTTGTTGCATGACACTTCGTTTAGAGTCTTAGAAACCGCGTTGTTAGATGTTTCATAAGTTCATCAAACTTGTACAAAGCTCATTGAGACACTTATAAGCACTCATGTTGCATAAAACTTGGTTTAGAGTCCTAAAAACGCGTTGTTAGATGTTTTATAAGTTCGTCAAACTTGTATAAAGCTCATTGAAACACTTATAAGCACTCATGTTGCATAAAACTTGGTTTAGAGTCCTAGCAACCACATTATTAGACGTTTCATAAGTTCGTCAAACTTGTACAAAGCTGATTGAGAAACTTATAAGCACTCATGTTGCATGAAACTTGGTTTAGAGTCCTAGAAACGCGTTGTTAGATGTTTCATTAGTTCGTCAAACTTGTACAAAGCTCATTGAGACACTTATAAGAACTCATGTTGCATGAAACTTGGTTTAGAGTACTAGAAACCACATTGTTAGACGTTTCATAAGTTCGTCAAACTAGTACAAAGCTCATTGAGACACTTGTAAGCACTCATGTTGCATGAAACTTAGTTTAGACTCCTAGAAACGGTATTGTTAGATGTTTCATAAGTTCGTCACACTTGTACAAAGCTCATTGAGACACTTATAAGCACTCATGTTGCATGAAACTTGGTTTAGAGTCCTAGAAATCGCGTTTGTAAGATGTTTCATAAATTTGTCGAACAAGTACAAATCTCATTGAGACACTTATAAGTACTCATGTTGCATGACACTTCGTTTAGAGTCTTAGAAACCGGGTTGTTAGATGTTTCATAAGTTCGTGAAACTTGTACAAAACTCATTGAGACACTTATAAGCACACATGTTGCATAAAACTTGGTTTAGAGTCCTAGAAACGCGTTGTTAGATGTTTCATAAGTTCGTCAAACTTGTACGAAGCTCATTGAAACACTTATAAGCACTCATGTTGCATAAAACTTGGTTTAGAGTCCTAGCAACCACATTGTTAGACGTTTCATAAGTTCGTCAAATTTGTACAAAGCTCATTGAGACACTTATAAGAACTCATGTTGCATGAAACTTGGTTTAGAGTACTAGAAACCACATTGTTAGACGTTTCATAAGTTCGTCAAACTTGTACAAAGCTCATTGAGACACTTATAAGCACTCATGTTGCATGAAACTTAGTTTAGAGTCCTAGAAACAGCGTTGTTAGATGTTTCATAAGTTCGTAGAACTTATAAGCACTCATGTTGCATAAAACTTGGTTTAGAGTCCTAGAAACGCCATGTTAGATGTTTCATAAGTTCATCAAACTAGTACAAAGCTCATTTAGACACTTATAAGCATTCATGTTGCATGAAATATGGTTAGAGTCCTAGAAACGAGTTGTTAGATGTTTCATAAGTTCGTCGAACTTGTACAAAGATCATTGAGACACTTATAAGAACTCATGTTGCATGACCGTTCGTTTAGAGTCTTAGAAACCGCGTTTTAGATGCTTCATAAGTTCGTCAAACTTGTACAAAGCTCATTGAGACACTTATAAGCACTCATGTTGCATAAAACTTGGTTTAGAGTCCTAGACACGCGTTGTTAGATGTTTCAAAAGTTCGTCAAACTTGTACAAAGCTCATTGACACACTTATAAGCACTCATGTTGAATGAAACTTGGTTTAGAGTCCTAGAAATTGTGTTGTTAGATGTTTCATAAGTTCGTAAAACTAGTACAAAGCTCATTGAGACACTTATAAGCACTCATGTTGAATGAAACTTGGTTTAGAGTCCTAGAAATTGTGTTGTTAGATGTTTCATAAGTTCGTCAAACTAGAACAAAGCTCATTGAGACACTTATAAGCACTCATGTTGCATGAAACTTGGTTTAGATTCCTAGAAACCGCGTTGTTAGATGTTTCATAAGTTCGTCAAAGTAGTACAAAGCTCATAGAGACACTTATAAGCAGTCATGTTGAATGAAACTTGGTTTAGAGTCCTAGAAACGCGTTGTTAAATGTTTCATAAGTTCGTAAAACTAGTACAAAGCTCATTGAGACACTTATAAACACTCATGTTGCATGAAACTTGGTTTAAATTCCTAGAAACGCATTGATAGACGTTTCATAAGTTCGTCAAACTAGTACAAAGCTCATTGAGACACTTAAAAGCACCTATGTTGCATTAAACTTGGTTTAGATTCCTAGAAACGAGTTGTTAGACATTTCATAAGTTCGTAAAACTTGTACAAAGCTCATTGAGATACTTGTAAGCACTCATGCTGAATGAAACTTGGTTTAGAGTCCTAGAAACGCGTTGTTAGATGTTTCATAAGTTCGTCAAACTAGTACAAAGCTCATTGAGACACTTATAAGCACTCATGTTGCATGAAACTTGGTTTATAGTCCTAGAAATGCATTGTTAAATGTTTCATAAGTTTGTCAAACTTGTACAAAGCTCATTGAGACACTTATAAGCACTCATGTTGTATGAAACTTGGTTTAGAGTCCTAGAAACGCGTTGTTAGATGTTTCATAAGTTCGTCCAACTTGTACAAAGCTCATTGAGACACTTATAAACACTCATGTTGCATGAAACTTGGTTTAGAGTCATATAAACGCATTGTTAGATGTTTCATAAGTTCGTCAAACTTGTACAAAGCTCATTGACACACTTATAAGCATTCATGTTGTATGAAACTTGGTTTAGAGTCCTAGAAACGCGTTGTTAGATGTTTCATAAGTTCGTCAAACTTGTACAAAGCTCATTGAGACACTTACAAGCACTCATGTTGAATGAAACTTGGTTTAGAGTCCTAGAAACGCGTTGTTAGATGTTTCATAAGTTCGTGAAACTAGTACAAAGCTCATTGAGACACTTATAAGCAATGTTGTTGTATGAAACTTGGTTTAGAGTCCTAGAAACGCATTGTTTTCATAAGTTCGTCAAACTTGTACAAAGCTCATTGAGACACTTATAAGCACTCATATTGCTTGAAACTTCGTTTAGAGTCCTAAAACCGCGTTGTTAGATGTTTCATAAGTTCGTCAATCTTGTACAAAGCTCATTGAGACGCTTATAAGCACTCATGTTGCATGAAACTTGGTTTAGAGTCCTAGAAACCGCCCTTGTTAGATGTTTCATAAGGTCGTCAAACTTGTACAAAGCTCATTGAGACGCTTATAAGCACTCATGTTGCATGAAACTTGGTTTAGAGTCCTAGAAACCGCGTTGTTAGATGTTTCATAAGTTCTTCAAACCATTAAAAAGCTCATTGAGACACTTATAAGCACTCACCTAAGGGAAAAGAGTACAAAGATATGCGGTTAGAGACTTAGGCTTTAGGAGTCATTGTGAGTCCAAGTCTTGGAAGAATTGACTCACACACTTTTACGCTTGCGGATTTGGTGAAGATGTCCGCGAGTTGGTCTTGGCTCTTTGTGAAGCATGGAAGGATTGTTCCCTTTATCATTTGCTCTCGGACCTTGTGGCAATCCACTTCTATGTGTTTGGTTCTCTCATGGAAAACCGAATTGGATGCAATGTGAATAGCCGCTTGGTTGTCACAATGCAATGCATGGTCATTGGAGCTTCAATCTTGACACCCAAGTCTCCGAGTAAGTTCTTGAGCCACATGAGTTCTTGAGTTAGTTTTCTCATGGCTCGGTATTCGGCCTCCGCGGTTGAGCATGAGACAATCTTTTACTTCTTGGTCTTCCAAGTCACAAGGTTTCCTCCAATGAAGGTGCAATAGCCGGTTGTGGACCTTCTATCTTCAGCATCACCGGCATAATCCGCATCACAATAGCCAACCACTTCGGTGTTCTTGTTACATCCCATCCAAATACCCAAGTCACAAGTACCTTTGATGTAGCTCAAGATTCTTTCAAGCATCTTCCAATGGTGTCTCTTGGGCTTTTGCATTTGTTGAGTCACTTGGTTCACGGCAAAGCAAAGATCCGGCCTTGTGATGGTCAAGTAGATTAGCTTTCCCACAATCTTCCTAAAGAACTTTGGGTCTTTGAAGGGCTTGTCTTCTTCACTTCCTTCTTTGATGACTTTGTAGCCTTCTTCAAGAGGAGTCTTTGCCTTCTTTGTACCTATTATATTGACACCACTCAAAAGATCACGTGTGTACTTCCTTTGGGAAAGGAATAGACCTTCTTCGGATCTACACACTTCTATCCCTAGGAAGTACTTAAGTTTCCCAAGGTCCTTAATATCAAATTTAGATTTCAAATATTCTTTAGTGTTTTGAATACCTTCCTTGTTGTTTCCGGAGATGATGATATCATCTACATAGACAAGGACCACCACAATACCTTCTTGGCTTGTTTTGGTGAACAAGGTATGTTCCACATGAGATCTTTTGAATCCTTTCTCCATTAGGGTTGAGCTAAGCTTATGCTACCAAGCTCTAGGTGATTGCTTGAGTCCATAGATGACTTTCTTTAGTCTCAAGACCTTTCCCGGAGCAATTGTGTGTTCTAGACCCGGTGGTGGTGTCATGTAAACTTCTTCTTCAAGTTCTCCTTGTAGGAAAGCGTTCTTGACATCCATTTGAAACAATTCCCAAGAGAGATTAGTGGCTAGTGAGAGAATGACCCTTACGGAGTGAAGTTTTGCAACCAAGGCAAACGTGTCCAAATAGTCTTCTCTGTAGGTTTGAGTAAATCCCCGAGCTACTAACCGTGCCTTTTGTCTCTCAATTTCACCATTACTATGATACTTGATTGTGAAAATGTACCTTGAGCTAACGGCTCTCTTTCCTTTTGGGAGATCGGTCTCATAGTATGTTCCATTATCCTCCATGGCTTTGTTCTCATCTTTGATCGCATCAATCCATACTTGGTCCTTCATGGCTTCTTCATATGATTGTGGTATGTGATGTTGATCCATACTCGTGAGGAACACTTGATGCTCCATGGGAATTGATAGGATCCCACCAGGCGGATCTCTCCTCCGGGTAAGGCTAAGCAAGAACGACGGTGGATGAGTAGTGTGGGCGGAGGTGGATGCGGATTACAAGTCAAGAACGGAGCAGCGGATGGGTGGGGAGGAACGTGAGGATGGAATATGAACGACTCAAGCAAGGGATGATATCTCGCTTGATGGATAGAAGAAGCTCTTGTAAGCGTGAAGCTTGGAAGAGATTCGTGCCCGTTCGCCGAGCAAGGAGGAGTCGCAACAAAGAAGAGTTTTGTAAAAGTTTTGACTGACTAACACATTGTGCGGCGCAACCCCTTTTATAGGGAAAACACAAGTTGCTTCTCCTCGTTAGGGTTGCGCAAAGACAAAAAGGAAATTGCAAAAAGGAAATCCGCAAAAAGGAAATCGCGTACAAAGATAAAAAGGAAATTGCAAACGGATAAAACGACGAGTAGTGTTAAGCGCCTCGTCTCTTACGCTCTTCAAACTATGATCACTAAGGGACGACGTGGTGTTCTTCTTGGCCTCGTTAAAACCCGGTGGGAAAAGAGTGCCAAGCGAGACACCTAGTCCGCTTAGCTTTCATAGCTTGGTCTTGATCGGATTGTCGTGCCGAAAACGTTGAAGTAGCTCTTGGCTGCTTCATCCTCCTCCATCATCGTGGTTTGAATGTTTTTGGCTAACTCCCTAGCTTTGGATCGCGTAATTGCTCCTTTTGATTCCTCGGTCCGCGATGGTCGGGCGCCGGTATGGTCGATGTCGAGGTGGTCGATGCCGATGTCGATGTGGTCGATGCCGATGTCGATGTGGTCGATGCCGATGTCGATGTGGTCGATGCCGTTGTGTTCGGTGTCGACGCGATCGATGCCGATGTCGAAGCCGTCGTGGTCGATGCCGATGTCCGTTCCCGGCTTCGGCTCTATGATCACATCATCCCCTCCCTCTTGAAAAGGATTTGTCCTCAAATCCGAATCGCAACATACGGAGACAAATCAGAAACATTAAACGAGTCCGAAATGGAATACTTACCTCGGAGATCAATTTTATAGGCATTGTCGTTGATTCGTTTAGCGACTTGGAATGGACCGTCTATCCTTGGCATGAGCTTAGACTTCCTCTCGGCTGGGAACCGCTCCTTCCTCAGGTGTACCCAAACGAGATCGCCTTCTTCAAAAACCACCTTTCTTCGGCCCTTGTTGGCTTGCTCGACGTCTTGCTTTGTCTTCTTCTCTATGTTCTCTCTAGCCTTCTCGTGTAGCTTCTTAACCTGCTCGGCTTTCCTCTTGCCATCTAGGCTGGATACCTCACTCAAAGGTAATGCAATTAAATCTAAAGGAGACATCGGATTGAATCCGTAAACTAATTCAAAAGGAGAAAAGGAAGTAGTAGAATGCTTAGCGTGGTTATAAGCGAACTCCACGTGGGGTAGACATTCCTCCCAAGACTTGATGTTGCTTTTCACCAAGGTTCTAAGTAACGTTGATAACGAACGGTTCACCACTTCGGTTTGCCCATCGGTTTGGGGGTGGCAGGTGGTGGAGAAGGACAACTTGGTCCCTAGCTTTGCCCACAAGGTTCGCCAAAAATGGCTTAAGAACTTGGTGTCCCGATCCGAAACAATAACGCTAGGCATCCCATGTAGTCTCACCACTTCTCTGAAGAATAGATTGGCTACCTTGACGGCATCATCGGTCTTGTGACAAGCTATGAAGTGTGCCATCTTGCTAAACCTGTCAACCACTACGAAGATAGAATCTCTACCATTCCTGGTTCGAGGTAAGCCGACAACAAAATCCATCGAAATATATGTCGCACATCTCGAACATACTTTCTCTACATCTTTCTTCATGTTCGGCCAATAGAAATAGGCTTGGAGGCTGGAAAGTGTTTTCATAACGCCGAAGTGTCCGGCCAGTCCTCCTCCGTGAGCTTCTCGGACAAGCAGCTCTCTCACTGATCCGCTGGGTATGCACAACCGATGGTGGAAAAACAAGTAGCCGTCTTGTCTATAATAACTCTCAAAGGCAAATTTAGCACATCTCAAGTAATATGTTCCAAAATCAGCATCAGAACCATATAAATCTTTGAGCAATTCAAAACCTATGAGTTTGGATCTTAATTCGGCTATTATAGAATACCTCCGGGACAATGCGTCGGCAACGACATTGTCCTTACCTTTCTTGTACTTGATGACGTAGGGAAATGTCTCAATGAATTCTATCCAGCGACCATGCCTCTTGTTCAACTTTTGTTGTCCCTTTAAGTGTTTGAGAGACTCATGGTCCGTGTGGATAACGAACTCCTTGGGCCATAGGTAATGTTGCCACGTCTGTAAAGCCCTCACCAACGCATACAACTCTTTATCATAGGTGGGGTAGTTCAATGTGGCTCCTCCTAACTTCTCGCTAAAGTAAGCAATGGGCTTGTTATCCTGCATAAGAACCGCACCGATGCCTACACCAGAAGCGTCGCACTCAATCTCAAAAGTTTTTAAAAAGTTAGGAAGCATAAGTAAGGGAGAGTTGATAAGCTTCTCTTTGAGGCACTGAAAGGCCTGGTCTTGTGCCTCTCCCCACTTGAAGCCAACGTCCTTCTTGATGACTTCGGTTAAAGGGGCCGCAATGGTACTAAAGTCTTTGACGAAGCGCCTATAGAAGCCGGCTAATCCATGGAAGCTCCGGACTTCTCCTACGGTGGTAGGTGTGGGCCATTCTTTGATTGCCTTGACCTTCCCTTCATCGACCCTAACTCCTTCTGTACTCACAACAAAACCTAGGAAAACAATTTCTTTAGTGCAAAAAGTACACTTATCAATGTTAGCAAAAAGGTTCTCCTTCCTTAGGACGTCAAGTACGGCTCGGACGTGGGCAATGTGCTCGTCTAGGCTCCGGCTGAAGATTAAGATATCATCGAAATACACCACCACGAAGACACCTATAAAAGACCTCAAAACATGGTTCATTAGTGTTGGAATTTAAGAGAGTATAGAAGAGATTGTAGAGAATAAGTGTTTGGGAGATTAGGAGAATGAGATATTAGGAGCAAAGCTATTAGCTTGGTCCTTGAGAGATTAGTGTGTAGTATGTGTGTGTGGGAGATTTCGGTTCTAGATAGAATAAGAACAAGAACAAGAGAGAGTATTATTTTGTATTGGAGAAGAGAGCTTGAAGCTTCTTAGAGATTACAATGTCGACCACAAGGTATTTATAGAGGATAACAATGGCTTGTAGCCTATTAGGTATAAGGGAGAGAGAGAGAGAAAGCCTTGGGTCTTGACTTAATTTGAATTCAAACCAAGGCTTGGGTGGCGTGTAGGAGACAAGGCTGTGACTAGTCACTATCCAAGACCACATTTGGTTTTGTGTAAAGCCTTCCAATTCTGCACCTGTCGCTATCCGTCTCGGTCTTGCTTCCGGTTTGTGCCTATAGTCTTGTAATGACTATATCTCTCAATGGTTAGCTCCTTTCAACATGATTCCTTCTTCAAACCTTCTTGTCTTGATCTCCTCTTTGTAACCGTTACCATATTAAGGGTAACCGTGTTGCTTCCTTATACTCTTAACTCATAACCCTTCTTGTCTTAGCCTTGTTGCACAAGCCTCTTTGGTATTTCGACCTAATGCCCTTTTTTGGGTTAACCATTAGTCTCAATACTCCCCCTCAAGCTTAGCATTGTGGAACGCTAAGATTGGACATTGACCAACAAACCTCATTAAAACCTTGGTGAGTAAACCACATGGGAAAAACCTCACCGAAGGAAAAAGAGTGTAAGTTAGTTCAATGAGGGGTCTTGATCATCTAGGCCATAAGTCTTCTTGACTTGGCCGGAGCTCCCCCCAAAGATAGAACCGGTCTTGATCTTGCCTTTGCCGTGTTCTTCTTTGTGGTTTCTTGGATACTCAGCACTTCTCTTGTCTTGGTGGTGAGTTCTTTGATTCTTGATTTGGTCTTCACGGTTTGTTCTTCACAAACTTTGATGTGAGACTTTGAGCCGAACATGAACATGATGACTCCCTTTCCTTCTCTTTGCTTCTTCTTTGAACTTCCTTCTTATCTTTGGTCTCTTACTCCTTTGAACCTTCAAAGATTCAAGTGAATTTAGACTTTAGATTAAGCATGATTATTCGAATTAGTTCTAGTTTTATGATTCTAAATAAGAAGCTAAGAGAGGGATTAGGGACATCCTTTAGTTCGTAGTGGAATGACTTGTCCTTGTAGCCGCATCTAGGTTTTGAGCTTTGGCTTCTTCTTGAAGTCTTTGCTTTCTTCTTTGTGCGGTTGGAACAAGGATTTGTCGGAGTATTTTGGCTTATCTATTGATAGATGCATAAGCCGAGAAACAAGATTAGGCCTTGCAATTGGTAGTTGCTTTGGCCGATAGTGAGTAGAGCCGATTGGTCATGTTGATTCATCGGTCTCTTTCTAGGACATGAATGGCTCGGTTTAGTCTTTGCCATGTACTTGGCCGAGCCTAGTGTTGATGATGATGAAGGTCTTGCTTCTTGTAGAGGCTTGACCGAACGATGATGATAAGATGGTTTGGCCTTCTCCTTTGTAAGGATTTGGCCGAGAGTGAATTGGTTTGGCGTCTTGGGAGATGCTTTAACCGGAGAATGGTGACCTTGTCTTTGCTACGGACTTTGGTCAAGTGATGGTCTTTGTCTTTGCTAGGGACTTGACCGAATATTAGGTGGATTGACTCGGCTTTGTCTTGTGAATACTTGGCCGAGATGTAACAATGATTGGTGACCCTGCCTTTGCTAGGGACTTTGGTCAAGAGATGGTCTTTGTCTTTGCCAAGGACTTGACCGGTTGATGATGGTCTTTGTCTTGTTAAGGACTTGACCGAAGATTAATGGGTTGCCTCGGCTTTGTCTTGTGAATACTTGGCCGAGATGTAACTTGATGGCTTTAGCTCTTTGCTAGATGCTTTTGGCCACAATGATGATAGTGATTGGCTTCCATTTGATCATGATGAGATGTGTGTTCTAACACTTCTTCTCCCCCATCTTGATTAATCATGGAAGTAAATGAACTCTCCTCCTTTCTCGGCTTTGTTCTTCACAAGCTTCTTTGAGAAAGAGGTTTCTCATCTTTTCCTTTTGGACACCATTCATGGTTCTTTCATTCTTCTCTTTACTTCTTTTCTCTTTAGCACTTCTTTGTCATCTCTTTATGCTTAGGGTCTTTCATGATGATCTCTTTTAGTCTTTAGAAATGATGATCCTACATCATACCAAAGACAAAATTTATTTAGTTTCATGACTAACCGGCACAAGATAATAACTCTTAACATTTCACAAACTATTGATCAACCATTCACAAGTACAAGCAAGAATACATGGGAGGATTTAAGACATTAGTTCAATATGTTCCCTAAGCCTTTTTAATAAATCCGAGAGTATTATGCATCTTGACAAGTTCTAGTTTTAGTCTTATAGTTTTGAAATTGACAATCCACTTTAACTAATGATCTAAGGCATATATATTTATAATGAAGCAAAAGGATTACTTAAATTAGTATCTAACAATATAAGTAAAGAGAGTAAAGAGTTTTAGAAATGGCCCTTTTTATAGTTCCTTGGATAGATGGTCGTAAGGAGAAGTCATTGTACTCTTTAGAGCATCTTAACCGATTAGTCTATCATAGAGTTTATGGCTTCCCTTATAAGGATTCTCCATTGTTTATTACCTACACATAAGTAAGGATTAGCCACAAGAGAGTTTTGAATATGGCTCCTTGCCATTTAGACTTTAAAGGGACCATGGTCTTAAGAGCACAAAGGCGGACCATGATCTTAGAAACACACAAACAAGATTCATTGTAACTTGAATGCTTTCATAGCTAGTTACTCATCTTGTATCATAAACTTAGATGCCTATAGGCGGTTTATGACATAAAACATAGATCATCATTCCAATTTTATCTTATGTAGATGTTAAAGTAATGAATCATTTCCCCATAAGTCCAAAATTGGATTCATCATGACCTTTAAAGTATCACCTTTTAAGTAGTCATGGATCTCTTTTAAACTTATGTTAGCCGAGGTTTTGAAGGATTCATCAAGCTCTTGGTGTTCATAACACTTAATAAGCTCGGTTCACTTCCCAAGTCTCAAATCACTTCACTAAACAAAGACTAGTGATTTAAGACTTTAGCAAGAGACAAGACTTGGATATTATAGTGGGGTATGAAGAGGATAAAGAGTATAGAGTTTACAACCGATTCCTTAATGATCTAAAGATCTTTAGGACTCAAGATTAACTACTAATCTATTTATCTCCCTCTTGTGTTTCCACTTACACAACCGCCACTACTCATCTTCATCGTCTTGGAGATTTAAATTCGGACCAAATGAGCATATGTTCTTTAAAACTTTTGAAAAACATCATATGCTCAAAACATGCTTTTAAACCGAAACTTTGTGGTATGGGATTCATCAAATGCTCTTTTAGAAGCCATGATTCTCATCCATTAGTCTTGGGTTAGACAATGACCTTAAAGAACAATACAACCAAAACTATCATGTAGCTAGATCTTGTTGATTTATGCTAACAATGATTGTATTTTGATTGTCTTGTTCTTACCAAGGAAATTGGATTCAACATGTCCTTTACTCACTAAGAGTTAAGCGGATCATGGTTCACTTTCCAAAGGTCTTGTTTAAAGCATAAAACAAAAGGAAAGAGTTTTGGATTCAACAAGTTGTTTTTGCCTTATAAGAAAAACACCAAGGTTCACTTACCCTTTTAGCTCTCAAGATTCAAGCTTTGAGCTTTGATATCTTGGTCCTTGCCTAATGCCAAAGTTAAATGATACTTGGATTCATCAAGGTTCCTTTATACTCACAAGAGTGAGGAATCCATGGTTCTCTATCTTTAACTTTCAGCCATCCATAGACTTTTAAAGATACAACATAATCATAACCTTGTTTTTAAACATGTAGCTAGATCTTAAAGATCCAATCTTTCCATGAACCGATTATGATTAATGTGTTCTTAGAAAGGTTTTACCAAGATCTATGAATCTATACTATATGATAAAGAAGGGAGTTTGGATTCAACATGTTATTGTTCTCAAAAGAGACAATACACAAGGATCTCTTACTCTTTTAGCTCACAAGTTCCAAGCTTTGATGCTTTGGATACTTGTTCATAGCCTAAGTGCCTAAGTTAGAAGATTCTTGGATTCATCAAGGTTCCTTAAACTCATATAAGTAAGAAATCCATGGTTCTCAATCTCTAACTTTCGGCCTAGACAAAGATCTTAAAGAACAACACAACCAAAAACATCATGTAGCTAGATTTTAATCTATGCTCACCATGATTCGGTTTTGATTGGATTGTTCTTGAAAGGAACTTGGATTCAACATGTCTCTTCACTCATTTAAGAGAGAAAGAGGTCATGGTTCTCTTCCTAAGAGGAGCATTGATTCACCAAGACCTTAAGTGTTTTACCACATGGATCTTGGTCATTCTTTTCCTCCTCTAGATCTTTGTGTTTATAAGAAGAAATAAGAGGGTGCGGAATTAAAACTAAAGGAGAGGAGCATATGCTCTGATACCATGTTGGAATTTAAGAGAGTATAGAAGAGATTGTAGAGAATAAGTGTTTGGGAGATTAGGAGAATGAGATATTAGGAGCAAAGCTATTAGCTTGGTCCTTGAGAGATTAGTGTGTAGTATGTGTGTGTGGGAGATTTCGGTTCTAGATAGAATAAGAACAAGAACAAGAGAGAGTATTATTTTGTATTGGAGAAGAGAGCTTGAAGCTTCTTAGAGATTACAATGTCGACCACAAGGTATTTATAGAGGATAACAATGGCTTGTAGCCTATTAGGTATAAGGGAGAGAGAGAGAGAAAGCCTTGGGTCTTGACTTAATTTGAATTCAAACCAAGGCTTGGGTGGCGTGTAGGAGACAAGGCTGTGACTAGTCACTATCCAAGACCACATTTGGTTTTGTGTAAAGCCTTCCAATTCTGCACCTGTCGCTATCCGTCTCGGTCTTGCTTCCGGTTTGTGCCTATAGTCTTGTAATGACTATATCTCTCAATGGTTAGCTCCTTTCAACATGATTCCTTCTTCAAACCTTCTTGTCTTGATCTCCTCTTTGTAACCGTTACCATATTAAGGGTAACCGTGTTGCTTCCTTATACTCTTAACTCATAACCCTTCTTGTCTTAGCCTTGTTGCACAAGCCTCTTTGGTATTTCGACCTAATGCCCTTTTTGGGTTAACCATTAGTCTCAATAATTAGCCTCATAAAAGTGCTAGGCGCATTAGTAAGGCCGAAGGGCATAACAAGCCACTCATATAGTCCTTGTTTGGTTTTGAATGCCGTTTTCCACTCGTCACCCTCCTTCATCCTAATCGATGGTAACCACTCTTAAGATCAATCTTAGAGAACACGTTAGAACCACACAATTCGTCTAACATATCATCTAATCTAGGAATAGGGTGGCGATACTTCACCGTGATGTTGTTGATGGCTCGGCAGTCAACACACATGCGCCATGATCCGTCCTTCTTGGGCACAAGCAGCACGGGCACCGCACATGGACTCA
This sequence comes from Cochlearia excelsa, assembly GCA_963556525.1. Classification (NCBI taxonomy): domain Eukaryota; kingdom Viridiplantae; phylum Streptophyta; class Magnoliopsida; order Brassicales; family Brassicaceae; genus Cochlearia; species Cochlearia excelsa. The sequence continues at coordinate 28,184,527 of OY748327.1, read as the reverse complement.
TGCTTTCTCGGATATGGCCTTTGCTCATTAGTTCCTCAACTTGTTTCGTAGTTCCTTGGTCTCCACCGGATTAGTCCTATAGGCGGGTCGGTTTGGAAGCGCCGAGCCAGGGACTAGGTCAATTTGGTGCTCAATGCCTCGGATCGGTGGCAAGCCAGGTGGTATCTCCCGAGGAAAAACGTCACTATAGTCCTGCAACAGCTGGGCAAAATCACTAGGAAGATCCTGTGGAGGGTTAGTGCTAACAAGGCTCTCCTTATATATAAACAACAAGATAGACGTATTTAAAGTGAGGATCCGAGAAACTTCTCTTTGGTTGATGTAAAGGTTGGCGGTTGGCGTGGGTGCATGCTCTTTCTCCTCCTTGAGCTTGAGATAGAGCTGATCTTGATACACTTCACTTGGCGTGAGGGGAGCAAGGATGATTTTCCGGCCCTTGAACTCAAAGGAGTGCTTGTTGGTGTAACCGTCATGGAATACTCTACGGTCGGATTGCCACGGTCTACCCAACAGTATGTGGCTGGAGCACATGGGTATCACATCGCAAAGAACCTCATCCTCGTACTTGCCAATGGAAAAGGATAATCGGACTTGGCGAGTTACCGTTAAGGCACCACTTTCATTCAGCCATTGCGGCTTGTATGGGCGCGGATGGGACAAGGTTTCTATGCTCAATTTCTGAACCATGGTTTCGCTAGCCGCATTAGTACAACTTCCACCGTCTATGATGAGACTACACACCTTGCCCTTCACAATGCACCGGGTGTGGAATAGGTGGTCTCTTTGTACTAGTTCCTCCGGTTGGTTCTGTACGCTCAAGGTTCTCCGTGCAACCAGCATCTCCCCAATGGCGGCTACTTCCTCTTCCTCTTCTTCGGGGTCGAATCGGACTCTTGGGGCACTACTTCTCCATTGTCCGAATCATGAATACCTTCTTATTGGGACAATCCCTTGAGTAGTGGCCCATACCTTGGCACCTAAAACACCTAACGTTGCTTTGGAGGAGGCGTTGCTTCGCTCTTAGGATCATACTTGACCTCTTCCTTAACCGTGGTGGTAGGCTTGATGTCCTTAGAGAAAGGTGGCCGAGAAGGTGTAAAGTCCTTGGGTTTGCTTGGCGTGGAGGGGAAGCTAGGTTTAGCGTATCTTCTCTTGTTCGGGTCTCCACTAGTTCGGCCTTGTGCACAAGTTCCTCAAGGTCAACATAGGTCCGGAGCTCCACTTTGTCCCGAATGTCTCGGCCGAGTCCACCGATGAACCGTGCCATGGTCACTTCCTCATCTTCCTCTAGACCGGCTCGGATAAGGAGAGTTTCCATCTCTTGAAAGTAGTCTCGGATCGTGGTGGACCCTTGGGTGAGTTTTCTCGGCTTGTTTAGTACTTCCCCGTGGTAATGACTCGGCACAAACCTTTTTCTCATGTGGGTAGTAAGTTGGTGCCATGTGGTGATGGGTAGCTCATTATGGCGGTTCCGGGTAGTGCGAGCCGATCCCACCACAGAGTGCATACTCACCGAATTCGGAGACCGCTATCTTTACCTTGTTGGAGGCGTAGGTATCGTGGCACAAGAAGCCGGACTCCATCTTCCGTTCCCGATCAAGGTAGGCCTCCGGGTCATTCTTGCCGAGAAAGGCGGGGAACTTGGCCTTGATATGCTTCAGTTGTTGGTTCTCCGAGTCTCTTGGGTCGTCTTTGTCTCGTCTCTCACGCCTCCGGCTTCGCCTACTACGGTCCGAGACGTTGACGCCATAATACTCATCGCTAGAGCCGATGTAGACGCGTTGCCCGACTATGGTTTGGGTAGGTCGGCGTGAGGCGTGTGTGTCCTATGCCCGGGAGCTCGTCCTCTGGTTCGCTCGGCTCGGCGTGTTCCCGTTGCCGTGGTACCCTCTCGCTCTTTGGCTGCGTTGGTTGGACGGAGGTTGCGGATTGCCCGGAGTCTAGATGTACCGGCAACGCCTTTGCCTTTGCAAATCCGCATGGCATCGGAGGGAGTTGGCGTTGACCCACCCTCAGAATCCGAGGTTGCCCTGATGGCCTCCCTAGCTTGTTTCTCACGTTCCAAGGTGAGCTGTTGAGAAATTTGTTGGGGAAGTAGTTGGGTCATGGCCTCGGTTACTTGGGCCGCTATAAGTTTCTTGAGGTCATCGAGCGCCTCCGGTGATAGGGCCATGGTACTGTTACACGACAAGTAACTAGCAGTAAGTAGTTCACAAAATAGCCAACAAATAGAACTCTACGCCGCACACACACAAGGATACACGCGTGATAAACAAGAAAGGAAAACAAGGACACGGCTTGAAAAAAAAAAAAAAAGGAAATCGTTATGTTTTAAGTAAAACGAGCGTTTTAGCAAAAAGGAAATCGCAATAACACGTTTTGAAAGATGCGATTAGGTTTTCAAAGATCTAAACCTATTACTACCGCCGCAAGTTGACAAACATCAAGAACACAAAGATCAACACATAACTTGTTTATACTAGCAACAATCCTATGCCAAACAACGACGGGTTCAAACAAACAAGGTTCGAGATTGTGATACTTTGAAAAGACAAAAGGGAAAGAACGACTCAGCCTTTTGGTACAGAGGCGGCTCTGATACCAGATGATAGGATCCCACCAGGCGGATCTCTCCTCCGGGTAAGGCTAAGCAAGAACGACGGTGGATGAGTAGTGTGGGCGGAGGTGGATGCGGATTACAAGTCAAGAACGGAGCAGCGGATGGGTGGGGAGGAACGTGAGGATGGAATATGAACGACTCAAGCAAGGGATGATATCTCGCTTGATGGATAGAAGAAGCTCTTGTAAGCGTGAAGCTTGGAAGAGATTCGTGCCCGTTCGCCGAGCAAGGAGGAGTCGCAACAAAGAAGAGTTTTGTAAAAGTTTTGACCGACTAACACATTGTGCGGCGCAACCCCTTTTATAGGGAAAACACAAGTTGCTTCTCCTCGTTAGGGTTGCGCAAAGACAAAAAGGAAATTGCAAAAAGGAAATCCGCAAAAAGGAAATCGCGTACAAAGATAAAAAGGAAATTGCAAACGGATAAAACGACGAGTAGTGTTAAGCGCCTCGTCTCTTACGCTCTTCAAACTATGATCACTAAGGGACGACGTGGTGTTCTTCTTGGCCTCGTTAAAACCCGGTGGGAAAAAGAGTGCCAAGCGAGACACCTAGTCCGCTTAGCTTTCATAGCTTGGTCTTGATCGGATTGTCGTGCTTGAAAACGTTGAAGTAGCTCTTGGCTGCTTCATCCTCCTCCATCATCGTGGTTTGAATGTTTTTGGCTAACTCCCTAGCTTTGGATCGCGTAATTGCTCCTTTTGATTCCTCGGTCCGCGATGGTCGGGCGCCGGTATGGTCGATGTCGAGGTGGTCGATGCCGATGTCGATGTGGTCGATGCCGATGTCGATGTGGTCGATGCCGATGTCGATGTGGTCGATGCCGTTGTGTTCGGTGTCGACGCGATCGATGCCGATGTCGAAGCCGTCGTGGTCGATGCCGATGTCCGTTCCCGGCATCTTCTTGAGAACCAACATCTTCTTGAGAACCTCCTTGATTATGACCATCTTGATCATTTGGAAGAGTCTCGGATGTTGTAGATGGTTCGGTTTGTTGTTGTTGTTGAGGAGGATGGTTATCTTCTTGATCACCATTTGATTCTCCCCCGGACTCTTGAGTGTCTTGATCATGATGATTGTTCTCCCCCGCATGATCAAGGGGGGTTTCTTGATGTGGTTCTTCTTCAAAACTCATACCAAGATTCTTCATAAGGTTCCGGAGACTTGTGGACTTGTATATGACTACCTCGGGAAGGTCTTTGACACTTTCCCAATTGTTCCCTTCATAGAAGCTTTTCCCTTCCAAGAACTTGACATCTCTAGACACTAGGACCCGTCTTGTCTCCGGAACATAGCATTTGTACCCCTTTTTTGTGCTTGAATACCCAATGAACATTGCCTTTACACTCTTTGGCTCAAGCTTGTTCCTTTGCTCACTAGGGACAAACACAAAACACACACAACCAAATACTCTTAAATGTTCTATTTGCGGTTTAGTTTTATTCAAAACTTCAAAAGGAGATTGATTATTTAAGAGTTGAGTAGGAGTTCGATTAATGAGATAACACGCGGTTAAAACACCATCCGACCCAAACCGTTTTGGGATGTTCATGTGGAACATCATGGACCGAGTAACCTCCATGAGGTGTCTATTCTTCCTCTCGGCCACACCGTTTTGTTGTGGTGTGTATGGGCAAGTTGTTTGATGAAGGATCCCATGATTGGATATGTGTTCTTTAAAAGCTCGGCTTGTGTACTCACCACCATTATCCGACCTAAAATTTTTAATCTTGGTTTGATAATGGTTAGTTACATAGTTTTGAAATTGTTTAAAAGCTTCTAAGACCTTATCCTTAGATTGTAAAAGTGTAACCCAAGTGTATTTTGAAAATTCATCAATAAAAGTGACAAAGTATGTGTGATTATCTCTTGATTTACAAGGAGAAGACCACACATCCGAGTGCACAAGTTCAAAAGGCTTGTAAATGGTTGTTGATTTTTGAAAAACGGTTCGACAATGTTTGCCCAAAATACAAGCTTCACAAGTTTGATGATTAAAAATCACATTTGGTAAAAGGGTTTTTAAAGCTTTTAAATGAGGATGACTGAGTCTAAAATGCCAAATAACATTGTTTGCTTCGGCTAAAACCGAGCTAAAAGCATGACAAAATAAAGAACTAGAATTGTTTTCATCTAAGACATAAAGATCTCCTCTTGTGATCCCCTTTCCGATGATCCTTTCACTCTTAATATCCTGAAAAAGTACATCATTAGGACCAAAAATAACATTGCAATTTAAATCCTTAGCAATACGTTTAACGGATATAAGATTAGAAGTGAAACTCGGCATATAAAAGGCTTGAGAATCCTTATCAAACAATTTCAAATCTCCTAACCCTTCTATAGGTATCTTACTCCCATTAGCAATTATGACATTACCTAAAACCGGTCTAATGTTACTAATCAAGTCACGGTTGCTAATCATATGGTGAGAAACTCCGGAGTCTATTATGATAGGTTTAAAGGTTCTATTGTCTATGTGTTGAGCATTAAGTGAGTAAGCATTAAGAGAGTAGGGATTAGGGATGATACCGTTGCCCTTAAGGGCCTTGATGAGAGCTTCCAAGTCGGATTTCCTCACAAATTCATCGGTGTACGGCACAATTGCCGTGGACTCCTCATCCTTTTCTTTACCGGTTTGGTGAGAGCTACTTGTGCTTGCTTTGCTCGCGGTGTCATCACTTGAGAAGTGAGCTCTTTCTTCCTTAAACTTGGCCGGTTTGAGATGAGGTTGAAGAATCCAACACCTTTCCTTTGAGTGACCCCTCTTCTTGCAATGTTCACAAGTCATAGGCCTCCTTTCGTTATAGGACTTAGCCGAGGGCTTGCTTGTGTTGGTGGTTGGAGGCTTGTAGGCAACCTTGTTGGCGGTGACAAGTTCGTTCTTATGATCAAAGAGCTCAATAGATCCTTGTTCCCTTTGGAGTTGAGAGCATATCTCATCAAGGTTTGGAAGAGTCTCGGCTCTAAGGAGATGCTTGATGAGGTCTTTGTAGCTTGGATTGAGTGTGAGCAAGAGTCCGAAGACTATGTCTTCTTCCCTTCTCTTGTTGAGGATCTTCACATCCACCGTGAAAGGCCTAAGCAATTCTAGCTCGGCCCAAAGAGATCTAAAGACTCCAAAGTGTTTAGTGAACTCGGTATCTTCTTGATATAGTTCATTGATGGCCTTCTTGACTTCAAAAACGCGGCTTAAGTTTGAGACATTGCCGTAAACGGTTTGGAGAGTGTCCCATAGGTCTTTGGCACTCTCGCAATACGAGTAAGCTTCAAGGATAGAGGGTTCAAGAGAGGATTGTATCACACCGAGTGTTAGTTTTAAGAAGATTATATGAGTTTAGAGATTTGTGTTCTTGAGTTCCATGAAGAACATCAAGAACAAGAGAGAGAGAGAGAATAGAGAGAGATTAATCGGAAAAGATTATGTGATATTAGATTAGATTGTTTGTGTCGTTACAACATAGGATAAATATATAAGGAATAGCATCTTAAAATAGCATCATGTGAAGATGCCAAAACCGTCCACATCTTCCTCGGTTCAATGCGCCAAACGTCGCTTTCTCCTCGGTTAGACGCGCATCCTTAGAGCCACCCGTGACTTGTACGGACGGCGTGAACTCCACACGCCCAACGGCTCTTTGGTGTAACGGTAACTTGGTTTCTAGATCCTTCCTTTGTTTCTCTTGTCCTCTTGTAACGGTAACAAAAGAGATAGCTTGGGTCCTTTGCCTTTGACCACAAGCTAGGTCTTTGCCTTGGTGAACGAGTGTGTCCGGGCAAAGCCTTGGTCTCTTTTCAACACTCCCCCGCAAGCTTAGCCTAATGCAATGGCTAAGCTTGGAACCCGCATAACCTTGCCTCGTTAAAACCTTGGTGAGAAAACCACTTGGGATAAAACTCACCTAAGGGAAAAGAGTGCAAGCTTATGCGGTTGGAGACTTAGGCTTTGGTAGCCCGTGTGAGTCCTAGTCTTGGTAGGATGGACTCACAAACCTTCAAGCTTGCTGATTTGGTGAAGATGTCCGCGAGTTGATCTTCACTTTTGGTGTAGCAAGGTAAGATGGTCCCTTTGACCATTTGCTCTCTAACCTTGTGACAATCCACCTCTATGTGCTTGGTCCGTTCATGGAAGACCGAGTTGGTTGCTATGTGGATGGCCGCTTGGTTGTCACAATGCATAGTCATTGGTGCTTCAATCTTGAAACCCAAATCCCCTAGCAAGTTCTTTAGCCACATGAGTTCTTGAGTTAGCTTCCTCATGGCTCTATACTCGGCTTCGGCGGTTGAGCAAGACACTATCTTTTGCTTCTTTGTCTTCCATGTGACAAGGTTGCCTCCAATGAAGGTGCAATACCCGGTGGTTGACCGCCTGTCTTCTAGGTTCCCGGCATAGTCCGCGTCACAATACCCAACAACCTCCGTGCTTTTGTTGCAACCCATCCATATACCCAAGCTTGAAGTTCCCTTAAGGTATCCCAAGATCCTCATGATCATGTTCCAATGATGTTGCTTCGGTCTTTGCATATGTTGGGAGACTTGATTCACGGCAAAGCATAGATCCGGCCTAGTGATGGTAAGGTAGATGAGCTTTCCCACTAGCCGTCTATATAGCATCGGATCTTTGTATGGTTGATCGTCTTCACTACCCTCTTGAATGGTCTTGTAGCCGTCTTCAAGGGGTGTCTTGGCCACCTTGGTACCTGCCATATTGACAACACTTAAAACATCATGGGTGTACTTCCTTTGGGAGAGAAATAGACCTTCCTTTGATCTACAAACTTCAATCCCAAGGAAGTACTTAAGCAAACCGAGATCTTTGATATCAAATTTAGACTTAAGAAAAGACTTGGTTTCTAGAATACCTCCCTTGTTGTTTCCGGAGATGATGATGTCATCTACGTATACAAGTACTACTACTATACCTTCTTGGTTTTGTAGTGTGAAGAGTGTGTGCTCGGCTTGTGATCTCTTGAATCCTCTTGCCATCAATGTTGAGCTAAGCTTGTGGTACCAAGCTCTTGGTGATTGCTTGAGACCGTAGATAGCCTTTCTTAATCTTAAGACTTTCCCGGGGGTAATTTCTACTCCGGGTGGTGGAGTCATGTATACCTCTTCCTCAAGCTCTCCTTGTAGGAAGGCGTTCTTCACATCCATTTGAAAGAGATCCCAAGACAAGTTAGTAGCCAAGGATAGAATGACCCTAACCGTGTGAAGTTTGGCAACCGGTGCAAAGGTATCCAAGTAATCCTCTCCATAGGTTTGGGTGAAGCCTCTTGCCACAAGTCTTGCCTTGTACCTTTCAATATCCCCATTGCTTAGGTACTTGATGGTGAACACGTATCTAGAGCTCACAGTCTTCTTGCCCTTGGGAAGATCAATTTCATAGAAGGTTTCATTGTCTTCCATTGCCTTGTTCTCGGCTCTAACCGCATTGATCCACACTTCTTCCTTCATTGCTTCTTCATATGTCCTTGGTATCACATGTTGATCCATGGCGGTAAGGAAGGCTCGGTGTTCCTTGGGAATTCTAGCAAGAGAGCATGTTGCTTGAGTAGGATGGGCCACCGCCTTGCTATTGTAGTAGACCCTTGTGTTTACCCAATTAGATGGATGCTTCTTTACCCTAGTGCTTCTCCTTAGAGTCGGCTCCGTTTGAATACTAGTCGGCTCCGGTGGTACACTTCCTCCTTGACCCACTTCTTGATCATGATCATCTTGAGCATGTCCTTGGTCTTCTTGTGGTGTAGTTTGTTGGTGAGCATTTGATTCTCCCCCGGACTCATTAGACTCTTGAGGTTCGGAGTTGGCTTGCTCATTTATGTTCTCCCCCTCATGATCAAGAGGAGTGGGTTGTTGATTTGGTATGTCTTGGCTTGGCTCTTCTTCAAAGTTCATGCCAAGATTCTTCATTAGGTTCCTTAGGCTTGTGGCTCTATCCGTGACTTTCTCGGGTAAGTCCTTCACACTATCCCAATTCTTGTCTTCATAGAAGCTTTTGCCTTCAAGGAACTTGACGTCTCTTGAGACTATGACCCTTCTTGTCTCGGGTACATAACATTTGTATCCTTTTTGTGTGTTGGAGTAGCCTATGAACATGGCCTTGATGCTCTTTGCTTCAAGTTTGTTCCTTTGTTCACTAGGCACAAAAACAAAACACACACAACCAAAAACTCTTAGATGGTTAAGAATAGGCTTACTTTTATTCAAAACTTGAAAGGGAGATTGGTTGTTTAAGATTTGAGTAGGGGTTCGGTTGATGAGATAACACGCGGTTAAAACACCATCCGACCAAAACCGTTTTGGGATGTTCATGTGGAACATCATTGACCGTGTGACCTCCATGAGATGCCTATTCTTCCTCTCGGCCACACCGTTTTGTTGCGGTGTATATGGACATGTGGTTTGGTGAAGAATCCCATGGTTGGCTATGTGTTCTTTGAATGCTCGGCTTGTGTACTCCCCCCCATTATCCGACCTAAAGGTTTTAATCTTAGCATTGTAATGGTTAGTCACATAGTTTTGAAAGTTTTTAAAAGCCTCTAATACCCTATCTTTAGTTTGTAAAAGTGTAACCCAAGTGTATTTAGAGCTTTCATCTATAAATGTGACAAAATAAGCTTGATTATCCCTAGATTTGCAAGGGGAGGACCAAACATCCGAATGAATCAATTCAAAAGGTTTGTAACACATTTTGGATTTTGAAAATACGGTTCTACAATGTTTGCCTAAAATGCAAGCCTCACAAGTTTGATGATCAAAAACAACATTAGGGAAAATAGTTTTTAAAGCATTCAAATGAGGATGACCAAGTCTAAAATGCCAAATAACATTGTTAACTTCGGCTATAACCGATTTAAAAACATGACAAAGAGAAGTAGAAGTAGAGATAGAGTTTTTGAAATCAAATTCTTCAAGAACATAAAGGTCCCCTCTTGTGACCCCTTTTCCAATGACCTTCTCACTCTTAATATCCTGAAAAATCACATCATTAGGACTGAAAATAACCTTGCAATTCAAATCACAAGCAATGCGTTTAACGGATATAAGATTGGAAGTGAAACTAGGCATGTAAAGAGCTTGAGAATCACTATCAAACAACTTAAGATTTCCTAACCCTTCTATAGGAATTTCACTCCCATTTGCAATAATGACATTACCTAAAGCCGGTTTAACATTACTAATTAAATCCAAGTTACTAATCATATGATGAGAAGCACCCGAATCAACAATAATAGGCTTATATGGTTTAATGTCTATGTTTTGAGCACTAAGAGAGTAATAGGGTGAAATACCGGAGCCCTTAAGGGCTTTGATGAGTGCGTCAAGGTCCGACTTCCTCACGAACTCGTCCATGTATGGGACAATGGCCGAAGACTCCTCTTCCTTGCCATGGTTTGGTCCGCTTGTACTTGGTATGCTAGCCGAGTCATCGTGAGAGTAATTGGCCTTGGCGTCCTTGAACTTGGCCGGCTTGAGACTAGGGTGTAGGATCCAACACTTCTCCTTGTTGTGGCCTTTCTTCTTGCAATGCTCACATGTCAAGGCTCTCCTTTCTTCATATGTCTTGGAAGACGGTTTAAACGCCACCTTGTTCGCGGTCACAAGTTCCTTCTTGCCATCAAAGAGCTCGATGGAACCTTGTTCTCTTTGGAGTTGTGCACACACTTCTTCAAGGTTTGGTAGAGTATCGGCTCGGAGAAGATGCTTGGTGATCTCCTTGTAGCTGCCGTTGAGGGTAAGAAGCAAGCCAAAGACTTTGTCTTGCTCTCTTCGTTCGTTTAACACTTTAGGATCCACGGTGCTTGGGCGAAGCATTTCTAACTCTGCCCAAAGTGACCTAAACTTCCCAAAGTGTTTAGTGAACTCGGTGTCTTCTTGGTTTAGGTCACTAATGGCCTTCTTGACTTCATAAACTCGGCTAAGGTTTGAGATGTTGCCGTAGACGGTTTGGAGAGTGTCCCATAGCTCCTTGGCGTTTTCGCAATAGGAGTAAGCCTCCAAGATGGACGGCTCAAGGGATCCTTGGATGATTCCAAGTACCTTTTGGTCTAGTTGGAACCACTTCTCATCGTCGGTTGTGAGTTCGTTGTTGAACTCAATAGGAGCGTCTTGCCGAGTGAGTATATGGTTCCAATAGCCGCGGCCACAAAGGGCTATCTTCATGGTTCTTGCCCATAGAAGGTAGTTGATGCCTTTGAGAGTAACCGGACAAAGTGCCTTCTTGGATTCTTTGTCTTCCATGGTTGTGTTGAATGAGGTTTGAAATAACTCGTTTTTGAAATTTCGATCTAGAAATTTGAACCGAGAAATTTGAAACCGAGAGTATCGAGAATGGTCGGTGTCGGGATTTGTCGGTATCGAGACTTGTCGGTATCGAGACCGGTCGGTATCGAGAAAAGATCTTGTCGAGAGTAGTCGAGAAAAGTGGCCGGGAAAACAAGACTCTTGCCGAGAAAACTTTGTCGAGAAAACCTTGTCGAGAGTTTGTCGAGAGTTTGTCGAGGTTTGAGGTTTGAGGTTTGAGAGTTTGTCGAGGCTTGTCGAGAGTCTACAGTAACCGTATCGAGAGTGCACAAGAACCGTATCGAGGTTTGTCGAGAGTACCGAGAATCGTCGGTACCGAGAGTAGCCGAGAGTAATCGAGAGTAGATTTAGCGGAAGCGATTAGGTTCCGAGCAAGGTTGCTCGATACCATGTTAGTTTTAAGAAGATTATATGAGTTTAGAGATTTGTGTTCTTGAGTTCCATGAAGAACATCAAGAACAAGAGAGAGAGAGAGAATAGAGAGAGATTAATCGGAAAAGATTATGTGATATTAGATTAGATTGTTTGTGTCGTTACAACATAGGATAAATATATAAGGAATAGCATCTTAAAATAGCATCATGTGAAGATGCCAAAACCGTCCACATCTTCCTCGGTTCAATGCGCCAAACGTCGCTTTCTCCTCGGTTAGACGCGCATCCTTAGAGCCACCCGTGACTTGTACGGACGGCGTGAACTCCACACGCCCAACGGCTCTTTGGTGTAACGGTAACTTGGTTTCTAGATCCTTCCTTTGTTTCTCTTGTCCTCTTGTAACGGTAACAAAAGAGATAGCTTGGGTCCTTTGCCTTTGACCACAAGCTAGGTCTTTGCCTTGGTGAACGAGTGTGTCCGGGCAAAGCCTTGGTCTCTTTTCAACACCGAGAACCTTTTGGTCTTCTTGAAAGGGCTTCATGAGGTCGGAGTCAACATCCTTCACCTCTAAGTCAGCATCGGTTGGGAGCTCTTGCTTCTTGAGGATATGACCGAATAGGCCTTTTCCACATAGGGCCGTTTTCATGGTCCTAGCCCATAGCAAGTAGTTTATCCTTTTGCGAGTCACCGTACATAGGATCTTCTTAGATTCCTTGTCTTCCATGATCAAGACTTGAGATTTGAAGTGAAAAAGGTTTGGTCTTTGAGACTTAGCTTTGAAAAGCTTAGATCTTCGAGGAAAGACCGAGTATTTGAGAAGATGAGTTTCGAGTGTCTAGAACCGAATGAAATGAAAATTATTGAAAGAGATTAGAGTATAATAGCGGAAGATATTTAAGGTTTCAAGAGCTTAAAGCTCTGATACCATGTAAGAATTTAAGAGAATAGACCGAGAGAATTTGAGGTTTATGAGAGATTTGGGTTTGAATGTTCTTCATGTTCTTGAAGAACATAAAGAGACATTAGAGAGATTAGAGAGAGAATAGATTTTCATTTCATAAGTGTGTTAAAAATCCAATTACACAAGGAGATAACATATATCAAACATAAGATTAGAAAGAGAGAGGACTCCAACGGCTAGATTTCAAACAGCAACAAGGGGACCACTTCTTTGTCCTTTGGTCCATAGCTCTAACGGCGCTTTAGTCGGTTGATGTAGTCAACTACATGAATCGACTACATTGTGATGTAGTCGACTCTATGTATTAACATCCTTGATATATAGTTGACTACATGAATCAACTACATTGCGATGTAGTCGACTATATGTATTAACTACCTTGGTAAAGTCACTTCAATAGAAACCGCGTTGTTAGACGTTTCATACGTTCGTCAAACTAGTACAAAGCTCATTGAGACACTTATAAGCACTCATGTTGCATGAAACTTGGTTTAGAGTCCTAGAAACGCGTTGTTAGATGTTTCATAAGTTCGTCAAACTTGTACAAAGCTCATTTTGACACTTATAAGCACTCATGTTGCATGAAACTTGGTTTAGAGTCCTAGAAACGCGTTGTTAGATGTTTCATAAGTTCGTCAAATTAGTACAAAGCTCATTGAGACACTTATAAGCAATCATGTTGCATGAAACTTGGTTTAGAGTACTAGAAACGCGTTGTTAGATGTTTCATAAGTTCGTAAAACTTGTACAAAGCTCATTGAGACACTTATAAGCACTCATGTTGCATGAAACTTGGTTTAGAGTACTAGAAACGCGTTGTTAGATGTTTCATAAGTTCGTAAAACTTGTACAAAGCTCATTGAGACACTTATAAGCACTCATGTTGCATGAAACTTGGTTTAGAGTCCTAGAAACGCGTTGTTAGATGTTTCATAAGTTCGTCAAACTAGTACAAATCTCATTGAGACACTTATAAGCACTCATGTTGCATGAAACTTGGTTTAGAATCATAGAAACCGCGTTGTAAGATGTTTCATAAGTTCTTCAAACTAGTACAAAGCTCATTGAGACACTTATAAGCACTCATGTTGCATGAAACTTGGGTTAGAGTCCTAGAAACGCGTTGTTAGATGTTTCATAAGTTCGTAAAACTTGTACAAAGCTCATTGAGACACTTATAAGTACTCTTGTTGCATGAAACTTGGTTTAGAGTCCTAGAAACCGCGTTGTGAGATGTTTCATAAGTTCTTCAAACTAGTACAAAGCTCATTGACATATAAGTACTCATGTTGCATGAAACTTGGTTTAGAGTCCTTGAAACGCGTTGTTAGATGTTTCATAAGTTTGTCAAACAAGTACAAAGCTCATTGAGACATTTATAAGCACTCATGTTGCATGAAACTTCGTTAGAGTCTTAGAAACCGCGTTGTTAGATGTTTCATAAGTTCGTCAAACTAGTACAAAGCTCAATAAGACACATATAAGAACTCATGTTGCATGAAACTTGGTTTAGAGTCCTAGAAACGCGTTGTTAGATGTTTCATAAGTTCGTAAAACTTGTACAAAGCTCATTGAGACACTTATAAGTACTCATGTTGCATGAAACTTGGTTTAGAGTCCTAGAAACCGGGTTGTTAGATGTTTCATAAGTTCGTTGAACTTGTACAAAGCTCATTGATAAACTTATAAGCACTCATGTTGAATGAAACTTGGTTTAGAGTCCTAGAAATGCGTTGTTAGATGTTTCATAAGTTCGTAAAACTTGTACAAAGCTCATTGAAACACTTATAAGCACTCATGTTGTATGAAACTTCGTTTAGAGTCCTAGAAACGCCTTGTTAATGTTGGAATTTAAGAGAGTATAGAAGAGATTGTAGAGAATAAGTGTTTGGGAGATTAGGAGAATGAGATATTAGGAGCAAAGCTATTAGCTTGGTCCTTGAGAGATTAGTGTGTAGTATGTGTGTGTGGGAGATTTCGGTTCTAGATAGAATAAGAACAAGAACAAGAGAGAGTATTATTTTGTATTGGAGAAGAGAGCTTGAAGCTCCTTAGAGATTACAATGTCGACCACAAGGTATTTATAGAGGATAACAATGGCTTGTAGCCTATTAGGTATAAGGGAGAGAGAGAGAGAAAGCCTTGGGTCTTGACTTAATTTGAATTCAAACCAAGGCTTGGGTGGCGTGTAGGAGACAAGGCTGTGACTAGTCACTATCCAAGACCACATTTGGTTTTGTGTAAAGCCTTCCAATTCGCACCCGTCGCTATCCGTCTCGGTCTTGCTTCCGGTTTGTGCCTATAGTCTTGTAATGACTATATCTCTCAATGGTTAGCTCCTTTCAACATGATTCCTTCTTCAAACCTTCTTGTCTTGATCTCCTCTTTGTAACCGTTACCATATTAAGGGTAACCGTGTTGCTTCCTTATACTCTTAACTCATAACCCTTCTTGTCTTAGCCTTGTTGCACAAGCCTCTTTGGTATTTCGACCTAATGCCCTTTTTGGGTTAACCATTAGTCTCAATACTCCCCCTCAAGCTTAGCATTGTGGAACGCTAAGATTGGACATTGACCAACAAACCTCATTAAAACCTTGGTGAGTAAACCACATGGGAAAAACCTCACCGAAGGAAAAAGAGTGTAAGTTAGTTCAATGAGGGGTCTTGATCATCTAGGCCATAAGTCTTCTTGACTTGGTCGGAGCTCCCCCAAAGATAGAACCGGTCTTGATCTTGCCTTTGCCGTGTTCTTCTTTGTGGTTTCTTGGATACTCAGCACTTCTCTTGTCTTGGTGGTGAGTTCTTTGATTCTTGATTTGGTCTTCACGGTTTGTTCTTCACAAACTTTGATGTGAGACTTTGAGCCGAACATGAACATGATGACTCCCTTTCCTTCTCTTTGCTTCTTCTTTGAACTTCCTTCTTATCTTTGGTCTCTTACTCCTTTGAACCTTCAAAGATTCAAGTGAATTTAGACTTTAGATTAAGCATGATTATTCGAATTAGTTCTAGTTTTATGATTCTAAATAAGAAGCTAAGAGAGGGATTAGGGACATCCTTTAGTTCGTAGTGGAATGACTTGTCCTTGTAGCCGCATCTAGGTTTTGAGCTTTGGCTTCTTCTTGAAGTCTTTGCTTTCTTCTTTGTGCGGTTGGAACAAGGATTTGTCGGAGTATTTTGGCTTATCTATTGATAGATGCATAAGCCGAGAAACAAGATTAGGCCTTGCAATTGGTAGTTGCTTTGGCCGATAGTGAGTAGAGCCGATTGGTCATGTTGATTCATCGGTCTCTTTCTAGGACATGAATGGCTCGGTTTAGTCTTTGCCATGTACTTGGCCGAGCCTAGTGTTGATGATGATGAAGGTCTTGCTTCTTGTAGAGGCTTGACCGAACGATGATGATAAGATGGTTTGGCCTTCTCCTTTGTAAGGATTTGGCCGAGAGTGAATTGGTTTGGCGTCTTGGGAGATGCTTTAACCGGAGAATGGTGACCTTGTCTTTGCTACGGACTTTGGTCAAGTGATGGTCTTTGTCTTTGCTAGGGACTTGACCGAATATTAGGTGGATTGACTCGGCTTTGTCTTGTGAATACTTGGCCGAGATGTAACAATGATTGGTGACCCTGCCTTTGCTAGGGACTTTGGTCAAGAGATGGTCTTTGTCTTTGCCAAGGACTTGACCGGTTGATGATGGTCTTTGTCTTGTTAAGGACTTGACCGAAGATTAATGGGTTGCCTCGGCTTTGTCTTGTGAATACTTGGCCGAGATGTAACTTGATGGCTTTAGCTCTTTGCTAGATGCTTTTGGCCACAATGATGATAGTGATTGGCTTCCATTTGATCATGATGAGATGTGTGTTCTAACACTTCTTCTCCCCCATCTTGATTAATCATGGAAGTAAATGAACTCTCCTCCTTTCTCGGCTTTGTTCTTCACAAGCTTCTTTGAGAAAGAGGTTTCTCATCTTTTCCTTTTGGACACCATTCATGGTTCTTTCATTCTTCTCTTTACTTCTTTTCTCTTTAGCACTTCTTTGTCATCTCTTTATGCTTAGGGTCTTTCATGATGATCTCTTTTAGTCTTTAGAAATGATGATCCTACATCATACCAAAGACAAAATTTATTTAGTTTCATGACTAACCGGCACAAGATAATAACTCTTAACATTTCACAAACTATTGATCAACCATTCACAAGTACAAGCAAGAATACATGGGAGGATTTAAGACATTAGTTCAATATGTTCCCTAAGCCTTTTTAATAAATCCGAGAGTATTATGCATCTTGACAAGTTCTAGTTTTAGTCTTATAGTTTTGAAATTGACAATCCACTTTAACTAATGATCTAAGGCATATATATTTATAATGAAGCAAAAGGATTACTTAAATTAGTATCTAACAATATAAGTAAAGAGAGTAAAGAGTTTTAGAAATGGCCCTTTTTATAGTTCCTTGGATAGATGGTCGTAAGGAGAAGTCATTGTACTCTTTAGAGCATCTTAACCGATTAGTCTATCATAGAGTTTATGGCTTCCCTTATAAGGATTCTCCATTGTTTATTACCTACACATAAGTAAGGATTAGCCACAAGAGAGTTTTGAATATGGCTCCTTGCCATTTAGACTTTAAAGGGACCATGGTCTTAAGAGCACAAAGGCGGACCATGATCTTAGAAACACACAAACAAGATTCATTGTAACTTGAATGCTTTCATAGCTAGTTACTCATCTTGTATCATAAACTTAGATGCCTATAGGCGGTTTATGACATAAAACATAGATCATCATTCCAATTTTATCTTATGTAGATGTTAAAGTAATGAATCATTTCCCCATAAGTCCAAAATTGGATTCATCATGACCTTTAAAGTATCACCTTTTAAGTAGTCATGGATCTCTTTTAAACTTATGTTAGCCGAGGTTTTGAAGGATTCATCAAGCTCTTGGTGTTCATAACACTTAATAAGCTCGGTTCACTTCCCAAGTCTCAAATCACTTCACTAAACAAAGACTAGTGATTTAAGACTTTAGCAAGAGACAAGACTTGGATATTATAGTGGGGTATGAAGAGGATAAAGAGTATAGAGTTTACAACCGATTCCTTAATGATCTAAAGATCTTTAGGACTCAAGATTAACTACTAATCTATTTATCTCCCTCTTGTGTTTCCACTTACACAACCGCCACTACTCATCTTCATCGTCTTGGAGATTTAAATTCGGACCAAATGAGCATATGTTCTTTAAAACTTTTGAAAAACATCATATGCTCAAAACATGCTTTTAAACCGAAACTTTGTGGTATGGGATTCATCAAATGCTCTTTTAGAAGCCATGATTCTCATCCATTAGTCTTGGGTTAGACAATGACCTTAAAGAACAATACAACCAAAACTATCATGTAGCTAGATCTTGTTGATTTATGCTAACAATGATTGTATTTTGATTGTCTTGTTCTTACCAAGGAAATTGGATTCAACATGTCCTTTACTCACTAAGAGTTAAGCGGATCATGGTTCACTTTCCAAAGGTCTTGTTTAAAGCATAAAACAAAAGGAAAGAGTTTTGGATTCAACAAGTTGTTTTTGCCTTATAAGAAAAACACCAAGGTTCACTTACCCTTTTAGCTCTCAAGATTCAAGCTTTGAGCTTTGATATCTTGGTCCTTGCCTAATGCCAAAGTTAAATGATACTTGGATTCATCAAGGTTCCTTTATACTCACAAGAGTGAGGTTCCTTTAATCCATGGTTCTCTATCTTTAACTTTCAGCCATCCATAGACTTTTAAAGATACAACATAATCATAACCTTGTTTTTAAACATGTAGCTAGATCTTAAAGATCCAATCTTTCCATGAACCGATTATGATTAATGTGTTCTTAGAAAGGTTTTACCAAGATCTATGAATCTATACTATATGATAAAGAAGGGAGTTTGGATTCAACATGTTATTGTTCTCAAAAGAGACAATACACAAGGATCTCTTACTCTTTTAGCTCACAAGTTCCAAGCTTTGATGCTTTGGATACTTGTTCATAGCCTAAGTGCCTAAGTTAGAAGATTCTTGGATTCATCAAGGTTCCTTAAACTCATATAAGTAAGAAATCCATGGTTCTCAATCTCTAACTTTCGGCCTAGACAAAGATCTTAAAGAACAACACAACCAAAAACATCATGTAGCTAGATTTTAATCTATGCTCACCATGATTCGGTTTTGATTGGATTGTTCTTGAAAGGAACTTGGATTCAACATGTCTCTTCACTCATTTAAGAGAGAAAGAGGTCATGGTTCTCTTCCTAAGAGGAGCATTGATTCACCAAGACCTTAAGTGTTTTACCACATGGATCTTGGTCATTCTTTTCCTCCTCTAGATCTTTGTGTTTATAAGAAGAAATAAGAGGGTGCGGAATTAAAACTAAAGGAGAGGAGCATATGCTCTGATACCATGTTGGAATTTAAGAGAGTATAGAAGAGATTGTAGAGAATAAGTGTTTGGGAGATTAGGAGAATGAGATATTAGGAGCAAAGCTATTTAGCTTGGTCCTTGAGAGATTAGTGTGTAGTATGTGTGTGTGGGAGATTTCGGTTCTAGATAGAATAAGAACAAGAACAAGAGAGAGTATTATTTTGTATTGGAGAAGAGAGCTTGAAGCTCCTTAGAGATTACAATGTCGACCACAAGGTATTTATAGAGGATAACAATGGCTTGTAGCCTATTAGGTATAAGGAGAGAGAGAGAGAAAGCCTTGGGTCTTGACTTAATTTGAATTCAAACCAAGGCTTGGGTGGCGTGTAGGAGACAAGGCTGTGACTAGTCACTATCCAAGACCACATTTGGTTTTGTGTAAAGCCTTCCAATTCTGCACTGTCGCTATCCGTCTCGGTCTTGCTTCCGGTTTGTGCCTATAGTCTTGTAATGACTATATCTCTCAATGGTTAGCTCCTTTCAACATGATTCCTTCTTCAAACCTTCTTGTCTTGATCTCCTCTTTGTAACCGTTACCATATTAAGGGTAACCGTGTTGCTTCCTTATACTCTTAACTCATAACCCTTCTTGTCTTAGCCTTGTTGCACAAGCCTCTTTGGTATTTCGACCTAATGCCCTTTTTGGGTTAACCATTAGTCTCAATAGTTAAAAGTTTCATAAGTTCGTCAAAATAGTACAAAGCTAATTGAGACACTTATAAGCATTCATGTTGCATGAAACTTGGTTTAGAATCCTAGAAACGCGTTGTTAGACGTTTCATAAATTCGTAAAACTAGTAAAAAGCTCATTGAGACACTTATAAGCACTCATGTTGAATGAAACTTGGTTTAGAGTCCTAGAAACGCATTGTTAGACGTTTCATAAGTTCGTAAAACTTGTACAAAGCTCATTGAGACACTTATAGGCACTCATGTTGAATGAAACTTGGTTTAGAGTCCTAGAAACGCGTTGTTAGATGTTTCATAACTTCGTAAAACTTGTACAAAGCTCATTGAGACACTTATACGCACTCATGTTGCATGAAACTTGGTTTAGAGTCCTAGAAACCGCGTAGTTAGACGTTTCATAAGTTCGTCAAACTTGTACAAAGCTCATTGAGACACTTTTAAGCACTCATGTTGCATAAAACTTGGTTTAGAGTCCTAGAAACGCGTTGTTAGATGTTTCATAAGTTCGTCAAACTAGTAAAAAGCTCATTTAGACACTTATAAGCACCCATGTTGCATGAAATATGGTTAGAGTCCTAGAAACGAGTTGTTAGATGTTTCATAAGTTCGTCGAACTTGTACAAAGCTCATTGAGACACTTATAAGAACTCATGTTGCATGACACTTCGTTTAGAGTCCTATAAACCGCGTTGTAAGAAGTTTCATAAGTTCGTCAAACTAGTACAAACCTCATTAAAACACTGATAAGCACTTATGTTGCATGACACTTTGTTTAGAGTCTTAGAAACCGCGTTTTAGATGTTTCATAAGTTCGTCAAACTTGTACAAAGCTTACTGAGACACTTATAAGCACTCATGTTGCATGACACTTCGTTTAGAGTCCTAGAAACCGCGTTGTTAGATGTTTCATAAGTTCGTCAAACCTGTACAAAGCTCATTGAGACACTTATAAGCACTCATGTTGCATAAAACTTGGTTTAGAGTCCTAGAAACGCATTGTTAGATGTTTCATAAGTTCGTCAAACTTGTACAAAACTCATTGAGACACTTATAAGCACTCATGTTGAATAAAACCATGTTTAGAATCCTAGCAACCACATTGTTAGACGTTTCATAAGTTCTTCAAACTTGTACAAAGCTTATTGAGACACTTATAAGCACTCATGTTGCATGAAACTTAGTTTAGAGTCCTAGAAACCGCGTTGTTAGATGTTTCATAAGTTCGTAGAACTTGTACAAAGCTCATTGAGACACTTATAAGAACTCATTTTGCATGACACTTCGTTTAGAGTCTTAGAAACCGCGTTTTAGATGTTTCATAAGTTCGTCAAACTTGTACAAAGCTCACTGAAACACTTATAACTTATAAGCACTAATGTTGCATGAAACTTTGTTTAGAGTCCTAGAAACCAGGTTGTTAGATGTTTCATAAGTTCGTAGAAGTTGTAGAAAGATCATTGAAACACTTATAAGAACTCATGTTGCATGACACTTCGTTTAGAGTCTTAGAAACCGCGTTTTAGTTGTTTCATAAGTTCGTCAAACTTGTACAAAGCTCAATGAGACAATTATAAGCACTCATGTTGCATGAAACTTGGTTTAGAGTCCTAGAAACCGCGTTGTTAGATTTTTTATAAGTTCGTCGAACTAGTACAAAGCTCATTGAGACACTTATAAGCACTCATGTTGCATGAAACTTGGTTTAGAGTCCTAGAAACGCGTTGTTAGATGTTTCACTAGTTCGTCAAAGTTGTACAAAGCTCATTGAGACACTTATAAGAACTTATGTTGAAAGAAACTTGGTTTAGAGTCCTAGAAAGGCGTTGTTAGATGTTTCATTAGTTCGTCAAACTTGTACAAAGCTCATTGAGACACTTATAAGAACTCATGTTGAAAGAAACTTGGGTTAGAGTCCTAGAAACCGCTTTGTTAGATGTTTCATAAGTTCATCAAACTAGTACGAAGCTCATTGAGACACTTATAAGCACTCATGTTGCATGAAACTTAGTTTAGAGACCTAGAAACCGTGTTGTTAGATGTTTCATAAGTTCATCGAACTTGTAAAAAGCTCATTGAGACACTTATAAGCACTCATATTGAATGAAACTTGGTTTAGAGTCCTAGAAACCACGTTGTAAGATGTTTGATAAGTTCTTCAAACTAGTACAAAGCTCATTGAGACACTTATAAGCACTCATGTTGCATGACACTTCGTTTAGATTCCTAGAAACGCGTTGTTTGATGTTTCATAAGTTCGTCAAACTAGTACAAAGCTCATTGAGACACTTATAAGCACTCATGTTGCATAAAACTTGGTTTAGAGTCCTAGAAACGCGTTGTTAGATGTTTCATAAGTTCGTCAAACTTGTACAAAGCTCATTGAGACACTTATAAGAACTCATGTTGCATAAAACTTGGTTTAGAGTCCTAGCAACCACATTGTTAGACGTTTCATAAGTTTGTCAAACTTGTACAAAGCTCACTGAGACACTTATAAGCACTCATGTTGCAAAAAAATTAGTTTAGAGTCCTAGAAACCGCGTTGTTAGATGTTTCATAAGTTCTTACAACTTGTACAAAGCTCATTGAAACACTTATAAGAACTCATGTTGAATGAAACTTGGTTTAGAGTACCAGAAACCGCGTTGTTAGATGTTTCATAAGTTCGTCAAACTAGTACAAAGCTCATTGAGACACTTATAAGAACTCATGTTGCATGACACTTCGTTTAGAGTCTTAGAAACAGCGTTTTAGATGTTTCATAAGTTCGTCAAACTTGTACAAAGCTCACTGAGACACTTATAAGCACTCATGTTGCATGACACTTCGTTTAGAGTCTTAGAAACCGCGTTGTTAGATGTTTCATAAGTTCGTCAAACTTGTACAAATCTCATTGAGACACTTATAAGCACTCATGTTGCATAAAACTTGGTTTAGAGTCCTAGAAACGCGTTGTTAGATGTTTCATAAGTTCATCAAACTTGTACAAAGCTCATTGAGACACTTATAAGCACTCATGTTGCATGAAACTTGGTTTAGAGTCCTAGAAACCGCGTTGTAAGATGTTTCATTAATTCGTCAAACTTGTACGAAGCTCATTGAGACACTTATAAGCACTCATGTTGCATGAAACTTGGTTTAGAGTCCTAGAAACCACATAGTTAGACGTTTCATAAGTTCGTCAAGCTTGTACAAAGCTCATTGAGACACTTATAAGCACTCATGTTGCATAAAACTTGGTTTAGAGTCCTAGAAACGCCTTGTTAGATGTTTCATAAGTTCGTCAAACTAGTACAAAGCTCATTTAGACAATTATAAGCACTCATGTTGCATGAAACTTGGTTTAGAGTCCTAGAAACGAGTTGTTAGATGTTTCATAAGTTCGTCAAACTAGTACAAAGCTCATTGATACACTTATAAGCACTCATGTTGCATGAAACTTGGTTTAGAGTCCTAGAAACGAGTTGTTAGATGTTTCATCAGTTCGTCAAACTTGTACAAAGCTCATTGAGACACTTATAAGCACTCATGTTGCATGAAACTTGGTTTAGAGTCCTAGAAACCGCGTAGTTAGACGTTTAATAAGTTCGTCAAACTTGTACAAATCTCATTGAGACACTTATAAGCACTCATGTTGCATAAAACTTGGTTTAGAGTCCTAGAAACGCCATGTTAGATGTTTCATAAGTTCGTCAAACTTGTACAAAGCTCATTGAGATACTTATAAGAACTCATGTTGCATGACCCTTCGTTTAAAGTCTTAGAAACCGTGTTTTAGATGCTTCATAAGTTCGTCAAACTTGTACAAAGCTCATTGAGACACTTATAAGCACTCATGTTGCATAAAACTTGGTTTAGAGACCTAGAAACGCGTTGTTAGATGTTTCATAAGTTCGTCAAACGAGTACAAAGGTCATTGAGACACTTATAAGCACTCATGTTGCATGAAACTTAGTTTAGAGTCCTAGAAAACGCGTTGTTAGATGTTTCATAAGTTCGTCAAACTTGTACAACGCTCATTGAGACACTTATAAGCACTCATGTTGCATGAAACTTGGTTTAGAGTCCAAGAAACCGCGTTGTAAGATGTTTCATAAGTTCGTCAAACTAGAACAAAGCTCATTGAGACACTTATAAGCACTCATTTTGCATGAAACTTGGTTTAGATTCCTAGAAACCGCGTTGTTAGATGTTTCATAAGTTCGTCAAAGTAGTACAAAGCTCATTGAGACACTTATAAGCACTCATGTTGAATGAAACTTTGTTTAGAGTCCAAGAAACGCGTTGTTAGATGTTTCATAAGTTCGTAAAACTTGTACAAAGCTCATTGAGACACTTATAAACACTCATGTTGCATGAAACTTGGTTTAGATTCCTAGAAATCGCGTTGTTAGATGTTTCATAAGTTTGTCAAAGTAGTACAAAGCTCATTGAGACACTTATAAGCACTCATGTTGAATGAAACTTGGTTTAGAGTCCAAGAAACGCGTTGTTAGATGTTTCATAAGTTCGTAAAACTTGTACAAAGCTCATTGAGACACTTATAAACACTCATGTTGCATGAAACTTGGTTTAGAGTCCTAGAAAAGCATTGTTAGACGTTTCATAAGTTCGTCAAACTAGTACAAAGCTCATTGAGACACTTAAAAGCACTCATGTTGCATGAAACTTGGTTTAGATTCCTAGAAACGAGTTGTTAGACATTTCATAATTTCGTAAAACTTGTACAAAGCTCATTGAGATACTTGTAAGCACTCATGCTGAATGAAACTTTGTTTAGAGTCCTAGAAACGCGTTGTTAGATGTTTCATAAGTTCGTCCAACTAGTACAAAGCTCATTGAGACACTTATAAGCACTCATGTTGCATGAAACTTGTTTAGAGTCCTAGAAACGCGTTGTTAGATGTTTCATAAGTTCGTCAAACTTGTACAAAGCTCATTGAGACACTTATAAGCACTCATGTTGTATGAAACTTGGTTTAGAGTCCTAGAAACCGCGTTGTTAGATGTTTCATTAGTTCGTCAATCTTGTACAAAGCTCATTGAGACGCTTATAAGCACTCATGTTGCATGAAACTTGGTTTAGAGTCCTAGAAACCACGTTGTTAGATGTTTCATAAGGTCGTCAAACTTGTACAAAGCTCATTGAGACACTTATAAGTACTCATGTTGCATGAAACTTGGCTTAGAGTTCTAGAAACCGCGTTGTTAGATGTTTCATAAGTTCGTCAAACCATTACAAAGCTCATTGTGCCACATATAAGCGTTTATGTTGCATGAAACTTGGTTTAGAGTTCTAGAAACCGCGTTGTTAGCTGTTTCCTATGTTCGTCAAACTAGTACAAAGCTCATTGAGACACTTATAAGCACTCATGTTGCATTAAACTTGGTTTAGAGTCCTAGAAACGCGTTGTTAGATGTTTCATAAGTTCGTCAAACTTGTACAAAGCTCATTGAGACACTTATAAGCACTCATGTTGCATAAAACTTGGTTTAGAGTCCTAGCAACCACATTGTTAGATGTTTCATAAGTTCGTCAAACTAGTACAAAGCTCATTGAGACACTTATAAGCACTCATGTTGCATGAAACTTGGTTTAGAATCTTAGAAACCATGTTGTTAGATGTTTCATAAGTTCTTCAAACTAGTACAAAGCTCATTGAGACACTTATAAGCACTCATGTTGCATGAAACTTGGTTTAGAGTACTAGAAACGCGTTGTTAGATGTTTCATAAGTTCGTAAAACTTGTACAAAGCTCATTGAGACACTTTTAAGTACTCATGTTGCATGAAACTTGGTTTAGAGTCCTAGAAACCGCGTTGTTAGATGTTTCATAAGTTCGTCAAACTAGTACGAAGCTCATTGATGTTGAAAAGAGACCAAGGCTTTGCCCGGACACACTCGTTCACCAAGGCAAAGACCTAGCTTGTGGTCAAAGGCAAAGGACCCAAGCTATCTCTTTTGTTACCGTTACAAGAGGACAAGAGAAACAAAGGAAGGATCTAGAAACCAAGTTACCGTTACACCAAAGAGCCGTTGGGCGTGTGGAGTTCACGCCGTCCGTACAAGTCACGGGTGGCTCTAAGGATGCGCGTCTAACCGAGGAGAAAGCGACGTTTGGCGCATTGAACCGAGGAAGATGTGGACGGTTTTGGCATCTTCACATGATGCTATTTTAAGATGCTATTCCTTATATATTTATCCTATGTTGTAACGACACAAACAATCTAATCTAATATCACATAATCTTTTCCGATTAATCTCTCTCTATTCTCTCTCTCTCTCTTGTTCTTGATGTTCTTCATGGAACTCAAGAACACAAATCTCTAAACTCATATAATCTTCTTAAAACTAACATGGTATCGAGCAACCTTGCTCGGAACCTAATCTGCTTCCGCTAAATCTACTCTCGATTACTCTCGGCTACTCTCGGTACCGACGATTCTCGGTACTCTCGACAAACCTCGATACGGTTCTTGTGCACTCTCGATACGGTTACTGTAGACTCTCGACAAGCCTCGACAAACTCTCAAACCTCGACAAACTCTCGACAAACTCTCGACAAGGTTTTCTCGACAAAGTTTTCTCGGCAAGAGTCTTGTTTTCCCGGCCACTTTTCTCGACTACTCTCGACAAGATCTTTTCTCGATACCGACCAGTCTCGATACCGACAAGTCTCGATACCGACAAATCCCGACACCGACCATTCTCGATACTCTCGGTTTCAAATTTCTCGGTTCAAATTTCTAGATCTGAAATTTCAAAAACGAGTTATTTCAAACCTCATTCAACACAACCATGGAAGACAAAGAATCCAAGAAGGCACTTTGTCCGGTTACTCTCAAAGGCATCAACTACCTTCTATGGGCAAGAACCATGAAGATAGCCCTTTGTGGCCGCGGCTATTGGAACCATATACTCACTCGGCAAGACGCTCCTATTGAGTTCAACAACGAACTCACAACCGACGATGAGAAGTGGTTCCAACTAGACCAAAAGGTACTTGGAATCATCCAAGGATCCCTTGAGCCGTCCATCTTGGAGGCTTACTCCTATTGCGAAAACGCCAAGGAGCTATGGGACACTCTCCAAACCGTCTACGGCAACATCTCAAACCTTAGCCGAGTTTATGAAGTCAAGAAGGCCATTAGTGACCTAAACCAAGAAGACACCGAGTTCACTAAACACTTTGGGAAGTTTAGGTCACTTTGGGCAGAGTTAGAAATGCTTCGCCCAAGCACCGTGGATCCTAAAGTGTTAAACGAACGAAGAGAGCAAGACAAAGTCTTTGGCTTGCTTCTTACCCTCAACGGCAGCTACAAGGAGATCACCAAGCATCTTCTCCGAGCCGATACTCTACCAAACCTTGAAGAAGTGTGTGCACAACTCCAAAGAGAACAAGGTTCCATCGAGCTCTTTGATGGCAAGAAGGAACTTGTGACCGCGAACAAGGTGGCGTTTAAACCGTCTTCCAAGACATATGAAGAAAGGAGAGCCTTGACATGTGAGCATTGCAAGAAGAAAGGCCACAACAAGGAGAAGTGTTGGATCCTACACCCTAGTCTCAAGCCGGCCAAGTTCAAGGACGCCAAGGCCAATTACTCTCACGATGACTCGGCTAGCATACCAAGTACAAGCGGACCAAACCATGGCAAGGAAGAGGAGTCTTCGGCCATTGTCCCATACATGGACGAGTTCGTGAGGAAGTCGGACCTTGACGCACTCATCAAAGCCCTTAAGGGCTCCGGTATTTCACCCTATTACTCTCTTAGTGCTCAAAACATAGACATTAAACCATATAAGCCTATTATTGTTGATTCGGGTGCTTCTCATCATATGATTAGTAACTTGGATTTAATTAGTAATGTTAAACCGGCTTTAGGTAATGTCATTATTGCAAATGGGAGTGAAATTCCTATAGAAGGGTTAGGAAATCTTAAGTTGTTTGATAGTGATTCTCAAGCTCTTTACATGCCTAGTTTCACTTCCAATCTTATATCCGTTAAACGCATTGCTTGTGATTTGAATTGCAAGGTTATTTTCAGTCCTAATGATGTGATTTTTCAGGATATTAAGAGTGAGAAGGTCATTGGAAAAGGGGTCACAAGAGGGGACCTTTATGTTCTTGAAGAATTTGATTTCAAAAACTCTATCTCTACTTCTACTTCTCTTTGTCATGTTTTTAAATCGGTTATAGCCGAAGTTAACAATGTTATTTGGCATTTTAGACTTGGTCATCCTCATTTGAATGCTTTAAAAACTATTTTCCCTAATGTTGTTTTTGATCATCAAACTTGTGAGGCTTGCATTTTAGGCAAACATTGTAGAACCGTATTTTCAAAATCCAAAATGTGTTACAAACCTTTTGAATTGATTCATTCGAATGTTTGGTCCTCCCCTTGCAAATCTAGGGATAATCAAGCTTATTTTGTCACATTTATAGATGAAAGCTCTAAATACACTTGGGTTACACTTTTACAAACTAAAGATAGGGTATTAGAGGCTTTTAAAAACTTTCAAAACTATGTGACTAACCATTACAATGCTAAGATTAAAACCTTTAGGTCGGATAATGGGGGGAGTACACAAGCCGAGCATTCAAAGAACACATAGCCAACCATGGGATTCTTCACCAAACCACATGTCCATATACACCGCAACAAAACGGTGTGGCCGAGAGGAAGAATAGGCATCTCATGGAGGTCACACGGTCAATGATGTTCCACATGAACATCCCAAAACGGTTTTGGTCGGATGGTGTTTTAACCGCGTGTTATCTCATCAACCGAACCCCTACTCAAATCTTAAACAACCAATCTCCCTTTCAAGTTTTGAATAAAAGTAAGCCTATTCTTAACCATCTAAGAGTTTTTGGTTGTGTGTGTTTTGTTTTTGTGCCTAGTGAACAAAGGAACAAACTTGAAGCAAAGAGCATCAAGGCCATGTTCATAGGCTACTCCAACACACAAAAAGGATACAAATGTTATGTACCCGAGACAAGAAGGGTCATAGTCTCAAGAGACGTCAAGTTCCTTGAAGGCAAAAGCTTCTATGAAGACAAGAATTGGGATAGTGTGAAGGACTTACCCGAGAAAGTCACGGATAGAGCCACAAGCCTAAGGAACCTAATGAAGAATCTTGGCATGAACTTTGAAGAAGAGCCAAGCCAAGACATACCAAATCAACAACCCACTCCTCTTGATCATGAGGGGGAGAACATAAATGAGCAAGCCAACTCCGAACCTCAAGAGTCTAATGAGTCCGGGGAGAATCAAATGCTCACCAACAAACTACACCACAAGAAGACCAAGGACATGCTCAAGATGATCATGATCAAGAAGTGGGTCAAGGAGGAAGTGTACCACCGGAGCCGACTAGTATTCAAACGGAGCCGACTCTAAGGAGAAGCACTAGGGTAAAGAAGCATCCATCTAATTGGGTAAACACAAGGGTCTACTACAATAGCAAGGCGGTGGCCCATCCTACTCAAGCAACATGCTCTCTTGCTAGAATTCCCAAGGAACACCGAGCCTTCCTTACCGCCATGGATCAACATGTGATACCAAGGACATATGAAGAAGCAATGAAGGAAGAAGTGTGGATCAATGCGGTTAGAGCCGAGAACAAGGCAATGGAAGACAATGAAACCTTCTATGAAATTGATCTTCCCAAGGGCAAGAAGACTGTGAGCTCTAGATACGTGTTCACCATCAAGTACCTAAGCAATGGGGATATTGAAAGGTACAAGGCAAGACTTGTGGCAAGAGGCTTCACCCAAACCTATGGAGAGGATTACTTGGATACCTTTGCACCGGTTGCCAAACTTCACACGGTTAGGGTCATTCTATCCTTGGCTACTAACTTGTCTTGGGATCTCTTTCAAATGGATGTGAAGAACGCCTTCCTACAAGGAGAGCTTGAGGAAGAGGTATACATGACTCCACCACCCGGAGTAGAAATTACCCCCGGGAAAGTCTTAAGATTAAGAAAGGCTATCTACGGTCTCAAGCAATCACCAAGAGCTTGGTACCACAAGCTTAGCTCAACATTGATGGCAAGAGGATTCAAGAGATCACAAGCCGAGCACACACTCTTCACACTACAAAACCAAGAAGGTATAGTAGTAGTACTTGTATACGTAGATGACATCATCATCTCCGGAAACAACAAGGGAGGTATTCTAGAAACCAAGTCTTTTCTTAAGTCTAAATTTGATATCAAAGATCTCGGTTTGCTTAAGTACTTCCTTGGGATTGAAGTTTGTAGATCAAAGGAAGGTCTATTTCTCTCCCAAAGGAAGTACACCCATGATGTTTTAAGTGTTGTCAATATGGCAGGTACCAAGGTGGCCAAGACACCCCTTGAAGACGGCTACAAGACCATTCAAGAGGGTAGTGAAGACGATCAACCATACAAAGATCCGATGCTATATAGACGGCTAGTGGGAAAGCTCATCTACCTTACCATCACTAGGCCGGATCTATGCTTTGCCGTGAATCAAGTCTCCCAACATATGCAAAGACCGAAGCAACATCATTGGAACATGATCATGAGGATCTTGGGATACCTTAAGGGAACTTCAAGCTTGGGTATATGGATGGGTTGCAACAAAAGCACGGAGGTTGTTGGGTATTGTGACGCGGACTATGCCGGGAACCTAGAAGACAGGCGGTCAACCACCGGGTATTGCACCTTCATTGGAGGCAACCTTGTCACATGGAAGACAAAGAAGCAAAAGATAGTGTCTTGCTCAACCGCCGAAGCCGAGTATAGAGCCATGAGGAAGCTAACTCAAGAACTCATGTGGCTAAAGAACTTGCTAGGGGATTTGGGTTTCAAGATTGAAGCACCAATGACTATGCATTGTGACAACCAAGCGGCCATCCACATAGCAACCAACTCGGTCTTCCATGAACGGACCAAGCACATAGAGGTGGATTGTCACAAGGTTAGAGAGCAAATGGTCAAAGGGACCATCTTACCTTGCTACACCAAAAGTGAAGATCAACTCGCGGACATCTTCACCAAATCAGCAAGCTTGAAGGTTTGTGAGTCCATCCTACCAAGACTAGGACTCACACGGGCTACCAAAGCCTAAGTCTCCAACCGCATAAGCTTGCACTCTTTTCCCTTAGGTGAGTTTTATCCCAAGTGGTTTTCTCACCAAGGTTTTAACGAGGCAAGGTTATGCGGGTTCCAAGCTTAGCCATTGCATTAGGCTAAGCTTGCGGGGGAGTGTTGAAAAGAGACCAAGGCTTTGCCCGGACACACTCGTTCACCAAGGCAAAGACCTAGCTTGTGGTCAAAGGCAAAGGACCCAAGCTATCTCTTTTGTTACCGTTACAAGAGGACAAGAGAAACAAAGGAAGGATCTAGAAACCAAGTTACCGTTACACCAAAGAGCCGTTGGGCGTGTGGAGTTCACGCCGTCCGTACAAGTCACGGGTGGCTCTAAGGATGCGCGTCTAACCGAGGAGAAAGCGACGTTTGGCGCATTGAACCGAGGAAGATGTGGACGGTTTTGGCATCTTCACATGATGCTATTTTAAGATGCTATTCCTTATATATTTATCCTATGTTGTAACGACACAAACAATCTAATCTAATATCACATAATCTTTTCCGATTAATCTCTCTCTATTCTCTCTCTCTCTCTTGTTCTTGATGTTCTTCATGGAACTCAAGAACACAAATCTCTAAACTCATATAATCTTCTTAAAACTAACAATTGAGACACTTAAAAGCATTCATGTTGCCTGAAACTTGGTTTAGATTCCTAGAAACGAGTTGTTAGACATTTCATAAGTTCGTAAAACTTGTACAAAGCTCATTGAGATACTTGTAAGCACTCATGTTGAATGAAACTTTGTTTAGAGTCCTAGAAACGCGTTGTTAGATGTTTCATAAGTTCGTCAAACTAGTACAAAGCTCATTGAGACACTTATAAGCATTCATGTTGTATGAAACTTGGTTTAGAGTCCTAGAAATGCATTGTTAAATGTTTCATAAGTTCATCAAACTAGTACAAAGCTCATTGAGACACTTATAAGCACTCGTGTTGCATGAAACTTAGTTTAGAGTCCTAGAAACGCGTTGTTAGATGTTTCATAAGTTCGTCAAACTTGTACAAAGCTAATTGAGACACTTATAAGCACTCATGTTGCATGAAACTTGGTTTAGAGTCCTAGAAACGCGTTGTTAGATGTTTCATTAGTTCGTCAAACTTGTACAAAGCTCATTGAGACTCTTATAAGAACTTATGTTGAAAGAAACTTGGTTTAGAGTCATAGAAAGGCGTTGTTAGATGTTTCATTAGTTCATCAAACTTGTACAAAGCTCATTGAGACACTTATAAGAACTCATGTTTGAAGAAACTTGGTTTAGAGTCCTAGAAACAGCTTTGTTAGATGTTTCATAAGTTCATCAAACTAGTACAAAGCTCATTGAGACACTTATAAGCACTCATGTTGCATGAAACTTAGTTTAGAGACCTAGAAACCACGTTGTTAAATGTTTCATAAGTTCGTCGAACTTGTACAAAGCTCATTAAGACACTTATAAGCACTCCTATTGCATGAAACTTGGTTTAGAGTCCTAGAAACCACGTTTTAAGATGTTTCATAAGTTCTTCAAACTAGTACAAAGCTCATTGAGACACTTCTAAGCACTCATGTTGCATGACACTTCGTTTAGATTCCTAGAAACGCGTTGTTTGATGTTTCATAAGTTCGTCAAACTAGTACAAAGCTCATTGAGACACTTATAAGCACTCATGTTGCATAAAACTTGGTTTAGAGTCCTAGAAACGCGTTGTTAGATGTTTCATAAGTTCGTCAAACTTGTACAAAGCTCATTAAGACATTTATAAGCACTCATGTTGCATAAAACTTGGTTTAGAGTCATTGCAACCACATTGTTAGACGTTTCATAAGTTCGTCAAACTTGTACAAAGCTCATTGAGACACTTATAAGCACTCATGTTGCATAAAACTTAGTTTAGAGTCCTAGAAACCGCGTTGTTAGATGTTTCATAAGTTCGTAGAACTTGTACAAAGCTCATTGAAACACTTATAAGAACTCATGTTGCATGAAACTTGGTTTAGAGTACCAGAAACCGCGTTGTTAGATTTTTCATAAGTTCGTCAAACTAGTACAAAGCTCATTGAGACACTTATAAGAACTCATGTTGCATGACACTTCGTTTAGAGTCTTGGAAACCGCGTTGTTAGATGTTTCATAAGTTCGTCAAACTTGTACAAATCTCATTGAGACACTTATAAGCACTCATGTTGCATAAAACTTGGTTTAGAGTCCTAGAAACGCGTTGTTAGATGTTTCATAAGTTCGTCAAACGAGTACAAAGGTCATTGAGACACTTATAAGCACTCATGTTGCATGAAACTTAGTTTAGAGTCCTAGAAAACGCGTTGTTAGATGTTTCATAAGTTCGTCAAACTTGTACAACGCTCATTGAGACACTTATAAGCACTCATGTTGCATATAACTTGGTTTAGAGTCCTAGAAACCGCGTTGTTAAATGTTTCATAAGTTCGTCAAACTAGTACAAAGCTCATTGAGGCACTTATAAGCACTCATGTTGCATGAAACTTCGTTTAAACTTCGTTTAGAATCATAAGTTCTAGAAACCGCGTTGTTATTAAACTTGATGTTTTAGATGTTTCATAAGTTCTTCAAACTAGTCAAACTTGTACAAATTAAACTTGGTTTAGAGTCCTAGAAAGGCATTGAGACACTTACAAAGCCCATAACACTTATAAGCACTCATGTTGTATGAAACTTGGTTTAGAGTCATAGAAACCGCGTTGTTAGATGTTTCATAAGTTCGTCAAACTTGTACAAAGCCCATACACTTAAAGCACTCATGTTGTATACTTGGTTTAGAGTCATAGAAACCGCGTTGTTAGTTTTCATAAGTTCGAAACTAGTACAAATGATACACCCTTGGTTAGGATCTCGACTATGGCAAAGGCAAGCTCACTTCTATGGTGGATTGATGGAGGACGTGAAGGTGGAGATGGCGATGGTACAGAAACCAGCGGATATGGAGGTGGAAGAGGTGCGAGATGGAGGGGAACTTCTCAAGCTATCGATGGGGTGATTGCTTGATGTTTGGAGAAGCTTTTGGAAGAGGATCTCTCTTGTAAAAGCCTCGGATTCAACTCTCTTGAATCGGTTGGGTATGTTCTTTCGCAGAACGGAGATGAGTCTAAACAAAGAGGTTTTTCGTTAATGCTTGACTAAAGAAACAAGGAGAAGGAGGCGCCGTATATAAAGAGTAGCACAGCCGCATGCTCTTTAGGTTTAGGCGACCTCATGTCCAAATAAGGAAATAAGTAAAACAACGCGGTGTTTTAAAACAACACGCGGAAACAACAAAGCGTGTAACATAAAACGACGAGTAGGGAATATAGTGCCTCGTCTCTTGCACTCTTCAAAGTAATGTTGCTAAGTAACCGACGTGGTGATCTTCTTAGCCTCGTTAAAACCCAGTGGGAAAGAGTACTAAGTCGATCACCGAGTCACTTAGCCGCATTACCTTGGTCTTTGCTCTAGGCCATGATGTGTACGTTGAAGAAGCTCCTAGCTGCTCCTCCAAGTTTTCCCTCCATGATCATCGCTTGAGCTTCCTTAGCTAGTTCCTTGGCCTTTGATCGCGTGATTGCTCCTTTCGGTTCTTCGGTATCGATGTCGACGCGGTCGATGTCGATGTTGTCGATGTCGACGTGGTCGATGTCGATGTTGTCGATGTCGACGTGGTCGATGTCGATGTTGTCGATGTCGACGTGGTCGATGTCGATGTCCGTTTCCGGTTCCGGCTTTAAGATCATATCATCCCTCCCTCTTGAAAAGGATTTGTCCTCAAATCCGAATCGCAAAATAAGGGGACAAGTCAGAAACGTTGAAGGAATCCGATATAGAGTACTTACCTTGGAGGTCGATTTTGTAGGCATTGTCATTGATCCGCTTGGTGACTTTGAATGGTCCGTCGACTCGCGGCATCAGCTTGGACTTCCTTTCAGCTGGAAACCTCTCCTTCCTCAAGTGGATCCACACCAAGTCGCCTTCTTCAAATAGCAACTTCTTGCGGCCTCGGTTTGCATGCGTGCGGTATTGCTCCGTCTTCTTCTCTATGTTTTCCTTCGCCTTCTCGTGCATCTTCTTAACCTGTTCAGCCTTCTTTCTCCCATCAAAACTAGACACTTCACTCAAAGGTATTGCAATTAGATCAAGTGGAGACATAGGATTAAACCCGTAAACTAATTCAAAAGGAGAGAAAAGGGTAGTAGAGTGCTTAGCGTGATTGTAAGCAAACTCAACATGGGGTAGACAATCCTCCCAAGACTTGAGATTGCTTCTTACCGTGGTCCCGAGAAGAGTGGATAAGGACCTATTGACTACCTCGGTTTGACCGTCGGTCCGTGGGTGGCAAGTGGTGGAGAATGATAGCTTGGTTCCTAGTTTGGCCCACAAGGTGCGCCAAAAGTGACTAAGGAACTTGGTGTCACGGTCGAAACAATAACTCGCGGCATCCCGTGCAACCCGACCACTTCCCCGAAAAACAAGTTAGCTACACTTACCGCATCATCGGTCTTGTGGCAGGCTATGAAGTGGGCCATCTTGCTAAATCTGTCCACGACAACAAATATAGAATCTCTACCATTCCTGGTTCGAGGTAAGCCAATCACAAAATCCATAGAAATATCTGTCCACGGATGAGAAGGTATAGGTAAAGGAGTATACAAACCGTGGGGTTGAACCTTACTCTTTGCCTCGTTTGCATGTGATGCACCTTAGACATACCCTCTCAACGTCCCTTCTCATCTGCGGCCGTAGAAGTAGGCTTGGAGGCTAGCAAGTGTCTTGGCCTGACCAAAGTGTCCAGCTAGGCCTCCTCCATGGGCTTCTCGAACCAATAACTCTCTTATTGAACCGCCGGGTATACATAGCCTATTGTTGAAGAACAAATAGCCATCCCGTCTAAAGAAACTCTCAAAGGCAAACTTAGTACACTTAGCATAAGGTTCACTAAACTCGAATCAGCCTCATACAATGTCTTAATCAATTCAAATCCGATAAGGCTAGAAGTCAATTCAGAGATTAGGGTGTACCTCCTGGACAATGCGTCGGCTACGACATTGTCCTTACCTTTCTTATACTTGATCACATAGGGAAAGGTCTCGATGAACTCTATCCAGCGACCATGTCTCTTGTTCGGCTTCGTTGGCCTTTGAGATGCTTGAGGGACTCATGATCGGTGTGGATAACAAATTCCTTTGGCCAAAGGTAGTGTTGCCAAGTCCGCAAGGCTCTCACCAACGCGTAAAGCTCCTTGTCGTACGTAGGATAGTTCAGCGTGGCTCCCCTAGTTTCTCACCGAAGTATGCTATCGGCTTCCTATCCTGCATCAAGACAGCCCCGATACCTACACCTGAAGCATCACATTCAATCTCGAAAGTCTTAAGGAAATCAGGTAGCATAAGTAAAGGAGAATTGATAAGCTTCTCTTTAAGGCTTTCGAAAGCCTTGTCTTGTGCTTCTCCCCACTTGAATCCTACATCCTTCTTGATCACTTCCGTCAATGGTGCAGCAATGGTGCTGAAGTCCCTGACAAAGCGCCTATAGAATCCTGCAAGACCATGAAAGCTCCTGACTTCTCCAATGGTCGTCGGCTTCGGCCAATCTCTGATAGCCTTGATCTTCTCTTCATCGACCTGTACGCCCTCTGCACTCACAACAAAGCCTAAGAAAACAACCTGATTAGTACAAAAGGTGCATTTATCAATGTTAGCAAACAGGTTTTCCCTCCTTAGAACTTCAAGAACAGCTCGGACATGGTCGATGTGCTCGGCTAAACTCCGGCTGAAGATCAGGATGTCATCAAAGTACACCACCACGAACACACCTATAAAAGATCTCAAGACATGGTTCATTAGTCTCATAAAAGTACTAGGTGCATTAGTAAGACCAAAAGGCATAACAAGCCACTCGTAGAGGCCTTGTTTAGTCTTGAAAGCTGTCTTCCACTCGTCACCCTCCTTCATCCTAATCGATGGTAACCACTCTTAAGATCAATCTTAGAGAAAATGTTAGAACCACACAATTCATCAAGCATATCATCAAGTCTAGGAATAGGGTGGCGATACTTCACCGTGATGTTGTTGATGGCTCGGCAATCAACACACATCCTCCATGAACCGTCTTTCTTGGGCACAAGAAGAACAGGTACGGCACACGGGCTCATGCTCTCGCGGATATGTCCCTTGCTCATCGCCTCCTCAACCTCGCTTCGAAGCTCCTTAGTCTCTACCGGATTGGTCCTATAGGCTGGTCGGTTTGGAAGTGCTGAACCGGGTACTAGATCAATCCGGTGCTCAATGCCTCGAATAGGTGGGAGTCCTGGGGGTATTTCCTGAGGGAAAACATCACTAAAATCCTGCAATAGCTTAGACATATCACTAGGAAGATCCTGTGTGGGGTTAGTGCTAATAAGGCTCTCCTTATACACAAACAATAAGATAGAAGAATCTGAAGTTAAGAGTTGAGAAACTTCTCTTTTGGTCATGTAGAGGCCGGCGGATGGAGATGGCGCCTTCTCTTTCTCTTCTTTGAGCTTGAGATGGAGTTGATCTTGATAAACTTCACTTGGTGTGAGAGGAGCAAGAATAATCTTTCGGCCGTTGAACTCAAAGGAGTGCTTGTTGGTGTAGCCATCGTGCATAACCCTCCGGTCCGATTGCCAAGGTCTACCAAGAAGCACATGACTTGATCCCATTGGTATCACATCACATAGAACCTCATCCTCATACTTACCAATGGCGAAAGTAAACCGGACTCGATGTGTCACCGTGAGAGCTCCACTCTCATTAAGCCATTGTAGCTTATATGGCGGGGGTGCGAGATAGTCTCTAGGCGCAACTTCTTCACCATGAGCTCACTAGCAGCATTGGTGCAACTACCACCATCGATAATCAAGCTGCATACCTTGCCTTTGACGAGGCATCGAGTGTGGAAGAGATGGTCTCGTTGCACAAGCTCCTCGGGTTGGTTCGAACACTCAAAGCCCTCCGAGCTACTAACATGTCTCCAACGGCGGCTGTCTCTTCTTCCTCCTCTTCGTCCGGCTCAGAATCGACTCTTGAGGTACCACGTCGCCATTATCAAGTAACATGAATACCTTCTTGTTGGGGCGGTCTCTCGCATAATGACCCATACCTTGACATCTAAAGCACCTGGTATTGCTAGAGGAGGTGTTGCCTCGGCTCTTAGGATCATACTTAGCATCTTCCTTAACCGCCGTCGTTGGCTTGGTGTCTTTGGTGAAGGGTGGCCGGGCGGGTGTGAAGTCCTTGGGCTTGTTTGGTGTGGAGAAGCTAGGCTTAGCATATCGTCTCTTGTTCTGACTTTCCACTAGCTCAGCTTTGTGTACAAGCTCCTCAAGATTCTCATAAGTTTGAAGTTCTACTTTATCCCGGATGTCTCGGCTAAGTCCACCGACAAACCGAGCCATCATTACCTCGTTGTCCTCTTCTAGGCCAGCCCTAATCAAGAGTGTTTCCATCTCCCGGAAATAGTCACGTACCGAGCTTGATCCCTCGGGTAAGCTTCCGGAGTTTGTTGAGAACCTCTCGGTGATAGTGGCTAGGGACAAACCGCTTCCTCATGTGTGCGATGAGCTGAGGCCAAGTGTGGATAGGAGGCTCATTGTGGCGGTCCCTAGTAGTGCATAGCTGATCCCACCAAAGCAAAGCGTAGTCACTAAATTCTGAAATGGCTATCTTCACCTTGTTGGATGCATAGGTGTCATGGCATAGGAAGCTAGACTCCATTTTTCGTTCCCAATCCAAATAGGCTTCCGGGTCGTTCTTGCCTTGGAAGGAAGGGAACTTAGCTTTGATATGCCTCAGTTGTTGCCTTTCATAATCCCCCGGGTCATCCCTACCGCGTCTCTCGGGTCTATAGTACTCGTCTTCGGCAACCTCATCGAAACGGTGTCGGGCGTTGGTTCCGGATTGGCGGGGAGGATCAGCATATCCTTGGTGCCTATGAGCATACTGCGCGTGCTCCTCGGGCCCTCTGTACACTCGTCGCCTGGGTAACGGGTCTTCTTCATCCGCATCAAGGTGGAGGAAATCTCGGACCGTTTGGCTCTTTCTGGCACCAGCTGGGAAAATATTGCGGACGGCCTGAAGTCGTGACGTACCGACAACTCCCTTCCCTTTAGCAATTCGGATAGCTTCTGAAGGAGTAGGGGTAGGTTCCTTGTCGGATTCAGACAACTCAACCGCGGTCTCCTTGGCTTGTTGTTCACGTTCCAAAGTCAAGTGTTGGGAGATTTGCTGGGGAAGAAGTTGTTGAAGAGTGGCGGCAATCTGATCCGCGATGAGCTTCTGTAGATCATCCGAGAGTTCCGTGGGGAGTGCCATGTACCTGAGACACAAACAAGAACTCGCAGTAAGTAGTTCTTAGGAAAGGTTTAAGCAAAAAGGAAACTCGGCAGAGAAAAGGAAATTCAGGCAAAGACAGAAAAAGGAAATCGCCTTAGGGTTCTTCCCTCTTAGCTCGCGGCCGCCAAGCAATCGACAAAAATTCACAACGATTTTTTTTTTCAACAAGTTTGGCGATGAATAACACAAACAACAGATCAAACAAGATTCAAATCATTACAAACAAGCAATCTCAACAATCCTAAACAAGTTCTGATCAATTCTAAGCAAGCGTAAGCATCAGGCAATCGATAAGCATGTAACGACGTTTCTAGCAACTTAGCAAGCGACTAGCACAGATTTTGAATCGAAGAGGTTAAAGGATAGAAAGACTCAGCCTTTGGTACAGAGTTTGGCTCTGATACCACGTGATACACCCTTGGTTAGGATCTCGACTCTATGGCAAAGGCAAGCTCACTTCTATGGTGGATTGATGGAGGACGTGAAGGTGGAGATGGCGATGGTACAGAAACCAGCGGATATGGAGGTGGAAGAGGTGCGAGATGGAGGGGAACTTCTCAAGCTATCGATGGGGTGATTGCTTGATGTTTGGAGAAGCTTTTGGAAGAGGATCTCTCTTGTAAAAGCCTCGGATTCAACTCTCTTGAATCGGTTGGGTATGTTCTTTCGCAGAACGGAGATGAGTCTAAACAAAGAGGTTTTTCGTTAATGCTTGACTAAAGAAACAAGGAGAAGGAGGCGCCGTATATAAAGAGTAGCACAACCGCATGCTCTTTAGGTTTAGGCGACCTCATGTCCAAATAAGGAAATAAGTAAAACAACGCGGTGTTTTAAAACAACACGCGGAAACAACAAAGCGTGTAACATAAAACGACGAGTAGGGAATATAGTGCCTCGTCTCTTGCACTCTTCAAAGTAATGTTGCTAAGTAACCGACGTGGTGATCTTCTTAGCCTCGTTAAAACCCAGTGGGAAAGAGTACTAAGTCGATCACCGAGTCACTTAGCCGCATTACCTTGGTCTTTGCTCTAGGCCATGATGTGTACGTTGAAGAAGCTCCTAGCTGCTCCTCCAAGTTTTCCCTCCATGATCATCGCTTGAGCTTCCTTAGCTAGTTCCTTGGCCTTTGATCGCGTGATTGCTCCTTTCGGTTCTTCGGTATCGATGTCGACGCGGTCGATGTCGATGTTGTCGATGTCGACGTGGTCGATGTCGATGTTGTCGATGTCGACGTGGTCGATGTCGATGTTGTCGATGTCGACGTGGTCGATGTCGATGTCCGTTTCCGGTTCCGGCTTTAAGATCATATCAACAAAGCTCATTGAGACACTTATAAGCACTCATGTTGCATGAAACTTGGTTTAGAATCCTAGAAATTGCGTTGTTAGATGTTTCATAAGTTCGTCAAACTAGAACAAAGCTCATTGAGACACTTATATGAACTCATGTTGCATGAAACTTGGTTTAGATTCCTAGAAACCGCGTTGTTAGATGTTTCATAAGTTCACCAAAGTAGTACAAAGCTCATTGAGACACTTATAAGCACGCATGTTGAATGAAACTTGGTTTAGAGTCCAAGAAACGCGTTGTTAGATGTTTCATAAGTTCGTAAAACTTGTACAAAGCTCATTGAGACACTTATAAACACTCATGTTGCATGAAACTTGGTTTAGAGTCCTAGAAACGCGTTGTTAGATGTTTCGTAAGTTCGTCAAACTTGTACAAAGCTCATTGAGACACTTATAAGCACTCATGTTGCATGAAACTTGGTTTAGATTCCTAGAAACGAGTTGTTAGACATTTCATAAGTTCGTAAAACTTGTACAAAGCTCATTGAGATACTTGTAAGCACTCATGCTGAATGAAACTTTGTTTAGAGTCCTAGAAACGCGTTGTTAGATGTTTCATAAGTTCGTCAAACTAGTACAAAGCTCATTGAGACACTTATAAGCACTCGTGTTGCATGAAACTTGGTTTAGAGTCCTAGAAACGCGTTGTTAGATGTTTCATAAGTTCGTCAAACTTGTACAAAGCTCATTGAGACACTTATAAGCACTCATGTTGCATGAAACTTGGTTTAGAGTCCTAGAAACGCGTTGTTAGATGTTTCATTAGTTCGTCAAACTTGTACAAAGCTCATTGAGACGCTTATAAGAACTTATGTTGAAAGAAACTTGGTTTAGAGTCTTAGAAAGGCGTTGTTAGATGTTTCATTAGTTCATCAAACTTGTACAAAGCTCATTGAGACACTTATAAGAACTCATGTTGAAAGAAACTTGGTTTAAAGTCCTAGAAACCGCTTTGTTAGATGTTTCATAAGTTCATCAAACTAGTACAAAGCTCATTGAGACACTTATAAGCACTCATGTTGTATGAAACTTGGTTTAGAGTCCTAGAAACCGCGTTGTTAGATGTTTCATAAGTTCGT
The DNA here is from genome assembly GCA_963556525.1 of Cochlearia excelsa. NCBI lineage: Eukaryota > Viridiplantae > Streptophyta > Magnoliopsida > Brassicales > Brassicaceae > Cochlearia > Cochlearia excelsa. Next base: position 28,143,214 of record OY748327.1, on the reverse strand, counting down.
CAATCTTGTACAAAGCTCATTGACACGCTTATAAGCACTCATGTTGCATGAAACTTGGTTTAGAGTCCTAGAAACCGCGTTGTTAGCTGTTTCATTTGTTCGTCAAACTTGTACAAAGCTCATTGAGACACTTATAAGCACTCATGTTGCATGAAACTTGGTTTAGAGTCCTAGAAACGCGTTGTTAGACGTTTCATAAGTTCGTCAAACTAGTACAAAGCTCATTGAGACACTTATAAGCACTCATGTTGCATTAAACTTGGTTTAGAGTCCTAGAAACGCGTTGTTAGATGTTTCATAAGTTCGTCAAACTTGTACAAAGCCCATTGAGACACTTATAAGCACTCATGTTGTATGAAAATTGGTTTAGAGTCCTAGAAACCGCGTTGTTAGATGTTTCATAAGTTCGTCAAACTAGTACAAAGCTCATTGAGACACTTATAAGCACTCATGTTGCATGAAACTTGGTTTAGAATCTTAGAAACCGCGTTGTTAGATGTTTCATAAGTTCTTCAAACTAGTACAAAGCTCATTGAGACACTTATAAGCACTCATGTTGCATGAAACTTGGTTTAGAGTCCTAGAAACGCGTTGTTAGATGTTTCATAAGTTCGTAAAACTTGTAAAAAGCTCATTGAGACACTTTTAAGTACTCATGTTGCATGAAACTTGGTTTAGAGTCCTAGAAACCGCGTTGTTAGATGTTTCATAAGTTCGTCAAACTAGTACAAAGCTCATTGACTTATAAGTACTCATGTTGCATGAAACTTGGTTTAGAGTCCTAGAAACGCGTTGTTAGATGTTTCATAAGTTTGTCAAACTAGTACAAAGCTCATTGAGACATTTATAAGCACTCATGTTGCATGAAACTTCGTTAGAGTCTTAGAAACCGCGTTGTTAGATGTTTCATAAGTTCGTCAAACTTGTACAAAGCTCATTGAGACACTTATAAGTACTCATGTTGCATGAAACTTGGCTTAGAGTCCTAGAAACCGCGTTGTTAGATGTTTCATAATTTCCTCAAACCATTACAAAGCTCATTGAGACACTTATAAGCACTCATGTTGCATGAAACTTAGTTTAGAGTCCTAGAAAACGCGTTGTTAGATGTTTCATAAGTTCGTCAAACTTGTACAACGCTCATTGAGACACCTATAAGCACTCATGTTGCATGAAACTTGGTTTAGAGTCCTAGAAACCGCTTTGTAAGATGTTTCATAAGTTCGTCAAACTAGTACAAAGCTCATTGAGACACTTATAAGCAGTCATGTTGCATGAAACTTGGTTTAGAGTCCTAGAAATTGCGTTGTTAGATGTTTCATAAATTCGTCAAACTAGAACAAAGCTCATTGAGACACTTATAAGCACTCATGTTGCATGAAACTTGGTTAGATTCCTAGAAACCGCGTTGTTAGATGTTTCATAAGTTCGTCAAAGTAGTACAAAGCTCATTGAGACACTTATAAGCACTCATGTTGAATGAAACTTGGTTTAGAGTCCAAGAAACGCGTTGTTAGATGTTTCATAAGTTCGTAAACCTTGTACAAAGCTCATTGAGACACTTAAAAGCACTCATGTTGCATGAAACTTGGTTTAGATTCCTAGAAACGAGTTGTTAGACATTTCATAAGTTCGTAAAACTTGTACAAAGCTCATTGAGATACTTGTAAGCACTCATGCTGAATGAAACTTTGTGTAGAGTCCTAGAAACGCGTTGTTAGATGTTTCATAAGTTCATCAAAATAGTACATAGCTCATTGAGACACTTATAAGCACTCATGTTGTATGAAACTTGGTTTAGAGTCCTAGAAATGCATTGTTAAATGTTTCATAAGTTCATCAAACTAGTACAAAGCTCATTGAGACACTTATAAGCACTCATGTTGCATGAAACTTGGTTTAGAGTCCTAGAAACCGCGTTGTTAGCTGTTTCATTTGTTCGTCAAACTTGTACAAAGCTCATTGAGACACTTATAAGCACTCATGTTGCATGAAACTTGGTTTAGAGTCCTAGAAACGCGTTGTTAGATGTTTCATTAGTTCGTCAAACTTGTACAAAGCTCATTGAGACGCTTATAAGAAATTATGTTGAAAGAAATTTGGTTTAGAGTCCTAGAAAGGCGTTGTTAGATGTTTCATTAGTTCGTCAAACTTTTACAAAGCTCATTGAGACACTTATAAGAACTCATGTTGCATGAAACTTGGTTTAGAGTACCAGAAACCGCGTTGTTAGATGTTTCATAAGTTCGTCAAACTAGTACAAAGCTCATTGAGACACTTATAAGAACTCATGTTGCATGACACTTCGTTTAGAGTCTTGGAAACCGCGTTGTTAGATGTTTCATAAGTTCGTCGAACTTGTACAAAGCTCATTGAGACACTTATAAGAACTCATATTGCATGAAACTTGGTTTAGAGTCCTAGAAACCACGTTGTAAGATGTTTCATAAGTTCTTCAAACTAGTACAAAGCTCATTGAGACACGTATAAGCACTCATGTTGCATGACACTTCGTTTAGATTCCTAGAAACGCGTTGTTTGATGTTTCATAAGTTCGTCAAACTAGTACAAAGCTCATTGAGACACTTATAAGCACTCATGTTGCATAAAACTTGGTTTAGAGTCCTAGAAACGCGTTGTTAGATGTTTCATAAGTTCGTCAAACTTGTACAAAGCTCATTGAGACACTTATAAGCACTCATGTTGCATAAAACTTGGTTTAGAGTCCTAGCAACCACATTGTTAGACGTTTCATAAGTTCGTCAAACTTGTACAAAGCTCATTGAGACACTTATAAGCACTCATGTTGCATAAAACTTAGTTTAGAGTCCTAGAAACCGCGTTGTTAGATGTTTCATAAGTTCGTAGAACTTGTACAAAGCTCATTGAAACACTTATAAGAACTCATGTTGCATGAAACTTGGTTTAGAGTACCAGAAACCGCGTTGTTAGATGTTTCATAAGTTCGCCAAACTAGTACAAAGCTCATTGAGACACTTATAAGAACTCATGTTGCATGACACTTCGTTTAGAGTCTTAGAAACAGCGTTTTAGATGTTTCATAAGTTCGTCAAACTTGTACAAAGCTCACTGAGACACTTATAAGCACTCATGTTGCATGACACTTCGTTTAGAGTCTTAGAAACCGCGTTGTTAGATGTTTCATAAGTTCGTCAAACTTGTACAAATCTCATTGAGACACTTATAAGCACTCATGTTGCATACAACTTGGTTTAGATTCCTAGAAACGCGTTGTTAGATGTTTCATAAGTTCGTCAAACTTGTACAAAGCTCATTGAGACACTTATAAGCACTCATGTTGCATGAAACTTGGTTTAGAGTCCTAGAAACCGCGTTGTAAGATGTTTCATAAGTTCGTCAAACTTGTACAAAGCTCATTGAGACACTTATAAGCACTCATGTTGCATGAAACTTGGTTTAGAGTCCTAGAAACCGCGTAGTTAGACGTTTCATAAGTTCGTCAAACTTGTACAAAGCTCATTGAGACACTTATAAGCACTCATGTTGCATAAAACTTGGTTTAGAGTCCTAGAAACGCCTTGTTAGATGTTTCATAAGTTCGTCAAACTAGTACAAAGCTCATTTAGACACTTATAAGAACTCATGTTGCATTAAACTTGGTTTAGAGTCCTAGAAACGCGTTGTTAGATGTTTCATAAGTTCGTCAAACTTGTACAAAGCCCATTGAGACACTTATAAGCACTCATGTTGTATGAAAATTGGTTTAGAGTCCTAGAAACCGCGTTGTTAGATGTTTCATAATTTCGTCAAACTAGTACAAATCTCATTGAGACACTTATAAGCACTCATGTTGCATGAAACTTCGTTTAGAATCTTAGAAACCGCGTTGTTAGATGTTTCATAAGTTCTTCGACTAGTACAAAGCTCATTGAGACACTTATAAGCACTCATGTTGCATGAAACTTGGTTTAGAGTCCTAGAAACGAGTTGTTAGATGTTTCATAAGTTCGTCAAACTAGTACAAAGCACATTGATACACTTATAAGCACTCATGTTGCATGAAACTTGGTTTAGAGTCCTAGAAACGAGTTGTTAGATGTTTCATCAGTTCGTCAAACTTGTACAAAGCTCATTGAGACACATATAAGCACTCATATTGCATGAAACTTGGTTTAGAGTCCTAGAAACCGCGTAGTTAGACGTTTCATAAGTTCGTCAAACTTGTCCAAAGCTCATTGAGACAATTATAAACACTCATGTTGCATAAAACTTGGTTTAGAGTCCTAGAAACGCCATGTTAGATGTTTCATAAGTTCGTCGAACTTGTACAAAGCTCATTGAGATACTTATAAGAACTCATGTTGCATGACCCTTCGTTTAGAGTCTTAGAAACCGCGTTTTAGATGCTTCATAAGTTCGTCAAACTTGTCCAAAGCTCATTGAGACACTTATAAGCACTCATGTTGCATAAAACTTGGTTTAGAGTCCTAGAAACGCGTTGTTAGATGTTTCATAAGTTCGTCAAACGAGTACAAAGGTCATTGAGACACTTATAAGCACTCATGTTGCATGAAACTTAGTTTAGAGTCCTAGAAAACGCGTTGTTAGATGTTTCATAAGTTTCTCAAACTTGTACAACGCTCATTGAGACACTTATAAGCACTCATGTTGCATGAAACTTGGTTTAGAGTCCTAGAAACCGCGTTGTAAGCTGTTTCATAAGTTCGTCAAACTAGTACAAAGCTCATTGAGACACTTATAAGCACTCATTTTGCATGAAACTTGGTTTAGAGTCCTAGAAATTGCGTTGTTAGATGTTTCATAAGTTCGTCAAACTAGAACAAAGCTCATTGAGACACTTATAAGCACTCATGTTGCATGAAACTTGGTTTAGATTCCTAGAAACGCGTTGTTAGATGTTTCATAAGTTCGTCAAAGTAGTACAAAGCTCATTGAGACACTTATAAGCACTCATGTAGAATGAAACTTGGTTTAGAGTCCAAGAAACGCGTTGTTAGATGTTTCATAAGTTCGTAAAACTTGTACAAAGCTCATTGAGACACTTATAAACACTCATGTTGCATGAAACTTGGTTTAGAGTCCTAGAAACGCATTGTTAGACGTTTCATAAGTTCGTCAAACTAGTACAAAGCTCATTGAGACACTTAAAAGCACTCATGTTGCATGAAACTTGGTTTAGATTCCTAGAAACGAGTTGTTAGACATTTCATAAGTTCGTAAAACTTGTACAAAGCTCATTGAGATACTTGTAAGCACTCATGCTGAATGAAACTTTGTTTAGAGTCCTAGAAACGCATTGTTAGATGTTTCATAAGTTCGTCAAACTAGTAAAAAGCTCATTGAGACACTTATAAGCACTCATGTTGTATGAAACTTGGTTTAGAGTCCTAGAAACGAGTTATTAGATGTTTCATAAGTTCGTCAAACTAGTACAAAGCTCATTGATACACTTATTGTTGGAATTTAAGAGAGTATAGAAGAGATTGTAGAGAATAAGTGTTTGGGAGATTAGGAGAATGAGAGATTAGGAGCAAAGCTATTAGCTTGGTCCTTGAGAGATTAGTGTGTAGTATGTGTGTGTGGGAGATTTCGGTTCTAGATAGAATAAGAACAAGAACAAGAGAGAGTATTATTTTGTATTGGAGAAGAGAGCTTGAAGCTCCTTAGAGATTACAATGTCGACCACAAGGTATTTATAGAGGATAACAATGGCTTGTAGCCTATTAGGTATAAGGGAGAGAGAGAGAGAAAGCCTTGGGTCTTGACTTAATTTGAATTCAAACCAAGGCTTGGGTGGCGTGTAGGAGACAAGGCTGTGACTAGTCACTATCCAAGACCACATTTGGTTTTGTGTAAAGCCTTCCAATTCTGCACTGTCGCTATCCGTCTCGGTCTTGCTTCCGGTTTGTGCCTATAGTCTTGTAATGACTATATCTCTCAATGGTTAGCTCCTTTCAACATGATTCCTTCTTCAAACCTTCTTGTCTTGATCTCCTCTTTGTAACCGTTACCATATTAAGGGTAACCGTGTTGCTTCCTTATACTCTTAACTCATAACCCTTCTTGTCTTAGCCTTGTTGCACAAGCCTCTTTGGTATTTCGACCTAATGCCCTTTTTGGGTTAACCATTAGTCTCAATACTCCCCCTCAAGCTTAGCATTGTGGAACGCTAAGATTGGACATTGACCAACAAACCTCATTAAAACCTTGGTGAGTAAACCACATGGGAAAAACCTCACCGAAGGAAAAAGAGTGTAAGTTAGTTCAATGAGGGGTCTTGATCATCTAGGCCATAAGTCTTCTTGACTTGGCCGGAGCTCCCCCAAAGATAGAACCGGTCTTGATCTTGCCTTTGCCGTGTTCTTCTTTGTGGTTTCTTGGATACTCAGCACTTCTCTTGTCTTGGTGGTGAGTTCTTTGATTCTTGATTTGGTCTTCACGGTTTGTTCTTCACAAACTTTGATGTGAGACTTTGAGCCGAACATGAACATGATGACTCCCTTTCCTTCTCTTTGCTTCTTCTTTGAACTTCCTTCTTATCTTTGGTCTCTTACTCCTTTGAACCTTCAAAGATTCAAGTGAATTTAGACTTTAGATTAAGCATGATTATTCGAATTAGTTCTAGTTTTATGATTCTAAATAAGAAGCTAAGAGAGGGATTAGGGACATCCTTTAGTTCGTAGTGGAATGACTTGTCCTTGTAGCCGCATCTAGGTTTTGAGCTTTGGCTTCTTCTTGAAGTCTTTGCTTTCTTCTTTGTGCGGTTGGAACAAGGATTTGTCGGAGTATTTTGGCTTATCTATTGATAGATGCATAAGCCGAGAAACAAGATTAGGCCTTGCAATTGGTAGTTGCTTTGGCCGATAGTGAGTAGAGCCGATTGGTCATGTTGATTCATCGGTCTCTTTCTAGGACATGAATGGCTCGGTTTAGTCTTTGCCATGTACTTGGCCGAGCCTAGTGTTGATGATGATGAAGGTCTTGCTTCTTGTAGAGGCTTGACCGAACGATGATGATAAGATGGTTTGGCCTTCTCCTTTGTAAGGATTTGGCCGAGAGTGAATTGGTTTGGCGTCTTGGGAGATGCTTTAACCGGAGAATGGTGACCTTGTCTTTGCTACGGACTTTGGTCAAGTGATGGTCTTTGTCTTTGCTAGGGACTTGACCGAATATTAGGTGGATTGACTCGGCTTTGTCTTGTGAATACTTGGCCGAGATGTAACAATGATTGGTGACCCTGCCTTTGCTAGGGACTTTGGTCAAGAGATGGTCTTTGTCTTTGCCAAGGACTTGACCGGTTGATGATGGTCTTTGTCTTGTTAAGGACTTGACCGAAGATTAATGGGTTGCCTCGGCTTTGTCTTGTGAATACTTGGCCGAGATGTAACTTGATGGCTTTAGCTCTTTGCTAGATGCTTTTGGCCACAATGATGATAGTGATTGGCTTCCATTTGATCATGATGAGATGTGTGTTCTAACACTTCTTCTCCCCCATCTTGATTAATCATGGAAGTAAATGAACTCTCCTCCTTTCTCGGCTTTGTTCTTCACAAGCTTCTTTGAGAAAGAGGTTTCTCATCTTTTCCTTTTGGACACCATTCATGGTTCTTTCATTCTTCTCTTTACTTCTTTTCTCTTTAGCACTTCTTTGTCATCTCTTTATGCTTAGGGTCTTTCATGATGATCTCTTTTAGTCTTTAGAAATGATGATCCTACATCATACCAAAGACAAAATTTATTTAGTTTCATGACTAACCGGCACAAGATAATAACTCTTAACATTTCACAAACTATTGATCAACCATTCACAAGTACAAGCAAGAATACATGGGAGGATTTAAGACATTAGTTCAATATGTTCCCTAAGCCTTTTTAATAAATCCGAGAGTATTATGCATCTTGACAAGTTCTAGTTTTAGTCTTATAGTTTTGAAATTGACAATCCACTTTAACTAATGATCTAAGGCATATATATTTATAATGAAGCAAAAGGATTACTTAAATTAGTATCTAACAATATAAGTAAAGAGAGTAAAGAGTTTTAGAAATGGCCCTTTTTATAGTTCCTTGGATAGATGGTCGTAAGGAGAAGTCATTGTACTCTTTAGAGCATCTTAACCGATTAGTCTATCATAGAGTTTATGGCTTCCCTTATAAGGATTCTCCATTGTTTATTACCTACACATAAGTAAGGATTAGCCACAAGAGAGTTTTGAATATGGCTCCTTGCCATTTAGACTTTAAAGGGACCATGGTCTTAAGAGCACAAAGGCGGACCATGATCTTAGAAACACACAAACAAGATTCATTGTAACTTGAATGCTTTCATAGCTAGTTACTCATCTTGTATCATAAACTTAGATGCCTATAGGCGGTTTATGACATAAAACATAGATCATCATTCCAATTTTATCTTATGTAGATGTTAAAGTAATGAATCATTTCCCCATAAGTCCAAAATTGGATTCATCATGACCTTTAAAGTATCACCTTTTAAGTAGTCATGGATCTCTTTTAAACTTATGTTAGCCGAGGTTTTGAAGGATTCATCAAGCTCTTGGTGTTCATAACACTTAATAAGCTCGGTTCACTTCCCAAGTCTCAAATCACTTCACTAAACAAAGACTAGTGATTTAAGACTTTAGCAAGAGACAAGACTTGGATATTATAGTGGGGTATGAAGAGGATAAAGAGTATAGAGTTTACAACCGATTCCTTAATGATCTAAAGATCTTTAGGACTCAAGATTAACTACTAATCTATTTATCTCCCTCTTGTGTTTCCACTTACACAACCGCCACTACTCATCTTCATCGTCTTGGAGATTTAAATTCGGACCAAATGAGCATATGTTCTTTAAAACTTTTGAAAAACATCATATGCTCAAAACATGCTTTTAAACCGAAACTTTGTGGTATGGGATTCATCAAATGCTCTTTTAGAAGCCATGATTCTCATCCATTAGTCTTGGGTTAGACAATGACCTTAAAGAACAATACAACCAAAACTATCATGTAGCTAGATCTTGTTGATTTATGCTAACAATGATTGTATTTTGATTGTCTTGTTCTTACCAAGGAAATTGGATTCAACATGTCCTTTACTCACTAAGAGTTAAGCGGATCATGGTTCACTTTCCAAAGGTCTTGTTTAAAGCATAAAACAAAAGGAAAGAGTTTTGGATTCAACAAGTTGTTTTTGCCTTATAAGAAAAACACCAAGGTTCACTTACCCTTTTAGCTCTCAAGATTCAAGCTTTGAGCTTTGATATCTTGGTCCTTGCCTAATGCCAAAGTTAAATGATACTTGGATTCATCAAGGTTCCTTTATACTCACAAGAGTGAGGAATCCATGGTTCTCTATCTTTAACTTTCAGCCATCCATAGACTTTTAAAGATACAACATAATCATAACCTTGTTTTTAAACATGTAGCTAGATCTTAAAGATCCAATCTTTCCATGAACCGATTATGATTAATGTGTTCTTAGAAAGGTTTTACCAAGATCTATGAATCTATACTATATGATAAAGAAGGGAGTTTGGATTCAACATGTTATTGTTCTCAAAAGAGACAATACACAAGGATCTCTTACTCTTTTAGCTCACAAGTTCCAAGCTTTGATGCTTTGGATACTTGTTCATAGCCTAAGTGCCTAAGTTAGAAGATTCTTGGATTCATCAAGGTTCCTTAAACTCATATAAGTAAGAAATCCATGGTTCTCAATCTCTAACTTTCGGCCTAGACAAAGATCTTAAAGAACAACACAACCAAAAACATCATGTAGCTAGATTTTAATCTATGCTCACCATGATTCGGTTTTGATTGGATTGTTCTTGAAAGGAACTTGGATTCAACATGTCTCTTCACTCATTTAAGAGAGAAAGAGGTCATGGTTCTCTTCCTAAGAGGAGCATTGATTCACCAAGACCTTAAGTGTTTTACCACATGGATCTTGGTCATTCTTTTCCTCCTCTAGATCTTTGTGTTTATAAGAAGAAATAAGAGGGTGCGGAATTAAAACTAAAGGAGAGGAGCATATGCTCTGATACCATGTTGGAATTTAAGAGAGTATAGAAGAGATTGTAGAGAATAAGTGTTTGGGAGATTAGGAGAATGAGAGATTAGGAGCAAAGCTATTAGCTTGGTCCTTGAGAGATTAGTGTGTAGTATGTGTGTGTGGGAGATTTCGGTTCTAGATAGAATAAGAACAAGAACAAGAGAGAGTATTATTTTGTATTGGAGAAGAGAGCTTGAAGCTCCTTAGAGATTACAATGTCGACCACAAGGTATTTATAGAGGATAACAATGGCTTGTAGCCTATTAGGTATAAGGGAGAGAGAGAGAGAAAGCCTTGGGTCTTGACTTAATTTGAATTCAAACCAAGGCTTGGGTGGCGTGTAGGAGACAAGGCTGTGACTAGTCACTATCCAAGACCACATTTGGTTTTGTGTAAAGCCTTCCAATTCTGCACTGTCGCTATCCGTCTCGGTCTTGCTTCCGGTTTGTGCCTATAGTCTTGTAATGACTATATCTCTCAATGGTTAGCTCCTTTCAACATGATTCCTTCTTCAAACCTTCTTGTCTTGATCTCCTCTTTGTAACCGTTACCATATTAAGGGTAACCGTGTTGCTTCCTTATACTCTTAACTCATAACCCTTCTTGTCTTAGCCTTGTTGCACAAGCCTCTTTGGTATTTCGACCTAATGCCCTTTTTGGGTTAACCATTAGTCTCAATACTTATAAGCACTCATGTTGCATGAAACTTGGTTTAGAGTCCTAGAAACGAGTTATTAGATGTTTCATCAGTTCGTCAAACTTGTACAAAGGTCATTGAGACACTTATAAGCACTCATGTTGCATAAAACTTGGTTTAGAGTCCTAGAAACGCCTTGTTAGATGTTTCATAAGTTCGTCAAACTAGTACAAAGCTCATTTAGACACTTATAAGCACTCATGTTGCATTAAACTTGGTTTAGAGTCCTAGAAACGCGTTGTTAGATGTTTCATAAGTTCGTCAAACTTGTACAAAGCCCATTGAGACACTTATAAGCACTCATGTTGTATGAAAATTGGTTTAGAGTCCTAGAAACCGCGTTGTTAGATGTTTCATAATTTCGTCAAACTAGTACAAATCTCATTGAGACACTTATAAGCACTCATGTTGCATGAAACTACGTTTAGAATCTTAGAAACCGCGTTGTTAGATGTTTCATAAGTTCTTCAGACTAGTACAAAGCTCATTGAGACACTTATAAGCACTCATGTTGCATGAAACTTTGTTTAGAGTCCTAGAAACGAGTTGTTAGATGTTTCATAAGTTCGTCAAACTAGTACAAAGCTCATTGATACACTTATAAGCACTCATGTTGCATGAAACTTGGTTTAGAGTCCTAGAAACGAGTTATTAGATGTTTCGTCAGTTCGTCAAACTTGTACAAAGCTCATTGAGACACATATAAGCACTCATGTTGCATGAAACTTGGTTTAGAGTCCTAGAAACCGCGTAGTTAGACGTTTCATAAGTTCGTCAAACTTGTACAAAGCTCATTGAGACAATTATAAGCACTCATGTTGCATAAAACTTGGTTTAGAGTCCTAGAAACGCCATGTTAGATGTTTCATAAGTTCGTCGAACTTGTACAAAGCTCATTGAGATACTTATAAGAACTCATGTTGCATGACCCTTCGTTTAGAGTCTTAGAAACCGCGTTTTAGATGCTTCATAAGTTCGTCAAACTTGTCCAAAGCTCATTGAGACACTTATAAGCACTCATGTTGCATAAAACTTGGTTTAGAGTCCTAGAAACGCGTTGTTAGATGTTTCATAAGTTCGTCAAACGAGTACAAAGGTCATTGAGACACTTATAAGCACTCATGTTGCATGAAACTTAGTTTAGAGTCCTAGAAAACGCGTTGTTAGATGTTTCATAAGTTCGTCAAACTTGTACAAAGCCCATTGAGACACTTATAAGCACTCATGTTGTATGAAAATTGGTTTAGAGTCCTAGAAACCGCGTTGTTAGATGTTTCATAATATCGTCAAACTAGTACAAATCTCATTGAGACACTTATAAGCACTCATGTTGCATGAAACTTCGTTTAGAATCTTAGAAACCGCGTTGTTAGATGTTTCATAAGTTCTTCAGACTAGTACAAAGCTCATTGAGACACTTATAAGCACTCATGTTGCATGAAACTTGGTTTAGAGTCCTAGAAACGAGTTGTTAGATGTTTCATAAGTTCGTCAAACTAGTACAAAGCTCATTGATACACTTATAAGCACTCATGTTGCATGAAACTTGGTTTAGAGTCCTAGAAACGAGTTATTAGATGTTTCATCAGTTCGTCAAACTTGTACAAAGCTCATTGAGACACATATAAGCACTCATATTGCATGAAACTTGGTTTAGAGTCCTAGAAACCGCGTAGTTAGACGTTTCATAAGTTCGTCAAACTTGTACAAAGCTCATTGAGACAATTATAAGCACTCATGTTGCATAAAACTTGGTTTAGAGTCCTAGAAACGCCATGTTAGATGTTTCATAAGTTCGTCGAACTTGTACAAAGCTCATTGAGATACTTATAAGAACTCATGTTGCATGACCCTTCGTTTAGAGTCTTAGAAACCGCGTTTTAGATGCTTCATAAGTTCGTCAAACTTGTCCAAAGCTCATTGAGACACTTATAAGCACTCATGTTGCATAAAACTTGGTTTAGAGTCCTAGAAACGCGTTGTTAGATGTTTCATAAGTTCGTCAAACGAGTACAAAGGTCATTGAGACACTTATAAGCACTCATGTTGCATGAAACTTAGTTTAGAGTCCTAGAAAACGCGTTGTTAGATGTTTCATAAGTTTCTCAAACTTGTACAACGCTCATTGAGACACTTATAAGCACTCATGTTGCATGAAACTAGGTTTAGAGTCCTAGAAACCGCGTTGTAAGATGTTTCATAAGTTCGTCAAACTAGTACAAAGCTCATTGAGACACTTATAAGCACTCATTTTGCATGAAACTTGGTTTAGAGTCCTAGAAATTGCGTTGTTAGATGTTTCATAAGTTCGTCAAACTAGAACAAAGCTCATTGAGACACTTATAAGCACTCATGTTGCATGAAACTTGGTTTAGATTCCTAGAAACGCGTTGTTAGATGTTTCATAAGTTCGTCAAAGTAGTACAAAGCTCATTGAGACACTTATAAGCACTCATGTTGCATAAAACTTGGTTTAGAGTCCTAGAAACGCGTTGTTAGATGTTTCATAAGTTCGTCAAACGAGTACAAAGGTCATTGAGACACTTATAAGCACTCATGTTGCATGAAACTTAGTTTAGAGTCCTAGAAAACGCGTTGTTAGATGTTTCATAAGTTCGTCAAACTTGTACAAAGCCCATTGAGACACTTATAAGCACTCATGTTGTATGAAAATTGGTTTAGAGTCCTAGAAACCGCGTTGTTAGATGTTTCATAATTTCGTCAAACTAGTACAAATCTCATTGAGACACTTATAAGCACTCATGTTGCATGAAACTTCGTTTAGAATCTTAGAAACCGCGTTGTTAGATGTTTCATAAGTTCTTCGTACTAGTACAAAGCTCATTGAGACACTTATAAGCACTCATGTTGCATGAAACTTGGTTTAGAGTCCTAGAAACGAGTTGTTAGATGTTTCATAAGTTCGTCAAACTAGTACAAAGCTCATTGATACACTTATAAGCACTCATGTTGCATGAAACTTGGTTTAGAGTCCTAGAAACGAGTTATTAGATGTTTCATCAGTTCGTCAAACTTGTACAAAGCTCATTGAGACACATATAAGCACTCATATTGCATGAAACTTGGTTTAGAGTCCTAGAAACCGCGTAGTTAGACGTTTCATAAGTTCGTCAAACTTGTACAAAGCTCATTGAGACAATTATAAGCACTCATGTTGCATAAAACTTGGTTTAGAGTCCTAGAAACGCCATGTTAGATGTTTCATAAGTTCGTCGAACTTGTACAAAGCTCATTGAGATACTTATAAGAACTCATGTTGCATGACCCTTCGTTTAGAGTCTTAGAAACCGCGTTTTAGATGCTTCATAAGTTCGTCAAACTTGTCCAAAGCTCATTGAGACACTTATAAGCACTCATGTTGCATAAAACTTGGTTTAGAGTCCTAGAAACGCGTTGTTAGATGTTTCATAAGTTCGTCAAACGAGTACAAAGGTCATTGAGACACTTATAAGCACTCATGTTGCATGAAACTTAGTTTAGAGTCCTAGAAAACGCGTTGTTAGATGTTTCATAAGTTTCTCAAACTTGTACAACGCTCATTGAGACACTTATAAGCACTCATGTTGCATGAAACTAGGTTTAGAGTCCTAGAAACCGCGTTGTAAGATGTTTCATAAGTTCGTCAAACTAGTACAAAGCTCATTGAGACACTTATAAGCACTCATTTTGCATGAAACTTGGTTTAGAGTCCTAGAAATTGCGTTGTTAGATGTTTCATAAGTTCGTCAAACTAGAACAAAGCTCATTGAGACACTTATAAGCACTCATGTTGCATGAAACTTGGTTTAGATTCCTAGAAACGCGTTGTTAGATGTTTCATAAGTTCGTCAAAGTAGTACAAAGCTCATTGAGACACTTATAAGCACTCATGTAGAATGAAACTTGGTTTAGAGTCCAAGAAACGCGTTGTTAGATGTTTCATAAGTTCGTAAAACTTGTACAAAGCTCATTGAGACACTTATAAACACTCATGTTGCATGAAACTTGGTTTAGAGTCCTAGAAACGCATTGTTAGACGTTTCATAAGTTCGTCAAACTAGTACAAAGCTCATTGAGACACTTAAAAGCACTCATGTTGCATGAAACTTGGTTTAGATTCCTAGAAACGAGTTGTTAGACATTTCATAAGTTCGTAAAACTTGTACAAAGCTCATTGAGATACTTGTAAGCACTCATGCTGAATGAAACTTTGTTTAGAGTCCTAGAAACGCATTGTTAGATGTTTCATAAGTTCGTCAAACTAGTAAAAAGCTCATTGAGACACTTATAAGCACTCATGTTGTATGAAACTTGGTTTAGAGTCCTAGAAATGCATTGTTAAATGTTTCATAAGTTCGTCAAACTAGTACAAAGCTCATTGAGACACTTATAAGCACTCATGTTGCATAAAACTTGGTTTAGAGTCCTAGAAACGCCTTGTTAGATGTTTCATAAGTTCGTCAAACTAGTACAAAGCTCATTTAGACACTTATAAGCACTCATGTTGCATTAAACTTGGTTTAGAGTCCTAGAAACGCGTTGTTAGATGTTTCATAAGTTCGTCAAACTTGTACAAAGCCCATTGAGACACTTATAAGCACTCATGTTGTATGAAAATTGGTTTAGAGTCCTAGAAACCGCGTTGTTAGATGTTTCATAATTTCGTCAAACTAGTACAAATCTAATTGAGACACTTATAAGCACTCATGTTGCATGAAACTACGTTTAGAATCTTAGAAACCGCGTTGTTAGATGTTTCATAAGTTCTTCAGACTAGTACAAAGCTCATTGAGACACTTATAAGCACTCATGTTGCATGAAACTTGGTTTAGAGTCCTAGAAACGAGTTGTTAGATGTTTCATAAGTTCGTCAAACTAGTACAAAGCTCATTGATACACTTATAAGCACTCATGTTGCATGAAACTTGGTTTAGAGTCCTAGAAACGAGTTATTAGATGTTTCATCAGTTCGTCAAACTTGTACAAAGCTCATTGAGACACATATAAGCACTCATGTTGCATGAAACTTGGTTTAGAGTCCTAGAAACCGCGTAGTTAGACGTTTCATAAGTTCGTCAAACTTGTACAAAGCTCATTGAGACAATTATAAGCACTCATGTTGCATAAAATTTGGTTTAGAGTCCTAGAAACGCCATGTTAGTATTAAGACTAATGATAACCTACAAAGGCATTAGATCAAAATACATCAAAGAAGGGAAAAGTGTAGTTGCATCATGTAGTCGACTACATCAACCGACTAAAGAGCCGTTAGAGAAGTCATGTAGTCGACCAATGTAGTTGCATCATGTAGTCGACTACATCAACCGACTAAAGAGCCGTTAGAGAATTCAAATTTGAATTCTAGCCGTTGGACTTATCCCTTGTTGCACTTTTTCTCTATTTAATGTTGTTTAAACCCTTGTAAACATTAAGGAGGTGATTCCTCTCTTCATAATCTAAACAAATTCTCCTCATACTCTCTCTAATCTCTCTCAAACACTCAAGATCCGAATTAGTGTAATTCGGATCTTAATCTCTCTTAATCTTCCTTAATCTCTAAAGGACCAAGCTCATCACTTTGCTCCTAATCTCCACCACTATACTCACGAATTCCAACATGGTATCGAGCATGAAGCTCCTTCTACCTAGGCTAATCCGCAAGCTTAGTTCTTGAGGAGGAAGAGAACCAAGCCGCTTTGCTCCTATGAATGTAAGAGCTTGTTGAATCCGAATCCCCTCTTTTCTTCTTTGTGTGTTTAGATAACTCTAGATCCGAGACTAATCAAGATCAAAGCTTGAATTAGATCTCAAGGAAGAGAACCAAGTTTCCCTTTACTCATATGAGATAAAGAGAGCTTGTTGAATCCAAATCCTATCAAGATCTTGAGTAAACCGAATGTTATGGATGAGAACCATGGTTTCCTTACTCTTATGAGTTCAAAGGAACCTTGATGAATCCAAGATCCCAATGACTTCGGATTTTAGACAATGAACAAGGATTCAAGACCAAAGCTTGAACCTTGCGAGTCAAAAGTTTGTGAACCTTGTGTGCTCACTCTTAGGAGTCCAAAGCCACTTGATGAATCCAAAACTTTTTCCTTTTATGCTTCAAACAAGATCTTTGGAAAGTGAACCATGATCCGCTTAACTCTTAGTGAGTAAAGGACATGTTGAATCCAATTTCCTTGGTAAGTACAAGACAATCAAAACACAATCATTGTTAGCATAAATCAACAAGGTCTAGCTACATGATAGTTTTGGTTGTATTGTTCTTTAAGGTCATTGTCAAACCCAAAACTAATGGATGAGAACCATGGCTTCTAAATGAACCTTGATGAATCCAATACCATGAAAGTTTCGGTTAAAAGCATGTCCGAATTTCAAAGACAAAATAGTTGAGTCATGTAGTCGACTATGTCACATGACTACATGACAGCAAAATAGTTGAGTCATGTAGTCGACTATGTCACATGACTACATGACAACTGAATCTTTGAAAGATCTAGGATACAAGGTCCACTTATGTCTTTGTCTAAGACCAAATCACTAGTCCTTGTTTGGTGAAGTGGTTTGAATCTTGGTAAAAGACTAAGTGAACTTAAAACCTTGGTTAATCCAAAAGATCTTCGGTTTAACAAAGGGTAAGGAACCAAGATCCGCTTGTGATAAAGCATATAAGATCTTTGTGTATCCGATACTCTCTTAGAGGGAAGAGAACCAAGCCTCCATAAGTGTAATAAAACACCGAGAGCTTGATGAATCCTTCATAACCTCGGCTAACATGAGTCTATAAAGAGATCCATGACCACTTAAAAGGTGATACTTTAAAGGGTCATGATGAATCCATCTTTAGACTTATGGGGAAATGATTCACTACATTAACATCTATATAAGGTGAAGATGGAATGATGATCTATGTTTGTTGTCATAAACCGCCTATGTGCACTTAAGTTTATGATACAAGATGAGTAACTAAGCTATGAAAGCTATCAAGTTACAATGAATCTTGTTGGTGTGTTTTAAGATCATGGTCCGCCATTGTGCACTAAAGACCATGGTCCCTTGTTGCTAACTTGAATCTATGTGTAGGTAAAGAAGCAAACAAGAGAATTTCTCATAAAGAGAAGTCATAAATCCAATCTTAGACTAACCATTGAGGTGCTCTACAAGGATAAATGACTTCTCCCAATGACCATCTTCCCAAAGGAAAACCATAAAAAGGCCATTTCTAAAACTCTTTACTCCCTTATTTATATTATTAGATACTTGTCTAAGTGTTCATGTGTGCTTGAAATTGTTATATGCCTTAGATCACTTAGAAATTTGTTTGTCAATTTCAAAACTATAAGACCAAAACTTGAACTTGTTGAGGTGCATACTATTCTCGGGTTTAATCAAAAGACATAGGGAACATCTTGAACTATTGTCTTAAACCCTCTCTTGCATTCTTACTTGTACTTGTGAATGGTTGATCAATAGTTTGTAAATTGTTACATGTTATTATCTTGTGCCGGTCATTCATGAAACTAAGATCAATCTTGTGTCTTTGATATGATGTAGGATCATCGTGTCTAAGGACTTAAAAAGATCATCATGAAAGCCCCTAAGCATAAAGAGGTAACAAGGAAGTGTTAAAGAGAAGAGGGGTAAAGAGAAGAATGAAAGAAGCCATGAAGGTATCCAAAGGATTGATGAGAACCCTTTCTCACCAAGCTTGTGAAGAACAAAGCCGAGAAAGGAGGAAAGTTCATAGACTTCCATCTTAATCATGAAGGGGGAGAAGAAGTAGTCATCCTCATCTCATCATGATCAAATGGAAGCCAATCCACCTAATCTTCGGTCAAGTCCCTAGCAAAGACAAAGACCATCACTTGACCAAAGTCCCTAGCAAAGACAAGGTCACCATTCTCGGCCAAGTATCAAGAAGAACAAGCCGAGTCAATCCAACCATTCTCGGCCAAGTATCAAGAAGAACAAGCCGAGTCAATCCACCTAATCTTCGGTCAAGTCCCTAGCAAAGACAAAGACCATCACTTGACCAAAGTCCCTAGAAAAGACAAGGTCCATTCTCCGGTTAAAGCATCTTCCAAGGCGCCAAACCAATTCACTCTCGGCCAAATCCTTACAAAGGAGAAGGCCAAACCATCTTATCATCATCTCTCGGTCAAGATCTAGCAAGTCAAAGACCTCCATTCAACCACCAACAAACCCGGCCAAAGTATCAAGAAGGACTAAGCCGCCACTTCCACCAATCCGGCTAAGTATTGACTAAAGTACCAAGAAGGACGAAGTCAATACAAAGCTCTCACTCTCGCTAAAGTACCAAGAAGGACGAAGCCTCCACAACCAATCCATTTCGGCTTAAGTACCAACAAGATACAAGGCCAAAGTCTCATTGAAGCAAAGAAGAACCGCAACTAGCTAAAGACACTTGAAGGAAGATCATAACTTGCTCAAGGAGTCTAAGAGCATTCATCAATCACTCGGTCAAGCTTCTTCAAAGAAGCAAGACAAACCCGTCCATACCATCAACACTAGGCTCGGTCAAGTTCCTAGCAACGACAAAACCGAGCCATCCATGTTCTAGAAAGAGACCGATAATCAACCATGATCAATCGGCTCTCACCATTCTCGGCCTAGCAACTATCAAGTGCAAAGCCAAATACTTGTTACTCGGCCTAAGCATCTACCAAGAGCTAAGCCAAAAGACTCCAAACCAACCTTGTTCCAATTGCACAAAGGATAAAGCTGCAAGACCTCACGAAGAAGTCAAAGGGCTCAAGCCAAATGCAACTACAAGGGATCATCAATCTATTATACCCCTACAAACCAAAGGCTGTCCCTTAACCTTACTCTCTTTATTATGATTAACTTATTCATAGAACTAGAGCTGTATCACATAATCTTGCTTAGTTCTTGATGAATCTAATCATTGCCCTTGTTAAAAGTTGCTTGAAGCCTATGTGAAATTGATAGACTATAGGAAGTATATACAAGGCAAAGAAAGGACTTTGAGAAAGAGGAGGACAAGGGAAGCTATGTGGATAAGATCAAGTGAAGGCAGTTACATGCCGTTGAAGAGTAGTTACTATTCTGCTACACTCTAGACAAGTATAAATAGGGAGAATTACATACTTGTAGAGGCATGAATTTTACTTTGGTAAAGAGAGTTTGATCAAGAGAGACGTGAGAGAGAAAGAGAAAAAGGATTATATTTTGCAATTATACACTAATAAAGAGAGTTTTACAAAATTACACCTTTCTTTCTTATCAAATATCTTCTGAATCGTATTGTGTTCGTCTGCTCACCGCACCATTTGATAAGAAAGAAAGGTGTAATTTTGTAAAACTCTCTTTATTAGTGTATAATTGCAAAATATAATCCTTTTTCTCTTTCTCTCTCACGTCTCTCTTGATCAAACTCTCTTTACCAAAGTAAAATTCATGCCTCTACAAGTATGTAATTCTCCCTATTTATACTTGTCTAGAGTGTAACAGAATAGTAACTACTCTTCAACGGCATGTAGCTTCACTTGATCTTATCCACATAGCTTCCCTTGTCCTCCTCTTTCTCAAAGTCCTTTCTTTGCCTTGTATATACTTCCTATAGTCTATCAATAGGTATTGATAGACTATAGGAAGTATATACAAGGCAAAGAAAGGACTTTGAGAAAGAGGAGGACAAGAAGAAGCTATGTGGATAAGATCAAGTGAAGGCGGTACACATGCCGTTGAAGAGTAGTTACTATTCTGTTACACTCTAGACAAGTATAAATAGGGAGAATTACATACTTGTAGAGGCATGAATTTTACTTTGGTAAAGAGAGTTTGATCAAGAGAGACGTGAGAGAGAAAGAGAAAAAGGATTATATTTTGCAATTATACACTAATAAAGAGAGTTTTACAAAATTACACCTTTCTTTCTTATCAGAAATCATTTGAAATTTGTGCAGGAACTTAGGTTTAATAGCAAAATTACTCATTGATTCATTATGTTGCATCTAGACTTAAGCTTCTTATGTGCATTTATATCTAAGCGTATCAAGTTAACCCTTTCACTAAGCTTTACATCTTTCTTGAATCCTTTGAAGGTTAAAAGAAGTGAGAGCCAAGTGATCATTCTCGGTTTCTTGAATGACAAGAAGAATGCCAACAAGGAGAAATCAAGAGAAGAAAGGAGGAAGCCATAAGTGTTCGGTCAAATCCATCCACACCCAAGCTTGTGAAGAACAAAGCCGTGGAAAGGAATCAAATCAAAGTCTCACACCGAAGCTTGTGAAGAACAAGCCGTGAAGACCAAGTCAAAGAAATGAAGACCAAGAAGGTCTCATGTCAACAAGGGAGAAGCGTCACTTCCCAAATCAAAGAACACATCCAAGATCCTAACAACAAGCCGAGAAGATCAAAGAAGCTTGTTGAAAGGAGATCATAGAACCCTTTAAGAAGAACACGACAAAGTCAAGAAGATCAAACCGGTTTTATCTTAAGGGGGAGTTTCGGCCAAGACAAGAAGATCAAGGCCAAGATTAAGAAAACCCCTATTGCAAAGACTTACACTCTTTTTCCCTTAGTAATGCTTTTATCCCAAGTGGTTTTGCTTACTAAGGGTTTTAATGAGGTTTGTTTAGCAATGTCCAATCTTAGCCATTTCATTGGGCTAAACTTGAGGGGGAGTATTAAGACTAATGATAACCTACAAAGGCATTAGATCAAAATACATCAAAGAAGGGAAAAGTGTAGTTGCATCATGTAGTCGACTACATCAACCGACTAAAGAGCCGTTAGAGAAGTCATGTAGTCGACCAATGTAGTTGCATCATGTAGTCGACTACATCAACCGACTAAAGAGCCGTTAGAGAATTCAAATTTGAATTCTAGCCGTTGGACTTATCCCTTGTTGCACTTTTTCTCTATTTAATGTTGTTTAAACCCTTGTAAACATTAAGGAGGTGATTCCTCTCTTCATAATCTAAACAAATTCTCCTCATACTCTCTCTAATCTCTCTCAAACACTCAAGATCCGAATTAGTGTAATTCGGATCTTAATCTCTCTTAATCTTCCTTAATCTCTAAAGGACCAAGCTCATCACTTTGCTCCTAATCTCCACCACTATACTCACGAATTCCAACAGTTAGATGTTTCATAAGTTCGTCGAACTTGTACAAAGCTCATTGAGATACTTATAAGAACTCATGTTGCATGACCCTTCGTTTAGAGTCTTAGAAACCGCGTTTTAGATGCTTCATAAGTTCATCAAACTTGTCCAAAGCTCATTGAGACACTTATAAGCACTCATGTTGCATAAAACTTGGTTTAGAGTCCTAGAAACGCGTTGTTAGATGTTTCATAAGTTCGTCAAACGAGTACAAAGGTCATTGAGACACTTATAAGCACTCATGTTGCATGAAACTTAGTTTAGAGTCCTAGAAAACGCGTTGTTAGATGTTTCATAAGTTTCTCAAACTTGTACAACGCTCATTGAGACACTTATAAGCACTCATGTTGCATGAAACTTGGTTTAGAGTCCTAGAAACCGCGTTGTAAGATGTTTCATAAGTTCGTCAAACTAGTACAAAGCTCATTGAGACACTTATAAGCACTCATTTTGCATGAAACTTGGTTTAGAGTCCTAGAAATTGCGTTGTTAGATGTTTCATAAGTTCGTCAAACTAGAACAATGCTCATTGAGACACTTATAAGCACTCATGTTGCATGAAACTTGGTTTAGATTCCTAGAAACGCGTAGTTAGACGTTTCATAAGTTCGTCAAACTTGTCCAAAGCTCATTGAGACAATTATAAACACTCATGTTGCATAAAACTTGGTTTAGAGTCCTAGAAACGCCATGTTAGATGTTTCATAAGTTCGTCGAACTTGTACAAAGCTCATTGAGATACTTATAAGAACTCATGTTGCATGACCCTTCGTTTAGAGTCTTAGAAACCGCGTTTTAGATGCTTCATAAGTTCGTCAAACTTGTCCAAAGCTCATTGAGACACTTATAAGCACTCATGTTGCATAAAACTTGGTTTAGAGTCCTAGAAACGCGTTGTTAGATGTTTCATAAGTTCGTCAAACGAGTACAAAGGTCATTGAGACACTTATAAGCACTCATGTTGCATGAAACTTAGTTTAGAGTCCTAGAAAACGCGTTGTTAGATGTTTCATAAGTTTCTCAAACTTGTACAACGCTCATTGAGACACTTATAAGCACTCATGTTGCATGAAACTTGGTTTAGAGTCCTAGAAACCGCGTTGTAAGATGTTTCATAAGTTCGTCAAACTAGTACAAAGCTCATTGAGACACTTATAAGCACTCATTTTGCATGAAACTTGGTTTAGAGTCCTAGAAATTGCGTTGTTAGATGTTTCATAAGTTCGTCAAACTAGAACAAAGCTCATTGAGACACTTATAAGCACTCATGTTGCATGAAACTTGGTTTAGATTCCTAGAAACGCGTTGTTAGATGTTTCATAAGTTCGTCAAAGTAGTACAAAGCTCATTGAGACACTTATAAGCACTCATGTAGAATGAAACTTGGTTTAGAGTCCACGAAACGCGTTGTTAGATGTTTCATAAGTTCGTAAAACTTGTACAAAGCTCATTGAGACACTTATAAACACTCATGCTGAATGAAACTTTGTTTAGAGTCCTAGAAACGCATTGTTAGATGTTTCATAAGTTCGTCAAACTAGTAAAAAGCTCATTGAGACATTTATAAGCAATCATGTTGTATGAAACTTGGTTTAGAGTCCTAGAAATGCATTGTTAAATGTTTCATAAGTTCGTCAAACTAGTACAAAGCTCATTGAGACACTTATAAGCACTCATGTTGCATAAAACTTGGTTTAGAGTCCTAGAAACGCCTTGTTAGATGTTTCATAAGTTCGTCAAACTAGTACAAAGCTCATTTAGACACTTATAAGCACTCATGTTGCATTAAACTTGGTTTAGAGTCCTAGAAACGCGTTGTTAGATGTTTCATAAGTTCGTCAAACTTGTACAAAGCCCATTGAGACACTTATAAGCACTCATGTTGTATGAAAATTGGTTTAGAGTCCTAGAAACCGCGTTGTTAGATGTTTCATAATTTCGTCAAACTAGTACAAATCTCATTGAGACACTTATAAGCACTCATGTTGCATGAAACTTCATTTAGAATCTTAGAAACCGCGTTGTTAGATGTTTCATAAGTTCTTCAGACTAGTACAAAGCTCATTGAGACACTTATAAGCACTCATGTTGCATGAAACTTGGTTTAGAGTCCTAGAAACGAGTTGTTAGATGTTTCATAAGTTCGTCAAACTAGTACAAAGCTCATTGATACACTTATAAGCACTCATGTTGCATGAAACTTGGTTTAGAGTCCTAGAAACGAGTTATTAGATGTTTCATCAGTTCGTCAAACTTGTACAAAGCTCATTGAGACACATATAAGCACTCATGTTGCATGAAACTTGGTTTAGAGTCCTAGAAACCGCGTAGTTAGACGTTTCATAAGTTCGTCAAACTTGTACAAAGCTCATTGAGACAATTATAAGCACTCATGTTGCATAAAACTTGGTTTAGAGTCCTAGAAACGCCATGTTAGATGTTTCATAAGTTCGTCGAACTTGTACAAAGTTCATTGAGATACTTATAAGAACTCATGTTGCATGACCCTTCGTTTAGAGTCTTAGAAACCGCGTTTTAGATGCTTCATAAGTTCATCAAACTTGTCCAAAGCTCATTGAGACAACTTATAAGCACTCATGTTGCATAAAACTTGGTTTAGAGTCCTAGAAACGCGTTGTTAGATGTTTCATAAGTTCGTCAAACGAGTACAAAGGTCATTGAGACACTTATAAGCACTCATGTTGCATGAAACTTAGTTTAGAGTCCTAGAAAACGCGTTGTTAGATGTTTCATAAGTTTCTCAAACTTGTACAACGCTCATTGAGACACTTATAAGCACTCATGTTGCATGAAACTTGGTTTAGAGTCCTAGAAACCGCGTTGTAAGATGTTTCATAAGTTCGTCAAACTAGTACAAAGCTCATTGAGACACTTATAAGCACTCATTTTGCATGAAACTTGGTTTAGAGTCCTAGAAATTGCGTTGTTAGATGTTTCATAAGTTCGTCAAACTAGAACAAAGCTCATTGAGACACTTATAAGCACTCATGTTGCATGAAACTTGGTTTAGATTCCTAGAAACGCGTTGTTAGATGTTTCATAAGTTCGTCAAAGTAGTACAAAACTCATTGAGACACTTATAAGCACTCATGTTGAATGAAACTTGGTTTAGAGTCCAAGAAACGCGTTGTTAGATGTTTCATAAGTTCGTAAAACTTGTATAAAGCTCATTGAGACACTTATAAACACTCATGTTGCATGAAACTTGGTTTAGAGTCCTAGAAACGCATTGTTAGACGTTTCATAAGTTCGTCAAACTAGTACAAAGCTCATTGAGACACTTAAAAGCACTCATGTTGCATGAAACTTGGTTTAGATTCCTAGAAACGAGTTGTTAGACATTTCATAAGTTCGTAAAACTTGTACAAAGCTCATTGAGATACTTGTAAGCACTCATGCTGAATGAAACTTTGTTTAGAGTCCTAGAAACGCATTGTTAGATGTTTCATAAGTTCGTCAAACTAGTAAAAAGCTCATTGAGACACTTATAAGCACTCATGTTGTATGAAACTTGGTTTAGAGTCCTAGAAATGCATTGTTAAATGTTTCATAAGTTCGTCAAACTAGTACAAAGCTCATTGAGACACTTATAAGCACTCATGTTGCATAAAACTTGGTTTAGAGTCCTAGAAACGACTTGTTAGATGTTTCATAAGTTCGTCAAACTAGTACAAAGCTCATTTAGACACTTATAAGCACTCATGTTGCATTAAACTTGGTTTAGAGTCCTAGAAACGCGTTGTTAGATGTTTCATAAGTTCGTCAAACTTGTACAAAGCCCATTGAGACACTTATAAGCACTCATGTTGTATGAAAATTGGTTTAGAGTCCTAGAAACCGCGTTGTTAGATGTTTCATAATTTCGTCAAACTAGTACAAATCTCATTGAGACACTTAAAAGCACTCATGTTGCATGAAACTTCGTTTAGAATCTTAGAAACCGCGTTGTTAGATGTTTCATAAGTTCTTCAGACTAGTACAAAGCTCATTGAGACACTTATAAGCACTCATGTGGAATGAAACTTGGTTTAGAGTCCTAGAAACGAGTTGTTAGATGTTTCATAAGTTCGTCAAACTAGTACAAAGCTCATTGATAAACTTATAAGCACTCATGTTGCATGAAACTTGGTTTAGAGTCCTAGAAACGAGTTATTAGATGTTTCATCAGTTCGTCAAACTTGTACAAAGCTCATTGAGACACATATAAGCACTCATGTTGCATGAAACTTGGTTTAGAGTCCTAGAAACCGCGTAGTTAGACGTTTCATAAGTTCGTCAAACTTGTACAAAGCTCATTGAGACAATTATAAGCACTCATGTTGCATAAAACTTGGTTTAGAGTCCTAGAAACGCCATGTTAGATGTTTCATAAGTTCGTCGAACTTGTACAAAGCTCATTGAGATACTTATAAGAACTCATGTTGCATGACCCTTCGTTTAGAGTCTTAGAAACCGCGTTTTAGATGCTTCATAAGTTCATCAAACTTGTCCAAAGCTCATTGAGACACTTATAAGCACTCATGTTGCATAAAACTTGGTTTAGAGTCCTAGAAACGCGTTGTTAGATGTTTCATAAGTTCGTCAAACGAGTACAAAGGTCATTGAGACACTTATAAGCACTCATGTTGCATGAAACTTAGTTTAGAGTCCTAGAAAACGCGTTGTTAGATGTTTCATAAGTTTCTCAAACTTGTACAACGCTCATTGAGACACTTATAAGCACTCATGTTGCATGAAACTTGGTCTAGAGTCCTAGAAACCGCGTTGTAAGATGTTTCATAAGTTCGTCAAACTAGTACAAAGCTCATTGAGACACTTATAAGCACTCATTTTGCATGAAACTTAGTTTAGAGTCCAAGAAATTGCGTTGTTAGATGTTTCATAAGTTCGTCAAACTAGAACAAAGCTCATTGAGACACTTATAAGCACTCATGTTGCATGAAACTTGGTTTAGATTCCTAGAAACGCGTTGTTAGATGTTTCATGAGTTCGTCAAAGTAGTACAAAGCTCATTGAGACACTTATAAGCACTCATGTTGAATGAAACTTGGTTTAGAGTCCAAGAAACGCGTTGTTAGATGTTTCATAAGTTCGTAAAACTTGTACAAAGCTCATTGAGACACTTATAAACACTCATGTTGCATGAAACTTGGTTTAGAGTCCTAGAAACGCATTGTTAGACGTTTCATAAGTTCGTCAAACTAGTACAAAGCTCATTGAGACACTTAAAAGCACTCATGTTGCATGAAACTTGGTTTAGATTCCTAGAAACGAGTTGTTAGACATTTCATAAGTTCGTAAAACTTGTACAAAGCTCATTGAGATACTTGTAAGCACTCATGCTGAATGAAACTTTGTTTAGAGTCCTAGAAACGCATTGTTAGATGTTTCATAAGTTCGTCAAACTAGTAAAAAGCTCATTGAGACACTTATAAGCACTCATGTTGCATGAAACTTGGTTTAGAGTCCTAGAAACGCCTTGTTAGATGTTTCATAAGTTCGTCAAACTAGTACAAAGCTCATTTAGACACTTATAAGCACTCATGTTGCATTAAACTTGGTTTAGAGTCCTAGAAACGCGTTGTTAGATGTTTCATAAGTTCGTCAAACTTGTACAAAGCCCATTGAGACACTTATAAGCACTCATGTTGTATGAAAATTGGTTTAGAGTCCTAGAAACCGCGTTGTTAGATGTTTCATAATTTCGTCAAACTAGTACAAATCTCATTGAGACACTTATAAGCACTCATGTTGCATGAAACTTCGTTTAGAATCTTAGAAACCGCGTTGTTAGATGTTTCATAAGTTCTTCAGACTAGTACAAAGCTCATTGAGACACTTATAAGCACTCATGTTGCATGAAACTTGGTTTAGAGTCCTAGAAACGAGTTGTTAGATGTTTCATAAGTTCGTCAAACTAGTACAAAGCTCATTGATACACTTATAAGCACTCAGCTAGTTGGTCTTGGCTCTTTGTGTAGCAGGGAAGGATTATTCCCTTTACCATTTGTTCCCGGACTTTGTGGCAATCCATCTCTATGTGCTTTGTCCTCTCATGAAACACGGAATTGGAGGCAATATGAATGGCTGCCTTGTTGTCACAGTGCATGGTGATTGGCTTCCTGATGTCTATGCCAAGATCCCCAAGGAGATTCTTCAATCACATAAGCTCTTGAGTAAGCTTCCTCATGGCTCTGTATTCGGATTCTGCACTTGAACATGACACAATCTTTTGCTTCTTGGTCTTCCAAGTAACCAGATTCCCTCCAATGAAAGTGCAGTATCTAGTAGTGGATCTCCTATCATCCACATCCCCAGCATAGTCATCATCACAATAGCCTACCACTTCTGTGTTCTGATTCCTTCCCATCCAAATGCCTTGGCTTGATGTTCCTTTGAGATACTTGAGTATCCTTTGCACCATGTTCCAGTGATGAATCTTCGGCCTTTGCATGTGTTGGCTAACCTGGTTCACAGCAAAACATATGTCAGGCCTGGTTATGGTCAAGTAGATAAACTTACCCACAATGCGCCTATAGAGCTTCTGGTCTTTGAAGGGTTGGTCTTCAAGCTCCCCCTCTCTAATGACTTTGTAGCCGTCCTCCAATGGTGTTCTTGCAGCCTTGGAATCCATGTGACCTGTTTCATTAAGAAGATCCAAGGTATATTTCCTTTGGGAGAGAAAGAGACCCTCTTCGGATCTACTTATCTCAATTCCAAGGAAGTATATCATCTTCCCCAAATCTTTAATATCAAACAAAGTCTTTAGATAGTTTTTAGTTTCAACAATTCCTACCTTGTTATCCCCAGAGATGACTATGTCATCCACGTAGATGAGGATAACCACCATACCTTCCTTTGATTGGAGGGTGAATAGAGTGTGATCGGCTTGACTCATCTTGAATCCCCTTGTCACTAGAGTGGTGCTGAGTTTGTGGTACCATGATCTTGGAGATTGCTTGAGCCCATAGATGGCCTTTCTCAATCTCAATACTTTCCCTGGTGTTATGGAGTCTTCTAATCTGGGAGGTGGAGTCATGTAGACTTCTTCTTCTAACTCTCCTTGAAGGAAAGCATTCTTGACATCCATTTGCCAAAGATCCCAATCCAGGTTCACGGCTAGAGATAGGATTACTCTTACCGTGTGGAGTTTAGCAACTGGGGCAAAAGTATCCAAACAGTCTTCACCATAAGTCTGTGTAAATCCTCTTGCTACCAGTCTTGCCTTGTGCCTCTCAATGTCACCGTTGCTCAGGTACTTGATTGTGAACACATATCTTGAGCTTACTGCCTTCTTGCCTTTAGGTAGATCAGCCTCATCCCAAGTGTGTTTATGTTCCATTGCTTGATTTTCAGCTTTTACCGCATTAACCCATACTTCATGCTCAATAGCCTCTTCATAGGTTCTTGGAACCCAATGTTGCTCTATTTTGGCAATGAAAGCTTGATGATCATGTGGGAAAGCAGCCATGGAGCACACTGCTTGGATAGGATGGGCTACAACATTACTGTTGAAGTAGACTCTGGTGTTTTTCCAGTTTGAACTTGGCTGCTTGATCCTAGTACTTCTTCTTGGTACCACAGGAGCAGCTTGATCATGTACTTCTTGATGAACCGTTTCTTCAGTGGCTTGAGTATCCTCTGGTTCTCCTTGATACTCTTCTTGAGTTTCAGGTTCTTCCCTTTGATCCCCATGACCTCTTTGATCATCATAAGTTTCAGGTTCTTGTGTATCTGCATTGTTCCCCCCTTCATGATCAAGGTGGGAGTCTTGATGCACATGTTGTTGAGTAGGTTCTGTTCTTGTTACTTCATTGATGTCCATTCCCAAATTCCTCATTAGGTTCTTAAGACTAGTTGCTCTATCTGTGGCAGATTCAGGAATATCCTTAACACTTTCCCAAGTGTTGTCCTGATAGCAACTCGTCTGTCCTTCAATGAACTTAACATCTCTTGAGACAAGGACTCTTCTTGTTTCAGGAACATAACATTTGTATCCCTTCTGTGTGCTTGAGTAGCCTATGAACATAGCTTTTGTGCTCTTTGCATCTAGCTTGTTCCGTTGCTCTCCTGGCACAAAGACAAAACACACACAACCAAACACTCTTAGGTTGTTTATAAAGGGTTTAGCTTTATTCAATAACTGATATGGGGATTGGTTTTCCAATATTTGTGTTGGTGTTCTGTTGATGAGGTAGCAAGATGTGGAGACAGCATCCGACCAAAAACGTCTTGGTACATTCATGTGGAACATCATGGATCTTGTGACTTCCATCAAGTGCCTATTCTTCCTCTCGGCAACGCCATTTTGGTGAGGAGTGTAGGGGCAGCTTGTTTGGTGCAAGATCCCATGTTTTTCCTGTTAATTTTAAGAGAGTGTAAACAAGATTTGAGAGGTTATGTTCTTGAGTTCATGAAGAACATCAAGAACAAGACAGAGAGAGAATAGAGAGAGAATAGAGAGAGAGAGAGAGTAATCGGAAAGATTGTATTAAATTAATCTTTTTGTGTTACAACAAAGGAGTAGATATACAAAGAAATCACCCAAAAATAGCATCATGGGAATATGCTAAAACCGTCCACATCTTTCTCGGTTCAATGCGCCAAACGTCGCTTTCTTCCTCGATTAGCCGCGCGTCCTTAGAGCCACCCGTGACGGTACGTACGGCGTGAAATCCACACGCCCAACGGCTCTTTTGTGTAACGGTTCTTTGGCTTCTAGATCCTTCCTTTGTTTCTTTTGTCCTCTTGTAATGGTAACCAAAGAGAGCTTGTGTCTTTGCCTTTGATCACAAGCTAGGTCTTTGCCTTGGTGGACAAGTGTGTCCGGGCAAAGCCTTGGTCTCTTTTCAACATTGCCATATGTTCTTTGAAGGCATTGCTTGTGTATTCCCCACCATTATCTGATCTAAAACACTTAATCTTTGCATGATATTGGTTAGTGATATAGTTTTGAAAGTTTTTCAAAGCGTCTAACACCCTATCTTTTGAAGGAAGCAAAGTTAGCCAAGTATATTTTGATTTTTCATCAATAAAAGTCACAAAATATGCTTGGTTTTCTCTAGATTTGCATGGTGAAGACCATACATCAGAATGCACAAGGTCAAAACATTTTTCATAAACCATTTTAGAGTTTGAAAAGACAGATTTATGGTGCTTGCCCAAAATGCAAGACTCACAAGTGTTATGATCAAAAGAAACATTTGGCAAAAGAGTTTTTAAAGCTTTAACATGCGGATGGCCTAATCTATAGTGTCATAAAACATTGTTAGCCTCGGCCAAAACAGAATTAAAGGCAGAATGAAAATCGGAGCTTGACACTTCTTTGTCAAGGATGTAGAGATCTCCTCTGGTGATTCCTTTCCCAATCACTTCTTTACTTTCAATATCCTGAAATATGACTTCATTAGGACTAAAAATGACATTGCAATTTAGATCACAAGCAATTCTTTTAACCGAGATAAGATTGGATGTAAAACTAGGCATGTACAAGGCTTGAGAATCTCTATTGAACAACCTAAGATTACCAAAATTCTGTCACAGGGATTCTACTACCATTAGCAATAATCACATTTCCTAGGGCAGGTTTAACATTAGTAATCAAATTCTTATTTCTAATCATATGGTGAGATGCTCATGAGTCAATAATGATAGGTTTTATAGGTTTCTCAATTACTTGAGCACTAAGAGAGTAAAGGGAATCCATACCAGAACCCTTAAGAGCTTTGATGAGTGCCTCCAAGTCAGATTTCCTCACGTACTCATCTGTGTAAGGCACCATCGTCGTGGATTCCTCTTCCTTATCTTTGGAGCTCATGGTACTAGTGCAAGGACCGGTTGCATCTTCACTTGAGAGATTTGCCTTGGCATCCTTGAATTTCGCAGGCTTGAGATGGGGGTTTAAGATCCAGCATTTGTCCTTGGAGTGCCCTTTCTTCTTGCAATGATCACATAGAGTGGCTCTTCTTTCCTCATACGTCTTGGAGCTTGACTTGTATGCTACTTTGTTGGCGGTGACCAGCTCTTTCTTGTGGCCGAATAGCTCAATGGAACCTTGCTCTCTTTGTAACTGAGCACACACTTCCTCAAGGTTGGGCAGAGTATCCGAACGGAGTAAGTGCTTGTTGTTGTGGCCTTTCTTCTTGCAATGCTCACATGTCAAGGCTCTCCTTTCTTCATATGTCTTGGAAGACGGTTTAAAAGCCACTTTGTTTGCGGTCACAAGCTCCTTCTTGCCATCAAATAGCTCAATGGAACCTTGTTCTCTTTGGAGTTGGGCACACACTTCTTCAAGGTTTGGTAGGGTATCGGCTCGGAGAAGGTGCTTAGTAACCTCTTTGTAGCTGCCGTTGAGTGTGAGAAGCAATCCAAATACCTTGTCTTGCTCTCTCCTTTCATTTAGCACTTTTGGCTCCACGGTGCTTGGACAGAGCATCTCTAATTCAGCCCAAAGGGACCTAAATTTTCCGAAGTGCTTTGTGAACTCGGTGTCCTCTTGATTGAGATCATTGATAGCTTTCTTGACTTCATAGACTCGGCTAAAGTTGGAGATATTGCCGTAGACGGTTTGGAGAGTATCCCACAATTCCATGGCATTCTCACAATATGAGTATGCCTCCAAGATAGATGGCTCTAGGGATCCTTGGATGATTCCAAGGACCTTTTGGTCTAGCTGAAACCATTTCTCGTCATCGGTGGTGAGCTCTTCATTTCTAAAGTTGAAGTCAATGGGAGCGTCTTGCCTAGTGAGGATGTGATTCCACAAGCCTCGGCCACAAAGGGCCATCTTCATTGTTCTTGCCCATAGGAGGTAGTTTATACCTTTCAAGGTAACCGGACAAGGAGTCTTCTTGGATTCTTTGTCTTCCATGGTTTACCGCTTAGTTTGAGAATGCTTGTCTTGGGTAGATCTAGAGTTCTAGAGGCCAAAGGAGATGCCTTTCTTCAAGATATGGACTTTAAGAACTGAGTATGTTGAGCGTGCACGAAAACCGAGGCTAGCCGAGCACCAAGGATCGAGAATAACCGGGCACCGAGAGTTTTGTTACCGGGCGCCGAAAAATCCCGATGATTTTGTTACCGGGCAACGAAAAATCCCGATCATTTTGTTACCGGGCAACGAAAAGAACCGAGCGCCGAGAATGCCCGAGCGCCGAGAAAGGATGGTAGCGGAAGCGAGATTAGGTTCCAGAGAAAGGTTGCTCTGTTACCATGTTAATTTTAAGAGAGTATAAACGAGATTTGAGAGTTTATGTTCTTGAGTTCATGAAGAACATCAAGAACAAGAGAGAGAGAGAGAATAGAGAGAGAGAATAGAGAGAGAGAGAGAGTAATCGGAAAGATTAAGATAGATTAATTGTTTTGTGTGGTTACAAGAAGATATTAATACAAAAGATATCGCCTAAAGAGGAATCAAAAGTATATGCTAAAAACGTCCACATCCTCCTCGGTTAGCCGCGCCCACATGTCGCTTTCACTCGTGTAGCCGCGCTTCCTTATGGCAACATGTGACTTGTACGGCCGAGTGGTGTACACTCGCCTAACGGCTCTATTGGTTAAGCGCACCTTTCCTTCTAGATCCTTCTTTGGTCTTCCTTGTATTTTGTATCTCCAACAAACATCCCAACGGTAACTAAAGAGAACTTGTGCATTTGCCTTTGATCACAAGCTAGGTCTTTGCCTTGGTGAACAAGTGTGTCCGGGCAAAGCCTTGGTCTCTTTTTAACATCTAGGACTCTAAACCAAGTTTCATGCAACATGAGTGCTTATAAGTGTCTCAATGAGCTTTTTACTAGTTTGACGAACTTATGAAACATCTAACAACGCGTTTCTAGGACTCTAAACAAAGTTTCATTCAACATGAGTTGTTATAAGTGTCTCAATGAGCTTTTTACAAGTTTTACGAACTTATGAAACATCTAACAACGCGTTTCAACGACTCTAAACCAAGTTTCATACAATATGATTGCTTATAAGTGTCTCAATGAGCTTTGTACTAGTTCGACGAACTTATGAAACATCTAACAACGCGTTTCTAGGACTCTAAACCAAGTTTCATGCAACATGAGTGCTTATAAGTGTCTCAATGAGCTTTGTACAAGTTTGACGAACTTATGAAACATCTAACAACGCGTTTCTAGGTCTCTAAACCAAGTTTCATGCAACATGAGTGCTTATAAGTGTCTCAATGAGCTTTGTACTAGTTTTACGAACTTATGAAACATCTAACAACGCGTTTCTAGGACTCTAAACCAAGTTTCAATCAACATGAGTGCTTATAAGTGTCTCAATGAGCTTTGTACAAGTTTTACGAACTTATGAAACATCTAACAACGCGTTTCTAGGACTCTAAACCAAGTTTCATGCAACATGAGTGCTTATATGTGTCTCAATGAGCTTTGTACTAATTTGACGAACTTATGAAACATCTAACAACGCGGTTTCTAAGACTCTAACGAAGTTTCATGCAACATGAGTCCTTATAAGTGTCTCAATGAGCTTTGTACTAGTTTGACTAACTTATGAAACATCTAACAACGCGTTTCTAGGACTCTAAACCAAGTTTCATGCAACATGAGTACTTATAAGTCAATGAGCTTTGTACTAGTTTGACGAACTTATGAAACATCTAACAACGCGGTTTCTAGGACTCTAAACCAAGTTTCATGCAACATGAGTACTTATAAGTGTCTCAATGAGCTTTGTACAAGTTTTACGAACTTATGAAACATCTAAAAACGCGTTTCTAGGACTCTAAACCAAGTTTCATGCAACATGAGTGCTTATAAGTGTCTCAATGAGCTTTGTACTAGTTTGAAGAACTTATGAAACATATAACAACGCGGTTTCTAAGACTCTAAACCAATTTTCATGCAACATGAGTGCTTATAAGTGTCTCAATGAGATTTATACTAGTTTGACGAACTTATGAAACATCTAACAACGCGTTTCTAGGACTCTAAACCAAGTTTCATGCAACATGAGTGCTTATAAGTGTCTCAATGAGCTTTTTACTAGTTTGACGAACTTATGAAACATCTAACAACGCGTTTCTAGGACTCTAAACCAAGTTTCATTCAACATGAGTGCTTATAAGTGTCTCAATGAGCTTTGTACAAGTTTTTCGAACTTATGAAACATCTAACAACGCGTTTCTAGGACTCTAAACCAAGTTTCATACAACATGATTGCTTATAAGTGTCTCAATGAGCTTTGTACTAGTTAGACGAACTTATGAAACATCTAACAACGCGTTTCTAGGACTCTAAACCAAGTTGCATGCAACATGAGTGCTTATAAGTGTCTCAATGAGCTTTGTACAAGTTTGACGAACTTATGAAACATCTAACAACGCGTTTCTAGGACTCTAAACCAAGTTTCATGCAACATGAGTGCTTATAAGTGTCTCAATGAGCTTTGTACTAGTTTGACGAACTTATGAAACATTTAACAACGCGTTTCTAGGACTCTAAACCAAGTTTCATGCAACATGAGTGCTTATATGTGTCTCAATGAGCTTTGTACTAGTTTGACGAACTTATGAAATATCTAACAACGCGGTTTCTAAGACTCTAACAAAGTTTCATGCAACATGAGTGCTTATAAGTGTCTCAATGAGCTTTGTACTAGTTTGACAAACTTATTAAACATCTAACAACGCGTTTCTAGGACTCTAAACCAAGTTTCATGCAACATGAGTGCTTATAAGTGTCTCAATGAGCTTTGTACAAGTTTGACGATCATATGAAACAGCTAACACCGCGGTTTCTAGGACTCTAAACCAAGTTTCATGCAACATAAGTGCTTATATGTGTCTCAATGAGCTTTGTACTAGTTTGACGAACTTATGAAACATCTAACAACCCGGTTTCTAGGACTCTAAACCAAGTTTCATTCAACATGAGTGCTTATAAGTGTCTCAATGAGCTTTGTACTAGTTTGGCGAACTTATGAAACATCTAACAACGCGTTTCTAGGACTCTAAACCAAGTTTCATGCAACATGAGTGCTTATAAGTGTCTCAATGAGCTTTGTACTAGTTTGAAGAACTTATGAAACATCTAACAACGCGGTTTCCAAGACTCTAAACCAAGTTTCATGCAACATAAGTGCTTATAAGTGTCTCAATGAGCTTTGTACTAGTTTGACGAACTTATGAAACATTTAACAACTCGTTTCTAGGACTCTAAACCAAGTTTCATGCAACATGAGTGCTTATATGTGTCTCAATGAGCTTTGTACTAGTTTGACGAACTTATGAAACATCTAACAACGCGGTTTCTAGGACTCTAAACCAAGTTTCATTCAACATGAGTGCTTATAAGTGTCTCAATGAGCTTTGTACTAGTTTGACGAACTTATGAAACATATAACAACGCGTTTCTAGGACTCTAAACCAAGTTTCATTCAACATGAGCGCTTATAAGTGTCTCAATGAGGTTTATACTAGTTGAAGAACTTATTAAACATCTAACAACGCGTTTCTAGGACTCTTAACCAAGTTTCATGCAACATGAGTGCTTATAAGTGTCTCAATGAGCTTTGTACTAGTTTGACGAACTTATGAAACATCTAACAACGCGTTTCTAGGACTCTAAACCGAGTTTCATGCAACATGAGTGCTTATATGTGTCTCAATGAGCTTTGTACTAGTTTGACGAACTTATGAAACATCTAACAGCGCGGTTTCTAAGACTCTAACGAAGTTTCATGCAACATGAGTTCTTATAAGTGTCTCAATGAGCTTTGTACTAGTTTGACGAACTTATGAAACATCTAAGAACTCTTTTCTAGGACTCTAAACCAAGTTTCAAGCAACATGAGTGCTTATAAGTGTCTCAATAAGATTTGTACTAGTTTGACGAACTTATGAAACATCTAACAACGCGTTTCTAGGACTCTAAACCAAGTTTCATGCGACATGAGTGCTTATAAGTGTCTCAATGAGCTTTTTACTAGTTTGACGAACTTATGAAACATCTAACAACGCGTTTCTAGGACTCTAAACAAAGTTTCATTCAACATGAGTGCTTATAAGTGTCTCAATGAGCTTTGTACAAGTTTTACGAACTTATGAAACATCTAACAACGCGTTTCTAGGACTCTAAACCAAGTTTCATACAACATGATTGCTTATAAGTGTCTCAATGAGATTTATACTAGTTTGACGAACTTATGAAACATCTAACAACGCGTTTCTAGGAATCTAAACCAAGTTTCATGCAACATGAGTGTTTATAAGTGTCTCAATGAGCTTTGTACAAGTTTGACGAAATTATGAAACATCTAACAACGCGTTTCTAGGACTCTAAACCAAGTTTCATGCAACATGAGTGCTTATAAGTGTCTCAATGAGCTTTGTACTAGTTATACGAACTTATGAAACATCTAACAACGCGTTTCTAGGACTCTAAACCAAGTTTCATGCAACATGAGTGCTTATATGTGTCTCAATGAGCTTTGTACTAGTTTGACGAACTTATGAAACATCTAACAACGCGGTTTCTAAAACTCTAACGAAGTTTCATGCAACATGAGTCCTTATAAGTGTCTCAATGAGCTTTGTACTAGTTTTACTAACTTATGAAACATCTAACAATGCGTTTCTAGGACTCTAAACCAAGTTTCATGCAACATGAGTACTTATAAGTCAATGAGTTTTGTACTAGTTTGACGAACTTATGAAACATCTAACAACGCGGTTTCTAGGACTCTAAACCAAGTTTCATGCAACATGAGTACTTATAAGTGTCTCAATGAGATTTATACAAGTTTTACGAACTTATGAAACATCTAACAACGCGTTTCTAGGACTCTAAACCAAGTTTCATGCAACATGAGTGCTTATAAGTGTCTCAATGAGCTTTGTACTAGTTTGAAAAACTTATGAAACATCTAACAACGCGTTTCTAGGACTCTAAACCAAGTTTCATGCAACATGAGTGCTTATAAGTGTCTCAATGAGCTTTGTACTAGTTAGACGAACTTATGAAACATCTAACAACGCGTTTCTAGGACTCTAAACCAAGTTTCATGCAACATGAGTGCTTATAAGTGTCTCAATGAGCTATGTACAAGTTTGACGAACTTATGAAACATCTAACAACGCGTTTCTAGGACTCTAAACCAAGTTTCATGCAACATGAGTGCTTATAAGTGTCTCAATGAGCTTTGTACTAGTTTGACGAACTTATGAAACATCTAACAACGCGGTTTCTAAAACTCTAACGAAGTTTCATGCAACATGAGTCCTTATAAGTGTCTCAATGAGCTTTGTACTAGTTTTACTAACTTATGAAACATCTAACAATGCGTTTCTAGGACTCTAAACCAAGTTTCATGCAACATGAGTACTTATAAGTCAATGAGTTTTGTACTAGTTTGACGAACTTATGAAACATCTAACAACGCGGTTTCTAGGACTCTAAACCAAGTTTCATGCAACATGAGTACTTATAAGTGTCTCAATGAGATTTATACAAGTTTTACGAACTTATGAAACATCTAACAACGCGTTTCTAGGACTCTAAACCAAGTTTCATGCAACATGAGTGCTTATAAGTGTCTCAATGAGCTTTGTACTAGTTTGAAGAACTTATGAAACATCTAACAACGCGTTTCTAAGACTCTAAACCAAGTTTCATGCAACATGAGTGCTTACAAGTGTCTCAATGAGCTTTGTACTAGTTTGAAAAACTTATGAAACATCTAACAACGCGTTTCTAGGACTCTAAACCAAGTTTCATGCAACATGAGTGCTTATAAGTGTCTCAATGAGCTTTGTACTAGTTAGACGAACTTATGAAACATCTAACAACGCGTTTCTAGGACTCTAAACCAAGTTTCATGCAACATGAGTGCTTATAAGTGTCTCAATGAGCTTTGTACTAGTTTGACGAACTTATGAAACATCTAACAACGCGGTTTCTAAGACTCTAACGAAGTTTCATGCAACATGAGTCCTTATAAGTGTCTCAATGAGCTTTGTACTAGTTTTACTAAATTATGAAACATCTAACAATGCGTTTCTAGGACTCTAAACTATGTTTCATGCAACATGAGTACTTATAAGTCAATGAGTTTTGTACTAGTTTGACGAACTTATGAAACATCTAACAACGCGGTTTCTAGGACTCTAAACCAAGTTTCATGCAACATGAGTACTTATAAGTGTCTCAATGAGATTTATACAAGTTTTACGAACTTATGAAACATCTAACAACGCGTTTCTAGGACTCTAAACCAAGTTTCATGCAACATGAGTGCTTATAAGTGTCTCAATGAGCTTTGTACTAGTTTGAAGAACTTATGAAACATCTAACAACGCGTTTCTAAGACTCTAAACCAAGTTTCATGCAACATGAGTGCTTATAAGTGTCTCAATGAGCTTTGTACTAGTTTGAAAAACTTATGAAACATCTAACAACGCGTTTCTAGGACTCTAAACCAAGTTTCATGCAACATGAGTGCTTATAAGTGTCTCAATGAGCTTTGTACAAGTTTTACGAACTTATGAAATATCTAACAACGCGGTTTCTAAGACTCTAACAAAGTTTCATGCAACATGAGTGCTTATAAGTGTCTCAATGAGCTTTGTACTAGTTTGACAAACTTATTAATCATCTAACAACGCGTTTCTAGGACTCTAAACCAAGTTTCATGCAACATGAGTGCTTATAAGTGTCTCAATGAGCTTTGTACAAGTTTGACGATCATATGAAACAGCTAACACCGCGGTTTCTAGGACTCTAAACCAAGTTTCATGCAACATAAGTGCTTATATGTGTCTCAATGAGCTTTGTACTAGTTTGACGAACTTATGAAACATCTAACAACGCGGTTTCTAGGACTCTAAACCAAGTTTCATTCAACATGAGTGCTTATAAGTGTCTCAATGAGCTTTGTACTAGTTTGGCGAACTTATGAAACATCTAACAACGCGTTTCTAGGACTCTAAACCAAGTTTCATGCAACATGAGTGCTTATAAGTGTCTCAATGAGCTTTGTACTAGTTTGAAGAACTTATGAAACATCTAACAACGCGGTTTCCAAGACTCTAAACCAAGTTTCATGCAACATAAGTGCTTATAAGTGTCTCAATGAGCTTTGTACTAGTTTGACGAACTTATGAAACATTTAACAACGCGTTTCTAGGACTCTAAACCAAGTTTCATGCAACATGAGTGCTTATATGTGTCTCAATGAGCTTTGTACTAGTTTGACGAACTTATGAAACATCTAACAACGCGGTTTCTAGGACTCTAAACCAAGTTTCATTCAACATGAGTGCTTATAAGTGTCTCAATGAGCTTTGTACTAGTTTGACGAACTTATGAAACATTTAACAACGCGTTTCTAGGACTCTAAACCAAGTTTCATTCAACATGAGCGCTTATAAGTGTCTCAATGAGGTTTATACTAGTTGAAGAACTTATTAAACATCTAACAACGCGTTTCTAGGACTCTTAACCAAGTTTCATGCAACATGAGTGCTTATAAGTGTCTCAATGAGCTTTGTACTAGTTTGACGAATTTATGAAACATCTAACAACGCGTTTCTAGGACTCTAAAACGATTTTCATGCAACATGAGTGCTTATATGTGTCTCAATGAGCTTTGTACTAGTTTGACGAACTTATGAAACATCTAACAACGCGGTTTCTAAGACTCTAACGAAGTTTCATGCAACATGAGTTCTTATAAGTGTCTCAATGAGCTTTGTACTAGTTTGACGAACTTATGAAACATCTAACAATTCGTTTCTAGGACTCTAAACCAAGTTTCATGCAACATGAGTGCTTATAAGTGTCTCAATGAGCTTTGTACTAGTTTGACGAACTTATGAAACATCTAACAACGCGTTTCTAGGACTCTAAACCAAGTTTCATGCGACATGAGTGCTTATAAGTGTCTCAATGAGCTTTTTACTAGTTTGACGAACTTATGAAACATCTAACAACGCGTTTCTAGGACTCTAAACCAAGTTTCATGCGACATGAGTGCTTATAAGTGTCTCAATGAGCTTTTTACTAGTTTGACGAACTTATGAAACATCTAACAACGCGTTTCTAGGACTCTAAACAAAGTTTCATTCAACATGAGTGCTTATAAGTGTCTCAATGAGCTTTGTACAAGTTTTACGAACTTATGAAACATCTAACAACGCGTTTCTAGGACTCTAAACCAAGTTTCATACAACATGATTGCTTATAAGTGTCTCAATGAGCTTTATACTAGTTTAACGAACTTATGAAACATCTAACAACGCGTTTCTAGGACTCTAAACCAAGTTTCATGCAACATGAGTGCTTATATGTGTCTCAATGAGCTTTGTACAAGTTTGACGAAATTATGAAACATCTAACAACGCGTTTCTAGGACTCTAAACCAAGTTTCATGCAACATGAGTGCTTATAAGTGTCTCAATGAGCTTTGTACTAGTTATACGAACTTATGAAACATCTAACAACGCGTTTCTAGGACTCTAAACCAAGTTTCATGCAACATGAGTGCTTATATGTGTCTCAATGAGCTTTGTACTAGTTTGACGAACTTATGAAACATCCAACAACGCGGTTTCTAAGACTCTAACGAAGTTTCATGCAACATGAGTCCTTATAAGTGTCTCAATGAGCTTTGTACTAGTTTTACTAACTTATGAAACATCTAACAATGCGTTTCTAGGACTCTAAACCAAGTTTCATGCAACATGAGTACTTATAAGTCAATGAGTTTTGTACTAGTTTGACGAACTTATGAAACATCTAACAACACGGTTTCTAGGACTCTAAACCAAGTTTCATGCAACATGAGTACTTATAAGTGTCTCAATGAGATTTATACAAGTTTTACGAACTTATGAAACATCTAACAACGCGTTTCTAGGAATCTAAACCAAGTTTCATGCAACATGAGTGCTTATAAGTGTCTCAATGAGCTTTGTACTAGTTTGAAGAACTTATGAAACATCTAACAACGCGTTTCTAAGACTCTAAACCAAGTTTCATGCAACATGAGTGCTTATAAGTGTCTCAATGAGCTTTGTACTAGTTTGAAAAACTTATGAAACATCTAACAACGCGTTTCTAGGACTCTAAACCAAGTTTCATGCAACATGAGTGCTTATAAGTGTCTCAATGAGCTTTGTACTAGTTAGACGAACTTATGAAACATCTAACAATGCGTTTCTAGGACTCTAAACCAAGTTTCATGCAACATGAGTGCTTATAAGTGTCTCAATGAGCTTTGTATTAGTTTGACGAACTTATGAAACATCTAACAACGCGGTTTCTAAGACTCTAACGAAGTTTCATGCAACATGAGTGCTTATAAGTGTCTCAATGAGCTTTGTACTAGTTTGACGAACTTATGAAACATCTAACAACGCGTTTCTAGGACTCTAAACCAAGTTTCATGCAACATGAGTGCTTATAAGTGTCTCAATGACCCTTGTACAAGTTTGACGAACATATGAAACAACTAACAACGCGGTTTCTAGGACTCCAAACCAAGTTTCATGCAACATAAGTGCTTATATGTGTCTCAATGAGCTTTGTACTAGTTTGACGAACTTATGAAACATCTAACAACGCGTTTTCTATGACTCTAAACCAAGTTTCATTCAACATGAGTGCTTATAAGTGTCTCAATGAGCTTTGTACTAGTTTGACGAACTTATGAAACATCTAACAACGCGGTTTCTAGGACTCTAAACCAAGTTTCATTCAACATGAGTGCTTATATGTGTCTCAATGAGCTTTGTACTAGTTTGACGAACTTATGAAATATATAACAACGCGTTTCTAGGACTCTAAACCAAGTTTCATTCAACATGAGCGCTTATAAGTGCCTCAATGAGGTTTATACTAGTTGAAGAACTTATTAAACATCTAACAACGCGTTTCTAGGACTCTTAACCAAGTTTCATGCAACATGAGTGCTTATAAGTGTCTCAATGAGCTTTGTACTAGTTTGACGAACTTATGAAACATCTAACAACGCGTTTCTAGGACTCTAAACCGAGTTTCATGCAACATGAGTGCTTATATGTGTCTCAATGAGCTTTGTACTAGTTTGACGAACTTATGAAACATCTAACAACTCGTTTCTAGGACTCTAAACCAAGTTTCATGCAACATGAGTGCTTATAAGTGTCTCAATAAGATTTGTACTAGTTTGACGAACTTATGAAACATCTAACAACGCGTTTCTAGGACTCTAAACCAAGTTTCATGCGACATGAGTGCTTATAAGTGTCTCAATGAGCTTTTTACTAGTTTGACGAACTTATGAAACATCTAACAACGCGTTTCTAGGACTCTAAACAAAGTTTCATTCAACATGAGTGCTTATAAGTGTCTCAATTCTTTGTACAAGTTTTACGAACTTATGAAACATCTAACAACGCGTTTCTAGGACTCTAAACCATGTTTCATACAACATGATTGCTTATAAGTGTCTCAATGAGCTTTATACTAGTTTGACGAACTTATGAAACATCTAACAACGCGTTTCTAGGACTCTAAACCAAGTTTCATGCAACATGAGTGTTTATAAGTGTCTCAATGAGCTTTGTACAAGTTTGACGAAATTATGAAACATCTAACAACGCGTTTCTAGGACTCTAAACCAAGTTTCATGGAACATGAGTGCTTATAAGTGTCTCAATGAGCTTTGTACTAGTTATACGAACTTATGAAACATCTAACAACACGTTTCTAGGACTCTAAACCAAGTTTCATGCAACATGAGTGCTTATATGTGTCTCAATGAGCTTTGTACTAGTTTGACGAACTTATGAAACATCTAACAACGCGGTTTCTAAGACTCTAACGAAGTTTCATGCAACATGAGTCCTTATAAATGTCTCAATGAGATTTGTACTAGTTTTACTAACTTATGAAACATCTAACAATGCGTTTCTAGGACTCTAAACCAAGTTTCATGCATCATGAGTACTTATAAGTCAATGAGTTTTGTACTAGTTTGACGAACTTATGAAACATCTAACAACGCGGTTTCTAGGACTCTAAACCAAGTTTCATGCAACATGAGTACTTATAAGTGTCTCAATGAGATTTATACAAGTTTTACGAACTTATGAAACATCTAACAACGCGTTTCTAGGACTCTAAACCAAGTTTCATGCAACATGAGTGCTTATAAGTGTCTCAATGAGCTTTGTACTAGTTTGAAGAACTTATGAAACATCTAACAACGCGTTTCTAAGACTCTAAACCAAGTTTCATGCAACATGAGTGCTTATAAGTGTCTCAATGAGCTTTGTACTAGTTTGAAAAACTTATGAAACATCTAACAACACGTTTCTAGGACTCTAAACCAAGTTTCATGCAACATGAGTGCTTATAAGTGTCTCAATGAGCTTTGTACTAGTTAGACGAACTTATGAAACATCTAACAACGCGTTTCTAGGACTCTAAACCAAGTTTCATGCAACATGAGTGCTTATAAGTGTCTCAATGAGCTATGTACAAGTTTGACGAACTTATGAAACATCTAACAACGCGTTTCTAGGACTCTAAACCAAGTTTCATGCAACATGAGTGCTTATAAGTGTCTCAATGAGCTTTGTACTAGTTTGACGAACTTATGAAACATTTAACAACGCGTTTCTAGGACTCTAAACCAAGTTTCATGCAACATGAGTGCTTATATGTGTCTCAATGAGCTTTGTATTAGTTTGACGAACTTATGAAACATCTAACAACGCGGTTTCTAAGACTCTAACGAAG
Organism: Cochlearia excelsa; assembly: GCA_963556525.1. NCBI lineage: Eukaryota > Viridiplantae > Streptophyta > Magnoliopsida > Brassicales > Brassicaceae > Cochlearia > Cochlearia excelsa. The sequence goes on along the minus strand of OY748327.1, from coordinate 28,098,527 downwards.
TTTCATGCAACATGAGTGCTTATAGGTGTCTCAATGAGCTTTGTACTAGTTTGACGAACTTATGAAACATCTAACAACGCGGTTTCTAAGACTCTAAACCAAGTTTCATGCAACATGAGTGCTTATAAGTGTCTCAATGAGCTTTGTACTAGTTTGACGAACTTATGAAACATCTAACAACGCGGTTTCTAAGACTCTAACGAAGTTTCATGCAACATGAGTGCTTATAAGTGTCTCAATGAGCTTTGTACTAGTTTGACAAACTTATGAAACATCTAACAACACGTTTCTAGGACTCTAAAACAAGTTTCATGCAACATGAGTGCTTTTAAGTGTCTCAATGAGCTTTGTACAAGTTTGACGAACATATGAAACAGCTAACAACGCGGTTTCTAGGACTCTAAACCAAGTTTCATTCAACATGAGTGCTTATAAGTGTCTCAATGAGGTTTATACTAGTTGAAGAACTTATTAAACATCTAATAACGCGTTTCTAGGACTCTTAACCAAGTTTCATGCAACATGAGTGCTTATAAGTGTCTCAATGAGCTTTGTACTAGTTTGACGAACTTATGAAACATCTAACAACGCGTTTCTAGGACTCTAAACCGAGTTTCATGCAACATGAGTGCTTATATGTGTCTCAATGAGCTTTGTACTAGTTTGACGAACTTATGAAACATCTAACAACGCGGTTTCTAAGACTCTAACAAAGTTTCATGCAACATGAGTTCTTATAAGTGTCTCAATGAGCTTTGTACTAGTTTGACGAACTTATGAAACATCTAACAACTCGTTTCTAGGACTCTAATCCAAGTTTCATGCAACATGAGTGCTTATAATTGTCTCAATAAGATTTGTACTAGTTTGACGAACTTATGAAACATCTAACAACGCGTTTCTAGGACTCTAAACCAAGTTTCATGCAACATGAGTGCTTATAAGTGTCTCAATGAGCTTTTTACTAGTTTGACGAACTTATGAAACATCTAACAACGCGTTTCTAGGACTCTAAACCAAGTTTCATACAACATGATTGCTTATAAGTGTCTGAATGAGCTTTGTACTAGTTTGACGAATTTATGAAACATCTACCAACGCGTTTCTAGGACTCTAAACCAAGTTTCATGCAACATGAGTGTTTATAAGTGTCTCAATGAGCTTTGTACAAGTTTGACGAAATTATGAAACATCTAACAACGCGTTTCTAGGACTCTAAACCAAGTTTCATGCAACATGAGTGCTTATAAGTGTCTCAATGAGCTTTGTACTAGTTATACGAACTTATGAAACATCTAACAACGCGTTTCTAGGACTCTAAACCAAGTTTCATGCAACATGAGTGCTTATATGTGTCTCAATGAGCTTTGTACTAGTTTGACGAACTTATGAAACATCTAACAACACGGTTTCTAAGACTCTAACGAAGTTTCATGCAACATGAGTCCTTATAAGTGTCTCAATGAGCTTTGTACTAGTTTGACGAACTTATGAAACATCTAACAACGCGGTTTCTAGGACTCTAAACCAAGTTTCATGCAACATGAGTACTTATAAGTGTCTCAATGAGATTTATACAAGTTTTACGAACTTATGAAACATCTAACAACGCGTTGCTAGGACTCTAAACCAAGTTTCATGCAACATGAGTGCTTATAAGTGTCTCAATGAGCTTTGTACTAGTTTGAAGAACTTATGAAACATCTAACAACGCGTTTCTAAGACTCTAAACCAAGTTTCATGCAACATGAGTGCTTATAAGTGTCTCAATGAGCTTTGTACTAGTTTGAAAAACTTATGAAACATCTAACAACGCGTTTCTAGGACTCTAAACCAAGTTTCATGCAACATGAGTGCTTATAAGTGTCTCAATGAGCTTTGTAATGTTGCATGAAACTTGGTTTAGAGTCCTAGAAACGAGTTGTTAGATGTTTCATCAGTTCGTCAAACTTGTACAAAGCTCATTGAGACACATATAAGCACTCATGTTGCATGAAACTTGGTTTAGAGTCCTAGAAACCGCGTAGTTAGACGTTTCATAAGTTCGTCAAACTTGTACAAAGCTCATTGAGACAATTATAAGCACTCATGTTGCATAAAACTTGGTTTAGAGTCCTAGAAACGCTATGTTAGATGTTTCATAAGTTCGTCGAACTTGTACAAAGCTCATTGAGATACTTATAAGAACTCATGTTGCATGACCCTTCGTTTAGAGTCTTAGAAACCGCGTTTTAGATGCTTCATAAGTTCATCAAACTTGTCCAAAGCTCATTGAGACACTTATAAGCACTCATGTTGCATAAAACTTGGTTTAGAGTCCTAGAAACGCGTTGTTAGATGTTTCATAAGTTCGTCAAACGAGTACAAAGGTCATTGAGACACTTATAAGCACTCATGTTGCATGAAACTTAGTTTAGAGTCCTAGAAAACGCGTTGTTAGATGTTTCATAAGTTTCTCAAACTTGTACAACGCTCATTGAGACACTTATAAGCACTCATGTTGCATGAAACTTGGTTTAGAGTCCTAGAAACCGCGTTGTAAGATGTTTCATAAGTTCGTCAAACTAGTACAAAGCTCATTGAGACACTTATAAGCACTCATTTTGCATGAAACTTGGTTTAGAGTCCTAGAAATTGCGTTGTTAGATGTTTCATAAGTTCGTCAAACTAGAACAAAGCTCATTGAGACACTTATAAGCACTCATGTTGCATGAAACTTGGTTTAGATTCCTAGAAACGCGTTGTTAGATGTTTCATAAGTTCGTCAAAGTAGTACAAAGCTCATTGAGACACTTATAAGCACTCATGTTGAATGAAACTTGGTTTAGAGTCCAAGAAACGCGTTGTTAGATGTTTCATAAGTTCGTAAAACTTGTACAAAGCTCATTGAGACACTTATAAACACTCATGTTGCATGAAACTTGGTTTAGAGTCCTAGAAACGCATTGTTAGTCGTTTCATAAGTTCGTCAAACTAGTACAAAGCTCATTGAGACACTTAAAAGCACTCATGTTGCATGAAACTTGGTTTAGATTCCTAGAAACGAGTTGTTAGACATTTCATAAGTTCGTAAAACTTGTACAAAGCTCATTGAGATACTTGTAAGCACTCATGCTGAATGAAACTTTGTTTAGAGTCCTAGAAACGCATTGTTAGATGTTTCATAAGTTCGTCAAACTAGTAAAAAGCTCATTGAGACACTTATAAGCACTCATGTTGTATGAAACTTGGTTTAGAGTCCTAGAAATGCATTGTTAAATGTTTCATAAGTTCGTCAAACTAGTACAAAGCTCATTGAGACACTTATAAGCACTCATGTTGCAAGAAACTTGGTTTAGAGTCCTAGAAACGCGTTGTTAGATGTTTCATAAGTTCGTCAAACTTTTACAAAGCTCATTGAGACACTTATAAGCACTCATGTTGTATGAAACTTGGTTTAGAGTCCTAGAAACCGCGTTGTTAGATGTTTCATAAGTTCGTCAATCTTGTACAAAGCTCATTGAGACGCTTATAAGCACTCATGTTGCATGAAACTTGGTTTAGAGTCCTAGAAACCGCGTTGTTAGATGTTTCATAAGTTCGTCAAACTAGTACAAATCTCATTGAGATACTTATAAGCACTCATGTTGCATGAAACTTCGTTTAGAATCTTAGAAACCGCGTTGTTAGATGTTTCATAAGTTCTTCAGACTAGTACAAAGCTCATTGAGACACTTATAAGAACTCATGTTGCATGAAACTTGGTTTAGAGTCCTAGAAACGAGTTGTTAGATGTTTCATAAGTTCGTCAAACTAGTACAAAGCTCATTGATACACTTATAAGCACTCATGTTGCATGAAACTTGGTTTAAAGTCCTAGAAACGAGTTGTTAGATGTTTCATCAGTTCGTCAAACTTGTACAAAGCTCATTGAGACACATATAAGCACTCATGTTGCATGAAACTTGGTTTAGAGTCCTAGAAACCGCGTAATTAGACGTTTCATAAGTTCGTCAAACTTGTACAAAGCTCATTGAGACAATTATAAGCACTCATGTTGCATAAAACTTGGTTTAGAGTCCTAGAAACGCCATGTTAGATGTTTCATAAGTTCGTCGAACTTGTACAAAGCTCATTGAGATACTTATAAGAACTCATGTTGCATGACCCTTCGTTTAGAGTCTTAGAAACCGCGTTTTAGACGCTTCATAAGTTCGTCAAACTTGTCCAAAGCTCATTGAGACACTTATAAGCACTCATGTTGCATAAAACTTGGTTTAGAGTCCTAGAAACGCGTTGTTAGATGTTTCATAAGTTTGTCAAACGAGTACAAAGGTCATTGAGACACTTATAAGCACTCATGTTGCATGAAACTTAGTTTAGAGTCCTAGAAAACGCGTTGTTAGATGTTTCATAAGTTTCTCAAACTTGTACAACGCTCATTGAGACACTTATAAGCACTCATGTTGCATGAAACTTGGTTTAGAGTCCTAGAAACCGCGTTGTAAGATGTTTCATAAGTTCGTCAAACTAGTACAAAGCCCATTGAGACACTTATGAGCACTCATTTTGCATGAAACTTGGTTTAGAGTCCTAGAAATTGCGTTGTTAGATGTTTCATAAGTTCGTCAAACTAGAACAAAGCTCATTGAGACACTTATAAACACTCATGTTGCATGAAACTTGGTTTAGATTCCTAGAAACGCGTTGTTAGATGTTTCATAAGTTCGTCAAAGTAGTACAAAGCCCATTGAGACACTTATAAGCACTCATGTTGAATGAAACTTGGTTTAAAGTCCAAGAAACGCGTTGTTAGATGTTTCATAAGTTCGTAAAACTTGTTCAAAGCTCATTGAGACACTTATAAACACTCATGTTGCATGAAACTTGGTTTAGAGTCCTAGAAACGCATTGTTAGACGTTTCATAATTTCTTCAAACTAGTACAAAGCTCATTGAGACACTTAAAAGCACTCATGTTGCATGAAACTTGGTTTAGATTCCTAGAAACGAGTTGTTAGACATTTCATAAGTTCGTAAAACTTGTACAAAGCTCATTGAGATACTTGTAAGCACTCATGCTGAATGAAACTTTGTTTAGAGTCCTAGAAACGCATTGTTAGATGTTTCATAAGTTCGTCAAACTAGTAAAAAGCTCATTGAGACACTTATAAGCACTCATGTTGCATGAAACTTGGTTTAGATTCCTAGAAACGCGTTGTTAGATGTTTCATAAGTTCGTCAAAGTAGTACAAAGCTCATTGAGACACTTATAAGCACTCATGTTGAATGAAACTTGGTTTAAAGTCCAAGAAACGCGTTGGTAGATGTTTCATAAGTTCGTAAAACTTGTTCAAAGCTCATTGAGACACTTATAAACACTCATGTTGCATGAAACTTGGTTTAGAGTCCTAGAAACGCATTGTTAGACGTTTCATAATTTCTTCAAACTAGTACAAAGCTCATTGAGACACTTAAAAGCACTCATGTTGCATGAAACTTGGTTTAGATTCCTAGAAACGAGTTGTTAGACATTTCATAAGTTCGTAAAACTTGTACAAAGCTCATTGAGACACTTATAAGCACTCATGTTTCATGAAACTTGGTTTAGAGTCCTAGAAACGCGTTGTTAGATGTTTCATAAGTTCGTCAAACTTTTACAAAGCTCATTGAGACACTTATAAGCACTCATGTTGTATGAAACTTGGTTTAGAGTCCTAGAAACCGCGTTGTTAGATGTTTCATAAGTTCGTCAATCTTGTACAAAGCTCATTGAGACGCTTATAAGCACTCATGTTGCATGAAACTTGGTTTAGATTCCTAGAAACCGCGTTGTTAGATGTTTCATAAGTTCGTCGAACTTGTACAAAGCTCATTGAGATACTTATAAGAACTCATGTTGCATGACCCTTCGTTTAGAGTCTTAGAAACCGCGTTTTAGATGCTTCATAAGTTCATCAAACTTGTCCAAAGCTCATTGAGACACTTATAAGCACTCATGTTGCATAAAACTTGGTTTAGAGTCCTAGAAACCGCGTTGTTAGATGTTTCATAAGGTCGTCAAACTTGTACAAAGCTCATTGAGACACTTATAAGTACTCATGTTGCATGAAACTTGGTTTAGAGTCCTAGAAACGCGTTGTTAGATGTTTCATAAGTTCGTCAAACCATTACAAAGCTCATTGAGACACTTATAAGCACTCATGTTGCATGAAACTTCGTTTAGAGTCCTAGAAACCGCGTTGTTAGATGTTTCATAAGTTCGTCAAACTAGTACAAAGCTCATTGAGACACATATAAGCACTTATGTTGCATGAAACTTGGTTTAGAGTCCTAGAAACCGCGTTGTTAGTTGTTTCATATGTTCGTCAAACTTGTACAAAGCTCATTGAGACACTTATAAGCACTCATGTTGCATGAAACTTGGTTTAGAGTCCTAGAAACGCGTTGTTAGACGTTTCATAAGTTCGTCAAACTAGTACAAAGCTCATTGAGACACTTATAAGCACTCATGTTGCGTTAAACTTGGTTTAGAGTCCTAGAAACGCGTTGTTAGATGTTTCATAAGTTCGTCAAACTTGTACAAAGCCCATTGAGACATTTATAAGCACTCATGTTGTATGAAACTTGGTTTAGAGTCCTAGAAACCGCGTTGTTAGATGTTTCATAAGTTCGTCAAACTAGTACAAAGCTCGTTGAGACACTTATAAGCACTCATGTTGCATGAAACTTCGTTTAGAATCTTAGAAACCGCGTTGTTAGATGTTTCATAAGTTTGTCAAACTAGTACAAAGCTCATTGAGACACTTATAAGCACTCATGTTGCGTTAAACTTGGTTTAGAGTCCTAGAAACGCGTTGTTAGATGTTTCATAAGTTCGTCAAACTTGTACAAATCCCCATTGAGACACATATAAGCACTCATGTTGTATGAAACTTGGTTTAGAGTCCTAGAAACCGCGTTGTTAGATGTTTCATAAGTTCGTCAAACTAGTACAAAGCTCATTGAGACACTTATAAGCACTCATGTTGCATGAAACTTCGTTTAGAATCTTAGAAATCGCGTTGTTAGATGTTTCATAAGTTCGTAAAACTTGTACAAAGCTCATTGAGACACTTTTAAGTACTCATGTTGCATGAAACTTGGTTTAGAGTCCTAGAAACCGCGTTGTTAGATGTTTCATAAGTTCGTCAAACTAGTACAAAGCTCATTAACTTATAAGTACTCATGTTGCATGAAACTTGGTTTAGAGTCCTAGAAACGCGTTGTTAGATGTTTCATAAGTTCGTCAAACTCGTACAAAGCTCATTGAGACACATATAAGAACTCATGTTGCATGAAACTTTGTTTAGAGTCCTAGAAACGCGTTGTTAGATGTTTCATAAGTTCGTCAAAGTAGTACAAAGCTCATTGAGACACTTATAAGCACTCATATTGAATGAAACTTGGTTTAGAGTCCAAGAAACGCGTTGTTAGATGTTTCATAAGTTCGTAAAACTTGTACAAAGCTCATTGAGACACTTATATGTTGGAATTTAAGAGAGTATAGAAGAGATTGTAGAGAATAAGTGTTTGGGAGATTAGGAGAATGAGAGATTAGGAGCAAAGCTATTAGCTTGGTCCTTGAGAGATTAGTGTGTAGTATGTGTGTGTGGGAGATTTCGGTTCTAGATAGAATAAGAACAAGAACAAGAGAGAGTATTATTTTGTATTGGAGAAGAGAGCTTGAAGCTCCTTAGAGATTACAATGTCGACCACAAGGTATTTATAGAGGATAACAATGGCTTGTAGCCTATTAGGTATAAGAGAGAGAGAGAGAAAGCCTTGGGTCTTGACTTAATTTGAATTCAAACCAAGGCTTGGGTGGCGTGTAGGAGACAAGGCTGTGACTAGTCACTATCCAAGACCACATTTGGTTTTGTGTAAAGCCTTCCAATTCTGCACTGTCGCTATCCGTCTCGGTCTTGCTTCCGGTTTGTGCCTATAGTCTTGTAATGACTATATCTCTCAATGGTTAGCTCCTTTCAACATGATTCCTTCTTCAAACCTTCTTGTCTTGATCTCCTCTTTGTAACCGTTACCATATTAAGGGTAACCGTGTTGCTTCCTTATACTCTTAACTCATAACCCTTCTTGTCTTAGCCTTGTTGCACAAGCCTCTTTGGTATTTCGACCTAATGCCCTTTTTGGGTTAACCATTAGTCTCAATACTCCCCCTCAAGCTTAGCATTGTGGAACGCTAAGATTGGACATTGACCAACAAACCTCATTAAAACCTTGGTGAGTAAACCACATGGGAAAAACCTCACCGAAGGAAAAAGAGTGTAAGTTAGTTCAATGAGGGGTCTTGATCATCTAGGCCATAAGTCTTCTTGACTTGGCCGGAGCTCCCCCAAAGATAGAACCGGTCTTGATCTTGCCTTTGCCGTGTTCTTCTTTGTGGTTTCTTGGATACTCAGCACTTCTCTTGTCTTGGTGGTGAGTTCTTTGATTCTTGATTTGGTCTTCACGGTTTGTTCTTCACAAACTTTGATGTGAGACTTTGAGCCGAACATGAACATGATGACTCCCTTTCCTTCTCTTTGCTTCTTCTTTGAACTTCCTTCTTATCTTTGGTCTCTTACTCCTTTGAACCTTCAAAGATTCAAGTGAATTTAGACTTTAGATTAAGCATTATTATTCGAATTAGTTCTAGTTTTATGATTCTAAATAAGAAGCTAAGAGAGGGATTAGGGACATCCTTTAGTTCGTAGTGGAATGACTTGTCCTTGTAGCCGCATCTAGGTTTTGAGCTTTGGCTTCTTCTTGAAGTCTTTGCTTTCTTCTTTGTGCGGTTGGAACAAGGATTTGTCGGAGTATTTTGGCTTATCTATTGATAGATGCATAAGCCGAGAAACAAGATTAGGCCTTGCAATTGGTAGTTGCTTTGGCCGATAGTGAGTAGAGCCGATTGGTCATGTTGATTCATCGGTCTCTTTCTAGGACATGAATGGCTCGGTTTAGTCTTTGCCATGTACTTGGCCGAGCCTAGTGTTGATGATGATGAAGGTCTTGCTTCTTGTAGAGGCTTGACCGAACGATGATGATAAGATGGTTTGGCCTTCTCCTTTGTAAGGATTTGGCCGAGAGTGAATTGGTTTGGCGTCTTGGGAGATGCTTTAACCGGAGAATGGTGACCTTGTCTTTGCTACGGACTTTGGTCAAGTGATGGTCTTTGTCTTTGCTAGGGACTTGACCGAATATTAGGTGGATTGACTCGGCTTTGTCTTGTGAATACTTGGCCGAGATGTAACAATGATTGGTGACCCCTGCCTTTGCTAGGGACTTTGGTCAAGAGATGGTCTTTGTCTTTGCCAAGGACTTGACCGGTTGATGATGGTCTTTGTCTTGTTAAGGACTTGACCGAAGATTAATGGGTTGCCTCGGCTTTGTCTTGTGAATACTTGGCCGAGATGTAACTTGATGGCTTTAGCTCTTTGCTAGATGCTTTTGGCCACAATGATGATAGTGATTGGCTTCCATTTGATCATGATGAGATGTGTGTTCTAACACTTCTTCTCCCCCCATCTTGATTAATCATGGAAGTAAATGAACTCTCCTCCTTTCTCGGCTTTGTTCTTCACAAGCTTCTTTGAGAAAGAGGTTTCTCATCTTTTCCTTTTGGACACCATTCATGGTTCTTTCATTCTTCTCTTTACTTCTTTTCTCTTTAGCACTTCTTTGTCATCTCTTTATGCTTAGGGTCTTTCATGATGATCTCTTTTAGTCTTTAGAAATGATGATCCTACATCATACCAAAGACAAAATTTATTTAGTTTCATGACTAACCGGCACAAGATAATAACTCTTAACATTTCACAAACTATTGATCAACCATTCACAAGTACAAGCAAGAATACATGGGAGGATTTAAGACATTAGTTCAATATGTTCCCTAAGCCTTTTTAATAAATCCGAGAGTATTATGCATCTTGACAAGTTCTAGTTTTAGTCTTATAGTTTTGAAATTGACAATCCACTTTAACTAATGATCTAAGGCATATATATTTATAATGAAGCAAAAGGATTACTTAAATTAGTATCTAACAATATAAGTAAAGAGAGTAAAGAGTTTTAGAAATGGCCCTTTTTATAGTTCCTTGGATAGATGGTCGTAAGGAGAAGTCATTGTACTCTTTAGAGCATCTTAACCGATTAGTCTATCATAGAGTTTATGGCTTCCCTTATAAGGATTCTCCATTGTTTATTACCTACACATAAGTAAGGATTAGCCACAAGAGAGTTTTGAATATGGCTCCTTGCCATTTAGACTTTAAAGGGACCATGGTCTTAAGAGCACAAAGGCGGACCATGATCTTAGAAACACACAAACAAGATTCATTGTAACTTGAATGCTTTCATAGCTAGTTACTCATCTTGTATCATAAACTTAGATGCCTATAGGCGGTTTATGACATAAAACATAGATCATCATTCCAATTTTATCTTATGTAGATGTTAAAGTAATGAATCATTTCCCCATAAGTCCAAAATTGGATTCATCATGACCTTTAAAGTATCACCTTTTAAGTAGTCATGGATCTCTTTTAAACTTATGTTAGCCGAGGTTTTGAAGGATTCATCAAGCTCTTGGTGTTCATAACACTTAATAAGCTCGGTTCACTTCCCAAGTCTCAAATCACTTCACTAAACAAAGACTAGTGATTTAAGACTTTAGCAAGAGACAAGACTTGGATATTATAGTGGGGTATGAAGAGGATAAAGAGTATAGAGTTTACAACCGATTCCTTAATGATCTAAAGATCTTTAGGACTCAAGATTAACTACTAATCTATTTATCTCCCTCTTGTGTTTCCACTTACACAACCGCCACTACTCATCTTCATCGTCTTGGAGATTTAAATTCGGACCAAATGAGCATATGTTCTTTAAAACTTTTGAAAAACATCATATGCTCAAAACATGCTTTTAAACCGAAACTTTGTGGTATGGGATTCATCAAATGCTCTTTTAGAAGCCATGATTCTCATCCATTAGTCTTGGGTTAGACAATGACCTTAAAGAACAATACAACCAAAACTATCATGTAGCTAGATCTTGTTGATTTATGCTAACAATGATTGTATTTTGATTGTCTTGTTCTTACCAAGGAAATTGGATTCAACATGTCCTTTACTCACTAAGAGTTAAGCGGATCATGGTTCACTTTCCAAAGGTCTTGTTTAAAGCATAAAACAAAAGGAAAGAGTTTTGGATTCAACAAGTTGTTTTTGCCTTATAAGAAAAACACCAAGGTTCACTTACCCTTTTAGCTCTCAAGATTCAAGCTTTGAGCTTTGATATCTTGGTCCTTGCCTAATGCCAAAGTTAAATGATACTTGGATTCATCAAGGTTCCTTTATACTCACAAGAGTGAGGAATCCATGGTTCTCTATCTTTAACTTTCAGCCATCCATAGACTTTTAAAGATACAACATAATCATAACCTTGTTTTTAAACATGTAGCTAGATCTTAAAGATCCAATCTTTCCATGAACCGATTATGATTAATGTGTTCTTAGAAAGGTTTTACCAAGATCTATGAATCTATACTATATGATAAAGAAGGGAGTTTGGATTCAACATGTTATTGTTCTCAAAAGAGACAATACACAAGGATCTCTTACTCTTTTAGCTCACAAGTTCCAAGCTTTGATGCTTTGGATACTTGTTCATAGCCTAAGTGCCTAAGTTAGAAGATTCTTGGATTCATCAAGGTTCCTTAAACTCATATAAGTAAGAAATCCATGGTTCTCAATCTCTAACTTTCGGCCTAGACAAAGATCTTAAAGAACAACACAACCAAAAACATCATGTAGCTAGATTTTAATCTATGCTCACCATGATTCGGTTTTGATTGGATTGTTCTTGAAAGGAACTTGGATTCAACATGTCTCTTCACTCATTTAAGAGAGAAAGAGGTCATGGTTCTCTTCCTAAGAGGAGCATTGATTCACCAAGACCTTAAGTGTTTTACCACATGGATCTTGGTCATTCTTTTCCTCCTCTAGATCTTTGTGTTTATAAGAAGAAATAAGAGGGTGCGGAATTAAAACTAAAGGAGAGGAGCATATGCTCTGATACCATGTTGGAATTTAAGAGAGTATAGAAGAGATTGTAGAGAATAAGTGTTTGGGAGATTAGGAGAATGAGAGATTAGGAGCAAAGCTATTAGCTTGGTCCTTGAGAGATTAGTGTGTAGTATGTGTGTGTGGGAGATTTCGGTTCTAGATAGAATAAGAACAAGAACAAGAGAGAGTATTATTTTGTATTGGAGAAGAGAGCTTGAAGCTCCTTAGAGATTACAATGTCGACCACAAGGTATTTATAGAGGATAACAATGGCTTGTAGCCTATTAGGTATAAGGGAGAGAGAGAGAGAAAGCCTTGGGTCTTGACTTAATTTGAATTCAAACCAAGGCTTGGGTGGCGTGTAGGAGACAAGGCTGTGACTAGTCACTATCCAAGACCACATTTGGTTTTGTGTAAAGCCTTCCAATTCTGCACTGTCGCTATCCGTCTCGGTCTTGCTTCCGGTTTGTGCCTATAGTCTTGTAATGACTATATCTCTCAATGGTTAGCTCCTTTCAACATGATTCCTTCTTCAAACCTTCTTGTCTTGATCTCCTCTTTGTAACCGTTACCATATTAAGGGTAACCGTGTTGCTTCCTTATACTCTTAACTCATAACCCTTCTTGTCTTAGCCTTGTTGCACAAGCCTCTTTGGTATTTCGACCTAATGCCCTTTTTGGGTTAACCATTAGTCTCAATATTATAAACACTCATGTTGCATGAAACTTGGTTTAGAGTCCTAGAAACGCATTGTTAGACGTTTCATAAGTTCGTCAAACTAGTACAAAGCTCATTGAGACACTTAAAAGCACTCATGTTGCATGAAACTTGGTTTAGATTCCAAGAAACGAGTTGTTAGACATTTCATAAGTTCGTAAAACTTGTACAAAGCTCATTGAGATACTTGTAAGCACTCATGCTGAATGAAACTTTGTTTAGAGTCCTAGAAACGCGTTGTTAGATGTTTCATAAGTTCGTCAAACTAGTACAAAGCTCATTGAGACACTTATAAGCACTCATGTTGTATGAAATTTGGTTTAGAGTCCTAGAAATGCATTGTTAAATGTTTCATAAGTTCGTCAAACTAGTACAAAGCTCATTGAGACACTTATCAGCACTCATGTTGCATGAAACTTGGTTTAGAGTCCTAGAAACGCGTTGTTAGATGTTTCATAAGTTCTTCAAACTTGTACAAAGCTCATTGAGACACTTATAAGCACTCATGTTGTATGAAACTTGGTTTAGAGTCCTAGAAACCGCGTTGTTAGATGTTTCATAAGTTCGTCAATCTTGTACAAAGCTCATTGAGACGCTTATAAGCACTCATGTTGCATGAAACTTGGTTTAGAGTCCTAGAAACTGTGTTGTTAGATGTTTCATAAGGTCGTCAAACTTGTACAAAGCTCATTGAGACACTTATAAGTACTCATGTTGCATGAAACTTGGTTTAGAGTCTTAGAAACCGCGTTGTTAGATGTTTCATAAGTACAAAGCTCATTGAGACACTTATAAGCATTCATGTTGCATGAAACTTGGTTTAGAATCCTAGAAACGCGTTGTTAAACGTTTCATAAATTCGTAAAACTAGTAAAAAGCTCATTGAGACACTTATAAGCACTCATGTTGCATGAAACTTGGTTTAGATTCCTAGAAACGCGTTGTTAGATGTTTCATAAGTTCGTCAAACTAGTACAAATCTCATTGAGACACTTATAAGCACTCATGTTGCATGAAACTTGGTTTAGAGTCTTAGAAACCGCGTTGTTAGATGTTTCATAAGTTCTTCAAACTAGTACAAAGCTCATTGAGAAACTTATAAGCACTCATGTTGCATGAAACTTGGCTTAGAGTCCTATAAACCGCGTTGTTAGAAGTTTCATAAGTTCGTCAAACTAGTACAAAGCTCATTGACTTATAAGTACTCATGTTGCATGAAACTTGGTATAGAGTCCTAGAAACGCGTTGTTAGATATTTCATAAGTTTGTCAAACTAGTACAAAGCTCATTGAGACACTTATAAGCACTCATGTTGCATGAAACTTCGTTAGAGTCTTAGAAACTGCGTTGTTAGATGTTTCATAAGTTCTTCAAACTAGTACAAAGCTCATTGAGACACTTATAAGCACTCATGTTGTATGAAACTTGGTTTAGAGTCCTAGAAACCGCGTTGTTAAATGTTTCATAAGTTCGTCAAACTAGTACAAAGCTCATGGAGACACTTATAAGCACTCATGTTGAACGGAACTTGGTTTAGAGTCCTAGAAACGCGTTGTTAGATGTTTCATAAGTTCGTCAAACTTGTACAAAGCTCATTTAGACACTTATAAGCATTCATGTTGCATGAAACTTGGTTTAGAGTCCTAGAAACGCGTTGTTCAATGTTTCATAAGTTTGTCAAACTAGTACAAAGCTCATTGAGACACTTATAAGCACTCATGTTGCATGAAACTTGGTTTAGAGTCCTAGAAACGTGTTGTTAGATGTTTCATAAGTTTTTCAAACTTGTACAAAGCTCATTGAGACACTTATAAGCACTCATGTTGCATGAAACTTGGTTAAGAGTCTTAGAAATCGCGTTGTTAGATGTTTCATAAGTTCGTCAAACCAGTACAAAGCTCATTGAGACATTTATAAGCACTCATGTTGCATGAAACTTGGTGTAGAGTCCTAGAAACGCGTTGTTAGATGTTTCATAAGTTCGTCAAACTTGTACAAAGCTCATTGAGACACTTATAAGCACTCATGTTGCATGAAACTTGGTTTAGAGTCCTAGAAACGCGTTGTTAGATGTTTCATAAGTTCGTCAAACTAGTAAAAAGCTCATCGAGACACTTATAAGCACTCATGTTGGATGAAACTTTGTTTAGAGTCCTAGAAACGCGTTGTTAAATGTTTCATAAGTTCGTCAAACTTGTACAAAGCTCATTGAGACGCTTATAAGCACTCATGTTGCATGAAACTTGGTTTAGAGTCCTAGAAACCGCGTTGTTAGATGTTTCATAAGTTCGTCAAACTTGTACAAAGCTCATTGAGACACTTATAAGCACTCATGTTGTATGAAACTTGGTTTAGAGTCCTAGAACCCGCGTTGTTAGATGTTTCATATATTCGTCAAACTAGTCAAAAGATCATTGAGACACTTATAAGCACTCATGTTGCGTGAAACTTGGTTTAGAGTCCTAGAAACGCGTTGTTAGATGTTTCATAAATTTGTCAAACTTGTACAAAGCTCATCGAGACACTTATAAGCACTCATGTGGAATGAAACTTGGTTTAGAGTCCTAGAAACGTGTTGTTCGATGTTTCATAAGTTTGTCAAACTAGTACAAAGCTCGTTGAGACACTTATAAGCACTCATGTTGCATGAAACTTGGTTTAGAGTCCTAGAAACGAGTTGTTAGATGTTTCATAAGTTCGTCAAACTAGTACAAAGCTCATTGAGACACTTATAAGCACTCATGTTGAATGAAACTTGGTTTAGAGTCCTAGAAACGCGTTGTTAGATGTTTCATAAGTTCATCAAACTTGTACAAAGCTCATTGAGACACTTATAAACACTCATGTTGCATGAAACATAGTTTAGAGTCCTAGAAACGCGTTGTTAGATGTTTATAAGTTCGTCAAACTAGTAAAAAGCTCATTGAGACACTTATAAGCACTCATGTTGCATGAAACTTGGTTTAGAGTCCTAGAAACGCGTTGTTAGATGTTTCATAAGTTCGTCAAACTTGTACAAAGCTCATTGAGACGCTTATAAGCACTCATGTTGCATGAAACTTGGTTTAGAGTCCTAGAAACCGCGTTGTTAGATGTTTCATAAGTTCGTCAAACTTGTACAAACCTCATTGAGACACTTATAAGCACTCGTGTTGCATGAAACTTCGTTTAGAATCTTAGAAACCGCGTTGTTAGATGTTTCATAAGTTCGTTAAACTAGTACAACGCTCATTGAGACACATATAAGCACTCATGTTGCATGAAACTTGGTTTAGAGTCCTAGAAACCGCGTTGTTAGATGTTTCATAAGTTCGTCAAACTAGTACAAAGCTCATTGAGACACTTATAAGCACTCATGTTGCATGAAACTTTGTTTAGAGTCCTAGAAACGCGTTGTTAGATGTTTCATAAGTTCGTCAAACAAGTACAAAGCTCATTGAGACACTTATAAGCACTCATGTTGCATGAAACTTGGTTTAGAGTCCTAGAAACTGCGTTGTTAGATGTTTCATAATTTCGTCAAACTAGTACAAAGCTCATTAAGACACTTATAAGCACTCATGTTGCATGAAACTTGGTTTAGAGTCCTAGATATTGAGACTAATGGTTAACCCAAAAAGGGCATTAGGTCGAAATACCAAAGAGGCTTGTGCAACAAGGCTAAGACAAGAAGGGTTATGAGTTAAGAGTATAAGGAAGCAACACGGTTACCCTTAATATGGTAACGGTTACAAAGAGGAGATCAAGACAAGAAGGTTTGAAGAAGGAATCATGTTGAAAGGAGCTAACCATTGAGAGATATAGTCATTACAAGACTATAGGCACAAACCGGAAGCAAGACCGAGACGGATAGCGACAGTGCAGAATTGGAAGGCTTTACACAAAACCAAATGTGGTCTTGGATAGTGACTAGTCACAGCCTTGTCTCCTACACGCCACCCAAGCCTTGGTTTGAATTCAAATTAAGTCAAGACCCAAGGCTTTCTCTCTCTCTCTCCCTTATACCTAATAGGCTACAAGCCATTGTTATCCTCTATAAATACCTTGTGGTCGACATTGTAATCTCTAAGGAGCTTCAAGCTCTCTTCTCCAATACAAAATAATACTCTCTCTTGTTCTTGTTCTTATTCTATCTAGAACCGAAATCTCCCACACACACATACTACACACTAATCTCTCAAGGACCAAGCTAATAGCTTTGCTCCTAATCTCTCATTCTCCTAATCTCCCAAACACTTATTCTCTACAATCTCTTCTATACTCTCTTAAATTCCAACATGGTATCAGAGCATATGCTCCTCTCCTTTAGTTTTAATTCCGCACCCTCTTATTTCTTCTTATAAACACAAAGATCTAGAGGAGGAAAAGAATGACCAAGATCCATGTGGTAAAACACTTAAGGTCTTGGTGAATCAATGCTCCTCTTAGGAAGAGAACCATGACCTCTTTCTCTCTTAAATGAGTGAAGAGACATGTTGAATCCAAGTTCCTTTCAAGAACAATCCAATCAAAACCGAATCATGGTGAGCATAGATTAAAATCTAGCTACATGATGTTTTTGGTTGTGTTGTTCTTTAAGATCTTTGTCTAGGCCGAAAGTTAGAGATTGAGAACCATGGATTTCTTACTTATATGAGTTTAAGGAACCTTGATGAATCCAAGAATCTTCTAACTTAGGCACTTAGGCTATGAACAAGTATCCAAAGCATCAAAGCTTGGAACTTGTGAGCTAAAAGAGTAAGAGATCCTTGTGTATTGTCTCTTTTGAGAACAATAACATGTTGAATCCAAACTCCCTTCTTTATCATATAGTATAGATTCATAGATCTTGGTAAAACCTTTCTAAGAACACATTAATCATAATCGGTTCATGGAAAGATTGGATCTTTAAGATCTAGCTACATGTTTAAAAACAAGGTTATGATTATGTTGTATCTTTAAAAGTCTATGGATGGCTGAAAGTTAAAGATAGAGAACCATGGATTCCTCACTCTTGTGAGTATAAAGGAACCTTGATGAATCCAAGTATCATTTAACTTTGGCATTAGGCAAGGACCAAGATATCAAAGCTCAAAGCTTGAATCTTGAGAGCTAAAAGGGTAAGTGAACCTTGGTGTTTTTCTTATAAGGCAAAAACAACTTGTTGAATCCAAAACTCTTTCCTTTTGTTTTATGCTTTAAACAAGACCTTTGGAAAGTGAACCATGATCCGCTTAACTCTTAGTGAGTAAAGGACATGTTGAATCCAATTTCCTTGGTAAGAACAAGACAATCAAAATACAATCATTGTTAGCATAAATCAACAAGATCTAGCTACATGATAGTTTTGGTTGTATTGTTCTTTAAGGTCATTGTCTAACCCAAGACTAATGGATGAGAATCATGGCTTCTAAAAGAGCATTTGATGAATCCCATACCACAAAGTTTCGGTTTAAAAGCATGTTTTGAGCATATGATGTTTTTCAAAAGTTTTAAAGAACATATGCTCATTTGGTCCGAATTTAAATCTCCAAGACGATGAAGATGAGTAGTGGCGGTTGTGTAAGTGGAAACACAAGAGGGAGATAAATAGATTAGTAGTTAATCTTGAGTCCTAAAGATCTTTAGATCATTAAGGAATCGGTTGTAAACTCTATACTCTTTATCCTCTTCATACCCCACTATAATATCCAAGTCTTGTCTCTTGCTAAAGTCTTAAATCACTAGTCTTTGTTTAGTGAAGTGATTTGAGACTTGGGAAGTGAACCGAGCTTATTAAGTGTTATGAACACCAAGAGCTTGATGAATCCTTCAAAACCTCGGCTAACATAAGTTTAAAAGAGATCCATGACTACTTAAAAGGTGATACTTTAAAGGTCATGATGAATCCAATTTTGGACTTATGGGGAAATGATTCATTACTTTAACATCTACATAAGATAAAATTGGAATGATGATCTATGTTTTATGTCATAAACCGCCTATAGGCATCTAAGTTTATGATACAAGATGAGTAACTAGCTATGAAAGCATTCAAGTTACAATGAATCTTGTTTGTGTGTTTCTAAGATCATGGTCCGCCTTTGTGCTCTTAAGACCATGGTCCCTTTAAAGTCTAAATGGCAAGGAGCCATATTCAAAACTCTCTTGTGGCTAATCCTTACTTATGTGTAGGTAATAAACAATGGAGAATCCTTATAAGGGAAGCCATAAACTCTATGATAGACTAATCGGTTAAGATGCTCTAAAGAGTACAATGACTTCTCCTTACGACCATCTATCCAAGGAACTATAAAAAGGGCCATTTCTAAAACTCTTTACTCTCTTTACTTATATTGTTAGATACTAATTTAAGTAATCCTTTTGCTTCATTATAAATATATATGCCTTAGATCATTAGTTAAAGTGGATTGTCAATTTCAAAACTATAAGACTAAAACTAGAACTTGTCAAGATGCATAATACTCTCGGATTTATTAAAAAGGCTTAGGGAACATATTGAACTAATGTCTTAAATCCTCCCATGTATTCTTGCTTGTACTTGTGAATGGTTGATCAATAGTTTGTGAAATGTTAAGAGTTATTATCTTGTGCCGGTTAGTCATGAAACTAAATAAATTTTGTCTTTGGTATGATGTAGGATCATCATTTCTAAAGACTAAAAGAGATCATCATGAAAGACCCTAAGCATAAAGAGATGACAAAGAAGTGCTAAAGAGAAAAGAAGTAAAGAGAAGAATGAAAGAACCATGAATGGTGTCCAAAAGGAAAAGATGAGAAACCTCTTTCTCAAAGAAGCTTGTGAAGAACAAAGCCGAGAAAGGAGGAGAGTTCATTTACTTCCATGATTAATCAAGATGGGGGGAGAAGAAGTGTTAGAACACACATCTCATCATGATCAAATGGAAGCCAATCACTATCATCATTGTGGCCAAAAGCATCTAGCAAAGAGCTAAAGCCATCAAGTTACATCTCGGCCAAGTATTCACAAGACAAAGCCGAGGCAACCCATTAATCTTCGGTCAAGTCCTTAACAAGACAAAGACCATCATCAACCGGTCAAGTCCTTGGCAAAGACAAAGACCATCTCTTGACCAAAGTCCCTAGCAAAGGCAAGGTCACCAATCATTGTTACATCTCGGCCAAGTATTCACAAGACAAAGCCGAGTCAATCCACCTAATATTCGGTCAAGTCCCTAGCAAAGACAAAGACCATCACTTGACCAAAGTCCGTAGCAAAGACAAGGTCACCATTCTCCGGTTAAAGCATCTCCCAAGACGCCAAACCAATTCACTCTCGGCCAAATCCTTACAAAGGAGAAGGCCAAACCATCTTATCATCATCGTTCGGTCAAGCCTCTACAAGAAGCAAGACCTTCATCATCATCAACACTAGGCTCGGCCAAGTACATGGCAAAGACTAAACCGAGCCATTCATGTCCTAGAAAGAGACCGATGAATCAACATGACCAATCGGCTCTACTCACTATCGGCCAAAGCAACTACCAATTGCAAGGCCTAATCTTGTTTCTCGGCTTATGCATCTATCAATAGATAAGCCAAAATACTCCGACAAATCCTTGTTCCAACCGCACAAAGAAGAAAGCAAAGACTTCAAGAAGAAGCCAAAGCTCAAAACCTAGATGCGGCTACAAGGACAAGTCATTCCACTACGAACTAAAGGATGTCCCTAATCCCTCTCTTAGCTTCTTATTTAGAATCATAAAACTAGAACTAATTCGAATAATCATGCTTAATCTAAAGTCTAAATTCACTTGAATCTTTGAAGGTTCAAAGGAGTAAGAGACCAAAGATAAGAAGGAAGTTCAAAGAAGAAGCAAAGAGAAGGAAAGGGAGTCATCATGTTCATGTTCGGCTCAAAGTCTCACATCAAAGTTTGTGAAGAACAAACCGTGAAGACCAAATCAAGAATCAAAGAACTCACCACCAAGACAAGAGAAGTGCTGAGTATCCAAGAAACCACAAAGAAGAACACGGCAAAGGCAAGATCAAGACCGGTTCTATCTTTGGGGGAGCTCCGGCCAAGTCAAGAAGACTTATGGCCTAGATGATCAAGACCCCTCATTGAACTAACTTACACTCTTTTTCCTTCGGTGAGGTTTTTCCCATGTGGTTTACTCACCAAGGTTTTAATGAGGTTTGTTGGTCAATGTCCAATCTTAGCGTTCCACAATGCTAAGCTTGAGGGGGAGTATTGAGACTAATGGTTAACCCAAAAAGGGCATTAGGTCGAAATACCAAAGAGGCTTGTGCAACAAGGCTAAGACAAGAAGGGTTATGAGTTAAGAGTATAAGGAAGCAACACGGTTACCCTTAATATGGTAACGGTTACAAAGAGGAGATCAAGACAAGAAGGTTTGAAGAAGGAATCATGTTGAAAGGAGCTAACCATTGAGAGATATAGTCATTACAAGACTATAGGCACAAACCGGAAGCAAGACCGAGACGGATAGCGACAGTGCAGAATTGGAAGGCTTTACACAAAACCAAATGTGGTCTTGGATAGTGACTAGTCACAGCCTTGTCTCCTACACGCCACCCAAGCCTTGGTTTGAATTCAAATTAAGTCAAGACCCAAGGCTTTCTCTCTCTCTCTCCCTTATACCTAATAGGCTACAAGCCATTGTTATCCTCTATAAATACCTTGTGGTCGACATTGTAATCTCTAAGGAGCTTCAAGCTCTCTTCTCCAATACAAAATAATACTCTCTCTTGTTCTTGTTCTTATTCTATCTAGAACCGAAATCTCCCACACACACATACTACACACTAATCTCTCAAGGACCAAGCTAATAGCTTTGCTCCTAATCTCTCATTCTCCTAATCTCCCAAACACTTATTCTCTACAATCTCTTCTATACTCTCTTAAATTCCAACACTAGAAACGCGTTATTAGACGTTTCATAAATTCGTTAAACTAGTACAAAGC
Source organism: Cochlearia excelsa (assembly GCA_963556525.1). NCBI lineage: Eukaryota > Viridiplantae > Streptophyta > Magnoliopsida > Brassicales > Brassicaceae > Cochlearia > Cochlearia excelsa. The sequence goes on along the minus strand of OY748327.1, from coordinate 28,076,792 downwards.
TCATTGAGACACTTATGAGCCCTCATGTTGCATGAAACTTGGTTTAGAGTCCTAGAAACGAGTTGTTAGACGTTTCATAAGTTCGTAAAACTTGTACAAAGCTCATTGAGACACTTATAAGCACTCATGTTGAATCAAACTTGGTTTAGAGTCCTAGAAACGCGTTGTTAGATGTTTCATAAGTTCGTCAAACTAGTACAAAGCTCATTGAGACACTTATAAGCACTCATGTTGTATGAAACTTGGTTTAGAGTCCTAGAAACGCGTTGTTAGACGTTTCATAAGTTTGTCAAACTAGTACAAAGCTCATTGAGACACTTATAAGCCCTCATGTTGCATGAAACTTGGTTTAGAGTCCTAGAAACGAGTTGTTAGACGTTTCATAATTTCGTCAAACTTGTACAAAGCTCATCGAGACACTTATAAGCACTCATGTGGAATGAAACTTGGTTTAGAGTCCTAGAAACGTGTTGTTCGATGTTTCATAAGTTTGTCAAACTAGTACAAAGCTCATTGAGACACTTATAAGCACTCATGTTGCAAGAAACTTGGTTTAGAGTCCTAGAAACGAGTTGTTAGATGTTTCATAAGTTCGTCAAACTAGTACAAAGCTCATTGAGACACTTATAAGCACTCATGTTGAATGAAACTTGGTTTAGAGTCCTAGAAACGCGTTGTTAGATGTTTCATAAGTTCATCAAACTTGTACAAAGCTCATTGAGACACTTATAAACACTCATGTTGCATGAAACTTAGTTTAGAGTCCTAGAAAACGCGTTGTTAGATGTTTCATAAGTTCGTCAAACTAGTAAAAAGCTCATTGAGACACTTATAAGCACTCATGTTGCATGAAACTTGGTTTAGAGTCCTAGAAACGCGTTGTTAGATGTTTCATAAGTTCGTCAAACTTGTACAAAGCTCATTGAGACGCTTATGAGCACTCATGTTGCATGAAACTTGGTTTAGAGTCCTAGAAACCGCGTTGTTAGATGTTTCATAAGTTCGTCAAAGTTGTACAAAGCTCATTGAGACACTTATAAGCACTCGTGTTGCATGAAACTTCGTTTAGAATCTTAGAAACCGCGTTGTTAGATGTTTCATAAGTTCGTTAAACTAGTACAACGCTCATTGAGACACATATAAGCACTCATGTTGCATGAAACTTGGTTTAGAGTCCTAGAAACCGCGTTGTTAGATGTTTCATAAGTTCGTCAAACTAGTACAAAGCTCATTCAGACACTTATAAGCACTCATGTTGCATGAAACTTTGTTTAGAGTCCTAGAAACGCGTTGTTAGATGTTTCATAAGTTCGTCAAACAAGTACAAAGCTCATTGAGACACTTATAAGCACTCATGTTGCATGAAACTTGGTTTAGAGTCCTAGAAACGTGTTGTTCGATGTTTCATAAGTTCGTCAAACTAGTACAAAGCTCGTTGATATACTTATAAGCACTCATGTTGCATGAAACTTGGTTTAGAGTCCTAGAACCCGCGTTGTTAGTTGTTTCATAAGTTCGTCAAACTAGTACAAAGCTCATTGAGACACTTATAAGCACTCATGTTGAACGAAACTTGGTTTAGAGTCCTAGAAACGCGTTGTTAGATATTTCATAAGTTCGTCAAACTTGTACAAAGCTCGTTTAGACACGTATAAGCATTCATGTTGCATGAAACTTGGTTTAGAGTCCTAGAAACGCGTTGTTCGATGTTTCATAAGTTCGTCAAACTAGTACAAAGCTCATTGAGACACTTATAAGCACTCATGTTGCATGAAACTTGGTTTAGAGTCCTAGAAACGTGTTGTTAGATGTTTCATAAGTTCGTCAAACTAGTACAAAGCTCATTGAGACACTTATAAGCACTCATGTTGAACGAAATTGGTTTAGAGTCCTAGAAACGCGTTGTTAGATGTTTCATAAGTTCGTCAAACTTGTACAAAGCTCATTTAGACACTTATAAGCACTCATGTTGCATGAAACTTTGTTTAGAGTCCTAGAAACCGCGTTGTTAGATGTTTCATAAGTTTTTCAAACTTGTACAAAGCTCATTGAGACACTTATAAGCACTCATGTTGCATGAAACTTGGTTTAGAGTCTTAGAAATCGCGTTGTTAGATGTTTCATAAGTTCGTCAAACCAGTACAAAGCTCATTGAGACATTTATAAGCACTCATGTTGCATGAAACTTGGTGTAGAGTCCTAGAAACGCGTTGTTAGATGTTTCATAAGTTTGTCAAACTTGTACAAAGCTCATTGAGACACTTATAAGCACTCATGTTGCATGAAACTTGGTTTAGAGTCCTAGAAACGCGTTGCTAGATGTTTCATAAGTTCGTCAAACAAGTACAAAGTTCATCGAGACACTTATAAGAATTCATGTATCATGAAACTTGGTTTAGAGTCCTAGAAACGCGTTGTTAGATGTTTCATAAATTTGTCAAACTTGTACAAAGCTCATCGAGACACTTATAAGCAATCATGTGGAATGAAACTTGGTTTAGAGTCCTAGAAACGTGTTGTTCGATGTTTCATAAGTTTGTCAAACTAGTACAAAGCTCGTTGAGACACTTATAAGCACTCATGTTGCATGAAACTTGGTTTAGAGTCCTAGAAACGAGTTGTTAGATGTTTCATAAGTTCGTCAAACTAGTACAAAGCTCATTGAGACACTTATAAGCACTCATGTTGAATGAAACTTGGTTTAGAGTCCTAGAAACGCGTTGTTAGATGTTTCATAAGTTCATCAAACTTTTACAAAGCTCATTGAGACACTTATAAACACTCATGTTGCATGAAACTTAGTTTAGAGTCCTAGAAACGCGTTGTTAGATGTTTCATAAGTTCGTCAAACTAGTAAAAAGCTCATTGAGACACTTATAAGCACTCATGTTGCATGAAACTTGGTTTAGAGTCCTAGAAACGCGTTGTTAGATGTTTCATAAGTTCGTCAAACTTGTACAAAGCTCATTGAGACGCTTATAAGCACTCATGTTGCATGAAACTTGGTTTAGAGTCCTAGAAACCGCGTTGTTAGATGTTTCATAGGTTCGTTAAACTAGTACAAAGCTCAATGAGACACTTATAAGCCCTCATGTTGCATGAAACTTGGTTTAGAGTCCTAGAAACGAGTTGTTAGACATTTCATAAGTTCGTAAAACTTGTACAAAGCTCATTGAGACACTTATAAGCACTCATGTTGAATCAAACTTGGTTTAGAGTCCTAGAAACGCGTTGTTAGATGTTTCATAAGTTCGTCAAACTAGTAAAAAGCTCATTGAGACACTTATAAGCCCTCATGTTGCATGAAACTTGGTTTAGAGTCCTAGAAACGAGTTGTTAGACGTTTCATAAGTTCGTAAAACTTGTACAAAGCTCATCGAGACACTTATAATCACTCATGTGGAATGAAACTTGGTTTAGAGTCCTAGAAACCGCGTTGTTAGATGTTTCATAAGTTCGCCAAACTTGTACAAAGCTCATTGAGACACTTATAAGCACTCGTGTTGCATGAAACTTCGTTTAGAATCTTAGAAACCGCGTTGTTAGACGTTTCATAAGTTCGTTAAACTAGTACAACGCTCATTGAGACACATATAAACACTCATGTGGCATGAAACTTGGTTTAGAGTCCTAGAAACCGCGTTGTTAGATGTTTCATAAGTTCGTCAAACTAGTACAAAGCTCATTGAGACACTTATAAGCACTCATGTTGAATGAAACTTGGTTTAGAGTCCTAGAAACGCGTTGTTAGATGTTTCATAAGTTCATCAAACTTGTACAAAGCTCATTGAGACACTTATAAACACTCATGTTGCATGAAACTTAGTTTAGAGTCCTAGAAACGCGTTGTTAGATGTTTCATAAGTTCGTCAAACTAGTAAAAAGCTCATTGAGACACTTATAAGCACTCATGTTGCATGAAACTTGGTTTAGAGTCCTAGAAACGCGTTGTTAGATGTTTCATAAGTTCGTCAAACTTGTACAAAGCTCATTGAGACGCTTATAAGCACTCATGTTGCATGAAACTTGGTTTAGAGTCCTAGAAACCGCGTTGTTAGATGTTTCATAAGTTCGTCAAACTTGTACAAAGCTCATTGAGACACTTATAAGCACTCGTGTTGCATGAAACTTCGTTTAGAATCTTAGAAACCGCGTTGTTAGATGTTTCATAAGTTCGTTAAACTAGTACAACGCTCATTGAGACACATATAAGCACTCATGTTGCATGAAACTTGGTTTAGAGTCCTAGAAACCGCGTTGTTAGATGTTTCATAAGTTCGTCAAACTAGTACAAAGCTCATTGAGACACTTATAAGCACTCATGTTGCATGAAACTTTGTTTAGAGTCCTAGAAACGCGTTGTTAGATGTTTCATAAGTTCGTCAAACAAGTACAAAGCTCATTGAGACACTTATAAGCACTCATGTTGCATGAAACTTGGTTTAGAGTCCTAGAAACTGTGTTGTTAGATGTTTCATAATTTTGTCAAATTAGTACAAAGCTCATTGAGACACATATAAGCACTCATGTTGCATGAATCTTGGTTTAGAGTCCTAGAAACCGCGTTGTTAGTTGTTTCATATGTTCGTCAAACTTGTACAAAGCTCATTGAGACACTTATAAGCACTCATGTTGCATGAAACTTGGTTTAGAGTCCTAGAAACGCGTTGTTAGACGTTTCATAAGTTCGTTAAACTAGTACAAAGCTCAATGAGACACTTATAAGCACTCATGTTGCATGAAACTTGGTTTAGAGTCCTAGAAACGCGTTATTAGACGTTTCATAAGTTCGTTAAACTAGTACAAAGCTCATTGAGACACTTATGAGCCCTCATGTTGCATGAAACTTGGTTTAGAGTCCTAGAAACGAGTTGTTAGACGTTTCATAAGTTCGTAAAACTTGTACAAAGCTCATTGAGACACTTATAAGCACTCATGTTGAATCAAACTTGGTTTAGAGTCCTAGAAACGCGTTGTTAGATGTTTCATAAGTTCGTCAAACTAGTACAAAGCTCATTGAGACACTTATAAGCACTCATGTTGTATGAAACTTGGTTTAGAGTCCTAGAAACGCGTTGTTAGACGTTTCATAAGTTTGTCAAACTAGTACAAAGCTCATTGAGACACTTATAAGCCCTCATGTTGCATGAAACTTGGTTTAGAGTCCTAGAAACGAGTTGTTAGACGTTTCATAATTTCGTCAAACTTGTACAAAGCTCATCGAGACACTTATAAGCACTCATGTGGAATGAAACTTGGTTTAGAGTCCTAGAAACGTGTTGTTCGATGTTTCATAAGTTTGTCAAACTAGTACTAAGCTCATTGAGACACTTATAAGCACTCATGTTGCAAGAAACTTGGTTTAGAGTCCTAGAAACGAGTTGTTAGATGTTTCATAAGTTCGTCAAACTAGTACAAAACTCATTGAGACACTTATAAGCACTCATGTTGAATGAAACTTGGTTTAGAGTCCTAGAAACGCGTTGTTAGATGTTTCATAAGTTCATCAAACTTGTACAAAGCTCATTGAGACACTTATAAACACTCATGTTGCATGAAACTTAGTTTAGAGTCCTAGAAACGCGTTGTTAGATGTTTCATAAGTTCGTCAAACTAGTAAAAAGCTCATTGAGACACTTATAAGCACTCATGTTGCATGAAACTTGGTTTAGAGTCCTAGAAACGCGTTGTTAGATGTTTCATAAGTTCGTCAAACTTGTACAAAGCTCATTGAGACGCTTATGAGCACTCATGTTGCATGAAACTTGGTTTAGAGTCCTAGAAACCGCGTTGTTAGATGTTTCATAAGTTCGTCAAAGTTGTACAAAGCTCATTGAGACACTTATAAGCACTCGTGTTGCATGAAACTTCGTTTAGAATCTTAGAAACCGCGTTGTTAGATGTTTCATAAGTTCGTTAAACTAGTACAACGCTCATTGAGACACATATAAGCACTCATGTTGCATGAAACTTGGTTTAGAGTCCTAGAAACCGCGTTGTTAGATGTTTCATAAGTTCGTCAAACTAGTACAAAGCTCATTCGGACACTTATAAGCACTCATGTTGCATGAAACTTTGTTTAGAGTCCTAGAAACGCGTTGTTAGATGTTTCATAAGTTCGTCAAACAAGTACAAAGCTCATTGAGACACTTATAAGCACTCATGTTGCATGAAACTTGGTTTAGAGTCCTAGAAACGTGTTGTTCGATGTTTCATAAGTTCGTCAAACTAGTACAAAGCTCGTTGATATACTTATAAGTACTCATGTTGCATGAAACTTGGTTTAGAGTCCTAGAACCCGCGTTGTTAGTTGTTTCATAAGTTCGTCAAACTAGTACAAAGCTCATTGAGACACTTATAAGCACTCATGTTGAACGAAACTTGGTTTAGAGTCCTAGAAACGCGTTGTTAGATATTTCATAAGTTCGTCAAACTTGTACAAAGCTCGTTTAGACACGTATAAGCATTCATGTTGCATGAAACTTGGTTTAGAGTCCTAGAAACGCGTTGTTCGATGTTTCATAAGTTCGTCAAACTAGTACAAAGCTCATTGAGACACTTATAAGCACTCATGTTGCATGAAACTTGGTTTAGAGTCCTAGAAACGTGTTGTTAGATGTTTCATAAGTTCGTCAAACTAGTACAAAGCTCATTGAGACACTTATAAGCACTCATGTTGAATGAAACTTGGTTTAGAGTCCTAGAAACGAGTTGTTAGATGTTTCATAAGTTCGTCAAACTTGTACAAAGCTCATTTAGACACTTATAAGCACTCATGTTGAATGAAACTTGGTTTAGAGTCCTAGAAACGCGTTGTTAGATGTTTCATAAGTTCATCAAACTTGTACAAAGCTCATTGAGACACTTATAAACACTCATGTTGCATGAAACTTAGTTTAGAGTCCTAGAAACGCGTTGTTAGATGTTTCATAAGTTCGTCAAACTAGTAAAAAGCTCATTGAGACACTTATAAGCACTCATGTTGCATGAAACTTGGTTTAGAGTCCTAGAAACGCGTTGTTAGATGTTTCATAAGTTCGTCAAACTTGTACAAAGCTCATTGAGACGCTTATGAGCACTCATGTTGCATGAAACTTGGTTTAGAGTCCTAGAAACCGCGTTGTTAGATGTTTCATAAGTTCGTCAAAGTTGTACAAAGCTCATTGAGACACTTATAAGCACTCGTGTTGCATGAAACTTCGTTTAGAATCTTAGAAACCGCGTTGTTAGATGTTTCATAAGTTCGTTAAACTAGTACAACGCTCATTGAGACACATATAAGCACTCATGTTGCATGAAACTTGGTTTAGAGTCCTAGAAACCGCGTTGTTAGATGTTTCATAAGTTCGTCAAACTAGTACAAAGCTCATTCAGACACTTATAAGCACTCATGTTGCATGAAACTTTGTTTAGAGTCCTAGAAACGCGTTGTTAGATGTTTCATAAGTTCGTCAAACAAGTACAAAGCTCATTGAGACACTTATAAGCACTCATGTTGCATGAAACTTGGTTTAGAGTCCTAGAACCCGCGTTGTTAGTTGTTTCATAAGTTCGTCAAACTAGTACAAAGCTCATTGAGACACTTATAAGCACTCATGTTGAACGAAACTTGGTTTAGAGTCCTAGAAACGCGTTGTTAGATATTTCATAAGTTCGTCAAACTTGTACAAAGCTCGTTTAGACACGTATAAGCATTCATGTTGCATGAAACTTGGTTTAGAGTCCTAGAAACGCGTTGTTCGATGTTTCATAAGTTCGTCAAACTAGTACAAAGCTCATTGAGACACTTATAAGCACTCATGTTGCATGAAACTTGGTTTAGAGTCCTAGAAACGTGTTGTTAGATGTTTCATAAGTTCGTCAAACTAGTACAAAGCTCATTGAGACACTTATAAGCACTCATGTTGAACGAAATTGGTTTAGAGTCCTAGAAACGCGTTGTTAGATGTTTCATAAGTTCGTCAAACTTGTACAAAGCTCATTTAGACACTTATAAGCACTCATGTTGCATGAAACTTTGTTTAGAGTCCTAGAAACCGCGTTGTTAGATGTTTCATAAGTTTTTCAAACTTGTACAAAGCTCATTGAGACACTTATAAGCACTCATGTTGCATGAAACTTGGTTTAGAGTCTTAGAAATCGCGTTGTTAGATGTTTCATAAGTTCGTCAAACCAAGTACAAAGCTCATTGAGACATTTATAAGCACTCATGTTGCATGAAACTTGTGTAGAGTCCTAGAAACGCGTTGTTAGATGTTTCATAAGTTTGTCAAACTTGTACAAAGCTCATTGAGACACTTATAAGCACTCATGTTGCATGAAACTTGGTTTAGAGTCCTAGAAACGCGTTGTTAGATGTTTCATAAGTTCGTCAAACAAGTACAAAGTTCATCGAGACACTTATAAGAATTCATGTATCATGAAACTTGGTTTAGAGTCCTAGAAACGCGTTGTTAGATGTTTCATAATTTCGTCAAACTAGTACAAAGCTCATCGAGACACTTATAAGCACTCATGTTGCATGAAACTTGGTTTAGAGTCCTAGAAACGCGTTATTAGACGTTTCATAAGTTCGTTAAACTAGTACAAAGCTCATTGAGACACTTATGAGCCCTCATGTTGCATGAAACTTGGTTTAGAGTCCTAGAAACGAGTTGTTAGACGTTTCATAAGTTCGTAAAACTTGTACAAAGCTCATTGAGACACTTATAAGCACTCATGTTGAATCAAAATTGGTTTAGAGTCCTAGAAACGCGTTGTTAGATGTTTCATAAGTTCGTCAAACTAGTACAAAGCTCATTGAGACACTTATAAGCACTCATGTTGTATGAAACTTGGTTTAGAGTCCTAGAAACGCGTTGTTAGACGTTTCATAAGTTTGTCAAACTAGTACAAAGCTCATTGAGACACTTATAAGCCCTCATGTTGCATGAAACTTGGTTTAGAGTCCTAGAAACGAGTTGTTAGACGTTTCATAATTTCGTCAAACTTGTACAAAGCTCATCGAGACACTTATAAGCACTCATGTGGAATGAAACTTGGTTTAGAGTCCTAGAAACGTGTTGTTCGATGTTTCATAAGTTTGTCAAACTAGTACAAAGCTCATTGAGACACTTATAAGCACTCATGTTGCAAGAAACTTGGTTTAGAGTCCTAGAAACGAGTTGTTAGATGTTTCATAAGTTCGTCAAACTAGTACAAAGCTCATTGAGACACTTATAAGCACTCATGTTGAATGAAACTTGGTTTAGAGTCCTAGAAACGCGTTGTTAGATGTTTCATAAGTTCATCAAACTTGTACAAAGCTCATTGAGACACTTATAAACACTCATGTTGCATGAAACTTAGTTTAGAGTCCTAGAAACGCGTTGTTAGATGTTTCATAAGTTCGTCAAACTAGTAAAAAGCTCATTGAGACACTTATAAGCACTCATGTTGCATGAAACTTGGTTTAGAGTCCTAGAAACGCGTTGTTAGATGTTTCATAAGTTCGTCAAACTTGTACAAAGCTCATTGAGACGCTTATGAGCACTCATGTTGCATGAAACTTGGTTTAGAGTCCTAGAAACCGCGTTGTTAGATGTTTCATAAGTTCGTCAAAGTTGTACAAAGCTCATTGAGACACTTATAAGCACTCGTGTTGCATGAAACTTCGTTTAGAATCTTAGAAACCGCGTTGTTAGATGTTTCATAAGTTCGTTAAACTAGTACAACGCTCATTGAGACACATATAAGCACTCATGTTGCATGAAACTTGGTTTAGAGTCCTAGAAACCGCGTTGTTAGATGTTTCATAAGTTCGTCAAACTAGTACAAAGCTCATTCAGACACTTATAAGCACTCATGTTGCATGAAACTTTGTTTAGAGTCCTAGAAACGCGTTGTTAGATGTTTCATAAGTTCGTCAAACAAGTACAAAGCTCATTGAGACACTTATAAGCACTCATGTTGCATGAAACTTGGTTTAGAGTCCTAGAAACGTGTTGTTCGATGTTTCATAAGTTCGTCAAACTAGTACAAAGCTCGTTGATATACTTATAAGCACTCATGTTGCATGAAACTTGGTTTAGAGTCCTAGAACCCGCGTTGTTAGTTGTTTCATAAGTTCGTCAAACTAGTACAAAGCTCATTGAGACACTTATAAGCACTCATGTTGAACGAAACTTGGTTTAGAGTCCTAGAAACGCGTTGTTAGATATTTCATAAGTTTGTCAAACTTGTACAAAGCTCGTTTAGACACGTATAAGCATTCATGTTGCATGAAACTTGGTTTAGAGTCCTAGAAACGCGTTGTTCGATGTTTCATAAGTTCGTCAAACTAGTACAAAGCTCATTGAGACACTTATAAGCACTCATGTTGCATGAAACTTGGTTTAGAGTCCTAGAAACGTGTTGTTAGATGTTTCATAAGTTCGTCAAACTAGTACAAAGCTCATTGAGACACTTATAAGCACTCATGTTGAACGAAATTGGTTTAGAGTCCTAGAAACGCGTTGTTAGATGTTTCATAAGTTCGTCAAACTTGTACAAAGCTCATTTAGACACTTATAAGCACTCATGTTGCATGAAACTTTGTTTAGAGTCCTAGAAACCGCGTTGTTAGATGTTTCATAAGTTTTTCAAACTTGTACAAAGCTCATTGAGACACTTATAAGCACTCATGTTGCATGAAACTTGGTTTAGAGTCTTAGAAATCGCGTTGTTAGATGTTTCATAAGTTCGTCAAACCAGTACAAAGCTCATTGAGACATTTATAAGCACTCATGTTGCATGAAACTTGGAGTAGAGTCCTAGAAACGCGTTGTTAGATGTTTCATAAGTTTGTCAAACTTGTACAAAGCTCATTGAGACACTTATAAGCACTCATGTTGCATGAAACTTGGTTTAGAGTCCTAGAAACGCGTTGTTAGATGTTTCATAAGTTCGTCAAACAAGTACAAAGTTCATCGAGACACTTATAAGAATTCATGTATCATGAAACTTGGTTTAGAGTCCTAGAAACGCGTTGTTAGATGTTTCATAATTTCGTCAAACTAGTACAAAGCTCATCGAGACACTTATAAGCACTCATGTTGCATGAAACTTGGTTTAGAGTCCTAGAAACGCGTTATTAGACGTTTCATAAGTTCGTTAAACTAGTACAAAGCTCATTGAGACACTTATGAGCCCTCATGTTGCATAAAACTTGGTTTAGAGTCCTAGAAACGAGTTGTTAGACGTTTCATAAGTTCGTAAAACTTGTACAAAGCTCATTGAGACACTTATAAGCACTCATGTTGAATCAAAATTGGTTTAGAGTCCTAGAAACGCGTTGTTAGATGTTTCATAAGTTCGTCAAACTAGTACAAAGCTCATTGAGACACTTATAAGCACTCATGTTGTATGAAACTTGGTTTAGAGTCCTAGAAACGCGTTGTTAGACGTTTCATAAGTTTGTCAAACTAGTACAAAGCTCATTGAGACACTTATAAGCCCTCATGTTGCATGAAACTTGGTTTAGAGTCCTAGAAACGAGTTGTTAGACGTTTCATAATTTCGTCAAACTTGTACAAAGCTCATCGAGACACTTATAAGCACTCATGTGGAATGAAACTTGGTTTAGAGTCCTAGAAACGTGTTGTTCGATGTTTCATAAGTTTGTCAAACTAGTACAAAGCTCATTGAGACACTTATAAGCACTCATGTTGCAAGAAACTTGGTTTAGAGTCCTAGAAACGAGTTGTTAGATGTTTCATAAGTTCGTCAAACTAGTACAAAGCTCATTGAGACACTTATAAGCACTCATGTTGAATGAAACTTGGTTTAGAGTCCTAGAAACGCGTTGTTAGATGTTTCATAAGTTCATCAAACTTGTACAAAGCTCATTGAGACACTTATAAACACTCATGTTGCATGAAACTTAGTTTAGAGTCCTAGAAACGCGTTGTTAGATGTTTCATAAGTTCGTCAAACTAGTAAAAAGCTCATTGAGACACTTATAAGCACTCATGTTGCATGAAACTTGGTTTAGAGTCCTAGAAACGCGTTGTTAGATGTTTCATAAGTTCGTCAAACTTGTACAAAGCTCATTGAGACGCTTATGAGCACTCATGTTGCATGAAACTTGGTTTAGAGTCCTAGAAACCGCGTTGTTAGATGTTTCATAAGTTCGTCAAAGTTGTACAAAGCTCATTGAGACACTTATAAGCACTCGTGTTGCATGAAACTTCGTTTAGAATCTTAGAAACCGCGTTGTTAGATGTTTCATAAGTTCGTTAAACTTGTACAAAGCTCGTTGAGACACATATAAGCACTCATGTTGCATGAAACTTGGTTTAGAGTCCTAGAAACCGCGTTGTTAGATGTTTCATAAGTTCGTCAAACTAGTACAAAGCTCATTCAGACACTTATAAGCACTCATGTTGCATGAAACTTGGTTTAGAGTCCTAGAAACGCGTTGTTAGATGTTTCATAAGTTCGTCAAAACAAGTACAAAGCTCATTGAGACACTTATAAGCACTCATGTTGCATGAAACTTGGTTTAGAGTCCTAGAAACGTGTTGTTCGATGTTTCATAAGTTCGTCAAACTAGTACAAAGCTCGTTGATATACTTATAAGCACTCATGTTGCATGAAACTTGGTTTAGAGTCCTAGAACCCGCGTTGTTAGTTGTTTCATAAGTTCGTCAAACTAGTACAAAGCTCATTGAGACACTTATAAGCACTCATGTTGAACGAAACTTGGTTTAGAGTCCTAGAAACGCGTTGTTAGATATTTCATAAGTTCGTCAAACTTGTACAAAGCTCGTTTAGACACGTATAAGCATTCATGTTGCATGAAACTTGGTTTAGAGTCCTAGAAACGCGTTGTTCGATGTTTCATAAGTTCGTCAAACTAGTACAAAGCTCATTGAGACACTTATAAGCACTCATGTTGCATGAAACTTGGTTTAGAGTCCTAGAAACGTGTTGTTAGATGTTTCATAAGTTCGTCAAACTAGTACAAAGCTCATTGAGACACTTATAAGCACTCATGTTGAACGAAATTGGTTTAGAGTCCTAGAAACGCGTTGTTAGATGTTTCATAAGTTCGTCAAACTTGTACAAAGCTCATTTAGACACTTATAAGCACTCATGTTGCATGAAACTTTGTTTAGAGTCCTAGAAACCGCGTTGTTAGATGTTTCATAAGTTTTTCAAACTTGTACAAAGCTCATTGAGACACTTATAAGCACTCATGTTGCATGAAACTTGGTTTAGAGTCTTAGAAATCGCGTTGTTAGATGTTTCATAAGTTCGTCAAACCAGTACAAAGCTCATTGAGACATTTATAAGCACTCATGTTGCATGAAACTTGGTGTAGAGTCCTAGAAACGCGTTGTTAGATGTTTCATAAGTTTGTCAAACTTGTACAAAGCTCATTGAGACACTTATAAGCACTCATGTTGCATGAAACTTGGTTTAGAGTCCTAGAAATGCGTTGTTAGATGTTTCATAAGTTCGTCAAACAAGTACAAAGTTCATCGAGACACTTATAAGAATTCATGTATCATGAAACTTGGTTTAGAGTCCTAGAAACGCGTTGTTAGATGTTTCATAAATTTGTCAAACTTGTACAAAGCTCATCGAGACACTTATAAGCAATCATGTGGAATGAAACTTGGTTTAGAGTCCTAGAAACGTGTTGTTCGATGTTTCATAAGTTTGTCAAACTAGTACAAAGCTCGTTGAGACACTTATAAGCACTCATGTTGCATGAAACTTGGTTTAGAGTCCTAGAAACGAGTTGTTAGATGTTTCATAAGTTCGTCAAACTAGTACAAAGCTCATTGAGACACTTATAAGCACTCATGTTGAATGAAAATTGGTTTAGAGTCCTAGAAACGCGTTGTTAGATGTTTCATAAGTTCATCAAACTTTTACAAAGCTCATTGAGACACTTATAAACACTCATGTTGCATGAAACTTAGTTTAGAGTCCTAGAAACGCGTTGTTAGATGTTTCATAAGTTCGTCAAACTAGTAAAAAGCTCATTGAGACACTTATAAGCACTCATGTTGCATGAAACTTGGTTTAGAGTCCTAGAAACGCGTTGTTAGATGTTTCATAAGTTCGTCAAACTTGTACAAAGCTCATTGAGACGCTTATAAGCACTCATGTTGCATGAAACTTGGTTTAGAGTCCTAGAAACCGCGTTGTTAGATGTTTCATAAGTTCGTTAAACTAGTACAAAGCTCAATGAGACACTTATAAGCCCTCATGTTGCATGAAACTTGGTTTAGAGTCCTAGAAACGAGTTGTTAGACATTTCATAAGTTCGTAAAACTTGTACAAAGCTCATTGAGACACTTATAAGCACTCATGTTGAATCAAACTTGGTTTAGAGTCCTAGAAACGCGTTGTTAGATGTTTCATAAGTTCGTCAAACTAGTAAAAAGCTCATTGAGACACTTATAAGCCCTCATGTTGCATGAAACTTGGTTTAGAGTCCTAGAAACGAGTTGTTAGACGTTTCATAAGTTCGTAAAACTTGTACAAAGCTCATCGAGACACTTATAATCACTCATGTGGAATGAAACTTGGTTTAGAGTCCTAGAAACCGCGTTGTTAGATGTTTCATAAGTTCGCCAAACTTGTACAAAGCTCATTGAGACACTTATAAGCACTCGTGTTGCATGAAACTTCGTTTAGAATCTTAGAAACCGCGTTGTTAGACGTTTCATAAGTTCGTTAAACTAGTACAACGCTCATTGAGACACATATAAACACTCATGTGGCATGAAACTTGGTTTAGAGTCCTAGAAACCGCGTTGTTAGATGTTTCATAAGTTCGTCAAACTAGTACAAAGCTCATTGAGACACTTATAAGCACTCATGTTGAATGAAACTTGGTTTAGAGTCCTAGAAACGCGTTGTTAGATGTTTCATAAGTTCATCAAACTTGTACAAAGCTCATTGAGACACTTATAAACACTCATGTTGCATGAAACTTAGTTTAGAGTCCTAGAAACGCGTTGTTAGATGTTTCATAAGTTCGTCAAACTAGTAAAAAGCTCATTGAGACACTTATAAGCACTCATGTTGCATGAAACTTGGTTTAGAGTCCTAGAAACGCGTTGTTAGATGTTTCATAAGTTCGTCAAACTTGTACAAAGCTCATTGAGACGCTTATAAGCACTCATGTTGCATGAAACTTGGTTTAGAGTCCTAGAAACCGCGTTGTTAGATGTTTCATAAGTTCGTCAAACTTGTACAAAGCTCATTGAGACACTTATAAGCACTCGTGTTGCATGAAACTTCGTTTAGAATCTTAGAAACCGCGTTGTTAGATGTTTCATAAGTTCGTTAAACTAGTACAACGCTCATTGAGACACATATAAGCACTCATGTTGCATGAAACTTGGTTTAGAGTCCTAGAAACCGCGTTGTTAGATGTTTCATAAGTTCGTCAAACTAGTACAAAGCTCATTGAGACACTTATAAGCACTCATGTTGCATGAAACTTTGTTTAGAGTCCTAGAAACGCGTTGTTAGATGTTTCATAAGTTCGTCAAACAAGTACAAAGCTCATTGAGACACTTATAAGCACTCATGTTGCATGAAACTTGGTTTAGAGTCCTAGAAACTGTGTTGTTAGATGTTTCATAATTTTGTCAAATTAGCACAAAGCTCATTGAGACACATATAAGCACTCATGTTGCATGAATCTTGGTTTAGAGTCCTAGAAACCGCGTTGTTAGTTGTTTCATATGTTCGTCAAACTTGTACAAAGCTCATTGAGACACTTATAAGCACTCATGTTGCATGAAACTTGGTTTAGAGTCCTAGAAACGCGTTGTTAGACGTTTCATAAGTTCGTTAAACTAGTACAAAGCTCAATGAGACACTTATAAGCCCTCATGTTGCATGAAACTTGGTTTAGAGTCCTAGAAACGAATTGTTAGACATTTCATAAGTTCGTAAAACTTGTACAAAGCTCATTGAGACACTTATAAGCACTCATGTTGAATCAAACTTGGTTTAGAGTCCTAGAAACGCGTTGTTAGATGTTTCATAAGTTCGTCAAACTTTTACAAAGCTCATTGAGACACTTATAAGCACTCATGTTGCATGAAACTTGGTTTAGAGTCCTAGAAACGCGTTGTTAGATGTTTTATAAGTTCGTCAAACAAGTACAAATTTCATCGAGACACTTATAAGAATTCATGTATCATGAAACTTGTTTTAGAGTCCTAGAAATGCGTTGTTAGATGTTTCATAAGTTCGTCAAACTAGTACAACGCTCATTGAGACACATATAAGCACTCATGTTGCATGAAACTTGATTTAGAGTCCTAGAAACGCGTTGTTAGATGTTTCATAAGTTCGTCAAACTTGTACAAAGCTCATTGAGACACTTATAAGCACTCATGTTGTATGAAACTTGGTTTAGAGTCCTAGAACCCGCGTTGTTAGATGTTTCATATATTCGTCAAACTAGTCAAAAGCTCATTGAGACACTTATAAGCACTCATGTTGCGTGAAACTTAGTTTAGAGTCCTAGAAACCGCGTTGTTAGATGTTTCATAAGTTCGTCAAACTTGTACAAAGCTCATTGAGATGCTTATAAGCACTCATGTTGCATGAAACTTGGTTTAGAGTCCTAGAAACCGCGTTGTTAGATGTTTCATAAGTTCGTCAAACTTGTACAAAGCTCATTGAGACACTTATAAGCACTCGTGTTGCATGAAACTTTGTTTAGAGTCCTAGAAACGCGTTGTTAGATGTTTCATAAGTTCGTCAAACAAGTACAAAGCTCATTGAGACACTTATAAGCACTCATGTTGCATGAAACTTGGTTTAGAGTCCTAGAAACGTGTTGTTCGATGTTTCATAAGTTTGTCAAACTAGTACAAAGCTCGTTGATACACTTATAAGCACTCATGTTGCATGAAAATTGATTTAGAGTCCTAGAAACCGCGTTGTTAGTTGTTTCATAAGTTCGTCAAACTAGTACAAAGCTCATTGAAACACTTATAAGCACTCATGTTGAACGAAACTTGGTTTAGAGTCCTAGAAACGCGTTGTTAGATGTTTCATAAGTTCGTCAAACTTGTACAAAGCTCATTTAGACACGTATAAGCATTCATGTTGCATGAAACTTGGTTTAGAGTCCTAGAAACGCGTTGTTCGATGTTTCATAAGTTCGTCAAACTAGTACAAAGCTCATTGAGACACTTATAAGCACTCATGTTGCATGAAACTTGGTTTAGAGTCCTAGAAACGTGTTGTTAGATGTTTCATAAGTTCGTCAAACTTGTACAAAGCTCATTTAGACACTTATAAGCACTCATGTTGCATGAAACATGGTTTAGAGTCCTAGAAACCGCGTTGTTAGATGTTTCATAAGTTTTTCAAACTTGTACAAAGCTCATTGAGACACTTATAAGCACTCATGTTGCATGAAACTTGGTTTAGAGTCTTAGAAATCGCGTTGTTAGATGATTCATAAGTTCGTCAAACTAGTACAAAGCTCATTGACACATTTATAAGCACTCATGTTGCATGAAACTTGGTGTAGAATCCTAGAAACGCGTTGTTAGATGTTTCATAAGTTCTTCAAACTTGTACAAAGCTCATTGAGACACTTATAAGCACTCATGTTGCATGAAACTTGGTTTAGAGTCCTAGAAACGCGTTGTTAGATGTTTCATAAGTTCGTCAAACAAGTACAAAGTTCATCGAGACACTTATAAGAATTCATGTATCATGAAACTTGGTTTAGAGTCCTAGAAACGCGTTGTTAGATGTTTCATAAATTTGTCAAACTTGTACAAAGCTCATCGAGACACTTATAAGCACTCATGTGGAATGAAACTTGGTTTAGAGTCCTAGAAACGTGTTGTTCGATGTTTCATAAGTTTGTCAAACTAGTACAAAGCTCGTTGAGACACTTATAAGCACTCATGTTGCATGAAACTTGGTTTAGAGTCCTAGAAACGAGTTGTTAGATGTTTCATAAGTTCGTCAAACTAGTACAAAGCTCATTGAGACACTTATAAGCACTCATGTTGAATGAAACTTGGTTTAGAGTCCTAGAAACGCGTTGTTAGATGTTTCATAAGTTCATCAAACTTGTACAAAGCTCATTGAGACACTTATAAACACTCATGTTGCATGAAACTTAGTTTAGAGTCCTAGAAACGCGTTGTTAGATGTTTCATAAGTTCGTCAAACTAGTAAAAAGCTCATTGAGACACTTATAAGCACTCATGTTGCATGAAACTTGGTTTAGAATCCTAGAAACGCGTTGTTAGATGTTTCATAAGTTCGTCAAACTTGTACAAAGCTCATTGAGACGCTTATAAGCACTCATGTTGCATGAAACTTGGTTTAGAGTCCTAGAAACCGCGTTGTTAGATGTTTCATAAGTTCGTCAAACTTGTACAAAGCTCATTGAGACAATTATAAGAATTCATGTTGCATGAAACTTGGTTTAGAGTCTTAGAAACCGCGTATTTAGATGTTTCATAAGTTTGTCAAACTAGTACAAAGCTCATTGAGACACTTATAAGCACTCATGTTGCATGAAACTTGGTTTAGAGTCCTAGAAACCGCGTTGTTAGATGTTTCATAAGTTCGTCAAACTTGTACAAAGCTCATTGAGACAATTATAAGCACTCATGTTGCATGAAACTTGGTTTAGAGTCTTAGAAACCGCGTTGTTAGATGTTTCATAAGTTCTTCAAACTAGTACAAAGCTCATTGAGACACATATAAGGACTCATGTTGCATGAAACTTGGTTTAGAGTCCTAGAAACGCGTTGTTAGATGTTTCATAAGTTCGTCAAACTAGTACAAAGCTCATTGAGACACTTATAAGCACTCATGTTGAATGAAATTTGGTTTAGAGTCCTAGAAACGCGTTGTTAGATGTTTAATAAGTTCGTCAAACAAGTACAAAGCTCATTGAGACACTTATAAGCACTCATGTTGCATGAAACTTGGTTTAGAGTCCTAGAAACCGCGTTGTTAGATGTTTCATAAGTTCGTCAAACTAGTACAAAGCTCATTGAGACACTTATAAGCACTCATGTTGCATGAAACTTTGTTTAGAGTCCTAGAAACGCGTTGTTAGATGTTTCATAAGTTCGTCAAACAAGTACAAAGCTCATTGAGACACTTATAATCACTCATGTTGCATGAAACTTTGTTTAGAGTCCTAGAAACTGTGTCGTTAGATGTTTCATAATTTTGTCAAACTAGTACAAAGCTCATTGAGACACATATAAGCACTCATGTTGCATGAATCTTGGTTTAGAGTCCTAGAAACCGCGTTGTTAGTTGTTTCATATGTTCGTCAAACTTGTACAAAGCTCATTGAGACACTTATAAGCACTCATGTTGCATGAAACTTGGTTTAGAGTCCTAGAAACGCGTTGTTAGATGTTTCATAAGTTTGTCAAACTAGTACAAAGCTCAATGAGACACTTATAAGCCGTCATGTTGCATGAAACTTGGTTTAGAGTCCTAGAAACGAGTTGTTAGACATTTCATAAGTTCGTAAAACTTGTACAAAGCTCATTGAGACACTTATAAGCACTCATGTTGCATGAAACTTGGTTTAGAGTCCTCGAAACGTGTTGTTAGATGTTTCATAAGTTCGTCAAACTTGTACAAAGCTCATTGAGACGCTTATAAGCACTCATGTTGCATGAAACTTGGTTTAGAGTCCTAGAAACCGCGTTGTTAGATGTTTCATAAGTTCGTCAAACTTGTACAAAGCTCATTGAGACACTTATAAGCACTCGTGTTCCATGAAACTTCGTTTAGAATCTTAGAAACCGCGTTGTTAGATGTTTCATAAGTTTGTTAAACTAGTACAACGCTGATGTGATCATAGAGCCGAAGCCGGGAACGGACATCGGCATCGACCACGACGGCTTCGACATCGGCATCGATCGCGTCGACACCGAACACAACGGCATCGACCACATTGACATCGGCATCGACCACATCGACATCGGCATCGACCACCTCGACATCGACCATACCGGCGCCCGACCATCGCGGACCGAGGAATCAAAAGGAGCAATTACGCGATCCAAAGCTAGGGGGAGTTAGCCAAAAACATTCAAACCACGATGATGGAGGAGGATGAAGCAGCCAAAGAGCTACTTCAACGTTTTCAGCACGACAATCCGATCAAGACCAAGCTATGAAAGCTAAGCGGACTAGGTGTCTCGCTTGGCACTCTTTTTCCCACCGGGTTTTAACGAGGCCAAGAAGAACACCACGTCGTCCCTTAGTGATCATAGTTTGAAGAGCGTAAGAGACGAGGCGCTTAACACTACTCGTCGTTTTATCCGTTTGCAATTTCCTTTTTATCTTTGTACGCGATTTCCTTTTTGCGGATTTCCTTTTTGCAATTTCCTTTTTGTCTTTGCGCAACCCTAACGAGGAGAAGCAACTTGTGTTTTCCCTATAAAAGGGGTTGCGCCGCACAATGTGTTAGTCGATCAAAACTTTTACAAAACTCTTCTTTGTTGCGACTCCTCCTTGCTCGGCGAACGGGCACGAATCTCTTCCAAGCTTCACGCTTACAAGAGCTTCTTCTATCCATCAAGCGAGATATCATCCCTTGCTTGAGTCGTTCATATTCCATCCTCACGTTCCTCCCCACCCATCCGCTGCTCCGTTCTTGACTTGTAATCCGCATCCACCTCCGCCCACACTACTCATCCACCGTCGTTCTTGCTTAGCCTTACCCGGAGGAGAGATCCGCCTGGTGGGATCCTATCATCTGGTATCAGAGCCGCCTCTGTACCAAAAGGCTGAGTCGTTCTTTCCCTTTTGTCTTTTCAAAGTATCACAATCTCGAACCTGTTTGTTTGAACCCGTCGTTGTTTGGCATAGGATTGTTGCTAGTATAAACAAGTTATGTGTTGATCTTTGTGTTCTTGATGTTTGTCAACTTGCGGCGGTAGTAATAGGTTTAGATCTTTGAAAACCTAATCGCATCTTTCAAAACGTGTTATTGCGATTTCCTTTTTGCTAAAACGCTCGTTTTACTTAAAACATAACGATTTCCTTTTTTTTTTTTTTTTTTTTTTTTTTCAAGCCGTGTCCTTGTTTTCCTTTCTTGTTTATCACGCGTGTATCCTTGTGTGTGTGCGGCGTAGAGTTCTATTTGTTGGCTATTTTGTGAACTACTTACGCTAGTTACTTGTACGTGTAAGTGTACCATGGCCCTATGTAGTAACGGACCATGCGCCCTCGATCACCGGACCTCAAGAAACTTATAGCGGCCCAAGTAACCGAGGCCATGACCCAACTACTTCCCCAACAAATTTCTCTCAACGGCTCACCTTGGAACGTGAGAAACAAGCTAGGGAGGCCATCGGGGCAACCTCGGATTCTGAGGGTGGGTCAACGCCAACTCCCTCCGATGCCATGCGGATTTGCAAAGGCAAAGGCGTTGCCGGTACATCTAGACTCCGGGCAATCCGCAACCTCCGTCCAACCAACGCAGCCAAAGAGCGAGAGGGTACCACGGCAACGGGAACACGCCGAGGCTGAGCGAACCAGAGGACGAGCTCCCGGGCATAGGACACACACGCCTCACGCCGACCTACCCAAACCATAGCGGGCAACGCGTCTACATCATCGGCTCTAGCGATGAGTATTATGGCGTCAACGTCTCGGACCGTAGTAGGCGAAGCCGGAGGCGTGAGAGACGAGACAAAGACGACCCAAGAGACTCGGAGAACCAACAACTGAAGCATATCAAGGCCAAGTTCCCCGCCTTTCTCGGCAAGAATGACCCGGAGGCCTACCTTGACCGGGAACGGAAGATGGAGTCCAACTTCTTGTGCCACGATACCTACGCCTCCAACAAGGTAAAGATAGCGGTCTCCGAATTCGGTGAGTATGCACTCTGTGGTGGGATCAGCTCGCACTACCCGGAACCGCCATAATGAGCTACCCATCACCACATGGCACCAACTTACTACCCACTTGAGAAAAAGGTTTGTGCCGAGTCATTACCACAGGGAAGTACTAAACAAGTTGAGA
This sequence comes from Cochlearia excelsa, assembly GCA_963556525.1. NCBI lineage: Eukaryota > Viridiplantae > Streptophyta > Magnoliopsida > Brassicales > Brassicaceae > Cochlearia > Cochlearia excelsa. The sequence goes on along the minus strand of OY748327.1, from coordinate 28,054,760 downwards.
AAACTCACCCAAGGGTCCACCACGATCCCGAGACTACTTTCAAGAGATGGAAACTCTCCTTATCCGAGCCGGTCTAGAGGAAGATGAGGAAGTGACCATGGCACGGTTCATCGGTGGACTCGGCCGAGACATTCGGGACAAAGTGGAGCTCCGGACCTATGTTGACCTTGAGGAACTTGTGCACAAGGCCGAACTAGTGGAGACCCGAACAAGAGAAGATACGCTAAACCTAGCTTCCCCCTCCACGCCAAGCAAACCCAAGGACTTTACACCTTCTCGGCCACCTTTCTCTAAGGACATCAAGCCTACCACCACGGTTAAGGAAGAGGTCAAGTATGATCCTAAGAGCGAAGCAAACGCCTCCTCCAAGCAACGTTAGGTGTTTTAGGTGCCAAGGTATGGGCCACTACTCAAGGGATTGTCCCAATAAGAAGGTATTCATGATTCTGGACAATGGAGAAGTAGTGCCCCAAGAGTCCGATTCGACCCCGAAGAAGAGGAAGAGGAAGTAGGCGCCATTGGGGAGATGCTGGTTGCACGGAGAACCTTGAGCGTACGAACCAACCCGGAGGAACTAGTACAAAGAGACCACCTATTCCACACCCGGTGCATTGTGAAGGGCAAGGTGTGTAGTCTCATCATAGACGGTGGAAGTTGTACTAATGCAGCTAGCGAAACCATGGTTCGAAATTGAGCATAGAAACCTTGTCCCATCCGCGCCCATACAAGCCGCAATGGCTGAATGAAAGTGGTGCCTTAACGGTAACTCGCCAAGTCCGATTATCCTTTTCCATTGGCAAGTACGAGGATGAGGTTCTTTGCGATGTGATACCCATGTGCTCCAGCCACATACTGTTGGGTAGACCGTGGCAATCCGACCGTAGAGTATTCCATGACGGTTACACCAACAAGCACTCCTTTGAGTTCAAGGGCCGGAAAATCATCCTTGCTCCCCTCACGCCAAGTGAAGTGTATCAAGATCAGCTCTATCTCAAGCTCAAGGAGGAGAAAGAGCATGCACCCACGCCAACCGCCAACCTTTACATCAACCAAAGAGAAGTTTCTCGGATCCTCACTTTAAATACGTCTATCTTGTTGTTTATATATAAGGAGAGCCTTGTTAGCACTAACCCTCCACGGGATCTTCCTAGTGATTTTTGCCCAGCTGTTGCAGGGACTATAGTGACGTTTTTTCCTCGGGAGATACCACCTGGCTTGCCACCGATCCGAGGGCATTGAGCACCAAATTGACCTAGTCCCTGGCTCGGCGCTTCCAAACCGACCCGCCTATAGGACTAATCCGGTGGAGACCAAGGAACTACAGAAACAAGTTGAGGAACTAATGAGCAAAGGCCATATCCGAGAGAGCATGAGTCCGTGTGCGGTGCCCGTGCTGCTTGTGCCCAAGAAGGACGGATCATGGCGCATGTGTGTTGACTGCCGAGCCATCAACAACATCACGGTGAAGTATCGCCACCCTATTCCTAGATTAGATGATATGTTAGACGAATTGTGTGGTTCTAACGTGTTCTCTAAGATTGATCTTAAGAGTGGTTACCATCGGATTAGGATGAAGGAGGGTGACGAGTGGAAAACGGCATTCAAAACCAAACAAGGACTATATGAGTGGCTTGTTATGCCCTTCGGCCTTACTAATGCGCCTAGCACTTTTATGAGGCTAATGAACCATGTTTTGAGGTCTTTTATAGGTGTCTTCGTGGTGGTGTATTTCGATGATATCTTAATCTTCAGCCGGAGCCTAGACGAGCACATTGCCCACGTCCGAGCCGTACTTGACGTCCTAAGGAAGGAGAACCTTTTTTTTGCTAACATTGATAAGTGTACTTTTTGCACTAAAGAAATTGTTTTTTCCTAGGTTTTGTTGTGAGTACGGAAGGAGTTAGGGTCGATGAAGGGAAGGTCAAGGCAATCAAAGAATGGCCCACACCTACCACCGTAGGAGAAGTCCGGAGCTTCCATGGACTAGCCGGCTTCTATAGGCGCTTCGTCAAAGACTTTAGTACCATTGCGGCCCCTTTAACCGAAGTCATCAAGAAGGACGTTGGCTTCAAGTGGGGAGAAGCACAAGACCAGGCCTTTCGGTGCCTCAAAAGAAGAAGCTTATCAACTCTCCCTTACTTATGCTTCCTAACTTTTTAAAAACTTTTGAGATTGAGTGCGACGCTTCGGTGTAGGCATCGGTGCGGTTCTTATGCGGGATAACAAGCCCATTGCTTACTTTAGCGAGAAGTTAGGAGGAGCCACATTGAACTACCCCACCTATGATAAAGAGTTGTATGCGTTGGTGAGGGCTTTACGGACGTGGCAACATTACCTATGGCCCAAGGAGTTCGTTATCCACACGGACCATGAGTCTCTCAAACACTTAAAGGGACAACAAAAGTTGAACAAGAGGCATGGTCGCTGGATAGAATTCATTGAGACATTTCCCTACGTCATCAAGTACAAGAAAGGTAAGGACAATGTCGTTGCCGACGCATTGTCCCGGAGGTATTCTATAATAGCCGAATTAAGATCCAAACTCATAGGTTTTGAATTGCTCAAAGATTTATATGGTTCGATGCTGATTTTGGAACATATTACTTGAGATGTGCTAAATTTGCCTTTGAGAGTTATTATAGACAGGACGGCTACTTGTTTTTCCACCATCGGTTGTGCATACCCAGCGGATCGGTGAGAGAGCTGCTTGTCCGAGAAGCTCACGGAGGAGGGACTGGCCGGACACTTCGGCGTTATGAAAACACTTGCCAGCCTCCCAAGCCTATTTCTATTGGGCCGAACATGAAGAAAGATGTAGAGAAAGTATGTTCGAGATGTGCGACATGTAAGCATGCCAAGAGTAAGGTGCAACCTCACGGTTTGTACACTCCCTTACCCATTCCCTCTCACCCTTGGACAGATATTTCGATGGATTTTGTTGTCGGCTTACCTCGAACCAGGAATGGTAGAGATTCTATCTTCGTAGTGGTTGACAGGTTTAGCAAGATGGCACACTTCATAGCTTGTCACAAGACCGATGATGCCGTCAAGGTAGCCAATCTATTCTTCGGAGAAGTGGTGAGACTACATGGGATGCCTAGCGTTATTGTTTCGGATCGGGACACCAAGTTCTTAAGCCATTTTTGGCGAACCTTGTGGGCAAAGCTAGGGACCAAGTTGTCCTTCTCCACCACCTGCCTGCCACCCCCAAACCGATGGGCAAACCGAAGTGGTGAACCGTTCGTTATCAACGTTACTTAGAACCTTGGTGAAAAGCAACATCAAGTCTTGGGAGGAATGTCTACCCCACGTGGAGTTCGCTTATAACCACGCTAAGCATTCTACTACTTCCTTTTCTCCTTTTGAATTAGTTTACGGATTCAATCCGATGTCTCCTTTAGATTTAATTGCATTACCTTTAAGTGAGGTATCCAGCCTAGATGGCAAGAGGAAAGCCGAGCAGGGTTAAAGAAGCTACACGAGAAGGCTAGAGAGAACATAGAGAAGAAGACAAAGCAAGACGTCGAGCAAGCCAACAAGGGCCGAAGAAAGGTGGTTTTTGAAGAAGGCGATCTCGTTTGGGTACACACGAGGAAGGAGCGGTTCCCAGCCGAGAGGAAGTCTAAGCTCATGCCAAGGATAGACGGTCCATTCCAAGTCGCTAAACGAATCAACGACAATGCCTATAAAATTGATCTCGAGGTAAGTATTCCATTTCGGACTCGTTTAATGTTTCGATTTGTCTCCCGTATGTTGCGATTCGGATTTGAGGACAAATCCTTTTCAAGAGGGAGGGGATGATGTGATCATAGAGCCGAAGCCGGGAACGGACATCGGCATCGACCACGACGGCTTCGACATCGGCATCGATCGCGTCGACACCGAACACAACGGCATCGACCACATTGACATCGGCATCGACCACATCGACATCGGCATCGACCACCTCGACATCGACCATACCGGCGCCCGACCATCGCGGACCGAGGAATCAAAAGGAGCAATTACGCGATCCAAAGCTAGGGAGTTAGCCAAAAACATTCAAACCACGATGATGGAGGAGGATGAAGCAGACCAAGAGCTACTTCAACGTTTTCGGCACGACAATCCGATCAAGACCAAGCTATGAAAGCTAAGCGGACTAGGTGTCTCGCTTGGCACTCTTTTTCCCACCGGGTTTTAACGAGGCCAAGAAGAACACCACGTCGTCCCTTAGTGATCATAGTTTGAAGAGCGTAAGAGACGAGGCGCTTAACACTACTCGTCGTTTTATCCGTTTGCAATTTCCTTTTTATCTTTGTACGCGATTTCCTTTTTGCGGATTTCCTTTTTGCAATTTCCTTTTTGTCTTTGCGCAACCCTAACGAGGAGAAGCAACTTGTGTTTTCCCCTATAAAAGGGGTTGCGCCGCACAATGTGTTAGTCAGTCAAAACTTTTACAAAACTCTTCTTTGTTGCGACTCCTCCTTGCTCGGCGAACGGGCACGAATCTCTTCCAAGCTTCACGCTTACAAGAGCTTCTTCTATCCATCAAGCGAGATATCATCCCTTGCTTGAGTCGTTCATATTCCATCCTCACGTTCCTCCCCACCCATCCGCTGCTCCGTTCTTGACTTGTAATCCGCATCCACCTCCGCCCACACTACTCATCCACCGTCGTTCTTGCTTAGCCTTACCCGGAGGAGAGATCCGCCTGGTGGGATCCTATCAAACGCTCATTGAGACACATATAAGCACTCATGTGGCATGAAACTTGGTTTAGAGTCCTAGAAACCGCGTTGTTAGATGTTTCATAAGTTCGTCAAACTAGTACAAAGCTCATTGAGACAGTTATAAGCACTCATGTTGCATGAAACTTGGTTTAGAGTCCTAGAAACGTGTTGTTCGATGTTTCATAAGTTTTTCAAACTAGTACAAAGCTCGTTGAGACACTTATAAGCACTCATGTTGCATGAAACTTGGTTTAGAGTCCTAGAAACCGCGTTGTTAGTTGTTTCATAAATTCGTCAAACTAGTACAAAGCTCATTGAGACACTTATAAGCACTCATGTTGAACGAAACTTGGTTTAGAGTCCTAGAAACGCGTTGTTAGATATTTCATAAGTTCGTCAAACTTGTACAAAGCTCATTTAGACACTTATAAGCATTCATGTTGCATGAAACTTGGTTTAGAGTCCTAGAAACGCGTTGTTCGATGTTTCATAAGTTCGTCAAACTAGTACAAAGCTCATTGAGACACTTATAAGCACTCATGTTGAACGAAACTTGGTTTAGAGTCCTAGAAACGCGTTGTTAGATGTTTCATAAGTTCGTCAAACTTGTACAAAGCTCATTTAGACACTTATAAGCACTCATGTTGCATGAAACTTGGTTTAGAGTCCTAGAAACCGCGTTGTTAGATGTTTCATAAGTTTTTCAAACTTGTACAAAGCTCATTGAGACACTTATAAGCACTCATGTTGCATGAAACTTGGTTTAGAGTCTTAGAAATCGCGTTGTTAGATGTTTCATAAGTTCGTCAAACCAGTACAAAGCTCATTGAGACATTTATAAGCACTCATGTTGCATGAAACTTGGTGTAGAGTCCTAAAACCCGTTGTTAGATGTTTCATAAGTTCGTCAAACTTGTACAAAGCTCATTGAGACACTTATAAGCACTCATGTTGCATGAAACTTGGTTTAGAGTCCTAGAAACGCGTTGTTAGATGTTTCATAAGTTCGTCAAACAAGTACAAATTTCATCGAGACACTTATAAGAATTCATGTATCATGAAACTTGTTTTAGAGTCCTAGAAATGCGTTGTTAGATGTTTCATAAGTTCGTCAAACTAGTACAACGCTCATTGAGACACATATAAGCACTCATGTTGCATGAAACTTGATTTAGAGTCCTAGAAACGCGTTGTTAGATGTTTCATAAGTTCGTCAAACTTGTACAAAGCTCATCGAGACACTTATAAGCACTCATGTTGTATGAAACTTGGTTTAGAGTCCTAGAACCCGCGTTGTTAGATGTTTCATATATTCGTCAAACTAGTCAAAAGCTCATTGAGACACTTATAAGCACTCATGTTGCGTGAAACTTAGTTTAGAGTCCTAGAAACCGCGTTGTTAGATGTTTCATAAGTTCGTCAAACTTGTACAAAGCTCATTGAGACACTTATAAGCACTCATGTTGCATGTAACTTAGTTTAGAGTCTTAGAAACCGCGTTGTTAGATGTTTCATAAGTTCTTCAAATTAGTACAAAGCTCATTGATACACATATAAGCACTCATGTTGCATGAAACTTGGTTTAGAGTCCTAGAAACGCGTTGTTAGATGTTTCATAAGTTTGTCAAACTAGTACAAAGCTCATTGAGACACTTATAAGCACTCATGTTGCATGAAACTTGGTTTAGAGTCCTAGAAACGCGTTGTTAGATGTTTCATAAGTTCGTCAAACAAGTACAAAGCTCATTGAGACACTTATAAGCACTCATGTTGCATGAAATTTGGTTTAGGGTCCTAGAAATTGCGTTGTTAGATGTTTCATAAGTTCGTCAAACTAGTACAAAGCTCATTGAGACACTTATAAGCACTCATGTAGCATGAAACTTGGTTTAAGGGTCCCTAGAAACTGCGTTGTTAGATGTTTCATAAGTTCGTCAAACTAGTACGAAGCTCATTGAGACACTTATAAGCACTCATGTTGCATGAAACTTGGTTTAGAGTCCTAGAAACGCTTTGTTAGATGTTTCATAAGTTCGTCAAACTTGTACAAAGCTCATTGAGACGCTTATAAGCACTCATGTTGCATGATACTTTGTTTAGAGTCCTAGAAACCGCGTTGTTAGATGTTTCATAAGTTCTTCAAACTAGTACAAAGCTCATTGAGACACATATAAGGACTCATGTTGCATGAAACTTGGTTTAGAGTCCTAGAAACGCGTTGTTAGATGTTTCATAAGTTCGTCAAACTAGTACAAAGCTCATTGAGACACTTATAAGCACTCATGTTGAATGAAATTGGGTTTAGAGTCCTAGAAACGCGTTGTTAGATGTTTAATAAGTTCGTCAAACAAGTACAAAGCACATTGAGACACTTATAAGCACTCATGTTGCATGAAACGTGGTTTAAATTCCTAGAAACGCGTTGTTAGATGTTTCATATATTCGTAAAACTTGTACAAAGCTCATTGAGACACTTATAAGCATTCATGTTGCATGAAACTTGGTTTAGAGTCCTAGAAACGCGTTGTTCGATGTTTCATAAGTTCGTCAAACTAGTACAAAGCTCATTGAGACACTTATAAGCACTCATGTTGAACGAAACTTGGTTTAGAGTCCTAGAAACGCGTTGTTAGATGTTTCATAAGTTCGTCAAACTTGTACAAAGCTCATTTAGACACTTATAAGCACTCATGTTGCATGAAACTTGGTTTAGAGTCCTAGAAACCGCGTTGTTAGATGTTTCATAAGTTTTTCAAACTTGTACAAGGCTCATTGAGACACTTATAAGCACTCATGTTGCATGAAACTTGGTTTAGAGTCTTAGAAATCGCGTTGTTAGATGTTTCATAAGTTCGTCAAACCAGTACAAAGCTCATTGAGACATTTATAAGCACTCATGTTGCATGAAACTTGGTGTAGAGTCCTAAAACCCGTTGTTAGATGTTTCATAAGTTCGTCAAACTTGTACAAATCTCATTGAGACACTTATAAGCACTCATGTTGCATGAAACTTGGTTTAGAGTCCTAGAAACGCGTTGTTAGATGTTTCATAAGTTCGTCAAACAAGTACAAATTTCATCGAGACACTTATAAGAATTCATGTATCATGAAACTTGTTTTAGAGTCCTAGAAATGCGTTGTTAGATGTTTCATAAGTTCGTCAAACTAGTACAACGCTCATTGAGACACATATAAGCACTCATGTTGCATGAAACTTGATTTAGAGTCCTAGAAACGCGTTGTTAGATGTTTCATAAGTTCGTCAAACCAGTACAAAGCTCATTGAGACATTTATAAGCACTCATGTTGCATGAAACTTGGTTTAGAGTCCTAGAAACCGCGTTGTTAGATGTTTCATAAGTTTTTCAAACTTGTACAAAGCTCATTGAGACACTTATAAGCACTCATGTTGCATGAAACTTGGTTTAGAGTCTTAGAAATCGCGTTGTTAGATGTTTCATAAGTTCGTCAAACCAGTACAAAGCTCATTGAGACATTTATAAGCACTCATGTTGCATGAAACTTGGTTTAGAGTCCTAGAAACGCGTTGTTAGATGTTTCATAAGTTCGTCAAACAAGTACAAATTTCATCGAGACACTTATAAGAATTCATGTATCATGAAACTTGTTTTAGAGTCCTAGAAATGCGTTGTTAGATGTTTCATAAGTTCGTCAAACTAGTACAACGCTCATTGAGACACATATAAGCACTCATGTTGCATGAAACTTGATTTAGAGTCCTAGAAACGCGTTGTTAGATGTTTCATAAGTTCGTCAAACCAGTACAAAGCTCATTGAGACATTTATAAGCACTCATGTTGCATGAAACTTGGTTTAGAGTCCTAGAAACCGCGTTGTTAGATGTTTCATAAGTTTTTCAAACTTGTACAAAGCTCATTGAGACACTTATAAGCACTCATGTTGCATGAAACTTGGTTTAGAGTCTTAGAAATCGCGTTGTTAGATGTTTCATAAGTTCGTCAAACCAGTACAAAGCTCATTGAGACATTTATAAGCACTCATGTTGCATGAAACTTGGTTTAGAGTCCTAGAAACCGCGTTGTTAGATGTTTCATAAGTTTTTCAAACTTGTACAAAGCTCATTGAGACACTTATAAGCACTCATGTTGCATGAAACTTGGTTTAGAGTCTTAGAAATCGCGTTGTTAGATGTTTCATAAGTTCGTCAAACCAGTACAAAGCTCATTGAGACATTTATAAGCACTCATGTTGCATGAAACTTGGTGTAGAGTCCTAAAACCCGTTGTTAGATGTTTCATAAGTTCGTCAAACTTGTACAAAGCTCATTGAGACACTTATAAGCACTCATGTTGCATGAAACTTGGTTTAGAGTCCTAGAAACGCGTTGTTAGATGTTTCATAAGTTCTTCAAACTTGTACAAAGCTCATCGAGACACTTATAAGCACTCATGTTGTATGAAACTTGGTTTAGAGTCCTAGAACCCGCGTTGTTAGATGTTACATATATTCGTCAAACTAGTCAAAAGCTCATTGAGACACTTATAAGCACTCATGTTGCGTGAAACTTAGTTTAGAGTCCTAGAAACCGCGTTGTTAGATGTTTCATAAGTTCGTCAAACTTGTACAAAGCTCATTGAGACACTTATAAGCACTCATGTTGCATGTAACTTAGTTTAGAGTCTTAGAAACCGCGTTGTTAGATGTTTCATAAGTTCTTCAAATTAGTACAAAGCTCATTGATACACATATAAGCACTCATGTTGCATGAAACTTGGTTTAGAGTCCTAGAAACGCGTTGTTAGATGTTTCATAAGTTCGTCAAAACTAGTACAAAGCTCATTGAGACACTTATAAGCACTCATGTTCCATGAAACTTGGTTTAGAGTCCTAGAAACGCGTTGTTAGATGTTTCATAAGTTCGTCAAACAAGTACAAAGCTCATTGAGACACTTATAAGCACTCATGTTGCATGAAATTTGGTTTAGGGTCCTAGAAATTGCGTTGTTAGATGTTTCATAAGTTCGTCAAACTAGTACAAAGCTCATTGAGACACTTATAAGCACTCATGTAGCATGAAACTTGGTTTAAGGGTCCTAGAAACTGCGTTGTTAGATGTTTCATAAGTTCGTCAAACTAGTACGAAGCTCATTGAGACACTTATAAGCACTCATGTTGCATGAAACTTGGTTTAGAGTCCTAGAAACGCTTTGTTAGATGTTTCATAATTTCGTCAAACTTGTACAAAGCTCATTGAGACGCTTATAAGCACTCATGTTGCATGATACTTTGTTTAGAGTCCTAGAAACCGCGTTGTTAGATGTTTCATAAGTTCTTCAAACTAGTACAAAGCTCATTGAGACACATATAAGGACTCATGTTGCATGAAACTTGGTTTAGAGTCCCTAGAAACGCGTTGTTAGATGTTTCATAAGTTCGTCAAAACTAGTACAAAGCTCATTGAGACACTTATAAGCACTCATGTTGAATGAAATTGGGTTTAGAGTCCTAGAAACGCGTTGTTAGATGTTTAATAAGTTCGTCAAACAAGTACAAAGCACATTGAGACACTTATAAGCACTCATGTTGCATGAAACGTGGTTTAAATTCCTAGAAACGCGTTGTTAGATGTTTCATATATTCGTAAAACTTGTACAAAGCTCATTGAGACACTTATAAGCACTCATGTGGAATGAAATTTGGTTTAGAGTCCTAGAAACACGTTGTTAGATGTTTCATAAGTTTTTCAAACTAGTACAAAGCTCATTGAGACACTTATAAGCATTCATGTTGCATGAAACTTGGTTTAGAGTCCTAGAAACGCGTTGTTCGATGTTTCATAAGTTCGTCAAACTAGTACAAATCTCATTGATACACTTATAAGCACTCATGTTGCATGAAACTTGGTTTAGAGTCCTAGAAACTGCGTTGTTAGATGTTTCATAAGTTCGTCAAACTAGTACAAAGCTCATTGAGACGCATATAAGCACTCATGTTGCATGAAACTTGGTTTAGAGTCTTAGAAACCGCGTTGTTAGTTGTTTCATATGTTCGTCAAACTTGTACAAAGCTCATTGAGACACTTATAAGCACTTATGTTGCATGAAACTTGGTTTAGAGTCTTAGAACCCGCGTTGTTAGATGTTTCATAAGTTCGTCAAACTAGTACACAGCTCATTGAGACACTTATAAGCACTCATGTTGCATGAAACTTGGTTTAGAGTCTTAGAAACCGCGTTGTTAGTTGTTTCATATGTTCGTCAAACTTGTACAAAGCTCATTGAGACACTTATAAGCACTCATGTTGCATGAAACTTGGTTTAGAGTCCTCGAAACCGCGTTGTTAGATGTTTCATAAGTTCGTCAAACTTGTACAAAAGCTCATTGAGACACTTTATAAGCACTCATGTTGCATGAAACTTGGTTTCGAATCTTAGAAACCGCGTTGTTAGATGTTTCATAAGTTCGTTAAACTAGTACAAAGCTCATTGAGACACTTATAAGCACTCATGTTGCATGAAACTTGGTTTAGAGTCCTAGAAACGCGTTGTTAGACGTTTCATAAGTTCGTCAAACTAGTACAAAGCTCATTGATACACTTATAAGCACTCATGTTGCATGAAACTTGGTTTAGAGTCCTAGAAACGCGTTGTTCGATGTTTCATAAGTTCGTCAAACTAGTAAAAATCTCATTGAGACACTTATAAGCACTCATGTTGCATGAAACTTGGTTTAGAGTCCTAGAAACTGCGTTGTTAGATGTTTCATAAGTTCGTCAAACTAGTACAAAGCTCATTGAGACACTTATAAGCACTCATGTGGAATGAAACTTGGTTTAGAGTCCTAGAAACGCGTTGTTAGATGTTTCATAAGTTCGTAAAACTTGTACAAAGCTTATTTAGACACTTATAAGCACTCATGTGGAATGAAACTTGGTTTAGAGTCCTAGAAACGCGTTGTTAGATGTTTCATAAGTTCGTAAAACTTTTACAAAGCTTATTGAGACACTTATAAGCACTCATGTGGAATGAAACTTGGTTTAGAGTCCTAGAAACGCGTTGTTAGATGTTTCATAAGTTTTTCAAACTAGTACAAAGCTCATTGAGACACTTATAAGCATTCATGTTTCATGAAACTTGGTTTAGGGTCCTAGAAACGCGTTGTTCGATGTTTCATAAGTTCGTCAAACTAGTAAAAATCTCATTGAGACACTTATAAGCACTCATGTTGTATGAAACTTGATTTAGAGTCCTAGAACCCCGCGTTGTTAGATGTTTCATATGTTCGTCAAACTAGTACAAAGCTCATTGAGACACTTATAAGCACTCATGTAGTATGAAACTTGGTTTAGAGTCCTAGAAACCCGTTGTTAGATGTTTCATAAGTTGACAAACTTGTAAAAAGCTCATTGAGACAATTATAAGCACTCATGTTGCATGAAACTTGGTTTAGAGTCCTAGAAACGCGTTGTTAGATGTTTCATAAGTTCGTTAAACTAGTACAAAGCTCATTGAGACACTTATAAGCACTCATGTTGCATGAAACTTGGTTTAGAGTCCTAGAAACGCGTTTGTTAGACGTTTCATAAGTTCGTCAAACTAGTACAAAGCTCATTGATACACTTATAAGCACTCATGTTGCATGAAACTTGGTTTAGAGTCCTAGAAACGCGTTGTTCGATGTTTTCATAAGTTCGTCAAACTAGTAAAAATCTCATTGAGACACTTATAAGCACTCATGTTGCATGAAACTTGGTTTAGAGTCCTAGAAACTGCGTTGTTAGATGTTTCATAAGTTCGTCAAACTAGTACAAAGCTCATTGAGACACTTATAAGCACTCATGTGGAATGAAACTTGGTTTAGAGTCCTAGAAACGCGTTGTTAGATGTTTCATAAGTTCGTAAAACTTGTACAAAGCTTATTGAGACACTTATAAGCACTCATGTGGAATGAAACTTGGTTTAGAGTCCTAGAAACGCGTTGTTAGATGTTTCATAAGTTCGTAAAACTTTTACAAAGCTTATTGAGACACTTATAAGCACTCATGTGGAATGAAACTTGGTTTAGAGTCCTAGAAACGCGTTGTTAGATGTTTCATAAGTTTTTCAAACTAGTACAAAGCTCATTGAGACACTTATAAGCATTCATGTTTCATGAAACTTGGTTTAGGGTCCTAGAAACGCGTTGTTCGATGTTTCATAAGTTCGTCAAACTAGTAAAAATCTCATTGAGACACTTATAAGCACTCATGTTGTATGAAACTTGATTTAGAGTCCTAGAACCCGCGTTGTTAGATGTTTCATATGTTCGTCAAACTAGTACAAAGCTCATTGAGACACTTATAAGCACTCATGTAGTATGAAACTTGGTTTAGAGTCCTAGAAACGCGTTGTTAGATGTTTCATAAGTTGACAAACTTGTAAAAAGCTCATTGAGACAATTATAAGCACTCATGTTGCATGAAACTTGGTTTAGAGTCCTAGAAACGCGTTGTTAGATGTTTCATAAGTTCGTCAAACAAGTACAAAGCTCATTGAGACACTTATAAGCACTCATGTTGCATGAAACTTGGTTTAGAGTCCTAGAAACTGCGTTGTTAGATGTTGCATAAGTTCGTCAAACTAGTACAAAGCTCATTGAGACACTTATAAGCACTCATGTTGCATGAAACTTGGTTTAGAGTCCTAGAAACGCTTTGTTAGATGTTTCATAATTTCGTCAAACTTATACAAAGCTCATTGAGACGCTTATAAGCACTCATGTTGCATGAAACTTTGTTTAGAGTCCTAGAAATGCGTTGTTAGATATTTCATAAGTTTGTCAAACTTGTACAAAGTTCATTGAGACACTTATAAGCACTCATGTTGCATGAAACTTGGTTTAGAGTCTTAGAAACCGCGTTGTTAGATGTTTCATAAGTTCGTCAAACCAGGTACAAAGCTCATTGAGACACAAATAAGCACTCGTGTTGCATGAAACTTCGTTTAGAGTCCTAGAAACCGCGTTGTTAGATGTTTCATAAGTTCGTCAAACTAGTACAACGCTCATTGAGACACATATAAGCACTCATGTTACATGAAACTTGGTTTAGAGTCCTAGAAACGCGTTGTTAGATGTTTCATAAGTTCGTCAAACTTGTACAAAGCTCATTGAGACACTTATAAGCACTCATGTTGTATGAAACTTGGTTTAGAGTCCTAGAAACCGCGTTGTTAGATGTTTCATAAGTTCGTCAAACTAGTACAAAGCTCATTGAGACACTTATAAGCACTCATGTTGCATGAAACTTGGTTTAGATTCTTAGAAACGCGTTGTTAGATGTTTCATAAGTTCGTCAAACTTGTACAAAGCTCATTGATACACTTATAAGCACTCATGTTGTATGAAACTTGGTTTTTAGAGTCCTAGAAACGCATTGTTAAATGTTTCATTAGTTCGTTAAAATAGTACAAAGCTCAATGATACACTTATAAGCACTCATGTTGCATGAAACTTGGTTTAGAGTCGTGAAACGTGTTGTTAAATGTTTCATAAGTTCGTCAAACTAGTACAAAGCTCATTGAGATACTTATAAGCACTCATGTTGAAAGAAACTTGGTTTAAAGTCCTAGAAACGCGTTGTTAGATGTTTCATAAGTTCGTCAAACTTGAACAAAGCTCATTGAGACAATTATAAGCACTCATGTTGGATGAAACTTGGTTTAGAGTCCTAGAAACGCGTTGTTAGATGTTTCTTAAGTTCGTCAAACAAGTACAAAGCTCATTGAGACACTTATAAGCACTCATGTTGCATGAAACTTGGTTTAGGGTCCCTAGAAACTGCGTTGTTAGATGTTTCATAAGTTCGTCAAACTAGTACAAAGCTCATTGAGACACTTATAAGCACTCATGTTGCATGAAACTTTGTTTAGAGTCCTAGAAACGCTTTCTTAGATGTTTCATAAGTTCGTCAAACTTGTACAAAGCTCATTGAGACGCTTATAAGCACTCATATTGCATGAAACTTTGATTAGAGTCCTAGAAATGCGTTGTTAGATGTTTCATAAGTTTGTCAAACTTGTACAAAGCTTATTGAGACACTTATAAGCACTCATGTTGCATGAAACTTGGTTTAGAGTCTTAGAAACCCCGTTGTTAGATGTTTCATAAGTTCGTCAAACCAGTACAAAGCTCATTGAGACACAAATAAGCACTCGTGTTGCATGAAACTTCGTTCAGAGTCCTAGAAACTGTTGGAATTTAAGAGAGTATAGAAGAGATTGTAGAGAATAAGTGTTTGGGAGATTAGGAGAATGAGAGATTAGGAGCAAAGCTATTAGCTTGGTCCTTGAGAGATTAGTGTGTAGTATGTGTGTGTGGGAGATTTCGGTTCTAGATAGAATAAGAACAAGAACAAGAGAGAGTATTATTTTGTATTGGAGAAGAGAGCTTGAAGCTCCTTAGAGATTACAATGTCGACCACAAGGTATTTATAGAGGATAACAATGGCTTGTAGCCTATTAGGTATAAGGGAGAGAGAGAGAGAAAGCCTTGGGTCTTGACTTAATTTGAATTCAAACCAAGGCTTGGGTGGCGTGTAGGAGACAAGGCTGTGACTAGTCACTATCCAAGACCACATTTGGTTTTGTGTAAAGCCTTCCAATTCTGCACTGTCGCTATCCGTCTCGGTCTTGCTTCCGGTTTGTGCCTATAGTCTTGTAATGACTATATCTCTCAATGGTTAGCTCCTTTCAACATGATTCCTTCTTCAAACCTTCTTGTCTTGATCTCCTCTTTGTAACCGTTACCATATTAAGGGTAACCGTGTTGCTTCCTTATACTCTTAACTCATAACCCTTCTTGTCTTAGCCTTGTTGCACAAGCCTCTTTGGTATTTCGACCTAATGCCCTTTTTGGGTTAACCATTAGTCTCAATACTCCCCCTCAAGCTTAGCATTGTGGAACGCTAAGATTGGACATTGACCAACAAACCTCATTAAAACCTTGGTGAGTAAACCACATGGGAAAAACCTCACCGAAGGAAAAAGAGTGTAAGTTAGTTCAATGAGGGTCTTGATCATCTAGGCCATAAGTCTTCTTGACTTGGCCGGAGCTCCCCAAAGATAGAACCGGTCTTGATCTTGCCTTTGCCGTGTTCTTCTTTGTGGTTTCTTGGATACTCAGCACTTCTCTTGTCTTGGTGGTGAGTTCTTTGATTCTTGATTTGGTCTTCACGGTTTGTTCTTCACAAACTTTGATGTGAGACTTTGAGCCGAACATGAACATGATGACTCCCTTTCCTTCTCTTTGCTTCTTCTTTGAACTTCCTTCTTATCTTTGGTCTCTTACTCCTTTGAACCTTCAAAGATTCAAGTGAATTTAGACTTTAGATTAAGCATGATTATTCGAATTAGTTCTAGTTTTATGATTCTAAATAAGAAGCTAAGAGAGGGATTAGGGACATCCTTTAGTTCGTAGTGGAATGACTTGTCCTTGTAGCCGCATCTAGGTTTTGAGCTTTGGCTTCTTCTTGAAGTCTTTGCTTTCTTCTTTGTGCGGTTGGAACAAGGATTTGTCGGAGTATTTTGGCTTATCTATTGATAGATGCATAAGCCGAGAAACAAGATTAGGCCTTGCAATTGGTAGTTGCTTTGGCCGATAGTGAGTAGAGCCGATTGGTCATGTTGATTCATCGGTCTCTTTCTAGGACATGAATGGCTCGGTTTAGTCTTTGCCATGTACTTGGCCGAGCCTAGTGTTGATGATGATGAAGGTCTTGCTTCTTGTAGAGGCTTGACCGAACGATGATGATAAGATGGTTTGGCCTTCTCCTTTGTAAGGATTTGGCCGAGAGTGAATTGGTTTGGCGTCTTGGGAGATGCTTTAACCGGAGAATGGTGACCTTGTCTTTGCTACGGACTTTGGTCAAGTGATGGTCTTTGTCTTTGCTAGGGACTTGACCGAATATTAGGTGGATTGACTCGGCTTTGTCTTGTGAATACTTGGCCGAGATGTAACAATGATTGGTGACCTTGCCTTTGCTAGGGACTTTGGTCAAGAGATGGTCTTTGTCTTTGCCAAGGACTTGACCGGTTGATGATGGTCTTTGTCTTGTTAAGGACTTGACCGAAGATTAATGGGTTGCCTCGGCTTTGTCTTGTGAATACTTGGCCGAGATGTAACTTGATGGCTTTAGCTCTTTGCTAGATGCTTTTGGCCACAATGATGATAGTGATTGGCTTCCATTTGATCATGATGAGATGTGTGTTCTAACACTTCTTCTCCCCCCATCTTGATTAATCATGGAAGTAAATGAACTCTCCTCCTTTCTCGGCTTTGTTCTTCACAAGCTTCTTTGAGAAAGAGGTTTCTCATCTTTTCCTTTTGGACACCATTCATGGTTCTTTCATTCTTCTCTTTACTTCTTTTCTCTTTAGCACTTCTTTGTCATCTCTTTATGCTTAGGGTCTTTCATGATGATCTCTTTTAGTCTTTAGAAATGATGATCCTACATCATACCAAAGACAAAATTTATTTAGTTTCATGACTAACCGGCACAAGATAATAACTCTTAACATTTCACAAACTATTGATCAACCATTCACAAGTACAAGCAAGAATACATGGGAGGATTTAAGACATTAGTTCAATATGTTCCCCTAAGCCTTTTTAATAAATCCGAGAGTATTATGCATCTTGACAAGTTCTAGTTTTAGTCTTATAGTTTTGAAATTGACAATCCACTTTAACTAATGATCTAAGGCATATATATTTATAATGAAGCAAAAGGATTACTTAAATTAGTATCTAACAATATAAGTAAAGAGAGTAAAGAGTTTTAGAAATGGCCCTTTTTATAGTTCCTTGGATAGATGGTCGTAAGGAGAAGTCATTGTACTCTTTAGAGCATCTTAACCGATTAGTCTATCATAGAGTTTATGGCTTCCCTTTATAAGGATTCTCCATTGTTTATTACCTACACATAAGTAAGGATTAGCCACAAGAGAGTTTTGAATATGGCTCCTTGCCATTTAGACTTTAAAGGGACCATGGTCTTAAGAGCACAAAGGCGGACCATGATCTTAGAAACACACAAACAAGATTCATTGTAACTTGAATGCTTTCATAGCTAGTTACTCATCTTGTATCATAAACTTAGATGCCTATAGGCGGTTTATGACATAAAACATAGATCATCATTCCAATTTTATCTTATGTAGATGTTAAAGTAATGAATCATTTCCCCATAAGTCCAAAATTGGATTCATCATGACCTTTAAAGTATCACCTTTTAAGTAGTCATGGATCTCTTTTAAACTTATGTTAGCCCGAGGGTTTTGAAGGATTCATCAAGCTCTTGGTGTTCATAACACTTAATAAGCTCGGTTCACTTCCCAAGTCTCAAATCACTTCACTAAACAAAGACTAGTGATTTAAGACTTTAGCAAGAGACAAGACTTGGATATTATAGTGGGGTATGAAGAGGATAAAGAGTATAGAGTTTACAACCGATTCCTTAATGATCTAAAGATCTTTAGGACTCAAGATTAACTACTAATCTATTTATCTCCCTCTTGTGTTTCCACTTACACAACCGCCACTACTCATCTTCATCGTCTTGGAGATTTAAATTCGGACCAAATGAGCATATGTTCTTTAAAACTTTTGAAAAACATCATATGCTCAAAACATGCTTTTAAACCGAAACTTTGTGGTATGGGATTCATCAAATGCTCTTTTAGAAGCCATGATTCTCATCCATTAGTCTTGGGTTAGACAATGACCTTAAAGAACAATACAACCAAAACTATCATGTAGCTAGATCTTGTTGATTTATGCTAACAATGATTGTATTTTGATTGTCTTGTTCTTACCAAGAAATTGGATTCAACATGTCCTTTACTCACTAAGAGTTAAGCGGATCATGGTTCACTTTCCCAAAGGTCTTGTTTAAAGCATAAAACAAAAGGAAAGAGTTTTGGATTCAACAAGTTGTTTTTGCCTTATAAAGAAAAACACCAAGGTTCACTTACCCTTTTAGCTCTCAAGATTCAAGCTTTGAGCTTTGATATCTTGGTCCTTGCCTAATGCCAAAGTTAAATGATACTTGGATTCATCAAGGTTCCTTTATACTCACAAGAGTGAGGAATCCATGGTTCTCTATCTTTAACTTTCAGCCATCCATAGACTTTTAAAGATACAACATAATCATAACCTTGTTTTTAAACATGTAGCTAGATCTTAAAGATCCAATCTTTCCATGAACCGATTATGATTAATGTGTTCTTAGAAAGGTTTTACCAAGATCTATGAATCTATACTATATGATAAAGAAGGGAGTTTGGATTCAACATGTTATTGTTCTCAAAAGAGACAATACACAAGGATCTCTTACTCTTTTAGCTCACAAGTTCCAAGCTTTGATGCTTTGGATACTTGTTCATAGCCTAAGTGCCTAAGTTAGAAGATTCTTGGATTCATCAAGGTTCCTTAAACTCATATAAGTAAGAAATCCATGGTTCTCAATCTCTAACTTTCGGCCTAGACAAAGATCTTAAAGAACAACACAACCAAAAACATCATGTAGCTAGATTTTAATCTATGCTCACCATGATTCGGTTTTGATTGGATTGTTCTTGAAAAGGAACTTGGATTCAACATGTCTCTTCACTCATTTAAGAGAGAAAGAGGTCATGGTTCTCTTCCTAAGAGGAGCATTGATTCACCAAGACCTTAAGTGTTTTACCACATGGATCTTGGTCATTCTTTTTCCTCCTCTAGATCTTTGTGTTTATAAGAAGAAATAAGAGGGTGCGGAATTAAAACTAAAGGAGAGGAGCATATGCTCTGATACCATGTTGGAATTTAAGAGAGTATAGAAGAGATTGTAGAGAATAAGTGTTTGGGAGATTAGGAGAATGAGAGATTAGGAGCAAAGCTATTAGCTTGGTCCTTGAGAGATTAGTGTGTAGTATGTGTGTGTGGGAGATTTCGGTTCTAGATAGAATAAGAACAAGAACAAGAGAGAGTATTATTTTGTATTGGAGAAGAGAGCTTGAAGCTCCTTAGAGATTACAATGTCGACCACAAGGTATTTATAGAGGATAACAATGGCTTGTAGCCTATTAGGTATAAGGGAGAGAGAGAGAGAAAGCCTTGGGTCTTGACTTAATTTGAATTCAAACCAAGGCTTGGGTGGCGTGTAGGAGACAAGGCTGTGACTAGTCACTATCCAAGACCACATTTGGTTTTGTGTAAAGCCTTCCAATTCTGCACCTGTCGCTATCCGTCTCGGTCTTGCTTCCGGTTTGTGCCTATAGTCTTGTAATGACTATATCTCTCAATGGTTAGCTCCTTTCAACATGATTCCTTCTTCAAACCTTCTTGTCTTGATCTCCTCTTTGTAACCGTTACCATATTAAGGGTAACCGTGTTGCTTCCTTATACTCTTAACTCATAACCCTTCTTGTCTTAGCCTTGTTGCACAAGCCTCTTTGGTATTTCGACCTAATGCCCTTTTTGGGTTAACCATTAGTCTCAATAGAAACCGCGTTGTTAGATGTTTCATAAGTTCGTCAAACTTGTACAAAGCTCATTGAGACACTTATAAGCACTCATGTTGTATGAAACTTGGTTTAGAGTCCTAGAACCCGCGTTGTTAGATGATTCATATATTCGTCAAACTAGTCAAAAGCTCATTGACACACTTATAAGCACTCATGTTGAATGAAACTTGGTTTAGAGTCCTAGAAACGCGTTGTTAGATGTTTCATAAGTTCGTAAAACTTGTACAAAGCTCATTGAGACACTTATAAGCACTCATGTTGCATGAAACTTGGTTTAGAGTCCTAGAAACGCGTTGATAAATGTTTCATAAGTTCGTCAAACTTGTACAAAGCTCATTGAGACACTTATAAGCACTCATGTTGTATGAAACTTGGTTTAGAGTCCTAGAAACGCATTGTTAAATGTTTCATAAGTTCATCAAACTAGTACAAAGCTCAATGATACACTTATATAAACTCATGTTGCATGAAACTTGGTTTAGAGTCCTAGAAACGTGTTGTTAGATGTTTCATAAGTTCGTCAAACTAGTACAAAGCTCATTGAGACACTTTTAAGCACTCATGTTGCATGAAACTGGTTTAGAGTCCTAGAAACCGCGTTGTTAGATGTTTCATAAGTTCGTCGAACTAGTACAAATCTCATTGAGACACTTATAAGCACTCATGTTGCATGAAACTTGGTTTAGAATCCAAGAAACGCGTTGTTAGATGTTTCATTAGTTCGTCAAACTTGTACAAAGTTCATTGAGACACTTATAAGCACTCATGTTGCATGAAACTTAGTTTAGAGTCCTAGAAACCGCGTTGTTAGATGTTTCATAAGTTCGTCGAACTTGTACAAAGCTCATTGAGACACTTTTAAGCACTCATGTTGCATGAAACTGGTTTAAAGTCCTAGAAACCGCGTTGTTAGATGTTTCATAAGTTCGTCGAACTAGTACAAAGCTCATTGAGACACTTATAAGCACTCATGTTGCATGAAACTTGGTTTAGAGTCCAAGAAACGCGTTGTTAGATTATTCATTAGTTCGTCAAACTTGTACAAAGTTCATTGAGACACTTATAAGCACTCATGTTGCATGAAACTTAGTTTAGAGTCCTAGAAACGCGTTGTTAGATGTTTCATAAGTTCGTCAAACTAGTAAAAAGCTCATTGAGAAACTTATAAGCACTCATGTTGCATGAAACTTGGTTTAGAGTCCTAGAAACGCGTTGTTAGATGTTTCACAAGTTCTTAAAACTTGTACAAAGTTCATTGACACACTTATAAGCACTCATGTGGAATGAAACTTGGTTTAGAGTCCTAGAAACGCGTTGTTAGATGTTTCATAAGTTCGTAAAACTTGTACAAAGCTCATTGAGACACTTATAAGCACTCATGTGGAATGAAACATGGTTTAGAGTCCTAGAAACGCATTGTTAAATATTTCATAAGTTCGTTAAACTAGTACAAAGCTCAATGATACACTTATAAGCACTCATGTTGCATGAAACTTGGTTTAGAGTCCTAGAAACGGGTTGTTAGATGTTTCATAAGTTCGTCAAACTAGTACAAAGCTCATGGAGATACTTATGAGCACTCATGTTGAACGAAAGTTGGTTTAGAGTCCTAGAAACGCGTTGTTAGATGTTTCATAAGTTCGTCAAACTTGTACAAAGCTCATTGAGACGCTTATAAGCACTCATGTTGCATGAAACTTTGTTTAGAGTCCTAGAAATGTGTTGTTAGATGTTTCATAAGTTTGTCAAACTTGTACAAAGTTCATTGAGACACTTATAAGCACTCATGTTGCATGAAACTTGGTTTAGAGTCTTAGAAACCGCGTTGTTAGATGTTTCATAAGTTCGTCAAACCAGTACAAAGCTCATTGAGACACAAATAAGCACTCATGTTGCATGAAACTTCGTTTAGAGTCCTAGAAACCGCGTTGTTAGATGTTTCATAAGTTCGTCAAACTAGTACAACGCTCATTGAGACACATATAAGCACTCATGTTACATGAAACTTGGTTTAGAGTCCTAGAAACGCGTTGTTAGATGTTTCATAAGTTCGTCAAACTTGTACAAAGCTCATTGAGACACTTATAAGCACTCATGTTGTATGAAACTTGGTTTAGAGTCCTAGAACCCGCGTTGTTAGATGTTTCATATATTCGTCAAACTAGTCAAAAGCTCATTGAGACACTTATAAGCACTCATGTTGCATGAAACTTAGTTTAGAGTCCTAGAAACCGCGTTGTTAGATGTTTCATAAGTTCGTCAAACTAGTAAAAAGCTCATTGAGAAACTTATAAACACTCATGTTGAACGAAACTTGGTTTAGAGTCCTAGAAACGCGTTGTTAGATATTTCATAAGTTCGTCAAACTTGTACAAAGCTCATTTAGACACTTATAAGCATTCATGTTGCATGAAACTTGGTTTAGAGTCCTAGAAACGCGTTGTTCGATGTTTCATAAGTTCGTCAAACTAGTACAAAGCTCATTGAGACACTTATAAGCACTCATGTTGAACGAAACTTGGTTTAGAGTCCTAGAAACGCGTTGTTAGATGTTTCATAAGTTCGTCAAACTTGTACAAAGCTCATTTAGACACTTATAAGCACTCATGTTGCATGAAACTTGGTTTAGAGTCCTAGAAACCGCGTTGTTAGATGTTTCATAAGTTTTTCAAACTTGTACAAAGCTCATTGAGACACTTATAAGCACTCATGTTGCATGAAACTTGGTTTAGAGTCTTAGAAATCGCGTTGTTAGATGTTTCATAAGTTCGTCAAACCAGTACAAAGCTCATTGAGACATTTATAAGCACTCATGTTGCATGAAACTTGGTGTAGAGTCCTAAAACCCGTTGTTAGATGTTTCATAAGTTCGTCAAACTTGTACAAAGCTCATTGAGACACTTATAAGCACTCATGTTGCATGAAACTTGGTTTAGAGTCCTAGAAACGCGTTGTTAGATGTTTCATAAGTTCGTCAAACAAGTACAAATTTCATCGAGACACTTATAAGAATTCATGTATCATGAAACTTGTTTTAGAGTCCTAGAAATGCGTTGTTAGATGTTTCATAAGTTCGTCAAACTAGTACAACGCTCATTGAGACACATATAAGCATTCATGTTGCATGAAACTTGATTTAGAGTCCTAGAAACGCGTTGTTAGATGTTTCATAAGTTCGTCAAACTTGTACAAAGCTCATTGAGACACTTATAAGCACTCATGTTGTATGAAACTTGGTTTAGAGTCCTAGAACCCGCGTTGTTAGATGTTTCATATATTCGTCAAACTAGTCAAAAGCTCATTGAGACACTTATAAGCACTCATGTTGCGTGAAACTTAGTTTTAGAGTCCTAGAAACCGCGTTGTTAGATGTTTCATAAGTTCGTCAAACTTGTACAAAGCTCATTGAGACACTTATAAGCACTCATGTTGCATGTAACTTAGTTTAGAGTCTTAGAAACCGCGTTGTTAGATGTTTCATAAGTTCTTCAAATTAGTACAAAGCTCATTGATACACATATAAGCACTCATGTTGCATGAAACTTGGTTTAGAGTCCTAGAAACGCGTTGTTAGATGTTTCATAAGTTCGTCAAACTAGTACAAAGCTCATTGAGACACTTATAAGCACTCATGTTGCATGAAACTTGGTTTAGAGTCCTAGAAACGCGTTGTTAGATGTTTCATAAGTTCGTCAAACAAGTACAAAGCTCATTGAGACACTTATAAGCACTCATGTTGCATGAAACTTGGTTTAGGGTCCTAGAAATTGCGTTGTTAGATGTTTCATAAGTTCGTCAAACTAGTACAAAGCTCATTGAGACACTTATAAGCACTCATGTAGCATGAAACTTGGTTTAAGGGTCCTAGAAACTGCGTTGTTAGATGTTTCATAAGTTCGTCAAACTAGTACGAAGCTCATTGAGACACTTATAAGCACTCATGTTGCATGAAACTTGGTTTAGAGTCCTAGAAACGCTTTGTTAGATGTTTCATAAGTTCGTCAAACTTGTACAAAGCTCATTGAGACGCTTATAAGCACTCATGTTGCATGATACTTTGTTTAGAGTCCTAGAAACCGCGTTGTTAGATGTTTCATAAGTTCTTCAAACTAGTACAAAGCTCATTGAGACACATATAAGGACTCATGTTGCATGAAACTTGGTTTAGAGTCCTAGAAACGCGTTGTTAGATGTTTCATAAGTTCGTCAAACTAGTACAAAGCTCATTGAGACACTTATAAGCACTCATGTTGAATGAAATTGGGTTTAGAGTCCTAGAAACGTGTTGTTAGATGTTTAATAAGTTCGTCAAACAAGTACAAAGCACATTGAGACACTTATAAGCACTCATGTTGCATGAAACGTGGTTTAAATTCCTAGAAACGCGTTGTTAGATGTTTCATATATTCGTAAAACTTGTACAAAGCTCATTGAGACACTTATAAGCACTCATGTGGAATGAAATTTGGTTTAGAGTCCTAGAAACACGTTGTTAGATGTTTCATAAGTTTTTCAAACTAGTACAAAGCTCATTGAGACACTTATAAGCATTCATGTTGCATGAAACTTGGTTTAGAGTCCTAGAAACGCGTTGTTCGATGTTTCATAAGTTCGTCAAACTAGTACAAATCTCATTGATACACTTATAAGCACTCATGTTGCATGAAACTTGGTTTAGATTCCTAGAAACTGCGTTGTTAGATGTTTCATAAGTTCGTCAAACTAGTACAAAGCTCATTGAGACGCATATAAGCACTCATGTTGCATGAAACTTGGTTTAGAGTCTTAGAAACCGCGTTGTTAGTTGTTTCATATGTTCGTCAAACTTGTACAAAGCTCATTGAGACACTTATAAGCACTCATGTTGCATGAAACTTGGTTTAGAGTCTTAGAACCCGCGTTGTTAGATGTTTCATAAGTTCGTCAAACTAGTACAAAGCTCATTGAGACACTTATAAGCACTCATGTTGCATGAAACTTGGTTTAGAGTCTTAGAAACCGCGTTGTTAGTTGTTTCATATGTTCGTCAAACTTGTACAAAGCTCATTGAGACACTTATAAGCACTCATGTTGCATGAAACTTGGTTTAGAGTCCTCGAAACCGCGTTGTTAGATGTTTCATAAGTTCGTCAAACTTGTACAAAGCTCATTGAGACACTTATAAGCACTCATGTTGCATGAAACTTGGTTTCGAATCTTAGAAACCGCGTTGTTAGATGTTTCATAAGTTCGTTAAACTAGTACAAAGCTCATTGAGACACTTATAAGCACTCATGTTGCATGAAACTTGGTTTAGAGTCCTAGAAACGCGTTGTTAGACGTTTCATAAGTTCGTCAAACTAGTACAAATCTCATTGATACACTTATAAGCACTCATGTTGCATGAAACTTGGTTTAGAGTCCTAGAAACGCGTTGTTCGATGTTTCATAAGTTCGTCAAACTAGTAAAAATCTCATTGAGACACTTATAAGCACTCATGTTGCATGAAACTTGGTTTAGAGTCCTAGAAACTGCGTTGTTAGATGTTTCATAAGTTTGTCAAACTAGTACAAAGCTCATTGAGACACTTATAAGCACTCATGTGGAATGAAACTTGGTTTAGAGTCCTAGAAACGCGTTGTTAGATGTTTCATAAGTTCGTAAAACTTGTACAAAGCTTATTGAGACACTTATAAGCACTCATGTGGAATGAAACTTGGTTTAGAGTCCTAGAAACGCGTTGTTAGATGTTTCATAAGTTCGTAAAACTTTTACAAAGCTTATTGAGACACTTATAAGCACTCATGTGGAATGAAACTTGGTTTAGAGTCCTAGAAACGCGTTGTTAGATGTTTCATAAGTTTTTCAAACTAGTACAAAGCTCATTGAGACACTTATAAGCATTCATGTTTCATGAAACTTGGTTTAGGGTCCTAGAAACGCGTTGTTCGATGTTTCATAAGTTCGTCAAACTAGTAAAAATCTCATTGAGACACTTATAAGCACTCATGTTGTATGAAACTTGATTTAGAGTCCTAGAACCCGCGTTGTTAGATGTTTCATATGTTCGTCAAACTAGTACAAAGCTCATTGAGACACTTATAAGCACTCTTGTTGTATGAAACTTGGTTTAGAGTCCTAGAAACGCGTTGTTAGATGTTTCATAAGTTGACAAACTTGTAAAAAGCTCATTGAGACAATTATAAGCACTCATGTTGCATGAAACTTGGTTTAGAGTCCTAGAAACGCGTTGTTAGATGTTTCATAAGTTCGTCAAACAAGTACAAAGCTCATTGAGACACTTATAAGCACTCATGTTGCATGAAACTTGGTTTAGAGTCCTAGAAACTGCGTTGTTAGATGTTGCATAAGTTCGTCAAACTAGTACAAAGCTCATTGAGACACTTATAAGCACTCATGTTGCATGAAACTTGGTTTAGAGTCCTAGAAACGCTTTGTTAGATGTTTCATAATTTCGTCAAACTTGTACCAAGCTCATTGAGACGCTTATAAGCACTCATGTTGCATGAAACTTTGTTTAGAGTCCTAGAAATGCGTTGTTAGATATTTCATAAGTTTGTCAAACTTGTACAAAGTTCATTGAGACACTTATAAGCACTCAAGTTGCATGAAACTTGGTTTAGAGTCTTAGAAACCGCGTTGTTAGATGTTTCATAAGTTCGTCAAACCAGTACAAAGCTCATTGAGACACAAATAAGCACTCGTGTTGCATGAAACTTCGTTTAGAGTCCTAGAAACCGCGTTGTTAGATGTTTCATAAGTTCGTCAAACTAGTACAACGGTCATTGAGACACATATAAGCACTCATGTTACATGAAACTTGGTTTAGAGTCCTAGAAACGCGTTGTTAGATGTTTCATAAGTTCGTCAAACTTGTACAAAGCTCATTGAGACACTTATAAGCACTCATGTTGTATGAAACTTGGTTTAGAGTCCTAGAACCCGCGTTGTTAGATGTTTCATATATTCGTCAAAATAGTCAAAAGCTCATTGAGACACTTATAAGCACTCATGTTGCATGAAACTTAGTTTAGAGTCCTAGAAACCGCGTTGTTAGATGTTTCATAAGTTCGTCAAACTAGTACAAAGCTCATTGAGACACTTATAAGCACTCATGTTGCATGAAACTTGGTTTAGATTCTTAGTAACGCGTTGTTAGATGTTTCATAAGTTCGTCAAACTTGTACAAAGCTCATTGATACACTTATAAGCACTCATGTTGTATGAAACTTGGTTTAGAGTCCTAGAAACGCATTGTTAAATGTTTCATTAGTTCGTTAAAATAGTACAAAGCTCAATGATACACTTATAAGCACTCATGTTGCATGAAACTTGGTTTAGAGTCGTGAAACGTGTTGTTAAATGTTTCATAAGTTCGTCAAACTAGTACAAAGCTCATTGAGATACTTATAAGCACTCATGTTGAAAGAAACTTGGTTTAAAGTCCTAGAAACGCGTTGTTAGATGTTTCATAAGTTCGTCAAACTTGAACAAAGCTCATTGAGACAATTATAAGCACTCATGTTGGATGAAACTTGGTTTAGAGTCCTAGAAACGCGTTGTTAGATGTTTCTTAAGTTCGTCAAACAAGTACAAAGCTCATTGAGACACTTATAAGCACTCATGTTGCATGAAACTTGGTTTAGGGTCCTAGAAACTGCGTTGTTAGATGTTTCATAAGTTCGTCAAACTAGTACAAAGCTCATTGAGACACTTATAAGCACTCATGTTGCATGAAACTTTGTTTAGAGTCCTAGAAACGCTTTGTTAGATGTTTCATAAGTTCGTCAAACTTGTACAAAGCTCATTGAGACGCTTATAAGCACTCATATTGCATGAAACTTTGATTAGAGTCCTAGAAATGCGTTGTTAGATGTTTCATAAGTTTGTCAAACTTGTACAAAGCTTATTGAGACACTTATAAGCACTCATGTTGCATGAAACTTGGTTTAGAGTCTTAGAAACCCCATTGTTAGATGTTTCATAAGTTCGTCAAACCAGTACAAAGCTCATTGAGACACAAATAAGCACTTGTGTTGCATGAAACTTCGTTTAGAGTCCTAGAAACCGCGTTGTTAGATGTTTCATAAGTTCGTCAAACTTGTACAAAGCTCATTGAGACACTTATAAGCACTCATGTTGTATGAAACTTGGTTTAGAGTCCTAGAACCCGCGTTGTTAGATGATTCATATATTCGTCAAACTAGTCAAAAGCTCATTGACACACTTATAAGCACTCATGTTGAATGAAACTTGGTTTAGAGTCCTAGAAACGCGTTGTTAGATGTTTCATAAGTTCGTAAAACTTGTACAAAGCTCATTGAGACACTTATAAGCACTCATGTTGCATGAAACTTGGTTTAGAGTCCTAGAAACGCGTTGATAAATGTTTCATAAGTTCGTCAAAGTTGTACAAAGCTCATTGAGACACTTATAAGCACTCATGTTGTATGAAACTTGGTTTAGAGTCCTAGAAACGCATTGTTAAATGTTACATAAGTTCATCAAACTAGTACAAAGCTCAATGATACACTTATATAAACTCATGTTGCATGAAACTTGGTTTAGAGTCCTAGAAACGTGTTGTTAGATGTTTCATAAGTTCGTCAAACTAGTACAAAGCTCATTGAGACACTTTTAAGCACTCATGTTGCATGAAACTGGTTTAGAGTCCTAGAAACCGCGTTGTTAGATGTTTCATAAGTTCGTCGAACTAGTACAAAGCTCATTGAGACACTTATAAGCACTCATGTTGCATGAAACTTGGTTTAGAGTCCAAGAAACGCGTTGTTAGATGTTTCATTAGTTCGTCAAACTTGTACAAAGTTCATTGAGACACTTATAAGCACTCATGTTGCATGAAACTTAGTTTAGAGTCCTAGAAACCGCGTTGTTAGATGTTTCATAAGTTCGTCGAACTTGTACAAAGCTCATTGAGACACTTTTAAGCACTCATGTTGCATGAAACTGGTTTAGAGTCCTAGAAACCGCGTTGTTAGATGTTTCATAAGTTCGTCGAACTAGTACAAAGCTCATTGAGACACTTATAAGCACTCATGTTGCATGAAACTTGGTTTAGAGTCCAAGAAACGCGTTGTTAGATTATTCATTAGTTCGTCAAACTTGTACAAAGTTCATTGAGACACTTATAAGCACTCATGTTGCATGAAACTTAGTTTAGGGTCCTAGAAACGCGTTGTTAGATGTTTCATAAGTTCGTCAAACTAGTAAAAAGCTCATTGAGAAACTTATAAGCACTCATGTTGCATGAAACTTGGTTTAGAGTCCTAGAAACGCGTTGTTAGATGTTTCACAAGTTCTTAAAACTTGTACAAAGTTCATTGACACACTTATAAGCACTCATGTGGAATGAAACTTGGTTTAGAGTCCTAGAAACGCGTTGTTAGATGTTTCATAAGTTCGTAAAACTTGTACAAAGCTCATTGAGACACTTATAAGCACTCATGTGGAATGAAACATGGTTTAGAGTCCTAGAAACGCATTGTTAAATATTTCATAAGTTCGTTAAACTAGTACAAAGCTCAATGATACACTTATAAGCACTCATGTTGCATGAAACTTGGTTTAGAGTCCTAGAAACGGGTTGTTAGATGTTTCATAAGTTCGTCAAACTAGTACAAAGCTCATGGAGATACTTATGAGCACTCATGTTGAACGAAAGTTGGTTTAGAGTCCTAGAAACGCGATGTTAGATGTTTCATAAGTTCGTCAAACTTGTACAAAGCTCATTGAGACGCTTATAAGCACTCATGTTGCATGAAACTTTGTTTAGAGTCCTAGAAATGTGTTGTTAGATGTTTCATAAGTTTGTCAAACTTGTACAAAGTTCATCGAGACACTTATAAGCACTCATGTTGCATGAAACTTGGTTTAGAGTCTTAGAAACCGCGTTGTTAGATGTTTCATAAGTTCGTCAAACCAGTACAAAGCTCATTGAGACACAAATAAGCACTCATGTTGCATGAAACTTCGTTTAGAGTCCTAGAAACCGCGTTGTTAGATGTTTCATAAGTTCGTCAAACTAGTACAACGCTCATTGAGACACATATAAGCACTCATGTTACATGAAACTTGGTTTAGAGTCCTAGAAACGCGTTGTTAGATGTTTCATAAGTTCGTCAAACTTGTACAAAGCTCATTGAGACACTTATAAGCACTCATGTTGTATGAAACTTGGTTTAGAGTCCTAGAACCCGCGTTGTTAGATGTTTCATATATTCGTCAAACTAGTCAAAAGCTCATTGAGACACTTATAAGCACTCATGTTGCATGAAACTTAGTTTAGAGTCCTAGAAACCGCGTTGTTAGATGTTTCATAAGTTCGTCAAACTAGTAAAAAGCTCATTGAGAAACTTATAAGCACTCATGTTGCATGAAACTTGGTTTAGAGTCCTAGAAACGCGTTGTTAGATGTTTCATAAGTTCTTAAAACTTGTACAAAGTTCATTGACACACTTATAAGCACTCATGTGGAATGAAACTTGGTTTAGAGTCCTAGAAACGCGTTGTTAGATGTTTCATAAGTTCGTAAAACTTGTGCAAAGCTCATTGAGACACTTATAAGCACTCATGTGGAATGAAACATGGTTTAGAGTCCTAGAAACGCATTGTTAAATATTTCATAAGTTCGTTAAACTAGTACAAAGCTCAATGATACACTTATAAGCACTCATGTTGCATGAAACTTGGTTTAGAGTCCTAGAAACGGGTTGTTAGATGTTTCATAAGTTCGTCAAACTAGTACAAAGCTCATGGAGATACTTATGAGCACTCATGTTGAACGAAAATTGGTTTAGAGTCCTAGAAACGCGTTGTTAGATGTTTCATAAGTTCTTCAAACTTGTACAAAGCTCATTGAGACGCTTATAAGCACTCATGTTGCATGAAACTTTGTTTAGAGTCCTAGAAATGTGTTGTTAGATG
The DNA here is from genome assembly GCA_963556525.1 of Cochlearia excelsa. Lineage (NCBI taxonomy): Eukaryota > Viridiplantae > Streptophyta > Magnoliopsida > Brassicales > Brassicaceae > Cochlearia > Cochlearia excelsa. Next base: position 28,023,579 of record OY748327.1, on the reverse strand, counting down.
TTTCATAAGTTTGTCAAACTTGTACAAAGTTCATTGAGACACTTATAAGCACTCATGTTGCATGAAACTTGGTTTAGAGTCTTAGAAACCGCGTTGTTAGATGTTTCATAAGTTCGTCAAACCAGTACAAAGCTCATTGAGACACAAATAAGCACTCATGTTGCATGAAACTTCGTTTAGAGTCCTAGAAACCGCGTTGTTAGATGTTTCATAAGTTCGTCAAACTAGTACAACACTCATTGAGACACATATAAGCACTCATGTTACATGAAACTTGGTTTAGAGTCCTAGAAACGCGTTGTTAGATATTTCATAAGTTCGTCAAACTTGTACAAAGCTCATTGAGACACTTATAAGCACTCATGTTGTATGAAACTTGGTTTAGAGTCCTAGAACCCGCGTTGTTAGATGTTTCATATATTCGTCAAACTAGTCAAAAGCTCATTGAGACACTTATAAGCACTCATGTTGCATGAAACTTAGTTTAGAGTCCTAGAAACCGCGTTGTTAGATGTTTCATAAGTTCGTCAAACTAGTACAAAACTCATTGAGACACTTATAAGCACTCATGTTGCATGAAACTTGGTTTAGAGTCTTAGAAACGCGTTGTTAGATGTTTCATAAGTTCGTCAAACTTGTACAAAGCTCATTGATACACTTATAAGCACTCATGTTGTATGAAACTTGGTTTAGAGTCCTAGAAACGCATTGTTAAATGTTTCATTAGTTCGTTAAAATAGTACAAAGCTCAATGATACACTTATAAGCACTCATGTTGCATGAAACTTGTTTAGAGTCGTGAAACGTGTTGTTAAATGTTTCATAAGTTCGTCAAACTAGTACAAAGCTCATTGAGATACTTATAAGCACTCATGTTGAACGAAACTTGGTTTAAAGTCCTAGAAACGCGTTGTTAGATGTTTCATAAGTTCGTCAAACTTGAACAAAGCTCATTGAGACAATTATAAGCACTCATGTTGCATGAAACTTGGTTTAGAGTCCTAGAAACGCGTTGTTAGATGTTTCATAAGTTCGTCAAACAAGTACAAAGCTCATTGAGACACTTATAAGCACTCATGTTGCATGAAACTTGGTTTAGGGTCCTAGAAACTGCGTTGTTAGATGTTTCATAAGTTCGTCAAACTAGTACAAAGCTCATTGAGACACTTATAAGCACTCATGTTGCATGAAACTTTGTTTAGAGTCCTAGAAACGCTTTGTTAGATGTTTCATAAGTTCGTCAAACTTGTACAAAGCTCATTGAGACGCTTATAAGCACTCATATTGCATGAAACTTTGATTAGAGTCCTAGAAATGCGTTGTTAGATGTTTCATAAGTTTGTCAAACTTGTACAAAGCTTATTGAGACACTTATAAGCACTCATGTTGCATGAAACTTGGTTTAGAGTCTTAGAAACCCCGTTGTTAGATGTTTCATAATTTCGTCAAACCAGTACAAAGCTCATTGAGACACAAATAAGCACTCGTGTTGCATGAAACTTCGTTTAGAGTCCTAGAAACCGCGTTGTTAGATGTTTCATAAGTTCGTCAAACTTGTACAAAGCTCATTGAGACACTTATAAGCACTCATGTTGTATGAAACTTGGTTTAGAGTCCTAGAACCCGCGTTGTTAGATGATTCATATATTCGTCAAACTAGTCAAAAGCTCATTGACACACTTATAAGCACTCATGTTGAATGAAACTTGGTTTAGAGTCCTAGAAACGCGTTGTTAGATGTTTCATAAGTTCGTAAAACTTGTACAAAGCTCATTGAGACACTTATAAGCACTCATGTTGCATGAAACTTGGTTTAGAGTCCTAGAAACGCGTTGATAAATGTTTCATAAGTTCGTCAAACTTGTACAAAGCTCATTGAGACACTTATAAGCACTCATGTTGTATGAAACTTGGTTTAGAGTCCTAGAAACGCATTGTTAAATGTTTCATAAGTTCATCAAACTAGTACAAAGCTCAATGATACACTTATATAAACTCATGTTGCATGAAACTTGGTTTAGAGTCCTAGAAACGTGTTGTTAGATGTTTCATAAGTTCGTCAAACTAGTACAAAGCTCATTGAGACACTTTTAAGCACTCATGTTGCATGAAACTGGTTTAGAGTCCTAGAAATCGCGTTGTTAGATGTTTCATAAGTTCGTCGAACTAGTACAAAGCTCATTGAGACACTTATAAGCACTCATGTTGCATGAAACTTGGTTTAGAGTCCAAGAAACGCGTTGTTAGATGTTTCATTAGTTCGTCAAACTTGTACAAAGCTCATTGAGACACTTATAAGCACTCATGTTGCATGAAACTTAGTTTAGAGTCCTAGAAACCGCGTTGTTAGATGTTTCATAAGTTCGTCGAACTTGTACAAAGCTCATTGAGACACTTTTAAGCACTCATGTTGCATGAAACTGGTTTAGAGTCCTAGAAACCGCGTTGTTAGATGTTTCATAAGTTCGTCGAACTAGTACAAAGCTCATTGAGACACTTATAAGCACTCATGTTGCATGAAACTTGGTTTAGAGTCCAAGAAACGCGTTGTTAGATGTTTCATTAGTTCGTCAAACTTGTACAAAGTTCATTGAGACACTTATAAGCACTCATGTTGCATGAAACTTAGTTTAGAGTCCTAGAAACGCGTTGTTAGATGTTTCATAAGTTCGTCAAACTAGTAAAAAGCTCATTGAGAAACTTATAAGCACTCATGTTGCATGAAACTTGGTTTAGAGTCCTAGAAACGCGTTGTTAGATGTTTCATAAGTTCGTAAAACTTGTACAAAGTTCATTGACACACTTATAAGCACTCATGTGGAATGAAACTTGGTTTAGAGTCCTAGAAACGCGTTGTTAGATGTTTCATAAGTTCGTAAAACTTGTACAAAGCTCATTGAGACACTTATAAGCACTCATGTTGCATGAAACTTGGTTTAGAGTCCAAGAAACGCGTTGTTAGATGTTTCATTAGTTCGTCAAACTTGTACAAAGTTCACTGAGACACTTATAAGCACTCATGTTGCATGAAACTTAGTTTAGAGTCCTAGAAACGCGTTGTTAGATGTTTCATAAGTTCGTCAAACTAGTAAAAAGCTCATTGAGAAACTTATAAGCACTCATGTTGCATGAAACTTGGTTTAGAGTCCTAGAAACGCTTTGTTAGATGTTTCATAAGTTCGTAAAACTTGTACAAAGTTCATTGACACACTTATAAGCACTCATGTGGAATGAAACTTGGTTTAGAGTCCTAGAAACGCGTTGTTAGATGTTTCATAAGTTCGTAAAACTTGTACAAAGCTCATTGAGACACTTATAAGCACTCATGTGGAATTAAACATGGTTTAGAGTCCTAGAAACGCATTGTTAAATATTTCATAAGTTCGTTAAACTAGTACAAAGCTCAATGATACACTTATAAGCACTCATGTTGCATGAAACTTGGTTTAGAGTCCTAGAAACGTGTTGTTAGATGTTTCATAAGTTCGTCAAACTAGTACAAAGCTCATGGAGATACTTATGAGCACTCATGTTGAACGAAAGTTGGTTTAGAGTCCTAGAAACGCGTTGTTAGATGTTTCATAAGTTCGTCAAACTTGTACAAAGCTCATTGAGACGCTTATAAGCACTCATGTTGCATGAAACTTTGTTTAGAGTCCTAGAAATGTGTTGTTAGATGTTTCATAAGTTTGTCAAACTTGTACAAAGTTCATTGAGACACTTATAAGCACTCATGTTGCATGAAACTTGGTTTAGAGTCTTAGAGACCGCGTTGTTAGATGTTTCATAAGTTCGTCAAACCAGTACAAAGCTCATTGAGACACAAATAAGCACTCATGTTGCATGAAACTTCGTTTAGAGTCCTAGAAACCGCGTTGTTAGATGTTTCATAAGTTCGTCAAACTAGTACAACGCTCATTGAGACACATATAAGCACTCATGTTACATGAAACTTGGTTTACGATCCTAGAAACGCGTTGTTAGATGTTTCATAAGTTCGTCAAACTTTTACAAAGCTCATTGAGACACTTATAAGCACTCATGTTGTATGAAACTTGGTTTAGAGTCCTAGAACCCTCGTTGTTAGATGTTTCATATATTCGTCAAACTAGTCAAAAGCTCATTGAGACACTTATAAGCACTCATGTTGCATGAAACTTAGTTTAGAGTCCTAGAAACCGCGTTGTTAGATGTTTCATAAGTTCGTCAAACTAGTACAAAGCTCATTGAGACACTTATAAGCACTCATGTTGCATGAAACTTGGTTTAGAGTCTTAGAAACGCGTTGTTAGATGTTTCATAAGTTCGTCAAACTTGTACAAAGCTCATTGATACACTTATAAGCACTCATGTTGTATGAAACTTGGTTTAGAGTCCTAGAAACGCATTGTTAAATGTTTCATTAGTTCGTTAAAATAGTACAAAGCTCAATGATACACTTATAAGCACTCATGTTGCATGAAACTTGGTTTAGAGTCGTGAAACGTGTTGTTAAATGTTTCATAAGTTCGTCAAACTAGTACAAAGCTCATTGAGATACTTATAAGCACTCATGTTGAACGAAACTTGGTTTAAAGTCCTAGAAACGCGTTGTTAGATGTTTCATAAGTTCGTCAAACTTGAACAAAGCTCATTGAGACAATTATAAGCACTCATGTTGCATGAAACTTGGTTTAGAGTCCTAGAAATGCGTTGTTAGATGTTTCATAAGTTCGTCAAACAAGTACAAAGCTCATTGAGACACTTATAAGCACTCATGTTGCATGAAACTTGGTTTAGGGTCCTAGAAACTGCGTTGTTAGATGTTTCATAAGTTCGTCAAACTAGTACAAAGCTCATTGAGACACTTATAAGCACTCATGTTGTATGAAACTTGGTTTAGAGTCCTAGAACCCGCGTTGTTAGATGATTCATATATTCGTCAAACTAGTCAAAAGCTCATTGACACACTTATAAGCACTCATGTTGAATGAAACTTAGTTTAGAGTCCTAGAAACGCGTTGTTAGATGTTTCATAAGTTCGTAAAACTTGTACAAAGCTCATTGAGACACTTATAAGCACTCATGTTGCATGAAACTTGGTTTAGAGTCCTAGAAACGCGTTGATAAATGTTTCATAAGTTCGTCAAACTTGTACAAAGCTCATTGAGACACTTATAAGCACTCATGTTGTATGAAACTTGGTTTAGAGTCCTAGAAACGCATTGTTAAATGTTTCATAAGTTCATCAAACTAGTACAAAGCTCAATGATACACTTATATAAACTCATGTTCCATGAAACTTGGTTTAGAGTCCTAGAAACGTGTTGTTAGATGTTTCATAAGTTCGTCAAACTAGTACAAAGCTCATTGAGACACTTTTAAGCACTCATGTTGCATGAAACTGGTTTAGAGTCCTAGAAACCGCGTTGTTAGATGTTTCATAAGTTCGTCGAACTAGTACAAAGCTCATTGAGACACTTATAAGCACTCATGTTGCATGAAACTTGATTTAGAGTCCAAGAAAAGCGTTGTTAGATGTTTCATTAGTTCGTCAAACTTGTACAAAGCTCATTGAGACACTTATAAGCACTCATGTTGCATGAAACTTAGTTTAGAGTCCTAGAAACCGCGTTGTTAGATGTTTCATAAGTTCGTCGAACTTGTACAAAGCTCATTGAGACACTTTTAAGCACTCATGTTGCATGAAACTGGTTTAGAGTCCTAGAAACCGCGTTGTTAGATGTTTCATAAGTTCGTCGAACTAGTACAAAGCTCATTGAGAGACTTATAAGCACTCATTGATGCGGAAATGACCAAGGATTGGATCTCTAAGGTGGTTGAAGGGATAATCCTCGACTTTGATGAATTCGCGAAGCACAAACCTAAGGTATATTAAACCTTAGACCCAATACTCTCTTAAAACGCTTCAACAAAACAAGGCGGTGGACCTTAGTTCGAAGAACTTGGTAAGTACAAACCTTAGGTATATTAAACCTAAGACCCAATACTCTCAACAAGAAACAACTAACTTTGGCAATGATAGGCGCCACAAACAGGGATGGAAATCTGTTTGATAAGCCGATTGATCACTCGGAATCACACCGAAGATCGAAAAGTTCACAAGGAACTAAATGAGAATCACTCTCACAAAAAGATAGAAAAATATATTTGATTAAAAAGTTGGATATCTTTCTCCAATGGAGATTACATGTATTTAAAGGGAAATAAAACTTGTAGAGAAAGAAAGAAGTTCAAAGGATGTAGTAAACATAATTAAAGATAGAATTAAAAGATGTGTTGAATGACTCTTGGACTCCAAATATGACTCTTGATCTTTCATTTTCGTCACTCTTCTTTGACCATAATTTAAGTGCTTCATTTTGGGCTTTCTAGGGCTTTAATCATGTTTAGAACTGGTTGGACTTGATGTATATCATACCCAATGGTCTTGTGAATGTGTTCTTTGTCTAAAAGCTCTTGAATCAGCCCGTTAAGTGCCTCCTTGATCTTCTTTGCTCTCGCTCTTGTCATTGGCCCAGCGGGTACTTGCAAAGGATCCTCTTGATCATCCTTGCTGCTTTGGATGTCCTCATCATTCCCCATTGGCTTCTTCATGCTCTCTTTGTCTAAAATGTCTTGAAACAACCCATCAAATCTGTCTTTGATCTTCTTTTCTTGTGATATTGTAAATGGTTCAATGGCTAGCTGAGGTGTTTCCACATCCCTTTGTGTGTTGCTCCTTAGAATCGTATCATACTCCTCCACTTGAAAATGATTTGTCCTCAAATCATGCCTGTCCCCTACATCAAATGGAAACAATGGATGTTTTGAACCAAAATAAACTCGAACTTGCCTCGACACCTTTACTTCACCACCATTATTCAAACGTTGCATCTTGTAAAATCGTTTCTTTTTTGTCACACCTCGTCCACTTTTTACCTTATCAACCAAAGGATCAAGTTTTTGAGCTCCTTTTCGAGTATGAAATGTTTTTGCAACTCCATTCTCTCCAAACAGCTGGAACTCAATGTGACCTTTTCTTTTGTATAGAAAGTTCATTCCTTTTGTTTGCTTGTAGTTCACAACTCTCTCATTCGGACTTAGGTTCAAAATCTGAAGTAAAACAAACCTATTCTCGTTCTTTGCTTGCCAAAATGTTGAATCTCCAAAGACAAAATCAACATCTTCGGTTTTCTCCTTGTAAGATAGTGGATTGAAAATCGAATCAAGGTCCACCAACTTCAAGCTCTCACTTAACCACGTGTGCCTTTGATTCGCCGCACAAATCTCAAAATCCCCTAACTTGATACCCTCGAGATGTGATCCTTGAAATTCGTCTTGTAATTCACATAGCTCCCTCTTATCCCAACAATCTATCTTTTCCAACAATTCCAAGGATTGAATATATGGATCAGGATCAAGAAACGAGAGGATACCTTCTTGAAAGTGCATAAACTTCACTTTCCGCCTTTCTTTGAATTATGCTTTGAGGTTGAAATAACATCTCATGTTGCACTTCCACCATAGGATCAAAATGTAAAAGAACCTTATGCACATCTTCAAAATCAGATTCTTCGACAACCTCTTCAACTTTTTCTTCTAAAACTTTCTGATTTCCCTTTAAATCAAAAGAGTTCTTGTTGTTGTTGTTGCTTGATGTGGATAGTACTTCTTTTTTGTTGTCTTCTCTTCATAACATAAATGTTGTTGTTCTTATGATTATACTTTTGTCTTCTCTTCATAACATAAAATGATTATACTTTAACTTGTAAGAAGAAGTATCATGCCTTGTAGATGATGGTGTATCTTCTTTGTTTCTTTCTCTCGGTTGAATACTTTCTCTTCTAAAAATATGAGAAACACTTTGTTGTTTCCTTTCTTGTGTTCTCTCTTGAATTTGATCCAATCTTTTGTTTAAAACTTGCAGTTCACCTCTCAATAACTTTTGAAACTCTTCCATCAAATCTTTAATTTGAAGTTTTGAGAAACTCGGTTGATGATTCTTCTTCATTATCCCCATAGTAATCAAATAGAAGATACCAAAGAAATCGAAAATCTCAAAGGGAGTATGGACAATAGGGAATAACAGAAGGTTATAAATGTTATAAGAGTTATAAGGGTTATAAGTGTTGGAATTTAAGAGAGTATAGAAGAGATTGTAGAGAATAAGTGTTTGGGAGATTAGGAGAATGAGAGATTAGGAGCAAAGCTATTAGCTTGGTCCTTGAGAGATTAGTGTGTAGTATGTGTGTGTGGGAGATTTCGGTTCTAGATAGAATAAGAACAAGAACAAGAGAGAGTATTATTTTGTATTGGAGAAGAGAGCTTGAAGCTCCTTAGAGATTACAATGTCGACCACAAGGTATTTATAGAGGATAACAATGGCTTGTAGCCTATTAGGTATAAGGGAGAGAGAGAGAAAGCCTTGGGTCTTGACTTAATTTGAATTCAAACCAAGGCTTGGGTGGCGTGTAGGAGACAAGGCTGTGACTAGTCACTATCCAAGACCACATTTGGTTTTGTGTAAAGCCTTCCAATTCTGCACTTGTCGCTATCCGTCTCGGTCTTGCTTCCGGTTTGTGCCTATAGTCTTGTAATGACTATATCTCTCAATGGTTAGCTCCTTTCAACATGATTCCTTCTTCAAACCTTCTTGTCTTGATCTCCTCTTTGTAACCGTTACCATATTAAGGGTAACCGTGTTGCTTCCTTATACTCTTAACTCATAACCCTTCTTGTCTTAGCCTTGTTGCACAAGCCTCTTTGGTATTTCGACCTAATGCCCTTTTTGGGTTAACCATTAGTCTCAATACTCCCCCTCAAGCTTAGCATTGTGGAACGCTAAGATTGGACATTGACCAACAAACCTCATTAAAACCTTGGTGAGTAAACCACATGGGAAAAACCTCACCGAAGGAAAAAGAGTGTAAGTTAGTTCAATGAGGGGTCTTGATCATCTAGGCCATAAGTCTTCTTGACTTGGCCGGAGCTCCCCCAAAGATAGAACCGGTCTTGATCTTGCCTTTGCCGTGTTCTTCTTTGTGGTTTCTTGGATACTCAGCACTTCTCTTGTCTTGGTGGTGAGTTCTTTGATTCTTGATTTGGTCTTCACGGTTTGTTCTTCACAAACTTTGATGTGAGACTTTGAGCCGAACATGAACATGATGACTCCCTTTCCTTCTCTTTGCTTCTTCTTTGAACTTCCTTCTTATCTTTGGTCTCTTACTCCTTTGAACCTTCAAAGATTCAAGTGAATTTAGACTTTAGATTAAGCATTATTATTCGAATTAGTTCTAGTTTTATGATTCTAAATAAGAAGCTAAGAGAGGGATTAGGGACATCCTTTAGTTCGTAGTGGAATGACTTGTCCTTGTAGCCGCATCTAGGTTTTGAGCTTTGGCTTCTTCTTGAAGTCTTTGCTTTCTTCTTTGTGCGGTTGGAACAAGGATTTGTCGGAGTATTTTGGCTTATCTATTGATAGATGCATAAGCCGAGAAACAAGATTAGGCCTTGCAATTGGTAGTTGCTTTGGCCGATAGTGAGTAGAGCCGATTGGTCATGTTGATTCATCGGTCTCTTTCTAGGACATGAATGGCTCGGTTTAGTCTTTGCCATGTACTTGGCCGAGCCTAGTGTTGATGATGATGAAGGTCTTGCTTCTTGTAGAGGCTTGACCGAACGATGATGATAAGATGGTTTGGCCTTCTCCTTTGTAAGGATTTGGCCGAGAGTGAATTGGTTTGGCGTCTTGGGAGATGCTTTAACCGGAGAATGGTGACCTTGTCTTTGCTACGGACTTTGGTCAAGTGATGGTCTTTGTCTTTGCTAGGGACTTGACCGAATATTAGGTGGATTGACTCGGCTTTGTCTTGTGAATACTTGGCCGAGATGTAACAATGATTGGGTGACCACTGCCTTTGCTAGGGACTTTGGTCAAGAGATGGTCTTTGTCTTTGCCAAGGACTTGACCGGTTGATGATGGTCTTTGTCTTGTTAAGGACTTGACCGAAGATTAATGGGTTGCCTCGGCTTTGTCTTGTGAATACTTGGCCGAGATGTAACTTGATGGCTTTAGCTCTTTGCTAGATGCTTTTGGCCACAATGATGATAGTGATTGGCTTCCATTTGATCATGATGAGATGTGTGTTCTAACACTTCTTCTCCCCATCTTGATTAATCATGGAAGTAAATGAACTCTCCTCCTTTCTCGGCTTTGTTCTTCACAAGCTTCTTTGAGAAAGAGGTTTCTCATCTTTTCCTTTTGGACACCATTCATGGTTCTTTCATTCTTCTCTTTACTTCTTTTCTCTTTAGCACTTCTTTGTCATCTCTTTATGCTTAGGGTCTTTCATGATGATCTCTTTTAGTCTTTAGAAATGATGATCCTACATCATACCAAAGACAAAATTTATTTAGTTTCATGACTAACCGGCACAAGATAATAACTCTTAACATTTCACAAACTATTGATCAACCATTCACAAGTACAAGCAAGAATACATGGGAGGATTTAAGACATTAGTTCAATATGTTCCCTAAGCCTTTTTAATAAATCCCGAGAGTATTATGCATCTTGACAAGTTCTAGTTTTAGTCTTATAGTTTTGAAATTGACAATCCACTTTAACTAATGATCTAAGGCATATATATTTATAATGAAGCAAAAGGATTACTTAAATTAGTATCTAACAATATAAGTAAAGAGAGTAAAGAGTTTTAGAAATGGCCCTTTTTATAGTTCCTTGGATAGATGGTCGTAAGGAGAAGTCATTGTACTCTTTAGAGCATCTTAACCGATTAGTCTATCATAGAGTTTATGGCTTCCCTTATAAGGATTCTCCATTGTTTATTACCTACACATAAGTAAGGATTAGCCACAAGAGAGTTTTGAATATGGCTCCTTGCCATTTAGACTTTAAAGGGACCATGGTCTTAAGAGCACAAAGGCGGACCATGATCTTAGAAACACACAAACAAGATTCATTGTAACTTGAATGCTTTCATAGCTAGTTACTCATCTTGTATCATAAACTTAGATGCCTATAGGCGGTTTATGACATAAAACATAGATCATCATTCCAATTTTATCTTATGTAGATGTTAAAGTAATGAATCATTTCCCCATAAGTCCAAAATTGGATTCATCATGACCTTTAAAGTATCACCTTTTAAGTAGTCATGGATCTCTTTTAAACTTATGTTAGCCGAGGTTTTGAAGGATTCATCAAGCTCTTGGTGTTCATAACACTTAATAAGCTCGGTTCACTTCCCAAGTCTCAAATCACTTCACTAAACAAAGACTAGTGATTTAAGACTTTAGCAAGAGACAAGACTTGGATATTATAGTGGGGTATGAAGAGGATAAAGAGTATAGAGTTTACAACCGATTCCTTAATGATCTAAAGATCTTTAGGACTCAAGATTAACTACTAATCTATTTATCTCCCTCTTGTGTTTCCACTTACACAACCGCCACTACTCATCTTCATCGTCTTGGAGATTTAAATTCGGACCAAATGAGCATATGTTCTTTAAAACTTTTGAAAAACATCATATGCTCAAAACATGCTTTTAAACCGAAACTTTGTGGTATGGGATTCATCAAATGCTCTTTTAGAAGCCATGATTCTCATCCATTAGTCTTGGGTTAGACAATGACCCTTAAAGAACAATACAACCAAAACTATCATGTAGCTAGATCTTGTTGATTTATGCTAACAATGATTGTATTTTGATTGTCTTGTTCTTACCAAGAAATTGGATTCAACATGTCCTTTACTCACTAAGAGTTAAGCGGATCATGGTTCACTTTCCAAAGGTCTTGTTTAAAGCATAAAACAAAAGGAAAGAGTTTTGGATTCAACAAGTTGTTTTTGCCTTATAAGAAAAACACCAAGGTTCACTTACCCTTTTAGCTCTCAAGATTCAAGCTTTGAGCTTTGATATCTTGGTCCTTGCCTAATGCCAAAGTTAAATGATACTTGGATTCATCAAGGTTCCTTTATACTCACAAGAGTGAGGAATCCATGGTTCTCTATCTTTAACTTTCAGCCATCCATAGACTTTTAAAGATACAACATAATCATAACCCTTGTTTTTAAACATGTAGCTAGATCTTAAAGATCCCAATCTTTCCATGAACCGATTATGATTAATGTGTTCTTAGAAAGGTTTTACCAAGATCTATGAATCTATACTATATGATAAAGAAGGGAGTTTGGATTCAACATGTTATTGTTCTCAAAAGAGACAATACACAAGGATCTCTTACTCTTTTAGCTCACAAGTTCCAAGCTTTGATGCTTTGGATACTTGTTCATAGCCTAAGTGCCTAAGTTAGAAGATTCTTGGATTCATCAAGGTTCCTTAAACTCATATAAGTAAGAAATCCATGGTTCTCAATCTCTAACTTTCGGCCTAGACAAAGATCTTAAAGAACAACACAACCAAAAACATCATGTAGCTAGATTTTAATCTATGCTCACCATGATTCGGTTTTGATTGGATTGTTCTTGAAAGGAACTTGGATTCAACATGTCTCTTCACTCATTTAAGAGAGAAAGAGGTCATGGTTCTCTTCCTAAGAGGAGCATTGATTCACCAAGACCTTAAGTGTTTTACCACATGGATCTTGGTCATTCTTTTCCTCCTCTAGATCTTTGTGTTTATAAGAAGAAATAAGAGGGTGCGGAATTAAAACTAAAGGAGAGGAGCATATGCTCTGATACCATGTTGGAATTTAAGAGAGTATAGAAGAGATTGTAGAGAATAAGTGTTTGGGAGATTAGGAGAATGAGAGATTAGGAGCAAAGCTATTAGCTTGGTCCTTGAGAGATTAGTGTGTAGTATGTGTGTGTGGGAGATTTCGGTTCTAGATAGAATAAGAACAAGAACAAGAGAGAGTATTATTTTGTATTGGAGAAGAGAGCTTGAAGCTCCTTAGAGATTACAATGTCGACCACAAGGTATTTATAGAGGATAACAATGGCTTGTAGCCTATTAGGTATAAGGGAGAGAGAGAGAAAGCCTTGGGTCTTGACTTAATTTGAATTCAAACCAAGGCTTGGGTGGCGTGTAGGAGACAAGGCTGTGACTAGTCACTATCCAAGACCACATTTGGTTTTGTGTAAAGCCTTCCAATTCTGCACCTGTCGCTATCCGTCTCGGTCTTGCTTCCCGGTTTGTGCCTATAGTCTTGTAATGACTATATCTCTCAATGGTTAGCTCCTTTCAACATGATTCCTTCTTCAAACCTTCTTGTCTTGATCTCCTCTTTGTAACCGTTACCATATTAAGGGTAACCGTGTTGCTTCCTTATACTCTTAACTCATAACCCTTCTTGTCTTAGCCTTGTTGCACAAGCCTCTTTGGTATTTCGACCTAATGCCCTTTTTGGGTTAACCATTAGTCTCAATAATAAGAGTTATAAGGGTTATAAGGGTTTTAACAATAGAGTTATAAGGATTATAACAAAAGGAAAATGAAAGAAATTTAAGAACAAAGAGGGAGTAATCCAGAACTTTTATGATCTCTTTTTTTTTTGACTTTTTTTTTTTTTGATTTTCGTTTTTTTTTTTTTTTTTTTTAAATCTGGATTTTCAGAAAATTAATAAAACAAAAACAGAAATAGAATATGATAGAAAGAAGATGAAAAGATTTGAAAATGATAGAAAGAAGATGAATGATAAAAAGATAAAACCAAGCTTAGAGGCTCTGATACCAAATGATGCGGAAAAGACCAAGGATTGGATCTCTAAGGTGGTTGAAGGGATAATCCTCGACTTTGATGAATTCGCGAAGCACAAACCTAAGGTATATTAAACCTTAGACCCAATACTCTCTTAAAACGCTTCAACAAAACAAGGCGGTGGACCTTAGTTCGAAGAACTTGGTAAGTACAAACCTTAGGTATATTAAACCTAAGACCCAATACTCTCAACAAGAAACAACTAACTTTGGCAATGATAGGCGCCACAAAACGGGGATGGAAATCTGTTTGATAAGCCGATTGATCACTCGGAATCACACCGAAGATCGAAAAGTTCACAAGGAACTAAATGAGAATCACTCTCACAAAAAGATAGAAAAATATATTTGATTAAAAAAGTTGGATATCTTTCTCCAATGGAGATTACATGTATTTAAAGGGAAATAAAACTTGTAGAGAAAGAAAGAAGTTCAAAGGATGTAGTAAACATAATTAAAGATAGAATTAAAAGATGTGTTGAATGACTCTTGGACTCCAAATATGACTTTTGATCTTTCATTTTTCGTCACTCTTCTTTGACCATAATTTAAGTGCTTCATTTTGGGCTTTCTAGGGCTTTAATCATGTTTAGAACTGGTTGGACTTGATGTATATCATACCCAATGGTCTTGTGAATGTGTTCTTTGTCGAAAAGCTCTTGAATCAGCCCGTTAAGTGCCTCCTTGATCTTCTTTGCTCTCGCTCTTGTCATTGGCCCAGCGGGTACTTGCAAAGGATCCTCTTGATCATCCTTGCTGCTTTGGATGTCCTCATCATTCCCCATAGGCTTCTTCATGCTCTCTTTGTCTAAAATGTCTTGAAACAACCCATCAAATCTGTCTTTGATCTTCTTTTCTTGTGATATTGTAAATGGTTCAATGGCTAGCTGAGGTGTTTCCACATCCCTTTGTGTGTTGCTCCTTAGAATCGTATCACTCATGTTGCATGAAACTTGGTTTAGAGTCCAAGAAACGCGTTGTTAGATGTTTCATTAGTTCGTCAAACTTGTACAAAGTTCATTGAGACACTTATAATCACTCATGTTGCATGAAACTTAGTTTAGAGTCCTAGAAACGCGTTGTTAGATGTGTCATAAGTTCGTCAAACTAGTAAAAAGCTCATTGAGAAACTTATAAGCACTCATGTTGCATGAAACTTGGTTTAGAGTCCTAGAAACGCGTTGTTAGATGTGTCATAAGTTCGTAAAACTTGTACAAAGTTCATTGACACACTTATAAGCACTCATGTGGAATGAAACTTGGTTTAGAGTCCTAGAAACGCGTTGTTAGATGTTTCATAAGTTCGTAAAACTTGTACAAAGCTCATTGAGACACTTATAAGCACTCATGTGGAATGAAACATGGTTTAGAGTCCTAGAAACGCATTGTTAAATATTTCATAAGTTCGTTAAACTAGTACAAAGCTCAATGATACACTTATTAGCACTCATGTTGCATGAAACTTGGTTTAGAGTCCTAGAAACGTGTTGTTAGATGTTTCATAAGTTCGTCAAACTAGTACAAAGCTCATGGAGATACTTATGAGCACTCATGTTGAACGAAAGTTGGTTTAGAGTCCTAGAAATGCGTTGTTAGATGTTTCATAAGTTCTTCAAACTTGAACAAAGCTCATTGAGACAATTATAAGCACTCATGTTGCATGAAAGTTGGCTTAGAGTCCTAGAAACCACGTTGTTAGATGTTTCATAAGTTCGTCGAACTAGTACATGTTGGAATTCGAAGAATACGGAGAGCTTGTGAAGCTCGGAGTGGATGAGGAAGATTCACCGAGAGATTGAGAGTATCGGATCTTGAGTGTTCTTGAGAGAATAGATGTGTATAGAGAGTATTGTGGGAAGTTTAGGTGTATTAGAGAGAATAAGAACAAGTAATTAGTATTTGGAAGAGAGGATAAAACCTCCTTAATGTTTACAATAGAGCTTGCACAGCTTATATAGAGATTACAATGGCATATAGCCGTTTAGAGATAAGAGAGAGTGTGTAACGGCTATATTTGTTCAAATGTATCGGCCAAGTGTGGCCGATATGATCTGACCGATATGAGCCGGATCCGACCGTTGGGAGAACGCAGTTTGAATGTATCGGCCAAGTGTGGCCGATATACTTGACCGATACAAGTCTTTCTCTTAGCCATATCGACTTCATCTTGTATCGGTTACTCTAGACCGGTACACCTTACCGATATAGGTCTCGCCACTTTGTATCGGTCACATTCTTGACCGATACCTTTGGTCGATACTCCACATCTTGTCATCTTCATATGTTTTGACATAATGCCCTTATGGGTTACCATTAGTCTCAACACTCCCCCTCAAGCTTAGCCTAATGAAATGGCTAAGATTGGAAATCGCTTAGACAAACCTCATTAAAACCCTTAGTAAGCAAAACCACTTGGGATAAAAGCATTACTAAGGGGAAAAAGAGTGTAAGTCTTTGCAATAGGGGTCTTCTTAATCTTGGCCTTTATCTTCTTGACTTGGCCGAAACTCCCCCTTAAGATAGAACCGGTTTGATCTTCTTGACTTTGCCGTGTTCTTCAATGAGGGTTCTTTGGATACTTGATTTGGTCTTCACGGTTTGTTCTTCACAAACTTTGGTGTGAGACTTTGATTTGATTCCTTTCCACGGCTTTGTTCTTCACAAGCTTGGGTGTGGATTTTGACCGAACACTCATGGCTTCCTCCTTTCTTCTCTTGATTTCTCCTTGATGGCATTCTTCTTGTCATTCAAGCAACCGAGAATGATCACTTGGCTCTCACTTCTTTTAACCTTCAAAGGATTCAAGAAAGGTGTAAAGCTTAGTGAAAGGGTTAACTTGATACGCTTAGATAGAAATGCACATAAGAAGCTTAAGTCTAGATGCAACTAATAAACCAATGAGTAATTTTGTTATTTAAACCTAAGTTCTTTAACAAATTTCAAATGATTTTATTTAGGCCTAATAGACTAAACAACTTTTAACAAGGGCAATGATTAGATTTACCAAGAACTAAGCAAGATTATGTGATGCGGCTCTAGTTCTTATGAGAATACGGATCATAATAAAGAGAGAGTGTTAAGGGACAGCCTTTTGTTCGTAGTGGTATGATAGATTGATGATCTCTTGTAGTTGCACTTTGATTGAGCTCTTTGACTTCTTCATGAGGTCTTATGGCTTCGTCCTTTGTGCAATTGGAACACGGTTGATGAAGTGCTTCGGCTTAGCTCCTTGTGGATACTTTGGCCGAGACTTTATGGGAGATTGGTTTGGTCTTTGCTCCTTTGAAAAGAGCTTGACCAAATGAATGTGATGGTGACTTAACTCGGCTTTACTCCTTGATAGATGTTTGGCCGAGTATAGATGGTGGATGGAGTGGTTCATTCTTGTCATTGCTAGAGACATAGCCGAGCCACACAATAATGATGATGATGATGGTCTTGCTTCTTGTAGAGGTTTGGCCGAATGATTGATGAGAGCTCTTTACATCTTGGGACACTTTAGCATTCTCCAACTGTATTTAGCCAAAAAATGGTTCTTCTTTGCTCCAAAGTGACTTTGGCCTTGTATCTTGTTGGTACTTAAGCCGGGATGGATTTGTTGATTGTGGAGGCTTCGTCCTTCTTGGTACTTTAGCCGAGAGTGAGAGCTTTGTATTGACTTCGTCCTTCTTGGTACTTTAGTCAATACTTAGCCGGATTGGTGGTAGTGGCGGCTTAGTCCTTCTTGATACTTTGGCCGGGTTTGTTGGTGGTTGAATGGAGGTCTTTGACTTGCTAGATCTTGACCAAGGGATGATGATAAGATGGATCGGCCTTTTTCCTTTTGCTAGTAGGCTTTAGACCGATAATGAATTGGTTTGGCGCCTTGAAAGATGCTTTAACCGGAGAATGATGAAATGATAATGGTGGATTGGCTTCCATTTGATCATGATGAGATGTGTGATGATCACTTCTTCTCCCCCTTCATGATTAAGATGGAAGTCTATGAACTCTCCTCCTTTCTCGGCTTTGTTCTTCACAAGCTTGGTGAGAAAGGGTTCTCATCTTCTCTTTGGAAACCTTCCTTTGGCCTTCTATTCTTCTTTTACACCTCTTAGTTACCTCTTCATGCTTAGGGTTTTCTCATTGAGAATCTATTTTAGTCTTTAGAGATGGTGATCCTACACCATAACAAATACAAAATTGACATCAATCTCATGATAGCCGGCATGTAATTAGTAACATAATCAGATTTGCAAATTACTTAACAACAATCACAAGCATAATGCAAGAAGACAAAGGAGGGTTTAAGACTTAGTTCAATATATTCCCTAAGACATTTAGCTAAACCCGAGTATGGTATTGCATCTTAACACAAGTCAAGTTCAAGTTTTCATAATTTGCAAATTCTATATCCATTAAGCAATCAAGGCTAATAATTCAATGAAGCTCTAATGATCACTTAAGCAAGTATCTATCAATGCAATTATAGAGAGTAAAGAGTTTAGAATTGGCCCTTTTTCGGTTTGGTTCCTTGAGTTGATGGTCATGTGGGATCGTCATTCTACTCATAGAGCGCCCATTAAGGCTAGTCTATGTTGAGTTTGTGACTTTCCCTTATGAATTGCTCTTACATGTTTATCCATTTGTTAGTACCTACAAAAGGTTTTCATGGTTTAGCAACAAGAGTCTTTCTATGGCGCCTTGCCATAGTGACTTTAAGAGAGAATCATGGTCTTTAAAGCTTAAACTAGACCATGATCAAAAACAAACCGAGGATCATTGTGACTTTTGAAACGCTTATATAGCAAGTCACTTCTCTCGGATCATTGACTTAAGTGCACAAAAGGCGGTCAATGATCTTATTATCTAGATCATCATGCCAAACTTATCCTAATTTGGATCTACAAGAGTCATGTTCATGAATCATTTCTCCATATCACCAATGATATGTTAACCGAGGGTTATTGGATTCAACAATATCATGAGTGCTTAAACACCCAATGATTCTTGGCTCTCTACCCTCTAAGACAAAAGAGTTTGGATTCAACAAGATCTTAAATGCTTATTCACAAGCGGATCTTGGTTCACCACTCATTGTTTAAGAAAACCGAGACCTTATAGCTAAACCAAGGACTTATGAAAGTCTTGTATCTATGATCTCTTTGAAGACACTAAGTATCTAATCATTTAGACCCATTAAGAGCCGATGATTAGTACTTTGTATAGATGAATTCATTAAAGAGATGTCCATGAAAACTACCAATCCATAAGAATGTAGTAAGACATTTATTAGGATGAACTCAAGAAGGACTCGGATTTGATAATGGGATGTAAGAGAGATAAAGGATATAGAGTTATTAGCCGAACCCTTAGTGATCTAAAGATCCTTGGATTCAATGTCTCTAAGGAGATCATTCACTAGTTATCTAATGAGACAACTACTAACACCTTTATTTCTCTTTTGTGAATCACAAACCACCATTATCTTATCTTTCATTATCCAAGAGAATTTTTGAAATTCGGCCAAGAACATGTATTGACTTGGAGATTGTAATCTCTTCATTGTCAAAGCTTTTAAACATGAAAAACAACAAATACATGCTCATATATGTAAATAAAGGAAGAGAATTGGATTCAACAACTCAATCAAGCTTATGAAAGCTAGTTGAGCAAGGTTCACTCTCTTTTAGGCTTCTAAGCAACAAGTTTTGAACAATTTATTCATTCATTGTCTTGTTGTCTTGATCATAGCCGAAGATAAAGGAAGGGTCTTGGGATTCATCAAGTTGTTTTGCCTTATAAGAACAACAACAAGGTTCACTTACCCTTTTAGCTCTCAAGATTCAAGCTTTGAGCTTTGATATCTTGGTCCTTGCCTAATGCCTAAGTTAAATGATACTTGGATTCATCATGGTCCCTTTATACTCATAAGAGTGAGGAATCCATGGTTCTCTATCTATAACTTTCGGCCATCCATAGACTTTTAAAGAGACAACATAATCATAACCATAAGATTATCATGAGATTAGATCTATAAAGATCCCAATCTTTATGAAAAAGGTTTGATTCATGTGTTCTTGAGAAGGATTTGGATTCATCAAGTTCTCTTTATCCCACAAGAGTAAAGAGAAACAAGGTTCACTTCCTAAAGGTTTAAGATTGAATCAAGACCTTAAGTGCTTATTCACAAGCCCGATCTTGTTCCTCTTACCTTTGAAATCTATGGATCTAAACAAGACATAAAAGCATAGATCTTATGAAGGACTGCGGATTCAACACGTTCACCATACTCATAAGAGTGGATTCAATCCGTGGTTCACTTCCTTTCAAGAGATTAAACAAGGTTTCAACAAGATTTTACCCATAAAAAAAGGCAAATCTTGGTTCTCTTAACCTCCTAGATCTATTTCAAACTAATCTATGCGGAAATAAACTAAGGAGAGGAGCATAAATGCTCTGATACCATGTTGGAATTCGAAGAATACGGAGAGCTTGTGAAGCTCGGAGTGGATGAGGAAGATTCACCGAGAGATTGAGAGTATCGGATCTTGAGTGTTCTTGAGAGAATAGATGTGTATAGAGAGTATTGTGGGAAGTTTAGGTGTATTAGAGAGAATAAGAACAAGTAATTAGTATTTGGAAGAGAGGATAAAACCTCCTTAATGTTTACAATAGAGCTTGCACAGCTTATATAGAGATTACAATGGCATATAGCCGTTTAGAGATAAGAGAGAGAGTGTGTAACGGCTATATTTGTTCAAATGTATCGGCCAAGTGTGGCCGATATGATCTGACCGATATGAGCCGGATCCGACCGTTGGGAGAACGCAGTTTGAATGTATCGGCCAAGTGTGGCCGATATACTTGACCGATACAAGTCTTTCTCTTAGCCATATCGACTTCATCTTGTATCGGTTACTCTAGACCGGTACACCTTACCGATATAGGTCTCGCCACTTTGTATCGGTCACATTCTTGACCGATACCTTTGGTCGATACTCCACATCTTGTCATCTTCATATGTTTTGACATAATGCCCTTATGGGTTACCATTAGTCTCAACAGTACAAAGCTCATTGAGACACTTATAAGCACTCATGTTGCATGAAACTTGGTTTAGAGTCCAAGAAACGCGTTGTTAGATGTTTCATTAGTTCGTCAAACTTGTACAAAGCTCATTGAGACACTTATAAGCACTCATGTTGCATGAAACTTAGTTTAGAGTCCTAGAAACGCGTTGTTAGATGTTTCATAAGTTCGTCAAACTAGTAAAAAGCTCATTGAGAAACTTATAAGCACTCATGTTGCATGAAACTTGGTTTAGAGTCCTAGAAACGCGTTGTTAGATGTTTCATAAGTTCGTAAAACTTGTACAAAGTTCATTGATACACTTATAAGCACTCATGTGGAATGAAACTTGGTTTAGAGTCCAAGAAACGCGTTGTTAGATGTTTCATAAGTTCGTAAAACTTGTACAAAGCTCATTGAGACACTTATAAGCACTCATGTGGAATGAAACATGGTTTAGAGTCCTAGAAACGCATTGTTAAATATTTCATAAGTTCGTTAAACTAGTACAAAGCTCAATGATACACTTATAAGCACTCATGTTGAACGAAACTTGGTTTAGAGTCCTAGAAACGCGTTGTTAGATGTTTCATAAGTTCTTCAAACTTGAACAAAGCTCATTGAGACAATTATAAGCACTCATGTTGCATGAAAGTTGGCTTAGAGTCCTAGAAACGCGTTGTTAGATGTTTCATAAGTTCGTCAAACAAGTACAATGCTCTCATTGAGACACTTATAAGCACTCATGTTGCATGAAACTTGGTTTAGGGTCCTAGAAACTGCGTTGTTAGATGTTTCATAAGTTCGTCAAACTAGTACAAAGCTCATTGAGACACTTATAAGCACTCAGGTTGCATGAAACTTTGTTTAGAGTCCTCGAAACGCGTTGTTAGATGTTTCATAAGTTCGTCAAACTTGTACAAAGCTCATTGAGACACTTATAAGCACTCATGTTGTATGAAACTTGGTTTAGAGCCCTAGAACCCGCGTTGTTAGATGTTTCATATATTCGTCAAACTAGTCAAAAGCTCATTGAGACACTTATAAGCATTCATGTTGCATGAAACTTAGTTTAGAGTCCTAGAAACCGCGTTGTTAGATGTTTCATAAGTTCGTCAAACTTGTACAAAGCTCATTGAGACACTTATCAGCACTCATGTTGCATGAAACATGGTTTAGAGTCTTAGAAATGATGTGATATTGTGAGACAAAAGTACATGTATTCATTCATCGGATCATATCTTTTCAACCGCGAGGCCAAAACTCATGAGACCACTTTCGGAATGTGCTCAGCCCATTTATCTAACTCCGAAAAGAAGAATCGAACCAAACGGAGATCAGATGACAGAGTTATTCAACTTACAAAAGAGGAGATGTGCTGTTTACTCTATTCGGACCTACGTGCATTCATCGAACCACTCCGACCAAACCATAAGGAATTAAGTTACAAACGGAGTTGTTCTATAATCCTGGTTCAATAGAGAAGCCCGTCAAGTTCTAATAAGCCCAAGAAGAGTAAAAGAAGATCAATTTTCGTTCTCAAAAGAGCATTCATTGTAACTTTTTGTCTTCCTTACATGCACCTCAATAGTTCTATTCATCTTCCAAGATGCTTTGCATGTTAAACATTCATTATGGACGAATTTATTGTAATATCCTCTATATAATGAGGCTCATATGATGAATAAAAAGATAAGTTTAAGTGAGTATTTTTGGAACCTTTGAGAGTGATTCTCTTTTCTTTTGTCAATGGTGTGTAATATCCATTGATAGATCATGGTGTGTAATATCCATTGATCGTCCGATCCGTCTTGGTGCGTCATATCCAAGGGATCACCCGGTATATCAAGAGTCTTTCACATCTCTTGTGCGACCATTCAATCCACGGTAAATCAAGAGCTTTTCCGCATCTCTTGTGTGACCCTTCAATCCACCGCCTTGTTTATTTGGAGCGTTTTAAGAAAGTATTGTGACTAAGGTTTAATATACCTTAGGTTTCTGCTTCACGAGTTCATCTAAGTCGAGGATTATCCCTTTTCCAACTTAGAGTGTCGAGTCCTTGGGAGATTTTCATCATTTGGTATCAGAGCACCACTCTAAGTCTGGTTTATTTTTAATTTTTTCTTTTTCTTTCTATTTTATCTCTTTTGTTATTCGGATTTGACGGCAAATCCTTTTGAAGAAAGGGAGTATGATGTGATATTGTGAGACATAAGTACATGTGTTCATTCATCGGATCATATCTTTTTAACCGCGAGGCCAAAACTCATGAGACCAATTTCGGAATGTGCTCAGCTCATTTATCTAACTCCGAAAAGAAGAATCGAACCAAACGGAGATCAGATGACAGAGTTATTCAACTTACAAAAGAGGTGATCTGCTGTTTACTCTATTCGGACCTACGTGCATTCATCGAACCACTCCGACCAAACCATAAGGAATTAAGTTACAAACGGAGTTGTTCTATAATCCTGGTTCAATATAGAAGCCCGTCAAGTTTTAATAGGCCCAAGAAGAGTAAAAGAAGATCAATTTTCGTTCTCAAAAAAGCATTCATTGTGACTTTTTGTCTTCCTTACATGCACCTCAATAGTTCTATTCATTTTCCAAGATGCTTTGCATGTTAAACATTCATTATGGACAAATTTATTGTAATATCCTCTATATAATGAGGCTCATATGATGAATAAAAAGATAAGTTTAAGTGAGTATTTTTGGAACCTTTGAGAGTGATTCTCTTTTCTTTTGTCAATGGTGTGTAATATCCATTGATAGATCATGGTGTGTAATATCCATTGATCGTCCGATCCGTCTTGGTGCGTCATATCCAAGGGATCACCCGGTATATCAAGAGTCTTTCACATCTCTTGTGCGGCCATTCAATCCACGGTAAATCAAGAGTTTTTCCGCATCTCTTGTGTGACCCTTCAATCCACCGCCTTGTTTGTTTGGAGCATTTTAAGAAAGTATTGGGTCTAAGGTTTAATATACCTTAGGTTTGTGCTTCACGAGTTCATCTAAGTCGAGGATTATCCCTTTTCCAACTTAGAGTGTCGAGTCCTTGGGAGATTTTCATCAAGAAACGCGTTGTTAGATGTTTCATAAGTTCGTCAAACTTGTACAAAGCTCTTTGAGACACTTATAAGCACTCATGTTGTATGAAACTTGGTTTAGAGTCCTAGAAACGCATTGTTAAATGTTTCATAAGTTCGTTAACCTAGTACAAAGCTCAATGATACACTTATAAGCACTTATGTTGCATGAAACTTGGTTTAGAATCCTAGAAACGTGTTGTTAGATGTTTCATAAGTTCGTCAAACTAGTATAAAGCTCATTGAGACACTTATAAGCACTCATGTTGAACGAAACTTGGTTTAGAGGCCTAGAAACGACATTGTTAGATGTTTCATAAGTTCGTCAAACTTGAACAAAGCTCATTGAGACAATTATAAGCACTCATGTTGCATGAAACTTGGTTTAGAGTCCTAGAAACGGCATTGTTAGATGTTTCATAAGTTCGTCGAACCTGTACAAAGTTCATTGAGACACTTATAAGCACTCATGTTACATGAAACTTGGTTTAGTGTCCTAGAAACGCCTTGTTAGATGTATCATTGATTCGTCAAACTTGTACAAAGCTCATTGAGACACTTATAAGAACTCATGTTGAAAGAAACTTGGTTTAGAGTCCTAGAAACCGCGTTGTTAGATGTTTCATAAGTTTGTCAAACTAGTACAAACCTCATTGAGACACTTATAAGCACTCATGTTGCATGAAACTAAGTTTAGAGTCCTAGAAACCGCGTTGTTAGATGTTTCATAAGTTTGTCACACTTGTACAAAGCTCATTGAAACACTTATAAGCACTCATGTTGCATGAAACTTGTTTTAGAGTCCTAGAAACCGCGTTGTAAGATGTTTCATAAGTTCGTCAAACTAGTACAAAGCTCATTGAGACACTTAGAAGTACTCTTGTTGCATGACACTTCGATTAGAGTCTTAGAAACCGCGTTGTTAGGTGTTTCATAAGTTCGTCAAATTTGTACAAAGCTCATTGAGACACTTATAAGCACTCATGTAGCATAAAACTTGGTTTAGAGTCCTAAAAACGCGTTGTTAGATGTTTGATAAGTTCGTCAAACTTGTATAAAGCTCATTGAAACACTTATAAGCACTCATGTTGCATAAAACTTGGTGTAGAGTCCTAGCAACCACATTGTTAGACGTTTCATAAGTTCGTCAAACTTGTACAGAGCTGATTGAGAAACTTATAAGCACTCATGTTTCATGAAAATTGGTTTAGAGTCCTAGAAACGCGTTGTTAGATGTTTCATTAGTTCGTCAAACTTGTACAAAGCTCATTGAGACACTTATAAGAACTCATGTTGAAAGAAACTTGGTTTAGAGTCCTAGAAACCGCGCTGTTAGATGTTTCATAAGTTCGTTAAACTAGTACAAAGCTTATTGAGACACTTGTAAGCACTCATGTTGCATGAAACTTAGTTTAGAGTCCTAGAAACGGCATTGTTAGATGTTTCATAAGTTCATCACACTTGTACAAAGCTCATTGAGACACTTATAAGCACTCAGGTTGCATGAAACTTGGTTTAGAGTCCTAGAAACCGCGTTGTAAGATGTTTCATAAATTTGTCGAACTTGTACAAAGCTCATTGAGACACTTATAAGCACTCATGTTGCATGAAACTTGGTTTAGAGTCCTAGAAACCGCGTTGTAAGATGTTTCATAAGTTCGTCAAACTAGTACAAAGCTCATTGAGACACTTATAAGCACTCATGTTGCATGACACTTCATTTAGAGTCTTAGAAACCGCATTGTTAGATGTTTCATAAGTTCGTCAAACTTGTACAAAACTCATTGAGACATTTATAAGCACTCATGTTGCATGAAAATTGGTTTAGAGTCCTAAAAACGCGTTGTTAGATTTTTCATTAGTTCGTCAAAGTTGTACAAAGCTCATTGAGACACTTATAAGAACTCATGTTGAAAGAAACTTGGTTTAGAGTCCTAGAAACCGCGTTGTTAGATGTTTCATAAGTTCGTCAAACTAGTACCAAGCTCATTGAGACACTTGTAAGCACTCATGTTGCATGAAACTTAGTTTAGACTCCTAGAAACGACATTGTTAGATGTTTCATAAGTTCGTCACACTTGTACAAAGCTCATTGAGACACTTATAAGCACTCAGGTTGCATGAAACTTGGTTTAGAGTCCTAGAAACCGCGTTGTAAGATGTTTCAAAAATTTGACGAACTAGTACAAAGCTCATTGAGACACTTATAAGTACTCATGTTGCATGACACTTGGTTTAGAGTCCTAAAACGCGTTGTTATATGTTTCATAAGTTCGTCAAACTTGTATAAAGCTCATTGAAACACTTATAAGCACTCATGTTGCATAAAACTTGGTTTAGAGTCCTAGCAACCACATTGTTAGACGTTTCATAAGTTCGTCAAACTTGTACAAAGCTGATTGAGAAACTTATAAGCATTCATGTTGCATTAAACTTGGTATAGAGTCCTAGAAACGCGTTGTTAGATGTTTCATTAGTTTGTCAAACTTGTACAAAGCTCATTGAGACACTTATAAGCACTCATGTTGCATAAAACTTGGTTTCGATTCCTAGAAACGCGTTGTTAGATGTTTCATAAGTTCGTCAAACTGGTACAAAGCTCATTGAAACACTTATAAGCACTCATGTTGCATAAAACTTGGTTTAGAGTCCTAGCAACCACATTGTTAGACGTTTCATAAGTTCGTCAAATTTGTACAAAGCTCATTGAGACACTTATAAGCACTCATGTTGCATGAAACTTGGTTTAGAGTACTAGAAACCGCGTTGTAAGATGTTTCATAAGTTCGTCAAACTAGTACAAAGCTCATTGAGACACTTATAAGCACTCATGTTGCATGAAACTTCGTTTAGAGTCCTAGAAACCGCGTTGTTAGATGTTTCATCAGTTCGTCAAACTTGTACAAAGCTCATTGAGACACTTATAAGCACTTATGTTCCATGAAACTTAGTTTAGAGTCCTAGAAACCGCGTTGTTAGATGTTTCATAAGTTCGTTGAACTTGTACAAAGCTCATTGAGACACTTATAAGCACTCATGTTGCATGAAACTTGGTTTAGAGTCCTAGAAACCGCGTTGTTAGATGTTTCATAAGTTCGTCGAACTAGTACAAAGCTCATTGAGACACTTATAAGCACTCATGTTGCATGAAACTTGGTTTAGAGCCCTAGAAACGAGTTGTTAGATGTTTCTTAAGTTCGTCAAACTTGTACAAAGCTCATTGAGACACTTATAAGCATTTATGTTGCATGAAACTTGGTTTAGAGTCCTAGAAACGAGTTGTTAGATGTTTCATAAGTTCGTCAAACTAGTACAAAGCTCATTGAGACACTTATAAGCACTCATGTTGCATGCCACTTCGTTTGGAGACTTAGAAACCGCTTTGTTAGATGTTTCATAAGTTCGTCAAACTTATACAAAGTTCATTGAGATACTTATAAGCACTAATGTTGCATAAAACTTGGTTTAGAGTCCTAGAAACGCGTTGTTAGATGTTTCATAACTTCGTCAAACTTCTACAAAGCTCATCGAGACACTTATAAGCACTCAAGTTGCATAAAACTTGGATTAGATTCCTAACAACCACATTGTTAGACGTTTCGTAAGTTCGTCAAACTTGTACAAAGCTGATAGAGACACTTATAAGCACTCATGTTGCATGAAACTTGCTTTAGAGTCCTAGAAACGCGTTGTTAGATGTTTCATTAGTTTGTCAAACTTGTACAAAGCTCATTGAGACACTTATGAGCACTCATGTTGCATGACACTTCGTTTAGAGTCTTAGAAACCGCGTTGTTAGATGTTTCATAAGTTCGTAAAACTAGTACAAAGCTCATTGAGACACTTATAAGCACTCGTGTTCCATGAAACTTAGTTTAGAGTCCTAGAAACCGCGTTGTTAGAAGTTTCATAAGTTCGTTGAACTTGTACAAAGCTCATTGAGACAGTTATAAGCACTCATGTTGCATGAAACTGGTTTAGAGTCCTAGAAACCGCGTTGTTAGATGTTTCATAAGTTTGTCGAACTAGTACAAAGCTCATTGAGACACTTATAAGCACTCATGTTGCATGAAACTTGGTTTAGAGTCCTAGAAACGAGTTGTTAGATGTTTCATAAGTTCGTCAAACTTGTACAAAGCTCATTGAGACACTTTTAAGCACTCATGTTGCATGAAACTTGGTTTAGAGTCCTTGAAACCGCGTTGTAAGATGTTTCATAAGTTCGTCAAACTAGTACAAAGCTCATTGAGACACTTATAAGCACTCATGTTGCATGACACTTCGTTTAGAGTCTTAGAAACCGCGTTGTTAGATGTTTCATAAGTTCGTAAAACTAGTACAAAGCTCATTGAGACACTTATAAGCACTCATGTTGCATGAAACTTAGTTTAGAGTCCTAGAAATTGCGTTGTTAGATGTTTCATAAGTTTGTCGAACTTGTACAAAGTTCATTGAGACACTTATAAGCACTCATGTTGAAAGAAACTTGGTTTAGAGTCCTAGATACCGCGTTGTAAGATGTTTCATAAGTTCGTCAAACTAGTACAAAGCTCATTGAGACACTTATAAGCACTCATGTTGCATGAAACTTCGTTTAGAGTCCTGGAAACCGCGTTGTTAGATGTTTCATAATTTCGTCAAACTTGTACAAAGCTCATTGAGACACTTATAAGCACTCATGTTCCATGACACTTCGTTTAGAGTCTTAGAAACCGCGTTGTTAGATGTTTCATAAGTTCGTCAAACTTGTACAAAACTCATTGAGACACTTATAAGAACTCATGTTGCATGAAACTTGGTTTAGAGTCCTAGAAACGCGTTGTTAGATGTTTCATAAGTTCGTCAAACTTGTACAAAGCTCATTGAGACACTTATAAGCACTCATGTTGCATAAAACTTGGTTTAGAGCCCTAGAAACGAGTTGTTAGATGTTTCTTAAGTTCGTCAAACTTGTACAAAGCTCATTGAGACACTTATCAGCACTCATGTTGCATGAAACTTGGTTTAGAGTCCTAGAAACGAGTTGTTAGATGTTTCATAAGTTCGTCAAACTAGTACAAATCTCATTGAGACACTTATAAGCACTCATGTTGCATGCCACTTCGTTTAGAGTCTTAGAAACCGCTTTGTAGATGTTTCATAAGTTCGTCACACTTGTACAAAGTTCATTGAGACACTTATAAGCACTAATGTTGCATAAAACTTGGTTTAGAGTCCTAGAAACGCATTGTTAGATGTTTCATAAGTTCGTCAAACTTCTACAAAGCTCATTGAGACACTTATAAGCACTCATGTTGCATAAAACTTGGATTAGAGTCCTAGCAACCACATTGTTAGACGTTTCATAAGTTCGTCAAACTTGTACAAAGCTGATAGAGACACTTATAAGCACTCATATTGCATGAAACTTGGTTTAGAGTCCTAGAAACGCGTTGTTAGATGTTTCATTAGTTTTGTTAAAGTTGTACAAAGCTCATTGAGACACTTATAAGCACTCATGTTGCATGAAACTTTGTTTAGAGTCCTAGAAACCGCGTTGTTAGATGTTTCACAAGTTCGTCAAACTAATACAAAGCTCATTGAAACACTTATAAGCACTTATGTTCCATGAAACTTAGTTTAGAGTCCTAGAAACCGCGTTGTTAGATGTTTCATAAGTTCGTTGAACTTGTACAAAGCTCATTGAGACACTTATAAGCACTCATGTTGCATGAAACTTGGTTTAGAGTCCTAGAAACCGCGTTGTAAGATGTTTCATAAGTTCGTTGAACTTGTACAAAGCTCAATGAGACACTTATAAGCACTCATGTTGCATGAAACTGGTTTAGAGTCCTACAAACCGCGTTGTTAGATGTTTCATAAGTTCGTCGAACTAGTACAAAGCTCATTGAGACACTTATAAGCACTCATATTGCATGAAACTTGGTTTAGAGTCCTAGAAACGAGTTGTTAGTGTTGGAATTTAAGAGAGTATAGAAGAGATTGTAGAGAATAAGTGTTTGGGAGATTAGGAGAATGAGAGATTAGGAGCAAAGCTATTAGCTTGGTCCTTGAGAGATTAGTGTGTAGTATGTGTGTGTGGGAGATTTCGGTTCTAGATAGAATAAGAACAAGAACAAGAGAGAGTATTATTTTGTATTGGAGAAGAGAGCTTGAAGCTCCTTAGAGATTACAATGTCGACCACAAGGTATTTATAGAGGATAACAATGGCTTGTAGCCTATTAGGTATAAGGGAGAGAGAGAGAGAAAGCCTTGGGTCTTGACTTAATTTGAATTCAAACCAAGGCTTGGGTGGCGTGTAGGAGACAAGGCTGTGACTAGTCACTATCCAAGACCACATTTGGTTTTGTGTAAAGCCTTCCAATTCTGCACCTGTCGCTATCCGTCTCGGTCTTGCTTCCGGTTTGTGCCTATAGTCTTGTAATGACTATATCTCTCAATGGTTAGCTCCTTTCAACATGATTCCTTCTTCAAACCTTCTTGTCTTGATCTCCTCTTTGTAACCGTTACCATATTAAGGGTAACCGTGTTGCTTCCTTATACTCTTAACTCATAACCCTTCTTGTCTTAGCCTTGTTGCACAAGCCTCTTTGGTATTTCGACCTAATGCCCTTTTTGGGTTAACCATTAGTCTCAATACTCCCCCTCAAGCTTAGCATTGTGGAACGCTAAGATTGGACATTGACCAACAAACCTCATTAAAACCTTGGTGAGTAAACCACATGGGAAAAACCTCACCGAAGGAAAAAGAGTGTAAGTTAGTTCAATGAGGGGTCTTGATCATCTAGGCCATAAGTCTTCTTGACTTGGCCGGAGCTCCCCCAAAGATAGAACCGGTCTTGATCTTGCCTTTGCCGTGTTCTTCTTTGTGGTTTCTTGGATACTCAGCACTTCTCTTGTCTTGGTGGTGAGTTCTTTGATTCTTGATTTGGTCTTCACGGTTTGTTCTTCACAAACTTTGATGTGAGACTTTGAGCCGAACATGAACATGATGACTCCCTTTCCTTCTCTTTGCTTCTTCTTTGAACTTCCTTCTTATCTTTGGTCTCTTACTCCTTTGAACCTTCAAAGATTCAAGTGAATTTAGACTTTAGATTAAGCATTATTATTCGAATTAGTTCTAGTTTTATGATTCTAAATAAGAAGCTAAGAGAGGGATTAGGGACATCCTTTAGTTCGTAGTGGAATGACTTGTCCTTGTAGCCGCATCTAGGTTTTGAGCTTTGGCTTCTTCTTGAAGTCTTTGCTTTCTTCTTTGTGCGGTTGGAACAAGGATTTGTCGGAGTATTTTGGCTTATCTATTGATAGATGCATAAGCCGAGAAACAAGATTAGGCCTTGCAATTGGTAGTTGCTTTGGCCGATAGTGAGTAGAGCCGATTGGTCATGTTGATTCATCGGTCTCTTTCTAGGACATGAATGGCTCGGTTTAGTCTTTGCCATGTACTTGGCCGAGCCTAGTGTTGATGATGATGAAGGTCTTGCTTCTTGTAGAGGCTTGACCGAACGATGATGATAAGATGGTTTGGCCTTCTCCTTTGTAAGGATTTGGCCGAGAGTGAATTGGTTTGGCGTCTTGGGAGATGCTTTAACCGGAGAATGGTGACCTTGTCTTTGCTACGGACTTTGGTCAAGTGATGGTCTTTGTCTTTGCTAGGGACTTGACCGAATATTAGGTGGATTGACTCGGCTTTGTCTTGTGAATACTTGGCCGAGATGTAACAATGATTGGTGACCCTGCCTTTGCTAGGGACTTTGGTCAAGAGATGGTCTTTGTCTTTGCCAAGGACTTGACCGGTTGATGATGGTCTTTGTCTTGTTAAGGACTTGACCGAAGATTAATGGGTTGCCTCGGCTTTGTCTTGTGAATACTTGGCCGAGATGTAACTTGATGGCTTTAGCTCTTTGCTAGATGCTTTTGGCCACAATGATGATAGTGATTGGCTTCCATTTGATCATGATGAGATGTGTGTTCTAACACTTCTTCTCCCCCATCTTGATTAATCATGGAAGTAAATGAACTCTCCTCCTTTCTCGGCTTTGTTCTTCACAAGCTTCTTTGAGAAAGAGGTTTCTCATCTTTTCCTTTTGGACACCATTCATGGTTCTTTCATTCTTCTCTTTACTTCTTTTCTCTTTAGCACTTCTTTGTCATCTCTTTATGCTTAGGGTCTTTCATGATGATCTCTTTTAGTCTTTAGAAATGATGATCCTACATCATACCAAAGACAAAATTTATTTAGTTTCATGACTAACCGGCACAAGATAATAACTCTTAACATTTCACAAACTATTGATCAACCATTCACAAGTACAAGCAAGAATACATGGGAGGATTTAAGACATTAGTTCAATATGTTCCCTAAGCCTTTTTAATAAATCCGAGAGTATTATGCATCTTGACAAGTTCTAGTTTTAGTCTTATAGTTTTGAAATTGACAATCCACTTTAACTAATGATCTAAGGCATATATATTTATAATGAAGCAAAAGGATTACTTAAATTAGTATCTAACAATATAAGTAAAGAGAGTAAAGAGTTTTAGAAATGGCCCTTTTTATAGTTCCTTGGATAGATGGTCGTAAGGAGAAGTCATTGTACTCTTTAGAGCATCTTAACCGATTAGTCTATCATAGAGTTTATGGCTTCCCTTATAAGGATTCTCCATTGTTTATTACCTACACATAAGTAAGGATTAGCCACAAGAGAGTTTTGAATATGGCTCCTTGCCATTTAGACTTTAAAGGGACCATGGTCTTAAGAGCACAAAGGCGGACCATGATCTTAGAAACACACAAACAAGATTCATTGTAACTTGAATGCTTTCATAGCTAGTTACTCATCTTGTATCATAAACTTAGATGCCTATAGGCGGTTTATGACATAAAACATAGATCATCATTCCAATTTTATCTTATGTAGATGTTAAAGTAATGAATCATTTCCCCATAAGTCCAAAATTGGATTCATCATGACCTTTAAAGTATCACCTTTTAAGTAGTCATGGATCTCTTTTAAACTTATGTTAGCCGAGGTTTTGAAGGATTCATCAAGCTCTTGGTGTTCATAACACTTAATAAGCTCGGTTCACTTCCCAAGTCTCAAATCACTTCACTAAACAAAGACTAGTGATTTAAGACTTTAGCAAGAGACAAGACTTGGATATTATAGTGGGGTATGAAGAGGATAAAGAGTATAGAGTTTACAACCGATTCCTTAATGATCTAAAGATCTTTAGGACTCAAGATTAACTACTAATCTATTTATCTCCCTCTTGTGTTTCCACTTACACAACCGCCACTACTCATCTTCATCGTCTTGGAGATTTAAATTCGGACCAAATGAGCATATGTTCTTTAAAACTTTTGAAAAACATCATATGCTCAAAACATGCTTTTAAACCGAAACTTTGTGGTATGGGATTCATCAAATGCTCTTTTAGAAGCCATGATTCTCATCCATTAGTCTTGGGTTAGACAATGACCTTAAAGAACAATACAACCAAAACTATCATGTAGCTAGATCTTGTTGATTTATGCTAACAATGATTGTATTTTGATTGTCTTGTTCTTACCAAGGAAATTGGATTCAACATGTCCTTTACTCACTAAGAGTTAAGCGGATCATGGTTCACTTTCCAAAGGTCTTGTTTAAAGCATAAAACAAAAGGAAAGAGTTTTGGATTCAACAAGTTGTTTTTGCCTTATAAGAAAAACACCAAGGTTCACTTACCCTTTTAGCTCTCAAGATTCAAGCTTTGAGCTTTGATATCTTGGTCCTTGCCTAATGCCAAAGTTAAATGATACTTGGATTCATCAAGGTTCCTTTATACTCACAAGAGTGAGGAATCCATGGTTCTCTATCTTTAACTTTCAGCCATCCATAGACTTTTAAAGATACAACATAATCATAACCTTGTTTTTAAACATGTAGCTAGATCTTAAAGATCCAATCTTTCCATGAACCGATTATGATTAATGTGTTCTTAGAAAGGTTTTACCAAGATCTATGAATCTATACTATATGATAAAGAAGGGAGTTTGGATTCAACATGTTATTGTTCTCAAAAGAGACAATACACAAGGATCTCTTACTCTTTTAGCTCACAAGTTCCAAGCTTTGATGCTTTGGATACTTGTTCATAGCCTAAGTGCCTAAGTTAGAAGATTCTTGGATTCATCAAGGTTCCTTAAACTCATATAAGTAAGAAATCCATGGTTCTCAATCTCTAACTTTCGGCCTAGACAAAGATCTTAAAGAACAACACAACCAAAAACATCATGTAGCTAGATTTTAATCTATGCTCACCATGATTCGGTTTTGATTGGATTGTTCTTGAAAGGAACTTGGATTCAACATGTCTCTTCACTCATTTAAGAGAGAAAGAGGTCATGGTTCTCTTCCTAAGAGGAGCATTGATTCACCAAGACCTTAAGTGTTTTACCACATGGATCTTGGTCATTCTTTTCCTCCTCTAGATCTTTGTGTTTATAAGAAGAAATAAGAGGGTGCGGAATTAAAACTAAAGGAGAGGAGCATATGCTCTGATACCATGTTGGAATTTAAGAGAGTATAGAAGAGATTGTAGAGAATAAGTGTTTGGGAGATTAGGAGAATGAGAGATTAGGAGCAAAGCTATTAGCTTGGTCCTTGAGAGATTAGTGTGTAGTATGTGTGTGTGGGAGATTTCGGTTCTAGATAGAATAAGAACAAGAACAAGAGAGAGTATTATTTTGTATTGGAGAAGAGAGCTTGAAGCTCCTTAGAGATTACAATGTCGACCACAAGGTATTTATAGAGGATAACAATGGCTTGTAGCCTATTAGGTATAAGGGAGAGAGAGAGAGAAAGCCTTGGGTCTTGACTTAATTTGAATTCAAACCAAGGCTTGGGTGGCGTGTAGGAGACAAGGCTGTGACTAGTCACTATCCAAGACCACATTTGGTTTTGTGTAAAGCCTTCCAATTCTGCACCTGTCGCTATCCGTCTCGGTCTTGCTTCCGGTTTGTGCCTATAGTCTTGTAATGACTATATCTCTCAATGGTTAGCTCCTTTCAACATGATTCCTTCTTCAAACCTTCTTGTCTTGATCTCCTCTTTGTAACCGTTACCATATTAAGGGTAACCGTGTTGCTTCCTTATACTCTTAACTCATAACCCTTCTTGTCTTAGCCTTGTTGCACAAGCCTCTTTGGTATTTCGACCTAATGCCCTTTTTGGGTTAACCATTAGTCTCAATAGTTAGATGTTTCATAAGTTCGTCAAACTTGTATAAAGCTCATTGAGACACTTTTAAGCACTCATGTTGCATGAACCTTGGTTTAGAGTCCTTGAAACCGCGTTGTAAGATGTTTCATAAGTTCGTCAAACTTGTACAAAGCTCATTGAGACACTTATAAGCACTCATGTTCCATGAAACTTAGTTTAGAGTCCTAGAAACCGCGTTGTAAGATGTTTCATAAGTTCGTTGAACTTGTACAAAGCTCATTGAGACACTTTTAAGCACTCATGTTGCATGAAACTGGTTTAGAGTCCTAGAAACCGCGTTGTTAGATGTTTCATAAGTTCGTCGAACTAGTACAAAGCTCATTGAGACACTTATAAGAACTCATGTTGCATGAAACTTGGTTTAGAGTCCTAGAAACGAGTTGTTAGATGTTTCATAAGTTCGTCAAACTTGTACAAAGCTCATTGAGACACTTTTAAGCACTCATTTTGCATGAAACTTGGTTTAGAGTCCTTGAAACCGCGTTGTAAGATGTTTCATAAGTTCGTCAAACTTGTACAAAGCTCATTGAGACACTTATAAGCACTCATGTTGCATGAAATTTGGTTTAGAGTCCTTGAAACCGCGTTGTAAGATGTTTCATAAGTTCCTCGAACTAGTACAAAGCTCATTGAGACACTTATAAGCACTCATGTTGCATGCAACTTGGTTTAGAGTCCTAGAAACGAGTTGTTAGATGTTTCATAAGTTCGTCAAACTTGTACAAAGCTCATTGAGACACTTTTAAGCACTCATGTTGCATGAAACTTGGTTTAGAGTCCTTGAAACCGCGTTGTAAGATGTTTCATAAGTTCGTCAAACTTGTACAAAGCTCATTGAGACACATATAAACACTCATGTTCCATGACACTTTGTTTAGAGTCTTAGAAACCGCGTTGTTAGATGTTTCATAAGTTCGTCAAACTTGTACAAAACTCATTGAGACACTTATAAGCACTCATGTTGCATGAAACTTGGTTTAGAGTCCTAGAAACGCGTTGTTAGATGTTTCATAAGTTCGTCAAACTTGTACAAAGCTCATTGAGACACTTTTAAGCACTCATGTTGCATGAAACTTGGTTTAGAGTCCTAGAAACGAGTTGTTAGATGTTTCATAAGTTCGTCAAACTTGTACAAAGCTGATAGAGACACTTATAAGCACTCATGTTGCATGAAACTTGGTTTAGAGTCCTAGAAACGCGTTGTTAGATGTTTCATTAGTTTGTCAAACTTGTACAAAGCTCATTGAGACACTTATAAGCACTCATGTTGCATGAAACTTTGTTTAGAGTCCTAGAAACCGCGTTGTTAGATGTTTCACAAGTTCTTCAAACTAGTACAAAGCTCATTGAGACACTTATAAGCACTCATGTTCCATGAAACTTAGTTTAGAGTCCTAGAAACCGCGTTGTTAGAAGTTTCATAAGCACTCATGTTGCATAAAACTTGTAAGCACTCATGTTGCATAAAACTTATAAGCACTCATGTTGCATAAAACTTGGATTAGAGTCCTAACAACCACATTGTTAGACGTTTCGTAAGTTCGTCAAACTTGTACAAAGCTGATAGAGACACTTATAAGCACTCATGTTGCATGAAACTTGGTTTAGAGTCCTAGAAACGCGTTGTTAGATGTTTCATTAGTTTGTCAAACTTGTAAAAAGCTCATTGAGACACTTATGAGCACTCATGTTGCATGACACTTCGTTTAGAGTCTTAGAAACCGCGTTGTTAGATGTTTCATAAGTTCGTAAAACTAGTACAAAGCTCATTGAGACACTTATAAGCACTCATGTTCCATGAAACTTAGTTTAGAGTCCTAGAAACCGCGTTGTTAGAAGTTTCATAAGTTCGTTGAACTTGTACAAAGTTCATTGAGACACTTATAAGCACTCATGTTGCATGAAACTGGTTTAGAGTCCTAGAAACCGCGTTGTTAGATGTTTCATAAGTTTGTCGAACTAGTACAAAGCTCATTGAGACACTTATAAGCACTCATGTTGCATGAAACTTGGTTTAGAGTCCTAGAAACGAGTTGTTAGATGTTTCATAAGTTCGTCAAACTTGTACACTCATGTTTAGAGTCCTAGAAACGAGTTGTTAGAAGTTTCATAAGCACTCATGTTGCATAAAACTTGGATTAGAGTCCTAGCAACCACATTGTTAGACGTTTCATAAGTTCGTCAAACTTGTACAAAGCTGATAGAGACACTTATAAGTACTCATGTTGCATGAAACTTGGTTTAGAGTCCTAGAAACGCGTTGTTAGATGTTTCATTAGTTTGTCAAACTTGTACAAAGCTCATTGAGACACTTATAACCACTCATGTTGCATGAAACTTTGTTTAGAGTCCTAGAAACCGCGTTGTTAGATGTTTCACAAGTTCGTCAAACTAGTACAAAGCTCATTGAAACACTTATAAGCACTTATGTTCCATGAAACTAAGTTTAGAGTCCTAGAAACCGCGTTGTTAGATGTTTCATAAGTTCGTCACACTTGTACAAAGCTCATTGAAACACTTATAAGCACTCATGTTGCATGAAACTTGGTTTAGAGTCCTAGAAACCGCGTTGTAAGATGTTTCATAAGTTCTTCAAACTAGTACAAAGCTGATTGAGACACTTATAAGTACTCTTGTTGCATGACACTTCGTTTAGAGTCTTAGAAACCGCGTTGTTAGATGTTTCATAAGTTCTTCAAACTTGTACAAAGCTCATTGAGACACTTATAAGCACTCATGTTGCATGAAACTTGGTTTAGAGTACTAGAAACCGCGTTGTTAGATGTTTCATAAGTTTGTCGAACTTGTACAAAGCTCATTGAGACACTTATAAGCACTCATGTTGCATGAAACTTGGTTTAGAGTCCTACAAACCGCGTTGTAAGATGTTTCATAAGTTCGTCAAACTAGTACAAAGCTCATTGAGATACTTATAAGCATTCATGTTGCATGACACTTCGTTTAGAGTCTTAGAAACCGCGTTGTTAGATGTTTCATAAGTTCGTAAAACTAGTACAAAGCTCATTGAGACATTTATAAGCACTCATGTTGCATGAAACTTAGTTTAGAGTCCTAGAAATCGCGTTGTTAGATGTTTCATAAGTTTGTCGAACTTGTACAAAGTTCATTGAGACACTTATAAGCACTCATGTTGAAAGAAACTTGGTTTAGAGTCCTAGATACCGCGTTGTAAGATGTTTCATAAGTTCGTCAAACTAGTACAAAGATCATTGAGACACTTATAAGCACTCATGTTGCATGAAACTTCGTTTAGAGTCCTAGAAACCGCGTTGTTAGATGTTTCATAAGTTCGTCAAACTTGTACAAAGCTCATTGAGACACTTATAAGCACTCATGTTCCATGACACTTCGTTTAGAGTCTTAGAAACCGTGTTGTTAGATGTTTCATAAGTTCGTCGAACTTGTACAAAACTCATTGAGACACTTATAAGCACTCATGTTGCATGAAACTTGGTTTAGAGTCCTAGAAACACGTTGTTAGATGTTTCATAAGAATGTCAAACTTGTACAAAGCTCATTGAGACACTTATAAGCACTCATGTTGCATAAAACTTGGTTTAGAGCCCTAAAAACGAGTTGTTAGATGTTTCTTAAGTTCGTCAAACTTGTACAAAGCTCATTGAGACACTTATAAGCACTCATGTTGCATGAAACTTGGTTTAGAGTCCTAGAAACGAGTTGTTAGATGTTTCATAAGTTCGTCAAATTAATACAAAGCTCATTGAGACACTTATAAGAACTCATGTTGCATGCCACTTCGTTTAGAGTCTTAGAAACCGCTTTGTTAGATGTTTCAAAAGTTCGTCACACTTGTACAAAGTTCATTGAGACACTTATAAGCACTAATGTTGCATAAAATTTGGTTTAGAGTCCTAGAAACACATTGTTAGATTTTCATAAGTTCATCAAACTTCTACAAAGCTCATTGAGACACTTATAAGCACTCATGTTGCATAAAACTTGGATTAGAGTCCTAGCAACCACATTGTTAAACGTTTCATAAGTTCGTCAAACTTGTACAAAGCCGATAGAGACACTTATAAGTACTCATGTTGCATGAAACTTGGTTTAGAGTCCTAGAAACGCGTTGTTAGATGTTTCATTAGTTTGTCAAACTTGTACAAAGCTCATTGAGACACTTATAAGCACTCATGTTGCATGAAACTTTGTTTAGAGTCCTAGAAACCGCGTTGTTAGATGTTTCACAAGTTCGTCAAACTAGTACAAAGCTCATTGAAACACTTATAAGCACTTATGTTCCATGAAACTAAATTTAGAGTTCTAGAAACCGCGTTGTTAGATGTTTCATAAGTTCGTCACACTTGTACAAAGCTCATTGAAACACTTATAAGCACTCATGTTGCATGAAACTTGGTTTAGAGTCCTAGAAACCGCGTTGTAAGATGTTTCATAAGTTCTTCAAACTAGTACAAAGCTGATTGAGACACTTATAAGTACTCTTGTTGCATGACACTTCGTTTAGAGTCTTAGAAACCGCGTTGTTAGATGTTTCATAAGTTCGTCAAACTTGTACAAAGCTCATTGAGACACTTATAAGCACTCATGTTGCATGAAACTTGGTTTAAAGTACTAGAAACCGCGTTGTTAGATGTTTCATAAGTTTGTCGAACTTGTACAAAGCTCATTGAGACACTTATAAGCACTCATGTTGCATGAAACTTGGTTTAGAGTACTAGAAACCGCGTTGTTAGATGTTTCATAAGTTTGTCGAACTTGTACAAAGCTCATTAAGACACTTATAAGCACTCATGTTGCATGAAACTTGGTTTAGAGTCCTAGAAACCGAGTTGTAAGATGTTTCATAAGTTCGTCAAACTAGTACAAATCTCATTGAGACACTTATAAGCACTCATGTTGCATGACACTTCGTTTAGAGTCTTAGAAACCGCGTTGTTAGATGTTTCATAATTTCGTCAAACTTGTACAAAGCTCATTGAGACATTTATAAGCACTCATGTTGCATGAAAATTGGTTTAGAGTCCTAGAAACGCGTTGTTAGATGTTTCATTAGTTCGTCAAACTTGTACAAAGCTCATTGAGACACTTATAAGAACTCATGTTGAAAGAAACTTGGTTTAGAGTCCTAGAAACGGCATTGTTAGATGTTTCATAAGTTCGTCACACTTGTACAAAGCTCATTGAGACACTTATAAGCACTCATGTTGCATGAAACTTGATTTAGAGTCCTAAAAACCGCGTTGTAAGATGTTTCATAAATTTGTCGAACTAGTACAAAGCTCATTGAGACACTTATAAGTACTCATGTTGCATAAAACTTCGTTTAGAGTCTTAGAAACCGCGTTGTTAGATGTTTCATATGTTCGTCAAACTTGTACAAAGCTCATTGAGAGACTTATAAGCACTCATGTTGCATAAAACTTGGTTTAGAGTCCTAAAAACGCGTTGTTAGATGTTTCATAAGTTCGTCAAACTTGTATAAAGCTCATTGAAACACTTATAAGCACTCATGTTGCATAAAACTTGGTTTAGAGTCCTAGCAACCACATTGTTAGACGTTTCATAAGTTCGTCAAACTTGTACAAAGCTGATTGAGAAACTTATAAGCACTCATGTTGCATTAAACTTGGTTTAGAGTCCTAGAAACGCGTTGTTAGATGTTTCATTAGTTCGTCAAACTTGTACAAAGCTCATTGAGACACTTATAAGCACTCATGTTGCATAAAACTTGGTTTAGAGTCCTAGAGACGCGTTGTTAGATGTTTCATAAGTTCGTCAAACTTGTACAAAGCTCATTGAAACACTTATAAGCACTCATGTTGCATAAAACTTGGTTTAGAGTCCTAGCAACCACATTGTTAGACGTTTCATAAGTTCGTCAAATTTGTACAAAGCTCATTGAGACACTTATAAGCACTCATGTTGCATGAAACTTGGTTTAGAGTACTAGAAACCTCGTTGTAAGATGTTTCATAAGTTCGTCAAACTAATACAAAGCTCATTGAGACACTTATAAGCACTCATGTTGCATGAAACTTCGTTTAGAGTCCTAGAAACCGCGTTGTTAGATGTTTCATAAGTTCGTCAAACTTGTACAAAGCTCCTTGAGACACTTATAAGCACTCATGTTCCATGAAACTTAGTTTAGAGTCCTAGAAACCGCGTTGTTAGATGTTTCATAAGTTCGTTGAACTTGTACAAAGCTCATTGAGACACTTATAAGCACTCATGTTGCATGAAACTTGGTTTAGAGTCCTAGAAACCGCGTTGTTAGATGTTTCATAATTTCTTCGAACTAGTACAAAGCTCATTGAGAAACTTATAAGCACTCATGTTGCATGAAACTTGGTTTAGAGTCCTAGAAACCGCGTTGTAAGATGTTTCATAAATTTGTCGAACTAGTACAAAATTCATTGAGACACTTATAAGTACTCATGTTGCATGACACTTCGTTTAGAGTCTTAGAAACCGCGTTGTTAGATGTTTCATATGTTCGTCAAACTTATACAAAGCTCATTGAGAGACTTATAAGCACTCATGTTGCATGCCACTTCGTTTAGAGTCTTAGAAACCGCTTTGTTAGATGTTTCATAAGTTCGTCACACTTGTACAAAGTTCATTGAGACACTTATAAGCACTAATGTTGCATAAAACTTGGTTTAGAGTCCTAGAAACGCATTGTTAGATGTTTCATAAGTTCGGCAAACTTCTACAAAGCTCATTGAGACACTTATAAGCACTCATGTTGCATAAAACTTGGATTAGAGTCCTAGCAACCACATTGTTAGACGTTTCATAAGTTCGTCAAACTTGTACAAAGCTGATAGAGACACTTATAAGCACTCATGATGCATGAAACTTGGTTTAGAGTCCTAGAAACGCGTTGTTAGATGTTTCATAAGTTCGTCAAACTTCTACAAAGCTCATTGAGACACTTATAAGCACTCATGTTGCATAAAACTTGGATTAGAGTCCTAGCAACCACATTGTTAGACGTTTCATAAGTTCGTCAAACTTGTACAAAGCTGATAGAGACACTTATAAGCACTCATTTTGCATGAAACTTGGTTTAGAGTCCTAGAAACGCGTTGTTAGATGTTTCATTAGTTTGTCAAACTTGTACAAAGCTCATTGAGACACTTATAAGCACTCATGTTGCATGAAACTTTGTTTATAGTCCTAGAAACCGCGTTGTTAGATGTTTCACAAGTTCGTCAAACTAGTACAAAGCTCATTGAAACACTTATAAGCACTTATGTTCCATGAAACTTAGTTTAGAGTCCTAGAAACCGCGTTGTTAGATGTTTCACAAGTTCGTCAAACTAGTAAAAAGCTCATTGAAACACTTATAAGCACTCATGTTCCATGAAACTTAGTTTAGAGTCCTAGAAACCGCGTTGTTAGAAGTTTCATAAGTTCGTTGAACTTGTACAAAGCTCATTGAGACACTTATAAGCACTCATGTTGCATGAAACTGGTTTAGAGTCCTAGAAACCGCGTTGTTAGATGTTTCATAAGTTCGTCGAACTAGTACAAAGCTCATTGAGACACTTATAAGCTCTCATGTTGCATGAAACTTGGTTTAGAGTACTAGAAACGAGTTGTTAGATGTTTCATAAGTTCGTCAAACTTGTACAAAGCTTATTGAGACACTTTTAAGCACTCATGTTGCATGAAACTTGGTTTAGAGTCCTTGAAACCGCGTTGTAAGATGTTTCATAAGTTCGTCAAACGAGTACAAAGCTCATTGAGACACTTATAAGCACTCATGTTGCATGACACTTCGTTTAGAGTCTTAGAAACCGCGTTGTTAGATATTTCATAAGTTCGTAAAACTAGTACAAAGCTCATTGAGACACTTATAAGCACTCATGTTGCATGAAACTTAGTTTAGAGTCCTAGAAATCGCGTTGTTAGATGTTTCATAAGTTTGTCGAACTTGTACAAAGTTCATTGAGACAGTTATAAGCACTCATGTTGAAAGAAACTTGGTTTAGAGTCCTAGATACCGCGTTGTAAGATGTTTCATAAGTTCGTCAAACTAGTACAAAGCTCATTGAGACACTTATAAGCACTCATGTTGCATGAAACTTCGTTTAGAGTCCTAGAAACCGCGTTGTTAGATGTTTCATAAGTTCGTCAAACTTGTACAAAGCTCATTGAGACACTTATAAGCACTCATGTTCCATGACACTTCGTTTAGAGTCTTAGAAACCGCGTTGTTAGATGTTTCATAAGTTCGTCAAACTTGTACAAAACTCATTGAGACTCTTACAAGCACTCATGTTGCATGAAACTTGGTTTAGAGTCCTAGAAACGCGTTGTTAAATGTTTCATAAGTTCGTCCAACTTGTACAAAGCTCATTGACTCACTTATAAGCACTCATGTTGCATAAAACTTGGTTTAGAGCCCTAGAAACGAGTTGTTAGATGTTTCTTAAGTTCGTCAAACTTGTACAAAGCTCATTGAGACACTTATAAGCACTCATGTTGCATGAAACTTGGTTTAGAGTCCTAGAAACGAGTTGTTAGATGTTTCATAAAATCGTCAAACTAGTACAAAGCTCATTGAGACACTTATAAGCACTTATGTTGCATGCCACTTCGTTTAGAGTCTTAGAAACCGCTTTGTTAGATGTTTCATAAGTTCGTCACACTTGTACAAAGTTCATTGAGACACTTATAAGAACTAATGTTGCATAAAACTTGGTTTAGAGTCCTAGAAACGCATTGTTAGATGTTTCATAAGTTCGTCAAACTTCTACAAAGCTCATTGAGACACTTATAAGCACTCATGTTGCATAAAACTTGGATTAGAGTCCTAGCAACCACATTGTTAGACGTTTCATAAGTTCGTCAAACTTGTACAAAGCTGATAGAGACACTTATAAGCACTCATGTTGCATGAAACTTGGTTTAGAGTCCTAGAAACGCGTTGTTAGATGTTTCATTAGTTTGTCAAACTTGTACAAAGCTCATTGAGACACTTATAAGCACTCATGTTGCATGAAACTTTGTTTAGAGTCCTAGAAACCGCGTTGTTAGATGTTTCACAAGTTCGTCAAACTAGTACAAAGCTCATTGAAACACTTATAAGCACTTATGTTCCATGAAACTAAGTTTAGAGTCCTAGAAACCGCGTTGTTAGATGTTTCATAAGTTCGTCACACTTGTACAAACCTCATTGAAACACTTATAAGCACTCATGTTTTTCATGAAACTTGGTTTAGAGTCCTAGAAACCGCGTTGTAAGATGTTTCAAAAGTTCTTCAAACTAGTACAAAGCTCATTGAGACACTTATAAGTACTCTTGTTGCATGACACTTCGTTTAGAGTCTTAGAAACCGCGTTGTTAGATGTTTCATAAGTTCGTCAAACTTGTACAAAGCTCATTGAGACACTTATAAGCACTCATGTTGCATGAAACTTGGTTTAGAGTACTAGAAACCGCGTTGTTAGATGTTTCATAAGTTTGTCGAACTTGTACAAAGCTCATTGAGACACTTATAAGCACTCATGTTGCATGAAACTTGGTTTAGAGTCCTAGAAACCGCGTTGTAAGATGTTTCATAAGTTCTTCAAACTAGTACAAAGCTCATTGATGTTAGATTTTAGGAGAGTATAGACGAGATTGGAGAGATTATGTTCTTGAGTTCATGAAGAACATCAAGAACATGATAGAGAGAATATAGAGAGTTTAAACGGAAAGAGATTTGAGGAAGTAGTTTCGGTTTGTAGAGTAGAGAGAATAAGAGAAAGAGTTTCTTGTATTGAGAGAAGAGCATAAGCTCTCTTAGGTTACAACAATGAAACATTACAATATATATAAGCAAGCCCTTTTAACCTAGCCGCTAAGAGAG
Organism: Cochlearia excelsa; assembly: GCA_963556525.1. Taxonomy (NCBI): domain Eukaryota; kingdom Viridiplantae; phylum Streptophyta; class Magnoliopsida; order Brassicales; family Brassicaceae; genus Cochlearia; species Cochlearia excelsa. The sequence goes on along the minus strand of OY748327.1, from coordinate 27,978,582 downwards.
AGAGAGAGAGAGAGGAGACAAGTCGCTTTCCACTCTTGGGAGCGTGTAGCGCTTGGAACCGAGCCGGATAGTGACAGGTCATGGGTGCCTTGTTATGTGGTTTGGCACGTGAATCTTTGTGGTCAAATTTCCCATATTGATCCTCTTTATCCTCTTTTGATTCTTCTCTTTTATTATAGGTAATATAAGGAGCTACTTGGGCCTTTACTTGGTCCACAAGATGAGACATTACCTTAGTGGATATCTTATCCGGGTAAATGCCTTATGCTCCTCAACATGTTTCGACCTAATGCCCATTAAGAGTTACCATTAGTCTCAACACTCCCCCTCAAGCTTAGCCTAATGAAATGGCTAAGCTTGGACATCACACCAACAAACCTCATTAAAACCTTGGTGAGAAAACCCATTGGGATAAAACTACACCGAAGGGAAAAAGAGTATAAGTTAGTGTGATAGAGGTCTTCTTTGATGAGCCTTGAGTTCTTCTTGACTTGCCTTCAAGTCTTCAAATGAACTCTTTCTAGCTCGCCAAACACACTCCCCCTTAAGTAGAAACCGGTTCAAGTTCTTGCCTTTACCGTTTCTTCATAAGGGTTCTTTAAACTTCTCATCTTGATTATGCTCTTCACACTTAGATGATGAGGTTACTTCTATGCTTTCTTCAAGCTTCAATGTTTACTTCCTCTTCACGGCTTTGTTCTTCACAAGCTTGAATGTGAGAGGACATGACCGAACACTTTTGACTCCCTTTACCCTTCTTCTTTCATGTTCCTTAGTGGCTTTCTTCTTGTTTCTCAAGTAACCGAGGTGATCACTTTACCTCCTTTCCTTTGAACCTTCAAAAGATTCAAGAGATACAAAGATTTTAGTGCAAGGTTAACTTGATACAATAGAGATGCTCACAAAACTTCTTAAGTCCATAAACCAATAATGAAACAATGAGTAATTTTGCCATATTTAAACCTAAGTTCCTCTAGCAAATTTCAAATGATTCAATTTAGGCTATCTAGACACACAAGAACTAAGCAAGATCATGGTGCAGCTCTAGTTCTTGTAATTTTAAACTTAATGAAGAATAAGGTTTAAGGGACAGCCTTTTGTTCGTAGTGGAATGGACTTCTCCTTGTTGTTGCATATAGGTTTTGAGCTTTGGCTTCTTCTTGAAGTCTTTGCTTCCTCCTTTGTGCAATTGGAACAAGGTTTGTTGACGTCTTTGGCTTAGCTCTTGGTAGATGCATAGGCCGAGTAAAAAGAATAGGCCTTGCACTTGAGAGTTGCTTTGGCCGAGAGTGAGTAGAGACGATTGATCATATGACTTGATCGGTCTCTTTCTAGAACAAGGATGGCTCGGCTTTGTCTTTGCCAAGTACTTGGCCGAGCCTAGTGTTGATGAAGTGACTTGGTCTTGTCATTGCTAGAGCCTTGACCAAGCCACATGATCTTTGAGTTCCTTTCTTCAAGGACTCGGTTTTGATGATTAGATGAATTGGTCTTTCTCTTGAAGAGGATTGACCAAGGATTGATGATGGTTGAATGGATTGGCTTTGCTTCTTTGTGGAGGCTTGGCCAAGTGAATGATGATCTTGAACAATGATTGGTGACCTTGCCTTTGCTAGGGACTTTGGTCAAGAGATGGTCTTTGTCTTGCCACGGACTTGACCGGGTTGATGTTGGTCTTTGTCTTGCCACGGACTTGACCGGTTGATGATGGTCTTTGTCTTGCCACGGACTTGACCGAAGATTAATGGGTTGACTCGGCTTTGTCTTGTAAATACTTGGCCGAGATGTAACTTGATGGCTTTAGCTCTTTGCTAGATGCTTTTGGCCACAATGATGATAGTGGTTGGCTTCCATTTGATCATGATGAGATGTGTGATCTAACACTTCTTCTCCCCCCATCTTGATTAACATGGAAGTAAATGAACTCTCCTCCTTTCTCGGCTTTGTTCTTCACAAAGCTTCTTTGAGAAAGAGGTTTCTCATCTTCTCTTTAGGACATCATCTTTGGCATTAGATCATTTCCTCTTACTTCTTTTCTCTTTGGCACTTTTGTGTTTCTTCTTTATGCTTAGGGGTTGTCTCATGAAATCTTCTTAAGGTTTGAACATAATGATCCTACATTATATCAAACACAAAATGGATTAAGTATCATGGTTAACCGGCATAAGATAGAAACTTTAAACACTTTACAATCTATTAAGTATTATCATATTTAACAAGCATGATACAAGGAAGGATTTAAGACATTAGATAACAAAGTTTCCTAAGCCTTTTGATTAAATCCGAGAGTATAAGTATCTTAGCAAGTTCAATTTCTAGTTCCTATAGATTTGTAAAGGCTTTTAAACATGCAATCTATGGCATATAACATGAAGCATAAAGACTACTTAAGCCTAGTATCTTAATAATATGGTTTAAAGAGAGTAAGAGTTTAGAATTAGCCCTTTTTTGATATTCCTTTGGGAAGATGGTCATTGGGAGAAGTCATTTATCCTTTTAGAGCACCTCAATGGTTAGTCTAAGATCGGATTCATGACTTCTCTTTATGAGAAATTCTCTTGTTTGCTTCTTTACCTACACATAGATTCAAGTTAGCAACAAGAGTCTTTAGCTTATGGCTCCTTTCCATAAAGACTTTGAAAGGGACCATGGTCTTTAGTGCACAATGGGCGGACCATGATCTTAAAACACACAAACAAGATTCATTGTAACTTGATAGCTTTCATAGCTTAGTTACTCATCTTGTATCATAAACTTAAATGCACATAGGCGGTTTATGACAACAAACATAGATCATCATTCCATCTTCACCTTATATAGATGTTAGTGTAATGAATCATTTCCCCATAAGTCTAAAATGGATTCACCATGACTTTCAAAAGTGCCACCTTTTAGATAATCATGGATCTCTTTTTAGACTTATGTTACCCGAGGATCTAATGGATTCATCAAGCTCAAACAGGTTTTAAACACTTAATGAAACTTGGTTCTCTTTCCTCTAAGAGAGTTTGGATCCCATAAGACCTTATATGCTTAATCACAAGCGGATCTTGGTTCCTTACCCTTTGTTAAACCGGAGATCTTTTGGATTTCACCAAGGTTTGAATGCAATAAGTCTTAAGACATATGCAAACCAAGGATCCTAGATCTTTCCAAGTCTCAAATCACTTCACTAAACAAAGACTAGTGATTTAAGACTTTAGCAAGAGACAAGACTTGGATATTATAGTGGGGTATGAAAGAGGATAAAAGAGTATAGAGTTTACAACCGATTCCTTAATGATCTAAAGATCTTTAGGACTCAAGATTAACTACTAATCTCTTTATCTCCCTCTTGTGTTTCCACTAACACAACCGCCACTACTCATCTTCATCGTCTTAGAGATTTAAATTCGGACCAAATGAGCATATGTTCTTTAAAAACTTTTGAAAACATCATATGCTCAAAACATGCTTTTAAACTGAAACTTTGTGGTATTGGATTCATCAAGGTTTCTTGAACTCATAGGAGTTTAAAGCCATGGTTCTCATCCATTAGTCTCGGTTTAGACAATGATCTTAAAGGACAATACAACCAAAACTATCATGTAGTTAAATCCTATTGATTTATACTAACAATGAATGTGTTTTGGTTGTCTTGTACTTACCAAGGAAATTGGATTCAACATGTCCTTTACTCACTAGGAGTTAAGCGGATCATGGTTCTCTTTCCAAAGATCTTTGTTAAAGCACAAACAAAAGAAAGAGTTTTGGATTCAACAAGTTGTTTTTGCCTTATAAGAACAACAACAAGGTTCACCTACTCTTTTTAGCTCTCAAGATTCAAGCTTTAAGCTTTGATATCTTGGTCCTTGCCTAAAGAAGGGTTTCGGATTCAACAAGTTGCTTTCAACTCTCAAAAGTTTAGCAAACAAGGTTCTCTAACCTTTGACTCCCAAGTTTCAAGTTTTGTTCTTGAATACTTGTTCATTGTCTAAAAACCAAAGTCATTAAGATCTTGGATTCATCATGGTTCCTTTGAACTCATAAGAGTGAGGAAACCCATGGTTCTCATCCTTTGACATATGGCTGTCCATAGATCTTTTTCAAAAGAAACACACTTTCACAAACATGTTTTTAAACATGTAGCTAGATCTTAAGATCCAATCTTTCCATGAACAAATTATGCTTGGTGTGTTCTAAGAAAGGTATTACCAAGATCTATGGATCTAAACTAAAGGAGACTCGGATTCATCATGCTATAAGTACTCATGAGAGTATCATAGACATGGTTCCCTTCTCCTAAGAAGCCGATTTGGATGCAACAAGATTCATAGTCAAATGACTCCTCTTGGTTCCCTTTTCTTAATCGGCCTTCTTCAACTAAAAATAAAGAATAGATCTTGAGTATAAAGAGAGATTCATCATGTTCATCATACTCAAAAGAGATGTCTTTGAACAATGGTTCTCATCTTTTGCAAGATTCATCGCCTAAGGCTTGTCTTGTTTCTCAAGATCTATGAAGAACTATGTTTAAGCGGAAATAAGAACAAGAGCTTCATGCTCGATACCATGTTAGATTTTAGGAGAGTATAGACGAGATTGGAGAGATTATGTTCTTGAGTTCATGAAGAACATCAAGAACATGATAGAGAGAATATAGAGAGTTTAAACGGAAAGAGATTTGAGGAAGTAGTTTCGGTTTGTAGAGTAGAGAGAATAAGAGAAAGAGTTTCTTGTATTGAGAGAAGAGCATAAGCTCTCTTAGGTTACAACAATGAAACATTACAATATATATAAGCAAGCCCTTTTAACCTAGCCGCTAAGAGAGAGAGAGAGAGAGAGAGGAGACAAGTCGCTTTCCACTCTTGGGAGCGTGTAGCGCTTGGAACCGAGCCGGATAGTGACAGGTCATGGGTGCCTTGTTATGTGGTTTGGCACGTGAAATCTTTGTGGTCAAAGATCCCATATTGATCCTCTTTATCCTCTTTTGATTCTTCTCTTTTATTATAGGTAATATAAGGAGCTACTTGGGCCTTTACTTGGTCCACAAGATGAGACATTACCTTAGTGGATATCTTATCCGGGTAAATGCCTTATGCTCCTCAACATGTTTCGACCTAATGCCCATTAAGAGTTACCATTAGTCTCAACAATTGAGACACTTATAAGTACTCTTGTTGCATGACACTTTGTTTAGAGTCTTAGAAACCGCGTTGTTAGATGTTTCATAAGTTCGTCAAACTTGTACAAAACTCATTGAGACACTTACAAGCACTCATGTTGCATGAAACTTGTTTTAGAGTCCTAGAAACGCGTTGTTAGATGTTTCATAAGTTCGTCAAACTTGTACAAAGCTCATTGAGACACTTATAAGCACTCATGTTGCATAAAACTTGGTTTAGAGCCCTAGAAACGAGTTGTTAGATGTTTCTTAAGTTCGTCAAACTTGTACAAAGCTCATTGAGACACTTATAAGCACTCATGTTGCATGAAACTTGGTTTAGAGTCCTAGAAACGAGTTGTTAGATGTTTCATAAGTTCGTCAAACTAGTACAAAGCTCATTGAGACACTTATAAGCACTTATGTTGCATGCCACTTCGTTTAGAGTCTTAGAAACCGCTTTGTTAGATGTTTCATAAGTTCGTCACACTTGTACAAAGTTCATTGAGACACTTATAAGAACTAATGTTGCATAAAACTTGGTTTAGAGTCCTAGAAACGCATTGTTAGATGTTTCATAAGTCCGTCAAACTTCTACAAAGCTCATTGAGACACTTATAAGCACTCATGTTGCATAAAACTTGGATTAGAGTCCTAGCAACCACATTGTTAGACGTTTCATAAGTTCGTCAAACTTGTACAAAGCCTGATAGAGACACTTATAAGCACTCATGTTGCATGAAATTTGGTTTAGAGTCCTAGAAACGCGTTGTTAGATGTTTCATTAGTTTGTCAAACTTGTACAAAGCTCATTGAGACACTTATAAGCACTCATGTTGCATGAAACTTTGTTTAGAGTCCTAGAAACGGCATTGTTAGATGTTTCATAAGTTCGTCACACTTGTAGAAAGTTCATTGAGACACTTATAAGCACTAATGTTTCATAAAACTTGGTTTAGAGTCCTAGAAACGCATTGTTAGATGTTTCATAAGTTCGTCAAACTTCTACAAAGCTCATTGAGACACTTATAAGCACTCATGTTGCATAAAACTTGGATTAGAGTCCTAGCAACCACATTGTTAGACGTTTCATAAGTTCGTCAAACTTGTACAAAGCTGATAGAGACACTTATAAGCACTCATGTTGCATGAAACTTGGTGTAGAGTCCTAGAAACGCGTTGTTAGATGTTTCATAACTTCGTCAAACTTCTACAAAGCTCATTGAGACACTTATAAGCACTCATGTTGCATAAAACTTAAATTAGAGTCCTAGCAACCACATTGTTAGACGTTTCATAAGTTCGTCAAACTTGTACAAAGCTGATAGAGACACTTATAAGCACTCATGTTGCATGAAATTTGGTTTAGAGTCCTAGAAACGCGTTGTTAGATGTTTCATTAGTTTTTCAAACTTGTACAAAGCTCATTGAGACACTTATAAGCACTCATTTTGCATGAAACTTTGTTTAGAGTCCTAGAAACCGCGTTGTTATATGTTTCACAAGTTCGTCAAACTAGTACAAAGCTCATTGAAACACTTATAAGCACTTATGTTCCATGAAACTAAGTTTAGAGTCCTAGAAACCGCGTTGTTAGATGTTTCATAAGTTCGTCACACTTGTACAAACCTCATTGAAACACTTATAAGCACTCATGTTTTTCATGAAACTTGGTTTAGAGTCCTAGAAACTCTGCGTTGTAAGATGTTTCATAAGTTCTTCAAACTAGTACAAAGCTCATTGAGACACTTATAAGCACTCATGTTGCATGACACTTCGTTTAGAGTCTTAGAAACCGCGTTGTTAGATGTTTCATAAGTTCGTCAAACTTGTACAAAGCTCATTGAGACATTTATAAGCACTCATGTTGCATGAAAATTGGTTTAGAGTCCTAGAAACGCGTTGTTAGAAGTTTCATTAGTTTGCCAAACTTGTACAAAGCTCATTGAGACACTTATAAGAACTCATGTTGAAAGAAACTTGGTTTAGAGTCCTAGAAACCACGTTGTTAGATGTTTCATAAGTTCGTCAAACTAGTACAAAGCTCATTGAGACACTTGTAAGCACTCATGTTGCATGAAACTTAGTTTAGACTCCTAGAAACGGCATTGTTAGATGTTTCATAAGTTCGTCACACTTGTAGAAAGTTCATTGAGACACTTATAAGCACTAATGTTGCATAAAACTTGGTTTAGAGTCCTAGAAACGCATTGTTAGATGTTTCATAAGTTCGTCAAACTTCTACAAAGCTCATTGAGACACTTATAAGCACTCATGTTGCATAAAACTTGGATTAGAGTCCTAGCAACCATATTGTTAGACGTTTCATAAGTTCGTCAAACTTGTACAAAGCGATAGAGACACTTATAAGCACTCATGTTGCATGAAACTTGGTGTAGAGTCCTAGAAACGCGTTGTTAGATGTTTCATAAGTTCGTCAAACTTCTACAAAGCTCATTGAGACACTTATAAGCACTCATGTTGCATAAAACTTGGATTAGAGTCCTAGCAACCACATTGTTAGACGTTTCATAAGTTCGTCAAACTTGTACAAAGCTGATAGAGACACTTATAAGCACTCATGTTTCATGAAACTTGGTTTAGAGTCCTAGAAACGCGTTGTTAGATGTTTCATTAGTTTGTCAAACTTGTACAAAGCTCATTGAGACACTTATAAGCACTCATGTTGCATGAAACTTTGTTTAGAGTCCTAGAAACCGCGTTGTTAGATGTTTCACAAGTTCGTCAAACTAGTACAAAGCTCATTGAAACACTTCTAAGCACTTATGTTCCATGAAACTTAGTTTAGAGTCCTAGAAACCGCGTTGTTAGATGTTTCACAAGTTCGTCAAACTAGTACAAAGCTCATTGAAACACTTATAAGCAATCATGTTCCATGAAACTTAGTTTAGAGTCCTAGAAACCGCGTTGTTAGAAGTTTCATAAGTTCGTTGAACTTGTACAAAGCTCATTGAGACACTTATAAGCACTCATCTTGCATGAAACTGGTTTAGAGTCCTAGAAACCGCATTGTTAGATGTTTCATAAGTTCGTCGAACTAGTACAAAGCTCATTGAGACACTTATAAGCACTCATGTTGCATGAAACTTGGTTTAGAGTCCTAGAAACGAGTTGTTAGATGTTTCATAAGTTCGTCAAACTTGTACAAATCTCATTGAGACCTTTTTAAGCACTCATGTTGCATGAAACTTGGTTTAGAGTCCTAGAAACCGCGTTGTAAGATGTTTCATAAGTTCTTCAAACTAGTACAAAGCTCATTGAGACACTTATAAGTACTCTTGTTGCATGACACTTCGTTTAGAGTCTTAGAAACCGCGTTGTTAGATGTTTCATAAGTTCGTCAAACTTGTACAAAGCTCATTGAGACACTTATAAGCACTCATGTTGCATGAAACTTGGTTTAGAGTACTAGAAACCGCGTTGTTAGATGTTTCATAAGTTTGTCGAACTTGTACAAAGCTCATTGAGACACTTATAAGCACTCATGTTGTATGAAACTTGGTTTAGAGTCCTAGAAACCGCGTTGTAAGATGTTTCATAAGTTCGTCAAACTAGTACAAAGCACATTGAGACACTTATAAGCACTCATGTTGCATGACACTTCGTTTAGAGTCTTAGAAACCGCGTTGTTAGATGTTTCATAAGTTCGTCAAACTTGTACAAAGCTCATTGAGACATTTATAAGCACTCATGTTGCATGAAAATTGGTTTAGAGTCTTAGAAACGCGTTGTTAGATGTTTCATTAGTTCGCCAAACTTGTACAAAGCTCATTGAGACACTTATAAGAACTCATGTTGAAAGAAACTTGGTTTAGAGTCCTAGAAACCGCGTTGTTAGATGTTTCATAAGTTCGTCAAACTAGTACAAAGCTCATTGAGACACTTGTAAGCACTCATGTTGCATGAAACTTAGTTTAGACTCCTAGAAACGGCATTGTTAGATGTTTCATAAGTTCGTCACACTTGTACAAAGCTCATTGAGACACTTATAAGCACTCATGTTGCATGAAACTTGGTTTAGAGTCCTAGAAACCGCGTTGTAAGATGTTTCATAAATTTGTCGAACTAGTACAAAATTCATTGAGACACTTATAAGTACTCATGTTGCATGACACTTCGTTTAGAGTCTTAGAAACCGCGTTGTTAGATGTTTCATATGTTCGTCAAACTTGTACAAAGCTCATTGAGAGACTTATAAGCACTCATGTTGCATAAAACTTGGTTTAGAGTCCTAAAACGCGTTGTTAGATGTTTCATAAGTTCGTCAAACTTCTATAAAGCTCATTGAAACACTTATAAGCACTCATATTGCATAAAACTTGGTTTAGAGTCCTAGCAACCACATTGTTAGACGTTTCATAAGTTCGTCAAACTTGTACAAAGCTGATTGAGAAACTTATAAGCACTGATGTTGCATTAAACTTGGTTTAGAGTCCTAGAAAGGCGTTGTTAGATGTTTCATTAGTTCGTAAAACTTGTACAAAGCTCATTGAGACACTTATAAGCACTCATGTTGCATAAAACTTGGTTTAGAGTCCTAGAAACGCGTTGTTAGATGTTTCATAAGTTCTTCAAACTTGTACAAAGCTCATTGAAACACTTATAAGCACTCATGTTGCATAAAACTTGGTTTAGAGTCCTAGCAACCACATTGTTAGACGTTTCATAAGTTCGTCAAATTTGTACAAAGCTCATTGAGACACTTATAAGCACTCATGTTGCATGAAACTTCGTTTAGAGTCCTAGAAACCGCGTTGTTAGATGTTTCATAAGTTCGTCAAACTTGTACAAAGCTCATTGAGACACTTATAAGCACTCATGTTCCATGAAACTTAGTTTAGAGTCCTAGAAACCGCGTTGTTAGATGTTTCATAAGTTCGTTGAACTTGTACAAAGCTCATTGAGACACTTATAAGCACTCATGTTGCATGAAACTTGGTTTAGAGTCCTAGAAACCGCGTTGTTAGATGTTTCATAATTTCTTCGAACTAGTACAAAGCTCATTGAGACACTTATAAGCACTCATGTTGCATGAAACTTGGTTTAGAGCCCCGAAACGAGTTGTTAGATGTTTCTTAAGTTCGTCAAACTTGTACAAAGCTCATTGAGACACTTATAAGCACTCATGTTGCATGAAACTTGGTTTAGAGTCCTAGAAACGAGTTGTTAGATGTTTCATAAGTTCGTCAAACTAGTACAAAGCTCATTGAGACACTTATAAGCACTCATGTTGCATGCCACTTCGTTTAGAGTCTTAGAAACCGCTTTGTTAGATGTTTCATAAGTTCGTCACACTTGTACAAAGTTCATTGAGACACTTATAAGCACTAATGTTGCATAAAACTTGGTTTAGAGTCCTAGAAACGCATTGTTAGATGTTTCATAAGTTCGTCAAACTTCTACAAAGCTCATTGAGAAACTTATAAGCACTCATGTTGCATAAAACTTGGATTAGAGTCCTAGCAACCACATTGTTAGACGTTTCATAAGTTCGTCAAACTTGTACAAAGCTGATAGATTCACTTATAAGCACTCATGTTGCATGAAACTTGGTTTAGAGTCCTAGAAACGCGTTGTTAGATGTTTCATTAGTTTTGTAAAACTTGTACAAAGCTCATTGAGACACTTATAAGCACTCATGTTGCATGAAACTTTGTTTAGAGTCCTAGAAACCGCGTTGTTAGATGTTTCACAAGTTCTTCAAACTAATACAAAGCTCATTGAAACACTTATAAGCACTTATGTTCCATGAAACTTAGTTTAGAGTCCTAGAAACCGCGTTGTTAGATGTTTCATAAGTTCGTTGAACTTGTACAAAGCTCATTGAGACACTTATAAGAACTCATGTTGCATGAAACTTGGTTTAGAGTCCTAGAAACGCGTTGTTAGATGTTTCATAAGTTCGTCAAACTTGTACAAAGTTCATTGAGACACTTATAAGCACTCATGTTGCATAAAACTTGGTTTAGAGCCCTAGAAACGAGTTGTTAGATGTTTCTTAAGTTCGTCAAACTTGTACAAAGCTCATAGAGACACTTATAAGCACTCATGTTGCATGAAACTTGGTTTAGAGTCCTAGAAACGAGTTGTTAGATGTTTCATAAGTTCGTCAAACTAGTACAAAGCTCATTGAGACACTTATAAGCACTCATGTTGCATGCCACTTCGTTTAGAGTCTTAGAAACCGCTTTGTTAGATGTTTCATAAGTTCGTCACACTTGTACAAAACTCATTGAGACACTTATAAGCACTCATGTTCCATGAAACTTGGTTTAGAGTCCTAGAAACGCGTTGTTAGATGTTTCATAAGTTCGTCAAACTTGTACAAAGCTCATTGAGACACTTATAAGCACTCATGTTGCATAAAACTTGGTTTAGAGCCCTAGAAACGAGTTGTTAGATGTTTCTTAAGTTCGTCAAACTTGTACAAAGTTCATTGAGACACTTATAAGCACTCATGTTGCATGAAACTTGGTTTAGAGTCCTAGAAACGAGTTGTTAGATGTTTCATAAGTTCGTCAAACTAGTACAAAGCTCATTGAGACACTTATTAGCACTCATGTTGCATGCCACTTCGTTTAGAGTCTTAGAAACCGCTTTGTTAGATGTTTCATAAGTTCGTCACACTTGTACAAAGTTCATTGAGACACTTATAAGCACTAATGTTGCATAAAACTTGGTTTAGAGTCCTAGAAACGCATTGTTAGATGTTTCATAAGTTCGTCAAACTTCTACAAAGCTCATTGAGACACTTATAAGCACTCATGTTGCATAAAACTTGGATTAGAGTCCTAGCAACCACATTGTTAGACGTTTCATAAGTTCGTCAAACTTGTACAAAGCTGATAGAGACACTTATAAGCACTCATGTTGCATGAAACTTGGTTTAGAGTCCTAGAAACGCGTTGTTAGATGTTTCATTAGTTTGTCAAACTTGTACAAAGCTCATTGAGACACTTATAAGCACTAATGTTGCATGAAACTTTGTTTAGAGTCCTAGAAACCGCGTTGTTAGATGTTTCATAAGTTCGTCACACTTGTGCAAAGCTCATTGAAACACTTATAAGCACTCATGTTGCATGAAACTTGGTTTAGAGTCCTAGAAACCGCGTTGTAAGATGTTTCATAAGTTCTTCAAACTAGTACAAAGCTCATTGAGACACTTATAAGTACTCTTGTTGCATGACACTTCGTTTAGAGTCTTAGAAACCGCGTTGTTAGATGTTTCATAAGTTCGTCAAACTTGTACAAAGCTCATTGAGACACTTATAAGCACTCATGTTGCATGAAACTTGGTTTAGAGTACTAGAAACCGCGTTGTTAGATGTTTCATAAGTTTGTCGAACTTGTACAAAGCTCATTGAGACACTTATAAGCACTCATGTTGTATGAAACTTGGTTTAGAGTCCTAGAAACCGCGTTGTAAGATGTTTCATAAGTTCGTCAAACTAGTACAAAGCACATTGAGACACTTATAAGCACTCATGTTGCATGACACTTCGTTTAGAGTCTTAGAAACCGCGTTGTTAGATGTTTCATAAGTTCGTCAAACTTGTACAAAGCTCATTGAGACATTTATAAGCACTCATGTTGCATGAAAATTGGTTTAGAGTCTTAGAAACGCGTTGTTAGATGTTTCATTAGTTCGTCAAACTTCTACAAAGCTCATTGAGACACTTATAAGCACTCATGTTGCATAAAACTTGGATTAGAGTCCTAGCAACCACATTGTTAGACGTTTCATAAGTTCGTCAAACTTGTACAAAGCTGATAGAGACACTTATAAGCACTCATGTTGCATGAAACTTGGTTTAGAGTCCTAGAAACGCGTTGTTAGATGTTTCATTAGTATGTCAAACTTGTACAAAGCTCATTGAGACACTTATAAGCACTAATGTTGCATGAAACTTTGTTTAGAGTCCTAGAAACCGCGTTGTTAGATGTTTCATAAGTTCGTCACACTTGTGCAAAGCTCATTGAAACACTTATAAGCACTCATGTTGCATGAAACTTGGTTTAGAGTCCTAGAAACCGCGTTGTAAGATGTTTCATAAGTTCTTCAAACTAGTACAAAGCTCATTGAGACACTTATAAGTACTCTTGTTGCATGACACTTCGTTTAGAGTCTTAGAAACCGCGTTGTTAGATGTTTCATAAGTTCGTCAAACTTGTACAAAGCTCATTGAGACACTTATAAGCACTCATGTTGCATGAAACTTGGTTTAGAGTACTAGAAACCGCGTTGTTAGATGTTTCATAAGTTTGTCGAACTTGTACAAAGCTCATTGAGACACTTATAAGCACTCATGTTGTATGAAACTTGGTTTAGAGTCCTAGAAACCGCGTTGTAAGATGTTTCATAAGTTCGTCAAACTAGTACAAAGCACATTGAGACACTTATAAGCACTCATGTTGCATGACACTTCGTTTAGAGTCTTAGAAACCGCGTTGTTAGATGTTTCATAAGTTCGTCAAACTTGTACAAAGCTCATTGAGACATTTATAAGCACTCATGTTGCATGAAAATTGGTTTAGAGTCTTAGAAACGCGTTGTTAGATGTTTCATTAGTTCGTCAAACTTCTACAAAGCTCATTGAGACACTTATAAGCACTCATGTTGCATGAAACTTGGTTTAGAGTCCTAGAAACGAGTTGTTAGATGTTTCATAAGTTCGTCAAACTAGTACAAAGCTCATTGAGACACTTATAAGCACTCATGTTGCATGCCACTTCGTTTAGAGTCTTAGAAACCGCTTTGTTAGATGTTTCATAAGTTCGTCACACTTGTACAAAGTTCATTGAGACACTTATAAGCACTAATGTTGCATAAAACTTGGTTTAGAGTCCTAGAAACGCATTGTTAGATGTTTCATAAGTTCGTCAAACTTCTACAAAGCTCATTGAGAAACTTATAAGCACTCATGTTGCATAAAACTTGGATTAGAGTCCTAGCAACCACATTGTTAGACGTTTCATAAGTTCGTCAAACTTGTACAAAGCTGATAGATTCACTTATAAGCACTCATGTTGCATGAAACTTGGTTTAGAGTCCTAGAAACGCGTTGTTAGATGTTTCATTAGTTTTGTAAAACTTGTACAAAGCTCATTGAGACACTTATAAGCACTCATGTTGCATGAAACTTTGTTTAGAGTCCTAGAAACCGCGTTGTTAGATGTTTCACAAGTTCTTCAAACTAATACAAAGCTCATTGAAACACTTATAAGCACTTATGTTCCATGAAACTTAGTTTAGAGTCCTAGAAACCGCGTTGTTAGATGTTTCATAAGTTCGTTGAACTTGTACAAAGCTCATTGAGACACTTATAAGAACTCATGTTGCATGAAACTTGGTTTAGAGTCCTAGAAACGCGTTGTTAGATGTTTCATAAGTTCGTCAAACTTGTACAAAGTTCATTGAGACACTTATAAGCACTCATGTTGCATAAAACTTGGTTTAGAGCCCTAGAAACGAGTTGTTAGATGTTTCTTAAGTTCGTCAAACTTGTACAAAGCTCATAGAGACACTTATAAGCACTCATGTTGCATGAAACTTGGTTTAGAGTCCTAGAAACGAGTTGTTAGATGTTTCATAAGTTCGTCAAACTAGTACAAAGCTCATTGAGACACTTATAAGCACTCATGTTGCATGCCACTTCGTTTAGAGTCTTAGAAACCGCTTTGTTAGATGTTTCATAAGTTCGTCACACTTGTACAAAGTTCATTGAGACACTTATAAGCACTAATGTTGCATAAAACTTGGTTTAGAGTCCTAGAAACGCATTGTTAGATGTTTCATAAGTTCGTCAAACTTCTACAAAGCTCATTGAGACACTTATAAGCACTCATGTTGCATAAAACTTGGATTAGAGTCCTAGCAACCACATTGTTAGACGTTTCATAAGTTCGTCAAACTTGTACAAAGCTGATAGAGACACTTATAAGCACTCATGTGGCATGAAACTTGGTTTAGAGTCCTAGAAACGCGTTGTTAGATCTTTCATTAGTTTGTCAAACTTGTACAAAGCTCATTGAGACACTTATAAGCACTCATGTTGCATGAAACTTTGTTTAGAGTCCTAGAAACCGCGTTGTTAGATGTTTCACAAGTTCGTAAAACTAGTACAAAGCTCATTGAAACACTTATAAGCACTTATGTTCCATAAAACTTAGTTTAGAGTCCTAGAAACCGCGTTGTTAGATGTTTCAAAAGTTCGTTGAACTTGTAGAAAGCTCATTGAGATACTTATAAGCACTCATGTTGCATGAAACTGGTTTAGAGTCCTAGAAACCGCGTTGTTAGATGTTTCATAAGTTCTTCGAACTAGTACAAAGCTCATTGAGACACTTATAAGCACTCATGTTGCATGAAACCTGGTTTAGAGTCCTAGAAACGAGTTGTTAGATGTTTCATAAGTTCGTCAAACTTGTACAAAGCTCATTGAGACACTTATAAGCACTCATGTTGCATGAAACTTGGTTTAGAGTACTAGAAACCGCGTTGTTAGATGTTTCATAAGTTTGTCGAACTTGTACAAAGCTCATTGAGACACTTATTGATGTGATCATAGAGCCGAAGCCGGGAACGGACATCGGCATCGACCACGACGGCTTCGACATCGGCATCGATCGCGTCGACACCGAACACAACGGCATCGACCACATTGACATCGGCATCGACCACATCGACATCGGCATCGACCACCTCGACATCGACCATACCGGCGCCCGACCATCGCGGACCGAGGAATCAAAAGGAGCAATTACGCGATCCAAAGCTAGGGAGTTAGCCAAAAACATTCAAACCACGATGATGGAGGAGGATGAAGCGCCCAAGAGCTACTTCAACGTTTTCAAGACGACAATCCGATCAAGACCAAGCTATGAAAGCTAAGCGGACTAGGTGTCTCGCTTGGCACTCTTTTTCCCACCGGGTTTTAACGAGGCCAAGAAGAACACCACGTCGTCCCTTAGTGATCATAGTTTGAAGAGCGTAAGAGACGAGGCGCTTAACACTACTCGTCGTTTTATCCGTTTGCAATTTCCTTTTTATCTTTGTACGCGATTTCCTTTTTGCGGATTTCCTTTTTGCAATTTCCTTTTTGTCTTTGCGCAACCCTAACGAGGAGAAGCAACTTGTGTTTTCCCTATAAAAGGGGTTGCGCCGCACAATGTGTTAGTCAGTCAAAACTTTTACAAAACTCTTCTTTGTTGCGACTCCTCCTTGCTCGGCGAACGGGCACGAATCTCTTCCAAGCTTCACGCTTACAAGAGCTTCTTCTATCCATCAAGCGAGATATCATCCCTTGCTTGAGTCGTTCATATTCCATCCTCACGTTCCTCCCCACCCATCCGCTGCTCCGTTCTTGACTTGTAATCCGCATCCACCTCCGCCCACACTACTCATCCACCGTCGTTCTTGCTTAGCCTTACCCGGAGGAGAGATCCGCCCGGTGGGATCCTATCATCCGGTATCGTAGCCGCCTCTGTACCAAAAGGCTGAGTCGTTCCTTCCCTTTTGTCTTTTCAAAGTATCACAATCTCGAACCCGTTTGTTTGAACCCGTCGTTGTTTGGCATAGGATTGTTGCTAGTATAAACAAGTTATGTGTTGATCTTTGTGTTCTTGATGTTTGTCAACTTGCGGCGGTAGTAATAGGTTTAGATCTTTGAAACCTAATCGCATCTTTCAAAACGTGTTATTGCGATTTCCTTTTTGCTAAAACGCTCGTTTTACTTAAAACATAACGATTTCCTTTTTTCTTTCAAGCCGTGTCCTTGTTTTCCTTTCTTGTTTATCACGCGTGTATCCTTGTGTGTGTGCGGCGTAGAGTTCTATTTGTTGGCTATTTTGTGAACTACTTACCGCTAGTTACTTGTCCGTGTAACAGTACCATGGCCCTATCACCGGAGGCGCTCGATGACCTCAAGAAACTTATAGCAGCCCAAGTCACCGAGGCCATGACCCAACTACTTCCCCAACAAATTTCTCAACAGCTCACCTTGGAACGTGAGAAACAAGCTAGGGAGGCCCCCGGGGCAACCTCGGATTCGAGGGTGGGTCAACGCCAACTCCCTCCGATGCCATGCGGATTTGCAAAGGCAAAGGCGTTGCCGGTACATCTAGACTCCAGGCAATCCGCAACCTCCGTCCAACCAACGCAGCCAAAGAGCGAGAGGGTACCACGGCAACGGGAACACGCTGAGCCGAGCGAACCGAGAGGACGAGCTCCCGTGCATAGGACACACACCGCCTCACGCCGACCTACCCAAACCATAGCCGGGCAACGCGTCTACATCGGCTCTAGCGATGAGTATTATGGCGTCAACGTCTCGGACCGTAGTAGGCGAAGCCGGAGGCGTGAGAGACGAGACAAAGACGACCCAAGAGACTCGGAGAACCAACAACTGAAGCATATCAAGGCCAAGTTCCCCGCCTTTCTCGGCAAGAATGACCCGGAGGCCTACCTTGACTGGGAACGGAAGATGGAGTCTAGCTTCTTGTGCCACGATACCTACGCCTCCAACAAGGTAAAGATAGCGGTCTCCGAATTCAGTGAGTATGCACTCCCGTGGTGGGATCAGCCCGCACTACCCGGAACCGCCATAATGAGCTACCCATCACCACATGGCACCAACTTACTACCCACATGAGAAAAAGGTTTGTGCCGAGTCATTACCACAGGGAAGTACTAAACAAGCCGAGAAAACTCACCCAAGGGTCCACCACAGTCCGAGACTACTTTCAAGAGATGGAAACTCTCCTTATCCGAGCCGGTCTAGAGGAAGATGAGGAAGTGACCATGGCACGGTTCATCGGTGGACTCAGCCGAGACATTCGGGACAAAGTGGAGCTCCGGACCTATGTTGACCTTGAGGAACTTGTGCACAAGGCCGAACTAGTGGAGACCCGAACAAGAGAAGATACGCTAAACCTAGCTTCCCCTCCACGCCAAGCAAACCCAAGGACTTTACACCTTCTCGGCCACCTTTCTCTAAGGACATCAAGCCTACCACCACGGTTAAGGAAGAGGTCAAGTATGATCCTAAGAGCGAAGCAACGCCTCCTCCAAAGCAACGTTAGGTGTTTTAGGTGCCAAGGTATGGGCCACTACTCAAGGGATTGTCCCAATAAGAAGGTATTCATGATTCTGGACAATGGAGAAGTAGTGCCCCAAGAGTCCGATTCGACCCCGAAGAAGAGGAAGAGGAAGTAGTCGCCATTGGGGAGATGCTTGGTTGCACGGAGAACCTTGAGCGTACGAACCAACCGGAGGAACTAGTACAAAGAGACCACCTATTCCACACCCGGTGCATTGTGAAGGGCAAGGTGTGTAGTCTCATCATAGACGGTGGAAGTTTTACTAATGCAGCTAGCGAAACCATGGTTCGAAATTGAGCATAGAAACCTTGTCCCATCCGCGCCCATACAAGCCGCAATGGCCGAATGAAAGTGGTGCCTTAACGGTAACTCGCCAAGTCCGATTATCCTTTTCCATTGGCAAGTACGAGGATGAGGTTCTTTGCGATGTGATACCCATGTGCTCCAGCCACATACTGTTGGGTAGACCGTGGCAATCCGACCGTAGAGTATTCCATGACGGTTACACCAACAAGCACTCCTTTGAGTTCAAGGGCCGGAAAATCATCCTTGCTCCCCTCACGCCAAGTGAAGTGTACCAAGATCAGCTCTATCTCAAGCTCAAGGAGGAGAAAGAGCATGCACCCACGCCAACCGCCAACCTTTACATCAACCAAAAAGAAGTTTCTCGGATCCTCACTTTAAATACGTCTATCTTGTTGTTTATATATAAGGAGAGCCTTGTTAGTACTAACCCTCCACAGATCTTCCTAGTGATTTTGCCCACCTGTTGCAGGACTATAGTGACGTTTTTCCTCGGGAGATACCACCTGGCTTGCCACCGATCCGAGGCATTGAGCACCAAATTGACCTAGTCCCCGGCTCGGCGCTTCCAAACCGACCCGCCTATAGGACTAATCCGGTGGAGACCAAGGAACTACGAAACAAGTTGAGGAACTAATGAGCAAAGGCCATATCCGAGAAAGCATGAGTCCATGTGCGGTGCCCGTGCTGCTTGTGCCCAAGAAGGACGGATCATGGCGCATGTGTGTTGGACCGCCGAGCCATCAACAACATCACGGTGAAGTATCGCCACCCTATTCCTAGATTAGATGATATGTTAGACGAATTGTGTGGTTCTAACGTGTTCTCTAAGATTGATCTTAAGAGTGGTTACCATCGATTAGGATGAAGGAGGGTGACGAGTGGAAAACGGCATTCAAAACCAAACAAGGACTATATGAGTGGCTTGTTATGCCCTTCGGCCTTACTAATGCGCCTAGCACTTTTATGAGGCTAATGAACCATGTTTTGAGGTCTTTTATAGGTGTCTTCGTGGTGGTGTATTTCGATGATATCTTAATCTTCAGCCGGAGCCTAGACGAGCACATTGCCCACGTCCGAGCCGTACTTGACGTCCTAAGGAAGGAGAACCTTTTTGCTAACATTGATAAGTGTACTTTTTGCACTAAAGAAATTGTTTTCCTAGGTTTTGTTGTGAGTACGAAGGAGTTAGGGTCGATGAAGGGAAGGTCAAGGCAATCAAAGAATGGCCCACACCTACCACCGTAGGAGAAGTCCGGAGCTTCCATGGACTAGCCGGCTTCTATAGGCGCTTCGTCAAAGACTTTAGTACCATTGCGGCCCCTTTAACCGAAGTCATCAAGAAGGACGTTGGCTTCAAGTGGGGAGAAGCACAAGACCAGGCCTTTCGTGCCTCAAAGAGAAGCTTATCAACTCTCCCTTACTTATGCTTCCTAACTTTTTAAAAACTTTTGAGATTGAGTGCGACGCTTCGGTGTAGGCATCGGTGCGGTTCTTATGCGGGATAACAAGCCCATTGCTTACTTTAGCGAGAAGTTAGGAGGAGCCACATTGAACTACCCCACCTATGATAAAGAGTTGTATGCGTTGGTGAGGGCTTTACGGACGTGGCAACATTACCTATGGCCCAAGGAGTTCGTTATCCACACGGACCATGAGTCTCTCAAACACTTAAAGGGACAACAAAAGTTGAACAAGAGGCATGGTCGCTGGATAGAATTCATTGAGACATTTCCCTACGTCATCAAGTACAAGAAAGGTAAGGACAATGTCGTTGCCGACGCATTGTCCCGGAGGTATTCTATAATAGCCGAATTAAGATCCAAACTCATAGGTTTTGAATTGCTCAAAGATTTATATGGTTCGATGCCGATTTTGGAACATATTACTTGAGATGTGCTAAATTTGCCTTTGAGAGTTATTATAGACAGGACGGCTACTTGTTTTTCCACCATCGGTTGTGCATACCCAGCGGATCGGTGAGAGAGCCGCTTGTCCGAGAAGCTCACGGAGGAGGACTGGCCGGACACTTCGGCGTTATGAAAACACTTGCCAGCCTCCAAGCCTATTTCTATTGGCCGAACATGAAGAAAGATGTAGAGAAAGTATGTTCGAGATGTGCGACATGTAAGCATGCCAAGAGTAAGGTGCAACCTCACGGTTTGTACACTCCCTTACCCATTCCCTCTCACCCTTGGACAGATATTTCGATGGATTTTGTTGTCGGCTTACCTCGAACCAGGAATGGTAGAGATTCTATCTTCGTAGTGGTTGACGGGTTTAGCAAGATGGCACACTTCATAGCTTGTCACAAGACCGATGATGCCGTCAAGGTAGCCAATCTATTCTTCGGAGAAGTGGTGAGACTACATGGGATGCCTAGCGTTATTGTTTCGGATCGGGACACCAAGTTCTTAAGCCATTTTTGGCGAACCTTGTGGGCAAAGCTAGGGACCAAGTTGTCCTTCTCCACCACCTGCCACCCCCAAACCGATGGGCAAACCGAAGTGGTGAACCGTTCGTTATCAACGTTACTTAGAACCTTGGTGAAAAGCAACATCAAGTCTTGGGAGGAATGTCTACCCCACGTGGAGTTCGCTTATAACCACGCTAAGCATTCTACTACTTCCTTTTCTCCTTTTGAATTAGTTTACGGATTCAATCCGATGTCTCCTTTAGATTTAATTGCATTACCTTTGAGTGAGGTATCCAGCCTAGATGGCAAGAGGAAAGCCGAGCAGGTTAAGAAGCTACACGAGAAGGCTAGAGAGAACATAGAGAAGAAGACAAAGCAAGACGTCGAGCAAGCCAACAAGGGCCGAAGAAAGGTGGTTTTTGAAGAAGGCGATCTCGTTTGGGTACACCCGAGGAAGGAGCGGTTCCCAGCCGAGAGGAAGTCTAAGCTCATGCCAAGGATAGACGGTCCATTCCAAGTCGCTAAACGAATCAACGACAATGCCTATAAAATTGATCTCCGAGGTAAGTATTCCATTTCGGACTCGTTTAATGTTTCTGATTTGTCTCCGTATGTTGCGATTCGGATTTGAGGACAAATCCTTTTCAAGAGGGAGGGGATGATGTGATCATAGAGCCGAAGCCGGGAACGGACATCGGCATCGACCACGACGGCTTCGACATCGGCATCGATCGCGTCGACACCGAACACAACGGCATCGACCACATTGACATCGGCATCGACCACATCGACATCGGCATCGACCACCTCGACATCGACCATACCGGCGCCCGACCATCGCGGACCGAGGAATCAAAAGGAGCAATTACGCGATCCAAAGCTAGGAGTTAGCCAAAAACATTCAAACCACGATGATGGAGGAGGATGAAGCAGCCCAAGAGCTACTTCAACGTTTTCAGCACGACAATCCGATCAAGACCAAGCTATGAAAGCTAAGCGGACTAGGTGTCTCGCTTGGCACTCTTTTCCCACCGGGTTTTAACGAGGCCAAGAAGAACACCACGTCGTCCCTTAGTGATCATAGTTTGAAGAGCGTAAGAGACGAGGCGCTTAACACTACTCGTCGTTTTATCCGTTTGCAATTTCCTTTTTATCTTTGTACGCGATTTCCTTTTTGCGGATTTCCTTTTTGCAATTTCCTTTTTGTCTTTGCGCAACCCTAACGAGGAGAAGCAACTTGTGTTTTCCCTATAAAAGGGGTTGCGCCGCACAATGTGTTAGTCACCAAAACTTTTACAAAACTCTTCTTTGTTGCGACTCCTCCTTGCTCGGCGAACGGGCACGAATCTCTTCCAAGCTTCACGCTTACAAGAGCTTCTTCTATCCATCAAGCGAGATATCATCCCTTGCTTGAGTCGTTCATATTCCATCCTCACGTTCCTCCCCACCCATCCGCTGCTCCGTTCTTGACTTGTAATCCGCATCCACCTCCGCCCACACTACTCATCCACCGTCGTTCTTGCTTAGCCTTACCCGGAGGAGAGATCCGCCTGGTGGGATCCTATCACTTATAAGCACTCATGTTGTATGAAACTTGGTTTAGAGTCCTAGAAACCGCGTTGTAAGATGTTTCATAAGTTCGTCAAACTAGTACAAAGCACATTGAGACACTTATAAGCACTCATGTTGCATGACACTTCGTTTAGAGTCTTAGAAACCGCGTTGTTAGATGTTTCATAAGTTCGTCAAACTTGTACAAAGCTCATTGAGACATTTATAAGCACTCATGTTGCATGAAAATTGGTTTAGAGTCTTAGAAACGCGTTGTTAGATGTTTCATTAGTTCGTCAAACTTCTACAAAGCTCATTGAGACACTTATAAGCACTCATGTTGCATAAAACTTGGATTAGAGTCCTAGCAACCACATTGTTAGACGTTTCATAAGTTCGTCAAACTTGTACAAAGCTGATAGAGACACTTATAAGCACTCATGTTGCATGAAACTTGGTTTAGAGTCCTAGAAACGCGTTGTTAGATGTTTCATTAGTTTGTCAAACTTGTACAAAGCTCATTGAGACACTTATAAGCACTAATGTTGCATGAAACTTTGTTTAGAGTCCTAGAAACCGCGTTGTTAGATGTTTCATAAGTTCGTCACACTTGTGCAAAGCTCATTGAAACACTTATAAGCACTCATGTTGCATGAAACTTGGTTTAGAGTCCTAGAAACCGCGTTGTAAGATGTTTCATAAGTTCTTCAAACTAGTACAAAGCTCATTGAGACACTTATAAGTACTCTTGTTGCATGACACTTCGTTTAGAGTCTTAGAAACCGCGTTGTTAGATGTTTCATAAGTTCGTCAAACTTGTACAAAGCTCATTGAGACACTTATAAGCACTCATGTTGCATGAAACTTGGTTTAGAGTACTAGAAACCGCGTTGTTAGATGTTTCATAAGTTTGTCGAACTTGTACAAAGCTCATTGAGACACTTATAAGCACTCATGTTGTATGAAACTTGGTTTAGAGTCCTAGAAACCGCGTTGTAAGATGTTTCATAAGTTCGTCAAACTAGTACAAAGCACATTGAGACACTTATAAGCACTCATGTTGCATGACACTTCGTTTAGAGTCTTAGAAACCGCGTTGTTAGATGTTTCATAAGTTCGTCAAACTTGTACAAAGCTCATTGAGACATTTATAAGCACTCATGTTGCATGAAAATTGGTTTAGAGTCTTAGAAACGCGTTGTTAGATGTTTCATTAGTTCGTCAAACTTCTACAAAGCTCATTGAGACACTTATAAGCACTCATGTTGCATGAAACTTGGTTTAGAGTCCTAGAAACGAGTTGTTAGATGTTTCATAAGTTCGTCAAACTAGTACAAAGCTCATTGAGACACTTATAAGCACTCATGTTGCATGCCACTTCGTTTAGAGTCTTAGAAACCGCTTTGTTAGATGTTTCATAAGTTCGTCACACTTGTACAAAGTTCATTGAGACACTTATAAGCACTAATGTTGCATAAAACTTGGTTTAGAGTCCTAGAAACGCATTGTTAGATGTTTCATAAGTTCGTCAAACTTCTACAAAGCTCATTGAGAAACTTATAAGCACTCATGTTGCATAAAACTTGGATTAGAGTCCTAGCAACCACATTGTTAGACGTTTCATAAGTTCGTCAAACTTGTACAAAGCTGATAGATTCACTTATAAGCACTCATGTTGCATGAAACTTGGTTTAGAGTCCTAGAAACGCGTTGTTAGATGTTTCATTAGTTTTGTAAAACTTGTACAAAGCTCATTGAGACACTTATAAGCACTCATGTTGCATGAAACTTTGTTTAGAGTCCTAGAAACCGCGTTGTTAGATGTTTCACAAGTTCTTCAAACTAATACAAAGCTCATTGAAACACTTATAAGCACTTATGTTCCATGAAACTTAGTTTAGAGTCCTAGAAACCGCGTTGTTAGATGTTTCATAAGTTCGTTGAACTTGTACAAAGCTCATTGAGACACTTATAAGAACTCATGTTGCATGAAACTTGGTTTAGAGTCCTAGAAACGCGTTGTTAGATGTTTCATAAGTTCGTCAAACTTGTACAAAGTTCATTGAGACACTTATAAGCACTCATGTTGCATAAAACTTGGTTTAGAGCCCTAGAAACGAGTTGTTAGATGTTTCTTAAGTTCGTCAAACTTGTACAAAGCTCATAGAGACACTTATAAGCACTCATGTTGCATGAAACTTGGTTTAGAGTCCTAGAAACGAGTTGTTAGATGTTTCATAAGTTCGTCAAACTAGTACAAAGCTCATTGAGACACTTATAAGCACTCATGTTGCATGCCACTTCGTTTAGAGTCTTAGAAACCGCTTTGTTAGATGTTTCATAAGTTCGTCACACTTGTACAAAGTTCATTGAGACACTTATAAGCACTAATGTTGCATAAAACTTGGTTTAGAGTCCTAGAAACGCATTGTTAGATGTTTCATAAGTTCGTCAAACTTCTACAAAGCTCATTGAGACACTTATAAGCACTCATGTTGCATAAAACTTGGATTAGAGTCCTAGCAACCACATTGTTAGACGTTTCATAAGTTCGTCAAACTTGTACAAAGCTGATAGAGACACTTATAAGCACTCATGTGGCATGAAACTTGGTTTAGAGTCCTAGAAACGCGTTGTTAGATCTTTCATTAGTTTGTCAAACTTGTACAAAGCTCATTGAGACACTTATAAGCACTCATGTTGCATGAAACTTTGTTTAGAGTCCTAGAAACCGCGTTGTTAGATGTTTCACAAGTTCGTAAAACTAGTACAAAGCTCATTGAAACACTTATAAGCACTTATGTTCCATAAAACTTAGTTTAGAGTCCTAGAAACCGCGTTGTTAGATGTTTCAAAAGTTCGTTGAACTTGTAGAAAGCTCATTGAGATACTTATAAGCACTCATGTTGCATGAAACTGGTTTAGAGTCCTAGAAACCGCGTTGTTAGATGTTTCATAAGTTCTTCGAACTAGTACAAAGCTCATTGAGACACTTATAAGCACTCATGTTGCATGAAACCTGGTTTAGAGTCCTAGAAACGAGTTGTTAGATGTTTCATAAGTTCGTCAAACTTGTACAAAGCTCATTGAGACACTTTTAAGCACTCATGTTGCATGAAACTTGGTTTAGAGTCCTAGAAACCGCGTTGTAAGATGTTTCATAAGTTCGTCAAACTAGTACAAAGCTCATTGAGACACTTATAAGCACTCATGTTGCATGACACTTTGTTAAGAGTCTTAGAAACCGCGTTGTTAGATGTTTCATAAGTTCGTAAAACTAGTACAAAGCTCATTGAGAAACTTATAAGCACTCATGTTGCATGAAACTTAGTTTAGAGTCCTAGAAACCGCGTTGTTAGATGTTTCATAAGTTCGTCGAACTTGTACAAAGCTCATTGAGACACTTATAAGCACTCATGTTGCATGAAACTTGGTTTAGAGTCCTAGAAACGAGTTGTTAGATGTTTCATAAGTTCGTCAAACTTGTACAAAGCTCATTGAGACACTTTTAAGCACTCATGTTGCATGAAACTTGGTTTAGAGTCTTAGAAACCGCGTTGTTAGATGTTTCATAAGTTCGTAAAACTAGTACAAAGCTCATTGAGAAACTTATAAGCACTCATGTTGCATGAAACTTAGTTTAGAGTCCTAGAAACCGCGTTGTTACATGTTTCATAAGTTCGTCGAACTTGTACAAAGCTCATTGAGACACTTTTAAGCACTCATGTTGCATGAAACTTGGTTTAGAGTCCTAGAAACCGCGTTGTAAGATGTTTCATAAATTTGTCGAACTAGTACAAAGCTCATTGAGACACTTATAAGTACTCATGTTGCATGACACTTCGTTTAGAGTCTTACAAACCCGCGTTGTTAGATGTTTCATAAGTTCGTCAAACTTGTACAAAGCTCATTGAGACACTTATAAGCACTCATGTTCCATGACACTTGGTTTAGAGTCTAAGAAACCGCGTTGTTAGATGTTTCATAAGTTCGTCAAACTTGTACAAAGCTCATTGAGACACTTATAAGCACTCATGTTGCATAAAACTTGGTTTAGAGTCCTAGCAACCACATTGTTAGACGTTTCATAAGTTCGTCAAACTAGTACAAAGCTCATTGAGACACTTATAAGCACTCATGTTGCATGAAACTTAGTTTAGTGTCCTAGAAATGGCATTGTTAGATGTTTCATAAGTTCGTCGAATTTGTACAAAGTTCATTGAGACACTTATAAGCACTCATGTTACATGAAACTTGGTTTAGAGTCCTAGAAACGCGTTGTTAGATGTTTCATTAGTTTTGTCAAACTTGTACAAAGCTCATTGAGACACTTATAAGCACTCATGTTGCATGAAACTTTGTTTAGAGTCCTAGAAACGCGTTGTTAGATGTTTCATTAGTTTTGTCAAACTTGTACAAAGCTCATTGAGACACTTATAAGCACTCATGTTGCATGAAACTTTGTTTAGAGTCCTAGAAACCGCGTTGTTAGATGTTTCACAAGTTCTTCAAACTAATACAAAGCTCATTGAAACACTTATAAGCACTTATGTTCCATGAAACTTAGTTTAGAGTCCTAGAAACCGCGTTGTTAGATGTTTCATAAGTTCGTTGAACTTGTACAAAGCTCATTGATGTGATCATAGAGCCGAAGCCGGGAACGGACATCGGCATCGACCACGACGACTTCGACATCGGCATCGATCGCGTCGACACCGAACACAACGGCATCGACATCGGCATCGACCACACCGACATCGGCATCGACCACACCGACATCGGCATCGACCACCTCGACATCGACCATACCGGCGCCCGACCATCGCGGACCGAGGAATCAAAAGGAGCAATTACGCGATCCAAAGCTAGGGAGTTAGCCAAAAACATTCAAACCACGATGATGGAGGAGGATGAAGCAGCCAAGAGCTACTTCAACGTTTTCAGCACGACAATCCGATCAAGACCAAGCTATGAAAGCTAAGCGGACTAGGTGTCTCGCTTGGCACTCTTTTTCCCACCGGGTTTTAACGAGGCCAAGAAGAACACCACGTCGTCCCTTAGTGATCATAGTTTGAAGAGCGTAAGAGACGAGGCGCTTAACACTACTCGTCGTTTTATCCGTTTGCAATTTCCTTTTTATCTTTGTACGCGATTTCCTTTTTGCGGATTTCCTTTTTTGCAATTTCCTTTTGTCTTTTGCGCAACCCTAACTAGGAGAAGCAACTTGTGTTTTCCCTATAAAAGGGGTTGCGCCGCACAATGTGTTAAGCAGTCAAAACTTTTACAAAAACCTTCTTTGTTGCGACTCCTCCTTGCTCGGCGAAACGGGCACGAATCTCTTCCAAGCTTCACGCTTACAAGAGCTTCTTCTATCCATCAAGCGAGATATCATCCCTTGCTTGAGTCGTTCATACTCCATCCTCACGTTCCTCCCCGCCCATCCGCTGCTCCGTTCTTGACTTGTAATCCGCATCCCCATCCGCCCACACTACTCATCCACCATCGTTCTTGCTTAGCCTTACCCGGAGGAGAGATCCGCCTGGTGGGATCCTATCATCTGGTATCAGAGCCGCCTCTGTACCAAAAGGCTGAGTCGCTCTTTCCCTTTTGTCTTTTCAAAGTATCACAATCTCGAACCTGTTTGTTTGAACCCGTCGTTGTTTGGCATAGGATTGTTGCTAGTATAAACAAGTTATGTGTTGATCTTTGTGTTCTTGATGTTTGTCAACTTGCGGCGGTAGTAATAGGTTTAGATCTTTGAAAACCTAATCGCATATTTCAAAACGTGTTATTGCGATTTCCTTTTTGCTAAAACGCTCGTTTTACTTAAAACATAACGATTTCCTTTTTTTTTAAGCCGTGCCCTTGTTTTCCTTTCTTGTTTATCACGCGTGTATCCTTGTGTGTGTGCGGGCATAGAGTTCTATTTGTTGGCTATTTTGTGAACTACTTATCGCTAGTTACTTGTCCGTGTAACAGTACCATGGCCCTATCACCGGAGGCGCTCGAT
Source organism: Cochlearia excelsa (assembly GCA_963556525.1). Lineage (NCBI taxonomy): Eukaryota > Viridiplantae > Streptophyta > Magnoliopsida > Brassicales > Brassicaceae > Cochlearia > Cochlearia excelsa. The sequence continues at coordinate 27,950,040 of OY748327.1, read as the reverse complement.
GACCTCAAGAAACTTATAGCGGCCCAAGTAACCGAGGCCATGACCCAACTACTTCCCCAACAAATTTCTCAACAGCTCACCTTGGAACGTGAGAAACAAGCTAGGGAGGCCATCGGGGCAACCTCGGATTCTCGAGGGTGGGTCAACGCCAACTCCCTCCGATGCCATGCGGATTTGCAAAGGCAAAGGCGTTGCCGTACATCTAGACTCCAGCAATCCGCAACCTCCGTCCAACCAACGCAGCCAAAGAGCAGAGGGTACCACGGCAACGGGAACACGCCGAGCTGAGCGAACCGAGAGGACGAGCTCTCGGACATAGGACACACACCGCCTCACGCCGACCTACCCAAACCGTAGCCGGGCAACGCGTCTACATCGGCTCTAGCGATGAGTATTATGGCGTCAACGTCTCGGACCGTAGTAGGCGAAGCCGGAGGCGTGAGAGACGAGACAAAGACGACCCAAGAGACTCGGAGAACCAACAACCGAAGCATATCAAGGCCAAGTTCCCCGCCTTTCTCGGCAAGAATGACCCGGAGGCCTACCTTGACCGGGAACGGAAGATGGAGTCCGCCTTCTTGTGCCACGATACCTACGCCTCCAACAAGGTAAAGATAGCGGTCTCCGAATTCGGTGAGTATGCACTCTGTGGTGGGATCAGCTCCGCACCACCCGAACCGCCATAATGAGCTACCCATCACCACATGGCACCAACTTACTACCCACTTGAGAAAAAGGTTTGTGCCGAGTCATTACCACAGGGAAGTACTAAACAAGCTGAGAAAACTCACCCAAGGGTCCACCACAGTCCGAGACTACTTTCAAGAGATGGAAACTCTCCTTATCCGAGCCGGTCTAGAGGAAGATGAGGAAGTGACCATGGCACGGTTCATCGGTGGACTCACCGAGACATTCAGACAAAGTGGAGCTCCGGACCTATGTTGACCTTGAGGAACTTGTGCACAAGGCCGAACTAGTGGAGACCCGAACAAGAGAAGATACGCTAAACCTAGCTTCCCCTCCACGCCAAGCAAACCCAAGGACTTTACACCTTCTCGGCCCCCTTTCTCTAAGGACATCAAGCCTACCACCACGGCTAAGGAAGAGGTCAAGTATGATCCTAAGAGCAGAAGCAACGCCTCCTCCAAAGAACGTTAGGTGTTTTAGGGTGCCAAAGGTATGGGCCACTACTCAAGGGATTGTCCCAATAAGAAGGTATTCATGATTCTGGACAATGGAGAAGTAGTGCCCCAAGAGTCCGATTCGACCCCGAAGAAGAGGAAGAGGAAGTAGCCGCCATTGGGGAGATGCTGGTTGCACGGAGAACCTTGAGCGTACGTAACCAACCGGAGGAACTAGTACAAAGAGACCACCTATTCCACACCCGTGCATTGTGAAGGGCAAGGTGTGTAGTCTCATCATAGACGGTGGGAGTTGTACTAATGCAGCTAGCGAAACCATGGTTCAGAAATTGAGCATAGAAACCTTGTCCCACCCGCGCCCATACAAGCTGCAATGGCTGAATGAAAGTGGTGCCTTAACGGTAACTCGCCAAGTCCGATTATCCTTTTCCATTGGCAAGTACGAGGATGAGGTTCTTTGCGATGTGATACCCATGTGCTCCAGCCACATACTGTTGGGTAGACCGTGGCAATCCGACCGTAGAGTATTCCATGACGGTTACACCAACAAGCACTCCTTTGAGTTCAAGGGCCGGAAAATCATCCTTGCTCCCCTCACGCCAAGTGAAGTGTATCAAGATCAGCTCTATCTCAAGCTCAAGGAGGAGAAAGAGCATGCACCCACGCCAACCGCCAACCTTTACATCAACCAAAGAGAAGTTTCTCGGATCCTCACTTTAAATACGTCTATCTTGTTGTTTATATATAAGGAGAGCCTTGTTAGCACTAACCCTCCACAGATCTTCCTAGTGATTTTGCCCACTGTTGCAGGACTATAGTGACGTTTTTCCTCAGAGATACCACCTGGCTTGCCACCGATCCGAGGCATTGAGCACCAAATTGACCCTAGTCCCCGGCTCGGCGCTTCCAAACCGACCCGCCTATAGGACTAATCCGGTGGAGACCAAGGAACTACAAAAACAAGTTGAAGAACTAATGAGCAAAGGCCATATCCGAGAGAACATGAGTCCGTGTGCGGTGCCCGTGCTGCTTGTGCCCAAGAAGGACGGATCATGGCGCATGTGTGTTGACTGCCGAGCCATCAACAACATCACGGTGAAGTATCGCCACCCTATTCCTAGATTAGATGATATGTTAGACGAATTGTGTGGTTCTAACGTGTTCTCTAAGATTGATCTTAAGAGTGGTTACCATCGATTAGGATGAAGGAGGGTGACGAGTGGAAAACGGCATTCAAAACCAAACAAGGGCTATATGAGTGGCTTGTTATGCCCTTCGGCCTTACTAATGCGCCTAGCACTTTTATGAGACTAATGAACCATGTTTTGAGGTCTTTTATAGGTGTCTTCGTGGTGGTGTATTTCGATGATATCTTAATCTTCAGCCCGGAGCCTAGACGAGCACATTACCCATGTCCGAGCCGTACTTGACGTCCTAAGGAAGGAGAACCTTTTTGCTAACATTGATAAGTGTACTTTTTGCACTAAAGAAATTGTTTTCCTAGGTTTTGTTGTGAGTACAGAAGGAGTTAGGGTCGATGAAGGGAAGGTCAAGGCAATCAAAGAATGGCCCACACCTACCACCGTAGGAGAAGTCCGGAGCTTCCATGGCCTAGCCGGCTTTCTATAGGCGCTTCGTCAAAGACTTTAGTACCATTGCGGCCCCTTTAACCGAAGTCATCAAGAAGGACGTTGGCTTCAAGTGGGGAGAAGCACAAGACCAGGCCTTTCAGTGCCTCAAAGAGAAGCTTATTAACTCTCCCTTACTTATGCTTCCTAACTTTTTAAAAACTTTTGAGATTGAGTGCGACGCTTCTGGTGTAGGCATTGTGGGAACGACGATTTGGATGGGATAAGAACTGGGAATTGGAGGCTTAATAGATCAAATTAGCAAAAGAAAACGAAGGGTAAAAACTTAGTGTAAGAGAATTTTATTGATAATAAGATATGGGTTCTTTCTTGGGAATTAGACATGCCTTTTTCCCTTGCTCTCTTCTTCTATTTATACTATGATTTACAAATAAAGACATTTAAATCTTAGCTCATTAACGCGAATTGAATGCATTTAAAGTAGCCGTTATGTCGTCATCGAACTCCCTAACCGTCGAAGTCCGCTCGTCTCCCCTTGTCCTCTTGTCGAACTGAAAGCGGATATGGGCCCTCCTTCGGCCCATTATACTTTGGGGATTTATAGAGTAAAACGTGCCTGCTCTTCTACTGGGCCTCGGCCAGCTTCTTTAGCGGGCCCTGGTACCAAACCGAACACCAACAGAAGGCCCCCTAAGTTCGATGTTTTCCCGTCGAACTCATCGGACTTAGACAGTCGAACTCATGCTTCCCGTCGAACTCATCAGGTTTAGGTAAACGAACTCTTTGATTGTCGAGAGGAAAACGGATCGCCAAATAAATCTTCAGGGATCTTTATGACCTCGCGGCATTCGGACTTGGAGGAGTAAAGCCCTTAATTATTAGGAGAAGATCCCGCCAATTAGGTCTCCTCGGATCCCGAGTATCGCGCTGTACGATACCCTAATAATTAAAAAATATTAAAGGGTGATGATTCGTTTTTTCAAAAAGGTGGGGCGGCACGGTTTCCGTAGCGTCAGGTGACGTCACTTTAAAACCGGATGACGTCACTTTTAACATTTGATTTAAATAGGCAGAAAAAGAACGAGGGTCTTCTTACTATCCTTTGCTAACAAAAACTCGCTCATCCTTCAAGAAGAACAACGAATCTTCACCTTTCACTTTCTTTTTTCTTCATCCGACCGATAAATTTCGACAAGAAATGGCCCCTAGAGAACCACGACGGATTGTTACCCAGGCCAGCGACCAATTCGGCCCCTACCAGAGTACGTTATCGACGGAAAGGTCCCTCGAAGTTCTTCGCCGCTCATGTGCGATTCCTGAGGCGGTGGAGCTGGTGCTGCCCCGTGAGGGCGAATCGCCGGAAAGTGTCCGCCCCGGATTCGCCGCGCTTACGAGGCGTACTTCTCCGAGCCGGACCGTCCTTCCCAATCCCGATGCGCCGATACTCTACCGCATCGCCCTAGGTATCGCCTTCCCCCAAGCTTTGCCGAACTTCATCAGATCGGTATTATGTGCCCTGACGGTGGCAGAGGAGACCGGATTTGCCTTCGGCGTCCCGGAGCTGATGGAATTGTTCAGCGTCCGAATCTCGAAAACGAGTGGGGACGTTCGCCATTTACCCCAACACGAACCGGAATTTGGTATTTGGCTTTCCCGAAAAGGACTCGGCCGGATGGACCGGTACTTTTTCTTCCGCGTCACCAAGTCCTCCGTCGGGGACATGCACGAATTCATCGGCCGTAAATGGGCCGCGACTTGCGGTGAGTTTTTTTTGCTTTACACTTCGATTTAGAAACAAAAGTTTGGATAGAGGGCTTTCGCTTCGGCCCCTCTAGAGCTCTTAATAAAATAAAACGTGATTTATTTCAGAGACCCAGACGCGCCTCGACGACCTCACGCGCTTCGAAGACTTCTACCGGGTCGCTGTCGAGGCCTCGTCGAAGTGGAATTCCTTCTCGCTGGAGAGGATCCACGGAGCTTGTGTCCGCGCGCGAGAGCGGACACTCAGAGAGTCGGCCTCTCCTCGGCTACCTGCGGAGTCATCTCCCCCGACCTATCGGGCGAAGAAGGAGAGAGAGGCCAGGCTCACAGCCTTGGCAAAGGCCAAGAAGGAGGAGATCTCGCGCTTCAAGGCGAGCGGGGAAAAACCCAAAGTCAGCCTTGTGGCCGACTGGGTCCTCCAACAGGCCCCTGACGAGTTGCGGGCCGTGGTTGCTCCGCCTTGTGCAGATGACGACGCGGAGGAGGAGGAGGAGAGCCTGGAGAGGCGAAAAAGAAAAAGGGGGGGGGCCGATGATGCGGACTCATCTCCCCGCACCGACTCGAGGACGAGGTCTAGAAGAAGCGCGGACCCCGTGAAGGCGCCGCGTGCGACCATGCCTCCCCCCGTCGCCCGCTCGACCGCTCCGCCCCCGCCCGGCGGCGTGAACCAAGTTGCCCGCAGCGGCCTACTCTTCGCCGCGAGGGATCCAACGAGGACCGGCGCAGGATCGGTCTCTCGTTGTGAATGCGGAGAACCGCAAGTGGTAGGAAACTCCCTCCTTTTGAAACCGGTCGCCTTTCGCTTCGGGGCTAACGTGTGCTTGTTTTGTCTTGCAGATCGCGATCGGGTCTCGAACCTATTCCGGACCTTTTCGTATCAAGGGCTCGAAATCCCGCGCCGGAGAACATGCGCGATCCGGTGAGGGACTTATACGCCCGTCACTCTATTGCCTTAGCCGAGGTATGACTCCCGCATCTTCTTTTTGTTTTCGTTAATGCTTACGTATATGTTTTCCGGTTCTTACACATGGTCGCTTTCGTTTCGCCGGCGACGACCTTCAACCGTCTCCTTTGCGGGTACGAGGGGATGCTCACCGAACCCGATCTCTTCGCCTCGACTCGACCAGGACCAAGGAGAAATTGGCCCCGGCGGAGCGATCACTCGAGACCATGCGCATCGCGTCGGAAAAGAACGCGGCAAGGCCGAGGCAAGTCGAGGATTATCGCCGCCAACGCGACGAGGCGAGGACAGCGCTGCCGCAATGGAGGCGAAGGTGGCCCTTATGCTGAAAAGGGCTGAAATTGCGGAGGAGAAGAGCTCGCGGTTCGAGCGAGAGCTGATTGCGGCGGGGGAGAGTTCGCAGGCGATGTCGGTGAAATACGAGGCTCTCCTCAGACTTCGGGATCGTGATCTCCGACTCTCCTCCCACGAGGCCAGGCGCGATGTCAAAGGTGCCGGGTTGCGGTGATAAACCAGGTGAAGGACCACCTTCGCTCCCGAAGAAGCGATCTCGGGTGGAGCGCGAAGCGGCCGAGATCCGAGCCAACCAGAATTCCTGGTCGGGATCCGAGGGGCGATTACCCCGACCTCGAGGCGGAGGCGGCGAGCATGGCCGAGGATCCGCCGGTGGTCGAAGCGAAAGCCGGCCGCTATGCCTCTTCCTTCGCCGGACCCGGTCGAGCCGGCCAAGAGGGTTCGAGGCTTCACCGCCTCCCGAGGACGCAGCCGCCATGAGTCCGCTCCGGTTCTTGTGGAGCCACGAGCGGTTGATGAAGCGGCGCCGCCGGGAGGTAACACCACTGGCTTCGGCACCTTTCGATCAATTCGGATCGATGACCGCCAGCCTGACTGTCGAGGATGCCCTTAACCTTAGGGAAGGCGTTCGCTCCGAAGGGTCCGAACCGGTGGCCACAGTCTCCGCCGGGGAGGATCATGAGGTTGCACCCGCTGAGGAAGAGTCGTCGCAGTCGGGGGCTGGAGAGAGCGGAGCGGTGGATGAAGCAGGTCAGACATGAATGTGGTCATGTCTTTAAACAGGGGCCTGTCCCAAAAAAAAAAAAACTTTTTTTTTGTTTGTGTGTTTTTTTGCCTTTTTTTAAAAAAAAAAAAAAAAAAGAGATTGTATCGTTGAGCACAACATCACTTTGTCTTCGTGGAATCCGTTCCTTAGCTTTTAATATCTTTTTTTTGTTTTCTGCGTACTTAGTCGTTTTTGCGGAAAAGTGATTTGTTATAGTCTTTAAGTTCCTTGGCAGAACTGTATCGATCGTTGAGAGCCTGGGAGGTTGGCTTGTATCGCCGACCTTAGTGTATTGATTGTTTGCGGACCGTAGAGGTCGGACTGTTTAGATAGCTTGAATATGTTTTGCTTATTCGATCGTTAAGTCCCTAAGGAGCTGTGTTGATCGCTGAGTTCTTTGTGTCGAACTGCGTAGATGTGCATCGTTAAGTTTTTTATGTCGAACTGTTTTAGATGGCTTGAATATGTTTTGCTTGTTCGATCGTTAAGTCCCTAAGGAGCTGTGTTGATCGCTGAGTTCTTTGTGTCGAACTGCGTAGATGTGCATCGTTAAGTTCTTTATGTCGAACTGTTTTAGATGGCTTGAACTCGTTAAGTTCTTTGATAGAACTGTGTTGGTCGTTCGCGAACTCTTAGGTTCGATATGCATCGCTAAGTTCCTTCTGTCGAACTGTTTAGATGGCTTAAATACGGTTCGCTCACTCGATCGTTAAGTTCTTTGGTAGAACTGTGTTGGTCGTTCGCGAACATTAGGGCTCGATATGCATCGTTAAGTTCTTTCTGTCGAACTGTTTGGATGACTTTAAATGTGATTCGCTTTTTGAATATCCTTTGTAGAAAAAAGGTTTTATTTATTTATATAGCTGGACCCGATCAAACGATACGGGCTGCCTACGTACCCGAGTTGGGATCAAGCCTGAAACGTAGTTCGGTTTACAATAGAGCGAATTTAAGCATAAAATTTCTTGAGGTTCATGATGTTCCAAGGTCTTTTGACGTTGTTCCCTTCGGAGGTTTTGAGACGGTAGACTCCGGGCGGATGATTTCGTGTACGATGTACGGTCCTTCCCACTTGACTCCGAGTTTGCCGCCGCGATATTCGGCGGTGTTCTCAAAGACCTTTCTTAGCACTAGGTCTCCGACCGATAGGGTTCGTTGCTTTGTCTTCGAGTTGTAGTATCGTGACGCGGATTGCCGATAGTTTTGGATCCCGATCATCGCTTGATCTCTCTTCGAATCTAGGTTATCGAGAGATTGTCTCGGCATCTCGTCGTTGTCCGCTTCGATCGAGGGTTCGAGTTCGCCCGATCCCCGGGATCGCCGCTTCCGCAGGGACGATCGCTTTCGACTCCCGTAGACGAGGGAGAACGGAGTTTCCCCCGTCGCCCGCGCGGTGTGGTTCGGTAGGCCCGAGTACCCCTTCAAGCTCATCGTGCCATCCTCCTTTCCGAGAATCGAGACGTTTCTTGAGACTATAGAGTATCGACTTGTTCGCCGCGCTCGTCCGTCCCCTGCGGGTAGCGAGGTGTAGAGTATTGTACTTTTATTTTCCAGGTTTGGCAGAATTTCTCTAACTTTTTTGATATGAACTGGGAGCCGTTGTCCGTGACGATCTCGTACGGGAGTCCGTGCCTGCAAATGATGTTTTTCCATAAGAACTTGCGTACCTTTGTGTCGATGATTGCGGAGTAAGCCTCGGCTTCGACCCATTTGGAAAAATAGTCGGTTAAAACGAGAAGGAATTTCCTTCCGTTGGTTGACTCGTGCAGCGGGCCGATGATGTCCATGGACCACCTCATGAAAGGGTAGGGGGCGGAGACGGATGACAACGGTTCAGACGGCTGGTGGATGAAAGGAGCGTGGCGCTGGCACTTTTCGCAATGTTGCGCATATTTAATGCAATCGTCGGTCAAGGTGGGCCAATAGTATCCCCGCCGGGCGAACCTTGGTGGCGAGGAGACGACCACCAGAATGATCTCCGCAGTCCTTCGTGGACTTCCCCTCATGACGGTGTCGGCGAGTTCTCCGTGGACACAGAGGAGATAAGGCCCCCCGGAAGCTCCGCTTGTAGAGCCCCCCTTCGATCATGCAAAACCGGCGCCGATGACCTTAAGTTTTCGAGCCTCCCATTTTTTCAAGAGGGAGTTCGCCCTTCAAGATGTAGTTTTGGATTGGGATTCGCCGGTCATCGATAATTGTTTCGCCGCGTGGGCGGACTCCTCCTCGCTTATTCCCTTTCAGATCGCAAAGACCGGGCCGCCGGATCGATGCTAGGTCGGTCGATGCTTTCCACGGAGATGCTCCTTCTTATGTCAGGGTCGGAAGTTGATGCTAAAGCTGCCAAGGCATCTGCCGAAGTGTTCTCGCCCCTGGGGACTTTGACGAGCTCAAAATTGTCGAACTCTTTGCAAAGTTCTTTGGTGATGGCGAGGTAGGCCTCCATTCTTTCGTCTTTGGCGGAATATTCCCCGGAGAACTGGCTTACAACAAGCCGGGAGTCGCAGAAGACCGAGATATTTCGACCCCAATGCCGATGGAAAGGCGAAGGCCGGCGATCGCGCCTCGTATTCGCTTCGTTGTTCGAGGCGGGAAATCGCAGCCGAAAAGATTGCTCGATGACTTCTTGATTGGGCGATCGCAGCTTGACGCCGATCCCCGATCCCTGCTTGGATGAGGCCCCATCAACGTGCAAGATCCAGGGGAGAGCGCTAGCGGACTCGGGATCTTGCACGGGGAGTTCTACTATGAAGTCGGCGAGTACCGGGCTTTCGCGCTAACGCGGGGCTTATATTCCACGTCATATTCGCCGAGTTCGATTGCCCACTTAGAAATTCTTCCGGACTGGTTCGGCCGTGTAGAATCGTTCGAGGGGGGTGCGATGTGAGCACTATGATCGAATGGGACCGAAAATAGGGTCGTAATTTCCTTGCCGCCGTTACAACCGCGAGGGCGAGTTTTTCCATCATCGGGTACTGGTTTCGGGATCGGTTAGAGTTTTGCTTGTGTAGAAGATCGGTTTCGTTCGCCCCGATCTTCTCGTATGAGGACCGAGCCGACGGCCGAAGGGGACACCGCGATGTAAAGAAAAAGAGGCTCTCCTTCCTCTCGGTTTAGCGAGGATCGGGTGGTTTCGAGAGGTACGACTTTAGCCGATTAAAAGCCTCTTCACATTGCTCGTCCCAAACCCGGCTTTTGTTTCCCCCTTAGAAGGTTGTAGAAAGGGAGACAACGATCCGTCGACCGTGAGATGAACCGTTGAGGGCTGCGATCCGTCCCCGTGAGCCTTTGAGTTTCCTTTACGTTTCGAGGCGAAGGCATATTTAGGAGGGCGTCGACCTGGCTAGGATTCGCCTCTATCCCTCTCTTGGTGACTAAGTACCCGAGGAATTCTCCGGAAGGTACGGCGAAGGTGCACTTTTCCGGGTTAAGCTTCATGCCATATTCTCTGAGGAGATCGAAACACTGTCGGAGGTGTTCGATATGCTCGCCCTGCTTCGACGATTTGACGAGCATGTCGTCTATATAGACTTCCATGACCTCGCCTAATTGTTTCTCGAACATTCCGTTGACAAGCCTTTGGTACGTCGCTCCCCGCGTTTTTTAGGCCGAACGGCATTACTTTGTAACAAGAGGTCCCTCTCGTCCGTTATGAAGGAAGTCTTCTCCGATCGTCGGGATGCATCGAGATTTGGTTATAACCCGAAAAGGCATCCATGAAAGACAAGAGTTCGTGACCGGGCCGTTGCTTCCACGAGTCGGTCGATGTGAGGGAGTGGGAACCGTCCTTGGGGCATGCTTTGTTGAGGTCGGTGAAATCGACGCATACTCTCCACTTCCCGTTCTTTTTCTTCACGACGACCGGATTTGCGAGCCATTCTCGGATACTTTACCTCCCCGATCGATCCTAAACTCGGGAGTCTCTCGTACTTCGTCGTTTACGCCCTTAGCTCGTCCGGCCCCGCCTTCCTTCTTTTCGCCCGATCGGCTTGTAAGTCGGATCGACGTTCGTTTATGAGTTATTATCGTTGGATCGATCCCGGTCATGTCCTCGGCCCCCGTGCGAACGAGTGTATGTTGCCGGTAAGGAACCGAATCGCTCGTCCTTCGCGGATCCGAGAGAGCCGCACTCCGATTTTGACGGTTCGGGACGGATTGTTCGATCAATTGATACTTCGGTGCTAACGCCGTCGCCCCTCGAGCTTCTTTTCGCCCCGCCGGGTCGAGCGACGTTGGCTAACTGCTATTTGACGGTGAGCTTGTGTCCGCTCATGTAGCGGGGAGCGTGCGGGTCTCCCCGGCTTCCTTGTATCTCTTCGACTCCCGTCGGGGTAGGGAACTTGAGGCACCGATGATAGGTCGAGGGAACCGCCTTCATCCGTACAGCCAAGGAGTTCCGAGGATAGCGTTGTACGCAGCAGGCGGTCGAAGACCGTGAATTCCACAAGCTTTGAAGTTCCCTTGGCGAGGACGGGAAGACGGATCGTTCCGAGCGACATAGTGGTTTCACCGGTGAAGGCGATGAGTGGGGCGGGGGCCCCTCTACTTCTTCCATACCGATTCCCATCCTTGAGAGGGTGCTAAGGAAAATGAGGTCCACGAATCGCCCGTGTCGATCAGAATTCGGGACACCTCGAAATTGGCGATGTCCGGCGAGATGACCAGGGCATCGTCATGGGGCCCGGCGAGGCGGAGAGTTTCCTTTTCTTCGAAGGTGATGACCGGTCCGTCGAGTGTCCCGTATTCGGGGCTCGGTTTCCCGACTTTCCTTTGGTGTTTTTTGATGGAGTTCACCGATGAGCTAAAAAGCTTGGACCCTCCCATGATCATATCGATCCTTTTCTTGGGAGTTTCTTCGTTCTCGTTGTCGCTTCGACTCTTTGGGCGATGTGCCGCCGACTCCGACGGAGGAGAGTCCGCTTCTCTCGGCCTCGAGCGATGGTTTCGAGGTCGAAATCGCCGAGGTCGCCGGCGGACCATTTCTCCATGAGGATGGTTTTCGGACGGTAGCAATCCTTGGTGTCGTGGCCTTTTACACCGTGGAGCTCGCAAAAGCATCCTTGTCTCGGACCCATTTGTTGCTTGGCGCGAACCGCTTCGCTTTTCCTCCGGAGTCTCGCCCACGGCGAAGGTTTGCGAACTTCCGCTGGCTCGGCGATTGTCGGGTTTCTTAGACGGACTCTGGGGAGTGGTCTTAGGAGGCGGTCGATATTTCTTGCTTATCGCGAGTTTGTCTTCCTCGAGCTCCATCCAGGCTGTGGCTCGGTGAAGTGCATCGTGGATACTGGTGGGCTTGTTGATCACGATCCTCGCGGAAGCGCGACTCGTGCCGAGACCGTGTTTGAGGCAGAGATCGCCGTGGAATCGGTGATCCCGGTAATCCGGACAGAAATTTCCTTGAACTTGGTTATGTACTTTCTCGCAGGCTCGGCCCGCTCCCGAACGTGGTTCCACGTGTCGCCGTCGGAGAGTCCCCGATCTATGAAAATAGAGTATTGTTTGATGAAAGCGGTGGTGAAGTCGGTGAAGCTATCGATCGAGCCGGTTCGAGGTGGGTGAACCGTACTAAGGACGGGCCGGAGAGGTTCTCGGCGAACAGCCTACAAAGGCCGTCGTCTTGCTCGTGCTCCTCGAACTGCACCCGCCCAGCGGCGATGCGGAAGGCGGTGAGGTGTGTTTTGGGATCTCCGACTCCGTCATAGGACGGAAGTTTGATCTTTCTTGTATCGCGGACGCGCTAGCCGATGCGATCCTCCGTGTAAACGGGGTTCGCCCTGGTTTCTTCAATAACTCGGTTGATTTCTCGGAGCGGAGCTTATCGCTTCGTGGATTTTTGAGTTTATTCCCCGGATCTCGGGTTCGAATCTCCTCGAAATCCTTCCCGCCTAGGTCCGCTCCGCGCAAGGCTTCGGTGCGGGCCCGCGGAAGTCGGCGTTGGCTCCTCGCAGTTTCGTCCGTCATTCGCCGTTTGCCACCGAGTGGGGGTGCCAACGGTGTTCGCTCGTTGGGAGGCTGGAGATTGGTAAGCACGCCTTCTATCTTGTCGAAGCGCTCGGCTAGGGTAGAGGTCGCCTTCTGTTGCTCGGTGATTACCTTTTGGAGGTCAGTGAGCAATTGGGCGAAGTCGACAGATGAGACGTTTTGAGAGTCGGTGACATCCATGAGAAGTGGTTTGATTTTCCTCTGTTACTAATTAAAGGTGATCTATCAATGTCCCCTCTTTCTAGCGCCAAATTGTGGGAACGACGATTTGGATGGGATAAGAACTGGGAATTGGAGGCTTAATAGATCAAATTAGCAAAAGAAAACGAAGGGTAAAAACTTAGTGTAAGAGAATTTTATTGATAATAAGATATGGGTTCTTTCTTGGGAATTAGACATGCCTTTTTCCCTTGCTCTCTTCTTCTATTTATACTATGATTTACAAATAAAGACATTTAAATCTTAGCTCATTAACGCGAATTGAATGCATTTAAAGCGACCGTTATGTCGTCATCGAACTCCCTAACCGTCGAAGTCCGCTCGTCTCCCCTTGTCCTCTTGTCGAACCGAAAAAGCGGATATGGGCCCTCCTTCGGCCCATTATACTTTGGGGATTTATAGAGTAAAACGTGCCTGCTCTTCTACTGGGCCTCGGCCAGCTTCTTTAGCGGGCCCTGGTACCAAACCGAACACCAACAGGCATCGGTGCGGTTCTTATGCAGGATAACAAGCCCATTGCTTACTTTAGCGAGAAGTTAGGAGGAGCCACATTGAACTACCCCACCTATGATAAAGAGTTGTATGCGTTGGTGAGGGCTTTACGTACGTGGCAACATTACCTATGGCCCAAGGAGTTCGTTATCCACACGGACCATGAGTCTCTCAAACACTTAAAGGGACAACAAAAAAGTTGAACAAGAGGCATGGCCGCCGGATAGAATTCATTGAGACATTTCCCTACGTCATCAAGTACAAGAAAGGTAAGGACAATGTCGTTGCCGACGCATTGTCCCGGAGGTATTCTATAATAGTCGAATTAAGATCCAAACTCATAGGTTTTGAATTGCTCAAAGATTTATATGGTTCGATGCCGATTTTGGAACATATTACTTGAGATGTGCTAAATTTGCCTTTGAGAGTTATATAGACAGGACGGCTACTTGTTTTTCCACCATCGGTTGTGCATACCCAGCGGATCGTTGAGAGAGCGCTTGTCCGAGAAGCTCACGGAGGAGGACTCGGCCGGACACTTCGGCGTTATGAAAACACTTGCCACCCTCCAAGCCTATTTCTATTGGCCGAACATGAAGAAAGATGTAGAGAAAGTATGTTCGAGATGTGCGACATGTAAGCATGCCAAGAGTAAGGTGCAACCTCACGGTTTGTACACTCCCTTACCCATTCCCTCTCACCCTTGGACAGATATTTCGATGGATTTTGTTGTCGGCTTACCTCGAACCAGGAATGGTAGAGATTCTATCTTCGTAGTGGTTGACAGGTTTAGCAAGATGGCACACTTCATAGCTTGTCACAAGACCGATGATGCCGTCAAGGTAGCCAATCTATTCTTCGCAGAAGTGGTGAGACTACATGGGATGCCTAGCGTTATTGTTTCGGATCGGGACACCAAGTTTTTAAGCCATTTTTGGCGAACCTTGTGGGCAAAGCTAGGGACCAAGTTGTCCTTCTCCACCACCTGCCACCCTCAAACCGATGGGCAAACCGAAGTGGTGAACCGTTCGTTATCAACGTTACTTAGAACCTTGGTGAAAAGCAACATCAAGTCTTGGGAGGAATGTTTACCCCACGTAGAGTTCGCTTATAACCACGCTAAGCATTCTACTACTTCCTTTTCTCCTTTTGAATTAGTTTACGGATTCAATCCGATGTCTCCTTTAGATTTAATTGCATTACCTTTGAGTGAGGTATCCAGCCTAGATGGCAAGAGGAAAGCCGAGCAGGTTAAGAAGCTACACGAGAAGGCTAGAGAGAACATAGAGAAGAAGACAAAGCAGACGTCGAGCAAGCCAACAAGGGCCGAAGAAAGGTGGTTTTTGAAGAAGGCGATCTCGTTTGGGTACACCCGAGGAAGGAGCGGTTCCCAGCCGAGAGGAAGTCTAAGCTCATGCCAAGGATAGACGGTCCATTCCAAGTCGTTAAACGAATCAACGACAATGCCTATAAAATTGATCTCCGAGGTAAGTATTCCATTTCGGACTCGTTTAATGTTTCTGATTTGTCTCCGTATGTTGCGATTCGGATTTGAGGACAAATCCTTTTCAAGAGGGAGGGGATGATGTGATCATAGAGCCGAAGCCGGAACGGACATCGGCATCGACCACGACGACTTCGACATCGGCATCGATCGCGTCGACACCGAACACAACGGCATCGACATCGGCATCGACCACACCGACATCGGCATCGACCACACCGACATCGGCATCGACCACCTCGACATCGACCATACCGGCGCCCGACCATCGCGGACCGAGGAATCAAAAGGAGCAATTACGCGATCCAAAGCTAGGGAGTTAGCCAAAAACATTCAAACCACGATGATGGAGGAGGATGAAGCAGCCAAGAGCTACTTCAACGTTTTTCAAAGCACGACAATCCGATCAAGACCAAGCTATGAAAGCTAAGCGGACTAGGTGTCTCGCTTGGCACTCTTTTTCCCACCGGGTTTTAACGAGGCCAAGAAGAACACCACGTCGTCCCTTAGTGATCATAGTTTGAAGAGCGTAAAGAGACGAGGCGCTTAACACTACTCGTCGTTTTTTTATCCGTTTGCAATTTCCTTTTTATCTTTGTACGCGATTTCCTTTTTGCGGATTTCCTTTTTGCAATTTCCTTTTGTCTTTTGCGCAACCCTAACTAGGAGAAGCAACTTGTGTTTTCCCTATAAAAGGGGTTGCGCCGCACAATGTGTTAAGCAGTCAAAACTTTTACAAAAACCTTCTTTGTTGCGACTCCTCCTTGCTCGGCGAACGGGCACGAATCTCTTCCAAGCTTCACGCTTACAAGAGCTTCTTCTATCCATCAAGCGAGATATCATCCCTTGCTTGAGTCGTTCATACTCCATCCTCACGTTCCTCCCCGCCCATCCGCTGCTCCGTTCTTGACTTGTAATCCGCATCCCCATCCGCCCACACTACTCATCCACCATCGTTCTTGCTTAGCCTTACCCGGAGGAGAGATCCGCCTGGTGGGATCCTATCACTCATTGAGACACTTATAAGAACTCATGTTGCATGAAACCTGGTTTAGAGTCCTAGAAACGCGTTGTTAGATGTTTCATAAGTTCGTCAAACTTGTACAAAGTTCATTGAGACACTTATAAGCACTCATGTTGCATAAAACTTGGTTTAGAGCCCTAGAAACGAGTTGTTAGGTTTCTTAAGTTCGTCAAACTTGTACAAAGCTCATAGAGACACTTATAAGCACTCATGTTGCATGAAACTTGGTTTAGAGTCCTAGAAACGAGTTGTTAGATGTTTCATAAGTTCGTCAAACTAGTACAAAGCTCATTGAGACACTTATAAGCACTCATGTTGCATGCCACTTTCGTTTAGAGTCTTAGAAACCGCTTTGTTAGATGTTTCATAAGTTCGTCACACTTGTACAAAACTCATTGAGACACTTATAAGCACTCATGTTCCATGAAACTTGGTTTAGAGTCCTAGAAACGCGTTGTTAGATGTTTCATAAGTTCGTCAAACTTGTACAAAGCTCATTGAGACACTTATAAGCACTCATGTTGCATAAAACTTGGTTTAGAGCCCTAGAAACGAGTTGTTAGATGTTTCTTAAGTTCGTCAAACTTGTACAAAGTTCATTGAGACACTTATAAGCACTCATGTTGCATGAAACTTGGTTTAGAGTCCTAGAAACGAGTTGTTAGATGTTTCATAAGTTCGTCAAACTAGTACAAAGCTCATTGAGACACTTATTAGCACTCATGTTGCATGCCACTTCGTTTAGAGTCTTAGAAACCGCTTTGTTAGATGTTTCATAAGTTCGTCACACTTGTACAAAGTTCATTGAGACACTTATAAGCACTAATGTTGCATAAAACTTGGTTTAGAGTCCTAGAAACGCATTGTTAGATGTTTCATAAGTTCGTCAAACTTCTACAAAGCTCATTGAGACACTTATAAGCACTCATGTTGCATAAAACTTGGATTAGAGTCCTAGCAACCACATTGTTAGACGTTTCATAAGTTCGTCAAACTTGTACAAAGCTGATAGAGACACTTATAAGCACTCATGTTGCATGAAACTTGGTTTAGAGTCCTAGAAACGCGTTGTTAGATGTTTCATTAGTTTGTCAAACTTGTACAAAGCTCATTGAGACACTTATAAGCACTAATGTTGCATGAAACTTTGTTTAGAGTCCTAGAAACCGCGTTGTTAGATGTTTCATAAGTTCGTCACACTTGTGCAAAGCTCATTGAAACACTTATAAGCACTCATGTTGCATGAAACTTGGTTTAGAGTCCTAGAAACCGCGTTGTAAGATGTTTCATAAGTTCTTCAAACTAGTACAAAGCTCATTGAGACACTTATAAGTACTCTTGTTGCATGACACTTCGTTTAGAGTCTTAGAAACCGCGTTGTTAGATGTTTCATAAGTTCGTCAAACTTGTACAAAGCTCATTGAGACACTTATAAGCACTCATGTTGCATGAAACTTGGTTTAGAGTACTAGAAACCGCGTTGTTAGATGTTTCATAAGTTTGTCGAACTTGTACAAAGCTCATTGAGACACTTATAAGCACTCATGTTGTATGAAACTTGGTTTAGAGTCCTAGAAACCGCGTTGTAAGATGTTTCATAAGTTCGTCAAACTAGTACAAAGCACATTGAGACACTTATAAGCACTCATGTTGCATGACACTTCGTTTAGAGTCTTAGAAACCGCGTTGTTAGATGTTTCATAAGTTCGTCAAACTTGTACAAAGCTCATTGAGACATTTATAAGCACTCATGTTGTTGCATGAAAATTGGTTTAGAGTCTTAGAAACGCGTTGTTAGATGTTTCATTAGTTCGCCAAACTTGTACAAAGCTCATTGAGACACTTATAAGAACTCATGTTGAAAGAAACTTGGTTTAGAGTCCTAGAAACCGCGTTGTTAGATGTTTCATAAGTTCGTCAAACTAGTACAAAGCTCATTGAGACACTTGTAAGCACTCATGTTGCATGAAACTTAGTTTAGACTCCTAGAAACGGCATTGTTAGATGTTTCATAAGTTCGTCACACTTGTACAAAGCTCATTGAGACACTTATAAGCACTCATGTTGCATGAAACTTGGTTTAGAGTCCTAGAAACCGCGTTGTAAGATGTTTCATAAATTTGTCGAACTAGTACAAAATTCATTGAGACACTTATAAGTACTCATGTTGCATGACACTTCGTTTAGAGTCTTAGAAACCGCGTTGTTAGATGTTTCATATGTTCGTCAAACTTGTACAAAGCTCATTGAGAGACTTATAAGCACTCATGTTGCATAAAACTTGGTTTAGAGTCCTAAAAACGCGTTGTTAGATGTTTCATAAGTTCGTCAAACTTCTATAAAGCTCATTGAAACACTTATAAGCACTCATATTGCATAAAACTTGGTTTAGAGTCCTAGCAACCACATTGTTAGACGTTTCATAAGTTCGTCAAACTTGTACATAGCTGATTGAGAAACTTATAAGCACTGATGTTGCATTAAACTTGGTTTAGAGTCCTATAAAGGCGTTGTTAGATGTTTCATTAGTTCGTAAAACTTGTACAAAGCTCATTGAGACACTTATAAGCACTCATGTTGCATAAAACTTGGTTTAGAGTCCTAGAAACGCGTTGTTAGATGTTTCATAAGTTCGTCAAACTTGTACAAAGCTCATTGAAACACTTATAAGCACTCATGTTGCATAAAACTTGGTTTAGAGTCCTAGCAACCACATTGTTAGACGTTTCATAAGTTCGTCAAATTTGTACAAAGCTCATTGAGACACTTATAAGCACTCATGTTGCATGAAACTTCGTTTAGAGTCCTAGAAACCGCGTTGTTAGATGTTTCATAAGTTCGTCAAACTTGTACAAAGCTCATTGAGACACTTATAAGCACTCATGTTCCATGAAACTTAGTTTAGAGTCCTAGAAACCGCGTTGTTAGATGTTTCATAAGTTCGTTGAACTTGTACAAAGCTCATTGAGACACTTATAAGCACTCATGTTGCATGAAACTTGGTTTAGAGTCCTAGAAACCGCGTTGTTAGATGTTTCATAATTTCTTTGAACTAGTACAAAGCTCATTGAGACACTTATAAGCACTCATGTTGCATGAAACTTGGTTTAGAGCCCCAGAAACGAGTTGTTAGATGTTTCTTAAGTTCGTCAAACTTGTACAAAGCTCATTGAGACACTTATAAGCACTCATGTTGCATGAAACTTGGTTTAGAGTCCTAGAAACGAGTTGTTAGATGTTTCATAAGTTCGTCAAACTAGTACAAAGCTCATTGAGACACTTATAAGCACTCATGTTGCATGCCACTTCGTTTTAGAGTCTTAGAAACCGCTTTGTTAGATGTTTCATAAGTTCGTCACACTTGTACAAAGTTCATTGAGACACTTATAAGCACTAATGTTGCATAAAACTTGGTTTAGAGTCCTAGAAACGCATTGTTAGATGTTTCATAAGTTCGTCAAACTTCTACAAAGCTCATTGAGAAACTTATAAGCACTCATGTTGCATAAAACTTGGATTAGAGTCCTAGCAACCACATTGTTATACGTTTCATAAGTTCGTCAAACTTGTACAAAGCTGATAGATTCACTTATAAGCACTCATGTTGCATGAAACTTGGTTTAGAGTCCTAGAAACGCGTTGTTAGATGTTTCATTAGTTTTGTCAAACTTGTACAAAGCTCATTGAGACACTTATAAGCACTCATGTTGCATGAAACTTTGTTTAGAGTCCTAGAAACCGCGTTATTAGATGTTTCACAAGTTCTTCAAACTAATACAAAGCTCATTGAAACACTTATAAGCACTTATGTTCCATGAAACTTAGTTTAGAGTCCTAGAAACCGCGTTGTTAGATGTTTCATAAGTTCGTTGAACTTGTACAAAGCTCATTGAGACACTTATACGAACTCATGTTGCATGAAACTTGGTTTAGAGTCCTAGAAACGCGTTGTTAGATGTTTCATAAGTTCGTCAAACTTGTACAAAGTTCATTGAGACACTTATAAGCACTCATGTTGCATAAAACTTGGTTTAGAGCCCTAGAAACGAGTTGTTAGATGTTTCTTAAGTTCGTCAAACTTGTACAAAGCTCATAGAGACACTTATAAGCACTCATGTTGCATGAAACTTGGTTTAGAGTCCTAGAAACGAGTTGTTAGATGTTTCATAAGTTCGTCAAACTAGTACAAAGCTCATTGAGACACTTATAAGCACTCATGTTGCATGCCACTTCGTTTAGAGTCTTAGAAACCGCTTTGTTAGATGTTTCATAAGTTCGTCACACTTGTACAAAAGTTCATTGAGACACTTATAAGCACTAATGTTGCATAAAACTTGGTTTAGAGTCCTAGAAACGCATTGTTAGATGTTTCATAAGTTCGTCAAACTTCTACAAAGCTCATTGAGACACTTATAAGCACTCATGTTGCATAAAACTTGGATTAGAGTCCTAGCAACCACATTGTTAGACGTTTCATAAGTTCGTCAAACTTGTACAAAGCTGATAGAGACACTTATAAGCACTCATGTGGCATGAAACTTGGTTTAGAGTCCTAGAAACGCGTTGTTAGATCTTTCATTAGTTTGTCAAACTTGTACAAAGCTCATTGAGACACTTATAAGCACTCATGTTGCATGAAACTTTGTTTAGAGTCCTAGAAACCGCGTTGTTAGATGTTTCACAAGTTCGTCAAACTAGTACAAAGCTCATTGAAACACTTATAAGCACTTATGTTCCATGAAACTTAGTTTAGAGTCCTAGAAACCGCGTTGTTAGATGTTTCAAAAGTTCGTTGAACTTGTACAAAGCTCATTGAGATACTTATAAGCACTCATGTTGCATGAAACTGGTTTAGAGTCCTAAAAACCGTGTTGTTAGATGTTTCATAAGTTCTTCGAACTAGTACAAAGCTCATTGAGACACTTATAAGCACTCATGTTGCATGAAACCTGGTTTAGAGTCCTAGAAACGAGTTGTTAGATGTTTCATAAGTTCGTCAAACTTGTACAAAGCTCATTGAGACACTTTTAAGCACTCATGTTGCATGAAACTTGGTTTAGAGTCCTAGAAACCGCGTTGTAAGATGTTTCATAAGTTCGTCAAACTAGTACAAAGCTCATTGAGACACTTATAAGCACTCATGTTGCATGACACTTTGTTAAGAGTCTTAGAAACCGCGTTGTTAGATGTTTCATAAGTTCGTAAAACTAGTACAAAGCTCATTGAGAAACTTATAAGCACTCATGTTGCATGAAACTTAGTTTAGAGTCCTAGAAACCGCGTTGTTAGATGTTTCATAAGTTCGTCGAACTTGTACAAAGCTCATTGAGACACTTATAAGCACTCATGTTGCATGAAACTTGGTTTAGAGTCCTAGAAACGAGTTGTTAGATGTTTCATAAGTTCGTCAAACTTGTACAAAGCTCATTGAGACACTTTTAAGCACTCATGTTGCATGAAACTTGGTTTAGAGTCTTAGAAACCGCGTTGTTAGATGTTTCATAAGTTCGTAAAACTAGTACAAAGCTCATTGAGAAACTTATAAGCACTCATGTTGCATGAAACTTAGTTTAGAGTCCTAGAAACCGTGTTGTTACATGTTTCATAAGTTCGTCGAACTTGTACAAAGCTCATTGAGACACTTTTAAGCACTCATGTTGCATGAAACTTGGTTTAGAGTCCTAGAAACCGCGTTGTAAGATGTTTCATAAATTTGTCGAACTAGTACAAAGCTCATTGAGACACTTATAAGTACTCATGTTGCATGACACTTCGTTTAGAGTCTTACAAACCCGCGTTGTTAGATGTTTCATAAGTTCGTCAAACTTGTACAAAGCTCATTGAGACACTTATAAGCACTCATGTTCCATGACACTTGGTTTAGAGTCTAAGAAACCGCGTTGTTAGATGTTTCATAAGTTCGTCAAACTTGTACAAAGCTCATTGAGACACTTATAAGCACTCATGTTGCATAAAACTTGGTTTAGAGTCCTAGCAACCACATTGTTAGACGTTTCATAAGTTCGTCAAACTAGTACAAAGCTCATTGAGACACTTATAAGCACTCATGTTGCATGAAACTTAGTTTAGTGTCCTAGAAACGACATTGTTAGATGTTTCATAAGTTCGTCGAATTTGTACAAAGTTCATTGAGACACTTATAAGCACTCATGTTACATGAAACTTGGTTTAGTGTCCTAGAAACGCCTTGTTAGATGTTTCATAAGTTCGTCAAACTTGTACAAAGCTCATTGAGACACTTATAAGCACTCATGTTGCATGAAACTAAGTTTGGAGTCCTAGAAACAGCGTTGTTAGATGTTTCATAAGTTCGTCAAACTTGTACAAAGCTCATTGAGACACTTATAAGCACTCATGTTGTATAAAACTTGGTTTAGAGTCCTAGCAACCACATTGTTAGACGTTTCATAAGTTCGTCAAACTAGTACAAAGCTCATTGAGACACTTATAAGCACTCATGTTGCATGAAACTTAGTTTAGTGTCCTAGAAACGGCATTGTTAGATGTTTCATAAGTTCGTCGAATTTGTACAAAGTTCATTGAGACACTTATAAGCACTCATGTTACATGAAACTTGGTTTAGTGTCCTAGAAACGCCTTGTTAGATGTTTCATAAGTTCGTCAAACTTGTACAAAGCTCATTGAGACACTTATAAGCACTCATGTTGCATGAAACTAAGTTTGGAGTCCTAGAAACAGCGTTGTTAGATGTTTCATAAGTTCGTCAAACTTGTACAAAGCTCATTGAGACACTTATAAGCACTCATGTTGCATAAAACTTGGTTTAGAGTCCTAAAACGCGTTGTTAGATGTTTCATAAGTTCGTCAAACTTGTATAAAGCTTATTGAAACACTTATAAGCACTCATGTTGCATAAAACTTGGTTTAGAGTCCTAGCAACCACATTGTTAGACGTTTCATATGTTCATCAAACTTGTAAAAAGCTGATTGAGAAACTTATAAGCACTCTTCTTGCATGAAACTTGGTTTAGAGTCCTAGAAAAGCGTTGTTAGATGTTTCATTAGTTCGGCAAACTTGTACAAAGCTCATTGAGACACTTATAAGAACTCATGTTGAAAGAAACTTGGTTTAGAGTCCTAGAAACCGCGTTGTTAGGTGTTTCATAAGTTCGTCAAACTAGTACAAAGCTCATTGAAACACTTGTAAGCACTCATGTTGCATGAAACTTAGTTTAGACTCCTAGAAACGACATTGTTAGATGTTTCATAAGTTCGTCACACTTGTACAAAGCTCATTGAGACACTTATAAGCACTTATGTTGCATGAAACTTGGTTTAGAGTCCTAGAAACCGCGTTGTAAGATGTTTCATAAATTTGTCGAACTAGTACAAAGCTCATTGAGACACTTATAAGTACTCATGTTGCATGACACTTCGTATAGAGTCTTACAAACCTGCGTTGTTAGATGTTTCATAAGTTCGTCAAACTTGTACAAAACTCATTGAGACACTTATAAGGACTTATGTTGCATGAAACTTGGTTTAGAGTCCTTGAAACGCGTTGTTAGATGTTTCATAAGTTCGTCAAACATGTACAAAGGTCATTGAGATACTTATAAGCACTCATGTTGCTTAAAAATTGGTTTAGAGTCTTAGAAACCACATTGTTAGACGTTTCATAAGTTCGTCAAACTTGTACAAAGCTGATAGAGACCCTTATAAGCACTCATGTTGCATGAAACTTGGTTTAGAGCCCTAGAAACGAGTTGTTAGATGTTTCTTAAGTTCGTCAAACTTGTACAAAGCTCATTGAGACACTTATAAGCACTCATGTTGCATGAAACTTGGTTTAGAGTCCTAGAAACGAGTTGTTAGATGTTTCATAAGTTCGTCAAACTTGTACAAATCTCATTGAGACACTTATAAGCACTCATGTTGCATGCCACTTCGTTTAGAGTCTTAGAAACCGCTTTGTTAGATGTTTCATAAGTTCGTCAAACTTGTACAAAGCTCATTGAGACACTTATAAGCACTAATGTTGCATAAAACTTGGTTTAGAGTCCTAGAAACGCGTTGTTAGATGTTTCATAAGTTCGTCAAACTAGTACAAAGCTCATTAATACACTTATAAGTATTCATGTTGCATGAAACTTAGTTTAGAGTCCTAGAAACCGCGTTGTTAGATGTTTCATAAGTTCGTCGAACTTGAAAAAAGCTCATTGAGACACTTTTAAGCACTCATGTTGCATGAAACTTGGTTTAGAGTCCTAGAAACCGCGTTGTAAGATGTTTCATAAGTTCGTCAAACTAGTACAAAGCTCATTGAGACACTTATAAGCACTCATGTTGCATGACACTTCGTTTAGAGTCTTACAAACCGCGTTGTTAGATGTTTCATAAGTTCGTCAAACTTGTACAAAACTCATTGAGACACTTATAAGCACTCATGTTGCATAAAACTTGGTTTAGTGTCCTAGAAACGCCTTGTTCGATGTTTCATAAGTTCGTCAAACTAGTACAAAGCTCATTGAGACACTTATAAGCACTCATGTTGCATGAAACTAAGTTTAGAGTCCTAGAAACCGCGTTGTTAGATGTTTCATAAGTTCGTCACACTTGTAAAAAGCTCATTGAAACACTTATAAGCACTCATGTTGCATGAAACTTGTTTTAGAGTCCTAGAAACCGAGTTGTAAGATGTTTCATAAGTTCTTCAAACTAGTACAAAGCTCATTGAGACACTTATAAGTAGTCTTGTTGCATGACACTTCATTTAGAGTCATAGAAACCGCGTTGTTAGATCTTTCATAAGTTCGTCAAACTTGTACAAAGCTCATTGAGACACTTATAAGCACTCATGTTGCATAAAACTTGGTTTAGAGTCCTAAAACGCGTTGTTAGATGTTTCATAAGTTCGTCAAACTTGTATAAAGCTCACTGAAACACTTATAAGCACTCATGTTGCATAAAACTTGGTTTAGAGTCCTAGCAACCACATTGTTAGACGTTTCATAAGTTCGTCAAACTTGTAAAAAAAGCTGATTGAGAAACTTATAAGCACTCATCTTGCATGAAACTTGGTTTAGAGTCCTAGAAACGCGTTGTTAGATGTTTCATTAGTTCGTCAAACTTGTACAAAGCTCATTGAGACACTAATAAGAACTCATGTTGAAAGAAACTTGGTTTAGAGTCCTAGAAACCGCGTTGTTAGATGTTTCATAAGTTTGTCAAACTAGTACAAAGCTCATTGAGACACTTGTAAGCACTCATGTTGCATGAAACTTAGTTTAGACTCCAGAAACGACATTGTTAGATGTTTCATAAGTTAATCACACTTGTACAAAGCTCATTGAGACACTTATAAGCACTCATGTTGCATGAAACTTGGTTTAGAGTCCTAGAAACCGCGTTGTAAGATGTTTCATAAGTTTGTCGAACTTGTACAAAGCTCATTGAGACACTTATAAGTACTCATGTTGCATGACACTTCGTTTAGAGTCTTACAAACCCGCGTTGTTAGATGTTTCATAAGTTCGTCAAACTTGTACAAAGCTCATTGAGACACTTATAAGAACTCATGTTCCATGACACTTGGTTTAGAGTCTTAGAAACCGTGTTGTTAGATGTTTCATAAGTTCGTCAAACTTGTACAAAACTCATTGAGACACTTATAAGCACTCATGTTGCATGAAACTTGGTTTAGAGTCCTAGAAACGCGTTGTTAGATGTTTCATAAGTTCGTCAAACTTGTACAAAGCTCATTGAGACACTTATAAGTACTCTTGTTGCATGACACTTCGTTTAGAGTCTTAGAAACCGCGTTGTTAGATGTTTCATAAGTTCGTCAAACTTGTACAAAGCTCATTGAGACACTTATAAGCACTCATGTTGCATAAAACTTGCTTTAGAGTCCTAGCGACCACATTGTTAGACGTTTCATAAGTTCGTCAAACTTGTATAAAGCTGATTGAGAAACTTATAAGCACTCATGTTGCATGAAACTTGGTTTAGAGTCCTAGAAACGCGTTGTTAGATGTTTCATTAGTTCGTCAAACTTGTACAAAGCTCATTGAGACACTTATAAGAACTCATGTTGAAAGAAACTTGGTTTAGAGTCCTAGAAACCGCGTTGTTAGATGTTTCATAAGTTCGTCAAACTAGTACAAAGCTCATTGAGACACTTGTAAGCACTCATGTTGCATGAAACTTAGTTTAGACTCCAAGAAACGACATTGTTAGATGTTTCATAAGTTCGCCACACTTGTACAAAGCTCATTGAGACACTTATAAGCACTCATGTTGCATGAAACTTGGTTTAGAGTCCTAGAAACCGCGTTGTAAGATGTTTCATAAATTTGTCGAACTAGTACAAAGCTCATTGATGTTAGATTTTGATAAGTTTTAAATGTGTTTAAGTGTTTGTGTTCTTGAGTTCTATGAAGAACATCAAGAACAAGAGAGAGAGAGTAATGAGAGAGAGAGATTGATCCGAATTAGTTTCATTGAGATTGGATAACTTGTAAGTTTACAAAGGGAAAGGTATAAATAAACAACAACAAAGTCGCCCAAAATGGCATAAAGAGAATATGCTAAAAATGTCATTGTCTTGCTCGGTTAGCCGCGCCACACGTCGCTATCGCTTGTGTAGCCGCGCCTCTTTAAGGCGACCCGTGACTTGTACGGATGTGTGGTCTTCAAGCGCCAACGGTAACTTCTCCAACGGCTCTATTGCTTCTAGATCCTTCCCTTTGTCTCTCCTTTGGTAACGGTTATATTGTTAAGAGAATACTTTGGCCAATGCTTGGTCCACAAGTATGGGCACTTATCTTAATGGACAATGTATCCGGATAAGCGCCTTAGTCTCTTTAATAATTGAGACACTTATAAGTACTCATGTTGCATGACACTTCTTTTAGAGTCTTACAAACCGCGTTGTTAGATGTTTCATAAGTTCGTCAAACTTGTACAAAGCTCATTGAGACACTTATAAGAACTCATGTTGCATAAAACTTGGTTTAGAGTCCTAAAAACGCGTTGTTAGATGTTTCATAAGTTCGTCAAACTTGTATAAAGCTCATTGAAACACTTATAAGCACTCATGTTGCATTAAACTTAGTTTAGAGTCCTAGAAACGCGTTGTTAGATGTTTCATTAGTTCGTCAAACTTGTACAAAGCTCATTGAGACACTTATAAGAACTCATGTTGAAAGAAACTTGGTTTAGCGTCCTAGAAACCGTGTTGTTAGATGTTTCATAAGTTCGTCAAAGTAGTTCAAAGCTCATTGAGACACTTATAAGCACTCATGTTGCATGCAACTTAGTTTAGATTCCTAGAAACCGCGTTGTTAGATGTTTCATAAGTTCGTAAAACTTATACAAAGCTCATTGAGACACTTATAAGAACTCATGTTGCGTGAAACTTGGTTTAGAGTTCTAGAAACCACGTTGTAAGATGTTTCATAAGTTCGTCAAACTAGTACAAAGCTCATTGAGACACTTATAAGCACTCATGTTGCATGACACTTCGTTTAGAGTCTTAGAAACCGCGTTGTTAGATGTTTCATAAGTTCGTAAAACTTGTACAAAGCTCATTGAGACACTTATAAGCACTCATGTTGCATGACACATCGTTTAGAGTCTTAGAAACCGCTTTGTTAGATGTTTCATAAGTTCGTCAAACTTGTACAAAGCTCATTGAGACACTTATAAGAACTCATGTTGAAAGAAACTTGGTTTAGAGTCCTAGAAACCGTGTTGTTAGATGTTTCATAAGTTCGTCAAAGTAGTACAAAGCTCATTGAGACACTTATAAGCACTCATGTTGCATGAAACTTAGTTTAGATTCCTAGAAACCGCGTTGTTAGATGTTTCATAAATTCGTAAAACTTGTACAAAGCTCATTGAGACACTTATAAGAACTCATGTTGCGTGAAACTTGGTTTAGAGTTCTAGAAACCACGTTGTAAGATGTTTCATAAGTTCGTCAAACTTGTACAAAGCTCATTGAGACACTTATAAGCACTCATGTTGAATGACACTTCGTTTAGAGTCTTAAAAACCGCTTTGTTAGATGTTTCATAAGTTCGTCAAACTTGTACAAAGCTCATTGAGACACTTATAAGCACTAATGTTGCATAAAACTTGGTTTAGAGTCCTCGAAACGCGTTGTTAGATGTTTCATAAGTTCGTTAAACTTGAACAAAGCTCATTGAGACACTTATAAGAACTCATGTTGAAAGAAACTTAGTTTAGAGTCCTACAAACCGCGTTGTTAGATGTTTCATAAGTTCGTCAAGCTAGTACAAAGCTCATTAATACACTTATAAGTATTCATGTTGCATGAAACTTAGTTTAGAGTCCTAGAAACCGCGTTGTTAGATGTTTCATAAGTTCGTCGAACTTGTACAAAGCTCATTGAGACACTTTTAAGCACTCATGTTGCATGAAACTTGGTTTAGAGTCCTAGAAACCGCGTTGTAAGATGTTTCATAAGTTCGTCAAGCTAGTACAAAGCTCATTGACACACTTATAAGCACTCATGTTGCATGACACTTCGTTTAGAGTCTTAGAAACCGCGTTGTTTGATGTTTCATAAGTTCGTAAAACTAGTACAAAGCTCATTGAGACACTTATAAGCACTCATGTTGCATGAAACTTAGTTTAGAGTCCTAGAAATCGCGTTGTTAGATGTTTCATAAGTTTGTCGAACTTGTACAAAGCTCATTGAGACACTTATAAGCACTCATGTTGCATGAAACTTGGTTTAGAGTCCTAGAAACCGCGTTGTAAGATGTTTCATAAGTTCGTCAAACTAGTACAAAGCTCATTGAGACAATTATAAGCACTCATGTTGCATGACACTTCGTTTAGAGTCTTAGAAACCGTTAGATGTTTCATAAGTTCGTCAAACTTGTACAAAACTCATTGAGACACTTATAAGCACTCATGTTGCATGAAACTTGGTTTAGAGTCCTAGAAACGCGTTGTTAGATGTTTCATAAGTTCGTCAAACTTGTACAAAGCTCATTGAGACACTTATAAGTACTCTTGTTGCATGACACTTCGTTTAGAGTCTTAGAAACCGCGTTGTTAGATGTTTCATAAGTTCGTCAAACTTGTACAAAGCTCATTGAGACACTTTTAAGCACTCATGTTGCATAAAACTTGGTTTAGAGTCCTAAAAACGCGTTGTTAGATGTTTCATAAGTTCGTCAAACTTGTATAAAGCTCATTGAAACACTTATAAGCACTCATGTTGCATAAAACTTGGTTTAGAGTCCTAGCAACCACATTGTTAGACGTTTCATAAGTTCGTCAAACTTGTATAAAGTTGATTGAGAAACTTATAAGCACTCATGTTGCATGAAACTTGGTTTAGAGTCCTAGAAACGCGTTGTTAGATGTTTCATTAGTTCGTCAAACTTGTACAAAGCTCATTGAGACACTTATAAGAACTCATGTTGAAAGAAACTTGGTTTAGAGTCCTAGAAACCGCGTTGTTAGATGTTTCATAAGTTCGTCAAACTAGTACAAAGCTCATTGAGACACTTGTAAGCACTCATGTTGCATGAAACTTAGTTTAGACTCCTAGAAACGGCATTGTTAGATGTTTCATAAGTTCGTCACACTTGTACAAAGCTCATTGAGACACTTATAAGCACTCATGTTGCATGAAACTTGGTTTAGAGTCCTAGAAACCGCGTTGTAAGATGTTTCATAAATTTGTCGAACTAGTACAAAGCTCATTGATGTTAGATTTTGATACGATTTAAATGTGTTTAAGTGTTTGTGTTCTTGAGTTCTATGAAGAACATCAAGAACAAGAGAGAGAGAGAGAGTAATGAGAGAGACAGTTTGATCCGAATTAGTTTCATTGAGATTGGATAACTTGTAAGTTTACAAAGGGGAAGGTATAAATAAACAACAACAAAGTCGCCCAAAATGGCATAAAGAGAATATGCTAAAAACGTCATTGTCTTGCTCGGTTAGCCGCGCCACACGTCGCTATCGCTTGTGTAGCCGCGCCTCCTTAAGGCGACCCGTGACTTGTATGGATGCGTGGTCTTCAAGCGCCAACAGTA
This sequence comes from Cochlearia excelsa, assembly GCA_963556525.1. Taxonomy (NCBI): domain Eukaryota; kingdom Viridiplantae; phylum Streptophyta; class Magnoliopsida; order Brassicales; family Brassicaceae; genus Cochlearia; species Cochlearia excelsa. The sequence continues at coordinate 27,920,246 of OY748327.1, read as the reverse complement.
ACTTCTCCAACGGCTCTATTGCTTCTAGATCCTTCCCTTTGTCTCTCCTTTGGTAACGGTTATATTGTTAAGAGAATACTTTGGCCAATGCTTGGTCCACAAGTATGGGCACTTATCTTAATGGACAATGTATCCGGATAAGCGCCTTAGTCTCTTTAATAATTGAGACACTTATAAGTACTCATGTTGCATGACACTTCATTTAGAGTCTTACAAAACGCGTTGTTAGATGTTTCATAAGTTCGTCAAACTTGTACAAAGCTCATTGAGACACTTATAAACACTCATGTTGCATAAAACTTGGTTTAGAGTCCTAAAAACGCGTTGTTAGGTGTTTCATAAGTTCGTCAAACTTGTATAAAGCTCATTGAAACACTTATAAGCACTCATGTTGCATAAAACTTGGTTTAGAGTCCTAGCAACCACATTGTTAGACGTTTCATAATATCGTCAAACTTGTACAAAGCTGATTGAGACACTTATAAGCACTCATGTTGCATGAAACTTGGTTTAGAGCCCTAGAAACAAGTTGTTAGATGTTTCTTAAGTTCGTCAAACTTGTACAAAGCTCATTGAGACACTTATAAGCACTCATGTTGCATGAAACTTGGTTTAGAGTCCTAGAAACGAGTTGTTAGATGTTTCATAAGTTCGTCAAACTAGTTCAAAGCTCATTGAGACACTTATAAGCACTCATGTTGCATGCCACTTCGTTTAGAGTCTTAGAAACCGCTTTGTTAGATGTTTCATAAGTTCGTCAAACTTGTACAAAGCTCATTGAGACACTTATAAGCACTACTTGTTGTAAAACTTGGTTTAGAGTCCTAGAAACGCGTTGTTAGATGTTTCATAAGTTCGTCAAACTTGAACAAAGCTCATTGAGACACTTATAAGAACTCATGTTGAAAGAAACTTAGTTAAGCGTCCTACAAACCGCGTTGTTAGATGTTTCATAAGTTCGTCAAACTAGTACAAAGCTCATAGACACTTATTAGCACTCATGTTGCATGACACTTCGTTTAGAGTCTTAGAAACCGTGTTGTTAGATGTTTCATAAGTTCGTAAAACTCTTACAAAACTCATTGAGACACTTATAAGCATTCATGTTGCATGAAACTTGGTTTAGAGTCCTAGAAACGCGTTGTTAGATGTTTCATAAGTTCGTCAAACTTGTACAAAGGTCATTGAGACACTTATAAGCACTCATGTTGCATAAAAATTTGTTTAGAGTCCTAGAAACCACATTGTTAGACGTTTCATAAGTTCGTCAAACTTGTACAAAGCTCATTGAGACACTTTTAAGCACTCATGTTGCATGAAACTTGGTTTAGAGTCCTAGAAACCGCGTTGTAAGATGTTTCATAAGTTCGTCAAACTAGTACAAAGCTCATTGAGACACTTATAAGCACTCATGTTGCATGACACTTCGTTTAGAGTCTTAGAAACCGCGTTGTTAGATGTTTCATAAGTTCGTAAAACTAGTACAAAGCTCATTGAGACACTTATAAGCACTCATGTTGCATGAAACTTAGTTTAGAGTCCTAGAAATCGCGTTGTTAGATGTTTCATAAGTTTGTCGAACTTGTACAAAGCTCATTGAGACACTTATAAGCACTCATGTTGCATTAAACTTGGTTTAGAGTCCTAGAAACCGCGTTGTAAGATGTTTCATAAGTTCGTCAAACTAGTACAAAGCTCATTGAGACACTTATAAGCACTCATGTTGCATGACACTTCGTTTAGATTCATAGAAACCGCGTTGTTAGATGTTTCATAAGTTCGTCAAACTTGTACAAAACTCATTGAACACTTATAAGCATTCATGTTGCACGAAACTTGGTTTAGAGTCCTAGAAACGCGTTGTTAGATGTTTCATAAGTTCGTCAAACTTGTACAAAGGTCATTGAGACACTTATATGCACTCATGTTGCATAAAATTTTGTTTAGAGTCCTAGAAACCACATTGTTGTTGGTGTCCGAATTAATATATGGGCCCATTAATGACGTGGATCGAGGCCCAGCGTGAATTTAAGTCTGCGTCCCTAAAAGGGCCTAAAAGTGGATGGGCCGAAGAGGGCCCATATTCGACTACTATCAGTTCGACAAGAAGATGAGGGGAGGTGAGCAGACTTCGGCGGTTAAAGAGATCGATGACGACATAACTGTTAGATTTTGGAGAGATTAGAGTATAGATCCGAGTTGGTTAAGCTCGGATCTTGAGAGAATAGAAGCGAAGCGCGGATGCTTGGTTCTTGAGAGTATTTAGAGAGTGTTTGTAGATTAGAAAGAGAGAGTATTTGGGAGAAGTTTCATTAGTATGGTGAAGAGAGGAACCACCTCCTTAAATGGTTTACAATGGCGATTACAAGGTATATATAGAGGATAACAATGGCTTGTAGCCAATTAGGTATAAGGGAGAGAGAGAGAGAAAGCCTTGGGTCTTGACTTAATTTGAATTCAAACCAAGGCTTGGTTGGCGTGGAGGAGACAAGGCTGTGACTAGTCACTATCCAAGACCACATTTGGTTTTGTGTAAAGCCTTCCAATTCGCACCGTCGCTATCCGTCTCGGTCTTGCTTCCGGTTTGTGCCTATAGTCTTGTAATGACTATATCTCTCAATGGTTAGCTCCTTTCAACATGATTCCTTCTTCAAACCTTCTTGTCTTGATCTCCTCTTTGTAACCGTTACCATATTAAGGGTAACCGTGTTGCTTCCTTATACTCTTAACTCATAACCCTTCTTGTCTTAGCCTTGTTGCACAAGCCTCTTTGGTATTTCGACCTAATGCCCTTTTTGGGTTAACCATTAGTCTCAATACTCCCCCTCAAGCTTAGCATTGTGGAACGCTAAGATTGGACATTGACCAACAAACCTCATTAAAACCTTGGTGAGTAAACCACATGGGAAAAACCTCACCGAAGGAAAAAGAGTGTAAGTTAGTTCAATGAGGGGTCTTGATCATCTAGGCCATAAGTCTTCTTGACTTGGCCGGAGCTCCCCCCAAAGATAGAACCGGTCTAGATTTTGCCTTTGCCGTGTTCTTCTTTGTGGTTTCTTGGATACTCAGCACTTCTCTTGTCTTGGTGGTGAGTTCTTTGATTCTTGATTTGGTCTTCACGGTTTGTTCTTCACAAACTTTGATGTGAGACTTTGAGCCGAACATGAACATGATGACTCCCTTTCCTTCTCTTTGCTTCTTCTTTGAATTTCCTTCTTATCTTTGGTCTCTTACTCCTTTGAACCTTCAAAGATTCAAGTGAATTTAGACTTTAGATTAAGCATGATTATTCGAATTAGTTCTAGTTTTATGATTCTAAATAAGAAGCTAAGAGAGGGATTAGGGACATCCTTTAGTTCGTAGTGGAATGACTTGTCCTTGTAGCCGCAATGGATAGGTTGTGGAGGCTTCGTCCTTCTTGGTACTTTAGCCGAGAGTGAGAGCTTTGTATTGACTTCGTCCTTCTTGGTACTTTAGTCAATACTTAGCCGGATTGGTGGTAGTGGAGACTTAGTCCTTCTTGATACTTTGGCCGGGTTTGTTGGTGGTTGAATGGAGATCTTTGACTTGCTAGATCTTGACCAAAAGATGATGATAAGATGGTTTGGCCTGCCTCGACTTGAATTTGCCGAGGATGGTATAGAATGACTCGGCTTGTTTTGACTTGACCGAGGGATGATTTTTTTTTTTGGTGATTGGCCTCGGCTTGACTTGACTTGGCCGAGTGGTGACCTCGTCTTTGCTAGGGACTTTGGTCGAGTGGTGATGGCCTTTGTCTTTGCTAAGGACTTGGCCGATTGAGTGATTGGACTCGGCTTGACTTAACTTGTCCGAGAGATGATTTTTGGTGGTTGGACTCGGCTTGACTTGACTTGGCCGAGTGGTGATGACCTCGTCTTTGCTAGGGACTTTGGTCGATGACTCGGCTTGACTTGCCTTGGCCGAGTGGTGATGACCTCGTCTTTGCTAGGGACTTTGGTCGATGACTCGGCTTGACTTGGCTTGGCCGAGTGGTGATGACCTCGTCTTTGCTAGGGACTTTGGTCGAAATGTTGATGGGGATTGGCTTCCATTTGATCATGATGAGATGTGTTCTTCTCCCCCCCTTCATGATTAGGATGGAAGCCTATGAACTCTCCTCCTTTCTCGGCTTTGTTCTTCACAAGCTTCTTTGAGAAATAGGTTTCTCATCTTCTCTTTAGGACATCATCTTTGGCATTAGATCATTCCCTCTTACTTCTTTTCTCTTTGGCACTTTTGTGTTTCTTCTTTATGCTTAGGGGTTGTCTCATGAAATCTTCTTAAGGTTTGAACATAATGATCCTACATTATATCAAACACAAAATGGATTAAGTATCATGGTTAACCGGCATAATGTAGGAACTTTAAACACTTCACAATCTTTTAGATACTTTCACAATCACAAGCATGATACAATGGAGGATTTAAGACATTAGATAACAAGATTCCCTAAGCCTTTTTATTAAATCCGAGAATATAGTATCTTAGCAAATTCAAGTTCTAGTTCCTAGAGATTTGTAAAGATTAGGCCTATAAAACATGCAATCTATGGCGTATATAATGAAGCATAAAGACTACTTAAGCCTAGTATCTAATAATACGGTTTAAAGAGAGTAAGGGTTTAGGATTAGCCCTTATTTGATGTTCCTTTGGATAGATGGTCATAAGGAGAAGTCATTGTACTCTTTAGAGCATCTTAATGATTAGTCTTATAATAGAGTTCATGACTTCTCTTATGAAAGTTTCGTCATTGCTTATTACCTACACATAAGTAAGGTTAGCAACATGAGTCTTATATGGCTTCTTGCCTTTAGACTTAACAAGGGGACCATGGTGTTAGATGCACTAGGCGAACCATGATCTTAGAAAACTCAAAACAAGAATCCTTGTAACTTTGAATGCTGTCATAGCAAGTTACTCATCTTTTTATCATAAACTTAGATGCACAAAGGCGCGGTTTATGATTTCGACATAGATCATCATTACACATTATCTTATTTAGATAGAAATGTTTATGAATCATTTCCCCATATGTCTAAATTGGATTCATCATGACTTTTGAAGGTTTTACCCTTTTATAAATTCATGGTTCACCTCTTTAGGCTTATGTTAGCCGAGGATAACATGGATTCAACGAGTTCAAATGTGTATTAAACACTTAATGATACTCGGTTCTCGATCCTCTAAGGGAGTTTTGGAATTCACCAAGATCTTATCGAAGGATTACTTGGTTCCCTACTCCTTTTTTTAAAACTAGATCAATTAGATTAACCAAAGACTTATAAAAGTCTTGTATCTTATGATCTACCTAAAACACTAAGCGTCTAATCGTTTCAATTAAGAACCGTCGATTAAAGCTTTGAATATTAGTGAATTCATTAACAAGATGCCTATAAAACTATCATTCACTAAGAATTTAGTTAGGCACCATTCGAATGAACTCAAAGAAGGACTCGGATTTGTTGATGGGATATAAAAGAGATAAGGGATATAGAGTGATTAGCCAAATCCAAAGTGATCTAAAGATCATTGGATTCAATGTCTCCAAAGAGATCATTCATTATTTATCTAATGAGGCAACTACTAACAACCTTATTTCTCTTTTAAAAAACAAACCACCATTAACTTATCTTTTCATTGTCCTTAGAGATTTTGAAATTCACACAAGAGCATGTATTGACTTGGAGATTATAAAGATTGAAGCTTTAAGATGAAAGATTAGATCTTTCCCTTATAAAGACAATTAGTCTTACTTCATCAAATCTCTTCATTGTCAAAACTTTTAAACATGAAAACCGACTAGTACATGCTCATAATTCTAAATAATGCGAAGAGATTTGGATTCAACAAGTCAATTAAGTACATAATACTTATTTCACAAGGATCACTCTCTTTTAGCTCTCAAGTGCCAAGATTTTAACTTGATAGCTTGGTCCTTGCCTAAAATAAAGCTTAGAGTAATTTGGATTCATCATACCTTTGTTCTCATAAGAGACAATAGGCACGGTTCCTTACTCCTTGACTCTCAAGTTCCAAGCTTTTATACTTTAGGAAGCTTGGTCATTGTCTAAATGCCTAAGTTAATGAGATCTTGGATTCATCAAGGTTCCTTAAGCTCATAAGAGTAGGAAACCATGGTTCTCAACTCTTAACTTTCGGCCTACCAAAGATCTTATGAAGTATCATTCCAAACAAACCTTGGAAGCATCAAGTAGCTTTTGATCTAAAAAGACCGAGCATACAAGATTGGGTTTGGATTTGGAATGAATACCTTTGGATATGGATTCAACATGTTCTTGTCACTCAAGAGAGGATAGCGAATCATGGTTCCTATCCTTGGATCTTTGTGTCTAAACAAAAGAAAAGAAAGAGGAAAGATCTCGGATTCAACAAGCCTCTTTCACTCATAAGAGCTAAGCGACAAGGTTCTCATCTTCCATGGCTCACAATTACCAAGCTATCTTGGTTGTTCTTGTTCATAGCCCTATAAACTACTTGCGAAAATTAAAGAATCATAGATCCTAGAGAAGAAAGAGAGCTTAACCATGTTCATCATACTCATAAGAGATGATTTTGAACAATGGTTCTCATCTTTTACAAGATTCATAGCCGAAGCTTGTCTTGTTTCTCATGAATCTATGAAAAACTAAACTAATGCGGAAATTCAACAAGAGCTTCATGCTCGATACCATGTTAGATTTTGGAGAGATTAGAGTATAGATCCGAGTTGGTTAAGCTCGGATCTTGAGAGAATAGAAGCGAAGCGCGGATGCTTGGTTCTTGAGAGTATTTAGAGAGTGTTTGTAGATTAGAAAGAGAGAGTATTTGGGAGAAGTTTCATTAGTATGGTGAAGAGAGGAACCACCTCCTTAAATGGTTTACAATGGCGATTACAAGGTATATATAGAGGATAACAATGGCTTGTAGCCAATTAGGTATAAGGGAGAGAGAGAGAGAAAGCCTTGGGTCTTGACTTAATTTGAATTCAAACCAAGGCTTGGTTGGCGTGGAGGAGACAAGGCTGTGACTAGTCACTATCCAAGACCACATTTGGTTTTGTGTAAAGCCTTCCAATTCGCACCTGTCGCTATCCGTCTCGGTCTTGCTTCCGGGTTTGTGCCTATAGTCTTGTAATGACTATATCTCTCAATGGTTAGCTCCTTTCAACATGATTCCTTCTTCAAACCTTCTTGTCTTGATCTCCTCTTTGTAACCGTTACCATATTAAGGGTAACCGTGTTGCTTCCTTATACTCTTAACTCATAACCCTTCTTGTCTTAGCCTTGTTGCACAAGCCTCTTTGGTATTTCGACCTAATGCCCTTTTTGGGTTAACCATTAGTCTCAATAATAACGGTCGTCTTAAATGCATTTAATCCGTGTTAATGGGCCAAGGCTTAAATGCCCTTATTTGTAAATCATAGTATAAATAGTAGAAGAAAGCAAGGGAAAAAGAGAGGTCTAATTCCCAAGAAAGAACCCATATTATCTTATTTGAATAAACTTCTCTTATACTTTTCTTTGCCTTCGTTTTCCTTTGCTACTTTGATCTATTGAGCCTCCGATTCCCAGTTCTTATCTTATTCGAATCATCGTACCCACAATTTGGCGCTAGAAGGAGGGAGAATTGATAGATCATCTTTAATTATTAGCAGAGGAAAATCAAACCTTTTCATGGATATCACCGACTCTCAAAATGTCTCATCTGTCGACTTCACCCAATTGCTCACTGACCTCCAGAAGGTAATCACCGAGCAACAGAAGGCGACCTCTACCCTAGCCGAGCGCTTCGACAAGATAGAAGGCGTGCTTACCAATCTCCAACCCCCAACGAACAGAACACCGATGGCACCCCCACTCGGGCGGCAACGGCGAATGACGGACGAAACTGCGAGGAGCCAACGCCGACTTCGCGACCCGCACCGAAGCCTTGCGCGGAGCGGACCCGGCTGGGAAAGATTTCGAGGAGATCCGAACCGAGATCCGAGGAATAAACTCAAAGATCCACGAAGCAATAAGCTCCGCTCCGAAAATCAACCGAGTTATTGAAGAAACCGGGCGAACCCCGTTTACTCGGAGGATCGCATCGGCTGCGTGTCCGCGATACAAGAAAGATCAAACTTCCGTCCTACGACGGAGTCGGAGATCCCAAGACGCATCTCACCGCCTTCCGCATCGCCGCTGGGCGGGTACAGTTCGAGGAGCACGAGCAAGACGACGGCCTTTGTAGGCTGTTCGCCGAGAACCTCTCCGGACCGTCCTTAGTCTGGTTCACCCACCTCGAACCTGGCTCGATCGATAGCTTCACCGACTTCACCACCGCCTTCATCAAACAATACTCTATTTTCATAGACCAGGGACTCTCCGACGGCGACATGTGGAACCATGTTCAGGACCAGGCCGAGCCTCTGAGAAAATACATAACCAAGTTCAAGGAAATTCTGTCCAGATTACCCGGGATCACCGATTCCACGGCGATCTCCTGCCTCAAACACGGCTTCTGGCACGAGTCGCGCTTCCGCGAGGAGATCGTGATCAACAAGCCCACCAGTATCCACGATGCACTTCACCGAGCCACAGCCTGGATGGAGCTCGAGGAAGATAAGCTCGCGATAAGCAAGAAGTATCGACCGCCTCCTAGGACCACTCCCCAGAGTCCGTCCAAGAAACCTGACAATCGCCGAGCCAGCGGAAGTTCGCAAACCTTCGCCGTGGGCGAGAGACTCGGGGGAAAGCGAAGCGGTTCGCGCCAAGTAACAAATGGGTCCGAGACAAGGATGCTTATTGCGAGCTCCACGGCGTAAAAGGCCACGACACCAAGGATCGCTACCGTTTGAAAACCATCCTCATGGAGAAGTGGTCGGCCGGCGACCTCGGCGATTTCGACCTCGAAACGATCGCTCGGGCCGAGAGAAGCAGACTTTCCTCCGTCGGAGTCGGTGGCGCGTCGCCCAAAAGAGTCGAAGCCGCTAACGAGAACGAAGAAACCCCCAAGAAAAGGATCGATATGATCATGGGAGGGTCCAAGCTTTTTAGCTCATCGGTGAACTCTATCAAAAAGCACCAAAGGAAAGTCGGGAAACCGAGCCCCGAATACGGGACACTCGACGGACCGGTCATCACCTTCGAGGAAAAGGAAACTCTCCGCCTCGCCAGGCCCCATGACGATGCCCTGGTCATTTCACTTGGACATCGCCAACTTCGAGGTGTCCGAATTCGATCGACACGGGCGATTCGTGGACCTCATCTTCCTCGGCACCCTCTCAAGGATGGGAATCGGTATGGAAGAAGTAGAGGGGGCCCCCGCCCCACTCATCGCCTTCACCAGTGAGACCACTATGTCTCTCGGAACGATCCGTCTTCCCGTCCTCGCCAAAGGAACTTCGAAGCTCGTGGAATTCACGGTCTTCGACCGCCTGCTTGCGTACAACGCTATCCTCGGAACTCCTTGGCTGTACCAGATGAAGGCGGTGCCCTCGACCTATCATCAGTGCCTCAAGTTCCCTACCCCGACGGGGGTCGAAGAGATACAAGGAAGCCGAGGAGACCGCACGCTCTTGCTATATGAGCGGACACAAGCTCATCGTCAAATAGCGGTTAGCCAACGTCGCTCGACCCGGCGGGGCCGAAAAGAAGCTCCGAGGGGCGACGGCGTTAGTATCGAAGTGTCAATTGATCGAACAATCCGTCCCGAGCCGTCGGAATCGGAACGCGGCTCTCGGATCCACGAAGGTCGAGGCGATTCGGTTCCTTACCGGCAACATACACTCGTTCGCCTGGGGGCCGAGGATATGACCGGGATCGACCCAACGATAATAACTCATAAACCGAATGTCGACCCGACTTACAAGCCGATCGAGGCGGAAAAGAAGGAAGCGGGGCCGGACGAGCCAAGGCGTGAACGACGAAGTTCGAGACTCCGAACTTAGGATCGATCAGGGAGGTAAAATATCCGGAATGGCTCGCAAATCCGGTCGTCGTAAAAAAGAAAAACGGGAAGTGGAGAGTATGCGTCGATTTCACCGACCTCAACAAAGCGTGCCCCAAGGACAGCTTTCCACTCCCTCACATCGACCGACTTGTGGAAGCAACGGCCGGTCACGAGCTCTTGTCTTTCATGGATGCCTTTTCGGGTTATAACCAAATCTCGATGCATCCCGACGATCGGGAGAAAACTTCCTTCATAACGGACGGGGGAACTTATTGTTACAAAGTAATGCCGTTCGGCCTAAAAAACGCGGGAGCGACGTACCAAAGACTTGTCAACGAGAATGTTCGAGAAACAATTGGGCGAGGTCATGGAAGTCTATATAGATGACATGCTCGTCAAATCTTCAAAGCAGGGTGAGCATATCGAACACCTCCGACAGTGTTTCGATCTCCTCAAAGAGTATGGCATGAAGCTTAACCCGGAAAAATGCACTTTCGCCGTACCTTCCGGAGAATTCCTCGGGTACTTAGTCACCAAGAGAGGGATAGAGGCGAATCCTAGCCAGGTCGACGCTCTCCTAAATATGCCGTCACCTCGAAACGTGAAGGAAACTCAAAGGCTCACGGGACGGATCGCGGCCCTTAACGGGTTCATCTCGCGATCAACAGATCGATGCCTCCCTTTCTAGAACCTTCTAAGGGGAAACAAAAGGCGGGTTTGGGACGAGCGGTGTGAAGAGGCTTTCAATCAGCTAAAGTCATACCTCTCGAAACCACCGATCCTCGCTAAGCCAGAGGAAGGAGAGCCCCTTTTCCTTTACATCGCGGTGTCCCCTTCGGCCGTCAGCTCAGTCCTCATACGAGAAGATCGGGGCAAACAGAAACCGATCTTTTACACAAGCAAAACTCTAACCGATCCTGAGACCAGGTACCCGATGATGGAAAAACTCGCCCTCGCGGTTGTAACGGCGGCAAGGAAATTACGACCCTATTTTCAATCCCACTCGATCATAGTGCTCACATCGCACCCCCTTAGAACGATTCTACACAGCCCGAACCAGTCCGGAAGAATTTCTAAGTGGGCAATCGAACTCAGCGAATATGACGTGGAATATAAGCCCCGTGTTAGCGCGAAAGCCCAGGTACTCGCCGACTTCATAGTAGAACTCCCCGTGCAAGATCCCGAGTCCACAAATACTCCCCCCTGGATCTTGCACGTCGATGGGGCCTCATCCAAGCAAGGATCGGGGATCGGCGTCAAACTGCGATCGCCCAATCAAGAAGTCATCGAGCAATATTTTCGGCTACGTTTCCCCGCCTCGAACAACGAAGCGAATACGAGGCGCGATCGCCGGTCTTCGCCTCTCCATCGGCGTTGGGGTCGAAAATATCTCGGTCTTCGCGACTCCCGGCTCGTTGTAAGCCGAGTTCTCCGGAGAATATTCCGCCAAAGACGAAAGAATGGAGGCCTACCTCGCCATCGCCAAAGAACTTTGCAAAGAGTTCGACAAGTTTGAGCTCGTCAAAGTCCCCAGGGGCGAGAACACTTCGGCGGACGCCACGGCGGCTTTAGCATCAACTTCCGACCCGACATAAGAAGGAACATCTCCGTGGAGTGCATCGACCGACCTAGCATCGATCCGGCGGCCCGATCCTTGCGATCCCGAAAGGGAAGAAGCGGGGAGGAGTCCGCCCATGCGGCGGAAACAATCATCGATGACGGCGGACGCCAATCCGAAACTACATCTTGAAAGGCGAAGTCCCTACTGAAAAATGGGAGGCTCGAAAACTTAAGGTCACCAGCGCCAGGTTTTGCATGATCGAGGGGGGGCTCTACAAGCGGAGCTTCCAGGGCCCTATCTCCTCTGTGTCCACGGAGAAGTCGCCGACACCGTCATGAGGGAAGTCCACGAAGGACTCTGCGGAGACCATTCTTGTGGTCGTCTCCTCGCCACCAAGGTTCGCCGACAAGGATATTATTGGCCCACTTTGACCGACGATTGCATTAAATATGCGCAACATTGCGAAAAGTGCCAGCGCCACGCTCCTTTCATCCACCAGCCGTCTGAACCATTGTCATCCGTCTCCGCCCCCTACCCTTTCATGAGGTGGTCCATGGACATCATCGGCCCGCTGCACGAGTCAACCAACGGAAGAAAATTCCTTCTCGTTTTGACCGACTATTTCTCCAAATGGGTCGAAGTCGAGGCTTACTCCGCAATCATCGACACAAAGGTACGCAAGTTCTTATGGAAAAACATCATTTGCGGGCACGGACTCCCGTACGAGATCGTCACGGACAACGGCTCCCGAGTTCATATCAAAAAAGTTCGAAAAATTCGCCGGACACGGAAAATAAAAGTACAATACTCTACACCTCGCTACCCGCAGGGGGAACGGACGAGCGAAGCAGCGAACAAGTCAATACTCTACAGTCTCAAGAAGCGTCTCGATTCTCGCAAAGGAGGATGGCACGATGAGCTCGAAGGGGTACTTTGGGCCTACCGGACCACACCGCGCAGGGCGACGGGGGAAACTCCGTTCTCCCTCGTCTACGGAGTCGAAGCAATCGTCCCTGCCGAAGCAGCAGTCCCAGGGATCAGGCAAACTCAAAACCCTCTGATCGAAGCGGACAATGACGAGATGTTAAGAGAATCTCTCGATAACCTGGATTCGAAGAGAGACCAAGCAATGATCAGGATTCAAAACTATCAGCAATCCGCATCCCGATACTACAACTCGAAGACAAAGCAACGAACCCTATCGAATATCGCCGAATATCGCGCTGGCAAACTCGGAGTCAAGTGGGAAGGACCATACATCGTACACGAAATCATCCGCCCAGGAGTCTACCGTCTCAAAACCTCCGAAGGAAACAACGTCAAAAGACCTTGGAACATGATATGAGCGTGGGACTAGAATCGGATATCGATGCCGATCAACATCGACCACTCGGTATCGACCAGCATCGACCACTCGATACCGATACCGATCAACATCGACCACTCGGTATCGACCAACCTCGACCACTCGGCATCGACCAGCATCGACCACTCGATACCGATACCGATCAACAAGGCGCACGTGCACCAATCACCAAAGGACGGGAAGGCATTATCACAAGGTCACGAGCTAAGGAATTAGCTAAGGATGCGCATACGATGATGCTAAAGGAGGAACCAAGAATGGAAGCAACCGAGAGCTTCTACAACATTCATCACCACGTCTAAGTACGAAGACCAAGCTATGAGAGTTAAGCGGCTAAGTGTCTCGCTTGGTACTCTTTCCCACCGGGTTTTAACGAGGCCAAGAAGAACACTACGTCGGCCACTTAGCAATCATAGCTTGAAGAGTGTAAGAGACGAGGCACTTTAAACTACTCGTTGTTTTATCATGTTTTTAAACGCCGTGTTGTTTTGGCGGATTTCCTTTTTGGCGAATTTCCTTTTTGCACAAGTGCACGGTTTCCTTTTTGCCGGACACTTTCCTTTTCTCTTGTGCGCAGCCCTAGAAAGGAGGACGCGTTTTGTGCCGACTCTATAAAAGGCTGCGCCGCACCATTGTAACACTTAGCAAACTTTTTATACACAAACTTCTTACAAAGGTTTCGCTCTCGATCTAGTGTTGTTCTAGGTCCGATCTCCTCCTAAGGCTGTTCGCTACCTAGGAGATCTTCACGAACTTAGCTCGTTTCCCATCGCTTGCTAAGTAATCACCCTCCGTATACACGCTTCCACCAACCACCAACCCCTTGTCCCGCGTGCAATACCGCTACTCCACCGATCCATCACACCATACCGACGTCCTCGTTGCTCAGCCACGGTCAGAGCGTATCCTCGAGGAGGGAGAGCGTATCAGAACATCATGAACCTCAAGAAATTTTATGCTTAAATTTCGCTCTATTGTAAACCGAACTACGTTTCAGGCTTGATCCCAACTCGGGTACGTAGGCAGCCCGTATCATTTGATCGGGTCCAGCTATATAAATAAATAAAATCTTTTTCTACAAAGGATATTCAAAAAGCGAACTACACTTAAAGCCATCCAAACAGTTCGACAGAAAGAACTTAACGATGCATATCGAGCCCTAATGTTCGCGAACGACCAACACAGTTCTACCAAAGAACTTAACGATCAAGGAGGCGAACCGTATTTAAGCCATCTAAACAGTTCGACAGAAAGAACTTAACGATGCACGTCGAACCTCAAGGTTCGCGAACGATCAATACAGCTCGACCAAAGAGTTTGAACGATTAAAAAAGCAAGTTGTATTTAAGAACGACTTAACGATGCATATCGAACCTAAGGGTTCGCGAACGATCAATACGAACGACCAACACGGTTCTACCAAATAACTTAACGATTAAAAAATCGAATTTAAGCCATCTAAACGAGTTCGACGAAAGAACTTAACGATGCACATCTACACAGTTCGACATAAAGAACTTAGCGATCAACACAGTTCCACAGGAACTTAACGATCGAGCAAGCAAAACATATCCAAGCTATCTAAATAGTTCGACCTCTACGGTCCGCGAACAGTCCAACCTCTACGATGCGCATCGACCTCTACGGTCCGCAAATAATCGACGCAGCCATGCTAAAAAATTCGAAACAATCGATACACTAAAGGCCTAGGTTATCAAAATGACTCAGCGATACAAGCCGACCCCCTAGGTTCTCAACGATCGATACAATTCGAACAAAGGACTTAAAGACTATAAATTGTAAATCAAGCCACCAACGGATCAACCTAGAAGATTTGGACGAGGTGAACCAATTAAAGGTCCGATCACAATGAATAGCACTTTTTTGTAAAAACAACTAAGTACGCGGAAACAAAGATATGTGAAGCCGAGGAATTGTACTTAACGAGTTCTTTTAAAATAAAAAACAACAAAACAAAAAAAGTTTTTGGGACGGACCCTCGCTTAAAGACATGATTACATTCATGTCGATCTTCTTCCCCGTCGAGCTGCTTGTTCCCGCCCCCGCTGCACCGACGCCTCTTCGACGAGCGCGACCTCGCGACCCTCCTCTATGAGACCCGCGACCGTGGCTCGAACCCCTCGGGACGGACGCCCTCCCCGAGATTTTGGGCGTCTTCAACGGACAAGGCGGCGGTCATCGATCCGAACGATCAAAAGGTGCCGCCGCCAGTGGCGTTACCTCCAACGGCGCAGCATCGCCGGCCACATGCGTGTCCACAAGAGCCAGAGCCGATTCGCAGTCGACCACGTCTTCGGGAGGCGGCGAATCGTCGAATCTCTTGGCTAGCTCATCCAGATCTAGCGAGGGAAGCGGCATGGCGGCCAACTTCGCTTCGGCTACCGGGAGGTCCTCGGCCATACTCGCCGCCTCCGCCTCGAGGTCGGGGTAATCGCCCCTCTGGATCCCAACCAGAAAATCCTGGTTTGCGCGGATCTCTGCGACCTCGCGCTCTACCCGAGAGCGCCTCTTCAACAGCAGGAGGTGGTCGACCACTCGGTATCGACCAACCTCGACCACTCGGCATCGACCAGCATCGACCACTCGATACCGATACCGATCAACAAGGCGCACGTGCACCAATCACCAAAGGACGGGAAGGCATTATCACAAGGTCACGAGCTAAGGAATTAGCTAAGGATGCGCATACGATGATGCTAAAGGAGGAACCAAGAATGGAAGCAACCGAGAGCTTCTACAACATTCATCACCACGTCTAAGTACGAAGACCAAGCTATGAGAGTTAAGCGGCTAAGTGTCTCGCTTGGTACTCTTTCCCACCGGTTTTAACGAGGCCAAGAAGAACACTACGTCGGCCACTTAGCAATCATAGCTTGAAGAGTGTAAGAGACGAGGCACTTTAAACTACTCGTTGTTTTATCATGTTTTTAAACGCCGTGTTGTTTTGGCGGATTTCCTTTTTGGCGAATTTCCTTTTTGCACAAGTGCACGGTTTCCTTTTTGCCGGACACTTTCCTTTTCTCTTGTGCGCAGCCCTAGAAAGGAGGACGCGTTTTGTGCCGACTCTATAAAAGGCTGCGCCGCACCATTGTAACACTTAGCAAACTTTTTATACACAAACTTCTTACAAAGGTTTCGCTCTCGATCTAGTGTTGTTCTAGGTCCGATCTCCTCCTAAGCTGTTCGCTACCTAGGAGATCTTCACGAACTTAGCTCGTTTCCCATCGCTTGCTAAGTAATCACCCTCCGTATACACGCTTCCACCAACCACCAACCCCTTGTCCCGCGTGCAATACCGCTACTCCACCGATCCATCACACCATACCGACGTCCTCGTTGCTCGGCCACGGTCGGAGCGTATCCTCGAGGAGGGAGAGCGTATCATCGGTATCGAGCCACCTCGTACCAAAAGGCGAGTTATCTCTAAACTCTCTAACGTTAAATCTTGTTCTGTCTAGATCTAGTAGCGTTTGTTAAGATTGATAGATTCATCGGATATTTGTGTTGTTATTTGCGGTGTGAATTTGTTTGAGTTGAAACTGCTTGAATATTGTTTGAAAACTTGTTCGATTTGGTTGAAACTTGATAGGATCGCATCTAGAGCCTCACCTTTACTCCCGCTTGCTTAAGATCTCGTGTGTAGTTTGAAAGTTCTTCGCTGTTTTGCTTGAACTAGCTTTGTCTAAGCGGCGGTAAGCTAGACAAGGCGAAAACCCTTTTCAAATTTCCTTTTGTTTTGAATTGCCGATTTCCTTTTCTTCAAAACTTGCGTTTCAATAACTTGTCCGTTTTCCTTTTTCTTTCAAACCGCGTCCTTGATTTCCTTTTCTTGTTTATCACGCGTTTGTCCTTGTGTGTGTGGCGTGTAGTTCTATTGGTTTAACTATCCCGTGAACTACTTACTGCGAACTATTTGTTTGTGTAACAGGTACCATGGCCCTATCACCGGAGGCGCTCGATGACCTCAAGAAGCTTATAGCAACCCAAGTGGCCGAGGCCATGACCCAACTACTTCCCCAACAAATTTCTCAACAGCTCACCTTGGAACGTGAGAAACAAGCTAGGGAGGCTCCAAGGGTAACCTCGGACTCCGAAGGTGGGTCGACGCCGACTCCGTCCGAGGCCATGAGGGTCATAAGAGGTAAAGGTGTAGCCGGTACCTCCAAATTCCAAGCCATCCGCAACTTACGTCCCGTCAACGACAATGGACCGCCCAAGGAACCGGGACGCCCAACGCGTAATGGACCTACCGAACCCGAGCTAAGGGCTCCACGACAAAGAGCACCGACCGGTCGCGATCGCCGAACGGAGACCATAGCCGGCCAACGAATCTACATCGACTCCGATGACGAGTACTACAACTCCAACGCCTCCGACCGAAGTAGGAGGAGCTATAGACGAGACATGCGCGATAGAGATCCCGAGAGGCGCAATTGAAGCACATCAAAGCCAAGTTTCCTCCGTTCCAAGGGAAGAATGACCCGAAGCTTACTTGGATTGGGAGAGGAAAATGGAGTCGAGCTTTCTTTGTCATGACACCTACGCCTCCAACAAGGTGAAGATTGCCATCTCGGAATTCGGTGATTATGCTCTACTATGGTGGGATCGGCTCGGCACCACCAGGAATCGTCACAATGAGCTACCCATCACCACGTGGCCGCAACTTACTACCCACATGCGGAAAAGGTTTGTACCCAACCACTATCACCGAGAGGTCCTCAACAAACTCCGAAAGCCGACCCAAGGCTCCAGCACGGTGAGAGACTACTTCCAAGAGATGGAGACTCTCCTTATCCGAGCCGGTCTAGAAGAGGACGAAGAGGTTACCATGGCCAGGTTTGTTGGTGGACTTAGCCGGGACATTCGGGATAAGGTGGAACTACAAACATATGTAGACCTTGAAGAGGCTGGTCCATAAGGCGAGCTGGTCGAGACTCGGCACAAGCGGAGATATGTCAAACCTAGCTACCCCTCGGCCAATCCAAGCCAAGAGACTTCTCCACCGCCCGACCACCTTACACCAAGGATGTCAAACCCCCTTCCACGGGCAAGGAGGAAACTAAAGCGATCCTAAGGCCGGGAGCGGTACCTCCCTAAGTAACGTCAAGTGCTTTAGATGCCAAGGGATGGGTCACTACTCCGAGACGCCCCAACAAGAAGGTGTTCCTTACGCTTGACAACGGAGAGATAGTACCCCAGGACTCGAGTCGAGCAAGAGGAAGAAGGGGAGGAAGAAGAGACAGGCTGCTATTGGCGAGATGCTTGGTTGCTAGGAGGACCTTGAGTGTTCGGAACCAGCCGGCTGAATTGGTGCAAAGGGATCACCTCTTTCACACCCGATGCCTCATCAAGGGGAAAGTATGTAGCTTGATCATCGACGGTGGTAGTTGTACCAATGCCGCCAGTGAGCTCATGGTTAAGAAGCTTAGTCTAGAGACCCTTCCCCACCCCAGGGCCGTATAAGCTCCAATGGCTGAATGAGAGTGGCGCGCTAACCGTGACACATCAGGTCAAGGTCTCTTTCTCCATAGGAAAGTATGATGATGAAGTGCTATGTGATGTCATACCCATGGGATCCAGCCATGTGTTACTTGGAAGGCCTTGGCAATCCGACCGCCGTGTGCTACATGATGGTTACACCAACAAGCATTCGTTTGAATTCAAGGGCCGGAAGATCACATTAGCGCCTCTCACACCAAGCGAAGTATACCAAGATCAACTCTACCTCAAGCTCAAGGAGGACACGGAGAAAGAACTGGTCACAAACAGCAACCTCCACATCAACCATAGTGAAGTGTCTAGACTCCTAAATTCTGATTATCCTATGTTAATGCTTGTTTATAAAGAAACTCTTGTTAGCACTAACCCCACACGGGAGTTGCCTAGTGGAATGTCTAAGCTTTTGCAGGATTACGGTGACGTCTTTCCCAAGGAGATTCCACCAGGCCTCCCAAGGACCTCCCATCCGCGGCATAGAGCACCAGATTGACCTAGTCCCCGGCTCGGCCCTTCCCAACCGGCCCGCCTACGGAACCAACCCGGTGGAGACCAAGGAACTTCGAGAGACAAGTTGAGGAGCTGATGAGCAAAGGGCACATCCGAGAGAGCATGAGTCCCCCCGTGCCGTACCGGTGCTGCTGGTGCCAAAGAAGGATGGATCCTGGCGCATGTGTGTTGATTGTCGAGCTATCAACAACATCACGGTGAAGTATCGTCACCCCTATCCCTAGATTAGATGATATGTTAGATGAATTGTGTGGCTCTAACGTGTTCTCTAAGATTGATCTTAAGAGTGGTTACCATCGATTAGGATGAAAGAGGGTGACGAGTGGAAGACGACCTTCAAGACCAAACAAGGGTTGTATGAGTGGCTTGTGATGCCGTTTGGCCTTACCAATGCACCTAGCACTTTTATGCGACTAATGAATCATGTTTTGAGATCTTTTATAGGTGTATTCGTGGTGGTATACTTTGATGACATCCCGATCTTTAGCAAGAGCCTAGCCGAGCATCTTGACCACATACAAGCTGTCCTTGACGTGCTAAGAAGGGAGAATCTCTTTGCTAACCTAGACAAGTGTACTTTTTGCACTAACCAGATTGTGTTCTTAGGTTTTGTTGTGAGTACGAAGGAGTCAAGGTGGATGAGGAGAAGATCAAGGCGATCAAAGAATGGCCCCCGGACCAACCACCGTAGGGAGAAGTCGGAGCTTCCATGGACTAGCCGGCTTCTATCGGCGGTTTGTCAAAGACTTCAGCACACTCGCGGCACCACTCACCGAGATCATCAAGAAGGATGTAGGCTTCAAGTGGGGAGACGCCCAAGACCGAGCTTTCCAAAGCCTTAAAGAGAAGCTTATCAACGCCCCGTTACTCATGCTTCCCGATTTTCTCAAAACGTTTGAAATTGAATGCGATGCTTCTTCGGTGTAGGTATTGGAGCGGTTCTCATGCGGGACAGAAACCAATAGCCTATTTCGGTGAGAAGGCGGGAGGAGCCACGCTGAATTACCCTACCTATGACAAGGAGTTGTACGCCTGGTGAGGGCACTACGGACTTGGCAACACTACCTCGGCCCAAGGAGTTTGTAATCCACACCGACCATGAGTCCCTCAAACACCTCAAAGGCCAACGAAACTCAACAAGAGGCACGGCCGCTGGATTGAGTTCATTGAGACTTTTCCCTACGTGATCAAATATAAGAAAGATTCAGAGTTTGGTGAGAAATACTCAAAATGTGCTAAGTTTGCGTATGAGAACTTCTTTAGACAGGATGGATACCTATTTTGCCATAACAAGCTATGCATACCTAGCGGATCGATCCGAGAACTGTTAGTAAGAGAAGCCCATGGAGGAGGATTGGCCGGGCACTTTGGAGTAGCCAAGACCTTAGCCAGCCTCCAAGCCTACTTCTATTGGGCCCAAATGCGGAGAGACGTGGAGAGGATTTGTGCTAGATGCATTACATGTAAACCGGCTAAGAGTAAGGTACAACCGCACGGTTTGTACACCCCTTTGCCTATTCCGTCTCATCCTTGGACGCATATTTCAATGGATTTTGTTGTTGGCTTACCTCGAACCGAAATGGTAGAGATTCTATCTTTGTTGTGGTAGACGGGTTCAGCAAAATGGCCCATTTCATCGCTTGCCACAAGACGGATGACGCCGTGAGTGTAGCTAACTTGTTTTTCAGGGGAAGTGGTAAGACTACATGGGATGCCCCAAGTCATTGTTTCCGATCGTGACACCAAATTCCCGAGCCATTTTTGGCGAACCACGTGGGCGAAGCTAGGAACCAAGTTGTCCTTTTCTACTACTTGTCATCCACAAACGGACGGCCAAACCGAGGTGGTAAACCGGTCGTTGTCCACACTCTTGAGAACACTAGTAAAGAGCAACATCAAGTCATGGGAAGAGTGTCTACCCCATGTTGAGTTCGCTTATAACCACGCTAAACACTCTTCTACTCTCTACTCCCCTTTTGAACTAGTATACGGTTTTAATCCCATGTCCCCGTTAGATCTAATCGCGTTACCTTTGAGTGAAATGTCTAGTGTTGATGGCAAGAAAAAGGCTGAACAGGTTAGGAAGATGCACGAGAAGGCCAAGGAGAACATCGAGAAGAGGACCGAGCAATACGCCAAGCATGCCAACAAGGGCCGGAGAAAAATGGTGTTTCAAGAAGGCGACTTGGTGTGGATCCATCGAGGAAAGAACGGTTCCCAGCCGAGAGGAAGTCCAAACTCATGCCCCGAGTAGACGGACCTTTCAAGGTGGCCGGCGGATCAACGACAACGCCTACAAGATCGACCTCCAAGGTAAGTACACGATATCGGATTCCTTCAATGTTGCCGATTTGTCTCCCTTTATTCATGATGCAGATTTGAGGACAAATCCTTTTCAAGAAGGAGGGGATGATATGAGCGTGGGACTAGAATCGGATACCGATGCCGATCAACATCGACCACTCGGTATCGACCAGCATCGACCACTCGATACCGATACCGATCAACATCGACCACTCGGTATCGACCAACCTCGACCACTCGGCATCGACCAGCATCGACCACTCGATACCGATACCGATCAACAAGGCGCACGTGCACCAATCACCAAAGGACGGGAAGGCATTATCACAAGGTCACGAGCTAAGGAATTAGCTAAGGATGCGCATACGATGATGCTAAAGGAGGAACCAAGAATGGAAGCAACCGAGAGCTTCTACAACATTCATCACCACGTCTAAGTACGAAGACCAAGCTATGAGAGTTAAGCGGCTAAGTGTCTCGCTTGGTACTCTTTCCCACCGGGTTTTAACGAGGCCAAGAAGAACACTACGTCGGCCACTTAGCAATCATAGCTTGAAGAGTGTAAGAGACGAGGCACTTTAAACTACTCGTTGTTTTATCATGTTTTTAAACGCCGTGTTGTTTTGGCGGATTTCCTTTTTGGCGAATTTCCTTTTTGCACAAGTGCACGGTTTCCTTTTTGCCGGACACTTTCCTTTTCTCTTGTGCGCAGCCCTAGAAAGGAGGACGCGTTTTGTGCCGACTCTATAAAAGGCCGCGCCGCACCATTGTAACACTTAGCAAACTTTTTATACACAAACTTCTTACAAAGGTTTCGCTCTCGATCTAGTGTTGTTCTAGGTCCGATCTCCTCCTAAGCTGTTCGCTACCTAGGAGATCTTCACGAACTTAGCTCGTTTCCCATCGCTTGCTAAGTAATCACCCTCCGTATACACGCTTCCACCAACCACCAACCCCTTGTCCCGCGTGCAATACCGCTACTCCACCGATCCATCACACCATACCGACGTCCTCGTTGCTCAGCCACGGTCAGAGCGTATCCTCGAGGAGGGAGAGCGTATCAGAACATCATGAACCTCAAGAAATTTTATGCTTAAATTTCGCTCTATTGTAAACCGAACTACGTTTCAGGCTTGATCCCAACTCGGGTACGTAGGCAGCCCGTATCATTTGATCGGGTCCAGCTATATAAATAAATAAAATCTTTTTCTACAAAGGATATTCAAAAAGCGAACTACACTTAAAGCCATCCAAACAGTTCGACAGAAAGAACTTAACGATGCATATCGAGCCCTAATGTTCGCGAACGACCAACACAGTTCTACCAAAGAACTTAACGATCAAGGAGGCGAACCGTATTTAAGCCATCTAAACAGTTCGACAGAAAGAACTTAACGATGCACGTCGAACCTCAAGGTTCGCGAACGATCAATACAGCTCGACCAAAGAGTTTGAACGATTAAAAAAGCAAGTTGTATTTAAGAACGACTTAACGATGCATATCGAACCTAAGGGTTCGCGAACGATCAATACAGAACGACCAACACAGTTCTACCAAATAACTTAACGATTAAAAAATCGAATTTAAGCCATCTAAACAGTTCGACAGAAAGAACTTAACGATGCACATCTACACAGTTCGACATAAAGAACTTAGCGATCAACACAGTTCCACAGGAACTTAACGATCGAGCAAGCAAAACATATCCAAGCTATCTAAATAGTTCGACCTCTACGGTCCGCGAACAGTCCAACCTCTACGATGCGCATCGACCTCTACGGTCCGCAAATAATCGACGCAGCCATGCTAAAAAATTCGAAACAATCGATACACTAAAGGCCTAGGTTATCAAAATGACTCAGCGATACAAGCCGACCCCCTAGGTTCTCAACGATCGATACAATTCGAACAAAGGACTTAAAGACTATAAATTGTAAATCAAGCCACCAACGGATCAACCTAGAAGATTTGGACGAGGTGAACCAATTAAAGGTCCGATCACAATGAATAGCACTTTTTTGTAAAAACAACTAAGTACGCGGAAACAAAGATATGTGAAGCCGAGGAATTGTACTTAACGAGTTCTTTTAAAATAAAAAACAACAAAACAAAAAAAGTTTTTGGGACAGACCCCTGCTTAAAGACATGATTACATTCATGTCTGATCTTCTTCCCCGTCGAGCTGCTTGTTCCCGCCCCGGCGCACCGACGCCTCTTCGACGAGCGCGACCTCGCGACCCTCCTCTATGAGACCCGCGACCCGTGGCTCGAACCCCTCGGGACGGACGCCCTCCCTGAGATTTTGGGCGTCTTCAACGGACAAGCTGGCGGTCATCGATCCGAACTGATCAAAAGGTGCCGCCGCCAGTGGCGTTACCTCCAACGGCGCAGCATCGCCGGCCACATGCGTGTCCACAAGAGCCAGAGCCGATTCGCAGTCGACCACGTCTTCGGGAGGCGGCGAATCGTCGAATCTCTTGGCTAGCTCATCCAGATCTAGCGAGGGAAGCGGCATGGCGGCCAACTTCGCTTCGGCTACCGGGAGGTCCTCGGCCATACTCGCCGCCTCCGCCTCGAGGTCGGGGTAATCGCCCCTCTGGATCCCAACCAGAAAATCCTGGTTTGCGCGGATCTCTGCGACCTCGCGCTCTACCCGAGAGCGCCTCTTCAACAGCAGGAGGTGGTCCCTCACCTGGTCGACCATCTTAACCCCGACGCCTTTGACGTCGCGCCTGGCTTCGTGAGAAGAAACTCGGAGATCGCGGTCTCGAAGTTCGAGGAGAGTCTCGTACTTCTTTGACACCGCCCGCGAACTCTCCTCCGTTGCGGTCAGCTCCCTCTCGAACCGAGAGCTTTTCTCCTCTGCGATCTCGGCCCTTTTCAGCATGAGGGCCACCTTGGCCTCCAGCGCAGCAGCCGCCACCTTCGCCTCGTCGCGCTGACGTCGGTAATCATCGACCTGCCTCAGCCGGTCGGCGTTCCTCTCAGACGCGATCCTCATGGTTTCGAGGGATCGCTCCGTCAGGGCCAGCTTTTCCTTGGCCCTCGTCAGGTCAGACTAGAGGGACCCCCGGGTCGGTGAGCGTTTGTTCGTAACCACACAGCAGGCGGTTAAAAGACGTCGCCGACTGCCACATTACAAACACAAGGAATTAGTAAAAATTCCGAGATGGACACGAGAGCCTCGCGGCAAGCAAAATTTACGTACCTCAGCTATAGCGATCGAGTGGCGGGCGTACAAGTCCCTCACAGGCTCGCGCATATTCTCCAACGCGGGAATCTCCGAGGCCTTGGTAGGAGAACGTGCGGAACGAGGTTCGAGACGCGCTCGCGATCCGAAAAGAGGCCAAGTCGGTTAGAAACCTACTTTTCTATCTAAGCGAGAATAAATTGATCGGCCGCGGTAAGAAGGTTACCTCTCCGATTCTCCGCGTTGACGATCGGGAGCCGCTCCTCCGACCCCGGGCACGGTTGGCCTCGGCGCGGTAGAGCCTCGACCCCCATCACGGCGAGAAGTCTTTCGTTGCGGAGTCGTTCGGTCCGCGGTACTAGGAGAGACGGAGCGGTCCGAAAGGACCGGTGGGGGGCGCATGATCGGCTCTTTGGCCTTCACCGGGTCCGCGCTCCTGGAACTCGTCCTCTCACCAGCGCGAGGAGATGCATCCGCATCGTCGTCGCCTCTCTTCCTCTTCCTCCTTTCGAGGCTTTCCTCCTCTTCTTCTTCCTCCGCGCCATCCTCGAGGCGGGGCAGGGGAGCGATGGGGCCCAGCTCATCCGGAGTCCGCTGGAGGACCCAATCGGCCACTAGGCCGACCTTGGGTTTTCCCCGCTCGCCTTAAAAACCGAGATCTCCTCCTTTTTGATCTTGGCCAAGGCCGCGAGGCGGGCCTCCCTCTCTTTCTTCGCCCGATAAGTTGGGGGAGACGACTCCGCAGGCGGAGAAGCAGGCCCTCTGAGTGTCCGCTCTCTCAGGCGAGCACAGGCACCATGGATCCTATCCGGCGGGAAGGAATTCCACTTGGAGGAGGCTTCGACGGCGACCCGATAGAAATCCTCGAAGCGCGTGAGGTCGTCGAGCCGCGTTTGAGTTTCTGAAACAGAGAAAGATGTGTCAATTTCTAAAGAACCCTAAAAGGGGGCCAAGGCGGCGATCTTTTCTACACAATGAGAAATCCTCGGATTAAAGCATAAAATACTTACCGCAGGTCGCGGCCCATTTGTGACCGATAAACTCATGCATATCCCCGACGGAGGACTTCGTGATACGGAAGAAGAAATACCGGTCCATCCGGCCCGAATCCTTCTCCGGAAACCATACACCAAGTTCTGTTGGTGTTGGGGTAAATAGCAAACGTCCCACTCGTCTTCGAGACGCGAACGCTGAATAGCTCCATCAGTTCCGGAACGCCAAAGGCGAATCCGGTCTCCTCCGCCACCGTCAGTGCACACAACACCGACCTGATAAAATTAGGCAGAGCCTGAGGGAAGGCGATCCCGAGCTGATACAGGTAGAGTATCGGCGCCTCCGGATCGGAAAGGACGGACTTGCCCGGAGAAGTACGCCTTGTAGGCGCAGCAGAATCCTGGGCGAACGCTCTCCGGCGATTCGCCCTCACGGGGTAGCGCCAGTTCCACCGCTTCGGGAATCGCGCATGTGCGGCGTAGCAACTCAAGGGATTTCGCCGTCGAGAGTGTACTTTGGTAGGGGCCGAACTGGTCTCCGGCTTGAGTGACAATGCGTCTTGGTTCTCTGGGGGCCATTGTTTTCGTCTGATTGGAAATCCGTAAGGTTTGGAAAAAGTTGGAGTTTTTCTTTTCTTTCTTTTCTCTAGAGGCTGCGAAAAGTTTGTGTTTGCAAGGATGAAGAAGAGCCTTTCCGTTTTCGCTCTATTTATTCAAATCAAATCAGAGGGGTGACGTCATCTGACGCTACGAAAACCGTGCCGCCACACCTTTTGGAAAATCGAATCATTACCCTTTTAATATAAATTTAAATTATTAGGGTATCGTTTAGCGAGATACTCGGGATCGGAAAAGATCTAATTGGCGGATTTTCCTCTTAGCAATCAAGGGGTTCGCTTCTCCGCGTTTCGGTTCGGCAAGACTTTTGGAATCCGCGAAGATCTAATCAGCGACCTTCTTCCCCCCAGCAATCAAAGAGTCCGCTTATCTAAGTCCGATGAGTTCGACGAGAAAACATCGAACTTAAGGGGCCTTCTGTTGGTGTCCGAATTAATATATGGGCCCATTAATGACGTGGATCGAGGCCCAGCGTGAATTTAAGTCTGCGTCCCTAAAAGGGCCTAAAAGTGGATGGGCCGAAGAGGGCTCATATTCGACTACTATCAGTTCGACAAGAAGATGAGGGGAGGTGAGCAGACTTCGGCGGTTAAAGAGATCGATGACGACATAACGGTCGTCTTAAATGCATTTAATCCGTGTTAATGGGCCAAGGCTTAAATGCCCTTATTTGTAAATCATAGTATAAATAGTAGAAGAAAGCAAGGGAAAAAGAGAGGTCTAATTCCCAAGAAAGAACCCATATTATCTTATTTGAATAAACTTCTCTTATACTTTTCTTTGCCTTCGTTTTCCTTTGCTACTTTGATCTATTGAGCCTCCGATTCCCAGTTCTTATCTTATTCGAATCATCGTACCCACAATTGTTAGACGTTTCATAAGTTCGTCAAACTTGTACAAAGCTGATAGAGACACTTATAAGCACTCATGTTGCATGAAACTTGGTTTAGAGTGCTAGAAACGAGTTGTTAGATGTTTCATTAGTTCGTCAACCTTGTACAAAGCTCATTGAGACACTTATAAGAACTCATGTTGAAAGTGTCCTAGAAACCGCATTGTAAGATGTTTCACAAGTTCATCAAACTAGTACAAAGCTCATTGAGACACTTATAAGCACTCGTGTTGCATGACACTTCGTTTAGAGTCTTATAAACCACGTTGTTAGATGTTTCATAAGTTCGTCAAACTTGTACAAAGCTCATTGAGACATTTATAAGCACTCATGTTGCATAAAACTTGGTTTAGAGTCTTAGAAACGCGTTGTTAGATGTTTCATAAGTTCGTCAAAATTGTACAAAGCTCATTGAGACACTTATAAGCACTCATAATGCATAAAACTTGGTTTAGAGTACTAGCATCCACATTGTTAGACGTTTCATAAGTTCGTTAAACTAGTACAAAGATCATTGAGACACTTATAAGACCTCGGGTTGCATGAAACTTAGTTTAGAGTACTAGAAACGGCATTGTTAGATGTTTCATAAGTTCGTCGAACTTGTACAAAGTTCATTGAGACACTTATAAGCACTCATGTTACATGAAACTTGGTTTAGTGTCCTAGAAACGCCTTGTTAGATATATCATTAATTCGTCAAACTTGTACAAAGCTCATTGAGACACTTATAAGAACTCATGTTGAAAGAAACTTCTTTTAGAGTCCTAGAAACCGCGTTGTTAGATGTTTCATAAGTTCGTCAAACTAGTACAAAGCTCATTGAGACACTTATAAGCACTCATGTTGCATGAAACTAAGTTTAGAGTCCTGGAAACCGCGTTGTTAGATGTTTCATAAGTTCGTCACACTTGTACAAAGCTCATTGAAACACTTATAAGCAGTCATGTTGCATGAAACTTGGTTTAGAGTCCTAGAAACCGCGTTGTAAGATGTTTCATAAGTTCGTCAAACTAGTACAAAGCTCATTGAGACACTTATAAGTACTCTTGTTGCATGACACTTCGTTTACAGTCTTAGAAACCGCGTTGTTAGATGTTTCATAAGTTTGTCAAACTTGTACAAAGCTCATTGAAACACTTATAAGCACTCATGTTGCATAAAACTTGGTTTAGAGTCCTAGCAACCACATTGATAGACGTTTCATAAGTTCGTCAAACTTGTACAAAGCTGATTGAGAAACTTATAAGCACTCATGTTGCATGAAACTTGGTTTAGAGTCCTAGAAACTCGTTGTTAGATGTTTCATTAGTTCGTCAAACTTGTACAAAGCTCATTGAGACACTTATAAGAACTCATGTTGAAAGAAACTTGGTTTAGAGTCCTAGAAATCGCGTTGTTAGATGTTTCATAAGTTCGTCAAACTAGTACAAAACTCATTGAGACACTTGTAAGCACTCATGTTGCATGAAACTTAGTTTAGACTCCTAGAAACGGCATTGTTAGATGTTTCATAAGTTCGTCACACTTGTACAAAGCTCATTGAGACAATTATAAGCACTCATGTTGCATGAAACTTGGTTTAGAGTCCTAGAAACCGCGTTGTAAGATGTTTCATAAATTTGTCGAACTAGTACAAAGCTCATTGAGACACTTATAAGCACTCATGTTGCATGACACTTCGTTTAGAGTCTTAGAAACCGCGTTGTTAGATGTTTCATAAGTTCGTTAAACTTGTACAAAGCTCATTGAGACATTTATAAGCACTCATGTTGCATAAAACTTGGTTTAGAGTCCTAGAAACGCGTTGTTAGATGTTTCATAAGCTCGTCAAACTTGTATAAAGCTCATTGAAACACTTATAAGCATTCATGTTGCATAAAACTTGGTTTAGAGTCCTGGCAACCACATTGTTAGACGTTTCATAAGTTTGTCAAACTTGTACAAAGCTGATTGAGAAACTTATAAGCACTCATGTTGCATTAAACTTGGTTTAGAGTCCTAGAAACGCGTTGTTAGATGTTTCATTAGTTCGTCAAACTTGAACAAAGCTCATTGAGACACTTATAAGAACTCATGTTGAAAGAAACTTGGTTTAGAGTCCTAGAAATCGTGTTGTTAGATGTTTCATAAGTTCGTCAAACTAGTACAAAGCTCATTGAGACACTTATAAGCACGCATGTTGCATGAAACTTAGTTTAGATTCCTAGAAACCGCATTGTTAGATGTTTCATAAGTTCGTAAAACTTGTACAAACCTCATTGAGACACTTATAAGAACTCATGGTGCCTGAAACTTGGTTTAGAGTTCTAGAAACCACGTTGTAAGATGTTTCATAAGTTCGTCAAATTAGTACAAAGCTCATTGAGACTCTTATAAGCACTCATGTTGCATGACACTTCGTTTAGAGTCTTAGAAACCGCGTTGTTAGATTTTTTCATAAGTTCGTCAAACTTGTACAAAGCTCATTGAGTCACTTATAAGCACTCAAGTTGCATAAAACTTGGTTTAGAGTCCTAGAAACGCGTGGTTAGATGTTTCATCCTTTCGTCAAACTTGTACAAAGCTCATTGAAACACTTATAAGCACTCATGTTGCATAAAACTTGGTTTAGAGTCCTAGCAACCACATTGTTAGACGTTTCAAAAGTTCGTCAAATTTGTACAAAGCTCATTGAGACACTTTATAAGCACTCGTGTTACATGAAACTTGGTTTAGAGTACTAGAAACCGCGTTGTAAGATGTTTCATAAGTTCGTCAAACTAGTACAAAGCTCATTGAGACACTTATAAGCACTCATGTTGCATGAAACTTCATTTAGAGTCCTAGAAACCGCGTTGTTAGATGTTTCATAAGTTCGCCAAACTTGTACAAAGCTCATTGAGACCCTTATAAGCACTCATGTTCCATGAAACTTAGTTTAGAGTCCTAGAAACCGCGTTGTTAGATGTTTCATAATTTCGTTGAACTTGTACAAAGCTCATTGAGACACTTATAAGCACTCATGTTGCATGAAACTTGGTTTAGAGTACTAGAAACCGCGTTGTTAGATGTTTGATAAGTTCGTCGAACTAGTACAAAGCTCATTGAGACACTTATAAGCACTCATGTTGCATGAAACTTGGTTTAGAGCCCTAGAAACGAGTTGTTAGATGTTTCTTAAGTTCGTCAATCTTGTACAAAGCTCATTGAGACACTTATAAGACCTCATGTTGCCTGAAACTTGGTTTAGAGTTCTAGAAACCACGTTGCAAGATGTTTCATAAGTTCGTCAAACTAGTACAAAGCTCATTGAGAAACTTATAAGCACTCATGTTGCATGCCACTTCGTTTAGAGTCTTAGAAACCGCTCTGTTAGATATTTCATAAGTTCGTCAAACTTGTACAAAGCTCATTGAGAAACTTATAAGCACTAATGTTGCATAAAACTTGGTTTAGAGTCCTAGAAACGTGTTGTTAGATGTTTCATAAGTTCGTCAAACTTGAACAAAGCTCATTGAGACACTTATAAGAACTCATGTTGAAAAAACTTAGTTTAGAGTCCTACAAACCGCGTTGTTAGATGTTTCATAAGTTCGTCAAACTAGTACAAAGCTCATTAATACACTTATAAGTACTCATGTGGCATGAAACTTAGTTTAGAGTCCTAGAAACCGCGTTGTTAGATGTTTCATAAGTTCGTCGAACTTGTACAAAGCTCATTGAGACACTTTTAAGCACTCATGTTGCATGAAACTTGGTTTAGAGTCCTAGAAACCGCGTTGTAAGATGTTTCATAAGTTCGTCAAACTATTACAAAGCTCATTGAGACACTTATAAGCACTCATGTTGCATGACACTTCGTTTAGAATCTTAGAAACCGCGTTGTTAGATGTTTAATAAGTTCGTAAAACTAGTACAAAGCTCATTGAGACACTTATAAGCACTCATGTTGCATGACACTTCGTTTAGAGTCTTAGAAACCGCGTTGTTAGATGTATCATAAGTTCGTCAAACTTGTACAAAACTCATTGAGACACTTATAAGCACTCATGTTGCATGAAACTTGGTTTAGAGCCCTAGAAACGAGTTGGTAGATGTTTCTTAAGTTCGTCAAACTTGTACAAAGCTCATTGAGACACTTATAAGCACTCATGTTGCATGAAACTTGGTTTAGAGTCTTAGAAATCGCGTTGTTAGATGTTTCATAAGTTTGTCGAACTTGTACAAAGCTCATTGAGACACTTATAAGCACTCATGTTGCATGAAACTTGGTTTAGAGTCCTAGAAAACGCGTTGTAAGATGTTTCATAAGTTCGTCAAACTAGTACAAAGCTCATTGAGACACTTATAAGCATTCATGTTGCATGACACTTCGTTTAGAGTCTTAGAAACCGCGTTGTTAGATGTTTCATAAGTTCGTCAAACTTGTACAAAACTCATTGAGACACTTATAAGCACTCATGTTGCATGAAACTTGGTTTACAGCCCTAGAAACGAGTTGTTAGATGTTTCTTAAGTTCGTCAAACTTGTACAAAGCTCATTGAGACACTTATAAGCACTCATGTTGCATGAAATTTGGTTTAGAGTCCTAGAAACGAGTTGTTAGATGTTTCATAAGTTCGTCAAACTTGTACAAAGCTCATTGAGACACTTATAAGCACTCATGTTGTATGCCACTTCGTTTAGAGTCTTAGAAACCGCTTTGTTAGATGTTTCATAAGTTCGTCAAACTTGTACAAAGCTCATTGAGACACTTATAAGCACTAATGTTGCATAAAACTTGGTTTAGAGTCCTAGAAACGCGTTGTTAGATGTTTCATAAGTTCGTCAAACTTGAACAAAGCTCATTGAGACACTTATAAGAACTCATGTTGAAAGAAACTTAGTGTAGAGTCCTACAAACCGCGTTGTTAGATGTTTCATAAGTTCGTCAAACCAGTACAAAGTTCATTAATACACTTATAAGTACTCATGTTGCATGAAACTTAGTTTAGAGTCCTAGAAACCGCGTTGTTAGATGTTTCATAAGTTCGGCGAACTTGTACAAAGCTCATTGAGACACTTTTAAGCACTCATGTTGCATGAAACTTGGTTTAGAGTACTAGAAACCGCGTTGTAAGATGTTTCATAAGTTCGTCGAACTAGTACAAAGCTCATTGAGACACTTATAAGCACTCATGTTGCATGACACTTCGTTTAGAGTCTTAGAAACCGCGTTGTTAGATGTTGCATAAGTTCGTCAAACTTGTACAAAACTCATTGAGACACTTATAAGCACTCATGTTGCATGAAACTTGGTTTAGAGCCCTAGAAACGAGTTGGTAGATGTTTCTTAAGTTCGTCAAACTTGTACAAAGCTCATTGAGACACTTATAAGCACTCATGTTGCATGAAACTTGGTTTAGAGTCCTAGAAATCGCGTTGTTAGATATTTCATAAGTTTGTCGAACTTGTACAAAGCTCATTGAGACACTTATAAGCACTCATGTTGCATGAAACTTGGTTTAGAGTCCTAGAAAACGCGTTGTAAGATGTTTCATAAGTTCGTCAAACTAGTACAAAGCTCATTGAGACACTTATAAGCATTCATGTTGCATGACACTTCGTTTAGAGTCTTAGAAACCGCGTTGTTAGATGTTTCATAAGTTCGTCAAACTTGTACAAAACTCATTGAGACACTTATAAGCACTCATGTTGCATGAAACTTGGTTTAGAGCCCTAGAAACGAGTTGTTAGATGTTTCTTAAGTTCGTCAAACTTGTACAAAGCTCATTGAGACACTTATAAGCACTCATGTTGCATGAAACTTGGTTTAATTTAGAGTCCTAGAAACGAGTTGTTAGATGTTTCATAAGTTCGTCAAACTTGTACAAAGCTCATTGAGACACTTATAAGCACTCATGTTGCATGCCACTTCGTTTAGAGTCTTAGAAACCGCTTTGTTAGATGTTTCATAAGTTCGTCAAACTTGTACAAAGCTCATTGAGACACATATAAGCACTAATGTTGCATAAAACTTGGTTTAGAGTCCTAGAAACGCGTTGTTAGATGTTTCATAAGTTCGTCAAACTTGAACAAAGCTCATTGAGACACTTATAAAAACTTATGTTGAAAGAAACTTAGTTTAGAGTCCTACAAACCGCGTTGTTAGATGTTTCATAAGTTCGTCAAACTAGTACAAAATTCATTAATACACTTATAAGTACTCATGTTGCATGAAACTTAGTTTAGAGTCCTAGAAACCGCGTTGTTAGATGTTTCATAAGTTCGTCGAACTTGTACAAAGCTCATTGAGACACTTTTAAGCACTCATGTTGCATGCCACTTCGTTTAGAGTCTTAGAAACAGCTTTGTTAGATGTTTCATAAGTTCGTCAAACTTGTACAAAGCTCATTGAGACACTTATAAGACTAATGTTGCATAAAACTTGGTTTAGAGTCCTAGAAACGCGTTGTTAGATGTTTCATAAGTTCGTCAAACTTGAACAAAGCTCATTGAGACACTTATAAGAACTCATGTTGAAAGAAACTTAGTTTAGAGTCCTACAAACCGCGTTGTTAGATGTTTCATAAGTTCGTCAAACTAGTACAAAGCTCATTAATACACTTATAAGTACTCATGTTGCATGAAACTTAGTTTAGAGTCCTAGAAACCGCGTTGTTAGATGTTTCATAAGTTCGGCGAACTTGTACAAAGCTCATTGAGACACTTTTAAGCACTCATGTTGCACGAAACTTGGTTTAGAGTCCTAGAAACCGCGTTGTAAGATGTTTCATAAGTTCGTCGAACTAGTACAAAGCTCATTGAGACACTTATAAGCACTCATGTTGCATGACACTTCGTTTAGAGTCTTAGAAACCGCGTTGTTAGATGTTTCATAAGTTCGTCAAACTTTTACAAAATTCATTGAGACACTTATAAGCACTCATGTTGCATGAAACTTGGTTTAGAGCCCTAGAAACGAGTTGTTAGATGTTTCTTAAGTTCGTCAAACTTGTACAAAGCTCATTGAGACACTTATAAGCACTCATGTTGCATGAAACTTGGTTTAGAGACCTAGAAACGAGTTGTTAGATGTTTCATAAGTTCGTCAAACTTCTACAAAGCTCATTGAGACACTTATAAGCACTCATGTTGCATGCCACTTCGTTTAGAGTCTTAGAAACCGCTTTGTTAGATGTTTCATAAGTTCGTCAAACTTGTACAAAGCTCATTGAGACACTTATAAGACTAATGTTGCATAAAACTTGGTTTAGAGTCCTAGAAACGCGTTGTTAGATGTTTCATAAGTTCGTCAAACTTGAACAAAGCTCATTGAGACACTTATAAGAACTCATGTTGAAAGAAACTTAGTTTAGAGTCCTACAAACTGCGTTGTTAGATGTTTCATAAGTTCGTCAAACTAGTACAAAGCTCATTAATACACTTATAAGTACTCATGTTGCATGAAACTTAGTTTAGAGTCCTAGAAACCGCGTTGTTAGATGTTTCATAAGTTCGTCGAACTTGTACAAAGCTCATTGAGACACTTTTAAGCACTCATGTTGCATGAAACTTGGTTTAGAGTCCTAGAAACCGCGTTGTAAGATGTTTCATAAGTTCGTCAAACTAGTACAAAGCTCATTGAGACACTTATAAGCACTCATGTTGCATGGCACTTCGTTTAGAGTCTTAGAAACCGCGTTGTTAGATGTTTCATAAGTTCGTAAAAGTAGTACAAAGTGTTGAGACTAATGGTAACCCATAAGGGCATTATGTCAAAACATATGAAGATGACAAGATGTGGAGTATCGACCAAAGGTATCGGTCAAGAAGGTGACCGATACAAAGTGGAGGCAAGACCTATATTGGTGAGGATAAGTATCGACCAAAGGTATCGGTCAAGAAGGTGACCGATACAAAGTGGCGAGACCTATATCGGTAAGGTATATCGGCCACACTTGGCCGATATATTCAAACGGTGTCCTCCCAACGGTCGGATCGGGCTCATATCGGGGGAAGCATATCGGCCACACTTGGCCGATACATTTGAACAAATAGAGCCGTTAGACTCTCTTCCTCATCTCTAAACGGCTATATGCCATTCTCATCTCTATATAAGCTTTGTAATCGATATTGTAAACATTAAGGAGGTATATCCTCTCTTCTACATTAATACAAAACTCTCTTTATACATTATTCTCTCTTAATCTCTTAATCTCTCACTAAACTCTCCACACAAACTCTCACGGATTCTCCCAATACTCTTCGAGCCTCACAAGCTCATGATTCTCTCATCCTTATACTCGAATTCCAACATGGTATCGGAGCGAAGCTCTTGAGACCCATAGGTAAGTCGCTTCCGCTATTCTCCTCTCTTTAATTTGCTTATAAACACAAGGATCTAGGGGAGAAGAGGAATGACCAAGATCCGCTTGATTAGAGCACTAAGATCTTGGTGAATCAATTCTCCTCTTAGGAAGTGAACCATGATCTCTTTGTCTCTTAATGAGTAAAGAGACATGTTGTATTGAGACTAATGGTTAACCCAAAAAGGGCATTAGGTCGAAATACCAAAGAGGCTTGTGCAACAAGGCTAAGACAAGAAGGGTTATGAGTTAAGAGTATAAGGAAGCAACACGGTTACCCTTAATATGGTAACGGTTACAAAGAGGAGATCAAGACAAGAAGGTTTGAAGAAGGAATCATGTTGAAAGGAGCTAACCATTGAGAGATATAGTCATTACAAGACTATAGGCACAAACCGGAAGCAAGACCGAGACGGATAGCGACAGGTGCAGAATTGGAAGGCTTTACACAAAACCAAATGTGGTCTTGGATAGTGACTAGTCACAGCCTTGTCTCCTACACGCCACCCAAGCCTTGGTTTGAATTCAAATTAAGTCAAGACCCAAGGCTTTCTCTCTCTCTCTCCCTTATACCTAATAGGCTACAAGCCATTGTTATCCTCTATAAATACCTTGTGGTCGACATTGTAATCTCTAAGGAGCTTCAAGCTCTCTTCTCCAATACAAAATAATACTCTCTCTTGTTCTTGTTCTTATTCTATCTAGAACCGAAATCTCCCACACACACATACTACACACTAATCTCTCAAGGACCAAGCTAATAGCTTTGCTCCTAATCTCTCATTCTCCTAATCTCCCAAACACTTATTCTCTACAATCTCTTCTATACTCTCTTAAATTCCAACATGGTATCAGAGCATATGCTCCTCTCCTTTAGTTTTAATTCCGCACCCTCTTATTTCTTCTTATAAACACAAAGATCTAGAGGAGGAAAAGAATGACCAAGATCCATGTGGTAAAACACTTAAGGTCTTGGTGAATCAATGCTCCTCTTAGGAAGAGAACCATGACCTCTTTCTCTCTTAAATGAGTGAAGAGACATGTTGAATCCAAGTTCCTTTCAAGAACAATCCAATCAAAACCGAATCATGGTGAGCATAGATTAAAATCTAGCTACATGATGTTTTTGGTTGTGTTGTTCTTTAAGATCTTTGTCTAGGCCGAAAGTTAGAGATTGAGAACCATGGATTTCTTACTTATATGAGTTTAAGGAACCTTGATGAATCCAAGAATCTTCTAACTTAGGCACTTAGGCTATGAACAAGTATCCAAAGCATCAAAGCTTGGAACTTGTGAGCTAAAAGAGTAAGAGATCCTTGTGTATTGTCTCTTTTGAGAACAATAACATGTTGAATCCAAACTCCCTTCTTTATCATATAGTATAGATTCATAGATCTTGGTAAAACCTTTCTAAGAACACATTAATCATAATCGGTTCATGGAAAGATTGGATCTTTAAGATCTAGCTACATGTTTAAAAACAAGGTTATGATTATGTTGTATCTTTAAAAGTCTATGGATGGCTGAAAGTTAAAGATAGAGAACCATGGATTCCTCACTCTTGTGAGTATAAAGGAACCTTGATGAATCCAAGTATCATTTAACTTTGGCATTAGGCAAGGACCAAGATATCAAAGCTCAAAGCTTGAATCTTGAGAGCTAAAAGGGTAAGTGAACCTTGGTGTTTTTCTTATAAGGCAAAAACAACTTGTTGAATCCAAAACTCTTTCCTTTTGTTTTATGCTTTAAACAAGACCTTTGGAAAGTGAACCATGATCCGCTTAACTCTTAGTGAGTAAAGGACATGTTGAATCCAATTTCCTTGGTAAGAACAAGACAATCAAAATACAATCATTGTTAGCATAAATCAACAAGATCTAGCTACATGATAGTTTTGGTTGTATTGTTCTTTAAGGTCATTGTCTAACCCAAGACTAATGGATGAGAATCATGGCTTCTAAAAGAGCATTTGATGAATCCCATACCACAAAGTTTCGGTTTAAAAGCATGTTTTGAGCATATGATGTTTTTCAAAAGTTTTAAAGAACATATGCTCATTTGGTCCGAAATTTAAATCTCCAAGACGATGAAGATGAGTAGTGGCGGTTGTGTAAGTGGAAACACAAGAGGGAGATAAATAGATTAGTAGTTAATCTTGAGTCCTAAAGATCTTTAGATCATTAAGGAATCGGTTGTAAACTCTATACTCTTTATCCTCTTCATACCCCACTATAATATCCAAGTCTTGTCTCTTGCTAAAGTCTTAAATCACTAGTCTTTGTTTAGTGAAGTGATTTGAGACTTGGGAAGTGAACCGAGCTTATTAAGTGTTATGAACACCAAGAGCTTGATGAATCCTTCAAAACCTCGGCTAACATAAGTTTAAAAGAGATCCATGACTACTTAAAAGGTGATACTTTAAAGGTCATGATGAATCCAATTTTGGACTTATGGGGAAATGATTCATTACTTTAACATCTACATAAGATAAAATTGGAATGATGATCTATGTTTTATGTCATAAACCGCCTATAGGCATCTAAGTTTATGATACAAGATGAGTAACTAGCTATGAAAGCATTCAAGTTACAATGAATCTTGTTTGTGTGTTTCTAAGATCATGGTCCGCCTTTGTGCTCTTAAGACCATGGTCCCTTTAAAGTCTAAATGGCAAGGAGCCATATTCAAAACTCTCTTGTGGCTAATCCTTACTTATGTGTAGGTAATAAACAATGGAGAATCCTTATAAGGGAAGCCATAAACTCTATGATAGACTAATCGGTTAAGATGCTCTAAAGAGTACAATGACTTCTCCTTACGACCATCTATCCAAGGAACTATAAAAAGGGCCATTTCTAAAACTCTTTACTCTCTTTACTTATATTGTTAGATACTAATTTAAGTAATCCTTTTGCTTCATTATAAATATATATGCCTTAGATCATTAGTTAAAGTGGATTGTCAATTTCAAAACTATAAGACTAAAACTAGAACTTGTCAAGATGCATAATACTCTCGGATTTATTAAAAAGGCTTAGGGAACATATTGAACTAATGTCTTAAATCCTCCCATGTATTCTTGCTTGTACTTGTGAATGGTTGATCAATAGTTTGTGAAATGTTAAGAGTTATTATCTTGTGCCGGTTAGTCATGAAACTAAATAAATTTTGTCTTTGGTATGATGTAGGATCATCATTTCTAAAGACTAAAAGAGATCATCATGAAAGACCCTAAGCATAAAGAGATGACAAAGAAGTGCTAAAGAGAAAAGAAGTAAAGAGAAGAATGAAAGAACCATGAATGGTGTCCAAAAGGAAAAGATGAGAAACCTCTTTCTCAAAGAAGCTTGTGAAGAACAAAGCCGAGAAAGGAGGAGAGTTCATTTACTTCCATGATTAATCAAGATGGGGGGAGAAGAAGTGTTAGAACACACATCTCATCATGATCAAATGGAAGCCAATCACTATCATCATTGTGGCCAAAAGCATCTAGCAAAGAGCTAAAGCCATCAAGTTACATCTCGGCCAAGTATTCACAAGACAAAGCCGAGGCAACCCATTAATCTTCGGTCAAGTCCTTAACAAGACAAAGACCATCATCAACCGGTCAAGTCCTTGGCAAAGACAAAGACCATCTCTTGACCAAAGTCCCTAGCAAAGGCAAGGTCACCAATCATTGTTACATCTCGGCCAAGTATTCACAAGACAAAGCCGAGTCAATCCACCTAATATTCGGTCAAGTCCCTAGCAAAGACAAAGACCATCACTTGACCAAAGTCCGTAGCAAAGACAAGGTCACCATTCTCCGGTTAAAGCATCTCCCAAGACGCCAAACCAATTCACTCTCGGCCAAATCCTTACAAAGGAGAAGGCCAAACCATCTTATCATCATCGTTCGGTCAAGCCTCTACAAGAAGCAAGACCTTCATCATCATCAACACTAGGCTCGGCCAAGTACATGGCAAAGACTAAACCGAGCCATTCATGTCCTAGAAAGAGACCGATGAATCAACATGACCAATCGGCTCTACTCACTATCGGCCAAAGCAACTACCAATTGCAAGGCCTAATCTTGTTTCTCGGCTTATGCATCTATCAATAGATAAGCCAAAATACTCCGACAAATCCTTGTTCCAACCGCACAAAGAAGAAA
Organism: Cochlearia excelsa; assembly: GCA_963556525.1. Classification (NCBI taxonomy): domain Eukaryota; kingdom Viridiplantae; phylum Streptophyta; class Magnoliopsida; order Brassicales; family Brassicaceae; genus Cochlearia; species Cochlearia excelsa. Next base: position 27,880,860 of record OY748327.1, on the reverse strand, counting down.
GCAAAGACTTCAAGAAGAAGCCAAAGCTCAAAACCTAGATGCGGCTACAAGGACAAGTCATTCCACTACGAACTAAAGGATGTCCCTAATCCCTCTCTTAGCTTCTTATTTAGAATCATAAAACTAGAACTAATTCGAATAATCATGCTTAATCTAAAGTCTAAATTCACTTGAATCTTTGAAGGTTCAAAGGAGTAAGAGACCAAAGATAAGAAGGAAGTTCAAAGAAGAAGCAAAGAGAAGGAAAGGGAGTCATCATGTTCATGTTCGGCTCAAAGTCTCACATCAAAGTTTGTGAAGAACAAACCGTGAAGACCAAATCAAGAATCAAAGAACTCACCACCAAGACAAGAGAAGTGCTGAGTATCCAAGAAACCACAAAGAAGAACACGGCAAAGGCAAGATCAAGACCGGTTCTATCTTTGGGGGAGCTCCGGCCAAGTCAAGAAGACTTATGGCCTAGATGATCAAGACCCCTCATTGAACTAACTTACACTCTTTTTCCTTCGGTGAGGTTTTTCCCATGTGGTTTACTCACCAAGGTTTTAATGAGGTTTGTTGGTCAATGTCCAATCTTAGCGTTCCACAATGCTAAGCTTGAGGGGGAGTATTGAGACTAATGGTTAACCCAAAAAGGGCATTAGGTCGAAATACCAAAGAGGCTTGTGCAACAAGGCTAAGACAAGAAGGGTTATGAGTTAAGAGTATAAGGAAGCAACACGGTTACCCTTAATATGGTAACGGTTACAAAGAGGAGATCAAGACAAGAAGGTTTGAAGAAGGAATCATGTTGAAAGGAGCTAACCATTGAGAGATATAGTCATTACAAGACTATAGGCACAAACCGGAAGCAAGACCGAGACGGATAGCGACAGGTGCGAGAATTGGAAGGCTTTACACAAAACCAAATGTGGTCTTGGATAGTGACTAGTCACAGCCTTGTCTCCTACACGCCACCCAAGCCTTGGTTTGAATTCAAATTAAGTCAAGACCCAAGGCTTTCTCTCTCTCTCTCCCTTATACCTAATAGGCTACAAGCCATTGTTATCCTCTATAAATACCTTGTGGTCGACATTGTAATCTCTAAGGAGCTTCAAGCTCTCTTCTCCAATACAAAATAATACTCTCTCTTGTTCTTGTTCTTATTCTATCTAGAACCGAAATCTCCCACACACACATACTACACACTAATCTCTCAAGGACCAAGCTAATAGCTTTGCTCCTAATCTCTCATTCTCCTAATCTCCCAAACACTTATTCTCTACAATCTCTTCTATACTCTCTTAAATTCCAACAGAATCCAAGCTCCTTTCAAGAACAATTCAATCAAAACCGAATCATAGTGAGCATAAATCAATGGATTTAGCTCCATGATGTTTTTGGTTGAGTTGTTCTTAAAGATCCTTGTTAGGCCGAAAGTTAGTGGATGAGAATCATTGTTCCCTCACTCTTATGAGTTCAAAAGGGACATTGATGAATCCAAATAGCCTAGGCATATAAGCAATGAACAAGTATTCAAAGCATCAAAGCTTGAAACTTGGGAGCTAAAAGAGTTAGAGAACCTTGTTATTGTCTCCTTTAAGAACAAATAACTCGTTGAATCCAACACTCTATAGTTTCTTTTAGCCAAAAGCATAGAGGATGAGAACCATGGATTCCCCACTCTTATGAGTCCAAAGGGAACCATGTTGAATCCAAGACCATCTAAGCTTAGGCGTTGTTTTGGAAGCCGAAAGCATAGAGGATGAGAACCATGGATTCCCCACTCTTATGAGTCCAAAGGGAACCATGTTGAGATCCAAGGCCATCTAAGCTTAGGCACTTTTAGAAGCCGAAAGCAAAGAGGATGAGAACCATGGATTCCCCACTCTTATGACTCCAAAGGGAACCATGTTGAGATCCATATCGGACTTTGCTTAGGCATGTTTAGACTATGAACAAGTATTCAAGAACAAAACTTGAAACTTGCGAGTCAAAAAGGGTTTGTGAACCTTGTGTGCTCACTCTTAGGAGTCCAAAGCCACTTGATGAATCCAAAACTCTTTCCTTTTATGCTTCAAACAAGACCTTTGGAAAGTGAACCATGATCCGCCTAACTCTTAGTGAGTAAAGGACATGTTGAATCCAATTTCCTTGGTAAGTACAAGACAATCAAAACACAATCATTGTTAGCATAAATCAACAAGGTTTAGCTACATGATAGTTTTGGTTGTATTGTTCTTTAAGGTCCTTGTCTAACCCAAGACTAATGGATGAGAACCATGGCTTCTAAAAGAACCATGATGAATCCAATACCATGAAAGTTTCGGTTTAAAAGCATGTTCTTGGTCCAAATTTAAGATCTAGGATACAAGGTTCACTTATGTCTTTGTCCAAGACCAAACCACTAGTCCTTGTTTGGTGAAGTGGTTTGAATCTTGGTGAAAGGCTAAGTGAATTTCAAACCTTGGTTAATCCAAAAGATCTTCGGTTTAATCAAAAGGGTAAGGTACCAAGACCCGCTTGTGATAAAGCTCTTAAGGTCTATGGTATCCAAAACTCTCTTAGAGGGAAGAGAACCAAGCCTCCATAAGTGTTAATAAAACACCGAGAGCTTGATGAATCCTTCATAACCTCGGCTAACATGAGTCTATAAAGAGATCCATGACCATTTGAAAGGTGATACTTTAAAGGGTCATGATGAATCCATCTTTAGACTCATGGGGAAATGATTCACTACATTAACATCTATATAAGGTGAAGATGGAGTGATGATCTATGTTTTAAGATCATGGTCCGCCATTGTGCACAAAAGACCATGGTCCCTTGTTGCTAACTTGAATCTATGTGTAGGTAAAGAAGCAAACAAGAGAATTTCTCAATGACCATCATCTCAAGGAACCAAACCAAAAAGGGCCAATTCTAAAACCTTAACTATCTATAATTGTCTATAATTGTTATTTGCTTTGAACCTCTCGGATTAATTGTGTGCAAACCATGGAAACTAGAACTAGACCTTGAACTTGTGGTAGGATACATATATACTCGAGCTTAGTCAAATGTCTTAGGGAATTTATTGATCTAAGGCTTAAGCTCTCCTTGTTTTTCCTCCCTTGTACTTGGTTCTAGTAGTTAAGTGGTTTGTATTTCAAGTATGTCACTAACATTGCCGATTACCATTGTTATTAAACTCCCTTTGATCTTTGTGATGATGTAGGATCATCATCTCTAAAAGTCAAGCAAGGAATCAACAATGAGAATCCCTAGGCATTGCTATGTGACTAGAAAATGTGAAAATAAAAGAGGAGGTAAAGGGTAATAGAAGTGCAAAGGAAGGTTTCCAAAGAGAAGATGAGAACCCTTTCTCACCAAGCTTGTGAAGAACAAAGCCGAGAAAGGAACCAAACAATCAAGGGATTACTCCATCTTGATCATAAGGGGGAAAAGAAAGTGTTAAATCACATATCTTCCTTCATGATCAATTTGGAGAATCACTCAAAGCGGCTAAAGCATCTTCACCAAAAGTGCAAGGCCTAATCTTGTTACTCGGCTTATGCATCTATCAAGAGATAAGCCAAAATACTCCGACAAATCCTTGTTCCAACCGCACAAAGAAGAAAGCAAGACTTCAAGAAGAAGCCAAAGCTCAAACCTAGATGCGACTACAAGGACAAGTCATTCCTCTACAAACTAAAGGCTGTCCCTTAACACTCTCTCTTTATTATGATCCGTATTCTCATAAGAACTAGAGCCGCATCACATAATCTTGCTTAGTTCTTGATGAATCTAATAATTGCCCTTGTTAAAAGTTGTTTAGTCTATTAGGCCTAAATAAAATCATTTGAAATTTGTTAAAGAACTTAGGTTTAAATAACAAAATTACTCATTGGTTTATTAGTTGCATCTAGACTTAAGCTTCTTATGTGCATTTCTATCTAAGCGTATCAAGTTAACCCTTTCACTAAGCTTTACACCTTTCTTGAATCCTTTGAAGGTTAAAAGAAGTGAGAGCCAAGTGATCATTCTCGGTTGCTTGAATGACAAGAAGAATGCCATCAAGGAAAAATCAAGAGAAGAAAGGAGGAAGCCATGAGTGTTCGGTCAAAATCCACACCCAAGCTTGTGAAGAACAAAGCCGTGGAAAGGAATCAAATCAAAGTCTCACACCAAAGTTTGTGAAGAACAAACCGTGAAGACCAAATCAAGTATCCAAAGAACCCTCATTGAAGAACGCGGCAAAGTCAAGAAGATCAAACCGGCTCTATCTTAAGGGGGAGTTTCGGCCAAGTCAAGAAGATAAAGGCCAAGATTAAGAAGACCCCTATTGCAAAGACTTACACTCTTTTTCCTAAACGCGGTTTTATCCCAAGTGGTTTTCCCGTTTAAGGGTTTTTTTAATGAGGTTTGTCTAAGCGATGTCCAATCTTAGCCATTTCATTAGGCTAAGCTTGAGGGGGAGTGTTGAGACTAATGGTAACCCATAAGGGCATTATGTCAAAACATATGAAGATGACAAGATGTGGAGTATCGACCAAAGGTATCGGTCAAGAAGGTGACCGATACAAAGTGGAGGCAAGACCTATATTGGTGAGGATAAGTATCGACCAAAGGTATCGGTCAAGAAGGTGACCGATACAAAGTGGCGAGACCTATATCGGTAAGGTATATCGGCCACACTTGGCCGATATATTCAAACGGTGTCCTCCCAACGGTCGGATCGGGCTCATATCGGGGGAAGCATATCGGCCACACTTGGCCGATACATTTGAACAAATAGAGCCGTTAGACTCTCTTCCTCATCTCTAAACGGCTATATGCCATTCTCATCTCTATATAAGCTTTGTAATCGATATTGTAAACATTAAGGAGGTATATCCTCTCTTCTACATTAATACAAAACTCTCTTTATACATTATTCTCTCTTAATCTCTTAATCTCTCACTAAACTCTCCACACAAACTCTCACGGATTCTCCCAATACTCTTCGAGCCTCACAAGCTCATGATTCTCTCATCCTTATACTCGAATTCCAACACAAAGCACATTGAGACACTTATAAGCACTCATGTTGCATGAAACTTAGTTTAGAGTCCTAGAAATTGCGTTGTTAGATGTTTCATAAGTTTGTCGAACTTGTACAAAGCTCATTGAGACACTTATAAGCACTCATGTTGCATGAAACTTGGTTTAGAGTCCTAGAAAACGCGTTGTAAGATGTTTCATAAGTTCGTCAAACTAGTACAAAGCTCATTGAGACACATATAAGTACTCTTGTTGCATGACACTTCGTTTAGAGTCTTAGAAACCGCGTTGTTAGATGTTTCATAAGTTCGTCAAACTTGTACAAAGCTCATTGAGACACTTATAAGCACTCATGTTGCATAAAACTTGGTTTAAAGTCCTAAAAACGCGTTGTTAGATGTTTCATAAGTTCGTCAAACTTGTATAAAGCTCATTGAAACACTTATAAACACTCATGTTGCATAAAACTTGGTTTAGAGTCCTAGCAACCACATTGTTAGACGTTTCATAAGTTCGTCAAACTTGTACAAAGCTGATTGAGAAACTTATAAGCACTCATGTTTCATGAAACTTGGTTTAGAGTCCTAGAAACGCGTTGTTAGATGTTTCATTAGTTCGTCAAACTTGTACAAAGCTCATTGGGACACTTATAAGAACTCATGTTGAAAGAAACTTGGTTTAGAGTCCTAGAAACCGCGTTGTTAGATGTTTCATAAGTTCGTCAAACTAGTACAAAGCTCATTGAGACACTTGTAAGCACTCATGTTGCATGAAACTTAGTTTAGACTCCTAGAAACGACATTGTTAGATGTTTCATAAGTTCGTCACACTTGTACAAAGCTCATTGAGACACTTATAAGCACTCATATTGTTGCATGAAACTTGGTTTAGAGTCCTAGAAACCGCGTTGTAAGATGTTTCATAAATTTGTCGAACTAGTACAAAGCTCATTGAGACACTTATAAGTACTCATGTTGCATGACACTTCGTTTAGAGTCTTACAAACCGCGTTGTTAGATGTTTCATAAGTTCGTCAAATTTTTACAAAGCTCATTGAGACACTTATAAGCACTCATGTTGCATAAAACTTGGTTTAGAGTCCTAAAAACGCGTTGTTAGATGTTTCATAAGTTCGTCAAACTTGTATAAAGCTCATTGAAACACTTATAAGCACTCATGTTGCATAAAACTTGGTTTAGAGTCCTAGCAACCACATTGTTAGACGTTTCATAAGTTCGTCAAACTTGTACAAAGCTGATTGAGAAACTTATAAGCACTCATGTTGCATTAAACTTGGTTTAGAGTCCTAGAAACGCGTTGTGAGATGTTTCATTAGTTCGTCAAACTTGTACAAAGCTTATTGAGACACTTATAAGAACTCATGTTGAAAGAAACTTGGTTTAGAGTCCTAGAAACCGTGTTGTTAGATGTTTCATAAGTTCGTCAAAGTAGTACAAAGCTCATTGAGACACTTATAAGTACTCATGTTGTATGAAACTTAGTTTAGATTCCTAGAGACCGAGTTGTTAGATGTTTCATAAGTTCGTAAAACTTGTACAAAGCCCATTGAGACACTTATAAGAACTCATGTTGCCTGAAACTTGGTTTAGAGTTCTAGAAACCACGTTGTAAGATGTTTCATAAGTTCGTCAAACTAGTACAAAGCTCATTGAGACACTTATAAGCACTCATGTTGCATGACACTTCGTTTAGAGTCTTAGAAACCGCGTTGTTAGATGTTTCATAAGTTCGTCAAACTTGTACAAAGCTCATTGAGACCCTTATAAGCACTCATGTTCCATAAAACTTAGTTTAGAGTACTAGAAACCGCGTTGTTAGATGTTTCATAAGTTCGTTGAACTTGTACAAAGCTCATTGAGACACTTCTAAGCACTCATGTTGCATGAAACTTGGTTTAGAGTCCTAGAAACCGCGTTGTTAGATGTTTCATAAGTTCGTCGAACTAGTACAAAGCTCATTGAGACACTTATAAGCACTCATGTTGCATGAAACTTGGTTTAGAGCCCTAGAAACGAGTTGTTAGATGTTTCTTAAGGTCGTCAATCTTGTACAAAGCTCATTGAGACACTTATAAGCACTCATGTTGCATGAAACTTGGTTTAGAGTCCTAGAAACGAGTTGTTAGATGTTTCATAACTTCGTCAAACTAGTACAAAGCTCATTGAGACACTTATAAGCACTCATGTTGCATGCCACTTCGTTTAGAGTCTTAGAAACCGCTTTGTTAGATGTTTCATAAGTTCGTCAAACTTGTACAAAGCTCATTGAGAAACTTATAAGCACTAATGTTGCATAAAACTTGGTTTACAGTCATAGAAACGCGTTGTTAGATGTTTCATAAGTTCGTCAAACTTGAACAAAGCTCATTGAGACACTTATAAGAACTCATGTTGAAAGAAACTTAGTTTAGAGTCCTACAAACCGCGTTGTTAGATGTTTCATAAGTTCGTCAAACTAGTACAAAGCTCATTAATACACTTATAAGTACTCATGTTGCATGAAACTTAGTTTAGAGTCCTAGAAACCGCGTTGTTAGATGTTTCATAAGTTTGTCGAACTTGTACAAAGCTCATTGAGACACTTTTAAGCACTCATGTTGCATGAAAATTGGTTTAGAGTCCTAGAAACCGCGTTGTAAGATGTTTGATAAGTTCGTCAAACTAGTACAAAGTTCATTGAGACACTTATAAGTACTCATGTTGCATGACACTTGGTTTAGAGTCCTAGAAACCGCGTTGTAAGATGTTTCATAACTTCGTCAAACTAGTACAAAGCTCATTGAGACACTTATAAGCACTCATGTTGCATGACACTTCGTTTAGTCTTAGAAACCGCGTTGTTAGATGTTTCATAAGCTCGTAAAACTATTACAAAGCTCATTGAGACAATTATAAGCACTCATGTTGCATGACACTTGGTTTAGAGTCCTAGAAACCGCGTTGTAAGATGTTTCATAACTTCGTCAAACTAGTACAAAGCTCATTGAGACACTTATAAGCACTCATGTTGCATGACACTTCGTTTAGTCTTAGAAACCGCGTTGTTAGATGTTTCATAAGCTCGTAAAACTATTACAAAGCTCATTGAGACAATTATAAGCACTCATGTTGCATGACACTTCGTTTAGAGTCTTAGAAACCGCGTTGTTAGATGTTTCATAAGTTCGTCAAACTTGTACAAAACTCATTGAGACACTTATAAGCACTCATGTTGCATGAAACTTGGTTTAGAGCCCTAGAAACGAGTTGTTAGATGTTTCTTAAGTTCGTCAAACTTGTACAAAGCTCATTGAGACACTTATAAGCACTCATGTTGCATGAAACTTGGTTTAGAGTCCTAGAAACGAGTTGTTAGATGTTTCATAAGTTTGCCAAACTTGTACAAAGCTCATTGAGACACTTATAAGCACTCATGTTGCATGCCACTTCGTTTAGAGTCTTAGAAACCGCTTTGTTAGATGTTTCATAAGTTCGTCAAACTTGTACAAAGCTCATTGAGACACTTATAAGCACTAATGTTGCATAAAACTTGGTTTAGAGTCCTAGAAACGCGTTGTTAGATGTTTCATAAGTTCGTCAAACTTGAACAAAGCTCATTGAGACACTTATAAGAACTCATGTTGAAAGAAACTTAGTTTAGAGTCCTACAAACCGCGTTGTTAGAAGTTTCATAAGTTTGTCGAACTTGTACAAAGCTCCTTGAGACACTTATAAGCACTTATGTTGCATGAAACTTGGTTTAGAGTCCTAGAAAACGCGTTGGAAGATGTTTCATAAGTTCGTCAAACTAGTACAAAGCTCATTGAGACACTTATAAGTACTCTTGTTGCATGACTTTTCGTTTAGAGTCTTAGAAACCGCGTTGTTAGATGTTTCATAAGTTCGTCAAACTTGTACAAAGCTCATTGAGACACTTATAAGCACTCATGTTCCATAAAACTTGGTTTAAAGTCCTAAAAACGCGTTGTTAGATGTTTCATAAGTTCGTCAAACTTGTATAAAGCTCATTGAAACACTTATAAACACTCATGTTGCATAAAACTTGGCTTAGAGTCCTAGCAACCACATTGTTAGACGTTTCATAAGTTCGTCAAACTTGTACAAAGCTGATTGAGAAACTTATAAGCATTCATGTTTCATGAAACTTGGTTTAGAGTCCTAGAAACGCGTTGTTAGATGTTTCATTAGTTCATCAAACTTGTACAAAGCTCATTGGGACACTTATAAGAACTCATGTTGAAAGAAACTTGGTTTAGAGTCCTAGAAACCGCATTGTTAGATGTTTCATAAGTTCGTCAAACTAGTACAAAGCTCATTGAGACACTTGTAAGCACTCATGTTGCATAAAACTCGGTTTAGAGTCCTAGAAACGCGTTGTTAGATGTTTCATAAGTTCGTCACACTTGTACAAAGCTCATTGAGACACTTGTAAGCACTCATGTTGCATGAAACTTAGTTTAGACTCCTAGAAACGACATTGTTAGATGTTTCATAAGTTCGTCAAACTTGTACAAAGCTCGTTGAGACACTTATAAGCACTCATATTTTTGCATGAAACTTGGTTTAGAGTCCTAGAAACCGCGTTGTAAGATGTTTCATAAATTTGTCGAACTAGTACAAAGCTCATTGAGACACTTATAAGTACTCATGTTACATGACACTTCGTTTTGAGTCTTACAAACCGCGTTGCTAGATGTTTCATAAGTTCGTCAAACTTGTACAAAGATCATTGAGACACTTATAAGCACTCATGTTGCATAAAACTTGGTTTAGAGTCCTAAAAACGCGTTGTTAGATGTTTCATAAGTTCGTCAAACTTGTATAAAGCTCATTGAAACACTTATAAGCACTCATGTTGCATAAAACTTGGTTTAGAGTCCTAGCAACCACATTGTTAGACGTTTCATAAGTTCGTCAAACTTGTACAAAGCTGATTGAGAAACTTATAAGCACTCATGTTGCATTAAACTTGGTTTAGAGTCCTAGAAACGCGTTGTTAGATGTTTCATTAGTTCGTCAAACTTGTACAAAGCTCATTGAAACACTTATAAGAACTCATGTTGAAAGAAACTTGGTTTAGAGTCCTAGAAACCGTGTTGTTAGATGTTTCATAAGTTCGTCAAAGTAGTACAAAGCTCATTGAGACACTTATAAGCTCTCATGTTGCATGAAACTTAGTTTAGATTCCTAGAAACCGCGTTGTTAGATGTTTCATAAGTTCGTAAAACTTGTACAAAGCTCATTGAGACACTTATAAGAACTCATGTTGCCTGAAACTTGGTTTAGAGTTCTAGAAACCACGTTGTAAGATGTTTCATAAGTTCGTCAAACTAGTACAAAGCTCATTGAGACACTTATAAGCACTCATGTTGCATGACACTTCGTTTAGAGTCTTAGAAACCGCGTTGTTAGATGTTTCATAAGTTCGTCAAACTTGTACAAAGCTCATTGAGACACTTATAAGCACTCATGTTGCATAAAACTTGGTTTAGAGTCCTAGAAACGCGTTGTTAGATGTTTCATAAGTTCGTCAAACTTGTACAAAGCTCATTGAAACACTTATAAGCACTCATGTTGCATAAAACTTGGTTTAGAGTCCTAGCAACCACATTGTTAGACGTTTCATAAGTTCGTCAAATTTGTACAAAGCTCATTGAGACACTTTATAAGCACTCATGTTGCATTAAACTTGGTTTAGAGTACTAGAAATCGCGTTGTAAGATGTTTCATAAGTTCGTCAAACTAGTACAAATCTCATTGAGACACTTATAAGCACTCATGTTGCATGAAACTTCGTTTAGAGTCCTAGAAACCGCGTTGTTAGATGTTTCTTAAGTTCTTCAAACTTGTACAAAGCTCATTGAGACACTTATAAGCACTCATGTTCCATGAAACTTAGTTTAGAGTCCTAGAAACCACGTTGTTAGATGTTTCATAAGTTCGTAGAACTTGTACAAAGCTCATTGAGACACTTATAAGCACTCATGTTGCATGAAACTTGGTTTAGAGTCCTAGAAACCGCGTTGTTAGATGTTTCATAAGTTCGTCGAACTAGTACAAAGCTCATTGAGACACTTATAAGCACTCATGTTGCATGAAACTTGGTTTAGAGCCCTAGAAACGAGTTGTTAGATGTTTCTTAACTTCGTCAATCTTGTACAAAGCTCATTGAGACACATATAAGCACTCATGTTGCATGAAACTTGGTTTAGAGTCCTAGAAACGAGTTGTTAGATGTTCCATAAGTTCGTCAAACTAGTACTAAGCTCATTGAGACACTTATAAGCACTCATGTTGCATGCCACTTCGTTTAGAGTCTTAATAACCACTTTGTTAGATGTTTCATAAGTTCGTCAAACTTGTACAAATCTCATTGAGACACTTATAAGCACTAATGTTGCATAAAACTTGGTTTAGAGGCCTAGAAACCCGTTGTTAGATGTTTCATAAGTTCGTCAAACTTGAACTAAGCTCATTGAGACACTTATAAGAACTCATGTTGAAAGAAACTTAGTTTAGAGTCCTACAAACCGCGTTGTTAGATGTTTCATAAGTTCGTCAAACTAGTACAAAGCTCATTAATACACTTATAAGTACTCATGTTGCATGAAACTTAATTTAGAGTCCTAGAAACCGCGTTGTTAGAAGTTTCATAAGTTCGTCGAACTTGTACAAAGCTCATTGAGACACTTTTAAGCACTCATGTTGCATGACACTTGGTTTAGAGTCCTAGAAACCGCGTTGTAAGATGTTTCATAAGTTCGTCAAACTAGTACAAAGCTCATTGAGACACTTATAAGCACTCATGTTGCATGACACTTCGTTTAGAGTCTTAGAAACCGCGTTGTTAGATGTTTCATAAGTTCGTAAAACTAGTACAAAGCTCATTGAGACAATTATAAGCACTCATGTTGCATGACACTTCGTTTAGAGTCTTAGAAACCGCGTTGTTAGATGTTTCATAAGTTCGTCAAACTTGTACAAAACTCATTGAAACACTTATAAGCACTCATGTTGCATGAAACTTGGTTTAGAGCCCTAGAAACGAGGTGTTAGATGTTTCTTAAGTTCGTCAAACTTGTACAAAGCTCATTGAGACACTTATAAGCACTCATGTTGCATGAAACTTGGTTTAGAGTCCTAGAAACGAGTTGTTAGATGTTTCATAAGTTCGCCAAACTTGTACAAAGCTCATTGAGACACTTATAAGCACTCATGTTGCATGCCACTTCGTTTAGAGTCTTAGAAACCGCTTTGTTAGATGTTTCATAAGTTCGTCAAACTTGTACAAAGCTCATTGAGACACTTATAAGGACTAATGTTGCATAAAACTTGGTTTAGAGTCCTAGAAACGCGTTGTTAGATGTTTCATAAGTTCGTCAAACTTGAACAAAGCTCATTGAGACACTTATAAGAACTCATGTTGAAAGAAACTTAGTTTAGAGTCCTACAAACCGCGTTGTTAGATGTTTCATAAGTTCGTCAAACTAGTACAAAGCTCATTAATACACTTATAAGTACTCATGTTGCATGAAACTTAGTTTAGAGTTCTAGAAACGAGTTGTTAGATGTTTCTTAAGTTCGTCAAACTTGTACAAAGCTCATTGAGACACTTATAAGCACTCATGTTGCATGAAACTTGGTTTAGAGTCCTAGAAACGAGTTGTTAGATGTTTCATAAGTTCGTCAAACTTGTACAAAGCACATTGAGACACTTATAAGCACTCATGTTGCATGCCACTTCGTTTAGAGTCTTAGAAACCGCTTTGTTAGATGTTTCATAAGTTCGTCAAACTTGTACAAAGCTCATTGAGACACTTATAAGCACTAATGTTGCATAAAACTTGGTTTAGAGTCCTAGAAACGCGTTGTTAGATCTTTCATAAGTTCGTCAAACTTGAACAAAGCTCATTGAGACACTTATAAGAACTCATGTTGAAAGAAACTTAGTTTAGAGTCCTACAAACCGCGTTGTTAGATGTTTCATAAGTTCGTCAAACTAGTACAAAGCTCATTAATACACTTATAAGTACTCATGTTGCATGAAACTTAGTTTAGAGTCCTCGAAACCGCGTTGTTAGATGTTTCATAAGTTCGTCGAACTTGTACAAAGCTCATTGAGACACTTTTAAGCACTCATGTTGCATGAAACTTGGTTTAGAGTCCTAGAAACCGCGTTGTAAGATGTTTCATAAGTTCGTCAAACTAGTACAAAGCTCATTGAGACACTTATAAGCACTCATGTTGCATGACACTTCGTTTAGAGTCTTAGAAACCGCGTTGTTAGATGTTTCATAAATTCGTAAAACTAGTACAAATCTCATTGAGACACTTATAAGCACTCATGTTGCATGAAACTTGGTTTAGAGCCCTAGAAACGAGTTGTTAGATGTTTCTTAAGTTCGTCAAACTTGTACAAAGCTCATTGAGACACTTATAAGCACTCATGTTGCATGAAACTTGGTTTAGAGTCCTAGAAACGAGTTGTTAGATGTTTCATAAGTTTGCCAAACTTGTACAAAGCTCATTGAGACACTTATAAGCACTCATGTTGCATGCCACTTCGTTTAGAGTCTTAGAAACCGCTTTGTTAGATGTTTCATAAGTTCGTCAAACTTGTACAAAGCTCATTGAGACACTTATAAGCACTAATGTTGCATAAAACTTGGTTTAGAGTCCTAGAAACGCGTTGTTAGATGTTTCATAAGTTCGTCAAACTTGAACAAAGCTCATTGAGACACTTATAAGAACTCATGTTGAAAGAAACTTAGTTTAGAGTCCTACAAACCGCGTTGTTAGAAGTTTCATAAGTTTGTCGAACTTGTACAAAGCTCCTTGAGACACTTATAAGCACTTATGTTGCATGAAACTTGGTTTAGAGTCCTAGAAAACGCGTTGGAAGATGTTTCATAAGTTCGTCAAACTAGTACAAAGCTCATTGAGACACTTATAAGTACTCTTGTTGCATGACACTTCGTTTAGAGTCTTAGAAACCGCGTTGTTAGATGTTTCATAAGTTCGTCAAACTTGTACAAAGCTCATTGAGACACTTATAAGAACTCATGTTCCATAAAACTTGGTTTAAAGTCCTAAAAACGCGTTGTTAGATGTTTCATAAGTTCGTCAAACTTGTATAAAGCTCATTGAAACACTTATAAACACTCATGTTGCATAAAACTTGGCTTAGAGTCCTAGCAACCACATTGTTAGACGTTTCATAAGTTCGTCAAACTTGTACAAAGCTGATTGAGAAACTTATAAGCATTCATGTTTCATGAAACTTGGTTTAGAGTCCTAGAAACGCGTTGTTAGATGTTTCATTAGTTCATCAAACTTGTACAAAGCTCATTGGGACACTTATAAGAACTCATGTTGAAAGAAACTTGGTTTAGAGTCCTAGAAACCGCATTGTTAGATGTTTCATAAGTTCGTCAAACTAGTACAAAGCTCATTGAGACACTTGTAAGCACTCATGTTGCATAAAACTCGGTTTAGAGTCCTAGAAACGCGTTGTTAGATGTTTCATAAGTTCGTCACACTTGTACAAAGCTCATTGAGACACTTGTAAGCACTCATGTTGCATGAAACTTAGTTTAGACTCCTAGAAACGACATTGTTAGATGTTTCATAAGTTCGTCAAACTTGTACAAAGCTCGTTGAGACACTTATAAGCACTCATATTTTTGCATGAAACTTGGTTTAGAGTCCTAGAAACCGCGTTGTAAGATGTTTCATAAATTTGTCGAACTAGTACAAAGCTCATTGAGACACTTATAAGTACTCATGTTACATGACACTTCGTTTTGAGTCTTACAAACCGCGTTGCTAGATGTTTCATAAGTTCGTCAAACTTGTACAAAGATCATTGAGACACTTATAAGCACTCATGTTGCATAAAACTTGGTTTAGAGTCCTAAAAACGCGTTGTTAGATGTTTCATAAGTTCGTCAAACTTGTATAAAGCTCATTGAAACACTTATAAGCACTCATGTTGCATAAAACTTGGTTTAGAGTCCTAGCAACCACATTGTTAGACGTTTCATAAGTTCGTCAAACTTGTACAAAGCTGATTGAGAAACTTATAAGCACTCATGTTGCATTAAACTTGGTTTAGAGTCCTAGAAACGCGTTGTTAGATGTTTCATTAGTTCGTCAAACTTGTACAAAGCTCATTGAAACACTTATAAGAACTCATGTTGAAAGAAACTTGGTTTAGAGTCCTAGAAACCGTGTTGTTAGATGTTTCATAAGTTCGTCAAAGTAGTACAAAGCTCATTGAGACACTTATAAGCTCTCATGTTGCATGAAACTTAGTTTAGATTCCTAGAAACCGCGTTGTTAGATGTTTCATAAGTTCGTAAAACTTGTACAAAGCTCATTGAGACACTTATAAGAACTCATGTTGCCTGAAACTTGGTTTAGAGTTCTAGAAACCACGTTCTAAGATGTTTCATAAGTTCGTCAAACTAGTACAAAGCTCATTGAGACACTTATAAGCACTCATGTTGCATGACACTTCGTTTAGAGTCTTAGAAACCGCGTTGTTAGATGTTTCATAAGTTCGTCAAACTTGTACAAAGCTCATTGAGACACTTATAAGCACTCATGTTGCATAAAACTTGGTTTAGAGTCCTAGAAACGCGTTGTTAGATGTTTCATAAGTTCGTCAAACTTGTACAAAGCTCATTGAAACACTTATAAGCACTCATGTTGCATAAAACTTGGTTTAGAGTCCTAGCAACCACATTGTTAGACGTTTCATAAGTTCGTCAAATTTGTACAAAGCTCATTGAGACACTTTATAAGCACTCATGTTGCATTAAACTTGGTTTAGAGTACTAGAAATCGCGTTGTAAGATGTTTCATAAGTTCGTCAAACTAGTACAAATCTCATTGAGACACTTATAAGCACTCATGTTGCATGAAACTTCGTTTAGAGTCCTAGAAACCGCGTTGTTAGATGTTTCTTAAGTTCTTCAAACTTGTACAAAGCTCATTGAGACACTTATAAGCACTCATGTTCCATGAAACTTAGTTTAGAGTCCTAGAAACCACGTTGTTAGATGTTTCATAAGTTCGTTGAACTTGTACAAAGCTCATTGAGACACTTATAAGCACTCATGTTGCATGAAACTTGGTTTAGAGTCCTAGAAACCGCGTTGTTAGATGTTTCATAAGTTCGTCGAACTAGTACAAAGCTCATTGAGACACTTATAAGCACTCATGTTGCATGAAACTTGGTTTAGAGCCCTAGAAACGAGTTGTTAGATGTTTCTTAACTTCGTCAATCTTGTACAAAGCTCATTGAGACACATATAAGCACTCATGTTGCATGAAACTTGGTTTAGAGTCCTAGAAACGAGTTGTTAGATGTTCCATAAGTTCGTCAAACTAGTACTAAGCTCATTGAGACACTTATAAGCACTCATGTTGCATGCCACTTCGTTTAGAGTCTTAATAACCACTTTGTTAGATGTTTCATAAGTTCGTCAAACTTGTACAAATCTCATTGAGACACTTATAAGCACTAATGTTGCATAAAACTTGGTTTAGAGGCCTAGAAACCCGTTGTTAGATGTTTCATAAGTTCGTCAAACTTGAACTAAGCTCATTGAGACACTTATAAGAACTCATGTTGAAAGAAACTTAGTTTAGAGTCCTACAAACCGCGTTGTTAGATGTTTCATAAGTTCGTCAAACTAGTACAAAGCTCATTAATACACTTATAAGTACTCATGTTGCATGAAACTTAATTTAGAGTCCTAGAAACCGCGTTGTTAGAAGTTTCATAAGTTCGTCGAACTTGTACAAAGCTCATTGAGACACTTTTAAGCACTCATGTTGCATGACACTTGGTTTAGAGTCCTAGAAACCGCGTTGT
Organism: Cochlearia excelsa; assembly: GCA_963556525.1. NCBI lineage: Eukaryota > Viridiplantae > Streptophyta > Magnoliopsida > Brassicales > Brassicaceae > Cochlearia > Cochlearia excelsa. The sequence goes on along the minus strand of OY748327.1, from coordinate 27,863,958 downwards.
AAGATGTTTCATAAGTTCGTCAAACTAGTACAAAGCTCATTGAGACACTTATAAGCACTCATGTTGCATGACACTTCGTTTAGAGTCTTAGAAACCGCGTTGTTAGATGTTTCATAAGTTCGTAAAACTAGTACAAAGCTCATTGAGACAATTATAAGCACTCATGTTGCATGACACTTCGTTTAGAGTCTTAGAAACCGCGTTGTTAGATGTTTCATAAGTTCGTCAAACTTGTACAAAACTCATTGAAACACTTATAAGCACTCATGTTGCATGAAACTTGGTTTAGAGCCCTAGAAACGAGGTGTTAGATGTTTAGAGCCCATGAATCTTCTTATTGAGACTAATGGTTAACCCAAAAAGGGCATTAGGTCGAAATACCAAAGAGGCTTGTGCAACAAGGCTAAGACAAGAAGGGTTATGAGTTAAGAGTATAAGGAAGCAACACGGTTACCCTTAATATGGTAACGGTTACAAAGAGGAGATCAAGACAAGAAGGTTTGAAGAAGGAATCATGTTGAAAGGAGCTAACCATTGAGAGATATAGTCATTACAAGACTATAGGCACAAACCGGAAGCAAGACCGAGACGGATAGCGACAGGTGCAGAATTGGAAGGCTTTACACAAAACCAAATGTGGTCTTGGATAGTGACTAGTCACAGCCTTGTCTCCTACACGCCACCCAAGCCTTGGTTTGAATTCAAATTAAGTCAAGACCCAAGGCTTTCTCTCTCTCTCTCCCTTATACCTAATAGGCTACAAGCCATTGTTATCCTCTATAAATACCTTGTGGTCGACATTGTAATCTCTAAGGAGCTTCAAGCTCTCTTCTCCAATACAAAATAATACTCTCTCTTGTTCTTGTTCTTATTCTATCTAGAACCGAAATCTCCCACACACACATACTACACACTAATCTCTCAAGGACCAAGCTAATAGCTTTGCTCCTAATATCTCATTCTCCTAATCTCCCAAACACTTATTCTCTACAATCTCTTCTATACTCTCTTAAATTCCAACATGGTATCAGAGCATATGCTCCTCTCCTTTAGTTTTAATTCCGCACCCTCTTATTTCTTCTTATAAACACAAAGATCTAGAGGAGGAAAAGAATGACCAAGATCCATGTGGTAAAACACTTAAGGTCTTGGTGAATCAATGCTCCTCTTAGGAAGAGAACCATGACCTCTTTCTCTCTTAAATGAGTGAAGAGACATGTTGAATCCAAGTTCCTTTCAAGAACAATCCAATCAAAACCGAATCATGGTGAGCATAGATTAAAATCTAGCTACATGATGTTTTTGGTTGTGTTGTTCTTTAAGATCTTTGTCTAGGCCGAAAGTTAGAGATTGAGAACCATGGATTTCTTACTTATATGAGTTTAAGGAACCTTGATGAATCCAAGAATCTTCTAACTTAGGCACTTAGGCTATGAACAAGTATCCAAAGCATCAAAGCTTGGAACTTGTGAGCTAAAAGAGTAAGAGATCCTTGTGTATTGTCTCTTTTGAGAACAATAACATGTTGAATCCAAACTCCCTTCTTTATCATATAGTATAGATTCATAGATCTTGGTAAAACCTTTCTAAGAACACATTAATCATAATCGGTTCATGGAAAGATTGGATCTTTAAGATCTAGCTACATGTTTAAAAACAAGGTTATGATTATGTTGTATCTTTAAAAGTCTATGGATGGCTGAAAGTTAAAGATAGAGAACCATGGATTCCTCACTCTTGTGAGTATAAAGGAACCTTGATGAATCCAAGTATCATTTAACTTTGGCATTAGGCAAGGACCAAGATATCAAAGCTCAAAGCTTGAATCTTGAGAGCTAAAAGGGTAAGTGAACCTTGGTGTTTTTCTTATAAGGCAAAAACAACTTGTTGAATCCAAAACTCTTTCCTTTTGTTTTATGCTTTAAACAAGACCTTTGGAAAGTGAACCATGATCCGCTTAACTCTTAGTGAGTAAAGGACATGTTGAATCCAATTTCCTTGGTAAGAACAAGACAATCAAAATACAATCATTGTTAGCATAAATCAACAAGATCTAGCTACATGATAGTTTTGGTTGTATTGTTCTTTAAGGTCATTGTCTAACCCAAGACTAATGGATGAGAATCATGGCTTCTAAAAGAGCATTTGATGAATCCCATACCACAAAGTTTCGGTTTAAAAGCATGTTTTGAGCATATGATGTTTTTCAAAAGTTTTAAAGAACATATGCTCATTTGGTCCGAATTTAAATCTCCAAGACGATGAAGATGAGTAGTGGCGGTTGTGTAAGTGGAAACACAAGAGGGAGATAAATAGATTAGTAGTTAATCTTGAGTCCTAAAGATCTTTAGATCATTAAGGAATCGGTTGTAAACTCTATACTCTTTATCCTCTTCATACCCCACTATAATATCCAAGTCTTGTCTCTTGCTAAAGTCTTAAATCACTAGTCTTTGTTTAGTGAAGTGATTTGAGACTTGGGAAGTGAACCGAGCTTATTAAGTGTTATGAACACCAAGAGCTTGATGAATCCTTCAAAACCTCGGCTAACATAAGTTTAAAAGAGATCCATGACTACTTAAAAGGTGATACTTTAAAGGTCATGATGAATCCAATTTTGGACTTATGGGGAAATGATTCATTACTTTAACATCTACATAAGATAAAATTGGAATGATGATCTATGTTTTATGTCATAAACCGCCTATAGGCATCTAAGTTTATGATACAAGATGAGTAACTAGCTATGAAAGCATTCAAGTTACAATGAATCTTGTTTGTGTGTTTCTAAGATCATGGTCCGCCTTTGTGCTCTTAAGACCATGGTCCCTTTAAAGTCTAAATGGCAAGGAGCCATATTCAAAACTCTCTTGTGGCTAATCCTTACTTATGTGTAGGTAATAAACAATGGAGAATCCTTATAAGGGAAGCCATAAACTCTATGATAGACTAATCGGTTAAGATGCTCTAAAGAGTACAATGACTTCTCCTTACGACCATCTATCCAAGGAACTATAAAAAGGGCCATTTCTAAAACTCTTTACTCTCTTTACTTATATTGTTAGATACTAATTTAAGTAATCCTTTTGCTTCATTATAAATATATATGCCTTAGATCATTAGTTAAAGTGGATTGTCAATTTCAAAACTATAAGACTAAAACTAGAACTTGTCAAGATGCATAATACTCTCGGATTTATTAAAAAGGCTTAGGGAACATATTGAACTAATGTCTTAAATCCTCCCATGTATTCTTGCTTGTACTTGTGAATGGTTGATCAATAGTTTGTGAAATGTTAAGAGTTATTATCTTGTGCCGGTTAGTCATGAAACTAAATAAATTTTGTCTTTGGTATGATGTAGGATCATCATTTCTAAAGACTAAAAGAGATCATCATGAAAGACCCTAAGCATAAAGAGATGACAAAGAAGTGCTAAAGAGAAAAGAAGTAAAGAGAAGAATGAAAGAACCATGAATGGTGTCCAAAAGGAAAAGATGAGAAACCTCTTTCTCAAAGAAGCTTGTGAAGAACAAAGCCGAGAAAGGAGGAGAGTTCATTTACTTCCATGATTAATCAAGATGGGGGGAGAAGAAGTGTTAGAACACACATCTCATCATGATCAAATGGAAGCCAATCACTATCATCATTGTGGCCAAAAGCATCTAGCAAAGAGCTAAAGCCATCAAGTTACATCTCGGCCAAGTATTCACAAGACAAAGCCGAGGCAACCCATTAATCTTCGGTCAAGTCCTTAACAAGACAAAGACCATCATCAACCGGTCAAGTCCTTGGCAAAGACAAAGACCATCTCTTGACCAAAGTCCCTAGCAAAGGCAGGGTCACCAATCATTGTTACATCTCGGCCAAGTATTCACAAGACAAAGCCGAGTCAATCCACCTAATATTCGGTCAAGTCCCTAGCAAAGACAAAGACCATCACTTGACCAAAGTCCGTAGCAAAGACAAGGTCACCATTCTCCGGTTAAAGCATCTCCCAAGACGCCAAACCAATTCACTCTCGGCCAAATCCTTACAAAGGAGAAGGCCAAACCATCTTATCATCATCGTTCGGTCAAGCCTCTACAAGAAGCAAGACCTTCATCATCATCAACACTAGGCTCGGCCAAGTACATGGCAAAGACTAAACCGAGCCATTCATGTCCTAGAAAGAGACCGATGAATCAACATGACCAATCGGCTCTACTCACTATCGGCCAAAGCAACTACCAATTGCAAGGCCTAATCTTGTTTCTCGGCTTATGCATCTATCAATAGATAAGCCAAAATACTCCGACAAATCCTTGTTCCAACCGCACAAAGAAGAAAGCAAAGACTTCAAGAAGAAGCCAAAGCTCAAAACCTAGATGCGGCTACAAGGACAAGTCATTCCACTACGAACTAAAGGATGTCCCTAATCCCTCTCTTAGCTTCTTATTTAGAATCATAAAACTAGAACTAATTCGAATAATCATGCTTAATCTAAAGTCTAAATTCACTTGAATCTTTGAAGGTTCAAAGGAGTAAGAGACCAAAGATAAGAAGGAAGTTCAAAGAAGAAGCAAAGAGAAGGAAAGGGAGTCATCATGTTCATGTTCGGCTCAAAGTCTCACATCAAAGTTTGTGAAGAACAAACCGTGAAGACCAAATCAAGAATCAAAGAACTCACCACCAAGACAAGAGAAGTGCTGAGTATCCAAGAAACCACAAAGAAGAACACGGCAAAGGCAAGATCAAGACCGGTTCTATCTTTGGGGGGAGCTCCGGCCAAGTCAAGAAGACTTATGGCCTAGATGATCAAGACCCCTCATTGAACTAACTTACACTCTTTTTCCTTCGGTGAGGTTTTTCCCATGTGGTTTACTCACCAAGGTTTTAATGAGGTTTGTTGGTCAATGTCCAATCTTAGCGTTCCACAATGCTAAGCTTGAGGGGGAGTATTGAGACTAATGGTTAACCCAAAAAGGGCATTAGGTCGAAATACCAAAGAGGCTTGTGCAACAAGGCTAAGACAAGAAGGGTTATGAGTTAAGAGTATAAGGAAGCAACACGGTTACCCTTAATATGGTAACGGTTACAAAGAGGAGATCAAGACAAGAAGGTTTGAAGAAGGAATCATGTTGAAAGGAGCTAACCATTGAGAGATATAGTCATTACAAGACTATAGGCACAAACCGGAAGCAAGACCGAGACGGATAGCGACAGGTGCAGAATTGGAAGGCTTTACACAAAACCAAATGTGGTCTTGGATAGTGACTAGTCACAGCCTTGTCTCCTACACGCCACCCAAGCCTTGGTTTGAATTCAAATTAAGTCAAGACCCAAGGCTTATCCTCTATAAATACCTTGTGGTCCCTTATACCTAATTGTCGCTACAATCATTGTTATCTCTATAAAGGACCTTGTGGTCGCATTGTAATTCTAAGGAGCTCAAGCTCTCTTCTCCAATACAAAATAATACTCTCTCTTGTTCTTGTTCTTATTCTATCTAGAACCGAACCGAAATCTCCCACACACACATACTACACACTAATCTCTCAAGGACCAAGCTAATAGCTTTGCTCCTAATATCTCATTCTCCTAATCTCCCAAACACTTATTCTCTACAATCTCTTCTATACTCTCTTAAATTCCAACACTCATGTTGCATGAAACTTGGTTTAGAGCCCTAGAAACGAGGTGTTAGATGTTTCTTAAGTTCGTCAAACTTGTACAAAGCTCATTGAGACACTTATAAGCACTCATGTTGCATGAAACTTGGTTTAGAGTCCTAGAAACGAGTTGTTAGATGTTTCATAAGTTCGCCAAACTTGCACAAAGCTCATTGAGACACTTATAAGCACTCATGTTGCATGCCACTTCGTTTAGAGTCTTAGAAACCGCTTTGTTAGATGTTTCATAAGTTCGTCAAACTTGTACAAAGCTCATTGAGACACTTATAAGGACTAATGTTGCATAAAACTTGGTTTAGAGTCCTAGAAACGCGTTGTTAGATGTTTCATAAGTTCGTCAAACTTGAACAAAGCTCATTGAGACACTTATAAGAACTCATGTTGAAAGAAACTTAGTTTAGAGTCCTACAAACCGCGTTGTTAGATGTTTCATAAGTTCGTCAAACTAGTACAAAGCTCATTAATACACTTATAAGTACTCATGTTGCATGAAACTTAGTTTAGAGTTCTAGAAACGAGTTGTTAGATGTTTCTTAAGTTCGTCAAACTTGTACAAAGCTCATTGAGACACTTATAAGCACTCATGTTGCATGAAACTTGGTTTAGAGTCCTAGAAACGAGTTGTTAGATGTTTCATAAGTTCGTCAAACTTGTACAAAGCACATTGAGACACTTATAAGCACTCATGTTGCATGCCACTTCGTTTAGAGTCTTAGAAACCGCTTTGTTAGATGTTTCATAAGTTCGTCAAACTTGTACAAAGCTCATTGAGACACTTATAAGCACTAATGTTGCATAAAACTTGGTTTAGAGTCCTAGAAACGCGTTGTTAGATCTTTCATAAGTTCGTCAAACTTGAACAAAGCTCATTGAGACACTTATAAGAACTCATGTTGAAAGAAACTTAGTTTAGAGTCCTACAAACCGCGTTGTTAGATGTTTCATAAGTTCGTCAAACTAGTACAAAGCTCATTAATACACTTATAAGTACTCATGTTGCATGAAACTTAGTTTAGAGTCCTCGAAACCGCGTTGTTAGATGTTTCATAAGTTCGTCGAACTTGTACAAAGCTCATTGAGACACTTTTAAGCACTCATGTTGCATGAAACTTGGTTTAGAGTCCTAGAAACCGCGTTGTAAGATGTTTCATAAGTTCGTCAAACTAGTACAAAGCTCATTGAGACACTTATAAGCACTCATGTTGCATGACACTTCGTTTAGAGTCTTAGAAACCGCGTTGTTAGATGTTTCATAAATTCGTAAAACTAGTACAAATCTCATTGAGACACTTATAAGCACTCATGTTGCATGAAACTTAGTTTAGAGTCCTAGAAATCGCGTTGTTAGATGTTTCATAAGTTTCTCGAACTTGTACAAAGCTCATTGAGACACTTATAAGAACTCATGTTGCATGAAACTTGGTTTAGAGTCCTAGAAAATGAGTTGTAAGATGTTTCATAAGTTCGTCAAACTAGTAAAATGCTCATTGAGACACTTATAAGTACTCTTGTTGCATGACACTTCGTTTAGAGTCTTAGAAACCGCGTTGTTAGATGTTTCATAAGTTCGTCAAACTTGTACAAATCTCATTGAGACACTTATAAGCACTCATGTTGCATAAAACTTGGTTTAGAGTCCTAAAAACGCGTTGTTAGATGTTTCCTAAGTTCGTCAAACTTGTATAAAGCTCATTGAAACAATTATAAACACTCATGTTGCATAAAACTTGGTTTAGAGTCCTAGCAACCACATTGTTAGACGTTTCATAAGTTCGTCAAACTTGTACAAAGCTGATTGAGAAACTTATAAGCACTCATGTTTCATGAAACTTGGTTTAGAGTCCTATAAACGCGTTGTTAGATGTTTCATTAGTTCGTCAAACTTGTACAAAGCTCATTGGGACATTTATAAGACCTCATGTTGGAAGAAACTTGATTTAGAGTCCTAGAAACCGCGTTGTTAGATGTTTCATAAGTTCGTCAAACTAGTACAAAGCTCATTGAGACACTTGTAAGCACTCATGTTGCATGAAACTTAGTTTAGACTCCTAGAAACGGCATTGTTAGATGTTTCATAAGTTCGTCACACTTGTACAAAGCTCATTAAGACACTTATAAGCACTCATATTGTTGCATGAAACTTGGTTTAGAGTTCTAGAAACCGCGTTGTAAGATGTTTCATAAATTTGTCGAACTAGTAAAAAGCTCATTGAGACACTTATAAGTACTCATGTTGCATGACACTTTGTTTAGAGTCTTACAAACCGCGTTGTTAGATGTTTCATAAGTTCGTCAAACTTGTACAAAGCTCATTGAGACACTTATAAGCACTCATGTTGCATAAAACTTGGTTTAGAGTCCTAAAAACGCGTTGTTAGATGTTTCATAAGTTCGTCAAACTTGTATAAAGCTCATTGAAACACTTATAAGCACTCATGTTGCATAAAACTTGGTTTAGAGTCCTAGCAACCACATTGTTAGACGTTTCATAAGTTCGTCAAACTTGTACAAAGCTGATTGAGAAACTTATAAGCACTCATGTTGCATTAAACTTGGTTTAGAGTCCTAGAAACGCGTTGGTAGATGTTTCATTAGTTCGTCAAACTTGTACAAAGCTCATTGAGACACTTATAAGAACTCATGTTGAAAGAAACTTGGTTTAGAGTCCTAGAAACCGTGTTGTTAGATGTTTCATAAGTTCGTCAAAGTAGTACAAAGCTCATTGAGACACTTATAAGCACTCATGTTGCATGAAACTTAGTTCGATTCCTAGAAACCGCGTTGTTAGATGTTTCATAAGTTCGTAAAACTTGTACAAAGCTCATTGAGACACTTATAAGAACTCATGTTGCCTGAAACTTGGTTTAGAGTTGTAGAAACCACGTTGTAAGATGTTTCATAAGTTCGTCAAACTAGTACAAAGATCATTGAGACACTTATAAGCACTCATGTTGCATGACACTTCGTTTAGAGTCTTAGAAACCGCGTTGTTAGATGTTTCATAAGTTCGTCAAACTTGTACAAAGCTCATTGAGACACTTATAAGCACTCATGTTGCATAAAACTTGGTTTAGAGTCCTAGAAACGCGTTGTTAGATGTTCATAAGTTCGTCAAACTTGTACAAAGCTCATTGAAACACTTTTAAGCACTCATGTTGCATAAAACTTGGTTTAGAGTCCTAGCAACCACATTGTTAGACGTTTCATAAGTTCGTCAAATTTGTACAAAGCTCATTGAGACACATTATAAGCACTCATGTTGCATTAAACTTGGTTTAGAGTACTAGAAACGGCGTTGTAAGATGTTTCATAAGTTCGTCAAACTAGTACAAAGCTCATTGAGACACTTATAAGCACTCATGTTGCATGAAACTTCGTTTAGAGTCCTAGAAACCGCGTTGTTAGATGTTTCATAAGTTCGTCAAACTTGTACAAATCTCATTGAGACACATATAAGCACTCATGTTCCATGAAACTTAGTTTAGAGTCCTAGAAACCGCGTTGTTAGATGTTTCATAAGTTCGTTGAACTTGTACAAAGCTCATTGAGACACTTATAAGCACTCATGTTGCATGAAACTTGGTTTAGAGTCCTACAAACCGCGTTGTTAGATGTTTTATAAGTTCGTCGAACTAGTACAAAGCTCATTGAGACACTTATAAGCACTCATGTTGCATGAAACTTGGTTTAGAGCCCTAGAAACGAGTTGTTAGATGTTTCTTAAGTTCGTCATGTTGCATGAAACTTGGTTTAGAGTCCTAGAAACGAGTTGTTAGATGTTTCATAAGTTCGTCAAACTAGTACAAATCTCATTGAGACACTTATAAGCACTAATGTTGCATAAAACTTGGTTTAGAGTCCTAGAAACGCGTTGTTAGATGTTTCATAAGTTCGTCAAACTTGAACAAAGCTCATTGAGACACTTATAAGAACTCATGTTGAAAGAAACTTAGTTTGGAGTCCTACAAACCGCGTTGTTAGATGTTTCATAAGTTCGTCAAACTAGTACAAAGCTCATTAATACACTTATAAGTACTCATGTTGCATGAAACTTAGTTTAGAGTCCTAGAAACCGCGTTGTTAGAAGTTTCATAACTTCGTCGAACTTGTACAAAGTTCATTGAGACACTTTTAAGCACTCATGTTGCATGACACTGGGTTTAGAGTCCTAGAAACCGCGTTGTAAGATGTTTCATAAGTTCGTCAAACTAGTAGAAAGCTCATTGAGACACTTATAAGCACTCATGTTGCATGACACTTCGTTTAGAATCTTAGAAACCGCGTAGTTAGATGTTTCATAAGTTCGTAAAACTAGTACAAAGCTCATTGAGACAATTATAAGCACTCATGTTGCATGACACTTCGTTTAGAGTCTTAGAAACCGCGTTGTTAGATGTTTCATAAGTTCGTCAAACTTGTACAAAACTCATTGAGACACTTATAAGCACTCATGTTGCATGAAACTTGGTTTAGAGCCCTAGAAATGAGTTGTTAGATGTTTCATAAGTTCGTCAAACTAGTAAAAAGCTCATTAATACACTTATAAGTACTCATGTTGCATGAAACTTAGTTTAGAGTCCTAGAAACCGCGTTGTTAGAAGTTTCATAAGTTCGTCAAACTTGTACAAAGCTCATTGAGACACTTTTAAGTACTCATGTTGCATGACACTTGGTTTAGAGTCCTAGAAACCGCGTTGTAAGATGTTTCATAACTTCGTCAAACTAGTACAAAGCTCATTGAGACACTTATAAGCACTCATGTTGCATGACACTTCGTTTAGTCTTAGAAACCGCGTTGTTAGATGTTTCATAAGCTCGTAAAACTATTACAAAGCTCATTGAGACAATTATAAGCACTCATGTTGCATGACACTTGGTTTAGAGTCCTAGAAACCGCGTTGTAAGATGTTTCATAACTTCGTCAAACTAGTACAAAGCTCATTGAGACACTTATAAGCACTCATGTTGCATGACACTTCGTTTAGTCTTAGAAACCGCGTTGTTAGATGTTTCATAAGCTCGTAAAACTATTACAAAGCTCATTGAGACAATTATAAGCACTCATGTTGCATGACACTTCGTTTAGAGTCTTAGAAACCGCGTTGTTAGATGTTTCATAAGTTCGTCAAACTTGTACAAAACTCATTGAGACACTTATAAGCACTCATGTTGCATGAAACTTGGTTTAGAGCCCTAGAAACGAGTTGTTAGATGTTTCTTAAGTTCGTCAAACTTGTACAAAGCTCATTGAGACACTTATAAGCACTCATGTTGCATGAAACTTGGTTTAGAGTCCTAGAAACGAGTTGTTAGATGTTTCATAAGTTTGTCAAACTTGTACAAAGCTCATTGAGACACTTATAAGCACTCATGTTGCATGCCACTTCGTTTAGAGTCTTAGAAACCGCTTTGTTAGATGTTTCATAAGTTCGTCAAACTTGTACAAAGCTCATTGAGACACTTATAAGCACTAATGTTGCATAAAACTTGGTTTAGAGTCCTAGAAACGCGTTGTTAGATGTTTCATAAGTTCGTCAAACTTGAACAAAGCTCATTGAGACACTTATAAGAACTCATGTTGAAAGAAACTTAGTTTAGAGTCCTACAAACCGCGTTGTTAGAAGTTTCATAAGTTTGTCGAACTTGTACAAAGCTCCTTGAGACACTTATAAGCACTCATGTTGCATGAAACTTGGTTTAGAGTCCTAGAAAACGCGTTGGAAGATGTTTCATAAGTTCGTCAAACTAGTACAAAGCTCATTGAGACACTTATAAGTACTCTTGTTGCATGACACTTCGTTTAGAGTCTTAGAAACCGCGTTGTTAGATGTTTCATAAGTTCGTCTAACTTGTACAAAGCTCATTGAGACACTTATAAGCACTCATGTTGCATAAAACTTGGTTTAAAGTCCTAAAAACGCGTTGTTAGATGTTTCATAAGTTCGTCAAACTTGTATAAAGCTCATTGAAACACTTATAAACACTCATGTTGCATAAAACTTGGCTTAGAGTCCTAGCAACCACATTGTTAGACGTTTCATAAGTTCGTCAAACTTGTACAAAGCTGATTGAGAAACTTATAAGCATTCATGTTTCATGAAACTTGGTTTAGAGTCCTAGAAACGCGTTGTTAGATGTTTCATTAGTTCATCAAACTTGTACAAAGCTCATTGGGACACTTATAAGAACTCATGTTGAAAGAAACTTGGTTTAGAGTCCTAGAAACCGCATTGTTAGATGTTTCATAAGTTCGTCAAACTAGTACAAAGCTCATTGAGACACTTGTAAGCACTCATGTTGCATAAAACTCGGTTTAGAGTCCTAGAAACGCGTTGTTAGATGTTTCAAAAGTTCGTCACACTTGTACAAAGCTCATTGAGACACTTGTAAGCACTCATGTTGCATGAAACTTAGTTTAGACTCCTAGAAACGGCATTGTTAGATGTTTCATAAGTTCGTCAAACTTGTACAAAGCTCGTTGAGACACTTATAAGCACTCATATTTTTGCTTGAAACTTGGTTTAGAGTCCTAGAAACCGCGTTGTAAGATGTTTCATAAATTTGTCGAACTAGTACAAAGCTCATTGAGACAATTATAAGTACTCATGTTACATGACACTTCGTTTTGAGTCTTACAAACCGCGTTGCTAGATGTTTCATAAGTTCGTCAAACTTGTACAAAGATCATTGAGACACTTATAAGCACTCATGTTGCATAAAACTTGGTTTAGAGTCCTAAAAACGCGTTGTTAGATGTTTCATAAGTTCGTCAAACTTGTATAAAGCTCATTGAAACACTTATAAGCACTCATGTTGCATAAAACTTGGTTTAGAGTCCTAGCAACCACATTGTTAGACGTTTCATAAGTTCGTCAAACTTGTACAAAGCCGATTGAGAAAATTATAAGCACTCATGTTGCATTAAACTTGGTTTAGAGTCCTAGAAACGCGTTGTTAGATGTTTCATTAGTTCGTCAAACTTGTACAAAGCTCATTGAAACACTTATAAGAACTCATGTTGAAAGAAACTTGGTTTAGAGTCCTAGAAACCGTGTTGTTAGATGTTTCATAAGTTCGTCAAAGTAGTACAAAGCTCATTGAGACACTTATAAGCACTCATGTTGCATGACACTTCGTTTAGAGTGTTAGAAACCGCGTTGTTAGATGTTTCATAAGTTTGTCAAACTTGTACAAAGCTCATTGAGACACTTATAAGCACTCATGTTGCATAAAACTTGGTTTAGAGTCCTAGAAACGCGTTGTTAGATGTTTCATAAGTTCGTCAAACTTGTACAAAGCTCATTGAAACACTTATAAGCACTCATGTTGCATAAAACTTGGTTTAGAGTCCTAGCAACCACATTGTTAGACGTTTCATAAGTTCGTCAAATTTGTACAAAGCTCATTGAGACACTTTATAAGCACTCATGTTGCATTAAACTTGGTTTAGAGTACTAGAAATCGCGTTGTAAGATGTTTCATAAGTTCGTCAAACTAGTACAAATCTCATTGAGACACTTATAAGCACTCATGTTGCATGAAACTTCGTTTAGAGTCCTTGAAACCGCGTTGTTAGATGTTTCTTAAGTTCTTCAAACTTGTACAAAGCTCATTGAGACACTTATAAGCACTCATGTTCCATGAAACTTAGTTTAGAGTCCTAGAAACCACGTTGTTAGATGTTTCATAAGTTCGTTGAACTTGTACAAAGCTCATTGAGACACTTATAAGCACTCATGTTGCATGAAACTTGGTTTAGAGTCCTAGAAACCGCGTTGTTAGATGTTTCATAAGTTCGTCGAACTAGTACAAAGCTCATTGAGACACTTATAAGCACTCATGTTGCATGAAACTTGGTTTAGAGCCTTAGAAACGAGTTGTTAGATGTTTCTTAACTTCGTCAATCTTGTACAAAGCTCATTGAGACACATATAAGCACTCATGTTGCATGAAACTTGGTTTAGAGTCCTAGAAACGAGTTGTTAGATGTTCCATAAGTTCGTCAAACTAGTACTAAGCTCATTGAGACACTTATAAGCACTCATGTTGCATGCCACTTCGTTTAGAGTCTTAATAACTGCTTTGTTAGATGTTTCATAAGTTCGTCAAACTTGTACAAATCTCATTGAGACACTTATAAGCACTAATGTTGCATAAAACTTGGTTTAGAGGCCTAGAAACCCGTTGTTAGATGTTTCATAAGTTCGTCAAACTTGAACAAAGCTCATTGAGACACTTATAAGAACTCATGTTGAAAGAAACTTAGTTTAGAGTCCTACAAACCGCGTTGTTAGATGTTTCATAAGTTCGTCAAACTAGTACAAAGCTCATTAATACACTTATAAGTACTCATGTTGCATGAAACTTAATTTAGAGTCCTAGAAACCGCGTTGTTAGAAGTTTCATAAGTTCGTCGAACTTGTACAAAGCTCATTGAGACACTTTTAAGCACTCATGTTGCATGACACTTGGTTTAGAGTCCTAGAAACCGCGTTGTAAGATGTTTCATAAGTTCGTCAAACTAGTACAAAGCTCATTGAGACACTTATAAGCACTCATGTTGCATGACACTTCGTTTAGAGTCTTTGAAACCGCGTTGTTAGATGTTTCATAATTTCGTAAAACTAGTACAAAGCTCATTGAGACAATTATAAGCACTCATGTTGCATGACACTTCGTTTAGAGTCTTAGAAACCGCGTTGTTAGATGTTTCATAAGTTCGTCAAACTTGTACAAAACTCATTGAAACACTTATAAGCACTCATGTTGCATGAAACTTGGTTTAGAGCCCTAGAAACGAGGTGTTAGATGTTTCTTAAGTTCGTCAAACTTGTACAAAGCTCATTGAGACACTTATAAGCACTCATGTTGCATGAAACTTGGTTTAGAGTCCTAGAAACGAGTTGTTAGATGTTTCATAAGTTCGCCAAACTTGTACAAATCTCATTGAGACACTTATAAGCACTCATGTTGCATGCCACTTCGTTTAGAGTCTTAGAAACCGCTTTGTTAGATGTTTCATAAGTTCGTCAAACTTGTACAAAGCTCATTGAGACACTTATAAGGACTAATGTTGCATAAAACTTGGTTTAGAGTCCTAGAAACGCGTTGTTAGATGTTTCATAAGTTCGTCAAACTTGAACAAAGCTCATTGAGACACTTATAAGAACTCATGTTGAAAGAAACTTAGTTTAGAGTCCTACAAACCGCGTTGTTAGATGTTTCATAAGTTCGTCAAACTAGTACAAAGCTCATTAATACACTTATAAGTACTCATGTTGCATGAAACTTAGTTTAGAGTTCTAGAAACCGCGTTGTTAGATGTTTCATAAATTCGTCGAACTTGTACAAAGCTCATTGAGACACTTTTAAGCACTCATGTTGCATGAAACTTGGTTTAGACCCCTAGAAACCGCGTTGTAAGATGTTTCATAAGTTCGTCAAACTAGTACAAAGCTCATTGAGACACTTATAAGCAATCATGTTGCATGACACTTCGTTTAGAGTCTTAGAAACCGCTTTGTTAGATGTTTCATAAGTTCGTCAAACTTGTACAAAGCTCATTGAGACACTTATACGCACTAATGTTGCATAAAAGTTGGTTTAGAGTCCTAGAAACGCGTTGTTAGATATTTCATAAGTTCGTCAAACTTGAACAAAGCTCATTGAGACACTTATAAGAAATCATGTTGAAAGAAACTTAGTTTAGAGTCCTACAAACCGCGTTGTTAGATGTTTCATAAGTTCGTCAAACTAGTACAAAGCTCATTAATACACTTATAAGTACTCATGTTGCATGAAACTTAGTTTAGAGTCCTAGAAACCGCGTTGTTAGATGTTTCATAAGTTCGTCGTACTTGTACAAAGCTCATTGAGACACTTTTAAGCACTCATGTTGCATGAAACTTGGTTTAGAGTCCTAGAAACCGCGTTGTAAGATGTTTCATAAGTTCGTCAAACTAGTACAAAGCTCATTGAGACACTTATAAGCACTCATGTTGCATGACACTTCGTTTAGAGTCGTAGAAACCGCGTTGTTAGATGTTTCATAAGTTCGTAAAACTAGTACAAAGCTCATTGAGACACTTATAAGCACTCATGTTGCATGAAACTTAGTTTAGAGTCCTAGAAATCGCGTTGTTAGATGTTTCATAAGGTTGTCGAACTTGTACAAAGCTCATTGAGACACTTATAAGCACTCATGTTGCATGAAACTTGGTTTAGAGTCCTAGAAAACGCGTTGTAAGATGTTTCATAAGTTCGTCAAACTAGTACAAAACTCATTGAGACACTTATAAGTACTCTTGTTGCATGACACTTCGTTTAGAGTGTTAGAAATTGCGTTGTTAGATGTTTCATAAGTTCTTCAAACTTGTACAAAGCTCATTGAGACACTTATAAGCACTCATGTTGCATAAAACTTGGTTTAGAGTCCTAAAAACGCGTTGTTAGATGTTTCATAAGTTCGTCAAACTTGTATAAAGCTCATTGAAACACTTATAAACACTCATGTTGCATAAAACTTGGTTTAGAGTCCTAGCAACCACATTGTTAGACGTTTCATAAGTTCGTCAAACTTGTACAAAGCTGATTGAGAAACTTATAAGCACTCATGTTGCATGAAACTTGGTTTAGAGTCCAAGAAACGCGTTGTTAGATGTTTCATTAGTTCGTCAAACTTGTACAAAGCTCATTGGGAAACTTATAAGAACTCATGTTGAAAGAAACTTGGTTTAGAGTCCTAGAAACCGCGTTGTTAGATGTTTCATAAGGTCGTCAAACTAGTACAAAGCTCATTGAGACACTTGTAAGCACTCATGTTGCATGAAACTTAGTTTAGACTCCTAGAAACGGCATTGTTAGATGTTTCATAAGTTCGTCACACTTGTACAAAGCTCATTGAGACACTTATAAGCACTCATATTGTTGCATGAAACTTGGTTTAGAGTCCTAGAAACCGCGTTGTAAGATGTTTCATAAATTTGTCGAACCGATACAAAGCTCACTAAGACACTTATAAGTAATCATGTTGCATGACACTTCGTTTAGAGTCTTACAAACCGCGTTGTTAGATGTTTCATAAGTTCGTCAAACTTGTACAAAGCTCATTGAGACACTTATAAGCACTCATGTTGCATAAAACTTGGTTTAGAGTCCTAAAAACGGGTTGTTAGATGTTTCATAAGTTCGTCAAACTTGTATAAAGCTCATTGAAACACTTATAAGCACTCATGTTGCATAAAACTTGGTTTAGAGTCCTAGCAACCACATTGTTAGACGTTTCATAAGTTCGTCAAACTTGTACAAAGCTGATTGAGAAACTTATAAGCACTCATGTTGCATTAAACTTGGTTTAGAGTCCTAGAAACGCGTTGTTAGATGTTTCATTAGTTCGTCAAACATGTACAAAGCTCATTGAGACACTTATAAGAACTCATGTTGAAAGAAACTTGGTTTAGAGTCCTAGAAACCGTGTTGTTAGATGTTTCATAAGTTCGTCAAACTAGTACAAAGCTCATTGAGACACTTATAAGCACTCATGTTGCATGAAACTTAGTTTAGATTCCTAGAAACCGCGTTGTTAGATGTTTCATAAGTTCGTAAAAACTTGTACAAAGCTCATTGAGACACTTATAAGACCTCATGTTGCCTGAAACTTGGTTTAGAGTTCTAGAAACCACGTTGCAAGATGTTTCATAAGTTCGTCAAACTAGTACAAAGCTCATTGAGAAACTTATAAGCACTCATGTTGCATGACACTTCGTTTAGAGTCTTAGAAACCGCGTTGTTAGATGTTTCATAAGTTCGTCGTACTTGTACAAATCTCATTGAGACACTTTTAAGCACTCATGTTGCATGAAACTTGGTTTAGAGTCCTAGAAACCGCGTTGTAAGATGTTTCATAAGTTCGTCAAACTAGTACAAAGCTCATTGAGACACTTATAAGCACTCATGTTGCATGACACTTCGTTTAGAGTCTTAGAAACCGCGTTGTTAGATGTTTCATAAGTTCGTAAAACTAGTACAAAGCTCATTGAGACACTGATAAGTGTTAGTTTTAAGAAGATTATATGAGTTTAGAGATTTGTGTTCTTGAGTTCCATGAAGAACATCAAGAACAAGAGAGAGAGAGAGAATAGAGAGAGATTAATCGGAAAAGATTATGTGATATTAGATTAGATTGTTTTTGTCGTTACAACATAGGATAAATATATAAGGAATAGCATCTTAAAATAGCATCATGTGAAGATGCCAAAACCGTCCACATCTTCCTCGGTTCAATGCGCCAAACGTCGCTTTCTCCTCGGTTAGACGCGCATCCTTAGAGCCACCCGTGACTTGTACGGACGGCGTGAACTCCACACGCCCAACGGCTCTTTGGTGTAACGGTAACTTGGTTTCTAGATCCTTCCTTTGTTTCTCTTGTCCTCTTGTAACGGTAACAAAAGAGATAGCTTGGGTCCTTTGCCTTTGACCACAAGCTAGGTCTTTGCCTTGGTGAACGAGTGTGTCCGGGCAAAGCCTTGGTCTCTTTTCAACACTCCCCCGCAAGCTTAGCCTAATGCAATGGCTAAGCTTGGAACCCGCATAACCTTGCCTCGTTAAAACCTTGGTGAGAAAACCACTTGGGATAAAACTCACCTAAGGGAAAAGAGTGCAAGCTTATGCGGTTGGAGACTTAGGCTTTGGTAGCCCGTGTGAGTCCTAGTCTTGGTAGGATGGACTCACAAACCTTCAAGCTTGCTGATTTGGTGAAGATGTCCGCGAGTTGATCTTCACTTTTGGTGTAGCAAGGTAAGATGGTCCCTTTGACCATTTGCTCTCTAACCTTGTGACAATCCACCTCTATGTGCTTGGTCCGTTCATGGAAGACCGAGTTGGTTGCTATGTGGATGGCCGCTTGGTTGTCACAATGCATAGTCATTGGTGCTTCAATCTTGAAACCCAAATCCCCTAGCAAGTTCTTTAGCCACATGAGTTCTTGAGTTAGCTTCCTCATGGCTCTATACTCGGCTTCGGCGGTTGAGCAAGACACTATCTTTTGCTTCTTTGTCTTCCATGTGACAAGGTTGCCTCCAATGAAGGTGCAATACCCGGTGGTTGACCGCCTGTCTTCTAGGTTCCCGGCATAGTCCGCGTCACAATACCCAACAACCTCCGTGCTTTTGTTGCAACCCATCCATATACCCAAGCTTGAAGTTCCCTTAAGGTATCCCAAGATCCTCATGATCATGTTCCAATGATGTTGCTTCGGTCTTTGCATATGTTGGGAGACTTGATTCACGGCAAAGCATAGATCCGGCCTAGTGATGGTAAGGTAGATGAGCTTTCCCACTAGCCGTCTATATAGCATCGGATCTTTGTATGGTTGATCGTCTTCACTACCCTCTTGAATGGTCTTGTAGCCGTCTTCAAGGGGTGTCTTGGCCACCTTGGTACCTGCCATATTGACAACACTTAAAACATCATGGGTGTACTTCCTTTGGGAGAGAAATAGACCTTCCTTTGATCTACAAACTTCAATCCCAAGGAAGTACTTAAGCAAACCGAGATCTTTGATATCAAATTTAGACTTAAGAAAAGACTTGGTTTCTAGAATACCTCCCTTGTTGTTTCCGGAGATGATGATGTCATCTACGTATACAAGTACTACTACTATACCTTCTTGGTTTTGTAGTGTGAAGAGTGTGTGCTCGGCTTGTGATCTCTTGAATCCTCTTGCCATCAATGTTGAGCTAAGCTTGTGGTACCAAGCTCTTGGTGATTGCTTGAGACCGTAGATAGCCTTTCTTAATCTTAAGACTTTCCGGGGGTAATTTCTACTCCGGGGTGGTGGAGTCATGTATACCTCTTCCTCAAGCTCTCCTTGTAGGAAGGCGTTCTTCACATCCATTTGAAAGAGATCCCAAGACAAGTTAGTAGCCAAGGATAGAATGACCCTAACCGTGTGAAGTTTGGCAACCCGGTGCAAAGGTATCCAAGTAATCCTCTCCATAGGTTTGGGTGAAGCCTCTTGCCACAAGTCTTGCCTTGTACCTTTCAATATCCCCATTGCTTAGGTACTTGATGGTGAACACGTATCTAGAGCTCACAGTCTTCTTGCCCTTGGGAAGATCAATTTCATAGAAGGTTTCATTGTCTTCCATTGCCTTGTTCTCGGGCTCTAACCGCATTGATCCACACTTCTTCCTTCATTGCTTCTTCATATGTCCTTGGTATCACATGTTGATCCATGGCGGTAAGGAAGGCTCGGTGTTCCTTGGGAATTCTAGCAAGAGAGCATGTTGCTTGAGTAGGATGGGCCACCGCCTTGCTATTGTAGTAGACCCTTGTGTTTACCCAATTAGATGGATGCTTCTTTACCCTAGTGCTTCTCCTTAGAGTCGGCTCCGTTTGAATACTAGTCGGCTCCGGTGGTACACTTCCTCCTTGACCCACTTCTTGATCATGATCATCTTGAGCATGTCCTTGGTCTTCTTGTGGTGTAGTTTGTTGGTGAGCATTTGATTCTCCCCCCGACTCATTAGACTCTTGAGGTTCGGAGTTGGCTTGCTCATTTATGTTCTCCCCTCATGATCAAGAGGAGTGGGTTGTTGATTTGGTATGTCTTGGCTTGGCTCTTCTTCAAAGTTCATGCCAAGATTCTTCATTAGGTTCCTTAGGCTTGTGGCTCTATCCGTGACTTTCTCGGGGGTAAGTCCTTCACACTATCCCAATTCTTGTCTTCATAGAAGCTTTTGCCTTCAAGGAACTTGACGTCTCTTGAGACTATGACCCTTCTTGTCTCGGGTACATAACATTTGTATCCTTTTTGTGTGTTGGAGTAGCCTATGAACATGGCCTTGATGCTCTTTGCTTCAAGTTTGTTCCTTTGTTCACTAGGCACAAAAACAAAACACACACAACCAAAAACTCTTAGATGGTTAAGAATAGGCTTACTTTTATTCAAAACTTGAAAGGGGAGATTGGTTGTTTAAGATTTGAGTAGGGGTTCGGTTGATGAGATAACACGCGGTTAAAACACCATCCGACCAAAACCGTTTTGGGATGTTCATGTGGAACATCATTGACCGTGTGACCTCCATGAGATGCCTATTCTTCCTCTCGGCCACACCGTTTTGTTGCGGTGTATATGGACATGTGGTTTGGTGAAGAATCCCATGGTTGGCTATGTGTTCTTTGAATGCTCGGCTTGTGTACTCCCCCCCATTATCCGACCTAAAGGTTTTAATCTTAGCATTGTAATGGTTAGTCACATAGTTTTGAAAGTTTTTAAAAGCCTCTAATACCCTATCTTTAGTTTGTAAAAGTGTAACCCCAAGTGTATTTAGAGCTTTCATCTATAAATGTGACAAAATAAGCTTGATTATCCCTAGATTTGCAAGGGGAGGACCAAACATCCGAATGAATCAATTCAAAAGGTTTGTAACACATTTTGGATTTTGAAAATACGGTTCTACAATGTTTGCCTAAAATGCAAGCCTCACAAGTTTGATGATCAAAAACAACATTAGGGAAAATAGTTTTTAAAGCATTCAAATGAGGATGACCAAGTCTAAAATGCCAAATAACATTGTTAACTTCGGCTATAACCGATTTAAAAACATGACAAAGAGAAGTAGAAGTAGAGATAGAGTTTTTGAAATCAAATTCTTCAAGAACATAAAGGTCCCCTCTTGTGACCCCTTTTCCAATGACCTTCTCACTCTTAATATCCTGAAAAATCACATCATTAGGACTGAAAATAACCTTGCAATTCAAATCACAAGCAATGCGTTTAACGGATATAAGATTGGAAGTGAAACTAGGCATGTAAAGAGCTTGAGAATCACTATCAAACAACTTAAGATTTCCTAACCCTTCTATAGGAATTTCACTCCCATTTGCAATAATGACATTACCTAAAGCCGGTTTAACATTACTAATTAAATCCAAGTTACTAATCATATGATGAGAAGCACCCGAATCAACAATAATAGGCTTATATGGTTTAATGTCTATGTTTTGAGCACTAAGAGAGTAATAGGGTGAAATACCGGAGCCCTTAAGGGCTTTGATGAGTGCGTCAAGGTCCGACTTCCTCACGAACTCGTCCATGTATGGGACAATGGCCGAAGACTCCTCTTCCTTGCCATGGTTTGGTCCGCTTGTACTTGGTATGCTAGCCGAGTCATCGTGAGAGTAATTGGCCTTGGCGTCCTTGAACTTGGCCGGCTTGAGACTAGGGTGTAGGATCCAACACTTCTCCTTGTTGTGGCCTTTCTTCTTGCAATGCTCACATGTCAAGGCTCTCCTTTCTTCATATGTCTTGGAAGACGGTTTAAACGCCACCTTGTTCGCGGTCACAAGTTCCTTCTTGCCATCAAAGAGCTCGATGGAACCTTGTTCTCTTTGGAGTTGTGCACACACTTCTTCAAGGTTTGGTAGAGTATCGGCTCGGAGAAGATGCTTGGTGATCTCCTTGTAGCTGCCGTTGAGGGTAAGAAGCAAGCCAAAGACTTTGTCTTGCTCTCTTCGTTCGTTTAACACTTTAGGATCCACGGTGCTTGGGCGAAGCATTTCTAACTCTCGCCCAAAGTGACCTAAACTTCCCAAAGTGTTTAGTGAACTCGGTGTCTTCTTGGTTTAGGTCACTAATGGCCTTCTTGACTTCATAAACTCGGCTAAGGTTTGAGATGTTGCCGTAGACGGTTTGGAGAGTGTCCCATAGCTCCTTGGCGTTTTCGCAATAGGAGTAAGCCTCCAAGATGGACGGCTCAAGGGATCCTTGGATGATTCCAAGTACCTTTTGGTCTAGTTGGAACCACTTCTCATCGTCGGTTGTGAGTTCGTTGTTGAACTCAATAGGAGCGTCTTGCCGAGTGAGTATATGGTTCCAATAGCCGCGGCCACAAAGGGCTATCTTCATGGTTCTTGCCCATAGAAGGTAGTTGATGCCTTTGAGAGTAACCGGACAAAGTGCCTTCTTGGATTCTTTGTCTTCCATGGTTGTGTTGAATGAGGTTTGAAATAACTCGTTTTTGAAATTTCAGATCTAGAAATTTGAACCGAGAAATTTGAAACCGAGAGTATCGAGAATGGTCGGTGTCGGGATTTGTCGGTATCGAGACTTGTCGGTATCGAGACTGGTCGGGTATCGAGAAAAGATCTTGTCGAGAGTAGTCGAGAAAAGTGGCCGGAAAACAAGACTCTTGCCGAGAAAACTTTGTCGAGAAAACCTTGTCGAGAGTTTGTCGAGAGTTTGTCGAGGTTTGAGAGTTTGTCGAGGCTTGTCGAGAGTCTACAAGTAACCGTATCGAGAGTGCACAAGAATCGTATCGAGGTTTGTCGAGAGTACCGAGAATCGTCGTACCGAGAGTAGCCGAGAGTAATCGAGAGTAGATTTAGCGGAAGCGTATTAGGTTCCGAGCAAGGTTGCTCTGATACCATGTTAGTTTTAAGAAGATTATATGAGTTTAGAGATTTGTGTTCTTGAGTTCCATGAAGAACATCAAGAACAAGAGAGAGAGAGAGAATAGAGAGAGATTAATCGGAAAAGATTATGTGATATTAGATTAGATTGTTTTTGTCGTTACAACATAGGATAAATATATAAGGAATAGCATCTTAAAATAGCATCATGTGAAGATGCCAAAACCGTCCACATCTTCCTCGGTTCAATGCGCCAAACGTCGCTTTCTCCTCGGTTAGACGCGCATCCTTAGAGCCACCCGTGACTTGTACGGACGGCGTGAACTCCACACGCCCAACGGCTCTTTGGTGTAACGGTAACTTGGTTTCTAGATCCTTCCTTTGTTTCTCTTGTCCTCTTGTAACGGTAACAAAAGAGATAGCTTGGGTCCTTTGCCTTTGACCACAAGCTAGGTCTTTGCCTTGGTGAACGAGTGTGTCCGGGCAAAGCCTTGGTCTCTTTTCAACAATAAGCACTCATGTTGCATGAAACTTAGTTTAGAGTCCTAGAAATCGCGTTGTTAGATGTTTCATAAGTTTGTCGAACTTGTACAAAGCTCATTGAGACACTTATAAGCACTCATGTTGCAAGAAACTTGGTTTAGAGTCCTAGAAAACGCGTTGTAAGATGTTTCATAAGTTCGTCAAACTAGTACAAAACTCATTGAGACACTTATAAGTACTCTTGTTGCATGACACTTCGTTTAGAGTGTTAGAAATTGCGTTGTTAGATGTTTCATAAGTTCTTCAAACTTGTACAAAGCTCATTGAGACACTTATAAGCACTCATGTTGCATAAAACTTGGTTTAGAGTCCTAAAAACGCGTTGTTAGATGTTTCATAAGTTCGTCAAACTTGTATAAAGCTCATTGAAACACTTATAAACACTCATGTTGCATAAAACTTGGTTTAGAGTCCTAGCAACCACATTGTTAGACGTTTCATAAGTTCGTCAAACTTGTACAAAGCTGATTGAGAAACTTATAAGCACTCATGTTGCATGAAACTTGGTTTAGAGTCCAAGAAACGCGTTGTTAGATGTTTCATTAGTTCGTCAAACTTGTACAAAGCTCATTGGGAAACTTATAAGAACTCATGTTGAAAGAAACTTGGTTTAGAGTCCTAGAAACCGCGTTGTTAGATGTTTCATAAGGTCGTCAAACTAGTACAAAGCTCATTGAGACACTTGTAAGCACTCATGTTGCATGAAACTTAGTTTAGACTCCTAGAAACGGCATTGTTAGATGTTTCATAAGTTCGTCACACTTGTACAAAGCTCATTGAGACACTTATAAGCACTCATATTGTTGCATGAAACTTGGTTTAGAGTCCTAGAAACCGCGTTGTAAGATGTTTCATAAATTTGTCGAACTAGTACAAAGCTCATTGAGACAATTATAAGTACTCATGTTACATGACACTTCGTTTTGAGTCTTACAAACCGCGTTGCTAGATGTTTCATAAGTTCGTCAAACTTGTACAAAGATCATTGAGACACTTATAAGCACTCATGTTGCATAAAACTTGGTTTAGAGTCCTAAAAACGCGTTGTTAGATGTTTCATAAGTTCGTCAAACTTGTATAAAGCTCATTGAAACACTTATAAGCACTCATGTTGCATAAAACTTGGTTTAGAGTCCTAGCAACCACATTGTTAGACGTTTCATAAGTTCGTCAAACTTGTACAAAGCTGATTGAGAAACTTATAAGCACTCATGTTGCATTAAACTTGGTTTAGAGTCCTAGAAACGCGTTGTTAGATGTTTCATTAGTTCGTCAAACATGTACAAAGCTCATTGAGACACTTATAAGAACTCATGTTGAAAGAAACTTGATTTAGAGTCCTAGAAACCGTGTTGTTAGATGTTTCATAAGTTCGTCAAACTAGTACAAAGCTCATTGAGACACTTATAAGCACTCATGTTGCATGAAACTTAGTTTAGATTCCTAGAAACTGCGTTGTTAGATGTTTCATAAGTTCGTAAAACTTGTACAAAGCTCATTGAGACACTTATAAGACCTCATGTTGCCTGAAACTTGGTTTAGAGTTCTAGAAACGCGTTGTTAGATGTTTCATAAGTTCGTCAAACTTGTACAAAGCTCATTGAAACACTTATAAGCACTCATGTTGCATAAAACTTGGTTTAGAGTCCTAGCAACAACATTGTTAGACGTTTCATAAGTTCGTCAAATTTGTACAAAGCTCATTGAGACACTTTATAAGCACTCATGTTGCATTAAACTTGGTTTAGAGTACTAGAAACCGCGTTGTAAGATGTTTCATAAGTTCGTCAAACTAGTACAAAGCTCATTGAGACACTTATAAGCACTCATGTTGCATGAAACTTCGTTTAGAGTCCTACAAACCGCGTTGTTAGATGTTTCATAAGTTCGTCAAACTTGTACAAAGCTCATTGAGACACTTATAAGAACTCATGTTCCATGAAACTTAGTTTAGAGTCCTAGAAACTGCGTTGGTAGATGTTTCATAAGTTCGTTGAACTTGTACAAAGCTCATTGAGACACTTATAAGCACTCATGTTGAATGAAACTTGGTTTAGAGTCCTAGAAACCGCGTTGTTAGATGTTTCATAAGTTCGTCGAACTAGTACAAAGCTCATTGAGACACTTATAAGCACTCATGTTGCATGAAACTTGGTTTAGAGCCCTAGAAACGAGTTGTTAGATGTTTCTTAAGTTCGTCAATCTTGTACAAAGCTCATTGAGACACTTATAAGAACTCATGTTGCATGAAACTTTGTTTAGAGTCCTAGAAACGAGTTGTTAGATGTTTCATAAGTTCGTCAAACTAGTACAAAGCTCATTGAGACACTTATAAGCACTCATGTTGCATGCCACTTCGTTTAGAGTCTTAGAAACCGCTTTGTTAGATGTTTCATAAGTTCGTCAAACTTGTACAAAGCTCATTGAGACACTTATAAGCACTAATGTTGCATAAAACTTGGTTTAGAGTCCTAGAAACGCGTTGTTAGATGTTTCATAAGTTCGTCAAACTTGAACAAAGCTCATTGAGACGCTTATAAGAACTCATGTTGAAAGAAACTTAGTTTAGAGTCCTACAAACCGCGTTGTTAGATGTTTCATAAGTTCGTCAAACTAGTACAAAGCTCATTAATACACTTATAAGTACTCATGTTGCATGAAACTTAGTTTAGAGTCCTAGAAACAGCGTTGTTAGAAGTTTCATAAGTTCGTCGAACTTGTACAAAGCTCATTGAGACACTTTTAAGCACTCATGTTGCATGACACTTGGTTTAGAGTCCTAGAAACCGCGTTGTAAGATGTTTCATAAGTTCGTCAAACTAGTACAAAGCTCATTGAGACACTTATAAGCACTCATGTTGCATGACACTTCGTTTAGAGTCTTAGAAACCGCGTTGTTAGATGTTTCATAAGTTCGTAAAACTAGTACAAAGCTCATTGAGACAATTATAAGCAGTCATGTTGCATGAAACTTAGTTTAGAGTCCTAGAAATCGCGTTGTTAGGTGGTTCATAAGTTTGTCGAACTTGTACAAAGCTCATTGAGACACTTATAAGCACTCATGTTGCATGAAACTTAGTTTAGAGTCCTAGAAACGACATTGTTAGATGTTTCATAAGTTCGTAGAACTTGTACAAAGTTCATTGAGACACTTATAAGCATTCATGTTTCATGAAACTTGGTTTAGTGTCCTAGAAACGCCTTGTTAGATGTAACATTAATTCGTCAAACTTGTACAAAGCTCATTGTGTTAGTTTTAAGAAGATTATATGAGTTTAGAGATTTGTGTTCTTGAGTTCCATGAAGAACATCAAGAACAAGAGAGAGAGAGAGAATAGAGAGAGATTAATCGGAAAAGATTATGTGATATTAGATTAGATTGTTTGTGTCGTTACAACATAGGATAAATATATAAGGAATAGCATCTTAAAATAGCATCATGTGAAGATGCCAAAACCGTCCACATCTTCCTCGGTTCAATGCGCCAAACGTCGCTTTCTCCTCGGTTAGACGCGCATCCTTAGAGCCACCCGTGACTTGTACGGACGGCGTGAACTCCACACGCCCAACGGCTCTTTGGTGTAACGGTAACTTGGTTTCTAGATCCTTCCTTTGTTTCTCTTGTCCTCTTGTAACGGTAACAAAAGAGATAGCTTGGGTCCTTTGCCTTTGACCACAAGCTAGGTCTTTGCCTTGGTGAACGAGTGTGTCCGGGCAAAGCCTTGGTCTCTTTTCAACACTCCCCCGCAAGCTTAGCCTAATGCAATGGCTAAGCTTGGAACCCGCATAACCTTGCCTCGTTAAAAACCTTGGTGAGAAAACCACTTGGGATAAAACTCACCTAAGGGAAAAGAGTGCAAGCTTATGCGGTTGGAGACTTAGGCTTTGGTAGCCCGTGTGAGTCCTAGTCTTGGTAGGATGGACTCACAAACCTTCAAGCTTGCTGATTTGGTGAAGA
The DNA here is from genome assembly GCA_963556525.1 of Cochlearia excelsa. NCBI lineage: Eukaryota > Viridiplantae > Streptophyta > Magnoliopsida > Brassicales > Brassicaceae > Cochlearia > Cochlearia excelsa. Next base: position 27,836,374 of record OY748327.1, on the reverse strand, counting down.
TGTCCGCGAGTTGATCTTCACTTTTGGTGTAGCAAGGTAAGATGGTCCCTTTGACCATTTGCTCTCTAACCTTGTGACAATCCACCTCTATGTGCTTGGTCCGTTCATGGAAGACCGAGTTGGTTGCTATGTGGATGGCCGCTTGGTTGTCACAATGCATAGTCATTGGTGCTTCAATCTTGAAACCCAAATCCCCTAGCAAGTTCTTTAGCCACATGAGTTCTTGAGTTAGCTTCCTCATGGCTCTATACTCGGCTTCGGCGGTTGAGCAAGACACTATCTTTTGCTTCTTTGTCTTCCATGTGACAAGGTTGCCTCCAATGAAGGTGCAATACCCGGTGGTTGACCGCCTGTCTTCTAGGTTCCCGGCATAGTCCGCGTCACAATACCCAACAACCTCCGTGCTTTTGTTGCAACCCATCCATATACCCAAGCTTGAAGTTCCCTTAAGGTATCCCAAGATCCTCATGATCATGTTCCAATGATGTTGCTTCGGTCTTTGCATATGTTGGGAGACTTGATTCACGGCAAAGCATAGATCCGGCCTAGTGATGGTAAGGTAGATGAGCTTTCCCACTAGCCGTCTATATAGCATCGGATCTTTGTATGGTTGATCGTCTTCACTACCCTCTTGAATGGTCTTGTAGCCGTCTTCAAGGGGTGTCTTGGCCACCTTGGTACCTGCCATATTGACAACACTTAAAACATCATGGGTGTACTTCCTTTGGGAGAGAAATAGACCTTCCTTTGATCTACAAACTTCAATCCCAAGGAAGTACTTAAGCAAACCGAGATCTTTGATATCAAATTTAGACTTAAGAAAAGACTTGGTTTCTAGAATACCTCCCTTGTTGTTTCCGGAGATGATGATGTCATCTACGTATACAAGTACTACTACTATACCTTCTTGGTTTTGTAGTGTGAAGAGTGTGTGCTCGGCTTGTGATCTCTTGAATCCTCTTGCCATCAATGTTGAGCTAAGCTTGTGGTACCAAGCTCTTGGTGATTGCTTGAGACCGTAGATAGCCTTTCTTAATCTTAAGACTTTCCGGGGGTAATTTCTACTCCGGGTGGTGGAGTCATGTATACCTCTTCCTCAAGCTCTCCTTGTAGGAAGGCGTTCTTCACATCCATTTGAAAGAGATCCCAAGACAAGTTAGTAGCCAAGGATAGAATGACCCTAACCGTGTGAAGTTTGGCAACCGGTGCAAAGGTATCCAAGTAATCCTCTCCATAGGTTTGGGTGAAGCCTCTTGCCACAAGTCTTGCCTTGTACCTTTCAATATCCCCATTGCTTAGGTACTTGATGGTGAACACGTATCTAGAGCTCACAGTCTTCTTGCCCTTGGGAAGATCAATTTCATAGAAGGTTTCATTGTCTTCCATTGCCTTGTTCTCGGCTCTAACCGCATTGATCCACACTTCTTCCTTCATTGCTTCTTCATATGTCCTTGGTATCACATGTTGATCCATGGCGGTAAGGAAGGCTCGGTGTTCCTTGGGAATTCTAGCAAGAGAGCATGTTGCTTGAGTAGGATGGGCCACCGCCTTGCTATTGTAGTAGACCCTTGTGTTTACCCAATTAGATGGATGCTTCTTTACCCTAGTGCTTCTCCTTAGAGTCGGCTCCGTTTGAATACTAGTCGGCTCCGGTGGTACACTTCCTCCTTGACCCACTTCTTGATCATGATCATCTTGAGCATGTCCTTGGTCTTCTTGTGGTGTAGTTTGTTGGTGAGCATTTGATTCTCCCCCGGACTCATTAGACTCTTGAGGTTCGGAGTTGGCTTGCTCATTTATGTTCTCCCCCTCATGATCAAGAGGAGTGGGTTGTTGATTTGGTATGTCTTGGCTTGGCTCTTCTTCAAAGTTCATGCCAAGATTCTTCATTAGGTTCCTTAGGCTTGTGGCTCTATCCGTGACTTTCTCGGGTAAGTCCTTCACACTATCCCAATTCTTGTCTTCATAGAAGCTTTTGCCTTCAAGGAACTTGACGTCTCTTGAGACTATGACCCTTCTTGTCTCGGGTACATAACATTTGTATCCTTTTTGTGTGTTGGAGTAGCCTATGAACATGGCCTTGATGCTCTTTGCTTCAAGTTTGTTCCTTTGTTCACTAGGCACAAAAACAAAACACACACAACCAAAAACTCTTAGATGGTTAAGAATAGGCTTACTTTTATTCAAAACTTGAAAGGGAGATTGGTTGTTTAAGATTTGAGTAGGGGTTCGGTTGATGAGATAACACGCGGTTAAAACACCATCCGACCAAAACCGTTTTGGGATGTTCATGTGGAACATCATTGACCGTGTGACCTCCATGAGATGCCTATTCTTCCTCTCGGCCACACCGTTTTGTTGCGGTGTATATGGACATGTGGTTTGGTGAAGAATCCCATGGTTGGCTATGTGTTCTTTGAATGCTCGGCTTGTGTACTCCCCCCCATTATCCGACCTAAAGGTTTTAATCTTAGCATTGTAATGGTTAGTCACATAGTTTTGAAAGTTTTTAAAAGCCTCTAATACCCTATCTTTAGTTTGTAAAAGTGTAACCCAAGTGTATTTAGAGCTTTCATCTATAAATGTGACAAAATAAGCTTGATTATCCCTAGATTTGCAAGGGGAGGACCAAACATCCGAATGAATCAATTCAAAAGGTTTGTAACACATTTTGGATTTTGAAAATACGGTTCTACAATGTTTGCCTAAAATGCAAGCCTCACAAGTTTGATGATCAAAAACAACATTAGGGAAAATAGTTTTTAAAGCATTCAAATGAGGATGACCAAGTCTAAAATGCCAAATAACATTGTTAACTTCGGCTATAACCGATTTAAAAACATGACAAAGAGAAGTAGAAGTAGAGATAGAGTTTTTGAAATCAAATTCTTCAAGAACATAAAGGTCCCCTCTTGTGACCCCTTTTCCAATGACCTTCTCACTCTTAATATCCTGAAAAATCACATCATTAGGACTGAAAATAACCTTGCAATTCAAATCACAAGCAATGCGTTTAACGGATATAAGATTGGAAGTGAAACTAGGCATGTAAAGAGCTTGAGAATCACTATCAAACAACTTAAGATTTCCTAACCCTTCTATAGGAATTTCACTCCCATTTGCAATAATGACATTACCTAAAGCCGGTTTAACATTACTAATTAAATCCAAGTTACTAATCATATGATGAGAAGCACCCGAATCAACAATAATAGGCTTATATGGTTTAATGTCTATGTTTTGAGCACTAAGAGAGTAATAGGGTGAAATACCGGAGCCCTTAAGGGCTTTGATGAGTGCGTCAAGGTCCGACTTCCTCACGAACTCGTCCATGTATGGGACAATGGCCGAAGACTCCTCTTCCTTGCCATGGTTTGGTCCGCTTGTACTTGGTATGCTAGCCGAGTCATCGTGAGAGTAATTGGCCTTGGCGTCCTTGAACTTGGCCGGCTTGAGACTAGGGTGTAGGATCCAACACTTCTCCTTGTTGTGGCCTTTCTTCTTGCAATGCTCACATGTCAAGGCTCTCCTTTCTTCATATGTCTTGGAAGACGGTTTAAACGCCACCTTGTTCGCGGTCACAAGTTCCTTCTTGCCATCAAAGAGCTCGATGGAACCTTGTTCTCTTTGGAGTTGTGCACACACTTCTTCAAGGTTTGGTAGAGTATCGGCTCGGAGAAGATGCTTGGTGATCTCCTTGTAGCTGCCGTTGAGGGTAAGAAGCAAGCCAAAGACTTTGTCTTGCTCTCTTCGTTCGTTTAACACTTTAGGATCCACGGTGCTTGGGCGAAGCATTTCTAACTCTGCCCAAAGTGACCTAAACTTCCCAAAGTGTTTAGTGAACTCGGTGTCTTCTTGGTTTAGGTCACTAATGGCCTTCTTGACTTCATAAACTCGGCTAAGGTTTGAGATGTTGCCGTAGACGGTTTGGAGAGTGTCCCATAGCTCCTTGGCGTTTTCGCAATAGGAGTAAGCCTCCAAGATGGACGGCTCAAGGGATCCTTGGATGATTCCAAGTACCTTTTGGTCTAGTTGGAACCACTTCTCATCGTCGGTTGTGAGTTCGTTGTTGAACTCAATAGGAGCGTCTTGCCGAGTGAGTATATGGTTCCAATAGCCGCGGCCACAAAGGGCTATCTTCATGGTTCTTGCCCATAGAAGGTAGTTGATGCCTTTGAGAGTAACCGGACAAAGTGCCTTCTTGGATTCTTTGTCTTCCATGGTTGTGTTGAATGAGGTTTGAAATAACTCGTTTTTGAAATTTCGTATCTAGAAATTTGAACCGAGAAATTTGAAACCGAGAGTATCGAGAATGGTCGGTGTCGGGATTTGTCGGTATCGAGACTTGTCGGTATCGAGACTGGTCGGTATCGAGAAAAGATCTTGTCGAGAGTAGTCGAGAAAAGTGGCCGGAAAACAAGACTCTTGCCGAGAAAACTTTGTCGAGAAAACCTTGTCGAGAGTTTGTCGAGAGTTTGTCGAGGTTTGAGAGTTTGTCGAGGCTTGTCGAGAGTCTACAGTAACCGTATCGAGAGTGCACAGTAACCGTATCGAGGTTTGTCGAGAGTACCGAGAATCGTCGGTACCGAGAGTAGCCGAGAGTAACTGAGAGTAGATTTAGCGGAAGCAGATTAGGTTCCGCAGCAAGGTTGCTCCGATACCATGTTAGTTTTAAGAAGATTATATGAGTTTAGAGATTTGTGTTCTTGAGTTCCATGAAGAACATCAAGAACAAGAGAGAGAGAGAGAATAGAGAGAGATTAATCGGAAAAGATTATGTGATATTAGATTAGATTGTTTGTGTCGTTACAACATAGGATAAATATATAAGGAATAGCATCTTAAAATAGCATCATGTGAAGATGCCAAAACCGTCCACATCTTCCTCGGTTCAATGCGCCAAACGTCGCTTTCTCCTCGGTTAGACGCGCATCCTTAGAGCCACCCGTGACTTGTACGGACGGCGTGAACTCCACACGCCCAACGGCTCTTTGGTGTAACGGTAACTTGGTTTCTAGATCCTTCCTTTGTTTCTCTTGTCCTCTTGTAACGGTAACAAAAGAGATAGCTTGGGTCCTTTGCCTTTGACCACAAGCTAGGTCTTTGCCTTGGTGAACGAGTGTGTCCGGGCAAAGCCTTGGTCTCTTTTCAACACATTGAGACACTTATAAGAACTCATGTTGAAAGAAACTTGGTTTAGAGTCCTAGAAACCGCGTTGTTAGATGTTTCATAAGTTCGTCAAACTAGTACAAAGCTCATTGAGACACTTATAAGCACTCATGTTGCATGAAACTAAGTTTAGAGTCCTAGAAACCGCGTTGTTAGATGTTTCATAAGTTCGTCACACTTGTACAAAGCTCATTGAAACACTTATAAGCACTCATGTTGCATGAAACTTGGTTTAGAGTCCTAGAAACCGCGTTGTAAGATGTTTTATAAATTTGTCGAACTAGTACAAAGCTCATTGAGACACTTATAAGTACTCATGTTGCATGACACTTCGTTTAGAGTCTTACAAACCGCGTTGTTAGATGTTTCATAAGTTCGTCAAACTTGTACAAAGCTCATTGAGACACTTATAAGCACTCATGTTGCATAAAATTTGGTTTAGAGTCCTAAAAACGCGTTGTTAGATGTTTCATAAGTTCGTCAAACTTGTATAAAGCTCATTGAAACACTTATAAGCACTCATGTTGCATAAAACTTGGTTTAGAGTCTTAGCAACCACATTGTTAGACGTTTCATAAGTTCGTCAAACTTGTACAAAGCTGATTGAGAAACTTATAAGCACTCATGTTGCATTAAACGAGAGTCCTAGAAACGCGTTGTTAGATGTTTCATTAGTTCGTCAAACTTGTACAAAGCTCATTGAGACACTTATAAGAACTCATGTTGAAAGAAACTTGGTTTAGAGTCCTAGAAACCGTGTTGTTAGATGTTTCATAAGTTCGTCAAACTAGTACAAAGCTCATTGAGACACTTGTAAGCACTCATGTTGCATGAAACTTAGTTTAGACTCCTAGAAACCGCATTGTTAGATGTTTCATAAGTTCGTCACACTTGCACAAAGCTCATCGAGACACTTATAAGCACTCATGTTGCATGAAACTTGGTTTAGAGTCCTAGAAACCGCGTTGTAAGATGTTTTATAAATTTGTCGAACTAGTACAAAGCTCATTGAGACACTTATAAGTACTCATGTTGCATGACACTTCGTTTAGAGTCTTACAAACCGCGTTGTTAGATGTTTCATAAGTTCGTCAAACTTGTACAAAGCTCATTGAGACACTTATAAGCACTCATGTTGCATAAAACTTGGTTTAGAGTCCTAAAAACGCGTTGTTAGATGTTTCATAAGTTCGTCAAACTTGTATAAAGCTCATTGAAACACTTATAAGCACTCATGTTGCATAAAACTTGGTTTAGAGTCTTAGCAACCACATTGTTAGACGTTTCATAAGTTCGTCAAACTTGTACAAAGCCGATTGAGAAACTTATAAGCACTCATGTTGCATTAAACGAGAGTCCTAGAAACGCGTTGTTAGATGTTTCATTAGTTCGTCAAACTTGTACAAAGCTCATTGAGACACTTATAAGAACTCATGTTGAAAGAAACTTGGTTTAGAGTCCTAGAAACCGTGTTGTTAAATGTTTCATAAGTTCGTCAAACTAGTACAAAGCTCATTGAGACACTTATAAGCACTCATGTTGCATGAAACTTAGTTTAGATTCCTAGAAACCGCGTTGTTAGATGTTTCATAAGTTCGTAAAACTTGTACAAAGCTCATTGAGACACTTATAAGAACTCATGTTGCCTGAAACTGTTGGATTTTGGAGAGAATAGTGTATAGATCCGAGTTGGTTAGACTCGGATCTTGAGTGTATAGAAGCAAAGTAAGTAGAGTGTATTGTGTTTAGAAGAATGAGAGATTAAGAGCAAAGCTATTAGCTTGGTCTTTGAGAGATTTAGTGTTTAGAGTAGTGTATGAGAGATTTCGGATTGAGAGAGAATAAGAACAAGAGAGAGAATCATGTAAGTAGTATTAGGAAGAGAGGATAAAACCTCCTTAACATTACAAAGCACATACATGAGGCATTTATAGCCAAAATATGCATATAGCCGTTATAGAGAGCGAAGGAGACATTTTGAATATTTAAACTCATGGAACACTTCTCCATAATATAGTCATGTGACATAGTCGACTACATGTATCAACTACATTGTGATGTAGTCGACTATATGTCGCCAACGGCTCTATTTCAAACGGCTATAAAGGAAACACTCCTTTGTCCTTCGGTCCATAACTCTAACGGCTCTTTAGTCTTCAGATGTAGTCGACTACATGACTCAACTATATGTATCGACTACATTGTGATGTAGTCGACTACACGCCTCACCTATACTTTTCTTCTCTTGATGTATCTTGATCTAATGTCTTTGTAGGTTATCATTAGTCTTAATACTCCCCCTCAAGCTTAGCCCAATGAAATGGCTAAGATTGGACATTGCTAAACAAACCTCATTAAAACCCTTAGTAAGCAAAACCACTTGGGATAAAAGCATTACTAAGGGAAAAAGAGTGTAAGTCTTTGCAATAGGGGTCTTCTTAATCTTGGCCTTGATCTTCTTGACTTGGCCGAAACTCCCCCTTAAGATAGAACCGGTTTGATCTTCTTGACTTTGCCGTGTTCTTCAATAAGGATTCTATGAACTCCTTTCAACAAGCTTCTTTGATCTTCTCGGCTTGTTGTTAGGATCTTGGATGCGTTCTTTGATTTGGGAAGTGACGCTTCTTCCTTGTTGACATGAGACCTTCTTGGTCTTCATCTCTTTGACTTGGTCTTCATCTCTTTGACTTGGTCTTCACGGCTTGTTCTTCACAAGCTTCAATGTGAGACTTGACAAGAAGCATAGTGACTTCCTTTCCTTCTCTTTTGTTTCTTCGTTGAGACTTCCTTCTTGCCTTTGGTCTACCCCTCCTTTGAACCTTCAAAGATCCAAGGAAATTAAGACTTAGTAAAGACAATTTGGATAAGGATAAGCTTAATCTAAAGTCAATTTAGAACATTGATTTAAGCAATTCCTTTTAGCAAGTGATTGACCATAGACTTAAACAAGATAATGAGGTTTAGTTCTAGTCTAATGATTCCTATTAAGTATGTTAAAGAGAGGGTTTAGGGACAACCTTTAGTTTGTAGAGGAATGACTTGTCCTTGTAGTCGCATCTAGGTTTGAGCTTTGGCTTCTTCTTGAAGTCTTGCTTCCTTCTTTGTGCGATTGGAACAAGGATTTGTCGGAGTATTTTGGCTTTATCTCTTGATGGATGCATAAGCCGAGTAACAAGATTAGGCCTTGCACTTGGTAGTTGCTTTGGCCAATAGTGAGTAGAGCCGATTGGTCATGTTGATTCATCGGTCTCTTTCTAGAACATGAGTGGCTCGGTTTAGTCTTTGCCATGTACTTGGTCGAGCCTAGTGTTGATGGAGTGGTTCGTTCTTGTCATTGCTAGAGACATAGCCGAGCCACACGATGATGATGATGATGGTCTTGCTTCTTGTAGAGGCTTGACCGAATGATTGATGAGAGCTCTTTACATCTTGGGACACTTTTGCATTCTCCAAGTGTATTTAGCCAAATGATGGTTCTTCTTTGCTTCAAAGTGACTTTGGCCTTGTATCTTGTTGGTACTTAAGCCGAGATGGATTGGTAGATTGTGGAGGCTTCGTCCTTCTTGGTACTTTAGCCGAGAGTGAGAGCTTTGTATTGACTTCGTCCTTCTTGGTACTTTAGTCAATACTTAGCCGGATTGGTGGTAGTGGCAGCTTAGTCCTTCTTGATACTTTGGCCGAGTTTGTTGGTGGTTGAGTGGAGGTCTTTGACTTGCTAGATCTTGACCAAATGTTGATGATAAGATGGATCGGCTTGCTCTTGTAGAAGATTTGGCCGAGTGATGATGAATTGAGTTGATCTTGATCGTTGAAGGATCTTTGACCAATGGATTGGTGACCTTGTCTTTGCTAGAGACTTTGGTCAAGTGTCAAGTGATGGAGATTGGTGTCTTTAGCTCTTGGTAGATGCTTTGCCGAGTGATTAGCTTCCATTTGATAATGATGAGTTGTGTGATTTAACACTTCTTCTCCCACCTTCATGATTAAGATGAAAGGCATGAACTATTTCCCTTTCTCGGCTTTGTTCTTCACAAGCTTCATGAGAAAGGATTCTCATTAATCCTTTGGATACCTTCATGGCTTCTTTCATTCTTCTCTTTACTCCTCTTCTCTTTAACACTTCCTTGTTACCTCTTTATGCTTAGGGGTTTTCATGATGATCTTTTTAAGTCCTTAGACACGATGATCCTACATCATATCAAAGACACAAAATTGATCTTAGTTTCATGAATAACCGGCACAAGATAATAACTTTAAACACTTCACAAACTATTGATCAACCATCCACAAGTACAAGCAAGAAAGCAAGAGAGGGTTAAAGACAATAGTTCAATATGTTCCCTATGCCTTTTGAAAACCCGAGAATATTATGCAATCTAACAAGTTCAAGTTTTGGTCTTATAGTTTTTGAAATTCACAAACAAATTTCTAAGTGATCTAAGGCATATAACAATTTCAACCACACATGAACACTTAGACAAGTATCTAATAATATAAATAAGGGAGTAAAGAGGGCTTAGAAATGGCCTTTTTAAATGGTAAAGCGGAGAAGTCATTATACTCTCTAGAGCACCTATATGGTTAGTCCATGATAGAGTTTATGACTTTTCTAAGAATATCTCTTGATTGCTTCATACCTACACATAGATAAAGGTTAGGTAGCAAGAGTCTTTTGCTTATGGCTTCTTGCCATAGAGACTTTGAAAGGGACCATGGTCTTTAGTGCACAATGGCGGACCATGATCTTAAAACACACAAACAAGATTCATTGTAACTTGATAGCTTTCATAGCTTAGTTACTCATCTTGTATCATAAACTTAAGTGCACATAGGCGGTTTATGACAACAAACATAGATCATCATTCCATCTTCACCTTATATAGATGTTAATGTAGTGAATCATTTTCCCATAAGTGTAAAATTGGATTCATCATGATTTTTAAAATATCATCTTTTATAAAATCATGGCTCTCTTTTAGACTTATGTTAACCGAGGGACTAAGAGATTCATCAAGCTCACGGTGTTATCAAACACTTGAGGATGCTCGGTTCTCTTTCCTCTAAGAGAGTATCGGATACAAAAAGATCTTATATGCTTTATCACAAGCGGATCTTGGTTCCTTACCCTTTGTTAAACCGAAGATCTTTTGGATTAACCAAGGTTTTAAGTTCACTTAGTCTTTCACCAAGATTCAAACCACTTCACCAAACAAGGACTAGTGATTTGGTCATAGACAAAGACATAAGTGGACCTTGTATCCTAGATCTTTCAAAGACAATGTAGTTGAGTCATGTAGTCGACTATGTCACATGACTACATGACAACCGAGTCTTGGAGATTTAAATTCGGACATGCTTTTAACCGAAACTTTCATGGTATTGGATTCATCAAGGTTCTTTTAGAAGCCATGGTTCTCATCCATTAGTCTTGGGTTAGACAATGACCTTAAAGAACAATACAACCAAAACTGTCATGTAGCTAGACCTTGTTGATTTATGCTAACAATGATTGTGTTTTGATTGTCTTGTACTTACCAAGGAAATTGGATTCAACATGTCCTTTTCTCACTAAGAGTTAAGCGGATCATGGTTCACTTTCCAAAGGTCTTGTTCGAAGCATAAAAGGAAAGAGTTTTGGATTCATCAAGCGGTTTTGGACTCATAAGAGTGAGCACACAAGGTTCACATTCTTTTGACTCGCAAGGTTCAAGCTTTGGTCTTAAATCCTTGTCCATTGTCTAAAAGCCGAAGTCATTGGGATCTTGGATTCATCAAGGTTCCTTTGAACTCATAAGAGTAAGGAAACCATGGTTCTCATCCATAACATTCGGTTTACTCAAAATCTTGATAGGATTTGGATTCAACAAGCTCTCTTTATCTCATATGAGTAAAGGGAAACTTGGTTCTCTTCCTTGAGATCTAATTCAGGTTTTGATCTTTATTAGTCTCGGATCTAGAGTTAACTAAACACACAAAGAAGAAAAGAGGGGATTCGGATTCATCAAGCTCTTACATTCATAGGAGCAAAGTAGCTTGGTTCTCTTCCTCCTCAAGAACTAAGCTTGCGGATTAGCCTAGGTAGAAGGAGCTTCATGCTCTGATACCATGTTGGATTTTGGAGAGAATAGTGTATAGATCCGAGTTGGTTAGACTCGGATCTTGAGTGTATAGAAGCAAAGCAAGTGATGCTTTGTTCTTGAGTGTATAGAGAGAGTGTATTGTGTTTAGAAGAATGAGAGATTAAGAGCAAAGCTATTAGCTTGGTCTTTGAGAGATTTAGTGTTTAGAGTAGTGTATGAGAGATTTCGGATAGAGAGAGAATAAGAACAAGAGAGAGAATCATGTAAGTAGTATTAGGAAGAGAGGATAAAACCTCCTTAACATTACAAAGCACATACATGAGGCATTTATAGCCAAAATAGGCATATAGCCGTTATAGAGAGGGAAGGAGACATTTTGAATATTTAAACTCATGGAACACTTCTCCATAATATAGTCATGTGACATAGTCGACTACATGTATCAACTACATTGTGATGTAGTCGACTATATGTCGCCAACGGCTCTATTTCAAACGGCTATAAAGGAAACACTCCTTTGTCCTTCGGTCCATAACTCTAACGGCTCTTTAGTCTTCAGATGTAGTCGACTACATGACTCAACTATATGTATCAACTACATTGTGATGTAGTCGACAACACGCCTCACCTGTACTTTTCCTCTCTTGATGTATCTTGATCTAATGCCTTTGTAGATTATCATTAGTCTTAATAGAAACTTGGTTTAGAGTTCTAGAAACCACGTTGTAAGATGTTTCATAAGTTCGTCAAACTAGTACAAAGCTCATTGAGACACTTATAAGCACTCATGTTGCATGACACTTCGTTTAGAGTCTTAGAAACCGCGTTGTTAGATGTTTCATGAGTTCGTCAAACTTGTACAAAGCTCATTGAGACACTTATAAGCACTCATGTTGCATAAAACTTGGTTTAGAGTCCTAGAAACGCGTTGTTAGATGTTTCATAAGTTCGTCAAACTTGTACTAAGCTCATTGAAACACTTATAAGCACTCATGTTGCATAAAACTTGGTTTAGAGTCCTAGCAACCACATTGTTAGACGTTTCATAAGTTCGTCAAATTTGTACAAAGCTCATTAAGACACTTTATAAGCACTCATGTTGCATGAAACTTGATTTAGAGTACTAGAAACCGCGTTGTAAGATTTTTCATAAGTTCGTCAAACTAGTACAAAGCTCATTGAGACACTTATAAGCACTCATGTTGCATGAAACTTCGTTTAGAGTCCTAGAAACCGCGTTGTTAGATGTTTCATAAGTTCGTCAAACTTGTACAAAGCTCATTGAGACACTTATAAGAACTCATGTTCCATGAAACTTAGTTTAGAGTCCTAGAAACCGCGTTGTTAGATGTTTCATAAGTTCGTTGAACTTGTACAAAGCTCATTGAGACAGTTATAAGCACTCATGTTGCATGAAACTTGGTTTAGAGTCCTAGAAACCGCGTTGTTAGATGTTTCATAAGTTCGTCGAACTAGTACAAAGCTCATTGAGACACTTATAAGCACTCATGTTGCATGCCACTTCGTTTAGAGTCTTAGAAACCGCGTTGTTAGATGTTTCATAAGTTCGTCAAACTTGTACAAAACTCATTGAAACACTTATAAGCACTCATGTTGCATGAAACTTGGTTTAGAGCCCTAGAAACGAGGTGTTAGATGTTTCTTAAGTTCGTCAAACTTGTACAAAGCTCATTGAGACACTTATAAGCACTCATGTTGCATGAAACTTGGTTTAGAGTCCTAGAAACGAGTTGTTAGATGTTTCATAAGTTCGCCAAACTTGTACAAAGCTCATTGAGACACTTATAAGCACTCATGTTGCATGCCACTTCGTTTAGAGTCTTAGAAACCTGATGTGATCATAGAGCCGAAGCCGGGAACGGACATCGGCATCGACCACGACGACTTCGACATCGGCATCGATCGCGTCGACACCGAACACAACGGCATCGACATCGGCATCGACCACACCGACATCGGCATCGACCACACCGACATCGGCATCGACCACCTCGACATCGACCATACCGGCGCCCGACCATCGCGGACCGAGGAATCAAAAGGAGCAATTACGCGATCCAAAGCTAGGGAGTTAGCCAAAAACATTCAAACCACGATGATGGAGGAGGATGAAGCAGCCAAGAGCTACTTCAACGTTTTCAAGCACGACAATCCGATCAAGACCAAGCTATGAAAGCTAAGCGGACTAGGTGTCTCGCTTGGCACTCTTTTTCCCACCGGGTTTTAACGAGGCCAAGAAGAACACCACGTCGTCCCTTAGTGATCATAGTTTGAAGAGCGTAAGAGACGAGGCGCTTAACACTACTCGTCGTTTTATCCGTTTGCAATTTCCTCCTTTTATCTTTGTACGCGATTTCCTTTTTGCGGATTTCCTTTTTGCAATTTCCTTTTGTCTTTTGCGCAACCCTAACTAGGAGAAGCAACTTGTGTTTTCCCTATAAAAGGGGTTGCGCCGCACAATGTGTTAAGCGTCAAAACTTTTACAAAAACCTTCTTTGTTGCGACTCCTCCTTGCTCGGCGAACGGGCACGAATCTCTTCCAAGCTTCACGCTTACAAGAGCTTCTTCTATCCATCAAGCGAGATATCATCCCTTGCTTGAGTCGTTCATACTCCATCCTCACGTTCCTCCCCGCCCATCCGCTGCTCCGTTCTTGACTTGTAATCCGCATCCCCATCCGCCCACACTACTCATCCACCATCGTTCTTGCTTAGCCTTACCCGGAGGAGAGATCCGCCTGGTGGGATCCTATCATGACGGATCATGGCGCATGTGTGTTGACTGCCGAGCCATCAACAACATCACGGTGAAGTATCGCCACCCTATTCCTAGATTAGATGATATGTTAGACGAATTGTGTGGTTCTAACGTGTTCTCTAAGATTGATCTTAAGAGTGGTTACCATCAGATTAGGATGAAGGAGGGTGACGAGTGGAAAACGGCATTCAAAACCAAACAAGGGCTATATGAGTGGCTTGTTATGCCCTTCGGCCTTACTAATGCGCCTAGCACTTTTATGAGACTAATGAACCATGTTTTGAGGTCTTTTATAGGTGTCTTCGTGGTGGTGTATTTCGATGATATCTTAATCTTCAGCCGGAGCCTAGACGAGCACATTACCCATGTCCGAGCCGTACTTGACGTCCTAAGGAAGGAGAACCTTTTTGCTAACATTGATAAGTGTACTTTTTGCACTAAAGAAATTGTTTTCCTAGGTTTTGTTGTGAGTACAGAAGGAGTTAGGGTCGATGAAGGGAAGGTCAAGGCAATCAAAGAATGGCCCACACCTACCACCGTAGGAGAAGTCCGGAGCTTCCATGGCCTAGCCGGCTTCTATAGGCGCTTCGTCAAAGACTTTAGTACCATTGCGGCCCCTTTAACCGAAGTCATCAAGAAGGACGTTGGCTTCAAGTGGGGAGAAGCACAAGACCAGGCCTTTCGTGCCTCAAAGAGAAGCTTATTAACTCTCCCTTACTTATGCTTCCTAACTTTTTAAAAACTTTTGAGATTGAGTGCGACGCTTCGGTGTAGGCATCGGTGCGGTTCTTATGCGGGATAACAAGCCCATTGCTTACTTTAGCGAGAAGTTAGGAGGAGCCACATTGAACTACCCCACCTATGATAAAGAGTTGTATGCGTTGGTGAGGGCTTTACGGACGTGGCAACATTACCTATGGCCCAAGGAGTTCGTTATCCACACGGACCATGAGTCTCTCAAACACTTAAAGGGACAACAAAAGTTGAACAAGAGGCATGGCCGCCGGATAGAATTCATTGAGACATTTCCCTACGTCATCAAGTACAAGAAAGGTAAGGACAATGTCGTTGCCGACGCATTGTCCCGGAGGTATTCTATAATAGTCGAATTAAGATCCAAACTCATAGGTTTTGAATTGCTCAAAGATTTATATGGTTCGATGCTGATTTTGGAACATATTACTTGAGATGTGCTAAATTTGCCTTTGAGAGTTATTATAGACAGGACGGCTACTTGTTTTTCCACCATCGGTTGTGCATACCCAGCGGATCGTGAGAGAGCCGCTTGTCCGAGAAGCTCACGGAGGAGGACTGGCCGGACACTTCGGCGTTATGAAAACACTTGCCAGCCTCCAAGCCTATTTCTATTGGCCGAACATGAAGAAAGATGTAGAGAAAGTATGTTCGAGATGTGCGACATGTAAGCATGCCAAGAGTAAGGTGCAACCTCACGGTTTGTACACTCCCTTACCCATTCCCTCTCACCCTTGGACAGATATTTCGATGGATTTTGTTGTCGGCTTACCTCGAACCAGGAATGGTAGAGATTCTATCTTCGTAGTGGTTGACAGTTTAGCAAGATGGCACACTTCATAGCTTGTCACAAGACCGATGATGCCGTCAAGGTAGCCAATCTATTCTTCGGAGAAGTGGTGAGACTACATGGGATGCCTAGCGTTATTGTTTCGGATCGGGACACCAAGTTTTTAAGCCATTTTTGGCGAACCTTGTGGGCAAAGCTAGGGACCAAGTTGTCCTTCTCCACCACCTCGCCACCCTCAAACCGATGGGCAAACCGAAGTGGTGAACCGTTCGTTATCAACGTTACTTAGAACCTTGGTGAAAAGCAACATCAAGTCTTGGGAGGAATGTTTACCCCACGTAGAGTTCGCTTATAACCACGCTAAGCATTCTACTACTTCCTTTTCTCCTTTTGAATTAGTTTACGGATTCAATCCGATGTCTCCTTTAGATTTAATTGCATTACCTTTGAGTGAGGTATCCAGCCTAGATGGCAAGAGGAAAGCCGAGCAGGTTAAGAAGCTACACGAGAAGGCTAGAGAGAACATAGAGAAGAAGACAAAGCAAGACGTCGAGCAAGCCAACAAGGGCCGAAGAAAGGTGGTTTTGAAGAAGGCGATCTCGTTTGGGTACACTCGAGGAAGGAGCGGTTCCCAGCCGAGAGGAAGTCTAAGCTCATGCCAAGGATAGACGGTCCATTCCAAGTCGTTAAACGAATCAACGACAATGCCTATAAAATTGATCTCCGAGGTAAGTATTCCATTTCGGACTCGTTTAATGTTTCTGATTTGTCTCCGTATGTTGCGCATTCGGATTTGAGGACAAATCCTTTTCAAGAGGGAGGGGATGATGTGATCATAGAGCCGAAGCCGGGAACGGACATCGGCATCGACCACGACGACTTCGACATCGGGCATCGATCGCGTCGACACCGAACACAACGGCATCGACATCGGCATCGACCACACCGACATCGGCATCGACCACCTCGACATCGACCATACCGGCGCCCGACCATCGCGGACCGAGGAATCAAAAGGAGCAATTACGCGATCCAAAGCTAGGGAGTTAGCCAAAAACATTCAAACCACGATGATGGAGGAGGATGAAGCAGCCAAGAGCTACTTCAACGTTTTCAAGACGACAATCCGATCAAGACCAAGCTATGAAAGCTAAGCGGACTAGGTGTCTCGCTTGGCACTCTTTTCCCACCGGGTTTTAACGAGGCCAAGAAGAACACCACGTCGTCCCTTAGTGATCATAGTTTGAAGAGCGTAAGAGACGAGGCGCTTAACACTACTCGTCGTTTTATCCGTTTGCAATTTCCTTTTTATCTTTGTACGCGATTTCCTTTTTGCGGATTTCCTTTTTGCAATTTCCTTTTGTCTTTTGCGCAACCCTAACTAGGAGAAGCAACTTGTGTTTTCCCTATAAAAGGGGTTGCGCCGCACAATGTGTTAAGCAGTCAAAACTTTTACAAAAACCTTCTTTGTTGCGACTCCTCCTTGCTCGGCGAACGGGCACGAATCTCTTCCAAGCTTCACGCTTACAAGAGCTTCTTCTATCCATCAAGCGAGATATCATCCCTTGCTTGAGTCGTTCATACTCCATCCTCACGTTCCTCCCCGCCCATCCGCTGCTCCGTTCTTGACTTGTAATCCGCATCCCCATCCGCCCACACTACTCATCCACCATCGTTCTTGCTTAGCCTTACCCGGAGGAGAGATCCGCCTGGTGGGATCCTATCAAAACCGCTTTGTTAGATGTTTCATAAGTTCGTCAAACTTGTACAAAGCTCATTGAGACACTTATAAGGACTAATGTTGCATAAAACTTGGTTTAGAGTCCTAGAAACGCGTTGTTAGATGTTTCATAAGTTCGTCAAACTTGAACAAAGCTCATTGAGACACTTATAAGAACTCATGTTGAAAGAAACTTAGTTTAGAGTCCTACAAACCGCGTTTGTTAGATGTTTCATAAGTTCGTCAAACTAGTACAAAGCTCATTAATACACTTATAAGTACTCATGTTGCATGAAACTTAGTTTAGAGTTCTAGAAACGAGTTGTTAGATGTTTCTTAAGTTCGTCAAACTTGTACAAAGCTCATTGAGACACTTATAAGCACTCATGTTGCATGAAACGTGGTTTAGAGTCCTAGAAACGAGTTGTTAGATGTTTCATAAGTTCGTCAAACTTGTACAAAGCACATTGAGACACTTATAAGCACTCATGTTGCATGCCACTTCGTTTAGAGTCTTAGAAACCGCTTTGTTAGATGTTTCATAAGTTCGTCAAACTTGTACAAATCTCATTGAGACACTTATAAGCACTCATGTTGCATAAAACTTGGTTTAGAGTCCTAAAAACGCGTTGTTAGATGTTTCCTAAGTTCGTCAAACTTGTATAAAGCTCATTGAAACAATTATAAACACTCATGTTGCATAAAACTTGGTTTAGAGTCCTAGCAACCACATTGTTAGACGTTTCATAAGTTCGTCAAACTTGTACAAAGCTGATTGAGAAACTTATAAGCACTCATGTTTCATGAAACTTGGTTTAGAGTCCTATAAACGCGTTGTTAGATGTTTCATTAGTTCGTCAAACTTGTACAAAGCTCATTGGGACACTTATAAGACCTCATGTTGGAAGAAACTTGATTTAGAGTCCTAGAAACCGCGTTGTTAGATGTTTCATAAGTTCGTCAAACTAGTACAAAGCTCATTGAGACACTTGTAAGCACTCATGTTGCATGAAACTTAGTTTAGACTCCTAGAAACGGCATTGTTAGATGTTTCATAAGTTCGTCACACTTGTACAAAGCTCATTAAGACACTTATAAGCACTCATATTGTTGCATAAAACTTGGTTTAGAGTCCTAGAAACGCGTTGTTAGATCTTTCATAAGTTCGTCAAACTTGAACAAAGCTCATTGAGACACTTATAAGAACTCATGTTGAAAGAAACTTAGTTTAGAGTCCTACAAACCGCGTTGTTAGATGTTTCATAAGTTCGTCAAACTAGTACAAAGCTCATTAATACACTTATAAGTACTCATGTTGCATGAAACTTAGTTTAGAGTCCTCGAAACCGCGTTGTTAGATGTTTCATAAGTTCGTCGAACTTGTACAAAGCTCATTGAGACACTTTTAAGCACTCATGTTGCATGAAACTTGGTTTAGAGTCCTAGAAACCGCGTTGTAAGATGTTTCATAAGTTCGTCAAACTAGTACAAAGCTCATTGAGACACTTATAAGCACTCATGTTGCATGACACTTCGTTTAGAGTCTTAGAAACCGCGTTGTTAGATGTTTCATAAATTCGTAAAACTAGTACAAATCTCATTGAGACACTTATAAGCACTCATGTTGCATGAAACTTAGTTTAGAGTCCTAGAAATCGCGTTGTTAGATGTTTCATAAGTTTGTCGAACTTGTACAAAGCTCATTGAGACACTTATAAGAACTCATGTTGCATGAAACTTGGTTTAGAGTCCTAGAAAATGAGTTGTAAGATGTTTCATAAGTTCGTCAAACTAGTAAAATGCTCATTGAGACACTTATAAGTACTCTTGTTGCATGACACTTCGTTTAGAGTCTTAGAAACCGCGTTGTTAGATGTTTCATAAGTTCGTCAAACTTGTACAAATCTCATTGAGACACTTATAAGCACTCATGTTGCATAAAACTTGGTTTAGAGTCCTAAAAACGCGTTGTTAGATGTTTCCTAAGTTCGTCAAACTTGTATAAAGCTCATTGAAACAATTATAAACACTCATGTTGCATAAAACTTGGTTTAGAGTCCTAGCAACCACATTGTTAGACGTTTCATAAGTTCGTCAAACTTGTACAAAGCTGATTGAGAAACTTATAAGCACTCATGTTTCATGAAACTTGGTTTAGAGTCCTATAAACGCGTTGTTAGATGTTTCATTAGTTCGTCAAACTTGTACAAAGCTCATTGGGACACTTATAAGACCTCATGTTGGAAGAAACTTGATTTAGAGTCCTAGAAACCGCGTTGTTAGATGTTTCATAAGTTCGTCAAACTAGTACAAAGCTCATTGAGACACTTGTAAGCACTCATGTTGCATGAAACTTAGTTTAGACTCCTAGAAACGGCATTGTTAGATGTTTAATAAGTTCGTCACACTTGTACAAAGCTCATTAAGACACTTATAAGCACTCATATTGTTGCATGAAACTTGGTTTAGAGTTCTAGAAACCGCGTTGTAAGATGTTTCATAAATTTGTCGAACTAGTAAAAAGCTCATTGAGACACTTATAAGTACTCATGTTGCATGACACTTTGTTTAGAGTCTTACAAACCGCGTTGTTAGATGTTTCATAAGTTCGTCAAACTTGTACAAAGCTCATTGAGACACTTATAAGCACTCATGTTGCATAAAACTTGGTTTAGAGTCCTAAAAACGCGTTGTTAGATGTTTCATAAGTTCGTCAAACTTGTATAAAGCTCATTGAAACACTTATAAGCACTCATGTTGCATAAAACTTGGTTTAGAGTCCTAGCAACCACATTGTTAGACGTTTCATAAAGTCGTCAAACTTGTACAAAGCTGATTGAGAAACTTATAAGCACTCATGTTGCATGAAACTTGGTTTAGAGTCCTACAAACCGCGTTGTTAGATGTTTTATAAGTTCGTCGAACTAGTACAAAGCTCATTGAGACACTTATAAGCACTCATGTTGCATGAAACTTGGTTTAGAGCCCTAGAAACGAGTTGTTAGATGTTTCTTAAGTTCGTCATGTTGCATGAAACTTGGTTTAGAGTCCTAGAAACGAGTTGTTAGATGTTTCATAAGTTCGTCAAACTAGTACAAATCTCATTGAGACACTTATAAGCACTAATGTTGCATAAAACTTGGTTTAGAGTCCTAGAAACGCGTTGTTAGATGTTTCATAAGTTCGTCAAACTTGAACAAAGCTCATTGAGACACTTATAAGAACTCATGTTGAAAGAAACTTAGTTTGGAGTCCTACAAACCGCGTTGTTAGATGTTTCATAAGTTCGTCAAACTAGTACAAAGCTCATTAATACACTTATAAGTACTCATGTTGCATGAAACTTAGTTTAGAGTCCTAGAAACCGCGTTGTTAGAAGTTTCATAAGTTCGTCGAACTTGTACAAAGTTCATTGAGACACTTTTAAGCACTCATGTTGCATGACACTGGGTTTAGAGTCCTAGAAACCGCGTTGTAAGATGTTTCATAAGTTCGTCAAACTAGTAGAAAGCTCATTGAGACACTTATAAGCACTCATGTTGCATGACACTTCGTTTAGAATCTTAGAAACCGCGTAGTTAGATGTTTCATAAGTTCGTAAAACTAGTACAAAGCTCATTGAGACAATTATAAGCACTCATGTTGCATGACACTTCGTTTAGAGTCTTAGAAACCGCGTTGTTAGATGTTTCATAAGTTCGTCAAACTTGTACAAAACTCATTGAGACACTTATAAGCACTCATGTTGCATGAAACTTGGTTTAGAGCCCTAGAAATGAGTTGTTAGATGTTTCATAAGTTCGTCAAACTAGTAAAAAGCTCATTAATACACTTATAAGTACTCATGTTGCATGAAACTTAGTTTAGAGTCCTAGAAACCGCGTTGTTAGAAGTTTCATAAGTTCGTCAAACTTGTACAAAGCTCATTGAGACACTTTTAAGTACTCATGTTGCATGACACTTGGTTTAGAGTCCTAGAAACCGCGTTGTAAGATGTTTCATAACTTCGTCAAACTAGTACAAAGCTCATTGAGACACTTATAAGCACTCATGTTGCATGACACTTCGTTTAGTCTTAGAAACCGCGTTGTTAGATGTTTCATAAGCTCGTAAAACTATTACAAAGCTCATTGAGACAATTATAAGCACTCATGTTGCATGACACTTGGTTTAGAGTCCTAGAAACCGCGTTGTAAGATGTTTCATAACTTCGTCAAACTAGTACAAAGCTCATTGAGACACTTATAAGCACTCATGTTGCATGACACTTCGTTTAGTCTTAGAAACCGCGTTGTTAGATGTTTCATAAGCTCGTAAAACTATTACAAAGCTCATTGAGACAATTATAAGCACTCATGTTGCATGACACTTCGTTTAGAGTCTTAGAAACCGCGTTGTTAGATGTTTCATAAGTTCGTCAAACTTGTACAAAACTCATTGAGACACTTATAAGCACTCATGTTGCATGAAACTTGGTTTAGAGCCCTAGAAACGAGTTGTTAGATGTTTCTTAAGTTCGTCAAACTTGTACAAAGCTCATTGAGACACTTATAAGCACTCATGTTGCATGAAACTTGGTTTAGAGTCCTAGAAACGAGTTGTTAGATGTTTCATAAGTTTGTCAAACTTGTACAAAGCTCATTGAGACACTTATAAGCACTCATGTTGCATGCTACTTCGTTTAGAGTCTTAGAAACCGCTTTGTTAGATGTTTCATAAGTTCGTCAAACTAGTACAAATCTCATTGAGACACTTATAAGCACTAATGTTGCATAAAACTTGGTTTAGAGTCCTAGAAACGCGTTGTTAGATGTTTCATAAGTTCGTCAAACTTGAACAAAGCTCATTGAGACACTTATAAGAACTCATGTTGAAAGAAACTTAGTTTGGAGTCCTACAAACCGCGTTGTTAGATGTTTCATAAGTTCGTCAAACTAGTACAAAGCTCATTAATACACTTATAAGTACTCACGTTGCATGAAACTTAGTTTAGAGTCCTAGAAACCGCGTTGTTAGAAGTTTCATAAGTTCGTCGAACTTGTACAAAGTTCATTGAGACACTTTTAAGCACTCATGTTGCATGACACTGGGTTTAGAATCCTAGAAACCGCGTTGTAAGATGTTTCATAAGTTCGTCAAACTAGTAGAAAGCTCATTGAGACACTTATAAGCACTCATGTTGCATGACACTTCGTTTAGAGTCTTAGAAACCGCGTAGTTAGATGTTTCATAAGTTCGTAAAACTAGTACAAAGCTCATTGAGACAATTATAAGCACTCATGTTGCATGACACTTCGTTTAGAGTCTTAGAAACCGCGTTGTTAGATGTTTCATAAGTTCGTCAAACTTGTACAAAACTCATTGAGACACTTATAAGCACTCATGTTGCATGAAACTTGGTTTAGAGCCCTAGAAATGAGTTGTTAGATGTTTCATAAGTTCGTCAAACTAGTAAAAAGCTCATTAATACACTTATAAGTACTCATGTTGCATGAAACTTAGTTTAGAGTCCTAGAAACCGCGTTGTTAGAAGTTTCATAAGTTCGTCAAACTTGTACAAAGCTCATTGAGACACTTTTAAGTACTCATGTTGCATGACACTTGGTTTAGAGTCCTAGAAACCGCGTTGTAAGATGTTTCATAACTTCGTCAAACTAGTACAAAGCTCATTGAGACACTTATAAGCACTCATGTTGCATGACACTTCGTTTAGTCTTAGAAACCGCGTTGTTAGATGTTTCATAAGCTCGTAAAACTATTACAAAGCTCATTGAGACAATTATAAGCACTCATGTTGCATGACACTTGGTTTAGAGTCCTAGAAACCGCGTTGTAAGATGTTTCATAACTTCGTCAAACTAGTACAAAGCTCATTGAGACACTTATAAGCACTCATGTTGCATGACACTTCGTTTAGTCTTAGAAACCGCGTTGTTAGATGTTTCATAAGCTCGTAAAACTATTACAAAGCTCATTGAGACAATTATAAGCACTCATGTTGCATGACACTTCGTTTAGAGTCTTAGAAACCGCGTTGTTAGATGTTTCATAAGTTCGTCAAACTTGTACAAAACTCATTGAGACACTTATAAGCACTCATGTTGCATGAAACTTGGTTTAGAGCCCTAGAAACGAGTTGTTAGATGTTTCTTAAGTTCGTCAAACTTGTACAAAGCTCATTGAGACACTTATAAGCACTCATGTTGCATGAAACTTGGTTTAGAGTCCTAGAAACGAGTTGTTAGATGTTTCATAAGTTTGTCAAACTTGTACAAAGCTCATTGAGACACTTATAAGCACTCATGTTGCATGCCACTTCGTTTAGAGTCTTAGAAACCGCTTTGTTAGATGTTTCATAAGTTCGTCAAACTTGTACAAAGCTCATTGAGACACTTATAAGCACTAATGTTGCATAAAACTTGGTTTAGAGTCCTAGAAACGCGTTGTTAGATGTTTCATAAGTTCGTCAAACTTGAACAAAGCTCATTGAGACACTTATAAGAACTCATGTTGAAAGAAACTTAGTTTAGAGTCCTACAAACCGCGTTGTTAGAAGTTTCATAAGTTTGTCGAACTTGTACAAAGCTCCTTGAGACACTTATAAGCACTCATGTTGCATGAAACTTGGTTTAGAGTCCTAGAAAAACGCGTTGGAAGATGTTTCATAAGTTCGTCAAACTAGTACAAAGCTCATTGAGACACTTATAAGTACTCTTGTTGCATGACACTTCGTTTAGAGTCTTAGAAACCGCGTTGTTAGATGTTTCATAAGTTCGTCTAACTTGTACAAAGCTCATTGAGACACTTATAAGCACTCATGTTGCATAAAACTTGGTTTAAAGTCCTAAAAACGCGTTGTTAGATGTTTCATAAGTTCGTCAAACTTGTATAAAGCTCATTGAAACACTTATAAACACTCATGTTGCATAAAACTTGGCTTAGAGTCCTAGCAACCACATTGTTAGACGTTTCATAAGTTCGTCAAACTTGTACAAAGCTGATTGAGAAACTTATAAGCATTCATGTTTCATGAAACTTGGTTTAGAGTCCTAGAAACGCGTTGTTAGATGTTTCATTAGTTCATCAAACTTGTACAAAGCTCATTGGGACACTTATAAGAACTCATGTTGAAAGAAACTTGGTTTAGAGTCCTAGAAACCGCATTGTTAGATGTTTCATAAGTTCGTCAAACTAGTACAAAGCTCATTGAGACACTTGTAAGCACTCATGTTGCATAAAACTCGGTTTAGAGTCCTAGAAACGCGTTGTTAGATGTTTCAAAAGTTCGTCACACTTGTACAAAGCTCATTGAGACACTTGTAAGCACTCATGTTGCATGAAACTTAGTTTAGACTCCTAGAAACGGCATTGTTAGATGTTTCATAAGTTCGTCAAACTTGTACAAAGCTCGTTGAGACACTTATAAGCACTCATATTTTTGCATGAAACTTGGTTTAGAGTCCTAGAAACCGCGTTGTAAGATGTTTCATAAATTTGTCGAACTAGTACAAAGCTCATTGAGACAATTATAAGTACTCATGTTACATGACACTTCGTTTTGAGTCTTACAAACCGCGTTGCTAGATGTTTCATAAGTTCGTCAAACTTGTACAAAGATCATTGAGACACTTATAAGCACTCATGTTGCATAAAACTTGGTTTAGAGTCCTAAAAACGCGTTGTAAGATGTTTCATAAGTTCGTCAAACTTGTATAAAGCTCATTGAAACACTTATAAGCACTCATGTTGCATAAAACTTGGTTTAGAGTCCTAGCAACCACATTGTTAGACGTTTCATAAGTTCGTCAAACTTGTACAAAGCCGATTGAGAAAATTATAAGCACTCATGTTGCATTAAACTTGGTTTAGAGTCCTAGAAACGCGTTGTTAGATGTTTCATTAGTTCGTCAAACTTGTACAAAGCTCATTGAAACACTTATAAGAACTCATGTTGAAAGAAACTTGGTTTAGAGTCCTAGAAACCGTGTTGTTAGATGTTTCATAAGTTCGTCAAAGTAGTACAAAGCTCATTGAGACACTTATAAGCACTCATGTTGCATGACACTTCGTTTAGAGTGTTAGAAACCGCGTTGTTAGATGTTTCATAAGTTTGTCAAACTTGTACAAAGCTCATTGAGACACTTATAAGCACTCATGTTGCATAAAACTTGGTTTAGAGTCCTAGAAACGCGTTGTTAGATGTTTCATAAGTTCGTCAAACTTGTACAAAGCTCATTGAAACACTTATAAGCACTCATGTTGCATAAAACTTGGTTTAGAGTCCTAGCAACCACATTGTTAGACGTTTCATAAGTTCGTCAAATTTGTACAAAGCTCATTGAGACACTTTATAAGCACTCATGTTGCATTAAACTTGGTTTAGAGTACTAGAAATCGCGTTGTAAGATGTTTCATAAGTTCGTCAAACTAGTACAAATCTCATTGAGACACTTATAAGCACTCATGTTGCATGAAACTTCGTTTAGAGTCCTAGAAACCGCGTTGTTAGATGTTTCTTAAGTTCTTCAAACTTGTACAAAGCTCATTGAGACACTTATAAGCACTCATGTTCCATGAAACTTAGTTTAGAGTCCTAGAAACCACGTTGTTAGATGTTTCATAAGTTCGTTGAACTTGTACAAAGCTCATTGAGACACTTATAAGCACTCATGTTGCATGAAACTTGGTTTAGAGTCCTAGAAACCGCGTTGTTAGATGTTTCATAAGTTCGTCGAACTAGTACAAAGCTCATTGAGACACTTATAAGCACTCATGTTGCATGAAACTTGGTTTAGAGCCCTAGAAACGAGTTGTTAGATGTTTCTTAACTTCGTCAATCTTGTACAAAGCTCATTGAGACACATATAAGCACTCATGTTGCATGAAACTTGGTTTAGAGTCCTAGAAACGAGTTGTTAGATGTTCCATAAGTTCGTCAAACTAGTACTAAGCTCATTGAGACACTTATAAGCACTCATGTTGCATGCCACTTCGTTTAGAGTCTTAATAACTCGCTTTGTTAGATGTTTCATAAGTTCGTCAAACTTGTACAAATCTCATTGAGACACTTATAAGCACTAATGTTGCATAAAACTTGGTTTAGAGGCCTAGAAACCCGTTGTTAGATGTTTCATAAGTTCGTCAAACTTGAACAAAGCTCATTGAGACACTTATAAGAACTCATGTTGAAAGAAACTTAGTTTAGAGTCCTACAAACCGCGTTGTTAGATGTTTCATAAGTTCGTCAAACTAGTACAAAGCTCATTAATACACTTATAAGTACTCATGTTGCATGAAACTTAATTTAGAGTCCTAGAAACCGCGTTGTTAGAAGTTTCATAAGTTCGTCGAACTTGTACAAAGCTCATTGAGACACTTTTAAGCACTCATGTTGCATGACACTTGGTTTAGAGTCCTAGAAACCGCGTTGTAAGATGTTTCATAAGTTCGTCAAACTAGTACAAAGCTCATTGAGACACTTATAAGCACTCATGTTGCATGACACTTCGTTTAGAGTCTTTGAAACCGCGTTGTTAGATGTTTCATAATTTCGTAAAACTAGTACAAAGCTCATTGAGACAATTATAAGCACTCATGTTGCATGACACTTCGTTTAGAGTCTTAGAAACCGCGTTGTTAGATGTTTCATAAGTTCGTCAAACTTGTACAAAACTCATTGAAACACTTATAAGCACTCATGTTGCATGAAACTTGGTTTAGAGCCCTAGAAACGAGGTGTTAGATGTTTCTTAAGTTCGTCAAACTTGTACAAAGCTCATTGAGACACTTATAAGCACTCATGTTGCATGAAACTTGGTTTAGAGTCCTAGAAACGAGTTGTTAGATGTTTCATAAGTTCGCCAAACTTGTACAAAGCTCATTGAGACACTTATAAGCACTCATGTTGCATGCCACTTCGTTTAGAGTCTTAGAAACCGCTTTGTTAGATGTTTCATAAGTTCGTCAAACTTGTACAAAGCTCATTGAGACACTTATAAGGACTAATGTTGCATAAAACTTGGTTTAGAGTCCTAGAAACGCGTTGTTAGATGTTTCATAAGTTCGTCAAACTTGAACAAAGCTCATTGAGACACTTATAAGAACTCATGTTGAAAGAAACTTAGTTTAGAGTCCTACAAACCGCGTTGTTAGATGTTTCATAAGTTCGTCAAACTAGTACAAAGCTCATTAATACACTTATAAGTACTCATGTTGCATGAAACTTAGTTTAGAGTTCTAGAAACCGCGTTGTTAGATGTTTCATAAATTCGTCGAACTTGTACAAAGCTCATTGAGACACTTTTAAGCACTCATGTTGCATGAAACTTGGTTTAGACCCCTAGAAACCGCGTTGTAAGATGTTTCATAAGTTCGTCAAACTAGTACAAAGCTCATTGAGACACTTATAAGCAATCATGTTGCATGACACTTCGTTTAGAGTCTTAGAAACCGCTTTGTTAGATGTTTCATAAGTTCGTCAAACTTGTACAAAGCTCATTGAGACACTTATACGCACTAATGTTGCATAAAAGTTGGTTTAGAGTCCTAGAAACGCGTTGTTAGATATTTCATAAGTTCGTCAAACTTGAACAAAGCTCATTGAGACACTTATAAGAAATCATGTTGAAAGAAACTTAGTTTAGAGTCCTACAAACCGCGTTGTTAGATGTTTCATAAGTTCGTCAAACTAGTACAAAGCTCATTAATACACTTATAAGTACTCATGTTGCATGAAACTTAGTTTAGAGTCCTAGAAACCGCGTTGTTAGATGTTTCATAAGTTCGTCGTACTTGTACAAAGCTCATTGAGACACTTTTAAGCACTCATGTTGCATGAAACTTGGTTTAGAGTCCTAGAAACCGCGTTGTTAGATGTTTCATAAGTTCGTCGAACTAGTACAAAGCTCATTGAGACACTTATAAGCACTCATGTTGCATGAAACTTGGTTTAGAGCCCTAGAAACGAGTTGTTAGATGTTTCTTAACTTCGTCAATCTTGTACAAAGCTCATTGAGACACATATAAGCACTCATGTTGCATGAAACTTGGTTTAGAGTCCTAGAAACGAGTTGTTAGATGTTCCATAAGTTCGTCAAACTAGTACTAAGCTCATTGAGACACTTATAAGCACTCATGTTGCATGCCACTTCGTTTAGAGTCTTAATAACTGCTTTGTTAGATGTTTCATAAGTTCGTCAAACTTGTACAAATCTCATTGAGACACTTATAAGCACTAATGTTGCATAAAACTTGGTTTAGAGGCCTAGAAACCCGTTGTTAGATGTTTCATAAGTTCGTCAAACTTGAACAAAGCTCATTGAGACACTTATAAGAACTCATGTTGAAAGAAACTTAGTTTAGAGTCCTACAAACCGCGTTGTTAGATGTTTCATAAGTTCGTCAAACTAGTACAAAGCTCATTAATACACTTATAAGTACTCATGTTGCATGAAACTTAATTTAGAGTCCTAGAAACCGCGTTGTTAGAAGTTTCATAAGTTCGTCGAACTTGTACAAAGCTCATTGAGACACTTTTAAGCACTCATGTTGCATGACACTTGGTTTAGAGTCCTAGAAACCGCGTTGTAAGATGTTTCATAAGTTCGTCAAACTAGTACAAAGCTCATTGAGACACTTATAAGCACTCATGTTGCATGACACTTCGTTTAGAGTCTTTGAAACCGCGTTGTTAGATGTTTCATAATTTCGTAAAACTAGTACAAAGCTCATTGAGACAATTATAAGCACTCATGTTGCATGACACTTCGTTTAGAGTCTTAGAAACCGCGTTGTTAGATGTTTCATAAGTTCGTCAAACTTGTACAAAACTCATTGAAACACTTATAAGCACTCATGTTGCATGAAACTTGGTTTAGAGCCCTAGAAACGAGGTGTTAGATGTTTCTTAAGTTCGTCAAACTTGTACAAAGCTCATTGAGACACTTATAAGCATTCATGTTGCATGAAACTTGGTTTAGAGCCCTAGAAACGAGGTGTTAGATGTTTCTTAAGTTCGTCAAACTTGTACAAAGCTCATTGAGACACTTATAAGCACTCATGTTGCATGAAACTTGGTTTAGAGTCCTAGAAACGAGTTGTTAGATGTTTCATAAGTTCGCCAAACTTGTACAAAGCTCATTGAGACACTTATAAGCACTCATGTTGCATGACACTTCGTTTAGAGTCTTAGAAACCGCGTTGTTAGATGTTTCATAAGTTCGTCAAACTAGTACAAAGCTCATTAATACACTTATAAGTACTCATGTTGCATGAAACTTAGTTTAGAGTCCTAGAAACCGCGTTGTTAGATGTTTCATAAGTTCGTCGTACTTGTACAAAGCTCATTGAGACACTTTTAAGCACTCATGTTGCATGAAACTTGGTTTAGAGTCCTAGAAACCGCGTTGTTAGATGTTTCATAAGTTCGTCGAACTAGTACAAAGCTCATTGAGACACTTATAAGCACTCATGTTGCATGAAACTTGGTTTAGAGCCCTAGAAACGAGTTGTTAGATGTTTCTTAACTTCGTCAATCTTGTACAAAGCTCATTGAGACACATATAAGCACTCATGTTGCATGAAACTTGGTTTAGAGTCCTAGAAACGAGTTGTTAGATGTTCCATAAGTTCGTCAAACTAGTACTAAGCTCATTGAGACACTTATAAGCACTCATGTTGCATGCCACTTCGTTTAGAGTCTTAATAACTGCTTTGTTAGATGTTTCATAAGTTCGTCAAACTTGTACAAATCTCATTGAGACACTTATAAGCACTAATGTTGCATAAAACTTGGTTTAGAGGCCTAGAAACCCGTTGTTAGATGTTTCATAAGTTCGTCAAACTTGAACAAAGCTCATTGAGACACTTATAAGAACTCATGTTGAAAGAAACTTAGTTTAGAGTCCTACAAACCGCGTTGTTAGATGTTTCATAAGTTCGTCAAACTAGTACAAAGCTCATTAATACACTTATAAGTACTCATGTTGCATGAAACTTAATTTAGAGTCCTAGAAACCGCGTTGTTAGAAGTTTCATAAGTTCGTCGAACTTGTACAAAGCTCATTGAGACACTTTTAAGCACTCATGTTGCATGACACTTGGTTTAGAGTCCTAGAAACCGCGTTGTAAGATGTTTCATAAGTTCGTCAAACTAGTACAAAGCTCATTGAGACACTTATAAGCACTCATGTTGCATGACACTTCGTTTAGAGTCTTTGAAACCGCGTTGTTAGATGTTTCATAATTTCGTAAAACTAGTACAAAGCTCATTGAGACAATTATAAGCACTCATGTTGCATGACACTTCGTTTAGAGTCTTAGAAACCGCGTTGTTAGATGTTTCATAAGTTCGTCAAACTTGTACAAAACTCATTGAAACACTTATAAGCACTCATGTTGCATGAAACTTGGTTTAGAGCCCTAGAAACGAGGTGTTAGATGTTTCTTAAGTTCGTCAAACTTGTACAAAGCTCATTGAGACACTTATAAGCATTCATGTTGCATGAAACTTGGTTTAGAGCCCTAGAAACGAGGTGTTAGATGTTTCTTAAGTTCGTCAAACTTGTACAAAGCTCATTGAGACACTTATAAGCACTCATGTTGCATGAAACTTGGTTTAGAGTCCTAGAAACGAGTTGTTAGATGTTTCATAAGTTCGCCAAACTTGTACAAAGCTCATTGAGACACTTATAAGCACTCATGTTGCATGACACTTCGTTTAGAGTCTTAGAAACCGCGTTGTTAGATGTTTCATAAGTTCGTAAAACTAGTACAAAGCTCATTGAGACACTGATAAGCACTCATGTTGCATGAAACTTAGTTTAGAGTCCTAGAAATCGCGTTGTTAGATGTTTCATAAGTTTGTCGAACTTGTACAAAGCTCATTGAGACACTTATAAGCACTCATGTTGCAAGAAACTTGGTTTAGAGTCCTAGAAAACGCGTTGTAAGATGTTTCATAAGTTCGTCAAACTAGTACAAAACTCATTGAGACACTTATAAATACTCTTGTTGCATGACACTTCGTTTAGAGTGTTAGAAATTGCGTTGTTAGATGTTTCATAAGTCCTTCAAACTTGTACAAAGCTCATTGAGACACTTATAAGCACTCATGTTGCATAAAACTTGGTTTAGAGTCCTAAAAACGCGTTGTTAGATGTTTCATAAATTCGTCAAACTTGTATAAAGCTCATTGAAACACTTATAAACACTCATGTTGCATAAAACTTGGTTTAGAGTCCTAGCAACCACATTGTTAGACGTTTCATAAGTTCGTCAAACTTGTACAAAGCTGATTGAGAAACTTATAAGCACTCATGTTGCATGAAACTTGGTTTAGAGTCCAAGAAACGCGTTGTTAGATGTTTCATTAGTTCGTCAAACTTGTACAAAGCTCATTGGGAAACTTATAAGAACTCATGTTGAAAGAAACTTGGTTTAGAGTCCTAGAAACCGCGTTGTTAGATGTTTCATAAGGTCGTCAAACTAGTACAAAGCTCATTGAGACACTTGTAAGCACTCATGTTGCATGAAACTTAGTTTAGACTCCTAGAAACGGCATTGTTAGATGTTTCATAAGTTCGTCACACTTGTACAAAGCTCATTGAGACACTTATAAGCACTCATATTGTTGCATGAAACTTGGTTTAGAGTCCTAGAAACCGCGTTGTAAGATGTTTCATAAATTTGTCGAACTGATACAAAGCTCACTAAGACACTTATAAGTAATCATGTTGCATGACACTTCGTTTAGAGTCTTACAAACCGCGTTGTTAGATGTTTCATAAGTTCGTCAAACTTGTACAAAGCTCATTGAGACACTTATAAGCACTCATGTTGCATAAAACTTGGTTTAGAGTCCTAAAAACGCGTTGTTAGATGTATCATAAGTTCGTCAAACTAGTACAAAGCTCATTGAGACACTTATAAGCACTCATGTTGCATGAAACTTCGTTTAGAGTCCTACAAACCGCGTTGTTAGATGTTTCATAAGTTCGTCAAACTTGTACAAAGCTCATTGAGACACTTATAAGCACTCATGTTCCATGAAACTTAGTTTAGAGTCCTAGAAACTGCGTTGTTAGATGTTTCATAAGTTCGTTGAACTTGTACAAAGCTCATTGAGACACTTATAAGCACTCATGTTGAATGAAACTTGGTTTAGAGTCCTAGAAACCGCGTTGTTAGATGTTTCATAAGTTCGTCGAACTAGTACAAAGCTCATTGAGACACTTATAAGCACTCATGATGCATGAAACTTGGTTTAGAGCCCTAGAAACGAGTTGTTAGATGTTTCTTAAGTTCGTCAATCTTGTACAAAGCTCATTGAGACACTTATAAGAACTCATGTTGCATGAAACTTTGTTTAGAGTCCTAGAAACGAGTTGTTAGATGTTTCATAAGTTCGTCAAACTAGTACAAAGCTCATTGAGACACTTATAAGCACTCATGTTGCATGCCACTTCGTTTAGAGTCTTAGAAACCGCTTTGTTAGATGTTTCATAAGTTCGTCAAACTTGTACAAAGCTCATTGAGACACTTATAAGCACTAATGTTGCATAAAACTTGGTTTAGAGTCCTAGAAACGCGTTGTTAGATGTTTCATAAGTTCGTCAAACTTGAACAAAGCTCATTGAGACGCTTATAAGAACTCATGTTGAAAGAAACTTAGTTTAGAGTCCTACAAACCGCGTTGTTAGATGTTTCATAAGTTCGTCAAACTAGTACAAAGCTCATTAATACACTTATAAGTACTCATGTTGCATGAAACTTAGTTTAGAGTCCTAGAAACAGCGTTGTTAGAAGTTTCATAAGTTCGTCGAACTTGTACAAAGCTCATTGAGACACTTTTAAGCACTCATGTTGCATGACACTTGGTTTAGAGTCCTAGAAACCGCGTTGTAAGATGTTTCATAAGTTCGTCAAACTAGTACAAAGCTCATTGAGACACTTATAAGCACTCATGTTGCATGACACTTCGTTTAGAGTCTTAGAAACCGCGTTGTTAGATGTTTCATAAGTTCGTAAAACTAGTACAAAGCTCATTGAGACAATTATAAGCAGTCATGTTGCATGAAACTTAGTTTAGAGTCCTAGAAATCGCGTTGTTAGATGGTTCATAAGTTTGTCGAACTTGTACAAAGCTCATTGAGACACTTATAAGCACTCATGTTGCATGAAACTTAGTTTAGAGTCCTAGAAACGACATTGTTAGATGTTTCATAAGTTCGTAGAACTTGTACAAAGTTCATTGAGACACTTATAAGCATTCATGTTTCATGAAACTTGGTTTAGTGTCCTAGAAACGCCTTGTTAGATGTAACATTAATTCGTCAAACTTGTACAAAGCTCATTGAGACACTTATAAGAACTCATGTTGAAAGAAACTTGGTTTAGAGTCCTAGAAACCGCGTTGTTAGATGTTTCATAAGTTCGTCAAACTAGTACAAAGCTCATTGAGACACTTATAAGCACTCATGTTGCATGAAACTAAGTTTAGAGTCCTAGAAACCGCGTTGTTAGATGTTTCATAAGTTCGTCACACTTGTACAAAGCTCATTGAAACACTTATAAGCACTCATGTTGCATGAAACTTGGTTTAGAGTCCTAGAAACCGCGTTGTAAGATGTTTCATAAGTTCGTCAAACTAGTACAAAGCTCATTGAGACACTTATAAGTACTCTTGTTGCATGACACTTCGTTTAGAGTCTTAGAAACCGCGTTGTTAGATGTTTCATAAGTTCGTCAAACTTGTACAAATCTCATTGAGACACTTATAAGCACTCATGTTGCATAAAACTTGGTTTAGAGTCCTAAAAACGCGTTGTTAGATGTTTCATAAGTTTGTCAAACTTGTATAAAGCTCATTGAAACACTTAAAAGCACTCATGTTGCATAAAACTTGGTTTAGAGTCCTAGCAACCACATTGTTAGACGTTTCATAAGTTCGTCAAACTTGTACAAAGCTGATTGAGAAACTTATAAGCACTCATGTTGCATGAAACTTGGTTTAGAGTCCTAGAAACGCGTTGTTAGATGTTTCATTAGTTCGTCAAACTTGTACAAAGCTCATTGAGACACTTATAAGAACTCATGTTGAAAGAAACTTGGTTTAGAGTCCTAGAAACCGTGTTGTTAGATGTTTCATAAGTTCGTCAAACAAGTACAAAGCTCATTGAGACACTTGTAAGCACTCATGTTGCATGAAACTTAGTTTAGACTCCTAGAAACGGCATTGTTAGATGTTTCATAAGTTCGTCACACTTGCACAAAGCTCATCGAGACACTTATAAGCACTCATGTTGCATGAAACTTGGTTTAGAGTCCTAGAAACCGCGTTGTAAGATGTTTTATAAATTTGTCGAACTAGTACAAAGCTCATTGAGACACTTATAAGTACTCATGTTGCATGACACTTCGTTTAGAGTCTTACAAACCGCGTTGTTAGATGTTTCATAAGTTCGTCAAACTTGTACAAAGCTCATTGAGACACTTATAAGCACTCATGTTGCATAAAATTTGGTTTAGAGTCCTAAAAACGCGTTGTTAGATGTTTCATAAGTTCGTCAAACTTGTATAAAGCTCATTGAAACACTTATAAGCACTCATGTTGCATAAAACTTGGTTTAGAGTCTTAGCAACCACATTGTTAGACGTTTCATAAGTTCGTCAAACTTGTACAAAGCTGATTGAGAAACTTATAAGCACTCATGTTGCATTAAACGAGAGTCCTAGAAACGCGTTGTTAGATGTTTCATTAGTTCGTCAAACTTGTACAAAGCTCATTGAGACACTTATAAGAACTCATGTTGAAAGAAACTTGGTTTAGACTCCTAGAAACGGCATTGTTAGATGTTTCATAAGTTCGTCACACTTGCACAAAGCTCATCGAGACACTTATAAGCACTCATGTTGCATGAAACTTGGTTTAGAGTCCTAGAAACCGCGTTGTAAGATGTTTTATAAATTTGTCGAACTAGTACAAAGCTCATTGAGACACTTATAAGTACTCATGTTGCATGACACTTCGTTTAGAGTCTTACAAACCGCGTTGTTAGATGTTTCATAAGTTCGTCAAACTTGTACAAAGCTCATTGAGACACTTATAAGCACTCATGTTGCATAAAACTTGGTTTAGAGTCCTAAAAACGCGTTGTTAGATGTTTCATAAGTTCGTCAAACTTGTATAAAGCTCATTGAAACACTTATAAGCACTCATGTTGCATAAAACTTGGTTTAGAGTCTTAGCAACCACATTGTTAGACGTTTCATAAGTTCGTCAAACTTGTACAAAGCTGATTGAGAAACTTATAAGCACTCATGTTGCATTAAACGAGAGTCCTAGAAACGCGTTGTTAGATGTTTCATTAGTTCGTCAAACTTGTACAAAGCTCATTGAGACACTTATAAGAACTCATGTTGAAAGAAACTTGGTTTAGACTCCTAGAAACGGCATTGTTAGATGTTTCATAAGTTCGTCACACTTGCACAAAGCTCATCGAGACACTTATAAGCACTCATGTTGCATGAAACTTGGTTTAGAGTCCTAGAAACCGCGTTGTAAGATGTTTTATAAATTTGTCGAACTAGTACAAAGCTCATTGAGACACTTATAAGAACTCATGTTGCCTGAAACTGTTGGATTTTGGAGAGAATAGTGTATAGATCCGAGTTGGTTAGACTCGGATCTTGAGTGTATAGAAGCAAAGTAAGTAGAGTGTATTGTGTTTAGAAGAATGAGAGATTAAGAGCAAAGCTATTAGCTTGGTCTTTGAGAGATTTAGTGTTTAGAGTAGTGTATGAGAGATTTCGGATTGAGAGAGAATAAGAACAAGAGAGAGAATCATGTAAGTAGTATTAGGAAGAGAGGATAAAACCTCCTTAACATTACAAAGCACATACATGAGGCATTTATAGCCAAAATATGCATATAGCCGTTATAGAGAGCGAAGGAGACATTTTGAATATTTAAACTCATGGAACACTTCTCCATAATATAGTCATGTGACATAGTCGACTACATGTATCAACTACATTGTGATGTAGTCGACTATATGTCGCCAACGGCTCTATTTCAAACGGCTATAAAGGAAACACTCCTTTGTCCTTCGGTCCATAACTCTAACGGCTCTTTAGTCTTCAGATGTAGTCGACTACATGACTCAACTATATGTATCAACTACATTGTGATGTAGTCGACAACACGCCTCACCTGTACTTTTCCTCTCTTGATGTATCTTGATCTAATGCCTTTGTAGATTATCATTAGTCTTAATACTCCCCCTCAAGCTTAGCCCAATGAAATGGCTAAGATTGGACATTGCTAAACAAACCTCATTAAAACCCTTAGTAAGCAAAACCACTTGGGATAAAAGCATTACTAAGGGAAAAAGAGTGTAAGTCTTTGCAATAGGGGTCTTCTTAATCTTGGCCTTGATCTTCTTGACTTGGCCGAAACTCCCCCTTAAGATAGAACCGGTTTGATCTTCTTGACTTTGCCGTGTTCTTCAATAAGGATTCTATGAACTCCTTTCAACAAGCTTCTTTGATCTTCTCGGCTTGTTGTTAGGATCTTGGATGCGTTCTTTGATTTGGGAAGTGACGCTTCTTCCTTGTTGACATGAGACCTTCTTGGTCTTCATCTCTTTGACTTGGTCTTCATCTCTTTGACTTGGTCTTCACGGCTTGTTCTTCACAAGCTTCAATGTGAGACTTGACAAGAAGCATAGTGACTTCCTTTCCTTCTCTTTTGTTTCTTCGTTGAGACTTCCTTCTTGCCTTTGGTCTATGATATGATCTTAAAGCCGGAACCGGAAACGGACATCGACATCGACCACGTCGACATCGACAACATCGACATCGACCACGTCGACATCGACAACATCGACATCGACCACGTCGACATCGACAACATCGACATCGACCGCGTCGACATCGATACCGAAGAACCGAAAGGAGCAATCACGCGATCAAAGGCCAAGGAACTAGCTAAGGAAGCTCAAGCGATGATCATGGAGGGAAAACTTGGAGGAGCAGCTAGGAGCTTCTTCAACGTACACATCATGGCCTAGAGCAAAGACCAAGGTAATGCGGCTAAGTGACTCGGTGATCGACTTAGTACTCTTTCCCACTGGGTTTTAACGAGGCTAAGAAGATCACCACGTCGGTTACTTAGCAACATTACTTTGAAGAGTGCAAGAGACGAGGCACTATATTCCCTACTCGTCGTTTTATGTTACACGCTTTGTTGTTTCCGCGTGTTGTTTTAAAACACCGCGTTGTTTTACTTATTTCCTTATTTGGACATGAGGTCGCCTAAACCTAAAGAGCATGCGGCTGTGCTACTCTTTATATACGGCGCCTCCTTCTCCTTGTTTCTTTAGTCAAGCATTAACGAAAAACCTCTTTGTTTAGACTCATCTCCGTTCTGCGAAAGAACATACCCAACCGATTCAAGAGAGTTGAATCCGAGGCTTTTACAAGAGAGATCCTCTTCCAAAAGCTTCTCCAAACATCAAGCAATCACCCCATCGATAGCTTGAGAAGTTCCCCTCCATCTCGCACCTCTTCCACCTCCATATCCGCTGGTTTCTGTACCATCGCCATCTCCACCTTCACGTCCTCCATCAATCCACCATAGAAGTGAGCTTGCCTTTGCCATAGAGTCGAGATCCTAACCAAGGGTGTATCACGTGGTATCAGAGCCAAACTCTGTACCAAAGGCTGAGTCTTTCTATCCTTTAACCTCTTCGATTCAAAATCTGTGCTAGTCGCTTGCTAAGTTGCTAGAAACGTCGTTACATGCTTATCGATTGCCTGATGCTTACGCTTGCTTAGAATTGATCAGAACTTGTTTAGGATTGTTGAGATTGCTTGTTTGTAATGATTTGAATCTTGTTTGATCTGTTGTTTGTGTTATTCATCGCCAAACTTGTTGAAAAAAAAAATCGTTGTGAATTTTTGTCGATTGCTTGGCGGCCGCGAGCTAAGAGGGAAGAACCCTAAGGCGATTTCCTTTTTCTGTCTTTGCCTGAATTTCCTTTTCTCTGCCGAGTTTCCTTTTTGCTTAAACCTTTCCTAAGAACTACTTACTGCGAGTTCTTGTTTGTGTCTCAGGTACATGGCACTCCCCACGGAACTCTCGGATGATCTACAGAAGCTCATCGCGGATCAGATTGCCGCCACTCTTCAACAACTTCTTCCCCAGCAAATCTCCCAACACTTGACTTTGGAACGTGAACAACAAGCCAAGGAGACCGCGGTTGAGTTGTCTGAATCCGACAAGGAACCTACCCCTACTCCTTCAGAAGCTATCCGAATTGCTAAAGGGAAGGGAGTTGTCGGTACGTCACGACTTCGAGGCCGTCCGCAATATTTTCCCGGTGGTGCCGAAAGAGCCAAACGGTCCGAGATTTCCTCCACCTTGATGCGGATGAAGAAGACCCGTTACCCGGGCGACGAGTGTACAGAGGGCCCGAGGAGCACGCGCAAGTATGCTCCTAGGCACCAAGGATATGCTGATCCTCCCCGCCAATCCGGAACCAACGCCCGACACCGTTTCGATGAGGTTGCCGAAGACGAGTACTATAGACCCGAGAGACGCGGTAGGGATGACCCGGGGGATTATGAAAGGCAACAACCGAGGCATATCAAAGCTAAGTTCCCTTCCTTCCAAGGCAAGAACGACCCGGAAGCCTATTTGGATTGGGAACGAAAAATGGAGTCTAGCTTCCTATGCCATGACACCTATGCATCCAACAAGGTGAAGATAGCCATTTCAGAATTTAGTGACTACGCTTTGCTTTGGTGGGATCAGCTATGCACTACTAGGGACCGCCACAATGAGCCTCCTATCCACACTTGGCCTCGGCTCATCGCACACATGAGGAAGCGGTTTGTCCCTAGCCACTATCACCGAGAGGTTCTCAACAAACTCCGGAAGCTTACCCAGGGATCAAGCTCAGTACGTGACTATTTCCAGGAGATGGAAACACTCTTGATTAGGGCTGGCCTAGAAGAGGACAACGAGGTAATGATGGCTCGGTTTGTCGGTGGACTTAGCCGAGACATCCAGGATAAAGTAGAACTTCAAACTTATGAGAATCTTGAGGAGCTTGTACACAAAGCTGAGCTAGTGGAAAGTCAGAACAAGAGACGATATGCTAAGCCTAGCTTCTCCACACCAAACAAGCCCAAGGACTTCACACCCGCCCGGCCACCCTTCACCAAAGACACCAAGCCAACGACGGCGGTTAAGGAAGATGCTAAGTATGATCCTAAGAGCCGAGGCAACACCTCCTCTAGCAATACCAGGTGCTTTAGATGTCAAGGTATGGGTCATTATGCGAGAGACGCCCCAACAAGAAGGTATTCATGTTACTTGATAATGGCGACGTGGTACCTCAAGAGTCGATTCGAGCCGGACGAAGAGGAGGAAGAAGAGACAGCCGCTGTTGGAGACATGTTAGTAGCTCGGAGGGCTTTGAGTGTTCAGAACCAACCCGAGGAGCTTGTGCAACGAGACCATCTCTTCCACACTCGATGCCTCGTCAAAGGCAAGGTATGCGGCTTGATTATCGATGGTGGTAGTTGCACCAATGCTGCTAGTGAGCTCATGGTGAAGAAGTTGCGCCTAGAGACTATCTCGCACCCCCGGCCATATAAGCTACAATGGCTTAATGAGAGTGGAGCTCTCACGGTGACACATCAGGTCCGGTTTACTTTCGCCATTGGTAAGTATGAGGATGAGGTTCTATGTGATGTGATACCAATGGGATCAAGTCATGTGCTTCTTGGTAGACCTTGGCAATCAGACCGGAGGGTTATGCACGATGGCTACACCAACAAGCACTCCTTTGAGTTCAACGGCCGAAAGATTATTCTTGCTCCTCTCACACCAAGTGAAGTTTATCAAGATCAACTCCATCTCAAGCTCAAAGAAGAGAAAGAGAAGGCGCCATCTCCATCCGCCAGCCTCTACATGACCAAAAGAGAAGTTTCTCAACTCTTAACTTCAGATTCTTCTATCTTATTGTTTGTGTATAAGGAGAGCCTTATTAGCACTAACCCCACACAGGATCTTCCTAGTGATATGTCTAAGCTATTGCAGGATTTTAGTGATGTTTTCCCTCAGGAAATACCCCCGGGACTCCCACCTATTCGAGGCATTGAGCACCAGATTGATCTAGTACCCGGTTCAGCACTTCCAAACCGACCAGCCTATAGGACCAATCCGGTAGAGACTAAGGAGCTTCGAAGCAGGTTGAGGAGCTGATGAGCAAGGGACATATCCGCGAGAGCATGAGCCCGTGTGCCGTACCTGTTCTTCTTGTGCCCAAGAAAGACGGTTCATGGAGGATGTGTGTTGATTGCCGAGCCATCAACAACATCACGGTGAAGTATCGCCACCCTATTCCTAGACTTGATGATATGCTTGATGAATTGTGTGGTTCTAACATTTTCTCTAAGATTGATCTTAAGAGTGGTTACCATCAGATTAGGATGAAGGAGGGTGACGAGTGGAAGACAGCTTTCAAGACTAAACAAGGCCTCTACGAGTGGCTTGTTATGCCTTTTGGTCTTACTAATGCACCTAGTACTTTTATGAGACTAATGAACCATGTCTTGAGATCTTTTATAGGTGTGTTCGTGGTGGTGTACTTTGATGACATCCTGATCTTCAGCCGGAGTTTAGCCGAGCACATCGACCATGTCCGAGCTGTTCTTGAAGTTCTAAGGAGGGAAAACCTGTTTGCTAACATTGATAAATGCACCTTTTGTACTAATCAGGTTGTTTTCTTAGGCTTTGTTGTGAGTGCGGAGGGCGTACGGGTCGATGAAGAGAAGATCAAGGCTATCGAGAGATTGGCCGAAGCCGACGACCATTGGAGAAGTCGGGAGCTTTCATGGTCTTGCAGGATTCTATAGGCGCTTTGTCAGGGACTTCAGCACCATTGCTGCACCATTGACGGAAGTGATCAAGAAGGATGTAGGATTCAAGTGGGGAGAAGCACAAGACAAGGCTTTCGAAAGCCTTAAAGAGAAGCTTATCAATTCTCCTTTACTTATGCTACACGATTTCCTTAAGACTTTCGAGATTGAATGTGATGCTTCGGGTGTAGGTATCGGGGCTGTCTTGATGCGGGATAGGAAGCCGATAGCATACTTCGGTGAGAAACTAGGGGGAGCCACGCTGAACTATCCTACGTACGACAAGGAGCTTTACGCGTTGGTGAGAGCCTTGCGGACTTGGCAACACTACCTTTGGCCAAAGGAATTTGTTATCCACACTGATCATGAGTCCCTCAAGCATCTCAAAGGCCAACGAAGCTGAACAAGAGACATGGTCGCTGGATAGAGTTCATCGAGACCTTTCCCTATGTGATCAAGTATAAGAAAGGTAAGGACAATGTCGTAGCCGACGCATTGTCCGGGAGGTACACCCTAATCTCTGAATTGACTTCTAGCCTTATCGGATTTGAATTGATTAAGACATTGTATGAGGCTGATTCGAGTTTAGTGAACCTTATGCTAAGTGTACTAAGTTTGCCTTTGAGAGTTTCTTTAGACGGGATGGCTATTTGTTCTTCAACAATAGGCTATGTATACCCGGCGGTTCAATAAGAGAGTTATTGGTTCGAGAAGCCCATGGAGGAGGCCTAGCTGGACACTTTGGTCAGGCCAAGACACTTGCTAGCCTCCAAGCCTACTTCTACTGGCCGCAGATGAGAAGGGACGTTGAGAGGGTATGTCTAAGGTGCATCACATGCAAACGAGGCAAAGAGTAAGGTTCAACCCCACGGTTTGTATACTCCTTTACCTATACCTTCTCATCCGTGGACGAGATATTTCTATGGATTTTGTGATTGGCTTACCTCGAACCAGGAATGGTAGAGATTCTATATTTGTTGTCGTGGACAGATTTAGCAAGATGGCCCACTTCATAGCCTGCCACAAGACCGATGATGCGGTAAGTGTAGCTAACTTGTTTTTCGGGAAGTGGTCGGGTTGCACGGGATGCCGCGAGTTATTGTTTCGACCGTGACACCAAGTTCCTTAGTCACTTTTGGCGCACCTTGTGGGCCAAACTAGGAACCAAGCTATCATTCTCCACCACTTGCCACCCACGGACCGACGGTCAAACCGAGGTAGTCAATAGGTCCTTATCCACTCTTCTCGGGACCACGGTAAGAAGCAATCTCAAGTCTTGGGAGGATTGTCTACCCCATGTTGAGTTTGCTTACAATCACGCTAAGCACTCTACTACCCTTTTCTCTCCTTTTGAATTAGTTTACGGGTTTAATCCTATGTCTCCACTTGATCTAATTGCAATACCTTTGAGTGAAGTGTCTAGTTTTGATGGGAGAAAGAAGGCTGAACAGGTTAAGAAGATGCACGAGAAGGCGAAGGAAAACATAGAGAAGAAGACGGAGCAATACCGCACGCATGCAAACCGAGGCCGCAAGAAGTTGCTATTTGAAGAAGGCGACTTGGTGTGGATCCACTTGAGGAAGGAGAGGTTTCCAGCTGAAAGGAAGTCCAAGCTGATGCCGCGAGTCGACGGACCATTCAAAGTCACCAAGCGGATCAATGACAATGCCTACAAAATCGACCTCCAAGGTAAGTACTCTATATCGGATTCCTTCAACGTTTCTGACT
Source organism: Cochlearia excelsa (assembly GCA_963556525.1). Taxonomy (NCBI): domain Eukaryota; kingdom Viridiplantae; phylum Streptophyta; class Magnoliopsida; order Brassicales; family Brassicaceae; genus Cochlearia; species Cochlearia excelsa. Next base: position 27,793,427 of record OY748327.1, on the reverse strand, counting down.
TGTCCCCTTATTTTGCAGATTCGGATTTGAGGACAAATCCTTTTCAAGAGGGAGGGGATGATATGATCTTAAAGCCGGAACCGGAAACGGACATCGACATCGACCACGTCGACATCGACAACATCGACATCGACCACGTCGACATCGACAACATCGACATCGACCACGTCGACATCGACAACATCGACATCGACCGCGTCGACATCGATACCGAAGAACCGAAAGGAGCAATCACGCGATCAAAGGCCAAGGAACTAGCTAAGGAAGCTCAAGCGATGATCATGGAGGGAAAACTTGGAGGAGCAGCTAGGAGCTTCTTCAACGTACACATCATGGCCTAGAGCAAAGACCAAGGTAATGCGGCTAAGTGACTCGGTGATCGACTTAGTACTCTTTCCCACGGGTTTTAACGAGGCTAAGAAGATCACCACGTCGGTTACTTAGCAACATTACTTTGAAGAGTGCAAGAGACGAGGCACTATATTCCCTACTCGTCGTTTTATGTTACACGCTTTGTTGTTTCCGCGTGTTGTTTTAAAACACCGCGTTGTTTTACTTATTTCCTTATTTGGACATGAGGTCGCCTAAACCTAAAGAGCATGCGGCTGTGCTACTCTTTATATACGGCGCCTCCTTCTCCTTGTTTCTTTAGTCAAGCATTAACGAAAAACCTCTTTGTTTAGACTCATCTCCGTTCTGCGAAAGAACATACCCAACCGATTCAAGAGAGTTGAATCCGAGGCTTTTACAAGAGAGATCCTCTTCCAAAAGCTTCTCCAAACATCAAGCAATCACCCCATCGATAGCTTGAGAAGTTCCCCTCCATCTCGCACCTCTTCCACCTCCATATCCGCTGGTTTCTGTACCATCGCCATCTCCACCTTCACGTCCTCCATCAATCCACCATAGAAGTGAGCTTGCCTTTGCCATAGAGTCGAGATCCTAACCAAGGGTGTATCAGTCTACCCCTCCTTTGAACCTTCAAAGATCCAAGGAAATTAAGACTTAGTAAAGACAATTTGGATAAGGATAAGCTTAATCTAAAGTCAATTTAGAACATTGATTTAAGCAATTCCTTTTAGCAAGTGATTGACCATAGACTTAAACAAGATAATGAGGTTTAGTTCTAGTCTAATGATTCCTATTAAGTATGTTAAAGAGAGGGTTTAGGGACAACCTTTAGTTTGTAGAGGAATGACTTGTCCTTGTAGTCGCATCTAGGTTTGAGCTTTGGCTTCTTCTTGAAGTCTTGCTTCCTTCTTTGTGCGATTGGAACAAGGATTTGTCGGAGTATTTTGGCTTTATCTCTTGATGGATGCATAAGCCGAGTAACAAGATTAGGCCTTGCACTTGGTAGTTGCTTTGGCCAATAGTGAGTAGAGCCGATTGGTCATGTTGATTCATCGGTCTCTTTCTAGAACATGAGTGGCTCGGTTTAGTCTTTGCCATGTACTTGGTCGAGCCTAGTGTTGATGGAGTGGTTCGTTCTTGTCATTGCTAGAGACATAGCCGAGCCACACGATGATGATGATGATGGTCTTGCTTCTTGTAGAGGCTTGACCGAATGATTGATGAGAGCTCTTTACATCTTGGGACACTTTTGCATTCTCCAAGTGTATTTAGCCAAATGATGGTTCTTCTTTGCTTCAAAGTGACTTTGGCCTTGTATCTTGTTGGTACTTAAGTGATGTGATCATAGAGCCGAAGCCGGGAACGGACATCGGCATCGACCACGACGGCTTCGACATCGGCATCGATCGCGTCGACACCGAACACAACGGCATCGACCACATTGACATCGGCATCGACCACATCGACATCGGCATCGACCACCTCGACATCGACCATACCGGCGCCCGACCATCGCGGACCGAGGAATCAAAAGGAGCAATTACGCGATCCAAAGCTAGGGAGTTAGCCAAAAACATTCAAACCACGATGATGGAGGAGGATGAAGCAGCCAAGAGCTACTTCAACGTTTTCGGCACGACAATCCGATCAAGACCAAGCTATGAAAGCTAAGCGGACTAGGTGTCTCGCTTGGCACTCTTTTTCCCACCGGGTTTTAACGAGGCCAAGAAGAACACCACGTCGTCCCTTAGTGATCATAGTTTGAAGAGCGTAAGAGACGAGGCGCTTAACACTACTCGTCGTTTTATCCGTTTGCAATTTCCTTTTTATCTTTGTACGCGATTTCCTTTTTGCGGATTTCCTTTTTGCAATTTCCTTTTTGTCTTTGCGCAACCCTAACGAGGAGAAGCAACTTGTGTTTTCCCTATAAAAGGGGTTGCGCCGCACAATGTGTTAGTCGGTCAAAACTTTTACAAAACTCTTCTTTGTTGCGACTCCTCCTTGCTCGGCGAACGGGCACGAATCTCTTCCAAGCTTCACGCTTACAAGAGCTTCTTCTATCCATCAAGCGAGATATCATCCCTTGCTTGAGTCGTTCATATTCCATCCTCACGTTCCTCCCCACCCATCCGCTGCTCCGTTCTTGACTTGTAATCCGCATCCACCTCCGCCCACACTACTCATCCACCGTCGTTCTTGCTTAGCCTTACCCGGAGGAGAGATCCGCCTGGTGGGATCCTATCATCGGTATCGAGCCGCCTCTGTACCAAAAGGCTGAGTCGTTCTTTCCCTTTTGTCTTTTCAAAGTATCACAATCTCGAACCTGTTTGTTTGAACCCGTCGTTGTTTGGCATAGGATTGTTGCTAGTATAAACAAGTTATGTGTTGATCTTTGTGTTCTTGATGTTTGTCAACTTGCGGCGGTAGTAATAGGTTTAGATCTTTGAAAACCTAATCGCATCTTTCAAAACGTGTTATTGCGATTTCCTTTTTGCTAAAACGCTCGTTTTACTTAAAACATAACGATTTCCTTTTTTTTTTTTTTTTTCAAGCCGTGTCCTTGTTTTCCTTTCTTGTTTATCACGCGTGTATCCTTGTGTGTGTGCGGCGTAGAGTTCTATTTGTTGGCTATTTTGTGAACTACTTACGCTAGTTACTTGTACGTGTACAGGTACCATGGCCCTATCACCGGAGGCGCTCGATGACCTCAAGAAACTTATAGCGGCCCAAGTAACCGAGGCCATGACCCAACTACTTCCCCAACAAATTTCTCAACAGCTCACCTTGGAACGTGAGAAACAAGCTAGGGAGGCCATCGGGGCAACCTCGGATTCGAGGGTGGGTCAACGCCAACTCCCTCCGATGCCATGCGGATTTGCAAAGGCAAAGGCGTTGCCGGTACATCTAGACTCCAGGCAATCCGCAACCTCCGTCCAACTAACGCAGCCAAAGAGCGAGAGGGTACCACGGCAACGGGAACACGCTGAGCCGAGCGAACCGAGAGGACGAGCTCCCGGGCATAGGACACACACCGCCTCACGCCGACCTACCCAAACCATAGCCGGGCAACGCGTCTACATCGGCTCTAGCGATGAGTATTATGGCGTCAACGTCTCGGACCGTATTAGGCGAAGCCGAGGCGTGAGAGACGAGACAAAGACGACCCAAGAGACTCGGAGAACCAACAACTGAAGCATATCAAGGCCAAGTTCCCCGCCTTTCTCGGCAAGAATGACTCGGAGGCCTACCTTGACTGGGAACGGAAGATGGAGTCCAGCTTCTTGTGCCACGATACCTACGCCTCCAACAAGGTAAAGATAGCGGTCTCCGAATTCAGTGAGTATGCACTCCTGTGGTGGGATCAGCTCTGCACTACCGGAACCGCCATAATGAGCTACCCATCACCACATGGCACCAACTTACTACCCACTTGAGAAAAAGGTTTGTGCCGAGTCATTACCACGGGGAAGTACTAAACAAGTTGAGAAAACTCACCCAAGGGTCCACCACGGTCCGAGACTACTTTCAAGAGATGGAAACTCTCCTTATCCGAGCCGGTCTAGAGGAAGATGAGGAAGTGACCATGGCACGGTTCATCGGTGGACTCAGCCGAGACATTCGGGACAAAGTGGAGCTCCGGACCTATGTTGACCTTGAGGAACTTGTGCACAAGGCCGAACTAGTGGAGACCCGAACAAGAGAAGATACGCTAAACCTAGCTTCCCCTCCACGCCAAGCAAACCCAAGGACTTTACACCTTCTCGGCCACCTTTCTCTAAGGACATCAAGCCTACCACCACGGTTAAGGAAGAGGTCAAGTATGATCCTAAGAGCAGAAGCAACGCCTCCTCCGGCAACGTTAGGTGTTTTAGGTGCCAAGGTATGGGCCACTACTCAAGGGATTGTCCCAATAAGAAGGTATTCATGATTCTGGACAATGGAGAAGTAGTGCCCCAAGAGTCCGATTCGACCCGAAGAAGAGGAAGAGGAAGTAGCTGCCATTGGGGAGATGCTGGTTGCACGGAGAACCTTGAGCGTACGGAACCAACCGGAGGAACTAGTACAAAGAGACCACCTATTCCACACCCGGTGCATTGTGAAGGGCAAGGTGTGTAGTCTCATCATAGACGGTGGAAGTTGTACTAATGCGGCTAGCGAAACCATGGTTCAGAAATTGAGCATAGAAACCTTGTCCCATCCGCGCCCATACAAGCTGCAATGGCTGAATGAAAGTGGTGCCTTAACGGTAACTCGCCAAGTCCGATTATCCTTTTCCATTGGCAAGTACGAGGATGAGGTTCTTTGCGATGTGATACCCATGTGCTCCAGCCACATACTTGTTGGGTAGACCGTGGCAATCCGACCGTAGAGTATTCCATGACGGTTACACCAACAAGCACTCCTTTGAGTTCAAGGGCCGGAAAATCATCCTTGCTCCCCTCACGCCAAGTGAAGTGTATCAAGATCAGCTCTATCTCAAGCTCAAGGAGGAGAAAGAGCATGCACCCACGCCAACCGCCAACCTTTACATCAACCAAAGAGAAGTTTCTCGGATCCTCACTTTAAATACGTCTATCTTGTTGTTTATATATAAGGAGAGCCTTGTTAGCACTAACCCTCCACGGGATCTTCCTAGTGATTTTGCCCAGCTGTTGCAGGACTATAGTGACGTTTTTCCTCAGGAGATACCACCTGGCTTGCCACCGATCCGAGGCATTGAGCACCAAATTGACCTAGTCCCTGGCTCGGCGCTTCCAAACCGACCCGCCTATAGGACTAATCCGGTGGAGACCAAGGAACTACGAAACAAGTTGAGGAACTAATGAGCAAAGGCCATATCCGAGAGAGCATGAGTCCGTGTGCGGTGCCCGTGCTGCTTGTGCCCAAGAAGGACGGATCATGGCGCATGTGTGTTGACTGCCGAGCCATCAACAACATCACGGTGAAGTATCGCCACCCTATTCCTAGATTAGATGATATGTTAGACGAATTGTGTGGTTCTAACGTGTTCTCTAAGATTGATCTTAAGAGTGGTTACCATCAGATTAGGATGAAGGAGGGTGACGAGTGGAAAACGGCATTCAAAACCAAACAAGGACTATATGAGTGGCTTGTTATGCCCTTCGGCCTTACTAATGCGCCTAGCACTTTTATGAGGCTAATGAACCATGTTTTGAGGTCTTTTATAGGTGTCTTCGTGGTGGTGTATTTCGATGATATCTTAATCTTCAGCCGGAGCCTAGACGAGCACATTGCCCACGTCCGAGCCGTACTTGACGTCCTAAGGAAGGAGAACCTTTTTGCTAACATTGATAAGTGTACTTTTTGCACTAAAGAAATTGTTTTCCTAGGTTTTGTTGTGAGTACGAAGGAGTTAGGGTCGATGAAGGGAAGGTCAAGGCAATCAAAGAATGGCCCACACCTACCACCGTAGGAGAAGTCCGGAGCTTCCATGGACTAGCCGGCTTCTATAGGCGCTTCGTCAAAGACTTTAGTACCATTGCGGCCCCTTTAACCGAAGTCATCAAGAAGGACGTTGGCTTCAAGTGGGGAGAAGCACAAGACCAGGCCTTTCGGTGCCTCAAAGAGAAGCTTATCAACTCTCCCTTACTTATGCTTCCTAACTTTTTAAAAACTTTTGAGATTGAGTGCGACGCTTCGGTGTAGGCATCGGTGCGGTTCTTATGCGGGATAACAAGCCCATTGCTTACTTTAGCGAGAAGTTAGGAGGAGCCACATTGAACTACCCCACCTATGATAAAGAGTTGTATGCGTTGGTGAGGGCTTTACGGACGTGGCAACATTACCTATGGCCCAAGGAGTTCGTTATCCACACGGACCATGAGTCTCTCAAACACTTAAAGGGACAACAAAAGTTGAACAAGAGGCATGGTCGCTGGATAGAATTCATTGAGACATTTCCCTACGTCATCAAGTACAAGAAAGGTAAGGACAATGTCGTTGCCGACGCATTGTCCGGAGGTATTCTATAATAGCCGAATTAAGATCCAAACTCATAGGTTTTGAATTGCTCAAAGATTTATATGGTTCGATGCTGATTTTGGAACATATTACTTGAGATGTGCTAAATTTGCCTTTGAGAGTTATTATAGACAGGACGGCTACTTGTTTTTCCACCATCGGTTGTGCATACCCAGCGGATCGGTGAGAGAGCTGCTTGTCCGAGAAGCTCACGGAGGAGGACTGGCCGGACACTTCGGCGTTATGAAAACACTTGCCAGCCTCCAAGCCTATTTCTATTGGCCGAACATGAAGAAAGATGTAGAGAAAGTATGTTCGAGATGTGCGACATGTAAGCATGCCAAGAGTAAGGTGCAACCTCACGGTTTGTACACTCCCTTACCCATTCCCTCTCACCCTTGGACAGATATTTCGATGGATTTTGTTGTCGGCTTACCTCGAACCAGGAATGGTAGAGATTCTATCTTCGTAGTGGTTGACAGGTTTAGCAAGATGGCACACTTCATAGCTTGTCACAAGACCGATGATGCCGTCAAGGTAGCCAATCTATTCTTCAGAGAAGTGGTGAGACTACATGGGATGCCTAGCGTTATTGTTTCGGATCGGGACACCAAGTTCTTAAGCCATTTTTGGCGAACCTTGTGGGCAAAGCTAGGGACCAAGTTGTCCTTCTCCACCACCTGCCACCCCCAAACCGATGGGCAAACCGAAGTGGTGAACCGTTCGTTATCAACGTTACTTAGAACCTTGGTGAAAAGCAACATCAAGTCTTGGGAGGAATGTCTACCCCACGTGGAGTTCGCTTATAACCACGCTAAGCATTCTACTACTTCCTTTTCTCCTTTTGAATTAGTTTACGGATTCAATCCGATGTCTCCTTTAGATTTAATTGCATTACCTTTGAGTGAGGTATCCAGCCTAGATGGCAAGAGGAAAGCCGAGCAGGTTAAGAAGCTACACGAGAAGGCTAGAGAGAACATAGAGAAGAAGACAAAGCGAGACGTCGAGCAAGCCAACAAGGGCCGAAGAAAGGTGGTTTTTGAAGAAGGCGATCTCGTTTGGGTACACCGAGGAAGGAGCGGTTCCCAGCCGAGAGGAAGTCTAAGCTCATGCCAAGGATAGACGGTCCATTCCAAGTCGCTAAACGAATCAACGACAATGCCTATAAAATTGATCTCCGAGGTAAGTATTCCATTTCGGACTCGTTTAATGTTTCTGATTTGTCTCCGTATGTTGCAGATTCGGATTTGAGGACAAATCCTTTTCAAGAGGGAGGGGATGATGTGATCATAGAGCCGAAGCCGGGAACGGACATCGGCATCGACCACGACGGCTTCGACATCGGCATCGATCGCGTCGACACCGAACACAACGGCATCGACCACATTGACATCGGCATCGACCACATCGACATCGGCATCGACCACCTCGACATCGACCATACCGGCGCCCGACCATCGCGGACCGAGGAATCAAAAGGAGCAATTACGCGATCCAAAGCTAGGGAGTTAGCCAAAAACATTCAAACCACGATGATGGAGGAGGATGAAGCAGCCAAGAGCTACTTCAACGTTTTCGGCACGACAATCCGATCAAGACCAAGCTATGAAAGCTAAGCGGACTAGGTGTCTCGCTTGGCACTCTTTTTCCCACCGGGTTTTAACGAGGCCAAGAAGAACACCACGTCGTCCCTTAGTGATCATAGTTTGAAGAGCGTAAGAGACGAGGCGCTTAACACTACTCGTCGTTTTATCCGTTTGCAATTTCCTTTTTATCTTTGTACGCGATTTCCTTTTTGCGGATTTCCTTTTTGCAATTTCCTTTTTGTCTTTGCGCAACCCTAACGAGGAGAAGCAACTTGTGTTTTCCCTATAAAAGGGGTTGCGCCGCACAATGTGTTAGTCGGTCAAAACTTTTACAAAACTCTTCTTTGTTGCGACTCCTCCTTGCTCGGCGAACGGGCACGAATCTCTTCCAAGCTTCACGCTTACAAGAGCTTCTTCTATCCATCAAGCGAGATATCATCCCTTGCTTGAGTCGTTCATATTCCATCCTCACGTTCCTCCCCACCCATCCGCTGCTCCGTTCTTGACTTGTAATCCGCATCCACCTCCGCCCACACTACTCATCCACCGTCGTTCTTGCTTAGCCTTACCCGGAGGAGAGATCCGCCTGGTGGGATCCTATCATTAAGCCGAGATGGATTGGTAGATTGTGGAGGCTTCGTCCTTCTTGGTACTTTAGCCGAGAGTGAGAGCTTTGTATTGACTTCGTCCTTCTTGGTACTTTAGTCAATACTTAGCCGGATTGGTGGTAGTGGCAGCTTAGTCCTTCTTGATACTTTGGCCGAGTTTGTTGGTGGTTGAGTGGAGGTCTTTGACTTGCTAGATCTTGACCAAATGTTGATGATAAGATGGATCGGCTTGCTCTTGTAGAAGATTTGGCCGAGTGATGATGAATTGAGTTGATCTTGATCGTTGAAGGATCTTTGACCAATGGATTGGTGACCTTGTCTTTGCTAGAGACATTGGTCAAGTGTCAAGTGATGGAGATTGGTGTCTTTAGCTCTTGGTAGATGCTTTGCCGAGTGATTAGCTTCCATTTGATAATGATGAGTTGTGTGATTTAACACTTCTTCTCCCACCTTCATGATTAAGATGAAAGGCATGAACTATTTCCCTTTCTCGGCTTTGTTCTTCACAAGCTTCATGAGAAAGGATTCTCATTAATCCTTTGGATACCTTCATGGCTTCTTTCATTCTTCTCTTTACTCCTCTTCTCTTTAACACTTCCTTGTTACCTCTTTATGCTTAGGGGTTTTCATGATGATCTTTTTAAGTCCTTAGACACGATGATCCTACATCATATCAAAGACACAAAATTGATCTTAGTTTCATGAATAACCGGCACAAGATAATAACTTTAAACACTTCACAAACTATTGATCAACCATCCACAAGTACAAGCAAGAAAGCAAGAGAGGGTTAAAGACAATAGTTCAATATGTTCCCTATGCCTTTTGAAAACCCGAGAATATTATGCAATCTAACAAGTTCAAGTTTTGGTCTTATAGTTTTTGAAATTCACAAACAAATTTCTAAGTGATCTAAGGCATATAACAATTTCAACCACACATGAACACTTAGACAAGTATCTAATAATATAAATAAGGGAGTAAAGAGGGCTTAGAAATGGCCTTTTTAAATGGTAAAGCGGAGAAGTCATTATACTCTCTAGAGCACCTATATGGTTAGTCCATGATAGAGTTTATGACTTTTCTAAGAATATCTCTTGATTGCTTCATACCTACACATAGATAAAGGTTAGGTAGCAAGAGTCTTTTGCTTATGGCTTCTTGCCATAGAGACTTTGAAAGGGACCATGGTCTTTAGTGCACAATGGCGGACCATGATCTTAAAACACACAAACAAGATTCATTGTAACTTGATAGCTTTCATAGCTTAGTTACTCATCTTGTATCATAAACTTAAGTGCACATAGGCGGTTTATGACAACAAACATAGATCATCATTCCATCTTCACCTTATATAGATGTTAATGTAGTGAATCATTTTCCCATAAGTGTAAAATTGGATTCATCATGATTTTTAAAATATCATCTTTTATAAAATCATGGCTCTCTTTTAGACTTATGTTAACCGAGGGACTAAGAGATTCATCAAGCTCACGGTGTTATCAAACACTTGAGGATGCTCGGTTCTCTTTCCTCTAAGAGAGTATCGGATACACAAAGATCTTATATGCTTTATCACAAGCGGATCTTGGTTCCTTACCCTTTGTTAAACCGAAGATCTTTTGGATTAACCAAGGTTTTAAGTTCACTTAGTCTTTCACCAAGATTCAAACCACTTCACCAAACAAGGACTAGTGATTTGGTCTTAGACAAAGACATAAGTGGACCTTGTATCCTAGATCTTTCAAAGACAATGTAGTTGAGTCATGTAGTCGACTATGTCACATGACTACATGACAACTGAGTCTTGGAGATTTAAATTCGGACATGCTTTTAACCGAAACTTTCATGGTATTGGATTCATCAAGGTTCTTTTAGAAGCCATGGTTCTCATCCATTAGTCTTGGGTTAGACAATGACCTTAAAGAACAATACAACCAAAACTGTCATGTAGCTAGACCTTGTTGATTTATGCTAACAATGATTGTGTTTTGATTGTCTTGTACTTACCAAGGAAATTGGATTCAACATGTCCTTTTCTCACTAAGAGTTAAGCGGATCATGGTTCACTTTCCAAAGGTCTTGTTCGAAGCATAAAAGGAAAGAGTTTTGGATTCATCAAGCGGTTTTGGACTCATAAGAGTGAGCACACAAGGTTCACATTCTTTTGACTCGCAAGGTTCAAGCTTTGGTCTTAAATCCTTGTCCATTGTCTAAAAGCCGAAGTCATTGGGATCTTGGATTCATCAAGGTTCCTTTGAACTCATAAGAGTAAGGAAACCATGGTTCTCATCCATAACATTCGGTTTACTCAAAATCTTGATAGGATTTGGATTCAACAAGCTCTCTTTATCTCATATGAGTAAAGGGAAACTTGGTTCTCTTCCTTGAGATCTAATTCAGGTTTTGATCTTTATTAGTCTCGGATCTAGAGTTAACTAAACACACAAAGAAGAAAAGAGGGGATTCGGATTCATCAAGCTCTTACATTCATAGGAGCAAAGTAGCTTGGTTCTCTTCCTCCTCAAGAACTAAGCTTGCGGATTAGCCTAGGTAGAAGGAGCTTCATGCTCTGATACCATGTTGGATTTTGGAGAGAATAGTGTATAGATCCGAGTTGGTTAGACTCGGATCTTGAGTGTATAGAAGCAAAGCAAGTGATGCTTTGTTCTTGAGTGTATAGAGAGAGTGTATTGTGTTTAGAAGAATGAGAGATTAAGAGCAAAGCTATTAGCTTGGTCTTTGAGAGATTTAGTGTTTAGAGTAGTGTATGAGAGATTTCGGATAGAGAGAGAATAAGAACAAGAGAGAGAATCATGTAAGTAGTATTAGGAAGAGAGGATAAAACCTCCTTAACATTACAAAGCACATACATGAGGCATTTATAGCCAAAATAGGCATATAGCCGTTATAGAGAGGGAAGGAGACATTTTGAATATTTAAACTCATGGAACACTTCTCCATAATATAGTCATGTGACATAGTCGACTACATGTATCAACTACATTGTGATGTAGTCGACTATATGTCGCCAACGGCTCTATTTCAAACGGCTATAAAGGAAACACTCCTTTGTCCTTCGGTCCATAACTCTAACGGCTCTTTAGTCTTCGGATGTAGTCGACTACATGACTCAACTATATGTATCAACTACATTGTGATGTAGTCGACAACACGCCTCACCTGTACTTTTCCTCTCTTGATGTATCTTGATCTAATGCCTTTGTAGATTATCATTAGTCTTAATAGAAACTTGGTTTAGAGTTCTAGAAACCACGTTGTAAGATGTTTCATAAGTTCGTCAAACTAGTACAAAGCTCATTGAGACACTTATAAGCACTCATGTTGCATGACACTTCGTTTAGAGTCTTAGAAACCGCGTTGTTAGATGTTTCATGAGTTCGTCAAACTTGTACAAAGCTCATTGAGACACTTATAAACACTCATGTTGCATAAAACTTGGTTTAGAGTCCTAGAAACGCGTTGTTAGATGTTTCATAAGTTCGTCAAACTTGTACTAAGCTCATTGAAACACTTATAAGCACTCATGTTGCATAAAACTTGGTTTAGAGTCCTAGCAACCACATTGTTAGACGTTTCATAAGTTCGTCAAATTTGTACAAAGCTCATTAAGACACTTTATAAGCACTCATGTTGCATGAAACTTGATTTAGAGTACTAGAAACCGCGTTGTAAGATTTTTCATAAGTTCGTCAAACTAGTACAAAGCTCATTGAGACACTTATAAGCACTCATGTTGCATGAAACTTCGTTTAGAGTCCTAGAAACCGCGTTGTTAGATGTTTCATAAGTTCGTCAAACTTGTACAAAGCTCATTGAGACACTTATAAGAACTCATGTTCCATGAAACTTAGTTTAGAGTCCTAGAAACCGCGTTGTTAGATGTTTCATAAGTTCGTTGAACTTGTACAAAGCTCATTGAGACACTTATAAGCACTCATGTTGCATGCCACTTCGTTTAGAGTCTTAGAAACCGCTTTGTTAGATGTTTCATAAGTTCGAACGTCAAAGCTCTTGACACTTATAAGCACATGTTGCATGCCACTTCGTTTAAGTCTTAGAAACCGCTTTGTTAGATGTTTCATTGACTTGACAGCTCTTATAAGCACTAATGTTGCATAAAACTTGGTTTAGAGTCCTAGAAACGCATTGTTAGATGTTTCATAAGTTCGTCAAACTTGAACAAAGCTCATTGAGACACTTATAAGAACTCATGTTGAAAGAAATTTAGTTTAGAGTCCTACAAACCGTGTTGTTAGATGTTTCATAAGTTCGTCCAACTAGTACAAAGCTCATTAATACACTTATAAGTACTCATGTTGCATGAAACTTAGTTTAGAGTCCTAGAAACCGCGTTGTTAGATGTTTCATAAGTTCGTCGAACTTGTACAAAGCTCATTGAGACACTTTTAAGCACTCATGTTGCATGAAACTTGGTTTAGAGTCCTAGAAACCGCGTTGTAAGATGTTTCATAAGTTCGTCAAACTAGTACAAAGTTCATTGAGACACTTATAAGCCCTCATGTTGCATGACACTTCATTTAGAGTCTTAGAAACCGCGTTGTTAGATGTTTCATAAGTTCGTAAAACTAGTACAAAGCTCATTGAGACACTTATAAGCACTCATGTTGCATGAAACTTAGTTTAGAGTCCTAGAAATCGCGTTGTTAGATGTTTCATAAGTTTGTCGAACTTGTACAAAGCTCATTGAGACACTTATAAGCACTCATGTTGCATGAAACTTGGTTTAGAGTCCTAGAAACCGTGTTGTTAGATGTTTCATAAGTTCGTCAAACTAGTACAAAGCTCATTGAGACACTTATAAGCACTCATGTTGCATGACACTTCGTTTAGAGTCTTAGAAACCACGTTGTTAGATGTTTCATAAGTTCGTCAAACTTGTACAAAGCTCATTGAGACATTTATAAGCACTCATGTTGCATAAAACTTGGTTTAGAGTCTTAGAAACGCGTTGTTAGATGTTTCATAAGTTCGTCAAACTTGTACAAAGCTCATTGAGACACTTATAAACACTCATGTTGCATAAAACTTGGTTTAGAGTCCTAGCAACCACATTGTTAGACGTTTCATAAGTTCGTCAAACTAGTACAAAGCTCATTGAGAAACTTATAAGCACTCATGTTGCATGAAACTTAGTTTAGAGTCCTAGAAACGGCATTGTTAGATGTTTCATAAGTTCGTCGAACTTGTACAAAGTTCATTAAGACACTTATAAGCACTCATGTTACATGAAACTTGGCTTAGTGTCCTAGAAACGCCTTGTTAGATGTATCATTAATTCGTCAAACTTGTACAAAGCTCATTGAGACACTTATAAGAACTCATGTTGAAAGAAACTTGGTTTAGAGTCCTAGAAACCGCGTTGTTAGATGTTTCATAAGTTCGTCAAACTAGTACAAAGCTCATTGAGACACTTATAAGCACTCATGTTGCATGAAACTAAGTTTAGAGTCCTAGAAACCGCGTTGTTAGATGTTTCATAAGTTCGTCACACTTGTACAAAGCTCATTGAAACACTTATAAGCACTCATGTTGCATGAAACTTGGTTTAGAGTCCTAGAAACCGCGTTGTAAGACGTTTCATAAGTTCGTCAAACTTGTACAAAGCTGATTGAGAAACTTATAAGCACTCATGTTGCATGAAAATTGGTTTAGAGTCCTAGGAACACGTTGTTAGATGTTTCATTAGTTCGTCAAACTTGTACAAAGCTCATTGAGACACTTATAAGAACTCATGTTGAAAGAAACTTGGTTTAGAGTCCTAGAAACCGCGTTGTTAGATGTTTCATAAGTTCGTCAAACTAGTACAAAGCTCATTGAGACACTTGTAAGTACTCATGTTGCATGAAACTTAGTTTAGACTCCTAGAAACGGCATTGTTAGATGTTTCATAAGTTCGTCACACTTGTACAAAGATCATTGAGACACTTATAAGCACTCATGTTGCATGAAACTTGGTTTAGAGTCCTACAAACCGCGTTGTAAGATGTTTCATAAGTTTGTCGAACTAGTACAAAGCTCATTGAGACACTTATAAGTACTCATGTTGCATGACACTTTGTTTAGAGTCTTAGAAACCGCGTTGTTAGATGTTTCATAAGTTCTTCAAACTTGTACAAAGCTCATTGAGACACTTATAAGCACTCATGTTGCATAAAACTTGGTTTAGAGTCCTAAAAACGCGTTGTTAGATGTTTCATAAGTTCGTCAAACTTGTATAAAGCTCATTGAAACACTTATAAGCACTCATGTTGCATAAAACTTGGTTTAGAGTCCTAGCAACCACATTGTTAGACGTTTCATAAGTTCGTCAAACTTGTACAAAGCTGATTGAGAAACTTATAAGCACTCATGTTGCATTAAACTTGGTTTAGAGTCCTAGAAACCGCGTTGTTAGATGTTTCATTAGTTCGTCAAACTTGTACAAAGCTCATTGAGACACTTATAAGCACTCATGTTGCATAAAACTTGTTTTAGAGTCCTAGAAACGCGTTGTTAGATGTTTCATAAGTTCGTCAAACTTGTACAAAGCTCATTGAAACACTTATAATCACTCATGTTGCATAAAACTTGGTTTAGAGTCCTAGCAACCACATTGTTAGACGTTTCATAAGTTCGTCAAATTTGTACAAAGCTCATTGAGACACTTATAAGCACTCATGTTGCATGAAACTTGGTTTAGAGTCCCTAGAAACCGCGTTATAAGATGTTTCATAAGTTCGTCAAACTAGTACAAAGCTCATTGAGACACTTATAAGTACTCTTGTTGCATGACACTTCGATTAGAATCTTAGAAACCGCGTTGTTAGATGTTTCATAAGTTCGTCAAACTTGTACAAAGCTCATTGAGACACTTATAAACACTCATGTTGTATAAAACTTGGTTTAGAGTCCTAAAAACGCGTTGTTAGATGTTTCATAAGTTCGTCAAACTTGTATAAAGCTCGATGAAACACTTATAAGCACTAATGTTGCATAAAACTTGGTTTATAGTCCTAGCAACCACATTGTTAGACGTTTCATAAGTTCGTCAAACTTGTACAAAGCTGATTGAGAAACTTATAAGCACTCATGTTGCATGAAAATTGGTTTAGAGTCCTAGAAACACGTTGTTAGATGTTTCATTAGTTCGTCAAACTTGTACAAAGCTCATTGAGACACTTATAAGAACTCATGTTGAAAGAAACTTGGTTTAGAGTCCTAGAAACCGCGTTGTTAGATGTTTCATAAGTTCGTCAAACTAGTACAAAGCTCATTGAGACACTTGTAAGCACTCATGTTGCATGAAACTTAGTTTAGACTCCTAGAAACGGCATTGTTAGATGTTTCATAAGTTCGTCACACTTGTACAAAGATCAACGAGACACTTATAAGCACTCATGTTGCATGAAACTTGGTTTAGAGTCCTACAAACCGCGTTGTAAGATGTTTCATAAATTTGTCGAACTAGTACAAAGCTCATTGAGACACTTATAAGTACTCATGTTGCATGACACTTTGTTTAGAGTCTTAGAAACCGCGTTGTTAGATGTTTCATAAGTTCGTCAAACTAGTACAAAGCTCATTGAGACACTTATAAGCACTCATGTTGCATGAAACTTAGTTTAGTTTCCTAGAAACGGCATTGTTAGATGTATCATTAATTCGTCAAACTTGTACAAAGCTCATTGAGACACTTATAAGAACTCATGTTGAAAGAAACTTGGTTTAGAGTCCTAGAAACCGCGTTGTTAGATGTTTCATAAGTTCGTCAAACTAGTGCAAAGCTCATTGAGACACTTATAAGCACTCATGTTGCATGAAACTTAGTTTAGACTTCTAGAAACGGTATTGTTAGATGTTTCATAATTTCGTCACACTTGTACAAAGCTCATTGAGACACTTATAAGCACTCATGTTGCATGAAACTTGGTTTAGAGTCCTAGAAACCGCGTTGTAAGATGTTTCATAAAATTGTCGAACAAGTACAAAGCTCATTGAGACACTTATAAGTACTCATGTTGCATGACACTTCGTTTAGAGTCTTAGAAACCGGGTTGTTAGATGTTTCATAAGTTCGTCAAACTTGTACAAAGCTCATTGAGACACTTATAAGCACTCATGTTGCATAAAACTTGGTTTAGAGTCCTAGAAACGCGTTGTTAGATGATTCAAAAGTTTGTCAAACTTGTACAAAGCTCATTGAAACACTTATAAGCACTCATGTTGCATAAAACTTGGTTTAGAGTCCTAGCAACCACATTGTTAGACGTTTCATAAGTTCGTCAAATTTGTACAAAGCTCATTGAGACACTTATAAGCACTCATGTTGCATGAAACTTGGTTTAGAGTACTAGAAACCGCGTTGTAAGATGTTTCATAAGTTCGTTAAACTAGTACAAAGCTCATTGAGAAACTTATAAGCACTCATGTTGCATGAAACTTCGTTTAGAGTCCTAGAAACCGCGTTGTTAGATGTTTCATAAGTTCTTCAAACTTGTACAAAGCTCATTGAGACACTTATAAGCACTCATGTTCCATGAAACTTAGTTTAGAGTCCTAGAAACCGCGTTGTTAGATGTTTCATAAGTTCGTTGAACTCTTACAAAGCTCATTGAGACACTTATAAACACTCATATTGCATGAAACATGGTTTAGAGTCCTATAAACCGCGTTGTTAGATGTTTCATAAGTTCGTCGAACTAGTACAAAGCTCATTGAGACACTTATAAGCACTCATGTTGCATGAAACTTGGTTTAGAACCCTAGAAACGAGTTGTTAGATGTTTCTTAAGTTCGTCAAACTTATACAAAGCTCATTGAGACACTTATAAGCACTCATGTTGCATGAAACTTGGTTTAGAGTCCTAGAAACGAGTTGTTAGTTGTTTCATAAGTTCGTCAAACTAGTACAAAGCTCATTGAGACACTTATAAGCACTCATGTTGCATGCCACTTCTTATAGTGTCTTAGAAACCGCTTTGTTAGATGTTTCATAAGTTCGTCAAACTTGTACAAAGTTCATTGAGACACTTTATAAGCACTAATGTTGCATAAAACTTGGTTTAGAGTCCTAGAAACGCGTTGTTAGATGTTTCATAAGTTCGTCAAACTTCTACAAAGCTCATTGAGACACTTATAAGCACTCATGTTGCATAAAAATTGGTTTAGAGTCCTAGAAACCACATTGTTAGACGTTTCATAAGTTCGTCAAACTTGTACAAAGCTGATAGAGACAGTTATAAGCACTCATGTTGCATGAAACTTTGTTTAGAGTCCTAGAAACGAGTTGTTAGATGTTTCATTAGTTCGTCAAACTTGTACAAAGCTCATTGAGACACTTATAAGAACTCATGTTGAAAGTGTTGGAATTCGTGAGTATAGTGGTGGAGATTAGGAGCAAAGTGATGAGCTTGGTCCTTTAGAGATTAAGAAAGATTAAGAGAGATTAAGATACGAATTACACTAATTCGGATCTTGAGTGTTTAAGAGAGATTAGAGAGAGTATAAAGAGAATTTGTTTAGATTATGAAGAGAGGAATCACCTCCTTGATGTTTACAAGTGTTTACACAACATTAAATAGAGAAAAAGTGCAACAAGGGATAAGTCCAACGGCTAGAATTCAAATTTGAATTCTCTAACGGGCTCTTTAGTCGGTTGATGTAGTCGACTACATGATGCAACTACATTGGTCGACTACATGACTTCTCTCACAGCTCTTTAGTCGGTTGATGTAGTCGACTACATGATGCAACTATACTTTTCCCCTTCTTTGATGTATTTTGATCTAATGCCTTTGTAGGTTATCATTAGTCTTAATACTCCCCTCAAGCTTAGCCCAATGAAATGGCTAAGATTGGACATTGCTAAACAAACCTCATTAAAACCCTTAGTAAGCAAAACCACTTGGGATAAAAGCATTACTAAGGGGAAAAAGAGTGTAAGTCTTTGCAATAGGGGTCTTCTTGATCTTGACCTTTATCTTCTTGACTTGGCCTAAACTCCCCCTTAAGATAGAACCGGTTTGATCTTCTTGACTTTGCCGTGTTCTTCAATGAGGGTTCTATGGACTCTTTTCAACAAGCTTCTTTGATCTTCTCGGCTTGTTGTTAGGATCCTGGATGCGTTCTTTGATTTGGGAAGTGATGCTTCTCCCTTGTTGACATGAGACCTTCTTGGTCTTCATTTCTTTGACTTGGTCTTCACGGCTTGTTCTTCACAAGCTTCAATGTGAGACTTGACAAGAAACGTAGTGACTTCCTTTCCTTCTCTTTTTGTTTCTTCTTTGAGACTTCCTTCTTGCCTTTGGTCTACCACTCCTTTGAACCTTCAAAGATTCAAGGAAATTAAGACTTAGTAAAGACAATTTGGATAAGGATAAGCTTAATCTAAAGTCAATTTAGAACATTGATTTAAGCAATTCCTTTGAGCAAGTGATTGACCATAGACTTAAACAAGATAATGAGGTTTAGTTCTAGTCTAATGATTCCTATTAAGTATGTTAAAAGAGAGGGTTTAGGGACAGCCTTTAGTTTGTAGAGGTATGCTAGATTGATGATCCCTTGTAGTTGCATTTGGCTTGAGCCTTTTGACTTCTTCATGAGGTCTTGCGGATTTGTCCTTTGTGCAATTGGAACAAGGTTGGTTTGAGTCTTTTGGCTTAGCTCTTGATAGTTGCTAGGCCGAGAATGATGAGAGCCGATTGATCATGGTTGATTATCGGTCTCTTTCTAGAACATGGATGGCTCGGTTTTGTCGTTGCTAGGAACTTGACCGAGCCTAGTGTTGATGGTATGGACGGGTTTGTCTTGCTTCTTTGTAGAAGCTTGACCGAGTGATTGATGAAGGCTCTTAGACTCCTTGAGCAAGTTATGATCTTCTTTCAAGTGTCTTTAGCTAGTTGCGGTTCTTCTTTGCTTCAATGAGACTTTGGCCTTGTATCTTGTTGGTACTTAAGCCGAGATGGATTGGTTGATTGTGGAGGCTTCGTCCTTCTTGGTACTTTAGCCGAGAGTGTGAGCTTTGTATTGACTTCGTCCTTCTTGGTACTTTAGTCAATACTTAGCCGGATTGGTGGAAGTGGCGGCTTAGTCCTTCTTGATACTTTGGCCGAGTTAGTTGGTGGTTGAGTGGAGGTCTTTGACTTGCTAGATCTTGACCAAATGTTGATGATAAGATGGATCGACTTGCTCTTGTAGAAGATTTGGGGCCGAGAGTGAATGAGGAGGCTTTTGCATTCATGGTTGAGATGCTTTGCCTAAGTTTGGTGGTAGCGGTGATTGGCTTCCATTTGATCATGAAGAGTTGTGTGATTTAACACTTCTTCTCCCCCCCTTCATGATTAAGATGGAAGGTATGAACTATTTCCCTTTCTCGGCTTTGTTCTTCACAAGCTTCATGAGAAAGATTTCTCATCTTTTCCTTCGGACACCATTCATGGCTTCTTTCATTCTTCTCTTTACTTCTTTTCTCTTTAGCACTTCTTTGTTACTTCTTTATGCTTAGGGGTTTTCATGATGATCTCTTTCAATCCTTAGACATGATGATCCTACATCATACCAAAGACAAAAATTGATTTAAATTTCATGACTAACCGGCACAAGATAATAACCTTTAACAATTTACAAACTATTGATTAACCATTCACAAGTACAAGCAAGAATGCAAGGAAGAGTTTAAGACAATAGTTCAAGATGTTCCCTATGTCTTTTGATTAAACCCGAGTATAGTATGCACCCTAACAAGTTCAAGTTTCGGTCTTATAGTTTTTGAAATTGACAAACAAATTTCTAAGTGATCTAAGGCATATAACAATTTCAAGCACACATGAACACTTAGACAAGTATCTAATAATATAAATAAGGGAGTAAAGAGGGTTTAGAAATGGCCTTTTTTCGGTTAAGTCCTTGAGTAGATGGTCATATGGGAGAGTCATTACACTCTTAGAGCACCTTTATTTGGTTAGTCTATGATTGAGTTTTATGACTTCCCTTATGAAATGCTCTTAATAGCTTAATACCTACACATGAAGAAGGTTTAGCAACAAGAGTCTTTTTGCTTATGGCTTCTTGCCATTTTGAAATTAAAGGGACCAAGATCTTAAGTGCACAAAGGCGGATCTTGGTCTTAGAAACACACCAACAAGATTCATTGTAACTTAAATGCTTTCATAGCTAGTTACTCATCTTGTATCATAAACTTACATGCCCATAGGCGGTTTATGACAAACAAACATAGATCATCATTCCATTCTTCACCTTATATAGATGTTAAAGTAACGAATCATTTCCCCATAAGTCTAAGGATGGATTCATCATGACCCTTTAAAGTATCACCTTTTAAGTGGTCATGGATCTCTTTATAGACTCATGTTATACGAGGTTATGAAGGATTCATCAAGCTCTCGGTGTTTTATTAACACTTATGGAGGCTTGGTTCTCTTCCCTCTAAGAGAGTATCGGATACACAAAGATCTTATATGCTTTATCACAAGCGGATCTTGGTTCCTTACCCTTTGTTAAACCGAAGATCTTTTGGATTAACCAAAAGTTTTAAGTTTACTTAGTCTTTTACCAAGATTCAAACCACTTCACCAAACAAGGACTAGTGATTTGGACTTAGACAAAAACATAAGTGGACCTTGTATCCTAGATCTTTCAAAGACAAAATAGTTGAGTCATGTAGTCGACTATGTCACATGACTACATGACAACTAATGTAGTTGAGTCATGTAGTCGACTATGTCACATGACTACATGACGACTGAGTCTTGGAGTGTTTGAAATTCGGACACACATGAGCACATACTAAAACATTTGAAATTACATGCTCATGAATTTTTCAAAAGAAACAGGAGGTTATGGATTCAACTATCTTGTATTCTCATAAGATACACAAGAAAAGTTCTCATACCTTTAGCTCACAAGTCTCAAGCTTTGAGCTTTGAGGTTCTTGTTCATCGCTTAATGCCTTAGCATAGTCGGATTTGGATTCATCAAGGTTCCCTTGGACTCATAAGAGTGGGGAGACCATGGTTCTCATCCTCTTGCTTTCGGCCTTACAAAGATGAAGTAATTACCTTCGGATTTGGATACAACACTTATCGCTCATGGCGAATCATGGATCACATCCTTTTATCTTTGTATCTTAAGAAAAGCATAGAGTTTCGGATTCAACAAGTCATTGTTCTTAAAGAATCAATGAGCATGGTTCTCTCACTCTTTAGCTCACAAGTTTCAAGCTTTATGCTTTGAATACTTGGTCATTGCCTAATGCCTAAGTTAGATGGATTTTGGATTCATCAAGGTTCCTTTTAAACTCATAAGAGTGATGAAACAATGGTTCTCATCCACAACTTTCGGCCTAAACAAAGATCTTAAAGAACAACTCAACCAAAAACATCATGTAGCTAGATTTTTCAATCTATGCTCACTATGATTCGGTTTTGATTGGATTGTTCTTGAAAGGAACTTGGATTCAACATGTATCTTCACTCATTAAGAGACAAAGAATCATGGTTCTCTCCCTAAGAGGAGCATTGATTCACCACGATCTTAAGGGTTTTAACCACTCGGATCTTGGTCATTCTTTTCCTCCTCTAGATCTTTGTGTTTATAAGTAAGAAATAAGAAAGGAGAATGGCGGAAAGCGACTTACCTATGGGTCTCAAGAGCTTTGCTCGATACCATGTTGGAATTCGTGAGTATAGTGGTGGAGATTAGGAGCAAAGTGATGAGCTTGGTCCTTTAGAGATTAAGAAAGATTAAGAGAGATTAAGATCCGAATTACACTAATTCGGATCTTGAGTGTTTAAGAGTGATTAGAGAGAGTATAAAGAGAATTTGTTTAGATTATGAAGAGAGGAATCACCTCCTTGATGTTTACAAGTGTTTACACAACATTAAATAGAGAAAAAGTGCAACAAGGGATAAGTCCAACGGCTAGAATTCAAATTTGAATTCTCTAACGGCTCTTTAGTCGGTTGATGTAGTCGACTACATGATGCAACTACATTGGTCGACTACATGACTTCTCTAACAGCTCTTTAGTCGGTTGATGTAGTCGACTACATGATGCAACTATACTTTTCCCTTCTTTGATGTATTTTGATCTAATGCCTTTGTAGGTTATCATTAGTCTTAATAGAAAGAGTCCTAAAAACCGCATTGTAAGATGTTTCACAAGTTCATCAAACTAGTACAAAGCTCATTGAGACACTTATAAGCACTCATGTTGCATGACACTTCGTTTAGAGTCTTAGAAACCGCGTTGTTAGATGTTTCATAAGTTCGTCAAACTTGTACAAAGCTCATTGAGACATTTATAAGCACTCATGTTACATAAAACTTGGTTTAGAGTCTTAGAAACACGTTGTTAGTTGTTTCATATGTTCGTCAAACTTGTACAAAGCTCATTGAGACACTTATATAAGCACTCATGTTGCATAAAACTTGGTTTAGAGTCCTAGCAACCACATTGTTAGACGTTTCATAAGTTCGTCAAACTAGTACAAAGCTCATTGAGACACTTATAAGCACTCATGTTGCATGAAACTTAGTTTAGAGTCCTAGAAACGGCATTGTTAGATGTTTCATAACTTCGTCGAACTTGTACAAAGTTCATTGAGACACTTATAAGCACTCATGTTACATGAAACTTGGTTTAGTGTCCTATAAATGCCTTGTTAGATGTATCATTAATTCGTCAAACTTGTACAAAGCTCATTGAGACACTTATAAGAACTCATGTTGAAAGAAACTTGGTTTAGAGTCCTAGAAACCGCGTTGTTAGATGTTTCATAAGTTCGTCAAACTAGTACAAAGCTCATTGAGACACTTATAAGCACTCATGTTGCATGAAACTAAGTTTAGAGTCATAGAAACCGCGTTGTTAGATGTTTCATAAGTTCTTCACACTTGTACAAAGCTCATTGAAACACTTATAAGCAATCATGTTGCATGAAACTTGGTTTAGAGTGCTAGAAACCGCGTTGTAAGATGTTTCATAAGTTCGTCAAACTAGTACAAAGCTCATTGAGACACTTATAAGTACTCTTGTTGCATGACACTTCGTTTAGAGTCTTAGAAACCGCGTTATTAGATGTTTCATAAGTTCGTCAAACTTGTACAAAGCTCATTGAGACACTTATAAGCACTCATGTTGTATAAAACTTGGTTTAGAGTCCTAAAAACGCGTTGTTAGATGTTTCATAAGTTCGTCAAACTTGTATAAAGCTCATTGAAACACTTATAAGCACTAATGTTGCATAAAACTTGGTTTAGAGTCCTAGCAACCACATTGTTAGACGTTTCATAAGTTCGTCAAACTTGTACAAAGCTGATTGAGAAACTTATAAGAACTCATGTTGCATGAAAATTGGTTTAGAGTCCTAGAAACACGTTGTTAGATGTTTCATTAGTTCGTCAAACTTGTACAAAGCTCATTGAGACACTTATAAGAACTCATGTTGAAAGAAACTTGGTTTAGAGTCCTAGAAACCGCGTTGTTAGATGTTTCATAAGTTCGTCAAACTAGTACAAAGCTCATTGAGACACTTGTAAGCACTCATGTTGCATGAAACTTAGTTTAGATTCCTAGAAACGGAATTGTTAGATGTTTCATAAGTTCGTCACACTTGTACAAAGATCACCGAGACACTTATAAGCACTCATGTTGCATGAAACTTGGTTTAGAGTCCTACAAACCGCGTTGTAAGATATTTCATAAATTTGTCGAACTAGTACAAAGTTCATTGAGACACTTATAAGTACTCATGTTGCATGACATTTTGTTTAGAGTCTTAGAAACCGCGTTGTTAGATGTTTCATAAGTTCGTCAAACTTGTACAAAGCTCATTGAGACACTTATAAGCACTCATGTTGCATAAAACTTGGTTTAGAGTCCTGAAAACGCGTTGTTAGATGTTTCATAAGTTTGTCAAACTTGTATAAAGCTCATTGAAACACTTATAAGCACTCATGTTGCATAAAACTTGGTTTAGAGTCCTAGCAACCACATTGTTAGACGTTTCATAAGTTCTTCAAACTTGTACAAAGCTGATTGAGAAACTTATAAGCACTCATGTTGCATTAAACTTGGTTTAGAGTCCTAGAAACCGCGTTGTTAGATGTTTCATTAGTTCGTCAAACTTGTACAAAGCTCATTGAGACACTTATAAGCACTCATGTTGCATAAAACTTGTTTTAGAGTCCTAGAAACGCGTTGTTAGATGTTTCATAAGTTCGTCAAACTTGTACAAAGCTCATTGAAACACTTATAATCACTCATGTTGCATAAAATTTGGTTTAGAGCCCTAGCAACCGCGTTGTTAGACGTTTCATAAGTTCGTCAAATTTGTACAAAGCTCATTGAGACACTTATAAGCACTCATGTTGCATGAAAGTTGGTTTAGAGTACTAGAAACCGCGTTGTAAGATGTTTCATAAGTTCGTCAAACTAGTACAAAGCTCATTGAGACACTTATAAGCACTCATGTTGCATGAAACTTCATTTAGAGTCCTAGAAACCGCGTTGTTAGATGTTTCATAAATTCGTCAAACTTGTACAAAGCTCATTCAGACACTTATAAGCACTCATGTTCCATGAAACTTAGTTTAGAGTCCTAGAAACCGCGTTGTTAGATGTTTCATAAGTTTGTTGAACTTGTACAAAGCTCATTGAGACACTTATAAGCACTCATGTTGCATGAAACTTGGTTTAGAGTCCTAGAAACCGCGTTGTTAGATGTTTCATAAGTTCGTCGAACTAGTACAAAGCTCATTGAGACACTTATAAGCACTCATGTTGCATGAAACTTTGTTTAGAGCCCTAGAAACGAGTGGTTAGATGTTTCTTAAGTTCGTCAAACTTGTAGAAAGCTCATTGAGACACTTATAAGCACTCATGTTGCATGAAACTTGGTTTAGAGTCCTAGAAACAAGTTGTTAGATGTTTCATAAGTTCGTCAAACTAGTACAAAGCTCATTGAGACACTTATAAGCACTCATTTTGCATGCCACTTCGTTTAGAGTCTTAGAAACCGTTTTGTTAGATGTTTCATAAGTTCGTCAACCTTGTACAAAGCTCATTGAGACACTTATAAGCACTAATGTTGCATAAAACTTGGTTTAGAGTCCTAGAAACGCGTTGTTAGATGTTTCATAAGTTCATCAAACTTCTACTTAAAGCTCATTGAGACACTTATAAGCACTCATGTTGCATAAAACTTGGATTAGAGTCCTAGCAACCACATTGTTAGACGTTTCATAAGTTCGTCAAACTTGTACAAAGCTGATAGAGACACTTATAAGCACTCTTGTTGCATGAAACTTGGTTTAGAGTCCTAGAAACGCGTTGTTAGATGTTTCATTAGTTTGTCAAACTTGTACAAAGCTCATTGAGACACTTATAAGCACTCATGTTGCATGAAACTTGGTTTAGAGTCCTAGAAACCGCGTTGTTAGATGTTTCACAAGTTCGTCAAACTAGTACAAAGCTCATTGAAACCCTTATAAACACTCATGTTCCATGATACTTCGTTTAGAGTCTTAGATACCGCGTTGTTAGATGTTTCATAAGTTCGTCAAACTTGTACAAAACTCATTGAGACACTTATAAGCACTCATGTTGCATGAAACTTGGTTTAGAGTCCTAGAAACGCGTTGTTAGATGTTTCATAAGTTCGTCAAACTTGTACAAAGGTCATTGAGACACTTATAATCACTCATGTTGCATAAAAATTGGTTTAGAGTCCTAGAAACCACATTGTTAGACGTTTCATAAGTTCGTCAAACTTGTACAAAGCTGATAGAGACACTTATAAGCACTCATGTTGCATGAAACTTGGTTTAGAGTCCTAGAAACGAGTTGTTAGATGTTTCATTAGTTCGTCAAACTTGTACAAAGCTCATTGAGACACTTATAAGAACTCATGTTGAAAGAGTCCTAGAAACCGCATTGTAAGATGTTTCACAAGTTCATCAACTAGTACAAAGCTCATTGAGACACTTATAAGCACTCATGTTGCATGACACTTCGTTTAGAGTCTTAGAAACCGCGTTGTTAGATGTTTCATAAGTTCGTCAAACTTGTACAAAGCTCATTGAGACATTTATAAGCACTCATGTTGCATAAAACTTGGTTTAGAGTCTTAGAAACGCGTTGTTAGATGTTTCATAAGTTCGTCAAACTTGTACAAAGCTCATTGAGACACTTATAAGCACTCATGTTGCATAAAACTTGGTTTAGAGTCCTAGCAACCACATTGTTAGACGTTTCATAAGTTCGTCAAACTAGTACAAAGCTCATTGAGACACTTATAAGCACTCATGTTGCATGAAACTTAGTTTAGTTTCCTAGAAACGGCATTGTTAGATGTATCATTAATTCGTCAAACTTGTACAAAGCTCATTGAGACACTTATAAGAACTCATGTTGAAAGAAACTTGTTTTAGAATCTTAGAAACGCGTTGTTAGATGTCTCATAAGTTCGTCAAACTTGTACAAAGCTCATTGAGACACTTATAAGCACTCATGTTGCATGAAACTTGGTTTAGAGTCCTAGAAACCGCATTGTTAGACGTTTCATAAGTTCGTCAAATTTGTACAAAGCTCATTGAGACACTTATAAGCACTCATGTTGCATGAAACTTGGTTTAGAGTACTAGAAACCGCGTTGTAAGATGTTTCATAAGTTCGTTAAACTAGTACAAAGCTCATTGAGAAACTTATAAGCACTCATGTTGCATGAAACTTCGTTTAGAGTCCTAGAAACCGCGTTGTTAGATGTTTCATAAGTTCGTCAAACTTGTACAAAGCTCATTGAGACACTTATAAGCACTCATGTTCCATGAAACTTAGTTTAGAGTCCTAGAAACCGCGTTGTTAGATGTTTCATAAGTTCGTTGAACTAGTACAAAGCTCATTGAGACACTTATAAGCACTCATGTTGTATGAAACTTGGTTTAGAGTCCTAGAAACCGCGTTGTTAGATGTTTCATAAGTTCGTCGAACTAGTACAAAGCTCATTGAGACACTTATAAGCACTCATGTTGCATGAAACTTGGTTTAGAGCCCTAGAAACGAGTTGTTAGATGTTTCTTAAGTTCGTCAAACTTGTAGAAAGCTCATTGAGACACTTATAAGCACTCATGTTGCATGAAACTTGGTTTAGAGTCCTAGAAACAAGTTGTTAGATGTTTCATAAGTTCGTCAAACTAGTACAAAGCTCATTGAGACACTTATAAGCACTCATTTTGCATGCCACTTCGTTTAGAGTCTTAGAAACCGTTTTGTTAGATGTTTCATAAGTTCGTCAACCTTGTACAAAGCTCATTGAGACACTTATAAGCACTAATGTTGCATAAAACTTGGTTTAGAGTCCTAGAAACGCGTTGTTAGATGTTTCATAAGTTCATCAAACTTCTACTTAAAGCTCATTGAAACACTTATAAGCACTCATGTTGCATAAAACTTGGTTTAGAGTCCTAGCAACCACATTGTTAGACGTTTCATAAGTTCGTCAAATTTGTACAAAGCTCATTGAGACACTTATAAGCACTCATGTTGCATGAAACTTGGTTTAGAGTACTAGAAACTGCGTTGTAAGATGTTTCATAAGTTCGTTAAACTAGTACAAAGCTCATTGAGAAACTTATAAGCACTCATGTTGCATGAAACTTCGTTTAGAGTCCTAGAAACCGCGTTGTTAGATGTTTCATAAGTTCGTCAAACTTGTACAAAGCTCATTGAGACACTTATAAGCACTCATGTTCCATGAAACTTAGTTTAGAGTCCTAGAAACCGCGTTGTTAGATGTTTCATAAGTTCGTTGAACTAGTACAAAGCTCATTGAGACACTTATAAGCACTCATGTTGCATGAAACTTGGTTTAGAGTCCTAGAAACCGCGTTGTTAGATGTTTCATAAGTTCGTCGAACTAGTACAAAGCTCATTGAGACACTTATAAGCACTCATGTTGCATGAAACTTGGTTTAGAGCCATAGAAACGAGTTGTTAGATGTTTCTTAAGTTCGTCAAACTTGTAGAAAGCTCATTGAGACACTTATAAGCACTCATGTTGCATGAAACTTGGTTTAGAGTCCTAGAAACAAGTTGTTAGATGTTTCATAAGTTCGTCAAACTAGTACAAAGCTCATTGAGACACTTATAAGCACTCATTTTGCATGCCACTTCGTTTAGAGTATTAGAAACCGGTTTGTTAGATGTTTCATAAGTTCGTCAACCTTGTACAAAGCTCATTGAGACACTTATAAGCACTAATGTTGCATAAAACTTGGTTTAGAGTCCTAGAAACGCGTTGTTAGATGTTTCATAAGTTCATCAAACTTCTACTTAAAGCTCATTAAGACACTTATAAGCACTCATGTTGCATAAAACTTGGATTAGAGTCCTAGCAACCACATTGTTAGACGTTTCATAAGTTCGTCAAACTTGTACAAAGCTGATAGAGACACTTATAAGCACTCTTGTTGCATGAAACTTGGTTTAGAGTCCTAGAAACGCGTTGTTAGATGTTTCATTAGTTTGTCAAACTTGTACAAAGCTCATTGAGACACTTATAAGCACTCATGTTGCATGAAACTTGGTTTAGAGTCCTAGAAACCGCGTTGTTAGATGTTTCACAAGTTCGTCAAACTAGTACAAAGCTCATTGAAACCCTTATAAGCACTCATGTTCCATGATACTTCGTTTAGAGTCTTAGAAACCGCGTTGTTAGATGTTTCATAAGTTCGTCAAACTTGTACAAAACTCATTGAGACACTTATAAGCACTCATGTTGCATGAAACTTGGTTTAGAGTCCTAGAAACGCGTTGTTAGATGTTTCATAAGTTCGTCAAACTTGTACAAAGGTCATTGAGACACTTATAATCACTCATGTTGCATAAAAATTGGTTTAGAGTCCTAGAAACCACATTGTTAGACGTTTCATAAGTTCGTCAAACTTGTACAAAGCTGATAGAGACACTTATAAGCACTCATGTTGCATGAAACTTGGTTTAGAGTCCTAGAAACGAGTTGTTAGATGTTTCATTAGTTCGTCAAACTTGTACAAAGCTCATTGAGACACTTATAAGAACTCATGTTGAAAGAGTCCTAGAAACCGCATTGTAAGATGTTTCACAAGTTCATCAACTAGTACAAAGCTCATTGAGACAATTATAAGCACTCATGTTGCATGACACTTCGTTTAGAGTCTTAGAAACCGCGTTGTTAGATGTTTCATAAGTTCGTCAAACTTGTACAAAGCTCATTGAGACATTTATAAGCACTCATGTTGCATAAAACTTGGTTTAGAGTCTTAGAAACGCGTTGTTAGATGTTTCATAAGTTCGTCAAACTTGTACAAAACTCATTGAGACACTTATAAGCACTCATGTTGCATGAAACTTGGTTTAGAGTCCTAGAAACGCGTTGTTAGATGTTTCATAAGTTCGTCCAACTTGTACAAAGGTCATTGAGACACTTATAATCACTCATGTTGCATAAAAATTGGTTTAGAGTCCTAGAAACCACTTTGTTAGACGTTTCATAAGTTCGTCAAACTTGTACAAAGCTGATAGAGACACTTATAAGCACTCATGTTGCATGAAACTTGGTTTAGAGTCCTAGAAACGAGTTGTTAGATGTTTCATTAGTTCGTCAAACTTGTACAAAGCTCATTGAGACACTTATAAGAACTCATGTTGAAAGAGTCCTAGAAACCGCATTGTAAGATGTTTCACAAGTTCATCAACTAGTACAAAGCTCATTGAGACACTTATAAGCACTCATGTTGCATGACACTTCGTTTAGAGTCTTAGAAACCGCGTTCTTAGATGTTTCATAAGTTCGTCAAACTTGTACAAAGCTCATTGAGACATTTATAAGCACTCATGTTGCATAAAACTTGGTTTAGAGTCTTAGAAACGCGTTGTTAGATGTTTCATAAGTTCGTCAAACTTGTACAAAGCTCATTGAGACACTTATAAGCACTCATGTTGCATAAAACTTGGTTTAGAGTCCTAGCAACCACATTGTTAGACGTTTCATAAGTTCGTCAAACTAGTACAAAGCTCATTGAGACACTTATAAGCACTCATGTTGCATGAAACTTAGTTTAGTTTCCTAGAAACGGCATTGTTAGATGTATCATTAATTCGTCAAACTTGTACAAAGCTCATTGAGACACTTATAAGAACTCATGTTGAAAGAAACTTGTTTTAGAGTCCTAGAAACCGCGTTGTTAGATGTTTCATAAGTTCGTCAAACTAGTACAAATCTCATTGAGACACTTATAAGCACTCATGTTTCATGAAACTTAGTTTAGACTTCTAGTAACGGTATTGTTAGATGTTTCATAATTTCGTCACACTTGTACAAAGCTCATTGAGACACTTATAAGCACTCATGTTGCATGAAACT
This sequence comes from Cochlearia excelsa, assembly GCA_963556525.1. NCBI lineage: Eukaryota > Viridiplantae > Streptophyta > Magnoliopsida > Brassicales > Brassicaceae > Cochlearia > Cochlearia excelsa. The sequence continues at coordinate 27,762,455 of OY748327.1, read as the reverse complement.
TGGTTTAGAGTCCTAGAAACCGCGTTGTAAGATGTTTCATAAATTTGTCGAACAAGTACAAAGCTCATTGAGACACTTATAAGTACTCATGTTGCATGACACTTCGTTTAGAGTCTTAGAAACCGGGTTGTTAGATGTTTCATAAGTTCGTCAAACTTGTACAAAGCTCATTGAGACACTTATAAGCACTCATGTTGCATAAAACTTGGTTTAGAGTCCTAGAAACGCGTTGTTAGATGTTTCATAAGTTTGTCAAACTTGTACAAAGCTCATTGAAACACTTATAAGCACTCATGTTGCATAAAACTTGGTTTAGAGTCCTAGCAACCACATTGTTAGACGTTTCATAAGTTCGTCAAATTTGTACAAAGCTCATTGAGACACTTATAAGCACTCATGTTGCATGAAACTTGGTTTAGAGTACTAGAAACCGCGTTGTAAGATGTTTCATAAGTTCGTTAAACTAGTACAAAGCTCATTGAGAAACTTATAAGCACTCATGTTGCATGAAACTTCGTTTAGAGTCCTAGAAACCGCGTTGTTAGATGTTTCATAAGTTCGTCAAACTTGTACAAAGCTCATTGAGACACTTATAAGCACTCATGTTCCATGAAACTTAGTTTAGAGTCCTAGAAACCGCGTTGTTAGATGTTTCATAAGTTCGTTGAACTAGTACAAAGCTCATTGAGACACTTATAAGCACTCATGTTGCATGATACTTGGTTTAGAGTCCTAGAAACCGCGTTGTTAGATGTTTCATAAGTTCGTCGAACTAGTACAAAGCTCATTGAGACACTTATAAGCACTCATGTTGCATGAAACTTGGTTTAGAGCCCTAGAAACGAGTTGTTAGATGTTTCTTAAGTTCGTCAAACTTGTAGAAAGCTCATTGAGACACTTATAAGCACTCATGTTGCATGAAACTTGGTTTAGAGTCCTAGAAACAAGTTGTTAGATGTTTCATAAGTTCGTCAAACTAGTACAAAGCTCATTGAGACACTTATAAGCACTCATTTTGCATGCCACTTCGTTTAGAGTCTTAGAAACCGTTTTGTTAGATGTTTCATAAGTTCGTCAACCTTGTACAAAGCTCATTGAGACACTTATAAGCACTAATGTTGCATAAAACTTGGTTTAGAGTCCTAGAAACGCGTTGTTAGATGTTTCATAAGTTCATCAAACTTCTACTTAAAGCTCATTGAGACACGTATAAGCACTCATGTTGCATAAAACTTGGATTAGAGTCCTAGCAACCACATTGTTAGATGTTTCATAAGTTCGTCAAACTTGTACAAAGCTGATAGAGACACTTATAAGCACTCTTGTTGCATGAAACTTGGTTTAGAGTCCTAGAAACGTGTTGTTAGATGTTTCATTAGTTTGTCAAACTTGTACAAAGCTCATTGAGACACTTATAAGCACTCATTGTTAGTTTTAAGAAGATTATATGAGTTTAGAGATTTGTGTTCTTGAGTTCCATGAAGAACATCAAGAACAAGAGAGAGAGAGAGAATAGAGAGAGATTAATCGGAAAAGATTATGTGATATTAGATTAGATTGTTTGTGTCGTTACAACATAGGATAAATATATAAGGAATAGCATCTTAAAATAGCATCATGTGAAGATGCCAAAACCGTCCACATCTTCCTCGGTTCAATGCGCCAAACGTCGCTTTCTCCTCGGTTAGACGCGCATCCTTAGAGCCACCCGTGACTTGTACGGACGGCGTGAACTCCACACGCCCAACGGCTCTTTGGTGTAACGGTAACTTGGTTTCTAGATCCTTCCTTTGTTTCTCTTGTCCTCTTGTAACGGTAACAAAAGAGATAGCTTGGGTCCTTTGCCTTTGACCACAAGCTAGGTCTTTGCCTTGGTGAACGAGTGTGTCCGGGCAAAGCCTTGGTCTCTTTTCAACACTCCCCCGCAAGCTTAGCCTAATGCAATGGCTAAGCTTGGAACCCGCATAACCTTGCCTCGTTAAAACCTTGGTGAGAAAACCACTTGGGATAAAACTCACCTAAGGGAAAGAGTGCAAGCTTATGCGGTTGGAGACTTACTTAGGCTTTGGTAGCCCGTGTGAGTCCTAGTCTTGGTAGGATGGACTCACAAACCTTCAAGCTTGCTGATTTGGTGAAGATGTCCGCGAGTTGATCTTCACTTTTGGTGTAGCAAGGTAAGATGGTCCCTTTGACCATTTGCTCTCTAACCTTGTGACAATCCACCTCTATGTGCTTGGTCCGTTCATGGAAGACCGAGTTGGTTGCTATGTGGATGGCCGCTTGGTTGTCACAATGCATAGTCATTGGTGCTTCAATCTTGAAACCCAAATCCCCTAGCAAGTTCTTTAGCCACATGAGTTCTTGAGTTAGCTTCCTCATGGCTCTATACTCGGCTTCGGCGGTTGAGCAAGACACTATCTTTTGCTTCTTTGTCTTCCATGTGACAAGGTTGCCTCCAATGAAGGTGCAATACCCGGTGGTTGACCGCCTGTCTTCTAGGTTCCCGGCATAGTCCGCGTCACAATACCCAACAACCTCCGTGCTTTTGTTGCAACCCATCCATATACCCAAGCTTGAAGTTCCCTTAAGGTATCCCAAGATCCTCATGATCATGTTCCAATGATGTTGCTTCGGTCTTTGCATATGTTGGGAGACTTGATTCACGGCAAAGCATAGATCCGGCCTAGTGATGGTAAGGTAGATGAGCTTTCCCACTAGCCGTCTATATAGCATCGGATCTTTGTATGGTTGATCGTCTTCACTACCCTCTTGAATGGTCTTGTAGCCGTCTTCAAGGGGTGTCTTGGCCACCTTGGTACCTGCCATATTGACAACACTTAAAACATCATGGGTGTACTTCCTTTGGGAGAGAAATAGACCTTCCTTTGATCTACAAACTTCAATCCCAAGGAAGTACTTAAGCAAACCGAGATCTTTGATATCAAATTTAGACTTAAGAAAAGACTTGGTTTCTAGAATACCTCCCTTGTTGTTTCCGGAGATGATGATGTCATCTACGTATACAAGTACTACTACTATACCTTCTTGGTTTTGTAGTGTGAAGAGTGTGTGCTCGGCTTGTGATCTCTTGAATCCTCTTGCCATCAATGTTGAGCTAAGCTTGTGGTACCAAGCTCTTGGTGATTGCTTGAGACCGTAGATAGCCTTTCTTAATCTTAAGACTTTCCCGGGGTAATTTCTACTCCGGGTGGTGGAGTCATGTATACCTCTTCCTCAAGCTCTCCTTGTAGGAAGGCGTTCTTCACATCCATTTGAAAGAGATCCCAAGACAAGTTAGTAGCCAAGGATAGAATGACCCTAACCGTGTGAAGTTTGGCAACCGGTGCAAAGGTATCCAAGTAATCCTCTCCATAGGTTTGGGTGAAGCCTCTTGCCACAAGTCTTGCCTTGTACCTTTCAATATCCCCATTGCTTAGGTACTTGATGGTGAACACGTATCTAGAGCTCACAGTCTTCTTGCCCTTGGGAAGATCAATTTCATAGAAGGTTTCATTGTCTTCCATTGCCTTGTTCTCGGCTCTAACCGCATTGATCCACACTTCTTCCTTCATTGCTTCTTCATATGTCCTTGGTATCACATGTTGATCCATGGCGGTAAGGAAGGCTCGGTGTTCCTTGGGAATTCTAGCAAGAGAGCATGTTGCTTGAGTAGGATGGGCCACCGCCTTGCTATTGTAGTAGACCCTTGTGTTTACCCAATTAGATGGATGCTTCTTTACCCTAGTGCTTCTCCTTAGAGTCGGCTCCGTTTGAATACTAGTCGGCTCCGGTGGTACACTTCCTCCTTGACCCACTTCTTGATCATGATCATCTTGAGCATGTCCTTGGTCTTCTTGTGGTGTAGTTTGTTGGTGAGCATTTGATTCTCCCCGGACTCATTAGACTCTTGAGGTTCGGAGTTGGCTTGCTCATTTATGTTCTCCCCCTCATGATCAAGAGGAGTGGGTTGTTGATTTGGTATGTCTTGGCTTGGCTCTTCTTCAAAGTTCATGCCAAGATTCTTCATTAGGTTCCTTAGGCTTGTGGCTCTATCCGTGACTTTCTCGGGTAAGTCCTTCACACTATCCCAATTCTTGTCTTCATAGAAGCTTTTGCCTTCAAGGAACTTGACGTCTCTTGAGACTATGACCCTTCTTGTCTCGGGTACATAACATTTGTATCCTTTTTGTGTGTTGGAGTAGCCTATGAACATGGCCTTGATGCTCTTTGCTTCAAGTTTGTTCCTTTGTTCACTAGGCACAAAAACAAAACACACACAACCAAAAACTCTTAGATGGTTAAGAATAGGCTTACTTTTATTCAAAACTTGAAAGGGAGATTGGTTGTTTAAGATTTGAGTAGGGGTTCGGTTGATGAGATAACACGCGGTTAAAACACCATCCGACCAAAACCGTTTTGGGATGTTCATGTGGAACATCATTGACCGTGTGACCTCCATGAGATGCCTATTCTTCCTCTCGGCCACACCGTTTTGTTGCGGTGTATATGGACATGTGGTTTGGTGAAGAATCCCATGGTTGGCTATGTGTTCTTTGAATGCTCGGCTTGTGTACTCCCCCCCCATTATCCGACCTAAAGGTTTTAATCTTAGCATTGTAATGGTTAGTCACATAGTTTTGAAAGTTTTTAAAAGCCTCTAATACCCTATCTTTAGTTTGTAAAAGTGTAACCCAAGTGTATTTAGAGCTTTCATCTATAAATGTGACAAAATAAGCTTGATTATCCCTAGATTTGCAAGGGGAGGACCAAACATCCGAATGAATCAATTCAAAAGGTTTGTAACACATTTTGGATTTTGAAAATACGGTTCTACAATGTTTGCCTAAAATGCAAGCCTCACAAGTTTGATGATCAAAAACAACATTAGGGAAAATAGTTTTTAAAGCATTCAAATGAGGATGACCAAGTCTAAAATGCCAAATAACATTGTTAACTTCGGCTATAACCGATTTAAAAACATGACAAAGAGAAGTAGAAGTAGAGATAGAGTTTTTGAAATCAAATTCTTCAAGAACATAAAGGTCCCCTCTTGTGACCCCTTTTCCAATGACCTTCTCACTCTTAATATCCTGAAAAATCACATCATTAGGACTGAAAATAACCTTGCAATTCAAATCACAAGCAATGCGTTTAACGGATATAAGATTGGAAGTGAAACTAGGCATGTAAATATTGAGACTAATGGTTAACCCAAAAAGGGCATTAGGTCGAAATACCAAAGAGGCTTGTGCAACAAGGCTAAGACAAGAAGGGTTATGAGTTAAGAGTATAAGGAAGCAACACGGTTACCCTTAATATGGTAACGGTTACAAAGAGGAGATCAAGACAAGAAGGTTTGAAGAAGGAATCATGTTGAAAGGAGCTAACCATTGAGAGATATAGTCATTACAAGACTATAGGCACAAACCGGAAGCAAGACCGAGACGGATAGCGACAGGTGCAGAATTGGAAGGCTTTACACAAAACCAAATGTGGTCTTGGATAGTGACTAGTCACAGCCTTGTCTCCTACACGCCACCCAAGCCTTGGTTTGAATTCAAATTAAGTCAAGACCCAAGGCTTTCTCTCTCTCTCTCCCTTATACCTAATAGGCTACAAGCCATTGTTATCCTCTATAAATACCTTGTGGTCGACATTGTAATCTCTAAGGAGCTTCAAGCTCTCTTCTCCAATACAAAATAATACTCTCTCTTGTTCTTGTTCTTATTCTATCTAGAACCGAAATCTCCCACACACACATACTACACACTAATCTCTCAAGGACCAAGCTAATAGCTTTGCTCCTAATCTCTCATTCTCCTAATCTCCCAAACACTTATTCTCTACAATCTCTTCTATACTCTCTTAAATTCCAACATGGTATCAGAGCATATGCTCCTCTCCTTTAGTTTTAATTCCGCACCCTCTTATTTCTTCTTATAAACACAAAGATCTAGAGGAGGAAAAGAATGACCAAGATCCATGTGGTAAAACACTTAAGGTCTTGGTGAATCAATGCTCCTCTTAGGAAGAGAACCATGACCTCTTTCTCTCTTAAATGAGTGAAGAGACATGTTGAATCCAAGTTCCTTTCAAGAACAATCCAATCAAAACCGAATCATGGTGAGCATAGATTAAAATCTAGCTACATGATGTTTTTGGTTGTGTTGTTCTTTAAGATCTTTGTCTAGGCCGAAAGTTAGAGATTGAGAACCATGGATTTCTTACTTATATGAGTTTAAGGAACCTTGATGAATCCAAGAATCTTCTAACTTAGGCACTTAGGCTATGAACAAGTATCCAAAGCATCAAAGCTTGGAACTTGTGAGCTAAAAGAGTAAGAGATCCTTGTGTATTGTCTCTTTTGAGAACAATAACATGTTGAATCCAAACTCCCTTCTTTATCATATAGTATAGATTCATAGATCTTGGTAAAACCTTTCTAAGAACACATTAATCATAATCGGTTCATGGAAAGATTGGATCTTTAAGATCTAGCTACATGTTTAAAAACAAGGTTATGATTATGTTGTATCTTTAAAAGTCTATGGATGGCTGAAAGTTAAAGATAGAGAACCATGGATTCCTCACTCTTGTGAGTATAAAGGAACCTTGATGAATCCAAGTATCATTTAACTTTGGCATTAGGCAAGGACCAAGATATCAAAGCTCAAAGCTTGAATCTTGAGAGCTAAAAGGGTAAGTGAACCTTGGTGTTTTTCTTATAAGGCAAAAACAACTTGTTGAATCCAAAACTCTTTCCTTTTGTTTTATGCTTTAAACAAGACCTTTGGAAAGTGAACCATGATCCGCTTAACTCTTAGTGAGTAAAGGACATGTTGAATCCAATTTCCTTGGTAAGAACAAGACAATCAAAATACAATCATTGTTAGCATAAATCAACAAGATCTAGCTACATGATAGTTTTGGTTGTATTGTTCTTTAAGGTCATTGTCTAACCCAAGACTAATGGATGAGAATCATGGCTTCTAAAAGAGCATTTGATGAATCCCATACCACAAAGTTTCGGTTTAAAAGCATGTTTTGAGCATATGATGTTTTTCAAAAGTTTTAAAGAACATATGCTCATTTGGTCCGAATTTAAATCTCCAAGACGATGAAGATGAGTAGTGGCGGTTGTGTAAGTGGAAACACAAGAGGGAGATAAATAGATTAGTAGTTAATCTTGAGTCCTAAAGATCTTTAGATCATTAAGGAATCGGTTGTAAACTCTATACTCTTTATCCTCTTCATACCCCACTATAATATCCAAGTCTTGTCTCTTGCTAAAGTCTTAAATCACTAGTCTTTGTTTAGTGAAGTGATTTGAGACTTGGGAAGTGAACCGAGCTTATTAAGTGTTATGAACACCAAGAGCTTGATGAATCCTTCAAAACCTCGGCTAACATAAGTTTAAAAGAGATCCATGACTACTTAAAAGGTGATACTTTAAAGGTCATGATGAATCCAATTTTGGACTTATGGGGAAATGATTCATTACTTTAACATCTACATAAGATAAAATTGGAATGATGATCTATGTTTTATGTCATAAACCGCCTATAGGCATCTAAGTTTATGATACAAGATGAGTAACTAGCTATGAAAGCATTCAAGTTACAATGAATCTTGTTTGTGTGTTTCTAAGATCATGGTCCGCCTTTGTGCTCTTAAGACCATGGTCCCTTTAAAGTCTAAATGGCAAGGAGCCATATTCAAAACTCTCTTGTGGCTAATCCTTACTTATGTGTAGGTAATAAACAATGGAGAATCCTTATAAGGGAAGCCATAAACTCTATGATAGACTAATCGGTTAAGATGCTCTAAAGAGTACAATGACTTCTCCTTACGACCATCTATCCAAGGAACTATAAAAAGGGCCATTTCTAAAACTCTTTACTCTCTTTACTTATATTGTTAGATACTAATTTAAGTAATCCTTTTGCTTCATTATAAATATATATGCCTTAGATCATTAGTTAAAGTGGATTGTCAATTTCAAAACTATAAGACTAAAACTAGAACTTGTCAAGATGCATAATACTCTCGGATTTATTAAAAAGGCTTAGGGAACATATTGAACTAATGTCTTAAATCCTCCCATGTATTCTTGCTTGTACTTGTGAATGGTTGATCAATAGTTTGTGAAATGTTAAGAGTTATTATCTTGTGCCGGTTAGTCATGAAACTAAATAAATTTTGTCTTTGGTATGATGTAGGATCATCATTTCTAAAGACTAAAAGAGATCATCATGAAAGACCCTAAGCATAAAGAGATGACAAAGAAGTGCTAAAGAGAAAAGAAGTAAAGAGAAGAATGAAAGAACCATGAATGGTGTCCAAAAGGAAAAGATGAGAAACCTCTTTCTCAAAGAAGCTTGTGAAGAACAAAGCCGAGAAAGGAGGAGAGTTCATTTACTTCCATGATTAATCAAGATGGGGGAGAAGAAGTGTTAGAACACACATCTCATCATGATCAAATGGAAGCCAATCACTATCATCATTGTGGCCAAAAGCATCTAGCAAAGAGCTAAAGCCATCAAGTTACATCTCGGCCAAGTATTCACAAGACAAAGCCGAGGCAACCCATTAATCTTCGGTCAAGTCCTTAACAAGACAAAGACCATCATCAACCGGTCAAGTCCTTGGCAAAGACAAAGACCATCTCTTGACCAAAGTCCCTAGCAAAGGCAGGGTCACCAATCATTGTTACATCTCGGCCAAGTATTCACAAGACAAAGCCGAGTCAATCCACCTAATATTCGGTCAAGTCCCTAGCAAAGACAAAGACCATCACTTGACCAAAGTCCGTAGCAAAGACAAGGTCACCATTCTCCGGTTAAAGCATCTCCCAAGACGCCAAACCAATTCACTCTCGGCCAAATCCTTACAAAGGAGAAGGCCAAACCATCTTATCATCATCGTTCGGTCAAGCCTCTACAAGAAGCAAGACCTTCATCATCATCAACACTAGGCTCGGCCAAGTACATGGCAAAGACTAAACCGAGCCATTCATGTCCTAGAAAGAGACCGATGAATCAACATGACCAATCGGCTCTACTCACTATCGGCCAAAGCAACTACCAATTGCAAGGCCTAATCTTGTTTCTCGGCTTATGCATCTATCAATAGATAAGCCAAAATACTCCGACAAATCCTTGTTCCAACCGCACAAAGAAGAAAGCAAAGACTTCAAGAAGAAGCCAAAGCTCAAAACCTAGATGCGGCTACAAGGACAAGTCATTCCACTACGAACTAAAGGATGTCCCTAATCCCTCTCTTAGCTTCTTATTTAGAATCATAAAACTAGAACTAATTCGAATAATCATGCTTAATCTAAAGTCTAAATTCACTTGAATCTTTGAAGGTTCAAAGGAGTAAGAGACCAAAGATAAGAAGGAAGTTCAAAGAAGAAGCAAAGAGAAGGAAAGGGAGTCATCATGTTCATGTTCGGCTCAAAGTCTCACATCAAAGTTTGTGAAGAACAAACCGTGAAGACCAAATCAAGAATCAAAGAACTCACCACCAAGACAAGAGAAGTGCTGAGTATCCAAGAAACCACAAAGAAGAACACGGCAAAGGCAAGATCAAGACCGGTTCTATCTTTGGGGGAGCTCCGGCCAAGTCAAGAAGACTTATGGCCTAGATGATCAAGACCCCTCATTGAACTAACTTACACTCTTTTTCCTTCGGTGAGGTTTTTCCCATGTGGTTTACTCACCAAGGTTTTAATGAGGTTTGTTGGTCAATGTCCAATCTTAGCATTCCACAATGCTAAGCTTGAGGGGGAGTATTGAGACTAATGGTTAACCCAAAAAGGGCATTAGGTCGAAATACCAAAGAGGCTTGTGCAACAAGGCTAAGACAAGAAGGGTTATGAGTTAAGAGTATAAGGAAGCAACACGGTTACCCTTAATATGGTAACGGTTACAAAGAGGAGATCAAGACAAGAAGGTTTGAAGAAGGAATCATGTTGAAAGGAGCTAACCATTGAGAGATATAGTCATTACAAGACTATAGGCACAAACCGGAAGCAAGACCGAGACGGATAGCGACAGGTGCAGAATTGGAAGGCTTTACACAAAACCAAATGTGGTCTTGGATAGTGACTAGTCACAGCCTTGTCTCCTACACGCCACCCAAGCCTTGGTTTGAATTCAAATTAAGTCAAGACCCAAGGCTTTCTCTCTCTCTCTCCCTTATACCTAATAGGCTACAAGCCATTGTTATCCTCTATAAATACCTTGTGGTCGACATTGTAATCTCTAAGGAGCTTCAAGCTCTCTTCTCCAATACAAAATAATACTCTCTCTTGTTCTTGTTCTTATTCTATCTAGAACCGAAATCTCCCACACACACATACTACACACTAATCTCTCAAGGACCAAGCTAATAGCTTTGCTCCTAATCTCTCATTCTCCTAATCTCCCAAACACTTATTCTCTACAATCTCTTCTATACTCTCTTAAATTCCAACAGTAAAGAGCTTGAGAATCACTATCAAACAACTTAAGATTTCCTAACCCTTCTATAGGAATTTCACTCCCATTTGCAATAATGACATTACCTAAAGCCGGTTTAACATTACTAATTAAATCCAAGTTACTAATCATATGATGAGAAGCACCCGAATCAACAATAATAGGCTTATATGGTTTAATGTCTATGTTTTGAGCACTAAGAGAGTAATAGGGTGAAATACCGGAGCCCTTAAGGGCTTTGATGAGTGCGTCAAGGTCCGACTTCCTCACGAACTCGTCCATGTATGGGACAATGGCCGAAGACTCCTCTTCCTTGCCATGGTTTGGTCCGCTTGTACTTGGTATGCTAGCCGAGTCATCGTGAGAGTAATTGGCCTTGGCGTCCTTGAACTTGGCCGGCTTGAGACTAGGGTGTAGGATCCAACACTTCTCCTTGTTGTGGCCTTTCTTCTTGCAATGCTCACATGTCAAGGCTCTCCTTTCTTCATATGTCTTGGAAGACGGTTTAAACGCCACCTTGTTCGCGGTCACAAGTTCCTTCTTGCCATCAAAGAGCTCGATGGAACCTTGTTCTCTTTGGAGTTGTGCACACACTTCTTCAAGGTTTGGTAGAGTATCGGCTCGGAGAAGATGCTTGGTGATCTCCTTGTAGCTGCCGTTGAGGGTAAGAAGCAAGCCAAAGACTTTGTCTTGCTCTCTTCGTTCGTTTAACACTTTAGGATCCACGGTGCTTGGGCGAAGCATTTCTAACTCTGCCCAAAGTGACCTAAACTTCCCAAAGTGTTTAGTGAACTCGGTGTCTTCTTGGTTTAGGTCACTAATGGCCTTCTTGACTTCATAAACTCGGCTAAGGTTTGAGATGTTGCCGTAGACGGTTTGGAGAGTGTCCCATAGCTCCTTGGCGTTTTCGCAATAGGAGTAAGCCTCCAAGATGGACGGCTCAAGGGATCCTTGGATGATTCCAAGTACCTTTTGGTCTAGTTGGAACCACTTCTCATCGTCGGTTGTGAGTTCGTTGTTGAACTCAATAGGAGCGTCTTGCCGAGTGAGTATATGGTTCCAATAGCCGCGGCCACAAAGGGCTATCTTCATGGTTCTTGCCCATAGAAGGTAGTTGATGCCTTTGAGAGTAACCGGACAAAGTGCCTTCTTGGATTCTTTGTCTTCCATGGTTGTGTTGAATGAGGTTTGAAATAACTCGTTTTTGAAATTTCAGATCTAGAAATTTGAACCGAGAAATTTGAAACCGAGAGTATCGAGAATGGTCGGTGTCGGGATTTGTCGGTATCGAGACTTGTCGGTATCGAGACTGGTCGGTATCGAGAAAAGATCTTGTCGAGAGTAGTCGAGAAAAGTGGCCGGGAAAACAAGACTCTTGCCGAGAAAACTTTGTCGAGAAAACCTTGTCGAGAGTTTGTCGAGAGTTTGTCGAGGTTTGAGAGTTTGTCGAGGCTTGTCGAGAGTCTACGATAACCGTATCGAGAGTGCACAGTAACCGTATCGAGGTTTGTCGAGAGTACGAGAATCGTCGGTGCCGAGAGTAGCCGAGTAGCGAGAGTAGATTTAGCGGAAGCGATTAGGTTCCGAGCAAGGTTGCTCGATACCATGTTAGTTTTAAGAAGATTATATGAGTTTAGAGATTTGTGTTCTTGAGTTCCATGAAGAACATCAAGAACAAGAGAGAGAGAGAGAATAGAGAGAGATTAATCGGAAAAGATTATGTGATATTAGATTAGATTGTTTGTGTCGTTACAACATAGGATAAATATATAAGGAATAGCATCTTAAAATAGCATCATGTGAAGATGCCAAAACCGTCCACATCTTCCTCGGTTCAATGCGCCAAACGTCGCTTTCTCCTCGGTTAGACGCGCATCCTTAGAGCCACCCGTGACTTGTACGGACGGCGTGAACTCCACACGCCCAACGGCTCTTTGGTGTAACGGTAACTTGGTTTCTAGATCCTTCCTTTGTTTCTCTTGTCCTCTTGTAACGGTAACAAAAGAGATAGCTTGGGTCCTTTGCCTTTGACCACAAGCTAGGTCTTTGCCTTGGTGAACGAGTGTGTCCGGGCAAAGCCTTGGTCTCTTTTCAACACTCATGTTGCATGAAACTTGGTTTAGAGTCCTAGAAACCGCGTTGTTAGATGTTTCACAAGTTCGTCAAACTAGTACAAAGCTCATTGAAACCCTTATAAGCACTCATGTTCCATGATACTTCGTTTAGAGTCTTAGAAACCGCGTTGTTAGATGTTTCATAAGTTCGTCAAACTTGTACAAAACTCATTGAGACACTTATAAGCACTCATGTTGCATGAAACTTGGTTTAGAGTCCTAGAAACGCGTTGTTAGATGTTTCATAAGTTCGTTAAACTAGTACAAAGCTCATTGAGAAACTTATAAGCACTCATGTTGCATGAAACTTCGTTTAGAGTCCTAGAAACCGCGTTGTTAGATGTTTCATAAGTTCGTCAAACTTGTACAAAGCTCATTGAGACACTTATAAGCACTCATGTTCCATGAAACTTAGTTTAGAGTCCTAGAAACCGCGTTGTTAGATGTTTCATAAGTTCGTTGAACTAGTACATGTTGAAAAGAGACCAAGGCTTTGCCCGGACACACTCGTTCACCAAGGCAAAGACCTAGCTTGTGGTCAAAGGCAAAGGACCCAAGCTATCTCTTTTGTTACCGTTACAAGAGGACAAGAGAAACAAAGGAAGGATCTAGAAACCAAGTTACCGTTACACCAAAGAGCCGTTGGGCGTGTGGAGTTCACGCCGTCCGTACAAGTCACGGGTGGCTCTAAGGATGCGCGTCTAACCGAGGAGAAAGCGACGTTTGGCGCATTGAACCGAGGAAGATGTGGACGTTTTTGGCATCTTCACATGATGCTATTTTAAGATGCTATTCCTTATATATTTATCCTATGTTGTAACGACACAAACAATCTAATCTAATATCACATAATCTTTTCCGATTAATCTCTCTCTATTCTCTCTCTCTCTCTTGTTCTTGATGTTCTTCATGGAACTCAAGAACACAAATCTCTAAACTCATATAATCTTCTTAAAACTAACATGGTATCGAGCAACCTTGCTCGGAACCTAATCTGCTTCCGCTAAATCTACTCTCGGTTACTCTCGGCTACTCTCGGTACCGACGATTCTCGGTACTCTCGACAAACCTCGATACGGTTCTTGTGCACTCTCGATACGGTTACTTGTAGACTCTCGACAAGCCTCGACAAACTCTCAAACCTCGACAAACTCTCGACAAACTCTCGACAAGGTTTTCTCGACAAAGTTTTCTCGGCAAGAGTCTTGTTTTCCCGGCCACTTTTCTCGACTACTCTCGACAAGATCTTTTCTCGATACCGACCGGTCTCGATACCGACAAGTCTCGATACCGACAAATCCCGACACCGACCATTCTCGATACTCTCGGTTTCAAATTTCTCGGTTCAAATTTCTAGATCTGAAATTTCAAAAACGAGTTATTTCAAACCTCATTCAACACAACCATGGAAGACAAAGAATCCAAGAAGGCACTTTGTCCGGGTTACTCTCAAAGGCATCAACTACCTTCTATGGGCAAGAACCATGAAGATAGCCCTTTGTGGCCGCGGCTATTGGAACCATATACTCACTCGGCAAGACGCTCCTATTGAGTTCAACAACGAACTCACAACCGACGATGAGAAGTGGTTCCAACTAGACCAAAAGGTACTTGGAATCATCCAAGGATCCCTTGAGCCGTCCATCTTGGAGGCTTACTCCTATTGCGAAAACGCCAAGGAGCTATGGGACACTCTCCAAACCGTCTACGGCAACATCTCAAACCTTAGCCGAGTTTATGAAGTCAAGAAGGCCATTAGTGACCTAAACCAAGAAGACACCGAGTTCACTAAACACTTTGGGAAGTTTAGGTCACTTTGGGCAGAGTTAGAAATGCTTCGCCCAAGCACCGTGGATCCTAAAGTGTTAAACGAACGAAGAGAGCAAGACAAAGTCTTTGGCTTGCTTCTTACCCTCAACGGCAGCTACAAGGAGATCACCAAGCATCTTCTCCGAGCCGATACTCTACCAAACCTTGAAGAAGTGTGTGCACAACTCCAAAGAGAACAAGGTTCCATCGAGCTCTTTGATGGCAAGAAGGAACTTGTGACCGCGAACAAGGTGGCGTTTAAACCATCTTCCAAGACATATGAAGAAAGGAGAGCCTTGACATGTGAGCATTGCAAGAAGAAAGGCCACAACAAGGAGAAGTGTTGGATCCTACACCCTAGTCTCAAGCCGGCCAAGTTCAAGGACGCCAAGGCCAATTACTCTCACGATGACTCGGCTAGCATACCAAGTACAAGCGGACCAAACCATGGCAAGGAAGAGGAGTCTTCGGCCATTGTCCCATACATGGACGAGTTCGTGAGGAAGTCGGACCTTGACGCACTCATCAAAGCCCTTAAGGGCTCCGGTATTTCACCCTATTACTCTCTTAGTGCTCAAAACATAGACATTAAACCATATAAGCCTATTATTGTTGATTCGGGTGCTTCTCATCATATGATTAGTAACTTGGATTTAATTAGTAATGTTAAACCGGCTTTAGGTAATGTCATTATTGCAAATGGGAGTGAAATTCCTATAGAAGGGTTAGGAAATCTTAAGTTGTTTGATAGTGATTCTCAAGCTCTTTACATGCCTAGTTTCACTTCCAATCTTATATCCGTTAAACGCATTGCTTGTGATTTGAATTGCAAGGTTATTTTCAGTCCTAATGATGTGATTTTTCAGGATATTAAGAGTGAGAAGGTCATTGGAAAAGGGGTCACAAGAGGGGACCTTTATGTTCTTGAAGAATTTGATTTCAAAAACTCTATCTCTACTTCTACTTCTCTTTGTCATGTTTTTAAATCGGTTATAGCCGAAGTTAACAATGTTATTTGGCATTTTAGACTTGGTCATCCTCATTTGAATGCTTTAAAAACTATTTTCCCTAATGTTGTTTTTGATCATCAAACTTGTGAGGCTTGCATTTTAGGCAAACATTGTAGAACCGTATTTTCAAAATCCAAAATGTGTTACAAACCTTTTGAATTGATTCATTCGGATGTTTGGTCCTCCCCTTGCAAATCTAGGGATAATCAAGCTTATTTTGTCACATTTATAGATGAAAGCTCTAAATACACTTGGGTTACACTTTTACAAACTAAAGATAGGGTATTAGAGGCTTTTAAAAACTTTCAAAACTATGTGACTAACCATTACAATGCTAAGATTAAAACCTTTAGGTCGGATAATGGGGGGGAGTACACAAGCCGAGCATTCAAAGAACACATAGCCAACCATGGGATTCTTCACCAAACCACATGTCCATATACACCGCAACAAAACGGTGTGGGCCGAGAGGAAGAATAGGCATCTCATGGAGGTCACACGGTCAATGATGTTCCACATGAACATCCCAAAACGGTTTTGGTCGGATGGTGTTTTAACCGCGTGTTATCTCATCAACCGAACCCCTACTCAAATCTTAAACAACCAATCTCCCTTTCAAGTTTTGAATAAAAGTAAGCCTATTCTTAACCATCTAAGAGTTTTTGGTTGTGTGTGTTTTGTTTTTGTGCCTAGTGAACAAAGGAACAAACTTGAAGCAAAGAGCATCAAGGCCATGTTCATAGGCTACTCCAACACACAAAAAGGATACAAATGTTATGTACCCGAGACAAGAAGGGTCATAGTCTCAAGAGACGTCAAGTTCCTTGAAGGCAAAAGCTTCTATGAAGACAAGAATTGGGATAGTGTGAAGGACTTACCCGAGAAAGTCACGGATAGAGCCACAAGCCTAAGGAACCTAATGAAGAATCTTGGCATGAACTTTGAAGAAGAGCCAAGCCAAGACATACCAAATCAACAACCCACTCCTCTTGATCATGAGGGGGAGAACATAAATGAGCAAGCCAACTCCGAACCTCAAGAGTCTAATGAGTCCGGGGAGAATCAAATGCTCACCAACAAACTACACCACAAGAAGACCAAGGACATGCTCAAGATGATCATGATCAAGAAGTGGGTCAAGGAGGAAGTGTACCACCGGAGCCGACTAGTATTCAAACGGAGCCGACTCTAAGGAGAAGCACTAGGGTAAAGAAGCATCCATCTAATTGGGTAAACACAAGGGTCTACTACAATAGCAAGGCGGTGGCCCATCCTACTCAAGCAACATGCTCTCTTGCTAGAATTCCCAAGGAACACCGAGCCTTCCTTACCGCCATGGATCAACATGTGATACCAAGGACATATGAAGAAGCAATGAAGGAAGAAGTGTGGATCAATGCGGTTAGAGCCGAGAACAAGGCAATGGAAGACAATGAAACCTTCTATGAAATTGATCTTCCCAAGGGCAAGAAGACTGTGAGCTCTAGATACGTGTTCACCATCAAGTACCTAAGCAATGGGGATATTGAAAGGTACAAGGCAAGACTTGTGGCAAGAGGCTTCACCCAAACCTATGGAGAGGATTACTTGGATACCTTTGCACCGGTTGCCAAACTTCACACGGTTAGGGTCATTCTATCCTTGGCTACTAACTTGTCTTGGGATCTCTTTCAAATGGATGTGAAGAACGCCTTCCTACAAGGAGAGCTTGAGGAAGAGGTATACATGACTCCACCACCCGGAGTAGAAATTACCCCGGGAAAGTCTTAAGATTAAGAAAGGCTATCTACGGTCTCAAGCAATCACCAAGAGCTTGGTACCACAAGCTTAGCTCAACATTGATGGCAAGAGGATTCAAGAGATCACAAGCCGAGCACACACTCTTCACACTACAAAACCAAGAAGGTATAGTAGTAGTACTTGTATACGTAGATGACATCATCATCTCCGGAAACAACAAGGGAGGTATTCTAGAAACCAAGTCTTTTCTTAAGTCTAAATTTGATATCAAAGATCTCGGTTTGCTTAAGTACTTCCTTGGGATTGAAGTTTGTAGATCAAAGGAAGGTCTATTTCTCTCCCAAAGGAAGTACACCCATGATGTTTTAAGTGTTGTCAATATGGCAGGTACCAAGGTGGCCAAGACACCCCTTGAAGACGGCTACAAGACCATTCAAGAGGGTAGTGAAGACGATCAACCATACAAAGATCCGATGCTATATAGACGGCTAGTGGGAAAGCTCATCTACCTTACCATCACTAGGCCGGATCTATGCTTTGCCGTGAATCAAGTCTCCCAACATATGCAAAGACCGAAGCAACATCATTGGAACATGATCATGAGGATCTTGGGATACCTTAAGGGAACTTCAAGCTTGGGTATATGGATGGGTTGCAACAAAAGCACGGAGGTTGTTGGGTATTGTGACGCGGACTATGCCGGGAACCTAGAAGACAGGCGGTCAACCACCGGGTATTGCACCTTCATTGGAGGCAACCTTGTCACATGGAAGACAAAGAAGCAAAAGATAGTGTCTTGCTCAACCGCCGAAGCCGAGTATAGAGCCATGAGGAAGCTAACTCAAGAACTCATGTGGCTAAAGAACTTGCTAGGGGATTTGGGTTTCAAGATTGAAGCACCAATGACTATGCATTGTGACAACCAAGCGGCCATCCACATAGCAACCAACTCGGTCTTCCATGAACGGACCAAGCACATAGAGGTGGATTGTCACAAGGTTAGAGAGCAAATGGTCAAAGGGACCATCTTACCTTGCTACACCAAAAGTGAAGATCAACTCGCGGACATCTTCACCAAATCAGCAAGCTTGAAGGTTTGTGAGTCCATCCTACCAAGACTAGGACTCACACGGGCTACCAAAGCCTAAGTCTCCAACCGCATAAGCTTGCACTCTTTTCCCTTAGGTGAGTTTTATCCCAAGTGGTTTTCTCACCAAGGTTTTAACGAGGCAAGGTTATGCGGGTTCCAAGCTTAGCCATTGCATTAGGCTAAGCTTGCGGGGGAGTGTTGAAAAGAGACCAAGGCTTTGCCCGGACACACTCGTTCACCAAGGCAAAGACCTAGCTTGTGGTCAAAGGCAAAGGACCCAAGCTATCTCTTTTGTTACCGTTACAAGAGGACAAGAGAAACAAAGGAAGGATCTAGAAACCAAGTTACCGTTACACCAAAGAGCCGTTGGGCGTGTGGAGTTCACGCCGTCCGTACAAGTCACGGGTGGCTCTAAGGATGCGCGTCTAACCGAGGAGAAAGCGACGTTTGGCGCATTGAACCGAGGAAGATGTGGACGTTTTTGGCATCTTCACATGATGCTATTTTAAGATGCTATTCCTTATATATTTATCCTATGTTGTAACGACACAAACAATCTAATCTAATATCACATAATCTTTTCCGATTAATCTCTCTCTATTCTCTCTCTCTCTCTTGTTCTTGATGTTCTTCATGGAACTCAAGAACACAAATCTCTAAACTCATATAATCTTCTTAAAACTAACAGTACAAAGCTCATTGAGACACTTATAAGCACTCATGTTGCATGAAACTTGGTTTAGAGTCCTAGAAACCGCGTTGTTAGATGTTTCATAAGTTCGTCGAACTAGTACAAAGCTCATTGAGACACTTATAAGCACTCATGTTGCATGAAACTTGGTTTAGAGCCCTAGAAACGAGTTGTTAGATGTTTCTTAAGTTCGTCAAACTTGTAGAAAGCTCATTGAGACACTTATAAGCACTCATGTTGCATGAAACTTGGTTTAGAGTCCTAGAAACAAGTTGTTAGATGTTTCATAAGTTCGTCAAACTAGTACAAAGCTCATTGAGACACTTATAAGCACTCATTTTGCATGCCACTTCGTTTAGAGTCTTAGAAACCGTTTTGTTAGATGTTTCATAAGTTCGTCAACCTTGTACAAAGCTCATTGAGACACTTATAAGCACTAATGTTGCATAAAACTTGGTTTAGAGTCCTAGAAACGCGTTGTTAGATGTTTCATAAGTTCATCAAACTTCTACTTAAAGCTCATTGAGACACTTATAAGCACTCATGTTGCATAAAACTTGGATTAGAGTCCTAGCAACCACATTGTTAGATGTTTCATAAGTTCGTCAAACTTGTACAAAGCTGATAGAGACACTTATAAGCACTCTTGTTGCATGAAACTTGGTTTAGAGTCCTAGAAACGTGTTGTTAGATGTTTCATTAGTTTGTCAAACTTGTACAAAGCTCATTGAGACACTTATAAGCACTCATGTTGCATGAAACTTGGTTTAGAGTCCTAGAAACCGCGTTGTTAGATGTTTCACAAGTTCGTCAAACTAGTACAAAGCTCATTGAAACCCTTATAAGCACTCATGTTCCATGATACTTCGTTTAGAGTCTTAGAAACCGCGTTGTTATATATTTCATAAGTTCGTCAAACTTGTACAAAACTCATTGAGACACTTATAAGCACTCATGTTGCATGAAACTTGGTTTAGAGTCCTAGAAACGCGTTGTTAGATGTTTCATAAGTTCGTCAAACTTGTACAAAGGTCATTGAGACACTTATAATCACTCATGTTGCATAAAAATTGATTTAGAGTCCTAGAAACCACATTGTTAGACGTTTCATAAGTTCGTCAAACTTGTACAAAGCTGATAGAGACACTTATAAGCACTCATGTTGCATGAAACTTGGTTTAGAGTCCTAGAAACGAGTTGTTAGATGTTTCATTAGTTCGTCAAACTTGTACAAAGCTCATTGAGACACTTATAAGAACTCATGTTGAAAGAGTCCTAGAAACCGCATTGTAAGATGTTTCACAAGTTCATCAACTAGTACAAAGCTCATTGAGACACTTATAAGCACTCATGTTGCATGACACTTCGTTTAGAGTCTTAGAAACCGCGTTGTTAGATGTTTCATAAGTTCGTCAAACTTGTACAAATCTCATTGAGACATTTATAAGCACTCATGTTGCATAAAACTTGGTTAAGAGTCTTAGAAACGCGTTGTTAGATGTTTCATAAGTTCGTCAAACTTGTACAAAGCTCATTGAGACACTTATAAGCACTCATGTTGCATAAAACTTGGTTTAGAGTCCTAGCAACCACATTGTTAGACGTTTCATAAGTTCGTCAAACTAGTACAAAGCTCATTGAGACACTTATAAGCACTCATGTTGCATGAAACTTAGTTTAGTTTCCTAGAAACGGCATTGTTAGATGTATCATTAATTCGTCAAACTTGTACAAAGCTCATTGAGACACTTATAAGAACTCATGTTGAAAGAAACTTGTTTTAGAGTCCTAGAAACCGCGTTGTTAGATGTTTCATAAGTTCGTCAAACTAGTACAAAGCTCATTGAGACACTTATAAGCACTCATGTTGCATGAAACTTAGTTTAGACTTCTAGAAACGGTATTGTTAGATGTTTCATAATTTCGTCACACTTGTACAAAGCTCATTGAGACACTTATAAGTACTCATGTTGCATGACACTTCGTTTAGAGTCTTAGAAACCGGGTTGTTAGATGTTTCATAAGTTCGTCAAACTTGTACAAAGCTCATTGAGACACTTATAAGCACTCATGTTGCATAAAACTTGGTTTAGAGTCCTAGAAACGCGTTGTTAGATGTTTCATAAGTTTGTCAAACTTGTACAAAGCTCATTGAAACACTTATAAGCACTCATGTTGCATAAAACTTGGTTTAGAGTCCTAGCAACCACATTGTTAGACGTTTCATAAGTTCGTCAAATTTGTACAAAGCTCATTGAGACACTTATAAGCACTCATGTTGCATGAAACTTGGTTTAGAGTACTAGAAACCGCGTTGTAAGATGTTTCATAAGTTCGTTAAACTAGTACAAAGCTCATTGAGAAACTTATAAACACTCATGTTGCATGAAACTTCGTTTAGAGTCCTAGAAACCGCGTTGTTAGATGTTTCATAAGTTCGTTAAACTTGTACAAAGCTCATTTAGACACTTATAAGCACTCATGTTCCATGAAACTTAGTTTAGAGTCCTAGAAACCGCGTTGTTAGATGTTTCATAAGTTCGTTGAACTTGTACAAAGCTCATTGAGACACTTATAAACACTCATATTGCATGAAACTTGGTTTAGAGTCCTATAAACCGCGTTGTTAGATGTTTCATAAGTTCGTCGAACTAGTACAAAGCTCATTGAGACACTTATAAGCACTCATGTTGCATGAAACTTGGTTTAGAACCCTAGAAACGAGTTGTTAGATGTTTCTTAAGTTCGTCAAACTTATACAAAGCTCATTGAGACACTTATAAGCACTCATGTTGCATGAAACTTGGTTTAGAGTCTTAGAAACGAGTTGTTAGTTGTTTCATAAGTTCGTCAAACTAGTACAAATCCCATTGAGACACTTATAAGCACTCATGTTGCATGCCAGTTCGTATAGTGTCTTAGAAACCGCTTTGTTAGATGTTTCATAAGTTCGTCAAACTTGTACAAAGCTCATTGGGACACTTATAAGCACTAATGTTGCATAAAACTTGGTTTAGAGTCCTAGAAACGCGTTGTTAGATGTTTCATAAGTTCGTCAAACTTCTACAAAGCTCATTGAGACACTTATAAGCACTCATGTTGCATAAAAATTGGTTTAGAGTCCTAGAAACCACATTGTTAGACGTTTCATAAGTTCGTCAAACTTGTACAAAGCTGATAGAGACAGTTATAAGCACTCATGTTGCATGAAACTTGGTTTAGAGTCCTAGAAACGAGTTGTTAGATGTTTCATTAGTTCGTCAAACTTGTACAAAGCTCATTGAGACACTTATAAGAACTCATGTTGAAAGAGTCCTAAAAACCGCATTGTAAGATGTTTCACAAGTTAATCAAACTAGTACAAAGCTCATTGAGACACTTATAAGCACTCATGTTGCATGACACTTCGTTTAGAGTCTTAGAAACCGCGTTGTTAGATGTTTCATAAGTTCGTCAAACTTGTACAAATCTCATTGAGACATTTATAAGCACTCATGTTACATAAAACTAGGTTTAGAGTCTTAGAAACACGTTGTTAGTTGTTTCATATGTTCGTCAAACTTGTACAAAGCTCATTGAGACACTTATAAGCACTCATGTTGCATAAAACTTGGTTTAGATTCCTAGCAACCACATTGTTAGACGTTTCATAAGTTCGTCAAATTAGTACAAAGCTCATTGAGACACTTATAAGCACTCATGTTGCATGAAACTTAGTTTAGAGTCCTAGAAACGGCATTGTTAGATGTTTCATAAGTTCGTCGAACTTGTACAAAGTTCATTGAGACACTTATAAGCACTCATGTTACATGAAACTTGGTTTAGTGTCCTAGAAATGCCTTGTTAGATGTATCATTAATTCGTCAAACTTGTACAAAGCTCATTGAGACACTTATAAGAACTCATGTTGAAAGAAACTTGGTTTAGAGTCCTAGAAACCGCGTTGTTAGATGTTTCATAAGTTCGTCAAACTAGTACAAAGCTCATTGAGACACTTATAAGCACTCATGTTGCATGAAACTAAGTTTAGAGTCATAGAAACCGCGTTGTTAGATGTTTCATAAGTTCGTCACACTTGTACAAAGCTCATTGAAACACTTATAAGCAATCATGTTGCATGAAACTTTGTTTAGAGTCCTAGAAACCGCGTTGTAAGATGTTTCACAAGTTCATCAACAAGTACAAAGCTCATTGAGACACTTATAAGCACTCATGTTGCATGACACTTCGTTTAGAGTCTTAGAAACCGCGTTGTTAGATGTTTCATAAGTTCGTCAAACTTGTACAAAGCTCATTGAGACATTTATAAGCACTCATGTTACATAAAACTAGGTTTAGAGTCTTAGAAACACGTTGTTAGTTGTTTCATATGTTCGTCAAACTTGTACAAAGCTCATTGAGACACTTATAAGCACTCATGTTGCATAAAACTTGGTTTAGATTCCTAGCAACCACATTGTTAGACGTTTCATAAGTTCGTCAAATTAGTACAAAGCTCATTGAGACACTTATAAGCACTCATGTTGCATGAAACTTAGTTTAGAGTCCTAGAAACGGCATTGTTAGATGTTTCATAAGTTCGTCGAACTTGTACAAAGTTCATTGAGACACTTATAAGCACTCATGTTACATGAAACTTGGTTTAGTGTCCTAGAAATGCCTTGTTAGATGTATCATTAATTCGTCAAACTTGTACAAAGCTCATTGAGACACTTATAAGAACTCATGTTGAAAGAAACTTGGTTTAGAGTCCTAGAAACCGCGTTGTTAGATGTTTCATAAGTTCGTCAAACTAGTACAAAGCTCATTGAGACACTTATAAGCACTCATGTTGCATGAAACTAAGTTTAGAGTCATAGAAACCGCGTTGTTAGATGTTTCATAAGTTCGTCACACTTGTACAAAGCTCATTGAAACACTTATAAGCAATCATGTTGCATGAAACTTTGTTTAGAGTCCTAGAAACCGCGTTGTAAGATGTTTCACAAGTTCATCAACAAGTACAAAGCTCATTGAGACACTTATAAGCACTCATGTTGCATGACACTTCGTTTAGAGTCTTAGAAACCGCGTTGTTAGATGTTTCATAAGTTCGTCAAACTTGTACAAAGCTCATTGAGACATTTATAAGCACTCATGTTGCATAAAACTTGGTTTAGAGTCTTAGAAACGCGTTGTTAGATGTTTCATAAGTTCGTCAAACTTGTACAAAGCTCATTGAGACACTTATTAGCACTCATGTTGCATAAAACTTGGTTTAGAGTCCTAGCAACCACATTGTTAGACGTTTCATAAGTTCATCAAACTAGTACAAAGCTCATTGAGACACTTATAAGCACTCATGTTCCATGAAACTTAGTTTAGTTTCCTAGAAACGGCATTGTTAGATGTATCATTAATTCGTCAAACTTGTACAAAGCTCATTGAGACACTTATAAGAACTCATGTTGAAAGAAACTTGGTTTAGAGTCCTAGAAACCGCGTTGTTAGATGTTTCATAAGTTCGTCAAACTAGTACAAAGCTCATTGAGACACTTATAAGCACTCATGTTGCATGAAACTTAGTTTAGACTTCTAGAAACGGTATTGTTAGATGTTTCATAAGTTCGTCACACTTGTACAAAGCTCATTGAGACACTTATAAGCACTCATGTTGCATGAAACTTGGTTTAGAGTCCTAGAAACCGCGTTGTAAGATGTTTCATAATTTTGTCGAACAAGTACAAAGCTCATTGAGACACTTATAAGTACTCATGTTGCATGACACTTCGTTTAGATTCTTAGAAACCGGGTTGTTAGATGTTTCATAAGTTCGTCAAACTTGTACAAAGCTCATTGAGACACTTATAAGCACTCATGTTGCATAAAACTTGGTTTACGAGTCCTAGAAACGCGTTGTTAGATGTTTCATAAGTTTGTCAAACTTTTACAAAGCTCATTGAAACACTTATAAGCACTCATGTTGCATAAAACTTGGTTTAGAGTCCTAGCAACCACATTGTTAGACGTTTCATAAGTTCGTCAAATTTGTACAAAGCTCATTGAGACAATTATAAGCACTCATGTTGCATGAAACTTGGTTTAGAGTACTAGAAACCGCGTTGTAAGATGTTTCATAAGTTCGTTAAACTAGTACAAAGCTCATTGAGAAACTTATAAGCACTCATGTTGCATGAAACTTCGTTTAGAGTCCTAGAAATCGCGTTGTTAGATGTTTCATAAGTTCGTCAAACTTGTACAAAGCTCATTGAGACACTTATAAGCACTCATGTTCCATGAAACTTAGTTTAGAGTCCTAGAAACCGCGTTGTTAGATGTTTCATAAGTTCGTTGAACTTGTACAAAGCTCAGTGAGACACTTATAAGCACTCATATTGCATGAAACTTGGTTTAGAGTCCTATAAACCGCGTTGTTAGATGTTTCATAAGTTCGTCGAACTAGTACAAAGCTCATTGAGACACTTATAAGCACTCATGTTGCATGAAACTTGGTTTAGAACCCTAGAAACGAGTTGTTAGATGTTTCTTAAGTTCGTCAAACTTATACAAAGCTCATTGAGACACTTATAAGCACTCATGTTGCATGAAACTTGGTTTAGAGTCTTAGAAACGAGTTGTTAGTTGTTTCATAAGTTCGTCAAACTAGTACAAATCCCATTGAGACACTTATAAGCACTCATGTTGCATGCCGGTTCGTATAGTGTCTTAGAAACCGCTTTGTTAGATGTTTCATAAGTTCGTCAAACTTGTACAAAGCTCATTGGGACACTTATAAGCACTAATGTTGCATAAAACTTGGTTTAGAGTCCTAGAAACGCGTTGTTAGATGTTTCATAAGTTCGTCAAACTTCTACAAAGCTCATTGAGACACTTATAAGCACTCATGTTGCATAAAAATTGGTTTAGAGTCCTAGAAACCACATTGTTAGACGTTTCATAAGTTCGTCAAACTTGTACAAAGCTGATAGAGACAGTTATAAGCACTCATGTTGCATGAAACTTGGTTTAGAGTCCTAGAAACGAGTTGTTAGATGTTTCATTAGTTCGTCAAACTTGTACAAAGCTCATTGAGACACTTATAAGAACTCATGTTGAAAGAAACTTGGTTTAGAGTCCTAGAAACCGCGTTGTTAGATGTTTCATAAGTTCGTCAAACTAGTACAAAGCTCATTGAGACACTTATAAGCACTCATGTTGCATGAAACTAAGTTTAGAGTCATAGAAACCGCGTTGTTAGATGTTTCATAAGTTCGTCACACTTGTACAAAGCTCATTGAAACACTTATAAGCAATCATGTTGCATGAAACTTTGTTTAGAGTCCTAGAAACCGCGTTGTAAGATGTTTCACAAGTTCATCAACAAGTACAAAGCTCATTGAGACACTTATAAGCACTCATGTTGCATGACACTTCGTTTAGAGTCTTAGAAACCGCGTTGTTAGATGTTTCATAAGTTCGTCAAACTTGTACAAAGCTCATTGAGACATTTATAAGCACTCATGTTGCATAAAACTTGGTTTAGAGTCTTAGAAACGCGTTGTTAGATGTTTCATAAGTTCGTCAAACTTGTACAAAGCTCATTGAGACACTTATTAGCACTCATGTTGCATAAAACTTGGTTTAGAGTCCTAGCAACCACATTGTTAGACGTTTCATAAGTTCATCAAACTAGTACAAAGCTCATTGAGACACTTATAAGCACTCATGTTCCATGAAACTTAGTTTAGTTTCCTAGAAACGGCATTGTTAGATGTATCATTAATTCGTCAAACTTGTACAAAGCTCATTGAGACACTTATAAGAACTCATGTTGAAAGAAACTTGGTTTAGAGTCCTAGAAACCGCGTTGTTAGATGATGTGATCATAGAGCCGAAGCCGGGAACGGACATCGGCATCGACCACGACGGCTTCGACATCGGCATCGATCGCGTCGACACCGAACACAACGGCATCGACCACATCGACATCGGCATCGACCACATCGACATCGGCATCGACCACATCGACATCGGCATCGACCACCTCGACATCGACCATACCGGCGCCCGACCATCGCGGACCGAGGAATCAAAAGGAGCAATTACGCGATCCAAAGCTAGGGAGTTAGCCAAAAACATTCAAACCACGATGATGGAGGAGGATGAAGCAGCCAAGAGCTACTTCAACGTTTTCAGCACGACAATCCGATCAAGACCAAGCTATGAAAGCTAAGCGGACTAGGTGTCTCGCTTGGCACTCTTTTTCCCACCGGGTTTTAACGAGGCCAAGAAGAACACCACGTCGTCCCTTAGTGATCATAGTTTGAAGAGCGTAAGAGACGAGGCGCTTAACACTACTCGTCGTTTTATCCGTTTGCAATTTCCTTTTTATCTTTGTACGCGATTTCCTTTTTGCGGATTTCCTTTTTGCAATTTCCTTTTTGTCTTTGCGCAACCCTAACGAGGAGAAGCAACTTGTGTTTTCCCTATAAAAGGGGTTGCGCCGCACAATGTGTGAGGCGGTCAAAACTTTTACAAAACTCTTCTTTGTTGCGACTCCTCCTTGCTCGGCGAACGGGCACGAATCTCTTCCAAGCTTCACGCTTACAAGAGCTTCTTCTATCCATCAAGCGAGATATCATCCCTTGCTTGAGTCGTTCATATTCCATCCTCACGTTCCTCCCCACCCATCCGCTGCTCCGTTCTTGACTTGTAATCCGCATCCACCTCCGCCCACACTACTCATCCACCGTCGTTCTTGCTTAGCCTTACCCGGAGGAGAGATCCGCCTGGTGGGATCCTATCATCTGGTATCAGAGCCGCCTCTGTACCAAAAGGCTGAGTCGTTCCTTCCCTTTTGTCTTTTCAAAGTATCACAATCTCGAACCTGTTTGTTTGAACCCGTCGTTGTTTGGCATAGGATTGTTGCTAGTATAAACAAGTTATGTGTTGATCTTTGTGTTCTTGATGTTTGTCAACTTGCGGCGGTAGTAATAGGTTTAGATCTTTGAAACCTAATCGCATCTTTCAAAACGTGTTATTGCGATTTCCTTTTTGCTAAAACGCTCGTTTTACTTAAAACATAACGATTTCCTTTTTTCTTTCAAGCCGTGTCCTTGTTTTCCTTTCTTGTTTATCACGCGTGTATCCTTGTGTGTGTGCGGCGTAGAGTTCTATTTGTTGGCTATTTTGTGAACTACTTACGCTAGTTACTTGTACGTGTAACAGGTACCATGGCCCTATCACCGGAGGCGCTCGATGACCTCAAGAAACTTATAGCAGCCCAAGTCACCGAGGCCATGACCCAACTACTTCCCCAACAAATTTCTCAACAGGCTCACCTTGGAACGTGAGAAACAAGCTAGGGAGGCCCCCAGGGCAAACCTCGGATTTCGAGGGTGGGTCAACGCCAACTCCCTCCGATGCCATGCGGATTTGCAAAGGCAAAGGCGTTGCCGGTACATCTAGACTCCGGGCAATCCGCAACCTCCGTCCAACCAACGCAGCCAAAGAGCGAGAGGGTACCACGGCAACGGGAACACGCCGAGCTGAGCGAACCAGAGGACGAGCTCCCGGGCATAGGACACACACTGCCTCACGCCGACCTACCCAAACCATAGCCGGGCAACGCGTCTACATCGGCTCTAGCGATGAGTATTATGGCGTCAACGTCTCGGACCGTAGTAGGCGAAGCCGGAGGCGTGAGAGACGAGACAAAGACGACCCAAGAGACTCGGAGAACCAACAACTGAAGCATATCAAGGCCAAGTTCCCCGCCTTTCTCGGCAAGAATGACCCGGAGGCCTACCTTGACTGGGAACGGAAGATGGAGTCCAGCTTCTTGTGCCACGATACCTACGCCTCCAACAAGGTAAAGATAGCGGTCTCCGAATTCGGTGAGTATGCACTCTGTGGTGGGATCAGCTCGCACTACCCGGAACCGCCATAATGAGCTACCCATCACCACATGGCACCAACTTACTACCCACATGAGAAAAAGGTTTGTGCCCGAGTCATTACCACGGGGAAGTACTAAACAAGCCGAGAAAACTCACCCAAGGGTCCACCACAGTCCGAGACTACTTTCAAGAGATGGAAACTCTCCTTATCCGAGCCGGTCTAGAGGAAGATGAGGAAGTGACCATGGCACGGTTCATCGGTGGACTCGGCCGAGACATTCAGGACAAAGTGGAGCTCCGGACCTATGTTGACCTTGAGGAACTTGTGCACAAGGCCGAACTAGTGGAGACCCGGAACAAGAGAAGATACGCTAAACCTAGCTTCCCCTCCTCCACGCCAAGCAAACCCAAGGACTTTACACCTTCTCGGCCACCTTTCTCTAAGGACATCAAGCCTACCACCACGGTTAAGGAAGAGGTCAAGTATGATCCTAAGAGCGAAGCAACGCCTCCTCCGGCAACGTTAGGTGTTTTAGGTGCCAAGGTATGGGCCACTACTCAAGGGATTGTCCCAATAAGAAGGTATTCATGATTCTGGACAATGGAGAAGTAGTGCCCCAAGAGTCGATTCGACCCGAAGAAGAGGAAGAGGAAGAAGCGCCATTGGGGAGATGCTGGTTGCACGGAGAACCTTGAGCGTACAGAACCAACCGGAGGAACTAGTACAAAGAGACCACCTATTTCACACCCGGTGCATTGTGAAGGGCAAGGTGTGTAGTCTCATCATAGACGGTGGAAGTTGTACTAATGCAGCTAGCGAAACCATGGTTCAGAAATTGAGCATAGAAACCTTGTCCCATCCGCGCCCATACAAAGCCGCAATGGTTGAATGAAAGTGGTGCCTTAACGGTAACTCGCCAAGTCCGATTATCCTTTTCCATTGGCAAGTATGAGGATGAGGTTCTTTGCGATGTGATACCCATGTTGAAGGACCCTAGGAACGGGATCACTCTAATGGTACGGTTTAGGGGATATGAACTCCGGAAAGGAGAACTGGTTGGATTGAAGGGTCGCACAAAGGTTGCGGAAGGCCTTTGATATTCCCGACTTCAAGGATGCTTGATATGACGCACAAGTCCACCACTTGAAGGGTTCTCTCGTCGTTGCTTGATATGACGCACAAGTCCAACGATTTGAGGAAATGTTTACTTGGATATGACTCACCAAGAAACAAGATAAGTTCTTACAAAGAACAAAGAGTGAAACTCTCAAAAAGGTTGATAAAATATTCGATGATCTTATTCCAACAAAAAGATTACATACTTATAGTATTTCTAGTCAAAGACATAAATTGAGGTTGTGGAAAACAATGCATTGAAAAAGAGGTCTTTGACTAATTTTTAAATGTGGCGCGGAAATTATTGTTGACCAAGCAAAGATGACCATTCGGCTGTTTTTTGTCTCTTCGGCTACTTGGTCGATTCGGCTACTTGGTCGAGGTTTGATGCGCCGCGGTTTAGGAGTATCACGCACCCGGTTTGGTAATTATGGTCGGATGAAAGTTCTTCACGGACGACTCGGTCCAAACGTGGCCTAAGTCTCTTGAAAGCTTGAGAAGCTTGGCCTTAGAGAAATCAAGATGATCAAAATGCGAGATTGGATCAAAAGGGTCCGGTCAGTTCATCAACTCGGCCATCAGCACATACGGTCCGGACCAAATGGTTTAGAAGGGAGAAACCTCGGTCGGACTCGGATCCGTTGGTCTTGGAAGATCGAGTTGATCGTCGAGAAAGACTTCCGGTTTGGTCGGCTTGGTTGTTTGGTCGAGAGTTTTGTTGAAGTTTTGATCCGGACGTCCGTGGGTCGATCCGGTACACGGCTCGGCTAGACTCTCGATCATATCGGCCCGCTTCATATCGGTCTGGTTCCCGATCTTCATGTCTGCCTGGTTCCATGCTTGGTTCCTGATCTTCAAGCCGGCTCGGCTCCATGTACTTGGGGCACATCATCCCCTCCTTCTTTAAAAGGATTTGCCCACAAATCCGGATCATCTACATGAAACGGAGAAAGATCGGCAACATTAAAGCTTGAAGAAATGTCATACTTACCTTGTAAATCAAGTTGATAAGCGTTGTCGTTGATCTTCCTAAGGATCCGAAATGGACCATCGACCCTAGGCATGAGTTTTGACTTTCTTTCTTCTGGAAACCGTTCTTTCCGCGAGTGGACCCAAACAAGATCACCTTCCTTGAAAACCACCTCCTTTCTTTTCTTGTCGGCATATTTCTTGTAGCTTTCGGTTCGGGTTTTAATGTTGGCATGGACTCGTTCATGCGCTTCTTGATAGTATCGGCCTTCCTTTTACCATCTGTGCTAACTCTTTCACTTAAAGGCAAAGGTAAAAGATCAAGTGGAGATAAAGGATTAAACCCGTAAACAACCTCAAAAGGAGAGAATTTGGTAGCCGAATGCATAGCATGATTATAAGCAAATTCTACATGAGGTAAACATTCTTCCCAAAGCCTAAGATTATTTTTAACCAATGATCTAAGTAGTGCGGATAAGGTTCGATTCACAACCTCGGTTTGACCATCGGTTTTGAGGATGACAAGTTGTTGAAAACATCAATCTCGTTCCTAACTTAGACCATAAGGTTTTCCAAAAATAGCTAAGGAACTTAGCATCACGATCGAAACAATGGTCCTAGGCATTCCATGCAACCTAACTATTTCTCTAAAGAATAAATCGGCAACTTGAACGGCATCATCGGTTTATGGCATGGAATGAAATGAGCCATTTTCGAAAATCTATCTACAACCACAAAGATAGAGTCTCGGCCAGCTTTTGATCTAGGCAAACCAAGTACAAAATCCATAGAAATGTCTACCCATGGATGAGAAGGAATAGGTAGGGCCGAGTACAAACCGTGATTTGATGCTTTAGTCTTTGATTTCTTACAAACCACACAACGGTCACAAATCCTTTCCACATCCTTTTTCAAGCTTGGCCAATAGAAATGATCGTAAACGGCCTTGTAGGTTTTCTTTATTCCAAAGTGTCCCATGAGTCCTCCGCCATGAGCTTCCCTAAGAAACAACTCCCTCAAAGAACATTGGGGCACACACAAACGGTTATCAAAGAATAAAAATCCAGCATTTTGAAAATATTTTCCATAAGCCGTTTTGGAACATTTTTGAACAATCTCCTTGAAATCGGGATCGGTTGCATACAAGTCTTTGATAAATTCAAAACCAAGCGGTTTAGTTTCAAGGGCTGAAAGAAGAGTATACCTCCGAGACAAGGCATCAGCCACAACGTTTTCCTTTCCTTGCTTGTACTTTATGACATACGGAAATGTCTCAATGAACTCTACCCAACGGGCATGCCTTTTGTTCAACTTTTGCTGACCTTTGAGATGTTTTAGAGATTGGTGGTCGGTGTGGATGATGAACTCCTTCGGCCAAAGATAATGTTGCCACGTTTGAAGAGCTCTCACCAAAGCATACAACTCTTGGTCATAAGTGGGATAGTTAAGCGTGGCTCCTCCAAGCTTTTCACTGAAGTAGGCAATGGGCTTCTTTTCCTGCATCAAAACAGCACCAATACCCACGCTGAGGCATCACATTCAATCTCAAAAGCCTTAGAAAAATCAGGAAGTACAAGTAAAGGGGCTTGGGTCAACTTCCCTTTGAGAATCTGGAATGCCTCTTCTTGATCTTGTTCCCATTTGAATCCGACATTCTTCTTGATTACTTCAGTCAATGGGGCGGCAATGGTACTGAAGTTTGGAACAAACCGCCTATAGAATCCAGCAAGTCCATGGAAACTTCTTACTTCACTCACGGTTGTTGGACTTGGCCAGTCACGGATGGCCTTGACCTTTTCCTCGTCCACCCTAAGTCCGTC
This sequence comes from Cochlearia excelsa, assembly GCA_963556525.1. Classification (NCBI taxonomy): domain Eukaryota; kingdom Viridiplantae; phylum Streptophyta; class Magnoliopsida; order Brassicales; family Brassicaceae; genus Cochlearia; species Cochlearia excelsa. The sequence continues at coordinate 27,729,736 of OY748327.1, read as the reverse complement.
GATACCTACAACAAAACCTAAGAACACCACGTGATCTGTTCCAAAAGAGCATTTACCAAGATTTGCAAAGAGTCTCTCTTTTCTAAGAATTTCAAGAACGAAATTCAAGTGCTTCCTATGATCGTCAAGGTTTTTGCTATAGATAAGAATGTCATCAAAATAAACTACAACAAAATGACCTATAAAAGATCTCAAGACGTGATTCATCAACCGCATGAAAGTACTAGGTGCATTAGTAAGCCCAAATGGCATAACAAGCCATTCATACAATCCTAGTTTGGTTTTAAATGCCGTTTTCCATTCATCACCCTCTTTCATCCTTATTTGATGGTAACCACTTTTCAAATCTATTTTAGAGAAAATACATGAACCATGCAACTCATCTAACATGTCGTCTAGTCTAGGAATGGGATGCCTATACTTTACCGTGATGTTGTTGATGGCGCGGCAGTCCACACACATGCGCCAAGTCCCATCCCTTTTTGGGCACAAGTAGCACGGGCACGGCACAAGGACCGAGGCTTTCACGGATATAGCCTTTCTCAAGAAGGTCTCCGATCTGTTTTTGTAGCTCCTTGGTCTCCACCGGATTGGTACGGTAGGCTGGCCGGTTCGGCAAAGATGCGCCCGGAACAAAATCTATCTGATGCTCAATGCCTCGTATTGGTGGCAATCCCTTAGGATTCTCATCTGGAAAGACATCGAAAAATTCTGCAAAATATCTAAAAGTTCACTCGGAACCTCCGGTGCAAGGTCAGAAGATGAAGCCATCAAAGATTCCTTATACACGAGTAAAAGAAATGGCTTTTGAGAGTAAAGAGATTTCCTGACCTGGTTTTCTTTGATGAAGAAATTGGAGTTTCTTTTAGACGACTCGGTTCAGTGACTTGGTCTCTTTGTCCCGGTTCTTTTGAGCTGGACCTGGTCTTGGTGAACCTCCGAAGGTGTTAACGGTACCGGTGTGATCTTTTTCCCTTTATGGTCAAAGGAGTGCCGGTTGGTGAAACCATCATGGACAGCCTTCTTATCAAATTGCCACGGACGTCCCAAAAGGATATGGCGGGCGTCCATGGGCGGAAACATTGCGGACGACCTCATCCTCATATCGTCCAATGGTAAGAGGGATTGTGACCTGTTCCTTGACGTATTGTTCTCCGGTCTCATTGAGCCATTCCAACTTTGAAAGGATGAGAAAGAGGCCGAGTGACAAGCCCAAGTTTCTTTACAAGGATGTCACTAGCCACGTTAGTGCAACTACCTCCATCAATGATCAAAGAACAAACTTTTTCAGAAATTAAACAACGAGAGTGAAAGAGATTCTCCCTTTGTTCTTTGTCGTTGGTTTTGGGTTGTACGCTTAATGCTCTTCGAGTAACAAGAAGTGGTCCGTGATGGGGATAATCAAAAGCGTCTTCTTCCTCATCAAAGATAGGACCCAAGTCTTCCTTACTTTCTTCTTCCTCCTCGGATTCGATGTCACCATTCTCCATGAGAATCATCACACGTTGGTTTGGGCAATCCTTGGCATAGTGTCCTAGGCCCCGACATTTGAAACACCTAATGTCTCTTGCTCGGCCGGAAGTCTCTATCGCCTTTCCTTTGTCAAAACGAGCAAGAGCATCGGTTTTAAAAGCGTTATTTGTTGTGGTAGACGACTTACCCTTGTCTTGATAGCTTGGTTTAGGAGTAAAGGCCGGTTTGGGAGTAAAGGCCGGTTTTGAGTAGCCTTTTCTTTTGACTTGTTGTTCGATCAAGATGGCTTTGTGTAGCATCTGCTCAATAGTAACATACTCTTGAAGCTCCATTCGATCTTGGATGTCACGGTTGAGTCCTGAAAGAAATCGTGCCATAGTGGCTTCCAATGGCTCTTCTACATCCGCTTTGATCATCAAGACTTCCATCTCTTGGTAGTAGTCTTCCACGGACTTGGTGCCTTGAAGCAAACGCCTTAGCTTCTGGTGTAGTTCACGGTGGTAGTGAGTAGGAACAAATCGCTTCCTCATTAGCATGGAAAGCTCGGCCCATGTCTCAATTGGTCTCTCACCTGTTCTCCTCCTATGAGTCACAACTTGATCATACCAGTTAATAGCATAGCCCGTGAATTCAGTGGCGGCCAATCTAACCTTTTTAATTTCAGACAAGTTTTGGCAATCAAAAACCAATTCAATTTTCTTTCCCACTCTAGGAAGGCATCCGGATCGTTTTTACCACTAAAAGTTGGGATTTTCAATTTTAATCCTCCTAGGTGATTAGTGATGTTATCGTTCCTAGCAAATGGATTGAACTCACCTTGCTCTCGGTTTCGTTGACCTCTCCTAGGCCGGTTGGTCGATCGGTCTTCATCCTCTTGGACGTCTTCCTCGTTGATCTCATCGTTGGACCGGTAGCGCCTACTTGGTCGACCTCGTCTTGCTTCGGTCCGGACAGGAGTTTGTCGGCTGGTTTGAATCTCATCAAGTCGCTGGTGAATCTGTTCTAAACCTGCATTCATCATGTTAGCCATAGAATCATTCAAAGCACGCATTTGAAAGTTAGATAATCCATGGTTAGAGTTTTCCGGTCGGTTTCTTTCTTCGTCACTACTCATGGTTCTGAAATTTCTTAAAACAACAAACGTTAGATAAAAATTTCTCACTCTCTCTAGTGTTTGATCCTCGCCCACTCAAGTGTTTCCCTCGGATTTTTGGTGATCTCACAAACGAGTTTCCACTCAAGGTTCTAAGAGGAACGAGTCTAAGAATCCCAATGGACAAGTCTAAGCAAACAAAAGAGAATTTTTTTAAAGATAGAAAGATAAGAGATTTTAGTGTTTTGAAATCCGTTTTAACCACCTCAAAGGCTGGATTTCTCCTCAGCCAGCAGGCTTTCTCTTCCACCACCAATCCGTCAATATGACTTTGAAACTTTTTCTTTTCTTTTCTTTTGTTTTCTTTTTTTTTTTTTTTTTTTTTTTTTTTTTTTTTTAAACGGATGGTAATGAGGGGCCCGGATTTAAGATAGGTAGAAAAAGAAGTGTTTAAAAGAAGATGAGAAGATGAGAAGATGAAATGAATAAGAAAATACCAAAAGAGTGGCTCTGATACCACTTGAAGGACCCTAGGAACGGGATCACTCTAATGGTACGGTTTAGGGGATATGAACTCGGAAAGGAGAGCGGTTGGATTGAAGGGTCGCACAAAGGTTGCGGAAGGCCTTTGATATTCCCGACTTCAAGGATGCTTGATATGACGCACAAGTCCACCACTTGAAGGGTTCTCTCGTCGTTGCTTGATATGACGCACAAGTCCAACGATTTGAGGAAATGTTTACTTGGATATGACTCACCAAGAAACAAGAGAAGTTCTTACAAAGAACAAAGAGTGAAACTCTCAAAAAGGTTGATAAAATATTCGATGATCTTATTCCAACAAAAAGATTACATACTTATAGTATTTCTAGTCAAAGACATAAATTGAGGTTGTGGAAAACAATGCATTGAAAAAGAGGTCTTTGACTAATTTTTAAATGTGGCGCGGAAATTATTGTTGACCAAGCAAAGATGACCATTCGGCTGTTTTTTGTCTCTTCGGCTACTTGGTCGATTCGGCTACTTGGTCGAGGTTTGATGCGCCGCGGTTTAGGAGTATCACGCACCCGGTTTGGTAATTATGGTCGGATGAAAGTTCTTCACGGATCGACTCGGTCCAAACGTGGCCTAAGTCTCTTGAAAGCTTGAGAAGCTTGGCCTTAGAGAAATCAAGATGATCAAAATGCGAGATTGGATCAAAGGGTCCGGTCAGTTCATCAACTCGGCCATCAGCACATACGGTCCGGACCAAATGGTTTAGAAGGGAGAAACCTCGGTCGGACTCGGATCCGTTGGTCTTGGAAGATCGAGTTGATCGTCGAGAAAGACTTCCGAGTTTGGTCGGCTTGGTTGTTTGGTCGAGAGTTTTGTTGAAGTTTTGATCCGGACGTCCGTGGGTCGATCCGGTACACGGCTCGGCTAGACTCTCGATCATATCGGCCCGCTTCATATCGGTCGGTTCCCGATCTTCATGTCTGCCTGGTTCCATGCTTGGTTCCTGATCTTCAAGCCGGCTCGGCTCCATGTACTGGGGCACATCACATGTGCTCCAGCCACATACTGTTGGGTAGACCGTGGCAATCCGACCGTAGAGTATTCCATGACGGTTACACCAACAAGCACTCCTTTGAGTTCAAGGGCCGGAAAATCATCCTTGCTCCCCTCACGCCAAGTGAAGTGTACCAAGATCAGCTCTATCTCAAGCTCAAGGAGGAGAAAGAGCATGCACCCACGCCAACCGCCAACCTTTACATCAACCAAAAAGAAGTTTCTCGGATCCTCACTTTAAATACGTCTATCTTGTTGTTTATATATAAGGAGAGCCTTGTTAGTACTAACCCTCCACAGGATCTTCCTAGTGATTTTGCCCAGTTGTTGCGGGACTATAGTGACGTTTTTCCTCGGGAGATACCACCTGGCTTGCCACCGATCCGAGGCATTGAGCACCAAATTGACCTAGTCCCTGGCTCGGCGCTTCCAAACCGACCCGCCTATAGGACTAATCCGGTGGAGACCAAGGAACTACAGAAACAAGTTGAGGAACTAATGAGCAAAGGCCATATCCGAGAAAGCATGAGTCCATGTGCGGTGCCCGTGCTGCTTGTGCCCAAGAAGGACGGATCATGGCGCATGTGTGTTGACTGCCGAGCCATCAACAACATCACGGTGAAGTATCGCCACCCTATTCCTAGATTAGATGACATGTTAGACGAATTGTGTGGTTCTAACGTGTTCTCTAAGATTGATCTTAAGAGTGGTTACCATCAGATTAGGATGAAGGAGGGTGACGAGTGGAAAACGGCATTCAAAACCAAACAAGGACTATATGAGTGGCTTGTTATGCCCTTCGGCCTTACTAATGCGCCTAGCACTTTTATGAGACTAATGAACCATGTTTTGAGGTCTTTTATAGGTGTCTTCGTGGTGGTGTATTTCGATGATATCTTAATCTTCAGCCGGAGCCTAGACGAGCACATTGCCCATGTCCGAGCCGTACTTGACGTCCTAAGGAAGGAGAACCTTTTTGCTAACATTGATAAGTGTACTTTTTGCACTAAAGAAATTGTTTTCCTAGGTTTTGTTGTGAGTACAGAAGGAGTTAGGGTCGATGAAGGGAAGGTCAAGGCAATCAAAGAATGGCCCACACCTACCACCGTAGGAGAAGTCCGGAGCTTCCATGGATTAGCCGGCTTCTATAGGCGCTTCGTCAAAGACTTTAGTACCATTGCGGCCCCTTTAACCGAAGTCATCAAGAAGGACGTTGGCTTCAAGTGGGGAGAGGCACAAGACCAGGCCTTTCAGTGCCTCAAAGAGAAGCTTATCAACTCTCCCTTACTTATGCTTCCTAACTTTTTAAAAACTTTTGAGATTGAGTGCGACGCTTCTGGTGTAGGCATCGGTGCGGTTCTTATGCAGGATAACAAGCCCATTGCTTACTTTAGCGAGAAGTTAGGAGGAGCCACATTGAACTACCCCACCTATGATAAAGAGTTGTATGCGTTGGTGAGGGCTTTACAGACGTGGCAACATTACCTATGGCCCAAGGAATTCGTTATCCACACGGACCATGAGTCTCTTAAACACTTAAAGGGACAACAAAAGTTGAACAAGAGGCATGGTCGCTGGATAGAATTCATTGAGACATTTCCCTACGTCATCAAGTACAAGAAAGGTAAGGACAATGTCGTTGCCGACGCATTGTCCGGAGGTATTCTATAATAGCCGAATTAAGATCCAAACTCATAGGTTTTGAATTGCTCAAAGATTTATATGGTTCGATGCTGATTTTGGAACATATTACTTGAGATGTGCTAAATTTGCCTTTGAGAGTTATTATAGACAGGGACGGCTACTTGTTTTTCCACCATCGGTTGTGCATACCCAGCGGATCGGTGAGAGAGCTGCTTGTCCGAGAAGCTCACGGAGGAGGACTGGCCGGACACTTCGGCGTTATGAAAACACTTGCCAGCCTCCAAGCCTATTTCTATTGGCCGAACATGAAGAAAGATGTAGAGAAAGTATGTTCGAGATGTGCGACATGTAAGCATGCCAAGAGTAAGGTGCAACCTCACGGTTTGTACACTCCCTTACCCATTCCCTCTCACCCTTGGACAGATATTTCGATGGATTTTGTTGTCGGCTTACCTCGAACCAGGAATGGTAGAGATTCTATCTTCGTAGTGGTTGACAGGTTTAGCAAGATGGCACACTTCATAGCTTGTCACAAGACCGATGATGCCGTCAAGGTAGCCAATCTATTCTTCGGAGAAGTGGTGAGACTACATGGGATGCCTAGCGTTATTGTTTCGGATCGGGACACCAAGTTCTTAAGCCATTTTTGGCGAACCTTGTGGGCAAAGCTAGGGACCAAGTTGTCCTTCTCCACCACCTGCCACCCCCAAACCGATGGGCAAACCGAAGTGGTGAACCGTTCGTTATCAACGTTACTTAGAACCTTGGTGAAAAGCAACATCAAGTCTTGGGAGGAATGTCTACCCCACGTGGAGTTCGCTTATAACCACGCTAAGCATTCTACTACTTCCTTTTCTCCTTTTGAATTAGTTTACGGATTCAATCCGATGTCTCCTTTAGATTTAATTGCATTACCTTTGAGTGAGGTATCCAGCCTAGATGGCAAGAGGAAAGCCGAGCAGGTTAAGAAGCTACACGAGAAGGCTAGAGAGAACATAGAGAAGAAGACAAAGCAGACGTCGAGCAAGCCAACAAGGGCCGAAGAAAGGTGGTTTTTGAAGAAGGCGATCTCGTTTGGGTACACACGAGGAAGGAGCGGTTCCCAGCCGAGAGGAAGTCTAAGCTCATGCCAAGGATAGACGGTCCATTCCAAGTCGCTAAACGAATCAACGACAATGCCTATAAAATTGATCTCCGAGGTAAGTATTCCATTTCGGACTCGTTTAATGTTTCTGATTTGTCTCCGTATGTTGCGGATTCGGATTTGAGGACAAATCCTTTTCAAGAGGGAGGGGATGATGTGATCATAGAGCCGAAGCCGGAACGGACATCGGCATCGACCACGACGGCTTCGACATCGGCATCGATCGCGTCGACACCGAACACAACGGCATCGACCACATCGACATCGGCATCGACCACATCGACATCGGCATCGACCACATCGACATCGGCATCGACCACCTCGACATCGACCATACCGGCGCCCGACCATCGCGGACCGAGGAATCAAAAGGAGCAATTACGCGATCCAAAGCTAGGGAGTTAGCCAAAAACATTCAAACCACGATGATGGAGGAGGATGAAGCAGACCAAGAGCTACTTCAACGTTTTCACGACAATCCGATCAAGACCAAGCTATGAAAGCTAAGCGGACTAGGTGTCTCGCTTGGCACTCTTTTTCCCACCGGGTTTTAACGAGGCCAAGAAGAACACCACGTCGTCCCTTAGTGATCATAGTTTGAAGAGCGCGTAAGAGACGAGGCGCTTAACACTACTCGTCGTTTTATCCGTTTGCAATTTCCTTTTTATCTTTGTACGCGATTTCCTTTTTGCGGATTTCCTTTTTGCAATTTCCTTTTTGTCTTTGCGCAACCCTAACGAGGAGAAGCAACTTGTGTTTTCCCTATAAAAGGGGTTGCGCCGCACAATGTGTGAGGCAGTCAAAACTTTTACAAAACTCTTCTTTGTTGCGACTCCTCCTTGCTCGGCGAACGGGCACGAATCTCTTCCAAGCTTCACGCTTACAAGAGCTTCTTCTATCCATCAAGCGAGATATCATCCCTTGCTTGAGTCGTTCATATTCCATCCTCACGTTCCTCCCCACCCATCCGCTGCTCCGTTCTTGACTTGTAATCCGCATCCACCTCCGCCCACACTACTCATCCACCGTCGTTCTTGCTTAGCCTTACCCGGAGGAGAGATCCGCCTGGTGGGATCCTATCATTAGATGTTTCATAAGTTCGTCAAACTAGTACAAAGCTCATTGAGACACTTATAAGCACTCATGTTGCATGAAACTTAGTTTAGACTTCTAGAAACGGTATTGTTAGATGTTTCATAAGTTCGTCACACTTGTACAAAGCTCATTGAGACACTTATAAGCACTCATGTTGCATGAAACTTGGTTTAGAGTCCTAGAAACCGCGTTGTAAGATGTTTCATAATTTTGTCGAACAAGTACAAAGCTCATTGAGACACTTATAAGTACTCATGTTGCATGACACTTCGTTTAGATTCTTAGAAACCGGGTTGTTAGATGTTTCATAAGTTCGTCAAACTTGTACAAAGCTCATTGAGACACTTATAAGCACTCATGTTGCATAAAACTTGGTTTACAAGTCCTAGAAACGCGTTGTTAGATGTTTCATAAGTTTGTCAAACTTTTACAAAGCTCATTGAAACACTTATAAGCACTCATGTTGCATAAAACTTGGTTTAGAGTCCTAGCAACCACATTGTTAGACGTTTCATAAGTTCGTCAAATTTGTACAAAGCTCATTGAGACAATTATAAGCACTCATGTTGCATGAAACTTGGTTTAGAGTACTAGAAACCGCGTTGTAAGATGTTTCATAAGTTCGTTAAACTAGTACAAAGCTCATTGAGAAACTTATAAGCACTCATGTTGCATGAAACTTCGTTTAGAGTCCTAGAAATCGCGTTGTTAGATGTTTCATAAGTTCGTCAAACTTGTACAAAGCTCATTGAGACACTTATAAGCACTCATGTTCCATGAAACTTAGTTTAGAGTCCTAGAAACCGCGTTGTTAGATGTTTCATAAGTTCGTTGAACTTGTACAAAGCTCGTGAGACACTTATAAGCACTCATATTGCATGAAACTTGGTTTAGAGTCCTATAAACCGCGTTGTTAGATGTTTCATAAGTTCGTCGAACTAGTACAAAGCTCATTGAGACACTTATAAGCACTCATGTTGCATGAAACTTGGTTTAGAACCCTAGAAACGAGTTGTTAGATGTTTCTTAAGTTCGTCAAACTTATACAAAGCTCATTGAGACACTTATAAGCACTCATGTTGCATGAAACTTGGTTTAGAGTCTTAGAAACGAGTTGTTAGTTGTTTCATAAGTTCGTCAAACTAGTACAAATCCCATTGAGACACTTATAAGCACTCATGTTGCATGCCGGTTCGTATAGTGTCTTAGAAACCGCTTTGTTAGATGTTTCATAAGTTCGTCAAACTTGTACAAAGCTCATTGGGACACTTATAAGCACTAATGTTGCATAAAACTTGGTTTAGAGTCCTAGAAACGCGTTGTTAGATGTTTCATAAGTTCGTCAAACTTCTACAAAGCTCATTGAGACACTTATAAGCACTCATGTTGCATAAAAATTGGTTTAGAGTCCTAGAAACCACATTGTTAGACGTTTCATAAGTTCGTCAAACTTGTACAAAGCTGATAGAGACAGTTATAAGCACTCATGTTGCATGAAACTTGGTTTAGAGTCCTAGAAACGAGTTGTTAGATGTTTCATTAGTTCGTCAAACTTGTACAAAGCTCATTGAGACACTTATAAGAACTCATGTTGAAAGAGTCCTAAAAACCCGCATTGTAAGATGTTTCACAAGTTAATCAAACTAGTACAAAGCTCATTGAGACACTTATAAGCACTCATGTTGCATGACACTTCGTTTAGAGTCTTAGAAACCGCGTTGTTAGATGTTTCATAAGTTCGTCAAACTTGTACAAATCTCATTGAGACATTTATAAGCACTCATGTTACATAAAACTAGGTTTAGAGTCTTAGAAACACGTTGTTAGTTGTTTCATATGTTCGTCAAACTTGTACAAAGCTCATTGAGACACTTATAAGCACTCATGTTGCATAAAACTTGGTTTAGATTCCTAGCAACCACATTGTTAGACGTTTCATAAGTTCGTCAAATTAGTACAAAGCTCATTGAGACACTTATAAGCACTCATGTTGCATGAAACTTAGTTTAGAGTCCTAGAAACGGCATTGTTAGATGTTTCATAAGTTCGTCGAACTTGTACAAAGTTCATTGAGACACTTATAAGCACTCATGTTACATGAAACTTGGTTTAGTGTCCTAGAAATGCCTTGTTAGATGTATCATTAATTCGTCAAACTTGTACAAAGCTCATTGAGACACTTATAAGAACTCATGTTGAAAGAAACTTGGTTTAGAGTCCTAGAAACCGCGTTGTTAGATGTTTCATAAGTTCGTCAAACTAGTACAAAGCTCATTGAGACACTTATAAGCACTCATGTTGCATGAAACTAAGTTTAGAGTCATAGAAACCGCGTTGTTAGATGTTTCATAAGTTCGTCACACTTGTACAAAGCTCATTGAAACACTTATAAGCAATCATGTTGCATGAAACTTGGTTTAGAGTCCTAGAAACCGCGTTGTAAGATGTTTCACAAGTTCATCAACAAGTACAAAGCTCATTGAGACACTTATAAGCACTCATGTTGCATGACACTTCGTTTAGAGTCTTAGAAACCGCGTTGTTAGATGTTTCATAAGTTCGTCAAACTTGTACAAAGCTCATTGAGACATTTATAAGTACTCATGTTGCATAAAACTTGGTTTAGAGTCTTAGAAACGCGTTGTTAGATGTTTCATAAGTTCGTCAAACTTGTACAAAGCTCATTGAGACACTTATTAGCACTCATGTTGCATAAAACTTGGTTTAGAGTCCTAGCAACCACATTGTTAGACGTTTCATAAGTTCGTCAAACTAGTACAAAGCTCATTGAGACACTTATAAGCACTCATGTTCCATGAAACTTAGTTTAGTTTCCTAGAAACGGCATTGTTAGATGTATCATTAATTCGTCAAACTTGTACAAAGCTCATTGAGACACTTATAAGAACTAATGTTGAAAGAAACTTGGTTTAGAGTCCTAGAAACCGCGTTGTTAGATGTTTCATAAGTTCGTCAAACTAGTACAAAGCTCATTGAGACACTTATAAGCACTCATGTTGCATGAAACTTAGTTTAGACTTCTAGAAACGGTATTGTTAGATGTTTCATAAGTTCGTCACACTTGTACAAAGCTCATTGAGACACTTATAAGCACTCATGTTGCATGAAACTTGGTTTAGAGTCCTAGAAACCGCGTTGTAAGATGTTTCATAATTTTGTCGAACAAGTACAAAGCTCATTGAGACACTTATAAGTACTCATGTTGCATGACACTTCGTTTAGATTCTTAGAAACCGGGTTGTTAGATGTTTCATAAGTTCGTCAAACTTGTACAAAGCACATTGAGACACTTATAAGCACTCATGTTGCATAAAACTTGGTTTAGAGTCCTAGAAACGCGTTGTTAGATGTTTCATAAGTTTGTCAAACTTTTACAAAGCTCATTGAAACACTTATAAGCACTCATGTTGCATAAAACTTGGTTTAGAGTCCTAGCAACCACATTGTTAGACGTTTCATAAGTTCGTCAAATTTGTACAAAGCTCATTGAGACAATTATAAGCACTCATGTTGCATGAAACTTGGTTTAGAGTACTAGAAACCGCGTTGTAAGATGTTTCATAAGTTCGTTAAACTAGTACAAAGCTCATTGAGAAACTTATAAGCACTCATGTTGCATGAAACTTCGTTTAGAGTCCTAGAAACCGCGTTGTTAGATGTTTCATAAGTTCGTCAAACTTGTACAAAGCTCATTGAGACACTTATAAGCACTCATGTTCCATGAAACTTAGTTTAGAGTCCTAGAAACCGCGTTGTTAGTTGTTTCATAAGTTCGTTGAACTTGTACAAAGCTCAGTGAGACACTTATAAGCACTCATATTGCATGAAACTTGGTTTAGAGTCCTATAAACCGCGTTGTTAGATGTTTCATAAGTTCGTCGAACTAGTACAAAGCTCATTGAGACACTTATAAGCACTCATGTTGCATGAAACTTGGTTTAGAACCCTAGAAACGAGTTGTTAGATGTTTCTTAAGTTCGTCAAACTTATACAAAGCTCATTGAGACACTTATAAGCACTCATGTTGCATGAAACTTGGTTTAGAGTCCTAGAAACGAGATGTTAGTTGTTTCATAAGTTCGTCAAACTAGTACAAAGCTCATTGAGACTCTTATAAGCACTCATGTTGCATGCCACTTCGTATAGTGTCTTAGAAACCGCTTTGTTAGATGTTTCATACGTTCGTCAAACTTGTACAAAGCTCATTGAGACACTTATAAGCACTAATGTTGCATAAAACTTGGTTTAGAGTCCTAGAAACGCGTTGTTAGATGTTTCATAAGTTCGTCAAACTTCTACAAAGCTCATTGAGACACTTATAAGCACTCATGTTGCATAAAAATTGGTTTAGAGTCCTAGAAACCACATTGTTAGACGTTTCATAAGTTCGTCAAACTTGTACAAAGCTGATAGAGACAGTTATAAGCACTCATGTTGTATGAAACTTGGTTTAGAGTCCTAGAAACGAGTTGTTAGATGTTTCATTAGTTCGTCAAACTTGTACAAAGCTCATTGAGACACTTATAAGAACTCATGTTGAAAGAGTCCTAAAAACCGCATTGTAAGATGTTTCACAAGTTCATCAAACTAGTACAAAGCTCATTGAGACACTTATAAGCACTCATGTTGCATGACACTTCGTTTAGAGTCTTAGAAACCGCGTTGTTAGATGTTTCATAAGTTCGTCAAACTTGTACAAAGCTCATTGAGACATTTATAAGCACTCATGTTACATAAAACTTGGTTTAGAGTCTTAGAAACACGTTGTTAGTTGTTTCATATGTTCGTCAAACTTGTACAAAGCTCATTGAGACACTTATAAGCACTCATGTTGCATGAAACTTAGTTTAGAGTCCTAGAAACGGCATTGTTAGATGTTTCATAAGTTCGTCGAACTTGTACAAAGTTCATTGAGACACTTATAAGCACTCATGTTACATGAAACTTGGTTTAGTGTCCTAGAAATGCCTTGTTAGATGTATCATTAATTCGTCAAACTTGTACAAAGCTCATTGAGACACTTATAAGAACTCATGTTGAAAGAAACTTGGTTTAGAGTCCTAGAAACCGCGTTGTTAGATGTTTCATAAGTTCGTCAAACTAGTACAAAGGTCATTGAGACACTTATAAGCACTCATGTTGCATGAAACTAAGTTTAGAGTCATAGAAACCGCGTTGTTAGATGTTTCATAAGTTCGTCACACTTGTACAAAGCTCATTGAAACACTTATAAGCAATCATGTTGCATGAAATTTGGTTTAGAGTCCTAGAAACCGCGTTGTAAGATGTTTCATAAGTTCGTCAAACTAGTACAAAGCTCATTGAGACACTTATAAGTACTCTTGTTGCATGACACTTCGTTTAGAGTCTTAGAAACCGCATTGTTAGATGTTTCATAAGTTCGTCAAACTTGTACAAAGCTCATTGAGACACTTATAAGCACTCATGTTGCTAAAACTTGGTTTAGAGTCCTAAAAACGCGTTGTTAGATGTTTCATAAGTTCGTCAAACTTGTATAAAGTTCATTGAAACACTTATAAGCACTCATGTTGCATAAAACTTGTTTTAGAGTCCTAGCAACCACATTGTTAGACGTTTCATAAGTTCGTCAAACTTGTACAAAGCTGATTGAGAAACTTAGAAGCACTCATGTTGCATGAAACTTGGTTTAGAGTCCTAGAAACGCGTTGTTAGATGTTTCATTAGTTCGTCAAACTTGTACAAAGCTCATTGAGACACTTATAAGAACTCATGTTGAAAGAAACTTGGTTTAGAGTCCTAGAAACCGCGTTGTTAGATGTTTCATAAGTTCGTCAAACTAGTACAAAGGTCATTGAGACCTTTGTAAGCACTCATGTTGCATGAAACTTAGTTTAGACTCCTAGAAACGGCATTGTTAGATGTTTCATAAGTTCGTCACACTTGTACAAAGCTCATTGAGACACTTATAAGCACTCATGTTGCATGAAACTTGGTTTAGAGTCCTAGAAGATCAGAAGATCTTAGGGATTATTCAAGGATCTCTTGATCCGGCTATCCTTGAGGCTTACTCCTACTGTGAAAGCTCCAAAGACTTATGGGACACGCTTCAAACGGTATATGGCAACATATCCAATCTTAGCCGGGTCTATGAGGTGAAGAAGGCGATAAATGATTTTAATCAAGAAGACATGTAATTCACCAAGCATTTTGGAAGGTTTAGGAGCTTGTGGGCGAGCTGGAAATGTTGCGGCCAAGTACCATTGATCCAAAAGTTCTTAATGAAAGGAGAGAGCAAGACAAGGTCTTTGGCTTGTTGCTCACGCTGAATGGTAGCTACAAGGATGTGATCAAGCATCTTTTGAGATCTTACAAGCTTCCCAATCTTGAAGAAGTGTGTGCTCAACTCGCAAAGAGAGCAAGGATCCATATAACTCTTTGGCAACAAGAAGGAGCTGGTCACCGCCAATAAGGTTGCCTACAAGCCAACCACCAAGTCATATGAAGACAGGAGGAGTCTGTTGTGTGATCACTGCAAGAAGAAGGGGCATTCCAAGGAGAAATGGTGGATCCTGAATCCACACCTCAAGCCGTCCAAGTTCAAAGATGCAAAGGCCAACTTCTCCAACGATGATGCAACCGATCCAAGCAGCTCCAGCACAATGAGTCTCAAGGATAAGGAGGATGAATCCACATCTATGGTGCCTTACACGGATGAGTATGTGAGGAAGTCTGATCTAGATGCACTCATTAAAGCCCTTAAGGGCTCTGGTATTGACTCATTTTACTCCCTTAGTGCTCATAACATTGAAAAACCTATTAGGCCTATTATTATTGATTCATGAGCATCTCATCACATGATTAGCAACAAGAACCTGATTAGTACTGTTAAGCCTGCTCTAGGAAATGTTATCATTGCTAATGGTAGTAGGATTCCTGTAAAAGGTCTAGGTAGTCTTAGAGTGTTTAATAGAGAATTCCAAGCTTTATATAACTCATGTTGCATGACACTTCGTTTAGAGTCTTAGAAACTGCTTTGTTAGATGTTTCATAAGTTCGTCAAACTTGTACAAAGCTCATTAGGACACTTATAAGCACTCATGTTGCATAAAACTTGGTTTAGAGTCCTAGAAACGCATTGTTAGATGTTTCATAAGTTCGTCAAACTTCTACAAAGCTCATTGAGAAACTTATAAGCACTTATGTTGCATGAAACTTGGTTTAGAGTACTAGAAACCGCGTTGTAAGATGTTTCATAAGTTCGTCAAACTAGTACAAAGCTCATTGAGACACTTATAAGAACTCATGTTGCATGACACTTCGTTTAGAGTCTTAGAAACAGCGTTTTAGATGTTTCATAAGTTCGTCAAACTTGTACAAAGCTCACCGAGACACTTATAAGCACTCATGTTGCATGACACTTCGTTTAGAGTCTTAGAAACCGCGTTGTTAGATGTTTCATAAGTTCGTCAAACTTGTACGAAGCTCATTGAGACACTTATAATCACTCATATTGCATAAAACTTGGTTTAGAGTACTAGAAACGCATTGTTAGATGTTTCATAAGTTTGTCAAACTTGTACAAAGCTCATTGAGACACTTATAAGCACTCATGTTGCATAAAACCTTGTTTAGAGTCTTAGCAACCACATTGTTAGACGTTTCATAAGTTCGTCAAACTTGTACAAAGCTCATTGAGACACTTATAAGCACTCATGTTGCATGAAACTTAGTTTAGAGTCCTAGAAACCGCGTTGTTAGATGTTTCATAAGTTCGTAGAACTTGTACAAAGCTCATTGAAACACTTATAAGAACTCATGTTGCATGACACTTCGTTTAGAGTCTTAGAAACTGTGTTTTAGATGTTTCATAAGTTCGTCAAACTTGTACAAAGCTCACTGAGACACTAATAAGCACTCATGTTGCATGAAACTTGGTTTAGAGTCCTAGAAACAGCCTTGTTAGATGTTTCATAAGTTCGTAGAACTTGTACAAAGCTCATTGAGACACTTATAAGAACTCATGTTGCATTACACTTCGTTTAGAATCTTAGAAACCGCGTTTTAGATGTTTCATAAGTTCGTCAAACGTGTACAAAGCTCACTGAGACACTTATAAGCACTCATGTTGCATGAAACTTGGTTTAGAGTCCTAGAAACCGCGTTGTTAGATGTTTCATAAGTTCGTCGAACTAGTAAAAAGCTCATTGAGACACTTATAAGCACTCATGTTGCATGAAACTTGGTTTAGAGTCCGAGAAACGAGTTGTTAGATGTTTCATAAGTTCGTCAAACTTGTACAAAGCTCATTGAGACACTTATAAGAACTCATGTTGCATGAAACTTGGTTTAGAGTCCGAGAAACGAGTTGTTAGATGTTTCATAAGTTCGTCAAACTTGTACAAAGCTCATTGAGACACTTATAAGCACTCATGTTGCATAAAACTTGGTTTAGAGTCTTAGAAACGCGTTGTTAGATATTTCATAAGTTCGTCAAACTTGTACAAAGCTCACTGAAACACTTATAAGCACTCATGTTGCATAAAACTTGGTTTAGAGTCCTAGCAACCACATTGTTAGACGTTTCATAAGTTCGTCAAATTTGTACAAAGTTCATTGAGACACTTATAAGCACTCATGTTGCATGAAACTTAGTTTAGAGTCCTAGAAACCGCGTTGTTAGATGTTTCATAAGTTCGTAGAACTTGTACAAAGCTCATTGAGACACTTATAAGCACTCATGTTGCATGAAACTTGGTTTAGAGTACTAGAAACCGCGTTGTAAGATGTTTCATAATTTCGTCAAACTAGTACAAAGCTCATTGAGACACTTATAAGCACTCATGTTGCATGACACTTCGTTTAGAGTCTTAGAAACCGCTTTTTTAGATGTTTCATAAGTTCGTCAAACTTGTACAAAGCTCATTGAGACACTTATAAGCACTAATGTTGCATAAAACTTGTTTTAGAGTCCTAGAAACGCGTTGTTAGATGTTTCATAAGTTCGTCAAACTTGTACAAAGCTCACCGAGACACTTATAAGCACTCATGTTGCATGACACTTCGTTTAGAGTCTTAGAAACCGCGTTGTTAGATGTTTCATAAGTTCGTCAAACTTGTACGAAGCTCATTGAGACACTTATAATCACTCATATTGCATAAAACTTGGTTTAGAGTACTAGAAACGCATTGTTAGATGTTTCATAAGTTTGTCAAACTTGTACAAAGCTCATTGAGACACTTATAAGCACTCATGTTGCATAAAACCTTGTTTAGAGTCTTAGCAACCACATTGTTAGACGTTTCATAAGTTCGTCAAACTTGTACAAAGCTCATTGAGACACTTATAAGCACTCATGTTGCATGAAACTTGGTTTAGAGTCCTAGAAACCGCGTTGTTAGATGTTTCATAAGTTCGTAGAACTTGTACAAAGCTCATTGAGACACTTATAAGAACTCATGTTGCATGAAACTTGGTTTAGAGTCCTTGAAACCGCGTTGTTAGATGTTTCATAAGTTCGTCGAACTAGTACAAAGCTCATTGAGACACTTATAAGCACTCATGTTGCATGAAACTTGGTTTAGATTCCTAGAAACGAGTTGTTAGATGTTTCATAAGTTCGTCAAACTTGTACAAAGCTCATTGAGACACTTATAAGCACTCATGTTGCATAAAACTTGGTTTAGAGTCTTAGAAACGCGTTGGTAGATGTTTCATAAGTTCGTCAAACTTGTACAAAGCTCACCGAGACACTTATAAGCACTCATGTTGCATGACACTTCGTTTAGAGTCTTAGAAACCACGTTGTTAGATGTTTCATAAGTTCGTCAAACTTGTACGAAGCTCATTGAGACACTTATAATCACTCATATTGCATAAAACTTGGTTTAGAGTACTAGAAACGCATTGTTAGATGTTTCATAAGTTCGTCAAACTTGTACAAAGCTCATTGAGACACTTATAAGCACTCATGTTGCATGAAACTTGGTTTAGAGTCCTAGAAACCGCGTTGTTAGATGTTTCACAAGTTCGTCAAACTAGTACAAAGCTCATTGAGACACTTATAAGCACTCATGTTCCATGAAACTTAGTTTAGAGTCCTAGAAACCGCGTTGTTAGATGTTTCATAAGTTCGTTGAACTTGTACAAAGCTCATTGAGACACTTATAAGCACTCATGTTGCATGAAACTTGGTTTAGAGTCCTTGAAACCGCGTTGTTAGATGTTTCATAAGTTCGTCGAACTAGTACAAAGCTCATTGAGACACTTATAAGCACTCATGTTGCATGAAACTTGGTTTAGAGTCCTAGAAACGAGTTGTTAGATGTTTCATAAGTTCGTCAAACTTGTACAAAGCTCATTGAGACACTTATAAGCACTCATGTTGCATAAAACTTGGTTTAGAGTCCTAGAAACGCGTTGGTGGATGTTTCATAAGTTCGTCAAACTTGTACAAAGCTCATTGAGACACTTATAAGCACTCATGTTGCATAAAACTTGGTTTAGAGTCCTAGCAACCACATTGTTAGACGTTTCATAAGTTCGTCAAACTTGTACAAAGCTCATTGAGACACTTATAAGCACTCATGTTGCATGAAACTTAGTTTAGAGTCCTAGAAACCGCATTGTTAGACATTTCATAAGTTCGTAGAACTTGTACAAAGCTCATTGAGACACTTATAAACACTCATGTTGCATGAAACTTGGTTTAGAGTTCTAGAAACCATGTTGTTAGATGTTTCATAATTTGTCAAATTAGTACAAAGCTCATTGAGACACTTATAAGAACTCATGTTGCATGACACTTCGTTTAGAGTCTTAGAAACCGCGTTTTAGATGTTTCATAAGTTCGTCAAACTTGTACAAAGCTCACCGAGACACTTATAAGCACTCATGTTGCATGACACTTCGTTTAGAGTCTTAGAAACCACGTTGTTAGATGTTTCATAAGTTCGTCAAACTTGTACGAAGCTCATTGAGACACTTTTAATCACTCATATTGCATAAAACTTGGTTTAGAGTACTAGAAACGCATTGTTAGATGTTTCATAAGTTCGTCAAACTTGTACAAACCTCATTGAGACACTTATAAGCACTCATGTTGCATGAAACTTGGTTTAGAGTCCTAAAAACCGCGTTGTTAGATGTTTCACAAGTTCGTCAAACCAATACAAAGCTCATTGAGACACTTATAAGCACTCATGTTCCATGAAACTTAGTTTAGAGTCCTAGAAACCGCGTTGTTAGATGTTTCATAAGTTCGTTGAACTTGTACAAAGCTCATTGAGACACTTATAAGCACTCATGTTGCATGAAACTTGGTTTAGAGTCCTTGAAACCGCGTTGTTAGATGTTTCATAAGTTCGTCGAACTAGTACAAAGCTCATTGAGACACTTATAAGCACTCATGTTGCATGAAACTTGGTTTAGAGTCCTAGAAACGAGTTGTAAGATGTTTCATAAGTTCGTCAAACTTGTACAAAGCTCATTGAGACACTTATAAGCACTCATGTTGCATAAAACTTGGTTTAGACTCCTAGAAACGCGTTGGTAGATGTTTCATAAGTTCGTCAAACTTGTACAAAGCTCATTGAGACACTTATAAGCACTCATGTTGCATAAAACTTGGTTTAGATTCCTAGCAACCACATTGTTAGACGTTTCATAAGTTCGTCAAACTTGTACAAAGCTCATTGAGACACTTATAAGCACTCATGTTGCATGAAACTTAGTTTAGAGTCCTAGAAACCGCGTTGTTAGATGTTTCATAAGTTCGTAGAACTTGTACAAAGCTCATTGAGACACTTATAAACACTCATGTTGCATGAAACTAGGTTTAGAGTTCTAGAAACCGTGTTATTAGATGTTTCATAATTTGTCAAACTTGTACAAAGCTCATTGAGACACTTATAAGAACTCATGTTGAATGACACTTCGTTTAGAGTCTTAGAAACAGTGTTTTAGATGTTTCATAAGTTCGTCAAATTTGTACAAAACTCATTGAGACCCTTATAAGCACTCATGTTGCATGAAACTTAGTTTAGAGTCCTAGAAACCGCGTTGTTAGATGTTTCATAAGTTCGTCAAACTAGTACAAAGCTCATTGAGAAACTTATAAGCACTCATGTTGCATGAAACTTGGTTTAGAGTCCTAGAAACGCGTTATTAGATGTTTCATTAGTTCGTCAAACTTGAACAAAGCTCATTGAGACACTTATAAGAACTCATGTTGAAAGAAACTTAGTTTAGAGTCATACAAACCGCATTGTTAGATGTTTCATAAGTTCGACAAACTAGTAGAAAGCTCATTAATACAATTATAAGAACTCATGTTGCATGAAACTTGGTTTAGAGTTCTAGAGACGAGTTATTAGATTTTTCATAAGTTCGTCAAACTTGTACAAAGCTTATTGAGACACTTATAAGCACTCATGTTGCATAAAACTTGGTTTAGAGTCCTTGAAACGCGTTGTTAGATGTTTCATAAGTTCGTCAAACTTCTACAAAGCTCATTGAGACACTTATAAGCACTCATGTTGCATGAAAATTGGTTTAGAGTACTAGAAACCAAGTTGTAAGATGTTTCATAAGTTCTTCAAACTAGTACAAAGCTCATTGAGACACTTATAAGAACTCATGTTGCATGACACTTCGTTTAGAGTCTTAGAAACCGCGTTTTAGATGTTTCATAAGTTCGTCAAACTTGTACAAAGCTCACTGATACACTTATAAGCACTTATGTTGCATGACACTTCGTTTAGAGTCTTAGAAACTGTTGGTGTTCGAATTAATACATGGGCCCATTAACGACGTAGGCCGAGGCCCAGCGTGAATTTAAGTCTGCATCCCTAAAGGGGGCCTAAAGCGGATGGGCCGAAGAGGGCCCATATTCGACTACTATCAGTTCGACAGGAAGACGGGGGGAGGTGAGCAGACTTCGACGGTTAAAGAGATCGATGACGACATAACGGCTGCTTTAAATGTATTTAATTCGTGTTAATGATCCGAGACTTAAATGTCTCAATTTGTAAATCATAGTATAAATAGAGGAAGAAAGCAAGGGAAAAAGACATGTCTAATTCCCAAGAAAGAGCCTATATCTTCTTATATCAATAAAATTCTCTTATACTAAGTTTTTAGCCTTCGTTTTCTTTTGCTAATTTGATCTATTAAGCCTCCAATTCCCAGTTCTTATCCCATACAAATCGTCGTACCCACTATTTGGCGCTAGAAGGAGGGGGCATTGATAGATCACCTTTAGTTAGTAACAGAAGAAAAACAAGCCATTTCTCATGGATGTCACCGACTCTCAAAACGTCTCATCTGTCGACTTCGCCCAATTGCTCACTGACCTCCAGAAGGTAATCACCGAGCAACAGAAGGCGACCTCTACCCTAGCCGAGCGCTTCGACAAGATAGAAGGCGTGCTTACCAATCTCCAGCCTCCCAACGAGCAGAACACCGTTGGCACCCCCACTCGGCTGGCAACGGCGAATGACGGACGAAACTCTGAGGAGCCAACGCCGACTTCTGCGGCCCGCACCGAAGCCTTGCGCGGAGCGGACCTAGCTGGGAAGGATTTCGAGGAGATTCGAACCGAGATCCGGGGAATAAACTCAAAAATCCACGAAGCAATAAGCTCCGCTCCAGAAATCAACCGAGTTATTGAAGAAACCAGGCGAACCCCGTTTACACGGAGGATCGCATCGCTGCGCGTCCGCGATACAAGAAAGATCAAACTTCCGTCCTATGACGGAGTCGGAGATCCCAAGACACACCTCACCGCCTTCCGCATCGCCGCTGGTCGGGTGCAGTTCGAGGAGCACGAGCAAGACGACGGCCTTTGTAGGCTGTTCGCCGAGAACCTCTCCGGCCCGTCCTTAGTCTGGTTCACCCACCTCGAACCCGGATCGATCGATAGCTTCACCGACTTCACCACCGCTTTCATCAAACAATACTCTATTTTCATAGACCAGGGACTCTCCGACGGTGACCTGTGGAACCACGTTCAGGAGCAGGCCGAGCCTCTGAGAAAGTACATAACCAAGTTCAAGGAAATTCTGTCCGATTACCCGGATCACCGATTCCACGGCGATCTCCCGCCTCAAACACGGTCTCTCGGCACGAGTCGCGCTTCCGCGAGGAGATCGTGATCAACAAGCCCACCAAGTATCCACGATGCACTTCACCGAGCCACGACTGGATGGAGCTCGAGGAAGACAAGCTCGCGATAAGCAAGAAATACCGACCGCCTCCTAAGACCACTCCCCAGAGTCCGTCTAAGAAACCCGACAATCGCCGAGCCAGCGGAAGTTCGCAAACCTTCGCCGTGGGCAGAGACTCCGGGGGAAAGCGAAGCGGTTCGCTGCCAAGCAACAAATGGGTCCGAGACAAGGATGCTTTTTGCGAGCTCCACGGTGTAAAAGGCCACGACACCAGGGATTGCTACCGTTTGAAAACCATCCTCATGGAGAAATGGTCCGCCGGCGACCTCGCTGATTTCGATCTCGAAACAATCGCTCAGGCCGAGAGAAGCAGACTTTCCTCCGTCGGAGTCGGTGGCGCATCGCCCAAAAGAGTCGAAGCCGACAACGAGAACGAAGAAGCTCCCAAGAAAAGGATCGATATGATCATGGGAGGGTCCAAGCTTTTTAGCTCATCGGTGAACTCCATCAAAAAACACCAAAGAAAAGTCGGGAAACCGAGCCCCGAATACGGGACACTCGACGGACCGCTCATCACCTTCGAAGAAAAGGAAACTCTCCGCCTCGCCAGGCCCCATGACGATGCCCCGGTCATCTCGCCGGACATCGCCAATTTCGAGGTGTCCAGAATTCTGATCGACACGGGCGCTCCGTGGACCTCATCTTCCTTAGCACCCTCTCAAGGATGGGAATCGCATGGAAGAAGTAGAGGGGGCCCCCGCCCCACTCATCGCCTTCACCAAAGGAAACTACTATGTCACTCGGAACGATCCGTCTTCCCGTCCTCGCCAAAGGAACTTCGAAGCTTGTGGAATTCACGGTCTTCGACCGCCCTGCTGCGTACAACGCTATCCTCGGAACTCCTTGGCTGTACCAGATGAAGGCGGTTCCTTCGACCTATCATCAGTGCCTCAAGTTCCCTACCCCGGCGGGAGTCGAAGAGATACAAGGAAGCCAGGAGACCGCACGCTCTTGCTACATGAGCGGACACAAGCTCACCGTTAAATAGCGCTAGCCAACGTCGCTCGACCCGCCGGGGCCGAAAAGAAGCTCCGAGGGGCGACGGCGTTAGCACCGAAGTATCAATTGATCGAACAATCCGTCCCGAACCGTCAAAATCGGAGTGCGCCTCGCATCCGCGTAAGGACGAGCCGATTCAGTTCCTTACCAGCAACATACGCTCGTTCGCCTGGGGGCCCGAGGACATGACCGGGATCGACCCAACGATAATAACTCATAAACCGAATGTCGATCCGACTTACAAGCCGCCGCGAAAAGAAGGAAGTCGGGGCCGACGTAGCTAAGGCCGTAAACGACGAAGTGCGAGACTCCCGAACTTAGGATCGATCGTGGAGGTGAAGTATCCGTAATGGCTCGCAAATCCGGTCGTCGTGAAGAAAAAGAACGGGAAGTGGAGAGTATGCGTCGATTTCACCGACCTCAACAAAGCATGCCCCAAGGACGCTTTTCCACTCCCTCACATCGACCGACTCGTGGAAGCAACGGCCGGTCACGAACTCTTGTCTTTCATGGATGCCTTTTCAGGTTATAACCAAATCTCGATGCATCCCGACGATCGGAGAAGACTTCCTTCATAACGGACAGAGGAACCTACCGTTACAAAGTAATGCCGTTCGGCCTAAAAACGCAGGAGCGACGTACCAAAGACTTGTCAACAGAATGTTCGAGAAACAATTGGGCGAGGTCATGGAAGTCTATATAGACGACATGCTCGTCAAATCGTCGAAGCAGGGCGAACATATCGAACACCTCCGACGTTGTTTCGATCTCCTCGCAGAATATGACATGAAGCTTAACCCGAAAAATGCACTTTCGCCGTACCTTCCGGAGAATTCCTCGGGTACTTAGTCACCAAGAGAGGGATAGAGGCAAATCCTAGCCAGGTCGACGCCCTCCTAAATATGCCTTCACCTCGAAACGTAAAGGAAACCCAAAGGCTCACAGACGGATCGCAGCCCCTCAACAGTTCATCTCACGATCGACGCATCGTTGTCTCCCTTTCTACAACCTTCTAAGGGGAAACAAAAGCTGGGTTTGGGACGAGCAATGTGAAGAGGCTTTTAATCAGCTAAAGTCGTACCTCTCGAAACCACCGATCCTCGCTAAACCAGAGGAAGGAGAGCCTCTTTTTCTTTACATCGCGGTGTCCCCTTCGGCCGTCAGCTCAGTCCTCATACGAGAAGATCGGGGCGAACAGAAACCGATCTTCTACACAAGCAAAACTCTAACCGATCCTGAAACCAGGTACCCGATGATGGAAAAACTCGCCCTCGCGGTTGTAACGGCGGCAAGGAAATTACGACCCTATTTTCAGTCCCACTCGATCATAGTGCTCACATCGCACCCCCTCAGAACGATTCTACACAGCCCGAACCAGTCCGGAAGAATTTCTAAGTGGGCAATCGAACTCGCCGAATATGACGTGGAATATAAGCCCCGCGTTAGCGCGAAAGCCCAGTGTACTCGCCGACTTCATAGTAGAACTCCCCGTGCAAGATCCCGAGTCCACTAGCACTCTCCCCTGGATCTTGCACGTTGATGGGGCCTCATCCAAGCAGGGATCGGGGATCGGCGTCAAGCTGCGATCGCCCAATCAAGAAGTCATCGAGCAATCTTTTCGATCGCGATTTCCCGCCTCGAACAACGAAGCGAATACGAGGCACCGATCGCCGGCCTTCGCCTTTCCATCAGCATTGGAGTCGAAATATCTCGCCTTTCGCGACTCCCGCCTTGTTGTAAGCCGCTTCTCCGGGGAATATTCCGCCAAAGACGAAAGAATGGAGGCCTACCTCGCCATCACCAAAGAACTTTGCAAAGAGTTCGACAAATTTGAGCTCGTCAAAGTCCCCAGGGGCGAGAACACTTCGGCAGACGCCTTGGCAGCTTTAGCATCAACTTCCGACCCTGACATAAGAAGGAACATCTCCGTGGAATGCATCGACCGACCTAGCATCGATCCGACTGGCCCGGTCTTTGCGATCCTGAAAGGGAATAAGCAGGAGGAGTCCGCCCACGCAGCAGAAACAATTATCGATGACTGGCGGACCCCAATCCAAAACTACATCTTGAAGGGCGAACTCCCTACTGAAAAATGGGAGGCTCGAAAACTTAAGGTCATCGCCGCCGTGTTTTGCATGATCGAGGGGGGCTCTACAAGCGGAGCTTCCAGTGGGCCTTATCTCCTCTCGTGTCCACGGAGAAGTCGCCGACACCGTCATGAGGGAAGTCCACGAAGGACTCGCGGAGATCATTCTGGTGGTCGTCTCCTCGCCACCAAGGTTCGCCGGCAGGGATACTATTGGCCCACCTTGACCGACGATTGCATTAAATATGCGCAACATTGCGAAAAGTGCCAGCGCCACGCTCCTTTCATCCACCAGCCGTCTGAACCGTTGTCATCCGTCTCCGCCCCCTACCCTTTCATGAGGTGGTCCATGGACATCATCGGCCCGCTGCACGAGTCAACCAACGGAAGGAAATTCCTTCTCGTTTTAACCGACTATTTTTCCAAATGGGTCGAAGCAGCAGGCTTACTCCGCAATCATCGACACAAAGGTCTGCAAGTTCTTATGGAAAAACATCATTTGCAGGCACGGACTCCCGTACGAGATCGTCACGGACAACGGCTCCCAATTCATATCAAAAAAGTTCGAGAAATTCTGCCAGACCTGGAAAATAAAGGTACAATACTCTACACCTCGCTACCCGCAGGGAAACGGACAGCGGCGGCCGAACAAGTCAATACTCTATAGTCTCAAGAAACGTCTCGATTCTCGGAAAGGAGGATGGCACGATGAGCTTGAAGGGGTACTCTGGGCCTACCGAACCACACCGCGCAGGGCGACGGGGGAAACTCCGTTCTCCCTCGTCTACGGAGTCGAAGCGATCGTCCCTGCCGAAGCAGCAGTCCCAGGGATCAGGCGAACTCAGAACCCTCTGATCGAAGCGGACAACGACGAGATGCTGAGACAATCTCTCGATAACCTAGATTCGAAGAGAGATCAAGCGATGATCAGGATTCAAAACTATCAGCAATCCGCGTCACGATACTACAACTCGAAGACAAAGCAACGAACCCTATCAGTCGGAGACCTAGTGCTAAGAAAGGTCTTTGAGAACACCGCCGAATATCGCGCTGGCAAACTCGGAGTCAAGTGGGAAGGACCGTACATCGTACACGAAATCATCCGCCCGGGAGTCTACCGTCTCAAAACCTCCGAAGGGAACAACGTCAAAAGACCTTGGAACATCATGAACCTCAAGAAATTTTATGCTTAAATTCGCTCTATTGTAAACCGAACTACGTTTCAAAGCTTGATCCCAACTCGGGTACGTAGGCAGCCCGTATCGTTTGATCGGGTCCAGCTATATAAATAAATAAAACCTTTTTTCTACAAAGGATATTCAAAAAGCGAATCACATTTAAAGTCATCCAAACAAGTTCGACGTAAAGAACTTAACGATGCATATCGAGCCCTAATGTTCGAGCTCAACCAACACAGCTCTACCAAAGAACTTAACGATCGAGTAGGCGAACCGTATTTAAGCCATCTAAACAGTTCGACAGAAAGAACTTAACGATGCATATCGAACTTCAGGGTTCGCGAACGACCAATACAGCTCGATCAAAGAGTTTGAACAAAAAAAGCGAACCGTATTTAAGCCATCTAAACAGTTCGACCTAAAGAACTCAACGATGCATATCGAACCTAAGGGTTCGCGAACGACCAACACAGTTCTACCAAAGAACTTAACGAACTCAAGCCATCTAAAACAGTTCGACATAAAGAACTCAACGATGCATATCGAACCCAAGGGTTCGCGAACGACCGACACAGTTCTACCAAAGAACTTTAACGAATTCAAGCCATCTAAAACAGTTCGACATAAAGGACTTAACGATGCGCATCTACACAGCTTCGACATAAAGAACTCGCCGATCAACACAAACTCCTCAGAACTTAACGATCGAGCAAGCAAAACATATTCAAGCTATCTAAATAAGTCCGACCTCTACGACGCGCATCGACCTCTACGGTCCGCAAACAATCGACGCAGCCATGCTAAATATCCGATACAATCAATACGCTAAGGTCGGCGATACAAGCCGACCCCCCAGACTCTCAACGATCGATACAGTTCGAACAAAGAACGTAAAGACTATAAATTATAAATCAAGCCACCAACGGATCAACCTAGAAGACGCGGACAAGGTGAACCAACTAAAGATCCGATCGCGATGAATAAGCGCTTTTTTGTAAAAAAAAAACGACTAAGTACGCGGAAACAAAGACATATAAAGCCAAGAAATTGTACTTAACGAATTCTTTTAAAAAAAAAAAAACAACAAAACAAAAAATATTTTTGGGACAGACCCCTGCTTAAAGACATGATTACATTCATGTCTGGTCTTCTTCCCCCGTCGAGCTGCTTGTTCCCGTCCCCGGCTGCACCAACGCCTCTTCAGCAAGCGCGATCTCGCGACCCTCCTCTGTGAGACCCGCGACCTGCGGCTCGAACCCCACGGGACGGACGCTCTCCCTGAGATTTTGCGCGTCTTCAACGGACAAGCTGGGAGTCATCGACCCGAACTGGTCAAAAGGTGCCGTCGCCAGTGGCGTTACCTCCAACGGCGCAGCATCGTCGGCCACATGCGCGTCCGCAAGAGCCAGAGCCGATTCGCAGTCAACCACGTCTTCGGGAGGTGGCGAATCGTCAAAACTCTTGGCTAGTTCGTCCAGATCCAGCGAAGGAAGCGGCATGGCGGCCAACTTCGCTTCGGCCACCGGGAGATCCTCGGCCATACTCGCCGCTTCCGCCTCAAGGTCGTGGTATTCACCCCTCTCGGATCCCGCCGAAAGTCCCGGTTCGCGCGGATCTCTGCGACTTCGCGCTCTGCCCGAGAACGCCTCTTCAACAGCAGGAGGTGGTCCCTCACCTGGTCGACCACCTTAACCCCGGCGCCTTTAACGTCGCGCCTGGCTTCGTGAGAAGAGACCCGGAGATCGCGATCCCGAAGTGCGAGGAGAGTCTCGTACTTCTTTGACATCGCCCGCGAACTCTCCTCCGTCGCGGTCATCTCCCTCTCGAACCGAGAGCTCTTCTCTTCCGCGATCTCGGCCCTCTTCAGCATGAGGGCCGCCTTGGTCTCCTGCGCAGCAGCCGCCGTCTTCGCCTCGTCGCGCTGACGTCGGTAGTCATCGACCTGCCTCAGCCGGTCGGCGTTCCTCTCAGATGCGACCCTCATGGTTTCGAGGGATCGCTCCGCCAGGACCAGTTTTTCCTTGGTCCTCGTTAGATCGGACTGCAGGGATCCCGGGTCGGTGAGCATTTGTTCGTAACCACACAGAAGGCGGTTAAAAGATGTCGCCGACTGCCATATTACAAACACAAGGAATTAGTAAAAAAAAATTATTAGTAAAAAAAATTTTTTGAGACGGACACAAGAGTCTCGCGGCAAGGAAAGATAACATACCTCAGCTAAAGCGATCGAGTGGCGGGTATACAAGTCCCTCACAGGCTCGCGCATATTCTCCAGCGCGGGAATCTCCAGTGCCCCGGTAGGAGAACGTGCGGAACAGTTCGAGACACGCTCGCGATCCGAAATGAGGCCAAATCGCTTAGAAACCTACCTTTCTATCTAAGCGAAATAAATTGATCAACCGCAAGAAGAAGGTTACCTCTCCGATTCTCCGCGTTGACGATCAGGAGCCGCTCCTCCGATCCCCGGGCACGGTTGGCCTCAGGCGCAGCAGAGCCTCGACCTGCCCCTTCCCGTCGAGAAGTCTTCCGTTGCGGAGTTGTTCGGTCTGCGGCACTAGGAGAGACGGAGCGGCCCGAAAGGGCTGATGGGGGGCGCATGATCGGCCCTTTGGCCGTCACCGGGTCCGCGCTCCTGGACCTCGTCCTCTCGCCAGCGCGAGGAGCTGTATCCGCACCGTCGTCGCCTCTCTTCCTCTTCCTCCTTTCGAGGCTTTCCTCCTCTTCTTCTTCTTCCGCGCCATCCTCGAGGCGGGGCAGGGGAGCGATGGGGCCCAGCTCATCCGGAGTCCGCTGGAGGACCCAATCAGCCACTAGACTGACCTTGGGCTTTTCCCCGCTCGCCTTAAAAACCGAGATCTCCTCCTTTTTGATCTTGGCCAAGGCCGCGAGGCGGGTCTCCCTCTCTTTCTTCGCCCGATAAGTTGGGGGAGACGACTCCGCAGCGGAGAAACAGCCCTTCCGAGTGTCCGCTCCCTCAAAGCGAGCACAGGCACCGTGGATCCTTTCCGCGGGAAGGAATTCCACTTGGAGGAGGCTTCGACGGCGACCCGTAGAAATCCTCGAAGCGCGTGAGATCGTCGAGCCGCGTTTGAGTTTCTGAAACAAAGAAAGATGCGTCAATTCCTAAAGAACCCTAGAAGGGGGCCAAGGCGGCGGTCTTTTCTGCACAACAAGAAATTCTCGGATTAAAGCATAAAGTACTTACCGCAGGTCGCGGCCCATTTGTGACCGATAAACTCATGCATATCCCCGACGGAGGACTTCGTGATGCGGAAGAAGAAGTACCGGTCCATCCAGCCCGAATCCTTCTCCGGAAAACCATACACCAAGTTCCCGTTGGTGTTGGGGTAAATAGCAAACGTCCCGCTCGTCTTCGAGACGCGAACGCCGAATAATTCCATCGCTCCGGAACGCCAAAGGCGAATCCGGTCTCCTCCGCCACCGTCGCTGCACATAACACCGACCGGATAAAGTTTGGCGCAGCTCGGGGGAAGGCGATCCCGAGCCGATACGTAGAGTATCAGCGCCTCCGGAATCGGAAAGGACAGACCCGCCCCGGAGAAATACGCCTCGTAGGCGCAGCAGAATCTCGGGCGAACGCTCTCCGCGATTCGCCCTCACGGGGTAGCGCCGCTCCACCGCTTCGGGAATCGCGCATGTGCGGCGTAGCAACTCGAGGGATTTCGCCGTCGAGAGTGTACTTTGGTAGGGGCCGAACTGGTCTCCGCTTGAGTAACAATGCGTCTTGGTTCTCTGGGGGCCATTGCAGCCGTTCGATTGGGGTTCCGTAAGTTTTTTGGAAAAAATCGGAGTTTTCTTTCTTTCTCTAAAGGCTGCGAAAGGTTTGTATTTGCAAGGGTAAAGAAGAGCCTCTCCATTTCCGTTCTATTTATTCAGATCAAATCAAGGGGTGACGTCATCTGACGCTACGAAAACCGTGCCGCCCCACCTTTTCAAAAATCGAATCATTGCCCTTTTAATATATTTTTATTAGGGTATCGTTTAACGAGATACTCGGGATCGGAAAAGATCTAATTGGCGGATTTTCCTCTTGGCAATCAATGAGCTCGCTTCTCCGCGTTTCGGTTCGGCAAGACCTTTGGAAATCTGCGAAGATCTAATCAGCGACCTACTTCCCCCCCAGCGATCAAAGAGTCCGCTTATCTAAGTCCGATGAGTTCGACGAGAAAACATCGAACTTAGGGGGCCTTCTGTTGGTGTTCGAATTAATACATGGGCCCATTAACGACGTAGGCCGAGGCCCAGCGTGAATTTAAGTCTGCATCCCTAAAGGGGGCCTAAAGCGGATGGGCCGAAGAGGGCCCATATTCGACTACTATCAGTTCGACAGGAAGACGGGGGGAGGTGAGCAGACTTCGACGGTTAAAGAGATCGATGACGACATAACGGCTGCTTTAAATGTATTTAATTCGTGTTAATGATCCGAGACTTAAATGTCTCAATTTGTAAATCATAGTATAAATAGAGGAAGAAAGCAAGGGAAAAAGGCATGTCTAATTCCCAAGAAAGAGCCTATATCTTCTTATATCAATAAAATTCTCTTATACTAAGTTTTTAGCCTTCGTTTTCTTTTGCTAATTTGATCTATTAAGCCTCCAATTCCCAGTTCTTATCCCATACAAATCGTCGTACCCACAGAAACCGCGTTGTTAGATGATTCATAAGCTCATTGAGACACTTCTAAGCACTCATGTTGCATAAAACATGGTTTAGAGTCCTAGAACAGCGTTGTTAGATGTTTCATAAGTTCGTCAAACTTGTATAAAGCTCATTGAAACACTTATAAGCACTCATGTTGCATAAAACTTGGTTTAGAGTCCTAGCAACCACAGTGTTAGATGTTTCATAAGTTCGTCAAACTTGTACAAAGCTAATTGAGAAACTTATAGGCACACATGTTGCATGAAACTTGGTTTAGAGTCCTAGAAACGCGTTGTTAGATGTTTCATCAGTTCGTCAAACTTGTACAAAGCTCATTGAGACACTTATAAGAACTCATGTTGAAAGAAACTTGGTTTAGAGTCCTAGAAACCGTGTTGTTAGATGTTTCATAAGTTCGTCAAACTAGTACAAAGCTCATTGAGACACTTATAAGCACTCATGTTGCATGAAACTTAGTTTAGATTGCTAGAAACCGCGTTGTTAGATGTTTCATAAGTTCTTTAAACTTGTACAAAGCTCATTGAGACACTTATAAGAACTCATGTTGCCTGAAACTTGGTTTAGAGTTCTAGAAACCACGTTGTTAGATGTTTCATAAGTTCGTAAACTAGTACAAAGCTCATTGAGTCACTTATAAGGACTCATGTTGCATGACACTTCGTTTAGAGTCTTAGAAACCGCGTTGTTAGATGTTTCATAAGTTCGTCAAACTTCTACAAAGCTCATTGAGTCACTTTTAAGCACTCATGTTGCATGAAACTTGGTTTAGAGTCCTAGAAACGCATTGTTAGATGTTTCATAAGTTCGTCAAACTTGTACAAGGCTCATTGAGACACTTATAAGCACTCATGTTGCATAAAACCTTGTTTAGAGTCCTCGCAACCACATTGTTAGACGTTTCATATTTTCGTCAAACTTGTACAAAGCTCATTGAGACGCTTATAAGCACTCATGTTGCATGAAACTTAGTTTAGAGGCCTAGAAACCGCGTTGTTAGATGTTTCATAAGTTCGTAGAACTTGTACAAAGCTCATTGAGACACTTATAAGAACTCATGTTGCATGACACTTCGTTTAGAGTCTTAGAAACCGTGTTTTAGATGTTTCATAAGTTCGTCAAACTTGTACAAAGCTCACTGAGACACTAATAAGCACTCATGTTGCATGAAACTTGGTTTAGAGTCCTAGATACCGCGTTGTTAGATGTTTCATAAGTTCGTAGAACTTGTACAAAGCTCATTGAGACACTTATAAGAACTCATGTTGCATGACACTTCGTTTAGAGTCTTAGAAACCGTGTTTTAGATGTTTCATAAGTTCGTCAAACTTGTACAAAGCTCACTGAGACACTTATAAGCACTCATGTTGCATGAAACTTGGTTTAGAGTCCTAGAAACCGCGTTGTTAGATGTTTCATAAGTTCGTCGAACTAGTAAAAAGCTCATTGAGACACTTATAAGCACTCATGTTGCATGAAACTTGGTTTAGAGCCCTAGAAACGAGTTGTTAGATGTTTCTTAAGTTCGTCAAACTTGTACAAAGCTCATTGAGACACTTATAAGCACTCATGTTGCATAAAACTTGGTTTAGAGTCCTAGAAACGAGTTGTTAGATGTTTCATATAAGTTCGTCAAACTAGTACAAAGCTCATTGAGACACTTATAAGCACTCATGTTGCATGCCACTTCGTTTAGAGTCTTAGAAACCGCTTTGTTATAGGTTTCATAAATTCGTCAAACTTGTACAAAGCTCATTGAGACACTTATAAGCACTAATGTTGCATAAAACTTGGTTTAAAGTCCTAGAAACGCGTTGATAGATGTTTCATAAGTTCGTCAAACTTCTACAAAGCTCATTGAGACACTTATAAGCACTCATGTTGCATGAAACTTGGTTTAGAGTACTAGAAACCACGTTGTAAGATGTTTCATAAGTTCTTCAAACTAGTACAAAGCTCATTGAGACACTTATAAGAACTCATGTTGCATGACACTTCGTTTAGAGTCTTAGAAACCGCGTTTTAGATGTTTCATAAGTTCGTCAAACTTGTACAAAGCTCACTGATACACTTATAAGCACTCATGTTGCATGACACTTCGTTTAGAGTCTTAGAAACCGCGTTGTTAGATGATTCATAAGTTCGTTAAACTTGTACAATGCTCATTGAGACACTTCTAAGCACTCATGTTGCATAAAACATGGTTTAGAGTCCTAGAACAGCGTTGTTAGATGTTTCATAAGTTCGTCAAACTTGTATAAAGCTCATTGAAACACTTATAAGCACTCATGTTGCATAAAACTTGGTTTAGAGTCCTAGCAACCACATTGTTAGATGTTTCATAAGTTCGTCAAACTTGTACAAAGCTGATTGAGAAACTTATAGGCACACATGTTGCATGAAACTTGGTTTAGAGTCCTAGAAACGCGTTGTTAGATGTTTCATCAGTTCGTCAAACTTGTACAAAGCTCATTGAGACACTTATAAGAACTCATGTTGAAAGAAACTTGGTTTAGAGTCCTAGAAACCGTGTTGTTAGATGTTTCATAAGTTCGTCAAACTAGTACAAAGCTCATTGAGACACTTATAAGCACTCATGTTGCATGAAACTTAGTTTAGATTGCTAGAAACCGCGTTGTTAGATGTTTCATAAGTTCTTTAAACTTGTACAAAGCTCATTGAGACACTTATAAGAACTCATGTTGCCTGAAACTTGGTTTAGAGTTCTAGAAACCACGTTGTTAGATGTTTCATAAGTTCGTAAACTAGTACAAAGCTCATTGAGTCACTTATAAGGACTCATGTTGCATGACACTTCGTTTAGAGTCTTAGAAACCGCGTTGTTAGATGTTTCATAAGTTCGTCAAACTTCTACAAAGCTCATTGAGTCACTTTTAAGCACTCATGTTGCATGAAACTTGGTTTAGAGTCCTAGAAACGCATTGTTAGATGTTTCATAAGTTCGTCAAACTTGTACAAAGCTCATTGAGACACTTATAAGCACTCATGTTGCATAAAACCTTGTTTAGAGTCCTAGCAACCACATTGTTAGACGTTTCATATTTTCGTCAAACTTGTACAAAGCTCATTGAGACGCTTATAAGCACTCATGTTGCATGAAACTTAGTTTAGAGGCCTAGAAACCGCGTTGTTAGATGTTTCATAAGTTCGTAGAACTTGTACAAAGCTCATTGAGACACTTATAAGAACTCATGTTGCATGACACTTCGTTTAGAGTCTTAGAAACCGTGTTTTAGATGTTTCATAAGTTCGTCAAACTTGTACAAAGCTCACTGAGACACTAATAAGCACTCATGTTGCATGAAACTTGGTTTAGAGTCCTAGATACCGCGTTGTTAGATGTTTCATAAGTTCGTAGAACTTGTACAAAGCTCATTGAGACACTTATAAGAACTCATGTTGCATGACACTTCGTTTAGAGTCTTAGAAACCGTGTTTTAGATGTTTCATAAGTTCGTCAAACTTGTACAAAGCTCACTGAGACACTTATAAGCACTCATGTTGCATGAAACTTGGTTTAGAGTCCTAGAAACCGCGTTGTTAGATGTTTCATAAGTTCGTCGAACTAGTAAAAAGCTCATTGAGACACTTATAAGCACTCATGTTGCATGAAACTTGGTTTAGAGCCCTAGAAACGAGTTGTTAGATGTTTCTTAAGTTCGTCAAACTTGTACAAAGCTCATTGAGACACTTATAAGCACTCATGTTGCATAAAACTTGGTTTAGAGTCCTAGAAACGAGTTGTTAGATGTTTCATAAGTTCGTCAAACTAGTACAAAGCTCATTGAGACACTTATAAGCACTCATGTTGCATGCCACTTCGTTTAGAGTCTTAGAAACCGCTTTGTTAGATGTTTCATAAGTTTGTCAAACTTGTACAAAGCTCATTGAGACACTTATAAGCACTAATGTTGCATAAAACTTGGTTTAGAGTCCTAGAAACGCGTTGTTAGATGTTTCATAAGTTCGTCAAACTTCTACAAAGCTCATTGAGACACTTATAAGCACTCATGTTGCATAAAACTTGGATTAGAGTCCTAGCAACCACATTGTTAGACGTTTCATAAGTTCGTCAAACTTGTACAAAGCTCATTGAGACACTTATAAGCACTCATGTTGCATGAAACTTGGTTTAGAGTCCTAGAAACGCGTTGTTAGATGTTTCATTAGTTTGTCAAACTTGTACAAAGCTCATTGAGACACTTATAAGCACTCATGTTGCATGAAACTTTGTTTAGAGTCCTAGAAACCGCGTTGTTAGATGTTTCACAAGTTCGTCAAACTAGTAAAAAGCTCATTGAGACACTTATATGTTAGTTTTAAGAAGATTATATGAGTTTAGAGATTTGTGTTCTTGAGTTCCATGAAGAACATCAAGAACAAGAGAGAGAGAGAGAATAGAGAGAGATTAATCGGAAAAGATTATGTGATATTAGATTAGATTGTTTTTGTCGTTACAACATAGGATAAATATATAAGGAATAGCATCTTAAAATAGCATCATGTGAAGATGCCAAAACCGTCCACATCTTCCTCGGTTCAATGCGCCAAACGTCGCTTTCTCCTCGGTTAGACGCGCATCCTTAGAGCCACCCGTGACTTGTACGGACGGCGTGAACTCCACACGCCCAACGGCTCTTTGGTGTAACGGTAACTTGGTTTCTAGATCCTTCCTTTGTTTCTCTTGTCCTCTTGTAACGGTAACAAAAGAGATAGCTTGGGTCCTTTGCCTTTGACCACAAGCTAGGTCTTTGCCTTGGTGAACGAGTGTGTCCGGGCAAAGCCTTGGTCTCTTTTCAACACTCCCCCGCAAGCTTAGCCTAATGCAATGGCTAAGCTTGGAACCCGCATAACCTTGCCTCGTTAAAACCTTGGTGAGAAAACCACTTGGGATAAAACTCACCTAAGGGAAAAGAGTGCAAGCTTATGCGGTTGGAGACTTAGGCTTTGGTAGCCCGTGTGAGTCCTAGTCTTGGTAGGATGGACTCACAAACCTTCAAGCTTGCTGATTTGGTGAAGATGTCCGCGAGTTGATCTTCACTTTTGGTGTAGCAAGGTAAGATGGTCCCTTTGACCATTTGCTCTCTAACCTTGTGACAATCCACCTCTATGTGCTTGGTCCGTTCATGGAAGAC
Organism: Cochlearia excelsa; assembly: GCA_963556525.1. Classification (NCBI taxonomy): domain Eukaryota; kingdom Viridiplantae; phylum Streptophyta; class Magnoliopsida; order Brassicales; family Brassicaceae; genus Cochlearia; species Cochlearia excelsa. The sequence goes on along the minus strand of OY748327.1, from coordinate 27,693,414 downwards.
CGAGTTGGTTGCTATGTGGATGGCCGCTTGGTTGTCACAATGCATAGTCATTGGTGCTTCAATCTTGAAACCCAAATCCCCTAGCAAGTTCTTTAGCCACATGAGTTCTTGAGTTAGCTTCCTCATGGCTCTATACTCGGCTTCGGCGGTTGAGCAAGACACTATCTTTTGCTTCTTTGTCTTCCATGTGACAAGGTTGCCTCCAATGAAGGTGCAATACCCGGTGGTTGACCGCCTGTCTTCTAGGTTCCCGGCATAGTCCGCGTCACAATACCCAACAACCTCCGTGCTTTTGTTGCAACCCATCCATATACCCAAGCTTGAAGTTCCCTTAAGGTATCCCAAGATCCTCATGATCATGTTCCAATGATGTTGCTTCGGTCTTTGCATATGTTGGGAGACTTGATTCACGGCAAAGCATAGATCCGGCCTAGTGATGGTAAGGTAGATGAGCTTTCCCACTAGCCGTCTATATAGCATCGGATCTTTGTATGGTTGATCGTCTTCACTACCCTCTTGAATGGTCTTGTAGCCGTCTTCAAGGGGTGTCTTGGCCACCTTGGTACCTGCCATATTGACAACACTTAAAACATCATGGGTGTACTTCCTTTGGGAGAGAAATAGACCTTCCTTTGATCTACAAACTTCAATCCCAAGGAAGTACTTAAGCAAACCGAGATCTTTGATATCAAATTTAGACTTAAGAAAAGACTTGGTTTCTAGAATACCTCCCTTGTTGTTTCCGGAGATGATGATGTCATCTACGTATACAAGTACTACTACTATACCTTCTTGGTTTTGTAGTGTGAAGAGTGTGTGCTCGGCTTGTGATCTCTTGAATCCTCTTGCCATCAATGTTGAGCTAAGCTTGTGGTACCAAGCTCTTGGTGATTGCTTGAGACCGTAGATAGCCTTTCTTAATCTTAAGACTTTCCCGGGGTAATTTCTACTCCGGGTGGTGGAGTCATGTATACCTCTTCCTCAAGCTCTCCTTGTAGGAAGGCGTTCTTCACATCCATTTGAAAGAGATCCCAAGACAAGTTAGTAGCCAAGGATAGAATGACCCTAACCGTGTGAAGTTTGGCAACCGGTGCAAAGGTATCCAAGTAATCCTCTCCATAGGTTTGGGTGAAGCCTCTTGCCACAAGTCTTGCCTTGTACCTTTCAATATCCCCATTGCTTAGGTACTTGATGGTGAACACGTATCTAGAGCTCACAGTCTTCTTGCCCTTGGGAAGATCAATTTCATAGAAGGTTTCATTGTCTTCCATTGCCTTGTTCTCGGCTCTAACCGCATTGATCCACACTTCTTCCTTCATTGCTTCTTCATATGTCCTTGGTATCACATGTTGATCCATGGCGGTAAGGAAGGCTCGGTGTTCCTTGGGAATTCTAGCAAGAGAGCATGTTGCTTGAGTAGGATGGGCCACCGCCTTGCTATTGTAGTAGACCCTTGTGTTTACCCAATTAGATGGATGCTTCTTTACCCTAGTGCTTCTCCTTAGAGTCGGCTCCGTTTGAATACTAGTCGGCTCCGGTGGTACACTTCCTCCTTGACCCACTTCTTGATCATGATCATCTTGAGCATGTCCTTGGTCTTCTTGTGGTGTAGTTTGTTGGTGAGCATTTGATTCTCCCCCGGACTCATTAGACTCTTGAGGTTCGGAGTTGGCTTGCTCATTTATGTTCTCCCCCTCATGATCAAGAGGAGTGGGTTGTTGATTTGGTATGTCTTGGCTTGGCTCTTCTTCAAAGTTCATGCCAAGATTCTTCATTAGGTTCCTTAGGCTTGTGGCTCTATCCGTGACTTTCTCGGGTAAGTCCTTCACACTATCCCAATTCTTGTCTTCATAGAAGCTTTTGCCTTCAAGGAACTTGACGTCTCTTGAGACTATGACCCTTCTTGTCTCGGGTACATAACATTTGTATCCTTTTTGTGTGTTGGAGTAGCCTATGAACATGGCCTTGATGCTCTTTGCTTCAAGTTTGTTCCTTTGTTCACTAGGCACAAAAACAAAACACACACAACCAAAAACTCTTAGATGGTTAAGAATAGGCTTACTTTTATTCAAAACTTGAAAGGGAGATTGGTTGTTTAAGATTTGAGTAGGGGTTCGGTTGATGAGATAACACGCGGTTAAAACACCATCCGACCAAAACCGTTTTGGGATGTTCATGTGGAACATCATTGACCGTGTGACCTCCATGAGATGCCTATTCTTCCTCTCGGCCACACCGTTTTGTTGCGGTGTATATGGACATGTGGTTTGGTGAAGAATCCCATGGTTGGCTATGTGTTCTTTGAATGCTCGGCTTGTGTACTCCCCCCATTATCCGACCTAAAGGTTTTAATCTTAGCATTGTAATGGTTAGTCACATAGTTTTGAAAGTTTTTAAAAGCCTCTAATACCCTATCTTTAGTTTGTAAAAGTGTAACCCAAGTGTATTTAGAGCTTTCATCTATAAATGTGACAAAATAAGCTTGATTATCCCTAGATTTGCAAGGGGAGGACCAAACATCCGAATGAATCAATTCAAAAGGTTTGTAACACATTTTGGATTTTGAAAATACGGTTCTACAATGTTTGCCTAAAATGCAAGCCTCACAAGTTTGATGATCAAAAACAACATTAGGGAAAATAGTTTTTAAAGCATTCAAATGAGGATGACCAAGTCTAAAATGCCAAATAACATTGTTAACTTCGGCTATAACCGACCGATTTAAAAACATGACAAAGAGAAGTAGAAGTAGAGATAGAGTTTTTGAAATCAAATTCTTCAAGAACATAAAGGTCCCCTCTTGTGACCCCTTTTCCAATGACCTTCTCACTCTTAATATCCTGAAAAATCACATCATTAGGACTGAAAATAACCTTGCAATTCAAATCACAAGCAATGCGTTTAACGGATATAAGATTGGAAGTGAAACTAGGCATGTAAAGAGCTTGAGAATCACTATCAAACAACTTAAGATTTCCTAACCCTTCTATAGGAATTTCACTCCCATTTGCAATAATGACATTACCTAAAGCCGGTTTAACATTACTAATTAAATCCAAGTTACTAATCATATGATGAGAAGCACCCGAATCAACAATAATAGGCTTATATGGTTTAATGTCTATGTTTTGAGCACTAAGAGAGTAATAGGGTGAAATACCGGAGCCCTTAAGGGCTTTGATGAGTGCGTCAAGGTCCGACTTCCTCACGAACTCGTCCATGTATGGGACAATGGCCGAAGACTCCTCTTCCTTGCCATGGTTTGGTCCGCTTGTACTTGGTATGCTAGCCGAGTCATCGTGAGAGTAATTGGCCTTGGCGTCCTTGAACTTGGCCGGCTTGAGACTAGGGTGTAGGATCCAACACTTCTCCTTGTTGTGGCCTTTCTTCTTGCAATGCTCACATGTCAAGGCTCTCCTTTCTTCATATGTCTTGGAAGACGGTTTAAACGCCACCTTGTTCGCGGTCACAAGTTCCTTCTTGCCATCAAAGAGCTCGATGGAACCTTGTTCTCTTTGGAGTTGTGCACACACTTCTTCAAGGTTTGGTAGAGTATCGGCTCGGAGAAGATGCTTGGTGATCTCCTTGTAGCTGCCGTTGAGGGTAAGAAGCAAGCCAAAGACTTTGTCTTGCTCTCTTCGTTCGTTTAACACTTTAGGATCCACGGTGCTTGGGCGAAGCATTTCTAACTCTGCCCAAAGTGACCTAAACTTCCCAAAGTGTTTAGTGAACTCGGTGTCTTCTTGGTTTAGGTCACTAATGGCCTTCTTGACTTCATAAACTCGGCTAAGGTTTGAGATGTTGCCGTAGACGGTTTGGAGAGTGTCCCATAGCTCCTTGGCGTTTTCGCAATAGGAGTAAGCCTCCAAGATGGACGGCTCAAGGGATCCTTGGATGATTCCAAGTACCTTTTGGTCTAGTTGGAACCACTTCTCATCGTCGGTTGTGAGTTCGTTGTTGAACTCAATAGGAGCGTCTTGCCGAGTGAGTATATGGTTCCAATAGCCGCGGCCACAAAGGGCTATCTTCATGGTTCTTGCCCATAGAAGGTAGTTGATGCCTTTGAGAGTAACCGGACAAAGTGCCTTCTTGGATTCTTTGTCTTCCATGGTTGTGTTGAATGAGGTTTGAAATAACTCGTTTTTGAAATTTCAGATCTAGAAATTTGAACCGAGAAATTTGAAACCGAGAGTATCGAGAATGGTCGGTGTCGGGATTTGTCGGTATCGAGACTTGTCGGTATCGAGACTGGTCGGTATCGAGAAAAGATCTTGTCGAGAGTAGTCGAGAAAAGTGGCGGGAAAACAAGACTCTTGCCGAGAAAACTTTGTCGAGAAAACCTTGTCGAGAGTTTGTCGAGAGTTTGTCGAGGTTTGAGAGTTTGTCGAGGCTTGTCGAGAGTCTACGAGAATCGTATCGAGAGAGTGCACGTAACCGTATCGAGGTTTGTCGAGAGTACCCGAGAATCGTCGGTACCGAGAGTAGCCGAGAGTAGCGAGAGTAGATTTAGCGGAAGCGATTAGGTTCCGCAGCAAGGTTGCTCGATACCATGTTAGTTTTAAGAAGATTATATGAGTTTAGAGATTTGTGTTCTTGAGTTCCATGAAGAACATCAAGAACAAGAGAGAGAGAGAGAATAGAGAGAGATTAATCGGAAAAGATTATGTGATATTAGATTAGATTGTTTTTGTCGTTACAACATAGGATAAATATATAAGGAATAGCATCTTAAAATAGCATCATGTGAAGATGCCAAAACCGTCCACATCTTCCTCGGTTCAATGCGCCAAACGTCGCTTTCTCCTCGGTTAGACGCGCATCCTTAGAGCCACCCGTGACTTGTACGGACGGCGTGAACTCCACACGCCCAACGGCTCTTTGGTGTAACGGTAACTTGGTTTCTAGATCCTTCCTTTGTTTCTCTTGTCCTCTTGTAACGGTAACAAAAGAGATAGCTTGGGTCCTTTGCCTTTGACCACAAGCTAGGTCTTTGCCTTGGTGAACGAGTGTGTCCGGGCAAAGCCTTGGTCTCTTTTCAACATTATAAGCACTCATGTTCCATGAAACTTAGTTTAGAGTCCTAGAAATCGCGTTGTTAGATGTTTCATAAGTTCGTTGATCTTGTACAAAGCTCATTGAGACACTTATAATCACTCATGTTGCATGGAACTTGTTTTAGAGTCCTAGATAACCGCGTTGTTCGTCGTTTCATAAGTTCGTCGAACTAGTACAAAGCTCATTGAGACACTTATAAGCACTCATGTTGCATGAAACTTGGTTTAGAGTCCTAGAAACGAGTTGTTAGATGTTTCATATTTTCGTCAAACTTGTACAAAGCTCATTGAGACACTTATAAGCACTCATGTTGCATGAAACTTGGTTTAGAGTCCTAGCAACCACATTGTTAGACGTTTCATAAGTTCGTCAAACTTGTACAAAGCTGATTGAGAAACTTATAAGCACTCATGTTGCATGAAACTTGGTTTAGAGTCCTAGAAACGCGTTGTTAGATGTTTCATTAGTTCGTCAAACTTGTACAAAGCTCATTGAGACACTTATAAGAACTCATGTTGAAAGAAACTTGGTTTAGAGTCATAGAAACCGTGTTGTTAGATGTTTCATAAGTTCGTCAAACTAGTACAAAGCTCATTGAGACACTTATAAGCACTCATGTTGCATGAAACTTAGTTTAGATTCCTAGAAACCGCGTTGTTAGATGTTTCATAAGTTCGTAAAACTTGTACAAAGCTCATTGAGACACTTATAAGAACTCATGTTGCCTGAAACTTGGTTTAGAGTTCTAGAAACCACGTTGTAAGATGTTTCATAAGTTCGTCAAACTAGTACAAAGCTCATTGAGACACTTATAAGCACTCATGTTGCATGACACTTCGTTTAGAGTCTTAGAAACCGCGTTGTTAGATGTTTCATAAGTTCGTTAAACTTGTACAAAGCTCATTGAGACACTTATAAGCACTCATGTTGCATAAAACTTGGTTTAGAGTCATAGAAATGCGTTGTTAGATGTTTCATAAGTTCGTCAAACTTGTACAAAGCTCATTGAAACACTTATAAGCACTCATGTTGCATGAAACTTGGTTTAGAGTCCTAGAAACGAGTTGTTAGATGTTTCATAAGTTCGTCAAACTTGTACAAAGCTCATTGAGACACTTATAAGCACTCATGTTGCATGCCATTTCGTTTAGAGTCTTAGAAACCGCTTTGTTAGATGTTTCATAAGTTCGTCAAACTTGTACAAAGATCAATGAGACACTTATAAGCACTAATGTTGCATAAAACTTGGTTTAGAGTCCTAGAAACGCATTGTTAGATGTTTCATAAGTTCGTCAAACTTCTACAAAGCTCATGGAGACACTTATAAGCACTCATGTTGCATAAAACTTTGTTTAGAATCTTAAAAACGCGTTGTTAGATGTTTCATAAGTTCGTCAAACTTGTATAAAGCTCATTGAAACACTTATAAGCACTCATGTTGCATAAAACTTGGTTTAGAGTCCTAGCAACCACATTGTTAGACGTTTCATAAGTTCGACAAACTTGTACAAAGCTGATTGAGAAACTTATAAGCACTCATGTTGCATTAAACTTGGTTTAGAGTCCTAGAAACGCGTTGTTAGATGTTTCATTAGTTCGTCAAACTTGTACAAAGCTCATTGAGACACTTATAAGCACTCATGTTCCATGAAACTTGGTTTAGAGTCATAGAAACCGTGTTGTTAGTTGTTTCATAAGTTCGTCAAACTAGTACAAAGCTCATTGAGACACTTATAAGCACTCACTCATGTTGCATGAAACTTAGTTTAGATTCCTAGAAACCGCGTTGTTAGATGTTTCATAAGTTCGTAAAACTTGTACAAAGCTCATTGAGACACTTATAAGAACTCATGTTGCCTGAAACTTGGTTTAGAGTTCTAGAAACCACGTTGTAAGATGTTTCATAAGTTCGTCAAACTAGTACAAAGCTCATTGAGACGCTTATAAGCACTCATGTTGCATGACACTTCGTTTAGAGTCTTAGAAACCGCGTTGTTAGATGTTTCATAAGTTCGTCAAACTTGTACAAAGCTCATTGAGACACTTATAAGCACTCATGTTGCATGAAACTTGATTTAGAGTTCTAGAAACGACATTGTTAGATGTTTCATAAGTTCGTCGAATTTGTAGAAAGCTCATTCAGACACTTATAAGCACTCATGTTGCATAAAACTTGGTTTAGAGTCCTAGAAACCGCGTTGTTAGATGTTTCATAAGTTCATAAAACTTGTACAAAGCTCATTGAGACACTTATAAGAATTATGTTGCCTGAAACTTGGTTTAGAGTCCTAGAAACCGCGTTGTTAGATGTTTCATAAGTTCGTTGAACTTGTACAAAGCTCATTGAGACACTTATAAGCACTCATGTTGCATGAAACTTGGTTTAGAGTCCTAGAAACCGCGTTGTTAGATGTTACATAAGTTCGTCGAACAAGTACAAAGCTCATTGAGACACTTATAAGCACTCATGTTGCATGAAACTTGGTTTAGAGCCCTAGAAACGAGTTGTTAGATGTTTCTTAAGTTCGTCAAACTTGTACAAAGCTCATTGAGACACTTATAAGCACTCATGTTGCATAAAACTTGGTTTAGAGTCCTAGAAACGAGTTGTTAGATGTTTCATAAGTTCGTCAAACTAGTACAAAGCTCATTGAGACACTTATCAGCACTCATGTTGCATGCCACTTCGTTTAGAGTCTTAGAAACCGCTTTGTTAGAGGTTTCATAAGTTCGTCAAACTTGTACAAAGCTCATTGAGACACTTATAAGCTTTAATGTTGCATAAAACTTGGTTTAGAGTCCTAGAAACGCGTTGTTAGATGTTTCATAAGTTCGTCAAACTTCTACAAAGCTCATTGAGACACTTATAAGCACTCATGTTGCATAAAACTTGGATTAGAGTCCTAGCAACCACATTGTTAGACGTTTCATAAGTTCATCAAACTTGTACAAAGCTCATTGAGACACTTATAAGCACTCATGTTGCATGAAACTTGGTTTAGAGTCCTAGAAACGCGTTGTTAGATGTTTCATTAGTTTGTCAAACTTGTACAAAGCTCATTGAGACACTTATAAGCACTCATGTTGCATGAAACTTGGTTTAGAGTCCTAGAAACCGCGTTGTTAGATGTTTCACAAGTTCGTCAAACTAGTAAAAAGCTCATTGAGACACTTATAAGCACTCATGTTCCATGAAACTTAGTTTAGAGTCCTAGAAATCGCGTTGTTAGATGTTTCATAAGTTCGTTGATCTTGTACAAAGCTCATTGAGACACTTATAATCACTCATGTTGCATGAAACTTGTTTTAGAGTCCTAGAAACCGCGTTGTTAGATGTTTCATAAGTTCGTCGAACTAGTACAAAGCTCATTGAGACACTTATAAGCACTCATGTTGCATGAAACTTGGTTTAGAGTCCTAGAAACGAGTTGTTAGATGTTTCATATTTTCGTCAAACTTGTACAAAGCTCATTGAGACACTTATAAGCACTCATGTTGCATGAAACTTGGTTTAGAGTCCTAAAAACGCGTTGGTAGATGTTTCATAAGTTCGTGAAACTTGTATAAAACTCATTGAAACACTTATAAGCACTCATGTTGCATAAAACTTGGTTTAGAGTCCTAGCAACCACATTGTTAGACGTTTCATAAGTTCGTCAAACTTGTACAAAGCTGATTGAGAAACTTATAAGCACTCATGTTGCATGAAACTTGGTTTAGAGTCCTAGAAACGCGTTGTTAGATGTTTCATTAGTTCGTCAAACTTGTACAAAGCTCATTGAGACACTTATAAGAACTCATGTTGAAAGAAACTTGGTTTAGAGTCATAGAAACCGTGTTGTTAGATGTTTCATAAGTTCGTCAAACTAGTACAAAGCTCATTGAGACACTTATAAGCACTCATGTTGCATGAAACTTAGTTTAGATTCCTAGAAACCGCGTTGTTAGATGTTTCATAAGTTCGTAAAACTTGTACAAAGCTCATTGAGACACTTATAAGAACTCATGTTGCCTGAAACTTGGTTTAGAGTTCTAGAAACCACGTTGTAAGATGTTTCATAAGTTCGTCAAACTAGTACAAAGCTCATTGAAACACTTATAAGCACTCATGTTGCATGACACTTCGTTTAGAGTCTTAGAAACCGCGTTGTTAGATGTTTCATAAGTTCGTCAAACTTGTACAAAGCTCATTGAGACACTTATAAGCACTCATGTTCCATGAAACTTGGTTTAGAGTCATAGAAACCGTGTTGTTAGATGTTTCATAAGTTCGTCAAACTAGTACAAAGCTCATTGAGACACTTATAAGCACTCATGTTGCATGAAACTTAGTTTAGATTCCTAGAAACCGCGTTGTTAGATGTTTCATAAGTTCGTAAAACTTGTACAAAGCTCATTGAGACACTTATAAGAACTCATGTTGCCTGAAACTTGGTTTAGAGTTCTAGAAACCACGTTGTAAGATGTTTCATAAGTTCGTCAAACTAGTACAAAGCTCATTGAGACACTTATAAGCACTCATGTTGCATGACACTTCGTTTAGAGTCTTAGAAACCGCGTTGTTAGATGTTTCATAAGTTCGTCAAACTTGTACAAAGCTCATTGAGACACTTATAAGCACTCATGTTGCATAAAACTTGGTTTAGAGTCATAGAAATGCGTTGTTAGATGTTTCATAAGTTCGTCAAACTTGTACAAAGCTCATTGAAACACTTATAAGCACTCATGTTGCATGACACTTCGTTTAGAGTCTTAGAAACCGCGTTGTTAGATGTTTCATAAGTTCGTCAAACTTGTACAAAGCTCATTGAGACACTTATAAGCATTCATGTTGCATGCCATTTCGTTTAGAGTCTTAGAAACCGCTTTGTTAGATGTTTCATAAGTTCGTCAAACTTGTACAAAGATCAATGATACACTTATAAGCACTAATGTTGCATAAAACTTGGTTTAGAGTCCTAGAAACGCGTTGTTAGATGTTTCATAAGTTCGTCAAACTTCTACAAAGCTCATGGAGACACTTATAAGCACTCATGTTGCATAAAACTTTGTTTAGAATCTTAAAAACGCGTTGTTACATGTTTCATAAGTTCGTCAAACTTGTATAAAGCTCATTGAAACACTTATAAGCACTCATGTTGCATAAAACGTGGTTTAGAGTCCTAGCAACCACATTGTTAGACGTTTCATAAGTTCGACAAACTTGTACAAAGCTGATTGAGAAACTTATAAGCACTCATGTTGCATTAAACTTGGTTTAGAGTCCTAGAAACGCGTTGTTAGATGTTTCATTAGTTCGTCAAACTTGTACAAAGCTCATTGAAACACTTATAAGCACTCATGTTGCATGAAACTTGGTTTAGAGTCCTAGAAACGAGTTGTTAGATGTTTCATAATTTCGTCAAACTTGTACAAAGCTCATTGAGACACTTATAAGCACTCATGTTGCATGCCATTTCGTTTAGAGTCTTAGAAACCGCTTTGTTAGATGTTTCATAAGTTCGTCAAACTTGTACAAAGATCAATGAGACACTTATAAGCACTAATGTTGCATAAAACTTGGTTTAGAGTCCTAGAAACGCGTTGTTAGATGTTTCATAAGTTCGTCAAACTTCTACAAAGCTCATGGAGACACTTATAAGCACTCACGTTGCATAAAACTTTGTTTAGAATCTTAAAAACGCGTTGTTAGATGTTTCATAAGTTCGTCAAACTTGTATAAAGCTCATTGAAACACTTATAAGCACTCATGTTGCATAAAACTTGGTTTAGAGTCCTAGCACCCACATTGTTAGACGTTTCATAAGTTCGACAAACTTTTACAAAGCTGATTGAGAAACTTATAAGCACTCATGTTGCATTAAACTTGGTTTAGAGTCCTAGAAACGCGTTGTTAGATGTTTCATTAGTTCGTCAAACTTGTACAAAGCTCATTGAGACACTTATAAGCACTCATGTTCCATGAAACTTGGTTTAGAGTCATAGAAACCGTGTTGTTAGATGTTTCATAGGTTCGTCACACTAGTACAAAGCTCATTGAGACACTTATAAGCACTCATGTTGCATGAAACTTAGTTTAGATTCCTAGAAACCGCGTTGTTAGATGTTTCATAAGTTCGTAAAACTTGTACAATTCTCATTGAGACACTTATAAGAACTCATGTTGCCTGAAACTTGGTTTAGAGTTCTAGAAACCACGTTGTAAGATGTTTCATAAGTTCGTCAAACTAGTACAAAGCTCATTGAGACACTTATAAGCACTCATGTTGCATGATACTTCGTTTAGAGTCTTAGAAACCGCGTTGTTAGATGTTTCATAAGTTCGTCAAACTTGTACAAAGCTCATTGAGACACTTATAAGCACTCATGTTGCATAAAACTTGGTTTAGAGTCATAGAAATGCGTTGTTAGATGTTTCATAAGTTCGTCAAACTTGTACAAAGCTCATTGAAACACTTATAAGCACTCATGTTGCATGAAACTTGGTTTAGAGTCCTAGAAACGAGTTGTTAGATGTTTCATAATTTCGTCAAACTTGTACAAAGCTCATTGAGACACTTATAAGCACTCATGTTGCATGCCATTTCGTTTAGAGTCTTAGAAACCGCTTTGTTAGATGTTTTATAAGTTCGTCAAACTTGTACAAAGATCAATGAGACACTTATAAGCACTAATGTTGCATAAAACTTGGTTTAGAGTCCTAGAAACGCGTTGTTAGATGTTTCATAAGTTCGTCAAACTTCTACAAAGCTCATGGAGACACTTATAAGCACTCATGTTGCATAAAACTTTGTTTAGAATCTTAAAAACGCGTTGTTAGATGTTTCATAAGTTCGTCAAACTTGTATAAAGCTCATTGAAACACTTATAAGCACTCATGTTGTATAAAACTTGGTTTAGAGTCCTAGCAACCACATTGTTAGACGTTTCATAAGTTCGACAAACTTGTACAAAGCTGATTGAGAAACTTATAAGCACTCATGTTGCATTAAACTTGGTTTAGAGTCCTAGAAACGCGTTGTTAGATGTTTCATTAGTTCGTCAAACTTGTACAAAGCTCATTGAGACACTTATAAGCACTCATGATCCATGAAACTTGGTTTAGAGTCATAGAAACCGTGTTGTTAGATGTTTCATAAGTTCGTCAAACTAGTACAAAGCTCATTGAGACACTTATAAGCACTCATGTTGCATGAAACTTAGTTTAGATTCCTAGAAACCGCGTTGTTAGATGTTTCATAAGTTCGTAAAACTTGTACAAAGCTCATTGAGACACTTATAAGAACTCATGTTGCCTGAAACTTGGTTTAGAGTTCTAGAAACCACGTTGTAAGATGTTTCATAAGTTCGTCAAACTAGTACAAAGCTCATTGAGACACTTATAAGCACTCATGTTGCATGAAACTTGGTTTAGAGTCCTAGAAACGCGTTGTTAGATGTTTCATAAGTTCGTCAAACTTGTACAAAGCTCATTGAGACAATTATAAGCACTCATGTTGCATGAAACTTCGTTTAGAGTCTTAGAAACCGCGTTTATAGATGTTTGATAAGTTCGTCAAACTAGTACAAAGCTCATTGAGACACTTATAAGCACTCATGTTGAATGAAACTTGGTTTAGAGTCCTAGAAACGCGTTGTTAGATGTTTCATAAGTTCGTAAAACTAGTACAAAGCTCATTGAGACACTTATAAGAACTCATGTTGCCTGAAACTTGGTTTAGAGTTCTAGAAACCACGTTGTAAGATGTTTCATAAGTTCGTCAAACTAGTACAAAGCTCATTGAGACACTTATAAGCACTCATGTTGCATGACACTTCGTTTAGAGTCTTAGAAACCGCGTTGTTAGATGTTTCATAAGTTCGTCAAACTTGTACAAAGCTCATTGAGACACTTATAAGCACTCATGTTGCATAAAACTTGGTTTAGAGTCATAGAAATGCGTTGTTAGATGTTTCATAAGTTCGTCAAACTTGTACAAAGCTCATTGAAACACTTATAAGCACTCATGTTGCATGACACTTCGTTTAGAGTCTTAGAAACCGCGTTGTTAGATGTTTCATAAGTTCGTCAAACTTGTACAAAGCTCATTGAGACACTTATAAGCATTCATGTTGCATGCCATTTCGTTTAGAGTCTTAGAAACCGCTTTGTTAGATGTTTCATAAGTTCGTCAAACTTGTACAAAGATCAATGATACACTTATAAGCACTAATGTTGCATAAAACTTGGTTTAGAGTCCTAGAAACGCGTTGTTAGATGTTTCATAAGTTCGTCAAACTTCTACAAAGCTCATGGAGACACTTATAAGCACTCATGTTGCATAAAACTTTGTTTAGAATCTTAAAAACGCGTTGTTACATGTTTCATAAGTTCGTCAAACTTGTATAAAGCTCATTGAAACACTTATAAGCACTCATGTTGCATAAAACGTGGTTTAGAGTCCTAGCAACCACATTGTTAGACGTTTCATAAGTTCGACAAACTTGTACAAAGCTGATTGAGAAACTTATAAGCACTCATGTTGCATTAAACTTGGTTTAGAGTCCTAGAAACGCGTTGTTAGATGTTTCATTAGTTCGTCAAACTTGTACAAAGCTCATTGAGACACTTATAAGCACTCATGTTCCATGAAACTTAGTTTAGAGTCCTAGAAACCGTGTTGTTAGATGTTTCATAAGTTCTTTGAACTTGTACAAAGCTCATTGAGACACTTATAAGCACTCATGTTGCATGAAACTTGGTTTAGAGTCCTAGAAACCGCGTTGTTAGATGTTTCATAAGTTCGTCGAACTAGTACAAAGCTCATTGAGACACATATAAGCACTCATGTTGCATGAAACTTGGTTTAGATCCCTAGAAACGAGTTGATAGATGTTTCTTAAGTTCGTCAAACTTGTACAAAGCTCACTGAGACACTTATAAGCACTCATGTTGCATGAAACTTGGTTTAGAGTCCTAGAAACGAGTTGTTAGACATTTCATAAGTTCGTCAAACTTGTACAAAGCTGATTGAGAAACTTATAAGCACTCATGTTGCATTAAACTTGGTTTAGAGTCCTAGAAACGCGTTAATAGATGTTTCATTAGTTCGTCAAACTTGTACAAAGCTCATTGAGACACTTATAAGAACTCATGTTGTAAGAAACTTGGTTTAGAGTCCTAGAAACCGTGTTGTTAGATGTTTCATAAGTTCGTCAAACTAGTACAAAGCTCATTGAGACACTTATAAGCACTTATGTTGCATGAAACTTAGTTTAGATTCCTAGAAACCGCGTTGTTAGATGTTTCATAAGTTCGTAAAACTTGTACAAAGCTCATTGAGACACTTATAAGAACTCATGTTGCCTGAAACTTGGTTTAGAGTTCTAGAAACCACGTTGTAAGATGTTTATAAGTTCGTCAAACTAGTACAAAGCTTATTGAGACACTTATAAGCACTCATGTTGCATGACACTTCGTTTAGTGTCTTAGAAACCGCGTTGTTAGATGTTTCATAAGTTCGTCAAACTTGCACAAAGCTCGTTGAGAAACTTATATGATACACCCTTGGTTAGGATCTCGACTCTATGGCAAAGGCAAGCTCACTTCTATGGTGGATTGATGGAGGACGTGAAGGTGGAGATGGCGATGGTACAGAAACCAGCGGATATGGAGGTGGAAGAGGTGCGAGATGGAGGGGAACTTCTCAAGCTATCGATGGGGTGATTGCTTGATGTTTGGAGAAGCTTTTGGAAGAGGATCTCTCTTGTAAAAGCCTCGGATTCAACTCTCTTGAATCGGTTGGGTATGTTCTTTCGCAGAACGGAGATGAGTCTAAACAAAGAGGTTTTTCGTTAATGCTTGACTAAAGAAACAAGGAGAAGGAGGCGCCGTATATAAAGAGTAGCACAGCCGCATGCTCTTTAGGTTTAGGCGACCTCATGTCCAAATAAGGAAATAAGTAAAACAACGCGGTGTTTTAAAACAACACGCGGAAACAACAAAGCGTGTAACATAAAACGACGAGTAGGGAATATAGTGCCTCGTCTCTTGCACTCTTCAAAGTAATGTTGCTAAGTAACCGACGTGGTGATCTTCTTAGCCTCGTTAAAACCCGGTGGGAAAGAGTACTAAGTCGATCACCGAGTCACTTAGCCGCATTACCTTGGTCTTTGCTCTAGGCCATGATGTGTACGTTGAAGAAGCTCCTAGCTGCTCCTCCAAGTTTTCCCTCCATGATCATCGCTTGAGCTTCCTTAGCTAGTTCCTTGGCCTTTGATCGCGTGATTGCTCCTTTCGGTTCTTCGGTATCGATGTCGACGCGGTCGATGTCGATGTTGTCGATGTCGACGTGGTCGATGTCGATGTTGTCGATGTCGACGTGGTCGATGTCGATGTTGTCGATGTCGACGTGGTCGATGTCGATGTCCGTTTCCGGTTCCGGCTTTAAGATCATATCATCCCCTCCCTCTTGAAAAGGATTTGTCCTCAAATCCGAATCGCAAAATAAGGGGACAAGTCAGAAACGTTGAAGGAATCCGATATAGAGTACTTACCTTGGAGGTCGATTTTGTAGGCATTGTCATTGATCCGCTTGGTGACTTTGAATGGTCCGTCGACTCGCGGCATCAGCTTGGACTTCCTTTCAGCTGGAAACCTCTCCTTCCTCAAGTGGATCCACACCAAGTCGCCTTCTTCAAATAGCAACTTCTTGCGGCCTCGGTTTGCATGCGTGCGGTATTGCTCCGTCTTCTTCTCTATGTTTTCCTTCGCCTTCTCGTGCATCTTCTTAACCTGTTCAGCCTTCTTTCTCCCATCAAAACTAGACACTTCACTCAAAGGTATTGCAATTAGATCAAGTGGAGACATAGGATTAAACCCGTAAACTAATTCAAAAGGAGAGAAAAGGGTAGTAGAGTGCTTAGCGTGATTGTAAGCAAACTCAACATGGGGTAGACAATCCTCCCAAGACTTGAGATTGCTTCTTACCGTGGTCCCGAGAAGAGTGGATAAGGACCTATTGACTACCTCGGTTTGACCGTCGGTCTGTGGGTGGCAAGTGGTGGAGAATGATAGCTTGGTTCCTAGTTTGGCCCACAAGGTGCGCCAAAAGTGACTAAGGAACTTGGTGTCACGGTCGAAACAATAACTCGCGGCATCCCGTGCAACCTGACCACTTCCCTGAAAAACAAGTTAGCTACACTTACCGCATCATCGGTCTTGTGGCAGGCTATGAAGTGGGCCATCTTGCTAAATCTGTCCACGACAACAAATATAGAATCTCTACCATTCCTGGTTCGAGGTAAGCCAATCACAAAATCCATAGAAATATCTGTCCACGGATGAGAAGGTATAGGTAAAGGAGTATACAAACCGTGGGGTTGAACCTTACTCTTTGCCTGTTTGCATGTGATGCACCTTAGACATACCCTCTCAACGTCCCTTCTCATCTGCGGCCAGTAGAAGTAGGCTTGGAGGCTAGCAAGTGTCTTGGCCTGACCAAAGTGTCCAGCTAGGCCTCCTCCATGGGCTTCTCGAACCAATAACTCTCTTATTGAACCGCCGGGTATACATAGCCTATTGTTGAAGAACAAATAGCCATCCTGTCTAAAGAAACTCTCAAAGGCAAACTTAGTACACTTAGCATAAGGTTCACTAAACTCAGAATCAGCCTCATACAATGTCTTAATCAATTCAAATCCGATAAGGCTAGAAGTCAATTCGAGAGATTAGGGTGTACCTCCTGGACAATGCGTCGGCTACGACATTGTCCTTACCTTTCTTATACTTGATCACATAGGGAAAGGTCTCGATGAACTCTATCCAGCGACCATGTCTCTTGTTCAGCTTCTGTTGGCCTTTGAGATGCTTGAGGGACTCATGATCGGTGTGGATAACAAATTCCTTTGGCCAAAGGTAGTGTTGCCAAGTACGCAAGGCTCTCACCAACGCGTAAAGCTCCTTGTCGTACGTAGGATAGTTCAGCGTGGCTCCCCCTAGTTTCTCACTGAAGTATGCTATCGGCTTCCTATCCTGCATCAAGACAGCCCCGATACCTACACCTGAAGCATCACATTCAATCTCGAAAGTCTTAAGGAAATCAGGTAGCATAAGTAAAGGAGAATTGATAAGCTTCTCTTTAAGGCTTTCGAAAGCCTTGTCTTGTGCTTCTCCCCACTTGAATCCTACATCCTTCTTGATCACTTCCGTCAATGGTGCAGCAATGGTGCTGAAGTCCCTGACAAAGCGCCTATAGAATCTGCAAGACCATGAAAGCTCGACTTCTCCAATGGTCGTCGGCTTCGGCCAATCTCGATAGCCTTGATCTTCTCTTCATCGACTCTGTACGCCCTCTGCACTCACAACAAAGCCTAAGAAAACAACCTGATTAGTACAAAAGGTGCATTTATCAATGTTAGCAAACAGGTTTTCCCTCCTTAGAACTTCAAGAACGGCTCGGACATGGTCGATGTGCTCGGCTAAACTCCGGTGAAGATCGGGATGTCATCAAAGTACACCACCACGAACACACCTATAAAAGATCTCAAGACATGGTTCATTAGTCTCATAAAAGTACTAGGTGCATTAGTAAGACCAAAAGGCATAACAAGCCACTCGTAGAGGCCTTGTTTAGTCTTGAAAAGCTGTCTTCCACTCGTCACCCTCCTTCATCCTAATCGATGGTAACCACTCTTAAGATCAATCTTAGAGAAAATGTTAGAACCACACAATTCATCAAGCATATCATCAAGTCTAGGAATAGGGTGGCGATACTTCACCGTGATGTTGTTGATGGCTCGGCAATCAACACACATCCTCCATGAACCGTCTTTCTTGGGCACAAGAAGAACAGGTACGGCACACGGGCTCATGCTCTCGCGGATATGTCCCTTGCTCATCAGCTCCTCAACCTGCTTCGAAGCTCCTTAGTCTCTACCGGATTGGTCCTATAGGGCTGGTCGGTTTGGAAGTGCTGAACCGGGTACTAGATCAATCTGGTGCTCAATGCCTCGAATAGGTGGGAGTCCCGGGGGTATTTCTGAGGGAAAACATCACTAAAATCCTGCAATAGCTTAGACATATCACTAGGAAGATCCTGTGTGGGGTTAGTGCTAATAAGGCTCTCCTTATACACAAACAATAAGATAGAAGAATCTGAAGTTAAGAGTTGAGAAACTTCTCTTTTGGTCATGTAGAGGCTGGCGGATGGAGATGGCGCCTTCTCTTTCTCTTCTTTGAGCTTGAGATGGAGTTGATCTTGATAAACTTCACTTGGTGTGAGAGGAGCAAGAATAATCTTTCGGCCGTTGAACTCAAAGGAGTGCTTGTTGGTGTAGCCATCGTGCATAACCCTCGGTCGATTGCCAAGGTCTACCAAGAAGCACATGACTTGATCCCATTGGTATCACATCACATAGAACCTCATCCTCATACTTACCAATGGCGAAAGTAAACCGGACCTGATGTGTCACCGTGAGAGCTCCACTCTCATTAAGCCATTGTAGCTTATATGGCCGGGGGTGCGAGATAGTCTCTACGCGCAACTTCTTCACCATGAGCTCACTAGCAGCATTGGTGCAACTACCACCATCGATAATCAAGCTGCATACCTTGCCTTTGACGAGGCATCGAGTGTGGAAGAGATGGTCTCGTTGCACAAGCTCCTCGGGTTGGTTCTGAACACTCAAAGCCCTCCGAGCTACTAACATGTCTCCAACGGCGGCTGTCTCTTCTTCCTCCTCTTCGTCCGGCTCGAATCGACTCTTGAGGTACCACGTCGCCATTATCAAGTAACATGAATACCTTCTTGTTGGGGCGTCTCTCGCATAATGACCCATACCTTGACATCTAAAGCACCTGGTATTGCTAGAGGAGGTGTTGCCTCGGCTCTTAGGATCATACTTAGCATCTTCCTTAACCGCTGTCGTTGGCTTGGTGTCTTTGGTGAAGGGTGGCCGGGCGGGTGTGAAGTCCTTGGGCTTGTTTGGTGTGGAGAAGCTAGGCTTAGCATATCGTCTCTTGTTCTGACTTTCCACTAGCTCAGCTTTGTGTACAAGCTCCTCAAGATTCTCATAAGTTTGAAGTTCTACTTTATCCTGGATGTCTCGGCTAAGTCCACCGACAAACCGAGCCATCATTACCTCGTTGTCCTCTTCTAGGCCAGCCCTAATCAAGAGTGTTTCCATCTCCTGGAAATAGTCACGTGCGAGCTTGATCCCCGGGTAAGCTTCCGGAGTTTGTTGAGAACCTCTCGGTGATAGTGGCTAGGGACAAACCGCTTCCTCATGTGTGCGATGAGGCGAGGCCAAGTGTGGATAGGAGGCTCATTGTGGCGGTCCCTAGTAGTGCATAGCTGATCCCACCAAAGCAAAGCGTAGTCACTAAATTCTGAAATGGCTATCTTCACCTTGTTGGATGCATAGGTGTCATGGCATAGGAAGCTAGACTCCATTTTTCGTTCCCAATCCAAATAGGCTTCCGGGTCGTTCTTGCCTTGGAAGGAAGGGAACTTAGCTTTGATATGCCTCGGTTGTTGCCTTTCATAATCCCCCGGGTCATCCCTACCGCGTCTCTCGGGTCTATAGTACTCGTCTTCGGCAACCTCATCGAAACGGTGTCGGGCGTTGGTTCCGGATTGGCGGGGAGGATCAGCATATCCTTGGTGCCTAGGAGCATGCGCGTGCTCCTCGGGCCCTCTGTACACTCGTCGCCCGGGTAACGGGTCTTCTTCATCCGCATCAAGGTGGAGGAAATCTCGGACCGTTTGGCTCTTTTCCGGCACCACTGTGGGAAAATATTGCGGACGGCACGAAGTCGTGACGTACCGACAACTCCCTTCCCTTTAGCAATTCGGATAGCTTCGAAGGAGTAGGGGTAGGTTCCTTGTCGGATTCGGACAACTCAACCGCGGTCTCCTTGGCTTGTTGTTCACGTTCCAAAGTCAAGTGTTGGGAGATTTGCCGGGGAAGAAGTTGTTGAAGAGTGGCGGCAATCCGATCCGCGATGAGCTTCGTAGAGCTGGGGAAGAAGTTGTTGAAGAGTGGCGGCAATCCGACACAAACAATCCGCGAGTAGCTTCTTAGGAGGAGTTCCGTGGGGAGGTTTACAGCAAAAAGGAAACTCGGCGAGAGAAAAGGAAATTCGAGCAAAGACGAGAAAAAGGAAATCGCCTTAGGGTTCTTCCCTCTTAGCTCGCGGCCGCCAAAGCAATCGACAAAAATTCACAACGATTTTTTTTTTTTCAACAAGTTTGGCGATGAATAACACAAACAACAGATCAAACAAGATTCAAATCATTACAAACAAGCAATCTCAACAATCCTAAACAAGTTCTGATCAATTCTAAGCAAGCGTAAGCATCAGGCAATCGATAAGCATGTAACGACGTTTCTAGCAACTTAGCAAGCGACTAGCACAGATTTTGAATCGAAGAGGTTAAAGGATAGAAAGACTCAGCCTTTGGTACAGAGTTTGGCTCGATACCACGTGATACACCCTTGGTTAGGATCTCGACTCTATGGCAAAGGCAAGCTCACTTCTATGGTGGATTGATGGAGGACGTGAAGGTGGAGATGGCGATGGTACATAAACCAGCGGATATGGAGGTGGAAGAGGTGCGAGATGGAGGGGAACTTCTCAAGCTATCGATGGGGTGATTGCTTGATGTTTGGAGAAGCTTTTGGAAGAGGATCTCTCTTGTAAAAGCCTCGGATTCAACTCTCTTGAATCGGTTGGGTATGTTCTTTCGCAGAACGGAGATGAGTCTAAACAAAGAGGTTTTTCGTTAATGCTTGACTAAAGAAACAAGGAGAAGGAGGCGCCGTATATAAAGAGTAGCACAGCCGCATGCTCTTTAGGTTTAGGCGACCTCATGTCCAAATAAGGAAATAAGTAAAACAACGCGGTGTTTTAAAACAACACGCGGAAACAACAAAGCGTGTAACATAAAACGACGAGTAGGGAATATAGTGCCTCGTCTCTTGCACTCTTCAAAGTAATGTTGCTAAGTAACCGACGTGGTGATCTTCTTAGCCTCGTTAAAACCCGGTGGGAAAGAGTACTAAGTCGATCACCGAGTCACTTAGCCGCATTACCTTGGTCTTTGCTCTAGGCCATGATGTGTACGTTGAAGAAGCTCCTAGCTGCTCCTCCAAGTTTTCCCTCCATGATCATCGCTTGAGCTTCCTTAGCTAGTTCCTTGGCCTTTGATCGCGTGATTGCTCCTTTCGGTTCTTCGGTATCGATGTCGACGCGGTCGATGTCGATGTTGTCGATGTCGACGTGGTCGATGTCGATGTTGTCGATGTCGACGTGGTCGATGTCGATGTTGTCGATGTCGACGTGGTCGATGTCGATGTCCGTTTCCGGTTCCGGCTTTAAGATCATATCATTATAAGCATTCATGTTGCATAAAAACCGCTTTGTTAGATGTTTCATAAGTTCGTCAAACTTGTACAAAGCTCATTGAGACACTTATAAGCACTCATGTTGCATGACACTTGGTTTAGAGTCCTAGAAACGCGTTGTTAGATGTTTCATAAGTTCGTCAAACTTCTACAAAGCTCGTTGAGACACTTATAAGCACTCATGTTGCATGAAACTTGGTTTAGAGTACTATAAACCGCGTTGTAAGATGTTTCATAATTTCGTCAAACTAGTACAAAGCTCATTGAGACACTTATAAGAACTCATGTTGCATGACACTTCGTTTAGAGTCTTAGAAACTTCGTTTTAGATGTTTCATAAGTTCGTCAAATTTGTACAAAGCTCACTGAGACACTTATAAGCACTCATGTTGCATGACACTTCGTTTAGAGTCTTACAAACCGCGTTGTTAGATGTTTCATAAGTTCGTCAAACTAGTACAAAGCTCATTGAGACACTTCTAAGCACTCATGTTGCATGAAACTTCGTTTAGAGTCCTAAAAACCGCGTTGTTAGATGTTTCATAAGTTCGTCAAACTTGTACAAAGCTCATTGAGACACTTCTAAGAACTCATGTTGCATAAAACTTGGTTTACAGTCCTAGCAACCACATTGTTAGACGTTTCATAAGTTCGTCAAACTTGTACAAAGCTCATTGAGACACTTATAAGCACTCATGTTGCATAAAAGCTTGTTTAGAGTCCTAGCAACCACATTGTTAGACGTTTCATAAGTTCGTAGAACTTGTACAAAGCTCATTTAGACAATTATAAGCACTCATGTTGCATGAAACTTCGTTTAGAGTCTTAGAAACCGCGTTGTTAGATGTTTCATAAGTTCGTAGAACTTGTACAAAGCTCATTGAGACACTTATAAGCACTCATGTTGCATGAAAGTTCGTTTAGAGTCTTAGAAACCGCGTTGTTAGAGGTTTCATAAGTTCGTCAAACTTTTACAAAGCTCATTGAGACACTTATAAGCACTCATGTTGCATAAAACTTGGTTTAGAGTCCTAGAAACGCGTTGTTAGATGTTTCATTAGTTTGTCAAACTTGTACAAAGCTCATTGAGACACTTATAAGCACTAATGTTGCATAAAACTTGGTTTAGAGTCCTAGAAACGCGTTGTTAGATGTTTCATAAGTTCGTCAAACTTCTACAAAGCTCATGGAGACACTTATAAGCACTCATGTTGCATAAAACTTGGTTTAGAGTCTTAAAAACGCATTGTTAGATGTTTCATAAGTTCGTCAAACTTGTATAAAGCTCATTGAAACCCTTATAAGCACTCATGTTGCATAAAACTTTGTTTAGAGTCCTAGCAACCACATTGTTAGACGTTTCATAAGTTCGACAAACTTGTACAAAGGTGATTGAGAAACTTATAAGCAGTCATGTTGCATTAAACTTGGTTTAGAGTCCTAGAAACACGTTGTTAGATGTTTCATTAGTTCGTCAAACTTGTACAAAGCTCATTGAGACACTTATAAGAACTCATGTTGAAAGAAACTTGGTTTAGAGTTCTAGAAACCGTGTTGTTAGATGTTTCATAAGTTCGTCAAACTAGTACAAAGCTCATTGAGACACTTATAAGCACTCATGTTGCATGAAACTTAGTTTATATTCCTAGAAACCGCGTTGTTAGATGTTTCATAAGTTCGTAAAACTTGTACAAAGCTCATTGAGACACTTATAAGCACTCATGTTGCATGACACTTGGTTTAGAGTCTTAGAAACCGCGTTGTTAGATGTTTCATAAGTTCTTCAAACTTGCACAAAGCTCATTGAGACGCTTATAAGCAGTCATGTTGCATAAAACTTGGTTTAGAGTCCTAGAAACGTGTTGTTAGATGTTTCATAAGTTCGTCAAACTTGTACAAAGCTCATTGAAACACTTATAAGCACTCATTTTGCATAAAACTTGGTTTAGAGTCCTAGCAACCACATTGTTAGACGTTTCATAAGTTCGTAAAATTTGTACAAAGCTCATTAAGACACTTATAAGCACTCATGTTGCATGAAACTTGGTTTAGAGTACTAGAAACCGTGTTGTAAGATGTTTCATAAGTTCGTCAAACTAGTACAAAGCTCATTGAGACACTTATAAGCACTCATGTTGCATGAAACTTTGTTTGAGTCCTAGAAACCGCGTTGTTAATGTTTCATAAGTTCGTCAAACTTGTACAAAGATGATTGAGAAATTTATAAGCACTCATGTTGCATGAAACTTGGTTTAGAGTCCTAGAAACGAGTTGTTAGATGTTTCATACATTCGTCAAACTTGTACAAAGCTCATTGAGACACTTATAAGCACTCATGTTGCATGAAACTTGGTTTAGAGTCCTAAACACGTGTTGGTAGATGGTACATAAGTTCGTGAAACTTGTATAAAGCTCATTGAAACACTTATAAGCACTCATGTTGCATAAAACTTGGTTTAGAGTCCTAGCAACCACATTGTTAGACGTTTCATAAGTTCGTCAAACTTGTACAAAGCTGATTGAGAAACTTATAAGCACTCTTGTTGCATGAAACTTGGTTTAGAGTCCTAGAAACCGCGTTGTTTGATGTTTCATAAGTTCGTCGAACTAGTACAAAGCTCACTGAGACACTTATAAGCACTCATGTTGCATGAAACTTGGTTTAAAGTCCTAGAAACGAGTTGTTAGATGTTTCATACATTCGTCAAACTTGTACAAAGCTCATTGAGACACTTATAAGCACTCATGTTGCATGAAACTTGGTTTAGAGTCCTAAAAACGTGTTGGTAGATGTTACATAAGTTCGTGAAACTTGTATAAAGCTCATTGAAACACTTATAAGCACTCATGTTGCATAAAACTTGGTTTAGAGTCCTAGCAACCACATTGTTAGACGTTTCATAAGTTCGTCAAACTTGTACAAAGCTGATTGAGAAACTTATAAGCACTCTGTTGCATGAAACTTCGTTTAGAGTCCTAGAAACGCGTTGTTAGATGTTTCATTAGTTCGTCAAACTTGTACAAAGCTCATTGAGACACTTATAAGAACTCATGTTGAAAGAAACTTGGTTTAGAGTCCTAGAAACCGTGTTGTTAGATGTTTCATAAGTTCGTCAAACTAGTACAAAGCTCATTGAGACACTTATAAGCACTCATGTTGCATGAAACTTAGTTTAGATTCCTAGAAACCGCGTTGTTAGATGTTTCATAAGTTCGTAAAACTTGTACAAACCTCATTGAGACACTTATAAGAACTCATGTTGCCTGAAACTTAGTTTAGAGTTCTAGAAACCACGTTGTAATATGTTTCATAAGTTCGTCAAACTAGTACAAAGCTCATTGAGACACTTATAAGCACTCATGTTGCATGACACTTCGTTTAGAGTCTTAGAAACCGCGTTGTTAGATGTTTCATAAGTTCGTCAAACTTGTACAAAGCTCATTCAGACACTTATAAGCACTCATGTTGCATAAAACTTGGATTAGAGTCCTAGAAACGAGTTGTTAGATGTTTCATAAGTTCGTCAAACTTGTACAAAGCTCATTGAGACACTTATAAGCACTCATGTTGCATGCCATTTCGTTTAGAGTCTCAGAAACCGCTTTGTTAGATGTTTCAAAAATTCGTCAAACTTGTACAAAGATCATTGAGACACTTATAAGCACTAATGTTGCATAAAACTTGGTTTAGAGTCCTAGAAACGCGTTGTTAGATGTTTCATAAGTTCGTCAAACTTCTACAAAGCTCATGGAGACACTTATAAACACTCATGTTGCATAAAACTTGGTTTAGAGTCTTAAAAACGCGTTGTTAGATGTTTCATAAGTTCGTCAAACTTGTATAAAGCTCATTGAAACACTTATAAGCACTCATTTTGCATAAAACTTGGTTTAGAGTCCTAGCAACCACATTGTTACACGTTTCATAAGTTCGACAAACTTGTACCAAGCTGATTGAGAAACTTATAAGCACTCATGTTGCATTAAACTTGGTTTAAAGTCCTAGAAACGCGTTGTTAGATGTTTCATTAGTTCGTCAAACTTGTACAAAGCTCATTGAGACACTTATAAGAACTCATGTTGAAAGAAACTTGGTTTAGAATTCTAGAAACCGTGTTGTTAGATGTTTCATAAGTTCGTCAAACTAGTACAAAGCACATTGAGACACTTATAAGCACTCATGTTGCATGAAACTTAGTTTATATTCCTAGAAACCGCGTTGTTAGATGTTTCATAAGTTCGTAAAACTTGTACAAAGCTCATTGAGACACTTATAAGCACTCATGTTGCATGACACTTGGTTTAGAGTCTTAGAAACCGCGTTGTTAGATGTTTCATAAGTTCTTCAAACTTGCACAAAGCTCATTGAGACACTTATAAGCACTCATGTTGCATAAAACTTGGTTTAGAGTCCTAGAAACGCGTTGTTAGATGTTTCTTAATTTCGTCAAACTAGTACAAAGCTCATTGAGACACTTATAAGAACTCATGTTGCATGACACTTCGTTTAGAGTCTTAGAAACTTCGTTTTAGATGTTTCATAAGTTCGTCAAATTTGTACAAAGCTCACTGAGACACTTATAAGCACTCATGTTGCATGACACTTCGTTTAGAGTCTTACAAACCGCGTTGTTAGATGTTTCATAAGTTCGTCAAACTAGTACAAAGCTCATTGAGACACTTCTAAGCACTCATGTTGCATGAAACTTCGTTTAGAGTCCTAAAAACCTCGTTGTTAGATGTTTCATAAGTTCGTCAAACTTGTACAAAGCTCATTGAGACACTTCTAAGCACTCATGTTGCATAAAACTTGGTTTACAGTCCTAGCAACCACATTGTTAGACGTTTCATAAGTTCGTCAAACTTGTACAAAGCTCATTGAGACACTTATAAGCACTCATGTTGCATAAAAGCTTGTTTAGAGTCCTAGCAACCACATTGTTAGACGTTTCATAAGTTCGTAGAACTTGTACAAAGCTCATTTAGACAATTATAAGCACTCATGTTGCATGAAACTTCGTTTAGAGTCTTAGAAACCGCGTTGTTAGATGTTTCATAAGTTCGTAGAAACTTGTACAAAGCTCATTGAGACACTTATAAGCACTCATGTTGCATGAAAGTTCGTTTAGAGTCTTAGAAACCGCGTTGTTAGAGGTTTCATAAGTTCGTCAAACTTTTACAAAGCTCATTGAGACACTTATAAGCACTCATGTTGCATAAAACTTGGTTTAGAGTCCTAGAAACGCGTTGTTAGATGTTTCATTAGTTTGTCAAACTTGTACAAAGCTCATTGAGACACTTATAAGCACTAATGTTGCATAAAACTTGGTTTAGAGTCCTAGAAACGCGTTGTTAGATGTTTCATAAGTTCGTCAAACTTCTACAAAGCTCATGGAGACACTTATTGATACGATCCTCCCTAGGCGGATCTCTTCTCTGGACGAGGCTGAGCTAAGAGCTGGGTGGTCTGGTGGATGTAGGTGGTTTTGGAGGCGGTTTATGAGCTAGGACAGAGGCAACGGATGATGGAGAAGGTGAGTATATGGGTTATGGTCGTCTCAAGCAAGAGATGGAGGCTTGCTTGAAGGTTAGATGATGGTGTGAGTGGATGCGATAGAACGGAAACTGTGGAGCTTTGTATGGTGTGATTAAGAACGATTTGGTGAGATGAGATGTGGATGATGATGGAGATGGATGGTGGACGACTCAAGTAAGCGATGATAAGCTCTACTTGATGGATAGCAGATTCTCTTGTAAGCAAAGCGCTTGGCAAAGAATCGGATTCAATCACCGAATCGGTTTGAGCTCACAAGCTCGAATCCATTCTCGGATCAATAGGTGAGACTAAGCTCGATAAAAGGGTTTTTATTTCTTAATAGTCTGCCCATTATTGAAAGGAGGCACGAAAATATATAGGAGAGAGGCACAACTCGCCCTCTTCCTTAGGGTTTCTAAGTGACATGTCCCAAATAAGGAAAGAATGAAAACAAGCACAACGTTTTAACTTAAAACAGAAAACAACAAGTTGTTTTGGGTAGAACGACGAGTAGTGTGTATAGTGCCTCGTCTCTTACACTCCTCAAACTATAATCACTAAGTAACCGACGTAGTGTTCTTCTTGGCCTCGTTAAAACCCTTGCACAGCAAACCCAATGGGATAAATCTATGCAAAGGGAAAGAGTACCAAGCGAGACACTTAGTCACTTAGTGGCTCATAGCTTGGTCTTCTTTCTTGGCATGAATGGAGATGTTGGAGATGTCTTTTGTTGAATTCCTTGGCTTTTAAATCGAGATATACACACTTCTGATGTGCTTGGTACCTCGGTGCTTGGCGCCTTGGTGCTAGGTGCCTCTTCATCGGATGATGGCTAACCGTGATCGTATCATCCTCTCCCACTTGAAAAGGATTTGACCTCAAATCCGAATCTACAACAAGAGAAAGCAAGTCGAAACATCGAAAGCATTACAAATTAGATACTTCCCTTGTATATCGATTCGATAGGTGATGTCGTTGATCTTTTCGTGAGCTCCCATAATCCTTTGGGTGCATGTTGGCTGTCATGAGCTCTAGTATCAGCTTGGACCATTCTCTCATCCGATTTGCTTCTAGATACGTCTCCGGGTTCCCATACAAAGTCATCACACACACAAAGATAAGTTAGTTTAGAGACAAGAAGTATATCCTTAAATGAGATTAAGAGTGTTCGGTTTAAGATTATGGATGATCCGTCTGCTTGGTGCTTGGTCTTGATGCTTGAGTGGTTGGTCATGAAGATCCAAGGTGGTGCAGCTTCTGGTCTTTCCATCTTGAGCTTCACTTGAGCTTGAAGATCCAATGAATACGCGATGTTCCTCTTATGTCTCGGCGTTGGCATAGTCTTTCCCTCTATGTCTTTCTTTTTGTGAGGCAAGTAAAAGTAATAGAAAAGCTTCTTGACACTCATCATGATATCGTGATACGTAAATCCGACAAGCTCTCCTCCATGTGCTTCCCTAAACAATTTCTCACAAACAACGAAACTAGACAAGCACAAGTTATCGTAAAACAAGTAGAAATCCTTTCTAAGGTAGTGATGACTAACAAATTTTCCACAAGCTTTGTATGATTTTCCAAATTCATTACCACAAGCATAAAGTTCTTTATAAACTCTAGAGCTAACATCATGGGTGCTAATGTTAAAGAGTAGAACATACCTCCTCGACAATGTGTTGGGCACACCATTGTCCTTACCTGTCTTGGAATGAATGGGATAAGGAAATACCTCATAGAAGTAGACACTTCTATCTCGTTCTTTGTCAATCTCTGGTGGTACTTCAAGATGGGTGAAAGACTCATAATCAACATGGATGAGAGGCTCATTAGTCTCCATGGATTTGGCTCGGCTTAGACATGAGACTTCTCGAGTGTTTGGTAGTTCTTTGTCTTTGGAGAACTCATGCTCATGCTGCTGTGAAACAAAAGAAAACTCACTCGGAAACACCGGTGGAAGATTAGAGAAACTCATAAGAGTTTCTTTATACACAAAACGTGACCGAGATTTACTAAAAGAATAAGTTTTCTCGATCTCACCCGATTGGTTCATGAGGCTGGTGCTCTTGGACTTAGTCTCTTCTTGAACTTGCTTCAAACACAGCTGGTCTTTAGAGTATCTATGATCTCGATCCTTGAACTTAGATGCATGAAAAGAATCACCATACTTACTAGACCTTTGGCTAAGAGGCCGCTTGATAAGCATAGTAGCGTGTTGCTCTTCGGGGCACAGGCTTGGAATCAACTTCTTGAAATGGACCAGGGGGTTATGGACATGCACAACGTCTCTAAGAGGGTCGGGTGTGTGTTGTGGAGTAGCTCCAGGTCGCCATATGAAGGTTTGAAGTGGACCATGCGTACTCATCCTCATAAATAGAAAGTTGTCGGTAGCTGAACTTTGAACATCAATTGTGGTCAGCTCCGAACTGATATGGGGACGAGCTGTAGCTTGAAAGATTCCTCTTTGAGTGTAGAATATGGTGGACATCTCCGTTTCACCCCAGTAGCTGATATTGGTCCTCTTTTGAGCTTCACAAGCCGAACATATCAATCTGTCAATTTCTGGACTTGGCAAGTAGTTGCTGGTTTGGGTTAGAGATTCTGTTCTGATCTGGTCTACACTCTTCTTGAGGTTAGACATGACTGTAAGGGTTCCTTTTGGAGTTAATAGTACGGCATCATCGGCTTCAATATGTAGATTTTGCTCATAGATCACCATAGGCTTTGTTAAAGCTTCTTCTTCGGTTGTGATCATCTCCTTAGCACCTGAAAGTTCCTCAAGTCTCTTGACACAAGACAAGTGCTTTAAAACAGTCATGGAGCTATCAAAATCATATTTGAAATCAGATTTAAATTCAAGAGAAACAAGTGACTCCCTTTGATTTGAAACAGATCGTACAAGCTCTTGATTGTCTCCTTGTTCTTTAACCATACAACACTCAATAAGCTCCAATGCTTCATGTTCCTTATTGTACACCACTTTGTCATTATCTTGCTCCACATTCTGTTCCATGTCTCCTCCTTGATCCTTTTGATCTTTATCTACAAGAGAAGACTTTGGCAAAACCAAGTGCATTATACTAGAAATAAAAGCATCATCAAAGACATTATCAACAACTCTTTTAATATCTTTTTCTAGCACATGTTTTGAACTCTTTCTCTTTTTAATTCGTTCATGTTCAACAACAGCTATGTTCTCATTATAACCATAAGGTATTGATTCTTTGGAAACAAATAGATTAGAAGACTTAGCTCGAGGATATGCATCTTGATGTTTATAGGCAGATCGAGTAGATGTCTTTAGCTTAAGGTGTGGAGCATACTTTCTTCTCATTAGTGCTTTGAGTTCTGTCCAAGTGGTGATAGGTTGCTTAGGCCATCGTCTCCACTCAATCTCTTCCCACCAACTAAGAGCATCGTCACGAAAGCTTGAAACAGCGGCTCTTAGTAGCTCATGCTCGGTGAAGTCGTTGCACTTGGAGGCGTAATGCATACCAACCTCCCAATCGACATACTCATCAGGGTCTTTGCTTCCATGAAACGGTGGTGTGCTTCTATGGAGCTCTTCATACCGATACATTCTTCGCTGTCTATGACTTCCTTGAGAGTCCTTCATAGGACCTGTTTCAAACACAAGTAACTCGCAAGTAAGATGTTCTAAAAGAAGCACAAGCGAGTTATAATGAAGAACAAGAGACAGATTTTAAGCACAATTCCAATGAGAAACAATTATGCGCCAAACAAGTTTTAAATGTCCTCAACTAAGCAAAAACGTCCTAAACAAGTTCTAATGAAAGCACAAAAGATTTATTAAGCAAATCAAATCAGAATAAGTAATAAGGCACACAAAAAAAACTGTTTTGGAAACTTTTCGAAAACGCTTTAGGAAACTTTATGAAAACGCTTTAGGAAACTTGGTGCAATCAGGAAATAAATCAAATCACAAGAAAATCACACTCAAAGCTTGATGAACACGTTTTGGACAAGAGATTTCAAGCACACAATCAAACCAAACAAACTTATGAATCTAAGAGAGAACGAGAATAAAAACGAAGCACATAATAAGCAGATTTGAAAGAGATGCTAAAATACGTGTACGACAAGTTCTAAAAAAAAAAATCATGAATTAATATGAGCATAAGAACATGATCTAACAAGCAGATTTAACAAGTTATAACCAATCTTAATCAATCAAACAATCGGCTGAACATAGAACACAAAGCAACAAAACAGATTCAAAGAGGATAAACAACGTTTTCGGTTCTAATGAGTTTTCAAGCAAACTAATCGATTGATAAGATGTAAGGATAGAGAGACTCAGCCTTTGGTACAGAGTTTGGCTCTGATACCAGATGATACGATCCTCCCTAGGCGGATCTCTTCTCTGGACGAGGCTGAGCTAAGAGCTGGGTGGTCTGGTGGATGTAGGTGGTTTTGGAGGCGGTTTATGAGCTAGGACAGAGGCAACGGATGATGGAGAAGGTGAGTATATGGGTTATGGTCGTCTCAAGCAAGAGATGGAGGCTTGCTTGAAGGTTAGATGATGGTGTGAGTGGATGCGATAGAACGGAAACTGTGGAGCTTTGTATGGTGTGATTAAGAACAGATTTGGTGAGATGAGATGTGGATGATGATGGAGATGGATGGTGGACGACTCAAGTAAGCGATGATAAGCTCTACTTGATGGATAGCAGATTCTCTTGTAAGCAAAGCGCTTGGCAAAGAATCGATTCAATCACTGAATCGGTTTGAGCTCACAAGCTCGAATCCATTCTCCGGATCAATAGGTGAGACTAAGCTCGATAAAAGGGTTTTTATTTCTTAATAGTCTGCCCATTATTGAAAGGAGGCACGAAAATATATAGGAGAGAGGCACAACTCGCCCTCTTCCTTAGGGTTTCTAAGTGACATGTCCCAAATAAGGAAAGAATGAAAACAAGACAACGTTTTAACTTTAAAACAGAAAACGCAAGTTGTTTTGGGTAGAACGACGAGTAGTGTGTATAGTGCCTCGTCTCTTACACTCCTCAAACTATAATCACTAAGTAACCGACGTAGTGTTCTTCTTGGCCTCGTTAAAACCCTTGCACAGCAAACCCAATGGGATAAATCTATGCAAAGGGAAAGAGTACCAAGCGAGACACTTAGTCACTTAGTGGCTCATAGCTTGGTCTTCTTTCTTGGCATGAATGGAGATGTTGGAGATGTCTTTTGTTGAATTCCTTGGCTTTTAAATCGAGATATACACACTTCTGATGTGCTTGGTACCTCGGTGCTTGGCGCCTTGGTGCTAGGTGCCTCTTCATCGGATGATGGCTAACCCGTGATCGTATCACTTATAAGCACTCATGTTGCATAAAACTTGGTTTAGAGTCTTAAAAACGCATTGTTAGATGTTTCATAAGTTCGTCAAACTTGTATAAAGCTCATTGAAACACTTATAAGCACTCATGTTGCATAAAACTTTGTTTAGAGTCCTAGCAACCACATTGTTAGACGTTTCATAAGTTCGACAAACTTGTACAAAGGTGATTGAGAAACTTATAAGCAGTCATGTTGCATTAAACTTGGTTTAGAGTCCTAGAAACACGTTGTTAGATGTTTCATTAGTTCGTCAAACTTGTACAAAGCTCATTGAGACACTTATAAGAACTCATGTTGAAAGAAACTTGGTTTAGAGTTCTAGAAACCGTGTTGTTAGATGTTTCATAAGTTCGTCAAACTAGTACAAAGCTCATGGAGACACTTATAAGCACTCATGTTGCATGAAACTTAGTTTATATTCCTAGAAACCGCGTTGTTAGATGTTTCATAAGTTCGTAAAACTTGTACAAAGCTCATTGAGACACTTATAAGCACTCATGTTGCATGACACTTGGTTTAGAGTCTTAGAAACCGCGTTGTTAGATGTTTCATAAGTTCTTCAAACTTGCACAAAGCTCATTGAGACGCTTATAAGCAGTCATGTTGCATAAAACTTGGTTTAGAGTCCTAGAAACGTGTTGTTAGATGTTTCATAAGTTCGTCAAACTTGTACAAAGCTCATTGAAACACTTATAAGCACTCATTTTGCATAAAACTTGGTTTAGAGTCCTAGCAACCACATTGTTAGACGTTTCATAAGTTCGTAAAATTTGTACAAAGCTCATTAAGACACTTATAAGCACTCATGTTGCATGAAACTTGGTTTAGAGTACTAGAAACCGTGTTGTAAGATGTTTCATAAGTTCGTCAAACTAGTACAAAGCTCATTGAGACACTTATAAGCACTCATGTTGCATGAAACTTTGTTTGAGTCCTAGAAACCGCGTTGTTAGATGTTTCATAAGTTCGTCAAACTTGTACAAAGATGATTGAGAAATTTATAAGCACTCATGTTGCATGAAACTTGGTTTAGAGTCCTAGAAACGAGTTGTTAGATGTTTCATACATTCGTCAAACTTGTACAAAGCTCATTGAGACACTTATAAGCACTCATGTTGCATGAAACTTGGTTTAGAGTCCTAAACACGTGTTGGTAGATGGTACATAAGTTCGTGAAACTTGTATAAAGCTCATTGAAACACTTATAAGCACTCATGTTGCATAAAACTTGGTTTAGAGTCCTAGCAACCACATTGTTAGACGTTTCATAAGTTCGTCAAACTTGTACAAAGCTGATTGAGAAACTTATAAGCACTCCTGTTGCATGAAACTTGGTTTAGAGTCCTAGAAACCGCGTTGTTTGATGTTTCATAAGTTCGTCGAACTAGTACAAAGCTCACTGAGACACTTATAAGCACTCATGTTGCATGAAACTTGGTTTAAAGTCCTAGAAACGAGTTGTTAGATGTTTCATACATTCGTCAAACTTGTACAAAGCTCATTGATGTTGGATTTTGGAGAGATTAGTGTATAGATCCGAGTTGGTTAGGCTCGGATCTTGAGTGTATAGAAGCGAAGCAAGGTTGCTTGGTTCTTGAGTGTATGGAGAGAGTATTTGAGATTAGAAAGAGAGAGAGTATGTGAGAGAAAGTGTATTTTAGTATATTGAAAGAGGAACCACCTCCTTGAAGGTTTTACAAGAGTTTATCACACTTATATAAAGAAAAGATACAACAAGAGAAGTCTCCAACGGCTAGAATTCAAATTTGAATTCTCTAACGGCTCTTTAGTCTTGCGATGTAGTCGACTACATGACTCAACTACATTAGTCGACTACACGCCTCAACTATATTTTCCCTCTCTTGATTCCATTGGTCCATAGCTCTAACGGCTCTTTAGTCTTGCGATGTAGTCGACTACATGACTCAACTATATTAGCCGACTACACGCCTCAACTACAGTTTTCCCTTCTTTGATGTATCTTGGTCTAATGCCTTTGTAGGTTAACATTAGTCTTAATACTCCCCCTCAAGCTTAGCCCAATGAAATGGCTAAGATTGGACATTGCTAAACAAACCTCATTAAAACCCTTAGTAAGCAAAACCACTTGGGATAAAAGCATTACTAAGGGAAAAAGAGTGTAAGTCTTTGCAATAGGGGTCTTCTTAATCTTGGCCTTGATCTTCTTGACTTGGCCGAAACTCCCCCTTAAGATAGAACCGGTTTGATCTTCTTGACTTTGCCGTTTCTTCTTAAAGGGTTCTATGATCTCCTTTCAACAAGCTTCTTTGATCTTCTCGGCTTGTTGTTAGGATCTTGGATGCGTTCTTTGATTTGGGAAGTGACGCTTCTCCTTGTTGACATGAGACCTTCTTGGTCTTCATTTCTCTGACTTGGTCTTCACGGCTTTGTTCTTCACAAGCTTCAATGTGAGACTTGAGCCGAACATGATGACTCCCTTTCCTTCTCTTTGTTTCTTCTTTGAGACTTCCTTCTTGCCTTTGGTCTATCACTCCTTTGAACCTTCAAAGATCCAAGGAAATTTAGACTTAGTAAAGACAATTGGATACATAAAGGATAAGCTTAATCTAAAGTCAATTTAGAACATTGATTTAAGCAATTCCTTTTAGCAAGTGATTGACCATAGACTTAAACAAGATAATGAGGTTTAGCTTTAGTCTAATGATTCCTATTAAGTATGTTAAAGAGAGGGTTTAGGGACAGCCTTTAGTTCGTAGGGGTATGATAGATTGATGATCCCTTGTAGTTGCATTTGGCTTGGGCCCTTTGACTTCTTCATGAGGTCTTGCGGCTTTGTCCTTTGTGCAATTGGAACAAGGTTGGTTTGGAGTCTTTTGGCTTAGCTCTTGGTAGATGCTTAGGCCGAGTAACAAGTATTTGGCTTTGCACTTGATAGTTGCTAGGCCGAGAATGGTGAGAGCCGATTGATCATGGTTGATTATCGGTCTCTTTCTAGAACATGGATGGCTCGGTTTTGTCGTTGCTAGGAACTTGACCGAGCCTAGTGTTGATGGTATGGAAGGATTTGTCTTGCTTCTTTGTAGAGGCTTGACCGAGTGATTGATGGAGGCTCTTAGACTCCTTGAGCAAGTTATGATCTTCCTTCAAGTGTCTTTAGCTAGTTGCGGTTCTTCTTTGCTTCAATGAGACTTTGGCCTTGTATCTTGTTGGTACTTAAGCCGAGATGGATTGGTTGATTGTGGAGGCTTCGTCCTTCTTGGTACTTTAGCCGAGAGTGAGAGCTTTGTATTGACTTCGTCCTTCTTGGTACTTTAGTCAATACTTAGCCGGATTGGTGGTAGTGGCGGCTTAGTCCTTCTTGATACTTTGGCCGAGTTAGTTGGTGGTTGAGTGGAGGTCTTTGACTTGCTAGATCTTGACCAAATATTGATGATAAGATGGATCGGCTTGCTCTTGTAGAAGATTTGGCCGAGAGTGAATGAGGAGGCTTTTGCATTCATGGTTGAGATGCTTTGCCTAAGTTTGGTGGCTGCGGTGATTGGCTTCCATGTGATCATGAAGAGTTGTGTGATTTAACACTTCTTCTCCCCCCTTCATGATTAAGATGGAAGGTATGAACTATTTCCCTTTCTCGGCTTTGTTCTTCACAAGCTTCATGAGAAAGGTTTCTCATCTTTTCCTTCGGACACCATTCATGGCTTCTTTCATTCTTCTCTTTACTTCTTTTCTCTTTAGCACTTCTTTGTTACTTCTTTATGCTTAGGGGTTTTCATGATGATCTCTTTCAATCCTTAGACATGATGATCCTACATCATACCAAAGACAAAAATTGATTTAAATTTCATGACTAACCGACACAAGATAATAACCTTTAACAATTTACAAACTATTGATTAACCATTCACAAGTACAAGCAAGAATGCAAGGAAGAGTTTAAGACAATAGTTCAAGATGTTTCCTATGTCTTTTGATTAAACCCGAGTATAGTATGCACCTTAACAAGTTCAAGTTTCGGTCTTATAGTTTTGAAATTGACAAACAAATTTCTAAGTGATCTAAGGCATATAACAATTTCAAGCACACATGAACACTTAGACAAGTATCTAATAATATAAATAAGGAAGTAAAGAGGGTTTAGAAATGGCCTTTTTCGGTTAAGTCCTTGAGTAGATGGTCATATGGGAGAGTCATTACACTCTTAGAGCACCTTTATTTGGTTAGTCTATGATTGAGTTTATGACTTCCCTTATGAGAAATTCTCTTGTTTGCTTCTTTACCTACACATAGATTCAAGTTAGCAACAAGGTGTTGAAAAGAGACCAAGGCTTTGCCCGGACACACTCGTTCACCAAGGCAAAGACCTAGCTTGTGGTCAAAGGCAAAGGACCCAAGCTATCTCTTTTGTTACCGTTACAAGAGGACAAGAGAAACAAAGGAAGGATCTAGAAACCAAGTTACCGTTACACCAAAGAGCCGTTGGGCGTGTGGAGTTCACGCCGTCCGTACAAGTCACGGGTGGCTCTAAGGATGCGCGTCTAACCGAGGAGAAAGCGACGTTTGGCGCATTGAACCGAGGAAGATGTGGACGGTTTTGGCATCTTCACATGATGCTATTTTAAGATGCTATTCCTTATATATTTATCCTATGTTGTAACGACACAAACAATCTAATCTAATATCACATAATCTTTTCCGATTAATCTCTCTCTATCTCTCTCTCTCTCTCTGTTCTTGATGTTCTTCATGGAACTCAAGAACACAAATCTCTAAACTCATATAATCTTCTTAAAACTAACATGGTATCGAGCAACCTTGCTCGGAACCTAATCGCTTCCGCTAAATCTACTCTCGATTACTCTCGGCTACTCTCGGTATCGACGATTCTCGGTACTCTCGACAAACCTCGATACGGTTCTTGTGCACTCTCGATACGGTTATCGTAGACTCTCGACAAGCCTCGACAAACTCTCAAACCTCGACAAACTCTCGACAAACTCTCGACAAGGTTTTCTCGACAAAGTTTTCTCGGCGGCAAGAGTCTTGTTTTCCCGGCCACTTTTCTCGACTACTCTCGACAAGATCTTTTCTCGATACCGACCAGTCTCGATACCGACAAGTCTCGATACCGACAAATCCCGACACCGACCATTCTCGATACTCTCGGTTTCAAATTTCTCGGTTCAAATTTCTAGATCGAAATTTCAAAAACGAGTTATTTCAAACCTCATTCAACACAACCATGGAAGACAAAGAATCCAAGAAGGCACTTTGTCCGGTTACTCTCAAAGGCATCAACTACCTTCTATGGGCAAGAACCATGAAGATAGCCCTTTGTGGCCGCGGCTATTGGAACCATATACTCACTCGGCAAGACGCTCCTATTGAGTTCAACAACGAACTCACAACCGACGATGAGAAGTGGTTCCAACTAGACCAAAAGGTACTTGGAATCATCCAAGGATCCCTTGAGCCGTCCATCTTGGAGGCTTACTCCTATTGCGAAAACGCCAAGGAGCTATGGGACACTCTCCAAACCGTCTACGGCAACATCTCAAACCTTAGCCGAGTTTATGAAGTCAAGAAGGCCATTAGTGACCTAAACCAAGAAGACACCGAGTTCACTAAACACTTTGGGAAGTTTAGGTCACTTTGGGCAGAGTTAGAAATGCTTCGCCCAAGCACCGTGGATCCTAAAGTGTTAAACGAACGAAGAGAGCAAGACAAAGTCTTTGGCTTGCTTCTTACCCTCAACGGCAGCTACAAGGAGATCACCAAGCATCTTCTCCGAGCCGATACTCTACCAAACCTTGAAGAAGTGTGTGCACAACTCCAAAGAGAACAAGGTTCCATCGAGCTCTTTGATGGCAAGAAGGAACTTGTGACCGCGAACAAGGTGGCGTTTAAACCGTCTTCCAAGACATATGAAGAAAGGAGAGCCTTGACATGTGAGCATTGCAAGAAGAAAGGCCACAACAAGGAGAAGTGTTGGATCCTACACCCTAGTCTCAAGCCGGCCAAGTTCAAGGACGCCAAGGCCAATTACTCTCACGATGACTCGGCTAGCATACCAAGTACAAGCGGACCAAACCATGGCAAGGAAGAGGAGTCTTCGGCCATTGTCCCATACATGGACGAGTTCGTGAGGAAGTCGGACCTTGACGCACTCATCAAAGCCCTTAAGGGCTCCGGTATTTCACCCTATTACTCTCTTAGTGCTCAAAACATAGACATTAAACCATATAAGCCTATTATTGTTGATTCGGTGCTTCTCATCATATGATTAGTAACTTGGATTTAATTAGTAATGTTAAACCGGCTTTAGGTAATGTCATTATTGCAAATGGGAGTGAAATTCCTATAGAAGGGTTAGGAAATCTTAAGTTGTTTGATAGTGATTCTCAAGCTCTTTACATGCCTAGTTTCACTTCCAATCTTATATCCGTTAAACGCATTGCTTGTGATTTGAATTGCAAGGTTATTTTCAGTCCTAATGATGTGATTTTTCAGGATATTAAGAGTGAGAAGGTCATTGGAAAAGGGGTCACAAGAGGGGACCTTTATGTTCTTGAAGAATTTGATTTCAAAAAACTCTATCTCTACTTCTACTTCTCTTTGTCATGTTTTTAAATCGGTTATAGCCGAAGTTAACAATGTTATTTGGCATTTTAGACTTGGTCATCCTCATTTGAATGCTTTAAAAACTATTTTCCCTAATGTTGTTTTTGATCATCAAACTTGTGAGGCTTGCATTTTAGGCAAACATTGTAGAACCGTATTTTCAAAATCCAAAATGTGTTACAAACCTTTTGAATTGATTCATTCGGATGTTTGGTCCTCCCCTTGCAAATCTAGGGATAATCAAGCTTATTTTGTCACATTTATAGATGAAAGCTCTAAATACACTTGGGTTACACTTTTACAAACTAAAGATAGGGTATTAGAGGCTTTTAAAAACTTTCAAAACTATGTGACTAACCATTACAATGCTAAGATTAAAACCTTTAGGTCGGATAATGGGGGGAGTACACAAGCCGAGCATTCAAAGAACACATAGCCAACCATGGGGATTCTTCACCAAACCACATGTCCATATACACCGCAACAAAACGGTGTGGCCGAGAGGAAGAATAGGCATCTCATGGAGGTCACACGGTCAATGATGTTCCACATGAACATCCCAAAACGGTTTTGGTCGGATGGTGTTTTAACCGCGTGTTATCTCATCAACCGAACCCCTACTCAAATCTTAAACAACCAATCTCCCTTTCAAGTTTTGAATAAAAGTAAGCCTATTCTTAACCATCTAAGAGTTTTTGGTTGTGTGTGTTTTGTTTTTGTGCCTAGTGAACAAAGGAACAAACTTGAAGCAAAGAGCATCAAGGCCATGTTCATAGGCTACTCCAACACACAAAAAGGATACAAATGTTATGTACCCGAGACAAGAAGGGTCATAGTCTCAAGAGACGTCAAGTTCCTTGAAGGCAAAAGCTTCTATGAAGACAAGAATTGGGATAGTGTGAAGGACTTACCCGAGAAAGTCACGGATAGAGCCACAAGCCTAAGGAACCTAATGAAGAATCTTGGCATGAACTTTGAAGAAGAGCCAAGCCAAGACATACCAAATCAACAACCCACTCCTCTTGATCATGAGGGGGGAGAACATAAATGAGCAAGCCAACTCCGAACCTCAAGAGTCTAATGAGTCCGGGGAGAATCAAATGCTCACCAACAAACTACACCACAAGAAGACCAAGGACATGCTCAAGATGATCATGATCAAGAAGTGGGTCAAGGAGGAAGTGTACCACCGGAGCCGA
Source organism: Cochlearia excelsa (assembly GCA_963556525.1). Taxonomy (NCBI): domain Eukaryota; kingdom Viridiplantae; phylum Streptophyta; class Magnoliopsida; order Brassicales; family Brassicaceae; genus Cochlearia; species Cochlearia excelsa. The sequence goes on along the minus strand of OY748327.1, from coordinate 27,653,280 downwards.
CTAGTATTCAAACGGAGCCGACTCTAAGGAGAAGCACTAGGGTAAAGAAGCATCCATCTAATTGGGTAAACACAAGGGTCTACTACAATAGCAAGGCGGTGGCCCATCCTACTCAAGCAACATGCTCTCTTGCTAGAATTCCCAAGGAACACCGAGCCTTCCTTACCGCCATGGATCAACATGTGATACCAAGGACATATGAAGAAGCAATGAAGGAAGAAGTGTGGATCAATGCGGTTAGAGCCGAGAACAAGGCAATGGAAGACAATGAAACCTTCTATGAAATTGATCTTCCCAAGGGCAAGAAGACTGTGAGCTCTAGATACGTGTTCACCATCAAGTACCTAAGCAATGGGGATATTGAAAGGTACAAGGCAAGACTTGTGGGCAAGAGGCTTCACCCAAACCTATGGAGAGGATTACTTGGATACCTTTGCACCGGTTGCCAAACTTCACACGGTTAGGGTCATTCTATCCTTGGCTACTAACTTGTCTTGGGATCTCTTTCAAATGGATGTGAAGAACGCCTTCCTACAAGGAGAGCTTGAGGAAGAGGTATACATGACTCCACCACCCGGAGTAGAAATTACCCCCGGGAAAGTCTTAAGATTAAGAAAGGCTATCTACGGTCTCAAGCAATCACCAAGAGCTTGGTACCACAAGCTTAGCTCAACATTGATGGCAAGAGGATTCAAGAGATCACAAGCCGAGCACACACTCTTCACACTACAAAACCAAGAAGGTATAGTAGTAGTACTTGTATACGTAGATGACATCATCATCTCCGGAAACAACAAGGGAGGTATTCTAGAAACCAAGTCTTTTCTTAAGTCTAAATTTGATATCAAAGATCTCGGTTTGCTTAAGTACTTCCTTGGGATTGAAGTTTGTAGATCAAAGGAAGGTCTATTTCTCTCCCAAAGGAAGTACACCCATGATGTTTTAAGTGTTGTCAATATGGCAGGTACCAAGGTGGCCAAGACACCCCTTGAAGACGGCTACAAGACCATTCAAGAGGGTAGTGAAGACGATCAACCATACAAAGATCCGATGCTATATAGACGGCTAGTGGGAAAGCTCATCTACCTTACCATCACTAGGCCGGATCTATGCTTTGCCGTGAATCAAGTCTCCCAACATATGCAAAGACCGAAGCAACATCATTGGAACATGATCATGAGGATCTTGGGATACCTTAAGGGAACTTCAAGCTTGGGTATATGGATGGGTTGCAACAAAAGCACGGAGGTTGTTGGGTATTGTGACGCGGACTATGCCGGGAACCTAGAAGACAGGCGGTCAACCACCGGGTATTGCACCTTCATTGGAGGCAACCTTGTCACATGGAAGACAAAGAAGCAAAAGATAGTGTCTTGCTCAACCGCCGAAGCCGAGTATAGAGCCATGAGGAAGCTAACTCAAGAACTCATGTGGCTAAAGAACTTGCTAGGGGATTTGGGTTTCAAGATTGAAGCACCAATGACTATGCATTGTGACAACCAAGCGGCCATCCACATAGCAACCAACTCGGTCTTCCATGAACGGACCAAGCACATAGAGGTGGATTGTCACAAGGTTAGAGAGCAAATGGTCAAAGGGACCATCTTACCTTGCTACACCAAAAGTGAAGATCAACTCGCGGACATCTTCACCAAATCAGCAAGCTTGAAGGTTTGTGAGTCCATCCTACCAAGACTAGGACTCACACGGGCTACCAAAGCCTAAGTCTCCAACCGCATAAGCTTGCACTCTTTTCCCTTAGGTGAGTTTTATCCCAAGTGGTTTTCTCACCAAGGTTTTAACGAGGCAAGGTTATGCGGGTTCCAAGCTTAGCCATTGCATTAGGCTAAGCTTGCGGGGGAGTGTTGAAAAGAGACCAAGGCTTTGCCCGGACACACTCGTTCACCAAGGCAAAGACCTAGCTTGTGGTCAAAGGCAAAGGACCCAAGCTATCTCTTTTGTTACCGTTACAAGAGGACAAGAGAAACAAAGGAAGGATCTAGAAACCAAGTTACCGTTACACCAAAGAGCCGTTGGGCGTGTGGAGTTCACGCCGTCCGTACAAGTCACGGGTGGCTCTAAGGATGCGCGTCTAACCGAGGAGAAAGCGACGTTTGGCGCATTGAACCGAGGAAGATGTGGACGGTTTTGGCATCTTCACATGATGCTATTTTAAGATGCTATTCCTTATATATTTATCCTATGTTGTAACGACACAAACAATCTAATCTAATATCACATAATCTTTTCCGATTAATCTCTCTCTATTCTCTCTCTCTCTCTTGTTCTTGATGTTCTTCATGGAACTCAAGAACACAAATCTCTAAACTCATATAATCTTCTTAAAACTAACACAAGGGACCATGGTCTTTAGTGCACAATGGCGGACCATGATCTTAAAACACACCAACAAGATTCATTGTAACTTGATAGCTTTCATAGCTTAGTTACTCATCTTGTATCATAAACTTAAGTGCACATAGGCGGTTTATGACAACAAGCATAGATCATCATTCCACCTTCACCTTATATAGATGTTAATGTAGTGAATCATTTCCCCATAAGTCTAAAGATGGATTCATCATGACCCTTTAAAGTATCACCTTTTAAGTGGTCATGGATCTCTTTATAGATTCATGTTAGCCGAGGTTATGAAGGATTCATCAAGCTCTCGGTGTTTTATTAACACTTTTGGAGGCTTGGTTCTCTTCCCTCTAAGAGAGTTTCGGATTCCATAAGACCTTAATTGCTTAGTCACAAGCGGGTCTTTGGTTCCTACTCTTTTGATAAAAAAACCGAAGATCTTTTGGGATTAACCAAGGTTTTAAAAAAACACTTTGTCTTTCACCAAGATTCAAATCACTTCACCAAACAAGGACTAGTGATTTGGTCTTAGACAAAGACATAAGTGGACCTTGTATCCTAGATCTTTCAAGACTTAATAGTTGAGTCATGTAGTCGACTATGTCACATGACTACATGACGACTGAGTCTTGGAGTGTTTAAAATTCGGACACACATGAGCACATACTAAAACATTTGAAATTACATGCTCATGAACTTTTCAAAATAAACAGGGGGGTTATGGATTCAACTATCTTGTATTCTCATAAGATACACAAGAAAGGTTCTCATACCTTTAGCTCACAAGTCTCAAGCTTTGAGCTTTGAGGTTCTTGTTCATCGCTTAATGCCTTAGCATAGTCGGATTTGGATTCATCAAGGTTCCCTTGGACTCATAAGAGTGGGGAGACCATGGTTCTCATCCTCTTGCTTTCGGCCTTACAAAGATGAAGTAATTACCTTCGGATTTGGATACAACACTTACCGCTCATGGCGAATCATGGATCTCATCCTTTTATCTTTGTATCTTAAGAAAAGCATAGAGTTTCGGATTCAACAAGGCATTGTTCTTAAAGAATCAATGAGCATGGTTCTCTCACTCTTTAGCTCACAAGTTTCAAGCTTTATGCTTTGAATACTTGGTCATTGCCTAATGCCTAAGTTAGATGGATTTTGGATTCATCAAGGTTCCTTTTAAACTCATAAGAGTAAGGAAACAATGGTTCTCATCCACAACTTTCGGCCTAAACAAAGATCTTAAAGAACAACTCAACCAAAAACATCATGTAGCTAGATTTTCAATCTATGCTCACTATGATTCGGTTTTGATTGGATTGTTCTTGAAAGGAACTTGGATTCAACATGTATCTTCACTCATTAAGAGACAAAGAATCATGGTTCTCTTCCTAAGAGGAGCATTGATTCACCAAGATCTTAAGGGTTTTAACCACTCGGATCTTGGTCATTCTTTTCCTCCTCTAGATCTTTGTGTTTATAAGCAAGAAATAAGAAGAAAGGGGATGAAGATTAGCGGAAGCTACTTACCTAGGTCATCAAGAGCTTATGCTCTGATACCATGTTGGATTTTGGAGAGATTAGTGTATAGATCCGAGTTGGTTAGGCTCGGATCTTGAGTGTATAGAAGCGAAGCAAGGTTGCTTGGTTCTTGAGTGTATGGAGAGAGTATTTGAGATTAGAAAGAGAGAGAGTATGTGAGAGAAAGTGTATTTTAGTATATTGAAAGAGGAACCACCTCCTTGAAGGTTTTACAAGAGTTTATCACACTTATATAAAGAAAAGATACAACAAGAGAAGTCTCCAACGGCTAGAATTCAAATTTGAATTCTCTAACGGCTCTTTAGTCTTGCGATGTAGTCGACTACATGACTCAACTACATTAGTCGACTACACGCCTCAACTATATTTTCCCTCTCTTGATTCCATTGGTCCATAGCTCTAACGGCTCTTTAGTCTTGCGATGTAGTCGACTACATGACTCAACTATATTAGCCGACTACACGCCTCAACTACAGTTTTCCCTTCTTTGATGTATCTTGGTCTAATGCCTTTGTAGGTTAACATTAGTCTTAATAATTGAGACACTTATAAGCACTCATGTTGCATGAAACTTGGTTTAGAGTCCTAAAAACGTGTTGGTAGATGTTACATAAGTTCGTGAAACTTGTATAAAGCTCATTGAAACACTTATAAGCACTCATGTTGCATAAAACTTGGTTTAGAGTCCTAGCAACCACATTGTTAGACGTTTCATAAGTTCGTCAAACTTGTACAAAGCTGATTGAGAAACTTATAAGCACTCCTGTTGCATGAAACTTCGTTTAGAGTCCTAGAAACGCGTTGTTAGATGTTTCATTAGTTCGTCAAACTTGTACAAAGCTCATTGAGACACTTATAAGAACTCATGTTGAAAGAAACTTGGTTTAGAGTCCTAGAAACCGTGTTGTTAGATGTTTCATAAGTTCGTCAAACTAGTACAAAGCTCATTGAGACACTTATAAGCACTCATGTTGCATGAAACTTAGTTTAGATTCCTAGAAACCGCGTTGTTAGATGTTTCATAAGTTCGTAAAACTTGTACAAACCTCATTGAGACACTTATAAGAACTCATGTTGCCTGAAACTTAGTTTAGAGTTCTAGAAACCACGTTGTAATATGTTTCATAAGTTCGTCAAACTAGTACAAAGCTCATTGAGACACTTATAAGCACTCATGTTGCATGACACTTCGTTTAGAGTCTTAGAAACCGCGTTGTTAGATGTTTCATAAGTTCGTCAAACTTGTACAAAGCTCATTCAGACACTTATAAGCACTCATGTTGCATAAAACTTGGATTAGAGTCCTAGAAACGAGTTGTTAGATGTTTCATAAGTTCGTCAAACTTGTACAAAGCTCATTGAGACACTTATAAGCACTCATGTTGCATGCCATTTCGTTTAGAGTCTCAGAAACCGCTTTGTTAGATGTTTCAAAAATTCGTCAAACTTGTACAAAGATCATTGAGACACTTATAAGCACTAATGTTGCATAAAACTTGGTTTAGAGTCCTAGAAACGCGTTGTTAGATGTTTCATAAGTTCGTCAAACTTCTACAAAGCTCATGGAGACACTTATAAACACTCATGTTGCATAAAACTTGGTTTAGAGTCTTAAAAACGCGTTGTTAGATGTTTCATAAGTTCGTCAAACTTGTATAAAGCTCATTGAAACACTTATAAGCACTCATGTTGCATAAAACTTGGTTTAGAGTCCTAGCAACCACATTGTTACACGTTTCATAAGTTCGACAAACTTGTACCAAGCTGATTGAGAAACTTATAAGCACTCATGTTGCATTAAACTTGGTTTAAAGTCCTAGAAACGCGTTGTTAGATGTTTCATTAGTTCGTCAAACTTGTACAAAGCTCATTGAGACACTTATAAGAACTCATGTTGAAAGAAACTTGGTTTAGAATTCTAGAAACCGTGTTGTTAGATGTTTCATAAGTTCGTCAAACTAGTACAAAGCACATTGAGACACTTATAAGCACTCATGTTGCATGAAACTTAGTTTATATTCCTAGAAACCGCGTTGTTAGATGTTTCATAAGTTCGTAAAACTTGTACAAAGCTCATTGAGACACTTATAAGCACTCATGTTGCATGACACTTGGTTTAGAGTCTTAGAAACCGCGTTGTTAGATGTTTCATAAGTTCTTCAAACTTGCACAAAGCTCATTGAGACACTTATAAGCACTCATGTTGCATAAAACTTGGTTTAGAGTCCTAGAAACGCGTTGTTAGATGTTTCATAAGTTCGTCAAACTTGTACAAAGCTCATTGAAACACTTATAAGCACTCATGTTGCATAAAACTTGGTTTAGAGTCCTAGCAACCACATTGTTAGACGTTTCATAAGTTCATAAAATTTGTACAAAGCTCATTGAGACACTTATAAGCACTCATGTTGCATGAAACTTGGTTTAGAGTACTAGAAACCGCATTGTAAGATGTTTCATAAGTTCGTCAAACTAGTACAAAGCTCATTGAGACACTTATAAGCACTCATGTTGCATGAAACTTTGTTTGAGTCCTAGAAACCGCGTTGTTAGATGTTTCATAAGTTCGTCAAACTTGTACAAAGATGATTGAGAAATTTATAAGCACTCATGTTGCATGAAACTTGGTTTAGAGTCCTAGAAACGAGTTGTTAGATGTTTCATACATTCGTCAAACTTGTACAAAGCTCATTGAGACACTTATAAGCACTCATGTTGCATGAAACTTGGTTTAGAGTCCAAAAAACGTGTTGGTAGATGTTACATAAGTTCGTGAAACTTGTATAAAGCTCATTGAAACACTTATAAGCACTCATGTTGCATAAAACTTGGTTTAGAGTCCTAGCAACCACATTGTTAGACGTTTCATAAGTTCGTCAAACTTGTACAAAGCTGATTGAGAAACTTATAAGCACTCCTGTTGCATGAAACTTCGTTTAGAGTCCTAGAAACGCGTTGTTAGATGTTTCATTAGTTCGTCAAACTTGTACAAAGCTCATTGAGACACTTATAAGAACTCATGTTGAAAGAAACTTGGTTTAGAGTCTTAGAAACCGTGTTGTTAGATGTTTCATAAGTTCGTCAAACTAGTACAAAGCTCATTGAGACACTTATAAGCACTCATGTTGCATGAAAATTAGTTTAGATTCCTAGAAACCGCGTTGTTAGATGTTTCATAAGTTCGTAAAACTTTTACAAACCTCATTGAGACATTTATAAGAACTCATGTTGCCTGAAACTTAGTTTAGAGTTCTAGAAACCACGTTGTAATATGTTTCATAAGTTCGTCAAACTAGTACAAAGCTCATTGAGACACTTATAAGCACTCATGTTGCATGACACTTCGTTTAGAGTCTTAGAAACCGCGTTGTTAGATGTTTCATAAGTTCGTCAAACTTGTACAAAGCTCATTGAGACACTTATAAGCACTCATGTTGCATAAAACTTGGATTAGAGTCCTAGAAACGAGTTGTTAGATGTTTCATAAGTTCGTCAAACTTGTACAAAGCTCATTGAGACACTTATAAGCACTCATGTTGCATGCCATTTCGTTTAGAGTCTCAGAAACCGCTTTGTTAGATGTTTCAAAAATTCGTCAAACTTGTACAAAGATCATTGAGACACTTATAAGCACTAATGTTGCATAAAACTTGGTTTAGAGTCCTAGAAACGCGTTGTTAGATGTTTCATAAGTTCGTCAAACTTCTACAAAGCTCATGGAGACACTTATAAGCACTCATGTTGCATAAAACTTGGTTTAGAGTCTTAAAAACGCGTTGTTAGATGTTTCATAAGTTTGTCAAACTTGTACAAAGCTCATTGAGACACTTATAAGAACTAATGTTGAAAGAAACTTGGTTTAGAGTTCTAGAAACCGTGTTGTTAGATGTTTCATAAGTTCGTCAAACTAGTACAAAGCACATTGAGACACTTATAAGCACTCATGTTGCATGAAACTTAGTTTATATTCCTAGAAACCGCGTCGTTAGATGTTTCATAAGTTCGTAAAACTTGTACAAAGCTCATTGAGACACTTATAAGCACTCATGTTGCATGACACTTGGTTTAGAGTCTTAGAAACCGCGTTGTTAGATGTTTCATAAGTTCTTCAAACTTGCACAAAGCTCATTGAAACACTTATAAGCACTCATGTTGCATAAAACTTGGTTTAGAGTCCTAGAAACGCGTTGTTAGATGTTTCATAAGTTCGTCAAACTTGTACAAAGCTCATTGAAACACTTATAAGCACTCATGTTGCATAAAACTTGGTTTAGAGTCCTAGCAACCACATTGTTAGACGTTTCATAAGTTCGTAAAATTTGTACAAAGCTCATTGAGACACTTATAAGCACTCATGTTGCATGAAACTTGGTTTAGAGTACTAGAAACCGCGTTGTAAGATGTTTCATAAGTTCGTCAAACTAGTACAAAGCTCATTGAGACACTTATAAGCACTCATGTTGCATGAAACTTTGTTTGAGTCCTAGAAACCGCGTTGTTAGATGTTTCATAAGTTCGTCAAACTTGTACAAAGCTCATTGAGACACTTATAAGCACTCATGTTCCATGAAACTTAGTTTAGAGTCCTAGAAACCGCGTTGTTAGATGTTTCATAAGTTCTTTGAACTTGTACAAAGCTCATTGAGAAACTTATAAGCACTCATATTGCATGAAACTTATAAGCACTCATATTGCATGAAACTTGGTTTAGAGTCCTAGAAACCGCGTTGTTAGATGTTTCATAAGTTCGTCGAACTAGTACAAAGATCATTGAGACACTTATAAGCACTCATGTTGCATGCCACTTCGTTTAGAGTCTTAGAAACCGCTTTGTTAGATGTTTCATAGGTTCGTCAAACTTGTACAAAGCTCATTGAGACACTTATAAGCACTAATGTTGCATAAAACTTGGTTTAGAGTCCTAGAAACGCGTTGTTAGATGTTTCATAAGTTCGTCAAACTTCTACAAAGCTCATTGAGACACTTATAAGCACTAATGTTGCATAAAACTTGGATTAGAGTCCTAGCAACCGCGTTGTTAGATTTTCATTAGTTTGTCAAACTTATACAAAGCTCATTGAGACACTTATAAGAACTCATGTTGAAAGAAACTTGGTTTAGAGTCCTAGAAACCGTGTTGTTAGATGTTTCATAAGTTCGTCAAACTAGTACAAAGCTCATTGAGACACTTATAAGCACTCATGTTGCATGAAACTTAGTTTAGATTCCTAGAAACCGCGTTGTTAGATGTTTCATAAGTTCGTAAAACTTGTACAAACCTCATTGAGACACTTATAAGAACTCATGTTGCCTGAAACTTAGTTTAGAGTTCTAGAAACCACGTTGTAATATGTTTCATAAGTTCGTCAAACTAGTACAAAGCTCATTGAGACACTTATAAGCACTCATGTTGCATGACACTTCGTTTAGAGTCTTAGAAACCGCGTTGTTAGATGTTTCATAAGTTCGTCAAACTTGTACAAAGCTCATTGAGACACTTATAAGCACTCATGTTGCATAAAACTTGGATTAGAGTCCTAGAAACGAGTTGTTAGATGTTTCATAAGTTCGTCAAACTTGTACAAAGCTCATTGAGACACTTATAAGCACTCATGTTGCATGCCATTTCGTTTAGAGTCTCAGAAACCGCTTTGTTAGATGTTTCAAAAATTCGTCAAACTTGTACAAAGATCATTGAGACACTTATAAGCACTAATGTTGCATAAAACTTGGTTTAGAGTCCTAGAAACGCGTTGTTAGATGTTTCATAAGTTCGTCAAACTTCTACAAAGCTCATGGAGACACTTATAAGCACTCATGTTGCATAAAACTTGGTTTAGAGTCTTAAAAACGCGTTGTTAGATGTTTCATAAGTTCGTCAAACTTGTAAAAAGCTCATTGAGACACTTATAAGAACTCATGTTGAAAGAAACTTGGTTTAGAGTTCTAGAAACCGTGTTGTTAGATGTTTCATAAGTTCGTCAAACTAGTACAAAGCACATTGAGACACTTATAAGCACTCATGTTGCATGAAACTTAGTTTATATTCCTAGAAACCGCGTTGTTAGATGTTTCATAAGTTCGTAAAACTTGTACAAAGCTCATTGAGACACTTATAAGCACTCATGTTGCATGACACTTGGTTTAGAGTCTTAGAAACCGCGTTGTCAGATGTTTCATAAGTTCTTCAAACTTGCACAAAGCTCATTGAGACACTTATAAGCACTCATGTTGCATAAAACTTGGTTTAGAGTCCTAGAAACGCGTTGTTAGATGTTTCATAAGTTCGTCAAACTTGTACAAAGCTCATTGAAACATTTATAAGCACTCATGTTGCATAAAACTTGGTTTAGAGTCCTAGCAACCACATTGTTAGACGTTTCATAAGTTCGTAAAATTTGTACAAAGCTCATTGAGACACTTATAAGCACTCATGTTGCATGAAACTTGGTTTAGAGTACTAGAAACCGCGTTGTAAGATGTTTCATAAGTTCGTCAAACTAGTACAAAGCTCATTGAGACACTTATAAGCACTCATGTTGCATGAAACTTTGTTTGAGTCCTAGAAACCACGTTGTTAGATTTTTCATAAGTTCGTCAAACTTGTACAAAGCTCATTGAGACACTTATAAGCACTCATGTTCCATGAAACTTAGTTTAGAGTCCTAGAAACCGCGTTGTTAGATGTTTCATAAGTTCGTTGAACTTGTAAAAAGCTCATTTAGACACTTATAAGCACTCATATTGCATGAAACTTGGTTTAGAGTCCTAGAAACCGCGTTGTTAGATGTTTCATAAGTTCGTCGAACTAGTACAAAGATCATTGAGACACTTATAAGCACTCATGTTGCATGCCACTTCGTTTAGAGTCTTAGAAACCGCTTTGTTAGATGTTTCATAGGTTCGTCAAACTTGTACAAAGCTCATTGAGACACTTATAAGCACTAATGTTGCATAAAACTTGGTTTAGAGTCCTAGAAACGCGTTGTTAGATGTTTCATAAGTTCGTCAAACTTCTACAAAGCTCATTGAGACACTTATAAGCACTCATGTTGCATAAAACTTGGATTAGAGTCCTAGCAACCGCGTTGTTAGATTTTCATTAGTTTGTCAAACTTATACAAAGCTCATTGAGACACTTATAAGAACTCATGTTGAAAGAAACTTGGTTTAGAGTCCTAGAAACCGTGTTGTTAGATGTTTCATAAGTTCGTCAAACTAGTACAAAGCTCATTGAGACACTTATAAGCACTCATGTTCCATGAAACTTAGTTTAGATTCCTAGAAACCGCGTTGTTAGATGTTTCATAAGTTCGTAAAACTTGTACAAAGCTCATTGAGACACTTATAAGAACTCATGTTGCTTGAAACTTGGTTTCGAGTTCTAGAAACCACGTTGTAAGATGTTTCATAAGTTCGTCAAACTAGTACAAAGCTCATTGAGACACTTATAAGCACTAATGTTGCATAAAACTTGGTTTAGAGTCCTAGAAACGCGTTGTTAGATGTTTCATAAGTTCGTCAAACTTCTACAAAGCTCATGGAGACACTTATAAGCACTCATGTTGCATAAAACTTGGTTTATAGTCTTAAAAACGCGTTGTTAGATGTTTCATAAGTTCGTCAAACTTGTATAAAGCTCATTGAAACACTTCTAAGCACTCATGTTGCATGAAACTTCGTTTAGAGTCCTAAAAACCGCGTTGTTAGATGTTTCATAAGTTCGTCAAACTTGTACAAAGCTCATTGAGACACTTCTAAGCACTCATGTTGCATAAAACTTGGTTTACAGTCCTAGCAACCACATTGTTAGACGTTTCATAAGTTCGTCAAACTTGTACAAAGCTCATCGAGACACTTATAAGCACTCATGTTGCATAAAAGCTTGTTTAGAGTCCTAGCAACCACATTGTTAGACGTTTCATAAGTTCGTAGAACTTGTACAAAGTTCATTTAGACAATTATAAGCACTCATGTTGCATGAAACTTCGTTTAGAGTCTTAGAAACCGCGTTGTTAGATGTTTCATAAGTTCGTAGAACTTGTACAAAGCTCATTGAGACACTTATAAGCACTCATGTTGCATGAAAGTTCGTTTAGAGTCTTAGAAACCGCGTTGTTAGAGGTTTCATAAGTTCGTCAAACTTTTACAAAGCTCATTGAGACACTTATAAGCACTCATGTTGCATGAAACTTGGTTTAGAATCCTAGAAACGCGTTGTTAGATGTTTCATTAGTTTGTCAAACTTGTACAAAGCTCATTGAGACACTTATAAGCACTCATGTTGCATAAAACTTGGTTTAGAGTCCTAGAAACGAGTTGTTAGATGTTTCATAAGTTCGTCAAACTTGTACAAAGCTCATTGAGACACTTATAAGGACTCATGTTGCATGCCATTTCGTTTAGAGTCTTAGAAACCGCTTTGTTAGATGTTTCATAAGTTCGTCAAACTTGTACAAAGATCATTGAGACACTTATAAGCACTAATGTTGCATAAAACTTGGTTTAGAGTCCTAGAAACGCGTTGTTAGATGTTTCATAAGTTCGTCAAACTTCTACAAAGCTCATGGAGACACTTATAAGCACTCATGTTGCATAAAACTTGGTTTAGAGTCTTAAAAACGCGTTGTTAGATGTTTCATAAGTTCGTCAAACTTGTATAAAGCTCATTGAAACACTTATAAGCACTCATGTTGCATAAAACTTGGTTTAGAGTCCTAGCAACCACATTGTTTGATGTTTCATAAGTTCGACAAACTTGTACAAAGGTGATTGAGAAACTTATAAGCACTCATGTTGCATTAAACTTGGTTTAGAGTCCTAGAAACACGTTGTTAGATGTTTCATTAGTTCGTCAAACTTGTACAAAGCTCATTGAGACACTTATAAGAACTCATGTTGAAAGAAACTTGGTTTAGAGTTCTAGAAACCGTGTTGTTAGATGTTTCATAAGTTCGTCAAACTAGTACAAAGCTCATTGAGACACTTATAAGCACTCATGTTGCATGAAACTTAGTTTATATTCCTAGAAACCGCGTTGTTAGATGTTTCATAAGTTCGTAAAACTTGTACAAAGCTCATTGAGACACTTATAAGCACTCATGTTGCATGACACTTGGTTTAGAGTCTTAGAAACCGCGTTGTTAGATGTTTCATAAGTTCTTCAAACTTGCACAAAGCTCATTGAGACGCTTATAAGCAGTCATGTTGCATAAAACTTGGTTTAGAGTCCTAGAAACGCGTTGTTAGATGTTTCATAAGTTCGTCAAACTTGTACAAAGCTCATTGAAACACTTATAAGCACTCATTTTGCATAAAACTTGGTTTAGAGTCCTAGCAACCACATTGTTAGACGTTTCATAAGTTCGTAAAATTTGTACAAAGCTCATTGAGACACTTAAAAGCACTCATGTTGCATGAAACTTGGTTTAGAGTACTAGAAACCGCGTTGTAAGATGTTTCATAAGTTCGTCAAACTAGTACAAAGCTCATTGAGACACTTATAAGCACTCATGTTGCATGAAACTTTGTTTGAGTCCTAGAAACCGCGTTGTTAGATGTTTCATAAGTTCGTAAAACTTGTACAAAGATGATTGAGAAATTTATAAGCACTCATGTTGCATGAAACTTGGTTTAGAGTCCTAGAAACGAGTTGTTAGATGTTTCATACATTCGTCAAACTTGTACAAAGCTCATTGAGACACTTATAAGCACTCATGTTGCATGAAACTTGGTTTAGAGTCCTAAAGACGTGTTGGTAGATGTTACATAAGTTCGTGAAACTTGTATAAAGCTCATTGAAACACTTATAAGCACTCATGTTGCATAAAACTTGGTTTAGAGTCCTAGCAACCACATTGTTAGACGTTTCATAAGTTCGTCAAACTTGTACAAAGCTGATTGAGAAACTTATAAGCACTCTTTGTTGCATGAAACTTGGTTTAGAGTCCTAGAAACCGCGTTGTTTGATGTTTCATAAGTTCGTCGAACTAGTACAAAGCTCAACGAGACACTTATAAGCACTCATGTTGCATGAAACTTGGTTTAAAGTCCTAGAAACGAGTTGTTAGATGTTTCATACATTCGTCAAACTTGTACAAAGCTCATTGAGACACTTATAAGCACTCATGTTGCATGAAACTTGGTTTAGAGTCCTAAAAACGTGTTGGTAGATGTTACATAAGTTCGTGAAACTTGTATAAAGCTCATTGAAACACTTATAAGCACTCATGTTGCATAAAACTTGGTTTAGAGTCCTAGCAACCACATTGTTAGACGTTTCATAAGTTCGTCAAACTTGTACAAAGCTGATTGAGAAACTTATAAGCACTCCTGTTGCATGAAACTTCGTTTAGAGTCCTAGAAACGCGTTGTTAGATGTTTCATTAGGTCGTCAAACTTGTACAAAGCTCATTGAGACACTTATAAGAACTCATGTTGAAAGAAACTTGGTTTAGAGTCCTAGAAACCGTGTTGTTAGATGTTTCATAAGTTCGTCAAACTAGTACAAAGCTCATTGAGACACTTATAAGCACTTATGTTGCATGAAACTTAGTTTAGATTCCTAGAAACCGCGTTGTTAGATGTTTCATAAGTTCGTAAAACTTGTACAAACCTCATTGAGACACTTATAAGAACTCATGTTGCCTGAAACTTAGTTTAGAGTTCTAGAAACCACGTTGTAATATGTTTCATAAGTTCGTCAAACTAGTACAAAGCTCATTGAGACACTTATAAGCACTCATGTTGCATGACACTTCGTTTAGAGTCTTAGAAACCGCGTTGTTAGATGTTTCATAAGTTCGTCAAACTTGTACAAAGCTCATTGAGACACTTATAAGCACTCATGTTGCATAAAACTTGGATTAGAGTCCTAGAAACGAGTTGTTAGATGTTTCATAAGTTCGTCAAACTTGTACAAAGCTCATTGAGACACTTATAAGCACTCATGTTGCATGACATTTCGTTTAGAGTCTCAGAAACCGCTTTGTTAGATGTTTCAAAAATTCGTCAAACTTGTACAAAGATCATTGAGACACTTATAAGCACTAATGTTGCATAAAACTTGGTTTAGAGTCCTAGAAACGCGTTGTTAGATGTTTCATAAGTTCGTCAAACTTCTACAAAGCTCATGGAGACACTTATAAACACTCATGTTGCATAAAACTTGGTTTAGAGTCTTAAAAACGCGTTGTTAGATGTTTCATAAGTTCGTCAAACTTGTATAAAGCTCATTGATACACTTATAAGCACTCATGTTGCGTAAAACTTGGTTTAGAGTCCTAGCAACCACATTGTTACACGTTTCATAAGTTCGACAAACTTGTACCAAGCTGATTGAGAAACTTATAAGCACTCATGTTGCATAAAACTTGGTTTAAAGTCCTAGAAACGCGTTGTTAGATGTTTCATTAGTTCGTCAAACTTGTACAAAGCTCATTGAGACACTTATAAGAACTCATGTTGAAAGAAACTTGGTTTAGAATTCTAGAAACCGTGTTGTTAGATGTTTCATAAGTTCGTCAAACTAGTACAAAGCACATTGAGACACTTATAAGCACTCATGTTGAATGAAACTTAGTTTATATTCCTAGAAACCGCGTTGTTAGATGTTTCATAAGTTCGTAAAACTTGTACGAAGCTCATTGAGACACTTATAAGCACTCATGTTGCATGACACTTGGTTTAGAGTCTTAGAAACCGCGTTGTTAGATGTTTCATAAGTTCTTCAAACTTGCACAAAGCTCATTGAGACACTTATAAGCACTCACGTTGCATAAAACTTGGTTTAGAGTCCTAGAAACGCGTTGTTAGATGTTTCATAAGTTCGTCAAACTTGTACAAAGCTCATTGAAACACTTATAAGCACTCATGTTGCATAAAACTTGGTTTAGATTCCTAGCAACCACATTGTTAGACGTTTCATAAGTTCGTAAAATTTGTACAAAGCTCATTGAGACACTTATAAGCACTCATGTTGCATGAAACTTGGTTTAGAGTACTAGAAACCGCATTGTAAGATGTTTCATAAGTTCGTCAAACTAGTACAAAGCTCATTGAGACACTTATAAGCACTCATGTTGCATGAAACTTTGTTTGAGTCCTAGAAACCGCGTTGTTAGATGTTTCATAAGTTCGTCAAACTTGTACAAAGATGATTGAGAAATTTATAAGCACTCATGTTGCATGAAACTTGGTTTAGAGTCCTAGAAACGAGTTGTTAGATGTTTCATACATTCGTCAAACTTGTACAAAGCTCATTGAGACACTTATAAGCACTCATGTTGCATGAAACTTGGTTTAGAGTCCTAAAAACGTGTTGGTAGATGTTACATAAGTTCGTGAAACTTGTATAAAGCTCATTGAAACACTTATAAGCACTCATGTTGCATAAAACTTGGTTTAGAGTCCTAGCAACCACATTGTTAGACGTTTCATAAGTTCGTCAAACTTGTACAAAGCTGATTGAGAAACTTATAAGCACTCTGTTGCATGAAACTTCGTTTAGAGTCCTAGAAACGCGTTGTTAGATGTTTCATTAGTTCGTCAAACTTGTACAAAGCTCATTGAGACACTTATAAGAACTCATGTTGAAAGAAACTTGGTTTAGAGTCCTAGAAACCGTGTTGTTAGATGTTTCATAAGTTCGTCAAACTAGTACAAAGCTCATTGAGACACTTATAAGCACTCATGTTGCATGAAACTTAGTTTAGATTCCTAGAAACCGCGTTGTTAGATGTTTCATAAGTTCGTAAAACTTGTACAAACCTCATTGAGACACTTATAAGAACTCATGTTGCCTGAAACTTAGTTTAGAGTTCTAGAAACCACGTTGTAATATGTTTCATAAGTTCGTCAAACTAGTACAAAGCTCATTGAGACACTTATAAGCACTCATGTTGCATGACACTTCGTTTAGAGTCTTAGAAACCGCGTTGTTAGATGTTTCATAAGTTCGTCAAACTTGTACAAAGCTCATTGAGACACTTATAAGCACTCATGTTGCATAAAACTTGGATTAGAGTCCTAGAAACGAGTTGTTAGATGTTTCATAAGTTCGTCAAACTTGTACAAAGCTCATTGAGACACTTATAAGCACTCATGTTGCATGCCATTTCGTTTAGGGTCTCAGAAACCGCTTTGTTAGATGTTTCAAAAATTCGTCAAACTTGTACAAAGATCATTGAGACACTTATAAGCACTAATGTTGCATAAAACTTGGTTTAGAGTCCTAGAAACGCGTTGTTAGATGTTTCATAAGTTCGTCAAACTTCTACAAAGCTCATGGAGACACTTATAAGCACTCATGTTGCATAAAACTTGGTTTAGAGTCTTAAAAACGCGTTGTTAGATGTTTCATAAGTTCGTCAAACTTGTACAAAGCTCATTGAGACACTTATAAGAACTCATGTTGAAAGAAACTTGGTTTAGAGTTCTAGAAACCGTGTTGTTAGATGTTTCATAAGTTCGTCAAACTAGTACAAAGCACATTGAGACACTTATAAGCACTCATGTTGCATGAAACTTAGTTTATATTCCTAGAAACCGCGTTGTTAGATGTTTCATAAGTTCGTAAAACTTGTACAAAGCTCATTGAGACACTTATAAGCACTCATGTTGCATGACACTTGGTTTAGAGTCTTAGAAACCGCGTTGTTAGATGTTTCATAAGTTCTTCAAACTTGCACAAAGCTCATTGAGACACTTATAAGCTCTCATGTTGCATAAAACTTGGTTTAGAGTCCTAGAAACGCGTTGTTAGATGTTTCATAAGTTCGTCAAACTTGTACAAAGCTCATTGAAACACTTATAAGCACTCATGTTGCATAAAACTTGGTTTAGAGTCCTAGCAACCACATTGTTAGACGTTTCATAAGTTCGTAAAATTTGTACAATGCTCATTGAGACACTTATAAGCACTCATGTTGCATGAAACTTGGTTTAGAGTACTAGAAACCGCGTTGTAAGATGTTTCATAAGTTCGTCAAACTAGTACAAAGCTCATTGAGACACTTATAAGCACTCATGTTGCATGAAACTTTGTTTGAGTCCTAGAAACCGCGTTGTTAGATGTTTCATAAGTTCGTCAAACTTGTACAAAGCTCATTGAGACACTTATAAGCACTCATGTTCCATGAAACTTAGTTTAGAGTCCTAGAAACCGCGTTGTTAGATGTTTCATAAATTCGTTGAACTTGTACAAAGCTCATTGAGACACTTATAAGCACTCATATTGCATGAAACTTGGTTTAGAGTCCTAGAAACCGCGTTGTTAGATGTTTCATAAGTTCGTCGAACTAGTACAAAGATCATTGAGACACTTATAAGCACTCATGTTGCATGCCACTTCGTTTAGAGTCTTAGAAACCGCTTTGTTAGATGTTTCATAGGTTCGTCAAACTTGTACAAAGCTCATTGAGACACTTATAAGCACTAATTTTGCATAAAACTTGGTTTAGAGTCCTAGAAACGCGTTGTTAGATGTTTCATAAGTTCGTCAAACTTCTACAAAGCTCATTGAGACACTTATAAGCACTCATGTTGCATAAAACTTGGATTAGAGTCCTAGCAACCGCGTTGTTAGATTTTCATTAGTTTGTCAAACTTATACAAAGCTCATTGAGACACTTATAAGAACTCATGTTGAAAGAAACTTGGTTTAGAGTCCTAGAAACCGTGTTGTTAGATGTTTCATAAGTTCGTCAAACTAGTACAAAGCTCATTGAGACACTTATAAGCACTCATGTTGCATGAAACTTAGTTTAGATTCCTAGAAACCGCGTTGTTAGATGTTTCATAAGTTCGTAAAACTTGTACAAACCTCATTGAGACACTTATAAGAACTCATGTTGCCTGAAACTTAGTTTAGAGTTCTAGAAACCACGTTGTAATATGTTTCATAAGTTCGTCAAACTAGTACAAAGCTCATTGAGACACTTATAAGCACTCATGTTGCATGACACTTCGTTTAGAGTCTTAGAAACCGCGTTGTTAGATGTTTCATAAGTTCGTCAAACTTGTACAAAGCTCATTGAGACACTTATAAGCACTCATGTTGCATAAAACATGGATTAGAGTCCTAGAAACGAGTTGTTAGATGTTTCATAAGTTCGTCAAACTTGTACAAAGCTCATTGAGACACTTATAAGCACTCATGTTGCATGCCATTTCGTTTAGAGTCTCAGAAACCGCTTTGTTAGATGTTTCAAAAATTCGTCAAACTTGTACAAAGATCATTGAGACACTTATAAGCACTAATGTTGCATAAAACTTGGTTTAGAGTCCTAGAAACGCGTTGTTAGATGTTTCATAAGTTCGTCAAACTTCTACAAAGCTCATGGAGACACTTATAAGCACTCATGTTGCATAAAACTTGGTTTAGAGTCTTAAAAACGCGTTGTTAGATGTTTCATAAGTTCGTCAAAATTGTAAAAAGCTCATTGAGACACTTATAAGAACTCATGTTGAAAGAAACTTGGTTTAGAGTTCTAGAAACCGTGTTGTTAGATGTTTCATAAGTTCGTCAAACTAGTACAAAGCACATTGAGACACTTATAAGCACTCATGTTGCATGAAACATAGTTTATATTCCTAGAAACCGCGTTGTTAGATGTTTCATAAGTTCGTAAAACTTGTACAAAGCTCATTGAGACACTTATAAGCACTCATGTTGCATGACACTTGGTTTAGAGTCTTAGAAACCGCGTTGTTAGATGTTTCATAAGTTCTTCAAACTTGCACAAAAGCTCATTGAGACACTTATAAGCACTCATGTTGCATAAAACTTGGTTTAGAGTCCTAGAAACGCGTTGTTAGATGTTTCATAAGTTCGTCAAACTTGTACAAAGCTCATTGAAACACTTATAAGCACTCATGTTGCATAAAACTTGGTTTAGAGTCCTAGCAACCACATTGTTAGACGTTTCATAAGTTCGTAAAATTTGTACAAAGCTCATTGAGACACTTATAAGCACTCATGTTGCATGAAACTTGGTTTAGAGTACTAGAAACCGCGTTGTAAGATGTTTCATAAGTTCGTCAAACTAGTACAAAGCTCATTGAGACACTTATAAGCACTCATGTTGCATGAAACTTTGTTTGAGTCCTAGAAACCGCGTTGTTAGATGTTTCATAAGTTCGTCAAACTTGTACAAAGATGATTGAGAAATTTATAAGCACTCATGTTGCATGAAACTTGGTTTAGAGTCCTAGAAACGAGTTGTTAGATGTTTCATACATTCGTCAAACTTGTACAAAGCTCATTGAGACACTTATAAGCACTCATGTTGCATGAAACTTGGTTTAGAGTCCTAAAAACGTGTTGGTAGATGTTACATAAGTTCGTGAAACTTGTATAAAGCTCATTGAAACACTTATAAGCACTCATGTTGCATAAAACTTGGTTTAGAGTCCTAGCAACCACATTGTTAGACGTTTCATAAGTTCGTCAAACTTGTACAAAGCTGATTGAGAAACTTATAAGCACTCCTGTTGCATGAAACTTCGTTTAGAGTCCTAGAAACGCGTTGTTAGATGTTTCATTAGTTCGTCAAACTTGTACAAAGCTCATTGAGACACTTATAAGAACTCATGTTGAAAGAAACTTGGTTTAGAGTCCTAGAAACCGTGTTGTTAGATGTTTCATAAGTTCGTCAAACTTGTACAAAGCTCATTGAGACACTTATAAGCACTCATGTTCCATGAAACTTAGTTTAGAGTCCTAGAAACCGCGTTGTTAGATGTTTCATAAGTTCGTTGTGTTAGATTTTGGAGAGATTAGAGTATAGATCCGAGTTGGTTAAGCTCGGATCTTGAGAGAATAGAAGCGAAGCGCGGATGCTTGGTTCTTGAGAGTATTTAGAGAGTGTTTGTAGATTAGAAAGAGAGAGTATTTGGGAGAAGTTTCATTAGTATGGTGAAGAGAGGAACCACCTCCTTAAATGGTTTACAATGGCGATTACAAGGTATATATAGAGGATAACAATGGCTTGTAGCCAATTAGGTATAAGGGAGAGAGAGAGAAAGCCTTGGGTCTTGACTTAATTTGAATTCAAACCAAGGCTTGGTTGGCGTGGAGGAGACAAGGCTGTGACTAGTCACTATCCAAGACCACATTTGGTTTTGTGTAAAGCCTTCCAATTGCACTGTCGCTATCCGTCTCGGTCTTGCTTCCGGTTTGTGCCTATAGTCTTGTAATGACTATATCTCTCAATGGTTAGCTCCTTTCAACATGATTCCTTCTTCAAACCTTCTTGTCTTGATCTCCTCTTTGTAACCGTTACCATATTAAGGGTAACCGTGTTGCTTCCTTATACTCTTAACTCATAACCCTTCTTGTCTTAGCCTTGTTGCACAAGCCTCTTTGGGTATTTCGACCTAATGCCCTTTTTGGGTTAACCATTAGTCTCAATACTCCCCCTCAAGCTTAGCATTGTGGAACGCTAAGATTGGACATTGACCAACAAACCTCATTAAAACCTTGGTGAGTAAACCACACATGGGAAAAACCTCACCGAAGGAAAAAGAGTGTAAGTTAGTTCAATGAGGGGTCTTGATCATCTAGGCCATAAGTCTTCTTGACTTGGCCGGAGCTCCCCCCAAAGATAGAACCGGTCTAGATTTTGCCTTTGCCGTGTTCTTCTTTTTGTGGTTTCTTGGATACTCAGCACTTCTCTTTGTCTTGGTGGTGAGTTCTTTGATTCTTGATTTGGTCTTCACGGTTTGTTCTTCACAAACTTTGATGTGAGACTTTGAGCCGAACATGAACATGATGACTCCCTTTCCTTCTCTTTGCTTCTTCTTTGAATTTCCTTCTTATCTTTGGTCTCTTACTCCTTTGAACCTTCAAAGATTCAAGTGAATTTAGACTTTAGATTAAGCATGATTATTCGAATTAGTTCTAGTTTTATGATTCTAAATAAGAAGCTAAGAGAGGGATTAGGGACATCCTTTAGTTCGTAGTGGAATGACTTGTCCTTGTAGCCGCAATGGATAGGTTGTGGAGGCTTCGTCCTTCTTGGTACTTTAGCCGAGAGTGAGAGCTTTGTATTGACTTCGTCCTTCTTGGTACTTTAGTCAATACTTAGCCGGATTGGTGGTAGTGGAGACTTAGTCCTTCTTGATACTTTGGCCGGGTTTGTTGGTGGTTGAATGGAGATCTTTGACTTGCTAGATCTTGACCAAAAGATGATGATAAGATGGTTTGGCCTGCCTCGACTTGAATTTGCCGAGGATGGTATAGAATGACTCGGCTTGTTTTGACTTGACCGAGGGATGATTTTTTTTTTTGGTGATTGGCCTCGGCTTGACTTGACTTGGCCGAGTGGTGACCTCGTCTTTGCTAGGGACTTTGGTCGAGTGGTGATGGCCTTTGTCTTTGCTAAGGACTTGGCCGATTGAGTGATTGGACTCGGCTTGACTTAACTTGTCCGAGAGATGATTTTTGGTGGTTGGACTCGGCTTGACTTGACTTGGCCGAGTGGTGATGACCTCGTCTTTGCTAGGGACTTTTGGTCGATGACTCGGCTTGACTTGCCTTGGCCGAGTGGTGATGACCTCGTCTTTGCTAGGGACTTTGGTCGATGACTCGGCTTGACTTGGCTTGGCCGAGTGGTGATGACCTCGTCTTTGCTAGGGACTTTGGTCGAAATGTTGATGGGGATTGGCTTCCATTTGATCATGATGAGATGTGTTCTTCTCCCCCTTCATGATTAGGATGGAAGCCTATGAACTCTCCTCCTTTCTCGGCTTTGTTCTTCACAAGCTTCTTTGAGAAATAGGTTTCTCATCTTCTCTTTAGGACATCATCTTTGGCATTAGATCATTCCCTCTTACTTCTTTTCTCTTTGGCACTTTTGTGTTTCTTCTTTATGCTTAGGGGGTTGTCTCATGAAATCTTCTTAAGGTTTGAACATAATGATCCTACATTATATCAAACACAAAATGGATTAAGTATCATGGTTAACCGGCATAATGTAGGAACTTTAAACACTTCACAATCTTTTAGATACTTTCACAATCACAAGCATGATACAATGGAGGATTTAAGACATTAGATAACAAGATTCCCTAAGCCTTTTTATTAAATCCGAGAATATAGTATCTTAGCAAATTCAAGTTCTAGTTCCTAGAGATTTGTAAAGATTAGGCCTATAAAACATGCAATCTATGGCGTATATAATGAAGCATAAAGACTACTTAAGCCTAGTATCTAATAATACGGTTTAAAGAGAGTAAGGGTTTAGGATTAGCCCTTATTTGATGTTCCTTTGGATAGATGGTCATAAGGAGAAGTCATTGTACTCTTTAGAGCATCTTAATGATTAGTCTTATAATAGAGTTCATGACTTCTCTTATGAAAGTTTCGTCATTGCTTATTACCTACACATAAGTAAGGTTAGCAACATGAGTCTTATATGGCTTCTTGCCTTTAGACTTAACAAGGGGACCATGGTGTTAGATGCACTAGGCGAACCATGATCTTAGAAAAACTCAAAAACAAGAATCCTTGTAACTTTGAATGCTGTCATAGCAAGTTACTCATCTTTTATCATAAACTTAGATGCACAAAGGCGCGGTTTATGATTTCGACATAGATCATCATTACACATTATCTTATTTAGATAGAAATGTTTATGAATCATTTCCCCATATGTCTAAATTGGATTCATCATGACTTTTGAAGGTTTTACCCTTTTATAAATTCATGGTTCACCTCTTTAGGCTTATGTTAGCCGAGGATAACATGGATTCAACGAGTTCAAATGTGTATTAAACACTTAATGATACTCGGTTCTCGATCCTCTAAGGGAGTTTTGGAATTCACCAAGATCTTATCGAAGGATTACTTGGTTCCCTACTCCTTTTTTTTAAAACTAGATCAATTAGATTAACCAAAGACTTATAAAAGTCTTGTATCTTATGATCTACCTAAAACACTAAGCGTCTAATCGTTTCAATTAAGAACCGTCGATTAAAGCTTTGAATATTAGTGAATTCATTAACAAGATGCCTATAAAACTATCATTCACTAAGAATTTAGTTAGGCACCATTCGAATGAACTCAAAGAAGGACTCGGATTTGTTGATGGGATATAAAAGAGATAAGGGATATAGAGTGATTAGCCAAATCCAAAGTGATCTAAAGATCATTGGATTCAATGTCTCCAAAGAGATCATTCATTATTTATCTAATGAGGCAACTACTAACAACCTTATTTCTCTTTTAAAAAACAAACCACCATTAACTTATCTTTTCATTGTCCTTAGAGATTTTGAAATTCACACAAGAGCATGTATTGACTTGGAGATTATAAAGATTGAAGCTTTAAGATGAAAGATTAGATCTTTTCCCTTATAAAGACAATTAGTCTTACTTCATCAAATCTCTTCATTGTCAAAACTTTTAAACATGAAAACCGACTAGTACATGCTCATAATTCTAAATAATGCGAAGAGATTTGGATTCAACAAGTCAATTAAGTACATAATACTTATTTCACAAGGATCACTCTCTTTTAGCTCTCAAGTGCCAAGATTTTAACTTGATAGCTTGGTCCTTGCCTAAAATAAAGCTTAGAGTAATTTGGATTCATCATACCTTTGTTCTCATAAGAGACAATAGGCACGGTTCCTTACTCCTTGACTCTCAAGTTCCAAGCTTTTATACTTTAGGAAGCTTGGTCATTGTCTAAATGCCTAAGTTAATGAGATCTTGGATTCATCAAGGTTCCTTAAGCTCATAAGAGTAGGAAACCATGGTTCTCAACTCTTAACTTTCGGCCTACCAAAGATCTTATGAAGTATCATTCCAAACAAACCTTGGAAGCATCAAGTAGCTTTTGATCTAAAAAGACCGAGCATACAAGATTGGGTTTGGATTTGGAATGAATACCTTTGGATATGGATTCAACATGTTCTTGTCACTCAAGAGAGGATAGCGAATCATGGTTCCTATCCTTGGATCTTTGTGTCTAAACAAAAAGAAAAGAAAGAGGAAAGATCTCGGATTCAACAAGCCTCTTTCACTCATAAGAGCTAAGCGACAAGGTTCTCATCTTCCATGGCTCACAATTACCAAGCTATCTTGGTTGTTCTTGTTCATAGCCCTATAAACTACTTGCGAAAATTAAAGAATCATAGATCCTAGAGAAGAAAGAGAGCTTAACCATGTTCATCATACTCATAAGAGATGATTTTGAACAATGGTTCTCATCTTTTACAAGATTCATAGCCGAAGCTTGTCTTGTTTCTCATGAATCTATGAAAAACTAAACTAATGCGGAAATTCAACAAGAGCTTCATGCTCTGATACCATGTTAGATTTTGGAGAGATTAGAGTATAGATCCGAGTTGGTTAAGCTCGGATCTTGAGAGAATAGAAGCGAAGCGCGGATGCTTGGTTCTTGAGAGTATTTAGAGAGTGTTTGTAGATTAGAAAGAGAGAGTATTTGGGAGAAGTTTCATTAGTATGGTGAAGAGAGGAACCACCTCCTTAAATGGTTTACAATGGCGATTACAAGGTATATATAGAGGATAACAATGGCTTGTAGCCAATTAGGTATAAGGGAGAGAGAGAGAGAAAGCCTTGGGTCTTGACTTAATTTGAATTCAAACCAAGGCTTGGTTGGCGTGGAGGAGACAAGGCTGTGACTAGTCACTATCCAAGACCACATTTGGTTTTGTGTAAAGCCTTCCAATTCTGCACCTGTCGCTATCCGTCTCGGTCTTGCTTCCGGTTTGTGCCTATAGTCTTGTAATGACTATATCTCTCAATGGTTAGCTCCTTTCAACATGATTCCTTCTTCAAACCTTCTTGTCTTGATCTCCTCTTTGTAACCGTTACCATATTAAGGGTAACCGTGTTGCTTCCTTATACTCTTAACTCATAACCCTTCTTGTCTTAGCCTTGTTGCACAAGCCTCTTTGGTATTTCGACCTAATGCCCTTTTTGGGTTAACCATTAGTCTCAATACGTTGAACTTGTAAAAAGCTCATTGAGACACTTATAAGCACTCATATTGCATGAAACTTGGTTTAGAGTCCTAGAAACCGCGTTGTTAGATGTTTCATAAGTTCGTCGAACTAGTACAAAGATCATTGAGACACTTATAAGCACTCATGTTGCATGCCACTTCGTTTAGAGTCTTAGAAACCGCTTTGTTAGATGTTTCATAGGTTCGTCAAACTTGTACAAAGCTCATTGAGACACTTATAAGCACTAATGTTGCATAAAACTTGGTTTAGAGTCCTAGAAACGCGTTGTTAGATGTTTCATAAGTTCGTCAAACTTCTACAAAGCTCATTGAGACACTTATAAGCACTCATGTTGCATAAAACTTGGATTAGAGTCCTAGCAACCGCGTTGTTAGATTTTCATTAGTTTGTCAAACTTATACAAAGCTCATTGAGACACTTATAAGAACTCATGTTGAAAGAAACTTGGTTTAGAGTCCTAGAAACCGTGTTGTTAGATGTTTCATAAGTTCGTCAAACTAGTACAAAGCTCATTGAGACACTTATAAGCACTCATGTTCCATGAAACTTAGTTTAGATTCCTAGAAACCGCGTTGTTAGATGTTTCATAAGTTCGTAAAACTTGTACAAAGCTCATTGAGACATTTATAAGAACTCATGTTGCTTGAAACTTGGTTTCGAGTTCTAGAAACCACGTTGTAAGATGTTTCATAAGTTCGTCAAACTAGTACAAAGCTCATTGAGACACTTATAAGCACTAATGTTGCATAAAACTTGGTTTAGAGCCCTAGAAACGCGTTGTTAGATGTTTCATAAGTTCGTCAAACTTCTACAAAGCTCATGGAGACACTTATAAGCACTCATGTTGCATAAAACTTGGTTTATAGTCTTAAAAACGCGTTGTTAGATGTTTCATAAGTTCGTCAAACTTGTATAAAGCTCATTGAAACACTTCTAAGCACTCATGTTGCATGAAACTTCGTTTAGAGTCCTAAAAACCGCGTTGTTAGATGTTTCATAAGTTCGTCAAACTTGTACAAAGCTCATTGAGACACTTCTAAGCACTCATGTTGCATAAAACTTGGTTTACAGTCCTAGCAACCACATTGTTAGACGTTTCATAAGTTCGTCAAACTTGTACAAAGCTCATTGAGACACTTATAAGCACTCATGTTGCATAAAAGCTTGTTTAGTGTCCTAGCAAACACATTGTTAGACGTTTCATAAGTTCGTAGAACTTGTACAAAGCTCATTTAGACAATTATAAGCACTCATGTTGCATGAAACTTCGTTTAGAGTCTTAGAAACCGCGTTGTTAGATGTTTCATAAGTTCGTAGAACTTGTACAAAGCTTATTGAGACACTTATAAGCACTCATGTTGCATGAAAGTTCGTTTAGAGTCTTAGAAACCGCGTTGTTAGAGGTTTCATTAGTTTGTCAAACTTTGTACAAAGCTCATTGAGACACTTATAAGCACTCATGTTGCATAAAAGTTGGTTTAGAGTCCTAGTTTGTCAAACGAGTTGAGACACTTAGATGTAGAAACGAGTTCTTAGATTTTCATAAGTTCGTCAAACTTGTACAAAGCTCATTTAGACACTTATAAGGACTCATGTTGCATGCCATTTCGTTTAGAGTCTTAGAAACCACTTTGTTAGATGTTTCATAAGTTCGTCAAACTTGTACAAAGATCATTGAGACACTTATAAGCACTAATGTTGCATAAAACTTGGTTTAGAGTCCTAGAAACGCGTTGTTAGATGTTTCATAAGTTCGTCAAACTTCTACAAAGCTCATGGAGACACTTATAAGCACTCATGTTGCATAAAACTTGGTTTAGAGTCTTAAAAACGCGTTGTTAGATGTTTCATAAGTTCGTCAAACTTGTATAAAGCTCATTGAAACACTTATAAGCACTCATGTTGCATAAAACTTGGTTTAGAGTCCTAGCAACCACATTGTTAGACGTTTCATAAGTTCGACAAACTTGTACAAAGGTGATTGAGAAACTTATAAGCACTCATG
Source organism: Cochlearia excelsa (assembly GCA_963556525.1). Lineage (NCBI taxonomy): Eukaryota > Viridiplantae > Streptophyta > Magnoliopsida > Brassicales > Brassicaceae > Cochlearia > Cochlearia excelsa. The sequence goes on along the minus strand of OY748327.1, from coordinate 27,625,379 downwards.
TTGCATTAAACTTGGTTTAGAGTCCTAGAAACACGTTGTTAGATGTTTCATTAGTTCGTCAAACTTGTACAAAGCTCATTGAGACACTTATAAGAACTCATGTTGAAAGAAACTTGGTTTAGAGTTCTAGAAACCGTGTTGTTAGATGTTTCATAAGTTCGTCAAACTAGTACAAAGCTCATTGAGACACTTATAAGCACTCATGTTGCATGAAACTTAGTTTATATTCCTAGAAACCGCGTTGTTAGATGTTTCATAAGTTCGTAAAACTTGTACAAAGCTCATTGAGACACTTATAAGCACTCATGTTGCATGACACTTGGTTTAGAGTCTTAGAAACCGCGTTGTTAGATGTTTCATAAGTTCTTCAAACTTGCACAAAGCTCATCGAGACGCTTATAAGCAGTCATGTTGCATAAAACTTGGTTTAGAGTCCTAGAAACGCGTTGTTAGATGTTTCATAAGTTCGTCAAACTTGTACAAAGCTCATTGAAACACTTATAAGCACTCATTTTGCATAAAACTTGGTTTAGAGTCCTAGCAACCACATTGTTAGACGTTTCATAAGTTCGTAAAATTTGTACAAAGCTCATTGAGACACTTATAAGCACTCATGTTGCATGAAACTTGGTTTAGAGTACTAGAAACCGCGTTGTAAGATGTTTCATAAGTTCGTCAAACTAGTACAAAGCTCATTGAGACACTTATAAGCACTCATGTTGCATGAAACTTTGTTTGAGTCCTAGAAACCGCGTTGTTAGATGTTTAATAAGTTCGTCAAACTTGTACAAAGATGATTGAGAAATTTATAAGCACTCATGTTGCATGAAACTTGGTTTAGAGTCCTAGAAACGAGTTGTTAGATGTTTCATACATTCGTCAAACTTGTACAAAGCTCATTGAGACACTTATAAGCACTCATGTTGCATGAAACTTGGTTTAGAGTCCTAGAGACGTGTTGGTAGATGTTAAATAAGTTCGTGAAACTTGTATAAAGCTCATTGAAACACTTATAAGCACTCATGTTGCATAAAACTTAGTTTAGAGTCCTAGCAACCACATTGTTAGACGTTTCATAAGTTCGTCAAACTTGTACAAAGCTGATTGAGAAACTTATAAGCACTCCTGTTGCATGAAACTTGGTTTAGAGTCCTAGAAACCGCGTTGTTTGATGTTTCATAAGTTCGTCGAACTAGTACAAAGCTCATTGAGACACTTATAAGCACTCATGTTGCATGAAACTTGGTTTAAAGTCCTAGAAACGAGTTGTTAGATGTTTCATACATTCGTCAAACTTGTACAAAGCTCATTGAGACAATTATAAGCACTCTTGTTGCATGAAACTTGGTTTAGAGTCCTAAAAACGTGTTGGTAGATGTTACATAAGTTCGTGAAACTTGTATAAAGCTCATTGAAACACTTATAAGCACTCATGTTGCATAAAACTTGGTTTAGAGTCCTAGCAACCACATTGTTAGACGTTTCATAAGTTCGTCAAACTTGTACAAAGCTGATTGAGAAACTTATAAGCACTCCTGTTGCATGAAACTTCGTTTAGAGTCCTAGAAACGCGTTGTTAGATGTTTCATTAGTTCGTCAAACTTGTACAAAGCTCATTGAGACACTTATAAGAACTCATGTTGAAAGAAACTTGGTTTAGAGTCCTAGAAACAGTGTTGTTAGATGTTTCATAAGTTCGTCAAACTAGTACAAAGCTCATTGAGACACTTATAAGCACTCATGTTGCATGAAACTTAGTTTAGATTCCTAGAAACCGCGTTGTTAGATGTTTCATAAGTTCGTAAAACTTTTACAAACCTCATTGAGACACTTATAAGAACTCATGTTGCCTGAAACTTAGTTTAGAGTTCTAGAAACCACGTTGTAATATGTTTCATAAGTTCGTCAAACTAGTACAAAGCTCATTGAGACACTTATAAGCACTCATGTTGCATGACACTTCGTTTAGAGTCTTAGAAACCGCGTTGTTAGATGTTTCATAAGTTCGTCAAACTTGTACAAAGCTCATTGAGACACTTATAAGCACTCATGTTGCATAAAACTTGGATTAGAGTCCTAGAAACGAGTTGTTAGATGTTTCATAAGTTCGTCAAACTTGTACAAAGCTCATTGAGACACTTATAAGCACTCATATTGCATGCCATTTCGTTTAGAGTCTCAGAAACCGCTTTGTTAGATGTTTCAAAAATTCGTCAAACTTTTACAAAGATCATTGAGACACTTATAAGCACTAATGTTGCATAAAACTTGGTTTAGAGTCCTAGAAACGCGTTGTTAGATGTTTCATAAGTTCGTCAAACTTCTACAAAGCTCATGGAGACACTTATAAGCACTCATGTTGCATAAAACTTGGTTTAGAGTCTTAAAAACGCGTTGTTAGATGTTTCATAAGTTCGTCAAACTTGTATAAAGCTCATTGAAACACTTATAAGCACTCATGTTGCATAAAACTTGGTTTAGAGTCCTAGCAACCACATTGTTAGACGTTTCATAAGTTCGACAAACTTGTACCAAGCTGATTGAGAAACTTATAAGCACTCATGTTGCATTAAACTTGGTTTAAAGTCCTAGAAACGCGTTGTTAGATGTTTCATTAGTTCGTCAAACTTGTACAAAGCTCATTGAGACACTTATAAGAACTCATGTTGAAAGAAACTTGGTTTAGAGTTCTAGAAACCGTGTTGTTAGATGTTTCATAAGTTCGTCAAACTAGTACAAAGCACATTGAGACACTTATAAGCACTCATGCTGCATGAAACTTAGTTTATATTCCTAGAAACCGCGTTGTTAGATGTTTCATAAGTTCGTAAAACTTGTAGAAAGCTCATTGAGACACTTATAAGCACTCATGTTGCATGACACTTGGTTTAGAGTCTTAGAAACCGCGTTGTTAGATGTTTCATAAGTTCTTCAAACTTGCACAAAGCTCATTGAGACACTTATAAGCCATGTTGCATAAAACTTGGTTTAGAGTCCTAGAAACGCGTTGTTAGATGTTTCATAAGTTCGTCAAACTTGTACAAAGCTCATTGAAACACTTATAAGCACTCATGTTGCATAAAACTTGGTTTAGAGTCCTAGAAACCACATTGTTAGACGTTTCATAAGTTCGTAAAATTTGTACAAAGCTCATTGAGACACTTATAAGCACTCATGTTGCATGAAACTTGGTTTAGAGTACTAGAAACCGCGTTGTAAGATGTTTCATAAGTTCGTCAAACTAGTACAAAGCTCATTGAGACACTTATAAGCACTCATGTTGCATGAAACTTTGTTTGAGTCCTAGAAACCGCGTTGTTAGATGTTTCATAAGTTCGTCAAACTTGTACAAAGCTCATTGAGACACTTATAAGCACTCATGTTCCATGAAACTTAGTTTAGAGTCCTAGAAACCGCGTTGTTAGATGTTTCATAAGTTCGTTGAACTTGTACAAAGCTCATTGAGACACTTATAAGCACTCATATTGCATGAAACTTGGTTTAGAGTCCTAGAAACCGCGTTGTTAGATGTTTCATAAGTTCGTCGAACTAGTACAAATATCATTGAGACACTTATAAGCACTCATGTTGCATGCCACTTCGTTTAGAGTCTTAGAAACCGCTTTGTTAGATGTTTCATAGGTTCGTCAAACTTGTACAAAGCTCATTGAGACACTTATAAGCACTAATGTTGCATAAAACTTGGTTTAGAGTCCTAGAAACGCGTTGTTAGATGTTTCATAAGTTCGTCAAACTTCTACAAAGCTCATTGAGACACTTATAAGCACTCATGTTGCATAAAACTTGGATTAGAGTCCTAGCAACCGCGTTGTTAGATTTTCATTAGTTTGTCAAACTTATACAAAGCTCATTGAGACACTTATAAGAACTCATGTTGAAAGAAACTTGGTTTAGAGTCCTAGAAACCGTGTTGTTAGATGTTTCATAAGTTCGTCAAACTAGTACAAAGCTCATTGAGACACTTATAAGAACTCATGTTGCTTGAAACTTGGTTTCGAGTTCTAGAAACCACGTTGTAAGATGTTTCATAAGTTCGTCAAACTAGTACAAAGCTCATTGAGACACTTATAAGCACTAATGTTGCATAAAACTTGGTTTAGAGTCCTAGAAACGCGTTGTTAGATGTTTCATAAGTTCGTCAAACTTCTACAAAGCTCATGGAGACACTTATAAGCACTCATGTTGCATAAAACTTGGTTTAGAGTCTTAAAAACGCGTTGTCAGATGTTTCATAAGTTCGTCAAACTTGTATAAAGCTCATTGAAACACTTATAAGCACTCATGTTGCATAAAACCTTGTTTAGAGTCCTAGCAACCACATTGTTAGACGTTTCATAAGTTCGACAAACTTGTACCAAGCTGATTGAGAAACTTATAAGCACTCATGTTGCATTAAACTTGGTTTAAAGTCCTAGAAACGCGTTGTTAGATGTTTCATTAGTTCGTCAAACTTGTACAAAGCTCATTGAGACACTTATAAGAACTCATGTTGAAAGAAACTTGGTTTAGAGTTCTAGAAACCGTGTTGTTAGATGTTTCATAAGTTCGTCAAACTAGTACAAAGCTCATTGAGACACTTATAAGCACTCATGTTGCATGAAACTTAGTTTATATTCCTAGAAACCGCGTTGTTAGATGTTTCATAAGTTCGTAAAACTTGTACAAAGCTCATTGAGACACTTATAAGCACTCATGTTGCATGACACTTGGTTTAGAGTCTTAGAAACCGCGTTGTTAGATGTTTCATAAGTTCTTCAAACTTGCACAAAGCTCATTGAGACACTTATAAGCACTCATGTTGCATAAAACTTGGTTTAGAGTCCTAGAAACGCGTTGTTAGATGTTTCATAAGTTCGTCAAACTTGTACAAAGCTCATTGAAACACTTATAAGCACTCATGTTGCATAAAACTTGGTTTAGAGTCCTAGCAACCACATTGTTAGACGTTTCATAAGTTCGTAAAATTTGTACAAAGCTCATTGAGACACTTATAAGCACTCATGTTGCATGAAACTTGGTTTAGAGTACTAGAAACCACGTTGTAAGATGTTTCATAAGTTCGTCAAACTAGTACAAAGCTCATTGAGACATTTATAAGCACTCATGTTGCATGAAACTTTGTTTGAGTCCTAGAAACCGCGTTGTTAGATGTTTCATAACTTCTTCAAACTTGTACAAAGCTCATTGAGACACTTATAAGCACTCATGTTCCATGAAACTTAGTTTAGAGTCCTAGAAACCCCGTTGTTAGATGTTTCATAAGTTCGTTGAACTTGTACAAAGCTCATTGAGACACTTATAAGCACTCATATTGCATGAAACTTGGTTTAGAGTCCTAGAAACCGCGTTGTTAGATGTTTCATAAGTTCGTCGAACTAGTACAAAGATCATTGAGACACTTATAAGCACTCATGTTGCATGCCACTTCGTTTAGAGTCTTAGAAACCGCTTTGTTAGATGTTTCATAGGTTCGTCAAACTTGTACAAAGCTCATTGAGACACTTATAAGCACTAATGTTGCATAAAACTTGGTTTAGAGTCCTAGCAACCGCGTTGTTAGATTTTCATTAGTTTGTCAAACTTATACAAAGCTCATTGAGACACTTATAAGAACTCATGTTGAAAGAAACTTGGTTTAGAGTCCTAGAAACCGTGTTGTTAGATGTTTCATGTTGAAAGAAATAAGTTCGTCAAACTAGTACAAAGCTCATTGAGACACTTATAAGCACTCATGTTGCATGAAACTTAGTTTAGATTCCTAGAAACCGCGTTGTTAGATGTTTCATAAGTTTGTAAAACTTGTACAAAGCTCATTGAGACACTTATAAGAACTCATGTTGCTTGAAACTTGGTTTCGAGTTCTAGAAACCACGTTGTAAGATGTTTCATAAGTTCGTCAAACTAGTACAAAGCTCATTGAGACATTTATAAGCACTCATGTTGCATGAAACTTTGTTTGAGTCCTAGAAACCGCGTTGTTAGATGTTTCATAAGTTCTTCAAACTTGTACAAAGCTCATTGAGACACTTATAAGCACTCATGTTCCATGAAACTTAGTTTAGAGTCCTAGAAACCCCGTTGTTAGATGTTTCATAAGTTCGTTGAACTTGTACAAAGCTCATTGAGACACTTATAAGCACTCATATTGCATGAAACTTGGTTTAGAGTCCTAGAAACCGCGTTGTTAGATGTTTCATAAGTTCGTCGAACTAGTACAAAGATCATTGAGACACTTATAAGCACTCATGTTGCATGCCACTTCGTTTAGAGTCTTAGAAACCGCTTTGTTAGATGTTTCATAGGTTCGTCAAACTTGTACAAAGCTCATTGAGACACTTATAAGCACTAATGTTGCATAAAACTTGGTTTAAAGTCCTAGAAACGCGTTGTTAGATGTTTCATAAGTTCGTCAAACTTCTACAAAGCTCATTGAGACACTTATAAGCACTCATGTTGCATAAAACTTGGATTAGAGTCCTAGCAACCGCGTTGTTAGATTTTCATTAGTTTGTCAAACTTATACAAAGCTCATTGAGACACTTATAAGAACTCATGTTGAAAGAAACTTGGTTTAGAGTCCTAGAAACCGTGTTGTTAGATGTTTCATAAGTTCGTCAAACTAGTACAAAGCTCATTGAGACACTTATAAGCACTCATGTTGCATGAAACTTAGTTTAGATTCCTAGAAACCGCGTTGTTAGATGTTTCATAAGTTTGTAAAACTTGTACAAAGCTCATTGAGACACTTATAAGAACTCATGTTGCTTGAAACTTGGTTTCGAGTTCTAGAAACCACGTTGTAAGATGTTTCATAAGTTCGTCAAACTAGTACAAAGCTCATTGAGACACTTATAAGCATTCATGTTGCATGACACTTCTTTAGAGTCTTAGAAACCGCGTGGTTAGATGTTTCATAAGTTCGTCAACCTTGTACAAAGCTCATTGAGACACTTATAAGCACTCATGTTCCATGAAACTTAGTTCAGAGTCCTAGAAACCCCGTTGTTAGATGTTTCATAAGTTCGTTGAACTTATACAAAGCTCATTGAGACACTTATAAGCACTCATGTTGCATGAAACTTGGTTTAGAGTCCTAGAAACCGCGTTGTTAGATGTTTCATAAGTTCGTCGAACTAGTACAAAGCTCATTGAGACACTTATAAGCACTCATGTTGCATGAAACTTGGTTTAGAGCCCTAGAAACGAGTTGTTAGATGTTTCTTAAGTTCGACAATCTTGTACAAAGCTCATTGAGACACTTATAAGCACTCATGTTGCATGAAACTTGGTTTAGAGTCCTAGAAACGAGTTGTTAGATGTTTCATAAGTTCATCAAACTAGTACAAAGCTCATTGAGACACTTATAAGCACTCATGTTGCATGACACTTCGTTTAGAGTCTTAGAAACCGCTTTGTTAGATGTTTCATAAGTTCGTCAAACTTGTACAAAGCTCATTGAGACACTTATAAGCACTCATGTTGCATGACACTTGGTTTAGAGTCCTAGAAACGCGTTGTTAGATGTTTCATAAGTTCGTCAAACTTCTACAAAGCTCGTTGAGACACTTATAAGCACTCATGTTGCATGAAACTTGGTTTAGAGTACTAGAAACCGCGTTGTAAGATGTTTCATAATTTCGTCAAACTAGTACAAAGCTCATTGAGACACTTATAAGAACTCATGTTGCATGACACTTCGTTTAGAGTCTTAGAAACTGCGTTTTAGATGTTTCATAAGTTCGTCAAATTTGTACAAAGCTAACTGAGACACTTATAAGCACTCATGTTGCATGACACTTCGTTTAGAGTCTTAGAATCCGCGTTGTTAGATGTTTCATAAGTTCGGCAAACTAGTACAAAGCTCATTGAGACACTTCTAAGCACTCATGTTGCATGAAACTTCGTTTAGAGTCCTAAAAACCGCGTTGTTAGATGTTTCATAAGTTCGTCAAACTTGTACAAAGCTCATTGAGACACTTCTAAGCACTCATGTTGCATAAAACTTGGTTTACAGTCCTAGCAACCACATTGTTAGACGTTTCATAAGTTCGTAAAACTTGTACAAAGCTCATTGAGACACTTATAAGCACTCATGTTGCATAAAAGCTTGTTTAGAGTCCTAGCAACCACATTGTTAGACGTTTCATAAGTTCGTAGAACTTGTACAAAGCTCATTTAGACAATTATAAGCACTCATGTTGCATGAAACTTCGTTTAGAGTCTTAGAAACCGCGTTGTTAGATGTTTCATAAGTTCGTAGAACTTGTACAAAGCTCATTGAGACACTTATAAGCACTCATGTTGCATGAAAGTTCGTTTAGAGTCTTAGAAACCGCGTTGTTAGATGTTTCATAAGTTCGTCAAACTTGTACAAAGCTCACTGAGACACTTATAAACACTCATGTTGCATTAAACTTGATTTAGAGTCTTAGAAACCGCGTTGTTAGATGTTTCGTAAGTTCGTCAAACTTGTACAAAGATCATTGAGACACTTATAAGAACTCATGTTGCATCACACTTCGTTTAGAGTCTTAGAAACCGCGTTTTAGATGTTTCATAAGTTCGTCGAACTAGTAAAAAGCTCATTGAGACACTTATAAGCACTCATGTTGCATGAAACTTGGTTTAGAGTCCTAGAATCCGCGTTGTTAGATGTTTCATAAGTTCGTCGAACTAGTAAAAAGCTCATTGAGACACTTATAAGCACTCATGTTTCATGAAACTTGGTTTAGAGTCCTAGAAACGAGTTGTTAGATGTTTCATAAGTTCGTCAAACTTGTACAAAGCTCATTGAGACACTTATAAGAACTCATGTTGCATGAAACTTAGTTTAGAGTCCTAGAAACGCGTTGTTAGATGTTTCATTAGTTCATCAAACTTGTACAAAGCTCATTGAGACACTTATAAGAACTCATGTTGAAAGAAACTTGGTTTAGAGTCCTAGAAACGCGTTGTTAGATGTTTCATTAGTTCGTCAAACTTGTACAAATCTCATTGAGACACTTATAAGAACTCATGTTGCATGACACTTCGTTTAGAGTCCTATAAACCGCGTTGTAAGAAGTTTCATAAGTTCGTCAAACTAGTACAAACCTCATTGAAACACTTATAAGCACTCATGTTGCATGACACTTCGTTTAGAGTCTTAGAAACCGCGTTTTAGTTGTTTCATAAGTTCGTCAAACTTGTACAAAGCTCACTGAGACACTTATAAGCACTCATGTTGCATGAAACTTGGTTTAGAGTCCTAGAAACCGCGTTGTTAGATGTTTCATAAGTTCGTCGAACTAGTACAAAGCTTATTGAGACACTTATAAGCACTCATGTTGCATGAAACTTGGTTTAGAGTCCTAGAAACAAGTTGTTAGATGTTTCATAAGTTCGTCAAACTTTTACAAAGCTCATTGAGACACTTATAAGAACTCATGGTGCATGAAACTTTGTTTACAGTCCTAGAAACGCGTTGTTAGATGTTTCATTTAGTTCGTCAAACTTGTACAAAGCTCATTGAGACACTTATAAGAACTCATGTTGAAAGAAACTTGGTTTAGAGTCTTAGAAACGCGTTGTTAGATGTTTCATTAGTTCGTCAAACTTGTACAAATCTCATTGAGACACTTATAAGAACTCATGTTGAAAGAAACTTGGTTTAGAGTCCTAGAAACGCGTTTTTAGATGTTTCATAAGTTCGTCAAACTAGTACAAAGCTCATTGAGACACTTATAAGCACTCATGTTGCATAAAACTTGGTTTAGAGTCCTAGAAACGCGTTGTTAGATGTTTCATAAGTTCGTCAAACTTGTATGAAGCTCATTGAGACATTTATAAGCACTCATGTTGCATAAAACTTGGTTTAGAGACCTAGCAACCACATTGTTAGACGTTTCATAAGTTCGTCAAACTTGTACAAAGCTCATTGAGACACCTATAAGCACTAATGTTGCATGAAACTTAGTTTAGAGTCTTAGAAACCGCGTTGTTAGATGTTTCATAAGTTCGTAGAACTTGTACAAAGCTCATTGAGACACTTATAAGCACTCATGTTGCATGAAACTTGGTTTAGAGTACTAGAAACCGTGTTGTTAGATGTTTCATAATTTCGTCAAACTAGTACAAAGCTCATTGAGACACTTATAAGAAATCATGTTGCATGACACTTCGTTTAGAGTCTTAGAAACAGCGTTTTAGATGTTTCATAAGTTCGTCAAACTTGTACAAAGCTCATTGAGACAATTATACGCACTCATGTTGCATAAAACATGGTTAAGAGTCCTAGAAACCGCGTAGTTAGACGTTTCATAAGTTCGTCAAACTTGTAAAAAGCTCATTGAGACACTTATAGCACTCATGTTGCATAAAACTTGGTTTAGAGTCCTAGAAACGCGTTGTTAGATGTTTCATAAGTTTATCAAGAGGATCATGTAGTACAAGATTCATCTCAAACTCAAGCTCAAGTCGATCCGGTTCATTATCAAGATGATCATAGAGAAGATACGGTTCAAGAGAATCAACAAGAAGGTGTAAATGAAGAAGTAGTGCAACATCCTCTTCGGAGAAGCACTAGAATCAAGCACCCCCCATCCAATTGGGTCAATACTCGAGTCTACTTCAACAATAAAGCCGTAGCACATCCAATTCAAGCCGTATGCAATATGGTATCCTTTCCTCAAGAGCATCAAGTCTTTATGGCTAGCATTGATGAGAATTGGATACCTAAGATGTATGAAGAAGCTATGGAACATGAAGTATGGGTTCAAGCCATAGACCAAGAAGACAAAGCCATGGAGCTTAATGACACTTGGTATGAGACCGACTTACCCAAAGGCAAGAGGACGGTTAGCTCTCGGTATGTCTTTACTATCAAGTACAAGAGTAACAGAGAGATAGAAAGACACAAGGCTCGGCTAGCTGCAAGGGGTTTTACTCAAACCTATGGTGAGGATTATCTTGAGACCTTTGCTCCGGTTGCTAAGCTTCACACGGTGAGAGTTATCTTTTCTATTGCCACAAACCTTGAATGGGATCTATGGCAAATGGATGTCAAGGTGAATTAGAGGATGAAGTGTACATGACTCCTCCTCCGGGTATCAAAGACAAGATCACTCCGGGTAAAGTGCTTAGATTGAAGAAGGCTATCTATGGTTTAAAGCAATCACCACGGGCTTGGTACCACAAGCTTAGTACCACTCTTCTCAACAAAGGATTCAAGAAATCCGAATCCGACCATACTCTCTTCACAAGCAAACGCCGAACGGGTATAGTAGTCATCCTCGTGTATGTTGATGATATCATCATCACCGGGGATGACAAGGTAAGGATTGAGGCTACCAAAGCTCATCTCAAATCTGTTTTTGACATTAAAGATCTCGGAGAGCTTAAATACTTCCTTGGTATTGAAGTGTGTAGGTCTAAAGAAGGCCTATTCCTATCCCAAAGGAAGTATACTCTTGATTTACTTGTTGAAACAGGAAAGCTTGGAGCTAAACCCGCAAAGACACCCTTGGAGGAGAACTACAAAGATATCCGCAAGGGGGAGCTTGAAGACAAGCCATATAAGGATCCAAAGCAATATAGGAGACTTGTTGGTAAGCTCATATACTTGACTATAACTCGGCCTGACATTTGTTTTGCCGTGAACCAGGTCTCACAACACATGCAATCACCGAAGAATCACCATTGGAACTTGGTGGATAGAGTGCTAAGGTATCTCAAAGGAGCTCCCGGACAAGGCATTTGGATGGGATGCAACAAGAACACGGAGATAATAGGCTATTGTGATGCGGATTGGGCTGGTGATAGAGGGGATAGAAGATCCACAACTGGCTATTGTACTTTTATCGGAGGCAATCTTGTCACTTGGAAGAGCAAGAAGCAAAAGGTCGTCTCATGCTCCACAACCGAGTCCGAGTACCGAGCCATGAGGAAGTTGACTCAAGAGCTCATTTGGCTTAAAGGATTGGTCACAGATCTTGGTATTCAAGTCAATGGACCAATGACTATGCACGCCGACAACAAGTCCGCAATCAACTTAGCATCAAACTCCGTGTTTGATGAGAGGACAAAGCTCAATGAGGTAGATTGCCATAAAGTCCGAGAAGCAATAGTCAAGAGAATCATCCTTTCGTGTTTCACCAAGAGTGAAGACCAATTGGCAGGCATTTTTACAAAGGCAGCAAGCACCAAGGTTTGTGAGTTCATCCACTCAAAGATGGGACTCACGAACCTCATCAAACAATGAGAAGACCCCTAACCGAAGAGACTAGTACTCTTTTCCCTTAGCAAGTTTTTATCCCAAGAGGTTTTACTTGCAAGGTTTTTAATGAGGCTAGTCACGAGGTCCCAAGTCTAGCCATTCCATTCGGCTAGACTTGAGGGGGAGTGTTGAGGATAAATTGTCAAGGATCAAGATACATCAAGAGAGGGAAAATATAGTTGAGGCGTGTAGTCGACTAATGTAGTTGAGTCATGTAGTCGACTACATCGCAAGACTAAAGAGCCGTTAGAGCTATGAACCAATGGAATCAAGAGAGGGAAAATATAGTTGAGGCGTGTAGTCGACTAATGTAGTTGAGTCATGTAGTCGACTACATCGCAAGACTAAAGAGCCGTTAGAGCTATGGACCAATGGACAAAGGAGTGTTCAAATTTGAATTCTAGCCGTTGGAGACTTCTCTTGTTGCTCTTTTCTTCATATACCTCTTGATAGACTCTTGTAAACTCTCTATGGAATTAATTCCTCATATACTTATCAATAAAGACTAAAACTTTTCCACAATGAGTCTCTTAATCTCTCTTAATCTCTCTTAATCTCTTCTTAATCCATTCTATACTTTCACAAATCATCACAAAGCTCATTGAGACACTTATAAGCAATCATGTTGCATGAAACTTAGTTTAGAGTCCTAGAAACCGCGTTGTTAGATGTTTCATAAGTTCGTAGAACTTGTACAAAGCTCATTGAGACACTTATAAGCACTCATGTTGCATGAAACTTGGTTTAGAGTACTAGAAACCGTGTTGTTAGATGTTTCATAATTTCGTCAAACTAGTACAAAGCTCATTGAGACACTTATAAGAAATCATGTTGCATGACACTTCGTTTAGAGTCTTAGAAACAGCATTTTAGATGTTTCATAAGTTCGTCAAACTTGTACAAAGCTCATTGAGATACTTATAAGCACTCATGTTGCATGACACTTCGTTTAGAGTCTTAGAAACCGGGTATTTAGATGTTTCATAAGTTCGTCAAACTTGTACAAAGCTCATTGAGACACTTATAAGCACTCATGTTGCATAAAACTTGGTTTAGAGTCCTAGAAACGCGTTGTTAGATATTTCATAAGTTCGTCAAACTTGTACAAAGCTTATTGAGACACTTATAAGCACTCATGTTTCATGAAAATTGTTTTAGAGTCCTAGAAACCGCGTTGTAAGATGTTTCATAAGTTCGTCAAACTTGTACAAAGCCCATTGAGACACTTATAAGAACTCATGTTGCATGACACTTCGTTTAGGGTCTTAGAAACCGCAATTTAGATGTTTCATAAGTTCGTCAAACTTGTACAAAGCTCACTGAGACACTTATAAGCACTCATGTTGCATGAAACTTGGTTTAGAGTCCTAGAAACCGCGTTGTTAGATGTTTCATAAGTTCGTAGAACTTGTACAAAGCTCATTGAAACACTTATAAGAACTCATGTTGCATGACACTTCGTTTAGACTCTTAGAAACTACGTTTTAGTTGTTTCATAAGTTCGTCAAACTTGTACAAAGCTCACTGAGACACTTATAAGAACTCATGTTGCATGAAACTTGGTTTAGAGTCCTAGAAACCGCGTTGTTAGATGTTTCATAAGTTCGTCGAACTATTACAAAGCTTATTGAGACACTTATAAGCACTCATGTTGCATGAAACTTGTTTTAGAGTCCTAGAAACGAGTTGTTAGATGTTTCATAAGTTCGTCAAACTTTTACAAAGCTCATTGAGACACTTATAAGAACTCATGTTGCATGAAACTTGGTTTAGAGTCCTAGAAACGCGTTGTTAGATGTTTCATTAGTTCGTCAAACTTGTACAAAGCTCATTGAGACACTTATAAGAACTCATGTTGAAAGAAACTTGGTTTAGATTCCTAGAAACGCGATATTAGATGTTTCATTAGTTCGTCAAACTTGTACAAATCTCATTGAGACACTTATAAGAACTCATGTTGAAAGAAACTTGGTTTCGAGTCCTAGAAACACGTTTTTAGATGTTTCATAAGTTCGTCAAACTAGTACAAAGCTCATTGAGACAGTTATAAGCACTCATGTTGCATAAAACTTGGTTTAGAGTCCTAGAAACGTGTTGATAGATGTTTCATAAGTTCGTCAAACTTGTACGAAGCTCATTGAGACACTTATAAGCACTCATGTTGCATAAAACTTGGTTTAGAGTCCTAGCTGCCACATTGTTAGACGTTTCATAAGTTCGTCAAACTTGCACAAAGCTCATTGAGACACTTATAAGCAATCATGTTGCATGAAACTTAGTTTAGAGTCCTAGAAACCGCGTTGTTAGATGTTTCATAAGTTCGTAGAACTTGTACAAAGCTCATTGAGACACTTATAAGCACTCATGTTTCATGAAACTTGGTTTAGAGTACTAGAAACCGTGTTGTTAGATGTTTCATAAGTTCGTCAAACTAATACAAAGCTCATTGAGACACTTATAAGAAATCATGTTGCATGACACTTCGTTTAGAGTCTCGAAACAACATTTTAGATGTTTCATAAGTTCGTCAAACTTGTACAAAGCTCACCGAGACACTTATAAACACTCATGTTGCATGACACTTTGTTTAGAGTCTTAGAAACCGGGTATTTAGATGTTTCATAAGTTCGTCAAACTTGTACAAAGCTCATTGAGACACTTATAAGCACTCATGTTGCATAAAACTTGGTTTAGAGTCCTAGAAACGCGTTGTTAGATATTTCATAAGTTCGTCAAACTTGTACAAAGCTTGTTGAGACACTTATAAGCACTCATGTTGAATGAAACTTGGTTTAGAGTCCTAGAAACCGCGTTGTAAGATGTTTCATAAGTTCGTCAAACTTGTACAAAGCTCATTGAGACACTTATAAGCACTCATGTTGCATGAAACTTGGTTTAGAGTCCAAGAAACGCGTTCTTAGATGTTTCATAAGTTCGTCAAACATATACAAAGCTCATTGAGACACTTAAAAGACTCATGTTTCATGAAACTTGGTTTAGAGTCCTAGCAACCACATTGTTAGACGTTTCATAAGTTCGTCAAACTTGTACAAAGCTCATTGAGACACTTATAAGCACTCATGTTGCATGAAACTTGGTTTAGCGTCTTAGAAACGCTTTGATAGATGTTTCATAAGTTCGTCAAACTAGTACAAAGCTCACCGAGACAATTATAAGCACTCATGTTGCATGAAACTTGGTTTAGAGTCCTAGAAATGAGTTGTTAGATGTTTCATAAGTTCGTCAAACTAGTACAAAGCTCTTTAAGACACTTATAAGCACTCATGTTGCATGAAACTTGGTTTAGAGTCCTAGAAACGAGTTGTTAGATGTTTCATAAGTTCGTCAAACTTGTACAAAGCTCATTGAGACACTTATAAGCACTCATGTTGCATAAAAATTGGTTTAGAGTCCTAGAAACGCGTTGTTAGATGTTTCATAAGTTCGTCAAACTTGTACAAAGCTCATTTAGACACTTATAAGCACTCATGTTGCGTTAAAAGTGATTTAGAGTCCTAGAAACCGCGTTGTTAGATGTTTCATAAGTTTTTCAAACTTGTACAAAGCTCATTGAGACACTTATAAACAATCATGTTGCATGAAACTTGGTTTAGAGTACTAGAAACCGCGTTGTAAGATGTTTCTTAAGTTCGTCAAACTAGTACAAAGCTCATTGAGACACTTATAAGAACTCAAGTTGCATGACACTTCGTTTAGAGTCTTAGAAACCGCGTTTTAGATGTTTCATAAGTTCGTCAAACTTGTACAAAGCTCCCTGAGACACTTATAAGCACTCATGTTGCATGACACTTCGTTTAGAGTCTTAGAAACCGCGTTGTTAGATGTTTCATAAGTTCGTCAAACCTGTACAAAGCTCATTGAGACACTTATAAGCACTCATGTTGCATAAAACTTGGTTTAGAGTCCTAGAAACGCATTGTTAGATGTTTCATAAGTTCGTCAAACTTGTACAAAGCTCATTGAGACCCTTATAAGCACTCATGTTGAATAATACCTTGTTTAGAATCCTAGCAACCACATTGTTAGACGTTTCATAAGTTCGTCAAACTTGTACAAAGCTCATTGAGACACTTATAAGCACTCATGTTGCATGAAACTTAGTTTAGAGTCCTAGAAACCGCGTTGTTAGATGTTTCGTAAGTTCGTAGAACTTGTACAAAGCTCAGTGAGACACTTATAAGAACTCTTGTTACATGACACTTCGTTTAGAGTCTTAGAAACCGCGTGTTAGATGTTTCATAAGTTCGTCAAACTTGTACAAAGCTCATTGAGACACTTATAAGAACTCATGTTGCATGAAACTTAGTTTAGAGTCCTAGAAACGCGTTGTTAGATGTTTCATTATTTTATCAAACTTGTACAAAGCTCATTGAGACACTTATAAGAACTCATGTTGAAAGAAACTTGGTTTAGAGTCCTAGAAACCGCGTTTTTAGATGTTTCATTAGTTCGTCAAACTAGTACAAAGCTCATTGAGACACTTATAAGAACTCATGTTTAAAGAAACTTGGTTTAGAGTACTAGAAACCGCGTTGTAAGATGTTTCATAAGTTTGTCAAACTTCTACAAAGCTCATTGAGACACTTATAAGCACTCATGTTGCATGAAACTTGGTTTAGAGTACTAGAAACCGCGTTGTAAGATGTTTCATAAGTTCGTCAAACTAGTACAAAGTTCATTGAGACACTTATAAGAACTCAAGTTGCATGACACTTCGTTTAGAGTCTTCGAAACCGTGTTTTAGATGTTTCATAAGTTCGTCAAACTTGTACAAAGCTCAGTGAGACACTTATAAGCACTCATGTTGCATGACACTTCGTTTAGAGTCTTAGAAACCGCGTTGTTAGATGTTTCATAAGTTCGTCAAACTTATACAAAGCTCATTGAGACACTTATAAGCACTCATGTTGCATAAAACTTGGTTTAGAGTCCTAGAAACGCATTGTTAGATGTTTCATAAGTTCGTCAAACTTGTACAAAGCTCATTGAGACACTTATAAGCACTCATGTTGAATAAAACCTTGTTTAGAATCCTAGCAACCACATTGTTAGACGTTTCATAAGTTCGTCAAACTTGTACAAAGCTCATTGAGACACTTATAAGCACTCATGTTTCATGAAACTTGGTTTAGAGTACTAGAACCGCGTTGTAAGATGTTTCTTAAGTTCGTCAAACTAGTACAAAGCTCATTGAGACAGTTATAAGAACTCAAGTTGCATGACACTTCGTTTAGAGTCTTCGAAACCGTGTTTTAGATGTTTCATAAGTTCGTCAAACTTGTACAAAGCTCAGTGAAACACTTATAAGCACTCATGTTGCATGACACTTCGTTTAGAGTCTTATAAACCGCGTTGTTAGATATTTCATAAGTTCGTCAAACTTGTACAAAGCTCATTGAGACACTTATAAGCACTCATGTTGAATAAAACCTTGTTTAGAATCCTAGCAACCACATTGTTAGACGTTTCATAAGTTCGTCAAACTTGTACAAAGCTCATTGAGACATTTATAAGCACACATGTTGCATGAAACTTGGTTTAGAGTCCTAGAAAGCGCGTTGTTAGATGTTTCATAAGTTCGTAGAACTTGTACAAAGCTCATTGAGACACTTATAAGAACTCATGTTGCATGACACTTCGTTTAGAGTCTTAGAAACCGCGTTTTAGATGTTTCATAAATTCGTCAAACTTGTACAAAGCTCACTGAGACACTTATAAGCACTCATGTTGCATGAAACTTGGTTTAGAGTCCTAGAAACCGCGTTGTTAGATGATTCATAAGTTCATAGAACTTGTACAAAGCTCATTGAAACACTTATAAGAACTCATGTTGCATGACACTTCGTTTAGAGTCTTAGAAACCGCGTTTTAGTTGTTTCATAAGTTCGTCAAACTTGTACAAAGCTCACTGAGACACTTATAATCACTCATGTTGCATGAAACTTGGTTTAGAGTCCTAGAAACCGCGTTGTTAGATGTTTCATAAGTTCGTCGAACTAGTACAAAGCTTATTGAGACACTTATAAGGACTCATGTTGCATGAAACTTGGTTTAGATTCCTAGAAACGAGTTGTTAGATGTTTCATAAGTTCGTCAAACTTTTACAAAGCTCATTGAGACACTTATAAGCACTCATGTTGCATGAAACTTGGTTTAGAGTCCTAGAAACGCGTTGTTAGATGTTTCATTAGTTCGTCAAACTTGTACAAAGCTCATTGAGACACTTATAAGAACTCATGTTGAAAGAAACTTGGTTTAGAGTCCTAGAAACGCATTATTAGATGTTTCATTAGTTCGTCAAACTTGTACAAATCTCATTGAGACACTTATAAGAACTCATGTTGAAAGAAACTTGGTTTAGAGTCCTAGACACGCGTTTTTAGATGTTTCATAAGTTCGTGAAACTAGTACAAAGCTCATCGAGACACTTATAAGCACTCATGTTGCATAAAACTTGGTTTGGAGTCCTAGAAACGCGTTGTTAGATGTTTCATAAGTTCGTCAAACTTGTACGAAGCTCATTGAGACACTTATAAGCACTCATGTTGCATGAAACTTGGTTTAGAGTCCTAGAAACCGCGTTGTAAAATGTTTCATAAGTTCGTCGAACTTGTACAAAGGTCATTGAGACAATTATAAGCACTCTTGTTGCATGAAACTTGGTTTAGAGTCCTAGAAACGCGTTGTTAGATGTTTCATAAGTTCGTCAAACTTCTACAAAGCTCATTGAGATACTTATAAACACTCATGTTGCATGAAACTTGGTTTAGAGTACTAGAAACCGCGTTGTAAGATGTTTCATACGTTCGTCAAACTAGTACAAAGCTCATTGAGACACTTATAAGAACTCAAGTTGCATGACACTTCGTTTAGAGTCTTAGAAACCGCGTTTTAGATGTTTCATAAGTTCGTCAAACTTGTACAAAGCTCACCGAGACACTTATAAGCACTCATGTTGCATGACACTTCGTTTAGAGTCATAGAAACCGCGTTGTTAGATGTTTCATAAGTTCGTCAAACTTGTACAAATCTCATTGAGACGCTTATAAGCACTCATGTTGCATGAAACTTTGTTTAGAGTCCTAGAAATGCGTTGTTAGATGTTTCATAAGTTTGTCAAACTTGTACAAAGCTCATTGAGACACTTATAAGCACTCAGGTTGCATGAAACTTGGTTTAGAGTCCTAGAAACCGTGTTGTTAGATGTTTCATAAGTTCGTCAAACTAGTACAAAGCTCATTGAAACACTTAGAAGCACTCATGTTGTATGAAACTTGGTTTAGAGTCCTAGAAAAGCGTTGTTAGATGTTTCATAAGTTCGTCAAACTTGTACAAAGCTCATTGAGACACTTATAAGCACTCATGTTGTATTAAACTTGGTTTAGAGTCCTAGAAACGCATTGTTAAATGTTTCATAAGTTCGTCAAACTAGTACAAAGCTCATTGAGACACTTATAAGCACTCATGTTGAACGAAACTTGGTTTAGAGTCCTAGAAACGCGTTGTTAGATGTTTCATAAGTTCGTAAAACTTGTACAAAGCTCATTTAGACACTTATAAGCATTCATGTTGCATGAAACTTGGTTTAGAGTCCTAGAAACGCGTTGTTCGATGTTTCATAAGTTCGTCAAACTAATACAAAGCTCATTGAGACACTTATAAGCACTCATGTTGCATGAAACTTAGTTTAGAGTCCTAGAAACGTGTTGTTAGATGTTTCATAAGTTCGTCAAACTAGTACAAAGCTCATTGAGACACTTATAAGCACTCATGTTGAACGAAAGTTGGTTTAGAGTCATAGAAACGCGTTGTTAGATGTTTTATAAGTTCGTCAAACTTGTACAAAGCTCATTTAGACACTTATAAGCACTCATGTTGCATGAAACTTGGTTTAGAGTCCTAGAAACCGTGTTGTTAGATGTTTCATAAGTTTTTCAAACTTGTACAAACCTCATTGAGACACTTATAAGCACTCATGTTGCATGAAACTTGGTTTAGAGTTTTAGAAATCGCGTTGTTAGATGTTTCATAAGTTCGTCAAACCAGTACAAAGCTTATTGAGACATTTATAAGCACTCATGTTGCATGAAACTTGGTGTAGAGTCCTAGAAACACGTTGTTAGATGTTTCATAAGTTCATCAAACTTGTACAAAGCTCATTGAGACACTTATAAGCACTCATGTTGCATGAAACTTGGTTTAGAGTCCTAGAAACGCGTTGTTAGATGTTTCATAAGTTCGTCAAACTAGTACAACGCTCATTGAGACACATATAAGCACTCATGTTGCATGAAACTTTATTTAGAGTCCTAGAAACGCGTTGTTAGATGTTTCATAAGTTCGTCAAACTTGTACAAAGCTCATTGAGACACTTATAAGCACTCATGTTGTATGAAACTTGGTTTAGAGTCCTAGAACCCGCGTTGTTAGATGTTTCATATATTCGTCAAACTAGTCAAAAGCTCATTGAGACACTTATAAGCACTCATGTTGCGTGAAACTTAGTTTAGAGTCCTAGAAACCGCGTTGTTAGATGTTTCATAAGTTCGTCAAACTTGTACAAAGCTCATTGAGACACTTATAAGCACTCATGTTGCATGAAACTTGGTTTAGAGTCCTAGAAACGCGTTGTTAGATGTTTCATAAGTTCGTCAAACAAGTACAAAGTTCATCGAGACACTTATAAGAATTCAAGTATCATGAAACTTGGTTTAGAGTCCTAGAAACGTGTTGTTAGATGTTTCATAAGTTCGTCAAACTAGTACAACGCTCATTGAGACACATATTGTTGAAAAGAGACCAAGGCTTTGCCCGGACACACTTGTCCACCAAAGCAACAAAGGCAAAGACACAAGCTCTCTTTGGTTACCGTTACAAGAGGACAAGAGAAACAAAGGAAGGATCTAGAAGCCAAGTTACCGTTACACAAAAGAGCCGTTGGGCGTGTGGAGTTCACGCCGTCCGTACCGTCACGGGTGGCTCTAAGGACGCGCGTCTAACCGAGGAGAAAGCGACGTTTGGCGCATTGAACCGAGATAGATGTGGACGGTTTTAGCATCTTCACATGATGCTATTTTTGATGCTATTCCTTTGTATATTTATCCTATTGTAACGACACAAAACAATTTAATCTAATATACTCTTTTCGGATTAAACCTCTTCTCTCTCTATTCTCTCTCTATTGTTCTTGAAGTTCTTCATGGAACTCAAGAACACAATCTTCTAAACTCCACTTTAATCTCACTAAAATTAACACATATAAGCACTCATGTTGCATGAAACTTGATTTAGAGTCCTAGAAACGCGTTGTTAGATGTTTCATAAGTTCGTCAAACTTGTACAAAGCTCATTGAGACACTTATAAGCACTCATGTTGTATGAAACTTGGTTTAGAGTCCTAGAACCCGCGTTGTTAGATGTTTCATATATTCGTCAAACTAGTCAAAAGATCATTGAGACACTTATAAGCACTCATGTTGCGTGAAACTTAGTTTAGAGTCGTAGAAACCGTGTTGTTAGATGTTTCATAAGTTCGTCAAACTTGTACAAATCTCATTGAGACACTTATAAGCACTCATGTTGCATGAAACTTAGTTTAGAGTCTTAGAAACCGCGTTGTTAGATGTTTCATAAGTTCTTCAAATTAGTACAAAGCTCATTGATACACATATAAGCACTCATGTTGCATGAAACTTGGTTTAGAGTCCTAGAAACGCGTTGTTAGATGTTTCATAAGTTCGTCAAACTAGTACAAAGCTCATTGAGACACTTATAAGCACTCATGTTGCATGAAACTTGGTTTAGAGTCCTAGAAACGCTTTGTTAGATGTTTAATAAGTTCGTCAAACTTGTACAAAGCTCATTGAGACGCTTATAAGCACTCATGTTGCATGAAACTTTGTTTAGAGTCCAAGAAATGCGTTGTTAGATGTTTCATAAGTTTGTCAAACTTGTACAAAGCTCATTGAGACACTTATAAGCACTCATGTTGCATGAAACTTGGTTTAGAGTCCTAGAAACCTTGTTGTTAGATGTTTCATAAGTTCGTCAAACTAGTACAAAGCTCATTGAAACACTTATAAGCACTCATGTTGTATGAAACTTGGTTTAGAGTCCTAGAAAAGCGTTGTTAGATGTTTCATAAGTTCGTCAAACTTGTACAAAGATCATTGAGACACTTATAAGCACTCATGTTGTATTAAACTTGGTTTAGAGTCCTAGAAACGCATTGTTAAATGTTTCATAAGTTCGTCAAACTAGTACAAAGCTCATGGAGACACTTATAAGCACTCATGTTGAACGAAACTTGGTTTAGAGTCCTAGAAACGCGTTGTTAGATGTTTCATAAGTTCGTCAAACTTGTACAAAGCTCATTTAGACACTTATAAGCATTCATGTTGCATGAAACTTGGTTTAGAGTCCTAGAAACGCGTTGTTCGATGTTTCATAAGTTCGTCAAACAAGTACAAAGCTCATTGAGACACTTATAAGCACTCATGTTGCATGAAACTTGGTTTAGAGTCCTAGAAACGTGTTGTTAGATGTTTCATAAGTTCGTCAAACTAGTACAAAGCTCATTGAGACACTTATTAGCACTCATGTTGAACGAAACTTGGTTTAGAGTCCTAGAAACCGCGTTGTTAGATGTTTCATAAGTTCGTCAAACTTGTACAAAGCTCATTTAGACACTTATAAGCACTCATGTTGCGTGAAACTTGATTTAGAGTCCTAGAAACCGCGTTGTTAGATGTTTCATAAGTTTTTCAAACTTGTACAAAGCTCATTGAGACACTTATAAGCACTCATGTTGCATGAAACTTGGTTTAGAGTCCTAGAAACTGCGTTGTTAGATGTTTCATAATTTCGTCAAACTAGTACAAAGCTCATTGAGACATATATAAGCACTCATGTTGCATGAATCTTGGTTTAGATTCCTAGAAACCGCGTTGTTAGTTGTTTCATATGTTTGTCAAACTTGTACAAAGCTCATTGAGACACTTCTAAGCACTCAGGTTGCATGAAACTTGGTTTAGAGTCCTAGAAACGCGTTGTTAGACGTTTCATATATAAGTTCGTTAAACTAGTACAAAGCTCATTGAGACACTTATATGCCCTCATGTTGCATGAAACTTGGTTTAGAGTCCTAGAAACGAGTTGTTAGACGTTTCATAAGTTCGTAAAACTTGTACAAAGCTCATTGAGACACTTATAAGCACTCATGTTGAATCAAACTTGGTTTAGAGTCCTAGAAACGCGTTGTTAGATGTTTCATAAGTTCGTCAAACTAGTACAAAGCTCATTGAGACACTTATAAGCACTCATGTTGTATGAAACTTGGTTTAGCGTCCTAGAAATGCATTGTTAAATGTTTCATAAGTTTGTCAAACTAGTACAAAGCTCATTGAGACAATTATAAGCACTCATGTTGCATGAAACTTGGTTTAGAGTCCTAGAAACGCGTTGTTAGATATTTCATAAGTTTTTCAAACTTGTACAAAGCTCATTGAGAGACTTATAAGCATTCATGTTGTATGAAACTTGGTTTAGAGTCCTAGAACACGCGTTGTTAGATGTTTCATATGTTCGTCAAACTAGTCAAAAGCTCATTGAGACACTTATAAGCACTCATGTTGCATGAAACTTAGTTTAGAGTCCTAGAAACCGCGTTGTTAGATGTTTCATAAGTTCGTCAAACTAGTACAAAGCTCATTGAGACACTTATAAGCACTCATGTTGCATGAAACTTGGTTTAGAGTCCTAGAAACGCATTGTTAGATGTTGCATAAGTTCGTCAAACTTGTGCAAAGCTCATTGAGACAATTATAAGCACTTATGTTGCATGAAACTTGGTTTAGAGTCCTAGAAACGCGTTGTTAGATGTTTCATAAGTTCGTCAAACTTGTACAAAGATCATTGAGACACTTATAAGCACTCATGTTGTATTAAACTTGGTTTAGAGTCCTAGAAACGCATTGTTAAATGTTTCATAAGTTCGTCAAACTAGTACAAAGCTCATGGAGACACTTATAAGCACTCATGTTGAACGAAACTTGGTTTAGAGTCCTAGAAACGCGTTGTTAGATGTTTCATAAGTTCGTCAAACTTGTACAAAGCTCATTTAGACACTTATAAGCATTCATGTTGCATGAAACTTGGTTTAGAGTCCTAGAAACGCGTTGTTCGATGTTTCATAAGTTCGTCAAACAAGTACAAAGCTCATTGAGACACTTATAAGCACTCATGTTGCATGAAACTTGGTTTAGAGTCCTAGAAACGTGTTGTTAGATGTTTCATAAGTTCGTCAAACTAGTACAAAGCTCATTGAGACACTTATTAGCACTCATGTTGAACGAAACTTGGTTTAGAGTCCTAGAAACCGCGTTGTTAGATGTTTCATAAGTTCGTCAAACTTGTACAAAGCTCATTTAGACACTTATAAGCACTCATGTTGCGTGAAACTTGATTTAGAGTCCTAGAAACCGCGTTGTTAGATGTTTCATAAGTTTTTCAAACTTGTACAAAGCTCATTGAGACACTTATAAGCACTCATGTTGCATGAAACTTGGTTTAGAGTCCTAGAAACTGCGTTGTTAGATGTTTCATAATTTCGTCAAACTAGTACAAAGCTCATTGAGACATATATAAGCACTCATGTTGCATGAATCTTGGTTTAGATTCCTAGAAACCGCGTTGTTAGTTGTTTCATATGTTTGTCAAACTTGTACAAAGCTCATTGAGACACTTATAAGCACTCATGTTGCATGAAACTTGGTTTAGAGTCCTAGAAACGCGTTGTTAGACGTTTCATATATAAGTTCGTTAAACTAGTACAAAGCTCATTGAGACACTTATATGCCCTCATGTTGCATGAAACTTGGTTTAGAGTCCTAGAAACGAGTTGTTAGACGTTTCATAAGTTCGTAAAACTTGTACAAAGCTCATTGAGACACTTATAAGCACTCATGTTGAATCAAACTTGGTTTAGAGTCCTAGAAACGCGTTGTTAGATGTTTCATAAGTTCGTCAAACTAGTACAAAGCTCATTGAGACACTTATAAGCACTCATGTTGTATGAAACTTGGTTTAGCGTCCTAGAAATGCATTGTTAAATGTTTCATAAGTTTGTCAAACTAGTACAAAGCTCATTGAGACAATTATAAGCACTCATGTTGCATGAAACTTGGTTTAGAGTCCTAGAAACGCGTTGTTAGATATTTCATAAGTTTTTCAAACTTGTACAAAGCTCATTGAGAGACTTATAAGCATTCATGTTGTATGAAACTTGGTTTAGAGTCCTAGAACACGCGTTGTTAGATGTTTCATATGTTCGTCAAACTAGTCAAAAGCTCATTGAGACACTTATAAGCACTCATGTTGCATGAAACTTAGTTTAGAGTCCTAGAAACCGCGTTGTTAGATGTTTCATAAGTTCGTCAAACTAGTACAAAGCTCATTGAGACACTTATAAGCACTCATGTTGCATGAAACTTGGTTTAGAGTCCTAGAAACGCATTGTTAGATGTTTCATAAGTTCGTCAAACTTGTGCAAAGCTCATTGAGACAATTATAAGCACTTATGTTGCATGAAACTTGGTTTAGAGTCCTAGAAACGCGTTGTTAGATGTTTCATAAGTTCGTCAAACTTGTACAAAGCTCATTTAGACACTTATAAGCACTCATGTTGCATGAAACTTGGTTTAGAGTCCTAGAAACCGCGTTGTTAGTGTTAGATTTAGGTGAGAATAGTAGAAGTAATGAAGAGAATGAGAAGGATTCGGTTTAGTATGATGTTCTTGTGTTCATGAAGAACACAAAGAACTAGAGAGAGAGATTAAAGATAGCTTAGATTTCATTTCATTAAGTGTGTTAAGAACTCTATTACACAAAGAGAATACATATATCAAACATAAGGGAAAGGAGGAGAAGCTCCAACGGCTATAATTCAAAAGGGAGCGATCCTTTGTTCCTTGGTCCATAGCCGGCGATTGTACGGCCGCGTGGTCTCCAAGCGCCAACGGCTCTTTTCTCCAACGGCACGTGGTCTCCAATCGCCAACGGCTCTTTTAGATACTTCTCCTTTGTTTTCTTTGGAACGGTAACAAGATAGCATGGGACTTCTACTTCGGTCACACGCTAGGCCATTGCCTTGGTGGACAATACTTGCCCGGGCAATGCCTTGGTCTCTTTTACAGTTAGATGTTTCATAAGTTTTTCAAACTTGTACAAAGCTCATTGAGACACTTATAAGCCCTCATGTTGCATGAAACTTGGTTTAGAGTCTTAGAAATCGCGTTGTTAGACGTTTCATAAGTTCGTCAAACCAGTACAAAGCTCATTGAGACATTTATAAGCACTCATGTTGCATGAAACCTGGTGTAGAGTCCTAGAAACGCGTTGTTAGATGTTTCATAAGTTCGTCAAACTTGTACAAAGCTCATTGAGACACTTATAAGCACTCATGTTGCATGAAACTTGGTTTAGAGTCCTAGAAACGCGTTGTTAGATGTTTCATAAGTTCGTCAAACTTGTACAAAGCTCATTGAGACGCTTATAAGCACTCATGTTGCATGAAACTTGGTTTAGAGTCCTAGAAACCGCGTTGTTAGATGTTTCATAAGTTCGTCAAACTTGTACAAAGCTCATTGAGACACTTATAAGCACTCGTGTTGCATGAAACTTCGTTTAGAATCTTAGAAACCGCGTTGTTAGATGTTTCATAAGTTCGTTAAACTAGTACAACGCTCATTGAGACACATATAAGCACTCATGTTGCATGAAACTTGGTTTAGAGTCCTAGAAACCGCGTTTTTAGATGTTTCATAAGTTCGTCAAACTAGTACAAAGCTTATTGAGACACTTATAAGCACTCATGTTGCATGAAACTTTGTTTAGAGTCCTAGAAACGCGTTGTTAGATGTTTCATAAGTTCGTCAAACAAGTACAAAGCTCATTGAGACACTTATAAGCACTCATGTTGCATGAAACTTGGTTTAGAGTCTTAGAAACTGCGTTGTTAGATGTTTCATAATTTCGTCAAACTAGTACAAAGCTCATTGAGACACATATAAGCACTCATGTTGCATGAATCTTGGTTTAGAGTCCTAGAAACCGCGTTGTTAGTTGTTTCATATGTTCGTCAAACTTGTACAAAGCTCATTGAGACACTTATAAGCACTCATGTTGCATGAAACTTGGTTTAGAGTCCTAGAAACGCGTTGTTAGACGTTTCATAAGTTCGTTAAACTAGTACAAAGCTCATTGAGACACTTATAAGCACTCATGTTGCATGAAACTTGGTTTAGAGTCCTAGAAGCGAGTTGTTAGACGTTTCATAAGTTCGTAAAACTTGTACAAAGCTCTTTGAGACACTTATAAGCACTCATGTTGAATCAAACTTGGTTTAGAGTCCTAGAAACGCATTGTTAGATGTTTCATAAGTTCGTCAAACTAGTACAAAGCTCATTGAGACACTTATAAGCACTCATGTTGTATGAAACTTGGTTTAGCGTCCTAGAAATGCATTGTTAAATGTTTCATAACTTTGTCAAACTAGTACAAAGCTCATTGAGACAATTATAAGCACTCATGTTTCATGAAACTTGGTTTAGAGTCCTAGAAACGCGTTGTTAGATATTTCATAAGTTCGTCAAACTAGTACAAAGCTCATTGAGACACTTATAAGCACTCATGTTGATTGAAACTTGGTTTAGAGTCCTAGAAACGCGTTGTTAGATGTTTCATAAGTTCATCAAACTTGTACAAAGTTCATTGAGACACTTATAAACATTCATGTTGCATGAAACATAATTTAGAGTCCTAGAAACGCGTTGTTAAATGTTTCATAGGTTCGTCAAACTAGTAAAAAGCTCATTGAGACACTTATAAGCACTAATGTTGCATGAAACTTTGTTTAGAGTCCTAGAAATGCGTTGTTAGATGTTTCATAAGTTTGTCAAACTTGTACAAAGCTCATTGAGACACTTATAAGCACTCATGTTGTATTAAACTTGGTTTAGAGTCCTAGAAACGCATTGTTAAATATTTCATAAGTTCGTCAAACTAGTACAAAGCTCATTGAGACAATTATATACACTCATGTTGAACGAAACTTGGTTTAAAGTCCTAGAAACGCGTTGTTAGATGTTTCATAAGTTCGTCAAACTTGTACAAAGCTCATTTAGACACTTATAAGCATTCATGTTGCATGAAACTTGGTTTAGAGTCCTAGAAACGCGTTGTTTGATGTTTCATAAGTTCGTCAAACTAGTACAAAGCTCATTGAGACACTTATAAGCACTCATGTTGCATGAAACTTGGTTTAGAGTCCTAGAAACGTGTTGTTAGATGTTTCATAAGTTCGTCAAACTAGTACAAAGCTCATTGAGACACTTATTGATAGGATCCCACCAGGCGGATCTCTCCTCCGGGTAAGGCTAAGCAAGAACGACGGTGGATGAGTAGTGTGGGCGGAGGTGGATGCGGATTACAAGTCAAGAACGGAGCAGCGGATGGGTGGGGAGGAACGTGAGGATGGAATATGAACGACTCAAGCAAGGGATGATATCTCGCTTGATGGATAGAAGAAGCTCTTGTAAGCGTGAAGCTTGGAAGAGATTCGTGCCCGTTCGCCGAGCAAGGAGGAGTCGCAACAAAGAAGAGTTTTGTAAAAGTTTTGACTGACTAACACATTGTGCGGCGCAACCCCTTTTATAGGGAAAACACAAGTTGCTTCTCCTCGTTAGGGTTGCGCAAAGACAAAAAGGAAATTGCAAAAAGGAAATCCGCAAAAAGGAAATCGCGTACAAAGATAAAAAGGAAATTGCAAACGGATAAAACGACGAGTAGTGTTAAGCGCCTCGTCTCTTACGCTCTTCAAACTATGATCACTAAGGGACGACGTGGTGTTCTTCTTGGCCTCGTTAAAACCCGGTGGGAAAAGAGTGCCAAGCGAGACACCTAGTCCGCTTAGCTTTCATAGCTTGGTCTTGATCGGATTGTCGTGCTGAAAACGTTGAAGTAGCTCTTGGCTGCTTCATCCTCCTCCATCATCGTGGTTTGAATGTTTTTGGCTAACTCCCTAGCTTTGGATCGCGTAATTGCTCCTTTTGATTCCTCGGTCCGCGATGGTCGGGCGCCGGTATGGTCGATGTCGAGGTGGTCGATGCCGATGTCGATGTGGTCGATGCCGATGTCAATGTGGTCGATGCCGTTGTGTTCGGTGTCGACGCGATCGATGCCGATGTCGAAGCCGTCGTGGTCGATGCCGATGTCCGTTCCCGGCTTCGGCTCTATGATCACATCATCCCCTCCCTCTTGAAAAGGATTTGTCCTCAAATCCGAATCTGCAACATACGGAGACAAATCAGAAACATTAAACGAGTCCGAAATGGAATACTTACCTCGGAGATCAATTTTATAGGCATTGTCGTTGATTCGTTTAGCGACTTGGAATGGACCGTCTATCCTTGGCATGAGCTTAGACTTCCTCTCGGCTGGGAACCGCTCCTTCCTCAGGTGTACCCAAACGAGATCGCCTTCTTCAAAAACCACCTTTCTTCGGCCCTTGTTGGCTTGCTCGACGTACTGCTTTGTCTTCTTCTCTATGTTCTCTCTAGCCTTCTCGTGTAGCTTCTTAACCTGCTCGGCTTTCCTCTTGCCATCTAGGCTGGATACCTCACTCAAAGGTAATGCAATTAAATCTAAAGGAGACATCGGATTGAATCCGTAAACTAATTCAAAAGGAGAAAAGGAAGTAGTAGAATGCTTAGCGTGGTTATAAGCGAACTCCACGTGGGGTAGACATTCCTCCCAAGACTTGATGTTGCTTTTCACCAAGGTTCTAAGTAACGTTGATAACGAACGGTTCACCACTTCGGTTTGCCCATCGGTTTGGGGGTGGCAGGTGGTGGAGAAGGACAACTTGGTCCCTAGCTTTGCCCACAAGGTTCGCCAAAAATGGCTTAAGAACTTGGTGTCCCGATCCGAAACAATAACGCTAGGCATCCCATGTAGTCTCACCACTTCTCCGAAGAATAGATTGGCTACCTTGACGGCATCATCGGTCTTGTGACAAGCTATGAAGTGTGCCATCTTGCTAAACCTTGTCAACCACTACGAAGATAGAATCTCTACCATTCCTGGTTCGAGGTAAGCCGACAACAAAATCCATCGAAATATCTGTCCAAGGGTGAGAGGGAATGGGTAAGGGAGTGTACAAACCGTGAGGTTGCACCTTACTCTTGGCATGCTTACATGTCGCACATCTCGAACATACTTTCTCTACATCTTTCTTCATGTTCGGCCAATAGAAATAGGCTTGGAGGCTGGCAAGTGTTTTCATAACGCCGAAGTGTCCGGCCAGTCCTCCTCCGTGAGCTTCTCGGACAAGCGGCTCTCTCACCGATCCGCCGGGTATGCACAACCGATGGTGGAAAAACAAGTAGCCGTCCCGTCTATAATAACTCTCAAAGGCAAATTTAGCACATCTCAAGTAATATGTTCCAAAATCGGCATCGAACCATATAAATCTTTGAGCAATTCAAAACCTATGAGTTTGGATCTTAATTCGGCTATTATAGAATACCTCCGGGACAATGCGTCGGCAACGACATTGTCCTTACCTTTCTTGTACTTGATGACGTAGGGAAATGTCTCAATGAATTCTATCCGGCGACCATGCCTCTTGTTCAACTTTTGTTGTCCCTTTAAGTGTTTGAGAGACTCATGGTCCGTGTGGATAACGAACTCCTTGGGCCATAGGTAATGTTGCCACGTCCGTAAAGCCCTCACCAACGCATACAACTCTTTATCATAGGTGGGGTAGTTCAATGTGGCTCCTCCTAACTTCTCGCTAAAGTAAGCAATGGGCTTGTTATCCCATAAGAACCGCACCGATGCCTACACCGAAGCGTCGCACTCAATCTCAAAAGTTTTTAAAAAGTTAGGAAGCATAAGTAAGGGAGAGTTGATAAGCTTCTCTTTGAGGCACCGAAAGGCCTGGTCTTGTGCTTCTCCCCACTTGAAGCCAACGTCCTTCTTGATGACTTCGGTTAAAGGGGCCGCAATGGTACTAAAGTCTTTGACGAAGCGCCTATAGAAGCCGGCTAGTCCATGGAAGCTCCGGACTTCTCCTACGGTGGTAGGTGTGGGCCATTCTTTGATTGCCTTGACCTTCCCTTCATCGACCCTAACTCCTTCGTACTCACAACAAAACCTAGGAAAACAATTTCTTTAGTGCAAAAAGTACACTTATCAATGTTAGCAAAAAGGTTCTCCTTCCTTAGGACGTCAAGTACGGCTCGGACGTGGGCAATGTGCTCGTCTAGGCTCCGGCTGAAGATTAAGATATCATCGAAATACACCACCACGAAGACACCTATAAAAGACCTCAAAACATGGTTCATTAGCCTCATAAAAGTGCTAGGCGCATTAGTAAGGCCGAAGGGCATAACAAGCCACTCATATAGTCCTTGTTTGGTTTTGAATGTCGTTTTCCACTCGTCACCCTCCTTCATCCTAATCTGATGGTAACCACTCTTAAGATCAATCTTAGAGAACACGTTAGAACCACACAATTCGTCTAACATATCATCTAATCTAGGAATAGGGTGGCGATACTTCACCGTGATGTTGTTGATGGCTCGGCGGTCAACACACATGCGCCATGATCCGTCCTTCTTGGGCACAAGCAGCACGGGCACCGCACATGGACTCATGCTTTCTCGGATATGGCCTTTGCTCATTAGTTCCTCAACTTGTTTCGTAGTTCCTTGGTCTCCACCGGATTAGTCCTATAGGCGGGTCGGTTTGGAAGCGCCGAGCCAGGGACTAGGTCAATTTGGTGCTCAATGCCTCGGATCGGTGGCAAGCCAGGTGGTATCTCCTGAGGAAAAACGTCACTATAGTCCTGCAACAGCTGGGCAAAATCACTAGGAAGATCTGTGGAGGGTTAGTACTAACAAGGCTCTCCTTATATATAAACAACAAGATAGACGTATTTAAAGTGAGGATCCGAGAAACTTCTTTTTGGTTGATGTAAAGGTTGGCGGTTGGCGTGGGTGCATGCTCTTTCTCCTCCTTGAGCTTGAGATAGAGCTGATCTTGGTACACTTCACTTGGCGTGAGGGGAGCAAGGATGATTTTCCGGCCCTTGAACTCAAAGGAGTGCTTGTTGGTGTAACCGTCATGGAATACTCTACGGTCGGATTGCCACGGTCTACCCAACAGTATGTGGCTGGAGCACATGGGTATCACATCGCAAAGAACCTCATCCTCGTACTTGCCAATGGAAAAGGATAATCGGACTTGGCGAGTTACCGTTAAGGCACCACTTTCATTCAGCCATTGCGGCTTGTATGGGCGCGGATGGGACAAGGTTTCTATGCTCAATTTCGAACCATGGTTTCGCTAGCCGCATTAGTACAACTTCCACCGTCTATGATGAGACTACACACCTTGCCCTTCACAATGCACCGGGTGTGGAATAGGTGGTCTCTTTGTACTAGTTCCTCCGGTTGGTTCTGTACGCTCAAGGTTCTCCGTGCAACCAGCATCTCCCCAATGGCGACTACTTCCTCTTCCTCTTCTTCGGGGTCGAGAATCGGACTCTTGGGGCACTACTTCTCCATTGTCCAGAATCATGAATACCTTCTTATTGGGACAATCCCTTGAGTAGTGGCCCATACCTTGGCACCTAAAACACCTAACGTTGCTTTGGAGGAGGCGTTGCTTCGCTCTTAGGATCATACTTGACCTCTTCCTTAACCGTGGTGGTAGGCTTGATGTCCTTAGAGAAAGGTGGCCGAGAAGGTGTAAAGTCCTTGGGTTTGCTTGGCGTGGAGGGGAAGCTAGGTTTAGCGTATCTTCTCTTGTTCGGGTCTCCACTAGTTCGGCCTTGTGCACAAGTTCCTCAAGGTCAACATAGGTCCGGAGCTCCACTTTGTCCCGAATGTCTCGGCTGAGTCCACCGATGAACCGTGCCATGGTCACTTCCTCATCTTCCTCTAGACCGGCTCGGATAAGGAGAGTTTCCATCTCTTGAAAGTAGTCTCGGACTGTGGTGGACCCTTGGGTGAGTTTTCTCGGCTTGTTTAGTACTTCCCCGTGGTAATGACTCGGCACAAACCTTTTTCTCATGTGGGTAGTAAGTTGGTGCCATGTGGTGATGGGTAGCTCATTATGGCGGTTCCGGGTAGTGCAGAGCTGATCCCACCACAGGAGTGCATACTCACTGAATTCGGAGACCGCTATCTTTACCTTGTTGGAGGCGTAGGTATCGTGGCACAAGAAGCTGGACTCCATCTTCCGTTCCCAGTCAAGGTAGGCCTCCGGGTCATTCTTGCCGAGAAAGGCGGGGAACTTGGCCTTGATATGCTTCAGTTGTTGGTTCTCCGAGTCTCTTGGGTCGTCTTTGTCTCGTCTCTCACGCCTCCGGCTTCGCCTACTACGGTCCGAGACGTTGACGCCATAATTATTGAGACTAATGGTTAACCCAAAAAGGGCATTAGGTCGAAATACCAAAGAGGCTTGTGCAACAAGGCTAAGACAAGAAGGGTTATGAGTTAAGAGTATAAGGAAGCAACACGGTTACCCTTAATATGGTAACGGTTACAAAGAGGAGATCAAGACAAGAAGGTTTGAAGAAGGAATCATGTTGAAAGGAGCTAACCATTGAGAGATATAGTCATTACAAGACTATAGGCACAAACCGGAAGCAAGACCGAGACGGATAGCGACAGGTGCAGAATTGGAAGGCTTTACACAAAACCAAATGTGGTCTTGGATAGTGACTAGTCACAGCCTTGTCTCCTACACGCCACCCAAGCCTTGGTTTGAATTCAAATTAAGTCAAGACCCAAGGCTTTCTCTCTCTCTCTCCCTTATACCTAATAGGCTACAAGCCATTGTTATCCTCTATAAATACCTTGTGGTCGACATTGTAATCTCTAAGGAGCTTCAAGCTCTCTTCTCCAATACAAAATAATACTCTCTCTTGTTCTTGTTCTTATTCTATCTAGAACCGAAATCTCCCACACACACATACTACACACTAATCTCTCAAGGACCAAGCTAATAGCTTTGCTCCTAATATCTCATTCTCCTAATCTCCCAAACACTTATTCTCTACAATCTCTTCTATACTCTCTTAAATTCCAACATGGTATCAGAGCATATGCTCCTCTCCTTTAGTTTTAATTCCGCACCCTCTTATTTCTTCTTATAAACACAAAGATCTAGAGGAGGAAAAGAATGACCAAGATCCATGTGGTAAAACACTTAAGGTCTTGGTGAATCAATGCTCCTCTTAGGAAGAGAACCATGACCTCTTTCTCTCTTAAATGAGTGAAGAGACATGTTGAATCCAAGTTCCTTTCAAGAACAATCCAATCAAAACCGAATCATGGTGAGCATAGATTAAAATCTAGCTACATGATGTTTTTGGTTGTGTTGTTCTTTAAGATCTTTGTCTAGGCCGAAAGTTAGAGATTGAGAACCATGGATTTCTTACTTATATGAGTTTAAGGAACCTTGATGAATCCAAGAATCTTCTAACTTAGGCACTTAGGCTATGAACAAGTATCCAAAGCATCAAAGCTTGGAACTTGTGAGCTAAAAGAGTAAGAGATCCTTGTGTATTGTCTCTTTTGAGAACAATAACATGTTGAATCCAAACTCCCTTCTTTATCATATAGTATAGATTCATAGATCTTGGTAAAACCTTTCTAAGAACACATTAATCATAATCGGTTCATGGAAAGATTGGATCTTTAAGATCTAGCTACATGTTTAAAAACAAGGTTATGATTATGTTGTATCTTTAAAAGTCTATGGATGGCTGAAAGTTAAAGATAGAGAACCATGGATTCCTCACTCTTGTGAGTATAAAGGAACCTTGATGAATCCAAGTATCATTTAACTTTGGCATTAGGCAAGGACCAAGATATCAAAGCTCAAAGCTTGAATCTTGAGAGCTAAAAGGGTAAGTGAACCTTGGTGTTTTTCTTATAAGGCAAAAACAACTTGTTGAATCCAAAACTCTTTCCTTTTGTTTTATGCTTTAAACAAGACCTTTGGAAAGTGAACCATGATCCGCTTAACTCTTAGTGAGTAAAGGACATGTTGAATCCAATTTCCTTGGTAAGAACAAGACAATCAAAATACAATCATTGTTAGCATAAATCAACAAGATCTAGCTACATGATAGTTTTGGTTGTATTGTTCTTTAAGGTCATTGTCTAACCCAAGACTAATGGATGAGAATCATGGCTTCTAAAAGAGCATTTGATGAATCCCATACCACAAAGTTTCGGTTTAAAAGCATGTTTTGAGCATATGATGTTTTTCAAAAGTTTTAAAGAACATATGCTCATTTGGTCCGAATTTAAATCTCCAAGACGATGAAGATGAGTAGTGGCGGTTGTGTAAGTGGAAACACAAGAGGGAGATAAATAGATTAGTAGTTAATCTTGAGTCCTAAAGATCTTTAGATCATTAAGGAATCGGTTGTAAACTCTATACTCTTTATCCTCTTCATACCCCACTATAATATCCAAGTCTTGTCTCTTGCTAAAGTCTTAAATCACTAGTCTTTGTTTAGTGAAGTGATTTGAGACTTGGGAAGTGAACCGAGCTTATTAAGTGTTATGAACACCAAGAGCTTGATGAATCCTTCAAAACCTCGGCTAACATAAGTTTAAAAGAGATCCATGACTACTTAAAAGGTGATACTTTAAAGGTCATGATGAATCCAATTTTGGACTTATGGGGAAATGATTCATTACTTTAACATCTACATAAGATAAAATTGGAATGATGATCTATGTTTTATGTCATAAACCGCCTATAGGCATCTAAGTTTATGATACAAGATGAGTAACTAGCTATGAAAGCATTCAAGTTACAATGAATCTTGTTTGTGTGTTTCTAAGATCATGGTCCGCCTTTGTGCTCTTAAGACCATGGTCCCTTTAAAGTCTAAATGGCAAGGAGCCATATTCAAAACTCTCTTGTGGCTAATCCTTACTTATGTGTAGGTAATAAACAATGGAGAATCCTTATAAGGGAAGCCATAAACTCTATGATAGACTAATCGGTTAAGATGCTCTAAAGAGTACAATGACTTCTCCTTACGACCATCTATCCAAGGAACTATAAAAAGGGCCATTTCTAAAACTCTTTACTCTCTTTACTTATATTGTTAGATACTAATTTAAGTAATCCTTTTGCTTCATTATAAATATATATGCCTTAGATCATTAGTTAAAGTGGATTGTCAATTTCAAAACTATAAGACTAAAACTAGAACTTGTCAAGATGCATAATACTCTCGGATTTATTAAAAAGGCTTAGGGAACATATTGAACTAATGTCTTAAATCCTCCCATGTATTCTTGCTTGTACTTGTGAATGGTTGATCAATAGTTTGTGAAATGTTAAGAGTTATTATCTTGTGCCGGTTAGTCATGAAACTAAATAAATTTTGTCTTTGGTATGATGTAGGATCATCATTTCTAAAGACTAAAAGAGATCATCATGAAAGACCCTAAGCATAAAGAGATGACAAAGAAGTGCTAAAGAGAAAAGAAGTAAAGAGAAGAATGAAAGAACCATGAATGGTGTCCAAAAGGAAAAGATGAGAAACCTCTTTCTCAAAGAAGCTTGTGAAGAACAAAGCCGAGAAAGGAGGAGAGTTCATTTACTTCCATGATTAATCAAGATGGGGGGAGAAGAAGTGTTAGAACACACATCTCATCATGATCAAATGGAAGCCAATCACTATCATCATTGTGGCCAAAAGCATCTAGCAAAGAGCTAAAGCCATCAAGTTACATCTCGGCCAAGTATTCACAAGACAAAGCCGAGGCAACCCATTAATCTTCGGTCAAGTCCTTAACAAGACAAAGACCATCATCAACCGGTCAAGTCCTTGGCAAAGACAAAGACCATCTCTTGACCAAAGTCCCTAGCAAAGGCAGGGTCACCAATCATTGTTACATCTCGGCCAAGTATTCACAAGACAAAGCCGAGTCAATCCACCTAATATTCGGTCAAGTCCCTAGCAAAGACAAAGACCATCACTTGACCAAAGTCCGTAGCAAAGACAAGGTCACCATTCTCCGGTTAAAGCATCTCCCAAGACGCCAAACCAATTCACTCTCGGCCAAATCCTTACAAAGGAGAAGGCCAAACCATCTTATCATCATCGTTCGGTCAAGCCTCTACAAGAAGCAAGACCTTCATCATCATCAACACTAGGCTCGGCCAAGTACATGGCAAAGACTAAACCGAGCCATTCATGTCCTAGAAAGAGACCGATGAATCAACATGACCAATCGGCTCTACTCACTATCGGCCAAAGCAACTACCAATTGCAAGGCCTAATCTTGTTTCTCGGCTTATGCATCTATCAATAGATAAGCCAAAATACTCCGACAAATCCTTGTTCCAACCGCACAAAGAAGAAAGCAAAGACTTCAAGAAGAAGCCAAAGCTCAAAACCTAGATGCGGCTACAAGGACAAGTCATTCCACTACGAACTAAAGGATGTCCCTAATCCCTCTCTTAGCTTCTTATTTAGAATCATAAAACTAGAACTAATTCGAATAATCATGCTTAATCTAAAGTCTAAATTCACTTGAATCTTTGAAGGTTCAAAGGAGTAAGAGACCAAAGATAAGAAGGAAGTTCAAAGAAGAAGCAAAGAGAAGGAAAGGGAGTCATCATGTTCATGTTCGGCTCAAAGTCTCACATCAAAGTTTGTGAAGAACAAACCGTGAAGACCAAATCAAGAATCAAAGAACTCACCACCAAGACAAGAGAAGTGCTGAGTATCCAAGAAACCACAAAGAAGAACACGGCAAAGGCAAGATCAAGACCGGTTCTATCTTTGGGGGAGCTCCGGCCAAGTCAAGAAGACTTATGGCCTAGATGATCAAGACCCCTCATTGAACTAACTTACACTCTTTTTCCTTCGGTGAGGTTTTTCCCATGTGGTTTACTCACCAAGGTTTTAATGAGGTTTGTTGGTCAATGTCCAATCTTAGCGTTCCACAATGCTAAGCTTGAGGGGGAGTATTGAGACTAATGGTTAACCCAAAAAGGGCATTAGGTCGAAATACCAAAGAGGCTTGTGCAACAAGGCTAAGACAAGAAGGGTTATGAGTTAAGAGTATAAGGAAGCAACACGGTTACCCTTAATATGGTAACGGTTACAAGAGAGGAGATCAAGACAAGAAGGTTTGAAGAAGGAATCATGTTGAAAGGAGCTAACCATTGAGAGATATAGTCATTACAAGACTATAGGCACAAACCGGAAGCAAGACCGAGACGGATAGCGACAGTGCAGAATTGGAAGGCTTTACACAAAACCAAATGTGGTCTTGGATAGTGACTAGTCACAGCCTTGTCTCCTACACGCCACCCAAGCCTTGGTTTGAATTCAAATTAAGTCAAGACCCAAGGCTTTCTCTCTCTCTCTCCCTTATACCTAATAGGCTACAAGCCATTGTTATCCTCTATAAATACCTTGTGGTCGACATTGTAATCTCTAAGGAGCTTCAAGCTCTCTTCTCCAATACAAAATAATACTCTCTCTTGTTCTTGTTCTTATTCTATCTAGAACCGAAATCTCCCACACACACATACTACACACTAATCTCTCAAGGACCAAGCTAATAGCTTTGCTCCTAATATCTCATTCTCCTAATCTCCCAAACACTTATTCTCTACAATCTCTTCTATACTCTCTTAAATTCCAACAATAATACTCATCGCTAGAGCCGATGTAGACGCGTTGCCCGGCTATGGTTTGGGTAGGTCGGCGTGAGGCAGTGTGTGTCCTATGCCTGGAGCTCTGTCCTCTGGTTCGCTCGGCTCGGCGTGTTCCCGTTGCCGTGGTACCCTCTGCTCTTTGGCTGCGTTGGTTGGACGGAGGTTGCGGATTGCACGGAGTCTAGATGTACCGGCAACGCCTTTGCCTTTGCAAATCCGCATGGCATCGGAGGGAGTTGGCGTTGACCCACCCTCAGAATCCGAGGTTGCCACGGGGGCCTCCCTAGCTTGTTTCTCACGTTCCAAGGTGAGCTGTTGAGAAATTTGTTGGGGAAGTAGTTGGGTCATGGCCTCGGTGACTTGGGCTGCTATAAGTTTCTTGAGGTCATCGAGCGCCTCCGGTGATAGGGCCATGGTACTGTTACACGGACAAGTAACTAGCAGTAAGTAGTTCACAAAATAGCCAACAAATAGAACTCTACGCCGCACACACACAAGGATACACGCGTGATAAACAAGAAAGGAAAACAAGGACACGGCTTGAAAGAAAAAAGGAAATCGTTATGTTTTAAGTAAAACGAGCGTTTTAGCAAAAAGGAAATCGCAATAACACGTTTTGAAAGATGCGATTAGGTTTCAAAGATCTAAACCTATTACTACCGCCGCAAGTTGACAAACATCAAGAACACAAAGATCAACACATAACTTGTTTATACTAGCAACAATCCTATGCCAAACAACGACGGGTTCAAACAAACGGGTTCGAGATTGTGATACTTTGAAAAGACAAAAGGGAAGGAACGACTCAGCCTTTTGGTACGAGAGGCGGCTCGATACCAGATGATAGGATCCCACCAGGCGGATCTCTCCTCCGGGTAAGGCTAAGCAAGAACGACGGTGGATGAGTAGTGTGGGCGGAGGTGGATGCGGATTACAAGTCAAGAACGGAGCAGCGGATGGGTGGGGAGGAACGTGAGGATGGAATATGAACGACTCAAGCAAGGGATGATATCTCGCTTGATGGATAGAAGAAGCTCTTGTAAGCGTGAAGCTTGGAAGAGATTCGTGCCCGTTCGCCGAGCAAGGAGGAGTCGCAACAAAGAAGAGTTTTGTAAAAGTTTTGACCGACTAACACATTGTGCGGCGCAACCCCTTTTATAGGGAAAACACAAGTTGCTTCTCCTCGTTAGGGTTGCGCAAAGACAAAAAGGAAATTGCAAAAAGGAAATCCGCAAAAAGGAAATCGCGTACAAAGATAAAAAGGAAATTGCAAACGGATAAAACGACGAGTAGTGTTAAGCGCCTCGTCTCTTACGCTCTTCAAACTATGATCACTAAGGGACGACGTGGTGTTCTTCTTGGCCTCGTTAAAACCCGGTGGGAAAAAGAGTGCCAAGCGAGACACCTAGTCCGCTTAGCTTTCATAGCTTGGTCTTGATCGGATTGTCGTGCTGAAAACGTTGAAGTAGCTCTTGGGCTGCTTCATCCTCCTCCATCATCGTGGTTTGAATGTTTTTGGCTAACTCCCTAGCTTTGGATCGCGTAATTGCTCCTTTTGATTCCTCGGTCCGCGATGGTCGGGCGCCGGTATGGTCGATGTCGAGGTGGTCGATGCCGATGTCGATGTGGTCGATGCCGATGTCAATGTGGTCGATGCCGTTGTGTTCGGTGTCGACGCGATCGATGCCGATGTCGAAGCCGTCGTGGTCGATGCCGATGTCCGTTCCCGGCTTCGGCTCTATGATCACATCACTTATAAGCACTCATGTTGAACGAAACTTGGTTTAGAGTCCTAGAAACGCGTTGTTAGATGTTTCATAAGTTCGTCAAACTTGTACAAAGCTCATTTAGACACTTATAAGCACTCATGTTGCATGAAACTTGGTTTAGAGTCCTAGAAACCGCGTTGTTAGATGTTTCATAAGTTTTTCAAACTTGTACAAAGCTCATTGAGACACTTATAAGCACTCATGTTGCATGAAACTTGGTTTAGAGTCTTAGAAATCGCGTTGTTAGATGTTTCATAAGTTCGTCAAACCAGTACTGTTGGAATTTAAGAGAGTATAGAAGAGATTGTAGAGAATAAGTGTTTGGGAGATTAGGAGAATGAGAGATTAGGAGCAAAGCTATTAGCTTGGTCCTTGAGAGATTAGTGTGTAGTATGTGTGTGTGGGAGATTTCGGTTCTAGAGAGAATAAGAACAAGAACAAAAGAGAGAATATTATTTTTGTATTGGAGAAGAGAGCTTGAAGCTCCTTAGAGATTACAATGTCGACCACAAGGTATTTATAGAGGATAACAATGGCTTGTAGCCTATTAGGTATAAGGGAGAGAGAGAGAAAGCCTTGGGTCTTGACTTAATTTGAATTCAAACCAAGGCTTGGGTGGCGTGTAGGAGACAAGGCTGTGACTAGTCACTATCCAAGACCACATTTGGTTTTGTGTAAAGCCTTCCAATTCTGCACTGTCGCTATCCGTCTCGGTCTTGCTTCCGGTTTGTGCCTATAGTCTTGTAATGACTATATCTCTCAATGGTTAGCTCCTTTCAACATGATTCCTTCTTCAAACCTTCTTGTCTTGATCTCCTCTTTGTAACCGTTACCATATTAAGGGTAACCGTGTTGCTTCCTTATACTCTTAACTCATAACCCTTCTTGTCTTAGCCTTGTTGCACAAGCCTCTTTGGTATTTCGACCTAATGCCCTTTTTGGGTTAACCATTAGTCTCAATACTCCCCCTCAAGCTTAGCATTGTGGAACGCTAAGATTGGACATTGACCAACAAACCTCATTAAAACCTTGGTGAGTAAACCACATGGGAAAAACCTCACCGAAGGAAAAAGAGTGTAAGTTAGTTCAATGAGGGGTCTTGATCATCTAGGCCATAAGTCTTCTTGACTTGGCCGGAACTCCCCAAAGATAGAACCGGTCTTGATCTTGCCTTTGCCGTGTTCTTCTTTGTGGTTTCTTGGATACTCAGCACTTCTCTTGTCTTGGTGGTGAGTTCTTTGATTCTTGATTTGGTCTTCACGGTTTGTTCTTCACGGACTTTGATGTGAGACTTTGAGCCGAACATGAACATGATGACTCCCTTTCCTTCTCTTTGCTTCTTCTTTGAACTTCCTTCTTATCTTTGGTCTCTTACTCCTTTGAACCTTCAAAGATTCAAGTGAATTTAGACTTTAGATTAAGCATGATTATTCGAATTAGTTCTAGTTTTATGATTCTAAATAAGAAGCTAAGAGAGGATTAGGGACATCCTTTAGTTCGTAGTGGAATGACTTGTCCTTGTAGCCGCATCTAGGTTTTGAGCTTTGGCTTCTTCTTGAAGTCTTTGCTTTCTTCTTTGTGCGGTTGGAACAAGGATTTGTCGGAGTATTTTGGCTTATCTATTGATAGATGCATAAGCCGAGAAACAAGATTAGGCCTTGCAATTGGTAGTTGCTTTGGCCGATAGTGAGTAGAGCCGATTGGTCATGTTGATTCATCGGTCTCTTTCTAGGACATGAATGGCTCGGTTTAGTCTTTGCCATGTACTTGGCCGAGCCTAGTGTTGATGATGATGAAGGTCTTGCTTCTTGTAGAGGCTTGACCGAACGATGATGATAAGATGGTTTGGCCTTCTCCTTTGTAAGGATTTGGCCGAGAGTGAATTGGTTTGGCGTCTTGGGAGATGCTTTAACCGGAGAATGGTGACCTTGTCTTTGCTACGGACTTTGGTCAAGTGATGGTCTTTGTCTTTGCTAGGGACTTGACCGAATATTAGGTGGATTGACTCGGCTTTGTCTTGTGAATACTTGGCCGAGATGTAACAATGATTGGTGACCTTGCCTTTGCTAGGGACTTTGGTCAAGAGATGGTCTTTGTCTTTGCCAAGGACTTGACCGGTTGATGATGGTCTTTGTCTTGTTAAGGACTTGACCGAAGATTAATGGGTTGCCTCGGCTTTGTCTTGTGAATACTTGGCCGAGATGTAACTTGATGGCTTTAGCTCTTTGCTAGATGCTTTTGGCCACAATGATGATAGTGATTGGCTTCCATTTGATCATGATGAGATGTGTGTTCTAACACTTCTTCTCCCCATCTTGATTAATCATGGAAGTAAATGAACTCTCCTCCTTTCTCGGCTTTGTTCTTCACAAGCTTCTTTGAGAAAGAGGTTTCTCATCTTTTCCTTTTGGACACCATTCATGGTTCTTTCATTCTTCTCTTTACTTCTTTTCTCTTTAGCACTTCTTTGTCATCTCTTTATGCTTAGGGTCTTTCATGATGATCTCTTTTAGTCTTTAGAAATGATGATCCTACATCATACCAAAGACAAAATTTATTTAGTTTCATGACTAACCGGCACAAGATAATAACTCTTAACATTTCACAAACTATTGATCAACCATTCACAAGTACAAGCAAGAATACATGGGAGGATTTAAGACATTAGTTCAATATGTTCCCTAAGCCTTTTTAATAAATCCGAGAGTATTATGCATCTTGACAAGTTCTAGTTTTAGTCTTATAGTTTTGAAATTGACAATCCACTTTAACTAATGATCTAAGGCATATATATTTATAATGAAGCAAAAGGATTACTTAAATTAGTATCTAACAATATAAGTAAAGAGAGTAAAGAGTTTTAGAAATGGCCCTTTTTATAGTTCCTTGGATAGATGGTCGTAAGGAGAAGTCATTGTACTCTTTAGAGCATCTTAACCGATTAGTCTATCATAGAGTTTATGGCTTCCCTTATAAGGGTTCTCCATTGTTTATTACCTACACATAAGTAAGGATTAGCCACAAGAGAGTTTTGAATATGGCTCCTTGCCATTTAGACTTTAAAGGGACCATGGTCTTAAGAGCACAAAGGCGGACCATGATCTTAGAAACACACAAACAAGATTCATTGTAACTTGAATGCTTTCATAGCTAGTTACTCATCTTGTATCATAAACTTAGATGCCTATAGGCGGTTTATGACATAAAACATAGATCATCATTCCAATTTTATCTTATGTAGATGTTAAAGTAATGAATCATTTCCCCAT
The DNA here is from genome assembly GCA_963556525.1 of Cochlearia excelsa. Taxonomy (NCBI): domain Eukaryota; kingdom Viridiplantae; phylum Streptophyta; class Magnoliopsida; order Brassicales; family Brassicaceae; genus Cochlearia; species Cochlearia excelsa. Next base: position 27,581,277 of record OY748327.1, on the reverse strand, counting down.
AAGTCCAAAATTGGATTCATCATGACCTTTAAAGTATCACCTTTTAAGTAGTCATGGATCTCTTTTAAACTTATGTTAGCCGAGGTTTTGAAGGATTCATCAAGCTCTTGGTGTTCATAACACTTAATAAGCTCGGTTCACTTCCCAAGTCTCAAATCACTTCACTAAACAAAGACTAGTGATTTAAGACTTTAGCAAGAGACAAGACTTGGATATTATAGTGGGGTATGAAGAGGATAAAGAGTATAGAGTTTACAACCGATTCCTTAATGATCTAAAGATCTTTAGGACTCAAGATTAACTACTAATCTATTTATCTCCCTCTTGTGTTTCCACTTACACAACCGCCACTACTCATCTTCATCGTCTTGGAGATTTAAATTCGGACCAAATGAGCATATGTTCTTTAAAACTTTTGAAAAACATCATATGCTCAAAACATGCTTTTAAACCGAAACTTTGTGGTATGGGATTCATCAAATGCTCTTTTAGAAGCCATGATTCTCATCCATTAGTCTTGGGTTAGACAATGACCTTAAAGAACAATACAACCAAAACTATCATGTAGCTAGATCTTGTTGATTTATGCTAACAATGATTGTATTTTGATTGTCTTGTTCTTACCAAGGAAATTGGATTCAACATGTCCTTTACTCACTAAGAGTTAAGCGGATCATGGTTCACTTTCCAAAGGTCTTGTTTAAAGCATAAAACAAAAGGAAAGAGTTTTGGATTCAACAAGTTGTTTTTGCCTTATAAGAAAAACACCAAGGTTCACTTACCCTTTTAGCTCTCAAGATTCAAGCTTTGAGCTTTGATATCTTGGTCCTTGCCTAATGCCAAAGTTAAATGATACTTGGATTCATCAAGGTTCCTTTATACTCACAAGAGTGAGGAATCCATGGTTCTCTATCTTTAACTTTCAGCCATCCATAGACTTTTAAAGATACAACATAATCATAACCTTGTTTTTAAACATGTAGCTAGATCTTAAAGATCCAATCTTTCCATGAACCGATTATGATTAATGTGTTCTTAGAAAGGTTTTACCAAGATCTATGAATCTATACTATATGATAAAGAAGGGAGTTTGGATTCAACATGTTATTGTTCTCAAAAGAGACAATACACAAGGATCTCTTACTCTTTTAGCTCACAAGTTCCAAGCTTTGATGCTTTGGATACTTGTTCATAGCCTAAGTGCCTAAGTTAGAAGATTCTTGGATTCATCAAGGTTCCTTAAACTCATATAAGTAAGAAATCCATGGTTCTCAATCTCTAACTTTCGGCCTAGACAAAGATCTTAAAGAACAACACAACCAAAAACATCATGTAGCTAGATTTTAATCTATGCTCACCATGATTCGGTTTTGATTGGATTGTTCTTGAAAGGAACTTGGATTCAACATGTCTCTTCACTCATTTAAGAGAGAAAGAGGTCATGGTTCTCTTCCTAAGAGGAGCATTGATTCACCAAGACCTTAAGTGTTTTACCACATGGATCTTGGTCATTCTTTTCCTCCTCTAGATCTTTGTGTTTATAAGAAGAAATAAGAGGGTGCGGAATTAAAACTAAAGGAGAGGAGCATATGCTCTGATACCATGTTGGAATTTAAGAGAGTATAGAAGAGATTGTAGAGAATAAGTGTTTGGGAGATTAGGAGAATGAGAGATTAGGAGCAAAGCTATTAGCTTGGTCCTTGAGAGATTAGTGTGTAGTATGTGTGTGTGGGAGATTTCGGTTCTAGAGAGAATAAGAACAAGAACAAAAGAGAGAATATTATTTTTGTATTGGAGAAGAGAGCTTGAAGCTCCTTAGAGATTACAATGTCGACCACAAGGTATTTATAGAGGATAACAATGGCTTGTAGCCTATTAGGTATAAGGAGAGAGAGAGAGAAAGCCTTGGGTCTTGACTTAATTTGAATTCAAACCAAGGCTTGGGTGGCGTGTAGGAGACAAGGCTGTGACTAGTCACTATCCAAGACCACATTTGGTTTTGTGTAAAGCCTTCCAATTCTGCACTGTCGCTATCCGTCTCGGTCTTGCTTCCGGTTTGTGCCTATAGTCTTGTAATGACTATATCTCTCAATGGTTAGCTCCTTTCAACATGATTCCTTCTTCAAACCTTCTTGTCTTGATCTCCTCTTTGTAACCGTTACCATATTAAGGGTAACCGTGTTGCTTCCTTATACTCTTAACTCATAACCCTTCTTGTCTTAGCCTTGTTGCACAAGCCTCTTTGGTATTTCGACCTAATGCCCTTTTTGGGTTAACCATTAGTCTCAATAAGTACAAAGGTCATTGAGACATTTATAAGCACTCATGTTGCATGAAACTTGGTGTAGAGTCCTAGAAACGCGTTGTTAGATGTTTCATAAGTTCGTCAAACTTGTACAAAGCTCTTAGAGACACTTATAAGAACTCATGTTGCATGAAACTTGGTTTAGAGTCCTAGAAACGCGTTGTTAGATGTTTCATAAGTTCGTCTAACAAGTACAAAGTTCATCGAGACACTTATAAGAATTCATGTATCATGAAACTTGGTTTAGAGTCCTTGAAACGCGTTGTTAGATGTTTCATAAGTTCGTCAAACTAGTACAACGCTCATTGAGACACATATAAGCACTCATGTTGCATGAAACTTGATTTAGAGTCCTAGAAACGCGTTGTTAGATGTTTCATAAGTTCGTCAAACTTGTACAAAGCTCATTGAGACACTTATAAGCACTCATGTTGTATGAAACTTGGTTTAGAGTCCTAGAACCCGCGTTGTTAGATGTTTCATATATTCGTCAAACTAGTCAAAAGCTCATTGAGACACTTATAAGCACTCATGTTGCGTGAAACTTAGTTTAGAGTCCTAGAAACCGCGTTGTTAGATGTTTCATAAGTTCGTCAAACTTGTAAAAAGCTCATTGAGACACTTATAAGCACTCATTTTGCATGAAACTTAGTTTAGAGTCTTAGAAACACCGTTGTTAGATGTTTCATAAGTTCTTCAAACTAGTACAAAGCTCATTGATACACATATAAGCACTCATGTTGCATGAAACTTGGTTTAGAGTCCTAGAAACGCGTTGTTAGATGTTTCATAAGTTCGTCAAACTAGTACAAAGCTCATTGAGACACTTATAAGCACTCATGTTGCATGAAACTTGGTTTAGAGTCCTAGAAACGCGTTGTTAGATGTTTCATAAGTTCGTCAAACAAGTACAAAGCTCATTGAGACACTTATAAGCACTCATGCATGTTGCATGAAACTTGGTTTAGGGTCCTAGAAACTGCGTTGTTAGATGTTTCATAAGTTCGTCAAACTAGTACAAAGCTCATTGAGACACTTATAAGCACTCATGTTGTATGAAACTTGGTTTAGAGTCCTAGAAACGCTTTGTTAGATGTTTCATAAGTTCGTCAAACTTCTACAAAGCTCATTGAGACGCTTATAAGCACTCATGTTGCATGAAACTTTGTTTAGAGTCCTAGAAATGCGTTGTTAGATGTTTCATAAGTTTGTCAAACTTGTACAAAGCTCATTGAGAAACTTATAAGCACTCATGTTGCATGAAACTTGGTTTAGAGTCCTAGAAACCGTGTTGTTAGATGTTTCATAAGTTCGTCAAACTAGTACAAAGCTCATTGAAACACTTAGAAGCACTCATGTTGTATGAAACTTGGTTTAAAGTCCTAGAAAAGCGTTGTCAAATGTTTCATAAGTTCGTCAAACTTGTACAAAGCTCATTGAGACACTTATAAGCACTCATGTTGTATTAAACTTGGTTTAGAGTCCTAGAAACGCATTGTTAAATGTTTCATAAGTTCGTCAAACTAGTACAAAGCTCATTGAGACACTTATAAGCACTCATGTTGAACGAAAATTGGTTTAGAGTCCTAGAAACGCGTTGTTAGATGTTTCATAAGTTCGTCAAACTTGTAAAAAGCTCATTTAGACACTTATAAGCATTCATGTTGCATGAAACTTGGTTTAGAGTCCTAGAAACGCGTTGTTCGATGTTTCATAAGTTCGTCAAACTAGTACAAAGCTCATTGAGACACTTATAAGCATTCATGTTGCATGAAACTTGGTTTAGAGTCCTAGAAACGTGTTGTTAGATGTTTCATAAGTTCGTCAAACTAGTACAAAGCTCATTGAGACACTTATAAGCACTCATGTTGAACGAAACTTGGTTTAGAGTCCTAGAAACGCGTTGTAAGATGTTTCATAAGTTCGTCAAACTTGTACAAAGCTCATTTTGACACTTATAAGCACTCATGTTGCATGAAACTTGGTTTAGAGTCCTAGAAACCGCGTTGTTAGATGTTTCATAAGTTTTTCAAACTTGTACAAAGCTCATTGAGACACTTATAAGCACTCATGTTGCATGAAACTTGGTTTAGAGTCTTAGAAATCGCGTTGTTAGATGTTTCATAAAGTTCGTCAAACCAGTACAAAGCTCATTGAGACATTTATAAGCACTCATGTTGCATGAAACTTGGTGTAGAGTCCTAAAAACGCGTTGTTAGATGTTTCATAAGTTCGTCAAACTTGTAAAAAGCTCATTTAGACACTTATAAGCATTCATGTTGCATGAAACTTGTTTTAGAGTCCTAGAAACGCGTTGTTCGATGTTTCATAAGTTCGTCAAACTAGTACAAAGCTCATTGAGACACTTATAAGCACTCATGTTGGATGAAACTTGGTTTAGAGTCCTAGAAACGTGTTGTTAGATGTTTCATAAGTTCGTCAAACTAGTACAAAGCTCATTGAGACACTTATAAGCACTCATGTTGAACGAAACTTGGTTTAGAGTCCTAGAAACGCGTTGTTAGATGTTTCATAAGTTCGTCAAACTTGTACAAAGCTCATTTAGACACTTATAAGCACTCATGTTGCATGAAACTTGGATTAGAGTCCTAGAAACCGCGTTGTTAGATGTTTCATAAGTTTTTCAAACTTGTACAAAGCTCATTGAGACACTTATAAGCACTCATGTTGCATGAAACTTGGTTTAGAGTCTTAGAAATCGCGTTGTTAGATGTTTCATAAGTTCGTCAAACCAGTACAAAGCTCATTGAGACATTTATAAGCACTCATGTTGCATAAAACTTGGTGTAGAGTCCTAAAAACGCGTTGTTAGATGTTTCATAAGTTCGTCAAACTTGTACAAAGCTCATTGAGACACTTATAAGCACTCATGTTGCATGAAACTTGGTTTAGAGTCCTAGAAACGCGTTGTTAGATGTTTCATAAGTTCGTCAAACAAGTACAAAGTTCATCGAGACACTTATAAGAATTCATGTATCATGAAACTTGGTTTAGAGTCCTAGAAACGTGTTTTTAGATGTTTCATAAGTTCGTCAAACTAGTACAACCCTCATTGAGACACATATAAGCACTCATGTTGCATGAAACTTGATTTAGAGTCCTAGAAACGCGTTGTTAGATGTTTCATAAGTTCGTCAAACTTGTACAAAGCTCATTGAGACACTTATAAGCACTCATGTTGTATGAAACTTGGTTTAGAGTCCTAGAACCCGCGTTGTTAGATGTTTCATATATTCGTCAAACTAGTCAAAAGATCATTGAGACACTTATAAGAACTCATGTTGCGTGAAACTTAGTTTAGAGTCCTAGAAACCGCGTTGTTAGATGTTTCATAAGTTCGTCAAACTTGTACAAAGCTCATTGAGACACTTATAAGCACTCATGTTGCATGAAACTTAGTTTAGAGTTTTAGAAACCGCGTTGTTAGAGATGTTTCATAAGTTCTTCAAATTAGTACAAAGCTCATTGATACACATATATAAGCACTCATGTTGCATGAAACTTGGTTTAGAGTCCTAGAAACGCGTTGTTAGATGTTTCATAAGTTCGTCAAACTAGTACAAAGCTCATTGAGACACTTATAAGCACTCATGTTGCATGAAACTTGGTTTAGAGTCCTAGAAACGCGTTGTTTGATGTTTCATAAGTTCGTCAAACAAGTACAAAGCTCATTGAGACACTTATAAGCACTCATGTTGCATGAAACTTGGTTTAGGGTCCTAGAAACTGCGTTGTTATATGTTTCATAAGTTCGTCAAACTAGTACAAAGCTCATTGAGACACTAATAAGCTCTCATGTTGCATGAAACTTGGTTTAGAGTCCTAGAAACGCTTTGTTAAATGTTTCATAAGTTCGTCAAACTTGTACAAAGCTCATTGAGACACTTATAAGCACTCATGTTGCATGAAACTTGGTTTAGAGTCCTAGAAACGCGTTGTTAGATGTTTCATAAGTTCGTCAAACAAGTACAAAGCTCATTGAGACACTTATAAGCACTCATGTTGCATGAAACTTGGTTTAGGGTCCTAGAAACTGCGTTGTTAGATGTTTCATAAGTTTGTCAAACTAGTACAAAGCGCATTGAGACACTTATAAGCTCTCATTTTGCATGAAACTTGGTTTAGAGTCCTCGAAACGCTTTGTTATATGTTTCATAAGTTCGTCAAACTTGTACAAAGCTCATTGAGACGCTTTTAAGCACTCATGTTGCATGAAACTTTGTTTAGAGTCCTAGAAATGCGTTGTTAGATGTTTCATAAGTTTGTCAAACTTGTACAAAGCTCATTGAGACACTTATAAGCACTCATGTTGCATGAAACTTGGTTTAGAGTCCTAGAAACCTTGTTGTTAGATGTTTCATAAGTTCGTCAAACTAGTACAAAGGTCATTGAAACACTTATAAGCACTCATGTTGTATGAAACTTGGTTTAGAGTCCAAGAAAAGCGTTGTTAGATGTTTCATAAGTTCGTCAAACTTGTACAAAGATCATTGAGACACTTATAAGCACTCATGTTGTATTAAACTTGGTTTAGAGTCCTAGAAACGAATTGTTAAATGTTTCATAAGTTCGTCAAACTAGTACAAAGCTCATGGAGACACTTATAAGCACTCATGTTGCATGAAACTTGGTTTAGAGTCCTAGAAACGCGTTGTTCGATGCTTCATAAGTTCGTCAAACAAGTACAAAGCTCATTGAGACACTTATAAGCACTCATGTTGCATGAAACTTGGTTTAGAGTCCTAGAAACGTGTTGTTAGATGTTTCATAAGTTCGTCAAACTAGTACAAAGCTCATTGAGACACTTATTAGCACTCATGTTGAACGAAACTTGGTTTAGAGTCCTAGAAACCGCGTTGTTAGATGTTTCATAAGTTCGTCAAACTTGTACAAAGCTCATTTAGACACTTATAAGCACTCATGTTGCGTGAAAAGTGATTTAGAGTCCTAGAAACCGCGTTGTTAGATGTTTCATAAGTTTTTCAAACTTGTACAAAGCTCATTGAGACACTTATAAGCACTCATGTTGCATGAAACTTGGTTTAGAGTCCTAGAAACCGCGTTGTTAGATGTTTCATAAGTTTTTCAAACTTGTACAAAGCTCATTGAGAAACTTATAAGCACTCATGTTGCATGAAACTTGGTTTAGAGTCCTAGAAACCTTGTTGTTAGATGTTTCATAAGTTCGTCAAACTAGTACAAAGCTCATTGAAACACTTATAAGCACTCATGTTGTATGAAACTTGGTTTAGAGTCCTAGAAAAGCGTTGTTAGATGTTTCATAAGTTCGTCAAACTTGTACAAAGATCATTGAGACACTTATAAGCACTCATGTTGTATTAAACTTGGTTTAGAGTCCTAGAAACGAATTGTTAAATGTTTCATAAGTTCGTCAAACTAGTACAATGCTCATGGAGACACTTATAAGCACTCATGTTGAACGAAACTTGGTTTAGAGTCCTAGAAACGCGTTGTTAGATGTTTCATAAGTTCGTCAAACTTGTACAAAGCTCATTTAGACACTTATAAGCATTCATGTTGCATGAAACTTGGTTTAGAGTCCTAGAAACGCGTTGTTAGATGTTTCATAAGTTCGTCAAACTTGTACAATGCTCATTGAGACGCTTATAAGCACTCATGTTGCATGAAACTTGGTTTAGAGTCCTAGAAACGCGTTGTTAGATGTTTCATAAGTTCGTCAAACAAGTACAAAGCTCATTGAGACACTTATAAGCACTCATGTTGCATGAAACTTGGTTTAGGGTCCTAGAAACTGCGTTGTTAGATGTTTCATAAGTTTGTCAAACTAGTACAAAGCGCATTGAGACACTTATAAGCTCTCATTTTGCATGAAACTTGGTTTAGAGTCCTCGAAACGCTTTGTTATATGTTTCATAAGTTCGTCAAACTTGTACAAAGCTCATTGAGACGCTTTTAAGCACTCATGTTGCATGAAACTTTGTTTAGAGTCCTAGAAATGCGTTGTTAGATGTTTCATAAGTTTGTCAAACTTGTACAAAGCTCATTGAGACACTTATAAGCACTCATGTTGCATGAAACTTGGTTTAGAGTCTTAGAAACCTTGTTGTTAGATGTTTCATAAGTTCGTCAAACTAGTACAAAGGTCATTGAAACACTTATAAGCACTCATGTTGTATGAAACTTGGTTTAGAGTCCTAGAAAAGCGTTGTTAGATGTTTCATAAGTTCGTCAAACTTGTACAAAGATCATTGAGACACTTATAAGCACTCATGTTGTATTAAACTTGGTTTAGAGTCCTAGAAACGAATTGTTAAATGTTTCATAAGTTCGTCAAACTAGTACAAAGCTCATGGAGACACTTATAAGCACTCACGTTGAACGAAACTTGGTTTAGAGTCCTAGAAACGCGTTGTTAGATGTTTCATAAGTTTGTCAAACTTGTACAAAGCTCATTTAGACACTTATAAGCATTCATGTTGCATGAAACTTGGTTTAGAGTCCTAGAAACGCGTTGTTCGATGTTTCATAAGTTCGTCTAACTAGTACAAAGCTCATTGAGACACTTATAAGCAATCATGTTGCATGAAACTTGGTTTAGAGTCCTAGAAACGTGTTGTTAGTATTAAGACTAATGATAACCTACAAAGGCATTAGATCAAGATACATCAAAGGGGGAAAATATAGTTGAGGCGTGTAGTCGACTAATGTAGTTGAGTCATGTAGTCGACTACATCGCAAGACTAAAGAGCCGTTAGAGAATTCAAATTGGAATCAAGAGAAGGAAAATGTAGTTGAGTCATGTAGTCGACTAATATAGTTGAGTCATATAGTCGACTACATCGCCAGACTAAAAGAGCCGTTAGAGAATTCAAATTTGAATTCTAGCCGTTGGGAGGCTCTCCTTGTTGCGTTTTTCTTTATATATACTTGATAATCTCTTGTAAAAACCTTTAAGGAGGTGGTTCCTCTCTTCACCATACTAATTAAAACTCCTCCTAAATACTCTCTCTTTCTAATCTACAAACACTCTCTAAATACTCTCAAGAACCAAGCATCCACGCTTCGCTTCTATTCTCTCAAGATCCGAGCTTAACCAACTCGGATCTATACTCTAATCTCTCCAAATTCCAACATGGTATCAGAGCAAAGCTCTTGAGACCCATAGGTAAGTTGCTTCCGCCATTCTACTCTCTTTTATTTGCTTATAGACACAAGGATCTAGAGGAGAAGAAGAATGGCCAAGATCCGCTTGTTAAAAGCATTAAAGGTCTTGGTGAATCAATTCTCCTCTTAGGAAGTGAACCATGATCTCTTTATCTCTTAATGAGTAAAGAGACATGTTGAATCCAAGTTCCTTTCAAGAACAATTCAATCAAAACCGAATCATAGTGAGCATAAATCAATGGATTTAGCTACATGATGGTTTTGGTTGAGTTGTTCTTAAAGAGCCTTGTTAGGCCGAAAGTTGTGGATGAGAACCATTGTTTCCTCACTCTTATGAGTTTAAAAAGGAACCTTGATGAATCCAAATCCATCTAACTTAGGCATTAGGCAATGACCAAGTATTCAAAGCATAAAGCTTGAAAACTTGTGAGCTAAAGAGTGAGAGAACCTTGTCTATTGATTCTTCTAAGAACAATGGCTTGTTGAATCCGAAACTCTATGCTTTTCTTAAGATACAAAGATAAAAGGATGAGATCCATGATTCGCCATGAGCGATAAGTGTTGTATCCAAATCCGAAGGTAATTACTTCATCTTTGTAAGGCCGAAAAGCAAAGAGGATGAGAACCATGGATTCCCCACTCTTATGAGTCCAAAGGGAACCATGTTGAATCCAAATCGGACTTTGCTTAGGCATTTTTAGACTATGAACAAGTATTCAAGATCAAAACTTGAAACTTGCGAGTCAAAAGGGTTTGTGAACCTTGTGTGCTCACTCTTAGGAGTCCAAAGCCACTTGATGAATCCAATACCTTGTCCGAATTTCAAAGCTGTCCGAATTTCAGAGACAAAATAGTTGATTCATGTAGTCGACTATGTCACATGACTACATGACAACTGAATCTTTGAAAGATCTAGGATACAAGGTCCACTTATGTCTTTGTCTAAGAACAAATCACTAGTCCTTGTTTGGTGAAGTGGTTTGAATCTTGGTAAAAGACTAAGTGAACTTAAAACCTTGGTTAATCCAAAAGATCTTCGGTTTAACAAAGGGTAAGGAACCAAGATCCGCTTGTGATAAAGCATATAAGATCTTTGTGTATCCGATACTCTCTTAGAGGGAAGAGAACCAAGCCTCCATAAGTGTAATAAAACACCGAGAGCTTGATGAATCCTTCATAACCTCGGCTAACATGAGTCTATAAAGAGATCCATGACCACTTAAAAGGTGATACTTTAAAGGGTCATGATGAATCCATCTTTAGACTTATGGGAAATGATTCACTACATTAACATCTATATAAGGTGAAGATGGAATGATGATCTAGGTTTGTTGTCATAAACCGCCTATGTGCACTTAAGTTTATGATACAAGATGAGTAACTAAGCTATGAAAGCTATCAAGTTACAATGAATCTTGTTGGTGTGTTTTAAGATCATGGTCCCGCCATTGTGCACTAAAGACCATGGTCCCTTGTTGCTAACTTGAATCTATGTGTAGGTAAAGAAGAAGCAAACAAGAGAATTTCTCATAAAGAGAAGTCATAAATCCAATCTTAGACTAACCATTAAGGTGCTCTACAAGGATAAATGACTTCTCCCAATGACCATCTTCCCAAAGGAAAACCATAAAAAGGCCATTTCTAAACTCTTTACTCCCTTATTTATATTATTAGATACTTGTCTAAGTGTTCATGTGTGCTTGAAATTGTTATATGCCTTAGATCACTTAGAAATTTGTTTGTCAATTTCAAAACTATAAGACCAAAACTTGAACTTGTTGAGGTGCATACTATTCTCGGGTTTAATCAAAAGACATAGGGAACATATTGAACTATTGTCTTAAACTCTCTCTTGCATTCTTACTTGTACTTGTGAATGGTGGATCAATAGTTTGTAAATTGTTACATGTTATTATCTTGTGCCGGTTATTCATGAAACTAAGATCAATTTTGTGTCTTTGATATGATGTAGGATCATCGTGTCTAAGGACTTAAAAAGATCATCATGAAAGCCCCCTAAGCATAAAGAGGTAACAAGGAAGTGTTAAAGAGAAGAGGGGTAAAGAGAAGAATGAAAGAAGCCATGAAGGTATCCAAAGGATTGATGAGAACCCTTTCTCACCAAGCTTGTGAAGAACAAAGCCGAGAAAGGAGGAAAGTTCATAGACTTCCATCTTAATCATGAAGGGGGGAGAAGAAGTAATCATCCACATCTCATCATGATCAAATGGAAGCCAATCCACCTAATCTTCGGTCAAGTCCCTAGCAAAGACAAAGACCATCACTTGACCAAAGTCCCTAGCAAAGACAAGGTCACCATTCTCGGCCAAGTATCAAGAAGAACAAGCCGAGTCAATCCAACCATTCTCGGCCAAGTATCAAGAAGAACAAGCCGAGTCAATCCACCTAATCTTCGGTCAAGTCCCTAGCAAAGACAAAGACCATCACTTGACCAAAGTCCCTAGCAAAGACAAGGTCCATTCTCCGGTTAAAGCATCTTCCAAGGCGCCAAACCAATTCACTCTCGGCCAAATCCTTACAAAGGAGAAGGCCATATTGAGACTAATGGTTAACCCAAAAAGGGCATTAGGTCGAAATACCAAAGAGGCTTGTGCAACAAGGCTAAGACAAGAAGGGTTATGAGTTAATATGGTAACGGTTACAAAGAGGTTACAAAGAGGAGATCAAGACAAGAAGGTTTGAAGAAGGAATCATGTTGAAAGGAGCTAACCATTGAGAGATATAGTCATTACAAGACTATAGGCACAAACCGGAAGCAAGACCGAGACGGATAGCGACAGGTGCAGAATTGGAAGGCTTTACACAAAACCAAATGTGGTCTTGGATAGTGACTAGTCACAGCCTTGTCTCCTACACGCCACCCAAGCCTTGGTTTGAATTCAAATTAAGTCAAGACCCAAGGCTTTCTCTCTCTCTCTCCCTTATACCTAATAGGCTACAAGCCATTGTTATCCTCTATAAATACCTTGTGGTCGACATTGTAATCTCTAAGGAGCTTCAAGCTCTCTTCTCCAATACAAAATAATACTCTCTCTTGTTCTTGTTCTTATTCTATCTAGAACCGAAATCTCCCACACACACATACTACACACTAATCTCTCAAGGACCAAGCTAATAGCTTTGCTCCTAATCTCTCATTCTCCTAATCTCCCAAACACTTATTCTCTACAATCTCTTCTATACTCTCTTAAATTCCAACATGGTATCAGAGCATATGCTCCTCTCCTTTAGTTTTAATTCCGCACCCTCTTATTTCTTCTTATAAACACAAAGATCTAGAGGAGGAAAAGAATGACCAAGATCCATGTGGTAAAACACTTAAGGTCTTGGTGAATCAATGCTCCTCTTAGGAAGAGAACCATGACCTCTTTCTCTCTTAAATGAGTGAAGAGACATGTTGAATCCAAGTTCCTTTCAAGAACAATCCAATCAAAACCGAATCATGGTGAGCATAGATTAAAATCTAGCTACATGATGTTTTTGGTTGTGTTGTTCTTTAAGATCTTTGTCTAGGCCGAAAGTTAGAGATTGAGAACCATGGATTTCTTACTTATATGAGTTTAAGGAACCTTGATGAATCCAAGAATCTTCTAACTTAGGCACTTAGGCTATGAACAAGTATCCAAAGCATCAAAGCTTGGAACTTGTGAGCTAAAAGAGTAAGAGATCCTTGTGTATTGTCTCTTTTGAGAACAATAACATGTTGAATCCAAACTCCCTTCTTTATCATATAGTATAGATTCATAGATCTTGGTAAAACCTTTCTAAGAACACATTAATCATAATCGGTTCATGGAAAGATTGGATCTTTAAGATCTAGCTACATGTTTAAAAACAAGGTTATGATTATGTTGTATCTTTAAAAGTCTATGGATGGCTGAAAGTTAAAGATAGAGAACCATGGATTCCTCACTCTTGTGAGTATAAAGGAACCTTGATGAATCCAAGTATCATTTAACTTTGGCATTAGGCAAGGACCAAGATATCAAAGCTCAAAGCTTGAATCTTGAGAGCTAAAAGGGTAAGTGAACCTTGGTGTTTTTCTTATAAGGCAAAAACAACTTGTTGAATCCAAAACTCTTTCCTTTTGTTTTATGCTTTAAACAAGACCTTTGGAAAGTGAACCATGATCCGCTTAACTCTTAGTGAGTAAAGGACATGTTGAATCCAATTTCCTTGGTAAGAACAAGACAATCAAAATACAATCATTGTTAGCATAAATCAACAAGATCTAGCTACACATGATAGTTTTGGTTGTATTGTTCTTTAAGGTCATTGTCTAACCCAAGACTAATGGATGAGAATCATGGCTTCTAAAAGAGCATTTGATGAATCCCATACCACAAAGTTTCGGTTTAAAAGCATGTTTTGAGCATATGATGTTTTTCAAAAGTTTTAAAGAACATATGCTCATTTGGTCCGAATTTAAATCTCCAAGACGATGAAGATGAGTAGTGGCGGTTGTGTAAGTGGAAACACAAGAGGGAGATAAATAGATTAGTAGTTAATCTTGAGTCCTAAAGATCTTTAGATCATTAAGGAATCGGTTGTAAACTCTATACTCTTTATCCTCTTCATACCCCACTATAATATCCAAGTCTTGTCTCTTGCTAAAGTCTTAAATCACTAGTCTTTGTTTAGTGAAGTGATTTGAGACTTGGGAAGTGAACCGAGCTTATTAAGTGTTATGAACACCAAGAGCTTGATGAATCCTTCAAAACCTCGGCTAACATAAGTTTAAAAGAGATCCATGACTACTTAAAAGGTGATACTTTAAAGGTCATGATGAATCCAATTTTGGACTTATGGGGAAATGATTCATTACTTTAACATCTACATAAGATAAAATTGGAATGATGATCTATGTTTTATGTCATAAACCGCCTATAGGCATCTAAGTTTATGATACAAGATGAGTAACTAGCTATGAAAGCATTCAAGTTACAATGAATCTTGTTTGTGTGTTTCTAAGATCATGGTCCGCCTTTGTGCTCTTAAGACCATGGTCCCTTTAAAGTCTAAATGGCAAGGAGCCATATTCAAAACTCTCTTGTGGCTAATCCTTACTTATGTGTAGGTAATAAACAATGGAGAATCCTTATAAGGGAAGCCATAAACTCTATGATAGACTAATCGGTTAAGATGCTCTAAAGAGTACAATGACTTCTCCTTACGACCATCTATCCAAGGAACTATAAAAAGGGCCATTTCTAAAACTCTTTACTCTCTTTACTTATATTGTTAGATACTAATTTAAGTAATCCTTTTGCTTCATTATAAATATATATGCCTTAGATCATTAGTTAAAGTGGATTGTCAATTTCAAAACTATAAGACTAAAACTAGAACTTGTCAAGATGCATAATACTCTCGGATTTATTAAAAAGGCTTAGGGAACATATTGAACTAATGTCTTAAATCCTCCCATGTATTCTTGCTTGTACTTGTGAATGGTTGATCAATAGTTTGTGAAATGTTAAGAGTTATTATCTTGTGCCGGTTAGTCATGAAACTAAATAAATTTTGTCTTTGGTATGATGTAGGATCATCATTTCTAAAGACTAAAAGAGATCATCATGAAAGACCCTAAGCATAAAGAGATGACAAAGAAGTGCTAAAGAGAAAAGAAGTAAAGAGAAGAATGAAAGAACCATGAATGGTGTCCAAAAGGAAAAGATGAGAAACCTCTTTCTCAAAGAAGCTTGTGAAGAACAAAGCCGAGAAAGGAGGAGAGTTCATTTACTTCCATGATTAATCAA
Source organism: Cochlearia excelsa (assembly GCA_963556525.1). NCBI lineage: Eukaryota > Viridiplantae > Streptophyta > Magnoliopsida > Brassicales > Brassicaceae > Cochlearia > Cochlearia excelsa. The sequence goes on along the minus strand of OY748327.1, from coordinate 27,566,025 downwards.
GATGGGGGGAGAAGAAGTGTTAGAACACACATCTCATCATGATCAAATGGAAGCCAATCACTATCATCATTGTGGCCAAAAGCATCTAGCAAAGAGCTAAAGCCATCAAGTTACATCTCGGCCAAGTATTCACAAGACAAAGCCGAGGCAACCCATTAATCTTCGGTCAAGTCCTTAACAAGACAAAGACCATCATCAACCGGTCAAGTCCTTGGCAAAGACAAAGACCATCTCTTGACCAAAGTCCCTAGCAAAGGCAGGGTCACCAATCATTGTTACATCTCGGCCAAGTATTCACAAGACAAAGCCGAGTCAATCCACCTAATATTCGGTCAAGTCCCTAGCAAAGACAAAGACCATCACTTGACCAAAGTCCGTAGCAAAGACAAGGTCACCATTCTCCGGTTAAAGCATCTCCCAAGACGCCAAACCAATTCACTCTCGGCCAAATCCTTACAAAGGAGAAGGCCAAACCATCTTATCATCATCGTTCGGTCAAGCCTCTACAAGAAGCAAGACCTTCATCATCATCAACACTAGGCTCGGCCAAGTACATGGCAAAGACTAAACCGAGCCATTCATGTCCTAGAAAGAGACCGATGAATCAACATGACCAATCGGCTCTACTCACTATCGGCCAAAGCAACTACCAATTGCAAGGCCTAATCTTGTTTCTCGGCTTATGCATCTATCAATAGATAAGCCAAAATACTCCGACAAATCCTTGTTCCAACCGCACAAAGAAGAAAGCAAAGACTTCAAGAAGAAGCCAAAGCTCAAAACCTAGATGCGGCTACAAGGACAAGTCATTCCACTACGAACTAAAGGATGTCCCTAATCCCTCTCTTAGCTTCTTATTTAGAATCATAAAACTAGAACTAATTCGAATAATCATGCTTAATCTAAAGTCTAAATTCACTTGAATCTTTGAAGGTTCAAAGGAGTAAGAGACCAAAGATAAGAAGGAAGTTCAAAGAAGAAGCAAAGAGAAGGAAAGGGAGTCATCATGTTCATGTTCGGCTCAAAGTCTCACATCAAAGTTTGTGAAGAACAAACCGTGAAGACCAAATCAAGAATCAAAGAACTCACCACCAAGACAAGAGAAGTGCTGAGTATCCAAGAAACCACAAAGAAGAACACGGCAAAGGCAAGATCAAGACCGGTTCTATCTTTGGGGGAGCTCCGGCCAAGTCAAGAAGACTTATGGCCTAGATGATCAAGACCCCTCATTGAACTAACTTACACTCTTTTTCCTTCGGTGAGGTTTTTCCCATGTGGTTTACTCACCAAGGTTTTAATGAGGTTTGTTGGTCAATGTCCAATCTTAGCGTTCCACAATGCTAAGCTTGAGGGGGAGTATTGAGACTAATGGTTAACCCAAAAAGGGCATTAGGTCGAAATACCAAAGAGGCTTGTGCAACAAGGCTAAGACAAGAAGGGTTATGAGTTAAGAGTATAAGGAAGCAACACGGTTACCCTTAATATGGTAACGGTTACAAAGAGGAGATCAAGACAAGAAGGTTTGAAGAAGGAATCATGTTGAAAGGAGCTAACCATTGAGAGATATAGTCATTACAAGACTATAGGCACAAACCGGAAGCAAGACCGAGACGGATAGCGACAGTGCAGAATTGGAAGGCTTTACACAAAACCAAATGTGGTCTTGGATAGTGACTAGTCACAGCCTTGTCTCCTACACGCCACCCAAGCCTTGGTTTGAATTCAAATTAAGTCAAGACCCAAGGCTTTCTCTCTCTCTCTCCCTTATACCTAATAGGCTACAAGCCATTGTTATCCTCTATAAATACCTTGTGGTCGACATTGTAATCTCTAAGGAGCTTCAAGCTCTCTTCTCCAATACAAAATAATACTCTCTCTTGTTCTTGTTCTTATTCTATCTAGAACCGAAATCTCCCACACACACATACTACACACTAATCTCTCAAGGACCAAGCTAATAGCTTTGCTCCTAATCTCTCATTCTCCTAATCTCCCAAACACTTATTCTCTACAATCTCTTCTATACTCTCTTAAATTCCAACAGGCCAAACCATCTTATCATCATCTTTTGGTCAAGATCTAGCAAGTCAAAGACCTCCATTCAATCACCAACAAACCCGGCCAAAGTATCAAGAAGGACTAAGCCGCCACTACCACCAATCCGGCTAAGTATTGACTAAAGTACCAAGAAGGACGAAGTCAATACAAAGCTCTCACTCTCGGCTAAAGTACCAAGAAGGACGAAGCCTCCACAACCAATCCATTTCGGCTTAAGTACCAACAAGATACAAGGCCAAAGTTTCTTTGGAACAAAGAAGAACCATCATTTGGCTAAATGCACTTGGAGAATGCTAAAGTGTCCCAAGATGTAAAGAGCTCTCATCAATCATTCGGTCAAGCCTCTACAAGAAGCAAGACCATCATCATCATCAACACTAGGCTCGGCCAAGTACATGGCAAAGACTAAACCGAGCCATCCATGTCCTAGAAAGAGACCGATGAATCAACATGACCAATCGGCTCTACTCATTATCGGCCAAAGCAACTACCAAGTGCAAGGCCTAATCTTGTTACTCGGCTTATGCATCTATCAAGAGGTAAGCCAAAATACTACGACAAATCCTTGATTCCAACCGCAGAAAGAAGAAAGCAAGACTTCAAGAAGAAGCCAAAGCTCAAACCTAGATGCGACTACAAGGACAAGTCATTCCTCTACAAACTAAAGGCTGTCCCTTAACCTTACTCTCTGTATTATGATTAACTTATTCATAGAACTAGAGCTGCATCACATAATCTTGCTTAGTTCTTGATGAATCTAATCATTGCCCTTGTTAAAAGTTGCTTGAAGCCTATGTGAAATCATTTGAAATTTGTTAAGGAACTTAGGTTTAATAGCAAAATTACTCATTGATTCATTATGTTGCATCTAGACTTAAGCTTCTTATGTGCATTTCTATCTAAGCGTATCAAGTTAACCCTTTCACTAAGCTTTACATCTTTCTTGAATCCTTTGAAGGTTAAAAGAAGTGAGAGCCAAGTGATCATTCTCGGTTGCTTGAATGACAAGAAGAATGCCAACAAGGAGAAATCAAGAGAAGAAAGGAGGAAGCCATAAGTGTTTGGTCAAATCCATCCACACCCAAGCTTGTGAAGAACAAAGCCGTGGATAGGAATCAAATCAAAGTCTCACACCAAAGTTTGTGAAGAACAAACCGTGAAGACCAAGTCAAAGAAATGAAGACCAAGAAGGTCTCATGTCAACAAGGGAGAAGCGTCACTTCCCAAATCAAAGGACGCATCCAAGATCCTAACAACAAGCCGAGAAGATCAAAGAAGCTTGTTGAAAGGAGATCATAGAACCCTTTAAGAAGAACACGGCAAAGTCAAGAAGATCAAACCGGTTCTATCTTAAGGGGAGTTTAGGCCAAGTCAAGAAGATAAAGGCCAAGATCAAGAAGACCCCTATTGCAAAGACTTACACTCTTTTTCCCTTAGTAATGCTTTTATCCCAAGTGGTTTTGCTTACTAAGGGTTTTAATGAGGTTTGTTTAGCAATGTCCAATCTCAGCCATTTCATTGGGCTAAGCTTGAGGGGGAGTATTAAGACTAATGATAACCTACAAAGGCATTAGATCAAGATACATCAAAGGGGGAAAATATAGTTGAGGCGTGTAGTCGACTAATGTAGTTGAGTCATGTAGTCGACTACATCGCAAGACTAAAGAGCCGTTAGAGAATTCAAATTGGAATCAAGAGAAGGAAAATGTAGTTGAGTCATGTAGTCGACTAATATAGTTGAGTCATATAGTCGACTACATCGCCAGACTAAAGAGCCGTTAGAGAATTCAAATTTGAATTCTAGCCGTTGGAGGCTCTCCTTGTTGCGTTTTTCTTTATATATACTTGATAATCTCTTGTAAAAAACCTTTAAGGAGGTGGTTCCTCTCTTCACCATACTAATTAAAACTCCTCCTAAATACTCTCTCTTTCTAATCTACAAACACTCTCTAAATACTCTCAAGAACCAAGCATCCACGCTTCGCTTCTATTCTCTCAAGATCCGAGCTTAACCAACTCGGATCTATACTCTAATCTCTCCAAATTCCAACAGTTAGATGTTTCATAAGTTCGTCAAACTAGTACAAAGCTCATTGAGACACTTATAAGCACTCATGTTGAACGAAACTTGGTTTAGAGTCCTAGAAACCGCGTTGTTAGATGTTTCATAAGTTCGTCAAACTTGTACAAAGCTCATTTAGACACTTATAAGCACTCATGTTGCGTGAAACTTGGTTTAGAGTCCTAGAAACCGCGTTGTTAGATGTTTCATAAGTTTTTCAAACTTGTACAAAGCTCATTGAGAAACTTATAAGCACTCATGTTGCATGAAACTTGGTTTAGAGTCTTAGAAATCGCGTTGTTAGATGTTTCATAAGTTCGTCAAACCAGTACAAAACTCATTGAGACATTTATAAGCACTCATGTTGCATGAAACTTGGTGTAGAGTCCTAGAAACGCGTTGTTAGATGTTTCATAAGTTCGTCAAACTTGTACAAAGCTCATTGAGACACTCATAAGCACTCATGTTGCATGAAACTTGGTTTAGAGTCCTAGAAACGCGTTGTTAGATGTTTCATAAGTTCGTCTAACAAGTACAAAGTTCATCGAGACACTTATAAGAATTCATGTATCATGAAACTTGGTTTAGAGTCCTTGAAACGCGTTGTTAGATGTTTCATAAGTTCGTCAAACTAGTACAACGCTCATTGAGACACATATAAGCACTCATGTTGCATGAAACTTGATTTAGAGTCCTAGGAACGCGTTGTTAGATGTTTCATAAGTTCGTCAAACTTGTACAAAGCTCATTGAGACACTTATAAGCACTCATGTTATATAAAACTTGTTTTCGAGTCCTAGAACCCGCGTTGTTAGATGTTTCATATATTCGTCAAACTAGTCAAAAGCTCATTGAGACACTTATAAGCACTCATGTTGCATGAAACTTAGTTTAGAGTCCTAGAAACCGCGTTGTTAGATGTTTCATAATTTCGTCAAACTTGTACAAAGCTCATTGAGACACTTATAAGCACTCATTTTGCATGAAACTTAGTTTAGAGTCTTAGAAACCGCGTTGTTAGATGTTTCATAAGTTCTTCAAACTAGTACAAAGCTCATTGATACACATATAAGCACTCATGTTGCATGAAACTTGGTTTAGAGTCCTAGAAACGCGTTGTTAGATTTTCATAAGTTCGTCAAACTAGTACAAAGCTCATTGAGACACTTATAAGCACTTATGTTGCATGAAACTTGGTTTAGAGTCCTAGAAACGCGTTGTTAGATGTTTCATAAGTTCGTCAAACAAGTACAAAGCTCATTGAGACACTTATAAGCACTCATGTTGCATGAAACTTGGTTTAGGGTCCTAGAAACTGCGTTGTTAGATGTTTCATAAGTTCGTCAAACTAGTACAAAGCTCATTGAGACACTTATAAGCACTCATGTTGCATCAAAATTGGTTTAGAGTCCTAGAAACGCTTTGTTAGATGTTTCATAAGTTCGTCAAACTTCTACAAAGCTCATTGAGACGCTTATAAGCTCTCATGTTGCATGAAACTTTGTTTAGAGTCCTAGAAATGCGTTGTTAGATGTTTCATAAGTTTGTCAAACTTGTACAAAACTCATTAAAACACTTATAAGCACTCATGTTGCATGAAACTTGGTTTAGAGTCCTAGAAACCGTGTTGTTAAATGTTTCATAAGTTCGTCAAACTAGTACAAAGCTCATTGAAACACTTAGAAGCACTCATGTTGTATGAAACTTGGTTTAGAGTCCTAGAAAAGCGTTGTTAGATGTTTCATAAGTTCGTCAAACTTGTACAAAGCTCATTGAGACACTTATAAGCACTCATGTTGTATTAAACTTGGTTTAGAGTCCTAGAAACGCATTGTTAAATGTTTCATAAGTTCGTCTAACTAGTACAAAGCTCATTGAGACACTTATAAGCACTCATGTTGAACGAAACTTGGTTTAGAGTCCTAGAAACGCGTTGTTAGATGTTTCATAAGTTCGTCAAACTTGTACAAAGTGTTGGAAAAACTAAGGAGAATAGAGAATGGGAAGAAGAGAATCGTGGAGAATGAAGGAGAGTTTCAGTTTTAGTAACTTGAGAATAATGAAGAATAATAAGAGATTAGTGTATAGAGAGAGTTTTGTATTAAGAATGGAGAAGAGAGGACTAGCCTCCTTAATAACAATAATGTGCATACAAGGAGATTATATAGGGAAATACAAGGAGAGGGGTATCTAGGTTAAAGTAATGGATAAGCTTGGTCAAGACCAAGCATGTGAGGTCAAGACCAAGCATGTGTAGTCAAAGTGTGAGCTGTCCATGAACAGAGCTGTCACCAGCACATCCTTATCCTTGCTTCCTTATCACTTATGGCTTATCACCTTATCACGCTTCCTTATCACCTTATCACGCTTCCTTATCGCTTATGGCTTATCACCTTATCACGCTTCCTTATCACCTTATCACGCTTCCTTATCGCTTATGGTTTATCACCTTATCACGCTTCCTTATCGCTTATTTGAATTCAAGTGTTGACTTCTTTGTTGACCGAGACTTGTTCTTCACGGTTCATACTTATGGTGCCAACCCTTGTTTACTTTGTGTTTCGACCTAATGCCCTTTAGGGTTATCATTAGTCTTAACACTCCCCCTCAAGCTTAGCCTAATGAAATGACTAAGCTTGGACATCACACCAACAAACCTCATTAAAACCTTGGTGAGAAAACCCATTGGGATAAAACTACACCGAAGGGAAAAAGAGTATAAGTTAGTGTGATAGAGGTCTTCTTTGATGAGCCTTGAATTCTTCTTGACTTGTCTTCAAAGTCTTCTCAAATGAACTCTTTCTAGCTCGCCAAACAAACTCCCCTTAAGTAGAAACTGGTTCACGCTCTTGCCTTTACCGTTTCTTCATAAGGGTTCTTTAAACTTCTCATCATGATTATGCTCTTCACACTTAGATGATGAAGTTACTTCTATGCTTTCTTCAAGCTTCAATCTTTACTTCCTCTTCACGGCTTTGTTCTTCACAAGCTTGAATGTGAGTGGAAATGGCCGAACACTTTTGGCTTCCTCCTCCTTCTCTTCATCTTTCCTTAGTAACTTTCTTTCTTCTTGTCATTCAAGTAGCCGAGAATGATCACTTCACTCTTGTTTCCTTTGAACCTTCAAGAGTTTCCAAGAAATACATAGAGTTTAGTGAACGGATACTATGATATGATTAGATAGATATGCATAAGAAGCTTAAGTCTAACTTAATGAATCAATGAGTAATTTTGCTATTTAAACCTAAGTTCCTTAACAAATTTCAAATGATTTCACATAGGTTTTAAAAGACTAAGCAACTTTTAACAAGGGCAATGATTAGTTTTATCAAAGAACTAAGCAAGTATATAGGATGCGGCTCTAGTTCTATGAATATGCTAATCATAATGAAGACGATAAAGGTTTAAGGGACAGCCTTTAGTTCGTAGTGGTTTTGACTTTTCCTTGTAGTTGCATCTAGTTTTTGAGCTTTGGCTTCTTCTTGAAGTCCTTGCTTTCTCCTTTGTGCAATTGGAACAAGGTCTCGATTGGTTTGGCTCTTGCTCTTGATAGATGCTTGGCCGAATGTTGATGGAGTGATTTGGTCTTGTCATTGCTAGAGCTTTGACCAAGTCACATAATGATGAGTTCCTTTCTTCAAGGACTCGGTGATGGTTGAGTGGAGTGCCTTGCTTCTTTGTGGAGGCTAGGCTAAGTGAATGATGAGTTGACTCGGCTTTGTCTTTTGTTGAAACTTGGCCGAGTGATGGCTATTGCTCTTTGTAGAAGCTTTAGCTGTTTTGATGAATCTCTTACTTCAAGAGGTTCTTCTTGGGTGATTCAATGGATCGGCCCTTCCCTTTTGTGAAGAATGACCGAGAATGATGATGAAATGGATAGATGAAGCTTTGCACTTTTGGTGAAGATGCTTTAGCCTCTTTGGAGATTGAAGTGGCTTTGCTCTTTTGGTAGAGATGCTTTAGCCGCTTTGAGTGATTCTCCAAATTGATCATGAAGGAAGATATGTGATTTAACACTTTCTTTTCCCCCCCTTATGATCAAGATGGAGTAATCCCTTGATTGTTTGGTTCCCTTCTCGGCTTTGTTCTTCACAAGCTTGGTGAGAAAGGGTTCTCATCTTCTCTTTTGGAAACCTTCCTTTGCCCTTCTATTACCCTTTACCTCCTCTTTTCTTTTCACATTTTCTAGTCACATAGCAGTGCTTAGGGATTCTCATTGTTGATTCCTTGCTTGACTTTTAGAGATGATGATCCTACATCATCACAAAGATCAAAGGGAGTTTAATAACAATGGTAATCGGCAATGTTAGTGACATACTTGAAATACAAACCACTTAACTACTCGAACCAAGTACAAGGGAGGAAAACAAGGAGAGCTTAAGCCTTAGATCAATAAATTCCCTAAGACATTTGACTAAGCTCGAGTATATATGTATCCTAACACAAGTTCAAGGTCTAGTCCTAGTTTCCATGGTTTGCACACAATTAATCCGAGAGGTTCAAAGCAAATAACAATTATAGACAAGTATAAAGAGTTAAGGTTTTAGAATTGGCCCTTTTGGTTTGGTTCCTTGAGTTGATGGTCATGTGGGAAAGTTATTTACTCATAGAGCACCTTCTCATGGTTAGTCTATATTGAGCTTATAACTTTCCTCATGAAAGATTTCTTTGTTGTTTATCCATTGATTAGTACCTACAATAGTTTATCAAGGTTTAGCAACAAGAGTCTTTCTATGGCGCCTTGCCATAGAGACTTTAAGAGAGAGTCATGGTCTTTCAAAGCTTAAAAACTAGACCATGAATCTTAACAAAAACGAGGATCATTGTGACTTTTGAATGCTTGTATAGCAAGTCACTTCTCTCGGATCATTGACTTAAGTGCACAATTGTGGTCAATGATCTTAACAATAGATCATCATGTCTAACTTATCCTATTTGGATTTACAAGAGTTATGAACATGAATCATTTCCCCATATCATACATGATATGTTAGCCGAGGTTTAATGGATTCAATAAGATCCTGAGTGCTTTTTCAAACACCCAATGGTTATTGTTTCACTACCCTCTAAAAGAGTTTTGGATTCCATAAGATCTTAGGTGCTTAATCACAAGCGGATCTATGGTTCCTTACCCTTTGATAAAACAGGGCGATCTTTTGGATTAACCAAGGTCTTAAGTGCATATAGTCTTCAAGACATAGCAAATCAAACCACTTTACCAAACAAGGACTAGTGATTTGATTTTAGACATATAGTATTATGCGGACCTTGTATCCTAGATCTTTCCAAGACACAAACAACTTAACCATTTAAGGATTAGTGATTTGGTCTTTTAACAAGAATCAAGACTTGGATGTTATAGTGGGGTATGAAGAGGATAAAGAGTATAGAGTTTAACCGATTCCTTAATTATCTTTTAAAGATCTTTAGGACTCAAGGTAACTACTAATCTCTTTATCTCCCCCTTGTGTTTCCACTTACACAACCACCACTTAACCATCTTCATTGTCTTTAGTAATTTGAAATTCAAACAAGAGCATGTATTGACTTAGAGATTATAAAGATTGAAGCTTTTAAGATGAAAGATTAAATCTTTCTCTTATAAAGACTATTAGTCTTACTTCAACAAATCTCTTCATTGTCAAAACTTTTAAAGATGAAAACCGACTAGTACATGCTCATAAACTTAAATAATGCAAAGAGATTTGGATTCAACAAGTCAATTAAGCACACAATACTTATTGAACAAAGATCACTCTCTTTTAGCTCTCAAGTACCAAGATTTTAACTTGATAACTTGGTCCTTGCCTAAAGGGGGTTTTGGATTCAACACTAGGTTATACTCTTCATGAGTCAAACAAGTGGTTCACTAACCTTTAAACTCTCAAGTTTCAAGTTTTGATCTTAAAAAAACTTGGTCATCGTTTCATGCCTAAGTCAAATAGATCTTGGATTCATCAAGGTTCCTTTGGACTCATGAGAGTGAGGAAACCAAGGTTCTCATCTTTCAACTTTTGGCTATCCATAGATCTTTTTCGAGAAACACACATTCAAAATCATGGTTTTTAACATGTAGCTAGATCTTAAAGATCCAATCTTTCCATGAACCGATTTTGTTTAGTGTGACCTTAGATAGGATTTGGATTCAACAAGTTCTCTTTATCTCATAAGAGTAAGGAGATTCTTGGTTCTCTTCCTTGACACAAGTCGGTTTCTCACAAGATCTTAAGTGCTTAACAATAAGCGGATCTTGTTTTTCACCGCTTGTCTTTGTAGATCTATGGATCTAAACTAAAAGAAAGAAGAGGATTCGGATTCAACATGTTATTGTTCTCAAAAGATACAATACACAAGGTTCTCTTACTCTTTTAGCTCACAAGTTCCAAGCTTTGATGCTTTGGATACTTGTTCATAGCCTAAATGTTGAGACTAATGGTAACTCTTAATGGGCATTAGGTCGAAACATGTTGAGGAGCATAAGGCATTTACCCGGATAAGATATCCACTAAGGTAATGTCTCATCTTGTGGACCAAGTAAAGGCCCAAGTAGCTCCTTATATTACCTATAATAAATAAGAAGAATCAAAAGAGGATAAAGAGGATCAATATGGGATCTTTGACCACAAAGATTCACGTGCCAAACCACATAACAAGGCACCCATGACCTGTCACTATCCGGCTCGGTTCCAAGCGCTACACGCTCCCAAGAGTGGAAAGCGACTTGTCTCCTCTCTCTCTCTCTCTCTCTCTAGCGGCTAGGTTAAAAGGGCTTGCTTATATATATTGTAATGTTTCATTGTTGTAACCTAAGAGAGCTTATGCTCTTCTCTCAATACAAGAAACTCTTTCTCTTATTCTCTCTACTCTACAAACCGAAACTACTTCCTCAAATCTCTTTCCGTTTAAACTCTCTATATTCTCTCTATCATGTTCTTGATGTTCTTCATGAACTCAAGAACATAATCTCTCCAATCTCGTCTATACTCTCCTAAAATCTAACATGGTATCGAGCATGAAGCTCTTGTTCTTATTTCCGCTTAAACATAGTTCTTCATAGATCTTGAGAAACAAGACAAGCCTTAGGCGATGAATCTTGCAAAAGATGAGAACCATTGTTCAAAGACATCTCTTTTGAGTATGATGAACATGATGAATCTCTCTTTATACTCAAGATCTATTCTTTATTTTTAGTTGAAGAAGGCCGATTAAGAAAAGGGAACCAAGAGGAGTCATTTGACTATGAATCTTGTTGCATCCAAATCGGCTTCTTAGGAGAAGGGAACCATGTCTATGATACTCTCATGAGTACTTATAGCATGATGAATCCGAGTCTCCTTTAGTTTAGATCCATAGATCTTGGTAATACCTTTCTTAGAACACACCAAGCATAATTTGTTCATGGAAAGATTGGATCTTAAGATCTAGCTACATGTTTAAAAACATGTTTGTGAAAGTGTGTTTCTTTTGAAAAAGATCTATGGACAGCCATATGTCAAAGGATGAGAACCATGGGTTTCCTCACTCTTATGAGTTCAAAGGAACCATGATGAATCCAAGATCTTAATGACTTTGGTTTTTAGACAATGAACAAGTATTCAAGAACAAAACTTGAAACTTGGGAGTCAAAGGTTAGAGAACCTTGTTTGCTAAACTTTTGAGAGTTGAAAGCAACTTGTTGAATCCGAAACCCTTCTTTAGGCAAGGACCAAGATATCAAAGCTTAAAGCTTGAATCTTGAGAGCTAAAAGAGTAGGTGAACCTTGTTGTTGTTCTTATAAGGCAAAAACAACTTGTTGAATCCAAAACTCTTTCTTTTGTTTGTGCTTTAACAAAGATCTTTGGAAAGAGAACCATGATCCGCTTAACTCCTAGTGAGTAAAGGACATGTTGAATCCAATTTCCTTGGTAAGTACAAGACAACCAAAACACATTCATTGTTAGTATAAATCAATAGGATTTAACTACATGATAGTTTTGGTTGTATTGTCCTTTAAGATCATTGTCTAAACCGAGACTAATGGATGAGAACCATGGCTTTAAACTCCTATGAGTTCAAGAAACCTTGATGAATCCAATACCACAAAGTTTCAGTTTAAAAGCATGTTTTGAGCATATGATGTTTTCAAAAGTTTTTAAAGAACATATGCTCATTTGGTCCGAATTTAAATCTCCAAGACGATGAAGATGAGTAGTGGCGGTTGTGTTAGTGGAAACACAAGAGGGAGATAAAGAGATTAGTAGTTAATCTTGAGTCCTAAAGATCTTTAGATCATTAAGGAATCGGTTGTAAACTCTATACTCTTTATCCTCTTCATACCCCACTATAATATCCAAGTCTTGTCTCTTGCTAAAGTCTTAAATCACTAGTCTTTGTTTAGTGAAGTGATTTGAGACTTGGAAAGATCTAGGATCCTTGGTTTGCATATGTCTTAAGACTTATTGCATTCAAACCTTGGTGAAATCCAAAAGATCTCCGGTTTAACAAAGGGTAAGGAACCAAGATCCGCTTGTGATTAAGCATATAAGGTCTTATGGGATCCAAACTCTCTTAGAGGAAAGAGAACCAAGTTTCATTAAGTGTTTAAAACCTGTTTGAGCTTGATGAATCCATTAGATCCTCGGGTAACATAAGTCTAAAAAGAGATCCATGATTATCTAAAAGGTGGCACTTTTGAAAGTCATGGTGAATCCATTTTAGACTTATGGGGAAATGATTCATTACACTAACATCTATATAAGGTGAAGATGGAATGATGATCTATGTTTGTTGTCATAAACCGCCTATGTGCATTTAAGTTTATGATACAAGATGAGTAACTAAGCTATGAAAGCTATCAAGTTACAATGAATCTTGTTTGTGTGTTTTAAGATCATGGTCCGCCATTGTGCACTAAAGACCATGGTCCCTTTCAAAGTCTTTATGGAAAGGAGCCATAAGCTAAAGACTCTTGTTGCTAACTTGAATCTATGTGTAGGTAAAGAAGCAAACAAGAGAATTTCTCATAAAGAGAAGTCATGAATCCGATCTTAGACTAACCATTGAGGTGCTCTAAAAGGATAAATGACTTCTCCCAATGACCATCTTCCCAAAGGAATATCAAAAAAGGGCTAATTCTAAACTCTTACTCTCTTTAAACCATATTATTAAGATACTAGGCTTAAGTAGTCTTTATGCTTCATGTTATATGCCATAGATTGCATGTTTAAAAGCCTTTACAAATCTATAGGAACTAGAAATTGAACTTGCTAAGATACTTATACTCTCGGATTTAATCAAAAGGCTTAGGAAACTTTGTTATCTAATGTCTTAAATCCTTCCTTGTATCATGCTTGTTAAATATGATAATACTTAATAGATTGTAAGATTGTAAAGTTTGTTTAAAGTTTCTATCTTATGCCGGTTAACCATGATACTTAATCCATTTTGTGTTTGATATAATGTAGGATCATTATGTTCAAACCTTAAGAAGATTTCATGAGACAACCCCTAAGCATAAAGAAGAAACACAAAAGTGCCAAAGAGAAAAGAAGTAAGAGGAAATGATCTAATGCCAAAGATGATGTCCTAAAGAGAAGATGAGAAACCTCTTTCTCAAAGAAGCTTGTGAAGAACAAAGCCGAGAAAGGAGGAGAGTTCATTTACTTCCATGTTAATCAAGATGGGGGGAGAAGAAGTGTTAGATCACACATCTCATCATGATCAAATGGAAGCCAACCACTATCATCATTGTGGCCAAAAGCATCTAGCAAAGAGCTAAAGCCATCAAGTTACATCTCGGCCAAGTATTTACAAGACAAAGCCGAGTCAACCCATTAATCTTCGGTCAAGTCCGTGGCAAGACAAAGACCATCATCAACCGGTCAAGTCCGTGGCAAGACAAAGACCAACATCAACCGGTCAAGTCCGTGGCAAGACAAAGACCATCTCTTGACCAAAGTCCCTAGCAAAGGCAAGGTCACCAATCATTGTTCAAGATCATCATTCACTTGGCCAAGCCTCCACAAAGAAGCAAAGCCAATCCATTCAACCATCATCAATCCTTGGTCAATCCTCTTCAAGAGAAAGACCAATTCATCTAATCATCAAAACCGAGTCCTTGAAGAAAGGAACTCAAAGATCATGTGGCTTGGTCAAGGCTCTAGCAATGACAAGACCAAGTCACTTCATCAACACTAGGCTCGGCCAAGTACTTGGCAAAGACAAAGCCGAGCCATCCTTGTTCTAGAAAGAGACCGATCAAGTCATATGATCAATCGTCTCTACTCACTCTCGGCCAAAGCAACTCTCAAGTGCAAGGCCTATTCTTTTTACTCGGCCTATGCATCTACCAAGAGCTAAGCCAAAGACGTCAACAAACCTTGTTCCAATTGCACAAAGGAGGAAGCAAAGACTTCAAGAAGAAGCCAAAGCTCAAAACCTATATGCAACAACAAGGAGAAGTCCATTCCACTACGAACAAAAGGCTGTCCCTTAAACCTTATTCTTCATTAAGTTTAAAATTACAAGAACTAGAGCTGCACCATGATCTTGCTTAGTTCTTGTGTGTCTAGATAGCCTAAATTGAATCATTTGAAATTTGCTAGAGGAACTTAGGTTTAAATATGGCAAAATTACTCATTGTTTCATTATTGGTTTATGGACTTAAGAAGTTTTGTGAGCATCTCTATTGTATCAAGTTAACCTTGCACTAAAATCTTTGTATCTCTTGAATCTTTTGAAGGTTCAAAGGAAAGGAGGTAAAGTGATCACCTCGGTTACTTGAGAAACAAGAAGAAAGCCACTAAGGAACATGAAAGAAGAAGGGTAAAGGGAGTCAAAAGTGTTCGGTCATGTCCTCTCACATTCAAGCTTGTGAAGAACAAAGCCGTGAAGAGGAAGTAAACATTGAAGCTTGAAGAAAGCATAGAAGTAACCTCATCATCTAAGTGTGAAGAGCATAATCAAGATGAGAAGTTTAAAGAACCCTTATGAAGAAACGGTAAAGGCAAGAACTTGAACCGGTTTCTACTTAAGGGGGAGTGTGTTTGGCGAGCTAGAAAGAGTTCATTTGAAGACTTGAAGGCAAGTCAAGAAGAACTCAAGGCTCATCAAAGAAGACCTCTATCACACTAACTTATACTCTTTTTCCCTTCGGTGTAGTTTTATCCCAATGGGTTTTCTCACCAAGGTTTTAATGAGGTTTGTTGGTGTGATGTCCAAGCTTAGCCATTTCATTAGGCTAAGCTTGAGGGGGAGTGTTGAGACTAATGGTAACTCTTAATGGGCATTAGGTCGAAACATGTTGAGGAGCATAAGGCATTTACCCGGATAAGATATCCACTAAGGTAATGTCTCATCTTGTGGACCAAGTAAAGGCCCAAGTAGCTCCTTATATTACCTATAATAAATAAGAAGAATCAAAAGAGGATAAAGAGGATCAATATGGGATCTTTGACCACAAAGATTCACGTGCCAAACCACATAACAAGGCACCCATGACCTGTCACTATCCGGCTCGGTTCCAAGCGCTACACGCTCCCAAGAGTGGAAAGCGACTTGTCTCCTCTCTCTCTCTCTCTCTTAGCGGCTAGGTTAAAAGGGCTTGCTTATATATATTGTAATGTTTCATTGTTGTAACCTAAGAGAGCTTATGCTCTTCTCTCAATACAAGAAACTCTTTCTCTTATTCTCTCTACTCTACAAACCGAAACTACTTCCTCAAATCTCTTTCCGTTTAAACTCTCTATATTCTCTCTATCATGTTCTTGATGTTCTTCATGAACTCAAGAACATAATCTCTCCAATCTCGTCTATACTCTCCTAAAATCTAACACTAAATGCCTATGCTAAGTGATTATTAGATTCATCAAGGTTCCTTAAACTCCTATGAGCAAGGAATCCATGGTTCTTAATCACTAGCTTTTGGCCTAATTAAGATCTTGTAAGAACAACCCAAGCAAACTCGAATTTTCCATGTAGCAAAGATTCAAGATTTAAGCTTTACATGAACCGGCCTTGTTTGGATTGTTCTTAAGTAGGGACATGGATTCATCATGTTCTTATCACTCATAAGAGGAAAGGCGAATCATGGTTCCTTCACCTAGTAGATCTTAATGTTTATAATCATAAAAGAAACAACTTTGGATTTATCAATCCGCTTACACTCATAAGAGTAAAGGGACAAGATTTTATCCTTTATGGCTCACAATTACCAAGCTATCTTGGTTGTTCTTGTTCATTGCCTTATGAAAAGTAAATAACAAAGAAAGGGTATCAGATTCAACAAGTTCTTACACCCATAAGAGTGAAGAAGCAAGGATCTTGACCCATAAACATGCTAAGCTTGCGGAAATGCTTAGGAGAGGAGCTAAATGCTCGATACCATGTTGGAAAAACTAAGGAGAATAGAGAATGGGAAGAAGAGAATCGTGGAGAATGAAGGAGAGTTTCAGTTTTAGTAACTTGAGAATAATGAAGAATAATAAGAGATTAGTGTATAGAGAGAGTTTTGTATTAAGAATGGGAGAAGAGAGGACTAGCCTCCTTAATAACAATAATGTGCATACAAGGAGATTATATAGGGAAATACAAGGAGAGGGGTATCTAGGTTAAAGTAATGGATAAGCTTGGTCAAGACCAAGCATGTGAGGTCAAGACCAAGCATGTGTAGTCAAAGTGTGAGCTGTCCATGAACAAGCCGTCACCAAGCACATCCTTATCCTTGCTTCCTTATCACTTATGGCTTATCACCTTATCACGCTTCCTTATCACCTTATCACGCTTCCTTATCGCTTATGGCTTATCACCTTATCACGCTTCCTTATCACCTTATCACGCTTCCTTATCGCTTATGGTTTATCACCTTATCACGCTTCCTTATCGCTTATTTGAATTCAAGTGTTGACTTCTTTGTTGACCGAGACTTGTTCTTCACGGTTCATACTTATGGTGCCAACCCTTGTTTACTTTGTGTTTCGACCTAATGCCCTTTAGGGTTATCATTAGTCTTAACACAAAGCTCATTTAGACACTTATAAGCATTCATGTTGCATGAAACTTGGTTTAGAGTCCTAGAAACGCGTTGTTAGATGTTTCATAAGTTCGTCAAACTTGTACAAAGCTCATTGAGACGCTTATAAGCACTCATGTTGCATGAAACTTGGTTTAGAGTCCTAGAAACGCGTTGTTAGATGTTTCATAAGTTCGTCAAACAAGTACAAAGCTCATTGAGACACTTATAAGCACTCATGTTGCATGAAACTTGGTTTAGGGTCCTAGAAACTGCGTTGTTAGATGTTTCATAAGTTTGTCAAACTAGTACAAAGCGCATTGAGACACTTATAAGCTCTCATGTTGCATGAAACTTGGTTTAGAGTCCTCGAAACGCTTTGTTAGATGTTTCATAAGTTCGTCAAACTTGTACAAAGCTCATTGAGACGCTTTTAAGCACTCATGTTGCATAAAACTTTGTTTAGAGTCCTAGAAATGCATTGTTAGATGTTTCATAAGTTTGTCAAACTTGTACAAAGCTCATTGAGACACTTATAAGCACTCATGTTGCATGAAACTTGGTTTAGAGTCCTAGAAACCTTGTTGTTAGATGTTTCATAAGTTCGTCAAACTAGTACAAAGGTCATTGAAACACTTATAAGCACTCATGTTGTATGAAACTTGGTTTAGAGTCCTAGAAAAGCGTTGTTAGATGTTTCATAAGTTCGTCAAACTTGTACAAAGATCATTGAGACACTTATAAGCACTCATGTTGTATTAAACTTGGTTTAGAGTCCTAGAAACGAATTGTTAAATGTTTCATAAGTTCGTCAAACTAGTACAAAGCTCATGGAGACACTTATAAGCACTCATGTTGAACGAAACTTGGTTTAGAGTCCTAGAAACGCGTTGTTAGATGTTTCATAAGTTCGTCTAACTAGTACAAAGCTCATTGAGACACTTATAAGCAATCATGTTGCATGAAACTTGGTTTAGAGTCCTAGAAACGTGTTGTTAGATGTTTCATAAGTTCGTCAAACTAGTACAAAGCTCATTGAGACACTTATAAGCACTCATGTTGAACGAAACTTGGTTTAGAGTCCTAGAAACCGCGTTGTTAGATGTTTCATAAGTTTTTCAAACTTGTACAAAGCTCATTGAGAAACTTATAAGCACTCATGTTGCATGAAACTTGGTTTAGAGTCTTAGAAATCGCGTTGTTAGATGTTTCATAAGTTCGTCAAACCAAGACAAAGCTCATTGAGACATTTATAAGCACTCATGTTGCATGAAACTTGGTGTAGAGTCCTAGAAACGCGTTGTTAGATGTTTCATAAGTTCGTCAAACTTGTACAAAGCTCATTGAGACACTCATAAGCACTCATGTTGCATGAAACTTGGTTTAGAGTCCTAGAAACGCGTTGTTAGATGTTTCATAAGTTCGTCTAACAAGTACAAAGTTCATCGAGACACTTATAAGAATTCATGTATCATGAAACTTGGTTTAGAGTCCTTGAAACGCGTTGTTAGATGTTTCATAAGTTCGTCAAACTAGTACAACGCTCATTGAGACACATATAAGCACTCATGTTGCATGAAACTTGATTTAGAGTCCTAGAAACGCGTTGTTAGATGTTTCATAAGTTCGTCTAACAAGTACAAAGTTCATCGAGACACTTATAAGAATTCATGTATCATGAAACTTGGTTTAGAGTCCTTGAAACGCGTTGTTAGATGTTTCATAAGTTCGTCAAACTAGTACAACGCTCATTGAGACACATATTATTGAGACTAATGGTTAACCCAAAAAGGGCATTAGGTCGAAATACCAAAGAGGCTTGTGCAACAAGGCTAAGACAAGAAGGGTTATGAGTTAAGAGTATAAGGAAGCAACACGGTTACCCTTAATATGGTAACGGTTACAAAGAGGAGATCAAGACAAGAAGGTTTGAAGAAGGAATCATGTTGAAAGGAGCTAACCATTGAGAGATATAGTCATTACAAGACTATAGGCACAAACCGGAAGCAAGACCGAGACGGATAGCGACAGGTGCAGAATTGGAAGGCTTTACACAAAACCAAATGTGGTCTTGGATAGTGACTAGTCACAGCCTTGTCTCCTACACGCCACCCAAGCCTTGGTTTGAATTCAAATTAAGTCAAGACCCAAGGCTTTCTCTCTCTCTCTCCCTTATACCTAATAGGCTACAAGCCATTGTTATCCTCTATAAATACCTTGTGGTCGACATTGTAATCTCTAAGGAGCTTCAAGCTCTCTTCTCCAATACAAAATAATACTCTCTCTCTTGTTCTTGTTCTTATTCTATCTAGAACCGAAATCTCCCACACACACATACTACACACTAATCTCTCAAGGACCAAGCTAATAGCTTTGCTCCTAATATCTCATTCTCCTAATCTCCCAAACACTTATTCTCTACAATCTCTTCTATACTCTCTTAAATTCCAACATGGTATCAGAGCATATGCTCCTCTCCTTTAGTTTTAATTCCGCACCCTCTTATTTCTTCTTATAAACACAAAGATCTAGAGGAGGAAAAGAATGACCAAGATCCATGTGGTAAAACACTTAAGGTCTTGGTGAATCAATGCTCCTCTTAGGAAGAGAACCATGACCTCTTTTCTCTCTTAAATGAGTGAAGAGACATGTTGAATCCAAGTTCCTTTCAAGAACAATCCAATCAAAACCGAATCATGGTGAGCATAGATTAAAATCTAGCTACATGATGTTTTTGGTTGTGTTGTTCTTTAAGATCTTTGTCTAGGCCGAAAGTTAGAGATTGAGAACCATGGATTTCTTACTTATATGAGTTTAAGGAACCTTGATGAATCCAAGAATCTTCTAACTTAGGCACTTAGGCTATGAACAAGTATCCAAAGCATCAAAGCTTGGAACTTGTGAGCTAAAAGAGTAAGAGATCCTTGTGTATTGTCTCTTTTGAGAACAATAACATGTTGAATCCAAACTCCCTTCTTTTATCATATAGTATAGATTCATAGATCTTGGTAAAACCTTTCTAAGAACACATTAATCATAATCGGTTCATGGAAAGATTGGATCTTTAAGATCTAGCTACATGTTTAAAAACAAGGTTATGATTATGTTGTATCTTTAAAAGTCTATGGATGGCTGAAAGTTAAAGATAGAGAACCATGGATTCCTCACTCTTGTGAGTATAAAGGAACCTTGATGAATCCAAGTATCATTTAACTTTGGCATTAGGGCAAGGACCAAGATATCAAAGCTCAAAGCTTGAATCTTGAGAGCTAAAAGGGTAAGTGAACCTTGGTGTTTTTCTTATAAGGCAAAAACAACTTGTTGAATCCAAAACTCTTTCCTTTTTGTTTTATGCTTTAAACAAGACCTTTGGAAAGTGAACCATGATCCGCTTAACTCTTAGTGAGTAAAGGACATGTTGAATCCAATTTCCTTGGTAAGAACAAGACAATCAAAATACAATCATTGTTAGCATAAATCAACAAGATCTAGCTACATGATAGTTTTGGTTGTATTGTTCTTTAAGGTCATTGTCTAACCCAAGACTAATGGATGAGAATCATGGCTTCTAAAAGAGCATTTGATGAATCCCATACCACAAAGTTTCGGTTTAAAAGCATGTTTTGAGCATATGATGTTTTTCAAAAGTTTTAAAGAACATATGCTCATTTGGTCCGAATTTAAATCTCCAAGACGATGAAGATGAGTAGTGGCGGTTGTGTAAGTGGAAACACAAGAGGGAGATAAATAGATTAGTAGTTAATCTTGAGTCCTAAAGATCTTTAGATCATTAAGGAATCGGTTGTAAACTCTATACTCTTTATCCTCTTCATACCCCACTATAATATCCAAAGTCTTGTCTCTTGCTAAAGTCTTAAATCACTAGTCTTTGTTTAGTGAAGTGATTTGAGACTTGGGAAGTGAACCGAGCTTATTAAGTGTTATGAACACCAAGAGCTTGATGAATCCTTCAAAACCTCGGCTAACATAAGTTTAAAAGAGATCCATGACTACTTAAAAGGTGATACTTTAAAGGTCATGATGAATCCAATTTTGGACTTATGGGGAAATGATTCATTACTTTAACATCTACATAAGATAAAATTGGAATGATGATCTATGTTTTATGTCATAAACCGCCCTATAGGCATCTAAGTTTATGATACAAGATGAGTAACTAGCTATGAAAGCATTCAAGTTACAATGAATCTTGTTTGTGTGTTTCTAAGATCATGGTCCGCCTTTGTGCTCTTAAGACCATGGTCCCTTTAAAGTCTAAATGGCAAGGAGCCATATTCAAAACTCTCTTGTGGCTAATCCTTACTTATGTGTAGGTAATAAACAATGGAGAATCCTTATAAGGGAAGCCATAAACTCTATGATAGACTAATCGGTTAAGATGCTCTAAAAAGAGTACAATGACTTCTCCTTACGACCATCTATCCAAGGAACTATAAAAAGGGCCATTTCTAAAACTCTTTACTCTCTTTACTTATATTGTTAGATACTAATTTAAGTAATCCTTTTGCTTCATTATAAATATATATGCCTTAGATCATTAGTTAAAGTGGATTGTCAATTTCAAAACTATAAGACTAAAACTAGAACTTGTCAAGATGCATAATACTCTCGGATTTATTAAAAAGGCTTAGGGGAACATATTGAACTAATGTCTTAAATCCTCCCATGTATTCTTGCTTGTACTTGTGAATGGTTGATCAATAGTTTGTGAAATGTTAAGAGTTATTATCTTGTGCCGGTTAGTCATGAAACTAAATAAATTTTGTCTTTGGTATGATGTAGGATCATCATTTCTAAAGACTAAAAGAGATCATCATGAAAGACCCTAAGCATAAAGAGATGACAAAGAAGTGCTAAAGAGAAAAGAAGTAAAGAGAAGAATGAAAGAACCATGAATGGTGTCCAAAAGGAAAAGATGAGAAACCTCTTTCTCAAAGAAGCTTGTGAAGAACAAAGCCGAGAAAGGAGGAGAGTTCATTTACTTCCATGATTAATCAAGATGGGGGGAGAAGAAGTGTTAGAACACACATCTCATCATGATCAAATGGAAGCCAATCACTATCATCATTGTGGCCAAAAGCATCTAGCAAAGAGCTAAAGCCATCAAGTTACATCTCGGCCAAGTATTCACAAGACAAAGCCGAGGCAACCCATTAATCTTCGGTCAAGTCCTTAACAAGACAAAGACCATCTCTTGACCAAAGTCCCTAGCAAAGGCAGGGTCACCAATCATTGTTACATCTCGGCCAAGTATTCACAAGACAAAGCCGAGTCAATCCACCTAATATTCGGTCAAGTCCCTAGCAAAGACAAAGACCATCACTTGACCAAAGTCCGTAGCAAAGACAAGGTCACCATTCTCCGGTTAAAGCATCTCCCAAGACGCCAAACCAATTCACTCTCGGCCAAATCCTTACAAAGGAGAAGGCCAAACCATCTTATCATCATCGTTCGGTCAAGCCCTCTACAAGAAGCAAGACCTTCATCATCATCAACACTAGGCTCGGCCAAGTACATGGCAAAGACTAAACCGAGCCATTCATGTCCTAGAAAGAGACCGATGAATCAACATGACCAATCGGCTCTACTCACTATCGGCCAAAGCAACTACCAATTGCAAGGCCTAATCTTGTTTCTCGGCTTATGCATCTATCAATAGATAAGCCAAAATACTCCCGACAAATCCTTGTTCCAACCGCACAAAGAAGAAAGCAAAGACTTCAAGAAGAAGCCAAAGCTCAAAACCTAGATGCGGCTACAAGGACAAGTCATTCCACTACGAACTAAAGGATGTCCCTAATCCTCTCTTAGCTTCTTATTTAGAATCATAAAACTAGAACTAATTCGAATAATCATGCTTAATCTAAAGTCTAAATTCACTTGAATCTTTGAAGGTTCAAAGGAGTAAGAGACCAAAGATAAGAAGGAAGTTCAAAGAAGAAGCAAAGAGAAGGAAAGGGAGTCATCATGTTCATGTTCGGCTCAAAGTCTCACATCAAAGTTTGTGAAGAACAAACCGTGAAGACCAAATCAAGAATCAAAGAACTCACCACCAAGACAAGAGAAGTGCTGAGTATCCAAGAAACCACAAAGAAGAACACGGCAAAGGCAAGATCAAGACCGGTTCTATCTTTGGGGAGCTCCGGCCAAGTCAAGAAGACTTATGGCCTAGATGATCAAGACCCCTCATTGAACTAACTTACACTCTTTTTCCTTCGGTGAGGTTTTTCCCATGTGGTTTACTCACCAAGGTTTTAATGAGGTTTGTTGGTCAATGTCCAAATCTTAGCGTTCCACAATGCTAAGCTTGAGGGGGAGTATTGAGACTAATGGTTAACCCAAAAAGGGCATTAGGTCGAAATACCAAAAGAGGCTTGTGCAACAAGGCTAAGACAAGAAGGGTTATGAGTTAAGAGTATAAGGAAGCAACACGGTTACCCTTAATATGGTAACGGTTACAAAGAGGAGATCAAGACAAGAAGGTTTGAAGAAGGAATCATGTTGAAAGGAGCTAACCATTGAGAGATATAGTCATTACAAGACTATAGGCACAAACCGGAAGCAAGACCGAGACGGATAGCGACAGGTGCAGAATTGGAAGGCTTTACACAAAACCAAATGTGGTCTTGGATAGTGACTAGTCACAGCCTTGTCTCCTACACGCCACCCAAGCCTTGGTTTGAATTCAAATTAAGTCAAGACCCAAGGCTTTCTCTCTCTCTCCCTCCCTATACCTAATAGGCTACAAGCCATTGTTATCCTCTATAAATACCTTGTGGTCGACATTGTAATCTCTAAGGAGCTTCAAGCTCTCTTCTCCAATACAAAATAATACTCTCTCTTGTTCTTGTTCTTATTCTATCTAGAACCGAAATCTCCCACACACACATACTACACACTAATCTCTCAAGGACCAAGCTAATAGCTTTGCTCCTAATATCTCATTCTCCTAATCTCCCAAACACTTATTCTCTACAATCTCTTCTATACTCTCTTAAATTCCAACACATATAAGCACTCATGTTGCATGAAACTTGATTTAGAGTCCTAGAAACGCGTTGTTAGATGTTTCATAAGTTCGTCAAAAACAAGTACAAAGCTCATTGAGACACTTATAAGCACTTATGTTGAACGAAACTTGGTTTAGAGTCCTAGAAACCGCGTTGTTAGATGTTTCATAAGTTCGTCAAACTTGTACAAAGCTCATTTAGACACTTATAAGCACTCATGTTGCGTGAAACTTGGTTTAGAGTCCTAGAAACCGCGTTGTTAGATGTTTCATAAGTTTTTCAAACTTGTACAAAGCTCATTGAGAAACTTATAAGCACTCATGTTGCATGAAACTTGGTTTAGAGTCTTAGAAATCGCTTTGTTAGATGTTTCATAAGTTCGTCAAACCAGTACAAAGCTCATTGAGACACTTATAAGCAATCATGTTGCATGAAACTTGGTTTAGAGTCCTAGAAACGTGTTGTTAGATGTTTCATAAGTTCGTCAAACTAGTACAAAGCTCATTGAGACACTTATAAGCACTCATGTTGAACGAAACTTGGTTTAGAGTCCTAGAAACCGCGTTGTTAGAGCACTCATAAGTTTTTCAAACTTGTACAAAGCTCATTGAGAAACTTATAAGCACTCATGTTGCATGAAACTTGGTTTAGAGTCTTAGAAATCGCGTTGTTAGATGTTTCATAAGTTCGTCAAACCAGTACAAAGCTCATTGAGACATTTATAAGCACTCATGTTGCATGAAACTTGGTGTAGAGTCCTAGAAACGCGTTGTTAGATGTTTCATAAGTTCGTCAAACTTGTACAAAGCTCATTGAGACACTCATAAGCACTCATGTTGCATGAAACTTGGTTTAGAGTCCTAGAAACGCGTTGTTAGATGTTTCATAAGTTCGTCTAACAAGTACAAAGTTCATCGAGACACTTATAAGAATTAATGTATCATGAAACTTGGTTTAGAGTCCTTGAAACGCGTTGTTAGATGTTTCATAAGTTCGTCAAACTAGTACAACGCTCATTGAGACACATATAAGCACTCATGTTGCATGAAACTTGATTTAGAGTCCTAGAAACGCGTTGTTAGATGTTTCATAAGTTCGTCTAACAAGTACAAAGTTCATCGAGACACTTATAAGAATTCATGTATCATGAAACTTGGTTTAGAGTCCTTGAAACGCGTTGTTAGATGTTTCATAAGTTCGTCAAACTAGTACAACGCTCATTGAGACACATATAAGCACTCATGTTGCATGAAACTTGATTTAGAGTCCTAGAAACGCGTTGTTAGATGTTTCATAAGTTCGTCAAACAAGTACAAAGCTCATTGAGACACTTATAAGCCCTTATGTTGAACGAAACTTGGTTTAGAGTCCTAGAAACCGCGTTGTTAGATGTTTCATAAGTTCGTCAAACTTGTACAAAGCTCATTTAGACACTTATAAGCACTCATGTTGCGTGAAACTTGGTTTAGAGTCCTAGAAACCGCGTTGTTAGATGTTTCATAAGTTTTCCAAACTTGTACAAAGCTCATTGAGAAACTTATAAGCACTCATGTTGCATGAAACTTGGTTTAGAGTCTTAGAAATCGCTTTGTTAGATGTTTCATAAGTTCGTCAAACCAGTACAAAGCTCATTGAGACATTTATAAGCACTCATGTTGCATGAAACTTGGTGTAGAGTCCTAGAAACGCGTTGTTAGATGTTTCATAAGTTCGTCAAACTTGTACAAAGCTCATTGAGACACTTATAAGCACTCATTTTGCATGAAACTTAGTTTAGAGTCCTAGAAACGCGTTGTTAGATGTTTCATAAGTTCGTCAAACTAGTACAAAGCTCATTGAGACACTTATAAGCACTCATGTTGCATGAAACTTGGTTTAGAGTCCTAGAAACGCGTTGTTAGATGTTTCATAAGTTCGTCAAACAAGTTCAAAGCTCATTGAGACACTTATAAGCACTCATGTTGCATGAAACTTGGTTTAGGGTCCTAGAAACTGCGTTGTTAGATGTTTCATAAGTTCGTCAAACTTGTACAAAGCTCATTGAGACACTCATAAGCACTCATGTTGCATGAAACTTGGTTTAGAGTCCTAGAAACGCGTTGTTAGATGTTTCATAAGTTCGTCTAACAAGTACAAAGTTCATCGAGACACTTATAAGAATTCATGTATCATGAAACTTGGTTTAGAGTCCTTGAAACGCGTTGTTAGATGTTTCATAAGTTCGTCAAACTAGTACAACGCTCATTGAGACACATATAAGCACTCATGTTGCATGAAACTTGATTTAGAGTCCTAGAAACGCGTTGTTAGATGTTTCATAAGTTCGTCTAACAAGTACAAAGTTCATCGAGACACTTATAAGAATTCATGTATCATGAAACTTGGTTTAGAGTCCTTGAAACGCGTTGTTAGATGTTTCATAAGTTCGTCAAACTAGTACAACGCTCATTGAGACACATATAAGCACTCATGTTGCATGAAACTTGATTTAGAGTCCTAGAAACGCGTTGTTAGATGTTTCATAAGTTCGTCAAACAAGTACAAAGCTCATTGAGACACTTATAAGCACTTATGTTGAACGAAACTTGGTTTAGAGTCCTAGAAACCGCGTTGTTAGATGTTTCATAAGTTCGTCAAACTTGTACAAAGCTCATTTAGACACTTATAAGCACTCATGTTGCGTGAAACTTGGTTTAGAGTCCTAGAAACCGCGTTGTTAGATGTTTCATAAGTTTTTCAAACTTGTACAAAGCTCATTGAGAAACTTATAAGCACTCATGTTGCATGAAACTTGGTTTAGAGTCTTAGAAATCGCGTTGTTAGATGTTTCATAAGTTCGTCAAACCAGTACAAAGCTCATTGAGACATTTATAAGCACTCATGTTGCATGAAACTTGGTGTAGAGTCCTAGAAACGCGTTGTTAGATGTTTCATAAGTTCGTCAAACTTGTACAAAGCTCATTGAGACACTTATAAGCACTCATTTTGCATGAAACTTAGTTTAGAGTCCTAGAAACGCGTTGTTAGATGTTTCATAAGTTCGTCAAACTAGTACAAAGCTCATTGAGACACTTATAAGCACTCATGTTGCATGAAACTTGGTTTAGAGTCCTAGAAACGCGTTGTTAGATGTTTCATAAGTTCGTCAAACAAGTTCAAAGCTCATTGAGACACTTATAAGCACTCATGTTGCATGAAACTTGGTTTAGGGTCCTAGAAACTGCGTTGTTAGATGTTTCATAAGTTCGTCAAACTAGTACAAAGCTCATTGAGACACTTATAAGCACTCATGTTGCATGAAACTTGGTTTAGAGTCCTAGAAACGCTTTGTTAGATGTTTCATAAGTTCGTCAAACTTCTACAAAGCTCATTGAGACGCTTATAAGCACTCATGTTGCATGAAACTTTGTTTAGAGTCCTAGAAATGCGTTGTTAGATGTTTCATAAGTTTGGCAAACTTGTACAAAGCTCATTGAGACACTTATAAGCACTCATGTTGCATGAAACTTGGTTTAGAGTCCTAGAAACCGTGTTGTTAGATGTTTCATAAGTTCGTCAAACTAGTACAAAGCTCATTGAAACACTTAGAAGCACTCATGTTGTATGAAACTTGGTTTAGAGTCCTAGAAAAGCGTTGTTAGATGTTTCATAAGTTCGTCAAACTTGTACAAAGCTCATTGAGACACTTATAAGCACTCATGTTGTATTAAACTTGGTTTAGAGTCCTAGAAACGCATTGTTAAATGTTTCATAAGTTCGTCAAACTAGTACAAAGCTCATTGAGACACTTATAAGCACTCATGTTGAACGAAACTTGGTTTAGAGTCCTAGAAACGCGTTGTTAGATGTTTCATAAGTTCTTCAAACTTGTACAAAGCTCATTTAGACACTTATAAGCATTCATGTTGCATGAAACTTGGTTTAGAGTCCTAGAAACGCGTTGTTCGATGTTTCATAAGTTCGTCAAACTAGTACAAAGCTCATTGAGACAGTTATAAGCACTCATGTTGGATGAAACTTGGTTTAGAGTCCTAGAAACGTGTTGTTAGATGTTTCATAAGTTCGTCAAACTAGTACAAAGCTCATTGAGACACTTATAAGCACTCATGTTGAACGAAACTTGGTTTAGAGTCCTAGAAACGCGTTGTTAGATGTTTCATAAGTTCTTCAAACTTGTACAAAGCTCATTTAGACACTTATAAGCACTCATGTTGCATGAAACTTGGTTTAGAGTCCTAGAAACCGCGTTGTTAGATGTTTCATAAGTTTTTCAAACTTGTACAAAGCTCATTGAGACACTTATAAGCACTCATGTTGCATGAAACTTGGTTTAGAGTCTTAGAAATCGCGTTGTTAGATGTTTCATAAGTTCGTCAAACCGGTACAAAGCGCATTGAGACATTTATAAGCACTCATGTTGCATGAAACTTGGTGTAGAGTCCTAGAAACGCGTTGTTAGATGTTTCATAAGTTTGTCAAACTTGTACAAAGCTCATTGAGACACTTATAAACACTCATGTTGCATGAAACTTGGTTTAGAGTCCTAGAAACGCGTTGTTAGATGTTTCATAAGTTCGTCAAACAAGTACAAAGTTCATCGAGACACTTATAAGAATTCATGTATCATGAAACTTGGTTTAGAGTCCTAGAAACGTGTTGTTAGATGTTTCATAAGTTCGTCAAACTAGTACAACGCTCATTGAGACACATATAAGCACTGATGTTGCATGAAACTTGATTTAGAGTCCTAGAAACGCGTTGTTAGATGTTTCATAAGTTCGTCAAACTTGTACAAAGCTCATTGAGACACTTATAAGCACTCATGTTGTATGAAACTTGGTTTAGAGTCCTAGAACCCGCGTTGTTAGATGTTTCATATATTCGTCAAACTAGTCAAAAGATCATTGAGACACTTATAAGCACTCATGTTGCGTGAAACTTAGTTTAGAGTCCTAGAAACCGCGTTGTTAGATGTTTCATAAGTTCGTCAAACTTGTACAAAGCTCATTGAGACACTTATAAGCACTCATGTTGCATGAAACTTAGTTTAGAGTCTTAGAAACCGCGTTGTTAGATGTTTCATAAGTTCTTCAAATTAGTACAAAGCTCATTGATACACATGTAAGCACTCATGTTGCATGAAACTTGGTTTAGAGTCCTAGAAACGCGTTGTTAGATGTTTCATAAGTTCGTCAAACTAGTACAAAGCTCAATGAGACACTTATAAGCACTCATGTTGCATGAAACTTGGTTTAGAGTCATAGAAACGCGATGTTAGATATTTCATAAGTTCGTCAAACAAGTACAAAGCTCATTGAGACACTTATAAGCACTCATGTTACATGAAACTTGGTTTAGGGTCCTAGAAACTGCGTTGTTAGATGTTTCATAAGTTCGTCAAACTAGTACAAAGCTCATTGAGACACTTATAAGCACTCATGTTGCATGAAACTTGGTTTAGAGTCCTAGAAACGCTTTGTTAGATGTTTCATAAGTTCGTCAAACTTGTACAAAGCTCATTGAGACGCTTTTAAGCACTCATGTTGCATGAAACTTTGTTTAGAATCCTAGAAATGTGTTGTTAGATGTTTCATAAGTTTGTCAAACTTGTACAAAGCTCATTGAGACACTTATAAGCACTCATGTTGCATGAAACTTGGTTTAGAGTCCTAGAAACCTTGTTGTTAGATGTTTCATAAGTACGTCAAACTAGTACAAAGCTCATTGAAACACTTATAAGCACTCATGTTGTATGAAACTTGGTTTAGAGTCCTAGAAAAGCGTTGTTAGATGTTTCATAAGTTCGTCAAACTTGTACAAAGATCATTGAGACACATATAAGCACTCATGTTGTATTAAACTTGGTTTAGAGTCCTAGAAACGAATTGTTAAATGTTTCATAAGTTCGTCAAACTAGTACAAAGCTCATGGAGACACTTATAAGCACTCATGTTGAACGAAACTTGTTTTAGAGTGCTAGAAACGCGTTGTTAGATGTTTCATAAGTTCGTCAAACTTGTACAAAGCTCATTTAGACATTTATAAGCATTCATGTTGCATGAAACTTGGTTTAGAGTCCTAGAAACGCGTTGTTCGATGTTTCATAAGTTCGTCAAACTAGTACAAAGCTCATTGAGACACTTATAAGCACACATGTTGCATGAAACTTGGTTTAGAGTCCTAGAAACGTGTTGTTAGATGTTTCATAAGTTCGTCAAACTAGTACAAAGCTCATTTACACACTTATAAGCACTCATGTTGAACGAAACTTGGTTTAGAGTCCTAGAAACCGCGTTGTTAGATGTTTCATAAGTTCGTCAAACTTGTACAAAGCTCATTTAGACACTTATAAGAACTCATGTTGCATGAATCTTGGTTTAAAGTCCTAGAAACCGCGTTGTTAGTTGTTTCATATGTTCGTCAAACTTGTACAAAGCTCATTGATACACTTATAAGCACTCATGTTGCATGAAACTTGGTTTAGAGTCCTAGAAACGCGTTGTTAGACGTTTCATAAGTTCGTTAAACTAGTACAAAGCTCATTGAGACACTTATAAGCCCTCATGTTGCATGAAACTTGGTTTAGAGTCCTAGAAACGAGTTGTTAGACGTTTCATAAGTTCGTAAAACTTGTACAAAGCTCATTGAGACACTTATAAGCACTCATGTTGAATCAAACTTGGTTTAGAGTCTTAGAAACGTGTTGTTAGTGAAGATTTGTGAGAGATTATGTGGATTAAGGAGAGATTAAGTGAGAATAAGAGAGATTTTATTGATAAGTATAAGAGGAAGTATCTTCCTTAAATGTTTACAATGGAGATTACAAAGTATATAAAGAGAGAGAGAGAAGAAAGTAGCCGTTGGAGCTCTAACGGCTCTATTTGGTACGGTGTATCGGCCATGTGTGGCCGATATGCTTCCACCGATATGAGTCGGATCCGACCGTTGGGAGGTTACCGTTTGAATGTATCGGCCAAGTGTGGCCGATACACCTTACCGATATAAGTCTTCCTTCATCTTGTATCGGTCACTCTAGACCGATACACCTTCTCTCGATGTGGGTTCCGTTATTCATATCGGTCATCTCCATGACCGATACCGTTGGCCGATACTTATCCTCAACACTCTCCCCCTCAAGTCTAGCCTAATGGAATGGCTAGACTTGGAACCTCGTGACTAGCCTCATTAAAACCTTGCAAGTAAAACCACTTGGGATAAAAACTTGCTAAGGGAAAAAGAGTACTAGTCTCTTCGGTTAGGGGATTTCCTCATTGTTTGATGAGGTTCGTGAGTCCCATCTTTGAGTGGATGAACTCACAAACCTTGGTGCTTGCTGCCTTTGTAAAAATGTCCGCCAATTGGTCTCCACTCTTGGTGAAACACGGAAGGATGATCTTCTTGACTATTGCTTCTCGGACTTTATGGCAATCTACCTCAATGTGCTTTGTCCTCTCATGGAACACGGAGTTTGATGCTAAGTTGATTGCGGACTTGTTGTCGGCGTGCATAGTCATTGGTCCATTGACTTGAATACCAAGATCCGTGACCAATCCTCTAAGCCAAATGAGCTCTTGAGTCAACTTCCTCATGGCTCGGTACTCGGACTCGGTTGTGGAGCATGAGACAACCTTTTGCTTCTTGCTCTTCCAAGTGACAAGATTGCCTCCAATAAAAGTGCAATAGCCGGTTGTGGATCTTCTATCCCCTCTATCACCAGCCCAATCCGCATCACAATAGCCCACTATCTCCGTGTTCTTGTTGCATCCCATCCAAATGCCTTGTCCGGGAGCTCCTTTGAGATACCTTAGCACTCTATCCACCAAGTTCCAATGGTGATTTCTTCGGTGATTGCATGTGTTGTGAGACCTGGTTCACGGCAAAACAAATGTCGGCCGAGTTATAGTCAAGTATATGAGCTTACCAACAAGTCTCCTATATTGCTTTGGATCTTTGTATGGCTTGTCTTCAAGCTCCCCCTTGCGGATATCTTTGTAGTTCTCCTCCAAGGGTGTCTTTGCGGGTTTAGCTCCAAGCTTTCCTGTTTCAACAAGTAAATCAAGAGTATACTTCCTTTGGGAGAGGAATAGGCCTTCTTTAGATCTACACACTTCAATACCAAGGAAGTACTTAAGCTCTCCGAGATCTTTAATGTCAAAAACAGATTTGAGATGAGCTTTGGTAGCCTCAATCCTTACCTTGTCATCCCCGGTGATGATGATATCATCAACATACACGAGGATGACTACTATACCCGTTCGGCGTTTGCTTGTGAAGAGAGTATGGTCGGATTCGGATTTCTTGAATCCTTTGTTGAGAAGAGTGGTACTAAGCTTGTGGTACCAAGCCCGTGGCGATTGCTTTAGACCATAGATAGCCTTCTTCAATCTAAGTACTTTACCCGGAGTGATCTTGTCTTTGATACCCGGAGGAGGAGTCATGTACACTTCATCCTCTAATTCACCTTGTAAGAATGCATTCTTGACGTCCATTTGCCATAGATCCCATTCAAGGTTTGTGGCAATAGAGAAGATAACTCTCACCGTGTGAAGCTTAGCAACCGGAGCAAAGGTCTCAAGATAATCCTCACCATAGGTTTGGGTAAAGCCCCTTGCCACTAGCCGAGCCTTATGTCTTTCTATCTCTCCGTTACTCTTGTACTTGATAGTAAAGACACCGAGAGCTAACCGTCCTCTTTCCTTTGGGTAAGTCGGTCTCATACCAAGTGTCATTAAGCTCCATGGCTTTGTCTTCTTGGTCTACGGCTTGAACCCATACTTCATGTTCCATAGCTTCTTCATACGTCTTAGGTATCCAATTCTCATCAATGCTAGCCATAAAGACTTGATGCTCTTGAGGAAAGGATACCATATTGCATACGGCTTGGATTGGATGAGCAACGGCTTTATTGTTGAAGTAGACTCGAGTATTGACCCAATTGGATGGGGGGTGCTTGATTCTAGTGCTTCTCCGTAGAGGATGTTGCACTACTTCTTCATTTACACCTCCTTGTTGATTCTCTTGAACCGTATCTTCTCTATGATCATCTTGATCATGAACCGGATCGGCTTGAGCTTGAGCTTGAGTTTGGGATGAATCTTGTACTACATGATCCTCTTGATCATTCATAGCCGATTCTTCTTCATTCTCCCCTCATGATCAAGATGAGGTTCTTGGGAATTTGATGGTACTCTATCATCAAGATCATCACCGAGGTTTAATCCGAGATCTTCCATAAGTCTTTTGAGGTTTGCGGCTCTATCTTGGGAAGGATTGGGTAGATCCTTGATGCTCTCCCAATTCTTCTCCTCATAGTAGCCTTGTCCTTCAAGAAACTTCACATCTCTTGAGACCATTACCCTTCTTCTCTCGGGTATGTAGGCCTTGTAGCCCTTTTGAGTAGTGGAGTAGCCGATGAACATTCCTTTTAGGCTCTTTGCATCTAGCTTACTCCTTTGTTCCCCTGGAATTAGAACAAAGCAAACACATCCAAATACGCGTAAGTGAGAGATAAAAGGCTTGATATTGTTTAGAACTTCAAAAGGAGATAAATTATTGAGAATTTGAGTTGGAGTTCTATTAATTAGATAGCAAGCCGATGTCACCGCGTCTCCCCAAAATCTCTTTGGGACATTGGTGTGAAACATCATTGATCTTGCAACTTCCATAAGATGCCTATTCTTCCTCTCGGCTACGCCGTTTTGTTGTGGTGTGTAAGGGCAACTTGTTTGATGAAGTATCCCATGCTTTGCTAAGTGATCTTTGAACATTTGGCCCGTGTATTCTCCCCCCATTGTCCGACCTAAAACATTTTATCTTGGCATTGTATTGGTTAGATATATAGGTTTGAAAGTTTTTAAAAGCGTCTAAGACTCTATCCTTAGAGGAAATGAGAGTTAACCATGTGAATTTGGACTTCTCATCTATGAAAGTAACAAAGTACTTGTGGTTTTCTCTAGAAACGCACGGAGAAGTCCATACATCCGAATGGATTAGCTCAAAACAATGTTCATAAACTTTTAAAGACTTTGAGAAAACGGTTCTACAATGTTTACCAAGAATGCAAGATTCACAAAGATCATTATCAAAAGAAACACAAGGCATCATAAGCTTAAGGGCTTTAGAGTTAGGGTGGCCTAATCTAGCATGCCAAATAGAACTATTAGCCTCGGATAAAACCGTTTTAAAAGCAAAAGAAAGATGAGAGCTTGTCGGATTTGTATCAAGCACATATAGATCTCCCTTGGTGCTCCCTCTACCAATGATCTTCTTTGAGTTAATATCCTGAAATGTTACACCATTAGGTCCAAACACAACATTGCAATTCAATTCATTAGCTATCCGTTTTACCGATAAAAGATTAGAAGTGAAACTAGGCATATAAAGGGCTTTCATATTTCTATCAAACAACCTAAGATCTCCTAGTCCTTTTATCGGTACTTTACTTCCATTAGCAACAATGACATCACCTACGGCCGGTTTAACATTTCTCATAAGATTCTCATTACTAATCATATGGTGAGAGGCACCCGAGTCTACAATTATTGGCTTGACTATCCTATGATCATTGTCTATCTTAATAGCATTTAGAGAATAAGAAGCAATACCGGACCCCTTTAGGGCCTTTATGAGTGCTTCAATATCCGACTTCCGGACAAATTCATCGGTGAAAGGAGCCGCGGCTAATGCTTGCTCATCTTTGCCTCGGCTAGAAGTGCTTGCTCCATTAGCCGAGTCTTCTTGAGTGAGATTGGCCTTGGACTCCGAGAACTTGCTTGGTTTGAGATGGGGATGAAGGATCCAGCACTTGTCCTTCATGTGCCCTCCCCTCTTGCAATGATCACACACCATTGACCTTCTTCCTTCACGCGGCTTGAGGAAGGCTTTGTTGGCTAAGACAATCTCCTTCTTACCGAATAGCTCATCACCTCCTTGTTCCCTTTGGAGTTGAGAGACAACGGAGTCTAGAGATGGGAGAGTGTCGGCTCTTAAGAGATGTTTGATGAGGTCCTTATAACTTGAGTTAAGAGTCAAGAGAAGTCCGAAGACTTTGTCTTGCTCCTTCCTCTCATTAATCACCTTCACATCTATAGAGCTCGGCCTTAACATCTCTAGCTCCGCCCATAAAGCTCGGAACTTTCCATAGTGGGTGGTGAGTTCGGTATCTTCTTGAGAGAGATTGTTGAGAGCTTTCTTTACCTCATATACTCGGCTTAGATTGGATACATTCCCATAGATGTTCTTGAGTGTATCCCAAAGCTCCTTAGCCGTCTCACAATAAGAGTAAGCCTCAAGTATTGCCGGATCTAGAGCATGTTGTATGATTCCTAGCACTCGTTGATCTCCTTGGAACCATTTCTCCTCTTCATCGGTCAAGTCTTCATCACCGAGCAGTCTCTCCGTTTTACTTGGATCTTGGATCTTGGTGATGTGCTTTAAAAGTCCTCGACCTCCAAGAGCGGTCTTGATGGTCCGAGTCCAAAGGAGATAGTTGCTTCCTTTGAGAATCACCGAGGGCAAGCCAAACTTGGAGCCTTGATAGGCCTTGTCTTGAGTATCCTCCATGATACAACCGATTTGGATTCGAGAGAAGAGAAGAGAAGATGGTAACTTTTAAGATTGAAGAGAAGAGAATAAGAAAGGTGTAAATTTTAAGCTTTGTGATGCTTAAAGTTCAAGAACACCGAAAGTTTTGAGCTTTATGATGCTCAAAACAGAGAATAAATTGCGGAATAGAGAGATTAGGAGCTATTACGCTCTGATACCATGAAGATTTGTGAGAGATTATGTGGATTAAGGAGAGATTAAGTGAGAATAAGAGAGATTTTATTGATAAGTATAAGAGGAAGTATCTTCCTTAAATGTTTACAATGGAGATTACAAAGTATATAAAGAGAGAGAGAGAAGAAAGTAGCCGTTGGAGCTCTAACGGCTCTATTTGGTACGGTGTATCGGCCATGTGTGGCCGATATGCTTCCACCGATATGAGTCGGATCCGACCGTTGGGAGGTTACCGTTTGAATGTATCGGCCAAGTGTGGCCGATACACCTTACCGATATAAGTCTTCCTTCATCTTGTATCGGTCACTCTAGACCGATACACCTTCTCGATGTGGGTTCCGTTATTCATATCGGTCATCTCCATGACCGATACCGTTGGCCGATACTTATCCTCAACAGTTAGATGTTTCATAAGTTCGTCAAACTAGTACAAAGCTCATTGAGACACTTATAAGCACTCATGTTGTATGAAACTTGGTTTAGAGTCCTAGAAATGCGTTGTTAGACGTTTCATAAGTTTGTCAAACTAGTACAAAGCTCATTGAGACACTTATAAGCCCTCATGTTGCATGAAACTTGGTTTAGAGTCCTAGAAACGAGTTGTTAGACGTTTCATAAGTTCGTCAAACTTGTACAAAGCTCATCGAGACACTTATAAGCACTCATGTGGTTTGAAACTTGGTTTAGAGTCCTAGAAACGTGTTGTTCGATGTTTCATAAGTTTGTCAAACTAGTACAAAGCTCATTGAGAAACTTATAAGCACTCATGTTGCAAGAAACTTGGTTTAGAGTCCTAGAAACGAGTTGTTAGATGTTTCATAAGTTCGTCAAACTAGTACAAAGCTCATTGAGACACTTATAAGCACTCATGTTGAATGAAACTTGGTTTAGAGTCCCGAAACGTGTTGTTAGATGTTTCATAAGTTCATCAAACTTGTACAAAGCTCATTGAGACACTTATAAACACTCATGTTGCATGAAACTTAGTTTAGAGTCCTAGAAACGCGTTGTTAGATGTTTCATAAGTTCGTCAAACTAGTAAAAAGCTCATTGAGACACTTATAAGCACTCATGTTGCATGAAACTTGGTTTAGAGTCCTAGAAACGCGTTGTTAGATGTTTCATAAGTTCGTCAAACTTGTACAAAGCTCATTGAGACGCTTATAAGCACTCATGTTGCATGAAACTTGGTTTAGAGTCCTAGAAACCGCGTTGTTAGATGTTTCATAAATTCGTCAAACTTGTACAAAGCTCATTGAGACACTTATAAGCACTCGTGTTGCATGAAACTTGGTTTAGAGTCCTAGAAACGTGTTGTTAGATGTTTCATAAGTTCGTCAAACTAGTACAAAGCTCATTGAGACACTTATAAGCACTCATGTTGAACGAAACTTGGTTTAGAGTCCTAGAAACGCGTTGTTAGATGTTTCATAAGTTCGTCAAACTTGTACAAAGCTCATTTAGACACTTATAAGCACTCATGTTTCATGAAACTTGGTTTAGAGTCCTAGAAACCGCGTTGTTAGATGTTTCATAAGTTTTTCAAACTTGTACAAAGCTCATTGAGACACTTATAAGTACTCATGTTTTATGAAACTTGGTTTAGAGTCCTAGAAAAGCGTTGTTAGATGTTTCATAAGTTCGCCAAACTTGTACAAAGCTCGTTGAGACACTTATAAGCACTCATGTTGTATTAAACTTGGTTTAGAGTCCTAGAAACGCATTGTTAAATGTTTCATAAGTTCTTCAAACTAGTACAAAGCTCATTGAGACACTTATAAGCACTCATGTTGAACGAAACTTGGTTTAGAGTCCCAGAAACGCGTTGTTAGATGTTTCATAAGTTCGTCAAACTTGTACAAAGCTCATTTAGACACTTATAAGCATTCATGTTGCATGAAACTTGGTTTAGAGTCCTAGAAACGCGTTGTTCGATGTTTCATAAGTTCGTCAAACTAGTACAAAGCTCATTGAGACACTTATAAGCACTCATGTTGCATGAAACTTGGTTTAGAGTCTTAGAAATCGCGTTGTTAGATGTTTCATAAGTTCGTCAAACCAGTACAAAGCTCATTGAGACATTTATAAGCACTCATGTTGCATGAAACTTGGTGTAGAGTCCTAGAAACGCGTTGTTAGATGTTTCATAAGTTCGTCAAACTTGTACAAAGCTCATTGAGACACTTATAAGCACTCATGTTGCATGAAACTTGGTTTAGAGTCCTAGAAACGCGTTGTTAGATGTTTCATAAGTTCGTCAAACAAGTACAAAGTTCATCGAGACACTTATAAGAATTCATGTATCATGAAACTTGTTTTAGAGTCCAAAAAATGCGTTGTTAGATGTTTCATAAATTCGTCAAACTAGTACAACGCTCATTGAGACACATATAAGCACTCATGTTGCATGAAACTTGATTTAGAGTCCTAGAAACGCGTTGTTAGATGTTTCATAAGTTCGTCAAACTTGTACAAAGCTCATTGAGACACTTATAAGCACTCATGTTGTATGAAACTTGGTTTAGAGTCCTAGAACCCGCGTTGTTAGATGTTTCATATATTCGTCAAACTAGTCAAAAGCTCATTGAGACACTTATAAGCACTCATGTTGCGTGAAACTTAGTTTAGAGTCCTAGAAACCGCGTTGTTAGATGTTTCATAAGTTCGTCAAACTTGTACAAAGCTCATTGAGACACTTATAAGCACTCATGTTGCATGAAACTTGGTTTAGAGTCCTAGAAACGCGTTGTTAGATGTTTCATAAGTTCTTCAAACTAGTATAAAGCTCATTGATACACATATAAGCACTCATGTTGCATGAAACTTGGTTTAGAGTCCTAGAAACGCGTTGTTAGATGTTTCATAAGTTCGTCAAACTAGTACAAAGCTCAGTGAGACACTTATAAGCACTCATGTTGCATGAAACTTGGTTTAGAGTCCTAGAAACGCGTTGTTAGATGTTTCATAAGTTCGTCAAACAAGTACAAAGCTCATTGAGACACTTATGAGCACTCATGTTGCATGAAACTTGGTTTAGGGTCCTAGAAACTGCGTTGTTAGATGTTTCATAAGTTCGTCAAACTAGTACAAAGCTCATTGAGACACTTATAAGCACTCATGTTGCATGAAACTTGGTTTAGAGTCCTAGAAACGCTTTGTTAGATGTTTCATAAGTTCGTCAAACTCGTACAATGCTCATTGAGACGCTTATAATCACTCATGTTGCATGAAACTTTGTTTAGAGTCCTAGAAATGCGTTGTTAGATGTTTCATAAGTGTTAATTTTAGGAGAGTATAAACGAGATTTGAGAGTTTATGTTCTTGAGTTCATGAAGAACATCAAGAACAAGAGAGAGAGAATAGAGAGAGAGAGAGTTTAATCGGAAAAGAGTATGTGAGATTAATTGATTTTTGTGTTGTTACAAGACAATATAAATACAAGAGATATCGCCTAAAATAGCATCTAAAGTATATGCTAAAACCGTCCACATCTTCCTTGGTTAGCCGCGCCAAACGTCGCTCTCACCCTTGGAGCCGCGCCTCCTTAAGAAGACCCGTGATCGTACGGACGGTGTGGACTACACGCTCCTTAAGTCAACATGTGACTTGTACGGACGGCGTGTGATGCACTTGCCCAACGGCTCTTTTGTGCAACGACTCTTTTCCTTCTAGATGCTTCTCTTGTTTCTTTGTCTTCTTTGTAACGGTAACAAGAGATAGCTTGTGTCCTTTGCCTTTGACCACAAGCTAGGTCTTTGCCTTGGTGAACAGTGTGTCCGGGCAAAGCCTTGGTCTCTTTTTTAACACTCCCCCGCAAGCTTAGCCTAATGCAATGGCTAAGATTGGAACCCGCATAACCTTGCCTCGTTAAAAACCTTGGTGAGAAAACCACTTGGGATAAAACTCACCTAAGGGAAAAGAGTACAAGCTTATGCGGTTGGAGACTTTAGGCTTTGGTAGCCCGTGTGAGTCCTAGTCTTGGTAGGATGGACTCACAAATCTTCAAGCTTGCTGATTTGGTGAAGATGTCCGCAAGTTGGTCTTCACTTTTGGTGTAGCACGGTAAGATGGTCCCTTTGACAATTTGTTCTCTAACCTTGTGACAATCCACCTCTATGTGCTTGGTCCGTTCATGGAAGACCGAGTTGGTTGCTATGTGGATGGCCGCTTGGTTATCACAATGCATGGTCATTGGTGCTTCAATCTTGAAACCCAAATCCCCTAGCAAGTTCTTTAGCCACATGAGTTCTTGAGTTAGCTTCCTCATGGCTCTATACTCGGCTTCGGCGGTTGAGCAAGACACTATCTTTTGCTTCTTTGTCTTCCATGTGACAAGGTTGCCTCCAATGAAAGTACAATACCCGGTTTTTGACCGCCTGACTTCTAGGTTCCCGGCATAGTCCGCGTCACAATACCCAATCACCTCCGTGCTTTTGTTGCAACCCATCCATATACCCAAGCTTGAAGTTCCCTTATCGTATCCCAAGTTCCTCATGATCATGTTCCAATGATGTTGCTTCGTCCTTTGCATATGTTGGGAGACTTGATTCACGGCAAAGCATAGATTCGGTCTAGTGATGGTAAGGTAAATGACCTTTCCCACTAGCCATCTATATAGCATAGGGTCTTAGTATGGTTGATCGTGTTCACTACCCTCTTGAATGGTCTTGTAGCCGTCTTCCGTCTTCAAGAGGTGTCTTGGCCACCTTGGTACCTGCCATATTGACAACACTTAAAACATCATGGGTGTACTTCCTTTGGGAGAGAAATAGACCTTCCTTTGATCTACATACTTCAATCCCAAGGAAGTACTTAAGCAAACCGAGATCTTTAATATCAAATTTGGACTTAAGAAAAGACTTGGTTTCTTG
This sequence comes from Cochlearia excelsa, assembly GCA_963556525.1. NCBI lineage: Eukaryota > Viridiplantae > Streptophyta > Magnoliopsida > Brassicales > Brassicaceae > Cochlearia > Cochlearia excelsa. The sequence continues at coordinate 27,525,236 of OY748327.1, read as the reverse complement.
AATACCTCCCTTGTTGTTTCCGGAGATGATGATGTCATCTACGTATACAAGTACTACTACTATACCTTCTTGGTTTTGTAGTGTGAAGAGTGTGTGTTGGGCTTGTGATCTCTTGAATCCTCTTGCCATCAATGTTGAGCTAAGATTGTGGTACCAAGCTCTCGGTGATTGCTTGAGACCGTAGATAGCCTTTCTTAACCCTAAGACTTTCCGGGGGTAATCTCTACTCCCGGGTGGTGGAGTCATGTACACCTCTTCCTCAAGTTCTCCTTGTATAAAGGCGTTCTTCACATCCATTTGAAAGAGATCCCAAGATAAATTAGTAGCCAAGGATAGAATGACCCTAATCGTGTGAAGTTTGGCCACCGGTGCAAAGGTATCCAAGTAATCCTCTCCATAGGTTTGAGTGAAGCCTCTTGCCACAAGTCTTGCCTTATGCCTTTCAATATCCCCATTGCTTAGGTACTTGATGGTGAACACGTATCTAGAGCTTACGGTCTTCTTGCCCTTGGGAAGATCAGTTTCATAGAAGGTTTCATTATCTTCCATTGCCTTGTTCTCGGCTCTAACCGCATTGATCCATACTTCTTCCTTCATCGCTTCTTCATATGTCCTTGGTATCACATGTTGATCCATGGCGGTAAGGAAGACTCGGTGTTCCTTGGGAATTCTTGCAAGAGAGCATGTTGCTTGAGTAGGATGGGCCACCGCCTTGCTATTGTAGCAGACCCTTGTGTTTACCCAAATTAGATGGATGCTTCTTTACCCTAGTGCTTCTCCTTAGAGTCGGCTCCGGTTGTACACTAGTCGGCTCCGGTGGTACACTTCCTCCTTGACCCACTTCTTGATCATGATCCTCTTGAGCATGTCCTTGGTCTTCTTGTGATGTAGTTTGTTGATGAGCACTTGATTCTCCCCCGGACTCATTAGACTCTTGAGGTTCGGAGTTGGCTTGCTCATTGATGTTCTCCCCCTCATGATCAAGATGAGTGGGTTGTTGATTTGGTATGTCTTGGCTTGGCTCTTCTTCAAAGTTCATGCCAAGATTCTTCATTAGGTTTCTCAGGCTTGTGGCTCTATCCGTGACCTTCTCGGGTAAGTCCTTCACACTATCCAAATTCTTGTGTTCATAGAAGCTTTTGGCTTCAAGGAACTTGACATCTCTTGAGACTATGACCCTTCTTGTCTCGGGTACATAGCATTTGTATCCTTTTTTGTGTGTTGGAGTAGCCTATGAACATAACCTTGATGCTCTTTGCTTCAAGTTTGTTCCTTTGTTCACTAGGCACAAAAACAAAACACACACACCCAAAAACTCTTAGATGGTTAAGAATAGGGTTACTCTTATTCAAAACTTGAAAGGGAGATTGGTTGTTTAAGATTTGAGTAGGGGTTCGGTTGATGAGATAACACGCGGTTAAAACACAATCCGACCAAAACCGTTTTGGGATGTTCATGTGGAACATCATTGACCGTGTGACCTCCATGAGATGCCTATTCTTCCTCTCGGCCACACCGTTTTGTTGCGGTGTATATGGGCATGTGGTTTGGTGAAGAATCCCATGGTTGGCTATGTGTTCTTTGAATGCTCGGCTTGTGTACTCTCCCCCATTATCCGAACTAAAGGTTTTAATCTTAGCATTGTAATGGTTAGTCACATAGTTTTGAAAGTTTTTAAAAGCCTCTAATACCCTATCTTTAGTTTGTAAAAGAGTAACCCAAGTGTATTTAGAGCTTTCATCTATAAATGTGACAAAATAAGCTTGATTATCCCTAGATTTGCAAGGAGAGGACCAAACTTCCGAGTGGACCAATTCAAAAGGTTTGTAACACATTTTGGATTTTGAAAATACGGTTCTACAATGTTTACCCAAAATACAAGCCTCGCAAGTTTGATGATCAAAAACAACATTAGGGATAATAGTTTTTAAAGCATTCAAATGAGGATGACCAAGTCTAAAATGCCAAATAACATTGTTAACCTCGGCTATAACCGATTTAAAAGCATGACAAAGAGAAGTAGAAGTAGAAATAGAGTTTTTGAAATCAAATTCTTCAAGAACATAGAGGTCCCCTCTTGTGACCCCTTTTCCAATGATCTTCTCACTCTTAATATCCTGAAAAATCACATCATTAGGACTGAAAATAACCTTGCAATTCAAATCACAAGCAATGCGTTTAACGGATATAAGATTGGAAGTGAAACTAGGCATATAAAGAGCTTGAGAATCACTATCAAACAACTTAAGATTTCCTAACCCTTCTATAGGAATTTCACTCCCATTTGAAATAATGACATTACCTAGAGCCGGTTTAACATTACTAATTAAATCCAAGTTACTAATCATATGATGAGAAGCACCCGAATCAACAATAATAGGCTTATATGGTTTAATGTCTATGTTTTGAGCACTAAGAGAGTAATAGGGTGAAATACCGGAGCCCTTAAGGGCTTTGATGAGTGCGTCAAGGTACGACTTCCTCACGAACTCGTCCATGTATGGGACAATGGCCGAAGACTCCTCTTCCTTGCCATGGCTTGGTCCGCTTGTACTTGGTATGCTAGTCGAGTCATCGTGAGAGTAGTTGGCCTTGGCATCCTTGAACTTGGCCGGCTTGAGGCTAGGGTGTAGGATCCAACACTTCTCCTTGTTGTGGCCTTTCTTCTTGCAATGTTCACACGTCAAGGCTCTCCTTTCTTCATATGTCTTGGAAGACGGTTTAAAGGCCACCTTGTTTGCGGTCACAAGCTCCTTCTTGCCATCAAATAGTTCAATGGAACCTTGTTCTCTTTGGAGTTGGGCACACACTTCTTCAAGGTTTGGTAGGGTATCGGCTCGGAGGAGGTGCTTAGTAACCTCCTTGTAGCTGCCGTTGAGTGTGAGAAGCAAGCCGAAGACCTTGTCTTGCTCTCTCCTTTCATTTAGCACTTTTGGCTCCACGGTGCTTGGACGGAGCATCTCTAATTCAGCCCAAAGGGACCTAAATTTTCCGAAGTGCTTTGTGAACTCGGTGTCCTCTTGATTGAGATCATTGATAGCTTTCTTGACTTCATAGACTCGGCTAAGGTTGGAGACATTGCCGTAGACGGTTTGGAGGGTATCCCACAGTTCCTTGGCATTCTCACAATATGAGTATGCCTCCAAGATAGATGGCTCTAGGGATCCTTGGATGATTCCAAGGACCTTTTGATCTAGCTGAAACCATTTCTCGTCATCGGTGGTGAGCTCTTCATTTCCAAAGTTGAAGTCAATGGGAGCGTCTTGCCTAGTGAGGATGTGATTCCACAACCCCCGGCCACAAAGGGCAATCTTCATTGTTCTTGCCCATAGGAGGTAGTTTATACCTTTTAAGGTAACCGGACAAGGAGTCTTCTTAGATTCTTTGTCTTCCATGGTAAACCGCTTGGATTGAGAATATTTGTCTTGGGTAGATCTCGAGTTTTAAAGGACAAAGGAGATGCCTTTCTTCATGATATGGACTTTAAAACTGAGTATGTTGAGCGTGCACGGAAACCGAGGCTAGCCGAGCACCAAGAATCGAGAATAACCGGCACCGAGAGTTTGTTTATCGGGCGCCGAAAAAGCCCGATGATTCGTTACCGGGCAACGAAAAATCTCGATGATTTTGTTTACCGGGCAACGGAAAAATCGAGCGCCGAGAATGCCCGAACGCCGAAAGAGGAATGTAGCGGAAGCGAGATTAGGTTCCGAGCAAGGTTGCTGTGATACCATGTTAATTTTAGGAGAGTATAAACGAGATTTGAGAGTTTATGTTCTTGAGTTCATGAAGAACATCAAGAACAAGAGAGAGAGAATAGAGAGAGAGAGAGAGTTTAATCGGAAAACAGTATGTGAGATTAATTGATTTTTGTGTTGTTACAAAACAATATAAATACAAGAGATATCGCCTAAAATAGCATCTAAAGTATATGCTAAAACCGTCCACATCTTCCTTGGTTAGCCTCGCCAAACGTCGCTCTCACCCTTGGAGCCGCGCCTCCTTAAGAAGACCCGTGATCGTACGGACAGTGTGGACTACACGCTCCTTAAGTCAACATGTGACTTACGGAGGGCGTGTGATGCACTTGCCCAACGGCTCTTTTGTGCAACGGCTCTTTTCCTTCTAGATGCTTCTCTTGTTTCTTTGTCTTCTTTGTAACGGTAACAAGAGATAGCTTGTGTCCTTTGCCTATGACCACAAGCTAGGTATTTGCCTTGGTGAACAGGTGTGTCCGGGCAAAGCCTTGGTCTCTTTTTTTAAAATAAGTTCGTCAAACTTGTACAAAGCTCATTGAGACACTTAGAAGCATTCATGTTGCATGAAACTTGGTTTAGATTCCTAGAAAAGCGTTGTTAGATGTTTCATAAGTTCGTCAAACTTGTACAAAGCTAATTGAGACACTTATAAGCACTCATGTTGTATTAAACTTGGTTTAGAGTCCTAGAAACGCATTGTTAAATGTTTCATAAGTTCGTCAAACTAGTACAAAGCTCATTGAGACACTTATAAGCACTCATGTTGAACGAAACTTGGTTTAGAGTCCTAAAACGCGTTGTTAGATGTTTCATAAGTTCGTCAAACTTGTACAAAGCTCATTTAGACACTTATAAGCATTCATGTTGCATGAAACTTGGTTTAGAGTCCTAGAAACGCGTTGTTCGATGTTTCATAAGTTCGTCAAACTAGTACAAAGCTCATTGAGACACTTATAAGCACTCATGTTGCATGAAACTTGGTTTAGAGTCCTAGAAACGTGTTGTTAGATGTTTCATAAGTTCATCAAACTAGTACAAAGCTCATTGAGACACTTATAAGCACTCATGTTGAACAAAACTTGGTTTAGAGTTCTAGAAACGCGTTGTTAGATGTTTCATAAGTTCGTCAAACTTGTACAAAGCTCATTTAGACAGTTATAAGCACTCATGTTTCATGAAACTTGGTTTAGAGTCCTAGAAACCGCTTTGATAGATGTTTCATAAGTTTTTCAAACTTGTACAAAGCTCATTGAGACACTTATAAGCACTCATGTTGCATGAAACTTGGTTTAGAGTCTTAGAAATCGCGTTGTTAGATGTTTCATAAGTTCGTCAAACCAGTACAAAGCTCATTGAGACATTTATAAGCACTCATGTTGCATGAAACTTGGTGTAGAGTCCTAGAAACGCGTTGTTAGATGTTTCATAAGTTCGTCAAACTTGTACAAAGCTCATTGAGACACTCATAAGCACTCATGTTGCATGAAACTTGGTTTAGAGTCCTAGAAACGCGTTGTTAGATGTTTCATAAGTTCGTCTAACAAGTACAAAGTTCATCGAGACACTTATAAGAATTCATGTATCATGAAACTTGGTTTAGAGTCCTTGAAACGCGTTGTTAGATGTTTCATAAGTTCGTCAAACTTGTACAAAGCTCATTGAGACACTTATAAGCACTCATGTTGTATGAAACTTGGTTTAGAGTCCTAGAACCCGCGTTGTTAGATGTTTCATATATTCGTCAAACTAGTCAAAAGCTCATTGAGACACTTATAAGCACTCATGTTGCGTGAAACTTAGTTTAGAGTCCTAGAAACCGCGTTGTTAGATGTTTCATAATTTCGTCAAACTTGTACAAAGCTCATTGAGACACTTATAAGCACTCATGTTGAACGAAACTTGGTTTAGAGTCCTAGAAACGCGTTGTTAGATGTTTCATAAGTTCGTCAAACTTGTACAAAGCTCATTTAGACACTTATAAGCATTCATGTTGCATGAAACTTGGTTTAGAGTCCTATAAACGCGTTGTTAGATGTTTCATAAGTTCGTCAAACTAGTACAAAGATCATTGAGACACTTAAAAGCATTCATGTTGCATGAAACTTGGTTTAGAGTCCTAGAAACGTGTTGTTAGATGTTTCATAAGTTCGTCAAACTAGTACAAAGCTCATTGAGACACTTTTAAGCACTCATGTTGAACGAAACTTGGTTTAGAGTCCTAGAAACGCGTTGTTAGATGTTTCATAAGTTCGTCAAACTTGTACAAAGCTCATTTAGACACTTATAAGCACTCATGTTGCATGAAACTTGGTTTAGAGTCCTAGAAAACGCGTTGTTAGATGTTTCATAAGTTTTTCAAACTTGTACAAAGCTCATTGAGACACTTATAAGCACTCATGTTGCATGAAACTTGGTTTAGAGTCCTAGCAACCACATTGTTAGACGTTTCATAAGTTTGTCAAACTTGTACAAAGCTGATTGAGAAACTTATAAGCACTCCTGTTGCATGAAACTTCGTTTAGAGTCCTAAAAACGCGTTGTTAGATGTTTCATTAGTTCGTCAAACTTGTACAAAGCTCATTGAGACACTTATAAGAACTCATGTTGAAAGAAACTTGGTTTAGAGTCCTAGAAACCGTGTTGTTAGATGTTTCATAAGTTCGTCAAACTTGTACAAAGCTCATTGAGACACTTATAAGCACTCATGTTCCATGAAACTTAGTTTAGAGTCCTAGAAACCGCGTTGTTAGATGTTTCATAAGTTCGTTGAACTTGTAAAAAGCTCATTGAGACACTTATAAGCACTCATATTGCATGAAACTTGGTTTAGAGTCCTAGAAACCGCGTTGTTAGATGTTTCATAAGTTCGTCGAACTAGTACAAAGATCATTGAGACACTTATAAGCACTCATGTTGCATGCCACTTCGTTTAGAGTCTTAGAAACCGCTTTGTTAGATGTTTCATAGGTTCGTCAAACTTGTACAAAGCTCATTGAGACCCTTATAAGCACTAATGTTGCATAAAACTTGGTTTAGAGTCCTAGAAACGCGTTGTTAGATGTTTCATAAGTTCGTCAAACTTCTACAAAGCTCATTGAGACACTTATAAGCACTCATGTTGCATAAAACTTGGATTAGAGTCCTAGCAACCGCGTTGTTAGATTTTCATTAGTTTGTCAAACTTATACAAAGCTCATTGAGACACTTATAAGAACTCATGTTGAAAGAAACTTGGTTTAGAGTCCTAGAAACCGTGTTGTTAGATGTTTCATAAGTTCGTCAAACTAGTACAAAGCTCATTGAGACACTTATAAGCACTCATGTTCCATGAAACTTAGTTTAGATTCCTAGAAACCGCGTTGTTAGATGTTTCATAAGTTCGTAAAACTTGTACAAAGCTCATTGAGACATTTATAAGAACTCATGTTGCTTGAAACTTGGTTTCGAGTTCTAGAAACCACGTTGTAAGATGTTTCATAAGTTCGTCAAACTAGTACAAAGCTCATTGAGACACTTATAAGCACTAATGTTGCATAAAACTTGGTTTAGAGCCCTAGAAACGCGTTGTTAGATGTTTCATAAGTTCGTCAAACTTCTACAAAGCTCATGGAGACACTTATAAGCACTCATGTTGCATAAAACTTGGTTTATAGTCTTAAAAACGCGTTGTTAGATGTTTCATAAGTTCGTCAAACTTGTATAAAGCTCATTGAAACACTTCTAAGCACTCATGTTGCATGAAACTTCGTTTAGAGTCCTAAAAACCGCGTTGTTAGATGTTTCATAAGTTCGTCAAACTTGTACAAAGCTCATTGAGACACTTCTAAGCACTCATGTTGCATAAAACTTGGTTTACAGTCCTAGCAACCACATTGTTAGACGTTTCATAAGTTCGTCAAACTTGTACAAAGCTCATTGAGACACTTATAAGCACTCATGTTGCATAAAAGCTTGTTTAGTGTCCTAGCAAACACATTGTTAGACGTTTCATAAGTTCGTAGAACTTGTACAAAGCTCATTTAGACAATTATAAGCACTCATGTTGCATGAAACTTCGTTTAGAGTCTTAGAAACCGCGTTGTTAGATGTTTCATAAGTTCGTAGAACTTGTACAAAGCTTATTGAGACACTTATAAGCACTCATGTTGCATGAAAGTTCGTTTAGAGTCTTAGAAACCGCGTTGTTAGAGGTTTCATAAGTTCGTCAAACTTTTACAAAGCTCATTGAGACACTTATAAGCACTCATGTTGCATGAAACTTGGTTTAGAGTCCTAGAAACGCGTTGTTAGATGTTTCATTAGTTTGTCAAACTTGTACAAAGCTCATTGAGACACTTATAAGCACTCATGTTGCATAAAACTTGGTTTAGAGTCCTAGAAACGAGTTCTTAGATGTTTCATAAGTTCGTCAAACTTGTACAAAGCTCATTTAGACACTTATAAGGACTCATGTTGCATGCCATTTCGTTTAGAGTCTTAGAAACCACTTTGTTAGATGTTTCATAAGTTCGTCAAACTTGTACAAAGATCATTGAGACACTTATAAGCACTAATGTTGCATAAAACTTGGTTTAGAGTCCTAGAAACGCGTTGTTAGATGTTTCATAAGTTCGTCAAACTTCTACAAAGCTCATGGAGACACTTATAAGCACTCATGTTGCATAAAACTTGGTTTAGAGTCTTAAAAACGCGTTGTTAGATGTTTCATAAGTTCGTCAAACTTGTATAAAGCTCATTGAAACACTTATAAGCACTCATGTTGCATAAAACTTGGTTTAGAGTCCTAGCAACCACATTGTTAGACGTTTCATAAGTTCGACAAACTTGTACAAAGGTGATTGAGAAACTTATAAGCACTCATGTTGCATTAAACTTGGTTTAGAGTCCTAGAAACACGTTGTTAGATGTTTCATTAGTTCGTCAAACTTGTACAAAGCTCATTGAGACACTTATAAGAACTCATGTTGAAAGAAACTTGGTTTAGAGTTCTAGAAACCGTGTTGTTAGATGTTTCATAAGTTCGTCAAACTAGTACAAAGCTCATTGAGACACTTATAAGCACTCATGTTGCATGAAACTTAGTTTATATTCCTAGAAACCGCGTTGTTAGATGTTTCATAAGTTCGTAAAACTTGTACAAAGCTCATTGAGACACTTATAAGCACTCATGTTGCATGACACTTGGTTTAGAGTCTTAGAAACCGCGTTGTTAGATGTTTCATAAGTTCTTCAAACTTGCACAAAGCTCATTGAGACGCTTATAAGCAGTCATGTTGCATAAAACTTGGTTTAGAGTCCTAGAAACGCGTTATTAGATGTTTCATAAGTTCGTCAAACTTGTACAAAGCTCATTGAAACACTTATAAGCACTCATTTTGCATAAAACTTGGTTTAGAGTCCTAGCAACCACATTGTTAGACGTTTCATAAGTTCGTAAAATTTGTACAAAGCTCATTGAGACACTTATAAGCACTCATGTTGCATGAAACTTGGTTTAGAGTACTAGAAACCGCGTTGTAAGATGTTTCATAAGTTCGTCAAACTAGTACAAAGCTCATTGAGACACTTATAAGCACTCATGTTGCATGAAACTTTGTTTGAGTCCTAGAAACCGCGTTGTTAGATGTTTAATAAGTTCGTCAAACTTGTACAAAGATGATTGAGAAATTTATAAGCACTCATGTTGCATGAAACTTGGTTTAGAGTCCTAGAAACGAGTTGTTAGATGTTTCATACATTCGTCAAACTTGTACAAAGCTCATTGAGACACTTATAAGCACTCATGTTGCATGAAACTTGGTTTAGAGTCCTAGAGACGTGTTGGTAGATGTTAAATAAGTTCGTGAAACTTGTATAAAGCTCATTGAAACACTTATAAGCACTCATGTTGCATAAAACTTAGTTTAGAGTCCTAGCAACCACATTGTTAGACGTTTCATAAGTTCGTCAAACTTGTACAAAGCTGATTGAGAAACTTATAAGCACTCCTGTTGCATGAAACTTGGTTTAGAGTCCTAGAAACCGCGTTGTTTGATGTTTCATAAGTTCGTCGAACTAGTACAAAGCTCATTGAGACACTTATAAGCACTCATGTTGCATGAAACTTGGTTTAAAGTCCTAGAAACGAGTTGTTAGATGTTTCATACATTCGTCAAACTTGTACAAAGCTCATTGAGACAATTATAAGCACTCTTGTTGCATGAAACTTGGTTTAGAGTCCTAAAAACGTGTTGGTAGATGTTACATAAGTTCGTGAAACTTGTATAAAGCTCATTGAAACACTTATAAGCACTCATGTTGCATAAAACTTGGTTTAGAGTCCTAGCAACCACATTGTTAGACGTTTCATAAGTTCGTCAAACTTGTACAAAGCTGATTGAGAAACTTATAAGCACTCCTGTTGCATGAAACTTCGTTTAGAGTCCTAGAAACGCGTTGTTAGATGTTTCATTAGTTCGTCAAACTTGTACAAAGCTCATTGAGACACTTATAAGAACTCATGTTGAAAGAAACTTGGTTTAGAGTCCTAGAAACAGTGTTGTTAGATGTTTCATAAGTTCGTCAAACTAGTACAAAGCTCATTGAGACACTTATAAGCACTCATGTTGCATGAAACTTAGTTTAGATTCCTAGAAACCGCGTTGTTAGATGTTTCATAAGTTCGTAAAACTTTTACAAACCTCATTGAGACACTTATAAGAACTCATGTTGCCTGAAACTTAGTTTAGAGTTCTAGAAACCACGTTGTAATATGTTTCATAAGTTCGTCAAACTAGTACAAAGCTCATTGAGACACTTATAAGCACTCATGTTGCATGACACTTCGTTTAGAGTCTTAGAAACCGCGTTGTTAGATGTTTCATAAGTTCGTCAAACTTGTACAAAGCTCATTGAGACACTTATAAGCACTCATGTTGCATAAAACTTGGATTAGAGTCCTAGAAACGAGTTGTTAGATGTTTCATAAGTTCGTCAAACTTGTACAAAGCTCATTGAGACACTTATAAGCACTCATATTGCATGCCATTTCGTTTAGAGTCTCAGAAACCGCTTTGTTAGATGTTTCAAAAATTCGTCAAACTTTTACAAAGATCATTGAGACACTTATAAGCACTAATGTTGCATAAAACTTGGTTTAGAGTCCTAGAAACGCGTTGTTAGATGTTTCATAAGTTCGTCAAACTTCTACAAAGCTCATGGAGACACTTATAAGCACTCATGTTGCATAAAACTTGGTTTAGAGTCTTAAAAACGCGTTGTTAGATGTTTCATAAGTTCGTCAAACTTGTATAAAGCTCATTGAAACACTTATAAGCACTCATGTTGCATAAAACTTGGTTTAGAGTCCTAGCAACCACATTGTTAGACGTTTCATAAGTTCGACAAACTTGTACCAAGCTGATTGAGAAACTTATAAGCACTCATGTTGCATTAAACTTGGTTTAAAGTCCTAGAAACGCGTTGTTAGATGTTTCATTAGTTCGTCAAACTTGTACAAAGCTCATTGAGACACTTATAAGAACTCATGTTGAAAGAAACTTGGTTTAGAGTTCTAGAAACCGTGTTGTTAGATGTTTCATAAGTTCGTCAAACTAGTACAAAGCACATTGAGACACTTATAAGCACTCATGCTGCATGAAACTTAGTTTATATTCCTAGAAACCGCGTTGTTAGATGTTTCATAAGTTCGTAAAACTTGTAGAAAGCTCATTGAGACACTTATAAGCACTCATGTTGCATGACACTTGGTTTAGAGTCTTAGAAACCGCGTTGTTAGATGTTTCATAAGTTCTTCAAACTTGCACAAAGCTCATTGAGACACTTATAAGCACTCATGTTGCATAAAACTTGGTTTAGAGTCCTAGAAACGCGTTGTTAGATGTTTCATAAGTTCGTCAAACTTGTACAAAGCTCATTGAAACACTTATAAGCACTCATGTTGCATAAAACTTGGTTTAGAGTCCTAGAAACCACATTGTTAGACGTTTCATAAGTTCGTAAAATTTGTACAAAGCTCATTGAGACACTTATAAGCACTCATGTTGCATGAAACTTGGTTTAGAGTACTAGAAACCGCGTTGTAAGATGTTTCATAAGTTCGTCAAACTAGTACAAAGCTCATTGAGACACTTATAAGCACTCATGTTGCATGAAACTTTGTTTGAGTCCTAGAAACCGCGTTGTTAGATGTTTCATAAGTTCGTCAAACTTGTACAAAGCTCATTGAGACACTTATAAGCACTCATGTTCCATGAAACTTAGTTTAGAGTCCTAGAAACCGCGTTGTTAGATGTTTCATAAGTTCGTTGAACTTGTACAAAGCTCATTGAGACACTTATAAGCACTCATATTGCATGAAACTTGGTTTAGAGTCCTAGAAACCGCGTTGTTAGATGTTTCATAAGTTCGTCGAACTAGTACAAATATCATTGAGACACTTATAAGCACTCATGTTGCATGCCACTTCGTTTAGAGTCTTAGAAACCGCTTTGTTAGATGTTTCATAGGTTCGTCAAACTTGTACAAAGCTCATTGAGACACTTATAAGCACTAATGTTGCATAAAACTTGGTTTAGAGTCCTAGAAACGCGTTGTTAGATGTTTCATAAGTTCGTCAAACTTCTACAAAGCTCATTGAGACACTTATAAGCACTCATGTTGCATAAAACTTGGATTAGAGTCCTAGCAACCGCGTTGTTAGATTTTCATTAGTTTGTCAAACTTATACAAAGCTCATTGAGACACTTATAAGAACTCATGTTGAAAGAAACTTGGTTTAGAGTCCTAGAAACCGTGTTGTTAGATGTTTCATAAGTTCGTCAAACTAGTACAAAGCTCATTGAGACACTTATAAGCACTCATGTTCCATGAAACTTAGTTTAGATTCCTAGAAACCGCGTTGTTAGATGTTTCATAAGTTCGTAAAACTTGTACAAAGCTCATTGAGACACTTATAAGAACTCATGTTGCTTGAAACTTGGTTTCGAGTTCTAGAAACCACGTTGTAAGATGTTTCATAAGTTCGTCAAACTAGTACAAAGCTCATTGAGACACTTATAAGCACTAATGTTGCATAAAACTTGGTTTAGAGTCCTAGAAACGCGTTGTTAGATGTTTCATAAGTTCGTCAAACTTCTACAAAGCTCATGGAGACACTTATAAGCACTCATGTTGCATAAAACTTGGTTTAGAGTCTTAAAAACGCGTTGTCGGATGTTTCATAAGTTCGTCAAACTTGTATAAAGCTCATTGAAACACTTATAAGCACTCATGTTGCATAAAACCTTGTTTAGAGTCCTAGCAACCACATTGTTAGACGTTTCATAAGTTCGACAAACTTGTACCAAGCTGATTGAGAAACTTATAAGCACTCATGTTGCATTAAACTTGATTTAAAGTCCTAGAAACGCGTTGTTAGATGTTTCATTAGTTCGTCAAACTTGTACAAAGCTCATTGAGACACTTATAAGAACTCATGTTGAAAGAAACTTGGTTTAGAGTTCTAGAAACCGTGTTGTTAGATGTTTCATAAGTTCGTCAAACTAGTACAAAGCTCATTGAGACACTTATAAGCACTCATGTTGCATGAAACTTAGTTTATATTCCTAGAAACCGCGTTGTTAGATGTTTCATAAGTTCGTAAAACTTGTACAAAGCTCATTGAGACACTTATAAGCACTCATGTTGCATGACACTTGGTTTAGAGTCTTAGAAACCGCGTTGTTAGATGTTTCATAAGTTCTTCAAACTTGCACAAAGCTCATTGAGACACTTATAAGCACTCATGTTGCATAAAACTTGGTTTAGAGTCCTAGAAACGCGTTGTTAGATGTTTCATAAGTTCGTCAAACTTGTACAAAGCTCATTGAAACACTTATAAGCACTCAGGTTGCATAAAACTTGGTTTAGAGTCCTAGCAACCACATTGTTAGACGTTTCATAAGTTCGTAAAATTTGTACAAAGCTCATTGAGACACTTATAAGCACTCATGTTGCATGAAACTTGGTTTAGAGTACTAGAAACCACGTTGTAAGATGTTTCATAAGTTCGTCAAACTAGTACAAAGCTCATTGAGACATTTATAAGCACTCATGTTGCATGAAACTTTGTTTGAGTCCTAGAAACCGCGTTGTTAGATGTTTCATAACTTCTTCAAACTTGTACAAAGCTCATTGAGACACTTATAAGCACTCATGTTCCATGAAACTTAGTTTAGAGTCCTAGAAACCCCGTTGTTAGATGTTTCATAAGTTCGTTGAACTTGTACAAAGCTCATTGAGACACTTATAAGCACTCATATTGCATGAAACTTGGTTTAGAGTCCTAGAAACCGCGTTGTTAGATGTTTCATAAGTTCGTCGAACTAGTACAAAGATCATTGAGACATTTATAAGCACTCATGTTGCATGCCACTTCGTTTAGAGTCTTAGAAACCGCTTTGTTAGATGTTTCATAGGTTCGTCAAACTTGTACAAAGCTCATTGAGACACTTATAAGCACTAATGTTGCATAAAACTTGGTTTAGAGTCCTAGAAACGCGTTGTTAGATGTTTCATAAGTTCGTCAAACTTCTACAAAGCTCATTGAGACACTTATAAGCACTCATGTTGCATAAAACTTGGATTAGAGTCCTAGCAACCGCGTTGTTAGATTTTCATTAGTTTGTCAAACTTATACAAAGCTCATTGAGACACTTATAAGAACTCATGTTGAAAGAAACTTGGTTTAGAGTCCTAGAAACCGTGTTGTTAGATGTTTCATAAGTTCGTCAAACTAGTACAAAGCTCATTGAGACACTTATAAGCACTCATGTTGCATGAAACTTAGTTTAGATTCCTAGAAACCGCGTTGTTAGATGTTTCATAAGTTTGTAAAACTTGTACAAAGCTCATTGAGACACACTTATAAGAACTCATGTTGCTTGAAACTTGGTTTCGAGTTCTAGAAACCACGTTGTAAGATGTTTCATAAGTTCGTCAAACTAGTACAAAGCTCATTGAGACATTTATAAGCACTCATGTTGCATGAAACTTTGTTTGAGTCCTAGAAACCGCGTTGTTAGATGTTTCATAAGTTCTTCAAACTTGTACAAAGCTCATTGAGACACTTATAAGCACTCATGTTCCATGAAACTTAGTTTAGAGTCCTAGAAACCCCGTTGTTAGATGTTTCATAAGTTCGTTGAACTTGTACAAAGCTCATTGAGACACTTATAAGCACTCATATTGCATGAAACTTGGTTTAGAGTCCTAGAAACCGCGTTGTTAGATGTTTCATAAGTTCGTCGAACTAGTACAAAGATCATTGAGACACTTATAAGCACTCATGTTGCATGCCACTTCGTTTAGAGTCTTAGAAACCGCTTTGTTAGATGTTTCATAGGTTCGTCAAACTTGTACAAAGCTCATTGAGACACTTATAAGCACTAATGTTGCATAAAACTTGGTTTAGAGTCCTAGAAACGCGTTGTTAGATGTTTCATAAGTTCGTCAAACTTCTACAAAGCTCATTGAGACACTTATAAGCACTCATGTTGCATAAAACTTGGATTAGAGTCCTAGCAACCGCGTTGTTAGATTTTCATTAGTTTGTCAAACTTATACAAAGCTCATTGAGACACTTATAAGAACTCATGTTGAAAGAAACTTGGTTTAGAGTCCTAGAAACCGTGTTGTTAGATGTTTCATAAGTTCGTCAAACTAGTACAAAGCTCATTGAGACACTTATAAGCACTCATGTTGCATGAAACTTAGTTTAGATTCCTAGAAACCGCGTTGTTAGATGTTTCATAAGTTTGTAAAACTTGTACAAAGCTTATTGAGACACTTATAAGAACTCATGTTGCTTGAAACTTGGTTTCGAGTTCTAGAAACCACGTTGTAAGATGTTTCATAAGTTCGTCAAACTAGTACAAAGCTCATTGAGACACTTATAAGCACTCATGTTGCATGACACTTCTTTAGAGTCTTAGAAACCGCGTGGTTAGATGTTTCATAAGTTCGTCAACCTTGTACAAAGCTCATTGAGACACTTATAAGCACTCATGTTCCATGAAACTTAGTTCAGAGTCCTAGAAACCCCGTTGTTAGATGTTTCATAAGTTCGTTGAACTTATACAAAGCTCATTGAGACACTTATAAGCACTCATGTTGCATGAAACTTGGTTTAGAGTCCTAGAAACCGCGTTGTTAGATGTTTCATAAGTTCGTCGAACTAGTACAAAGCTCATTGAGACACTTATAAGCACTCATGTTGCATGAAACTTGGTTTAGAGCCCTAGAAACGAGTTGTTAGATGTTTCTTAAGTTCGACAATCTTGTACAAAGCTCATTGAGACACTTATAAGCACTCATGTTGCATGAAACTTGGTTTAGAGTCCTAGAAACGAGTTGTTAGATGTTTCATAAGTTCATCAAACTAGTACAAAGCTCATTGAGACACTTATAAGCACTCATGTTGCATGACACTTCGTTTAGAGTCTTAGAAACCGCTTTGTTAGATGTTTCATAAGTTCGTCAAACTTGTACAAAGCTCATTGAGACACTTATAAGCACTCATGTTGCATGACACTTGGTTTAGAGTCCTAGAAACGCGTTGTTAGATGTTTCATAAGTTCGTCAAACTTCTACAAAGCTCGTTGAGACACTTATAAGCACTCATGTTGCATGAAACTTGGTTTAGAGTACTAGAAACCGCGTTGTAAGATGTTTCATAATTTCGTCAAACTAGTACAAAGCTCATTGAGACACTTATAAGAACTCATGTTGCATGACACTTCGTTTAGAGTCTTAGAAACTGCGTTTTAGATGTTTCATAAGTTCGTCAAATTTGTACAAAGCTAACTGAGACACTTATAAGCACTCATGTTGCATGACACTTCGTTTAGAGTCTTAGAATCCGCGTTGTTAGATGTTTCATAAGTTCGGCAAACTAGTACAAAGCTCATTGAGACACTTCTAAGCACTCATGTTGCATGAAACTTCGTTTAGAGTCCTAAAAACCGCGTTGTTAGATGTTTCATAAGTTCGTCAAACTTGTACAAAGCTCATTGAGACACTTCTAAGCACTCATGTTGCATAAAACTTGGTTTACGATCCTAGCAACCACATTGTTAGACGTTTCATAAGTTCGTAAAACTTGTACAAAGCTCATTGAGACACTTATAAGCACTCATGTTGCATAAAAGCTTGTTTAGAGTCCTAGCAACCACATTGTTAGACGTTTCATAAGTTCGTAGAACTTGTACAAAGCTCATTTAGACAATTATAAGCACTCATGTTGCATGAAACTTCGTTTAGAGTCTTAGAAACCGCGTTGTTAGATGTTTCATAAGTTCGTAGAACTTGTACAAAGCTCATTGAGACACTTATAAGCACTCATGTTGCATGAAAGTTCGTTTAGAGTCTTAGAAACCGCGTTGTTAGATGTTTCATAAGTTCGTCAAACTTGTACAAAGCTCACCGAGACACTTATAAACACTCATGTTGCATTAAACTTGATTTAGAGTCTTAGAAACCGCGTTGTTAGATGTTTCGTAAGTTCGTCAAACTTGTACAAAGATCATTGAGACACTTATAAGAACTCATGTTGCATCACACTTCGTTTAGAGTCTTAGAAACCGCGTTTTAGATGTTTCATAAGTTCGTCGAACTAGTAAAAAGCTCATTGAGACACTTATAAGCACTCATGTTGCATGAAACTTGGTTTAGAGTCCTAGAATCCGCGTTGTTAGATGTTTCATAAGTTCGTCGAACTAGTAAAAAGCTCATTGAGACACTTATAAGCACTCATGTTTCATGAAACTTGGTTTAGAGTCCTAGAAACGAGTTGTTAGATGTTTCATAAGTTCGTCAAACTTGTACAAAGCTCATTGAGACACTTATAAGAACTCATGTTGCATGAAACTTAGTTTAGAGTCCTAGAAACGCGTTGTTAGATGTTTCATTAGTTCATCAAACTTGTACAAAGCTCATTGAGACACTTATAAGAACTCATGTTGAAAGAAACTTGGTTTAGAGTCCTAGAAACGCGTTGTTAGATGTTTCATTAGTTCGTCAAACTTGTACAAATCTCATTGAGACACTTATAAGAACTCATGTTGCATGACACTTCGTTTAGAGTCCTATAAACCGCGTTGTAAGAAGTTTCATAAGTTCGTCAAACTAGTACAAACCTCATTGAAACACTTATAAGCACTCATGTTGCATGACACTTCGTTTAGAGTCTTAGAAACCGCGTTTTAGTTGTTTCATAAGTTCGTCAAACTTGTACAAAGCTCAACGAGACACTTATAAGCACTCATGTTGCATGAAACTTGGTTTAGAGTCCTAGAAACCGCGTTGTTAGATGTTTCATAAGTTCGTCGAACTAGTACAAAGCTTATTGAGACACTTATAAGCACTCATGTTGCATGAAACTTGGTTTAGAGTCCTAGAAACAAGTTGTTAGATGTTTCATAAGTTCGTCAAACTTTTACAAAGCTCATTGAGACACTTATAAGAACTCATGGTGCATGAAACTTTGTTTACAGTCCTAGAAACGCGTTGTTAGATGTTTCATTTAGTTCGTCAAACTTGTACAAAGCTCATTGAGACACTTATAAGAACTCATGTTGAAAGAAACTTGGTTTAGAGTCTTAGAAACGCGTTGTTAGATGTTTCATTAGTTCGTCAAACTTGTACAAATCTCATTGAGACACTTATAAGAACTCATGTTGAAAGAAACTTGGTTTAGAGTCCTAGAAACGCGTTTTTAGATGTTTCATAAGTTCGTCAAACTAGTACAAAGCTCATTGAGACACTTATAAGCACTCATGTTGCATAAAACTTGGTTTAGAGTCCTAGAAACGCGTTGTTAGATGTTTCATAAGTTCGTCAAACTTGTATGAAGCTCATTGAGACATTTATAAGCACTCATGTTGCATAAAACTTGGTTTAGAGACCTAGCAACCACATTGTTAGACGTTTCATAAGTTCGTCAAACTTGTACAAAGCTCATTGAGACACCTATAAGCACTAATGTTGCATGAAACTTAGTTTAGAGTCTTAGAAACCGCGTTGTTAGATGTTTCATAAGTTCGTAGAACTTGTACAAAGCTCATTGAGACACTTATAAGCACTCATGTTGCATGAAACTTGGTTTAGAGTACTAGAAACCGTGTTGTTAGATGTTTCATAATTTCGTCAAACTAGTACAAAGCTCATTGAGACACTTATAAGAAATCATGTTGCATGACACTTCGTTTAGAGTCTTAGAAACAGCGTTTTAGATGTTTCATAAGTTCGTCAAACTTGTACAAAGCTCATTGAGACAATTATACGCACTCATGTTGCATAAAACATGGTTAAGAGTCCTAGAAACCGCGTAGTTAGACGTTTCATAAGTTCGTCAAACTTGTAAAAAGCTCATTGAGACACTTATAGCACTCATGTTGCATAAAACTTGGTTTAGAGTCCTAGAAACGCGTTGTTAGATGTTTCATAAGTTTATCAAGAGGATCATGTAGTACAAGATTCATCTCAAACTCAAGCTCAAGTCGATCCGGTTCATTATCAAGATGATCATAGAGAAGATACGGTTCAAGAGAATCAACAAGAAGGTGTAAATGAAGAAGTAGTGCAACATCCTCTTCGGAGAAGCACTAGAATCAAGCACCCCCCATCCAATTGGGTCAATACTCGAGTCTACTTCAACAATAAAGCCGTAGCACATCCAATTCAAGCTGTATGCAATATGGTATCCTTTCCTCAAGAGCATCAAGTCTTTATGGCTAGCATTGATGAGAATTGGATACCTAAGATGTATGAAGAAGCTATGGAACATGAAGTATGGGTTCAAGCCATAGACCAAGAAGACAAAGCCATGGAGCTTAATGACACTTGGTATGAGACCGACTTACCCAAAGGCAAGAGGACGGTTAGCTCTCGGTATGTCTTTACTATCAAGTACAAGAGTAACAGAGAGATAGAAAGACACAAGGCTCGGCTAGCTGCAAGGGGTTTTACTCAAACCTATGGTGAGGATTATCTTGAGACCTTTGCTCCGGTTGCTAAGCTTCACACGGTGAGAGTTATCTTTTCTATTGCCACAAACCTTGAATGGGATCTATGGCAAATGGATGTCAAGGTGAATTAGAGGATGAAGTGTACATGACTCCTCCTCCGGGTATCAAAGACAAGATCACTCCGGGTAAAGTGCTTAGATTGAAGAAGGCTATCTATGGTTTAAAGCAATCACCACGGGCTTGGTACCACAAGCTTAGTACCACTCTTCTCAACAAAGGATTCAAGAAATCCGAATCCGACCATACTCTCTTCACAAGCAAACGCCGAACGGGTATAGTAGTCATCCTCGTGTATGTTGATGATATCATCATCACCGGGGATGACAAGGTAAGGATTGAGGCTACCAAAGCTCATCTCAAATCTGTTTTTGACATTAAAGATCTCGGAGAGCTTAAGTACTTCCTTGGTATTGAAGTGTGTAGGTCTAAAGAAGGCCTATTCCTATCCCAAAGGAAGTATACTCTTGATTTACTTGTTGAAACAGGAAAGCTTGGAGCTAAACCCGCAAAGACACCCTTGGAGGAGAACTACAAAGATATCCGCAAGGGGAGCTTGAAGACAAGCCATATAAGGATCCAAAGCAATATAGGAGACTTGTTGGTAAGCTCATATACTTGACTATAACTCGGCCTGACATTTGTTTTGCCGTGAACCAGGTCTCACAACACATGCAATCACCGAAGAATCACCATTGGAACTTGGTGGATAGAGTGCTAAGGTATCTCAAAGGAGCTCCCGGACAAGGCATTTGGATGGGATGCAACAAGAACACGGAGATAATAGGCTATTGTGATGCGGATTGGGCTGGTGATAGAGGGGATAGAAGATCCACAACGGCTATTGTACTTTTATCGGAGGCAATCTTGTCACTTGGAAGAGCAAGAAGCAAAAGGTCGTCTCATGCTCCACAACCGAGTCCGAGTACCGAGCCATGAGGAAGTTGACTCAAGAGCTCATTTGGCTTAAAGGATTGGTCACAGATCTTGGTATTCAAGTCAATGGACCAATGACTATGCACGCCGACAACAAGTCCGCAATCAACTTAGCATCAAACTCCGTGTTTGATGAGAGGACAAAGCTCAATGAGGTAGATTGCCATAAAGTCCGAGAAGCAATAGTCAAGAGAATCATCCTTTCGTGTTTCACCAAGAGTGAAGACCAATTGGCGAGGCATTTTTACAAAGGCAGCAAGCACCAAGGTTTGTGAGTTCATCCACTCAAAGATGGGACTCACGAACCTCATCAAACAATGAGAAGACCCCTAACCGAAGAGACTAGTACTCTTTTCCCTTAGCAAGTTTTTATCCCAAGAGGTTTTACTTGCAAGGTTTTTAATGAGGCTAGTCACGAGGTCCCAAGTCTAGCCATTCCATTCGGCTAGACTTGAGGGGGAGTGTTGAGGATAAATTGTCAAGGATCAAGATACATCAAGAGAGGGAAAATATAGTTGAGGCGTGTAGTCGACTAATGTAGTTGAGTCATGTAGTCGACTACATCGCAAGACTAAAGAGCCGTTAGAGCTATGGACCAATGGAATCAAGAGAGGGAAAATATAGTTGAGGCGTGTAGTCGACTAATGTAGTTGAGTCATGTAGTCGACTACATCGCAAGACTAAAGAGCCGTTAGAGCTATGGACCAATGGACAAAGGAGTGTTCAAATTTGAATTCTAGCCGTTGGAGACTTCTCTTGTTGCTCTTTTCTTCATATACCTCTTGATAGACTCTTGTAAACTCTCTATGGAATTAATTCCTCATATACTTATCAATAAAGACTAAAACTTTTCCACAATGAGTCTCTTAATCTCTCTTAATCTCTCTTAATCTCTTCTTAATCCATTCTATACTTTCACAAATCATCACAAAGCTCATTGAGACACTTATAAGCAATCATGTTGCATGAAACTTAGTTTAGAGTCCTAGAAACCGCGTTGTTAGATGTTTCATAAGTTCGTAGAACTTGTACAAAGCTCATTGAGACACTTATAAGCACTCATGTTGCATGAAACTTGGTTTAGAGTACTAGAAACCGTGTTGTTAGATGTTTCATAATTTCGTCAAACTAGTACAAAGCTCATTGAGACACTTATAAGAAATCATGTTGCATGACACTTCGTTTAGAGTCTTAGAAACAGCATTTTAGATGTTTCATAAGTTCGTCAAACTTGTACAAAGCTCACTGAGATACTTATAAGCACTCATGTTGCATGACACTTCGTTTAGAGTCTTAGAAACCGGGTATTTAGATGTTTCATAAGTTCGTCAAACTTGTACAAAGCTCATTGAGACACTTATAAGCACTCATGTTGCATAAAACTTGGTTTAGAGTCCTAGAAACGCGTTGTTAGATATTTCATAAGTTCGTCAAACTTGTACAAAGCTTATTGAGACACTTATAAGCACTCATGTTGCATGAAACTTGGTTTAGAGTCTTAGAAACCGCGTTGTTAGATGTTTCATAAGTTCGTCAAACCAGTACAATGCTCATTGAGACACTTATAAGCACTCATGTTGGATGAAACTTCGTTTAGGGTCCTAGAAACCGCGTTGTTAGATGTTTCATAAGTTCGTCAAACTAGTACAAAGCTCATTGAGACACATATAAGCACTCATGCTGCATGAAACTTGGTTTAGAGTCCTAGAAACGCGTTGATAGATGTTTCATAAGTTCGTCAAACTTGTACAAAGCTCATTCAGACACTTATAAGAAGTCATGTTGTATGAAACTTGGTTAAGAGTCCTAGAACCCGCGTTGTTAGATGTTTCATATATTTGTCAAACTAGTCAAAAGCTCATTGAAACACTTATAAGCACTCATGTTGCATGAAACTTAGTTTAGAGTCCAAGAAACCGCGTTGTTAGATGTTTCATAAGTTCGTCAAACTACTACAAAGCTCATTGAGACACTTATAAGCACTCATGTTGCATGAAACTTGGTTTAGAGTCCTAGAAACCGCGTTGTTAGATGTTTCATAAGTTCGTAGAACTTGTACAAAGCTCATTGAAACACTTATAAGAACTCATGTTGCATGACACTTCGTTTAGACTCTTAGAAACTACGTTTTAGTTGTTTCATAAGTTCGTCAAACTTGTACAAAGCTCACTGAGACACTTATAAGAACTCATGTTGCATGAAACTTGGTTTAGAGTCCTAGAAACCGCGTTGTTAGATGTTTCATAAGTTCGTCGAACTAGTACAAAGCTTATTGAGACACTTATAAGCACTCATGTTGCATGAAACTTGTTTTAGAGTCCTAGAAACGAGTTGTTAGATGTTTCATAAGTTCGTCAAACTTTTACAAAGCTCATTGAGACACTTATAAGAACTCATGTTGCATGAAACTTGGTTTAGAGTCCTAGAAACGCGTTGTTAGATGTTTCATTAGTTCGTCAAACTTGTACAAAGCTCATTGAGACACTTATAAGAACTCATGTTGAAAGAAACTTGGTTTAGATTCCTAGAAACGCGATATTAGATGTTTCATTAGTTCGTCAAACTTGTACAAATCTCATTGAGACACTTATAAGAACTCATGTTGAAAGAAACTTGGTTTCGAGTCCTAGAAACACGTTTTTAGATGTTTCATAAGTTCGTCAAACTAGTACAAAGCTCATTGAGACAGTTATAAGCACTCATGTTGCATAAAACTTGGTTTAGAGTCCTAGAAACGCGTTGATAGATGTTTCATAAGTTCGTCAAACTTGTACGAAGCTCATTGAGACACTTATAAGCACTCATGTTGCATAAAACTTGGTTTAGAGTCCTAGCTGCCACATTGTTAGACGTTTCATAAGTTCGTCAAACTTGTACAAAGCTCATTGAGACACTTATAAGCAATCATGTTGCATGAAACTTAGTTTAGAGTCCTAGAAACCGCGTTGTTAGATGTTTCATAAGTTCGTAGAACTTGTACAAAGCTCATTGAGACACTTATAAGCACTCATGTTTCATGAAACTTGGTTTAGAGTACTAGAAACCGTGTTGTTAGATGTTTCATAAGTTCGTCAAACTAATACAAAGCTCATTGAGACACTTATAAGAAATCATGTTGCATGACACTTCGTTTAGAGTCTTAGAAACAACATTTTAGATGTTTCATAAGTTCGTCAAACTTGTACAAAGCTCACTGAGACACTTATAAACACTCATGTTGCATGACACTTTGTTTAGAGTCTTAGAAACCGGGTATTTAGATGTTTCATAAGTTCGTCAAACTTGTACAAAGCTCATTGAGACACTTATAAGCACTCATGTTGCATAAAACTTGGTTTAGAGTCCTAGAAACGCGTTGTTAGATATTTCATAAGTTCGTCAAACTTGTACAAAGCTTGTTGAGACACTTATAAGCACTCATGTTGAATGAAACTTGGTTTAGAGTCCTAGAAACCGCGTTGTAAGATGTTTCATAAGTTCGTCAAACTTGTACAAAGCTCATTGAGACACTTATAAGCACTCATGTTGCATGAAACTTGGTTTAGAGTCCAAGAAACGCGTTCTTAGATGTTTCATAAGTTCGTCAAACATATACAAAGCTCATTGAGACACTTAAAAGACTCATGTTTCATGAAACTTGGTTTAGAGTCCTAGCAACCACATTGTTAGACGTTTCATAAGTTCGTCAAACTTGTACAAAGCTCATTGAGACACTTATAAGCACTCATGTTGCATGAAACTTGGTTTAGCGTCTTAGAAACGCTTTGATAGATGTTTCATAAGTTCGTCAAACTAGTACAAAGCTCACTGAGACAATTATAAGCACTCATGTTGCATGAAACTTGGTTTAGAGTCCTAGAAATGAGTTGTTAGATGTTTCATAAGTTCGTCAAACTAGTACAAAGCTCTTTAAGACACTTATAAGCACTCATGTTGCATGAAACTTGGTTTAGAGTCCTAGAAACGAGTTGTTAGATGTTTCATAAGTTCGTCAAACTTGTACAAAGCTCATTGAGACACTTATAAGCACTCATGTTGCATAAAAATTGGTTTAGAGTCCTAGAAACGCGTTGTTAGATGTTTCATAAGTTCGTCAAACTTGTACAAAGCTCATTTAGACACTTATAAGCACTCATGTTGCGTTAAAAGTGATTTAGAGTCCTAGAAACCGCGTTGTTAGATGTTTCATAAGTTTTTCAAACTTGTACAAAGCTCATTGAGACACTTATAAACAATCATGTTGCATGAAACTTGGTTTAGAGTACTAGAAACCGTGTTGTAAGATGTTTCTTAAGTTCGTCAAACTAGTACAAAGCTCATTGAGACACTTATAAGAACTCAAGTTGCATGACACTTCGTTTAGAGTCTTAGAAACCGCGTTTTAGATGTTTCATAAGTTCGTCAAACTTGTACAAAGCTCACTGAGACACTTATAAGCACTCATGTTGCATGACACTTCGTTTAGAGTCTTAGAAACCGCGTTGTTAGATGTTTCATAAGTTCGTCAAACCTGTACAAAGCTCATTGAGACACTTATAAGCACTCATGTTGCATAAAACTTGGTTTAGAGTCCTAGAAACGCATTGTTAGATGTTTCATAAGTTCGTCAAACTTGTACAAAGCTCATTGAGACCCTTATAAGCACTCATGTTGAATAATACCTTGTTTAGAATCCTAGCAACCACATTGTTAGACGTTTCATAAGTTCGTCAAACTTGTACAAAGCTCATTGAGACACTTATAAGCACTCATGTTGCATGAAACTTAGTTTAGAGTCCTAGAAACCGCGTTGTTAGATGTTTCGTAAGTTCGTAGAACTTGTACAAAGCTCAGTGAGACACTTATAAGAACTCTTGTTACATGACACTTCGTTTAGAGTCTTAGAAACCGCGTGTTAGATGTTTCATAAGTTCGTCAAACTTGTACAAAGCTCATTGAGACACTTATAAGAACTCATGTTGCATGAAACTTAGTTTAGAGTCCTAGAAACGCGTTGTTAGATGTTTCATTATTTTATCAAACTTGTACAAAGCTCATTGAGACACTTATAAGAACTCATGTTGAAAGAAACTTGGTTTAGAGTCCTAGAAACCGCGTTTTTAGATGTTTCATTAGTTCGTCAAACTAGTACAAAGCTCATTGAGACACTTATAAGAACTCATGTTTAAAGAAACTTGGTTTAGAGTACTAGAAACCGCGTTGTAAGATGTTTCATAAGTTTGTCAAATTTCTACAAAGCTCATTGAGACACTTATAAGCACTCATGTTGCATGAAACTTGGTTTAGAGTACTAGAAACCGCGTTGTAAGATGTTTCATAAGTTCGTCAAACTAGTACAAAGCTCATTGAGACACTTATAAGAACTCAAGTTGCATGACACTTCGTTTAGAGTCTTCGAAACCGTGTTTTAGATGTTTCATAAGTTCGTCAAACTTGTACAAAGCTCAGTGAGACACTTATAAGCACTCATGTTGCATGACACTTCGTTTAGAGTCTTAGAAACCGCGTTGTTAGATGTTTCATAAGTTCGTCAAACTTATACAAAGCTCATTGAGACACTTATAAGCACTCATGTTGCATAAAACTTGGTTTAGAGTCCTAGAAACGCATTGTTAGATGTTTCATAAGTTCGTCAAACTTGTACAAAGCTCATTGAGACACTTATAAGCACTCATGTTGAATAAAACCTTGTTTAGAATCCTAGCAACCACATTGTTAGACGTTTCATAAGTTCGTCAAACTTGTACAAAGCTCATTGAGACACTTATAAGCACTCATGTTTCATGAAACTTGGTTTAGAGTACTAGAACCGCGTTGTAAGATGTTTCTTAAGTTCGTCAAACTAGTACAAAGCTCATTGAGACAGTTATAAGAACTCAAGTTGCATGACACTTCGTTTAGAGTCTTCGAAACCGTGTTTTAGATGTTTCATAAGTTCGTCAAACTTGTACAAAGCTCAGTGAAACACTTATAAGCACTCATGTTGCATGACACTTCGTTTAGAGTCTTATAAACCGCGTTGTTAGATATTTCATAAGTTCGTCAAACTTGTACAAAGCTCATTGAGACACTTATAAGCACTCATGTTGAATAAAACCTTGTTTAGAATCCTAGCAACCACATTGTTAGACGTTTCATAAGTTCGTCAAACTTGTACAAAGCTCATTGAGACATTTATAAGCACACATGTTGCATGAAACTTGGTTTAGAGTCCTAGAAAGCGCGTTGTTAGATGTTTCATAAGTTCGTAGAACTTGTACAAAGCTCATTGAGACACTTATAAGAACTCATGTTGCATGACACTTCGTTTAGAGTCTTAGAAACCGCGTTTTAGATGTTTCATAAATTCGTCAAACTTGTACAAAGCTCACTGAGACACTTATAAGCACTCATGTTGCATGAAACTTGGTTTAGAGTCCTAGAAACCGCGTTGTTAGATGATTCATAAGTTCGTAGAACTTGTACAAAGCTCATTGAAACACTTATAAGAACTCATGTTGCATGACACTTCGTTTAGAGTCTTAGAAACCGCGTTTTAGTTGTTTCATAAGTTCGTCAAACTTGTACAAAGCTCACTGAGACACTTATAATCACTCATGTTGCATGAAACTTGGTTTAGAGTCCTAGAAACCGCGTTGTTAGATGTTTCATAAGTTCGTCGAACTAGTACAAAGCTTATTGAGACACTTATAAGGACTCATGTTGCATGAAACTTGGTTTAGAGTCCTAGAAACGAGTTGTTAGATGTTTCATAAGTTCGTCAAACTTTTACAAAGCTCATTGAGACACTTATAAGCACTCATGTTGCATGAAACTTGGTTTAGAGTCCTAGAAACGCGTTGTTAGATGTTTCATTAGTTCGTCAAACTTGTACAAAGCTCATTGAGACACTTATAAGAACTCATGTTGAAAGAAACTTGGTTTAGAGTCCTAGAAACGCATTATTAGATGTTTCATTAGTTCGTCAAACTTGTACAAATCTCATTGAGACACTTATAAGAACTCATGTTGAAAGAAACTTGGTTTAGAGTCCTAGACACGCGTTTTTAGATGTTTCATAAGTTCGTGAAACTAGTACAAAGCTCATCGAGACACTTATAAGCACTCATGTTGCATAAAACTTGGTTTGGAGTCCTAGAAACGCGTTGTTAGATGTTTCATAAGTTCGTCAAACTTGTACGAAGCTCATTGAGACACTTATAAGCACTCATGTTGCATGAAACTTGGTTTAGAGTCCTAGAAACCGCGTTGTAAAATGTTTCATAAGTTCGTCGAACTTGTACAAAGGTCATTGAGACAATTATAAGCACTCTTGTTGCATGAAACTTGGTTTAGAGTCCTAGAAACGCGTTGTTAGATGTTTCATAAGTTCGTCAAACTTCTACAAAGCTCATTGAGATACTTATAAACACTCATGTTGCATGAAACTTGGTTTAGAGTACTAGAAACCGCGTTGTAAGATGTTTCATACGTTCGTCAAACTAGTACAAAGCTCATTGAGACACTTATAAGAACTCAAGTTGCATGACACTTCGTTTAGAGTCTTAGAAACCGCGTTTTAGATGTTTCATAAGTTCGTCAAACTTGTACAAAGCTCACTGAGACACTTATAAGCACTCATGTTGCATGACACTTCGTTTAGAGTCATAGAAACCGCGTTGTTAGATGTTTCATAAGTTCGTCAAACTTGTACAAATCTCATTGAGACGCTTATAAGCACTCATGTTGCATGAAACTTTGTTTAGAGTCCTAGAAATGCGTTGTTAGATGTTTCATAAGTTTGTCAAACTTGTACAAAGCTCATTGAGACACTTATAAGCACTCGAGGTTGCATGAAACTTGGTTTAGAGTCCTAGAAACCGTGTTGTTAGATGTTTCATAAGTTCGTCAAACTAGTACAAAGCTCATTGAAACACTTAGAAGCACTCATGTTGTATGAAACTTGGTTTAGAGTCCTAGAAAAGCGTTGTTAGATGTTTCATAAGTTCGTCAAACTTGTACAAAGCTCATTGAGACACTTATAAGCACTCATGTTGTATTAAACTTGGTTTAGAGTCCTAGAAACGCATTGTTAAATGTTTCATAAGTTCGTTAAACTAGTACAAAGCTCATTGAGACACTTATAAGCACTCATGTTGAACGAAACTTGGTTTAGAGTCCTAGAAACGCGTTGTTAGATGTTTCATAAGTTCGTAAAACTTGTACAAAGCTCATTTAGACACTTATAAGCATTCATGTTGCATGAAACTTGGTTTAGAGTCCTAGAAACGCGTTGTTCGATGTTTCATAAGTTCGTCAAACTAATACAAAGCTCATTGAGACACTTATAAGCACTCATGTTGCATGAAACTTAGTTTAGAGTCCTAGAAACGTGTTGTTAGATGTTTCATAAGTTCGTCAAACTAGTACAAAGCTCATTGAGACACTTATAAGCACTCATGTTGAACGAAAGTTGGTTTAGAGTCATAGAAACGCGTTGTTAGATGTTTTATAAGTTCGTCAAACTTGTACAAAGCTCATTTAGACACTTATAAGCACTCATGTTGCATGAAACTTGGTTTAGAGTCCTAGAAACCGTGTTGTTAGATGTTTCATAAGTTTTTCAAACTTGTACAAACCTCATTGAGACACTTATAAGCACTCATGTTGCATGAAACTTGGTTTAGAGTCTTAGAAATCGCGTTGTTAGATGTTTCATAAGTTCGTCAAACCAGTACAAAGCTCATTGAGACATTTATAAGCACTCATGTTGCATGAAACTTGGTGTAGAGTCCTAGAAACACGTTGTTAGATGTTTCATAAGTTCATCAAACTTGTACAAAGCTCATTGAGACACTTATAAGCACTCATGTTGCATGAAACTTGGTTTAGAGTCCTAGAAACGCGTTGTTAGATGTTTCATAAGTTCGTCAAACTAGTACAACGCTCATTGAGACACATATAAGCACTCATGTTGCATGAAACTTTATTTAGAGTCCTAGAAACGCGTTGTTAGATGTTTCATAAGTTCGTCAAACTTGTACAAAGCTCATTGAGACACTTATAAGCACTCATGTTGTATGAAACTTGGTTTAGAGTCCTAGAACCCGCGTTGTTAGATGTTTCATATATTCGTCAAACTAGTCAAAAGCTCATTGAGACACTTATAAGCACTCATGTTTCGTGAAACTTAGTTTAGAGTCCTAGAAACCGCGTTGTTAGATGTTTCATAAGTTCGTCAAACTTGTACAAAGCTCATTGAGACACTTATAAGCACTCATGTTGCATGAAACTTGGTTTAGAGTCCTAGAAACGCGTTGTTAGATGTTTCATAAGTTCGTCAAACAAGTACAAAGTTCATCGAGACACTTATAAGAATTCAAGTATCATGAAACTTGGTTTAGAGTCCTAGAAACGTGTTGTTAGATGTTTCATAAGTTCGTCAAACTAGTACAACGCTCATTGAGACACATATTGTTGAAAAGAGACCAAGGCTTTGCCCGGACACACTTGTCCACCAAAGCAACAAAGGCAAAGACACAAGCTCTCTTTGGTTACCGTTACAAGAGGACAAGAGAAACAAAGGAAGGATCTAGAAGCCAAGTTACCGTTACACAAAAGAGCCGTTGGGCGTGTGGAGTTCACGCCGTCCGTACCGTCACGGGTGGCTCTAAGGACGCGCGTCTAACCGAGGAGAAAGCGACGTTTGGCGCATTGAACCGAGATAGATGTGGACGGTTTTAGCATCTTCACATGATGCTATTTTTGATGCTATTCCTTTGTATATTTATCCTATTGTAACGACACAAAACAATTTAATCTAATATACTCTTTTCGGATTAAACCTCTTCTCTCTCTATTCTCTCTCTATTGTTCTTGAAGTTCTTCATGGAACTCAAGAACACAATCTTCTAAACTCCACTTTAATCTCACTAAAATTAACACATATAAGCACTCATGTTGCATGAAACTTGATTTAGAGTCCTAGAAACGCGTTGTTAGATGTTTCATAAGTTCGTCAAACTTGTACAAAGCTCATTGAGACACTTATAAGCACTCATGTTGTATGAAACTTGGTTTAGAGTCCTAGAACCCGCGTTGTTAGATGTTTCATATATTCGTCAAACTAGTCAAAAGATCATTGAGACACTTATAAGCACTCATGTTGCGTGAAACTTAGTTTAGAGTCGTAGAAACCGTGTTGTTAGATGTTTCATAAGTTCGTCAAACTTGTACAAATCTCATTGAGACACTTATAAGCACTCATGTTGCATGAAACTTAGTTTAGAGTCTTAGAAACCGCGTTGTTAGATGTTTCATAAGTTCTTCAAATTAGTACAAAGCTCATTGATACACATATAAGCACTCATGTTGCATGAAACTTGGTTTAGAGTCCTAGAAACGCGTTGTTAGATGTTTCATAAGTTCGTCAAACTAGTACAAAGCTCATTGAGACACTTATAAGCACTCATGTTGCATGAAACTTGGTTTAGAGTCCTAGAAACGCTTTGTTAGATGTTTAATAAGTTCGTCAAACTTGTACAAAGCTCATTGAGACGCTTATAAGCACTCATGTTGCATGAAACTTTGTTTAGAGTCCAAGAAATGCGTTGTTAGATGTTTCATAAGTTTGTCAAACTTGTACAAAGCTCATTGAGACACTTATAAGCACTCATGTTGCATGAAACTTGGTTTAGAGTCCTAGAAACCTTGTTGTTAGATGTTTCATAAGTTCGTCAAACTAGTACAAAGCTCATTGAAACACTTATAAGCACTCATGTTGTATGAAACTTGGTTTAGAGTCCTAGAAAAGCGTTGTTAGATGTTTCATAAGTTCGTCAAACTTGTACAAAGATCATTGAGACACTTATAAGCACTCATGTTGTATTAAACTTGGTTTAGAGTCCTAGAAACGCATTGTTAAATGTTTCATAAGTTCGTCAAACTAGTACAAAGCTCATGGAGACACTTATAAGCACTCATGTTGAACGAAACTTGGTTTAGAGTCCTAGAAATGCGTTGTTAGATGTTTCATAAGTTCGTCAAACTTGTACAAAGCTCATTTAGACACTTATAAGCATTCATGTTGCATGAAACTTGGTTTAGAGTCCTAGAAACGCGTTGTTCGATGTTTCATAAGTTCGTCAAACAAGTACAAAGCTCATTGAGACACTTATAAGCACTCATGTTGCATGAAACTTGGTTTAGAGTCCTAGAAACGTGTTGTTAGATGTTTCATAAGTTCGTCAAACTAGTACAAAGCTCATTGAGACACTTATTAGCACTCATGTTGAACGAAACTTGGTTTAGAGTCCTAGAAACCGCGTTGTTAGATGTTTCATAAGTTCGTCAAACTTGTACAAAGCTCATTTAGACACTTATAAGCACTCATGTTGCGTGAAACTTGATTTAGAGTCCTAGAAACCGCGTTGTTAGATGTTTCATAAGTTTTTCAAACTTGTACAAAGCTCATTGAGACACTTATAAGCACTCATGTTGCATGAAACTTGGTTTAGAGTCCTAGAAAGCTGCGTTGTTAGATGTTTCATAATTTCGTCAAACTAGTACAAAGCTCATTGAGACATATATAAGCACTCATGTTGCATGAATCTTGGTTTAGATTCCTAGAAACCGCGTTGTTAGTTGTTTCATATGTTTGTCAAACTTGTACAAAGCTCATTGAGACACTTATAAGCACTCAGGTTGCATGAAACTTGGTTTAGAGTCCTAGAAACGCGTTGTTAGACGTTTCATATATAAGTTCGTTAAACTAGTACAAAGCTCATTGAGACACTTATATGCCCTCATGTTGCATGAAACTTGGTTTAGAGTCCTAGAAACGAGTTGTTAGACGTTTCATAAGTTCGTAAAACTTGTACAAAGCTCATTGAGACAGTTATAAGCACTCATGTTGAATCAAACTTGGTTTAGAGTCCTAGAAACGCGTTGTTAGATGTTTCATAAGTTCGTCAAACTAGTACAAAGCTCATTGAGACACTTATAAGCACTCATGTTGTATGAAACTTGGTTTAGCGTCCTAGAAATGCATTGTTAAATGTTTCATAAGTTTGTCAAACTAGTACAAAGCTCATTGAGACAATTATAAGCACTCATGTTGCATGAAACTTGGTTTAGAGTCCTAGAAACGCGTTGTTAGATATTTCATAAGTTTTTCAAACTTGTACAAAGCTCATTGAGAGACTTATAAGCATTCATGTTGTATGAAACTTGGTTTAGAGTCCTAGAACACGCGTTGTTAGATGTTTCATATGTTCGTCAAACTAGTCAAAAGCTCATTGAGACACTTATAAGCACTCATGTTGCATGAAACTTAGTTTAGAGTCCTAGAAACCGCGTTGTTAGATGTTTCATAAGTTCGTCAAACTAGTACAAAGCTCATTGAGACACTTATAAGCACTCATGTTGCATGAAACTTGGTTTAGAGTCCTAGAAACGCATTGTTAGATGTTGCATAAGTTCGTCAAACTTGTGCAAAGCTCATTGAGACAATTATAAGCACTTATGTTGCATGAAACTTGGTTTAGAGTCCTAGAAACGCGTTGTTAGATGTTTCATAAGTTCGTCAAACTTGTACAAAGATCATTGAGACACTTATAAGCACTCATGTTGTATTAAACTTGGTTTAGAGTCCTAGAAACGCATTGTTAAATGTTTCATAAGTTCGTCAAACTAGTACAAAGCTCATGGAGACACTTATAAGCACTCATGTTGAACGAAACTTGGTTTAGAGTCCTAGAAACGCGTTGTTAGATGTTTCATAAGTTCGTCAAACTTGTACAAAGCTCATTTAGACACTTATAAGCATTCATGTTGCATGAAACTTGGTTTAGAGTCCTAGAAACGCGTTGTTCGATGTTTCATAAGTTCGTCAAACAAGTACAAAGCTCATTGAGACACTTATAAGCACTCATGTTGCATGAAACTTGGTTTAGAGTCCTAGAAACGTGTTGTTAGATGTTTCATAAGTTCGTCAAACTAGTACAAAGCTCATTGAGACACTTATTAGCACTCATGTTGAACGAAACTTGGTTTAGAGTCCTAGAAACCGCGTTGTTAGATGTTTCATATTAGAGTTAAATTGTCCCACATTGAAAGTTGGTGGATCCTTTGCTTAGTATATAAGTGTGAGGCAATCCTCCACTCTTGAGCTAGCTTTTGGGTGTGAGTTGTTGAGACTAATGGTAACCCATAAGGGCATTATGTCAAAACATATGAAGATGACAAGATGTGGAGTATCGACCAAAGGTATCGGTCAAGAATGTGACCGATACAAAGTGGCGAGACCTATATCGGTAAGGTGTACCGGTCTAGAGTAACCGATACAAGATGAAGTCGATATGGCTAAGAGAAAGACTTGTATCGGTCAAGTATATCGGCCACACTTGGCCGATACATTCAAACTGCGTTCTCCCAACGGTCGGATCCGGCTCATATCGGTCGGATCATATCGGCCACACTTGGCCGATACATTTGAACAAATATAGCCGTTACACACTCTCTCTTATCTCTAAACGGCTATATGCCATTGTAATCTCTATATAAGCTGTGCAAGCTCTATTGTAAACATTAAGGAGGTTTTATCCTCTCTTCCAAATACTAATTACTTGTTCTTATTCTCTCTAATACACCTAAACTTCCCACAATACTCTCTATACACATCTATTCTCTCAAGAACACTCAAGATCCGATACTCTCAATCTCTCGGTGAATCTTCCTCATCCACTCCGAGCTTCACAAGCTCTCCGTATTCTTCGAATTCCAACATGGTATCAGAGCATTTATGCTCCTCTCCTTAGTTTATTTCCGCATAGATTAGTTTGAAATAGATCTAGGAGGTTAAGAGAACCAAGATTTGCCTTTTTTTATGGGTAAAATCTTGTTGAAACCTTGTTTAATCTCTTGAAAGGAAGTGAACCACGGATTGAATCCACTCTTATGAGTATGGTGAACGTGTTGAATCCGCAGTCCTTCATAAGATCTATGCTTTTATGTCTTGTTTAGATCCATAGATTTCAAAGGTAAGAGGAACAAGATCGGCTTGTGAATAAGCACTTAAGGTCTTGATTCAATCTTAAACCTTTAGGAAGTGAACCTTGTTTCTCTTTACTCTTGTGGGATAAAGAGAACTTGATGAATCCAAATCCTTCTCAAGAACACATGAATCAAACCTTTTTCATAAAGATTGGATCTTTATAGATCTAATCTCATGATAATCTTATGGTTATGATTATGTTGTCTCTTTAAAAGTCTATGGATGGCCGAAAGTTATAGATAGAGAACCATGGATTCCTCACTCTTATGAGTATAAAGGGACCATGATGAATCCAAGTATCATTTAACTTAGGCATTAGGCAAGGACCAAGATATCAAAGCTCAAAGCTTGAATCTTGAGAGCTAAAAGGGTAAGTGAACCTTGTTGTTGTTCTTATAAGGCAAAACAACTTGATGAATCCCAAGACCCTTCCTTTATCTTCGGCTATGATCAAGACAACAAGACAATGAATGAATAAATTGTTCAAAACTTGTTGCTTAGAAGCCTAAAAGAGAGTGAACCTTGCTCAACTAGCTTTCATAAGCTTGATTGAGTTGTTGAATCCAATTCTCTTCCTTTATTTACATATATGAGCATGTATTTGTTGTTTTTCATGTTTAAAAGCTTTGACAATGAAGAGATTACAATCTCCAAGTCAATACATGTTCTTGGCCGAATTTCAAAAATTCTCTTGGATAATGAAAGATAAGATAATGGTGGTTTGTGATTCACAAAAGAGAAATAAAGGTGTTAGTAGTTGTCTCATTAGATAACTAGTGAATGATCTCCTTAGAGACATTGAATCCAAGGATCTTTAGATCACTAAGGGTTCGGCTAATAACTCTATATCCTTTATCTCTCTTACATCCCATTATCAAATCCGAGTCCTTCTTGAGTTCATCCTAATAAATGTCTTACTACATTCTTATGGATTGGTAGTTTTCATGGACATCTCTTTAATGAATTCATCTATACAAAGTACTAATCATCGGCTCTTAATGGGTCTAAATGATTAGATACTTAGTGTCTTCAAAGAGATCATAGATACAAGACTTTCATAAGTCCTTGGTTTAGCTATAAGGTCTCGGTTTTCTTAAACAATGAGTGGTGAACCAAGATCCGCTTGTGAATAAGCATTTAAGATCTTGTTGAATCCAAACTCTTTTGTCTTAGAGGGTAGAGAGCCAAGAATCATTGGGTGTTTAAGCACTCATGATATTGTTGAATCCAATTATTAAGACTAATGTTAACCTACAAAGGCATTAGATCAAGATACATCAAAGAAGGGAAAAGTGTAGTTGAGGCGTGTAGTCGGCTAATATAGTTGAGTCATGTAGTCGACTACATCACAAGACTAAAGAGCCGTTAGAGCTATGGACCAATGGAATCAAGAGAGGGAAAATATAGTTGAGGCGTGTAGTCGACTAATGTAGTTGAGTCATGTAGTCGACTAATGTAGTTGAGTCATGTAGTCGACTACATCGCAAGACTAAAGAGCCGTTAGAGAATTCAAATTTGAATTCTAGCCGTTGGAGACTTCTCTTGTTGTATCTTTTCTTTATATAAGTGTGATAAACTCTTGTAAAACCTTCAAGGAGGTGGTTCCTCTCTTCTCAATACACAAAATATTCTCTCTATTCTCTCTAATCTTAATCTCTAATCTAAACACAATACACTCTCTTTATACACTCAAGAACCAAGCAACCTTGCTTCGCTTCTATACACTCAAGATCCGAGCCTAACCAACTCGGATCTATACACTAATCTCTCCGAAATCCAACATGGTATCAGAGCATAAGCTCTTGATGACCTAGGTAAGTTGCTTCCGCTAATCTTCAACCTCTTTCTTTCTTATTTCTTGCTTATAAACACAAAGATCTAGAGGAGGAAAAGAATGACCAAGATCCGAGTGGTTAAAACCCTTAAGATCTTGGTGAATCAATGCTCCTCTTAGGAAGAGAACCATGATTCTTTGTCTCTTAATGAGTGAAGATACATGTTGAATCCAAGTTCCTTTCAAGAACAATCCAATCAAAACCGAATCATAGTGAGCATAGATTGAAAATCTAGCTACATGATGTTTTTGGTTGAGTTGTTCTTTAAGATCTTTGTTTAGGCCGAAAGTTGTGGATGAGAACCATTGTTTCCTTACTCTTATGAGTTTAAAAGGAACCTTGATGAATCCAAAATCCATCTAACTTAGGCATTAGGCAATGACCAAGTATTCAAAGCATAAAGCTTGAAACTTGTGAGCTAAAGAGTGAGAGAACCATGCTCATTGATTCTTTAAGAACAATGCCTTGTTGAATCCGAAACTCTATGCTTTTCTTAAGATACAAAGATAAAAGGATGAGATCCATGATTCGCCATGAGCGGTAAGTGTTGTATCCAAATCCGAAGGTAATTACTTCATCTTTGTAAGGCCGAAAGCAAGAGGATGAGAACCATGGTCTCCCCACTCTTATGAGTCCAAGGGAACCTTGATGAATCCAAATCCGACTATGCTAAGGCATTAAGCGATGAACAAGAACCTCAAAGCTCAAAGCTTGAGACTTGTGAGCTAAAGGTATGAGAACCTTTCTTGTGTATCTTATGAGAATACAAGATAGTTGAATCCATAACCCCCTGTTTATTTTGAAAAGTTCATGAGCATGTAATTTCAAATGTTTTAGTATGTGCTCATGTGTGTCCGAATTTTAAACACTCCAAGACTCAGTCGTCATGTAGTCATGTGACATAGTCGACTACATGACTCAACTATTAAGTCTTGAAAGATCTAGGATACAAGGTCCACTTATGTCTTTGTCTAAGACCAAATCACTAGTCCTTGTTTGGTGAAGTGATTTGAATCTTGGTGAAAGACAAAGTGATTTTAAAACCTTGGTTAATCCCAAAAGATCTTCGGTTTTTATCAAAAGAGTAGGAACCAAAGACCCGCTTGTGACTAAGCAATTAAGGTCTTATGGAATCCGATACTCTCTTAGAGGGAAGAGAACCAAGCCTCCAAAAGTGTTAATAAAACACCGAGAGCTTGATGAATCCTTCATAACCTCGGCTAACATGAATCTATAAAGAGATCCATGACCACTTAAAAGGTGATACTTTAAAGGGTCATGATGAATCCATCTTTAGACTTATGGGGAAATGATTCACTACATTAACATCTATATAAGGTGAAGGTGGAATGATGATCTATGCTTGTTGTCATAAACCGCCTATGTGCACTTAAGTTTATGATACAAGATGAGTAACTAAGCTATGAAAGCTATCAAGTTACAATGAATCTTGTTGGTGTGTTTTAAGATCATGGTCCGCCATTGTGCACTAAAGACCATGGTCCCTTGTTGCTAACTTGAATCTATGTGTAGGTAAAGAAGCAAACAAGAGAATTTCTCATAAGGGAAGTCATAAACTCAATCATAGACTAACCAAATAAAGGTGCTCTAAGAGTGTAATGACTCTCCCATATGACCATCTACTCAAGGACTTAACCGAAAAAGGCCATTTCTAAACCCTCTTTACTCCCTTATTTATATTATTAGATACTTGTCTAAGTGTTCATGTGTGCTTGAAATTGTTATATGCCTTAGATCACTTAGAATTTTTTTTTGTCAATTTCAAAACTATAAGACCGAAACTTGAACTTGTTAAGGTGCATACTATACTCGGGTTTAATCAAAAGACATAGGAAACATCTTGAACTATTGTCTTAAACTCTTCCTTGCATTCTTGCTTGTACTTGTGAATGGTTAATCAATAGTTTGTAAATTGTTAAAGGTTATTATCTTGTGCCGGTTAGTCATGAAATTTAAATCAATTTTTGTCTTTGGTATGATGTAGGATCATCATGTCTAAGGATTGAAAGAGATCATCATGAAAACCCCTAAGCATAAAGAAGTAACAAAGAAGTGCTAAAGAGAAAAGAAGTAAAGAGAAGAATGAAAGAAGCCATGAATGGTGTCCGAAGGAAAAGATGAGAAACCTTTCTCATGAAGCTTGTGAAGAACAAAGCCGAGAAAGGGAAATAGTTCATACCTTCCATCTTAATCATGAAGGGGGGGAGAAGAAGTGTTAAATCACACAACTCTTCATGATCACATGGAAGCCAATCACCGCAGCCACCAAACTTAGGCAAAGCATGTCAACCATGAATGCAAAAGCCTCCTCATTCACTCTCGGCCAAATCTTCTACAAGAGCAAGCCGATCCATCTTATCATCAATATTTGGTCAAGATCTAGCAAGTCAAAGACCTCCACTCAACCACCAACTAACTCGGCCAAAGTATCAAGAAGGACTAAGCCGCCACTACCACCAATCCGGCTAAGTATTGACTAAAGTACCAAGAAGGACGAAGTCAATACAAAGCTCTCACTCTCGGCTAAAGTACCAAGAAGGACGAAGCCTCCACAATCAACCAATCCATCTCGGCTTAAGTACCAACAAGATACAAGGCCAAAGTCTCATTGAAGCAAAGAAGAACCGCAACTAGCTAAAGACACTTGAAGGAAGATCATAACTTGCTCAAGGAGTCTAAGAGCCTCCATCAATCACTCGGTCAAGCCTCTACAAAGAAGCAAGACAAATCCTTCCATACCATCAACACTAGGCTCGGTCAAGTTCCTAGCAACGACAAAACCGAGCCATCCATGTTCTAGAAAGAGACCGATAATCAACCATGATCAATCGGCTCTCACCATTCTCGGCCTAGCAACTATCAAGTGCAAAGCCAAATACTTGTTACTCGGCCTAAGCATCTACCAAGAGCTAAGCCAAAAGACTCCAAACCAACCTTGTTCCAATTGCACAAAGGACAAAGCCGCAAGACCTCATGAAGAAGTCAAAGGGCCCAAGCCAAATGCAACTACAAGGGATCATCAATCTATCATACCCCTACGAACTAAAGGCTGTCCCTAAACCCTCTCTTTAACATACTTAATAGGAATCATTAGACTAAAGCTAAACCTCATTATCTTGTTTAAGTCTATGGTCAATCACTTGCTAAAAGGAATTGCTTAAATCAATGTTCTAAATTGACTTTAGATTAAGCTTATCCTTTATGTATCCAATTGTCTTTACTAAGTCTAAATTTCCTGGGATCTTTGAAGGTTCAAAGGAGTGATAGACCAAAGGCAAGAAGGAAGTCTCAAAGAAGAAACAAAGAGAAGGAAAGGGAGTCATCATGTTCGGCTCAAGTCTCACATTGAAGCTTGTGAAGAACAAAGCCGTGAAGACCAACTCAGAGAAATGAAGACCAAGAAGGTCTCATGTCAACAAGGGAGAAGCGTCACTTCCAAAATCAAAGAACGCATCCAAGATCCTAACAACAAACCGAGAAGATCAAAGAAGCTTGTTGAAAGGAGATCATAGAACCCTTTAAGAAGAAACGACAAAGTCAAGAAGATCAAACCGGTTCTATCTTAAGGGGGAGTTTCGGCCAAGTCAAGAAGATCAAGGCCAAGATTAAGAAGACCCCTATTGCAAAGACTTACACTCTTTTTCCCTTAGTAATGCTTTTATCCCAAGTGGTTTTGCTTACTAAGGGTTTTAATGAGGTTTGTTTAGCAATGTCCAATCTTAGCCATTTCATTGGGCTAAGCTTGAGGGGGAGTATTAAGACTAATGTTAACCTACAAAGGCATTAGATCAAGATACATCAAAGAAGGGAAAAGTGTAGTTGAGGCGTGTAGTCGGCTAATATAGTTGAGTCATGTAGTCGACTACATCACAAGACTAAAGAGCCGTTAGAGCTATGGACCAATGGAATCAAGAGAGGGAAAATATAGTTGAGGCGTGTAGTCGACTAATGTAGTTGAGTCATGTAGTCGACTAATGTAGTTGAGTCATGTAGTCGACTACATCGCAAGACTAAAGAGCCGTTAGAGAATTCAAATTTGAATTCTAGCCGTTGGAGACTTCTCTTGTTGTATCTTTTCTTTATATAAGTGTGATAAACTCTTGTAAAACCTTCAAGGAGGTGGTTCCTCTCTTCTCAATACACAAAATATTCTCTCTATTCTCTCTAATCTTAATCTCTAATCTAAACACAATACACTCTCTTTATACACTCAAGAACCAAGCAACCTTGCTTCGCTTCTATACACTCAAGATCCGAGCCTAACCAACTCGGATCTATACACTAATCTCTCCGAAATCCAACACCAATAACCCTCGGTTAACATATCATTGGTGATATGGAGAAATGATTCATGAACATGACTCTTGTAGATCCAAATTAGGATAAGTTTGGCATGATGATCTAGATAATAAGATCATTGACCGCCTTTTGTGCACTTAAGTCAATGATCCGAGAGAAGTGACTTGCTATATAAGCGTTTCAAAAGTCACAATGATCCTCGGTTTGTTTTTGATCATGGTCTAGTTTAAGCTTTAAAGACCATGATTCTCTCTTAAAGTCACTATGGCAAGGCGCCATAGAAAGACTCTTGTTGCTAAACCATGAAAACCTTTTGTAGGTACTAACAAATGGATAAACATGTAAGAGCAATTCATAAGGGAAAGTCACAAACTCAACATAGACTAGCCTTAATGGGCGCTCTATGAGTAGAATGACGATCCCACATGACCATCAACTCAAGGAACCAAACCGAAAAAGGGCCAATTCTAAACTCTTTACTCTCTATAATTGCATTGATAGATACTTGCTTAAGTGATCATTAGAGCTTCATTGAATTATTAGCCTTGATTGCTTAATGGATATAGAATTTGCAAATTATGAAAACTTGAACTTGACTTGTGTTAAGATGCAATACCATACTCGGGTTTAGCTAAATGTCTTAGGGAATATATTGAACTAAGTCTTAAACCCTCCTTTGTCTTCTTGCATTATGCTTGTGATTGTTGTTAAGTAATTTGCAAATCTGATTATGTTACTAATTACATGCCGGCTATCATGAGATTGATGTCAATTTTGTATTTGTTATGGTGTAGGATCACCATCTCTAAAGACTAAAATAGATTCTCAATGAGAAAACCCTAAGCATGAAGAGGTAACTAAGAGGTGTAAAAGAAGAATAGAAGGCCAAAGGAAGGTTTCCAAAGAGAAGATGAGAACCCTTTCTCACC
Organism: Cochlearia excelsa; assembly: GCA_963556525.1. NCBI lineage: Eukaryota > Viridiplantae > Streptophyta > Magnoliopsida > Brassicales > Brassicaceae > Cochlearia > Cochlearia excelsa. The sequence goes on along the minus strand of OY748327.1, from coordinate 27,483,365 downwards.
AAGCTTGTGAAGAACAAAGCCGAGAAAGGAGGAGAGTTCATAGACTTCCATCTTAATCATGAAGGGGGAGAAGAAGTGATCATCACACATCTCATCATGATCAAATGGAAGCCAATCCACCATTATCATTTCATCATTCTCCGGTTAAAGCATCTTTCAAGGCGCCAAACCAATTCATTATCGGTCTAAAGCCTACTAGCAAAAGGAAAAAGGCCGATCCATCTTATCATCATCCCTTGGTCAAGATCTAGCAAGTCAAAGACCTCCATTCAACCACCAACAAACCCGGCCAAAGTATCAAGAAGGACTAAGCCGCCACTACCACCAATCCGGCTAAGTATTGACTAAAGTACCAAGAAGGACGAAGTCAATACAAAGCTCTCACTCTCGGCTAAAGTACCAAGAAGGACGAAGCCTCCACAATCAACAAATCCATCCCGGCTTAAGTACCAACAAGATACAAGGCCAAAGTCACTTTGGAGCAAAGAAGAACCATTTTTTGGCTAAATACAGTTGGAGAATGCTAAAGTGTCCCAAGATGTAAAGAGCTCTCATCAATCATTCGGCCAAACCTCTACAAGAAGCAAGACCATCATCATCATCATTATTGTGTGGCTCGGCTATGTCTCTAGCAATGACAAGAATGAACCACTCCATCCACCATCTATACTCGGCCAAACATCTATCAAGGAGTAAAGCCGAGTTAAGTCACCATCACATTCATTTGGTCAAGCTCTTTTCAAAGGAGCAAAGACCAAACCAATCTCCCATAAAGTCTCGGCCAAAGTATCCACAAGGAGCTAAGCCGAAGCACTTCATCAACCGTGTTCCAATTGCACAAAGGACGAAGCCATAAGACCTCATGAAGAAGTCAAAGAGCTCAATCAAAGTGCAACTACAAGAGATCATCAATCTATCATACCACTACGAACAAAAGGCTGTCCCTTAACACTCTCTCTTTATTATGATCCGTATTCTCATAAGAACTAGAGCCGCATCACATAATCTTGCTTAGTTCTTGGTAAATCTAATCATTGCCCTTGTTAAAAGTTGTTTAGTCTATTAGGCCTAAATAAAATCATTTGAAATTTGTTAAAGAACTTAGGTTTAAATAACAAAATTACTCATTGGTTTATTAGTTGCATCTAGACTTAAGCTTCTTATGTGCATTTCTATCTAAGCGTATCAAGTTAACCCTTTCACTAAGCTTTACACCTTTCTTGAATCCTTTGAAGGTTAAAAGAAGTGAGAGCCAAGTGATCATTCTCGGTTGCTTGAATGACAAGAAGAATGCCATCAAGGAGAAATCAAGAGAAGAAAGGAGGAAGCCATGAGTGTTCGGTCAAAATCCACACCCAAGCTTGTGAAGAACAAAGCCGTGGAAAGGAATCAAATCAAAGTCTCACACCAAAGTTTGTGAAGAACAAACCGTGAAGACCAAATCAAGTATCCAAAGAACCCTCATTGAAGAACACGGCAAAGTCAAGAAGATCAAACCGGTTCTATCTTAAGGGGGAGTTTCGGCCAAGTCAAGAAGATAAAGGCCAAGATTAAGAAGACCCCTATTGCAAAGACTTACACTCTTTTTCCCCTTAGTAATGCTTTTATCCCAAGTGGTTTTGCTTACTAAGGGTTTTAATGAGGTTTGTCTAAGCGATTTCCAATCTTAGCCATTTCATTAGGCTAAGCTTGAGGGGGAGTGTTGAGACTAATGGTAACCCATAAGGGCATTATGTCAAAACATATGAAGATGACAAGATGTGGAGTATCGACCAAAGGTATCGGTCAAGAATGTGACCGATACAAAGTGGCGAGACCTATATCGGTAAGGTGTACCGGTCTAGAGTAACCGATACAAGATGAAGTCGATATGGCTAAGAGAAAGACTTGTATCGGTCAAGTATATCGGCCACACTTGGCCGATACATTCAAACTGCGTTCTCTCAACGGTCGGATCCGGCTCATATCGGTCGGATCATATCGGCCACACTTGGCCGATACATTTGAACAAATATAGCCGTTACACACTCTCTCTTATCTCTAAACGGCTATATGCCATTGTAATCTCTATATAAGCTGTGCAAGCTCTATTGTAAACATTAAGGAGGTTTTATCCTCTCTTCCAAATACTAATTACTTGTTCTTATTCTCTCTAATACACCTAAACTTCCCACAATACTCTCTATACACATCTATTCTCTCAAGAACACTCAAGATCCGATACTCTCAATCTCTCGGTGAATCTTCCTCATCCACTCCGAGCTTCACAAGCTCTCCGTATTCTTCGAATTCCAACATGAGTTAGGCCCAATATCTTCTAATATGGTATCAGAGCGAAGCTCTTGAGACCCATAGGTAAGTCGCTTCCGCTATTCTCCTCTCTTTAATTGGCTTATAAACACAAGGATCTAGGGGAGAAGAGGAATGACCAAGATCCGCTTGATTAGAGCACTAAGATCTTGGTGAATCAATTCTCCTCTTAGGAAGTGAACCATGATCTCTTTGTCTCTTAATGAGTAAAGAGACATGTTGAATCCAAGCTCCTTTCAAGAACAATTCAATCAAAACCGAATCATAGTGAGCATAAATCAATGGATTTAGCTCCATGATGTTTTTGGTTGAGTTGTTCTTAAAGATCCTTGTTAGGCCGAAAGTTAGTGGATGAGAATCATTGTTCCCTCACTCTTATGAGTTCAAAAGGGACATTGATGAATCCAAATAGCCTAGGCATATAAGCAATGAACAAGTATTCAAAGCATCAAAGCTTGAAACTTGGGAGCTAAAAGAGTTAGAGAACCTTGTTATTGTCTCCTTTAAGAACAAATAACTCGTTGAATCCAACACTCTATAGTTTCTTTTAGCCAAAAGCATAGAGGATGAGAACCATGGATTCCCCACTCTTATGAGTCCAAAGGGAACCATGTTGAATCCAAGACCATCTAAGCTTAGGCGTTGTTTTGGAAGCCGAAAGCATAGAGGATGAGAACCATGGATTCCCCACTCTTATGAGTCCAAAGGGAACCATGTTGAGATCCAAGGCCATCTAAGCTTAGGCACTTTTAGAAGCCGAAAGCAAAGAGGATGAGAACCATGGATTCCCCACTCTTATGACTCCAAAGGGAACCATGTTGAGATCCATATCGGACTTTGCTTAGGCATGTTTAGACTATGAACAAGTATTCAAGAACAAAACTTGAAACTTGCGAGTCAAAAAGGGTTTGTGAACCTTGTGTGCTCACTCTTAGGAGTCCAAAGCCACTTGATGAATCCAAAACTCTTTCCTTTTATGCTTCAAACAAGACCTTTGGAAAGTGAACCATGATCCGCCTAACTCTTAGTGAGTAAAGGACATGTTGAATCCAATTTCCTTGGTAAGTACAAGACAATCAAAACACAATCATTGTTAGCATAAATCAACAAGGTTTAGCTACATGATAGTTTTGGTTGTATTGTTCTTTAAGGTCCTTGTCTAACCCAAGACTAATGGATGAGAACCATGGCTTCTAAAAGAACCATGATGAATCCAATACCATGAAAGTTTCGGTTTAAAAGCATGTTCTTGGTCCAAATTTAAGATCTAGGATACAAGGTTCACTTATGTCTTTGTCCAAGACCAAACCACTAGTCCTTGTTTGGTGAAGTGGTTTGAATCTTGGTGAAAGGCTAAGTGAATTTCAAACCTTGGTTAATCCAAAAGATCTTCGGTTTAATCAAAAGGGTAAGGTACCAAGACCCGCTTGTGATAAAGCTCTTAAGGTCTATGGTATCCAAAACTCTCTTAGAGGGAAGAGAACCAAGCCTCCATAAGTGTTAATAAAACACCGAGAGCTTGATGAATCCTTCATAACCTCGGCTAACATGAGTCTATAAAGAGATCCATGACCATTTGAAAGGTGATACTTTAAAGGGTCATGATGAATCCATCTTTAGACTCATGGGGAAATGATTCACTACATTAACATCTATATAAGGTGAAGATGGAGTGATGATCTATGTTTTAAGATCATGGTCCGCCATTGTGCACAAAAGACCATGGTCCCTTGTTGCTAACTTGAATCTATGTGTAGGTAAAGAAGCAAACAAGAGAATTTCTCAATGACCATCATCTCAAGGAACCAAACCAAAAAGGGCCAATTCTAAAACCTTAACTATCTATAATTGTCTATAATTGTTATTTGCTTTGAACCTCTCGGATTAATTGTGTGCAAACCATGGAAACTAGTGTTAGTTTTAAGAAGATTATATGAGTTTAGAGATTTGTGTTCTTGAGTTCCATGAAGAACATCAAGAACAAGAGAGAGAGAGAGAATAGAGAGAGATTAATCGGAAAAGATTATGTGATATTAGATTAGATTGTTTGTGTCGTTACAACATAGGATAAATATATAAGGAATAGCATCTTAAAATAGCATCATGTGAAGATGCCAAAAACGTCCACATCTTCCTCGGTTCAATGCGCCAAACGTCGCTTTCTCCTCGGTTAGACGCGCATCCTTAGAGCCACCCGTGACTTGTACGGACGGCGTGAACTCCACACGCCCAACGGCTCTTTGGTGTAACGGTAACTTGGTTTCTAGATCCTTCCTTTGTTTCTCTTGTCCTCTTGTAACGGTAACAAAAGAGATAGCTTGGGTCCTTTGCCTTTGACCACAAGCTAGGTCTTTGCCTTGGTGAACGAGTGTGTCCGGGCAAAGCCTTGGTCTCTTTTCAACACTCCCCCGCAAGCTTAGCCTAATGCAATGGCTAAGCTTGGAACCCGCATAACCTTGCCTCGTTAAAACCTTGGTGAGAAAACCACTTGGGATAAAACTCACCTAAGGGAAAAGAGTGCAAGCTTATGCGGTTGGAGACTTAGGCTTTGGTAGCCCGTGTGAGTCCTAGTCTTGGTAGGATGGACTCACAAACCTTCAAGCTTGCTGATTTGGTGAAGATGTCCGCGAGTTGATCTTCACTTTTGGTGTAGCAAGGTAAGATGGTCCCTTTGACCATTTGCTCTCTAACCTTGTGACAATCCACCTCTATGTGCTTGGTCCGTTCATGGAAGACCGAGTTGGTTGCTATGTGGATGGCCGCTTGGTTGTCACAATGCATAGTCATTGGTGCTTCAATCTTGAAACCCAAATCCCCTAGCAAGTTCTTTAGCCACATGAGTTCTTGAGTTAGCTTCCTCATGGCTCTATACTCGGCTTCGGCGGTTGAGCAAGACACTATCTTTTGCTTCTTTGTCTTCCATGTGACAAGGTTGCCTCCAATGAAGGTGCAATACCCGGTGGTTGACCGCCTGTCTTCTAGGTTCCCGGCATAGTCCGCGTCACAATACCCAACAACCTCCGTGCTTTTGTTGCAACCCATCCATATACCCAAGCTTGAAGTTCCCTTAAGGTATCCCAAGATCCTCATGATCATGTTCCAATGATGTTGCTTCGGTCTTTGCATATGTTGGGAGACTTGATTCACGGCAAAGCATAGATCCGGCCTAGTGATGGTAAGGTAGATGAGCTTTCCCACTAGCCGTCTATATAGCATCGGATCTTTGTATGGTTGATCGTCTTCACTACCCTCTTGAATGGTCTTGTAGCCGTCTTCAAGGGGTGTCTTGGCCACCTTGGTACCTGCCATATTGACAACACTTAAAACATCATGGGTGTACTTCCTTTGGGAGAGAAATAGACCTTCCTTTGATCTACAAACTTCAATCCCAAGGAAGTACTTAAGCAAACCGAGATCTTTGATATCAAATTTAGACTTAAGAAAAGACTTGGTTTCTAGAATACCTCCTTGTTGTTTCCGGAGATGATGATGTCATCTACGTATACAAGTACTACTACTATACCTTCTTGGTTTTGTAGTGTGAAGAGTGTGTGCTCGGCTTGTGATCTCTTGAATCCTCTTGCCATCAATGTTGAGCTAAGCTTGTGGTACCAAGCTCTTGGTGATTGCTTGAGACCGTAGATAGCCTTTCTTAATCTTAAGACTTTCCCGGGGTAATTTCTACTCCGGGTGGTGGAGTCATGTATACCTCTTCCTCAAGCTCTCCTTGTAGGAAGGCGTTCTTCACATCCATTTGAAAGAGATCCCAAGACAAGTTAGTAGCCAAGGATAGAATGACCCTAACCGTGTGAAGTTTGGCAACCGGTGCAAAGGTATCCAAGTAATCCTCTCCATAGGTTTGGGTGAAGCCTCTTGCCACAAGTCTTGCCTTGTACCTTTCAATATCCCCATTGCTTAGGTACTTGATGGTGAACACGTATCTAGAGCTCACAGTCTTCTTGCCCTTGGGAAGATCAATTTCATAGAAGGTTTCATTGTCTTCCATTGCCTTGTTCTCGGCTCTAACCGCATTGATCCACACTTCTTCCTTCATTGCTTCTTCATATGTCCTTGGTATCACATGTTGATCCATGGCGGTAAGGAAGGCTCGGTGTTCCTTGGGAATTCTAGCAAGAGAGCATGTTGCTTGAGTAGGATGGGCCACCGCCTTGCTATTGTAGTAGACCCTTGTGTTTACCCAATTAGATGGATGCTTCTTTACCCTAGTGCTTCTCCTTAGAGTCGGCTCCGTTTGAATACTAGTCGGCTCGGTGGTACACTTCCTCCTTGACCCACTTCTTGATCATGATCATCTTGAGCATGTCCTTGGTCTTCTTGTGGTGTAGTTTGTTGGTGAGCATTTGATTCTCCCCCGGACTCATTAGACTCTTGAGGTTCGGAGTTGGCTTGCTCATTTATGTTCTCCCCCTCATGATCAAGAGGAGTGGGTTGTTGATTTGGTATGTCTTGGCTTGGCTCTTCTTCAAAGTTCATGCCAAGATTCTTCATTAGGTTCCTTAGGCTTGTGGCTCTATCCGTGACTTTCTCGGGTAAGTCCTTCACACTATCCCAATTCTTGTCTTCATAGAAGCTTTTGCCTTCAAGGAACTTGACGTCTCTTGAGACTATGACCCTTCTTGTCTCGGGTACATAACATTTGTATCCTTTTTGTGTGTTGGAGTAGCCTATGAACATGGCCTTGATGCTCTTTGCTTCAAGTTTGTTCCTTTGTTCACTAGGCACAAAAACAAAACACACACAACCAAAAACTCTTAGATGGTTAAGAATAGGCTTACTTTTATTCAAAACTTGAAAGGGAGATTGGTTGTTTAAGATTTGAGTAGGGGTTCGGTTGATGAGATAACACGCGGTTAAAACACCATCCGACCAAAACCGTTTTGGGATGTTCATGTGGAACATCATTGACCGTGTGACCTCCATGAGATGCCTATTCTTCCTCTCGGCCACACCGTTTTGTTGCGGTGTATATGGACATGTGGTTTGGTGAAGAATCCCATGGTTGGCTATGTGTTCTTTGAATGCTCGGCTTGTGTACTCCCCCCATTATCCGACCTAAAGGTTTTAATCTTAGCATTGTAATGGTTAGTCACATAGTTTTGAAAGTTTTTAAAAGCCTCTAATACCCTATCTTTAGTTTGTAAAAGTGTAACCCAAGTGTATTTAGAGCTTTCATCTATAAATGTGACAAAATAAGCTTGATTATCCCTAGATTTGCAAGGGGAGGACCAAACATCCGAATGAATCAATTCAAAAGGTTTGTAACACATTTTGGATTTTGAAAATACGGTTCTACAATGTTTGCCTAAAATGCAAGCCTCACAAGTTTGATGATCAAAAACAACATTAGGGAAAATAGTTTTTAAAGCATTCAAATGAGGATGACCAAGTCTAAAATGCCAAATAACATTGTTAACTTCGGCTATAACCGATTTAAAAACATGACAAAGAGAAGTAGAAGTAGAGATAGAGTTTTTGAAATCAAATTCTTCAAGAACATAAAGGTCCCCTCTTGTGACCCCTTTTCCAATGACCTTCTCACTCTTAATATCCTGAAAAATCACATCATTAGGACTGAAAATAACCTTGCAATTCAAATCACAAGCAATGCGTTTAACGGATATAAGATTGGAAGTGAAACTAGGCATGTAAAGAGCTTGAGAATCAGTATCAAACAACTTAAGATTTCCTAACCCTTCTATAGGAATTTCACTCCCATTTGCAATAATGACATTACCTAAAGCCGGTTTAACATTACTAATTAAATCCAAGTTACTAATCATATGATGAGAAGCACCCGAATCAACAATAATAGGCTTATATGGTTTAATGTCTATGTTTTGAGCACTAAGAGAGTAATAGGGTGAAATACCGGAGCCCTTAAGGGCTTTGATGAGTGCGTCAAGGTCCGACTTCCTCACGAACTCGTCCATGTATGGGACAATGGCCGAAGACTCCTCTTCCTTGCCATGGTTTGGTCCGCTTGTACTTGGTATGCTAGCCGAGTCATCGTGAGAGTAATTGGCCTTGGCGTCCTTGAACTTGGCCGGCTTGAGACTAGGGTGTAGGATCCAACACTTCTCCTTGTTGTGGCCTTTCTTCTTGCAATGCTCACATGTCAAGGCTCTCCTTTCTTCATATGTCTTGGAAGATGGTTTAAACGCCACCTTGTTCGCGGTCACAAGTTCCTTCTTGCCATCAAAGAGCTCGATGGAACCTTGTTCTCTTTGGAGTTGTGCACACACTTCTTCAAGGTTTGGTAGAGTATCGGCTCGGAGAAGATGCTTGGTGATCTCCTTGTAGCTGCCGTTGAGGGTAAGAAGCAAGCCAAAGACTTTGTCTTGCTCTCTTCGTTCGTTTAACACTTTAGGATCCACGGTGCTTGGGCGAAGCATTTCTAACTCTCTGCCCAAAGTGACCTAAACTTCCCAAAGTGTTTAGTGAACTCGGTGTCTTCTTGGTTTAGGTCACTAATGGCCTTCTTGACTTCATAAACTCGGCTAAGGTTTGAGATGTTGCCGTAGACGGTTTGGAGAGTGTCCCATAGCTCCTTGGCGTTTTCGCAATAGGAGTAAGCCTCCAAGATGGACGGCTCAAGGGATCCTTGGATGATTCCAAGTACCTTTTGGTCTAGTTGGAACCACTTCTCATCGTCGGTTGTGAGTTCGTTGTTGAACTCAATAGGAGCGTCTTGCCGAGTGAGTATATGGTTCCAATAGCCGCGGCCACAAAGGGCTATCTTCATGGTTCTTGCCCATAGAAGGTAGTTGATGCCTTTGAGAGTAACCGGACAAAGTGCCTTCTTGGATTCTTTGTCTTCCATGGTTGTGTTGAATGAGGTTTGAAATAACTCGTTTTTGAAATTTCAGATCTAGAAATTTGAACCGAGAAATTTGAAACCGAGAGTATCGAGAATGGTCGGTGTCGGGATTTGTCGGTATCGAGACTTGTCGGTATCGAGACTGGTCGGTATCGAGAAAAGATCTTGTCGAGAGTAGTCGAGAAAAGTGGCGGGAAAACAAGACTCTTGCCGAGAAAACTTTGTCGAGAAAACCTTGTCGAGAGTTTGTCGAGAGTTTGTCGAGGTTTGAGAGTTTGTCGAGGCTTGTCGAGAGTCTACAGTAACCGTATCGAGAGTGCACGAGTAACCGTATCGAGGTTTGTCGAGAGTACCGAGAATCGTCGGTACCGAGAGTAGCCGAGAGTAGCGAGAGTAGATTTAGCGGAAGCAGATTAGGTTCCGAGCAAGGTTGCTCGATACCATGTTAGTTTTAAGAAGATTATATGAGTTTAGAGATTTGTGTTCTTGAGTTCCATGAAGAACATCAAGAACAAGAGAGAGAGAGAGAATAGAGAGAGATTAATCGGAAAAGATTATGTGATATTAGATTAGATTGTTTGTGTCGTTACAACATAGGATAAATATATAAGGAATAGCATCTTAAAATAGCATCATGTGAAGATGCCAAAAACGTCCACATCTTCCTCGGTTCAATGCGCCAAACGTCGCTTTCTCCTCGGTTAGACGCGCATCCTTAGAGCCACCCGTGACTTGTACGGACGGCGTGAACTCCACACGCCCAACGGCTCTTTGGTGTAACGGTAACTTGGTTTCTAGATCCTTCCTTTGTTTCTCTTGTCCTCTTGTAACGGTAACAAAAGAGATAGCTTGGGTCCTTTGCCTTTGACCACAAGCTAGGTCTTTGCCTTGGTGAACGAGTGTGTCCGGGCAAAGCCTTGGTCTCTTTTCAACAACTAGAACTAGACCTTGAACTTGTGGTAGGATACATATATACTCGAGCTTAGTCAAATGTCTTAGGGAATTTATTGATCTAAGGCTTAAGCTCTCCTTGTTTTTCCTCCCTTGTACTTGGTTCTAGTAGTTAAGTGGTTTGTATTTCAAGTATGTCACTAACATTGCCGATTACCATTGTTATTAAACTCCCTTTGATCTTTGTGATGATGTAGGATCATCATCTCTAAAAGTCAAGCAAGGAATCAACAATGAGAATCCCTAGGCATTGCTATGTGACTAGAAAATGTGAAAATAAAAGAGGAGGTAAAGGGTAATAGAAGTGCAAAGGAAGGTTTCCAAAGAGAAGATGAGAACCCTTTCTCACCAAGCTTGTGAAGAACAAAGCCGAGAAAGGAACCAAACAATCAAGGGATTACTCCATCTTGATCATAAGGGGGGGAAAAGAAAGTGTTAAATCACATATCTTCCTTCATGATCAATTTGGAGAATCACTCAAAGCGGCTAAAGCATCTTCACCAAAAGTGCAAGGCCTAATCTTGTTACTCGGCTTATGCATCTATCAAGAGATAAGCCAAAATACTCCGACAAATCCTTGTTCCAACCGCACAAAGAAGAAAGCAAGACTTCAAGAAGAAGCCAAAGCTCAAACCTAGATGCGACTACAAGGACAAGTCATTCCTCTACAAACTAAAGGCTGTCCCTTAACACTCTCTCTTTATTATGATCCGTATTCTCATAAGAACTAGAGCCGCATCACATAATCTTGCTTAGTTCTTGATGAATCTAATAATTGCCCTTGTTAAAAGTTGTTTAGTCTATTAGGCCTAAATAAAATCATTTGAAATTTGTTAAAGAACTTAGGTTTAAATAACAAAATTACTCATTGGTTTATTAGTTGCATCTAGACTTAAGCTTCTTATGTGCATTTCTATCTAAGCGTATCAAGTTAACCCTTTCACTAAGCTTTACACCTTTCTTGAATCCTTTGAAGGTTAAAAGAAGTGAGAGCCAAGTGATCATTCTCGGTTGCTTGAATGACAAGAAGAATGCCATCAAGGAAAAATCAAGAGAAGAAAGGAGGAAGCCATGAGTGTTCGGTCAAAATCCACACCCAAGCTTGTGAAGAACAAAGCCGTGGAAAGGAATCAAATCAAAGTCTCACACCAAAGTTTGTGAAGAACAAACCGTGAAGACCAAATCAAGTATCCAAAGAACCCTCATTGAAGAACGCGGCAAAGTCAAGAAGATCAAACCGGTTCTATCTTAAGGGGGAGTTTCGGCCAAGTCAAGAAGATAAAGGCCAAGATTAAGAAGACCCCTATTGCAAAGACTTACACTCTTTTTCCTAAACGCGGTTTTATCCCAAGTGGTTTTCCCGTTTAAGGGTTTTTAATGAGGTTTGTCTAAGCGATGTCCAATCTTAGCCATTTCATTAGGCTAAGCTTGAGGGGGAGTGTTGAGACTAATGGTAACCCATAAGGGCATTATGTCAAAACATATGAAGATGACAAGATGTGGAGTATCGACCAAAGGTATCGGTCAAGAAGGTGACCGATACAAAGTGGCGAGACCTATATCGGTAAGGTATATCGGCCACACTTGGCCGATATATTCAAACGGTGTCCTCCCAACGGTCGGATCGGGCTCATATCGGGGGAAGCATATCGGCCACACTTGGCCGATACATTTGAACAAATAGAGCCGTTAGACTCTCTTCCTCATCTCTAAACGGCTATATGCCATTCTCATCTCTATATAAGCTTTGTAATCGATATTGTAAACATAAAAAAGGAGGTATATCCTCTCTTCTACATTAATACAAAACTCTCTTTATACATTATCATCTCTTAATCTCTCACTAAACTCTCCACACAAACTCTCACGGATTCTCCCAATACTCTTCGAGCCTCACAAGCTCATGATTCTCTCATCCTTATACTCGAATTCCAACATGGTATCAGAGCAGGCCCAAACTATTCAATTGTGGGAGCACCCGTGGATGTCCAGTCCCACAAACTTCACGCTTCAGATGTCCCATCCTGAGCGTGAGGGGGGTGTATTAGAGTTAAATTGTCCCACATTGAAAGTTGGTGGATCCTTTGCTTAGTATATAAGTGTGAGGCAATCCTCCACTCTTGAGCTAGCTTTTGGGTGTGAGTTAGGCCCAATATCTTCTAATATTTCATAAGTTCGTCAAACTTGTACAAAGCTCATTTAGACACTTATAAGCACTCATGTTGCGTGAAACTTGATTTAGAGTCCTAGAAACCGCGTTGTTAGATGTTTCATAAGTTTTTCAAACTTGTACAAAGCTCATTGAGACACTTATAAGCACTCATGTTGCATGAAACTTGGTTTAGAGTCCTAGAAACTGCGTTGTTAGATGTTTCATAATTTCGTCAAACTAGTACAAAGCTCATTGAGACATATATAAGCACTCATGTTGCATGAATCTTGGTTTAGATTCCTAGAAACCGCGTTGTTAGTTGTTTCATATGTTTGTCAAACTTGTACAAAGCTCATTGAGACACTTATAAGCACTCATGTTGCATGAAACTTGGTTTAGAGTCCTAGAAACGCGTTGTTAGACGTTTCATATATAAGTTCGTTAAACTAGTACAAAGCTCATTGAGACACTTATATGCCCTCATGTTGCATGAAACTTGGTTTAGAGTCCTAGAAACGAGTTGTTAGACGTTTCATAAGTTCGTAAAACTTGTACAAAGCTCATTGAGACACTTATAAGCACTCATGTTGAATCAAACTTGGTTTAGAGTCCTAGAAACGCGTTGTTAGATGTTTCATAAGTTCGTCAAACTAGTACAAAGCTCATTGAGACACTTATAAGCACTCATGTTGTATGAAACTTGGTTTAGCGTCCTAGAAATGCATTGTTAAATGTTTCATAAGTTTGTCAAACTAGTACAAAGCTCATTGAGACAATTATAAGCACTCATGTTGCATGAAACTTGGTTTAGAGTCCTAGAAACGCGTTGTTAGATATTTCATAAGTTTTTCAAACTTGTACAAAGCTCATTGAGAGACTTATAAGCATTCATGTTGTATGAAACTTGGTTTAGAGTCCTAGAACACGCGTTGTTAGATGTTTCATATGTTCGTCAAACTAGTCAAAAGCTCATTGAGACACTTATAAGCACTCATGTTGCATGAAACTTAGTTTAGAGTCCTAGAAACCGCGTTGTTAGATGTTTCATAAGTTCGTCAAACTAGTACAAAGCTCATTGAGACACTTATAAGCACTCATGTTGCATGAAACTTGGTTTAGAGTCCTAGAAACGCATTGTTAGATGTTTCATAAGTTCGTCAAACTTGTGCAAAGCTCATTGAGACAATTATAAGCACTTATGTTGCATGAAACTTGGTTTAGAGTCCTAGAAACGCGTTGTTAGATGTTTCATAAGTTCGTCAAACTTGTACAAAGCTCATTTAGACACTTATAAGCACTCATGTTGCATGAAACTTGGTTTAGAGTCCTAGAAACCGCGTTGTTAGTGTTAGATTTAGGTGAGAATAGTAGAAGTAATGAAGAGAATGAGAAGGATTCGGTTTAGTATGATGTTCTTGTGTTCATGAAGAACACAAAGAACTAGAGAGAGAGATTAAAGATAGCTTAGATTTCATTTCATTAAGTGTGTTAAGAACTCTATTACACAAAGAGAATACATATATCAAACATAAGGGAAAGGAGGAGAAGCTCCAACGGCTATAATTCAAAAGGGAGCGATCCTTTGTTCCTTGGTCCATAGCCGGCGATTGTACGGCCGCGTGGTCTCCAAGCGCCAACGGCTCTTTTCTCCAACGGCACGTGGTCTCCAATCGCCAACGGCTCTTTTAGATACTTCTCCTTTGTTTTCTTTGGAACGGTAACAAGATAGCATGGGACTTCTACTTCGGTCACACGCTAGGCCATTGCCTTGGTGGACAATACTTGCCCGGGCAATGCCTTGGTCTCTTTTACAGTTAGATGTTTCATAAGTTTTTCAAACTTGTACAAAGCTCATTGAGACACTTATAAGCCCTCATGTTGCATGAAACTTGGTTTAGAGTCTTAGAAATCGCGTTGTTAGACGTTTCATAAGTTCGTCAAACCAGTACAAAGCTCATTGAGACATTTATAAGCACTCATGTTGCATGAAACCTGGTGTAGAGTCCTAGAAACGCGTTGTTAGATGTTTCATAAGTTCGTCAAACTTGTACAAAGCTCATTGAGACACTTATAAGCACTCATGTTGCATGAAACTTGGTTTAGAGTCCTAGAAACGCGTTGTTAGATGTTTCATAAGTTCGTCAAACTTGTACAAAGCTCATTGAGACGCTTATAAGCACTCATGTTGCATGAAACTTGGTTTAGAGTCCTAGAAACCGCGTTGTTAGATGTTTCATAAGTTCGTCAAACTTGTACAAAGCTCATTGAGACACTTATAAGCACTCGTGTTGCATGAAACTTCGTTTAGAATCTTAGAAACCGCGTTGTTAGATGTTTCATAAGTTCGTTAAACTAGTACAACGCTCATTGAGACACATATAAGCACTCATGTTGCATGAAACTTGGTTTAGAGTCCTAGAAACCGCGTTTTTAGATGTTTCATAAGTTCGTCAAACTAGTACAAAGCTTATTGAGACACTTATAAGCACTCATGTTGCATGAAACTTTGTTTAGAGTCCTAGAAACGCGTTGTTAGATGTTTCATAAGTTCGTCAAACAAGTACAAAGCTCATTGAGACACTTATAAGCACTCATGTTGCATGAAACTTGGTTTAGAGTCCTAGAAACTGCGTTGTTAGATGTTTCATAATTTCGTCAAACTAGTACAAAGCTCATTGAGACACATATAAGCACTCATGTTGCATGAATCTTGGTTTAGAGTCCTAGAAACCGCGTTGTTAGTTGTTTCATATGTTCGTCAAACTTGTACAAAGCTCATTGAGACACTTATAAGCACTCATGTTGCATGAAACTTGGTTTAGAGTCCTAGAAACGCGTTGTTAGACGTTTCATAAGTTCGTTAAACTAGTACAAAGCTCATTGAGACACTTATAAGCACTCATGTTGCATGAAACTTGGTTTAGAGTCCTAGAAGCGAGTTGTTAGACGTTTCATAAGTTCGTAAAACTTGTACAAAGCTCTTTGATGTTAGTTTTAAGAAGATTATATGAGTTTAGAGATTTGTGTTCTTGAGTTCCATGAAGAACATCAAGAACAAGAGAGAGAGAGAGAATAGAGAGAGATTAATCGGAAAAGATTATGTGATATTAGATTAGATTGTTTTTGTCGTTACAACATAGGATAAATATATAAGGAATAGCATCTTAAAATAGCATCATGTGAAGATGCCAAAACCGTCCACATCTTCCTCGGTTCAATGCGCCAAACGTCGCTTTCTCCTCGGTTAGACGCGCATCCTTAGAGCCACCCGTGACTTGTACGGACGGCGTGAACTCCACACGCCCAACGGCTCTTTGGTGTAACGGTAACTTGGTTTCTAGATCCTTCCTTTGTTTCTCTTGTCCTCTTGTAACGGTAACAAAAGAGATAGCTTGGGTCCTTTGCCTTTGACCACAAGCTAGGTCTTTGCCTTGGTGAACGAGTGTGTCCGGGCAAAGCCTTGGTCTCTTTTCAACACTCCCCCGCAAGCTTAGCCTAATGCAATGGCTAAGCTTGGAACCCGCATAACCTTGCCTCGTTAAAACCTTGGTGAGAAAACCACTTGGGATAAAACTCACCTAAGGGAAAAGAGTGCAAGCTTATGCGGTTGGAGACTTAGGCTTTGGTAGCCCGTGTGAGTCCTAGTCTTGGTAGGATGGACTCACAAACCTTCAAGCTTGCTGATTTGGTGAAGATGTCCGCGAGTTGATCTTCACTTTTGGTGTAGCAAGGTAAGATGGTCCCTTTGACCATTTGCTCTCTAACCTTGTGACAATCCACCTCTATGTGCTTGGTCCGTTCATGGAAGACCGAGTTGGTTGCTATGTGGATGGCCGCTTGGTTGTCACAATGCATAGTCATTGGTGCTTCAATCTTGAAACCCAAATCCCCTAGCAAGTTCTTTAGCCACATGAGTTCTTGAGTTAGCTTCCTCATGGCTCTATACTCGGCTTCGGCGGTTGAGCAAGACACTATCTTTTGCTTCTTTGTCTTCCATGTGACAAGGTTGCCTCCAATGAAGGTGCAATACCCGGTGGTTGACCGCCTGTCTTCTAGGTTCCCGGCATAGTCCGCGTCACAATACCCAACAACCTCCGTGCTTTTGTTGCAACCCATCCATATACCCAAGCTTGAAGTTCCCTTAAGGTATCCCAAGATCCTCATGATCATGTTCCAATGATGTTGCTTCGGTCTTTGCATATGTTGGGAGACTTGATTCACGGCAAAGCATAGATCCGGCCTAGTGATGGTAAGGTAGATGAGCTTTCCCACTAGCCGTCTATATAGCATCGGATCTTTGTATGGTTGATCGTCTTCACTACCCTCTTGAATGGTCTTGTAGCCGTCTTCAAGGGGTGTCTTGGCCACCTTGGTACCTGCCATATTGACAACACTTAAAACATCATGGGTGTACTTCCTTTGGGAGAGAAATAGACCTTCCTTTGATCTACAAACTTCAATCCCAAGGAAGTACTTAAGCAAACCGAGATCTTTGATATCAAATTTAGACTTAAGAAAAGACTTGGTTTCTAGAATACCTCCCTTGTTGTTTCCGGAGATGATGATGTCATCTACGTATACAAGTACTACTACTATACCTTCTTGGTTTTGTAGTGTGAAGAGTGTGTGCTCGGCTTGTGATCTCTTGAATCCTCTTGCCATCAATGTTGAGCTAAGCTTGTGGTACCAAGCTCTTGGTGATTGCTTGAGACCGTAGATAGCCTTTCTTAATCTTAAGACTTTCCGGGGGTAATTTCTACTCCGGGTGGTGGAGTCATGTATACCTCTTCCTCAAGCTCTCCTTGTAGGAAGGCGTTCTTCACATCCATTTGAAAGAGATCCCAAGACAAGTTAGTAGCCAAGGATAGAATGACCCTAACCGTGTGAAGTTTGGCAACCGGTGCAAAGGTATCCAAGTAATCCTCTCCATAGGTTTGGGTGAAGCCTCTTGCCACAAGTCTTGCCTTGTACCTTTCAATATCCCCATTGCTTAGGTACTTGATGGTGAACACGTATCTAGAGCTCACAGTCTTCTTGCCCTTGGGAAGATCAATTTCATAGAAGGTTTCATTGTCTTCCATTGCCTTGTTCTCGGCTCTAACCGCATTGATCCACACTTCTTCCTTCATTGCTTCTTCATATGTCCTTGGTATCACATGTTGATCCATGGCGGTAAGGAAGGCTCGGTGTTCCTTGGGAATTCTAGCAAGAGAGCATGTTGCTTGAGTAGGATGGGCCACCGCCTTGCTATTGTAGTAGACCCTTGTGTTTACCCAATTAGATGGATGCTTCTTTACCCTAGTGCTTCTCCTTAGAGTCGGCTCCGTTTGAATACTAGTCGGCTCCGGTGGTACACTTCCTCCTTGACCCACTTCTTGATCATGATCATCTTGAGCATGTCCTTGGTCTTCTTGTGGTGTAGTTTGTTGGTGAGCATTTGATTCTCCCCCGGACTCATTAGACTCTTGAGGTTCGGAGTTGGCTTGCTCATTTATGTTCTCCCCTCATGATCAAGAGGAGTGGGTTGTTGATTTGGTATGTCTTGGCTTGGCTCTTCTTCAAAGTTCATGCCAAGATTCTTCATTAGGTTCCTTAGGCTTGTGGCTCTATCCGTGACTTTCTCGGGTAAGTCCTTCACACTATCCCAATTCTTGTCTTCATAGAAGCTTTTGCCTTCAAGGAACTTGACGTCTCTTGAGACTATGACCCTTCTTGTCTCGGGTACATAACATTTGTATCCTTTTTGTGTGTTGGAGTAGCCTATGAACATGGCCTTGATGCTCTTTGCTTCAAGTTTGTTCCTTTGTTCACTAGGCACAAAAACAAAACACACACAACCAAAAACTCTTAGATGGTTAAGAATAGGCTTACTTTTATTCAAAACTTGAAAGGGAGATTGGTTGTTTAAGATTTGAGTAGGGGTTCGGTTGATGAGATAACACGCGGTTAAAACACCATCCGACCAAAACCGTTTTGGGATGTTCATGTGGAACATCATTGACCGTGTGACCTCCATGAGATGCCTATTCTTCCTCTCGGCCACACCGTTTTGTTGCGGTGTATATGGACATGTGGTTTGGTGAAGAATCCCATGGTTGGCTATGTGTTCTTTGAATGCTCGGCTTGTGTACTCCCCCCATTATCCGACCTAAAGGTTTTAATCTTAGCATTGTAATGGTTAGTCACATAGTTTTGAAAGTTTTTAAAAGCCTCTAATACCCTATCTTTAGTTTGTAAAAGTGTAACCCAAGTGTATTTAGAGCTTTCATCTATAAATGTGACAAAATAAGCTTGATTATCCCTAGATTTGCAAGGGGAGGACCAAACATCCGAATGAATCAATTCAAAAGGTTTGTAACACATTTTGGATTTTGAAAATACGGTTCTACAATGTTTGCCTAAAATGCAAGCCTCACAAGTTTGATGATCAAAAACAACATTAGGGAAAATAGTTTTTAAAGCATTCAAATGAGGATGACCAAGTCTAAAATGCCAAATAACATTGTTAACTTCGGCTATAACCGATTTAAAAACATGACAAAGAGAAGTAGAAGTAGAGATAGAGTTTTTGAAATCAAATTCTTCAAGAACATAAAGGTCCCCTCTTGTGACCCCTTTTCCAATGACCTTCTCACTCTTAATATCCTGAAAAATCACATCATTAGGACTGAAAATAACCTTGCAATTCAAATCACAAGCAATGCGTTTAACGGATATAAGATTGGAAGTGAAACTAGGCATGTAAAGAGCTTGAGAATCACTATCAAACAACTTAAGATTTCCTAACCCTTCTATAGGAATTTCACTCCCATTTGCAATAATGACATTACCTAAAGCCGGTTTAACATTACTAATTAAATCCAAGTTACTAATCATATGATGAGAAGCACCCGAATCAACAATAATAGGCTTATATGGTTTAATGTCTATGTTTTGAGCACTAAGAGAGTAATAGGGTGAAATACCGGAGCCCTTAAGGGCTTTGATGAGTGCGTCAAGGTCCGACTTCCTCACGAACTCGTCCATGTATGGGACAATGGCCGAAGACTCCTCTTCCTTGCCATGGTTTGGTCCGCTTGTACTTGGTATGCTAGCCGAGTCATCGTGAGAGTAATTGGCCTTGGCGTCCTTGAACTTGGCCGGCTTGAGACTAGGGTGTAGGATCCAACACTTCTCCTTGTTGTGGCCTTTCTTCTTGCAATGCTCACATGTCAAGGCTCTCCTTTCTTCATATGTCTTGGAAGACGGTTTAAACGCCACCTTGTTCGCGGTCACAAGTTCCTTCTTGCCATCAAAGAGCTCGATGGAACCTTGTTCTCTTTGGAGTTGTGCACACACTTCTTCAAGGTTTGGTAGAGTATCGGCTCGGAGAAGATGCTTGGTGATCTCCTTGTAGCTGCCGTTGAGGGTAAGAAGCAAGCCAAAGACTTTGTCTTGCTCTCTTCGTTCGTTTAACACTTTAGGATCCACGGTGCTTGGGCGAAGCATTTCTAACTCTGCCCAAAGTGACCTAAACTTCCCAAAGTGTTTAGTGAACTCGGTGTCTTCTTGGTTTAGGTCACTAATGGCCTTCTTGACTTCATAAACTCGGCTAAGGTTTGAGATGTTGCCGTAGACGGTTTGGAGAGTGTCCCATAGCTCCTTGGCGTTTTCGCAATAGGAGTAAGCCTCCAAGATGGACGGCTCAAGGGATCCTTGGATGATTCCAAGTACCTTTTGGTCTAGTTGGAACCACTTCTCATCGTCGGTTGTGAGTTCGTTGTTGAACTCAATAGGAGCGTCTTGCCGAGTGAGTATATGGTTCCAATAGCCGCGGCCACAAAGGGCTATCTTCATGGTTCTTGCCCATAGAAGGTAGTTGATGCCTTTGAGAGTAACCGGACAAAGTGCCTTCTTGGATTCTTTGTCTTCCATGGTTGTGTTGAATGAGGTTTGAAATAACTCGTTTTGAAATTTCAGATCTAGAAATTTGAACCGAGAAATTTGAAACCGAGAGTATCGAGAATGGTCGGTGTCGGGATTTGTCGGTATCGAGACTTGTCGGTATCGAGACTGGTCGGTATCGAGAAAAGATCTTGTCGAGAGTAGTCGAGAAAAGTGGCCGGGAAAACAAGACTCTTGCCGAGAAAACTTTGTCGAGAAAACCTTGTCGAGAGTTTGTCGAGAGTTTGTCGAGGTTTGAGAGTTTGTCGAGGCTTGTCGAGAGTCTACGATAACCGTATCGAGAGTGCACGAGTAACCGTATCGAGGTTTGTCGAGAGTACCGAGAATCGTCGGTACCGAGAGTAGCCGAGAGTAACGAGAGTAGATTTAGCGGAAGCGATTAGGTTCCAGAGCAAGGTTGCTCGATACCATGTTAGTTTTAAGAAGATTATATGAGTTTAGAGATTTGTGTTCTTGAGTTCCATGAAGAACATCAAGAACAAGAGAGAGAGAGAGATAGAGAGAGATTAATCGGAAAAGATTATGTGATATTAGATTAGATTGTTTTTGTCGTTACAACATAGGATAAATATATAAGGAATAGCATCTTAAAATAGCATCATGTGAAGATGCCAAAACCGTCCACATCTTCCTCGGTTCAATGCGCCAAACGTCGCTTTCTCCTCGGTTAGACGCGCATCCTTAGAGCCACCCGTGACTTGTACGGACGGCGTGAACTCCACACGCCCAACGGCTCTTTGGTGTAACGGTAACTTGGTTTCTAGATCCTTCCTTTGTTTCTCTTGTCCTCTTGTAACGGTAACAAAAGAGATAGCTTGGGTCCTTTGCCTTTGACCACAAGCTAGGTCTTTGCCTTGGTGAACGAGTGTGTCCGGGCAAAGCCTTGGTCTCTTTTCAACATTTGAGACACTTATAAGCACTCATGTTGAATCAAACTTGGTTTAGAGTCCTAGAAACGCGTTGTTAGATGTTTCATAAGTTCGTCAAACTAGTACAAAGCTCATTGAGACACTTATAAGCACTCATGTTGTATGAAACTTGGTTTAGCGTCCTAGAAATGCATTGTTAAATGTTTCATAACTTTGTCAAACTAGTACAAAGCTCATTGAGACAATTATAAGCACTCATGTTTCATGAAACTTGGTTTAGAGTCCTAGAAACGCGTTGTTAGATATTTCATAAGTTCGTCAAACTAGTACAAAGCTCATTGAGACACTTATAAGAACTCATGTTGATTGAAACTTGGTTTAGAGTCCTAGAAACGCGTTGTTAGATGTTTCATAAGTTCATCAAACTTGTACAAAGTTCATTGAGACACTTATAAACATTCATGTTGCATGAAACATAATTTAGAGTCCTAGAAACGCGTTGTTAAATGTTTCATAGGTTCGTCAAACTAGTAAAAAGCTCATTGAGACACTTATAAGCACTAATGTTGCATGAAACTTTGTTTAGAGTCCTAGAAATGCGTTGTTAGATGTTTCATAAGTTTGTCAAACTTGTACAAAGCTCATTGAGACACTTATAAGCACTCATGTTGTATTAAACTTGGTTTAGAGTCCTAGAAACGCATTGTTAAATATTTCATAAGTTCGTCAAACTAGTACAAAGCTCATTGAGACAATTATATACACTCATGTTGAACGAAACTTGGTTTAAAGTCCTAGAAACGCGTTGTTAGATGTTTCATAAGTTCGTCAAACTTGTACAAAGCTCATTTAGACACTTATAAGCATTCATGTTGCATGAAACATGGTTTAGAGTCCTAGAAACGCGTTGTTCGATGTTTCATAAGTTCGTCAAACTAGTACAAAGCTCATTGAGACACTTATAAGCACTCATGTTGCATGAAACTTGGTTTAGAGTCCTAGAAACGTGTTGTTAGATGTTTCATAAGTTCGTCAAACTAGTACAAAGCTCATTGAGACACTTATAAGCACTCATGTTGAACGAAACTTGGTTTAGAGTCCTAGAAACGCGTTGTTAGATGTTTCATAAGTTCGTCAAACTTGTACAAAGCTCATTTAGACACTTATAAGCACTCATGTTGCATGAAACTTGGTTTAGAGTCCTAGAAACCGCGTTGTTAGATGTTTCATAAGTTTTTCAAACTTGTACAAAGCTCATTGAGACACTTATAAGCACTCATGTTGCATGAAACTTGGTTTAGAGTCTTAGAAATCGCGTTGTTAGATGTTTCATAAGTTCGTCAAACCAGTACAAAGGTCATTGAGACATTTATAAGCACTCATGTTGCATGAAACTTGGTGTAGAGTCCTAGAAACGCGTTGTTAGATGTTTCATAAGTTCGTCAAACTTGTACAAAGCTCTTAGAGACACTTATAAGAACTCATGTTGCATGAAACTTGGTTTAGAGTCCTAGAAACGCGTTGTTAGATGTTTCATAAGTTCGTCTAACAAGTACAAAGTTCATCGAGACACTTATAAGAATTCATGTATCATGAAACTTGGTTTAGAGTCCTTGAAACGCGTTGTTAGATGTTTCATAAGTTCGTCAAACTAGTACAACGCTCATTGAGACACATATAAGCACTCATGTTGCATGAAACTTGATTTAGAGTCCTAGAAACGCGTTGTTAGATGTTTCATAAGTTCGTCAAACTTGTACAAAGCTCATTGAGACACTTATAAGCACTCATGTTGTATGAAACTTGGTTTAGAGTCCTAGAACCCGCGTTGTTAGATGTTTCATATATTCGTCAAACTAGTCAAAAGCTCATTGAGACACTTATAAGCACTCATGTTGCGTGAAACTTAGTTTAGAGTCCTAGAAACCGCGTTGTTAGATGTTTCATAAGTTCGTCAAACTTGTAAAAAGCTCATTGAGACACTTATAAGCACTCATTTTGCATGAAACTTAGTTTAGAGTCTTAGAAACA
The DNA here is from genome assembly GCA_963556525.1 of Cochlearia excelsa. Lineage (NCBI taxonomy): Eukaryota > Viridiplantae > Streptophyta > Magnoliopsida > Brassicales > Brassicaceae > Cochlearia > Cochlearia excelsa. The sequence continues at coordinate 27,460,270 of OY748327.1, read as the reverse complement.
CCGTTGTTAGATGTTTCATAAGTTCTTCATGTTGGAATTTAAGAGAGTATAGAAGAGATTGTAGAGAATAAGTGTTTGGGAGATTAGGAGAATGAGAGATTAGGAGCAAAGCTATTAGCTTGGTCCTTGAGAGATTAGTGTGTAGTATGTGTGTGTGGGAGATTTCGGTTCTAGATAGAATAAGAACAAGAACAAGAGAGAGTATTATTTTGTATTGGAGAAGAGAGCTTGAAGCTCCTTAGAGATTACAATGTCGACCACAAGGTATTTATAGAGGATAACAATGGCTTGTAGCCTATTAGGTATAAGGGAGAGAGAGAGAGAAAGCCTTGGGTCTTGACTTAATTTGAATTCAAACCAAGGCTTGGGTGGCGTGTAGGAGACAAGGCTGTGACTAGTCACTATCCAAGACCACATTTGGTTTTGTGTAAAGCCTTCCAATTCTGCACTGTCGCTATCCGTCTCGGTCTTGCTTCCGGTTTGTGCCTATAGTCTTGTAATGACTATATCTCTCAATGGTTAGCTCCTTTCAACATGATTCCTTCTTCAAACCTTCTTGTCTTGATCTCCTCTTTGTAACCGTTACCATATTAAGGGTAACCGTGTTGCTTCCTTATACTCTTAACTCATAACCCTTCTTGTCTTAGCCTTGTTGCACAAGCCTCTTTGGTATTTCGACCTAATGCCCTTTTTGGGTTAACCATTAGTCTCAATACTCCCCCTCAAGCTTAGCATTGTGGAACGCTAAGATTGGACATTGACCAACAAACCTCATTAAAACCTTGGTGAGTAAACCACATGGGAAAAACCTCACCGAAGGAAAAAGAGTGTAAGTTAGTTCAATGAGGGGTCTTGATCATCTAGGCCATAAGTCTTCTTGACTTGGCCGGAGCTCCCCCCAAAGATAGAACCGGTCTTGATCTTGCCTTTGCCGTGTTCTTCTTTGTGGTTTCTTGGATACTCAGCACTTCTCTTGTCTTGGTGGTGAGTTCTTTGATTCTTGATTTGGTCTTCACGGTTTGTTCTTCACAAACTTTGATGTGAGACTTTGAGCCGAACATGAACATGATGACTCCCTTTCCTTCTCTTTGCTTCTTCTTTGAACTTCCTTCTTATCTTTGGTCTCTTACTCCTTTGAACCTTCAAAGATTCAAGTGAATTTAGACTTTAGATTAAGCATGATTATTCGAATTAGTTCTAGTTTTATGATTCTAAATAAGAAGCTAAGAGAGGGATTAGGGACATCCTTTAGTTCGTAGTGGAATGACTTGTCCTTGTAGCCGCATCTAGGTTTTGAGCTTTGGCTTCTTCTTGAAGTCTTTGCTTTCTTCTTTGTGCGGTTGGAACAAGGATTTGTCGGAGTATTTTGGCTTATCTATTGATAGATGCATAAGCCGAGAAACAAGATTAGGCCTTGCAATTGGTAGTTGCTTTGGCCGATAGTGAGTAGAGCCGATTGGTCATGTTGATTCATCGGTCTCTTTCTAGGACATGAATGGCTCGGTTTAGTCTTTGCCATGTACTTGGCCGAGCCTAGTGTTGATGATGATGAAGGTCTTGCTTCTTGTAGAGGCTTGACCGAACGATGATGATAAGATGGTTTGGCCTTCTCCTTTGTAAGGATTTGGCCGAGAGTGAATTGGTTTGGCGTCTTGGGAGATGCTTTAACCGGAGAATGGTGACCTTGTCTTTGCTACGGACTTTGGTCAAGTGATGGTCTTTGTCTTTGCTAGGGACTTGACCGAATATTAGGTGGATTGACTCGGCTTTGTCTTGTGAATACTTGGCCGAGATGTAACAATGATTGGTGACCCTGCCTTTGCTAGGGACTTTGGTCAAGAGATGGTCTTTGTCTTTGCCAAGGACTTGACCGGTTGATGATGGTCTTTGTCTTGTTAAGGACTTGACCGAAGATTAATGGGTTGCCTCGGCTTTGTCTTGTGAATACTTGGCCGAGATGTAACTTGATGGCTTTAGCTCTTTGCTAGATGCTTTTGGCCACAATGATGATAGTGATTGGCTTCCATTTGATCATGATGAGATGTGTGTTCTAACACTTCTTCTCCCCATCTTGATTAATCATGGAAGTAAATGAACTCTCCTCCTTTCTCGGCTTTGTTCTTCACAAGCTTCTTTGAGAAAGAGGTTTCTCATCTTTTCCTTTTGGACACCATTCATGGTTCTTTCATTCTTCTCTTTACTTCTTTTCTCTTTAGCACTTCTTTGTCATCTCTTTATGCTTAGGGTCTTTCATGATGATCTCTTTTAGTCTTTAGAAATGATGATCCTACATCATACCAAAGACAAAATTTATTTAGTTTCATGACTAACCGGCACAAGATAATAACTCTTAACATTTCACAAACTATTGATCAACCATTCACAAGTACAAGCAAGAATACATGGGAGGATTTAAGACATTAGTTCAATATGTTCCCTAAGCCTTTTTAATAAATCCGAGAGTATTATGCATCTTGACAAGTTCTAGTTTTAGTCTTATAGTTTTGAAATTGACAATCCACTTTAACTAATGATCTAAGGCATATATATTTATAATGAAGCAAAAGGATTACTTAAATTAGTATCTAACAATATAAGTAAAGAGAGTAAAGAGTTTTAGAAATGGCCCTTTTTATAGTTCCTTGGATAGATGGTCGTAAGGAGAAGTCATTGTACTCTTTAGAGCATCTTAACCGATTAGTCTATCATAGAGTTTATGGCTTCCCTTATAAGGATTCTCCATTGTTTATTACCTACACATAAGTAAGGATTAGCCACAAGAGAGTTTTGAATATGGCTCCTTGCCATTTAGACTTTAAAGGGACCATGGTCTTAAGAGCACAAAGGCGGACCATGATCTTAGAAACACACAAACAAGATTCATTGTAACTTGAATGCTTTCATAGCTAGTTACTCATCTTGTATCATAAACTTAGATGCCTATAGGCGGTTTATGACATAAAACATAGATCATCATTCCAATTTTATCTTATGTAGATGTTAAAGTAATGAATCATTTCCCCATAAGTCCAAAATTGGATTCATCATGACCTTTAAAGTATCACCTTTTAAGTAGTCATGGATCTCTTTTAAACTTATGTTAGCCGAGGTTTTGAAGGATTCATCAAGCTCTTGGTGTTCATAACACTTAATAAGCTCGGTTCACTTCCCAAGTCTCAAATCACTTCACTAAACAAAGACTAGTGATTTAAGACTTTAGCAAGAGACAAGACTTGGATATTATAGTGGGGTATGAAGAGGATAAAGAGTATAGAGTTTACAACCGATTCCTTAATGATCTAAAGATCTTTAGGACTCAAGATTAACTACTAATCTATTTATCTCCCTCTTGTGTTTCCACTTACACAACCGCCACTACTCATCTTCATCGTCTTGGAGATTTAAATTCGGACCAAATGAGCATATGTTCTTTAAAACTTTTGAAAAACATCATATGCTCAAAACATGCTTTTAAACCGAAACTTTGTGGTATGGGATTCATCAAATGCTCTTTTAGAAGCCATGATTCTCATCCATTAGTCTTGGGTTAGACAATGACCTTAAAGAACAATACAACCAAAACTATCATGTAGCTAGATCTTGTTGATTTATGCTAACAATGATTGTATTTTGATTGTCTTGTTCTTACCAAGAAATTGGATTCAACATGTCCTTTACTCACTAAGAGTTAAGCGGATCATGGTTCACTTTCCAAAGGTCTTGTTTAAAGCATAAAACAAAAGGAAAGAGTTTTGGATTCAACAAGTTGTTTTTGCCTTATAAGAAAAACACCAAGGTTCACTTACCCTTTTAGCTCTCAAGATTCAAGCTTTGAGCTTTGATATCTTGGTCCTTGCCTAATGCCAAAGTTAAATGATACTTGGATTCATCAAGGTTCCTTTATACTCACAAGAGTGAGGAATCCATGGTTCTCTATCTTTAACTTTCAGCCATCCATAGACTTTTAAAGATACAACATAATCATAACCTTGTTTTTAAACATGTAGCTAGATCTTAAAGATCCAATCTTTCCATGAACCGATTATGATTAATGTGTTCTTAGAAAGGTTTTACCAAGATCTATGAATCTATACTATATGATAAAGAAGGGAGTTTGGATTCAACATGTTATTGTTCTCAAAAGAGACAATACACAAGGATCTCTTACTCTTTTAGCTCACAAGTTCCAAGCTTTGATGCTTTGGATACTTGTTCATAGCCTAAGTGCCTAAGTTAGAAGATTCTTGGATTCATCAAGGTTCCTTAAACTCATATAAGTAAGAAATCCATGGTTCTCAATCTCTAACTTTCGGCCTAGACAAAGATCTTAAAGAACAACACAACCAAAAACATCATGTAGCTAGATTTTAATCTATGCTCACCATGATTCGGTTTTGATTGGATTGTTCTTGAAAGGAACTTGGATTCAACATGTCTCTTCACTCATTTAAGAGAGAAAGAGGTCATGGTTCTCTTCCTAAGAGGAGCATTGATTCACCAAGACCTTAAGTGTTTTACCACATGGATCTTGGTCATTCTTTTCCTCCTCTAGATCTTTGTGTTTATAAGAAGAAATAAGAGGGTGCGGAATTAAAACTAAAGGAGAGGAGCATATGCTCTGATACCATGTTGGAATTTAAGAGAGTATAGAAGAGATTGTAGAGAATAAGTGTTTGGGAGATTAGGAGAATGAGAGATTAGGAGCAAAGCTATTAGCTTGGTCCTTGAGAGATTAGTGTGTAGTATGTGTGTGTGGGAGATTTCGGTTCTAGATAGAATAAGAACAAGAACAAGAGAGAGTATTATTTTGTATTGGAGAAGAGAGCTTGAAGCTCCTTAGAGATTACAATGTCGACCACAAGGTATTTATAGAGGATAACAATGGCTTGTAGCCTATTAGGTATAAGGGAGAGAGAGAGAAAGCCTTGGGTCTTGACTTAATTTGAATTCAAACCAAGGCTTGGGTGGCGTGTAGGAGACAAGGCTGTGACTAGTCACTATCCAAGACCACATTTGGTTTTGTGTAAAGCCTTCCAATTCTGCACCTGTCGCTATCCGTCTCGGTCTTGCTTCCGGTTTGTGCCTATAGTCTTGTAATGACTATATCTCTCAATGGTTAGCTCCTTTCAACATGATTCCTTCTTCAAACCTTCTTGTCTTGATCTCCTCTTTGTAACCGTTACCATATTAAGGGTAACCGTGTTGCTTCCTTATACTCTTAACTCATAACCCTTCTTGTCTTAGCCTTGTTGCACAAGCCTCTTTGGTATTTCGACCTAATGCCCTTTTTGGGTTAACCATTAGTCTCAATACTTCAAACTAGTACAAAGCTCATTGATACACATATAAGCACTCATGTTGCATGAAACTTGGTTTAGAGTCCTAGAAACGCGTTGTTAGATGTTTCATAAGTTCGTCAAACTAGTACAAAGCTCATTGAGACACTTATAAGCACTCATGTTGCATGAAACTTGGTTTAGAGTCCTAGAAACGCGTTGTTAGATGTTTCATAAGTTCGTCAAACAAGTACAAAGCTCATTGAGACACTTATAAGCACTCATGCATGTTGCATGAAACTTGGTTTAGGGTCCTAGAAACTGCGTTGTTAGATGTTTCATAAGTTCGTCAAACTAGTACAAAGCTCATTGAGACACTTATAAGCACTCATGTTGTATGAAACTTGGTTTAGAGTCCTAGAAACGCTTTGTTAGATGTTTCATAAGTTCGTCAAACTTCTACAAAGCTCATTGAGACGCTTATAAGCACTCATGTTGCATGAAACTTTGTTTAGAGTCCTAGAAATGCGTTGTTAGATGTTTCATAAGTTTGTCAAACTTGTACAAAGCTCATTGAGAAACTTATAAGCACTCATGTTGCATGAAACTTGGTTTAGAGTCCTAGAAACCGTGTTGTTAGATGTTTCATAAGTTCGTCAAACTAGTACAAAGCTCATTGAAACACTTAGAAGCACTCATGTTGTATGAAACTTGGTTTAAAGTCCTAGAAAAGCGTTGTCAAATGTTTCATAAGTTCGTCAAACTTGTACAAAGCTCATTGAGACACTTATAAGCACTCATGTTGTATTAAACTTGGTTTAGAGTCCTAGAAACGCATTGTTAAATGTTTCATAAGTTCGTCAAACTAGTACAAAGCTCATTGAGACACTTATAAGCACTCATGTTGAACGAAAATTGGTTTAGAGTCCTAGAAACGCGTTGTTAGATGTTTCATAAGTTCGTCAAACTTGTAAAAAGCTCATTTAGACACTTATAAGCATTCATGTTGCATGAAACTTGGTTTAGAGTCCTAGAAACGCGTTGTTCGATGTTTCATAAGTTCGTCAAACTAGTACAAAGCTCATTGAGACACTTATAAGCACTCATGTTGGATGAAACTTGGTTTAGAGTCCTAGAAACGTGTTGTTAGATGTTTCATAAGTTCGTCAAACTAGTACAAAGCTCATTGAGACACTTATAAGCACTCATGTTGAACGAAACTTGGTTTAGAGTCCTAGAAACGCGTTGTAAGATGTTTCATAAGTTCGTCAAACTTGTACAAAGCTCATTTTGACACTTATAAGCACTCATGTTGCATGAAACTTGGTTTAGAGTCCTAGAAACCGCGTTGTTAGATGTTTCATAAGTTTTTCAAACTTGTACAAAGCTCATTGAGACACTTATAAGCACTCATGTTGCATGAAACTTGGTTTAGAGTCTTAGAAATCGCGTTGTTAGATGTTTCATAAGTTCGTCAAACCAGTACAAAGCTCATTGAGACATTTATAAGCACTCATGTTGCATGAAACTTGGTGTAGAGTCCTAAAAACGCGTTGTTAGATGTTTCATAAGTTCGTCAAACTTGTAAAAAGCTCATTTAGACACTTATAAGCATTCATGTTGCATGAAACTTGGTTTAGAGTCCTAGAAACGCGTTGTTCGATGTTTCATAAGTTCGTCAAACTAGTACAAAGCTCATTGAGACACTTATAAGCACTCATGTTGGATGAAACTTGGTTTAGAGTCCTAGAAACGTGTTGTTAGATGTTTCATAAGTTCGTCAAACTAGTACAAAGCTCATTGAGACACTTATAAGCACTCATGTTGAACGAAACTTGGTTTAGAGTCCTAGAAACGCGTTGTTAGATGTTTCATAAGTTCGTCAAACTTGTACAAAGCTCATTTAGACACTTATAAGCACTCATGTTGCATGAAACTTGGTTTAGAGTCCTAGAAACCGCGTTGTTAGATGTTTCATAAGTTTTTCAAACTTGTACAAAGCTCATTGAGACACTTATAAGCACTCATGTTGCATGAAACTTGGTTTAGAGTCTTAGAAATCGCGTTGTTAGATGTTTCATAAGTTCGTCAAACCAGTACAAAGCTCATTGAGACATTTATAAGCACTCATGTTGCATGAAACTTGGTGTAGAGTCCTAAAAACGCGTTGTTAGATGTTTCATAAGTTCGTCAAACTTGTACAAAGCTCATTGAGACACTTATAAGCACTCATGTTGCATGAAACTTGGTTTAGAGTCCTAGAAACGCGTTGTTAGATGTTTCATAAGTTCGTCAAACAAGTACAAAGTTCATCGAGACACTTATAAGAATTCATGTATCATGAAACTTGGTTTAGAGTCCTAGAAACGTGTTTTTAGATGTTTCATAAGTTCGTCAAACTAGTACAACCCTCATTGAGACACATATAAGCACTCATGTTGCATGAAACTTGATTTAGAGTCCTAGAAACGCGTTGTTAGATGTTTCATAAGTTCGTCAAACTTGTACAAAGCTCATTGAGACACTTATAAGCACTCATGTTGTATGAAACTTGGTTTAGAGTCCTAGAACCCGCGTTGTTAGATGTTTCATATATTCGTCAAACTAGTCAAAAGATCATTGAGACACTTATAAGAACTCATGTTGCGTGAAACTTAGTTTAGAGTCCTAGAAACCGCGTTGTTAGATGTTTCATAAGTTCGTCAAACTTGTACAAAGCTCATTGAGACACTTATAAGCACTCATGTTGCATGAAACTTAGTTTAGAGTTTTAGAAACCGCGTTGTTAGATGTTTCATAAGTTCTTCAAATTAGTACAAAGCTCATTGATACACATATAAGCACTCATGTTGCATGAAACTTGGTTTAGAGTCCTAGAAACGCGTTGTTAGATGTTTCATAAGTTCGTCAAACTAGTACAAAGCTCATTGAGACACTTATAAGCACTCATGTTGCATGAAACTTGGTTTAGAGTCCTAGAAACGCGTTGTTTGATGTTTCATAAGTTCGTCAAACAAGTACAAAGCTCATTGAGACACTTATAAGCACTCATGTTGCATGAAACTTGGTTTAGGGTCCTAGAAACTGCGTTGTTATATGTTTCATAAGTTCGTCAAACTAGTACAAAGCTCATTGAGACACTAATAAGCTCTCATGTTGCATGAAACTTGGTTTAGAGTCCTAGAAACGCTTTGTTAAATGTTTCATAAGTTCGTCAAACTTGTACAAAGCTCATTGAGACACTTATAAGCACTCATGTTGCATGAAACTTGGTTTAGAGTCCTAGAAACGCGTTGTTAGATGTTTCATAAGTTCGTCAAACAAGTACAAAGCTCATTGAGACACTTATAAGCACTCATGTTGCATGAAACTTGGTTTAGGGTCCTAGAAACTGCGTTGTTAGATGTTTCATAAGTTTGTCAAACTAGTACAAAGCGCATTGAGACACTTATAAGCTCTCATTTTGCATGAAACTTGGTTTAGAGTCCTCGAAACGCTTTGTTATATGTTTCATAAGTTCGTCAAACTTGTACAAAGCTCATTGAGACGCTTTTAAGCACTCATGTTGCATGAAACTTTGTTTAGAGTCCTAGAAATGCGTTGTTAGATGTTTCATAAGTTTGTCAAACTTGTACAAAGCTCATTGAGACACTTATAAGCACTCATGTTGCATGAAACTTGGTTTAGAGTCCTAGAAACCTTGTTGTTAGATGTTTCATAAGTTCGTCAAACTAGTACAAAGGTCATTGAAACACTTATAAGCACTCATGTTGTATGAAACTTGGTTTAGAGTCCAAGAAAAGCGTTGTTAGATGTTTCATAAGTTCGTCAAACTTGTACAAAGATCATTGAGACACTTATAAGCACTCATGTTGTATTAAACTTGGTTTAGAGTCCTAGAAACGAATTGTTAAATGTTTCATAAGTTCGTCAAACTAGTACAAAGCTCATGGAGACACTTATAAGCACTCATGTTGCATGAAACTTGGTTTAGAGTCTTAGAAACGCGTTGTTCGATGCTTCATAAGTTCGTCAAACAAGTACAAAGCTCATTGAGACACTTATAAGCACTCATGTTGCATGAAACTTGGTTTAGAGTCCTAGAAACGTGTTGTTAGATGTTTCATAAGTTCGTCAAACTAGTACAAAGCTCATTGAGACACTTATTAGCACTCATGTTGAACGAAACTTGGTTTAGAGTCCTAGAAACCGCGTTGTTAGATGTTTCATAAGTTCGTCAAACTTGTACAAAGCTCATTTAGACACTTATAAGCACTCATGTTGCGTGAAAAGTGATTTAGAGTCCTAGAAACCGCGTTGTTAGATGTTTCATAAGTTTTTCAAACTTGTACAAAGCTCATTGAGACACTTATAAGCACTCATGTTGCATGAAACTTGGTTTAGAGTCCTAGAAACCGCGTTGTTAGATGTTTCATAAGTTTTTCAAACTTGTACAAAGCTCATTGAGAAACTTATAAGCACTCATGTTGCATGAAACTTGGTTTAGAGTCCTAGAAACCTTGTTGTTAGATGTTTCATAAGTTCGTCAAACTAGTACAAAGCTCATTGAAACACTTATAAGCACTCATGTTGTATGAAACTTGGTTTAGAGTCCTAGAAAAGCGTTGTTAGATGTTTCATAAGTTCGTCAAACTTGTACAAAGATCATTGAGACACTTATAAGCACTCATGTTGTATTAAACTTGGTTTAGAGTCCTAGAAACGAATTGTTAAATGTTTCATAAGTTCGTCAAACTAGTACAATGCTCATGGAGACACTTATAAGCACTCATGTTGAACGAAACTTGGTTTAGAGTCCTAGAAACGCGTTGTTAGATGTTTCATAAGTTCGTCAAACTTGTACAAAGCTCATTTAGACACTTATAAGCATTCATGTTGCATGAAACTTGGTTTAGAGTCCTAGAAACGCGTTGTTAGATGTTTCATAAGTTCGTCAAACTTGTACAATGCTCATTGAGACGCTTATAAGCACTCATGTTGCATGAAACTTGGTTTAGAGTCCTAGAAACGCGTTGTTAGATGTTTCATAAGTTCGTCAAACAAGTACAAAGCTCATTGAGACACTTATAAGCACTCATGTTGCATGAAACTTGGTTTAGGGTCCTAGAAACTGCGTTGTTAGATGTTTCATAAGTTTGTCAAACTAGTACAAAGCGCATTGAGACACTTATAAGCTCTCATTTTGCATGAAACTTGGTTTAGAGTCCTCGAAACGCTTTGTTATATGTTTCATAAGTTCGTCAAACTTGTACAAAGCTCATTGAGACGCTTTTAAGCACTCATGTTGCATGAAACTTTGTTTAGAGTCCTAGAAATGCGTTGTTAGATGTTTCATAAGTTTGTCAAACTTGTACAAAGCTCATTGAGACACTTATAAGCACTCATGTTGCATGAAACTTGGTTTAGAGTCTTAGAAACCTTGTTGTTAGATGTTTCATAAGTTCGTCAAACTAGTACAAAGGTCATTGAAACACTTATAAGCACTCATGTTGTATGAAACTTGGTTTAGAGTCCTAGAAAAGCGTTGTTAGATGTTTCATAAGTTCGTCAAACTTGTACAAAGATCATTGAGACACTTATAAGCACTCATGTTGTATTAAACTTGGTTTAGAGTCCTAGAAACGAATTGTTAAATGTTTCATAAGTTCGTCAAACTAGTACAAAGCTCATGGAGACACTTATAAGCACTCACGTTGAACGAAACTTGGTTTAGAGTCCTAGAAACGCGTTGTTAGATGTTTCATAAGTTTGTCAAACTTGTACAAAGCTCATTTAGACACTTATAAGCATTCATGTTGCATGAAACTTGGTTTAGAGTCCTAGAAACGCGTTGTTCGATGTTTCATAAGTTCGTCTAACTAGTACAAAGCTCATTGAGACACTTATAAGCAATCATGTTGCATGAAACTTGGTTTAGAGTCCTAGAAACGTGTTGTTAGATGTTTCATAAGTTCGTCAAACTAGTACAAAGCTCATTGAGACACTTATAAGCACTCATGTTGAACGAAACTTGGTTTAGAGTCCTAGAAACCGCGTTGTTAGATGTTTCATAAGTTCGTCAAACTTGTACAAAGCTCATTTAGACACTTATAAGCACTCATGTTGCGTGAAACTTGGTTTAGAGTCCTAGAAACCGCGTTGTTAGATGTTTCATAAGTTTTTCAAACTTGTACAAAGCTCATTGAGAAACTTATAAGCACTCATGTTGCATGAAACTTGGTTTAGAGTCTTAGAAATCGCGTTGTTAGATGTTTCATAAGTTCGTCAAACCAATACAAAACTCATTGAGACATTTATAAGCACTCATGTTGCATGAAACTTGGTGTAGAGTCCTAGAAACGCGTTGTTAGATGTTTCATAAGTTCGTCAAACTTGTACAAAGCTCATTGAGACACTCATAAGCACTCATGTTGCATGAAACTTGGTTTAGAGTCCTAGAAACGCGTTGTTAGATGTTTCATAAGTTCGTCTAACAAGTACAAAGTTCATCGAGACACTTATAAGAATTCATGTATCATGAAACTTGGTTTAGAGTCCTTGAAACGCGTTGTTAGATGTTTCATAAGTTCGTCAAACTAGTACAACGCTCATTGAGACACATATAAGCACTCATGTTGCATGAAACTTGATTTAGAGTCCTAGAAACGCGTTGTTAGATGTTTCATAAGTTCGTCAAACTTGTACAAAGCTCATTGAGACACTTATAAGCACTCATGTTGTATGAAACTTGGTTCAGAGTCCTAGAACCCGCGTTGTTAGATGTTTCATATATTCGTCAAACTAGTCAAAAGCTCATTGAGACACTTATAAACACTCATGTTGCGTGAAACTTAGTTTAGAGTCCTAGAAACCGCGTTGTTAGATGTTTCATAATTTCGTCAAACTTGTACAAAGCTCATTGAGACACTTATAAGCACTCATTTTGCATGAAACTTAGTTTAGAGTCTTAGAAACCGCGTTGTTAGATGTTTCATAAGTTCTTCAAACTAGTACAAAGCTCATTGATACACATATAAGCACTCATGTTGCATGAAACTTGGTTTAGAGTCCTAGAAACGCGTTGTTAGATTTTCATAAGTTCGTCAAACTAGTACAAAGCTCATTGAGACACTTATAAGCACTTATGTTGCATGAAACTTGGTTTAGAGTCCTAGAAACGCGTTGTTAGATGTTTCATAAGTTCGTCAAACAAGTACAAAGCTCATTGAGACACTTATAAGCACTCATGTTGCATGAAACTTGGTTTAGGGTCCTAGAAACTGCGTTGTTAGATGTTTCATAAGTTCGTCAAACTAGTACAAAGCTCATTGAGACACTTATAAGCACTCATGTTGCATCAAAATTGGTTTAGAGTCCTAGAAACGCTTTGTTAGATGTTTCATAAGTTCGTCAAACTTCTACAAAGCTCATTGAGACGCTTATAAGCTCTCATGTTGCATGAAACTTTGTTTAGAGTCCTAGAAATGCGTTGTTAGATGTTTCATAAGTTTGTCAAACTTGTACAAAACTCATTAAAACACTTATAAGCACTCATGTTGCATGAAACTTGGTTTAGAGTCCTAGAAACCGTGTTGTTAAATGTTACATAAGTTCGTCAAACTAGTACAAAGCTCATTGAAACACTTAGAAGCACTCATGTTGTATGAAACTTGGTTTAGAGTCCTAGAAAAGCGTTGTTAGATGTTTCATAAGTTCGTCAAACTTGTACAAAGCTCATTGAGACACTTATAAGCACTCATGTTGTATTAAACTTGGTTTAGAGTCCTAGAAACGCATTGTTAAATGTTTCATAAGTTCGTCTAACTAGTACAAAGCTCATTGAGACACTTATAAGCACTCATGTTGAACGAAACTTGGTTTAGAGTCCTAGAAACGCGTTGTTAGATGTTTCATAAGTTCGTCAAACTTGTACAAAGCTCATTTAGACACTTATAAGCATTCATGTTGCATGAAACTTGGTTTAGAGTCCTAGAAACGCGTTGTTAGATGTTTCATAAGTTCGTCAAACTTGTACAAAGCTCATTGAGACGCTTATAAGCACTCATGTTGCATGAAACTTGGTTTAGAGTCCTAGAAACGCGTTGTTAGATGTTTCATAAGTTCGTCAAACAAGTACAAAGCTCATTGAGACACTTATAAGCACTCATGTTGCATGAAACTTGGTTTAGGGTCCTAGAAACTGCGTTGTTAGATGTTTCATAAGTTTGTCAAACTAGTACAAAGCGCATTGAGACACTTATAAGCTCTCATGTTGCATGAAACTTGGTTTAGAGTCCTCGAAACGCTTTGTTAGATGTTTCATAAGTTCGTCAAACTTGTACAAAGCTCATTGAGACGCTTTTAAGCACTCATGTTGCATAAAACTTTGTTTAGAGTCCTAGAAATGCATTGTTAGATGTTTCATAAGTTTGTCAAACTTGTACAAAGCTCATTGAGACACTTATAAGCACTCATGTTGCATGAAACTTGGTTTAGAGTCCTAGAAACCTTGTTGTTAGATGTTTCATAAGTTCGTCAAACTAGTACAAAGGTCATTGAAACACTTATAAGCACTCATGTTGTATGAAACTTGGTTTAGAGTCCTAGAAAAGCGTTGTTAGATGTTTCATAAGTTCGTCAAACATGTACAAAGATCATTGAGACACTTATAAGCACTCATGTTGTATTAAACTTGGTTTAGAGTCCTAGAAACGAATTGTTAAATGTTTCATAAGTTCGTCAAACTAGTACAAAGCTCATGGAGACACTTATAAGCACTCATGTTGAACGAAACTTGGTTTAGAGTCCTAGAAACGCGTTGTTAGATGTTTCATAAGTTCGTCTAACTAGTACAAAGCTCATTGAGACACTTATAAGCAATCATGTTGCATGAAACTTGGTTTAGAGTCCTAAAAACGTGTTGTTAGATGTTTCATAAGTTCGTCAAACTAGTACAAAGCTCATTGAGACACTTATAAGCACTCATGTTGAACGAAACTTGGTTTAGAGTCCTAGAAACCGCGTTGTTAGATGTTTCATAAGTTTTTCAAACTTGTACAAAGCTCATTGAGAAACTTATAAGCACTCATGTTGCATGAAACTTGGTTTAGAGTCTTAGAAATCGCGTTGTTAGATGTTTCATAAGTTCGTCAAACCAAGTACAAAGCTCATTGAGACATTTATAAGCACTCATGTTGCATGAAACTTGGTGTAGAGTCCTAGAAACGCGTTGTTAGATGTTTCATAAGTTCGTCAAACTTGTACAAAGCTCATTGAGACACTCATAAGCACTCATGTTGCATGAAACTTGGTTTAGAGTCCTAGAAACGCGTTGTTAGATGTTTCATAAGTTCGTCTAACAAGTACAAAGTTCATCGAGACACTTATAAGAATTCATGTATCATGAAACTTGGTTTAGAGTCCTTGAAACGCGTTGTTAGATGTTTCATAAGTTCGTCAAACTAGTACAACGCTCATTGAGACACATATAAGCACTCATGTTGCATGAAACTTGATTTAGAGTCCTAGAAACGCGTTGTTAGATGTTTCATAAGTTCGTCTAACAAGTACAAAGTTCATCGAGACACTTATAAGAATTCATGTATCATGAAACTTGGTTTAGAGTCCTTGAAACGCGTTGTTAGATGTTTCATAAGTTCGTCAAACTAGTACAACGCTCATTGAGACACATATAAGCACTCATGTTGCATGAAACTTGATTTAGAGTCCTAGAAACGCGTTGTTAGATGTTTCATAAGTTCGTCAAACAAGTACAAAGCTCATTGAGACACTTATAAGCACTTATGTTGAACGAAACTTGGTTTAGAGTCCTAGAAACCGCGTTGTTAGATGTTTCATAAGTTCGTCAAACTTGTACAAAGCTCATTTAGACACTTATAAGCACTCATGTTGCGTGAAACTTGGTTTAGAGTCCTAGAAACCACGTTGTTAGATGTTTCATAAGTTTTTCAAACTTGTACAAAGCTCATTGAGAAACTTATAAGCACTCATGTTGCATGAAACTTGGTTTAGAGTCTTAGAAATCGCTTTGTTAGATGTTTCATAAGTTCGTCAAACCAGTACAAAGCTCATTGAGACACTTATAAGCAATCATGTTGCATGAAACTTGGTTTAGAGTCCTAGAAACGTGTTGTTAGATGTTTCATAAGTTCGTCAAACTAGTACAAAGCTCATTGAGACACTTATAAGCACTCATGTTGAACGAAACTTGGTTTAGAGTCCTAGAAACCGCGTTGTTAGATGTTTCATAAGTTTTTCAAACTTGTACAAAGCTCATTGAGAAACTTATAAGCACTCATGTTGCATGAAACTTGGTTTAGAGTCTTAGAAATCGCGTTGTTAGATGTTTCATAAGTTCGTCAAACCAGTACAAAGCTCATTGAGACATTTATAAGCACTCATAAGTTCGTCAAACTTGGTGTAGAGTCCTAGAAAAGCGTTGTTAGATGTTTCATCATTCGTCAAACTTGTACAAAGCTCATTGAGACACTCATAAGCACTCATGTTGCATGAAACTTGGTTTAGAGTCCTAGAAACGCGTTGTTAGATGTTTCATAAGTTCGTCTAACAAGTACAAAGTTCATCGAGACACTTATAAGAATTCATGTATCATGAAACTTGGTTTAGAGTCCTTGAAACGCGTTGTTAGATGTTTCATAAGTTCGTCAAACTAGTACAACGCTCATTGAGACACATATAAGCACTCATGTTGCATGAAACTTGATTTAGAGTCCTAGAAACGCGTTGTTAGATGTTTCATAAGTTCGTCTAACAAGTACAAAGTTCATCGAGACACTTATAAGAATTCATGTATCATGAAACTTGGTTTAGAGTCCTTGAAACGCGTTGTTAGATGTTTCATAAGTTCGTCAAACTAGTACAACGCTCATTGAGACACATATAAGCACTCATGTTGCATGAAACTTGATTTAGAGTCCTAGAAACGCGTTGTTAGATGTTTCATAAGTTCGTCAAACAAGTACAAAGCTCATTGAGACACTTATAAGCACTTGTGTTGAACGAAACTTGGTTTAGAGTCCTAGAAACCGCGTTGTTAGATGTTTCATAAGTTCGTCAAACTTGTACAAAGCTCATTTAGACACTTATAAGCACTCATGTTGCGTGAAACTTGGTTTAGAGTCCTAGAAACCGCGTTGTTAGATGTTTCATAAGTTTTTCAAACTTGTACAAAGCTCATTGAGAAACTTATAAGCACTCATGTTGCATGAAACTTGGTTTAGAGTCTTAGAAATCGCGTTGTTAGATGTTTCATAAGTTCGTCAAACCAGTACAAAGCTCATTGAGACATTTATAAGCACTCATGTTGCATGAAACTTGGTGTCAAACTAGTACAAAGCGTTGTTAGATGTTTCATTAAGTTCGACACTTATCAAGCACTCTAGTACAAAGTTCATTGCATGAAACTTGGTTTAGAGTCCTAGAAAATGTTGCGTTGTTACTTGGTTTAGAGTCCTAGAAACGCGTTGTTAGATGTTTCATAAGTTCGTCAAACAAGTTCAAAGCTCATTGAGACACTTATAAGCACTCATGTTGCATGAAACTTGGTTTAGGGTCCTAGAAACTGCGTTGTTAGATGTTTCATAAGTTCGTCAAACTAGTACAAAGCTCATTGAGACACTTATAAGCACTCATGTTGCATGAAACTTGGTTTAGAGTCCTAGAAACGCTTTGTTAGATGTTTCATAAGTTCGTCAAACTTCTACAAAGCTCATTGAGACGCTTATAAGCACTCATGTTGCATGAAACTTTGTTTAGAGTCCTAGAAATGCGTTGTTAGATGTTTCATAAGTTTGGCAAACTTGTACAAAGCTCATTGAGACACTTATAAGCACTCATGTTGCATGAAACTTGGTTTAGAGTCCTAGAAACCGTGTTGTTAGATGTTTCATAAGTTCGTCAAACTAGTACAAAGCTCATTGAGACACTTAGAAGCACTCATGTTGTATGAAACTTGGTTTAGAGTCCTAGAAAAGCGTTGTTAGATGTTTCATAAGTTCTTCAAACTTGTACAAAGCTCATTGAGACACTTATAAGCACTCATGTTGTATTAAACTTGGTTTAGAGTCCTAGAAACGCATTGTTAAATGTTTCATAAGTTCGTCAAACTAGTACAAAGCTCATTGAGACACTTATAAGCACTCATGTTGAACGAAACTTGGTTTAGAGTCCTAGAAACGCGTTGTTAGATGTTTCATAAGTTCTTCAAACTTGTACAAAGCTCATTTAGACACTTATAAGCATTCATGTTGCATGAAACTTGGTTTAGAGTCCTAGAAACGCGTTGTTCGATGTTTCATAAGTTCGTCAAACTAGTACAAAGCTCATTGAGACAGTTATAAGCACTCATGTTGGATGAAACTTGGTTTAGAGTCCTAGAAACGTGTTGTTAGATGTTTCATAAGTTCGTCAAACTAGTACAAAGCTCATTGAGACACTTATAAGCACTCATGTTGAACGAAACTTGGTTTAGAGTCCTAGAAACGCGTTGTTAGATGTTTCATAAGTTCTTCAAACTTGTACAAAGCTCATTTAGACACTTATAAGCACTCATGTTGCATGAAACTTGGTTTAGAGTCCTAGAAACCGCGTTGTTAGATGTTTCATAAGTTTTTCAAACTTGTACAAAGCTCATTGAGACACTTATAAGCACTCATGTTGCATGAAACTTGGTTTAGAGTCTTAGAAATCGCGTTGTTAGATGTTTCATAAGTTCGTCAAACCGGTACAAAGCGCATTGAGACATTTATAAGCACTCATGTTGCATGAAACTTGGTGTAGAGTCCTAGAAACGCGTTGTTAGATGTTTCATAAGTTTGTCAAACTTGTACAAAGCTCATTGAGACACTTATAAACACTCATGTTGCATGAAACTTGGTTTAGAGTCCTAGAAACGCGTTGTTAGATGTTTCATAAGTTCGTCAAACAAGTACAAAGTTCATCGAGACACTTATAAGAATTCATGTATCATGAAACTTGGTTTAGAGTCCTAGAAACGTGTTGTTAGATGTTTCATAAGTTCGTCAAACTAGTACAATGCTCATTGAGACACATATAAGCACTGATGTTGCATGAAACTTGATTTAGAGTCCTAGAAACGCGTTGTTAGATGTTTCATAAGTTCGTCAAACTTGTACAAAGCTCATTGAGACACTTATAAGCACTCATGTTGTATGAAACTTGGTTTAGAGTCCTAGAACCCGCGTTGTTAGATGTTTCATATATTCGTCAAACTAGTCAAAAGATCATTGAGACACTTATAAGCACTCATGTTGCGTGAAACTTAGTTTAGAGTCCTAGAAACCGCGTTGTTAGATGTTTCATAAGTTCGTCAAACCTGTACAAAGCTCATTGAGACACTTATAAGCACTCATGTTGCATGAAACTTAGTTTAGAGTCTTAGAAACCGCGTTGTTAGATGTTTCATAAGTTCTTCAAATTAGTACAAAGCTCATTGATACACATGTAAGCACTCATGTTGCATGAAACTTGGTTTAGAGTCCTAGAAACGCGTTGTTAGATGTTTCATAAGTTCGTCAAACTAGTACAAAGCTCAATGAGACACTTATAAGCACTCATGTTGCATGAAACTTGGTTTAGAGTCATAGAAACGCGATGTTAGATGTTTCATAAGTTCGTCAAACAAGTACAAAGCTCATTGAGACACTTATAAGCACTCATGTTACATGAAACTTGGTTTAGGGTCCTAGAAACTGCGTTGTTAGATGTTTCATAAGTTCGTCAAACTAGTACAAAGCTCATTGAGACACTTATAAGCACTCATGTTGCATGAAACTTGGTTTAGAGTCCTAGAAACGCTTTGTTAGATGTTTCATAAGTTCGTCAAACTTGTACAAAGCTCATTGAGACGCTTTTAAGCACTCATGTTGCATGAAACTTTGTTTAGAATCCTAGAAATGTGTTGTTAGATGTTTCATAAGTTTGTCAAACTTGTACAAAGCTCATTGAGACACTTATAAGCACTCATGTTGCATGAAACTTGGTTTAGAGTCCTAGAAACCTTGTTGTTAGATGTTTCATAAGTACGTCAAACTAGTACAAAGCTCATTGAAACACTTATAAGCACTCATGTTGTATGAAACTTGGTTTAGAGTCCTAGAAAAGCGTTGTTAGATGTTTCATAAGTTCGTCAAACTTGTACAAAGATCATTGAGACACATATAAGCACTCATGTTGTATTAAACTTGGTTTAGAGTCCTAGAAACGAATTGTTAAATGTTTCATAAGTTCGTCAAACTAGTACAAAGCTCATGGAGACACTTATAAGCACTCATGTTGAACGAAACTTGTTTTAGAGTCCTAGAAACGCGTTGTTAGATGTTTCATAAGTTCGTCAAACTTGTACAAAGCTCATTTAGACATTTATAAGCATTCATGTTGCATGAAACTTGGTTTAGAGTCCTAGAAACGCGTTGTTCGATGTTTCATAAGTTCGTCAAACTAGTACAAAGCTCATTGAGACACTTATAAGCACACATGTTGCATGAAACTTGGTTTAGAGTCCTAGAAACGTGTTGTTAGATGTTTCATAAGTTCGTCAAACTAGTACAAAGCTCATTTACACACTTATAAGCACTCATGTTGAACGAAACTTGGTTTAGAGTCCTAGAAACCGCGTTGTTAGATGTTTCATAAGTTCGTCAAACTTGTACAAAGCTCATTTAGACACTTATAAGAACTCATGTTGCATGAATCTTGGTTTAAAGTCCTAGAAACCGCGTTGTTAGTTGTTTCATATGTTCGTCAAACTTGTACAAAGCTCATTGATACACTTATAAGCACTCATGTTGCATGAAACTTGGTTTAGAGTCCTAGAAACGCGTTGTTAGACGTTTCATAAGTTCGTTAAACTAGTACAAAGCTCATTGAGACACTTATAAGCCCTCATGTTGCATGAAACTTGGTTTAGAGTCCTAGAAACGAGTTGTTAGACGTTTCATAAGTTCGTAAAACTTGTACAAAGCTCATTGAGACACTTATAAGCACTCATGTTGAATCAAACTTGGTTTAGAGTCTTAGAAACGTGTTGTTAGATGTTTCATAAGTTCGTCAAACTAGTACAAAGCTCATTGAGACACTTATAAGCACTCATGTTGTATGAAACTTGGTTTAGAGTCCTAGAAATGCGTTGTTAGACGTTTCATAAGTTTGTCAAACTAGTACAAAGCTCATTGAGACACTTATAAGCCCTCATGTTGCATGAAACTTGGTTTAGAGTCCTAGAAACGAGTTGTTAGACGTTTCATAAGTTCGTCAAACTTGTACAAAGCTCATCGAGACACTTATAAGCACTCATGTGGTTTGAAACTTGGTTTAGAGTCCTAGAAACGTGTTGTTCGATGTTTCATAAGTTTGTCAAACTAGTACAAAGCTCATTGAGAAACTTATAAGCACTCATGTTGCAAGAAACTTGGTTTAGAGTCCTAGAAACGAGTTGTTAGATGTTTCATAAGTTCGTCAAACTAGTACAAAGCTCATTGAGACACTTATAAGCACTCATGTTGAATGAAACTTGGTTTAGAGTCCCGAAACGTGTTGTTAGATGTTTCATAAGTTCATCAAACTTGTACAAAGCTCATTGAGACACTTATAAACACTCATGTTGCATGAAACTTAGTTTAGAGTCCTAGAAACGCGTTGTTAGATGTTTCATAAGTTCGTCAAACTAGTAAAAAGCTCATTGAGACACTTATAAGCACTCATGTTGCATGAAACTTGGTTTAGAGTCCTAGAAACGCGTTGTTAGATGTTTCATAAGTTCGTCAAACTTGTACAAAGCTCATTGAGACGCTTATAAGCACTCATGTTGCATGAAACTTGGTTTAGAGTCCTAGAAACCGCGTTGTTAGATGTTTCATAAATTCGTCAAACTTGTACAAAGCTCATTGAGACACTTATAAGCACTCGTGTTGCATGAAACTTGGTTTAGAGTCCTAGAAACGTGTTGTTAGATGTTTCGTAAGTTCGTCAAACTAGTACAAAGCTCATTGAGACACTTATAAGCACTCATGTTGAACGAAACTTGGTTTAGAGTCCTAGAAACGCGTTGTTAGATGTTTCATAAGTTCGTCAAACTTGTACAAAGCTCATTTAGACACTTATAAGCACTCATGTTTCATGAAACTTGGTTTAGAGTCCTAGAAACCGCGTTGTTAGATGTTTCATAAGTTTTTCAAACTTGTACAAAGCTCATTGAGACACTTATAAGTACTCATGTTTTATGAAACTTGGTTTAGAGTCCTAGAAAAGCGTTGTTAGATGTTTCATAAGTTCGCCAAACTTGTACAAAGCTCGTTGAGACACTTATAAGCACTCATGTTGTATTAAACTTGGTTTAGAGTCCTAGAAACGCATTGTTAAATGTTTCATAAGTTCTTCAAACTAGTACAAAGCTCATTGAGACACTTATAAGCACTCATGTTGAACGAAACTTGGTTTAGAGTCCCAGAAACGCGTTGTTAGATGTTTCATAAGTTCGTCAAACTTGTACAAAGCTCATTTAGACACTTATAAGCATTCATGTTGCATGAAACTTGGTTTAGAGTCCTAGAAACGCGTTGTTCGATGTTTCATAAGTTCGTCAAACTAGTACAAAGCTCATTGAGACACTTATAAGCACTCATGTTGCATGAAACTTGGTTTAGAGTCTTAGAAATCGCGTTGTTAGATGTTTCATAAGTTCGTCAAACCAGTACAAAGCTCATTGAGACATTTATAAGCACTCATGTTGCATGAAACTTGGTGTAGAGTCCTAGAAACGCGTTGTTAGATGTTTCATAAGTTCGTCAAACTTGTACAAAGCTCATTGAGACACTTATAAGCACTCATGTTGCATGAAACTTGGTTTAGAGTCCTAGAAACGCGTTGTTAGATGTTTCATAAGTTCGTCAAACAAGTACAAAGTTCATCGAGACACTTATAAGAATTCATGTATCATGAAACTTGTTTTAGAGTCCAAAAAATGCGTTGTTAGATGTTTCATAAATTCGTCAAACTAGTACAACGCTCATTGAGACACATATAAGCACTCATGTTGCATGAAACTTGATTTAGAGTCCTAGAAACGCGTTGTTAGATGTTTCATAAGTTCGTCAAACTTGTACAAAGCTCATTGAGACACTTATAAGCACTCATGTTGTATGAAACTTGGTTTAGAGTCCTAGAACCCGCGTTGTTAGATGTTTCATATATTCGTCAAACTAGTCAAAAGCTCATTGAGACACTTATAAGCACTCATGTTGCGTGAAACTTAGTTTAGAGTCCTAGAAACCGCGTTGTTAGATGTTTCATAAGTTCGTCAAACTTGTACAAAGCTCATTGAGACACTTATAAGCACTCATGTTGCATGAAACTTGGTTTAGAGTCCTAGAAACGCGTTGTTAGATGTTTCATAAGTTCTTCAAACTAGTATAAAGCTCATTGATACACATATAAGCACTCATGTTGCATGAAACTTGGTTTAGAGTCCTAGAAACGCGTTGTTAGATGTTTCATAAGTTCGTCAAACTAGTACAAAGCTCGGTGAGACACTTATAAGCACTCATGTTGCATGAAACTTGGTTTAGAGTCCTAGAAACGCGTTGTTAGATGTTTCATAAGTTCGTCAAACAAGTACAAAGCTCATTGAGACACTTATGAGCACTCATGTTGCATGAAACTTGGTTTAGGGTCCTAGAAACTGCGTTGTTAGATGTTTCATAAGTTCGTCAAACTAGTACAAAGCTCATTGAGACACTTATAAGCACTCATGTTGCATGAAACTTGGTTTAGAGTCCTAGAAACGCTTTGTTAGATGTTTCATAAGTTCGTCAAACTCGTACAATGCTCATTGAGACGCTTATAATCACTCATGTTGCATGAAACTTTGTTTAGAGTCCTAGAAATGCGTTGTTAGATGTTTCATAAGTGTTAATTTTAGGAGAGTATAAACGAGATTTGAGAGTTTATGTTCTTGAGTTCATGAAGAACATCAAGAACAAGAGAGAGAGAATAGAGAGAGAGAGAGTTTAATCGGAAAAGAGTATGTGAGATTAATTGATTTTTGTGTTGTTACAAGACAATATAAATACAAGAGATATCGCCTAAAATAGCATCTAAAGTATATGCTAAAACCGTCCACATCTTCCTTGGTTAGCCGCGCCAAACGTCGCTCTCACCCTTGGAGCCGCGCCTCCTTAAGAAGACCCGTGATCGTACAGACAGTGTGGACTACACGCTCCTTAAGTCAACATGTGACTTGTACGGACGGCGTGTGATGCACTTGCCCAACGGCTCTTTTGTGCAACGACTCTTTTCCTTCTAGATGCTTCTCTTGTTTCTTTGTCTTCTTTGTAACGGTAACAAGAGATAGCTTGTGTCCTTTGCCTTTGACCACAAGCTAGGTCTTTGCCTTGGTGAACAGGTGTGTCCGGGCAAAGCCTTGGTCTCTTTTTTAACACTCCCCCGCAAGCTTAGCCTAATGCAATGGCTAAGATTGGAACCCGCATAACCTTGCCTCGTTAAAAACCTTGGTGAGAAAACCACTTGGGATAAAACTCACCTAAGGGAAAAGAGTACAAGCTTATGCGGTTGGAGACTTAGGCTTTGGTAGCCCGTGTGAGTCCTAGTCTTGGTAGGATGGACTCACAAATCTTCAAGCTTGCTGATTTGGTGAAGATGTCCGCAAGTTGGTCTTCACTTTTGGTGTAGCACGGTAAGATGGTCCCTTTGACAATTTGTTCTCTAACCTTGTGACAATCCACCTCTATGTGCTTGGTCCGTTCATGGAAGACCGAGTTGGTTGCTATGTGGATGGCCGCTTGGTTATCACAATGCATGGTCATTGGTGCTTCAATCTTGAAACCCAAATCCCCTAGCAAGTTCTTTAGCCACATGAGTTCTTGAGTTAGCTTCCTCATGGCTCTATACTCGGCTTCGGCGGTTGAGCAAGACACTATCTTTTGCTTCTTTGTCTTCCATGTGACAAGGTTGCCTCCAATGAAAGTACAATACCCGGTTTTTGACCGCCTGACTTCTAGGTTCCCGGCATAGTCCGCGTCACAATACCCAATCACCTCCGTGCTTTTGTTGCAACCCATCCATATACCCAAGCTTGAAGTTCCCTTATCGTATCCCAAGTTCCTCATGATCATGTTCCAATGATGTTGCTTCGTCCTTTGCATATGTTGGGAGACTTGATTCACGGCAAAGCATAGATCCGGTCTAGTGATGGTAAGGTAAATGAGCTTTCCCACTAGCCATCTATATAGCATAGGGTCTTTGTATGGTTGATCATGTTCACTACCCTCTTGAATGGTCTTGTAGTCGTCTTCCGTCTTCAAGAGGTGTCTTGGCCACCTTGGTACCTGCCATATTGACAACACTTAAAACATCATGGGTGTACTTCCTTTGGGAGAGAAATAGACCTTCCTTTGATCTACATACTTCAATCCCAAGGAAGTACTTAAGCAAACCGAGATCTTTAATATCAAATTTGGACTTAAGAAAAGACTTGGTTTCTTGAATACCTCCCTTGTTGTTTCCGGAGATGATGATGTCATCTACGTATACAAGTACTACTACTATACCTTCTTGGTTTTGTAGTGTGAAGAGTGTGTGTTCGGCTTGTGATCTCTTGAATCCTCTTGCCATCAATGTTGAGCTAAGATTGTGGTACCAAGCTCTCGGTGATTGCTTGAGACCGTAGATAGCCTTTCTTAACCTTAAGACTTTCCGGGGGTAATCTCTACTCCGGGTGGTGGAGTCATGTACACCTCTTCCTCAAGTTCTCCTTGTATAAAGGCGTTCTTCACATCCATTTGAAAGAGATCCCAAGATAAATTAGTAGCCAAGGATAGAATGACGCTTATAAGCACTCATGTTGCATGAAACTTTGTTTAGAGTCCTAGAAATGCGTTGTTAGATGTTTCATAAGTTTGTCAAACTTGTACAAAGCTCATTGAGACACTTATAAACACTCATGTTGCATGAAACTTGGTTTAGAGTCCTAGAAACCGTGTTGTTAGATGTTTCATAAGTTCGTCAAACTAGTACAAAGCTCATTGAAACACTTATAAGTACTCATGTTTTATGAAACTTGGTTTAGAGTCCTAGAAAAGCGTTGTTAGATGTTTCATAAGTTCGTCAAACTTGTACAAAGCTCATTGAGACACTTATAAGCACTCATGTTGTATTAAACTTGGTTTAGAGTCCTAGAAACGCATTGTTAAATGTTTCATAAGTTCTTCAAACTAGTACAAAGCTCATTGAGACACTTATAAGCACTCATGTTGAACGAAACTTGGTTTAGAGTCCTAGAAACGCGTTGTTAGATGTTTCATAAGTTCGTCAAACTTGTACAAAGCTCATTTAGACACTTATAAGCATTCATGTTGCATGAAACTTGGTTTAGAGTCCTAGAAACGCGTTGTTCGATGTTTCATAAGTTCGTCAAACTAGTACAAAGCTCATTGAGACACTTATAAGCACTCATGTTGCATGAAACTTGGTTTAGAGTCCTAGAAACGTGTTGTTAGATGTTTCATAAGTTCGTCAAACTAGTACAAAGCTCATTGAGACACTTATAAGCACTCATGTTGAACGAAACTTGGTTTAGAGTCCTAGAAACGCGTTGTTAGATGTTTCATAAGTTCGTCAAACTTGTACAAAGCTCATTTAGACACTTATAAGCACTCATGTTTCATGAAACTTGGTTTAGAGTCCTAGAAACCGCGTTGTTAGATGTTTCATAAGTTTTTCAAACTTGTACAAAGCTCATTGAGACACTTATAAGTACTCATGTTTTATGAAACTTGGTTTAGAGTCCTAGAAAAGCGTTGTTAGATGTTTCATAAGTTCGCCAAACTTGTACAAAGCTCATTGAGACACTTATAAGCACTCATGTTGTATTAAACTTGGTTTAGAGTCCTAGAAACGCATTGTTAAATGTTTCATAAGTTCTTCAAACTAGTACAAAGCTCATTGAGACACTTATAAGCACTCATGTTGAACAAAACTTGGTTTAGAGTCCCGAAACGCGTTGTTAGATGTTTCATAAGTTCGTCAAACTTGTACAAAGCTCATTTAGACACTTATAAGCATTCATGTTGCATGAAACTTGGTTTAGAGTCCTAGAAACGCGTTGTTCGATGTTTCATAAGTTCGTCAAACTAGTACAAAGCTCATTGAGACACTTATAAGCACTCATGTTGCATGAAACTTGGTTTAGAGTCTTAGAAATCGCGTTGTTAGATGTTTCATAAGTTCGTCAAACCAGGTACAAAGCTCATTGAGACATTTATAAGCACTCATGTTGCATGAAACTTGGTGTAGAGTCCTAGAAACGCGTTGTTAGATGTTTCATAAGTTCGTCAAACTTGTACAAAGCTCATTGAGACACTTATAAGCACTCATGTTGCATGAAACTTGGTTTAGAGTCCTAGAAACGCGTTGTTAGATGTTTCATAAGTTCGTCAAACAAGTACAAAGTTCATCGAGACACTTATAAGAATTCATGTATCATGAAACTTGTTTTAGAGTCCAAAAAATGCGTTGTTAGATGTTTCATAAATTCGTCAAACTAGTACAACGCTCATTGAGACACATATAAGCACTCATGTTGCATGAAACTTGATTTAGAGTCTTAGAAACGCGTTGTTAGATGTTTCATAAGTTCGTCAAACTTGTACAAAGCTCATTGAGACACTTATAAGCACTCATGTTGTATGAAACTTGGTTTAGAGTCCTAGAACCCGCGTTGTTAGATGTTTCATATATTCGTCAAACTAGTCAAAAGCTCATTGAGACACTTATAAGCACTCATGTTGCGTGAAACTTAGTTTAGAGTCCTAGAAACCGCGTTGTTAGATGTTTCATAAGTTCGTCAAACTTGTACAAAGCTCATTGAGACACTTATAAGCACTCATGTTGCATGAAACTTGGTTTAGAGTCCTAGAAACGCGTTGTTAGATGTTTCATAAGTTCTTCAAACTAGTATAAAGCTCATTGATACACATATAAGCACTCATGTTGCATGAAACTTGGTTTAGAGTCCTAGAAACGCGTTGTTAGACGTTTCATAAGTTCGTCAAACTAGTACAAAGCTCAGTGAGACACTTATAAGCACTCATGTTGCATGAAACTTGGTTTAGAGTCCTAGAAACGCGTTGTTAGATGTTTCATAAGTTCGTCAAACAAGTACAAAGCTCATTGAGACACTTATGAGCACTCATGTTGCATGAAACTTGGTTTAGGGTCCTAGAAACTGCGTTGTTAGATGTTTCATAAGTTCGTCAAACTAGTACAAAGCTCATTGAGACACTTATAAGCACTCATGTTGCATGAAACTTGGTTTAGAGTCCTAGAAACGCTTTGTTAGATGTTTCATAAGTTCGTCAAACTCGTACAATGCTCATTGAGACGCTTATAATCACTCATGTTGCATGAAACTTTGTTTAGATTCCTAGAAATGCGTTGTTAGATGTTTCATAAGTGTTAATTTTAGGAGAGTATAAACGAGATTTGAGAGTTTATGTTCTTGAGTTCATGAAGAACATCAAGAACAAGAGAGAGAGAATAGAGAGAGAGAGAGTTTAATCGGAAAAGAGTATGTGAGATTAATTGATTTTTGTGTTGTTACAAGACAATATAAATACAAGAGATATCGCCTAAAATAGCATCTAAAGTATATGCTAAAACCGTCCACATCTTCCTTGGTTAGCCGCGCCAAACGTCGCTCTCACCCTTGGAGCCGCGCCTCCTTAAGAAGACCCGTGATCGTACGGACGGTGTGGACTACACGCTCCTTAAGTCAACATGTGACTTGTACGGACGGCGTGTGATGCACTTGCCCAACGGCTCTTTTGTGCAACGACTCTTTTCCTT
This sequence comes from Cochlearia excelsa, assembly GCA_963556525.1. NCBI lineage: Eukaryota > Viridiplantae > Streptophyta > Magnoliopsida > Brassicales > Brassicaceae > Cochlearia > Cochlearia excelsa. The sequence continues at coordinate 27,432,074 of OY748327.1, read as the reverse complement.
CTAGATGCTTCTCTTGTTTCTTTGTCTTCTTTGTAACGGTAACAAGAGATAGCTTGTGTCCTTTGCCTTTGACCACAAGCTAGGTCTTTGCCTTGGTGAACAGGTGTGTCGGGCAAAGCCTTGGTCTCTTTTTTTAACACTCCCCGCAAGCTTAGCCTAATGCAATGGCTAAGATTGGAACCCGCATAACCTTGCCTCGTTAAAAACCTTGGTGAGAAAACCACTTGGGATAAAACTCACCTAAGGGAAAAGAGTACAAGCTTATGCGGTTGGAGACTTAGGCTTTGGTAGCCCGTGTGAGTCCTAGTCTTGGTAGGATGGACTCACAAATCTTCAAGCTTGCTGATTTGGTGAAGATGTCCGCAAGTTGGTCTTCACTTTTGGTGTAGCACGGTAAGATGGTCCCTTTGACAATTTGTTCTCTAACCTTGTGACAATCCACCTCTATGTGCTTGGTCCGTTCATGGAAGACCGAGTTGGTTGCTATGTGGATGGCCGCTTGGTTATCACAATGCATGGTCATTGGTGCTTCAATCTTGAAACCCAAATCCCCTAGCAAGTTCTTTAGCCACATGAGTTCTTGAGTTAGCTTCCTCATGGCTCTATACTCGGCTTCGGCGGTTGAGCAAGACACTATCTTTTGCTTCTTTGTCTTCCATGTGACAAGGTTGCCTCCAATGAAAGTACAATACCCGGTTTTTGACCGCCTGACTTCTAGGTTCCCGGCATAGTCCGCGTCACAATACCCAATCACCTCCGTGCTTTTGTTGCAACCCATCCATATACCCAAGCTTGAAGTTCCCTTATCGTATCCCAAGTTCCTCATGATCATGTTCCAATGATGTTGCTTCGTCCTTTGCATATGTTGGGAGACTTGATTCACGGCAAAGCATAGATTCGGTCTAGTGATGGTAAGGTAAATGACCTTTCCCACTAGCCATCTATATAGCATAGGGTCTTTGTATGGTTGATCGTGTTCACTACCCTCTTGAATGGTCTTGTAGCCGTCTTCCGTCTTCAAGAGGTGTCTTGGCCACCTTGGTACCTGCCATATTGACAACACTTAAAACATCATGGGTGTACTTCCTTTGGGAGAGAAATAGACCTTCCTTTGATCTACATACTTCAATCCCAAGGAAGTACTTAAGCAAACCGAGATCTTTAATATCAAATTTGGACTTAAGAAAAGACTTGGTTTCTTGAATACCTCCCTTGTTGTTTCCGGAGATGATGATGTCATCTACGTATACAAGTACTACTACTATACCTTCTTGGTTTTGTAGTGTGAAGAGTGTGTGTTGGGCTTGTGATCTCTTGAATCCTCTTGCCATCAATGTTGAGCTAAGATTGTGGTACCAAGCTCTCGGTGATTGCTTGAGACCGTAGATAGCCTTTCTTAACCCTTAGACTTTCCCGGGGGTAATCTCTACTCCGGGTGGTGGAGTCATGTACACCTCTTCCTCAAGTTCTCCTTGTATAAAGGCGTTCTTCACATCCATTTGAAAGAGATCCCAAGATAAATTAGTAGCCAAGGATAGAATGACCCTAACCGTGTGAAGTTTGGCCACCGGTGCAAAGGTATCCAAGTAATCCTCTCCATAGGTTTGAGTGAAGCCTCTTGCCACAAGTCTTGCCTTATGCCTTTCAATATCCCCATTGCTTAGGTACTTGATGGTGAACACGTATCTAGAGCTTACGGTCTTCTTGCCCTTGGGAAGATCAGTTTCATAGAAGGTTTCATTATCTTCCATTGCCTTGTTCTCGGCTCTAACCGCATTGATCCATACTTCTTCCTTCATCGCTTCTTCATATGTCCTTGGTATCACATGTTGATCCATGGCGGTAAGGAAGACTCGGTGTTCCTTGGGAATTCTTGCAAGAGAGCATGTTGCTTGAGTAGGATGGGCCACTGCCTTGCTATTGTAGCAGACCCTTGTGTTTACCCAATTAGATGGATGCTTCTTTACCCTAGTGCTTCTCCTTAGAGTCGGCTCCGGTTGTACACTAGTCGGCTCCGGTGGTACACTTCCTCCTTGACCCACTTCTTGATCATGATCCTCTTGAGCATGTCCTTGGTCTTCTTGTGATGTAGTTTGTTGATGAGCACTTGATTCTCCCCGGACTCATTAGACTCTTGAGGTTCGGAGTTGGCTTGCTCATTGATGTTCTCCCCCTCATGATCAAGATGAGTGGGTTGTTGATTTGGTATGTCTTGGCTTGGCTCTTCTTCAAAGTTCATGCCAAGATTCTTCATTAGGTTCCTTAGGCTTGTGGCTCTATCCGTGACCTTCTCGGGTAAGTCCTTCACACTATCCAAATTCTTGTGTTCATAGAAGCTTTTGGCTTCAAGGAACTTGACATCTCTTGAGACTATGACCCTTCTTGTCTCGGGTACATAGCATTTGTATCCTTTTTTGTGTGTTGGAGTAGCCTATGAACATAACCTTGATGCTCTTTGCTTCAAGTTTGTTCCTTTGTTCACTAGGCACAAAAACAAAACACACACACCCAAAAACTCTTAGATGGTTAAGAATAGGGTTACTCTTATTCAAAACTTGAAAGGGAGATTGGTTGTTTAAGATTTGAGTAGGGGTTCGGTTGATGAGATAACACGCGGTTAAAACACAATCCGACCAAAACCGTTTTGGGATGTTCATGTGGAACATCATTGACCGTGTGACCTCCATGAGATGCCTATTCTTCCTCTCGGCCACACCGTTTTGTTGCGGTGTATATGGGCATGTGGTTTGGTGAAGAATCCCATGGTTGGCTATGTGTTCTTTGAATGCTCGGCTTGTGTACTCTCCCCCATTATCCGAACTAAAGGTTTTAATCTTAGCATTGTAATGGTTAGTCACATAGTTTTGAAAGTTTTTAAAAGCCTCTAATACCCTATCTTTAGTTTGTAAAAGAGTAACCCAAGTGTATTTAGAGCTTTCATCTATAAATGTGACAAAATAAGCTTGATTATCCCTAGATTTGCAAGGAGAGGACCAAACTTTCGAGTGGACCAATTCAAAAGGTTTGTAACACATTTTGGATTTTGAAAATACGGTTCTACAATGTTTACCCAAAATACAAGCCTCGCAAGTTTGATGATCAAAAACAACATTAGGGATAATAGTTTTTAAAGCATTCAAATGAGGATGACCAAGTCTAAAATGCCAAATAACATTGTTAACCTCGGCTATAACCGATTTAAAAGCATGACAAAGAGAAGTAGAAGTAGAAATAGAGTTTTTGAAATCAAATTCTTCAAGAACATAGAGGTCCCCTCTTGTGACCCCTTTTCCAATGATCTTCTCACTCTTAATATCCTGAAAAATCACATCATTAGGACTGAAAATAACCTTGCAATTCAAATCACAAGCAATGCGTTTAACGGATATAAGATTGGAAGTGAAACTAGGCATATAAAGAGCTTGAGAATCACTATCAAACAACTTAAGATTTCCTAACCCTTCTATAGGAATTTCACTCCCATTTGAAATAATGACATTACCTAGAGAGCCGGTTTAACATTACTAATTAAATCCAAGTTACTAATCATATGATGAGAAGCACCCGAATCAACAATAATAGGCTTATATGGTTTAATGTCTATGTTTTGTTGGAATTTAAGAGAGTATAGAAGAGATTGTAGAGAATAAGTGTTTGGGAGATTAGGAGAATGAGAGATTAGGAGCAAAGCTATTAGCTTGGTCCTTGAGAGATTAGTGTGTAGTATGTGTGTGTGGGGAGATTTCGGTTCTAGAGAGAATAAGAACAAGAACAAAAGAGAGAATATTATTTTTGTATTGGAGAAGAGAGCTTGAAGCTCCTTAGAGATTACAATGTCGACCACAAGGTATTTATAGAGGATAACAATGGCTTGTAGCCTATTAGGTATAAGGGAGAGAGAGAGAAAGCCTTGGGTCTTGACTTAATTTGAATTCAAACCAAGGCTTGGGTGGCGTGTAGGAGACAAGGCTGTGACTAGTCACTATCCAAGACCACATTTGGTTTTGTGTAAAGCCTTCCAATTCTGCACCTGTCGCTATCCGTCTCGGTCTTGCTTCCGGTTTGTGCCTATAGTCTTGTAATGACTATATCTCTCAATGGTTAGCTCCTTTCAACATGATTCCTTCTTCAAACCTTCTTGTCTTGATCTCCTCTTTGTAACCGTTACCATATTAAGGGTAACCGTGTTGCTTCCTTATACTCTTAACTCATAACCCTTCTTGTCTTAGCCTTGTTGCACAAGCCTCTTTGGTATTTCGACCTAATGCCCTTTTTGGGTTAACCATTAGTCTCAATACTCCCCCTCAAGCTTAGCATTGTGGAACGCTAAGATTGGACATTGACCAACAAACCTCATTAAAACCTTGGTGAGTAAACCACATGGGAAAAACCTCACCGAAGGAAAAAAGAGTGTAAGTTAGTTCAATGAGGGGTCTTGATCATCTAGGCCATAAGTCTTCTTGACTTGGCCGGAACTCCCCCAAAGATAGAACCGGTCTTGATCTTGCCTTTGCCGTGTTCTTCTTTGTGGTTTCTTGGATACTCAGCACTTCTCTTGTCTTGGTGGTGAGTTCTTTGATTCTTGATTTGGTCTTCACGGTTTGTTCTTCACAGACTTTGATGTGAGACTTTGAGCCGAACATGAACATGATGACTCCCTTTCCTTCTCTTTGCTTCTTCTTTGAACTTCCTTCTTATCTTTGGTCTCTTACTCCTTTGAACATCCTTTAGTTCGTAGTGGAATGACTTGTCCTTGTAGCCGCATCTAGGTTTTGAGCTTTGGCTTCTTCTTGAAGTCTTTGCTTTCTTCTTTGTGCGGTTGGAACAAGGATTTGTCGGAGTATTTTGGCTTATCTATTGATAGATGCATAAGCCGAGAAACAAGATTAGGCCTTGCAATTGGTAGTTGCTTTGGCCGATAGTGAGTAGAGCCGATTGGTCATGTTGATTCATCGGTCTCTTTCTAGGACATGAATGGCTCGGTTTAGTCTTTGCCATGTACTTGGCCGAGCCTAGTGTTGATGATGATGAAGGTCTTGCTTCTTGTAGAGGCTTGACCGAACGATGATGATAAGATGGTTTGGCCTTCTCCTTTGTAAGGATTTGGCCGAGAGTGAATTGGTTTGGCGTCTTGGGAGATGCTTTAACCGGAGAATGGTGACCTTGTCTTTGCTACGGACTTTGGTCAAGTGATGGTCTTTGTCTTTGCTAGGGACTTGACCGAATATTAGGTGGATTGACTCGGCTTTGTCTTGTGAATACTTGGCCGAGATGTAACAATGATTGGTGACCTTGCCTTTGCTAGGGACTTTGGTCAAGAGATGGTCTTTGTCTTTGCCAAGGACTTGACCGGTTGATGATGGTCTTTGTCTTGTTAAGGACTTGACCGAAGATTAATGGGTTGCCTCGGCTTTGTCTTGTGAATACTTGGCCGAGATGTAACTTGATGGCTTTAGCTCTTTGCTAGATGCTTTTGGCCACAATGATGATAGTGATTGGCTTCCATTTGATCATGATGAGATGTGTGTTCTAACACTTCTTCTCCCCCCATCTTGATTAATCATGGAAGTAAATGAACTCTCCTCCTTTCTCGGCTTTGTTCTTCACAAGCTTCTTTGAGAAGAGGTTTCTCATCTTTTCCTTTTGGACACCATTCATGGTTCTTTCATTCTTCTCTTTACTTCTTTTCTCTTTAGCACTTCTTTGTCATCTCTTTATGCTTAGGGTCTTTCATGATGATCTCTTTTAGTCTTTAGAAATGATGATCCTACATCATACCAAAGACAAAATTTATTTAGTTTCATGACTAACCGGCACAAGATAATAACTCTTAACATTTCACAAACTATTGATCAACCATTCACAAGTACAAGCAAGAATACATGGGAGGATTTAAGACATTAGTTCAATATGTTCCCTAAGCCTTTTTAATAAATCCGAGAGTATTATGCATCTTGACAAGTTCTAGTTTTAGTCTTATAGTTTTGAAATTGACAATCCACTTTAACTAATGATCTAAGGCATATATATTTATAATGAAGCAAAAGGATTACTTAAATTAGTATCTAACAATATAAGTAAAGAGAGTAAAGAGTTTTAGAAATGGCCCTTTTTATAGTTCCTTGGATAGATGGTCGTAAGGAGAAGTCATTGTACTCTTTAGAGCATCTTAACCGATTAGTCTATCATAGAGTTTATGGCTTCCCTTATAAGGGTTCTCCATTGTTTATTACCTACACATAAGTAAGGATTAGCCACAAGAGAGTTTTGAATATGGCTCCTTGCCATTTAGACTTTAAAGGGACCATGGTCTTAAGAGCACAAAGGCGGACCATGATCTTAGAAACACACAAACAAGATTCATTGTAACTTGAATGCTTTCATAGCTAGTTACTCATCTTGTATCATAAACTTAGATGCCTATAGGCGGTTTATGACATAAAACATAGATCATCATTCCAATTTTATCTTATGTAGATGTTAAAGTAATGAATCATTTCCCCATAAGTCCAAAATTGGATTCATCATGACCTTTAAAGTATCACCTTTTAAGTAGTCATGGATCTCTTTTAAACTTATGTTAGCCGAGGTTTTGAAGGATTCATCAAGCTCTTGGTGTTCATAACACTTAATAAGCTCGGTTCACTTCCCAAGTCTCAAATCACTTCACTAAACAAAGACTAGTGATTTAAGACTTTAGCAAGAGACAAGACTTGGATATTATAGTGGGGTATGAAGAGGATAAAGAGTATAGAGTTTACAACCGATTCCTTAATGATCTAAAGATCTTTAGGACTCAAGATTAACTACTAATCTATTTATCTCCCTCTTGTGTTTCCACTTACACAACCGCCACTACTCATCTTCATCGTCTTGGAGATTTAAATTCGGACCAAATGAGCATATGTTCTTTAAAACTTTTGAAAAACATCATATGCTCAAAACATGCTTTTAAACCGAAACTTTGTGGTATGGGATTCATCAAATGCTCTTTTAGAAGCCATGATTCTCATCCATTAGTCTTGGGTTAGACAATGACCTTAAAGAACAATACAACCAAAACTATCATGTAGCTAGATCTTGTTGATTTATGCTAACAATGATTGTATTTTGATTGTCTTGTTCTTACCAAGAAATTGGATTCAACATGTCCTTTACTCACTAAGAGTTAAGCGGATCATGGTTCACTTTCCAAAGGTCTTGTTTAAAGCATAAAACAAAAGGAAAGAGTTTTGGATTCAACAAGTTGTTTTTGCCTTATAAGAAAAACACCAAGGTTCACTTACCCTTTTAGCTCTCAAGATTCAAGCTTTGAGCTTTGATATCTTGGTCCTTGCCTAATGCCAAAGTTAAATGATACTTGGATTCATCAAGGTTCCTTTATACTCACAAGAGTGAGGAATCCATGGTTCTCTATCTTTAACTTTCAGCCATCCATAGACTTTTAAAGATACAACATAATCATAACCTTGTTTTTAAACATGTAGCTAGATCTTAAAGATCCAATCTTTCCATGAACCGATTATGATTAATGTGTTCTTAGAAAGGTTTTACCAAGATCTATGAATCTATACTATATGATAAAGAAGGGAGTTTGGATTCAACATGTTATTGTTCTCAAAAGAGACAATACACAAGGATCTCTTACTCTTTTAGCTCACAAGTTCCAAGCTTTGATGCTTTGGATACTTGTTCATAGCCTAAGTGCCTAAGTTAGAAGATTCTTGGATTCATCAAGGTTCCTTAAACTCATATAAGTAAGAAATCCATGGTTCTCAATCTCTAACTTTCGGCCTAGACAAAGATCTTAAAGAACAACACAACCAAAAACATCATGTAGCTAGATTTTAATCTATGCTCACCATGATTCGGTTTTGATTGGATTGTTCTTGAAAGGAACTTGGATTCAACATGTCTCTTCACTCATTTAAGAGAGAAAGAGGTCATGGTTCTCTTCCTAAGAGGAGCATTGATTCACCAAGACCTTAAGTGTTTTACCACATGGATCTTGGTCATTCTTTTCCTCCTCTAGATCTTTGTGTTTATAAGAAGAAATAAGAGGGTGCGGAATTAAAACTAAAGGAGAGGAGCATATGCTCTGATACCATGTTGGAATTTAAGAGAGTATAGAAGAGATTGTAGAGAATAAGTGTTTGGGAGATTAGGAGAATGAGAGATTAGGAGCAAAGCTATTAGCTTGGTCCTTGAGAGATTAGTGTGTAGTATGTGTGTGTGGGAGATTTCGGTTCTAGAGAGAATAAGAACAAGAACAAAAGAGAGAATATTATTTTTGTATTGGAGAAGAGAGCTTGAAGCTCCTTAGAGATTACAATGTCGACCACAAGGTATTTATAGAGGATAACAATGGCTTGTAGCCTATTAGGTATAAGGGAGAGAGAGAGAGAAAGCCTTGGGTCTTGACTTAATTTGAATTCAAACCAAGGCTTGGGTGGCGTGTAGGAGACAAGGCTGTGACTAGTCACTATCCAAGACCACATTTGGTTTTGTGTAAAGCCTTCCAATTCTGCACCTGTCGCTATCCGTCTCGGTCTTGCTTCCGGTTTGTGCCTATAGTCTTGTAATGACTATATCTCTCAATGGTTAGCTCCTTTCAACATGATTCCTTCTTCAAACCTTCTTGTCTTGATCTCCTCTTTGTAACCGTTACCATATTAAGGGTAACCGTGTTGCTTCCTTATACTCTTAACTCATAACCCTTCTTGTCTTAGCCTTGTTGCACAAGCCTCTTTGGTATTTCGACCTAATGCCCTTTTTGGGTTAACCATTAGTCTCAATATTGAGCACTAAGAGAGTAATAGGGTGAAATACCGGAGCCCTTAAGGGCTTTGATGAGTGCGTCAAGGTACGACTTCCTCACGAACTCGTCCATGTATGGGACAATGGCCGAAGACTCCTCTTCCTTGCCATGGCTTGGTCCGCTTGTACTTGGTATGCTAGTCGAGTCATCGTGAGAGTAGTTGGCCTTGGCATCCTTGAACTTGGCCGGCTTGAGGCTAGGGTGTAGGATCCAACACTTCTCCTTGTTGTGGCCTTTCTTCTTGCAATGTTCACACGTCAAGGCTCTCCTTTCTTCATATGTCTTGGAAGACGGTTTAAAGGCCACCTTGTTTGCGGTCACAAGCTCCTTCTTGCCATCAAATAGTTCAATGGAACCTTGTTCTCTTTGGAGTTGGGCACACACTTCTTCAAGGTTTGGTAGGGTATCGGCTCGGAGGAGGTGCTTAGTAACCTCCTTGTAGCTGCCGTTGAGTGTGAGAAGCAAGCCGAAGACCTTGTCTTGCTCTCTCCTTTCATTTAGCACTTTTGGCTCCACGGTGCTTGGACGGAGCATCTCTAATTCAGCCCAAAGGGACCTAAATTTTCCGAAGTGCTTTGTGAACTCGGTGTCCTCTTGATTGAGATCATTGATAGCTTTCTTGACTTCATAGACTCGGCTAAGGTTGGAGACATTGCCGTAGACGGTTTGGAGGGTATCCCACAGTTCCTTGGCATTCTCACAATATGAGTATGCCTCCAAGATAGATGGCTCTAGGGATCCTTGGATGATTCCAAGGACCTTTTGATCTAGCTGAAACCATTTCTCGTCATCGGTGGTGAGCTCTTCATTTCCAAAGTTGAAGTCAATGGTGTTGGAATTTAAGAGAGTATAGAAGAGATTGTAGAGAATAAGTGTTTGGGAGATTAGGAGAATGAGAGATTAGGAGCAAAGCTATTAGCTTGGTCCTTGAGAGATTAGTGTGTAGTATGTGTGTGTGGGAGATTTCGGTTCTAGATAGAATAAGAACAAGAACAAGAGAGAGTATTATTTTGTATTGGAGAAGAGAGCTTGAAGCTCCTTAGAGATTACAATGTCGACCACAAGGTATTTATAGAGGATAACAATGGCTTGTAGCCTATTAGGTATAAGGAGAGAGAGAGAGAAAGCCTTGGGTCTTGACTTAATTTGAATTCAAACCAAGGCTTGGGTGGCGTGTAGGAGACAAGGCTGTGACTAGTCACTATCCAAGACCACATTTGGTTTTGTGTAAAGCCTTCCAATTCTGCACTGTCGCTATCCGTCTCGGTCTTGCTTCCGGTTTGTGCCTATAGTCTTGTAATGACTATATCTCTCAATGGTTAGCTCCTTTCAACATGATTCCTTCTTCAAACCTTCTTGTCTTGATCTCCTCTTTGTAACCGTTACCATATTAAGGGTAACCGTGTTGCTTCCTTATACTCTTAACTCATAACCCTTCTTGTCTTAGCCTTGTTGCACAAGCCTCTTTGGTATTTCGACCTAATGCCCTTTTTGGGTTAACCATTAGTCTCAATACTCCCCCTCAAGCTTAGCATTGTGGAACGCTAAGATTGGACATTGACCAACAAACCTCATTAAAACCTTGGTGAGTAAACCACATGGGAAAAACCTCACCGAAGGAAAAAGAGTGTAAGTTAGTTCAATGAGGGGTCTTGATCATCTAGGCCATAAGTCTTCTTGACTTGGCCGGAGCTCCCCCAAAGATAGAACCGGTCTTGATCTTGCCTTTGCCGTGTTCTTCTTTGTGGTTTCTTGGATACTCAGCACTTCTCTTGTCTTGGTGGTGAGTTCTTTGATTCTTGATTTGGTCTTCACGGTTTGTTCTTCACAAACTTTGATGTGAGACTTTGAGCCGAACATGAACATGATGACTCCCTTTCCTTCTCTTTGCTTCTTCTTTGAACTTCCTTCTTATCTTTGGTCTCTTACTCCTTTGAACCTTCAAAGATTCAAGTGAATTTAGACTTTAGATTAAGCATGATTATTCGAATTAGTTCTAGTTTTATGATTCTAAATAAGAAGCTAAGAGAGGGATTAGGGACATCCTTTAGTTCGTAGTGGAATGACTTGTCCTTGTAGCCGCATCTAGGTTTTGAGCTTTGGCTTCTTCTTGAAGTCTTTGCTTTCTTCTTTGTGCGGTTGGAACAAGGATTTGTCGGAGTATTTTGGCTTATCTATTGATAGATGCATAAGCCGAGAAACAAGATTAGGCCTTGCAATTGGTAGTTGCTTTGGCCGATAGTGAGTAGAGCCGATTGGTCATGTTGATTCATCGGTCTCTTTCTAGGACATGAATGGCTCGGTTTAGTCTTTGCCATGTACTTGGCCGAGCCTAGTGTTGATGATGATGAAGGTCTTGCTTCTTGTAGAGGCTTGACCGAACGATGATGATAAGATGGTTTGGCCTTCTCCTTTGTAAGGATTTGGCCGAGAGTGAATTGGTTTGGCGTCTTGGGAGATGCTTTAACCGGAGAATGGTGACCTTGTCTTTGCTACGGACTTTGGTCAAGTGATGGTCTTTGTCTTTGCTAGGGACTTGACCGAATATTAGGTGGATTGACTCGGCTTTGTCTTGTGAATACTTGGCCGAGATGTAACAATGATTGGTGACCCTGCCTTTGCTAGGGACTTTGGTCAAGAGATGGTCTTTGTCTTTGCCAAGGACTTGACCGGTTGATGATGGTCTTTGTCTTGTTAAGGACTTGACCGAAGATTAATGGGTTGCCTCGGCTTTGTCTTGTGAATACTTGGCCGAGATGTAACTTGATGGCTTTAGCTCTTTGCTAGATGCTTTTGGCCACAATGATGATAGTGATTGGCTTCCATTTGATCATGATGAGATGTGTGTTCTAACACTTCTTCTCCCCCATCTTGATTAATCATGGAAGTAAATGAACTCTCCTCCTTTCTCGGCTTTGTTCTTCACAAGCTTCTTTGAGAAAGAGGTTTCTCATCTTTTCCTTTTGGACACCATTCATGGTTCTTTCATTCTTCTCTTTACTTCTTTTCTCTTTAGCACTTCTTGTCATCTCTTTATGCTTAGGGTCTTTCATGATGATCTCTTTTAGTCTTTAGAAATGATGATCCTACATCATACCAAAGACAAAATTTATTTAGTTTCATGACTAACCGGCACAAGATAATAACTCTTAACATTTCACAAACTATTGATCAACCATTCACAAGTACAAGCAAGAATACATGGGAGGATTTAAGACATTAGTTCAATATGTTCCCTAAGCCTTTTTAATAAATCCGAGAGTATTATGCATCTTGACAAGTTCTAGTTTTAGTCTTATAGTTTTGAAATTGACAATCCACTTTAACTAATGATCTAAGGCATATATATTTATAATGAAGCAAAAGGATTACTTAAATTAGTATCTAACAATATAAGTAAAGAGAGTAAAGAGTTTTAGAAATGGCCCTTTTTATAGTTCCTTGGATAGATGGTCGTAAGGAGAAGTCATTGTACTCTTTAGAGCATCTTAACCGATTAGTCTATCATAGAGTTTATGGCTTCCCTTATAAGGATTCTCCATTGTTTATTACCTACACATAAGTAAGGATTAGCCACAAGAGAGTTTTGAATATGGCTCCTTGCCATTTAGACTTTAAAGGGACCATGGTCTTAAGAGCACAAAGGCGGACCATGATCTTAGAAACACACAAACAAGATTCATTGTAACTTGAATGCTTTCATAGCTAGTTACTCATCTTGTATCATAAACTTAGATGCCTATAGGCGGTTTATGACATAAAACATAGATCATCATTCCAATTTTATCTTATGTAGATGTTAAAGTAATGAATCATTTCCCCATAAGTCCAAAATTGGATTCATCATGACCTTTAAAGTATCACCTTTTAAGTAGTCATGGATCTCTTTTAAACTTATGTTAGCCGAGGTTTTGAAGGATTCATCAAGCTCTTGGTGTTCATAACACTTAATAAGCTCGGTTCACTTCCCAAGTCTCAAATCACTTCACTAAACAAAGACTAGTGATTTAAGACTTTAGCAAGAGACAAGACTTGGATATTATAGTGGGGTATGAAGAGGATAAAGAGTATAGAGTTTACAACCGATTCCTTAATGATCTAAAGATCTTTAGGACTCAAGATTAACTACTAATCTATTTATCTCCCTCTTGTGTTTCCACTTACACAACCGCCACTACTCATCTTCATCGTCTTGGAGATTTAAATTCGGACCAAATGAGCATATGTTCTTTAAAACTTTTGAAAAACATCATATGCTCAAAACATGCTTTTAAACCGAAACTTTGTGGTATGGGATTCATCAAATGCTCTTTTAGAAGCCATGATTCTCATCCATTAGTCTTGGGTTAGACAATGACCTTAAAGAACAATACAACCAAAACTATCATGTAGCTAGATCTTGTTGATTTATGCTAACAATGATTGTATTTTGATTGTCTTGTTCTTACCAAGGAAATTGGATTCAACATGTCCTTTACTCACTAAGAGTTAAGCGGATCATGGTTCACTTTCCAAAGGTCTTGTTTAAAGCATAAAACAAAAGGAAAGAGTTTTGGATTCAACAAGTTGTTTTTGCCTTATAAGAAAAACACCAAGGTTCACTTACCCTTTTAGCTCTCAAGATTCAAGCTTTGAGCTTTGATATCTTGGTCCTTGCCTAATGCCAAAGTTAAATGATACTTGGATTCATCAAGGTTCCTTTATACTCACAAGAGTGAGGAATCCATGGTTCTCTATCTTTAACTTTCAGCCATCCATAGACTTTTAAAGATACAACATAATCATAACCTTGTTTTTAAACATGTAGCTAGATCTTAAAGATCCAATCTTTCCATGAACCGATTATGATTAATGTGTTCTTAGAAAGGTTTTACCAAGATCTATGAATCTATACTATATGATAAAGAAGGGAGTTTGGATTCAACATGTTATTGTTCTCAAAAGAGACAATACACAAGGATCTCTTACTCTTTTAGCTCACAAGTTCCAAGCTTTGATGCTTTGGATACTTGTTCATAGCCTAAGTGCCTAAGTTAGAAGATTCTTGGATTCATCAAGGTTCCTTAAACTCATATAAGTAAGAAATCCATGGTTCTCAATCTCTAACTTTCGGCCTAGACAAAGATCTTAAAGAACAACACAACCAAAAACATCATGTAGCTAGATTTTAATCTATGCTCACCATGATTCGGTTTTGATTGGATTGTTCTTGAAAGGAACTTGGATTCAACATGTCTCTTCACTCATTTAAGAGAGAAAGAGGTCATGGTTCTCTTCCTAAGAGGAGCATTGATTCACCAAGACCTTAAGTGTTTTACCACATGGATCTTGGTCATTCTTTTCCTCCTCTAGATCTTTGTGTTTATAAGAAGAAATAAGAGGGTGCGGAATTAAAACTAAAGGAGAGGAGCATATGCTCTGATACCATGTTGGAATTTAAGAGAGTATAGAAGAGATTGTAGAGAATAAGTGTTTGGGAGATTAGGAGAATGAGAGATTAGGAGCAAAGCTATTAGCTTGGTCCTTGAGAGATTAGTGTGTAGTATGTGTGTGTGGGAGATTTCGGTTCTAGATAGAATAAGAACAAGAACAAGAGAGAGTATTATTTTGTATTGGAGAAGAGAGCTTGAAGCTCCTTAGAGATTACAATGTCGACCACAAGGTATTTATAGAGGATAACAATGGCTTGTAGCCTATTAGGTATAAGGGAGAGAGAGAGAGAAAGCCTTGGGTCTTGACTTAATTTGAATTCAAACCAAGGCTTGGGTGGCGTGTAGGAGACAAGGCTGTGACTAGTCACTATCCAAGACCACATTTGGTTTTGTGTAAAGCCTTCCAATTCTGCACCTGTCGCTATCCGTCTCGGTCTTGCTTCCGGTTTGTGCCTATAGTCTTGTAATGACTATATCTCTCAATGGTTAGCTCCTTTCAACATGATTCCTTCTTCAAACCTTCTTGTCTTGATCTCCTCTTTGTAACCGTTACCATATTAAGGGTAACCGTGTTGCTTCCTTATACTCTTAACTCATAACCCTTCTTGTCTTAGCCTTGTTGCACAAGCCTCTTTGGTATTTCGACCTAATGCCCTTTTTGGGTTAACCATTAGTCTCAATAAATGGGAGCGTCTTGCCTAGTGAGGATGTGATTCCACAACCCCCGGCCACAAAGGGCAATCTTCATTGTTCTTGCCCATAGGAGGTAGTTTATACCTTTTAAGGTAACCGGACAAGGAGTCTTCTTAGATTCTTTGTCTTCCATGGTAAACCGCTTGGATTGAGAATATTTGTCTTGGGTAGATCTCGAGTTTTAAAGGACAAAGGAGATGCCTTTCTTCATGATCTGGACTTTAAAACTGAGTATGTTGAGCGTGCACGGAAACCGAGGCTAGCCGAGCACCAAGAATCGAGAATAACCGGGCACCGAGAGTTTGTTTATCGGGCGCCGAAAAAGCCCGATGATTCTGTTACCGGGCAACGAAAAATCTCGATGATTTTGTTTACCGGGCAACGGAAAAATCGAGCGCCGAGAATGCCCGAACGCCGAAAGAGGAATGTAGCGGAAGCGAGATTAGGTTCCAGAGCAAGGTTGCTGTGATACCATGTTAATTTTAGGAGAGTATAAACGAGATTTGAGAGTTTATGTTCTTGAGTTCATGAAGAACATCAAGAACAAGAGAGAGAGAATAGAGAGAGAGAGAGTTTAATCGGAAAACAGTATGTGAGATTAATTGATTTTTGTGTTGTTACAAAACAATATAAATACAAGAGATATCGCCTAAAATAGCATCTAAAGTATATGCTAAAACCGTCCACATCTTCCTTGGTTAGCCTCGCCAAACGTCGCTCTCACCCTTGGAGCCGCGCCTCCTTAAGAAGACCCGTGATCGTACGGACAGTGTGGACTACACGCTCCTTAAGTCAACATGTGACTTACGGAGGGCGTGTGATGCACTTGCCCAACGGCTCTTTTGTGCAACGGCTCTTTTCCTTCTAGATGCTTCTCTTGTTTCTTTGTCTTCTTTGTAACGGTAACAAGAGATAGCTTGTGTCCTTTGCCTATGACCACAAGCTAGGTATTTGCCTTCGTGAACAGGTGTGTCCGGGCAAAGCCTTGGTCTCTTTTTTTAAAATAAGTTCGTCAAACTTGTACAAAGCTCATTGAGACACTTAGAAGCATTCATGTTGCATGAAACTTGGTTTAGAGTCCTAGAAAAGCGTTGTTAGATGTTTCATAAGTTCGTCAAACTTGTACAAAGCTAATTGAGACACTTATAAGCACTCATGTTGTATTAAACTTGGTTTAGAGTCCTAGAAACGCATTGTTAAATGTTTCATAAGTTCGTCAAACTAGTACAAAGCTCATTGAGACACTTATAAGCACTCATGTTGAACGAAACTTGGTTTAGAGTCCTAAAACGCGTTGTTAGATGTTTCATAAGTTCGTCAAACTTGTACAAAGCTCATTTAGACACTTATAAGCATTCATGTTGCATGAAACTTGGTTTAGAGTCCTAGAAACGCGTTGTTCGATGTTTCATAAGTTCGTCAAACTAGTACAAAGCTCATTGAGACACTTATAAGCACTCATGTTGCATGAAACTTGGTTTAGAGTCCTAGAAACGTGTTGTTAGATGTTTCATAAGTTCATCAAACTAGTACAAAGCTCATTGAGACACTTATAAGCACTCATGTTGAACAAAACTTGGTTTAGAGTTCTAGAAACGCGTTGTTAGATGTTTCATAAGTTCGTCAAACTTGTACAAAGCTCATTTAGACAGTTATAAGCACTCATGTTTCATGAAACTTGGTTTAGAGTCCTAGAAACCGCTTTGATAGATGTTTCATAAGTTTTTCAAACTTGTACAAAGCTCATTGAGACACTTATAAGCACTCATGTTGCATGAAACTTGGTTTAGAGTCTTAGAAATCGCGTTGTTAGATGTTTCATAAGTTCGTCAAACCAGTACAAAGCTCATTGAGACATTTATAAGCACTCATGTTGCATGAAACATGGTGTAGAGTCCTAGAAACGCGTTGTTAGATGTTTCATAAGTTCGTCAAACTTGTACAAAGCTCATTGAGACACTTATAAGCACTCATGTTGCATGAAACTTGGTTTAGAGTCCTAGAAACGCGTTGTTAGATGTTTCATAAGTTCGTCTAACAAGTACAAAGTTCATCGAGACACTTATAAGAATTCATGTATCATGAAACTTGGTTTAGAGTCCTTGAAACGCGTTGTTAGATGTTTCATAAGTTTGTCAAACTAGTACAACGCTCATTGAGACACATATAAGCACTCATGTTGCATGAAACTTGATTTAGAGTCCTAGAAACGCGTTGTTAGATGTTTCATAAGTTCGTCAAACTTGTACAAAGCTCATTGAGACACTTATAAGCACTCATGTTGTATGAAACTTGGTTTAGAGTCCTAGAACCCGCGTTGTTAGATGTTTCATATATTCGTCAAACTAGTCAAAAGCTCATTGAGACACTTATAAGCACTCATGTTGCGTGAAACTTAGTTTAGAGTCCTAGAAACCGCGTTGTTAGATGTTTCATAATTTCGTCAAACTTGTACAAAGCTCATTGAGACACTTATAAGCACTCATGTTGAACGAAACTTGGTTTAGAGTCCTAGAAACGCGTTGTTAGATGTTTCATAAGTTCGTCAAACTTGTACAAAGCTCATTTAGACACTTATAAGCATTCATGTTGCATGAAACTTGGTTTAGAGTCCTATAAACGCGTTGTTAGATGTTTCATAAGTTCGTCAAACTAGTACAAAGATCATTGAGACACTTATAAGCATTCATGTTGCATGAAACTTGGTTTAGAGTCCTAGAAACGTGTTGTTAGATGTTTCATAAGTTCGTCAAACTAGTACAAAGCTCATTGAGACACTTTTAAGCACTCATGTTGAACGAAACTTGGTTTAGAGTCCTAGAAACGCGTTGTTAGATGTTTCATAAGTTCGTCAAACTTGTACAAAGCTCATTTAGACACTTATAAGCACTCATGTTGCATGAAACTTGGTTTAGAGTCCTAGAAAACGCGTTGTTAGATGTTTCATAAGTTTTTCAAACTTGTACAAAGCTCATTGAGACACTTATAAGCACTCATGTTGCATGAAACTTGGTTTAGAGTCTTAGAAATCGCGTTGTTAGATGTTTCATAAGTTCGTCAAACCAGTACAAAGCTCATTGAGACATTTATAAGCACTCATGTTGCATGAAACTTGGTGTAGAGTCCTAGAAACGCGTTGTTAGATGTTTCATAAGTTCGTCAAACTTGTACAAAGCTCATTGAGACACTTATAAGCACTAATGTTGCATGAAACTTGGTTTAGAGTCCTAGAAACGCGTTGTTAGATGTTTCATCGGTTCGTCAAACAAGTACAAAGCTCATTGAGACACTTATAAGCACTCATGTTGAATGAAACTTGGTTTAGAGTCCTAGGAAACGCGTTGTTAGATGTTTCATAAGTTCATCAAACTTGTACAAAGCTCATTGAGACACTTATAAACACTCATGTTGCATGAAACTTAGTTTAGAGTCCTAGAAACGCGTTGTTAAATGTTTCATAAGTACGTCAAACTAGTAAAAAGCTCATTGAGACACTTATAAGCACTCATGTTGCATGAAACTTGGTTTAGAGTCCTAGAAACGCGTTGTTAGATGTTTCATAAGTTCGTCAAACTTGTACAAAGCTCATTGAGACACTTATAAGCACTCATGTTGTATGAAACTTGGTTTAGAGTCCTAGAACCCGCGTTGTTAGATGTTTCATATATTCGTCAAACTAGTCAAAAGCTCATTGAGACACTTATAAGCACTCATGTTGCGTGAAACTTAGTTTAGAGTCCTAGAAACCGTGTTGTTAGATGTTTCATAAGTTCGACAAACTTGTACAAAGCTCATTGAGACACTTATAAGCACTCATGTTGCATGAAACTTACTTTAGAGTCTTAGAAACCCCGTTGTTAGATTTTTCATAAGTTCTTCAAACAAGTATAAAGCTCATTGATACACATATAAGCACTCATGTTGCATGAAACTTGGTTTAGAGTCCTAGAAACGCGTTGTTAGATGTTTCATAAGTTCGTCAAACAAGTACAAAGCTCATTGAGACACTTATAAGCACTCATGTTGCATGAAACTTGGTTTAGGGTCCTAGAAACTGTGTTGTTAGATGTTTCATAAGTTCGTCAAACTAGTACAAAGCTCATTGAGACACTTATAAGCACTCATGTTGCATGAAACTTGGTTTAGAGTCCTAGAAACGCTTTGTTAGATGTTTCATAAGTTCGTCAAACTTGTACAAAGCTCATTGAGACGCTTATAAGCACTCATGTTGCATGAAACTTTGTTTAAAGTCCTAGAAATGCGTTGTTAGATGTTTCATAAGTTTGTCAAACTTGTACAAAGCTCATTGAGACACTTATAAGCACTCATGTTGCATGAAACTTGGTTTAGAGTCCTAGAAACCGTGTTGTTAGATGTTTCATAAGTTCGTCAAACTAGTACAAAGCTCATTGAAACACTTAGAAGCACTCATGTTGTATGAAACTTGGTTTAGAGTCCTAGAAAAGCGTTGTTAGATGTTTCATAAGTTCGTCAAACTTGTACAAAGCTCATTGAGACACTTATAAGCACTCATGTTGTATTAAACTTGGTTTAGAGTCCTAGAAACGCATTGTTAACTGTTTCATAAGTTCGTCAAACTAGTACAAAGATCATTGAGACACTTATAAGCACTCATGTTGAACGAAACTTGGTTTAGAGTCCTAGAAACGCGTTGTTAGATGTTTCATAAGTTCGTCAAACTTGTACAAAGCTCATTTAGACACTTATAAGCATTCATGTTGCATGAAACTTGGTTTAGAGTTCTAGAAACGCGTTGTTCGATGTTTCATAAGTTCGTCAAACTAGTACAAAGCTCATTGAGACACTTATAAGCATTCATGTTGCATGAAACTTGGTTTAGAGTCCTAGAAACGTGTTGTTAGATGTTTCATAAGTTCGTCAAACTAGTACAAAGCTCATTGAGACACTTATAAGCACTCATGTTGAACGAAACTTGGTTTAGATTCCTAGAAACGTGTTGTTAGATGTTTCATAAGTTCGTCAAACTTGTACAAAGCCCATTTAGACACTTATAAGCACTCATGTTGCATGAAACTTGGTTTAGAGTCTTGGAAACCGCGTTGTTAGATGTTTCATAAGTTTTTCAAACTTGTACAAAGCTCACTGAGACACTTATAAGCACTCATGTTGCATGAAACTTGGTTTAGATTCTTAGAAATCGCGTTGTTAGATGTTTCATAAGTTCGTCAAACCAGTACAAAGCTCATTGAGACATTTATAAGCACTCATGTTGCATGAAACTTGGTGTAGAGTCCTAGAAACGTGTTGTTAGATGTTTAATAAGTTCGTCAAACTTGTACAAAGCTCATTGAGACACTTATAAGCACTCATGTTGCAAGAAACTTGGTTTAGTGTCCTAGAAACGCGTTGTTAGATGTTTCATAAGTTCGTCAAACAAGTACAAAGCTCATTGAGACACTTATAAGCACTCATGTTGCATGAAACTTGGTTTAGGGTCCTAGAAACTGCGTTGTTAGATGTTTCATAAGTTCGTCAAACTAGTACAAAGCTCATTGAGACACTTATAAGCACTCATGTTGCATGAAACTTGGTTTAGAGTCCTAGAAACGCTTTGTTAGATGTTTCATAAGTTCGTCAAACTTGTACAAAGCTCATTGAGACGCTTATAAGCACTCATGTTGCATGAAACTTTGTTTAGAGTCCTAGAAATGCGTTGTTAGATGTTTCATAAGTTTGTCAAACTTGTACAAAGCTCATTGAGACACTTATAAGCACTCATGTTGCATGAAACTTGGTTTAGAGTCCTAGAAACCGTGTTGTTAGATGTTTCATAAGTTCGTCAAACTAGTACAAAGCTCATTGAAACACTTAGAAGCATTCATGTTGTATGAAACTTGGTTTAGAGTCCTAGAAAAGCGTTGTTAGATGTTTCATAAGTTCGTCAAACTTGTACAAAGCTCATTGAGACACTTATAAGCACTCATGTTGTATTAAACTTGGTTTAGAGTCCTATAAACGCATTGTTTAATGTTTCATAAGTTCTTCAAACTAGTGCAAAGCTCATTGAGACACTTATAAACACTCATGTTGAAAGAAACTTGGTTTAGAGTCCTAGAAACGCGTTGTTAGATGTTTCATAAGTTCGTCAAACTTGTACAAAGCTCATTTAGACACTTATAAGCATTCATGTTGCATGAAACTTGGTTTAGAGTCCTAGAAACGCGTTGTTCGATGTTTCATAAGTTCGTCAAACTAGTACAAAGCTCATTGAGACACTTATAAGCACTCATGTTGCATGGAACTTGGTTTAGAGTCCTAGAAACGTGTTGTTAGATGTTTCATAAGTTCGTCAAACTAGTACAAAGCTCATTGAGCCACTTATAAACACTCATGTTGAACGAAACTTGGTTTAGAGTCCTAAAAACGCGTTGTTAGATGTTTCATAAGTTCGTCAAACTTGTACAAAGCTCATTTAGACACTTATAAGCACTCATGTTGCATGAAACTTGGTTTAGAGTCCTAGAAACCGCGTTGTTAGATGTTTCATATGTTTTTCAAACTTGTACAAAGCTCATTGAGACACTTATAAGCACTCATGTTGCATGAAACTTGGTTTAGAGTCTTAGATATCGCGTTGTTAGATGTTTCATAAGTTCGTCAAACCAGTACAAAGCTCATTGAGACATTTATAAGCACTCATGTTGCATGAAACTTGGTGTAGAGTCCTAGAAACGCGTTGTTAGATGTTTCATAAGTTCGTCAAACTTGTACAAAGCTCATTGAGACACTTATAAGCACTCATGTTGCATGAAACTTGGTTTAGAGTCCTAGAAACGCGTTGTTAGATGTTTCATAAGTTCGTCTAACAAGTACAAAGTTCATCGAGACACTTATAAGAATTCATGTATCATGAAACTTGGTTTAGAGTCCTTGAAACGCGTTGTTAGATGTTTCATAAGTTTGTCAAACTAGTACAACGCTCATTGAGACACATATAAGTACTCATGTTGCATGAAACTTGATTTAGAGTCCTAGAAACGCGTTGTTAGATGTTTCATAAGTTCGTCAAACTTGTACAAAGCTCATTGAGACACTTATAAGCACTCATGTTGTATGAAACTTGGTTTAGAGTCCTAGAACCCGCGTTGTTAGATGTTTCATATATTCGTCAAACTAGTCAAAAGCTCATTGAGACACTTATAAGCACTCATGTTGCGTGAAACTTAGTTTAGAGTCCTAGAAACCGCGTTGTAAGATGTTTCATAACTTTGTCAAACTTGTACAAAGCTCATTGAGACACTTATAAGCACTCATTTTGCATGAAACTTAGTTTAGAGTCTTAGAAACCGCGTTGTTAGATGTTTCATAAGTTCTTCAAACTAGTACAAAGCTCATTGATACACATATAAGCACTCATGTTGCATGAAATTGGTTTAGAGTCCTAGAAACGCGTTGTTAGATGTTTCATAAGTTCGTCAAACTAGTACAAAACTCATTGAGACACTTATAAGCACTCATGTTGCATGAAACTTGGTTTAGATTCCTAGAAACGCGTTGTTAGATGTTTCATAAGTTCGTCAAACAAGTACAAAGCTCATTGAGACACTAATAAGCACTCATGTTGCATGAAACTTGGTTTAGGGTCCTAGAAACTGCGTTGTTAGATGTTTCATAAGTTCGTCAAACTAGTACAAAGCTCATTGAGACACTTATAAGCACTCATGTTGCATGAAACTTGGTTTAGAGTCCTAGAAACGCTTTGTTAGATGTTTCATAAGTTCGTCAAACTTCTACAAAGCTCATTGAGACGCTTATAAGCACTCATGTTGCATGAAACTTTGTTTAGAGTCCTAGAAATGCGTTGTTAGATGTTTCATAAGTTTGTCAAACTTCTACAAAGCTCATTGAGACACTTATAAGCACTCATGTTGCATGAAACTTGGTTTAGAGTCCTAGAAACCGTGTTGTTAGATGTTTCATAAGTTCTTCAAACTAGTACAAAGCTCATTGAAACACTTAGAAGCACTCATGTTGTATGAAACTTGGTTTAGAGTCCTAGAAAAGCGTTGTTAGATGTTTTATAAGTTCGTCAAACTTGTACAAAGCTCATTGAGACACTTATAAGCACTCATGTTGTATTAAACTTGGTTTAGAGTCCTAGAAACGCATTGTTAAATGTTTCATAAGTTCGTCAAACTAGTACAAAGCTCATTGAGACACTTATAAGCACTCATGTTGAACGAAACTTGGTTTAGAGTCCTAGAAACGCGTTGTTAGATGTTTCATAAGTTCGTCAAACTTGTACAAAGCTCATTTAGACACTTATAAGCATTCATGTTGCATGAAACTTGGTTTAGAGTCCTAGAAACGCGTTGTTCGATGTTTCATAAGTTCGTCAAACTACTACAAAGCTCATTGAGACACTTATAAGCACTCATGTTGGATGAAACTTGGTTTAGAGTCCTAGAAACGTGTTGTTAGATGTTTCATAAGTTCGTCAAACTAGTACAAAGCTCATTGAGACACTTATAAGCACTCATGTTGAACGAAACTTGGTTTAGAGTCCTAGAAACGCGTTGTTAGATGTTTCATAAGTTCGTCAAACTTGTACAAAGCTCATTTAGACACTTATAAGCACTCATGTTACATGAAACTTGGTTTAGAGTCCTAGAAACCGCGTTGTTAGATGTTTCATAAGTTTTTCAAACTTGTACAAAGCTCATTGAGACACTTATAAGCACTCATGTTGCATGAAACATGGGTTAGAGTCTTAGAAATCACGTTGTTAGATGTTTCATAAGTTCGTCAAACCAGTACAAAGCTCATTGAGACATTTATAAGCACTCATGTTGCATGAAACTTGGTGTAGAGTCCTAGAAACGCGTTGTTAGATGTTTCATAAGTTCGTCAAACTTGTACAAAGCTCATTGAGACACTTATAAGCACTCATGTTGCATGAAACTTGGTTTAGAGTCCTAGAAACGCGTTGTTAGATGTTTCATAAGTTCGTCAAACAAGTACAAAGTTCATCGAGACACTTATAAGAATTCATGTATCATGAAACTTGGTTTAGAGTCCTAGAAACGTGTTGTTAGATGTTTCATAAGTTCGTCAAACTAGTACAACGCTCATTGAGACACATATAAGCACTCATGTTGCATGAAACTTGATTTAGAGTCCTAGAAACGCGTTGTTAGATGTTTCATAAGTTCGTCAAACTTGTACAAAGCTCATTGAGACACTTATAAGCACTCATGTTGTATGAAACTTGGTTTAGAGTCCTAGAACCCGCGTTGTTAGATGTTTCATATATTCGTCAAATTAGTCAAAAGATCATTGAGACACTTATAAGCACTCATGTTGCGTGAAACTTAGTTTAGAGTCCTAGAAACCGCGTTGTTAGATGTTTCATAAGTTCGTCAAACTTGTACAAAGCCCATTGAGACACTTATAAGCACTCATGTTGCATGAAACTTAGTTTAGAGTCTTAGAAACCGCGTTGTTAGATGTTTCATAAGTTCTTCAAATTAGTACAAAGCTCATTGATACACATATAAGCACTCATGTTGCATGAAACTTGGTTTAGAGTCCTAGAAACGCGTTGTTAGATGTTTCATAAGTTCGTCAAACTAGTACAAAGCTCATTGAGACACTTATAAGCACTCATGTTGCATGAAACTTGGTTTAGAGTCCTAGAAACGCGTTGTTAGATGTTTCATAAGTTCGTCAAACAAGTACAAAGCTCATTGAGACACTTATAAGCACTCATGTTGCATGAAACTTGGTTTAGGGTCCTAGAAACTGCGTTGTTAGATGTTTCATAAGTTCGTCAAACTAGTACAAAGCTCATTGAGACACTTATAAGCACTCATGTTGCATGAAACTTGGTTTAGAGTCCTAGAAACGTTTTGTTAGATGTTTCATAAGTTCGTCAAACTTGTACAAAGTTCATTGAGACGCTTTTAAGCACTCATGTTGCATGAAACTTTGTTTAGAGTCCTAGAAATGCGTTGTTAGATGTTTCATAAGTTCGTCAAACTTGCACAAAGCTCATTTAGACACTTATAAGCATTCATGTTGCATGAAACTTGGTTTAGAGTCCTAGAAACGCGTTGTTCGATGTTTCATAAGTTCGTCAAACTAGTACAAAGCTCATTGAGACACTTATAAGCACTCATGTTGCATGAAACTTGGTTTAGAGTCCTAGAAACCGCGTTGTTAGATGTTTCATAAGTTCGTCAAACTAGTACAAAGCTCATTGAGACACTTATAAGCACTCATGTTGCATGAAACTTTGTTTAGAGTCCTAGAAACGCGTTGTTAGATGTTTCATAATTTCGTCAAACTAGTACAAAGCTCATTGAGACACATATAAGCACTCATGTTGCATGAATCTTGGTCTAAAGTCCTAGAAACGGCGTTGTTAGTTGTTTCCTATGTTCGTCAAACTTGTACAAAGCTCATTGAGACATTTATAAGCACTCATGTTGCATGAAACTTGGTTTAGAGTCCTAGAAACGAGTTGTTAGACGTTTCATAAGTTCGTAAAACTTGTACAAAGCTCATTGAGACACTTATAAGCACTCATGTTGAATCAAACTTGGTTTAGAGTCCTAGAAACGTGTTGTTAGATGTTTCATAAGTTCGTCAAACTAGTACAAAGCTCATTGAGACACTTATCAGCACTCATGTTGGATGAAACTTTGTTTAGAGTCCTAGAAACGTGTTGTTAGATGTTTCATAAGTTCGTCAAACTAGTACAAAGCTCATTGAGACACTTATAAGCACTCATGTTGAACGAAACTTGGTTTAGAGTCCTAGAAACGCGTTGTTAGATGTTTCATAAGTTCGTCAAACTTGTACAAAGCTCATTTAGACACTTATAAGCACTCATGTTGCATGAAACTTGGTTTAGAGTCCTAGAAACCGCGTTGTTAGATGTTTCATAAGTTTTTCAAACTTGTACAAAGCTCATTGAGACACTTATAAGCACTCATGTTGCATGAAACTTGGTTTAGAGTCTTAGAAATCGCGTTGTTAGATGTTTCATAAGTTCGTCAAACCAGTACAAAGCTCATTGAGACATTTATAAGCACTCATGTTGCATGAAACTTGGTGTAGAGTCCTAGAAACGCGTTGTTAGATGTTTCATAAGTTCGTCAAACTTGTACAAAGCTCATTGAGACACTTATAAGCACTCATGTTGCATGAAACTTGGTGTAGAGTCCTAGAAACGCGTTGTTAGATGTTTCATAAGTTCGTCAAACAAGTACAAAGTTCATCGAGACACTTATAAGAATTCATGTATCATGAAACTTGGTTTAGAGTCATAGAAACGTGTTGTTAGATGTTTCATAGGTTCGTCAAACTAGTAAAACGCTCATTGAGACACATATAAGCACTCATGTTGCATGAAACTTGATTTAGAGTCCTAGAAACGCGTTGTTAGATGTTTCATAAGTTCGTCAAACTTGTACAAAGCTCATTGAGACACTTATAAGCACTCATGTTGTATGAAACTTGGTTTAGAGTCCTAGAACCCGCGTTGTTAGATGTTTCATATATTCGTCAAACTAGTCAAAAGATCATTGAGACACTTATAAGCACTCATGTTGCGTGAAACTTGGTTTAGAGTCCTAGAAACGCGTTGTTAGATGTTTCATAAATTTGTCAAACTTGTACAAAGCTCATCGAGACACTTATAAGCACTCATGTGGAATGAAACTTGGTTTAGAGTCCTAGAAACTTGTTGTTCGATGTTTCATAAGTTTGTCAAACTAGTACAAAGCTCGTTGAGACACTTATAAGCACTCATGTTGCATGAAACTTGGTTTAGAGTCCTAGAAACGAGTTGTTAGATGTTTCATAAGTTCGTCAAACTAGTACAAAGCTCATTGAGACACTTATAAGCACTCATGTTGAATGAAACTTGGTTTAGAGTCCTAGAAACGCGTTGTTAGATGTTTCATAAGTTCATCAAACTTGTACAAAGCTCATTGAGACACTTATAAACACTCATGTTGCATGAAACATAGTTTAGAGTCCTAGAAACGCGTTGTTAGATGTTTATAAGTTTGTCAAACTAGTAAAAAGCTCATTGAGACACTTATAAGCACTCATGTTGCATGAAACTTGGTTTAGAGTCCTAGAAACGCGTTGTTAGATGTTTCATAAGTTCGTCAAACTTGTACAAAGCTCATTGAGACACTTATAAGCACTCATGTTGCATGAAACTTGGTTTAGAGTCTTAGAAATCGCGTTGTTAGATGTTTCATAAGTTCGTCAAACCAGTACAAAGCTCATTGAGACATTTATAAGCACTCATGTTGCATGAAACTTGGTGTAGAGTCCTAGAAACGCGTTGTTAGATGTTTCATAAGTTTTTCAAACTTGTACAAAGCTCATTGAGACACTTATAAGCACTCATGTTGCATGAAACTTGGTTTAGAGTCCTAGAAATGCGTTGTTAGATGTTTCATAAGTTCGTCAAACAAGTACAAAGTTCATCGAGACACTTATAAGAATTCATGTATCATGAAACTTGGTTTGGAGTCCTAGAAACGCGTTGTTAGATGTTTCATAAATTTGTCAAACTTTTACAAAGCTCATCGAGACACTTATAAGCACTCATGTGGAATGAAACTTGGTTTAGATTCCTAGAAACGCATTGTTAGCGTCGTAGCTGTTGGTTATCCGTGGCTATCCGTGGCTATCCTAGCCACGGAAAGCCACGACTAGCCACGGATGTCATAGCCACGAAATAGCCACGTATATATTCGCGGCTAGATTGCCACATAATTATTTGTGGAAAAGTCGTGGCTACTGTAGCCACGGAAGCAGTGGTGGCAATTCGTGGCCTTTTTTAGCCACGAAAGTGTTAGTGGCAATTCGTGGCCAAATTTGCCACGGAAGTAGTGGTGGCATTCCGTGGTAATTTTCGCCACGGTAATATTCGTGGCTATTCTTGCTACGAATTTTCCGTGGCAACCGTTGCTACAGCCACGATTTATTTTCGTGACAAGGTCGTGGCTGATATTAGCCACGGATGTATTCGTTGCTCTTTCGTGGCTTATTTGCCACAGAATGTTTTGTTGCAAACCGTAGCATTTTGCTACGACTAGCCACGGGTTTTTCGTGGCTTTTCTGCACTGTTGCCACGGAAATTTCCGTGGCTTTACATAATTTTCGAAAAAAAAATAAATAAAAAAAAATTGAAACTGAAAATATTTTTTATAAAACCTAAACCTGATTCAAAAATAGCATAAATAGTATATGATTATTACAAACATTGTTCAAAATATCATAAATAACAATTTTTCAGTTTTTAAAAACAGAAATCAACCAAGGCGCACTTCTTCCTCTTCCTCTTCATGGCTCTGTTCCTCACCAAGCTGATCATCTTCACGCCCTTGGTCTTGATCATTTTCACCGAGCTGATCTTCACGGTTTACACTCGGTGCAAACTCTGGACTGGTGTTAGGTGTGGTGTTTGAAGCAGCTGCATGAGGAGAATGGGTGGCATATGGATTGTTTGGTTGAGGATTGATCCCGAGATGATCGAGTATTGCCTTCTGCGACGCAAGCATTAGGCTCTGCGAGGCTAGAATAGCCTGCACGTTTGACTCGAGAGATCCCACCCTCATGTCCATGTCCACAGCCCGAGAGAGGGAAGCTGCTGCCGGTTCAGAAGGTTCGAAAACCTCGAACTGCTTGCTTCCCAAACCGTAAATACGCCCTCGGTTTGGTTTCACTCGCTGCCAACAGAATAAGTTAAATTCCAAATAACAAATACATAGACAGAAATTTAAGTTAAAAATAGAATCAAACTTACCTCCAAATATGCCTTGTTAATCCGCTGCGATGAAGGAGTGGCCTCTTCCTCACCTCGTGACTGTGAAGCATTTGTCTCCACATCCGCCACAATTGCCTCCGCCCGACGGTCGACGAACGTGCCATCTTTACGGGTATGAGTCTTGCGTACGAGCTCGATAAATGGTGGTTCAACACCACCATTCTGTTGCATCTACAAAACAGAGGACAATACATTAATCTAAGCACAAAAAACATCACAAAGCATTAACAACATCACAAACTATTTATCAAAGTCAAAGGACAGAATATTAATCTAAGCACAAAAACAGACATTCATGAAAGAGAATACTTTTACCATTTCATAGCCGATCTTGGCAAACCCTACAGGCCCAACACAATGCTTATGCTCACCTAGACCATGAGGATCAGACATACGGTTCTCGGAGTTTGTCTTTGACTTCTTCTGGCAAACATCAGTATCCCATTGCTCCTGCATCTGCAGCCAAGCATCATCGGATATGAAACTTGGCTTCTTGTTGCCTCTCTTCTTCTTGCTGACTCTGTCACGGATGGATTCCATGCACTCCTTCTTCCACATGAAGTACACCTGGTCATGGTGAGAAGGAGACCAGTAGTAGGCTTGCTGAAAAATGAAAACAAACATTAGAAAAAGTAAACAAAGAAATAAGAGAAATTGAAAGGCATATGGATTATTAACTTACCACAAAGTCTTGCCACCACTCCTCTGCTTTTTCATCTGGAACCATTGACCAGTTCCACCAAGCACCCATGTAGTTAGATTGCCACGTCGTCCTTACCGTTTTGTTCACCTCAGGATCTATCCCAAACCTGCATCATTACAGAACAATTCACATCAATGGCTGAAAATGGACTAAACATTACAGAACAATTCACAACAATTCAAAACATTAAAGAACAATTCACATTACAGAACAATTCACAACAATTGAAAAGAACAATTCACATCAATTCACAACAACATATTTACTTACCAGAGAGCTCCATCAACCTTTTTTGGATGGAGAACAGGTTGGTTTCTTCTTGCAGGTGCATTAAGGAGAGCTTCTAGGCTGAGAGGCGTGGCTGCATTCGAAGAAGAAGAGCCAGCTTGACTTGCTCTTCCTCTTGAACCAGGTGGATTGGCTGTTGGAGGCTGAGAAGGTGGGGTTAGTGTGGTCTGAATTCTGGTGATGGCTGGCATTGGAGGAGTTATCTCCATCCTGTAGGATGGAGCATGTTGTCCTCTTCCTCTTCCTCTCCCATTTCCTCTTGGAGCCATAACCTGCAAAAATAAAGTAAATAAGGCATCAAAAGTCAAGTAGACAAAGCATCACGTATTTAAACAGAGACCATTCATGAAACAATATCACAAACAAGAGCGAGAGAAAGACATCTAAATCATGAAACTCAACAAAACAGAAAGGTAAAACACGAAGAACAAGATGAACACGGTGAAGAAGAATCAAAATCAACAAAATAGAGAGGTAAAACACGATGATTTCGACAAAACGAAGAAACAGAACGGTAAAACACGAAGAACACGATGAACAAGAACACGATGATTTTGGTAAAACACGAAGAACACGACAAAACGATGAAGAAAAACTCGGTGAAACACGAAGAACACGATGATTTCGACAAAACGAAACCCTAAACGACGAAACCCTAAACGACGAAACCCTAAACAACAACGAAACCCTAAAAGACGGATCGATTTCAAAAACTAAACGGTTAAAATGAAGAACAATAAACGGAGAAGAAGAAATGAGGAAGAACTCACCGTAAAACTCACCGATTTGCCGGATTTTGCGAAGAATCGCCGGAGAAGAAGAAAAGGGGATATTATTGTGCGGCTAAGGAAATGAGATCCAGTTTCGCGATGAATTAGGTTAAGCACGTATAGCCACGGATATAACCGTGGCTGTCCGTGGCTATAATTAAAAAAGGCCCAATTGCTTAGGCCCATTCCAAATAACTACGCCATATCCACGGAAAGTCCGTGGCTAATCGTGGCTAATAACATTAAAGCTACGACATTGCCACGAATACTTCCGTGGCTGACACTTAGAAAAATAAACAATTCACGTTTTGAAAGATAATATGAATAGTCACGCATCTTGTCGTGGCTAAACCGTGGCTATGTTTAGTAGCCACTGATTGATTCGTGGCAAAGTCGTGGCTGTAGTTGGATATAGCTACGAAGTAGCCACGGATAATTTCGTGGCTAACGATATATCAGTGTTTAGGGTTTATATATGTTTTAGAGGTTTCATAGTCACGGAAAATCCGTGGCCAATACGTGGCTGGTAAACAATATAGCTACGAAATAGCCACGGATAATCCGTGGCTCGCACTTAGAAAAATAAACAATTCACGTTTTGAAAGATAATATGAATAGCCACGCATCTTGTCGTGGCTAAACAGTGGCTATGTTTAGTAGCCACAGATTGATTCGTGGCAAAGTCGTGGCTGTAGTTGGATATAGCTACGAAATAGCCACGGATAATTTCGTGGCTAACGATATATCAGTGTTTAGGGTTTATATTTGTTTTAGAGGTTTCATAGTCACGGAAAATCCGTGGCCAATACGTGGCTGGTAAACAATATAGCTACGAAATAGCCACGAATAATCCGTGGCTATGTCTTTTGGTCCTTTAGGGTTTGACTAGGGTTTAGATATTACGTGACATAAGCTATTGGATACAAGATTATAATAACTGTTTTACTTGAAAACAATGATTTTAATGTTTGTGTTAATTTTTTAAAAAAAATACAATTATAAATTAAACAAGTAAGTAGTAGTGTATATGATATTATGAAAAACATTGTTATAAGTGATTAGATATTCATATAATGCTATTTTTTACTTTAATATTGTTAAATTTATATTTTTTTTTGTATCATTGTATTAGATATGAGTAGATGTGAAGATATATAAAAGAAATTAAATATATTATATATCAATTTGGTGTAAAATTGAAAATTTTTGTATAGCCACGGATATAACCGTGGCTAATCCGTGACCCGCCGTCTTTAGTACATCGGAATCTGGACTTTACTCTGTCTAGATCCACGTGTGTTTGTGTATTAGCCACGGATTATTCTGTGACAATCCGTGGCTACTGTTATGTTGTTGAATGTATGTGGACTATAAGGTGTCCATATACATATATTACAAAATCATAAATTATAATTACACAATAAGTTCCATAGTAAAAAATTTATAACCATAAAACCATAATTCAACGCAAGTTTCACAATATATTACAATAAGTTTGAAAATATAGTACATCATTAAACACTCTTATTAACTAAATTTCAGAATATGTTGACGAATCCGAATCCGAATCTCCTGAAGACTGTCCAGAACCATCGTCTTCGACATTTTCGTAATCCATAGACTCCACATCTCCCAAATCATCATAATCAGAAGCATTTCCATCAACGACATGTGTTGTTACTCGAATCATTGAACTAGGAACAACGACGTTGTCGACTGTATCATCCTGAAGGGTTGTTAAAGAAATTTCGTCATTCTCGCGATAACCCCTCGGCATAACTTTTCCACATGCCCACCAATCATCTCTCGCTGAGCCAGATACGCGTGGATACGGAATGAAACACACTTGGTCACATTGACCAGCTAGAACGAAAGGGTCATATTTCTCGTATCGTCTACGCGGGGCCACATCAACTAAACCAAATGGGTGTCTACGCAATCCGATACCGTATGTATTGTCGAACCAAGAGCATCTGAAAATCACCGCTTTAAGACCAACTCCACCGCGATACTCGATCTTCATTATCTCTTCTATAAGACCGTAATAAGTAGTTTCTGTTGTACCTCGTACAACAACTCCATAGTTTTGAGTTCTTTTATCCTGACCGTGTCTGTGATTGTGGAAATGGTATCCACGAGTGAAATACATAGGCCATGACGTGTAATTATTTCTCGGACCTTGTATAAATTCCAACATCCATAATGGAAATTCATAATTCTTACTCGCTTCATTTATCCGCAAAAGTACACAATTAATTTATTGTTGAGAACTTTATATATAGAGAGACATCATTAGCATATAAAGTATACGCACGTAGTCCCGACACCATTTCGCGTAATGTGCGTCTTTAGCTTTGCCCATTACATCATCTGTAATACCTGGCATATTCACTCTCATTGCTTCCTCAAACATCCTGTAACGAAAATGCAATACTCATCTTATCAGAATTTAAGCCTTTCAAAATTTACCATTTAATCGCTTACGTTTCATAAGGCGCAAATTCTTCACAATTAAGCAACATGAATGTTTGGATGATGTTGTAATCTGGATCTTCTAGCCACCCATCTACCATTCTTCCGCTCACACGTCCGATATGATGAAATATGCTCGGGACACCTGGGTAATCATCATATGCAAATCGAATTTCCCCAGGACCATCATTGATTCTATCTTCCGTATTCCCGTAATAGTTGCTTGCTGCATAAGAAATCTCTTCTTGGACACATTGCGCGACAATGGAACCTCCAATACGTGCCTTGTTCTTGTCCTTCTTTTTCAGGTGATACATGTAGCGCTCAAATGGATACATCCATCCGTACCGCACCGGACCACCTAAGGCAGCTTCATCGGGGAGATGCACGGGTAAATGTTCCATGACATCAAAGAACGAAGGTGGAAATATCTTCTCCAAATTGCACAATTTTATTGCAATGTTATTCTTCATTACGCTCACATCCTCAACTCGCAACATTTTGGCAGAGATATCTCGAAAAAACACGGCAATCTCTCGCAATTGTTCAAAAACCTTATAATTAGAAACATCCTAGTGTTACATGCATGAAACATGTGTTAAGAAAAAAAAGTGCACATACCTGAAATTGCCTTGTGCACGTTGCTATCCAAAAGCTCTAACATCGCAAATGGAAGTAGGCGTTGCATGATCACATGAGAATCATGACTTTTTAGCCCCGATAGTTTCCCACAACTCTCATCAACACATCTAGTGAAATTAGATGCATATCCATCCGGAAATCTGATGTCATTTCTCAACCATGAGAGAAACTTCCGTTTTGCTACGTTCGACAATCTGAACCTTGGAATAGGAACTGTTCCATCATGTCCTATTTGTAAATCAGGTCTTGTGCATATGTCTGGAAGATCCAACCTTGATTTTATATTGTCCTTCGTCTTCCCCTTCGTATTCAAAAGAGTGTGGATGAGATTGTCGAAAAAGTTTTTTTCGATGTGCATGAAGTCTAGGTTGTGTCTGAGAAGAAGATTTTCCCAATAAGGCAACTCCCAAAATATACTCTTCTTGTGCCAATTATGGTATTCACCATATCCATCGATTGTTCGACTCGGGTTATCATGTCCTTTTCCTCCACAATCGATTTTTTCTCTAATCCACCAATGGTGTTTATTCTTTCAGTCAAAACTTCATAACCCGTCAACCATGGTGGAGGGTTACCTCGAAATGTCTTACCTTTCCTGAAAGCTTTGTTATTACGCCGATATGAATGATCATGAGGTAAAAATTTGCGGTGACAATCGTACCAACTATGTTTTCTTCCATGTGGTAACCAAAACGATTCTGTTTCTTCTTGGCAATATGGACATGATAGTCGACCATGCGTCGTCCACCCAGAAACCATTCCATATGCTGGAAAATCACTTATCGTCCACATCAATGCAACTCGCATTGAAAATTTTTGGTTCCTCGAAACATCATAAGCACCCACACCTTCCCTCCATAAGAGTTGCAACTCTTCAATCAATGGTTGCAGATAAATATCTAGACTTTTCTTCGGATGTTTTGGTCCAGGCACCAACACCGCCAAAAAGAAAAACTCCCTCTTCATGCACATACCAGGAGGTAAATTGTAAGGGGTGACTATAACATGCCAAACCGAGTGTGCCTCACCATTCATTCCAATAGGATTAAATCCATCAGTTGCTAAGCCTAGATAGATATTCCGACTTTCTGAACTAAAATCAGGATATACCTTATTAAAATGCTTCCACGCCTCTCCGTCTGATGGGTGATGCATTTCGCCTTCAGGAGACTCGTGCTCTGCGTGCCAGCGCATATGCGAAGCTGTTCCCTCCACTTGGTATAATCGTTTCAGTCGATTCGCAATAGGGAGATAGAACATTCTCTGCTTTGCTATGTTCTTTCCCTTCCCTCTGTTGGTGTGATATCGATTCTTGTTACAAAAACGACATTGTAAAAGGTTGCGATCTTCGCCCTTCCAGAAAATCATGCAGTTGTCCTCAAAAACATCAATCTTATGAACTGGCATTCCTAACGAACGCGTTAGCTTCTTCGTCTCATAGTATGACCCCGGAGCTTTATTAGGTTGTGGAAGAATCCGCTTAAATGCTTGTGTTATGTCATCTACACAACTCTCAGCCAAATTGTGCTTCGTCTTTATGCCCATTACTTCAGACGCCAAAGACAACTGCGAAATTCCTTCAACACAACCATCATAGAGTGGTTCACTAGCTGCTTCAAAGGCTCTGTAAATATTATCGTGGTTTGGCTCTTCCTCAATATTATCATGGATAATGTCTTCTGTTGGAACTCCTTGTTCTTCTCCTATATTAACATGACCATAAGGATTGTCATGAACATTCCAAGATTCTTCTCCTGGTAGATAGTGACTCGGCATCGAAGACTCCCCTACATCGTAACAATTTTCACCGTGGCTTGTCCAAATGTAGTAATTTTTCTTGAAACCGACTCTATAGAGGTGTTTTAAAACTGTATTTGCATCACGTTGTTTCAGATTTCGGCACCGATAACACGGACATGGCATAGTACCACGCTCTTGATATGATTGTTGGTTGGAAGCAAAAGCAATGAACATATTAATTCCCTCTCCAAATTCTTCAGAAACACAATTTCTCATAGGATCAATATGGCGATCCATCAACTCTCTAGAACGAAAGAAATCTGACATTTTGAACTCTTCAAAATCGTCAAATAAACTGAAGAAAACGAAGAGAAGAGCTAGGAAAAATCGTTTTAATTTGTGTTTTACCAAAGAAAGGAAAGAAGAACCTTGGGATATCTTTACACAAAGCCACGGATTAGCCACGGATGAAATCCGTGGCTAATTCAAATTATTAAACTGACAATTTTTAAAGTGATTGGACGTATCGGCGAAGACCAACTTGGCTTGCCGACATCAAGGTTGCCACGTAATAGCCACGAATATATTTCGTGGCTACAATTAGCCACGGATTGCCACGAACGGTTTCGTGACAATGTTTTAATGTTCCATTCGTAGCTATTCCGTGGCAAAATTTTGCCACGACTTTTTCCGTGGCAAAATCGTGGCCAATTTACCACGGATAGCCACGATTTAGCCACGAAACTTTTATAATTTTTTTCGTGGCTATCCGTGGCAAATTCGTGGCTATATCCCGTTTAGCCACGATTATTCCGTGGCTAAGTCGTGGCTATATCTGTTTTTTCTTGTAGTGTGAGACAATTATAAGCATTCATGTTGCATGAAACTTGGTTTAGAGTCTTAGAAACCGCGTTGTTAGATGTTTCATAAGTTTGTCAAACTAGTACAAAGCTCATTGAGACACTTATAAGCACTCATGTTGCATGAAACTTGGTTTAGAGTCCTAGAAACCGCGTTGTTAGATGTTTCATAAGTTCGTCAAACTTGTACAAAGCTCATTGAGACAATTATAAGCACTCATGTTGCATGAAACTTGGTTTAGAGTCTTAGAAACCGCGTTGTTAGATGTTTCATAAGTTCTTCAAACTAGTACAAAGCTCATTGAGACACATATAAGGACTTATGTTGCATGAAACTTGGTTTAGAGTCCTAGAAACACGTTGTTAGATGTTTCATAAGTTCGTCAAACTTGTACAAAGCTCATTGAAACAATTATAAGCATTCATGTTGCATGAAACTTGGTTTAGAGTCTTAGAAACCGCGTTGTTAGATGTTTCATAAGTTCGTCAAACTTGTACAAAGCTCATTTAGACACTTATAAGCACTCATGTTGCATGAAACATGATTTAGAGTCCTAGAAACCGCGTTGTTAGATGTTTCATAAGTTTTTCAAACTTGTACAAAGCTCATTGAGACACTTATAAGCACTCATGTTGCATGAAACTTGGTTTAGAGTCTTAGAAATCGCGTTGTTAGATGTTTCATAAGTTCGTCAAACCGGTACAAAGCTCATTGAGACATTTATAAGCACTCATGTTGCATGAAACTTGGTGTAGAGTCCTAGAAACGCGTTGTTAGATGTTTCATAAGTTCTTCAAACTTGTACAAAGCTCATTGAGACACTTATAAGCACTCATGTTGCATGAAACTTGGTTTAGAGTCCTAGAAACGCGTTGTTAGATGTTTCATAAGTTCGTCAAGTACAAAGTTCATCGAGACACTTATAAGAATTCATATATCATGAAACTTGGTTTAGAGTCCTAGAAACGCGTTGTTAGATGTTTCATAAATTTGTCAAACTTGTACAAAGCTCATCGAGACACTTATAAGCACTCATGTGGAATGAAACTTGGTTTAGAGTCCTAGAAACGTGTTGTTCGATGTTTCATAAGTTTGTCAAACTAGTACAAAGCTCGTTGAGACACTTATAAGCACTCATGTTGCATGAAACTTGGTTTAGAGTCCTAGAAACGAGTTGTTAGATGTTTCATAAGTTCGTCAAACTAGTACAAAGCTCATTGAGACACTTATAAGCACTCATGTTGAATGAAACTTGGTTTAGAGTTCTAGAAACGCGTTGTTAGATGTTTCATAAGTTCATCAAACTTGTACAAAGCTCATTGAGACACTTATAAACACTCATGTTGCATGAAACTTAGTTTAGAGTCCTAGAAACGCGTTGTTAGATGTTTCATAAGTTCGTCAAACTAGTAAAAAGCTCATTGAGACACTTATAAGCACTCATGTTGCATGAAACTTGGTTTAGAGTCCTAGAAACGCGTTGTTAGATGTTTCATAAGTTCGTCAAACTTGTACAAAGCTCATTGAGACTCTTATAAGCACTCATGTTGCATGAAACTTGGTTTAGAGTCCTAGAAACCGCGTTGTTAGATGTTTCATAAGTTCGTCAAACTTGTACAAAGCTCATTGAGACAATTATAAGCACTCATGTTGCATGAAACTTGGTTTAGAGTCTTAGAAACCGCGTTGTTAGATGTTTCATAAGTTCTTCAAACTAGTACAAAGCTCATTGAGACACATATAAGGACTTATGTTGCATGAAACTTGGTTTAGAGTCCTAGAAACACGTTGTTAGATGTTTCATAAGTTCGTCAAACTTGTACAAAGCTCATTGAAACAATTATAAGCACTCATGTTGCATGAAACTTGGTTTAGAGTCTTAGAAACCGCGTTGTTAGATGTTTCATAAGTTCGTCAAACTTGTACAAAGCTCATTTAGACACTTATAAGCACTCATGTTGCATGAAACATGATTTAGAGTCCTAGAAACCGCGTTGTTAGATGTTTCATAAGTTTTTCAAACTTGTACAAAGCTCATTGAGACACTTATAAGCACTCATGTTGCATGAAACTTGGTTTAGAGTCTTAGAAATCGCGTTGTTAGATGTTTCATAAGTTCGTCAAACCAGTACAAAGCTCATTGAGACATTTATAAGCACTCATGTTGCATGAAACTTGGTGTAGAGTCCTAGAAACGCGTTGTTAGATGTTTCATAAGTTCTTCAAACTTGTACAAAGCTCATTGAGACACTTATAAGCACTCATGTTGCATGAAACTTGGTTTAGAGTCCTAGAAACGCGTTGTTAGATGTTTCATAAGTTCTTCAAACTAGTACAAAGCTCATTGAGACACATATAAGGACTCATGTTGCATGAAACTTGGTTTAGAGTCCTAGAAACGCGTTGTTAGATGTTTCATAAGTTTGTCAAACTAGTACAAAGCTCATTGAGACACTTATAAGCACTCATGTTGCATGAAACTTGGTTTAGAGTCCTAGAAACCGCGTTGTTAGATGTTTCATAAGTTCGTCAAACTTGTACAAAGCTCATTGAGACAATTATAAGCACTCATGTTGCATGAAACTTGGTTTAGAGTCTTAGAAACCGCGTTGTTAGATGTTTCATTAAGTTCTTCAAACTAGTACAAAGCTCATTGAGACACATATAAGGACTCATGTTGCATGAAACTTGGTTTAGAGTCCTAGAAACCGCGTTGTTAGATGTTTCATAAGTTCGTCAAACTTGTACAAAGCTCATTGAGACAATTATAAGCACTCATGTTGCATGAAACTTGGTTTAGAGTCTTAGAAACCGCGTTGTTAGATGTTTCATAAGTTCTTCAAACTAGTACAAAGCTCATTGAGACACATATAAGGACTTATGTTGCATGAAACTTGGTTTAGAGTCCTAGAAACGCGTTGTTAGATGTTTCATAAGTTCGTCAAACTTGTACAAAGCTCATTGAGACAATTATAAGCATTCATGTTGCATGAAACTTGGTTTAGAGTCTTATAAACCGCGTTGTTAGATGTTTCATAAGTTTGTCAAACTAGTACAAAGCTCATTGAGACACTTATAAGCACTCATGTTGCATGAAACTTGGTTTAGAGTCCTAGAAACCGCGTTGTTAGATGTTTCATAAGTTCGTCAAACTTGTACAAAGCTCATTGAGACAATTATAAGCACTCATGTTGCATGAAACTTGGTTTAGAGTCTTAGAAACCGCGTTGTTAGATGTTTCATAAGTTCTTCAAACTAGTACAAAGCTCATTGAGACACATATAAGGACTCATGTTGCATGAAACTTGGTTTAGAGTCCTAGAAACGCGTTGTTAGATGTTTCATAAGTTCGTCAAACTAGTACAAAGCTCATTGAGACACTTATAAGCACTTATGTTAAATGAAATTTGGTTTAGAGTCCTAGAAACGCGTTGTTAGATGTTTAATAAGTTCGTCAAACAAGTACAAAGCTCATTGAGACACTTATAAGCACTCATGTTGCATGAAACTTGGTTTAGAGTCCTAGAAACCGCGTTGTTAGATGTTTCATAAGTTCGTCAAACTAGTACAAAGCTCATTGAGACACTTATAAGCACTTATGTTGCATGAAACTTTGTTTAGAGTCCTAGAAACGCGTTGTTAGATGTTTCATAAGTTCGTCAAACAAGTACAAAGCTCATTGAGACACTTATAATCACTCATGTTGCATGAAACTTGGTTTAGAGTCCTAGAAACTGTGTCGTTAGATGTTTCATAATTTTGTCAAACTAGTACAAAGCTCATTGAGACACATATAAGCACTCATGTTGCATGAATCTTGGTTTAGAGTCCTAGAAACCGCGTTGTTAGATGTTTCATAAGTTCGTCAAACTTGTACAAAGCTCATTGAGACAATTATAAGCACTCATGTTGCATGAAACTTGGTTTAGAGTCTTAGAAACCGCGTTGTTAGATGTTTCATAAGTTCTTCAAACTAGTACAAAGCTCATTGAGACACATATAAGGACTTATGTTGCATGAAACTTGGTTTAGAGTCCTAGAAACGCGTTGTTAGATGTTTCATAATTTCGTCAAACTTGTACAAAGCTCATTGAGACAATTATAAGCATTCATGTTGCATGAAACTTGGTTTAGAGTCTTATAAACCGCGTTGTTAGATGTTTCATAAGTTTGTCAAACTAGTACAAAGCTCATTGAGACACTTATAAGCACTCATGTTGCATGAAACTTGGTTTAGAGTCCTAGAAACCGCGTTGTTAGATGTTTCATAAGTTCGTCAAACTTGTACAAAGCTCATTGAGACAATTATAAGCACTCATGTTGCATGAAACTTGGTTTAGAGTCTTAGAAACCGCGTTGTTAGATGTTTCATAAGTTCTTCAAACTAGTACAAAGCTCATTGAGACACATATAAGGACTAATGTTGCATGAAACTTGGTTTAGAGTCCTAGAAACGCGTTGTTAGATGTTTCATAAGTTCGTCAAACTTGTACAAAGCTCATTGAGACAATTATAAGCATTCATGTTGCATGAAACTTGGTTTAGAGTCTTAGAAACCGCGTTGTTAGATGTTTCATAAGTTTGTCAAACTAGTACAAAGCTCATTGAGACACTTATAAGCACTCATGTTGCATGAAACTTGGTTTAGAGTCCTAGAAACCGCGTTGTTAGATGTTTCATAAGTTCGTCAAACTTGTACAAAGCTCATTGAGACAATTATAAGCACTCATGTTGCATGAAACTTGGTTTAGAGTCTTAGAAACCGCGTTGTTAGATGTTTCATAAGTTCTTCAAACTAGTACAAAGCTCATTGAGACACATATAAGGACTCATGTTGCATGAAACTTGGTTTAGAGTCCTAGAAACGCGTTGTTAGATGTTTCATAAGTTTGTCAAACTAGTACAAAGCTTAGTGAGACACTTATAAGCACTCATGTTGCATGAAACTTGGTTTAGAGTCCTAGAAACCGCGTTGTTAGATGTTTCATAAGTTCGTCAAACTTGTACAAAGCTCATTGAGACAATTATAAGCACTCATGTTGCATGAAACTTGGTTTAGAGTCTTAGAAACCGCGTTGTTAGATGTTTCATAAGTTCTTCAAACTAGTACAAAGCTCATTGAGACACATATAAGGACTAATGTTGCATGAAACTTGGTTTAGAGTCCTAGAAACGCGTTGTTAGATGTTTCATAAGTTCGTCAAACTTGTACAAAGCTCATTGAGACAATTATAAGCATTCATGTTGCATGAAACTTGGTTTAGAGTCTTAGAAACCGCGTTGTTAGATGTTTCATAAGTTTGTCAAACTAGTACAAAGCTCATTGAGACACTTATAAGCACTCATGTTGCATGAAACTTGGTTTAGAGTCCTAGAAACCGCGTTGTTAGATGTTTCATAAGTTCGTCAAACTTGTACAAAGCTCATTGAGACAATTATAAGCACTCATGTTG
This sequence comes from Cochlearia excelsa, assembly GCA_963556525.1. Taxonomy (NCBI): domain Eukaryota; kingdom Viridiplantae; phylum Streptophyta; class Magnoliopsida; order Brassicales; family Brassicaceae; genus Cochlearia; species Cochlearia excelsa. Next base: position 27,390,368 of record OY748327.1, on the reverse strand, counting down.
CATGAAACTTGGTTTAGAGTCTTAGAAACCGCGTTGTTAGATGTTTCATAAGTTCTTCAAACTAGTACAAAGCTCATTGAGACACATATAAGGACTCATGTTGCATGAAACTTGGTTTAGAGTCCTAGAAACGCGTTGTTAGATGTTTCATAAGTTTGTCAAACTAGTACAAAGCTCATTGAGACACTTATAAGCACTCATGTTGCATGAAACTTGGTTTAGAGTCCTAGAAACCGCGTTGTTAGATGTTTCATAAGTTCGTCAAACTTGTACAAAGCTCATTGAGACAATTATAAGCACTCATGTTGCATGAAACTTGGTTTAGAGTCTTAGAAACCGCGTTGTTAGATGTTTCATTAAGTTCTTCAAACTAGTACAAAGCTCATTGAGACACATATAAGGACTCATGTTGCATGAAACTTGGTTTAGAGTCCTAGAAACGCGTTGTTAGATGTTTTATAAGTTCGTCAAACAAGTACAAAGCTCATTGAGACAATTATAAGCATTCATGTTGCATGAAACTTGGTTTAGAGTCTTAGAAACCGCGTTGTTAGATGTTTCATAAGTTTGTCAAACTAGTACAAAGCTCATTGAGACACTTATAAGCACTCATGTTGCATGAAACTTGGTTTAGAGTCCTAGAAACCGCGTTGTTAGATGTTTCATAAGTTCGTCAAACTTGTACAAAGCTCATTGAGACAATTATAAGCACTCATGTTGCATGAAACTTGGTTTAGAGTCTTAGAAACCGCGTTGTTAGATGTTTCATAAGTTCTTCAAACTAGTACAAAGCTCATTGAGACACATATAAGGACTTATGTTGCATGAAACTTGGTTTAGAGTCCTAGAAACGCGTTGTTAGATGTTTCATAAGTTCGTCAAACTTGTACAAAGCTCATTGAGACAATTATAAGCATTCATGTTGCATGAAACTTGGTTTAGAGTCTTATAAACCGCGTTGTTAGATGTTTCATAAGTTTGTCAAACTAGTACAAAGCTCATTGAGACACTTATAAGCACTCATGTTGCATGAAACTTGGTTTAGAGTCCTAGAAACCGCGTTGTTAGATGTTTCATAAGTTCGTCAAACTTGTACAAAGCTCATTGAGACAATTATAAGCACTCATGTTGCATGAAACTTGGTTTAGAGTCTTAGAAACCGCGTTGTTAGATGTTTCATAAGTTCTTCAAACTAGTACAAAGCTCATTGAGACACATATAAGGACTCATGTTGCATGAAACTTGGTTTAGAGTCCTAGAAACGCGTTGTTAGATGTTTCATAAGTTCGTCAAACTAGTACAAAGCTCATTGAGACACTTATAAGCACTTATGTTAAATGAAATTTGGTTTAGAGTCCTAGAAACGCGTTGTTAGATGTTTAATAAGTTCGTCAAACAAGTACAAAGCTCATTGAGACACTTATAAGCACTCATGTTGCATGAAACTTGGTTTAGAGTCCTAGAAACCGCGTTGTTAGATGTTTCATAAGTTCGTCAAACTAGTACAAAGCTCATTGAGACACTTATAAGCACTTATGTTGCATGAAACTTTGTTTAGAGTCCTAGAAACGCGTTGTTAGATGTTTCATAAGTTCGTCAAACAAGTACAAAGCTCATTGAGACACTTATAATCACTCATGTTGCATGAAACTTGGTTTAGAGTCCTAGAAACTGTGTCGTTAGATGTTTCATAATTTTGTAAAACTAGTACAAAGCTCATTGAGACACATATAAGCACTCATGTTGCATGAATCTTGGTTTAGAGTCCTAGAAACCGCGTTGTTAGATGTTTCATAAGTTCGTCAAACTTGTACAAAGCTCATTGAGACAATTATAAGCACTCATGTTGCATGAAACTTGGTTTAGAGTCTTAGAAACCGCGTTGTTAGATGTTTCATAAGTTCTTCAAACTAGTACAAAGCTCATTGAGACACATATAAGGACTTATGTTGCATGAAACTTGGTTTAGAGTCCTAGAAACGCGTTGTTAGATGTTTCATAATTTCGTCAAACTTGTACAAAGCTCATTGAGACAATTATAAGCATTCATGTTGCATGAAACTTGGTTTAGAGTCTTATAAACCGCGTTGTTAGATGTTTCATAAGTTTGTCAAACTAGTACAAAGCTCATTGAGACACTTATAAGCACTCATGTTGCATGAAACTTGGTTTAGAGTCCTAGAAACCGCGTTGTTAGATGTTTCATAAGTTCGTCAAACTTGTACAAAGCTCATTGAGACAATTATAAGCACTCATGTTGCATGAAACTTGGTTTAGAGTCTTAGAAACCGCGTTGTTAGATGTTTCATAAGTTCTTCAAACTAGTACAAAGCTCATTGAGACACATATAAGGACTAATGTTGCATGAAACTTGGTTTAGAGTCCTAGAAACGCGTTGTTAGATGTTTCATAAGTTCGTCAAACTTGTACAAAGCTCATTGAGACAATTATAAGCATTCATGTTGCATGAAACTTGGTTTAGAGTCTTAGAAACCGCGTTGTTAGATGTTTCATAAGTTTGTCAAACTAGTACAAAGCTCATTGAGACACTTATAAGCACTCATGTTGCATGAAACTTGGTTTAGAGTCCTAGAAACCGCGTTGTTAGATGTTTCATAAGTTCGTCAAACTTGTACAAAGCTCATTGAGACAATTATAAGCACTCATGTTGCATGAAACTTGGTTTAGAGTCTTAGAAACCGCGTTGTTAGATGTTTCATAAGTTCTTCAAACTAGTACAAAGCTCATTGAGACACATATAAGGACTCATGTTGCATGAAACTTGGTTTAGAGTCCTAGAAACGCGTTGTTAGATGTTTCATAAGTTTGTCAAACTAGTACAAAGCTCATTGAGACACTTATAAGCACTCATGTTGCATGAAACTTGGTTTAGAGTCCTAGAAACCGCGTTGTTAGATGTTTCATAAGTTCGTCAAACTTGTACAAAGCTCATTGAGACAATTATAAGCACTCATGTTGCATGAAACTTGGTTTAGAGTCTTAGAAACCGCGTTGTTAGCTGTTTCATAAGTTCTTCAAACTAGTACAAAGCTCATTGAGACACATATAAGGACTAATGTTGCATGAAACTTGGTTTAGAGTCCTAGAAACGCGTTGTTAGATGTTTCATAAGTTCGTCAAACTTGTACAAAGCTCATTGAGACAATTATAAGCATTCATGTTGCATGAAACTTGGTTTAGAGTCTTAGAAACCGCGTTGTTAGATGTTTCATAAGTTTGTCAAACTAGTACAAAGCTCATTGAGACACTTATAAGCACTCATGTTGCATGAAACTTGGTTTAGAGTCCTAGAAACCGCGTTGTTAGATGTTTCATAAGTTCGTCAAACTTGTACAAAGCTCATTGAGACAATTATAAGCACTCATGTTGCATGAAACTTGGTTTAGAGTCTTAGAAACCGCGTTGTTAGATGTTTCATAAGTTCTTCAAACTAGTACAAAGCTCATTGAGACACATATAAGGACTCATGTTGCATGAAACTTGGTTTAGAGTCCTAGAAACGCGTTGTTAGATGTTTCATAAGTTTGTCAAACTAGTACAAAGCTCATTGAGACACTTATAAGCACTCATGTTGCATGAAACTTGGTTTAGAGTCCTAGAAACCGCGTTGTTAGATGTTTCATAAGTTCGTCAAACTTGTACAAAGCTCATTGAGACAATTATAAGCACTCATGTTGCATGAAACTTGGTTTAGAGTCTTAGAAACCGCGTTGTTAGATGTTTCATTAAGTTCTTCAAACTAGTACAAAGCTCATTGAGACACATATAAGGACTCATGTTGCATGAAACTTGGTTTAGAGTCCTAGAAACGCGTTGTTAGATGTTTCATAAGTTCGTCAAACAAGTACAAAGCTCATTGAGACAATTATAAGCATTCATGTTGCATGAAACTTGGTTTAGAGTCTTAGAAACCGCGTTGTTAGATGTTTCATAAGTTTGTCAAACTAGTACAAAGCTCATTGAGACACTTATAAGCACTCATGTTGCATGAAACTTGGTTTAGAGTCCTAGAAACCGCGTTGTTAGATGTTTCATAAGTTCGTCAAACTTGTACAAAGCTCATTGAGACAATTATAAGCACTCATGTTGCATGAAACTTGGTTTAGAGTCTTAGAAACCGCGTTGTTAGATGTTTCATAAGTTCTTCAAACTAGTACAAAGCTCATTGAGACACATATAAGGACTTATGTTGCATGAAACTTGGTTTAGAGTCCTAGAAACGCGTTGTTAGATGTTTCATAAGTTCGTCAAACTTGTACAAAGCTCATTGAGACAATTATAAGCATTCATGTTGCATGAAACTTGGTTTAGAGTCTTATAAACCGCGTTGTTAGATGTTTCATAAGTTTGTCAAACTAGTACAAAGCTCATTGAGACACTTATAAGCACTCATGTTGCATGAAACTTGGTTTAGAGTCCTAGAAACCGCGTTGTTAGATGTTTCATAAGTTCGTCAAACTTGTACAAAGCTCATTGAGACAATTATAAGCACTCATGTTGCATGAAACTTGGTTTAGAGTCTTAGAAACCGCGTTGTTAGATGTTTCATAAGTTCTTCAAACTAGTACAAAGCTCATTGAGACACATATAAGGACTCATGTTGCATGAAACTTGGTTTAGAGTCCTAGAAACGCGTTGTTAGATGTTTCATAAGTTCGTCAAACTAGTACAAAGCTCATTGAGACACTTATAAGCACTTATGTTAAATGAAATTTGGTTTAGAGTCCTAGAAACGCGTTGTTAGATGTTTAATAAGTTCGTCAAACAAGTACAAAGCTCATTGAGACACTTATAAGCACTCATGTTGCATGAAACTTGGTTTAGAGTCCTAGAAACCGCGTTGTTAGATGTTTCATAAGTTCGTCAAACTAGTACAAAGCTCATTGAGACACTTATAAGCACTTATGTTGCATGAAACTTTGTTTAGAGTCCTAGAAACGCGTTGTTAGATGTTTCATAAGTTCGTCAAACAAGTACAAAGCTCATTGAGACACTTATAATCACTCATGTTGCATGAAACTTGGTTTAGAGTCCTAGAAACTGTGTCGTTAGATGTTTCATAATTTTGTCAAACTAGTACAAAGCTCATTGAGACACATATAAGCACTCATGTTGCATGAATCTTGGTTTAGAGTCCTAGAAACCGCGTTTTTAGTTGTTTCATATGTTCGTCAAACTTGTACAAAGCTCATTTAGACACTTATAAGCACTCATGTTGCATGAAACTTGGTTTAGAGTCCTAGAAACGCGTTGTTAGATGTTTCATAAGTTTGTCAAACTAGTACAAAGCTCAATGAGACACTTATAAGCCCTCATGTTGCATGAAACTTGGTTTAGAGTCCTAGAAACGAGTTGTTAGACATTTCATAAGTTCGTAAAACTTGTACAAAGCTCATTGAGACACTTATAAGCACTCATGTTGCATGAAACTTGGTTTAGAGTCCTAGAAACGCGTTGTTAGATGTTTCATAAGTTCGTCAAACTTGTACAAAGCTCATTGAGACGCTTATAAGCACTCATGTTGCATGAAACTTGGTTTAGAGTCCTAGAAACCGCGTTGTTAGATGTTTCATAAGTTCGTCAAACTTGTACAAACCTCATTGAGACACTTATAAGCACTCGTGTTGCATGAAACTTCGTTTAGAATCTTAGAAACCGCGTTGTTAGATGTTTCATAAGTTCGTTAAACTAGTACAACGCTCATTGAGACACATATAAGCACTCATGTGGCGTGAAACTTGGTTTAGAGTCCTAGAAACGTGTTGTTCGATGTTTCATAAGTTTTTCAAACTAGTACAAAGCTCATTGAGACACTTATAAGCACTCATGTTGAATGAAACTTGGTTTAGAGTCCTAGAAACGCGTTGTTAGATGTTTCATAAGTTCGTCAAACAAGTACAAAGCTCATTGAGACACTTATAATCACTCATGTTGCATGAAACTTGGTTTAGAGTCCTAGAAACCGTGTCGTTAGATGTTTCATAATTTTGTCAAACTAGTACAAAGCTCATTGAGACACATATAAGCACTCATGTTGCATGAATCTTGGTTTAGAGTCTTAGAAACCGCGTTGTTAGTTGTTTCATATGTTCGTCAAACTTGTACAAAGCTCATTGAGACACTTATAAGCACTCATGTTGCATGAAACTTGGTTTAGAGTCCTAGAAACGCGTTGTTAGATGTTTCATAAGTTTGTCAAACTAGTACAAAGCTCAATGAGACACTTATAAGCCCTCATGTTGCATGAAACTTGGTTTAGAGTCCTAGAAACGAGTTGTTAGACATTTCATAAGTTCGTAAAACTTGTACAAAGCTCATTGAGACACTTATAAGCACTCATGTTGCATGAAACTTGGTTTAGAGTCCTAGAAACGCGTTGTTAGATGTTTCATAAGTTCATCAAACTTGTACAAAGCTCATTGAGACACTTATAAACACTCATGTTGCATGAAACTTAGTTTAGAGTCCTAGAAACATGTTGTTCGATGTTTCATAAGTTCGTCAAACTTGTACAAAGCTCATTGAGACAATTATAAGCACTCATGTTGCATGAAACTTGGTTTAGAGTCTTAGAAACCGCGTTGTTAGATGTTTCATAAGTTCTTCAAACTAGTACAAAGTTCATTGAGACACATATAAGGACTCATGTTGCATGAAACTTGGTTTAGAGTCCTAGAAACGCGTTGTTAGATGTTTCATAAGTTCGTCAAACTAGTACAAAGCTCATTGAGACACTTATAAGCACTTATGTTAAATGAAATTTGGTTTAGAGTCCTAGAAACGCGTTGTTAGATGTTTAATAAGTTCGTCAAACAAGTACAAAGCTCATTGAGACACTTATAAGCACTCATGTTGCATGAAACTTGGTTTAGAGTCCTAGAAACCGCGTTGTTAGATGTTTCATAAGTTCGTCAAACTAGTACAAAGCTCATTGAGACACTTATAAGCACTTATGTTGCATGAAACTTTGTTTAGAGTCCTAGAAACGCGTTGTTAGATGTTTCATAAGTTCGTCAAACAAGTACAAAGCTCATTGAGACACTTATAATCACTCATGTTGCATGAAACTTGGTTTAGAGTCCTAGAAACCGTGTCGTTAGATGTTTCATAATTTTGTCAAACTAGTACAAAGCTCATTGAGACACATATAAGCACTCATGTTGCATGAATCTTGGTTTAGAGTCCTAGAAACCGCGTTGTTAGTTGTTTCATATGTTCGTCAAACTTGTACAAAGCTCATTTAGACACTTATAAGCACTCATGTTGCATGAAACTTGGTTTAGAGTCCTAGAAACGCGTTGTTAGATGTTTCATAAGTTTGTCAAACTAGTACAAAGCTCAATGAGACACTTATAAGCCCTCATGTTGCATGAAACTTGGTTTAGAGTCCTAGAAACGAGTTGTTAGACATTTCATAAGTTCGTAAAACTTGTACAAAGCTCATTGAGACACTTATAAGCACTCATGTTGCATGAAACTTGGTTTAGAGTCCTAGAAACGCGTTGTTAGATGTTTCATAAGTTCGTCAAACTTGTACAAAGCTCATTGAGACGCTTATAAGCACTCATGTTGCATGAAACTTGGTTTAGAGTCCTAGAAACCGCGTTGTTAGATGTTTCATAAGTTCGTCAAACTTGTACAAACCTCATTGAGACACTTATAAGCACTCGTGTTGCATGAAACTTCGTTTAGAATCTTAGAAACCGCGTTGTTAGATGTTTCATAAGTTCGTTAAACTAGTACAACGCTCATTGAGACACATATAAGCACTCATGTGGCGTGAAACTTGGTTTAGAGTCCTAGAAACGTGTTGTTCGATGTTTCATAAGTTTTTCAAACTAGTACAAAGCTCATTGAGACACTTATAAGCACTCATGTTGAATGAAACTTGGTTTAGAGTCCTAGAAACGCGTTGTTAGATGTTTCATAAGTTCGTCAAACAAGTACAAAGCTCATTGAGACACTTATAATCACTCATGTTGCATGAAACTTGGTTTAGAGTCCTAGAAACTGTGTCGTTAGATGTTTCATAATTTTGTCAAACTAGTACAAAGCTCATTGAGACACATATAAGCACTCATGTTGCATGAATCTTGGTTTAGAGTCTTAGAAACCGCGTTGTTAGTTGTTTCATATGTTCGTCAAACTTGTACAAAGCTCATTGAGACACTTATAAGCACTCATGTTGCATGAAACTTGGTTTAGAGTCCTAGAAACGCGTTGTTAGATGTTTCATAAGTTTGTCAAACTAGTACAAAGCTCAATGAGACACTTATAAGCCCTCATGTTGCATGAAACTTGGTTTAGAGTCCTAGAAACGAGTTGTTAGACATTTCATAAGTTCGTAAAACTTGTACAAAGCTCATTGAGACACTTATAAGCACTCATGTTGCATGAAACTTGGTTTAGAGTCCTAGAAACGCGTTGTTAGATGTTTCATAAGTTCATCAAACTTGTACAAAGCTCATTGAGACACTTATAAACACTCATGTTGCATGAAACTTAGTTTAGAGTCCTAGAAACATGTTGTTCGATGTTTCATAAGTTCGTCAAACTTGTACAAAGCTCATTGAGACAATTATAAGCACTCATGTTGCATGAAACTTGGTTTAGAGTCTTAGAAACCGCGTTGTTAGATGTTTCATAAGTTCTTCAAACTAGTACAAAGTTCATTGAGACACATATAAGGACTCATGTTGCATGAAACTTGGTTTAGAGTCCTAGAAACGCGTTGTTAGATGTTTCATAAGTTCGTCAAACTAGTACAAAGCTCATTGAGACACTTATAAGCACTTATGTTAAATGAAATTTGGTTTAGAGTCCTAGAAACGCGTTGTTAGATGTTTAATAAGTTCGTCAAACAAGTACAAAGCTCATTGAGACACTTATAAGCACTCATGTTGCATGAAACTTGGTTTAGAGTCCTAGAAACCGCGTTGTTAGATGTTTCATAAGTTCGTCAAACTAGTACAAAGCTCATTGAGACACTTATAAGCACTTATGTTGCATGAAACTTTGTTTAGAGTCCTAGAAACGCGTTGTTAGATGTTTCATAAGTTCGTCAAACAAGTACAAAGCTCATTGAGACACTTATAATCACTCATGTTGCATGAAACTTGGTTTAGAGTCCTAGAAACCGTGTCGTTAGATGTTTCATAATTTTGTCAAACTAGTACAAAGCTCATTGAGACACATATAAGCACTCATGTTGCATGAATCTTGGTTTAGAGTCCTAGAAACCGCGTTGTTAGTTGTTTCATATGTTCGTCAAACTTGTACAAAGCTCATTTAGACACTTATAAGCACTCATGTTGCATGAAACTTGGTTTAGAGTCCTAGAAACGCGTTGTTAGATGTTTCATAAGTTTGTCAAACTAGTACAAAGCTCAATGAGACACTTATAAGCCCTCATGTTGCATGAAACTTGGTTTAGAGTCCTAGAAACGAGTTGTTAGACATTTCATAAGTTCGTAAAACTTGTACAAAGCTCATTGAGACACTTATAAGCACTCATGTTGCATGAAACTTGGTTTAGAGTCCTAGAAACGCGTTGTTAGATGTTTCATAAGTTCGTCAAACTTGTACAAAGCTCATTGAGACGCTTATAAGCACTCATGTTGCATGAAACTTGGTTTAGAGTCCTAGAAACCGCGTTGTTAGATGTTTCATAAGTTCGTCAAACTTGTACAAACCTCATTGAGACACTTATAAGCACTCGTGTTGCATGAAACTTCGTTTAGAATCTTAGAAACCGCGTTGTTAGATGTTTCATAAGTTCGTTAAACTAGTACAACGCTCATTGAGACACATATAAGCACTCATGTGGCGTGAAACTTGGTTTAGAGTCCTAGAAACGTGTTGTTCGATGTTTCATAAGTTTTTCAAACTAGTACAAAGCTCATTGAGACACTTATAAGCACTCATGTTGAATGAAACTTGGTTTAGAGTCCTAGAAACGCGTTGTTAGATGTTTCATAAGTTCGTCAAACAAGTACAAAGCTCATTGAGACACTTATAATCACTCATGTTGCATTAAACTTGGTTTAGAGTCCTAGAAACTGTGTCGTTAGATGTTTCATAATTTTGTCAAACTAGTACAAAGCTCATTGAGACACATATAAGCACTCATGTTGCATGAATCTTGGTTTAGAGTCTTAGAAACCGCGTTGTTAGTTGTTTCATATGTTCGTCAAACTTGTACAAAGCTCATTGAGACACTTATAAGCACTCATGTTGCATGAAACTTGGTTTAGAGTCCTAGAAACGCGTTGTTAGATGTTTCATAAGTTTGTCAAACTAGTACAAAGCTCAATGAGACACTTATAAGCCCTCATGTTGCATGAAACTTGGTTTAGAGTCCTAGAAACGAGTTGTTAGACATTTCATAAGTTCGTAAAACTTGTACAAAGCTCATTGAGACACTTATAAGCACTCATGTTGCATGAAACTTGGTTTAGAGTCCTAGAAACGCGTTGTTAGATGTTTCATAAGTTCATCAAACTTGTACAAAGCTCATTGAGACACTTATAAACACTCATGTTGCATGAAACTTAGTTTAGAGTCCTAGAAACATGTTGTTCGATGTTTCATAAGTTTGTCAAACTAGTACAAAGCTCGTTGAGACACTTATAAGCACTCATGTTGCATGAAACTTGGTTTAGAGTCCTAGAAACCGCGTTGTTAGTTGTTTCATAAGTTCGTCAAACTAGTACAAAGCTCATTGAGACACTTATAAGCACTCATGTTGAACGAAACTTGGTTTAGAGTCCTAGAAACGCGTTGTTAGATGTTTCATAAGTTCGTCAAACTTGTACAAAGCTCATTTAGACACTTATAAGCATTCATGTTGCATGAAACTTGGTTTAGAGTCCTAGAAACGCGTTGTTCGATGTTTCATAAGTTCGTCAAACTAGTACAAAGCTCATTGAGACATTTATAAGCACTCATGTTGAACGAAACTTGGTTTAGAGTCCTAGAAACGCGTTGTTAGATGTTTCATAAGTTCGTCAAACTTGTACAAAGCTCATTTAGACACTTATAAGCACTCATGTTGCATGAAACTTGGTTTAGAGTCCTAGAAATCGCGTTGTTAGATGTTTCATAAGTTTTTCAAACTTGTACAAAGCTCACTGAGACACTTATAAGCACTCATGTTGCATGAAACTTGGTTTAGAGTCCTAGAAACCGCGTTGTTAGATGTTTCATAAGTTTTTCAAACTTGTACAAAGCTCACTGAGACACTTATAAGCACTCATGTTGCATGAAACTTGGTTTAGAGTCCTAGAAACCGCGTTGTTAGATGTTTCATAAGTTTTTCAATCTTGTACAAAGCTCACTGAGACACTTATAAGCACTCATGTTGCATGAAACTTGGTTTAGAGTCCTAGAAACCGCGTTGTTAGTTGTTTCATAAGTTTGTCAAACTAGTACAAAGCTCATTGAGACACTTATAAGCACTCATGTTGCATGAAACCTTGTTTAGAGTCCTAGAAACGCGTTGTTAGATGTTTCATAAGTTTGTCAAACTAGTACAAAGCTCATTGAGACACTTATAAGCACTCATGTTGCATGAAACTTGGTTTAGAGTCCTAGAAACCGCGTTGTTAGATGTTTCATAAGTTCGTCAAACTTGTACAAAGCTCATTGAGACAATTATAAGCACTCATGTTGCATGAAACTTGGTTTAGAGTCTTAGAAACCGCGTTGTTAGATGTTTCATAAGTTTGTCAAACTAGTACAAAGCTCATTGAGACACTTATAAGTACTCATGTTGCATGAAACTTGGTTTAGAGTCCTAGAAACCGCGTTGTTAGATGTTTCATAAGTTCGTCAAACTTGTACAAAGCTCATTGAGACAATTATAAGCACTCATGTTGCATGAAACTTGGTTTAGAGTCTTAGAAACCGCGTTGTTAGATGTTTCATAAGTTCTTCAAACTAGTACAAAGCTCATTGAGACACATATAAGGACTTATGTTGCATGAAACTTGGTTTAGAGTCCTAGAAACGCGTTGTTAGATGTTTCATAAGTTCGTCAAACTTGTACAAAGCTCATTGAGACAATTATAAGCATTCATGTTGCATGAAACTTGGTTTAGAGTCTTATAAACCGCGTTGTTAGATGTTTCATAAGTTTGTCAAACTAGTACAAAGCTCATTAAGACACTTATAAGCACTCATGTTGCATGAAACTTGGTTTAGAGTCCTAGAAACCGCGTTGTTAGATGTTTCATAAGTTCGTCAAACTTGTACAAAGCTCATTGAGACAATTATAAGCACTCATGTTGCATGAAACTTGGTTTAGAGTCTTAGAAACCGCGTTGTTAGATGTTTCATAAGTTCTTCAAACTAGTACAAAGCTCATTGAGACACATATAAGGACTCATGTTGCATGAAACTTGGTTTAGAGTCCTAGAAACGCGTTGTTAGATGTTTCATAAGTTCGTCAAACTAGTACAAAGCTCATTGAGACACTTATAAGCACTTATGTTAAATGAAATTTGGTTTAGAGTCCTAGAAACGCGTTGTTAGATGTTTAATAAGTTCGTCAAACAAGTACAAAGCTCATTGAGACACTTATAAGCACTCATGTTGCATGAAACTTGGTTTAGAGTCCTAGAAACCGCGTTGTTAGATGTTTCATAAGTTCGTCAAACTAGTACAAAGCTCATTGAGACAATTATAAGCACTCATGTTGCATGAAACTTTGTTTAGAGTCCTAGAAACGCGTTGTTAGATGTTTCATAAGTTCGTCAAACAAGTACAAAGCTCATTGAGACACTTATAATCACTCATGTTGCTTGAAACTTGGTTTAGAGTCTTAGAAACTGTGTCGTTAGATGTTTCATAATTTTGTCAAACTAGTACAAAGCTCATTGAGACACATATAAGCACTCATGTTGCATGAATCTTGGTTTAGAGTCCTAGAAACCGCGTTGTTAGTTGTTTCATATGTTCGTCAAACTTGTACAAAGCTCATTTAGACACTTATAAGCACTCATGTTGCATGAAACTTGGTTTAGAGTCCTAGAAACGCGTTGTTAGATGTTTCATAAGTTTGTCAAACTAGTACAAAGCTCAATGAGACACTTATAAGCCCTCATGTTGCATGAAACTTGGTTTAGAGTCCTAGAAACGAGTTGTTAGACATTTCATAAGTTCGTAAAACTTGTACAAAGCTCATTGAGACACTTATAAGCACTCATGTTGCATGAAACTTGGTTTAGAGTCCTAGAAACGCGTTGTTAGATGTTTCATAAGTTCGTCAAACTTGTACAAATCTCATTGAGACGCTTATAAGCACTCATGTTGCATGAAACTTGGTTTAGAGTCCTAGAAACCGCGTTGTTAGATGTTTCATAAGTTCGTCAAACTTGTACAAACCTCATTGAGACACTTATAAGCACTCGTGTTGCATGAAACTTCGTTTAGAATCTTAGAAACCGCGTTGTTAGATGTTTCATAAGTTCGTTAAACTAGTACAACGCTCATTGAGACACATATAAGCACTCATGTGGCGTGAAACTTGGTTTAGAGTCCTAGAAACGTGTTGTTCGATGTTTCATAAGTTTTTCAAACTAGTACAAAGCTCATTGAGACACTTATAAGCACTCATGTTGAATGAAACTTGGTTTAGAGTCCTAGAAACGCGTTGTTAGATGTTTCATAAGTTCGTCAAACAAGTACAAAGCTCATTGAGACACTTATAATCACTCATGTTGCATGAAACTTGGTTTAGAGTCCTAGAAACTGTGTCGTTAGATGTTTCATAATTTTGTCAAACTAGTACAAAGCTCATTGAGACACATATAAGCACTCATGTTGCATGAATCTTGGTTTAGAGTCTTAGAAACCGCGTTGTTAGTTGTTTCATATGTTCGTCAAACTTGTACAAAGCTCATTGAGACACTTATAAGCACTCATGTTGCATGAAACTTGGTTTAGAGTCCTAGAAACGCGTTGTTAGATGTTTCATAAGTTTGTCAAACTAGTACAAAGCTCAATGAGACACTTATAAGCCCTCATGTTGCATGAAACTTGGTTTAGAGTCCTAGAAACGAGTTGTTAGACATTTCATAAGTTCGTAAAACTTGTACAAAGCTCATTGAGACACTTATAAGCACTCATGTTGCATGAAACTTGGTTTAGAGTCCTAGAAACGCGTTGTTAGATGTTTCATAAGTTCATCAAACTTGTACAAAGCTCATTGAGACACTTATAAACACTCATGTTGCATGAAACATAGTTTAAAGTCCTAGAAACATGTTGTTCGATGTTTCATAAGTTTGTCAAACTAGTACAAAGCTCGTTGAGACACTTATAAGCACTCATGTTGCATGAAACTTGGTTTAGAGTCCTAGAAACCGCGTTGTTAGTTGTTTCATAAGTTCGTCAAACTAGTACAAAGCTCATTGAGACACTTATAAGCACTCATGTTGAACGAAACTTGGTTTAGAGTCCTAGAAACGCGTTGTTAGATGTTTCATAAGTTCGTCAAACTTTTACAAAGCTCATTTAGACACTTATAAGCATTCATGTTGCATGAAACTTGGTTTAGAGTCCTAGAAACGCGTTGTTCGATGTTTCATAAGTTCGTCAAACTAGTACAAAGCTCATTGAGACACTTATAAGCACTCATGTTGAACGAAACTTGGTTTAGAGTCCTAGAAACGCGTTGTTAGATGTTTCATAAGTTCGTCAAACTTGTACAAAGCTCATTTAGACACTTATAAGCACTCATGTTGCATGAAACTTGGTTTAGAGTCCTAGAAACCGCGTTGTTAGATGTTTCATAAGTTTTTCAAACTTGTACAAAGCTCACCGAGACACTTATAAGCACTCATGTTGCATGAAACTTGGTTTAGAGTCCTAGAAACCGCGTTGTTAGATGTTTCATAAGTTTTTCAAACTTGTACAAAGCTCACTGAGACACTTATAAGCACTCATGTTGCATGAAACTTGGTTTAGAGTCCTAGAAACCGCGTTGTTAGATGTTTCATAAGTTTTTCAATCTTGTACAAAGCTCACTGAGACACTTATAAGCACTCATGTTGCATGAAACTTGGTTTAGAGTCCTAGAAACCGCGTTGTTAGTTGTTTCATAAGTTCGTCAAACTAGTACAAAGCTCATTGAGACACTTATAAGCACTCATGTTGAACGAAACTTGGTTTAGAGTCCTAGAAACGCGTTGTTAGATGTTTCATAAGTTCGTCAAACTTGTACAAAGCTCATTTAGACACTTATAAGCATTCATGTTGCATGAAACTTGGTTTAGAGTCCTAGAAACGCGTTGTTAGATGTTTCATAAGTTCGTCAAACTTGTACAAAGCTCATTTAGACACTTATAAGCATTCATGTTGCATGAAACTTGGTTTAGAGTCCTAGAAACGCGTTGTTAGATGTTTCATATGTTCGTCAAACTAGTACAAAGCTCATTGAGACACTTATAAGCACTCATGTTGAACGAAACTTGGTTTAGAGTCCTAGAAACGCGTTGTTAGATGTTTCATAAGTTCGTCAAACTTGTACAAAGCTCATTTAGACACTTATAAGCACTCATGTTGCATGAAACTTGGTTTAGAGTCCTAGAAACCGCGTTGTTAGATGTTTCATAAGTTTTTCAAACTTGTACAAAGCTCACCGAGACACTTATAAGCACTCATGTTGCATGAAACTTGGTTTAGAGTCTTAGAAATCGCGTTGTTAGATGTTTCATAAGTTCGTCAAACCAGTACAAAGCTCATTGAGACATTTATAAGCACTCATGTTGCATGAAACTTGGTGTAGAGTCCTAGAAACGCGTTGTTAGATGTTTCATAAGTTCGTCAAACTTGTACAAAGCTCATTGAGACACTTATAAGCACTCATGTTGCATGAAACTTGGTTTAGAGTCCTAGAAACGCGTTGTTAGATGTTTCATAAGTTCGTCAAACAAGTACAAATTTCATCGAGACACTTATAAGAATTCATGTATCATGAAACTTGTTTTAGAGTCCTAGAAATGCGTTGTTAGATGTTTCATAAGTTCGTCAAACTAGTACAACGCTCATTGAGACACATATAAGCACTCATGTTGCATGAAACTTGATTTAGAGTCCTAGAAACGCGTTGTTAGATGTTTCATAAGTTCGTCAAACTTGTACAAAGCTCATTGAGACACTTATAAGCACTCATGTTGCATGAAACTTAGTTTAGAGTCTTAGAAACCGCGTTGTTAGATGTTTCATAAGTTCTTCAAATTAGTACAAAGCTCATTGATACACATATAAGCACTCATGTTGCATGAAACTTGGTTTAGAGTCCTAGAAACGCGTTGTTAGATGTTTCATAAGTTCGTCAAACTAGTACAAAGCTCATTGAGACACTTATAAGCACTCATGGTGCATGAAACTTGGTTTAGAGTCCTAGAAACGCGTTGTTAGATGTTTCATAAGTTCGTCAAACAAGTACAAAGCTCATTTAGACACTTATAAGCACTCATGTTGCATGAAACTTGGTTTAGGGTCCTAGAAATTGCGTTGTTAGATGTTTCATAAGTTCGTCAAACTAGTACAAAGCTCATTGAGACACTTATAAGCACTCATGTAGCATGAAACTTGGTCTAAGGTCCTAGAAACTGCGCTGTTAGATGTTTCATAAGTTCGTCAAACTAGTACGAATCTCATTGAGAGCACTCATGTTGCATGAAACTTTGTTTAGAGTCCTAGAAACGATTTGTTAGATGTTTCATAAGTTCGTCAAACTTGTACAAAGCTCATTGAGACGCTTATAAGCACTCATGTTGCATGATACTTTGTTTAGAGTCCTAGAAATGCGTTGTTAGATGTTTCATAAGTTTGTCAAACTTGTACAAAGCTCCTTGAGACACTTATAAGCACTCATTTTGCATGAAACTTGGTTTAGAGTCCTAGAAACCGCGTTGTTAGATGTTTCATAAGGTCGTTAAACTAGTACAACGCTCATTGAGACACATATAAGCACTCATGTTGCATGAAACTTGGTTTAGAATCCTAGAAGCGCGTTGTTAGATGTTTCATAAGTTCGTCAAACTTGTACAAAGCTCATTGAGACAATTATAAGCATTCATGTTGCATGAAACTTGGTTTAGAGTCTTAGAAACCGAGTTGTTAGAAGTTTCATAAGTTTGTCAAACTAGTACAAAGCTCATTGAGACACTTATAAGCACTCATGTTGCATGAAACTTGGTTTAGAGTCCTAGAAACCGCGTTGTTAGATGTTTCATAAGTTCGTCAAACTTGTACAAAGCTCATTGAGACAATTATAAGCACTCATGTTGCATGAAACTTGGTTTAGAGTCTTAGAAACCGCGTTGTTAGATGTTTCATAAGTTCTTCAAACTAGTACAAAGCTCATTGAGACACATATAAGGACTCATGTTGCATGAAACTTGGTTTAGAGTCCTAGAAACGCGTTGTTAGATGTTTCATAAGTTCGTCAAACTAGTACAAAGCTCATTGAGACACTTATAAGCACTCATGTTGAATGAAATTTGGTTTAGAGTCCTAGAAACGCGTTGTTAGATGTTTAATAAGTTCGTCAAACAAGTACAAAGCTCATTGAGACACTTATAAGCACTCATGTTGCATGAAACGTGGTTTAAATTCCTAGAAACGCGTTGTTAGATGTTTCATATATTCGTAAAACTTGTACAAAGCTCATTGAGACACTTATAAGCACTCATGTGGAATGAAACTTGGTTTAGAGTCCTAGAAACGGGTTGTTAGATGTTTCATGAGTTTTCAAACTAGTACAAAGCTCATTGAGACACTTATAAGCATTCATGTTGCATAAAACTTGGTTTAGAGTCCTAGAAACGCGTTGTTCGATGTTTCATAAGTTCGTCAAACTAGTACAAATCTCATTGATACACTTATAAGCACTCATGTTGCATGAAACTTGGTTTAGAGTCCTAGAAACTGCGTTGTTAGATGTTTCATAAGTTCGTCAAACTAGTACAAAGCTCATTGAGACGCATATAAGCATTCATGTTGCATGAAACTTGGTTTAGAGTCTTAGAAACCGCGTTGTTAGTTGTTTCATTTGTTCGTCAAACTTGTACAAAGCTCATTGAGACACTTATAAGCACTCATGTTGCATGAAACTTGGTTTAGAGTCTTAGAACCCGCGTTGTTAGATGTTTCATAAGTTCGTCAAACTAGTACAAAGCTCATTGAGACACTTATAAGCACTCATGTTGCATGAAACTTGGTTTAGAGTCCTCGAAACCGCGTTGTTAGATGTTTCATAAGTTCGTCAAACTTGTACAAAGCTCATTGAGACACTTATAAGCACTCATGTTGCATGAAACTTGGTTTCGAATCTTAGAAACCGCGTTGTTAGATGTTTCATAAGTTCATTAAACTAGTACAAAGGTCATTGAGACAATTATAAGCACTCATGTTGCATGAAACTTGGTTTAGAGTCCTAGAAACGCGTTGTTAGATTTTTCATAAGTTCGTCAAACTAGTACAAAGCTCATTGATACACTTATAAGCACTCATGTTGCATGAAACTTGGTTTAGAGTCCTAGAAACGCGTTGTTCGATGTTTCATAAGTTTGTCAAACTAGTAAAAATCTCATTGAGACACTTATAAGCACTCATGTTGCATGAAACTTGGTTTAGAGTCCTAGAAACTGCGTTGTTAGATGTTTCATAAGTTCGTCAAACTAGTACAAAGCTCATTGAGACACTTATAAGCACTCATGTGGAATGAAACTTGGTTTAGAGTACTAGAAACGCGTTGTTAGATGTTTCATAAGTTCGTAAAACTTGTACAAAGCTTATTGAGACACTTATAAGCACTCATGTGGATTGAAACTTGGTTTAGAGTCCTAGAAACGCGTTGTTAGATGTTTCATAAGTTTTTCAAACTAGTACAAAGCTCATTGAGACACTTATAAGCATTCATGTTGCATGAAACTTGGTTTAGGGTCCAAGAAACGCGTTGTTCGATGTTTCATAAGTTCGTCAAACTAGTAAAAATCTCATTGAGACACTTATAAGCACTCATGTTGTATGAAACTTGGTTTAGAGTCCTAGAACCCGCGTTGTTAGATGTTTCATAAGTTCGTCAAACTAGTACAAATCTCATTGATACACTTATAAGCACTCATGTTGCATGAAACTTGGTTTAGAGTCCTAGAAACTGCGTTGTTAGATGTTTCATAAGTTCGTCAAACTAGTACAAAGCTCATTGAGACGCATATAAGCACTCATGTTGCATGAAACTTGGTTTAGAGTCTTAGAAACCGCGTTGTTAGTTGTTTCATATGTTCGTCAAACTTGTACAAAGCTCATTGAGACACTTATAAGCACTCATGTTGCATGAAACTTGGTTTAGAGTCTTAGAACCCGCGTTGTTAGATGTTTCATAAGTTCGTCAAACTAGTACAAAGCTCATTGAGTGACTTATAAGCACTCATGTTGCATGAAACTTGGTTTAGAGTCTTCGAAACCGCGTTGTTAGATGTTTCATAAGTTCGTCAAACTTGTACAAAGCTCATTGAGACACTTATAAGCACTCATGTTGCATGAGACTTGGTTTCGAATCTTAGAAACCGCGTTGTTAGATGTTTCATAAGTTCGTTAAACTAGTACAAAGGTCATTGAGACAATTATAAGCACTCATGTTGCATGAAACTTGGTTTAGAGTCCTAGAAACGCGTTGTTAGACTTTTCATAAGTTTGACAAACTAGTACAAAGCTCATTGATACACTTATAAGCACTCATGTTGCATGAAACTTGGTTTAGAGTCCTAGAAACGCGTTGTTCGATGTTTCATAAGTTCGTCAAACTAGTAAAAATCTCATTGAGACACTTATAAGCACTCATGTTGCATGAAACTTGGTTTAGAGTCCTAGAAACTGCGTTGTTAGATGTTTCATAAGTTCGTCAAACTAGTACAAAGCTCATTGAGACACTTATAAGCACTCATGTGGAATGAAACTTGGTTTAGAGTACTAGAAACGCGTTGTTAGATGTTTCATAAGTTCGTAAAACTTGTACAAAGCTTATTGAGACACTTATAAGCACTCATGTGGAATGAAACTTGGTTTAGAGTCCTAGAAACACGTTGTTAGATGTTTCATAAGTTTTTCAAACTAGTACAAAGCTCATTGAGACACTTATAATCATTCATGTTGCATGAAACTTGGTTTAGGGTCCAAGAAACGCGTTGTTCGATGTTTCATAAGTTCGTCAAACTAGTAAAAATCTCATTGAGACACTTATAAGCACTCATGTTGTATGAAACTTGGTTTAGAGTCCTAGAACCCGCGTTGTTAGATGTTTCATATGTTCGTCAAACTAGTACAAAGCTCATTGAGACACTTATAAGCACTCACGTAGTATGAAACTTGGTTTAGAGTCCTAGAAACGCGTTGTTAGATGTTTCATAAGTTGACAAACTTGTAAAAAGCTCATTGAGACAATTATAAGCACTCATGTTGCATGAAACTTTGTTTAGAGTCCTAGAAACGCGTTGTTAGATGTTTCATAAGTTCGTCAAACAAGTACAAAGCTCATTGAGACACTTATAAGCACTCATGTTGCATGAAACTTGGTTTAGAGTCCTAGAAACTGCGTTGTTAGATGTTGCATAAGTTCGTCAAACTAGTACAAAGCTCATTGAGATACTTATAAGCACTCATGTTGCATGAAATTTGGTTTAGAGTCCTAGAAACGCTTTGTTAGATGTTTCATAAGTTCGTCAAACTTGTACAAAGCTCATTGAGACGCTTATAAGCACTCATGTTGCATGAAACTTTGTTTAGAGTCCTAGAAATGCGTTGTTAGATGTTTCATAAGTTTGTCAAACTTGTACAAAGTTCATTGAGACACTTATAAGCACTCATGTTGCATGAAACTTGGTTTAGAGTCTTAGAAACCGCGTTGTTAGATGTTTCATAAGTTCGTCAAACCAGTACAAAGCTCATTGAGACACAAATAAGCACTCGTGTTGCATGAAACTTCGTTTAGAGTCCTAGAAACCGCGTAGTTAGATGTTTCATAAGTTCGTCAAACTAGTACAACGCTCATTGAGACACATATAAGCACTCATGTTACATGAAACTTGGTTTAGAGTCCTAGAAACGCGTTGTTAGATGTTTCATAAGTTCGTCAAACTTGTACAAAGCTCATTGAGACACTTATAAGCACTTATGTTGTATGAAACTTGGTTTAGAGTCCTAGAACCCGCGTTGTTAGATGTTTCATATATTCGTCAAACTAGTCAAAAGCTCATTGAGACACTTATAAGCACTCATGTTGTATGAAACTTGGTTTAGAGTCCTAGAAACGCATTGTTAAATGTTTCATTAGTTCGTTAAAATAGTACAAAGCTCAATGATACACTTATAAGCACTCATGTTGCATGAAACTTGGTTTAGAGTCCTGAAACATGTTGTTAAATGTTTCATAAGTTCGTCAAACTAGTACAAAGCTCATTGAGATACTTATAAGCACTCATGTTGAACGAAACTTGGTTTAAAGTCCTAGAAACGCGTTGTTAGATGTTTCATAAGTTCGTCAAACTTGAACAAAGCTCATTGAGACAATTATAAGCACTCATGTTGCATGAAACTTGGTTTAGAGTCCTATAAACGCGTTGTTAGATGTTTCATAAGTTCGTCAAACAAGTACAAAGCTCATTGAGACACTTATAAGCACTCATGTTGCATGAAACTTGGTTTAGGGTCCTAGAAACTGCGTTGTTAGATGTTTCATAAGTTCGTCAAACTAGTACAAAGCTCATTGAGACACTTATAAGCACTCATGTTGCATGAAACTTTGTTTAGAGTCCTAGAAACGCTTTGTTAGATGTTTCATAAGTTCGTCAAACTTGTACAAAGCTCATTGAGACGCTTATAAGCACTCATATTGCATGAAACTTTGATTAGAGTCCTAGAAATGCGTTGTTAGATGTTTCATAAGTTTTTCAAACTTGTACAAAGCTTATTGCGACACTTATAAGCACTCATGTTGCATGAAACTTGGTTTAGAGTCTTAGAAACCGCGTTGTTAGATGTTTCATAAGTTCGTCAAACCAAGTACAAAGCTCATTGAGACACAAATAAGCACTCGTGTTGCATGAAACTTCGTTTAGAGTCCTAGAAACCGCGTTGTTAGATGTTTCATAAGTTCGTCAAACTTGTACAAAGCTCATTGAGACACTTATAAGCACTCATGTTGTATGAAACTTAGTTTAGAGTCCTAGAACCCGCGTTGTTAGATGATTCATATATTCGTCAAACTAGTCAAAAGCTCATTGACACACTTATAAGCACTCATGTGGAATGAAACTTGGTTTAGAGTCCTAGAAACGCGTTGTTAGATGTTTCATAAGTTCGTAAAACTTGTACAAAACTCATTGAGACACTTATAAGCACTCATGTTGCATGAAACTTGGTTTAGAGTCCTAGAAACGCGTTGATA
The DNA here is from genome assembly GCA_963556525.1 of Cochlearia excelsa. Lineage (NCBI taxonomy): Eukaryota > Viridiplantae > Streptophyta > Magnoliopsida > Brassicales > Brassicaceae > Cochlearia > Cochlearia excelsa. Next base: position 27,367,891 of record OY748327.1, on the reverse strand, counting down.
AATGTTTCATAAGTTCGTCAAACTTGTACAAAGCTCATTGAGACACTTATAAGCACTCATGTTGTATGAAACTTGGTTTAGAGTCCTAGAAACGCATTGTTAAATGTTTCATAAGTTCATCAAACTAGTACAAAGCTCAATGATACACTTATATAAACTCATGTTGCATGAAACTTGGTTTAGAGTCCTAGAAACGTGTTGTTAGATGTTTCATAAGTTCGTCAAACTAGTACAAAGCTCATTGAGACACTTATAAGCACTCATGTTGCATGAAACTTAGTTTAGAGTCCTAGAAACCGCGTTGTTAGATGTTTCATAAGTTCGTCGAACTTGTACAAAGCTCATTGAGACACTTTTAAGCACTCATGTTGCATGAAACTGGTTTAGAGTCCTAGAAACCGCGTTGTTAAATGTTTCATAAGTTCGTCGAACTAGTACAAAGCTCATTGAGACACTTATAAGCACTCATGTTGCATGAAACTTGGTTTAGAGTCCAAGAAACGCGTTGTTAGATGTTTCATTAATTCGTCAAACTTGTACAAAGCTCATTGAGACACTTATAAGCACTCATGTTGCATGAAACTTAGTTTAGAGTCCTAGAAACGCGTTGTTAGATGTTTCATAAGTTCGTCAAACTAGTAAAAAGCTCATTGAGAAACTTATAAGCACTCATGTTGCATGAAACTTGGTTTAGAGTCCTAGAAACGCGTTGTTAGATGTTTCATAAGTTCGTAAAACTTGTACAAAGTTCATTGACACACTTATAAGCACTCATGTGGAATGAAACTTGGTTTAGAGTCCTAGAAACGCGTTGTTAGATGTTTCATAAGTTCGTAAAACTTGTACAAAGCTCATTGAGACACTTATAAGCACTCATGTGGAATGAAACATGGTTTAGAGTCCTAGAAACGCATTGTTAAATATTTCATAAGTTCGTTAAACTAGTACAAAGCTCAATGATACACTTATAAGCACTCATGTTGCATGAAACTTGGTTTAGAGTCCTAGAAACATGTTGTTAGATGTTTCATAATTTCGTCAAACTAGTACAAAGCTCATGGAGATACTTATAAGCACTCATGTTGAACGAAACTTGGTTTAGAGTCCTAGAAACGCGTTGTTAGATGTTTCATAAGTTCTTCAAACTTGAACAAACCTCATTGAGACAATTATAAGCACTCATGTTGCATGAAAGTTGGCTTAGAGTCCTAGAAACCGCGTTGTTAGATGTTTCATAAGTTCGTCGAACTAGTACAAAGCTCATTGAGACACTTATAAGCACTCATGTTGCATGAAACTTGGTTTAGAGTCCAAGAAACGCGTTGTTAGATGTTTCATTAGTTCGTCAAACTTGTACAAAGCTCATTGAGACACTTATAAGCACTCATGTTGCATGAAACTAAGTTTAGAGTCCTAGAAACGCGTTGTTAGATGTTTCATAAGTTCGTCAAACTAGTAAAAAGCTCATTGAGAAACTTATAAGCACTCATGTTGCATGAAACTTGGTTTAGAGTCCTAGAAACGCGTTGTTAGATGTTTCATAAGTTCGTAAAATTTGTACAAAGTTCATTGACACACTTATAAGCACTCATGTGGAATGAAACTTGGTTTAGAGTCCTAGAAACGCGTTGTTAGATGTTTCATAAGTTCGTAAAACTTGTACAAAGCTCATTGAGACACTTATAAGCACTCATGTGAAATGAAACATGGTTTAGAGTCCTAGAAACGCATTGTTAAATATTTCATAAGTTCGTTAAACTAGTACAAAGCTCAATGATACACTTATAAGCACTCATGTTGCATGAAACTTGGTTTAGAGTCCTAGAAACGTGTTGTTAGATGTTTCATAAGTTCGTCAAACTAGTACAAAGCTCATGGAGATACTTATAAGCACTCATGTTGAACGAAACTTGGTTTAGAGTCCTAGAAACGCGTTGTTAGATGTTTCATAAGTTCTTCAAACTTGAACAAAGCTCATTGAGACAATTATAAGCACTCATGTTGCATGAAAGTTGGCTTAGAGTCCTAGAAACGCGTTGTTAGATGTTTCATAAGTTCGTCAAACAAGTACAATGCTCATTGAGACACTTATAAGCACTCATGTTGCATGAAACTTGGTTTAGGGTCCTAGAAACTGCGTTGTTAGATGTTTCATAAGTTCGTCAAACTAGTACAAAGCTCATTGAGACACTTAATTATAAGCACTCAGGTTGCATGAAACTTTGTTTAGAGTCCTCGAAACGCGTTGTTAGATGTTTCATAAGTTCGTCAAACTTGTACAAAGCTCATTGAGACACTTATAAGCACTCATGTTGTATGAAACTTGGTTTAGAGCCCTAGAACCCGCGTTGTTAGATGTTTCATATATTCGTCAAACTAGTCAAAAGCTCATTGAGACACTTATAAGCACTCATGTTGCATGAAACTTAGTTTAGAGTCCTAGAAACCGCGTTGTTAGATGTTTCATAAGTTCGTCAAACTTGTACAAAGCTCATTGAGACACTTATCAGCACTCATGTTGCATGAAACATGGTTTAGAGTCTTAGAAATGATGTGATATTGTGAGACAAAAGTACATGTATTCATTCATCGGATCATATCTTTTCAACCGCGAGGCCAAAACTCATGAGACCACTTTCGGAATGTGCTCAGCCCATTTATCTAACTCCGAAAAGAAGAATCGAACCAAACGGAGATTAGATGACAGAGTTATTCAACTTACAAAAGAGGTGATGTGCTGTTTACTCTATTCGGACCTACGTGCATTCATCGAACCACTCCGACCAAACCATAAGGAATTAAGTTACAAACAGAGTTGTTCTATAATCCTGGTTCAATAGAGATGCCCGTCAAGTTTTAATAGGCCCAAGAAGAGTAAAAGAAGATCAATTTTCGTTCTCAAAAGAGCATTCATTGTGACTTTTTGTCTTCCTTACATGCACCTCAATAGTTCTATTCATCTTCCAAGATGCTTTGCATGTTAAACATTCATTATGGACGAATTTATTGTAATATCCTCTATATAATGAGGCTCATATGATGAATAAAAAGATAAGTTTAAGTTAGTATTTTTGGAACCTTTGAGAGTGATTCTCTTTTCTTTTGTCAATGGTGTGTAATATCCATTGATAGATCATGGTGTGTAATATCCATTGATCGTCCGATCCGTCTTGTTGCGTCATATCCAAGGGATCACCCGGTATATCAAGAGTCTTTCACATCTCTTGTGCGGCCATTCAATCCACGGTAAATCAAGAGCTTTTCCGCATCTCTTGTGTGACCCTTCAATCCACCGCCTTGTTTATTTGGAGCGTTTTAAGTAAGTATTGGGTCTAAGGTTTAATATACCTTAGGTTTGTGCTTCACGAGTTCATCTAAGTCGAGGATTATCCCTTTTCCAACTTAGAGTGTCGAGTCCTTGGGAGATTTTCATCATTTGGTATCAGAGCACCACTCTAAGTCTGGTTTATTTTTATTTTTTTCTTTTTCTTTCTATTTTATCTCTTTTGTTATTCGGATTTGACGGCAAATCCTTTTGAAGAAAGGGAGTATGATGTGATATTGTGAGACAGAAGTACATGTGTTCATTCATCGGATCATATCTTTTTAACCGCGAGGCCAAAACTCATGAGACCAATTTCGGAATGTGCTCAGCTCATTTATCTAACTCCGAAAAGAAGAATCGAACCAAACGGAGATCAGATGACAGAGTTATTCAACTTACAAAAGAGGTGATCTGCTGTTTACTCTATTCGGACCTACGTGCATTCATCGAACCACTCCGACCAAACCATAAGGAATTAGCTTACAAACGGAGTTGTTCTATAATCCTGGTTCAATAGAGAAGCCCGTCAAGTTTTAATAGGCCCAAGAAGAGTAAAATAAGATCAATTTTCGTTCTCAAAAAAGCATTCATTGTGACTTTTTGTCTTCCTTACATGCACCTCAATAGTTCTATTCATTTTCCAAGATGCTTTGCATGTTAAACATTCATTATGGACGAATTTATTGTAATATCCTCTATATAATGAGGCTCATATGATGAATAAAAAGATAAGTTTAAGTGAGTATTTTTGGAACCTTTGAGAGTGATTCTCTTTTCTTTTGTCAATGGTGTGTAATATCCATTGATAGATCATGGTGTGTAATATCCATTGATCGTCCGATCCGTCTTGGTGCGTCATATCCAAGGGATCACCCGGTATATCAAGAGTCTTTCACATCTCTTGTGCGGCCATTCAATCCACGGTAAATCAAGAGCTTTTCCGCATCTCTTGTGTGACCCTTCAATCCACCGCCTTGTTTGTTTGGAGCATTTTAAGAAAGTATTGGGTCTAAGGTTTAATATACCTTAGGTTTGCGCTTCACGAGTTCGTCTAAGTCGAGGATTATCCCTTTTCCAACTTAGAGTGTCGAGTCCTTGGGAGATTTTCATCAAGAAACGCGTTGTTAGATGTTTCATAAGTTCGTCAAACTTGTACAAAGCTCATTGAGACACTTATAAGCACTCATGTTGTATGAAACTTGGTTTAGAGTCCTAGAAACGCATTGTTAAATGTTTCATAAGTTCGTTAACCTAGTACAAAGCTCAATGATACACTTATAAGAACTTATGTTGCATGAAACTTGGTTTAGAGTCCTAGAAATGTGTTGTCAGATGTTTCATAAGTTCGTCAAACTAGTATAAAGCTCATTGAGACACTTATAGCACTCATGTTGAACGAAACTTGGTTTAGAGTCCTAGAAACGACATTGTTAGATGTTTCATAAGTTTGTCAAACTTGAACAAAGCTCATTGAGACAATTATAAGCACTCATGTTGCATGAAACTTGGTTTAGAGTCCTAGAAACGGCATTGTTAGATGTTTCATAAGTTCGTCGAACTTGTACAAAGTTCATTGAGACACTTATAAGCACTCATGTTACATGAAACTTGGTTTAGTGTCCTAGAAACGCCTTGTTAGATGTATCATTGATTCGTCAAACTTGTACAAAGCTCATTGAGACACTTATAAGAACTCATGTTGAAAGAAACTTGGTTTAGAGTCCTAGAAACCGCGATGTTAGATGTTTCATAAGTTCGTCAAACTAGTACAAACCTCATTGAGACACTTATAAGCACTCATGTTGCATGAAACTAAGTTTAGAGTCCTAGAAACCGCGTTGTTAGATGTTTCATAAGTTTGTCACACTTGTACAAAGCTCATTGAAACACTTATAAGCACTCATGTTGCATGAAACTTGTTTTAGAGTCCTAGAAACCGCGTTGTAAGATGTTTCATAAGTTCGTCAAACTAGTACAAAGCTCATTGAGACACTTATAAGTACTCTTGTTGCATGACACTTCTATTAGAGTCTTAGAAACCGCGTTGTAAGATGTTTCATAAATTTGTCGAACTTGTACAAAGCTCATTGAGACACTTATAAGCACTCATGTTGCATGAAACTTGGTTTAGAGTCCTAGAAACCGCGTTGTAAGATGTTTTATAAGTTCGTCAAACTAGTACAAAGCTCATTGAGACACTTATAAGCACTCATGTTGCATGACACTTCATTTAGAGTCTTAGAAACCGCATTGTTAGATGTTTCATAAGTTCTTCAAACTTGTACAAAGCTCATTGAGACATTTATAAGCACTCACGTTGCATGAAAATTGGTTTAGAGTCCTAGAAACGCGTTGTTAGATTTTTCATTAGTTCGTCAAACTTGTACAAAGCTCATTGAGACACTTATAAGAACTCATGTTGAAAGAAACTTGGTTTAGAGTCCTAGAAACCGCGTTGTTAGATGTTTCATAAGTTCGTCAAACTAGTACAAAGCTCATTGAGACACTTGTAAGCACTCATTTTGCATGAAACTTAGTTTAGACTCCTAGAAACGACATTGTTAGATGTTTCATAAGTTCGTCACACTTGTACAAAGCTCATTGAGACACTTATAAGCACTCAGGTTGCATGAAACTTGGTTTAGAGTCCTAGAAACCGCGTTGTAAGACAAAAAGGAAATTGCAAAAAGGAAATCCGCAAAAAGGAAATCGCGTACAAAGATAAAAAGGAAATTGCAAACGGATAAAACGACGAGTAGTGTTAAGCGCCTCGTCTCTTACGCTCTTCAAACTATGATCACTAAGGGACGACGTGGTGTTCTTCTTGGCCTCGTTAAAACCCGGTGGGAAAAAGAGTGCCAAGCGAGACACCTAGTCCGCTTAGCTTTCATAGCTTGGTCTTGATCGGATTGTCGTGCTGAAAACGTTGAAGTAGCTCTTGGCTGCTTCATCCTCCTCCATCATCGTGGTTTGAATGTTTTTGGCTAACTCCCTAGCTTTGGATCGCGTAATTGCTCCTTTTGATTCCTCGGTCCGCGATGGTCGGGCGCCGGTATGGTCGATGTCGAGGTGGTCGATGCCGATGTCGATGTGGTCGATGCCGATGTCAATGTGGTCGATGCCGTTGTGTTCGGTGTCGACGCGATCGATGCCGATGTCGAAGCCGTCGTGGTCGATGCCGATGTCCGTTCCCGGCTTCGGCTCTATGATCACATCATCCCCTCCCTCTTGAAAAGGATTTGTCCTCAAATCCGAATCGCAACATACGGAGACAAATCAGAAACATTAAACGAGTCCGAAATGGAATACTTACCTCGGAGATCAATTTTATAGGCATTGTCGTTGATTCGTTTAGCGACTTGGAATGGACCGTCTATCCTTGGCATGAGCTTAGACTTCCTCTCGGCTGGGAACCGCTCCTTCCTCGGGTGTACCCAAACGAGATCGCCTTCTTCAAAAACCACCTTTCTTCGGCCCTTGTTGGCTTGCTCGACGTCGCTTTGTCTTCTTCTCTATGTTCTCTCTAGCCTTCTCGTGTAGCTTCTTAACCTGCTCGGCTTTCCTCTTGCCATCTAGGCTGGATACCTCACTCAAAGGTAATGCAATTAAATCTAAAGGAGACATCGGATTGAATCCGTAAACTAATTCAAAAGGAGAAAAGGAAGTAGTAGAATGCTTAGCGTGGTTATAAGCGAACTCCACGTGGGGTAGACATTCCTCCCAAGACTTGATGTTGCTTTTCACCAAGGTTCTAAGTAACGTTGATAACGAACGGTTCACCACTTCGGTTTGCCCATCGGTTTGGGGGTGGCAGGTGGTGGAGAAGGACAACTTGGTCCCTAGCTTTGCCCACAAGGTTCGCCAAAAATGGCTTAAGAACTTGGTGTCCCGATCCGAAACAATAACGCTAGGCATCCCATGTAGTCTCACCACTTCTCCGAAGAATAGATTGGCTACCTTGACGGCATCATCGGTCTTGTGACAAGCTATGAAGTGTGCCATCTTGCTAAACCTGTCAACCACTACGAAGATAGAATCTCTACCATTCCTGGTTCGAGGTAAGCCGACAACAAAATCCATCGAAATATCTGTCCAAGGGTGAGAGGGAATGGGTAAGGGAGTGTACAAACCGTGAGGTTGCACCTTACTCTTGGCATGCTTACATGTCGCACATCTCGAACATACTTTCTCTACATCTTATTGAGACTAATGGTTAACCCAAAAAGGGCATTAGGTCGAAATACCAAAGAGGCTTGTGCAACAAGGCTAAGACAAGAAGGGTTATGAGTTAAGAGTATAAGGAAGCAACACGGTTACCCTTAATATGGTAACGGTTACAAAGAGGAGATCAAGACAAGAAGGTTTGAAGAAGGAATCATGTTGAAAGGAGCTAACCATTGAGAGATATAGTCATTACAAGACTATAGGCACAAACCGGAAGCAAGACCGAGACGGATAGCGACAGGTGCAGAATTGGAAGGCTTTACACAAAACCAAATGTGGTCTTGGATAGTGACTAGTCACAGCCTTGTCTCCTACACGCCACCCAAGCCTTGGTTTGAATTCAAATTAAGTCAAGACCCAAGGCTTTCTCTCTCTCTCTCCCTTATACCTAATAGGCTACAAGCCATTGTTATCCTCTATAAATACCTTGTGGTCGACATTGTAATCTCTAAGGAGCTTCAAGCTCTCTTCTCCAATACAAAATAATACTCTCTCTTGTTCTTGTTCTTATTCTATCTAGAACCGAAATCTCCCACACACACATACTACACACTAATCTCTCAAGGACCAAGCTAATAGCTTTGCTCCTAATCTCTCATTCTCCTAATCTCCCAAACACTTATTCTCTACAATCTCTTCTATACTCTCTTAAATTCCAACATGGTATCAGAGCATATGCTCCTCTCCTTTAGTTTTAATTCCGCACCCTCTTATTTCTTCTTATAAACACAAAGATCTAGAGGAGGAAAAGAATGACCAAGATCCATGTGGTAAAACACTTAAGGTCTTGGTGAATCAATGCTCCTCTTAGGAAGAGAACCATGACCTCTTTCTCTCTTAAATGAGTGAAGAGACATGTTGAATCCAAGTTCCTTTCAAGAACAATCCAATCAAAACCGAATCATGGTGAGCATAGATTAAAATCTAGCTACATGATGTTTTTGGTTGTGTTGTTCTTTAAGATCTTTGTCTAGGCCGAAAGTTAGAGATTGAGAACCATGGATTTCTTACTTATATGAGTTTAAGGAACCTTGATGAATCCAAGAATCTTCTAACTTAGGCACTTAGGCTATGAACAAGTATCCAAAGCATCAAAGCTTGGAACTTGTGAGCTAAAAGAGTAAGAGATCCTTGTGTATTGTCTCTTTTGAGAACAATAACATGTTGAATCCAAACTCCCTTCTTTATCATATAGTATAGATTCATAGATCTTGGTAAAACCTTTCTAAGAACACATTAATCATAATCGGTTCATGGAAAGATTGGATCTTTAAGATCTAGCTACATGTTTAAAAACAAGGTTATGATTATGTTGTATCTTTAAAAGTCTATGGATGGCTGAAAGTTAAAGATAGAGAACCATGGATTCCTCACTCTTGTGAGTATAAAGGAACCTTGATGAATCCAAGTATCATTTAACTTTGGCATTAGGCAAGGACCAAGATATCAAAGCTCAAAGCTTGAATCTTGAGAGCTAAAAGGGTAAGTGAACCTTGGTGTTTTTCTTATAAGGCAAAAACAACTTGTTGAATCCAAAACTCTTTCCTTTTGTTTTATGCTTTAAACAAGACCTTTGGAAAGTGAACCATGATCCGCTTAACTCTTAGTGAGTAAAGGACATGTTGAATCCAATTTCCTTGGTAAGAACAAGACAATCAAAATACAATCATTGTTAGCATAAATCAACAAGATCTAGCTACATGATAGTTTTGGTTGTATTGTTCTTTAAGGTCATTGTCTAACCCAAGACTAATGGATGAGAATCATGGCTTCTAAAAGAGCATTTGATGAATCCCATACCACAAAGTTTCGGTTTAAAAGCATGTTTTGAGCATATGATGTTTTTCAAAAGTTTTAAAGAACATATGCTCATTTGGTCCGAATTTAAATCTCCAAGACGATGAAGATGAGTAGTGGCGGTTGTGTAAGTGGAAACACAAGAGGGAGATAAATAGATTAGTAGTTAATCTTGAGTCCTAAAGATCTTTAGATCATTAAGGAATCGGTTGTAAACTCTATACTCTTTATCCTCTTCATACCCCACTATAATATCCAAGTCTTGTCTCTTGCTAAAGTCTTAAATCACTAGTCTTTGTTTAGTGAAGTGATTTGAGACTTGGGAAGTGAACCGAGCTTATTAAGTGTTATGAACACCAAGAGCTTGATGAATCCTTCAAAACCTCGGCTAACATAAGTTTAAAAGAGATCCATGACTACTTAAAAGGTGATACTTTAAAGGTCATGATGAATCCAATTTTGGACTTATGGGGAAATGATTCATTACTTTAACATCTACATAAGATAAAATTGGAATGATGATCTATGTTTTATGTCATAAACCGCCTATAGGCATCTAAGTTTATGATACAAGATGAGTAACTAGCTATGAAAGCATTCAAGTTACAATGAATCTTGTTTGTGTGTTTCTAAGATCATGGTCCGCCTTTGTGCTCTTAAGACCATGGTCCCTTTAAAGTCTAAATGGCAAGGAGCCATATTCAAAACTCTCTTGTGGCTAATCCTTACTTATGTGTAGGTAATAAACAATGGAGAATCCTTATAAGGGAAGCCATAAACTCTATGATAGACTAATCGGTTAAGATGCTCTAAAGAGTACAATGACTTCTCCTTACGACCATCTATCCAAGGAACTATAAAAAGGGCCATTTCTAAAACTCTTTACTCTCTTTACTTATATTGTTAGATACTAATTTAAGTAATCCTTTTGCTTCATTATAAATATATATGCCTTAGATCATTAGTTAAAGTGGATTGTCAATTTCAAAACTATAAGACTAAAACTAGAACTTGTCAAGATGCATAATACTCTCGGATTTATTAAAAAGGCTTAGGGAACATATTGAACTAATGTCTTAAATCCTCCCATGTATTCTTGCTTGTACTTGTGAATGGTTGATCAATAGTTTGTGAAATGTTAAGAGTTATTATCTTGTGCCGGTTAGTCATGAAACTAAATAAATTTTGTCTTTGGTATGATGTAGGATCATCATTTCTAAAGACTAAAAGAGATCATCATGAAAGACCCTAAGCATAAAGAGATGACAAAGAAGTGCTAAAGAGAAAAGAAGTAAAGAGAAGAATGAAAGAACCATGAATGGTGTCCAAAAGGAAAAGATGAGAAACCTCTTTCTCAAAGAAGCTTGTGAAGAACAAAGCCGAGAAAGGAGGAGAGTTCATTTACTTCCATGATTAATCAAGATGGGGGGAGAAGAAGTGTTAGAACACACATCTCATCATGATCAAATGGAAGCCAATCACTATCATCATTGTGGCCAAAAGCATCTAGCAAAGAGCTAAAGCCATCAAGTTACATCTCGGCCAAGTATTCACAAGACAAAGCCGAGGCAACCCATTAATCTTCGGTCAAGTCCTTAACAAGACAAAGACCATCATCAACCGGTCAAGTCCTTGGCAAAGACAAAGACCATCTCTTGACCAAAGTCCCTAGCAAAGGCAAGGTCACCAATCATTGTTACATCTCGGCCAAGTATTCACAAGACAAAGCCGAGTCAATCCACCTAATATTCGGTCAAGTCCCTAGCAAAGACAAAGACCATCACTTGACCAAAGTCCGTAGCAAAGACAAGGTCACCATTCTCCGGTTAAAGCATCTCCCAAGACGCCAAACCAATTCACTCTCGGCCAAATCCTTACAAAGGAGAAGGCCAAACCATCTTATCATCATCGTTCGGTCAAGCCTCTACAAGAAGCAAGACCTTCATCATCATCAACACTAGGCTCGGCCAAGTACATGGCAAAGACTAAACCGAGCCATTCATGTCCTAGAAAGAGACCGATGAATCAACATGACCAATCGGCTCTACTCACTATCGGCCAAAGCAACTACCAATTGCAAGGCCTAATCTTGTTTCTCGGCTTATGCATCTATCAATAGATAAGCCAAAATACTCCGACAAATCCTTGTTCCAACCGCACAAAGAAGAAAGCAAAGACTTCAAGAAGAAGCCAAAGCTCAAAACCTAGATGCGGCTACAAGGACAAGTCATTCCACTACGAACTAAAGGATGTCCCTAATCCCTCTCTTAGCTTCTTATTTAGAATCATAAAACTAGAACTAATTCGAATAATCATGCTTAATCTAAAGTCTAAATTCACTTGAATCTTTGAAGGTTCAAAGGAGTAAGAGACCAAAGATAAGAAGGAAGTTCAAAGAAGAAGCAAAGAGAAGGAAAGGGAGTCATCATGTTCATGTTCGGCTCAAAGTCTCACATCAAAGTTTGTGAAGAACAAACCGTGAAGACCAAATCAAGAATCAAAGAACTCACCACCAAGACAAGAGAAGTGCTGAGTATCCAAGAAACCACAAAGAAGAACACGGCAAAGGCAAGATCAAGACCGGTTCTATCTTTGGGGGAGCTCCGGCCAAGTCAAGAAGACTTATGGCCTAGATGATCAAGACCCCTCATTGAACTAACTTACACTCTTTTTCCTTCGGTGAGGTTTTTCCCATGTGGTTTACTCACCAAGGTTTTAATGAGGTTTGTTGGTCAATGTCCAATCTTAGCGTTCCACAATGCTAAGCTTGAGGGGGAGTATTGAGACTAATGGTTAACCCAAAAAGGGCATTAGGTCGAAATACCAAAGAGGCTTGTGCAACAAGGCTAAGACAAGAAGGGTTATGAGTTAAGAGTATAAGGAAGCAACACGGTTACCCTTAATATGGTAACGGTTACAAAGAGGAGATCAAGACAAGAAGGTTTGAAGAAGGAATCATGTTGAAAGGAGCTAACCATTGAGAGATATAGTCATTACAAGACTATAGGCACAAACCGGAAGCAAGACCGAGACGGATAGCGACAGGTGCAGAATTGGAAGGCTTTACACAAAACCAAATGTGGTCTTGGATAGTGACTAGTCACAGCCTTGTCTCCTACACGCCACCCAAGCCTTGGTTTGAATTCAAATTAAGTCAAGACCCAAGGCTTTCTCTCTCTCTCCCTTATACCTAATAGGCTACAAGCCATTGTTATCCTCTATAAATACCTTGTGGTCGACATTGTAATCTCTAAGGAGCTTCAAGCTCTCTTCTCCAATACAAAATAATACTCTCTCTTGTTCTTGTTCTTATTCTATCTAGAACCGAAATCTCCCACACACACATACTACACACTAATCTCTCAAGGACCAAGCTAATAGCTTTGCTCCTAATCTCTCATTCTCCTAATCTCCCAAACACTTATTCTCTACAATCTCTTCTATACTCTCTTAAATTCCAACACATCTTTCTTCATGTTCGGCCAATAGAAATAGGCTTGGAGGCTGGCAAGTGTTTTCATAACGCCGAAGTGTCCGGCCAGTCCTCCTCCGTGAGCTTCTCGGACAAGCAGCTCTCTCACTGATCCGCTGGGTATGCACAACCGATGGTGGAAAAACAAGTAGCCGTCCTGTCTATAATAACTCTCAAAGGCAAATTTAGCACATCTCAAGTAATATGTTCCAAAATCAGCATCAGAACCATATAAATCTTTGAGCAATTCAAAACCTATGAGTTTGGATCTTAATTCGGCTATTATAGAATACCTCCGGGACAATGCGTCGGCAACGACATTGTCCTTACCTTTCTTGTACTTGATGACGTAGGGAAATGTCTCAATGAATTCTATCCAGCGACCATGCCTCTTGTTCAACTTTTGTTGTCCCTTTAAGTGTTTGAGAGACTCATGGTCCGTGTGGATAACGAACTCCTTGGGCCATAGGTAATGTTGCCACGTCTGTAAAGCCCTCACCAACGCATACAACTCTTTATCATAGGTGGGGTAGTTCAATGTGGCTCCTCCTAACTTCTCGCTAAAGTAAGCAATGGGCTTGTTATCCTGCATAAGAACCGCACCGATGCCTACACCAGAAGCGTCGCACTCAATCTCAAAAGTTTTTAAAAAGTTAGGAAGCATAAGTAAGGGAGAGTTGATAAGCTTCTCTTTGAGGCACTGAAAGGCCTGGTCTTGTGCTTCTCCCCACTTGAAGCCAACGTCCTTCTTGATGACTTCGGTTAAAGGGGCCGCAATGGTACTAAAGTCTTTGACGAAGCGCCTATAGAAGCCGGCTAGTCCATGGAAGCTCCGGACTTCTCCTACGGTGGTAGGTGTGGGCCATTCTTTGATTGCCTTGACCTTCCCTTCATCGACCCTAACTCCTTCTGTACTCACAACAAAACCTAGGAAAACAATTTCTTTAGTGCAAAAAGTACACTTATCAATGTTAGCAAAAAGGTTCTCCTTCCTTAGGACGTCAAGTACGGCTCGGACGTGGGCAATGTGCTCGTCTAGGCTCCGGCTGAAGATTAAGATATCATCGAAATACACCACCACGAAGACACCTATAAAAGACCTCAAAACATGGTTCATTAGCCTCATAAAAGTGCTAGGCGCATTAGTAAGGCCGAAGGGCATAACAAGCCACTCATATAGTCCTTGTTTGGTTTTGAATGCCGTTTTCCACTCGTCACCCTCCTTCATCCTAATCTGATGGTAACCACTCTTAAGATCAATCTTAGAGAACACGTTAGAACCACACAATTCGTCTAACATATCATCTAATCTAGGAATAGGGTGGCGATACTTCACCGTGATGTTGTTGATGGCTCGGCAGTCAACACACATGCGCCATGATCCGTCCTTCTTGGGCACAAGCAGCACGGGCACCGCACACGGACTCATGCTCTCTCGGATATGGCCTTTGCTCATTAGTTCCTCAACTTGTTTCTGTAGTTCCTTGGTCTCCACCGGATTAGTCCTATAGGCGGGTCGGTTTGGAAGCGCCGAGCCAGGGACTAGGTCAATTTGGTGCTCAATGCCTCGGATCGGTGGCAAGCCAGGTGGTATTGTTGAGACTAATGGTAACCCATAAAGGGCATTAGGTCAAAACACATTGAAGAGACTAAGGCTTTGCCCGGACATACTTGTTCATCAAGGCAAAGACCTAGCATGTGATCAAAGACAATGACACAAGCGCTCTTGTTACCATTACAAAGAGGACAAAGAAACCAAGGAGAAGGATCTAGAAGATTGCCATGAAGAGGAAGTAGCCGTTGGCAAGTGAGAGACACTCTCTGTCCGTACAAGTCACGTGATGACTTAAGGAGAGTGCACTCCACTCTCTCAAGTCACATGTGAAGATAAGACAAGAGTGCATCTCACTCTCTCAAGTCACATGTTGATATAAGCCAAAGAGTGCGCAGAGACCAAGAGAGAAGGAGACCAAGTGATATGGACATATTTGGCATATTCCTTTGATACCATTCTAAGCTATCCTTGTATATATATCTATCCTCCTTGTAAACATAAATCTTATCACACTTATGAAATGTAAAATCTAGTCTCTCTATTCTCTCTCTTGTTCTTGGTGTTCTTGAGGAAACATCAAGAACCAAATCTCACATTACCCTCTTAATCTCTTCTAATCTTCTCTAATCTCTCAAGAACCAAGCTATTGCTTTGCTTCTAATCTTCCATACTCCTAATCTCCCACGATTATACTCTCAAAAACCAACATGGTATCAGAGCATAAGCTCCTCTACCTAAGCTAATCCGCAAGCTTATCTTTTGAGGTGGAGAGAACCTTGCTACTTTTCTCTTATGAGCGTAAGAGCTTGATGAATCCAAATCCCCTCTTCTTTCTTTTGTTGTTTAAATTCTGCAAGTAGTTAATGTTCATAGATGAAAGAGAACCAAGACAAGCTTTAAAAGGCGATGAATCTTGTAGAGAAAGAGAACCATTGTTCAAATCAACTCTTAGGAGTATAATGAACATGTTGAATCCTTTCCCATTCTCTAAAATCTGTGTTCTTTTATTTCTTGTATAGATCCATAGATCTTGGTAATACCTTTCTTAGAACACACCAAGCATAATTTGTTCATGGAAAGATTGGATCTTAAGATCTAGCTACATGTTTAAAAACATGTTTGTGAAAGTGTGTTTCTTTGAAAAAAAAAAAGATCTATGGACAGCCAAATGTCAAAGGATGAGAACCATGGGTTTCCTCACTCTTATGAGTTCAAAGGAACCATGATGAATCCAAGATCTTAATGACTTTGGTTTTTAGACTATGAACAAGTATTCAAGAACAAAACTTGAAACTTGGGAGTCAAAGGTTAGAGAACCTTGTTTGCTAAACTTTTGAGAGTTGAAAGCAACTTGTTGAATCCGAAACCCTTCTTTAGGCAAGGACCAAGATATCAAAGCTTAAAGCTTGAATCTTGAGAGCTAAAAGAGTAGGTGAACCTTGTTGTTGTTCTTATAAGGCAAAAACAACTTGTTGAATCCAAAACTCTTTCTTTTGTTTGTGCTTTAACAAAGATCTTTGGAAAGAGAACCATGATCCGCTTAACTCCTAGTGAGTAAAGGACATGTTGAATCCAATTTCCTTGGTAAGTACAAGACAACCAAAACATATTCATTGTTAGTATAAATCAATAGGATTTAACTACATGATAGTTTTGGTTGTATTGTCCTTTAAGATCATTGTCTAAACCGAGACTAATGGATGAGAACCATGGCTTTAAAACTCCTATGAGTTCAAGAAACCTTGATGAATCCAATACCACAAAGTTTCGGTTTAAAAGCATGTTTTTGAGCATATGATGTTTTCAAAAGTTTTTAAAGAACATATGCTCATTTGGTCCGAATTTAAATCTCCAAGACGATGAAGATGAGTAGTGGCGGTTGTGTTAGTGGAAACACAAGAGGGAGATAAAGAGATTAGTAGTTAATCTTGAGTCCTAAAGATCTTTAGATCATTAAGGAATCGGTTGTAAACTCTATACTCTTTATCCTCTTCATACCCCACTATAATATCCAAGTCTTGTCTCTTGCTAAAGTCTTAAATCACTAGTCTTTGTTTAGTGAAGTGATTTGAGACTTGGAAAGATCTAGGATCCTTGGTTTGCATATGTCTTAAGACTTATTGCATTCAAACCTTGGTGAAATCCAAAAGATCTCCGGTTTAACAAAGGGTAAGGAACCAAGATCCGCTTGTGATTAAGCATATAAGGTCTTATGGGATCCAAACTCTCTTAGAGGAAAGAGAACCAAGTTCCATTAAGTGTTTAAAACACGTTTGAGCTTGATGAATCCATTAGATCCTCGGGTAACATAAGTCTAAAAAGAGATCCATGATTATCTAAAAGGTGGCACTTTTGAAAGTCATGGTGAATCCATTTTAGACTTATGGGGAAATGATTCATTTCACTAACATCTATATAAGGTGAAGATGGAATGATGATCTATGTTTGTTGTCATAAACCGCCTATGTGCATTTAAGTTTATGATACAAGATGAGTAACTAAGCTATGAAAGCTATCAAGTTACAATGAATCTTGTTTGTATGTTTTAAGATCATGGTCCGCCGTTGTGCACTAAAGACCATGGTCCCTTTCAAAGTCTTTATGGCAAGGAGCCATAAGCTAAAGACTCTTGTTGCTAACTTGAATCTATGTGTAGGTAAAGAAGCAAACAAGAGAATTTCTCAAAAAGAGAAGTCATGAATCCGATCTTAGACTAACCATTGAGGTGCTCTAAAAGGATAAATGACTTCTCCCAATGACCATCTTCCCAAAGGAATATCAAAAAGGGCTAATTCTAAACTCTTACTCTCTTTAAACCATATTATTAAGATACTAGGCTTAAGTAGTCTTTATGCTTCATGTTATATGCCATAGATTGCATGTTTAAAAGCCTTTACAAATCTATAGGGACTAGAAATTGAACTTGCTAAGATACTTATACTCTCGGATTTAATCAAAAGGCTTAGGAAACTTTGTTATCTAATGTCTTAAATCCTTCCTTGTATCATGCTTGTTAAATATGATAATACTTAATAGATTGTAAAGTGTTTAAAGTTTCTATCTTATGCCGGTTAACCATGATACTTAATCCATTTTGTGTTTGATATAATGTAGGATCATTATGTTCAAACCTTAAGAAGATTTCATAAGACAACCCCTAAGCATAAAGAAGAAACACAAAATTGCCAAAGAGAAAAGAAGCAAGAGGAAATGATCTAATGCCAAAGATGATGTCCTAAAGAGAAGATGAGAAACCTCTTTCTCAAAGAAGCTTGTGAAGAACAAAGCCGAGAAAGGAGAAGAGTTCATTTACTTCCATGATTAATCAAGATGGGGGGAGAAGAAGTGTTAGATCACACATCTCATCATGATCAAATGGAAGCCAATCACTATCATCATTGTGGCCAAAAGCATCTAGCAAAACCGGTCAAGTTACATCTCGGCCAAGTATCCACAAGACAAAGCCGAGTCAACCCATTAATCTTCGGTCAAGTCCTTAACAAGACAAAGACCATCATCAACCGGTCAAGTCCGTGGCAAGACAAAGACCATCATCAACCGGTCAAGTCCTTAACAAGACAAAGACCATCATCAACCGGTCAAGTCCTTGGCAAGACAAAGACCATCATCAACCGGTCAAGTCCTTGGCAAAGACAAAGACCATCTCTTGACCAAAGTCCCTAGCAAAGGCAAGGTCACCAATCATTGTTCAAGATCATCATTCACCTGGCCAAGCCTCCACAAAGAAGCAAAGCCAATCCATTCAACCATCATCAAAACCGAGTCCTTGAAGAAAGGAACTCAAGATCATGTGGCTTGGTCAAGGCTCTAGCAATGACAAGACCAAATCACTCCATCAACACTAGGCTCGGCCAAGTACCTCGCAAAGACAAAGCCGAGCCATCCATGTTCTAGAAAGAGACCGATTAAGCAATATGACCAAATCGTCTCTACTCACTCTCGGCCAAAGCAACTCTCAAGTGCAAGGCCTATTCTTGTTACTCGGCTTATGCATCTACCAAGAGCTAAGCCAAAGACGTCAACAAACCTTGTTCCAATTGCACAAAGGAGAAAGCAAAGACTTCAAGAAGAAGCCAAAGCTCAAAACCTAGATGCAACTACAAGGAAAAGACATTCCACTACGAATTAAAGGCTGTCCCTAAACCTTCTCTTTAAGATACTTAAATAAGAATCATTAGACTAGAACTACATCTTATAATCTTGCTTAGTCTATGATCAATCACTTGTTAAAAGGAATTGCTTAAATCTAAAATCAAGATAACTTGAGATTAAGCTTATCCTTTATATATCCAAATTGCCTTTGCTAAGTCTAAATTCACTTGGAACCTTGTAGGTTCAAAGAAGTGATAGACCAAAGACAACAAGGAATTTCAAAGAAGAAGCAAATAGAAGGAAAGGAAGTCATCATGTTCGGCCCTAAGTCTCACACTCAAGTTTGTGAAGACCAAATCAAAGAATCAAAGAACTCAACACCAAGTCAAGAAGACCAAGAAGAAGTGTTGAGTATCCAAAGAACCGCCATTGAAGAACACGGCAAGGACAAAGATCAAAACCGGTTCTAGCTTAAGGGGAGCTTCGGCCAAAGTCAAAGTACTCAAGGCCAATATTAGAAGACCCCTAATTGCAAGACTTACACTCTTTTTCCCTTAAACGCGGTTTTATCCCAAGTGGTTTTCCCGTTTAAGGGTTTTAATGAGGTTTGTTTAAGCAATGTCCAATCTTAGCCATTTCATTAGGCTAAGCTTGAGGGGGAGTGTTGAGACTAATGGTAACCCATAAAGGGCATTAGGTCAAAACACATTGAAGAGACTAAGGCTTTGCCCGGACATACTTGTTCATCAAGGCAAAGACCTAGCATGTGATCAAAGACAATGACACAAGCGCTCTTGTTACCATTACAAAGAGGACAAAGAAACCAAGGAGAAGGATCTAGAAGATTGCCATGAAGAGGAAGTAGCCGTTGGCAAGTGAGAGACACTCTCTGTCCGTACAAGTCACGTGATGACTTAAGGAGAGTGCACTCCACTCTCTCAAGTCACATGTGGAGATAAGACAAGAGTGCATCTCACTCTCTCAAGTCACATGTTGATATAAGCCAAAGAGTGCGCGGAGACCAAGAGAGAAGGAGACCAAGTGATATGGACATATTTGGCATATTCCTTTGATACCATTCTAAGCTATCCTTGTATATATATCTATCCTCCTTGTAAACATAAATCTTATCACACTTATGAAATGTAAAATCTAGTCTCTCTATTCTCTCTCTTGTTCTTGGTGTTCTTGAGGAAACATCAAGAACCAAATCTCACATTACCCTCTTAATCTCTTCTAATCTTCTCTAATCTCTCAAGAACCAAGCTATTGCTTTGCTTCTAATCTTCCATACTCCTAATCTCCCACGATTATACTCTCAAAAACCAACAGGTATCTCCTGAGGAAAAACGTCACTATAGTCCTGCAACAGCTGGGCAAAATCACTAGGAAGATCCTGTGGAGGGTTAGTGCTAACAAGGCTCTCCTTATATATAAACAACAAGATAGACGTATTTAAAGTGAGGATCCGAGAAACTTCTCTTTGGTTGATGTAAAGGTTGGCGGTTGGCGTGGGTGCATGCTCTTTCTCCTCCTTGAGCTTGAGATAGAGCTGATCTTGATACACTTCACTTGGCGTGAGGGGAGCAAGGATGATTTTCCGGCCCTTGAACTCAAAGGAGTGCTTGTTGGTGTAACCGTCATGGAATACTCTACGGTCGGATTGCCACGGTCTACCCAACAGTATGTGGCTGGAGCACATGGGTATCACATCGCAAAGAACCTCATCCTCGTACTTGCCAATGGAAAAGGATAATCGGACTTGGCGAGTTACCGTTAAGGCACCACTTTCATTCAGCCATTGCAGCTTGTATGGGCGCGGATGGGACAAGGTTTCTATGCTCAATTTCTGAACCATGGTTTCGCTAGCTGCATTAGTACAACTTCCACCGTCTATGATGAGACTACACACCTTGCCCTTCACAATGCACCGGGTGTGGAATAGGTGGTCTCTTTGTACTAGTTCCTCCGGTTGGTTCTGTACGCTCAAGGTTCTCCGTGCAACCAGCATCTCCCCAATGGCGCTACTTCCTCTTCCTCTTCTTCGGGGTCGAATCGGACTCTTGGGGCACTACTTCTCCATTGTCCAGAATCATGAATACCTTCTTATTGGGACAATCCCTTGAGTAGTGGCCCATACCTTGGCACCTAAAACACCTAACGTTGCTGGAGGAGGCGTTGCTTCTGCTCTTAGGATCATACTTGACCTCTTCCTTAACCGTGGTGGTAGGCTTGATGTCCTTAGAGAAAGGTGGCCGAGAAGGTGTAAAGTCCTTGGGTTTGCTTGGCGTGGAGGGGAAGCTAGGTTTAGCGTATCTTCTCTTGTTCTGGGTCTCCACTAGTTCGGCCTTGTGCACAAGTTCCTCAAGGTCAACATAGGTCTGGAGCTCCACTTTGTCCTGAATGTCTCGGCTGAGTCCACCGATGAACCGTGCCATGGTCACTTCCTCATCTTCCTCTAGACCGGCTCGGATAAGGAGAGTTTCCATCTCTTGAAAGTAGTCTCGGACTGTGGTGGACCCTTGGGTGAGTTTTCTCAACTTGTTTAGTACTTCCCTGTGGTAATGACTCGGCACAAACCTTTTTCTCAAGTGGGTAGTAAGTTGGTGCCATGTGGTGATGGGTAGCTCATTATGGCGGTTCCGGGTAGTGCAGAGCTGATCCCACCACAGGAGTGCATACTCACTGAATTCGGAGACCGCTATCTTTACCTTGTTGGAGGCGTAGGTATCGTGGCACAAGAAGCTGGACTCCATCTTCCGTTCCCAGTCAAGGTAGGCCTCCGGATCATTCTTGCCGAGAAAGGCGGGGAACTTGGCCTTGATATGCTTCAGTTGTTGGTTCTCCGAGTCTCTTGGGTCGTCTTTGTCTCGTCTCTCACGCCTCCGGCTTCGCCTACTACGGTCCGAGACGTTGACGCCATAATACTCATCGCTAGAGCCGATGTAGACGCGTTGCCCGGCTATGGTTTGGGTAGGTCGGCGTGAGGCAGTGTGTGTCCTATGCCTGGGAGCTCTGTCCTCTGGTTCGCTCAGCTCGGCGTGTTCCCGTTGCCGTGGTACCCTCTCGCTCTTTGGCTGCGTTGGTTGGACGGAGGTTGCGGATTGCCCGGAGTCTAGATGTACCGGCAACGCCTTTGCCTTTGCAAATCCGCATGGCATCGGAGGGAGTTGGCGTTGACCCACCCTCGAATCCGAGGTTGCCCTGATGGCCTCCCTAGCTTGTTTCTCACGTTCCAAGGTGAGCTGTTGAGAAATTTGTTGGGGAAGTAGTTGGGTCATGGCCTCGGTTACTTGGGCCGCTATAAGTTTCTTGAGGTCATCGAGCGCCTCCGGTGATAGGGCCATGGTACCTGTTACACAGACAAGTAACTAGCGTAAGTAGTTCACAAAATAGCCAACAAATAGAACTCTACGCCGCACACACACAAGGATACACGCGTGATAAACAAGAAAGGAAAACAAGGACACGGCTTGAAAAAAAAAAAAAAAAAAAAGGAAATCGTTATGTTTTAAGTAAAACGAGCGTTTTAGCAAAAAGGAAATCGCAATAACACGTTTTGAAAGATGCGATTAGGTTTTCAAAGATCTAAACCTATTACTACCGCCGCAAGTTGACAAACATCAAGAACACAAAGATCAACACATAACTTGTTTATACTAGCAACAATCCTATGCCAAACAACGACGGGTTCAAACAAACGGGTTCGAGATTGTGATACTTTGAAAAGACAAAAGGGAAAGAACGACTCAGCCTTTTGGTACGGAGGCGGCTCGATACCAGATGATAGGATCCCACCAGGCGGATCTCTCCTCCGGGTAAGGCTAAGCAAGAACGACGGTGGATGAGTAGTGTGGGCGGAGGTGGATGCGGATTACAAGTCAAGAACGGAGCAGCGGATGGGTGGGGAGGAACGTGAGGATGGAATATGAACGACTCAAGCAAGGGATGATATCTCGCTTGATGGATAGAAGAAGCTCTTGTAAGCGTGAAGCTTGGAAGAGATTCGTGCCCGTTCGCCGAGCAAGGAGGAGTCGCAACAAAGAAGAGTTTTGTAAAAGTTTTGACCGACTAACACATTGTGCGGCGCAACCCCTTTTATAGGGAAAACACAAGTTGCTTCTCCTCGTTAGGGTTGCGCAAAGACAAAAAGGAAATTGCAAAAAGGAAATCCGCAAAAAGGAAATCGCGTACAAAGATAAAAAGGAAATTGCAAACGGATAAAACGACGAGTAGTGTTAAGCGCCTCGTCTCTTACGCTCTTCAAACTATGATCACTAAGGGACGACGTGGTGTTCTTCTTGGCCTCGTTAAAACCCGGTGGGAAAAGAGTGCCAAGCGAGACACCTAGTCCGCTTAGCTTTCATAGCTTGGTCTTGATCGGATTGTCGTGCTGAAAACGTTGAAGTAGCTCTTGGCCGCTTCATCCTCCTCCATCATCGTGGTTTGAATGTTTTTGGCTAACTCCCTAGCTTTGGATCGCGTAATTGCTCCTTTTGATTCCTCGGTCCGCGATGGTCGGGCGCCGGTATGGTCGATGTCGAGGTGGTCGATGCCGATGTCGATGTGGTCGATGCCGATGTCAATGTGGTCGATGCCGTTGTGTTCGGTGTCGACGCGATCGATGCCGATGTCGAAGCCGTCGTGGTCGATGCCGATGTCCGTTCCCGGCTTCGGCTCTATGATCACATCAAGAGCCCTAGAAACGAGTTGTTAGATGTTTCTTAAGTTCGTCAAACTTGTACAAAGCTCATTGAGACACTTATAAGCACTCATGTTGCATGAAACTTGGTTTAGAGTCCTAGAAACGAGTTGTTAGATGTTTCATAAGTTCGTCAAACTAGTACAAAGCTCATTGAGACACTTATAAGTACTCATGTTGCATGCCACTTCGTTTAGAGTCTTAGTAACCGCTTTGTTAGATGTTTCATAAGTTCGTCACACTTGTACAAAGTTCATTGAGACACTTATAAGCACTAATGTTGCATAAAACTTGGTTTAGAGTCCTAGAAACGCATTGTTAGATGTTTCATAAGTTCGTCAAACTTCTACAAAGCTCATTGAGGCACTTATTGTGAAGACTATTGAAGTGACCATCACAGTATAGGTGATTCATATAGTCGACTATGTCACAAAACTATATGCATCACGTTGTAGGTGATTCATATAGTCGACTATGTCACAAAACTATATGTCGAAGCGGTTGAAAATAGAGGTTTGAAAATAGAGCCGTTGGGGATTTCTTTTAATGGGCTTATTTTCTATATATGTAATCTCCTTGTGTACTTGTGATAAAATTTAACCTTTATGAAATTAATAAACATGTTTATCACATATTCTCTCTCTAATCTCTCTTCATGTTCTTCAAGAACATGAAGAACACCAATTCATAATCTTCTCCAAATCTCAAATATTCTCCGTTTACACTTACAAATTCTAACATGGTATCAGAGCATGATTGCTCTTGAACCATAAATCTCGTTTCCGCGTTTCTTATTCTCTGTTCTAAATCTCTGTTTTTCATAAAGATTCAAACTTTATCTCTGGTTTGGGTTTCTCTTCATAAAGATTCAAACTTTATCCTTGTAAACGTTTGATTCTCATCCAAATCACCAAACTTTCTCTCCAAAAAGGCCGATTCCTTCAAGATCTGATCTTTTGAGCCATAAAGCTCTGTTTTTCCCAGATCTACTCCTAAATACTCTAGCTTTGTGTCTTTGAAACCCGGGAACAAGTAAAGCTCTAAACTTTATCTCTTCCTTCCTCGGTTTCTTCTCAAAAACACAAACTTGTCTCTCTAAATCGGCTTATACTTTTAAAGATCCAAGCTTTTCTTGTCTAAACTCTGTCTCTACTATAAAAGACACCGCCTTTATTTTGTTTTGGCTTGGATATCTCTAAAAGGAACAACCTTTTCTCGGTTCAAAATCAAAATCTTTCAACATGGAAGATAAGGAGCAATCTAAGAAGATACTTTGCCCAGTGACACTAAAGGGGATTAACTATCTCCTATGGGCAAGGACGGTAAAGATTGCTCTATGTGGTCGTGGTCTTTGGAGCCACATTCTCAAATCACAAGAAGTCATCTCGGATACTACCCTCACGAAGGTGATTCTCTTACCACCGAAGGCAAATGGTTTCAAGAAGACCAGAAAGTGCTCGGAATCATTCAAGGATCTCTTGATCCAGCGATACTTGAGGCTTACTCATACTGCGAGAGTGCCAATGACTTGTGGGACACTCTCCAAACAGTATATGGCAACATATCCAACCTTAGCAGGTCTATGAGGTGAAGAAGGCGATAAATGATCTTAATCAAGAAGACATGGAATTCACCAAGCATTTTGGAAGGTTTAGGAGCTTGTGGGCGTAGCCGGAAATGTTGCGGCCAAGTACCATTGATCCAAAAGTTCTCAATG
The DNA here is from genome assembly GCA_963556525.1 of Cochlearia excelsa. Taxonomy (NCBI): domain Eukaryota; kingdom Viridiplantae; phylum Streptophyta; class Magnoliopsida; order Brassicales; family Brassicaceae; genus Cochlearia; species Cochlearia excelsa. Next base: position 27,342,986 of record OY748327.1, on the reverse strand, counting down.
AAAGGAGGGAGCAAGACAAGGTCTTTGGCTTGTTGCTCACGCTGAATGGTAGCTACAAGGATGTTATCAAGCATCTTTTGAGATCTGATAAACTTCCCAATCTTGAAGAAGTGTGTGCTCAACTGCAAAGAGAGCAAGGATCCATAGAACTCTTTGGCAACAAAAAGGAGCTGGTCACCGCCAATAAGGTTGCCTACAAGCCAACCGCCAAGACTTATGAAGACAGGAGGAGTCTGTTGTGTGATCACTGCAAGAAGAAGGGGCACTCCAAGGAGAAATGCTGGATCCTGAATCCACATCTCAAGCCGGCCAAGTTCAAAGATGCAAAGGCCAACTTCTCCAACGATGATGCAACTGGTCCAAGCAGCTCCAAGACAATGAGTCTCAAGGATAAGGAGGATGAATCCACAGCTATGGTACCTTACACAGATGAATATGTGAGGAAGTCTGATCTAGATGCACTCATTAAAGCCCTTAGGGGCTCTGGTATTGACTCTTTCTACTCCCTTAGTGCTCATAACATTGAAAAACCTATTAAGCCTATTATCATTGATTCAGGAGCATCTCATCACATGATTAGTAATAAGAACCTGATTAGCAATGTTAAACCGGCACTAGGAAATGTTATTATTGCTAATGGTAGTAAGATCCCTGTAAAAGGTCTAGGAAGCCTTAGAGTGTTTAATAGAGAATCTCAAGCCCTATATATGCCTAGCTTTACCTCTAATCTAATTTCGTTAAACGGATTGCTTGTGATCTAAAGTGCAATGTGATTTTCAGTCCTAATGAAGTTATATTTCGGGATATTGAAAGTAAGGAAGTAATTGGAAAGGGAACTACCAGGGGAGACCTCTACATTCTTGACAAAGAAGTGTCAAGCTCTAATCATCATTCTGCTTTCAATTCTGTCTTGTTAGAAGCTAATAATGTTTTGTGGCATTATAGATTAGGCCATCCTCATGTTAAGGCTTTAAAAACTCTTTTACCAAACGTATCTTTTGATCATAATAAATGTGAGTCTTGCATTTTGGGCAAGCACCACAAATCTGTGTTTTCAAACTCTAAAACTCGTATGAAAACTGTTTTGATCTTGTGCATTCGGATGTTTGGTCTTCACCTTGCAAATCTAGAGAAAACCAAGCATATTTTGTGACTTTCATTGATGAAAAATCCAAATATACTTGGCTTACATTATTACCATCTAAAGATAGGGTGCTAGATGCTTTTAAAAATTTTGAAACTTACATTACTAATCAATACAATGCCAAGATAAAATGTTTCAGATCAGACAATGGTGGGGAATACACAAGCAATGCATTCAAAGAACACATGGCCAATAAGGGTATACTTCACCAAACAAGCTGCCCATATACTCCTCAACAAAACGGTGTAGCCGAGAGGAAGAATAGGCACTTGATGGAAGTAACAAGATCCATGATGTTTCACATGAATGTGCCTAAGAGATTTTGGGCCGATCTTTGTCTCAACAAAGCATGCTATCTAATAAACAGAACACCAACACAGATCCTTGAAAACCAATCCCCCTATCAGGTATTGAATAAGTCTAAACCATTTATCAATCATCTAAGAGTGTTTGGTTGTTTGTGTTTTGTATTTGTGCCAGGAGAGCAAAGAAACAAGCTGGATGCAAAGAGCACAAAAGCTATGTTTATTGGCTACTCAAGCACACAGAAAGGGTATAAGTGCTATGTCCCTGAAGCTAGACGTGTCCTTGTCTCAAGAGATGTCAAGTTTATTGAAGGAAAGAGCTACTATGAAGACAGTACCTGGGAAAGTGTTCAAGACTTACCTGAGGCTGCCACAGATAGAGCCACTAGCCTCAGAAACTTGATGAGGAACTTGGGGATGAACATCAATGAAGAAGCAAGGACAGAATCCACTCAGCAACCTGCTGAACAAGACTCCCACCTTGATCATGAAGGGGGGAACAATGATGATACACAGGAGACTCATGAGGATCAAAGGGAAGAACCTGAAACTCAAGAAGAGCATCAAGGAGAACCAGAGGATACTCAAGTCACTCAAGAAACAGTTCATCAAGAGATACATGATCAAGCTGCTCCTGTGGTACCAAGAAGAAGTACTAGGATCAGGCAGCCAAGTTCAAACTGGAAAAACACCAGAGTCTACTTCAACAGCAACGTTGTAGCCCATCCTATCCAAGCAGTGTGCTCCATGGCTGTTTTTCCACATGACCATCAAGCATTCATTGCCAAAATAGAGCAACATTGGATTCCAAGAACCTATGAAGAGGCTATTGAGCATGAAGTATGGGTTAATGCGGTAAAAGCTGAAAATCAAGCAATGGAGCGTAACCACACTTGGGATGAGGCTGATCTTCCTAAAGGCAAGAAGGCAGTAAGCTCAAGATACGTGTTCACAATCAAGTACCTGAGCAATGGTGACATTGAGAGGCACAAGGCAAGACTAGTGGCAAGAGGATTTACACGGACTTATGGTGAAGACTATTTGGATACTTTTGCCCAGGTTGCTAAACTCCACACGGTGAGAGTAATCTTATCTCTAGCAGTGAACCTGGATTGGGATCTTTGGCAAATGGATGTCAAGAATGCTTTCCTTCAAGGAGAGTTAGAAGAAGAAGTCTACATGACTCCACCTCCCGGCTTAGAAGACTCCATAACACCAGGAAAAGTATTGAGATTGAGAAAGGCTATCTATGGGCTCAAGCAATCCCCAAGAGCATGGTACCACAAACTCAGCACCACTCTAGTGACAAGGGGATTCAAGATGAGTCAAGCCGATCACACTCTATTCACTCTCCAATCAAAGGAAGGTATGGTAGTTATCCTCATCTACGTGGATGACATAGTCATCTCTGGGGATAACAAGGTAGGAATTGCTGAAACTAAGAACTATCTAAAGACTATGTTTGATATTAAAGATTTGGGGAAGATGAAATACTTCCTTGGAATTGAGATAAGTAGATCCGAAGAGGGTCTCTTTCTCTCCCAAAGGAAGTATACCCTGGATCTTCTTAATGAAACAGGTCACATGGATTCCAAGGCTGCAAAGACACCTTTGGAGGATGGCTACAAAGTCATTAGAGAGGGGAGCTTGAAGACCAACCTTTCAAAGACCGAAGCTCTATAGGCGTATTGTGGGTAAGTTTATCTACTTGACCATAACTAGACCTGACATATGTTTTGCTGTGAACCAGGTTAGCCAACACATGCAAAGGCCAAAGATTCATCACTGGAACATGGTGCAAAGGATACTCAAGTATCTCAAAGGAACATCAAGCCAAGGCATTTGGATGGGAAGAAATCAGAACACAGAAGTGGTAGGCTATTGTGATGCTGACTATGCTGGAGATGTGGATGATAGGAGATCCACTACAGGATACTGCACTTTCATTGGAGGGAACCTAGTTACTTGGAAGACCAAGAAGCAAAAGATTGTGTCATGTTCAAGTGCAGAATCTGAATACGAGCCATGAGGAAGCTTACTCAAGAGCTTATGTGGTTGAAGAATCTCCTTTGGGATCTTGGCATAGACATCAAGAAGCCGATCACCATGCACTTTGTGACAACAAGGCAGCCATTCATATTGCCTCCAATTCTGTGTTTCATGAGAGGACCAAGCACATTGAGATGGATTGCCACAAAGTCCGGGAACAAATGGTAAAGGGGACTATTCTTCCCTGCTACACCAAGAGCCAAGACCAACTAGGCGATGTCTTTACCAAATCAGCAAGTCTGAAAGTATGTGAGTACGTGCTACCCAAGCTAGGACTCACCACCTTGACCAGAAACTAGAAGACCCTAACCGTATGCTTTCATACTCTTTTTCCTTCAAGGAGTTTTATCCCAAGTGGTTTTCTCTTTGAAGTTTTTAACGAGGTGAAGTATGCGGTTCCAAGCTTAGCCATTTCATTGGGCTAAGCTTGAGGGGGAGTGTGAAGACTATTGAAGTGACCATCACGGTATAGGTGATTCATATAGTCGACTATGTCACAAAACTATATGCATCACGTTGTAGGTGATTCATATAGTCGACTATGTCACAAAACTATATGTCGAAGCGGTTTGAAAATAGAGCCGTTGGGGATTTCTTTTAATGGGCTTATTTTCTATATATGTAATCTCCTTGTGTACTGTGATAAAATTTAACCTTTATGAAATTAATAAACATGTTTATCACATATTCTCTCTCTAATCTCTCTTCATGTTCTTCAAGAACATGAAGAACACCAATTCATAATCTTCTCCAAATCTCAAATATTCTCCGTTTACACTTACAAATTCTAACACTTATAAGCACTCATGTTGCATAAAACTTGGATTAGAGTCCTAGCAACCACATTGTTAGACGTTTCATAAGTTCGTCAAACTTTTACAAAGCTGATAGAGACACTTATAAGCACTCATGTTGCATGAAACTTGGTTTAGAGTCCTAGAAACGCGTTGTTAGATGTTTCATTAGTTTTTCAAACTTCTACAAAGCTCATTGAGGCACTTATAAGCACTCATGTTGCATAAAACTTGGATTAGAGTCCTAGCAACCACATTGTTAGACGTTTCATAAGTTCGTCAAACTTTTACAAAGCTGATAGAGACACTTATAAGCACTCATGTTGCATGAAACTTGGTTTAGAGTCCTAGAAACGCGTTGTTAGATGTTTCATTAGTTTTTCAAACTTGTACAAAGCTCATTGAGACATTTATAAGCACTCATGTTGCATGAAACTTTGTTTAGAGTCCTAGAAACCGCGTTGTTAGATGTTTCACAAGTTCGTCAAACTAATACAAAGCTCATTGAAACACTTATAAGCACTTATGTTCCATGAAACTTAGTTTAGAGTCCTAGAAACCGCGTTGTTAGATGTTTCATAAGTTCGTTGAACTTGTACAAAGCTCATTGAGACACTTATAAGCACTCATGTTGCATGAAACTTGGTTTAGAGTCCTAGAAACCGCGTTGTAAGATGTTTCATAAGTTCGTTGAACTTGTACAAAGCTCATTGAGACTTTTATAAGCACTCATGTTGCATGAAACTGGTTTAGAGTCCTAGAAACCGCGTTGTTAGATGTTTCATAAGTTCGTCGAACTAGTACAAAGCTCATTGAGACACTTATAAGCACTCATGTTGCATGAAACTTGGTTTAGAGTCCTAGAAACGAGTTGTTAGATGTTTCATAAGTTCGTCAAACTTGTACAAAGCTCATTGAGACACTTTTAAGCACTCGCTTCAGGAGAAAGGATTCTCATTAATCCTTTGGATACCTTCATGGATTCTTTCATTCTTCTCTTTACTCCTCTTCTCTTTAACACTTCCTTGTTACCTCTTTATGCTTAGGGGCTTTCATGATGATCTTTTTAAGTCCTTAGACACGATGATCCTACATAATATCAAAGACACAAAATTGATCTTAGTTTCATGAATAACCGGCACAAGATAATAACTTTAAACACTTCACAAACTATTGATCAACCATCCACAAGTACAAGCAAGAAAGCAAGAGAGGGTTAAAGACAATAGTTCAATATGTTCCCTATGCCTTTTGAAAACCCGAGAATATTATGCAATCTAACAAGTTCAAGTTTTGGTCTTATAGTTTTTGAAATTCACAAACAAATTTCTAAGTGATCTAAGGCATATAACAATTTCAAGCACACATGAACACTTAGACAAGTATCTAATAATATAAATAAGGGAGTAAAGAGGGTTTAGAAATGGCCTTTTTAAATGGTAAAGCGGAGAAGTCATTATACTCTCTAGAGCACCTATATGGTTAGTCCATGATAGAGTTTATGACTTTTCTAAGAATATCTCTTGATTGCTTCATACCTACACATAGATAAAGGTTAGGTAGCAAGAGTCTTTTGCTTATGGCTTCTTGCCATAGAGACTTTGAAAGGGACCATGGTCTTTAGTGCACAATGGCGGACCATGATCTTAAAACAGACAAACAAGATTCATTGTAACTTGATAGCTTTCATAGCTTAGTTACTCATCTTGTATCATAAACTTAAGTGCACAAAGGCGGTTTATGACAACAAACATAGATCTTCATTCCATCTTCACCTTATATAGATGTTAATGTAGTGAATCATTTTCCCATAAGTGTAAAATTGGATTCATCATGATTTTTAAAATATCATCTTTTATAAAATCATGGCTCTCTTTTAGACTTATGTTAACCGAGGGACTAAGAGATTCATCAAGCTCACGTTGAGGATGCTCGGTTCTCTTTCCTCTAAGAGAGTATCGGATACACAAAGATCTTATATGCTTTATCACAAGCGGATCTTGGTTCCTTACCCTATGTTAAACCAAAGATCTTTTGGATTAACCAAGGTTTTAAGTTCACTTAGTCTTTCACCAAGATTCAAACCACTTCACCAAACAAGGACTAGTGATTTGGTCTTAGACAAAGACATAAGTGGACCTTGTATCCTAGATCTTTCAAAGACAATGTAGTTGAGTCATGTAGTCGACTATGTCACATGACTATATGACAACCGAGTCTTGGAGATTTAAATTCGGACATGCTTTTAACCGAAACTTTCATGGTATTGGATTCATCAAGGTTCTTTTAGAAGCCATGGTTCTCATCCATTAGTCTTGGGTTAGACAATGACCTTAAAGAACAATACAACCAAAACTATCATGTAGCTAGACCTTGTTGATTTATGCTAACAATGATTGTGTTTTGATTGTCTTGTACTTACCAAGGAAATTGGATTCAACATGTCCTTTTCTCACTAAGAGTTAAGCGGTTCATGGTTCACTTTCCAAAGGTCTTGTTCGAAGCATAAAACGAAAGAGTTTTGGATTCATCAAGCGGTTTTGGACTCATAAGAGTGAGCACACAAGGTTCACATTCTTTTGACTCGCAAGGTTCAAGCTTTGGTCTTGAATCCTTGTTCATTGTCTAAAAGCCGAAGTCATTGGGATCTTGGATTCATCAAGGTTCCTTTGAACTCATAAGAGTAAGGAAACCATGGTTCTCATCCATAACATTCGGTTTACTCAAGATCTTGATAGGATTTGGATTCAACAAGCTCTCTTTATCTCATATGAGTAAAGGGAAACTTGGTTCTCTTCCTTGAGATCTAATTCAGGTTTTGATCTTGATTAGTCTCGGATCTAGAGTTAACTAAACACACAAAGAAGAAAAGAGGGGATTCGGATTCATCAAGCTCTTATATTCATAGGAGCAAAGTAGCTTGGTTCTCTTCCTCCTCAAGAACTAAACTTGCGGATTAGCCTAGGTAGAAGGAGCTTCATGCTCTGATACCATGTTGGATTTTGGAGAGAATAGTGTATAGATCCGAGTTGGTTAGACTCGGATCTTGAGTGTATAGAAGCAAAGCAAGTGATGCTTTGTTCTTGAGTGTATAGAGAGAGTGTAATGTGTTTAGAAGAATGAGAGATTAAGAGCAAAGCTATTAGCTTGGTCTTTGAGAGATTTAGTGTTTAGAGTAGTGTATGAGAGATTTCGGATAGAGAGAGAATAAGAACAAGAGAGAGAATCATGTAAGTAGTATTAGGAAGAGAGGATAAAACCTCCTTAACATTACAAAGCACATACATGAAGCATTTATAGCCAAAATAGGCATATAGCCGTTATAGAGAGGGAAGGAGACATTTTGAATATTTAAACTCATGGAACACTTCTCCATAATATAGTCATGTGACATAGTCGACTACATGTATCAACTACATTGTGATGTAGTCGACTATATGTCGCCAACGGCTCTATTTCAAACGGCTATAAAGGAAACACTCCTTTGTCCTTCGGTCCATAACTCTAACGGCTCTTTAGTCTTCAGATGTAGTCGACTACATGACTCAACTATATGTATCAACTACATTGTGATGTAGTTGACAACACGCCTCACCTGTACTTTTCCTCTCTTGATGTATCTTGATCTAATGCCTTTGTAGATTATCATTAGTCTTAATAGAAACTTGGTTTAGAGTTCTAGAAACCACGTTGTAAGATGTTTCATAAGTTCGTCAAACTAGTACAAAGCTCATTGAGACACTTATAAGCACTCATGTTGCATGACACTTCGTTTAGAGTCTTAGAAACTGCGTTGTTAGATGTTTCATGAGTTCGTCAAACTTGTACAAAGCTCATTGAGACACTTATAAGCACTCATGTTGCATAAAACTTGGTTTAGAGTCCTAGAAACGCGTTGTTAGATGTTTCATAAGTTCGTCAAACTTGTACTAAGCTCATTGAAACACTTATAAGCACTCATGTTGCATAAAACTTGGTTTAGAGTCCTAGCAACCACATTGTTAGACGTTTCATAAGTTCGTCAAATTTGTACAAAGCTCATTAAGACACTTTATAAGCACTCATGTTGCATGAAACTTGATTTAGAGTACTAGAAACCGCGTTGTAAGATTTTTCATAAGTTCGTCAAACTAGTACAAAGCTCATTGAGACACTTATAAGCACTCATGTTGCATGAAACTTCGTTTAGAGTCCTAGAAACCGCGTTGTTAGATGTTTCATAAGTTCGTCAAACTTGTACAAAGCTCATTGAGACACTTATAAGAACTCATGTTCCATGAAACTTAGTTTAGAGTCCTAGAAACCGCGTTGTTAGATGTTTCATAAGTTCGTTGAACTTGTACAAAGCTCATTGAGACACTTATAAGCACTCATGTTGCATGAAACTTGGTTTAGAGTCCTAGAAACCGCGTTGTTAGATGTTTCATAAGTTCGTCAAACTAGTACAAAGCTCATTGAGACACTTATAAGCACTCATGTTGCATGACACTTCGTTTAGAGTCTTAGAAACCACGTTGTTAGATGTTTCATAAGTTCGTCAAACTTGTACAAAGCTCATTGAGACATTTTTAAGCACTCATGTTGCATAAAACTTGGTTTAGAGTCTTAGAAACGCGTTGTTAGATGTTTCATAAGTTCGTCAAACTTGTACAAAGCTCATTGAGTCACTTATAAACACTCATGTTGCATAAAACTTGGTTTAGAGTCCTAGCAACCACATTGTTAGACGTTTCATAAGTTCGTCAAACTAGTACAAAGCTCATTGAGACACTTATAAGCACTCATGTTGCATGAAACTTAGTTTAGAGTCCTAGAATTGGCATTGTTAGATGTTTCATAAGTTCGTCGAACTTGTACAAAGTTCATTAAGACACTTCTAAGCACTCATGTTACATGAAACTTGGTTTAGTGTCCTAGAAACGCCTTGTTAGATGTATCATTAATTCGTCAAACTTGTACAAAGCTCATTGAGACACTTATAAGAACTCATGTTGAAAGAAACTTGGTTTAGAGTCCTAGAAACCGCGTTGTTAGATATTTCATAAGTTCGTCAAACTAGTACAAAGCTCATTGAGACACTTATAAGCACTCATGTTGCATGAAACTAAGTTTAGAGTCCTAGAAACCGCGTTGTTAGATGTTTCATAAGTTCGTCACACTTGTACAAAGCTCATTGAAACACTTATAAGCACTCATGTTGCATGAAACTTGGTTTAGAGTCCTAGAAACCGCGTTGTAAGATGTTTCATAAGTTCGTCAAACTAGTACAAAGCTCATTGAGACACTTATAAGTACTCTTGTTGCATGACACTTCGATTGGAATCTTAGAAACCGCGTTGTTAGATGTTTCATAAGTTCGTCAAACTTGTACAAAGCTCATTGAGACACTTATAAGCACTCATGTTGCATAAAACTTGGTTTAGAGTCCTAAAAACGCGTTGTTAGATGTTTCATAAGTTCGTCAAACTTGTATAAAGCTCATTGAAACACTTATAAGCACTCATGTTGCATAAAACTTGGTTTAGAGTCCTAGCAACCACATTGTTAGACGTTTCATAAGTTCGTCAACTTGTACAAAGCTGATTGAGAAACTTATAAGCACTCATGTTGCATGAAAATTGGTTTAGAGTCCTAGGAACACGTTGTTAGATGTTTCATTAGTTCGTCAAACTTGTACAAAGCTCATTGAGACAGTTATAAGAACTCATGTTGAAAGAAACTTGGTTTAGAGTCCTAGAAACCGCGTTGTTAGATGTTTCATAAGTTCGTCAAACTAGTACAAAGCTCATTGAGACACTTGTAAGTACTCATGTTGCATGAAACTTAGTTTAGACTCCTAGAAACGGCATTGTTAGATGTTTCATAAGTTCGTCACACTTGTACAAAGATCATTGAGACACTTATAAGCACTCATGTTGCATGAAACTTGGTTTAGAGTCCTACAAACCGCGTTGTAAGATGTTTCATAAGTTTGTCGAACTAGTACAAAGCTCATTGAGACACTTATAAGTACTCATGTTGCATGACACTTTGTTTAGAGTCTTAGAAACCGCGTTGTTAGATGTTTCATAAGTTCGTCAAACTTGTACAAAGCTCATTGAGACACTTATAAGCACTCATGTTGCATAAAACTTGGTTTAGAGTCCTAAAAACGCGTTGTTAGATGTTTCATAAGTTCGTCAAACTTGTATAAAGCTCATTGAAACACTTATAAGCACTCATGTTGCATAAAACTTGGTTTAGAGTCCTAGCAACCACATTGTTAGACGTTTCATAAGTTCATCAAACTTGTACAAAGCTGATTGAGAAACTTATAAGCACTCATGTTGCATTAAACTTGGTTTAGAGTCCTAGAAACCGCGTTGTTAGATGTTTCATTAGTTCGTCAAACTTGTACAAAGCTCATTGAGACACTTATAAGCACTCATGTTGCATAAAACTTGTTTTAGAGTCCTAGAAACGCGTTGTTAGATGTTTCATAAGTTCGTCAAACTTGTACAAAGCTCATTGAAACACTTATAATCACTCATGTTGCATAAAACTTGGTTTAGAGTCCTAGCAACCACATTGTTAGACGTTTCATAAGTTCGTCAAATTTGTACAAAGCTCATTGAGACACTTATAAGCACTCATGTTGCATGAAACTTGGTTTAGAGTCCTAGAAACCGCGTTGTAAGATGTTTCATAAGTTCGTCAAACTAGTACAGAGCTCATTGAGACACTTATAAGTACTCTTGTTGCATGACACTTCGATTAGAATCTTAGAAACCGCGTTGTTAGATGTTTCATAAGTTCGTCAAACTTGTACAAAGCTCATTGAGACACTTATAAGCACTCATGTTGTATAAAACTTGGTTTAGAGTCCTAAAAACGCGTTGTTAGATGTTTCATAAGTTCGTCAAACTTGTATAAAGCTCATTGAAACACTTATAAGCACTCATGTTGCATAAAACTTGGTTTAGAGTCCTAGCAACCACATTGTTAGACGTTTCATAAGTTCGTCAAACTTGTACAAAGCTGATTGAGAAACTTATAAGCACTCATGTTGCATTAAACTTGGTTTAGAGTCCTAGAAACCGCGTTGTTAGATGTTTCATTAGTTCGTCAAACTTGTACAAAGCTCATTGAGACACTTATAAGCACTCATGTTGCATAAAACTTGTTTTAGAGTCCTAGAAACGCGTTGTTAGATGTTTCATAAGTTCGTCAAACTTGTACAGAGCTCATTGAAACACTAATAATCACTCATGTTGCATAAAACTTGGTTTAGAGCCCTAGCAACCACATTGTTAGACGTTTCATAAGTTCGTCAAATTTGTACAAAGCTCATTGAGACACTTATAAGCACTCATGTTGCATGAAACTTGGTTTAGAGTACTAGAAACCGCGTTGTAAGATGTTTCATAAGTTCGTCAAACTAGTACAAAGCTCATTGAGACACTTATAAGCACTCATGTTGCAGGAAACTTCATTTAGAGTCCTAGAAACCGCGTTGTTAGATGTTTCATAAGTTCGTCAAACTTGTACAAAGCTCATTGAGACACTTATAAGCACTCATGTTCCATGAAACTTAGTTTAGAGTCCTAGAAACCGCGTTGTTAGATGTTTCATAAGTTTGTTGAACTTGTACAAAGCTCATTGAGACACTTATAAGCACTCATGTTGCATGAAACTTGGTTTAGAGTCCTAGAAACCGCGTTGTTAGATGTTTCATAAGTTCGTCGAACTAGTACAAAGCTCATTGAGACACTTATAAGCACTCATGTTGCATGAAACTTGGTTTAGAGCCCTAGAAACGTGATGTGATCATAGAGCCGAAGCCGGGAACGGACATCGGCATCGACCACGACGGCTTCGACATCGGCATCGATCGCGTCGACACCGAACACAACGGCATCGACCACATCGACATCGGCATCGACCACATCGACATCGGCATCGACCACATCGACATCGGCATCGACCACCTCGACATCGACCATACCGGCGCCCGACCATCGCGGACCGAGGAATCAAAAGGAGCAATTACGCGATCCAAAGCTAGGGAGTTAGCCAAAAACATTCAAACCACGATGATGGAGGAGGATGAAGCAGCCAAGAGCTACTTCAACGTTTTCAGCACGACAATCCGATCAAGACCAAGCTATGAAAGCTAAGCGGACTAGGTGTCTCGCTTGGCACTCTTTTTCCCACCGGGTTTTAACGAGGCCAAGAAGAACACCACGTCGTCCCTTAGTGATCATAGTTTGAAGAGCGTAAGAGACGAGGCGCTTAACAGGGGTTGCGCCGCACAATGTGGCGCATTGTAAGATGTTTCACAAGTTAATCAACTAGTATAAAGCTCATTGAGACACTTATAAGCACTCATGTTGCATGACACTTCGTTTAGAGTCTTAGAAACCGCGTTGTTAGATGTTTCATAAGTTCGTCAAACTTGTACAAAGCTCATTGAGACATTTATAAGCACTCATGTTGCATAAAACTTGGTTTAGAGTCTTAGAAACGCGTTGTTAGATGTTTCATAAGTTCGTCAAACTTGTACAAAGCACATTGAGACACTTATAAGCACTCATGTTGTATAAAACTTGGTTTAGAGTCCTAGCAACCACATTGTTAGACTTTTCATAAGTTCGTCAAACTAGTACAAAGCTCATTGAGACACTTATAAGCACTCATGTTGCATGAAACTTAGTTTAGTTTCCTAGAAACGGCATTGTTAGATGTATCATTAATTCGTCAAACTTGTACAAAGCTCATTGTTGAAAGAAACTTGGTTTAGAGTCCTAGAAACCGCGTTGTTAGATGTTTCATTAGTTCGTCAAACTAGTACAAAGCTCATTGAGACACTTATAAGCACTCATGTTGCATGAAACTTAGTTTAGACTTCTAGAAACGGTATTGTTAGATGTTTCATAAGTTCGTCACACTTGTACAAAGCTCATTGAGACACTTATAAGCACTCATGTTGCATGAAACTTGGTTTAGAGTCCTAGAAACCGCGTTGTAAGATGTTTCATAAATTTGTCGAACAAGTACAAAGCTCATTGAGACACTTATAAGTACTCATGTTGCATGACACTTCGTTTAGAGTCTTAGAAACCGGGTTGTTAGATGTTTCATAAGTTCGTCAAACTTGTACAAAGCTCATCGAGACACTTATAAGCACTCATGTTGCATAAAACTTGGTTTAGAGTCCTAGAAACGCGTTGTTAGATGTTTCATAAGTTTGTCAAACTTGTACAAAGCTCATTGAAACACTTATAAGCACTCATGTTGCATAAAACTTGGTTTAGAGTCCTAGCAACCACATTGTTAGACGTTTCATAAGTTCGTCAAATTTGTACAAAGCTCATTGAGACACTTATAAGCACTCATGTTGCATGAAACTTGGTTTAGAGTACTAGAAACCGCGTTGTAAGATGTTTCATAAGTTCGTTAAACTAGTACAAAGCTCATTGAGAAACTTATAAGCACTCATGTTGCATGAAACTTCGTTTAGAGTCCTAGAAACCGCGTTGTTAGATGTTTCATAAGTTCGTCAAACTTGTACAAAGCTCATTGAGACACTTATAAGCACTCATGTTCCATGAAACTTAGTTTAGAGTCCTAGAAACCGCGTTGTTAGATGTTTCATAAGTTCGTTGAACTTGTACAAAGCTCATTGAGACACTTATAAGCACTCATATTGCATGAAACTTGGTTTAGAGTCCTATAAACCGCGTTGTTAGATGTTTCATAAGTTCGTCGAACTAGTACAAAGCTCATTGAGACACTTATAAGCACTCATGTTGCATGCCACTTCGTATAGTGTCTTAGAAACCGCTTTGTTAGATGTTTCATAAGTTCGTCAAACTTGTACAAAGCTCATTGAGACACTTATGAGCACTAATGTTGCATAAAACTTGGTTTAGAGTCCTAGAAACGCGTTGTTAGATGTTTCATAAGTTCGTCAAACCTCTACAAAGCTCATTGAGACACTTATAAGCACTCATGTTGCATAAAAATTGGTTTAGAGTCCTAGAAACCACATTGTTAGACGTTTCATAAGTTCGTCAAACTTGTACAAAGCTGATAGAGACAGTTATAAGCACTCATGTTGCATGAAACTTGGTTTAGAGTCCTAGAAACGAGTTGTTAGATGTTTCATTAGTTCGTCAAACTTGTACAAAGCTCATTGAGACACTTATAAGAACTCATGTTGAAAGAGTCCTAAAAACCGCATTGTAAGATGTTTCACAAGTTCATCAAACTAGTACAAAGCTCATTGAGACACTTATAAGCACTCATGTTGCATGACACTTCGTTTAGAGTCTTAGAAACCGCGTTGTTAGATGTTTCATAAGTTCGTCAAACTTGTACAAAGCTCATTGAGACATTTATAAGCACTCATGTTACATAAAACTTGGTATAGAGTCTTAGAAACGCGTTGTTAGATGTTTCATAAGTTCGTCAAACTTGTACAAAGCTCATTGAGACACTTATAAGCACTCATGTTGCATAAAACTTGGTTTAGAGTCCTAGCAACCACATTGTTAGACGTTTCATAAGTTCGTCAAACTAGTACAAAGCTCATTGAGACACTTATAAGCACTCATGTTGCATGAAACTTAGTTTAGTTTCCTAGAAACGGCATTGTTAGATGTATCATTAATTCGTCAAACTTGTACAAAGCTCATTGAGACACTTATAAGAACTCATGTTGAAAGAAACTTGGTTTAGAGTCCTAGAAACCGCGTTGTTAGATGTTTCATAAGTTCGTCAAACTAGTACAAAGCTCATTGAGGCACTTATAAGCACTCATGTTGCATGAAACTTAGTTTAGACTTCTAGAAACGGTATTGTTAGATGTTTCATAAGTTCGTCACACTTGTACAAAGCTCATTGAGACACTTATAAGCACTCATGTTGCATAAAACTTGGTTTAGAGTCCTAGAAACCGCGTTGTAAGATGTTTCATAAATTTGTCGAACAAGTACAAAGCTCATTGAGACACTTATAAGTACTCATTGTTGAAAAGAGACCAAGGCTTTGCCCGGACACACTCGTTCACCAAGGCAAAGACCTAGCTTGTGGTCAAAGGCAAAGGACCCAAGCTATCTCTTTTGTTACCGTTACAAGAGGACAAGAGAAACAAAGGAAGGATCTAGAAACCAAGTTACCGTTACACCAAAGAGCCGTTGGGCGTGTGGAGTTCACGCCGTCCGTACAAGTCACGGGTGGCTCTAAGGATGCGCGTCTAACCGAGGAGAAAGCGACGTTTGGCGCATTGAACCGAGGAAGATGTGGACGGTTTTGGCATCTTCACATGATGCTATTTTAAGATGCTATTCCTTATATATTTATCCTATGTTGTAACGACACAAACAATCTAATCTAATATCACATAATCTTTTCCGATTAATCTCTCTCTATTCTCTCTCTCTCTCTTGTTCTTGATGTTCTTCATGGAACTCAAGAACACAAATCTCTAAACTCATATAATCTTCTTAAAACTAACATGGTATCGAGCAACCTTGCTGCGGAACCTAATCGCTTCCGCTAAATCTACTCTCAGTTACTCTCGGCTACTCTCGGTACCGACGATTCTCGGTACTCTCGACAAACCTCGATACGGTTACTGTGCACTCTCGATACGGTTACTGTAGACTCTCGACAAGCCTCGACAAACTCTCAAACCTCGACAAACTCTCGACAAACTCTCGACAAGGTTTTCTCGACAAAGTTTTCTCGGCAAGAGTCTTGTTTTCCCGGCCACTTTTCTCGACTACTCTCGACAAGATCTTTTCTCGATACCGACCAGTCTCGATACCGACAAGCCTCGATACCGACAAATCCCGACACCGACCATTCTCGATACTCTCGGTTTCAAATTTCTCGGTTCAAATTTCTAGATCTGAAATTTCAAAAACGAGTTATTTCAAACCTCATTCAACACAACCATGGAAGACAAAGAATCCAAGAAGGCACTTTGTCCGGTTACTCTCAAAGGCATCAACTACCTTCTATGGGCAAGAACCATGAAGATAGCCCTTTGTGGCCGCGGCTATTGGAACCATATACTCACTCGGCAAGACGCTCCTATTGAGTTCAACAACGAACTCACAACCGACGATGAGAAGTGGTTCCAACTAGACCAAAAGGTACTTGGAATCATCCAAGGATCCCTTGAGCCGTCCATCTTGGAGGCTTACTCCTATTGCGAAAACGCCAAGGAGCTATGGGACACTCTCCAAACCGTCTACGGCAACATCTCAAACCTTAGCCGAGTTTATGAAGTCAAGAAGGCCATTAGTGACCTAAACCAAGAAGACACCGAGTTCACTAAACACTTTGGGAAGTTTAGGTCACTTTGGGCAGAGTTAGAAATGCTTCGCCCAAGCACCGTGGATCCTAAAGTGTTAAACGAACGAAGAGAGCAAGACAAAGTCTTTGGCTTGCTTCTTACCCTCAACGGCAGCTACAAGGAGATCACCAAGCATCTTCTCCGAGCCGATACTCTACCAAACCTTGAAGAAGTGTGTGCACAACTCCAAAGAGAACAAGGTTCCATCGAGCTCTTTGATGGCAAGAAGGAACTTGTGACCGCGAACAAGGTGGCGTTTAAACCGTCTTCCAAGACATATGAAGAAAGGAGAGCCTTGACATGTGAGCATTGCAAGAAGAAAGGCCACAACAAGGAGAAGTGTTGGATCCTACACCCTAGTCTCAAGCCGGCCAAGTTCAAGGACGCCAAGGCCAATTACTCTCACGATGACTCGGCTAGCATACCAAGTACAAGCGGACCAAACCATGGCAAGGAAGAGGAGTCTTCGGCCATTGTCCCATACATGGACGAGTTCGTGAGGAAGTCGGACCTTGACGCACTCATCAAAGCCCTTAAGGGCTCCGGTATTTCACCCTATTACTCTCTTAGTGCTCAAAACATAGACATTAAACCATATAAGCCTATTATTGTTGATTCGGGTGCTTCTCATCATATGATTAGTAACTTGGATTTAATTAGTAATGTTAAACCGGCTTTAGGTAATGTCATTATTGCAAATGGGAGTGAAATTCCTATAGAAGGGTTAGGAAATCTTAAGTTGTTTGATAGTGATTCTCAAGCTCTTTACATGCCTAGTTTCACTTCCAATCTTATATCCGTTAAACGCATTGCTTGTGATTTGAATTGCAAGGTTATTTTCAGTCCTAATGATGTGATTTTTCAGGATATTAAGAGTGAGAAGGTCATTGGAAAAGGGGTCACAAGAGGGGACCTTTATGTTCTTGAAGAATTTGATTTCAAAAACTCTATCTCTACTTCTACTTCTCTTTGTCATGTTTTTAAATCGGTTATAGCCGAAGTTAACAATGTTATTTGGCATTTTAGACTTGGTCATCCTCATTTGAATGCTTTAAAAACTATTTTCCCTAATGTTGTTTTTGATCATCAAACTTGTGAGGCTTGCATTTTAGGCAAACATTGTAGAACCGTATTTTCAAAATCCAAAATGTGTTACAAACCTTTTGAATTGATTCATTCGGATGTTTGGTCCTCCCCTTGCAAATCTAGGGATAATCAAGCTTATTTTGTCACATTTATAGATGAAAGCTCTAAATACACTTGGGTTACACTTTTACAAACTAAAGATAGGGTATTAGAGGCTTTTAAAAACTTTCAAAACTATGTGACTAACCATTACAATGCTAAGATTAAAACCTTTAGGTCGGATAATGGGGGGAGTACACAAGCCGAGCATTCAAAGAACACATAGCCAACCATGGGATTCTTCACCAAACCACATGTCCATATACACCGCAACAAAACGGTGTGGCCGAGAGGAAGAATAGGCATCTCATGGAGGTCACACGGTCAATGATGTTCCACATGAACATCCCAAAACGGTTTTGGTCGGATGGTGTTTTAACCGCGTGTTATCTCATCAACCGAACCCCTACTCAAATCTTAAACAACCAATCTCCCTTTCAAGTTTTGAATAAAAGTAAGCCTATTCTTAACCATCTAAGAGTTTTTGGTTGTGTGTGTTTTGTTTTTGTGCCTAGTGAACAAAGGAACAAACTTGAAGCAAAGAGCATCAAGGCCATGTTCATAGGCTACTCCAACACACAAAAAGGATACAAATGTTATGTACCCGAGACAAGAAGGGTCATAGTCTCAAGAGACGTCAAGTTCCTTGAAGGCAAAAGCTTCTATGAAGACAAGAATTGGGATAGTGTGAAGGACTTACCCGAGAAAGTCACGGATAGAGCCACAAGCCTAAGGAACCTAATGAAGAATCTTGGCATGAACTTTGAAGAAGAGCCAAGCCAAGACATACCAAATCAACAACCCACTCCTCTTGATCATGAGGGGGAGAACATAAATGAGCAAGCCAACTCCGAACCTCAAGAGTCTAATGAGTCCGGGGGAGAATCAAATGCTCACCAACAAACTACACCACAAGAAGACCAAGGACATGCTCAAGATGATCATGATCAAGAAGTGGGTCAAGGAGGAAGTGTACCACCGGAGCCGACTAGTATTCAAACGGAGCCGACTCTAAGGAGAAGCACTAGGGTAAAGAAGCATCCATCTAATTGGGTAAACACAAGGGTCTACTACAATAGCAAGGCGGTGGCCCATCCTACTCAAGCAACATGCTCTCTTGCTAGAATTCCCAAGGAACACCGAGCCTTCCTTACCGCCATGGATCAACATGTGATACCAAGGACATATGAAGAAGCAATGAAGGAAGAAGTGTGGATCAATGCGGTTAGAGCCGAGAACAAGGCAATGGAAGACAATGAAACCTTCTATGAAATTGATCTTCCCAAGGGCAAGAAGACTGTGAGCTCTAGATACGTGTTCACCATCAAGTACCTAAGCAATGGGGATATTGAAAGGTACAAGGCAAGACTTGTGGCAAGAGGCTTCACCCAAACCTATGGAGAGGATTACTTGGATACCTTTGCACCGGTTGCCAAACTTCACACGGTTAGGGTCATTCTATCCTTGGCTACTAACTTGTCTTGGGATCTCTTTCAAATGGATGTGAAGAACGCCTTCCTACAAGGAGAGCTTGAGGAAGAGGTATACATGACTCCACCACCCGGAGTAGAAATTACCCCCGGGAAAGTCTTAAGATTAAGAAAGGCTATCTACGGTCTCAAGCAATCACCAAGAGCTTGGTACCACAAGCTTAGCTCAACATTGATGGCAAGAGGATTCAAGAGATCACAAGCCGAGCACACACTCTTCACACTACAAAACCAAGAAGGTATAGTAGTAGTACTTGTATACGTAGATGACATCATCATCTCCGGAAACAACAAGGGAGGTATTCTAGAAACCAAGTCTTTTCTTAAGTCTAAATTTGATATCAAAGATCTCGGTTTGCTTAAGTACTTCCTTGGGATTGAAGTTTGTAGATCAAAGGAAGGTCTATTTCTCTCCCAAAGGAAGTACACCCATGATGTTTTAAGTGTTGTCAATATGGCAGGTACCAAGGTGGCCAAGACACCCCTTGAAGACGGCTACAAGACCATTCAAGAGGGTAGTGAAGACGATCAACCATACAAAGATCCGATGCTATATAGACGGCTAGTGGGAAAGCTCATCTACCTTACCATCACTAGGCCGGATCTATGCTTTGCCGTGAATCAAGTCTCCCAACATATGCAAAGACCGAAGCAACATCATTGGAACATGATCATGAGGATCTTGGGATACCTTAAGGGAACTTCAAGCTTGGGTATATGGATGGGTTGCAACAAAAGCACGGAGGTTGTTGGGTATTGTGACGCGGACTATGCCGGGAACCTAGAAGACAGGCGGTCAACCACCGGGTATTGCACCTTCATTGGAGGCAACCTTGTCACATGGAAGACAAAGAAGCAAAAGATAGTGTCTTGCTCAACCGCCGAAGCCGAGTATAGAGCCATGAGGAAGCTAACTCAAGAACTCATGTGGCTAAAGAACTTGCTAGGGGATTTGGGTTTCAAGATTGAAGCACCAATGACTATGCATTGTGACAACCAAGCGGCCATCCACATAGCAACCAACTCGGTCTTCCATGAACGGACCAAGCACATAGAGGTGGATTGTCACAAGGTTAGAGAGCAAATGGTCAAAGGGACCATCTTACCTTGCTACACCAAAAGTGAAGATCAACTCGCGGACATCTTCACCAAATCAGCAAGCTTGAAGGTTTGTGAGTCCATCCTACCAAGACTAGGACTCACACGGGCTACCAAAGCCTAAGTCTCCAACCGCATAAGCTTGCACTCTTTTCCCTTAGGTGAGTTTTATCCCAAGTGGTTTTCTCACCAAGGTTTTAACGAGGCAAGGTTATGCGGGTTCCAAGCTTAGCCATTGCATTAGGCTAAGCTTGCGGGGGAGTGTTGAAAAGAGACCAAGGCTTTGCCCGGACACACTCGTTCACCAAGGCAAAGACCTAGCTTGTGGTCAAAGGCAAAGGACCCAAGCTATCTCTTTTGTTACCGTTACAAGAGGACAAGAGAAACAAAGGAAGGATCTAGAAACCAAGTTACCGTTACACCAAAGAGCCGTTGGGCGTGTGGAGTTCACGCCGTCCGTACAAGTCACGGGTGGCTCTAAGGATGCGCGTCTAACCGAGGAGAAAGCGACGTTTGGCGCATTGAACCGAGGAAGATGTGGACGGTTTTGGCATCTTCACATGATGCTATTTTAAGATGCTATTCCTTATATATTTATCCTATGTTGTAACGACACAAACAATCTAATCTAATATCACATAATCTTTTCCGATTAATCTCTCTCTATTCTCTCTCTCTCTCTTGTTCTTGATGTTCTTCATGGAACTCAAGAACACAAATCTCTAAACTCATATAATCTTCTTAAAACTAACACTCATGTTGCATGACACTTCGTTTAGAGTCTTAGAAACCGGGTTGTTAGATGTTTCATAAGTTCGTCAAACTTGTACAAAGCTCATTGAGACACTTATAAGCACTCATGTTGCATAAAACTTGGTTTAGAGTCCTAGAAACGCGTTGTTAGATGTTTCATAAGTTTGTCAAACTTGTACAAAGCTCATTGAAACACTTATAAGCACTCATGTTGCATAAAACTTGGTTTAGAGTCCTAGCAACCACATTGTTAGACGTTTCATAAGTTCGTCAAATTTGTACAAAGCTCATTGAGACACTTATAAGCACTCATGTTGCATGAAACTTGGTTTAGAGTACTAGAAACCGCGTTGTAAGATGTTTCATAAGTTCGTTAAACTAGTACAAAGCTCATTGAGAAACTTATAAGCACTCATGTTGCATGAAACTTCGTTTAGAGTCCTAGAAACCGCGTTGTTAGATGTTTCATAAGTTTGTCAAACTTGTACAAAGCTCATTGAGACACTTATAAGCACTCATGTTTCATGAAACTTAGTTTAGAGTCCTAGAAACCGCGTTGTTAGATGTTTCATAAGTTCGTTGAACTTGTACAAAGCTCATTGAGACACTTATAAGCACTCATATTGCATGAAACTTGGTTTAGAGTCCTATAAACCGCGTTGTTAGATGTTTCATAAGTTCGTCGAACTAGTAAAAAGCTCATTGAGACACTTATAAGCACTCATGTTGCATGAAACTTGGTTTAGAACCCTAGAAACGAGTTGTTAGATGTTTCTTAAGTTCGTCAAACTTATACAAAGCTCATTGAGACACTTATAAGCACTCATGTTGCATGAAACTTGGGTTAGAGTCCTAGAAACGAGTTGTTAGTTGTTTCATAAGTTCGTCAAACTAGTACAAAGCTCATTGAGACACTTATAAGCACTCATGTTGCATGCCACTTCGTATAGTGTCTTAGAAACCGCTTTGTTAGATGTTTCATAAGTTCGTCAAACTTGTACAAAGCTCATTGAGACACTTATAAGCACTAATGTTGCATAAAACTTGGTCTAGAGTCCTAGAAACGCGTTGTTAGATGTTTCATAAGTTCTTCAAACTTCTACAAAGCTCATTGAGACACTTATAAGCACTCATGTTGCATAAAAAATTGTTTAGAGTCCTAGAAACCACATTGTTAGACGTTTCATAAGTTCGTCAAACTTGTACAAAGCTGATAGAGACAGTTATAAGCACTCATGTTGCATGAAACTTGGTTTAGAGTCCTAGAAACGAGTTGTTAGATGTTTCATTAGTTCGTCAAACTTGTACAAAGCTCATTGAGACACTTATAAGAACTCATGTTGAAAGAGTCCTAAAAACCGCATTGTAAGATGTTTCACAAGTTCATCAAACTAGTACAAAGCTTATTGAGACACTTATAAGCACTCATGTTGCATGACACTTCGTTTAGAGTCTTAGAAACCGCGTTGTTAGATGTTTCATAAGTTCATCAAACTTGTACAAAGCTCATTGAGACATTTATAAGCACTCATGTTACATAAAACTTGGTTTAGAGTCTTAGAAACATGTTGTTAGTTGTTTCATATGTTCGTCAAACTTGTACAAAGCTCATTGAGACACTTATAAGCACTCATGTTGCATAAAACTTGGTTTAGAGTCCTAGCAACCACATTGTTAGACGTTTCATAAGTTCGTCAAACTAGTACAAAGCTCATTGAGACACTTATAAGCACTCATGTTGCATGAAACTTAGTTTTGTTTCCTAGAAACGGCATTGTTAGATGTATCATTAATTCGTCAAACTTGTACAAAGCTCATTGAGACACTTATAAGAACTCATGTTGCATGAAACTTAGTTTAGACTTCTAGAAACGGTATTGTTAGATGTTTCATAAGTTCGTCACACTTGTACAAAGCTCATTGAGACACTTATAAGGACTCATGTTGCATGAAACTTGGTTTAGAGTCCTAGAAACCGCGTTGTAAGATGTTTCATAAATTTGTCGAACAAGTACAAAGCTCATTAAGACACTTATAAGTACTCATCTTGCATGAAACTTCGTTTAGAGTCTTAGAAACCGGGTTGTTAGATGTTTCATAAGTTCGTCAAACTTGTACAAAGCTCATTGACACACTTATAAGCACTCATGTTGCATAAAACTTGGTTTAGAGTCCTAGAAACGCGTTGTTAGATGTTTCATAAGTTTGTCAAACTTGTACAAAGCTCATTGAAACACTTATAAGCACTCATGTTGCATAAAACTTGGTTTAGAGTCCTAGCAACCACATTGTTAGACGTTTCATAAGTTCGTCAAATTTGTACAAAGCTCATTGAGACACTTATAAGCACTCATGTTGCATGAAACTTGATTTAGAGTACTAGAAACCGCGTTGTAAGATGCTTCATAAGTTCGTTAAACTAGTACAAAGCTCATTGAGAAACTTATAAGCACTCATGTTGCATGAAACTTCGTTTAGAGTCCTAGAAACCGCGTTGTTAGATGTTTCATAAGTTCGTCAAACTTGTACAAAGCTCATTGAGACACTTATAAGCACTCATGTTCCATGAAACTTAGTTTAGAGTCCTAGAAACCGCATTGTTAGATGTTTCATAAGTTCGTTGAACTTGTACAAAGCTCATTGAGACACTTATAAGCACTCATATTGCATGAAACTTGGTTTAGAGTCCTATAAACCGCGTTGTTAGATGTTTCATAAGTTCGTCGAACTAGTACAAAGCTCATTGAGACACTTATAAGCACTCATGTTGCATGAACCTTGGTTTAGAACCCTAGAAACGAGTTGTTAGATGTTTCTTAAGTTCGTCAAACTTATACAAAGCTCATTGAGACACTTATAAGCACTCATGTTGCATGAAACTTGGGTTAGAGTCCTAGAAACGAGTTGTTAGTTGTTTCATAAGTTCGTCAAACTAGTACAAAGCTCATTGAGACACTTATAAGCACTCATGTTGCATGCCACTACGTATAGTGTCTTAGAAACCGCTTTGTTAGATGTTTCATAAGTTCGTCAAACTTGTACAAAGCTCATTGAGACACTTATAAGCACTAATGTTGCATAAAACTTGGTTTAGAGTCCTAGAAACGCGTTGTTAGATGTTTCATAAGTTCGTCAAACTTCTACAAAGCTCATTGAGACACTTATAAGCACTCATGTTGCATAAAAATTGGTTTAGAGTCCTAGAAACCACATTGTTAGACGTTTCATAAGTTCGTCAAACTTGTACAAAGCTGATAGAGACAGTTATAAGCACTCATGTTGCATGAAACTTGGTTTAGAGTCCTAGAAACGAGTTGTTAGATGTTTCATTAGTTCGTCAAACTTGTACAAAGCTCATTGAGACACTTATAAGAACTCATGTTGAAAGAGTCCTAAAAACCGCATTGTAAGATGTTTCACAAGTTCATCAAACTAGTACAAAGCTTATTGAGACACTTATAAGCACTCATGTTGCATGACACTTCGTTTAGAGTCTTAGAAACCGCGTTGTTAGATGTTTCATAAGTTCGTCAAACTTGTACAAAGCTCATTGAGACATTTATAAGCACTCATGTTACATAAAACTTGGTTTAGAGTCTTAGAAACATGTTGTTAGTTGTTTCATATGTTCGTCAAACTTGTACAAAGCTCATTGAGACACTTATAAGCACTCATGTTGCATAAAACTTGGTTTAGAGTCCTAGAAACGCGTTGTTAGATGTTTCATAAGTTTGTCAAACTTGTACAAAGCTCATTGAAACACTTATAAGCACTCATGTTGCATAAAACTTGGTTTAGAGTCCTAGCAACCACATTGTTAGACGTTTCATAAGTTCGTCAAATTTGTACAAAGCTCATTGAGACACTTATAAGCACTCATGTTTCATGAAACTTGGTTTAGAGTACTAGAAACCGCGTTGTAAGATGTTTCATAAGTTCGTTAAACTAGTACAAAGCTCATTGAGAAACTTATAAGCACTCATGTTGCATGAAACTTCGTTTAGAGTCCTAGAAACCGCGTTGTTAGATGTTTCATAAGTTCGTCAAACTTGTACAAAGCTCATTGAGACACTTATAAGCACTCATGTTTCATGAAACTTAGTTTAGAGTCCTAGAAACCGCGTTGTTAGATGTTTCATAAGTTCGTTGAACTTGTACAAAGCTCATTGAGACACTTATAAGCACTCATATTGCATGAAACTTGGTTTAGAGTCCTATAAACCGCGTTGTTAGATGTTTCATAAGTTCGTCGAACTAGTACAAAGCTCATTGAGACACTTATAAGCACTCATGTTGCATGAAACTTGGTTTAGAACCCTAGAAACGAGTTGTTAGATGTTTCTTAAGTTCGTCAAACTTATACAAAGCTCATTGAGACACTTATAAGCACTCATGTTGCATGAAACTTGGGTTAGAGTCCTAGAAACGAGTTGTTAGTTGTTTCATAAGTTCGTCAAACTAGTACAAAGCTCATTGAGACACTTATAAGCACTCATGTTGCATGCCACTTCGTATAGTGTCTTAGAAACCGCTTTGTTAGATGTTTCATAAGTTCGTCAAACTTGTACAAAGCTCATTGAGACACTTATAAGCACTAATGTTGCATAAAACTTGGTTTAGAGTCCTAGAAACGCGTTGTTAGATGTTTCATAAGTTCTTCAAACTTCTACAAAGCTCATTGAGACACTTATAAGCACTCATGTTGCATAAAAATGGTTTAGAGTCCTAGAAACCACATTGTTAGACGTTTCATAAGTTCGTCAAACTTGTACAAAGCTGATAGAGACAGTTATAAGCACTCATGTTGCATGAAACTTGGTTTAGAGTCCAAGAAACGAGTTGTTAGATGTTTCATTAGTTCGTCAAACTTGTACAAAGCTCATTGAGACACTTATAAGAACTCATGTTGAAAGAGTCCTAAAAACCGCATTGTAAGATGTTTCACAAGTTCATCAAACTAGTACAAAGCTTATTGAGACACTTATAAGCACTCATGTTGCATGACACTTTGTTTAGAGTCTTAGAAACCGCGTTGTTAGATGTTTCATAAGTTCGTCAAACTTGTACAAAGCTCATTGAGACATTTATAAGCACTCATGTTACATAAAACTTGGTTTAGAGTCTTAGAAACATGTTGTTAGTTGTTTCATATGTTCGTCAAACTTGTACAAAGCTCATTGAGACACTTATAAGCACTCATGTTGCATAAAACTTGGTTTAGAGTCCTAGCAACCACATTGTTAGACGTTTCATAAGTTCGTCAAACTAGTACAAAGCTCATTGAGACACTTATAAGCACTCATGTTGCATGAAACTTAGTTTAGTTTCCTAGAAACGGCATTGTTAGATGTATCATTAATTCGTCAAACTTGTACAAAGCTCATTGAGACACTTATAAGAACTCCTGTTGCATGAAACTTAGTTTAGACTTCTAGAAACGGTATTGTTAGATGTTTCATAAGTTCGTCACACTTGTACAAAGCTCATTGAGACACTTTTAAGGACTCATGTTGCATGAAACTTGGTTTAGAGTCCTAGAAACCGCGTTGTAAGATGTTTCATAAATTTGTCGAACAAGTACAAAGCTCATTAAGACACTTATAAGTACTCATCTTGCATGAAACTTCGTTTAGAGTCTTAGAAACCGGGTTGTTAGATGTTTCATAAGTTCGTCAAACTTGTACAAAGCTCATTGACACACTTATAAGCACTCATGTTGCATAAAACTTGGTTTAGAGTCCTAGAAACGCGTTGTTAGATGTTTCATAAGTTTGTCAAACTTGTACAAAGCTCATTGAAACACTTATAAGCACTCATGTTGCATAAAACTTGGTTTAGAGTCCTAGCAACCACATTGTTAGACGTTTCATAAGTTCGTCAAATTTGTACAAAGCTCATTGAGACACTTATAAGCACTCATGTTGCATGAAACTTGGTTTAGAGTACTAGAAACCGCGTTGTAAGATGCTTCATAAGTTCGTTAAACTAGTACAAAACTCATTGAGAAACTTATAAGCACTCATGTTGCATGAAACTTCGTTTAGAGTCCTAGAAACCGCGTTGTTAGATGTTTCATAAGTTCGTCAAACTTGTACAAAGCTCATTGAGACACTTATAAGCACTCATGTTCCATGAAACTTAGTTTAGAGTCCTAGAAACCGCATTGTTAGATGTTTCATAAGTTCGTTGAACTTGTACAAAGCTCATTGAGACACTTATAAGCACTCATATTGCATGAAACTTGGTTTAGAGTCCTATAAACCGCGTTGTTAGATGTTTCATAAGTTCGTCGAACTAGTACAAAGCTCATTGAGACACTTATAAGCACTCATGTTGCATGAACCTTGGTTTAGAACCCTAGAAACGAGTTGTTAGATGTTTCTTAAGTTCGTCAAACTTATACAAAGCTCATTGAGACACTTATAAGCACTCATGTTGCATGAAACTTGGGTTAGAGTCCTAGAAACGAGTTGTTAGTTGTTTCATAAGTTCGTCAAACTAGTACAAAGCTCATTGAGACACTTATAAGCACTCATGTTGCATGCCACTACGTATAGTGTCTTAGAAACCGCTTTGTTAGATGTTTCATAAGTTCGTCAAACTTGTACAAAGCTCATTGAGACACTTATAAGCACTAATGTTGCATAAAACTTGGTTTAGAGTCCTAGAAACGCGTTGTTAGATGTTTCATAAGTTCTTCAAACTTCTACAAAGCTCATTGAGACACTTATAAGCACTCATGTTGCATAAAAAATGGTTTAGAGTCCTAGAAACCACATTGTTAGACGTTTCATAAGTTCGTCAAACTTGTACAAAGCTGATAGAGACAATTATAAGCACTCATGTTGCATGAAACTTGGTTTAGAGTCCTAGAAACGAGTTGTTAGATGTTTCATTAGTTCGTCAAACTTGTACAAAGCTCATTGAGACACTTATAAGAACTCATGTTGAAAGAGTCCTAAAAACCGCATTGTAAGATGTTTCACAAGTTCATCAAACTAGTACAAAGCTTATTGAGACACTTATAAGCACTCATGTTGCATGACACTTTGTTTAGAGTCTTAGAAACCGCGTTGTTAGATGTTTCATAAGTTCGTCAAACTTGTACAAAGCTCATTGAGACATTTATAAGCACTCATGTTACATAAAACTTGGTTTAGAGTCTTAGAAACATGTTGTTAGTTGTTTCATATGTTCGTCAAACTTGTACAAAGCTCATTGAGACACTTATAAGCACTCATGTTGCATAAAACTTGGTTTAGAGTCCTAGCAACCACATTGTTAGACGTTTCATAAGTTCGTCAAACTAGTACAAAGCTCATTGAGACACTTATAAGCACTCATGTTGCATGAAACTTAGTTTAGTTTCCTAGAAACGGCATTGTTAGATGTATCATTAATTCGTCAAACTTGTACAAAGCTCATTGAGACACTTATAAGAACTCATGTTGCATGAAACTTAGTTTAGACTTCTAGAAACGGTATTGTTAGATGTTTCATAAGTTCGTCACACTTGTACAAAGCTCATTGAGACACTTATAAGGACTCATGTTGCATGAAACTTGGTTTAGAGTCCTAGAAACCGCGTTGTAAGATGTTTCATAAATTTGTCGAACAAGTACAAAGCTCATTAAGACACTTATAAGTACTCATCTTGCATGAAACTTCGTTTAGAGTCTTAGAAACCGGGTTGTTAGATGTTTCATAAGTTCGTCAAACTTGTACAAAGCTCATTGACACACTTATAAGCACTCATGTTGCATAAAACTTGGTTTAGAGTCCTAGAAACGCGTTGTTAGATGTTTCATAAGTTTGTCAAACTTGTACAAAGCTCATTGAAACACTTATAAGCACTCATGTTGCATAAAACTTGGTTTAGAGTCCTAGCAACCACATTGTTAGACGTTTCATAAGTTCGTCAAATTTGTACAAAGCTCATTGAGACACTTATAAGCACTCATGTTGCATGAAACTTGGTTTAGAGTACTAGAAACCGCGTTGTAAGATGCTTCATAAGTTCGTTAAACTAGTACAAAGCTCATTGAGAAACTTATAAGCACTCATGTTGCATGAAACTTCGTTTAGAGTCCTAGAAACCGCGTTGTTAGATGTTTCATAAGTTCGTCAAACTTGTACAAAGCTCATTGAGACACTTATAAGCACTCATGTTCCATGAAACTTAGTTTAGAGTCCTAGAAACCGCATTGTTAGATGTTTCATAAGTTCGTTGAACTTGTACAAAGCTCATTGAGACACTTATAAGCACTCATATTGCATGAAACTTGGTTTAGAGTCCTATAAACCGCGTTGTTAGATGTTTCATAAGTTCGTCGAACTAGTACAAAGCTCATTGAGACACTTATAAGCACTCATGTTGCATGAACCTTGGTTTAGAACCCTAGAAACGAGTTGTTAGATGTTTCTTAAGTTCGTCAAACTTATACAAAGCTCATTGAGACACTTATAAGCACTCATGTTGCATGAAACTTGGGTTAGAGTCCTAGAAACGAGTTGTTAGTTGTTTCATAAGTTCGTCAAACTAGTACAAAGCTCATTGAGACACTTATAAGCACTCATGTTGCATGCCACTACGTATAGTGTCTTAGAAACCGCTTTGTTAGATGTTTCATAAGTTCGTCAAACTTGTACAAAGCTCATTGAGACACTTATAAGCACTAATGTTGCATAAAACTTGGTTTAGAGTCCTAGAAACGCGTTGTTAGATGTTTCATAAGTTCGTCAAACTTCTACAAAGCTCATTGAGACACTTATAAGCACTCATGTTGCATAAAAATTGGTTTAGAGTCCTAGAAACCACATTGTTAGACGTTTCATAAGTTCGTCAAACTTGTACAAAGCTGATAGAGACAGGTTATAAGCACTCATGCTGCATGAAACTTGGTTTAGAGTCCTAGAAACGAGTTGTTAGATGTTTCATTAGTTCGTCAAACTTGTACAAAGCTCATTGAGACACTTATAAGAGCTCATGTTGAAAGAGTCCTAAAAACCGCATTGTAAGATGTTTCACAAGTTCATCAAACTAGTACAAAGCTTATTGAGACACTTATAAGCACTCATGTTGCATGACACTTCGTTTAGAGTCTTAGAAACCGCGTTGTTAGATGTTTCATAAGTTCGTCAAACTTGTACAAAGCTCATTGAGACATTTATAAGCACTCATGTTACATAAAACTTGGTTTAGAGTCTTAGAAACATGTTGTTAGTTGTTTCATATGTTCGTCAAACTTGTACAAAGCTCATTGAGACACTTATAAGCACTCATGTTGCATAAAACTTGGTTTAGAGTCCTAGCAACCACATTGTTAGACGTTTCATAAGTTCGTCAAACTAGTACAAAGCTCATTGAGACACTTATAAGCACTCATGTTGCATGAAACTTAGTTTAGTTTCCTAGAAACGGCATTGTTAGATGTATCATTAATTCGTCAAACTTGTACAAAGCTCATTGAGACACTTATAAGAACTCATGTTGCATGAAACTTAGTTTAGACTTCTAGAAACGGTATTGTTAGATGTTTCATAAGTTCGTCACACTTGTACAAAGCTCATTGAGACACTTATAAGGACTCATGTTGCATGAAACTTGGTTTAGAGTCCTAGAAACCGCGTTGTAAGATGTTTCATAAATTTGTCGAACAAGTACAAAGCTCATTAAGACACTTATAAGTACTCATCTTGCATGAAACTTCATTTAGAGTCTTAGAAACCGGGTTGTTAGATGTTTCATAAGTTCGTCAAACTTGTACAAAGCTCATTGAGACACTTATAAGCACTCATGTTGCATAAAACTTGGTTTTGAGTCCTAGAAACGCGTTGTTAGATGTTTCATAAGTTTGTCAAACTTGTACAAAGCTCATTGAAACACTTATAAGCACTCATGTTGCATAAAACTTGGTTTAGAGTCCTAGCAACCACATTGTTAGACGTTTCATAAGTTCGTCAAATTTGTACAAAGCTCATTGAGACACTTATAAGCACTCATGTTGCATGAAACTTGGTTTAGAGTACTAGAAACCGCGTTGTAAGATGCTTCATAAGTTCGTTAAACTA
This sequence comes from Cochlearia excelsa, assembly GCA_963556525.1. Classification (NCBI taxonomy): domain Eukaryota; kingdom Viridiplantae; phylum Streptophyta; class Magnoliopsida; order Brassicales; family Brassicaceae; genus Cochlearia; species Cochlearia excelsa. Next base: position 27,311,754 of record OY748327.1, on the reverse strand, counting down.
GTACAAAGCTCATTGAGAAACTTATAAGCACTCATGTTGCATGAAACTTCGTTTAGAGTCCTAGAAACCGCGTTGTTAGATGTTTCATAAGTTCGTCAAACTTGTACAAAGCTCATTGAGACACTTATAAGCACTCATGTTCCATGAAACTTAGTTTAGAGTCCTAGAAACCGCATTGTTAGATGTTTCATAAGTTCGTTGAAGTTGTACAAAGCTCATTGAGACACTTATAAGCACTCATATTGCATGAAACTTGGTTTAGAGTCCTATAAACCGCGTTGTTAGATGTTTCATAAGTTCGTCGAACTAGTACAAAGCTCATTGAGACACTTATAAGCACTCATGTTGCATGAACCTTGGTTTAGAACCCTAGAAACGAGTTGTTAGATGTTTCTTAAGTTCGTCAAACTTATACAAAGCTCATTGAGACACTTATAAGCACTCATGTTGCATGAAACTTGGGTTAGAGTCCTAGAAACGAGTTGTTAGTTGTTTCATAAGTTCGTCAAACTAGTACAAAGCTCATTGAGACACTTATAAGCACTCATGTTGCATGCCACTACGTATAGTGTCTTAGAAACGCGTTGTTAGATGTTTCATAAGTTCGTCAAACTTCTACAAAGCTCATTGAGACACTTATAAGCACTCATGTTGCATAAAAATTGGTTTAGAGTCCTAGAAACCACATTGTTAGACGTTTCATAAGTTCGTCAAACTTGTACAAAGCTGATAGAGACAGTTATAAGCACTCATGTTGCATGAAACTTGGTTTAGAGTCCTAGAAACGAGTTGTTAGATGTTTCATTAGTTCGTCAAACTTGTACAAAGCTCATTGAGACACTTATAAGAACTCATGTTGAAAGAGACCTAAAAACCGCATTGTAAGATGTTTCACAAGTTCATCAAACTAGTACAAAGCTCATTGAGACACTTATAAGCACTCATGTTGCATGACACTTCGTTTAGAGTCTTAGAAACCGCGTTGTTAGATGTTTCATAAGTTCGTCAAACTTGTACAAAGCTCATTGAGACATTTATAAGCAATCATGTTACATAAAACTTGGTTTAGAGTCTTAGAAACACGTTGTTAGTTGTTTCATATGTTCGTCAAACTTGTACAAAGCTCATTGAGACACTTATAAGCACTCATGTTGCATAAAACTTGGTTTAGAGTCCTAGCAACCACATTGTTAGACGTTTCATAAGTTCGTCAAACTAGTACAAAGCTCATTGAGACACTTATAAGCACTCATGTTGCATGAAACTTAGTTTAGAGTCCTAGAAACGGCATTGTTAGATGTTTCATAAGTTCGTCGAACTTGTACAAAGTTCATTGAGACACTTATAAGCACTCATGTTACATGAAACTTGGTTTAGTGTCCTAGAAATGCCTTGTTAGATGTATCATTAATTCGTCAAACTTGTGCAAAGCTCATTGAGACACTTATAAGAACTCATGTTGAAAGAAACTTGGTTTAGAGTCCTAGAAACCGCGTTGTTAGATGTTTCATAAGTTCGTCAAACTAGTACAAAGCTCATTGAGACACTTATAAGCACTCATGTTGCATGAAACTAAGTTTAGAGTCTTAGAAACCGCGTTGTTAGATGTTTCATAAGTTCGTCACACTTGTACAAAGCTCATTGAAACACTTATAAGCAATCATGTTGCATGAAACTTGGTTTAGAGTCCTAGAAACCGCGTTGTAAGATGTTTCACAAGTTCATCAACTAGTACAAAGCTCATTGAGACACTTATAAGCACTCATGTTGCATGACACTTCGTTTAAAGTCTTAGAAACCGCGTTGTTAGATGTTTCATAAGTTCGTCAAACTTGTACAAAGCTCATTGAGACATTTATAAGCACTCATGTTGAATAAAACTTGGTTTAGAGTCTTAGAAACGCGTTGTTAGATGTTTCATAAGTTCGTCAAACTTGTACAAAGCTCATTGAGACACTTATTAGCACTCATGTTGCATAAAACTTGGTTTAGAGTCCTAGCAACCACATTGTTAGACGTTTCATAAGTTCATCAAACTAGTACAAAGCTCATTGAGACACTTATAAGCACTCATGTTGCATGAAACTTGGTTTAGAGTCCTAGAAACGAGTTGTTAGTTGTTTCATAAGTTCGTCAAACTAGTACAAAGCTCATTGAGACACTTATAAGCACTCATGTTGCATGCCACTTCGTATAGTGGTTTAGAACCCTAGAAACGACTTGTTAGATGTTTCTTAAGTTCGTCAAACTTATACAAAGCTCATTGAGACACTTATAAGCACTCATGTTGCATGAAACTTGGTTTAGAGTCCTAGAAACGAGTTGTTAGTTGTTTCATAAGTTCGTCAAACTAGTACAAAGCTCATTGAGACACTTATAAGCACTCATGTTGCATGCCACTTCGTATAGTGTCTTAGAAACCGCTTTGTTAGATGTTTCATAAGTTCGTCAAACTTGTACAAAGCTCATTGAGACACTTATAAGCACTAATGTTGCATAAAACTTGGTTTAGAGTCCTAGAAACGCGTTGTTAGATGTTTCATAAGTTCGTCAAACTTCTACAAAGCTCATTGAGACACTTATAAGCACTCATGTTGCATAAAAATTGGTTTAGAGTCCTAGAAACCACATTGTGAGACGTTTCATAAGTTCGTCAAACTTGTACAAAGCTGATAGAGACAGTTATAAGCACTCATGTTGCATGAAACTTGGTTTAGAGTCCTAGAAACGAGTTGCTAGATGTTTCATTAGTTCGTCAAACTTGTACAAAGCTCATTGAGACACTTATAAGAACTCATGTTGAAAGAGTCCTAAAAACCGCATTTTAAGATGTTTCACAAGTTCATCAAACTAGTACAAAACTCATTGAGACACTTATAAGCACTCATGTTGCATGACACTTCGTTTAGAGTCTTAGAAACCGCGTTGTTAGATGTTTCATAAGTTCGTCGAACTTGTACAAAGTTCATTGAGACACTTATAAGCACTCATGTTACATGAAACTTGGTTTAGTGTCCTAGAAATGCCTTGTTAGATGTATCATTAATTCGTCAAACTTGTACAAAGCTCATTGAGACACTTATAAGAACTCATGTTGAAAGAAACTTGGTTTAGAGTCCTAGAAACCGCGTTGTTAGATGTTTCATAAGTTCGTCAAACTAGTACAAAGCTCATTTAGACACTTATAAGCACTCATGTTGCATGAAACTAAGTTTAGAGTCATAGAAACCGCTATGTTAGATGTTTCATAAGTTCGTCACACTTGTACAAAGCTCATTGAAACACTTATAAGCAATCATGTTGCATGAAACTTGGTTTAGAGTCCTAGAAACCGCGTTGTAAGATGTTTCATAAGTTCGTCAAACTAGTACAAAGCTCATTGAGACACTTATAAGTACTATTGTTGCATGACACTTCGTTTAGAGTCTTAGAAACCGCGTTGTTAGATGTTTCATAAGTTCGTCAAACTTGTACAAAGCTCATTGAGACACTTATAAGCACTCATGTTGCATAAAACTTGGTTTAGAGTCCTAAAAACGCGTTGTTAGATGTTTCATAAGTTTGTCAAACTTGTATAAAGTTCATTGAAACACTTATAAGCACTCATGTTGCATAAAACTTGGTTTAGAGTCCTAGCAACCACATTTTTAGACGTTTCATAAGTTCGTCAAACTTGTACAAAGCTGATTGAGAAACTTATAAGCACTCATGTTGCATGAAACTTGGTTTAGAGTCCTAGAAACGCGTGGTTAGATGTTTCATTAGTTCGTCAAACTTGTACAAAGCTCATTGAGACACTTATAAGAACTCATGTTGAAAGAAACTTGGTTTAGAGTCCTAGAAACCGCGTTGTTAGATGTTTCATAAGTTCGTCAAACTAGTACAAAGGTCATTGAGACACTTGTATGCACTCATGTTGCATGAAACTTAGTTTAAACTCCTAGAAACGGCATTGTTAGATGTTTCATAAGTTCGTCACACTTGTACAAAGCTCATTGAGACACTTATAAGCACTCATGTTGCATGAAACTTGGTTTAGAGTCCTAGAAACCGCGTTGTAAGAAGTTTCATAAATTTGTCGAACTAGTACAAAGCTCATTGAGACACTTATAAGTACTCATGTAGCATGACACTTCGTTTAGACTCTTAGAAACCGCGTTGTTAGATGTTTCATAAATTCGTCAAACTTGTACAAAGCTCATTGAGACACTTATAAGCACTCATGTTGCATAAAACTTGGTTTAAAGTCCTAAAAACGCGTTGTTAGATGTTTCATAAGTTCGTCAAACTTGTATAAAGCTCTTTTAAACACTTATAAGCACTCATGTTGCATAAAACTTGGTTTAGAGTCCTAGCAACCACATTGTTAGACGTTTCATAAGTTCGTCAAACTTGTACAAAGCTGATTGAGAAACTTATAAGCACTCATGTTGCATTAAACTTGGTTTAGAGTCCTAGAAACGCGTTGTTAGATGTTTCATTAGTTCGTCAAACTTGTACAAAGCTCATTGAGACACTTATAAGAACTCATGTTGAAAGAAACTTGGTTTAGAGTCCTAGAAACCGTGTTGTTAGATGTTTCATAAGTTCGTCAAACTTGTACAAAGCTCATTGAGACATTTATAAGCACTCATGTTGCATGAAACTTGGTTTAGATTCCTAGAAACCGCGTTGTTAGATGTTTCATAAGTTCGAAAAACGTGTACAAAGCTCATTGAGACACTTATAAGAACTCATGTTGCCTGAAACTTGGTTTAGAGTTCTAGAAACCACGTTGTAAGATGTTTCATAAGTTCGTCAAACTAGTACAAAGCTCATTGAGACACTTATAAGCACTCATGTTGCATGACACTTCGTTTAGAGTCTTAGAAACCGCGTTGTTAGATGTTTCATAAGTTCGTCAAACTTGTACAAAGCTCATTGAGACACTTATAAGCACTCATGTTGCATAAAACTTGGTTTAGAGTCCTAGAAACGCGTTGTTAGATGTTTCATAAGTTCATCAAACTTGTACAAAGCTCATTGAAACACTTATAAGCACTCATGTTGCATAAAACTTGGTTTAGAGTCCTAGCAACCACATTGTTAGACGTTTCATAAGTTCGACAAATTTGTACAAAGCTCATTGAGACACTTATAAGCACTCATGTTGCATGAAACTTGGTTTAGAGTACTAGAAACCGCGTTGTAAGATGTTTCATAAGTTCGTCAAACTAGTACAAAGCTCATTGAGACACTTATAAGCACTCATGTTGCATGAAACTTGGTTTAGAGTCCTAGAAACCGCGTTGATAGATGTTTCATAAGTTCGTCAAACTTGTACAAAGCTCATTGAGACACTTATAAGCACTCATGTTCCATGAAACTTAGTTTAGAGTCCTATAAACCGCGTTGTTAGATGTTTCATAAGTTCGTTGAACTTGTACAAAGCTCATTGAGACAGTTATAAGCACCCATGTTGCATGAAACTTGGTTTAGAGTCCTAGAAACCACGTTGTTAGATGTTTAATAAGTTCGTCGAACTAGTAAAAAGCTCATTGAGACACTTATAAGCACTCATGTTGCATAAAACTTGGTTTAGAGCCCTAGAAACGAGTTGTTAGATGTTTCTTAAGTTCGTCAAACTTGTACAAAGCTCATTGAGACACTTATAAGCACTCATGTTGCATGAAACTTGGTTTAGAGTCCTAGAAACGAGTTGTTAGATGTTTCATAAGTTCGTCAAACTAGTACAAAGCTCATTGAGACACTTATAATCACTCATGTTGCATGCCACTTCGTTTAGAGTCTAAGAAACCGCTTTGTTAGATGTTTCATAAGTTCGTCATACTTGTACAAAGCTCATTGATTCACTTATAGGCACTAATGTTGCATAAAACTTGGTTTAGAGTCTTAGAAACGCGTTGTTAGTGTTAAGACTAATACCATTCATCAAGGTATTTAGTCCGGTTCAAAGGTTACAAGACTTGGAGTGCACGGTTAGCTCGTAAAGGCAAACACAAGACGTATAAGGATGTTACAAGAGGTAACCATGAAGAAGCAAAGGTAGACGAGTGGAAATGTAGGCTCGTCTAAGCATTTCCACGAAGTGTCAAAAATGACCGTACCGCGGTACATAGGGCGCTCGGTAAGTATTTCCGGAGCCCGATGTTTTACTTACCGCGATACGGAGATTGCTCGGTAAAAACGCGCTTCCCCGCGGACGGCGCGGCTTTCTCCGATCAAAGTTACTTTTGCGCTTATCTTATCTTTAAACGACTATATTGTGTTGCCTTTATATAGCTTTGTCTTGTAACTTTGTAAAAACAAGTTTTATGAATCTTTTACCATGAAAGTCGATTAAAACCTCTATTCTCTATTTCTATTCTCAAGAACACATAAGAACACCGAATACAAATCTACAAAATTCTCTCTTTCTATTCGGCTAAATCTCTCTTATTCTAACATGGTATCAGAGCAATATTGCTCTTGAACCTACTCTTAGCTTCCGCAAATCTCCACTTCTTAATCTTTCATCCTAAAATCTTCTCTTTTGGTCTTGTTCTTCGCGGTTTTCTTCAAAAAAAGTTTCGACTTTTCTTCTTTTCCGTGGAGATTTCTCAAAAAGTCCAAAACTTTCTCGTTTATTAGCTTTGGATCTTATAGATCTGAAGTTTCTCCATCTTAAACTTGAATCCAAACCCAAAGATTCAAGCTTTTTTCTCTCTGTTAAGTCTAAATCCCACAAAGTTGCTATCTTTATCTCGGATTTTCCTTAAAGCTTCAAGCTTTCTTGTGTTGGAGGTTAGATCTATCAAAGATCCGAGCTTTTCTACACTAATACTCTCTGTTTTCTCTTGTTTCAAGCGAGAAAACACCATCTTTACCATGGAAGATAAGGAACACTCTAAGAAGATTCTTTGTTCGGTATTAATTACCTTCTATGGGCAAGGACCGTGAAGATCGCCTTATGTGGTCGTGGTCTTTGGAACCATATTCTCAAATCTCAAGAGGCGATCTCGGACTCTACTCTCACGGAAGGCGATTCCCTTACTACCGAGGGTAAGTGGTTTCAAGAAGATCAGAAGATCTTAGGGATCATTCAAGGATCTCTTGATCCGGCTATCCTTGAGGCTTACTCCTACCGTGAAAGCGCCAAAGACTTATGGGACACGCTTCAAACGGTATATGACAACATATCCAATCTTAGCCGGGTCTATGAGGTGAAGAAGGCGATAAATGATTTTAATCAAGAAGACAAGTAATTCACCAAGCATTTTGGAAGGTTTAGGAGCTTGTGGGCGAGCTGGAAATGTTGCGGCCAAGTACCATTGATCCAAAAGTTCTCAATGAAAGGAGAGAGCAAGACAAGGTCTTTGGCTTGTTGCTCACGCTGAATGGTAGCTACAAGGATGTGATCAAGCATCTTTTGAGATCGACAAGCTTCCCAATCTTGAAGAAGTGTGTGCTCAACTGCAAAGAGAGCAAGGATCCATATAACTCTTTGGCAACAAGAAGGAGCTGGTCACCGCCAATAAGGTTGCCTACAAGCCAACCACCAAGTCATATGAAGACAGGAGGAGTACGTTGTGTGATCACTGCAAGAAGAAAGGGCATTCCAAGGAGAAATGGTGGATCCTGAATCCACACCTCAAGTCGTCCAAGTTCAAAGATGCAAAGGCCAACTTCTCCAACGATGATGCAACCGGTCCAAGCGGCTCCAGCACAATGAGTCTCAAGGATAAGGAGGATGAATCCACATCTATGGTGTCTTACACGGATGAGTATGTGAGGGCTCGGTATTGACTCCTTTTACTCCCTTAGTGCTCATAACATTGAAAAATCTATTAGGCCTATTATTATTGATTCAAGAGCATCTCATCACATGATTAGCAACAAGAACCTGATTAGTAATGTTAAGCCTGCTCTAGGAAATGTTATCATTGCTAATGGTAGTAGGATTCCTGTAAAAGGTCTAGGTAGTCTTAGAGTGTTTAATAGAGAATTACAAGCTTTATATAACTCATGTTGCATGACACTTCGTTTAGAGTCTTAGAAACTGTTTTGTTAGATGTTTCATAAGTTCGTCAAATTTGTACAAAGCTCATTGAGACACTTATAAGCACTCATGTTGCATAAAACTTGGTTTAGAGTCCTAGAAACGCGTTGTTAGATGTTTCATAAGTTCGTCAAACTTCTACAAAGCTCATTGAGAAACTTATATGCACTCATGTTGCATGAAACTTGGTTTAGAGTACTAGAAACCGCGTTGTAAGATGTTTCATAAGTTCGTCAAACTAGTACAAAGCTCATTGAGACACTTATAGGAACTCATGTTGCATGACACTTCGTTTAGAGTCTTAGAAACCGCGTTTTAGATGTTTCATAAGTTCGTCAAACTTGTACAAAGCTCACTGAGACACTTATAAGCACTCATGTTGCATGACACTTCGTTTAGAGTCTTAGAAACCGCGTTGTTAGATGTTTCATAAGTTCGTCAAACTTGTACGAAGCTCATTGAGACACTTATAATCACTCATATTGCATAAAACTTGGTTTAGAGTACTAGAAACGCATTGTTAGATGTATCATAAGTTTGTCAAACTTGTACAAAGCTCATTGAGACACTTATAAGCATTCATGTTGCATAAAACTTGTTTAGAGTCTTAGGAACCACATTGTTAGACGTTTCATAAGTTCGTCAAACTTGTACAAAGCTCATTGAGACACTTATAAGCACTCATGTTGCATGAAACTTAGTTTAGAGTCCTAGAAACCGCGTTGTTAGATGTTTCATAAGTTCGTAGAACTTGTACAAAGCTCATTGAGACACTTATAAGAACTCATATTGCATGACACTTCGTTTAGAGTCTTAGAAACTGTGTTTTAGATGTTTCATAAGTTCGTCAAACTTGTACAAAGCTCACCTGAGACACTAATAAGCACTCATGTTGCATGAAACTTGGTTTAGAGTCCTAGAAACAGCGTTGTTAGGTGTTTCATAAGTTCGTAGAACTTGTACAAAGCTCATTGAGACACTTATAAAAACTCATGTTGCATGACACTTCGTTTAGAATCTTAGAAACCGCGTTTTAGATGTTTCATAAGTTCGTCAAACGTGTACAAAGCTCACCGAGACACTTATAAGCACTCATGTTGCATGAAACTTGGTTTAGAGTCCTAGAAACCGCGTTGTTAGATGTTTCATAAGTTCGTCGAACTAGTAAAAAGCTCATTGAGACACTTATAAGCACTCATGTTGCATGAAACTTGGTTTAGAGTCGAGAAACGAGTTGTTAGATGTTTCATAAGTTCGTCAAACTTGTACAAAGCTCATTGAGACACTTATAAGAACTCATGTTGCATGAAACTTGGTTTAGAGTCCGAGAAACGAGTTGTTAGATGTTTCATAAGTTCGTCAAACTTGTACAAAGCTCATTGAGACACTTATAAGCACTCATGTTGCATAAAACTTGGTTTAGAGTCCTAGAAACGCGTTGTTAGATGTTTCATAAGTTCGTCAAACTTGTACAAAGCTCATTGAAACACTTATAAGCACTCATGTTGCATAAAACTTGGTTTAGAGTCCTAGCAACCACATTGTTAGACGTTTCATAAGTTCGTCAAATTTGTACAAAGTTCATTGAGACACTTATAAGCACTCATGTTGCATGAAACTTAGTTTAGAGTCCTAGAAACCGCGTTGTTAGATGTTTCATAAGTTCGTAGAACTTGTACAAAGCTCATTGAGACACTTATAAGCACTCATGTTGCATGAAACTTGGTTTAGAGTACTAGAAACCGCGTTGTAAGATGTTTCATAATTTCGTCAAACTAGTACAAAGCTCATTGAGACACTTATAAGCACTCATGTTGCATGACACTTCGTTTAGAGTCTTAGAAACCGCTTTTTTAGATGTTTCATCAGTTCGTCAAACTTGTACAAAGCTCATTGAGACACTTATAAGCACTAATGTTGCATAAAACTTGGTTTAGAGTCCTAGAAACGCGTTGTTAGATGTTTCATAAGTTCGTCAAACTTCTACAAAGCTCATTGAGACACTTATAAGCACTCATGTTGCATAAAACTTGGATTAGAGTCCTAGCAACCACATTGTTAGACATTTCATAAGTTCGTCAAACTTGTACAAAGCTCATTGAGACACTTATAAGCACTCATGTTGCATGAAACTTGGTATATAGTCCTAGAAACGCGTTGTTAGATGTTTCATTAGTTTGTCAAACTTGTACAATGCTCATTGAGACACTTATCAGCACTCATGTTGCATGAAACTTGGTTTAGAGTCCTAGAAACCGCGTTGTTAGATGTTTCACAAGTTCGTCAAACTAGTACAAAGCTCATTGAGACACTTATAAGCACTCATGTTCCATGAAACTTAGTTTAGAGTCCTAGAAACCGCGTTGTTAGATGTTTCATAAGTTCGTTGAACTTGTAAAAAGCTCATTGAGACACTTATAAGCACTCATGTAGCATGAAACTTGGTTTAGAGTCCTTGAAACCGCGTTGTTAGATGTTTCATAAGTTCGTCGAACTAGTACAAAGCTCATTGAGACACTTATAAGCACTCATGTTGCATGAAACTTGGTTTAGATTCCTAGAAACGAGTTGTTAGATGTTTCATAAGTTCGTCAAACTTGTACAAAGCTCATTGAGACACTTATAAGCACTCATGTTGCATAAAACTTGGTTTAGAGTCTTAGAAACGCGTTGGTAGATGTTTCATAAGTTCGTCAAACTTGTACAAAGCTCATTGAGACACTTATAAGCACTCATGTTGCATAAAACTTGGTTTAGAGTCCTAGCAACCACATTGTTAGACGTTTCATAAGTTCGTCAAACTTGTACAAAGCTCATTGAGACACTTATAAGCACTCATGTTGCATGAAACTTAGTTTAGAGTCCTAGAAACCGCATTGTTAGATATTTCATAAGTTCGTAGAATTGTACAAAGCTCATTGAGACACTTATGAAACTCATGTTGCATGAAACTTGGTTTAGAGTTCTAGAAACCATGTTGTTAGATGTTTCATAATTTGTCAAATTAGTACAAAGCTCATTGAGACACTTATAAGAACTCATGTTGCATGACACTTCGTTTAGAGTCTTAGAAACCGCGTTTTAGATGTTTCATAAGTTCGTCAAACTTCTACAAAGCTCATTGAGAAACTTATATGCACTCATGTTGCATGAAACTTGGTTTAGAGTACTAGAAACCGCGTTGTAAGATGTTTCATAAGTTCGTCAAACTAGTACAAAGCTCATTGAGACACTTATAGGAACTCATGTTGCATGACACTTCGTTTAGAGTCTTAGAAACCGCGTTTTAGATGTTTCATAAGTTCGTCAAACTTGTACAAAGCTCACTGAGACACTTATAAGCACTCATGTTGCATGACACTTCGTTTAGAGTCTTAGAAACCGCGTTGTTAGATGTTTCATAAGTTCGTCAAACTTGTACGAAGCTCATTGAGACACTTATAATCACTCATATTGCATAAAACTTGGTTTAGAGTACTAGAAACGCATTGTTAGATGTATCATAAGTTTGTCAAACTTGTACAAAGCTCATTGAGACACTTATAAGCATTCATGTTGCATAAAACTTGTTTAGAGTCTTAGGAACCACATTGTTAGACGTTTCATAAGTTCGTCAAACTTGTACAAAGCTCATTGAGACACTTATAAGCACTCATGTTGCATGAAACTTAGTTTAGAGTCCTAGAAACCGCGTTGTTAGATGTTTCATAAGTTCGTAGAACTTGTACAAAGCTCATTGAGACACTTATAAGAACTCATATTGCATGACACTTCGTTTAGAGTCTTAGAAACTGTGTTTTAGATGTTTCATAAGTTCGTCAAACTTGTACAAAGCTCACTGAGACACTAATAAGCACTCATGTTGCATGAAACTTGGTTTAGAGTCCTAGAAACAGCGTTGTTAGGTGTTTCATAAGTTCGTAGAACTTGTACAAAGCTCATTGAGACACTTATAAAAACTCATGTTGCATGACACTTCGTTTAGAATCTTAGAAACCGCGTTTTAGATGTTTCATAAGTTCGTCAAACGTGTACAAAGCTCACTGAGACACTTATAAGCACTCATGTTGCATGAAACTTGGTTTAGAGTCCTAGAAACCGCGTTGTTAGATGTTTCATAAGTTCGTCGAACTAGTAAAAAGCTCATTGAGACACTTATAAGCACTCATGTTGCATGAAACTTGGTTTAGAGTCCGAGAAACGAGTTGTTAGATGTTTCATAAGTTCGTCAAACTTGTACAAAGCTCATTGAGACACTTATAAGAACTCATGTTGCATGAAACTTGGTTTAGAGTCCGAGAAACGAGTTGTTAGATGTTTCATAAGTTCGTCAAACTTGTACAAAGCTCATTGAGACACTTATAAGCACTCATGTTGCATAAAACTTGGTTTAGAGTCCTAGAAACGCGTTGTTAGATGTTTCATAAGTTCGTCAAACTTGTACAAAGCTCATTGAAACACTTATAAGCACTCATGTTGCATAAAACTTGGTTTAGAGTCCTAGCAACCACATTGTTAGACGTTTCATAAGTTCGTCAAATTTGTACAAAGTTCATTGAGACACTTATAAGCACTCATGTTGCATGAAACTTAGTTTAGAGTCCTAGAAACCGCGTTGTTAGATGTTTCATAAGTTCGTAGAACTTGTACAAAGCTCATTGAGACACTTATAAGCACTCATGTTGCATGAAACTTGGTTTAGAGTACTAGAAACCGCGTTGTAAGATGTTTCATAATTTCGTCAAACTAGTACAAAGCTCATTGAGACACTTATAAGCACTCATGTTGCATGACACTTCGTTTAGAGTCTTAGAAACCGCTTTTTTAGATGTTTCATCAGTTCGTCAAACTTGTACAAAGCTCATTGAGACACTTATAAGCACTAATGTTGCATAAAACTTGGTTTAGAGTCCTAGAAACGCGTTGTTAGATGTTTCATAAGTTCGTCAAACTTCTACAAAGCTCATTGAGACACTTATAAGCACTCATGTTGCATAAAACTTGGATTAGAGTCCTAGCAACCACATTGTTAGACATTTCATAAGTTCGTCAAACTTGTACAAAGCTCATTGAGACACTTATAAGCACTCATGTTGCATGAAACTTGGTATATAGTCCTAGAAACGCGTTGTTAGATGTTTCATTAGTTTGTCAAACTTGTACAATGCTCATTGAGACACTTATCAGCACTCATGTTGCATGAAACTTGGTTTAGAGTCCTAGAAACCGCGTTGTTAGATGTTTCACAAGTTCGTCAAACTAGTACAAAGCTCATTGAGACACTTATAAGCACTCATGTTCCATGAAACTTAGTTTAGAGTCCTAGAAACCGCGTTGTTAGATGTTTCATAAGTTCGTTGAACTTGTAAAAAGCTCATTGAGACACTTATAAGCACTCATGTAGCATGAAACTTGGTTTAGAGTCCTTGAAACCGCGTTGTTAGATGTTTCATAAGTTCGTCGAACTAGTACAAAGCTCATTGAGACACTTATAAGCACTCATGTTGCATGAAACTTGGTTTAGATTCCTAGAAACGAGTTGTTAGATGTTTCATAAGTTCGTCAAACTTGTACAAAGCTCATTGAGACACTTATAAGCACTCATGTTGCATAAAACTTGGTTTAGAGTCTTAGAAACGCGTTGGTAGATGTTTCATAAGTTCGTCAAACTTGTACAAAGCTCATTGAGACACTTATAAGCACTCATGTTGCATAAAACTTGGTTTAGAGTCCTAGCAACCACATTGTTAGACGTTTCATAAGTTCGTCAAACTTGTACAAAGCTCATTGAGACACTTATAAGCACTCATGTTGCATGAAACTTAGTTTAGAGTCCTAGAAACCGCATTGTTAGATATTTCATAAGTTCGTAGAATTGTACAAAGCTCATTGAGACACTTATAAAACTCATGTTGCATGAAACTTGGTTTAGAGTTCTAGAAACCATGTTGTTAGATGTTTCATAATTTGTCAAATTAGTACAAAGCTCATTGAGACACTTATAAGAACTCATGTTGCATGACACTTCGTTTAGAGTCTTAGAAACCGCGTTTTAGATGTTTCATAAGTTCGTCAAACTTGTACAAAGCTCACTGGGACACTTATAAGCACTCATGTTGCATGACACTTCGTTTAGAGTCTTAGAAACCACGTTGTTAGATGTTTCATAAGTTCGTTAAACTTGTACGAAGCTCATTGAGACACTTATAATCACTCATATTGCATAAAACTTGGTTTAGAGTACTAGAAACGCATTGTTAGATGTTTCATAAGTTCGTCAAACTTGTACAAAGCTCATTGAGACACTTATAAGCACTCATGTTGCATCAAACTTGGTTTAGAGTCCTAGAAACCGCGTTGTTAGATGTTTCACAAGTTCGTCAAACTAGTACAAAGCTCATTGAGACACTTATAAGCACTCATGTTCCATGAAACGTAGTTTAGAGTCCTAGAAACCGCGTTGTTAGATGTTTCATAAGTTCGTTGAACTTGTACAAAGCTCATTGAGACACTTATAAGCACTCATGTTGCATGAAACTTGGTTTAGAGTCCTTGAAACCGCGTTGTTAGATGTTTCATAAGTTCGTCGAACTAGTACAAAGCTCATTGAGACACTTATAAGCACTCATGTTGCATGAAACTTGGTTTAGAGTCCTAGAAACGAGTTGTTAGATGTTTCATAAGTTCGTCAAACTTGTACAATGCTCATTGAGACACTTATAAGCACTCATGTTGCATAAAACTTGGTTTAGAGTCCTAGAAACGCGTTGGTAGATGTTTCATAAGTTCGTCAAACTTGTACAAAGCTCATTGAGACACTTATAAGCACTCATGTTGCATGAAACTTAGTTTAGAGTCCTAGAAACCGCGTTGTTAGATGTTTCATAAGTTCGTAGAACTTGTACAAAGCTCATTGAGACACTTATAAACACTCATGTTGCATGAAACTAGGTTTAGAGTTCTAGAAACCGTGTTATTAGATGTTTCATAATTTGTCAAACTTGTACAACGCTCATTGAGACACTTATAAGAACCCATGTTGCATGACACTTCGTTTAGAGTCTTAGAAACAGTGTTTTAGATGTTTCATAAGTTCGTCAAATTTGTACAAAGCTCATTGAGACCCTTATAAGCACTCATGTTGCATGAAACTTAGTTTAGAGTCCTAGAAACCGCGTTGTTAGATGTTTCATAAGTTCGTCAAACTAGTACAAAGCTCATTGAGAAACTTATAAGCACTCATGTTGCATGAAACTTGGTTTATAGTACTAGAAACCACGTTGTAAGATGTTTCATAAGTTCTTCAAACTAGTACAAAGCTCATTGAGACACTTATAAGAACTCATGTTGCATGACACTTCGTTTAGAGTCTTAGAAACCGCGTTTTAGATGTTTCATAAGTTCGTCAAACTTGTACAAAGCTCACTAAGACACTTATAAGCACTCATGTTGCATGACACTTCGTTTAGAGTCTTAGAAACCGCGTTGTTAGATGTTTCATAAGTTCGTCAAACTTGTACGAAGCTCATTGAGACACTTATAATCACTCATATTGCATAAAACTTGGTTTAGAGTCCTAGAAACGCATTGTTAGATGTTTCATAAGTTCGTCAAACTTGTACAAAGCTCATTGAGACACTTATATATTGAGACTAATGGTTAACCCAAAAAGGGCATTAGGTCGAAATACCAAAGAGGCTTGTGCAACAAGGCTAAGACAAGAAGGGTTATGAGTTAAGAGTATAAGGAAGCAACAAGAAGGGTTATGAGTTAAGAGTATAAGGAACGGTTACCCTTAATATGGTAACGGTTACAAAGAGGAGATCAAGACAAGAAGGTTTGAAGAAGGAATCATGTTGAAAGGAGCTAACCATTGAGAGATATAGTCATTACAAGACTATAGGCACAAACGGAAGCAAGACCGAGACGGATAGCGACAGTGCAGAATTGGAAGGCTTTACACAAAACCAAATGTGGTCTTGGATAGTGACTAGTCACAGCCTTGTCTCCTACACGCCACCCAAGCCTTGGTTTGAATTCAAATTAAGTCAAGACCCAAGGCTTTCTCTCTCTCTCTCCCTTATACCTAATAGGCTACAAGCCATTGTTATCCTCTATAAATACCTTGTGGTCGACATTGTAATCTCTAAGGAGCTTCAAGCTCTCTTCTCCAATACAAAATAATACTCTCTCTTGTTCTTGTTCTTATTCTATCTAGAACCGAAATCTCCCACACACACATACTACACACTAATCTCTCAAGGACCAAGCTAATAGCTTTGCTCCTAATCTCTCATTCTCCTAATCTCCCAAACACTTATTCTCTACAATCTCTTCTATACTCTCTTAAATTCCAACATGGTATCGAGCATATGCTCCTCTCCTTTAGTTTTAATTCCGCACCCTCTTATTTCTTCTTATAAACACAAAGATCTAGAGGAGGAAAAGAATGACCAAGATCCATGTGGTAAAACACTTAAGGTCTTGGTGAATCAATGCTCCTCTTAGGAAGAGAACCATGACCTCTTTCTCTCTTAAATGAGTGAAGAGACATGTTGAATCCAAGTTCCTTTCAAGAACAATCCAATCAAAACCGAATCATGGTGAGCATAGATTAAAATCTAGCTACATGATGTTTTTGGTTGTGTTGTTCTTTAAGATCTTTGTCTAGGCCGAAAGTTAGAGATTGAGAACCATGGATTTCTTACTTATATGAGTTTAAGGAACCTTGATGAATCCAAGAATCTTCTAACTTAGGCACTTAGGCTATGAACAAGTATCCAAAGCATCAAAGCTTGGAACTTGTGAGCTAAAAGAGTAAGAGATCCTTGTGTATTGTCTCTTTTGAGAACAATAACATGTTGAATCCAAACTCCCTTCTTTATCATATAGTATAGATTCATAGATCTTGGTAAAACCTTTCTAAGAACACATTAATCATAATCGGTTCATGGAAAGATTGGATCTTTAAGATCTAGCTACATGTTTAAAAACAAGGTTATGATTATGTTGTATCTTTAAAAGTCTATGGATGGCTGAAAGTTAAAGATAGAGAACCATGGATTCCTCACTCTTGTGAGTATAAAGGAACCTTGATGAATCCAAGTATCATTTAACTTTGGCATTAGGCAAGGACCAAGATATCAAAGCTCAAAGCTTGAATCTTGAGAGCTAAAAGGGTAAGTGAACCTTGGTGTTTTTCTTATAAGGCAAAAACAACTTGTTGAATCCAAAACTCTTTCCTTTTGTTTTATGCTTTAAACAAGACCTTTGGAAAGTGAACCATGATCCGCTTAACTCTTAGTGAGTAAAGGACATGTTGAATCCAATTTCCTTGGTAAGAACAAGACAATCAAAATACAATCATTGTTAGCATAAATCAACAAGATCTAGCTACATGATAGTTTTGGTTGTATTGTTCTTTAAGGTCATTGTCTAACCCAAGACTAATGGATGAGAATCATGGCTTCTAAAAGAGCATTTGATGAATCCCATACCACAAAGTTTCGGTTTAAAAGCATGTTTTGAGCATATGATGTTTTTCAAAAGTTTTAAAGAACATATGCTCATTTGGTCCGAATTTAAATCTCCAAGACGATGAAGATGAGTAGTGGCGGTTGTGTAAGTGGAAACACAAGAGGGAGATAAATAGATTAGTAGTTAATCTTGAGTCCTAAAGATCTTTAGATCATTAAGGAATCGGTTGTAAACTCTATACTCTTTATCCTCTTCATACCCCACTATAATATCCAAGTCTTGTCTCTAAAGTGCTAAAGTCTTAAATCACTAGTCTTTGTTTAGTGAAGTGATTTGAGACTTGGGAAGTGAACCGAGCTTATTAAGTGTTATGAACACCAAGAGCTTGATGAATCCTTCAAAACCTCGGCTAACATAAGTTTAAAAGAGATCCATGACTACTTAAAAGGTGATACTTTAAAGGTCATGATGAATCCAATTTTGGACTTATGGGGAAATGATTCATTACTTTAACATCTACATAAGATAAAATTGGAATGATGATCTATGTTTTATGTCATAAACCGCCTATAGGCATCTAAGTTTATGATACAAGATGAGTAACTAGCTATGAAAGCATTCAAGTTACAATGAATCTTGTTTGTGTGTTTCTAAGATCATGGTCCGCCTTTGTGCTCTTAAGACCATGGTCCCTTTAAAGTCTAAATGGCAAGGAGCCATATTCAAAACTCTCTTGTGGCTAATCCTTACTTATGTGTAGGTAATAAACAATGGAGAATCCTTATAAGGGAAGCCATAAACTCTATGATAGACTAATCGGTTAAGATGCTCTAAAGAGTACAATGACTTCTCCTTACGACCATCTATCCAAGGAACTATAAAAAGGGCCATTTCTAAAACTCTTTACTCTCTTTACTTATATTGTTAGATACTAATTTAAGTAATCCTTTTGCTTCATTATAAATATATATGCCTTAGATCATTAGTTAAAGTGGATTGTCAATTTCAAAACTATAAGACTAAAACTAGAACTTGTCAAGATGCATAATACTCTCGGATTTATTAAAAAAGGCTTAGGGGAACATATTGAACTAATGTCTTAAATCCTCCCATGTATTCTTGCTTGTACTTGTGAATGGTTGATCAATAGTTTGTGAAATGTTAAGAGTTATTATCTTGTGCCGGTTAGTCATGAAACTAAATAAATTTTGTCTTTGGTATGATGTAGGATCATCATTTCTAAAGACTAAAAGAGATCATCATGAAAGACCCTAAGCATAAAGAGATGACAAAGAAGTGCTAAAGAGAAAAGAAGTAAAGAGAAGAATGAAAGAACCATGAATGGTGTCCAAAAGGAAAAGATGAGAAACCTCTTTCTCAAAGAAGCTTGTGAAGAACAAAGCCGAGAAAGGAGGAGAGTTCATTTACTTCCATGATTAATCAAGATGGGGGAGAAGAAGTGTTAGAACACACATCTCATCATGATCAAATGGAAGCCAATCACTATCATCATTGTGGCCAAAAGCATCTAGCAAAGAGCTAAAGCCATCAAGTTACATCTCGGCCAAGTATTCACAAGACAAAGCCGAGGCAACCCATTAATCTTCGGTCAAGTCCTTAACAAGACAAAGACCATCATCAACCGGTCAAGTCCTTGGCAAAGACAAAGACCATCTCTTGACCAAAGTCCCTAGCAAAGGCAGGGTCACCAATCATTGTTACATCTCGGCCAAGTATTCACAAGACAAAGCCGAGTCAATCCACCTAATATTCGGTCAAGTCCCTAGCAAAGACAAAGACCATCACTTGACCAAAGTCCCGTAGCAAAGACAAGGTCACCATTCTCCGGTTAAAGCATCTCCCAAGACGCCAAACCAATTCACTCTCGGCCAAATCCTTACAAAGGAGAAGGCCAAACCATCTTATCATCATCGTTCGGTCAAGCCTCTACAAGAAGCAAGACCTTCATCATCATCAACACTAGGCTCGGCCAAGTACATGGCAAAGACTAAACCGAGCCATTCATGTCCTAGAAAGAGACCGATGAATCAACATGACCAATCGGCTCTACTCACTATCGGCCCAAAGCAACTACCAATTGCAAGGCCTAATCTTGTTTCTCGGCTTATGCATCTATCAATAGATAAGCCAAAATACTCCGACAAATCCTTGTTCCAACCGCACAAAGAAGAAAGCAAAGACTTCAAGAAGAAGCCAAAGCTCAAAACCTAGATGCGGCTACAAGGACAAGTCATTCCACTACGAACTAAAGGATGTCCCTAATCCCTCTCTTAGCTTTCTTATTTAGAATCATAAAACTAGAACTAATTCGAATAATCATGCTTAATCTAAAGTCTAAATTCACTTGAATCTTTGAAGGTTCAAAGGAGTAAGAGACCAAAGATAAGAAGGAAGTTCAAAGAAGAAGCAAAGAGAAGGAAAGGGAGTCATCATGTTCATGTTCGGCTCAAAGTCTCACATCAAAGTTTGTGAAGAACAAACCGTGAAGACCAAATCAAGAATCAAAGAACTCACCACCAAGACAAGAGAAGTGCTGAGTATCCAAGAAACCACAAAGAAGAACACGGCAAAGGCAAGATCAAGACCGGTTCTATCTTTGGGGGGAGCTCCGGCCAAGTCAAGAAGACTTATGGCCTAGATGATCAAGACCCCTCATTGAACTAACTTACACTCTTTTTCCTTCGGTGAGGTTTTTCCCATGTGGTTTACTCACCAAGGTTTTAATGAGGTTTGTTGGTCAATGTCCAATCTTAGCGTTCCACAATGCTAAGCTTGAGGGGGAGTATTGAGACTAATGGTTAACCCAAAAAGGGCATTAGGTCGAAATACCAAAGAGGCTTGTGCAACAAGGCTAAGACAAGAAGGGTTATGAGTTAAGAGTATAAGGAAGCAACACGGTTACCCTTAATATGGTAACGGTTACAAAGAGGAGATCAAGACAAGAAGGTTTGAAGAAGGAATCATGTTGAAAGGAGCTAACCATTGAGAGATATAGTCATTACAAGACTATAGGCACAAACCGGAAGCAAGACCGAGACGGATAGCGACAGGTGCAGAATTGGAAGGCTTTACACAAAACCAAATGTGGTCTTGGATAGTGACTAGTCACAGCCTTGTCTCCTACACGCCACCCAAGCCTTGGTTTGAATTCAAATTAAGTCAAGACCCAAGGCTTTCTCTCTCTCTCTCCCTTATACCTAATAGGCTACAAGCCATTGTTATCCTCTATAAATACCTTGTGGTCGACATTGTAATCTCTAAGGAGCTTCAAGCTCTCTTCTCCAATACAAAATAATACTCTCTCTTGTTCTTGTTCTTATTCTATCTAGAACCGAAATCTCCCACACACACATACTACACACTAATCTCTCAAGGACCAAGCTAATAGCTTTGCTCCTAATCTCTCATTCTCCTAATCTCCCAAACACTTATTCTCTACAATCTCTTCTATACTCTCTTAAATTCCAACATTATAAGCACTCATGTTGCATAAAACCTTGTTTAGAGTCCTAGCAACCACATTGTTAGACGTTTCATAAGTTCGTCAAACTTGTACAAATCTCATTGAGACACTTATAAGCACTCATGTTGCATGAAACTTAGTTTAGAGTCCTAGAAACCGCGTTGTTAGACGTTTCATAAGTTCGTTGAACTTGTACAAAGTTCATTGAGACACTTATAAGAACTCATGTTGCATGACACTTCATTTAGAGTCTTAGAAACCTTGTTTTAGATGTTTCATAAGTTCGTCAAACTTGTACAAAGCTCACTGAGACACTAATAAGCACTCATGTTGCATGAAACTTGGTTTAGAGTCCTAGAAACCGCGTTGTTAGATGTTTCATAAGTTCGCAGAACTTGTACAAAGCTCATTGAGACACTTATAAGAACTCATGTTGCATGACACTTCGTTTAGAGTCTTAGAAACCGCGTTTTAGATGTTTCATAAGTTCGTCAAACTTGTACAAAGCTCAACGAGACACTTATAAGCACTCATGTTGCATGAAACTTGGTTTAGAGTCCTAGAAACCGCGTTGTTAGATGTTTCATAAGTTCGTCGAACTAGTAAAAAGCTCATTGAGACACTTATAAGCACTCATGTTGCATGAAACTTGGTTTAAAGTCCGAGAAACGAGTTGTTATATGTTTCATAAGTTCGTCAAACTTGTACAAAGCTCATTGAGACACTTTGATACACCCTATGTTAGGACCGTAACTCTAAAGGCAAAGGGAAGAGAACTTTCTATGGATGGAATGGAAGAGAAGGATGGTGGTGGCGGCGTAACTCGTAACCAGATGGGGCGGAGGATGGAAGCAGCGATATGGTTGGGGAAACAACTCAAGCAAGCTATGGAGGACTTGCTTGATGGACGCAGAATCGCTTGAAAGTATCTAAGACTTGTAAGCGCTTCGGATTCAATGAAGAATCGTGGTGAGTCGAAACAAAGAAGTGTGTTGATAAAAGTTTTGACTAAAGAGACAAGAAAGAGGCGGCAAGACTTATAAAGGAAGGGAAGGCACAAGTCGCCATTCTCCTTAGGGTTTACTCGCCAAGACAAATAAGGAAATAGCGCAAAACAACATGAAGTTTAAATCAAAGGGAAAAACAACGCGTAGTTTAAGTAGATAGAACAACGAGTAGTTAAGTATCTCGTTTAATACACTCTTCAAGCTAATGTCCCTAGGTAGCCGACGTAGTGCTCTCCTTGGCCTCGTTAAAACCCTTGCGTAGTAAACCCAATGGGACAAACCTACGCAAAGGGAAAGAGTACCGAGTCGAAACACTTAGTTACCTAGATTCATTAGCTTGGTCTTTTGTGTAGGCCTTGGTGAAAATATTGAAGAAGCTCCTAGCTGCTCCTCCAATCTCCTCCATGATCATCGCATGGACATCCTGAGCTAACTCCTTAGCTTTCGATCGTGTAATCGCTCCTTCTACCTTATCGGTGCTCGGTGCCGGTTTTGCTCGGGCATCGGGCGCCGGTTTTGCTCGGGCATCAGGCGCCGGTTTTGCTCGGGCGCCGGTTTTGCTCGGGCATCGGGCTCCGGTTTTGCTCGGGCATCGGGCTCTGTCTTGCTCGGGTATCCGGTTCCATGCTCATATCATCCCCTCCCTCTTGAAAAGGATTTGTCCTCAAATCGGAATATGCAAAATAAGAAGACAAGTCAATAACATTGAACGAATCCGAGATTGCATACTTACCTTGGAGGTCGATCTTGTAGGCATTGTCGTTGATTCTGCGGGTCACTTTGAAGGGTCCGTCTACTCGCGGCATTAGTTTGGATTTCCTTTCAGCTGGGAATCGTTCCTTCCTCAAGTGGATCCACACTAGATCTCCTTCCTCAAACAACATCTCCTTGCGTCCCTTGTTAGCTTGCCTAGCGTATTGCTCGGTCTTCTTCTCGATGTTCGCCTTGGCCTTCTGGTGCATCTTCTTAACCTGCTCGGCCTTCTTGTTGCCATCAAAACTAGATACCTCACTCAAAGGCAACGCGATTAGATCAAGGGGAGACATTGGGTTAAAGCCATAAACCAATTCAAACAGAGAGTAAAGAGTGGTAGAGTACTTAGCGTGATTGTAAGCAAACTCAGCATGGGGTAGACACTCCTCCCACGCCTTGAGATTGCTCCTTACCAAGGTCCTGAGAAGTGTGGATAAGGACCTGTTGACTACTTCGGTTTGGCCATCGGTTTGGGGGTGGCAGGTGGTGGAGAAAGAGAGTTTGGTCCCTAGCATGGCCCACAAGGTACGCCAGAAATGACTCAAGAACTTGGTGTCACGGTCTGAGACAATCACCCGAGGCATGCCGTGCAACCTGACCACTTCCCTGAAAAACAAGTTAGCTACACTAACCGCGTCATCGGTCTTGTGGCAAGCTATGAAATGGGCCATCTTGCTAAACCTGTCTACAACCACGAATATAGAGTCTCTACCATTCCCTGGTTCGAGGTAAGCCTATTACAAAGTCCATAGAAATTTCTGTCCAAGGATGAGAAGGTATAGGTAATGGTGTGTACAAACCGTGAGGTTGCACCTTACTCTTGGCTTGCTTGCACGTGACACAGGCAAGGCAGATTCTGTCGACGTCTCTTCTCATGTGAGGCCAATGGAAGTAGGCTTGGAGGCTGGCCAATTTCTTGGCTTGCCAAAGTGCCCGGCTAGGCCTCATCCGTGTGCTTCCCTAACCAAAAATTCTCTCATCGAACCGACGGGTATACATAACTTGTTGTTGTAAAAGAGATAACCGTCCTATCTAAAGTAATTCTCAAAACCAAATTTAGAGCACTTTGCATAGCAATCACTAAACTCAGAATCAGTCTCATATAAGGTTTTAATTACTTCAAATCCGATAAGTCTAGAAGTCAATTCAGAGATAAGGGTGTACCTCCGGGACAATGCGTCGACTACGACACATTGTCCTTACCTTTCTTGTATTTGATTACGTAGGGAAAGGTTTCTATGAACTCTATCCAACGACCATGTCTCTTGTTCAGTTTCTGTTGGCCTTTAAGATGCTTGAGAGATTCATGATCGGTGTGGATAACGAACTCCTTCGCCCAAAGGTAATGTTGCCAAGTATGCAAGGCTCTCACCAGCGCGTAGAGCTCCTTGTCGTATGTGGGATAGTTCGGTGTGGCTCCACTTAGCTTCTCACTGAAATAAGCTATAGGCCTCACAGTCTGCATTAGAACCGCCCCAATCCCTACACCGGACGCTTGACATTCAATCTCAAAGGTCTTAAGGAAATCAGGTAATAAAAGCAAAGGGGAATTGATAAGCTTCTCTTTAAGGCATTCAAAGGCCTTGTCTTGTGCTTCTCCCCATTTAAATCCAACATCCTTCTTGATCACTTCGGTCAATGGTGCAGCAATGGTGCTAAAGTCCTGGACTAAACGGCGGTAGAACCCGGCAAGCCCATGAAAGCTCCGGACTTCTCCAATGGTGGTCGGCTTGGGCCAATCCTGGATAGCCTTGATCTTCTCCTCATCAACCTGTACTCCTTCTGCACTTACAACAAAGCCTAAGAATACGACCTGGTTAGTACAAAAGGTGCATTTGTCTATGTTGGTAAACAGGTTTTCCCTCCTTAGAACTTCAAGAACGGCTCGGACGTGGTCAATGTGCTCGGCTAAGCTCCGGCTGAAGATCAGGATGTCATCAAAGTATACCACCACGAACACACCTATAAAAGATCTCAAAACATGGTTCATTAGACGCATAAATGTACTCGGTGCATTAGTAAGTCCAAATAGCATGACTAGCCACTCATAGAGGCCTTGCTTTGTCTTGAAGGCTGTCTTCCATTCATCACCTTCCTTCATCCTAATCTGATGATAACCGCTCTTAAGATCAATCTTAGAGAAGATGTTAGAACCGCACAATTCATCAAGCATATCATCAAGTCTAGGGATAGGATGGCGATACTTAACCGTTATGTTGTTGATGGCTCGGCAATCAACACACATCCTCCACGACCCGTCCTTCTTTGGCACAAGAAGAACCGGCACGGCACACGGACTCATACTCTCACGGATGTGTCCCTTGCTCATAAGTTCTTCTACTTGCTTTTGAAGCTCCTTGGTCTCCACCGGATTGGTCCTATAAGCTGGTCGGTTTGGGAGTGCCGACCCGGGAACTAAGTCAATCTGGTGCTCAATGCCTCGGATGGGTGGTAGGCACAGGGGTATCTCTGTGGAAAGACATCACTAAAATCCTGCAATAGCTTAGACATATCACTAGGAAGATCCTGTGTGGGGTTAGTACTAACAAGGCTCTCCTTGTACACAAATAACAGGATAGAACAATCTGAAGCTAAGAGTTGAGAAACTTCTCTTTGGTTGAGGTAGAGGCTTGTGGCCGGAACATGCTCCTTCTCTTTGTCTTCCTTGAGCTTGAGATATAGCTGATCTTGGTAGACTTCGCTTGGTGTGAGAGGAGCTAGAGTGATCTTTCGGCCTTTGAACTCAAAGGAGTGCTTGTTAGTGTACCCGTCATGCATAACCCTTCTATCTGATTGCCACGGTCTACCAAGAAGCACATGACTCGAGCCCATTGGTATCACTTACCAATGGTAAGAGTAAACCGAACCTGATGTGTTACCGTGAGAGCTCCACTCTCGTTAAGCCATTGTAGCTTATATGGCCGGGGGTGGGAGATGGTGGCTAGGCTTAGCTTCTTCACCATAAGCTCGCTAGCAGCGTTGGTACAACTACCACCATCGATGATCAAGCTGCAAACCTTACCCTTGATGAGACACCGGGTGTGGAAAAGATGATCACGCTGCACAAGCTCCTCAGGTTGGTTTTGGCCGCTTAGAGTCCTCCGGGCTACCAACATCTCTCCAATGGCGGCTGTCTCTTCTTCGTCCTCTCGCCTCGGTTCCGAATCGAGTCTTTGGGTACAACCTCACCACTATCAAGTAGCATAAATACCTTCTTGTTGGGGCATTCTCTGGAGTAATGGCCCATGCCTTGACACCTGAAACACCTAACATTACTAGAAGAGATGTTACCGCGTCTCTTAGGATCATACTTAGTCTCCTCTTTACCCGCCGAAGTTGGTTTGATGTCCTTGGTGATGGGTGGCCGTGTGGAGGTGAAGTCCTTTGGTTTGCTGGGTGTGGAAAAACTAGGCTTAGCATAACGTCTCTTGTTCTGACTTTCCACTAACTCTGCCTTGTGCACAATCTCTTCAAGGTCCTCATATGTTTGAAGCTCCACTTTGTCTTGGATGTCTCGGCTAAGTCCACCAATGAACCGAGCTAAAGTGACCTCTTCTTCCTCCTCTAGGCCAACCCTAATCAGGACGGTCTCCATCTCTTGGAAGTAATCACGGACGGAGCTTGATCCTTGGGTAAGCTTCCGGAGTTTATTGAGAACTTCCCGGTGATAGTGGCTAGGGACAAACCGTTTTCTCATGAGGGCGGTGAGTTGAGGCCAAGTCTGGATGGGCTGCTCATTGTGTCGGCTCCGAGAAGTACACTGTTGATCCCACCAAAGCAAGGCATAATCACCTGAATTCTGAGATGGCTATCTTCACCTTGTTGGTCGCGTAGGTGTCGTGGCACAAGAAACTAGATTCCATCTTCCTCTCCCAATCCAGATAGGCTTCCGGGTCATTCTTGCCTTGGAAAGGAGGGAATTTAGCCTTGATGTGCTTCAGTTGTTGCCTCTCAGAATCTCTCGGGTCATCTCGGTCACGTCTCTCATGTCTACGGCTTCTTATACTTCGATCCGAGTGGTTGTAATACTCGTCATCCGAATCCACATAGACACGGTGACCGGCGATGGTTTGGGTTCGGCGTTGGGCATGTCCTCGGTGCCGAGGGGCATTTTGTCCGTTCTCGTCACGTTCTCCTTGCACTCGACGCCTGGGTGATGGGTCTTCTTCATCCGCGTCAAGGTTGAGGTAGTCTCGGCCAGCAGGGTTCTTCCGGGTACCGATAGGAAAGACGTTGCGGACGGCTAGGAATTTGGACGTACCGGCCACATCCTTTCCCCTGGTAATCCGGATGGCTTCTGAGGGTGTAGGAGTAGGCTCACTCTCGGACTCGGACGAGACAACCACGGTCTTCTTGGACTGTTGTTCGCGTTCCAAGGATAGTTGCTGAGAAATCTGCTGAGGAAGAAGCTGTTGAAGAGTGGCGACAATCTGATCCGCGATGAGCTTCTGTAGATCTTCCGTGGCTTCCGTGGGGAGGGCCATGTACCTGAGACACAAGCAAGAACTCGCAGTAAGTGGTTCTTAGGAAACGTTAAGCAAAACAAAAGATATAATCGCGAAACAGAAAAGGAAATCGAAAGCCTCTAGATCAAACACAGTTTTAGCATAAAGGAAACTTGGCAGAGAAAAGGAAATTCAGGCTAAGACAAAAAAAAGGAAATCGCCTTAGGGTTCTCCTCCTCTTAGCTCGCGACCGCCAAGCAAGAAACAACGACAAAAATTTTCACACGATTTTCAACAAGTTTGATGATGAATACAACAAACAACCGATCAAACAAGATTCAAATCATCACAAACAAGCAATCTCATCAATCCTTAACAAGTTTGATCGATTCTAAGCAAGCGTAAGCAGCAGGCAATCAATTCAGTACTACGATATCGAGACTATCAACAAGCATGTAACGAAGTTTTTAGCAACTTAGCAAGCGACTAGTACAGAATTTGAATCGAAGAAGTTAAAGGATAGAAAGACTCAGCCTTTGGTACAGAGTGTGGCTCTGATACCACGTGATACACCCTATGTTAGGACCGTAACTCTAAAGGCAAAGGGAAGAGAACTTTCTATGGATGGAATGGAAGAGAAGGATGGTGGTGGCGGCAGTAACTCGTAACCGGATGGGGCGTAGGATGGAAGCAGCGGTATGGTTGGGGAAACAACTCAAGCAAGCTATGGAGGACTTGCTTGATGGACGCAGAATCGCTTGAAAGTATCTAAGACTTGTAAGCGCTTCGGATTCAATGAAGAATCGTGGTGAGTCGAAACAAAGAAGTGTGTTGATAAAAGTTTTGACTAAAGAGACAAGAAGGAGGCGGCGAGACTTATAAAGGAAGGTAAGGCACAAGTCGCCATTCTCCTTAGGGTTTTCTCGCCAAGCCAAATAAGGAAATAGCGCAAAACAACATGAAGTTTAAATCAAAGGGAAAAACAACGCGTAGTTTAAGTAGATAGAACAACGAGTAGTTAAGTGTCTCGTTTAATACACTTTTCAAGCTAATGTCCCTAGGTAGCCGACGTAGTGGTCTCCTTGGCCTCGTTAAAACCCTTGCGTAGTAAACCCAATGGGACAGACCTACGCAAAGGGAAAGAGTACCGAGTCGAAACACTTAGTTACCTAGATTCATTAGCTTGGTCTTTTGTCTAGGCCTTGGTGAAAATGTTGAAGAAGCTCCTAGCTGCTGCTCCAATCTCCTCCATGATCATCGCATGGACATCAGGAGCTAGCTCCTTAGCTTTCGGTCGTGTAATTGCTCCTTCTACCTTATCGGTGCTCGGTGCCGGTTTTGCTCGGGCATCGGGCGCCGGTTTGCTCGTGCATCGGGCGCCGGTTTTGCTCGGGCATCGGGCTCCGGTTTTGCACGGGCATCGGGCTCTGTCTTGCTCGGGCATCCGGTTCCATGCTCATATCACACTTATAAGAACTCATGTTGCATGAAACTTGGTTTAGAGTCCGAGAAACAAGTTGTTAGATGTTTCATAAGTTCGTCAAACTTTTACAAAGCTTATTGAGACACTTATAAGCACTCATGTTGCATAAAACTTGGTTTAGAATCCTAGAAACGCGTTGTTAGATGTTTCATAAGTTCGTCAAACTTGTACAAAGCTCATTGAAACACTTATAAGCACTCATGTTGCATAAAACTTGGTTTAGAGTCCTAGCAACCACATTGTTAGACGTTTCATAAGTTCGTCAAATTTGTACAAAGTTCATTGAGACACTTATAAGCACTCATGTTGCATGAAACTTAGTTTAGAGTCCTAGAAACCGCGTTGTTAGATGTTTCATAAGTTCGTAGAACTTGTACAAAGCTCATTGAGACACTTATAAGCACTCATGTTGCATGAAACTTGGTTTAGTGTACTAGAAACAGCGTTGTAAGATGTTTCATTAGTTCGTCAAACTAGTACAAAGCTCATTGAGACACTTATAAGCACTCATGTTGCATGACACTTCGTTTAGAGTCTTAGAAACCGCTTTGTTAGATGTTTCACAAGTTCGTCAAACTTGTACAAAGCTCATTGAGACACTTATAAGCACTAATGTTGCATAAAACTTGGTTTAGAGTCCTAGAAACGCGTTGTTAGATGTTTCATAAGTTCGTCAAACTTCTACAAAGCTCATTGAGACACTTATAAGCACTCATGTTGCATAAAACTTGGATTAGAGTCCTAGCAACCACATTGTTAGACGTTTCATAAGTTCGTCAAACTTGTACAAAGCTCATTGAGACACTTATAAGCACTCATGTTGCATGGAACTTGGTTTAGAGTCCTAGAAACGCGTTGTTAGATGTTTCTTTAGTTTGTCAAACTTGTACAAGGCTCATTGAGACACTTATAAGCACTCATGTTGCATGAAACTTGGTTTAGAGTCCTAGAAACCGCGTTGTTAGATGTTTCACAAGTTCGTCAAACTAGTACAAAGCTCATTGAGACACTTATAAGCACTCATGTTGCATAAAACCTTGTTTAGAGTCCTAGCAACCACATTGTTAGACGTTTCATAAGTTCGTCAAACTTGTACAAAGCTCATTGAGACACTTATAATCACTCATGTTGCATGAAACTTAGTTTAGAGTCCTAGAAACCGCGTTGTTAGATGTTTCATATGTTCGTAGAACTTGTACAAAGCTCATTAAGACACTTATAAGAACTCATGTTGCATGAAACTTGGTTTAGAGTCCTAGAAACGAGTTGTTAGATGTTTCATAAGTTCGTCAAACTAGTACAAAGCTCATTGAGACACTTATAAGCACTCATGTTGCATGACACTTCGTTTAGAGTCTTAGAATTTGCTTTGTTAGATGTTTCATAAGTTCGTCAAACTTGTACAAAGCTCATCGAGACACTTATGAGCACTCATGTTGCATGAAACTTGGTTTAGAGTACTAGAATACGCGTTGTAAGATGTTTCATAAGTTCGTCAAACTATTACAAAGCTCATTGAGACACTTATAAGAACTCATGTTGCATGACACTTCGTTTAGAGTCTTAGAAACCGCGTATTAGATGTTTCATAAGTTCGTCAAACTTGTACGAACCTCATAGAGACACTTATAATTACTCCTGTTGCATAAAACTTGGTTTAGAGTCCTAGAAACGCATTGTTAGATGTTTCATAAGTTCGTCAAACTTGTACAAAGCTCATTGAGACACTTATAAGCACTCATGTTGCATAAAACCTTGTTTAGAGTCCTAGCAACCACATTGTTAGACGTTTCATAAGTTCGTCAAACTTGTACAAAGCTCATTGAGACACTTATAAGCACTCATGTTGCATGAAACTTAGTTTAGAGTCCTAGAAACCGCGTTGTTAGATGTTTCATATGTTCGTAGAACTTGTACAAAGCTCATTGAGACACTTATAAGAACTCATGTTGCATGACACTTCGTTTAGAGTCTTAGAAACCGTGTTTTAGATGTTTCATAAGTTCGTCAAACTTGTACAAAGCTCACTGAGACACTTATAAGCACTCATGTTGCATGAAACTTGGTTTAGAGTCCTAGAAACCGCGTTGTTAGATGTTTCATAAGTTCGTAGAACTTATGAAAAGCTCATTGAGACACTTATAAGAACTCATGTTGCATGACACTTCGTTTAGAGTCTTAGAAATCGCGTTTTAGATGTTTCATAAGTTCGTCAAACTTGTAAAAAGCCCACTGAGACACTTATAAGCACTCATGTTGCATGAAACTTGGTTTAGAGTCCTAGAAACCGCGTTGTTAGATGTTTCATAAGTTCATCGAGCTAGTAAAAAGCTCATTGAGACACTTATAAGCACTCATGTTGCATGAAACTTGTTTAGAGTCCGAGAAACGAGTTGTTAGATGTTTCATAAGTTCGTCAAACTTGTACAAAGCTCATTGAGACACTAATAAGAACTCATGTTGCATGAAACTTGGTTTAGAGTCCGAGAAACGAGTTGTTAGATGTTTCATAAGTTCGTCAAACTTGTACAAAGCTCATTGAGACACTTATAAGAACTCATGTTGCATGAAACTTGGTTTAGAGTCCTTGAACCGCGTTGTTAGATGTTTCATTAGTTCGACAAACTTGTACAAAGCTCATTGAGACACTTATAAGAACTCATGTTGAAAGAAATTTGGTTTAGAGTCCTAGAAACGCGTTGTTAGATGTTTCATTAGTTCGTCAAACTAGTACAAAGCTCATTGAGACACTTATAAGCACTCATGATGCATGAAAATTAGTTTGGAGTCCTAGAAACCGCGTTGTTAGATGTTTCATAAGTTCGTCGAACTTGTACAAAGCTCATTGATACACTTATAAGCACTCATGTTGCATGAAACTTGGTTTAGAGTCCTAGAAAACGCAATGTAAGATGTTTCATAAGTTCGTCAAACTAGTACAAAGCTCGTTGAGACACTTATAAGAACTCATGGTGCATGACACTTCGTTTAGAGTCCTAGAAACGCGTTGTTAGATGTTTCATAAGTTCGTCAAACTAGTACAAAGCTCATTGAGAAATTTATAAGCACTCATGTTGCATAAAACTTGGTTTAGAGTCCTAGAAACGCGTTGTTAGATGTTTCATAAGTTCGTCAAATTAGTACAAAGCTCATTGAGACACTTATAAGCACTCATGTTGCATGACACTTCGTTTAGAGTCTTAGAAACCGCGTTGTTAGATGTTTCATAAGTTCGTTAAACTTGTACAAAGATTATTGAGACACTTATAAGCACTCATGTTGCATAAAACTTGGTTTAGAGTCCTGGAAACGCGTTGTTAGATGTTTCATAAGTTCATCAAACTTTTACAAACCTCATTGAGACACTTATAAGCACTCATGTTGTTGGTTTTTGAGAGTATAATCGTGGGAGATTAGGAGTATGGAAGATTAGAAGCAAAGCAATAGCTTGGTTCTTGAGAGATTAGAGAAGATTAAAAGAGATTAAGAGGGTAATGTGAGATTTGGTTCTTGATGTTTCCTCAAGAACACCAAGAACAAGAGAGAGAATAGAGAGACTAGATTTTACATTTCATAAGTGTGATAAGATTTATGTTTACAAGGAGGATAGATATATATACAAGGATAGCTTAGAATGGTATCAAAGGAATATGCCAAATATGTCCATATCACTTGGTCTCCTTCTCTCTTGGTCTCCGCGCACTCTTTGGCTTATATCAACATGTGACTTGAGAGAGTGAGATGCACTCTTGGCTTATATCAACATGTGACTTGAGAGAGTGAGATGCACTCTTGGCTTATCTCCACATGTGACTTGGAGAGAGTGAGATGCACTCTAGGCTTATCTCCACATGTGACTTGAGAGAGTGAGATGCACTCTTGTCTTATCTCCACATGTGACTTGAGAGAGTGGAGTGCACTCTCCTTAAGTCATCACGTGACTTGTACGGACAGAGAGTGTCTCTCACTTGCCAACGGCTACTTCCTCTTCATGGCAATCTTCTAGATCCTTCTCCTTGGTTTCTTTGTCCTCTTTGTAATGGTAACAAGAGCGCTTGTGTCATTGTCTTTGATCACATGCTAGGTCTTTGCCTTGATGAACAAGTATGTCCGGGCAAAGCCTTAGTCTCTTCAATGTGTTTTGACCTAATGCCCTTTATGGGTTACCATTAGTCTCAACACTCCCCCTCAAGCTTAGCCTAATGAAATGGCTAAGATTGGACATTGCTTAAACAAACCTCATTAAAACCCTTAAACGGGAAAACCACTTGGGATAAAACCGCGTTTAAGGGAAAAAGAGTGTAAGTCTTGCAATTAGGGGTCTTCTAATATTGGCCTTGAGTACTTTGACTTTGGCCGAAGCTCCCCCTTAAGCTAGAACCGGTTTTGATCTTTGTCCTTGCCGTGTTCTTCAATGGCGGTTCTTTGGATACTCAACACTTCTTCTTGGTCTTCTTGACTTGGTGTTGAGTTCTTTGATTCTTTGATTTGGTCTTCACAAACTTGAGTGTGAGACTTAGGGCCGAACATGATGACTTCCTTTCCTTCTCTTTCCTTCTTCTTTGAAATTCCTTGTTGTCTTTGGTCTATCACTTCTTTGAACCTACAAGGTTCCAAGTGAATTTAGACTTAGCAAAGGCAATTTGGATATATAAAGGATAAGCTTAATCTCAAGTTATCTTGGTTTTAGATTTAAGCAATTCCTTTTAACAAGTGATTGATCATAGACTAAGCAAGATTATAAGATGTAGTTCTAGTCTAATGATTCTTATTTAAGTATCTTAAAGAGAAGGTTTAGGGACAGCCTTTAATTCGTAGTGGAATGTCTTTTCCTTGTAGTTGCATCTAGGTTTTGAGCTTTGGCTTCTTCTTGAAGTCTTTGCTTTCTCCTTTGTGCAATTGGAACAAGGTTTGTTGACGTCTTTGGCTTAGCTCTTGGTAGATGCATAAGCCGAGTAACAAGAATAGGCCTTGCACTTGAGAGTTGCTTTGGCCGAGAGTGAGTAGAGACGATTCGGTCATATTGCTTAATCGGTCTCTTTCTAGAACATGGATGGCTCGGCTTTGTCTTTGCGAGGTACTTGGCCGAGCCTAGTGTTGATGGAGTGATTTGGTCTTGTCATTGCTAGAGCCTTGACCAAGCCACATGATCTTGAGTTCCTTTCTTCAAGGACTCGGTTTTGATGATGGTTGAATGGATTGGCTTTGCTTCTTTGTGGAGGCTTGGCCAGGTGAATGATGATCTTGAACAATGATTGGTGACCTTGCCTTTGCTAGGGACTTTGGTCAAGAGATGGTCTTTGTCTTTGCCAAGGACTTGACCGGTTGATGATGGTCTTTGTCTTGCCAAGGACTTGACCGGTTGATGATGGTCTTTGTCTTGTTAAGGACTTGACCGGTTGATGATGGTCTTTGTCTTGCCACGGACTTGACCGGTTGATGATGGTCTTTGTCTTGTTAAGGACTTGACCGAAGATTAATGGGTTGACTCGGCTTTGTCTTGTGGATACTTGGCCGAGATGTAACTTGACCGGTTTTGCTAGATGCTTTTGGCCACAATGATGATAGTGATTGGCTTCCATTTGATCATGATGAGATGTGTGATCTAACACTTCTTCTCCCCCCATCTTGATTAATCATGGAAGTAAATGAACTCTTCTCCTTTCTCGGCTTTGTTCTTCACAAGCTTCTTTGAGAAAGAGGTTTCTCATCTTCTCTTTAGGACATCATCTTTGGCATTAGATCATTTCCTCTTGCTTCTTTTCTCTTTGGCAATTTTGTGTTTCTTCTTTATGCTTAGGGGTTGTCTCATGAAATCTTCTTAAGGTTTGAACATAATGATCCTACATTATATCAAACACAAAATGGATTAAGTATCATGGTTAACCGGCATAAGATAGAAACTTTAAACACTTTACAATCTATTAAGTATTATCATATTTAACAAGCATGATACAAGGAAGGATTTAAGACATTAGATAACAAAGTTTCCTAAGCCTTTTGATTAAATCCGAGAGTATAAGTATCTTAGCAAGTTCAATTTCTAGTCCCTATAGATTTGTAAAGGCTTTTAAACATGCAATCTATGGCATATAACATGAAGCATAAAGACTACTTAAGCCTAGTATCTTAATAATATGGTTTAAAGAGAGTAAGAGTTTAGAATTAGCCCTTTTTGATATTCCTTTGGGAAGATGGTCATTGGGAGAAGTCATTTATCCTTTTAGAGCACCTCAATGGTTAGTCTAAGATCGGATTCATGACTTCTCTTTATGAGAAATTCTCTTGTTTGCTTCTTTACCTACACATAGATTCAAGTTAGCAACAAGAGTCTTTAGCTTATGGCTCCTTGCCATAAAGACTTTGAAAGGGACCATGGTCTTTAGTGCACAACGGCGGACCATGATCTTAAAACATACAAACAAGATTCATTGTAACTTGATAGCTTTCATAGCTTAGTTACTCATCTTGTATCATAAACTTAAATGCACATAGGCGGTTTATGACAACAAACATAGATCATCATTCCATCTTCACCTTATATAGATGTTAGTGATATGAATCATTTCCCCATAAGTCTAAAATGGATTCACCATGACTTTCAAAAGTGCCACCTTTTAGATAATCATGGATCTCTTTTTAGACTTATGTTACCCGAGGATCTAATGGATTCATCAAGCTCAAACATGTTTTAAACACTTAATGGAACTTGGTTCTCTTTCCTCTAAGAGAGTTTGGATCCCATAAGACCTTATATGCTTAATCACAAGCGGATCTTGGTTCCTTACCCTTTGTTAAACCGGAGATCTTTTGGATTTCACCAAGGTTTGAATGCAATAAGTCTTAAGACATATGCAAACCAAGGATCCTAGATCTTTCCAAGTCTCAAATCACTTCACTAAACAAAGACTAGTGATTTAAGACTTTAGCAAGAGACAAGACTTGGATATTATAGTGGGGTATGAAGAGGATAAAGAGTATAGAGTTTACAACCGATTCCTTAATGATCTAAAGATCTTTAGGACTCAAGATTAACTACTAATCTCTTTATCTCCCTCTTGTGTTTCCACTAACACAACCGCCACTACTCATCTTCATCGTCTTGGAGATTTAAATTCGGACCAAATGAGCATATGTTCTTTAAAAACTTTTGAAAACATCATATGCTCAAAAACATGCTTTTAAACCGAAACTTTGTGGTATTGGATTCATCAAGGTTTCTTGAACTCATAGGAGTTTTAAAGCCATGGTTCTCATCCATTAGTCTCGGTTTAGACAATGATCTTAAAGGACAATACAACCAAAACTATCATGTAGTTAAATCCTATTGATTTATACTAACAATGAATATGTTTTGGTTGTCTTGTACTTACCAAGAAATTGGATTCAACATGTCCTTTACTCACTAGGAGTTAAGCGGATCATGGTTCTCTTTCCAAAGATCTTTGTTAAAGCACAAACAAAAGAAAGAGTTTTGGATTCAACAAGTTGTTTTTGCCTTATAAGAACAACAACAAGGTTCACCTACTCTTTTAGCTCTCAAGATTCAAGCTTTAAGCTTTGATATCTTGGTCCTTGCCTAAAGAAGGGTTTCGGATTCAACAAGTTGCTTTCAACTCTCAAAAGTTTAGCAAACAAGGTTCTCTAACCTTTGACTCCCAAGTTTCAAGTTTTGTTCTTGAATACTTGTTCATAGTCTAAAAACCAAAGTCATTAAGATCTTGGATTCATCATGGTTCCTTTGAACTCATAAGAGTGAGGAAACCCATGGTTCTCATCCTTTGACATTTGGCTGTCCATAGATTTTTTTTTTTTTTTTTCAAAGAAACACACTTTCACAAACATGTTTTTAAACATGTAGCTAGATCTTAAGATCCAATCTTTCCATGAACAAATTATGCTTGGTGTGTTCTAAGAAAGGTATTACCAAGATCTATGGATCTATACAAGAAATAAAAGAACACAGATTTTAGAGAATGGGAAAGGATTCAACATGTTCATTATACTCCTAAGAGTTGATTTGAACAATGGTTCTCTTTCTCTACAAGATTCATCGCCTTTTAAAGCTTGTCTTGGTTCTCTTTCATCTATGAACATTAACTACTTGCAGAATTTAAACAACAAAAGAAAGAAGAGGGGATTTGGATTCATCAAGCTCTTACGCTCATAAGAGAAAAGTAGCAAGGTTCTCTCCACCTCAAAAGATAAGCTTGCGGATTAGCTTAGGTAGAGGAGCTTATGCTCGATACCATGTTGGTTTTTGAGAGTATAATCGTGGGAGATTAGGAGTATGGAAGATTAGAAGCAAAGCAATAGCTTGGTTCTTGAGAGATTAGAGAAGATTAAAAGAGATTAAGAGGGTAATGTGAGATTTGGTTCTTGATGTTTCCTCAAGAACACCAAGAACAAGAGAGAGAATAGAGAGACTAGATTTTACATTTCATAAGTGTGATAAGATTTATGTTTACAAGGAGGATAGATATATATACAAGGATAGCTTAGAATGGTATCAAAGGAATATGCCAAATATGTCCATATCACTTGGTCTCCTTCTCTCTTGGTCTCCGCGCACTCTTTGGCTTATATCAACATGTGACTTGAGAGAGTGAGATGCACTCTTGGCTTATATCAACATGTGACTTGAGAGAGTGAGATGCACTCTTGGCTTATCTCCACATGTGACTTGGAGAGAGTGAGATGCACTCTAGGCTTATCTCCACATGTGACTTGAGAGAGTGAGATGCACTCTTGTCTTATCTCCACATGTGACTTGAGAGAGTGGAGTGCACTCTCCTTAAGTCATCACGTGACTTGTACGGACAGAGAGTGTCTCTCACTTGCCAACGGCTACTTCCTCTTCATGGCAATCTTCTAGATCCTTCTCCTTGGTTTCTTTGTCCTCTTTGTAATGGTAACAAGAGCGCTTGTGTCATTGTCTTTGATCACATGCTAGGTCTTTGCCTTGATGAACAAGTATGTCCGGGCAAAGCCTTAGTCTCTTCAATGTGTTTTGACCTAATGCCCTTTATGGGTTACCATTAGTCTCAACACTCCCCCTCAAGCTTAGC
Source organism: Cochlearia excelsa (assembly GCA_963556525.1). Lineage (NCBI taxonomy): Eukaryota > Viridiplantae > Streptophyta > Magnoliopsida > Brassicales > Brassicaceae > Cochlearia > Cochlearia excelsa. Next base: position 27,273,999 of record OY748327.1, on the reverse strand, counting down.
CTAATGAAATGGCTAAGATTGGACATTGCTTAAACAAACCTCATTAAAACCCTTAAACGGGAAAACCACTTGGGATAAAACCGCGTTTAAGGGAAAAAGAGTGTAAGTCTTGCAATTAGGGGTCTTCTAATATTGGCCTTGAGTACTTTGACTTTGGCCGAAGCTCCCCCTTAAGCTAGAACCGGTTTTGATCTTTGTCCTTGCCGTGTTCTTCAATGGCGGTTCTTTGGATACTCAACACTTCTTCTTGGTCTTCTTGACTTGGTGTTGAGTTCTTTGATTCTTTGATTTGGTCTTCACAAACTTGAGTGTGAGACTTAGGGCCGAACATGATGACTTCCTTTCCTTCTCTTTCCTTCTTCTTTGAAATTCCTTGTTGTCTTTGGTCTATCACTTCTTTGAACCTACAAGGTTCCAAGTGAATTTAGACTTAGCAAAGGCAATTTGGATATATAAAGGATAAGCTTAATCTCAAGTTATCTTGGTTTTAGATTTAAGCAATTCCTTTTAACAAGTGATTGATCATAGACTAAGCAAGATTATAAGATGTAGTTCTAGTCTAATGATTCTTATTTAAGTATCTTAAAGAGAAGGTTTAGGGACAGCCTTTAATTCGTAGTGGAATGTCTTTTCCTTGTAGTTGCATCTAGGTTTTGAGCTTTGGCTTCTTCTTGAAGTCTTTGCTTTCTCCTTTGTGCAATTGGAACAAGGTTTGTTGACGTCTTTGGCTTAGCTCTTGGTAGATGCATAAGCCGAGTAACAAGAATAGGCCTTGCACTTGAGAGTTGCTTTGGCCGAGAGTGAGTAGAGACGATTCGGTCATATTGCTTAATCGGTCTCTTTCTAGAACATGGATGGCTCGGCTTTGTCTTTGCGAGGTACTTGGCCGAGCCTAGTGTTGATGGAGTGATTTGGTCTTGTCATTGCTAGAGCCTTGACCAAGCCACATGATCTTGAGTTCCTTTCTTCAAGGACTCGGTTTTGATGATGGTTGAATGGATTGGCTTTGCTTCTTTGTGGAGGCTTGGCCAGGTGAATGATGATCTTGAACAATGATTGGTGACCTTGCCTTTGCTAGGGACTTTGGTCAAGAGATGGTCTTTGTCTTTGCCAAGGACTTGACCGGTTGATGATGGTCTTTGTCTTGCCAAGGACTTGACCGGTTGATGATGGTCTTTGTCTTGTTAAGGACTTGACCGGTTGATGATGGTCTTTGTCTTGCCACGGACTTGACCGGTTGATGATGGTCTTTGTCTTGTTAAGGACTTGACCGAAGATTAATGGGTTGACTCGGCTTTGTCTTGTGGATACTTGGCCGAGATGTAACTTGACCGGTTTTGCTAGATGCTTTTGGCCACAATGATGATAGTGATTGGCTTCCATTTGATCATGATGAGATGTGTGATCTAACACTTCTTCTCCCCCATCTTGATTAATCATGGAAGTAAATGAACTCTTCTCCTTTCTCGGCTTTGTTCTTCACAAGCTTCTTTGAGAAAGAGGTTTCTCATCTTCTCTTTAGGACATCATCTTTGGCATTAGATCATTTCCTCTTGCTTCTTTTCTCTTTGGCAATTTTGTGTTTCTTCTTTATGCTTAGGGGTTGTCTCATGAAATCTTCTTAAGGTTTGAACATAATGATCCTACATTATATCAAACACAAAATGGATTAAGTATCATGGTTAACCGGCATAAGATAGAAACTTTAAACACTTTACAATCTATTAAGTATTATCATATTTAACAAGCATGATACAAGGAAGGATTTAAGACATTAGATAACAAAGTTTCCTAAGCCTTTTGATTAAATCCGAGAGTATAAGTATCTTAGCAAGTTCAATTTCTAGTCCCTATAGATTTGTAAAGGCTTTTAAACATGCAATCTATGGCATATAACATGAAGCATAAAGACTACTTAAGCCTAGTATCTTAATAATATGGTTTAAAGAGAGTAAGAGTTTAGAATTAGCCCTTTTTGATATTCCTTTGGGAAGATGGTCATTGGGAGAAGTCATTTATCCTTTTAGAGCACCTCAATGGTTAGTCTAAGATCGGATTCATGACTTCTCTTTATGAGAAATTCTCTTGTTTGCTTCTTTACCTACACATAGATTCAAGTTAGCAACAAGAGTCTTTAGCTTATGGCTCCTTGCCATAAAGACTTTGAAAGGGACCATGGTCTTTAGTGCACAACGGCGGACCATGATCTTAAAACATACAAACAAGATTCATTGTAACTTGATAGCTTTCATAGCTTAGTTACTCATCTTGTATCATAAACTTAAATGCACATAGGCGGTTTATGACAACAAACATAGATCATCATTCCATCTTCACCTTATATAGATGTTAGTGATATGAATCATTTCCCCATAAGTCTAAAATGGATTCACCATGACTTTCAAAAGTGCCACCTTTTAGATAATCATGGATCTCTTTTTAGACTTATGTTACCCGAGGATCTAATGGATTCATCAAGCTCAAACATGTTTTAAACACTTAATGGAACTTGGTTCTCTTTCCTCTAAGAGAGTTTGGATCCCATAAGACCTTATATGCTTAATCACAAGCGGATCTTGGTTCCTTACCCTTTGTTAAACCGGAGATCTTTTGGATTTCACCAAGGTTTGAATGCAATAAGTCTTAAGACATATGCAAACCAAGGATCCTAGATCTTTCCAAGTCTCAAATCACTTCACTAAACAAAGACTAGTGATTTAAGACTTTAGCAAGAGACAAGACTTGGATATTATAGTGGGGTATGAAGAGGATAAAGAGTATAGAGTTTACAACCGATTCCTTAATGATCTAAAGATCTTTAGGACTCAAGATTAACTACTAATCTCTTTATCTCCCTCTTGTGTTTCCACTAACACAACCGCCACTACTCATCTTCATCGTCTTGGAGATTTAAATTCGGACCAAATGAGCATATGTTCTTTAAAAACTTTTGAAAACATCATATGCTCAAAAACATGCTTTTAAACCGAAACTTTGTGGTATTGGATTCATCAAGGTTTCTTGAACTCATAGGAGTTTTAAAGCCATGGTTCTCATCCATTAGTCTCGGTTTAGACAATGATCTTAAAGGACAATACAACCAAAACTATCATGTAGTTAAATCCTATTGATTTATACTAACAATGAATATGTTTTGGTTGTCTTGTACTTACCAAGGAAATTGGATTCAACATGTCCTTTACTCACTAGGAGTTAAGCGGATCATGGTTCTCTTTCCAAAGATCTTTGTTAAAGCACAAACAAAAGAAAGAGTTTTGGATTCAACAAGTTGTTTTTGCCTTATAAGAACAACAACAAGGTTCACCTACTCTTTTAGCTCTCAAGATTCAAGCTTTAAGCTTTGATATCTTGGTCCTTGCCTAAAGAAGGGTTTCGGATTCAACAAGTTGCTTTCAACTCTCAAAAGTTTAGCAAACAAGGTTCTCTAACCTTTGACTCCCAAGTTTCAAGTTTTGTTCTTGAATACTTGTTCATAGTCTAAAAACCAAAGTCATTAAGATCTTGGATTCATCATGGTTCCTTTGAACTCATAAGAGTGAGGAAACCCATGGTTCTCATCCTTTGACATTTGGCTGTCCATAGATTTTTTTTTTTTTTTTTTCAAAGAAACACACTTTCACAAACATGTTTTTAAACATGTAGCTAGATCTTAAGATCCAATCTTTCCATGAACAAATTATGCTTGGTGTGTTCTAAGAAAGGTATTACCAAGATCTATGGATCTATACAAGAAATAAAAGAACACAGATTTTAGAGAATGGGAAAGGATTCAACATGTTCATTATACTCCTAAGAGTTGATTTGAACAATGGTTCTCTTTCTCTACAAGATTCATCGCCTTTTAAAGCTTGTCTTGGTTCTCTTTCATCTATGAACATTAACTACTTGCAGAATTTAAACAACAAAAGAAAGAAGAGGGGATTTGGATTCATCAAGCTCTTACGCTCATAAGAGAAAAGTAGCAAGGTTCTCTCCACCTCAAAAGATAAGCTTGCGGATTAGCTTAGGTAGAGGAGCTTATGCTCGATACCATGTTGGTTTTTGAGAGTATAATCGTGGGAGATTAGGAGTATGGAAGATTAGAAGCAAAGCAATAGCTTGGTTCTTGAGAGATTAGAGAAGATTAAAAGAGATTAAGAGGGTAATGTGAGATTTGGTTCTTGATGTTTCCTCAAGAACACCAAGAACAAGAGAGAGAATAGAGAGACTAGATTTTACATTTCATAAGTGTGATAAGATTTATGTTTACAAGGAGGATAGATATATATACAAGGATAGCTTAGAATGGTATCAAAGGAATATGCCAAATATGTCCATATCACTTGGTCTCCTTCTCTCTTGGTCTCCGCGCACTCTTTGGCTTATATCAACATGTGACTTGAGAGAGTGAGATGCACTCTTGGCTTATATCAACATGTGACTTGAGAGAGTGAGATGCACTCTTGGCTTATCTCCACATGTGACTTGGAGAGAGTGAGATGCACTCTAGGCTTATCTCCACATGTGACTTGAGAGAGTGAGATGCACTCTTGTCTTATCTCCACATGTGACTTGAGAGAGTGGAGTGCACTCTCCTTAAGTCATCACGTGACTTGTACGGACAGAGAGTGTCTCTCACTTGCCAACGGCTACTTCCTCTTCATGGCAATCTTCTAGATCCTTCTCCTTGGTTTCTTTGTCCTCTTTGTAATGGTAACAAGAGCGCTTGTGTCATTGTCTTTGATCACATGCTAGGTCTTTGCCTTGATGAACAAGTATGTCCGGGCAAAGCCTTAGTCTCTTCAATGTGTTTTGACCTAATGCCCTTTATGGGTTACCATTAGTCTCAACACATGTTGCATTAAACTTGGTTTAGAGTCCTAGCAACCACATTGTTAGACGTTTCATAAATTCGTCAAACTTGTACAAAGCTGATTGAGAAACTTATAAGCACTCATGTTGCATGAAACTTGGTTTAGAGTCCTTAAAACGCGTTGTTAGATGTTTCATTAGTTCGTCAAACTTGTACAAAGCTAATTGAGACACTTATAAGAACTCATGTTGAAAGAAACTTGGTTTAGAGTCCTAGAATCCGCGTTGTTAGATGTTTCATAAGTTCGTCAAACAAGTACATAGCTCATTGAGACACTTATAAGCACTCATGTTGCATGAAACTTAGTTTAGAATCCTAGAAACCGCGTTGTTAGATGTTTCATAAGTTCGTCAAACTTGTAAAAAGCTCATTGAGACACTTATAAGCACTCATGTTGCATGAAACTTAGTTTAGAGTCCTAGCAACCACATTGTTAGACGTTTCATAAGTTCGTCAAACTTGTACAAAGCTGATTGAGAAACTTATAAGCACTCATGTTGCATGAAACTTGGTTTAGAGTCCTAGAAACCGGGTTGTTAGATATTTCATTAGTTAGTCAAACTTGTACAAAGCTCATTGAGACACTTATAAGAACTCATGTTGAAAGAAATTTAGTTTAGAGTCCTAGAAACCGCATTTTAGATGTTTCATAAGTTCGTCAAACTTGTACAAAGTTCACTGAGACACTTATAAGCACTCATGTTGCATGAAACTTGGTTTAGAGTCCGAGAAACCGCGTTGTTAGATGTTTCATAAGTTCGTAGAACTTGTACAAAGCTCATTGAGACACTTATAAGAACTCATATTGCATGACACTTCCTTTAGAGTCTTAGAAACCGCGTTTTAGATGTTTCATAAGTTCGTCAAACTCGTACAAAGCTCACTGAGACACTTATAAGCACTCATGTTGCATGACACTTGGTTTAGAGTCCTAGAAACCGCGTTGTTAGATGTTTCATAAGTCCGTCGAACTAGTACAAAGCTCATTGAGACACTTATAAGCACTCATGTTGCATGAAACTTGGTTTAGAGTCCTAGAAACCGCGTTGTTAGATGTTTCATAAGTTCGTCGAACTAGTAAAAAGGTCATTGAGACACTTATAAGCACTCATGTTGCATGAAACTTGGTTTAGAGTCCGAAAAACGAGTTGTTAGATGTTTCATAAGTTCGTCAAACTTGTACAAAGCTCATTGAGACACTTATAAGAACTCATGTTGCATGAAACTTGGTTTAGAGTCCTAGAAACGCGTTGTTAGATGTTTCATTAGTTCGTCAAACTTATACAAAGCTCATTGAGACACTTAGAAGCACTCATGATGCATGAAAATTAGTTTAGAGTCCTAGAAACCGCGTTGTTAGATGTTTCATAAGTTCGTCAAACTAGTACAAAGCTCATTGAGACACTTATAAGCACTCATGTTGCATTAAACTTAGTTTAGAGTCCTAGAAACCGTGTTGTTAGATGTTTCGTAAGTTCGTCGAACTTGTACAAAGCTCATTGAGACACTTATAAGCACTCATGTTGCATGAAACTTGGTTTAAAGTCCTAGAAACCGCGTTGTAAGATGATTCATAAGTTCGTCATACTAGTACAAAACTCATTGAGACATTTATAAGCACTCATGTTGCATGACACTTCGTTTAGAGTCTTAGAAACCGCGTTTTTAGATGTTTCATAAGTTTGTCAAACTTGTACAAAGCTCATTGAGACACTTATAAGGACTCTGTTGCATAAAAATTGGTTTAGAGTCCTAGCAACCACATTGTTAGACGTTTCATAAGTTCGTCAAACTTGTACAAAGCTCATTGAGACACTTATAAGCACTCATGTTGCATGAAACTTGGTTTAGAGTCCTAGAAACCGCGTTGTTAGATGTTTCATAAGTTCGTCAAACTAGTACAAAGCTCATTGAGAAACTTATAAGCACTCATGTTGCATGAAACTTAGTTTAGAGTCCTAGAAACCGCGTTGTTAGATGTTTCATAAGTTCGTCAAACTTGTAAAAAGCTCATTGAGACACTTATTAGCACTCATGTTGCATAAAACTTGGTTTAGAATCCTAGCAACCAAATTGTTAGACGTTTCATAAGTTCGTCAAACTTGTACAAAGCTGATTGAGAAACTTATAAGCACTCAAGTTGCATGAAACTAGGTTTAGAGTCCTAGAAACGCGTTGTTGGATGTTTCATTAGTTCGTCAAACTTGAACAAAGCTCATTGAGACACTTATAAGAACTCATGTTGAAAGAAACTTAGTTTAGAGTCCTACAAACCGCGTTGTTAGATGTTTCATAAGTTCATCAAACTAGTACAAAGCTCATTAATACAGCTTATAAGTACTCATGTTGCATGAAACTTAGTTTAGAGTCCTAGAAACAGCGTTGTTAGATGTTTCATAAGTTCATCGAACTTGTACAAAGCTCATTGAGAAACTTTTACGCACTCATGTTGCATGAAACTTGGTTTAGAGTCCTAGAAACCGCGTTGTAAGATGTTTCATAAGTTCGTCAAACTAGTACAAAGCTCATTGAGACAATTATAAGCACTCATGTTGCATGACACTTCGTTTAGAGTCTTAGAAACCGCGTTGTTAGATGTTACATAAGTTCGTAAAACTAGTACAAAGCTCATTGAGACACTTATAAGCACTCATGTTGAATGAAACTTAGTTTAGAGTCCTAGAAATTGCGTTTTTAAATGTTTCATAAGTTTATCGAACTTGTACAAAGCTCATTGAGACACTTATAAGCACTCATGTTGCATGAAACTTGGTTTAGAGTCCTAGAAACCGCGTTGTAAGATGTTTCATAAGTTTGTCAAACTAGTACAAAGCTCATTGAGACACTTATAAGCAGTCATGTTGCATGAAACTTGGTGTAGAGTCCTAGAAACGCGTTGTTAGATGTTTCATAAGTTCGTCAAACTTGTACAAAACTCATTGAGACACTTATAAGCACTCATGTTGCATGAAACTTGGTTTAGAGTGCTAGAAACGCGTTGTTAGATGTTTCATAAGTTCGTCAAACTTGTAAAAAGGTCATTGAGACACTTACAAGCACTCATGTTGCATAAAAATTGGTTTAGAGTCCTAGCAACCACATTGTTAGACGTTTCATAAGTTCATCAAACTTGTACAAAGCTGATAGAGACACTTATAAGCACTCATGTTGCATGAAACTTGGTTTAGAGTCCTAGAAACAAGTTGTTAGATGTCTCATTAGTTCGTCAAACTTGTACAAAGCTCATTGAGACACTTATAAGAACTCATGTTGAAAGAAACTTGGTTTAGAGTCCTAGAATACGCGTTGTTAGATGTTTCATAAGTTCGTCAAACTAGTACAAAGCTCATTGAGACACTTATAAGCACTCATGTTGCATGAAACTTAGTTTAGAGTCCTAGAAACCGCGTTGTTAGATGTTTCATAAATTTGTCGAACTTGTACAAAGCTCATTGAGACACTTATAAGCACTCATGTTGCATGAAACTTGGTTTAGAGTCCTAGAAACCGCGTTGTAAGATGTTTCACAAGTTCATAAAACTTGTACAAAGCTCATTGAGACATTTATAAGCACTCATGTTGCATAAAACTTGGTTTAGAGTCTTAGAAACGCGTTGTTAGATGTTTCATAAGTTCGTCAAACTTGTACAAAGCTCAATGAGACACTTATAAGCACTCATGTTGCATAAAACTTGGTTTAGAGTCCTAGCAACCACATTTTTAGACGTTTCATAAGTTCGTCAAACTAGTACAAAGCTCATTGAGACACTTATAAGCACTAATGTTGCATGAAACTTAGGTTAGAGTCCTAGAAACGGCATTGTTAGATGTTTCATAAGTTCGTCGAACTTGTACAAAGTTCATTTTTTTTTTTTTTGGTGGGACTTGTACAAAGTTCATTGAGACACTTATAAGCACTCATGTTACATGAAACTTGGTTTAGTGTCCTAGAAACGCCTTGTTAGATGTATCATTAATTCGTCAAACTTGTACAAAGGTCATTGAGACACTTATAAGAACTCATGTTGAAAGAAACTTGGTTTAGAGTCCTAGAAACCGCGTTGTTAGATGTTTCATAAGTTCGTCAAACTAGTACAAAGCTCATTGAGACACTTATAAGTACTCTTGTTGCATGACACTTCGTTTAGAGTCTTAGAAACCGCGTTGTTAGATGTTTCATAAGTTCGTCAAACTTGTACAAAGCTCATTGAGACACTTATAAGCACTCATGTTGCATAAAACTTGGTTTAGCGTCCTAAAAACGCGTTGTTAGATGTTTCATAAGTTCGTCAAACTAGTACAAAGCTCATTGAGACACTTATAAGCACTCATGTTGCATTAAACTTAGTTTAGAGTCCTAGAAACCGTGTTGTTAGATGTTTCATAAGTTCGTCGAACTTGTACAAAGCTCATTGAGACACTTATAAGCACTCATGTTGCATGAAACTTGGTTTAAAGTCCTAGAAACCGTGTTGTAAGATGATTCATAAGTTCGTCATACTAGTACAAAACTCATTGAGACATTTATAAGCACTCATGTTGCATGACGCTTCGTTTAGAGTCTTAGAAACCGCGTTTTTAGATGTTTCATAAGTTTGTCAAACTTGTACAAAGCTCATTGAGACACTTATAAGCACTCCTGTTGCATAAAAATTGGGTTAGAGTCCTAGCAACCACATTGTTAGACGTTTCATAAGTTCGTCAAACTTGTACAAAGCTCATTGAGACATTTATAAGCACTCATGTTGCATGAAACTTGGTTTAGAGTCCTAGAAACCGCGTTGTTAGATGTTTCATAAGTTCGTCAAACTAGTACAAAGCTCATTGAGATACTTATAAGCACTCATGTTGCATGAAACTTAGTTTAGAGTCCTAGAAACCGCGTTGTTATATGTTTCATAAGTTCGTCAAACTTGTAAAAAGCTCATTGAGACACTTATTAGCACTCATGTTGCATAAAACTTGGTTTAGATTCCTAGCAACCAAATTGTTAGACGTTTCATAAGTTCGTCAAACTTGTACAAAGCTGATTGAGAAACTTATAAGCACTCAAGTTGCATGAAACTAGGTTTAGAGTCCTAGAAACGCGTTGTTGGATGTTTCATTAGTTCGTCAAACTTGAACAAAGCTCATTGAGACACTTATAAGAACTCATGTTGAAAGAAACTTAGTTTAGAGTCCTACAAACCGCGTTGTTAGATGTTTCATAAGTTCGTCAAACTAGTACAAAGCTTATTAATACAGTTATAAGTACTCATGTTGCATGAAACTTAGTTTAGAGTCCTAGAAACAGCGTTGTTAGATGTTTCATAAGTTCATCGAACTCGTACAAAGCTCATTGAGAAACTTTTACGCACTCATGTTGCATGAAACTTGGTTTAGAGTCCTAGAAACCGCGTTGTAAGATGTTTCATAAGTTCGTCAAACTAGTACAAAGCTCATTGAGACAATTATAAGCACTCATGTTGCATGACACTTCGTTTAGAGTCTTAGAAACCGCGTTGTTAGATGTTACATAAGTTCGTAAAACTAGTACAAAGCTCATTGAGACACTTATAAGCACTCATGTTGAATGAAACTTAGTTTAGAGTCCTAGAAATTGCGTTTTTAGATGTTTCATAAGTTTGTCGAACTTGTACAAAGCTCATTGAGACACTTATAAGCACTCATGTTGCATGAAACTTGGTTTAGAGTCCTAGAAACCGCGTTGTAAGATGTTTCATAAGTTTGTCAAACTAGTACAAAGCTCATTGAGACACTTATAAGCAGTCATGTTGCATGAAACTTGGTGTCGAGTCCTAGAAACGCGTTGTTAGATGTTTCATAAGTTCGTCAAACTTGTACAAAACTCATTGAGACACTTATAAGCACTCATGTTGCATGAAACTTGGTTTAGAGTGCTAGAAACGCGTTGTTAGATGTTTCATAAGTTCGTCAAACTTGTAAAAAGGTCATTGAGACACTTACAAGCACTCATGTTGCATAAAAATTGGTTTAGAGTCCTAGCAACCACATTGTTAGACGTTTCATAAGTTCGTCAAACTTGTACAAAGCTGATAGAGACACTTATAAGCACTCATGTTGCATGAAACTTGGTTTAGAGTCCTAGAAACAAGTTGTTAGATGTCTCATTAGTTCGTCAAACTTGTACAAAGCTCGTTGAGACACTTATAAGAACTCATGTTGAAAGAAACTTGGTTTAGAGTCCTAGAATACGCGTTGTTAGATTTTTCATAAGTTCGTCAAACTAGTACAAAGCTCATTGAGACACTTATAAGCACTCATGTTGCATGAAACTTAGTTTAGAGTCCTAGAAACGCGTTGTTAGATGTTTCATAAATTTGTCAAACTTGTACAAAGCTCATTGAGACACTTATAAGCACTCATGTTGCATGAAACTTGGTTTAGAGTCCTAGAAACCGCGTTGTAAGATGTTTCACAAGTTCATAAAACTTGTACAAAGTTGATTGAGACATTTATAAGCACTCATGTTGCATAAAACTTGGTTTAGAGTCTTAGAAACGCGTTGTTAGATGTTTCATAAGTTCGTCAAACTTGTACAAAGCTCAATGAGACACTTATAAGCACTCATGTTGCATAAAACTTGGTTTAGAGTCCTAGCAACCACATTTTTAGACGTTTCATAAGTTCGTCAAACTAGTACAAAGCTCATTGAGACACTTATAAGCACTAATGTTGCATGAAACTTAGGTTAGAATCCTAGAAACGGCATTGTTAGATGTTTCATAAGTTCGTCGAACTTGTACAAAGTTCATTGAGACACTTATAAGCATTCATGTTACATGAAACTTGGTTTAGTGTCCTAGAAACGCCTGGTTAGATGTATCATTAATTCGTCAAACTTGTACAAAGGTCATTGAGACACTTATAAGAACTCATGTTGAAAGAAACTTAGTTTAGAGTCCTAGAAACCGCGTTGTTAGATGTTTCATAAGTTCGTCAAACTAGTACAAAGCTCATTGAGACACTTATAAGTACTCTTGTTGCATGAAACTTGGTGTAGAGTCCTAGAAACGCGTTGTTAGATGTTTCATAAGTTCGTCAAACTTGTACAAAACTCATTGAGACACTTATAAGCACTCATGTTGCATGAAACTTGGTTTAGAGTGCTAGAAATGCGTTGTTAGATGTTTCATAAGTTCGTCAAACTTGTAAAAAGGTCATTGAGACACTTACAAGCACTCATGTTGCATAAAAATTGGTTTAGAGTCCTAGCAACCACATTGTTAGACGTTTCATAAGTTCATCAAACTTGTACAAAGCTGATAGAGACACTTATAAGCACTCATGTTGCATGAAACTTGGTTTAGAGTCCTAGAAACAAGTTGTTAGATGTCTCATTAGTTCGTCAAACTTGTACAAAGCTCATTGAGACACTTATAAGAACTCATGTTGAAAGAAACTTGGTTTAGAGTCCTAGAATACGCGTTGTTAGATGTTTCATAAGTTCGTCAAACTAGTACAAAGCTCATTGAGACACTTATAAGCACTCATGTTGCATGAAACTTAGTTTAGAGTCCTAGAAACCGCGTTGTTAGATGTTTCATAAATTTGTCGAACTTGTACAAAGCTCATTGAGACACTTATAAGCACTCATGTTGCATGAAACTTGGTTTAGAGTCCTAGAAACCGCGTTGTAAGATGTTTCACAAGTTCATAAAACTTGTACAAAGCTCATTGAGACATTTATAAGCACTCATGTTGCATAAAACTTGGTTTAGAGTCTTAGAAACGCGTTGTTAGATGTTTCATAAGTTCGTCAAACTTGTACAAAGCTCAATGAGACACTTATAAGCACTCATGTTGCATAAAACTTGGTTTAGAGTCCTAGCAACCACATTTTTAGACGTTTCATAAGTTCGTCAAACTAGTACAAAGCTCATTGAGACACTTATAAGCACTAATGTTGCATGAAACTTAGGTTAGATTCCTAGAAACGGCATTGTTAGATGTTTCATAAGTTCGTCGAAATTGTACAAAGTTCATTGAGACACTTATAAGCACTCATGTTACATGAAACTTGGTTTAGTGTCCTAGAAACGCCTTGTTAGATGTATCATTAATTCGTCAAACTTGTACAAAGGTCATTGAGACACTTATAAGAACTCATGTTGAAAGAAACTTGGTTTAGAGTCCTAGAAACCGCGTTGTTAGATGTTTCATAAGTTCGTCAAACTAGTACAAAGCTCATTGAGACACTTATAAGTACTCTTGTTGCATGACACTTCGTTTAGAGTCTTAGAAACCGCGTTGTTAGATGTTTCATAAGTTCGTCAAACTTGTACAAAGCTCATTGAGACACTTATAAGCACTCATGTTGCATAAAACTTGGTTTAGCGTCCTAAAAACGCGTTGTTAGATGTTTCATAAGTTCGTCAAACTAGTACAAAGCTCATTGAGACACTTATAAGCACTCATGTTGCATTAAACTTAGTTTAGAGTCCTAGAAACCGTGTTGTTAGATGTTTCATAAGTTCGTCGAACTTGTACAAAGCTCATTGAGACACTTATAAGCACTCATGTTGCATGAAACTTGGTTTAAAGTCCTAGAAACCGCGTTGTAAGATGATTCATAAGTTCGTCATACTAGTACAAAACTCATTGAGACATTTATAAGCACTCATGTTGCATGACGCTTCGTTTAGAGTCTTAGAAACCGCGTTTTTAGATGTTTCATAAGTTTGTCAAACTTGTACAAAGCTCATTGAGACACTTATAAGCACTCCTGTTGCATAAAAATTGGTTTAGAGTCCTAGCAACCACATTGTTAGACGTTTCATAAGTTCGTCAAACTTGTACAAAGCTCATTGAGACATTTATAAGCACTCATGTTGCATGAAACTTGGTTTAGAGTCCTAGAAACCGCGTTGTTAGATGTTTCATAAGTTCGTCAAACTAGTACAAAGCTCATTGAGATACTTATAAGCACTCATGTTGCATGAAACTTAGTTTAGAGTCCTAGAAACCGCGTTGTTAGATGTTTCATAAGTTCGTCAAACTTGTAAAAAGCTCATTGAGACACTTATTAGCACTCATGTTGCATAAAACTTGGTTTAGAATCCTAGCAACCAAATTGTTAGACGTTTCATAAGTTCGTCAAACTTGTACAAAACTGATTGAGAAACTTATAAGCACTAAAGTTGCATGAAACTAGGTTTAGAGTCCTAGAAACGCGTTGTTGGATGTTTCATTAGTTCGTCAAACTTGAACAAAGCTCATTGAGACACTTATAAGAACTCATGTTGAAAGAAACTTAGTTTAGAGTCCTACAAACTGCGTTGTTAGATGTTTCATAAGTTCGTCAAACTAGTACAAAGCTCATTAATACAGTTATAAGTACTCATGTTGCATGAAACTTAGTTTAGAGTCCTAGAAACAGCGTTGTTAGATGTTTCATAAGTTCATCGAACTTGTACAAAGCTCATTGAGAAACTTTTACGCACTCATGTTGCATGAAACTTGGTTTAGATTCCTAGAAACCGCGTTGTAAGATGTTTCATAAGTTCGTCAAACTAGTACAAAGCTCATTGAGACAATTATAAGCACTCATGTTGCATGACACTTCGTTTAGAGTCTTAGAAACCGCGTTGTTAGATGTTACATAAGTTCGTAAAACTAGTACAAAGCTCATTGAGACACTTATAAGCACTCATGTTGAATGAAACTTAGTTTAGAGTCCTAGAAATTGCGTTTTTAGATGTTTCATAAGTTTGTCGAACTTGTACAAAGCTCATTGAGACACTTATAAGCACTCATGTTGCATGAAACTTGGTTTAGAGTCCTAGAAACCGCGTTGTAAGATGTTTCATAAGTTTGTCAAACTAGTACAAAGCTCATTGAGACACTTATAAGCAGTCATGTTGCATGAAACTTGGTGTCGAGTCCTAGAAACGCGTTGTTAGATGTTTCATAAGTTCGTCAAACTTGTACAAAACTCATTGAGACACTTATAAGCACTCATGTTGCATGAAACTTGGTTTAGAGTGCTAGAAACGCGTTGTTAGATGTTTCATAAGTTCGTCAAACTTGTAAAAAGGTCATTGAGACACTTACAAGCAGTCATGTTGCATAAAAATTGGTTTAGAGTCCTAGCAACCACATTGTTAGACGTTTCATAAGTTCGTCAAACTTGTACAAAGCTGATAGAGACACTTATAAGCACTCATGTTGCATGAAACTTGGTTTAGAGTCCTAGAAACAAGTTGTTAGATGTCTCATTAGTTCGTCAAACTTGTACAAAGCTCATTGAGACACTTATAAGAACTCATGTTGAAAGAAACTTGGTTTAGAGTCCTAGAATACGCGTTGTTAGATGTTTCATAAGTTCGTCAAACTAGTACAAAGCTCATTGAGACACTTATAAGCACTCATGTTGCATGAAACTTAGTTTAGAGTCCTAGAAACCGCGTTGTTAGATGTTTCATAAATTTGTCGAACTTGTACAAAGCTCATTGAGACACTTATAAGCACTCATGTTGCATGAAACTTGGTTTAGAGTCCTAGAAACCGCGTTGTAAGATGTTTCACAAGTTCATAAAACTTGTACAAAGCTCATTGAGACATTTATAAGCACTCATGTTGCATAAAACTTGGTTTAGAGTCTTAGAAACGCGTTGTTAGATGTTTCATAAGTTCGTCAAACTTGTACAAAGCTCAATGAGACACTTATAAGCACTCATGTTGCATAAAACTTGGTTTAGAGTCCTAGCAACCACATTTTTAGACGTTTCATAAGTTCGTCAAACTAGTACAAAGCTCATTGAGACACTTATAAGCACTAATGTTGCATGAAACTTAGGTTAGAGTCCTAGAAACTTCATTGTTAGATGTTTCATAAGTTCGTCGAACTTGTACAAAGTTCATTGAGACACTTATAAGCATTCATGTTACATGAAACTTGGTTTAGTGTCCTAGAAACGCCTGGTTAGATGTATCATTAATTCGTCAAACTTGTACAAAGGTCATTGAGACACTTATAAGAACTCATGTTGAAAGAAACTTGGTTTAGAGTCCTAGAAACCGCGTTGTTAGATGTTTCATAAGTTCGTCAAACTAGTACAAAGCTCATTGATACACTTATAAGTACTCTTGTTGCATGACACTTCGTTTAGAGTCTTAGAAACCGCGTTGTTAGATGTTTCATAAGTTCGTCAAACTTGTACAAAGCTCATTGAGACACTTATAAGCACTCATGTTGCATAAAACTTGGTTTAGCGTCCTAAAAACGCGTTGTTAGATGTTTCATAAGTTCGTCAAACTTGTAGAAAGCTCATTGAAACACTTATAAGCACTCATGTTGCATAAAATGTGGTTTAGATTCCTAGCAACCACATTGTTAGACGTTTCATAAGTTCGTCAAACTTGTACAAAGCTGATTGAGAAACTTATAAGCACTCATGTTGCATGAAACTTGGTTTAGAGTCCTAGAAACCTCGTTGTTAGATGTTTCATAAATTTGTCGAACTTGTGCAAAGCTCATTGAGACACTTATAAGCACTCTTGTTGCATGAAACTTGGTTTAGAGTCCTAGAAACCATATTGTAAGATGTTTCACAAGTTCATCAAACTAGTACAAAGCTCATTGAGACACTTATAAGCACTCATGTTGCATGACACTTCGTTTAGAGTCTTAGAAACCGCGTTGTTAGATATTTCATAAGTTCGTAAAACTTGTACAAAGCTCATTGAGACATTTATAAGCACTCATGTTGCATAAAACTTGGTTTAGAGTTTTAGAAACGCGTTGTTAGATGTTTCATAAGTTCGTCAAACTTGTACAAAGCTCATTGAGACACTTATAAGCACTCATGTTGCATGAAACTAAGTTTAGAGTCCTAGAAACCGTGTTGTTAGATGTTTCATAAGTTCGTCACACTTGTACAAAGCTCATTGAGACACTTATAAGCACTCATGTTGCATGAAACTTGGTTTAGATTCCTAGAAACCGCGTTGTAAGATGTTTCATAAGTTCGTCAAACTAGTACAAAGCTCATTGAGACACTTATAAGTACTCTTGTTGCATGACACTTCGTTTAGAGTCTTAGAAACCGCGTTGTTAGATATTTCATAAGTTCGTCAAACTTGTACAAAGCTCATTGAGACACTTATAAGCACTCATGTTGCATAAAACTTGGTTTAGAGTCCTAAAAACGCGTTGTTAGATGTTTCATAAGTTCGTCAAACTTTTATAAATCTCATTGAAACACTTATAAGCACTCATGTTGCATAAAACTTGGTTTAGAGTCCTAGCAACCACATTGTTAGACGTTTCATAAGTTCGTCAAACTTGTACAAAGCTGATTGAAAAACTTATAAGCACTCATGTTTCATGAAACTTGGTTTAGAGTCCTAGAAACCGCGTTGTTAGATGTTTCATAAATTTGTCGATTTTGTACAAAGCTCATTGAGACACTTATAAGCACTCATGTTGCATGAAACTTGGTTTAGAGTCCTAGAAACCACATTGTAAGATGTTTCACAAGTTCATCAAACTAGTACAAAGCTCATTGAGACACTTATAAGCACTCATGCTGCATAAAACTTGGTTTAGAGTCCTAGCAACCACATTGTTAGACGTTTCATAAGTTCGTCAAATTTGTACAAAGCTCATTGAGACACTTATAAGCACTCATGTTGCATGAAACTTGATTTAGAGTTCTAGAAACGGCATTGTTAGATGTTTCATAAGTTCGTCGAATTTGTACAAAGCTCATTCGGACACTTATAAGCACTCATGTTGCATAAAACTTGGTTTAGAGTCCTAGAAACCGCGTTGTTAGATGTTTCATAAGTTCATAAAATTTGTACAAAGCTCATTGAGACACTTATAAGAATTATGTTGCCTGAAACTTGGTTTAGAGTCCTAGAAACCGCGTTGTTAGATGTTTCATAAGTTCGTTGAACTTGTACAAAGCTCATTGAGACACTTATAAGGACTCATGTTGCATGAAACTTGGTTTAGAGTCCTAGAAACCGCGTTGTTAGATGTTACATAAGTTCGTCGAACAAGTACAAAGCTCATTGAGACACTTATAAGCACTCATGTTGCATGAAACTTGGTTTAGAGCCCTAGAAACGAGTTGTTAGATGTTTCTTAATTTCGTCAAACTTGTACAAAGCTCATTGAGACACTTATAAGCACTCTTGTTGCATAAAACTTGGTTTAGAGTCCTAGAAACGAGTTGTTAGATGTTTCATAAGTTCGTCAAACTAGTACAAAGCTCATTGAGACACTTATAAGCACTCATGTTGCATGCCACTTCGTTTAGAGTCTTAGAAACCGTTTTGTTAGAGGTTTCATAAGTTCGTCAAACTTGTACAAAGCTCATTGAGACACTTATAAGCACTAATGTTGCATAAAACTTGGTTTAGAGTCCTAGAAACGCGTTGTTAGATGTTTCATAAGTTCGTCAAACTTCTACAAAGCTCATTGAGACACTTATAAGCACTCATGTTGCATAAAACTTGGATTAGAGTCCTAGCAACCACATTGTTAGACGTTTCATAAGTTCGTCAAACTTGTACAAAGCTCATTGAGACACTTATAAGCACTCATGTTGCATGAAACTTGGTTTAGAGTCCTAGAAACGCGTTGTTAGATGTTTCATTAGTTTGTCAAACTTGTACAAAGCTCATTGAGACACTTATAAGCACTCATGTTGCATGAAACTTTGTTTAGAGTCCTAGAAACCGCGTTGGTAGATGTTTCACAAGTTCGTCAAACTAGTAAAAAGCTCATTGAGACACTTATAAGCACTCATGTTCCATGAAACTTAGTTTAGAGTCCTAGAAATCGCGTTGTTAGATGTTTCATAAGTTCGTTGATCTTGTACAAAGCTCATTGAGACAATTATAAGCACTCATGTTGCATGAAACTTGTTTTAGAGTCCTAGAAACCGCGTTGTTAGATGTTTCATAAGTTCGTCGAACTAGTACAAAGTTCATTGAGACACTTATAAGCACTCATGTTGCATGAAACTTGGTTTAGAGTCCTAGAAACGAGTTGTTAGATGTTTCATAAGTTCGTCAAACTAGTACAAAGCTCATTGAGACACTTATAAGCACTCATGTTGCATGCCACTTCGTTTAGAGTCTTAGAAACCGTTTTGTTAGAGGTTTCATAAGTTCGTCAAACTTGTACAAAGCTCATTGAGACACTTATAAGCACTAATGTTGCATAAAACTTGGTTTAGAGTCCTAGAAACGCGTTGTTAGATGTTTCATAAGTTCGTCAAACTTCTACAAAGCTCATTGAGACACTTATAAGCACTCATGTTGCATAAAACTTGGATTAGAGTCCTAGCAACCACATTGTTAGACGTTTCATAAGTTCGTCAAACTTGTACAAAGCTCATTGAGACACTTATAAGCACTCATGTTGCATGAAACTTGGTTTAGAGTCCTAGAAACGCGTTGTTAGATGTTTCATTAGTTTGTCAAACTTGTACAAAGCTCATTGAGACACTTATAAGCACTCATGTTGCATGAAACTTTGTTTAGAGTCCTAGAAACCGCGTTGGTAGATGTTTCACAAGTTCGTCAAACTAGTAAAAAGCTCATTGAGACACTTATAAGCACTCATGTTCCATGAAACTTAGTTTAGAGTCCTAGAAATCGCGTTGTTAGATGTTTCATAAGTTCGTTGATCTTGTACAAAGCTCATTGAGACAATTATAAGCACTCATGTTGCATGAAACTTGTTTTAGAGTCCTAGAAACCGCGTTGTTAGATGTTTCATAAGTTCGTCGAACTAGTACAAAGTTCATTGAGACACTTATAAGCACTCATGTTGCATGAAACTTGGTTTAGAGTCCTAGAAACGAGTTGTTAGATGTTTCATATTTTCGTCAAACTTGTACAAAGCTCATTGAGACACTTATAAGCACTCATGTTGCATGAAACTTGGTTTAGAGTCCTAAAAACGCGTTGGTAGATGTTTCATAAGTTCGTGGAACTTGTATAAAACTCATTGACACACTTATAAGCACTCATGTTGCATAAAACTTGGTTTAGAGTCCTAGCAACCACATTGTTAGACGTTTCATAAGTTCGTCAAACTTGTACAACGCTGATTGAGAAACTTATAAGCACTCATGTTGCATGAAACTTGGTTTAGAGTCCTAGAAACGCGTTGTTAGATGTTTCATTAGTTCGTCAAACTTGTACAAAGCTCATTGAGACACTTATAAGAACTCATGTTGAAAGAAACTTGGTTTAGAGTCATAGAAACCCTGTTGTTAGATGTTTCATTAGTTCGTCAAACTTGTACAAAGCTCATTGAGACACTTATAAGAACTCATGTTGAAAGAAACTTGGTTTAGATTCCTAGAATACGCGTTGTTAGATGTTTCATAAGTTCGTCAAACTAGTACAAAGCTCATTGAGACACTTATAAGCACTCATGTTGCATGAAACTTTGTTTGAGTCCTAGAAACCGCGTTGTTAGATGTTTCATAAGTTCTTCAAACTAGTACAAAGCTCATTGAGACACTTATAAGCACTCATGTTGCATGAAACTTGGTTTAGAGTCCTAGAAACCGCGTTGTAAGATGTTTCACAAGTTCATAAAACTTGTACAAAGCTCATTGAGACATTTATAAGCACTCATGTTGCATAAAACTTGGTTTAGAGTCTTAGAAACGAGTTGTTAGATGTTTCATAAGTTCGTCAAACTTGTACAAAGCTCAATGAGACACTTATAAGCACTCATGTTGCATAAAACTTGGTTTAGAGTCCTAGCAACCACATTTTTAGACGTTTCATAAGTTCGTCAAACTAGTACAAAGCTCATTGAGACACTTATAAGCACTAATGTTGCATGAAACTTAGGTTAGAGTCCTAGAAACGGCATTGTTAGATGTTTCATAAGTTCGTCGAACTTGTACAAAGTTCATTGAGACACTTATAAGCACTCATGTTGCATTAAACTTAGTTTAGAGTCCTAGAAACCGTGTTGTTAGATGTTTCATAAGTTCGTCGAACTTGTACAAAGCGCATTGAGACACTTATAAGCACTCATGTTGCATGAAACTTGGTTTAAAGTCCTAGAAACCGCGTTGTAAGATGATTCATAAGTTCGTCATACTAGTACAAAACTCATTGAGACATTTATAAGCACTCATGTTGCATGACGCTTGGTTTAGAGTCTTAGAAACCGCGTTTTTAGATGTTTCATAAGTTTGTCAAACTTGTACAAAGCTCATTGAGACACTTATAAGCACTCCTGTTGCATAAAAATTGGTTTAGAGTCCTAACAACCACATTGTTAGACGTTTCATAAGTTCGTCAAACTTGTACAAAGCTCATTGAGACATTTATAAGCACTCATGTTGCATGAAACTTGGTTTAGAGTCCTAGAAACCGCGTTGTTAGATGTTTCATAAGTTCGTCAAACTAGTACAAAGCTCATTGAGATACTTATAAGCACTCATGTTGCATGAAACTTAGTTTAGAGTCCTAGAAACCGCGTTGTTAGATGTTTCATAAGTTCGTCAAACTTGTAAAAAGCTCATTGAGACACTTATTAGCACTCATGTTGCATGAAACTAGGTTTAGAGTCCTAGAAAAGCGTTGTTGGATGTTTCATTAGTTCGTCAAACTTGAACAAAGCTCATTGAGACACTTATAAGAACTCATGTTGAAAGAAACTTAGTTTAGAGTCCTACAAACCGCGTTGTTAGATGTTTCATAAGTTCGTCAAACTAGTACAAAGCTCATTAATACAGTTATAAGTACTCATGTTGCATGAAACTTAGTTTAGAGTCCTAGAAACAGCGTTGTTAGATGTTTCATAAGTTCATCGAACTTGTACAAAGCTCATTGAGAAACTTTTACGCACTCATGTTGCATGAAACTTGGTTTAGAGTCCTAGAAACCGCGTTGTAAGATGTTTCATAAGTTCGTCAAACTAGTACAAAGCTCATTGAGACAATTATAAGCACTCATGTTGCATGACACTTCGTTTAGAGTCTTAGAAACCGCGTTGTTAGATGTTACATAAGTTCGTAAAACTAGTACAAAGCTCATTGAGACACTTATAAGCACTCATGTTGAATGAAACTTAGTTTAGAGTCCTAGAAATTGTGTTTTTAGATGTTTCATAAGTTTGTCGAACTTGTACAAAGCTCATTGAGACACTTATAAGCACTCATGTTGCATGAAACTTGGTTTAGAGTCCTAGAAACCGCGTTGTAAGATGTTTCATAAGTTTGTCAAACTAGTACAAAGCTCATTGAGACACTTATAAGCACTCATGTTGCATGAAACTTGGTTTAGAGTGCTAGAAACGCGTTGTTAGATGTTTCATAAGTTCGTAAAACTTGTAAAAAGGTCATTGAGACACTTACAAGCACTTATGTTGCATACAAATTGGTTTAGAGTCCTAGCAACCACATTGTTAGACGTTTCATAAGTTCGTCAAACTTGTACAAAGCTGATAGAGACACTTATAAGCACTCATGTTGCATGAAACTTGGTTTAGAGTCCTAGAAACAAGTTGTTAGATGTCTCATTAGTTCGTCAAACTTGTACAAAGCTCATTGAGACACTTATAAGAACTCATGTTGAAAGAAACTTGGTTTAGAGTCCTAGAATACGCGTTGTTAGATGTTTCATAAGTTCGTCAAACTAGTACAAAGCTCATTGAGACACTTATAAGCACTCATGTTGCATGAAACTTAGTTTAGAGTCCTAGAAACCGCGTTGTTAGATGTTTCATAAATTTGTCGAACTTGTACAAAGCTCATTGAGACACTTATAAGCACTCATGTTGCATGAAACTTGGTTTAGAGTCCTAGAAACCGCGTTGTAAGATGTTTCACAAGTTCATAAAACGTGTACAAAGCTCATTGAGACATTTATAAGCACTCATGTTGCATAAAACTTGGTTTAGAGTCTTAGAAACGCGTTGTTAGATGTTTCATAAGTTCGTCAAACTTGTACAAAGCTCAATGAGACACTTATAAGCACTCATGTTGCATAAAACTTGGTTTAGAGTCCTAGCAACCACATTTTTAGACGTTTCATAAGTTCGTCAAACTAGTACAAAGCTCATTGAGACACTTATAAGCACTAATGTTGCATGAAACTTAGGTCAGAGTCCTAGAAACGGCATTGTTAGATGTTTCATAAGTTCGTCGAACTTGTACAAAGTTCATTGAGACACTTATAAGCATTCATGTTACATGAAACTTGGTTTAGTGTCCTAGAAACGCCTGGTTAGATGTATCATTAATTCGTCAAACTTGTACAAAGGTCATTGAGACACTTATAAGAACTCATGTTGAAAGAAACTTGGTTTAGAGTCCTAGAAACCGCGTTGTTAGATGTTTCATAAGTTCGTCAAACTAGTACAAAGCTCATTGAGACACTTATAAGTACTCTTGTTGCATGACACTTCGTTTAGAGTCTTAGAAACCGCGTTGTTAGATGTTTCATAAGTTCGTCAAACTTGTACAAAGCTCATTGAGACACTTATAAGCACTCATGTTGCATAAAACATGGTTTAGCGTCCTAAAAACGCGTTGTTAGATGTTTCATAAGTTCGTCAAACTTGTATAAAGCTCATTGAAACACTTATAAGCACTCATGTTGCATAAAATTTGGTTTAGATTCCTAGCAACCACATTGTTAGACGTTTCATAAGTTCGTCAAACTTGTACAAAGCTGATTGAGAAACTTATAAGCACTCATGTTGCATGAAACTTGGTTTAGAGTCCTAGAAACGCGTTGTTAGATGTTTCATTAGTTCGTCAAACTTGTCCAAAGCTCATTGAGACACTTATAAGCACTCATGTTGCATGAAACTTAGTTTAGAGTCCTAGAAACCTCGTTGTTAGATGTTTCATAAATTTGTCGAACTTGTGCAAAGCTCATTGAGACACTTATAAGCACTCTTGTTGCATGAAACTTGGTTTAGAGTATTGAAGAGACTAAGGCGTTACCCGACCTATCTTGGTCATCAAGGTAAGCGACCTAGCTTGAGGAAGACTCAACACTCTTCACAACATTGTTACCATTACTAAGAAGTCAAGAGAAGGATCTAGAAGTCAACATAGCCGTTGGAGAAAAGAGCCGTTGGAGAGTGGAGACCACGCCGGCCGTACAATCACGGGTCACTCTAAGGCGCGTGTTGTTGACTCGGCCGTACACTCACGGGCCACTCTAAGGCGCGGCTAAACCAAGACGGATGTTGACATTTTTGGGATATTCCTAAGAATCTATTTTAGGCGATAAGCCCTTTGTATAAGTATCCTCCTTTTGTAACACAAAACATTTTATCCAATCTTAATGAAATCTATTCGGATCAAACACTCTCTCTCATTACTCTCTCTCTCTTGTTCTTGATGTTCTTCATAGAACTCAAGAACACAAATCTCTAAACTCATCTTTAATCTTCTTAAAATCTAACATGGTATCAGAGCAACCTTGCTCCCGAACCTATTTCGCTTCCGCACAAATCTCTCGGCTACTCGCGGCCACAAATCTCTCGGTTACAACTCTCGACATCGACATTTCTCGACATCGATAACTCTCGGCATCGACATTTCTCGACATCGACAACTCTCGACACCGACCATTCTCGACATCGATACCGAGCACTCTCGATAACCATTCTCGGTAACGGTTCCTCGATTTCCTCGGTTCAAACTTTTCCAGATCTGAACTTTCAAACCAAGAAATTTCAAAATCAATGGAAGACAAAGAACAAAAGAAGAATCTCTGCCCGGTTACTCTTAAAGGCATAAACTATCTTCTATGGGCTAGAACCATGAAGATAGCCCTTTGTGGCCGAGGTTATTGGAATCACATTCTCACACGGCAAGAAGCTCCTATCGAGTTTAACAATGAGCTTACCAACGATGATGAAAAGTGGTTTCAACTAGACCAAAAGGTCCTTGGAATCATCCAAGGATCCCTTGAACCCTCCATCCTAGAAGCCTATTCATATTGTGAAAGTGCTAAGGAATTGTGGGATACTCTACAAACCGTCTACGGCAACGTCTCCAATCTAAGCCGGGTGTATGAAGTCAAGAAGGCAATCAATGACCTTAATCAAGAAGACACCGAGTTCACCAAACATTTTGGGAGGTTTAGATCACTATGGGCCGAGCTAGAGATGCTCCGACCAAGCACCGTGGAACCTAGAGTCTTAAACGAACGAAGGGAACAAGACAAAGTCTTTGGCTTGCTCCTCACCCTCAACGGTAGCTACAAGGATATCACCAAGCATCTTCTACGCTCGGACATCTTACCAAATCTTGAAGAAATATGCTCTCAACTACAAAGGGAACAAGGGTCCATAGACCTTTTTGATAGCAAGAAGGAGTTGGTCTCGGCCAACAAGGTAGAGTTCAAACCATCCTCAAAGACCTATGAAGAAAGGAGGTCCCTTCTTTGTGACCACTGCAAGAAGAAGGGACATACCAAGGACAAGTGTTGGAACCTTCACCCTCATCTCAAGCCGGCCAAGTTCAAGGATGCCAAGGCACACTTCTCCAACGATGACACCATGGGCAGTCCGAGTACAAGTGGGTCAAACCGGAGCAACAAGGAAGAAGAGAGCTCGGCCATTGTTCCTTTCAAGGATGACTTTGTGAGAAGATCCGATCTCGATGCTCTCCTCAAGGCTTTAAAAGGCTCCGGTATTGGTAAAACTCCCTTTTACTCCCTTAGTGCTAACATCCTTGGTAAAGATCTTAGTAAACCTATTGTCATTGATTCCGGTGCTTCTCATCACATGATTAGTAACCTAGACTTGATTAGTGACATAGAACCGGCTCTAGGGAATGTAATCATTGCAAATGGAAGTAAAATACCTATAGAAGGATTAGGGAACCTTAAGCTATTTGATAGAGAATCTAAGGCCCTTTATATGCCTAGTTTCACATCTAATCTTCTATCCGTTAAACAAATAGCTTGTGACTTAAATTGCAATGTTATCTTCGGTCCTAATGATGTGATTTTTCAGGATATTGAGAGTAAAAGGATTGTGGGAAAGGGGATCACAAGAGGCGATCTCTATGTCCTAGAGAAAAACTCCTTTAAAAATTCTAATGCTTTATTTTGTCATGCTTTTAAAACGGTTTTATCCGAAGTTAACAATGTAATTTGGCATTTTAGACTCGGTCACCCTCATCTTAATGCTTTAAAAACCATTTTGCCTAATGTTAAGTTTAATCATGAAACTTGTGAAGCTTGCATTTTAGGTAAACATTGTCGAACCGTTTTTCAAAAATCAAACATGACTTATAAACCTTTTGAACTTGTGCATTCGGATGTGTGGTCATCACCTTGTAAATCTAGGGATAATCACTCTTACTTTGTCACATTCATAGATGAAAGTTCAAAATACACATGGGTGACCCTTTTACAAACAAAAGATAGGGTGTTAGAAGCTTTTCAAAACTTTCAAAACTATGTAACTAACCACTATAATGTCAAGATTAAGACTTTTAGGTCCGACAATGGTGGAGAATACACAAGTAGAGCATTCAAAGAGCACATAGCCAAGCATGGGATCCTCCATCAAACCACATGCCCATACACACCACAACAAAATGGTGTAGCCGAAAGGAAGAACCGGCACCTAATGGAAGTGACACGGTCCATGATGTTCCACATGAACATACCAAAGAGGTTTTGGTCCGATGGAGTTCTCACGGCATGCTATCTTATTAACCGCACACCAACACAAGTCTTGAAGAATGAATCTCCATTCAAGGTATTGAATAAAACTAATCCTTTTATCAATCATCTAAGAGTGTTCGGTTGTGTGTGCTTTGTGTTTGTACCTAGTGAGCAAAGGAACAAGCTTGAAGCTAAAAGCATCAAGGCAATGTTCATTGGCTACTCAAACACACAAAAGGGGTACAAGTGTTATGTACCGGAGACAAGAAGGGTACTAGTATCAAGGGAGGTCAAGTTTCTAGAGGGACAAAGCTACTACAAGGAGAACAATTGGGATAGTGTAAAGGACTTACCCGAAGTTGTTACGGATAGAGCCACAAGTCTTAGGAACTTGATGAGAAATCTTGGTATGGATAGCTATGAAGAAACAAGAAGTGAGGAACCAACTCAAGAAACCCACCTTGATCATGAGGGGGAGAACAATGAGCAAGCCGGTACTCAAGAACCAACTATGTCCGGGGAGAGTCAAATGGTCAAGAAGAACCACAAGCCTCAACCGAGACTAATACTCAACAACAAAATGATCAAGAAGTCCATGACCAAGGTGTGTCCCAAGAAGAAGAGCCGCTGGTTCTAAGAAGGAGCACTAGAGTCAAGAGGCATCCATCTAATTGGGTCAACACAAGGGTGTACTTTAACAACAAAGCCGAGGCACATCCCACTCAAGCCGTGTGTTCTCTTGCAAGCTTTCCAAAGGAACATAAAGCCTTTACCACCTCCATGGATCAACAAGTTATTCCAAGGACTTATGAAGAGGCAATGAAGGAGGAAGTTTGGGTTAAAGCGGTGGAAGCCGAGAACAAGGCCATGGAAGACAATGAAACTTTCTATGAAACCAACCTACCAAAAGGAAAGAAAGCCGTGAGTTCAAGGTATGTCTTCACCATCAAATATCTAAGCAATGGAGAGATAGAAAGACACAAGGCAAGATTGGTAGCAAGAGGCTTCACTCAAACCTATGGAGAGGATTATCTAGACACATTTGCCCCGGTTGCAAAACTCCACACGGTTCGGGTAATCCTATCACTTGCTACTAACCTATCATGGGATCTCTTTCAAATGGATGTGAAGAATGCCTTTCTACAAGGAGAGCTTGAAGAGGAAGTCTACATGACTCCACCACCCGGCCTAGAAATTACACCCGGAAAAGTCCTACGGCTAAGGAAAGCCATCTACGGTCTCAAGCAATCACCAAGAGCTTGGTACCACAAGCTTAGCTCAACATTGATGGCAAAAGGATTCAAGAGATCACAAGCCGAGCATACTCTCTTTACCCTACAAAACCAAGAAGGTATAGTAGTAGTACTAGTGTATGTAGACGACATCATCATCTCCGGAAACAACAAGGGAGGTATTCAAGAAACCAAATCTTTCCTTAAATCTAAATTTGATATTAAGGACTTAGGTACTCTTAAGTACTTCCTTGGGATTGAAGTGTGTAGATCTAGAGAAGGTCTATTTCTTTCCCAAAGGAAGTACACCCATGATCTTTTAAGTGTTGTCAATATGATAGGTACAAAGGTGGCTAAGACTCCCCTTGAAGACGGCTATAAGACCATTCAAGAAGGTAGTGAGGAAGATCAACCATACCAAGACCCAATGCTCTATAGACGGCTAGTGGGTAAACTCATTTACTTGACAATTACTAGACCGGACTTATGCTTTGCCGTGAACCAAGTCTCCCAACACATGCAAAAGCCGAAGCAACACCATTGGAACATGATCATGAGGATCTTGGGCTATCTCAAAGGAACCTCAAGCTTGGGTATTTGGATGGGTTGCAACAAGAACACGGAGGTTATTGGGTATTGTGACGCGGACTACGCCGGGGATCTAGATAGTAGACGGTCAACCACCGGCTATTGCACTTTCATTGGTGGCAACCTTGTCACATGGAAGACCAAGAAGCAAAAGATAGTATCTTGCTCAACCGCAGAAGCCGAGTATAGAGCCATGAGGAAGTTGACTCAAGAACTCATGTGGCTAAAGAGCTTGCTAGGGGATTTGGGACTCAAGATTGAAGCACCAATGACCATGCATTGTGATAATCAAGCGGCTATCCACATAGCAACAAACTCGGTCTTCCATGAGAGGACTAAACACATAGAGGTGGATTGTCACAAGGTTAGAGAACAAATGGTCAAGGGCACAATTCTACCTTGCTACACGAAGAGTCAAGATCAACTCGCGGACATCTTCACCAAGTCCGCAAGCTTGAAGGTTTGTGAGTCCATTCTACCAAGACTTGGACTCATCCGGGCTCTCAACGCCTAAGTCCCTAACCGTATGGTCTTGTACTCTTTTCCCTTAGGTGAGTTTTATCCCAAGTGGTTTTCTCACCAA
This sequence comes from Cochlearia excelsa, assembly GCA_963556525.1. Taxonomy (NCBI): domain Eukaryota; kingdom Viridiplantae; phylum Streptophyta; class Magnoliopsida; order Brassicales; family Brassicaceae; genus Cochlearia; species Cochlearia excelsa. The sequence continues at coordinate 27,245,075 of OY748327.1, read as the reverse complement.
GGTTTTTAACGAGGCAAGGTCATACGGGTTCCAAGCTTAGCCATTTCACTAGGCTAAGCTTGCGGGGGAGTATTGAAGAGACTAAGGCGTTACCCGACCTATCTTGGTCATCAAGGTAAGCGACCTAGCTTGAGGAAGACTCAACACTCTTCACAACATTGTTACCATTACTAAGAAGTCAAGAGAAGGATCTAGAAGTCAACATAGCCGTTGGAGAAAAGAGCCGTTGGAGAGTGGAGACCACGCCGGCCGTACAATCACGGGTCACTCTAAGGCGCGTGTTGTTGACTCGGCCGTACACTCACGGGCCACTCTAAGGCGCGGCTAAACCAAGACGGATGTTGACATTTTTGGGATATTCCTAAGAATCTATTTTAGGCGATAAGCCCTTTGTATAAGTATCCTCCTTTTGTAACACAAAACATTTTATCCAATCTTAATGAAATCTATTCGGATCAAACACTCTCTCTCATTACTCTCTCTCTCTTGTTCTTGATGTTCTTCATAGAACTCAAGAACACAAATCTCTAAACTCATCTTTAATCTTCTTAAAATCTAACATAGAGTCCTAGAAACCATATTGTAAGATGTTTCACAAGTTCATCAAACTAGTACAAAGCTCATTGAGACACTTATAAGCACTCATGTTGCATGACACTTCGTTTAGAGTCTTAGAAACCGCGTTGTTAGATATTTCATAAGTTCGTAAAACTTGTACAAAGCTCATTGAGACATTTATAAGCACTCATGTTGCATAAAACTTGGTTTAGAGTTTTAGAAACCATATTGTAAGATGTTTCACAAGTTCGTCAAACTTGTACAAAGCTCATTGAGACACTTATAAGCACTCATGTTGCATGAAACTAAGTTTAGAGTCCTAGAAACCGTGTTGTTAGATGTTTCATAAGTTCGTCACACTTGTACAAAGCTCATTGAGACACTTATAAGCACTCATGTTGCATGAAACTTGGTTTAGAGTCCTAGAAACCGCGTTGTAAGATGTTTCATAAGTTCGTCAAACTAGTACAAAGCTCATTGAGACACTTATAAGTACTCTTGTTGCATAACACTTCGTTTAGAGTCTTAGAAACCGCGTTGTTAGATATTTCATAAGTTCGTCAAACTTGTACAAAGCTCATTGAGACACTTATAAGCACTCATGTTGCATAAAACTTGGTTTAGAGTCCTAAAAACGCGTTGTTAGATGTTTCATAAGTTCGTCAAACTTTTATAAATCTCATTGAAACACTTATAAGCACTCATGTTGCATAAAACTTGGTTTAGAGTCCTAGCAACCACATTGTTAGACGTTTCATAAGTTCGTCAAACTTGTACAAAGCTGATTGAAAAACTTATAAGCACTCATGTTTCATGAAACTTGGTTTAGAGTCCTAGAAACCGCATTGTTAGATGTTTCATAAATTTGTCGAACTTGTACAAAGCTCATTGAGACACTTATAAGCAATCATGTTGCATGAAACTTGGTTTAGAGTCCTAGAAACCACATTGTAAGATGTTTCACAAGTTCATCAAACTAGTACAAAGCTCATTGAGACACTTATAAGCACTCATGCTGCATAAAACTTGGTTTAGAGTCCTAGCAACCACATTGTTAGACGTTTCATAAGTTCGTCAAATTTGTACAAAGCTCATTGAGACACTTATAAGCACTCATGTTGCATGAAACTTGATTTAGAGTTCTAGAAACGGCATTGTTAGATGTTTCATAAGTTCGTCGAATTTGTACAAAGCTCATTCGGACACTTATAAGCACTCATGTTGCATAAAACTTGGTTTAGAGTCCTAGAAACCGCGTTGTTAGATGTTTCATAAGTTCATAAAACTTGTACAAAGCTCATTGAGACACTTATAAGAATTATGTTGCCTGAAACTTGGTTTAGAGTCCTAGAAACCGCGTTGTTAGATGTTTCATAAGTTCGTTGAACTTGTACAAAGCTCATTGAGACACTTATAAGGACTCATGTTGCATGAAACTTGGTTTAGAGTCCTAGAAACCGCGTTGTTAGATGTTACATAAGTTCGTCGAACAAGTACAAAGCTCATTGAGACACTTATAAGCACTCATGTTGCATGAAACTTGGTTTAGAGCCCTAGAAACGAGTTGTTAGATGTTTCTTAATTTCGTCAAACTTGTACAAAGCTCATTGAGACACTTATAAGCACTCTTGTTGCATAAAACTTGGTTTAGAGTCCTAGAAACGAGTTGTTAGATGTTTCATAAGTTCGTCAAACTAGTACAAAGCTCATTGAGACACTTATAAGCACTCATGTTGCATGCCACTTCGTTTAGAGTCTTAGAAACCGTTTTGTTAGAGGTTTCATAAGTTCGTCAAACTTGTACAAAGCTCATTGAGACACTTATAAGCACTAATGTTGCATAAAACTTGGTTTAGAGTCCTAGAAACGCGTTGTTAGATGTTTCATAAGTTCGTCAAACTTCTACAAAGCTCATTGAGACACTTATAAGCACTCATGTTGCATAAAACTTGGATTAGAGTCCTAGCAACCACATTGTTAGACGTTTCATAAGTTCGTCAAACTTGTACAAAGCTCATTGAGACACTTATAAGCACTCATGTTGCATGAAACTTGGTTTAGAGTCCTAGAAACGCGTTGTTAGATGTTTCATTAGTTTGTCAAACTTGTACAAAGCTCATTGAGACACTTATAAGCACTCATGTTGCATGAAACTTTGTTTAGAGTCCTAGAAACCGCGTTGTTAGATGTTTCACAAGTTCGTCAAACTAGTAAAAAGCTCATTGAGACACTTATAAGCACTCATGTTCCATGAAACTTAGTTTAGAGTCCTAGAAATCGCGTTGTTAGATGTTTCATAAGTTCGTTGATCTTGTACAAAGCTGATTGAGAAACTTATAAGCACTCATGTTGCATGAAACTTGGTTTAGAGTCCTAGAAACGCGTTGTTAGATGTTTCATTAGTTCGTCAAACGTGTACAAAGCTCATTGAGACACTTATAAGAACTCATGTTGAAAGAAACTTGGTTTAGAGTCATAGAAACCCTGTTGTTAGATGTTTCATAAGTTCGTCAAACTAGTACAAAGCTCATTGAGACACTTATAAGCACTCATGTTGCATGAAACTTAGTTTAGATTCCTAGAAACCGCGTTGTTAGATGTTTCATAAGTTCGTAAAAATTGTACAAAGCTCATTGAGACACTTATAAGAACTCATGTTGCCTGAAACTTGGTTTAGAGTTCTAGAAACCACGTTGTAAGATGTTTCATAAGTTCGTCAAACTAGTACAAAGCTCATTGAGACACTTATAAGCACTCATGTTGCATGACACTTCGTTTAGAGTCTTAGAAACCGCGTTGTTAGATGTTTCATAAGTTCGTCAAACTTGTACAAAGCTCATTGAGACACTTATAAGCACTCATATTGCATAAAACTTGGTTTAGAGTCATAGAAATGCGTTGTTAGATCTTTCATAAGTTCGTCAAACTTGTACAAAGCTCATTGAAACACTTATAAGCACTCATGTTGCATGAAACTTGGTTTAGAGTCCTAGAAACGAGTTGTTAGATGTTTCATAAGTTCGTCAAACTTGTACAAAGCTCATTGAGACACTTATAAGCACTCATGTTGGATGCCATTTCGTTTAGAGTCTTAGAAACCGCTTTGTTAGATGTTTCATAAGTTTGTCAAACTTGTACAAAGATCAATGAGACACTTATAAGCACTAATGTTGCATAAAACTTGGTTTAGAGTCCTAGAAACGCGTTGTTAGATGTTTCATAAGTTCGTCAAACTTCTACAAAGCTCATGGAGACACTTATAAGCACTCATGTTGCATAAAACTTTGTTTAGAATCTTAAAAACGCGTTGTTAGATGTTTCATAAGTTCGTCAAACTTGTATAAAGCTCATTGAAACACTTATAAGCACTCATGTTGCATAAAACTTGGTTTAGAGTCCTAGCAACCACATTGTTAGACATTTCATAAGTTCGACAAACTTGTACAAAGCTGATTGAGAAACTTATAAGCACTCATGTTGCATTAAACTTGGTTTAGAGTCCTAGAAACGCGTTGTTAGATGTTTCATTAGTTCGTCAAACTTGTACAAAGCTCATTGAGACACTTATAAGCACTCATGTTCCATGAAACTTAGTTTAGAGTCCTAGAAACCGCATTGTTAGATGTTTCATAAGTTCTTTGAACTTGTACAAAGCTCATTGAGACACTTATAAGCACTCATGTTGCATGAAACTTGGTTTAGAGTCCTAGAAACCGCGTTGTTAGATGTTTCATAAGTTCGTCGAACTAGTACAAAGCTCATTGAGACACATATAAGCACTCACGTTGCATGAAACTTGGTTTAGATCCCTAGAAACGAGTTGATAGATGTTTCTTAAGTTCGTCAAACTTGTACAAAGCTCATTGAGACACTTATAAGCACTCATGTTGCATGAAACTTGGTTTAGAGTCCTAGAAACGAGTTGTTAGATGTTTCATAAGTTCGTCAAACTAGTACAAAGCTCATTGAGACACTTATAAGCACTCATGTTGCGTGCCATTTCGTTTAGAGTCTTAGAAACCGCTTTGTTAGATGTTTCATAAGTTCGTCAAACTTGTACAAAGCTCATTGAGACACTTATAAGCACTAATGTTGCATAAAACTTGGTTACGAGTCCTAGAAACGCGTTGTTAGATGTTTCATAAGTTCGTCAAACTTCTACAAAGCTCATGGAGACACTTATAAGCACTCATGTTGCATAAAACATGGTTTAGAGTACTAAAAACGCGTTGTTAGATGTTTCATAAGTTCGTCAAACTTGTATAAAGCTCATTGAAACACTTATAAGCACTCATGTTGCATAAAACGTGGTTTAGAGTCCTAGCAACCACATTGTTAGACATTTCATAAGTTCGTCAAACTTGTACAAAGCTGATTGAGAAACTTATAAGCACTCATGTTGCATTAAACTTGGTTTAGAGTCCTAGAAACGCGTTAATAGATGTTTCATTAGTTCGTCAAACTTGTACAAAGCTCATTGAGACACTTATAAGAACTCATGTTGTAAGAAACTTGGTTTAGAGTCCTAGAAACCGTGTTGTTAGATGTTTCATAAGTTCGTCAAACTAGTACAAAGCTCATTGAGACACTTATAAGCACTTATGTTGCATGAAACTTAGTTTAGATTCCTAGAAACCGCGTTGTTAGATGTTTCATAAGTTCGTAAAACTTGTACAAAGCTCATTGAGACACTTATAAGAACTCATGTTGCCTGAAACTTGGTTTAGAGTTCTAGAAACCACGTTGTAAGATGTTTCATAAGTTCGTCAAACTAGTACAAAGCTTATTTAGACACTTATAAGCACTCATGTTGCATGACACTTCGTTTAGTGTCTTAGAAACCGCGTTGTTAGATGTTTCATAAGTTCGTCAAACTTGCACAAAGCTCGTTGAGAATCTTATAAGCACTCATGTTGCATAAAACTTGGTTTAGAGTCCCACAAACGCGTTGTTAGATGTTTCATAAGTTCATCAAACTTGTACAAAGGTCATTGAAACACTTATAAGCACTCATGTTGCATAAAACTTGGTTTAGTCCTAGCAACCACATTGTTAGACGTTTCATAAGTTCGTCAAATTTGTACAAAGCTCATTGAGACACTTATAAGCACTCATGTTGCATGAAACTTGGTTTGGAGTACTAGAAACCGCGTTGTAAGATGTTTCATAAGTTCGTCAAACTAGTACAAAGCTCATTGAGACACTTATAAGCACTCAAGTTGCATGAAACTTCGTTTAGAGTCCTAGAAACCGCGTTGTTAGATGTTTCATAAGTTCGTCAAACTTTTACAAAGCTCATTGAGACACTTATAAGCACTCATGTTCCATGAAACTTAGTTTAGAGTCCTAGAAACCGCGTTGTTAGATGTTTCATAAGTTCGTTGAACTTGTACAAAGCTCATTCAGACACTTATAAGCACTCATGTTGCATGAAACTTGGTTTAGAGTCCTAGAAACCGCGTTGTTAGATGTTACATAAGTACGTCGAACAAGTACAAAGCTCATTGAGACACTTATAAGCACTCATGTTGCATGAAACTTGGTTTAGAGCCCTAGAAACGAGTTGTTAGATGTTTCTTAAGTTCGTCAAACTTGTACAAAGCTCATTGAGACACTTATAAGCACTCATGTTGCATGAAACTTGGTTTAGAGTCCTAGAAACGAGTTGTTAGATGTTTCATAAGTTCGTCAAACTAGTACAAAGCTCATTGAGACACTTATAAGCACTCATGTTGCATGCCACTTCGTTTAGAGTCTTAGAAACCGCTTTGTTAGAGGTTTCATAAATTCGGCAAACTTTTACAAAGCTCATTGAGACACTTATAAGCACTCATGTTGCATGAAACTTGGTTTAGAGTCCTAGAAACGCGTTGTTAGATGTTTCATTAGTTTGTGCAAAGCTCATTGAGACACTTATAAGCACTCATGTTGCATGAAACTTGGTTTAGAGTCCTAGAAACCGCGTTGTTAGATGTTTCACAAGTTCGTCAAACTAGTACAAAGCTCATTGAGACACTTATAAGCACTCATGTTCCATGAAACTTAGTTTAGAGTCCTAGAAATCGCGTTGTTAGATGTCTCATAAGTTCGTTGAACTTGTACAAAGCTCATTGAGACACTTATAAGCACTCATGTTGCATGAAACTTGTTTTAGAGTCCTAGAAACCGCGTTGTTAGATGTTTCATAAGTTCGTCGAACTAGTACAAAGCTCATTGAGACACTTATAAGCACTCATGTTGGGTGCCATTTCGTTTAGAGTCTTAGAAACCGCTTTGTTAGATGTTTCATAAGTTCGTCAAACTTGTACAAAGCTCATTGAGACACTTATAAGCACTAATGTTGCATAAAACTTGGTTACGAGTCCTAGAAACGCGTTGTTAGATGTTTCATAAGTTCGTCAAACTTCTACAAAGCTCATGGAGACACTTATAAGCACTCATGTTGCATAAAACATGGTTTAGAGTACTAAAAACGCATTGTTAGATGTTTCATAAGTTCGTCAAACTTGTATAAAGCTCATTGAAACACTTATAAGCACTCATGTTGCATAAAACTTGGTTTAGAGTCCTAGCAACCACATTGTTAGACATTTCATAAGTTCGTCAAACTTGTACAAAGCTGATTGAGAAACTTATAAGCACTCATGTTGCATTAAACTTGGTTTAGAGTCCTAGAAACGCGTTAATAGATGTTTCATTAGTTCGTCAAACTTGTACAAAGCTCATTGAGACACTTATAAGAACTCATGTTGTAAGAAACTTGGTTTAGAGTCCTAGAAACCGTGTTGTTAGATGTTTCATAAGTTCGTCAAACTAGTACAAAGCTCATTGAGACACTTATAAGCACTTATGTTGCATGAAACTTAGTTTAGATTCCTAGAAACCGCGTTGTTAGATGTTTCATAAGTTCGTAAAACTTGTACAAAGCTCATTGAGACACTTATAAGAACTCATGTTGCCTGAAACTTGGTTTAGAGTTCTAGAAACCACGTTGTAAGATGTTTCATAAGTTCGTCAAACTAGTACAAAGCTTATTGAGACACTTATAAGCACTCATGTTGCATGACACTTCGTTTAGTGTCTTAGAAACCGCGTTGTTAGATGTTTCATAAGTTCGTCAAACTTGCACAAAGCTCGTTGAGAAACTTATAAGCACTCATGTTGCATAAAACTTGGTTTAGAGTCCCGAAACGCGTTGTTAGATGTTTCATAAGTTCGTCAAACTTGTACAAAGCTCATTGAAACACTTATAAGCACTCATGTTGCATAAAACTTGGTTTAGTCCTAGCAACCACATTGTTAGACGTTTCATAAGTTCGTCAAATTTGTACAAAGCTCACTGAGACACTTATAAGCACTCATGTTGCATGAAACTTGGTTTAGAGTACTAGAAACCGCGTTGTAAGATGTTTCATAAGTTCGTCAAACTAGTACAATGCTCATTGAGACACTTATAAGCACTCATGTTGCATGAAACTTCGTTTAGAGTCATAGAAACCGCGTTGTTAGATGTTTCATAAGTTCGTCAAACTTTTACAAAGCTCATTGAGACACTTATAAGCACTCATGTTCCATGAAACTTAGTTTAGAGTCCTAGAAACCGGGTTGTTAGATGTTTCATAAGTTCGTTGAACTTGTACAAAGCTCATTGAGACACTTATAAGCACTCATGTTGCATGAAACTTGGTTTAGAGTCCTAGAAACCGCGTTGTTAGATGTTACATAAGTACGTCGAACAAGTACAAAGCTCATTGAGACACTTATAAGCACTCATGTTGCATGAAACTTGGTTTAGAGCCCTAGAAACGAGTTGTTAGATGTTTCTTAAGTTCGTCAAACTTGTACAAAGCTCATTGAGACACTTATAAGCACTCATGTTGCATGAAACTTGGTTTAGATTCCTAGAAACGAGTTGTTAGATGTTTCATAAGTTCGTCAAACTAGTACAAAGCTCATTGAGACACTTATAAGCACTCATGTTGCATGCCACTTCGTTTAGAGTCTTAGAAACCGCTTTGTTAGAGCTTTCATAAGTTCGTCAAACTTTTACAAAGCTCATTGAGACACTTATAAGCACTCATGTTGCATGAAACTTGGTTTAGAGTCCTAGAAACGCGTTGTTAGATGTTTCATTAGTTTGTCAAACTTGTACAAAGCTCATTGAGACACTTATAAGCACTCATGTTGCATGAAACTTGGTTTAGAGTCCTAGAAACCGCGTTGTTAGATGTTTCACAAGTTCGTCAAACTAGTACAAAGCTCATTGAGACACTTATAAGCACTCATGTTCCATGAAACTTAGTTAAGAGTCCTAGAAATCGCGTTGTTAGATGTCTCATAAGTTCGTTGAACTTGTACAAAGCTCATTGAGACACTTATAAGCACTCATGTTGCATGAAACTTGTTTTAGAGTCCTAGAAACCGCGTTGTTAGATGTTTCATAAGTTCGTCGAACTAGTACAAAGCTCAGTGAGACACTTATAAGCACTCATGTTGCATGAAACTTGGTTTAGAGTCCTAGAAACGAGTTGTTAGATGTTTCATACATTTGTCAAACTTGTACAAAGCTCATTGAGACACTTATAAGCACTCATGTTGCATGACACTTCGTTTAGAGTCTTAGAAATCGCGTTGTTAGATGTTTCATAAGTTCGTCAAACTTGTACAAAGCTCATTGAGACTCATGTTGCATAAAACTTGGTTTAGAGTCCTAGAAACGAGTTGTTAGATGTTTCATAAGTTCGTCAAACTTGTACAAAGCTCATTGAGACACTTATAAGGACTCATGTTGCATGCCATTTCGTTTAGAGTCTTAGAAACCGCTTTGTTAGATGTTTCATAAGTTCGTCAAACTTGTACAAAGATCATTGAGACACTTATAAGCACTAATGTTGCATAAAACTTGGTTTAGAGTCCTAGAAACGCGTTGTTAGATGTTTCATAAGTTCGTCAAACTTCTACAAAGCTCATGGAGACACTTATAAGCACTCATGTTGCATAAAACTTGGTTTAGAGTCTTAAAACGCGTTGTTAGATGTTTCATAAGTTCGTCAAACTTGTATAAAGCTCATTGAAACACTTATAAGCACTCATGTTGCATAAAACTTGGTTTAGAGTCCTAGCAACCACATTGTTAGACGTTTCATAAGTTCGACAAACTTGTACAAAGCTGATTGAGAAACTTATAAGCACTCATGTTGCATTAAACTTGGTTTAAAGTCCTAGAAACGCGTTGTTAGATGTTTCATTAGTTCGTCAAACTTGTACAAAGCTCATTGAGACACTTATAAGAACTCATGTTGAAAGAAACTTGGTTTAGAGTTCTTGAAACCGTGTTGTTAGATGTTTCATTAGTTCGTCAAACTAGTACAAAGCTCATTGAGACACTTATAAGCACTCATGTTGCATGAAACTTGGTTTAGAGTCCTAGAAACCGCGTTGTTAGATGTTTCATAAGTTCGTAAAACTTGTACAAAGCTCATTGAGACACTTATAAGCACTCATGTTGCATAACACTTGGTTTAGAGTCTTAGAAACCGCGTTGTTAGATGTTTCATAAGTTCTTCAAACTTTCACAAAGCTCATTGAGACACTTATAAGCACTCATGTTGCATAAAACTTGGTTTAGAGTCCTAGAAACGCGTTGTTAGATGTTTCATAAGTTCGTCAAACTTGTACAAAGCTCATTGAAACACTTATAAGCACTCATGTTGCATAAAACTTGGTTTAGAGTCCTAGCAACAACATTGTTAGACGTTTCATAAGTTCGTAAAATTTGTACAAAGCTCATTGAGACACTTATAAGCACTCATGTTGCATGAAACTTGGTTTAGGGTACTAGAAACCGCGTTGTAAGATGTTTCATAAGTTCGTCAAACTAGTACAAAGCTCATTGAGACACTTATAAGCACTCATGTTGCATGAAACTTTGTTTGAGTCCTAGAAACCGCGTTGTTAGATGTTTCATAAGTTCGTCAAACTTGTACAAAGCTCATTGAGACACTTATAAGCACTCATGTTCCATGAAACTTAGTTTAGAGTCCTAGAAACCGCGTTGTTAGATGTTTCATAAGTTCGTTGAACTTGTACAAAGCTCATTGAGACACTTATAAGCACTCATATTGCATGAAACTTGGTTTAGAGTCCTAGAAACTGCGTTGTTAGATGTTTCATAAGTTCGTCGAACTAGTACAAAGATCATTGAGACACTTATAAGCACTCATGTTGCATGCCACTTCGTTTAGAGTCTTAGAAACCGCTTTGTTAGATGTTTCATAGGTTCGTCAAACTTGTACAAAGGTCATTGAGACACTTATAAGCATTAATGTTGCATAAAACTTGGTTTAGAGTCCTAGAAACGCGTTGTTAGATGTTTCATAAGTTCGTCAAACTTCTACAAAGCTCATTGAGACACTTATAAGCACTCATGTTGCATAAAACTTGGATTAGAGTCCTAGCAACTACATTGTTAGACGTTTCATAAGTTCGTCAAACTTGTACAAAGCTGATTGAGAAATTTATAAGCACTCATGTTGCATGAAACTTGGTTTAGAGTCCTAGAAACGCGTTGTTAGATTTTCATTAGTTTGTCAAACTTGTACAAAGCTCATTGAGACACTTATAAGCACTCATGTTGCATGAAACTTGGTTTAGAGTCCTAGAAACCGCGTTGTTAGATTTTCATTAGTTTGTCAAACTTATACAAAGCTCATTGAGACACTTATAAGAACTCATGTTGAAAGAAACTTGGTTTAGAGTCCTAGAAACCGTGTTGTTAGATGTTTCATAAGTTCGTCAAACTTGTACAAAGCTCATTGAGACACTTATAAGCACTCATATTGCATGAAACTTGGTTTAGAGTCCTAGAAACCGCGTTGTTAGATGTTTCATAAGTTCGTCGAACTAGTACAAAGATCATTGAGACACTTATAAGCACTCATGTTCCATGAAACTTAGTTTAGAGTCCTAGAAACCGCGTTGTTAGATGTTTCATAAGTTCGTTGAACTTGTACGTACGTTGCTAAATTACTGATTAGACTAATATGTTACATTCTATGTATCAGAAGTACGAGGTTAAATGTCAGAAACATTAGCAACGATTTAGCAACGATTCGTTGTAATCGTTGCTAAATCGTTGCTATTTAATATTTAGCAACGATTTAGCAACGAATCGTTGCTAAATCGTTGCTAAACCCAAACCCTATTTTTAGGGTTTCAACCCCTAAAACGGTTTGCTATGCTATAATACATACTTCATATGTAATTATAGATTATAAGATTGAGAATAACACTTCAAAATATGATATTTACTAAAAACTGAAAATTTTCTCGTATTATAAACTTTATGTTAGTAAAACATATAAGTTAACGGTAAGTTAATACACGTTAAGTATAATATTGTAATCAATTTTTTTTTATTGATTTATACAATTGTTTTCACCTTTGTTTACACTTCTTAAGTTAACACTAATTCTTAAAAACCTTTATTTTGGGGTGGATTTAGGGTTTAAAGATTTGTATATTGCAAAAATTAGCAACGATTTAGCAACGATTCGTCGCTAAATCGTCGCTAAATAGCAACGAATTAGCGACGAATCGTCGCTAAATCGTTGCTAAATATCAAATTGCAACGATTTAGCAACGATATGTAAAACATATTAGTCCAACAAATTTAAACCCCTAAAAGTACTAATCGTTGCTAAATCGTTGCTAAATCGTTGCTAAATTACTGATTAGACTAATATGTTACATTCTATGTATCAGAAGTACGAGGTTAAATGTCGAAACATTAGCAACGATTTAGCAACGATTCGTTGTAATCGTTGCTAAATCGTTGCTATTTAATATTTAGCAACGATTTAGCAACGAATCGTTGCTAAATCGTTGCTAAACCCAAACCCTATTTTTAGGGTTTCAACCCCTAAAACGGTTTGCTATGCTATAATACATACTTCATATGTAATTATAGATTATAAGATTGAGAATAACACTTCAAAATATGATATTTACTAAAAAACTGAAAATTTTCTGTATTATAAACTTTATGTTAGTAAAACATATAAGTTAACGGTAAGTTAATACACGTTAAGTATAATATTGTAATCAATTTTTTTTTATTGATTTATACAATTGTTTTCACCTTTGTTTACACTTCTTAAGTTAACACTAATTCTTAAAAACCTTTATTTTGGGGTGGTTTTAGGGCTTAAAGATTTGTATATTGCAAAAATTAGCAACGATTTAGCAACGATTCGTCGCTAAATCGTCGCTAAATAGCAACGAATTAGCGACGAATCGTTGCTAAATCGTTGCTAAATATCAAATTGCAACGATTTAGCAACGACAATTTAAACCCCTAAAATTACTAAACTTATGAATTTCGTTGCTAAATCGTGGCAAACTTTGCAAATTCGTTGCAAATTCGTTGCAAAATCGTTGCAAATTCGTTGATAATTTGCAAAAAAAATTTTAAAAAAAAATTAAAATTGCAAATACAAGTTACAAATTTATTCATTATTATCGGAATCAAATGATTCGATATCGCTAACTTCATCGAATTCTTCATTTTCTTCGGTGGATCCTTCGTTTTCATCATCCACAATATCTTCAACTACTTGATTATCAGGATCAACAAGAAATACATCTTCGGTCGATTGATTTGTTTGTATAATTGTCCCACCAACGACATCTTGTTGCATAGGAACTTCATCGTTACCCATAATTAAACCTCTCGGAACCACTCGAATTACTGCACTCCACGATATACCACTAGTTTTAACGCGAGGATACGGAATGAATGTAACTTGCTCAGCCTGCGATCCGAGGATAAATGGTTCGAACTTCCGATATCGTCGTGATTGGTTGACATCGATGACACCAAATTTGTTGTAACGTACACCACGACCTAACGTTGGATCAAACCAATCACATTTAAAAAGTGTTGTTCTTAAATTGACTAATCCCGGGTATTGGACTTCGATAATATCCGTGAGAACCCCATAAAAAACCGAATCGCCCTCAACAGTGACACCATAATTTGCGGTTGCTCGATGTTGACCATGACTTATTGTGTGGAAGACGTAACCACGAGTAAAATACATAGGCGAAGTTGTGATCTTTCCAAGCGGTCCTTGTATTAACTCGCGAAACCAAACCGGATATGTGGTGTCACCATATTCAACTTGCGTTTTTAACCAACCCGCAAAATCGCGTTCTTTATAAGCAGTAAGTTCGTCTTTCGAAAGTCCAGGATAGACTTCCTCCACTTGTTCCTCAAACATTCTAATTGAAATTAATAAACCCCCTCGTTAGGAAAAATATTATAGCTTATATATTATAAAAACATATAATATATTACCTTTCGAAAGGTCGTGCGTAATCACAATTAAGGAGGATGTAAGTATGTGCACTTTGTCGATGTTGATCACTTTCCCACCAAACTTCTTTTGTTTTTCCGCTAGCTCTTCCAATTGGGGAAAATATATCAGGTACCCCATCTACTGCATATACTGCGCCAACGCCGCCGTCATCGTATCGTCGTGTTTTTGTTCTACGTGTTCGTACATTGGAACCGAAATAGTATGATGCGAAATGAGAAGTCTCTTCCGTTAAAGATCCAGCAACGATAGATCCTTCAACCCTTGCTAGGTTTTTCGCCTTTCCTTTCAAATGTCCCATAAATCGTTCAAAGGGATACATCCACCGAAACTGCACAGGCCCTCCTAGTTCTGCCTCGTGAGGAAGATGTATTGGAAGGTGTTCCATTACATCGAAAAAAGATGGAGGAAAAATCTTTTCCAAGTTGCACAACAAGATAGGGATATTTTCACGCAACTGTTCAATGACATCTTCTGAAAGTGTACGAGTACATAAATCTCGGAAAAACGCACCGATACCTGAAATTTTTTAAAATTCATGACTATATATTGTAATTAAAGTAATTAAAAAGATAATTAATTAATTATTAATTAGTACCTGCAATTGCTAAGTGTGCGGGTTCAGGTAAAAGCTCGTCGAAGGCAAAAGGTAATAGTCTCGCATAAATACATGACAATCATGACTTTTCATACCTGAAAACTTTTGTCCTTTCTCAACACATGCGGATAGCTTTGAAACATATCCGTCGGGGAATTTGACATCCGACGCTACCCAATTAAATAAAGCGTTTTTCGCTTCGGGTTTCAATCTGTAGATCGGGACGGAGCCTTACCATCGTTCGTAATATGCAACTCACTTCTAAAACATATTTCGGCAAATCCAATCTTGTCTTCAAATTGTCTTTCGTTCTCCCCCGCACATTCAACAATGTGTACATGATGTTATCAAAGAAATTTTTCTCAATGTGCATAACATCAAGGTTATGTCTCAACAAATGATCTTTCCAAGAAGGGAGTTCCCAAAAGATGCTTTTCTTGTGCCAGTTATGGGTTTCCCCGTATCCGTCGGTAAATTCGAAACATGCCAATTTCCACCCCGTCTACATGTTTCTTGCGCCCCGTAATAATCCAACTCGTTTAGTAACTCGTCCCCGCCGGATATAGTAGGGGTGGTTGTTTAACGACTTTGTTCTTCTTGAACAACCTTCTGTTCTTCCGGTACGGATGATTAATTGGAAGAAATCGTCGGTGACAATCAAACCAACTTGTTTTCCTTCCGTGTGGGAGTTGAAACGCATCGTCCGATGACGACAATAAGGGCAAGACAATCGTCCATGCGTTGTCCAGCCGGATAACATGGCATAAGCAGGAAAGTCACTAATAGTCCACATAAGCACTGCACGCATCATAAAATTTCTTTTGCACGATATATCGTACGTACGAACCCAGTGTACCATAACTCTTTTAGCTCATGGATTAAAGGTTGCAGAAAAACATCTAGAGCTCTCTTTGGATGTTTCGGACCAGGAACTAATATACTTAAGAAGAGGAATTCTCTTTGCATGCACATATATGGAGGAAGATTATAAGGGGTTACGATAACTGGCCACAAGGAGTATTGTCTACCAGACATACCAAATGGACTAAATCCGTCAGTGCATAAACCAAGATATACATTACGAATCTCTCTAGAGAAGTCAGAGTATACCGTGTTAAAGTGCTTCCAAGCCTTTGCATCGACGGATGAGTTACTTCCCCATCTACGACCGAGTGCTCGAATGCCATCTCATTGAATCGGATGTCCTTTCCGATTGATACAATCTCTTGAGCCTGTCCGTAATGGGTAAGTACCACATCCGTTGATACGGGACCTTACTCCCTTTTCCATGGACCTTATATCTCGACTGACGGCAAAAACGACATTCCTGCAACTTATCATCATCTTTCCAATAAATCATACAATTGTTAACACAAACATCAATCATTTCGAAGGCAATCCAAGACTAGAAACCAACTTTTGTATTTCATAATATGAATCAGCAGCTACATTATCCTCAGGCAAATACTCTTTTAGTAATTCCGCCCAGGAGTCCATGCAAAATTCACTCAAATTATGATCCGATTTGATATTCATCATTCTAGATGCTAATGATAGTTTTGACAATCCATCTTTACATCCATCGTAAATTGGTTTATTCGCAGCGTCTAACATATCATAAAAACGTTTAGCATCTTGGTTAGGTTCTTCAACAACATTTTCAGATAAATACTCCCTCGTATCATGAAATGCATCAGCAACCATGTCATGATATCTATTATCATCTACATGCATATTAGACCCACCATGATGATCATAGCTATTATCAAAATGATGCGGTAAATTAGCTGGTTCGTTAGTTTCAGGAACATGAAACGAACTACTTTCTCCAAATTCGGTGTTATTATAATTATACCCTTCCCCATGTTGAAACCAAACAAAATATTGTGGCATAAAACCCCTATTAAAAAGATGTTTCCATACGGTATCAACATGAATGTATTTAGTGTTCACACACTTCTTACATGGACAATACATTTTACCACTTTCTTGAGTAGTCTGCATGTTTCCAGCTTGATACATGAATGTTTGAAGTCCCTCCGTGAACTCGTTGTCACTATCCCCGATCGATCTTTGTGTCTATACATCCAAGATCGTAACTCGTATACGTTATTACCGTGAGACATTTTGAGTATATATGTTATGAAAGTTTTTGTATAAGTGTTTAGAATATATATAAGAGAGAATGTTTTGATATTGTGTTGTGATTTTGATTTGGTCGAATGAGTTTATATAGGGACATTGTAAATTTTAGCAAGGAATTAGCAAGGAAATTTAGCAACGATTTAGCAACGAAATATTTTTACCAATGAATTACCAACGATTTTGAGAGGAAATTGCAACGAATAATTCGTCGCTAAATACCGGTGGAGCTCAATGAAAACGTGCTCACCTACCTAGCAATATTCCTTGCAAATTCGTCGCTATTTAACAAGGAAATATCTTCGTCGCTAAATCGTCGCTAATTAGCGACGATTTAGCGACGTATAGGAATTCCTCCTTAAATCGTCGCTATTTCGTCACTAAATAGCAACGAAATAGCGACGAATAGTTTCGTTGCTATTTGGCGACGAATTAGCGACGAAATTTAGTGTCGTCGCTAATTCCTCGCTAATTCCTCACAAATCCGTTGCTAAATAAATTCCTCGCTAATTCCTTGCTAAAATTCGTTGCTATTTGCCCAGTTTCTTGTAGTTACAAAGCTCATTGAGACACTTATAAGCACTCATATTGCATGAAACTTGGTTTAGAGTCCTAGAAACCGCGTTGTTAGATGTTTCATAAGTTCGTCGAACTAGTACAAAGATCATTGAGACACTTATAAGCACTCATGTTGCATGCCACTTCGTTTAGAGTCTTAGAAACCGCTTTGTTAGATGTTTCATAGGTTCGTCAAACTTGTACAAAGCTCATTGAGACACTTATAAGCACTAATGTTGCATAAAACTTGGTTTAGAGTCCTAGAAACGCGTTGTTAGATGTTTCATAAGTTCGTCAAACTTCTACAAAGCTCATTGAGACACTTATAAGCACTCATGTTGCATAAAACTTGGATTAGAGTCCTAGCAACTACATTGTTAGACGTTTCATAAGTTCCTCAAACTTGTACAAAGCTGATTGAGAAATTTATAAGCACTCATGTTGCATGAAACTTGGTTTAGAGTCCTAGAAACGCGTTGTTAGATTTTCATTAGTTTGTCAAATTTGTACAAAGCTCATTGAGACACTTATAAGCACTCCTGTTGCATGAAACTTGGTTTAGATTCCTAGAAACCGCGTTGTTAGATTTTCATTAGTTTGTCAAACTTATACAAAGCTCATTGAGACACTTATAAGAACTCATGTTGAAAGAAACTTGGTTTAGAGTCCTAGAAACCGTGTTGTTAGATGTTTCATAAGTTCGTCAAACTAGTACAAAGCTCATTGAGACACTTATAAGCACTCATGTTGCATGAAACTTAGTTTAGATTCCTAGAAACCGCGTTGTTAGATGTTTCATAAGTTCGTAAAACTTGTACAAAGCTCATTGAGACACTTATAAGAACTCATGTTGCTTGAAACTTGGTTTCGAGTTCTAGAAACCACGTTGTAAGATGTTTCATAAGTTCGTCAAACTAGTACAAAGCTCATTGAGACACTTATAAGCACTCATGTTGCATGACACTTCTTTAGAGTCTTAGAAACCGCGTTGTTAGATGTTTCATAAGTTCGTCAACCTTGTACAAAGCTCATTGAGACACTTATAAGCACTCATGTTCCATGAAACTTAGTTCAGAGTCCTAGAAACCCCGTTGTTAGATGTTTCATAAGTTCGTTGAACTTATACAAAGCTCATTAAGACACTTATAAGCACTCATGTTGCATGAAACTTGGTTTAGAGTCCTAGAAACCGCGTTGTTAGATGTTTCATAAGTTCGTCGAACTAGTACAAAGCTCATTGAGACACTTATAAGCACTCATGTTGCATGAAACTTGGTTTAGAGCCCTAGAAACGAGTTGTTAGATGTTTCTTAAGTTCGACAATCTTGTACAAAGCTCATTGAGACACTTATAAGCACTCATGTTGCATGAAACTTGGTTTAGAGTCCTAGAAACGAGTTGTTAGATGTTTCATAAGTTCGTCAAACTAGTACAAAGCTCATTGAGACACTTATAAGCACTCATGTTGCATGACACTTCGTTTAGTGTCTTAGAAACCGCTTTGTTAGATGTTTTATAAGTTCGTCAAACTTGTACAAAGCTCAATAAGACACTTATAAGCACTCATGTTGCATGACACTTGGTTTAGAGTCCTAGAAACGCGTTGTTAGATGTTTCATAAGTTCGTCAAACTTCTACAAAGCTCGTTGAGACACTTATAAGCACTCATGTTGCATGAAACTTGGTTTAGAGTACTAGAAACCGCGTTGTAAGATGTTTCATAATTTCGTCAAACTAGTACAAAGCTCATTGAGACACTTATAAGAACTCATGTTGCATGACACTTCGTTTAGAGTCTTAGAAACTGCGTTTTAGATGTTTCATAAGTTCGTCAAATTTGTACAAAGCTCACTGAGACACTTATAAGCACTCATGTTGCATGACACTTCGTTTAGAGTCTTAGAAACCGCGTTGTTAGATGTTTCATAAGTTCGTCAAACTAGTACAAAGCTCATTGAGACACTTCTAAGCACTCATGTTGCATGAAACTTCGTTTAGAGTCCAAAAAACCGCGTTGTTAGATGTTTCATAAGTTCGTCAAACTTGTACAAAGCTCATTGAGACACTTCTAAGCACTCATGTTGCATAAAACTTGGTTTACAGTCCTAGCAACCACATTGTTAGACGTTTCATAAGTTCGTCAAACTTGTACAAAGCTCATTGAGACACTTATAAGCACTCATGTTGCATAAAAGCTTGTTTAGAGTCCTAGCAACCACATTGTTAGACGTTTCATAAGTTCGTAGAACTTGTACAAAGCTCATTTAGACAATTATCAGCACTCATGTTGCATGAAACTTCGTTTAGAGTCTTAGAAACCGCGTTGTTAGATGTTTCATAAGTTCGTAGAACTTGTACAAAGCTCATTGAGACACTTATAAGCACTCATGTTGCATGAAAGTTCGTTTAGAGTCTTAGAAACCGCGTTGTTAGATGTTTCATAAGTTCGTCAAACTTGTACAAAGCTCAATGAGACACTTATAAGCACTCATGTTGCATGAAACTTGATTTAGAGTCTTAGAAACCGCGTTGTTAGATGTTTCATAAGTTCGTTAAACTTGTACAAAGCTCATTGAGACACTTATAAGAACTCATGTTGCATCACACTTCGTTTAGAGTCTTAGAAACCGCGTTTTAGATGTTTCATAAGTTCGTCGAACTAGTAAAAAGCTCATTGAGACACTTATAAGCACTCATGTTGCATGAAACTTGGTTTAGAGTCCTAGAATCCGCGTTGTTAGATGTTTCATAAGTTCGTCGAACTAGTAAAAAGCTCATTGAGACACTTATAAGCACTCATGTTGCATGAAACTTGGTTTAGAGTCCTAGAAACGAGTTGTTAGATGTTTCATAAGTTCGTCAAACTTGTACAAAGCTCATTGAGACACTTATAAGAACTCATGTTGCATGAAACTTAGTTTAGAGTCCTAGAAACGCGTTGTTAGATGTTTCATTAGTTCATCAAACTTGTACAAAGCTCATTGAGACACTTATAAGAACTCATGTTGAAAGAAACTTGGTTTAGAGTCCTAGAAACGCGTTGTTAGATGTTTCATTAGTTCGTCAAACTTGTACAAATCTCATTGAGACACTTATAAGAACTCATGTTGCATGACACTTCGTTTAGAGTCCTATAAACCGCGTTGTAAGAAGTTTCATAAGTTAGTCAAACTAGTACAAACCTCATTGAAACACTTATAAGCACTCATGTTGCATGACACTTCGTTTAGAGTCTTAGAAACCGCGTTTTAGTTGTTTCATAAGTTCGTCAAACTTGTACAAAGCTCACTGAGACACTTATAAGCACTCATGTTGCATGAAACTTGGTTTAGAGTCCTAGAAACCGCGTTGTTAGATGTTTCATAAGTTCGTCGAACTAGTACAAAGCTTATTGAGACACTTATAAGCACTCATGTTGCATGAAACTTGGTTTAGAGTCCTAGAAACGAGTTGTTAGATGTTTCATAAGTTCGTCAAACTTTTACAAAGCTCATTGAGACACTTATAAGAACTCATGTTGCATGAAACTTTGTTTAGAGTCCTAGAAACGCGTTGTTAGATGTTTCATTAGTTCGTCAAACTTGTACAAAGCTCATTGAGACACTTATAAGAACTCATGTTGAAAGAAACTTGGTTTAGAGTCCTAGAAACGCGTTGTTAGATGTTTCATTAGTTCGTCAAACTTGTACAAATCTCATTGATACACTTATAAGAACTCATGTTGAAAGAAACTTGGTTTAGAGTCCTAGAAACGCGTTTTTAGATGTTTCATAAGTTCGTCAAACTAGTACAAAGCTCATTGAGACACTTATAAGCACTCATGTTGCATAAAACTTGGTTTAGAGTCCTAGAAACGCGTTGTTAGATGTTTCATAAGTTCGTCAAACTTGTATGAAGCTCATTGAGACACTTATAAGCACTCATGTTGCATAAAACTTGGTTTAGAGACCTAGCAACCACATTGTTAGACGTTTCATAAGTTCGTCAAACTTGTACAAAGCTCATTGAGACACTTATAAGCACTCATGTTGCATGAAACTTAGTTTAGAGTCTTAGAAACCGCGTTGTTAGATGTTTCATAAGTTCGTAGAACTTTTACAAAGCTCATTGAGACACTTATAAGCACTCATGTTGCATGAAACTTGGTTTAGAGTACGAGAAACCGTGTTGTTAGATGTTTCATAAGTTCGTCAAACTAGTACAAAGCTCATTGAGACACTTATAAGAAATCATGTTGCATGACACTTCGTTTAGAGTCTTAGAAACAGCGTTTTAGATGTTTCATAAGTTCGTCAAACTTGTACAAAGCTCATTGAGACAATTATACGCACTAATGTTGCATAAAACTTGGTTAAGAGTCCTAGAAACCGCGTAGTTAGACGTTTCATAAGTTCGTCAAACTTGTAAAAAGCTCATTGAGACACTTATAGCACTCATGTTGCATAAAACTTGGTTTAGAGTCCTAGAAACGCGTTGTTAGATGTTTCATAAGTTTGTCAAACTAGTACAAAGCTCATTTAGACACGTATAAGCACTCATGTTGCATGAAATATGGTTAGAGTCCTAGAAACGAGTTGTTAGATGTTTCATAAGTTCGTCGAACTTGTACAAAGCTCATTGAGATACTTATAAGAACTCATGTTTCATGACACTTCGTTTAGAGTCCTATAAACCGCGTTGTAAGAAGTTTCATAAGTTCGTCAAACTAGTACAAACCTCATTGAAACACTTATAAGCACTCATGTTGCATGACACTTTGTTTAGAGTCTTAGAAACAGCGTTGTTAGATGTTTCATAAGTTCGTCAAACTTGTACAAAGCTCATTGAGACACTTATAAGCACTCATGTTGCATAAAAATTGGTTTAGAGTCCTAGAAACGCGTTGTTAGATGTTTCATAAGTTCGTCAAACTTCTACAAAGCTCATTGAGACACTTATAAACACTCATGTTGCATGAAACTTGGTTTAGAGTACTAGAAACCGCGTTGTAAGATGTTTCATAAGTTCGTCAAACTAGTACAAAGCTCATTGAGACACTTATAAGAACTCAAGTTGCATGACACTTCGTTTAGAGTCTTCGAAACCGTGTTTTAGATGTTTCATAAGTTCGTCAAACTTGTACAAAGCTCAGTGAGACACTTATAAGCACTCATGTTGCATGACACTTCGTTTAGAGTCTTAGAAACCGCATTGTTAGATGTTTCATAAGTTCGTCAAACTTGTACAAAGCTCATTGAGACACTTATAAGCACTCATGTTGCATAAAACTTGGTTTAGAGTCCTAGAAACACATTGTTAGATGTTTCATAAGTTCGTCAAACTTGTACAAAGCTCATTGAGACACTTATAAGCACTCATGTTGAATAAAACCTTGTTTAGAATCCTAGCAACCACATTGTTAGACATTTCATAAGTTCGTCAAACTTGTACAAAGCTCATTGAGACACTTATAAGCACTCATGTTGCATGAAACTTGGTTTAGAGTCCTAGAAACCGCGTTGTTAGATGTTTCATAAGTTCGTAGAACTTGTACAAAGCTCATTGAGACACTTATAAGAACTCATGTTGCATGACACTTCGTTTAGAGTCTTAGAAACCGCGTTTTAGATGTTTCATAAATTCGTCAAACTTGTACAAAGCTCACTGAGACACTTATAAGCACTCATGTTGCATGAAACATGGTTTAGAGTCCTAGAAACCGCGTTGTTAGATGAGTCATAAGTTCGTAGAACTTGTACAAAGCTCATTGAAACACTTATAAGAACTCATGTTGCATGACACTTCGTTTAGAGTCTTAGAAACCGTGTTTTAGTTGTTTCATAAGTTCGTCAAACTTGTACAAAGCTCACTGAGACACTTATAATCACTCATGTTGCATGAAACTTGGTTTAGAGTCCTAGAAACCGCGTTGTTAGATGTTTCATAAGTTCCTCGAACTAGTACAAAGCTTATTGAGACACTTATAAGCACTCATGTTGCATGAAACTTGGTTTAGAGTCCTAGAAACGAGTTGTTAGATGTTTCATAAGTTCGTCAAACTTTTACAAAGCTCATTGAGACACTTATAAGAACTCATGTTGCATGAAACTTGGTTTAGAGTCCTAGAAATGCGTTGTTAGATGTTTCATTAGTTCGTCAAACTTGTACAAAGCTCATTGAGACACTTATAAGAACTCATGTTGAAAGAAATTTGGTTTAGAGTCCTAGAAACGCATTATTAGATGTTTCATTAGTTCGTCAAACTTGTACAAATCTCATTGAGACACTTATAAGAACTCATGTTGAAAGAAACTTGGTTTAGAGTCCTAGACACGCGTTTTTAGATGTTTCATAAGTTCGTCAAACTAGTACAAAGCTCATTGAGACACTTATAAGCACTCATGTTGCATAAAATTTGGTTTAGAGTCCTAGAAACGCGTTGTTAGATGTTTCATAAGTTCGTCAAATTTGTACGAAGCTCATTGAGACACTTATAATCACTCATGTTGCATAAAACTTGGTTTAGAGTCCTAGCAACCACATTGTTAAACGTTTCATAAGTTCGTCAAACTTTTACAAAGTGTTGAGGATAAATTGTCAAGGATCAAGATACATCAAGAGAGGGAAAATATAGTTGAGGCGTGTAGTCGACTAATGTAGTTGAGTCATGTAGTCGACTACATCGCAAGACTAAAGAGCCGTTAGAGCTATGGACCAATGGAATCAAGAGAGGGAAAATATAGTTGAGGCGTGTAGTCGACTAATGTAGTTGAGTCATGTAGTCGACTACATCGCAAGACTAAAGAGCCGTTAGAGCTATGGACCAATGGACAAAGGAGTGTTCAAATTTGAATTCTAGCCGTTGGAGACTTCTCTTGTTGCTCTTTTATTCATATACTCTTGATAGACTCTTGTAAACTCTCTAAGGAATTAATTACTCATATACTTATCAATAAAGACTAAAACTTTTCCACAATGAGTCTCTTAATCTCTCTTAATCTCTCTTAATCTCTTCTTAATCCATTCTATATTTTCACAAATCATCATGGTATCAGAGCGTAATAGTTCCTAATCTCTCTATTCCGCAAATCTTTTCTCTGTTTTGAGCATCACAAAGCTCAAAACTTTCGGTGTTCTTGAACTTTAAGCATCACAAAGCTTAAAATTCACACCTTTCTTATTCTCTTCTCTTAAATCTTAAAAGTTACCATCTTTTTCTCAAATCTAAATCTGTTTTATCATGGAGGATACCCAAGACACACAAATCTCTACCTATCAAAGCTCCAAGTTTGGTTTACCATCGGTTATCCTAAAGGGGAGTAACTATCTCCTTTGGACAAGAACGATCAAAACCGCTCTTGGAGGTCGTGGTCTTTTGAAGCATATCACCAAGTCTCATGAGTCTATTAATCCGGATAGATCTTTTGATGATGAAGACTTGACCGAGGAAGAAGAGAAGTGGTTCCAAGAAGATCAACGAGTGCTAGGTATCATCCAACACACGCTAGATCCGGCCATTCTTGAGGCGTACTCTTATTGCGAAACGGCCAAGGATCTTTGGGATACTTTCAAGCATATCTATGGGAATGTCTCTAACCTAAGCCGTGTGTATGAAGTGAAGAAAGCCCTCAACAATCTTTCTCAAGAAGACACAGAACTCACCGCCCACTACGGAAAGTTTAGAGCTTTATGGGCGGAGCTAGAGATGTTAAGACCAAGCTCGGTAGATGCTAAGGTGATTAATGAAAGGAAGGAGCAAGATAAATTCTTTGGACTTCTCTTGACTCTTAACTCGAATTATAAGGACCTGATTAAGCATCTCTTAAGAGCCGATACTCTACCATCTCTCGACGCCGTTGTCTCTCAACTTCAAAGGGAACAAGGCGGTGAAGAACTCTTCGGCAAAAAGGAGAATGTCTTAGCCAACAAGCCGGTGCTAAAGCCTCGTGAAGAAAGAAGGTCAATGGTGTGTGAACATTGCAAGAAGAGAGGGCACGGGAAGGACAAGTGTTGGATCCTTCATCCCCATCTCAAACCAAGCAAGTTCTCGGAGTCCAAGGCCAATCTCACTCAAGACGACTCGGCCAATGGAGCAAGCACTTCTAGCCAAGGCAAAGATGAAGCAGCATTAGCCGTGGTCCCTTTCACCGATGAGTATGTCCGGAAGTCGGATTTTGAAGCACTCATCAAGGCCCTAAAGGGGTCCGGTATTGCTTCCTATTCCCTAAACGCTATTAAGATAGACAATGATCGTAGGATAGTCAAGCCAATAGTAGTAGACTCGGGTGCCTCTCACCATATGATTAGTAATGAGAATCTTATGAGAAATGTTAAACCGGCCTTAGGTAATGTCATTGTTGCTAATGGAAGTAAAGTACCGAAAAAAGGACTAGGAGATCTTAGGTTGTTTGATAGAGATATGAAAGCCCTTTATATGCCTAGTTTCACTTCTAATCTTTTATCGGTAAAACGGATAGCTAATGAATTGAATTGCAATGTTGTGTTTGGACCTAATGGTGTAACATTTCAGGATATTGACTCAAAGAAGATCATTGTTAGAGGGAGCACCAAGGGAGATCTATATGTGCTTGATACAAATCCGACAAGCTCTCTTCTATCTTTTGCTTTTAAAACTGTTTTATCCGAGGCTAATAATGTTATTTGGCATGCTAGATTAGGCCACCCTAACTCTAAAGCTTTTAAGCTTATGTTGCCTCGTGTTTCTTTTGATAATAATCTTTGTGAATCTTGCATTCTTGGTAAACATTGTAGAACCGTTTTCTCAAAGTATTTAAAAGTTTATGAACATTGTTTTGAGTTAATCCATTCGGATGTATTGACTTTTCCGTGCGTTTCTAGAGAAAACCACAAGTACTTTGTTACTCTCATAGATGAGAAGTCCAAATTCACATGGTTAACTCTTATTTCCTCTAAGGATAGAGTCTTAGACGCTTTTAAAAACTTTCAAACCTATATATCTAACCAATACAATGCCAAGATAAAATGTTTTAGGTCGGACAATGGGGGAGAATACATGGGCCAAATGTTCAAAGATCACTTAGCAAAGCATGGGATACTTCATCAAACAAGTTGCCCATACACACTACAACAAAACGGAGTAGCCGAGAGGAAGAATAGGCACCTTATGGAAGTAGCAAGATCAATGATGTTTCATACCAATGTCCCAAAGAGATTTTGGGGAGACGCGGTGACATCGGCTTGCTACCTCATTAATAGAACTCCTACTCAAATTCTCAATAACTTATCTCCATTTTAAGTTCTAAACAATTCTAAACCTTTTATCTCTCACTTACGCGTGTTTGGGTGTGTTTCCTTTGTATTGATTCCAGGTGCACAAAGGAGTAAGCTAGATGCAAAGAGCCTAAAAGGAATGTTCATCGGCTACTCCACAACTCAAAAGGGTTATAAGTGTTATATACCCGAAAGAAGAAGGGTAATGGTCTCTAGAGATGTGAAGTTTCTTGAAGGACAAGGCTACTATGAAGAGAAGAATTGGGAGAGCATCAAGAACCTATCCACACCTTCTCAAGACAGAGCCGCAAACCTCAAGAGACTTATGGAGGATCTCGGATTAAACCTCGATGATGATAATGATGGTGAAGTACCATCAAATCCCCAAGAACCTCATCTTGATCATGAGGGGGAGAATGAAGAAGAATCGGCTATGAATGATCAAGAGGATCATGTAGTACAAGATTCATCTCAAACTCAAGCTCAAGCCGATCCGGTTCATGATCAAGATGATCATAGAGAAGATACGGTTCAAGAGAATCAACAAGAAGGGGTAAAAGAAGAAGTAGTGCAACATCCTCTACGGAGAAGCACTAGAATCAAGCACCCCCCATCCAATTGGGTCAATACTCGAGTCTACTTCAATAATAAAGCCGTAGCACATCCAATCCAAGCCGTATGCAATATGTTATCCTTTCCTCAAGAGCATCAAGTCTTTATGGCTAGCATTGATGAGAATTGGATACCTAAGACGTATGAAGAAGCTATGGAACATGAAGTATGGGTTCAAGCCATAGACCAAGAAGACAAAGCCATGGAGCTTAATGACACTTGCTATGAGACCGACTTACCCAAAGGCAAGAGGACGGTTAGCTCTCGGTATGTCTTTACTATCAAGTACAAGAGTAACAGAGAGATAGAAAGACACAAGGCTCGGCTAGTGGCAAGGGGTTTTACTCAAACCTATGGTGAGGATTATCTTGAGACCTTTGCTCCGGTTGCTAAGCTTCACACGGTGAGAGTTATCTTCTCTATTGCCACAAACCTTGAATGGGATCTATGGCAAATGGATGTCAAGAATGCATTCTTACAAGGTGAATTAGAGGATGAAGTGTACATGACTAAAGAGCCGTTAGAGCTATGGACCAATGGAATCAAGAGAGGGAAAATATAGTTGAGGCGTGTAGTCGACTAATGTAGTTGAGTCATGTAGTCGACTACATCGCAAGACTAAAGAGCCGTTAGAGATATGGACCAATGGACAAAGGAGTGTTCAAATTTGAATTCTAGCCGTTGGAGACTTCTCTTGTTGCTCTTTTCTTCATATACCTCTTGATAGACTCTTGTAAACTCTCTAAGGAATTAATTCCTCATATACTTATCAATAAAGACTAAAACTTTTCCACAATGAGTCTCTTAATCTCTCTTAATCTCTCTTAATCTCTTCTTAATCCATTCTATACTTTCACAAATCATCACAAAGCTCATTGAGACACTTATAAGCAATCATGTTGCATGAAACTTGGTTTAGAGTCTTAGAAACCGCGTTGTTAGATGTTTCATAAGTTCGTAGAACTTGTACAAAGCTCATTGAGACACTTATAAGCACTCATGTTGCATGAAACTTGGTTTAGAGTCCTAGAAACCGTGTTGTTAGATGTTTCATAAGTTCGTCAAACTTGTACAAAGCTCATTGAGACACTTATAAGTACTCATGTTGCATGAAACTTGGTTTAGAGTCCTAGAAACCGCGTTGTTAGATGTTTCATAAGTTCGTCAAACTAGTACAAAGCTCATTGACTTATAAATACTCATTGTGCATGAAACTTGGTTAAGAGTCCTAGAAACGCGTTGTTAGATGTTTCATAAGTTTGTCAAACTAGTACAAAGCTCATTGAGACACTTATAAGCACTCATGTTGCATGAAACTTGGTTTAGAGTCCTATAAACGCCTTGTTAGATGTTTCATAAGTTCGTCAAACTAGTACAAAGCTCATTGAGACACATATAAGCACTCATGTTGCATGGAACTTGGTTTAGAGTCCTAGAAACGCGGTTTTAGATGTTTCATAAGTTCGTCAAACTAGTACAAAGCTCATTGAGACACTTATAAGTGTTAAAGAGACCAATGCATTGCCCGGACAAGTATTGTCCACGAAGGCAATGACCTAGCGTGTGACCGAAGTAGAAGTCTCATGCTCTCTTGTTACCGTTACAAAGGAGTCAAAAGAATCAAGATACAAGAAGGAAGGATCTAGAAGAGAGCCGTTGCAATTTGACCGTTGGCAAGTGAGCCACACGCGTCCGTACAAGTCACGGGTCGCCGTGTGGCGCATATTCCTTTGTTACTTGTTTTAGCCTTGTGTTTAAATAGGCGATATTTTTTGTAACATGACGTTAACACTTTTATCAATAATGAAACCGAAACTTGTTACTCTCTCTCTATTCTCTCTCTCTTGTTCTTGGTGTTCTTGTTAAGAACTCAAGAACTTCATTTACTAATCTCCCCTAATCTCTCAAATTCTAACATGGTATCAGAGCCTAATAGCTCTTGAACCTATTTTGCTTTCGCTCAATTTCTCTCGGTCCGGGCGTTCTCGTTGCTCGGCGATTCTCTGTACGGGATTCCTCGTTGCTCGGCGATTCTCGGTACTAGCTTTCTCGTTGCTCGGCGATTCTCGGTACTGGCTTTCTCGGTGCTCGACGATTCTCGGTAACACTCGACACTCTCGGTTACAAAATCTAGATCTGGAAAAAGGTGACATCTTTCATCCTAGATCTATCCGAGCTTGAACTTGTACAAAACAAGACAAGCCTTCTCGGTAAACCATGGAAGACTCCTTGACCGGTTACCTTGAAAGGTATCAACTACCTACTATGGTCAAGAACCATGAAGATTGCACTTTGTGGCCGCGGCTATTGGAACCATATCCTTACTCGGCAAGACGCTCCTATTGAGTTCAACAACGAGCTCACAAATGACGATGAGAAATGGTTCCAACTAGACCAAAAGGTTCTTGGAATCATCCAAGGATCTCTTGAGCCGTCTATCTTGGAATCCTATTCCTATTGTGAGAATGCCAAGGAGTTATGGGACACTCTCCAAACCGTCTACGGCAACACATCTAACTTAAGTCGTGTCTATGAAGTCAAGAAGGCTATCAACGACCTTAACCAAGAAGACACCGAGTTCACAAAGCATTTCGGAAAGTTTAGGTCTCTATGGGCTGAATTGGAGATGCTCCGTCCAAGCACTCTTGAACCAAAGGTGCTAAATGAACGAAGAGAGCAAGACAAGGTCTTTGGTTTGCTCCTAACACTCAACGGCAGCTACAAGGAGATTACCAAGCATCTTCTCCGAGCCGATACCCTACCAAACCTTGAAGAGGTGTGTGCTCAACTTCAAAGGGAACAAGGCTCCATTGAGCTCTTTGATGGCAAGAGGGAACTAGTAACCGCAAACAAGGTGGCCTTTAAACCGACGTCCAAGACTTATGAAGAAAGGAGGGCCTTGACGTGTGAACATTGCAAGAAGAAGGGCCACATCAAAGAGAAGTGTTGGATTTTACATCCTAACCTCAAGCCGGCCAAGTTCAAGGACGCCAAGGCCAACTACTCTCATGATGACTCGGCAAGTGTGCCAAGCTCAAGCTCAAGCAGACCAAACCATGGCAAGGAAGAGGAGTCTTCGGCCATTGTCCCTTACATGGATGAGTACGTGAGGAAGTCCGACCTTGACGCCCTCATCAAAGCCCTTAAGTGCTCCGGTATTTCACCCTTCTACTCCCTTAGTGCTCAAAATATAGACAATAAACCGTTTAAGCCTATTATTATTGATTCGGGTGCTTCTCATCATATGATTAGTAACTTGGACTTGATTAGTAATATTAAACCGGCTTTAGGGAATGTCATTATTGCAAATGGAAGTGAGATTCCTATAGAAGGATTAGGGAACTTTAAGTTGTTTGATAGAGATTCTCAAGCGCTTTACATGCCTAGTTTTACCTCAAACCTTATATCCGTGAAACGCATTGCTTATGATTTGAATTGCAATGTTATTTTTGGGCCTAATGATGTGGTTTTTCAGGATATTAAGAGTAAGGAGATCATTGGGAAAGGGGTCACAAGAGGCGATCTCTATGTCCTTGAAGAAAACACCTCTAGTTCTTTTCTTTTTCATGCTTTTAAATCAGTTATAACCGAAGCAAACAATGTTATTTGGCATTTTAGACTTGGTCACCCTCATTTGAATGTGTTGAAAACTATTTTACCTAATGTGGTTTTTGATCATAAAACTTGTGAGGCTTGCATTTTAGGCAAACATTGTAGAACCGTTTTTTCAAAATCAAAAATGTGTTACAAACCATTTGAATTAGTCCACTCGGATGTTTGGTCCTCTCCTTGCAAATCTAGGGATAATTATAGCTATTTTGTCACATTCATAGATGAAAGCTCTAAATATACTTGGGTTACTCTTTTACAAACCAAAGATAGGGTATTAGAGGCTTTTAAAAACTTTCAAAACTATGTGACTAACCATTACAATGCTAAGATTAAAACTTTTAGGTCGGATAATGGGGGAGAGTACACAAGCCGAGCATTCAAAGAACACATAGCCAACCATGGGATCCTTCACCAAACCACATGTCCTTATACACCACAACAAAATGGTGTAGCCGAAAGAAAGAATAGGCATCTCATGGAGGTCACACGGTCAATGATGTTCCACATGAACATCCCAAAACGGTTTTGGTCGGATGGTGTTTTAACCGCATGTTATCTCATCAACCGAACCCCCACTCAAATCTTAAACAATCAATCTCCTTTTGAAGTGTTAAATAAGAGTAAGCCTTTTATTAACCATCTAAGAGTATTTGGTTGTGTTTGTTTTGTTTTTGTGCCTAGTGAACAAAGGAACAAGCTTGAAGCAAAAAGCATCAAGGCCATGTTCATAGGCTACTCAAACACACAAAGAGGATACAAGTGCTATGTACCCGAGACAAGAAGGGTAATAGTATCAAGAGATGTCAAGTTCCTTGAAGGCAAAAGCTTCTATGAAGACACCAATTGGGATAGTGTGAAGGACTTACCCGAGAAGGTCACGGATAGAGCTACAAGTCTAAGGAACCTAATGAAGAACCTTGGCATGAGTTTTGAAGAAGAACCAATCCAAGATTTACCGAACCAACAACCCACCCCTCTTGATCATGAGGGGGAGAACAATGAGCAAGTCCACTCCGAACCTCAAGAACCGAATGAGTCCGGGGGAGAACCAAATGCTCAACAACAAAATCCATCACAAGAAAACCACGTACATGCTCAAGAGGATCATGATCAAGAAGTGGGTCAAGAAGCTAGTGAACCACCGGAGCCGGTTCTAAGAAGAAGTACTAGAGTGAAGAAGGATCCATCCAATTGGGTAAACACAAGGTTATACTTCAATAGCAAGGCGGTGTCTCATCCAACTCCAGCCGTATGCTCTCTTGCAAGCCTTCCTAAGGAACACCAAGCCTACATCACTTCCATGGATCAACATGTAATACCAAGAACTTATGAAGAAGCAATGAAGGAAGAAGTATGGGTCAATGCGGTGAAAGCCGAGAACAAAGCAATGGAAGACAATGAGACTTTTTATGAGACTGACCTTCCTCAAGGCAAGAGAACCGTGAGCTCAAGATACATCTTCACTATAAAGTATCATAGCAATGGTGAGATAGAAAGACACAAAGCGCGGCTAGTGGCAAGAGGGTTTACACAAACTTATGGGGAAGACTACTTGGACACTTTTGCACCGGTTGCAAAGCTCCACACTGTAAGAGTTATCCTCTCATTGGCCACCAACCTCTCATGGGACTTGTACCAAATGGATGTCAAGAATGAATTCCTTCAAGGAGAGCTTGAAGAAGAAGTCTACATGACACCACCACCGGGTCTAGAAGAAACCATCACTCGGGAAAGGTGTTGAGACTAAGGAAGGCTATCTATGGACTCAAGCAATCACCAAGAGCTTGGTACCATAAGCTTAGCTCAACCTTGATGGCAAAGGGATTCAAGAGATCTCATGTGGAACACACCCTATTCACCCGGACAAACGGAGAAGGTATAATAGTGGTCCTTGTCTATGTAGATGATATCATCATCTCCGGAAACAACAAGGAAGGTATCCATGACACTAAATTCTATTTAAAATCTAAGTTTGATATCAAAGATTTAGGGAAACTCAAGTACTTCCTTGGGATTGAAGTGTGTAGATCCGAAGAGGGTCTATTCCTTTCCCAAAGGAAGTACACACATGATCTTTTTAAGTGTTGTCAATATGACAGGTGTTAAGAAGGCTAAGACACCACTAGAAGAAGGATACAAGATTATCCAAGAAGGAAGTGGGGAAGACGAGCCATACACGGATCCTAAACTCTATAGACAAATGGTGGGCAAGCTCATCTATTTGACAATCACAAGACCGTACATATGCTTTGCCGTGACCCAAGTAGCACAACAAATGCAAAAGCCGAAGATACACCATTGGAAGATGCTAGAGAGAATCCTAAGCTATGTCAAGGAGACATCCAACTTGGGTATTTGGATGGGTTGCAACAAGAACACCGAGGTGATTGGGTATTGTGATGCGGATTATGCCGGAAACTTGGAAGATAGAAGATCCACTACGGGGTATTGCACATTCATTGGTGGGAACCTCGTCACATGGAAGACTAAGAAGCAAAAGATAGTCTCTTGCTCAACCGCCGAAGCCGAGTATAGAGCTATGAGAAAGCTAACCCAAGAACTTATGTGGCTAAAGAACTTGCTAGGAGATTTGGGAGTCAAGATTGAAGGGCCAATGACTATGCATTGTGACAACCAAGCGACTATCCACATAGCATCTAACTCGGTCTTCCATGAGAGGACGAAACACATCGAAGTGGATTGTCACAAGGTTAGAGAACAAATGGTCAAAGGCACAATCCTACCATGCTTCACCAAGAGTCAAGATCAACTTGCGAACGTCTTCACCAAATCCGCAAGCTTGAAAGTTTGTGAGTCCATCCTACCTAGACTTGGACTCACAAGGGCTACCAAAGCCTAAGTCTCCAACCGCATAAGCTTGTACTCTTTTCCCTTAGGTGAGTTTTATCCCAAGAGGTTTTCTCACCAAGGTTTTAACTAGGCAAGGTTATGCGGGTTCCAAGCTTAGCCATTACATGAGGCTAAGCTTGCGGGGGAGTGTTAAAGAGACCAAGGCATTGCCCGGACAAGTATTGTCCACCAAGGCAATGACCTAGCGTGTGACCGAAGTAGAATTCTCATGCTCTCTTGTTACCGTTACAAAGGAGTCAAAAGAATCAAGATACAAGAAGGAAGGATCTAGAAGAGAGCCATTGCAATTTGACCGTTGGCAAGTGAGAGTCACACAGTCCGTACAAGTCACGTGTGGACTTAAGGCAAGTGAGCCACACGCGTCAGTACAAGTCACGGGTCGCCTTAAGGAGGCGCGGCTACTCAAGGGATAGCGACGTGTGGTGCGGCTAACCGGGCAAGACAATGACCGATTTAGCATATTCCTTTGTTACTTGTTTTAGCCTTGTGTTTAAATAGGCGATATCTTTTGTAACATGACGTTAACACTTTTATCAATAATGAAACCGAATCTTGTTACTCTCTCTCTATTCTCTCTCTCTTGTTCTTGGTGTTCTTGTTAAGAACTCAAGAACTTCATTTACTAATCTCCCCTAATCTTTGAAATTCTAACAATAAGCACTCATGTTGAATGAAACTTGGTTTAGAGTCCTAGAAACGTGTTGTTAAATGTTTCATAAGTTTGTCAAACTTGTACAAAGCTCATTGAGACACTTATAAGCACTCATGTTGCATGAAACTTCGTTTAGAGTCCTAAAAACGCGTTGTTAGATGTTTCATAAGTTCGTCAATCTTGTACAAAGCTCATTGAGACGCTTATAAGCACTCATGTTGCATGAAACTTGGTTTAGAGTCATAGAAACCGCGTTGTTAGATGTTTCATAAGGTCGTCAAACTTGTACAAAGCTCATTGAGACACTTATAAGTACTCATGTTGCATGAAACTTGGCTTAGAGTCCTAGAAACCGCGATGTTAGATGTTTCGTAAGTTCGTCAAACCATTACAAAGCTCATTGAGACACTTATAAGCACTCATGTTGCATGAAACTTCGTTTAGAGTCCTAGAAACCGCGTTGTTAGATGTTTCATAAGTTCGTCAAACTAGTACAAAGCTCATTGAGACACATATAAGCACTTATGTTGCATGAAACTTGGTTTAGAGTCCTAGAAACCGCGTTGTTTGATGTTTCATATGTTCGTCAAACTTGTACAAAGCTCATTGAGACACTTATAAGCACTCATGTTGCATAAAACTTGGTTTAGAGTCCTAGAAACGCGTTGTTAGACGTTTCATAAATTCGTCAAACTAGTACAAAGCTCATTGAGACACTTATAAGCACTCATGTTGCATGAAACTTGGTTTCGAGTCGTAGAAACGCGTTGTTAGATGTTTCATAAGTTTGTCAAACTTGTACAAAGCTCATTGAGACACTTATAAGTACTCATGTTGCATGAAACTTGGCTTAGAGTCCTAGAAACCGCGATGTTAGATGTTTCGTAAGTTCGTCAAACCATTACAAAGCTCATTGAGACACTTATAAGCACTCATGTTGCATGAAATTTCGTTTAGAGTCCTAAAAACGCGTTGTTAGATGTTTCATAAGTTCGTCAATCTTGTACAAAGCTCATTGAGACGCTTATAAGCACTCATGTTGCATGAAACTTGGTTTAGAGTCCTAGAAACCGCGTTGTTAGATGTTTCATAAGGTCGTTAAACTTGTACAAAGCTCATTGAGACACTTATAAGTACTCATGTTGCATGAAACTTGGCTTAGAGTCCTAGAAACCGCGATGTTAGATGTTTCGTAAGTTCGTAAAACCATTACAAAGCTCATTGAGACACTTATAAGCACTCATGTTGCATGAAACTTCGTTTAGAGTCCTAGAAACCGCGTTGTTAGATGTTTCATAAGTTCGTCAAACTAGTACAAAGCTCATTGAGACACATATAAGCACTTATGTTGCATGAAACTTGGTTTAGAGTCCTAGAAACCGCGTTGTTTGCTGTTTCATATGTTCGTCAAACTTGTACAAAGCTCATTGAGACACTTATAAGCACTCATGTTGCATAAAACTTGGTTTAGAGTCCTAGAAACGCGTTGTTAGACGTTTCATAAGTTCGTCAAACTAGTACAAAGCTCATTGAGACACTTATAAGCACTCATGTTGCATGAAACTTGGTTTCGATGTTAGTTTTAAGAAGATTATATGAGTTTAGAGATTTGTGTTCTTGAGTTCCATGAAGAACATCAAGAACAAGAGAGAGAGAGAGAATAGAGAGAGATTAATCGGAAAAGATTATGTGATATTAGATTAGATTGTTTGTGTCGTTACAACATAGGATAAATATATAAGGAATAGCATCTTAAAATAGCATCATGTGAAGATGCCAAAACCGTCCACATCTTCCTCGGTTCAATGCGCCAAACGTCGCTTTCTCCTCGGTTAGACGCGCATCCTTAGAGCCACCCGTGACTTGTACGGACGGCGTGAACTCCACACGCCCAACGGCTCTTTGGTGTAACGGTAACTTGGTTTCTAGATCCTTCCTTTGTTTCTCTTGTCCTCTTGTAACGGTAACAAAAGAGATAGCTTGGGTCCTTTGCCTTTGACCACAAGCTAGGTCTTTGCCTTGGTGAACGAGTGTGTCCGGGCAAAGCCTTGGTCTCTTTTCAACACTCCCCCGCAAGCTTAGCCTAATGCAATGGCTAAGCTTGGAACCCGCATAACCTTGCCTCGTTAAAACCTTGGTGAGAAAACCACTTGGGATAAAACTCACCTAAGGGAAAAGAGTGCAAGCTTATGCGGTTGGAGACTTAGGCTTTGGTAGCCCGTGTGAGTCCTAGTCTTGGTAGGATGGACTCACAAACCTTCAAGCTTGCTGATTTGGTGAAGATGTCCGCGAGTTGATCTTCACTTTTGGTGTAGCAAGGTAAGATGGTCCCTTTGACCATTTGCTCTCTAACCTTGTGACAATCCACCTCTATGTGCTTGGTCCGTTCATGGAAGACCGAGTTGGTTGCTATGTGGATGGCCGCTTGGTTGTCACAATGCATAGTCATTGGTGCTTCAATCTTGAAACCCAAATCCCCTAGCAAGTTCTTTAGCCACATGAGTTCTTGAGTTAGCTTCCTCATGGCTCTATACTCGGCTTCGGCGGTTGAGCAAGACACTATCTTTTGCTTCTTTGTCTTCCATGTGACAAGGTTGCCTCCAATGAAGGTGCAATACCCGGTGGTTGACCGCCTGTCTTCTAGGTTCCCGGCATAGTCCGCGTCACAATACCCAACAACCTCCGTGCTTTTGTTGCAACCCATCCATATACCCAAGCTTGAAGTTCCCTTAAGGTATCCCAAGATCCTCATGATCATGTTCCAATGATGTTGCTTCGGTCTTTGCATATGTTGGGAGACTTGATTCACGGCAAAGCATAGATCCGGCCTAGTGATGGTAAGGTAGATGAGCTTTCCCACTAGCCGTCTATATAGCATCGGATCTTTGTATGGTTGATCGTCTTCACTACCCTCTTGAATGGTCTTGTAGCCGTCTTCAAGGGGTGTCTTGGCCACCTTGGTACCTGCCATATTGACAACACTTAAAACATCATGGGTGTACTTCCTTTGGGAGAGAAATAGACCTTCCTTTGATCTACAAACTTCAATCCCAAGGAAGTACTTAAGCAAACCGAGATCTTTGATATCAAATTTAGACTTAAGAAAAGACTTGGTTTCTAGAATACCTCCCTTGTTGTTTCCGGAGATGATGATGTCATCTACGTATACAAGTACTACTACTATACCTTCTTGGTTTTGTAGTGTGAAGAGTGTGTGCTCGGCTTGTGATCTCTTGAATCCTCTTGCCATCAATGTTGAGCTAAGCTTGTGGTACCAAGCTCTTGGTGATTGCTTGAGACCGTAGATAGCCTTTCTTAATCTTAAGACTTTCCCGGGGGTAATTTCTACTCCGGGTGGTGGAGTCATGTATACCTCTTCCTCAAGCTCTCCTTGTAGGAAGGCGTTCTTCACATCCATTTGAAAGAGATCCCAAGACAAGTTAGTAGCCAAGGATAGAATGACCCTAACCGTGTGAAGTTTGGCAACCGGTGCAAAGGTATCCAAGTAATCCTCTCCATAGGTTTGGGTGAAGCCTCTTGCCACAAGTCTTGCCTTGTACCTTTCAATATCCCCATTGCTTAGGTACTTGATGGTGAACACGTATCTAGAGCTCACAGTCTTCTTGCCCTTGGGAAGATCAATTTCATAGAAGGTTTCATTGTCTTCCATTGCCTTGTTCTCGGCTCTAACCGCATTGATCCACACTTCTTCCTTCATTGCTT
This sequence comes from Cochlearia excelsa, assembly GCA_963556525.1. Taxonomy (NCBI): domain Eukaryota; kingdom Viridiplantae; phylum Streptophyta; class Magnoliopsida; order Brassicales; family Brassicaceae; genus Cochlearia; species Cochlearia excelsa. Next base: position 27,207,142 of record OY748327.1, on the reverse strand, counting down.
CTTCATATGTCCTTGGTATCACATGTTGATCCATGGCGGTAAGGAAGGCTCGGTGTTCCTTGGGAATTCTAGCAAGAGAGCATGTTGCTTGAGTAGGATGGGCCACCGCCTTGCTATTGTAGTAGACCCTTGTGTTTACCCAATTAGATGGATGCTTCTTTACCCTAGTGCTTCTCCTTAGAGTCGGCTCCGTTTGAATACTAGTCGGCTCCGGTGGTACACTTCCTCCTTGACCCACTTCTTGATCATGATCATCTTGAGCATGTCCTTGGTCTTCTTGTGGTGTAGTTTGTTGGTGAGCATTTGATTCTCCCCGGACTCATTAGACTCTTGAGGTTCGGAGTTGGCTTGCTCATTTATGTTCTCCCCCTCATGATCAAGAGGAGTGGGTTGTTGATTTGGTATGTCTTGGCTTGGCTCTTCTTCAAAGTTCATGCCAAGATTCTTCATTAGGTTCCTTAGGCTTGTGGCTCTATCCGTGACTTTCTCGGGTAAGTCCTTCACACTATCCCAATTCTTGTCTTCATAGAAGCTTTTGCCTTCAAGGAACTTGACGTCTCTTGAGACTATGACCCTTCTTGTCTCGGGTACATAACATTTGTATCCTTTTTGTGTGTTGGAGTAGCCTATGAACATGGCCTTGATGCTCTTTGCTTCAAGTTTGTTCCTTTGTTCACTAGGCACAAAAACAAAACACACACAACCAAAAACTCTTAGATGGTTAAGAATAGGCTTACTTTTATTCAAAACTTGAAAGGGAGATTGGTTGTTTAAGATTTGAGTAGGGGTTCGGTTGATGAGATAACACGCGGTTAAAACACCATCCGACCAAAACCGTTTTGGGATGTTCATGTGGAACATCATTGACCGTGTGACCTCCATGAGATGCCTATTCTTCCTCTCGGCCACACCGTTTTGTTGCGGTGTATATGGACATGTGGTTTGGTGAAGAATCCCATGGTTGGCTATGTGTTCTTTGAATGCTCGGCTTGTGTACTCCCCCCATTATCCGACCTAAAGGTTTTAATCTTAGCATTGTAATGGTTAGTCACATAGTTTTGAAAGTTTTTAAAAGCCTCTAATACCCTATCTTTAGTTTGTAAAAGTGTAACCCAAGTGTATTTAGAGCTTTCATCTATAAATGTGACAAAATAAGCTTGATTATCCCTAGATTTGCAAGGGGAGGACCAAACATCCGAATGAATCAATTCAAAAGGTTTGTAACACATTTTGGATTTTGAAAATACGGTTCTACAATGTTTGCCTAAAATGCAAGCCTCACAAGTTTGATGATCAAAAACAACATTAGGGAAAATAGTTTTTAAAGCATTCAAATGAGGATGACCAAGTCTAAAATGCCAAATAACATTGTTAACTTCGGCTATAACCGATTTAAAAACATGACAAAGAGAAGTAGAAGTAGAGATAGAGTTTTTGAAATCAAATTCTTCAAGAACATAAAGGTCCCCTCTTGTGACCCCTTTTCCAATGACCTTCTCACTCTTAATATCCTGAAAAATCACATCATTAGGACTGAAAATAACCTTGCAATTCAAATCACAAGCAAAGCGTTTAACGGATATAAGATTGGAAGTGAAACTAGGCATGTAAAGAGCTTGAGAATCACTATCAAACAACTTAAGATTTCCTAACCCTTCTATAGGAATTTCACTCCCATTTGCAATAATGACATTACCTAAAGCCGGTTTAACATTACTAATTAAATCCAAGTTACTAATCATATGATGAGAAGCACCCGAATCAACAATAATAGGCTTATATGGTTTAATGTCTATGTTTTGAGCACTAAGAGAGTAATAGGGTGAAATACCGGAGCCCTTAAGGGCTTTGATGAGTGCGTCAAGGTCCGACTTCCTCACGAACTCGTCCATGTATGGGACAATGGCCGAAGACTCCTCTTCCTTGCCATGGTTTGGTCCGCTTGTACTTGGTATGCTAGCCGAGTCATCGTGAGAGTAATTGGCCTTGGCGTCCTTGAACTTGGCCGGCTTGAGACTAGGGTGTAGGATCCAACACTTCTCCTTGTTGTGGCCTTTCTTCTTGCAATGCTCACATGTCAAGGCTCTCCTTTCTTCATATGTCTTGGAAGACGGTTTAAACGCCACCTTGTTCGCGGTCACAAGTTCCTTCTTGCCATCAAAGAGCTCGATGGAACCTTGTTCTCTTTGGAGTTGTGCACACACTTCTTCAAGGTTTGGTAGAGTATCGGCTCGGAGAAGATGCTTGGTGATCTCCTTGTAGCTGCCGTTGAGGGTAAGAAGCAAGCCAAAGACTTTGTCTTGCTCTCTTCGTTCGTTTAACACTTTAGGATCCACGGTGCTTGGGCGAAGCATTTCTAACTCGCCCAAAGTGACCTAAACTTCCCAAAGTGTTTAGTGAACTCGGTGTCTTCTTGGTTTAGGTCACTAATGGCCTTCTTGACTTCATAAACTCGGCTAAGGTTTGAGATGTTGCCGTAGACGGTTTGGAGAGTGTCCCATAGCTCCTTGGCGTTTTCGCAATAGGAGTAAGCCTCCAAGATGGACGGCTCAAGGGATCCTTGGATGATTCCAAGTACCTTTTGGTCTAGTTGGAACCACTTCTCATCGTCGGTTGTGAGTTCGTTGTTGAACTCAATAGGAGCGTCTTGCCGAGTGAGTATATGGTTCCAATAGCCGCGGCCACAAAGGGCTATCTTCATGGTTCTTGCCCATAGAAGGTAGTTGATGCCTTTGAGAGTAACCGGACAAAGTGCCTTCTTGGATTCTTTGTCTTCCATGGTTGTGTTGAATGAGGTTTGAAATAACTCGTTTTTGAAATTTCAGATCTAGAAATTTGAACCGAGAAATTTGAAACCGAGAGTATCGAGAATGGTCGGTGTCGGGATTTGTCGGTATCGAGACTTGTCGGTATCGAGACTGGTCGGTATCGAGAAAAGATCTTGTCGAGAGTAGTCGAGAAAAGTGGCCGGGAAAACAAGACTCTTGCCGAGAAAACTTTGTCGAGAAAACCTTGTCGAGAGTTTGTCGAGAGTTTGTCGAGGTTTGAGAGTTTGTCGAGGCTTGTCGAGAGTCTACGAGTAACCGTATCGAGAGTGCACGAGATAACCGTATCGAGGTTTGTCGAGAGTACCGAGAATCGTCGGTACCGAGAGTAGCCGAGAGTAACGAGAGTAGATTTAGCGGAAGCGATTAGGTTCCGGAGCAAGGTTGCTGCGATACCATGTTAGTTTTAAGAAGATTATATGAGTTTAGAGATTTGTGTTCTTGAGTTCCATGAAGAACATCAAGAACAAGAGAGAGAGAGAGAATAGAGAGAGATTAATCGGAAAAGATTATGTGATATTAGATTAGATTGTTTGTGTCGTTACAACATAGGATAAATATATAAGGAATAGCATCTTAAAATAGCATCATGTGAAGATGCCAAAACCGTCCACATCTTCCTCGGTTCAATGCGCCAAACGTCGCTTTCTCCTCGGTTAGACGCGCATCCTTAGAGCCACCCGTGACTTGTACGGACGGCGTGAACTCCACACGCCCAACGGCTCTTTGGTGTAACGGTAACTTGGTTTCTAGATCCTTCCTTTGTTTCTCTTGTCCTCTTGTAACGGTAACAAAAGAGATAGCTTGGGTCCTTTGCCTTTGACCACAAGCTAGGTCTTTGCCTTGGTGAACGAGTGTGTCCGGGCAAAGCCTTGGTCTCTTTTCAACATTCGAGTCCTAGAAACGCGTTGTTAGATGTTTCATAAGTTTTTCAAACTTGTACAAAGCCCATTGAGACACTTATAAGCACTCATGTTGTATGAAACTTGGTTTAGAGTCCTAGAAACCGCGTTGTTAGATGTTTCATAAGTTCGTCAAACTAGTACAAAGCTCATTGAGACACTTATAAGCAATCATGTTGCATGAAACTTGGTTTAGAGTCCTAGAAACGCGTTGTTAGATGTTTCATAAGTTCGTAAAACTTGTACAAAGCTCATTGAGACACTTATAAGCACTCATGTTGCATGAAACTTGGTTTAGAGTCCTAGAAACGCGCTGTTAGATGTTTCATAAGTTTGCCAAACTAGTACAAAGCTCATTGAGACACTTATAAGCAATTATGTTGTATGAAACTTGATTTAGAGTCCTAGAAACGCGTTGTTAGATGTTTCATAAGTTCGTAAAACTTGTACAAAGCTCATTGAGACAATTATAAGCACTCATGTTGAATTAAACTTGGTTTAGAGTCCTAGAAACGCGTTGTTAGATGTTTCATAAGTTCGTCAAACTAGTAAAAAGCTCATTGAGACACTTATAAGCACTCATGTTGCATGAAACTTGGTTTAGAGTCCTAGAAACGCGTTGTTAGCTGTTTCATAAGTTCGTAAAACTAGTACAAAGCTCATTGACTTATAAGTACTCATTGTGCATGAAACTTTGTTTAGAGTCCTAGAAACGCGTTTTTAAATGTTTCATAAGTTTGTCAAACTTGTACAAAGCACATTGAGACACTTATAAGCACTCATGTTGCATGAAACTTCGTTTAGAGTCCTAGAAACGCGTTGTTAGATGTTTCATAAGTTCGTCAAACTAGTAAAAAGCTCATTGAGACACTTATAAGCACTCATGTTGCATGAAACTTGGTTTAGAGTCCTAAAAACGCGTTGTTAGATGTTTCATAAGTTCGTCAATCTTGTACAAAGCTCATTGAGACGCTTATAAGCACTCTTGTTGCATGAAACTTGGTTTAGAGTCCTAGAAACCGCGTTGTTAGATGTTTCATAAGGTCGTCAAACTTGTACAAAGCTCATTGAGACACTTATAAGTACTCATGTTACATGAAACTTGGCTTAGAGTCCTAGAAACCGCGTTGGTAGATGTTTCATAAGTTCGTCAAACCATTACAAAGCTCATTGAGACACATATAAGCACTTATGTTGCATGAAACTTGGTTTAGAGTCCTAGAAACCACGTTGTTAGCTGTTTCATATGTTCGTCAAACTTGTACAAAGCTCATTGAGACACTTATAAGCACTCATGTTGCATGAAACTTCGTTTAGATTCCTAGAAACCGCGTTGTTAGATGTTTCATAAGTTCGTCAAACTAGTACAAAGCTCATTGAGACACATATAAGCACTTATGTTGCATGAAACTTGGTTTAGAGTCCTAGAAACCGCGTTGTTTGCTGTTTCATATGTTCGTCAAACTTGTACAAAGCTCATTGAGACACTTATAAGCACTCATGTTGCATAAAACTTGGTTTAGAGTCCTAGAAACGCGTTGTTAGACGTTTCATAAATTCGTCAAACTAGTACAAAGCTCATTGAGACACTTATAAGCACTCATGTTGCATGAAACTTGGTTTCGAGTCCTAGAAACGCGTTGTTAGATGTTTCATAAGTTTGTCAAACTTGTACAAAGCTCATTGAGACACTTATAAGTACTCATGTTGCATGAAACTTGGCTTAGAGTCCTAGAAACCGCGATGTTAGATGTTTCGTAAGTTCGTCAAACCATTACAAAGCTCATTGAGACACTTATAAGCACTCATGTTGCATGAAATTTCGTTTAGAGTCCTAAAAACGCGTTGTTAGATGTTTCATAAGTTCGTCAATCTTGTACAAAGCTCATTGAGACGCTTATAAGCACTCATGTTGCATGAAACTTGGTTTAGAGTCCTAGAAACCGCGTTGTTAGATGTTTCATAAGGTCGTCAAACTTGTACAAAGCTCATTGAGACACTTATAAGTACTCATGTTGCATGAAACTTGGCTTAGAGTCCTAGAAACCGCGATGTTAGATGTTTCGTAAGTTCGTCAAACCATTACAAAGCTCATTGAGACACTTATAAGCACTCATGTTGCATGAAACTTCGTTTAGAGTCCTAGAAACCGCGTTGTTAGATGTTTCATAAGTTCGTCAAACTAGTACAAAGCTCATTGAGACACATATAAGCACTTATGTTGCATGAAACTTGGTTTAGAGTCCTAGAAACCGCCTTGTTTGCTGTTTCATATGTTCGTCAAACTTGTACAAAGCTCATTGAGACACTTATAAGCACTCATGTTGCATAAAACTTGGTTTAGAGTCCTAGAAACGCGTTGTTAGACGTTTCATAAGTTCGTCAAACTAGTACAAAGCTCATTGAGACACTTATAAGCACTCATGTTGCATGAAACTTGGTTTCGAGTCCTAGAAACGCGTTGTTAGATGTTTCATAAGTTTGTCAAACTTGTACAAAGCCCATTGAGACACTTATAAGCACTCATGTTGTATGAAACTTGGTTTAGAGTCTTAGAAACCGCGTTGTTAGATGTTTCATAAGTTCGTCAAACTAGTACAAAGCTCATTGAGACACTTATAAGCAATCATGTTGCATGAAACTTGGTTTAGAGTCCTAGAAACGCGTTGTTAGATGTTTCATAAGTTCGTAAAACTTGTACAAAGCTCATTGAGACACTTATAAGCACTCATGTTGCATGAAACTTGGTTTAGAGTCCTAGAAACGCGCTGTTAGATGTTTCATAAGTTTGCCAAACTAGTACAAAGCTCATTGAGACACTTATAAGCAATTATGTTGTATGAAACTTGGTTTAGAGTCCTAGAAACGCGTTGTTAGATGTTTCATAAGTTCGTAAAACTTGTACAAAGCTCATTGAGACAATTATAAGCACTCATGTTTAATTAAACTTGGTTTAGAGTCCTAGAAACGCGTTGTTAGATGTTTCATAAGTTCGTCAAACTAGTAAAAAGCTCATTGAGACACTTATAAGCACTCATGTTGCATGAAACTTGTTTTAGAGTCCTAGAAACGCGTTGTTAGCTGTTTCATAAGTTCGTAAAACTAGTACAAAGCTCATTGACTTATAAGTACTCATTGTGCATGAAACTTTGTTTAGAGTCCTAGAAACGCGTTTTTAAATGTTTCATAAGTTTGTCAAACTTGTACAAAGCACATTGAGACACTTATAAGCACTCATGTTGCATGAAACTTCGTTTAGAGTCCTAGAAACGCGTTGTTAGATGTTTCATAAGTTCGTCAAACTAGTAAAAAGCTCATTGAGACACTTATAAGCACTCATGTTGCATGAAACTTGGTTTAGAGTCCTAAAAACGCGTTGTTAGATGTTTCATAAGTTCGTCAATCTTGTACAAAGCTCATTGAGACGCTTATAAGCACTCTTGTTGCATGAAACTTGGTTTAGAGTCCTAGAAACCGCGTTGTTAGATGTTTCATAAGGTCGTCAAACTTGTACAAAGCTCATTGAGACACTTATAAGTACTCATGTTACATGAAACTTGGCTTAGAGTCCTAGAAACCGCGTTGGTAGATGTTTCATAAGTTCGTCAAACCATTACAAAGCTCATTGAGACACATATAAGCACTTATGTTGCATGAAACTTGGTTTAGAGTCCTAGAAACCACGTTGTTAGCTGTTTCATATGTTCGTCAAACTTGTACAAAGCTCATTGAAACACTTATAAGCACTCATGTTGCATGAAACTTGGTTTAGAGTCCTAGAAACGCGTTGTTAGATGTTTCATAAGTTCGTCAAACTAGTACAAATTTCATTGAGACACTTATAAGCACTCATGTTGCATGAAACTTGGTTTGTAGTCCTAGAAACGCGTTGTTAGATGTTTCATAAGTTCGTCAAACTTGTACAAAGCTCATTGAGACACTTATAAGCACTCATGTTGCATGAAACTTGGTTTAGAGTCCTAGAAACGCGTTGTTAGATGTTTCATAAGTTTGCCAAACTAGTACAAAGCTCATTGAGACACTTATAAGCAATCATGTTGTATGAAACTTGGTTTAGAGTCCTAGAAACGTGTTGTTAGATGTTTCATAAGTTCGTAAAACTTGTACAAAGCTCATTGAGACACTTATAAGCAGTCATGTTGAATTAAACTTGGTTTAGAGTCCTAGAAACGCGTTGTTAGATGTTTCATAAGTTCGTCAAACTAGTAAAAAGCACATTGAGACACTTATCAGCCCTCATGTTGCATGAAACTTGGTTTAGATTCCTAGAAACGCGTTGTTAGATGTTTCATAAGTTCGTCAAACTAGTACAAAGCTCATTGAGACACTTATAATCACTCATGTTGTATGAAACTTGGTTTAGAGTCCTAGAAACCGTGTTGTTAGATGTTTCATAAGTTCGTCAAACTAGTACAAATCTCATTGAGACACTTATAAGCACTCATGTTGCATGAAACTTGGTTTAGAGTCCTAGAAACCGCGTTGTTAGATGCCGCGTTGTTAGCTGTTTCATATGTTCGTCAAACTTGTACAAAGCTCATTGAGACACTTATAATCACTCATGTTGTATGAAACTTGGTTTAGAGTCCTAGAAACCGTGTTGTTAGATGTTTCATAATTTCGTCAAACTAGTACAAATCTCATTGAGACACTTATAAGCACTCATGTTGCATGAAACTTGGTTTAGAGTCCTAGAAACCGTGTTGTTAGCTGTTTCAAAAGTTCGTCAAACTAGTACAAATCTCATTGAGACACTTATAAGCACTCATGTTGTATGAAATTTGGTTTAGAGTCCTAGAAAGCTGTGTTGTTAGATGTTTCATAAGTTCGTCAAACTAGTACAAAGCTCATTGAGACACTTATAAGCACTCATGTTGCATGAAACTTGGTTTAGAGTCCTAGAAACGCGTTGTTAGATGTTTCATAAGTTCGTCAAACTTGTACAAAGCTCATTGAGACACTTATAAGCACTCATGTTGCTTGAAACTTGGTTTAGAGTCCTAGAAACGTGTTGTTAGATGTTTCATAAGTTCGTCAAACTTATACAAAGCCCATTGAGACACTTATAAGCACTCATGTTGTGTAAAACTTGGTTTAGAGTCCTAGAAACCGCGTTGTTAGATGTTTCATAAGTTCGTCAAACTAGTACAAAGCTCATTGAGACACTTATAAGCACTCATGTTGCATGAAACTTGGTTTAGAGTCCTAGAAACGCGTTGTTAGATGTTTCATAAGTTCGTCAAACTTGTACAAAGCTCATTGAGACACTTATAAGCACTCATGTTGCATGAAACTTGGTTTAGAGTCCTAGAAACCACGTTGTTAGATGTTTCATAAGTTTGTAAAACTTGTACAAAGCTCATTGAGACACTTATAAGCACTCATGTTGAATCAAACTTGGTTTAGAGTCTTAGAAACGCGTTGTTAGATGTTTCATAAGTTCGTCAAACTAGTACAAAGCCCATTGAGACACTTATAAGCACTCATGTTGTATGAAACTTGGTTTAGAGTCCTAGAATCGCGTTGTTAGATGTTTCATAAGTTCGTCAAACAAGTACAAAGCTCATTGAGACACTTATAAGCACTCATGTTGCATGAAACTTGGTTTAGAGTCCTAGAAACGCGTTGTTAGATGTTTCATAAGTTCGTCAAACTTGTACAAAGCTCATTGAGACACTTATAAGCACTCATGTTGCATGAAACTTCGTTTAGAGTCCTAGAAACGCGTTGTTAGATGTTTCATAAGTTCGTTAAACTAGTACAAAGCTCATTGAGACACTTATAATTAATCATGTTGTATGAAACTTGATTTAGAGTCCTAGAAACGCGTTGTTAGATGTTTCATAAGTTCGTACAACTTGTACAAAGCTCATTGAGACACTTATAAGCACTCATGTTGAATTAAACTTGGTTTAGAGTCCTAGAAACGCGTTGTTAGATGTTTCATAAGTTCGTCAAACTAGTACAAATCTCATTGAGACACTTATAAGCACTCATGTTGCATGAAACTTGGTTTAGAATCTTAGAAACCGCGTTGTTAGATGTTTCATAAATTCTTCAAACTAGTATAAAGCTCATTGAGACACTTATAAGCACTCATGTTGCATGAAACTTGGTTTAGAGTCCTAGAAACGCGTTGTTAGATGTTTCATAAGTTCGTAAAACTTGTACAAAGCTCATTGAGACACATATAAGCACTCATGTTGCATGAAACTTGGTTTAGAGTCCTAGAAACGCGTTGTTAGATGTTTCATAAGTTAGTCAAACTAGTACAAAGCTCATTGAGACACTTATAAACACTCATGTTGCATGAAACTTGGTTTAGAGTCCTAGAAACGCGTTGTTGGACGTTTCATAAGTTCGTAAAACCTAATACAAAGCTCATTGAGACACTTATAAGCACTCATGTTGAATGAAATTTGGTTTAGAGTCCTAGAAATACATTGTTAGATGTTTCATAAGTTCGTAAAACTTGTACAAAGGTCATTGAGACACTTATAAGCACTCATGTTGTATGAAACTTGGTTTAGAGTCTTAGAAACGCCTTGTTAAAAGTTTTATAAGTTCGTCAAAATAGTACAAAGCTAATTGAGACACTTATAAGCATTCATGTTGCATGAAACTTAGTTTAGAATCCTAGAAACGCGTTGGTAGACGTTTCATAAATTCGTAAAACTAGTAAAAAGCTCATTGAGACACTTATAAGCACTCATGTTGCATGAAACTTGGTTTAGAGTACTAGAAACGCGTTGTTAGATGTTTCATAAGTTCGTAAAATTTCTACAAAGCTCATTGAGACACTTATAAGTACTCATGTTGCATGAAACTTGGTTTAGAGTCCTAGAAACGCGTTGTTAGATGTTTCATAAGTTTGTCAAACTAGTACAAAGCTCATTGAGACACTTATAAGTACTCATGTTGCATGAAACTTCGTTAGAGTCTTAGAAACAGCGTTCTTAGATGTTTCATAAGTTCGTCAAACTAGTACAAAGCTCATTGAGACACATATAAGCACTCATGTTTCATGAAACTTGGTTTAGAGTCCTTGAAACGCGTTGTTAGATGTTTCATAAGTTCGTCAAACTAGTACAAAGCTCATTGAGACACTTATAAGCACGCATGTTGCATGAAACTTGGTTTAGAGTCCTAGAAACCGCGTTGTTAGATGTTTCATAAGTTCGTCAAACTAGTACAAAGCTCATTGACTTATTAGCACTCATGTTGCATGAAATTTCGTTTAGAGTCATAGAAACCGCGTTGTTAGATGTTTCATAAGTTCGTCAAACTAGTACAAAGCTCATTGAGACACTTATAAGCACTCATGTTGCATGAAACTTCGTTAGAGTCTTAGAAACCGCGTTCTTAGATGTTTCATAAGTTCGTCAAACTAGTACAAAGCTCATTGAGACACATATAAGCACTCATGTTGCATGAAACTTGGTTTAGAGTCCTAGAAACGCGTTGTTAGATGTTTCATAAGTTAGTCACACTAGTACAAAGCTCATTGAGACACATATAAACACTCATGTTGCATGAAACTTGGTTTAGAGTCCTAGAAATGCGTTGTTGGACGTTTCATAAGTTCGTAAAACTAGTACAAAGCTCATTGAGACACTTATAAGCACTCATGTTGAATGAAATTTGGTTTAGAGTCCTTGAAATGCGTTGTTAGATGTTTCATAAGTTCGTAAAACTTGTACAAAGCTCATTGAGACACTTATAAGCACTCATGTTGTATGAAACTTGGTTTAGAGTCCTAGAAACGCCTTGTTAAAACTTTCATAAGTTCGTCAAAATAGTACAAAGCTAATTGAGACACTTATAAGCACTCATGTTGCATGAAACTTGGTTTAGAGTCCTAGAAACCTTGTTGTTAGATGTTTCATAAGTACGTCAAACTAGTACAAAGCTCATCGAGACACTTATAAGCACTCATGTTGCATAAAACTTGGTTTAGAGTACTAGAAACGCGTTGTTAGATGTTTCATAAGTTCGTCAAACTAGTACAAATCTCATTGAGACACTTATAAGCACTCATGTTGCATGAAACTTGGTTTAGAGTCCTAGAAACGCGTTGTTAGATGTTTCATAAGTTTGTCAAACTAGTACAAAGCTAATTGAGACACTTATAAGCACTCATGTTGCATGAAACTTCGTTAGAGTCTTAGAAACAGCGTTTTTAGATGTTTCATAAGTTCGTCAAACTAGTACAAAGCTCATTGAGACACATATAAGCACTCATGTTGCATGAAACTTGGTTTAGAGTCCTAAAAACGCGTTGTTAGATGTTTCATAAGTTCGTCAAACTTGTACAAAGCTCATTGAGACACTTATAAGCACTCATGTTGAATTAAACTTGGTTTAGAGTCCTAGAAACGTGTTGTTAGATGTTTCATAAGTTCGTAAAACTTGTACAAAGCTCATTGAGACACTTATAAGCACTCATGTTGCATGAAACTTGGTTTAGAGTCCTAGAAACGCGTTGTTAGATGTTTCATAAGTTCGTCAAACTTGTACAAAGCTCATTGAGACACTTATAAGCACTCATGTTGCATGAAACTTGGTTTAGAGTCCTAGAAACCACGTTGTTAGATGTTTCATAAGTTTGTAAAACTTGTACAAAGCTCATTGAGACACTTATAAGCACTCATGTTGAATCAAACTTGGTTTAGAGTCTTAGAAACGCGTTGTTAGATGTTTCATAAGTTCGTCAAACTAGTACAAAGCCCATTGAGACACTTATAAGCACTCATGTTGTATGAAACTTGGTTTAGAGTCCTAGAAACGCGTTGTTAAATGTTTCATAAGTTCGTCAAACAAGTACAAAGCTCATTGAGACACTTATAAGCACTCATGTTGCATGAAACTTGGTTTAGAGTCCTAGAAACGCGTTGTTAGATGTTTCATAAGTTCGTCAAACTTGTACAAAGCTCATTGAGACACTTATAAGCACTCATGTTGCATGAAACTTCGTTTAGAGTCCTAGAAACGCGTTGTTAGATGTTTCATAAGTTCGTTAAACTAGTACAAAGCTCATTGAGACACTTATAAGCAATCATGTTGTATGAAACTTGATTTAGAGTCCTAGAAACGCGTTGTCAGATGTTTCATAAGTTCGTACAACTTGTACAAAGCTCATTGAGACACTTATAAGCACTCATGTTGAATTAAACTTGGTTTAGAGTCCTAGAAACGCGTTGTTAGATGTTTCATAAGTTCGTCAAACTAGTACAAATCTCATTGAGACACTTATAAGCACTCATGTTGCATGAAACTTGGTTTAGAATCTTAGAAACCGCGTTGTTAGATGTTTCATAAATTCTTCAAACTAGTATAAAGCTCATTGAGACACTTATAAGCACTCATGTTGCATGAAACTTGGTTTAGAGTCCTAGAAACGCGTTGTTAGATATTTCATAAGTTTGTCAAACTAGTACAAAGCTAATTGAGACACTTATAAGCACTCATGTTGCATGAAACTTCGTTAGAGTCTTAGAAACAGCGTTTTTAGATGTTTCATAAGTTCGTCAAACTAGTACAAAGCTCATTAAGACACATATAAGCACTCATGTTGCATGAAACTTGGTTTAGAGTCCTAGAAACGCGTTGTTAGATGTTTCATAAGTTTGTCAAACTAGTACAAAGCTCATTGAGACACTTATAAGCACTCATGTTGCATGAAACTTCGTTAGAGTCTTAGAAACAGCGTTTTTAGATGTTTCATAAATTCGTAAAACTAGTAAAAAGCTCATTGAGACACTTATAAGCACTCATGTTGCATGAAACTTGGTTTAGAGTACTAGAAACGCGTTGTTAGATGTTTCATAAGTTTGTCAAACTAGTACAAAGCTCATTGAGACACTTATAAGCACTCATGTTGAATTAAACTTGGTTTAGAGTCCTAGAAACGTGTTGTTAGATGTTTCATAAGTTCGTAAAACTTGTACAAAGCTCATTGAGACACCTATAAGCACTCATGTTGCATGAAACTTGGTTTAGAGTCCTAGAAACGCGTTGTTAGATGTTTCATAAGTTCGTCAAACTTGTACAAAGCTCATTGAGACACTTATAAGCACTCATGTTGCATGAAACTTGGTTTAGAGTCCTAGAAACCACGTTGTTAGATGTTTCATAAGTTTGTAAAACTTGTACAAAGCTCATTGAGACACTTATAAGCACTCATGTTGAATCAAACTTGGTTTAGAGTCTTAGAAACGCGTTGTTAGATGTTTCATAAGTTCGTCAAACTAGTACAAAGCCCATTGAGACACTTATAAGCACTCATGTTGTATGAAACTTGGTTTAGAGTCCTAGAAACGCGTTGTTAAATGTTTCATAAGTTCGTCAAACAAGTACAAAGCTCATTGAGACACTTATAAGCACTCATGTTGCATGAAACTTGGTTTAGAGTCCTAGAAACGCGTTGTTAGATGTTTCATAAGTTCGTCAAACTTGTACAAAGCTCATTGAGACACTTATAAGCACTCATGTTGCATGAAACTTCGTTTAGAGTCCTAGAAACGCGTTGTTAGATGTTTCATAAGTTCGTTAAACTAGTACAAAGCTCATTGAGACACTTATAAGCAATCATGTTGTATGAAACTTGATTTAGAGTCCTAGAAACGCGTTGTTAGATGTTTCATAAGTTCGTACAACTTGTACAAAGCTCATTGAGACACTTATAAGCACTCATGTTGAATTAAACTTGGTTTAGAGTCCTAGAAACGCGTTGTTAGATGTTTCATAAGTTCGTCAAACTAGTACAAATCTCATTGAGACACTTATAAGCACTCATGTTGCATGAAACTTGGTTTAGAATCTTAGAAACCGCGTTGTTAGATGTTTCATAAGTTCGTAAAACTTGTACAAAGCTCATTGAGACACTTATAATCACTCATGTTGAATTAAACTTGGTTTAGAGGCCAAGAAACGCGTTGTTAGATGTTTCATAAGTTCTTCAAACTAGTACAAATCTCATTGAGACACTTATAAGCACTCATGTTGTATGAAACTTGGTTTAGAGTCCTAGAAACCGCGTTGTTAGATGTTTCATAAGTTCGTCAAACTAGTACAAAGCTCATTGAGACGCTTATAAGCACTCATGTTGCATGAAACTTGGTTTAGAGTCCTAGAAACCACGTTGTTAGATGTTTCATAAGGTCGTCAAAATTGTACAAAGCTCATTGAGACACTTATAAGCACTCATGTTGCATGAAACTTGGTTTAGAGTCCTAGAAACCACGTTGTTAGATGTTTCATAAGTTTGTAAAACTTGTACAAAGCTCATTGAGACACTTATAAGCACTCATGTTGCATGAAACTTGGTTTAGAGTCCTAGAAACGCGTTGTTAGATGTTTCATAAGTTCGTCAAACTAGTACAAAGCTCATTGAGACACATATAAGCACTCATGTTTCATGAAACTTGGTTTAGAGTCCTTGAAACGCGTTGTTAGATGTTTCATGAAACTTGGTTTAGAGTCCTTGAAACGCGTTGTTAGATGTTTCATAAGTTCGTCAAACTAGTACAAAGCTCATTGAGACACTTATAAGCACGCATGTTGCATGAAACTTGGTTTAGAGTCCTAGAAACCGCGTTGTTAGATGTTTCATAAGTTCGTCAAACTAGTACAAAGCTCATTGACTTATTAGCACTCATGTTGCATGAAATTTCGTTTAGAGTCATAGAAACCGCGTTGTTAGATGTTTCATAAGTTTGTCAAACTAGTACAAAGCTCATTGAGACACTTATAAGCACTCATGTTGCATGAAACTTCGTTAGAGTCTTAGAAACCGCGTTCTTAGATGTTTCATAAGTTCGTCAAACTAGTACAAAGCTCATTGAGACACATATAAGCACTCATGTTGCATGAAACTTGGTTTAGAGTCCTAGAAACGCGTTGTTAGATGTTTCATAAGTTAGTCACACTAGTACAAAGCTCATTGAGACACATATAAACACTCATGTTGCATGAAACTTGGTTTAGAGTCCTAGAAATGCGTTGTTGGACGTTTCATAAGTTCGTAAAACTAGTACAAAGCTCATTGAGACACTTATAAGCACTCATGTTGAATGAAATTTGGTTTAGAGTCCTTGAAATGCGTTGTTAGATGTTTCATAAGTTCGTAAAACTTGTACAAAGCTCATTGAGACACTTATAAGCACTCATGTTGTATGAAACTTGGTTTAGAGTCCTAGAAACGCCTTGTTAAAAGTTTCATAAGTTCGTCAAAATAGTACAAAGCTAATTGAGACACTTATAAGCACTCATGTTGCATGAAACTTGGTTTAGAGTCCTAGTGATATGATCTTAAAGCCGGAACCGGAAACGGACATCGACCACCTCGACATCGACCACATCGACACCGACCACATCGGCACCCGACCACCTCGAACCGAAGAACCAAAAGGAGCAATCACGCGATCAAAAGCCAAGGAACTAGCTAAGGAAGCTCAGGCGATGATCATGGAGGGAGAACTTGGAGGAGCAGCTAGGAGCTTCTTCAACGTACACATCATGGCCTAGAGCAAAGACCAAGGTAATGCGGCTAAGCGACTCGGTGATCGACTTAGTACTCTTTCCCACTGGGTTTTAACGAGGCTAAGAAGATCACCACGTCGGTTGCTTAGCAACATTATCTTGAAGAGTGTAAGAGACGAGGCACTTCGGCTACTCGTCGTATTTATCTTGTAAAACGCCGCGTCTTAGGCGATTTCCTTTTTCTAGTGTTTTTCCATTTTTCCGAGGTTTCCTTTTTGCCGAGGATTTCCTTTTTTCTTGTTGCGCAAACCCTAAAGAGAAAGCGCTTGTGCTAACTCTATTTAAAGGAGCTGCGCCTCCTCTCTTATTCTTTAGTCAAGAATTTTATGCGAAACTCTCTCTAAGTCTTTGACTCTCCTCCGATTCAGCGATTGAATCCGGAACCCTTACTCGATTCGAGAGATTGAATCCGAAGCTAATACAAGCTCATCGCTTCCACTAGCTTCTTCTATCCATCAAACAGAATCTTCCCCCTCTGTTTGAGACGTTCCCCATCACCATCTCGCGTTCCTCCCCGTCGTCCCATTCATTCGGTGCCTTGTTTCCTTGGTGCCTGCCTTGCTACCATCCACACGGTGTCCGAAGAAGAGTACTTGCCTTGCTACTGGAGTTGATCCTTGGCGGAGATCCTATCACGTGGTATCGAGCCAACTCGTACCAAAGGCCGAGTCGCTCTTTCCCTTAAACTATTATCACCTCGAGTCCGCTTGATTAAAACTTGTTGTGTGCGCATCCGTTTGAGTTGATAGTAACTAAGTTGTTTTTAATTGTTCGTCGTGTTCTTGTGATTGTTGTGCGCGGCGGCAACCTTATGTTTTGATCTTAGAAAACCCTAAACGTAACTTGAAAACGTGTTTGTGAAGATTTCCTTTTTGAACAAAACTCGCGTTTTACTTAAAAATCCGATTTCCTTTTTCCTTGTTTCAAAACCGCGTAGCTATTTTCCTTTTTGTCTTCTTCTTTGTTTCTTTTTGCCGCGTACCCGAACTCCTTTTACTCTTTGTAGCTTGTGTTTTGTGTTGAGAACAACTTACTGCGAGCTACCCGCTTTTGTAACAGGTACATGGCACTCCCCACGGAACTCACGGATGATCTACGAAGCTCATTGCGGATCGATTGCCGCCACTCTTCAACAACTTCTTCCCCGCAAATTTCCCAACACTTGACTTTGGAACGTGAACAACAAGCCAAGGAGACCGCGGTTGAGTTGTCCGAGTCCGACAAGGAACCTACCCCTACTCCTTCGAAGCTAACCGCATTGCTAAAGGGAAGGAGTTGTCGGTACGTCACGGCTTCAGGCCATCCGCAACATTTTCCCAGCCGGTGCCAGGAAGAGCCAAACGGTCCGCGATTTCCTCCACCTCGATGCGGATGAAGAGGACCCGTTACCCAGGCGACGAATGCACAGAGGCCCCGAGGAGCACGAGCGTATGGCCCTAGGCACCGAGGATATGCTGATCCTCTCCGCCCACCGGAACCAATGCCGTACACCGTTTCGATGAGGTTGCCGAAGACGAGTACTATAGACCCGAGAGACGCGGTAGGGATGACCCGATGGATCATGAAAGGCAACAGCTGAGACATATCAAAGCTAAGTTCCCTCCCTTCCAAGGCAAGAACGACCCGGAAGCCTATTTGGATTGGGAACGGAAAATGGAGTCCAGCTTTCTATGCCATGACACTTATGCATCCAACAAGGTGAAGATAGCCATTTCAGAGTTTAGTGACTACGCTTTGCTTTGGTGGGATCAACTATGCACCACTAGGGACCGCCACAATGAGCCGCCTATCCACACCTGGCCACAGCTCATCACACACATGAGGAAGCGGTTTGTCCCTAGCCACTATCACCGAGAAGTTCTCAACAAGCTTCGGAAGCTTACCCAGGGATCAAGCTCGGTACGTGACTATTTCCGGGAGATGGAAACACTCTTGATTAGGGCTGGCCTAGAAGAGGATAATGAGGTCATGATGGCTCGGTTTGTAGGTGGACTTAGCCGAGACATCCAGGATAAAGTAGAACTTCAAACTTATGAGGATCTTGAGGAACTTGTGCACAAAGCTGAGCTAGTAGAAAATCAGAACAAGAGACGGTATGCCAAGCCTAGTTTCTCCACACCAAGCAAGTCCAAGGACTTCACACCCACCCGGCCACCCTTCGCCAAAGACATCAAACCCACGTCGGCGGTTAAGGAAGAGGCTAAGTTTGACCCTAAGGGCCGAGGCGGCACCTCGTCTAGTAATGTCCGGTGTTTTAGATGTCAAGGCATGGGCCATTACGCGAGAGATTGCCCCAACAAGAAGGTATTTATGCTACTAGATAATGGTGAAGTGGTGCCCCAGGAATCGATTCGAGCAAGAAGAAGAGGAAGGAGAAGAAGAGACCGCTGCCATTGGGGAGATGCTAGTTGCCCGGAGAGCATTGAGTGTGCGAGCCAACCGGAGGAATTAGTACAAAGAGACCACCTATTCCACACACGGTGTATCGTCAACGGCAAGGTGTGCGGCCTCATCATTGACGGTGGAAGTTGTACTAATGCGGCTAGTGAAACCATGGTTCGAAGTTGAGCTTAGAGACTTTATCCCATCCGCGCCCGTACAAGCTACAATGGCTGAATGAAAGCGGTGCCCCGACGGTAACTCGCCAAATCGGTTGTCCTTCGCCATTGGCAAGTATGAGGATGAGGTACTTTGTGACGTTATACCTATGTGCTCCAGCCACATTCGTTAGGTAGGCCGTGGCAATCAGACCGTAGGGTCCTCCATGACGGCTACACCAACAAACACTCCTTTGAGTTTAAAGGCGAGAAAAGTCATCCTTGCTCCCCTCACGCCTAGTGAAGTGTACCAAGATCAGATATATCTTAAGCTCAAGGAGGAGAAGGAGAAGTCCCCCACGTCGTCCACCAACCTCTACATAAACCAAAGAGAAGTTTCCCAACTCCTTACTTCAGATTCTTCTATATTGTTGTTTATATATAAGGAGAGTCTCGTTAGCACTAATCCCCCACAGGATCTTCCTAGTGATTTTGCCCAGCTTTTGCAGGACTATAGTGACGTTTTCCCTCGGGAGATCCCGCTTTGGCTTGCCCCCAATCCGAGGCATTGAACACCAAATCGACCTAGTCCACTGGTTCGGCGCTTCCAAACCGACCGGCCTATAGGACTAATCCGGTGGAGACCAAGGAGCTGCAGAAGCAAGTTGAGGAGTTGATGAGCAAAGGCCACATCCGAGAGAGCATGAGTCCTTGTGCCGTACCGGTTCTACTGGTGCCCAAGAAGGACGGATCATGGCGCATGTGTGTCGACTGCCGAGCAATCAACAACATTACGGTGAAGTATCGTCACCCTATTCCTAGATTAGATGATATGTTAGATGAATTATGTGGGTCTAACGTGTTCTCTAAGATTGATCTTAAGAGTGGTTACCATCGATTAGAATGAAGGAGGGTGATGAATGGAAGACGGCCTTCAAAACCAAGCAAGGATTATATGAATGGCTTGTTATGCCCTTCGGTCTTACTAATGCGCCTAGTACTTTCATGAGACTAATGAACCATGTTTTGAGGTCTTTTATAGGCGTCTTTGTTGTGGTTTATTTTGATGATATTTTGATCTTTAGCAGGAGCCTAGACGAGCATATTGCCCATGTCCGAGCCGTACTTGACGTCCTAAGAAAGGAGAACCTTTTTGCCAATATTGACAAGTGTACATTTTGCACTAACGAGATTGTCTTCTTAGGTTTTGTTGTGAGTACAGAAGGAGTTAGGGTCGATGAAGAGAAGGTCAAGGCAATCAAGGAATGGCCGACACCAACCACCGTGGGAGAAGTTCGAAGCTTCCATGGACTAGCCGGCTTCTACCGGCGCTTTGTCAAGGACTTCGATATACCGTTGCGGCTCCCCTAACCGAAGTCATTAAGAAGGATGTTGGCTTTCAATGGGGGAATGCACAAGAACAGGCTTTCCAAAGCCTCAAAGAGAAGCTTATCAATGCCCCATTACTTATGTTACCCGACTTCGTTAAAACCTTTGAAATTGAGTGCGATGCTTCGGTGTAGGTATTGGCGCCGTATTGATGCAAGACAAGAAGCCGATAGCTTATTTTAGTGAGAAGCTTGGTGGAGCAACCCTAAACTATCCCACCTATGACAAAGAGCTATATGCACTAGTGAGGGCGTTGAAGACGTGGCAACATTACCTATGGCCTAAAGAGTTTGTCATCCACACGGACCATGAATCCTTAAAGCACTTGAAAGGCCAACGAAATTGAACAAGAGGCATGGCCGCTGGATAGAGTTTATTGAGACGTTTCCCTACGTCATCAAGTATAAAAAAGGTAAGGACAATGTCGTAGCCGACGCATTGTCCCGGAGGTACACTCTAATCTCGAATTAACATCTAGACTCATAGGGTTCGAGATGCTTAAGACGTTGTATGAATCGATTCCGAGTTTAGTACTTACTACTTGAAATGTGCTAAATTTGCTTGTGAGAATTACTATAGACGGGACGGCTACTGTTCTTCCACAATAGGTTGTGCATACCTACCGGTTCCATAAGGGAACTCCTCGTCCGAGAAGCTCATGGAGGAGGACTAGCCGGACACTTCGGAGTGGCCAAAACCTTAGCTAGCCTCCAAGCCTACTTCTATTGGCCGCACATGAAAAGAGATGTGGAGCGGATTTGCCTTAGATGCATCACCTGCAAACAGGCCAAGAGTAAGGTTCAGCCGCATGGTTTGTATACTCCACTCCCCATACCTTCTCATCCTTGGACTCATATATCTATGGACTTTGTGGTTGGCTTACCTCGAACCGAAATGGTAGAGATTCCATCTTTGTTGTTGTGGACGAGGTTTAGTAAGATGGCTCATTTCATAGCCTCGCCACAAGACCGACGATGCGGTAAGTGTGGCTAACTTGTTTTTCGGGGAAGTGGTAAGGTTACACGGCATGCCCCTAGTGATAGTTTCGGACGAGACACCAAGTTCTTGAGCCATTTTTGGCGCACTTTGTGGGCTAAGCTAGGAACCAAACTATCCTTCTCCACCACTTGTCATCCGCAAACGGACGGGCAAACGGAAGTGGTGAACCGATCCTTGTCCACAATCCTAAGGACTTTGGTGAGAAGTAACCTCAAGTCATGGGAAGAATGTCTACCCCACGTAGAGTTCGCTTATAACCACGCTAAGCATTCCACTACTCTTTACTCCCCTTTTGAATTAGTATATGGGTTTAATCCTATGTCTCCTTTGGATCTAATTGCCTTACCCTTGAGTGAAATGTCTAGTGTTGATGGCAAGAAAAAGGCTGAACAGGTTAAGAGAATGCATGAGAAAGCTAGGGATAATATATTGAAGAAGACCGAGCAATACGCCAAGCATGCTAACAAGGGCCGCAAGGGAGTGGTGTTTCAGGAAGGTGACTTGGTATGGATCCACTTGAGAAAGGAGAGGTTTCCCGCCGAAAGGAAGTCCAAACTGATGCCACGAGTGGATGGACCCTTCAAAGTGACCCGGCGCATCAACGACAACGCCTACAAGATCGACCTTCAAGGTAAGTATGCAATCTCGGACTCATTCAATGTTATTGACTTGTCTCCTTATTTTGCAGATTCAGATTTGAGGACAAATCCTTTTCAAGATGGAGGGGATGATATGATCTTAAAGCCGGAACCGGAAACGGACATCGACCACCTCGACATCGACCACATCGACACCGACCACATCGGCACCCGACCACCTCGAACCGAAGAACCAAAAGGAGCAATCACGCGATCAAAAGCCAAGGAACTATTGAGACACTTATAATCACTCATGTTGAATTAAACTTGGTTTAGAGGCCAAGAAACGCGTTGTTAGATGTTTCATAAGTTCTTCAAACTAGTACAAATCTCATTGAGACACTTATAAGCACTCATGTTGTATGAAACTTGGTTTAGAGTCCTAGAAACCGCGTTGTTAGATGTTTCATAAGTTCGTCAAACTAGTACAAAGCTCATTGAGACGCTTATAAGCACTCATGTTGCATGAAACTTGGTTTAGAGTCCTAGAAACCACGTTGTTAGATGTTTCATAAGGTCGTCAAAATTGTACAAAGCTCATTGAGACACTTATAAGCACTCATGTTGCATGAAACTTGGTTTAGAGTCCTAGAAACGCGTTGTTAGATGTTTCATAAGTTCGTCAAACTTGTACAAAGCTCATTGAGACACTTATAAGCACTCATGTTGCATGAAACTTCGTTTAGAGTCCTAGAAACGTGTTGTTAGATGTTTCATAAGTTCGTCAAACTAGTACAAAGCTCATTGAGACACTTATAAACACTCATGTTGCATGAAACTTGGTTTAGAGTCCTAGAAACGCGTTGTTGGACGTTTCATAAGTTCGTAAAACCTAATACAAAGCTCATTGAGACACTTATAAGCACTCATGTTGAATGAAATTTGGTTTAGAGTCCTAGAAATACATTGTTAGATGTTTCATAAGTTCGTAAAACTTGTACAAAGGTCATTGAGACACTTATAAGCACTCATGTTGTATGAAACTTGGTTTAGAGTCTTAGAAACGCCTTGTTAAAAGTTTTATAAGTTCGTCAAAATAGTACAAAGCTAATTGAGACACTTATAAGCATTCATGTTGCATGAAACTTAGTTTAGAATCCTAGAAACGCGTTGGTAGACGTTTCATAAATTCGTAAAACTAGTAAAAAGCTCATTGAGACACTTATAAGCACTCATGTTGCATGAAACTTGGTTTAGAGTACTAGAAACGCGTTGTTAGATGTTTCATAAGTTCGTAAAATTTCTACAAAGCTCATTGAGACACTTATAAGTACTCATGTTGCATGAAACTTGGTTTAGAGTCCTAGAAACGCGTTGTTAGATGTTTCATAAGTTTGTCAAACTAGTACAAAGCTCATTGAGACACTTATAAGCACTCATGTTGCATGAAACTTCGTTAGAGTCTTAGAAACAGCGTTCTTAGATGTTTCATAAGTTCGTCAAACTAGTACAAAGCTCATTGAGACACATATAAGCACTCATGTTTCATGAAACTTGGTTTAGAGTCCTTGAAACGCGTTGTTAGATGTTTCATAAGTTCGTCAAACTAGTACAAAGCTCATTGACTTATTAGCACTCATGTTGCATGAAATTTCGTTTAGAGTCATAGAAACCGCGTTGTTAGATGTTTCATAAGTTTGTCAAACTAGTACAAAGCTCATTGAGACACTTATAAGCACTCATGTTGCATGAAACTTCGTTAGAGTCTTAGAAACCGCGTTCTTAGATGTTTCATAAGTTCGTCAAACTAGTACAAAGCTCATTGAGACACATATAAGCACTCATGTTGCATGAAACTTGGTTTAGAGTCCTAGAAACGCGTTGTTAGATGTTTCATAAGTTAGTCATGTTGGAATTCGAGTATAAGGATGAGAGAATCATGAGCTTGTGAGGCTCGAAGAGTATTGGGAGAATCCGTGAGAGTTTGTGTGGAGAGTTTAGTGAGAGATTAAGAGATTAAGAGAGAATAATGTATAAAGAGAGTTTTGTATTAATGTAGAAGAGAGGATATACCTCCTTAATGTTTACAATATCGATTACAAAGCTTATATAGAGATGAGAATGGCATATAGCCGTTTAGAGATGAGGAAGAGAGTCTAACGGCTCTATTTGTTCAAATGTATCGGCCAAGTGTGGCCGATATGCTTCCCCCGATATGAGCCCGATCCGACCGTTGGGAGGACACCGTTTGAATATATCGGCCAAGTGTGGCCGATATACCTTACCGATATAGGTCTCGCCACTTTGTATCGGTCACCTTCTTGACCGATACCTTTGGTCGATACTTATCCTCACCAATATAGGTCTTGCCTCCACTTTGTATCGGTCACCTTCTTGACCGATACCTTTGGTCGATACTCCACATCTTGTCATCTTCATATGTTTTGACATAATGCCCTTATGGGTTACCATTAGTCTCAACACTCCCCCTCAAGCTTAGCCTAATGAAATGGCTAAGATTGGACATCGCTTAGACAAACCTCATTAAAAACCCTTAAACGGGAAAACCACTTGGGATAAAACCGCGTTTAGGAAAAAGAGTGTAAGTCTTTGCAATAGGGGTCTTCTTAATCTTGGCCTTTATCTTCTTGACTTGGCCGAAACTCCCCCTTAAGATAGAACCGGTTTGATCTTCTTGACTTTGCCGCGTTCTTCAATGAGGGTTCTTTGGATACTTGATTTGGTCTTCACGGTTTGTTCTTCACAAACTTTGGTGTGAGACTTTGATTTGATTCCTTTCCACGGCTTTGTTCTTCACAAGCTTGGGTGTGGATTTTGACCGAACACTCATGGCTTCCTCCTTTCTTCTCTTGATTTTTCCTTGATGGCATTCTTCTTGTCATTCAAGCAACCGAGAATGATCACTTGGCTCTCACTTCTTTTAACCTTCAAAGGATTCAAGAAAGGTGTAAAGCTTAGTGAAAGGGTTAACTTGATACGCTTAGATAGAAATGCACATAAGAAGCTTAAGTCTAGATGCAACTAATAAACCAATGAGTAATTTTGTTATTTAAACCTAAGTTCTTTAACAAATTTCAAATGATTTTATTTAGGCCTAATAGACTAAACAACTTTTAACAAGGGCAATTATTAGATTCATCAAGAACTAAGCAAGATTATGTGATGCGGCTCTAGTTCTTATGAGAATACGGATCATAATAAAGAGAGAGTGTTAAGGGACAGCCTTTAGTTTGTAGAGGAATGACTTGTCCTTGTAGTCGCATCTAGGTTTGAGCTTTGGCTTCTTCTTGAAGTCTTGCTTTCTTCTTTGTGCGGTTGGAACAAGGATTTGTCGGAGTATTTTGGCTTATCTCTTGATAGATGCATAAGCCGAGTAACAAGATTAGGCCTTGCACTTTTGGTGAAGATGCTTTAGCCGCTTTGAGTGATTCTCCAAATTGATCATGAAGGAAGATATGTGATTTAACACTTTCTTTTCCCCCTTATGATCAAGATGGAGTAATCCCTTGATTGTTTGGTTCCTTTCTCGGCTTTGTTCTTCACAAGCTTGGTGAGAAAGGGTTCTCATCTTCTCTTTGGAAACCTTCCTTTGCACTTCTATTACCCTTTACCTCCTCTTTTATTTTCACATTTTCTAGTCACATAGCAATGCCTAGGGATTCTCATTGTTGATTCCTTGCTTGACTTTTAGAGATGATGATCCTACATCATCACAAAGATCAAAGGGAGTTTAATAACAATGGTAATCGGCAATGTTAGTGACATACTTGAAATACAAACCACTTAACTACTAGAACCAAGTACAAGGGAGGAAAAACAAGGAGAGCTTAAGCCTTAGATCAATAAATTCCCTAAGACATTTGACTAAGCTCGAGTATATATGTATCCTACCACAAGTTCAAGGTCTAGTTCTAGTTTCCATGGTTTGCACACAATTAATCCGAGAGGTTCAAAGCAAATAACAATTATAGACAATTATAGATAGTTAAGGTTTTAGAATTGGCCCTTTTTGGTTTGGTTCCTTGAGATGATGGTCATTGAGAAATTCTCTTGTTTGCTTCTTTACCTACACATAGATTCAAGTTAGCAACAAGGGACCATGGTCTTTTGTGCACAATGGCGGACCATGATCTTAAAACATAGATCATCACTCCATCTTCACCTTATATAGATGTTAATGTAGTGAATCATTTCCCCATGAGTCTAAAGATGGATTCATCATGACCCTTTAAAGTATCACCTTTCAAATGGTCATGGATCTCTTTATAGACTCATGTTAGCCGAGGTTATGAAGGATTCATCAAGCTCTCGGTGTTTTATTAACACTTATGGAGGCTTGGTTCTCTTCCCTCTAAGAGAGTTTTGGATACCATAGACCTTAAGAGCTTTATCACAAGCGGGTCTTGGTACCTTACCCTTTTGATTAAACCGAAGATCTTTTGGATTAACCAAGGTTTGAAATTCACTTAGCCTTTCACCAAGATTCAAACCACTTCACCAAACAAGGACTAGTGGTTTGGTCTTGGACAAAGACATAAGTGAACCTTGTATCCTAGATCTTAAATTTGGACCAAGAACATGCTTTTAAACCGAAACTTTCATGGTATTGGATTCATCATGGTTCTTTTAGAAGCCATGGTTCTCATCCATTAGTCTTGGGTTAGACAAGGACCTTAAAGAACAATACAACCAAAACTATCATGTAGCTAAACCTTGTTGATTTATGCTAACAATGATTGTGTTTTGATTGTCTTGTACTTACCAAGGAAATTGGATTCAACATGTCCTTTACTCACTAAGAGTTAGGCGGATCATGGTTCACTTTCCAAAGGTCTTGTTTGAAGCATAAAAGGAAAGAGTTTTGGATTCATCAAGTGGCTTTGGACTCCTAAGAGTGAGCACACAAGGTTCACAAACCCTTTTTTTTTTTGACTCGCAAGTTTCAAGTTTTGTTCTTGAATACTTGTTCATAGTCTAAACATGCCTAAGCAAAGTCCGATATGGATCTCAACATGGTTCCCTTTGGAGTCATAAGAGTGGGGAATCCATGGTTCTCATCCTCTTTGCTTTCGGCTTCTAAAAGTGCCTAAGCTTAGATGGCCTTGGATCTCAACATGGTTCCCTTTGGACTCATAAGAGTGGGGAATCCATGGTTCTCATCCTCTATGCTTTCGGCTTCCAAAACAACGCCTAAGCTTAGATGGTCTTGGATTCAACATGGTTCCCTTTGGACTCATAAGAGTGGGGAATCCATGGTTCTCATCCTCTATGCTTTTGGCTAAAAGAAACTATAGAGTGTTGGATTCAACGAGTTATTTGTTCTTAAAGGAGACAATAACAAGGTTCTCTAACTCTTTTAGCTCCCAAGTTTCAAGCTTTGATGCTTTGAATACTTGTTCATTGCTTATATGCCTAGGCTATTTGGATTCATCAATGTCCCTTTTGAACTCATAAGAGTGAGGGAACAATGATTCTCATCCACTAACTTTCGGCCTAACAAGGATCTTTAAGAACAACTCAACCAAAAACATCATGGAGCTAAATCCATTGATTTATGCTCACTATGATTCGGTTTTGATTGAATTGTTCTTGAAAGGAGCTTGGATTCAACATGTCTCTTTACTCATTAAGAGACAAAGAGATCATGGTTCACTTCCTAAGAGGAGAATTGATTCACCAAGATCTTAGTGCTCTAATCAAGCGGATCTTGGTCATTCCTCTTCTCCCCTAGATCCTTGTGTTTATAAGCAAATTAAAGAGAGGAGAATAGCGGAAGCGACTTACCTATGGGTCTCAAGAGCTTCGCTCTGATACCATGTTGGAATTCGAGTATAAGGATGAGAGAATCATGAGCTTGTGAGGCTCGAAGAGTATTGGGAGAATCCGTGAGAGTTTGTGTGGAGAGTTTAGTGAGAGATTAAGAGATTAAGAGAGAATAATGTATAAAGAGAGTTTTGTATTAATGTAGAAGAGAGGATATACCTCCTTAATGTTTACAATATCGATTACAAAGCTTATATAGAGATGAGAATGGCATATAGCCGTTTAGAGATGAGGAAGAGAGTCTAACGGCTCTATTTGTTCAAATGTATCGGCCAAGTGTGGCCGATATGCTTCCCCCGATATGAGCCCGATCCGACCGTTGGGAGGACACCGTTTGAATATATCGGCCAAGTGTGGCCGATATACCTTACCGATATAGGTCTCGCCACTTTGTATCGGTCACCTTCTTGACCGATACCTTTGGTCGATACTTATCCTCACCAATATAGGTCTTGCCTCCACTTTGTATCGGTCACCTTCTTGACCGATACCTTTGGTCGATACTCCACATCTTGTCATCTTCATATGTTTTGACATAATGCCCTTATGGGTTACCATTAGTCTCAACAAGTCACACTAGTACAAAGCTCATTGAGACACATATAAACACTCATGTTGCATGAAACTTGGTTTAGAGTCCTAGAAATGCGTTGTTGGACGTTTCATAAGTTCGTAAAACTAGTACAAAGCTCATTGAGACACTTATAAGCACTCATGTTGAATGAAATTTGGTTTAGAGTCCTTGAAATGCGTTGTTAGATGTTTCATAAGTTCGTAAAACTTGTACAAAGCTCATTGAGACACTTATAAGCACTCATGTTGTATGAAACTTGGTTTAGAGTCCTAGAAACGCCTTGTTAAAAGTTTCATAAGTTCGTCAAAATAGTACAAAGCTAATTGAGACACTTATAAGTGTTAGTTTTTATGTGTTTAGAGAGTAGATTTGGAGTGTGTGTTCTTGTGTTCAATGAAGAACATCAAGAACATTAGCGAGAGTATAAAGAGATTTCATAAAGATAAGATTTTCATTAAGTGTGTTAACCTTCAAGTTTACAAGAGAGAGAGTATATATAACAAGGAAAAACAAGTCGCCCTAAATGGCATAAAGAGAATATGCTAGAAACGTCACTATCGGTGTGGCTAGCCGCGCCTCCTTAACTTGGTCCGTGACTTGTACGGCCAAGTAGGCTACACGCGCCTTAAGTCACACATGTGACTTTTGCCAACGGCTCTTTTGCAACGGCTACTTGGTGGACTTGAGTCTTCTAGATCCTTCCTTGCTCTTCTCTTGTAACGGTAACAATGTTGAGAGGTACTTGGGCCTTTGCTCGGTCCACAAGTGTGGGCACTTACCTTAGTGGACTATGAATCCGGATAGGTGCCTTAGTCTCTTTAATACTCCCCCTCAAGCTCAACCTAGTGAAACGGTTAAGCTTGGAACCCGTATGACCTTGCCTCGTTAAAACCTTGGTAAGAAAACCACTTGGGATAAAACTTACCTAAGGGAAAAGAGTGCATGATCATACGGTTTAGGGACTTAGGCATTGAGAGCCCGGATGAGTCCAAGTCTTGGTAGAATGGACTCACAAACCTTCAAGCTTGCGGACTTGGTGAAGATGTCCGCGAGTTGATCTTGACTCTTCGTGTAGCAAGGTAGAATAGTGCCCTTGACCATTTGTTCTCTAACCTTGTGACAATCCACCTCTATGTGTTTAGTCCTCTCATGGAAGACAGAGTTTGTTGCTATGTGGATAGCCGCTTGATTATCACAATGCATGGTCATTGGTGCTTCAATCTTGAGTCCCAAATCTCCTAGCAAGTTCTTTAGCCACATGAGTTCTTGAGTCAATTTCCTCATGGCTCTATACTCGGCTTCGGCGGTTGAGCAAGATACTATCTTTTGCTTCTTGGTCTTCCATGTGACAAGGTTGCCACCAATGAAAGTGCAATAGCCGGTGGTTGACCGTCTACTATCTAGATCCCCGGCATAGTCCGCGTCACAATACCCAATAACCTCCGTGTTCTTGTTGCAACCCATCCAAATACCCAAACTTGAGGTTCCTTTGAGATAGCCCAAGATCCTCATGATCATGTTCCAATGGTGTTGCTTCGGCTTTTGCATGTATTGGGAGACTTGGTTCACGGCAAAGCATAAGTCCGGCCTAGTGATTGTCAAGTAAATGAGTTTACCAACTAGCCGTCTATAGAGCATTGGGTCTTGGTATGGTTGATCTTCCTCACTACCTTCTTGAATGGTCTTGTAGCCGTCTTCAAGAGGAGTTTTAGCCACCTTTGTACCTATCATATTGACAACACTTAAAAGATCATGGGTGTACTTCCTTTGGGAAAGAAATAGACCTTCTCTAGATCTACACACTTCAATCCCAAGGAAGTACTTAAGAGTACCTAAGTCCTTAATATCAAATTTAGACTTAAGGAAAGATTTGGTTTCTTGAATACCTTCCTTGTTGTTTCCGGAGATGATGATGTCGTCTACATACACTAGTACTACTACTATACCTTCTTGGTTTTGTAGGGTAAAGAGAGTATGCTCGGCTTGTGATCTCTTGAATCCTTTTGCCATCAATGTTGAGCTAAGCTTGTGGTACCAAGCTCTTGGTGATTGCTTGAGACCGTAGATGGCTTTCCTTAGCCGTAGGACTTTTCCGGGTGTAATTTCTAAGCCGGGTGGTGGAGTCATGTAGACTTCCTCTTCAAGCTCTCCTTGTAGAAAGGCATTCTTCACATCCATTTGAAAGAGATCCCATGATAGGTTAGTAGCGAGTGATAAGATTACCCGAACCGTATGGAGTTTTGCAACCGGGGCAAATGTGTCTAGGTAGTCCTCTCCATAGGTTTGAGTAAAGCCTCTTGCTACCAATCTTGCCTTGTGTCTTTCTATCTCTCCATTACTTAGATATTTGATGGTGAAGACATACCTTGAGCTCACGGCTTTCTTCCCTTTTGGTAGGTTGGTTTCATAGAAAGTTTCATTGTCTTCCATGGCCTTGTTCTCGGCTTCCACCGCTTTAACCCAAACGTCCTCCTTCATTGCCTCTTCATAAGTCCTTGGAATAACTTGTTGATCCATGGAGGTGGTAAAGGCTTTATGTTCCTTTGGAAAGCTTGCCAGAGAACACACGGCTTGAGTGGGATGCGCCTCGGCTTTGTTGTTAAAGTACACCCTTGTGTTGACCCAATTAGATGGATGCCTCTTGACTCTAGTGCTCCTTCTTAGAACCAGCGGCTCTTCTTCTTGGGACACACCTTGGTCATGGACTTCTTGATCATTTTGTTGTTGAGTATTAGTCTCGGTTGAGGCTTGTGGTTCTTCTTGACCATTTGACTCATTTGACTCTCCCGGACGTAGTTGGTTCTTGAGTACCGGCTTGCTCATTGTTCTCCCCCTCATGATCAAGGTGGGTTTCTTGAGTTGGTTCCTCACTTCTTGTTTCTTCATAGCTATCCATACCAAGATTTCTCATCAAGTTCCTAAGACTTGTGGCTCTATCCGTAACAACTTCGGGTAAGTCCTTTACACTATCCCAATTGTTCTCCTTGTAGTAGCTTTGTCCCTCTAGAAACTTGACCTCCCTTGATACTAGTACCCTTCTTGTCTCCGGTACATAACACTTGTACCCCTTTTGTGTGTTTGAGTAGCCAATGAACATTGCCTTGATGCTTTTAGCTTCAAGCTTGTTCCTTTGCTCACTAGGTACAAACACAAAGCACACACAACCGAACACTCTTAGATGATTGATAAAAGGATTAGTTTTATTCAATACCTTGAATGGAGATTCATTCTTCAAGACTTGTGTTGGTGTGCGGTTGATAAGGTAGCATGCCGTGAGAACTCCATCGGACCAAAACCTCTTTGGTATGTTCATGTGGAACATCATGGACCGTGTCACTTCCATTAGGTGCCGGTTCTTCCTTTCGGCTACACCATTTTGTTGTGGTGTGTATGGGCATGTGGTTTGATGGAGGATCCCATGCTTGGCTATGTGCTCTTTGAATGCTCTACTTGTGTATTCTCCACCATTGTCGGACCTAAAAGTCTTAATCTTGACATTATAGTGGTTAGTCACATAGTTTTGAAAGTTTTGAAAAGCTTCTAACACCCTATCTTTTGTTTGTAAAAGGGTCACCCATGTGTATTTTGAACTTTCATCTATGAATGTGACAAAGTAAGAGTGATTATCCCTAGATTTACAAGGTGATGACCACACATCCGAATGCACAAGTTCAAAAGGTTTATAAGTCATGTTTGATTTTTGAAAAACGGTTCGACAATGTTTACCTAAAATGCAAGCTTCACAAGTTTCATGATTAAACTTAACATTAGGCAAAATGGTTTTTAAAGCATTAAGATGAGGGTGACCGAGTCTAAAATGCCAAATTACATTGTTAACTTCGGATAAAACCGTTTTAAAAGCATGACAAAATAAAGCATTAGAATTTTTAAAGGAGTTTTTCTCTAGGACATAGAGATCGCCTCTTGTGATCCCCTTTCCCACAATCCTTTTACTCTCAATATCCTGAAAAATCACATCATTAGGACCGAAGATAACATTGCAATTTAAGTCACAAGCTATTTGTTTAACGGATAGAAGATTAGATGTGAAACTAGGCATATAAAGGGCCTTAGATTCTCTATCAAATAGCTTAAGGTTCCCTAATCCTTCTATAGGTATTTTACTCCCATTTGCAATGATTACATTCCCTAGAGCCGGTTCTATGTCACTAATCAAGTCTAGGTTACTAATCATGTGATGAGAAGCACCGGAATCAATGACAATAGGTTTACTAAGATCTTTACCAAGGATGTTAGCACTAAGGGAGTAAAAGGGAGTTTTACCAATACCGGAGCCTTTTAAGGCCTTGAGAAGAGCATCGAGATCGGATCTCCTCACAAAGTCATCCTTGAAAGGAACAATGGCCGAGCTTTCTTCCTCTTTGTTGCTCCGGTTTGACCCACTTGTACTCGGACTGCCCATGGTATCATCGTTGGAGAAGTGTGCCTTGGCATCCTTGAACTTGGCCGGCTTGAGATGAGGGTGAAGGCTCCAACACTTGTCCTTGGTATGTCCCTTCTTCTTGCAGTGGTCACAGAGCAAGGACCTCCTTTCTTCATAGGTCTTTGAAGATGGTTTGAACTCTACCCCGTTGGCCGAGACCAACTCCTTCTTGCTATCAAAGAGGTCTATGGACCCTTGTTCCCTTTGTAATTGAGAGCACACTTCTTCAAGATTTGGTAACATGTCGAGCGTAGAAGATGCTTGATGATGTCCTTGTAGCTACCGTTGAGGGTGAGAAGCAAGCCAAAGACTTTGTCTTGCTCTCTTCGTTCGTTTAAGACTCTAGGTTCCACGGTGCTTGGTCGGAGCATCTCTAGCTCGGCCCATAGTGATCTAAACCTCCCAAAATGTTTGGTGAACTCGGTGTCTTCTTGATTAAGGTCATTGATGGCCTTCTTGACTTCATATACCCGGCTTAGATTGGAGACGTTGCCGTAGACGGTTTGAAGAGTATCCCACAATTCCTTAGCGCTTTCACAATATGAATAGGCTTCTAGGATGGAGGGTTCAAGGGATCCTTGGATGATTCCCAGGACCTTTTGGTCTAGTTGAAACCACTTTTCATCATCGTTGGTCAGCTCATTGTTAAACTCGATAGGAGCTTCTTGCCGTGTGAGAATGTGATTCCAATAACCTCGGCCACAAAGGGCTATCTTCATGGTTCTAGCCCATAGAAGATAGTTTATGCCTTTAAGAGTAACCGGGCAGAGATTCTTCTTTTGTTCTTTGTCTTCCATTGTTTTGAAATTTCTTGTTTTGAAATTTCTTGGTTTGAAATCGAAGAACCGTTACCGAGAATGGTTATCGAGAGTGCTCGGTATCGATGTCGAGAATGGTCGGTGCTGAGAGTTGTCGATGTCGAGAAATGTCGATGCCGAGAGTTGTCGATGTCGAGAGTTGTCGATGTCGAGAAAGTTGTAACCGAGAGATTTGTGGCCGCGAGTAGCCAAGAGATTTGTGCGGAAGCGAAATAGGTTCAGGAGCAAGGTTGCTCTGATACCATGTTAGTTTTTATGTGTTTAGAGAGTAGATTTGGAGTGTGTGTTCTTGTGTTCAATGAAGAACATCAAGAACATTAGCGAGAGTATAAAGAGATTTCATAAAGATAAGATTTTCATTAAGTGTGTTAACCTTCAAGTTTACAAGAGAGAGAGTATATATAACAAGGAAAAACAAGTCGCCCTAAATGGCATAAAGAGAATATGCTAGAAACGTCACTATCGGTGTGGCTAGCCGCGCCTCCTTAACTTGGTCCGTGACTTGTACGGCCAAGTAGGCTACACGCGCCTTAAGTCACACATGTGACTTTTGCCAACGGCTCTTTTGCAACGGCTACTTGGTGGACTTGAGTCTTCTAGATCCTTCCTTGCTCTTCTCTTGTAACGGTAACAATGTTGAGAGGTACTTGGGCCTTTGCTCGGTCCACAAGTGTGGGCACTTACCTTAGTGGACTATGAATCCGGATAGGTGCCTTAGTCTCTTTAATAATAAGCACTCATGTTGCATGAAACTTGGTTTAGAGTCCTAGAAACCTTGTTGTTAGATGTTTCATAAGTACGTCAAACTAGTACAAAGCTCATCGAGACACTTATAAGCACTCATGTTGCATAAAACTTGGTTTAGAGTACTAGAAACGCGTTGTTAGATGTTTCATAAGTTCGTCAAACTAGTACAAATCTCATTGAGACACTTATAAGCACTCATGTTGCATGAAACTTCGTTAGAGTCTTAGAAACAGCGTTTTTAGATGTTTCATAAGTTCGTCAAACTAGTACAAAGCTCATTGAGACACATATAAGCACTCATGTTGCATGAAACTTGGTTTAGAGTCCTAAAAACGCGTTGTTAGATGTTTCATAAGTTCGTCAAACTTGTACAAAGCTCATTGAGACACTTATAAGCACTCATGTTGAATTAAACTTGGTTTAGAGTCCTAGAAACGTGTTGTTAGATGTTTCATAAGTTCGTAAAACTTGTACAAAGCTCATTGAGACACTTATAAGCACTCATGTTGCATGAAACTTGGTTTAGAGTCCTAGAAACACGTTGTTAGATGTTTCATAAGTTCGTCAAACTAGTACAAAGCTCATTGAGACACATATAAGCACTCATGTTGCATGAAACTTGGTTTAGAGTCCTAGAAACGCGTTGTTAGATGTTTCATAAGTTCGTCAAACTTGTACAAAGCTCATTGAGACACTTATAAGCACTCATGTTGCATGAAACTTCGTTTAGAGTCCTAGAAACGCGTTGTTAGATGTTTCATAAGTTCGTCAAACTAGTACAAAGCTTATTGAGACACTTATAAGCAATCATGTTGTATGAAACTTGGTTTAGAGTCCTAGAAACGCGTTGTTAGATGTTTCATAAGTTCGTAAAACTTGTACAAAGCTCATTGAGACACTTATAATCACTCATGTTGAATTAAACTTGGTTTAGAGGCCAAGAAACGCGTTGTTAGATGTTTCATAAGTTCTTCAAACTAGTACAAATCTCATTGAGACACTTATAAGCACTCATGTTGTATGAAACTTGGTTTAGAGTCCTAGAAACCGCGTTGTTAGATGTTTCATAAGTTCGTCAAACTAGTACAAAGCTCATTGAGACGCTTATAAGCACTCATGTTGCATGAAACTTGGTTTAGAGTCCTAGAAACCACGTTGTTAGATGTTTCATAAGGTCGTCAAAATTGTACAAAGCTCATTGAGACACTTATAAGCACTCATGTTGCATGAAACTTGGTTTAGAGTCCTAGAAACGCGTTGTTAGATGTTTCATAAGTTCGTCAAACTTGTACAAAGCTCATTGAGACACTTATAAGCACTCATGTTGCATGAAACTTCGTTTAGAGTCCTAGAAACGTGTTGTTAGATGTTTCATAAGTTCGTCAAACTAGTACAAAGCTCATTGAGACACTTATAAACACTCATGTTGCATGAAACTTGGTTTAGAGTCCTAGAAACGCGTTGTTGGACGTTTCATAAGTTCGTAAAACCTAATACAAAGCTCATTGAGACACTTATAAGCACTCATGTTGAATGAAATTTGGTTTAGAGTCCTAGAAATACATTGTTAGATGTTTCATAAGTTCGTAAAACTTGTACAAAGGTCATTGAGACACTTATAAGCACTCATGTTGTATGAAACTTGGTTTAGAGTCTTAGAAACGCCTTGTTAAAAGTTTTATAAGTTCGTCAAAATAGTACAAAGCTAATTGAGACACTTATAAGCATTCATGTTGCATGAAACTTAGTTTAGAATCCTAGAAACGCGTTGGTAGACGTTTCATAAATTCGTAAAACTAGTAAAAAGCTCATTGAGACACTTATAAGCACTCATGTTGCATGAAACTTGGTTTAGAGTACTAGAAACGCGTTGTTAGATGTTTCATAAGTTCGTAAAATTTCTACAAAGCTCATTGAGACACTTATAAGTACTCATGTTGCATGAAACTTGGTTTAGAGTCCTAGAAACGCGTTGTTAGATGTTTCATAAGTTTGTCAAACTAGTACAAAGCTCATTGAGACACTTATAAGCACTCATGTTGCATGAAACTTCGTTAGAGTCTTAGAAACAGCGTTCTTAGATGTTTCATAAGTTCGTCAAACTAGTACAAAGCTCATTGAGACACATATAAGCACTCATGTTTCATGAAACTTGGTTTAGAGTCCTTGAAACGCGTTGTTAGATGTTTCATAAGTTCGTCAAACTAGTACAAAGCTCATTGAGACACATATAAACACTCATGTTGCATGAAACTTGGTTTAGAGTCCTAGAAATGCGTTGTTGGACGTTTCATAAGTTCGTAAAACTAGTACAAAGCTCATTGAGACACTTATAAGCACTCATGTTGAATGAAATTTGGTTTAGAGTCCTTGAAATGCGTTGTTAGATGTTTCATAAGTTCGTAAAACTTGTACAAAGCTCATTGAGACACTTATAAGCACTCATGTTGTATGAAACTTGGTTTAGAGTCCTAGAAACGCCTTGTTAAAAGTTTCATAAGTTCGTCAAAATAGTACAAAGCTAATTGAGACACTTATAAGCACTCATGTTGCATGAAACTTGGTTTAGAGTCCTAGAAACCTTGTTGTTAGATGTTTCATAAGTACGTCAAACTAGTACAAAGCTCATCGAGACACTTATAAGCACTCATGTTGCATAAAACTTGGTTTAGAGTACTAGAAACGCGTTGTTAGATGTTTCATAAGTTCGTCAAACTAGTACAAATCTCATTGAGACACTTATAAGCACTCATGTTGCATGAAACTTCGTTAGAGTCTTAGAAACAGCGTTTTTAGATGTTTCATAAGTTCGTCAAACTAGTACAAAGCTCATTGAGACACATATAAGCACTCATGTTGCATGAAACTTGGTTTAGAGTCCTAAAAACGCGTTGTTAGATGTTTCATAAGTTCGTCAAACTTGTACAAAGCTCATTGAGACACTTATAAGCACTCATGTTGAATTAAACTTGGTTTAGAGTCCTAGAAACGTGTTGTTAGATGTTTCATAAGTTCGTAAAACTTGTACAAAGCTCATTGAGACACTTATAAGCACTCATGTTGCATGAAACTTGGTTTAGAGTCCTAGAAACACGTTGTTAGATGTTTCATAAGTTCGTCAAACTAGTACAAAGCTCATTGAGACACATATAAGCACTCATGTTGCATGAAACTTGGTTTAGAGTCCTAGAAACGCGTTGTTAGATGTTTCATAAGTTCGTCAAACTTGTACAAAGCTCATTGAGACACTTATAAGCACTCATGTTGCATGAAACTTCGTTTAGAGTCCTAGAAACGCGTTGTTAGATGTTTCATAAGTTCGTCAAACTAGTACAAAGCTTATTGAGACACTTATAAGCAATCATGTTGTATGAAACTTGGTTTAGAGTCCTAGAAACGCGTTGTTAGATGTTTCATAAGTTCGTAAAACTTGTACAAAGCTCATTGAGACACTTATAATCACTCATGTTGAATTAAACTTGGTTTAGAGGCCAAG
The DNA here is from genome assembly GCA_963556525.1 of Cochlearia excelsa. Taxonomy (NCBI): domain Eukaryota; kingdom Viridiplantae; phylum Streptophyta; class Magnoliopsida; order Brassicales; family Brassicaceae; genus Cochlearia; species Cochlearia excelsa. The sequence goes on along the minus strand of OY748327.1, from coordinate 27,169,428 downwards.
AAACGCGTTGTTAGATGTTTCATAAGTTCTTCAAACTAGTACAAATCTCATTGAGACACTTATAAGCACTCATGTTGTATGAAACTTGGTTTAGAGTCCTAGAAACCGCGTTGTTAGATGTTTCATAAGTTCGTCAAACTAGTACAAAGCTCATTGAGACGCTTATAAGCACTCATGTTGCATGAAACTTGGTTTAGAGTCCTAGAAACCACGTTGTTAGATGTTTCATAAGGTCGTCAAAATTGTACAAAGCTCATTGAGACACTTATAAGCACTCATGTTGCATGAAACTTGGTTTAGAGTCCTAGAAACGCGTTGTTAGATGTTTCATAAGTTCGTCAAACTTGTACAAAGCTCATTGAGACACTTATAAGCACTCATGTTGCATGAAACTTCGTTTAGAGTCCTAGAAACGTGTTGTTAGATGTTTCATAAGTTCGTCAAACTAGTACAAAGCTCATTGAGACACTTATAAACACTCATATTGCATGAAACTTGGTTTAGAGTCCTAGAAACGCGTTGTTGGACGTTTCATAAGTTCGTAAAACCTAATACAAAGCTCATTGAGACACTTATAAGCACTCATGTTGAATGAAATTTGGTTTAGAGTCCTAGAAATACATTGTTAGATGTTTCATAAGTTCGTAAAACTTGTACAAAGGTCATTGAGACACTTATAAGCACTCATGTTGTATGAAACTTGGTTTAGAGTCTTAGAAACGCCTTGTTAAAAGTTTTATAAGTTCGTCAAAATAGTACAAAGCTAATTGAGACACTTATAAGCATTCATGTTGCATGAAACTTAGTTTAGAATCCTAGAAACGCGTTGGTAGACGTTTCATAAATTCGTAAAACTAGTAAAAAGCTCATTGAGACACTTATAAGCACTCATGTTGCATGAAACTTGGTTTAGAGTACTAGAAACGCGTTGTTAGATGTTTCATAAGTTCGTAAAATTTCTACAAAGCTCATTGAGACACTTATAAGTACTCATGTTGCATGAAACTTGGTTTAGAGTCCTAGAAACGCGTTGTTAGATGTTTCATAAGTTTGTCAAACTAGTACAAAGCTCATTGAGACACTTATAAGCACTCATGTTGCATGAAACTTCGTTAGAGTCTTAGAAACAGCGTTCTTAGATGTTTCATAAGTTCGTCAAACTAGTACAAAGCTCATTGAGACACATATAAGCACTCATGTTTCATGAAACTTGGTTTAGAGTCCTTGAAACGCGTTGTTAGATGTTTCATAAGTTCGTCAAACTAGTACAAAGCTCATTGAGACACTTATAAGCACGCATGTTGCATGAAACTTGGTTTAGAGTCCTAGAAACCGCGTTGTTAGATGTTTCATAAGTTCGTCAAACTAGTACAAAGCTCATTGACTTATTAGCACTCATGTTGCATGAAATTTCGTTTAGAGTCATAGAAACCGCGTTGTTAGATGTTTCATAAGTTCGTCAAACTAGTACAAAGCTCATTGAGACACTTATAAGCACTCATGTTGCATGAAACTTCGTTAGAGTCTTAGAAACCGCGTTCTTAGATGTTTCATAAGTTCGTCAAACTAGTACAAAGCTCATTGAGACACATATAAGCACTCATGTTGCATGAAACTTGGTTTAGAGTCCTAGAAACGCGTTGTTAGATGTTTCATAAGTTAGTCACACTAGTACAAAGCTCATTGAGACACATATAAACACTCATGTTGCATGAAACTTGGTTTAGAGTCCTAGAAATGCGTTGTTGGACGTTTCATAAGTTCGTAAAACTAGTACAAAGCTCATTGAGACACTTATAAGCACTCATGTTGAATGAAATTTGGTTTAGAGTCCTTGAAATGCGTTGTTAGATGTTTCATAAGTTCGTAAAACTTGTACAAAGCTCATTGAGACACTTATAAGCACTCATGTTGTATGAAACTTGGTTTAGAGTCCTAGAAACGCCTTGTTAAAAGTTTCATAAGTTCGTCAAAATAGTACAAAGCTAATTGAGACACTTATAAGCACTCATGTTGCATGAAACTTGGTTTAGAGTCCTAGAAACCTTGTTGTTAGATGTTTCATAAGTACGTCAAACTAGTACAAAGCTCATCGAGACACTTATAAGCACTCATGTTGCATAAAACTTGGTTTAGAGTACTAGAAACGCGTTGTTAGATGTTTCATAAGTTCGTCAAACTAGTACAAATCTCATTGAGACACTTATAAGCACTCATGTTGCATGAAACTTGGTTTAGAGTCCTAGAAACGCGTTGTTAGATGTTTCATAAGTTTGTCAAACTAGTACAAAGCTAATTGAGACACTTATAAGCACTCATGTTGCATGAAACTTCGTTAGAGTCTTAGAAACGAGCGTTTTTAGATGTTTCATAAGTTCGTCAAACTAGTACAAAGCTCATTGAGACACATATAAGCACTCATGTTGCATGAAACTTGGTTTAGAGTCCTAAAAACGCGTTGTTAGATGTTTCATAAGTTCGTCAAACTTGTACAAAGCTCATTGAGACACTTATAAGCACTCATGTTGAATTAAACTTGGTTTAGAGTCCTAGAAACGTGTTGTTAGATGTTTCATAAGTTCGTAAAACTTGTACAAAGCTCATTGAGACACTTATAAGCACTCATGTTGCATGAAACTTGGTTTAGAGTCCTAGAAACACGTTGTTAGATGTTTCATAAGTTCGTCAAACTAGTACAAAGCTCATTGAGACACATATAAGCACTCATGTTGCATGAAACTTGGTTTAGAGTCCTAGAAACGCGTTGTTAGATGTTTCATAAGTTCGTCAAACTTGTACAAAGCTCATTGAGACACTTATAAGCACTCATGTTGCATGAAACTTCGTTTAGAGTCCTAGAAACGCGTTGTTAGATGTTTCATAAGTTCGTCAAACTAGTACAAAGCTTATTGAGACACTTATAAGCAATCATGTTGTATGAAACTTGGTTTAGAGTCCTAGAAACGCGTTGTTAGATGTTTCATAAGTTCGTAAAACTTGTACAAAGCTCATTGAGACACTTATAATCACTCATGTTGAATTAAACTTGGTTTAGAGGCCAAGAAACGCGTTGTTAGATGTTTCATAAGTTCTTCAAACTAGTACAAATCTCATTGAGACACTTATAAGCACTCATGTTGTATGAAACTTGGTTTAGAGTCCTAGAAACCGCGTTGTTAGATGTTTTATAAGTTCGTCAAACTAGTACAAAGCTCATTGAGACGCTTATAAGCACTCATGTTGCATGAAACTTGGTTTAGAGTCCTAGAAACCACGTTGTTAGATGTTTCATAAGGTCGTCAAAATTGTACAAAGCTCATTGAGACACTTATAAGCACTCATGTTGCATGAAACTTGGTTTAGAGTCCTAGAAACGCGTTGTTAGATGTTTCATAAGTTCGTCAAACTTGTACAAAGCTCATTGAGACACTTATAAGCACTCATGTTGCATGAAACTTCGTTTAGAGTCCTAGAAACGCGTTGTTAGATGTTTCATAAGTTCGTCAAACTAGTACAAAGCTCATTGAGACACTTATAAACACTCATGTTGCATGAAACTTGGTTTAGAGTCCTAGAAACGCGTTGTTGGACGTTTCATAAGTTCGTAAAACCTAATACAAAGCTCATTGAGACACTTATAAGCACTCATGTTGAATGAAATTTGGTTTAGAGTCCTAGAAATACATTGTTAGATGTTTCATAAGTTCGTAAAACTTGTACAAAGGTCATTGAGACACTTATAAGCACTCATGTTGTATGAAACTTGGTTTAGAGTCTTAGAAACGCCTTGTTAAAAGTTTTATAAGTTCGTCAAAATAGTACAAAGCTAATTGAGACACTTATAAGCATTCATGTTGCATGAAACTTAGTTTAGAATCCTAGAAACGCGTTGGTAGACGTTTCATAAATTCGTAAAACTAGTAAAAAGCTCATTGAGACACTTATAAGCACTCATGTTGCATGAAACTTGGTTTAGAGTACTAGAAACGCGTTGTTAGATGTTTCATAAGTTCGTAAAATTTCTACAAAGCTCATTGAGACACTTATAAGTACTCATGTTGCATGAAACTTGGTTTAGAGTCCTAGAAACGCGTTGTTAGATGTTTCATAAGTTTGTCAAACTAGTACAAAGCTCATTGAGACACTTATAAGCACTCATGTTGCATGAAACTTCGTTAGAGTCTTAGAAACAGCGTTCTTAGATGTTTCATAAGTTCGTCAAACTAGTACAAAGCTCATTGAGACACATATAAGCACTCATGTTTCATGAAACTTGGTTTAGAGTCCTTGAAACGCGTTGTTAGATGTTTCATAAGTTCGTCAAACTAGTACAAAGCTCATTGAGACACTTATAAGCACGCATGTTGCATGAAACTTGGTTTAGAGTCCTAGAAACCGCGTTGTTAGATGTTTCATAAGTTCGTCAAACTAGTACAAAGCTCATTGACTTATTAGCACTCATGTTGCATGAAATTTCGTTTAGAGTCATAGAAACCGCGTTGTTAGATGTTTCATAAGTTCGTCAAACTAGTACAAAGCTCATTGAGACACTTATAAGCACTCATGTTGCATGAAACTTCGTTAGAGTCTTAGAAACCGCGTTCTTAGATGTTTCATAAGTTCGTCAAACTAGTACAAAGCTCATTGAGACACATATAAGCACTCATGTTGCATGAAACTTGGTTTAGAGTCCTAGAAACGCGTTGTTAGATGTTTCATAAGTTAGTCACACTAGTACAAAGCTCATTGAGACACATATAAACACTCATGTTGCATGAAACTTGGTTTAGAGTCCTAGAAATGCGTTGTTGGACGTTTCATAAGTTCGTAAAACTAGTACAAAGCTCATTGAGACACTTATAAGCACTCATGTTGAATGAAATTTGGTTTAGAGTCCTTGAAATGCGTTGTTAGATGTTTCATAAGTTCGTAAAACTTGTACAAAGCTCATTGAGACACTTATAAGCACTCATGTTGTATGAAACTTGGTTTAGAGTCCTAGAAACGCCTTGTTAAAAGTTTCATAAGTTCGTCAAAATAGTACAAAGCTAATTGAGACACTTATAAGCACTCATGTTGCATGAAACTTGGTTTAGAGTCCTAGAAACCTTGTTGTTAGATGTTTCATAAGTACGTCAAACTAGTACAAAGCTCATCGAGACACTTATAAGCACTCATGTTGCATAAAACTTGGTTTAGAGTACTAGAAACGCGTTGTTAGATGTTTCATAAGTTCGTCAAACTAGTACAAATCTCATTGAGACACTTATAAGCACTCATGTTGCATGAAACTTGGTTTAGAGTCCTAGAAACGCGTTGTTAGATGTTTCATAAGTTTGTCAAACTAGTACAAAGCTAATTGAGACACTTATAAGCACTCATGTTGCATGAAACTTCGTTAGAGTCTTAGAAACAGCGTTTTTAGATGTTTCATAAGTTCGTCAAACTAGTACAAAGCTCATTGAGACACATATAAGCACTCATGTTGCATGAAACTTGGTTTAGAGTCCTAAAAACGCGTTGTTAGATGTTTCATAATTTCGTCAAACTTGTACAAAGCTCATTGAGACACTTATAAGCACTCATGTTGAATTAAACTTGGTTTAGAGTCCTAGAAACGTGTTGTTAGATGTTTCATAAGTTCGTAAAACTTGTACAAAGCTCATTGAGACACTTATAAGCACTCATGTTGCATGAAACTTGGTTTAGAGTCCTAGAAACACGTTGTTAGATGTTTCATAAGTTCGTCAAACTAGTACAAAGCTCATTGAGACACATATAAGCACTCATGTTGCATGAAACTTGGTTTAGAGTCCTAGAAACGCGTTGTTAGATGTTTCATAAGTTCGTCAAACTTGTACAAAGCTCATTGAGACACTTATAAGCACTCATGTTGCATGAAACTTCGTTTAGAGTCCTAGAAACGCGTTGTTAGATGTTTCATAAGTTCGTCAAACTAGTACAAAGCTTATTGAGACACTTATAAGCAATCATGTTGTATGAAACTTGGTTTAGAGTCCTAGAAACGCGTTGTTAGATGTTTCATAAGTTCGTAAAACTTGTACAAAGCTCATTGAGACACTTATAATCACTCATGTTGAATTAAACTTGGTTTAGAGGCCAAGAAACGCGTTGTTAGATGTTTCATAAGTTCTTCAAACTAGTACAAATCTCATTGAGACACTTATAAGCACTCATGTTGTATGAAACTTGGTTTAGAGTCCTAGAAACCGCGTTGTTAGATGTTTCATAAGTTCGTCAAACTAGTACAAAGCTCATTGAGACGCTTATAAGCACTCATGTTGCATGAAACTTGGTTTAGAGTCCTAGAAACCACGTTGTTAGATGTTTCATAAGGTCGTCAAAATTGTACAAAGCTCATTGAGACACTTATAAGCACTCATGTTGCATGAAACTTGGTTTAGAGTCCTAGAAACGCGTTGTTAGATGTTTCATAAGTTCGTCAAACTTGTACAAAGCTCATTGAGACACTTATAAGCACTCATGTTGCATGAAACTTCGTTTAGAGTCCTAGAAACGCGTTGTTAGATGTTTCATAAGTTCGTCAAACTAGTACAAAGCTCATTGAGAGACTTATAAGCAATCATGTTGTATGAAACTTGGTTTAGAGTCCTAGAAACGCGTTGTTAGATGTTTCATAAGTTCGTAAAACTTGTACAAAGCTCATTGAGACACTTATAAGCATTCATGTTGCATGAAACTTGGTTTAGAATCCTAGAAACGCGTTGGTAGACGTTTCATAAGTTCGTCAAACTAGTACAAATATCATTGAGACACTTATAAGCACTCATGTTGTATTAAACTTGGTTTAGAGTCCTAGAAACCGTGTTGTTAGATGTTTCATAAGTTCGTCAAACTAGTACAAAGCTCATTGAGACACTTATAAGCACTCAAGTTGCATGAAACTTGGTTTAGAGTCCTAGAAACGCGTTGTTAGATGTTTCATAAGTTCGTCAAACTTGTACAAAGCTCATTGAGACACTTATAAGCACTCATGTTGCATGAAACTTGGTTTAGAGTCCTAGAAACGCGTTGTTAGATGTTTCATAAGTTCGTCAAACTAGTACAAAGCTCATTGAGACACTTATAAGCAATCATGTTGTATGAAACTTGGTTTAGAGTCCTATAAACGCGTTGTTAGATGTTTCATAAGTTCGTAAAACTTGTACAAAGCTCATTGAGAAACTTATAAGCACTCATGTTGAATTAAACTTGGTTTAGAGTCCTAGAAACGCGTTGTTTGATGTTTCATAAGTTCGTCAAACTAGTACAAAGCTAATTGAGACACTTATAAGCATTCATGTTGCATGAAACTTGGTTTAGGATCCTAGAAACGCGTTGGTAGACGTTTCATAAATTCGTCAAACTTGTGCAAATCTCATTGAGACACTTATAAGCACTCATGTTGCATGAAACTTGGTTTAGAGTCCTAGAAACGCGTTGTTAGACGTTTCATTAGTTCGTCAAACTAGTACAAAGGTCATTGAGACACATATAAGCACTCATGTTGCATGAAGCTTGGTTTAGAGTCCAAGAAACGCGTTGTTAGATGTTTCATAAGTTCGTCAAACTTGTACAAAGCTCGTTGAGACACTTATAGCACTCATGTTGAATGAAACTTGGTTTAGAGTCCTAGAAACGCGTTGTTAAATGTTTCATAAGTTTGTCAAAATTTTACAAAGCTCATTGAGACACTTATAAGCACTCATGTTGTATGAAACTTGGTTTAGAGTCCTAGAAACCGCGTTGTTAGATGTTTCATAAGTTCGTCAAACTAGTACAAAGCTCATTGAGACACTTATAAGCACTCATGTTGCATGAAACTTGGTTTAGAGTCCTAGAAACGCGTTGTTAGATGTTTCATAAGTTCGTCAAACTTGTACAAAGCTAATTGAGACACTTATAAGCACTCATGTTGCATGAAACTTGGTTTAGAGTCCTAGAAACGCGTTGTTAGACGTTTCATTAGTTCGTCAAACTAGTACAAAGCTCATTGAGACACTTATAAGCACTCATGTTGCATGAAACTTGGTTTAGAGTCCTAGAAACGCGTTGTTAGATGTTTCATAAGTTCGTCAAACTTGTACAAAGCCCATTGAGACACTTATAAGCACTCATGTTGTATGAAACTTGGTTTAGAGTCCTAGAAACCGCGTTGTTAGATGTTTCATAAGTTCGTCAAACTAGTACAAAGCTCATTGAGACACTTATAAGCACTCATGTTGCATGAAACTTGGTTTAGAGTCCTAGAAACGCGTTGTTAGATGTTTCATAAGTTCGTCAAACTTATACAAAGCTAATTGAGACACTTATAAGCACTCATGTTGCATGAAACTTGGTTTAGAGTCCTAGAAACGCGTTGTTAGATGTTTCATAAGTTCGTCAAACTAGTACAAAGCTCATTGAGACACTTATAAGCACTCATGTTGCATGAAACTTGGTTTAGAGTCCTAGAAACGCGTTGTTAGATGTTTCATAAGTTCGTCAAACTTGTACAAAGCTCATTGAGACACTTATAAGCACTCATGTTGCATGAAACTTCGTTTAAAGTCCTAGAAACGCGTTGTTAGATGTTTCATAAGTTCGTCAAACTAGTACAAAGCTCATTGAGAGACTTATAAGCAATCATGTTGTATGAAACTTGGTTTAGAGTCCTAGAAACGCGTTGTTAGATGTTTCATAAGTTCGTAAAACTTGTACAAAGCTCATTGAGACACTTATAAGCATTCATGTTGCATGAAACTTGGTTTAGAATCCTAGAAACGCGTTGATAGACGTTTCATAAGTTCGTCAAACTAGTACAAATATCATTGAGACACTTATAAGCACTCATGTTGTATTAAACTTGGTTTAGAGTCCTAGAAACCGTGTTGTTAGATGTTTCATAAGTTCGTCAAACTAGTACAAAGGTCATTGAGACACTTATAAGCACTCATGTTGCATGAAACTTGGTTTAGAGTCCTAGAAACGCGTTGTTAGATGTTTCATAAGTTCGTCAAACTTGTACAAAGCTCATTGAGACACTTATAAGCACTCATGTTGCATGAAACTTGGTTTAGAGTCCTAGAAACGCGTTGTTAGATGTTTCATAAGTTCGTCAAACTAGTACAAAGCTCATTGAGACACTTATAAGCAATCATGTTGTATGAAACTTGGTTTAGAGTCCTATAAACGCGTTGTTAGATGTTTCATAAGTTCGTAAAACTTGTACAAAGCTCATTGAGAAACTTATAAGCACTCATGTTGAATTAAACTTGGTTTAGAGTCCTAGAAACGCGTTGTTTGATGTTTCATAAGTTCGTCAAACTAGTACAAAGCTCATTGAGACACATATAAGCACTCATGTTGCATGAAACTTGGTTTAGAGTCCTAGAAACACGTTGTTAGATGTTTCATAAGTTCGTCAAACTAGTACAAAGCTCATTGAGACACATATAAGCACTCATGTTGCATGAAACTTGGTTTAGAGTCCTAGAAACGCGTTGTTAGATGTTTCATAAGTTCGTCAAACTTGTACAAAGCTCATTGAGACACTTATAAGCACTCATGTTGCATGAAACTTCGTTTAGAGTCCTAGAAACGCGTTGTTAGATGTTTCATAAGTTCGTCAAACTAGTACAAAGCTTATTGAGACACTTATAAGCAATCATGTTGTATGAAACTTGGTTTAGAGTCCTAGAAACGCGTTGTTAGATGTTTCATAAGTTCGTAAAACTTGTACAAAGCTCATTGAGACACTTATAATCACTCATGTTGAATTAAACTTGGTTTAGAGGCCAAGAAACGCGTTGTTAGATGTTTCATAAGTTCTTCAAACTAGTACAAATCTCATTGAGACACTTATAAGCACTCATGTTGTATGAAACTTGGTTTAGAGTCCTAGAAACCGCGTTGTTAGATGTTTCATAAGTTCGTCAAACTAGTACAAAGCTCATTGAGACGCTTATAAGCACTCATGTTGCATGAAACTTGGTTTAGAGTCCTAGAAACCACGTTGTTAGATGTTTCATAAGGTCGTCAAAATTGTACAAAGCTCATTGAGACACTTATAAGCACTCATGTTGCATGAAACTTGGTTTAGAGTCCTAGAAACGCGTTGTTAGATGTTTCATAAGTTCGTCAAACTTGTACAAAGCTCATTGAGACACTTATAAGCACTCATGTTGCATGAAACTTCGTTTAGAGTCCTAGAAACGCGTTGTTAGATGTTTCATAAGTTCGTCAAACTAGTACAAAGCTCATTGAGAGACTTATAAGCAATCATGTTGTATGAAACTTGGTTTAGAGTCCTAGAAACGCGTTGTTAGATGTTTCATAAGTTCGTAAAACTTGTACAAAGCTCATTGAGACACTTATAAGCATTCATGTTGCATGAAACTTGGTTTAGAATCCTAGAAACGCGTTGGTAGACGTTTCATAAGTTCGTCAAACTAGTACAAATATCATTGAGACACTTATAAGCACTCATGTTGTATTAAACTTGGTTTAGAGTCCTAGAAACCGTGTTGTTAGATGTTTCATAAGTTCGTCAAACTAGTACAAAGCTCATTGAGACACTTATAAGCACTCAAGTTGCATGAAACTTGGTTTAGAGTCCTAGAAACGCGTTGTTAGATGTTTCATAAGTTCGTCAAACTTGTACAAAGCTCATTGAGACACTTATAAGCACTCATGTTGCATGAAACTTGGTTTAGAGTCCTAGAAACGCGTTGTTAGATGTTTCATAAGTTCGTCAAACTAGTACAAAGCTCATTGAGACACTTATAAGCAATCATGTTGTATGAAACTTGGTTTAGAGTCCTATAAACGCGTTGTTAGATGTTTCATAAGTTCGTAAAACTTGTACAAAGCTCATTGAGAAACTTATAAGCACTCATGTTGAATTAAACTTGGTTTAGAGTCCTAGAAACGCGTTGTTTGATGTTTCATAAGTTCGTCAAACTAGTACAAAGCTAATTGAGACACTTATAAGCATTCATGTTGCATGAAACTTGGTTTAGGATCCTAGAAACGCGTTGGTAGACGTTTCATAAATTCGTCAAACTTTTGCAAATCTCATTGAGACACTTATAAGCACTCATGTTGCATGAAACTTGGTTTAGAGTCCTAGAAACGCGTTGTTAGACGTTTCATTAGTTCGTCAAACTAGTACAAAGGTCATTGAGACACATATAAGCACTCATGTTGCATGAAGCTTGGTTTAGAGTCCTAGAAACGCGTTGTTAGATGTTTCATAAGTTCGTCAAACTTGTACAAAGCTCTTTGAGACACTTATAGCACTCATGTTGAATGAAACTTGGTTTAGAGTCCTAGAAACGCGTTGTTAAATGTTTCATAAGTTTGTCAAAATTGTACAAAGCTCATTGAGACACTTATAAGCACTCATGTTGTATGAAACTTGGTTTAGAGTCCTAGAAACCGCGTTGTTAGATGTTTCATAAGTTCGTCAAACTAGTACAAAGCTCATTGAGACACTTATAAGCACTCATGTTGCATGAAACTTGGTTTAGAGTCCTAGAAACGCGTTGTTAGATGTTTCATAAGTTCGTCAAACTTGTACAAAGCTAATTGAGACACTTATAAGCACTCATGTTGCATGAAACTTGGTTTAGAGTCCTAGAAACGCGTTGTTAGACGTTTCATTAGTTCGTCAAACTAGTACAAAGCTCATTGAGACACTTATAAGCACTCATGTTGCATGAAACTTGGTTTAGAGTCCTAGAAACGCGTTGTTAGATGTTTCATAAGTTCGTCAAACTTGTACAAAGCCCATTGAGACACTTATAAGCACTCATGTTGTATGAAACTTGGTTTAGAGTCCTAGAAACCGCGTTGTTAGATGTTTCATAAGTTCGTCAAACTAGTACAAAGCTCATTGAGACACTTATAAGCACTCATGTTGCATGAAACTTGGTTTAGAGTCCTAGAAACGCGTTGTTAGATGTTTCATAAGTTCGTCAAACTTATACAAAGCTAATTGAGACACTTATAAGCACTCATGTTGCATGAAACTTTGTTTAGAGTCCTAGAAACGCGTTGTTAGATGTTTCATAAGTTCGTCAAACTAGTACAAAGCTCATTGAGACACTTATAAGCACTCATGTTGCATGAAACTTGGTTTAGAGTCCTAGAAACGCGTTGTTAGATGTTTCATAAGTTCGTCAAACTTGTACAAAGTTCATTGAGACACTTATAAGCACTCATGTTGCATGAAACTTCGTTTAAAGTCCTAGAAACGCGTTGTTAGATGTTTCATAAGTTCGTCAAACTAGTACAAAACTCATTGAGAGACTTATAAGCAATCATGTTGTATGAAACTTGGTTTAGAGTCCTAGAAACGCGTTGTTACATGTTTCATAAGTTCGTAAAACTTGTACAAAGCTCATTGAGACACTTATAAGCATTCATGTTGCATGAAACTTGGTTTAGAATCCTAGAAACGCGTTGATAGACGTTTCATAAGTTCGTCAAACTAGTACAAATATCATTGAGACACTTATAAGAACTCATGTTGTATTAAACTTAGTTTAGAGTCCTAGAAACCGTGTTGTTAGATGTTTCATAAGTTCGTAAAACTAGTACAAAGCTCATTGAGACACTTATAAGCACTCATGTTGAATTAAACTTGGTTTAGAGTCCTAGAAACGCGTTGTTTGATGTTTCATAAGTTCGTCAAACTAGTACAAAGCTAATTGAGACACTTATAAGCATTCATGTTGCATGAAACTTGGTTTAGGATCCTAGAAACGCGTTGGTAGACGTTTCATAAATTCGTCAAACTTGTGCAAATCTCATTGAGACACTTATAAGCACTCATGTTGCATGAAACTTGGTTTAGAGTCCTAGAAACGCGTTGTTAGACGTTTCATTAGTTCGTCAAACTAGTACAAAGGTCATTGAGACACATATAAGCACTCATGTTGCATGAAGCTTGGTTTAGAGTCCTAGAAACGCGTTGTTAGATGTTTCATAAGTTCGTCAAACTTGTACAAAGCTCGTTGAGACACTTATAGCACTCATGTTGAATGAAACTTGGTTTAGAGTCCTAGAAACGCGTTGTTAAATGTTTCATAAGTTTGTCAAAATTGTACAAAACTCATTGAGACACTTATAAGCACTCATGTTGTATGAAACTTGGTTTAGAGTCCTAGAAACCGCGTTGTTAGATGTTTCATAAGTTCGTCAAACTAGTACAAAGCTCATTGAGACACTTATAAGCACTCATGTTGCATGAAACTTGGTTTAGAGTCCTAGAAACGCGTTGTTAGACGTTTCATTAGTTCGTCAAACTAGTACAAAGCTCATTGAGACACTTATAAGCACTCATGTTGCATGAAACTTGGTTTAGAGTCCTAGAAACGCGTTGTTAGATGTTTCATTAGTTCGTCAAACTTGTACAAAGCCCATTGAGACACTTATAAGCACTCATGTTGTATGAAACTTGGTTTAGAGTCCTAGAAACCGCGTTGTTAGATGTTTCATAAGTTCGTCAAACTAGTACAAAGCTCATTGAGACACTTATAAGCACTCATGTTGCATGAAACTTGGTTTAGAGTCCTAGAAACGCGTTGTTAGATGTTTCATAAGTTCGTCAAAATTGTACAAAGCTAATTGAGACACTTATAAGCACTCATGTTGCATGAAACTTGGTTTAGAATCCTAGAAACGCGTTGTTAGATGTTTCATAAGTTCGTCAAACTAGTACAAAGCTCATTGAGACACTTATAAGCACTCATGTTGCATGAAACTTGGTTTAGAGTCCTAGAAACGCGTTGTTAGATGTTTCATAAGTTCGTCAAACTTGTACAAAGCTCATTGAGACACTTATAAGCACTCATGTTGCATGAAACTTGGTTTATAGTCCTAGAAACGCGTAGTTGGACGTTTCATAAGTTCGTAAAACTAGTACAAAGCTCATTGAGACACATATAAGCACTCATGTTGCATGAAACTTGGTTTAGAGTCCTAGAAACGCGTTGTTATATGTTTCATAAGTTCGTCAAACTAGTACAAAGCTCATTGAGACACTTATACGCACTCATGTTGAATGAAACTTGGTTTAGAGTCCTAGAAACGCGTTGTTAAATGTTTCATAAGTTTGTCAAAATTGTACAAAGCTCATTGAGACACTTATAAGCACTCATGTTGCATGAAACTTCGTTTAGAGTCCTAGAAACCCGTTGTTAGATGTTTCATAAGTTCGTCAAACTAGTAAAAAGCTCATTGAGACACTTATAAGCACTCATGTTGCATGAAACTTGGTTTAGAGTCCTAGAAACGCGTTGTTAGATGTTTCATAAGTTCGTAAAACTTGTACAAAGCTCATTGAGACACTTATAAGCACTCATGTTGAATTAAACTTGGTTTAGAGTCCTAGAAACGCGTTGTTAGATGTTTCATAAGTTCGTCAAACTAGTAAAAATCTTATTGAGACACTTATAAGCACTCATGTTGCATGAAACTTGGTTTAGAATCTTAGAAACCGCGTTGTTAGATGTTTCATAATTTCTTCAAACTAGTACAAAGCTCATTGAGACACTTATAAGCACTCATGTTGCATGAAACTTGGTTTAGAGTCCTAGAAACGCGTTGTTAGATGTTTCATAAGTTCGTAAAACTTGTACAAAGCTCATTGAGACACTTATAAGTACTCATGTTGCATGAAATTTGGTTTAGAGTCCTAGAAACCGCGTTGTTAGATGTTTCAAAAGTTCGTCAAACTAGTACAAAGCTCATTGACTTATAAGTACTCATGTTGCATGAAACTTGGTTTAGAGTCCTAGAAACGCGTTGTTAGATGTTTCATAAGTTTGTCAAACTAGTACAAAGCTCATTGAGACACTTATAAGCACTCATGTTGCATGAAAATTCGTTAGAGTCTTAGAAACCGCGTTCTTAGATGTTTCATAAGTTCGTCAAACTAGTACAAAGCTCATTGAAACACATATAAGCACTCATGTTGCCTGAAACTTGGTTTAGAGTCCTAGAAACGCGTTGTTAGATGTTTCATAAGTTCGTCAAACTAGTACAAAGCTCATTGAGACACTTATAAGCACTCATGTTGCATGAAACTTGGTTTAGAGTCCTAGAAACGCGTAGTTGGACGTTTCATAAGTTCGTAAAACTAGTACAAAGCTCATTGAGACACTTATAAGCACTCATGTTGAATGAAACTTGGTTTAGAGTCCTAGAAATGTGTTGTTAGATGTTTCATAAGTTTGTAAAACTTGTACAAAGCTCATTGAGACACTTATAAGCACTCATGTTGTATGAAACTTGGTTTAGAGTCCTAGAAACACCTTGTTAAAAGTTTCATAAGTTCGTCAAAATAGTACAAAGCTAATTGACACACTTATAAGCATTCATGTTGCATGAAACTTGGTTTAGAATCCAAAAACGCGTTGGTAGACGTTTCATAAATTCGTAAAACTAGTAAAAAGCTCATTGAGACACTTATAAGCACTCATGTTGCATGAAACTTCGTTAGAGTCTTAGAAACAACGTTCTTAGATGTTTCATAAGTTCGTCAAACTAGTACAAAGCTCATTGAGACACATATAAGCACTCATGTTGCATGAAACTTGGTTTAGAGTCCTAGAAACGCGTTGTTAAATGTTTCATAAGCTCGTCAAACTAGTGCAAAGCTCATTGAGACACTTATAAGCACTCATGTTGCATGCCATTTCGTTTAGAGTCTTAGAAACCTCTTTGTTAGATGTTTCATAAGTTCGTCAAACTAGTACAAAGCTCATTGAGACACTTATAAGCACTCATGTTGCATGAAACTTCGTTAGAGTCTTAGAAACCGCGTTCTTAGATGTTTCATAAGTTCGTCAAACTATTACAAAGCTCATTGAGACACATATAAGCACTCATGTTGCATGAAACTTGGTTTAGAGTCCTAGAAACGCGTTGTTGGATGTTTTATAAGTTCGTCAAACTAGTACAAAGCTCATTGAGACACTTATAAGTACTCATGTTGCATGAAACTTGGTTTAGAGTCCTAGAAACGCGTTGTTGGATGTTTTATAAGTTCGTCAAACTAGTACAAAGCTCATTGAGACACTTATAAGTACTCATGTTGCATGAAACTTGGTTTAGAGTCCTAGAAACCGCGTTGTTAGATGTTTCATAAGTTCGTCAAACTAGTACAAAGCTCATTGAGACACTTATAAGCACTCATGTTTCATGAAACTTGGTTTAGAGTCCTAGAAACGCGTTGTTAGATGTTTCATATGTTCGTCAAACTTGTACAAAGCTCATTGAGACACTTATAAGCACTCATGTTTCATGAAACTTGGTTTAGAGTCCTAGAAACGCGTTGTTAGATGTTTCATATGTTTGTCAAACTTGTACAAAGCTCATTGAGACACTTATAAGCACTCATGTTGTATGAAACTTGGTTTAGAGTCCTAGAAACGCGTTGTTAGATGTTTCATAAGTTTGTCAAACTTGTACAAAGCTCATTGAGACACTTATAAGCACTCATGTTGTATTACACTTGGTTTAGAGACCTAGAAACGCGTTGTTAGATGTTTCATAAGTTCGTCAAACTTGTACAAAGCTCATTGAGACACTTATAAGCACTCATGTTGCATTACACTTGGTTTAGAGTCCTAGAAACGCGTTGTTAGATGTTTCATAAGTTTGTCAAACTAGTACAAATCTCATTGAGACACTTATAAGCACTCATGTTGCATGAAACTTGGTTTAGAGTCCTAGAAACGCGTTGTTAGATGTTTCATAAGTTTGTCAAACTAGTACAAATCTCATTGAGACACTTATAAGCACTCATGTTGCATGAAACTTGGTTTAGAGTTCTTAGAAACCGCGTTGTTAGATGTTTCATAAGTTCTTCAAACTTGTACAAAGCTCATTGAGACACTTATAAGTACTCATGTTGCATGAAACTTGGTTTAGAGTTCTAGAAATGCGTTGTTGGATGTTTTATAAGTTCGTAAAACTTGTACAAAGCTCATTGAGACACTTATAAGTACTCATGTTGCATGAAACTTGTTTTAGAGTCCTAGAAATGCGTTGTTGGATGTTTTATAAGTTCGTAAAACTTGTACAAAGCTCATTGAGACACTTATAAGCACTCATGTTGTATGAAACTTGTTTTAGAGTCCTAGAAATGCGTTGTTAGATGTTTCATGAGTTCGTAAAACTTGTACAAAGCTCATTGAGACACTTATAAGCATTCATGTTGTATGAAACTTGGTTTAGAGTCCTAGAAACGCGTTGTTAGACGTTTCATGAGTTCGTCAAACTTGTACAAAGCTCATTGAGACACTTATAAGTATTCATGTTGCATGAAACTTGGCTTAGAGTCCTAGAAACGCGTTGTTAGATGTTTCATAAGTTCGTCAAACTTGTACAAAGCTCATTGAGACACTTATAAGTACTCATGTTGCATGAAACTTGGTTTAGAGTCCTAGAAACCGCGTTGTTAGATGTTTCGTAAGTTCGTCAAACTATTACAAAGCTCATTGAGACACTTATAAGCACTTATGTTGCATGAAACTTGGTTTAGAGTCCTAGAAACCGC
This sequence comes from Cochlearia excelsa, assembly GCA_963556525.1. Taxonomy (NCBI): domain Eukaryota; kingdom Viridiplantae; phylum Streptophyta; class Magnoliopsida; order Brassicales; family Brassicaceae; genus Cochlearia; species Cochlearia excelsa. The sequence continues at coordinate 27,151,859 of OY748327.1, read as the reverse complement.
GTTGTTAGCTGTTTCGTATGTTCGTACAACTTGTACAAAGCTCATTGAGACACTTATAAGCACTTATGTTGCATGAAACTTGGTTTAGAGTCCTAGAAACCACGTTGTTAGCTGTTTCATATGTTCGTCAAACTTGTACAAAGCTGATTGAGACACTTATAAGTACTCATGTTGCATGAAACTTGGTTTAGAGTCCTAGAAACGCGTTGTTAGATGTTTCATAAGTTCGTCAAACTTGTACAAAGCTGATTGAGACACTTCTAAGTACTCATGTTGTATGAAACTTGGTTTAGAGTCCTAGAAACGCGTTGTTAGATGTTTCATAAGTTCGTCAAACTTGTACAAAGCTCATTGAGACACTTCTAAGCACTCATGTTGTATGAAACTTCGTTTAGAGTCCTAGAAACCGCGTTGTTAGATGTTTCATAAGTTCGTCAAACTAGTACAAAGCTCATTGAGACACTTATAAGCACTCATGTTGCATGAAACTTGGTTAGAGTCTTAGAAACCGCGTTATTGGACGTTTTATAAGTTCGTAAAACTAGTACAAAGCTCATTGAGACACTTATAAGTACTCATGTTGTATGAAACTTGGTTTAGAGTCCTAGAAACGCGTTGTTAGATGTTTCATAAGTTTGTCAAACTAGTACAAAGCTCATTGAGACACTTATAAGTACTCATGTTGTATGAAACTTGGTTTAGAGTCCTAGAAACGCGTGTTGATGTTTCATAAGTTTGTCAAACTAGTACAAAGTCATTGAGACACTTATAAGCACTCATGTTGCAGAAACTTCGTTAGAGTCTTAGAAACCGCGTTCTTAGATGTTTCATAAGTTCGTCAAACTAGTACAAATCTCATTGAGACACATATAAGCACTCATGTTGCATGAAACTTGGTTTAGAGTCCTAGAAACGCGTTGTTAGATGTTTCATAAGTTCGTCAAACTAGTACAAAGCCCATTGAGACACTTCTAAGCACTCATGTTGTATGAAACTTCGTTTAGAGTCCTAGAAACCGCATTGTTAGATGTTTCATAAGTTCGTCAAACTAGTACAAAGCTCATTGAGACACTTATAAGCACTCTGTTGGAATTCGAAGAATACGGAGAGCTTGTGAAGCTCGGAGTGGATGAGGAAGATTCACCGAGAGATTGAGAGTATCGGATCTTGAGTGTTCTTGAGAGAATAGATGTGTATAGAGAGTATTGTGGGAAGTTTAGGTGTATTAGAGAGAATAAGAACAAGTAATTAGTATTTGGAAGAGAGGATAAAACCTCCTTAATGTTTACAATAGAGCTTGCACAGCTTATATAGAGATTACAATGGCATATAGCCGTTTAGAGATAAGAGAGAGTGTGTAACGGCTATATTTGTTCAAATGTATCGGCCAAGTGTGGCCGATATGATCCGACCGATATGAGCCGGATCCGACCGTTGGGAGAACGCAGTTTGAATGTATCGGCCAAGTGTGGCCGATATACTTGACCGATACAAGTCTTTCTCTTAGCCATATCGACTTCATCTTGTATCGGTTACTCTAGACCGGTACACCTTACCGATATAGGTCTCGCCACTTTGTATCGGTCACATTCTTGACCGATACCTTTGGTCGATACTCCACATCTTGTCATCTTCATATGTTTTGACATAATGCCCTTATGGGTTACCATTAGTCTCAACACTCCCCCTCAAGCTTAGCCTAATGAAATGGCTAAGATTGGAAATCGCTTAGACAAACCTCATTAAAACCCTTAGTAAGCAAAACCACTTGGGATAAAAGCATTACTAAGGGGAAAAAGAGTGTAAGTCTTTGCAATAGGGGTCTTCTTAATCTTGGCCTTTATCTTCTTGACTTGGCCGAAACTCCCCCTTAAGATAGAACCGGTTTGATCTTCTTGACTTTGCCGTGTTCTTCAATTGTTGGAATTTAAGAGAGTATAGAAGAGATTGTAGAGAATAAGTGTTTGGGAGATTAGGAGAATGAGAGATTAGGAGCAAAGCTATTAGCTTGGTCCTTGAGAGATTAGTGTGTAGTATGTGTGTGTGGGAGATTTCGGTTCTAGATAGAATAAGAACAAGAACAAGAGAGAGTATTATTTTGTATTGGAGAAGAGAGCTTGAAGCTCCTTAGAGATTACAATGTCGACCACAAGGTATTTATAGAGGATAACAATGGCTTGTAGCCTATTAGGTATAAGGGAGAGAGAGAGAGAAAGCCTTGGGTCTTGACTTAATTTGAATTCAAACCAAGGCTTGGGTGGCGTGTAGGAGACAAGGCTGTGACTAGTCACTATCCAAGACCACATTTGGTTTTGTGTAAAGCCTTCCAATTCTGCACTGTCGCTATCCGTCTCGGTCTTGCTTCCGGTTTGTGCCTATAGTCTTGTAATGACTATATCTCTCAATGGTTAGCTCCTTTCAACATGATTCCTTCTTCAAACCTTCTTGTCTTGATCTCCTCTTTGTAACCGTTACCATATTAAGGGTAACCGTGTTGCTTCCTTATACTCTTAACTCATAACCCTTCTTGTCTTAGCCTTGTTGCACAAGCCTCTTTGGTATTTCGACCTAATGCCCTTTTTGGGTTAACCATTAGTCTCAATACTCCCCCTCAAGCTTAGCATTGTGGAACGCTAAGATTGGACATTGACCAACAAACCTCATTAAAACCTTGGTGAGTAAACCACATGGGAAAAACCTCACCGAAGGAAAAAGAGTGTAAGTTAGTTCAATGAGGGGTCTTGATCATCTAGGCCATAAGTCTTCTTGACTTGGCCGGAACTCCCCCAAAGATAGAACCGGTCTTGATCTTGCCTTTGCCGTGTTCTTCTTTGTGGTTTCTTGGATACTCAGCACTTCTCTTGTCTTGGTGGTGAGTTCTTTGATTCTTGATTTGGTCTTCACGGTTTGTTCTTCACGGACTTTGATGTGAGACTTTGAGCCGAACATGAACATGATGACTCCCTTTCCTTCTCTTTGCTTCTTCTTTGAACTTCCTTCTTATCTTTGGTCTCTTACTCCTTTGAACCTTCAAAGATTCAAGTGAATTTAGACTTTAGATTAAGCATGATTATTCGAATTAGTTCTAGTTTTATGATTCTAAATAAGAAGCTAAGAGAGGGATTAGGGACATCCTTTAGTTCGTAGTGGAATGACTTGTCCTTGTAGCCGCATCTAGGTTTTGAGCTTTGGCTTCTTCTTGAAGTCTTTGCTTTCTTCTTTGTGCGGTTGGAACAAGGATTTGTCGGAGTATTTTGGCTTATCTATTGATAGATGCATAAGCCGAGAAACAAGATTAGGCCTTGCAATTGGTAGTTGCTTTGGCCGATAGTGAGTAGAGCCGATTGGTCATGTTGATTCATCGGTCTCTTTCTAGGACATGAATGGCTCGGTTTAGTCTTTGCCATGTACTTGGCCGAGCCTAGTGTTGATGATGATGAAGGTCTTGCTTCTTGTAGAGGCTTGACCGAACGATGATGATAAGATGGTTTGGCCTTCTCCTTTGTAAGGATTTGGCCGAGAGTGAATTGGTTTGGCGTCTTGGGAGATGCTTTAACCGGAGAATGGTGACCTTGTCTTTGCTACGGACTTTGGTCAAGTGATGGTCTTTGTCTTTGCTAGGGACTTGACCGAATATTAGGTGGATTGACTCGGCTTTGTCTTGTGAATACTTGGCCGAGATGTAACAATGATTGGTGACCCTGCCTTTGCTAGGGACTTTGGTCAAGAGATGGTCTTTGTCTTTGCCAAGGACTTGACCGGTTGATGATGGTCTTTGTCTTGTTAAGGACTTGACCGAAGATTAATGGGTTGCCTCGGCTTTGTCTTGTGAATACTTGGCCGAGATGTAACTTGATGGCTTTAGCTCTTTGCTAGATGCTTTTGGCCACAATGATGATAGTGATTGGCTTCCATTTGATCATGATGAGATGTGTGTTCTAACACTTCTTCTCCCCCCATCTTGATTAATCATGGAAGTAAATGAACTCTCCTCCTTTCTCGGCTTTGTTCTTCACAAGCTTCTTTGAGAAAGAGGTTTCTCATCTTTTCCTTTTGGACACCATTCATGGTTCTTTCATTCTTCTCTTTACTTCTTTTCTCTTTAGCACTTCTTTGTCATCTCTTTATGCTTAGGGTCTTTCATGATGATCTCTTTTAGTCTTTAGAAATGATGATCCTACATCATACCAAAGACAAAATTTATTTAGTTTCATGACTAACCGGCACAAGATAATAACTCTTAACATTTCACAAACTATTGATCAACCATTCACAAGTACAAGCAAGAATACATGGGAGGATTTAAGACATTAGTTCAATATGTTCCCTAAGCCTTTTTAATAAATCCGAGAGTATTATGCATCTTGACAAGTTCTAGTTTTAGTCTTATAGTTTTGAAATTGACAATCCACTTTAACTAATGATCTAAGGCATATATATTTATAATGAAGCAAAAGGATTACTTAAATTAGTATCTAACAATATAAGTAAAGAGAGTAAAGAGTTTTAGAAATGGCCCTTTTTATAGTTCCTTGGATAGATGGTCGTAAGGAGAAGTCATTGTACTCTTTAGAGCATCTTAACCGATTAGTCTATCATAGAGTTTATGGCTTCCCTTATAAGGATTCTCCATTGTTTATTACCTACACATAAGTAAGGATTAGCCACAAGAGAGTTTTGAATATGGCTCCTTGCCATTTAGACTTTAAAGGGACCATGGTCTTAAGAGCACAAAGGCGGACCATGATCTTAGAAACACACAAACAAGATTCATTGTAACTTGAATGCTTTCATAGCTAGTTACTCATCTTGTATCATAAACTTAGATGCCTATAGGCGGTTTATGACATAAAACATAGATCATCATTCCAATTTTATCTTATGTAGATGTTAAAGTAATGAATCATTTCCCCATAAGTCCAAAATTGGATTCATCATGACCTTTAAAGTATCACCTTTTAAGTAGTCATGGATCTCTTTTAAACTTATGTTAGCCGAGGTTTTGAAGGATTCATCAAGCTCTTGGTGTTCATAACACTTAATAAGCTCGGTTCACTTCCCAAGTCTCAAATCACTTCACTAAACAAAGACTAGTGATTTAAGACTTTAGCAAGAGACAAGACTTGGATATTATAGTGGGGTATGAAGAGGATAAAGAGTATAGAGTTTACAACCGATTCCTTAATGATCTAAAGATCTTTAGGACTCAAGATTAACTACTAATCTATTTATCTCCCTCTTGTGTTTCCACTTACACAACCGCCACTACTCATCTTCATCGTCTTGGAGATTTAAATTCGGACCAAATGAGCATATGTTCTTTAAAACTTTTGAAAAACATCATATGCTCAAAACATGCTTTTAAACCGAAACTTTGTGGTATGGGATTCATCAAATGCTCTTTTAGAAGCCATGATTCTCATCCATTAGTCTTGGGTTAGACAATGACCTTAAAGAACAATACAACCAAAACTATCATGTAGCTAGATCTTGTTGATTTATGCTAACAATGATTGTATTTTGATTGTCTTGTTCTTACCAAGGAAATTGGATTCAACATGTCCTTTACTCACTAAGAGTTAAGCGGATCATGGTTCACTTTCCAAAGGTCTTGTTTAAAGCATAAAACAAAAGGAAAGAGTTTTGGATTCAACAAGTTGTTTTTGCCTTATAAGAAAAACACCAAGGTTCACTTACCCTTTTAGCTCTCAAGATTCAAGCTTTGAGCTTTGATATCTTGGTCCTTGCCTAATGCCAAAGTTAAATGATACTTGGATTCATCAAGGTTCCTTTATACTCACAAGAGTGAGGAATCCATGGTTCTCTATCTTTAACTTTCAGCCATCCATAGACTTTTAAAGATACAACATAATCATAACCTTGTTTTTAAACATGTAGCTAGATCTTAAAGATCCAATCTTTCCATGAACCGATTATGATTAATGTGTTCTTAGAAAGGTTTTACCAAGATCTATGAATCTATACTATATGATAAAGAAGGGAGTTTGGATTCAACATGTTATTGTTCTCAAAAGAGACAATACACAAGGATCTCTTACTCTTTTAGCTCACAAGTTCCAAGCTTTGATGCTTTGGATACTTGTTCATAGCCTAAGTGCCTAAGTTAGAAGATTCTTGGATTCATCAAGGTTCCTTAAACTCATATAAGTAAGAAATCCATGGTTCTCAATCTCTAACTTTCGGCCTAGACAAAGATCTTAAAGAACAACACAACCAAAAACATCATGTAGCTAGATTTTAATCTATGCTCACCATGATTCGGTTTTGATTGGATTGTTCTTGAAAGGAACTTGGATTCAACATGTCTCTTCACTCATTTAAGAGAGAAAGAGGTCATGGTTCTCTTCCTAAGAGGAGCATTGATTCACCAAGACCTTAAGTGTTTTACCACATGGATCTTGGTCATTCTTTTCCTCCTCTAGATCTTTGTGTTTATAAGAAGAAATAAGAGGGTGCGGAATTAAAACTAAAGGAGAGGAGCATATGCTCTGATACCATGTTGGAATTTAAGAGAGTATAGAAGAGATTGTAGAGAATAAGTGTTTGGGAGATTAGGAGAATGAGAGATTAGGAGCAAAGCTATTAGCTTGGTCCTTGAGAGATTAGTGTGTAGTATGTGTGTGTGGGAGATTTCGGTTCTAGATAGAATAAGAACAAGAACAAGAGAGAGTATTATTTTGTATTGGAGAAGAGAGCTTGAAGCTCCTTAGAGATTACAATGTCGACCACAAGGTATTTATAGAGGATAACAATGGCTTGTAGCCTATTAGGTATAAGGGAGAGAGAGAGAGAAAGCCTTGGGTCTTGACTTAATTTGAATTCAAACCAAGGCTTGGGTGGCGTGTAGGAGACAAGGCTGTGACTAGTCACTATCCAAGACCACATTTGGTTTTGTGTAAAGCCTTCCAATTCTGCACCTGTCGCTATCCGTCTCGGTCTTGCTTCCGGTTTGTGCCTATAGTCTTGTAATGACTATATCTCTCAATGGTTAGCTCCTTTCAACATGATTCCTTCTTCAAACCTTCTTGTCTTGATCTCCTCTTTGTAACCGTTACCATATTAAGGGTAACCGTGTTGCTTCCTTATACTCTTAACTCATAACCCTTCTTGTCTTAGCCTTGTTGCACAAGCCTCTTTGGTATTTCGACCTAATGCCCTTTTTGGGTTAACCATTAGTCTCAATATCAATGAGGGTTCTTTGGATACTTGATTTGGTCTTCACGGTTTGTTCTTCACAAACTTTGGTGTGAGACTTTGATTTGATTCCTTTCCACGGCTTTGTTCTTCACAAGCTTGGGTGTGGATTTTGACCGAACACTCATGGCTTCCTCCTTTCTTCTCTTGATTTCTCCTTGATGGCATTCTTCTTGTCATTCAAGCAACCGAGAATGATCACTTGGCTCTCACTTCTTTTAACCAAGAACTAAGCAAGATTATGTGATGCGGCTCTAGTTCTTATGAGAATACGGATCATAATAAAGAGAGAGTGTTAAGGGACAGCCTTTTGTTCGTAGTGGTATGATAGATTGATGATCTCTTGTAGTTGCACTTTGATTGAGCTCTTTGACTTCTTCATGAGGTCTTATGGCTTCGTCCTTTGTGCAATTGGAACACGGTTGATGAAGTGCTTCGGCTTAGCTCCTTGTGGATACTTTGGCCGAGACTTTATGGGAGATTGGTTTGGTCTTTGCTCCTTTGAAAAGAGCTTGACCAAATGAATGTGATGGTGACTTAACTCGGCTTTACTCCTTGATAGATGTTTGGCCGAGTATAGATGGTGGATGGAGTGGTTCATTCTTGTCATTGCTAGAGACATAGCCGAGCCACACAATAATGATGATGATGATGGTCTTGCTTCTTGTAGAGGTTTGGCCGAATGATTGATGAGAGCTCTTTACATCTTGGGACACTTTAGCATTCTCCAACTGTATTTAGCCAAAAAATGGTTCTTCTTTGCTCCAAAGTGACTTTGGCCTTGTATCTTGTTGGTACTTAAGCCGGGATGGATTTGTTGATTGTGGAGGCTTCGTCCTTCTTGGTACTTTAGCCGAGAGTGAGAGCTTTGTATTGACTTCGTCCTTCTTGGTACTTTAGTCAATACTTAGCCGGATTGGTGGTAGTGGCGGCTTAGTCCTTCTTGATACTTTGGCCGGGTTTGTTGGTGGTTGAATGGAGGTCTTTGACTTGCTAGATCTTGACCAAGGGATGATGATAAGATGGATCGGCCTTTTTCCTTTTGCTAGTAGGCTTTAGACCGATAATGAATTGGTTTGGCGCCTTGAAAGATGCTTTAACCGGAGAATGATGAAATGATAATGGTGGATTGGCTTCCATTTGATCATGATGAGATGTGTGATGATCACTTCTTCTCCCCCTTCATGATTAAGATGGAAGTCTATGAACTCTCCTCCTTTCTCGGCTTTGTTCTTCACAAGCTTGGTGAGAAAGGGTTCTCATCTTCTCTTTGGAAACCTTCCTTTGGCCTTCTATTCTTCTTTTACACCTCTTAGTTACCTCTTCATGCTTAGGGTTTTCTCATTGAGAATCTATTTTAGTCTTTAGAGATGGTGATCCTACACCATAACAAATACAAAATTGACATCAATCTCATGATAGCCGGCATGTAATTAGTAACATAATCAGATTTGCAAATTACTTAACAACAATCACAAGCATAATGCAAGAAGACAAAGGAGGGTTTAAGACTTAGTTCAATATATTCCCTAAGACATTTAGCTAAACCCGAGTATGGTATTGCATCTTAACACAAGTCAAGTTCAAGTTTTCATAATTTGCAAATTCTATATCCATTAAGCAATCAAGGCTAATAATTCAATGAAGCTCTAATGATCACTTAAGCAAGTATCTATCAATGCAATTATAGAGAGTAAAGAGTTTAGAATTGGCCCTTTTTCGGTTTGGTTCCTTGAGTTGATGGTCATGTGGGATCGTCATTCTACTCATAGAGCGCCCATTAAGGCTAGTCTATGTTGAGTTTGTGACTTTCCCTTATGAATTGCTCTTACATGTTTATCCATTTGTTAGTACCTACAAAAGGTTTTCATGGTTTAGCAACAAGAGTCTTTCTATGGCGCCTTGCCATAGTGACTTTAAGAGAGAATCATGGTCTTTAAAGCTTAAACTAGACCATGATCAAAAACAAACCGAGGATCATTGTGACTTTTGAAACGCTTATATAGCAAGTCACTTCTCTCGGATCATTGACTTAAGTGCACAAAAGGCGGTCAATGATCTTATTATCTAGATCATCATGCCAAACTTATCCTAATTTGGATCTACAAGAGTCATGTTCATGAATCATTTCTCCATATCACCAATGATATGTTAACCGAGGGTTATTGGATTCAACAATATCATGAGTGCTTAAACACCCAATGATTCTTGGCTCTCTACCCTCTAAGACAAAAGAGTTTGGATTCAACAAGATCTTAAATGCTTATTCACAAGCGGATCTTGGTTCACCACTCATTGTTTAAGAAAACCGAGACCTTATAGCTAAACCAAGGACTTATGAAAGTCTTGTATCTATGATCTCTTTGAAGACACTAAGTATCTAATCATTTAGACCCATTAAGAGCCGATGATTAGTACTTTGTATAGATGAATTCATTAAAGAGATGTCCATGAAAACTACCAATCCATAAGAATGTAGTAAGACATTTATTAGGATGAACTCAAGAAGGACTCGGATTTGATAATGGGATGTAAGAGAGATAAAGGATATAGAGTTATTAGCCGAACCCTTAGTGATCTAAAGATCCTTGGATTCAATGTCTCTAAGGAGATCATTCACTAGTTATCTAATGAGACAACTACTAACACCTTTATTTCTCTTTTGTGAATCACAAACCACCATTATCTTATCTTTCATTATCCAAGAGAATTTTTGAAATTCGGCCAAGAACATGTATTGACTTGGAGATTGTAATCTCTTCATTGTCAAAGCTTTTAAACATGAAAAACAACAAATACATGCTCATATATGTAAATAAAGGAAGAGAATTGGATTCAACAACTCAATCAAGCTTATGAAAGCTAGTTGAGCAAGGTTCACTCTCTTTTAGGCTTCTAAGCAACAAGTTTTGAACAATTTATTCATTCATTGTCTTGTTGTCTTGATCATAGCCGAAGATAAAGGAAGGGTCTTGGGATTCATCAAGTTGTTTTGCCTTATAAGAACAACAACAAGGTTCACTTACCCTTTTAGCTCTCAAGATTCAAGCTTTGAGCTTTGATATCTTGGTCCTTGCCTAATGCCTAAGTTAAATGATACTTGGATTCATCATGGTCCCTTTATACTCATAAGAGTGAGGAATCCATGGTTCTCTATCTATAACTTTCGGCCATCCATAGACTTTTAAAGAGACAACATAATCATAACCATAAGATTATCATGAGATTAGATCTATAAAGATCCAATCTTTATGAAAAAGGTTTGATTCATGTGTTCTTGAGAAGGATTTGGATTCATCAAGTTCTCTTTATCCCACAAGAGTAAAGAGAAACAAGGTTCACTTCCTAAAGGTTTAAGATTGAATCAAGACCTTAAGTGCTTATTCACAAGCCGATCTTGTTCCTCTTACCTTTGAAATCTATGGATCTAAACAAGACATAAAAGCATAGATCTTATGAAGGACTGCGGATTCAACACGTTCACCATACTCATAAGAGTGGATTCAATCCGTGGTTCACTTCCTTTCAAGAGATTAAACAAGGTTTCAACAAGATTTTACCCATAAAAAAAGGCAAATCTTGGTTCTCTTAACCTCCTAGATCTATTTCAAACTAATCTATGCGGAAATAAACTAAGGAGAGGAGCATAAATGCTCGATACCATGTTGGAATTCGAAGAATACGGAGAGCTTGTGAAGCTCGGAGTGGATGAGGAAGATTCACCGAGAGATTGAGAGTATCGGATCTTGAGTGTTCTTGAGAGAATAGATGTGTATAGAGAGTATTGTGGGAAGTTTAGGTGTATTAGAGAGAATAAGAACAAGTAATTAGTATTTGGAAGAGAGGATAAAACCTCCTTAATGTTTACAATAGAGCTTGCACAGCTTATATAGAGATTACAATGGCATATAGCCGTTTAGAGATAAGAGAGAGTGTGTAACGGCTATATTTTTTCAAATGTATCGGCCAAGTGTGGCCGATATGATCTGACCGATATGAGCCGGATCCGACCGTTGGGAGAACGCAGTTTGAATGTATCGGCCAAGTGTGGCCGATATACTTGACCGATACAAGTCTTTCTCTTAGCCATATCGACTTCATCTTGTATCGGTTACTCTAGACCGGTACACCTTACCGATATAGGTCTCGCCACTTTGTATCGGTCACATTCTTGACCGATACCTTTGGTCGATACTCCACATCTTGTCATCTTCATATGTTTTGACATAATGCCCTTATGGGTTACCATTAGTCTCAACACACTCATGTTGCATGAAACTTGGTTTAGAGTCCTAGAAACGCGTTGTTAGATGTTTCATAAGTTCGTCAAACTAGTAAAAAGCTCATTGAGACACTTATAAGCAATCATGTTGCATGAAACTTGGTTTAGAGTCCTAAAAACGCGTTGTTAGATGTTTCATAAGTTCGTCAAACTTGTACAAAGCCCATTGAGACACTTATAAGCACTCATGTTGTATGAAACTTGGTTTAGAGTCCTAGAAACCGCGTTGTTAGATGTTTCATAAGTTCGTCAAACTAGTACAAAGCTTATTGAGACACTTATAAGCACTCATGTTGCATGAAACTTGGTTTAGAGTCCTAGAAACGCGTTGTTAGATGTTTCATAAGTTCGTCAAACTTGTACAAAGCTCATTGAGACACTTATAAGCACTCATGTTGCATGAAACTTGGTTTAGAGTCCTAGAAACGCGTTGTTAGATGTTTCATAAATTTGCCAAACTAGTACAAAGCTCATTGAGACAATTATAAGCAATCATGTTGTATGAAACTTGGTTTAGAGACCTAGAAACGCGTTGTTAGATGTTTCATAAGTTCGTAAAACTTGTACAAAGCTCATTGAGACACTTATAAGACTCATGTTTAATTACACTTGGTTTAGACTCCTAGAAACGCGTTGTTAGATGTTTCATAAGTTCGTCAAACTAGTAAAAAGCTCATTGAGACACTTATAAGCACTCATGTTGCATGAAACTTGGTTTAGAGTCCTAGAAACGCGTTGTTAGATGTTTCATAAGTTTGTCAAACTAGTACAAATCTCATTGAGACACTTATAAGCACTCATGTTGCATGAAACTTGGTTTAGAATCTTAGAAACCGTGTTGTTAGATGTTTCATAAGTTCTTCAAACTAGTACAAAGCTCATTGAGACACTTATAAGCAATCATGTTGCATGAAACTTGGTTTAGAGTTCTAGAAACGAGTTGTTAGATGTTTCATAAGTTTGTCAAACTAGTACAAAGCTCATTGAGACACTTATAAGCACTCATGTTGCATGAAACTTCGTTAGAGTCTTAGAAACCGCGTTCTTAGATGTTTCATAAGTTCGTCAAACTAGTACAAAGCTCATTGAGACACATATAAGCACTCATGTTGCATGAAACTTGGTTTAGAGTCCTAGAAACGCGTTGTTAGATGTTTCATAAGTTCGTCAAATTAGTACAAAGCTCATTGAGACACTTATAAGCACTCATGTTGTGTGAAACTTGGTTTAGAGTCCTAGAAACGCGTTGTTGGACGTTTTATAAGTTCGTAAAACTAGTACAAAGCTCATTGAGACACTTATAAGTACTCATGTTGCATGAAACTTGGTTTAGAGTCCTAGAAACCGCGTTGTTAGATGTTTCATAAGTTCGTCAAACTAGTACAAAGCCCATTGAGACACATATAAGCACTCATGTTGCATGAAAATTGGTTTAGAGTCCTAGAAACGCGTTGTTAGATTTTTCATAAGTTCGTCAAACTAGTACAAAGCTCATTGAGACACTTATAAGCACTCATGTTGCATGAAACTTGGTTTAGAGTCCTAGAAACGCGTTGTTAGATATTTCATAAGTTCGTCAAACTAGTACAAAGCTCATTGAGACACTTATAAGCACTCATATTGCATGAAACTTGGTTTAGAGTCCTAGAAACGCGTTATTGGACGTTTTATAAGTTCGTAAAACTAGTACAAAGCTCATTGAGACACTTATAAGTACTCATGTTGCATGAAACTTGGTTTAGAGTCCTAGAAACGCGTTGTTAGATGTTTCATAAGTTTGTCAAACTAGTACAAAGCTCATTGAGACACTTATAAGCACTCATGTTGCATGAAACTTCGTTAGAGTCTTAGAAACCGCGTTCTTAGATGTTTCATAAGTTCGTCAAACTAGTACAAATCTCATTGAGACACTTATAGGTACTCATGTTGCATGAAACTTGGTTTAGAGTCCTAGAAACGCGTTGTTAGATGTTTCATAAGTTCGTCAAACTTGTACAAAGCCCATTGAGACACTTCTAAGCACTCATGTTGTATGAAACTTTGTTTAGAGTCCTAGAAACCGCATTGTTAGATGTTTCATAAGTTCGTCAAACTAGTACAAAGCTCATTGAGACACTTATAAGCACTCATGTTGCATGAAACTTGGTTTAGAGTCCTAGAAACGCGTTGTTAGATGTTTCATAAGTTTGTCAAACTAGTACAAATCTCATTGAGATACTTATAAGCACTCATGTTGCATGAAACTTGGTTTAGAATCTTAGAAACCGCGTTGTTAGATGTTTCATAAGTTCTTCAAACTAGTACAAAGCTCATTGAGACACTTATAAGCACTCATGTTGCATGAAACTTGGTTAAGAGTTTTAGAAATGCGTTGTTAGATGTTTCATAAGTTCGTAGAACTTGTACAAAGCTCATTGAGACACTTATAAGTACTCATGTTGCATGAAACTTGGTTTAGAGTCCTAGAAACCGCGTTGTTAGATGTTTCATAAGTTCGTCAAACTAGTACAAAGCTCATTGACTTATAAGTACTCATGTAGCATGAAACTTGGTTTAGAGTCCTAGAAACGCGTTGTTAGATGTTTCATAAGTTTGTCAAACTAGTACAAAGCTCATTGAGACAATTATAAGCACTCATGTTGCATGAAACTTCGTTAGAGTCTTAGAAACCGCGTTCTTAGATGTTTCATAAGTTCGTCAAACTATTACAAAGCTCATTGAGACACATATAAGCACTCATGTTGCATGAAACTTGGTTTAGAGTCCTAGAAAAGCGTTGTTAGATGTTTCATAAGTTCGTCAAACTAGTACAAAGCTCATTGAGACACTTATAAGCACTCATATTGCATGAAACTTGGTTTAGAGTCATAGAAACGCGTTGTTGGACGTTTTATAAGTTCGTAAAACTAGTACAAAGCTCATTGAGACACTTATAAGTACTCATGTTGCATGAAACTTGGTTTAGAGTCCTAGAAACCGCGTTGTTAGATGTTTCATAAGTTCGTCAAACTAGTACAAAGCCCATTGAGACACATATAAGCACTCATGTTGCATGAAACTTGGTTTAGAGTCCTAGAAACGCGTTGTTAGATGTTTCATAAGTTCGTCAAACTAGTACAAAGCTCATTGAGACACTTATAAGCACTCATGTTTCATGAAACTTGGTTTAGAGTCCTAGAAACACGTTGTTAGATGTTTCATATGTTCGTCAAACTTGTACAAAGCTCATTGAGACACTTATAAGCACTCATGTTGCATGTAACTTGGTTTAGAGTCCTAGAAACGCGTTGTTAGATGTTTCATAAGTTTGTCAAACTAGTAAAAAGCTCATTGAGACAATTATAAGCAATCATGTTGTATGAAACTTGGTTTAGAGACCTAGAAACGCGTTGTTAGATGTTTCATAAGTTCGTAAAACTTGTACAAAGCTCATTGAGACACTTATAAGCACTCATGTTGAATTACACTTGGTTTAGACTCCTAGAAACGCGTTGTTAGATGTTTCATAAGTTCGTCAAACTAGTAAAAAGCTCATTGAGACACTTATAAGCACTCATGTTGCATGAAACTTGGTTTAGAGTCCTAGAAACGCGTTGTTAGATGTTTCATAAGTTTGTCAAACTAGTACAAATCTCATTGAGACACTTATAAGCACTCATGTTGCATGAAACTTGGTTTAGAACCTTAGAAACCGCGTTGTTAGATGTTTCATAAGTTCTTCAAACTAGTACAAAGCTCATTGAGACACTTATAAGCACTCATGTTGCATGAAACTTGGTTTAGAGTTCTAGAAATGCGTTGTTAGATGTTTCATAAGTTCGTAAAACTTGTACAAAGCTCATTGAGACACTTATAAGTACTCATGTTGCATGAAACTTGGTTTAGAGTCCTAGAAACGCGTTGTTGGACGTTTTATAAGTTCGTAAAACTAGTACAAAGCTCATTGAGACACTTATAAGCACTCATGTTGAATGAAACTTGTTTTAGAGTCCTACAAATGCGTTGTTAGATGTTTCATAAGTTCGTAAAACTTGTACAAAGCTCATTGAGACACTTATAAGCACTCATGTTGTATGAAACTTGGTTTAGAGTCCTAGAAACGCCTTGTTAAAAGTTTCATGAGTTCGTCAAAATAGTACAAAGCTAATTGAGACACTTATAAGCATTCATGTTGCATGAAACTTGGTTTAGAATCCTAGAAACGCGTTGGTAGACGTTTCATAAATTCGTCAAACTTGTACAAAGCTCATTGAGACACTTATAAGTACTCATGTTGCATGAAACTTGGCTTAGAGTCCTAGAAACCGCGTTGTTAGATGTTTCATAAGTTCGTCAAACCATTACAAAGCTCATTAAGACACTTATAAGCACTCATGTTGCATGAAACTTCGTTTAGAGTCCTAGAAACCGCGTTGTTAGATGTTTCGTAAGTTCGTACAACTAGTACAAAGCTCATTGAGACACATATAAGCACTTATGTTGCATGAAACTTGGTTTAGAGTCCTAGAAACCACGTTGTTAGCTGTTTCATATGTGCGTCAAACTTGTACAAAGCTCATTGAGACACTTATAAGCACTCATGTTGCATGAAACTTAGTTTAGAGTCCTAGAAACGCGTTGTTAGACGTTTCATAAGTTCGTCAAACTAGTACAAAGCTGATTGAGACACTTATAAGCACTCATGTTGCATGAAACTTGGTTTAGAGTCCTAGAAACGCGTTGTTAGATGTTTCATAAGTTCGTCAAACTTGTACAAAGCCCATTGAGACACTTCTAAGCACTCATGTTGTATGAAACTTGGTTTAGAGTCCTAGAAACCGCATTGTTAGATGTTTCATAAGTTCGTCAAACTAGTACAAAGCTCATTGAGACACTTATAAGCACTCATGTTGCATGAAACTTGGTTTAGAGTCCTAGAAACGCGTTGTTAGATGTTTCATAAGTTTGTCAAACTAGTACAAATCTCATTGAGATACTTATAAGCACTCATGTTGCATGAAACTTGGTTTAGAATCTTAGAAACCGCGTTGTTAGATGTTTCATAAGTTCTTCAAACTAGTACAAAGCTCCACTTATAAGCACTCATGTTGCATGAAACTTAGTTTAGAGTCCTAGAAACGCGTTGTTAGATGTTTCATAAGTTCGTCAAACTAGTACAAAGCTCATTGAGACACATATAAGCACTCATGTTGCATGAAACTTGGTTTAGAGTTCTAGAAATGCGTTGTTAGATGTTTCATAAGTTCGTAAAACTTGTACAAAGCTCATTGAGACACTTATAAGTACTCATGTTGCATGAAACTTGGTTTAGAGTCCTAGAAACCGCGTTGTTAGATGTTTCATAAGTTCGTCAAACTAGTACAAAGCTCATTGACTTATAAGTACTCATGTTGCATGAAACTTGGTTTAGAGTCCTAGAAACGCGTTGTTAGATGTTTCATAAGTTTGTCAAACTAGTACAAAGCTCATTGAGACACTTATAAGCACTCATGTTGCATGAAACTTCGTTAGAGTCTTAGAAACCGCGTTCTTAGATGTTTCATAAGTTCGTCAAACTAGTATAAAGCTCATTGAGACACATATAAGCACTCATGTTGCATGAAACTTGGTTTAGAGTCCTAGAAACGCGTTGTTAGATGTTTCATAAGTTCGTCAAACTAGTACAAAGCTCATTGAGACACTTATAAGCACTCATATTGCATGAAACTTGGTTTAGAGTCCTAGAAACGCGTTGTTGGACGTTTTATAAGTTCGTAAAACTAGTACAAAGCTCATTGAGACACTTATAAGCACTCATGTTGATTGAAACTTGTTTTAGAGTCCTAGAAATGCGTTGTTTGATGTTTCATAAGTTCGTAAAACTTGTACAAAGCTCATTGACACACTTATAAGCACTCATGTTGTATGAAACTTGGTTTAGAGTCCTAGAAACGCCTTGTTAAAAGTTTCATGAGTTCGTCAAAATAGTACAAAGCTAATTGAGACATTTATAAGCATTCATGTTGCATGAAACTTGGTTTAGAATCCTAGAAACGCGTTGGTAGACGTTTCATAAATCCGTCAAACTTGTACAAAGCTCATTGAGACACTTATAAGCATTCATGTTGCATGAAACTTCGTTTAGAGTCCTAGAAACGCGTTGTTAGATGTTTCATAAGTTCGTCAAACTAGTAAAAAGCTCATTGAGACACTTATAAGCAATCATGTTGCATGAAACTTGGTTTAGAGTCCTAAAAACGCGTTGTTAGATGTTTCATAAGTTCGTCAAACTTGTACAAAGCCCATTGAGACACTTATAAGCACTCATGTTGTATGAAACTTGGTTTAGAGTCCTAGAAACCGCGTTGTTAGATGTTTCATAAGTTCGTCAAACTAGTACAAAGCTTATTGAGACACTTATAAGCACTCATGTTGCATGAAACTTGGTTTAGAGTCCTAGAAACGCGTTGTTAGATGTTTCATAAGTTCGTCAAACTTGTACAAAGCTCATTGAGACACTTATAAGCACTCATGTTGCATGAAACTTGGTTTAGAGTCCTAGAAACGCGTTGTTAGATGTTTCATAAATTTGCCAAACTAGTACAAAGCTCATTGAGACAATTATAAGCAATCATGTTGTATGAAACTTGGTTTAGAGACCTAGAAACGCGTTGTTAGATGTTTCATAAGTTCGTAAAACTTGTACAAAGCTCATTGAGACACTTATAAGACTCATGTTTAATTACACTTGGTTTAGACTCCTAGAAACGCGTTGTTAGATGTTTCATAAGTTCGTCAAACTAGTAAAAAGCTCATTGAGACACTTATAAGCACTCATGTTGCATGAAACTTGGTTTAGAGTCCTAGAAACGCGTTGTTAGATGTTTCATAAGTTTGTCAAACTAGTACAAATCTCATTGAGATACTTATAAGCACTCATGTTGCATGAAACTTGGTTTAGAATCTTAGAAACCGCGTTGTTAGATGTTTCATAAGTTCTTCAAACTAGTACAAAGCTCCACTTATAAGCACTCATGTTGCATGAAACTTAGTTTAGAGTCCTAGAAACGCGTTGTTAGATGTTTCATAAGTTCGTCAAACTAGTACAAAGCTCATTGAGACACATATAAGCACTCATGTTGCATGAAACTTGGTTTAGAGTTCTAGAAATGCGTTGTTAGATGTTTCATAAGTTCGTAAAACTTGTACAAAGCTCATTGAGACACTTATAAGTACTCATGTTGCATGAAACTTGGTTTAGAGTCCTAGAAACCGCGTTGTTAGATGTTTCATAAGTTCGTCAAACTAGTACAAAGCTCATTGACTTATAAGTACTCATGTTGCATGAAACTTGGTTTAGAGTCCTAGAAACGCGTTGTTAGATGTTTCATAAGTTTGTCAAACTAGTACAAAGCTCATTGAGACACTTATAAGCACTCATGTTGCATGAAACTTCGTTAGAGTCTTAGAAACCGCGTTCTTAGATGTTTCATAAGTTCGTCAAACTAGTATAAAGCTCATTGAGACACATATAAGCACTCATGTTGCATGAAACTTGGTTTAGAGTCCTAGAAACGCGTTGTTAGATGTTTCATAAGTTCGTCAAACTAGTACAAAGCTCATTGAGACACTTATAAGCACTCATATTGCATGAAACTTGGTTTAGAGTCCTAGAAACGCGTTGTTGGACGTTTTATAAGTTCGTAAAACTAGTACAAAGCTCATTGAGACACTTATAAGCACTCATGTTGATTGAAACTTGTTTTAGAGTCCTAGAAATGCGTTGTTTGATGTTTCATAAGTTCGTAAAACTTGTACAAAGCTCATTGACACACTTATAAGCACTCATGTTGTATGAAACTTGGTTTAGAGTCCTAGAAACGCCTTGTTAAAAGTTTCATGAGTTCGTCAAAATAGTACAAAGCTAATTGAGACATTTATAAGCATTCATGTTGCATGAAACTTGGTTTAGAATCCTAGAAACGCGTTGGTAGACGTTTCATAAATCCGTCAAACTTGTACAAAGCTCATTGAGACACTTATAAGCATTCATGTTGCATGAAACTTCGTTTAGAGTCCTAGAAACGCGTTGTTAGATGTTTCATAAGTTCGTCAAACTAGTAAAAAGCTCATTGAGACACTTATAAGCAATCATGTTGCATGAAACTTGGTTTAGAGTCCTAAAAACGCGTTGTTAGATGTTTCATAAGTTCGTCAAACTTGTACAAAGCCCATTGAGACACTTATAAGCACTCATGTTGTATGAAACTTGGTTTAGAGTCCTAGAAACCGCGTTGTTAGATGTTTCATAAGTTCGTCAAACTAGTACAAAGCTTATTGAGACACTTATAAGCACTCATGTTGCATGAAACTTGGTTTAGAGTCCTAGAAACGCGTTGTTAGATGTTTCATAAGTTCGTCAAACTTGTACAAAGCTCATTGAGACACTTATAAGCACTCATGTTGCATGAAACTTGGTTTAGAGTCCTAGAAACGCGTTGTTAGATGTTTCATAAATTTGCCAAACTAGTACAAAGCTCATTGAGACAATTATAAGCAATCATGTTGTATGAAACTTGGTTTAGAGACCTAGAAACGCGTTGTTAGATGTTTCATAAGTTCGTAAAACTTGTACAAAGCTCATTGAGACACTTATAAGACTCATGTTTAATTACACTTGGTTTAGACTCCTAGAAACGCGTTGTTAGATGTTTCATAAGTTCGTCAAACTAGTAAAAAGCTCATTGAGACACTTATAAGCACTCATGTTGCATGAAACTTGGTTTAGAGTCCTAGAAACGCGTTGTTAGATGTTTCATAAGTTTGTCAAACTAGTACAAATCTCATTGAGACACTTATAAGCACTCATGTTGCATGAAACTTGGTTTAGAATCTTAGAAACCGTGTTGTTAGATGTTTCATAAGTTCTTCAAACTAGTACAAAGCTCATTGAGACACTTATAAGCAATCATGTTGCATGAAACTTGGTTTAGAGTTCTAGAAACGAGTTGTTAGATGTTTCATAAGTTTGTCAAACTAGTACAAAGCTCATTGAGACACTTATAAGCACTCATGTTGCATGAAACTTCGTTAGAGTCTTAGAAACCGCGTTCTTAGATGTTTCATAAGTTCGTCAAACTAGTACAAAGCTCATTGAGACACATATAAGCACTCATGTTGCATGAAACTTGGTTTAGAGTCCTAGAAACGCGTTGTTAGATGTTTCATAAGTTCGTCAAACTAGTACAAAGCTCATTGAGACACTTATAAGCACTCATGTTGTGTGAAACTTGGTTTAGAGTCCTAGAAACGCGTTGTTGGACGTTTTATAAGTTCGTAAAACTAGTACAAAGCTCATTGAGACACTTATAAGTACTCATGTTGCATGAAACTTGGTTTAGAGTCCTAGAAACCGCGTTGTTAGATGTTTCATAAGTTCGTCAAACTAGTACAAAGCCCATTGAGACACATATAAGCACTCATGTTGCATGAAAATTGGTTTAGAGTCCTAGAAACGCGTTGTTAGATTTTTCATAAGTTCGTCAAACTAGTACAAAGCTCATTGAGACACTTATAAGCACTCATGTTGCATGAAACTTGGTTTAGAGTCCTAGAAACGCGTTGTTAGATATTTCATAAGTTCGTCAAACTAGTACAAAGCTCATTGAGACACTTATAAGCACTCATATTGCATGAAACTTGGTTTAGAGTCCTAGAAACGCGTTATTGGACGTTTTATAAGTTCGTAAAACTAGTACAAAGCTCATTGAGACACTTATAAGTACTCATGTTGCATGAAACTTGGTTTAGAGTCCTAGAAACGCGTTGTTAGATGTTTCATAAGTTTGTCAAACTAGTACAAAGCTCATTGAGACACTTATAAGCACTCATGTTGCATGAAACTTCGTTAGAGTCTTAGAAACCGCGTTCTTAGATGTTTCATAAGTTCGTCAAACTAGTACAAATCTCATTGAGACACATATAAGCACTCATGTTGCATGAAACTTGGTTTAGAGTCCTAGAAACGCGTTGTTAGATGTTTCATAAGTTCGTCAAACTAGTACAAAGCCCATTGAGACACTTATAAGCACTCATGTTGTATGAAACTTGGTTTAGAGTCCTAGAAACAGCGTTGTTAGATGTTTCATAAGTTCGTCAAAACTAGTACAAAGCTCATTGAGACACTTATAAGCACTTATGTTGCATGAAACTTGGTTTAGAGTCCTAGAAACGCGTTGTTAGATGTTTCATAAGTTCGTCAAACTTGTACAAAGCCCATTGAGACACTTATAAGCACTCATGTTGTATGAAACTTGGTTTAGAGTCCTAGAAACGCGTTGTTAGATGTTTCATAAGTTCGTCAAACTAGTACAAAGCTCATTGAGACACTTATAAGCACTTATGTTGCATGAAACTTGGTTTAGAGTCCTAGAAACGCGTTGTTAGATGTTTCATAAGTTCGTAAAACTAGTACAAAGGTCATTGAGACACTTATAAGTACTCATGTTGCATGAAACTTGGCTTAGAGTCCTAGAAACCGCGTTGTTAGATGTTTCATAAGTTCGTCAAACCATTACAAAGCTCATTGAGACACTTATAAGCACTCATGTTGCATGAAACTTCGTTTAGAGTCCTAGAAACGCGTTGTTAGATGTTTCATAAGTTCGTCAAACTTGTACAAAGCCCATTGAGACACTTATAAGCACTCATGTTGTATGAAACTTGGTTTAGAGTCCTAGAAACCGCGTTGTTAGATGTTTCATAAGTTCGTCAATCTAGTACAAAGCTCATTGAGACACTTATAAGCACTTATGTTGCATGAAACTTGGTTTAGAGTCCTAGAAACGCGTTGTTAGATGTTTCATAAGTTCGTCAAACTTGTACAAAGCTCATTGAGACACATATAAGCACTCATGTTGCATGAAACTTGGTTTAGAGTTCTAGAAATGCGTCGTTAGATGTTTCATAAGTTTGTAAAACTTGTACAAGCTCATTGAGACACTTATAAGCACTCATGTTGTGTGAAACTTGGTTTAGAGTCCTAGAAACGCCTTGTTAAAAGTTTCATGAGTTCGTCAAAATAGTACAAACCTAATTGAGACACTTATAAGCATTCATGTTGCATGAAACTTGGTTTAGAATCCTAGAAACGCGTTGGTAGACGTTTCATAAATTCGTCAAACTTGTACAAAGCTCATTGAAACACTTATAAGTACTCATGTTGCATGAAACTTGGCTTAGAGTCCTAGAAACCGCGTTGTTAGATGTTTCATAAGTTCGTCAAACCATTACAAAGCTCATTGAGACACTTATAAGCACTCATGTTGCATGAAACTTCGTTTAGAGTCCTAGAAACGCGTTGTTAGATGTTTCATAAGTTCGTCAAACTTGTACAAAGCCCATTGAGACACTTATAAGCACTCATGTTGTATGAAACTTGGTTTAGAGTCCTAGAAACCGCGTTGTTAGATGTTTCATAAGTTCGTCAAACTAGTACAAAGCTCATTGAGACACTTATAAGCACTTATGTTGCATGAAACTTGGTTTAGAGTCCTAGAAACGCGTTGTTAGATGTTTCATAAGTTCGTCAAACTTGTACAAAGCCCATTGAGACACTTATAAGCACTCATGTTGTATGAAACTTGGTTTAGAGTCCTAGAAACGCGTTGTTAGATGTTTCATAAGTTCGTCAAACTAGTACAAAGCTCATTGAGACACTTATAAGCACTTATGTTGCATGAAACTTGGGTTAGAGTCCTAGAAACGCGTTGTTAGATGTTTCATAAGTTCGTAAAACTAGTACAAAGGTCATTGAGACACTTATAAGTACTCATGTTGCATGAAACTTGGCTTAGAGTCCTAGAAACCGCGTTGTTAGATGTTTCATAAGTTCGTCAAACCATTACAAAGCTCATTGAGACACTTATAAGCACTCATGTTGCATGAAACTTCGTTTAGAGTCCTAGAAACGCGTTGTTAGATGTTTCATAAGTTCGTCAAACTTGTACAAAGCCCATTGAGACACTTATAAGCACTCATGTTGTATGAAACTTGGTTTAGAGTCCTAGAAACCGCGTTGTTAGATGTTTCATAAGTTCGTCAAACTAGTACAAAGCTCATTGAGACACATATAAGCACTCATGTTGCATGAAACTTGGTTTAGAGTTCTAGAAATGCGTTGTTAGATGTTTCATAAGTTTGTAAAACTTGTACAAAGCTCATTGAGACACTTATAAGCACTCATATTGCATGAAACTTGGTTTAGAGTCCTAGAAACGCGTTGTTGGACGTTTTATAAGTTCGTAAAACTAGTACAAAGCTCATTGAGACACTTATAAGTACTCATGTTGCATGAAACTTGGTTTAGAGTCCTAGAAACCGCGTTGTTAGATGTTTCATAAGTTCGTCAAACTAGTACAAAGCCCATTGAGACACATATAAGCACTCATGTTGCATGAAAATTCGTTAGAGTCTTAGAAACCGCGTTCTTAGATGTTTCATAAGTTTGTCAAACTAGTACAAAGCTCATTGAGACACATATAAACACTCATGTTGCATGAAACCTTGTTTAGAGTCCAAGAAACGCCTTCTTAGATGTTTCATAAGTTCGTCAAACTAGTACAAAGCTCATTGAGACACTTATAAGCACTCATATTGCATGAAACTTGGTTTAGAGTCCTAGAAACGCGTTGTTGGACGTTTTATAAGTTCGTAAAACTAGTACAAAGCTCATTGAGACACTTATAAGTACTCATGTTGCATGAAACTTGGTTTAGAGTCCTAGAAAGCGCGTTGTTAGATGTTTCATAAGTTCGTCAAACTAGTACAAAGCCCATTGAGACACATATAAGCACTCATGTGTGCATGAAACTTGGTTTAGAGTCCTAGAAACGCGTTGTTAGATGTTTCATAAGTTCGTCAAACTAGTACAAAGCTCATTGAGACACTTATAAGCACTCATGTTGCATGAAACTTGGTTTAGAGTCCTAGAAACGCGTTGTTAGATGTTTCATAAGTTCGTCAAACTAGTACAAAGCTCATTGAGACACTTATAAGCACTCATATTGCATGAAACTTGGTTTAGAGTCCTAGAAACGCGTTGTTGGACGTTTTATAAGTTCGTAAAACTAGTACAAAGCTCATTGAGACACTTATAAGTACTCATGTTGCATGAAACTTGGTTTAGAGTCTTGGAAACCGCGTTGTTAGATGTTTCATAAGTTCGTCAAACTAGTACAAAGCTCATTGAGACACATATAAGCACTCATGTTGCATGAAACTTGGTTTATAGTCCTAGAAACGCGTTGTTAGATGTTTCATAAGTTCGTCAAACTAGTACAAAGCTCATTGAGACACTTATAAGCACTCATGTTGCATGAAACTTAGTTTAGAGTCCTAGAAACGCGTTGTTAGATGTTTCATAAGTTCGTCAAACTAGTACAAAGCTCATTGAGACACATATAAGCACTCATGTTGCATGAAACTTGGTTTAGAGTTCTAGAAATGCGTTGTTAGATGTTTCATAAGTTTGTAAAACTTGTACAAAGCTCATTGAGACACTTATAAGTACTCATGTTGCATGAAACTTGGTTTAGAGTCCTAGAAACCGTGTTGTTAGATGTTTCATAAGTTCGTCAAACTAGTACAAAGCTCATTGACTTATAAGTACTCATGTTGCATGAAATTTGGTTTAGAGTCCTAGAAACGCGTTGTTAGATGTTTCATAAGTTCGTCAAACTAGTACAAAGCTCATTGAGACACATATAAGCACTCATGTTGCATGAAACTTGGTTTAGAGTCCTAGAAACGCGTTGTTAGATGTTTCATAAGTTCGTCAAACTAGTACAAAGCTCATTGAGACACTTATAAGCACTCATATTGCATGAAACTTGGTTTAGAGTCCTAGAAACGCGTTGTTGGACGTTTTATAAGTTCGTAAAACTAGTACAAAGCTCATTGAGACACTTATAAGCACTCATGTTGAATGAAACTTGTTTTAGAGTCCTAGAAATGCGTTGTTTGATGTTTCATAAGTTCGTAAAACTTGTACAAAGCTCATTGAGACACTTATAAGTACTCATGTTGTATGAAACTTGGTTTAGAGTCCTAGAAACGCCTTGTTAAAAGTTTCATGAGTTCGTCAAAATAGTACAAACCTAATTGAGACACTTATAAGCATTCATGTTGCATGAAACTTGGTTTAGAATCCTAGAAACGCGTTGGTAGACGTTACATAAATTCGTCAAACTTGTACAAAGCTCATTGAGACACTTATAAGTACTCATGTTGCATGAAACTTGGCTTAGAGACCTAGAAACCGCGTTGTTAGATGTTTCATAAGTTCGTCAAACCATTACAAAGCTCATTGAGACACTTATAAGCACTCATGTTGCATGAAACTTCATTTAGAGTCCTAGAAACGCGTTGTTTAATGTTTCATAAGTTCGTCAAACTTGTACAAAGCCCATTGAGACACTTATAAGCACTCATGTTGTATGAAACTTGGTTTAGAGTCCTAGAAACCGCGTTGTTAGATGTTTCATAAGTTCGTCAAACTAGTACAAAGCTCATTGAGACACTTATAAGCACTTATGTTGCATGAAACTTGGTTTAGAGTCCTAGAAACGCGTTGTTAGATGTTTCATAAGTTCGTCAAACTTGTACAAAGCTCATTGAGACACTTATAAGCACTCATGTTGCATGAAACTTGGTTTAGAGTCCTAGAAACGCGTTGTTAGATGTTCCATAAGTTTGCCAAATTAGTACAAAGCTCATTGAGACAATTATAAGCAATCATGTTGTATGAAACTTGGTTTAGAGACCTAGAAACGCGTTGTTAGATGTTTCATAAGTTCGTAAAACTTGTACAAAGCTCATTGAGACACTTATAAGCACTCATGTTGAATTACACTTGGTTTAGACTCCTAGAAACGCGTTGTTAGATGTTTCATAAGTTCGTCAAACTAGTAAAAAGCTCATTGAGACACTTATAAGCACTCATGTTGCATGAAACTTGGTTTAGAGTCCTAGAAACGCGTTGTTAGATGTTTCATAAGTTTGTCAAACTAGTACAAAGCTCATTGAGACACTTATAAGCACTCATGTTGCATGAAACTTCGTTAGAGTCTTAGAAACCGCGTTCTTAGATGTTTCATAAGTTCGTCAAACTAGTACAAAGCTCATTGAGACACATATAAGCACTCATGTTGCATGAAACCTTGTTTAGATTCCTAGAAACGCCTTGTTAGATGTTTCATAAGTTCGTCAAACTAGTACAAAGCTCATTGAGACACTTATAAGCACTCATATTGCATGAAACTTGGTTTAGAGTTCTAGAAACGCGTTGTTGGACGTTTTATAAGTTCGTAAAACTAGTACAAAGCTCATTGAGACACTTATAAGTACTCATGTTGCATGAAACTTGGTTTAGAGTCCTAGAAACGCCTTGTTAAAAGTTTCATGAGTTCGTCAAAATAGTACAAACCTAATTGAGACACTTATAAGCATTCATGTTGCATGAAACTTGGTTTAGAATCCTAGAAACGCGTTGGTAGACGTTACATAAATTCGTCAAACTTGTACAAAGCTCATTGAGACACTTATAAGTACTCATGTTGCATGAAACTTGGCTTAGAGACCTAGAAACCGCGTTGTTAGATGTTTCATAAGTTCGTCAAACCATTACAAAGCTCATTGAGACACTTATAAGCACTCATGTTGCATGAAACTTCGTTTAGAGTCCTAGAAACGCGTTGTTTAATGTTTCATAAGTTCGTCAAACTTGTACAAAGCCCATTGAGACACTTATAAGCACTCATGTTGTATGAAACTTGGTTTAGAGTCCTAGAAACCGCGTTGTTAGATGTTTCATAAGTTCGTCAAACTAGTACAAAGCTCATTGAGACACATATAAGCACTTATGTTGCATGAAACTTGGTTTAGAGTCCTAGAAACGCGTTGTTAGTGTTGGAATTCGAGTATAAGGATGAGAGAATCATGAGCTTGTGAGGCTCGAAGAGTATTGGGAGAATCCGTGAGAGTTTGTGTGGAGAGTTTAGTGAGAGATTAAGAGATGATAATGTATAAAGAGAGTTTTGTATTAATGTAGAAGAGAGGATATACCTCCTTTTTATGTTTACAATATCGATTACAAAGCTTATATAGAGATGAGAATGGCATATAGCCGTTTAGAGATGAGGAAGAGAGTCTAACGGCTCTATTTGTTCAAATGTATCGGCCAAGTGTGGCCGATATGCTTCCCCCGATATGAGCCCGATCCGACCGTTGGGAGGACACCGTTTGAATATATCGGCCAAGTGTGGCCGATATACCTTACCGATATAGGTCTCGCCACTTTGTATCGGTCACCTTCTTGACCGATACCTTTGGTCGATACTCCACATCTTGTCATCTTCATATGTTTTGACATAATGCCCTTATGGGTTACCATTAGTCTCAACACTCCCCCTCAAGCTTAGCCTAATGAAATGGCTAAGATTGGACATCGCTTAGACAAACCTCATTAAAAACCCTTAAACGGGAAAACCACTTGGGATAAAACCGCGTTTAGGAAAAAGAGTGTAAGTCTTTGCAATAGGGGTCTTCTTAATCTTGGCCTTTATCTTCTTGACTTGGCCGAAACTCCCCCTTAAGATAGAACCGGTTTGATCTTCTTGACTTTGCCGCGTTCTTCAATGAGGGTTCTTTGGATACTTGATTTGGTCTTCACGGTTTGTTCTTCACAAACTTTGGTGTGAGACTTTGATTTGATTCCTTTCCACGGCTTTGTTCTTCACAAGCTTGGGTGTGGATTTTGACCGAACACTCATGGCTTCCTCCTTTCTTCTCTTGATTTTTCCTTGATGGCATTCTTCTTGTCATTCAAGCAACCGAGAATGATCACTTGGCTCTCACTTCTTTTAACCTTCAAAGGATTCAAGAAAGGTGTAAAGCTTAGTGAAAGGGTTAACTTGATACGCTTAGATAGAAATGCACATAAGAAGCTTAAGTCTAGATGCAACTAATAAACCAATGAGTAATTTTGTTATTTAAACCTAAGTTCTTTAACAAATTTCAAATGATTTTATTTAGGCCTAATAGACTAAACAACTTTTAACAAGGGCAATTATTAGATTCATCAAGAACTAAGCAAGATTATGTGATGCGGCTCTAGTTCTTATGAGAATACGGATCATAATAAAGAGAGAGTGTTAAGGGACAGCCTTTAGTTTGTAGAGGAATGACTTGTCCTTGTAGTCGCATCTAGGTTTGAGCTTTGGCTTCTTCTTGAAGTCTTGCTTTCTTCTTTGTGCGGTTGGAACAAGGATTTGTCGGAGTATTTTGGCTTATCTCTTGATAGATGCATAAGCCGAGTAACAAGATTAGGCCTTGCACTTTTGGTGAAGATGCTTTAGCCGCTTTGAGTGATTCTCCAAATTGATCATGAAGGAAGATATGTGATTTAACACTTTCTTTTCCCCCCCTTATGATCAAGATGGAGTAATCCCTTGATTGTTTGGTTCCTTTCTCGGCTTTGTTCTTCACAAGCTTGGTGAGAAAGGGTTCTCATCTTCTCTTTGGAAACCTTCCTTTGCACTTCTATTACCCTTTACCTCCTCTTTTATTTTCACATTTTCTAGTCACATAGCAATGCCTAGGGATTCTCATTGTTGATTCCTTGCTTGACTTTTAGAGATGATGATCCTACATCATCACAAAGATCAAAGGGAGTTTAATAACAATGGTAATCGGCAATGTTAGTGACATACTTGAAATACAAACCACTTAACTACTAGAACCAAGTACAAGGGAGGAAAAACAAGGAGAGCTTAAGCCTTAGATCAATAAATTCCCTAAGACATTTGACTAAGCTCGAGTATATATGTATCCTACCACAAGTTCAAGGTCTAGTTCTAGTTTCCATGGTTTGCACACAATTAATCCGAGAGGTTCAAAGCAAATAACAATTATAGACAATTATAGATAGTTAAGGTTTTAGAATTGGCCCTTTTTGGTTTGGTTCCTTGAGATGATGGTCATTGAGAAATTCTCTTGTTTGCTTCTTTACCTACACATAGATTCAAGTTAGCAACAAGGGACCATGGTCTTTTGTGCACAATGGCGGACCATGATCTTAAAACATAGATCATCACTCCATCTTCACCTTATATAGATGTTAATGTAGTGAATCATTTCCCCATGAGTCTAAAGATGGATTCATCATGACCCTTTAAAGTATCACCTTTCAAATGGTCATGGATCTCTTTATAGACTCATGTTAGCCGAGGTTATGAAGGATTCATCAAGCTCTCGGTGTTTTATTAACACTTATGGAGGCTTGGTTCTCTTCCCTCTAAGAGAGTTTTGGATACCATAGACCTTAAGAGCTTTATCACAAGCGGGTCTTGGTACCTTACCCTTTTGATTAAACCGAAGATCTTTTGGATTAACCAAGGTTTGAAATTCACTTAGCCTTTCACCAAGATTCAAACCACTTCACCAAACAAGGACTAGTGGTTTGGTCTTGGACAAAGACATAAGTGAACCTTGTATCCTAGATCTTAAATTTGGACCAAGAACATGCTTTTAAACCGAAACTTTCATGGTATTGGATTCATCATGGTTCTTTTAGAAGCCATGGTTCTCATCCATTAGTCTTGGGTTAGACAAGGACCTTAAAGAACAATACAACCAAAACTATCATGTAGCTAAACCTTGTTGATTTATGCTAACAATGATTGTGTTTTGATTGTCTTGTACTTACCAAGGAAATTGGATTCAACATGTCCTTTACTCACTAAGAGTTAGGCGGATCATGGTTCACTTTCCAAAGGTCTTGTTTGAAGCATAAAAGGAAAGAGTTTTGGATTCATCAAGTGGCTTTGGACTCCTAAGAGTGAGCACACAAGGTTCACAAACCCTTTTTGACTCGCAAGTTTCAAGTTTTGTTCTTGAATACTTGTTCATAGTCTAAACATGCCTAAGCAAAGTCCGATATGGATCTCAACATGGTTCCCTTTGGAGTCATAAGAGTGGGGAATCCATGGTTCTCATCCTCTTTGCTTTCGGCTTCTAAAAGTGCCTAAGCTTAGATGGCCTTGGATCTCAACATGGTTCCCTTTGGACTCATAAGAGTGGGGAATCCATGGTTCTCATCCTCTATGCTTTCGGCTTCCAAAACAACGCCTAAGCTTAGATGGTCTTGGATTCAACATGGTTCCCTTTGGACTCATAAGAGTGGGGAATCCATGGTTCTCATCCTCTATGCTTTTGGCTAAAAGAAACTATAGAGTGTTGGATTCAACGAGTTATTTGTTCTTAAAGGAGACAATAACAAGGTTCTCTAACTCTTTTAGCTCCCAAGTTTCAAGCTTTGATGCTTTGAATACTTGTTCATTGCTTATATGCCTAGGCTATTTGGATTCATCAATGTCCCTTTTGAACTCATAAGAGTGAGGGAACAATGATTCTCATCCACTAACTTTCGGCCTAACAAGGATCTTTAAGAACAACTCAACCAAAAACATCATGGAGCTAAATCCATTGATTTATGCTCACTATGATTCGGTTTTGATTGAATTGTTCTTGAAAGGAGCTTGGATTCAACATGTCTCTTTACTCATTAAGAGACAAAGAGATCATGGTTCACTTCCTAAGAGGAGAATTGATTCACCAAGATCTTAGTGCTCTAATCAAGCGGATCTTGGTCATTCCTCTTCTCCCCTAGATCCTTGTGTTTATAAGCAAATTAAAGAGAGGAGAATAGCGGAAGCGACTTACCTATGGGTCTCAAGAGCTTCGCTCTGATACCATGTTGGAATTCGAGTATAAGGATGAGAGAATCATGAGCTTGTGAGGCTCGAAGAGTATTGGGAGAATCCGTGAGAGTTTGTGTGGAGAGTTTAGTGAGAGATTAAGAGATGATAATGTATAAAGAGAGTTTTGTATTAATGTAGAAGAGAGGATATACCTCCTTTTTATGTTTACAATATCGATTACAAAGCTTATATAGAGATGAGAATGGCATATAGCCGTTTAGAGATGAGGAAGAGAGTCTAACGGCTCTATTTGTTCAAATGTATCGGCCAAGTGTGGCCGATATGCTTCCCCCGATATGAGCCCGATCCGACCGTTGGGAGGACACCGTTTGAATATATCGGCCAAGTGTGGCCGATATACCTTACCGATATAGGTCTCGCCACTTTGTATCGGTCACCTTCTTGACCGATACCTTTGGTCGATACTCCACATCTTGTCATCTTCATATGTTTTGACATAATGCCCTTATGGGTTACCATTAGTCTCAACAGTTAGATGTTTCATAAGTTCGTCAAACTTGTACAAAGCTCATTGAGACACTTATAAGCACTCATGTTGCATGAAACTTGGTTTAGAGTCCTAGAAACGCGTTGTTAGATGTTCCATAAGTTTGCCAAATTAGTACAAAGCTCATTGAGACAATTATAAGCAATCATGTTGTATGAAACTTGGTTTAGAGACCTAGAAACGCGTTGTTAGATGTTTCATAAGTTCGTA
The DNA here is from genome assembly GCA_963556525.1 of Cochlearia excelsa. Classification (NCBI taxonomy): domain Eukaryota; kingdom Viridiplantae; phylum Streptophyta; class Magnoliopsida; order Brassicales; family Brassicaceae; genus Cochlearia; species Cochlearia excelsa. Next base: position 27,119,848 of record OY748327.1, on the reverse strand, counting down.
AAACTTGTACAAAGCTCATTGAGACACTTATAAGCACTCATGTTGAATTACACTTGGTTTAGACTCCTAGAAACGCGTTGTTAGATGTTTCATAAGTTCGTCAAACTAGTAAAAAGCTCATTGAGACACTTATAAGCACTCATGTTGCATGAAACTTGGTTTAGAGTCCTAGAAACGCGTTGTTAGATGTTTCATAAGTTTGTCAAACTAGTACAAAGCTCATTGAGACACTTATAAGCACTCATGTTGCATGAAACTTCGTTAGAGTCTTAGAAACCGCGTTCTTAGATGTTTCATAAGTTCGTCAAACTAGTACAAAGCTCATTGAGACACATATAAGCACTCATGTTGCATGAAACCTTGTTTAGATTCCTAGAAACGCCTTGTTAGATGTTTCATAAGTTCGTCAAACTAGTACAAAGCTCATTGAGACACTTATAAGCACTCATATTGCATGAAACTTGGTTTAGAGTCCTAGAAACGCGTTGTTGGACGTTTTATAAGTTCGTAAAACTAGTACAAAGCTCATTGAGACACTTATAAGTACTCATGTTGCATGAAACTTGGTTTAGAGTCCTAGAAACCGCGTTGTTAGATGTTTCATAAGTTCGTCAAACTAGTACAAAGCCCATTGAGACACATATAAGCACTCATGTTGCATGAAACTTGGTTTAGAGTCCTAGAAACGCGTTGTTAGATGTTTCATAAGTTCGTCAAACTAGTACAAAGCTCATTGAGACACTTATAAGCACTCATGTTGCATGAAACTTGGTTTAGAGTCCTAGAAACGCGTTGTTAGATGTTTCATAAGTTCGTCAAACTAGTACAAAGCTCATTGAGACACTTATAAGCACTCATATTGCATGAAACTTGGTTTAGAGTCCTAGAAACGCGTTGTTGGACGTTTTATAAGTTCGTAAAACTAGTACAAAGCTCATTGAGACACTTATAAGTACTCATGTTGCATGAAACTTGGTTTAGAGTCTTGGAAACCGCGTTGTTAGATGTTTCATAAGTTCGTCAAACAAGTACAAAGCTCATTGAGACACATATAAGCACTCATGTTGCATGAAACTTGGTTTATAGTCCTAGAAACGCGTTGTTAGATGTTTCATAAGTTCGTCAAACTAGTACAAAGCTCATTGAGACACTTATAAGCACTCATGTTGCATGAAACTTAGTTTAGAGTCCTAGAAACGCGTTGTTAGATGTTTCATAAGTTCGTCAAACTAGTACAAAGCTCATTGAGACACATATAAGCACTCATGTTGCATGAAACTTGGTTTAGAGTTCTAGAAATGCGTTGTTAGATGTTTCATAAGTTTGTAAAACTTGTACAAAGCTCATTGAGACACTTATAAGTACTCATGTTGCATGAAACTTGGTTTAGAGTCCTAGAAACCGTGTTGTTAGATGTTTCATAAATTCGTCAAACTAGTACAAAGCTCATTGACTTATAAGTACTCATGTTGCATGAAATTTGGTTTAGAGTCCTAGAAACGCGTTGTTAGATGTTTCATAAGTTTGTCAAACTAGTACAAAGCTCATTGAGACACTTATAAGCACTCATGTTGCATGAAACTTCGTTAGAGTCTTAGAAACCGCGTTCTTAGATGTTTCATAAGTTCGTCAAACTAGTACAAAGCTCATTGAGACACATATAAGCACTCATGTTGCATGAAACTTGGTTTAGAGTCCTAGAAACGCGTTGTTAGATGTTTCATAAGTTCGTCAAACTAGTACAAAGCTCATTGAGACACTTATAAGCACTCATATTGCATGAAACTTGGTTTAGAGTCCTAGAAACGCGTTGTTGGACGTTTTATAAGTTCGTAAAACTAGTACAAAGCTCATTGAGACACTTATAAGCACTCATGTTGAATGAAACTTGTTTTAGAGTCCTAGAAATGCGTTGTTTGATGTTTCATAAGTTCGTAAAACTTGTACAAAGCTCATTGAGACACTTATAAGTACTCATGTTGTATGAAACTTGGTTTAGAGTCCTAGAAACGCCTTGTTAAAAGTTTCATGAGTTCGTCAAAATAGTACAAACCTAATTGAGACACTTATAAGCATTCATGTTGCATGAAACTTGGTTTAGAATCCTAGAAACGCGTTGGTAGACGTTACATAAATTCGTCAAACTTGTACAAAGCTCATTGAGACACTTATAAGTACTCATGTTGCATGAAACTTGGCTTAGAGACCTAGAAACCGCGTTGTTAGATGTTTCATAAGTTCGTCAAACCATTACAAAGCTCATTGAGACACTTATAAGCACTCATGTTGCATGAAACTTCGTTTAGAGTCCTAGAAACGCGTTGTTTAATGTTTCATAAGTTCGTCAAACTTGTACAAAGCCCATTGAGACACATATAAGCACTCATGTTGTATGAAACTTGGTTTAGAGTCCTAGAAACCGCGTTGTTAGATGTTTCATAAGTTCGTCAAACTAGTACAAAGCTCATTGAGACACTTATAAGCACTTATGTTGCATGAAACTTGGTTTAGAGTCCTAGAAACGCGTTGTTAGATGTTTCATAAGTTCGTCAAACTTGTACAAAGCTCATTGAGACACTTATAAGCACTCATGTTGCATGAAACTTGGTTTAGAGTCCTAGAAACGCGTTGTTAGATGTTCCATAAGTTTGCCAAATTAGTACAAAGCTCATTGAGACAATTATAAGCAATCATGTTGTATGAAACTTGGTTTAGAGACCTAGAAACGCGTTGTTAGATGTTTCATAAGTTCGTAAAACTTGTACAAAGCTCATTGAGACACTTATAAGCACTCATGTTGAATTACACTTGGTTTAGACTCCTAGAAACGCGTTGTTAGATGTTTCATAAGTTCGTCAAACTAGTAAAAAGCTCATTGAGACACTTATAAGCACTCATGTTGCATGAAACTTGGTTTAGAGTCCTAGAAACGTGTTGTTAGATGTTTCATAAGTTTGTCAAACTAGTACAAAGCTCATTGAGACACTTATAAGCACTCATGTTGCATGAAACTTCGTTAGAGTCTTAGAAACCGCGTTCTTAGATGTTTCATAAGTTCGTCAAACTAGTACAAAGCTCATTGAGACACATATAAGCACTCATGTTGCATGAAACCTTGTTTAGAGTCCTAGAAACGCCTTGTTAGATGTTTCATAAGTTCGTCAAACTAGTACAAAGCTCATTGAGACACTTATAAGCACTCATATTGCATGAAACTTGGTTTAGAGTTCTAGAAACGCGTTGTTGGACGTTTTATAAGTTCGTAAAACTAGTACAAAGCTCATTGAGACACTTATAAGTACTCATGTTGCATGAAACTTGGTTTAGAGTCCTAGAAACCGCGTTGTTAGATGTTTCATAAGTTCGTCAAACTAGTACAAAGCCCATTGAGACACATATAAGCACTCATGTTGCATGAAACTTGGTTTAGAGTCCTAGAAACGCGTTGTTAGATGTTTCATAAGTTCGTCAAACTAGTACAAAGCTCATTGAGACACTTATAAGCACTCATGTTGCATGAAACTTGGTTTAGAGTCCTAGAAACGCGTTGTTAGATGTTTCATAAGTTCGTCAAACTAGTACAAAGTTCATTGAGACACTTATAAGCACTCATATTGCATGAAACTTGGTTTAGAGTCTTAGAAACGCGTTGTTGGACGTTTTATAAGTTCGTAAAACTAGTACAAAGCTCATTGAGACACTTATAAGTACTCATGTTGCATGAAACTTGGTTTAGAGTCTTGGAAACCGCGTTGTTAGATGTTTCATAAGTTCGTCAAACTAGTACAAAGCTCATTGAGACACATATAAGCACTCATGTTGCATGAAACTTGGTTTATAGTCCTAGAAACGCGTTGTTAGATGTTTCATAAGTTCGTCAAACTAGTACAAAGCTCATTGAGACACTTATAAGCACTCATGTTGCATGAAACTTAGTTTAGAGTCCTAGAAACGCGTTGTTAGATGTTTCATAAGTTCGTCAAACTAGTACAAAGCTCATTGAGACACATATAAGCACTCATGTTGCATGAAACTTGGTTTAGAGTTCTAGAAATGCGTTGTTAGATGTTTCATAAGTTTGTAAAACTTGTACAAAGCTCATTGAGACACTTATAAGTACTCATGTTGCATGAAACTTGGTTTAGAGTCCTAGAAACCGTGTTGTTAGATGTTTCATAAGTTCGTCAAACTAGTACAAAGCTCATTGACTTATAAGTACTCATGTTGCATGAAATTTGGTTTAGAGTCCTAGAAACGCGTTGTTAGATGTTTCATAAGTTTGTCAAACTAGTACAAAGCTCATTGAGACACTTATAAGTACTCATGTTGCATGAAACTTGGTTTAGAGTCCTAGAAACCGTGTTGTTAGATGTTTCATAAGTTCGTCAAACTAGTACAAAGCTCATTGACTTATAAGTACTCATGTTGCATGAAACTTGGTTTAGAGTCCTAGAAACGCGTTGTTAGATGTTTCATAAGTTTGTCAAACTAGTACAAAGCTCATTGAGACACTTATAAGCACTCATGTTGCATGAAACTTCGTTAGAGTCTTAGAAACCGCGTTCTTAGATGTTTCATAAGTTCGTCAAACTAGTACAAAGCTCATTGAGACACATATAAGCACTCATGTTGCATGAAACCTTGTTTAGAGTCCTAGAAACGCCTTGTTAGATGTTTCATAAGTTCGTCAAACTAGTACAAAGCTCATTGAGACACTTATAAGCACTCATATTGCATGAAACTTGGTTTAGAGTCCTAGAAACGCGTTGTTGGACGTTTTATAAGTTCGTAAAACTAGTACAAAGCTCATTGAGACACTTATAAGTACTCATGTTGCATGAAACTTGGTTTAGAGTCCTAGAAACCGCGTTGTTAGATGTTTCATAAGTTCGTCAAACTAGTACAAAGCCCATTGAGACACATATAAGCACTCATGTTGCATGAAACTTGGTTTAGAGTCCTAGAAACGCGTTGTTAGATGTTTCATAAGTTCGTCAAACTAGTACAAAGCTCATTGAGACACTTATAAGCACTCATGTTGCATGAAACTTGGTTTAGAGTCCTAGAAACGCGTTGTTAGATGTTTCATAAGTTCGTCAAACTAGTACAAAGCTCATTGAGACACTTATAAGCACTCATATTGCATGAAACTTGGTTTAGAGTCCTAGAAACGCGTTGTTGGACGTTTTATAAGTTCGTAAAACTAGTACAAAGCTCATTGAGACACTTATAAGTACTCATGTTGCATGAAACTTGGTTTAGAGTCTTGGAAACCGCGTTGTTAGATGTTTCATAAGTTCGTCAAACTAGTACAAAGCTCATTGAGACACATATAAGCACTCATGTTGCATGTAACTTGGTTTATAGTCCTAGAAACGCGTTGTTAGATGTTTCATAAGTTCGTCAAACTAGTACAAAGCTCATTGAGACAATTATAAGCACTCATGTTGCATGAAACTTAGTTTAGAGTCCTAGAAACGCGTTGTTAGATGTTTCATAAGTTCGTCAAACTAGTACAAAGCTCATTGAGACACATATAAGCACTCATGTTGCATGAAACTTGGTTTAGAGTTCTAGAAATGCGTTGTTAGATGTTTCATAAGTTTGTAAAACTTGTACAAAGCTCATTGAGACACTTATAAGTACTCATGTTGCATGAAACTTGGTTTAGAGTCCTAGAAACCGTGTTGTTAGATGTTTCATAAGTTCGTCAAACTAGTACAAAGCTCATTGACTTATAAGTACTCATGTTGCATGAAATTTGGTTTAGAGTCCTAGAAACGCGTTGTTAGATGTTTCATAAGTTTGTCAAACTAGTACAAAGCTCATTGAGACACTTATAAGCACTCATGTTGCATGAAACTTCGTTAGAGTCTTAGAAACCGCGTTCTTAGATGTTTCATAAGTTCGTCAAACTAGTACAAAGCTCATTGAGACACATATAAGCACTCATGTTGCATGAAACTTGGTTTAGAGTCCTAGAAACGCGTTGTTAGATGTTTCATAAGTTCGTCAAACTAGTACAAAGCTCATTGAGACACTTATAAGCACTCATATTGCATGAAACTTGGTTTAGAGTCCTAGAAACGCGTTGTTGGACGTTTTATAAGTTCGTAAAACTAGTACAAAGCTCATTGAGACACTTATAAGCACTCATGTTGAATGAAACTTGTTTTAGAGTCCTAGAAATGCGTTGTTTGATGTTTCATAAGTTCGTAAAACTTGTACAAAGCTCATTGAGACACTTATAAGTACTCATGTTGTATGAAACTTGGTTTAGAGTCCTAGAAACGCCTTGTTAAAAGTTTCATGAGTTCGTCAAAATAGTACAAACCTAATTGAGACACTTATAAGCATTCATGTTGCATGAAACTTGGTTTAGAATCCTAGAAACGCGTTGGTAGACGTTACATAAATTCGTCAAACTTGTACAAAGCTCATTGAGACACTTATAAGTACTCATGTTGCATGAAACTTGGCTTAGAGACCTAGAAACCGCGTTGTTAGATGTTTCATAAGTTCGTCAAACCATTACAAAGCTCATTGAGACACTTATAAGCACTCATGTTGCATGAAACATCGTTTAGAGTCCTAGAAACGCGTTGTTTAATGTTTCATAAGTTCGTCAAACTTGTACAAAGCCCATTGAGACACTTATAAGCACTCATGTTGTATGAAACTTGGTTTAGAGTCCTAGAAACCGCGTTGTTAGATGTTTCATAAGTTCGTCAAACTAGTACAAAGCTCATTGAGACACTTATAAGCACTTATGTTGCATGAAACTTGGTTTAGAGTCCTAGAAACGCGTTGTTAGATGTTTCATAAGTTCGTCAAACTTGTACAAAGCTCATTGAGACACTTATAAGCACTCATGTTGCATGAAACTTGGTTTAGAGTCCTAGAAACGCGTTGTTAGATGTTCCATAAGTTTGCCAAATTAGTACAAAGCTCATTGAGACAATTATAAGCAATCATGTTGTATGAAACTTGGTTTAGAGACCTAGAAACGCGTTGTTAGATGTTTCATAAGTTCGTAAAACTTGTACAAAGCTCATTGAGACACTTATAAGCACTCATGTTGAATTACACTTGGTTTAGACTCCTAGAAACGCGTTGTTAGATGTTTCATAAGTTCGTCAAACTAGTAAAAAGCTCATTGAGACACTTATAAGAACTCATGTTGCATGAAACTTGGTTTAGAGTCCTAGAAACGCGTTGTTAGATGTTTCATAAGTTTGTCAAACTAGTACAAAGCTCATTGAGACACTTATAAGCACTCATGTTGCATGAAACTTCGTTAGAGTCTTAGAAACCGCGTTCTTAGATGTTTCATAAGTTCGTCAAACTAGTACAAAGCTCATTGAGACACATATAAGCACTCATGTTGCATGAAACCTTGTTTAGAGTCCTAGAAACGCCTTGTTAGATGTTTCATAAGTTCGTCAAACTAGTACAAAGCTCATTGAGACACTTATAAGCACTCATATTGCATGAAACTTGGTTTAGAGTCCTAGAAACGCGTTGTTGGACGTTTTATAAGTTCGTAAAACTAGTACAAAGCTCATTGAGACACTTATAAGTACTCATGTTGCATGAAACTTGGTTTAGAGTCCTAGAAACCGCGTTGTTAGATGTTTCATAAGTTCGTCAAACTAGTACAAAGCCCATTGAGACACATATAAGCACTCATGTTGCATGAAACTTGGTTTAGAGTCCTAGAAACGCGTTGTTAGATGTTTCATAAGTTCGTCAAACTAGTACAAAGCTCATTGAGACACTTATAAGCACTCATGTTGCATGAAACTTGGTTTAGAGTCCTAGAAACGCGTTGTTAGATGTTTCATAAGTTCGTCAAACTAGTACAAAGCTCATTGAGACACTTATAAGCACTCATATTGCATGAAACTTGGTTTAGAGTCTTAGAAACGCGTTGTTGGACGTTTTATAAGTTCGTAAAACTAGTACAAAGCTCATTGAGACACTTATAAGTACTCATGTTGCATGAAACTTGGTTTAGAGTCTTGGAAACCGCGTTGTTAGATGTTTCATAAGTTCGTCAAACTAGTACAAAGCTCATTGAGACACATATAAGCACTCATGTTGCATGAAACTTGGTTTATAGTCCTAGAAACGCGTTGTTAGATGTTTCATAAGTTCGTCAAACTAGTACAAAGCTCATTGAGACACTTATAAGCACTCATGTTGCATGAAACTTAGTTTAGAGTCCTAGAAACGCGTTGTTAGATGTTTCATAAGTTCGTCAAACTAGTACAAAGCTCATTGAGACACATATAAGCACTCATGTTGCATGAAACTTGGTTTAGAGTTCTAGAAATGCGTTGTTAGATGTTTCATAAGTTTGTAAAACTTGTACAAAGCTCATTGAGACACTTATAAGTACTCATGTTGCATGAAACTTGGTTTAGAGTCCTAGAAACCGTGTTGTTAGATGTTTCATAAGTTCGTCAAACTAGTACAAAGCTCATTGACTTATAAGTACTCATGTTGCATGAAATTTGGTTTAGAGTCCTAGAAACGCGTTGTTAGATGTTTCATAAGTTTGTCAAACTAGTACAAAGCTCATTGAGACACTTATAAGCACTCATGTTGCATGAAACTTCGTTAGAGTCTTAGAAACCGCGTTCTTAGATGTTTCATAAGTTCGTCAAACTAGTACAAAGCTCATTGAGACACATATAAGCACTCATGTTGCATGAAACTTGGTTTAGAGTCCTAGAAACGCGTTGTTAGATGTTTCATAAGTTCGTCAAACAAGTACAAAGCTCATTGAGACACTTATAAGCACTCATATTGCATGAAACTTGGTTTAGAGTCCTAGAAACGCGTTGTTGGACATTTTATAAGTTCGTAAAACTAGTACAAAGCTCATTGAGACACTTATAAGCACTCATGTTGAATGAAACTTGTTTTAGAGTCCTAGAAATGCGTTGTTTGATGTTTCATAAGTTCGTAAAACTTGTACAAAGCTCATTGAGACACTTATAAGTACTCATTTTGCATGAAACTTGGTTTAGAGTCCTAGAAACGCCTTGTTAAAAGTTTCATGAGTTCGTCAAAATAGTACAAACCTAATTGAGACACTTATAAGCATTCATGTTGCATGAAACTTGGTTTAGAATCCTAGAAAAGCGTTGGTAGACGTTACATAAATTCGTCAAACTTGTACAAAGCTCATTGAGACACTTATAAGTACTCATGTTGCATGAAACTTGGCTTAGAGACCTAGAAACCGCGTTGTTAGATGTTTCATAAGTTCGTCAAACCATTACATAGCTCATTGAGACACTTATAAGCACTCATGTTGCATGAAACTTCGTTTAGAGTCCTAGAAACGCGTTGTTTAATGTTTCATAAGTTCGTCAAACTTGTACAAAGCCCATTGAGACACTTATAAGCACTCATGTTGTATGAAACTTGGTTTAGAGTCCTAGAAACCGTGTTGTTAGATGTTTCATAAGTTCGTCAAACTAGTACAAAGCTCATTGAGACACTTATAAGCACTTATGTTGCATGAAACTTGGTTTAGAGTCCTAGAAACGCGTTGTTAGATGTTTCATAAGTTCGTCAAACTTGTACAAAGCTCATTGAGACACTTATAAGCACTCATGTTGCATGAAACTTGGTTTAGAGTCCTAGAAACGCGTTGTTAGATGTTCCATAAGTTTGCCAAATTAGTACAAAGCTCATTGAGACAATTATAAGCAATCATGTTGTATGAAACTTGGTTTAGAGACCTAGAAACGCGTTGTTAGATGTTTCATAAGTTCGTAAAACTTGTACAAAGCTCATTGAGACACTTATAAGCACTCATGTTGAATTACACTTGGTTTAGACTCCTAGAAACGCGTTGTTAGATGTTTCATAAGTTCGTCAAACTAGTAAAAATCTCATTGAGACACTTATAAGCACTCATGTTGCATGAAACTTGGTTTAGAGTCCTAGAAACACGTTGTTAGATGTTTCATAAGTTTGTCAAACTAGTACAAAGCTCATTGAGACACTTATAAGCACTCATGTTGCATGAAACTTCGTTAGAGTCTTAGAAACCGCGTTCTTAGATGTTTCATAAGTTCGTCAAACTAGTACAAAGCTCATTGAGACACATATAAGCACTCATGTTGCATGAAACCTTGTTTAGAGTCCTAGAAACGCCTTGTTAGATGTTTCATAAGTTCGTCAAACTAGTACAAAGCTCATTGAGACACTTATAAGCACTCATATTGCATGAAACTTGGTTTAGAGTCCTAGAAACGCGTTGTTGGACGTTTTATAAGTTCGTAAAACTAGTACAAAGCTCATTGAGACACTTATAAGTATTCATGTTGCATGAAACTTGGTTTAGAGTCCTAGAAACCGCGTTGTTAAACGTTTCATAAGTTTGTCAAACTAGTACAAAGTCCATTGAGACACATATAAGCACTCATGTTGCATGAAACTTGGTTTAGAGTCCTAGAAACGCGTTGTTAGATGTTTCATAAGTTCGTCAAACTAGTACAAAGCTCATTGAGACACTTATAAGCACTCATGTTGCATGAAACTTGGTTTAGAGTCCTAGAAATGCGTTGTTAGATGTTTCATAAGTTCGTCAAACTAGTACAAAGCTCATTGAGACACTTATAAGCACTCATATTGCATGAAACTTGGTTTAGAGTCCTAGAAACGCGTTGTTGGACGTTTTATAAGTTCGTAAAACTAGTACAAATCTCATTGAGACACTTATAAGTACGCATGTTGCATGAAACTTGGTTTAGAGTCCTAGAAACCGCGTTGTTAGATGTTTCATAAGTTCGTCAAACTAGTACAAAGCTCATTGAGACACATATAAGCACTCATGTTGCATGAAACTTGGTTTAGAGTCCTAGAAACGCGTTGTTAGATGTTTCATAAGTTCGTCAAACTAGTACAAAGCTCATTGAGACACTTATAAGCACTCATGTTGCATGAAACTTAGTTTAGAGTCCTAGAAACGCGTTGTTAGATGTTTCATAAGTTCGTCAAACTAGTACAAAGCTCATTGAGACACATATAAGCACTCATGTTGCATGAAACTTGGTTTAGAGTTCTAGAAATGCGTTGTTAGATGTTTCATAAGTTCGTAAAACTTGTACAAAGTTCATTGAGACACTTATAAGTAATCATGTTGCATGAAACTTGGTTTGGAGTCCTAGAAACCGTGTTGTTAGATGTTTCATAAGTTCGTCAAACTAGTACAAAGCTCATTGACTTATAAGTACTCATGTTGCATGAAACTTGGTTTAGAGTCCTAGAAACGCGTTGATAGATGTTTCATAAGTTTGTCAAACTAGTACAAAGCTCATTGAGACACTTATAAGCACTCATGTTGCATGAAACTTCGTTAGAGTCTTAGAAACCGCGTTCTTAGATGTTTCATAAGTTCGTCAAACTAGTACAAAGCTCATTGAGACACATATAAGCACTCATGTTGCATGAAACTTGGTTTAGAGTCCTAGAAACGCGTTGTTAGATGTTTCATAAGTTCGTCAAAGCTCATTGAGACACTTATAAGCACTCATGTTGAATGAAACTTGATTTAGAGTCCAAGAAACGCGTTGTTGGACGTTTTATAAGTTCGTAAAACTAGTACAAAGCTCATTGAGACACTTATAAGCACTCATGTTGAATGAAACTTGTTTTAGAGTCCTAGAAATGCGTTGTTTGATGTTTCATAAGTTCGTAAAACTTGTACAAAGCTCATTGAGACACTTATAAGCACTCATGTTGTATGAAACTTGGTTTAGAGTCCTAGAAACGCCTTGTTAAAAGTTTCATGAGTTCGTCAAAATAGTACAAACCTAATTGAGACACTTATAAGCATTCATGTTGCATGAAACTTGGTTTAGAGTCCTAGAAATGCATTGTTAGATGTTTCATAAGTTTGTCAAACTTGTACAAAGCTCATTGAGACACTTATAAGTACTCATGTTGCATGAAACTTGGCTTAGAGTCCTAGAAACCGCGTTGTTAGATGTTTCATAAGTTCGTCAAACCATTACAAAGCTCATTGAGACACTTATAAGCATTCATGTTGCATGAAACTTCGTTTAGAGTCCTAGAAACGCGTTGTTAGTTTCATAATGTTTCATAAGTTCGTCAAACTTGTACAAAGCCCATTGAGACACTTATAAGCACTCATGTTGTATGAAACTTGGTTTAGAGTCCTAGAAACCGCGTTGTTTCATTAGATGTTTCATAAGTTCGTCAAACTAGTACAAAGCTCATTGAGACACTTATAAGCACTCATGTTGCATGAAACTTGGTTTAGAGTCCTAGAAACCGCTTTGTTAGAGGTTTCATAAGTTCGTCAAACTTGTACAAAGCTCATTGAGAGACTTATAAGCACTAATGTTGCATAAAACTTGGTTTAGAGTCCAAGAAACGCGTTGTTAGATGTTTCATAAGTTCGTCAAACTTCTACAAAGCTCATTGAGACACTTATAAGCACTCATGTTGCATGAAACTTGGTTTAGAGTCCTAGAAACGCGTTGTTAGATGTTTCATTAGTTTGTCAAACTTGTACAAAGCTCATTGAGACACATATAAGCACTCATGTTGCATGAAACCTTGTTTAGAGTCCTAGAAACGCCTTGTTAGATGTTTCATAAGTTCGTCAAACTAGTACAAAGCTCATTGAGACACTTATAAGCACTCATATTGCATGAAACTTGGTTTAGAGTCCTAGAAACGCGTTGTTGGACGTTTTATAAGTTCGTAAAACTAGTACAAAGCTCATTGAGACACTTATAAGTACTCATGTTGCATGAAACTTGGTTTAGAGTCCTCGAAACCGCGTTGTTAGATGTTTCATAAGTTCGTCAAACTAGTAATAAGCTCATTGAGACACATATAAGCACTCATGTTGCATGAAACTTGGTTTAGAGTCCTAGAAACGCGTTGTTAGATGTTTCATAATTTCGTCAAACTAGTACAAAGCTCATTGAGACACTTATAAGCACTCATGTTGCATGAAACTTGGTTTAGAGTCCTAGAAACGTATTGTTAGATGTTTCATAAGTTCGTCAAACTAGTACAAAGCTCATTGAGACACTTTTAAGCACTCATATTGCATGAAACTTGGTTTAGAGTCCTAGAAACGCGTTGTTGGACGTTTTATAAGTTCGTAAAACTAGTACAAAGCTCATTGAGACACTTATAAGTACTCATGTTGCATGAAACTTGGCTTAGAGACCTAGAAACCGCGTTGTTAGATGTTTCATAAGTTCGTCAAACCATTACATAGCTCATTGAGACACTTATAAGCACTCATGTTGCATGAAACTTCGTTTAGAGTCCTAGAAACGCGTTGTTTAATGTTTCATAAGTTCGTCAAACTTGTACAAAGCCCATTGAGACACTTATAAGCACTCATGTTGTATGAAACTTGGTTTAGAGTCCTAGAAACCGTGTTGTTAGATGTTTCATAAGTTCGTCAAACTAGTACAAAGCTCATTGAGACACTTATAAGCACTTATGTTGCATGAAACTTGGTTTAGAGTCCTAGAAACGCGTTGTTAGATGTTTCATAAGTTCGTCAAACTTGTACAAAGCTCATTGAGACACTTATAAGCACTCATGTTGCATGAAACTTGGTTTAGAGTCCTAGAAACGCGTTGTTAGATGTTCCATAAGTTTGCCAAATTAGTACAAAGCTCATTGAGACAATTATAAGCAATCATGTTGTATGAAACTTGGTTTAGAGACCTAGAAACGCGTTGTTAGATGTTTCATAAGTTCGTAAAACTTGTACAAAGCTCATTGAGACACTTATAAGCACTCATGTTGAATTACACTTGGTTTAGACTCCTAGAAACGCGTTGTTAGATGTTTCATAAGTTCGTCAAACTAGTAAAAATATCATTGAGACACTTATAAGCACTCATGTTGCATGAAACTTGGTTTAGAGTCCTAGAAACGCGTTGTTAGATGTTTCATAAGTTTGTCAAACTAGTACAAAGCTCATTGAGACACTTATAAGCACTCATGTTGCATGAAACTTCGTTAGAGTCTTAGAAACCGCGTTCTTAGATGTTTCATAAGTTCGTCAAACTAGTACAAAGCTCATTGAGACACATATAAGCACTCATGTTGCATGAAACCTTGTTTAGAGTCCTAGAAACGCCTTGTTAGATGTTTCATAAGTTCGTCAAACTAGTACAAAGCTCATTGAGACACTTATAAGCACTCATATTGCATGAAACTTGGTTTAGAGTCCTAGAAACGCGTTGTTGGACGTTTTATAAGTTCGTAAAACTAGTACAAAGCTCATTGAGACACTTATAAGTATTCATGTTGCATGAAACTTGGTTTAGAGTCCTAGAAACCGCGTTGTTAAACGTTTCATAAGTTTGTCAAACTAGTACAAAGTCCATTGAGACACATATAAGCACTCATGTTGCATGAAACTTGGTTTAGAGTCCTAGAAACGCGTTGTTAGATGTTTCATAAGTTCGTCAAACTAGTACAAAGCTCATTGAGACACTTATAAGCACTCATGTTGCATGAAACTTGGTTTAGAGTCCTAGAAATGCGTTGTTAGATGTTTCATAAGTTCGTCAAACTAGTACAAAGCTCATTGAGACACTTATAAGCACTCATATTGCATGAAACTTGGTTTAGAGTCCTAGAAACGCGTTGTTGGACGTTTTATAAGTTCGTAAAACTAGTACAAATCTCATTGAGACACTTATAAGTACTCATGTTGCATGAAACTTGGTTAAGAGTCCTAGAAACCGCGTTGTTAGATGTTTCATAAGTTCGTCAAACTAGTACAAAGCTCATTGAGACACATATAAGCACTCATGTTGCATGAAACTTGGTTTAGAGTCCTAGAAACGCGTTGTTAGATGTTTCATAAGTTCGTCAAACTAGTACAAAGCTCATTGAGACACTTATAACCACTCATGTTGCATGAAACTTAGTTTAGAGTCCTAGAAACGCGTTGTTAGATGTTTCATAAGTTCGTCAAACTAGTACAAAGCTCATTGAGACACATATAAGCACTCATGTTGCATGAAACATGGTTTAGAGTTCTAGAAATGCGTTGTTAGATGTTTCATAAGTTCGTAAAACTAGTACAAAGCTCATTGAGACACTTATAAGTAATCATGTTGCATGAAACTTGGTTTGGAGTCCTAGAAACCGTGTTGTTAGATGTTTCATAAGTTCGTCAAACTAGTACAAAGCTCATTGACTTATAAGTACTCATGTTGCATGAAACTTGGTTTAGAGTCCTAGAAACGCGTTGATAGATGTTTCATAAGTTTGTCAAACTAGTACAAAGCTCATTGAGACACTTATAAGCACTCATGTTGCATGAAACTTCGTTAGAGTCTTAGAAACCGCGTTCTTAGATGTTTCATAAGTTCGTCAAACTAGTACAAAGCTCATTGAGACACATATATGTTGGAATTCGAAGAATACGGAGAGCTTGTGAAGCTCGGAGTGGATGAGGAAGATTCACCGAGAGATTGAGAGTATCGGATCTTGAGTGTTCTTGAGAGAATAGATGTGTATAGAGAGTATTGTGGGAAGTTTAGGTGTATTAGAGAGAATAAGAACAAGTAATTAGTATTTGGAAGAGAGGATAAAACCTCCTTAATGTTTACAATAGAGCTTGCACAGCTTATATAGAGATTACAATGGCATATAGCCGTTTAGAGATAAGAGAGAGTGTGTAACGGCTATATTTGTTCAAATGTATCGGCCAAGTGTGGCCGATATGATCTGACCGATATGAGCCGGATCCGACCGTTGGGAGAACGCAGTTTGAATGTATCGGCCAAGTGTGGCCGATATACTTGACCGATACAAGTCTTTCTCTTAGCCATATCGACTTCATCTTGTATCGGTTACTCTAGACCGGTACACCTTACCGATATAGGTCTCGCCACTTTGTATCGGTCACATTCTTGACCGATACCTTTGGTCGATACTCCACATCTTGTCATCTTCATATGTTTTGACATAATGCCCTTATGGGTTACCATTAGTCTCAACACTCCCCCTCAAGCTTAGCCTAATGAAATGGCTAAGATTGGAAATCGCTTAGACAAACCTCATTAAAACCCTTAGTAAGCAAAACCACTTGGGATAAAAGCATTACTAAGGGGAAAAAGAGTGTAAGTCTTTGCAATAGGGGTCTTCTTAATCTTGGCCTTTATCTTCTTGACTTGGCCGAAACTCCCCCTTAAGATAGAACCGGTTTGATCTTCTTGACTTTGCCGTGTTCTTCAATGAGGGTTCTTTGGATACTTGATTTGGTCTTCACGGTTTGTTCTTCACAAACTTTGGTGTGAGACTTTGATTTGATTCCTTTCCACGGCTTTGTTCTTCACAAGCTTGGGTGTGGATTTTGACCGAACACTCATGGCTTCCTCCTTTCTTCTCTTGATTTCTCCTTGATGGCATTCTTCTTGTCATTCAAGCAACCGAGAATGATCACTTGGCTCTCACTTCTTTTAACCAAGAACTAAGCAAGATTATGTGATGCGGCTCTAGTTCTTATGAGAATACGGATCATAATAAAGAGAGAGTGTTAAGGGACAGCCTTTTGTTCGTAGTGGTATGATAGATTGATGATCTCTTGTAGTTGCACTTTGATTGAGCTCTTTGACTTCTTCATGAGGTCTTATGGCTTCGTCCTTTGTGCAATTGGAACACGGTTGATGAAGTGCTTCGGCTTAGCTCCTTGTGGATACTTTGGCCGAGACTTTATGGGAGATTGGTTTGGTCTTTGCTCCTTTGAAAAGAGCTTGACCAAATGAATGTGATGGTGACTTAACTCGGCTTTACTCCTTGATAGATGTTTGGCCGAGTATAGATGGTGGATGGAGTGGTTCATTCTTGTCATTGCTAGAGACATAGCCGAGCCACACAATAATGATGATGATGATGGTCTTGCTTCTTGTAGAGGTTTGGCCGAATGATTGATGAGAGCTCTTTACATCTTGGGACACTTTAGCATTCTCCAACTGTATTTAGCCAAAAAATGGTTCTTCTTTGCTCCAAAGTGACTTTGGCCTTGTATCTTGTTGGTACTTAAGCCGGGATGGATTTGTTGATTGTGGAGGCTTCGTCCTTCTTGGTACTTTAGCCGAGAGTGAGAGCTTTGTATTGACTTCGTCCTTCTTGGTACTTTAGTCAATACTTAGCCGGATTGGTGGTAGTGGCGGCTTAGTCCTTCTTGATACTTTGGCCGGGTTTGTTGGTGGTTGAATGGAGGTCTTTGACTTGCTAGATCTTGACCAAGGGATGATGATAAGATGGATCGGCCTTTTTCCTTTTGCTAGTAGGCTTTAGACCGATAATGAATTGGTTTGGCGCCTTGAAAGATGCTTTAACCGGAGAATGATGAAATGATAATGGTGGATTGGCTTCCATTTGATCATGATGAGATGTGTGATGATCACTTCTTCTCCCCCTTCATGATTAAGATGGAAGTCTATGAACTCTCCTCCTTTCTCGGCTTTGTTCTTCACAAGCTTGGTGAGAAAGGGTTCTCATCTTCTCTTTGGAAACCTTCCTTTGGCCTTCTATTCTTCTTTTACACCTCTTAGTTACCTCTTCATGCTTAGGGTTTTCTCATTGAGAATCTATTTTAGTCTTTAGAGATGGTGATCCTACACCATAACAAATACAAAATTGACATCAATCTCATGATAGCCGGCATGTAATTAGTAACATAATCAGATTTGCAAATTACTTAACAACAATCACAAGCATAATGCAAGAAGACAAAGGAGGGTTTAAGACTTAGTTCAATATATTCCCTAAGACATTTAGCTAAACCCGAGTATGGTATTGCATCTTAACACAAGTCAAGTTCAAGTTTTCATAATTTGCAAATTCTATATCCATTAAGCAATCAAGGCTAATAATTCAATGAAGCTCTAATGATCACTTAAGCAAGTATCTATCAATGCAATTATAGAGAGTAAAGATTGGCCCTTTTTCGGTTTGGTTTAGAATTGGCCCTTTTTCGGTTTGGTTCCTTGAGTTGATGGTCATGTGGGATCGTCATTCTACTCATAGAGCGCCCATTAAGGCTAGTCTATGTTGAGTTTGTGACTTTCCCTTATGAATTGCTCTTACATGTTTATCCATTTGTTAGTACCTACAAAAGGTTTTCATGGTTTAGCAACAAGAGTCTTTCTATGGCGCCTTGCCATAGTGACTTTAAGAGAGAATCATGGTCTTTAAAGCTTAAACTAGACCATGATCAAAAACAAACCGAGGATCATTGTGACTTTTGAAACGCTTATATAGCAAGTCACTTCTCTCGGATCATTGACTTAAGTGCACAAAAGGCGGTCAATGATCTTATTATCTAGATCATCATGCCAAACTTATCCTAATTTGGATCTACAAGAGTCATGTTCATGAATCATTTCTCCATATCACCAATGATATGTTAACCGAGGGTTATTGGATTCAACAATATCATGAGTGCTTAAACACCCAATGATTCTTGGCTCTCTACCCTCTAAGACAAAAGAGTTTGGATTCAACAAGATCTTAAATGCTTATTCACAAGCGGATCTTGGTTCACCACTCATTGTTTAAGAAAACCGAGACCTTATAGCTAAACCAAGGACTTATGAAAGTCTTGTATCTATGATCTCTTTGAAGACACTAAGTATCTAATCATTTAGACCCATTAAGAGCCGATGATTAGTACTTTGTATAGATGAATTCATTAAAGAGATGTCCATGAAAACTACCAATCCATAAGAATGTAGTAAGACATTTATTAGGATGAACTCAAGAAGGACTCGGATTTGATAATGGGATGTAAGAGAGATAAAGGATATAGAGTTATTAGCCGAACCCTTAGTGATCTAAAGATCCTTGGATTCAATGTCTCTAAGGAGATCATTCACTAGTTATCTAATGAGACAACTACTAACACCTTTATTTCTCTTTTGTGAATCACAAACCACCATTATCTTATCTTTCATTATCCAAGAGAATTTTTGAAATTCGGCCAAGAACATGTATTGACTTGGAGATTGTAATCTCTTCATTGTCAAAGCTTTTAAACATGAAAAACAACAAATACATGCTCATATATGTAAATAAAGGAAGAGAATTGGATTCAACAACTCAATCAAGCTTATGAAAGCTAGTTGAGCAAGGTTCACTCTCTTTTAGGCTTCTAAGCAACAAGTTTTGAACAATTTATTCATTCATTGTCTTGTTGTCTTGATCATAGCCGAAGATAAAGGAAGGGTCTTGGGATTCATCAAGTTGTTTTGCCTTATAAGAACAACAACAAGGTTCACTTACCCTTTTAGCTCTCAAGATTCAAGCTTTGAGCTTTGATATCTTGGTCCTTGCCTAATGCCTAAGTTAAATGATACTTGGATTCATCATGGTCCCTTTATACTCATAAGAGTGAGGAATCCATGGTTCTCTATCTATAACTTTCGGCCATCCATAGACTTTTAAAGAGACAACATAATCATAACCATAAGATTATCATGAGATTAGATCTATAAAGATCCAATCTTTATGAAAAAGGTTTGATTCATGTGTTCTTGAGAAGGATTTGGATTCATCAAGTTCTCTTTATCCCACAAGAGTAAAGAGAAACAAGGTTCACTTCCTAAAGGTTTAAGATTGAATCAAGACCTTAAGTGCTTATTCACAAGCCGATCTTGTTCCTCTTACCTTTGAAATCTATGGATCTAAACAAGACATAAAAGCATAGATCTTATGAAGGACTGCGGATTCAACACGTTCACCATACTCATAAGAGTGGATTCAATCCGTGGTTCACTTCCTTTCAAGAGATTAAACAAGGTTTCAACAAGATTTTACCCATAAAAAAAGGCAAATCTTGGTTCTCTTAACCTCCTAGATCTATTTCAAACTAATCTATGCGGAAATAAACTAAGGAGAGGAGCATAAATGCTCTGATACCATATTAGAAGATATTGGGCCTAACTCACACCCAAAAGCTAGCTCAAGAGTGGAGGATTGCCTCACACTTATATACTAAGCAAAGGATCCACCAACTTCCAATGTGGGACAATTTAACTCTAATACACCCCCCTCACGCTCAGGATGGGACATCTGAAGCGTGAAGTTTGTGGGACTGGACATCCACGGGTGCCCCCACAATTGAATAGTTTGAACCTGCTCTGATACCATGTTGGAATTCGAAGAATACGGAGAGCTTGTGAAGCTCGGAGTGGATGAGGAAGATTCACCGAGAGATTGAGAGTATCGGATCTTGAGTGTTCTTGAGAGAATAGATGTGTATAGAGAGTATTGTGGGAAGTTTAGGTGTATTAGAGAGAATAAGAACAAGTAATTAGTATTTGGAAGAGAGGATAAAACCTCCTTAATGTTTACAATAGAGCTTGCACAGCTTATATAGAGATTACAATGGCATATAGCCGTTTAGAGATAAGAGAGAGTGTGTAACGGCTATATTTGTTCAAATGTATCGGCCAAGTGTGGCCGATATGATCTGACCGATATGAGCCGGATCCGACCGTTGGGAGAACGCAGTTTGAATGTATCGGCCAAGTGTGGCCGATATACTTGACCGATACAAGTCTTTCTCTTAGCCATATCGACTTCATCTTGTATCGGTTACTCTAGACCGGTACACCTTACCGATATAGGTCTCGCCACTTTGTATCGGTCACATTCTTGACCGATACCTTTGGTCGATACTCCACATCTTGTCATCTTCATATGTTTTGACATAATGCCCTTATGGGTTACCATTAGTCTCAACAATATAAGCACTCATGTTGCATGAAACTTGGTTTAGAGTCCTAGAAACGCGTTGTTAGATGTTTCATAAGTTCGTCAAAGCTCATTGAGACACTTATAAGCACTCATGTTGAATGAAACTTGATTTAGAGTCCAAGAAACGCGTTGTTGGACGTTTTATAAGTTCGTAAAACTAGTACAAAGCTCATTGAGACACTTATAAGCACTCATGTTGAATGAAACTTGTTTTAGAGTCCTAGAAATGCGTTGTTTGATGTTTCATAAGTTCGTAAAACTTGTACAAAGCTCATTGAGACACTTATAAGCACTCATGTTGTATGAAACTTGGTTTAGAGTCCTAGAAACGCCTTGTTAAAAGTTTCATGAGTTCGTCAAAATAGTACAAACCTAATTGAGACACTTATAAGCATTCATGTTGCATGAAACTTGGTTTAGAGTCCTAGAAATGCATTGTTAGATGTTTCATAAGTTTGTCAAACTTGTACAAAGCTCATTGAGACACTTATAAGTACTCATGTTGCATGAAACTTGGCTTAGAGTCCTAGAAACCGCGTTGTTAGATGTTTCATAAGTTCGTCAAACCATTACAAAGCTCATTGAGACACTTATAAGCATTCATGTTGCATGAAACTTCGTTTAGAGTCCTAGAAACGCGTTGTTAGATGTTTCATAAGTTCGTCAAACTTGTACAAAGCCCATTGAGACACTTATAAGCACTCATGTTGTATGAAACTTGGTTTAGAGTCCTAGAAACCGCGTTGTTAGATGTTTCATAAGTTCGTCAAACTAGTACAAAGCTCATTGAGACACTTATAAGCACTCATGTTGCATGAAACTTGGTTTAGAGTCCTAGAAACCGCTTTGTTAGAGGTTTCATAAGTTCGTCAAACTTGTACAAAGCTCATTGAGAGACTTATAAGCACTAATGTTGCATAAAACTTGGTTTAGAGTCCAAGAAACGCGTTGTTAGATGTTTCATAAGTTCGTCAAACTTCTACAAAGCTCATTGAGACACTTATAAGCACTCATGTTGCATGAAACTTGGTTTAGAGTCCTAGAAACGCGTTGTTAGATGTTTCATTAGTTTGTCAAACTTGTACAAAGCTCATTGAGACACATATAAGCACTCATGTTGCATGAAACCTTGTTTAGAGTCCTAGAAACGCCTTGTTAGATGTTTCATAAGTTCGTCAAACTAGTACAAAGCTCATTGAGACACTTATAAGCACTCATATTGCATGAAACTTGGTTTAGAGTCCTAGAAACGCGTTGTTGGACGTTTTATAAGTTCGTAAAACTAGTACAAAGCTCATTGAGACACTTATAAGTACTCATGTTGCATGAAACTTGGTTTAGAGTCCTCGAAACCGCGTTGTTAGATGTTTCATAAGTTCGTCAAACTAGTAATAAGCTCATTGAGACACATATAAGCACTCATGTTGCATGAAACTTGGTTTAGAGTCCTAGAAACGCGTTGTTAGATGTTTCATAATTTCGTCAAACTAGTACAAAGCTCATTGAGACACTTATAAGCACTCATGTTGCATGAAACTTGGTTTAGAGTCCTAGAAACGTATTGTTAGATGTTTCATAAGTTCGTCAAACTAGTACAAAGCTCATTGAGACACTTTTAAGCACTCATATTGCATGAAACTTGGTTTAGAGTCCTAGAAACGCGTTGTTGGACGTTTTATAAGTTCGTAAAACTAGTACAAAGCTCATTGAGACACTTATAAGTACTCATGTTGCATGAAACTTGGTTTAGAATCCTGGAAACCGCGTTGTTAGATGTTTCATAAGTTCGTCAAACTAGTACAAAGCTCATTGAGACACATATAAGCACTCATGTTGCATGAAACTTGGTTTAGAGTCCTAGAAACGCGTTGTTAGATGTTTCATAAGTTCGTCAAACTTGTACAAAGCTCATTGAGACACTTATAAGCACTCATGTTGCATGAAACTTGGTTTAGAGTCCTAGAAACGCGTTGTTAGATGTTTAATAAGTTCGTCAAACAAGTACAAAGGTCATTGAGACACTTATAGGCACTCATGTGGAATGAAACTTGGTTTAGAGTCCTAGAAACGCGTTGTTCGATGTTTCATAAGTTTGTCGAACTAGTACAAAGCTCATTGAGACACTTATAAGCACTCATGTGGAATGAAACTTGGTTGAGAGTCCTAGAAACTGCGTTGTTCGATGTTTCATAAGTTCGTCAAACTAGTACAAAGCTCATTGAGACACTTATAAGCACTCATGTTGCATGAAACTTGGTTTAGAGTCCTAGAAACTGCGTTGTTAGATGTTTCATAAGTTCGTCAAACAAGTACAAAGGTCATTGAGACACTTATAAGCACTCATGTTGAATGAAACTTGGTTTAGAGTCCTAGAAACGCGTTGTTAGATGTTTCATAAGTTCGTCAAACTTGTACAAAGCTCATTTAGACACTTATAAGCACTCATGTTGCATGAAACTTCGTTTAGAGTCTTAGAAACCGCGTTGTTACATGTTTCATAAGTTTGTCAAACTAATAAAAAGCTCATTGAGACACTTATAAGCACTCATGTGGCATGAAACTTCGTTTAGAGTCTTAGAAACCGCGTTGTTAGATGTTTCATAAGTTCGTCAAACTAGTACAAAGCTCATTGAGACACATATAAGCACTCAGGTTGCATGAAACTTGGTTTAGAGTCCTAGAAACGCGTTGTTAGATGTTTCATAAGTTCGTCAAACAAGTACAAAGCTCATTGAGACACTTATAAGCACTCATGTTGCATGAAACTTGGTTTAGAGTCCTAGAAACGGGTTGTTAGATGTTTCATAAGTTCGTCAAACAAGTACAAAGGTCATTGAGACACTTATAAGCACTCATGTGGAATGAAACTTGGTTTGGAGTCCTAGAAACGCGTCGTTCGATGTTTCATAAGTTTGTCGAACTAGTCCAAAGCTCATTGAGACACTTATAAGCACTCATGTGGAATGAAACTTGGTTTAGAGTCCTAGAAACTGCGTTGTTCGATGTTTCATAAGTTCGTCAAACTAGTACAAAGCTCATTGAAACACTTATAAGCACTCATGTTGCATGAAACTTGATTTAGAGTCCTAGAAACTGCGTTGTTAGATGTTTCATAAGTTCGTCAAACTAGTACAAAGCTCATTGAGACACTTATAAGCACTCATGTTTCATAAGTTCGTCAAACTTGTACAAAGCTCATTGAGACACTTATAAGCACTCATGTTGAATGAAACTTGGTTCAGAGTCCTAGAAACGCGTTGTTAGATGTTTCATAAGTTCGTCAAACTTGTACAAAGCTCATTTAGACACTTATAAGCACTCATGTTGCATGAAACTTCGTTTAGAGTCTTAGAAACCGCGTTGTTAGATGTTTCATAAGTTTGTCAAACTAATAAAAAGCTCATTGAGACACTTATAAGCACTCATGTTGCATGAAACTTCGTTTAGAGTCTTAGAAACCGCGTTGTTAGATGTTTCATAAGTTCGTCAAACTAGTACAAAGCTCATTGAGACACATATAAGCCCTCAGGTTGCATGAAACTTGGTTTAGAGTCCTAGAAACGCGTTGTTAGATGTTTCATAAGTTCGTCAAACAAGTACAAAGCTCATTGAGACACTTATAAGCACTCATGTTGCATGAAACTTGGTTTAGAGTCCTAGAAACGCGTTGTTAGATGTTTCATAAGTTCGTCAAACAAGTACAAAGGTCATTGAGACACTTATAAGCACTCATGTGGAATGAAACTTGGTTTAGAGTCCTAGAAACGCGTTGTTCGATGTTTCATAAGTTTGTCGAACTAGTACAAAGCTCATTGAGACACTTATAAGCACTCATGTTGCATGAAACTTGATTTAGAGTCCTAGAAACTGCGTTGTTAGATGTTTCATAAGTTCGTCAAACTAGTACAAAGCTCACTGAAACACTTATAAGCACTCATGTTGTATGAAACTTTGTTTAGAGTCCTAGAAACGCTTTGTTAGATGTTTCATAAGTTCGTCAAACTTGTACAAAGCTCATTGAGACGCTTATAAGCACTCATGTTGCATGAAACTTGGTTTAGAGTCCTAGAAACGCGTTGTTAGATGTTTCATAAGTTCGTCAAACAAGTACAAAGCTCATTGAGACACTTATAAGCACTCATGTTGCATGAAACTTGGTTTAGAGTCCTAGAAACGCGTTGTTAGATGTTTCATAAGTTCGTCAAACAAGTACAAAGGTCATTGAGACACTTATAAGCACTCATGTGGAATGAAACTTGGTTTAGAGTCCTAGAAACGCGTTGTTAGATGTTTCATAAGTTCGTCAAACAAGTACAAAGCTCATTGAGACACTTATAAGCACTCATGTTGCATGAAACTTGGTTTAGAGTCCTAGAAACGCGTTGTTAGATGTTTCATAAGTTCGTCAAACAAGTACAAAGGTCATTGAGACACTTATAAGCACTCATGTGGAATGAAATTTGGTTTAGAGTCCTAGAAACGCGTTGTTCGATGTTTCATAAGTTTGTCGAACTAGTACAAAGCTCATTGAGACACTTATAAGCACTCATGTGGAATGAAACTTGGTTTAGAGTCCTAGAAACTGCGTTGTTCGATGTTTCATAAGTTCGTCAAACTAGTACAAAGCTCATTGAGACACTTATATGCACTCATGTTGCATGAAACTTGGTTTAGAGTCCTAGAAAGTGCGTTGTTAGATGTTTCATAAGTTCGTCAAACTAGTACAAACCTCATTGAGACACTTATAAGCACTCATGTTTTATGAAACTTTGTTTAGAGTCCTAGAAACGCTTTGTTAGATGTTTCATAAGTTCGTCAAACTAGTAAAAAGCACATTGAGACACTTATAAGCACTCATGGTTCATGAAACTTGGTTTAGAGTCCTAGAAATTGTTGAGGATAAATTGTCAAGGATCAAGAACATCAAGAGAGGGAAAATATAGTTGAGGCGTGTAGTTGACTAATGTAGTTGAGTCATGTAGTCGACTACATCGCAAGACTAAAGAGTCGTTAGTGTTAGTTTTAAGAAGATTATATGAGTTTAGAGATTTGTGTTCTTGAGTTCCATGAAGAACATCAAGAACAAGAGAGAGAGAGAGAATAGAGAGAGATTAATCGGAAAAGATTATGTGATATTAGATTAGATTGTTTGTGTCGTTACAACATAGGATAAATATATAAGGAATAGCATCTTAAAATAGCATCATGTGAAGATGCCAAAACCGTCCACATCTTCCTCGGTTCAATGCGCCAAACGTCGCTTTCTCCTCGGTTAGACGCGCATCCTTAGAGCCACCCGTGACTTGTACGGACGGCGTGAACTCCACACGCCCAACGGCTCTTTGGTGTAACGGTAACTTGGTTTCTAGATCCTTCCTTTGTTTCTCTTGTCCTCTTGTAACGGTAACAAAAGAGATAGCTTGGGTCCTTTGCCTTTGACCACAAGCTAGGTCTTTGCCTTGGTGAACGAGTGTGTCCGGGCAAAGCCTTGGTCTCTTTTCAACACTCCCCCGCAAGCTTAGCCTAATGCAATGGCTAAGCTTGGAACCCGCATAACCTTGCCTCGTTAAAACCTTGGTGAGAAAACCACTTGGGATAAAACTCACCTAAGGGAAAAGAGTGCAAGCTTATGCGGTTGGAGACTTAGGCTTTGGTAGCCCGTGTGAGTCCTAGTCTTGGTAGGATGGACTCACAAACCTTCAAGCTTGCTGATTTGGTGAAGATGTCCGCGAGTTGATCTTCACTTTTGGTGTAGCAAGGTAAGATGGTCCCTTTGACCATTTGCTCTCTAACCTTGTGACAATCCACCTCTATGTGCTTGGTCCGTTCATGGAAGACCGAGTTGGTTGCTATGTGGATGGCCGCTTGGTTGTCACAATGCATAGTCATTGGTGCTTCAATCTTGAAACCCAAATCCCCTAGCAAGTTCTTTAGCCACATGAGTTCTTGAGTTAGCTTCCTCATGGCTCTATACTCGGCTTCGGCGGTTGAGCAAGACACTATCTTTTGCTTCTTTGTCTTCCATGTGACAAGGTTGCCTCCAATGAAGGTGCAATACCCGGTGGTTGACCGCCTGTCTTCTAGGTTCCCGGCATAGTCCGCGTCACAATACCCAACAACCTCCGTGCTTTTGTTGCAACCCATCCATATACCCAAGCTTGAAGTTCCCTTAAGGTATCCCAAGATCCTCATGATCATGTTCCAATGATGTTGCTTCGGTCTTTGCATATGTTGGGAGACTTGATTCACGGCAAAGCATAGATCCGGCCTAGTGATGGTAAGGTAGATGAGCTTTCCCACTAGCCGTCTATATAGCATCGGATCTTTGTATGGTTGATCGTCTTCACTACCCTCTTGAATGGTCTTGTAGCCGTCTTCAAGGGGTGTCTTGGCCACCTTGGTACCTGCCATATTGACAACACTTAAAACATCATGGGTGTACTTCCTTTGGGAGAGAAATAGACCTTCCTTTGATCTACAAACTTCAATCCCAAGGAAGTACTTAAGCAAACCGAGATCTTTGATATCAAATTTAGACTTAAGAAAAGACTTGGTTTCTAGAATACCTCCCTTGTTGTTTCCGGAGATGATGATGTCATCTACGTATACAAGTACTACTACTATACCTTCTTGGTTTTGTAGTGTGAAGAGTGTGTGCTCGGCTTGTGATCTCTTGAATCCTCTTGCCATCAATGTTGAGCTAAGCTTGTGGTACCAAGCTCTTGGTGATTGCTTGAGACCGTAGATAGCCTTTCTTAATCTTAAGACTTTCCCGGGGGTAATTTCTACTCCGGGTGGTGGAGTCATGTATACCTCTTCCTCAAGCTCTCCTTGTAGGAAGGCGTTCTTCACATCCATTTGAAAGAGATCCCAAGACAAGTTAGTAGCCAAGGATAGAATGACCCTAACCGTGTGAAGTTTGGCAACCGGTGCAAAGGTATCCAAGTAATCCTCTCCATAGGTTTGGGTGAAGCCTCTTGCCACAAGTCTTGCCTTGTACCTTTCAATATCCCCATTGCTTAGGTACTTGATGGTGAACACGTATCTAGAGCTCACAGTCTTCTTGCCCTTGGGAAGATCAATTTCATAGAAGGTTTCATTGTCTTCCATTGCCTTGTTCTCGGCTCTAACCGCATTGATCCACACTTCTTCCTTCATTGCTTCTTCATATGTCCTTGGTATCACATGTTGATCCATGGCGGTAAGGAAGGCTCGGTGTTCCTTGGGAATTCTAGCAAGAGAGCATGTTGCTTGAGTAGGATGGGCCACCGCCTTGCTATTGTAGTAGACCCTTGTGTTTACCCAATTAGATGGATGCTTCTTTACCCTAGTGCTTCTCCTTAGAGTCGGCTCCGTTTGAATACTAGTCGGCTCCGGTGGTACACTTCCTCCTTGACCCACTTCTTGATCATGATCATCTTGAGCATGTCCTTGGTCTTCTTGTGGTGTAGTTTGTTGGTGAGCATTTGATTCTCCCCCGGACTCATTAGACTCTTGAGGTTCGGAGTTGGCTTGCTCATTTATGTTCTCCCCCTCATGATCAAGAGGAGTGGGTTGTTGATTTGGTATGTCTTGGCTTGGCTCTTCTTCAAAGTTCATGCCAAGATTCTTCATTAGGTTCCTTAGGCTTGTGGCTCTATCCGTGACTTTCTCGGGTAAGTCCTTCACACTATCCCAATTCTTGTCTTCATAGAAGCTTTTGCCTTCAAGGAACTTGACGTCTCTTGAGACTATGACCCTTCTTGTCTCGGGTACATAACATTTGTATCCTTTTTGTGTGTTGGAGTAGCCTATGAACATGGCCTTGATGCTCTTTGCTTCAAGTTTGTTCCTTTGTTCACTAGGCACAAAAACAAAACACACACAACCAAAAACTCTTAGATGGTTAAGAATAGGCTTACTTTTATTCAAAACTTGAAAGGGAGATTGGTTGTTTAAGATTTGAGTAGGGGTTCGGTTGATGAGATAACACGCGGTTAAAACACCATCCGACCAAAACCGTTTTGGGATGTTCATGTGGAACATCATTGACCGTGTGACCTCCATGAGATGCCTATTCTTCCTCTCGGCCACACCGTTTTGTTGCGGTGTATATGGACATGTGGTTTGGTGAAGAATCCCATGGTTGGCTATGTGTTCTTTGAATGCTCGGCTTGTGTACTCCCCCCATTATCCGACCTAAAGGTTTTAATCTTAGCATTGTAATGGTTAGTCACATAGTTTTGAAAGTTTTTAAAAGCCTCTAATACCCTATCTTTAGTTTGTAAAAGTGTAACCCAAGTGTATTTAGAGCTTTCATCTATAAATGTGACAAAATAAGCTTGATTATCCCTAGATTTGCAAGGGGAGGACCAAACATCCGAATGAATCAATTCAAAAGGTTTGTAACACATTTTGGATTTTGAAAATACGGTTCTACAATGTTTGCCTAAAATGCAAGCCTCACAAGTTTGATGATCAAAAACAACATTAGGGAAAATAGTTTTTAAAGCATTCAAATGAGGATGACCAAGTCTAAAATGCCAAATAACATTGTTAACTTCGGCTATAACCGATTTAAAAACATGACAAAGAGAAGTAGAAGTAGAGATAGAGTTTTTGAAATCAAATTCTTCAAGAACATAAAGGTCCCCTCTTGTGACCCCTTTTCCAATGACCTTCTCACTCTTAATATCCTGAAAAATCACATCATTAGGACTGAAAATAACCTTGCAATTCAAATCACAAGCAATGCGTTTAACGGATATAAGATTGGAAGTGAAACTAGGCATGTAAAGAGCTTGAGAATCACTATCAAACAACTTAAGATTTCCTAACCCTTCTATAGGAATTTCACTCCCATTTGCAATAATGACATTACCTAAAGCCGGTTTAACATTACTAATTAAATCCAAGTTACTAATCATATGATGAGAAGCACCCGAATCAACAATAATAGGCTTATATGGTTTAATGTCTATGTTTTGAGCACTAAGAGAGTAATAGGGTGAAATACCGGAGCCCTTAAGGGCTTTGATGAGTGCGTCAAGGTCCGACTTCCTCACGAACTCGTCCATGTATGGGACAATGGCCGAAGACTCCTCTTCCTTGCCATGGTTTGGTCCGCTTGTACTTGGTATGCTAGCCGAGTCATCGTGAGAGTAATTGGCCTTGGCGTCCTTGAACTTGGCCGGCTTGAGACTAGGGTGTAGGATCCAACACTTCTCCTTGTTGTGGCCTTTCTTCTTGCAATGCTCACATGTCAAGGCTCTCCTTTCTTCATATGTCTTGGAAGACGGTTTAAACGCCACCTTGTTCGCGGTCACAAGTTCCTTCTTGCCATCAAAGAGCTCGATGGAACCTTGTTCTCTTTGGAGTTGTGCACACACTTCTTCAAGGTTTGGTAGAGTATCGGCTCGGAGAAGATGCTTGGTGATCTCCTTGTAGCTGCCGTTGAGGGTAAGAAGCAAGCCAAAGACTTTGTCTTGCTCTCTTCGTTCGTTTAACACTTTAGGATCCACGGTGCTTGGGCGAAGCATTTCTAACTCTGCCCAAAGTGACCTAAACTTCCCAAAGTGTTTAGTGAACTCGGTGTCTTCTTGGTTTAGGTCACTAATGGCCTTCTTGACTTCATAAACTCGGCTAAGGTTTGAGATGTTGCCGTAGACGGTTTGGAGAGTGTCCCATAGCTCCTTGGCGTTTTCGCAATAGGAGTAAGCCTCCAAGATGGACGGCTCAAGGGATCCTTGGATGATTCCAAGTACCTTTTGGTCTAGTTGGAACCACTTCTCATCGTCGGTTGTGAGTTCGTTGTTGAACTCAATAGGAGCGTCTTGCCGAGTGAGTATATGGTTCCAATAGCCGCGGCCACAAAGGGCTATCTTCATGGTTCTTGCCCATAGAAGGTAGTTGATGCCTTTGAGAGTAACCGGACAAAGTGCCTTCTTGGATTCTTTGTCTTCCATGGTTGTGTTGAATGAGGTTTGAAATAACTCGTTTTTGAAATTTCAGATCTAGAAATTTGAACCGAGAAATTTGAAACCGAGAGTATCGAGAATGGTCGGTGTCGGGATTTGTCGGTATCGAGACTTGTCGGTATCGAGACTGGTCGGTATCGAGAAAAGATCTTGTCGAGAGTAGTCGAGAAAAGTGGCCGGGAAAACAAGACTCTTGCCGAGAAAACTTTGTCGAGAAAACCTTGTCGAGAGTTTGTCGAGAGTTTGTCGAGGTTTGAGAGTTTGTCGAGGCTTGTCGAGAGTCTACGGTAACCGTATCGAGAGTGCACGGTAACCGTATCGAGGTTTGTCGAGAGTACCGAGAATCGTCGGTACCGAGAGTAGCCGAGAGTAGCTGAGAGTAGATTTAGCGGAAGCGATTGGGTTCCGGAGCAAGGTTGCTCGATACCATGTTAGTTTTAAGAAGATTATATGAGTTTAGAGATTTGTGTTCTTGAGTTCCATGAAGAACATCAAGAACAAGAGAGAGAGAGAATAGAGAGAGATTAATCGGAAAAGATTATGTGATATTAGATTAGATTGTTTGTGTCGTTACAACATAGGATAAATATATAAGGAATAGCATCTTAAAATAGCATCATGTGAAGATGCCAAAACCGTCCACATCTTCCTCGGTTCAATGCGCCAAACGTCGCTTTCTCCTCGGTTAGACGCGCATCCTTAGAGCCACCCGTGACTTGTACGGACGGCGTGAACTCCACACGCCCAACGGCTCTTTGGTGTAACGGTAACTTGGTTTCTAGATCCTTCCTTTGTTTCTCTTGTCCTCTTGTAACGGTAACAAAAGAGATAGCTTGGGTCCTTTGCCTTTGACCACAAGCTAGGTCTTTGCCTTGGTGAACGAGTGTGTCCGGGCAAAGCCTTGGTCTCTTTTCAACAGTTAGAACTATGGACCAATGGAATCAAGAGAGGGAAAATATAGTTGAGGCGTGTAGTCGACTAATGTAGTTGAGTCATGTAGTCGACTACATCGCAAGACTAAAGAGCCGTTAGAGCTATGGACCAATGGACAAAGGAGTGTTCAAATTTGAATTCTAGCCGTTGGAGACTTCTCTTGTTGCTCTTTTCTTCATATACTCTTGATAGACTCTTGTAAACTCTCTAAGGAATTAATTCCTCATATATTTATCAATAAAGATTGAAACTTTTCCACAATGACTCTCTTAATTCTCTCTTAATCTCTTTTAATCTTTTCTTAATCCGCACTATACTTTCACAAATCTACATGGTATCAGAGCGTAATAGCTCCTAATCTCTCTATTCCGCAAATCTCTTCTCGGTTTTGAGCATCACAAAGCTCAAAACTTTCGGTGTTCTTGAACTTTAAGCATCACAAAGCTTAAAATTCACACCTTTCTTATTCCCTTCTCTTAAATCTTAAAAGTTACCATCTTTTTCTCAAATCTAAATCGGTTTTATCATGGAGGATACTCAAGACACACAAATCTCTACCTATCAAAGCTCCAAGTTTGGTTTACCATCGGTTATTCTTAAGGGGAGTAACTATCTCCTTTGGACAAGAACGATCAAAACCGCTCTTGGAGGCCGTGGTCTTTTGAAGCATATCACCAAGTGATACGATCACGGTTAGTCATCATCCGATGAAGAGGCACCGAGCACCAAGGCACCAAGCACCGAGGTACCAAGCACATCAGAAGTGTGTATATCTCGATTTAAAAGCCAAGGAATTCAACAAAAGACATCTTCAACATATCCACTCATGCCAAGAAAGAAGACCAAGCTATGAGCCACTAAGTGACTAAGTGTCTCGCTTGGTACTCTTTCCCTTTTGCATAGATTTATCCCATTGGGTTTGCTGTGCAAGGGTTTTAACGAGGCCAAGAAGAACACTACGTCGGTTACTTAGTGATTATAGTTTGAGGAGTGTAAGAGACGAGGCACTATACACACTACTCGTCGTTCTACCCAAAACAACTTGCTGTTTTTCTGTTTTAAGTTAAAACGTTGTGCTGTTTTCATTCTTTCCTTATTTGGGACATGTCACTTAGAAACCCTAAGGAAGAGGGCGAGTTGTGCCTCTCTCCTATATATTTTCGTGCCTCCTTTCAATAATAGGCAGACTATTAAGAAATAAAAACCCTTTTATCGAGCTTAGTCTCACCTATTGATCCAGAGAATGGATTCGAGCTTGTGAGCTCAAACCGATTCGGTGATTGAATCGATTCTTTGCCAAGCGCTTTGCTTACAAGAGAATCTGCTATCCATCAAGTAGAGCTTATCATCGCTTACTTGAGTCGTCCACCATCCATCTCCATCATCATCCACTTCTCATCTCACCAAATCTGTTCTTAATCACACCATACAAAGCTCCACGAGTTTCCGTTCTATCGCATCCACTCACACCATCATCTAACCATCAAGCAAGCCTCCATCTCTTGCTTGAGACGACCATAACCCATATACACACCTTCTCCATCATCCGTTGCCTCTGTCCTAGCTCATAAACCGCCTCCAAAACCACCTACATCCACCGGACCACCCGGCTCTTAGCTCGGCCTCGTCCGGAGAAGAGATCCGCCTAGGGAGGATCGTATCATCTGGTATCAGAGCCAACTCTGAACCAAGGCTGAGTTCTTCTATCCCTTTACTATCATATATTAGATATGTGCTTAATTAGAACTTGTTGAGATTGCTTTGCTTGCATAAGAACGCACTAGATCTTATTCGATTTCATCGCTTGTTTCAAACCTGTTATATTTCTATGACTAAGATTGCTTTGTTAGTTATCTTTGATGTAATTGTTAAGTTGTTAGAAAGCTTTGAATCTGTTCGTTAAGTGTTGTTCTTGAGCTGATTCAATTCGTTTTTCTTTGGACTTGATTTGCACGCATATAGTATTGTTTTGAATCGCACTTGAAATCTGTCTTGTTTGGTGCTTGTTTGAATCGATTGTTTAGGACAAGAACTTGTTAAAAACGCCTTGAAACTTAGTTATCATGCTTTGAAATCTGTTAGACTTGTGTTCTTGAGTGACGGCTGCGACATTAGATTGATAGTAAGATAGAAAACCCTACGACAATTTCCTTTTTGCTTTTAGCGAATTTCCTTTTTGTCAAAACCATGTTTTCAACAAGAGTTTTCTCGATTTCCTTTTCTTGTGGTGGTGTGTTCTGTTTTGTTCGCGTCGCATATTGCTTGTTGTGTTCCTAGACCTTGCTTGCTCATTGCATTGCTTGTTTCAAATAAGACTTGCTGAAAACGATTTTAAACACCTTGATCACCACGTTTTCTGTTTTGAGCAAAAGGACTTGATATAAACCTGTTTTTGTCTTGCTCTTTACGTGTTTTATCCATTTGTGAACATCTTACTTCGAGTTATTTGTTTGTGAATCGGGTACTATGAAGGACTCTCAAGGAAGTCATAGACGGCGAAGAATGTATCGCTATGAAGAACTACATAGGAGTACTCCACCGTTTCATGGGAGTAAAGATCCATCAGAGTATGTCGATTGGGAGGTTGGTATGCATTACGCCTCCAAGTGCAACAGCTTCACCGAGCATGAGCTACTAAGAGCCGCTGTTTCAAGCTTTCGTGACGAAGCTCTTAGTTGGTGGGAAGAGATTGAGTGGAGACGATGGCCTAAGCAACCTATCACCACTTGGACAAAACTCAAAGCACTAATGAGAAGAAAGTATGCTCCACACCTTAAGCTAAAGACATCTACTCGATCTGCCTATAAACCTCAAGATGCATATCCTCGAGCTAAGTCATTTAATTTTTCAACTTCCA
Organism: Cochlearia excelsa; assembly: GCA_963556525.1. Classification (NCBI taxonomy): domain Eukaryota; kingdom Viridiplantae; phylum Streptophyta; class Magnoliopsida; order Brassicales; family Brassicaceae; genus Cochlearia; species Cochlearia excelsa. The sequence goes on along the minus strand of OY748327.1, from coordinate 27,085,303 downwards.
AAGAAACAAGACCATATGAATATCATGGGGAAAGAAAAATTAATGAACCTGAACGAATTAACAAGAGAAAGAACTCACAACATATGCTAGAAGAAGATATTAGGAGAATTGTTAATAATGTCTTTGATGATGCTTGTATTTCTAGTATAATACACTTGGCTTTGCCAAAGTTTTCTCTTGTAGATAAAGATCACAAGGATCAAGAAGAGGACATGGAACAGAATGTGGAGCAATCTAATGACAAAGTTGCTTACAAGCAAGACCATGAAGCAGTGGAGCGTATTGAGTGTTGCACGTTTAATGAACCCGAAGTGCATCAAGGGCTTGTACGACCTGATTTCAATCAAGGGGAGTCACTCGATTCTCTTGATTCTAAATCTGACTTTAATAGCTCCATGACTGTGTTAACACACTTGTCCAATGTCAAAAGTCTTGAGAATGTTTCAGGTGCTAAAGAGATGATCACAACTAAAGAAGAAGCTTCAACAAAGCCTATGGTGATCGATGACCAAGACCTAAATCTTAAGGACTATTTCAGAAGCTATGCGATGCAACCATGTAGAGGATTGATACATCAAAAACAAGAGAGAAGAGTGTTTAATGACTTGCTGATCAAAGAAGAGCCACCTAATGCACCTCCACCCCAAAGAGATAAGTTTCTAAACACTTATAGGATGGAGAGTACTAATTTCCTTTGTGTTGGTACATGTTATACATGGTCAAGGTTTGATATCAATTCTTACATCTCAAAGACAACTCCAACCATACGCTCAACACGTGAAGAAGTCATTACAACCATGAAAGAGCCCCACACTCATTCGGGACTGAGCGAACAGAATCTCCTACTCAAATCCGCAACTACGCGCTAAGTTCAAACACCCGGCAGATTGATAGGTGCAACTTGTGAATCTCAAATAAGGACCAATATCAAACACCGAGTTGCAACGGAGAGATACCTCATATTCTACACTCAAGGAGCAATCTTTCAAGCTATAGCTCGTCCCCATATCAGGTCGGAGCTGCCCACAATCGATTGTCAAAAGTCAGCTACTTGCAGCTTGCTATTTCAGAAGTTTAGCCCGGGTGGACCGCTTCAAACCTACATATGGCGACCTGGATTTGCTCTACCACTCACACCAGACCTTGTCGGAGATGTCACTCATATTCATGACCCCTTTGTCCGTGTCAAAAATCTGATCTCAAGTCCTTTCCATCAAAATCCACATATAACTATGCTTATCAAGCACCCGCCTAGCCGAAAGTTTAGTAAGTTTGGTGAGTCCTTTCATGCATCTAAGTTCGAGGACCGATATCATAGCTACTCAGAAGACCAGAAGTGGAAGGATCAAAGTCATGAAGTGACCAAGTCCAAGAGATTCAACCTCATCAACCAATCGGGTGAGATCGAGAAAACTTATCCTTTTTGTAAATCTCGATTATGTTTTGTGTATAAAGAAACTCTTATGAGTTTCTCTAATCTTCCACCGGTGTTTCCGAGTGAGTTTTCTTTTGTTTCGCATCAACCTGAGCATGAGTTCTTCAAAGACAAAGAGCTAAACACTCGAGCAGTCTCATGTCGAAGCCGAGCCAAACAAATGGAGGCTAGTGAGTCTTTCGGCCATCTTGAAGTACCACACGAGATTGACAAAGAACATTCTACGAGTGTGTACTTCTATGAGGTAATTTCTCACTCCGTTCAGCCTAAGAAAGGTAAGGACAATGGTGTGCCCAACACATTGTCAAGGAGGTATATTCTACTCTATAACCGTAGCATCACATATATTGATTCTGTAAGTTATAATGAACTTTATGCTAGTGGTAATGAGTTTGGTAAATCATACAAAGCTTGTGGAAAGTTTGTTAGTAATCACTACCTTAGGAGAGATTTCTACTTGTTTCACAATAACTTGCGTTTGTCTAGTTTTGTTGCTTGTGAGCCATTGTTTAAGGTAGCACATGGAAAAAGGACAATGAGGAAGAAGAAGGACAATGAGGAAGAGATTATGCCAAAGCCGAGACTTAAGAAGAGCATTGCCCATCTAGTGGATCTTCAAGCTCAAGTGAAGCTCAAGATGGAAAGACCAGAAGCTGCACCACCTTGGATCTTCATGACCAACCATTCAAGCATCGAGATCAAGCACCAAGCAGACGGATCATCCATAATCTTAAACCGAACACTCTTAATCTCATTTAAGGATATACTTCTTGTCTCTAAACTAACTTATCTTTGTGTGTGTGATGACTTTGTATGGGAACCCGGAGACGTATCTAGAAGCAAATCGGATGAGAGAATGATTCGGATTTGAGGTCAAATCCTTTTCAAGTGGGAGAGGATGATACGATCACGGTTAGTCATCATCCGATGAAGAGGCACCGAGCACCAAGGCACCAAGCACCGAGGTACCAAGCACATCAGAAGTGTGTATATCTCGATTTAAAAGCCAAGGAATTCAACAAAAGACATCTTCAACATATCCACTCATGCCAAGAAAGAAGACCAAGCTATGAGCCACTAAGTGACTAAGTGTCTCGCTTGGTACTCTTTCCCTTTTGCATAGATTTATCCCATTGGGTTTGCTGTGCAAGGGTTTTAACGAGGCCAAGAAGAACACTACGTCGGTTACTTAGTGATTATAGTTTGAGGAGTGTAAGAGACGAGGCACTATACACACTACTCGTCGTTCTACCCAAAACAACTTGCTGTTTTTCTGTTTTAAGTTAAAACGTTGTGCTGTTTTCATTCTTTCCTTATTTGGGACATGTCACTTAGAAACCCTAAGGAAGAGGGCGAGTTGTGCCTCTCTCCTATATATTTTCGTGCCTCCTTTCAATAATAGGCAGACTATTAAGAAATAAAAACCCTTTTATCGAGCTTAGTCTCACCTATTGATCCAGAGAATGGATTCGAGCTTGTGAGCTCAAACCGATTCAGTGATTGAATCTGATTCTTTGCCAAGCGCTTTGCTTACAAGAGAATCTGCTATCCATCAAGTAGAGCTTATCATCGCTTACTTGAGTCGTCCACCATCCATCTCCATCATCATCCACTTCTCATCTCACCAAATCTGTTCTTAATCACACCATACAAAGCTCCACAGTTTCCGTTCTATCGCATCCACTCACACCATCATCTAACCATCAAGCAAGCCTCCATCTCTTGCTTGAGACGACCATAACCCATATACACACCTTCTCCATCATCCGTTGCCTCTGTCCTAGCTCATAAACCGCCTCCAAAACCACCTACATCCACCAGACCACCCAGCTCTTAGCTCAGCCTCGTCCAGAGAAGAGATCCGCCTAGGGAGGATCGTATCACCAAGTCTCATGAGTCTATTAACCCGGATAGATCTCTTGATGATGAAGACTTGACCGAGGAAGAAGAAAAGTGGTTCCAAGAAGATCAACGAGTGCTAGGTATCATCCAACACACGCTAGATCCGGCCATTCTTGAGGCGTACTCTTATTCCGAAACGGCCAAGGATCTTTGGGATACTCTCAAGCATATCTATGGGAATGTCTCTAACCTAAGCCGTGTGTATGAAGTGAAGAAAGCCCTCAACAATCTTTCTCAAGAAGACACAGAACTCACCGCCCACTACGGAAAGTTTAGAGCTTTATGGGCGGAGCTAGAGATGTTGAGACCAAGCTCGGTAGATGCTAAGGTGATTAATGAAAGGAAGGAGCAAGATAAAGTCTTTGGACTTCTCTTGACTCTTAACTCAAATTATAAGGACCTTATTAAGCATCTCTTAAGAGCCGACACTCTACCATCTCTCGACGCCGTTGTCTCTCAACTTCAAAGGGAACAAGGCGGTGACGAACTCTTCGGCAAAAAGGAGATTGTCTTAGCCAACAAGGCGGTGCTAAAGCCTCGTGAAGAAAGAAGGTCAATGATGTGTGAACATTGCAAGAAGAGAGGGCACGGGAAGGACAAGTGTTGGATCCTTCATCCCCATCTCAAACCAAGCAAGTTCTCGGAGTCCAAGGCCAATCTCACTCAAGAAGACTCGGCTAATGGAGCAAGCACTTCTAGCCAAGGAAAAGATGAATCAGCATTAGTCGTGGTCCCTTTCACCGATGAGTATGTCCGGAAGTCGGATCTTGAAGCACTCATCAAGGCCCTAAAGGGGTCCGGTATTGCTTCCTATTCCCTAAACGCTATTAAGATAGACAATGATCGTAGGATACTCAAGACAATAGTAGTAGACTCGGGTGCCTCTCACCATATGATTAGCAATGAGAATCTTATGAGAAATGTTAAACCGGCCTTAGGTAATGTCATTGTTGCTAATGGAAGTAAAGTACCGATAAAAGGACTAGGAGATCTTAGGTTGTTTGATAGAGATGTGAAAGCCCTTTATATGCCTAGTTTCACTTCTAATCTTTTATCGGTAAAACGGATAGCTAATGAATTGAATTGCAATGTTGTGTTTGGACCTAATGGTGTAACATTTCAGGATATTGACACAAAGAAGATCATTGGTAGAGGGAGCACCAAGGGAGATCTATATGTGCTTGATACAAATCCGACAAGCTCTAATCTATCTTTTGCTTTTAAAACCGTTTTATCCGAGGCTAATAATGTTATTTGGCATGCTAGATTAGGTCACCCCTAACTCTAAAGCTCTTAAGCTTATGTTGCCTCGTGTTTCTTTTGATAATAATCTTTGTGAATCTTGCATACTAGGTAAACATTGTAGAACCGTTTTCTCAAAGTCTTTAAAAGTTTATGAACATTGTTTTGAGTTAATCCATTCGGATGTATGGACTTCTCCGTGCGTTTCTAGAGAAAACCACAAGTACTTTGTTACTTTCATAGATGAGAAGTCCAAATTCACATGGTTAACTCTTATTTCCTCTAAGGATAGAGTCTTAGACGCTTTTAAAAACTTCCAAACCTATATATCTAACCAATACAATGCCAAGATAAAATGTTTTAGGTCGGACAATGGGGGAGAATACATGGGCCAAATGTTCAAAGATCACTTAGCAAAGCATGGGATACTTCATCAAACAAGTTGCCCATACACACCACAACAAAACGGAGTAGCCGAGAGGAAGAATAGGCACCTTATGGAAGTAGCAAGATCAATGATGTTTCATACCAATGTCCCAAAGAGATTTTGGGGAAACGCGGTGACATCTCGCTTGCTACCTCATTAATAGAACTCCTACTCAAATTCTCAATAACTTATCTCCATTTGAAGTTCTAAACAATTCTAAACCTTTTATCTCTCACTTACGCGTGTTTGGGTGTGTTTGCTTTGTATTGATTCCAGGGGCACAAAGGAGTAAGCTAGATGCAAAGAGCCTAAAAGGAATGTTCATCGGCTACTCCACAACTCAAAACGGTTACAAGTGCTATATACCCGAAAGAAGAAGGGTAATGGCCTCTAGAGATGTGAAGTTTCTTGAAGGACAAGGCTACTATGAAGAGAAGAATTGGGAGAGCATCAAGAACCTATCCACTCCTTCTCAAGATAGAGACGCAAACCTCAAGAGACTTATGGAGGATCTCGGATTAAACCTCGGTGATGATAATGATGGTGAAGTACCATCAAATCCCCAAGAACCTCATCTTGATCATGAGGGGGAGAATGAAGAAGAATCGGCTATGAATGATCAAGAGGATCATGCAGTACAAGATTCATCTCAAACTCAAGCTCAAACCGATCCGGTTCATGATCAAGATGATCATAGAGAAGATACGGTTCAAGAGAATCAACAAGAAGGTGTAAATGAAGAAGTAGTGCAACATCCTCTACGGAGAAGCACTAGAATCAAGCACCCCCCATCCAATTGGGTCAATACTCGAGTCTACTTCAACAATAAAGCCGTAGCACATCCAATCCAAGCCGTATGCAATATGGTATCCTTTCCTCAAGAGCATCAAGTCTTTATGGCTAGCATTGATGAGAATTGGATACCTAAGACGTATGAAGAAGCTATGGAACATGAAGTATGGGTTCAAGCCATAGACCAAAAAGACAAAGCCATGGAGCTTAATGACACTTGGTATGAGACCGACTTACCCAAAGGCAAGAGGACGGTTAGCTCTCGGTATGTCTTTACTATCAAGTACAAGAGTAACGGAGAGATAGAAAGACACAAGGCTCGGCTAGTGGCAAGGGGTTTTACTCAAACCTATGGTGAGGATTATCTTGAGACCTTTGCTCCGGTTGTTAAGCTTCACACGGTGAGAGTTATCTTCTCTATTGCCACAAGCCTTGAATGGGATCTATGGCAAATGGATGTCAAGAATGCATTTTTACAAGGTGAATTAGAGGATGAAGTGTACATGACTCCTCCTCCGGGTATCAAAGACAAGATCACTCCGGGTAAAGTGCTTAGATTGAAGAAGGCTATCTATGGTTTAAAGCAATCACCACGGGCTTGGTACCACAAGCTTAGTACCACTCTTCTCAACAAAGGATTCAAGAAATCCGAATCCGACCATACTCTCTTCACAAGCAAACGCCGAACGGGTATAGTAGTCATCCTCGTGTATGTTGATGATATCATCATCACCGGGGATGACAAAGTAAGGATTGAGGCTACCAAAGCTCATCTCAAATCTGTTTTTGACATTAAAGATCTCGGAGAGCTTAAGTACTTTCTTGGTATTGAAGTGTGTAGGTCTAAAGAACCTATCCCAAAGGAAGTATACTCTTGATTTACTTGTTGAAACAGGAAAGCTTGGAGCTAAACCCGCAAAGACACCCTTGTAGGAGAACTACAAAGATATCCGCAAGGGGGAGCTTGAAGACAAGCCATACAAGGATCCAAAGCAATATAGGAGACTTGTTGGTAAGCTCATATACTTGACTATAACTCGGCCTGACATTTGTTTTGCCGTGAACCAGGTCTCACAACACATGCAATCACCGAAGAATCACCATTGGAACTTGGTGGATAGAGTGCTAAGGTATCTCAAAGGAGCTCCCGGACAAGGCATTTGGATGGGATGCAACAAGAACACGGAGATAGTAGGCTATTGTGATGCGGATTGGGCTGGTGATAGAGGGGATAGAAGATCCACAACTGGCTATTGTACTTTTATCGGAGGCAATCTTGTCACTTGGAAGAGCAAGAAGCAAAAGGTCGTCTCATGCTCCACAACCGAGTCCGAGTACCGAGCCATGAGGAAGTTGACTCAAGAGCTCAGTTGGCTTAGAGGATTGGTCACGGATCTTGGTATTCAAGTCAATGGACCAATGACTATGCACGTCGACAACAAGTCCGCAATCAACTTAGCATCAAACTCCGCGTTTCATGAGAGGACAAAGCACATTGAGGTAGATTGCCATAAAGTCCGAGAAGCGATAGTCAAGAGAATCATCCTTCCGTGTTTCACCAAGAGTGAAGACCAATTGGCGGACATTTTTACAAAGGCAGCAAGCACCAAGGTTTGTGAGTTCATCCACTCAAAGATGGGACTCACGAACCTCATCAAACAATGAGAAGACCCCTAACCGAAGAGACTAGTACTCTTTTCCCTTAGCAAATTTTTATCCCAAGAGGTTTTACTTGCAAGGTTTTAATGAGGCTAGTCACGAGGTCCCAAGTCTAGCCATTCCATTCGGCTAGACTTGAGGGGGAGTGTTGAGGATAAATTGTCAAGGATCAAGAACATCAAGAGAGGGAAAATATAGTTGAGGCGTGTAGTCGACTAATGTAGTTGAATCATGTAGTCGACTACATCGCAAGACTAAAGAGCCGTTAGAACTATGGACCAATGGAATCAAGAGAGGGAAAATATAGTTGAGGCGTGTAGTCGACTAATGTAGTTGAGTCATGTAGTCGACTACATCGCAAGACTAAAGAGCCGTTAGAGCTATGGACCAATGGACAAAGGAGTGTTCAAATTTGAATTCTAGCCGTTGGAGACTTCTCTTGTTGCTCTTTTCTTCATATACTCTTGATAGACTCTTGTAAACTCTCTAAGGAATTAATTCCTCATATACTTATCAACTAGGTGTTGACCCGCGCGCATGGCGCGGGTATAATATTGTTCGAACAATGTTTTAAAATAAGGTTTTTGTTCAATTTTTATTTTTAGTACTACTATACTGAAATTCTGAATATTTTTATTGACTTTTAGTGTTATATCATATAATATAACTTTATATCTCAAAGTATTGGACGATATCTTTTAACATTACATGAATTGAAAAGTTACCAAATAAAAGTGTATGCGATGAATTGACTACATGATTCATAGTCATGTACGCTACGTTAGCTAGCAAAGACGACCATTGTTGCTTGATTCTTTGAGTTGTCTTTTTACTTGGTAGGAGAAGGTGGACTTTTTGAGTTCATTGAGAGACAATTAAAGGAAAATGGTAACATGGTGATTATACTTGCTGGATGAGCAGGACAACATCTGATATCCAAAAGCAGATAGTCAATGACTCTTATAGATGCTTTTGATAATAAACTTCTTAAACATGTCTGCTTGTGGCTATCACAACGCAGTTAATTGGTCATTTTAATCTCATAATTTTGTTTTGTTTTTAGAATTGTAAATTTCACATGTTTTTGTATTGGCGAATTTGTCCGATATGAACCATAGTATTGGCTAATCTTAAACGTATTAATCGTCACAAATTGTCCCTAAAGCAATTTTTTCACAAACTTGGCAACCAAGTCACCTTCTACGGTAGCATGAATACGTGTTCCCTGTGAAAATTTAATATTAGAATTTCCAAACATTATTTTAAATAAATTGGGATATAAGAAATCATAAAAATTAAATCTTGAAAATAATATGAAGGAAAAAAAATTAAATACACACGTCGAAATTGGCGAGAACAAGCTCTAGGGAAGTACCACTCTTTATAACCTTTTTCCAAACCCTAACAATCAAAACTCTAATCTTAAAACTATCAAATGATGGATTGAGGTCTTTCAAGGACACAAACATAATCGAAGAGCGCTTAGAAGCCATTATTATCTAGTTTAAAGATTTGAAGAGCACAAACGGTAGTTAAAGGATATGAAATAGTAAGGACTCGGATTCTTGGAAGCTAGCAATAAGTTTTGTTTTTAAAGATTTGTTTGAAGTCGTATTTATAACCAAATAAATCATGGATAATTATCCTAAAAACAGTGAAAATATATCTACGTATATGAACAATGATATATTAGTTTTGTGTATTTATCTTTGTTTAAATTTAAGGTTTTCTTATTATATCTTGTTTATCAAAGGTAAACTTTAGTTATTATATTCAAATATGTAAATAATTTAATATATAATTCTAAAGCCTATTTTATTGCCATATTTTTTGTTTTTTACTATTTCAACAATAATATATATCTAATATAAACAAAATTGTCTATAAAAAACTTACCATTACGGCATTGTTGAGGTCATCGTATATGTGTATATATAGATATTACGCAAGTAATTATGTAGATATTGAGCAAATACTTAAAATTAATGGTTGGGAATCACGATAAAAACTATGTTGTAAAATTATCCAAATAAAAATTTCAAAACTTTATTTGAATGATATCATAAACTATAAAAACTTATAAATGTGGAACTAAAACCACACTTAACCAAACAAAGGAAAAAGAAGAAAAACATAAATTTTTGTTACTATGATATTCCATATTCTAAACTTAAATTCAAATGATCATTGAAGAAAACCGTCTGCGGTGTTCGCGCAACATGTAAACATAACGACCTTGTACATACTGTCGAGAATAACCCTTCTTTTTAGCTTGCCTTAAAATATAGTCGATAGCCGATAAAATACCTAAAGCAAGACATGCAGACTTGTACGTAGGATGTACAATGCCGTTGACAGTTTTGAGATCCGCTAAACAACAAGCGCCTCTAACCACACGAAGCATCACCCGGAGATAAGTAACTCTCCAGTCCTAATACGAACACTTTGCAAGTATCCAAATGAGAACCTAAGTGGTAGTGGTCTCCAAACACACAAAATGGAGTCCCATTTAAATTTGGTAGGAAACTCATGATAAGTTAGTGACCTACTCGAACTATTGTTTCTATTGAAATCCATCCAAGCCATGAAACGAAGATCATGCTCAAGATCAACTACGATTATTGGTATATGTGAAACTTCTTCATAGCAAGGGAGTAGGTGATCAAGTGGCAGATGGTACACAAGGCTCTCTATAACAATTCTTGGACGCCGAACGGGAATACGAATGGGCTCACCATGGACATTTTGAAAAGGTAACATCATAGTAGTTAAATGTATATTGTATTTAAATTGTGCATCTAAAAACATAAAGAATATAAAGAAACCCATAGTCATTAATTTAAACAATTGTCATTTGATAAACTATGTTTTGTTAAAACAACAATTTATTGTATAGTAATATTTAAGGAATAAAATACAACATTCAAACTTTATCTCTATCAGAGACAATAAAACATAAACACCTGAGATGATATTTGAAAGACGATATTGAGATGAAATCACATCCACAAGAGCAGCACGATTGGTTAAATCCAACACATAAACCTCTGCGTTTGAAATTAGGGTCGGTTCACTAACAAATAATTTTTATATAATAAAAGGAAATAAGTACCATGAAGATCCAACCACGGGTTGACTAAAACATCTAGAGATATTGTTCCAAGATCAAGAAACACAAAACCCCTCGTAAAATAAATATAAAGTATGAGATAACTCTATACATACAATAATCAAAACAAAAAAAAATTATAAATATATTGTTTAATAAAGAGAATAACCGTTTATCGGGGGATTAACAATCCAAGCAAACATATTACACATAGACTTAAATATTAAATTGAATATCTTTTATATTAACTCAAATAAACTTAAATATTAAATCGAATATCTTTTATATTAATTCAAATGATTGAAAAAAAAATTAAAAAATTAAGTTTCCTACAAAAGCTCTCCATACGACACGTAGGCAAAAATCCTTCCTATTTATTATATATGATAAAGATTGAAACTTTTCCACAATGACTCTCTTAATTCTCTCTTAATCTCTCTTAATCTTTTCTTAATCCATACTATACTTTCACAAATCTACAGAAACGCATTGTTAGATGTTTCATAAGTCCGTCAAACTAGTACAAAGCTCATTGAGACACACATAAGCACTCATGTTGCATGAAACTTGGTTTAGAGTCCTAGAAACGCGTTGTTAGATGTTTCATAAGTTTGTCAAACTAGTACAAAGCTCATTGAGACACTTATAAGCACTCATGTTGAATGAAACTTGGTTTAGAGTCCTAGAAACGCGTTGTTAGATGTTTCATAAGTTCGTCAAACTTGAACAAAGCTCATTTAGACACTTATAAGCACTCATGTTGCATGAAACTTCGTTTGGAGTCTTAGAAAACGCGTTGTTAGATGTTTCATAAGTTCGTCAAACTAATAAAAACCTCATTGAGACACTTATAAGCACTCATGTTGCATGAAACTTCGTTTAGAGTCTTAGAAACCGCGTTGTTAGATGTTTCATAAGTTCGTCAAACTAGTACAAAGCTCATTGAGACACATATACGCACTCATGTTGCATGAAACTTGGTTTAGAGTCCTAGAAACGCGTTGTTAGATGTTTCATAATTTCGTCAAAGAAGTACAAAGCTCATTGACACACTTATAAGCACTCATGTTGCATGAAACTTGTTTTAGAGTCCTAGAAACGCGTTGATGGATGTTTCATAAGTTCGTCAAACAAGTACAAAGGTCATTGAGACACTTATAAGCACTCATGTGGAATGAAACTTGGTTTAGAGTCCTAGAAACGCGTTGTTCGATGTTTCATAAGTTTGTCGAACTAGTACAAAGCTCATTGAGACACTTATAAGCACTCATGTGGAATGAAACTTGGTTTAGAGTCCTAGAAACTGCGTTGTTTGATGTTACATAAGTTCGTCAAACTAGTACAAAGCTCATTGAGACACTTATAAGCACTCATGTTGCATGAAACTTGATTTAGAGTCCTAGAAACTGCGTTGTTAGATGTTTCATAAGTTTGTCAAACTATTACAAAGCTCATTGAGACACTTATAAGCACTCATGTTGCATGAAACTTGGTTTAGAGTCCTAGAAACTGCGTTGTTAGATGTTTCATAAGTTCGTCAAACTAGTACAAAGCTCATTGAGACACTTATAAGCACTCATGTTGTATGAAACTTTGTTTAGAGTCCTAGAAACGCTTTGTTAGATGTTTCATAAGTTCGTCAAACTTGTACAAAGCTCATTGAGACGCTTATAAGCACTCATGTTGCATGAAACTTGGTTTAGAGTCCTAGAAACCACATTGTTAGATGTTTCATAAGTTTTTCAAACTTGTAAAAAGCTCATTGAGACACTTATTAGCACTCATGTTGCATGAAACTTGGTTTAGAGTCCTAGAAACGAGTTGTTAGATGTTTCATAAGTTTGTCAAACTAGTACAAAGCTCATTGAGACACTTATAAGCACTCATGTTGAATGAAACATGGTTTAGAGTCCTAGAAACGCGTTGTTAGATGTTTCATAAGTTCGTCAAACTTGTACAAAGCTCATTTAGACACTTATAAGCACTCATGTTGCATGAAACTTCGTTTAGAGTCTTAGAAACCGCGTTGTTAGATGTTTCATAAGTTCGTCAAACAAATAAAAAGCTCATTGAGACACTTATAAGCACTCATGTTGCATGAAACTTCGTTTAGAGTCTTAGAAACCGCGTTGTTAGATGTTTCATAAGTTCGTCAAACTAGTACAAAGCTCATTGAGACACATATAAGCACTCATGTTGCATGAAACTTGTTTTAGAGTCCTAGAAACGCGTTGTTAGATGTTTCATAAGTTCGTCAAACAAGTACAAAGCTCATTGAGACACTTATAAGCACTCATGTTGCATGAAACTTGGTTTAGAGTCCTAGAAACGCGTTGTTAGATGTTTCATAAGTTCGTCAAACAAGTACAAAGGTCATTGAGACACTTATAAACACTCATGTGGAATGAAACTTGGTTTAGAGTCCTAGAAACGCGTTGTTCGATGTTTCATAAGTTCGTCAAACAAGTACAAAGGTCATTGAGACACTTATAAGCACTCATGTTGCATGAAACTTGGTTTAGAGTCCTAGAAACGCGTTGTTAGATGTTTCATAAGTTCGTCAAACTTGTACAAAGCTCATTGAGACACTGATAAGCACTCATGTGGAATGAAACTTGGTTTAGAGTCCTAGAAACGCGTTGTTCGATGTTTCATAAGTTCCTAAAACTAGTACAAAGCTCATTGAGACACTTATAAGCACTCATGTTGCATGAAACTTGGTTTAGAGTCCTAGAAACTGCGTTGTTAGATCTTTCAAAAGTTCGTCAAACTAGTACAAAGCTCATTGAGACACTTATAAGCACTCATGTTGAATGAAACTTTGTTTAGAGTCCTAGAAATGCGTTGTTAGATGTTTAATAAGTTCGTCAAACTTGTACAAAGCTCATTGAGACACTTATAAGCACTCATGTTATATGAAACTTGGTTTAGAGTCCTAGAACCCGCGTTGTTAGATGTTTCATATGTTCGTCAAACTAGTCAAAAGCTCATTGAGACACTTATAAGTACTCATGTTGCATGAAACTTGGTTTAGAGTCCTAGAAACGCGTTGTTAGATGTTTCATAAGTTCGTCAAACTTGTACAAAGCTCATTGAGACACTTATAAGCACTCATATTGCATGAAACTTGGTTTAGAGTCCTAGAAACGCGTTGTTAGATGTTTCATAAGTTCGTCAAACAAGTACAAAGCTCATTGAGACACTTATAAGCACTCATGTTGCATGAAACTTGGTTTAGAGTCCTAGAAACGCGTTGTTAGATGTTTAATAAGTTCGTCAAACTTGTACAAAGCTCATTGAGACACTTATAAGCACTCATGTGGAATGAAACTTAGTTTAGAGTCCTAGAAACGCGTTGTTCGATGTTTCATAAGTTCGTCAAACTAGTACAAAGCTTATTGAGACACTTATAAGCACTCATGTTGCATGAAACTTGATTTAGAGTCCTAGAAACTGCATTGTTAGATGTTTCATAAGTTCGTCAAACTAGTACAAAGCTCATTGAGACACTTATAAGCACTCATGTTGCATGAAACTTTGTTTAGAGTCCTAGAAATGCGTTGTTAGATGTTTCATAAGTTCGTCAAACTTGTACAAAGCTCATTGAGACACTTATAAGCACTCATGTTGTATGAAACTTGGTTTTGAGTCCTAGAACCCGCGTTGTTAGATGTTTCATATGTTCGTCAAACTAGTCAAAAGCTCATTGAGACACTTATAAGCACTCATGTTCCATGAAACTTAGTTTAAAGTCCTAGAAACCGCGTTGTTAGATGTTTCATAAGTTCGTCAAACTAGTACAAAGCTCATTGAGACACTTATAAGCATTCATGTTGCATAAAACTTGGTTTAGAGTCCTAGAAACGTGTTGTTAGTCGTTTCATAAGTTCGTAAAACTAGTACAAAGCTCATTGAGCCACTTATAAGCACTCATGTTGAATGAAACTTGGTTTAGAGTCCTAGAAACGCGTTGTTAGATGTTTCATAAGTTCGTCAAACTAGTACAAAGCTTATTGAGACACTTATAAGCACTCATGTTGCATGAAACTTGGTTTAGAGTCCTAGAATCGCGTTGTTAGATGTTTCATAAGTTCGTCAAACTTGTACAAAGCTCATTGAGCCACTTATAAGCACTCATGTTGCATGAAACTTGGTTTAGAGTCCTAGAAACGCGTTGTTAGATGTTTCATAAGTTCGTCAAACTAGTACAAAGCTAATTGAGACACTTATAAGTACTCATGTTGCATGAAACTTTGTTTAGAGTCCTAGAAACGCGTTGTTAGATGTTTCATAAGTTCGTCAAACTTGTACAAAGCTCATTGAGACACTTATAAGCACTCATGTTGCATGAAACTTGGTTTAGAGTCCTAGAAACGCGTTGTTAGATCATAAGTTCGTCAAACAAGTACAAAGCTCATTGAGACACTTATAAGCACTCATGTTGCATGAAACTTGGTTTAGAGTCCTAGAAACGCGTTGTTAGATGTTTAATAAGTTCGTCAAACTTGTACAAAGCTCATTGAGACATTTATAAGCACTCGTGGAATGAAACTTAGTTTAGAGTCCTAGAAACGCGTTGTTCGATGTTTCATAAGTTCGTCAAACTAGTACAAAGCTTATTGAGACACTTATAAGCACTCATTTTGCATGAAACTTGATTTAGAGTCCTAGAAACTGCATTGTTAGATGTTTCATAAGTTCGTCAAACTAGTACAAAGCTCATTGAGACACTTATAAGCACTCATGTTGCATGAAACTTTGTTTAGAGTCCTAGAAATGCGTTGTTAGATGTTTCATAAGTTCGTCAAACTTGTACAAAGCTCATTGAGACACTTATAAGCACTCATGTTGTATGAAACTTGGTTTTGAGTCCTAGAACCCGCGTTGTTAGATGTTTCATATGTTCGTCAAACTAGTCAAAAGCTCATTGAGACACTTATAAGCACTCATGTTCCATGAAACTTAGTTTAGAGTCCTAGAAACCGCGTTGTTAGATGTTTCATAAGTTCATCAAACTAGTACAAAGCTCATTGAGACACTTATAAGCATTCATGTTGCATAAAACTTGGTTTAGAGTCCTAGAAACGTGTTGTTAGTCGTTTCATAAGTTCGTAAAACTAGTACAAAGCTCATTGAGCCACTTATAAGCACTCATGTTGAATGAAACTTGGTTTAGAGTCCTAGAAACGCGTTGTTAGATGTTTCATAAGTTCGTCAAACTAGTACAAAGCTTATTGAGACACTTATAAGCACTCATGTTGCATGAAACTTGGTTTAGAGTCCTAGAAACCGCGTTGTTAGATGTTTCATAAGTTCGTCAAACTAGTACAAAGCTTATTGAGACACTTATAAGCACTCATGTTGCATGAAACTTGGTTTAGAGTCCTAGAAACGCGTTGTTAGATGTTTCATAAGTTCGTCAAACTAGTACAAAGCTCATTGAGACACTTATAAGTACTCATGTTGCATGAAACTTGGTTTAGAGTCCTATAAACGCGTTGTTAGATGTTTCATAAGTTCGTCAAACTTGTACAAAGCTCATTGAGACACTTATAAGCACTCATGTTGCATGAAACTTGGTTTAGAGTTCTAGAAACGCGTTGTTAGATTTTTCATAAGTTCGTCAAACAAGTACAAAGGTCATTGAGACACTTATAAGCACTCATGTTGCATGAAACTTAGTTTAGAGTCCTAGAAACGCGTTGTTAGATGTTTCATAAGTTTGTAAAACTTGTACAAAGCTCATTGAGACACTTATAAGCACTCATGTTGCATGAATCTTGGTTTAGAGTCCTAGAAACGCGTTGTTCGATGTTTCATAAGTTCGTCAAACTAGTACAAAGCTCATTGAGACACTTATAAGCACTCATGTTGCATGAAACTTGGTTTAGAGTCCTAGAAATGCGTTGTTAGATGTTTCATAAGTTCGTCAAACTAGTACAAAGCTTATTGAGACACTTATAAGCACTCATGTTGCATGAAACTTGGTTTAGAGTCCTAGAACCCGCGTTGTTAGATGTTTCATATGTTCGTCAAACTAATCAAAAGCTCATTGAGACACTTATAAGCACTCATGTTGCATGAAACTTAGTTTAGAGTCCTAGAAACCGCGCTGTTAGATGTTTCATAAGTTCGTAAAACTAGTACAAAGCTCATTGAGCCACTTATAAGCACTCATGTTGAATGAAACTTGGTTTAGAGTCCTAGAAACGCGTTGTTAGATGTTTCATAAGTTCGTCAAACTAGTACAAAGCTTATTGAGACACTTATAAGCACTCATGTTGCATGAAACTTGGTTTAGAGTCCTAGAAATGCGTTGTCATATGTTTCATAAGTTCGTCAAACTTGTACAAAGCTCATTGAGACACTTATAAGCACTCATGTTGTATGAAACTTGGTTTAGAGTCCTAGAACCCGCGTTGTTAGATGTTTCATATGTTCGTCAAACTAGTCAAAAGCTCATTGAGACACTTATAAGCACTCATGTTGCATGAAACTTGGTTGAGAGTCCTAGAAACCGCGTTGTTAGATGTTTCATAAGTTCGTCAAACTAGTAGAAAGCTCATTGAGACACTTATAAGTACTCATGTTGCATGAAACTTGGTTTGGAGTCCTAGAAACGCGTTGTTAGATGTTTCATAAGTTCGTCAAACTTGTACAAAGCTCATTGAGACACTTATAAGCACTCATGTGGAATGAAACTTGGTTTAGAGTCCTAGAAACGCGTTGTTCGATGTTTCATAAGTTCCTAAAACTAGTACAAAGCTCATTGAGACACTTATAAGCACTCATGTTGCATGAAACTTGGTTTAGAGTCCTAGAAACTGCGTTGTTAGATGTTTCAAAAGTTCGTCAAACTAGTACAAAGCTCATTGAGACACTTATAAGCACTCATGTTGAATGAAACTTTGTTTAGAGTCCTAGAAATGCGTTGTTAGATGTTTAATAAGTTCGTCAAACTTGTACAAAGCTCCTTGAGACACTTATAAGCACTCATGTTGTATGAAACTTGGTTTAGAGTCCTAGAACCCGCGTTGTTAGATGTTTCATATGTTCGTCAAACTAGTCAAAAGCTCATTGAGACACTTATAAGCACTCATGTTGCATGAAACTTAGTTTAGAGTCCTAGAAACCGCGTTGTTAGATGTTTCATAAGTTCGTCAAACTAGTACAAAGCTCATTGAGACACTTATAAGTACTCATGTTGCATGAAACTTGGTTTAGAGTCCTAGAAACGCGTTGTTAGATGTTTCATAAGTTCGTCAAACTTGTACAAAGCTCATTGAGACACTTATAAGCACTCATGTTGCATGAAACTTGGTTTAGAGTCCTAGAAACGCGTTGTTAGATGTTTCATAAGTTCGTCAAACAAGTACAAAGCTCATTGAGACACTTATAAGCACTCATGTTGCATGAAACTTGGTTTAGAGTCCTAGAAACGCGTTGTTAGATGTTTAATAAGTTCGTCAAACTTGTACAAAGCTCATTGAGACACTTATAAGCACTCATGTGGAATGAAACTTAGTTTAGAGTCCTAGAAACGCGTTGTTCGATGTTTCATAAGTTCGTCAAACTAGTACAAAGCTTATTGAGACACTTATAAGCACTCATGTTGCATGAAACTTGATTTAGAGTCCTAGAAACTGCATTGTTAGATGTTTCATAAGTTCGTCAAACTAGTACAAAGCTCATTGAGACACTTATAAGCACTCATGTTGCATGAAACTTTGTTTAGAGTCCTAGAAATGCGTTGTTAGATGTTTCATAAAATTGTCAAACTTGTACAAAGCTCATTGAGACACTTATAAGCACTCATGTTGTATGAAACTTGGTTTTGAGTCCTAGAAACCGCGTTGTTAGATGTTTCATATGTTCGTCAAACTAGTCAAAAGCTCATTGAGACACTTATAAGCACTCATGTTCCATGAAACTTAGTTTAGAGTCCTAGAAACCGCATTGTTAGATGTTTCATAAGTTCGTCAAACTAGTACAAAGCTCATTGAGACACTTATAAGCATTCATGTTGCATAAAACTTGGTTTAGAGTCCTAGAAACGTGTTGTTAGTCGTTTCATAAGTTCGTAAAACTAGTACAATGCTCATTGAGCCACTTATAAGCACTCATGTTGAATGAAACTTGGTTTAGAGTCCTAGAAACGCGTTGTTAGATGTTTCATAAGTTCGTCAAACTAGTACAAAGCTTATTGAGACACTTATAAGCACTCATGTTGCATGAAACTTGGTTTAGAGTCTAGAAACGCGTTGTTAGATGTTTCATAAGTTCGTCAAACTTGTACAAAGCTCATTGAGCCACTTATAAGCACTCATGTTGCATGAAACTTGGTTTAGAGTCCTAGAAACGCGTTGTTAGATGTTTCATAAGTTCGTCAAACTAGTACAAAGCTCATTGAGACACTTATAAGTACTCATGTTGCATGAAACTTGGTTTAGAGTCCTATAAACGCGTTGTTAGATGTTTCATAAGTTCGTCAAACTTGTACAAAGCTCATTGAGACACTTATAAGCACTCATGTTGCATGAAACTTGGTTTAGAGTTCTAGAAACGCGTTGTTAGATTTTTCATAAGTTCGTCAAACAAGTCCAAAGGTCATTGAGACACTTATAAGCACTCATGTTGCATGAAACTTAGTTTAGAGTCCTAGAAACGCGTTGTTAGATGTTTCATAAGTTCGTAAAACTTGTACAAAGCTCATTGAGACACTTATAAGCACTCATGTTGCATGAAACTTGGTTTAGAGTCCTAGAAACGCGTTGTTCGATGTTTCATAAGTTCGTCAAACTAGTACAAAGCTCAATGAGACACTTATAAGCACTCATGTTGCATGAAACTTGGTTTAGAGTCCTAGAAATGCATTGTTAGATGTTTCATAAGTTCGTCAAACTAGTACAAAGCTCATTGAGACACTTATAAGCACTCATGTTGCATGAAACTTTGTTTAGAGTCCTAGAAACGCTTTGTTAGATGTTTCATAAGTTCGTCAAACTTGTAAAAAGCTCATTGAGACACTTATAAGCACTCATGTTGCATGAAACTTGGTTTAGAGTCCTAGAAACGCATTGTTAGATGTTTCATAAGTTCGTCAAACTAGTACAAAGCTCATTGAGACACTTATAAACACTCATGTTGCATAAAACTTCGTTTAGAGTCTTAGAAACCGCGTTGTTAGATGTTTCATAAGTTCGTCAAACTAGTACAAAGCTCATTGAGACACATATAAGCACTCTTGTTGCATGAAACTTGGTTTAGAGTCCTCGAAACGCGTTGTTAGATGTTTCATAAGTTCGTCAAACTAGTACAAAGTTCATTGAGACACTTATAAGCACTCATGTTGTATGAAACTTCGTTTAGAGTCCTAGAAACGCGTTGTTAGATGTTTCATAAGTTCGTCAAACTTGTACAAAGCTCATTGAGACACATATAAGCACTCATGTTGCATGAAACTTGGTTTAGAGTCCTAGAAATGCGTTGTCATATGTTTCATAAGTTCGTCAAACTTGTACAAAGCTCATTGAGACACTTATAAGCACTCATGTTGTATGAAACTTGGTTTAGAGTCCTAGAACCCGCGTTGTTAGATGTTTCATATGTTCGTCAAACTAGTCAAAAGCTCATTGAGACACTTATAAGCACTCATGTTGCATGAAACTTGGTTGAGAGTCCTAGAAACCGCGTTGTTAGATGTTTCATAAGTTCGTCAAACTAGTACAAAGCTCATTGAGACACTTATAAGTACTCATGTTGCATGAAACTTGGTTTGGAGTCCTAGAAACGCGTTGTTAGATGTTTCATAAGTTCGTCAAACTTGTACAAAGCTCATTGAGACACTTATAAGCACTCATGTTACATGAAACTTGGTTTAGAGTCCTAGAAACGCGTTGTTAGATGTTTCATAAGTTCGTCAAACAAGTACAAAGGTCATTGAGACACTTATAAGCACTCATGTTGCATGAAACTTGGTTTAGAGTCCTAGAAACGCGTTGTTAGATGTTTCATAAGTTCGTCAAACTTGTAAAAAGCTCATTTAGACACTTATAAGCACTCATGTGGAATGAAACTTGGTTTAGAGTCCTAGAAACGCGTTGTTCGATGTTTCATAAGTTCGTAAAACTAGTACAAAGCTCATTGAGACACTTATAAGCACTCATGTTGCATGAAACTTGGTTTAGAGTCCTAGAAACTGCGTTGTTAGATGTTTCAAAAGTTCGTCAAACTAGTACAAAGCTCATTGAGACACTTATAAGCACTCATGTTGAATGAAATTTGTTTAGAGTCCTAGAAATGTGTTGTTAGATGTTTAATAAGTTCGTCAAACTTGTACAAAGCTCATTGAGACACTTATAAGCACTCATGTTGTATGAAACTTGGTTTAGAGTCCTAGAACCCGCGTTGTTAGATGTTTCATATGTTCGTCAAACTAGTCAAAAGCTCATTGAGACACTTATAAGCAATCATGTTGCATGAAACTTAGTTTAGAGTCCTAGAAACCGCGTTGTTAGATGTTTCATAAGTTCGTCAAACTAGTACAAAGCTCATTGAGACACTTATAAGTACTCATGTTGCATGAAACTTGGTTTAGAGTCCTAGAAACGCGTTGTTAGATGTTTAATAAGTTCGTAAAACTTGTACAAAGCTCATTGAGACACTTATAAGCACTCATGTGGAATGAAACTTAGTTTAGAGTCCTAGAAACGCGTTGTTCGATGTTTCATAAGTTCGTCAAACTAGTACAAGGCTTATTGAGACACTTATAAGCACTCATGTTGCATGAAACTTGATTTAGAGTCCTAGAAACTGCATTGTTAGATGTTTCATAAGTTCGTCAAACTAGTACAAAGCTCATTGAGACACTTATAAGCACTCATGTTGCATGAAACTTTGTTTAGAGTCCTAGAAATGCGTTGTTAGATGTTTCATAAGTTCGTCAAACTTGTACAAAGCTCATTGAGACACTTATAAGCACTCATGTTGTATGAAACTTGGTTTTGAGTCCTAGAACCCGCGTTGTTAGATGTTTCATATGTTCGTCAAACTAGTCAAAAGCTCATTGAGACACTTATAAGCACTCATGTTCCATGAAACTTAGTTTAGAGTCCTAGAAACCGCGTTGTTAGATGTTTCATAAGTTCGTCAAACTAGTACAAAGCTCATTGAGACACTTATAAGCATTCATGTTGCATAAAACTTGGTTTAGAGTCCTAGAAACGTGTTGTTAGTCGTTTCATAAGTTCGTAAAACTAGTACAAAGCTCATTGAGCCACCTAGTTTGGTCACTCTTTATTGACCAAATTATAAGTGCTTCAATTTGGGCTTTCTTGGATTTGAATCATGCTTAGAAGTGGCTGGACTTGATGTATATCATATCCAATGGACTTGTGAATGTTCTCTTTGTCTAAAGGCTCTTGAATCAGCCTGTTAAGTGCCTCCTTGATCTGCTTTCCTCTTGCTCTTGTCATTGGTCCAATGGGTACTTGCAAAGCATCATCTTGATCATCCTTGCTGCTTTGGATGTCCTCATCATTCTCCATAGGCTTCTTCATGCTCTCTTTGTCCAAAATTTCTTGAAACAGCCCATCAAATCCGTCTTTGATCTTCTTGTCTTGTGATATTTTAAATGGTTCAATGGCTAGCTGAGGTGTTTCCACATCCCTTTGTGTGTTCCTCCTTAGAATCGTATCAACAAAGCTCACTGAGAAAATTATAAGCACTCATGTTGCATGCAATTTGGTTTAGAGTCCTAAAACGTGTTGTTCGATGTTTCATAAGTTCGTCAAACTAGTACAAAACTCATTGAGACACTTATAAGCACTCATGTTGCATGAAACTTGGTTTAGAGTCCTAAAAATTGCGTTGTTAGATGCTTCATAAGTTCGTCAAACTAGTAGAAAGCTCATTGAGACACTTATATGCACTCATGTTGCATGAAACTTGGTTTAGATTCCTAGAAACCGCGTTGTTAGATGTTTCATAAGTTCGTCAAACTAGTAAAAAGCTCATTGAGACACTTATAAGCACTCATGTTGAATGAAACTTGGTTTAGAGTCCTAGAAACGCGTTGTTAGATGTTTCATAAGTTCGTAAAACTAGTACAAAGCTCATTGAGACACTTATAAGCACACATGTTGAATGAAACTTGGTTTAGATTCCTAGAAATGCGTTGTTAGATGTTTCATAAGTTCGTCAAACTAGTACAAAGCTTATTGAGACACTTATAAGCACTCATGTTGCATGAAACTTGGTTTAGAGTCCTAGAAACGCGTTGTTAGATGTTTCATAAGTTCGTCAAACTTGTACAAAGCTCATTGAGACGCTTATAAGCACTCATGTTGCATGAAACTTGGTTTAGAGTCCTAGAAACCACATTGTTAGATGTTTCATAAGTTTTCCAAACTTGTAAAAAGCTCATTGAGACACTTATAAGCACTCATGTTGCATGAAACTTGGTTTAGAGTCTTAGAAATCGCGTTTTTAGATGTTTCATAAGTTCGTCAAACTTGTACAAAGCTCATTGAGACGCTTATAAGCACTCATGTTGCATGAAACTTGGTTTAGAGTCCTAGAAACCGCGATGTTAGATGTTTCATAACTTTTTCAAACTTGTACAAAGCTCATTGAGACACTTATAAGCACTCGTGTTGCATGAAACTTGGTTTAGAGTCTTAGAAATCGCGTTGTTAGATGTTTCATAAGTTCGTCAAACCAGTACAAAGCTCATTGAGACACTTATAAGCACTCAGGTTGCATGAAACTTGGTGTAGAGTCCTAGAAACACGTTGTTAGATGTTTCGTATGTTCGTCAAACTAGTACAAAGCTCATTAAGACACTTATAAGCACTCATGTTGCATGAAACTTGGTTTAGAGTCCTAGAAACGCGTTGTTAGATGTTTCATAAGTTCGTCAAACAAGTAAAAAGTTCATCGAGACACTTATAAGAATTCATGTTGCATGAAACTTGGTTTAGAGTCCTAGAAACGCGTTGTTAGATGTTTCATAAGTTCATCAAACTTGTACAAAGCTCATTGAGACACTTATAAACACTCATGTTGCATGAAACTTAGTTTAGAGTCCTAGAAACGCGTTGTTAGATGTTTCATAAGTTCGTCAAACTAGTAAAAAGCTCATTGAGACACTTATAAGCACTCATGTTGCATGAAACTTGGTTTAGAGTCCTAGAAACGCTTTGTTAGATGTTTCATAAGTTCGTCAAACTTGTACAAAGCTCATTGAGACGCTTATAAGCACTCATGTTGCATGAAACTTGGTTTAGAGTCCTAGAAACTGCGTTGTTAGATGTTTCATAAGTTCGTCAAACTTGCACAAAACTCATTGGGACACTTATAAGCACTCTTGTTGCATGAAACTTGGTTTAGAATCTTAGAAACCGCGTTGTTAGATGTTTCATAAGTTTGTTAAACTAGTACAAAGCTCATTGAGACACTTATAAGCACTCATGTTGCATGAAACTTGGTGTAGAGTCCAAGAAACGTGTTGTTAGATGTTTCATAAGTTCGTCAAACTTGTACAAAGCTCATTGAGACACTTATAAGAACTCATGTTGCATGAAACTTGGTTTAGAGTCCTAGAAACGTGTTGTTAGATGTTTCATAAGTTCGTCACACAAGTACAAAGCTCATCGAGACACTTATAAGCACTCATGTTGCATGAAACTTGGTTGGTTCTAGAGCGTTCTAGATGTTTCACGCGTTGTTAGATGTTTCATAAGTTCGTCAAACTTGTACAAAGCTCATTGAGACACTTATAAGCACTCGTGTGGAATGTAACTTGGTTTAGAGTCCTAGAAACACGTTGCTAGATGTTTCATAAGTTCGTCAAACTTGTACAAAGCCCATTGAGACGCTTATAAGCACTCATGTTGCATGAAACTTGGTTTAGAGTCCTAGAAACTGCGTTGTTAGATGTTTCATAAGTTCGTCAAACTTGCACAAAACTCATTGGGACACTTATAAGCACTCTTGTTGCATGAAACTTGGTTTAGAATCTTAGAAACGCGTTGTTAGATGTTTCATAAGTTCGTCAAACTTGTACAAAGCTCATTGAGACACTTATAAGCACTCATGTTGCATGAAACTTGGTTTAGAGTCCTAGAAACGCGTTGTTAGATGTTTCATAAGTTCGTCAAACAAGTACAAAGCTCATCGAGACACTTATAAGAATTCATGTTGCATGAAACTTGTTTTAGAGTCCTAGAAACGCGTTGTTAGATGTTTCATTAGTTCATCAAACTTGTACAAAGCTCATTGAGACACTTATAAACACTCATGTTGCATGAAACTTAGTTTAGAGTCCTAGAAACGCGTTGTTAGATGTTTCATAAGTTCGTCAAACTAGTAAAAAACTCATTAAGACACTTATAAGCACTCATGTTGCATTAAACTTGGTTTAGAGTCCTAGAAACGCTTTGCTAGATGTTTCATAAGTTCGTCAAACTTGTACAAAGCCCATTGAGACGCTTATAAGCACTCATGTTGCATGAAACTTGGTTTAGAGTCCTAGAAACCGCGTTGTTAGATGTTTCATAAGTTCGTCAAACTTGTACAAAGCTCATTGAGACACTTATAAGCACTCATGTTGCATGAAACTTGGTTTAGAATCTTAGAAACCGCGTTGTTAGATGTTTCATAAGTTCGTTAAACTAGTACAAAGCTCATTGAGACACTTATAAGCACTCATTTTCCATGAAACTTCGTTTAGAGTCCTAGAAACCGCGTTGTTAGATGTTTCATAAGTTCGTCAAACTAGTACAAAGCTCATTGAGACACTTATAAGCACTCATGTTGCATGAAACTTTGTTTAGAGTACTAGAAACCCGTTGTTAGATGTTTCATAAGTTCGTCAAACAAGTACAAAGCTCATTGAGACACTTAAAAGCACTCATGTTGCATGAAACTTGGTTTAGAGTCCTAGAAACGCGTTGTTAGATGTTTCATAAATTCGTAAAACTTGTACAAAGCTCATTGAGACACTTATAAGCACTCATGTGGAATGAAACTTGGTTTAGAGTCCCGAAACGCGTTGTTAGATGTTTCATAAGTTTTTCAAACTAGTACAAAGCTCATTGAGACACTTATAAGCATTCATGTTGCATGAAACTTGGTTTAGAGTCCTAGATGGAAAAGAGACCAAGGCATTGCCCGGGCAAGTATTGTCCACCAAGGCAATGGCCTAGCGTGTGACCGAAGTAGAAGTCCCATGCTCTCTTGTTACCGTTGCAAAGAGAACAAAGGAGAAGTATCTAAAAGAGCCGTTGGCGATTGGAGACCACGCGCCGTTGGAGAAAAGAGCCGTTGGTGCTTGGAGACCACGTGGCCGTATAATCGCCGGCTATGGACCAACGGACAAAGGATCGCTCCCTTTTGAATTATAGCCGTTGGAGCTTCTCCTCCTTTCCCTTATGTTTGATATATGTATTCTCTTTGTGTAATAGAGTTCTTAACACACTTAATGAAATGAAATCTAAGCTATCTTTACTCTCTCTCTCTAGTTCTTTGTGTTCTTCATGAACACAAGAACATCATACTAAACCGAATCCTTCTCATTCTCTTCATTACTTCTACTATTCTCACCTAAATCTAACATGGTATCAGAGCGTTAAGTTCTTGAAACCTTAAATCTCTTCCGCTCTTATACTAAATCTCTTTCAAAAGTTTACATTTCATTCGGATTCGATACTCGGTGATTCTCGACTCTCGGCAACACTCGACACTCGGTGATTCTCGACTCTCGGCAACACTCGAATCTCGGCAACACTCGATACTCGGTTCCTAAAGAAGATTAAAGCCGATTTCTTTTCCAAGATCCAAGCTTTCATCTTCTCAAATACCCGGTCTTTACCAAAGATCTAAGCTCTTCAAAGCTAACTCTCAAAGACTAAATCTTTTCACAACAACACTTCAACTCTAAGCCATGGAAGACAAAGGACACAAGAAGGTACTTTGTCCGGTTATTTTGAAGGGAATCAACTATCTTTTATGGGCTAGAACGGTGAAGATCGCCTTATGTGGTCGTCGAGGCCTTTGGAACCACATTATCAAGAAACAAGATACATTCACCGATGCTAGCTTGTTAGAAGATGAAGAAGCCTCCACCGAAGAAGCTCTTTGGTTCCAAGAAGATCAAAAAGTCCTTGGAATCATCCAAGGCTCTCTTGACCCAACAATCCTTGAAGCCTACTCCTATTGTGAGAGTGCAAAGGAGCTTTGGGACACTCTCCAAACCGTGTATGGTAACATATCCAATCTAAGCCGCGTGTATGAAGTGAAGAAGGCCATTAATGAGCTTAACCAAGAAGATACCGAGTTCACTAAACACTTTGGGAGGTTCAGGATGCTTTGGGCCGAGCTTGAGATGTTGAGACCAAGCACCGTGGATCCTAAGATCTTAAATGAGCGAAGAGAGCAAGACAAGGTCTTTGGGCTTCTCCTCACTCTCAACGGTTGCTACAAGGACATCATCAAGCACATGCTCCGATCCGATACCTTACCACATCTTGATGAGGTTTGCGCTCAACTTCAAAAGGAACAAGGCTCTATCGAGCTCTTTGATAGCAAGAAAGAGCTGGTCACCGCTAACAAAGTCGCATTCAAGCCCTCAACAAAGACCTATGAAGAAAGGAGAGCCTTGACATGCGATCATTGCAAGAAGAAGGGCCACACTAAGGATAGATGTTGGATATTGCACCCACATCTCAAGCCGGCTAAGTTCAAAGATGCCAAGGCTCATTTCACCAACGAAGACGCGGCTAGCCTACCAAGCACAAGCGGATCAAACCAAGCCAAGGAAGAAGAGTCCTCGGCCATCGTCCCATACACGGATGAGTTTGTGAGGAAATCCGACTTGGATGCCCTCATCAAGGCCCTTAAGGGCTCGGTATTTCTCCTTATTACTCTCTAAGTGCTCATATATTAGACAAAGAACCTATTAAGCCTATTATAATTGATTCGGGTGCTTCTCATCACATGATTAGTAACCTAGATTTGATCAATAATGTTAAACCGGCCATAGGAAATGTCATTATTGCAAATGGGAGTAAGATTCCTATAGAAGGATTAGGGAACCTTAAGCTTTTTGATAAAGAATCCCAAGCTCTTTACATGCCTAGCTTTACATCTAACCTTATATCCGTGAAACGTATATCTTGTGACTTGAATTGCAATGTGATCTTTAGTCCTAATGAGGTGATTTTTCAGGATATTGAGAGTAAGGAGGTCATTGGAAAGGGGATCACAAGAGGCGATCTCTATTTCCTTGAAAAGAATTCATCTAGCTATTATCTTTGTCATGCTTTTAATTCCGTTTTAGTCGAAGCCAATAATGTCATTTGGAATTATAGGCTCGGCCATCCTCATTTGAATGCTTTTAAAAACTCTTTTGCCGAATGTTAGTTTTAATCATGAGACTTGTGAATCGTGCATTTTAGGCAAACATTGTAGAACCGTTTTCCCTAAATCCACAATGCTTTATAAACCTTTTGATCTTGTGCACTCGGATGTGTGGTCATCGCCTTGTAAATCTAGAGATAACCATTTGTATTTTGTCACTTTTATTGATGAAAGTTCTAAGTATACTTGGGTAACTCTATTAAAATCAAAAGATAGGGTGTTAGAGGCTTTTCAAAACTTTCAAAACCATGTGACTAATCAATACAATGCCAATATCAAAACTTTTAGGTCGGATAATGGGGGTGAATACACAAGCCGAGCATTCAAAGAGCATATAGCCAAACACGGAATCATTCATCAAACCACATGTCCATACACTCCACAACAAAATGGAGTAGCCGAAAGGAAGAATCAGCATCTCATGGAGGTTACAAGATCAATGATGTTCCACATGAACGTCCCTAAGCGTCATTGGTCGGATGGGGTCTTAATCGCATGCTATCTTATCAATAGGACCCCCACTCAAGTTCTCAAGAACCAATCTCCCTTTGAGGTATTGAACAAAACCAAACCCATTGTCAATCATCTAAGAGTTTTCGGTTGTGTGTGTTTTGTATTTGTGCCTAGTGAATAAAGGAACAAACTTGAGGCGAAAAGCACCAAGGCCATGTTCATCGGCTACTCAAATACATAAAAACGTTATAAGTGCTACGTACCCGAAGCAAGAAGGGTATTGGTATCAAGAGACGTCAAATTCCTAGAAGGCAAAAGCTATTATGAAGATAAGAATTGGGAAAGTCTAAAAAGATTACCTGAGGTAGTTCCGGATAGAGCGACTAGTCTAAGGAATTTGATGAGGAATCTTGGTATGAACCTTGAAGAAGAAACCCAAGAAGAACCAACTCAAGAGGAAACCCACCTTGATCATGAAGGGGGAACAACAACAATGAGCA
The DNA here is from genome assembly GCA_963556525.1 of Cochlearia excelsa. NCBI lineage: Eukaryota > Viridiplantae > Streptophyta > Magnoliopsida > Brassicales > Brassicaceae > Cochlearia > Cochlearia excelsa. The sequence goes on along the minus strand of OY748327.1, from coordinate 27,056,366 downwards.
AGCCGGTTCCGGGCCTAACTTTCAAGAAGTAAATGAATCCGGGGAGACTCAAATGTTCAAGAAGAACATCAAGCCTCCACCGAGACAAGGGATCAAAGTCATGATCAAGAGGGTCATGATCAAGGAGTGTCTCAAGGAGAAACGGTTGCACCTAGTGGTCCAAGAAGGAGCTCTAGAATCAAGAATCATCCGTCTAATTGGATCAACACAAGAGTCTACTACAACAACAATGTGGTAGCTCATCCAACTCAAGTCGTGTGTTCTCTTGCTCAAATACCCGAAGAACACCAAGCCTTCACCACATCTATAGATCAACATGAGATACCAAGGACCTATGAAGAGGCAATGAAGCATGAAGTTTGGGTCAATGCGGTTAAGAATGAGAACAAGGCAATGGAGGATAATGAAACGTACTATGAGACGTATCTACCTAAGGGGAAGAGGACCGTGAGCTCAAGATATGTCTTTACTATCAAGTACCATAGCAATGGTGAAATTGAAAGGCACAAGGCAAGGCTTGTGGCAAGGGGATTTACTCAAACCTATGGGGAAGATTACCTTGATACATTTGCCCCGGTGGCCAAGCTTCATACGGTTAGAGTGGTGCTGTCTTTAGCCGTGAATCTCACGTGGGATCTATATCAAATGGATGTCAAGAATGCCTTCTTACAAGGAGAACTTGAAGAGGAAGTATACATGACTCCCCCTCCCGGCTTAGAAGACACAATCACTCCCGGAGAAGTTTTGAGATTGAGAAAAGCCATCTATGGTCTTAAACAATCACCAAGGGCATGGTACCACAAGCTTAGTTCAACCTTGATGGCAAGAGGATTCAAGAGAAGTCAATCCGAACACACCCTCTTTACCCGGCAAAGCCAAGAAGGTATAGTGGTTATCCTCGTCTACGTGGATGATATTATCATCTCCGGGGATAACAAGGTAGGTGTTCAAGACGCTAAAGACTATCTTAAATCTAAATTTGACATTAAAGATCTTGGTAAACTCAAATACTTTCTTGGAATTGAGATGTGTAGGTCCGAAGAGGGTCTCCTTCTTTCTCAAAGAAAATATACTCATGACCTTTTAAGTGATGTAGGTATGCTAGGTACTAAGGCGGCCAAGACACCTCTTGAAGATGGATACAAGATCATTGAAGAAGGCGGAGAGGAGGACCAGCCATACAAGGATCCAAAGCTCTATAGAAAGATGGTTGGGAAGCTCATCTACCTAACTATCACTAGACCGGATCTATGCTTCGCCGTGAATCAAGTAGCCCAACACATGCAATCGCCAAAGCAACACCATTGGAGCATGCTTGAGAGAATCTTGAGATATCTCAAAGGAAGTTGTGACTTGGGAATTTGGATGGGTTGCAACAAGAACACCGAGGTAGTTGGGTATTGTGACGCGGATTATGCCGGGGATCTACAAGATAGAAGGTCAACAACCGGCTATTGTACCTTCATTGGGGGCAACCTTGTCACATGGAAGACGAAGAAGCAAAAGATAGTGTCGTGTTCAACCGCCGAAGCCGAATACCGAGCAATGAGAAAACTAACTCAAGAACTTATGTGGTTAAAGAACTTACTCCAAGACTTGGGTATTGAGGTCAAGGCGCCAATGATCATGCATTGTGACAACGAAGCCGCGATTCATATAGCCTCTAACTCGGTTTTCCATGAGAGGACCAAGCACATCGAGATCGATTGTCACAAGGTTAGAGAGCAAATGATCAAAGGCACCATTCTACCGTGTTACACCAAGAGCCAAGATCAACTCGCGGACATCTTCACCAAATCCGCAAGTTTGAAAGTTTGTGAGTCCATCCTACCTAGACTTGGACTCACAAGGGCTACCAAAGCCTAAGTCTCCAACCGCACAAGCTTGTACTCTTTTCCCTTAGGTGAGTTTTATCCCAAGCGGTTTTCTCACCAAGGTTTTTAATGAGGCAAGGTTATGCGGGTTCCAAGCTTAGCCATTGCATGAGGCTAAGCTTGCGGGGGAGTGTAAAAGAGACCAAGGCATTGCCCGGGCAAGTATTGTCCACCAAGGCAATGGCCTAGCGTGTGACCGAAGTAGAAGTCCCATGCTCTCTTGTTACCGTTGCAAAGAAAACAAAGGAGAAGTATCTAAAAGAGCCGTTGGCGATTGGAGACCACGCGCCGTTGGAGAAAAGAGCCGTTGGCGCTTGGAGACCACGCGGCCGTACAATCGCCGGCTATGGACCAACGGACAAAGGATCCCTCCCTTTTGAATTATAGCTGTTGGAGCTTCTCCTCCTTTCCCTTATGTTTGATATATGCATTCTCTTTGTGTAATAGAGTTCTTAACACACTTAATGAAATGAAATCTAAGCTATCTTTACTCTCTCTCTCTAGTTCTTTGTGTTCTTCATGAACACAAGAACATCATACTAAACCGAATCCTTCTCATTCTCTTCATTACTTCTACTATTCTCACCTAAATCTAACACTAGAAACGCGTTGTTCGATGTTTCATAAGTTCGTCAAACTAGTACAAATTTCATTGAGATAATTATAAGCACTCATGTTGCATGCAACTTGGTTTAGAGTCCTAGAAACGCGTTGTTCGATGTTTCATAAGTTCGTCAAACTAGTACAAAGCTCATTGAGACACTTTTAAGCACTCATGTTGTATGAAACTTGGTTTAGAGTCCTAGAAAATGCGTTGTTAGATGTTTCATAAGTTCGTCAAACTTGTACAAAGCTCATGTTGCATGAAACTTGGTTTAGAGTCCTAGAAACCGCATTGTTAGATGTTTCATAAGTTTTTCAAACTTGTACAAATCTCATTGAGACACTTATAAGCACTCATGTTGCATGAAACTTGGTTTAGAGTCTTAGAAATCGCGTTGTTAGATGTTTCATAAGTTTGTCAAACCAGTAAAAAGCTCATTGAGACACTTATAAGCACTCATGTTGCATGAAACTTGGTGTAGAGTCCTAGAAATGCGTTGTTAGATGTTGCATAAGTTCCTCAAACTTGTACAAAGCTCATGACACACTTATAAGCACTCATGTTGCATGAAACTTGGTTTAGAGTCCTAGAAACGCGTTGTTAGATGTTTCATAAGTTCGTCAAACAAGTACAAAGCTCATCGAGACACTTATAAGCACTCATGTTGCATGAAACTTGGTTTAGAGTCCTAGAAACGCGTTGTTAGATGTTTCATAAGTTCGTCAAACTTGTACAAAGCTCATTGAGACACTTATAAGCACTCATGTGGAATGAAACTTGGTTTAGAGTCCTAGAAACGCGTTGTTAGATGTTTCATAAGTTTGTCAAACTAGTACAAAGCTCATTGAGACACTTATAAGCACTCATGTTGCATGAAACTTGGTTTAGAGTACTAGAAACGCGTTGTTCGACGTTTCATAAGTTCGTTAAACTAGTACAAAGCTCATTCATACACTTATAAGCACTCATAATGCATGAAACTTCGTTTAGAATCCTAGAAACCGTGTTGTTAGATGTTTCATAAGTTCGTCAAACTAGTACAAAGCTCATTGAGACACTTATAAGCACTCATGTTGCATGAAACTTTGTTTAGAGTCCTAGAAACGGGTAGTTAGATGTTTCATAAGTTCGTCAAACAAGTACAAAGCTCATTGAGACACTTATAAGCACTCATGTTTCATGAAACTTGGTTTAGAGTCCTAGAAACGCGTTGTTAGATGTTTCATAAATTCGTAAAACTTGTACAAAAATCATTGAGACACTTATAAGCACTCATGTGGAATGAAACTTGGTTTAGAGTTCTAGAAACGCGTTGTTAGATGTTTCATAAGTTTTTCAAAATAGTACAAAGCTCATTGAGACACTTATAAGCACTCATGTTGCATGAAACTTTGTTTACAGTCCTAGAAACGCGTTGTTAGATGTTTCATAAGTTCGTCAAACAAGTACAAAGCTCATTGAGACACTTATAAGCACTCATGTTGCATGAAACTTGGTGTAGAGTCCTAGAAACGCGTTGTTAGATGTTTCATAAATTCGTAAAACTTGTACAAAGCTCATTGAGACACTTATAAGCACTCATGTGGAATGAAACTTGGTTTAGAGTCCTAGAAACGCGTTGTTAGATGTTTTATAAGTTTTTCAAACTAGTACAAAGCTCATTGAGACACTTATAAGCATTCATGTTGCATGAAACTTGGTTTAGAGTCCTAGAAACGCGTTGTTCGATGTTTCATAAGTTCGTCAAACTAGTACAAATCTCACTGAGACAATTATAAGCACTCATGTTGCATGCAACTTGGTTTTGAGTCCTAGAAACGCGTTGTTCGATGTTTCATAAGTTCGTCAAACTAGTACAAAGCTCATTGAGACACTTATAAGCACTCATGTTGCATGAAACTTGGTTTAGAGTCATAGAAACTGCGTTGTTAGATGTTTCATAATTTCGTCAAACTTGTACAAAGCTCATTGAGACGCTTATAAGCACTCATGTTGCATGAAACTTGGTTTAGAGTCCTAGAAACCGCATTGTTAGATGTTTCATAAGTTTTTCAAACTTGTACAAAGCTCATTGAGACACTTATAAGTACTCATGTTGCATGAAACTTGGTTTAGAGTCTTAGAAATCGCGTTGTTAGATTTTTCATAAGTTCGTCAAACCAGTACAAAGCTCATTGAGACACTTATAAGCACTCATGTTGCATGAAACTTGGTGTAGAGTGCTAGAAACGCGTTGTTAGATGTTGCATAAGTTCGTCAAACTTGTACAAAGATCATTGACACACTTATAAGCACTCAAAGTTGCATGAAACTTGGTTTAGAGTCCTAGAAACGCGTTCTTAGATGTTTCATAAGTTCGTCAAACTTGTACAAAGCTCATTGAGACACTTATAAGCACTCATGTGGAATGAAACTTGGTTTAGAGTCCTAGAAACGCGTTGTTAGATGTTTCATAAGTTTGTCAAACTAGTACAAAGCTCATTGAGACACTTATAAGCACTCATGTTGCATGAAACTTGGTTTAGAGTCCTAGAAACGCGTTGTTCGATGTTTCATAAGTTCGTCAAACTAGTACAAAGCTCATTGAGACACTTATAAGCACTCATGTTGCATGAAACTTGGTTTAGAGTCCTAGAAATGCGTTGTTAGATGTTTCATAAGTTCTTCAAACTAGTACAAAGCTCATTGAGACACTTATAAGCACTCATGTTGCATGAAACTTGGTTTAGAGTCCTAGAAATGCGTTGTTAGATGTTTCATAAGTTCGTCAAACAAGTACAAAGCTCATTGAGACATTTATAAGCACTCATGTTGCATGAAACTTGGTTTAGAGTCCTAGAAACCGCGTTGTTAGATGTTTCATAAGTTCGTCAAACTTGTACAACGCTCATTGAGACACTTATAAGCACTCATGTGGAATGAAACTTGGTTTAGAGTAATAGAAACGCGTTGTTAGATGTTTCATTAGTTCGTCAAACAATTACAAAGCTCATTGAGACATTTATAAGCACTCATGTTGCATGAAACTTGGTTTAGAGTCCTAGAAACGCGTTGTTAGATGTTTCATAAATTCGTCAAACTTGTACAAAGCTCATTGAGACACTTATAAGCACTCATGTGGAATGAAACTTGGTTTAGAGTCCTAGAAACGCGTTGTTAGATGTTTCATAAGTTTTTCAAACTAGTACAAAGCTCATTGAGACACTTATAAGCATTCATGTTGCATGAAACTTGGTTTAGAGTCCTAGAAACGCGTTGTTCGATGTTTCATAATTTCGTCAAACTAGAAAAAATCTCATTGAGACAATTATAAGCACTCATGTTGAATGCAACTTGGTTTAGAGTCCTAGAAACGCGTTGTTCGATGTTTCATAAGTTCGTCAAACTAGTACAAAGCTCATTGAGACACTTATAAGCACTCATGTTGCATGAAACTTGGTTTAGAGTCCTAGAAACTGCGTTGTTAGATGTTTCATAAGTTCGTCAAACTTGTTAAAAGCTCATTGAGATGCTTATAAGCACTCATGTTGCATGAAACTTGGTTTAGAGTCCTAGAAACCGCATTGTTAGATGTTTCATAAGTTTTTCAAACTTGTACGAAGCTCATTGAGACACTTATAAGCACTCATGTTGCATGAAACTTGGTGTAGAGTCCTAGAAACGCGTTGTTAGATGTTGCATAAGTTCGTCAAACAAGTACAAAGCTCATCGAGACACTTATAAGCACTCATGTTGCATGAAACTTGGTTTAGAATCCTAGAAACGCGTTGTTAGATGTTTCATAAGTTCGTCAAACTTGTACAAAGCTCATTGAGACACTTATAAGCACTCATGTGGAATGAAACTTGGTTTAGAGTCCTAGAAACGCGTTGTTAGATGTTTCATAAGTTTGTCAAACTAGTACAAAGCTCATTGAGACACTTATAAGCACTCATGTTACATGAAACTTGGTTTAAAGTCCTAGAAACGCGTTGTTCGATGTTTCATAAGTTCGTTAAACACATATAAAGCTCATTGAGACACTTATAAGCACTCATGTTGCATGAAACCTCGTTTAGAATCCTAGAAACCGCGTTGTTAGATGTTTCATAAGTTCGTCAAACTAGTACAAAGCTCATTCGTACACTTATAAGCATTCATGTTGCATGAAACTTTGTTTAGAGTCCTAGAAACGCGTTGTTAGATGTTTCATAAGTTCGTCAAACAAGTACAAAGCTCATTGAGACACTTATAAGCACTCATGTTGCATAAAACTTAGTTTAGAGTCCTAGAAACGCGTTGTTAGATGTTTCATAAATTCGTAAAACTTGTACAAAGCTCATTCAGACACTTATAAGCACTCATGTGGAATGAAACTTGGTTTAGAGTCCTAGAAACGCGTTGTTAGATGTTTCATAAGTTTTTCAAACTAGTACAAAGCTCATTGAGACACTTATAAGCATTCATGTTGCATGAAACTTGGTTTAGAGTCCTAGAAACGCGTTGTTCGATGTTTCATAAGTTCGTCAAACTAGTACAAATCTTATTGAGACAATTATAAGCACTCATGTTGCATGCAACTTGGTTTTGAGTCCTAAAAACGCGTTGTTCGATGTTTCATAAGTTCGTCAAACTAGTACAAAGCTCATTGAGACACTTATAAGCACTCATGTTGCATGAAACTTGGTTTAGAGTCCTAGAAACTGCGTTGTTAGATGTTTCATAAGTTCGTCAAACTTGTACAAAGCTTATTGAGACACTTATAAGCACTCATGTTGCATGAAACTTGGTTTAGAGTCCTAGAAACGCGTTGTTAGATGTTTCATAAGTTCGTCAAACTAGTACAAATCTTATTGAGACAATTATAAGCACTCATGTTGCATGCAACTTGGTTTTGATTCCTAAAAACGCGTTGTTCGATGTTTCATAATTTCGTCAAACTAGTACAAAGCTCATTGAGACACTTATAAGCACTCATGTTGCATGAAACTTGGTTTAGATTCCTAGAAACTGCGTTGTTAGATGTTTCATAAGTTCGTCAAACTTGTACAAAGCTCATTGAGACGCTTATAAGCACTCATGTTGCATGAAACTTGGTTTAGAGTCCTAGAAACCGAATTGTTAGATGTTTCATAAGTTTTTCAAACTTGTACAAAGCTCATTGAGACACTTATAAGCACTCATGTTGCATGAAACTTGGTTTAGAGTCTTAGAAATCGCGTTGTTAGATTTTTCATAAGTTCGTCAAACCAAGTACAAAGCTCATTGAGACACTTATAAGCACTCATGTTGCATGAAACTTGGTTTAGAGTCCTAGAAACGCGTTGTTAGATGTTTCATAAGTTCGTCAAACAAGTACAAAGCTCATCGAGACACTTATAAGCACTCATGTTGCATGAAACTTGGTTTAGAGTCCAAGAAACGTGTTCTTAGATGTTTCATAAGTTCGTCAAACTTGTACAAAGCTCATTGAGACACTTATAAGCACTCATGTGGAATGAAACTTGGTTTAGAGTCCTAGAAACTCGTTATTAGATGTTTCATAAGTTTGTCAAACTAGTACAAAGCTCATTGAGACACTTATAAGCACTCATGTTGCATGAAACTTGGTTTAGAGTCTTAGAAACGCGTTGTTCGATGTTTCATAAGTTCGTCAAACTAGTACAAAGCTCATTGAGACACTTATAAGCACTCATGTTGCATGAAACTTGGTTTAGAGTCCTAGAAACGAGTTGTTAAATGTTTCATAAGTTCTTCAAACTAGTACAAAGTTCATTGAGACACTTATAAGCACTCATGTTGAATGAAACTTGGTTTAGAGTCCTAGAAACGCGTTGTTAGATGTTTCATAAGTTCGTCAAACTTTTACAAAGCTCATTGAGACACTTATAAACACTCATGTTGCATGAAACTTAGTTTAGAGTCCTAGAAACGCAGTGTTAGATGTTTCATAAGTTCGTCAAACTAGTAAAAAGCTCATTGAGACACTTATAAGCACTCATGTTGCATGAAACTTGGTTTAGAGTCCTAGAAACGCTTTGTTAGATGTTTCATAAGTTCGTCAAACTTGTACAAAGCTTATTGATACGATTATAAGCACTCATGTTGCATGAAACTTGGTTTAGAGTCCTAGAAACCGCGTTGTTAGATGTTTCATAAGTTCGTCAAACTTGTACAAAGCTCATTGAGACACTTATAAGCACTCATGTTGCATGAAACTTGGTTTAGAGTCCTAGAAATGCGTTGTTAGATGTTTCATAAGTTCGTCAAACTAGTACAAAGCTTATTGAGACACTTATAAGCACTCATGTTGCATGAAACTTGGTTTAGAGTCCTAGAAACGCGTTGTTATATGTTTCATAAGTTCGTCAAACTTGTACAAAGCTCATTGAGACGCTTATAAGCACTCATGTTGCATGAAACTTGGTTTAGAGTCTTAGAAACCGCGTTGTTAGATGTTTCATAAGTTTTTCAAACTTGTACAAAGCTCATTGAGACACTTATAAGCACTCATAATGCATGAAACTTCGTTTAGAATCCTAGAAACCGTGTTGTTAGATGTTTCATAAGTTCGTCAAACTAGTACAAAGCTCATTGAGACACTTATAAGCACTCATGTTGCATGAAACTTTGTTTAGAGTCCTAGAAACGGGTAGTTAGATGTTTCATAAGTTCGTCAAACAAGTACAAAACTCATTGAGACACTTATAAGCACTCATGTTTCATGAAACTTGGTTTAGAGTCCTAGAAACGCGTTGTTAGATGTTTCATAAATTCGTAAAACTTGTACAAAAATCATTGAGACACTTATAAGCACTCATGTGGAATGAAACTTGGTTTAGAGTTCTAGAAACGCGTTGTTAGATGTTTCATAAGTTTTTCAAACTAGTACAAAGCTCATTGAGACACTTATAAGCACTCATGTTGCATGAAACTTTGTTTAGAGTCCTAGAAACGCGTTGTTAGATGTTTCATAAGTTCGTCAAACAAGTACAAAGCTCATTGAGACACTTATAAGCACTCATGTTGCATGAAACTTGGTTTAGAGTCCTAGAAACTGCGTTGTTAAATGTTTCATAAATTCGTCAAACTAGTACAAAGCTCATTGAGACACATATAAGCACTCATGTTGCATGAAACTTGGTTTAGAGTCCTAAAAACTGCGTTGTTAAATGTTTCATAAGTTCGTCAAACTTGTACAAAGCTTATTGAGACGCTTATAAGCACTCATGTTGCATGAAACTTTGTTTAGAGTCCTAGAAACGCGTTGTTAGATGTTTCATAAATTCGTAAAACTTGTACAAAGCTCATTGAGACACTTATAAGCACTCATGTGGAATGAAACTTGGTTTAGAGTCCTAGAAACGCGTTGTTAGATGTTTCATAAGTTTTTCAAACTAGTACAAAGCTCATTGAGACACTTATAAGCATTCATGTTGCATGAAACTTGGTTTAGAGTCCTAGAAACGCGTTGTTCGATGTTTCATAAGTTCGTCAAACTAGTACAAATCTCACTGAGACAATTATAAGCACTCATGTTGCATGCAACTTGGTTTTGAGTCCTAGAAACGCGTTGTTCGATGTTTCATAAGTTCGTCAAACTAGTACAAAGCTCATTAAGACACTTATAAGCACTCATGTTGCATGAAACTTGGTTTAGAGTCCTAGAAACTGCGTTGTTAGATGTTTCATAAGTTCGTCAAACTTGTACAAAGCTCATTGAGACGCTTATAAGCACTCATGTTGCATGAAACTTGGTTTAGAGTCCTAGAAACCGCATTGTTAGATGTTTCATAAGTTTTTCAAACTTGTACAAAGCTGATTGAGACACTTATAAGTACTCATGTTGCATGAAACTTGGTTTAGAGTCTTAGAAATCGCGTTGTTAGATTTTTCATAAGTTCGTCAAACCAGTACAAAGCTCATTGAGACACTTATAAGCACTCATGTTGCATGAAACTTGGTGTAGAGTCCTAGAAACGCGTTGTTAGATGTTGCATAAGTTCGTCAAACTTGTACAAAGATCATTGACACACTTATAAGCACTCATGTTGCATGAAACTTGGTTTAGAGTCCTAGAAACGCGTTCTTAGATGTTTCATAAGTTCGTCAAACTTGTACAAAGCTCATTGAGACACTTATAAGCACTCATGTGGAATGAAACTTGGTTTAGAGTCCTAGAAACGCGTTGTTAGATGTTTCATAAGTTTTTCAAACTAGTACAAAGCTCATTGAGACACTTATAAGCACTCATGTTGCATGAAACTTGGTTTAGAGTCCTAGAAATGAGTTGTTAGATGTTTCATAAGTTCGTCAAACTAGTACAAAGCTCATTGAGCCACTTATAAGCACTCATGTTGCATGAAACTTGGTTTAGAGTCCTAGAAATGCGTTGTTAGATGTTTCATAAGTTCGTCAAACAAGTACAAAGCTCATTGAGACATTTATAAGCACTCATGTTGCATGAAACTTGGTTTAGAGTTCTAGAAACCGCGTTGTTAGATGTTTCATAAGTTCGTCAAACTTGTACAACGCTCATTGAGACACTTATAAGCACTCATGTGGAATGAAACTTGGTTTAGAGTCCTAGAAACGCGTTGTTATATGTTTCATAAGTTCGTCAAACAATTACAAAGCTCATTAAGACATTTATAAGCACTCATGTTGCATGAAACTTGGTTTAGAGTCCTAGAAACGCGTTGTTAGATGTTTCATAAATTCGTCAAACTTGTACAAAGCTCATTGAGACACTTATAAGCACTCATGTGGAATGAAACTTGGTTTAGAGTCCTAGAAACGCGTTGTTAGATGTTTCATAAGTTTTTCAAACTAGTACAAAGCTCATTGAGACACTTATAAGCATTCATGTTGCATGAAACTTGGTTTAGAGTCCTAGAAACGCGTTGTTCGATGTTTCATAATTTCGTCAAACTAGTACAAATCTCATTGAGACAATTATAAGCACTCATGTTGAATGCAACTTGGTTTAGAGTCCTAGAAACGCGTTGTTCGATGTTTCATAAGTTCGTCAAACTAGTACAAAGCTCATTGAGACACTTATAAGCACTCATGTTGCATGAAACTTGGTTTAGAGTCCTAGAAATTGCGTTGTTAGATGTTTCATAAGTTTGTCAAACTTGTACAAAGCTCATTGAGACACTTATAAGCACTCATGTTGCATGAAACTTGGTTTAGAGTCCTAGAAATTGCGTTGTTAGATGTTTCATAAGTTCGTCAAACTTGTACAAAGCTCATTGAGACGCTTATAAGCACTCATGTTGCATGAAACTTGGTGTAGAGTCCTAGAAACGCGTTGTTAGATGTTGCATAAGTTCGTCAAACAAGTACAAAGCTCATCGAGACACTTATAAGCACTCATGTTGCATGAAACTTGGTTTAGAATCCTAGAAACGCGTTGTTAGATGTTTCATAAGTTCGTCAAACTTGTACAAAGCTCATTGAGACACTTATAAGCACTCATGTGGAATGAAACTTGGTTTAGAGTCCTAGAAACGCGTTGTTAGATGTTTCATAAGTTTGTCAAACTAGTACAAAGCTCATTGAGACACTTATAAGCACTCATGTTGCATGAAACTTGGTTTATAGTCCTAGAAACGCGTTGTTCGATGTTTCATAAGTTCGTTAAAGTAATACAAAGATCATTGAGACACTTATAAGCACTCATGTTGCATGAAACCTCGTTTAGAATCCTAGAAACCGCGTTGTTAGATGTTTCATAAGTTCGTCAAACTAGTACAAAGCTCATTCGTACACTTATAAGCATTCATGTTGCATGAAACTTTGTTTAGAGTCCTAGAAACGCGTTGTTAGATGTTTCATAAGTTCGTCAAACAAGTACAAAGCTCATTGAGACACTTATAAGCACTCATGTTGCATAAAACTTGGTTTAGAGTCCTAGAAACGCGTTGTTAGATGTTTCATAAATTCGTAAAACTTGTACAAAGCTCATTCGTACACTTATAAGCACTCATGTGGAATGAAACTTGGTTTAGAGTCCTAGAAACGCGTTGTTAGATGTTTCATAAGTTTTTCAAACTAGTACAAAGCTCATTGAGACACTTATAAGCATTCATGTTGCATGAAACTTGGTTTAGAGTCCTAGAAACGCGTTTTTCGATGTTTCATAAGTTCGTCAAACTAGTACAAATCTCATTGAGACAATTATAAGCACTCATGTTGCATGCAACTTGGTTTTGAGTCCTAAAAACGCGTTGTTCGATGTTTCATAAGTTCGTCAAACTAGTACAAAGCTCATTGAGACACTTATAAGCACTAATGTTGCATGAAACTTGGTTTAGAGTCCTAGAAACTGCGTTGTTAGATGTTTCATAAGTTCGTCAAACTTGTACAAAGCTCATTGAGACGCTTATAAGCACTCATGTTGCATGAAACTTGGTTTAGAGTCCTAGAAACCGAATTGTTAGATGTTTCATAAGTTTTTCAAACTTGTACAAAACTCATTGAGACACTTATAAGCACTCATGTTGCATGAAACTTGGTTTAGAGTCTTAGAAATCGCGTTGTTAGATTTTTTATAAGTTCGTCAAACCAGTACAAACCTCATTGAGACACTTATAAGCACTCATGTTGCATGAAACTTGGTTTAGAGTCCTAGAAACGCGTTGTTAGATGTTTCATAAGTTCGTCAAACAAGTACAAAGCTCATCGAGACACTTATAAGCACTCATGTTGCATGAAACTTGGTTTAGAGTCCAAGAAACGTGTTCTTAGATGTTTCATATGTTCGTCAAACTTGTACAAAGCTCATTGAGACACTTATAAGCACTCATGTGGAATGAAACTTGGTTTAGAGTCCTAGAAACTCGTTATTAGATGTTTCATAAGTTTGTCAAACTAGTACAAAGCTCATTGAGACAGTTATAAGCACTCATGTTGCATGAAACTTGGTTTAGAGTCCTAGAAACGCGTTGTTCGATGTTTCATAAGTTCGTCAAACTAGTACAAAGCTCATTGAGACACTTATAAGCACTCATGTTGCATGAAACTTGGTTTAGAGTCCTAGAAACGAGTTGTTAAATGTTTCATAAGTTCGTCAAACTAGTACAAAGCTCATTGAGACACTTATAAGCACTCATGTTGAATGAAACTTGGTTTAGAGTCCTAGAAACGCGTTGTTAGATGTTTCATAAGTTCGTCAAACTTTTACAAAGCTCATTGAGACACTTATAAACACTCATGTTGCATGAAACTTACTTTAGAGTCCTAGAAACGCAAGTGTTAGATGTTTCATAAGTTCGTCAAACTAGTAAAAAGCTCATTGAGACACTTATAAGCACTCATGTTGCATGAAACTTTGTTTAGAGTCCTAGAATCGCTTTGTTAGATGTTTCATAAGTTCGTCAAACTTGTACAAAGCTTATTGAGACGCTTATAAGCACTCATGTTGCATGAAACTTGGTTTAGAGTCCTAGAAACCGCGTTGTTAGATGTTTCATAAGTTCGTCAAACTTGTACAAAGCTCATTGAGACACTTATAAGCACTCATGTTGCATGAAACTTGGTTTAGAGTCCTAGAAATGCGTTGTTAGATGTTTCATAAGTTCGTCAAACTAGTACAAAGCTTATTGAGACACTTATAAGCACTCATGTTGCATGAAACTTGGTTTAGAGTCCTAGAAACGCGTTGTTAGATGTTTCATAAGTTCGTCAAACTTGTACAAAGCTCATTGAGACGCTTATAAGCACTCATGTTGCATGAAACTTGGTTTAGAGTCTTAGAAACCGCGTTTTTAGATGTTTCATAAGTTTTTCAAACTTGTACAAAGCTCATTGAGACACTTATAAGCACTCATGTTGCACGAAACTAGGTTTAGAGTCTTAGAAATCGCGTTGTTAGATGTTTCATAAGTTCGGCAAACCAGTACAAAGCTCATTGAGACACTTATAAGCACTCATGTTGCATGAAACTTGGTGTAGAGTCCTAGAAACGCGTTGTTAGATGTTTCATAAGTTCGTCAAACTTGTACAAACTCATTGAGACACTTATAAGCACTGATGTTGCATGAAACTTGGTTTAGAGTCCTAGAAACACGTTGTTAGATGTTTCATAAGTTCGTCAAACAAGTACAAAGTTCGTCGAGACACTTATAAGCACTCATGTTGCATGAAACTTGGTTTAAAGTCCTAGAAACGCGTTGTTAGATGTTTCATAAATTCGTCAAACTTGTACAAAGCTCATTGAGACACTTATAAGCACTCTTGTGGAATGAAACTTGGTTTAGAGTCCTAGAAACGCGTTGTTAGATGTTTCATAAGTTTGTCAAACAAGTACAAAGCTCATAGAGACACTTATAAGCACTCATGTTGCATGAAACTTGGTTTAGAATCCTAGAAACGCGTTGTTAGATGTTTCATAAGTTCGTCAAACTTGTACAAAGCTCATTGAGACACTTATAATCACAAATGTGGAATGAAACTTGGTTTAGAGTCCTAGAAACGCGTTGTTCGATGTTTCATAAGTTCGTTAAACTAATACAAAGCTCATTGAGACACTTATAAGCACTCATGTTGCATGAAACCTCGTTTAGAATCCTAGAAACCGCGTTGTTAGATGTTTCATAAGTTCGTCAAACTAGTACAAAGCTCATTCAGACACTTATAAGCATTCATGTTGCATGAAACTTTGTTTAGAGTCCTAGAAACGCGTTGTTAGATGTTTCATAAGTTCTTCAAACAAGTACAAAGCTCATTGAGACACTTATAAGCACTCATGTTGCATAAAACTTGGTTTAGAGTCCTAGAAACGCGTTGTTAGATGTTTCATAAATTCGTAAAACTTGTACAAAGCTCATTGAGACACTTATAAGTGTGTCATGGATCTCTTTATAGACTCATGTTAGCCGAGGTTATAGACTTATGTTTTATTACACTTATGGAGGCTTGGTTCTCTTCCCTCTAAGAGAGTATCGGATACACAAAGATCTTATATGCTTTATCACAAGCGGATCTTGGTTCCTTACCCTTTGTTAAACCGAAGATCTTTTGGATTAACCAAGGTTTTAAGTTCACTTAGTCTTTTACCAAGATTCAAACCACTTCACCAAACAAGGACTAGTGATTTGGTCTTAGACAAAGACATAAGTGGACCTTGTATCCTAGATCTTTCAAAGATTCAGTTGTCATGTAGTCATGTGACATAGTCGACTACATGACTCAACTATTTTGCTGTCATGTAGTCATGTGACATAGTCGACTACATGACTCAACTATTTTGTCTTTGAAATTCGGACATGCTTTTAACCGAAACTTTCATGGTATTGGATTCATCAAGGTTCATTTAGAAGCCATGGTTCTCATCCATTAGTTTTGGGTTTGACAATGACCTTAAAGAACAATACAACCAAAACTATCATGTAGCTAGACCTTGTTGATTTATGCTAACAATGATTGTGTTTTGATTGTCTTGTACTTACCAAGGAAATTGGATTCAACATGTCCTTTACTCACTAAGAGTTAAGCGGATCATGGTTCACTTTCCAAAGATCTTGTTTGAAGCATAAAAGGAAAAAGTTTTGGATTCATCAAGTGGCTTTGGACTCCTAAGAGTGAGCACACAAGGTTCACAAACTTTTGACTCGCAAGGTTCAAGCTTTGGTCTTGAATCCTTGTTCATTGTCTAAAATCCGAAGTCATTGGGATCTTGGATTCATCAAGGTTCCTTTGAACTCATAAGAGTAAGGAAACCATGGTTCTCATCCATAACATTCGGTTTACTCAAGATCTTGATAGGATTTGGATTCAACAAGCTCTCTTTATCTCATATGAGTAAAGGGAAACTTGGTTCTCTTCCTTGAGATCTAATTCAAGCTTTGATCTTGATTAGTCTCGGATCTAGAGTTATCTAAACACACAAAGAAGAAAAGAGGGGATTCGGATTCAACAAGCTCTTACATTCATAGGAGCAAAGCAGCTTGGTTCTCTTCCTCCTCAAGAACTAAGCTTGCGGATTAGCCTAGGTAGAAGGAGCTTCATGCTCTGATACCATGTTGGAATTCGTGAGTATAGTGGTGGAGATTAGGAGCAAAGTGATGAGCTTGGTCCTTTAGAGATTAAGGAAGATTAAGAGAGATTAAGATCCGAATTACACTAATTCGGATCTTGAGTGTTTGAGAGAGATTAGAGAGAGTATGAGGAGAATTTGTTTAGATTATGAAGAGAGGAATCACCTCCTTAATGTTTACAAGGGTTTAAACAACATTAAATAGAGAAAAAGTGCAACAAGGGATAAGTCCAACGGCTAGAATTCAAATTTGAATTCTCTAACGGCTCTTTAGTCGGTTGATGTAGTCGACTACATGATGCAACTACATTGGTCGACTACATGACTTCTCTAACGGCTCTTTAGTCGGTTGATGTAGTCGACTACATGATGCAACTACACTTTTCCCTTCTTTGATGTATTTTGATCTAATGCCTTTGTAGGTTATCATTAGTCTTAATAGCACTCATGTGGAATGAAACTTGGTTTAGAGTCCTAGAAACGCGTTGTTAGATGTTTCATAAGTTTTTCAAACTAGTACAAAGCTCATTGAGACACTTATAAGCATTCATGTTGCATGAAACTTGGTTTAGAGTCCTAGAAACGCGTTGTTCGATGTTTTATAAGTTCGTCAAACTAGTACAAATCTCATTGAGACAATTATAAGCACTCATGTTGCATGCAACTTGGTTTTGAGTCCTAAAAACGCGTTGTTCGATGTTTCATAAGTTCGTCAAACTAGTACAAAGCTCATTGAGACACTTATAAGCACTCATGTTGCATGAAACTTGGTTTAGAGTCCTAGAAACTGCGTTGTTAGATGTTTCATAAGTTCGTCAAACTTGTACAAAGCTCATTGAGACGCTTATAAGCACTCATGTTGCATGAAACTTGGTTTAGAGTCCTAGAAACCGAATTGTTAGATGTTTCATAAGTTTTTCAAACTTGTACAAAGCTCATTGAGACACTTATAAGCACTCATGTTGCATGAAACTTGGTTTAGAGTCTTAGAAATCGCGTTGTTAGATTTTTCATAAGTTCGTCAAACCAGTACAAAGCTCATTGAGACACTTATAAGCACTCATGTTGCATGAAACTTGGTTTAGAGTCCTAGAAATGCGTTGTTAGATGTTTCATAAGTTCGTCAAACAAGTACAAAGCTCATCGAGACACTTATAAGCACTCATGTTGCATGAAACTTGGTTTAGAGTCCAAGAAACGTGTTCTTAGATGTTTCATAAGTTCGTCAAACTTGTACAAAGCTCATTGAGACACTTATAAGCACTCATGTGGAATGAAACTTGGTTTAGAGTCCTAGAAACTCGTTATTAGATGTTTCATAAGTTTGTCAAACTAGTACAAAGCTCATTGAGACACTTATAAGCACTCATGTTGCATGAAACTTGGTTTAGAGTCCTAGAAACCGCGTTGTTAGATGTTTCATAAGTTCGTCAAACTTGTAGAACGCTCATTGAGACAATTATAAGCACTCATGTGGAATGAAACTTGGTTTAGAGTCCTAGAAACGCGTTGTTAGATGTTTCATAAGTTCGTCAAACAATTACAAAGCTCATTGAGACATTTATAAGCACTCATGTTGCATGAAACTTGGTTTAGATTCCTAGAAACGCGTTGTTAGATGTTTCATAAGTTCGTCAAACTTGTACAACGCTCATTGAGACAATTATAAGCACTCATGTGGAATGAAACTTGGTTTAGAGTCCTAGAAATGCGTTGTTAGATGTTTCATAAGTTCGTCAAACTAGTACAAAGCTCATTGAGACACTTATAAGCACTTATGTTGCATGAAACTTGGTTTAGAGTCCTAGAAATGCGTTGTTAGATGTTTCATAAGTTCGTCAAACAAGTACAAAGCTCATTGAGACATTTATAAGCACTCATGTTGCATGAAACTTGGTTTAGAGTCCTAGAAACCGCGTTGTTAGATGTTTCATAAGTTCGTCAAACTTGTACAACGCTCATTGAGACAATTATAAGCACTCATGTGGAATGAAACTTGGTTTAGAGTCCTAGAAACGCGTTGTTAGATGTTTCATAAGTTCGTCAAACAATTACAAAGCTCATTGAGACATTTATAAGCACTCATGTTGCATGAAACTTGGTTTAGAGTCCTAGAAACGCGTTGTTAGATGTTTCATAAATTCGTCAAACTTGTACAAAGCTCATTGAGACACTTATAAGCACTCATGTGGAATGAAACTTGGTTTAGAGTCCTAGAAACGCGTTGTTAGATGTTTCATAAGTTTTTCAAACTAGTACAAAGCTCATTGAGACACTTATAAGCATTCATGTTGCATGAAACTTGGTTTAGAGTCCTAGAAACGCGTTGTTCGATGTTTCATAATTTCGTCAAACTAGTACAAATCTCATTGAGACAATTATAAGCACTCAAGTTGAATGCAACGTGGTTTAGAGTCCTAGAAACGCGTTGTTCGATGTTTCATAAGTTCGTCAAACTAGTACAAAGCTCATTGAGACACTTTAAGCACTCATGTTGCATGAAACTTGGTTTAGAGTCCTAGAAACTGCGTTGTTAGATGTTTCATAAGTTCGTCAAACTTGTACAAAGCTCATTGAGACGCTTATAAGCACTCATGTTGCATGAAACTTGGTTTAGAGTCTTAGAAACCGCATTGATAGATGTTTCATAAGTTTTTCAAACTTGTACGAAGCTCATTGAGACACTTATAAGCACTCATGTTGCATGAAACTTGGTGTAGAGTCCTAGAAACGGGTTGTTAGATGTTGCATAAGTTCGTCAAACAAGTACAAAGCTCATAGAGACACTTATAAGCACTCATGTTGCATGAAACTTGGTTTAGAATCCTAGAAACGCGTTGTTAGATGTTTCATAAGTTCGTCAAACTTGTACAAAGCTCATTGAGACACTTATAATCACTCATGTGGAATGAAACTTGGTTTATGATAGGATCCCACCAGGCGGATCTCTCCTCCGGATAAGGCTAAGCAAGAACGACGGTGGATGAGTAGTGTGGGTGGATGTGGATGCGGATTACAAGTCAAGAACGGAGCAGCGGATGGGTGGGGAGGAACGTGAGGATGGAATATGAACGACTCAAGCAAGGGATGATATCTCGCTTGATGGATAGAAGAAGCTCTTGTAAGCGTGAAGCTTGGAAGAGATTCGTGCCCGTTCGCCGAGCAAGGAGGAGTCGCAACAAAGAAAGGTTTTGTAAAAGTTTTGACCGCCTAACACGTTGTGCGGCGCAACCCCTTTTATAGGGAAAACACAAGTTGCTTCTCCTCTTTAGGGTTGCGCAAAAGACAAAAAGGAAATTGCAAAAAGGAAATCCGCAAAAAGGAAATCGCGTACAAAGACAAAAAGGAAATTGCAAACGGATAAAACGACGAGTTGTGTTAAAGCGCCTCGTCTCTTACGCTCTTCAAACTATGATCACTAATGGACGACGTGGTGTTCTTCTTGGCCTCGTTAAAACCCGGTGGGAAAAAGAGTGCCAAGCGAGACACCTAGTCCGCTTAGCTTTCATAGCTTGGTCTTGATCGGATTGTCGTGCTGAAAACGTTGAAGTAGCTCTTGGCTGCTTCATCCTCCTCCATCATCATGGTTTGAATGTTTTTGGCTAACTCCCTAGCTTTGGATCGCCTAATTGCTCCTTTTGATTCCTCGGTCCGCGATGGTCGGGCGCCAGTATGGTCGATGTCGAGGTGGTCGATGCCGATGTCGATGTGGTCGATGCCGATGTCGATGTGGTCGATGCCGATGTCGATGCCGATGTCGATGCCGTTGTGTTCGGTGTCGACGCGATCGATGCCGATGTCGAAGCCGTCGTGGTCGATGCCGATGTCCGTTCCCGGCTTCGGCTCTATGATCATATCATCCCCTCCCTCTTGAAAAGGATTTGTCCTCAAATCCGAATCTGCAACATACGGAGACAAATCAGAAACATTAAACGAGTCCGAAATGGAATACTTACCTCGGAGATCAATTTTATAGGCATTGTCGTTGATTCGTTTAGCGACTTGGAATGGGCCGTCTATCCTTGGCATGAGCTTAGACTTCCTCTCGGCTGGGAACCGCTCCTTCCTCAGGTGTACCCAAACGAGATCGCCTTCTTCAAAAACCACCTTTCTTCGGCCTTTGTTGGCTTGCTCGACGTACTGCTTTGTCTTCTTCTCTATGTTCTCTCTAGCCTTCTCGTGTAGCTTCTTAACCTGCTCGGCTTTCCTCTTGCCATCTATGCTGGATACCTCACTTAAAGGTAATGCAATTAAATCTAAAGGAGACATCGGATTGAATCCGTAAACTAATTCAAAAGGAGAAAAGGAAGTAGTAGAATGCTTAGCGTGGTTATAAGCGAACTCTACGTGGGGTAGACATTCCTCCCAAGACTTGATGTTGCTTTTCACCAAGGTTCTAAGTAACGTTGATAACGAACGGTTCACCACTTCGGTTTGCCCATCGGTTTGGGGGTGGCAGGTGGTGGAGAAGGACAACTTGGTCCCTAGCTTTGCCCACAAGGTTCGCCAAAAATGGCTTAAAATATTGGTGTCCCGTCCGAAACAATAACGCTAGGCATCCCATGTAGTCTCACCACTTCTCCGAAGAATAGATTGGCTACCTTGACGGCATCATCGGTCTTGTGACAAGCTATGAAGTGTGCCATCTTGCTAAACCCGTCAACCACTACGAAGATAGAATCTCTACCATTCCCGGTTCGAGGTAAGCCGACAACAAAATCCATCGAAATATCTGTCCAAGGGTGAGAGGGAATGGGTAAGGGAGTGTACAAACCGTGAGGTTGCACCTTACTCTTGGCATGCTTACATGTCGCACATCTCGAGCATACTTTCTCTACATCTTTCTTCATGTTCGGCCAATAGAAATAGGCTTGGAGGCTGGCAAGTGTTTTCATAACGCCGAAGTGTCCGGCCGTCCTCCTCCGTGAGCTTCTCGGACAAGCAACTCTCTCACCGATCCGCTGGGTATGCACAACCGATGGTGGAAAAACAAGTAGCCGTCCTGTCTATAATAACTCTCAAAGGCAAATTTAGCACATCTCAAGTAATATGTTCCAAAATCAAGCATCGAACCATATAAATCTTTGAGCAATTCAAAACCTATGAGTTTGGATCTTAATTCGGCTATTATAGAATACCTCCGGGACAATGCGTCGGCAACGACATTGTCCTTACCTTTCTTGTACTTGATGACGTAGGGAAATGTCTCAATGAATTCTATCCAGCGGCCATGCCTCTTGTTCAACTTTTGTTGTCCCTTTAAGTGTTTGAGAGACTCATGGTCCGTGTGGATAACGAACTCCTTGGGCCATAGGTAATGTTGCCACGTCCGTAAAGCCCTCACCAACGCATACAACTCTTTATCATAGGTGGGGTAGTTCAATGTGGCTCCTCCTAACTTCTCGCTAAAGTAAGCAATGGGCTTGTTATCCCGCATAAGAACCGCACCGATGCCTACACCGAAGCGTCGCACTCAATCTCAAAAGTTTTTAAAAAGTTAGGAAGCATAAGTAAGGGAGAGTTGATAAGCTTCTCTTTGAGGCACCGAAAGGCCTGGTCTTGTGCTTCTCCCCACTTGAAGCCAACGTCCTTCTTGATGACTTCGGTTAAAGGGGCCGCAATGGTACTAAAGTCTTTGACGAAGCGCCTATAGAAGCCGGCTAATCCATGGAAGCTCCGGACTTCTCCTACGGTGGTAGGTGTGGGCCATTCTTTGATTGCCTTGACCTTCCCTTCATCGACCCTAACTCCTTCGTACTCACAACAAAACCTAGGAAAACAATTTCTTTAGTGCAAAAAGTACACTTATCAATGTTAGCAAAAAGGTTCTCCTTCCTTAGGACGTCAAGTACGGCTCGGACATGGGCAATGTGCTCGTCTAGGCTCCGGCTGAAGATTAAGATATCATCGAAATACACCACCACGAAGACACCTATAAAAGACCTCAAAACATGGTTCATTAGTCTCATAAAAGTGCTAGGCGCATTAGTAAGGCCGAAGGGCATAACAAGCCACTCATATAGTCCTTGTTTGGTTTTGAATGCCGTTTTCCACTCGTCACCCTCCTTCATCCTAATCCGATGGTAACCACTCTTAAGATCAATCTTAGAGAACACGTTAGAACCACACAATTCGTCTAACATATCATCTAATCTAGGAATAGGGTGGCGATACTTCACCGTGATGTTGTTGATGGCTCGGCAGTCAACACACATGCGCCATGATCCGTCCTTCTTGGGCACAAGCAGCACGGGCACCGCACATGGACTCATGCTCTCTCGGATATGGCCTTTGCTCATTAGTTCCTCAACTTGTTTCGTAGTTCCTTGGTCTCCACCGGATTAGTCCTATAGGCGGGTCGGTTTGGAAGCGTCGAGCCAGGGACTAGGTCAATTTGGTGCTCAATGCCTCGGATCGGTGGCAAGCCAGGTGGTATCTCCCGAGGAAAAACGTCACTATAGTCCCGCAACAGCTGGGCAAAATCACTAGGAAGATCCCGTGGAGGGTTAGTGCTAAGAAGGCTCTCCTTATATATAAACAACAAGATAGACGTATCTAAAGTGAGGATCCGAGAAACTTCTCTTTGGTTGATGTAAAGGTTGGCGGTTGGCGTGGGTGCATGCTCTTTCTCCTCCTTGAGCTTGAGATAGAGCTGATCTTGATACACTTCACTTGGCGTGAGGGGAGCAAGGATGATTTTCCGGCCCTTGAACTCAAAGGAGTGCTTGCTGGTGTAGCCGTCATGGAATACTCTACGGTCGGATTGCCACGGTCTACCCAACAGTATGTGGCTGGAGCACATGGGTATCACATCGCAAAGAACCTCATCCTCATACTTGCCAATGGAGAAGGATAATCGGACTTGGCGAGTTACCGTTAAGGCACCACTTTCATTCAGCCATTGCAGCTTGTATGGGCGCGGATGGGACAAGGTTTCTATGCTCAATTTCTGAACCATGGTTTCGCTAGCCGCATTAGTACAACTTCCACCGTCTATGATGAGACTACACACCTTGCCCTTCACAATGCACCGGGTGTGAAAGAGGTGGTCTCTTTGTACTAGTTCCTCCGGTTGGTTCTGTACGCTCAAGGTTCTCCGTGCAACCAGCATCTCCCCAATGGCGCCTACTTCCTCTTCCTCTTCTTCGTGGTCAGAATCGGACTCTTGGGGGCACTACTTCTCCATTGTCCAGAATCATGAATACCTTCTTATTGGGACAATCCCTTGAGTAGTGGCCCATACCTTGGCACCTAAAACACCTAACGTTGCCGGAGGAGGCGTTGCTTCGCTCTTAGGATCATACTTGACCTCTTCCTTAACCGTGGTGGTAGGCTTGATGTCCTTGGAGAAAGGTGGCCGAGAAGGTGTAAAGTCCTTGGGTTTGCTTGGCGTGGAGGGGAAGCTAGGTTTAGCGTATCTTCTCTTGTTCCGGGTCTCCACTAGTTCGGCCTTGTGCACAAGTTCCTCAAGGTCAACATAGGTCCGGAGCTCCACTTTGTCCCGAATGTCTCGGCCGAGTCCACCGATGAACCGTGCCATGGTCACTTCCTCATCTTCCTCTAGACCGGCTCGGATAAGGAGAGTTTCCATCTCTTGAAAGTAGTCTCGGACCGTGGTGGACCCTTGGGTGAGTTTTCTCGCCTTGTTTAGTACTTCCCCGTGGTAATGACTCGGCACAAACCTTTTTCTCAAGTGGGTAGTAAGTTGGTGCCATGTGGTGATGGGTAGCTCATTATGGCGGTTCCGGGTAGTGCGTAGCTGATCCCACCACAGAGTGCATACTCACCGAATTCGGAGACCGCTATATTTACCTTGTTGGAGGCGTAGGTATCGTGGCACAAGAAGCCGGACTCCATCTTCCGTTCCCGGTCCAAGGTAGGCCGCCGGGTCATTCTTGCCGAGGAAGGCGGGGAACTTGGCCTTGATATGCTTCAGTTGTTGGTTCTCCGAGTCTCTTGGGTCGTCTCTCGTCTCGTCTCTCACGCCTCCGGCTTCGCCTACTACGGTCCGAGACGTTGACGCCATAATACTCATCGCTAGAGCCGATGTAGACGCGTTGCCCGGCTATGGTTTGGGTAGGTCGGCGTGAGGCGTGTGTGTCCTATGCCCGGGAGCTCGTCCTCTCGGTTCGCTCAGCTCGCCGTGTTCCCGTTGCCGTGGTACCCTCTCGCTCTTTGGCTGCGTTGGTTGGACGGAGGTTGCGGATTGCCCGGAGTCTAGATGTACCGGCAACGCCTTTGCCTTTGCAAATCCGCATGGCATCGGAGGGAGTTGGCGTTGACCCACCCTCGAATCCGAGGTTGCCCCGGTGGCCTCCCTAGCTTGTTTCTCACGTTCCAAGGTGAGCTGTTGAGAAATTTGTTGGGGAAATAGTTGGGTCATGGCCTCGGTTACTTGGGCCGCTATAAGTTTCTTGAGGTCATCGAGCGCCTCCGGTGATAGGGCCATGGTACCGTTACACGTACAAATAACTAGCAAGTAAGTAGATCACAAAATAGCCAACAAATAGAACTCTACGCCGCACACACACAAGGATACACGCGTGATAAACAAGAAAGGAAAACAAGGACACGACTTGAAAAAAAAAAAGGAAATCGTTATGTTTTAAGTAAAACGAGCGTTTTAGCAAAAAGGAAATCGCAATAACACGTTTTGAAAGATGCGATTAGGTTTCAAAGATCTAAACCTATTACTACCGCCGCAAGTTGACAAACATCAAGAACACAAAAATCAACACATAACTTGTTTATACTAGCAACAATCCTATGCCAAACAACGACGGGTTCAAACAACAGGTTCGAGATTGTGATACTTTGAAAAGACAAAAGGGAAAGAACGACTCAGCCTTTTGGTACAGAGTCGGCTCTGATACCAGATGATAGGATCCCACCAGGCGGATCTCTCCTCCGGATAAGGCTAAGCAAGAACGACGGTGGATGAGTAGTGTGGGTGGATGTGGATGCGGATTACAAGTCAAGAACGGAGCAGCGGATGGGTGGGGAGGAACGTGAGGATGGAATATGAACGACTCAAGCAAGGGATGATATCTCGCTTGATGGATAGAAGAAGCTCTTGTAAGCGTGAAGCTTGGAAGAGATTCGTGCCCGTTCGCCGAGCAAGGAGGAGTCGCAACAAAGAAAGGTTTTGTAAAAGTTTTGACTGCCTAACACGTTGTGCGGCGCAACCCCTTTTATAGGGAAAACACAAGTTGCTTCTCCTCTTTAGGGTTGCGCAAAAGACAAAAAGGAAATTGCAAAAAGGAAATCCGCAAAAAGGAAATCGCGTACAAAGACAAAAAGGAAATTGCAAACGGATAAAACGACGAGTAGTGTTAAAGCGCCTCGTCTCTTACGCTCTTCAAACTATGATCACTAATGGACGACGTGGTGTTCTTCTTGGCCTCGTTAAAACCCGGTGGGAAAAAGAGTGCCAAGCGAGACACCTAGTCCGCTTAGCTTTCATAGCTTGGTCTTGATCGGATTGTCGTGCTGAAAACGTTGAAGTAGCTCTTGGCTGCTTCATCCTCCTCCATCATCATGGTTTGAATGTTTTTGGCTAACTCCCTAGCTTTGGATCGCGTAATTGCTCCTTTTGATTCCTCGGTCCGCGATGGTCGGGCGCCGGTATGGTCGATGTCGAGGTGGTCGATGCCGATGTCGATGTGGTCGATGCCGATGTCGATGTGGTCGATGCCGATGTCGATGCCGTTGTGTTCGGTGTCGACGCGATCGATGCCGATGTCGAAGCCGTCGTGGTCGATGCCGATGTCCGTTCCCGGCTTCGGCTCTATGATCACATCAGTTTAGAGTCCTAGAAACGCGTTGTTCGATGTTTCATAAGTTCGTTAAACTAATACAAAGCTCATTGAGACACTTATAAGCACTCATGTTGCATGAAACCTCGTTTAGAATCCTAGAAACCGCGTTGTTAGATGTTTCATAAGTTCGTCAAACTAGTACAAAGCTCATTCGTACACTTATAAGCATTCATGTTGCATGAAACTTTGTTTAGAGTCCTAGAAACGCGTTGTTAGATGTTTCATAAGTTCTTCAAACAAGTACAAAGCTCATTGAGACACTTATAAGCACTCATGTTGCATAAAACTTGGTTTAGATTCCTAGAAACGCGTTGTTAGATGTTTCATAAATTCGTAAAACTTGTACAAAGCTCATTGAGACACTTATAAGCACTCATGTGGAATGAAACTTGGTTTAGAGTCCTAGAAACGCGTTGTTAGATGTTTCATAAGTTTTTCAAACTAGTACAAAGCTCATTGAGACACCTATAAGCACTCATGTTGCATGAAACTTGGTTAAGAGTCCTAGAAACGCGTTGTTAGATGTTTCATAAGTTCGTCAAACTAGTACAAAGCTCATTGAGACACTTATAAGCACTCATGTTGCATGAAACTTGGTTTAGAGTCCTAGAAACTGCGTTGTTAGATGTTTCATAAGTTCGTCAAACTTGTACAAAGCTCATTGAGACGCTTATAAGCACTCATGTTGCATGAAACTTGGTTTAGAGTCCTAGAAACCGAATTGTTAGATGTTTCATAAGTTTTTCAAACTTGTACAAAGCTCATTGAGACACTTATAAGCACTCATGTTGCATGAAACTTGGTTTAGAGTCTTAGAAATCGCGTTGTTAGATTTTTCATAAGTTCGTCAAACCAGTACAAAGCTCATTGAGACACTTATAAGCACTCATGTTGCATGAAACTTGGTTTAGAGTCCTAGAAACGCGTTGTTAGATGTTTCATAAGTTCGTCAAACAAGTACAAAGCTCATCGAGACACTTATAAGCACTCATGTTGCATGAAACTTGGTTTAGAGTCCAAGAAACGTGTTCTTAGATGTTTCATAAGTTCGTCAAACTTGTACAAAGCTCATTGAGACACTTATAAGCACTCATGTGGAATGAAACTTGGTTTAGAGTCCTAGAAACTCGTTATTAGATGTTTCATAAGTTTGTCAAACTAGTACAAAGCTCATTGAGACACTTATAAGCACTCATGTTGCATGAAACTTGGTTTAGAGTCCTAGAAACGCGTTGTTCGATGTTTCATAAGTTCGTCAAACTAGTACAAAGCTCATTGAGACACTTATAAGCACTCATGTTGCATGAAACTTGGTTTAGAGTCCTAGAAACAAGTTGTTAAATGTTTCATAAGTTCGTCAAACTAGTACAAAGCTCATTGAGACACTTATAAGCACTCATGTTGAATGAAACTTGGTTTAGAGTCCTAGAAACGCGTTGTTAGGTGTTTCATAAGTTCGTCAAACTTTTACAAAGCTCATTGAGACACTTATAAACACTCATGTTGCATGAAACTTAGTTTAGAGTCCTAGAAACGCAGTGTTAGATGTTTCATAAGTTCGTCAAACTAGTAAAAAGCTCATTGAGACACTTATAAGCACTCATGTTGCATGAAACTTGGTTTAGAGTCCTAGAAACGCGTTGTTAGATGTTTCATAAGTTCGTCAAACTTGTACAAAGCTCATTGAGACGCTTATAAGCACTCATGTTGCATGAAACTTGGTTTAGAGTCTTAGAAACCGCGTTGTTAGATTTTTCATAAGTTCGTCAAACTTGTACAAAGCTCATTGAGACACTTATAAGCACTCATGTTGCATGAAACTTGGTTTAGAGTCCTAGAAATGCGTTGTTAGATGTTTCATAAGTTCGTCAAACTAGTACAAAGCTTATTGAGACACTTATAAGCACTCATGTTGCATGAAACTTGGTTTAGAGTCCTAGAAACGCGTTGTTAGATGTTTCATAAGTTCGTCAAACTTGTACAAAGCTCATTGAGACGCTTATAAGCACTCATGTTGCATGAAACTTGGTTTAGAGTCTTAGAAACCGCGTTGTTAGATGTTTCATAAGTTTTTCAAACTTGTACAAAGCTCATTGAGACACTTATAAGCACTCATGTTGCACGAAACTAGGTTTAGAGTCTTAGAAATCGCGTTGTTAGATGTTTCATAAGTTCGGCACACCAGTACAAAGCTCATTGAGACACTTATAAGCACTCATGTTGCATGAAACTTGGTGTAGAGTCCTAGAAACGCGTTGTTAGATGTTTCATAAGTTCGTCAAACTTGTACAAACTCATTGAGACACTTATAAGCACTGATGTTGCATGAAACTTGGTTTAGAGTCCTATAAACGCGTTGTTAGATGTTTCATAAGTTCGTCAAACAAGTACAAAGCTCGTCGAGACACTTATAAGCACTCATGTTGCATGAAACTTGGTTTAGAGTCCTAGAAACGCGTTGTTAGATGTTTCATAAATTCGTCAAACTTGTACAAAGCTCATTGAGACACTTATAAGCACTCTTGTGGAATGAAACTTGGTTTAGAGTCCTATGTACGCGTTATTAGATGTTTCATAAGTTTGTCAAACTAGTACAAAGCTCATTGAGACACTTATAAGCACTCATGTTGCATGAAACTTGGTTTAGAGTCCTAGAAACGCGTTGTTCGATGTTTCATAAGTTCTTCAAACTAGTACAAAGCTCATTTAGACACTTATAAGCACTCATGTTGCATGAAACTTGGTTTAGAGTCCTAGAAACGAGTTGTTAGATGTTTCATAAGTTCGTCAAACTAGTACAAAGCTCATTGAGACACTTATAAGCACTCATGTTGAATGAAACTTGGTTTAGAGTCCTAGAAACGCATTGTTAGTGTTAGATTTTGATGAGATTTAAGTGAGTTTTAAGAGTTTGTGTTCATGAGTTCTATGAAGAACATCAAGAACAAGAGAGAGAGAGTAGTGAGAGATTCGGTTTCATTAGATTGAAAAATCTTAACTTGTTTGTTTACAAAGGGAAGGTATAAATAGACAACAACAAAGGATCCCAAAATAGCATAAGGGAATATGCTAAAAACGTCCTAGTCTTGCTCGGTTAGCCGCGCCACACGTCGCTATTGCTTGTGTAGCCGCGCCTTCCTTAAGGCGACCCGTGACAAGTATGGACGAGTTGGGTACACGCGCCCTTAAGGCTCACATGTGACTTTGCCCAACGTCTCTCTTGGCAACGGTCTTCTTGTTTCCCTTTGCAACGGTAACTAACCCAGCTAGTGACTTCGGCAGCTTGTGACTTCGGCAATGGTCACACGCTAGGTCATCGTCTTGATGGACAAGACTTGTCCGGACGATGCCTTGGTCTCTTTTACACTTGTGACTTCGGCAATCTTGTGACTTCGGCTTTGTCTTAGCCGAGCTCAAGTTTGACTTCGGCATTGCCTTGTTGTCCGGGCAATGCCTTGGTTTCTTTTGCATTCGGCTTTGCCTTGATGGACCGGACTTTTCCGGGCAATGCCTTGGTTTCTTTTGTGTTCGGCTTTGCCTTGAAGGACCGGACTTGTCCGGGCAATGCCTTGGTCTCTTTTACACTCCCCCGCAAGCTTAGCCTCATGTAATGGCTAAGCTTGGAACCCGCATAACCTTGCCTCATTAAAAACCTTGGTGAGAAAACCACTTGGGATAAAACTCACCTAAGGGAAAAGAGTACAAGCTTATGCGGTTGGAGACTTAGGCTTTGGTAGCCCTTGTGAGTCCAAGTCTAGGTAGGATGGACTCACAAACTTTCAAGCTTGCGGATTTGGTGAAGACGTCCGCGAGTTGATCTTGACTCTTTGTGTAGCAAGGTAGGATTGTGCCTTTGACCATTTGTTCCCTAACCTTGTGACAATACACTTCGATGTGTTTTGTCCTCTCATGGAAGACCGAGTTAGATGCTATGTGGATAGCCGCTTGGTTGTCACAATGCATAGTCATTGGCCCTTCAATCTTGATTCCCAAATCTCCTAGCAAGTTCTTTAGCCACATAAGTTCTTGGGTTAGCTTTCTCATAGCTCTATACTCGGCTTCGGCGGTTGAGCAAGAGACTATCTTTTGCTTCTTAGTCTTCCATGTAACAAGGTTCCCACCAATGAATGTGCAATATCCCGTAGTGGATCTTCTATATTCCAAGTTTCCGGCATAATCCGCATCACAATACCCAATCACCTCGGTGTTCTTGTTGCAGCCCATCCAAATACCCAAGTCGGATGTCTCCTTGACATAGCTTAGGATCCTCTCTAGCATCTTCCAATGGTGAGTCTTCGGCTTTTGCATTTGTTGTGCAACTTGGTTCACGGCAAAGCATATGTCCGGTCTTGTGATTGTCAAATAGATGAGCTTGCCCACCATTTGCCTATAGAGTTTAGGATCCGTGTATGGCTCGTCTTCTCCACTTCCTTCTTGGATAATCTTGTATCCTTCTTCTAGTGGTGTTTTAGCCTTCTTAACACCCGTCATATTGACAACACTTAAAAGATCATGTGTGTACTTCCTTTGGGAAAGAAATAGACCCTCTTCGGATCTACAAACTTCAATCCCAAGGAAGTACTTGAGTTTCCCTAGATCTTTGATATCAAACTTAGATTTTAAATAGAGTTTAGTGTCATGGATACCTTCCTTGTTGTTTCCGGAGATGATGATATCATCTACATATACAAGGACCACTACTATACCTTCTCCGTTTGTCCGGGTGAATAGGGTGTGTTCCACATGAGATATTTTGAATCCCTTTGCCATCAAAGTTGAGCTAAGCTTATGGTACCAAGCTCTTGGTGATTGCTTGAGTCCATAGATAGCCTTCCTTAGTCTCAACACCTTTCCCGGAGTGATGGTTTCTTCTAGACCCGGTGGTGGTGTCATGTAGACTTCTTCTTCAAGCTCTCCTTGAAGAAATGCATTCTTGATATCCATTTGGTACAAGTCCCATAAGAGGTTGGTGGCCAAAGAGAGGATAACTCTTACGGTGTGTAGCTTTGCAACCGGTGCAAAGGTGTCCAAGTAGTCTTCCCCATAAGTTTGTGTAAACCCTCTTGCCACTAGCCGCGCTTTGTGTCTTTCTATCTCACCATTGCTATGATACTTGATAGTGAAGACGTATCTTGAGCTCACGGTTCTCTTCCCTTGAGGAAGGTCAGTCTCATAGAATGTCTCATTGTCTTCCATTGCTTTGTTCTCGGCTTTCACCGCATTGACCCATACTTCTTCCTTCATTGCTTCTTCATAAGTTCTTGGTATTACATGTTAATCCATGGAAGTGATGTCGGCTTGGTGTTCCTTAGGAAGGCTTGCAAGAGAGCATACGGTTTGAGTTGGATGAGACACCGCCTTGTTATTGAAGTATACCCTTGTGTTACCCAATTGGATGGGTCCTTCTTAACTCTAGTACTTCTTCTTAGAACCGGCTCCGGTGGTTCACTAACTTCTTGACCCACTTCTTGATCATGACCCTCTTGAGCATGTCCTTGGTTTTCTTGTGTTGGGTTTGGTTCTCCCCCGGACTCATTCGGTTCGGAGGGGACTTGCTCATTGTTGTTCTCCCCCTCATGATCAAGAGGGGTGGGTTGTTGGCTCGGTACATCTTGGCTTGGTTCTTCTTCAAAACTCATGCCAAGGTTCTTCATTAGGTTCCTTAGACTTGTAGCTCTATCTGTGACCTTCTCGGGTAAGTCCTTCACACTATCCCAATTGTTGTCTTCATAGAAGCTTTTGCCTTCAAGGAACTTGACATCTCTTGATACTATTACCCTTCTTGTCTCGGGTACATAGCATTTGTACCCCTTTTGTGTGTTCGAGTAGCCGATGAACATAGCCTTGGTGCTTTTAACTTCTAGCTTGTTCCTTTTCTCACTAGGTACAAACACATAACACAAACAACCGAACACTCTTAGATGGTTAATAAAAGGATTAGTCTTATTCAATACCTTGAATGGAGATTCATTCTTCAAGACTTGTGTTGGTGTTCGGTTGATAAGGTAGCATGCCGTGAGAACCCCATCGGACCAAAACCTCTTCGGTATGTTCATGTGGAACATCATGGACCGCGTCACTTCCATCAAGTGCCGGTTCTTTCGTTCGGCTACCCCATTTTGTTGTGGTGTATATGGGCATGTGGTTTGATGGAGGATGCCATGCTTGGCTATGTGTTCTTTAAAGGCTCTACTTGTGTACTCTCCACCATTATCGGACCTAAAAGTCTTAATCTTGACATTATAATGGTTAGTCACATAGTTTTGAAAGTTTTGAAAAGCTTCTAATACCCTATTTTTTGTTTGTAAAAGGGTAACCCAAGTGTATTTAGAGCTTTCATCTCTGAATGTGACAAAATAAGAGTGATTATCCCTAGATTTACAAGGTGATGACCACACATCCGAATGCACAAGTTCAAAAGGTTTATAAGTCATGTTTGATTTTTGAAAAACGGTTCGGCAATGTTTACCTAAGATGCATGCTTCACAAGTTTCATGATTAAACTTAACATTAGGCAAAATGGTTTTCAAAGTATTTAAATGAGGATGACCAAGTCTAAAATGCCAAATAACATTGTTGGCTTTGGATAAAACCGATTTAAAAGCATGACAAAGAAAAGAACTATAGGTGTTTTCTTCAAGAACATAGAGATCGCCTCTTGTGACCCCTTTCCCAATGATCTCCTTACTCTTAATATCCTGAAAACCACATCATTAGGACCGAAGATAACATTGCAATTCAAATCACAAGCAATGCGTTTCACGGATATAAGGTTTGAGGTAAAACTAGGCATGTAAAGCGCTTGAGAGTCTCTATTAAAAAACTTAAGGTTCCCTAATCCTTCTATAGGAATTTCACTCCCATTTGCAATAATTACATTTCATAAAGCCGGTTTAATATTACTAATCAAGTCCAAGTTACTAATCATATGATGAGAAGCACCCGAATCAATAATAATGGGCTTAAACGGTTTATTGTCTATATTTTGAGCCCTAAGGGAATAGAAGGTTGAAATACCGGAGCCCTTAAGGGCTTTGATGAGAGCGTCAAGGTCGGACTTCCTCACATATTCATCCATGTAAGGGACAATAGCCGAAGACTCCTCTTCCTTGCCATGGTTTGGTCCGCTTGAGCTTGAGCTTGGCACACTTGCCGAGTCATCATGAGAGTAGTTGGCCTTGGCGTCCTTGAACTTGGCCGGCTTAAGGTTAGGATGTAGAATCCAACACTTCTCTTTCAGGTGGCCCTTCTTCTTGCAATGATCACACGTCAAGCCCCTCCTCTCTTCATATGTCTTGGACGTTGGTTTAAATGCCACCTTGTTTGCGGTTAGAAGTTCCCTCTTGCCTTCAAAGAGCTCAATGGAGCCTTGTTCCCTTTGAAGTTGAGCACACACCTCTTCAAGGTTTGGTAGGGTATCAGCTCGGAGAAGATGTTTCGTAATCTCCTTATAGCTGCCGTTGAGTGTTAAGAGCAAGCCGAAGACCTTGTCTTGTTCTCTTCGTTCATTTAGCACCTTTGGGTCGATAGTGCTTGGACGGAGCATCTCCAATTCGGCCCATAGGGACCTAATAGACCCGACTTAGGTTAGATGTGTTGCCGTAGACGGTTTGGAGAGTGTCCCATAACTCCTTGGCATTCTCACAATAGGAATATGTTTCCAAGATAGACGGCTCAAGGGATCCTTGGATGATTCCAAGAACCTTTGGGTCTAGTTGGAACCATTTCTCATCGTCATTCGTGAGCTCATTGTTAAACTCAATAGGAGCATCTTGCTGAGTAAGGATTTGGTTCCAATAGCCGCGGCCACAAAGATCAATCTTCATGGTTCTTGCCCATATGAGGTAGTTGATACCTTTCAAGGTAATCGGACAAGGAGTCTTCTTGGATTCTTTGTCTTCCATGGTTTACCGCTTGGTTTGAAGGGGTTGTCTCGGATATATCTAAGTTTTAGAACCTACAATCTCCAAGTTTGTTGAGTGTGCTCGAAAACCGAGGCTAGCCGAGCACCGGGAAGCGTTGGTACCGAGGATAGCCGAGAATAAACGAGCACCGAGAGTTTTGTTGTCGGGCGCCGGAAAAGCCCGGTGATTTTGTTTACCGGATGCGGAAATTACCGAGCAACGAGGATGCCCGGTAAACAAAATACCGAGCAACGAGGATGCCCGAGCGCCGACGAGAATGGTAGCGGAAGCGAGATTTAGGTTCCAGAGCAAGGTTGCTCTGATACCATGTTAGATTTTGATGAGATTTAAGTGATTTTTAAGAGTTTGTGTTCTTGAGTTCTATGAATAACATCAAGAACAAGAGAGAGAGAGTAGTGAGAGATTCGGTTTCATTAGATTGAAAAATCTTAACTTGTTTGTTTACAAAGGGAAGGTATAAATATACAACAACAAAGGATCCCAAAATAGCATAAGGGAATATGCTAAAAACGTCCTAGTCTTGCTCGGTTAGCCGCGCCACACGTCGCTATTGCTTGTGTAGCCGCGCCTTCCTTAAGTCGACCCGTGACAAGTATGGACGAGTTGGGTACACGCGCCCTTAAGGCTCACATGTGAATTTGCCCAACGGCTCTCTTGGCAACGGTCTTCTTGTTTCCCTTTGCAACGGTAACTAAGCCAGCTAGTGACTTCGGCAGCTTGTGACTTCGGCAATGGTCACACGCTAGGTCATCGTCTTGATGGAATAGACTTGTCCGGACGATGCCTTGGTCTCTTTTACACTTGTGACTTCGGCAATCTTGTGAATTCGGCTTTGTCTTAGCCGAGCTCAAGTTTGACTTCGGCATTGCCTTGTTGTCCGGGCAATGCCTTGGTTTCTTTTGCATTCGGCTTTGCCTTGATGGACCGGACTTGTCCGGGCAATGCCTTGGTTTCTTTTGTTTTCGGCTTTGCCTTGATGGACCGGACTTGTCCGGGCAATGCCTTGGTCTCTTTTACAGTTAGATGTCTCATAAGTTCGTAAAATTAGTACAAAGCTCATTGAGACACTTATAAGCACTCATGTTGAATGAAACTTGGTTTATAGTCCTAGAAATGCATTGTTAGATGTTTCATAAGTTCGTCAAACTTGTACAAAGCTTATTGAGACGCTTATAAGCACTCATGTTGCATGAAACTTGGTTTAGAGTCCTAGAAACGCGTTGTTAGATGTTTCATAAGTTTTTCAAACTTGTACAAAGCTCATTGAGACGCTTATAAGCACTCATGTTGCATGAAACTTGGTTTAGAGTCCTAGAACCCGCGTTGTTAAATGTTTCATAAGTTTTTCAAACTTGTACAAAGCTCATTGAGACACTTATAAGCACTCATGTTGCATGAAACTTGGTTTAGAGTCTTAGAAATCGCGTTGTTAGATGTTTCATAAGTTCGTCAAACCAGTACAAAGCTCATTGAGACACTTATAAGCACTCATGTTGCATGAAACTTGGTGTAGAGTCCTAGAAACGCGTTGTTAGATGTTTCATAAGTTCGTCAAACTTGTACAAAGCTCATTGAGACACTTATAAGCTCTCATGTTGCATGAAACTTGGTTTAGAGTCCTAGAAACGCGTTGTTAGATGTTTCATAAGTTCGTCAAACAAGTACAAAGGTCATCCAGAAACTTATAAGAATTCATGTTGCATGAAACTTGGTTTAGAATCCTAGAAACGCGTTGTTAGATGTTTCATAAGTTTTTCAAACTTGTACAAAGCTCATCGAGACACTTATAAGCACTCATGTGGAATGAAACTTGGTTTAGAGTCCTAGAAACGCGTTGTTCGATGTTTCATAAGTTTGTCAAACTAGTAAAAAGCTCATTGAGACACTTATAAGCACTCATGTTGCATGAAACTTGGTTTAGAGTCCTAGAAACGAGTTGTTAGATGTTTCATAAGTTCGTCAAACTAGTACAAAGCTCATTGAGACACTTATAAGCACTCATGTTGAATGAAACTTGGTTTAGAGTCCTAGAAACGCGTTGTTAGATGTTTCATAAGTTCGTCAAACTAGTAAAAAGCTCATTGAGACACTTATAAGCACTCATGTTGCATGAAACTTGGTTTAGAGTCCCATAAACGCGTTGTTAGATGTTTCATAAGTTCGTCAAACTTGTACAAAGCTCATTGAGATGCTTATAAGCACTCATGTTGCATTAAACTTGGTTTAAAGTCCTAGAAATTGCGTTGTTAGATGTTTCATAAGTTCGTCAAACTTGTACAAAGCTCATTGAGACACTTATAAGCACTCATATTGCATGAAACTTGGTCTAGAATCTTAGAAACCGCGTTGTTAGATGTTTCATAAGTTCGTTAAACTAGTACAAAGCTCATTGAGACACTTATAAGCACTCATGTTGCATGAAACTTCGTTTAGAGTCCTAGAAACCGAGTTGTTAGATGTTTCATAAGTTCGTCAAACAAGTACAAAGCTCATTGAGACACTTATAAGCACTCATGTTGCATGAAACTTGGTTTAGAGTCCTAGAAACTGCGTTGTTAAATGTTTCATAAGTTCGTCAAACTAGTACAAAGCTCATTGAGACACATATAAGCACTAATGTTGCATGAAACTTGGTTTAGAGTCCTAGAAACGAGTTGTTAGACGTTTCATAAGTTCTTAAAACTTATACAAAGATCATTGAGACACTTATAAGCACTCATGTTGAATGAAACTTGGTTTAGAGTCCTAGAAACGAGTTGTTACACGTTTCATAAGTTCGTAAAACTTGTACAAAGCTCATTGAGACACTTATAAGCACTCATGTTGAATCAAACTTGGTTTAGAGTCCTAGAAACGCGTTGTTAGATGTTTCATAAGTTCGTCAAACTAGTACAAAGCTCATTGAGACACTTATAAGCACTCATGTTGTATGAAACTGGTTTTAGCGTCCTAGAAATGCATTGTTAAATGTTTCATAAGTTTGTCAAACTAGTACAAACCTCATTGAGACAATTATTAGCACTCATGTTGCATGAAACTTGGTTTAGAGTCATAGAAACCGCGTTGTTAGATGTTTCATAAGTTCGTCAAACAAGTACAAAGATCATTGAGACACAAATAAGCACTCGTGTTGCATGAAACTTCGTTTAGTGTCCTAGAAACCGCGTTGTTAGATGTTTCATAAGTTCGTCAAACTAGTACAACGCTCATTGAGACACATATAAGCACTCATGTTGCATGAAACTTGGTTTAGAATCCTAGAAACGCGTTGTTAGATGTTTCATAAGTTCGTCAAACTTGTACAAAGCTTATTGAGACGCTTATAAGCACTCATGTTGCATGAAACTTGGTTTAGAGTCCTAGAAACGCGTTGTTAGATGTTTCATAAGTTTTTCAAACTTGTACAAAGCTCATTGAGACGCTTATAAGCACTCATGTTGCATGAAACTTGGTTTAGAGTCCTAGAACCCGCGTTGTTAAATGTTTCATAAGTTTTTCAAACTTGTACAAAGCTCATTGAGACACTTATAAGCACTCATGTTGCATGAAACTTGGTTTAGAGTCTTAGAAATCGCGTTGTTAGATGTTTCATAAGTTCGTCAAACCAGTACAAAGCTCATTGAAACCCTTATAAGCACTCATGTTGCATGAAACTTGGTGTAGAGTCCTAGAAACGCGTTGTTAGATGTTTCATAAGTTCGTCAAACTTGTACAAAGCTCATTGAGACACTTATAAGCACTCATGTTGCATGAAACTTGGTTTAGAGTCCTAGAAACGCGTTGTTAGATG
The DNA here is from genome assembly GCA_963556525.1 of Cochlearia excelsa. Classification (NCBI taxonomy): domain Eukaryota; kingdom Viridiplantae; phylum Streptophyta; class Magnoliopsida; order Brassicales; family Brassicaceae; genus Cochlearia; species Cochlearia excelsa. Next base: position 27,018,335 of record OY748327.1, on the reverse strand, counting down.
TTTCATAAGTTCGTCAAACAAGTACAAAGCTCATACAGACACTTATAAGCACTCATGTGGAATGAAACTTGGTTTAGAGTCCTAGAAACGCGTTGTTCGATGTTTCATAAGTTTGTCAAACTAGTAAAAAGCTCATTGAGACACTTATAAGCACTCATGTTGCATGAAACTTGGTTTAGAGTCCTAGAAACGCGTTGTTCGATGTTTCATAAGTTCATCAAACTAGTACAAAGCTCATTGAGACACTTATAAGCACTCATGTTGCATGAAACTTGGTTTAGAGTCCTAGAAACGCGTTGTTCGATGTTTCATAAGTTCATCAAACTAGTACAAAGCTCATTGAGACACTTATAAGCACTCATGTTGCACGAAACTTGGTTTAGAGTCCTAGAAACGAGTTGTTAGATGTTTCATAAGTTCATCAAACTAGTACAAAGCTCATTGAGACACTTATAAGCACTCATGTTGAATGAAACTTGGTTTAGAGTCCTAGAAACGCGTTGTTAGATGTTTCATAAGTTCGTCAAACTAGTAAAAAGCTCATTGAGACACTTATAAGCACTAATGTTGCATTAAACTTGGTTTAGAGTCCTAAAAACCGCGTTGTTAGATGTTTCATAAGTTCGTCAAACTTGTACAAAGCTCATTGAGACACTTATAAGCACTCATATTGCATGAAACTTGGTTTAGAATCTTAGAAACCGCGTTGTTAGATGTTTCATAAGTTCGTCAAACTTGTACAAAGCTCATTGAGACGCTTATAGCACTCATGTTGCATTAAACTTGGTTTAGAGTCCTAGAAACCGCGTTGTTAGATGTTTCATAAGTTCGTCAAACTTGTACAAAGCTCATTGAGACACTTATAAGCACTCATATTGCATGAAACTTGGTTTAGAATCTTAGAAACCGTGTTGTTAGATGTTTCATAAGTTCGTTAAACTAGTACAAAGCTCATTGAGACACTTATAAGCACTCATGTTGCATGAAACTTCGTTTAGAGTCTTAGAAACCGCGTTGTTAGATGTTTCATAAGTTCGTCAAACAAGTACAAAGCTCATTCGTACACTTATAAGCACTCATGTTGCATGAAACTTGGTTTAGAGTCCTAGAAACTGCGTTGTTAAATGTTTCATAAGTTCGTCAAACTAGTACAAAGCTCATTGAGACACATATAAGCACTCATGTTGCATGAAACTTGGTTTAGAGTCCTAGAAACGAGTTGTTAGACGTTTCATAAGTTCGTAAAACTTATACAAATCTCATTGAGACACTTATAAGCACTCATGTTGAATGAAACTTGGTTTAGAGTCCTAGAAACGAGTTGTTACACGTTTCATAAGTTCGTAAAACTTGTACAAAGCTCATTGAGACACTTATAAGCACTCATGTTGAATCAAACTTGGTTTAGAGTCCTAGAAACGCGTTGTTAGATGTTTCATAAGTTCGTCAAACTAGTACAAAGCTCATTGAGACACTTATAAGCACTCATGTTGTATGAAACTGGTTTTAGCGTCCTAGAAATGCATTGTTAAATGTTTCATAAGTTTGTCAAACTAGTACAAAGCTCATTGAGACAATTATTAGCACTCATGTTGCATGAAACTTGGTTTAGAGTCATAGAAACCGCGTTGTTAGATGTTTCATAAGTTCGTCAAACTAGTACAACGCTCATTGAGACACATATAAGCACTCATGTTGCATGAAACTTGGTTTAGAATCCTAGAAACGCGTTGTTAGATGTTTCATAAGTTTTTCAAACTAGTACAAAGCTCATTGAGACACTTATAAGCATTCATGTTGTATGAAACTTGGTTTAGAGTCCTAGAACCCGCGTTGTTAGATGTTTCATATGTTCGTCAAACTAGTACAAAGCTCATTGAGACACTTATAAGCACTCATGTTGCATGAAACTTGGTTTAGGGTCCTAGAAACTGCGTTGTTAGATGTTTCATAAGTTCGTCAAACTAGTACGAAGCTCATTCAGACACTTATAAGCACTCATGTTGCATGAAACTTGGTTTAGAATCTTAGAAACCGCGTTGTTAGATGTTTCATAAGTTCGTCAAACTAGTACAACGCTCATTGAGACACATATAAGCACTCATGTTGCATGAAACTTGGTTTAGAGTCCTAGAAACGCGTTGTTAGATGTTTCATAAGTTTGTCAAACTTGTACAAAGCTCATTGAGACACTTATAAGCACTCATGTTGCATGAAATTTGGTTTAGAATCTTAGAAACCGCGTTGTTAGATGTTTCATAAGTTCGTCAAACTAGTACAAAGCTCATTGAGATACTTATAAGCACTCATGTTGCATGAAACTTGGTTTAGAGTCCCAGAAACCGCGTTGTTAGATGTTTCATAAGTTCGTCCAACCAGTACAAAGCTCATTGAGACACAAATAAGCACTAGTGTTGCATGAAACTTGGTTTAGAGTCCTAGAAACGCGTTGTTCGATGTTTCATAAGTTCGTCAAACTAGTACAAAGCTCATTGAGACACTTATAAGCACTCATGTTGCATGAAACTTGGTTTAGAGTCCTAGAAACGCTTTGTTAGATGTTTCATAAGTTCGTCAAACTTGTACAAAGCTCATTGAGACGCTTATAAGCACTCATGTTGCATGATACTTTGTTTAGAGTCCTAGAAATGCGTTGTTTGATGTTTCATAAGTTTGTCAAACTTGTACAAAGCTCCTTGAGACACTTATAAGCACTCATGTTGCATGAAACTTGGTTTAGAGTCATAGAAACCGCGTTGTTAGTTGTTTCATAAGTTCGTCAAACCAGTACAAAGCTCATTGAGACACAAATAAGCACTCGTGTTGCATGAAACTTCGTTTAGAGTCCTAGAAACCGCGTTGTTAGATGTTTCATAAGTTCGTCAAACTAGTACAACGCTCATTGAGACACATATAAGCACTCATGTTGCATGAAACTTGGTTTAGAATCCTAGAAACGCGTTGTTAGATGTTTCATAAGTTCGTCAAACTTGTACAAAGCTCATTGAGACACTTATAAGCACTCATGTTGCATGAAACTTGGTTTAGAATCTTAGAAACCGCGTTGTTAGATGTTTCATAAGTTCGTCAAACTAGTACAAAGCTCATTGAGACACTTATAAGCACTATGGTTAGTCACATAATTTTGAATGTTTTGAAAAGCTTCTAATACCCTATCTTTTGTTTGTAAAAGGGTAACCCAAGTGTATTTAGAGCTTTCATCTATTAATGTGACAAAATAAGAGTGATTGTCCCTAGATTTACAAGGTGATGACCACACATCCGAATGCACAAGTTCAAAAGGTTTATAAGTCATGTTTGATTTTTGAAAAACGGTTCGACAATATTTACCTTAGATGCATGCTTCACAAGTTTCATGATTAAACTTAACATTAGGCAAAATGGTTTTCAAAGCATTTAAATGAGGATGACCAAGTCTAAAATGCCAAATAACATTGTTGGCTTCGGATAAAACCGATTTAAAAGCATGACAAAGAAAAGAACTATAGGTGTTTTCTTCAAGAACATAGAGATCGCCTCTTGTGACCCCTTTCCCAATGATCTCCTTACTCTTAATATCCTGAAAACCACATCATTAGGACCGAAGATAACATTGCAATTCAAATCACAAGCAATGCGTTTCACGGATATAAGGTTTGAGGTAAAACTAGGCATGTAAAGCGCTTGAGAGTCTCTATTAAAAAACTTAAGGTTCCCTAATCCGTCTATAGGAATTTCACTCCCATTTGCAATAATGACATTTCCTAAAGCCGGTTTAATATTACTAATCAAGTCCAAGTTACTAATCATATGATGAGAAGCACCCGAATCAATAATAATGGGCTTAAACGGTTTATTGTCTATATTTTGAGCACTAAGGGAATAGAAGGTTGAAATATCGGAGCCCTTAAGGGCTTTGATGAGAGCGTCAAGGTCGGACTTCCTCACATATTCATCCATGTAAGGTACAATAGCCGAAGACTCCTCTTCCTTGCCATGGTTTGGTCCGCTTGAGCTTTAGCTTGGCACACTTGCCGAGTCATCATGAGAGTAGTTGGCCTTGGCGTCCTTGAACTTGGCCGGCTTAAGGTTAGGATGTAGAATCCAACACTTCTCTTTGAGGTGGCCCTTCTTCTTGCAATGATCACACGTCAAGCCCCTCCTCTCTTCATATGTCTTGGACGTTGGTTTAAATGCCACCTTGTTTGCGGTTACAAGTTCCCTCTTGCCTTCAAAGAGCTCAATGGAGCCTTGTTCCCTTTGAAGTTGAGCACACACCTCTTCAAGGTTTGGTAGGGTATCGGCTCGGGGAAGATGTTTGGTAATCTCCTTATAGCTGCCGTTGAGTGTTAAGAGCAAGCCGAAGACCTTGTCTTGTTCTCTTCGTTCATTTAGCACCTTTGGGTCGATAGTGCTTGGACGGAGCATCTCCAATTCGGCCCATAGGGACCTAAACTTTCCGAAGTGCTTTGTGAACTCGGTGTCTTCTTGGTTAAGATCATTGATAGCCTTCTTGACTTCATAGACCCGACTTAGGTTAGATGTGTTGCCGTAGACGGTTTGGAGAGTGTCCCATAACTCCTTGGCATTCTCACAATAGGAATAGGCTTCCAAGATAGACGACTCAAGGGATCCTTGGATGATTCCAAGAACCTCTTGGTCTAGTTGGAACCATTTCTCATCGTCATTCGTGAGCTCATTGTTAAACTCAATAGGAGCATCTTGCTGAGTAAGGATGTGGTTCCAATAGCCGCGGCCACAAAGAGCAATCTTCATGGTTCTTGCCCATAGGAGGTAGTTGATACCTTTCAAGGTAACCGGACAAGGAGTCTTCTTGGATTCTTTGTCTTCCATGGTTTACCGCTTGGTTTGAAGGGGTTGTCTCGGATAGATCTAGGTTTTAGAACCTACAATCTCCAGTTTTGTTGAGTGTGCACGAAAACCGAGGCTAGCCGAGCACCGGGAAGCGTTGGTACCGAGGATAGCCGAGAATAAACGAGCACCGAGAGTTTTGTTGTCGGGCGCGGAAAAGCCCGGTGATTTTGTTTACCGGATGCGGAAATCACCGAGCAACGAGGATGCCCGGTAAACAAAATACCGAGCAACGAGGATGCCCGAGCGCCGACGAGAATGGTAGCGGAAGCGAGATTTAGGTTCCAGAGCAAGGTTGCTCTGATACCATGTTAGATTTTGTTGAGATTTAAGTGAGTTTTAAGAGTTTGTGTTCTTGAGTTCTATGAAGAACATCAAGAACAAGAGAGAGAGAGTAGTGAGAGATTCGGTTTCATTAGATTGAAAAATATTAACTTGTTTGTTTACAAAGGGAAGGTATAAATAGACAACAACAAAGGATCCCAAAATAGCATAAGGGAATATGCTAAAAACGTCCTAGTCTTGCTCGGTTAGCCGCGCCACACGTCGCTATTGCTTGTGTAGCCGCGCCTTCCTTAAGGCGACCCGTGACAAGTATGGACGAGTTGGGTACACGCGCCCATAAGGCTCACATGTGACTTTGCCCAACGGCTCTCTTGGCAACGGTCTTCTTGTTTCCCTTTGCAACGGTAACTAAGCCAGCTAGTGACTTCGGCAGCTTGTGACTTCGGCAATGGTCACACGCTAGGTCATCGTCTTGATGGACAAGACTTGTCCGGACGATGCCTTGGTCTCTTTTACACTTGTGACTTTGGCAATCTTGTGACTTCGGCTTTGTCTTAGCCGAGCTCAAGTTTGACTTCGGCATTGCCTTGTTGTCCGGGCAATGCCTTGGTTTCTTTTGCATTCGGCTTTGCCTTGATGGACCGGACTTGTCCGGGAAATGCCTTGGTTTCTTTTGTTTTCGGCTTTGCCTTGATGGACCGGACTTGTCCGAGCAATGCCTTGGTCTCTTTTACAGTTAGATGTCTCATAAGTTCGTAAAACTAGTACAAAGCTCATTGAGACACTTATAAGCACTCATGTTGAATGAAACTTGGTTTATAGTCCTAGAAATGCATTGTTAGATGTTTCAGAAGTTCGTCAAACTTGTACAAAGCTTATTGAGACGCTTATAAGCACTCATGTTGCATGAAACTTGGTTTAGAGTCCTAGAAACACGTTGTTAGATGTTTCATAAGTTTTTCAAACTTGTACAAAGCTCATTGAGACGCTTATAAGCACTCATGTTGCATGAAACTTGGTTTAGATTCCTAGAACCCGCGTTGTTAAATGTTTCATAAGTTTTTCAAACTTGTACAAAGCTCATTGAGACACTTATAAGCACTCATGTTGCATGAAACTTGGTTTAGAATCTTAGAAACCGCGTTGTTAGATGTTTCATAAGTTCGTCAAACTAGTACAAAGCTCATTGAGACACTTATAAGCACACATGTTGCATGAAACTTGGTTTAGAGTCCCAGAAACCGCGTTGTTAGATGTTTCATAAGTTCGTCCAACCAGTACAAAGCTCATTGAGACACAAATAAGCACTAGTGTTGCATGAAACTTGGTTTAGAGTCCTAGAAACGCGTTGTTCGATGTTTCATAAGTTCGTCAAACTAGTACAAAGCTCATTAAGACACTTATAAGCACTCATGTTGCATGAAACTTGGTTTAGAGTCCTAGAAACGCTTTGTTAGATGTTTCATAAGTTCGTCAAACTTGTACAAAGCTCATTGAGACGCTTATAAGCACTCATGTTGCATGATACTTTGTTTAGAGTCCTAAAAATGCGTTGTTTGATGTTTCATAAGTTTGTCAAACTTGTACAAAGCTCCTTGAGACACTTATAAGCACTCATGTTGCATGAAACTTGGTTTAGAGTCATAGAAACCGCGTTGTTAGTTGTTTCATAAGTTCGTCAAACCAGTACAAAGCTCATTGAGACACAAATAAGCACTCGTGTTGCATGAAACTTCGTTTAGAGTCCTAGAAACCGCGTTGTTAGATGTTTCATAAGTTCGTCAAACTAGTACAACGCTCATTGAGACACATATAAGCACTCATGTTGCATGAAACTTGGTTTAGAATCCTAGAAACGCGTTGTTAGATGTTTCATAAGTTCGTCAAACTTGTACAAAGCTCATTGAGACACTTATAAGCACTCATGTTGCATGAAACTTGGTTTAGAATCTTAGAAACCGCGTTGTTAGATGTTTCATAAGTTCGTCAAACTAGTACAAAGCTCATTGAGACACTTATAAGCACTATGGTTAGTCACATAGTTTTGAATGTTTTGAAAAGCTTCTAATACCCTATCTTTTGTTTGTAAAAGGGTAACCCAAGTGTATTTAGAGCTTTCATCTATTAATGTGACAAAATAAGAGTGATTATCCCTAGATTTACAAGGTGATGACCACACATCCGAATGCACAAGTTCAAAAGGTTTATAAGTCATGTTTGATTTTTGAAAAACGGTTCGGCAATATTTACCTAAGATGCATGCTTCACAAGTTTCATGATTAAACTTAACATTAGGCAAAATTGTTTTCAAAGCATTTAAATGAGGATGACCAAGTCTAAAATGCCAAATAACATTGTTGGCTTCGGATAAAACCGATTTAAAAGCATGACAAAGAAAAGAACTATAGGTGTTTTCTTCAAGAACATAGAGATCGCCTCTTGTGACCCCTTTCCCAATGATCTCCTTACTCTTAATATCCTGAAAAACCACATCATTAGGACCGAAGATAACATTGCAATTCAAATCACAAGCAATGCGTTTCACGGATATAAGGTTTGAGGTAAAACTAGGCATGTAAAGCGCTTGAGAGTCTCTATTAAAAAACTTAAGGTTCCCTAATCCTTCTATAGGAATTTCACTCCCATTTGCAATAATGACATTTCCTAAAGCCGGTTTAATATTACTAATCAAGTCCAAGTTACTAATCATATGATGAGAAGCACACGAATCAATAATAATGGGCTTAAACGGTTTATTGTCTATATTTTGAGCACTAAGGGAATAGAAGGTTGAAATATCGGAGCCCTTAAGGGCTTTGATGAGAGCGTCAAGGTCGGACTTCCTCACATATTCATCCATGTAAGGTACAATAGCCGAAGACTCCTCTTCCTTGCCATGGTTTGGTCCGCTTGAGCTTTAGCTTGGCACACTTGCCGAGTCATCATGAGAGTAGTTGGCCTTGGCGTCCTTGAACTTGGCCGGCTTAAGGTTAGGATGTAGAATCCAACACTTCTCTTTGAGGTGGCCCTTCTTCTTGCAATGATCACACGTCAAGCCCCTCCTCTCTTCATATGTCTTGGACGTTGGTTTAAATGCCACCTTGTTTGCGGTTACAAGTTCCCTCTTGCCTTCAAAGAGCTCAATGGAGCCTTGTTCCCTTTGAAGTTGAGCACACACCTCTTCAAGGTTTGGTAGGGTATCGGCTCGGGGAAGATGTTTGGTAATCTCCTTATAGCTGCCGTTGAGTGTTAAGAGCAAGCCGAAGACCTTGTCTTGTTCTCTTCGTTCATTTAGCACCTTTGGGTCGATAGTGCTTGGACGGAGCATCTCCAATTCGGCCCATAGGGACCTAAACTTTTCGAAGTGCTTTGTGAACTCGGTGTCTTCTTGGTTAAGATCATTGATAGCCTTCTTGACTTCATAGACCCGACTTAGGTTAGATGTGTTGCCGTAGACGGTTTGGAGAGTGTCCCATAACTCCTTGGCATTCTCACAATAGGAATAGGCTTCCAAGATAGACGACTCAAGGGATCCTTGGATGATTCCAAGAACCTCTTGGTCTAGTTGGAACCATTTCTCATCGTCATTCGTGAGCTCATTGTTAAACTCAATAGGAGCATCTTGCTGAGTAAGGATGTGGTTCCAATAGCCGCGGCCACAAAGAGCAATCTTCATGGTTCTTGCCCATAGGAGGTAGTTGATACCTTTCAAGGTAACCGGACAAGGAGTCTTCTTGGATTCTTTGTCTTCCATGGTTTACCGCTTGGTTTGAAGGGGTTGTCTCGGATAGATCTAGGTTTTAGAACCTACAATCTCCAGTTTTGTTGAGTGTGCACGAAAACCGAGGCTAGCCGAGCACCGGGAAGCGTTGGTACCGAGGATAACCGAGAATAAACGAGCACCGAGAGTTTTGTTGTCGGGCGCCGGAAAAGCCCGGTGATTTTGTTTACCGGATGCGGAAATCACCGAGCAACGAGGATGCCCAGTAAACAAAATACCGAGCAACGAGGATGCCCGAGCGCCGACGAGAATGGTAGCGGAAGCGAGATTTAGGTTCCGCAGCAAGGTTGCTCGATACCATGTTAGATTTTGATGAGATTTAAGTGAGTTTTAAGAGTTTGTGTTATTGAGTTCTATGAAAAACATCAAGAACAAGAGAGAGAGAGTAGTGAAAGATTCGGTTTCATTAGATTGAAAAATATTAACTTGTTTGTTTACAAAGGGAAGGTATAAATAGACAACAACAAAGGATCCCAAAATAGCATAAGGGAATATGCTAAAAACGTCCTAGTCTTGCTCGGTTAGCCGCGCCACACGTCGCTATTGCTTGTGTAGCCGCGCCTTCCTTAAGGCGACCCGTGACAAGTATGGACGAGTTGGGTACACGCGCCCTTAAGGCTCACATGTGACTTTGCCCAACGGCTCTCTTGGCAACGGTCTTCTTGTTTCCCTTTGCAACGGTAACTAAGCCAGCCTAGTGACTTCGGCAGCTTGTGACTTCGGCAATGGTCACACGCTAGGTCATCGTCTTGATGGACAAGACTTGTCCGGACGATGCCTTGGTCTCTTTTACACTTGTGACTTCGGCAATCTTGTGACTTCGGCTTTGTCTTAGCCGAGCTCAAGTTTGACTTCGGCATTGCCTTGTTGTCCGGGCAATGCCTTGGTTTCTTTTGCATTCGGCTTTGCCTTGATGGACCGGACTTGTCTGGGAAATGCCTTGGTTTCTTTTGTTTTCGGCTTTGCCTTGATGGACCGGACTTGTCCGAGCAATGCCTTGGTCTCTTTTACAGTTAGATGTCTCATAAGTTCGTAAAACTAGTACAAAGCTCATTGAGACACTTATAAGCACTCATGTTGAATGAAACTTGGTTTATAGTCCTAGAAATGCATTGTTAGATGTTTCGAAGTTCGTCAAACTTGTACAAAGCTTATTGAGACGCTTATAAGCACTCATGTTGCATGAAACTTGGTTTAGAGTCCTAGAAACACGTTGTTAGATGTTTCATAAGTTTTTCAAACTTGTACAAAGCTCATTGAGACGCTTATAAGCACTCATGTTGCATGAAACTTGGTTTAGATTCCTAGAACCCGCGTTGTTAAATGTTTCATAAGTTTTTCAAACTTGTACAAAGCTCATTGAGACACTTATAAGCACTCATGTTGCATGAAACTTGGTTTAGAGTCTTAGAAATCGCGTTGTTAGATGTTTCATAAGTTCGTCAAACCAGTACAAAGCTCATTGAGACACTTATAAGCACTTATGTTGCATGAAACTTGGTGTAGAGTCCTAGAAACGCGTTGTTAGATGTTTCATAAGTTCGTCAAACTTGTAGAAAGCTCATTGAGACACTTATAAGTGATAAGTTTTGTGATTTTAAGAGATAGAGATTAGAAAGAGAGAGATTAGAACTTTCGGTTTCATGATTGTATAAAATGGAGAATATGTATTTCATAAGTATACAAGGAGGCGTTTACACGGTATATATAAGCAAGAGAAGAAAGCCCTAACAAAATAGCCGTTTATGGATAAGTCTCATTTTTGCGTGCTGGCGCGTCCGTACCGTTCACTTTTATGCGCTGTCACATTTGGGCGCCCGATGATTTACCGTACCGGATGTGCTGGCGCCCGATGATTTGCTTACCGGATGCGCTGGCTCCGTGTACCGCTTGGATTGGTTCCTTTATGGTCAAAGTAGCTTTTCCTCCATTTTAACGCTTATCCCTTCTCTTCCTTATCTCTTTTATGACCGTTGGAGACTTTGGCGCCATTGACCAACCTTGACCGTGCCTTGTAGGTCACGCCATGTTGTGCCATGCTTAAATCCGCCAAGTCTTTTCCTCCTTGTGTGTTTTCTCCTCAACACTCCCCCTCAAGCTTAGCCTAGTGACACGGCTAAGCTTGGAACCATATGTCTAAGCCTCGTTAAAACCTCAATGGGAAAACCCTATGGGATAAAACCACATTGAGGGAAAAGAGTACTTAGCCATACGGTTTAGAGGACTTAGCATTTGATAGCATCTGTGAGTCCAAGCTTTGGATGGATGAACTCACACACTCTAATGCTTGCTGCCTTGGTGAATATATCTGCCAACTGATCGGAGCTTTTGGTGAAGCACGGAAGAATGACCCCTTTCAACATTTGCTCTCTAACTTTATGGCAATCCACTTCAACATGCTTGGTTCTTTCATGGAAGACAGAGTTTGATGCAAGGTTGATTGCAGCTTTGTTGTCGGCATGCATTGTAACCGGCCCCTTTGATTCGATACCCAAGTCTTTGAGGAGAGCTTTTAACCACATGATCTCTTGTGTTAGTTTCCTCATTGCCCGGTATTCGTATTCCGTGCTAGATAGTGATACTATCTTCTCGCTTCTTGCTCTTCCAGGTTACAAGGTTTCCTCCTATGAATGTGCAGTAGCCGGTTGTTGATCTCTTGTCTCCTTGATCACCGGCGTAGTCTGCATCACAGTAGCCGACCAGCTCCATGCTTCCATTGCATCCCATCCATATGCCTTGTCCCGATGCTCCTTTTAGATACCTTAAAAATCTATCCACCATGTTCCAATGATGCACCTTTGGGTTTTGCATATGTTGAGACACCTGATTAACAACAAAGCATATATCGTGCCGTGTAATTGTTAAGTAAATGAGCTTACCCACAAGGCGTCTATATTGCTTGACATCCTTATATGGCTCGTCTTCAATCTCCCCCTTGCGTATGACTTTGTAGTCATTTTCCAAGGGTGTCCTTGCTGGTTTTGCTCCAAGTTTACCCGTCTCTTTTAAGAGATCAAGGGTATACTTGCGTTGGGATAAGAATAGTCCTTCCTTAGACCTGCACACTTCAATGCCTAGAAAATACTTTAGTTCTCCTAGATCTTTGATATCAAATACAGATTTAAGGTAATCTTTAGACTCTTGAATGCCTACCTTTTCATTCCCGGTTATGATGATATCATCAACATACACGAGAATGACTATAATACCTCTTTGGCTCTGTTTTGTAAAGAGGGTATGATCGGCTTCAGATTTCTTGAAGTCTGTCTCAAGAAGGGTCTTGCTCAATTTGTGATACCAAGCCCTTGGAGATTGCTTCAATCCATATATAGACTTCTTCAGTCTAAGAACCTTTCCCGGTGTGACCTTTTTCCCGGGAGGCGGAGTCATGTACACTTCATCTTCTAGTTCTCCTTGGAGGAAGGCATTTTTGACATCCATCTGCCATAGATCCCACTCCAGGTTTGTTGCTAGGGAGAATAGAACTCTAACCGTATGTAGTTTGGCCACATGTGCAAACGTGTCCAAGTAGTCTTCACCATAGGTTTGGGTAAAACCTCTTGCTACAAGTCTTGCCTTGTATCTTTCTATGTCTCCAATACTTTTGTATTTGATGGTGAAGACATATTTGAGCTAACCGTCCGTTTTCCTTTAGGCAGCTCTGTTTCATACCAAGTATCATTGGCTTCCATGGCTAGATCTTCCTTTCGACCGCCTCTATCCAAACTTCATGCTCCATGGCCTCCTCATAAGTCTTAGGTATCCAATGAGAGTCTATCTTCACCAGAAACACTTGATGCTCAAGAGGGAAAACTGTCATGTTACAAACGGCTTGTATTGTATGGGCTACGGCGTTGTTGTTGAAGTAGACTCTGGTGTTTACCCAATTGGATGGGTCTCTCCTTTGTCTTGTGCTTCTTCTCAACACAACCGGGATATCTTGGTCATGGTGATCCTCTTCTTGGCTACTTGATGATGTTTGTCCATGAGCATGTGATTCTGATTCACCTTGTTCTCCATGAGATTCTGGTTCCACTTGCTCATTATTGCTTGTAGACACTTCCTCATTCTCCCCCTCATGATCAAGATGGGTAGGAGGTTGTACATCTGTTTCTTGACTAGGTTCTTCCCCTAGGTTCATACCAAGACTTTCCATGAGTTTCCGAAGAGATGTGGCCCTATCCGAGGTTGAATTGGGTAGATCCTTAATGCTCTCCCAAATTTTATCCTCATAGTACCCTTTCCCTTCTATAAACCTCACGTCTCTTGATACAAGCACTCTTCTTGTATCCGGTACATAGCACTTGTACCCTTTCTGTGTGTTGGAGTAACCGATGAACATTGCCTTGATACTCTTTGGATCAAGCTTGTTCCTCTGTTCTCCTGGTATTAACACAAAGCAAAGACAACCAAAGACCCTTAAGTGAGCAAGATATGGATTGACTTTGTTTAAAATTTGAAATGGAGATGAGTTTAGAAGGATTTGTGTTGGTGTCCGGTTAATGAGGTAGCATGCGGTCATGACAGCATCTGACCAGAACCGTTTAGGCACATTGGTATAGAACATGATAGCCCTAGCTACTTCCATTAGGTGTCTATTCTTTCTCTCGGCTACACCATTCTGTTGAGGTGTGTAGGGACAACTAGTTTGGTGGATGATGTCGTGCTTGGCAAGATGCTCTTTAAACGGATGACTAATGTATTCACCACCATTATCCGACCTGAAAAACTTGATCTTGGCATTATAATGATTAGTGACATATGTTTGGAAGTTTTTAAATGCATCAAGAACTCTATCCTTAGAAGCTAAAAAGGTAATCCATGTGTATTTTGATTTTTCATCTATAAAAGTAACAAAATATTTATGATTTTCTCTTGAGATGCATGGTGATGTCCATACATCGGAGTGGATCAAATCAAAACATAATTCATAAACTTTATTTGAATTTGGAAAAACCGTTCTGCAATGTTTACCAAGGATGCAAGATTCACACGAGTTATTATCAAAGGAAACATTTGGAAATAACAATTTCAAAGCTCTAGAGTTTGGATGGCCTAATCTAGCATGCCAAATGGTGTTATTAGCTTCTACTAAGACAGAATTGAATCCATAAGATAGATGGGAGCTTGGATTTCCTTCAAGCACATAGAGATCCCCTTTGGTGCTTCCCTTACCAATGATTTTCTTAGAGTCAATATCCTGAAAAATAACACTATTAGGACCAAAAGTAACATTGCAATTCAAATCGGTTGATATGCGTTTAACGGATAAGAGATTTGAGGTAAAGGTAGGCATATAAAGAGCATTCATATCTCTATTGAATAACCTAAGTTTACCAAAACCCTTAATCGGTACCTTACCACCATTTGCAACTATCACATTTCCTATATTTGGTTTGATATTTTTCATAAGATTTGGACTACTAATCATGTGGTGAGATGCACCCGAATCTACCACTAATGGCCGTTCTATCCTAGCATTCAAAGAGATATTAGAAACCATACTGGACCCCTTAAGGGCCTTAATGAGAGCTTCCAAGTCGGATTTCTTGACATACTCATCGTTGAAGGGCACCACGGCTAATGAATCATCACCCTTGCCTTGACTTGATGAACCGCTTGGTGTGACCGAGTCATGAGATTCGCCTTTTGGTCCTTGAATTTGTTCGGCTTGAGATGAAGATGGAGAATCCAGCACTTGTCTTTGATATGACCCTTCTTCTTGCAATGTTCACAAACCATTGCCCTCCTATCTTCATTCGGCTTGTAGACAGCTTTGTTGGCGGTGACCAACTCCTTCTTTCCTCCGAATAACTCATGGGATCCTTGTTCTCTTTGTAGGCGAGAACACACCGTTTCCGGAGATGGCAAAGTATCCGCCTTAAGAAGGTGTTTAATGAGATCTTTATAGCTTGAGTTTAGGGTCAAGAGTAAGTCGGAGACTTTATCTTGCTCCTTTCTCTCATTTAGCACCTTGGCATCCACGGAACTTGGCCTTAGCATTTCTAGTTCTGCCCATAAAGCTCGAAACTTGCCAAAGTGTTGGGTAAACTCCATATCTTCTTGAGAGAGATCTGTGAGAGCTTTCTTCACCTCATAAACCCGGCTTAGATTTGAGATGTTGCCGTATACGGTTTGCAAGGTGTCCCAAAGTTCCTTTGCCGTCTCACAGTAGGAATATGCCTCTAGAATGGATGGATCTAGCGAGCTTTGGATGATTCCAAGAGCTTTCGATTCTCTCGGGAACCATTTTCCTTCTTCGGTGGTAATGGTCTCCTCTCCACTCGCCGTTTCCGCATCTATTGGAGCTTGATTCTTCAAGACATGGCTCCAAAGACCACGACTGCATAAGGCGGTTTTGATTGTTCTTGTCCAAAGTAGGTAGTTGATTCCCTTTAGAGTGGCCGGTGCAATGTAAAACTTGGAGCTTTCCTTGTTTTTTTCCATGAGAAAGGTTGGATCTTAGTAATAAAGTTCGGATCTTGGTGAAAAACAGAGATCTTGGTGAAAAACAGAGTATTTGAGACTAGATCCGGCTAGATCTATAAGATTAAAGTGAAAAAGGTAGCTCCTTTGATGATATCTATCAACAAAAGAGAGAGATTTTGAAGAAAAGAAGCGACTTTGATGAGATTTCACCAAAGTCAAGAGATTTTTGCGATAAGAATGAAGAACACCGAAAGTTCCTATAAGAAAAGTTAACAACTTTGATGTTTAGATCCAAAGTTATGAACTTTTGTTTGCGGAAAAAAAAGATTTTAGGAGCAAAAATGCTCTGATACCATGATAAGTTTTGTGATTTTAAGAGATAGAGATTAGAAAGAGAGAGATTAGAACTTTCGGTTTCATGATTGTATAAAATGGAGAATATGTATTTCATAAGTATACAAGGAGGCGTTTACACGGTATATATAAGCAAGAGAAGAAAGCCCTAACAAAATAGCTGTTTATGGATAAGTCTCATTTTTGCGTGCTTGGCGCGTCCGTACCGTTCACTTTTATGCGCTGTCACATTTGGGCGCCCGATGATTTACCGTACCGGATGTGCTGGCGCCCGATGATTTGCTTACCGGATGCGCTGGCTCCGTGTACCGCTTGGATTGGTTCCTTTACGGTCAAAGTAGCTTTTCCTCCATTTTAACGCTTATCCCTTCTCTTCCTTATCTCTTTTATGACCGTTGGAGACTTTGGCGCCATTGACCAACCTTGACCGTGCCTTGTAGGTCACGCCATGTTGTGCCATGCTTAAATCCGCCAAGTCTTTTCCTCCTTGTGTGTTTTCTCCTCAACAATAAGCACTCATGTTGCATGAAACTTTGTTTAGAGTCCTAGAAACGCGTTGTTAGATGTTTCATAAGTTCGTCAAACAAGTACAAAGCTCATCCAGACACTTATAAGACTTCATGTTGCATGAAACTTGGTTTAGAGTCCTAGAAACGCGTTGTTAGATGTTTCATAATTTTTTCAAACTTGTACAAAGCTCATCGAGACACTTATAAGCACTCATGTGGAATGAAAATTGGTTTAGAGTCCTTGAAATGCGTTGTTCGATGTTTCATAAGTTTGTCAAACTAGTAAAAAGCTCATTGAGACACTTATAAGCACTCATGTTGCATGAAACTTGGTTTAGAGTCCTAGAAACGCGTTGTTCGATGTTTCATAAGTTCATCAAACTAGTACAAAGCTCATTGAGACACTTATAAGCACTCATGTTGCATGAATTCGTCAAACTAGTACAAAGCTCATTGAGACACTTATAAGCACTCATGTTGAATGAAACTTGGTTTAGAGTCCTAGAAACGCGTTGTTAGATGTTTCATAAGTTCGTCAAACTAGTAAAAAGCTCATTGAGACACTTATAAGCACTCATGTTGCATGAAACTTGGTCTAGAGTCCCATAAACGCGTTGTTAGATGTTTCATAAGTTCGTCAAACTTGTACAAAGCTCATTGAGACGCTTATAAGCACTCATGTTGCATTAAACTTGGTTTAGAGTCCTAGAAACCGCGTTGTTAGATGTTTCATAAGTTCGTCAAACTTGTACAAAGCTCATTGAGACACTTATAAGCACTCATATTGCATGAAACTTGGTTTAGAATCTTAGAAACCGCGTTGTTAGATGTTTCATAAGTTCGTTAAACTAGTACAAAGCTCATTGAGACACTTATAAGCACTCATGTTGCATGAAACTTCGTTTAGAGTCCTAGAAACCGCGTTGTTAGATGTTTCATAAGTTCGTCAAACAAGTACAAAGCTCATTGAGACACTTATAAGCACTCATGTTGCATGAAACTTGGTTTAGAGTCCTAGAAACTGCGTTGTTAAATGTTTCATAAGTTCGTCAAACTAGTACAGAGCTCATTGAGACACATATAAGCACTCATGTTGCATGAAACTTGGTTTAGAGTCCTAGAAACGAGTTGTTAGACGTTTCATAAGTTCGTAAAACTTGTACAAAGCTCATTGAGACACACTTATAAGCACTCATGTTGAATGAAACTTGGTTTAAAGTCCTAGAAACGAGTTGTTAGACGTTTCATAAGTTCGTAAAACTTGTACAAAGCTCATTGAGACACTTATAAGCACTCATGTTGAATCAAACTTGGTTTAGAGTCCTAGAAACGCGTTGTTAGATGTTTCATAAGTTCGTCAAACTAGTACAAAGCTCATTGAGACACTTATAAGCACTCATGTTGTATGAAACTTGGTTTAGCGTCCTAGAAATGCATTGTTAAATGTTTCATAAGTTTGTCAAACTAGTACAAAGCTCATTGAGACAATTATTAGCACTCATGTTGCATGAAACTTGGTTTAGAGTCATAGAAACCGCGTTGTTAGATGTTTCATAAGTTCGTCAAACCAGTACAAAGCTCATTGAGAAACAAATAAGCACTCGTGTTGCATGAAACTTCGTTTAGAGTCCTAGAAAACGCGTTGTTAGATGTTTCATAAGTTCGTCAAACTAGTACAACGCTCATTGAGACACATATAAGCACTCATGTTGCATGAAACTTGGTTTAGAATCCTAGAAACGCGTTGTTAGATGTTTCATAAGTTTTTCAAACTAGTACAAAGCTCATTGAGACACTTATAAGCATTCATGTTGTATGAAACTTGGTTTAGAGTCCTAGAACCCGCGTTGTTAGATGTTTCATATGTTCATCAAACTAGTACAAAGCTCATTGAGACACTTATAAGCACTCATGTTGCATGAAACTTGGTTTAGGGTCCTAGAAACTGTGTTGTTAGATGTTTCATAAGTTCGTCAAACTAGTACGAAGCTCATTGAGACACTTATAAGCACTCATGTTGCATGAAACTTGGTTTAGAATCTTAGAAACCGCGTTGTTAGATGTTTCATAAGTTCGTCAAACTAGTACAACGCTCATTGAGACACATATAAGCACTCATGTTGCATGAAACTTGCTTTAGAGTCCTAGAAACGCGTTGTTAGATGTTTCATAAGTTCGTCAAACTTCTACAAAGCTCATTGAGACACTTATAAGCACTCATGTTGCATGAAACTTGGTTTAGAATCTTAGAAACCGCGTTGTTAGATGTTTCATAAGTTCGTCAAACTAGTACAAAGCTCATTGAGACACTTATAAGCACTCATGTTGCATGAAACTTCGTTTAGAGTCCCAGAAACCGCGTTGTTAGATGTTTCATAAGTTCGTCCAACCAGTACAAAGCTCATTGAGACACAAATAAGCACTCGTGTTGCATGAAACTTGGTTTAGAGTCCTAGAAACGCGTTGTTCGATGTTTCATAAGTTCGTCAAACTAGTACAAAGCTCATTGAGACACTTATAAGCACTCATGTTGCATGAAACTTGGTTTAGAGTCCTAGAAACGCTTTGTTAGATGTTTCATAAGTTCGTCAAACTTGTACAAAGCTCATTGAGACGCTTATAAGCACTCATGTTGCATGATACTTTGTTTAGAGTCCTAGAAATGCGTTGTTTGATGTTTCATAAGTTTGTCAAACTTGTACAACGCTCCTTGAGACACTTATAAGCACTCATGTTGCATGAAACTTGGTTTAGAATCCTAGAAACGCGTTGTTAGATGTTTCATAAGTTCGTCAAACTTGTACAAAGCTCATTGAGACACTTATAAGCACTCATGTTGCATGAAACTTGGTTTAGAATCTTAGAAACCGCGTTGTTAGATGTTTCATAACTTCTTCAAACTAGTACAAAGCTCATTGAGACACTTATAAGCACTCATGTTGCATGAAATTTTGTTTATAGTCCCAGAAACCTCGTTGTTAGATGTTTCATAAGTTCGTCAAACTTGTACAAAGCTCATTGAGACACTTATAAGCACTCATGTTGCATGAAACTTGGTTTAGAATCTTAGAAACCGCGTTGTTAGATGTTTCATAAGTTCGTTAAACTAGTACAAAGCTCATTGAGACACTTATAAGCACTCATGTTGCATGAAACTTCGTTTAGAGTCCTAGAAACCGCGTTGTTAGATGTTTCATAAGTTCGTCAAACAAGTACAAAGCTCATTGAGACACTTATAAGCACTCCTGTTGCATGAAACTTGGTTTAGAGTCCTAGAAAGCTGCGTTGTTAGATGTTTCATAAGTTCGTCAAACAAGTACAAAGCTCATTGAGACACTTATAAGCACTCATGTTGCATGAAACTTGGTTTAGAGTCCTAGAAACGCGTTGTTAGATGTTTCATAAGTTCGTAAAACTTGTACAAAGCTCATTGAGACACTTATAAGCACTCATGTGGAATGAAACTTGGTTTAGAGTCCTAGAAACGCGTTGTTAGATGTTTCATAAGTTTTTCAAACTAGTACAAAGCTCATTGAGACACTTATAAGCACTCATGTTGCATGAAACTTGGTTTAGAGTCCTAGAAACGCGTTGTTCGATGTTTCATAAGTTCGTCAAACTAGTACAAAGCTCATTGAGACACATATAAGCACTCATGTTGCATGAAACGTTGTTTAGAATCCTAGAAATGCGTTGTTAGATATTTCATAAATTCGTCAAGCTAGTACAAAGCTCATTGAGACACTTATAAGCACTCATGTTGCATGAAACTTAGTTTAGAGTCCTAGAACCCGCTTTGTTAGATGTTTCATAAGTTCGTCAAACTTGTACAAAGCTCATTGAGACGCTTATAAGCACTCATGTTGCATGAAACTTGGTTTAGAGTCCTAGAAACCTCGTTGTTAGATGTTTCATAAATTTGTCAAACTTGTACAAAGCTCATTGAGACACGTATAAGCACTCATGTTGCATGAAACTTGGTTTAGAGTCTTAGAAACCGCGTTGTTTGATGTTTCATAAGTTCGTCAAACCAGTACAAAGCTCATTGAGACACTTATAAGCACTCATGTTGCATGAAACTTCGTTTAGAGTCTTAGAAACCGCGTTATTAGATGTTTCATAAGTTCGTCAAACTAGTACAAAGCTCATTGAGACACATATAAGCACTCATGTTGCATGAAACTTGGTTTAGAGTCCTAGAAACGAGTTGTTAGATGTTTCATAAGTTTGTCAAACTAGTACATAGCTCATTGAGACACTTATAAGCACTCATGTGAATGAAACTTGGTTTAGAGTCCTAGAAACGCGTTGTTAGATGTTTCATAAGTTCGTCAAACTTGTACAAAGCTCATTGAGACACTTATAAACACTCATGTTGCATGAAACATAGTTTAGAGTCCTAGAAACGCGTTGTTAGATGTTTCATAAGTTCGTCAAACTAGTAAAAAGCTCATTGAGACACTTATAAGCACTCATGTTGCATGAAACTTGGTTTAGAGTCCTAGAAACGCTTTGTTAGATTTTTAATAAGTTCGTCAAACTTGTACAAAGCTCATTGAGACGCTTATAAGCACTCATGTTGCATGAAACTTGGTTTAGAGTCCTAGAAACCGCGTTGTTAGATGTTTCATAAGTTCGTCAAACTTGTACAAAGCTCATTGAGACACTTATAAGCACTCATGTTGCATGAAACTTGGTTAAGAATCTTAGAAACCGCATTGTTAGATGTTTCATAAGTTCGTTAAACTAGTACAAAGATCATTGAGACACTTATAAGCACTCATGTTGCATGAAACTTCATTTAGAGTCCTAGAAACCGCGTTGTTAGATGTTTCATAAGTTCGTCAAACTAGTACAAAGCTCATTGAGACAGTTATAAGCACTCATGTTGCATGAAACTTTGTTTAGAGTCCTAGAAACGTGTTGTTAGATGTTTCATAAGTTCGTCAAACAAGTACAAAGCTCATTGAGACACTTAAAAGCACTCATGATGCATGAAACTTGGTTTAGAGTCCTAGAAACGCGTTGTTAGATGTTTCATAAATTCGTAAAACTTGTACAAAGCTCATTGAGACACTTATAAGCACTCATGTGGAATGAAACTTGGTTTAGAGTCCTAGAAACGCGTTGTTAGATGTTTCATAAGTTTTTCAAACTAGTACAAAGCTCATTGAGACACTTATAAGCATTCATGTTGCATGAAACTTGGTTTAGAGTCCTAGAAACGCGTTGTTCGATATTTCATAAGTTCGTCAAACTAGTACAAAGCTCATTGAGACAATTATAAGCATTCATGTTGCATGAAACTTGGTTTAGAGTCCTAGAAACGCGTTGTTAGATGTTTCATAAGTTCGTCAAACTTGTACAAACCTCATTGAGACACGTATAAACACTCATGTTGCATGAAACTTAGTTTAGAGTCCTAGAAACGCGTTGTTAGATGTTTCATAAGTTCGTCAAACTAGTAAAAAGTTCATTGAGACACTTATAAGAACTCATGTTTCATGAAACTTAGTTTAGAGTCCTAGAAACCTCGTTGTTAAATGTTTCATAAGTTCGTCAAACTTGTACAAAGCTCATTGAGACGCTTATATGCACTCATGTTGCATGAAACTTGGTTTAGAGTCCTAGAAACCGCGTTGTTAGTTGTTTCATATGTTCGTCAAACTTATACAAAGCTCATTGAGACACTTATAAGCACTCATGTTGCATGAAACTTGGTTTAGAGTCCTAGAAACGCGTTGTTAGATGTTTCATAAGTTCGTAAAACTTGTACAAAGCTCATTAAGACACTTATAAGCACTCATGTGGAATGAAACTTGGTTTAGAGTCCTAGAAACGCGTTGTTAGATGTTTCATAAGTTTGTCAAACTAGTACAAAGCTCATTGAGACACTTATAAGCACTCATGTTGCATGAAACTTGGTTTAGAGTCCTAGAAACGCGTTGTTCGATGTTTCATAAGTTCGTCAAACTAGTACAAAGCTCATTGAGACACATATAAGCACTCATGTTGCATGAAACTTTGTTTATAATCCTAGAAATGCGTTGTTAGATATTTCATAAATTCGTCAAGCTAGTACAAAGCTCATTGAGACACTTATAAGCACTCATATTGCATGAAACTTGGTTTAGAGTCCTAGAACCCGTTTTGTTAGATGTTTCATAAGTTCGTCAAACTTGTACAAAGCTCATTGAGACGCTTATAAGCACTCATGTTGCATGAAACTTGGTTTAGAGTCCTAGAAACCTCGTTGTTAGATGTTTCATAAATTTTTCAAACTTGTACAAAGCTCATTGAGACACTTATAAGCACTCATGTTGCATGAAACTTGGTTTAGAGTCTTAGAAACCGCGTTGTTTGATGTTTCATAAGTTTGTCAAACCAGTACAAAGCTCATCGAGACACTTATAAGCACTCATGTTGCATGAAACTTCGTTTAGAGTCTTAGAAACCGCGTTGTTAGATGTTTCATAAGTTCGTCAAACTAGTACAAAGCTCATTGAGACACATATAAGCACTCATGTTGCATGAAACTTGGTTTAGAGTCCTAGAAACGAGTTGTTAGATGTTTCTTAAGTTTGTGAAACTAGTACAAAGCTCATTTAGACACTTATAAGCACTCATGTTGAATGAAACTTGGTTTAGAGTCCTAGAAACGCGTTGTTAGATGTTTCATAAGTTCATCAAACTTGTACAAAACTCATTGAGACGCTTATAAGCACTCATGTTGCATGAAACTTGGTTTAGACTCTTAGAAACCGCGTTGTTTGATGTTTCATAAGTTCGTCAAACCGGTACAAATCTCATCGAGACACTTATAAGCACTCATGTTGCATGAAACTTCGTTTAGAGTCTTAGAAACCGCGTTGTTAGATGTTTCATAAGTTCGTCAAACTAGTACAAAGCTCATTGAGACACATATAAGCACTCATGTTGCATGAAACTTGGTTTAGAGTCCTAGAAACGAGTTGTTAGATGTTTCATAAGTTTGTCAAACTAGTAAAAAGCTCATTTAGACACTTATAAGCACTCATGTTGAATGAAACTTGGTTTAGAGTCCTAGTAACGCGTTGTTAGATGTTTCATAAGTTCGTCAAACTAGTACAAAGATCATTGAGACACATATAAGCACTCATGGTGCATGAAACTTGGTTTAGAGTCCTAGAAACCGCGTTTTTAGATGTTTCATAATTTCGTCAAACTTGTACAAAGCTCATTGAGACACTTATAAGCACTCATGTTGTATGAAACTTGGTTTAGAGTCCTAGAACCCGCGTTGTTAGATGTTTCATATATTCGTCAAACTAGTCAAAAGCTCATTGAGACACTTATAAGCACTCATGTTGCGTGAAACTTAGTTTAGAGTCCTAGAAACCGCGTTGTTAGATGTTTCATAAATTCGTCAAACTTGTACAAAGCTCATTGAGACACTTATAAGCACTCATGTTGCATGAAACTTAGTTTAGAGTCTTAGAAACCGCGTTGTTAGATGTTTCATAAGTTCTTCAAATTAGTACAAAGCTCATTGATACACATATAAGCACTCAGGTTGCATGAAACTTGGTTTAGAGTTCTAGAAACGCGTTGTTAGATGTTTCATAAGTTCGTCAAACTAGTACAAAGCTCATTGAGACACTTATAAGCACTCATGTTGCATGAAACTTGGTTTAGAGTCCTAGAAACGCGTTGTTAGATGTTTCATAAGTTCGTCAAACAAGTACAAAGCTCATTGAGACACTTATAAGCACTCATGTTGCATGAAACTTGGTTTAGGGTCCTAGAAACTGCGTTGTTAGATGTTTCATAAGTTCGTCAAACTAGTACAAAGCTCATTGAGACACTTATAAGCACTCATGTTGCATGAAACTTGGTTTAGAGTCCTAGAAACGCTTTGTTAGATGTTTCATAAGTTCGTCAAACTTGTACAAAGCTCATTGAGACGCTTATAAGCACTCATGTTGCATGAAACTTTGTATTTTTTTTTTTTATTACATCCATGAAACTTTGTTTAGAGTCCTAGAAATGCGTTGTTAGATGTTTCATAAGTTTGTCAAACTTGTACAAAGCTCATTGAGACACTTATAAGCACTCATGTTGCATGAAACTTGGTTTAGAGTCCTAGAAACCGTGTTGTTAGATGTTTCATAAGTTCGTCAAACTAGTACAAAGCTCATTGAAACACTTATAAGAACTCATGTTGTATGAAACTTGGTTTAGAGTCCTAGAAAAGCTTTGTTAGATGTTTCATAAGTTCGTCAAACTTGTACAAAGCTCATTGAGACACTTATAAGCACTCATGTTGTATTAAACTTGGTTTAGAGTCCTAGAAACGCATTGTTAAATGTTTCATAAGTTCGTCAAACTAGTACAAAGCTCATTGAGACACTTATAAGCACTCATGTTGAACGAAACTTGGTTTAGGGTCCTAGAACCGCGTTGTTAGATGTTTTATAAGTTCGTCAAACTTGTACAAAGCTTATTTAGACACTTATAAGCATTCATGTTGAATGAAACTTGGTTTAGAGTCCTAGAAACGCGTTGTTAGATGTTTCATAAGTTCGTCAAACTTGTACAAAGCTCATTGAGACACTTATAAGCACTCATGTTGCATGAAACTTCGTTTAGAGTCCTAGAAACCGCGTTGTTAGATGTTTCATAAGTTCGTCAAACCAGTACAAAGCTCATTGAGACACAAATAAGCACTCGTGTTGCATGAAACTTCGTTTAGAGTCCTAGAAACCGCGTTGTTAGATGTTTCATAAGTTCGTCAAACTTGTACAAAACTCATTGAAACGCTTATAAGCACTCATGTTGCATGAAACTTGGTTTATAAATTTGAGTCCTAGAAACCTCGTTGTTAGATGTTTCATAAATTTGTCAAACTTGTACAAAGCTCATTGAGACACTTATAAGCACTCATGTTGCATGAAACTTGGTTTAGAGTCTTAGAAACCGCGTTGTTTGATGTTTCATAAGTTCGTCAAACCAGTACAAAGCTCATCGAGACACTTATAAGCACTCATGTTGCATGAAACTTTGTTTAGAGTCTTAGAAACCGCGTTGTTAGATGTTTCATAAGTTCGTCAAACTAGTACAAAGCTCATTGAGACACATATAAGAACTCATGTTGCATGAAACTTGGTTTAGAGTCCTAGAAACGAGTTGTTAGATGTTTCATAAGTTTGTCAAACTAGTACAAAGCTCATTTAGACACTTATAAGCACTCATGTTGAATGAAACTTGGTTTAGAGTAATAGAAACGCGTTGTTAGATGTTTCATAAGTTCATCAAACTTGTACAAATCTCATTAAGACGCTTATAAGCACTCATGTTGCATGAAACTTGGTTTAGAGTCTTAGAAACCGCGTTGTTTGATGTTTCATAAGTTCGTCAAACCAGTACAAAGCTCATCGAGACACTTATAAGCACTCATGTTGCATGAAACTTCGTTTAGAGTCTTAGAAACCGCGTTGTTAGATGTTTTATAAGTTCATCAAACTAGTACAAAGCTCATTGAGACACATATAAGCACTCATGTTGCATGAAACTTGGTTTAGAGTCCTAGAAACGAGTTGTTAGATGTTTCATAAGTTTGTCAAACTAGTACAAAGCTCATTTAGACACTTATAAGCACTCATGTTGAATGAAACTTGGTTTAGAGTCCTAGAAACGCGTTGTTAGATGTTTCATAAGTTCGTCAAACAAGTACAAAGCTCATTGAGACACTTATAAGCACTCATGTTGCATGAAACTTGGTTTAGGGTCCTAGAAACTGCGTTGTTAGATGTTTCATAAGTTCGTAAAACTAGTACAAAGCTCATTGAGACACTTATAAGCACTCATGTTGCATGAAACTTGGTTTAGAGTCCTAGAAACGCTTTGTTAGATGTTTCATAAGTTCGTCAAACTTGTACAAAGCTCATTTAGACACTTATAAGCATTCATGTTGAATGAAACTTGGTTTAGAGTCCTAGAAACGCGTTGTTAGATGTTTCATAAGTTCGTCAAACTTGTACAAAGCTCATTGAGACACTTATAAGCACTCATGTTGCATGAAACTTCGTTTAGAGTCCTAGAAACCGCGTTGTTAGATGTTTCATAAGTTCGTCAAACCAGTACAAAGCTCATTGAGACACAAATAAGCACTCGTGTTGCATGAAACTTCGTTTAGAGTCCTAGAAACCGCGTTGTTAGATGTTTCATAAGTTCGTCAAACTAGTACAACGCTCATTGAGACACATATAAGCACTCATGTTGCATGAAACTTGATTTAGAGTCCTAGAAACGCGTTGTTAGATGTTTCATAAGTTCTTCAAACTTGTACAAAGCTCATTGAGACACTTATAAGCACTCATGTTGTATGAAACTTGGTTTAGAGTCCTAGAACCCGCGTTGTTAGATGTTTCATATATTCGTCAAACTAGTCAAAAGCTCATTGAGACACTTATAAGCACTCATGTTGCGTGAAACTTAGTTTAGAGTCCTAGAAACCGCGTTGTTAGATGTTTCATAAGTTCGTCAAACTTGTACAAAGCTCATTGAGACACTTATAAGCCCTCATGTTGCATGAAACTTAGTTTAGAGTCTTAGAAACCTCGTTGTTAGATGTTTCATAAGTTCTTCAAATTAGTACAAAGTTCATTGATACACATATAAGCACTCATGTTGCATGAAACTTGGTTTAGAGTTCTAGAAATGCGTTGTTAGATGTTTCATAAGTTCGTCAAACTAGTACAAAGCTCATTGAGACACTTATAAGCACTCATGTTGCATGAAACTTGGTTTAGAGTCCTAGAAACGCGTTGTTATATGTTTCATAAGTTCGTCAAACAAGTACAAAGCTCATTGAGACACTTATAAGCACTCATGTTGCATGAAACTTGGTTTAGAGTCCTAGAAACGCTTTGTTAGATGTTTCATAAGTTCGTCAAACTTGTACAAAGCTCATTGAGACGCTTATAAGCACTCATGTTGCATGAAACTTTGTTTTTTTTTTTTATTTATTACATCCTTGAAACTTTGTTTAGAGTCCTAGAAATGCGTTGTTAGATGTTTCATAAGTTTGTCAAACTTGTACAAAGCTCATTGAGACACTTATAAGCACTCATGTTGCATGAAACTTGGTTTAGAGTCCTAGAAACCGTGTTGTTAGATGTTTCATAAGTTCGTCAAACTAGTACAAAGCTCATTTAAACACTTATAAGCACTCATGTTGTATGAAACTTGGTTTAGAGTCCTAGAAAAGCGTTGTTAGATGTTTCATAACTTCGTCAAACTTGTACAAAGCTCATTGAGACACTTATAAGCACTCATGTTGTATTAAACTTGGTTTAGAGTCCTAGAAACGCATTGTTAAATGTTTCATAAGTTCGTCAAACTAGTACAAAGCTCATTGAGACACTTATAAGCACTCATGTTGAACGAAACTTGGTTTAGAGTCCTAGAAACGCGTTGTTAGATGTTTCATAAGTTCGTCAAACTTGTACAAAGCTCATTTAGACACTTATAAGCATTCATGTTGCATGAAACTTGGTTTAGAGTCCTAGAAACGCGTTGTTTGATGTTTCATAAGTTCGTCAAACTAGTACAAAGCTCATTGAGACACTTATAAGCACTCATGTTGCATGAAACTTGGTTTAGAGTCCTAGAAGAGTGTTATTAGATGTTTCATAAGTTCGTCAAACTAGTACAAAGCTCATTGAGACACTTATAAGCACTCATGTTGAACGAAACTTGGTTTAGAGTCCTAGAAACGCGTTGTTAGATGTTTCATAAGTTCGTCAAACTTGTACAAAGCTCATTTAGACACTTATAAGCACTCATGTTGCATGAAACTTGGTTTAGAGTCCTAGAAACCGCGTTGTTAGATGTTTCATAAGTTTTTCAAACTTGTACAAAGCTCATTGAGACACTTATAAGCACTCATGTTGCATGAAACTTGGTTTAGAGTCTTAGAAATCGCGTTGTTAGATGTTTCATAAGTTCGTCAAACCAGTACAAAGCTCATTGAGTCATTTATAAGCACTCATGTTGCATGAAACTTGGTGTAGAGTCCTAGAAACGCGTTGTTCACTACAAGAATTATTCGCTATAGCAACGGACAAGTCTGTTACTATGACGTTTAATTCGTTGCTATTTCCTCTATAGCAACAGACAGTTAGGAAATAAATTCGTTGCTATAGCTTCGTTACATTTCCAAATTCGTTGCTGGTCGTTACCAACTTTGTAACGACCAGCAACGAATAGCAAGCGAACGGTATAGTAACGAAATATTTCGATGCTAATCTAGTCACGGATTTATCGTTACCATTTCGTAGCTAACATAGCCACAGATTAATCGTTACAACTTCGTTGCTAACATAGCCACGAATTTTTCGTTACCATTTCGTTGCTAACATAGCCACGGATTAATCTTTACAATTTCGTTGCTAACCTAGCCACGGATTTGTCGTTACCATTCGTTGCTAGTTTAGCCACGAATAAGTCGTGACTATTTCGTTGCTATTTTAGCCACGAATTTACCGTTGCTATTTGTTGCTAATTTAGCCACGAATAAGTCGTGACTAT
This sequence comes from Cochlearia excelsa, assembly GCA_963556525.1. Lineage (NCBI taxonomy): Eukaryota > Viridiplantae > Streptophyta > Magnoliopsida > Brassicales > Brassicaceae > Cochlearia > Cochlearia excelsa. Next base: position 26,989,535 of record OY748327.1, on the reverse strand, counting down.
TTCGTTGCTAGTTTAGCCACGAATAATCCGTGGCTATTTCGTTACAACTGTAGCAACGAATTATTCCGATACAAGTTTGGTTTTTATTTAAAAAAAATAAATCGAAAATTCTATTTTTTTGTTTAGAATTTAAAACATTACTACATCCAAAAGTACACTAACAACATATAAAACTGTATCCAAATACTGAAATATGCAAAAGTACACTAAACAAAATATCCAAATACATTATCCAAAAAAAGAGTTCAAACATACACAAAAGAGGCTTAGTCCAAGTCATCGATCAAGTTAGGATCGAGTGACCTGCACCAACCCTCGTGTTCTGGATTCTGTGATGTTCCCGGTTCAGCAGTCGGAACATAACCTGGGAGTGTGGCGAGGAGCTATTTACCTGAGGAGAGTGCGGCTGAGACGGTTGTGGTCGACGATTCTTTGGATCAACCCCAAGGGCCTCAAGAATCAGTTTCTGCGTCTCCAGAATTGTCTCCACGTTTGAGCAGACCATCTCAACCTTTGTCTCCAACCCATCAACCCGCAACTCCATGGAGATGTTACGAACAAGAGAAGCTGGAGGTGGTTCGTTGGGGTCGACGTTTATGTCCTAAGAGCTCCCAAGGCCATAGTATCTTCCCTTATTAGGCTTAACATGATGCAACACAAATGAGCAACGAACACAAATAAGCAAACAACAAAAATGAACAATTCTGTTAAGAATGTGTGTAAGGTAACAAACACATAAGCAAGATAAATAACAAGCAATACTTAGAATTAAATCAATTCTCATTACCTGAAGATATGTCTTGTTAATAACCCGAGAAGGAATCGATTCCCCACCGGACCGGCCGTAGAACTGCAGTTTCAGCTTGCCTCGGCTGCAGCTGCCTCAACCTCTTTCACAATTGTCTCGGCTCGTTTGTCGATGAACGTACCATCTTTGCGTGTATGCGTCTTACGCACAAGCTGTGTGAAAGATGGTGGTTCTCCTGTTTCGACCATCTACAAGAAGCACAACGCAACACATCAAAAACAGACCCAAACATCAACAAAGAATTCATATAGCACTCATATAAAGTTGTACGAAACTAAACTAACTCATACAGAACTCATAATTAAACTTGTAACTTATATAACGTTCATAAACTAATCACTCATATAACATTCATAAACTAATAACTCATAACATTCATAAGTAATAATTGATTTATAAATAGAAAAGGAACATACCATGTCATACCCTATTTTGGCAAAAGAGATTGGACCAAGCACAATGCTTGCTTACCCCTAAACCATCCGGATCGATAGCCTGTTTGCAGAATTGGTGGTGGACCTACCCTGACATTCTGGTGTGTCCCATTTCTCTAACATCGTGATCCACTGCTCCTCAGAGACGTACTTCGGCTTCTTCCCTTGCGACTTCTTCTTGCTGATTCTTTGACTGATTGATAACATTGTCTCCTTCTTCCATAGATAGAAAACCAGACTATGGTGTGCTGGTTCCCAATAGTAATGTTGCTGAAAATAAAAGTGAAGGATTAGTTAGATATCATTACACTAACCATCACAACATAGTCTATCTATAAAATAAAAAAGTGAAAGGAACAAAACAAAGAAAAGATAGAAACACTGACCACAAAATCCTGCCACCATTCTTGCACTCTCTCCTCTGGAATTTGGGACCAATTCCACCAAGGAGCCATGAAATTGTTCTGCAAGTAGTCCGGACGTATTTCTTCACCTCCGGATCAATACCAAACCTGAAATATCCAAACAATATGAATAAACACAAACAAGAATACTAAGTTAAATATAGACTTGTGTGATAAAAAATGAACAAAAAAGATTAAATAATGACTTACCATAGAGCTCCATTTAGCTTCATTGGGTGGAGGACTTGCTGGTTTCTTCTAGCTGGAGCATTGAGGAGAGCTTCTATGCTCATTCCAGCAGCTCCTTGTGCAGCTCCTTGTGCACCAGCACCGTCTGCAGCAGCTGCGTGTGCAGGAGAGCTTTGTGCAGCATAGGCATTTGGAGAAGAGTGGGTTCTTTGCCTCTGTCCAAGAGCTCCCGGTGGAAAAGATGTTGGAGACTGAGAAGAAGATGTTGATGCATTTCCTGGAGAAGGCAGAAGATGCTGAGAGTGAGGCTGAGAGTAATGAAGTTGTCCAGGTGGAGAACCAGTCCGTATCCTCTTACCACGCTGAGGCATATATGCACAAGAAAAAGAAGTTAACAACTATAAGAAAACAATAATGAAAGACAAAACAAAAATTAAAGACATAAGCAACATAACAATAGCTAACACCAATCGAACAGAGGTTAACACCAATCAAACGAGGCTAACACCAACCTAAAACATAGGCTAACACCAATCGAACAGAGGCTAACACCAATCGAACAGAGGCTAACACCAATCAAACGAGGCTAACACCAACCTAAAACATAGGCTAACACCAATCGAACCCGAATCTTAAAACAGAGGCTAACACCAACGTTAAACGAACCTTAAACGAATCTAAGACAAACCCTAACACCAATCGAACCCGAATCGAACCCTAATCGAACCCCAAACGAAACCTAAAGCTAGATCGCCGCGTGAGAGAAAGACAGAGAGAGAGAGAGAGAGTGATTGAGAGAGATAGGGAGAGATCCTAATCTTCTTGTGTATGAACGGAGGTGAAGAATCGCCGGTGGAAATAGCCGGGAAAGTGAAGAACCGCCGGGAAAGTGAAGAATCGCCGGGAAATCAATCGCCGCCCAAGAGAAAGAGAGAGTGAATAATGGAGAGAAAGAGAAGGTCGCGTGACATTAGGTTTAATATTTTAGCAACGAAATAAACCGTGGCTATTCGTGGCTAATTTACTTTTTTATAATTATAGCAACGAATAGTCACGAGTTGTTTCGTTGTTGTGCCTTAGAAGTTTTTTTCGTTTCCTTTTTGATTTAGAGGTTAATTGTATCGAACAAAGTTAGTGACAATTCGTTGCTGAATTATGAAGATAGCCACGAAAAGTGACGAACTATTTCGTTGTTGCGGTTTAGGGGTTGGTTGCAACGAAATGATTTGATGCTATTCACCGTAAGTCGTTGCTAATTATTTAAATTAGCAACGAATTGCAACTGATGTAAGTCGTTGCAATATTTTCAAAGTTTAGGTATGTGTTTTTTTACATAAAAAACCATTACTAAAAACTTATGATTATTTTTAAACACTAAAAATCTATAGGAAAGGTTTTGACTTTTGAAGTTTTGACAAAATAATGAATATATATAAATTTAGGGTTTGATATATACATAGTCAAGTATTTTATGTAAAAAATGTTTGTATAAGATAATATACTTTTGAACAAAGTATAAGTTTTAAAAACTTCAAAACATTTAAAAACCACATAAAAATTCATGATAATTAAAAAATTAAAACAAATATACATATATATGAGTTTTAAAGCCGAGAAAATAATCATATATATGAGTTTCAAAGCCACATAATAATCATATATATAAGTTTTTAAAACATTCTTATAACAACAAACAACATCATACAACATCAAAAATAAATAAACTTCATTATTACACATCTTCAACATCATCAGAAGAATCAGAATCTTCAGAAAAATCATTAGGATCAAGTTGCTCTTCGTCTAAAGGATAAGGATAAACATTGTCAAAATCAGCAGGATCTTCCACGGCATGCGTTGTAACCCGAACCATTGCACTAGGCGCAACAATGTGGTCGATTGTATCATCTTGCAATGCTAACAGAGCATTTTCAGAAGTTTCACGATATCCTCTTGGCACCACTTTAGTACAAGCCAACCAATCATTTGACGCGCGCCCAACACGTGGATACGGGATGAAATAAACTTGGTCACAATGACCATGCATAATAAAAGGATCGTATTTTTGGTACCTTTTACGCGAATCTACATCAACCACACCAGACGAGTGTTTACGCAATCCCGAACCTTCAGTATTATCAAACCATGTGCATTTAAAGACCATTGCTTTGAGTCCAGCGACACCATGATACTCAATCTTCATGATTTCTTCTATAAGTCCATAATAATTCATATCCGTTGTACCACGAACACAAACCCCATAATTTTGTGTTTTCTTATTTTGACCGTGTCTTTGACTGTGGAAATGGTATCCCCTAGTAAAGTACATAGGCCACGAAGTGAAATTGCGTCTCGGACCTTGAATAAATTTCAACATCCACAAAGGAAATTCATAATTCTGAGATGCTTCATTAATCTACAAAATGTTAAATAAATTAGTAGCCATAATATTACAATAATTATATGATATATATGACAAAATTAAATCAAAATATTATAATTACTTACATAGTCTTTACACCATTGTGCATAATGGTTGTCTTTAGCATTAATCATTGCATCACTAGTGATATCAGGAATACTAAGCGTCATCTGCTCTTCAAACATCCTGAAACAAGAGAAAAATTTAATTTAGCTGTTACAGTACTTAAATAACTTAATTATCTAAATAATTAAATTTATACCTCTCATATGGAGCAAATTCTTCACAGTTAAGTAACAAAAACGTTTGAAGCACGTTATAATCTTCATCACTAAACCAACCACTTGTATTTTTCCCTGTAACCCGTCCACTGTGATAGAAGATATTTGGCACCTCTGCATCATAGGTAAATCGAATTTCTCCAGGACCACTATAATCCGAATCACGAAGAAGTTCTGTGTTTTCGTAATAATTGGTTGCCACATATGAAATCTCTTCTTGTACACATTGTGCAACAATGGAACCTCCAATACGAGCTTTATTTTTAACCTTTTTTCAAATGATACATGTACCTCTCGAAAGGATACATCCACTGTATTGGACCGGACCACCCAATGCAGCTTCATCCGGTAGATGCACGGGTAGATGTTCCATGACGTCAAAGAACGATGGAGGAAATATTTTCTCCAAATTGCACAACTTCAAAGCGATATTTGCCTTCAAAATTTCCACATCCTCTACCCTTAACATACTAGCAGAAATATCCCGGAAGAAAAGTGCGATATCTACATATGTACGTAAAACATATATAAGTATACAATACAAAAAATATTACTCATCTATGTAAGATAATATATAGTATATACCTGAAATGGCTGTGTGGACATTTTTCGGCAAAAGTTCTGCAAACGCAAATGGGAACAAGCGTTGCATAATGACATGGCAATCGTGGCTTTTTAGCCCATACAATTTTCCATTGTTTTCGTCAACACATCGACTTAATTTTGATGCATAGCCATCAGGGAATCTAATATCCTTTTTCAACCATGCCAAAAAACTCTTCTTCCCTTGATTGGATAATCTAAAAATTGGAATCGGAATACTCCCATCGTCATTAATCTCCAAATCTGGTCTTTTGCATATCGCAGGAAGATCCATTCTAGATTTGATATTTTCTTTTGTCTTCCCTGGTGCATTCAAAATCGTGTTGATAAGATTATCGAAAAAGTTTTTCTCGATGTGCATGAAGTCTAAATTATGCCTCAATAACTGGTCCTCCCAAAAAAGCAAGTCCCAAAATATACTCTTCTTCACCCAATTATGGTAATCGCCATAACCATCGATCGTTCTACTCGGATTATCATGTCCTTGACCTCCGCAATCAACAGTTTTGCACAATCCTCGGATGCTCTCAATTCTTTCGCATAGAATTTCAGTACTGTCAACCACGGTGGAGCATTATCCCGAACTGATGAACCTCGCTTAAATGCTTTGATATTTCGTCGATAAGGATGATCATGGGGCAAATGTCTTCTGTGACAATCGAACCAACTATGTTTCCTTCCATTTGGTAACCAAAATGCTTTTGTTTCATCCATACAATACGGACATGCTAGCCGACCATGCGTAGTCCAACCAGAAACCATTCCATACGCCGAAAAATCGTTTATCGTCCACATCAAAGCAGCTCTCATTGTAAAATTTTGCTTCCTCAAAATATCATAAGCAGGAACCCTGATAGGATCTCCGCCAAGGATCAACTCCAGTAGCAAGGCAAGTACTCTTCTTCGGACACCGTGTGGATGGTAGCAAGGCAGGCACCAAGGAAACAAGGCACCGAATGAATGGGACGACGGGGAGGAACGCGAGATGGTGATGGGGAACGTCTCAAACAGAGGGGGAAGATTCTGTTTGATGGATAGAAGAAGCTAGTGGAAGCGATGAGCTTGTATTAGCTTCGGATTCAATCTCTGAATCGAGTAAGGGTTCCGGATTCAATCGCTGAATCGGAGGAGAGTCAAAGACTTAGAGAGAGTTTCGCATAAAATTATTGACTAAAGAATAAGAGAGGAGGCGCAGCTCCTTTAAATAGAGTTAGCACAAGCGCTTTCTCTTTAGGGTTTGCGCAACAAGAAAAAAGGAAATCCTCGGCAAAAAGGAAACCTCGGAAAAATGGAAAAACACTAGAAAAAGGAAATCGCCTAAGACGCGGCGTTTTACAAGATAAATACGACGAGTAGCTGAAGTGCCTCGTCTCTTACACTCTTCAAGATAATGTTGCTAAGCAACCGACGTGGTGATCTTCTTAGCCTCGTTAAAACCCGGTGGGAAAGAGTACTAAGTCGATCACCGAGTCGCTTAGCCGCATTACCTTGGTCTTTGCTCTAGGCCATGATGTGTACGTTGAAGAAGCTCCTAGCTGCTCCTCCAAGTTCTCCCTCCATGATCATCGCCCGAGCTTCCTTAGCTAGTTCCTTGGCTTTTGATCGCGTGATTGCTCCTTTTGGTTCTTCGGTTCGAGGTGGTCGGGTGCCGATGTGGTCGGTGTCGATGTGGTCGATGTCGAGGTGGTCGATGTCGAAGTGGTCGATGTCGAGGTGGTCGATGTCGATGTGGTCGATGTCGATGTGGTCGATGTCCGTTTCCGGTTCCGGCTTTAAGATCATATCATCCCCTCCATCTTGAAAAGGATTTGTCCTCAAATCGAATCGCAAAATAAGGAGACAAGTCAATAACATTGAATGAGTCCGAGATTGCATACTTACCTTGAAGGTCGATCTTGTAGGCGTTGTCGTTGATGCGCCGGGTCACTTTGAAGGGTCCATCCACTCGTGGCATCAGTTTGGACTTCCTTTCGGCGGGAAACCTCTCCTTTCTCAAGTGGATCCATACCAAGTCACCTTCCCGAAACACCACTCCCTTGCGGCCCTTGTTAGCATGCTTGGCGTATTGCTCGGTCTTCTTCAATATATTATCCCTAGCTTTCTCATGCATTCTCTTAACTTTGTTCAGCCTTTTTCTTGCCATCAACACTAGACATTTCACTCAAGGGTAAGGCAATTAGATCCAAAGGAGACATAGGATTAAACCCATATACTAATTCAAAAGGGGAGTAAAGAGTAGTGGAATGCTTAGCGTGGTTATAAGCGAACTCTACGTGGGGTAGACATTCTTCCCATGACTTGAGGTTACTTCTCACCAAAGTCCTTAGGATTGTGGACAAGGATCGGTTCACCACTTCCGTTTGCCCGTCTGTTTGCGGATGACAAGTGGTGGAGAAGGATAGTTTGGTTCCTAGCTTAGCCCACAAAGTGCGCCAAAAATGGCTCAAGAACTTGGTGTCTCTGTCCGAAACTATCACTAGGGGCATGCCGTGTAACCTTACCACTTCCCCGAAAAACAAGTTAGCCACACTTACCGCATCGTCGGTCTTGTGGCAGAGCTATGAAATGAGCCATCTTACTAAACCTGTCCACAACAACAAAGATGGAATCTCTACCATTTCGGTTCGAGGTAAGCCAACCACAAAGTCCATAGATATATGAGTCCAAGGATGAGAAGGTATGGGGAGTGGAGTATACAAACCATGCGGCTGAACCTTACTCTTGGCCTCGTTTGCGGGTGATGCATCTAAGGCAAATCCGCTCCACATCTCTTTTCATGTGCGGCCAATAGAAGTAGGCTTGGAGGGTAGCTAAGGTTTTGGCCACTCCGAAGTGTCCGGCTAGTCCTCCTCCATGAGCTTCTCGGACGAGGAGTTCCCTTATGGAACCGGTAGGTATGCACAACCTATTGTGGAAGAACAGGTAGCCGTCCTGTCTATAGTAATTCTCACAAGCAAATTTAGCACATTTCAAGTAGTAAGTACTAAACTCGAATCAGATTCATACAACGTCTTAAGCATCTCGAACCCTATGAGTCTAGATGTTAATTCCGAGATTAGAGTGTACCTCCGGGACAATGCGTCGGCTACGACATTGTCCTTACCTTTTTTATACTTGATGACGTAGGGAAACGTCTCAATAAACTCTATCCGGCGGCCATGCCTCTTGTTCAATTTCGTTGGCCTTTCAAGTGCTTTAAGGATTCATGGTCCGTGTGGATGACAAACTCTTTAGGCCATAGGTAATGTTGCCACGTCTTCAACGCCCTCACTAGTGCATATAGCTCTTTGTCATAGGTGGGATAGTTTAGGGTTGCTCCACCAAGCTTCTCACTAAAATAAGCTATCGGCTTCTTGTCTTGCATCAATACGGCGCCAATACCTACACCGAAGCATCGCACTCAATTTCAAAGGTTTTAACGAAGTCAGGTAACATAAGTAATGGGGCATTGATAAGCTTCTCTTTGAGGCTTTGGAAAGCCTGTTCTTGTGCATTCCCCCATTGAAAGCCAACATCCTTCTTAATGACTTCGGTTAGGGGAGCCGCAACGGTGCGAAGTCCTTGACAAAGCGCCGGTAGAAGCCGGCTAGTCCATGGAAGCTTCGAACTTCTCCCACGGTGGTTGGTGTCGGCCATTCCTTGATTGCCTTGACCTTCTCTTCATCGACCCTAACTCCTTCTGTACTCACAACAAAACCTAAGAAGACAATCTCGTTAGTGCAAAATGTACACTTGTCAATATTGGCAAAAAGGTTCTCCTTTCTTAGGACGTCAAGTACGGCTCGGACATGGGCAATATGCTCGTCTAGGCTCCTGCTAAAGATCAAAATATCATCAAAATAAACCACAACAAAGACGCCTATAAAAGACCTCAAAACATGGTTCATTAGTCTCATGAAAGTACTAGGCGCATTAGTAAGACCGAAGGGCATAACAAGCCATTCATATAATCCTTGCTTGGTTTTGAAGGCCGTCTTCCATTCATCACCCTCCTTCATTCTAATCGATGGTAACCACTCTTAAGATCAATCTTAGAGAACACGTTAGACCCACATAATTCATCTAACATATCATCTAATCTAGGAATAGGGTGACGATACTTCACCGTAATGTTGTTGATTGCTCGGCAGTCGACACACATGCGCCATGATCCGTCCTTCTTGGGCACCCGTAGAACCGGTACGGCACAAGGACTCATGCTCTCTCGGATGTGGCCTTTGCTCATCAACTCCTCAACTTGCTTCTGCAGCTCCTTGGTCTCCACCGGATTAGTCCTATAGGCCGGTCGGTTTGGAAGCGCCGAACCAGGGACTAGGTCGATTTGGTGTTCAATGCCTCGGATTGGGGGCAAGCCAGGCGGGATCTCCTGAGGGAAAACGTCACTATAGTCCTGCAAAAGCTGGGCAAAATCACTAGGAAGATCCTGTGGGGGATTAGTGCTAACGAGACTCTCCTTATATATAAACAACAATATAGAAGAATCTGAAGTAAGGAGTTGGGAAACTTCTCTTTGGTTTATGTAGAGGTTGGTGGACGACGTGGGGGACTTCTCCTTCTCCTCCTTGAGCTTAAGATATATCTGATCTTGGTACACTTCACTAGGCGTGAGGGGAGCAAGGATGACTTTTCTGCCTTTAAACTCAAAGGAGTGTTTGTTGGTGTAGCCGTCATGGAGGACCCTACGGTCTGATTGCCACGGCCTACCTAACAGAATGTGGCTGGAGCACATAGGTATAACGTCACAAAGTACCTCATCCTCATACTTGCCAATGGCGAAGGACAACCTGATTTGGCGAGTTACCGTCAGGGCACCGCTTTCATTCAGCCATTGTAGCTTGTACGGGCGCGGATGGGATAAAGTCTCTAAGCTCAACTTCTGAACCATGGTTTCACTAGCTGCATTAGTACAACTTCCACCGTCAATGATGAGGCTGCACACCTTGCCGTTGACGATACACCGTGTGTGGAATAGGTGGTCTCTTTGTACTAATTCCTCCGGTTGGCTCTGCACACTCAATGCTCTCCGGGCAACTAGCATCTCCCCAATGGCAGCGGTCTCTTCTTCTCCTTCCTCTTCTTCTTGCTCAGAATCAGATTCCTGGGGCACCACTTCACCATTATCTAGTAGCATAAATACCTTCTTGTTGGGGCAATCTCTCGCGTAATGGCCCATGCCTTGACATCTAAAACACCGGACATTACTAGACGAGGTGCTGCCTCGGCCCTTAGGGTCAAACTTAGCCTCTTCCTTAACCGCTGACGTGGGTTTGATGTCTTTGGCGAAGGGTGGCCGGGTGGGTGTGAAGTCCTTGGACTTGCTTGGTGTGGAGAAACTAGGCTTGGCATACCGTCTCTTGTTCGACTTTCTACTAGCTCGGCTTTGTGCACAAGTTCCTCAAGATCCTCATAAGTTTGAAGTTCTACTTTATCCTGGATGTCTCGGCTAAGTCCACCTACAAACCGAGCCATCATGACCTCATTATCCTCTTCTAGGCCAGCCCTAATCAAGAGTGTTTCCATCTCCTGGAAATAGTCACGTACCGAGCTTGATCCCTGGGTAAGCTTCCGAAGCTTGTTGAGAACTTCTCGGTGATAGTGGATAGGGACAAACCGCTTCCTCATGTGTGTGATGAGCTGTGGCCAGGTGTGGATAGGCGGCTCATTGTGGCGGTCCCTAGTGGTGCATAGTTGATCCCACCAAAGCAAAGCGTAGTCACTAAACTCTGAAATGGCTATCTTCACCTTGTTGGATGCATAAGTGTCATGGCATAGAAAGTTGGACTCCATTTTCCGTTCCCAATCCAAATAGGCTTCCGGGTCGTTCTTGCCTTGGAAGGGAGGGAACTTAGCTTTGATATGTCTCAGCTGTTGCCTTTCATGATCCATCGGGTCATCCCTACCGCGTCTCTCGGGTCTATAGTACTCGTCTTCGGCAACCTCATCGAAACGGTGTCTGGCATTGGTTCCAGCTGGGCGGAGAGGATCAGCATATCCTCGGTGCCTAGGGCCATACTGCTCGTGCTCCTCGGGGCCTCTGTGCATTCGTCGCCTGGGTAACGGGTCCTCTTCATCCGCATCGAGGTGGAGGAAATCGCGGACCGTTTGGCTCTTCCTGGCACCGGCTGGGAAAATGTTGCGGATGGCCTGAAGCCGTGACGTACCGACAACTCCCTTCCCTTTAGCAATGCGGTTAGCTTCTCGAAGGAGTAGGGGTAGGTTCCTTGTCGGACTCGGACAACTCAACCGCGGTCTCCTTGGCTTGTTGTTCACGTTCCAAAGTCAAGTGTTGGGAAATTTGTTGGGGAAGAAGTTGTTGAAGAGTGGCGGCAATCGATCCGCAATGAGCTTCGTAGATCATCCGTGAGTTCCGTGGGGAGTGCCATGTACCTGTTACAAAAGCGGGTAGCTCGCAGTAAGTTGTTCTCAACACAAAACACAAGCTACAAAGAGTAAAAGGAGTTCGGGTACGCGGCAAAAAGAAACAAAGAAGAAGACAAAAAGGAAAATAGCTACGCGGTTTTGAAACAAGGAAAAAGGAAATCGGATTTTTAAGTAAAACGCGAGTTTTGTTCAAAAAGGAAATCTTCACAAACACGTTTTCAAGTTACGTTTAGGGTTTTCTAAGATCAAAACATAAGGTTGCCGCCGCGCACAACAATCACAAGAACACGACGAACAATTAAAAACAACTTAGTTACTATCAACTCAAACAGATGCGCACACAACAAGTTTTAATCAAGCAGACTCGAGGTGATAATAGTTTAAGGGAAAGAGCGACTCAGCCTTTGGTACAGAGTTGGCTCTGATACCACGTGATAGGATCTCCGCCAAGGATCAACTCCAGTAGCAAGGCAAGTACTCTTCTTCGGACACCGTGTGGATGGTAGCAAGGCAGGCACCAAGGAAACAAGGCACCGAATGAATGGGACGACGGGGAGGAACGCGAGATGGTGATGGGGAACGTCTCAAACAGAGGGGGAAGATTCTGTTTGATGGATAGAAGAAGCTAGTGGAAGCGATGAGCTTGTATTAGCTTCGGATTCAATCTCTGAATCGAGTAAGGGTTCCGGATTCAATCGCTGAATCGGAGGAGAGTCAAAGACTTAGAGAGAGTTTCGCATAAAATTCTTGACTAAAGAATAAGAGAGGAGGCGCAGCTCCTTTAAATAGAGTTAGCACAAGCGCTTTCTCTTTAGGGTTTGCGCAACAAGAAAAAAGGAAATCCTCGGCAAAAAGGAAACCTCGGAAAAATGGAAAAACACTAGAAAAAGGAAATCGCCTAAGACGCGGCGTTTTACAAGATAAATACGACGAGTAGCTGAAGTGCCTCGTCTCTTACACTCTTCAAGATAATGTTGCTAAGCAACCGACGTGGTGATCTTCTTAGCCTCGTTAAAACCCAGTGGGAAAGAGTACTAAGTCGATCACCGAGTCGCTTAGCCGCATTACCTTGGTCTTTGCTCTAGGCCATGATGTGTACGTTGAAGAAGCTCCTAGCTGCTCCTCCAAGTTCTCCCTCCATGATCATCGCCTGAGCTTCCTTAGCTAGTTCCTTGGCTTTTGATCGCGTGATTGCTCCTTTTGGTTCTTCGGTTCGAGGTGGTCGGGTGCCGATGTGGTCGGTGTCGATGTGGTCGATGTCGAGGTGGTCGATGTCGAAGTGGTCGATGTCGAGGTGGTCGATGTCGATGTGGTCGATGTCGATGTGGTCGATGTCCGTTTCCGGTTCCGGCTTTAAGATCATATCAAACCCCGTCGGTCCATAACATCTGCAACTCTTCGATTAATGGTTGTAGATAAATATCTAGACTTTTCTTCGGATGTTTAGGCCCAGGCACCAAAATGGCCAAGAAGAAATATTCTCTCTTCATACACATACCAGGAGGCAAATTATATGGAGTAACAATGACCGGCCATACCGAGTGTGCCTCCCCATTCATGCCAATTGGATTAAACCCATCCGTTGCCAAACCAAGATATATATTACGACTTTCAGCACCAAATCCAGGATATACCTCATTAAAATGCTTCCACGCTGCTCCGTCTGATGGGTGATGCATTTCTCCTTCAGGAGACACATGTTCTGCGTGTCATCGTATATGAGCAGCGGTCCCTTGCATTTGATACAACCTCTTCAGTCGATCTGCGATAGGTAGATAAAACATCCGTTGCTTCGGTATATTCTTCCCTTTTCCATTGTTGGCGTGATACCTATCTTTATTACAGAAACGACAACGTGAAAGCTCTCGATCTTCGGACTTCCAGAAGAGCATGCAATTATCCTCGCACACGTCAATCTTATGAACCGGTAATCCCAATGAACGCGTTAACTTTTTGGTCTCATAGTATGACTCCGGAGCATTATTTGGCCGTGGAAGAATGCGTTTATATGTTTGTGTGATTTCATCAACGCATGCCTCCGCCAGATTGTGATTAGTCTTTATCTTCATAACACGCGATGCCAGATACAATTGTGATATTCCTTCAATACACCCTTCGTAGAGCGGTTGACTAGCAGCTTCAAAAGCTTGATAAAGGCTATCGTTAATTGGCTCTTCCTCAACATTTTTCTGAAATTCGTCTTCTATTATGATACCTTCTTGACCCATGTTAACCTCATCATATGGAACTTCAGTGTTAACATGACCATCAAACGTTTCTTCTTCTTCATGTCCAAAGTGCGTCGGCATCGAAGATTCTTCAACATCATAACAATTTTCTCCATGGCTTGTCCAAATGTAGTAGTTTCCTTTAAACCCTCTCCTTAATAAGTGCTTAGAAACCGTAAAAGCATCGAGTCGCTTCAAATTTCTACACCGAACACAAGGACAAGCCATAGATCCACGGACTTCAAAAGAAGCTTGATTGCAAGAGAAATTTATGAAAGTGTTAACACCCTCTCTAAATTCTTCGAAACGTCATTTGTGTTTGGATCTATATGATGATCCATCCATTCTCTTGAATGAAAGAAATGTGTCATTTATTTTCTATGTAGATGAAATTGATGAAGAGAGAAAGAATGAGATTTTTTGAGTTATAGAAGGTATGGTGCTCTGGAAAATTTTGTGCGTTATGTTTTTAATTTAGCAACTGTTAGTAACTGAATAATTTCGTTGCTAAGTTAAGTTTTAATAAGAACCACTCATATAGCCACAAATAGCAACGAAACAAATTAGTGGCTAATTTCGAATAATTATCCTGACAACTTTCTCGTGATGTGAGCATTATAAATTTAGCAACGACTATTTCGTTACTAATCGTGGCTATATTAGCAACGAAATAGCAACGCACCGACGTCGTTACAATTTTGCAACGAAATAGCCACGAAAATGTTTCGTTACCACTTTTCGTTGCTACTTCCTTGCTATTTCCTTGCTTTTTTGTATCGAAATGCATCGGAATTGTTATTTCGTTACAGGGTTAATTTTCGTTGCTTTTCGTGGCTTTTCTGGATTTAGCCACAAACACTTCCTCAACAATTCGTTGCTATACAGATTAATTCTTGTAGTGGTTAGATGTTTCATAAGTTCGTCAAACTTGTACAAAGCTCATTGAGACACTTATAAGCACTCATGTTGCATGAAACTTGGTTTAGAGTCCTAGAAACGCGTTGTTAGATGTTTCATAAGTTCGTCAAACCAGTACAAAGCTCATTGAGACATTTATAAGCACTCATGTTGCATGAAACTTGGTGTAGAGTCCTAGAAACGCGTTGTTAGATGTTTCATAAGTTCGTCAAACTTGTACCAAAGCTCATTGAGACACTTATAAGCACTCATGTTGCATGAAACTTGGTTTAGAGTCCTAGAAACGCGTTGTTAGATGTTTCATAAGTTCGTCAAACAAGTACAAAGTTCATCGAGACACTTATAAGAATTCATGTATCATGAAACTTGGTTTAGAGTCCTAGAAACGCGTTGTTAGATGTTTCATAAATTTGTCAAACTTGTACAAAGCTCATCGAGACACTTATAAGCACTCATGTGGAATGAAACTTGGTTTAGAGTCCTAGAAACGTGTTATTCGATGTTTCAAAAGTTCGTCAAACTAGTACAAAGCTCATTGAAACACTTAGAAGCACTCATGTTGTATGAAACTTGGTTTAGAGTCCTAGAAAAGCGTTGTTAAATGTTTCATAAGTTCGTCAAACTTGTACAAAACTCATTGAGACACTTATAAGCACTCATGTTGTATTAAACTTGGTTTAGAGTCCTAGAAACGCGTTGTTCGATGTTTCATAAGTTCGTCAAACTAGTACAAAGCTCATTGAGACACTTATAGGCACTCGTGTTGCATGAAACTTGGTTTAGAGTCCTAGAAACGCGTTGTTCGATGTTTCATAAGTTCGTCAAACTAGTACAAAGCTCATTGAGACACTTATAAGCACTCAAGTTGCATGAAACTTGGTTTAGAGTCCTAGAAACGTGTTATTAGATGATTCATAAGTTCGTCAAACTAGTATAAAGCTCATTGAGACACTTATAAGCACTCATGTTGAACGAAACTTGGTTTAGAATCCTAGAAACGCGTTGTTAGATGTTTCATAAGTTCGTCAAACTTGTACAAAGCTCATTTATACACTTCTAAGCATTCATGTTGCATGAAACTTGGTTTAGAGTCCTAGAAACGCGTTGTTCGATGTTTCATAAGTTCGTCAAACTAGTACAAAGCTCATTGAGACACTTATAAGCACTCATGTTGCATGAAACTTGGTTTAGAGTCCTAGAAACTTGTTGTTAGATGTTTCATAAGTTCGTCAAACTAGTACAAAGCTCATTGAGACACTTATAAGCACTCATGTTGAACGAAACTTGGTTTAGAGTCCTAGAAACGCGTTGTTAGATGTTTCATAAGTTCGTCAAACTTGTACAAAGCTCATTTAGACACTTATAAGCACTCATGTTGCATGAAACTTGGTTTAGAGTCCTAGAAACCGCGTTGTTAGATGTTTCATAAGTTTTTCAAACTTGTACAAAGCTCATTGAGACACTTTTAAGCACTCATGTTGCATGAAACTTGGTTTAGAGTCTTAGAAATCGCGTTGTTAGATGTTTCATAAGTTCATCAAACTAGTACAAAGCTCATTGAGACATTTATAAGCACTCATGTTGCATGAAACTTGGTGTAGAGTCCTAGAAACGCGTTGTTAGATGTTTCATAAGTTCGTCAAACTTGTACAAAGCTCATTGAGACACTTATAAGCACTCATGTTGCATGAAACTTGGTTTAGAGTCCTAGAAACACGTTGTTAGATGTTTCATAAGTTCGTCAAACAAGTACAAAGTTCATCGAGACACTTATAAGAATTCATGTATCATGAAACTTGGTTTAGAGTCCTAGAAACGCGTTGTTAGATGTTTCATAAATTTGTCAAACTTGTACAAAGCTCATCGAGACACTTATAAGCACTCATGTGGAATGAAACTTGGTTTAGAGTCCTAGAAACGTGTTGTTAGATGTTTCATAAGTTCGTAAAACTTGTACAAAGCTCATTGAGACACTTATAAGCACTCATGTTGAATCAAACTTGGTTTAGAGTCCTAGAAACGCGTTGTTAGATGTTTCATAAGTTCGTCAAACTAGTACAAAGCTCATTGAGACACTTATAAGCACTCATGTTGTATGAAACTTGGTTTAGCGTCCTAGAAATGCATTGTTAAATGTTTCATAAGTTTGTCAAACTAGTACAAAGCTCATTGATGTTGGAATTTGGAGAGATTAGAGTATAGATCCGAGTTGGTTAAGCTCGGATCTTGAGAGAATAGAAGCGAAGCGTGGATGCTTGGTTCTTGAGAGTATTTAGAGAGTGTTTGTAGATTAGAAAGAGAGAGTATTTAGGAGGAGTTTTAATTAGTATGGTGAAGAGAGGAACCACCTCCTTGAAGGTTTTTACAAGAGATTATCAAGTATATATAAAGAAAAACGCAACAAGGAGAGCCTCCAACGGCTAGAATTCAAATTTGAATTCTCTAACGGCTCTTTAGTCGGCGATGTAGTCGACTATATGACTCAACTATATTAGTCGACTACATGACTCAACTACATTTTCCTTCTCTTGATTCCAATTTGAATTCTCTAACGGCTCTTTAGTCTTGCGATGTAGTCGACTACATGACTCAACTACATTAGTCGACTACACGCCTCAACTATATTTTCCCCCTTTGATGTATCTTGATCTAATGCCTTTGTAGGTTATCATTAGTCTTAATACTCCCCCTCAAGCTTAGCCCAATGAAATGGCTGAGATTGGACATTGCTAAACAAACCTCATTAAAACCCTTAGTAAGCAAAACCACTTGGGATAAAAGCATTACTAAGGGAAAAAGAGTGTAAGTCTTTGCAATAGGGGTCTTCTTGATCTTGGCCTTTATCTTCTTGACTTGGCCTAAACTCCCCCTTAAGATAGAACCGGTTTGATCTTCTTGACTTTGCCGTGTTCTTCTTAAAGGGTTCTATGATCTCCTTTCAACAAGCTTCTTTGATCTTCTCGGCTTGTTGTTAGGATCTTGGATGCGTCCTTTGATTTGGGAAGTGACGCTTCTCCCTTGTTGACATGAGACCTTCTTGGTCTTCATTTCTTTGACTTGGTCTTCACGGTTTGTTCTTCACAAACTTTGGTGTGAGACTTTGATTTGATTCCTATCCACGGCTTTGTTCTTCACAAGCTTGGGTGTGGATGGATTTGACCAAACACTTATGGCTTCCTCCTTTCTTCTCTTGATTTCTCCTTGTTGGCATTCTTCTTGTCATTCAAGCAACCGAGAATGATCACTTGGCTCTCACTTCTTTTAACCTTCAAAGGATTCAAGAAAGATGTAAAGCTTAGTGAAAGGGTTAACTTGATACGCTTAGATAGAAATGCACATAAGAAGCTTAAGTCTAGATGCAACATAATGAATCAATGAGTAATTTTGCTATTAAACCTAAGTTCCTTAACAAATTTCAAATGATTTCACATAGGCTTCAAGCAACTTTTAACAAGGGCAATGATTAGATTCATCAAGAACTAAGCAAGATTATGTGATGCAGCTCTAGTTCTATGAATAAGTTAATCATAATACAGAGAGTAAGGTTAAGGGACAGCCTTTAGTTTGTAGAGGAATGACTTGTCCTTGTAGTCGCATCTAGGTTTGAGCTTTGGCTTCTTCTTGAAGTCTTGCTTTCTTCTTTCGCGGTTGGAATCAAGGATTTGTCGTAGTATTTTGGCTTACCTCTTGATAGATGCATAAGCCGAGTAACAAGATTAGGCCTTGCACTTGGTAGTTGCTTTGGCCGATAATGAGTAGAGCCGATTGGTCATGTTGATTCATCGGTCTCTTTCTAGGACATGGATGGCTCGGTTTAGTCTTTGCCATGTACTTGGCCGAGCCTAGTGTTGATGATGATGATGGTCTTGCTTCTTGTAGAGGCTTGACCGAATGATTGATGAGAGCTCTTTACATCTTGGGACACTTTAGCATTCTCCAAGTGCATTTAGCCAAATGATGGTTCTTCTTTGTTCCAAAGAAACTTTGGCCTTGTATCTTGTTGGTACTTAAGCCGAAATGGATTGGTTGTGGAGGCTTCGTCCTTCTTGGTACTTTAGCCGAGAGTGAGAGCTTTGTATTGACTTCGTCCTTCTTGGTACTTTAGTCAATACTTAGCCGGATTGGTGGTAGTGGCGGCTTAGTCCTTCTTGATACTTTGGCCGGGTTTGTTGGTGATTGAATGGAGGTCTTTGACTTGCTAGATCTTGACCAAAAGATGATGATAAGATGGTTTGGCCTTCTCCTTTGTAAGGATTTGGCCGAGAGTGAATTGGTTTGGCGCCTTGGAAGATGCTTTAACCGGAGAATGGACCTTGTCTTTGCTAGGGACTTTGGTCAAGTGATGGTCTTTGTCTTTGCTAGGGACTTGACCGAAGATTAGGTGGATTGACTCGGCTTGTTCTTCTTGATACTTGGCCGAGAATGGTTGGATTGACTCGGCTTGTTCTTCTTGATACTTGGCCGAGAATGGTGACCTTGTCTTTGCTAGGGACTTTGGTCAAGTGATGGTCTTTGTCTTTGCTAGGGACTTGACCGAAGATTAGGTGGATTGGCTTCCATTTGATCATGATGAGATGTGGATGATTACTTCTTCTCCCCCTTCATGATTAAGATGGAAGTCTATGAACTTTCCTCCTTTCTCGGCTTTGTTCTTCACAAGCTTGGTGAGAAAGGGTTCTCATCAATCCTTTGGATACCTTCATGGCTTCTTTCATTCTTCTCTTTACCCCTCTTCTCTTTAACACTTCCTTGTTACCTCTTTATGCTTAGGGGCTTTCATGATGATCTTTTTAAGTCCTTAGACACGATGATCCTACATCATATCAAAGACACAAAATTGATCTTAGTTTCATGAATAACCGGCACAAGATAATAACATGTAACAATTTACAAACTATTGATCCACCATTCACAAGTACAAGTAAGAATGCAAGAGAGAGTTTAAGACAATAGTTCAATATGTTCCCTATGTCTTTTGATTAAACCCGAGAATAGTATGCACCTCAACAAGTTCAAGTTTTGGTCTTATAGTTTTGAAATTGACAAACAAATTTCTAAGTGATCTAAGGCATATAACAATTTCAAGCACACATGAACACTTAGACAAGTATCTAATAATATAAATAAGGGAGTAAAGAGTTTAGAAATGGCCTTTTTATGGTTTTCCTTTGGGAAGATGGTCATTGGGAGAAGTCATTTATCCTTGTAGAGCACCTTAATGGTTAGTCTAAGATTGGATTTATGACTTCTCTTTATGAGAAATTCTCTTGTTTGCTTCTTTACCTACACATAGATTCAAGTTAGCAACAAGGGACCATGGTCTTTAGTGCACAATGGCGGACCATGATCTTAAAACACACCAACAAGATTCATTGTAACTTGATAGCTTTCATAGCTTAGTTACTCATCTTGTATCATAAACTTAAGTGCACATAGGCGGTTTATGACAACAAACCTAGATCATCATTCCATCTTCACCTTATATAGATGTTAATGTAGTGAATCATTTCCCCATAAGTCTAAAGATGGATTCATCATGACCCTTTAAAGTATCACCTTTTAAGTGGTCATGGATCTCTTTATAGACTCATGTTAGCCGAGGTTATGAAGGATTCATCAAGCTCTCGGTGTTTTATTACACTTATGGAGGCTTGGTTCTCTTCCCTCTAAGAGAGTATCGGATACACAAAGATCTTATATGCTTTATCACAAGCGGATCTTGGTTCCTTACCCTTTGTTAAGCCGAAGATCTTTTGGATTAACCAAGGTTTTAAGTTCACTTAGTCTTTTACCAAGATTCAAACCACTTCACCAAACAAGGACTAGTGATTTGTTCTTAGACAAAGACATAAGTGGACCTTGTATCCTAGATCTTTCAAAGATTCAGTTGTCATGTAGTCATGTGACATAGTCGACTACATGAATCAACTATTTTGTCTCGAAATTCGGACAGCTTTGAAATTCAGACAAGGTATTGGATTCATCAAGTGGCTTTGGACTCCTAAGAGTGAGCACACAAGGTTCACAAACCCTTTTGACTCGCAAGTTTCAAGTTTTGATCTTGAATACTTGTTCATAGTCTAAAAATGCCTAAGCAAAGTCCGATTTGGATTCAACATGGTTCCCTTTGGACTCATAAGAGTGGGGAATCCATGGTTCTCATCCTCTTTGCTTTCGGCCTTACAAAGATGAAGTAATTACCTTCGGATTTGGATACAACACTTATCGCTCATGGCGAATCATGGATCTCATCCTTTTATCTTTGTATCTTAAGAAAAGCATAGAGTTTCGGATTCAACAAGCCATTGTTCTTAGAAGAATCAATAGACAAGGTTCTCTCACTCTTTAGCTCACAAGTTTCAAGCTTTATGCTTTGAATACTTGGTCATTGCCTAATGCCTAAGTTAGATGGATTTGGATTCATCAAGGTTCCTTTTAAACTCATAAGAGTGAGGAAACAATGGTTCTCATCCACAACTTTCGGCCTAACAAGGCTCTTTAAGAACAACTCAACCAAAACCATCATGTAGCTAAATCCATTGATTTATGCTCACTATGATTCGGTTTTGATTGAATTGTTCTTGAAAGGAACTTGGATTCAACATGTCTCTTTACTCATTAAGAGATAAAGAGATCATGGTTCACTTCCTAAGAGGAGAATTGATTCACCAAGACCTTTAATGCTTTTAACAAGCGGATCTTGGCCATTCTTCTTCTCCTCTAGATCCTTGTGTCTATAAGCAAATAAAAGAGAGTAGAATGGCGGAAGCAACTTACCTATGGGTCTCAAGAGCTTTGCTCTGATACCATGTTGGAATTTGGAGAGATTAGAGTATAGATCCGAGTTGGTTAAGCTCGGATCTTGAGAGAATAGAAGCGAAGCGTGGATGCTTGGTTCTTGAGAGTATTTAGAGAGTGTTTGTAGATTAGAAAGAGAGAGTATTTAGGAGGAGTTTTAATTAGTATGGTGAAGAGAGGAACCACCTCCTTGAAGGTTTTTACAAGAGATTATCAAGTATATATAAAGAAAAACGCAACAAGGAGAGCCTCCAACGGCTAGAATTCAAATTTGAATTCTCTAACGGCTCTTTAGTCCGGCGATGTAGTCGACTATATGACTCAACTATATTAGTCGACTACATGACTCAACTACATTTTCCTTCTCTTGATTCCAATTTGAATTCTCTAACGGCTCTTTAGTCTTGCGATGTAGTCGACTACATGACTCAACTACATTAGTCGACTACACGCCTCAACTATATTTTCCCCCTTTGATGTATCTTGATCTAATGCCTTTGTAGGTTATCATTAGTCTTAATAATTGAGACAATTATAAGCACTCATGTTGCATGAAACTTGGTTTAGATTCCTAGAAACGCGTTGTTAGATATTTCATAAGTTTTTCAAACTTGTACAAAGCTCATTGAGACACTTATAAGCATTCATGTTGTATTAAACTTGGTTTAGAGTCCTAGAACCCGCGTTGTTAGATGTTTCATATGTTCGTCAAACTAGTCAAAAGCTCATTGAGATACTTATAAGCACTCATGTTGCATGAAACTTAGTTTAGAGTCCTAGAAACCGCGTTGTTAGATGTTTCATATGTTCGTCAAACTAGTACAAAGCTCATTAGGACACTTATAAGCACTCATGTTGCATGAAACTTGGTTTAGAGTCCTAGAAACGCATTGTTAGATGTTTCATAAGTTCGTCAAACTTGTACAAAGCTCATTGAGACAATTATAAGCACTCATGTTGCATGAAACTTGGTTTAGAGTCCTAGAAACGCGTTGTTAGATGTTTCATAAGTTCGTCAAACAAGTACAAAGCTCATTGAGACACTTATAAGCACTCATGTTCCATGAAACTTGGTTTAGGGTCCTAGAAACGTGTTGTTCGATGTTTCATAAGTTCGTCAAACTAGTACAAAGCTCATTGAGACACTTATAAGCACTCATGTAGCATGAAACTTGGTTTAGGGTCCTAGAAACTGCGTTGTTAGATGTTTCATAAGTTCGTCAAACTAGTACGAAGCTTATTGAGACACTTATAAGCACTCATGTTGAATGAAACTTGGTTTAGAGTCCTAGAAACGCTTTGTTAGATGTTTCATAAGTTCGTCAAACTTGTACAAAGCTCATTGAGACGCTTATAAGCACTCATGTTGCATGATACTTTGTTTAGAGTCCAAGAAATGCGTTGTTAGATGTTTCATAAGTTTGTCAAACTTGTACAAAGCTCATTGAGACACTTATAAGCACTCATGTTGCATGAAACTTGGTTTAGAGTCCTAGAAACGTGTTATTAGATGATTCATAAGTTCGTCAAACTAGTACAAAGCTCATTGAGACACTTATAAGCACTCATGTTGAACGAAACTTGGTTTAGAATCCTAGAAACGCGTTGTTAGATGTTTCATAAGTTCGTCAAACTTGTACAAAGCTCATTTATACACTTCTAAGCATTCATGTTGCATGAAACTTGGTTTAGAGTCCTAGAAACGCGTTGTTCGATGTTTCATAAGTTCGTCAAACTAGTACAAAGCTCATTGAGACACTTATAAGCACTCATGTTGCATGAAACTTGGTTTAGAGTCCTAGAAACTTGTTGTTAGATGTTTCATAAGTTCGTCAAACTAGTACAAAGCTCATTGAGACACTTATAAGCACTCATGTTGAACGAAACTTGGTTTAGAGTCCTAGAAACGCGTTGTTAGATGTTTCATAAGTTCGTCAAACTTGTACAAAGCTCATTGAGACACTTTTAAGCACTCATGTTGCATGAAACTTGGTTTAGAGTCTTAGAAATCGCGTTGTTAGATGTTTCATAAGTTCATCAAACTAGTACAAAGCTCATTGAGACATTTATAAGCACTCATGTTGCATGAAACTTGGTGTAGAGTCCTAGAAACGCGTTGTTAGATGTTTCATAAGTTCGTCAAACTTGTACAAAGCTCATTGAGACACTTATAAGCACTCATGTTGCATGAAACTTGGTTTAGAGTCCTAGAAACGCGTTGTTAGATGTTTCATAAGTTCGTCAAACAAGTACAAAGTTCATCGAGACACTTATAAGAATTCATGTATCATGAAACTTGGTTTAGAGTCCTAGAAACGCGTTGTTAGATGTTTCATAAATTTGTCAAACTTGTACAAAGCTCATCGAGACACTTATTAGCACTCATGTGGAATGAAACTTGGTTTAGAGTCCTAGAAACGTGTTGTTAGATGTTTCATAAGTTCGTAAAACTTGTACAAAGCTCATTGAGACACTTATAAGCACTCATGTTGAATCAAACTTGGTTTAGAGTCCTAGAAACGCGTTGTTAGATGTTTCATAAGTTCGTCAAACTAGTACAAAGCTCATTGAGACACTTATAAGCACTCATGTTGTATGAAACTTGGTTTAGCGTCCTAGAAATGCATTGTTAAATGTTTCATAAGTTTGTCAAACTAGTACAAAGCTCATTGAGACAATTATAAGCACTCATGTTGCATGAAACTTGGTTTAGATTCCTAGAAACGCGTTGTTAGATATTTCATAAGTTTTTCAAACTTGTACAAAGCTCATTGAGACACTTATAAGCATTCATGTTGTATTAAACTTGGTTTAGAGTCCTAGAACCCGCGTTGTTAGATGTTTCATATGTTCGTCAAACTAGTCAAAAGCTCATTGAGACACTTATAAGCACTCATGTTGCATGAAACTTAGTTTAGAGTCCTAGAAACCGCGTTGTTAGATGTTTCATATGTTCGTCAAACTAGTACAAAGCTCATTAGGACACTTATAAGCACTCATGTTGCATGAAACTTGGTTTAGAGTCCTAGAAACGCATTGTTAGATGTTTCATAAGTTCGTCAAACTTGTACAAAGCTCATTGAGACAATTATAAGCACTCATGTTGCATGAAACTTGGTTTAGAGTCTTAGAAACGCGTTGTTAGATGTTTCATAAGTTCGTCAAACAAGTACAAAGCTCATTGAGACACTTATAAGCACTCATGTTCCATGAAACTTGGTTTAGGGTCCTAGAAACGTGTTGTTCGATGTTTCATAAGTTCGTCAAACTAGTACAAAGCTCATTGAGACACTTATAAGCACTCATGTAGCATGAAACTTGGTTTAGGGTCCTAGAAACTGCGTTGTTAGATGTTTCATAAGTTCGTCAAACTAGTACGAAGCTTATTGAGACACTTATAAGCACTCATGTTGAATGAAACTTGGTTTAGAGTCCTAGAAACGCTTTGTTAGATGTTTCATAAGTTCGTCAAACTTGTACAAAGCTCATTGAGACGCTTATAAGCACTCATGTTGCATGATACTTTGTTTAGAGTCCAAGAAATGCGTTGTTAGATGTTTCATAAGTTTGTCAAACTTGTACAAAGCTCATTGAGACACTTATAAGCACTCATGTTGCATGAAACTTGGTTTAGAGTCCTAGAAACGTGTTATTAGATGATTCATAAGTTCGTCAAACTAGTACAAAGCTCATTGAGACACTTATAAGCACTCATCTTGCATGAAACTTGGTTTAGAGTCTTAGAAATCGCGTTGTTAGATGTTTCATAAGTTCATCAAACTAGTACAAAGCTCATTGAGACATTTATAAGCACTCATGTTGCATGAAACTTGGTGTAGAGTCCTAGAAACGCGTTGTTAGATGTTTCATAAGTTCGTCAAACTTGTACAAAGCTCATTGAGACACTTATAAGCACTCATGTTGCATGAAACTTGGTTTAGAGTCCTAGAAACGCGTTGTTAGATGTTTCATAAGTTCGTCAAACAAGTACAAAGTTCATCGAGACACTTATAAGAATTCATGTATCATGAAACTTGGTTTAGAGTCCTAGAAACGCGTTGTTAGATGTTTCATAAATTTGTCAAACTTGTACAAAGCTCATCGAGACACTTATAAGCACTCATGTGGAATGAAACTTGGTTTAGAGTCCTAGAAACGTGTTGTTAGATGTTTCATAAGTTCGTAAAACTTGTACAAAGCTCATTGAGACACTTATAAGCACTCATGTTGAATCAAACTTGGTTTAGAGTCCTAGAAACGCGTTGTTAGATGTTTCATAAGTTCGTCAAACTAGTACAAAGCTCATTGAGACACTTATAAGCACTCATGTTGTATGAAACTTGGTTTAGCGTCCTAGAAATGCATTGTTAAATGTTTCATAAGTTTGTCAAACTAGTACAAAGCTCATTGAGACAATTATAAGCACTCATGTTGCATGAAACTTGGTTTAGATTCCTACAAACGCGTTGTTAGATATTTCATAAGTTTTTCAAACTTGTACAAAGCTCATTGAGACACTTATAAGCATTCATGTTGTATTAAACTTGGTTTAGAGTCCTAGAACCCGCGTTGTTAGATGTTTCATATGTTCGTCAAACTAGTCAAAAGCTCATTGAGACACTTATAAGCACTCATGTTGCATGAAACTTAGTTTAGAGTCCTAGAAACCGCGTTGTTAGATGTTTCATATGTTCGTCAAACTAGTACAAAGCTCTTTAGGACACTTATAAGCACTCATGTTGCATGAAACTTGGTTTAGAGTCCTAGAAACGCATTGTTAGATGTTTCATAAGTTCGTCAAACTTGTACAAAGCTCATTGAGACAATTATAAGCACTCATGTTGCATGAAACTTGGTTTAGAGTCCTAGAAACGCGTTGTTAGATGTTTCATAAGTTCGTCAAACAAGTACAAAGCTCATTGAGACACTTATAAGCACTCATGTTCCATGAAACTTGGTTTAGGGTCCTAGAAACGTGTTGTTCGATGTTTCATAAGTTCGTCAAACTAGTACAAAGCTCATTGAGACACTTATAAGCACTCATGTAGCATGAAACTTGGTTTAGGGTCCTAGAAACTGCGTTGTTAGATGTTTCATAAGTTCGTCAAACTAGTTCGAAGCTTATTGAGACACTTATAAGCACTCATGTTGAATGAAACTTGGTTTAGAGTCCTAGAAACGCTTTGTTAGATGTTTCATAAGTTCGTCAAACTAGTACAAAGCTCATTGAGACACTTATAAGCACTCATGTTGCATGAAACTTGGTTTAGAGTCTTAGAAATCGCGTTGTTAGATGTTTCATAAGTTCATCAAACTAGTACAAAGCTCATTTAGACACTTATAAGCATTCATGTTGCATGAAACTTGGTTTAGAGTCCTAGAAATGCGTTGTTCGATGTTTCATAAGTTCGTCAAACTAGTACAAAGCTCATTGAGACACTTATAAGCACTCATGTTGCATGAAACTTGGTTTAGAGTCCTAGAAACGTGTTGTTAGATGTTTCATAAGTTCGTCAAACTAGTACAAAGCTCATTGAGACACTTATAAGCACTCATGTTGAACGAAACTTGGTTTAGAGTCCTAGAAACGCGTTGTTACATGTTTCATAAGTTCGTCAAACTTGTACAAAGCTCATTTAGACACTTATAAGCACTCATGTTGCATGAAACTTGGTTTAGAGTCCTAGAAACCGCGTTGTTAGATGTTTCATAAGTTCGTCAAACTAGTACAAAGCTCATTGAGACACTTATAAGCACTCATGTTGCATGAAACTTGGTTTAGAGTCCTAGAAACGCTTTGTTAGATGTTTCATAAGTTCGTCAAACTTGTACAAAGCTCATTGAGACGCTTATAAGCACTCATGTTGCATGAAACTTTGTTTAGAGTCCTAGAAATGCATTGTTAGATGTTTCATAAGTTTGTCAAACTTGTACAAAGCTCATTGAGACACTTATAAGCACTCATGTTGCATGAAACTTGGTTTAGAGTCCTAGAAACGCGTTGTTAGATGTTTCATAAGTTCGTCAAACAAGTACAAAGCTCATTGAGACACTTATAAGCACTCATGTTGCTTGAAACTTGGTTTAGGGTCCTAGAAACGTGTTGTTCGATGTTTCATAAGTTCGTCAAACTAGTACAAAGCTCATTGAGACACTTATAAGCACTCATGTAGCATGAAACTTGGTTTAGGGTCCTAGAAACTGCGTTGTTAGATGTTTCATAAGTTCGTCAAACTAGTACGAAGCTTATTGAGACACTTATAAGCACTCATGTTGAATGAAACTTGGTTTAGAGTCCTAGAAACGCTTTGTTAGATGTTTCATAAGTTCGTCAAACTTGTACAAAGCTCATTGAGACGCTTATAAGCACTCATGTTGCATGATACTTTGTTTAGAGTCCAAGAAATGCGTTGTTAGATGTTTCATAAGTTTGTCAAACTTGTACAAAGCTCATTGAGACACTTATAAGCACTCATGTTGCATGAAACTTGGTTTAGAGTCCTAGAAACGTGTTATTAGATGATTCATAAGTTCGTCAAACTAGTACAAAGCTCATTGAGACACTTATAAGCACTCATGTTGAACGAAACTTGGTTTAGAGTCCTAGAAACGCGTTGTTAGATGTTTCATAAGTTCGTCAAACTTGTACAAAGTTCATTTAGACACTTATAAGCACTCATGTTGCATGAAACTTGGTTTAGAGTCCTAGAAACCGCGTTGTTAGATGTTTCATAAGTTTTTCAAACTTGTACAAAGCTCATTGAGACACTTATAAGCACTCATGTTGCATGAAACTTGGTTTAGAGTCTTAGAAATCGTGTTGTTAGATGTTTCATAAGTTCGTCAAACCAGTACAAAGCTCATTGAGACATTTATAAGCACTCATGTTGCATGAAACTTGATGTAGAGTCCTAGAAACGCGTTGTTAGATGTTTCATAAGTTCGTCAAACTTGTACAAAGCTCATTGAGACACTTATAAGCACTCATGTTGCATGAAACTTGGTTTAGAGTCCTAGAAACGCGTTGTTAGATGTTTCATAAATTCGTCAAACAAGTACAATGTTCATCGAGACACTTATAAGAATTCATGTATCATGAAACTTCGTTTAGAGTCCTAGAAACGCGTCGTTAGATGTTTCATAAGTTCGTCAAACTAGTACAACGCTCATTGAGACACATATAAGCACTCATGTTGCATGAAACTTGATTTAGTGTCCTAGAAACGCGTTGTTAGATGTTTCATAAGTTCGTCAAACTTGTACAAAGCTCATTGAGACACTTATAAGCACTCATGTTGTATGAAACTTGGTTTAGAGTCCTAGAACCCGCGTTGTTAGATGTTTCATATATTCGTCAAACTAGTCAAAAGCTCATTGAGACACATATAAGCACTCATGTTGCGTGAAACTTAGTTTAGAGTCCTAGAAACCGCGTTGTTAGATGTTTCATAAGTTCGTCAAACTTGTACAAAGCTCATTGAGACACTTATAAGCACTCAAGTTGCATGAAACTTAGTTTAGAGTCTTAGAAACCGCGTTGTTAGATGTTTCATAAGTTCTTCAAACTAGTACAAAGCTCATTGATACACATATAAGCACTCATGTTGCATGAAACTTGGTTTAGAGTCCTAGAAACGCGTTGTTAGATGTTTCATAAGTTCGTCAAACTAGTACATAGCTCATTGAGACACTTATAAGCACTCATGTTGCATGAAACTTGGTTTAGAGTCCTAGAAACGCGTTGTTAGATGTTTCATAAGTTCGTCAAACAAGTACAAAGCTCATTGAGACACTTATAAGCACTCATGTTGCATGAAACTTGGTTTAGGGTCCTAGAAATTGCGTTGTTAGATGTTTCATAAGTTCGTCAAACTAGTACAAAGCTCATTGAGACACTTATAAGCACTCATGTTGCATGAAACTTGGTTTAGAGTCCTAGAAACGCTTTGTTAGATGTTTCATAAGTTCGTCAAACTTGTACAAAGCTCATTGAGACGCTTATAAGCACTCATGTTGCATGAAACTTTGTTTAAAGTCCTAGAAATGCATTGTTAGATGTTTCATAAGTTTTTCAAACTTGTACAAAGCTCATTGAGACACTTATAAGCACTCATGTTGCATGAAACTTGGTTTAGAGTCCTAGAAACCGTGTTGTTAGATGTTTCATAAGTTCTTCAAACTAGTACAAAGCTCATTGAAACACTTAGAAGCACTCATGTTGTATTAAACTTGGTTTAGAGTCCTAGAAACGCATTGTTAAATGTTTCATAAGTTCGTCAAACTAGTACAAAGCTCATTGAGACACTTATAAGCACTCATGTTGAACGAAACTTGGTTTAGAGTCCTAGAAACGCGTTGTTAGATGTTTCATAAGTTCGTCAAACTTGTACAAAGCTCATTTAGACACTTATAAGCATTCATGTTGCATGAAACTTGGTTTAGAGTCCTAGAAATGCGTTGTTCGATGTTTCATAAATTCGTCAAACTAGTACAAAGCTCATTGAGACACTTATAAGCACTCATGTTGCATGAAACTTGGTTTAGAGTCCTAGAAACGTGTTGTTAGATGTTTCATAAGTTCGTCAAACTAGTACAAAGCTCATTGAGACACTTATAAGCACTCATGTTGAACGAAACTTGGTTTAGAGTCCTAGAAACGCGTTGTTACATGTTTCATAAGTTCGTCAAACTTGTACAAAGCTCATTTAGACACTTATAAGCACTCATGTTGCATGAAACTTAGTTTAGAGTCCTAGAAACCGCGTTGTTAGATGTTTCATAAGTTCGTCAAACTAGTACAAAGCTCATTGAGACACTTATAAGCACTCATGTTGCATGAAACTTGGTTTAGAGTCCTAGAAACGCTTTGTTAGATGTTTCATAAGTTCGTCAAACTTGTACAAAGCTCATTGAGACGCTTATAAGCACTCATGTTGCATGAAACTTTGTTTAGAGTCCTAGAAATGCATTGTTAGATGTTTCATAAGTTTGTCAAACTTGTACAAAGCTCATTGAGACACTTATAAGCACTCATGTTGCATGAAACTTGGTTTAGAGTCCTAGAAACGCGTTGTTAGATGTTTCATAAGTTCGTCAAACAAGTACAAAGCTCATTGAGACACTTATAAGCACTCATGTTGCTTGAAACTTGGTTTAGGGTCCTAGAAATTGCGTTGTTAGATGTTTCATAAGTTCGTCAAACTAGTACAAAGCTCATTGAGACACTTATAAGCACTCATGTTGCATGAAACTTGGTTTAGAATCCTAGAAACGCTTTGTTAGATGTTTCATAAGTTCGTCAAACTTGTACAAAGCTCATTGAGACGCTTATAAGCACTCATGTTGCATGAAACTTTGTTTAGAGTCCTAGAAATGCATTGTTAGATGTTTCATAAGTTTGTCAAACTTGTACAAAGCTCATTGAGACACTTATAAGCACTCATGTTGCATGAAACTTGGTTTAGAGTCCTAGAAACCGTGTTGTTAGATGTTTCATAAGTTCGTCAAACTAGTACAAAGCTCATTGAAACACTTAGAAGCACTCATGTTGTATTAAAATTGGTTTAGAGTCCTAGAAACGCATTGTTAAATGTTTCATAAGTTCGTCAAACTAGTACAAAGCTCATTGAGACACTTATAAGCACTCATGTTGAACGAAACTTGGTTTAGAGTCCTAGAAACGCGTTGTTAGATGTTTCATAAGTTTGTCAAACCAGTACAAAGCTCATTGAGACATTGATAAGCACTCATGTTGCATGAAACTTGGTGTAGAGTCCTAGAAACGCGTTGTTAGATGTTTCATAAGTTCGTCAAACTTGTACAAAGCTCATTGAGACACTTATAAGCACTCATGTTGCATGAAACTTGGTTTAGAGTCCTAGAAACGCGTTGTTAGATGTTTCATAAGTTCGTCAAACAAGTACAAAGTTCATCGAGACACTTATAAGAATTCATGTATCATGAAACTTGGTTTAGAGTCCTAGAAACGCGTTGTTAGATGTTTCATAAATTTGTCAAACTTGTACAAAGCTCATCGAGACACTTATAAGCACTCATGTGGAATGAAACTTGGTTTAGAGTCCTAGAAACGTGTTATTCGATGTTTCAAAAGTTCGTCAAACTAGTACAAAGCTCATTGAAACACTTAGAAGCACTCATGTTGTATGAAACTGGTTTAGAGTCCTAGAAAAGCGTTGTTAAATGTTTCATAAGTTCGTCAAACTTGTACAAAACTCATTGAGACACTTATAAGCACTCATGTTGTATTAAACTTGGTTTAGAGTCCTAGAAACGCATTGTTAAATGTTTCATAAGTTCGTCAAACTAGTACAAAGCTCATTGAGACACTTATAAGCACTCATGTTGAACGAAACTTGGTTTAGAGTCCTAGAAATGCGTTGTTAGATGTTTCATAAGTTCGTCAAACTTGTACAAAGCTCATTTAGACACTTATAAGCATTCATGTTGCATGAAACTTGGTTTAGAGTCCTAGAAACGCGTTGTTCGATGTTTCATAAGTTCGTCAAACTAGTACAAAGCTCATTGAGACACTTATAAGCACTCATGTTGCATGAAACTTGGTTTAGAGTCCTAGAAACGCGTTGTTCGATGTTTCATAAGTTCGTCAAACTAGTACAAAGCTCATTGAGACACTTATAAGCACTCAAGTTGCATGAAACTTGGTTTAGAGTCCTAGAAACGTGTTATTAGATGATTCATAAGTTCGTCAAACTAGTACAAAGCTCATTGAGACACTTATAAGCACTCATGTTGAACGAAACTTGGTTTAGAATCCTAGAAACGCGTTGTTAGATGTTTCATAAGTTCGTCAAACTTGTACAAAGCTCATTTATACACTTCTAAGCATTCATGTTGCATGAAACTTGGTTTAGAGTCCTAGAAACGCGTTGTTCGATGTTTCATAAGTTCGTCAAACTAGTACAAAGCTCATTGAGACACTTATAAGCACTCATGTTGCATGAAACTTGGTTTAGAGTCCTAGAAACTTGTTGTTAGATGTTTCATAAGTTCGTCAAACTAGTACAAAGCTCATTGAGACACTTATAAGCACTCATGTTGAACGAAACTTGGTTTAGAGTCCTAGAAACGCGTTGTTAGATGTTTCATAAGTTCGTCAAACTTGTACAAAGCTCATTTAGACACTTATAAGCACTCATGTTGCATGAAACTTGGTTTAGAGTCCTAGAAACCGCGTTGTTAGATGTTTCATAAGTTTTTCAAACTTGTACAAAGCTCATTGAGACACTTTTAAGCACTCATGTTGCATGAAACATGGTTTAGAGTCTTAGAAATCGCGTTGTTAGATGTTTCATAAGTTCATCAAACTAGTACAAAGCTCATTGAGACATTTATAAGCACTCATGTTGCATGAAACTTGGTGTAGAGTCCTAGAAACGCGTTGTTAGATGTTTCATAAGTTCGTCAAACTTGTACAAAGCTCATTGAGACACTTATAAGCACTCATGTTGCATGAAACTTGGTTTAGAGTCCTAGAAACGCGTTGTTAGATGTTTCATAAGTTCGTCAAACAAGTACAAAGTTCATCGAGACACTTATAAGAATTCATGTATCATGAAACTTGGTTTAGAGTCCTAGAAACGCGTTGTTAGATGTTTCATAAATTTGTCAAACTTGTACAAAGCTCATCGAGACACTTATAAGCACTCATGTGGAATGAAACTTGGTTTAGAGTCCTAGAAACGTGTTGTTAGATGTTTCATAAGTTCGTAAAACTTGTACAAAGCTCATTGAGACACTTATAAGCACTCATGTTGAATCAAACTTGGTTTAGAGTCCTAGAAACGCGTTGTTAGATGTTTCATAAGTTCGTCAAACTAGTACAAAGCTCATTGAGACACTTATAAGCACTCATGTTGTATGAAACTTGGTTTAGCGTCCTAGAAATTCATTGTTAAATGTTTCATAAGTTTGTCAAACTAGTACAAAGCTCATTGAGACAATTATAAGCACTCATGTTGCATGAAACTTGGTTTAGATTCCTAGAAACGCGTTGTTAGATATTTCATAAGTTTTTCAAACTTGTACAAAGCTCATTGAGACACTTATAAGCATTCATGTTGTATGAAACTTGGTTTAGAGTCCTAGAACCCGCGTTGTTAGATGTTTCATATGTTCGTCAAACTAGTCAAAAGCTCATTGAGACACTTATAAGCACTCATGTTGCATGAAACTTAGTTTAGAGTCCTAGAAACCGCGTTGTTAGATGTTTCATATGTTCGTCAAACTAGTACAAAGCTCATTAGGACACTTATAAGCACTCATGTTGCATGAAACTTGGTTTAGAGTCCTAGAAACGCATTGTTAGATGTTTCATAAGTTCGTCAAACTTGTACAAAGCTCATTGAGACAATTATAAGCACTCATGTTGCATGAAACTTGGTTTAGAGTCCTAGAAACGCGTTGTTAGATGTTTCATAAGTTCGTCAAACAAGTACAAAGCTCATTGAGACACTTATAAGCACTCATGTTGCATGAAACTTGGTTTAGGGTCCTAGAAACGCGTTGTTCGATGTTTCATAAGTTCGTCAAACTAGTACAAAACTCATTGAGACACTTATAAGCACTCATGTAGCATTAAACTTGGTTTAGGGTCCTAGAAACTGCGTTGTTAGATGTTTCATAAGTTCGTCAAACTAGTACGAAGCTTATTGAGACACTTATAAGCACTCATGTTGAATGAAACTTGGTTTAGAGTCCTAGAAACGCTTTGTTAGATGTTTCATAAGTTCGTCAAACTTGTACAAAGCTCATTGAGACGCTTATAAGCACTCATGTTGCATGATACTTTGTTTAGAGTCCAAGAAATGCGTTGTTAGATGTTTCATAAGTTTGTCAAACTTGTACAAAGCTCATTGAGACACTTATAAGCACTCATGTTGCATGAAACTTGGTTTAGAGTCCTAGAAACGTGTTATTAGATGATTCATAAGTTCGTCAAACTAGTACAAAGCTCATTGAGACACTTATAAGCACTCATGTTGAACGAAACTTGGTTTAGAGTCCTAGAAACGCGTTGTTAGATGTTTCATAAGTTCGTCAAACTTGTACAAAGCTCATTTAGACACTTATAAGCACTCATGTTGCATGAAACTTGGTTTAGAGTCCTAGAAACCGCGTTGTTAGATGTTTCATAAGTTTTTCAAACTTGTACAAAGCTCATTGAGACACTTATAAGCACTCATGTTGCATGAAACTTGGTTTAGTCTTAGAAATCGTGTTGTTAGATGTTTCATAAGTTCGTCAAACCAGTACAAAGCTCATTGAGACATTTATAAGCACTCATGTTGCATGAAACTTGATGTAGAGTCCTAGAAACGCGTTGTTAGATGTTTCATAAGTTCGTCAAACTTGTACAAAGCTCATTGAGACACTTATAAGCACTCATGTTGCATGAAACTTGGTTTAGAGTCCTAGAAACGCGTTGTTAGATGTTTCATAAATTCGTCAAACAAGTACAATGTTCATCGAGACACTTATAAGAATTCATGTATCATGAAACTTCGTTTAGAGTCCTAGAAATGCGTCGTTAGATGTTTCATAAGTTCGTCAAACTAGTACAACGCTCATTGAGACACATATAAGCACTCATGTTGCATGAAACTTGATTTAGTGTCCTAGAAACGCGTTGTTAGATGTTTCATAAGTTCGTCAAACTTGTACAAAGCTCATTGAGACACTTATAAGCACTCATGTTGTATGAAACTTGGTTTAGAGTCCTAGAACCCGCGTTGTTAGATGTTTCATATATTCGTCAAACTAGTCAAAAGCTCATTGAGACACATATAAGCACTCATGTTGCGTGAAACTTAGTTTAGAGTCCTAGAAACCGCGTTGTTAGATGTTTCATAAGTTCGTCAAACTTGTACAAAGCTCATTGAGACACTTATAAGCACTCAAGTTGCATGAAACTTGGTTTAGAGTCCTAGAAACGCTGAGTCTTAGAAACCGCGTTGTCAGATGTTTCATAAGTTCTTCAAACTAGTACAAAGCTCATTGATACACATATAAGCACTCATGTTGCATGAAACTTGGTTTAGAGTCCTAGAAACGCGTTGTTAGATGTTTCATAAGTTCGTCAAACTAGTACATAGCTCATTGAGACACTTATAAGCACTCATGTTGCATGAAACTTGGTTTAGAGTCCTAGAAACGCGTTGTTAGATGTTTCATAAGTTCGTCAAACAAGTACAAAGCTCATTGAGACACTTATAAGCACTCATGTTGCATGAAACTTGGTTTAGGGTCCTAGAAATTGCGTTGTTAGATGTTTCATAAGTTCGTCAAACTAGTACAAAGCTCATTGAGACACTTATAAGCACTCATGTTGCATGAAACTTGGTTTAGAGTCCTAGAAACGCTTTGTTAGATGTTTCATAAGTTCGTCAAACTTGTACAAAGCTCATTGAGACGCTT
This sequence comes from Cochlearia excelsa, assembly GCA_963556525.1. Lineage (NCBI taxonomy): Eukaryota > Viridiplantae > Streptophyta > Magnoliopsida > Brassicales > Brassicaceae > Cochlearia > Cochlearia excelsa. The sequence continues at coordinate 26,953,615 of OY748327.1, read as the reverse complement.
ATAAGCACTCATGTTGCATGAAACTTTGTTTAGAGTCCTAGAAATGCATTGTTAGATGTTTCATAAGTTTTTCAAACTTGTACAAAGCTCATTGAGACACTTATAAGCACTCATGTTGCATGAAACTTGGTTTAGAGTCCTAGAAACCGTGTTGTTAGATGTTTCATAAGTTCTTCAAACTAGTACAAAGCTCATTGAAACACTTAGAAGCACTCATGTTGTATTAAACTTGGTTTAGAGTCCTAGAAACGCATTGTTAAATGTTTCATAAGTTCGTCAAACTAGTACAAAGCTCATTGAGAAACTTATAAGCACTCATGTTGAACGAAACTTGGTTTAGAGTCCTAGAAACGCGTTGTTAGATGTTTCATAAGTTCGTCAAACTTGTACAAAGCTCATTTAGACACTTATAAGCATTCATGTTGCATGAAACTTGGTTTAGAGTCCTAGAAATGCGTTGTTCGATGTTTCATAAGTTCGTCAAACTAGTACAAAGCTCATTGAGACACTTATAAGCACTCATGTTGCATGAAACTTGGTTTAGAGTCCTAGAAACGTGTTGTTAGATGTTTCATAAGTTCGTCAAACTAGTACAAAGCTCATTGAGACACTTATAAGCACTCATGTTGAACGAAACTTGGTTTAGAGTCCTAGAAACGCGTTGTTACATGTTTCATAAGTTCGTCAAACTTGTACAAAGCTCATTTAGACACTTATAAGCACTCATGTTGCATGAAACTTGGTTTAGAGTCCTAGAAACCGCGTTGTTAGATGTTTCATAAGTTCGTCAAACTAGTACAAAGCTCATTGAGACACTTATAAGCACTCATGTTGCATGAAACTTGGTTTAGAGTCCTAGAAACGCTTTGTTAGATGTTTCATAAGTTCGTCAAACTTGTACAAAGCTCATTGAGACGCTTATAAGCACTCATGTTGCATGAAACTTTGTTTAGAGTCCTAGAAATGCATTGTTAGATGTTTCATAAGTTTGTCAAACTTGTACAAAGCTCATTGAGACACTTATAAGCACTCATGTTGCATGAAACTTGGTTTAGAGTCCTAGAAACGCGTTGTTAGATGTTTCATAAGTTCGTCAAACAAGTACAAAGCTCATTGAAGACACTTATAAGCACTCATGTTGCTTGAAACTTGGTTTAGGGTCCTAGAAATTGCGTTGTTAGATGTTTCATAAGTTCGTCAAACTAGTACAAAGCTCATTGAGACACTTATAAGCACTCATGTTGCATGAAACTTGGTTTAGAATCCTAGAAACGCTTTGTTAGATGTTTCATAAGTTCGTCAAACTTGTACAAAGCTCATTGAGACGCTTATAAGCACTCATGTTGCATGAAACTTTGTTTAGAGTCCTAGAAATGCATTGTTAGATGTTTCATAAGTTTGTCAAACTTGTACAAGCTCATTGAGACACTTATAAGCACTCATGTTGCATGAAACTTGGTTTAGAGTCCTAGAAACCGTGTTGTTAGATGTTTCATAAGTTCGTCAAACTAGTACAAAGCTCATTGAAACACTTAGAAGCACTCATGTTGTATTAAAATTGGTTTAGAGTCCTAGAAACGCATTGTTAAATGTTTCATAAGTTCGTCAAACTAGTACAAAGCTCATTGAGACACTTATAAGCACTCATGTTGAACGAAACTTGGTTTAGAGTCCTAGAAACGCGTTGTTAGATGTTTCATAAGTTCGTCAAACTTGTACAAAGCTCATTTAGACACTTATAAGCATTCATGTTGCATGAAACTTGGTTTAGAGTCCTAGAAACGCGTTGTTCGATGTTTCATAAGTTCGTCAAATTAGTACAAAGCTCATTGAGACACTTATAAGCACTCATGTTGCATGAAACTTGGTTTAGAGTCCTAGAAACGTGTTGTTAGATGTTTCATAAGTTCGTCAAACTAGTAGAAAGCTCATTGAGACACTTATAAGTACTCCTGTTGAACGAAACCTTGTTTAGAGTCCTAGAAACGCGTTGTTACATGTTTCATAAGTTCGTCAAACTTGTACAAAGCTCATTTAGACACTTATAAGCATTCATGTTGCATGAAACTTGGTTTAGGGTCCTAGAAACGCGTTGTTCGATGTTTCATAAGTTCGTCAAATTAGTACAAAGCTCATTGAGACACTTATAAGCACTCATGTTGCATGAAACTTGGTTTAGAGTCCTAGAAACGTGTTGTTAGATGTTTCATAAGTTCGTCAAACTAGTACAAAGCTCATTGAGACACTTATAAGTACTCATGTTGAACGAAACTTGGTTTAGAGTCCTAGAAACGCGTTGTTACATGTTTCATAAGTTCGTCAAACTTGTACAAAGCTCATTTAGACACTTATAAGCACTCATGTTGCATGAAACTTGGTTTAGAGTCCTAAAAACGCGTTGTTAGATGTTTCATAAGTTCGTCAAACTAGTACAAAGCTCATTAAGACACCTATAAGCACTCATGTTGCATGAAACTTGGTTTAGAGTCCTAGAAACGCGTTGTTAGATGTTTCATAAGTTCGTCAAACAAGTACAAAGCTCATTGAGACACTTATAAGCACTCATGTTGCATGAAACTTGGTTTAGGGTCCTAGAAACTGCGTTGTTAGATGTTTCATAAGTTCGTCAAACCAGTACAAAGCTCATTGAGACACTTATAAGCACTCATGTTGCATGAAACTTGGTTTAGAGTCCTAGAAACGCTTTGTTAGATGTTTCATAAGTTCGTCAAACTTGTACAAAGCTCATTGAGACGCTTATAAGCACTCATGTTGCATGAAACTTTGTTTAGAGTCCTAGAAATGCGTTGTTAGATGTTTCATAAGTTTGTCAAACTTGTACAAAGCTCATTGAGACACTTATAAGAACTCATGTTGCATGAAACTTGGTTTAGAGTCCTAGAAACCGTGTTGTTAGATGTTTCATAAGTTCGTCAAACTAGTACAAAGCTCATTGAAACACTTAGAAGCACTCATGATGTATGAAACTTGGTTTAGAGACCTAGAAAAGCGTTGTTAGATGTTTCATAAGTTCGTCAAACTTGTACAAAGCTCATTGAGACACTTATAAGCACTCATGTTGTATTAAACTTGGTTTAGAGTCCTAGAAACGCATTGTTAAATGTTTCATAAGTTCGTCAAACTAGTACAAAGCTCATTGAGACACTTATAAGCACTCATGTTGAACGAAACTTGGTTTAGAGTCCTAGAAACGCGTTGTTAGATGTTTCATAAGTTCGTCAAACTTGTACAAAGCTCATTGAGACACTTATAAGCACTCATGTTGCATGAAACTTGGTTTAGAGACCTAGAAACGCGTTGTTAGATGTTTCATAAGTTCGTTAAACAAGTACAATGTTCATCGAGACACTTATAAGAATTCATGTATTATGAAACTTCGTTTAGAGTCCTAGAAACGCGTCGTTAGATGTTTGATAAGTTCGTCAAACTAGTACAACGCTCATTGAGACACATATAAGCACTCATGTTGCATGAAACTTGATTTAGTGTCCAAAAAACGCGTTGTTAGATGTTTCATAAGTTCGTCAAACTTGTACAAAGCTCATTGAGACACTTATAAGCACTCATGTTGTATGAAACTTGGTTTAGAGTCCTAGAACCCGCGTTGTTAGATGTTTCATATATTCGTCAAACTAGTCAAAAGCTCATTGAGACACTTATAAGCACTCATGTTGCGTGAAACTTAGTTTAGAGTCCTAGAAACCGCGTTGTTAGATGTTTCATAAGTTCGTCAAACTTGTACAAAGCTCATTGAGACACTTATAAGCACTCAAGTTGCATGAAACTTAGTTTAGAGTCTTAGAAACAGCGTTGTTAGATGTTTCATAAGTTCTTCAAACTAGTACAAAGCTCATTGATACACATATAAGCACTCATGTTGCATGAAACTTGGTTTAGAGTCCTAGAAACGCGTTGTTAGATGTTTCATAAGTTCGTCAAACTAGTACAAAGCTCATTGAGACACTTATAAGCACTCATGTTGCATGAAACTTGGTTTAGAGTCCTAGAAACGCGTTGTTAGATGTTTCATAAGTTCGTCAAACAAGTACAAAGCTCATTGAGACACTTATAAGCACTCATGTTGCATGAAACTTGGTTTAGGGTCCTAGAAATTGCGTTGTTAGATGTTTCATAAGTTCGTCAAACTAGTACAAAGCTCATTGAGACACTTATAAGCACTCATGTTGCATGAAACTTGGTTTAGAGTCCTAGAAACGCTTTGTTAGATGTTTCATAAGTTCGTCAAACTTGTACAAAGCTCATTGAGACGCTTATAAGCACTCATGTTTCATGAAACTTTGTTTAGAGTCCTAGAAATGCATTGTTAGATGTTTCATAAGTTTGTCAAACTTGTACAAAGCTCATTGAGACACTTATAAGCACTCATGTTGCATGAAACTTGGTTTAGAGTCTTAGAAACCGTGTTGTTAGATGTTTCATAAGTTCGTCAAACTAGTACAAAGCTCATTGAAACACTTAGAAGCACTCATGTTGTATTAAACTTGGTTTAGAGTCCTAGAAACGCATTGTTAGATGTTTCATAAGTTCGTCAAACTTGTACAAAGCTCATTGAGACACTTATAAGCACTCATGTTGTATTAAACTTGGTTTAGAGTCCTAGAAACGCATTGTTAAATGTTTCATAAGTTCGTCAAACTAGTACAAAGCTCATTGAGACACTTATAAGCACTCATGTTGAACGAAACTTGGTTTAGAGTCCTAGAAACGCGTTGTTAGATGTTTCATAAGTTCGTCAAACTTGTACAAAGCTCATTTAGACACTTATAAGCATTCATGTTGCATGAAACTTCTTTTAGAGTCCTAGAAACGCGTTGTTCGATGTTTCATAAGTTCGTCAAACTAGTACAAAGCTCATTGAGACACTTATAAGCACTCATGTTGTATGAAACTTGGTTTAGAGTCCTAGAAACGTGTTGTTAGATGTTTCATAAGTTAGTCAAACTAGTACAAAGCTCATTGAGACACTTATAAGCACTCATGTTGAACGAAACTTGGTTTAGAGTCCTAGAAACGCGTTGTTAGATGTTTCATAAGTTCGTCAAACTTGTACAAAGCTCATTTAGACACTTATAAGCACTCATGTTGCATGAAACTTGGTTTAGAGTCCTAGAAACTGCGTTGTTAGAAGTTTCATAAGTTTTTCAAACTTGTACAAAGCTCATTGAGACACTTATAAGCACTCATGTTGCATGAAACTTGGTTTAGAGTCTTAGAAATCGCGTTGTTAGATGTTTCATAAGTTCGTCAAACTAGTACAAAGCTCATTGAGACATTTATAAGCACTCATGTTGCATGAAACTTGGTGTAGAGTCCTAGAAACGCGTTGTTAGATGTTTCATAAGTTCGTCAAACTTGTACAAAGCTCATTGAGACACTTATAAGCACTCATGTTGCATGAAACTTGGTTTAGAGTCCTAGAAACGCGTTGTTAGATGTTTCATAAGTTCGTCAAACAAGTACAAAGTTCATCGAGACACTTATAAGAATTCATGTATAATGAAACTTGGTTTAGAGTCCTAGAAATATTAAGACTAATGATAACCTACAAAGGCATTAGATCAAGATACATCAAAGAGGGAAAATATAGGTGAGGCGTGTAGTCGACTAATGTAGTTGAGTCATGTAGTCGACTACATCGCAAGACTAAAGAGCCGTTAGAGAATTCAAACTGGAATCAAGAGAGGGAAAATATAGTTGAGGCGTGTAGTCGACTAATGTAGTTGAGTCATATAGTCGACTACATCGCCAGACTAAAGAGCCGTTAGAGAATTCAAATTTGAATTCTAATTTGAATTCTAGCCGTTGGAGGCTCTCCTTGTTGCGTTTTTCTTTATATATACTTGATAATCTCTTGTAAAAACCTTCAAGGAGGTGGTTCCTCTCTTCTCAATACACAAATCATTCTCTCTAATCTTAATCTCTAATCTAAACACAATACACTCTCTTTATACTCTCAAGAACCAAGCAACCTTGCTTCGCTTCTATACACTCAAGATCCGAGCCTAACCAACTCGGATCTATACACTAATCTCTACAAATTCCAACATGGTATCAGAGCATAAGCTCTTGATGACCTAGGTAAGTCGCTTCCGCTAATCTCCAACCTCTTTCTTCTTAATTTGCTTATAAACACAAAGATCTAGAGGAGAAAAAGAATGACCAAGATCCGAGTGGTTAAAACCCTTAAGATCTTGGTGAATCAATGCTCCTCTTAGGAAGAGAACCATGATCTCTTTGTCTCTTAATGAGTGAAGAGACATGTTGAATCCAATTTCCTTTCAAGAACAATCCAATCAAAACCGAATCATAGTGAGCATAGATTGAAAATCTAGCTACATGATGTTTTTGGTTGAGTTGTTCTTTAAGATCTTTGTTTAGGCCGAAAGTTGTGGATGAGAACCATTGTTTCCTCACTCTTATGAGTTTAAGAGGAACCTTGATGAATCCAAATCCATCTAACTTAGGCATTAGGCAATGACCAAGTATTCAAAGCATAAAGCTTGAAACTTGTGAGCTAAAGAGTGAGAGAACCATGCTCATTGATTTTTTAAGAACAATGACTTGTTGAATCCGAAACTCTATGCTTTTCTTAAGATACAAAGATAAAAGGATGAGATCCATGATTCGCCATGTGCGATAAGTGTTGTATCCAAATCCGAAGGTAATTACTTCATCTTTGTAAGGCCGAAAGCAAGAGGATGAGAACCATGGTATCCCCACTCTTATGAGTCCAAGGGAACCTTGATGAATCCAAATCCGACTATGCTAAGGCATTAAGCGATGAACAAGAACCTCAAAGCTCAAAGCTTGAGACTTGTGAGCTAAAGGTATGAGAACCTTTCTTGTGTATCTTATGAGAATACAAGATAGTTGAATCCATAACCTCCTGTTTATTTTGAAAATCCATGAGCATGTAATTTCAAATGTTTAGTATGTGCTCATGTGTGTCCGAATTTTAAATCTCCAAGACTCAGATGTTATGTAGTCATGTGACATAGTCGACTACATGTATCAACTATGTTGTGATGTAGTCGACCATATGTTGCCAACAACTATACATCTAAGTCTTGTTTCTTGTTTAAGTCTTGAAAGATCTAGGATACAAGGTCCACTTATGTCTTTGTCTAAGACCAAATCACTAGTCCTTGTTTGGTGAAGTGATTTGAATCTTGGTGAAAGACAAAGTGATTTTAAAACCTTGGTTAATCCCAAAAGATCTTCGGTTTTATCAAAAGAGTAGGAACCAAAGATCCGCTTGTGACTAAGCAATTAAGGTCTTATGGAATCCGAAACTCTCTTAGAGGGAAGAGAACCAAGCCTCCAAAAGTGTTAATAAAACACCGAGAGCTTGATGAATCCTTCATAACCTCGGCTAACATGAGTCTATAAAGAGATCCATGACCACTTAAAAGGTGATACTTTAAAAGGGTCATGATGAATCCATCCTTAGACTTATGGGGAAATGATTCACTACATTAACATCTATATAAGGTGAAGATGGAATGATGATCTATGTTTGTTGTCATAAACCGCCTATGTGCACTTAAGTTTATGATACAAGATGAGTAACTAAGCTATGAAAGCTATCAAGTTACAATGAATCTTGTTGGTGTGTTTTAAGATCATGGTCCGCCATTGTGCACTAAAGACCATGGTCCCTTGTTGCTAACTTGAATCTATGTGTAGGTAAAGAAGCAAACAAGAGAATTTCTCATAAAGAGAAGTCATGAATCCAATCTTAGACTAACCATTGAGGTGCTCTACAAGGATAAATGACTTCTCCCAATGACCATCTTCCCAAAGGAAAACCATAAAAAGGCCATTTCTAAACTTTTTACTCTCTTTATTTGTATTGTTGAATATTAAGCAAAATGATCTTCATTCCTCATTATATATATATGCCTTAGGTCATTTGTCAAAATTATTTGTCAATTTCAAAACTATAAGACCGAAACTTGAACTTGTTAAGGTGCATACTATACTCGGGTTTAATCAAAAGACATAGGGAACATCTTGAACTATTGTCTTAAACTCTCCCTTGCTTTCTTGCTTGTGCTTGTGAATGGTTAATCAATAGTTTGTAAATTGTTAAAGGTTATTATCTTGTGCCGGTTAGTCATGAAATTTAAATCAATTTTTGTCTTTGGTATGATGTAGGATCATCATGTCTAAGGATTGAAAGAGATCATCATGAAAACCCCTAAGCATAAAGAAGTAACAAAGAAGTGCTAAAGAGAAAAGAAGTAAAGAGAAGAATGAAAGAAGCCATGAATGGTGTCCGAAGGAAAAGATGAGAAACCTTTCTCATGAAGCTTGTGAAGAACAAAGCCGAGAAAGGGAAATAGTTCATGCCTTCCATCTTAATCATGAAGGGGGAGAAGAAGTGTTAAATCACACAACTCATCATGATCAAATGGAAGCGAATCACTCGGCCAAGTATCAAGAAGAACAAGCCGAGTCAATCCAACCTAATCTTCGGTCAAGTCCCTAGCAAAGACAAAGACCATCACTTGACCAAAGTCCCTAGCAAAGACAAGGTCATCATTCTCCGGTTAAAGCATCTTCCAAGGTGCCAAACCACTTCACTCTCGGCCAAATCCTTACAAAGGAGAAGGCCAAACCATATTATCATCATCTTTGGTCAAGATCTAGCAAGTCAAAGACCTCCATTCAACCACCAACAAATCCGGCCAAAGTATCAAGAAGGACTAAGCCGCCACTACCACCAATCCGGCTAAGTATTGACTAAAGTACCAAGAAGGACGAAGTCAACACAAAGCTCTCACTCTCGGCTAAAGTACTAAGAAGGACGAAGCCTCCGCAATCAACCAATCCATCTCGGCTTAAGTACCAACAAGATACAAGGCCAAAGTCTCATTGAAGCAAAGAAGAACCGCAACTAGCTAAAGACACTTGAAGGAAGATCATAACTTGCTCAAGGAGTCTAAGAGCCTTCATCAATCACTCGGTCAAGCTTCTACAAAGAAGCAAGACAAACCCGTCCATACCATCAACACTAGGCTCGGTCAAGTTCCTAGCAACGACAAAACCGAGCCATCCATGTTCTAGAAAGAGACCGATAATCAACCATGATCAATCGGCTCTCACCATTCTCGGCCTAGCAACTATCAAGTGCAAAGCCACATACTTGTTACTCGGCCTAAGCATCTACCAAGAGCTAAGCCAAAAGACTCCAAACCAACCTTGTTCCAATTGCACAAAGGACAAAGCCGCAAGACCTCATGAAGAAGTCAAAGGGCCCAAGCCAAATGCAACTACAAGGGACCATCAATCTATCATCCCCCTACAAACTAAAGGCTGTCCCTAAACCCTCTCTTTAACATACTTAATAGGAATCATTAGACTAGAACTAAACCTCATTATCTTGTTTAAGTCTATGGTCAATCACTTGCAAAAAGGAATTGCTTAAATCAATGTTCTAAATTGACTTTAGATTAAGCTTATCCTTATCCAAATTGTCTTTACTAAGTCTTAATTTCCTTGGATCTTTGAAGGTTCAAAGGAGTGGTAGACCAAAGGCAAGAAGGAAGTCTCAAAGAAGAAACAAAAGAGAAGGAAAGGAAGTCACTATGCTTCAGCTCAAGTCTCACATTGAAGCTTGTGAAGAACAAGCCGTGAAGACCAAGTCAAAGAGATGAAGACCAAGAAGGTCTCATATCAACAAGGAAGAAGCGTCACTTCCCAAATCAAAGAACGCATCCAAGATCCTAACAACAAGCCGAGAAGATCAAAGAAGCTTGTTGAAAGGAGTCCATAGAACCCTCATTGAAGAACACGGCAAAGTCAAGAAGATCAAACCGGTTCTATCTTAAGGGGGAGTTTAGGCCAAGTCAAGAAGATAAAGGCCAAGATCAAGAAGACCTCTATTGCAAAGACTTACACTCTTTTTCCCTTAGTAATGCTTTTATCCCAAGTGGTTTTGCTTACTAAGGGTTTTAATGAGGTTTGTTTAGCAATGTCCAATCTTAGCCATTTCATTGGGCTAAGCTTGAGGGGGAGTATTAAGACTAATGATAACCTACAAAGGCATTAGATCAAGATACATCAAAGAGGGAAAATATAGGTGAGGCGTGTAGTCGACTAATGTAGTTGAGTCATGTAGTCGACTACATCGCAAGACTAAAAAGCCGTTAGAGAATTCAAACTGGAATCAAGAGAGGGAAAATATAGTTGAGGCGTGTAGTCGACTAATGTAGTTGACTCATATAGTCGACTACATCGCCAGACTAAAGAGCCGTTAGAGAATTCAAATTTGAATTCTTATTTGAATTCTAGCCGTTGGAGGCTCTCCTTGTTGCGTTTTTCTTTATATATACTTGATAATCTCTTGTAAAAACCTTCAAGGAGGTGGTTCCTCTCTTCTCAATACACAAATCATTCTCTCTAATCTTAATCTCTAATCTAAACACAATACACTCTCTTTATACTCTCAAGAACCAAGCAACCTTGCTTCGCTTCTATACACTCAAGATCCGAGCCTAACCAACTCGGATCTATACACTAATCTCTACAAATTCCAACAAGAAACGCGTTGTTAGATGTTTCATAAGTTCGTCAAACTAGTACAACGCTCATTGAGACATATATAAGCACTCATGTTGCATGAAACTTGATTTAGAGTCCTAGAAACGCGTTGTTAGATGTTTCATAAGTTCGTCAAACTTGTACAAAGCTCATTGAGACACTTATAAGCACTCATGTTGTATGAAACTTGGTTTAGAGTCCTAGAACCCGCGTTGTTAGATGTTTCATATATTCGTCAAACTAGTCAAAAGCTCATTGAGACACTTATAAGCACTCATGTTGCGTGAAACTTAGTTTAGAGTTCTAGAAACCGCGTTGTTCGATGTTTCATAAGTTCGTCAAACTAGTACAAAGCTCATTGAGACACTTATAAGCACTCATGTTGCATGAAACTTGGTTTAGAGTCCTAGAAACGTGTTGTTAGATGTTTCATAAGTTCGTCAAACTAGTACAAAGCTCATTGAGACACTTATAAGCACTCATGTTGAACGAAACTTGGTTTAGAGTCCTAGAAACGCGTTGTTAGATGTTTCATAAGTTCGTCAAACTTGTACAAAGCTCATTGAGACACTTATAAGCATTCATGTTGCATGAAACTTGGTTTAGAGTCCTAGAAACGCGTTGTTCGATGTTTCATAAGTTCGTCAAACTTGTACAAAGCTCATTGAGACACTTATAAGAACTCATGTTGCATGAAACTTGGTTTAGAGTCCTAGAAACGCGTTGTTAGATGTTTCATAAGTTCGTCAAACAAGTACAAAGTTCATCGAGACACTTATAAGAATTCATGTATCATGAAACTTCGTTTAGAGTCCTAGAAACGCGTTGTTAGATATTTCATAAGTTCGTCAAACTAGTACAACGCTCATTGAGACACATATAAGCACTCATGTTGCATGAAACTTGATTTAGAGTCCTAGAAACGCGTTGTTAGATGTTTCATAAGTTCGTCAAACTTGTACAAAGCTCATTGAGACACTTATAAGCACTCATGTTGTATGAAACTTGGTTTAGAGTCCTAGAACCCGCGTTGTTAGATGTTTCATATATTCGTCAAACTAGTCAAAAGCTCATTGAGACACTTATAAGCACTCATGTTGCGTGAAACTTAGTTTAGAGTCCTAGAAACCGCGTTGTTAGATGTTTCATAAGTTCGTCAAACTTGTACAAAGCTCATTGAGACACTTATAAGCACTCATGTTGCATGAAACTTAGTTTAGAGTCTTAGAAACCGCGTTGTTAGATGTTTCATAAGTTCTTCAAACTAGTACAAAGCTCATTGATACACATATAAGCACTCATGTTGCATGAAACTTGGTTTAGAGTCCTAGAAACGCGTTGTTAGATGTTTTATAAGTTCGTCGAACTAGTACAAAGCTCATTGAGACACTTATAAGCACTCATGTTGCATGAAACTTGGTTTAGAGTCCTAGAAACGCGTTGTTAGATGTTTCATAAGTTCGTCAAACAAGTACAAAGCTCATTGAGACACTTATAAGCACTCATGTTGCATGAAACTTGGTTTAGGGTCCTAGAAACTGCGTTGTTAGATGTTTCATAAGTTCGTCAAACTAGTACAAAGCTCATTGAGACACTTATAAGCACTCATGTTGCATGAAACTTGGTTTAGAGTCCTAGAAACGCTTTGTTATATGTTTCACAAGTTCGTCAAACTTGTACAAAGCTCATTGAGACGCTTATAAGCACTCATGTTGAATGAAACTTTGTTTAGAGTCCTAGAAATGCGTTGTTAGATGTTTCATAAGTTTGTCAAACTTGTACAAAGCTCATTGAGACACTTATAAGCAGTCATGTTGCATAAAACTTGGTTTAGAGTCCTAGAAACCGTGTTGTTAGATGTTTCATAAGTTCGTCAAACTAGTACAAAGCTCATTGAGACACTTATAAGCACTCATGTTGCATGAAACTTGGTTTAGAGTCCTAGAAACGTGTTGTTATATGTTTCATAAGTTCGTCAAACTAGTACAAAGCTCATTGAGACACTTATAAGCACTCATGTTGAACGAAACTTGGTTTAGAGTCCTAGAAACGAGTTGTTAGATGTTTCATAAGTTCGTCAAACTTGTACAAAGCTCATTTAGACACTTATAAGGACTCATGTTGCATGAAACTTGGTTTAGAGTCCTAGAAACCGCGTTGTTAGATGTTTCATAAGTGTTTCAAACTTGTACAAAGCTCATTGAGACACTTATAAGCACTCATGTTGCATGAAACTTGGTTTAGAGTCTTAGAAATCGCGTTGTTAGATGTTTCATAAGTTCGTCAAACTTGTACAAAGCTCATTGAGACACTTATAAGCACTCATGTTGTATTAAACTTGGTTTAGAGTCCTAGAAACGCATTGTTAAATGTTTCATAAGTTCGTCAAACTAGTACAAAGCTCATTGAGACACTTATAAGCACTCATGTTGAACGAAACTTGGTTTAGAGACCTAGAAACGCTTTGTTAGATGTTTCATAAGTTCGTCAAACTTGTACAAAGCTCATTTAGACACTTATAAACATTCATGTTGCATGAAACTTGGTTTAGATTCCTAGAAACGCGTTGTTCGATGTTTCATAAGTTCGTCAAACTAGTACAAAGCTCATTGAGACACTTATAAGCACTCATGTTGCATGAAACTTGGTTTAGATTCCTAGAAACGTGTTGTTAGATGTTTCATAAGTTCGTCAAACTAGTACAAAGCTCATTGAGACACTTATAAGCACTCATGTTGCATGAAACTTGGTTTAGAGTCCTAGAAACGTGTTGTTAGATGTTTCATAAGTTCGTCAAACTAGTACAAAGCTCATTGAGACACTTATAAGCACTCATGTTGAACGAAACTTGGTTTAGAGTCCTAGAAACGCGTTGTTAGATGTTTCATAAGTTCGTCAAACTTGTACAAAGCTCATTTAGACACTTATAAGCACTCATGTTGCATGAAACTTTGTTTAGAGTCCAAGAACCGCGTTGTTAGATGTTTCATAAGTTTTCCAAACTTGTACAAAGCTCATTGAGACACTTATAAGCACTCATGTTGCATGAAACTTGGTTTAGAGTCTTAGAAATCGCGTTGTTAGATGTTTCATAAGTTCGTCAAACTAGTACAAAGCTCATTGAGACATTTGTAAGCACTCATGTTGAACGAAACTTGGTGTAGAGTCCTAGAAACGCGTTGTTAGATGTTTCATAATTTCGTCAAACTTGTACAAAGCTCATTGAGACACTTATAAGCACTCATGTTGCATGAAACTTGGTTTAGAGTCCTAGAAACGCGTTGTTAGATGTTTCATAAGTTCGTCAAACAAGTACAAAGTTCATCGAGACACTTATAAGAATTCATGTATCATGAAACTTGGTTTAGAGTCCTAGAAACGCGTTGTTAGATGTTTCATAAGTTCGTCAAACTAGTACAACGCTCATTGAGACATATATAAGCACTCATGTTGCATGAAACTTGATTTAGAGTCCTAGAAACGCGTTGTTAGATGTTTCATAAGTTCGTCAAACTTGTACAAAGCTCATTGAGAAACTTATAAGCACTCATGTTGTATGAAACTTGGTTTAGAGTCCTAGAACCCGCGTTGTTAGATGTTTCATATATTCGTCAAACTAGTCAAAAGCTCATTGAGACACTTATAAGCACTCATGTTGCGTGAAACTTAGTTTAGAGTCCTAGAAACCGCGTTGTTAGATGTTTCATAAGTTCGTCAAACTTGTACAAAGCTCATTGAGACACTTATAAGCACTCATGTTGTATTAAACTTGGTTTAGAGTCCTAGAAACGCATTGTTAAATGTTTCATAAGTTCGTCAAACTAGTACAAAGCTCATTGAGACACTTATAAGCACTCATGTTGAACGAAACTTGGTTTAGAGTCCTAGAAACGCGTTGTTAGATGTTTCATAAGTTCTTCAAACTTGTACAAAGCTCATTTAGACACTTATAAGCATTCATGTTGCATGAAACTTGGTTTAGAGTCCTAGAAACGCGTTGTTCGATGTTTCATAAGTTCGTCAAACTAGTACAAAGCTCATTGAGACACTTATAAGCACTCATGTTGCATGAAACTTGGTTTAGAGTCCTAGAAACGTGTTGTTAGATGTTTCATAAGTTCGTCAAACTAGTACAAAGCTCATTGAGACACTTATAAGCACTCATGTTGAACGAAACTTGGTTTAGAGTCCTAGAAACGCGTTGTAGATGTTTCATAAGTTCGTCAAACTTGTACAAAGCTCATTGAGACACTTATAAAAACTCATGTTGCATGAAACTTGGTTTAGAGTCCTAGAAACGCGTTGTTAGATGTTTCATAAGTTCGTCAAACAAGTACAAAGTTCATCGAGACACTTATAAGAATTCATGTATCTTGAAACTTCGTTTAGAGTCCTAGAAACGCGTTGTTAGATGTTTCATAAGTTCGTCAAACTTGTACAAAGCTCATTGAGACACTTATAAGCACTCATGTTGTATGAAACTTGGTTTAGAGTCCTAGAACCCGCGTTGTTAGATGTTTCATATATTCGTCAAACTAGTCAAAAGCTCATTGAGACACTTATATGCACTCATGTTGCGTGAAACTTAGTTTAGAGTCCTAGAAACCGCGTTGTTAGATGATTCATAAGTTCGTCAAACTTGTACAAAGCTCATTGAGACACTTATAAGCACTCATGTTGCATGAAACTTAGTTTAGAGTCTTAGAAACCGCGTTGTTAGATGTTTCATAAGTTCTTCAAACTAGTACAAAGCTCATTGATACACATATAAGCACTCATGTTGCATGAAACTTGGTTTAGAGTCCTAGAAACGCGTTGTTAGATGTTTCATAAGTTCGTCAAACAAGTACAAAGCTCATTGAGACACTTATAAGCACTCATGTTGCATGAAACTTGGTTTAGGGTCCTAGAAACTGCGTTGTTAGATGTTTCATAAGTTCGTCAAACTAGTACAAAGCTCATTGAGACACTTATAAGCACTCATGTTGCATGAAACTTGGTTTAGAGTCCTAGAAACGCTTTGTTAGATGTTTCATAAGTTCGTCAAACTTGTACAAAGCTCATTGAGACGCTTATAAGCACTCATGTTGCATGAAACTTTGTTTAGAGTCCTAGAAATGCGTTTTTAGATGTTTCATAAGTTTGTCAAACTTGTACAAAGCTCATTGAGACACTTATAAGCACTCATGTTGCATAAAACTTGGTTTAGAGTCCTAGAAACCGTGTTGTTAGATGTTTTATAAGTTCGTCAAACTAGTACAAAGCTCATTGAAACACTTAGAAGCACTCATGTTGTATGAAACTTGGTTTAGAGTCCTAGAAAAGCGTTGTTAGATGTTTCATAAGTTCGTCAAACTTGTACAAAGCTCATTGAGACACTTATAAGCACTCATGTTGTATTAAACTTGGTTTAGAGTCCTAGAAACGCATTGTTAAATGTTTCATAAGTTCGTCAAACTAGTACAAAGCTCATTGAGACACTTATAAGCACTCATGTTGAACGAAACTTGGTTTAGAGTCCTAGAAACGCGTTGTTAGATGTTTCATAAGTTCGTCAAACTTGTACAAAGCTCATTGAGACACTTATAAGCACTCATGTTGCATGAAACTTGGTTTAGAGACCTAGAAACGCGTTGTTAGATGTTTCATAAGTTCGTTAAACAAGTACAATGTTCATCGAGTCACTTATAAGAATTCATGTATCATGAAACTTCGTTTAGAGTCCTAGAAACGCGTCGTTAGATGTTTGATAAGTTCGTCAAACTAGTACAACGCTCATTGAGACACATATAAGCACTCATGTTGCATGAAACTTGATTTAGTGTCCTAAAAACGCGTTGTTAGATGTTTCATAAGTTCGTCAAACTTGTACAAAGCTCATTGAGACACTTATAAGCACTCATGTTGTATGAAACTTGGTTTAGAGTCCTAGAACCCGCGTTGTTAGATGTTTCATATATTCGTCAAACTAGTCAAAAGCTCATTGAGACACTTATAAGCACTCATGTTGCGTGAAACTTAGTTTAGAGTCCTAGAAACCGCGTTGTTAGATGTTTCATAAGTTCGTCAAACTTGTACAAAGCTCATTGAGACACTTATAAGCACTCAAGTTGCATGAAACTTAGTTTAGAGTCTTAGAAACAGCGTTGTTAGATTTTTCATAAGTTCTTCAAACTAGTACAAAGCTCATTGAGACACTTATAAGCACTCATGTTGCATGAAACTTGGTTTAGAGTCCTAGAAACGTGTTGTTAGATGTTTCATAAGTTCGTCAAACAAGTACAAAGCTCATTGAGACACTTATAAGCACTCATGTTGCATGAAACTTGGTTTAGAGTCCTAGAAACGCTTTGTTAGATGTTTCATAAGTTCGTCAAACTTGTACAAAGCTCATTGAGACGCTTATAAGAACTCATGTTGCATGAAACTTTGTTTAGAGTCCTAGAAATGCATTGTTAGATGTTTCATAAGTTTGTCAAACTTGTACAAAGCTCATTGAGACACATTGTTAGATGTTTATAAGCACTCATGTTGCATGAAACTTGGTTTAGAGTCTTAGAAACCGTGTTGTTAGATATTTCATAAGTTCGTCAAACTAGTACAAAGCTCATTGAAACACTTAGAAGCACTCATGTTGTATTAAACTTGGTTTAGAGTCCTAGAAACGCATTGTTAAATGTTTCATAAGTTCGTCAAACTAGTACAAAGCTCATTGAGACACTTATAAGCACTCATGTTGAACGAAATTTGGTTTAGAGTCCTAGAAACGCGTTGTTAGATGCTTCATAAGTTCGTCAAACTTGTACAAAGCTCATTTAGACACTTATAAGCATTCATGTTGCATGAAACTTGGTTTAGAGTCCTAGAAACGCGTTGTTCGATGTTTCATAAGTTCGTCAAATTAGTACAAAGCTCATTGAGACACTTATAAGCACTCATGTTGCATGAAACTTGGTTTAGAGTCCTAGAAACGTGTTGTTTGATATTTCATAAGTTCGTCAAACTAGTACAAAGCTCATTGAAACACTTAGAAGCACTCATGTTGTATTAAACTTGGTTTAGAGTCCTAGAAACGCATTGTTAAATGTTTCATAAGTTCGTCAAACTAGTACAAAGCTCATTGAGACACTTATAAGTACTCATGTTGAACGAAACTTGGTTTAGATTCCTAGAAACGCGTTGTTACACGTTTCATAAGTTCGTCAAACTTGTACAAAGCTCATTTAGACACTTATAAGCACTCATGTTGCATGAAACTTGGTTTAGAGTCCTAGAAACGCGTTGTTAGATGTTTCATAAGTTCGTCAAACTAGTACAAAGCTCATTGAGACACTTATAAGCACTCATGTTGCATGAAACTTGGTTTAGAGTCCTAGAAACGCGTTGTTAGATGTTTCATAAGTTCGTCAAACAAGTACAAAGCTCATTGAGACACTTATAAGCACTCATGTTGCATGAAACTTGGTTTAGGGTCCTAGAAACTTCGTTGTTAGATGTTTCATAAGTTCGTCAAACCAGTACAAAGCTCATTGAGACACTTATAAGCACTCATGATGCATGAAACTTGGTTTAGAGTTCTAGAAACGCTTTGTTAGATGTTTCATAAGTTCGTCAAACTTGTACAAAGCTCATTGAGACGCTTATAAGCACTCATGTTGCATGAAACTTTGTTTAGAGTCCTAGAAATGCGTTGTTAGATGTTTCATAAGTTTGTCAACCTTGTACAAAGCTCATTGAGACACTTATAAGCACTCATGTTGCATGAAACTTGGTTTAGAGTCCTAGAAACCGTGTTGTTAGATGTTTCATAAGTTCGTCAAACTAGTACAAAGCTCATTGAAACACTTAGAAGCACTCATGATGTATGAAACTTGGTTTAGAGACCTAGAAAAGCGTTGTTAGATGTTTCATAAGTTCGTCAAACTTGTACAAAGCTCATTGAGACACTTATAAGCACTCATGTTGTATTAAACTTGGTTTAGAGTCCTAGAAACGCATTGTTAAATGTTTCATAAGTTCGTCAAACTAGTACAAAGCTCATTGAGACACTTATAAGCACTCATGTTGAACGAAACTTGGTTTAGAGTCCTAGAAACGCGTTGTTAGATGTTTCATAAGTTCGTCAAACTTGTACAAAGCTCATTTAGACACTTATAAGGATTCATGTTGCATGAAACTTCTTTTAGAGTCCTAGAAACGTGTTGTTCGATGTTTCATAAGTTCGTCAAACTAGTACAAAGCTCATTGAGACACTTATAAGCACTCATGTTGTATGAAACTTGGTTTAGAGTCCTAGAAACGTGTTGTTAAATGTTTCATAAGTTCGTCAAACTAGTACAAAGCTCATTGAGACACTTATAAGCACTCATGTTGAACGAAACTTGGTTTAGAGTCCTAGAAACGCGTTGTTAGATGTTTCATAAGTTCGTCAAACTTGTACAAAGCTCATTTAGACACTTATAAGCACTCATGTTGCATGAAAATTGGTTTAGAGTCCTAGAAACTGCGTTGTTAGATGTTTCATAAGTTTTTCAAACTTGTACAAAGCTCATTGAGACACTTATAAGCACTCATGTTGCATGAAACTTGGTTTAGAGTCTTAGAAATCGCGTTGTTAGATGTTTCATAAGTTCGTCAAACTAGTACAAAGCTCATTGAGACATTTATAAGCACTCATGTTGCATGAAACTTGGTGTAGAGTCCTAGAAACGCGTTGTTAGATGTTTCATAAGTTCGTCAAACTTGTACAAAGCTCATTGAGACACTTATAAGCACTCATGTTGCATGAAACTTGGTTTAGAGTCCTAGAAACGCGTTGTTAGATGTTTCATAAGTTCGTCAAACAAGTACAAAGTTCATCGAGACACTTATAAGAATTCATGTATAATGAAACTTGGTTTAGAGTCCTAGAAACGCGTTGTTAGATGTTTCATAAGTTCGTCAAACTAGTACAACGCTCATTGAGACATATATAAGCACTCATGTTGCATGAAACTTGATTTAGAGTCCTAGAAACGCGTTGTTAGATGTTTCATAAGTTCGTCAAACTTGTACAAAGCTCATTGAGACACTTATAAGCACTCATGTTGTATGAAACTTGGTTTAGAGTCCTAGAACCCGCGTTGTTAGATGTTTCATATATTCGTCAAACTAGTCAAAAGCTCATTGAGACACTTATAAGCACTCATGTTGCGTGAAACTTAGTTTAGAGTTCTAGAAACCGCGTTGTTCGATGTTTCATAAGTTCGTCAAACTAGTACAAAGCTCATTGAGACACTTATAAGCACTCATGTTGCATGAAACTTGGTTTAGAGTCCTAGAAACGTGTTGTTAGATGTTTCATAAGTTCTTCAAACTAGTACAAAGCTCATTGAGACACTTATAAGCACTCATGTTGAACGAAACTTGGTTTAGAGTCCTAGAAACGCGTTGTTAGATGTTTCATAAGTTCGTCAAACTTGTACAAAGCTCATTGAGACACTTATAAGCATTCATGTTGCATGAAACTTGGTTTAGAGTCCTAGAAACGCGTTGTTCGATGTTTCATAAGTTCGTCAAACTAGTACAAAGCTCATTGAGACACTTATAAGCACTCATGTTGCATGAAACTTGGTTTAGAGTCCTAGAAACGTGTTGTTAGATGTTTCATAAGTTCGTCAAACTAGTACAAATCTCATTGAGACACTTATAAGCACTCATGTTGAACGAAAATTGGTTTAGAGTCCTAGAAACGCGTTGTTAGATGTTTCATAAGTTCGTCAAACTTGTACAAAGCTCATTGAGACACTTATAAGAACTCATGTTGCATGAAACTTGGTTTAGAGTCCTAGAAACGCGTTGTTAGATGTTTCATAAGTTCGTCAAACAAGTACAAAGCTCATCGAGACACTTATAAGAATTCATGTATCATGAAACTTCGTTTAGAGTCCTAGAAACGCGTTGTTAGATGTTTCATAAGTTCTTCAAACTTGTACAAAGCTCATTGAGACACTTATAAGCACTCATGTTGTATGAAACTTGGTTTAGAGTCCTAGAACCCGCGTTGTTAGATGTTTCATATATTCGTCAAACTAGTCAAAAGCTCATTGAGACACTTATAAGCACTCATGTTGCGTGAAACTTAGTTTAGAGTCCTAGAAACCGCGTTGTTAGATGTTTCATAAGTTCGTCAAACTTGTACAAAGCTCATTGAGACACTTATAAGCACTCATGTTGCATGAAACTTAGTTTAGAGTCTTAGAAACAGCGTTGTTAGATGTTTCATAAGTTCTTCAAACTAGTACAAAGCTCATTGATACACATATAAGCACTCATGTTGCATGAAACTTGGTTTAGAGTCCTAGAAACGCGTTGTTAGATGTTTTATAAGTTCGTCGAACTAGTACAAAGCTCATTGAGACACTTATAAGCACTCATGTTGCATGAAACTTGATTTAGAGTCCTAGAAACGCGTTGTTAGATGTTTCATAAGTTCGTCAAACAAGTACAAAGCTCATTGAGACACTTATAAGCACTCATGTTGCATGAAACTTGGTTTAGGGTCCTAGAAACTGCGTTGTTAGATGTTTCATAAGTTCGTCAAACTAGTACAAAGCTCATTGAGACACTTATAAGCACTCATGTTGCATGAAACTTGGTTTAGAGTCCTAGAAACGCTTTGTTATATGTTTCATAAGTTCGTCAAACTTGTACAAAGCTCATTGAGACGCTTATAAGCACTCATGTTGAATGAAACTTTGTTTAGAGTCCTAGAAATGCGTTGTTAGATGTTTCATAAGTTTGTCAAACTTGTACAAAGCTCATTGAGACACTTATAAGCAGTCATGTTGCATAAAACTTGGTTTAGAGTCCTAGAAACCGTGTTGTTAGATGTTTCATAAGTTCGTCAAACTAGTACAAAGCTCATTGAGACACTTATAAGCACTCATGTTGCATGAAACTTGGTTTAGAGTCCTAGAAACGTGTTGTTAGATGTTTCATAAGTTCGTCAAACTAGTACAAAGCCCATTGAGACACTTATAAGCACTCATGTTGAACGAAACTTGGTTTAGAGTCCTAGAAACGCGTTGTTAGATGTTTCATAAGTTCGTCAAACTTGTGCAAAGCTCATTTAGACACTTATAAGGACTCATGTTGCATGAAACTTGGTTTAGAGTCCTAGAAACCGCGTTGTTAGATGTTTCATAAGTGTTTCAAACTTGTACAAAGCTCATTGAGACACTTATAAGCACTCATGTTGCATGAAACTTGGTTTAGAGTCTTAGAAATCGCGTTGTTAGATGTTTCATAAGTTCGTCAAACTTGTACAAAGCTCATTGAGACACTTATAAGCACTCATGTTGTATTAAACTTGGTTTAGAGTCCTAGAAACGCATTGTTAAATGTTTCATAAGTTCGTCAAACTAGTACAAAGCTCATTGAGACACTTATAAGCACTCATGTTGAACGAAACTTGGTTTAGAGTCCTAGAAACGCGTTGTTAGATGTTTCATAAGTTCGTCAAACTTGTACAAAGCTCATTTAGACACTTATAAGCATTCATGTTGCATGAAACTTGGTTTAGAGTCCTAGAAACGCGTTGTTCGATGTTTCATAAGTTCGTCAAACTAGTACAAAGCTCATTGAGACACTTATAAGCACTCATGTTGCATGAAACTTGGTTTAGATTCCTAGAAACGTGTTGTTAGATGTTTCATAAGTTCGTCAAACTAGTACAAAGCTCATTGAGACACTTATAAGCACTCATGTTGAACGAAACTTGGTTTAGAGTCCTAGAAACGCGTTGTTAGATGTTTCATAAGTTCGTCAAACTTGTACAAAGCTCATTTAGACACTTATAAGCACTCATGTTGCATGAAACTTTGTTTAGAGTCCTAGAAACGCGTTGTTAGATGTTTCATAAGTTTTTCAAACTTGTACAAAGCTCATTGAGACACTTATAAGCACTCATGTTGCATGAAACTTGGTTTAGAGTCTTAGAAATCGCGTTGTTAGATGTTTCATAAGTTCGTCAAACTAGTACAAAGCTCATTGAGACATTTATAAGCACTCATGTTGAACGAAACTTGGTGTAGAGTCCTAGAAACGCGTTGTTAGATGTTTCATAAGTTCGTCAAACTTGTACAAAGCTCATTGAGACACTTATAAGCACTCATGTTGCATGAAACTTGGTTTAGAGTCCTAGAAACGCGTTGTTAGATGTTTCATAAGTTCGTCAAACAAGTACAAAGTTCATCGAGACACTTATAAGAATTCATGTATCATGAAACTTGGTTTAGAGTCCTAGAAACGCGTTGTTAGATGTTTCATAAGTTCGTCAAACTTATAAGAATTAGTACAACTTGGTTTAGAGCTCATTGTTTCATAACATATATAAGACATATATAAGCACTAATGTTGCATGAAACTTGATTTAGAGTCCTAGAAACGCGTTGTTAGATGTTTCATAAGTTCGTCAAACTTGTACAAAGCTCATTGAGACACTTATAAGCACTCATGTTGTATGAAACTTGGTTTAGAGTCCTAGAACCCGCGTTGTTAGATGTTTCATATATTCGTCAAACTAGTCAAAAGCTCATTGAGACACTTATAAGCACTCATGTTGCGTGAAACTTAGTTTAGAGTCCTAGAAACCGCGTTGTTAGATGTTTCATAAGTTCGTCAAACTTGTACAAAGCTCATTGAGACACTTATAAGCACTCATGTTGTATTAAACTTGGTTTAGAGTCCTAGAAACGCATTGTTAAATGTTTCATAAGTTCGTCAAACTAGTACAAAACTCATTTAGACACTTATAAGCACTCATGTTGAACAAAACTTGGTTTAGAGTCCTAGAAACGCGTTGTTAGATGTTTCATAAGTTCGTCAAACTTGTACAAAGCTCATTTAGACACTTATAAGCATTCATGTTGCATGAAACTTGGTTTAGAGTCCTAGAAACGCGTTGTTCGATGTTTCATAAGTTCGTCAAACTAGTACAAAGCTCATTGAGACACTTATAAGCACTCATGTTGCATGAAACTTGGTTTAGAGTCCTAGAAACGTGTTGTTAGATGTTTCATAAGTTCGTCAAACTAGTACAAAGCTCATTGAGACACTTATAAGCACTCATGTTGAACGAAACTTGGTTTAGAGTCCTAGAAACGCGTTGTTAGATGTTTCATAAGTTCGTCAAACTTGTACAAAGCTCATTGAGACACTTATAAGAACTCATGTTGCATGAAACTTGGTTTAGAGTCCTAGAAACGCGTTGTTAGATGTTTCATAAGTTCGTCAAACAAGTACAAAGTTCATCGAGACACTTATAAGAATTCATGTATCTTGAAACTTGGTTTAGAGTCCTAGAAACGCGTTGTTAGATGTTTCATAAGTTCGTCAAACTAGTACAACGCTCATTGAGACACATATAAGCACTCATGTTGCATGAAACTTGATTTAGAGTCCTAGAAACGCGTTGTTAGATGTTTCATAAGTTCGTCAAACTTGTACAAAGCTCATTGAGACACTTATAAGCACTCATGTTGTATGAAACTTGGTTTAGAGTCCTAGAACCCGCGTTGTTAGATGTTTCATATATTCGTCAAACTAGTCAAAAGCTCATTGAGACACTTATATGCACTCATGTTGCATGAAACTTAGTTTAGAGTCTTAGAAACCGCGTTGTTAGATGTTTCATAAGTTCTTCAAACTAGTACAAAGCTCATTGAGACACATATAAGCATTCATGTTGCATGAAACTTGGTTTAGAGTCCTAGAAACGCGTTGTTAGATGTTTCATAAGTTCGTCAAACAAGTACAAAGCTCATTGAGACACTTATAAGCACTCATGTTGCATGAAACTTGGTTTAGGGTCCTAGAAACTGCGTTGTTAGATGTTTAATAAGTTCGTCAAACTAGTACAAAGCTCATTGAGACACTTATAAGCACTCATGTTGCATGAAACTTGGTTTAGAGTCCTAGAAACGCTTTGTTAGATGTTTCATAAGTTCGTCAAACTTGTACAAAGCTCATTGAGACGCTTATAAGCACTCATGTTGCATGAAACTTTGTTTAGAGTCCTAGAAATGCGTTGTTAGATGTTTCATAAGTTTGTCAAACTTGTACAAAGCTCATTGAGACACTTATAAGCACTCATGTTGCATAAAACTTGGTTTAGAGTCCTAGAAACCGTGTTGTTAGATGTTTCATAAGTTCGTCAAACTAGTACAAAGCTCATTGAAACACTTAGAAGCACTCATGTTGTATGAAACTTGGTTTAGAGTCCTAGAAAAGCGTTGTTAGATGTTTCATAAATTCGTCAAACTTGTACAAAGCTCATTGAGACACTTATAAGCACTCATGTTGTGTTAAACTTGGTTTAGAATCCTAGAAACGCATTGTTAAATGTTTCATAAGTTCGTCAAACTAGTACAAAGCTCATTGAGACACTTATAAGCACTCATGTTGAACGAAACTTGGTTTAGAGTCCTATAAACGCGTTGTTAGATGTTTCATAAGTTCGTCAAACTTGTACAAAGCTCATTTAGACACTTATAAGCATTCATGTTGCATGAAACTTGGTTTAGAGTCCTAGAAACGCGTTGTTCGATGTTTCATAAGTTCGTCAAACTAGTACAAAGCTCATTGAGACACTTATAAGCACTCATGTTGCATGAAACTTGGTTTAGAGTCCTAGAAACGTGTTGTTAGATGTTTCATAAGTTCGTCAAACTAGTACAAAGCTCATTGAGACACTTATAAGCACTCATGTTGAACGAAACTTGGTTGAGAGTCCTAGAAACGCGTTCTTAGATGTTTCATAAGTTCGTCAAACTTGTACAAAGCTCATTTAGACACTTATAAGGACTCATGTTGCATGAAACTTGGTTTAGAGTCCTAGAAACCGCGTTGTTAGATGTTTCATAAGTGTTTCAAACTTGTACAAAGCTCATTGAGACACTTATAAGCACTCATGTTGCATGAAACTTGGTTTAGAGTCTTAGAAATCGCGTTGTTAGATGTTTCATAAGTTCGTCAAACTTGTACAAAGCTCATTGAGACACTTATAAGCACTCATGTTGAACGAAACTTGGTTTAGAGTCCTAGAAACGCGTTGTTAGATGTTTCATAAGTTCGTCAAACTTGTACAAAGCTCATTTAGACACTTATAAGCATTCATGTTGCATGAAACTTGGTTTAGAGTCCTAGAAACGCGTTGTTCGATGTTTCATAAGTTCGTAAAACTAGTACAAAGCTCATTGAGACACTTATAAGCACTCATGTTGCATGAAACTTGGTTTAGAGTCCTAGAAACGTGTTGTTAGATGTTTCATAAGTTCGTCAAACTAGTACAAAGCTCATTGAGACACTTATAAGCACTCATGTTGCATGAAACTTGGTTTAGAGTCCTAGAAACGTGTTGTTAGATGTTTCATAAGTTCGTCAAACTAGTACAAAGCTCATTGAGACACTTATAAGCACTCATGTTGAACGAAACTTGGTTTAGAGTCCTAGAAACGCGTTGTTAGATGTTTCATAAGTTCGTCAAACTTGTACAAAGCTCATTGAGACACTTATAAAAACTCATGTTGCATGAAACTTGGTTTAGAGTCCTAGAAACGCGTTGTTAGATGTTTCATAAGTTCGTCAAACAAGTACAAAGTTCATCGAGACACTTATAAGAATTCATGTATCTTGAAACTTCGTTTAGAGTCCTAGAAACGCGTTGTTAGATGTTTCATAAGTTCGTCAAACTTGTACAAAGCTCATTGAGACACTTATAAGCACTCATGTTGTATGAAACTTGGTTTAGAGTCCTAGAACCCGCGTTGTTAGATGTTTCATATATTCGTCAAACTAGTCAAAAGCTCATTGAGACACTTATATGCACTCATGTTGCGTGAAACTTAGTTTAGAGTCCTAGAAACCGCGTTGTTAGATGATTCATAAGTTCGTCAAACTTGTACAAAGCTCATTGAGACACTTATAAGCACTCATGTTGCATGAAACTTAGTTTAGAGTCTTAGAAACCGCGTTGTTAGATGTTTCATAAGTTCTTCAAACTAGTACAAAGCTCATTGATACACATATAAGCACTCATGTTGCATGAAACTTGGTTTAGAGTCCTAGAAACGCGTTGTTAGATGTTTCATAAGTTCGTCAAACAAGTACAAAGCTCATTGAGACACTTATAAGCACTCATGTTGCATGAAACTTGGTTTAGGGTCCTAGAAACTGCGTTGTTAGATGTTTCATAAGTTGGTCAAACTAGTACAAAGCTCATTGAGACACTTATAAGCACTCATGTTGCATGAAACTTGGTTTAGAGTCCTAGAAACGCTTTGTTAGATGTTTCATAAGTTCGTCAAACTTGTACAAAGCTCATTGAGACGCTTATAAGCACTCATGTTGCATGAAACTTTGTTTAGAGTCCTAGAAATGCGTTGTTAGATGTTTCATAAGTTTGTCAAACTTGTACAAAGCACATTGAGACACTTATAAGCACTCATGTTGCATATAACTTGGTTTAGAGTCCTAGAAACCGTGTTGTTAGATGTTTCATAAGTTCGTCAAACTAGTACAAAGCTCATTGAAACACTTAGAAGCACTCATGTTGTATGAAACTTGGTTTAGAGTCCTAGAAAAGCGTTGTTAGATGTTTCATAAGTTCGTCAAACTTGTACAAAGCTCATTGAGACACTTATAAGCACTCATGTTGTATTAAACTTGTTTAGAGTCCTAGAAACGCATTGTTAAATGTTTCATAAGTTCGTCAAACTAGTACAAAGCTCATTGAGACACTTATAAGCACCCATGTTGAACGAAACTTGGTTTAGAGTCCTAGAAACGCGTTGTTAGATGTTTCATAAGTTCGTAAAACTTGTACAAAGCTCATTTAGACACTTATAAGCATTCATGTTGCATGAAACTTGGTTTAGAGTCCTAGAAACGCGTTGTTCGATGTTTCATAAGTTCGTCAAACTAGTACAAAGCTCATTGAGACACTTATAAGCACTCATGTTGCATGAAACTTGGTTTAGAGTCCTAGAAACGTGTTGTTAGATGTTTCATAAGTTCGTCAAACTAGTACAAAGCTCATTGAGACACTTATAAGCACTCATGTTGAACGAAACTTGGTTTAGAGTCCTAGAAACGCGTTGTTAGATGTTTCATAAGTTCGTCAAACTTGTACAAAGCTCATTTAGACACTTATAAGCACTCATGTTGCATGAAACTTGGTTTAGAGTCCTAGAAACCGCGTTGTTAGATGTTTCATAAGTTTTTCAAACTTGTACAAAGCTCATTGAGACACTTATAAGCATTTTTGTTGCATGAAACTTGGTTTAGAATCCTAGAAACGCGTTGTTAGACGTTTCATAAATTCGTAAAACTAGTACAAAGCACATTGAGACACTTATAAGCACTCATGTTGTATGAAACTTGGTTTAGAGTCCTAGAAACGCCTTGTTAAAAGTTTCATAAGTTCGTCAAAATAGTACAAAGCTAATTGACACACTTATAAGCATTTATGTTGCATGAAACTTGGTTTAGAATCCTAGAAACGCGTTGTTAGACGTTTCATAAATTCGTAAAACTAGTACAAAGCACATTGAGACACTTATAAGCACTCATGTTGAATGAAACTTGGTTTAGAGTCCTAGAAACGCGTTGTTAGATGTTTCATAAGTTCGTAAAACTTGTACAAAGCTCATTGAGACACTTATAAGCACTCATGTTGAATGAAACCTGGTTTAGAGTCCTAGAAACGCGTTGTTAGATGTTTCATAAGTTCGTCAAAATAGTACAAACCTAATTGAGACACTTATAAGCACTCATGTTGCATGAAACTTGGTTTAGAATCCTAGAAACGCGTTGTTAGACGTTTCATAAATTTGTAAAACTAGTACAAAGCTCATTAAGACACTTATAAGCACTCATATTGAATGAAACTTGGTTTAGAGTCCTAGAAACACGTTGTTAGACGTTTCATAAATTTGTAAAACTAGTACAAAGCTCATTGAGACCGTTATAAGCACTCATGTTGCATGAAACTTGGTTTAGAATCCTAGAAACGCGTTGTTAGACGTTTCATAAATTTGTAAAACTAGTACAAAGCTCATTGAGACATTTATAAGCACTCATGTTGCATAAAACTTGGTGTAGAGTCCTAGAAACGCGTTGTTAGATGTTTCATAAGTTCGTCAAACTTTTACAAAGCTCATTGAGACACTTATAAGCACTCATGTTGCATGAAACTTGGTTTAGAGTCCTAGAAACGCGTTGTTAGATGTTTCATAAGTTCGTCAAACAAGTACAAAGTTCATCGAGACACTTATAAGAATTCATGTATCATGAAACTTGGTTTAGAGTCCTAGAAACGCGTTGTTAGATGTTTCATAAGTTCGTCAAACTAGTACAACGCTCATTGAGACACATATAAGCACCCATGTTGCATGAAACTTGATTTAGAGTCCTAGAAACGCGTTGTTAGATGTTTCATAAGTTCGTCAAACTTGTACAAAGCTCATTGAGACACTTATAAGCACTCATGTTGTATGAAACTTGGTTTAGAGTCCTAGAACCCGCGTTGTTAGATGTTTCATATATTCGTCAAACTAGTCAAAAGCTCATTGAGACACTTATAAGCACTCATGTTGCGTGAAACTTAGTTTAGAGTCCTAGAAACCGCGTTGTTAGATGTTTCATAAGTTCGTCAAACTTGTACAAAGCTCATTGAGACACTTATAAGGACTCATGTTGCATGAAACTTAGTTTAGAGTCTTAGAAACCGCGTTGTTAGATGTTTCATAAGTTCTTCAAATTAGTACAAAGCTCATTGATACACATATAAGCACTCATGTTGCATGAAACTTGGTTTAGAGTCCTAGAAACGCGTTGTTAGATGTTTCATAAGTTCGTCAAACTAGTACAAAGCTCATTGATACACTTATAAGAACTCATGTTGCATGAAACTTGGTTTAGAGTCCTAGAAACGCGTTGTTAGATGTTTCATAAGTTCGTCAAACAAGTACAAAGCTTATTGAGACACTTATAAGCACTCATGTTGCATGAAACTTGGTTTAGAGTCTTAGAAATCGTGTTGTTAGATGTTTCATAAGTTCGTCAAACCAGTACAAAGCTCATTGAGAAATTTATAAGCACTCATGTTGCATGAAACTTGGTGTAGAGTCCTAGAAACGCGTTGTTACATGTTTCATAAGTTCGTCAAACTTGTACAAAGTTCATTGAGACACTTATAAGCACTCATGTTGCATGAAACTTGGTTTAGAGTCCTAGAAACGCGTTGTTAGATGTTTCATAAGTTCGTCAAGCAAGTACAAAGTTCATCGAGACACTTATAAGAATTCATGTAAAATGAAACTTCGTTTAGAGTCCTAGAAACGCGTTGTTAGATGTTTCATAAGTTCGTCAAACTAGTACAACGCTCATTGAGACACATATAAGCACTCATGTTGCATGAAACTTGGTTTAGAGTCCTAGAAACGCGTTGTTAGATGTTTCATAAGTTCGTCAAACAAGTACAAAGTTCATCGAGACACTTATAAGAATTCATGTATCATGAAACTTGGTTTAGAGTCCTAGAAACGCGTTGTTAGATGTTTCATAAGTTCGTCAAACTAGTACAACGCTCATTGAGACATATATAAGCACTCATGTTGCATGAAACTTGATTTAGAGTCCTAGAAACGCGTTGTTAGATGTTTCATAAGTTCGTCAAACTTGTACAAAGCTCATTGAGACACTTATAAGCACTCATGTTGTATGAAACTTGGTTTAGAGTTCTAGAACCCGCGTTGTTAGATGTTTCATATATTCGTCAAACTAGTCAAAAGCTCATTGAGACACTTATAAGCACTCATGTTGCGTGAAACTTAGTTTAGAGTCCTAGAAACCTCGTTGTTAGATGTTTCATAAGTTCGTCAAACTTGTACAAAGCTCATTGAGACACTTATAAGCACTCATGTTGTATTAAACTTGGTTTAGAGTCCTAGAAACGCATTGTTAAATGTTTCATAAGTTCGTCAAACTAGTACAAAGCTCATTGAGACACTTATAAGCACTCATGTTGAACGAAACTTGGTTTAGAGTCCTAGAAACGCGTTGTTAGATGTTTCATAAGTTCGTCAAACTTGTACAAAGCTCATTTAGACACTTATAAGCATTCATGTTGCATGAAACTTGGTTTAGAGTCCTAGAAACGCGTTGTTCGATGTTTCATAAGTTCGTCAAACTAGTACAAAGCTCATTGAGACACTTATAAGCACTCATGTTGCATGAAACTTGGTTTAGAGTCCTAGAAACGTGTTGTTAGATGTTTCATAAGTTCGTCAAACTTGTACAAAGCTCATTTAGACACTTATAAGCATTCATGTTGCATGAAACTTGGTTTAGAGTCCTAGAAACGCGTTGTTCGATGTTTCATAAGTTCGTCAAACTAGTACAAAGCTCATTGAGACACTTATAAGCACTCATGTTGCATGAAACTTGGTTTAGAGTCCTAGAAACGTGTTGTTAGATGTTTCATAAGTTCGTCAAACTAGTACAAAGCTCATTGAGACACTTATAAGCACTCATGTTGAACGAAACTTGGTTTAGAGTCCTAGAAACGCGTTGTTAGATGTTTCATAAGTTTGTCAAACTTGTACAAAGCACATTGAGACACTTATAAGCACTCATGTTGCATATAACTTGGTTTAGAGTCCTAGAAACCGTGTTGTTAGATGTTTCATAAGTTCGTCAAACTAGTACAAAGCTCATTGAAACACTTAGAAGCACTCATGTTGTATGAAACTTGGTTTAGAGTCCTAGAAAAGCGTTGTTAGATGTTTCATAAGTTCGTCAAACTTGTACAAAGCTCATTGAGACACTTATAAGCACTCATGTTGTATTAAACTTGTTTAGAGTCCTAGAAACGCATTGTTAAATGTTTCATAAGTTCGTCAAACTAGTACAAAGCTCATTGAGACACTTATAAGCACCCATGTTGAACGAAACTTGGTTTAGAGTCCTAGAAACGCGTTGTTAGATGTTTCATAAGTTCGTCAAACTTGTACAAAGCTCATTTAGACACTTATAAGCATTCATGTTGCATGAAACTTGGTTTAGAGTCCTAGAAACGCGTTGTTCGATGTTTCATAAGTTCGTCAAACTAGTACAAAGCTCATTGAGACACTTATAAGCACTCATGTTGCATGAAACTTGGTTTAGAGTCCTAGAAACGTGTTGTTAGATGTTTCATAAGTTCGTCAAACTAGTACAAAGCTCATTGAGACACTTATAAGCACTCATGTTGAACGAAACTTGGTTTAGAGTCCTAGAAACGCGTTGTTAGATGTTTCATAAGTTCGTCAAACTTGTACAAAGCTCATTTAGACACTTATAAGCACTCATGTTGCATGAAACTTGGTTTAGAGTCCTAGAAACCGCGTTGTTAGATGTTTCATAAGTTTTTCAAACTTGTACAAAGCTCATTGAGACACTTATAAGCATTTTTGTTGCATGAAACTTGGTTTAGAATCCTAGAAACGCGTTGTTAGACGTTTCATAAATTCGTAAAACTAGTACAAAGCACATTGAGACACTTATAAGCACTCATGTTGTATGAAACTTGGTTTAGAGTCCTAGAAACGCCTTGTTAAAAGTTTCATAAGTTCGTCAAAATAGTACAAAGCTAATTGACACACTTATAAGCATTTATGTTGCATGAAACTTGGTTTAGAATCCTAGAAACGCGTTGTTAGACGTTTCATAAATTCGTAAAACTAGTACAAAGCACATTGAGACACTTATAAGCACTCATGTTGAATGAAACTTGGTTTAGAGTCCTAGAAACGCGTTGTTAGATGTTTCATAAGTTCGTAAAACTTGTACAAAGCTCATTGAGACACTTATAAGCACTCATGTTGAATGAAACCTGGTTTAGAGTCCTAGAAACGCGTTGTTAGATGTTTCATAAGTTCGTCAAAATAGTACAAACCTAATTGAGACACTTATAAGCACTCATGTTGCATGAAACTTGGTTTAGAATCCTAGAAACGCGTTGTTAGACGTTTCATAAATTTGTAAAACTAGTACAAAGCTCATTAAGACACTTATAAGCACTCATATTGAATGAAACTTGGTTTAGAGTCCTAGAAACACGTTGTTAGACGTTTCATAAATTTGTAAAACTAGTACAAAGCTCATTGAGACCGTTATAAGCACTCATGTTGCATGAAACTTGGTTTAGAATCCTAGAAACGCGTTGTTAGACGTTTCATAAATTTGTAAAACTAGTACAAAGCTCATTGAGACATTTATAAGCACTCATGTTGCATAAAACTTGGTGTAGAGTCCTAGAAACGCGTTGTTAGATGTTTCATAAGTTCGTCAAACTTTTACAAAGCTCATTGAGACACTTATAAGCACTCATGTTGCATGAAACTTGGTTTAGAGTCCTAGAAACGCGTTGTTAGATGTTTCATAAGTTCGTCAAACAAGTACAAAGTTCATCGAGACACTTATAAGAATTCATGTATCATGAAACTTGGTTTAGAGTCCTAGAAACGCGTTGTTAGATGTTTCATAAGTTCGTCAAACTAGTACAACGCTCATTGAGACACATATAAGCACCCATGTTGCATGAAACTTGATTTAGAGTCCTAGAAACGCGTTGTTAGATGTTTCATAAGTTCGTCAAACTTGTACAAAGCTCATTGAGACACTTATAAGCACTCATGTTGTATGAAACTTGGTTTAGAGTCCTAGAACCCGCGTTGTTAGATGTTTCATATATTCGTCAAACTAGTCAAAAGCTCATTGAGACACTTATAAGCACTCATGTTGCGTGAAACTTAGTTTAGAGTCCTAGAAACCGCGTTGTTAGATGTTTCATAAGTTCGTCAAACTTGTACAAAGCTCATTGAGACACTTATAAGGACTCATGTTGCATGAAACTTAGTTTAGAGTCTTAGAAACCGCGTTGTTAGATGTTTCATAAGTTCTTCAAATTAGTACAAAGCTCATTGATACACATATAAGCACTCATGTTGCATGAAACTTGGTTTAGAGTCCTAGAAACGCGTTGTTAGATGTTTCATAAGTTCGTCAAACTAGTACAAAGCTCATTGATACACTTATAAGAACTCATGTTGCATGAAACTTGGTTTAGAGTCCTAGAAACGCGTTGTTAGATGTTTCATAAGTTCGTCAAACAAGTACAAAGCTTATTGAGACACTTATAAGCACTCATGTTGCATGAAACTTGGTTTAGAGTCTTAGAAATCGTGTTGTTAGATGTTTCATAAGTTCGTCAAACCAGTACAAAGCTCATTGAGAAATTTATAAGCACTCATGTTGCATGAAACTTGGTGTAGAGTCCTAGAAACGCGTTGTTACATGTTTCATAAGTTCGTCAAACTTGTACAAAGTTCATTGAGACACTTATAAGCACTCATGTTGCATGAAACTTGGTTTAGAGTCCTAGAAACGCGTTGTTAGATGTTTCATAAGTTCGTCAAGCAAGTACAAAGTTCATCGAGACACTTATAAGAATTCATGTAAAATGAAACTTCGTTTAGAGTCCTAGAAACGCGTTGTTAGATGTTTCATAAGTTCGTCAAACTAGTACAACGCTCATTGAGACACATATAAGCACTCATGTTGCATGAAACTTGGTTTAGAGTCCTAGAAACGCGTTGTTAGATGTTTCATAAGTTCGTCAAACAAGTACAAAGTTCATCGAGACACTTATAAGAATTCATGTATCATGAAACTTGGTTTAGAGTCCTAGAAACGCGTTGTTAGATGTTTCATAAGTTCGTCAAACTAGTACAACGCTCATTGAGACATATATAAGCACTCATGTTGCATGAAACTTGATTTAGAGTCCTAGAAACGCGTTGTTAGATGTTTCATAAGTTCGTCAAACTTGTACAAAGCTCATTGAGACACTTATAAGCACTCATGTTGTATGAAACTTGGTTTAGAGTTCTAGAACCCGCGTTGTTAGATGTTTCATATATTCGTCAAACTAGTCAAAAGCTCATTGAGACACTTATAAGCACTCATGTTGCGTGAAACTTAGTTTAGAGTCCTAGAAACCTCGTTGTTAGATGTTTCATAAGTTCGTCAAACTTGTACAAAGCTCATTGAGACACTTATAAGCACTCATGTTGTATTAAACTTGGTTTAGAGTCCTAGAAACGCATTGTTAAATGTTTCATAAGTTCGTCAAACTAGTACAAAGCTCATTGAGACACTTATAAGCACTCATGTTGAACGAAACTTGGTTTAGAGTCCTAGAAACGCGTTGTTAGATGTTTCATAAGTTCGTCAAACTTGTACAAAGCTCATTTAGACACTTATAAGCATTCATGTTGCATGAAACTTGGTTTAGAGTCCTAGAAACGCGTTGTTCGATGTTTCATAAGTTCGTCAAACTAGTACAAAGCTCATTGAGACACTTATAAGCACTCATGTTGCATGAAACTTGGTTTAGAGTCCTAGAAACGTGTTGTTAGATGTTTCATAAGTTCGTCAAACTTGTACAAAGCTCATTTAGACACTTATAAGCATTCATGTTGCATGAAACTTGGTTTAGAGTCCTAGAAACGCGTTGTTCGATGTTTCATAAGTTCGTCAAACTAGTACAAAGCTCATTGAGACACTTATAAGCACTCATGTTGCATGAAACTTGGTTTAGAGTCCTAGAAACGTGTTGTTAGATGTTTCATAAGTTCGTCAAACTAGTACAAAGCTCATTGAGACACTTATAAGCACTCATGTTGAACGAAACTTGGTTTAGAGTCCTAGAAACGCGTTGTTAGATGTTTCATAAGTTTGTCAAACTTGTACAAAGCACATTGAGACACTTATAAGCACTCATGTTGCATATAACTTGGTTTAGAGTCCTAGAAACCGTGTTGTTAGATGTTTCATAAGTTCGTCAAACTAGTACAAAGCTCATTGAAACACTTAGAAGCACTCATGTTGTATGAAACTTGGTTTAGAGTCCTAGAAAAGCGTTGTTAGATGTTTCATAAGTTCGTCAAACTTGTACAAAGCTCATTGAGACACTTATAAGCACTCATGTTGTATTAAACTTGTTTAGAGTCCTAGAAACGCATTGTTAAATGTTTCATAAGTTCGTCAAACTAGTACAAAGCTCATTGAGACACTTATAAGCACCCATGTTGAACGAAACTTGGTTTAGAGTCCTAGAAACGCGTTGTTAGATGTTTCATAAGTTCGTCAAACTTGTACAAAGCTCATTTAGACACTTATAAGCATTCATGTTGCATGAAACTTGGTTTAGAGTCCTAGAAACGCGTTGTTCGATGTTTCATAAGTTCGTCAAACTAGTACAAAGCTCATTGAGACACTTATAAGCACTCATGTTGCATGAAACTTGGTTTAGAGTCCTAGAAACGTGTTGTTAGATGTTTCATAAGTTCGTCAAACTAGTACAAAGCTCATTGAGACACTTATAAGCACTCATGTTGAACGAAACTTGGTTTAGAGTCCTAGAAACGCGTTGTTAGATGTTTCATAAGTTCGTCAAACTTGTACAAAGCTCATTTAGACACTTATAAGCACTCATGTTGCATGAAACTTGGTTTAGAGTCCTAGAAACCGCGTTGTTAGATGTTTCATAAGTTTTTCAAACTTGTACAAAGCTCATTGAGACACTTATAAGCATTTTTGTTGCATGAAACTTGGTTTAGAATCCTAGAAACGCGTTGTTAGACGTTTCATAAATTCGTAAAACTAGTACAAAGCACATTGAGACACTTATAAGCACTCATGTTGTATGAAACTTGGTTTAGAGTCCTAGAAACGCCTTGTTAAAAGTTTCATAAGTTCGTCAAAATAGTACAAAGCTAATTGACACACTTATAAGCATTTATGTTGCATGAAACTTGGTTTAGAATCCTAGAAACGCGTTGTTAGACGTTTCATAAATTCGTAAAACTAGTACAAAGCACATTGAGACACTTATAAGCACTCATGTTGAATGAAACTTGGTTTAGAGTCCTAGAAACGCGTTGTTAGATGTTTCATAAGTTCGTAAAACTTGTACAAAGCTCATTGAGACACTTATAAGCACTCATGTTGAATGAAACCTGGTTTAGAGTCCTAGAAACGCGTTGTTAGATGTTTCATAAGTTCGTCAAAATAGTACAAACCTAATTGAGACACTTATAAGCACTCATGTTGCATGAAACTTGGTTTAGAATCCTAGAAACGCGTTGTTAGACGTTTCATAAATTTGTAAAACTAGTACAAAGCTCATTAAGACACTTATAAGCACTCATATTGAATGAAACTTGGTTTAGAGTCCTAGAAACACGTTGTTAGACGTTTCATAAATTTGTAAAACTAGTACAAAGCTCATTGAGACCGTTATAAGCACTCATGTTGCATGAAACTTGGTTTAGAATCCTAGAAACGCGTTGTTAGACGTTTCATAAATTTGTAAAACTAGTACAAAGCTCATTGAGACATTTATAAGCACTCATGTTGCATAAAACTTGGTGTAGAGTCCTAGAAACGCGTTGTTAGATGTTTCATAAGTTCGTCAAACTTTTACAAAGCTCATTGAGACACTTATAAGCACTCATGTTGCATGAAACTTGGTTTAGAGTCCTAGAAACGCGTTGTTAGATGTTTCATAAGTTCGTCAAACAAGTACAAAGTTCATCGAGACACTTATAAGAATTCATGTATCATGAAACTTGGTTTAGAGTCCTAGAAACGCGTTGTTAGATGTTTCATAAGTTCGTCAAACTAGTACAACGCTCATTGAGACACATATAAGCACCCATGTTGCATGAAACTTGATTTAGAGTCCTAGAAACGCGTTGTTAGATGTTTCATAAGTTCGTCAAACTTGTACAAAGCTCATTGAGACACTTATAAGCACTCATGTTGTATGAAACTTGGTTTAGAGTCCTAGAACCCGCGTTGTTAGATGTTTCATATATTCGTCAAACTAGTCAAAAGCTCATTGAGACACTTATAAGCACTCATGTTGCGTGAAACTTAGTTTAGAGTCCTAGAAACCGCGTTGTTAGATGTTTCATAAGTTCGTCAAACTTGTACAAAGCTCATTGAGACACTTATAAGGACTCATGTTGCATGAAACTTAGTTTAGAGTCTTAGAAACCGCGTTGTTAGATGTTTCATAAGTTCTTCAAATTAGTACAAAGCTCATTGATACACATATAAGCACTCATGTTGCATGAAACTTGGTTTAGAGTCCTAGAAACGCGTTGTTAGATGTTTCATAAGTTCGTCAAACTAGTACAAAGCTCATTGATACACTTATAAGAACTCATGTTGCATGAAACTTGGTTTAGAGTCCTAGAAACGCGTTGTTAGATGTTTCATAAGTTCGTCAAACAAGTACAAAGCTTATTGAGACACTTATAAGCACTCATGTTGCATGAAACTTGGTTTAGAGTCTTAGAAATCGTGTTGTTAGATGTTTCATAAGTTCGTCAAACCAGTACAAAGCTCATTGAGAAATTTATAAGCACTCATGTTGCATGAAACTTGGTGTAGAGTCCTAGAAACGCGTTGTTACATGTTTCATAAGTTCGTCAAACTTGTACAAAGTTCATTGAGACACTTATAAGCACTCATGTTGCATGAAACTTGGTTTAGAGTCCTAGAAACGCGTTGTTAGATGTTTCATAAGTTCGTCAAGCAAGTACAAAGTTCATCGAGACACTTATAAGAATTCATGTAAAATGAAACTTCGTTTAGAGTCCTAGAAACGCGTTGTTAGATGTTTCATAAGTTCGTCAAACTAGTACAACGCTCATTGAGACACATATAAGCACTCATGTTGCATGAAACTTGGTTTAGAGTCCTAGAAACGCGTTGTTAGATGTTTCATAAGTTCGTCAAACAAGTACAAAGTTCATCGAGACACTTATAAGAATTCATGTATCATGAAACTTGGTTTAGAGTCCTAGAAACGCGTTGTTAGATGTTTCATAAGTTCGTCAAACTAGTACAACGCTCATTGAGACATATATAAGCACTCATGTTGCATGAAACTTGATTTAGAGTCCTAGAAACGCGTTGTTAGATGTTTCATAAGTTCGTCAAACTTGTACAAAGCTCATTGAGACACTTATAAGCACTCATGTTGTATGAAACTTGGTTTAGAGTTCTAGAACCCGCGTTGTTAGATGTTTCATATATTCGTCAAACTAGTCAAAAGCTCATTGAGACACTTATAAGCACTCATGTTGCGTGAAACTTAGTTTAGAGTCCTAGAAACCTCGTTGTTAGATGTTTCATAAGTTCGTCAAACTTGTACAAAGCTCATTGAGACACTTATAAGCACTCATGTTGTATTAAACTTGGTTTAGAGTCCTAGAAACGCATTGTTAAATGTTTCATAAGTTCGTCAAACTAGTACAAAGCTCATTGAGACACTTATAAGCACTCATGTTGAACGAAACTTGGTTTAGAGTCCTAGAAACGCGTTGTTAGATGTTTCATAAGTTCGTCAAACTTGTACAAAGCTCATTTAGACACTTATAAGCATTCATGTTGCATGAAACTTGGTTTAGAGTCCTAGAAACGCGTTGTTCGATGTTTCATAAGTTCGTCAAACTAGTACAAAGCTCATTGAGACACTTATAAGCACTCATGTTGCATGAAACTTGGTTTAGAGTCCTAGAAACGTGTTGTTAGATGTTTCATAAGTTCGTCAAACTTGTACAAAGCTCATTTAGACACTTATAAGCATTCATGTTGCATGAAACTTGGTTTAGAGTCCTAGAAACGCGTTGTTCGATGTTTCATAAGTTCGTCAAACTAGTACAAAGCTCATTGAGACACTTATAAGCACTCATGTTGCATGAAACTTGGTTTAGAGTCCTAGAAACGTGTTGTTAGATGTTTCATAAGTTCGTCAAACTAGTACAAAGCTCATTGAGACACTTATAAGCACTCATGTTGAACGAAACTTGGTTTAGAGTCCTAGAAACGCGTTGTTAGATGTTTCATAAGTTTGTCAAACTTGTACAAAGCACATTGAGACACTTATAAGCACTCATGTTGCATATAACTTGGTTTAGAGTCCTAGAAACCGTGTTGTTAGATGTTTCATAAGTTCGTCAAACTAGTACAAAGCTCATTGAAACACTTAGAAGCACTCATGTTGTATGAAACTTGGTTTAGAGTCCTAGAAAAGCGTTGTTAGATGTTTCATAAGTTCGTCAAACTTGTACAAAGCTCATTGAGACACTTATAAGCACTCATGTTGTATTAAACTTGTTTAGAGTCCTAGAAACGCATTGTTAAATGTTTCATAAGTTCGTCAAACTAGTACAAAGCTCATTGAGACACTTATAAGCACCCATGTTGAACGAAACTTGGTTTAGAGTCCTAGAAACGCGTTGTTAGATGTTTCATAAGTTCGTCAAACTTGTACAAAGCTCATTTAGACACTTATAAGCATTCATGTTGCATGAAACTTGGTTTAGAGTCCTAGAAACGCGTTGTTCGATGTTTCATAAGTTCGTCAAACTAGTACAAAGCTCATTGAGACACTTATAAGCACTCATGTTGCATGAAACTTGGTTTAGAGTCCTAGAAACGTGTTGTTAGATGTTTCATAAGTTCGTCAAACTAGTACAAAGCTCATTGAGACACTTATAAGCACTCATGTTGAACGAAACTTGGTTTAGAGTCCTAGAAACGCGTTGTTAGATGTTTCATAAGTTCGTCAAACTTGTACAAAGCTCATTTAGACACTTATAAGCACTCATGTTGCATGAAACTTGGTTTAGAGTCCTAGAAACCGCGTTGTTAGATGTTTCATAAGTTTTTCAAACTTGTACAAAGCTCATTGAGACACTTATAAGCATTTTTGTTGCATGAAACTTGGTTTAGAATCCTAGAAACGCGTTGTTAGACGTTTCATAAATTCGTAAAACTAGTACAAAGCACATTGAGACACTTATAAGCACTCATGTTGTATGAAACTTGGTTTAGAGTCCTAGAAACGCCTTGTTAAAAGTTTCATAAGTTCGTCAAAATAGTACAAAGCTAATTGACACACTTATAAGCATTTATGTTGCATGAAACTTGGTTTAGAATCCTAGAAACGCGTTGTTAGACGTTTCATAAATTCGTAAAACTAGTACAAAGCACATTGAGACACTTATAAGCACTCATGTTGAATGAAACTTGGTTTAGAGTCCTAGAAACGCGTTGTTAGATGTTTCATAAGTTCGTAAAACTTGTACAAAGCTCATTGAGACACTTATAAGCACTCATGTTGAATGAAACCTGGTTTAGAGTCCTAGAAACGCGTTGTTAGATGTTTCATAAGTTCGTCAAAATAGTACAAACCTAATTGAGACACTTATAAGCACTCATGTTGCATGAAACTTGGTTTAGAATCCTAGAAACGCGTTGTTAGACGTTTCATAAATTTGTAAAACTAGTACAAAGCTCATTAAGACACTTATAAGCACTCATATTGAATGAAACTTGGTTTAGAGTCCTAGAAACACGTTGTTAGACGTTTCATAAATTTGTAAAACTAGTACAAAGCTCATTGAGACCGTTATAAGCACTCATGTTGCATGAAACTTGGTTTAGAATCCTAGAAA
The DNA here is from genome assembly GCA_963556525.1 of Cochlearia excelsa. Lineage (NCBI taxonomy): Eukaryota > Viridiplantae > Streptophyta > Magnoliopsida > Brassicales > Brassicaceae > Cochlearia > Cochlearia excelsa. The sequence continues at coordinate 26,912,411 of OY748327.1, read as the reverse complement.
CGCGTTGTTAGACGTTTCATAAATTTGTAAAACTAGTACAAAGCTCATTGAGACATTTATAAGCACTCATGTTGCATAAAACTTGGTGTAGAGTCCTAGAAACGCGTTGTTAGATGTTTCATAAGTTCGTCAAACTTTTACAAAGCTCATTGAGACACTTATAAGCACTCATGTTGCATGAAACTTGGTTTAGAGTCCTAGAAACGCGTTGTTAGATGTTTCATAAGTTCGTCAAACAAGTACAAAGTTCATCGAGACACTTATAAGAATTCATGTATCATGAAACTTGGTTTAGAGTCCTAGAAACGCGTTGTTAGATGTTTCATAAGTTCGTCAAACTAGTACAACGCTCATTGAGACACATATAAGCACCCATGTTGCATGAAACTTGATTTAGAGTCCTAGAAACGCGTTGTTAGATGTTTCATAAGTTCGTCAAACTTGTACAAAGCTCATTGAGACACTTATAAGCACTCATGTTGTATGAAACTTGGTTTAGAGTCCTAGAACCCGCGTTGTTAGATGTTTCATATATTCGTCAAACTAGTCAAAAGCTCATTGAGACACTTATAAGCACTCATGTTGCGTGAAACTTAGTTTAGAGTCCTAGAAACCGCGTTGTTAGATGTTTCATAAGTTCGTCAAACTTGTACAAAGCTCATTGAGACACTTATAAGGACTCATGTTGCATGAAACTTAGTTTAGAGTCTTAGAAACCGCGTTGTTAGATGTTTCATAAGTTCTTCAAATTAGTACAAAGCTCATTGATACACATATAAGCACTCATGTTGCATGAAACTTGGTTTAGAGTCCTAGAAACGCGTTGTTAGATGTTTCATAAGTTCGTCAAACTAGTACAAAGCTCATTGATACACTTATAAGAACTCATGTTGCATGAAACTTGGTTTAGAGTCCTAGAAACGCGTTGTTAGATGTTTCATAAGTTCGTCAAACAAGTACAAAGCTTATTGAGACACTTATAAGCACTCATGTTGCATGAAACTTGGTTTAGAGTCTTAGAAATCGTGTTGTTAGATGTTTCATAAGTTCGTCAAACCAGTACAAAGCTCATTGAGAAATTTATAAGCACTCATGTTGCATGAAACTTGGTGTAGAGTCCTAGAAACGCGTTGTTACATGTTTCATAAGTTCGTCAAACTTGTACAAAGTTCATTGAGACACTTATAAGCACTCATGTTGCATGAAACTTGGTTTAGAGTCCTAGAAACGCGTTGTTAGATGTTTCATAAGTTCGTCAAGCAAGTACAAAGTTCATCGAGACACTTATAAGAATTCATGTAAAATGAAACTTCGTTTAGAGTCCTAGAAACGCGTTGTTAGATGTTTCATAAGTTCGTCAAACTAGTACAACGCTCATTGAGACACATATAAGCACTCATGTTGCATGAAACTTGGTTTAGAGTCCTAGAAACGCGTTGTTAGATGTTTCATAAGTTCGTCAAACAAGTACAAAGTTCATCGAGACACTTATAAGAATTCATGTATCATGAAACTTGGTTTAGAGTCCTAGAAACGCGTTGTTAGATGTTTCATAAGTTCGTCAAACTAGTACAACGCTCATTGAGACATATATAAGCACTCATGTTGCATGAAACTTGATTTAGAGTCCTAGAAACGCGTTGTTAGATGTTTCATAAGTTCGTCAAACTTGTACAAAGCTCATTGAGACACTTATAAGCACTCATGTTGTATGAAACTTGGTTTAGAGTTCTAGAACCCGCGTTGTTAGATGTTTCATATATTCGTCAAACTAGTCAAAAGCTCATTGAGACACTTATAAGCACTCATGTTGCGTGAAACTTAGTTTAGAGTCCTAGAAACCTCGTTGTTAGATGTTTCATAAGTTCGTCAAACTTGTACAAAGCTCATTGAGACACTTATAAGCACTCATGTTGTATTAAACTTGGTTTAGAGTCCTAGAAACGCATTGTTAAATGTTTCATAAGTTCGTCAAACTAGTACAAAGCTCATTGAGACACTTATAAGCACTCATGTTGAACGAAACTTGGTTTAGAGTCCTAGAAACGCGTTGTTAGATGTTTCATAAGTTCGTCAAACTTGTACAAAGCTCATTTAGACACTTATAAGCATTCATGTTGCATGAAACTTGGTTTAGAGTCCTAGAAACGCGTTGTTCGATGTTTCATAAGTTCGTCAAACTAGTACAAAGCTCATTGAGACACTTATAAGCACTCATGTTGCATGAAACTTGGTTTAGAGTCCTAGAAACGTGTTGTTAGATGTTTCATAAGTTCGTCAAACTTGTACAAAGCTCATTTAGACACTTATAAGCATTCATGTTGCATGAAACTTGGTTTAGAGTCCTAGAAACGCGTTGTTCGATGTTTCATAAGTTCGTCAAACTAGTACAAAGCTCATTGAGACACTTATAAGCACTCATGTTGCATGAAACTTGGTTTAGAGTCCTAGAAACGTGTTGTTAGATGTTTCATAAGTTCGTCAAACTAGTACAAAGCTCATTGAGACACTTATAAGCACTCATGTTGAACGAAACTTGGTTTAGAGTCCTAGAAACGCGTTGTTAGATGTTTCATAAGTTTGTCAAACTTGTACAAAGCACATTGAGACACTTATAAGCACTCATGTTGCATATAACTTGGTTTAGAGTCCTAGAAACCGTGTTGTTAGATGTTTCATAAGTTCGTCAAACTAGTACAAAGCTCATTGAAACACTTAGAAGCACTCATGTTGTATGAAACTTGGTTTAGAGTCCTAGAAAAGCGTTGTTAGATGTTTCATAAGTTCGTCAAACTTGTACAAAGCTCATTGAGACACTTATAAGCACTCATGTTGTATTAAACTTGTTTAGAGTCCTAGAAACGCATTGTTAAATGTTTCATAAGTTCGTCAAACTAGTACAAAGCTCATTGAGACACTTATAAGCACCCATGTTGAACGAAACTTGGTTTAGAGTCCTAGAAACGCGTTGTTAGATGTTTCATAAGTTCGTCAAACTTGTACAAAGCTCATTTAGACACTTATAAGCATTCATGTTGCATGAAACTTGGTTTAGAGTCCTAGAAACGCGTTGTTCGATGTTTCATAAGTTCGTCAAACTAGTACAAAGCTCATTGAGACACTTATAAGCACTCATGTTGCATGAAACTTGGTTTAGAGTCCTAGAAACGTGTTGTTAGATGTTTCATAAGTTCGTCAAACTAGTACAAAGCTCATTGAGACACTTATAAGCACTCATGTTGAACGAAACTTGGTTTAGAGTCCTAGAAACGCGTTGTTAGATGTTTCATAAGTTCGTCAAACTTGTACAAAGCTCATTTAGACACTTATAAGCACTCATGTTGCATGAAACTTGGTTTAGAGTCCTAGAAACCGCGTTGTTAGATGTTTCATAAGTTTTTCAAACTTGTACAAAGCTCATTGAGACACTTATAAGCATTTTTGTTGCATGAAACTTGGTTTAGAATCCTAGAAACGCGTTGTTAGACGTTTCATAAATTCGTAAAACTAGTACAAAGCACATTGAGACACTTATAAGCACTCATGTTGTATGAAACTTGGTTTAGAGTCCTAGAAACGCCTTGTTAAAAGTTTCATAAGTTCGTCAAAATAGTACAAAGCTAATTGACACACTTATAAGCATTTATGTTGCATGAAACTTGGTTTAGAATCCTAGAAACGCGTTGTTAGACGTTTCATAAATTCGTAAAACTAGTACAAAGCACATTGAGACACTTATAAGCACTCATGTTGAATGAAACTTGGTTTAGAGTCCTAGAAACGCGTTGTTAGATGTTTCATAAGTTCGTAAAACTTGTACAAAGCTCATTGAGACACTTATAAGCACTCATGTTGAATGAAACCTGGTTTAGAGTCCTAGAAACGCGTTGTTAGATGTTTCATAAGTTCGTCAAAATAGTACAAACCTAATTGAGACACTTATAAGCACTCATGTTGCATGAAACTTGGTTTAGAATCCTAGAAACGCGTTGTTAGACGTTTCATAAATTTGTAAAACTAGTACAAAGCTCATTAAGACACTTATAAGCACTCATATTGAATGAAACTTGGTTTAGAGTCCTAGAAACACGTTGTTAGACGTTTCATAAATTTGTAAAACTAGTACAAAGCTCATTGAGACCGTTATAAGCACTCATGTTGCATGAAACTTGGTTTAGAATCCTAGAAACGCGTTGTTAGACGTTTCATAAATTTGTAAAACTAGTACAAAGCTCATTGAGACATTTATAAGCACTCATGTTGCATAAAACTTGGTGTAGAGTCCTAGAAACGCGTTGTTAGATGTTTCATAAGTTCGTCAAACTTTTACAAAGCTCATTGAGACACTTATAAGCACTCATGTTGCATGAAACTTGGTTTAGAGTCCTAGAAACGCGTTGTTAGATGTTTCATAAGTTCGTCAAACAAGTACAAAGTTCATCGAGACACTTATAAGAATTCATGTATCATGAAACTTGGTTTAGAGTCCTAGAAACGCGTTGTTAGATGTTTCATAAGTTCGTCAAACTAGTACAACGCTCATTGAGACACATATAAGCACCCATGTTGCATGAAACTTGATTTAGAGTCCTAGAAACGCGTTGTTAGATGTTTCATAAGTTCGTCAAACTTGTACAAAGCTCATTGAGACACTTATAAGCACTCATGTTGTATGAAACTTGGTTTAGAGTCCTAGAACCCGCGTTGTTAGATGTTTCATATATTCGTCAAACTAGTCAAAAGCTCATTGAGACACTTATAAGCACTCATGTTGCGTGAAACTTAGTTTAGAGTCCTAGAAACCGCGTTGTTAGATGTTTCATAAGTTCGTCAAACTTGTACAAAGCTCATTGAGACACTTATAAGGACTCATGTTGCATGAAACTTAGTTTAGAGTCTTAGAAACCGCGTTGTTAGATGTTTCATAAGTTCTTCAAATTAGTACAAAGCTCATTGATACACATATAAGCACTCATGTTGCATGAAACTTGGTTTAGAGTCCTAGAAACGCGTTGTTAGATGTTTCATAAGTTCGTCAAACTAGTACAAAGCTCATTGATACACTTATAAGAACTCATGTTGCATGAAACTTGGTTTAGAGTCCTAGAAACGCGTTGTTAGATGTTTCATAAGTTTGTCAAACAAGTACAAAGCTTATTGAGACACTTATAAGCACTCATGTTGCATGAAACTTGGTTTAGAGTCTTAGAAATCGTGTTGTTAGATGTTTCATAAGTTCGTCAAACCAGTACAAAGCTCATTGAGAAATTTATAAGCACTCATGTTGCATGAAACTTGGTGTAGAGTCCTAGAAACGCGTTGTTACATGTTTCATAAGTTCGTCAAACTTGTACAAAGTTCATTGAGACACTTATAAGCACTCATGTTGCATGAAACTTGGTTTAGAGTCCTAGAAACGCGTTGTTAGATGTTTCATAAGTTCGTCAAGCAAGTACAAAGTTCATCGAGACACTTATAAGAATTCATGTAAAATGAAACTTCGTTTAGAGTCCTAGAAACGCGTTGTTAGATGTTTCATAAGTTCGTCAAACTAGTACAACGCTCATTGAGACACATATAAGCACTCATGTTGCATGAAACTTGGTTTAGAGTCCTAGAAACGCGTTGTTAGATGTTTCATAAGTTCGTCAAACAAGTACAAAGTTCATCGAGACACTTATAAGAATTCATGTATCATGAAACTTGGTTTAGAGTCCTAGAAACGCGTTGTTAGATGTTTCATAAGTTCGTCAAACTAGTACAACGCTCATTGAGACATATATAAGCACTCATGTTGCATGAAACTTGATTTAGAGTCCTAGAAACGCGTTGTTAGATGTTTCATAAGTTCGTCAAACTTGTACAAAGCTCATTGAGACACTTATAAGCACTCATGTTGTATGAAACTTGGTTTAGAGTCCTAGAACCCGCGTTGTTAGATGTTTCATATATTCGTCAAACTAGTCAAAAGCTCATTGAGACACTTATAAGCACTCATGTTGCGTGAAACTTAGTTTAGAGTCCTAGAAACCGCGTTGTTAGATGTTTCATAAGTTCGTCAAACTTGTACAAAGCTCATTGAGACACTTATAAGCACTCATGTTGTATTAAACTTGGTTTAGAGTCCTAGAAACGCATTGTTAAGTGTTTCATAAGTTCGTCAAACTAGTACAAAGCTCATTGAGACACTTATAAGCACTCATGTTGAACGAAACTTGGTTTAGAGTCCTAGAAACGCGTTGTTCGATGTTTCATAAGTTCGTCAAACTAGTACAAAGCTCATTGAGACACTTATAAGCACTCATGTTGCGTGAAACTTGGTTTAGATTCCTAGAAACGTGTTGTTAGATGTTTCATAAGTTCGTCAAACTAGTACAAAGCTCATTGAGACACTTATAAGCACTCATGTTGCATGAAACTTGGTTTAGAGTCCTAGAAACGTGTTGTTAGATGTTTCATAAGTTCGTCAAACTAGTACAAAGCTCATTGAGACACTTATAAGCACTCATGTTGAACGAAACTTGGTTTAGAGTCCTAGAAACGCGTTGTTAGATGTTTCATAAGTTCGTCAAACTTATACAAAGCTCATTTAGACACTTATAAGCACTCATGTTGCATGAAACTTTGTTTAGAGTCCTAGAAACCGCGTTGTTAGATGTTTCATAAGTTTTTCAAACTTGTACAAAGCTCATTGAGACACTTATAAGCACTCATGTTGCATGAAACTTGGTTTAGAGTCTTAGAAATCGCGTTGTTAGATGTTTCATAAGTTCGTCAAACTAGTACAAAGCTCATTGAGACATTTATAAGCACTCATGTTGCATGAAACTTGGTGTAGAGTCCTAGAAACGCGTTGTTAGATGTTTCATAAGTTTGTCAAACTTGTACAAAGCTCATTGAGACACTTATAAGCACTCATGTTGCATGAAACTTGGTTTAGAGTCCTAGAAACGCGTTGTTAGATGTTTCATAAGTTCGTCAAACAAGTACAAAGTTCATCGAGACACTTATAAGAATTCATGTATCATGAAACTTGGTTTAGAGTCCTAGAAACGCGTTGTTAGATGTTTCATAAGTTCGTCAAACTAGTACAACGCTCATTGAGACATATATAAGCACTCATGTTGCATGAAACTTGATTTAGAGTCCTAGAAACGCGTTGTTAGATGTTTCATAAGTTCGTCAAACTTGTACAAAGCTCATTGAGACACTTATAAGCACTCATGTTGTATGAAACTTGGTTTAGAGTTCTAGAACCCGCGTTGTTAGATGTTTCATATATTCGTCAAACTAGTCAAAAGCTCATTGAGACACTTATAAGCACTCATTGTTAGTTTTAAGAAGATTATATGAGTTTAGAGATTTGTGTTCTTGAGTTCCATGAAGAACATCAAGAACAAGAGAGAGAGAGAGAATAGAGAGAGATTAATCGGAAAAGATTATGTGATATTAGATTAGATTGTTTGTGTCGTTACAACATAGGATAAATATATAAGGAATAGCATCTTAAAATAGCATCATGTGAAGATGCCAAAACCGTCCACATCTTCCTCGGTTCAATGCGCCAAACGTCGCTTTCTCCTCGGTTAGACGCGCATCCTTAGAGCCACCCGTGACTTGTACGGACGGCGTGAACTCCACACGCCCAACGGCTCTTTGGTGTAACGGTAACTTGGTTTCTAGATCCTTCCTTTGTTTCTCTTGTCCTCTTGTAACGGTAACAAAAGAGATAGCTTGGGTCCTTTGCCTTTGACCACAAGCTAGGTCTTTGCCTTGGTGAACGAGTGTGTCCGGGCAAAGCCTTGGTCTCTTTTCAACACTCCCCCGCAAGCTTAGCCTAATGCAATGGCTAAGCTTGGAACCCGCATAACCTTGCCTCGTTAAAACCTTGGTGAGAAAACCACTTGGGATAAAACTCACCTAAGGGAAAAGAGTGCAAGCTTATGCGGTTGGAGACTTAGGCTTTGGTAGCCCGTGTGAGTCCTAGTCTTGGTAGGATGGACTCACAAACCTTCAAGCTTGCTGATTTGGTGAAGATGTCCGCGAGTTGATCTTCACTTTTGGTGTAGCAAGGTAAGATGGTCCCTTTGACCATTTGCTCTCTAACCTTGTGACAATCCACCTCTATGTGCTTGGTCCGTTCATGGAAGACCGAGTTGGTTGCTATGTGGATGGCCGCTTGGTTGTCACAATGCATAGTCATTGGTGCTTCAATCTTGAAACCCAAATCCCCTAGCAAGTTCTTTAGCCACATGAGTTCTTGAGTTAGCTTCCTCATGGCTCTATACTCGGCTTCGGCGGTTGAGCAAGACACTATCTTTTGCTTCTTTGTCTTCCATGTGACAAGGTTGCCTCCAATGAAGGTGCAATACCCGGTGGTTGACCGCCTGTCTTCTAGGTTCCCGGCATAGTCCGCGTCACAATACCCAACAACCTCCGTGCTTTTGTTGCAACCCATCCATATACCCAAGCTTGAAGTTCCCTTAAGGTATCCCAAGATCCTCATGATCATGTTCCAATGATGTTGCTTCGGTCTTTGCATATGTTGGGAGACTTGATTCACGGCAAAGCATAGATCCGGCCTAGTGATGGTAAGGTAGATGAGCTTTCCCACTAGCCGTCTATATAGCATCGGATCTTTGTATGGTTGATCGTCTTCACTACCCTCTTGAATGGTCTTGTAGCCGTCTTCAAGGGGTGTCTTGGCCACCTTGGTACCTGCCATATTGACAACACTTAAAACATCATGGGTGTACTTCCTTTGGGAGAGAAATAGACCTTCCTTTGATCTACAAACTTCAATCCCAAGGAAGTACTTAAGCAAACCGAGATCTTTGATATCAAATTTAGACTTAAGAAAAGACTTGGTTTCTAGAATACCTCCCTTGTTGTTTCCGGAGATGATGATGTCATCTACGTATACAAGTACTACTACTATACCTTCTTGGTTTTGTAGTGTGAAGAGTGTGTGCTCGGCTTGTGATCTCTTGAATCCTCTTGCCATCAATGTTGAGCTAAGCTTGTGGTACCAAGCTCTTGGTGATTGCTTGAGACCGTAGATAGCCTTTCTTAATCTTAAGACTTTCCCGGGGGTAATTTCTACTCCGGGTGGTGGAGTCATGTATACCTCTTCCTCAAGCTCTCCTTGTAGGAAGGCGTTCTTCACATCCATTTGAAAGAGATCCCAAGACAAGTTAGTAGCCAAGGATAGAATGACCCTAACCGTGTGAAGTTTGGCAACCGGTGCAAAGGTATCCAAGTAATCCTCTCCATAGGTTTGGGTGAAGCCTCTTGCCACAAGTCTTGCCTTGTACCTTTCAATATCCCCATTGCTTAGGTACTTGATGGTGAACACGTATCTAGAGCTCACAGTCTTCTTGCCCTTGGGAAGATCAATTTCATAGAAGGTTTCATTGTCTTCCATTGCCTTGTTCTCGGCTCTAACCGCATTGATCCACACTTCTTCCTTCATTGCTTCTTCATATGTCCTTGGTATCACATGTTGATCCATGGCGGTAAGGAAGGCTCGGTGTTCCTTGGGAATTCTAGCAAGAGAGCATGTTGCTTGAGTAGGATGGGCCACCGCCTTGCTATTGTAGTAGACCCTTGTGTTTACCCAATTAGATGGATGCTTCTTTACCCTAGTGCTTCTCCTTAGAGTCGGCTCCGTTTGAATACTAGTCGGCTCCGGTGGTACACTTCCTCCTTGACCCACTTCTTGATCATGATCATCTTGAGCATGTCCTTGGTCTTCTTGTGGTGTAGTTTGTTGGTGAGCATTTGATTCTCCCCCGGACTCATTAGACTCTTGAGGTTCGGAGTTGGCTTGCTCATTTATGTTCTCCCCCTCATGATCAAGAGGAGTGGGTTGTTGATTTGGTATGTCTTGGCTTGGCTCTTCTTCAAAGTTCATGCCAAGATTCTTCATTAGGTTCCTTAGGCTTGTGGCTCTATCCGTGACTTTCTCGGGTAAGTCCTTCACACTATCCCAATTCTTGTCTTCATAGAAGCTTTTGCCTTCAAGGAACTTGACGTCTCTTGAGACTATGACCCTTCTTGTCTCGGGTACATAACATTTGTATCCTTTTTGTGTGTTGGAGTAGCCTATGAACATGGCCTTGATGCTCTTTGCTTCAAGTTTGTTCCTTTGTTCACTAGGCACAAAAACAAAACACACACAACCAAAAACTCTTAGATGGTTAAGAATAGGCTTACTTTTATTCAAAACTTGAAAGGGAGATTGGTTGTTTAAGATTTGAGTAGGGGTTCGGTTGATGAGATAACACGCGGTTAAAACACCATCCGACCAAAACCGTTTTGGGATGTTCATGTGGAACATCATTGACCGTGTGACCTCCATGAGATGCCTATTCTTCCTCTCGGCCACACCGTTTTGTTGCGGTGTATATGGACATGTGGTTTGGTGAAGAATCCCATGGTTGGCTATGTGTTCTTTGAATGCTCGGCTTGTGTACTCCCCCCATTATCCGACCTAAAGGTTTTAATCTTAGCATTGTAATGGTTAGTCACATAGTTTTGAAAGTTTTTAAAAGCCTCTAATACCCTATCTTTAGTTTGTAAAAGTGTAACCCAAGTGTATTTAGAGCTTTCATCTATAAATGTGACAAAATAAGCTTGATTATCCCTAGATTTGCAAGGGGAGGACCAAACATCCGAATGAATCAATTCAAAAGGTTTGTAACACATTTTGGATTTTGAAAATACGGTTCTACAATGTTTGCCTAAAATGCAAGCCTCACAAGTTTGATGATCAAAAACAACATTAGGGAAAATAGTTTTTAAAGCATTCAAATGAGGATGACCAAGTCTAAAATGCCAAATAACATTGTTAACTTCGGCTATAACCGATTTAAAAACATGACAAAGAGAAGTAGAAGTAGAGATAGAGTTTTTGAAATCAAATTCTTCAAGAACATAAAGGTCCCCTCTTGTGACCCCTTTTCCAATGACCTTCTCACTCTTAATATCCTGAAAAATCACATCATTAGGACTGAAAATAACCTTGCAATTCAAATCACAAGCAATGCGTTTAACGGATATAAGATTGGAAGTGAAACTAGGCATGTAAAGAGCTTGAGAATCACTATCAAACAACTTAAGATTTCCTAACCCTTCTATAGGAATTTCACTCCCATTTGCAATAATGACATTACCTAAAGCCGGTTTAACATTACTAATTAAATCCAAGTTACTAATCATATGATGAGAAGCACCCGAATCAACAATAATAGGCTTATATGGTTTAATGTCTATGTTTTGAGCACTAAGAGAGTAATAGGGTGAAATACCGGAGCCCTTAAGGGCTTTGATGAGTGCGTCAAGGTCCGACTTCCTCACGAACTCGTCCATGTATGGGACAATGGCCGAAGACTCCTCTTCCTTGCCATGGTTTGGTCCGCTTGTACTTGGTATGCTAGCCGAGTCATCGTGAGAGTAATTGGCCTTGGCGTCCTTGAACTTGGCCGGCTTGAGACTGTTAGTTTTAAGAAGATTATATGAGTTTAGAGATTTGTGTTCTTGAGTTCCATGAAGAACATCAAGAACAAGAGAGAGAGAGAGAATAGAGAGAGATTAATCGGAAAAGATTATGTGATATTAGATTAGATTGTTTGTGTCGTTACAACATAGGATAAATATATAAGGAATAGCATCTTAAAATAGCATCATGTGAAGATGCCAAAACCGTCCACATCTTCCTCGGTTCAATGCGCCAAACGTCGCTTTCTCCTCGGTTAGACGCGCATCCTTAGAGCCACCCGTGACTTGTACGGACGGCGTGAACTCCACACGCCCAACGGCTCTTTGGTGTAACGGTAACTTGGTTTCTAGATCCTTCCTTTGTTTCTCTTGTCCTCTTGTAACGGTAACAAAAGAGATAGCTTGGGTCCTTTGCCTTTGACCACAAGCTAGGTCTTTGCCTTGGTGAACGAGTGTGTCCGGGCAAAGCCTTGGTCTCTTTTCAACACTCCCCCGCAAGCTTAGCCTAATGCAATGGCTAAGCTTGGAACCCGCATAACCTTGCCTCGTTAAAACCTTGGTGAGAAAACCACTTGGGATAAAACTCACCTAAGGGAAAAGAGTGCAAGCTTATGCGGTTGGAGACTTAGGCTTTGGTAGCCCGTGTGAGTCCTAGTCTTGGTAGGATGGACTCACAAACCTTCAAGCTTGCTGATTTGGTGAAGATGTCCGCGAGTTGATCTTCACTTTTGGTGTAGCAAGGTAAGATGGTCCCTTTGACCATTTGCTCTCTAACCTTGTGACAATCCACCTCTATGTGCTTGGTCCGTTCATGGAAGACCGAGTTGGTTGCTATGTGGATGGCCGCTTGGTTGTCACAATGCATAGTCATTGGTGCTTCAATCTTGAAACCCAAATCCCCTAGCAAGTTCTTTAGCCACATGAGTTCTTGAGTTAGCTTCCTCATGGCTCTATACTCGGCTTCGGCGGTTGAGCAAGACACTATCTTTTGCTTCTTTGTCTTCCATGTGACAAGGTTGCCTCCAATGAAGGTGCAATACCCGGTGGTTGACCGCCTGTCTTCTAGGTTCCCGGCATAGTCCGCGTCACAATACCCAACAACCTCCGTGCTTTTGTTGCAACCCATCCATATACCCAAGCTTGAAGTTCCCTTAAGGTATCCCAAGATCCTCATGATCATGTTCCAATGATGTTGCTTCGGTCTTTGCATATGTTGGGAGACTTGATTCACGGCAAAGCATAGATCCGGCCTAGTGATGGTAAGGTAGATGAGCTTTCCCACTAGCCGTCTATATAGCATCGGATCTTTGTATGGTTGATCGTCTTCACTACCCTCTTGAATGGTCTTGTAGCCGTCTTCAAGGGGTGTCTTGGCCACCTTGGTACCTGCCATATTGACAACACTTAAAACATCATGGGTGTACTTCCTTTGGGAGAGAAATAGACCTTCCTTTGATCTACAAACTTCAATCCCAAGGAAGTACTTAAGCAAACCGAGATCTTTGATATCAAATTTAGACTTAAGAAAAGACTTGGTTTCTAGAATACCTCCCTTGTTGTTTCCGGAGATGATGATGTCATCTACGTATACAAGTACTACTACTATACCTTCTTGGTTTTGTAGTGTGAAGAGTGTGTGCTCGGCTTGTGATCTCTTGAATCCTCTTGCCATCAATGTTGAGCTAAGCTTGTGGTACCAAGCTCTTGGTGATTGCTTGAGACCGTAGATAGCCTTTCTTAATCTTAAGACTTTCCCGGGGGTAATTTCTACTCCGGGTGGTGGAGTCATGTATACCTCTTCCTCAAGCTCTCCTTGTAGGAAGGCGTTCTTCACATCCATTTGAAAGAGATCCCAAGACAAGTTAGTAGCCAAGGATAGAATGACCCTAACCGTGTGAAGTTTGGCAACCGGTGCAAAGGTATCCAAGTAATCCTCTCCATAGGTTTGGGTGAAGCCTCTTGCCACAAGTCTTGCCTTGTACCTTTCAATATCCCCATTGCTTAGGTACTTGATGGTGAACACGTATCTAGAGCTCACAGTCTTCTTGCCCTTGGGAAGATCAATTTCATAGAAGGTTTCATTGTCTTCCATTGCCTTGTTCTCGGCTCTAACCGCATTGATCCACACTTCTTCCTTCATTGCTTCTTCATATGTCCTTGGTATCACATGTTGATCCATGGCGGTAAGGAAGGCTCGGTGTTCCTTGGGAATTCTAGCAAGAGAGCATGTTGCTTGAGTAGGATGGGCCACCGCCTTGCTATTGTAGTAGACCCTTGTGTTTACCCAATTAGATGGATGCTTCTTTACCCTAGTGCTTCTCCTTAGAGTCGGCTCCGTTTGAATACTAGTCGGCTCCGGTGGTACACTTCCTCCTTGACCCACTTCTTGATCATGATCATCTTGAGCATGTCCTTGGTCTTCTTGTGGTGTAGTTTGTTGGTGAGCATTTGATTCTCCCCCGGACTCATTAGACTCTTGAGGTTCGGAGTTGGCTTGCTCATTTATGTTCTCCCCCTCATGATCAAGAGGAGTGGGTTGTTGATTTGGTATGTCTTGGCTTGGCTCTTCTTCAAAGTTCATGCCAAGATTCTTCATTAGGTTCCTTAGGCTTGTGGCTCTATCCGTGACTTTCTCGGGTAAGTCCTTCACACTATCCCAATTCTTGTCTTCATAGAAGCTTTTGCCTTCAAGGAACTTGACGTCTCTTGAGACTATGACCCTTCTTGTCTCGGGTACATAACATTTGTATCCTTTTTGTGTGTTGGAGTAGCCTATGAACATGGCCTTGATGCTCTTTGCTTCAAGTTTGTTCCTTTGTTCACTAGGCACAAAAACAAAACACACACAACCAAAAACTCTTAGATGGTTAAGAATAGGCTTACTTTTATTCAAAACTTGAAAGGGAGATTGGTTGTTTAAGATTTGAGTAGGGGTTCGGTTGATGAGATAACACGCGGTTAAAACACCATCCGACCAAAACCGTTTTGGGATGTTCATGTGGAACATCATTGACCGTGTGACCTCCATGAGATGCCTATTCTTCCTCTCGGCCACACCGTTTTGTTGCGGTGTATATGGACATGTGGTTTGGTGAAGAATCCCATGGTTGGCTATGTGTTCTTTGAATGCTCGGCTTGTGTACTCCCCCCCATTATCCGACCTAAAGGTTTTAATCTTAGCATTGTAATGGTTAGTCACATAGTTTTGAAAGTTTTTAAAAGCCTCTAATACCCTATCTTTAGTTTGTAAAAGTGTAACCCAAGTGTATTTAGAGCTTTCATCTATAAATGTGACAAAATAAGCTTGATTATCCCTAGATTTGCAAGGGGAGGACCAAACATCCGAATGAATCAATTCAAAAGGTTTGTAACACATTTTGGATTTTGAAAATACGGTTCTACAATGTTTGCCTAAAATGCAAGCCTCACAAGTTTGATGATCAAAAACAACATTAGGGAAAATAGTTTTTAAAGCATTCAAATGAGGATGACCAAGTCTAAAATGCCAAATAACATTGTTAACTTCGGCTATAACCGATTTAAAAACATGACAAAGAGAAGTAGAAGTAGAGATAGAGTTTTTGAAATCAAATTCTTCAAGAACATAAAGGTCCCCTCTTGTGACCCCTTTTCCAATGACCTTCTCACTCTTAATATCCTGAAAAATCACATCATTAGGACTGAAAATAACCTTGCAATTCAAATCACAAGCAATGCGTTTAACGGATATAAGATTGGAAGTGAAACTAGGCATGTAAAGAGCTTGAGAATCACTATCAAACAACTTAAGATTTCCTAACCTTCTATAGGAATTTCACTCCCATTTGCAATAATGACATTACCTAAAGCCGGTTTAACATTACTAATTAAATCCAAGTTACTAATCATATGATGAGAAGCACCCGAATCAACAATAATAGGCTTATATGGTTTAATGTCTATGTTTTGAGCACTAAGAGAGTAATAGGGTGAAATACCGGAGCCCTTAAGGGCTTTGATGAGTGCGTCAAGGTCCGACTTCCTCACGAACTCGTCCATGTATGGGACAATGGCCGAAGACTCCTCTTCCTTGCCATGGTTTGGTCCGCTTGTACTTGGTATGCTAGCCGAGTCATCGTGAGAGTAATTGGCCTTGGCGTCCTTGAACTTGGCCGGCTTGAGACTAGGGTGTAGGATCCAACACTTCTCCTTGTTGTGGCCTTTCTTCTTGCAATGCTCACATGTCAAGGCTCTCCTTTCTTCATATGTCTTGGAAGACGGTTTAAACGCCACCTTGTTCGCGGTCACAAGTTCCTTCTTGCCATCAAAGAGCTCGATGGAACCTTGTTCTCTTTGGAGTTGTGCACACACTTCTTCAAGGTTTGGTAGAGTATCGGCTCGGAGAAGATGCTTGGTGATCTCCTTGTAGCTGCCGTTGAGGGTAAGAAGCAAGCCAAAGACTTTGTCTTGCTCTCTTCGTTCGTTTAACACTTTAGGATCCACGGTGCTTGGGCGAAGCATTTCTAACTCGCCCAAAGTGACCTAAACTTCCCAAAGTGTTTAGTGAACTCGGTGTCTTCTTGGTTTAGGTCACTAATGGCCTTCTTGACTTCATAAACTCGGCTAAGGTTTGAGATGTTGCCGTAGACGGTTTGGAGAGTGTCCCATAGCTCCTTGGCGTTTTCGCAATAGGAGTAAGCCTCCAAGATGGACGGCTCAAGGGATCCTTGGATGATTCCAAGTACCTTTTGGTCTAGTTGGAACCACTTCTCATCGTCGGTTGTGAGTTCGTTGTTGAACTCAATAGGAGCGTCTTGCCGAGTGAGTATATGGTTCCAATAGCCGCGGCCACAAAGGGCTATCTTCATGGTTCTTGCCCATAGAAGGTAGTTGATGCCTTTGAGAGTAACCGGACAAAGTGCCTTCTTGGATTCTTTGTCTTCCATGGTTGTGTTGAATGAGGTTTGAAATAACTCGTTTTTGAAATTTCAGATCTAGAAATTTGAACCGAGAAATTTGAAACCGAGAGTATCGAGAATGGTCGGTGTCGGGATTTGTCGGTATCGAGACTTGTCGGTATCGAGACTGGTCGGTATCGAGAAAAGATCTTGTCGAGAGTAGTCGAGAAAAGTGGCCGGGAAAACAAGACTCTTGCCGAGAAAACTTTGTCGAGAAAACCTTGTCGAGAGTTTGTCGAGAGTTTGTCGAGGTTTGAGAGTTTGTCGAGGCTTGTCGAGAGTCTACAAGTAACCGTATCGAGAGTGCACGTAACCGTATCGAGGTTTGTCGAGAGTACCGAGAATCGTCGGTACCGAGAGTAGCCGAGAGTAATCGAGAGTAGATTTAGCGGAAGCAGATTAGGTTCCGCAGCAAGGTTGCTCGATACCATGTTAGTTTTAAGAAGATTATATGAGTTTAGAGATTTGTGTTCTTGAGTTCCATGAAGAACATCAAGAACAAGAGAGAGAGAGAGAATAGAGAGAGATTAATCGGAAAAGATTATGTGATATTAGATTAGATTGTTTGTGTCGTTACAACATAGGATAAATATATAAGGAATAGCATCTTAAAATAGCATCATGTGAAGATGCCAAAACCGTCCACATCTTCCTCGGTTCAATGCGCCAAACGTCGCTTTCTCCTCGGTTAGACGCGCATCCTTAGAGCCACCCGTGACTTGTACGGACGGCGTGAACTCCACACGCCCAACGGCTCTTTGGTGTAACGGTAACTTGGTTTCTAGATCCTTCCTTTGTTTCTCTTGTCCTCTTGTAACGGTAACAAAAGAGATAGCTTGGGTCCTTTGCCTTTGACCACAAGCTAGGTCTTTGCCTTGGTGAACGAGTGTGTCCGGGCAAAGCCTTGGTCTCTTTTCAACAGAGACTAGGGTGTAGGATCCAACACTTCTCCTTGTTGTGGCCTTTCTTCTTGCAATGCTCACATGTCAAGGCTCTCCTTTCTTCATATGTCTTGGAAGACGGTTTAAACGCCACCTTGTTCGCGGTCACAAGTTCCTTCTTGCCATCAAAGAGCTCGATGGAACCTTGTTCTCTTTGGAGTTGTGCACACACTTCTTCAAGGTTTGGTAGAGTATCGGCTCGGAGAAGATGCTTGGTGATCTCCTTGTAGCTGCCGTTGAGGGTAAGAAGCAAGCCAAAGACTTTGTCTTGCTCTCTTCGTTCGTTTAACACTTTAGGATCCACGGTGCTTGGGCGAAGCATTTCTAACTCTGCCCAAAGTGACCTAAACTTCCCAAAGTGTTTAGTGAACTCGGTGTCTTCTTGGTTTAGGTCACTAATGGCCTTCTTGACTTCATAAACTCGGCTAAGGTTTGAGATGTTGCCGTAGACGGTTTGGAGAGTGTCCCATAGCTCCTTGGCGTTTTCGCAATAGGAGTAAGCCTCCAAGATGGACGGCTCAAGGGATCCTTGGATGATTCCAAGTACCTTTTGGTCTAGTTGGAACCACTTCTCATCGTCGGTTGTGAGTTCGTTGTTGAACTCAATAGGAGCGTCTTGCCGAGTGAGTATATGGTTCCAATAGCCGCGGCCACAAAGGGCTATCTTCATGGTTCTTGCCCATAGAAGGTAGTTGATGCCTTTGAGAGTAACCGGACAAAGTGCCTTCTTGGATTCTTTGTCTTCCATGGTTGTGTTGAATGAGGTTTGAAATAACTCGTTTTTGAAATTTCGATCTAGAAATTTGAACCGAGAAATTTGAAACCGAGAGTATCGAGAATGGTCGGTGTCGGGATTTGTCGGTATCGAGACTTGTCGGTATCGAGACTGGTCGGTATCGAGAAAAGATCTTGTCGAGAGTAGTCGAGAAAAGTGGCCGGGAAAACAAGACTCTTGCCGAGAAAACTTTGTCGAGAAAACCTTGTCGAGAGTTTGTCGAGAGTTTGTCGAGGTTTGAGAGTTTGTCGAGGCTTGTCGAGAGTCTACAGTAACCGTATCGAGAGTGCACAAGTAACCGTATCGAGGTTTGTCGAGAGTACCGAGAATCGTCGGTACCGAGAGTAGCCGAGAGTAACCGAGAGTAGATTTAGCGGAAGCAGATTAGGTTCCGCAGCAAGGTTGCTCGATACCATGTTAGTTTTAAGAAGATTATATGAGTTTAGAGATTTGTGTTCTTGAGTTCCATGAAGAACATCAAGAACAAGAGAGAGAGAGAGAATAGAGAGAGATTAATCGGAAAAGATTATGTGATATTAGATTAGATTGTTTGTGTCGTTACAACATAGGATAAATATATAAGGAATAGCATCTTAAAATAGCATCATGTGAAGATGCCAAAACCGTCCACATCTTCCTCGGTTCAATGCGCCAAACGTCGCTTTCTCCTCGGTTAGACGCGCATCCTTAGAGCCACCCGTGACTTGTACGGACGGCGTGAACTCCACACGCCCAACGGCTCTTTGGTGTAACGGTAACTTGGTTTCTAGATCCTTCCTTTGTTTCTCTTGTCCTCTTGTAACGGTAACAAAAGAGATAGCTTGGGTCCTTTGCCTTTGACCACAAGCTAGGTCTTTGCCTTGGTGAACGAGTGTGTCCGGGCAAAGCCTTGGTCTCTTTTCAACACTCATGTTGCGTGAAACTTAGTTTAGAGTCCTAGAAACCTCGTTGTTAGATGTTTCATAAGTTCGTCAAACTTGTACAAAGCTCATTGAGACACTTATAAGCACTCATGTTGTATTAAACTTGGTTTAGAGTCCTAGAAACGCATTGTTAAATGTTTCATAAGTTCGTCAAACTAGTACAAAGCTCATTGAGACACTTATAAGCACTCATGTTGAACGAAACTTGGTTTAGAGTCCTAGAAACGCGTTGTTAGATGTTTCATAAGTTCGTCAAACTTGTACAAAGCTCATTTAGACACTTATAAGCATTCATGTTGCATGAAACTTGGTTTAGAGTCCTAGAAACGCGTTGTTCGATGTTTCATAAGTTCGTCAAACTAGTACAAAGCTCATTGAGACACTTATAAGCACTCATGTTGCATGAAACTTGGTTTAGAGTCCTAGAAACGTGTTGTTAGATGTTTCATAAGTTCGTCAAACTAGTACAAAGCTCATTGAGACACTTATAAGAACTCATGTTGAACGAAACTTGGTTTAGAGTCCTAGAAACGCGTTGTTAGATGTTTCATAAGTTCGTCAAACTTGTACAAAGCTCATTGAGACACTTATAAAAACTCATGTTGCATGAAACTTGGTTTAGAGTCCTAGAAACGCGTTGTTAGATGTTTCATAAGTTCGTAAAACAAGTACAAAGTTCATCGAGACACTTATAAGAATTCATGTATCTTGAAACTTCGTTTAGAGTCCTAGAAACGCGTTGTTAGATGTTTCATAAGTTCGTCAAACTAGTACAACGCTCATTGAGACACATATAAGCACTCATGTTGCATGAAACTTGATTTAGAGTCCTAGAAACGCGTTGTTAGATGTTTCATAAGTTCGTCAAACTTGTACAAAGCTCATTGAGACACTTATAAGCACTCATGTTGTATGAAACTTGGTTTAGAGTCCTAGAACCTGCGTTGTTAGATGTTTCATATATTCGTCAAACTAGTCAAAAGCTCATTGAGACACTTATATGCACTCATGTTGCGTGAAACTTAGTTTAGAGTCCTAGAAACGGCGTTGTAAGATGATTCATAAGTTCGTCAAACTTGTACAAAGCTCATTGAGACACTTATAAGCACTCATGTTGCATGAAACTTAGTTTAGAGTCTTAGAAACCGCGTTGTTAGATGTTTCATAAGTTCTTCAAACTAGTACAAAGCTCATTGATACACATATAAGCACTCATGTTGCATGAAACTTGGTTTAGAGTCCTAGAAACGCGTTGTTAGATGTTTCATAAGTTCGTCAAACAAGTACAAAGCTCATTGAGACACTTATAAGCACTCATGTTGCATGAAACTTGGTTTAGGGTCCTAGAAACTGCGTTGTTAGATGTTTCATAAGTTCGTCAAACTAGTACAAAGCTCATTGAGACACTTATAAGCACTCATGTTGCATGAAACTTGGTTTAGAGTCCTAGAAACGCTTTGTTAGATGTTTCATAAGTTCGTCAAACTTGTACAAAGCTCATTGAGACGCTTATAAGCACTCATGTTGCATGAAACTTTGTTTAGAGTCCTAGAAATGCGTTGTTAGATGTTTCATAAGTTTGTCAAACTTGTACAAAGCTCATTGAGACACTTATAAGAACTCATGTTGCATAAAACTTGGTTTAGAGTCCTAGAAACCGTGTTGTTAGATGTTTCATAAGTTCGTCAAACTAGTACAAAGCTCATTGAAACACTTAGAAGCACTCATGTTGTATGAAACTTGGTTTAGAGTCCTAGAAAAGCGTTGTTAGATGTTTCATAAGTTCGTCAAACTTGTACAAAGCTCATTGAGACACTTATAAGCACTCATGTTGTATTAAACTTGGTTTAGAGTCCTAGAAACGCATTGTTAAATGTTTCATAAGTTCGTCAAACTAGTACAAAGCTCATTGAGACACTTATAAGCACTCATGTTGAACGAAAATTGGTTTAGAGTCCTAGAAACGCGTTGTTAGATGTTTCATAAGTTCGTCAAACTTGTACAAAGCTCATTTAGACACTTATAAGCATTCATGTTGCATGAAACTTGGTTTAGAGTCCTAGAAACGCGTTGTTCGATGTTTCATAAGTTCGTCAAACTAGTACAAAGCTCATTGAGACACTTATAAGCACTCATGTTGCATGAAACTTGGTTTAGAGTCCTAGAAACGTGTTGTTAGATGTTTCATAAGTTCGTCAAACTAGTACAAAGCTCATTGAGACACTTATAAGCACTCATGTTGAACGAAACTTGGTTTAGAGTCCTAGAAACGCGTTGTTAGATTTTTCATAAGTTCGTCAAACTTGTACAAAACTCATTTAGACACTTATAAGCACTCATGTTGCATGAAACTTGGTTTAGAGTCCTAGAAACCGCGTTGTTAGATGTTTCATAAGTTTTTCAAACTTGTACAAAGCTCATTGAGACACTTATAAGCACTCATGTTTCATGAAACTTGGTTTAGAGTCTTAGAAATCGCGTTGTTAGATGTTTCATAAGTTCGTCAAACTAGTACAAAGCTCATTGAGACATTTATAAGCACTCATGTTGCATAAAACTTGGTGTAGAGTTCTAGAAACGCGTTGTTAGATGTTTCATAAGTTCGTCAAACTTTTACAAAGCTCATTGAGACACTTATAAGCACTCATGTTGCATGAAACTTGGTTTAGAGTCCTAGAAACGCGTTGTTAGATGTTTCATAAGTTCGTCAAACAAGTACAAAGTTCATTGAGACACTTATAAGAATTCATGTATCATGAAACTTGTTTTAGAGTCCTAGAAACGCGTTGTTAGATGTTTCATAAGTTCGTCAAACTAGTACAACGCTCATTGAGACACATATAAGCACCCATGTTGCATGAAACTTGATTTAGAGTCCTAGAAACGCGTTGTTAGATGTTTCATAAGTTCGTCAAACTTGTACAAAGCTCATTGAGACACTTATAAGCACTCATGTTGTATGAAACTTGGTTTAGAGTCCTAGAACCCGCGTTGTTAGATGTTTCATATATTCGTCAAACAAGTACAAAGTTCATCGAGACACTTATAAGCACTCATGTTGCGTGAAACTTAGTTTAGAGTCCTAGAAACCGCGTTGTTAGATGTTTCATAAGTTCGTCAAACTTGTACAAAGCTCATTGAGACACTTATAAGGACTCATGTTGCATGAAACTTAGTTTAGAGTCTTAGAAACCGCGTTGTTAGATGTTTCATAAGTTCTTCAAATTAGTACAAAGCTCATTGATACACATATAAGCACTCATGTTGCATGAAACTTGGTTTAGAGTCCTAGAAACGCGTTGTTAGATGTTTCATAAGTTCGTCAAACTAGTACAAAGCTCATTGATACACTTATAAGAACTCATGTTGCATGAAACTTGGTTTAGAGTCCTAGAAACGCGTTGTTAGATGTTTCATAAGTTCGTCAAACAAGTACAAAGCTTATTGAGACACTTATAAGCACTCATGTTGCATGAAACTTGGTTTAGAGTCTTAGAAATCGTGTTGTTAGATGTTTCATAAGTTCGTCAAACCAGTACAAAGCTCATTGAGAAATTTATAAGCACTCATGTTGCATGAAACTTGGTGTAGAGTCCTAGAAACGCGTTGTTACATGTTTCATAAGTTCGTCAAACTAGTACAAAGCTCATTGAAACACTTAGAAGCACTCATGTTGTATGAAAATTGGTTTAGAGTCCTAGAAAAGCGTTGTTAGATGTTTCATAAGTTCGTCAAACTTGTACAAAGCTCATTGAGACACTTATAAGCACTCATGTTGTATTAAACTTGGTTTAGAGTCCTAGAAACGCATTGTTAAATGTTTCATAAGTTCGTCAAACTAGTACAAAGCTCATTGAGAAACTTATAAGCACTCATGTTGAACGAAACTTGGTTTAGAGTCCTAGAAACGCGTTGTTAGATGTTTCATAAGTTCGTCAAACTTGTACAAAGCTCATTTAGACACTTATAAGCATTCATGTTGCATGAAACTTGGTTTAGAGTCCTAGAAACGCGTTGTTCGATGTTTCATAAGTTCGTCAAACTAGTACAAAGCTCATTGAGACATTTATAAGCACTCATGTTGCATGAAACTTGGTTTAGAGTCCTAGAAACGTGTTGTTATATGTTTCATAAGTTCGTCAAACTAGTACAAAGCTCATTGAGACACTTATAAGCACTCATGTTGAACGAAACTTGGTTTAGAGTCCTAGAAACGCGTTGTTAGATGTTTCATAAGTTCGTCAAACTTGTACAAAACTCATTTAGACACTTATAAGCACTCATGTTGCATGAAACTTGGTTTAGAGTCCTAGAAACCGCGTTGTTAGATGTTTCATAAGTTTTTCAAACTTGTACAAAGCTCATTGAGACACTTATAAGCACTCATGTTTCATGAAACTTGGTTTAGAGTCTTAGAAATCGCGTTGTTAGATGTTTCATAAGTTCGTCAAACTAGTACAAAGCTCATTGAGACATTTATAAGCACTCATGTTGCATGAAACTTGTTTTAGAGTCCTAGAAACGCGTTGTTAGATGTTTCATAAGTTCGTCAAACTAGTACAACGCTCATTGAGACACATATAAGCACCCATGTTGCATGAAACTTGATTTAGAGTCCTAGAAACGCGTTGTTAGATGTTTCATAAGTTCGTCAAACTTGTACAAAGCTCATTGAGACACTTATAAGCACTCATGTTGTATGAAACTTGGTTTAGAGTCCTAGAACCCGCGTTGTTAGATGTTTCATATATTCGTCAAACTAGTCAAAAGCTCATTGAGACACTTATAAGCACTCATGTTGCGTGAAACTTAGTTTAGAGTCCTAGAAACCGCGTTGTTAGATGTTTCATAAGTTCGTCAAACTTGTACAAAGCTCATTGAGACACTTATAAGCACTCATGTTGCATGAAACTTAGTTTAGAGTCTTAGAAACCGCGTTGTTAGATGTTTCATAAGTTCTTCAAACTAGTACAAAGCTCATTGATACACATATAAGCACTCATGTTGCATGAAACTTGGTTTAGAGTCCTAGAAACGCGTTGTTAGATGTTTCATAAGTTCGTCAAACTAGTACAAAGCTCATTGAGACACTTATAAGCACTCATGTTGCATGAAACTTGGTTTAGAGTCCTAGAAACGCGTTGTTAGATATTTCATAAGTTCGTCAAACAATTACAAAGCTCATTGAGACACTTATAAGCACTCATGTTGCATGAAACTTGGTTTAGGGTCCTAGAAACTGCGTTGTTAGATGTTTCATAAGTTCGTCAAACTAGTACAAAGCTCATTGAGACACTTATAAGCACTCATGTTGCATGAAACTTGGTTTAGAGTCCTAGAAACGCTTTGTTAGATGTTTCATAAGTTCGTCAAACTTGTACAAAGCTCATTGAGACGCTTATTGTTGAGATTTAAGAGAGTATAGAAGAGATTGTAGAGAATAAGTGTTTGGGAGATTAGGAGAATGAGAGATTAGGAGCAAAGCTATTAGCTTGGTCCTTGAGAGATTAGTGTGTAGTATGTGTGTGTGGGAGATTTCGGTTCTAGATTAGAGAGAATAAGAAAGAGTTTCTTGTATATGAGAGAAGAGCATAAGCTCTCTTAGTCTTTACAAAATGTTGACATACAAAATATATAGAGGAAGAAGATAGGGTTTAGAAGAGAGAGGAAGGGAGTTTAAATTCAAATTCAAAATTGCTAGAGGCAATCTTGGTCTTTGCGATCCGCGTGGGAACCAGCGCCTGTGCTGTCGCTCTCAATGCGCGGTCTTCCGTGTCCGGGTCACTATCGGCTCCTACATGCACGCGCCAGCCCAACGGCTCTTTCCTTCTTCCTTGTTTCTTTGTTCTCCTTGTAATGGTAGCAAGAGAGAGCTAGTGACTTCGGCCTAGTGACTTCGGCAGCCTGTCTTCGGTCTTCGTCACATGCTAGGTCATCGTCTTGATGGACAAGGCTTGTCCGGACGATGCCTTGATCTCTTTTACACTTGTGGCTTCGGTTTTGCCTTAGCCGAACTTGAGTTTTGACTTCGGCTTTGCCTTGATGGACGGAACTCGTCCGGGCAATGCCTTAGTTTCTTTTGTGTTCGGCTTTGCCTTGATGGACTTGATTGTCCGGGCAATGCCTTGGCTTCTTTGGTGTTCGGCATTGCCTTGATGGACTAGATTGTCCGGGCAATGCCTTGGCTTCTTTTGTGTTCGGCTTTGCCTTGATGGACCGAACTTGTCCGGGCAATGCCTTGGCTTCTTTTGTGTTCGGCTTTTCCTTGATGGACTGGATTGTCCGGGCGATGCCTTGGCTTCTTTTGTGTTCGGCTTTGCCTTGATGGACCGAACTTGTCCGGGCAATGCCTTGGCTTCTTTTGTGTTCGGCTTTGCCTTGATGGACTGGATTGTCCGGGCGATGCCTTGACTTCTTTTGTGTTCGGCTTTGCCTTGATGGACTAGATTGTCCGGGCAATGCCTTAGCTTCTTTTGTGTTTGGCTTTGCCTTGATGGACTAGATTGTCCGGGCAATGCCTTGGCTTCTTTTGTGTTCGGCATTGCCTTGATGGACTAGATTGTCCGGGCAATGCCTTGGCTTCTTTTGTGTTTTGACCTAATGCCCTTTATGGGTTACCATTAGTCTCAACACTCCCCCTCAAGCTTAGCCTAATGAAATGGCTAAGATTGGACATCGCTTAAACAAACCTCATTAAAAACCTTAAACGGGAAAACCACTTGGGATAAAACCACGTTTAAGGGGAAAAAGAGTGTAAGTCTAGCAATTAGGGGTCTTCTAATCTTGGCTTCGAGTATTTTGACTTTGGACGAAGCTCCCCCTTAAGTTAGAACCGGTTTTGATCTTTTCCTTGCCGCGTTCTTCAATGAGGTTCTTTGATTTGGTCTTCACGGTTTGTTCTTCACAAACTTGAGTGTGAGACTTAGGTCCGAACATGATGACTTCCTTTCCTTCTCTTGCTTCTTCTTTGAACTTCCTTGTTATCTTCGGTCTATCACTTCTTTGAACCTACAAGGGTCCAAGTGAATTTAGACTTAGCAAAGATACATAAAGATTCTTATTTAAGTATATTAAAGCGAAGGTTAAGGGACAGCCTTTAATTCGTTGTGGAATGTCTTTTCCTTGTAGTTGCATCTAGGTTTTGAGCTTTGGCTTCTTCTTGAAGTCTTTTGCTTTCTCCTTTGTGCACTTGGTACAAGGTCGAATGATTTTGGCTCTTGCGTTTGATGGATGCATGGCCATAAGAATAATGGACTCGATGGTTTGACCTTGTTCCTTTGGAGAAGTCTTGGCCAAATGATGATTGATTGGTTCGGCTTTGTTCTTGCCATAAACTTGGCCGAATGCGATCGAGGATTAGTTAAACGCTCGATGCCCGAGCGCCCACGCCGATGCCCGAGTGTCAATGCCGATGCCCGACTTGACTCGGCTTTCCTCCTTGATAGGTGTTTGGCCGAGTATAGATGATGTAAGATTTTATGGATTGCCTCGACTTGAATTTGCCGAGGATGGTATAGAATAACTCGGCTTGTTTTGACTTGGCCGAGGGATGATTTTTGGTGATTGGACTCGGCTTGACTTGACTTGGCCGAGTGGTGACCTCGTCTTTGCTAAGGACTTGGCCGATTGAGTGATTGGACTCGGCTTGACTTGACTTGGCCGAGAGATGATTTTTGGTGGTTGGACTCGGCTTGACTTGACTTGGCCGAGTGGTGACCTCGTCTTTGCTAGGGACTTTGGACGATGCTTCTTGAAGATTGGTGACCTCGTCTTTGCTAGAGACTTTGGTCGAGTGAGATGGATTGACTCGGTTTGTCTTTGACTTGGCCGAGAGATGAGTTTTGGTGATTGAGCTCGGCTTGTTTTGTTCTTGTATCGGCCACTCTAAACCGACACAATTTCTCGATATCGGCTTGGTGTCTAGTTTTATAACCGATACGCCAAGTCGATACTTTAGATGAATGATGGCTTTGATCTTGTGGATGCTCTAGCCAAGATTGGATGATAAGATGGTTCGTTTAGCCGATGCTTCTTTCTTCAAGAAGACTTCTTGAATCTCCATCTTAAACATGAAGATGATCTTGATCTTTTCTCCCCCCCTCATGGTTAAGATGAGATTCTTCTTTGTTGGTTTTCTCTTCACGGCTTGGCAAGCTTAATGTGAAGGTTTCTCATCCCCTTTTTTTTTTTTTTTTTTTTTTTTTTTTTGAAAATTTCCTTATGAAATGCTCTTGATAGCTTAATACCTACACATGAAGCAAGGTTTAGCAACAAGAGTCTTTTGACATTGGCTCCTTGCCATAAGACTTATATGGGACATGGTCTTTCAAAGATTGAAAATCGGACCATGTCCTTAAACACACAAAGAATCATTGTGACTTTTGATGCTTTCATGGCGAGTCACTCCTCTTGGATCATAAACTTAGATGCACTTAAGGCGGTTTATGATTTTATCATTAATTAGATCATCATGGCTTATGTATCTTATTTAGATATCATAAGTTAGAATCATTTCTCCATGTGTTAAGGAATTGGATTCAACATGACCTTTGAAGACTTTAGTCCTTTAGTAAGTCATGGATTGCTTCCTATACACATGTTAACCGAGGAAGCATTGGATTCAACAAGCTCACATGTGTTTAAACACTTAGTGAGTCTCGGTTCTCTTTCCTCTAAGGAGCTTTGGAGTCCCTAAGACCTTAATTGCTTACTCACAAGCGGGTCTTTGGTTCCTACTCTTTGTGTAACAAGAATGAGACTCAAACCTCTTCACCAAACAAGGACTAGTGATTTGAGTCTTTTAAAAAATCCGAACATGAGCATAGTGACTTGGGGATTAATTGAATTGGAGATTTTAGAAGATAAGGATTTTGTTAAACCTTTCTCACACTTTTAAGACACATGGTCAATGCTCTTTTTTCAATCCCTTCATTGTCAAAACATTTTAAAAACAAAACAACCTTATGCTCATGACACAACAAACACCAAGAAGGGATTTTGAATTCACCAAGTTACTCAAGCTTATGAAAGCTCTATGAACAAGGTTCATACCCTTTAAGCTCACAAGTAACAAGTTTTAATCCTTTAGTGATCATTACATTGTTAACTTGGTCATGGCCGAGAATAAAACTTTTAGAGTTTGTTGGATTCAACAAGCATTTGTACTCATAAGAGTCAAAAGACAAGGTTCTCATACTCTTGACTCACAAGTTCTAAGCTTTAAGCTTTAAGAACTAGTTCATTGTCTATTGATACCTAAGCATAGTCGGATTTGGATTCAACAAGGTTCCCTTGGACTCATAAGAGTGGAGAATCCATGGTTCTCATCCTCTTGCTATTGGCCTTACAAAGATGAAGGATCACTCTCAAACAAAACTTAAGAATCATAGAGCTTAGAATTTTAAGTTCAAACTTTATGAGTCGCTTTGGATTTGGAGTGATTCACTTCGGATTTGGATACAACATGTCCACTCTCTCGTGGGGGAACATGGATCTCATCCTTTTATCTTTGTATCTTAAGAAAAGCATAGAGTTTTTGGATTCAACAAGTCATTGTTCTTTAAAGAGTCAATGAACATGGTTCTCTCACTCTTTAGCTCACAAGTTTCAAGCTTTATGCTTTGAATACTTGGTCATTGCCTAAGTACCTAAGTAATATGGATTTGGATTCATCATAGTCCCTTTAGAACTCATGAGAGTAAGGAAACAATGGTTCTCATCCATTTACTTTCGGCCTAACAAGGATCTTAAAGAACAAGTCACCCAAAAACATCATGTAGCTAGATCCATTGATCTATGCTCACTATGATTTGGTTTTGATTGAGTTGTTCTTGAAAGGATCTTGGATTCAACATGTCTCTTTACTCATTAAGAGACAAAGAGATCATGGTTCACTTCCTAAGAGGAGAGTTGATTCACCAAGACCTTTAATGCTTTTAACAAGCGGATCTTGGCCATTCTTCTTCTCCTCTAGATCCTTGTGTTTATAAGTAAATTAAAGAAGAGATTTTGCGGAAATAATAAGATTAGGAGCATAAATGCTCTGATACCATGTTGAGATTTAAGAGAGTATAGAAGAGATTGTAGAGAATAAGTGTTTGGGAGATTAGGAGAATGAGAGATTAGGAGCAAAGCTATTAGCTTGGTCCTTGAGAGATTAGTGTGTAGTATGTGTGTGTGGGAGATTTCGGTTCTAGATTAGAGAGAATAAGAAAGAGTTTCTTGTATATGAGAGAAGAGCATAAGCTCTCTTAGTCTTTACAAAATGTTGACATACACAATATATAGAGGAAGAAGATAGGGTTTAGAAGAGAGAGGAAGGGAGTTTAAATTCAAATTCAAAATTGCTAGAGGCAACCTTGGTCTTTGCGATCCGCGTGGGAACCAGCGCCTGTGCTGTCGCTCTCAATGCGCGGTCTTCCGTGTCCGGGTCACTATCGGCTCCTAC
Source organism: Cochlearia excelsa (assembly GCA_963556525.1). NCBI lineage: Eukaryota > Viridiplantae > Streptophyta > Magnoliopsida > Brassicales > Brassicaceae > Cochlearia > Cochlearia excelsa. The sequence goes on along the minus strand of OY748327.1, from coordinate 26,882,889 downwards.
ATGCACGCGCCAGCCCAACGGCTCTTTCCTTCTTCCTTGTTTCTTTGTTCTCCTTGTAATGGTAGCAAGAGAGAGCTAGTGACTTCGGCCTAGTGACTTCGGCAGCCTGCCTTCGGTCTTCGTCACATGCTAGGTCATCGTCTTGATGGACAAGGCTTGTCCGGACGATGCCTTGATCTCTTTTACACTTGTGGCTTCGGTTTTGCCTTAGCCGAACTTGAGTTTTGACTTCGGCTTTGCCTTGATGGACGAAACTCGTCCGGGCAATGCCTTAGTTTCTTTTGTGTTCGGCTTTGCCTTGATGGACTTGATTGTCCGGGCAATGCCTTGGCTTCTTTTGTGTTCGGCATTGCCTTGATGGACTAGATTGTCCGGGCAATGCCTTGGCTTCTTTTGTGTTCGGCTTTGCCTTGATGGACCGAACTTGTCCGGGCAATGCCTTGGCTTCTTTTGTGTTCGGCTTTGCCTTGATGGACTGGATTGTCCGGGCGATGCCTTGGCTTCTTTTGTGTTCGGCTTTGCCTTGATGGACCGAACTTGTCCGGGCAATGCCTTGGCTTCTTTTGTGTTCGGCTTTGCCTTGATGGACTGGATTGTCCGGGCGATGCCTTGACTTCTTTTGTGTTCGGCTTTGCCTTGATGGACTAGATTGTCCGGGCAATGCCTTAGCTTCTTTTGTGTTTGGCTTTGCCTTGATGGACTAGATTGTCCGGGCAATGCCTTGGCTTCTTTTGTGTTCGGCATTGCCTTGATGGACTAGATTGTTCGGGCAATGCCTTGGCTTCTTTTGTGTTTTGACCTAATGCCCTTTATGGGTTACCATTAGTCTCAACACTTATAAGCACTCATGTTGCATGAAACTTTGTTTAGAGTCCTAGAAATGCGTTGTTAGATGTTTCATAAGTTTGTCAAACTTGTACAAAGCTCATTGAGACACTTATAAGCACTCATGCGGCATGAAACTTGGTTTAAAGTCCTAGAAACCGTGTTGTTAGATGTTTCATAAGTTCGTCAAACTTGTACAAAGCTCATTGAGACACTTATAAGCACTCATGTTGTATTAAACTTGGTTTAGAGTCCTAGAAACGCATTGTTAAATGTTTCATAAGTTCGTCAAACTAGTACAAAGCTCATTGAGACACTTATAAGCACTCATGTTGAACGAAACTTGGTTTCGAGTCCTAGAAACGCGTTGTTAGATGTTTCATAAGTTCGTCAAACTTGTACAAAGCTCATTTAGACACTTATAAGCATTCATGTTGCATGAAACTTGGTTTAGAGTCCTAGAAACGCGTTGTTCGATGTTTCATAAGTTCGTCAAACTAGTACAAAGCTCATTGAGACACTTATAAGCACTCATGTTGCATGAAACTTGGTGTAGAGTCCTAGAAACGCGTTGTTCGATGTTTCATAAGTTCGTCAAACTTGTACAAAGCTCATTGAGACACTTATAAGTACTCATGTTGCATGAAAATTGGTTTAGAGTCCTAGAAACGCGTTGTTAGATGTTTCATAAGTTCGTCAAACAAGTACAAAGTTCATCGAGACACTTATAAGAATTCATGTATAATGAAACTTCGTTTATAGTCCTAGAAACGCGTTGTTAGATGTTTCATAAGTTCGTCAAACTAGTACAACGCTCATTGAGACACATATAAGCACTCATGTTGCATGAAACTTGATTTAGAGTCCTAGAAACGCGTTGTTAGATGTTTCATAAGATCGTCAAACTTGTACAAAGCTCATTGAGACACTTATAAGCACTCATGTTGCATGAAACTTAGTTTAGAGTCCTAGAAACGCGTTGTTAGATGTTTCATAAGTTCGTCAAACTAGTACAAAGCTCATTCAGACACTTATAAGAATTCATGTATCATGAAACTTGGTTTAGAGTCCTAGAACCCGCGTTGTTAGATGTTTCATATATTCGTCAAACTCGTCAAAAGCTCATTGAGACACTTATAAGCACTCATGTTGCGTGAAACTCAGTTTAGAGTCCTAGAAACCGCGTTGTTAGATGTTTCATAAGTTCGTCAAACTTGTACAAAGCTCATTGAGACACTTATAAGCACTCATGTTGCATGAAACTTAGTTTAGAGTCTTAGAAACCGCGTTGTTAGATGTTTCATAAGTTCTTCAAACTAGTACAAAGCTCATTGATACACATATAAGCACTCATGTTGCATGAAACTTGGTTTAGAGTCCTAGAAACGCGTTGTTAGATGTTTCATAAGTTCGTCAAACTAGTACAAAGCTCATTGAGACACTTATAAGCACTCATGTTGCATGAAACTTGGTTTAGAGTCCTAGAAACGCGTTGTTAGATGTTTCATATGTTCGTCAAACAAGTACAAAGCTCATTGAGACACTTATAAGCACTCATGTTGCATGAAACTTGGTTTAGGGTCCTAGAAACTGCGTTGTTAGATGTTTCATAAGTTCGTCAAACTAGTACAAAGCTCATTGAGACACTTATAAGAATTCATGTTGCATGAAACTTAGTTTAGAGTCTTAGAAACCGCGTTGTTAGATGTTTCATAAGTTCTTCAAACTAGTACAAAGCTCATTGAGACACTTATAAGCACTCATGTTGAACGAAACTTGGTTTAGAGTCCTAGAAACGCGTTGTTAGATGTTTCATAAGTTCGTCAAACTTGTACAAAGCTCATTGAGACACTTATAAGCACTCATGTTGTATGAAACTTTGTTTAGAGTCCTAGAACCCGCGTTGTTCGATGTTTCATATATTCGTCAAACTAGTACAAAGATCATTGAGACACTTATAAGCACTCATGTTGCGTGAAACTTAGTTTAGAGTCCTAGAAACGCGTTGTTAGATGTTTCATAAGTTCGTCAAACTTGTACAAAGCTCATTGAGACACTTATAAGCACTCATGTTGAACGAAACTTGGTTTAGAGTCCTAGAAACGCGTTGTTAGATGTTTCATAAGTTCGTCAAACTTGTACAAAGCTCATTTAGACACTTATAAGCACTCATGTTGCATGAAACTTGGTTTAGAGTCCTAGAAACCGCGTTTTTAGATGTTTCATAAGTTCGTCAAACCAGTACAAAGCTCATTGAGACATTTATAAGCACTCATGTTGCATGAAACTTGGTGTAGAGTCCTAGAAACGTGTTGTTAGCTGTTTCATAAGTTCGTCAAACTTGTACAAAGCTCATTGAGACACTTATAAGCACTCATGTTTCATGAAACTTGGTTTAGGGTCCTAGAAACTGCGTTGTTAGATGTTTCATAAGTTCGTCAAACTTGTACAAAGCTCATTGAGACACTTATAAGCACTCATGTTGCATGAAACTTGGTTTAGAGTCCTAGAAACGCTTTGTTAGATGTTTCATAAGTTCGTCAAACTTGTACAAAGCTCATTGAGACGCTTATGCACTCATGTTGCATGAAACTTTGTTTAGAGTCCTAGAAATGCGTTGTTAGATGTTTCATAAGTTTGTCAAACTTGTACAAAGCTCATTGAGACACTTATAAGCACTCATGTTGCATGAAACTTGGTTTAGAGTCCTAGAAACCGTGTTGTTAGATGTTTCATAAGTTCGTCAAACTAGTACAAAGCTCATTGAAACACTTATTGTAAACGAGACTAAGGCATTGCCCGGACGAGTTCCGTCCATCAAGGCAAAGCCGAAGTCAAAACTCAAGTTCGGCTAAGGCAAAACCGAAGTCGAGTTCGGCTAAGGCAAAACCGAAGCCACAAGATTGTCGAAGTCACAAGTGTAAAAGAGACCAAGGCATCGTCCGGACAAGTCTTGTCCATCAAGACGATGACCTAGCATGTGACGAAGGCCGAAGTCACAAGTTGTCGAAGTCACTAGATTTCTTAGTTACCGTTGCAAAGGGAAACACAAGAAGACCGTTGCCAAGAGAGCCGTTGGGCAGAGTCACATGTGCGCCTTAAGGGCGCGGTATCCAACTCGTCCTGACTTGTCACGGGTTGCCTTAAGGAAGGCGCGGCTACACAAAGGATAGCGACGTGTGGCGCGGCTAACCGAGCAAGACTAGGACGTTTTTAGCATATTCCTTTATGCTATTTTAGGATCCTTTGTTGTTGTCTATTTATATCTTACCCTTTGTAAACAAACCGGTTAATACTTTCGAATCTAATGAAACCGAATCTTGTTACTTTCTCTCTATTCTCTCTCTCTTGTTCTTGGTGTTCTTGTTAAGAACTCAAGAACTTCATTCTCTAATCTCTCCTAATCTCTCAAATTCTAACATGGTAACAGAGCAACCTTGCTCTGGAACCTAAATCTCGCTTCCGCTACCATTCATCCTCGTTGCTCGGTGTTTTGTTTACCGGGCATCCTCGTTGCTCGGTGATTTCAACATCCGGTAAACAAAATTATCGGGCTTCTCCGGCGCCCGATAACAAAACTCTCGGTGCTCGTTTACTCTCGGTTAACCTCGGTTTTCGTGCACACTCAACAAAACTCGAAACTGTCGGTTCTAAAGCCTAGATCTATCCGAGACGAGTTGTTTCCCGGTGTTCGGCTAGCCTTAGTTTCCGTGCCACTCAACATTCAATCTTTCTCGGTGCTCGGCTAGACTCATCCGAGACATCCCCTTCAAACCAAGCGGTAAACCATGGAAGACAAAGAATCCAAGAAGACTCCTTGTCCGGTCACCTTGAAAGGTATTAACTACCTCCTATGGGCAAGAACCATGAAGATTGCTCTTTGTGGCCGCGGCTATTGGAACCACATCCTCACTCGGCAAGATGCTCCTATTGAGTTTAACAATGAACTCACAAGTGACGATGAAAAATGGTTCCAACTAGACCAAAAGGTTCTTGGAATCATCCAAGGATCCCTTGAGCCGTCTATCTTGGAAGCCTATTACTATTGTGAGAATGCCAAGGAGTTATGGGACACTCTCAAAACCGTCTATGGCAACACATCTAACCTAAGTCGGGTCTATGAAGTCAAGAAGGCTATCAATGATCTTAACCAAGAAGACACCGAGTTCACTAAGCACTTCGGAAAGTTTAGGTCCCTATGGGCCGAACTGGAGATGCTTCGTCCAAGAACTATCGACCCAAAAGTGCTAAATGAACGAAGAGAACAAGACAAGGTCTTCGGTTTGCTCTTAACACTCAACGACAACTATAAGGAGATTACCAAACATCTTCTCCGAGCCGATACCCTACCAAACCTTGAAGAGGTGTGTGCTCAACTTCAAAGGGAACAAGGCTCCATTGAGCTCTTTGAGGGCAAGAAGGAGCTAGTAACCGCAAACAAGGTGGCATTCAAACCATCCTCCAAGACGTATGAGGAAAGGAGAGCCTTGACATGTGAGCATTGCAAGAAGAAAGGCCACAACAAGGAGAAGTGTTGGATTTTGTATCCTAATCTCAAGCCGGCCAAGTTTAAGGACGCCAAGGCTCACTTCTCCAACGATGACACCATGAGCAGTCCAAGCACAAGCGGGTCAAACCGGGGCAACAAGGAAGAGGAGAGTTTGGCCATGGTTCCTTTCAAGGACGACTTTGTGAGGAGATCTGATCTTGATGCCCTTCTCAAAGCCCTAAAAGGCTCCGGTATTGGTAAAACCTCCTTTTACTCCCTTAGTGCTAACATCCTTGATAAAGAGTTTAGTAAACCTATTGTTATTGACTCCGGTGCTTCTCATCATATGAATAGCAACCTTAATTTGATTAGTAACATAGAACCGGCTCTAGAAAATGTTATTAATGCAAATGGGAGTAAGATACCTATAGAAGGATTAGGAAACCTTAAGTTATTTGATAAAGAATCTAAGGCTCTTTACATGCCTAGTTTCACATCTAATCTTTTATCCGTTAAACAAATAGCTTGTGATTTAAATTGCAATGTTATCTTCGGTCCTAATGATGTGATTTTTCAGGATATTGAGAGTAAAAGGATTGTGGGAAAAGGGATCACAAGAGGCGATCTCTATTTCCTAGAGAAGGACTCCTTTAGTACTTTTAATGCTTTGTTTTGTCATGCTTTTAAAACGGTTTTATCCGAAGTAAACAATGTTATTTGGCATTATAGACTTGGCCATCCTCATTTAAATGCTTTAAAAACCATTTTGCCTAATGTTAAGTTTAATCATGAAACTTGTGAAGCATGCATCTTAGGTAAACATTGCCTAACCGTTTTTCAAAAATCAAACATGACTTATAAACCTTTTGAACTTGTGCATACGGATGTGTGGTCATCACCTTGTAAATCTAGGGATAATCATTCTTATTTTTTCACATTCATAGATGAAAGCTCTAAATACACTTGGGTTACACTTTTACAAACAAAAGATAGAGTATTAGAGGCTTTTCAAAATTTTCAAAACTATGTGACTAACCATTATAATGTCAAGATTAAGACTTTTAGGTCCGATAATGGTGGAGAGTACACAAGTAGAGCCTTTAAAGAACACATAGCCAAGCATGGCATCCTCCATCAAACCACATGCCCATATACACCACAACAAAATGGGGTAGCCGAACGGAAGAACCGGCACTTGATGGAAGTGACGTGGTCCATGATGTTCCACATGAACATACCGAAGAGGTTTTGGTCCTATGGGGTTCTCACGGCATGCTATCTTTTCAACCGAACACCAACACAAGTCTTGAAGAATGAATCTCCATTCAAGGTATTGAATAAGACTAATCCTTTTATTAACGATCTAAGAGTGTTCGGTTGTGTGTGTTATGTGTTTGTACCTAGTGAGCAAAGGAACAAGCTAGAAGCTAAAAGCACCAAGGCTATGTTCATCGGCTACTCAAACACACAAAAGGGGTACAAATGCTATGTACCCGAAACAAGAAGGGTATTAGTATCAAGGGAGGTCAAGTTTCTAGAAGGACAAACCTACTACAAGGAAAACAATTGGGAAAGTGTGAAGGACTTACCCGAAGTTGTTACGGATAGAGCTACAAGCCTTAGAAACTTGATGAGTGATATGAGCAGGGAGCCGGAACCGGATGCCCGAGCAAAACCGGAGCCCGAGCATCGAGCAAAACCGGAGCCCGAGCATCGAGCAAAACCGGAGCCCGAGCATCGAGCAAAACCGGAGCCCGATGCCCGATCACCGAGCAACGGGAAAATTGAAGGCGGCATTATCACAAGGTCACGAGCTAAGGAATTAGCTAAGGATGCGCATACGATGATGCTAAAGGAGGAACCAAGAAGAGAAGCAACCGAGAGCTTCTACAACATCCATCACCACGTATAAGTACGAAGACCAAGCTATGAGAGCTAAGCGGCTAAGTGTCTCGCTTGGTACTCTTTCCACGGGTTTTAACGAGGCCAAGAAGAACACTACGTCGGCCACTTAGCAATCATAGCTTGAAGAGTGTAAGAGACGAGGCACTTTAAACTACTCGTTGTTTTATCATGTTTGTTTTTAAACGCCGTGTTGTTTTGGCGGATTTCCTTTTTGGTTGAAGTTGCGTGGTTTCCTTTTTGCCGTGTGATTTCCTTTTTGCGGAGTGGTTTCCTTTTTGCTTATACGGGGAACCCTACGCGTTTTTGTAACACCTCTATAAAGAGGAAGCGCCGCACACTTTGTGAAGGCAGCAAACTTTTTATACACAAAACTTTTACAAAGGTTTCGCTCTAGGTCTAGTGTTGTTCTAGGTCCGATCTCCTCCAAGTTGTTCGCGGCCTAGGAGATCTTCACGTACTTAGCTCGTTCCCCATCACTTGCTAAGTAACCACCATCCGCATACACGCTTCCACCATCCGCTATTCCTCTTGTTCCGTGAGCAATACCTCCACTCCGCCGATTCATCACACCATACCGTTCCGCTTGTTGCTCAGCCACGTCCAGAGAGTATCCTTGAGGAGGGAGAGCGTATCATCTGGTATCAGAGCCATCCTCTGTACTAAAAGGCTGAGTTATCTCTAAAACTATCATCGCATTATTCTCGTTTGGATTAGATCTAGTAGCGCTTTTTAGGATTGATAGATTCATCGGATATTTGTGTTGTTATTTGCGGTGTGAATTTGTCTGAGTTAAATCTGCTTGAATGTCGTTTGAAAACTTATTTGATTTAGTTGAAACTTGATAAGATCGCATCTAGAGCCTCACCTTTACTTCCGCTTGCTTAAAATCTCGTGTGTAGTCTTGAAAGTTCGTCGCTGTTTTGCTTGAACAAGCTTTGTCTAAGCGGCGACAAGCTCGACAAGGCGAAAACCCTTTTCAAATTTCCTTTTTGTTTTGAATTGCCGATTTCCTTTTCCAAAAACGCGCGTTTCATTAAAACCACCGATTTCCTTTTTGTTAAAACATCCAACCGGATTTCCTTTTTTTCCTTGCTTGCCTATCACGCGTTGTCTTCTTGTGTTGTGAAGTTGTTTGCTTACGTTATCTGTGAACTACTTACTGCGAGTTGCGTTTCCGTGCAACATGTACCATGGCTCTATCCCCGGAGGCGCTAGACGACTTGAAGAAGCTCATCGCCACGCAAGTAGCCGCAGCAATGTCTTCAATCCTGCCTCAGCAAATCTCTCAACAACTCGCCTTGGAACGAGAGAAGCAAACCAGGGAAGCCACAAAGGGAACCTCGGATTCTTAAGGTGGTTCCACGCCAACCCCGTCCGACGCCCTGCGGATTTGCAACGGCAAAGGCGTTGCCGGGACGTCTAGATTCCAGGCCATCCGCAATCTCCGTCCAACCAACGCAGAGAAGGAGCAGAGGGTACCACGCCAACGGGCACACACCGAGCTGAGTGATCCAGAGGACAGAGCTCCCAGGCGTAGGCCACACGCTGCTCCACGACTACCCACACAAACCATAGCCGGACAACGCGTATACATCGGCTCTAGCGACGAGTACTATGGCGTCAACGTCTCGGACCGTAGCCGGCGTAGCCGAGAGACGTGAGAGGCGAGACGGGGACGACCCAAGAGACTCGGAGAGCCAACAACTGAAGCATATCAAGGCCAAGTTCCCAGCCTTCCTCGGCAAGAATGACCCGGAGGCCTACCTTGACGGGAACGGAAGATGGAGTAGCTTCTTGTGCCACGATACCTACGCCTCCAACAAGGTAAAGATAGCGGTCTCCGAATTCAGTGAGTATGCACTCCTGTGGTGGGATCAGCTTTACACTAACCGGAACCGCCATAATGAGCTACCCATCACCACATGGCACCAACTTACTACCCACTTGAGAAAAAGGTTTGTGCCGAGTCATTACCACAAGGAAGTGCTCAACAAGCTAAGAAAACTCACCCAAGGGTCCACCACAGTCCGAGACTACTTTCAAGAGATGGAAACTCTCCTTATCCGAGCCGGTCTAGAGGAAGATGAGGAAGTGACCATGGCACGGTTCATTGGTGGACTCAGCCGAGACATTCAGGACAAAGTGGAGCTCCAGACCTATGTTGACCTTGAGGAACTTGTGCACAAGGTCGAACTAGTGGAGACCCAGAACAAGAGAAGATACGCTAAACCTAGCTTCTCCTCCACGCCAAGCAAACCCAAGGATTTTACACCTTCTCGGCCATCTTTCTCCAAGGACATCAAGCCTACCTCCACGGTTAAGGAAGAGGTCAAGCATGATCCTAAGGGAAGAAGCAACGCCTCCTCCAACAACGTTAGGTGCTTTAGATGCCAAGGGATGGGTCACTACTCCAGAGACTGCCCCAACAAGAAGGTGTTCCTTACGCTTGACAACGGAGAGATAGTACCCTAGGAAGCTGATTCTGAGCTAGAGGAAGAAGGGGAGGAAGAAGAGACAGCCGCTATTGGCGAGATGCTAGTTGCTAGGAGGACCTTGAGTGTTCAGAACCAGCCGGCTGAATTGGTGCAAAGGGATCACCTCTTTCACACCCGATGCCTCATCAAAGGAAAGGTATGTAGCTTGATCATCGACGGTGGTAGTTGTACCAATGCTGCCAATGAACTCATGGTTAAGAAGCTTAGCCTAGAGACCCTTCCCCACCACAGGCCGTATAAACTCCAATGGCTGAATGAGAGTGGCGCGTTAACCGTGACACATCAGGTCAAGATTTCTTTCTCCATAGGGAAATATGATGATGAAGTGCTATGTGATGTCATACCCATGGGATCAAGCAACGTGTTACTTGGAAGGCCTTGGCAATCCGACCGCCGTGTGCTACATGATGGTTACACCAACAAGCATTCGTTTGAATTCAAAGGCCGGAAGATCACATTAGCGCCTCTCACACCAAGCGAAGTATACCAAGATCAGCTCTACCTCAAGCTCAAGGAGGACACGGAGAAAGAACCGGTTATAAGCAGCAACCTCCACATCAACCATAGTGAAGTGTCTAGACTCCTAAATTCTGATTATCCTATGCTAATGCTTGTTTATAAAGAGACTCTTGTTAGCACTAACCCTACACAGGATTTGCCTAGTGGAATGTCTAAGATTTTGCAGGATTACAGTGACGTCTTCCCCAAGGAGATTCCACCAGGTCTACCTCCCATTCGCGGCATAGAGCACCAGATTGACCTAGTCCCTGGCTCAGCCCTTCCCAACCGGCCCGCCTACAGAACCAACCCGGTGGAGACCAAAGAACTTCAGAGACAAGTTGAGGAGCTGATGAGCAAAGGGCACATCCGAGAGAGCATGAGTCCCTGTGCCGTACCGGTGCTGCTAGTGCCAAAGAAGGATGGATCTTGGCGCATGTGTGTTGATTGCCGAGCCATCAACAACATCACGGTGAAGTATCGCCACCCTATTCCTAGATTAGATGATATGTTAGATGAATTGTGTGGTTCTAACGTGTTCTCTAAGATTGATCTTAAGAGTGATTACCATCAGATTAGGATGAAAGAGGGTGACGAGTGGAAAACGACCTTCAAGACCAAACAAGGGTTGTATGAGTGGCTTGTGATGCCGTTTGGCCTTACCAATGCGCCTAGTACTTTTATGCGACTAATGAATCATGTCTTGAGATCTTTTATAGGTGTCTTTGTGGTGGTATACTTTGATGACATCCTGATCTTTAGCAAGAGCCTAGACGAGCATCTTGATCATATACAAGCTGTCCTTGACGTGCTAAGAAGGGAGAGTCTTTTTGCGAACTTAGACAAGTGTACTTTTTGCACTAACCAGATTGTGTTCTTAGGTTTTGTTGTGAGTACAGAAGGAGTTAAGGTAGATGAGGAGAAGATCAAGGCGGTCAAAGAGTGGCCAAGACCAACCACCGTAGGAGAAGTCAGGAGCTTCCATGGACTAGCCGGCTTCTATCGGCGGTTTGTTAAAGACTTCAGCACACTTGCAGCACCACTAACCGAGATCATCAAGAAGGATGTAGGCTTCAAGTGGGGAGACGCCCAAGACCAGGCTTTCCAAAGTCTTAAAGAGAAGCTTATCAATGCCACTTTACTCATGCTTCCTGATTTTCTCAAGACGTTTGAAATTGAATGCGATGCTTCTGGTGTAGGTATTGGAGCGGTTCTCATGCAGGACAAGAAACTGATAGCCACGCTGAATTACCCTACCTATGACAAGGAGTTGTACGCACTGGTGAGGGCACTACAGACCTGGCAACACTACCTCTGGCCCAAGGAGTTTGTAATCCACACCGACCACGATTCTCTCAAACACCTCAAAGGCCAACAGAAACTCAATAAGAGGCACGGCCGCTGGATTGAGTTCATTGAGACGTTCCCCTACGTAATCAAATATAAGAAAGGTAAGGACAATGTCGTAGCCGACGCATTGTCTAGGAGGTACACCCTAATCTCTGAGTTACATTCTAGACTTATTGGTTTTGAAACGCTAAAGGACTTGTATGAATCAGATTCAGAGTTTGGTGAGAAATACTTAAAATGTGCTAAGTTTGCGTATGAGAACTTCTTTAGACAGGATGGATACCTATTTTGCCATAACAAGCTGTGCATACCTAGCGGATCGATCCGAGAACTGTTAGTAAGAGAAGCCCATGGAGGAGGATTGGTCGGGCACTTTCGGGTAGCCAAGACCTTAGCCAGCCTCCAAGCCTACTTCTATTGGGCCCAAATGCGAAGAGACGTGGAGAGGATTTGCGCTAGATGCATTACATGTAAGTTGGCTAAGAGTAAGGTGCAACCGCACGGCTTGTACACCCCCTTACCTATTCCGTCTCATCCTTGGACACATATTTCAATGGATGTTTTCGTTGGTTTACCTCGAACCAGAAATGGTAGAGATTCTATTTTTGTTGTGGTGGACAGGTTCAGCAAAATGGCCCATTTCATCGCTTGCCACAAGACGGATGATGTCGTAGGTGTAGCTAACTTGTTTTTCAGGGAGGTGGTCAGGCTACATGGGATGCCCCAAGTCATTGTGTCTGACCGTGACACCAAGTTCCTGAGCCATTTTTGGCGCACCCTATGGGCAAAGCTCGGAACCAAGCTGTCTTTCTCTATTACTTGTCACCCACAAACGGACGGTCAAACCGAGGTGGTAAACAGGTCGTTGTCCACACTTCTGAGGACATTAGTGAAGAGCAACATCAAGTCATGGGAAGAGTGTCTACCCCATGTTGAGTTCGCTTATAACCACGCTAAGCATTCTTCTACTCTCTACTCTCCTTTTGAACTAGTATACGGTTTTAATACCATGTCCCCGTTAGATCTAATCGCATTGCCTTTGAGTGAAATGTCTAGTGTTGATGGCGAGAAAAAGGCTGAACAGGTTAGGAAAATGCACGAGAAGGCCAAGAGAAACATCGAGAAGAGAACCGAGCAATACGCCAAACATGCCAACAAAGGCCGCAAAGAAATGGTGTTCAAAGAAGGCGACTTGGTGTGGATCCATTTGAGGAAGGAGCGGTTTCCAGCAGAGAGGAAGTCCAAGCTCATGCCTCGGGTAGACGAGCCCTTCAAAGTAACCCGGCGGATCAACGACAACGCCTACAAGATAGACCTCCAAGGTAAGTATATGATATCGGATTCCTTCAACGTTTCTGACTTGTCTCCTTATGTTGATGATGCAGATTTGAGGACAAATCCTTTTCAAGAGGGAGGGGATGATATGAGCAGGGAGCCGGAACCGGATGCCCGAGCAAAACCGGAGCCCGAGCATCGAGCAAAACCGGAGCCCGAGTATCGAGCAAAACCGGAGCCCGAGAATCGAGCAAAACCGGAGCCCGATGCCCGATCACCGAGCAACGGGAAAATTGAAGGCGACATTATCACAAGGTCACGAGCTAAGGAATTAGCTAAGGATACGCATACGATGATGCTAAAGGAGGAACCAAGAAGAGAAGGAACCGAGAGCTTCTACAACATCCATCACCACGTCTAAGTACGAAGACCAAGGTATGAGAGCTAAGCGGCTAAGTGTCTCGCTTGGTACTCTTTCCCATTGGGTTTTAACGAGGCCAAGAAGAACACTACGTCGGCCACTTAGCAATCATAGCTTGAAGAGTGTAAGAGACGAGGCACTTTAAACTACTCGTTGTTTTATCATGTTTGTTTTTAAACGTCGTGTTGTTTTGGCGGATTTCCTTTTTGGTTGAAGTTGCGCGGTTTCCTTTTTGCCGTGTGATTTCCTTTTTGCCGAGTGGGTTCCTTTTTGCTTATACGCGGAACCCTACGCGTTTTTGTAACACATCTATAAAGAGGAAGCACCGCACACTTTGTGAAGGCAGCAAACTTTTTATACACAAAACTTTTACAAAGGTTTCGCTCTTGGTCTAGTGTTGTTCTAGGTCCGATCTCCTCCAAGCTGTTCGCTGCCTAGGAGATCTTCACGTACTTAGCTCGTTCCCCATCACTTGCTAAGTAACCACCATCCGCATACACGCTTCCACCATCCGCTATTCCTCTTGTTCCGTGAGCAATACCTCCACTCCGCCGATTCATCACACCATACCGTTCCGCTTGTTGCTCAACCACGTCCAGAGAGTATCCTTGAGGAGGGAGAGCGTATCAATGAGGAATCTTGGTATGGAGATTGACGAAGATACAAGAAATGAGGAACCAACTCAAGAGACCCACCTTGATCATGAGGGGGAGAACAATGAGCAAGCCGGTACTCAAGAACCAACTAGTCAAGAACCAACTACGTCCGGGGGAGAGTCAAATGGTCAAGAAGAACCTCAAGCCTCAACCGAGACTAATGCTCAACAACAAAGTGATCAAGAAGTTCATGACCAAGGTGTTTCCCAAGAAGAAGAGCCGCTGGTTCTAAGAAGGAGCACTAGAGTCAAGAGGCCTCCATCCAATTGGGTCAACACAAGGGTGTACTTCAACAACAAGGCCGAGGCACATCCTACTCAAGACGTGTGTTCTCTTGCAAGCTTTCCAAAGGAACATAAAGCCTTTACCACCTCCATGGATCAACAAGTTATTCCAAGGACTTATGAAGAGGCAATGAAGGAGGAAGTTTGGGTTAAAGCGGTGGAAGCTGAGAACAAGGCCATGGAAGATAATGAAACCTTCTATGAAACTAACCTACCAAAAGGGAAGAAGGCCGTGAGCTCAAGGTTTGTCTTCACCATCAAATATCTAAGCAATGGAGAGATAGAGAGACACAAGGCAAGATTGGTAGAAAGAGGCTTTACTCAAACGTATGGAGAGGACTACCTAGACACATTTGCCCCGGTTGCAAAACTCCACACGGTTCGGGTAATCCTATCACTTGCCACTAACCTATCATGGATGTGAAGAATGCCTTCCTACAAGGAGAGCTTGAAGAAGAAGTCTACATGACTCCACCACCCGGCCTAGAAATCACTCCCGGGAAAGTCCTACGGTTAAGGAAAGCCATCTACGGTCTCAAGCAATCACCAAGAGCTTGGTATCACAAGCTTAGCTCAACATTGATGGCAAAAGGATTCAAGAGATAACAAGCCGAGCATACTCTCTTTACCCTACAAAACCAAGAAGGTATAGTAGTGGTACTAGTGTATGTAAACGACATCATCATCTCCGGAAACAACAAGGGACGTATTCAAGAAACCAGATCTTTCCTCAAATCTAAATTTGACATTAAGGACCTCGGAACTGTTAAGTACTTCCTTGGGATTGAAGTGTGTAGATCTAAAGAAGGTCTATTTCTTTCCCAAAGGAAGTACACCCATGATCTTTTGAGTGTTGTCAATATGATAGGTACAAAGGTGGCTAAGACTCCTCTTGAAGACGGCTACAAGACCATTCAAGAAGGAAGTGAGGATGATCAACCGTACCGAGACCCAATGCTCTATAGACGGCTAGTGGGTAAACTCATCTACTTGACGATCACTAGACCGGACATATGCTTTGCCGTGAACCAAGTCTCTCAACACATGCAAAAGCCGAAGCAACACCATTGGAACATGATCATGAGGATCTTGGGATACCTTAAAGGAACCTCAAGTTTGGGTATTTGGATGAGTTGCAACAAGAACACGGAGGTCATTGGGTATTGTGACGCGGATTACGCCGGGGACCTAGAGAGTAGACGATCAACCACCGGCTATTGCACTTTCATTGGTGGCAACCTTGTCACATGGAAGACAAAGAAGCAAAAGATAGTGTCTTGCTCAACCGCCGAAGCCGAGTATAGAGCCATGAGGAAGTTGACTCAAGAACTCATGTGGCTAAAGAACTTGCTAGGGGATTGGGTCTCAAGATTGAAGCACCGATGACCATGCATTGTGATAACCAAGCGGCCATCCACATAGCAACAAACTTGGTCTTCCATGAGAGGACTAAACACATAGAGGTGGATTGTCACAAGGTTAGAGAGAAAATGGTCAAGGGCACTATCCTACCGTGCTACACGAAGAGTCAAGATCAACTCGCGGACATCTTCACCAAGTCCGCAAGCTTAAAAGTATGTGAGTCCATTCTACCAAGACTTGGACTTATCCGGGCTCTCAACGCCTAAGTCCCTAACCGTATGGTCTTGTACTCTTTTCCCTTAAGTGAGTTTTATCCCAAGTGGTTTTCTCACCAAGGTTTTTAACGAGACAAGGTCATACGGGTTCCAAGCTTAGCCATTCCACTAGGCTAAGCTTGCGGGGGAGTGTAAACAAGACTAAGGCATTGCCCGGACGAGTTCCGTCCATCAAGGCAAAGCCGAAGTCAAAACTCAAGTTCGGCTAAGGCAAAACCGAAGCCGAGTTCGGCTAAGGCAAAACCGAAGCCACAAGATTGTCGAAGTCACAAGTGTAAAAGAGACCAAGTCATCGTCCGGACAAGTCTTGTCCATCAAGACGATGACCTAGCATGTGACGAAGGCCGAAGTCACAAGCTGCCGAAGTCACTAGCTTTCTTAGTTACCGTTGCAAAGGGAAACACAAGAAGACCGTTGCCAAGAGAGCCGTTGGGCAGAGTCACATGTGCGCCTTAAGGGCGCGGTATCCAACTCGTCCTGACTTGTCACGGGTTGCCTTAAGGAAGGCGCGGCTACACAAGGGATAGCGACGTGTGGCACGGCTAACCGAGCAAGACTAGGACGTTTTTAGCATATTCCTTTATGCTATTTTTGAATCCTTTGTTGTTGTCTATTTATATCTTACCCTTTGTAAACAAACCGGTTAATACTTTCGAATCTAATGAAACCGAATCTTGTTACTTTCTCTCTATTCTCTCTCTCTTGTTCTTGGTGTTCTTGTTAAGAACTCAAGAACTTCATTCTCTAATCTCTCCTAATCTCTCAAATTCTAACACTTATAAGCACTCATGTTGTATGAAACTTGGTTTAGAGTCCTAGAAAAGCGTTGTTAGATGTTTCATAAGTTCGTCAAACTTGTACAAAGATCATTGAGACACTTATAAGCACTCATGTTGTATTAAACTTGGTTTAGAGTCCTAGAAACGCATTGTTAAATGTTTCATAAGTTCGTCAAACTAGTACAAAGCTCATGGAGGCACTTATAAGCACTCATGTTGAACGAAACTTGGTTTAGAGCCCTAGAAACGCGTTGTTAGATGTTTCATAAGTTCGTCAAACTTGTACAAAGCTCATTTAGACACTTATAAGCATTCATGTTGCATGAAACTTGGTTTAGAGTCCTAGAAACGCGTTGTTAGATGTTTCATAAATTTGTCAAACTTGTACAAAGATCATCGAGACACTTATAAGCACTCATGTGGAATGAAACTTGGTTTAGAGTCCTAGAAACGTGTTGTTCGATATTTTATAAGTTTGTCAAACTAGTACAAAGCTCATTGAGACACTTATAAGCACTCATGTTGCATGAAACTTGGTTTAGAGTCCTAGAAACGAGTTGTTAGATGTTTCATAAGTTCGTCAAACTAGTACAAAGCTCATTGAGACACTTATAAGCACTCATGTTGAATGAAACTTGGTTTAGAGTCCTAGAAACGCGTTGTTAGATGTTTCATAAGTTCATCAAACTTGTACAAAGCTCATTGAGACACTTATAAACACTCATGTTGCATGAAACTTAGTTTAGAGTCCTAGAAACACGTTGTTAGATGTTTCATAAGTTCGTAAAACTAGTAAAAAGCTCATTGAGACATTTATAAGCACTCATGTTGCATGAAACTTGGTTTAGAGTCCTAGAAACGCGTTGTTAGACGTTTCATAAGTTCGTCAAACTTGTACAAAGCTCATTGAGAATCTTATAAGCACTCATGTTTCATGAAACTTGGTTTAGAGTCCTAGAAACCGCGTTGTTAGATGTTTCATAAGTTCGTCAAACTTGTACAAAGCTCATTGAGACACTTATAAGCACTCGTGTTGCATGAAACTTCGTTTAGAATCTTAGAAACCGCGTTTTTAGATGTTTCATAAGTTCGTTAAACTAGTACAACGCTCATTGAGACACATATAAGCACTCATGTTGCATGAAACTTGGTTTAGAGTCCTAGAAACCGCGTTGTTAGATGTTTCATAAGTTCGTCAAACTAGTACAAAGCTCATTGAGACACTTATAAGCACTCATGTTGCATGAAACTTTGTTTAGAGTCCTAGAAAGGCGTTGTTAGATGTTTCATAAGTTCACCAAACAAGTACAAAGCTCATTGAGACACTTATAAGCACTCATGTTGCATGAAACTTGGTTTAGAGTCCTAGAAACTGCTTTGTTAGATGTTTCATAATTTCGTCAAACTAGTACAAAGCTCATTGAGACACATATAAGCACTCATGTTGCATGAATCTTGGTTTAGAGTCCTAGAAACTGCGTTGTTAGTTGTTTCATATGTTCGTCAAACTTTTACAAAGCTCATTGAGACACTTATAAGCACTCATGTTGCATGAAACTTGGTTTAGAGTCCTAGAAACGCGTTGTTAGACGTTTCATAAGTTCGTTAAACTAGTACAAAGCTCATTGAGACACTTATAAGCATTCATGTTGTATGAAACTTGGTTTAGAGTCCTAGAACCCGCGTTGTTAGATGTTTCATATGTTCGTCAAACTAGTCAAAATCTCATTGAGACACTTATAAGCACTCATGTTGCATGAAACTTAGTCTAGAGTCCTAGAAACCGCGTTGTTAGATGTTTCATAAGTTCGTTAAACTAGTACAAAGCTCATTGAGACACTTATAAGCACTCATGTTGCATGAAACTTGGTTTAGAGTCCTAGAAACGCATTGTTAGATGTTTCATAAGTTCGTCAAACTTGTACAAAGGTCATTGAGACAATTATAAGCACTCATGTTGCATGAAACTTGGTTTAGAGTCCTAGAAACGCGTTGTTCGATGTTTCATAAGTTCGTCAAACAAGTACAAAGCTCATTGAGACACTTATAAGCACTCATGTTGCATGAAACTTGGTTTAGAGTCCTAGAAGCACGTTGTTAGATGTTTCATAAGTTCGTAAAACTTGTACAAAGCTCATTGATATACTTATAAGCACGCATGTGGAATGAAACTTGGTTTAGAGTCCTAGAAACGCGTTGTTAGATGTTTCATAAGTTTGTCAAACTAGTACAAAGCTCATTGAAACACATATAAGCACTGATGTTGCATGAAATTTGGTTTAGGGTCCTAGAAACGCGTTGTTCGATGTTTCATAAGTTCGTCAAACTAGTACAAAGCTCATTGAGACACTTATAAGCACTCATGTAGCATGAAACTTGGTTTAGGGTCCTAGAAACTGCGTTGTTAGATGTTTCATAAGTTCGTCAAACTAGTACGAAGCTCATTGAGACGCTTATAAGCACTCATGTTGCATGAAACTTGGTTTAGAGTCTTAGAAACGCTTTGTTAGATGTTTCATATGTTCGTCAAACTTGTACAAAGCTCATTGAGACGCTTATAAGCACTCATGTTGCATGATACTTTGTTTAGAGTCCTAGAAATGCGTTGTTAGATGTTTCATAAGTTTGTCAAACTTGTACAAAGCTCCTTGAGACAATTATAAGCACTCATTTTGCATGAAACTTGGTTTAGAGTCCTAGAAACCGCGTTGTTAGATGTTTCATAAGTTCGTTCAACTAGTACAACTCTCATTGTGACACATATAAGCACTCATGTTGCATGAAACTTGGTTTAGAATCCTAGAATCGCGTTGTTAGATGTTTCATAAGTTCGTCAAACTTGTACAAAGCTCATTGAGACAATTATAAGCATTCATGTTGCATGAAACTTGGTTTAGAGTCTTAGAAACCGCGTTGTTAGATGTTTCATAAGTTCGTCAAACTAGTACAAAGCTCATTGAGACACTTATAAGCACTCATGTTGCATGAAACTTGGTTTAGAGTCCAAGAAACCGCGTTGTTAGATGTTTCATAAGTTCGTCAAACTTGTACAAAGCTCATTGAGACACTTATAAGCACTCATGTTGCATCAAACTTGGTTTAGAGTCTTAGAAACCGCGTTGTTAGATGTTTCATAAGTTCTTCAAACTAGTACAAAGCTCATTGAGACACATATAAGCACTCATGTTGCATGAAACTTGGTTTAGAGTCCTAGAAACGCGTTGTTAGATGTTTCATAAGTTCGTCAAACTAGTACAAAGCTCATTGAGACACTTATAAGCACTCATGTTGCATGAAATTTGGTTTAGAGTCCTAGAAACGCGTTGTTAGATGTTTCATAAGTTCGTCAAACAAGTACAAAGCTCATTGAGACACTTATAAGCACTCATGTTGCATGAAACGTGGTTTAAATTCCTAGAAACGCGTTGTTAGATGTTTCATATATTCGTAAAACTTGTACAAAGCTCACTGAGACACTTATAAGCACTCATGTGGAATGAAACTTGGTTTAGAGTCCTAGAAACGCGTTGTTAGATGTTTCATTAGTTTCTCAAACTAGTACAAAGCTCATTGAGACACTTATAAGCATTCATGTTGCATGAAACTTGGTTTAGAGTCCTAGAAACGCGTTGTTCGATGTTTCATAAGTTCGTCAAACTAGTACAAATCTCATTGATACACTTATAAGCACTCATGTTGCATGAAACTTGGTTTAGAGTCCTAGAAACTGCGTTGTTAGATGTTTCATAATTTCGTCAAACTAGTACAAAGCTCATTGAGACGCATATAAGCACTCATGTTGCATGAAACTTGGTCTAGAGTCCTAGAAACCGCGTTGTTAGTTGTTTCATATGTTCGTCAAACTTGTACAAAGCTCATTGAGACACTTATAAGCACTCATGTTGCATGAAACTTGGTTTAGAGTCTTAGAACCCGCGTTGTTAGATGTTTCATAAGTTCGACAAACTAGTACAAATCTCATTGAGACACTTATAAGCACTCATGTTGCATGAAACTTGGTTTAGAGTCCTCGAAACCGCGTTGTTAGATGTTTCATAAGTTCATCAAACTTGTACAAAGCTCATTGAGACACTTATAAGCACTCATGTTGCATGAATCTTGGTTTAGAGTCCTAAAAACCGCGTTGTTAGATGTTTCATAAGTTTTTCAAACTTGTACAAAGCTCATTGAGACACTTATAAGCACTCATGTTGCATGAAACTTGGTTTAGAGTCTTAGAAATTGCGTTGTTAGATGTTTCATAAGTTCGTCAAACCAGTACAAAGCTCATTGAGACATTTATAAGCACTCATGTTGCATGAAACCTGGTGTAGAGTCTTAGAAACGCGTTGTTAGATGTTTCATAAGTTCGTCAAACTTGTACAAAGCTCATTGAGACACTTATAAGCACTCATGTTGCATGAAACTTGGTTTAGAGTCCTAGAAACGCGTTGTTAGATGTTTCATAAGTTCGTCAAACAAGTACAAAGTTCATCGAGACACTTATAGGAATTCATGTATCATGAAACTTGGTTTAGAGTCCTAGAAACGTTTTGTTAGATGTTTCATAAATTTGTCAAACTTGTACAAAGCTCATCGAGACACTTATAAGCACTCATGTGGAATGAAACTTGGTTTAGAGTCCTAGAAACGTGTTGTTCGATGTTTCATAAGTTTGTAAAACTAGTACAAAGCTCATTGAGACACTTATAAGCACTCATGTTGCATGAAACTTGGTTTAGAGTCCAAGAAACGAGTTGTTAGATGTTTCATAAGTTCGTCAAACTAGTACAAAGCTCATTGAGACACTTATAAACACTCATGTTGCATGAAACTTAGTTTAGAGTCCTAGAAACGCGTTGTTAGATGTTTCATAAGTTCGTCAAACTAGTAAAAAGCTCATTGAGACACTTATAAGCACTCATGTTGCATGAAACTTGGTTTAGAGTTTTAGAAATTGCGTTGTTAGATGTTTCATAAGTTCGTCAAACCAGTACAAAGCTCATTGAGACATTTATAATCACTCATGTTGCATGAAACCTGGTGTAGAGTCCTAGAAACGCGTTGTTAGATGTTTCATAAGTTCGTCAAACTTGTACAAAGCTCATTGAGACACTTATAAGCACTCATGTTGCATGAAACTTGGTTTAGAGTCCTAGAAACGCGTTGTTAGATGTTTCATAAGTTCGTCAAACAAGTACAAAGTTCATCGAGACACTTATAAGAATTCATGTATCATGAAACTTGGTTTAGAGTCCTAGAAACGCGTTGTTAGATGTTTCATAAATTTGTCAAACTTGTACAAAGCTCATCGAGACACTTATAAGCACTCATGTGGAATGAAACTTGGTTTAGAGTCCTAGAAACGGGTTGTTCGATGTTTCATAAGTTCGTCAAACTAGTACAAATCTCATTGATACACTTATAAGCACTCATGTTGCATGAAACTTGGTTTAGAGTCCTAGAAACTGCGTTGTTAGATGTTTCATAATTTCGTCAAACTAGTACAAAGCTCATTGAGACGCATATAAGCACTCATGTTGCATGAAACTTGGTTTAGAGTCCTAGAAACCGCGTTGTTAGTTGTTTCATAAGTTCATCAAACTTGTACAAAGCTCATTGAAACACTCATGTTGCATGAAACTTAGTTTAGAGTCCTAGAAACGCGTTGTTAGATATTTCATAAGTTCGTCAAACTAGTAAAAAGCTCATTGAGACACTTATAAGCACTCATGTTGCATGAAACTTGGTTTAGAGTCCTAGAAACGCATTGTTAGATGTTTCATAAGTTCGTCAAACTTGTACAAAGCTCATTGAGACGCTTATAAGCACTCATGTTGCATGAAACTTGGTTTAGAGTCATAGAAACCACGTTGTTAGATGTTTCATAAGTTCGTCAAACTTGTACAAAGCTCATTGAGACACTTATAAGCACTCGTGTTGCATGAAACTTCGTTTAGAATCTTAGAAACCGCGTTGTTAGATGTTTCATAAGTTCCTTAAACTAGTACAACGCTCATTGAGACACATATAAGCACTCATGTTGCATGAAACTTTGTTTATGTTATATTTAGGAGAGTATAGACGAGATTGGAGAGTTTATGTTCTTGAGTTCATGAAGAACATCAAGAACATGATAGAGAGAATAGAGAGAGTTTAATCGGAAAGAGTATATTAGATTCAAAAGTGTTAATTGGTTTCATTACAAAGGGTAAGCTATAAATAGGCAACAACAAAGGATCCCAAAATAGCATAAAGGAATATGCTAAAAACGTCCTAGTCTTGCTCGGTTAGCCGCGCCACACGTCGCTATCCCTTGTGTAGCCGCGCCTTCCTTAAGGCAACCCGTGACAAGTCAGGACAAGTTGGATACACGCGCCCTTAAGGCACACATGTGACTCTGCCCAACGGCTCTCTTGGCAACGGTCTTCTTGTGTTTCCCTTTGCAACGGTAACTAAGAGAGCTAGTGACTTCGGCAGCTTGCCTTCGGCCTTCGTCACATGATAGGTCATCGTCTTGATGGACAAGGCTTGTCCGGACGATGCCTTGGTCTCTTTTACACTTGTGACTTCGGTTTTGCCTTAGTCGAACTCGGCTTTGGTTTTGTCTTAGCCGAACTTGAGTTTTGACTTCGGCTTTGCCTTAGTCGAACTCGGCTTTGGTTTTGTCTTAGCCGAACTTGAGTTTTGACTTCGGCCTTGCCTTGATGGACGGAACTCGTCCGGGCAATGCCTTAGTCTCGTTTACACTCCCCCGCAAGCTTAGCCTAGTGGAATGGCTAAGCTTGGAACCCGTATGACCTTGCCTCGTTAAAAACCTTGGTGAGAAAACCACTTGGGATAAAACTCACCTAAGGGAAAAGAGTACAAGACCATACGGTTAGGGACTTAGGCGTTGAGAGCCCGGATGAGTCCAAGTCTTGGTAGAATGGACTCGCATACTTTTAAGCTTGCGGACTTGGTGAAAATGTCCGCGAGTTGATCTTGACTCTTCGTGTAGCAAGGTAGGATAGTGCCCTTGACCATTTGCTCTCTAACCTTGTGACAATCCACCTCTATGTGTTTAGTCCTCTCATGGAAGACCGAGTTTGTTGCTATGTGGATGGCCGCTTGATTATCACAATGCATGGTCATCGGTGCTTCAATCTTGAGACCCAAATCCCCTAGCAAGTTCTTTAGCCACATGAGTTCTTGAGTCAACTTCCTCATGGCTCTATACTCGGCTTCGGCGGTTGAGCAAGATACTATCTTTTGCTTCTTCGTCTTCCATGTGACAAGGTTGCCACCAATGAAAGTGCAATAGCCGGTGGTTGACCGTCTACTCTCTAGATCCCCGGCATAGTCCGCGTCACAATATCCAATGACCTCCGTGTTCTTGTTGCAACCCATCCAAATACCCAAACTTGAGGTTCCTTTGAGATAGCCCAAGATCCTCATGATCATGTTCCAATGATGTTGCTTCGGCATTTGCATGTGTTGGGAGACTTGGTTTACGGCAAAGCACAAGTCCGGTCTAGTGATCGTCAAGTAGATGAGCTTACCCACTAGCCGTCTATAGAGCATTGAGTCTCGGTACGGTTGATCGTCCTCACTACCTTCTTGAATGGTCTTGTAGCCGTCTTCAAGAGGAGTCTTAGCCACCTTTGTTCCTATCATATTGACAACACTCAAAAGATCATGGGTGTACTTCCTTTGGGAAAGAAATAGACCTTCTTCCGATCTACACACTTCAATCACAAGGAAGTACTTAAGAATTCCGAGGTCCTTAATGTCAAATTTAGATTTGAGGAAGGATTTGGTTTCTTGAATACCTCCCTTGTTGTTTCCGGAGATTATGATGTCGTCTACATACACTAGTACCACTACTATACCTTCTTGGTTTTGAAGGGTAAAAAGAGTATGTTCGGCTTGTGATCTCTTGAATCCCTTTGCCATCAATGTTGAGCTAAGCTTGTGATACCAAGCTCTTGGTGATTGTTTGAGACCGTAGATGGCTTTTCTTAACCGTAGGACTTTCCCGGGAGTGATTTCTAGGCCGGGTGGTGGAGTCATGTAGACTTCCTCTTCAAGCTCTCCTTGTAGGAAGGCGTTCTTCACATCCATTTGGAAGAGATCCCATGATAGGTTAGTGGCAAGTGATAAGATTACCCGAACCGTGTGGAGTTTTGCAACCGGGGCAAATGTGTCTAGGTAGTCCTCTCCATAAGTTTGAGTAAAGCCTCTTGCTACCAATCTTGCCTTGTGTCTTTCTATCTCTCCATTGCTTAGATATTTGATGGTGAAGACATATCTTGAGCTCACGGCCTTCTTCCCTTTTGGTAGGTTGGTTTCATAGAAAGTTTCATTGTCTTCCATGGCCTTGTTCTCGGCTTCAACCGCTTTAGCCCAAACTTCCTCCTTCATTGCCTCTTCATAAGTCCTTGGAATAACTTGTTGATCCATGGAGGTGGTAAAGGCTTTATGTTCCTTTGGAAAGCTTGCAAGAGAGCACACGGCTTGATTAGGATGTGCCTCGGCTTTGTTGTTAAAGTACACCCTTGTGTTGACCCAATTGGATGGATGCCTCTTGACTCTAGTGCTCCTTCTTAGAACCAGCGGCTCTTCTTCTTGGGACACACCTTGGTCATGGACTTCTTGATCACTTTGTTGTTGAGCATTAGTCTCGGTTGAGGCTTGAGGTTCTTCTTGACCATTTGACTCTCCCCGGACGTAGTTGGTTCTTGAGTACCGGCTTGCTCATTGTTCTCCCCCTCATGATCAAGGTGGGTCTCTTGAGTTGGTTCCTCATTTCTTGTATCTTCGTCAATCTCCATACCAAGATTTCTCATCAAGTTTCTAAGGCTTGTAGCTCTATCCGTAACAACTTCGGGTAAGTCCTTCACACTTTCCCAATTGTTTTCCTTGTAGTAGCTTTGTCCTTCTAGAAACTTGACCTCCCTTGATACTAATACCTTTCTTGTTTCAGGTACATAGCATTTGTACCCTTTTTGTGTGTTCGAGTAGCCGATGAACATAGCCTTGGTGCTTTTAGCTTCTAGCTTGTTCCTTTGCTCACTAGGTACGAACACATAACACACACAACCGAACACTCTTAGATGGTTAATAAAAGGATTCGTCTTATTCAATACCTTGAACGGAGATTCATTCTTCAAGACTTGTGTTGGTGTTCGGTTGATAAGGTAGCATGCCGTGAGAACCCCATCGGACCAAAACCTCTTCGGTATGTTCATGTGGAACATCATGGACCGAGTCACTTCCATCAAGTGTCGATTCTTCCGTTCGGCTACCCCATTTTGTTGTGGTGTATATGGGCATGTGGTTTGATGGAGGATGCCATGCTTGGCTATGTGTTCTTTAAAGGCTCTACTTGTGTACTCTCCACCATTATCGGACCTAAAGGTCTTAATCTTGACATTATAATGGTTAGTCACATAGTTTTGAAAGTTTTGAAAAGCTTCTAATACCCTATCTTTTGTTTGTAAAAGGGTAACCCAAGTGTATTTAGAGCTTTCATCTATGAATGTGACAAAGTAAGAGTGATTATCCCTAGATTTACAAGGCGATGACCACACATCCGAATGCACAAGTTCAAAAGGTTTATAATTCATGTTTGATTTTTGAAAAACGGTTCGGCAATGTTTACCTAAGATGCATGCTTCACAAGTTTCATGATTAAACTTAACATTAGGCAAAATGGTTTTCAAAGCATTTAAGTGAGGATGACCGAGTCTAAAATGCCAAATAACATTGTTGGCTTCGGATAAAACCGATTTAAAAGCATGACAAAGAAAGGAACTAGAGGTGTTTTCTTCAAGAACATAGAGATCGCCTCTTGTGACCCCTTTCCCGATGATCTCCTTACTCTTAATATCCTGAAAAATCACATCATTAGGACCGAAGATAACATTGCAATTCAAATCACAAGCAATGCGTTTCACGGATATAAGGTTTGAGGTAAAACTAGGCATGTAAAGCGCTTGAGAGTCTCTATCAAATAACTTAAGGTTCCCTAATCCTTCTTTAGGAATTTCACTTCCATTTGCAATAATGACATTTCCTAAAGCCGGTTGAATATTACTAATCAAGTCCAAGTTACTAATCATATGATGAGAAGCACCCGAATCAATAATAATAGGCTTAAACGATTTATTGTCTATATTTTGAGCACTAAGTGAATAGAAGGTTGAAATACCGGAGCCCTTAAGGGCTTTGATGAGAGCGTCAAGGTCGAACTTCCTCACATACTCATCCATGTAGGGAACAATAGCCGAAGACTCCTCTTCCTTGCCATGGTTCGGTCCACTTGAGCTTGAGTTCGGCACACTTGCCGAGTCATCATGAGAGTAGTTGGCCTTGGCGTCCTTGAACTTGGCCGGCTTGAGGTTCGGATGTAGAATCCAACACTTCTCTTTGAGGTGGCCCTTCTTCTTGCAATGATCACACGTTAAGGCCCTTCTTTCTTCATATGTCTTGGACGTTGGTTTAAAAGCCACCTTGTTGGCGGTTACAAGTTCCCTCTTGCCTTCAAAGAGCTCAATGGAGCCTTGTTCCCTTTGAAGTTGAGAACACACCTCTTCAAGGTTTGGTAGGGTATCGGCTCGGAGAAGATGTTTGGTAATCTCCTTATAGCTGCCGTTGAGTGTTAAGAGCAAACCGAACACCTTGTCTTGTTCTCTTCGTTCATTTAGCACCTTCGGGTTGATAGTGCTTGGACGGAGCATTTCCGGTTCGGCCCATAGGGACCTAAACTTTCCGAAGTGCTTTGTGAACTCGGTGTCTTCTTGGTTCAAATCATTGATAGCCTTCTTGACTTCATAGACCCGGCTTAGGTTCGATGTGTTGCCGTAGACGGTTTGGAGAGTGTCCCATAATTCCTTGGCATTCTCACAATAGGAATAGGCTTCCAAGATAGACGGCTCAAGGGATCCTTGGATGATTCCAAGAACCTTTTGGTCTAGTTGGAACCATTTCTCATCGTCACTTGTGAGCTCATTGTTAAACTCAATAGGAGCATCTTGCCGAGTGAGGATGTGGTTCCAATAGCCGCGGCCACGAGAGCAATCTTCATGGTTCTCGCCCATAGTAGGTAGTTGATACCTTTCAAGGTAACCGGACAAGGGATCTTCTTGTGTTCCTTGTCTTCCATGATAGTGGTTAGGTGAGTTTTCGAAGTATCTTGACTTGACTTGAGAGTTCAGATCTGGAAAAATTTGAACCGAAGGAAACCGAGGAACCGTTACCGAGACTAGTTATCGAGAGTGCTCGGTATCGAGAGTGCTCGGTATCGAGAGTGCTCGGTATCGAGAGTGCTCGGTATCGAGAGTGTCCGGTATCGAGAATGTCCGGTACGAGAAATTTGTAACCGAGAGATTTGTGGCCGAGAGTGGCCGGGAGTTTTGTGCGGAAGCGAAATAGGTTCGGGAGCAAGGTTGCTGCGATACCATGTTATATTTAGGAGAGTATAGACGAGATTGGAGAGTTTATGTTCTTGAGTTCATGAAGAACATCAAGAACATGATAGAGAGAATAGAGAGAGTTTAATCGGAAAGAGTATATTAGATTCAAAAGTGTTAATT
Organism: Cochlearia excelsa; assembly: GCA_963556525.1. Classification (NCBI taxonomy): domain Eukaryota; kingdom Viridiplantae; phylum Streptophyta; class Magnoliopsida; order Brassicales; family Brassicaceae; genus Cochlearia; species Cochlearia excelsa. Next base: position 26,854,699 of record OY748327.1, on the reverse strand, counting down.
GGTTTCATTACAAAGGGTAAGCTATAAATAGGCAACAACAAAGGATCCCAAAATAGCATAAAGGAATATGCTAAAAACGTCCTAGTCTTGCTCGGTTAGCCGCGCCACACGTCGCTATCCCTTGTGTAGTCGCGCCTTCCTTAAGGCAACCCGTGACAAGTCGGGACAAGTTGGATACACGCGCCCTTAAGGCACACATGTGACTCTGCCCAACGGCTCTCTTGGCAACAGTCTTCTTGCGTTTCCCTTTGCAACGGTAACTAAGAGAGCTAGTGACTTCGGCAGCTTGCCTTCGGCCTTCGTCACATGATAGGTCATCGTCTTGATGGACAAGGCTTGTCCGGACGATGCCTTGGTCTCTTTTACACTTGTGACTTCGGTTTTGCCTTAGTCGAACTCGGCTTTGGTTTTGTCTTAGCCGAACTTGAGTTTTGACTTCGGCTTTGCCTTAGTCGAACTCGGCTTTGGTTTTGTCTTAGCCGAACTTGAGTTTTGACTTCGGCCTTGCCTTGATGGACGGAACTCGTCCGGGCAATGCCTTAGTCTCGTTTACAGTTTAGAGTCCTAGAAACCGCGTTGTTAGATGTTTCATAAGTTCGTCAAACTAGTACAAAGCTCATTGAGACACTTATAAGCACTCATGTTGCATGAAACTTTGTTTAGAGTCCTAGAAACGCGTTGTTAGATGTTTCATAAGTTCGTCAAACAAGTACAAAGCTCATTGAGACACTTATAAGCACTCATGTTGCATGAAACTTGGTTTAGAGTCCTAGAAACTGCGTTGTTAGATGTTTCATAATTTCGTCAAACTAGTACAAAGCTCATTGAGACACATATAAGCACTCATGTTGCATGAATCTTGGTTTATAGTCCTAGAAACACGTTGTTAGATGTTTCATAAGTTCGTCAAACTAGTAAAAAGCTCATTGAGACACTTATAAGCACTCATGTTGCATGAAACTTGGCTTAGAGTCCTAGAAACTCGTTGTTAGATGTTTCATAAGTTTTTCAAACTTGTACAAAGCTCATTGAGACGCTTATAAGCACTCATGTTGCATGAAACTTGGTTTAGAGTCCTAGAAACCGCGTTGTTAGATGTTTCATAAGTTCGTCAAACTTGTACAAAGCTCATTGAGACACTTATAAGCACTCGTGTTGCATGAAACTTCGTTTAGAATCTTAGAAACCGCGTTGTTAGATGTTTCATAAGTTCGTTAAACTAGTACAACGCTCATTGAGACACATATAAGCACTCTTGTTGCATGAAACTTTGTTTAGAGTCCTAGAAACCGCGTTGTTAGATGTTTCATAAGTTCGTCAAACTAGTACAAAGCTCATTGAGACACTTATAAGCACTCATGTTGCATGAAACTTGGTTTAGAGTCCTAGAAACGCGTTGTTAGATGTTTCATAAGTTCGTCAAACTTGTACAAAGCTCATTGAGACTCTTATAAGCACTCATGTTGCATGAAACTTGGTTTAGAGTCCTAGAAACCGCGTTGTTAGATGTTTCATAAGTTCGTCAAACTTGTACAAAGCTCATTGAGACACTTATAAGCACTCGTGTTGCATGAAACTTCGTTTAGAATCTTAGAAACCGCGTTGTTAGATGTTTCATAAGTTCGTTAAACTAGTACAACGCTCATTGAGACACATATAAGCACTCATGTTGCGTGAAACTTGGTTTAGAGTCTTAGAAACCGCGTTGTTAGATGTTTCATAAGTTCGTCAAACTAGTACAAAGCTCATTGAGACACTTATAAGCAGTCATGTTGCATGAAACTTTGTTTAGAGTCCTAGAAACTGCGTTGTTAGATGTTTCATAATTTCGTCAAACTAGTACAAACCTCATTGAGACACATATAAGCACTCATGTTGCATGAATCTTGGTTTAGAGTCCTAGAAACCGCGTTGTTAGTTGTTTCATATGTTCGTCAAACTTGTACAAAGCTCATTGAGACACTTATAAGCACTAATGTTACATGAAACTTTGTTTAGAGTCCTAGAAACCGCGTTGTTAGATGTTTCATAAGTTCGTCAAACTAGTACAAAGCTCATTGAGACACTTATAAGCACTCATGCTGCATGAAACTTGGTTTAGAGTCCTAGAAACGAGTTGTTAGATGTTTCATAAGTTCGTCAAACAAGTACAAAGTTCATCGAGACACTTATAAGAATTCATGTATCATGAAACTTGGTTTAGAGTCCTAGAAACGTGTTGTTAGATGTTTCATAAATTTGTCAAACTTGTACAAAGCTCATCGAGACACTTATAAGCACTCATGTGGAATGAAACTTGGTTTAGAGTCCTAGAAACGTGTTGTTCGATGTTTCATAAGTTTGTCAAACTAGTACAAAACTCATTGAGACACTTATAAGCACTCATGTTGCATGAAACTTGGTTTAGAGTCCTAGAAACGAGTTGTTAGATGTTTCATAAGTTCGTCAAACTAGTACAAAGCTCATTGAGACACTTATAAGCACTCATGTTGAATGAAACTTGGTTTAGAGTCCTAGAAACGCGTTGTTAGATGTTTCATAAGTTCATCAAACTTGTACAAAGCTCATTGAGACACTTATAAACACTCATGTTGCATGAAACTTAGTTTAGAGTCCTAGAAACGCGTTGTTAGTGTAGATTTGTGAGAGATTATGTGGATTAAGGAGAGATTAAGAGAGAATAAGTGAGATTTTTATTGATAAGTATAAGAGGAAGTATCTTCCTTAATGTTTACAATGAAGATTACAAAGTATATAAAGAGAGAGAGAGAAGAATATAGCCGTTGGAGTTCTAACGGCTCTATTTTGGTACGGTGTATCGGCCATGTGTGGCCGATATGCTTCCACCGATATGAGTCGGATCCGACCGTTGGGAGGTTACCGTTTGAATGTATCGGCCAAGTGTGGCCGATACACCTTACTGATATAAGTCTCCAAGTGCTAACGGCTCTTTTCTTCAACGACTCTCAATCGACTCTCAATCGACTCTCAATAGACTCTAGAGCGATACTTCAACGACTCTCAATCGACTCTCAATCGACTCTCAATAGACTCTAGAGCGATACTTATCCTCAACAGTTAGATGTTTCATAAGTTTGTCAAACTAGTAAAAAGCTCATTGAGACACTTATAAGCACTCATGTTGCATGAAACTTGGTTTAGAGTCTTAGAAATTGCGTTGTTAGATGTTTCATAAGTTCGTCAAACCAGTACAAAGCTCATTGAGACATTTATAAGCACTCATGTTGCATGAAACCTGGTGTAGAGTCCTAGAAACGCGTTGTTAGATGTTTCATAAGTTCGTCAAACTTGTACAAAGCTCATTGAGACCCTTATAAGCAATCATGTTGCATGAAACTTGGTTTAGAGTCTTAGAAACGCGTTGTTAGATGTTTCATAAGTTCGTCAAACAAGTACAAAGTTCATCGAGACACTTATAAGAATTCATTTATCATGAAACTTGGTTTAGAGTCCTAGAAACGCGTTGTTAGATGTTTCATAAATTTGTCAAACTTGTACAAAGCTCATCGAGACACTTATAAGCACTCATGTGGAATGAAACTTGGTTTAGAGTCCTAGAAACGGGTTGTTCGATGTTTCATAAGTTCGTCAAACTAGTACAAATCTCATTGATACACTTATAAGCACTCATGTTGCATGAAACTTGGTTAGAGTCCTAGAAACTGCGTTGTTAGATGTTTCATAATTTCGTCAAACTAGTACAAAGCTCATTGAGACGCATATAAGCACTCATGTTGCATGAAACTTGGTTTAGAGTCCTAGAAACCGCGTTGTTAGTTGTTTCATAAGTTCATCAAACTTGTACAAAGCTCATTGAAACACTCATGTTGCATGAAACTTAGTTTAGAGTCCTAGAAACGCGTTGTTAGATGTTTCATAAGTTCGTCAAACTAGTAAAAAGCTCATTGAGACACTTATAAGCACTCATGTTGCATGAAACTTGGTTTAGAGTCCTAGAAACGCGTTGTTAGATGTTTCATAAGTTCGTCAAACTTGTACAAAGCTCATTGAGACGCTTATAAGCACTCATGTTGCATGAAACTTGGTTTAGAGTCATAGAAACCGCGTTGTTAGATGTTTCATAAGTTCGTCAAACTTGTACAAAGCTCATTGAGACACTTATAAGCACTCATGTTGCATGAAACTTGGTTTAGAGTCCTAGAAACTGCGTTGTTAGATGTTTCATAATTTCGTCAAACTAGTACAAAGCTCATTGAGACACATATAAGCACTCATGTTGCATGAATCTTGGTTTATATTCCTAGAAACGCGTTGTTAGATGTTTCATAAGTTCGTCAAACTAGTAAAAAGCTCATTGAGACACTTATAAGCACTCATGTTGCATGAAACTTGGTTTAGAGTCCTAGAAACGCGTTGTTAGATGTTTCATAAGTTCGTCAAACTTGTACAAAGGTCATTGAGACGCTTATAAGCACTCATGTTGCATGAAACTTATTTTAGAGTCCTAGAAACCGCGTTGTTAGATGTTTCATAAGTTCGTCAAACTTGTACAAAGCTCATTGAGACACTTATAAGCACTCGTGTTGCATGAAACTTCGTTTAGAATCTTAGAAACCGCGTTGTTAGATGTTTCATAAGTTCGTTAAACTAGTACAACGCTCATTGAGACACATATAAGCACTCATGTTGCATGAAACTTTGTTTAGAGTCCTAGAAAACGCGTTGTTAGATGTTTCATAAGTTCGTCAAACTAGTACAAAGCTCATTGAGACACTTATAAGCACTCATGTTGCATGAAACTTGGTTTAGAGTCCTAGAAACGCGTTGTTAGATGTTTCATAAGTTCGTCAAACTTGTACAAAGCTCATTGAGACGCTTATAAGCACTCATGTTGCATGAAACTTGGTTTAGAGTCCTAGAAACCGCGTTGTTAGATGTTTCATAAGTTCGTCAAACTTGTACAAAGCTCATTGAGACACTTATAAGCACTCGTGTTGCATGAAACTTCGTTTAGAATCTTAGAAACCGCGTTGTTAGATGTTTCATAAGTTCGTTAAACTAGTACAACGCTAATTGAGACACATATAAGCACTCATGTTGCATGAAACTTGGTTTAGAGTCCTAGAAACCGCGTTGTTAGATGTTTCATAAGTTCGTCAAACTAGTACAAAGCTCATTGAGACACTTATAAGCACTCATGTTGCATGAAACTTTGTTTAGAGTCCTAGAAACTGCGTTGTTAGATGTTTCATAATTTCGTCAAACTAGTACAAAGCTCATTGAGACACATATAAGCACTCATGTTGCATGAATCTTGGTTTAGAGTCCTAGAAACCGCGTTGTTAGTTGTTTCATATGTTCGTCAAACTTGTACAAAGCTCATTGAGACACTTATAAGCACTCATGTTGCATGAAACTTGGTTTAGAGTCCTAGAAACGCGTTGTTAGACATTTCATAAGTTCGTTAAACTAGTACAAAGCTCATTGAGACACTTATAAGCCCTCATGTTGCATGAAACTTGGTTTAGAGTCCTAGAAACGAGTTGTTAGACGTTTCATAAGTTCTTAAAACTTGTACAAAGCTCATTGAGACACTTATAAGCACTCATGTTGAATCAAACTTGGTTTAGAGTCCTAGAAACGCGTTGTTAGATGTTTCATAAGTTCGTCAAACTAGTACAAAGCTCACTGAGACACTTATAAGCACTCATGTTGTATGAAACTTGGTTTAGCGTCCTAGAAATGCATTGTTAAATGTTTCATAAGTTTGTCAAACTAGTACAAAGCTCATTGAGACAATTATAAGCACTCATGTTGCATGAAACTTGGTTTAGTGTCCTAGAAACGCGTTGTTAGATATTTCATAAGTTTTTCAAACTTGTACAAAGCTCATTGAGACACTTATAAGCATTCATGTTGTATGAAACTTGGTTTAGAGTCCTAGAACCCGCGTTGTTAGATGTTTCATATGTTCGTCAAACTAGTCAAAAGCTCATTGAGACACTTATAAGCACTCATGTTGCATGAAACTTTGTTTAGAGTCCTAGAAACCGCGTTGTTAGATGTTTCATAAGTTCGTCAAACTAGTACAAAGCTCATTGAGACACTTATAAGCACTCATGTTGCATGAAACTTGGTTTAGAGTCCTAGAAACGTGTTGTTAGATGTTTCATAAGTTCGTCAAACAAGTACAAAGCTCATTGAGACACTTATAAGCACTCATGTTGCATGAAACTTGGTTTAGAGTCCTAGAAACGCGTTGTTAGATGTTTCATAAGTTCGTCAAACAAGTACAAAGCTCATTGAGACACTTATAAGCACTCATGTTGCATGAAACTTGGTTTAGAGTCCTAGAAACACGTTGTTAGATGTTTCATAAGTTCGTAAAACTTGTACAAAGCTCATTGAGATACTTATGAGCACTCATGTGGACTGAAACTTGGTTTAGAGTCCTAGAAACGCGTTGTTAGATGTTTCAAAAGTTCGTCAAACTTGTAAAAAGCTCATTGAGACACTTATAAGCACTCATGTTGCATGAAACTTGGTTTAGAGTCCTAGAAACGCGTTGTTAGATGTTTCATAAGTTCGTCAAACTTGTACAAAGCTCATTGAGACGCTTATAAGCACTCATGTTGCATGAAACTTGGTTTAGAGTCCTAGAAACCGCGTTGTTAGATGTTTCATAAGTTCGTCAAACTTGTACAAAGCTCATTGAGACACTTATAAGCACTCGTGTTGCATGAAACTTCGTTTAGAATCATAGAAACCGCGTTGTTAGATGTTTCATAAGTTCGTTAAACTAGTACAACACTCATTGAGACACTTATAAGCACTCATGTTGCATGAATCTTGGTTTAGAGTCCTCGAAACCGCGTTGTTAGATGTTTCATAAGTTCGTCAAACTTGTACAAAGCTCATTGAGACACTTATAAGCACTCATGTTGCATGAATCTTGGTTTAGAGTCCTAGAAACCGCGTTGTTAGATGTTTCATAAGTTTTTCAAACTTGTACAAAGCTCATTGAGACACTTATAAGCACTCATGTTGCATGAAACTTGGTTTAGAGTCTTAGAAATTGCGTTGTTAGATGTTTCATAAGTTCGTCAAACCGGTACAAAGCTCATTGAGACATTTATAAGCACTCATGTTGCATGAAACCTGGTGTAGAGTCCTAGAAACGCGTTGTTAGATGTTTCATAAGTTCGTCAAACTTGTACAAAGCTCATTGAGACACTTATAAGCACTCATGTTGCATGAAACTTGGTTTAGAGTCCTAGAAACGCGTTGTTAGATGTTTCATAAGTTCGTCAAACAAGTACAAAGTTCATCGAGACACTTATAAGAATTCATGTATCATGAAACTTGGTTTAGAGTCCTAGAAACGCGTTGTTAGATGTTTCATAAATTTGTCAAACTTGTACAAAGCTCATCGAGACACTTATAAGCACTCATGTGGAATGAAACTTGGTTTAGAGTCCTAGAAACGTGTTGTTCGATGTTTCATAATTTTGTCAAACTAGTACAAAGCTCATTGAGACACTTATAAGCACTCATGTTGCATGAAACTTGGTTTAGAGTCCTAGAAACGAGTTGTTAGATGTTTCATAAGTTCGTCAAACTAGTACAAAGCTCATTGAGACACTTATAAGCACTCATGTTGAATGAAACTTGGTTTAGAGTCCTAGAAACGCGTTGTTAGATGTTTCATAAGTTCATCAAACTTGTACAAAGCTCATTGAGACACTTATAAACACTCATGTTGCATGAAACTTAGTTTAGAGTCCTAGAAACGCGTTGTTAGATGTTTCATACGTTCGTCAAACTAGTAAAAAGCTCATTGAGACACTTATAAGCACTCATGTTGCATGAAACTTGGTTTAGAGTCCTAGAAACGCGTTGTTAGATGTTTCATAAGTTCGTCAAACTTGTACAAAGCTCATTGAGACGCTTATAAGCACTCATGTTGCATGAAACTTGGTTTAGAGTCCTAGAAACTGCGTTGTTAGATGTTTCATAAGTTCGTCAAACTTGTACAAAGCTCATTGAGACACTTATAAGAACGCGTGTTGCATGAAACTTCGTTTAGAATCTTAGAAACCGCGTTGTTAGATGTTTCATAAGTTCGTTAAACTAGTACAACGCTCATTGAAACACTTATAAGCACTCATGTTGCATGAAACTTTGTTTAGAGTCCTAGAAACGCGTTGTTAGATGTTTCATAAGTTCGTCAAACTTGTACAAAGCTCATTGACACACTTATAAGCACTCATGTTGCATGAAACTTTGTTTAGAGTCCTAGAAACCGCGTTGTTAGATGTTTCATAAGTTCGTCAAACTAGTACAAAGCTCATTGAGACACTTATAAGCACTCATGTTGCATGAAACTTTGTTTAGAGTCCTAGAAACGCGTTGTTAGATGTTTCATAAGTTCGTCAAACAAGTACAAAGCTCATTGAGACACTTATAAGCACTCATGTTGCATGAAACTTGGTTTAGAGTCCTAGAAACTGCGTTGTTAGATGTTTCATAATTTCGTCAAACTAGTACAAAGCTCATTGAGACACTTATAAGCCCTCATGTTGCATGAAACTTGGTTTAGAGTCCTAGAAACGAGTTGTTAGACGTTTCATAAGTTCGTAAAACTTGTACAAAGCTCATTGAGACACTTATAAGCACTCATGTTGAATTAAACTTGGTTTAGAGTCCTAGAAACGCGTTGTTAGATGTTTCATAAGTTCGTCAAACTAGTACAAAGCTCATTGAGACACTTATAAGCACTCATGTTGTATGAAACTTGGTTTAACGTCCAAGAAATGCATTGTTAAATGTTTCATAAGTTTGTCAAACTAGTACAAAGCTCATTGAGACAATTATAAGCACTCATGTTGCATGAAACTTGGTTTAGTGTCCTAGAAACGCGTTGTTAGATATTTCATAAGTTTTTCAAACTTGTACAAAGCTCATTGAGACACTTATAAGCATTCATGTTGTATGAAACTTGGTTTAGAGTCCTAGAACCCGCGTTGTTAGATGTTTCATATGTTCGTCAAACTAGTCAAAAGCTCATTGAGACACTTATAAGCACTCATGTTGCATGAAACTTAGTTTAGAGTCCTAGAAACCGCGTTGTTAGATGTTTCATAAGTTCGTTAAACTAGTACAAAGCTCATTGAGACACTTATAAGCACTCATGTTGCATGAAACATGGTTTAGAGTCCTAGAAACGCGTTGTTAGATGTTTCATAAGTTCGTCAAACAAGTACAAAGGTCATTGAGACACTTATAAGCACTCATGTTGCATGAAACTTGGTTTATAGTCCTAGAAACGCGTTGTTAGATGTTTCATAAGTTCGTCAAACAAGAACAAAGCTCATTGAGACACTTATAAGCACTCATGTTGCATGAAACTTGGTTTAGAGTCCTAGAAACACGTTGTTAGATGTTTCATAAGTTCGTAAAACTTGTACAAAGCTCATTGAGATACTTATAAGCACTCATGTGGACTGAAACTTGGTTTAGAGTCCTAGAAACGCAATGTTAGATGTTTCAAAAGTTCGTCAAACTAGTAAAAAGCTCATTGAGACACTTATAAGCACTCATGTTGCATGAAACTTGGTTTAGAGTCCTAGAAACGCGTTGTTAGATGTTTCATAAGTTCGTCAAACTTGTACAAAGCTCATTGAGACGCTTATAAGCACTCATGTTGCATGAAACTTGGTTTAGAGTCCTAGAAACCGCGTTGTTAGATGTTTCATAAGTTCGTCAAACTTGTACAAAGCTCATTGAGACACTTACTAGCACTCGTGTTGCATGAAACTTCGTTTAGAATCATAGAAACCGCGTTGTTAGATGGTTCATAAGTTCGTTAAACTAGTACAACACTCATTGAGACACTTATAAGCACTCATGTTGCATGAATCTTGGTTTAGAGTCCTCGAAACCGCGTTGTTAGATGTTTCATAAGTTCGTCAAACTTGTACAAAGCTCATTGAGACACTTATAAGCACTCATGTTGCATGAAACTTGGTTTAGAGTCCTAGAAACTGCGTTGTTAGATGTTTCATAATTTCGTCAAACTAGTACAAAGCTCATTGAGACACTTATAAGCCCTCATGTTGCATGAAACTTGGTTTAGAGTCCTAGAAACGAGTTGTTAGACGTTTCATAAGTTCGTAAAACTTGTACAAAGCTCATTGAGACACTTATAAGCACTCATGTTGAATCAAACTTGGTTTAGAGTCCTAGAAACGCGTTGTTAGATGTTTCATAAGTTCGTCAAACTAGTACAAAGCTCATTGAGACACTTATAAGCACTCATGTTGTATGAAACTTGGTTTAACGTCCTAGAAATGCATTGTTAAATGTTTCATAAGTTTGTCAAACTAGTACAAAGCTCATTGAGACAATTATAAGCACTCATGTTGCATGAAACTTGGTTTAGTGTCCTAGAAACGCGTTGTTAGATATTTCATAAGTTTTTCAAACTTGTACAAAGCTCATTGAGACACTTATAAGCATTCATGTTGTATGAAACTTGGTTTAGAGTCCTAGAACCCGCGTTGTTAGATGTTTCATATGTTCGTCAAACTAGTCAAAAGCTCATTGAGACACTTATAAGCACTCATGTTGCATGAAACTTAGTTTAGAGTCCTAGAAACCGCGTTGTTAGATGTTTCATAAGTTCGTCAAACTAGTACAAAGCTCATTGAGACACTTATAAGCACTCATGTTGCATGAAACTTGGTTTAGAGTCCTAGAAACGCGTTGTTAGATGTTTCATAAGTTCGTCAAACAAGTACAAAGCTCATTGAGACACTTATAAGCACTCATGTTGCATGAAACTTGGTTTAGAGTCCTAGAAACGCGTTGTTAGATGTTTCATAAGTTCGTCAAACAAGTACAAAGCTCATTGAGACACTTATAAGCACTCATGTTGCATGAAACTTGGTTTAGAGTCCTAGAAACACGTTGTTAGATGTTTCATAAGTTCGTAAAACTTGTACAAAGCTCATTGAGATACTTATAAGCACTCATGTGGACTGAAACTTGGTTTAGAGTCCTAGAAACGCGTTGTTAGATGTTTCAAAAGTTCGTCAAACTAGTAAAAAGCTCATTGAGACACTTATAAGCACTCATGTTGCATGAAACTTGGTTTAGAGTCCTAGAAACGCGTTGTTAGATGTTTCATAAGTTCGTCAAACTTGTACAAAGCTCATTGAGACGCTTATAAGCACTCATGTTGCATGAAACTTGGTTTAGAGTCCTAGAAACCGCGTTGTTAGATGTTTCATAAGTTCGTCAAACTTGTACAAAGCTCATTGAGACACTTACTAGCACTCGTGTTGCATGAAACTTCGTTTAGAATCATAGAAACCGCGTTGTTAGATGTTTCATAAGTTCGTTAAACTAGTACAACACTCATTGAGACACTTATAAGCACTCATGTTGCATGAATCTTGGTTTAGAGTCCTCGAAACCGCGTTGTTAGATGTTTCATAAGTTCGTCAAACTTGTACAAAGCTCATTGAGACACTTATAAGCACTCATGTTGCATGAATCTTGGTTTAGAGTCCTAGAAACCGCGTTGTTAGATGTTTCATAAGTTTTTCAAACTTGTAAAAAGCTCATTGAGACACTTATAAGCACTCATGTTGCATGAAACTTGGTTTAGAGTCTTAGAAATTGCGTTGTTAGATGTTTCATAAGTTCGTCAAACCAGTACAAAGCTCATTGAGACATTTATAAGCACTCATGTTGCATGAAACCTGGTGTAGAGTCCTAGAAACGCGTTGTTAGATGTTTCATAAGTTCGTCAAACTTGTACAAAGCTCATTGAGACACTTATAAGCACTCATGTTGCATGAAACTTGGTTTAGAGTCCTAGAAACGCGTTGTTAGATGTTTCATAAGTTTGTCAAACAAGTACAAAGTTCATCGAGACACTTATAAGAATTCATGTATCATGAAACTTGGTTTAGAGTCCTATAAACGCGTTGTTAGATGTTTCATAAATTTGTCAAACTTGTACAAAGCTCATCGAGACACTTATAAGCACTCATGTGGAATGAAACTTGGTTTAGAGTCCTAGAAACGTGTTGTTCGATGTTTCATAATTTTGTCAAACTAGTACAAAGCTCATTGAGACACTTATAAGCACTCATGTTGCATGAAACTTGGTTTAGAGTCCTAGAAACGAGTTGTTAGATGTTTCATAAGTTCGTCAAACTTGTACAAAGCTCATTGAGACACTTATAAGCACTCATGTTGCATGAAACTTGGTTTAGAGTCCTAGAAACGCGTTGTTAGATGTTTCATAAGTTCGTCAAACTTGTACAAAGCTCATTGAGACGCTTATAAGCACTCATGTTGCATGAAACTTGGTTTAGAGTCCTAGAAACTGCGTTGTTAGATGTTTCATAAGTTCGTCAAACTTGTACAAAGCTCATTGAGACACTTATAAGCACTCGTGTTGCATGAAACTTCGTTTAGAATCTTAGAAACCGCGTTGTTAGATGTTTCATAAGTTCGTTAAACTAGTACAACGCTCATTGAAACACTTATAAGCACTCATGTTGCATGAAACTTTGTTTAGAGTCCTAGAAACGCGTTGTTAGATGTTTCATAAGTTCGTCAAACTTGTACAAAGCTCATTGAGACACTTATAAGCACTCATGTTGCATGAAACTTTGTTTAGAGTCCTAGAAACCGCGTTGTTAGATGTTTCATAAGTTCGTCAAACTAGTACAAAGCTCATTGAGACACTTATAAGCACTCATGTTGCATGAAACTTTGTTTAGAGTCCTAGAAACGCGTTGTTGGATGTTTCATAAGTTCGTCAAACAAGTACAAAGCTCATTGAGACACTTATAAGCACTCATGTTGCATGAAACTTGGTTTAGAGTCCTAGAAACTGCGTTGTTAGATGTTTCATAATTTCGTCAAACTAGTACAAAGCTCATTGAGACACATATAAGCACTCATGTTGCATGAATCTTGGTTTAGAGTCCTAGAAACGCGTTGTTAGATGTTTCATAAGTTCGTCAAACTAGTAAAAAGCTCATTGAGACACTTATAAGCACTCATGTTGCATGAAACTTGGTTTAGAGTCCTAGAAACGCGTTGTTAGACATTTCATAAGTTCGTTAAACTAGTACAAAGCTCATTGAGACACTTATAAGCCCTCATGTTGCATGAAACTTGGTTTAGAGTCCTAGAAACGAGTTGTTAGACGTTTCATAAGTTCATAAAACTTGTACAAAGCTCATTGAGACACTTATAAGCACTCATGTTGAATCAAACTTGGTTTAGAGTTCTAGAAACGCGTTGTTAGATGTTTCATAAGTTTGTCAAACTAGTACAAAGCTCATTGAGACAATTATAAGCACTCATGTTGCATGAAACTTGGTTTAGTTTCCTAGAAACGCGTTGTTAGATGTTTCATAAGTTCGTCAAACTTGTACAAAGCTCATTGAGACGCTTATAAGCACTCATGTTGCATGAAACTTGGTTTAGAGTCCTAGAAACTGCGTTGTTAGATGTTTCATAAGTTCGTCAAACTTGTACAAAGCTCATTGAGACACTTATAAGCACTCGTGTTGCATGAAACTTCGTTTAGAATCTTAGAAACCGCGTTGTTAGATGTTTCATAAGTTCGTTAAACTAGTACAACGCTCATTGAAACACTTATAAGCACTCATGTTGCATGAAACTTTGTTTAGAGTCCTAGAAACGCGTTGTTAGATGTTTCATAAGTTCGTCAAACTTGTACAAAGCTCATTGAGACACTTATAAGCACTCATGTTGCATGAAACTTTGTTTAGAGTCCTAGAAACCGCGTTGTTAGATGTTTCATAAGTTCGTCAAACTAGTACAAAGCTCATTGAGACACTTATAAGCACTCATGTTGCATGAAACTTTGTTTAGAGTCCTAGAAACGCGTTGTTGGATGTTTCATAAGTTCGTCAAACAAGTACAAAGCTCATTGAGACACTTATAAGCACTCATGTTGCATGAAACTTTGTTTAGAGTCCTAGAAACCGCGTTGTTAGATGTTTCATAAGTTCGTCAAACTAGTACAAAGCTCATTGAGACACTTATAAGCACTCATGTTGCATGAAACTTTGTTTAGAGTCCTAGAAACGCGTTGTTGGATGTTTCATAAGTTCGTCAAACAAGTACAAAGCTCATTGAGACACTTATAAGCACTCATGTTGCATGAAACTTGGTTTAGAGTCCTAGAAACTGCGTTGTTAGATGTTTCATAATTTCGTCAAACTAGTACAAAGCTCATTGAGACACATATAAGCACTCATGTTGCATGAATCTTGGTTTAGAGTCCTAGAAACGCGTTGTTAGATGTTTCATAAGTTCGTCAAACTAGTAAAAAGCTCATTGAGACACTTATAAGCACTCATGTTGCATGAAACTTGGTTTAGAGACCTAGAAACGCGTTGTTAGACATTTCATAAGTTCGTTAAACTAGTACAAAGCTCATTGAGACACTTATAAGCCCTCATGTTGCATGAAACTTGGTTTAGAGTCCTAGAAACGAGTTGTTAGACGTTTCATAAGTTCATAAAACTTGTACAAAGCTCATTGAGACACTTATAAGCACTCATGTTGAATCAAACTTGGTTTAGAGTTCTAGAAACGCGTTGTTAGATGTTTCATAAGTTCGTCAAACTTGTACAAAGCTCATTGAGACACTTATAAGCACTCATGTTGCATGAAACTTGGTTTAGAGTCCTAGAAACGCGTTGTTAGATGTTTCATAAGTTCGTCAAACTTGTACAAAGCTCATTGAGACGCTTATAAGCACTCATGTTGCATGAAACTTGGTTTAGAGTCCTAGAAACTGCGTTGTTAGATGTTTCATAAGTTCGTCAAACTTGTACAAAGCTCATTGAGACACTTATAAGCACTCGTGTTGCATGAAACTTCGTTTAGAATCTTAGAAACCGCGTTGTTAGATGTTTCATAAGTTCGTTAAACTAGTACAACGCTCATTGAAACACTTATAAGCACTCATGTTGCATGAAACTTTGTTTAGAGTCCTAGAAACGCGTTGTTAGATGTTTCATAAGTTCGTCAAACTTGTACAAAGCTCATTGAGACACTTATAAGCACTCATGTTGCATGAAACTTTGTTTAGAGTCCTAGAAACCGCGTTGTTAGATGTTTCATAAGTTCGTCAAACTAGTACAAAGCTCATTGAGACACTTATAAGCACTCATGTTGCATGAAACTTTGTTTAGAGTCCTAGAAACGCGTTGTTGGATGTTTCATAAGTTCGTCAAACAAGTACAAAGCTCATTGAGACACTTATAAGCACTCATGTTGCATGAAACTTGGTTTAGAGTCCTAGAAACTGCGTTGTTAGATGTTTCATAATTTCGTCAAACTAGTACAAAGCTCATTGAGACACATATAAGCACTCATGTTGCATGAATCTTGGTTTAGAGTCCTAGAAACGCGTTGTTAGATGTTTCATAAGTTCGTCAAACTAGTAAAAAGCTCATTGAGACACTTATAAGCACTCATGTTGCATGAAACTTGGTTTAGAGTCCTAGAAACGCGTTGTTAGACATTTCATAAGTTCGTTAAACTAGTACAAAGCTCATTGAGACACTTATAAGCCCTCATGTTGCATGAAACTTGGTTTAGAGTCCTAGAAACGAGTTGTTAGACGTTTCATAAGTTCATAAAACTTGTACAAAGCTCATTGAGACACTTATAAGCACTCATGTTGAATCAAACTTGGTTTAGAGTTCTAGAAACGCGTTGTTAGATGTTTCATAAGTTTGTCAAACTAGTACAAAGCTCATTGAGACAATTATAAGCACTCATGTTGCATGAAACTTGGTTTAGTGTCCTAGAAACGCGTTGTTAGATATTTCATAAGTTTTTCAAACTTGTACAAAGCTCATTGAGACACTTATAAGCATTCATGTTGTATGAAACTTGGTTTAGAGTCCTAGAACCCGCGTTGTTAGATGTTTCATATGTTCGTCAAACTAGTCAAAAGCTCATTGAGACACTTATAAGCACTCATGTTGCATGAAACTTAGTTTAGAGTAGTAGAAACCGCGTTGTTAGATGTTTCATAAGTTCGTCAAACTAGTACAAAGCTCATTGAGACACTTATAAGCACTCATGTTGCATGAAACTTGGTTTAGAGTCCTAGAAACGCGTTGTTAGATGTTTCATAAGTTCGTCAAACTAGTAAAAAGCTCCTTGAGACACTTATAAGCACTCATGTTGCATGAAACTTGGTTTAGAGTCCTAGAAACGCGTTGTTAGATGTTTCATAAGTTCGTCAAACAAGTACAAAGGTCATTGAGACACTTATAAGCACTCATGTTGCATGAAACTTGGTTTAGAGTCCTAGAAACACGTTTTTAGATGTTTCATAAGTTCGTAAAACTTGTACAAAGCTCATTGAGATACTTATAAGCACTCATGTGGAATGAAACTTGGTTTAGAGTCTTAGAAACGCGTTGTTAGATGTTTCATAAGTTCGTCAAACTAGTAAAAAGCTCATTGAGACACTTATAAGCACTCATGTTGCATGAAACTTGGTTTAGAGTCCTAGAAACGCGTTGTTAGATGTTTCATAAGTTCGTCAAACTTGTACAAAGCTCATTGAGACGCTTATAAGCACTCATGTTGCATGAAACTTGGTTTAGAGTCCTAGAAACCGCGTTGTTAGATGTTTCATAAGTTCGTCAAACTTGTACAAAGCTCATTGAGACACTTATAAGCACTCTTGTTGCATGAAACTTCGTTTAGAATCTTAGAAACCGCGTTGTTAGATGTTTCATAAGTTCGTCAAACAAGTACAAAGCTCATTGAGACACTTATAAGCACTCATGTTGCATGAAACTTGGTTTAGAGTCCTAGAAACGCGTTGTTAGATGTTTCATAAGTTCGTCAAACTTGTACAAAGCTCATTGAGACGCTTATAAGCACTCATGTTGCATGAAACTTGGTTTAGAGTCCTAGAAACTGCGTTGTTAGATGTTTCATAAGTTCGTCAAACTTGTACAAAGCTCATTGAGACACTTATAAGAACGCGTGTTGCATGAAACTTCGTTTAGAATCTTAGAAACCGCGTTGTTAGATGTTTCATAAGTTCGTTAAACTAGTACAACGCTCATTGAAACACTTATAAGCACTCATGTTGCATGAAACTTTGTTTAGAGTCCTAGAAACGCGTTGTTAGATGTTTCATAAGTTCGTCAAACTTGTACAAAGCTCATTGACACACTTATAAGCACTCATGTTGCATGAAACTTTGTTTAGAGTCCTAGAAACCGCGTTGTTAGATGTTTCATAAGTTCGTCAAACTAGTACAAAGCTCATTGAGACACTTATAAGCACTCATGTTGCATGAAACTTTGTTTAGAGTCCTAGAAACGCGTTGTTAGATGTTTCATAAGTTCGTCAAACAAGTACAAAGCTCATTGAGACACTTATAAGCACTCATGTTGCATGAAACTTGGTTTAGAGTCCTAGAAACTGCGTTGTTAGATGTTTCATAATTTCGTCAAACTAGTACAAAGCTCATTGAGACACTTATAAGCCCTCATGTTGCATGAAACTTGGTTTAGAGTCCTAGAAACGAGTTGTTAGACGTTTCATAAGTTTGTAAAACTTGTACAAAGCTCATTGAGACACTTATAAGCACTCATGTTGAATCAAACTTGGTTTAGAGTCCTAGAAACGCGTTGTTAGATGTTTCATAAGTTCGTCAAACTAGTACAAAGCTCATTGAGACACTTATAAGCACTCATGTTGTATGAAACTTGGTTTAACGTCCTAGAAATGCATTGTTAAATGTTTCATAAGTTTGTCAAACTAGTACAAAGCTCATTGAGACAATTATAAGCACTCATGTTGCATGAAACTTGGTTTAGTGTCCTAGAAACGCGTTGTTAGATATTTCATAAGTTTTTCAAACTTGTACAAAGCTCATTGAGACACTTATAAGCATTCATGTTGTATGAAACTTGGTTTAGAGTCCTAGAACCCGCGTTGTTAGATGTTTCATATGTTCGTCAAACTAGTCAAAAGCTCATTGAGACACTTATAAGCACTCATGTTGCATGAAACTTAGTTTAGAGTCCTAGAAACCGCGTTGTTAGATGTTTCATAAGTTCGTCAAACTAGTACAAAGCTCATTGAGACACTTATAAGCACTCATGTTGCATGAAACTTGGTTTAGAGTCCTAGAAACGCGTTGTTAGATGTTTCATAAGTTCGTCAAACAAGTACAAAGCTCATTGAGACACTTATAAGCACTCATGTTGCATGAAACTTGGTTTAGAGTCCTAGAAACGCGTTGTTAGATGTTTCATAAGTTCGTCAAACAAGTACAAAGCTCATTGAGACACTTATAAGCACTCATGTTGCATGAAACTTGGTTTAGAGTCCTAGAAACACGTTGTTAGATGTTTCATAAGTTCGTAAAACTTGTACAAAGCTCATTGAGATACTTATAAGCACTCATGTGGACTGAAACTTGGTTTAGAGTCCTAGAAACGCGTTGTTAGATGTTTCAAAAGTTCGTCAAACTAGTAAAAAGCTCATTGAGACACTTATAAGCACTCATGTTGCATGAAACTTGGTTTAGAGTCCTAGAAACGCGTTGTTAGATGTTTCATAAGTTCGTCAAACTTGTACAAAGCTCATTGAGACGCTTATAAGCACTCATGTTGCATGAAACTTGGTTTAGAGTCCTAGTGATGCGATCTCGCCTAGCTTGTCATTCGATGAGGAGGATCATATAGCTGAGCTTGTACCCGAGGAATGGATCACAAGGTTCAAAGCCAAAGAGATGGATAAAAGAAGCTTTGATATGATCATAGAGCCGAAACCGGAGACGGACATCGGCATCGACCACATCGGCATCGACCACCTCGGCATCGACCACATCGGCATAGACCACTTCAACATCTTCATCATGGCCTAGACAGAATACCAAGGTAATGTAACTAGGTAACTAAGTGTTTCGACTTGGTACTCTTTCCCTTTGCGTAGGTTTGTCCCACCGGGTTTACTATGCAAGGGTTTTAACGAGGCCAAGAAGAGCGCTACGTCGGTTACTTAGTGACATTATCTTGAAGAGTGTATTAAGTGAGGCACTTCACACTACTCGCTGTTTTATCCGCATGCCTCGTTGTTTTTGTTTTCCTTTAAACGTTGCGTTGTTTGCATATTTCCTTTTTGCTATGTTGGCGATTTCCTTTTTGGAACAATTTCCTTTTTGCGTGAAGCCCTAAAGAGGAAGCGACTTGTGCTTCTCTTTATAAGCTCCACGCCACCCTCCCCTTCTTCTTTAGTCAAGTTATAACGAAAACCCCTTTTGCTTAGACTCATTCTTGCTCGGCGATTGAGCTTGTTTATCCATCGATTCGAGAGATTTGAATCCGAGACCTTTACAAGAGAAATCCTCTTCCAAAGGTTTCTACAAACATCTAGCAATCAATCCATCAATTGCTTGAGAAGTTCGCCGTCCATCTCGCCTCTTATCACCTCCACATCACTTCGTTCTGTTCTTGTGTTACTATACCGCCGCCACTCTCACCATCATTCACATCCTCATCTATCCATCAAGCAAGCTTCCATCACTTGTTTGAGACGTCCACCATCCTTATCATACCTTCACCATCATCCTCTGCCCCTGCTCGTTGTCTAATCACCTCCATTAGCTCTCTATTCCATCCACACGCCCCGGCTCTTCATTCGACCTAGTCCAGAGATCGATCCCGCGGCTAAGGTCGTATCATGTGGTATCAGAGCCAGCTCTGAACCAAGGCTGAGTTTTTCTTACCCTTTTGCTCTTTAGTTTCAGATATGTGCTTGATTAGAACTGGCTCACCCTGATTTAATTGCTTATGAACACGATTTAAACCGAACTATTTTCATAGGAACAATATCGCTTGTTTAGAATCTGTTTCGTTTGTCTCTTGATTTCAGCTCGTGTTATTGTTATAAATCTGATTGTAGGTTGTTAGTGAATCAAGGATCTCGTGCTCTGTGGGCCTCATTGAATTAAATTTTACCTGCTTTGTTAAAGAACTAAACTCGCTTCATTAAGAACTTAGCTTCAGGTTTACTTAAATCGCATAATTGAATTTGTTTTCATTGTGTGACTGATATTAGCTTGTTATAATTGTCATAAACAGATTGTAAGGTTGCTAAGATACTCGAAAACTGGTTGCTCAGTTGTGTTCTTCATTATATATCACTCGTTATTCGTTTAAAGCTTGTTTAGCATACATACATTGTCCGTCTTGAATTTGCTTCGAATCGTTCGTGCTTCATTGGATAAAACTCTTTGTCAAGACTCCTAGATAGCTTAGAATTGTTCTTATAAGGAGAATTTCGTGTTCCATTGTTAGAACTTGCCTAGCAAGTTGTGAAGATAGTTTTCCTTTTTTTTCGATTTTAAAGAGTTTTCCTTTTTTCGGTTTTAAAGAGTTTTCCATTTTTTTTCACAACTTGACAAAACCTTTAAAAACGTGTTTCTTCTTTTCCTTTTGGATTAATCTGATTGATATTTTCTTTTTGAACTTGTTTTTGTCTCATGAGTTGCCAACCCATTGCTTGCTTAAATAGAACTTGTTGATCACGTAATAAGCTTGTGTCCTAATCTGTTTTGAATCCATTGCTTGAAGCTTTACTAATCTTTCTTGTTCTTGTAAGTTTTTTGTGTTTATCATCCTTAGAACTTCTTACTGCGAGTTATCTTTGTTTGAAACAGGTACAATGGAGGTTTCTCGAGGATCTCATAGACACCGAAGGATGTATCGCTATGAAGAACTACATAGGAGTACTCCACCGTTTCACGGAAGCGACGATCCTTCGAGTATGTTGATTGGGAGGTTGGAATGAGCTACGCCGCTAAGTGCGAGTGCTTCACCGAGCATGAGCTACTAAGAGCCGCTGTTTCAAGCTTTCATGACGATGCTCTTACTTGGTGGGAAGAGATTAAGTGGAGACGATGGCCTAAGCAACCTATCAACACATGGACGGAACTAAAAGCACTAATGAGAAGAAAGTATGCTCCACACCTTAAGTTAAAGACATCTACTCGATCTGCCCATAAACCTCAAGATGCATATCCTCGAGCTAAGTCTTCTAATCTATTTGTTTCCAAAGAATCAATACCTTATGGTTATAATGAGAACATAGCCGTTGTTGAACATGAACGAATTAAAAAGAGAAAGAGTTCAAAACATGTGCTAGAAGAAGATATTAAAAGAGTTGTTGATAATGTCTTTGATGATGCTTTTATTTCTAGTATAATGCACTTGGTTTTGCCAAAGTCTTCTCTTGTAGATAAAGATCAAAAGGATCAAGGAGGAGACATGGAACGAAGGGGGAGCAAGATAATGACAAAGTGGTGTACAATAAGGAACATGAAGCATTGGAGCTTATTGAGTGTTGTATGGTTAAAGAACAAGGAGACAATCAAGAGCTTGTACGATCTGTTTCAAATCAAAGGGAGTCACTTGTTTCTCTTGATTCTAAATCTGATTTCAAATATGATTTTGATAGCTCCATGACTGTCTTAAAACACTTGTCTTGTGTCAAGAGACTTGAGGAACTTTCGAGGTGCTAAGGAGATGATCACAACCGAAGAAGAAGCTTCTACAAAGCCTATGGTGATCTATGAGCAAAACCTACCTCTTGAAGCCGATGATGCCATATTATTCACCCCAAAAGGATCCCTTACAGACATGTCTAACCTCAAGAAGAGTGCAGATCAGATCAGAACAGAGTCGCCAACTCAAACCAGCAACTACTTGGCAAGTTCGAAATTGACAGATTGATAGGTGCGGCTTGTGAAGCTCAGAAGAGGACCAATATCAGCTACTGGGTTAAAACGGAGATGTCTACCATATTCTACACTCAAAGAGGAATCTTTCAAGCTATAGCTCGTCCCAATATCATGTCGGAGCTGACCACAATCGATGTTCAAAGTTCAGCTAACGGCAGCTTGATATTCATGAAGATGAGCACGCATGGTCCACTTCAAAACTTCATATGGCGACCTGGAGTTACTCCACGGCATACACCAGACCCTCTTAGAGACGTTTTGCATGTTCATAACCCCCTGGTCAATATCAATACGTTGATTCCAAGCCTGTGCCATGAGGAGCAACATGCTACTATGCTTATCAAGCATCCCCTTAGCCAAAGGTCTAGTAAGTATGGTGATTCTTTTCATGCATCTAAGTTCAAGACCAGAGAACGTAGCTACTCTAGAGATCAGCTGCTTATGAGTTCAATACAAGAGGGAACCAGGTCCAACAACTCGAACCTCATGAACCAATCGGGTGAGATCGAGAAAACCTATGCTTTTAGTAAATCTCGACTACGCTTTGTGTATAAAGAAACTCTTATGAGTTTCTCTAATCTTCCACCGGTGTTTCCGAGTGAGTTTTCTATTGTTTCGCAGGATCATAATCATGAGTTCTCCAAAGACAAAGAACTACCAAACACTCGAGAAGTCTCATGTCTAAGCCGAGCCAAATCCATGGAGACTAATGAGCCTCTCATCCATGTTGATTATGAGTCTTTCACCCATCTTGAAGTACCACCAGAGATTGACAAAGAACGAGATAGAAGTGTCTACTTCTATGAGGTATTTCCTTATCCCATTCATTCCAAGACAGGTAAGGACAATGGTGTGCCCAACACATTGTCAAGGAGGTATTTTCTACTCTTTAACATTAGCACCCATGATGTTAGCTCTAGAGTTTATAAGGAACTATATGGTAGTGGTAATGAGTTTGGAAAATCATATAAAGCTTGTGGAAAGTATGTTAGTAATCATCACCATAGGAGAGATTTATACTTGTGTTATGATAACTTGTGCTTGTCTAGTTTTGTTGTTTGTGAGCAATTGTGTAGGGAATCACAGGGAGGAGGGCTTATAAGATATGTGGATACCACTAGGAGTCTCAAGAAGCTCATCCATCACTTTTACTTACCTCACAAGAAGAAAGACATCAAGGGAAAGACTAAGCCAAAGCCGAGACTTAGGAGGATCTTGACATATCTATTGTATCTTCAAGCTCGGGAGAAGCTTAAGGCGTCAAGACCAGCAGCTGCACCACCTTGGATCATCCATTCAAGCATCAACATCACGCCACCACCCCTGGATCAACTCATTTTTTAAACCGAACACATTCAATCTCATTTAAGGATAATTATTTTATCTTTGAACTAATTATTCTTTGTTTTTGTCGAGTCTTTATATGGAGACCGGGGGAACGTCTAAGACACATAGGAGATATTCATGAGCAGCCCGTGATCATTTGGGAACCAGGAGACGTCTTTAGTCTCATCAATGTGGCCGAAGAGAAGATCAATGACAACGCTTATCGAATCAACCCGCAAGGGACGTATCTAAATTCTAATGATTTCAATGTTTCTAACTTGTTCCCTTGTATTGCGTATTCGATTTGAGGACAAATCCTTTTCAAGAGGGAGGGGATGATGCGATCTCGCCTAGCTTGTCATTCGATGAGGAGGATCATATAGCCGAGCTTGTACCCGAGGAATGGATCACAAGGTTCAAAGCCAAAGAGATGGATAAAAGAAGCTTTGATATGATCATAGAGCCGAAACCGGAGACGGACATCGGCATCGACCACATCGGCATCGACCACCTCGGCATCGACCACATCGGCATAGACCACTTCAACATCTTCATCATGGCCTAGACAGAATACCAAGGTAATGTAACTAGGTAACTAAGTGTTTCGACTTGGTACTCTTTCCCTTTGCGTAGGTTTGTCCCACCGGGTTTACTATGCAAGGGTTTTAACGAGGCCAAGAAGAGCGCTACGTCGGTTACTTAGTGACATTATCTTGAAGAGTGTATTAAGTGAGGCACTTCACACTACTCGCTGTTTTATCCGCATGCCTCGTTGTTTTCTGTTTTCCTTTAAACGTTGCGTTGTTTGCATATTTCCTTTTTGCTATGTTGGCGATTTCCTTTTTGGAACAATTTCCTTTTTGCGTGAAGCCCTAAAGAGGAAGCGACTTGTGCTTCTCTTTATAAGCTCCACGCCACCCTCCCCTTCTTCTTTAGTCAAGTTATAACGAAAACCCCTTTTGCTTAGACTCATTCTTGCTCGGCGATTGAGCTTGTTTATCCATCGATTCGAGAGATTTGAATCCGAGACCTTTACAAGAGAAATCCTCTTCCAAAGGTTTCTACAAACATCTAGCAATCAATCCATCAATTGCTTGAGAAGTTCACCGTCCATCTCGCCTCTTATCACCTCCACATCACTTCGTTCTGTTCTTGTGTTACTATACCGCCGCCACTCTCACCATCATTCACATCCTCATCTATCCATCAAGCAAGCTGCCATCACTTGTTTGAGACGTCCACCATCCTTATCATACCTTCACCATCATCCTCTGCCCCTGCTCGTTGTCTAATCACCTCCATTAGCTCTCTATTCCATCCACACGCCCCAGCTCTTCATTCAGCCTAGTCCAGAGATCGATCCCGCGGCTAAGATCGTATCACCTAGCTAGAAACCGCGTTGTTAGATGTTTCATAAATTCGTCAAACTTGTACAAAGCTCATTGAGACACTTACTAGCACTCGTGTTGCATGAAACTTCGTTTAGAATCATAGAAACCGCGTTGTTAGATGGTTCATAAGTTCGTTAAACTAGTACAACACTCATTGAGACACTTATAAGCACTCATGTTGCATGAATCTTGGTTTAGAGTCCTCGAAACCGCGTTGTTAGATGTTTCATAAGTTCGTCAAACTTGTACAAAGCTCATTGAGACACTTATAAGCACTCATGTTGCATGAAACTTGGTTTAGAGTCCTAGAAACTGCGTTGTTAGATGTTTCATAATTTCGTCAAACTAGTACAAAGCTCATTGAGACACTTATAAGCCCTCATGTTGCATGAAACTTGGTTTAGAGTCCTAGAAACGAGTTGTTAGACGTTTCATAAGTTCGTAAAACTTGTACAAAGCTCATTGAGACACTTATAAGCACTCATGTTGAATCAAACTTGGTTTAGAGTCCTAGAAACGCGTTGTTAGATGTTTCATAAGTTCGTCAAACTAGTACAAAGCTCATTGAGACACTTATAAGCACTCATGTTGTATGAAACTTGGTTTAACGTCCTAGAAATGCATTGTTAAATGTTTCATAAGTTTGTCAAACTAGTACAAAGCTCATTGAGACAATTATAAGCACTCATGTTGCATGAAACTTGGTTTAGTGTCCTAGAAACGCGTTGTTAGATATTTCATAAGTTTTTCAAACTTGTACAAAGCTCATTGAGACACTTATAAGCATTCATGTTGTATGAAACTTGGTTTAGAGTCCTAGAACCCGCGTTGTTAGATGTTTCATATGTTCGTCAAACTAGTCAAAAGCTCATTGAGACACTTATAAGCACTCATGTTGCATGAAACTTAGTTTAGAGTCCTAGAAACCGCGTTGTTAGATGTTTCATAAGTTCGTCAAACTAGTACAAAGTATTGAGACTAATGGTTAACCCAAAAAGGGCATTAGGTCGAAATACCAAAGAGGCTTGTGCAACAAGGCTAAGACAAGAAGGGTTATGAGTTAAGAGTATAAGGAAGCAACACGGTTACCCTTAATATGGTAACGGTTACAAAGAGGAGATCAAGACAAGAAGGTTTGAAGAAGGAATCATGTTGAAAGGAGCTAACCATTGAGAGATATAGTCATTACAAGACTATAGGCACAAACCGGAAGCAAGACCGAGACGGATAGCGACAGTGCAGAATTGGAAGGCTTTACACAAAACCAAATGTGGTCTTGGATAGTGACTAGTCACAGCCTTGTCTCCTACACGCCACCCAAGCCTTGGTTTGAATTCAAATTAAGTCAAGACCCAAGGCTTTCTCTCTCTCTCTCCTTATACCTAATAGGCTACAAGCCATTGTTATCCTCTATAAATACCTTGTGGTCGACATTGTAATCTCTAAGGAGCTTCAAGCTCTCTTCTCCAATACAAAAATAATATTCTCTCTTTTGTTCTTGTTCTTATTCTCTCTAGAACCGAAATCTCCCACACACACATACTACACACTAATCTCTCAAGGACCAAGCTAATAGCTTTGCTCCTAATCTCTCATTCTCCTAATCTCCCAAACACTTATTCTCTACAATCTCTTCTATACTCTCTTAAATTCCAACATGGTATCAGAGCATATGCTCCTCTCCTTTAGTTTTAATTCCGCACCCTCTTATTTCTTCTTATAAACACAAAGATCTAGAGGAGGAAAAGAATGACCAAGATCCATGTGGTAAAACACTTAAGGTCTTGGTGAATCAATGCTCCTCTTAGGAAGAGAACCATGACCTCTTTCTCTCTTAAATGAGTGAAGAGACATGTTGAATCCAAGTTCCTTTCAAGAACAATCCAATCAAAACCGAATCATGGTGAGCATAGATTAAAATCTAGCTACATGATGTTTTTGGTTGTGTTGTTCTTTAAGATCTTTGTCTAGGCCGAAAGTTAGAGATTGAGAACCATGGATTTCTTACTTATATGAGTTTAAGGAACCTTGATGAATCCAAGAATCTTCTAACTTAGGCACTTAGGCTATGAACAAGTATCCAAAGCATCAAAGCTTGGAACTTGTGAGCTAAAAGAGTAAGAGATCCTTGTGTATTGTCTCTTTTGAGAACAATAACATGTTGAATCCAAACTCCCTTCTTTATCATATAGTATAGATTCATAGATCTTGGTAAAACCTTTCTAAGAACACATTAATCATAATCGGTTCATGGAAAGATTGGATCTTTAAGATCTAGCTACATGTTTAAAAACAAGGTTATGATTATGTTGTATCTTTAAAAGTCTATGGATGGCTGAAAGTTAAAGATAGAGAACCATGGATTCCTCACTCTTGTGAGTATAAAGGAACCTTGATGAATCCAAGTATCATTTAACTTTGGCATTAGGCAAGGACCAAGATATCAAAGCTCAAAGCTTGAATCTTGAGAGCTAAAAGGGTAAGTGAACCTTGGTGTTTTTCTTATAAGGCAAAAACAACTTGTTGAATCCAAAACTCTTTCCTTTTGTTTTATGCTTTAAACAAGACCTTTGGAAAGTGAACCATGATCCGCTTAACTCTTAGTGAGTAAAGGACATGTTGAATCCAATTTCCTTGGTAAGAACAAGACAATCAAAATACAATCATTGTTAGCATAAATCAACAAGATCTAGCTACATGATAGTTTTGGTTGTATTGTTCTTTAAGGTCATTGTCTAACCCAAGACTAATGGATGAGAATCATGGCTTCTAAAAGAGCATTTGATGAATCCCATACCACAAAGTTTCGGTTTAAAAGCATGTTTTGAGCATATGATGTTTTTCAAAAGTTTTAAAGAACATATGCTCATTTGGTCCGAATTTAAATCTCCAAGACGATGAAGATGAGTAGTGGCGGTTGTGTAAGTGGAAACACAAGAGGGAGATAAATAGATTAGTAGTTAATCTTGAGTCCTAAAGATCTTTAGATCATTAAGGAATCGGTTGTAAACTCTATACTCTTTATCCTCTTCATACCCCACTATAATATCCAAGTCTTGTCTCTTGCTAAAGTCTTAAATCACTAGTCTTTGTTTAGTGAAGTGATTTGAGACTTGGGAAGTGAACCGAGCTTATTAAGTGTTATGAACACCAAGAGCTTGATGAATCCTTCAAAACCTCGGCTAACATAAGTTTAAAAGAGATCCATGACTACTTAAAAGGTGATACTTTAAAGGTCATGATGAATCCAATTTTGGACTTATGGGGAAATGATTCATTACTTTAACATCTACATAAGATAAAATTGGAATGATGATCTATGTTTTATGTCATAAACCGCCTATAGGCATCTAAGTTTATGATACAAGATGAGTAACTAGCTATGAAAGCATTCAAGTTACAATGAATCTTGTTTGTGTGTTTCTAAGATCATGGTCCGCCTTTGTGCTCTTAAGACCATGGTCCCTTTAAAGTCTAAATGGCAAGGAGCCATATTCAAAACTCTCTTGTGGCTAATCCTTACTTATGTGTAGGTAATAAACAATGGAGAACCCTTATAAGGGAAGCCATAAACTCTATGATAGACTAATCGGTTAAGATGCTCTAAAGAGTACAATGACTTCTCCTTACGACCATCTATCCAAGGAACTATAAAAAGGGCCATTTCTAAAACTCTTTACTCTCTTTACTTATATTGTTAGATACTAATTTAAGTAATCCTTTTGCTTCATTATAAATATATATGCCTTAGATCATTAGTTAAAGTGGATTGTCAATTTCAAAACTATAAGACTAAAACTAGAACTTGTCAAGATGCATAATACTCTCGGATTTATTAAAAAGGCTTAGGGAACATATTGAACTAATGTCTTAAATCCTCCCATGTATTCTTGCTTGTACTTGTGAATGGTTGATCAATAGTTTGTGAAATGTTAAGAGTTATTATCTTGTGCCGGTTAGTCATGAAACTAAATAAATTTTGTCTTTGGTATGATGTAGGATCATCATTTCTAAAGACTAAAAGAGATCATCATGAAAGACCCTAAGCATAAAGAGATGACAAAGAAGTGCTAAAGAGAAAAGAAGTAAAGAGAAGAATGAAAGAACCATGAATGGTGTCCAAAAGGAAAAGATGAGAAACCTCTTTCTCAAAGAAGCTTGTGAAGAACAAAGCCGAGAAAGGAGGAGAGTTCATTTACTTCCATGATTAATCAAGATGGGGGGAGAAGAAGTGTTAGAACACACATCTCATCATGATCAAATGGAAGCCAATCACTATCATCATTGTGGCCAAAAGCATCTAGCAAAGAGCTAAAGCCATCAAGTTACATCTCGGCCAAGTATTCACAAGACAAAGCCGAGGCAACCCATTAATCTTCGGTCAAGTCCTTAACAAGACAAAGACCATCATCAACCGGTCAAGTCCTTGGCAAAGACAAAGACCATCTCTTGACCAAAGTCCCTAGCAAAGGCAAGGTCACCAATCATTGTTACATCTCGGCCAAGTATTCACAAGACAAAGCCGAGTCAATCCACCTAATATTCGGTCAAGTCCCTAGCAAAGACAAAGACCATCACTTGACCAAAGTCCGTAGCAAAGACAAGGTCACCATTCTCCGGTTAAAGCATCTCCCAAGACGCCAAACCAATTCACTCTCGGCCAAATCCTTACAAAGGAGAAGGCCAAACCATCTTATCATCATCGTTCGGTCAAGCCTCTACAAGAAGCAAGACCTTCATCATCATCAACACTAGGCTCGGCCAAGTACATGGCAAAGACTAAACCGAGCCATTCATGTCCTAGAAAGAGACCGATGAATCAACATGACCAATCGGCTCTACTCACTATCGGCCAAAGCAACTACCAATTGCAAGGCCTAATCTTGTTTCTCGGCTTATGCATCTATCAATAGATAAGCCAAAATACTCCGACAAATCCTTGTTCCAACCGCACAAAGAAGAAAGCAAAGACTTCAAGAAGAAGCCAAAGCTCAAAACCTAGATGCGGCTACAAGGACAAGTCATTCCACTACGAACTAAAGGATGTCCCTAATCCCTCTCTTAGCTTCTTATTTAGAATCATAAAACTAGAACTAATTCGAATAATCATGCTTAATCTAAAGTCTAAATTCACTTGAATCTTTGAAGGTTCAAAGGAGTAAGAGACCAAAGATAAGAAGGAAGTTCAAAGAAGAAGCAAAGAGAAGGAAAGGGAGTCATCATGTTCATGTTCGGCTCAAAGTCTCACATCAAAGTCTGTGAAGAACAAACCGTGAAGACCAAATCAAGAATCAAAGAACTCACCACCAAGACAAGAGAAGTGCTGAGTATCCAAGAAACCACAAAGAAGAACACGGCAAAGGCAAGATCAAGACCGGTTCTATCTTTGGGGGGAGTTCCGGCCAAGTCAAGAAGACTTATGGCCTAGATGATCAAGACCCCTCATTGAACTAACTTACACTCTTTTTCCTTCGGTGAGGTTTTTCCCATGTGGTTTACTCACCAAGGTTTTAATGAGGTTTGTTGGTCAATGTCCAATCTTAGCGTTCCACAATGCTAAGCTTGAGGGGGAGTATTGAGACTAATGGTTAACCCAAAAAGGGCATTAGGTCGAAATACCAAAGAGGCTTGTGCAACAAGGCTAAGACAAGAAGGGTTATGAGTTAAGAGTATAAGGAAGCAACACGGTTACCCTTAATATGGTAACGGTTACAAAGAGGAGATCAAGACAAGAAGGTTTGAAGAAGGAATCATGTTGAAAGGAGCTAACCATTGAGAGATATAGTCATTACAAGACTATAGGCACAAACCGGAAGCAAGACCGAGACGGATAGCGACAGGTGCAGAATTGGAAGGCTTTACACAAAACCAAATGTGGTCTTGGATAGTGACTAGTCACAGCCTTGTCTCCTACACGCCACCCAAGCCTTGGTTTGAATTCAAATTAAGTCAAGACCCAAGGCTTTCTCTCTCTCTCTCCCTTATACCTAATAGGCTACAAGCCATTGTTATCCTCTATAAATACCTTGTGGTCGACATTGTAATCTCTAAGGAGCTTCAAGCTCTCTTCTCCAATACAAAAATAATATTCTCTCTTTTGTTCTTGTTCTTATTCTCTCTAGAACCGAAATCTCCCACACACACATACTACACACTAATCTCTCAAGGACCAAGCTAATAGCTTTGCTCCTAATCTCTCATTCTCCTAATCTCCCAAACACTTATTCTCTACAATCTCTTCTATACTCTCTTAAATTCCAACACAAAGCTCATTGAGACACTTATAAGCACTCATGTTGCATGAAACTTGGTTTAGAGTCCTAGAAACGCGTTGTTAGATGTTTCATAAGTTCGTCAAACAAGTACAAAGCTCATTGAGACACTTATAAGCACTCATGTTGCATGAAACTTGGTTTAGAGTCCTAGAAACGCGTTGTTAGATGTTTCATAAGTTCGTCAAACAAGTACAAAGCTCATTGAGACACTTATAAGCACTCATGTTGCATGAAACTTGGTTTAGAGTCCTAGAAACACGTTGTTAGATGTTTCATAAGTTCGTAAAACTTGTACAAAGCTCATTGAGATACTTATAAGCACTCATGTGGACTGAAACTTGGTTTAGAGTCCTAGAAACGCGTTGTTAGATGTTTCAAAAGTTCGTCAAACTAGTAAAAAGCTCATTGAGACACTTATAAGCACTCATGTTGCATGAAACTTGGTTTAGAGTCCTAGAAACGCGTTGTTAGATGTTTCATAAGTTCGTCAAACTTGTACAAAGCTCATTGAGACGCTTATAAGCACTCATGTTGCATGAAACTTGGTTTAGAGTCCTAGAAACCGCGTTGTTAGATGTTTCATAAGTTCGTCAAACTTGTACAAAGCTCATTGAGACACTTACTAGCACTCGTGTTGCATGAAACTTCGTTTAGAATCATAGAAACCGCGTTGTTAGATGGTTCATAAGTTCGTTAAACTAGTACAACACTCATTGAGACACTTATAAGCACTCATGTTGCATGAATCTTGGTTTAGAGTCCTCGAAACCGCGTTGTTAGATGTTTCATAAGTTCGTCAAACTTGTACAAAGCTCATTGAGACACTTATAAGCACTCATGTTGCATGAAACTTGGTTTAGAGTCCTAGAAACTGCGTTGTTAGATGTTTCATAATTTCGTCAAACTAGTACAAAGCTCATTGAGACACTTATAAGCCCTCATGTTGCATGAAACTTGGTTTAGAGTCCTAGAAACGAGTTGTTAGACGTTTCATAAGTTCGTAAAACTTGTACAAAGCTCATTGAGACACTTATAAGCACTCATGTTGAATCAAACTTGGTTTAGAGTCCTAGAAACGCGTTGTTAGATGTTTCATAAGTTCGTCAAACTAGTACAAAGCTCATTGAGAAACTTATAAGCACTCATGTTGTATGAAACTTGGTTTAACGTCCTAGAAATGCATTGTTAAATGTTTCATAAGTTTGTCAAACTAGTACAAAGCTCATTGAGACAATTATAAGCACTCATGTTGCATGAAACTTGGTTTAGTGTCCTAGAAACGCGTTGTTAGATATTTCATAAGTTTTTCAAACTTGTACAAAGCTCATTGAGACACTTATAAGCATTCATGTTGTATGAAACTTGGTTTAGAGTCCTAGAACCCGCGTTGTTAGATGTTTCATATGTTCGTCAAACTAGTCAAAAGCTCATTGAGACACTTATAAGCACTCATGTTGCATGAAACTTAGTTTAGAGTCCTAGAAACCGCGTTGTTAGATGTTTCATAAGTTCGTCAAACTAGTACAAAGCTCATTGAGACACTTATAAGCACTCATGTTGCATGAAACTTGGTTTAGAGTCCTAGAAACGCGTTGTTAGATGTTTCATAAGTTCGTCAAACAAGTACAAAGCTCATTGAGACACTTATAAGCACTCATGTTGCATGAAACTTGGTTTAGAGTCCTAGAAACGCGTTGTTAGATGTTTCATAAGTTCGTCAAACAAGTACAAAGCTCATTGAGACACTTATAAGCACTCATGTTGCATGAAACTTGGTTTAGAGTCCTAGAAACACGTTGTTAGATGTTTCATAAGTTCGTAAAACTTGTACAAAGCTCATTGAGATACTTATAAGCACTCATGTGGACTGAAACTTGGTTTAGAGTCCTAGAAACGCGTTGTTAGATGTTTCAAAAGTTCGTCAAACTAGTAAAAAGCTCATTGAGACACTTATAAGCACTCATGTTGCATGAAACTTGGTTTAGAGTCCTAGAAACGCGTTGTTAGATGTTTCATAAGTTCGTCAAACTTGTACAAAGCTCATTGAGACGCTTATAAGCACTCATGTTGCATGAAACTTGGTTTAGAGTCCTAGAAATCGCGTTGTTAGATGTTTCATAAGTTCGTCAAACTTGTACAAAGCTCATTGAGACACTTACTAGCACTCGTGTTGCATGAAACTTCGTTTAGAATCATAGAAACCGCGTTGTTAGATGTTTCATAAGTTCGTTAAACTAGTACAACACTCATTGAGACACTTATAAGCACTCATGTTGCATGAATCTTGGTTTAGAGTCCTCGAAACCGCGTTGTTAGATGTTTCATAAGTTCGTCAAACTTGTACAAAGCTCATTGAGACACTTATAAGCACTCATGTTGCATGAATCTTGGTTTAGAGTCCTAGAAACCGCGTTGTTAGATGTTTCATAAGTTTTTCAAACTTGTAAAAAGCTCATTGAGACACTTATAAGCACTCATGTTGCATGAAACTTGGTTTAGAGTCTTAGAAATTGCGTTGTTAGATGTTTCATAAGTTCGTCAAACCAGTACAAAGCTCATTGAGACATTTATAAGCACTCGTGTTGCATGAAACCTGGTGTAGAGTCCTAGAAACGCGTTGTTAGATGTTTCATAAGTTCGTCAAACTTGTACAAAGCTCATTGAGACACTTATAAGCACTCATGTTGCATGAAACTTGGTTTAGAGTCCTAGAAACGCGTTGTTAGATGTTTCATAAGTTCGTCAAACAAGTACAAAGTTCATCGAGACACTTATAAGAATTCATGTATCATGAAACTTGGTTTAGAGTCCTATAAACGCGTTGTTAGATGTTTCATAAATTTGTCAAACTTGTACAAAGCTCATCGAGACACTTATAAGCACTCATGTGGAATGAAACTTGGTTTAGAGTCCTAGAAACGTGTTGTTCGATGTTTCATAATTTTGTCAAACTAGTACAAAGCTCATTGAGACACTTATAAGCACTCATGTTGCATGAAACTTGGTTTAGAGTCCTAGAAACGAGTTGTTAGATGTTTCATAAGTTCGTCAAACTTGTACAAAGCTCATTGAGACACTTATAAGCACTCATGTTGCATGAAACTTGGTTTAGAGTCCTAGAAACGCGTTGTTAGATGTTTCATAAGTTCGTCAAACTTGTACAAAGCTCATTGAGACGCTTATAAGCACTCATGTTGCATGAAACTTGGTTTAGAGTCCTAGAAACTGCGTTGTTAGATGTTTCATAAGTTCGTCAAACTTGTACAAAGCTCATTGAGACACTTATAAGCACTCGTGTTGCATGAAACTTCGTTTAGAATCTTAGAAACCGCGTTGTTAGATGTTTCATAAGTTCGTTAAACTAGTACAACGCTCATTGAAACACTTATAAGCACTCATGTTGCATGAAACTTTGTTTAGAGTCCTAGAAACGCGTTGTTAGATGTTTCATAAGTTCGTCAAACTTGTACAAAGCTCATTGAGACACTTATAAGCACTCATGTTGCATGAAACTTTGTTTAGAGTCCTAGAAACCGCGTTGTTAGATGTTTCATAAGTTCGTCAAACTAGTACAAAGCTCATTGAGACACTTATAAGCACTCATGTTGCATGAAACTTTGTTTAGAGTCCTAGAAACGCGTTGTTAGATGTTTCATAAGTTCGTCAAACAAGTACAAAGCTCATTGAGACACTTATAAGCACTCATGTTGCGTGAAACTTGGTTTAGAGTCCTAGAAACTGCGTTGTTAGATGTTTCATAATTTCGTCAAACTAGTACAAAGCTCATTGAGACACATATAAGCACTCATGTTGCATGAATCTTGGTTTAGAGTCCTAGAAACGCGTTGTTAGATGTTTCATAAGTTCGTCAAACTAGTAAAAAGCTCATTGAGACACTTATAAGCACTCATGTTGCATGAAACTTGGTTTAGAGTCCTAGAAACGCGTTGTTAGACATTTCATAAGTTCGTTAAACTAGTACAAAGCTCATTGAGACACTTATAAGCCCTCATGTTGCATGAAACTTGGTTTAGAGTCCTAGAAACGAGTTGTTAGACGTTTCATAAGTTCATAAAACTTGTACAAAGCTCATTGAGACACTTATAAGCACTCATGTTGAATCAAACTTGGTTTAGAGTTCTAGAAACGCGTTGTTAGATGTTTCATAAGTTTGTCAAACTAGTACAAAGCTCATTGAGACAATTATAAGCACTCATGTTGCATGAAACTTGGTTTAGTGTCCTAGAAACGCGTTGTTAGATATTTCATAAGTTTTTCAAACTTGTACAAAGCTCATTGAGACACTTATAAGCATTCATGTTGTATGAAACTTGGTTCGAGTCCTAGAACCCGCGTTGTTAGATGTTTCATATGTTCGTCAAACTAGTCAAAAGCTCATTGAGACACTTATAAGCACTCATGTTGCATGAAACTTAGTTTAGAGTCCTAGAAACCGCGTTGTTAGATGTTTCATAAGTTCGTCAAACTAGTACAAAGCTCATTGAGACACTTATAAGCACTCATGTTGCATGAAACTTGGTTTAGAGTCCTAGAAACGCGTTGTTAGATGTTTCATAAGTTCGTCAAACAAGTACAAAGCTCATTGAGACACTTATAAGCACTCATGTTGCATGAAACTTGGTTTAGAGTCCTAGAAACGCGTTGTTAGATGTTTCATAAGTTCGTAAAACTTGTACAAAGCTCATTGAGATACTTATAAGCACTCATGTGGACTGAAACTTGGTTTAGAGTCCTAGAAACGCGTTGTTAGATGTTTCAAAAGTTCGTCAAACTAGTAAAAAGCTCATTGAGACACTTATAAGCACTCATGTTGCATGAAACTTGGTTTAGAGTCCTAGAAACGCGTTGTTAGATGTTTCATAAGTTCGTCAAACTTGCACAAAGCTCATTGAGACGCTTATAAGCACTCATGTTGCATGAAACTTGGTTTAGAGTCCTAGAAATCGCGTTGTTAGATGTTTCATAAGTTCGTCAAACTTGTACAAAGCTCATTGAGACACTTACTAGCACTCGTGTTGCATGAAACTTCGTTTAGAATCATAGAAACCGCGTTGTTAGATGTTTCATAAGTTCGTTAAACTAGTACAACACTCATTGAGACACTTATAAGCACTCATGTTGCATGAAACTTGGTTTAGAGTCCTCGAAACCGCGTTGTTAGATGTTTCATAAGTTCGTCAAACTTGTACAAAGCTCATTGAGACACTTATAAGCACTCATGTTGCATGAATCTTGGTTTAGAGTCCTAGAAACCGCGTTGTTAGATGTTTCATAAGTTTTTCAAACTTGTAAAAAGCTCATTGAGACACTTATAAGCACTCATGTTGCATGAAACTTGGTTTAGAGTCTTAGAAATTGCGTTGTTAGATGTTTCATAAGTTCGTCAAACCAGTACAAAGCTCATTGAGACATTTATAAGCACTCGTGTTGCATGAAACCCGGTGTAGAGTCCTAGAAACGCGTTGTTAGATGTTTCATAAGTTCGTCAAACTTGTACAAAGCTCATTGAGACACTTATAAGCACTCATGTTGCATGAAACTTGGTTTAGAGTCCTAGAAACGCGTTGTTAGATGTTTCATAAGTTCGTCAAACAAGTACAAAGTTCATCGAGACACTTATAAGAATTCATGTATCATGAAACTTGGTTTAGAGTCCTATAAACGCGTTGTTAGATGTTTCATAAATTTGTCAAACTTGTACAAAGCTCATCGAGACACTTATAAGCACTCATGTGGAATGAAACTTGGTTTAGAGTCCTAGAAACGTGTTGTTCGATGTTTCATAATTTTGTCAAACTAGTACAAAGCTCATTGAGACACTTATAAGCACTCATGTTGCATGAAACTTGGTTTAGAGTCCTAGAAACGAGTTGTTAGATGTTTCATAAGTTCGTCAAACTTGTACAAAGCTCATTGAGACACTTATAAGCACTCATGTTGCATGAAACTTGGTTTAGAGTCCTAGAAACGCGTTGTTAGATGTTTCATAAGTTCGTCAAACTTGTACAAAGCTCATTGAGACGCTTATAAGCACTCATGTTGCATGAAACTTGGTTTAGAGTCCTAGAAACTGCGTTGTTAGATGTTTCATAAGTTCGTCAAACTTGTACAAAGCTCATTGAGACACTTATAAGCACTCGTGTTGCATGAAACTTCGTTTAGAATCTTAGAAACCGCGTTGTTAGATGTTTCATAAGTTCGTTAAACTAGTACAACGCTCATTGAAACACTTATAAGCACTCATGTTGCATGAAACTTTGTTTAGAGTCCTAGAAACGCGTTGTTAGATGTTTCATAAGTTCGTCAAACTTGTACAAAGCTCATTGAGACACTTATAAGCACTCATGTTGCATGAAACTTTGTTTAGAGTCCTAGAAACCGCGTTGTTAGATGTTTCATAAGTTCGTCAAACTAGTACAAAGCTCATTGAGACACTTATAAGCACTCATGTTGCATGAAACTTTGTTTAGAGTCCTAGAAACGCGTTGTTAGATGTTTCATAAGTTCGTCAAACAAGTACAAAGCTCATTGAGACACTTATAAGCACTCATGTTGCGTGAAACTTGGTTTAGAGTCCTAGAAACTGCGTTGTTAGATGTTTCATAATTTCGTCAAACTAGTACAAAGCTCATTGAGACACATATAAGCACTCATGTTGCATGAATCTTGGTTTAGAGTCCTAGAAACGCGTTGTTAGATGTTTCATAAGTTCGTCAAACTAGTAAAAAGCTCATTGAGACACTTATAAGCACTCATGTTGCATGAAACTTGGTTTAGAGTCCTAGAAACGCGTTGTTAGACATTTCATAAGTTCGTTAAACTAGTACAAAGCTCATTGAGACACTTATAAGCCCTCATGTTGCATGAAACTTGGTTTAGAGTCCTAGAAACGAGTTGTTAGACGTTTCATAAGTTCATAAAACTTGTACAAAGCTCATTGAGACACTTATAAGCACTCATGTTGAATCAAACTTGGTTTAGAGTTCTAGAAACGCGTTGTTAGATGTTTCATAAGTTTGTCAAACTAGTACAAAGCTCATTGAGACAATTATAAGCACTCATGTTGCATGAAACTTGGTTTAGTGTCCTAGAAACGCGTTGTTAGATATTTCATAAGTTTTTCAAACTTGTACAAAGCTCATTGAGACACTTATAAGCATTCATGTTGTATGAAACTTGGTTTAGAGTCCTAGAACCCGCGTTGTTAGATGTTTCATATGTTCGTCAAACTAGTCAAAAGCTCATTGAGACACTTATAAGCACTCATGTTGCATGAAACTTAGTTTAGAGTCCTAGAAACCGCGTTGTTAGATGTTTCATAAGTTCGTCAAACTAGTACAAAGCTCATTGAGACACTTATAAGCACTCATGTTGCATGAAACTTGGTTTAGAGTCCTAGAAACGCGTTGTTAGATGTTTCATAAGTTCGTCAAACTAGTAAAAAGCTCCTTGAGACACTTATAAGCACTCATGTTGCATGAAACTTGGTTTAGAGTCCTAGAAACGCGTTGTTAGATGTTTCATAAGTTCGTCAAACAAGTACAAAGCTCATTGAGACACTTATAAGCACTCATGTTGCATGAAACTTGGTTTAGAGTCCTAGAAACACGTTTTTAGATGTTTCATAAGTTCGTAAAACTTGTACAAAGCTCATTGAGATACTTATAAGCACTCATGTGGAATGAAACTTGGTTTAGAGTCTTAGAAACGCGTTGTTAGATGTTTCATAAGTTCGTCAAACTAGTAAAAAGCTCATTGAGACACTTATAAGCACTCATGTTGCATGAAACTTGGTTTAGAGTCCTAGAAACGCGTTGTTAGATGTTTCATAAGTTCGTCAAACTTGTACAAAGCTCATTGAGACGCTTATAAGCACTCATGTTGCATGAAACTTGGTTTAGAGTCCTAGAAACCGCGTTGTTAGATGTTTCATAAGTTCGTCAAACTTGTACAAAGCTCATTGAGACACTTATAAGCACTCGTGTTGCATGAAACTTCGTTTAGAATCTTAGAAACCGCGTTGTTAGATGTTTCATAAGTTCGTCAAACAAGTACAAAGCTCATTGAGACACTTATAAGCACTCATGTTGCATGAAACTTGGTTTAGAGTCCTAGAAACCGCGTTGTTAGATGTTTCATAAGTTCGTCAAACTAGTACAAAGCTCATTGAGACACTTATAAGCACTCATGTTGCATGAAACTTGGTTTAGAGTCCTAGAAACGCATTGTTAGATGTTTCATTAGTTCGTCAAACTTGTACAAAGCTCATTGAGACAATTAAAAGCACTCATGTTGCATGAAACTTGGTTTAGAGTCCTAGAAACGCGTTGTTAGATGTTTCATAAGTTCGTCAAACTTGTACAAAGCTCATTGAGACGCTTATAAGCACTCATGTTGCATGAAACTTGGTTTAGAGTCCTAGAAACCGCGTTGTTAGATGTTTCATAAGTTCGTCAAACTTGTACAAAGCTCATTGAGACACTTACTAGCACTCGTGTTGCATGAAACTTCGTTTAGAATCATAGAAACCGCGTTGTTAGATGTTTCATAAGTTCGTTAAACTAGTACAACACTTATTGAGACACTTATAAGCACTCATGTTGCATGAATCTTGGTTTAGAGTCCTCGAAACCGCGTTGTTAGATGTTTCATAAGTTCGTCAAACTTGTACAAAGCTCATTGAGACACTTATAAGCACTCATGTTGCATGAATCTTGGTTTAGAGTCCTAGAAACCGCGTTGTTAGATGTTTCATAAGTTTTTCAAACTTGTAAAAAGCTCATTGAGACACTTATAAGCACTCATGTTGCATGAAACTTGGTTTAGAGTCTTAGAAATTGCGTTGTTAGATGTTTCATAAGTTCGTCAAACCAAGTACAAAGCTCATTGAGACATTTATAAGCACTCATGTTGCATGAAACCTGGTGTAGAGTCCTAGAAACGCGTTGTTAGATGTTTCATAAGTTCGTCAAACTTGTACAAAGCTCATTGAGACACTTATAAGCACTCATGTTGCATGAAACTTGGTTTAGAGTCCTAGAAACGCGTTGTTAGATGTTTCATAAGTTCGTCAAACAAGTACAAAGTTCATCGAGACACTTATAAGAATTCATGTATCATGAAACTTGGTTTAGAGTCCTATAAACGCGTTGTTAGATGTTTCATAAATTTGTCAAACTTGTACAAAGCTCATCGAGACACTTATAAGCACTCATGTGGAATGAAACTTGGTTTAGATTCCTAGAAACGTGTTGTTCGATGTTTCATAATTTTGTCAAACTAGTACAAAGCTCATTGAGACACTTATAAGCACTCATGTTGCATGAAACTTGGTTTAGAGTCCTAGAAACGAGTTGTTAGATGTTTCATAAGTTCGTCAAACTTGTACAAAGCTCATTGAGACACTTATAAGCACTCATGTTGCATGAAACTTGGTTTAGAGTCCTAGAAACGCGTTGTTAGATGTTTCATAAGTTCGTCAAACTTGTACAAAGCTCATTGAGACGCTTATAAGCACTCATGTTGCATGAAACTTGGTTTAGAGTCCTAGAAACTGCGTTGTTAGATGTTTCATAAGTTCGTCAAACTTGTACAAAGCTCATTGAGACACTTATAAGCACTCGTGTTGCATGAAACTTCGTTTAGAATCTTAGAAACCGCGTTGTTAGATGTTTCATAAGTTCGTTAAACTAGTACAACGCTCATTGAAACACTTATAAGCACTCATGTTGCATGAAACTTTGTTTAGAGTCCTAGAAACGCGTTGTTAGATGTTTCATAAGTTCGTCAAACTTGTACAAAGCTCATTGAGACACTTATAAGCACTCATGTTGCATGAAACTTTGTTTAGAGTCCTAGAAACCGCGTTGTTAGATGTTTCATAAGTTCGTCAAACTAGTACAAAGCTCATTGAGACACTTATAAGCACTCATGTTGCATGAAACTTTGTTTAGAGTCCTAGAAACGCGTTGTTAGATGTTTCATAAGTTCGTCAAACAAGTACAAAGCTCATTGAGACACTTATAAGCACTCATGTTGCATGAAACTTGGTTTAGATTCCTAGAAACTGCGTTGTTAGATGTTTCATAATTTCGTCAAACTAGTACAAAGCTCATTGAGACACATATAAGCACTCATGTTGCATGAATCTTGGTTTAGAGTCCTAGAAACGCGTTGTTAGATGTTTCATAAGTTCGTCAAACTAGTAAAAAGCTCATTGAGACACTTATAAGCACTCATGTTGCATGAAACTTGGTTTAGAGTACTAGAAACGCGTTGTTAGATGTTTCATAAGTTCTTCAAACTTGTACAAAGCTCATTGAGACGCTTATAAGCACTCATGTTGCATGAAACTTGGTTGAGAGTCCTAGAAACCGCGTTGTTAGATATTTCATAAGTTCGTCAAACTTGTACAAAGCTCATTGAGACACTTATAAGCACTCGTGTTGCATGAAACTTCGTTTAGAATCTTAGAAACCGCGTTGTTAGATGTTTCATAAGTTCGTTAAACTAGTACAACGCTCATTGAGACACATATAAGCACTCATGTTGCATGAAACTTTGTTTAGAGTCCTAGAAACCGCGTTGTTAGATGTTTCATAAGTTCGTCAAACTAGTACAAAGCTCATTGAGACACTTATAAGCACTCATGTTGCATGAAACTTTGTTTAGAGTCCTAGAAACGCGTTGTTAGATGTTTCATAAGTTCGTCAAACAAGTACAAAGCTCATTGAGACACTTATAAGCACTCATGTTGCATGAAACTTGGTTTAGAGTCCTAGAAACTGCGTTGTTAGATGTTTCATAATTTCGTCAAACTAGTACAAAGCTCATTGAGACACATATAAGCACTCATGTTGCATGAATCTTGGTTTAGAGTCCTAGAAACCGCGTTGTTAGTTGTTTCATATGTTCGTCAAACTTGTACAAAGCTCATTGAGACACTTATAAGCACTCATGTTGCATGAAACTTGGTTTAGAGTCCTAGAAACGCGTTGTTAGACATTTCATAAGTTCGTTAAACTAGTACAAAGCTCATTGAGACACTTATAAGCCCTCATGTTGCATGAAACTTGGTTTAGAGTCCTAGAAACGAGTTGTTAGACGTTTCATAAGTTCATAAAACTTGTACAAAGCTCATTGAGACACTTATAAGCACTCATGTTGAATCAAACTTGGTTTAGAGTTCTAGAAACGCGTTGTTAGATGTTTCATAAGTTTGTCAAACTAGTACAAAGCTCATTGAGACAATTATAAGCACTCATGTTGCATGAAACTTGGTTTAGTGTCCTAGAAACGCGTTGTTAGATATTTCATAAGTTTTTCAAACTTGTACAAAGCTCATTGAGACACTTATAAGCATTCATGTTGTATGAAACTTGGTTTAGAGTCCTAGAACCCGCGTTGTTAGATGTTTCATATGTTCGTCAAACTAGTCAAAAGCTCATTGAGACACTTATAAGCACTCATGTTGCATGAAACTTAGTTTAGAGTCCTAGAAACCGCGTTGTTAGATGTTTCATAAGTTCGTCAAACTAGTACAAAGCTCATTGAGACACTTATAAGCACTCATGTTGCATGAAACTTGGTTTAGAGTCCTAGAAACGCGTTGTTAGATGTTTCATAAGTTCGTCAAACTAGTAAAAAGCTCCTTGAGACACTTATAAGCACTCATTTTGCATGAAACTTGGTTTAGAGTCCTAGAAACGCGTTGTTAGATGTTTCATAAGTTCGTCAAACAAGTACAAAGCTCATTGAGACACTTATAAGCACTCATGTTGCATGAAACTTGGTTTAGAGTCCTAGAAACACGTTTTTAGATGTTTCATAAGTTCGTAAAACTTGTACAAAGCTCATTGAGATACTTATAAGCACTCATGTGGAATGAAACTTGGTTTAGAGTCTTAGAAACGCGTTGTTAGATGTTTCATAAGTTCGTCAAACTAGTAAAAAGCTCATTGAGACAC
The DNA here is from genome assembly GCA_963556525.1 of Cochlearia excelsa. Taxonomy (NCBI): domain Eukaryota; kingdom Viridiplantae; phylum Streptophyta; class Magnoliopsida; order Brassicales; family Brassicaceae; genus Cochlearia; species Cochlearia excelsa. Next base: position 26,811,894 of record OY748327.1, on the reverse strand, counting down.
TTATAATCACTCATGTTGCATGAAACTTGGTTTAGAGTCCTAGAAACGCGTTGTTAGATGTTTCATAAGTTCGTCAAACTTGTACAAAGCTCATTGAGACACTTATAAGCACTCATGTTGCATGAAACTTTGTTTAGAGTCCTAGAAACGCGTTGTTAGATGTTTCATAAGTTCGTCAAACAAGTACAAAGCTCATTGAGACACTTATAAGCACTCATGTTGCATGAAACTTGGTTTAGAGTCCTAGAAACTGCGTTGTTAGATGTTTCATAATTTCGTCAAACTAGTACAAAGCTCATTGAGACACATATAAGCACTCATGTTGCATGAATCTTGGTTTAGAGTCCTAGAAACCGCGTTGTTAGTTGTTTCATATGTTCGTCAAACTTGTACAAAGCTCATTGAGACACTTATAAGCACTCATGTTGCATGAAACTTGGTTTAGAGTCCTAGAAACGCATTGTTAGATGTTTCATTAGTTCGTCAAAATTGTACAAAGCTCATTGAGACACTTATAAGCACTCATGTTGCATGAAACTTTGTTTAGAGTCCTAGAAACGCGTTGTTAGATGTTTCATAAGTTCGTCAAACAAGTACAAAGCTCATTGAGACACTTATAAGCACTCATGTTGCATGAAACTTGGTTTAGAGTCCTAGAAACTGCGTTGTTAGATGTTTCATAATTTCGTCAAACTAGTACAAAGCTCATTGAGACACATATAAGCACTCATGTTGCATGAATCTTGGTTTAGAGTCCTAGAAACCGCGTTGTTAGTTGTTTCATATGTTCGTCAAACTTGTACAAAGCTCATTGAGACACTTATAAGCACTCATGTTGCATGAAACTTGGTTTAGAGTCCTAGAAACCGCGTTGTTAGATGTTTCATAAGTTCGTCAAACTAGTACAAAGCTCATTGAGACACTTATAAGCACTCATGTTGCATGAAACTTTGTTTAGAGTCCTAGAAACGCGTTGTTAGATGTTTCATAAGTTCGTCAAACAAGTACAAAGCTCATTGAGACACTTATAAGCACTCATGTTGCATGAAACTTGGTTTAGAGTCCTAGAAACTGCGTTGTTAGATGTTTCATAATTTCGTCAAACTAGTACAAAGCTCATTGAGACACATATAAGCACTCATGTTGCATGAATCTTGGTTTAGAGTCCTAGAAACCGCGTTGTTAGTTGTTTCATATGTTCGTCAAACTTGTACAAAGCTCATTGAGACACTTATAAGCACTCATGTTGCATGAAACTTGGTTTAGAGTCCTAGAAACGCGTTGTTAGACATTTCATAAGTTCGTTAAACTAGTACAAAGCTCATTGAGACACTTATAAGCCCTCATGTTGCATGAAACTTGGTTTAGAGTCCTAGAAACGAGTTGTTAGACGTTTCATAAGTTCATAAAACTTGTACAAAGCTCATTGAGACACTTATAAGCACTCATGTTGAATCAAACTTGGTTTAGAGTTCTAGAAACGCGTTGTTAGATGTTTCATAAGTTTGTCAAACTAGTACAAAGCTCATTGAGACAATTATAAGCACTCATGTTGCATGAAACTTGGTTTAGTGTCCTAGAAACGCGTTGTTAGATATTTCATAAGTTTTTCAAACTTGTACAAAGCTCATTGAGACACTTATAAGCATTCATGTTGTATGAAACTTGGTTTAGAGTCCTAGAACCCGCGTTGTTAGATGTTTCATATGTTCGTCAAACTAGTCAAAAGCTCATTGAGACACTTATAAGCACTCATGTTGCATGAAACTTAGTTTAGAGTCCTAGAAACCGCGTTGTTAGATGTTTCATAAGTTCGTCAAACTAGTACAAAGCTCATTGAGACACTTATAAGCACTCATGTTGCATGAAACTTGGTTTAGAGTCCTAGAAACGCGTTGTTAGATGTTTCATAAGTTCGTCAAACTAGTAAAAAGCTCCTTGAGACACTTATAAGCACTCATTTTGCATGAAACTTGGTTTAGAGTCCTAGAAACGCGTTGTTAGATGTTTCATAAGTTCGTCAAACAAGTACAAAGCTCATTGAGACACTTATAAGCACTCATGTTGCATGAAACTTGGTTTAGAGTCCTAGAAACACGTTTTTAGATGTTTCATAAGTTCGTAAAACTTGTACAAAGCTCATTGAGATACTTATAAGCACTCATGTGGAATGAAACTTGGTTTAGAGTCTTAGAAACGCGTTGTTAGATGTTTCATAAGTTCGTCAAACTAGTAAAAAGCTCATTGAGACACTTATAATCACTCATGTTGCATGAAACTTGGTTTAGAGTCCTAGAAACGCGTTGTTAGATGTTTCATAAGTTCGTCAAACTTGTACAAAGCTCATTGAGACGCTTATAAGCACTCATGTTGCATGAAACTTGGTTTAGAGTCCTAGAAACCGCGTTGTTAGATGTTTCATAAGTTCGTCAAACTTGTACAAAGCTCATTGAGACACTTATAAGCACTCGTGTTGCATGAAACTTCGTTTAGAATCTTAGAAACCGCGTTGTTAGATGTTTCATAAGTTCGTCAAACAAGTACAAAGCTCATTGAGACACTTATAAGCACTCATGTTGCATGAAACTTGGTTTAGAGTCCTAGAAACCGCGTTGTTAGATGTTTCATAAGTTCGTCAAACTAGTAAAAAGCTCATTGAGACACTTATAAGCACTCATGTTGCATGAAACTTGGTTTAGAGTCCTAGAAACGCATTGTTAGATGTTTCATTAGTTCGTCAAAATTGTACAAAGCTCATTGAGACAATTATAAGCACTCATGTTGCATGAAACTTGGTTTAGAGTCCTAGAAACGCGTTGTTAGATGTTTCATAAGTTCGTCAAATAAGTACAAAGCTCATTGAGACACTTATAAGCACTCATGTTGCATGAAACTTGGTTTAGAGTCCTAGAAACACGTTGTTAGATGTTTCATAAGTTCGTAAAACTTGTACAAATCTCATTGAGATACTTATAAGCACTCATGTGGAATGAAACTTGGTTTAGAGTTCTAGAAACGCGTTGTTAGATGTTTCATAAGTTTGTCAAACTAGTACAAAGCTCATTGAGACACATATAAGCACTCATGTTTCATGAAACTTGGTTTACGGTCCTAGAAACGCGTTGTTCGATGTTTCATAAGTTCGTCAAACTAGTACAAAGCTCATTGAGACACTTATAAGCACTCATGTAGCATGAAACTTGGTTTAGGGTCCTAGAAACTGCGTTGTTAGATGTTTCATAAGTTCGTCAAACTAGTACGAAGCTCATTGAGACACTTATAAGCACTCATGTTGCATGAATCTTGGTTTAGAGTCCTAGAAACCGCGTTGTTAGATGTTTCATAAGTTTTTCAAACTTGTAAAAAGCTCATTGAGACACTTATAAGCACTCATGTTGCATGAAACTTGGTTTAGAGTCTTAGAAATTGCGTTGTTAGATGTTTCATAAGTTCGTCAAACCAGTACAAAGCTCATTGAGACATTTATAAGCACTCATGTTGCATGAAACCTGGTGTAGAGTCCTAGATGTTGAAAAGAGACCAAGGCTTTGCCCGGACACACTCGTTCACCAAGGCAAAGACCTAGCTTGTGGTCAAAGGCAAAGGACCCAAGCTATCTCTTTTGTTACCGTTACAAGAGGACAAGAGAAACAAAGGAAGGATCTAGAAACCAAGTTACCGTTACACCAAAGAGCCGTTGGGCGTGTGGAGTTCACGCCGTCCGTACAAGTCACGGGTGGCTCTAAGGATGCGCGTCTAACCGAGGAGAAAGCGACGTTTGGCGCATTGAACCGAGGAAGATGTGGACGTTTTTGGCATCTTCACATGATGCTATTTTAAGATGCTATTCCTTATATATTTATCCTATGTTGTAACGACACAAACAATCTAATCTAATATCACATAATCTTTTCCGATTAATCTCTCTCTATTCTCTCTCTCTCTCTTGTTCTTGATGTTCTTCATGGAACTCAAGAACACAAATCTCTAAACTCATATAATCTTCTTAAAACTAACATGGTATCGAGCAACCTTGCTCGGAACCTAATCGCTTCCGCTAAATCTACTCTCGCTTACTCTCGGCTACTCTCGGTACCGACGATTCTCGGTACTCTCGACAAACCTCGATACGGTTACTGTGCACTCTCGATACGGTTACTGTAGACTCTCGACAAGCCTCGACAAACTCTCAAACCTCGACAAACTCTCGACAAACTCTCGACAAGGTTTTCTCGACAAAGTTTTCTCGGCAAGAGTCTTGTTTTCCCGGCCACTTTTCTCGACTACTCTCGACAAGATCTTTTCTCGATACCGACCAGTCTCGATACCGACAAGTCTCGATACCGACAAATCCCGACACCGACCATTCTCGATACTCTCGGTTTCAAATTTCTCGGTTCAAATTTCTAGATCTGAAATTTCAAAAACGAGTTATTTCAAACCTCATTCAACACAACCATGGAAGACAAAGAATCCAAGAAGGCACTTTGTCCGGTTACTCTCAAAGGCATCAACTACCTTCTATGGGCAAGAACCATGAAGATAGCCCTTTGTGGCCGCGGCTATTGGAACCATATACTCACTCGGCAAGACGCTCCTATTGAGTTCAACAACGAACTCACAACCGACGATGAGAAGTGGTTCCAACTAGACCAAAAGGTACTTGGAATCATCCAAGGATCCCTTGAGCCGTCCATCTTGGAGGCTTACTCCTATTGCGAAAACGCCAAGGAGCTATGGGACACTCTCCAAACCGTCTACGGCAACATCTCAAACCTTAGCCGAGTTTATGAAGTCAAGAAGGCCATTAGTGACCTAAACCAAGAAGACACCGAGTTCACTAAACACTTTGGGAAGTTTAGGTCACTTTGGGCAGAGTTAGAAATGCTTCGCCCAAGCACCGTGGATCCTAAAGTGTTAAACGAACGAAGAGAGCAAGACAAAGTCTTTGGCTTGCTTCTTACCCTCAACGGCAGCTACAAGGAGATCACCAAGCATCTTCTCCGAGCCGATACTCTACCAAACCTTGAAGAAGTGTGTGCACAACTCCAAAGAGAACAAGGTTCCATCGAGCTCTTTGATGGCAAGAAGGAACTTGTGACCGCGAACAAGGTGGCGTTTAAACCATCTTCCAAGACATATGAAGAAAGGAGAGCCTTGACATGTGAGCATTGCAAGAAGAAAGGCCACAACAAGGAGAAGTGTTGGATCCTACACCCTAGTCTCAAGCCGGCCAAGTTCAAGGACGCCAAGGCCAATTACTCTCACGATGACTCGGCTAGCATACCAAGTACAAGCGGACCAAACCATGGCAAGGAAGAGGAGTCTTCGGCCATTGTCCCATACATGGACGAGTTCGTGAGGAAGTCGGACCTTGACGCACTCATCAAAGCCCTTAAGGGCTCCGGTATTTCACCCTATTACTCTCTTAGTGCTCAAAACATAGACATTAAACCATATAAGCCTATTATTGTTGATTCGGGTGCTTCTCATCATATGATTAGTAACTTGGATTTAATTAGTAATGTTAAACCGGCTTTAGGTAATGTCATTATTGCAAATGGGAGTGAAATTCCTATAGAAGGGTTAGGAAATCTTAAGTTGTTTGATAGTGATTCTCAAGCTCTTTACATGCCTAGTTTCACTTCCAATCTTATATCCGTTAAACGCATTGCTTGTGATTTGAATTGCAAGGTTATTTTCAGTCCTAATGATGTGATTTTTCAGGATATTAAGAGTGAGAAGGTCATTGGAAAAGGGGTCACAAGAGGGGACCTTTATGTTCTTGAAGAATTTGATTTCAAAAACTCTATCTCTACTTCTACTTCTCTTTGTCATGTTTTTAAATCGGTTATAGCCGAAGTTAACAATGTTATTTGGCATTTTAGACTTGGTCATCCTCATTTGAATGCTTTAAAAACTATTTTCCCTAATGTTGTTTTTGATCATCAAACTTGTGAGGCTTGCATTTTAGGCAAACATTGTAGAACCGTATTTTCAAAATCCAAAATGTGTTACAAACCTTTTGAATTGATTCATTCGGATGTTTGGTCCTCCCTTGCAAATCTAGGGATAATCAAGCTTATTTTGTCACATTTATAGATGAAAGCTCTAAATACACTTGGGTTACACTTTTACAAACTAAAGATAGGGTATTAGAGGCTTTTAAAAACTTTCAAAACTATGTGACTAACCATTACAATGCTAAGATTAAAACCTTTAGGTCGGATAATGGGGGGAGTACACAAGCCGAGCATTCAAAGAACACATAGCCAACCATGGGATTCTTCACCAAACCACATGTCCATATACACCGCAACAAAACGGTGTGGCCGAGAGGAAGAATAGGCATCTCATGGAGGTCACACGGTCAATGATGTTCCACATGAACATCCCAAAACGGTTTTGGTCGGATGGTGTTTTAACCGCGTGTTATCTCATCAACCGAACCCCTACTCAAATCTTAAACAACCAATCTCCCTTTCAAGTTTTGAATAAAAGTAAGCCTATTCTTAACCATCTAAGAGTTTTTGGTTGTGTGTGTTTTGTTTTTGTGCCTAGTGAACAAAGGAACAAACTTGAAGCAAAGAGCATCAAGGCCATGTTCATAGGCTACTCCAACACACAAAAAGGATACAAATGTTATGTACCCGAGACAAGAAGGGTCATAGTCTCAAGAGACGTCAAGTTCCTTGAAGGCAAAAGCTTCTATGAAGACAAGAATTGGGATAGTGTGAAGGACTTACCCGAGAAAGTCACGGATAGAGCCACAAGCCTAAGGAACCTAATGAAGAATCTTGGCATGAACTTTGAAGAAGAGCCAAGCCAAGACATACCAAATCAACAACCCACTCCTCTTGATCATGAGGGGGAGAACATAAATGAGCAAGCCAACTCCGAACCTCAAGAGTCTAATGAGTCCGGGGGAGAATCAAATGCTCACCAACAAACTACACCACAAGAAGACCAAGGACATGCTCAAGATGATCATGATCAAGAAGTGGGTCAAGGAGGAAGTGTACCACCGGAGCCGACTAGTATTCAAACGGAGCCGACTCTAAGGAGAAGCACTAGGGTAAAGAAGCATCCATCTAATTGGGTAAACACAAGGGTCTACTACAATAGCAAGGCGGTGGCCCATCCTACTCAAGCAACATGCTCTCTTGCTAGAATTCCCAAGGAACACCGAGCCTTCCTTACCGCCATGGATCAACATGTGATACCAAGGACATATGAAGAAGCAATGAAGGAAGAAGTGTGGATCAATGCGGTTAGAGCCGAGAACAAGGCAATGGAAGACAATGAAACCTTCTATGAAATTGATCTTCCCAAGGGCAAGAAGACTGTGAGCTCTAGATACGTGTTCACCATCAAGTACCTAAGCAATGGGGATATTGAAAGGTACAAGGCAAGACTTGTGGCAAGAGGCTTCACCCAAACCTATGGAGAGGATTACTTGGATACCTTTGCACCGGTTGCCAAACTTCACACGGTTAGGGTCATTCTATCCTTGGCTACTAACTTGTCTTGGGATCTCTTTCAAATGGATGTGAAGAACGCCTTCCTACAAGGAGAGCTTGAGGAAGAGGTATACATGACTCCACCACCCGGAGTAGAAATTACCCCCGGGAAAGTCTTAAGATTAAGAAAGGCTATCTACGGTCTCAAGCAATCACCAAGAGCTTGGTACCACAAGCTTAGCTCAACATTGATGGCAAGAGGATTCAAGAGATCACAAGCCGAGCACACACTCTTCACACTACAAAACCAAGAAGGTATAGTAGTAGTACTTGTATACGTAGATGACATCATCATCTCCGGAAACAACAAGGGAGGTATTCTAGAAACCAAGTCTTTTCTTAAGTCTAAATTTGATATCAAAGATCTCGGTTTGCTTAAGTACTTCCTTGGGATTGAAGTTTGTAGATCAAAGGAAGGTCTATTTCTCTCCCAAAGGAAGTACACCCATGATGTTTTAAGTGTTGTCAATATGGCAGGTACCAAGGTGGCCAAGACACCCCTTGAAGACGGCTACAAGACCATTCAAGAGGGTAGTGAAGACGATCAACCATACAAAGATCCGATGCTATATAGACGGCTAGTGGGAAAGCTCATCTACCTTACCATCACTAGGCCGGATCTATGCTTTGCCGTGAATCAAGTCTCCCAACATATGCAAAGACCGAAGCAACATCATTGGAACATGATCATGAGGATCTTGGGATACCTTAAGGGAACTTCAAGCTTGGGTATATGGATGGGTTGCAACAAAAGCACGGAGGTTGTTGGGTATTGTGACGCGGACTATGCCGGGAACCTAGAAGACAGGCGGTCAACCACCGGGTATTGCACCTTCATTGGAGGCAACCTTGTCACATGGAAGACAAAGAAGCAAAAGATAGTGTCTTGCTCAACCGCCGAAGCCGAGTATAGAGCCATGAGGAAGCTAACTCAAGAACTCATGTGGCTAAAGAACTTGCTAGGGGATTTGGGTTTCAAGATTGAAGCACCAATGACTATGCATTGTGACAACCAAGCGGCCATCCACATAGCAACCAACTCGGTCTTCCATGAACGGACCAAGCACATAGAGGTGGATTGTCACAAGGTTAGAGAGCAAATGGTCAAAGGGACCATCTTACCTTGCTACACCAAAAGTGAAGATCAACTCGCGGACATCTTCACCAAATCAGCAAGCTTGAAGGTTTGTGAGTCCATCCTACCAAGACTAGGACTCACACGGGCTACCAAAGCCTAAGTCTCCAACCGCATAAGCTTGCACTCTTTTCCCTTAGGTGAGTTTTATCCCAAGTGGTTTTCTCACCAAGGTTTTAACGAGGCAAGGTTATGCGGGTTCCAAGCTTAGCCATTGCATTAGGCTAAGCTTGCGGGGGAGTGTTGAAAAGAGACCAAGGCTTTGCCCGGACACACTCGTTCACCAAGGCAAAGACCTAGCTTGTGGTCAAAGGCAAAGGACCCAAGCTATCTCTTTTGTTACCGTTACAAGAGGACAAGAGAAACAAAGGAAGGATCTAGAAACCAAGTTACCGTTACACCAAAGAGCCGTTGGGCGTGTGGAGTTCACGCCGTCCGTACAAGTCACGGGTGGCTCTAAGGATGCGCGTCTAACCGAGGAGAAAGCGACGTTTGGCGCATTGAACCGAGGAAGATGTGGACGTTTTTGGCATCTTCACATGATGCTATTTTAAGATGCTATTCCTTATATATTTATCCTATGTTGTAACGACACAAACAATCTAATCTAATATCACATAATCTTTTCCGATTAATCTCTCTCTATTCTCTCTCTCTCTCTTGTTCTTGATGTTCTTCATGGAACTCAAGAACACAAATCTCTAAACTCATATAATCTTCTTAAAACTAACACTAGAAACGCGTTGTTAGATGTTTCATAAGTTCGTCAAACTTGTACAAAGCTCATTGAGACACTTATAAGCATTCATGTTGCATGAAACTTGGTTTAGAGTCCTAGAAACGCGTTGTTAGATGTTTCATAAGTTCGTCAAACAAGTACAAAGTTCATCGAGACACTTATAAGAATTCATGTATCATGAAACTTGGTTTAGAGTCCTATAAACGCGTTGTTAGATGTTTCATAAATTTGTCAAACTTGTACAAAGCTCATCGAGACACTTATAAGCACTCATGTGGAATGAAACTTGGTTTAGATTCCTAGAAACGTGTTGTTCGATGTTTCATAATTTTGTCAAACTAGTACAAAGCTCATTGAGACACTTATAAGCACTCATGTTGCATGAAACTTGGTTTAGAGTCCTAGAAACGAGTTGTTAGATGTTTCATAAGTTCGTCAAACTTGTACAAAGCTCATTGAGACACTTATAAGCACTCATGTTGCATGAAACTTGGTTTAGAGTCCTAGAAACGCGTTGTTAGATGTTTCATAAGTTCGTCAAACTTGTACAAAGCTCATTGAGACGCTTATAAGCACTCATGTTGCATGAAACTTGGTTTAGAGTCCTAGAAACTGCGTTGTTAGATGTTTCATAAGTTCGTCAAACCTGTACAAAGCTCATTGAGACACTTATAAGCACTCGTGTTGCATGAAACTTCGTTTAGAATCTTAGAAACCGCGTTGTTAGATGTTTCATAAGTTCGTTAAACTAGTACAACGCTCATTGAAACACTTATAAGCACTCATGTTGCATGAAACTTTGTTTAGAGTCCTAGAAACGCGTTGTTAGATGTTTCATAAGTTCGTCAAACTTGTACAAAGCTCATTGAGACACTTATAAGCACTCATGTTGCATGAAACTTTGTTTAGAGTCCTAGAAACCGCGTTGTTAGATGTTTCATAAGTTCGTCAAACTAGTACAAAGCTCATTGAGACACTTATAAGCACTCATGTTGCATGAAACTTTGTTTAGAGTCCTAGAAACGCGTTGTTAGATGTTTCATAAGTTCGTCAAACAAGTACAAAGCTCATTGAGACACTTATAAGCACTCATGTTGCATGAAACTTGGTTTAGATTCCTAGAAACTGCGTTGTTAGATGTTTCATAATTTCGTCAAACTAGTACAAAGCTCATTGAGACACATATAAGCACTCATGTTGCATGAATCTTGGTTTAGAGTCCTAGAAACGCGTTGTTAGATGTTTCATAAGTTCGTCAAACTAGTAAAAAGCTCATTGAGACACTTATAAGCACTCATGTTGCATGAAACTTGGTTTAGAGTACTAGAAACGCGTTGTTAGATGTTTCATAAGTTCTTCAAACTTGTACAAAGCTCATTGAGACGCTTATAAGCACTCATGTTGCATGAAACTTGGTTGAGAGTCCTAGAAACCGCGTTGTTAGATATTTCATAAGTTCGTCAAACTTGTACAAAGCTCATTGAGACACTTATAAGCACTCGTGTTACATGAAACTTCGTTTAGAATCTTAGAAACCGCGTTGTTAGATGTTTCATAAGTTCGTTAAACTAGTACAACGCTCATTGAGACACATATAAGCACTCATGTTGCATGAAACTTTGTTTAGAGTCCTAGAAACCGCGTTGTTAGATGTTTCATAAGTTCGTCAAACTAGTACAAAGCTCATTGAGACACTTATAAGCACTCATGTTGCATGAAACTTTGTTTAGAGTCCTAGAAACGCGTTGTTAGATGTTTCATAAGTTCGTCAAACAAGTACAAAGCTCATTGAGACACTTATAAGCACTCATGTTGCATGAAACTTGGTTTAGAGTCCTAGAAACTGCGTTGTTAGATGTTTCATAATTTCGTCAAACTAGTACAAAGCTCATTGAGACACATATAAGCACTCATGTTGCATGAATCTTGGTTTAGAGTCCTAGAAACCGCGTTGTTAGTTGTTTCATATGTTCGTCAAACTTGTACAAAGCTCATTGAGACACTTATAAGCACTCATGTTGCATGAAACTTGGTTTAGAGTCCTAGAAACGCGTTGTTAGACATTTCATAAGTTCGTTAAACTAGTACAAAGCTCATTGAGACACTTATAAGCCCTCATGTTGCATGAAACTTGGTTTAGAGTCCTAGAAACGAGTTGTTAGACGTTTCATAAGTTCATAAAACTTGTACAAAGCTCATTGAGACACTTATAAGCACTCATGTTGAATCAAACTTGGTTTAGAGTTCTAGAAACGCGTTGTTAGATGTTTCATAAGTTTGTCAAACTAGTACAAAGCTCATTGAGACAATTATAAGCACTCATGTTGCATGAAACTTGGTTTAGTGTCCTAGAAACGCGTTGTTAGATATTTCATAAGTTTTTCAAACTTGTACAAAGCTCATTGAGACACTTATAAGCATTCATGTTGTATGAAACTTGGTTTAGAGTCCTAGAACCCGCGTTGTTAGATGTTTCATATGTTCGTCAAACTAGTCAAAAGCTCATTGAGACACTTATAAGCACTCATGTTGCATGAAACTTAGTTTAGAGTCCTAGAAACCGCGTTGTTAGATGTTTCATAAGTTCGTCAAACTAGTACAAAGCTCATTGAGACACTTATAAGCACTCATGTTGCATGAAACTTGGTTTAGAGTCCTAGAAACGCGTTGTTAGATGTTTCATAAGTTCGTCAAACTAGTAAAAAGCTCCTTGAGACACTTATAAGCACTCATGTTGCATGAAACTTGGTTTAGAGTCCTAGAAACGCGTTGTTAGATGTTTCATAAGTTCGTCAAACAAGTACAAAGCTCATTGAGACACTTATAAGCACTCATGTTGCATGAAACTTGGTTTAGAGTCCTAGAAACACGTTTTTAGATGTTTCATAAGTTCGTAAAACTTGTACAAAGCTCATTGAGATACTTATAAGCACTCATGTGGAATGAAACTTGGTTTAGAGTCTTAGAAACGCGTTGTTAGATGTTTCATAAGTTCGTCAAACTAGTAAAAAGCTCATTGAGACACTTATAATCACTCATGTTGCATGAAACTTGGTTTAGAGTCCTAGAAACGCGTTGTTAGATGTTTCATAAGTTCGTCAAACTTGTACAAAGCTCATTGAGACGCTTATAAGCACTCATGTTGCATGAAACTTGGTTTAGAGTCCTAGAAACCGCGTTGTTAGATGTTTCATAAGTTCGTCAAACTTGTACAAAGCTCATTGAGACACTTATAAGCACTCGTGTTGCATGAAACTTCGTTTAGAATCTTAGAAACCGCGTTGTTAGATGTTTCATAAGTTCGTCAAACAAGTACAAAGCTCATTGAGACACTTATAAGCACTCATGTTGCATGAAACTTGGTTTAGAGTCCTAGAAACCGCGTTGTTAGATGTTTCATAAGTTCGTCAAACTAGTACAAAGCTCATTGAGACACTTATAAGCACTCATGTTGCATGAAACTTGGTTTAGAGTCCTAGAAACGCATTGTTAGATGTTTCATTAGTTCGTCAAACTTGTACAAAGCTCATTGAGACAATTATAAACACTCATGTTGCATGAAACTTGGTTTAGAGTCCTAGAAACGCGTTGTTAGATGTTTCATAAGTTCGTCAAATAAGTACAAAGCTCATTGAGACACTTATAAGCAAATCATGTTGCATGAAACTTGGTTTAGAGTCCTAGAAACACGTTGTTAGATGTTTCATAAGTTCGTAAAACTTGTACAAATTTCATTGAGATACTTATAAGCACTCATGTGGAATGAAACTTGGTTTAGAGTTCTAGAAACGCGTTGTTAGATGTTTCATAAGTTTGTCAAACTAGTACAAAGCTCATTGAGACACATATAAGCACTCATGTTTCATGAAACTTGGTTTACGGTCCTAGAAACGCGTTGTTCGATGTTTCATAAGTTCGTCAAACTAGTACAAAGCTCATTGAGACACTTATAAGCACTCATGTAGCATGAAACTTGGTTTAGGGTCCTAGAAACTGCGTTGTTAGATGTTTCATAAGTTCGTCAAACTAGTACGAAGCTCATTGAGACGATTATAAGCACTCATGTTGCATGAAACTTGGTTTAGAGTCCTAGAAACGCTTTGTTAGATGTTTCATTAGTTCGTCAAACTTGTACAAAGCTCATTGAGACGCTTATAAGCACTCATGTTGCATGATACTTTGTTTAGAGTCCTAGAAATGCGTTGTTAGATGTTTCATAAGTTTGTCAAACTTGTACAAAGCTCCTTGAGACACTTATAAGCACTCATTTTGCATGAAACTTGGTTTAGAGTCCTAGAAACCGCGTTGTTAGATGTTTCATAAGTTCGCTAAACTAGTACAACGCTCATTGTGACACATATAAGCACTCATGTTGCATGAAACTTGGTTTAGAATCCTAGAAACCGCGTTGTTAGATGTTTCATAAGTTCGTCAAACTTGTACAAAGCTCATTGAGACACTTAGACCATCTTCAACAGAGAAACCCACAAAATTTCTTAACTATTCATTGGGACCCATGAACAGTTGGTTTAAAAAAAAAGAAAAATAAAATAATTAAAAACGCATCAATCATAGGTCGCCACGTATTCAAAGGACCCACTAAATAGTTAAGATCCGGATCTTAAATAGGAAATATAAGATCCAGATCTTAACTATTTAATGGGTCCCACCTGCTAAGATCTCTTTAAGAAACACCAATGAATATGCTCTTATAAGCACTCATGTTGCATGAAACTTGGTTTAGAGTCTTAGAAACCGCGTTGTTAGATGTTTCATAAGTTCTTCAAACTAGTACAAAGCTCATTGAGACACATATAAGCTCTCATGTTGCATGAAACTTGGTTTAGAGTCCTAGAAACCGCGTTGTTAGATGTTTCATAAGTTCGTCAAACTAGTAAGCACTCATGTTGCATGAAACTTGGTTTGGTGTCCTAGAAACGCGTTGTTAGATATTTCATAAGTTTTTCAAACTTGTACAAAGCTCATTGAGACACTTATAAGCACTCAGGTTGCATGAAACTTGGTTTAGAGTCCTAGAAACCGCGTTGTAGGATGTTTCATAAATTTGTCGAACTTGTACAAAGCTCATTGAGACACTTATAAGCACTCATGTTGCATGAAACTTGGTTTAGAGTCCTAGAAACCGCGTTGTAAGATGTTTCATAAGTTGGTCAAACTAGTACAAAGCTCATTGAGACACTTATAAGCACTCATGTTGCATGACACTTCGTTTAGAGTCTTAGAAACCGCGTTGTTAGATGTTTCATAAGTTCGTCAAACTTGTACAAAGCTCATTGAGACATTTATAAGCACTCATGTTGCATGAAAATTGGTTTAGAGTCCTAGAAACGCGTTGTTAGATGTTTCATTAGTTCGTCAAACTTGTACAAAGCTCATTGAGACACTTATAAGAACTCATGTTGAAAGAAACTTGGTTTAGAGTCCTAGAAACCGCGTTGTTAGATGTTTCATAAGTTCGTCAAACTAGTACAAAGCTCATTGAGACACTTGTAAGCACTCATGTTGCATGAAACTTAGTTTAGACTCCTAGAAACGACATTGTTAGATGTTTCATAAGTTCGTCACACTTGTACAAAGCTCATTGAGACACTTATAAGCACTCAGGTTGCATGAAACTTGGTTTAGAGTCCTAGAAACCGCGTTGTAAGATGTTTCATAAATTTGTCAAACTAGTACAAAGCTCATTGAGACACTTATAAGTACTCATGTTGCATGACACTTCGTTTAGACTCTTAGAAACCGCGTTGTTAGATGTTTCATAAGTTCGTCAAACTTGTACAAAGCTCATTGAGACACTTATAAGCACTCATGTTGCATTAAACTTGGTTTAGAGTCCTAAAAACGCGTTGTTAGATGTTTCATAAGTTCGTCAAACTTGTATAAAGCTCATTGAAACACTTATAAGCACTCATGTTGCATAAAACTTGGTTTAGAGTCCTAGCAACCACATTGTTAGACGTTTTATAAGTTCGTCAAACTTGTACAAAGCTGATTGAGAAACTTATAACCACTCATGTTGCATTAAACTTGGTTTAGAGTCCTAGAAACGCGTTGTTAGATGTTTCATTAGTTCGTCAAACTTGTACAAAGCTCATTGAGACACTTATAAGCACTCATGTTGCATAAAACTTGGTTTCGAGTCCTAGAAACGCGTTGTTAGATGTTTCATAAGTTCGTCAAACTTGTACAAAGCCCTTTGAAACACTTATAAGCACTAATGTTGCATAAAACTTGGTTTAGAGTCCTAGCAACCACATTGTTAGACGTTTCATAAGTTCGTCAAATTTGTACAAAGCTCATTGAGACACTTATAAGCACTCATGTTGCATGAAACTTGTTTTAGAGTACTAGAAACCGCGTTGTAAGATGTTTCATAAGTTCGTCAACTAGTACAAAGCTCATTGAGAGACTTATAAGCACTCATGTTGCATGAAACTTCGTTTAGAGTCCTAGAAACCGCGTTGTTAGATGTTTCATAAGTTCGTCAAACTAGTACAAAGCTCATTGAAACACTTATAAGCACTTATGTTCCATGAAACTTAGTTTAGAGTCCTAGAAACCGCGTTGTTAGATGTTTCATAAGTTCGTTGAACTTGTACAAAGCTCATTGAGACACTTATAAGCACTCATGTTGCATGAAACTGGTTTAGAGTCCTAGAAACCGCGTTGTTAGATGTTTCATAAGTTCGTCGAACTAGTACAAAGCTCATTGAGACACTTATAAGCACTCATGTTGCATGAAACTTCGTTTAGAGTCCTAGAAACCGCGTTGTTAGATGTTTCTTAAGTTCGTCAAACTTGTACAAAGCTCATTGAGACACTTATAAGCACTCATGTTCCATGAAACTTAGTTTAGAGTCCTAGAAACCGCGTTGTTAGATGTTTCATAAGTTCGTTGAACTTGTACAAAGCTCATTGGGACACTTATAAGCACTCATGTTGCATGAAACTTGGTTTAGAGTCCTAGAAACCGCGTTGTTAGATGTTTCATAAGTTCGTCGAACTAGTACAAAGCTCATTGAGACACTTATAAGCACTCATGTTGCATTAAACTTGGTTTAGAGCCCTAGAAACAAGTTGTTAGACGTTTCTTAAGTTCGTCGAACTAGTACAAAGCTCATTGAGACACAAGCACTCATGTTGCATGAAACTTGGTTTAGAGTCCTAGAAACCGCGTTGTTAGATGTTTCATAAGTTCGTCAAACTAGTACAAAGCTCATTGAAACACTTATAAGCACTCATGTTCCATGAAACTTAGTTTAGAGTCCTAGAAACCGCGTTGTTAGATGTTTCATAAGTTCGTTGAACTTGTACAAAGCTCATTGAGACACTTATAAGCACTCATGTTGCATGAAACTGGTTTAGAGTCCTAGAAACCATGTTGTTAGATGTTTCTTAAGTTCGTCGAACAAGTACAAAGCTCATTGAGACACAAGCACTCATGTTGCATGAAACTTGGTTTAGAGTCCTAGAAACCGCGTTGTTAGATGTTTCATAAGTTCGTCAAACTAGTACAAAGCTCATTGAAACACTTATAAGCACTCATGTTCCATGAAACTTAGTTTAGAGTCCTAGAAACCGCGTTGTTAGATGTTTCATAAGTTCGTTGAACTTGTACAAAGCTCATTGAGACACTTATAAGCACTCATGTTGCATGAAACTGGTTTAGAGTCCTAGAAACCATGTTGTTAGATGTTTCATAAGTTCGTCGAACTAGTACAAAGCTCATTGAGACACTTATAAGCACTCATGTTGCATGAAACTTCGTTTAGAGTCCTAGAAACCGCGTTGTTAGATGTTTCATAAGTTCGTCAAACTTGTACAAAGCTCATTGAGATACTTATAAGCACTCATGTTCCATGAAACTTGGTTTAGAGTCCTAGAAACCGCGTTGTTAGATGTTTCATAAGTTCGTTGAACTTGTACAAAGCTCATTGGGACACTTATAAGCACTCATGTTGAATGAAACTTGGTTTAGAGTCCTAGAAACCGCGTTGTTAGATGTTTCATAAGTTCGTCGAACTAGTACAAAGCTCATTGAGACACTTATAAGCACTCATGTTGCATGAAACTTGGTTTAGAGCCCTAGAAACGAGTTGTTAGATGTTTCATAAGTTCGTCAAACTTGTACAAAGCTCATTGAGACACTTTTAAGCACTCATGTTGCATGAAACTTGGTTTAGAGTCCTTGAAACCGCGTTGTAAGATGTTTCATAAGTTCGTCAAACTAGTACAAAGCTCATTGAAACACTTATAAGCACTCATGTTCCATGAAACTTAGTTTAGAGTCCTAGAAACCGCGTTGTTAGATGTTTCATAAGTTCGTTGAACTTGTACAAAGCTCATTGAGACACTTATAAGCACTCATGTTGCATGAAACTTAGTTTAGAGTCCTAGAAATCGCGTTGTTAGATGTTTCATAAGTTTTTCGAACTTGTACAAAGTTCATTGAGACACTTATAAGCACTCATGTTGAAAGAAACTTGGTTTAGAGTCCTAGATACCGCGTTGTAAGATGTTTCATAAGTTCGTCAAACTAGTACAAAGCTCATTGAGACACTTATAAGCACTTATGTTGCATGAAACTTCGTTTAGAGTCCTAGAAACCGCGTTGTTAGATGTTTCATAAGTTCGTCAAACTTGTACAAAGCTCATTGAGACACTTATAAGCACTCATGTTCCATGACACTTTGTTTAGAGTTTTAGAAACCGCGTTGTTAGATGTTTCATAATTCGTCAAACTTGTACAAAACTCATTGAGACACTTATAAGCACTCATGTTGCATGAAACTTGGTTTAGAGTCCTAGAAACGCGTTGTTAGATGTTTCATAAGTTCGTCAAACTTGTACAAAGCTCATTGAGACACTTATAAGAACTCATGTTGCATAAAACTTGGTTTAGAGTCCTAGCAACCACATTGTTAGACGTTTCATAAGTTCGTCAAACTAGTACAAAGCTCATTGAGACACTTATAAGCACTCATGTTGCATGAAACTTGGTTTAGAGTCCTAGAAACGACATTGTTAGATGTTTCATAAGTTCGTCAAACTTCTACAAAGTTCATTGAGACACTTATAAGCACTCATGTTGCATAAACTTGGATTAGAGTCCTAGCAACAACATTGTTAGACGTTTCGTAAGTTCGTCAAACTTGTACAAAGCTGATAGAGACACTTATAAGCAGTCATGTTGCGTGAAACTTGGTTTAGAGTCCTAGAAACGCGTTGTTAGATGTTTCATTAGTTTGTAAAACTTGTACAAAGATCATTGAGACACTTATGAGCACTCATGTTGCATGAAACTTTGTTTAGAGTCCTAGAAACCGCGTTGTTAGATGTTTCACAAGTTCGTCAAACTAGTACAAAGCTCATTGAAACACTTATAAGCACTCATGTTCCATGAAACTTAGTTTAGAGTCCTAGAAACCGCGTTGTTAGATGTTTCATAAGTTCGTTGAACTTGTACAAATCTCATTGAGACACTTATAAGCACTCATGTTGCATGAAACTGGTTTAGAGTCCTAGAAACCGCGTTGTTAGATGTTTCATAAGTTCGTCGAACTAGTACAAAGCTCATTGAGACACTTATAAGCACTCATGTTGCATGAAACTTGGTTTAGAGTCCTAGAAACGAATTGTTAGATGTTTCATAAGTTCGTCAAACTTGTACAAAGCTCATTGAGACACTTTTAAGCACTCATGTTGCATGAAACTTGGTTTAGAGTCCTTGAAACCGCGTTGTAAGATGTTTCATAAGTTCGTCAAACTAGTACAAAGCTCATTGAGACACTTATAAGCACTCATGTTGCATGACACTTCGTTTAGAGTCTTAGAAACCGCGTTGTTAGATGTTTCATAAGTTCGTAAAACGTACAAAGCTCATTGAGACACTAATAAGCCCTCATGTTGCATGAAACTTAGTTTAGAGTCCTAGAAATCGCGTTGTTAGATGTTTCATAAGTTTGTCGAACTTGTACAAAGTTCATTGAGACACTTATAAGCACTCATGTCGAAAGAAACTTGGTTTAGAGTCCTAGAAACCGCGTTGTAAGATGTTTCATAAGTTCGTCAAACTAGTACAAAGCTCATTGAGACACTTATAAGCACTCATGTTGCATGAAACTTCGTTTAGAGTCCTAGAAACCGCGTTGTTAGATGTTTCATAAGTTCGTCAAACTTGTACAAAGCTCATTGAGACACTTATAAGCATTCATGTTCCATGACACTTCGTTTAGAGTCTTAGAAATCGCGTTGTTAGATGTTTCATAAGTTCGTCAAACTTGTACAAAACTCATTGAGACACTTATAAGCACTCATGTTGCATGAAACTTGGTTTAGAGTCCTAGAAACGCGTTGTTAGAGGTTTCATAAGTTCGTCAAACTTGTACAAAGCTCATTGAGACACTTATAAGCACTCATGTTGCATGAAACTAAGTTTATAGTCCTAGCAACCACATTGTTAGACGTTTCATAAGTTCGTCAAACTAGTACAAAGCTCATTGAGACACTTATAAGCACTGATGTTGAAAGAAACTTGGTTTAGAGTCCTAGAAACCGCGTTGTAAGATGTTTCATAAGTTCTTCAAACTAGTACAAAGCTCATTGAGACACTTATAAGTACTCTTGTTGCATGACACTTCGTTTAGAGTCTTAGAAACCGCGTTGTTAGATGTTTCATAAGTTCGTCAAACTTATACAAAGCTCATTGAGACACTTATAAGCACTCATGTTGCATAAAACTTGGTTTAGAGTCCTAAAACGCGTTGTTAGATGTTTCACAAGTTCGTCAAACTTGTATAAAGCTCATTGAAACACTTATAAGCACCCATGTTGCATAAAACTTGGTTTAGAGTCCTAGCAACCACATTGTTAGACGTTTCATAAGTTCATCAAACTTGTAAAAAGCTGATTGAGAAACTTATAAGCACTCATCTTGCATGAAACTTGGTTTAGAGTCCTAGAAACGCGTTGTTAGATGTTTCATTAGTTCGTCAAACTTGTACAAAGCTCATTGAGACACTTATAAGAACTCATGTTGAAAGAAACTTGGTTTAGAGTCCTAGAAACCGCGTTGTTAGATGTTTCATAAGTTCGTCAAACTAGTACAAAGCTCATTGAGACACTTGTAAGCACTCATGTTGCATGAAACTTAGTTTAGACTTCTAGAAACGACATTGTTAGATGTTTCATAAGTTCGTCACACTTGTAAAAAGCTCATTGAGACACTTATTATTAAGACTAATGATAACCTACAAAGACATTAGATCAAAATACATCAAAGAAGGGAAAAGAATAGTTGAGGCGTGTAGTCGACTACATCATAATGTAGTGAATACATATAGTCGACTACATCACAATGTAGTTGAGTCATGTAGTCGACTAATGTAGTTGAGTCATATAGTCGACTACATCGCCAGACTAAAGAGCCGTTAGAGCTATGGACCAATGGACAAAGGAGTGTCCATTTTGAATTCTAGCCGTTGGAGGCTTTCCTCCTCATTCACACTCGGTCAAGCCTCTACAAAGAAGCAAGACAAATCTGTCCATACCATCAACACTAGGCTCGGTCAAGTTCCTAGCAACGACAAAACCGAGCCATCCATGTTCTAGAAAGAGACCGATAATCAACCATGATCAATCGGCTCTCACCATTCTCGGCCTAGCAACTATCAAGTGCAAAGCCAAATAGTTATTACTCGGCCTAAGCATCTACCAAGAGCTAAGCCAAAAGACTCCAAACCAACCTTGTTCCAATTGCACAAAGGACAAAGCCGCAAGACCTCATGAAGAAGTCAAAAGGCTCAAGCCAAATGCAACTACAAGGGATCATCAATCTAGCATACCTCTACAAACTAAAGGTTGTCCCTAAAACCCTCTCTTTAACATACTTAATAAGAATCATTAGACTAGAACTAAACCTCATTATCTTGTTTAAGTCTATGGTCAATCACTTGCTAAAAGGAATTGCTTAAATCAATGTTCTAAATTGACTTTAGATTAAAGCTTATCCTTTATATATCCAATTGTCTTTACTAAGTCTAAATTTCCTTGGATCTTTGAAGGTTCAAAGGAGTGATAGACCAAAGGCAAGAAGGAAGTCTCAAAGAAGAAACAAAGAGAAGGAAAGGGAGTCATCATGTTCGGCTCAAGTCTCACATTGAAGCTTGTGAAGAACAAGCCGTGAAGACCAAGTCAGAGAAATGAAGACCAAGAAGGTCTCATGTCAACAAGGGAGAAGCGTCACTTCCCAAATCAAAGAAAGCATCCAAGATCCTAACAACAAGTCGACAAGATCAAAGAAGCTTGTTGAAAGGAGATCATGAACCCTTTAAGAAGAAACGGCAAAGTCAAGAAGATCAAACCGGTTCTATCTTAAGGGGGAGTTTCGTCCAAGATTAAGAAGACCCCTATTGCAAAGACTTACACTCTTTTTCCCTTAGTAATGCTTTTATCCCAAGTGGTTTTGCTTACTAAGGGTTTTAATGAGGTTTGTTTAGCAATGTCCAATCTTAGCCATTTCATTGGGCTAAGCTTGAGGGGGAGTATTAAGACTAATGATAACCTACAAAGGCATTAGATCAAAATACATCAAAGAAGGGAAAAGAATAGTTGAGGCGTGTAGTCGGCTTCATCATAATGTAGTGAATACATATAGTCGACTACATCACAATGTAGTTGAGTCATGTAGTCGACTAATGTATTTGATTCGTATAGTCGACTACATCGCCAGACTAAAGAGCCGTTAGAGCTATGGACCAATGGACAAAGGAGTGTCCATTTTGAATTCTAGCCGTTGGAGGCTTTCCTTGTTGCGTTTTTCTTTATATATACTCTTGATAATCTCTTGTAAAACCTTTTAAGGAGGTGGTTCCTCTCTTCTCAATACACAAATTATTCTCTCTAATCTTAATCTCTAATCTAAACACAATACACTCTCTTTATACACTCAAGAACCAAGCAACCTTGCTTCGCTTCTATACACTCAAGATCCGAGCCTAACCAACTCGGATTTATACACTAATCTCTCCAAAATCCAACATGGTATCAGAGCATAAGCTCTTGATGACCTAGGTAAGTTGCTTCCGCTAATCTTCAACCTCTTTCTTCTTATTTCTTGCTTATAATCACAAAGATCTAGAGGAGGAAAAGAATGACCAAGATCCGAGTGGTTAAAACCCTTAAGATCTTGGTGAATCAATGCTCCTCTTAGGAAGAGAACCATGATTCTTTGTCTCTTAATGAGTGAAGATACATGTTGAATCCAAGTTCCTTTCAAGAACAATCCAATCAAAACCGAATCATAGTGAGCATAGATTGAAAATCTAGCTACATGATGTTTTTGGTTGAGTTGTTCTTTAAGATCTTTGTTTAGGCCGAAAGTTGTGGATGAGAACCATTGTTTCCTCACTCTTATGAGTTTAAAAGGAACCTTGATGAATCCAAAATCCATCTAACTTAGGCATTAGGCAATGACCAAGTATTCAAAGCATAAAGCTTGAAACTTGTGAGCTAAAGAGTGAGAGAACCATGTTCATTGATTCTGTAAGAACAATGCCTTGTTGAATCCGAAACTCTATGCTTTTCTTAAGATACAAAGATAAAAGGATGAGACCCATGATTCGCCATGAGCGATAACGTGTTGTATCCAAATCCGAAGGTAATTACTTCATCTTTGTAAGGCCGAAAGCAAGAGGATGAGAACCATGGTCTCCCCACTCTTATGAGTCCAAGGGAACCTTGATGAATCCAAATCCGACTATGCTAAGGCATTAAGCAATGAACAAGAACCTCAAAGCTCAAAGCTTGAGACTTGTGAGCTAAAGGTATGTGAACCTTTCTTGTGTATCTTATGAGAATACAAGATAGTTGAATCCATAACCTCCTGTTTATTTTAAAAATTCATGAGCATGTAATTTCAAATGTTTTAGTATGTGCTCATGCGTGTCCGAATTTAAATCTCCAAGACTCAGATGTCATATAGTCATGTGACATAGTCGATTACATGTATCAACTACATTAGTCGACTATACATCTAAGTCTTGTTTCTTGTTTAAGTCTTAAATCACTAATCTTGTTTAGTAAAGTGGTTTAAGTCCTTGAAAGATCTAGGATACAAGGGCCTTTTATGTCTTTGTCTAAGACCAAATCACTAGTCCTTGTTTGGTGAAGTGATTTGAATCTTGGTGAAAGACTAAGTGATTTTAAAACCTTGGTTAATCCCAAAAGATCTTCGGTTTAATCAAAAGAGTAGGAACCAAAGACCCGCTTGTGACTAAGCAATTAAGGTTTTATGGAATCCAAAACTCTCTTAGAGGGAAGAGAACCAAGCCTCCATAAGTGTTGATAAAACACCGAGAGCTTGATGAATCCTTCATAACCTCGGCTAACATGAATCCAAAAGAGAATCCATGACCACTTAAAAGGTGATACTTTGAGAGGTCATGATGAATCCAATTTTGGACTTATGGAGAAATGATTCACTACATTAACATCTATATAAGGTGAAGATGTAATGATGATCTATGTTTGTTGTCATAAACCGCCTATGTGCATTTAAGTTTATGATACAAGATGAGTAACTAAGCTATGAAAGCTATCAAGTTACAATGAATCTTGTTTGTGTGTTTTAAAATCATGGTCCGCCATTGTGCACTAAAGACCATGGTCCCTTGTTGCTAACTTAAATCTATGTGTAGGTAAAGAAGCAAACAATAGAATTTCTCATAAAGAGAAGTCCTGAATCCAATCTTAGACTAACCATTGAGGTGCTCTAAAAGGATAAATGACTTCTCCAAATGACCATCTTCCCAAAGGAAAACCATAAAAAGGCCATTTCTAAACTCTTTACTCTCTTTATTTGTATTGTTGAATATTATGCAAAATGATCTTCATTCCTCATTATATATATATGCCTTAGGTCATTTTTCAAAATTATTTGTCAATTTCAAAACTATAAGACCAAAACTTGAACTTGTTAAGGTGCATACTATTCTCGGGTTTAATCAAAAGACATAGGGAACATCTTGAACTATTGTCTTAAACTCTCCCTTGCATTCTTGCTTGTACTTGTGAATGGTTAATCAATAGTTTGTAAATTGTTAAAGGTTATTATCTTGTGCCGGTTAGTCATGAAACTCAAATCGATTTTTGTCTTTGGTATGATGTAGGATCATCATGTCTAAGGATTGAAAGAGATCATCATGAAAACCCCTAAGCATAAAGAAGTAACAAAGAAGTGCTAAAGAGAAAAGAAGTAAAGAGAAGAATGAAAGAAGCCATGAATGGTGTCCAAAGGAAAAGATGAGAAACCTTTCTCATGAAGCTTGTGAAGAACAAAGCCGAGAAATGGAAATAGTTCATGCCTTCCATCTTAATCATGAAGGGGGGAGAAGAAGTGTTAAATCACACAACTCTTCATGATCAAATGGAAGCCAATCACCGCAGCTAAAACCATCTACCACCAAATCATCTACAACCAAACTTAGGCAATGCATCTCAACCATGAATGCAAAAGCCTCCTCATTCACACTCGGTCAAGCCTCTACAA
The DNA here is from genome assembly GCA_963556525.1 of Cochlearia excelsa. NCBI lineage: Eukaryota > Viridiplantae > Streptophyta > Magnoliopsida > Brassicales > Brassicaceae > Cochlearia > Cochlearia excelsa. The sequence continues at coordinate 26,786,932 of OY748327.1, read as the reverse complement.
AGAAGCAAGACAAATCCGTCCATACCATCAACACTAGGCTCGGTCAAGTTCCTAGCAACGACAAAACCGAGCCATCCATGTTCTAGAAAGAGACCGATAATCAACCATGATCAATCGGCTCTCGCCATTCTCGGCCTAGCAACTATCAAGTGCAAAGCCAAATACTTGTTACTCGGCCTAAGCATCTACCAAGAGCTAAGCCAAAAGACTCCAAACCAACCTTGTTCCAATTGCACAAAGGACAAAGCCGCAAGACCTCATGAAGAAGTCAAAAGGCTCAAGCCAAATGCAACTACAAGGGATCATCAATCTAGCATACCTCTACAAACTAAAGGCTGTCCCTAAAACCCTCTCTTTAACATACTTAATAAGAATCATTAGACTAGAACTAAACCTCATTATCTTGTTTAAGTCTATGGTCAATCACTTGCTAAAAGATATTGCTTAAACTAGTACAAAGCTCATGGAGACACTTATAAGCACTCATGTTGCATGAAACTTGGTTTAGAGTCCTAGAAACGTGTTGTTAGATGTTTCATAAGTTCTTGAAACTAGTACAAAGCTCATTGAGACACTTATAAGCACTCATGTTGCCTGAAACTTGGTTTAGAGTCCTAGAAACGCGTTGTTAGATGTTTCATAAGTTCGTAAAACTTGTACAAAGCTTATTAAGACACTTATAAGTACTCATGTTGCATGAAACTTGGTTTAGAGTCCTAGAAACCGCGTTGTTAGATGTTTCATAAGTTCGTCAAACTAGTACAAAGCTCATTGAGACACTTATAAGTACTCATGTTGCATGAAACTTGGTTTAGAGTCCTAGAAACGCGTTGTTAGATGTTTCATAAGTTTGTCAAACTAGTACAAAGCTCATTGAGACACTTATAAGCACTCATGTTGCATGAAACTTCGTTAGAGTCTTAGAAACCGCGTTGTTAGATGTTTCATAAGTTCGTCAAACTAGTACAAAGCTCATTGAGACACATATAAGCACTCATGTTGCATGAAACTTGGTTTAGAGTCCTAGAAACGCGTTGTTACATGTTTCATAAGTTCGTCAAACTAGTACAAAGCACATTGAGACACTTATAAGCACTCATGTTGCATGAAACTTGGTTTAGAATCCTAGAAACGCGTTGTTAGACGTTTCATAAATTCGTAAAACTAGTACAAAGCACATTGAGACACTTATAAGCACTCATGTTTCATGAAACTTGGTTTAGAGTCCTAGAAACGCGTTGTTAGATGTTTCATAAGTTCGTCAAACTAGTACAAAGCTCATTGAGACACTTATAAGCAATCATGTTGTATGAAATTTGGTTTAGAGTCCTAGAAACGCGTTGTTAGATGTTTCATAAGTTCGTAAAACTTGTACAAAGCTCATTGAGACACTTATAAGCACTCATGTTGAATGAAACTTGGTTTAGAGTCCTAGAAACGCGTTGTTAGATGTTTCATAAGTTCGTCAAACTAGTAAAAAGCTCATTGAGACACTTATAAGCACTCATGTTGCATGAAACTTGGTTTAGAGTCCTAGAAACGCGTTATTAGATGTTTCATAAGTTCGTCAAACTAGTACAAATCTCATTGAGACACTTATAAGCACTCATGTTGCATGAAACTTGGTTTAGAGTCCTAGAAACCGCGTTGTTAGAGGTTTCATATGTTCGTCAAACTAGTACAAAGCTCATTGACTTATAAGTACTCATGTTGAATGAAACTTGGTTTAGATTCCTAGAAACGAGTTGTTAGATGTTTCATAAGTTTGTCAACCTAGTACAAAGCTCATTGAGACACTTATAAGCACTCATGTTTCATGAAACTTCGTTAGAATCTTAGAAACCGCGTTGTTAGATGTTTCATAAGTTCGTCAAACTAGTACAAAGCTCATTGAGACACATATAAGCACTCATGTTGCATGAAACTTGGTTTAGAGTCCTAGAAACGCGTTGTTAGATGTTTCATAAGTTCGTCAAACTAATACAAAGCTCATTGAGACACTTATATGCACTCATGTTGCATGAAACTTAGTTTAGAGTCCTAGAAACGCGTTGTTAGACGTTTCATAAGTTCGTAAAACTAGTACAAAGCTCATTAAGTCACTTATAAGCACTCGTGTTGAATGAAACTTGGTTTAGAGTCTTAGAAATGCGTTGTTAAATGTTTCATAAGTTCGTAAAACTTGTACAAAGCTCATTGAGACACTTATAAGCACTCATGTTGCATGAAACTTGGTTTAGAATCCTAGAAACGCGTTGTTAGACGTTTCATAAATTCGTAAAACTAGTACAAAGCACATTGAGACACTTATTCTAAGAATTTGAGAAGAGATCATGAGATTAAAGATGAGATTATTGAGAATGTGTTCTTGATTTTTTTATTCTTTCAAGAACAGCAAGAACCAGAGAGAATAAGCGAGAGAGAGAGTAATGAGATTTAAGAGTATTTTTATTAGAGAGAGAGGCTAAGCCTCCTTATTATATTACAAGGATTACAAGTTCTATTTATACTAGACAACAATAACTAGGGTTTTAGAAGAAAGAGAAGGAGAGGATAGAGTAGTCTTGGCTTGGAGCCAAACATGGAAGAGCGTGTAGCTTTGTTGACTGAACCGAGAAAGCGACTGCTCATGAGCTCCTTGGTTTGTGTACTGGCGCGTGGATCTTTGTACCAAAGATCCCATTTTGATGCTCTTTATCCTCTTTTGATTCCTCTCTTTTATTAACCTCATTTGTCGACTTCTTGATTGACTTTCCCTTGTTGCACAAGCCTCTTTATGTTTTGACCTAATGCCCTTATGGGTTATCATTAGTCTCAACACTCCCCCTCAAGCTTAGCCTAATGAAATGGCTAAGATTGGATATTGCTAAACAAACCTCATTAAAACCTTAAACGGGAAAACCTCTTGGGATAAAACCATGTTTAAGGGAAAAGAGTGTAAGTCTACGCAATAAGGGGTCTTCTTAATCTTGGCCTTGATCTTCTTGACTTCAGCCGAAACTCCCCCTTAAGATAGAACCGGTTTGATCTTCTTGACTTTGCCGTGTTCCTCAATGAGGGATCTTTGATCTTCTTTCAACAAGCTTCTTTGATCTTCTTGGCTTGTTGTTAGAGTCTTTGATGCGTTCTTTGTTTTGGGAAGTGATGCGTCTCCCTTGTTGAGATGAGACCTTCTTGGTCTTACAACGTCTTTTTGTATAAACCCCTAAACCCCAAACATTTTTAAAAGTATGTCTTATATTACGTACAAACACTCGTTAAGACCTCTAAAGTTAATGAATAACTATAAAAACAATGTTAAAATTGCTTATCAATAAGTTTTGTTTACATATTCTTAGAATTTATAAAGTTTAAGATAAAATGTACTATAATATATTGTTGTTAATATGTATATATGTTCTAATTTTATCAAAACTTGTTTTTGTGCAATCATATGACTTAGAATGATTTCATATGCATACAATATCATAATTATATTCAACATGAAGTCAAATGGCAGATGAATTTCAGCGAAATCCATTTAGTGTAATAAATCGTCGTAAATTCGTGGTAAATTCGTGGTAAATTTACCACGAATTTACGACGATTCACACAAAATCGATGGAAATTCGTGGTAATTTAACAACGTATTTACGACCAAAAATGAAACTCTAAACGTCAAATCCTCAGGAGTTTTGTTTGTACGAGGTTGTCAACGTCAACTATTACCACGATTTTACAACGATTTATAAAGTAATCGTTGTTAAATCGTGGTAAATTTACCACGATTTAACAACGATTTTAAAGGTAATCGTTGTAAAATCGTGGTAAATTTACCACTATTTTACAACGTCTTTTTGTATAAACCCCTAAACTCCAAACATTTTCAAAAGTATGTTTTATATTACGTACAAACACTCTTTAAGACCTCTAAAGTTAATGAATAACTATAACAACAATGTTAAAATTGTTTATCAATAAATTTTGTTACATATTCCTAGAATTTATAAAGTTTAAGATAAAGTGTACTATATATATATTGTGGTTAATATGTCTATATGTTCTAATTTTACCAAAACTTGTTTTTCTGCAATCATATGACTTAGTATGATTTCATATGCATACAATATCATAATTATATTCAACATGAAGTCAAATGGCAGATGAATTTTAGCAAAATCCATTTAGTGTAATAAATCGTCGTAAATTCGTGGTAAATTTACCACGAATTTACGACGATTCACACAAAATCGATGGAAATTCGTGGTAATTTAACAACGTATTTACGACCAAAAATGAAACTCTAAACGTCAAATCCTCAGGAGTTTTGTTTGTACAAGGTTGTCAACGTCAATTATTACCACGATTTTACGACGATTTATAAAGTAATCGTCGTAAAATCGTGGTAAATTTACCACGATTTTACAATGATTTATAAAGTAATCGTCGTAAAATCGTGGTAAATTTACGACGATTTTACGACGATTTCTGAATCTATATATAGTCGACCAAAATTTTTCATTTTCACTCATTCTCTCTAAATCTCTATCTCTCTCTAAAGTTTTCTCTCTCTGAAACTCTACAACTTTCACTCTTTTTCAACATCTCCAAAGGTAAATATTTTTAATATATGTGTTTTAAAACCGGATTTTAGAATTAGTTTTAGGAATTGGAATTTAGTTTTAGGATTTAAAATTAGTTTTAGGATTTAGAATTAGTTTTAGGCTCGGATTTTAGTTTTAGGATTCAGATTTTAGAATTATATGTTTAGAACATATAATTAATTATTAAAATACTTAATGTTTAGTTTTTAAAATATTTAAAACTTATTACTTAACATAATTAATTTTTAATCTTAGTTTTTAAAATACATAATTAATATTAAAATACTTAATATTTAGTTTTTAAAATACTAATGTCATTAAAATACTTATATAATGTTTAGTTTTTAAAATACTTAATAATTTTTAAATATTTAATGTTTATTATTTAAATATTTAATGTTTTTTTGGCAGGTACTTTATATATGACTCTTAGAAGAGGGAAGACCTTACCGCCGGACTACATGCAGATGTTGGCGGAGAAGAGGGCTTCCCGGGAAGGCTCGGTTTCCGGTTCAGCTTCAGCTTCCAGGACATCTCCTGTCTACACCGGGACGTCCGTCCCTGGCGAGCATCCTCCTAATTTTTAATTTTATTTTTTTTTATTTATAATAATACAAATCGTGGTAAAATCGTCCCTAATTAGGGACGATTTTACGACGATTTGTATTATATATATTTCTTCAAATCGTGGTAAAATCGTCCCTAATTAGGGACGATTTTACCACGATTTGAAAAATTTATATTTCTTACAATCGTCGTAAAATCGTCCCTAATTAGGGACGATTTTACCACGATTTGAAGAAATATATATAATACAAATCGTCGTAAAATCGTCTCTAATTAGGGACGATTTTACCACGATTGTAAGAATTTTCGATTTATTATAATTACAAATTTACAACCAAATATTCGTTGTAACAATTACAACGATTTTACAACGAATATTTTACCACGAATTTACAACGAATTTTTGTCGTCGTAAAATTTACCACGATTTTACGACGATTTGGTTTTTACTTCGATCGATTAACGACGAAATGAAAATCGTCGTTAAATCGTGGTAAACTGCGTTTTACCACGATTTTACAACGATTATGGTCGTGGTAAAAGTCGTGATTTCTTGTAGTGTTGGTCTTCACGGCTTGCTTTTCACAAGCTTCCATGTGAGACTTTGAGCCGATCATGGTGACTCTCTTCCTTCTCTTTGCTTCTTCTTTGAACTTCCTTCTTGTCTTTGGTCTATTACTCCTTTGAACCTTCAAAGATCCAAGTGAATTTAGACTTAGTAAAGACAATTTGGATATATAAAGGATAAGCTTAATCTAAAGTCATCTTGATCCTATATTTAAGCAATTCCTTTTTAACAAGTGATTGATCATAGACTAAGCAAGATTATGAGGTTTAGTTCTAGTCTCATGATTCTTATTTAAGTATATTAAAGAGAAGGTTTAGGAACAGCCTTTAATTCGTAGTGGAATGACTTTTCCTTGTAGTTGCATCAAGGCTTTGAGCTTTGGCTTCTTCTTGAAGTCTTTGCTATCTCCTTTGAGCAATTCGAACAAGTTTGAGCTGAATGATTGAGAATTAGCCTTGCACTTAGTGTTTGCTTTGTTGAGATTTAAGAGAGTATAGAAGAGATTGTAGAGAATAAGTGTTTGGGAGATTAGGAGAATGAGAGATTAGGAGCAAAGCTATTAGCTTGGTCCTTGAGAGATTAGTGTGTAGTATGTGTGTGTGGGAGATTTCGGTTCTAGATTAGAGAGAATAAGAAAGAGTTTCTTGTATATGAGAGAAGAGCATAAGCTCTCTTAGTCTTTACAAAATGTTGACATACACAATATATAGAGGAAGAAGATAGGGTTTAGAAGAGAGAGGAAGGGAGTTTAAATTCAAATTCAAAATTGCTAGAGGCAACCTTGGTCTTTGCGATCCGCGTGGGAACCAGCGCCTGTGCTGTCGCTCTCAATGCGCGGTCTTCCGTGTCCGGGTCACTATCGGCTCCTACATGCACGCGCCAGCCCAACGCTCTTTCCTTCTTCCTTGTTTCTTTGTTCTCCTTGTAATGGTAGCAAGAGAGAGCTAGTGACTTCGGCCTAGTGACTTCGGCAGCCTGCCTTCGGTCTTCGTCACATGCTAGGTCATCGTCTTGATGGACAAGGCTTGTCCGGACGATGCCTTGATCTCTTTTACACTTGTGGCTTCGGTTTTGCCTTAGCCGAACTTGAGTTTTGACTTCGGCTTTGCCTTGATGGACGGAACTCGTCCGGGCAATGCCTTAGTTTCTTTTGTGTTCGGCTTTGCCTTGATGGACTTGATTGTCCGGGCAATGCCTTGGCTTCTTTTGTGTTCGGCATTGCCTTGATGGACTAGATTGTCCGGGCAATGCCTTGGCTTCTTTTGTGTTCGGCTTTGCCTTGATGGACCGAACTTGTCCGGGCAATGCCTTGGCTTCTTTTGTGTTCGGCTTTGCCTTGATGGACTGGATTGTCCGGGCGATGCCTTGGCTTCTTTTGTGTTCGGCTTTGCCTTGATGGACCGAACTTGTCCGGGCAATGCCTTGGCTTCTTTTGTGTTCGGCTTTGCCTTGATGGACTGGATTGTCCGGGCGATGCCTTGACTTCTTTTGTGTTCGGCTTTGCCTTGATGGACTAGATTGTCCGGGCAATGCCTTAGCTTCTTTTTGTGTTTGGCTTTGCCTTGATGGACTAGATTGTCCGGGCAATGCCTTGGCTTCTTTGTGTTCGGCATTGCCTTGATGGACTAGATTGTCCGGGCAATGCCTTGGCTTCTTTTGTGTTTTGACCTAATGCCCTTTATGGGTTACCATTAGTCTCAACACTCCCCCTCAAGCTTAGCCTAATGAAATGGCTAAGATTGGACATCGCTTAAACAAACCTCATTAAAAACCTTAAACGGGAAAACCACTTGGGATAAAACCACGTTTAAGGGAAAAAGAGTGTAAGTCTAGCAATTAGGGGTCTTCTAATCTTGGCTTCGAGTATTTTGACTTTGGACGAAGCTCCCCCTTAAGTTAGAACCGGTTTTGATCTTTTCCTTGCCGCGTTCTTCAATGAGGTTCTTTGATTTGGTCTTCACGGTTTGTTCTTCACAAACTTGAGTGTGAGACTTAGGTCCGAACATGATGACTTCCTTTCCTTCTCTTGCTTCTTCTTTGAACTTCCTTGTTGTCTTCGGTCTATCACTTCTTTGAACCTACAAGGGTCCAAGTGAATTTAGACTTAGCAAAGATACATAAAGATTCTTATTTTAAGTATATTAAAGCGAAGGTTAAGGGACAGCCTTTAATTCGTTGTGGAATGTCTTTTCCTTGTAGTTGCATCTAGGTTTTGAGCTTTGGCTTCTTCTTGAAGTCTTTTGCTTTCTCCTTTGTGCACTTGGTACAAGGTCGAATGATTTTGGCTCTTGCGTTTGATGGATGCATGGCCATAAGAATAATGGACTCGATGGTTTGACCTTGTTCCTTTGGAGAAGTCTTGGCCAAATGATGATTGATTGGTTCGGCTTTGTTCTTGCCATAAACTTGGCCGAATGTGATCGAGGATTAGTTAAACGCTCGATGCCCGAGCGCCCACGCCGATGCCCGAGTGTCCATGCCGATGCCCGACTTGACTCGGCTTTCCTCCTTGATAGGTGTTTGGCCGAGTATAGATGATGTAAGATTTTATGGATTGCCTCGACTTGAATTTGCCGAGGATGGTATAGAATAACTCGGCTTGTTTTGACTTGGCCGAGGGATGATTTTTGGTGATTGGACTCGGCTTGACTTGACTTGGCCGAGTGGTGACCTCGTCTTTGCTAAGGACTTGGCCGATTGAGTGATTGGACTCGGCTTGACTTGACTTGGCCGAGAGATGATTTTTGGTGGTTGGACTCGGCTTGACTTGACTTGGCCGAGTGGTGACCTCGTCTTTGCTAGGGACTTTGGACGATGCTTCTTGAAGATTGGTGACCTCGTCTTTGCTAGAGACTTTGGTCGAGTGAGATGGATTGACTCGGCTTGTCTTTGACTTGGCCGAGAGATGAGTTTTGGTGATTGAGCTCGGCTTGTTTTGTTCTTGTATCGGCCACTCTAAACCGACACAATTTCTCGATATCGGCTTGGTGTCTAGTTTTATAACCGATACGCCAAGTCGATACTTTAGATGAATGATGGCTTTGATCTTGTGGATGCTCTAGCCAAGATTGGATGATAAGATGGTTCGTTTAGCCGATGCTTCTTTCTTCAAGAAGACTTCTTGAATCTCCATCTTAAACATGAAGATGATCTTGATCTTTTCTCCCCCCCTCATGGTTAAGATGAGATTCTTCTTTGTTGGTTTTCTCTTCACGGCTTGGCAAGCTTAATGTGAAGGTTTCTCATCCCCTTTTTTTTTTTTTTTTTTTTTTTTTTTGAAAATTTCCTTATGAAATGCTCTTGATAGCTTAATACCTACACATGAAGCAAGGTTTAGCAACAAGAGTCTTTTGACATTGGCTCCTTGCCATAAGACTTATATGGGACATGGTCTTTTAAAGATTGAAAATCGGACCATGTCCTTAAACACACAAAGAATCATTGTGACTTTTGATGCTTTTATGGCGAGTCACTCCTCTTGGATCATAAACTTAGATGCACTTAAGGCGGTTTATGATTTTATCATTAATTAGATCATCATGGCTTATGTATCTTATTTAGATATCATAAGTTAGAATCATTTCTCCATGTGTTAAGGAATTGGATTCAACATGACCTTTGAAGACTTTAGTCCTTTAGTAAGTCATGGATTGCTTCCTATACACATGTTAACCGAGGAAGCATTGGATTCAACAAGCTCACATGTGTTTAAACACTTAGTGAGTCTCGGTTCTCTTTCCTCTAAGGAGCTTTGGAGTCCCTAAGACCTTAATTGCTTACTCACAAGCGGGTCTTTGGTTCCTACTCTTTGTGTAACAAGAATGAGACTCAAACCTCTTCACCAAACAAGGACTAGTGATTTGAGTCTTTTAAAAAATCCGAACATGAGCATAGTGACTTGGGGATTAATTGAATTGGAGATTTTAGAAGATAAGGATTTTGTTAAACCTTTCTCACACTTTTAAGACACATGGTCAATGCTCTTTTTTCAATCCCTTCATTGTCAAAACATTTTAAAAACAAAACAACCTTATGCTCATGACACAACAAACACCAAGAAGGGATTTTGAATTCACCAAGTTACTCAAGCTTATGAAAGCTCTATGAACAAGGTTCATACCCTTTAAGCTCACAAGTAACAAGTTTTAATCCTTTAGTGATCATTACATTGTTAACTTGGTCATGGCCGAGAATAAAACTTTTAGAGTTTGTTGGATTCAACAAGCATTTGTACTCATAAGAGTCAAAAGACAAGGTTCTCATACTCTTGACTCACAAGTTCTAAGCTTTTAGCTTTAAGAACTAGTTCATTGTCTATTGATACCTAAGCATAGTCGGATTTGGATTCAACAAGGTTCCCTTGGACTCATAAGAGTGGAGAATCCATGGTTCTCATCCTCTTGCTTTTGGCCTTACAAAGATGAAGGATCACTCTCAAACAAAACTTAAGAATCATAGAGCTTAGAATTTTAAGTTCAAACTTTATGAGTCGCTTTGGATTTGGAGTGATTCACTTCGGATTTGGATACAACATGTCCACTCTCTCGTGGGGGAACATGGATCTCATCCTTTTATCTTTGTATCTTAAGAAAAGCATAGAGTTTTTGGATTCAACAAGTCATTGTTCTTTAAAGAGTCAATGAACATGGTTCTCTCACTCTTTAGCTCACAAGTTTCAAGCTTTATGCTTTGAATACTTGGTCATTGCCTAAGTACCTAAGTAATATGGATTTGGATTCATCATAGTCCCTTTAGAACTCATGAGAGTAAGGAAACAATGGTTCTCATCCATTTACTTTCGGCCTAACAAGGATCTTAAAGAACAAGTCACCCAAAAACATCATGTAGCTAGCTAGATCCATTGATCTATGCTCACTATGATTTGGTTTTGATTGAGTTGTTCTTGAAAGGATCTTGGATTCAACATGTCTCTTTACTCATTAAGAGACAAAGAGATCATGGTTCACTTCCTAAGAGGAGAGTTGATTCACCAAGACCTTTAATGCTTTTAACAAGCGGATCTTGGCCATTCTTCTTCTCCTCTAGATCCTTGTGTTTATAAGTAAATTAAAGAAGAGATTTTGCGGAAATAATAAGATTAGGAGCATAAATGCTCTGATACCATGTTGAGATTTAAGAGAGTATAGAAGAGATTGTAGAGAATAAGTGTTTGGGAGATTAGGAGAATGAGAGATTAGGAGCAAAGCTATTAGCTTGGTCCTTGAGAGATTAGTGTGTAGTATGTGTGTGTGGGAGATTTCGGTTCTAAATTAGAGAGAATAAGAAAGAGTTTCTTGTATATGAGAGAAGAGCATAAGCTCTCTTAGTCTTTACAAAATGTTGACATACACAATATATAGAGGAAGAAGATAGGGTTTAGAAGAGAGAGGAAGGGAGTTTAAATTCAAATTCAAAATTGCTAGAGGCAACCTTGGTCTTTGCGATCCGCGTGGGAACCAGCGCCTGTGCTGTCGCTCTCAATGCGCGGTCTTCCGTGTCCGGGTCACTATCGGCTCCTACATGCACGCGCCAGCCCAACGGCTCTTTCCTTCTTCCTTGTTTCTTTGTTCTCCTTGTAATGGTAGCAAGAGAGAGCTAGTGACTTCGGCCTAGTGACTTCGGCAGCCTGCCTTCGGTCTTCGTCACATGCTAGGTCATCGTCTTGATGGACAAGGCTTGTCCGGACGATGCCTTGATCTCTTTTACACTTGTGGCTTCGGTTTTGCCTTAGCCGAACTTGAGTTTTGACTTCGGCTTTGCCTTGATGGACGAAACTCGTCCGGGCAATGCCTTAGTTTCTTTTGTGTTCGGCTTTGCCTTGATGGACTTGATTGTCCGGGCAATGCCTTGGCTTCTTTGTGTTCGGCATTGCCTTGATGGACTAGATTGTCCGGGCAATGCCTTGGCTTCTTTTGTGTTCGGCTTTGCCTTGATGGACCGAACTTGTCCGGGCAATGCCTTGGCTTCTTTTGTGTTCGGCTTTGCCTTGATGGACTGGATTGTCCGGGCGATGCCTTGGCTTCTTTTGTGTTCGGCTTTGCCTTGATGGACCGAACTTGTCCGGGCAATGCCTTGGCTTCTTTTGTGTTCGGCTTTGCCTTGATGGACTGGATTGTCCGGGCGATGCCTTGACTTCTTTTGTGTTCGGCTTTGCCTTGATGGACTAGATTGTCCGGGCAATGCCTTAGCTTCTTTTGTGTTTGGCTTTGCCTTGATGGACTAGATTGTCCGGGCAATGCCTTGGCTTCTTTTGTGTTCGGCATTGCCTTGATGGACTAGATTGTCCGGGCAATGCCTTGGCTTCTTTTGTGTTTTGACCTAATGCCCTTTATGGGTTACCATTAGTCTCAACATGCTTGGCCGAGTTAGGTAGAGCAAATTGGTCATGGTTGATTGATCGGTTTGGTGCCTGGGCGTCTTAGGAGCGCGGTGCCCGGGCGCCTTTGGTGCTCGATGACCGGATTGTGATGAATGGCTTGCTGTTGGTAGATGCATAGCCACAAGAGCATTGGACTCGGCTTGGTTCCTTGATGGATACATGGCCGAGATTGGCCGAGACTTTGCTAGGTTCTTGGCCGAGACTAGTGTTGATGGAGTGATTTGGTCTTGTCATTGCTAGAGCTTTGACCAAGTCACATAATGAAGAGTTCCTTTCTTCAAGGACTCGGTTTTGGTGATGGTTGAATGGATTGCCTTGCTTCTTTGTGAAGGCTAGGCCAAGTGAATGATGAGAAAGCTCTTTGACATCTTGAGCAAGCTTTTGTCTTCCTACAAGTGTCCTAAGCTAGGTTGTGGTTTCTTCTTTGTTGACTTAAGCTTCATGGAAGCCTAGATTGACTTTAGGTTTTACACCATCTTGGCATTTGACCGGGAGTCTTTGGCTTCATATCTTCTTGATATTTTAGCCGAGAGTTTTGAATGATTGTATGAAGGCCTTTCCCTTTGTTGAGATTGACCAAGAAATGATAGATGAGTAGAGTTGATGATGACGATGGTCCTTGTCTTTTCCTAGGACTTGACATATTGGTGATGGCCTTTGTCTTGTTAAGGACTTGACCAAAGATTAATGGGTTGACTCGGCTTTGTCTTGTGAATACTTGGCCGAGATGTGACTTGATGGTTTTAGCTCTTTGCTAGGTGCATTTGGCCAATATGATGATGGTGATTGACTTCCATGATTTGATCATGATGAGATGTGTGATCTAACACTTTTTCTCCCCCCTTCATGATAATCATGGAAGTATATAAACTTTCCTCCTTTCTCGGCTTTGTCTTTCACAAGCGTCTTTGAGAAAGAGGTTTCTCATCTTCTCTTTGGATACCTTTTCTTTAGCCATCTCTTCCTCCTCTTTGTTTCTTCTTTCTTTCCATATTTTAGTCTACTACCCATGCTTAAGGTTACTCATTGCGGATCTCTTCTTGTCTTTAGACATAGTGATCCTACACCATTACAAAGACAAGTTTTGATTTAAGTACAATGGAAACAGAAAAGTGTTGACAATATTTTAGTTACAACCATTTAACTACTAACAACTATCACAAGGAAGGATGCAAAGAAGAGCTTAAGTCTTAGTTCACTTAATTTCCCTAAGACAATACACTAAGCCCGAGTATAGAATTGAATCTCAACACAAGTTCAAGAGTTAGCTATAGTTCTATGAATTGTGAACATAAGTGATCAAAGCATATAACAATTTCAAGCACACATGAACACTTAAACACGTATCTATTAATAAAAATAAGAGTAGAGAGGTTTTAGAGATAGCCTTCTCTTATGTGGGTTCTCCATTTCTTGATACCTACTCATAAGTAAAGGTTAGCAACAAGAGTCAATTGACTATGGCTCCTTGCCATTTACTTTAAAGAGATCATGGTCTTAAGAGCACAAAGGCGGACCATGATCTTAGAAACACACTAACAAGATTCATTGTAACTTGGATGCTTTCATAGCTAGTTACTCATCTTGTATCATAAACTTAGATGCCTATAGGTGGTTTATGACATAAAACATAGATCATCATTCCAATTTCATCTTAAGTAGATGTTAGTCTAATGAATCATTTCCCCATGTCTAAAATGGATTCACCATGACTTTCAAAAGTGCCACCTTTTAGATAATCATGGATCTCTTTTTAGACTTATGTTAGCCGAGGATCTAAGAGTTTCATCAAGCTCACGGTGTTCTCAAACACTTAAGGATGCTCGGTTCTCTTTCCTCTAAGAGAGTTTGGATCCCATAAGACCTTATATGGTTAATCACAAGCGGATCATGGTTCCTTACCCTTTGTTAAACCGGAGATCTTTTGGATTTAACCAAGGTTTGAATGCAATAAGTCTTAAGACATATGCAAACCAAGGATCCTAGATCTTTCCAAGTCTCAAATCACTTCACTAAACAAAGATTAGTGATTTAAGACTTTAGCAAGAGACAAGACTTGGATATTATAGTGGGGTATGAAGATGATAACGAGTATAGAGTTTACAACCGATTCCTTAATGATCTAAAGATCTTTAGGACTCAAGGTAGCTACTAATCTCTTTATTTCCCTCTTGTGTTTCCATTTACACAACCGCCACTAATCATCTTCATTGTCTTGGAGATTTTGAAATTCGGACCAAATGAGCATATATTCTTTAAAACGTTTGAAAACATTATATGCTCAAAAACATGCTTTTAAACCGAAACTTTCATGGTATTGGATTCATCAAGGTTCTTTTAGAAGCCATGGTTCTCATCCATTAGTCTTGGGTTAGACAATGACCTTAAAGAACAATACAACCAAAACTATCATGTAGCTAGATCTTGTTGATTTATGCTAACAATGATTGTGTTTTGACTGTCTTGTACTTACCAAGAAAATTGGATTCAACATGTCCTTTACTCACTAAGAGTTAAGCGGATCATGTTTCAATTTCCAAAGGTCTTGTTTAAAGCATAAAACAAAAAGAAAGAGTTTTGGATTCAACAAGTTGTTTTTGCCTTATAAGAACAACAACAAGGTTCACTTACCCTTTTAGCTCTCAAGATTCAAGCTTTAAGCTTTGATATCTTGGTCCTTGCCTAATGCCTCAGTTAAAAGAAACTTGGATTCATCATGGTTCCTTTTGAACTAACAAGAGAAAGGAATCCATGGTTCTCTAGTTTTAACTTTCGGCTATCCATAGATTAGGATTTGGATTCAACGATTTCATTCTGTCTCATAAGAGTACAGAGAATCTCGGTTCTCTTCCTTAAGATGAGATGGTTTTAACAAGGATCTTAAGTGCTTACATCTAAGCAGATCTTGTTTAACCACTTATCTTTAAAGATCTATGGATCTATACTATAAAGTAAATGAGAAGATTTGGATTCATCAAGCTACAAATACTCATAGGAGTATTATAGACATGGTTCTCTTTTCTTTAAGAAAGACATAGGCTGAATCGGATTCAACAAGATTCATAGCTTTAAGAGCTCATCTTGGTTCTCTTTTGAATTCAAGACCTATTCTAAAGAAAGACCACGGATTTTAGAGAGGAGGAGTGGGTTCAACATGTTCGAAAATCTCCTAAGAGCTGATTTGAACAATGGTTCCCTTACCATACAAGATTCATCGCCTTCAAGGCTTGTCTTGCTTCTCTTAGATCTATGAACATTAACTACTGCAGAATTTAAACAACAAAAGAAAGAAGAGGGGATTTGGATTCATCAAGCTCTTATGCTCATAAGAGCAAAGTAGCAAGGTTTTCTCCACCTCATAGGCTAAGCTTGCGGATTAGCTTAGGTAGAGGAGCTTATGCTCTGATACCATGTAATAATTTGAGAAGAGATTATGAGATTAAAGATGAGATTATTGAGAATGTGTTCTTGAGTTCTTGAGTCTTTCAAGAACAGCAAGAACAAGAGAGAATAAGCGAGAGAGAGAGTAATGAGATTTAAGAGTATTTTTATTAGAGAGAGAGGCTAAGCCTCCTTATTATATTACAAGGATTACAAGTTCTATTTATACTAGACAACAATAACTAGGGTTTTAGAAGAAAGAGAAGGAGAGGATAGAGTAGTCTTGGCTTGGAGCCAAACATGGAAGAGCGTGTACCTTTGTTGACTGAACCGAGAAAGCGACTGCTCATGGGCTCCTTGGTTTGTGGACTGGCGCGTGGATCTTTGTACCAAAGATCCCATTTTGATCCTCTTTATCCTCTTTTGATTCCTCTCTTTTATTAACCTCATTTGTTGACTTCTTGATTGACTTTCCCTTGTTGCACAAGCCTCTTTATGTTTTGACCTAATGCCCTTATGGGTTATCATTAGTCTCAACACTTATAAGCACTCATGTTAAATGAAACTTGGTTTAGAGTCCTAGAAACGCGTTGTTAGATGTTTCAAAAGTTCATAAAACTTGTACAAAGCTCATTGAGACACTTATAAGCACTCATGTTGAATGAAACTTGGTTTAGAGTCCTAGAAACGCGTTGTTAGATGTTTCATAAGTTCGTAAAACTTGTACAAAGCTCATTGAGACACTTATAAGAATTCATGTTGCATGAAACTTGGTTTAAGTCCTAGAAACGCGTTGTTAGATGTTTCATAAGTTCTTCAAACTAAAACAAACCTCATTGAGACACTTATAATCACTCATGTTGCATGAAACATGGTTTAGAATCTTAGAAACCGCGTTGTTAGATGTTTCATAAGCTCTTCAAACTAGTACAAAGCTCATTGAGACACTTATAAGCACTCATGTTGCATGAAACTTGGTTTAGAGTCCTAGAAAGGCGTTGTCAAATGTTTCATAAGTTCGTAAAACTTGTACAAAGCTCAATGAGACACTTATAAGTACACATGTTTCATGAAACTTGGTTTAGAGTCCTAGAAACCGCGTTGTTAGATGTTTCATAAGTTCGTCAAACTAGTACAAAGCTCATTGACTTATAAGTACTCATGTTGCATGAAACTTGGTTTAGAGTCCTAGAAACGTGTTGTTAGATGTTTCATAAGTTTGTCAAACTAGTACAAAGCTCATTAATACACTTATAAGCACTCATGTTCATGAAACTTCGTTAGAGTCTTAGAAACCGCGTTGTTAGATGTTTCATAAGTTCGTCAAACTAGTACAAAGCTCATTGAGACACATATAAACACTCATGTTGCATGAAACTTGGTTTAAAGTCCTAGAAACACGTTGTTAGATGTTTCATTAATTCGTCAAACTAGTACAAAGATCATTGAGACACTTATAAGCACTCATGTTGCATGAAACTTGGTTTAGAGTCCTAGAAACGCGTTGTTAGATGTTTCATAAGTTCGTCAAAGTTGTACAAAGATCATTGAGACACTTATAAGCACTCATGTTGAATGAAACTTGGTTTAGAGTCTTAGAAATCGCGTTGTTAGATGTTTCATAAGTTCTTCAAACTAGTACAAAGCTCATTGAGACACTTATAAGCACTCATGTTGCATGAAACTTGGTTTAGAGTCATAGAAACGCGTTGTTAGATTTTTCATAAGTTCGTAAAACTTGTACAATGCTCATTGAGACACTTATAAGTACTCATGTAGCATGAAACTTGGTTTAGAGTCCTAGAAACCGCGTTGTTAGAGGTTTCATAAGTTCTTCAAACTAGTACAAAGCTCATTGACTTATAAGTATTCATGTTGAATGAAACTTGGTTTAGAGTCCTAGAAACGAGTTGTTAGATGTTTCATAAGTTTTTCAAACTAGTACAAAGCTCATTGAGACACTTATAAGCACTAATGTTGCATGAAACTTCGTTAGAATCTTAGAAACCGCGTTCTTAGATGTTTCATAACTTTGTCAAACTAGTAAAAAGCTCATTGAGACACATATAAGCACTCATGTTGCATGAAACTTGGTTTAGAGTCCTAGAAACGCGTTGTTACATGTTTCATAAGTTCGTCAAACTAGTACAAAGCTCATTGAGACACTTATATGCACTCATGTTGCATGAAACTTAATTTAGAGTCCTAGAAACGCGTTGTTAGACGTTTCATAAGTTCGTAAAACTAGTACAAAGCTCATTGAGACACTTATAAGCACTCATGTTGAATGAAACTTGGTTTAGAGTCCTAGAAATGCGTTGTTAGATGTTTCATAAGATCGAAAACTTGTACAAAGCTCATTGAGACACTTATAAGCACTCATGCTGAATGAAACTTGGTTTAGAGTCCTAGAAACGCGTTGTTAGAGGTTTCATAAGTTCGTCAAACTAGTACAAAGCTCATTGACTTATAAGTACTCATGTTGCATGAAACTTGGTTTAGAGTCCTAGAAACGAGTTGTTAGATGTTTCATAAGTTTGTCAAACTAGTAAAAAGCTCATTGAGACACTTATAAGCACTCATGTTGCATGAAACTTGGTTTAGAGTCCTAGAAACGCGTTATTAGATGTTTCATAAGTTCGTCAAACTAGTACAAATCTCATTGAGACACTTATAAGCACTCATGTTGCATGAAACTTGGTTTAGAGTCCTAGAAACCGCGTTGTTAGAGGTTTCATATGTTCGTCAAACTAGTACATAGCTCATTGACTTATAAGTACTCATGTTGAATGAAACTTGGTTTAGATTCCTAGAAACGAGTTGTTAGATGTTTCATAAGTTTGTCAAACTAGTACAAAGCTCATTGAGACACTTATAAACACTCATGTTTCATGAAACTTCGTTAGAATCTTAGAAACCGCGTTGTTAGATGTTTCATAAGTTCGTCAAACTAGTACAAACCTCATTGAGATACATATAAGCACTCATGTTGCATGAAACTTGGTTTAGAGTCCAAGAAACGCGTTGTTAGATGTTTCATAAGTTCGTCAAACTAGTACAAAGCTCATTGAGACACATATAAACACTCATGTTGCATGAAACTTGGTTTAGAGTCCTAGAAACGCGTTGTTAGATGTTTCATTAGTTCGTCAAACTAGTACAAAGCTCATTGAGACACTTATAAGCAATCATGTTGCATGAAACTTGGTTTAGAGTCCTAGAAACGAGTTGTTAGATGTTTCATAAGTTTGTCAAACTAGTACACAGCTCATTGAGACACTTATAAGCACTCATGTTGCATGAAACTTCGTTAGAGTCTTAGAAACCGCGTTGTTAGATGTTTCATAAGTTCGTCAAACTAGTACAAAGCTCATTGAGTCACATATAAGCACTCATGTTGCATGAAACTTGGTTTAGAGTCCTAGAAACGCGTTGTTAGATATTTCATTAGTTCGTCAAACTAGTACAAAGATCATTGAGACACTTATATGCACTCATGTTGCATGAAACTTGGTTTAGAGTCCTAGAAACGCGTTGTTAGACGTTTCATAAGTTCGTAAAACTAGTACAAAGCTCATTGAGTCACTTATAAGCACTCATGTTGAATGAAACTTGGTTTAGAGTCCTAGAAATGCGTTGTTAGATGTTTCATAAGTTCGTCAAACTAGTACAAAGCACATTGAGACACTTATAAGCACTCATGTTGCATGAAACTTGGTTTAGAATCCTAGAAACGCGTTGTTAGACGTTTCATAAATTCGTAAAACTAGTACAAAGCACATTGAGACACTTATAAGCACTCATGTTGAATGACACTTGGTTTAGAGTCCTAGAAACGCGTTGTTAGATGTTTCATAAGTTCGTCAAACTAGTACAAAGCTCATTAAGACACTTATAAGCACTCATGTTGAATGAAACTTGGTTTAGAGTCCTAGAAATGCGTTGTTAGATGTTTCATAAGTTCGAAAACTTGTACAAAGCTCATTGAGACACTTATATGCACTCATGTTGAATGAAACTTGGTTTAGAGTCCTAGAAACGCGTTGTTAGATGTTTCATAAGTTAGTCAAACTAGTAAAAAGCTCATTGAGACACTTATAAGCATTCATGTTGCATGAAACTTGGTTTAGAGTCCTAGAAACGCGTTATTAGATGTTTCATAAGTTCGTCAAACTAGTACAAATCTCATTGAGACACTTATAAGCACTCATGTTGCATGAAACTTGGTTTAGAGTCCTAGAAACCGCGTTGTTAGAGGTTTCATATGTTCGTCAAACTAGTACAAAGCTCATTGACTTATAAGTACTCATGTTGAATGAAACTTGGTTTAGATTCCTAGAAACGAGTTGTTAGATGTTTCATAAGTTTGTCAAACTAGTACAAAGCTCATTGAGACACTTATAAGCACTCATGTTTCATGAAAGTTCGTTAGAATCTTAGAAACCGCGTTGTTAGATGTTTTATAAGTTCGTCAAACTAGTACAAAGCTCATTGAGATACATATAAGCACTCATGTTGCATGAAACTTGGTTTAGAGTCCTAGAAACGCGTTGTTAGATGTTTCATAAGTTCGTCAAACTAGTACAAAGCTCATTGAGACACTTATATGCACTCATGTTGCATGAAACTTAGTTTAGAGTCCTAGAAACGCGTTGTTAGACGTTTCATAAGTTCGTAAAACTAGTACAAAGCTCATTGAGTCACTTATAAGCACTCATGTTGAATGAAACTTGGTTTAGAGTCCTATAAATGCGTTGTTAAATGTTTCATAAGTTCGTAAAACTTGTACAAAGCTCATTGAGACACTTATAAGCACTCATGTTGCATGAAACTTGGTTTAGAATCCTAGAAACGCGTTGTTAGACGTTTCATAAGTTCGTAAAACGTGTACAAAGCTCATTGAGACACTTATAAGCACTCATGTTGAATGAAACTTGGTTTAGAGTCCTAGAAACCCGTTGTTAGATGTTTCATAAGTTCGTAAAACTTGTACAAAGCTCATTGAGACACTTATAAGAATTCATGTTGCATGAAACTTGGTTTAAGTCCTAGAAACGCGTTGTTAGATGTTTCATAAGTTCTTCAAACTAGTACAAATCTCATTGAGACACTTATAATCACTCATGTTGCATGAAACTTGGTTTAGAATCTTAGAAACCGCGTTGTTAGATGTTTCATAAGTTCTTCAAACTAGTACAAAGCTCATTGAGACACTTATAAGCACTCATGTTGCATGAAACTTGGTTTGGAGTCCTAGAAAGGCGTTGTTAAATGTTTCATAAGTTCGTAAAACTTGTACAAAGCTCAATGAGACACTTATAAGTACTCATGTTGCATGAAACTTGGTTTAGAGTCCTAGAAACCGCGTTGTTAAATGTTTCATAAGTTCGTCAAACTAGTACAAAGCTCATTGAGACCCATATAAGCACTCATGTTACATGAAACTTTGTTTAGAGTCCTAGAAACGTGTTGTTAGATGTTTCATAAGTTTGTCAAACTAGTACAAATCTCATTGAGACACTTATAAGCACTCATGTTACATGAAACTTGGTTTAGAGTCCTCGAAACCGCGTTGTTAGATGTTTCATAAGTTCGTCAAACTAGTACAAAGCTCATTGAGACACATATAAGCACTCATGTTACATGAAACTTTGTTTAGAGTCCTAGAAACGTGTTGTTAGATGTTTCATAAGTATGTCAAACTAGTACAAAGCTCATTGAGACACTTATAAGCACTCATGTTACATGAAACTTTGTTTAGAGTCCTAGAAACGTGTTATTAGATGTTTCATAAGTTCGTCAAACTAGTACAAAGCTCATTGAGACACTTATAAGCACTCATTGAGACACTTATAAGCACTCATCTTGCATGAAACTTGGTTTAGAGTCCTAGAAACGCGTTGTTAGATGTTTCATAAGTTCGTCAAACTAGTACAAAGCTCATTGAAACACTTATATGCACTCATGTTGCATGAAACTTGGTTTAGAGTCCTAGAAACGCGTTGTTAGACGTTTCATAAGTTCGTAAAACTAGTACAAAGCTCATTGAGTCACTTATAAGCACTCATGTTGAATGAAACTTGGTTTAGAATCCTAGAAACGCGTTGTTAGACGTTTCATAAATTCGTAAAACTAGTACAAAGCACATTGAGACACTTATAAGCACTCATGTTGAATGAAACTTGGTTTAGAGTCCTAGAAACACGTTGTTAGATGTTTCATAAGTTCGTAAAACTTGTACAAAGCTCATTGAGACACTTATAAGCAATCATGTTGAATGAAACTTGGTTTAGAGTCCTAGAAACGCGTTGTTAGATGTTTCATAAGTTCGTAAAACTTGTACAAAGCTCATTGAGACACTTATAAGAATTCATGTTGCATGAAACTTGGTTTAAGTCGTAGAAACGCGTTGTTAGATGTTTCATAAGTTCTTCAAACTAGTACAAATCTCATTGAGACACTTATAATCACTCATGTTGCATGAAACTTGGTTTAGAATCTTAGAAACCGCGTTGTTAGATGTTTCATAAGTTCTTCAAACTAGTACAAAGCTCATTGAGACACTTATAAGCACTCATGTTGCATGAAACTTGGTTTAGAGTCCTAGAAAGGCGTTGTTAAATGTTTCATAAGTTCGTAAAACTTGTACAAAGCTCAATGAGACACTTATAAGTACTCATGTTGCATGAAACTTGGTTTAGAGTCCTAGAAACCGCGTTGTTAGATGTTTCATAAGTTCGTCAAACTAGTACAAAGCTCATTGAGACACATATAAGCACTCATGTTACATGAAACTTTGTTTAGAGTCCTAGAAACGTGTTGTTAGATGTTTCATAAGTTTGTCAAACTAGTACAAAGCTCATTGAGACACTTATAAGCACTCATGTTACATGAAACTCTGTTTAGAGTCCTAGAAACGTGTTGTTAGATGTTTCATAAGTTCGTCAAACTAGTACAAAGCTCATTGAGACACTTATAAGCACTCATGTTGCATGAAACTTGGTTTAGAGTCCTAGAAACCGCGTTGTTAGATGTTTCATAAGTTCGTCAAACTAGTACAAAGCTCATTGAGACACATATAAGCACTCATGTTACATGAAACTTTGTTTAGAGTCCTAGAAACGTGTTGTTAGATGTTTCATAAGTTCGTCAAACTAGTACAAAGCTCATTGAGACACATATAAGCACTCATGTTACATGAAACTTTGTTTAGAATCCTAGAAACGGGTTGTTAGATGTTTCATAAGTTTGTCAAACTAGTACAAATCTCATTGAGACACTTATAAGCACTCATGTTACATGAAACTTGGTTTAGAGTCCTAGAAACCGCGTTGTTAGATGTTTCATAAGTTCGTCAAACTAGTACAAAGCTCATTGAGACACATATAAGCACTCATGTTACATGAAACTTTGTTTAGAGTCCTAGAAACGTGTTGTTAGATGTTTCATAAGTTTGTCAAACTAGTACAAAGCTCATTGAGACACTTATAAGCACTCATGTTACATGAAACTTTGTTTAGAGTCCTAGAAACGTGTTATTAGATGTTTCATAAGTTCGTCAAACTAGTACAAAGCTCATTGAGACACTTATAAGCACTCATTGAGACACTTATAAGCACTCATGTTGCATGAAACTTGGTTTAGAGTCCTAGAAACGCGTTGTTAGATGTTTCATAAGTTCGTCAAACTAGTACAAAGCTCATTGAAACACTTATATGCACTCATGTTGCATGAAACTTGGTTTAGAGTCCTAGAAACGAGTTGTTAGACGTTTCATAAGTTCGTAAAACTAGTACAAAGCTCATTGAGTCACTTATAAGCACTCATGTTGAATGAAACTTGGTTTAGAATCCTAGAAACGCGTTGTTAGACGTTTCATAAATTCGTAAAACTAGTACAAAGCACATTGAGACACTTATAAGCACTCATGTTGAATGAAACTTGGTTTAGAGTCCTAGAAACACGTTGTTAGATGTTTCATAAGTTCGTAAAACTTGTACAAAGCTCATTGAGACACTTATAAGCAGTCATGTTGAATGAAACTTGGTTTAGAGTCCTAGAAACGCGTTGTTAGATGTTTCATAAGTTCGTAAAACTTGTACAAAGCTCATTGGGACACTTATAAGAATTCATGTTGCATGAAACTTGGTTTTAGTCGTAGAAACGCGTTGTTAGATGTTTCATAAGTTCTTCAAACTAGTACAAATCTCATTGAGACACTTATAATCACTCATGTTGCATGAAACTTGGTTTAGAATCTTAGAAACCGCGTTGTTAGATGTTTCATAAGTTCTTCAAACTAGTAAAAAGCTCATTGAGACACTTATAAGCACTCATGTTGCATGAAACTTGGTTTAGAGTCCTAGAAAGGCGTTGTTAAATGTTTCATAAGTTCGTCAAACTTGTAAAAAGCTCATTGAGACAATTATAAGCACTCATGTTTCATGAAACTTGGTTTAGAGTCCTAGAAACGCGTTGTTAGATGTTTCATAAGTTCGTCAAAGTAGTACAAAGTTCATTGAGACACATATAAGCACTCATGTTACATGAAACTTTGTTTAGAGTCCTAGAAACGTGTTGTTAGATGTTTCATAAGTTTGTCAAACTAGTACAAAGCTCATTGAGACACTTATAAGCACTCATGTTACATGAAACTTTGTTTAGAGTCCTAGAAACGTGTTGTTAGATGTTTCATAAGTTCGTCAAACTAGTACAAAGCTCATTGAGACACTTATAAGCACTCATGTTGCATGAAACTTGGTTTAGAGTCCTAGAAACGAGTTGTTAGATGTTTCATAAGTTTGTCAAACTAGTACAAAGCTCATTGAGACACTTATAAGCACTCATGTTACATGAAACTTTGTTTAGAGTCCTAGAAACGTGTTGTTAGATGTTTCATAAGTTCGTCAAACTAGTACAAAGCTCATTGAGACACATAGAAGCACTCATGTTACATGAAACTTTGTTTAGAATCCTAGAAACGTGTTGTTAGATGTTTCATAAGTTTGTCAAACTAGTACAAAGCTCATTGAGACACTTATAAGCACTCATGTTACATGAAACTTGGTTTAGAGTCCTAGAAACCGCGTTGTTAGATGTTTCATAAGTTCGTCAAACTAGTACAAAGCTCATTGAGACACATATAAGCACTCATGTTACATGACACTTTGTTTAGAGTCCTAGAAACGTGTTGTTAGATTTTTCATAAGTTTGTCAAACTAGTACAAAGCTCATTGAGACACTTATAAGCACTCATGTTACATGAAACTTTGTTTAGAGTCCTAGAAACCGCGTTGTTAGATGTTTCATAAGTTCGTCAAACTAGTACAAATCTCATTGAGACACATATAAGCACTCATGTTACATGAAACTTCGTTTAGAGTCCTAGAAACGTGTTGTTAGATGTTTCATAAGTTTGTCAAACTAGTACAAAGCTCATTGAGACACTTATAAGCACTCATGTTACATGAAACTTTGTTTAGAGTCCTAGAAACGTGTTGTTAGATGTTTCATAAGTTCGTCAAACTAGTACAAAGCTCATTGAGACACATATAAGCACTCATGTTACATGAAACCTTTTTTAGAGTCCTAGAAACCGCGTTGTTAGATGTTTCATAAGTTTGTCAAACTAGTACAAAGCTCATTGAGACACATATAAGCACTCATGTTACATGAAACTTTGTTTAGAGTCCTAGAAACGTGTTGTTAGATGTTTCATAAGTTCGTCAAACTAGTACAAATCTCATTGAGACACTTAAAAGCACTCATGTTGCATGAAACTTGGTTTAGAGTCCTATAAACGCGTTGTTAGATGTTTCATAAGTTCGTAAAACTTGTACAAAGCTCATTGAGACACTTATAAGCACTCATGTTGAATGAAACTTGGTTTAGAGTCCTAGAAACGCGTTGTTAGATGTTTCATAAGTTCGTAAAACTTGTACAAAGCTCATTGAGACACTTATAAGAACTCATGTTGCATGAAACTTGGTTTAAGTCCTAGAAACGCGTTGTTAGATGTTTCATAAGTTCTTCAAACTAGTACAAATCTCATTGAGACACTTATAATCACTCATGTTGCATGAAACTTGGTTTAGAATCTTAGAAACCGCGTTGTTAGATGTTTCATAAGTTCTTCAAACTAGTACAAAGCTCATTGAGACACTTATAAGCACTCATGTTGCATGAAACTTGGTTTAGAGTCCTAGAAAGGCGTTGTTAAATGTTTCATAAGTTCGTAAAACTTGTACAAAGCTCAATGAGACACTTATAAGTACTCATGTTGCATGAAACTTGGTTTAGAGTCCTAGAAACCGCGTTGTTAGATGTTTCATAAGTTCGTCAAACAAGTACAAAGCTCATTGACTTATAAGTACTCATGTTGCATGAAACTTGGTTTAGAGTCCTAGAAACGTGTTGTTAGATGTTTCATAAGTTTGTAAAACTAGTACAAAGCTCATTAAGACACTTATAAGCACTCATGTTCATGGAACTTCGTTAGAGTCTTAGAAACCGCGTTGTTAGATGTTTCATAAGTTCGTCAAGCTAGTACAAAGCTCATTGAGACACATATAAGCACTCATGTTGCATAAAACTTGGTTTAGAGTCCTAGAAACCGCGTTGTTAGTTGTTTCATAAGTTCGTCAAACTAGTACAAAGCTCATTGACTTATAAGTACTCATGTTGCATGAAACTTGGTTTAGAGTCCTAGAAACGTGTTGTTAGATGTTTCATAAGTTTGACAAACTAGTACAAAGCTCATTAAGACACTTATAAGCACTCATGTTCATGAAACTTCGTTAGAGTCTTAGAAACCGCGTTGTTAGATGTTTCATAAGTTCGTCAAACTAGTACAAAGCTCATTGAGACACTTATAAGCACTCATGTTGCATGAAACTTGGTTTAGAGTCCTAGAAACGAGTTGTTAGATGTTTCATAAGTTTGTCAAACTAGTACAAAGCTCATTGAGACACTTATAAGTACTCATGTTGCATGAAACTTGGTTTAGAGTCCTAGAAACGCGTTGTTGGATGTTTCATAAGTTTGACAAACTAGTACAAAGCTCATTGAGACACTTATAAGCACTCATGTTCATGAAACTTCGTTAGAGTCTTAGAAACCGCGTTGTTAGATGTTTCATAAGTTCGTCAAACTAGTACAAAGCTCATTGAGACACTTATAAGCACTCATGTTGCATGAAACTTGGTTTAGAGTCCTAGAAACGAGTTGTTAGATGTTTCATAAGTTTGTCAAACTAGTACAAAGCTCATTGAGACACTTATAAGCACTCATGTTGAATGAAACTTGGTTTAGAGTCCTAGAAATGCGTTGTTAAATGTTTCATAAGTTCGTAAAACTTGTACAAAGCTCATTGAGACACTTATAAGAACTCATGTTGCATGAAACTTGGTTTAGAATCCTAGAAACGCGTTGTTAGACGTTTCATAAATTCGTAAAACTAGTACAAAGCACATTGAGACACTTATAAGCACTTATGTTGAATGAAACTTGGTTTAGAGTCCTAGAAACGCGTTGTTAGATGTTTCATAAGTTCGTAAAACTTGTACAAAGCTCATTGAGACACTTATAAGCACTCATGTTGAATGAAACTTGGTTTAGAGTCCTAGAAACGCGTTGTTAGATGTTTCATTAATTCGTAAAACTTGTACAAAGCTCATTGAGACACTTATAAGAACTCATGTTGCATGAAACTTGGTTTAAGTCCTAGAAACGCGTTGTTAAATGTTTCATAAGTTCGTAAAACTTGTACAAAGCTCAATGAGACACTTATAAGTATTCATTTTGCATGAAACTTGGTTTAGAGTCCTAGAAACCGCGTTGTTAGATGTTTCATAAGTTCGTCAAACTAGTACAAAGCTCATTGACTTATAAGTACTCATGTTGCATGAAACTTGGTTTAGAGTCCTAGAAACGTGTTGTTAGATGTTTCATAAGTTTGTCAAACTAGTACAAAGCTCATTAAGACACTTATAACCACTCATGTTCATGAAACTTTGTTAGAGTCTTAGAAACCGCGTTGTTAGATGTTTCATCAGTTCGTCAAACTAGTACAAAGCTCATTGAGACACATATAAGCACTCATGTTGCATGAAACTTGGTTTAGAGTCCTAGAAACGCGTTGTTAGATGTTTCATAAGTTCGTCAAACTTGTACAAAGCTCATTGAGACACTTATAAGCACTCATATTTCATGAAACTTGGTTTAGAGTCCTAGAAACGCGTTGTTAGATGTTTCATAAGTTCGTCAAACTAGTACAAAGCTCATTGAGACACTTATAAGCATTCATGTTGCCTGAAACTTGGTTTAAAGTCCTAGAAACGCGTTATTAGTTGTTTCATAAGTTCGTCAAACTAGTACAAATCTCATTGAGACACTTATAAGCACTCATGTTGCATGAAACTTGGTTTAGAGTCTTAGAAACCGCGTTGTTAGATGTTTCATAAGTTCGTCAAACTAGTACAAATCTCATTGAGACACTTATAAGCACTCATGTTGCATGAAACTTGGTTTAGGGTCTTAGAAACCGCGTTGTTAGATGTTTCATAAGTTCTTCAAACTAGTACAAAGCTCATTGAGACACTTATAAGCACTCATGTTGCATGAAACTTCGTTAGAGTCATAGAAACCGCGTTGTTAGTGTTGGAATTTGGAGAGATTAGAGTATAGATCCGAGTTGGTTAAGCTCGGATCTTGAGAGAATAGAAGCGAAGCGTGGATGCTTGGTTCTTGAGAGTATTTAGAGAGTGTTTGTAGATTAGAAAGAGAGAGTATTTAGGAGGAGTTTTAATTAGTATGGTGAAGAGAGGAACCACCTCCTTAAAGGTTTTTTACAAGAGATTATCAAGTATATATAAAGAAAAACGCAACAAGGAGAGCCTCCAACGGCTAGAATTCAAATTTGAATTCTCTAACGGCTCTTTAGTCTGGCGATGTAGTCGACTATATGACTCAACTATATTAGTCGACTACATGACTCAACTACATTTTCCTTCTCTTGATTCCAATTTGAATTCTCTAACGGCTCTTTAGTCTTGCGATGTAGTCGACTACATGACTCAACTACATTAGTCGACTACACGCCTCAACTATATTTTCCCCCTTTGATGTATCTTGATCTAATGCCTTTGTAGGTTATCATTAGTCTTAATACTCCCCCTCAAGCTTAGCCCAATGAAATGGCTGAGATTGGACATTGCTAAACAAACCTCATTAAAACCCTTAGTAAGCAAAACCACTTGGGATAAAAGCATTACTAAGGGAAAAAGAGTGTAAGTCTTTGCAATAGGGGTCTTCTTGATCTTGGCCTTTATCTTCTTGACTTGGCCTAAACTCCCCCTTAAGATAGAACCGGTTTGATCTTCTTGACTTTGCCGTGTTCTTCTTAAAGGGTTCTATGATCTCCTTTCAACAAGCTTCTTTGATCTTCTCGGCTTGTTGTTAGGATCTTGGATGCGTCCTTTGATTTGGGAAGTGACGCTTCTCCCTTGTTGACATGAGACCTTCTTGGTCTTCATTTCTTTGACTTGGTCTTCACGGTTTTTTCTTCACAAACTTTGGTGTGAGACTTTGATTTGATTCCTATCCACGGCTTTGTTCTTCACAAGCTTGGGTGTGGATGGATTTGACCAAACACTTATGGCTTCCTCCTTTCTTCTCTTGATTTCTCCTTGTTGGCATTCTTCTTGTCATTCAAGCAACCGAGAATGATCACTTGGCTCTCACTTCTTTTAACCTTCAAAGGATTCAAGAAAGATGTAAAGCTTAGTGAAAGGGTTAACTTGATACGCTTAGATAGAAATGCACATAAGAAGCTTAAGTCTAGATGCAACATAATGAATCAATGAGTAATTTTGCTATTAAACCTAAGTTCCTTAACAAATTTCAAATGATTTCACATAGGCTTCAAGCAACTTTTAACAAGGGCAATGATTAGATTCATCAAGAACTAAGCAAGATTATGTGATGCAGCTCTAGTTCTATGAATAAGTTAATCATAATACAGAGAGTAAGGTTAAGGGACAGCCTTTAGTTTGTAGAGGAATGACTTGTCCTTGTAGTCGCATCTAGGTTTGAGCTTTGGCTTCTTCTTGAAGTCTTGCTTTCTTCTTTCTGCGGTTGGAATCAAGGATTTGTCGTAGTATTTTGGCTTACCTCTTGATAGATGCATAAGCCGAGTAACAAGATTAGGCCTTGCACTTGGTAGTTGCTTTGGCCGATAATGAGTAGAGCCGATTGGTCATGTTGATTCATCGGTCTCTTTCTAGGACATGGATGGCTCGGTTTAGTCTTTGCCATGTACTTGGCCGAGCCTAGTGTTGATGATGATGATGGTCTTGCTTCTTGTAGAGACTTGACCGAATGATTGATGAGAGCTCTTTACATCTTGGGACACTTTAGCATTCTCCAAGTGCATTTAGCCAAATGATGGTTCTTCTTTGTTCCAAAGAAACTTTGGCCTTGTATCTTGTTGGTACTTAAGCCGAAATGGATTGGTTGTGGAGGCTTCGTCCTTCTTGGTACTTTAGCCGAGAGTGAGAGCTTTGTATTGACTTCGTCCTTCTTGGTACTTTAGTCAATACTTAGCCGGATTGGTGGTAGTGGCGGCTTAGTCCTTCTTGATACTTTGGCCGGGTTTGTTGGTGATTGAATGGAGGTCTTTGACTTGCTAGATCTTGACCAAAAGATGATGATAAGTTGGTTTGGCCTTCTCCTTTGTAAGGATTTGGCCGAGAGTGAATTGGTTTGGCGCCTTGGAAGATGCTTTAACCGGAGAATGGACCTTGTCTTTGCTAGGGACTTTGGTCAAGTGATGGTCTTTGTCTTTGCTAGGGACTTGACCGAAGATTAGGTGGATTGACTCGGCTTGTTCTTCTTGATACTTGGCCGAGAATGGTTGGATTGACTCGGCTTGTTCTTCTTGATACTTGGCCGAGAATGGTGACCTTGTCTTTGCTAGGGACTTTGGTCAAGTGATGGTCTTTGTCTTTGCTAGGGACTTGACCGAAGATTAGGTGGATTGGCTTCCATTTGATCATGATGAGATG
Source organism: Cochlearia excelsa (assembly GCA_963556525.1). Classification (NCBI taxonomy): domain Eukaryota; kingdom Viridiplantae; phylum Streptophyta; class Magnoliopsida; order Brassicales; family Brassicaceae; genus Cochlearia; species Cochlearia excelsa. The sequence goes on along the minus strand of OY748327.1, from coordinate 26,756,392 downwards.
TGGATGATTACTTCTTCTCCCCCCTTCATGATTAAGATGGAAGTCTATGAACTTTCCTCCTTTCTCGGCTTTGTTCTTCACAAGCTTGGTGAGAAAGGGTTCTCATCAATCCTTTGGATACCTTCATGGCTTCTTTCATTCTTCTCTTTACCCCTCTTCTCTTTAACACTTCCTTGTTACCTCTTTATGCTTAGGGGCTTTCATGATGATCTTTTTAAGTCCTTAGACACGATGATCCTACATCATATCAAAGACACAAAATTGATCTTAGTTTCATGAATAACCGGCACAAGATAATAACATGTAACAATTTACAAACTATTGATCCACCATTCACAAGTACAAGTAAGAATGCAAGAGAGAGTTTAAGACAATAGTTCAATATGTTCCCTATGTCTTTTGATTAAACCCGAGAATAGTATGCACCTCAACAAGTTCAAGTTTTGGTCTTATAGTTTTGAAATTGACAAACAAATTTCTAAGTGATCTAAGGCATATAACAATTTCAAGCACACATGAACACTTAGACAAGTATCTAATAATATAAATAAGGGAGTAAAGAGTTTAGAAATGGCCTTTTTATGGTTTTCCTTTGGGAAGATGGTCATTGGGAGAAGTCATTTATCCTTGTAGAGCACCTTAATGGTTAGTCTAAGATTGGATTTATGACTTCTCTTTATGAGAAATTCTCTTGTTTGCTTCTTTACCTACACATAGATTCAAGTTAGCAACAAGGGACCATGGTCTTTAGTGCACAATGGCGGACCATGATCTTAAAACACACCAACAAGATTCATTGTAACTTGATAGCTTTCATAGCTTAGTTACTCATCTTGTATCATAAACTTAAGTGCACATAGGCGGTTTATGACAACAAACCTAGATCATCATTCCATCTTCACCTTATATAGATGTTAATGTAGTGAATCATTTCCCCATAAGTCTAAAGATGGATTCATCATGACCCTTTAAAGTATCACCTTTTAAGTGGTCATGGATCTCTTTATAGACTCATGTTAGCCGAGGTTATGAAGGATTCATCAAGCTCTCGGTGTTTTATTACACTTATGGAGGCTTGGTTCTCTTCCCTCTAAGAGAGTATCGGATACACAAAGATCTTATATGCTTTATCACAAGCGGATCTTGGTTCCTTACCCTTTGTTAAGCCGAAGATCTTTTGGATTAACCAAGGTTTTAAGTTCACTTAGTCTTTTACCAAGATTCAAACCACTTCACCAAACAAGGACTAGTGATTTGTTCTTAGACAAAGACATAAGTGGACCTTGTATCCTAGATCTTTCAAAGATTCAGTTGTCATGTAGTCATGTGACATAGTCGACTACATGAATCAACTATTTTGTCTCGAAATTCGGACAGCTTTGAAATTCGGACAAGGTATTGGATTCATCAAGTGGCTTTGGACTCCTAAGAGTGAGCACACAAGGTTCACAAACCCTTTTGACTCGCAAGTTTCAAGTTTTGATCTTGAATACTTGTTCATAGTCTAAAAATGCCTAAGCAAAGTCCGATTTGGATTCAACATGGTTCCCTTTGGACTCATAAGAGTGGGGAATCCATGGTTCTCATCCTCTTTGCTTTCGGCCTTACAAAGATGAAGTAATTACCTTCGGATTTGGATACAACACTTATCGCTCATGGCGAATCATGGATCTCATCCTTTTATCTTTGTATCTTAAGAAAAGCATAGAGTTTCGGATTCAACAAGCCATTGTTCTTAGAAGAATCAATAGACAAGGTTCTCTCACTCTTTAGCTCACAAGTTTCAAGCTTTATGCTTTGAATACTTGGTCATTGCCTAATGCCTAAGTTAGATGGATTTGGATTCATCAAGGTTCCTTTTAAACTCATAAGAGTGAGGAAACAATGGTTCTCATCCACAACTTTCGGCCTAACAAGGCTCTTTAAGAACAACTCAACCAAAACCATCATGTAGCTAAATCCATTGATTTATGCTCACTATGATTCGGTTTTGATTGAATTGTTCTTGAAAGGAACTTGGATTCAACATGTCTCTTTACTCATTAAGAGATAAAGAGATCATGGTTCACTTCCTAAGAGGAGAATTGATTCACCAAGACCTTTAATGCTTTTAACAAGCGGATCTTGGCCATTCTTCTTCTCCTCTAGATCCTTGTGTCTATAAGCAAATAAAAGAGAGTAGAATGGCGGAAGCAACTTACCTATGGGTCTCAAGAGCTTTGCTCTGATACCATGTTGGAATTTGGAGAGATTAGAGTATAGATCCGAGTTGGTTAAGCTCGGATCTTGAGAGAATAGAAGCGAAGCGTGGATGCTTGGTTCTTGAGAGTATTTAGAGAGTGTTTGTAGATTAGAAAGAGAGAGTATTTAGGAGGAGTTTTAATTAGTATGGTGAAGAGAGGAACCACCTCCTTAAAGGTTTTTTTACAAGAGATTATCAAGTATATATAAAGAAAAACGCAACAAGGAGAGCCTCCAACGGCTAGAATTCAAATTTGAATTCTCTAACGGCTCTTTAGTCTGGCGATGTAGTCGACTATATGACTCAACTATATTAGTCGACTACATGACTCAACTACATTTTCCTTCTCTTGATTCCAATTTGAATTCTCTAACGGCTCTTTAGTCTTGCGATGTAGTCGACTACATGACTCAACTACATTAGTCGACTACACGCCTCAACTATATTTTCCCCCTTTGATGTATCTTGATCTAATGCCTTTGTAGGTTATCATTAGTCTTAATAGTTAGATGTTTCATAAGTTCGTCAAACTAGTACAAAGCTCATTGAGACACATATATGCACTCATGTTACATGAAACTTTGTTTAGAGTCCTAGAAACGTGTTGTTAGATGTTTCATAAGTTCGTCAAACTTGTAAAAAGCTCATTGAGACAATTATAAGCACTCATGTTTCATGAAACTTGGTTTAGAGTCCTAGAAACGCGTTGTTAGATGTTTCATAAGTTCGTCAAAGTAGTACAAAGTTCATTGAGACACTTATAAGCAATCATGTTGTATGAAACTTGGTTTAGAGTCCTAGAAACGCGTTGTTAGATGTTTCATAAGTTCCTAAAACTTGTACAAAGCTCATTGAGACACTTAAAAACACTCATGTTGAATGAAACTTGATTTAGAGTCCTAGAAACGCGTTGTTAGATGTTTCATAAGTTCTTCAAACTAGTAAAAAGCTCATTGAGACATTTATAAGCACTCATGTTGCATGAAACTTGGTTTAGAGTCCTAGAAACGCGTTGTTAGATGTTTCATAAGTTCGTCAAACTAGTACAAATCTCATTGAGACACTTATAAGCACTCATGTTGCATGAAACTTGGTTTAGAGTCTTAGAAACCGCGTTGTTAGATGTTTCATAAGTTCTTCAAACTAGTACAAAGCTCATTGAGACACTTATAAGCACTCATGTTGCATGAAACTTGGTTTAGAGTCCTAGAAACGCGTTGATAGATGTTTCATAAGTTCGTAAAACTTGTACAAAGCTCATAGAGACACTTATAAGTATTCATGTTGCATGAAACTTGGTTTAGAGTCCTAGAAACCGCGTTGTTAGATGTTTCATAAGTTCGTCAAACTAGTACAAAGCTCATTGACTTATAAGTACTCATGTTTCATGAAACTTGGTTTAGAGTCCTAGAAACGCGTTGTTAGATGTTTCATAAGTTCGTCAAACTAGTACAAAGCTCATTGAGACACTTATAAGCACTCATGTTGCCTGAAACTTGGTTTAAAGTCCTAGAAACGCGTTATTAGTTGTTTCATAAGTTCGTCAAACTAGTACAAATCTCATTGAGACAGTTATAAGCACTCATGTTGCATGAAACTTGGTTTAGAGTCTTAGAAACCGCGTTGTTAGATGTTTCATAAGTTCGTCAAACTAGTACAAATCTCATTGAGACACTTATAAGCACTCATGTTGCATGAAACTTGGTTTAGGGTCTTAGAAACCGCGTTGTTAGATGTTTCATAAGTTCTTCAAACTAGTACAAAGCTCATTGAGACACTTATAAGCACTCATGTTGCATGAAACTTCGTTAGAGTCATAGAAACCGCGTTGTTAGATGTTTCATAAGTTCGTCAAACTAGTACAAAGCTCATTGAGACACATATAAGCACTCATGTTACATGAAACTTTGTTTAGAGTCCTAGAAACGTGTTTTTAGATGTTTCATAAGTTCGTCAAACTTGTAAAAAGCTCATTGAGACAATTATAAGCACTCATGTTTCATGAAACTTGGTTTAGAGTCCTAGAAACGCGTTGTTAGATGTTTCATAAGTTCGTCAAACTAGTACATAGTTCATTGAGACACTTATAAGCAATCATGTTGTATGAAACTTGGTTTAGAGTCCTAGAAACGCGTTGTTAGATGTTTCATAAGTTCCTAAAACTTGTACAAAGCTCATTTAGACACTTAAAAGCACTCATGTTGAATGAAACTTGGTTTAGAGTCCTAGAAACGCGTTGTTAGATGTTTCATAAGTTCTTCAAACTAGTAAAAAGCTCATTGAGACACTTATAAGCACTCATGTTGCATGAAACTTGGTTTAGAGTCCTAGAAACGCGTTGTTAGATGTTTCATAAGTTCGTCAAACTAGTACAAATCTCATTGAGACACTTATAAGCACTCATGTTGCATGAAACTTGGTTTAGAATCTTAGAAACCGCGTTGTTAGATGTTTCATAAGTTCTTCAAACTAGTACAAAGCTCATTGAGACACTTATAAGCACTCATGTTGCATGAAACTTGGTTTAGAGTCCTAGAAACGCGTTGTTAGATGTTTCATAAGTTCGTAAAACTTGTACAAAGCTCATAGAGACACTTATAAGTATTCATGTTGCATGAAACTTGGTTTATAGTCCTAGAAACCGCGTTGTTAGAGGTTTCATATGTTCGTCAAACTAGTACAAAGCTCATTGACTTATAAGTACTCATGTTGAATGAAACTTGGTTTAGAGTCCTAGAAACGAGTTGTTAGATGTTTCATAAGTTTGTCAAACTAGTACAAAGCTCATTGAGACACTTATAAGCACTCATGTTGCATGAAACTTCGTTAGAACTTAGAACCCGCGTTGTTAGATGTTTCATAAGTTCGTCAAACTAGTTCAAAGCTCATTGAGACACATATAAGCATTCATGTTGCATGAAACTTGGTTTAGAGTCCTAGAAACGAGTTGTTAGATGTTTCATAAGTTCGTCAAACTAGTACAAAGCTCATTGAGACACTTATATGCACTCATGTTGCATGAAACTTGGTTTAGAGTCCTATAAACGCGTTGTTAGACGTTTCATAAGTTCGTAAAACTAGTACAAAGCTTATTGAGTCACTTATAAGCACTCATGTTGAATGAAACTTGGTTTAGAGTCCTAGAAATGCGTTGTTAGATGTTTCATAAGTTCGTAAAACTTGTACAAAGCTCATTGAGACACTTATAAGCACTCATGTTGCATGAAACTTGGTTTAGAGTCCTAGAAACGCGTTGTTAGATGTTTCATAAGTTCGTCAAACTAGTACAAATCTCATTGAGACACTTATAATCACTCATGTTGCATGAAACTTGGTTTAGAATCTTAGAAACCGCGTTGTTAGATGTTTCATAAGTTCTTCAAACTAGTACAAAGCTAATTAAGACACTTATAAGCATTCATGTTGCGTGAAACTTGGTTTAGAGTCCTATAAAGGCGTTGTTAGATGTTTCATAAGTTCGTAAAACTTGTACAAAGCTCAATGAGACACTTATAAGTACTCATGTTGCATGAAACTTGGTTTAGAGTCCTAGAAACCGCGTTGTTAGATGTTTCATAAGTTCGTCAAACTAGTACAAAGCTCATTGACTTATAAGTACTCATGTTGCCTGAAACTTGGTTTAGAGTCCTAGAAACGTGTTGTTAGATGTTTCATAAGTTTGTCAAACTAGTACAAAGCTCATTAAGACACTTATAAGCACTCATGTTCATGAAACTTTGTTAGAGTCTTAGAAACCGCGTTGTTAGATGTTTCATAAGTTCGTCAAACTAGTACCAAAGCTCATTGAGACACATATAAGCACTCATGTTGCATGAAACTTGGTTTAGAGTCCTAGAAACGCGTTGTTAGATGTTTCATTACTTCGTCTAACTAGTACAAAGCTCATTGAGACACTTATAAGCACTCATGTTGCATGAAAGTTGGTTTAGAGTCCTAGAAACGCGTTGTTAGATGTTTCATAAGTTCCTCAAACTTGTACAAAGCTCATTGAGATACTTATAAGCACTCATGTTTCATGAAACTTGGTTTAGAGTCCTAGAAACGCGTTGTTAGATGTTTCATAAGTTCGTCAAACTAGTACAAAGCTCATTGAGACAGTCATAAGCAATCATGTTGTATGAAACTTGGTTTAGAGTCCTAGTAACGCTTTGTTAGATGTTTCATAAGTTCGTAAAACTTGTACAAAGCTCATTGAGACACTTATAAGCACTCATATTGAATGAAACTTGGTTTAGAGTCCTAGAAACGCGTTGTTAGATGTTTCATAACTCCATCAAACTAGTAAAAAGCTCATTGAGACACTTATAAGCACTCATGTTGCCTGAAACTTGGTTTAGAGTCCTAGAAACGCGTTATTAGTTGTTTCATAAGTTCGTCAAACTAGTACAAATCTCATTGAGACACTTATAAGCACTCATGTTGCCTGAAACTTGGTTTAGAGTCTTAGAAACCGCGTTGTTAGATGTTTCATAAGTTCTTCAAACTAGTACAAAGCTCATTGAGACACTTATAAGCACTCATGTTGCATGAAACTTGGTTTAGAGTCCTAGAAACGCGTTGTTAGATGTTTCATAAGTTCGTAAAACTCGTACAAAGCTCATAGAGACACTTATAAGTACTCATGTTGCATGAAACTTGGTTTAGAGTCCTAGAAACCGCGTTGTTAGAGGTTTCATATGTTCGTCAAACAAGTACAGAGCTCATTGACTTATAAGTACTCATGTTGAATGAAACTTAGTTTAGAGTCCTAGAAACGAGTTGTTAGATGTTTCATAAGTTTTTCAAACTAGTACAAAGCTCATTGAGACACTTATTAGCACTCATGTTGCATGAAACTTCGTTAGAATCTTAGAACCCGCGTTGTTAGATGTTTCATAAGTTCGTCAAACTAGTACAAAGTTCATTGAGACACATATAAGCATTCATGTTGCATGAAACTTGGTTTAGAGTCCTAGAAACGCGTTGTTAGATGTTTCATAAGTTCGTCAAACTATAGATGTTTCATTAGTTCGTCTAACTAGTACAAAGCTCATTGAGACACTTATAAGCACTCATGTTGCATGAAACTTAGTTTAGAGTCCTAGAAACGCGTTGTTAGATGTTTCATAAGTTCGTCAAACTTGTACAAAGCTCATTGAGACACTTATAAGCACTCATGTTTCATGAAACTTGGTTTAGAGTCCTAGAAACGCTTTGTTAGATGTTTCATAAGTTCGTAAAACTTGTACAAAGCTCATTGAGACACTTATAACCACTCATGTTGAATGAAACTTGGTTTAGAGTCCTAGAAACGCGTTGTTAGATGTTTCATAAGTTCGTCAAACTAGTAAAAAGCTCATTGAGACACTTATAAGCACTCATGTTGCCTGAAACTTAGTTTAGAGTCCTAGAAACGCGTTATTAGTTGTTTCATAAGTTCGTCAAACTAGTACAAATCTCATTGAGACACTTATAAGCACTCATGTTGCATGAAACTTGGTTTAGAGTCTTAGAAACCGCGTTGTTAGATGTTTCATAAGTTCTTCAAACTTGTACAAAGCTCATTAAAACACTTATAAGCATTCATGTTGCATGAAACATGGTTTAGAGTCCTAGAAACGCGTTGTTAGATTTTTCATAAGTTCGTAAAACTTGTACAAAGCTCATTGAGACACTTATAAGTACTCATGTTGCATGAAACTTGGTTTAGAGTCCTAGAAACCGCGTTGTTAGAGGTTTCATAAGTTCGTCAAACTAGTACAAAGCTCATTGAGACACTTATAATCACTCATGTTGCATGAAACTTGGTTTAGAGTCCTAGAAACGCGTTGTTAGACGTTTCATAAGTTCGTAAAACTAGTACAAAGCTCATTGAGTCACTTATAAGCACTCATGTTGAATGAAACTTGGTTTAGAGTCCTAGAAATACGTTGTTAGATGTTTCATAAGTTCGTAAAACTTGTACAAAGTTCATTGAGACACTTATAAGCACTCATGTTGTATGAAACTTGGTTTAGAGTCCTAGAAACGTCTTGTTAAAAGTTTCATAAGTTCGTCAAAATAGTACAAGCTAATTGAAACACTTATAAGCATTCATGTTGCATGAAACTTGGTTTAGAATCCTAGAAACCCGTTGTTAGACGTTTTATAAATTCGTAAAACTAGTACAAAGCACATTGAGACACTTATAAGCACTCATGTTGAATGAAACTTGGTGTAGAGTCCTAGAAACGCGTTGTTAGATGTTTCATAAGTTCGTCAAACTAGTACAAAGCTCATTGAGAAACTTATAAGCACTCATGTTGCATGAAACTTCGTTAGAGTCTTAGAAACCGCGTTGTTAGATGTTTCATAAGTTCGTCAAACTAGTACAAAGCTCATTGAGACACATATAAGCACTCATGTTACATGAAACTTTGTTTAGATTCCTAGAAACGCGTTGTTAAATGTTTCATAAGTTTGTCAAACTAGTACAAAGCTCATTGAGACACTTATAAGCACTCATGTTGCATGAAACTTGGTTTAGAGTCCTAGAAACGCGTTGTTAGATGTTTCATAAGTTCGTCAAACTAGTACAAATCTCATTGAGACACTTATAATCACTCATGTTGCATGAAACTTGGTTTAGAGTCCTAGGAACGCGTTGTTAGATGTTTCATAAGTTAGTCAAACTAGTACAAATCTCATTGAGACACTTAAAAGCAATCATGTTGTATGAAACTTGGTTTAGAGTCCTAGAAACGCGTTGTTTGATGTTTCATAAGTTCGTAAAACTTGTACAAAGCTCATTGAGACACTTATAAACACTCATGTTGAATGAAACTTGGTTTAGAGTCCTAGAAACGCGTTGTTAGATGTTTTATAAGTTCGTCAAACTAGTAAAAAGCTCATTGAGACACTTATAAGCACTCATGTTGCCTGAAACTTGGTTTAGAGTCCTAGAAACACATTGTTAGATGTTTCATAAGTTCGTCAAACTAGTACAAATCTCATTGAGACACTTATAAGCACTCATGTTGCATGATTGGTTTAGAGTCCTAGAAACGCGTTGTTAGATGTTTCATAAGTTCGTCAAACTAGTACAAAGCTCATTGAGAAACTTATAAGCACTCATGTTGCATGAAACTTCGTTAGAGTCTTAGAAACCGCGTTGTTAGATGTTTCATAAGTTCGTCAAACTAGTACAAAGCTCATTGAGACACATATAAGCACTCATGTTACATGAAACTTTGTTTAGATTCCTAGAAACGCGTTGTTAAATGTTTCATAAGTTTGTCAAACTAGTACAAAGCTCATTGAGACACTTATAAGCACTCATGTTGCATGAAACTTGGTTTAGAGTCCTAGAAACGCGTTGTTAGATGTTTCATAAGTTCGTCAAACTAGTACAAATCTCATTGAGACACTTATAATCACTCATGTTGCATGAAACTTGGTTTAGAGTCCTAGGAACGCGTTGTTAGATGTTTCATAAGTTAGTCAAACTAGTACAAATCTCATTGAGACACTTAAAAGCAATCATGTTGTATGAAACTTGGTTTAGAGTCCTAGAAACGCGTTGTTTGATGTTTCATAAGTTCGTAAAACTTGTACAAAGCTCATTGAGACACTTATAAACACTCATGTTGAATGAAACTTGGTTTAGAGTCCTAGAAACGCGTTGTTAGATGTTTTATAAGTTCGTCAAACTAGTAAAAAGCTCATTGAGACACTTATAAGCACTCATGTTGCCTGAAACTTGGTTTAGAGTCCTAGAAACACATTGTTAGATGTTTCATAAGTTCGTCAAACTAGTACAAATCTCATTGAGACACTTATAAGCACTCATGTTGCATGATTGGTTTAGAGTCATAGAAACCGCGTTGTTAGATGTTTCATAAGTTCTTCAAACTAGTACAAAGCTCATTGAGACACTTATAAGCACTCATGTTGCATGAAACTTGGTTTAGAGTCCTAGAAACGCGTTGTTAGATTTGTCATAAGTTCGTAAAACTTGTACAAAGCTCATTTAAACACTTATAAATACTCATGTTGCATGAAACTTGGTTTAGAGTCCTAGAAACCGCGTTGTTAGAGGTTTCATAAGTTCGTCAAACTAGTACAAAGCTCATTGACTTATAAGTACTCATGTTGCATGAAACTTGGTTTAGAGTCCTAGAAACGAGTTGTTAGATGTTTCATAAGTTTGTCAAACTAGTACAAAGCTCATTGAGACACTTATAAGCACTCATGTTGCATGAAACTTCGTTAGAGTCTTAGAAACCGCGTTGTTAGATGTTTCATAAGTTCGTCAAACTAGTACAAAGCTCATTGAGACACATATAAGCACTCATGTTGCATGAAACTTGGTTTAGAGTCCTAGAAACGCGTTGTTAGATGTTTCATAAGTTCGTCAAACTAGTACAAAGCTCATTGAGACACTTATAAGCACTCATGTTGCATGAAACTTGGTTTAGAGTCCTAGAAACGCGTTGTTAGACATTTCATAAGTTCGTAAAACTAGTACAAAGCTCATTGAGTTACTTATAAGCACTCATGTTGAATGAAATTTGGTTTAGAGTCCTAGAAATGCGTTGTTAGATGTTTCATAAGTTCGTAAAACTTGTATAAATGATGAGGACATCCAAAGCAGCAAGGATGATCAAGAGGATCCTTTGCAAGTACCCGCTGGACCAATGACAAGAGCGAGAGCAAAGCAAATCAAGGAGGCACTTAACGGGCTGATTCAAGAGCTTTTAGACCAAGAAAACATTCACAAGTCCATTGGATATGATATACATCAAGTCCAACCAGTTCTAAGCATGATTCAAGCCCAAGAAAGCCCAAAATGAAGCACTTAAATTATGGTCAAAGAAGAGTGACGAAAATGAAAGATCAAGAGTCATATTTGGAGTCCAAGAGTCATTCAACACATCTTTTAATTCTATCTTTAATTATGTTTACTACATCCTTTGAACTTCTTTCTTTCTCTACAAGTTTTATTTCCCTTTAAATACATGTAATCTCCATTGGAGAAAGATATCCAACTTTTTAATCAAATATATTTTTCTATCTTTTTGTGAGAGTGATTCTCATTTAGTTCCTTGTGAACTTTTCGATCTTCGGTGTGATTCCGAGTGATCAATCGGCTTATCAAACAGATTTCCATCCCTGTTTGTGGCGCCCATCATTACCAAAGTTAGTTGTTTCTTGTTGAGAGTATTGGGTCTTAGCTTTAATATACCTAAGGTTTGTACTTACCAAGTTCTTCGAACTAAGGTCCACCGCCTTGTTTTGTTGAAGCGTTTTAATAGAGTATTGGGTCTAAGGTTTAATATACCTTAGGTTTGTGCTTCGCGAGTTCATCGAAGTCGAGGATTATCCCTTCAACCACCTTAGAGATCCCTTCCTTGGTCTTTTCCGCATCATTTGGTATCAGAGCCATCTCTAAGCTTGGTTTTATCTTTTTTATCATTCATCTTCTTTCTATCATTTTCAAATCTTTTCATCTTCTTTCTATCATATTCTATTTCTGTTTTTGTTTTATTAATTTTCTGAAAATCCAGATTTAAAAAAAAAAAAAAAAAAAAAAAAAAGAAAAAAACGAAAATCAAAAAAAAAAAGTCAAAAAAAAAAAGAGATCATAAAAGTCCTGGATTACTCTCTCTTTGTTCTTAAATTTCTTTCATTTTCCTTTTGTTATAATCCTTATAACTCTTTTGTTATAACCCTTATAACCCTTATAACTCTTATAACTCTTATAACTCTTATAACATTTATAACCTTCTGTTATTCCTATTATCCATACTCACTTTGAGATTTCGATTTCTTTGGTATCTTCTATTTGGTTACTACGGTAAAACATTCTGAAGTGTTGGTTAGTTCTATACGAACTCTTTGAGGATCACTAGAGAGGAAAAAGGCAGAGTGTGTGAGAACATTTGAGGGTAAAAGCCATTTGAGTGAAACACTTTTGAGCGAAACACTTGAGTGATTGTGAGGTTTTTTGTTTTCTAACATTGTTTTACAGGTTTTAATCATGTCGGAACATAACAACAATGAAGAAGTTACACAAGAGGCTGTCCCTAATCTACAAGTACAAGCCTTGATGGGAGAGATGCAAAGATTGTTGAGAGTTGAGTTGGAGACGATTCATGATAGGATTGATCGAGTTCAAGGAGATGCACAACCAAGGCAGCGAGCAAATTTGCCTAATCTGTATAGAAGAGAAAGAGATCAACCAAGGAGAGCACGAGCTAATGATTTAGAGGTTGATTATTACAATGATCACTCTGTTGGAATTTAAGAGAGTATAGAAGAGATTGTAGAGAATAAGTGTTTGGGAGATTAGGAGAATGAGAGATTAGGAGCAAAGCTATTAGCTTGGTCCTTGAGAGATTAGTGTGTAGTATGTGTGTGTGGGAGATTTCGGTTCTAGAGAGAATAAGAACAAGAACAAAAGAGAGAATATTATTTTTGTATTGGAGAAGAGAGCTTGAAGCTCCTTAGAGATTACAATGTCGACCACAAGGTATTTATAGAGGATAACAATGGCTTGTAGCCTATTAGGTATAAGGGAGAGAGAGAGAGAAAGCCTTGGGTCTTGACTTAATTTGAATTCAAACCAAGGCTTGGGTGGCGTGTAGGAGACAAGGCTGTGACTAGTCACTATCCAAGACCACATTTGGTTTTGTGTAAAGCCTTCCAATTTCGCACCTGTCGCTATCCGTCTCGGTCTTGCTTCCGGTTTGTGCCTATAGTCTTGTAATGACTATATCTCTCAATGGTTAGCTCCTTTCAACATGATTCCTTCTTCAAACCTTCTTGTCTTGATCTCCTCTTTGTAACCGTTACCATATTAAGGGTAACCGTGTTGCTTCCTTATACTCTTAACTCATAACCCTTCTTGTCTTAGCCTTGTTGCACAAGCCTCTTTGGTATTTCGACCTAATGCCCTTTTTGGGTTAACCATTAGTCTCAATACTCCCCCTCAAGCTTAGCATTGTGGAACGCTAAGATTGGACATTGACCAACAAACCTCATTAAAACCTTGGTGAGTAAACCACATGGGAAAAACCTCACCGAAGGAAAAAGAGTGTAAGTTAGTTCAATGAGGGGTCTTGATCATCTAGGCCATAAGTCTTCTTGACTTGGCCGGAACTCCCCCAAAGATAGAACCGGTCTTGATCTTGCCTTTGCCGTGTTCTTCTTTGTGGTTTCTTGGATACTCAGCACTTCTCTTGTCTTGGTGGTGAGTTCTTTGATTCTTGATTTGGTCTTCACGGTTTGTTCTTCACAGACTTTGATGTGAGACTTTGAGCCGAACATGAACATGATGACTCCCTTTCCTTCTCTTTGCTTCTTCTTTGAACTTCCTTCTTATCTTTGGTCTCTTACTCCTTTGAACCTTCAAAGATTCAAGTGAATTTAGACTTTAGATTAAGCATGATTATTCGAATTAGTTCTAGTTTTATGATTCTAAATAAGAAGCTAAGAGAGGGATTAGGGACATCCTTTAGTTCGTAGTGGAATGACTTGTCCTTGTAGCCGCATCTAGGTTTTGAGCTTTGGCTTCTTCTTGAAGTCTTTGCTTTCTTCTTTGTGCGGTTGGAACAAGGATTTGTCGGAGTATTTTGGCTTATCTATTGATAGATGCATAAGCCGAGAAACAAGATTAGGCCTTGCAATTGGTAGTTGCTTTGGCCGATAGTGAGTAGAGCCGATTGGTCATGTTGATTCATCGGTCTCTTTCTAGGACATGAATGGCTCGGTTTAGTCTTTGCCATGTACTTGGCCGAGCCTAGTGTTGATGATGATGAAGGTCTTGCTTCTTGTAGAGGCTTGACCGAACGATGATGATAAGATGGTTTGGCCTTCTCCTTTGTAAGGATTTGGCCGAGAGTGAATTGGTTTGGCGTCTTGGGAGATGCTTTAACCGGAGAATGGTGACCTTGTCTTTGCTACGGACTTTGGTCAAGTGATGGTCTTTGTCTTTGCTAGGGACTTGACCGAATATTAGGTGGATTGACTCGGCTTTGTCTTGTGAATACTTGGCCGAGATGTAACAATGATTGGTGACCTTGCCTTTGCTAGGGACTTTGGTCAAGAGATGGTCTTTGTCTTTGCCAAGGACTTGACCGGTTGATGATGGTCTTTGTCTTGTTAAGGACTTGACCGAAGATTAATGGGTTGCCTCGGCTTTGTCTTGTGAATACTTGGCCGAGATGTAACTTGATGGCTTTAGCTCTTTGCTAGATGCTTTTGGCCACAATGATGATAGTGATTGGCTTCCATTTGATCATGATGAGATGTGTGTTCTAACACTTCTTCTCCCCCATCTTGATTAATCATGGAAGTAAATGAACTCTCCTCCTTTCTCGGCTTTGTTCTTCACAAGCTTCTTTGAGAAAGAGGTTTCTCATCTTTTCCTTTTGGACACCATTCATGGTTCTTTCATTCTTCTCTTTACTTCTTTTCTCTTTAGCACTTCTTTGTCATCTCTTTATGCTTAGGGTCTTTCATGATGATCTCTTTTAGTCTTTAGAAATGATGATCCTACATCATACCAAGGACAAAATTTATTTAGTTTCATGACTAACCGGCACAAGATAATAACTCTTAACATTTCACAAACTATTGATCAACCATTCACAAGTACAAGCAAGAATACATGGGAGGATTTAAGACATTAGTTCAATATGTTCCCTAAGCCTTTTTAATAAATCCGAGAGTATTATGCATCTTGACAAGTTCTAGTTTTAGTCTTATAGTTTTGAAATTGACAATCCACTTTAACTAATGATCTAAGGCATATATATTTATAATGAAGCAAAAGGATTACTTAAATTAGTATCTAACAATATAAGTAAAGAGAGTAAAGAGTTTTAGAAATGGCCCTTTTTATAGTTCCTTGGGATAGATGGTCGTAAGGAGAAGTCATTGTACTCTTTAGAGCATCTTAACCGATTAGTCTATCATAGAGTTTATGGCTTCCCTTATAAGGGTTCTCCATTGTTTATTACCTACACATAAGTAAGGATTAGCCACAAGAGAGTTTTGAATATGGCTCCTTGCCATTTAGACTTTAAAGGGACCATGGTCTTAAGAGCACAAAGGCGGACCATGATCTTAGAAACACACAAACAAGATTCATTGTAACTTGAATGCTTTCATAGCTAGTTACTCATCTTGTATCATAAACTTAGATGCCTATAGGCGGTTTATGACATAAAACATAGATCATCATTCCAATTTTATCTTATGTAGATGTTAAAGTAATGAATCATTTCCCCATAAGTCCAAAATTGGATTCATCATGACCTTTAAAGTATCACCTTTTAAGTAGTCATGGATCTCTTTTAAACTTATGTTAGCCGAGGTTTTGAAGGATTCATCAAGCTCTTGGTGTTCATAACACTTAATAAGCTCGGTTCACTTCCCAAGTCTCAAATCACTTCACTAAACAAAGACTAGTGATTTAAGACTTTAGCAAGAGACAAGACTTGGATATTATAGTGGGGTATGAAGAGGATAAAGAGTATAGAGTTTACAACCGATTCCTTAATGATCTAAAGATCTTTAGGACTCAAGATTAACTACTAATCTATTTATCTCCCTCTTGTGTTTCCACTTACACAACCGCCACTACTCATCTTCATCGTCTTGGAGATTTAAATTCGGACCAAATGAGCATATGTTCTTTAAAACTTTTGAAAAACATCATATGCTCAAAACATGCTTTTAAACCGAAACTTTGTGGTATGGGATTCATCAAATGCTCTTTTAGAAGCCATGATTCTCATCCATTAGTCTTGGGTTAGACAATGACCTTAAAGAACAATACAACCAAAACTATCATGTAGCTAGATCTTGTTGATTTATGCTAACAATGATTGTATTTTGATTGTCTTGTTCTTACCAAGGAAATTGGATTCAACATGTCCTTTACTCACTAAGAGTTAAGCGGATCATGGTTCACTTTCCAAAGGTCTTGTTTAAAGCATAAAACAAAAGGAAAGAGTTTTGGATTCAACAAGTTGTTTTTGCCTTATAAGAAAAACACCAAGGTTCACTTACCCTTTTAGCTCTCAAGATTCAAGCTTTGAGCTTTGATATCTTGGTCCTTGCCTAATGCCAAAGTTAAATGATACTTGGATTCATCAAGGTTCCTTTATACTCACAAGAGTGAGGAATCCATGGTTCTCTATCTTTAACTTTCAGCCATCCATAGACTTTTAAAGATACAACATAATCATAACCTTGTTTTTAAACATGTAGCTAGATCTTAAAGATCCAATCTTTCCATGAACCGATTATGATTAATGTGTTCTTAGAAAGGTTTTACCAAGATCTATGAATCTATACTATATGATAAAGAAGGGAGTTTGGATTCAACATGTTATTGTTCTCAAAAGAGACAATACACAAGGATCTCTTACTCTTTTAGCTCACAAGTTCCAAGCTTTGATGCTTTGGATACTTGTTCATAGCCTAAGTGCCTAAGTTAGAAGATTCTTGGATTCATCAAGGTTCCTTAAACTCATATAAGTAAGAAATCCATGGTTCTCAATCTCTAACTTTCGGCCTAGACAAAGATCTTAAAGAACAACACAACCAAAAACATCATGTAGCTAGATTTTAATCTATGCTCACCATGATTCGGTTTTGATTGGATTGTTCTTGAAAGGAACTTGGATTCAACATGTCTCTTCACTCATTTAAGAGAGAAAGAGGTCATGGTTCTCTTCCTAAGAGGAGCATTGATTCACCAAGACCTTAAGTGTTTTACCACATGGATCTTGGTCATTCTTTTCCTCCTCTAGATCTTTGTGTTTATAAGAAGAAATAAGAGGGTGCGGAATTAAAACTAAAGGAGAGGAGCATATGCTCTGATACCATGTTGGAATTTAAGAGAGTATAGAAGAGATTGTAGAGAATAAGTGTTTGGGAGATTAGGAGAATGAGAGATTAGGAGCAAAGCTATTAGCTTGGTCCTTGAGAGATTAGTGTGTAGTATGTGTGTGTGGGAGATTTCGGTTCTAGAGAGAATAAGAACAAGAACAAAAGAGAGAATATTATTTTTGTATTGGAGAAGAGAGCTTGAAGCTCCTTAGAGATTACAATGTCGACCACAAGGTATTTATAGAGGATAACAATGGCTTGTAGCCTATTAGGTATAAGGAGAGAGAGAGAGAAAGCCTTGGGTCTTGACTTAATTTGAATTCAAACCAAGGCTTGGGTGGCGTGTAGGAGACAAGGCTGTGACTAGTCACTATCCAAGACCACATTTGGTTTTGTGTAAAGCCTTCCAATTCTGCACCTGTCGCTATCCGTCTCGGTCTTGCTTCCGGTTTGTGCCTATAGTCTTGTAATGACTATATCTCTCAATGGTTAGCTCCTTTCAACATGATTCCTTCTTCAAACCTTCTTGTCTTGATCTCCTCTTTGTAACCGTTACCATATTAAGGGTAACCGTGTTGCTTCCTTATACTCTTAACTCATAACCCTTCTTGTCTTAGCCTTGTTGCACAAGCCTCTTTGGTATTTCGACCTAATGCCCTTTTTGGGTTAACCATTAGTCTCAATACACTCATCATCTAGTAACAACTCAAGGAGACCACGACGAGTTAGAGAAGTAAGGGATCGAACTGATAACAACTTGGGAGGTATCAAGATGAAGATTCCAGCCTTCCATGGGAAGAATGATCCTGATGCATATCTAGAGTGGGAGAAGAAGATTGAGTTGATATTCGATTGTCAAAACTACTCGGAGATGAAAAAGGTCAGAGTTGCAGCCACTGAATTTTGTGATTATGCTATTAATTGGTGGGATCAATTGGTGACGAGTAGAAGAAGAAATGGGGAAGTTCCTATTGAAGCATGGGCTGAGATGAAAGCACTCATGAGGAAACGTTTTGTACCAAGTCATTATCACCGAGAGCTACACCAAAAGTTAAGAAGGCTAACTCAAGGCAATCGAAGTGTGGAAGACTATTTCCAAGAGATGGAGGTCCTAATGTTAAGAGCTAACATTGATGAAGACAGAGAAGCTACTATGGCGAGGTTTCTTAATGGCTTGAATCGAGAGATTCTAGACAAAGTGGAGATGCAACACTATGTGGAGATGGAAGATATGTTGCATATGGCTATCTTAGTTGAGTCGCAGCTCAAGAGGAGGGGAAGCACACGTCAAACCTATGGTTCACATTCATCCACCATGAAACCGAACTATTCTAAGGAGGAGAAGACAACCCCAAAAGCAAAGGTCGAAACAAAACCATCCACTACCAGCCATGAAATCAAAGGAAGAACGAAGTCTTCTAATACGCGTAACCGTGATGTGCAATGCTTTAAGTGTCATGGCAGAGGTCATTATGCTAATGAGTGTCCAAACAAAAGGACAATGGTGATTAGAGATAATGGTGATGTAGAAACTGAAGAAGAAGAAGGGGATTCTGATTCTATGCCATCATTAATAGAAGATAGTGAAGAGGCTGCTGCCAAGGGAGACTTATTGGTTACAAGGAGATCATTGAGTGTGCAAGCTAAAGAAGAAGAAGAAGTACAACGTGAGAATCTGTTTCACACAAGATGTCACATTCAGAACAAGGTGTGTAGCTTGATTATTGATGGTGGGAGTTGTACAAACGTGGCGAGCATTACTCTTGTGGAGAAGTTGAGTTTAAAGACCACAAAGCATTTGAAACCTTACAAGTTGCAATGGTTAAATGATAGTGGTGAAGTGAAGGTGTCAAGACAAGTTCGGTTCCATTTTCCATTGGAAGGTATGAAGATGAAGTGTTGTGTGATGTGGTACCAATGCAAGCAGGTCATGTTCTATTGGGAAGGCCATGGCAATTTGATCGGCGAGTTAACCATGATGGATTCACAAACAAGCATTCGTTTACTTTCAAAGGAAGAAATGTCACTTTGGTTCCTTTAACACCTCAAGAAGTTTACCAAGATCATTTACTAATGAAGCAAAAGGAGGAGCAAAAAGCAATGAGTGCCCAAAACACTTATCACCTAAAAGAGAGTGAGAGTTTGAGAAAAACCCAGAAAAAGGCCTGTGAGAGCAAACCCGTGAGGACAAACACAAACTTCTTTGTGAGATCTTGTGAGATAAAGAGAGCAATGTTTTCAAAACAGCCAATGATAGTACTTATGTACAAGGAGGCTCTTTTAAACACTAATGATCTTAACTTTGTTTTGCCTAGTTGTATTGTTTCTTTGTTGCAGGATTTTGATGATGTCTTTCCCGAGGACACACCACATGGTTTACCACCTATTCGTGGGATTGAGCATCAAATCGACTTCGTCCCAGGAGCATCCATTCCTAACCGCCCAGCCTATAGAACAAACCCGGAAGAGACAAAGGAGCTTCAAAGGCAAGTTAGTGAGCTGATGGAGAAAGGGTACATTCGAGAAAGCATGAGTCCATGTGCTGTCCCCGTTTTGCTAGTTCCTAAGAAGGATGGGACTTGGAGGATGTGTGTTGATTGTAGAGCTATCAACAACATTACGGTAAAGTATCGACATCCCATTCCTCGTTTAGATGATATGCTTGATGAGTTGCATGGTTCTTGCATATTCTCTAAGATAGATCTTAAGAGTGGTTATCACCAAATTCGCATGAACGAGGGTGATGAATGGAAAACTGCTTTTAAAACAAAACATGGTTTATATGAGTGGTTAGTGATGCCTTTTGGATTAACTAATGCACCTAGTACTTTCATGAGATTAATGAATCATGTTTTGAGAGCTTTCATTGGACATTTTGTTGTTGTCTACTTTGATGACATTCTGATTTTTAGCAAGACTTTAGATGAGCATGTTGAGCATTTGAAACTTGTTTTAGATGTTCTCAGAAAGGAAAAGTTGTTTGCTAATCTTAAGAAGTGTACCTTTTGCACTGATAATCTTGTGTTTCTAGGCTTTGTTGTGAGTGCACAGGGTATACAAGTTGATGAAGAGAAAGTGAGGGCTATTCGAGAGTGGCCTAGTCCAAAGACCGTTGGAGAAGTACGGAGCTTTCATGGACTTGCTGGTTTCTACCGGAGGTTTGTAAGAGACTTTAGTACTATTGCTGCCCCGCTTACCGAAGTGATCAAGAAGGAAGTAGGATTCAAATGGGAAGAAGCTCAAGAGGAAGCATTTCAATTGCTAAAGAAGAAGCTTACTAATGCACCTTTATTGTCTTTACCTGACTTAACTCCTTTTGTTAGATGTTTCATAAGTTCGTAAAACTTGTATAAATGATGAGGACATCCAAAGCAGCAAGGATGATCAAGAGGATCCTTTGCAAGTACCCGTTGGACCAATGACAAGAGCGAGAGCAAAGCAAATCAAGGAGGCACTTAACGGGCTGATTCAAGAGCTTTTAGACCAAGAAAACATTCACAAGTCCATTGGATATGATATACATCAAGTCCAACCACTTCTAAGCATGATTCAAGCCCAAGAAAGCCCAAAATGAAGCACTTAAATTATGGTCAAAGAAGAGTGACGAAAATGAAAGATCAAGAGTCATATTTGGAGTCCAAGAGTCATTCAACACATCTTTTAATTCTATCTTTAATTATGTTTACTACATCCTTTGAACTTCTTTCTTTCTCTACAAGTTTTATTTCCCTTTAAATACATGTAATCTCCATTGGAGAAAGATATCCAACTTTTTAATCAAATATATTTTTCTATCTTTTTGTGAGAGTGATTCTCATTTAGTTCCTTGTGAACTTTTCGATCTTCGGTGTGATTACGAGTGATCAATCGGCTTATCAAACAGATTTCCATCCCTGTTTGTGGCGCCCATCATTACCAAAGTTAGTTGTTTCTTGTTGAGAGTATTGGGTCTTAGGTTTAATATACCTAAGGTTTGTACTTACCAAGTTCTTCGAACTAAGGTCCACCGCCTTGTTTTGTTGAAGCGTTTTAAGAGAGTATTGGGTCTAAGGTTTAATATACCTTAGGTTTGTGCTTCGCGAGTTCATCGAAGTCGAGGATTATCCCTTCAACCACCTTAGAGATCCAATCCTTGGTCATTTCCGCATCAATAAAGTTCATTGAGATACTTATAAGCACTCATGTTGTATGAAACTTGGTTTAGAGTCCTAGAAATGCCTTGTTAAAAGTTTCATAAGTTCGTCAAAATAGTACAAAGCTAATTGAAACACTTATAAGTATTCATGTTGCATGAAACTTGGTTTAGAATCCTAGAAACGCGTTGTTAGACGTTTCATAAATTCGTAAAATTAGTACAAAGCACATTGAGACACTTATAAGCACTCATGTTGAATGAAACTTGGTTTAGAGTCCTAGAAACGCGTTGTTAGATGTTACATAAGTTCGTAAAACTTGTACAAAGCTCATTGAGACACTTTTAAGCACTCATGCTGAATGAAACTTGGTTTAGAGTCCTAGAAACGCGTTGTTAGATGTTTCATAAGTTCGTAAAACTTGTACAAAGCTTATTGAGACACTAATAAGCACTCATGTTGTATGAAACTTGGTTTAGAGTCCTAGAAACGCCTTGTGAAAAGTTTCATAAGTTCGTCAAAATAGTACAAAGCTAATTGAGACACTTATAAGCACTCATGTTGCATGAAACTTGGTTTAGAATCCTAGAAACGCGTTGTTAGACGTTTCGTAAATTCGTAAAACTAGTACAAAGCACATTGAGACACTTATAAGCACTCATTATGAATGAAACTTGGTTTAGAGTCCTAGAAACGCGTTGGTAGATGTTTCATAAGTTCGTAAAACTTGTACAAAGCTCATTGAGAAACTTATAAGCAGTCATGTTGAATGAAACTTGATTTAGAGTCCTAGAAACGCGTTGTTAGATGTTTCATAAGTTCGTAAAACTTGTACAAAGCTCATTGAAACACTTATGATACACCCTTGATAAGGATCTCAACTCTAGTGGCAAAGGAAGAGAGCCTCTCTTGGCGGATTGATGGCTGCGAGTGATGAGAGTGGCGGATGCTCCTTGTAACTAGATGATGATGACGTATTGGTGGATGAACTTGAGGGATGCGGCGGATATGAACCAAACAGAGGAGTGGCGGATGGTGGAAACTTGAAGGAAAGAGTGGCTGCGGATAAAATCATAACCGGATGGTATGGTGGTGATTGAGATGCGAAATGGAAGGTGGTCTTCTCAAGCTATCGATGGAATGATTGCTTGATGTTTGTAGAAGCTTTTGAAAGAGGATCTCTCTTGTAAAAGCCTCGGATTCAACTCGCTTGAATCGATTTTGATAAGCTCTATCGCAGAGCAGATATGAGTCTAAACAAAGAGGTTTTTCGATATTGGTTGACTAAAACATAAAGGAAGAGGCGGCCAAGACTTATAAAGGAGGAAGGCACATGTCGCCATCTTCCCTAGGTCTCAACATCGCCGAAAAAGGAAAGTACTCAAAGACAAGAAACAACGCGATGTTTAAATGACAGAAAAACAACATGTAGTCTAAGGATAAAAACAACAAGTATTTTAAGTGCCTTGCTTAATACACTCTTCAAGCTAATGTCACTAAGTAACCGACGTAGCGCTCTTCTTGGCCTCGTTAAAACCCTTGCATAGTAAACCCGGTGGGACAAACCTACGCAAAGGGAAAGAGTACCAAGTCGAAACACTTAGTTACCTAGTTACATTAGCTTGGTCTTCTTCTAGACCTTGGTCAAGATGTTGAAGAAGCTCCTAGCTGCTCCTCCAAGCTCCTCCACGATCAATGCATGAACGTCTTGGGCTAGCTTCTTGGCCATTTCTCGGGTAATCACTCCATCAGGTTCATCGGGTTCATCAAGTTCCTCGGGCTCGATCATATCATCCCCTCCCTCTTGAAAATGATTTGTCCTCAAATCTGAATCTGCAAAATAGGGAGACAAGTCAATAACATTGAAGGAATTGGATATCGAATACTTACCTTGGAGATCGATCTTGTAGGCATTGTTGTTGATCCGCTTGGTAACTTTGAATGGTCCATCGACTCGCGGCATGAGCTTGGACTTCCTCTCAGCTGGAAACCTCTCCTTCCTCAATTGGATCCACACCAAGTCGCCTTCCTCAAATAGTATCTCCTTGCGGCCCCTGTTTGCATGCTTGCGGTATTGCTCCGTCTTCTTCTCTATGTTTTCCTTCGCCTTCTCGTGCATCTTCTTAAACTGTTCAGCCTTCTTTCTCCCATCAAAACTAGACACTTCACTCAAAGGTATTGCAATTAGATCAAGTGGAGACATAGGATTAAAACCATAAACCAATTCAAAAGGAGAGAAAAGCGTAGTAGAGTGCTTAGCGTGATTGTAAGCAAACTCAACATGAGGTAGACAATCCTCCCATGACTTGAGATTACTTCTTACCAGGGTCCTGAGAAGAGTGGATAAGGACCTGTTGACTACCTCGGTTTGGCCGTCGGTCTGTGGATGGCAAGTGGTAGAGAATGATAGCTTGGTTCCTAGTTTAGCCCACAAGGTACGCCAAAAGTGACTAAGGAACTTGGTGTCACGATCAGAAACAATAACTCGAGGCATCCCGTGCAACCTAACCACTTCCCTGAAAAACAAGTTAGCTACACTTACCGCATCATCGGTCTTGTGGCAAGCTATGAAGTGGGCCATCTCTACCATCTCAACGTCCCTTCTCATCTGCGGCCAGTAGAAGTAGGCTTGGAGGCTAGCAAGTGTCTTGGCCTGGCCAAAGTGTCCAGCTAGACCTCCTCCATGGGCTTCTCTAACCAATAGCTCTCTCATCGAACCGCCTGGTATACATAGCCTATTGTTGAAGAACAAATAGCCATCCTGTCTAAAGAAATTCTCAAAGGAAAACTTAGCACACTTCGCATAATGCTCACTAAACTCAGAATCAGCCTCATACAATGTCTTAATCAATTCAAATCCGATAAGTCTAGAAGTTAATTCAGAGATTAGAGTGTACCTCCTGGACAATGCGTCGGCTACGACATTGTCCTTACCTTTCTTATACTTGATCACATAGGGGAATGTCTCGATGAACTCTATCCAGCGACCATGTCTCTTGTTCAGCTTCTGTTGGCCTTTGAGATGCTTGAGGGGCTCATGATCGGTATGGATGACAAACTCCTTTGGCCAAAGGTAGTGTTGCCAAGTCTGCAAGGCTCTCACCAACGCGTAAAGCTCCTTGTCGTATGTAGGATAGTTCAGCGTGGCTCCCCCTAGCTTCTCGCTGAAGTATGCTATAGGCTTCCTATCCTGCATCAAAACAGCCCCAATACCTACACCTGAAGCATCACATTCAATCTCAAAAGTCTTAAGGAAATCAGGCAACATAAGTAAAGGAGAATTGATAAGCTTCTCTTTAAGGCTTTCAAAAGCCTTGTCTTGTGCTTCTCCCCACTTGAATCCCACATCCTTCTTGATCACTTCAGTCAATGGTGCAGCAATGGTGCTAAAGTCCCTGACAAAGCGCCTATAGAAACCTGCGAGACCATGAAAGCTCCTGACTTCTCCAATGGTTGTCGGCTTCGGACAATCTCTGATAGCCTTGATCTTCTCTTCATCGACCTGTACTCCATCTGCACTCACAACAAAGCCTAAGAAAACAACCTGATTAGTACAAAAGGTGCATTTATCAATGTTAGCAAACAGGTTCTCCCTCCTTAGAACTTCAAGAACGGCTCGGACATGGTCAATGTGCTCGGCTAAGCTCCTGCTGAAGATCATGATATCATCAAAGTACACCACCACGAACACACCTATAAAAGATCTCAAAACATGGTTCATTAGTCTCATAAAAGTACTAGGTGCATTAGTAAGACCAAAAGGCATAACAAGCCACTCGTAGAGGCCTTGCTTAGTCTTGAAAGCTGTCTTCCACTCGTCACCCTCCTTCATCCTAATCTGGTGGTAACCACTCTTAAGATCAATCTTAGAGAAAATGTTAGAACCACACAATTCATCAAGCATATCATCAAGTCTAGGAATAGGGTGGCGATACTTCACCGTGATGTTGTTGATGGCTCGGCAATCAACACACATTCTCCATGAACCGTCTTTCTTTGGCACGAGGAGAACAAGTACGGCACACGGGCTCATGCTCTCGCGGATATGTCCCTTGCTCATCAGCTCCTCAACCTGCTTCTGAAGCTCCTTGGTCTCTACCGGATTGGTCCTGTAGGCTGGTCGGTTTGGAAGTGCTGAACCTGGTACTAGATCAATCTGGTGCTCAATGCCTCGAATAGGTGGGAGTCCTGGGGGTATCCCTAGAGGAAAAACATCACTAAAATCCTGCAATAGCTTAGACATATCACTAGGAAGATCTTGTGTGGGGTTAGTGCTAACAAGACTCTCCTTATACACAAACAATAAGATAGAAGAATCTGAAGTTAAGAGTTGAGAAACTTCTCTTTTGGTCATGTATAGGCTGGTGGATGGAGTTGGCGCCTTCTCTTTCTCTTCTTTGAGCTTGAGATGGAGTTTATCCTGATAAACTTCACTCGGTGTGAGAGGAGCAAGAGTAATCTTTCGGCCGTTGAACTCAAAGGAGTGCTTGTTGGTGTAGCCATCGTGCATAACTCTCTGATCTGATTGCCAAGGTCTACCAAGAAGCACATGACTCAATCCCATTGGTATCACATCACATAGAACCTCATCCTCATACTTACCAATGGCGAGAGTAAACCGGACCTGATGTGTCACCGTGAGAGCTCCACTCTCATTAAGCCATTGTAGCTTATATGGCCGAGGGTGAGAGATAGTCTCTAAGCTCAACTTCTTCACCATGAGCTCACTAGCAGCATTGGTACAACTACCACCATCTATAATCAAGCTGCATACCTTGCCTTTGACGAGGCATCGAGTGTGGAAGAGATGGTCTCGTTGCACAAGCTCTGCGGGTTGGTTCTGAACACTCAAAGCCCTCCGAGCTACTAACATGTCTCCAACAACGGCTGTCTCTTCTTCTTCCTCTTCTTCTTGCTCAGAATCAGAGTCTTGAGGTACCACTTCACCATTATCAAGTAACATGAATACCTTCTTGTTGGGACAGTCTCTCGCGAAATGACCCATACCCTGACATCTGTAACACCTGACATTGCTCGAGGAGGTGTTACTTCGGCTCTTGGGATCATACTTAGTTTCTTCTTTACCCGCAGAAGTTGGCTTGGTATCTTTGGTGAATGGTGGCCGTGTGGGTATGAAGTCCTTTGGCTTGCTCGGTGTAGAGAAACTAGGCTTGGTGTACCGTCTCTTGTTCTGACTCTCCACTAGCTCAGCCTTGTGCACAAGCTCGTCAAGATTCACATAAGTCTGAAGCTCTACTTTATCTTGGATGTCTCGGCTAAGTCCACCAACAAACCGAGCCATCATGACCTCATTACCCTCTTCTAGGCCAGCCCTAATCAAGAGTGTTTCCATCTCCTGGAAGTAGTCACGTACCGAGTTCGATCCCTGGGTAAGCTTCCAGAGCTTGTTGAGAACCTCTCGGTGATAGTGGCTAGGGACAAACCGCTTCCTCATGTGTGTGATGAGCTGAGGCCAAGTGTGGATAGGCGGCTCATTGTGGCGGTCCCTAGTGGTGCATAGCTGATCCCACCAAAGCAAAGCGTAGTCATTGAACTCTGAAATGGCTATCTTCACCTTGTTGGATGCATAAGTGTCATGGCATAGAAAGCTAGACTCCATTTTCCGTTCCCAATCCAAATAGGCTTCCGGATCGTTCTTGCCTTGGAAGGGAGGAAACTTAGCTTTGATATGCCTCAGCTGTTGCCTTTCAGGATCTCTCGGGTCATCCCTACCGCGTCTCTCGGGTATATGGCTTCGTCTACTACGATCCGAGTGGTGATAGTACTAATCATCTGAAACCTCATAGACACGGTGTCCTGCATTGGGCCCAGCTCGGCGTGGAGGATCAGCATGTCCTCGGTGCTTAGGAGCATATTGCTCGTGCTCATCGGGCCCTCTGTACACTCGTCGTCTGGGTAACGGGTCTTCTTCATCCGCGTCAAGGTTGAGGTAGTCTCGGCCAGCTGGATTCTTCCGGGTACCGGTAGGAAAGACGTTGCGGATGGCTCTGAATTTGGACGTACCGGCGACACCCTTTCCCTTGGTAATCCGGATAGCTTCTGAGGGAGTAGGGCTAGGTTCACTTTCAGATTCGGACGACACAACCGCGGTCTTCTTGGACTGTTGTTCGCGTTCCAAGGTAAGGTGTTGAGAAATTTGTTGAGAAATTTGTTGAGGGAGAAGCTGTTGAAGAGTGGCGGTAATCTGATCCGCGATGAGCTTCTGTAGATCATCCGTGGCTTCCGTGGGAAGTGCCATGTACCTGGTACACAAACAAGTAACTCAAAGTAAGTAGTTCTAAGAATAAGGACAAGGAGGTAACTCACAACGCGAAACAGTTTAAGTCAGGTTGTATCAAGTTTTTATGGCGTGATGTTCAAGTATGAGGATTTTTTAAATTAAGTTTCACGTGCAACACAAGTAACTCGATGGCACAAACTCACAATGTAGTCCAGTTCTAATCAGTTTGCATGTATACAAAAAAAAGGAAATCGAAAACCCCTTTCACAATCAAAAGCTTAGAAAAAGGAAATCCGCTTAGGGTTCTTATCTCTTAACTTGCCCAGCCGCAATGTTCAACAATCAAAAGAACTCAAGCAACGATTTCAAACAATGTAATGGACAATCAAGAGTTATCTATCAACCTAATCAATAGCTTTAAACAATCAACAATCAATCTTAATCATTCAAGAACAACTCGGCAGAACTTAGAACACAAAGCCATATATATCAACGATTATAATCAAGAACTTTCGGTTCTAGTGGGTTTTCAAGCAAGTAAGTCGAACTAAAAGATGTAAGGATAGAGATAACTCAGCCTTTGGTACAGAGTTTGGCTCTGATACCACGTGATACATCCTTGATAAGGATCTCAACTCTGGTGGAAAAGGAAGAGAGCCTCTCTTGGCGGATTGATGGCTGCGAGTGATGAGAGTGGCGGATGCTCCTTGTAACAAGATGATGATGACGTATTGGTGGATGAACTTGAGGGATGCGGCGGATATGAACCAAACAGAGGAGTGGCGGATGGTGGAAACTTGAAGGAAAGAGTGGCTGCGGATGAAATCAGAACCGGATGGTATGGTGGTGATTGAGATGCGATATGGAAGGTGGTCTTCTCAAGCTATCGATGGAATGATTGCTTGATGTTTGTAGAAGCTTTTGAAAGAGGATCTCTCATGTAAAATCCTCGGATTCAACTCTCTTGAATCAATTTTGATAAGCTCTATCGCAGAGCAGAGATGAGTCTAAACAAAGAGGTTTTTCGATATTGCTTGACTAAAACATAAAGGAAGAGGCGGCCAAGACTTATAAAGGAGAAAGGCACATGTCTCCATCTTCCCTAGGTCTCAACATCGCCTAAAAAGGAAAGTACTCATAGACAAGAAACAACGCGATGTTTAAATGACAGAAAAACAACATGTAGTCTAAGGATAAAAACAACAAGTATTTTAAGTGCCTTGCTTAATACACTCTTCAAGCTAATGTCACTAAGTAACCGACGTAGCGCTCTTTTTGGCCTCGTTAAAACCCTTGCATAGTAAACCCGGTGGGACAAACCTACCCAAAGGGAAAGAGTACCAAGTCGAAACACTTAGTTACCTAGTTACATTAGCTTGGTCTTCTTCTAGACCTTGGTCAAGATGTTGGAGAAGCTCCTAGCTGCTCCTCCAAGATCCTCCACGATCAATTCCTGAACGTCTTGGGCTAGCTTCTTGGCCATTGCCCGAGTAATCACTCCATCAGGTTCATCGGGTTCATCAAGTTCCTCGGGCTCGATCATATCAACTTATAAGTACTCATGTTGCATGAAACTTGGTTTAGAGTCCTAGAAACGCGTTGTTATATGTTTCATATGTTCGTAAAACTAGTACAAAGCTCATTGAGACATTTATAAGCACTCATGTTGCATGAAACTTGGTTTAGAATCCTAGAAACGCGTTGTTAGATGTTTTATAAGTTCGTCAAACTTGTACAAAGCTCATTTAGACACTTATAAGCAATCATGTTGCATGAAACTTGGTTTAGAGTCCTAGAAACCGCGTTGTTAGATGTTTTATAAGTTCGTCAAACTAGTACAAACCTCATTGAGACACATATAAGCACTCATGTTGCATGAAACTTGGTTTAGAGTCCTAGAAACGCGTTGTTAGATGTTTCATAAGTTCGTCAAACTAGTACAAAGCTCATTGAGACACTTATAAGCACTCATGTTGAATGAAACTTGGTTTAGAATCTTAGAAACGCGTTGTTAGACGTTTCATAAGTTCGTAAAACTAGTACTAACCTTATTGAAACACTTATAAGCACTCATATTGAATGAAACTTTGTTTAGAGTCCTAGAAACGCGTTGTTAGACGTTTCATAAGTTCGTCAAACTAGTACAAAGCTCACTGAGACACTTATAAGCACTCATGTTGGATGAAACTTGGTTTAGAGTCCTAGAAACGCGTTGTTAGATGTTTCATAAGTTCGTCAAACTTGTACAAAGCCCATTGAGACACTTATGAGCACTCATGTTGTATGAAACTTGGTTTAGAGTCCTAGAAACCACGTTGTTAGATGTTTCATAAGTTCGTCAAACTAGTACAAAGCTCATTGACACACTTATAAGCACTCATGTTGGATGAAACTTGGTTTAGAGTCCTAGAAACGCATTGTTAGATGTTTCATAAGTTCGTCAAACTTGTACAAAGCCCATTGAGACACTTATGAGCACTCATGTTGTATGAAACTTGGTTTAGAGTCCTAGAAACCGCGTTGTTAGATGTTTCATAAGTTCTTCAAACTAGTACAAAGCTCATTGACACACTTATAAGCACTCATGTTGCATGAAACTTGGTTTAGAGTCTTAGAAACGCGTTGTTAGATGTTTCATAAGCTCGTCAAACTTGTACAAAGCTCATTGAGACACTTATAAGCACTCATGTTGCATGAAACTTGGTTAAGAGTCCTAGAAACGCGTTGTTAGATGTTTCATAAGTTCGTCAAACTAGTGCAAAGCTCATTGAGACACTTATAAGCAATCATGTTGTATGAAACTTGGTTTAGAGTCCTAGAAACGCATTGTTAAATGTTTCATAAGTTCGTCAAACTAGTACAAAGCTCATTGAGACACTTAGAAGCACTCATGTTGCATGAAACATGGTTAAGAGTCCTAGAAACGCGTTGTTAGACGTTTCATAAGTTCGTCAAACTAGTACAAAGCTCATTGAGACACTTATAAGCACTCATATTGAATAAAACTTGGTTTAGAGTCCTAGAAACGCGTTGTTAGACGTTTCATAAGTTCGTCAAACTAGTACAAAGCTCATTGAGACATTTATAAGCACTCATGTTGCATGAAACTTGGTTTAGAGTCCTAGAAACGCGTTGTTAGATGTTTAATAAGTTCGTCAAACTTGTACAAAGCTCATTGAGACACTTATAAGCACTCATGTTGCATGAAACTTGGTTTAGAGTCCTAGAAACGCGTTGTTAGATGTTTCATAAGTTCGTCAAACTTGTACAAAGCCCATTGAGACACTTATGAGCACTCATGTTGTATGAAACTTGGTTTAAAGTCCTAGAAACCGCGTTGTTAGATGTTTCATAAGTTCGTCAAACTAGTACAAAGCTCATTGACACACTTATAAGCACTCATGTTGCATGAAATTGGTTTAGAGTCTTAGAAACGCGTTGTTAGATGTTTCATAAGTTCGTCAAACTTGTACAAAACTCATTGAGACACTTATAAGCACTCATGTTGCATGAAACTTGGTTTCGAGTCCTAGAAACGCGTTTTTAGACGCTTCATAAGTTCGTAAAACTAGTACAAAGCTCATTGAGACACTTATAAGCACTCATGTTGAATGAAACTTGGTTTAGAGTCCTAGAAACGCGTTGTTAGATGTTTCATAAGTTTGTCAAACTAGTAAAAAGCTCATTGAGACACTTATAACCACTCATGTTGCATGAAACTTGGTTTAGAGTCCTAGAAACGCGTTGTTAGATGTTTCATAAGTTCGTCAAACTAGTACAAATCTCATTGAGACACTTATAAGCACTCATGTTGCATGAAATTTGGTTTAGAGTCTTAGAAACCGCGTTGTTAGATGTTTCATAAGTTCTTCAAACTAGTACAAAGCTCATTGAGACACTTATAAGAACTCATGTTGCATGAAACTTGGTTTAGAGTCCTTGAAACGCGTTGTTAGATGTTTCATAAGTTGGTAAAACTTGTACAAAGCTCATTGAGACACTTATAAGTACTCATTTTACATGAAACTTGGTTTAGAGTCCTAGAAACCGCGTTGTTAGATGTTTCATAAGTTCGTCAAACTAGTACAAAGCTCATTGACTTATAAGTACTCATGTTGCATGAAACTTGGTTTAGAATCCTAGAAACGCGTTGTTAGATGTTTCATAAGTTTTTCAAACTAGTACAAAGCTCATTGAGACACTTATAAGCACTCATGTTGCATGAAACTTCGTTAGAGTCTTAGAAACCGCGTTGTTAGATGTTTTATAAGTTCGTCAAACTAGTACAAAGCTCATTTAGACACATATAAGCACTCATGTTGCATGAAACTTGGTTTAGAGTCATAGAAACGCGTTGTTAGATGTTTCATAAGTTCGTCAAACTAGTACAAAGCTCATTGAGACACTTATAAGCAATCATGTTGCATGAAACTTGGTTTAGAGTCCTAGAAACGCGTTGTTAGATGTTTCATAAGTTCGTAAAACTAGTACAAAGCTCATTGAGAAACTTATAAGCACTCATGTTGAATGAAACTTGGTTTAGAGTCCTAGAAACGCGTTGTTAGACGTTTCATAAGTTCGTCAAACTAGTACAAAGCGCATTGAGACACTTATAAGCACTCATGTTGCATGAAACTTGGTTAAGAGTCTTAGAAACGCGTTGTTAGATGTTTAATAAGTTCTTCAACTAATATAAAACTCATTGAGACACTTATAAGCACTCATGTTGAATGAAACTTGGTTTAAAATCCTAGAAACGCGTTGTTAGACGTTTCATAAATTCGTAAAACTAGTACAAAACTCATTGAGACACTTATAAGTACTCATACTGAATGAAACTTCCTTTAGAGTCCTAGAAACGCGTTGTTAGATGTTTCATAAGTTCGTAAAACTTGTACAAAGCTCATTGAGACACTTATAAGCACTCATGTTGTATGAAACTTGGTTTAGAGTCCTAGAAACGCATTGTTAAATGTTTCATAAGTTCGTCAAACTAGTACAAAGCTCATTGAGACACTTATAAGCACTCATGTTGCATGAAACTTGGTTAAGAGTCCTAGAAACGCGTTGTTAGATGTTTAATAAGTTCTTCAACTAGTATAAACCTCATTGAGACACTTATAAGCACTCATGTTGAATGAAACTTGGTTTAGAGTCCTAGAAACGCGTTGTTAGATGTTTCATAAGTTCGTCAAACTAGTACAAAGCTCATTGAGACACTTATAAGCACTCATGTTGAATGAAACTTGGTTTAGAGTCCTAGAAACCGCGTTGTTAGATTTTTCATAAGTTCGTCAATCTAGTACAAAGCTCATTGAGACACATATAAGCACTTATGTTGCATGAAACTTGGTTTAGAGTCCTAGAAACCGCGTTGTTAGCTGTTTCATATGTTCATCAAACTTGTACAAAGCTCATTGAGACACTTATAAGTACTCATGTTGCATGAAACTTGGTTTAGAGTCCTAGAAACCGCGTTGTTAGAGGTTTCATAAGTTCGTCAAACTAGTACAAATCTTATTGAGACACTTATAAGCACTCATGTTCCATGAAACTTGGTTTAGAGTCTTAGAAACCGCGTTGTTAGATGTTTCATAAGTTCTTCAAACTAGTACAAAGCTCATTGAGACACTTATAAGCACTCATGTTGCATGAAACTTGGTTTAGAGTCCTAGAAACGCGTTGTTAGATGTTTCATAAGTTCGTAAAACTTGTACAAAGCTTATTGAGACACTTATAAGTACTCATGTTGCATGAAACTTGGTTTAGAGTCCTAGAAACGCGTTGTTATATGTTTCATAAGTTCGTAAAACTAGTACAAAGCTCATTGAGACATTTATAAGCACTCATGTTGCATGAAACTTGGTTTAGAGTCCTAGAAACGCGTTGTTAGATGTTTCATAAGTTCGTCAAACTTGTACAAAGCTCATTGAGACACTTATAAGCACTCATGTTGCATGAAACTGATAGGATCCCACCAGGCGGATCTCTCCTCCGGATAAGGCTAAGCAAGAACGACGGTGGATGAGTAGTGTGGGTGGATGTGGATGCGGATTACAAGTCAAGAACGGAGCAGCGGATGGGTGGGGAGGAACGTGAGGATGGAATATGAACGACTCAAGCAAGGGATGATATCTCGCTTGATGGATAGAAGAAGCTCTTGTAAGCGTGAAGCTTGGAAGAGATTCGTGCCCGTTCGCCGAGCAAGGAGGAGTCGCAACAAAGAAAGGTTTTGTAAAAGTTTTGACTGCCTAACACGTTGTGCGGCGCAACCCCTTTTATAGGGAAAACACAAGTTGCTTCTCCTCTTTAGGGTTGCGCAAAAGACAAAAAGGAAATTGCAAAAAGGAAATCCGCAAAAAGGAAATCGCGTACAAAGACAAAAAGGAAATTGCAAACGGATAAAACGACGAGTAGTGTTAAAGCGCCTCGTCTCTTACGCTCTTCAAACTATGATCACTAATGGACGACGTGGTGTTCTTCTTGGCCTCGTTAAAACCCGGTGGGAAAAAGAGTGCCAAGCGAGACACCTAGTCCGCTTAGCTTTCATAGCTTGGTCTTGATCGGATTGTCGTGCTGAAAACGTTGAAGTAGCTCTTGGCTGCTTCATCCTCCTCCATCATCATGGTTTGAATGTTTTTGGCTAACTCCCTAGCTTTGGATCGCGTAATTGCTCCTTTTGATTCCTCGGTCCGCGATGGTCGGGCGCCGGTATGGTCGATGTCGAGGTGGTCGATGCCGATGTCGATGTGGTCGATGCCGATGTCGATGTGGTCGATGCCGATGTCGATGCCGTTGTGTTCGGTGTCGACGCGATCGATGCCGATGTCGAAGCCGTCGTGGTCGATGCCGATGTCCGTTCCCGGCTTCGGCTCTATGATCACATCATCCCCTCCCTCTTGAAAAGGATTTGTCCTCAAATCCGAATCTGCAACATACGGAGACAAATCAGAAACATTAAACGAGTCCGAAATGGAATACTTACCTCGGAGATCAATTTTATAGGCATTGTCGTTGATTCGTTTAGCGACTTGGAATGGGCCGTCTATCCTTGGCATGAGCTTAGACTTCCTCTCGGCTGGGAACCGCTCCTTCCTCAGGTGTACCCAAACGAGATCGCCTTCTTCAAAAACCACCTTTCTTCGGCCCTTGTTGGCTTGCTCGACGTCTCGCTTTGTCTTCTTCTCTATGTTCTCTCTAGCCTTCTCGTGTAGCTTCTTAACCTGCTCGGCTTTCCTCTTGCCATCTAGGCTGGATACCTCACTTAAAGGTAATGCAATTAAATCTAAAGGAGACATCGGATTGAATCCGTAAACTAATTCAAAAGGAGAAAAGGAAGTAGTAGAATGCTTAGCGTGGTTATAAGCGAACTCTACGTGGGGTAGACATTCCTCCCAAGACTTGATGTTGCTTTTCACCAAGGTTCTAAGTAACGTTGATAACGAACGGTTCACCACTTCGGTTTGCCCATCGGTTTGGGGGTGGCAGGTGGTGGAGAAGGACAACTTGGTCCCTAGCTTTGCCCACAAGGTTCGCCAAAAATGGCTTAAAAACTTGGTGTCCCGGTCCGAAACAATAACGCTAGGCATCCCATGTAGTCTCACCACTTCTCTGAAGAATAGATTGGCTACCTTGACGGCATCATCGGTCTTGTGACAAGCTATGAAGTGTGCCATCTTGCTAAACCTGTCAACCACTACGAAGATAGAATCTCTACCATTCCTGGTTCGAGGTAAGCCGACAACAAAATCCATCGAAATATCTGTCCAAGGGTGAGAGGGAATGGGTAAGGGAGTGTACAAACCGTGAGGTTGCACCTTACTCTTGGCATGCTTACATGTCGCACATCTCGAGCATACTTTCTCTACATCTTTCTTCATGTTCGGCCAATAGAAATAGGCTTGGAGGCTGGCAAGTGTTTTCATAACGCCGAAGTGTCCGGCCAGTCCTCCTCCGTGAGCTTCTCGGACAAGCAGCTCTCTCACTGATCCGCTGGGTATGCACAACCGATGGTGGAAAAACAAGTAGCCGTCCTGTCTATAATAACTCTCAAAGGCAAATTTAGCACATCTCAAGTAATATGTTCCAAAATCGGCATCGAACCATATAAATCTTTGAGCAATTCAAAACCTATGAGTTTGGATCTTAATTCGGCTATTATAGAATACCTCCGGGACAATGCGTCGGCAACGACATTGTCCTTACCTTTCTTGTACTTGATGACGTAGGGAAATGTCTCAATGAATTCTATCCAGCGGCCATGCCTCTTGTTCAACTTTTGTTGTCCCTTTAAGTGTTTGAGAGACTCATGGTCCGTGTGGATAACGAACTCCTTGAGCCATAGGTAATGTTGCCACGTCTGTAAAGCCCTCACCAACGCATACAACTCTTTAACATAGGTGGGGTAGTTCAATGTGGCTCCTCCTAACTTCTCGCTAAAGTAAGCAATGGGCTTGTTATCCCGCATAAGAACCGCACCGATGCCTACACCGAAGCGTCGCACTCAATCTCAAAAGTTTTTAAAAAGTTAGGAAGCATAAGTAAGGGAGAGTTGATAAGCTTCTCTTTGAGGCACTGAAAGGCCTGGTCTTGTGCTTCTCCCCACTTGAAGCCAACGTCCTTCTTGATGACTTCGGTTAAAGGGGCCGCAATGGTACTAAAGTCTTTGACGAAGCGCCTATAGAAGCCGGCTAATCCATGGAAGCTCCGGACTTCTCCTACGGTGGTAGGTGTGGGCCATTCTTTGATTGCCTTGACCTTCCCTTCATCGACCCTAACTCCTTCTGTACTCACAACAAAACCTAGGAAAACAATTTCTTTAGTGCAAAAAGTACACTTATCAATGTTAGCAAAAAGGTTCTCCTTCCTTAGGACGTCAAGTACGGCTCGGACATGGGCAATGTGCTCGTCTAGGCTCCGGCTGAAGATTAAGATATCATCGAAATACACCACCACGAAGACACCTATAAAAGACCTCAAAACATGGTTCATTAGTCTCATAAAAGTGCTAGGCGCATTAGTAAGGCCGAAGGGCATAACAAGCCACTCATATAGTCCTTGTTTGGTTTTGAATGCCGTTTTCCACTCGTCACCCTCCTTCATCCTAATCTGATGGTAACCACTCTTAAGATCAATCTTAGAGAACACGTTAGAACCACACAATTCGTCTAACATATCATCTAATCTAGGAATAGGGTGGCGATACTTCACCGTGATGTTGTTGATGGCTCGGCAGTCAACACACATGCGCCATGATCCGTCCTTCTTGGGCACAAGCAGCACGGGCACCGCACATGGACTCATGCTCTCTCGGATATGGCCTTTGCTCATTAGTTCCTCAACTTGTTTTTGTAGTTCCTTGGTCTCCACCGGATTAGTCCTATAGGCGGGTCGGTTTGGAAGCGCCGAGCCAGGGACTAGGTCAATTTGGTGCTCAATGCCTCGGATCGGTGGCAAGCCAGGTGGTATCTCCTGAGGAAAAACGTCACTATAGTCCTGCAACAGCTGGGCAAAATCACTAGGAAGATCCTGTGGAGGGTTAGTGCTAACAAGGCTCTCCTTATATATAAACAACAAGATAGACGTATCTAAAGTGAGGATCCGAGAAACTTCTCTTTGGTTGATGTAAAGGTTGGCGGTTGGCGTGGGTGCATGCTCTTTCTCCTCCTTGAGCTTGAGATAGAGCTGATCTTGATACACTTCACTTGGCGTGAGGGGAGCAAGGATGATTTTCCGGCCCTTGAACTCAAAGGAGTGCTTGTTGGTGTAGCCGTCATGGAATACTCTACGGTCGGATTGCCACGGTCTACCCAACAGTATGTGGCTGGAGCACATGGGTATCACATCGCAAAGAACCTCATCCTCATACTTGCCAATGGAGAAGGATAATCGGACTTGGCGAGTTACCGTTAAGGCACCACTTTCATTCAGCCATTGCGGCTTGTATGGGCGCGGATGGGACAAGGTTTCTATGCTCAATTTCTGAACCATGGTTTCGCTAGCCGCATTAGTACAACTTCCACCGTCTATGATGAGACTACACACCTTGCCCTTCACAATGCACCGGGTGTGAAAGAGGTGGTCTCTTTGTACTAGTTCCTCCGGTTGGTTCCGTACGCTCAAGGTTCTCCGTGCAACCAGCATCTCCCCAATGGCAGCTACTTCCTCTTCCTCTTCTTCGGGGTCGAATCGGACTCTTGGGGCACTACTTCTCCATTGTCCAGAATCATGAATACCTTCTTATTGGGACAATCCCTTGAGTAGTGGCCCATACCTTGGCACCTAAAACACCTAACGTTGCCGGAGGAGGCGTTGCTTCGCTCTTAGGATCATACTTGACCTCTTCCTTAACCGTGGTGGTAGGCTTGATGTCCTTGGAGAAAGGTGGCCGAGAAGGTGTAAAGTCCTTGGGTTTGCTTGGCGTGGAGGGGAAGCTAGGTTTAGCGTATCTTCTCTTGTTCGGGTCTCCACTAGTTCGGCCTTGTGCACAAGTTCCTCAAGGTCAACATAGGTCCGGAGCTCCACTTTGTCCCGAATGTCTCGGTGAGTCCACCGATGAACCGTGCCATGGTCACTTCCTCATCTTCCTCTAGACCGGCTCGGATAAGGAGAGTTTCCATCTCTTGAAAGTAGTCTCGGACCGTGGTGGACCCTTGGGTGAGTTTTCTCGGCTTGTTTAGTACTTCCCCGTGGTAATGACTCGGCACAAACCTTTTTCTCAAGTGGGTAGTAAGTTGGTGCCATGTGGTGATGGGTAGCTCATTATGGCGGTTCCGGGTAGTGCGAGCTGATCCCACCACAGAGTGCATACTCACCGAATTCGGAGACCGCTATCTTTACCTTGTTGGAGGCGTAGGTATCGTGGCACAAGAAGCCGGACTCCATCTTCCGTTCCCGATCAAGGTAGGCCTCCGGGTCATTCTTGCCGAGGAAGGCGGGGAACTTGGCCTTGATATGCTTCAGTTGTTGGTTCTCCGAGTCTCTTGGGTCGTCTCTCGTCTCGTCTCTCACGCCTCCGGCTTCGCCTACTACGGTCCGAGACGTTGACGCCATAATACTCATCGCTAGAGCCGATGTAGACGCGTTGCCCGGCTATGGTTTGGGTAGGTCGGCGTGAGGCGTGTGTGTCCTATGCCCGGGAGCTCGTCCTCTCGGTTCGCTCGGCTCGGGCGTGTTCCCGTTGCCGTGGTACCCTCTCGCTCTTTGGCTGCGTTGGTTGGACGGAGGTTGCGGATTGCCCGGAGTCTAGATGTACCGGCAACGCCTTTGCCTTTGCAAATCCGCATGGCATCGGAGGGAGTTGGCGTTGACCCACCCTCGAATCCGAGGTTGCCCCGGTGGCCTCCCTAGCTTGTTTCTCACGTTCCAAGGTGAGCTGTTGAGAAATTTGTTGGGGAAGTAGTTGGGTCATGGCCTCGGTTATTTGGGCTGCTATAAGTTTCTTGAGGTCATCGAGCGCCTCCGGTGATAGGGCCATGGTACTGTTACACGTACAAATAACTAGCAGTAAGTAGTTCACAAAATAGCCAACAAATAGAACTCTACGCCGCACACACACAAGGATACACGCGTGATAAACAAGAAAGGAAAACAAGGACACGACTTGAAAAAAAAAAGGAAATCGTTATGTTTTAAGTAAAACGAGCGTTTTAGCAAAAAGGAAATCGCAATAACACGTTTTGAAAGATGCGATTAGGTTTCAAAGATCTAAACCTATTACTACCGCCGCAAGTTGACAAACATCAAGAACACAAAGATCAACACATAACTTGTTTATACTAGCAACAATCCTATGCCAAACAACGACGGGTTCAAACAACAGGTTCGAGATTGTGATACTTTGAAAAGACAAAAGGGAAAGAACGACTCAGCCTTTTGGTACAGAGGCGGCTCTGATACCAGATGATAGGATCCCACCAGGCGGATCTCTCCTCCGGATAAGGCTAAGCAAGAACGACGGTGGATGAGTAGTGTGGGTGGATGTGGATGCGGATTACAAGTCAAGAACGGAGCAGCGGATGGGTGGGGAGGAACGTGAGGATGGAATATGAACGACTCAAGCAAGGGATGATATCTCGCTTGATGGATAGAAGAAGCTCTTGTAAGCGTGAAGCTTGGAAGAGATTCGTGCCCGTTCGCCGAGCAAGGAGGAGTCGCAACAAAGAAAGGTTTTGTAAAAGTTTTGACTGCCTAACACGTTGTGCGGCGCAACCCCTTTTATAGGGAAAACACAAGTTGCTTCTCCTCTTTAGGGTTGCGCAAAAGACAAAAAGGAAATTGCGAAAAGGAAATCCGCAAAAAGGAAATCGCGTACAAAGACAAAAAGGAAATTGCAAACGGATAAAACGACGAGTAGTGTTAAAGCGCCTCGTCTCTTACGCTCTTCAAACTATGATCACTAATGGACGACGTGGTGTTCTTCTTGGCCTCGTTAAAACCCGGTGGGAAAAAGAGTGCCAAGCGAGACACCTAGTCCGCTTAGCTTTCATAGCTTGGTCTTGATCGGATTGTCGTGCTGAAAACGTTGAAGTAGCTCTTGGCTGCTTCATCCTCCTCCATCATCATGGTTTAAATGTTTTTGGCTAACTCCCTAGCTTTGGATCGCGTAATTGCTCCTTTTGATTCCTCGATCCGCGATGGTCGGGCGCCGGTATGGTCGATGTCGAGGTGGTCGATGCCGATGTCGATGTGGTCGATGCCGATGTCGATGTGGTCGATGCCGTTGTGTTCGGTGTCGACGCGATCGATGCCGATGTCGAAGCCGTCGTGGTCGATGCCGATGTCCGTTCCCGGCTTCGGCTCTATGATCACATCAGAAACTTGGTTTAGAGTCCTAGAAACGCGTTGTTAGATGTTTCATAAGTTCGTCAAACTAGTACAAAGCTCATTGAGACACTTATAAGCAATCATGTTGTATGACACTTGGTTTAGAGTCCTAGAAACGCATTGTTAAATGTTTCATAAGTTCGTCAAACTAGTACAAAGCTCATTGAGACACTTATAAGCACTCATGTTGCATGAAACTTGGTTAAGAGTCCTAGAAACGCGTTGTTAGATGTTTCATAAGTTCGTCAACTAGTACAAACCTCATTGAGACACTTATAAGCACTCATATTGAATGAAACTTGGTTTAGAGTCCTAGAAACGCGTTGTTAGACGTTTCATAAGTTCGTCAAACTAGTACAAAGCTCATTGAGACACTTATAAGCACTCATGTTGGATGAAACTTGGTTTAGAGTCCTAGAAACGCGTTGTTAGATGTTTCATAAGTTCGTCAAACTTGTACAAAGCCCATTGAGACACATATGAGCACTCATGTTGCATGAAACTTGGTTTAGAGTCTTAGAAACGCGTTGTTAGACGTTTCAGAAGTTCGTCAAACTAGTACAAAGCTCATTGAGACACTTATAAGCACTCATGTTGGATGAAACTTGGTTTAGAGTCCTAGAAACGCATTGTTAGATGTTTCATAAGTTCGTCAAACTTGTACAAAGCCCATTGAGACACTTATGAGCACTCATGTTGTATGAAACTTGGTTTAGAGTCCTAGAAACCGCGTTGTTAGATGTTTCATAAGTTCTTCAAACTAGTACAAAGCTCATTGACACACTTATAAGCACTCATGTTGCATGAAACTTGGTTTAGAGTCTTAGAAACGCGTTGTTAGATGTTTCATAAGTTCGTCAAACTTGTACAAAGCTCATTGAGACACTTATAAGCACTCATGTTGCATGAAACTTGGTTTAGAGTCCTAGAAACGCGTAGTTAGATGTTTCATAAGTTCGTCAAACTAGTGCAAAGCTCATTGAGACACTTATAAGCAATCATGTTGTATGAAACTTGGTTTAGAGTCCTAGAAACGCATTGTTAAATGTTTCATAAGTTCGTCAAACTAGTACAAAGCTCATTGAGACACTTATAAGCACTCATGTTGCATGAAACTTGGTTTAGAGTCCTAGATACGCGTTGTTAGATGTTTCATAAGTTCGTAAAACTTGTACAAAGCTCATTGAGACACTTATAAGCACTCATGTTGTATGAAACTTGGTTTAGAGTCCTAGAAACGCATTGTTAAATGTTTCATAAGTTCGTCAAACTAGTACAAAGCTCATTGAGACACTTATAAGCACTCATGTTGCATGAAACTTGGTTAAGAGTCCTAGTAACGCGTTGTTAGATGTTTAATAAGTTCTTCAACTAGTATAAACCTCATTGAGACACTTATAAGCACTCATGTTGAATGAAACTTGGTTTAGAGTCCTAGAAACGCGTTGTTAGATGTTTCATAAGTTCGTCAAACTAGTACTAAGCTCATTGAGACACTTATAAGCACTCATGTTGAATGAAACTTGGTTTAGAGTCCTAGAAACCGCGTTGTTAGATTTTTCATAAGTTCGTCAAACTAGTACAAAGCTCATTGAGACACATATAAGCACTTATGTTGCATGAAACTTGGTTTAGAGTCCTAGAAACCGCGTTGTTAGCTGTTTCATATGTTCGTCAAACTTGTACAAAGCTCATTGAGACACATATAAGCACTTATGTTGCATGAAACTTGGTTTAGAGTCCTAGAAACCGCGTTGTTAGCTGTTTCATATGTTCGTCAAACTTGTACAAAGCTCATTGAGACACTTATAAGTACTCATGTTGCATGAAACTTGGTTTAGAGTCCTAGAAACCGCGTTGTTAGAGGTTTCATAAGTTCGTCAAACTAGTACAAATCTTATTGAGACACTTATAAGCTCTCATGTTCCATGAAACTTGGTTTAGAGTCTTAGAAACCGCGTTGTTAGATGTTTCATAAGTTCTTCAAACTAGTACAAAGCTCATTGAGACACTTATAAGCACTCATGTTGCATGAAACTTGGTTTAGAGTCCTAGAAACGCGTTGTTAGATGTTTCATAAGTTCATAAAACTTGTACAAAGCTCATGGAGACACTTATAAGCAATCACGTTGCATGAAACTTGGTTTAGAGTCCTAGAAACGCGTTGTTAGATGTTTCATAAGTTCGTCAAACTAGTACAAAGCTCATTGAGACACTTATAAGCAATCATGTTGTATGAAACTTGGTTTAGAGTCCTAGAAACGCATTGTTAAATGTTTCATAAGTTCGTCAAACTAGTACAAAGCTCATTGAGACACTTATAAGCACTCATGTTGCATGAAACTTGGTTAAGAGTCCTAGAAACGCGTTGTTAGATGTTTCATAAGTTCGTCAACTAGTACAAACCTCATTGAGACACTTATAAGCACTCATATTGAATGAAACTTGGTTTAGAGTCCTAGAAACGCGTTGTTAGACGTTTCATAAGTTCGTCAAACTAGTACAAAGCTCATTGAGACACTTATAAGCACTCATGTTGGATGAAACTTGGTTTAGAGTCCTAGAAACGCGTTGTTAGATGTTTCATAAGTTCGTCAAACTTGTACAAAGCCCATTGAGACACTTATGAGCACTCATGTTGCATGAAACTTGGTTTAGAGTCTTAGAAACGCGTTGTTAGACGTTTCATAAGTTCGTCAAACTAGTACAAAGCTCATTGAGACACTTATAAGCACTCATGTTGGATGAAACTTGGTTTAGAGTCCTAGAAACGCATTGTTAGATGTTTCATAAGTTCGTCAAACTTGTACAAAGCCCATTGAGACACTTATGAGCACTCATGTTGTATGAAACTTGGTTTAGAATCCTAGAAACCGCGTTGTTAGATGTTTCATAAGTTCTTCAAACTAGTACAAAGCTCATTGACACACTTATAAGCACTCATGTTGCATGAAACTTGGTTTAGAGTCTTAGAAACGCGTTGTTAGATGTTTCATAAGTTCGTCAAACTTGTACAAAGCTCATTGAGACACTTATAAGCACTCATGTTGCATGAAACTTGGTTTAGAGTCCTAGAAACGCGTAGTTAGATGTTTCATAAGTTCGTCAAACTAGTGCAAAGCTCATTGAGACACTTATAAGCAATCATGTTGTATGAAACTTGGTTTAGAGTCCTAGAAACGCATTGTTAAATGTTTCATAAGTTCGTCAAACTAGTACAAAGCTCATTGAGACACTTATAAGCACTCATGTTGCATGAAACTTGGTTTAGAGTCCTAGAAACGCGTTGTTATATGTTTCATAGATTCGTAAAACTAGTACAAAGCTCATTGAGACATTTATAAGCACTCATGTTGCATGAAACTTGGTTTAGAGTCCTAGAAACGCGTTGTTAGATGTTTCATAAGTTCGTCAAACTTGTACAAAGCTCATGGAGACACTTATAAGCAATCATGTTGCATGAAACTTGGTTTAGAGTCCTAGAAACGCGTTGTTAGATGTTTCATAAGTTCGTCAAACTAGTACAAAGCTCATTGAGACACTTATAAGCACTCATGTTGCATGAAACTTGGTTAAGAGTCCTAGAAACGCGTTGTTAGATGTTTCATAAGTTCGTCAACTAGTACAAACCTCATTGAGACACTTATAAGCACTCATATTGAATTAAACTTGGTTTAGAGTCCTAGAAACGCGTTGTTAGACGTTTCATAAGTTCGTCAAACTAGTACAAAGCTCATTGAGACACTTATAAGCACTCATGTTGGATGAAACTTGGTTTAGAGTCCTAGAAACGCGTTGTTAGATGTTTCATAAGTTCGTCAAACTTGTACAAAGCCCATTGAGACACTTATGAGCACTCATGTTGCATGAAACTTGGTTTAGAGTCTTAGAAACGCGTTGTTAGACGTTTCATAAGTTCGTCAAACTAGTACAAAGCTCATTGAGACACTTATAAGCACTCATGTTGGATGAAACTTGGTTTAGAGTCCTAGAAACGCATTGTTAGATGTTTCATAAGTTCGTCAAACTTGTACAAAGCCCATTGAGACACTTATGAGCACTCATGTTGTATGAAACTTGGTTTAGAATCCTAGAAACCGCGTTGTTAGATGTTTCATAAGTTCTTCAAACTAGTACAAAGCTCATTGACACACTTATAAGCACTCATGTTGCATGAAACTTGGTTTAGAGTCTTAGAAACGCGTTGTTAGATGTTTCATAAGTTCGTCAAACTTGTACAAAGCTCATTGAGACACTTATAAGCACTCATGTTGCATGAAACTTGGTTTAGAGTCCTAGAAACGCGTAGTTAGATGTTTCATAAGTTCGTCAAACTAGTGCAAAGCTCATTGAGACACTTATAAGCAATCATGTTGTATGAAACTTGGTTTAGAGTCCTAGAAACGCATTGTTAAATGTTTCATAAGTTCGTCAAACTAGTACAAAGCTCATTGAGACACTTATAAGCACTCA
Organism: Cochlearia excelsa; assembly: GCA_963556525.1. Lineage (NCBI taxonomy): Eukaryota > Viridiplantae > Streptophyta > Magnoliopsida > Brassicales > Brassicaceae > Cochlearia > Cochlearia excelsa. The sequence goes on along the minus strand of OY748327.1, from coordinate 26,711,598 downwards.
TGTTGCATGAAACTTGGTTTAGAGTCCTAGATACGCGTTGTTAGATGTTTCATAAGTTCGTAAAACTTGTACAAAGCTCATTGAGACACTTATAAGCACTCATGTTGTATGAAACTTGGTTTAGAGTCCTAGAAACGCATTGTTAAATGTTTCATAAGTTCGTCAAACTAGTACAAAGCTCATTGAGACACTTATAAGCACTCATGTTGCATGAAACTTGGTTAAGAGTCCTAGAAACGCGTTGTTAGATGTTTAATAAGTTCTTCAACTAGTATAAACCTCATTGAGACACTTATAAGCACTCATGTTGAATGAAACTTGGTTTAGAGTCCTAGAAACGCGTTGTTAGATGTTTCATAAGTTCGTCAAACTAGTACTAAGCTCATTGAGACACTTATAAGCACTCATGTTGAATGAAACTTGGTTTAGAGTCCTAGAAACCGCGTTGTTAGATTTTTCATAAGTTCGTCAAACTAGTACAAAGCTCATTGAGACACATATAAGCACTTATGTTGCATGAAACTTGGTTTAGAGTCCTAGAAACCGCGTTGTTAGCTGTTTCATATGTTCGTCAAACTTGTACAAAGCTCATTGAGACACTTATAAGTACTCATGTTGCATGAAACTTGGTTTAGAGTCCTAGAAACCGCGTTGTTAGAGGTTTCATAAGTTCGTCAAACTAGTACAAATCTTATTGAGACACTTATAAGCTCTCATGTTCCATGAAACTTGGTTTAGAGTCTTAGAAACCGCGTTGTTAGATGTTTCATAAGTTCTTCAAACTAGTACAAAGCTCATTGAGACACTTATAAGCACTCATGTTGCATGAAACTTGGTTTAGAGTCCTAGAAACGCGTTGTTAGATGTTTCATAAGTTCGTAAAACTTGTACAAAGATCATTGAGACACTTATAAGTACTCATGTTGCATGAAACTTGGTTTAGAGTCCTAGAAACGCGTTGTTATATGTTTCATAAGTTCGTAAAACTAGTACAAAGCTCATTGAGACATTTATAAGCACTCATGTTGCATGAAACTTGGTTTAGAGTCCTAGAAACGCGTTGTTAGATGTTTCATAAGTTCGTCAAACTAGTGCAAAGCTCATTGAGACACTTATAAGCAATCATGTTGTATGAAACTTGGTTTAGAGTCCTAGAAACGCATTGTTAAATGTTTCATAAGTTCGTCAAACTAGTACAAAGCTCATTGAGACACTTATAAGCACTCATGTTGCATGAAACTTGGTTTAGAGTCCTAGATACGCGTTGTTAGATGTTTCATAAGTTCGTAAAACTTGTACAAAGCTCATTGAGACACATATAAGCACTTATGTTGCATGAAACTTGGTTTAGAGTCCTAGAAACCGCATTGTTAGCCGTTTCATATGTTCGTCAAACTTGTACAAAGCTCATTGAGACACTTATAAGTACTCATGTTGCATGAAACTTGGTTTAGAGTCCTAGAAACCGCGTTGTTAGAGGTTTCATAAGTTCGTCAAACTAGTACAAATCTTATTGAGACACTTATAAGCTCTCATGTTCCATGAAACTTGGTTTAGAGTCTTAGAAACCGCGTTGTTAGATGTTTCATAAGTTCTTCAAACTAGTACAAAGCTCATTGAGACACTTATAAGCACTCATGTTGCATGAAACTTGGTTTAGAGTCCTAGAAACGCGTTGTTAGATGTTTCATAAGTTCATAAAACTTGTACAAAGCTCATTGAGACACTTATAAGTACTCATGTTGCATGAAACTTGGTTTAGAGTCCTAGAAACGCGTTGTTATATGTTTCATAGATTCGTAAAACTAGTACAAAGCTCATTGAGACATTTATAAGCACTCATGTTGCATGAAACTTGGTTTAGAGTCCTAGAAACGCGTTGTTAGATGTTTCATAAGTTCGTCAAACTTGTACAAAGCTCATGGAGACACTTATAAGCAATCACGTTGCATGAAACTTGGTTTAGAGTCCTAGAAACGCGTTGTTATATGTTTCATAAGTTCGTAAAACTAGTACAAAGCTCATTGAGACATTTATAAGCACTCATGTTGCATGAAACTTGGTTTAGAGTCCTAGAAACGCGTTGTTAGATGTTTCATAAGTTCGTCAAACTAGTGCAAAGCTCATTGAGACACTTATAAGCAATCATGTTGTATGAAACTTGGTTTAGAGTCCTAGAAACGCATTGTTAAATGTTTCATAAGTTCGTCAAACTAGTACAAAGCTCATTGAGACACTTATAAGCACTCATGTTGCATGAAACTTGGTTTAGAGTCCTAGATACGCGTTGTTAGATGTTTCATAAGTTCGTAAAACTTGTACAAAGCTCATTGAGACACTTATAAGCACTCATGTTGTATGAAACTTGGTTTAGAGTCCTAGAAACGCATTGTTAAATGTTTCATAAGTTCGTCAAACTAGTACAAAGCTCATTGAGACACTTATAAGCACTCATGTTGCATGAAACTTGGTTAAGAGTCCTAGAAACGCGTTGTTAGATGTTTAATAAGTTCTTCAACTAGTATAAACCTCATTGAGACACTTATAAGCACTCATGTTGAATGAAACTTGGTTTAGAGTCCTAGAAACGCGTTGTTAGATGTTTCATAAGTTCGTCAAACTAGTACTAAGCTCATTGAGACACTTATAAGCACTCATGTTGAATGAAACTTGGTTTAGAGTCCTAGAAACCGCGTTGTTAGATTTTTCATAAGTTCGTCAAACTAGTACAAAGCTCATTGAGACACATATAAGCACTTATGTTGCATGAAACTTGGTTTAGAGTCCTAGAAACCGCGTTGTTAGCTGTTTCATATGTTCGTCAAACTTGTACAAAGCTCATTGAGACACTTATAAGTACTCATGTTGCATGAAACTTGGTTTAGAGTCCTAGAAACCGCGTTGTTAGAGGTTTCATAAGTTCGTCAAACTAGTACAAATCTTATTGAGACACTTATAAGCTCTCATGTTCCATGAAACTTGGTTTAGAGTCTTAGAAACCGCGTTGTTAGATGTTTCATAAGTTCTTCAAACTAGTACAAAGCTCATTGAGACACTTATAAGCACTCATGTTGCATGAAACTTGGTTTAAAGTCCTAGAAACGCGTTGTTAGATGTTTCATAAGTTCGTAAAACTTGTACAAAGCTCATTGAGACACTTATAAGTACTCATGTTGCATGAAACTTGGTTTAGAGTCCTAGAAACGCGTTGTTATATGTTTCATAAGTTCGTAAAACTAGTACAATGCTCATTGAGACATTTATAAGCACTCATGTTGCATGAAACTTGGTTTAGAGTCCTAGAAACGCGTTGTTAGATGTTTCATAAGTTCGTCAAACTTGTACAAAGCTCATGGAGACACTTATAAGCAATCATGTTGCATGAAACTTGGTTTAGAGTCCTAGAAACGCGTTGTTAGATGTTTCATAAGTTCGTCAAACTAGTACAAAGCTCATTGAGACACTTATAAGCAATCATGTTGTATGAAACTTGGTTTAGAGTCCTAGAAACGCATTGTTAAATGTTTCATAAGTTCGTCAAACTAGTACAAAGCTCATTGAGACACTTATAAGCACTCATGTTGCATGAAACTTGGTTAAGAGTCCTAGAAACGCGTTGTTAGATGTTTCATAAGTTCGTCAACTAGTACAAACCTCATTGAGACACTTATAAGCACTCATATTGAATGAAACTTGGTTTAGAGTCCTAGAAACGCGTTGTTAGACGTTTCATAAGTTCGTCAAACTAGTACAAAGCTCATTGAGACACTTAAAAGCACTCATGTTGGATGAAACTTGGTTTAGAGTCCTAGAAACGCGTTGTTAGATGTTTCATAAGTTCGTCAAACTTGTACAAAGCCCATTGAGACACTTATCAGCACTCATGTTGCATGAAACTTGGTTTAGAGTCTTAGAAACGCGTTGTTAGACGTTTCATAAGTTCGTCAAACTAGTACAAAGCTCATTGAGACACTTATAAGCACTCATGTTGGATGAAACTTGGTTTAGAGTCCTAGAAACGCATTGTTAGATGTTTCATAAGTTCGTCAAACTTGTACAAAGCCCATTGAGACACTTATGAGCACTCATGTTGTATGAAACTTGGTTTAGAATCCTAGAAACCGCGTTGTTAGATGTTTCATAAGTTCTTCAAACTAGTACAAAGCTCATTGACACACTTATAAGCACTCATGTTGCATGAAACTTGGTTTAGAGTCTTAGAAACGCGTTGTTAGATGTTTCATAAGTTCGTCAAACTTGTACAAAGCTCATTGAGACACTTATAAGCACTCATGTTGCATGAAACTTGGTTTAGAGTCCTAGAAACGCGTAGTTAGATGTTTCATAAGTTCGTCAAACTAGTGCAAAGCTCATTGAGACACTTATAAGCAATCATGTTGTATGAAACTTGGTTTAGAGTCCTAGAAACGCATTGTTAAATGTTTCATAAGTTCGTCAAACTAGTACAAAGCTCATTGAGACACTTATAAGCACTCATGTTGCATGAAACTTGGTTAAGAGTCCTAGAAACGCGTTGTTAGATGTTTCATAAGTTCGTCAAACTTGTACAAAGCTCATTGAGACACTTATAAGTACTCATGTTGTATGAAACTTGGTTTAGAGTCCTAGAAACGCGTTGTTAGACGTTTCATAAGTTCGTCAAACTAGTACAAAGCTCATTGAGACACTTATAAGCACTCATGTTGGATGAAACTAGGTTTAGAGTCCTAGAAACGCGTTGTTATATGTTTCATAAGTTCGTAAAACTAGTACAAATCTCATTGAGACATTTATAAGCACTCATGTTGCATGAAACTTGGTTAAGAGTCCTAGAAACGCGTTGTTAGATGTTTCATAAGTTCGTCAACTAGTACAAACCTCATTGAGACACTTATAAGCACTCATATTAAATGAAACTTGGTTTAGAGTCCTAGAAACGCGTTGTTAGACGTTTCATAAGTTCGTCAAACTAGTACAAAGCTCATTGAGACACTTATAAGCACTCATGTTGGATGAAACTTGGTTTAGAGTTCTAGAAACGCGTTGTTAGATGTTTCATAAGTTCGTCAAACTTGTACAAAGCCCATTGAGACACTTATGAGCACTCATGTTGTATGAAACTTGGTTTAGAGTCCTAGAAACCGCGTTGTTAGATGTTTCATAAGTTCGTCAAACTAGTACAAAGCTCATTGACACACTTATAAGCACTCATGTTGCATGAAACTTGGTTTAGAGTCTTAAAAACGCGTTGTTAGATGTTTCATAAGTTCGTCAAACTTGTACAAAGCTCATTGAGACACTTATAAGCACTCATGTTGCATGAAACTTGGTTTAGAGTCCTAGAAACGCGTTGTTAGACGCTTCATAAGTTCGTAAAACTAGTACAAAGCTCGTTGAGACACTTATAAGCACTCATGTTGAATGAAACTTGGTTTAGAGTCCTAGAAACGCGTTGTTAGATGTTTCATAAGTTCGTCAAACTAGTATAAAGTTCATTGAGACACTTATAAGCACTCATGTTGCATGAAACTTGGTTTAGAGTCCTAGAAACGCGTTGTTAGATGTTTCATAAGTTCGTCAAACTAGTACAAATCTCATTGAGACACTTATAAGAACTCATGTTGCATGAAATTTGGTTTAGAGTCTTAGAAACCGCGTTGTTAGATGTTTCATAAGTTCTTCAAACTAGTACAAAGCTCATTGAGACACTTATAAGAACTCATGTTGCATGAAACTTGGTTTAGAGTCCTAGAAACGCGTTGTTAGATGTTTCATAAGTTGGTAAAACTTGTACAAAGCTCATTGAGACACTTATAAGAACTCATGTTGCATGAAATTTGGTTTAGAGTCTTAGAAACCGCGTTGTTAGATGTTTCATAAGTTCTTCAAACTAGTACAAAGCTCATTGAGACACTTATAAGAACTCATGTTGCATGAAACTTGGTTTAGAGTCTTAGAAACGCGTTGTTAGACGTTTCATAAGTTCGTCAAACTAGTACAAAGCTCATTGAGACACTTATAAGCACTCATGTTGGATGAAACTTGGTTTAGAGTCCTAGAAACGCATTGTTAGATGTTTCATAAGTTCGTCAAACTTGTACAAAGCCCATTGAGACACTTATGAGCACTCATGTTGTATGAAACTTGGTTTAGAATCCTAGAAACCGCGTTGTTAGATGTTTCATAAGTTCTTCAAACTAGTACAAAGCTCATTGACACACTTATAAGCACTCATGTTGCATGAAACTTGGTTTAGAGTCTTAGAAACGCGTTGTTAGATGTTTCATAAGTTCGTCAAACTTGTACAAAGCTCATTGAGACACTTATAAGCACTCATGTTGCATGAAACTTGGTTTAGAGTCCTAGAAACGCGTAGTTAGATGTTTCATAAGTTCGTCAAACTAGTGCAAAGCTCATTGAGACACTTATAAGCAATCATGTTGTATGAAACTTGGTTTAGAGTCCTAGAAACGCATTGTTAAATGTTTCATAAGTTCGTCAAACTAGTACAAAGCTCATTGAGACACTTATAAGCACTCATGTTGCATGAAACTTGGTTTAGAGTCCTAGATACGCGTTGTTAGATGTTTCATAAGTTCGTAAAACTTGTACAAAGCTCATTGAGACACTTATAAGCACTCATGTTGTATGAAACTTGGTTTAGAGTCCTAGAAACGCATTGTTAAATGTTTCATAAGTTCGTCAAACTAGTACAAAGCTCATTGAGACACTTATAAGCACTCATGTTGCATGAAACTTGGTTAAGAGTCCTAGAAACGCGTTGTTAGATGTTTAATAAGTTCTTCAACTAGTATAAACCTCATTGAGACACTTATAAGCACTCATGTTGAATGAAACTTGGTTTAGAGTCCTAGAAACGCGTTGTTAGATGTTTCATAAGTTCACAAACTAGTACTAAGCTCATTGAGACACTTATAAGCACTCATGTTGAATGAAACTTGGTTTAGAGTCCTAGAAACCGCGTTGTTAGATTTTTCATAAGTTCGTCAAACTAGTACAAAGCTCATTGAGACACATATAAGCACTTATGTTGCATGAAACTTGGTTTAGAGTCCTAGAAACCGCGTTGTTAGCTGTTTCATATGTTCGTCAAACTTGTACAAAGCTCATTGAGACACTTATAAGTACTCATGTTGCATGAAACTTGGTTTAGAGTCCTAGAAACCGCGTTGTTAGAGGTTTCATAAGTTCGTCAAACTAGTACAAATCTTATTGAGACACTTATAAGCTCTCATGTTCCATGAAACTTGGTTTAGAGTCTTAGAAACCGCGTTGTTAGATGTTTCATAAGTTCTTCAAACTAGTACAAAGCTCATTGAGACACTTATAAGCACTCATGTTGCATGAAACTTGGTTTAGAGTCCTAGAAACGCGTTGTTAGATGTTTCATAAGTTCGTAAAACTTGTACAAAGATCATTGAGACACTTATAAGTACTCATGTTGCATGAAACTTGGTTTAGAGTCCTAGAAACGCGTTGTTATATGTTTCATAAGTTCGTAAAACTAGTACAAAGCTCATTGAGACATTTATAAGCACTCATGTTGCATGAAACTTGGTTTAGAGTCCTAGAAACGCGTTGTTAGATGTTTCATAAGTTCGTCAAACTAGTGCAAAGCTCATTGAGACACTTATAAGCAATCATGTTGTATGAAACTTGGTTTAGAGTCCTAGAAACGCATTGTTAAATGTTTCATAAGTTCGTCAAACTAGTACAAAGCTCATTGAGACACTTATAAGCACTCATGTTGCATGAAACTTGGTTTAGAGTCCTAGATACGCGTTGTTAGATGTTTCATAAGTTCGTAAAACTTGTACAAAGCTCATTGAGACACATATAAGCACTTATGTTGCATGAAACTTGGTTTAGAGTCCTAGAAACCGCATTGTTAGCTGTTTCATATGTTCGTCAAACTTGTACAAAGCTCATTGAGACACTTATAAGTACTCATGTTGCATGAAACTTGGTTTAGAGTCCTAGAAACCGCGTTGTTAGAGGTTTCATAAGTTCGTCAAACTAGTACAAATCTTATTGAGACACTTATAAGCTCTCATGTTCCATGAAACTTGGTTTAGAGTCTTAGAAACCGCGTTGTTAGATGTTTCATAAGTTCTTCAAACTAGTACAAAGCTCATTGAGACACTTATAAGCACTCATGTTGCATGAAACTTGGTTTAGAGTCCTAGAAACGCGTTGTTAGATGTTTCATAAGTTCATAAAACTTGTACAAAGCTCATTGAGACACTTATAAGTACTCATGTTGCATGAAACTTGGTTTAGAGTCCTAGAAACGCGTTGTTATATGTTTCATAGATTCGTAAAACTAGTACAAAGCTCATTGAGACATTTATAAGCACTCATGTTGCATGAAACTTGGTTTAGAGTCCTAGAAACGCGTTGTTAGATGTTTCATAAGTTCGTCAAACTTGTACAAAGCTCATGGAGACACTTATAAGCAATCACGTTGCATGAAACTTGGTTTAGAGTCCTAGAAACGCGTTGTTATATGTTTCATAAGTTCGTAAAACTAGTACAAAGCTCATTGAGACATTTATAAGCACTCATGTTGCATGAAACTTGGTTTAGAGTCCTAGAAACGCGTTGTTAGATGTTTCATAAGTTCGTCAAACTAGTGCAAAGCTCATTGAGACACTTATAAGCAATCATGTTGTATGAAACTTGGTTTAGAGTCCTAGAAACGCATTGTTAAATGTTTCATAAGTTCGTCAAACTAGTACAAAGCTCATTGAGACACTTATAAGCACTCATGTTGCATGAAACTTGGTTTAGAGTCCTAGATACGCGTTGTTAGATGTTTCATAAGTTCGTAAAACTTGTACAAAGCTCATTGAGACACTTATAAGCACTCATGTTGTATGAAACTTGGTTTAGAGTCCTAGAAACGCATTGTTAAATGTTTCATAAGTTCGTCAAACTAGTACAAAGCTCATTGAGACACTTATAAGCACTCATGTTGCATGAAACTTGGTTAAGAGTCCTAGAAACGCGTTGTTAGATGTTTAATAAGTTCTTCAACTAGTATAAACCTCATTGAGACACTTATAAGCACTCATGTTGAATGAAACTTGGTTTAGAGTCCTAGAAACGCGTTGTTAGATGTTTCATAAGTTCGTCAAACTAGTACTAAGCTCATTGAGACACTTATAAGCACTCATGTTGAATGAAACTTGGTTTAGAGTCCTAGAAACCGCGTTGTTAGATTTTTCATAAGTTCGTCAAACTAGTACAAAGCTCATTGAGACACATATAAGCACTTATGTTGCATGAAACTTGGTTTAGAGTCCTAGAAACCGCGTTGTTAGCTGTTTCATATGTTCGTCAAACTTGTACAAAGCTCATTGAGACACTTATAAGTACTCATGTTGCATGAAACTTGGTTTAGAGTCCTAGAAACCGCGTTGTTAGAGGTTTCATAAGTTCGTCAAACTAGTACAAATCTTATTGAGACACTTATAAGCTCTCATGTTCCATGAAACTTGGTTTAGAGTCTTAGAAACCGCGTTGTTAGATGTTTCATAAGTTCTTCAAACTAGTACAAAGCTCATTGAGACACTTATAAGCACTCATGTTGCATGAAACTTGGTTTAAAGTCCTAGAAACGCGTTGTTAGATGTTTCATAAGTTCGTAAAACTTGTACAAAGCTCATTGAGACACTTATAAGTACTCATGTTGCATGAAACTTGGTTTAGAGTCCTAGAAACGCGTTGTTATATGTTTCATAAGTTCGTAAAACTAGTACAATGCTCATTGAGACATTTATAAGCACTCATGTTGCATGAAACTTGGTTTAGAGTCCTAGAAACGCGTTGTTAGATGTTTCATAAGTTCGTCAAACTTGTACAAAGCTCATGGAGACACTTATAAGCAATCATGTTGCATGAAACTTGGTTTAGAGTCCTAGAAACGCGTTGTTAGATGTTTCATAAGTTCGTCAAACTAGTACAAAGCTCATTGAGACACTTATAAGCAATCATGTTGTATGAAACTTGGTTTAGAGTCCTAGAAACGCATTGTTAAATGTTTCATAAGTTCGTCAAACTAGTACAAAGCTCATTGAGACACTTATAAGCACTCATGTTGCATGAAACTTGGTTAAGAGTCCTAGAAACGCGTTGTTAGATGTTTCATAAGTTCGTCAACTAGTACAAACCTCATTGAGACACTTATAAGCACTCATATTGAATGAAACTTGGTTTAGAGTCCTAGAAACGCGTTGTTAGACGTTTCATAAGTTCGTCAAACTAGTACAAAGCTCATTGAGACACTTAAAAGCACTCATGTTGGATGAAACTTGGTTTAGAGTCCTAGAAACGCGTTGTTAGATGTTTCATAAGTTCGTCAAACTTGTACAAAGCCCATTGAGACACTTATCAGCACTCATGTTGCATGAAACTTGGTTTAGAGTCTTAGAAACGCGTTGTTAGACGTTTCATAAGTTCGTCAAACTAGTACAAAGCTCATTGAGACACTTATAAGCACTCATGTTGGATGAAACTTGGTTTAGAGTCCTAGAAACGCATTGTTGTTAGATGTTTCATAAGTTCGTCAAACTTGTACAAAGCCCATTGAGACACTTATGAGCACTCATGTTGTATGAAACTTGGTTTAGAATCCTAGAAACCGCGTTGTTAGATGTTTCATAAGTTCTTCAAACTAGTACAAAGCTCATTGACACACTTATAAGCACTCATGTTGCATGAAACTTGGTTTAGAGTCTTAGAAACGCGTTGTTAGATGTTTCATAAGTTCGTCAAACTTGTACAAAGCTCATTGAGACACTTATAAGCACTCATGTTGCATGAAACTTGGTTTAGAGTCCTAGAAACGCGTAGTTAGATGTTTCATAAGTTCGTCAAACTAGTGCAAAGCTCATTGAGACACTTATAAGCAATCATGTTGTATGAAACTTGGTTTAGAGTCCTAGAAACGCATTGTTAAATGTTTCATAAGTTCGTCAAACTAGTACAAAGCTCATTGAGACACTTATAAGCACTCATGTTGCATGAAACTTGGTTAAGAGTCCTAGAAACGCGTTGTTAGATGTTTCATAAGTTCGTCAAACTTGTACAAAGCTCATTGAGACACTTATAAGTACTCATGTTGTATGAAACTTGGTTTAGAGTCCTAGAAACGCGTTGTTAGACGTTTCATAAGTTCGTCAAACTAGTACAAAGCTCATTGAGACACTTATAAGCACTCATGTTGGATGAAACTAGGTTTAGAGTCCTAGAAACGCGTTGTTATATGTTTCATAAGTTCGTAAAACTAGTACAAATCTCATTGAGACATTTATAAGCACTCATGTTGCATGAAACTTGGTTAAGAGTCCTAGAAACGCGTTGTTAGATGTTTCATAAGTTCGTCAACTAGTACAAACCTCATTGAGACACTTATAAGCACTCATATTAAATGAAACTTGGTTTAGAGTCCTAGAAACGCGTTGTTAGACGTTTCATAAGTTCGTCAAACTAGTACAAAGCTCATTGAGACACTTATAAGCACTCATGTTGGATGAAACTTGGTTTAGAGTTCTAGAAACGCGTTGTTAGATGTTTCATAAGTTCGTCAAACTTGTACAAAGCCCATTGAGACACTTATGAGCACTCATGTTGTATGAAACTTGGTTTAGAGTCCTAGAAACCGCGTTGTTAGATGTTTCATAAGTTCGTCAAACTAGTACAAAGCTCATTGACACACTTATAAGCACTCATGTTGCATGAAACTTGGTTTAGAGTCTTAAAAACGCGTTGTTAGATGTTTCATAAGTTCGTCAAACTTGTACAAAGCTCATTGAGACACTTATAAGCACTCATGTTGCATGAAACTTGGTTTAGAGTCCTAGAAACGCGTTGTTAGACGCTTCATAAGTTCGTAAAACTAGTACAAAGCTCGTTGAGACACTTATAAGCACTCATGTTGAATGAAACTTGGTTTAGAGTCCTAGAAACGCGTTGTTAGATGTTTCATAAGTTCGTCAAACTAGTATAAAGTTCATTGAGACACTTATAAGCACTCATGTTGCATGAAACTTGGTTTAGAGTCCTAGAAACGCGTTGTTAGATGTTTCATAAGTTCGTCAAACTAGTACAAATCTCATTGAGACACTTATAAGAACTCATGTTGCATGAAATTTGGTTTAGAGTCTTAGAAACCGCGTTGTTAGATGTTTCATAAGTTCTTCAAACTAGTACAAAGCTCATTGAGACACTTATAAGAACTCATGTTGCATGAAACTTGGTTTAGAGTCCTAGAAACGCGTTGTTAGATGTTTCATAAGTTGGTAAAACTTGTACAAAGCTCATTGAGACACTTATAAGTACTCATTTTGCATGAAACTTGGTTTAGAGTCCTAGAAACCGCGTTGTTAGATGTTTCATAAGTTCGTCAAACTAGTACAAAGCTCATTGACTTATAAGTACTCATGTTGCATGAAACTTGGTTTAGAGTCCTAGAAACGCGTTGTTAGATGTTTCATAAGTTTTTCAAACTAGTACAAAGCTCATTGAGACACTTATAAGCACTCATGTTGCATGAAACTTCGTTAGAGTCTTAGAAACCGCATTGTTAGATGTTTTATAAGTTCGTCAAACTAGTACAAAACTCATTGAGACACATATAAGCACTCATGTTGCATGAAACTTGGTTTAGAGTCCTAGAAACGCGTTGTTAGATGTTTCATAAGTTCGTCAAACTAGTACAAAGCTCATTGAGACACTTATAAGCACTCATGTTGCATGAAACTTGGTTTAGAGTCCTAGAAACGCGTTGTTAGACGTTTCATAAGTTTGTAAAACTAGTACAAAGCTCATTGAGAAACTTATAAGCACTCATGTTGAATGAAACTTGGTTTAGAGTCCTAGAAACGCGTTGTTAGACGTTTCATAAGTTCGTCAAACTAGTACAAAGCACATTGAGACACTTATAAGCACTCATGTTGCATGAAACTTGGTTAAGAGTCTTAGAAACACGTTGTTAGATGTTTAATAAGTTCTTCAACTAGTATAAACCTCATTGAGACACTTATAAGCACTCATGTTGAATGAAACTTGGTTTACAATCCTAGAAACGCGTTGTTAGATGTTTCATAAGTTCGTCAAACTAGTACAAAGCTCATTGACTTATAAGTACTCATGTTGCATGAAACTTGGTTTAGAGTCCTAGAAACGCGTTGTTAGATGTTTCATAAGTTTTTCAAACTAGTACAAAGCTCATTGAGACACTTATAAGAAGTCATGTTGCATGAAACTTCGTTAGAGTCTTAGAAACCGCGTTGTTAGATGTTTTATAAGTTCGTCAAACTAGTACAAAGCTCATTGAGACACTTATAAGCACTCATGTTGAATGAAACTTGGTTTAGAATCCTAGAAACGCGTTGTTAGACGTTTCATAAATTCGTAAAACTAGTACAAAGCTCATTGAGACACTTATAAGTACTCATATTGAATGAAACTTGCTTTAGAGTCCTAGAAACGCGTTGTTAGATGTTTCATAAGTTCGTAAAACTTGTACAAAGCTCATTGAGACACTTATAAGCACTCATGTTGTATGAAACTTGGTTTAGAGTCCTAGAAACGCATTTTTAAAAGTTTCATAAGTTCGTCAAACTAGTACAAAGCTCATTGAGACACTTATAAGCACTCATGTTGCATGAAACTTGGTTAAGAGTCCTAGAAACGCGTTGTTAGATGTTTAATAAGTTCTTCAACTAGTATAAACCTCATTGAGACACTTATAAGCACTCATGTTGAATGAAACTTGGTTTAGAGTCCTAGAAACGTGTTGTTAGATGTTTCATAAGTTCGTCAAACTAGTACAAAGCTCATTGAGACACATATAAGCACTTATGTTGCATGAAACTTGGTTTAGTGTCCTAGAAACCGCGTTGTTAGCTGTTTCATATGTTCGTCAAACTTGTACAAAGCTCATTGAGACACTTATAAGTACTCATGTTGCATGAAACTTGGTTTAGAGTCCTAGAAACCGCGTTGTTAGAGGTTTCATAAGTTCGTCAAACTAGTACAAATCTTATTGAGACACTTATAAGCACTCAAGTTCCATGAAACTTGGTTTAGAGTCTTAGAAACCGCGTTGTTAGATGTTTCATAAGTTCTTCAAACTAGTAGAAAGCTCATTGAGACACTTATAAGCACTCATGTTGCATGAAACTTGGTTTAGAGTCCTAGAAACGCGTTGTTAGATGTTTCATAAGTTCGTAAAACTTGTACAAAGCTCATTGAGACACTTATAAGTACTCATGTTGCATGAAACTTGGTTTAGAGTCCTAGAAACGCGTTGTTATATGTTTCATAAGTTCGTAAAACTAGTACAAAGCTCATTGAGACATTTATAAGCACTCATGTTGCATGAAACTTGGTTTAGAGTCCTAGAAACGCGTTGTTAGATGTTTCATAAGTTCGTCAAACTTGTACAAAGCTCATTGAGACACTTATAAGCAATCATGTTGCATGAAACTTGGTTTAGAGTCCTAGAAACGCGTTGTTAGATGTTTCATAAGTTCGTCAAACTAGTACAAAGCTCATTGAGACACTTATAAGCAATCATGTTGTATGAAACTTGGTTTAGAGTCCTAGAAACGAATTGTTAAATGTTTCATAAGTTCGTCAAACTAGTACAAAGCTCATTGAGACACTTATAAGCACTCATGTTGCATGAAACTTGGTTAAGAGTCCTAGAAACGCGTTGTTAGATGTTTCATAAGTTCTTCAACTAGTACAAACCTCATTGAGACACTTATAAGCACTCATATTGAATGAAACTTGGTTTAGAGTCCTAGAAACGCGTTGTTAGACATTTCATAAGTTCGTCAAACTAGTACAAAGCTCATTGAGACAATTATAAGCACTCATGTTGGATGAAACTTGGTTTAGAGTCCTAGAAACGCGTTGTTAGATGTTTCATAAGTTCGTCAAACTTGTACAAAGCCCATTGAGACACTTATGAGCACTCATGTTGTATGAAACTTGGTTTAGAGTCCTAGAAACCGCGTTGTTAGATGTTTCATAAGTTCTTCAAACTAGTACAAAGCTCATTGACACACTTATAAGCACTCATTTTGCATGAAACTTGGTTTAGAGTCCTAGAAACCGCGTTGTTAGATGTTTCATAAGTTCTTCAAACTACTACAAAGCTCATTGACACACTTATAAGAACTCATTTTGCATGAAACTTGGTTTAGAGTCTTAGAAACGCGTTGTTAGATGTTTCATAAGTTCGTCAAACTTGTACAAAGCTCATTGAGACACTTATAAGCACTCATGTTGCATGAAACTTGGTTTAGAGTCCTAGAAACGCGTTGTTAGATGTTTCATAAGTTCGTCAAACTAGTACAAAGCTCATTGAGACACTTATAAGCAATCATGTTGTATGAAACTTGGTTTAGAGTCCTAGAAACGCATTGTTAAATGTTTCATAAGTTCGTCAAACTAGTACAAAGCTCATTGAGACACTTATTAGCACTCATGTTGCATGAAACTTGGTTAAGAGTCCTAGAAACGCGTTGTTAGATGTTTCATAAGTTCGTCAAACTTGTACAAAGCTCATTGAGACACTTATAAGTACTCATGTTGCATGAAACTTGGTTTAGAGTCCTAGAAACGCGTTGTTAGACGTTTCATAAGTTCGTCAAACTAGTACAAAGCTCATTGAGACACTTATAAGCACTCATGTTGGATGAAACTTGGTTTAGAGTCCTAGAAACGCGTTGTTAGATGTTTCATAAGTTCGTCAAACTTGTACATAGCCCATTGAGACACTTATGAGCACTCATGTTGTATGAAACTTGGTTTAGAGTCCTAGAAACCGCGTTGTTAGATGTTTCATAAGTTCTTCAAACTAGAACAAAGCTCATTGACACACTTATAAGCACTCATGTTGCATGAAACTTGGTTTAGAGTCTTAGAAACGCGTTGTTAGATGTTTCATAAGTTCGTCAAACTTGTACAAAGCTCATTGAGACACTTATAAGCACTCATGTTGCATGAAACTTGGTTTAGAGTCCTAGAAACGCGTTGTTAGACTCTTCATAAGTTCGTAAAACTAGTACAAAGCTCATTGAGACACTTATAAGCACTCATGTTGAATGAAACTTGGTTTAGAGTCCTAGAAACCGCGTTGTTAGATGTTTCATAAGTTCGTCAAACTAGTACAAAGCTCATTGAGACACATATAAGCACTTATGTTGCATGAAACTTGGTTTAGAGTCTTAGAAACCGCGTTGTTAGCTGTTTCATATGTTCGTCAAACTTGTACAAAGCTCATCGAGACACTTATAAGTACTCATGTTGCATGAAACTTGGTTTAGAGTCCTAGAAACGCGTTGTTAGACGCTTCATAAGTTCGTAAAACTAGTACAAAGCTCATTGAGACACTTATAAGCACTCATGTTGAATGAAACTTGATTTAGAGTCATAGAAACCGCGTTGTTAGATGTTTCATAAGTTCGTCAAACTAGTACAAAGCTCATTGAGACACATATAAGCACTTATGTTGCATGAAACTTGGTTTAGAGTCCTAGAAACCGCGTTGTTAGCTGTTTCATATGTTCGTCAAACTTGTACAAAGCTCATTGAGACACTTATAAGTACTCATGTTGCATAAAACTTGGTTTAGAGTCCTAGAAACCGCGTTGTTAGAGGTTTCATAAGTTCGTCAAACTAGTACAAATCTTATTGAGACACTTATAAGCACTCATGTTCCATGAAACTTGGTTTAGAGTCTTAGAAACCGCGTTGTTAGATGTTTCATAAGTTCTTCAAACTAGTACAAAGCTCATTGACACACTTATAAGCACTCATGTTGCATGAAACTTGGTTTAGAGTCTTAGAAACGCGTTGTTAGATGTTTCATAAGTTCGTCAAACTTGTACAAAGCTCATTGAGACACTTATAAGCACTCATGTTGCATGAAACTTGGTTTAGAGTCCTAGAAACGCGTTGTTAGACGCTTCATAAGTTCGTAAAACTAGTACAAAGCTCATTGAGACACTTATAAGCACTCATGTTGAATGAAACTTGGTTTAGAGTCCTAGAAACCGCGTTGTTAGATGTTTCATAAGTTCGTCAAACTAGTACAAAGCTCATTGAGACACATATAAGCACTTATGTTGCATGAAACTTGGTTTAGAGTCCTAGAAACCGCGTTTTTAGCTGTTTCATATGTTCGTCAAACTTGTACAAAGCTCATTGAGACACTTATAAGTACTCATGTTGCATGAAACTTGGTTTAGAGTCCTAGAAACCGCGTTGTTAGATGTTTCATAAGCTCGTCAAACTAGTACAAAGCTCATTGAGACACATATAAGCACTTATGTTGCATGAAACTTGGTTTAGAGTCCTAGAAACCGCGTTTTTAGCTGTTTCATATGTTCGTCAAACTTGTACAAAGCTCATTGAGACACTTATAAGTACTCATGTTGCATGAAACTTGGTTTAGAGTCCTAGAAACCGCGTTGTTAGAGGTTTCATAAGTTCGTCAAACTAGCACAAATCTTATTGAGACACTTATAAGCACTCATGTTCCATGAAACTTGGTTTCGAGTCTTAGAAACCGCGTTGTTAGATGTTTCATAAGTTCTTCAAACTAGTACAAAGCTCATTGAGACACTTATAAGCACTCATGTTGCATGAAACTTGGTTTAGAGTCCTAGAAACGCGTTGTTAGATGTTTCATAAGTTCGTAAAACTTGTACAAAGCTCATTGAGACACTTATAAGTACTCATGTTGCATGAAACTTGGTTTAGAGTCCTAGAAACGCGTTGTTATATGTTTCATAAGTTCGAAAAACTAGTACAAAGCTCATTGAGACATTTATAAGCACTCATGTTGCATGAAACTTGCACTACAAGAAAACAGGGTAATTTCCTACCACATTTCCGACCGTAAAAACGTGGTCGGAAATTTCCGACCACTTTCCGACCGATTTCCGACTACATGCATATTGGTCGGTAATCGGTCGGAATTTTCCGACCTAATTCCGACACAAAAATTTGGTCGGAATTTGGTAGGAAATTGGTCGGATTTCTGTCGGAATTTATTTTGGTCGGATTTCCGTCGGAAATTTCCTACCGATTTCCTACCACAATTGATCCGTTGCGCAACGGTAACGAAACGTTAAAATATCGGTCGGAAAAGTAATCCGTCGGAAATTGGTAGGAAATGTTTCTTATATATATCACACCCTCACTTCTTCTTTCTCACAATTTCTCTTATCAATCTCCATTTACCACAAAATTCATTACAAATTAACAATTTCTCTTATCAATCTCCATTTACCACAAAATTCAATAAAAATTATTATAATGAGTTATTTTAGATCGTGGATGGATGGAAATCATAAAGATCCGGCGACGGGATTACTTTCGGAAGAATTTGCGGAGGGGCTTAAACAATTTATGGAGTTTGCCGGAATTCAAGAAAGAACCGTAGCAACAGGTAGGTAAAATGTATTGTCCTTGTAAAAATTGCGATAATCGTAGAAATGTTTTGGTAAAAGTAGTATGGAAGCATTTATATAATGTTGGTTTTACGCCAGGGTATAAAATATGGTATTCTCATGGGGAAAATGATTTGATGGTAAATTATCCTAGTAGTAGTAATGTACAATATTATGATAATAATTTATTTGTCCCTCCGTAGAAGAACCTATATCCGTAGATAGGACCGTGCAAATGGTAAATGATATTTTTCGCGAAACTATGCCGTCGTTTGTTGGAGATCATCATGAGCCTACATTGGAGGAGCCAAATGTGGAAGCGCAGAAATTCTTTGACATGTTGGATGCCGCTAAGAACCCGTTATATGGTGGGTGTAGAGAAGGTCATTCACCTCTTTCACCGCGACAAGAATGATGTCTATCAAAACGGATTACAATCTTTCGAAGATTGTGTGGATGCGTGGCTGGTCTGATCAAATACATTTTGCTCGAAGATAATATGGCACCGGGGGGACGTATTATGAAATCGAGAAGTTGGTATCTGGTCTAGGATTACCGTATCGATTATCGATGTGTGCGTCGATAACTGTATGTTATATTGGAGAAGAGATGAAAAACCGCTCGGGCATGCCGGTTCGTAAGAAACCACGATATAAAGAAACTGTGGAAGAGTGTCCATACCTTATAAGAGAATGTGGTATTTGCCCTTAACGGATAGACCGAAGAGGTTATATCGGTCGGAGCGCACAACAAGTTCGATGAGATGGCATGCGGAACATGAGATGTTAAATGGAGAGATAGCACATCCTTCGATGCTCAAGCATGGAAACATTTTCAAAATGTGTATCCTAGTTTCGCAAGTGAGAGTCGCAATGTGTATTTGGGATTAAGTACCGATGGTTTCAACCCTTTTGGGAAACATGGGAGACAATATTCTTTATGGCCGGTGATCGTCACGCCTTTACAACCCGCCTCCGTCATTGTGCATGGCTAGGGAGTTTTTGTTCCTATCTATTCTTGTTCCGGGCCGGCCGAGCATCCGAAGAGAGCACTAGACATATTTATGTAGTCGTTGATACATGAGTTGAAGATGTTATGGGAGAGTGGGAGTTGAAACGTACGACATATCAATGCAACAAAACTTCATGATGCGAGCAAGTACTAATGTGGACTATTAGCGATTTTCCGGCATATGGTATGTTATCTGGATGGACCACACATGAACGATTATCTTGTCCTTATTGTCAAGATAACACCGATGCTTTCCAATTGAAGAAACGTACGTAAATCATGTTGGTTTGATTGTCATCGACGATTTTTACCAAACGATAATCCATACCGTCGGAGCACTACTTTGTTTACGAAGAAGAAGAAAATCTATGAAGGACCTCCCGAAGAAGTAAGCGGTGAACATATACTAACTCAACTTAGAGATTTTGGAGCTGAGAAGACAGTACGTTGTGGTGGTAACGGATATCAAGTTGTGGATGGATATGGTGAACATCATAACTGGCACAAAAGAGCATATTTTGGGATTTGCCTTATTGGAAGGATCATTTACTTCGGCACAACCTAGATGTTATGCACATCAAGAAGAACTTCTTTGACAACATCATGTTCACCATTATGAACGTGAAAGGGAGGACGAAAGACAACTTGAAGTCCAGATTAGACTTGCCGACTATTTGTTCTCGGAAGGAACTTCATGTCACCAGTCAAGGAAGATATCCCCAACCGCTTTTCGGTTAAACGCTTCAAACAAAGCATGAATTCTTTAGCCGGATAATGGACGGTGTTAAGTTTCCGGATGGTTACTCTTCTAACCTTAGAAACTCGTGTTGATCGTGGAGAAGGTAAGTTTTCAGGGATGAAGAGTCATGATTGTCATGTTGTTATGCAACATATTCTTCCATTTGCATTCGACGGGCTTCTTCCGCAAAAAGTCCATGAAGCGATTGCAGGAATAAGAGCTTTTTCAGAGACATTTCTGTGAGATCCCTTTCCGCCGAAGAAATCTGAAATCTTGACGAGAAGATCCCTGTGATATTGTGCAACCTAGAGAAGATATTTCCGCCTTCTTTCTTCGACGTTATGGAACATTTGCCAATTCACTTGCCTCGGGAAGTAGAATTTGGTGGTCTTGTTCAATATCGGTGGATGTATCCTTTCGAGCGCTACATGTACCATTTGAAGAAAAAAGTGAAGAATTTAGCGAGGGTTGAAGGTTCAATTATTGCCCAAAGCATAAACGAAGAGAGGTCTAACTTAGCTGGGTACTACTTTCCACCACAAACCCAAACAAAGAGTGGAAAACAAAAACGACATGATGATGGAGGAGTGCATGCTTGTTATCCTGTATATGTACCAGAACTTTTTAGACAGGTTGAGCGTTTAAGTGGAAAGGGTAAAAGGCGAAGACTCAGCGAGGTTGAGCATGCTAATGTGCACATGTATATTTTGACCAACTGCGAAGATTTGGTGCCGTACGAGGAGATTTACATGGCACAAAAACGATTTGAAGATTCGGAAGCAACAGACGATGAATTAAATGAAGTCAAAGAAAGAGAATTTGCAGAATGGTTAAAGTTATATGTATACGGCAGGCAGCGCGAAGAAGAGTTAATTCCAACATGGTTAGAAGAGGTGGTGAACGGTCCACAATATATTGTTGTTTCACACCCGATGTATCGCACGCGTGGATACGCTTTTAAAATATTTCGTGAGGGAAATTCAAGGTCGACGGCAAACCATGGGGTGTCGGCGGTAGCCGGAGATTTGGTTTACTACGGGGTATTACATGAGATATTAGAAGTGCATTATAGCGGGATGCTCGATCTAAGATGTGTTACGTTATATTGTGATTGGTATAGCCCCGTTGCAGGACATGGTGTACGTACAGACGAGTTTGGTGTTACTACAATACATTCTCGGAGGAGGTTACAAAAATATTATCCGTTCATTCTTGGATCGCAGGCCAACCAAGTATCATACATGACTTATCTGCGACCACACAACGGACAGGATCCTTGGATAGTTGTTACGAAATAAACCCGAGGGGAAGAGTTCATGGTAGTTCTTCGAGGTCGATCCTCCTTTGCAAGCGACAACAAGTTGGGCATTTGGGAGAAGTCGATGTTTCATTACAAGTGGATTTGGTTGTAGATTTAACGAGAAGATGCTGATTTTGTTGTACATGAAGAGTCCGAAGAAGAGGTTGGATAATTTGAGGAGGGATCTGATTCTGCCACTGAAGACTCAACCGAATCCGAATGAAATGTTTGAAAAAAAGTTCAAATGTTTTGAAAATATTTTTAAAACACTTTTCAAAGACTTTTCAAATTAAGAGTTTTGAAATAGTTTTTAAAGATTTTACAATAAGTTTTCAACAAGTTTTTTAAATATTTTACACTTTTTCAAATAGTTTTCAAAGAGTTTTAAATTCTTTAACACTTTTTCAAAGAGTTTTCAAAGATTTTTCAAATAGTTTTCAACGAATTTTCAAATATTTTACAATTTTTCAAAGAGTTTTCAAAGAGTTTTAAAAAAAGTTTTCAAAGAGTTTTAAATTCTTTTACACTTTTTGAAAGAGTTTTCAAAGACTTTTCAATTAAATAGTTTTCAACGAGTTTTCAAAAATTTTATACTTTTTCAAAGAGCTTTAAGTGAAAAGAGTTTTTGTAAAAAGTTTGCAAATATTTTACAATTTTCGAAGTTTTAAAGCGTTTTCAAATTTTAAATTTTTTATTTATTTTTTTACTGTGCGGTCGGAATTCGATCGGAAATCGGTCGGTAGCCGGCGAAACTCGATTACCTCGTACCAAATCGAGTAATTTAAAAAAAAAATTAATTTTTTTTTTAATTTTTAAAAAAACGGTCGGAAATCGGTCGGAAATCCGTCGGTAGCCGCCAAAACTAAATTACCTCGTACTAAATCGAAACCCCAAATTCGGTCGGAATTCGGTAGGAAATTTCCGACCGATTTCCTACCGTTTTTTGATTTGTGGTCGGAAATCGGTAGGAAATTTCCGACCGAATTCCGACCGTTATAGGGTTTCATTTCAAAATGATGTTTTTTTTTTGTCGAATCAATGAAATATCTTTATACAATACGTTTTAGAAATAAAATAAACTCTACAAATGTCTAAAATGATCATAAAATGCAAAATAGTTTTAATTTTTATAAATATATGTTTCATTACAACTTAGTTATGTAACTTTCATATGTTTTTTCAAAATTTTGGTATTTTCATAAAAACATTTGAAAACGTGAAACATATTATACTTATATATTGTTATGTTGAAGAAATCTTATATAAACACTCCATTAAACCTATTCGAAATACGGTTTTATGCGAAACACTAAATATACACTAAATCACGAACTTTGGTCGGAAATCGGTAGGAATTTCCTACCGATTTCCGACCGAAGTTCTTGAAATTTACCCGAAACTGCTAAGTGTTCGCATGGATTAAATGACATGCATATTCCGTCGGAATTCGGTCGGAAATTCCTACCGAATTCCGACCACAATTAAATTTTAATATAATTAATTTATTGTGGTCGGAATTCGGTCGGAATTTCCTACCAATTTTCGACCACAATTAAATTTTAAAATAATTAATTTATTGTGGTCGGAATTCGGTCGGAATTTCCTAACAATTTCCGACCACAATAATTTTGACCGCTCTTTTTTCGCCAAATTTTTTCAGTTTGGCGGTCAATTAATTATTTTGGTCGGAAATCGGTAGGAATTTCCTACCGATTTCCGACCACAATGAATTTTGACCGCTCTTTTTTCGCCAAATTTTTCACTTTGCCGGTCAATTTTCATTTCCTACCGTTTTCCGACCGAGATTTCGGTCGGAAATTTTCGTATATATACCCCCCTTCCCTTTCATTTTTTCACAACTCAAACAACAAACAACTCTCTAAAAAAAACACTTCCGAAAATTCTCTAAAATCTCTCCAAAAAATGTAATTATATTCTTATAAATCATTTTTTAAAAATATTATTCATATTTGTTTTTTGAATTAATACTAATTTGTTTTTTCTTATATGTTTTTAATATATTAGGTCTAATGATGGTATTGGATCCTCACAATCCGTGAGAATGTCTGTTGAAGATTTGGTCCAGCAGGGAGGACGGGAGAAACTGATTCGGCTCGATCCCAAATTTGAAGTCATTCCCAATAACCGAGTCACTTGGTAAATATTTACAAACATTTAAATTTAAAAAAAAATAATACCTAAAAATATTAATTATTAGTTATAAAATAATTTAAGATTTAAATATGAGGGAAAAATCCCAAAAGCTATTCTTAAATGCATCCACGGAATGTTACCCGCTCCGTATCCAAGATACCGAGATTTCCCAGCCGAACTTCGGGAAATTTGGTTCCGTTCTTTTGCGGTTAGTAAATAAATTTTTTTATTTACTCAAAAAATTATTAAATAAATTAAAAAAACTTATGAAATTTATTTATAAACTTTAAATTTCCAGCAAGAGTTTAATTGGGAACCACAACTCACTAGTCAAATTCAAGAAGAATTTGACAAGGCTTGTGCGTCTTCCTACTCGAATCATATGTTCGAGTGGAAGGAAAAATGGCGTTTGGGTGGGGACAAACCTTCGTTCCTAAACCCTTCTGTTTGGGACGGGTTTCAAAACTATTGGACGACGGAAGCGGCCGGAAAAAAAGCCAAGCGAAACGCCACAAACCGCATAGGTGGGGACGAGTCCATCGAGAAGGCGCCTCCAACTCACAATGTCGGCGCAAACACTTTCGAACAAATCTCAGATGGCATGGTATATTTTAAACCAACTAAATATATACAAATTATAATAATTATGATTAATCATACAAACATTTAAATTTTAATTCCATAATAGAGAGTCCGAGAGGGTGGTCACGAACCACATTGGTTGAAGGTTATGGAGACCACCCATACCAACAAAAAGACGGGCGAAATTATACCAAAGGTTCGTAACGTCGTCGAACGGGTGCAAACGAAAGTCACCCACTTAACTCAATCTTACGACGAATCAACCAGTTCCAACACCCTAACCAATTCGGAAATAAACCGATTGGTTCTCGAGGTAATATTTTATATTTAAATAGTTTAAAAAAAAAATCTAATTATATTAATAATTTAAATTTCCGATCCTAGGAGACTCCTATGTATCGAGGTAAACCTTTCGGTTTAGGGACCCTTCCTGAATCCCAAGAGACGTCTTTGCCTTACGTACCAACCACCGATCCATCGCTTCTTCTTGAGATCTCTCAGCTGAAAGATGCGCTTCGAGAAGGCGAATAAAGAAAAAGATGAAGCAATTGATAAGATCCGGCAAGAAACAAGCGCTGAAATCCAGAAGATGAATGCGTATTTGATGAGCCGTTTCCCAGATTATCCAGGATCTGGATCGGGGTCGGGAAGAGGAATTTAGTTTTTATTTTCATTATTTGTTTTTTTTCTCTTTTTTGTAATTTTTTTTAATTTTCGTTTTTTAATTTTCGTTTTTTTTTAATTTTCGTTTTTTGTAATTTTTTTTAATATTTGTATTTTTTTTTATTTAAAAATTTACTTCCGTCGGAAATCCGTCGGAAATATTTATTTATTTTTTTTAAAAAAATATTCATTTCCGTCGGAAATCCGTCGGAAATCCGTCGGATATGTAATTTATTTTTTTTAAAAAATTTATTTATTTCCGTCGGATTTCCGTCGGAAATGTAATTTATTTTTTTAAAAACAATTATTTGATTCCGTCGGAAATCCGTCGGAAATCCGCCGGAAATGTAATTTAATTTTTTAAAAAAATTTATTTATTACCGTCGGATTTCCGTCGGAAATCCGTAGGAAATAGAATTTAATTTTTTTTAAAAATATTTATTTCCGTTGGAAATCCGTCGGAATTGTAATTTATTTTCGGAAATCCGTCGGAAAATGTGGTCGGAAATGTGGTCGGAAATATGCCATCGGAATGTGGTCGGAATATTACCGACCATAATTTGGTAAGAAAGTGGTCGGAAATTTCCGACCATTTTCCGACCAAAACCGGTTTCCGACCACCTGAAACAGACGACGCAGTTTTGGTCGGAAATCCGTCGGAATGTGGCATTTTCGACCAAAACTACGGTAGGAAATAGCCTACATTCTTTTAGTGTTGGTTTAGAGTCCTAGAAACGCGTTGTTAGATGTTTCATAAGTTCGTCAAACTTGTACAAAGCTCATTGAGACACTTATAAGCAATCATGTTGCATGAAATTTGGTTTAGAGTCCTAGAAACGCGTTGTTAGATGTTTCATAAGTTCGTTAAACTAGTACAAAGCTCATTGAGACACTTATAAGCAATCATGTTGTATGAAACTTGGTTTAGAGTCCTAGAAACGCGTTGTTAGATGTTTCATAAGTTCGTCAAACTAGTACAAAGCTCATTGAGACACTTATAAGCACTCATGTTGCATGAAACTTGGTTAAGAGTCCTAGAAACGCGTTGTTAGATGTTTCATAAGTTCGTCAACTAGTACAAACCTCATTGAGACACTTATAAGCACTCATATTGAATGAAACTTGATTTAGAGTACTAGAAACGCGTTGTTAGACGTTTCATAAGTTCGTCAAACTTGTACAAAGCTCATTGAGACACTTATAAGCACTCATGTTGGATGAAACTTGGTTTAGAGTCCTAGAAACGCGTTGTTAGATGTTTCATAAGTTCGTCAAACTTGTACAAAGCACATTGAGACACTTATGAGCACTCATGTTGTATGAAACTTGGTTTAGAGTCCTAGAAACCGCGTTGTTAGATGTTTCATAAGTTCTTCAAACTAGTACAAAGCTCATTGACACACTTATAAGCACTCATGTTGCATGAAACTTGGTTTAGAGTCTTAGAAACGCGTTGTTAGATGTTTCATAAGTTCGTCAAACTTGTACAAAGCTCATTGAGACACTTATAAGCACTCATGTTGCATGAAACTTGGTTTAGAGTCCTAGAAACGCGTTGTTAGATGTTTCATAAGTTCGTCAAACTAGTACAAAGCTCATTGAGACACTTATAAGCAATCATGTTGTATGAAACTTGGTTTAGAGTCCTAGAAACGCATTGTTAAATGTTTCATAAGTTCGTAAATTTTGTACAAAGCTCATTGAGACACTTATAAGCAGTCATGTTGCATGAAACTTGGTTAAGAGTCCTAGAAACGCGTTGTTAGATGTTTCATAAGTTCGTCAACTAGTACAAACCTCATTGAGACACTTATAAGCACTCATATTGAATGAAACTTGGTTTAGAGTCCTAGAAACGCGTTGTTAGACGTTTCATAAGTTCGTCAAACTAGTACAAAGCTCATTGAGACACTTATAAGCACTCGTGTTGGATGAAACTTGGTTTAGAGTCCTAGAAACGCGTTGTTAGATGTTTCATAAGTTCGTCAAACTTGTACAAAGCCCATTGAGACACTTATGAGCACTCATGTTGTATGAAACTTGGTTAAGAGTCCTAGAAACGCGTTGTTAGATGTTTCATAAGTTCGTCAACTAGTACAAACCTCATTGAGACACTTATAAGCACTCATATTGAATGAAACTTGGTTTAGAGTCCTAGAAACGCGTTGTTAGACGTTTCATAAGTTCGTCAAACTAGTACAAAGCTCATTGAGACACTTATAAGCACTCGTGTTGGATGAAACTTGGTTTAGAGTCCTAGAAACGCGTTGTTAGATGTTTCATAAGTTCGTCAAACTTGTACAAAGCCCATTGAGACACTTATGAGCACTCATGTTGTATGAAACTTGGTTTAGAGTCCTAGAAACCTAGTTGTTAGATGTTTCATAAGTTCTTCAAACTAGTAAAAACTCATTGACACACTTATAAGCACTCATGTTGCATGAAACTTGGTTTAGAGTCTTAGAAACGCGTTGTTAGATGTTTCATAAGTTCGTCAAACTTGTACAAAGCTCATTAAGACACTTATAAGCACTCATGTTGTATGAAACTTGGTTAAGAGTCCTAGAAACGCGTTGTTAGATGTTTAATAAGTTCTTCAACTAGTATACACCTCATTGAGACACTTATTAGCACTCATGTTGAATGAAACTTGGTTTAGAGTCCTAGAAACGCGTTGTTAGATGTTTCATAAGTTCGTCAAACTAGTACAAAGCTCATTGAGACACTTATAAGCACTCATGTTGAATGAAACTTGGTTTAGAGTCCTAGAAACCGCGTTGTTAGATGTTTCATAAGTTCGTCAAACTAGTACAAAGCTCATTGAGACACATATAAGCACTTATGTTGCATGAAACTTGGTTTAGAGTCCTAGAAACCGCGTTGTTAGCTGTTTCATATGTTCGTCAAACTTTTACAAAGCTCATTGAGACACTTATAAGTACTCATGTTGCATGAAACTTGGTTTGGATTCCTAGAAACCGTGTTGTTAGAGGTTTCATAAGTTCGTCAAACTAGTACAAATCTTATTGAGACACTTATAAGAACTCATGTTTCATGAAACTTGGTTTAGAGTCTTAGAAACTGCGTTGTTAGATGTTTCATAAGTTCTTCAAACTAGTACAAAGCTCATTGAGACACTTATAAGCACTCATGTTGCATGAAACTTGGTTTAGAGTCCTAGAAACGCGTTGTTAGATGTTTCATAAGTTCGTAAATTTTGTACAAAGCTCATTGAGACACTTATAAGTACTCATGTTGCATGAAACTTGGTTTAGAGTCCTAGAAACGCGTTGTTATATGTTTCATAAGTTCGTAAAACTAGTACAAAGCTCATTGAGACATTTATAAGCACTCATGTTGCATGGAACTTGGTTTAGAGTCCTAGAAACGCGTTTTTAGATGTTTTATAAGTTCGTCAAACTTGTACAAAGCCCATTGAGACACTTATGAGCACTCATGTTGTATGAAACTTGGTTTAGAGTCCTAGAAACCGCGTTGTTAGATGTTTCATAAGTTCTTCAAACTAGTACAAAGCTCATTGACACACTTATAAGCACTCATGTTGCATGAAACTTGGTTTAGAGTCTTAGAAACGCGTTGTTAGATGTTTCATAAGTTCGTCAAACTTGTACAAAGCTCATTGAGACACTTATAAGCAATCATGCTGCATGAAACTTGGTTTAGAGTCCTAGAAACGCGTTGTTAGATGTTTCATAAGTTCGTCAAACTAGTACAAAGCTCATTGAGACACTTATAAGCAATCATGTTGTATGAAACTTGGTTTAGAGTCCTAGAAACGCATTGTTAAATGTTTCATAAGTTCGTAAATTTTGTACAAAGCTCATTGAGACACTTATAAGCAGTCATGTTGCATGAAACTTGGTTAAGAGTCCTAGAAACGCGTTGTTAGATGTTTCATAAGTTCGTCAACTAGTACAAACCTCATTGAGACACTTATAAGCACTCATATTGAATGAAACTTGGTTTAGAGTCCTAGAAACGCGTTGTTAGACGTTTCATAAGTTCGTCAAACTAGTACAAAGCTCATTGAGACACTTATAAGCACTCGTGTTGGATGAAACTTGGTTTAGAATCCTAGAAACGCGTTGTTAGATGTTTCATAAGTTCGTCAAACTTGTACAAAGCCCATTGAGACACTTATGAGCACTCATGTTGTATGAAACTTGGTTAAGAGTCCTAGAAACGCGTTGTTAGATGTTTCATAAGTTCGTCAACTAGTACAAACCTCATTGAGACACTTATAAGCACTCATATTGAATGAAACTTGGTTTAGAGTCCTAGAAACGCGTTGTTAGACGTTTCATAAGTTCGTCAAACTAGTACAAAGCTCATTGAGACACTTATAAGCACTCGTGTTGGATGAAACTTGGTTTAGAGTCCTAGAAACGCGTTGTTAGATGTTTCATAAGTTCGTCAAACTTGTACAAAGCCCATTGAGACACTTATGAGCACTCATGTTGTATGAAACTTGGTTTAGAGTCCTAGAAACCTAGTTGTTAGATGTTTTGATAAGTTCTTCAAACTAGTAAAAACTCATTGACACACTTATAAGCACTCATGTTGCATGAAACTTGGTTTAGAGTCTTAGAAACGCGTTGTTAGATGTTTCATAAGTTCGTCAAACTTGTACAAAGCTCATTAAGACACTTATAAGCACTCATGTTGTATGAAACTTGGTTAAGAGTCCTAGAAACGCGTTGTTAGATGTTTAATAAGTTCTTCAACTAGTATACACCTCATTGAGACACTTATTAGCACTCATGTTGAATGAAACTTGGTTTAGAGTCCTAGAAACGCGTTGTTAGATGTTTCATAAGTTCGTCAAACTAGTACAAAGCTCATTGAGACACTTATAAGCACTCATGTTGAATGAAACTTGGTTTAGAGTCCTAGAAACCGCGTTGTTAGATGTTTCATAAGTTCGTCAAACTAGTACAAAGCTCATTGAGACACATATAAGCACTTATGTTGCATGAAACTTGGTTTAGAGTCCTAGAAACCGCGTTGTTAGCTGTTTCATATGTTCGTCAAACTTTTACAAAGCTCATTGAGACACTTATAAGTACTCATGTTGCATGAAACTTGGTTTGGATTCCTAGAAACCGTGTTGTTAGAGGTTTCATAAGTTCGTCAAACTAGTACAAATCTTATTGAGACACTTATAAGAACTCATGTTTCATGAAACTTGGTTTAGAGTCTTAGAAACTGCGTTGTTAGATGTTTCATAAATTCTTCAAACTAGTACAAAGCTCATTGAGACACTTATAAGCACTCATGTTGCATGAAACTTGGTTTAGAGTCCTAGAAACGCGTTGTTAGATGTTTCATAAGTTCGTAAATTTTGTACAAAGCTCATTGAGACACTTATAAGTACTCATGTTGCATGAAACTTGGTTTAGAGTCCTAGAAACGCGTTGTTATATGTTTCATAAGTTCGTAAAACTAGTACAAAGCTCATTGAGACATTTATAAGCACTCATGTTGCATGGAACTTGGTTTAGAGTCCTAGAAACGCGTTTTTAGATGTTTTATAAGTTCGTCAAACTTGTACAAAGCCCATTGAGACACTTATGAGCACTCATGTTGTATGAAACTTGGTTTAGAGTCCTAGAAACCGCGTTGTTAGATGTTTCATAAGTTCTTCAAACTAGTACAAAGCTCATTGACACACTTATAAGCACTCATGTTGCATGAAACTTGGTTTAGAGTCTTAGAAACGCGTTGTTAGATGTTTCATAAGTTCGTCAAACTTGTACAAAGCTCATTGAGACACTTATAAGCAATCATGTTGCATGAAACTTGGTTTAGAGTCCTAGAAACCGCGTTGTTAGCTGTTTCATATGTTCGTCAAACTTTTACAAAGCTCATTGAGACACTTATAAGTACTCATGTTGCATGAAACTTGGTTTGGATTCCTAGAAACCGTGTTGTTAGAGGTTTCATAAGTTCGTCAAACTAGTACAAATCTTATTGAGACACTTATAAGAACTCATGTTTCATGAAACTTGGTTTAGAGTCTTAGAAACTGCGTTGTTAGATGTTTCATAAGTTCTTCAAACTAGTACAAAGCTCATTGAGACACTTATAAGCACTCATGTTGCATGAAACTTGGTTTAGAGTCCTAGAAACGCGTTGTTAGATGTTTCATAAGTTCGTAAATTTTGTACAAAGCTCATTGAGACACTTATAAGTACTCATGTTGCATGAAACTTGGTTTAGAGTCCTAGAAACGCGTTGTTATATGTTTCATAAGTTCGTAAAACTAGTACAAAGCTCATTGAGACATTTATAAGCACTCATGTTGCATGGAACTTGGTTTAGAGTCCTAGAAACGCGTTTTTAGATGTTTTATAAGTTCGTCAAACTTGTACAAAGCCCATTGAGACACTTTTGAGCACTCATGTTGTATGAAACTTGGTTTAGAGTCCTAGAAACCGCGTTGTTAGATGTTTCATAAGTTCTTCAAACTAGTACAAAGCTCATTGACACACTTATAAGCACTCATGTTGCATGAAACTTGGTTTAGAGTCTTAGAAACGCGTTGTTAGATGTTTCATAAGTTCGTCAAACTTGTACAAAGCTCATTGAGACACTTATAAGCAATCATGCTGCATGAAACTTGGTTTAGAGTCCTAGAAACGCGTTGTTAGATGTTTCATAAGTTCGTCAAACTAGTACAAAGCTCATTGAGACACTTATAAGCAATCATGTTGTATGAAACTCGGTTTAGAGTCCTAGAAACGCGTTGTTAGATGTTTCATAAGTTCGTCAAACTAGTACAAAGCTCATTGAGACACTTATAAGCACTCATGTTGCATGAAACTTGGTTAGAGGTAAAGCTAGGCATATATAGGGCTTGAGATTCTCTATTAAACACTCTAAGGCTTCCTAGACCTTTTACAGGGATCTTACTACCATTAGCAATAATAACATTTCCTAGTGCCGGTTTAACATTGCTAATCGTGTTCTTATTACTAATCATGTGATGAGATGCTCTGAATCAATGATAATAGGCTTAATAGGTTTTTCAATGTTATGAGCACTAAGGGAGTAGAAAGAGTCAATACCAGAGCCCCTAAGGGCTTTAATGAGTGCATCTAGATCAGACTTCCTCACATATTCATCTGTGTAAGGTACCATAGCTGTGGATTCATCCTCCTTATCCTTGAGACTCATTGTGCTGGAGCTGCTTGGACCAGTTGCATCATCGTTGGAGAAGTTGGCCTTTGCATCTTTGAACTTGGCCGACTTGAGATGTGGATTCAGGATCCAGTATTTCTCCTTGGAGTGCCCCTTCTTCTTGCAGTGATCACACAACAGACTCCTCCTGTCTTCATAAGTCTTGGCGGTTGGCTTGTAGGCAACCTTATTGGCGGTGACCAGCTCCTTTTTGTTGCCAAAGAGTTCTATGGATCCTTGCTCTCTTTGCGAGTTGAGCACACACTTCTTCAAGATTGGGAAGTTTATCGATCTCAAAAGATGCTTGATAACATCCTTGTAGCTACCATTCAGCGTGAGCAACAAGCCAAAGACCTTGTCTTGCTCCCTCCTTTCATTGAGAACTTTTGGATCAATGGTACTTGGCCGCAACATTTCCAGCTCTGCCCACAAGCTCCTAAACCTTCCAAAATGCTTGGTGAATTCCATGTCTTCTTGATTAAGATCATTTATCGCCTTCTTCACCTCATAGACCTGCTAAGGTTGGATATGTTGCCATATACTGTTTGGAGAGTGTCCCACAAGTCTTTGGCACTCTCGCGGTATGAGTAAGCCTCAAGTATCGGCTGGATCAAGAGATCCTTGAATGATTCCGAGCACTTTCTGGTCTTCTTGAAACCATTTGCCTTCGGTGGTAAGAGAATCACCTTCGTGAGGGTAGTATCCGAGATGACTTCTTGTGATTTGAGAATGTGGCTCCAAAGACCACGACCACATAGAGCAATCTTTACCGTCCTTGCCCATAGGAGATAGTTAATCCCCTTTAGTGTCACTGGGCAAAGTATCTTCTTAGATTGCTCCTTATCTTCCATGTTGAAAGATTTTGATTTTGAACCGAGAAAAGGTTGTTCCTTTTAGAGATATCCAAGCCAAAACAGAATAAAGGCGGTGTCTTTTATAGTAGAGACAGAGTTTAGACAAGAAAAGCTTGGATCTTTAAGAGTATAAGCCGATTTAGAGAGACAAGTTTGTGTTTTTGAGAAGAAACCGAGGAAGGAAGAGATAAAGTTTAGAGCTTTACTTGTTCCCGGGTTTCAAAGACACAAAGCTAGAGTATTTAGGAGTAGATCTGGGAAAAACAGAGCTTTATGGCTCAAAAGATCAGATCTTGAAGGAATCGGCCTTTTTGGAGAGAAAGTTTGGTGATTTGGATGAGAATCAAACGTTTACAAGGATAAAGTTTGAATCTTTATGAAGAGAAACCCAAACCAGAGATAAAGTTTGAATCTTTATGAAAAAGGAGATTTAGAACAGAGAATAAGAAACGCGGAAACGAGATTTATGGTTCAAGAGCAATCATGCTCTGATACCATGTTAGAATTTGTAAGTGTAAACGGAGAATATTTGAGATTTGGAGAAGATTATGAATTGGTGTTCTTCATGTTCTTGAAGAACATGAAGAGAGATTAGAGAGAGAATATGTGATAAACATGTTTATTAATTTCATAAAGGTTAAATTTTATCACAGACACAAGGAGATTACATATATAGAAAATAAGCCCATTAAAAGAAATCCCCAACGGCTCTATTTTCAAACTGCTTCGACATATAGTTTTGTGACATAGTCGACTATATGAATCACCTACAACGTGATGCATATAGTTTTGTGACATAGTCGACTATATGAATCACCTATACTGTGATTGTCACTTCAATAGTCTTCACACTTATAAGCACTCATGTTGCATGAAACTTGGTTTAGAGTCCTAGAAACGCGTTGTTAGACGTTTCGTAAATTCGTAAAACTAGTACAAAGCACATTGAGACACTTATAAGCACTCATGTTGAATGAAACTTGGTTTAGAGTCCTAGAAACGCGTTGTTAGATGTTTCATAAGTTCGTAAAACTTGTACAAAGCTCATTGAGACACTTATAAGCACTCATGTTGAATGAAACTTGGTTTAGAGTCCTAGAAACGCGTTGTTAGATGTTTCATAAGTTCGTAAAACTTGTACAAAGCTCATTGAGACACTTATAAGCACTCATGTTGTATGAAACTTGTTTAGAGTCCTAGAAACGCCTTGTTAAATGTTAGAATTTGAGAGATTGGAGGAGATTAGTGAAAGAAGTTCTTGAGTTCTTAGCAAGAACACCAAGAACAAGAGAGAGAGAATAGAGAGAGAGTAATAAGATTCGGTTTCATTATGTATTCCAAGTGTTAATTTTATTACAAAGGGGAATAGCATGTTTAAATACAAGACTAAAAGAAGTAACAAAGGTATATGCCAAATCTGTCAACATCTTGCTCGGCTAACCGTGCCACACGTCGCCATCGCTCTTGTAGCCGCGCCATGTTAGAGCAACCCGTGACTTGTACGGCCGAGTGGACTCCACGCTCCTCAACGGCTCTATTTTGGCAATGACTACATAAGTTCGTAAAACTTGTACAAAGCTCATTGAGACACTTATAAGCACTCATGTTGAATGAAACTTGGTTTAGAGTCCTAGAAACGCGTTGTTAGATGTTTCATAAGTTCGTAAAACTTGTACAAAGCTCATTGAAACACTTATGATACACCCTTGATAAGGATCTCAACTCTGGTGGTGATGAGGTCCTCGAACCAATCCTAGAACAAAGTGATGTACCTAAGATAACAGAAGCTCCAATGACACGTTCCAAGGCTAGGATGCTTAGAGAAGGATTCAATACAGCAGTAGAGGCCCTCTTAAACACAATGGAGGTTGTAGATTTGCCCAGAAACAGTTCAGAGCTCACAAAATACCAAGACAGCTCAACCATATTCAATGGAATCCTTTTAGAGGAATTTGCTCGTTTCAGCACCAAAGAAACTCCTCTTCAAACAAACAAAGGTATGCCTATTTACTTGCACATCTCGAGCTAAAACCAGGTATTTTTAATTTATACAATTCGTGCAGGTAATTCAGAGTGTCCCAATGGTGTTTAGAGCTGCAAGAAACCAGAGTTCGAGCTCCATAATGTTGTATTAGGTTTTCCTTTTTTTTGTTAATGAAACTTGCCTTTTTCGGTCTTTAAACGCTTTGTAGTTTTCTTTTAAAATTCATGTTGTTTTGAGTCTTTTTATTTTCGTTTTCTTTTGACCTAAGAGTCAGGTTTAAGTTGAAGAACCATTATATAAGGTTCCCTTGCAGCCTTGTAACTTTTCACCTTTGATTATCAATAAAAACGACGTTTTCTTCTTCTTCAAGCGCAGTCTTGTAAGAACACTTTGCTTCTGTCTTTTTGTGTGGATTCACATAATATTCAGCAGCCTTGCAGTATCAGAGATCTCGCCATCATCTCTGTGGTGCCTTCAATCCCCCAGCAACTCCATCTTTTGATCCCACAAGAGAGAGCGTTAGAGCCAGCTTGTTTGTTCTCATCCTTCCACAGCTATAAGCCTCCCACCGAGTCTTATATCATCTGGTATCAGAGCTTTAAAACGCTCCTACATTAGGTTATATCATTCTATCATTTGATTTGTTTTGATTTCTTTCTGTTTCATATTTAAATTGTTCTTGTTTAGTTTTTTTAAGATAAAAGCCATAAAAATCACTTTTATTTACTTGTTAGGTTGTTTCTATTGCTGTTTCTGATTCTGTTTGCTTATAAAAACGAAAATCTCATAAAAAGTTGTTTGTTAGAAGTTCTAGTTGCATCTGTTTTGCTTGTTGCTTTCTTATCTCTTCTATTTTCTTTCATTAAACCCAAAAAAAAACTTATAAAAAACGTTTTGTTAGTTATTTGTTTGATTTCGTAAACTAAAACCATAAAAACTTATTCTGTTGTTTTACTTGATTCCTTAAACAGAAAACCCTTTTAAAAGTTGTTCTGATTCTGTTTAAAAGTTGTTTAAGTTTGCTTGCTTTGTTTTCTGTAGTATCTTTGATTTGTTTGTTAAGTTTTGTCAAGTAAAAGCGTAAAAAACCCACCAAATAGTCGACATGGGAGAAGAAGCAGCCAATCCACAAGTTGCGCTAATGCAGATGCTGAATGAAATCAAAGAGGAGATGAGAAACTTGAGAAAAGAGTTTGGTGGCCGCATTGGACGTCTTGAACAACTAAGAGAACCACCAAGAATTGCTGCTCGTAGAGGAGCTCCAATTCAACAAGAAGACCTTGATAGTGAAGAAGACATCCCAAATCTAGAAGAAGATCCACGAGAACCTCTCTTACGACGAGAACAGCGTAGACAAGACCCTCTAAGGAGAACCCAAGCACGAGAGATAGAACCACGTGGAAGAAATTATGATATTAAACTAGTTCCTCCTACTTTTGCAGGAAAATCAAATCCAGAGGTTTACATGGATTGGGAGAGACGTCTTGAGCATATATTTGAGTGCTATGGCTATGGAGAGCGTAAGAAGGTAGCAGTTGCAGCTGCACAACTCACAGATAATGCACTCGCATGGTGGGACAGAAACGTAGCAGAGAGAAGGAGGCAGCGTTTTGGACTCGTAGCAACATGGAGTGACATGAAGTACCTCTTAAGAGTAAGGTATGTGCCGGAACATTATCATCGAGACTTACAAAAACGTTTTCGTAAGTTATCGCAGGGAAACAGGACCGTCGATGTGTACTTTGAAGAGTTTGAAAAGTTAATGAACTCATTGGAGTTAGAAGAGTCTGAGGAAGCCTTGATGGCTCAATTTATAGACGGATTGCAAGAGCGCATTGCTAGAAAGGTGGAGAGAGCTCCATACAATGGATTACACGAGCTATTGCACCTTGCTGTTCAAGTGGAGCAACAAATCAAGCGCAAGACATCCTTATCAAACCGTAGCAGAGCATCACAACCATGGGCATCAAGTAGCTCCAAGCCACTTGACAAGGGAAAAGCTGTGGAGATTGATTCTCGGTTCAAAGCCAAGACAACCGAGGCTCCTAAGTTCAACCGACCAGAGGAAGGTAAGTTCCCTAATAACACTAATAGAACTCGTGATATAACTTGTTTTAAGTGTCAAGGCAGGGGACATATGGCTAAGGAATGCCCAAATCAGAGAGTGATGATCATCACCACAAATGGTGATTATGAATCTCAAGATGAACATTACGATGAGCCTAACGAGGAAGAGGTTGAGATTGACTACCCTGATACTGGTGAACTACTTGTAACTAGAAGAGTGTTAAGTGTTCTCATCAACCCCGAAGAGAAAGTACAAAGGGAAAACATCTTTCATACAAGATGTACCATTAAGAACAAGGTATGTAATTTAATAATCGATGGTGGTTCTTGTACTAACGTGGCTAGCAAGTATATGGTGGACAAGTTAGGTCTTGAGAAGTTTAAGCACCCCAGACCATACAAGTTGCGATGGCTCAATGATCAAACCGAGCTAAGAATCACCGAGCAAGTGTATGTTCCTTTTAGTGTGGGTAAGTACCAGGACCAAGTAGTGTGGGATGTTGTGCCAATGCAAGCTGGTCATATCTTACTTGGTAGACCATGGCAATTTGATAGAGCAACAACCCATAATGGTAGGACAAACTACTATTCATTCACATTCAAAGACCGCAAGCATAACTTAGCACCTCTTAGTCCATCTGAAGTGCATGAACTACAAGCACGAAAGACTAAGGAGGCTGAGGTAAGTATTTCTAGTCTCTACATTTCCTCTAGTACAATTTTGAAAACCATGAGTGCCAAGAGCACCATGCTACTAATGTTGTTTAAAGAGTGTCTAAGTTCAGGTTTAGGTGAACTAGAACTTCCAGCTGAAGTTCATGCCGTCTTAGATATGTTCAAGGACGTTTTCCCAGAGGAGATACCACCTGGATTACCTCCAATCCGAGGGATAGAGCACCAAATCGATCTTGTTCCAGGCTCAACTTTACCCAACAAACCAGCATACCGAATGAACCCGGAGGAGACTAAGCAACTTGAGAAGCAAGTGCGTGATTTGATGGAGAAGGGATACATTCGAGAGAGTCTAAGCCCTTGTGTTGTACCGGTTATGTTAGTTCCAAAGAAGGATGGCACATGGAGAATGTGTGTAGATTGTCGAGCTATTAACAACATCACCATAAAGTACAGACATCCAATCCCACGCCTAGATGACATGCTGGATAAGTTAAGTGGCTCCACCATCTTCTCAAAGGTAGATTTGAATAGTGGATACCACCAAGTCAGAATGCGAGAAGGAGACGAATGGAAGACTGCATTCAAAACCAAGCAAGGTTTGTACGAGTGGTTGGTTATGCCCTTTGGCTTAACTAATGCACCAAGTACATTTATGCGCCTTATGAACCAGGTTCTACGTGCTTATATAAGTAAATTTGTAGTTGTTTATTTTGATGACATACTTATTTACAGCAAGAACTTATCGATCATCTCAAACATCTCGAACTAGTGCTCAAATCACTTCGAAAGGAAGGCCTATATGCTAACCTAAAG
Organism: Cochlearia excelsa; assembly: GCA_963556525.1. Classification (NCBI taxonomy): domain Eukaryota; kingdom Viridiplantae; phylum Streptophyta; class Magnoliopsida; order Brassicales; family Brassicaceae; genus Cochlearia; species Cochlearia excelsa. The sequence continues at coordinate 26,673,062 of OY748327.1, read as the reverse complement.
AAGTGCACATTTTGTACTAACAAGCTTGTTTTCTTAGGCTTTGTAGTAAGTGAACAGGGGTTGCAAGTTGACGAGGAGAAGATCAAGGCGATTCGTGAATGGCCAACTCCTACTACAATCGGTCATGTGAGGAGTTTCCACGGACTAGCAAGCTTCTATAGGAGGTTTGTAAGGGACTTTAGCACGGTAGCAGCTCCACTCACTGCCGTGATCAAGAAGAATGCACCATTCTCTTGGGGCTCATCACAAGATGCAGCATTCAACACGCTTAAAGAGTTACTTACACAAGCACCCGTCTTAGCCCTACCTGATTTTGAAGAAATGTTTGAAGTAGAGTGTGATGCATCCGGGTTGGGAATAGGAGCTGTATTGCACCAAAGAAAGAAACCGGTGGATTTCTTTAGTGAGAAACTAAGTGGAGCAACACTCAATTATCCAACCTACGATAAGGAGCTATATGCTTTGGTTAGAGCTTTAGAAACATGGCAACATTACTTGTTGTCTAAAGAGTTCATCATTCACACCGACCATGAAACTCTAAAGCATTTGCGGGGCCAGACTTCACTCAAGAGAAGACATGCCAAGTGGTTAGAGTTCATCGAGACCTTTCCGTATGTAATCAAGTACAAGAAAGGGAAAGAGAATGTGGTGGCAGATGCGTTGTCAAGAAGACAAGCCTTGATCTCTACCATGGAAGCAAAAGTTTTGGGTTTTGAGCACACCAAGACACTTTATGAGCAGGATCCAGACTTCAAAGAAGCTTATACACAATGTGGAAAAGGAGCTTCCGGTTCGTTTTACTTACATGACGGATTTTTTTTTTCGAGAAAAGAGATTGTGCATCCCTCAAGGCTCCATGAGAGAACTACTACTAAGAGAAGCACATGGTGGAGGTCTTATGGGACATTTTGGAGTGGACAAAACCTTGGCCATAGTGACTGATCACTTCTATTGGCCACACTTAAAGAGAGACGTGGAGAAACATTGTTCTCGCTGTGTCATTTGCCATAAGGCAAAGTCCAGGTTACATCCTCATTGTCTATATCTTCCTTTACCTATTCCTAATGCACCATGGGTGGATATTTCTATGGATTTTGTCCTAGGGTTGCCTAATATAAGACACAAGGATTATGTTTTTGTCGTGGTGGATCGATTCTCGAAGATGGCACATTTCATACCTTGTGATAAGACTAATGACGCCACACAAATTGCTGATCTATTCTTCAAAGAGGTGGTACGTTTACATGGTATTCCTAGAACTATTGTTTTTGACCGTGATACTAAGTTTCTAGGGCATTTTTGGAGAACCTTATGGAGAAAGCTTGGTACAAAGCTATTGTTTTCTACAACTTGTCATCCACAAACCGATGGACAAACCGAAGTGGTAAACCGTACCTTATCTTTTTTACTTCGTGTTACTCTTGGTAGAAATCTGAAAACATGGTTAGATTGTTTGCCTTTCGTTGAATTTGCTTATAATCATGCTACTCACTCAGCTACTAAGATGTCTCCTTTTGAAGTTGTGTATGGATTTAATCCGCTAACGCCTTTAGATCTTTCACCGATTCCCCAAGTCGGGCAAGTGAATCTAGATGGACTTAAGAAAGGAGAATTCGTGAAGAAACTACATCAGAAAGTTCGAGAGAACATTGAGAAGAAAACTGAGGAGTTACAAGAGACGAGCTGACAAAGGACGCAAGAAGCTAGTTTTTGAGCACGGCGAGTGGGTGTGGTTACACATGAGGCCAGAGAGGTTCCCAATCCAGAGAGGTTCCCAAACCAGAGAAGTTCAAAGCTCTCACCGAGGGGCGATGGTCCATTCAAAGTGCTAGAGAAGATCAACGACAATGCATACTGTTTGGAACTTCCAGGTGAGTTCAAGATTTCACATAGCTTCAATGTTGCTGATTTATCTCCTTCTGATGCAGCTGATCCAGTTTTGAGGACAAAACCTTTAGAAGAGGGAGGGAATGATGAGGTCCTCGAACCAATCCTAGAACAAAGTAATGTACCTAAGATAACAGAAGATCCAATGACACGTTCCAAGGCTAGGAGGCTTAGAGAAGGATTCAATACAGCAGTAGAGGCCCTCTTAAACACAATGGAGGTTGTAGATTTGCCCAGAAACAGTTCAGAGCTCACAAAATACCAAGACAGCTCAACCATATTCAATGGAATCCTTTTAGAGGAATTTGCTCGTTTCAGCACCAAAGAAACTCCTCTTCAAACAAACAAATGTATGCCTATTTACTTGACAGATAATGGAGCTAACAACATCAAGAATTATCCAAAGAACACTTTAGAGCTGGAAGTTATCACCCAAAGAAGCAATTCAGCCTCTAGTGAGCAAATGGAGCAAGGAGACGATGGTGAAGATAAAAACGTGGAACTGCTTGAAGATCTCACTCATTTGAACCTCAAAGGACTTCAGGAAGAAGAATTCATCAAGGAACTCAAGTGGAACAAACAAGAATTAGCCAGAACCAGTTCATCTTCAATACCGCACATCTCGAGCTAAAACCAGGTATTTTTAATTTATACAATTCGTGCAGGTAATTCAGAGTGTCCCAATGGTGTTTAGAGCTGCAAGAAACCAGAGTTCGAGCTCCATAATGTTGTATTAGGTTTTCCTTTTTTTTGTTAATGAAACTTGCCTTTTTCGGTCTTTAAACGCTTTGTAGTTTTCTTTTAAAAGTCCTGTTGTTTTGAGTCTTTTTATTTTCGTTTTCTTTTGACCTAAGAGGCAGGTTTAAGCTGAAGAACCATTATATAAGGTTCCCTTGCAGCCTTGTAACTTTTCACCTTTGATTATCAATAAAAACGACGTTTTCTTCTTCTTCAAGCGCAGTCTTGTAAGAACACTTTGCTTCTGTCTTTTTGTGTGGATTCACATAAGATTCAGCAGCCTTGCAGTATCAGAGATTTCGCCATCATCTCTGTGGTGCCTTCAATCCCCCAGCAACTCCATCTCTTGATCCCACAAGAGAGAGCGTTAGAGCCAGCTTGTTAGATCCCACATCATCATCATTCACCCATTGAATCAACAAGAGAGAGCGTGAAAGCCAGCTTGTTTGTTCTCATCCTTCCACAGCTATAAGCCTCCCACCGAGTCTTATATCAGGTGGCAAAGGAAGAGAGCCTCTCTTGGCGGATTGATGGTTGCGAGTGATGAGAGTGGCGGATGCTCCTTGTAACTAGATGATGATGACGTATTGGTGGATGAACTTGAGGGATGCGGCGGATATGAACCAAACAGAGGAGTGGCGGATGGTGGAAACTTGAAGGAAAGAGTGGCTGCGGATGAAATCAGAACCGGATGGTATGGTGGTGATTGAGATGCGAAATGGAAGGTGGTCTTCTCAAGCTATCGATGGAATGATTGCTTGATGTTTGTAGAAGCTTTTGAAAGAGGATCTCTCTTGTAAAAGCCTCGGATTCAACTCTATCGCAGAGCAGAGATGAGTCTAAACAAATAGGTTTTTCGATATTGCTTGACTAAAACATAAAGGAAGAGGCGGCCAAGACTTATAAAGGAGAAAGGCACATGTCGCCATCTTCCCTAGGTCTCAACATCGCCGAAAAAGGAAAGTACTCAAAGACAAGAAACAACGCGATGTTTAAATGACAGAAAAACAACATGTAGTCTAAGGATAAAAACAACAAGTATTTTAAGTGCCTTGCTTAATACACTCTTCAAGCTAATGTCACTAAGTAACCGACGTAGCGCTCTTCTTGGCCTCGTTAAAACCCTTGCATAGTAAACCCGGTGGGACAAACCTACGCAAAGGGAAAGAGTACCAAGTCGAAACACTTAGTTACCTAGTTACATTAGCTTGGTCTTCTTCTAGACCTTGGTCAAGATGTTGAAGAAGCTCCTAGCTGCTCCTCCAAGCTCCTCCACGATCAATGCCTGATCGTCTTGGGCTAGCTTCTTGGCCATTGCTCGGGTAATCACTCCATCAGGTTCATCGGGTTCATCAAGTTCCTCGGGCTCGATCATATCATCCCCTCCCTCTTGAAAAGGATTTGTCCTCAAATCTGAATCTGCAAAATAGGGAGACAAGTCAATAACATTGTAGGAATCGGATATCGAATACTTACCTTGGAGATCGATCTTGTAGGCATTGTTATTGATCTGCTTAGTAACTTTGAATGGTCCGTCGAATCGCGGCATGAGCTTGGACTTCCTCTCAGCTGGAAACCTCTCCTTCCTCAAGTTGATCCACACCATGTCGCCTTCCTCAAATAGTATCTCCTTGCGGCCCCTGTTTGCATGCTTGCGGTATTGCTCCGTCTTAATACGACCCTAAGCATAAGGATCTCGTCCCTGAATGATTCTCCAAAGATTGTGATGATGGTAACACGAAGTGGATTGAATTGATACTTCTAAGAGGTGCGGAAAGACTCTTAGACTACCGAAGATTGCTTGTAGACGCATAAACGAATTCTGACCAAGAACAAGACAAACAATGATCAAACAAGATTCAAGAGAGAGTTCTTAGGTTTTAGAAAAGTGTTTGATGATCTTATTGATAGATTTTCGTCCATATTATAAAGAGAAGGAGGTTGTACATGCACAACTCCTTGGAAAAAGAGAAACTAATAAAAACAGAAACTGTCTTGGAAATATAATCCAAGACCAAGGTTTAAATTCAAAAACTAAGATAGAAATGGGCCTAAACTTCACCAAGAGGCAAATGTATAAGTGTTGTGGACAAGCCTCATTAAAAACCTTGTTTGGAAAACCCAATGGGACAAAACCAAACCAAGGAAAAGAGCGCGGTCACAACACCTCTCTTGATGAATGTCTAGGTAGCTTGTATCACAACCAATGTGGTTGGATTAGCATACACTAGACTGCCCTGGATAGTGTAGAGAAGTTGGTGTAGTGCTTGATGAAATATGGCTTGTCTTGATCTAGTCATTGGACCAATTGATACGCTCAAGTCTTTGTTCCTTGTTTCCTCACGTTCTAGCTGCTCCATGGTTCTTTCTTCAGCTTCATCTTCCTTTGGTTCAAGCTCCTCCATGTATTTAGTTCCATTTCTGGCCAAGATCATATCATTATGAAACATCTAACAACGCGGTTTCTAAGACTCTAAACCAAGTTTCATGCAACATGAGTGCTTATAAGTGTCTCAATGAGCTTTGTACTAGTTTGACGAACTTATGAAACATTTAACAACGCGTTTCTAGGACTCTAAACCAAATTTCATGTAACATGAATGCTTATAAGTGTTTCAATTAGCTTTGTACTATTTTGAATGAAACTTTTAACAAGGCGTTTCTAGGACTCTAAACCAAGTTTCATACAACATGAGTGCTTATAAGTGTCTCAATGAACTTTGTACAAGTTTTACGAACTTATGAATCATCTAACAACGCATTTCTAGGACTCTAAACCAAGTTTCATTCAACATGAGTGCTTATAAGTGACTCAATGAGCTTTGTACTAGTTTTACGAACTTAAGAAACGTCTAACAACGCGTTTCTAGGACTCTAAACCAAGTTTCATTCAACATGAGTGATTATAAGTGTCTCAATGAGCTTTGTACTAGTTTGACGAACTTATGAAACATCTAACAACGCGTTTCTAGGACTCTAAACCAAGTTTCATGCAACATGAGTGCTTATATGTGTCTCAATGAGATTTGTACTAGTTTGACGAACTTATGAAACATCTAACAACGCGGTTTCACGTCTTCTTCTCTATGTTTTCCTTCGCCTTCTCGTGCATCTTCTTAACCTGTTCAGCCTTCTTTATCCCATCAAAACTAGACACTTCACTCAAAGGTATTGCAATTAGATCAAGTGGAGACATATGATTAAAACCATAAACCAATTCAAAAGGAGAGAAAAGGGTAGTAGAGTGCTTAGCGTGATTGTAAGCAAACTCAACATGAGGTAGACAATCCTCCCATGACTTGAGATTGCTTCTTACCAGGGTCCTGAGAAGAGTGGATAAGGACCTGTTGACTACCTCGGTTTGGCCGTCGGTCTGTGGATGGCAAGTGGTAGAGAATGATAGCTTGGTTCCTAGTTTAGCCCACAAGGTACGCCAAAAATGACTAAGGAACTTGGTGTCACGATCAGAAACAATAACTCGAGGCATCCCGTGCAACCTAACCACTTCCCTGAAAAACAAGTTAGCTACACTTACCGCATCATCGGTCTTGTGGCAAGCTATGAAGTGGGCCATCTTGCTAAACCTGTCCACAACAACAAATATAGAATCTCTACCATTCCTGGTTCGAGGTAAGCCAATCACAAAGTCCATAGAAATATATGTCCAAGGATGAGAAGGTATAGGTAAAGGAGTGTACAAACCGTGGGGTTGAACTTACTCTTTGCATGTTTGCATGTGATGCATCTCAGACAGACTCTCTCAACGTCCCTTCTCATCTGCAGCCAGTAGAAGTAGGCTTGGAGTTTAGCAAGTGTCTTGGCCTGGCCAAAGTGTCCAACTAGGCCTCCTCCATGGGCTTCTCTAACCAATAGCTCTCTCATCGAACCGCCTGGTATACATAGCCTATTGTTGAAGAACAAATAGCCATCCTGTCTAAAGAAATTCTCAAAGGAAAACTTAGCACACTTCGCATAATGCTCACGAAACTCAGAATCAGCCTCATACAATGTCTTAATCAATTCAAATCCGATAAGTCTAGAAGTTAATTCAGAGATTAGAGTGTACCTCCTGGACAATGCGTCGACTACGACATTGTCCTTACCTTTCTTATACTTGATCACATAGGGGAATGTCTCGATGAACTCTATCCAGCGACCATGTCTCTTGTTCAGCTTCTGTTGGCCTTTGAGATGCTTGAGGGACTCATGATCGGTATGGATGACAAACTCCTTTGGCCAAAGGTAGTGTTGCCAAGTCTGCAAGGCTCTCACCAACGCGTAAAGCTCCTTGTCGTATGTATGATAGTTCAGCGTGGCTCCCCCTAGCTTCTCGCTGAAGTATGCTATAGGCTTCCTATCCTGCATCAAAACAGCCCCAATATCTACACCTGAAGCATCACATTCAATCTAAAAAGTCTTAAGGAAATCAGGCAACATAAGTAAAGGAGAATTGATAAGCTTCTCTTTAAGGCTTTCGAAAGCCTTGTCTTGTGCTTCTCCCCACTTGAATCCCACATCCTTCTTGATCACTTCAGTCAATGGTGCAGCAATGGTGCTAAAGTCCCTGACAAAGCGCCTATAGAAACCTGCGAGACCATGAAAGCTCCTGACTTCTCCAATGGTTGTCGGCTTCGGCCAATGTCTGATAGCCTTGATCTTCTCTTCATCGACCTGTACTCCATCTGCACTCACAACAAAGCCTAAGAAAACAACCTGATTAGTACAAAAGGTGCATTTATCAATGTTAGCAAACAGGTTCTCCCTCCTTGGAACTTCAAGAACGGCTCGGACATGGTCAATGTGCTCGGCTAAGCTCCTGCTGAAGATCAGGATATCATCAAAGTATACCACCACGAACACACCTATAAAAGATCTCAAAACATGGTTCATTAGTCTCATAAAAGTATTAGGTGCATTAGTAAGACCAAAAGGCATAACAAGCCACTCATAGAGGCCTTGCTTAGTCTTGGAAGCTGTCTTCCACTCGTCACCCTCCTTCATCCTAATCTGGTGGTAACCACTCTTAAGATCAATCTTAGAGAAAATGTTAGAACCACACAATTCATCAAGCATATCATCAAGTCTAGGAATAGGGTGGCGATACTTCACCGTGATGTTGTTGATGGCTCGACAATCAACACACATTCTCCATGAACCGTCTTTCTTTGGCACGAGGAGAATAGGTACGGCACACGGGCTCATGCTCTCGCGGATATGTCCCTTGCTCATCAGCTCCTCAACCTGCTTCTGAAGCTCCTTGGTCTCTACCGGATTGGTCTTGTAGGCTGGTCGGTTTGGAAGTGCTGAACCTGGTACTAGATCAATCTGGTGCTCAATGCCTCGAATATGTGGGAGTCCTGGGGGTATCTCCTGAGGAAAAACATCACTAAAATCATGCAATAGCTTAGACATATCACTAGGAAGATCATGTGTGGGGTTAGTGCTAACAAGACTCTCCTTATACACAAACAATAAGATAGAAGAATCTGAAGTTAAGAGTTGAGAAACTTCTCTTTTGGTCATGTATAGGCTGGTGGATGGAGCTGGCGCCTTCTCTTTCTCTTCTTTGAGCTTGAGATGGAGTTGATCCTGATAAACTTCACTCGGTGTGAGAGGAACAAGAGTAATCTTTCGGTCGTTGAAGTCAAAGGAGTGCTTGTTGGTGTAGCCATCGTGCATAACTCTCCGATCTGATTGCCAAGGTCTACCAAGAAGCACATGACTCGATCCCATTGGTATCACATCACATAGAACCTCATCCTCATACTTACCAATGGCGAGAGTAAACCGGACCTGATGTGTCACCGTGAGAGCTCCACTCTCATTAAGCCATTGTAGCTTATATGGCCGAGGGTGAGAGATAGTCTCTAAGCTTAACTTCTTCACCATGAGCTCACTAGCAGCATTGGTACAACTACCACCATCTATAATCAAGCTGCATACCTTGGCTTTGACGAGGCATCGAGTGTGGAAGAGATGGACTCGATGCACAAGCTCCGCGGGTTGGTTCTGAACACTCAAAGCCCTCCGAGCTACTAACATGTCTCCAACAGCGGCTGTCTCTTCTTCTTCCTCTTCTTCTTGCTCAGAATCAGAGTCTTGAGGTACCACTTCACCATTATCAAGTAACATGAATACCTTCTTGTTGGGACAGTCTCTCGCGTGATGACCCATACCCAGACACCTGTAACACCTGACATTGCTCGAGGAGGTGTTACTTCGGCTCTTGGGATCATACTTAGTTTCTTCTTTACCCGCAGAAGTTGGCTTGGTATCTTTGGGGAATGGTGGCCGCGTGGGTGTGAAGTCCTTTGGCTTGCTCGGTGTAGAGAAACTAGGCTTGGTGTACCGTCTCTTGTTCTGACTCTCCACTAGCTCAGCCTTGTGCACAAGCTCGTCAAGATTCACATAAGTCTGAAGCTCTACTTTATCCTGGATGTCTCGGCTAAGTCCACCAACAAACCGAGCCATCATGACCTCATTACCCTCTTCTAGGCCAGCCCTAATCAAGAGTGTTTCCATCTCCTGGAAGTAGTCACGTACCGAGCTCGATCCCTGGGTAAGCTTTCGGAGCTTGTTGAGAACCTCTCGGTGATAGTGGCTAGGGACAAACCGCTTCCTCATGTGTGTGATGAGCTGAGGCCAAGTGTGGATAGGCGGCTCATTGTGGTGGTCCCTAGTGGTGCATAGCTTATCCCACCAAAGCAAAGCGTAGGCACTGAACTCTGAAATGGCTATCTTCACCTTGTTGGATGCATAAGTGTCATGGCATAGAATGCTAGACTCCATTTTCCGTTCCCAATCCAAATAGGCTTCCGGATCGTTCTTGCCTTGGAAGGGAGGAAACTTAGCTTTGATATGCCTCAGCTATTGCCTTTCAGGATCTCTCTGGTCATCCCTACCGCGTCTCTTGGGTCTATGGCTTCGTCTACTACGATCCGAGTGGTGATAGTACTCATCATCTGAAACCTCATAGACACGGTGTCCTGCATTGGGCCCAGCTCGGCGTGGAGGATCAGCATGTCCTCGGTGCCTAGGAGCATACTGCTCGTGCTCATCGGGCTCTCTGTACACTCTTCGTCTGGGTAACGGGTCTTCTTCATCCGCGTCAAGGTTGAGGTAGTCTCGGCCAGCTGGATTCTTCCGGGTACCGGTAGGAAAGAAGTTGTGGATGGCTCTGAATTTGGACGTACCGGCGACACCCTTTCCCTTGGTAATCCGGATAGCTTCTGAGGGAGTAGGGGTAGGTTCACTTTCAGATTCGGACGACACAACCGCGGTCTTCTTGGACTGTTGTTCGCGTTCCAAGGTAAGGTGTTGAGAAATCTGCTGAGGGAGAAGCTGTTGAAGAGTGGCGGTAATCTGATCCGCGATGAGGTTCTGTAGATCATCCGTGGCTTCCGTGGGAAGTGCCATGTACCTGGTACACAAACAAGTAACTCAAAGTAAGTAGTTCTAAGAATAAGGACAAGGAGGTAACTCACAACGCGAAACAGTTTAAGTCAGGTTGTATCAAGTTTTTATGGCGTGATGTTCAAGTATGAGGCTTTTTAAATTAAGTTTCACGTGCAACACAAGTAACTCGATGGCACAAACTCACAATGGAGTCCAGTTCTAATCAGTTTGCATGTATACAAAAAAAGGAAATCGAAAACCCCTTTCACAATCAAAAGCTTAGAAAAAGGAAATCCGCTTAGGGTTCTTATCTCTTAACTTGTGCAGCCGCAATGTTCAACAATCAAAAGAACTCAAGCAACGATTTCAAACAATGTAATGGACAATCAAGAGTTATCTATCAACCTAATCAATAGCTTTAAACAATCAACAATCAATCTTAATCATTCAAGAACAACTCGACAGAACTTAGAACACAAAGCCACATATATCAACGATTATAATCAAGAACTTTCGGTTCTAATGGGTTTTCAAGCAAGTAAGTCGGACTAAAAGATGTAAGGATAGAGATAACTCAGCCTTTGGTACAGAGTTTGGCTCTGATACCACGTGATACATCCTTGATAAGGATCTCAACTCTGGTGGCAAAGGAAGAGAGTCTCTCTTGGCGGATTGATGGCTGCGAGTGATGAGAGTGGCGGATGCTCCTTGTAACTAGATGATGATGACGTATTGGTGGATGAACTTGAGGGACGCGGCGGATATGAACCAAACAGAGGAGTGGCGGATGGTGGAAACTTGAAGGAAAGAGTGGTTGCGGATGAAATCAGAACCGGATGGTATGGTGGTGATTGAGATGCGATATGGAAGGTGGTCTTCTCAAGCTATCGATGGAATGATTGCTTGATGTTTGTAGAAGCTTTTGAAAGAGGATCTCTCTTGTAAAAGCCTCGGATTCAACTCTCTTGAATCGATTTTGATAAGCTCTATCGCAGAGCAGAGATGAGTCTAAACAAAGAGGTTTTTCGATATTGCTTGACTAAAACATAAAGGAAGAGGCGGCCAAGACTTATAAAGGAGAAAGGCACATGTCGCCATCTTCCCTAGGTCTCAACATCGCCTAAAAAGGAAAGTACTCAAAGACAAGAAACAACGCGATGTTTAAATGACAGAAAAACAACATGTAATCTAAGGATAAAAACAACAAGTATTTTAAGTGCCTTGCTTAATACACTCTTCAAGCTAATGTCATTGAGTAACCGACGTAGCGCTCTTCTTGGCCTCGTTAAAACCCTTGCATAGTAAACCCGGTGGGAAAAACCTACGCAAAAGGAAAGAGTACCAAGTCGAAACACTTAGTTACCTAGTTACATTAGCTTGGTCTTCTTCTAGACCTTGGTCAAGATGTTGAAGAAGCTCCTAGCTGCTCCTCCAAGCTCCTCCACGATCAATGCCTGAACGTCTTGGGCTAGCTTCTTGGCCATTGCGCGGGTAATCACTCCATCAGGTTCATCGGGTTCATCAAGTTCCTCGAGCTCGATCATATCAACTTATAAGCACTCATGTTGAATGAAACTTGGTTTAGAGTCCTAGAAACGCATTGTTAAAAGTTTCATAAGTTCGTCAAAATAGTACAAAGCTAATTGAGACACTTATAAGCACTCATGTTGCATGAAACTTGGTTTAGAATCCTAGAAACGCGTTGTTAGACGTTTCATAAATTCGTAAAACTAGTACAAAGCTCATAGAGACACTTATAAGCACTTATATTGAATGAAACTTGCTTTAGAGTTCTAATAACGCGTTGCTAGATGTTTCATAAGTTCGTAAAACTTGTACAAAGCTCATTGAGACACTTATAAGCACTCATGTTGTATGAAACTTGGTATAGAGTCCTAGAAACGCATTGTTAAATGTTTCATAAGTTCGTCAAACTAGTACAAAGCTCATTGAGACACTTATAAGCACTCATGTTGCATGAAACTTGGTTAAGAGTCCTAGAAACGCGTTGTTAGATGTTTCATAAGTTCGTCAACTAGTAAAAACCTCATTGAGACACTTATAAGCGCTCATGTTGAATGAAACTTGGTTTAGAGTCCTAGAAACGCGTTGTTAGAAGTTTCATAAGTTCGTCAAACTAGTACAAAGCTCATTGAGACACTTATAAGCACTCATGTTGGATGAAACTTGGTTTAGAGTCCTAGAAACACGTTGTTAGTTGTTTGATAAGTTCGTCAAACTTGAACAAAGCCCATTGAGACACTTATGAGCACTCATGTTGTATGAAACTTGTTTTAGAGTCCTAGAAACCGCGTTGTTAGATGTTTCATAAGTTCGTCAAACTAGTACAAAGCTCATTGAGACACTTATAAGCACTCATGTTGCATGAAACTTGGTTTAGAGTCCTAGAAACGCGTTGTTAGACGTTTCATAAGTTCGTCAAACTTGTACAAAGCTCATTGAGACACTTATAAGCACTCATGTTGCATGAAACTTGGTTTAGAGTCCTAGAAACGCGTTGTTAGACGTTTCATAAGTTCGTAAAATTAGTACAAAGCTCGTTGAGACACTTATAAGCACTCATGTTGAATGAAACTAGGTTTAGAGTCCTAGAAACGTGTTGTTAGATGTTTCATAAGTTCGTCAAACTAGTAAAAAGCTCATTGAGACACTTATAAGCAGTCATGTTGCATGAAACTTGGTTTAGAGTCCTAGAAACGCATTGTTAGATGTTTCATAAGTTCGTCAAACTAGTATAAATCTCATTGAGACACTTATAAGCACTCATGTTGCATGAAACTTGGTTTAGAGTCTTAGAAACCGCGTTGTTAGATGTTTCATAAGTTCTTCAAACTAGTACAAAGCTCATTGAGACACTTATAAGCACTCATGTTGCATGAAACTTGGTTTAGAGTCCTAGAAACGCGTTGTTAGATGTTTCATAAGTTCGTAAAACTTGTACAAAGCTCATCGAGACACTTATAAGTACTCATGTTGCATGAAACTTGGTTTAGAGTCCTAGAAACCGCGTTGTTAGATGTTTCATAAGTTCGTCAAACTAGTACAAAGCTCATTGACTTATAAGTACTCATGTTGCATGAAACTTGGTTTAGAGTCCTAGAAACGCGTTGTTAGATGTTTCATAAGTTAGTCAAACTAGTACAAAGCTCATTGAGACACTTATAAGGACTCATGTTGCATGAAACTTCGTTAGAGTCTTAGAAACCGCGTTGTTAGATGTTTCATAAGTTCGTCAAACTAGTACAAAGCTCATTGAGACACATATAAGCACTCATGTTGCATGATACTTGGTTTAGAGTCCTAGAAACGCGTTGTTAGATGTTTCATAAGTTCGTAAAACTAGTACAAAGCTCATTGAGACACTTATAAGCACTCATGTTGAATGAAACTTGGTTTAGAGTCCTAGAAACGCGTTGTTAGATGTTTCATAAGTTCGTCAAACTTGTGCAAAGCTCATTGAGACACTTATAAGCACTCATGTTGCATGAAACTTGGTTTAGAGTCCTAGAAACGCGTTGTTAGATGTTTCATAAGTTCGTAAAACTAGTACAAAGCTCATTGAGACACTTATAAGCACTCATGTTGAATGAAACTTGGTTTAGAGTCCTAGAAATGCGTTGTTAGATGTTTCATAAGTTCGTCAAACTTGTAAAAAGCTCATTGAGACACTTATAAGCACTCATGTTGCATGAAACTTGGTTTAGAGTCCTAGAAACGCATTGTTAGATGTTTCATAAGTTCGTCAAACTAGTACAAAGCTCATTGAGACACTTATAAGCAATCATGTTGTATGAAACTTGGTTTAGAGTCCTAGAAACGCGTTGTTAGATGTTTCATAAGTTCGTAAAACTTGTACAAAGCTCATTGAGACACTTATAAGCCCTCATGTTGAATGAAACTTTGTTTAGAGTCCTAGAAACGCGTTGTTAGATGTTTCATAAGTTCGTCAAACTAGTAAAAAGCTCATTGAGACACTTATAAGCACTCATGTTGCATGAAACTTGGTTTAGAGTCCTAGAAACGCGTTGTTAGATGTTTCATAAGTTCGTCAAACTAGTACAAATCTTATTGAGACACTTATAAGCACTCATGTTGCATGAAACTTGGTTTAGAGTCCTAGAAACCGCGTTGTTAGATGTTTCATAAGTTCTTCAAACTAGTACAAAGCTCATTGAGACACTTATAAGCACTCATGTTTCATGAAACTTGGTTTAGAGTCCTAGAAACGAGTTGTTAGATGTTTCATAAGTTCGTAAAACTTGTACAAAGCTCATTGAGACACTTATAAGTACTCATGTTGCATGAAACTTGGTTTAGAGTCCTAGAAACCGCGTTGTTAGAGGTTTCATAAGTTCGTCAAACTAGTACAAAGCTCTTTGACTTATAAGTACTCATGTTGCATGAAACTTGGTTTAGAATCCAAGAAACGAGTTGTTAGATGTTTCATAAGTTCGTCAAACTAGTACAAAGCTCATTGAGACACTTATAAGCACTCATGATTCATGAAACTTCGTTAGAGTCTTAGAAACCGCGTTGATAGATGTTTCATAAGTTCGTCAAACTAGTACAAAGCTCATTGAGACACATATAAGCACACATGTTGCATGAAACTTGGTTTAGAGTCCTATAAACGCGTTGTTAGATGTTTCATAAGTTCGTCTAACTAGTACAAAGTGTTGGTTTTTGAGAGTATAATCGTGGGAGATTAGGAGTATGGAAGATTAGAAGCAAAGCAATAGCTTGGTTCTTGAGAGATTAGAGAGGATTAGAAGAGATTAAGAGGGTAATGTGAGATTTGGTTCTTGATGTTTCCTCAAGAACACCAAGAACAAGAGAGAGAATAGAGAGACTAGATTTTACATTTCATAAGTGTGTTAGCCTTTTGTTTACAAGGAGGAGACATATATATAAAATAAATGGCTTAGAGAGGTATCAAAGGAATATGCTAAATATGTCCTTATCACTTGGTCTTCGCTTGGTTAGCCGCGCCCTTATGATCAACATGTGACTTGGAGAGTGAGGCTCACCTTCCTTAAGTCTACACGTGACTCTTCCTTATGTTGACATGTGACTTTGCCTTGGATAGCTTAATTTCACATGTGACTTGTATGGACAGCAAGTGTAGTGCACTCTCCAATGGTCACTTGCTCTTTTCTTCTAGAGCCTTCTTTCCAACGGTAACTAAAGCGCTTGTGTCATTGCCTTTGATCACACGCTAGGTATTTGCCCTTGATGCACAAGTATGTACGGGCAAAGCCTTAGTCTCTTCAATGTGTTTTTGACCTAATGCCCTTTATGGGTTACCATTAGTCTCAACACTCCCCCTCAAGCTTAGCCTAATGAAATGGCTAAGATTGGACATTGCTTAAACAAACCTCATTAAAAACCCTTAAACGGGAAAACCACTTGGGATAAAACCACGTTTAAGGGGAAAAGAGTGTAAGTCTAGCAATTAGGGGTCTTCTAATCTTGGCCTCAAGTAATTTACCTTTGGCCGAAGCTCCCCTTAAGCTAGAACCGGTTTTGATCTTTTTTCCTTGCCGTATTCTTCAATGGAGGTTCTTTGGATACTCAACACTTCTTCTTGGTCTTCTTGACTTGGTGTTAGGTTCTTTGATTCTTTGATTTGGTCTTCACGGTTTGTTCTTCACAAACTTGAGTGTGAGACTTAGGTCCGAACATGATGACTTTCTTTCCTTCTCTTTGCTTCTTCTTTGAATTTCCTTGTTGTCTTTGGTTTATCACTTCTTTGAACCTACAAGGGTCCAAGTGAATTTAGACTTAGCAAAGACAATTTGGATATATAAAGGATAAGCTTGATCTAAAGTCATCTTGATTCTAGATTTAAGCAATTCCTTTTAACAAGAGATTTGATCATAGACTAAGCAAGATTATAAGATGTAGTTCTAGTCTAATGATTCTTATTTAAGTATATTTAAAGAGAAGGTTAAGGGACAGCCTTTAATTCGTAGTGGAATGTCTTTTTTTTTTTGTAGTTGCATCTAGGTTTTGAGCTTTGGCTTCCTCTTGAAGTATTTGCTTCCTCCTTTGTGCAATTGGAACAAGGATGAATTTGGATTTGGCTCTTGCTCTTGATGGATGCATGGCCATAAGAATATTGGACTCGGCTTGGTTCCTTTGATGGATACTTGGCCGAGATGTAACTTGATGGTTTTGCTAGATGCTTTTGGCCACAATGATGATAGTGATTGGCTTCCATTTGATCATGATGAGATGTGTGATCTAACACTTCTTCTCCCCCCATCTTGATTAATCATGGAAGTAAATGAACTCTCCTCCTTTCTCGGCTTTGTTCTTCACAAGCTTCTTTGAGAAAGAGGTTTCTCATCTTCTCTTTAGGACATCATCTTTGGCCTTAGATCATTTCCTCTTACTTCTTTTCTCTTTGGCACTTTTGTGTTTCTTCTTTATGCTTAGGGGTTGTCTCATGAAATCTTCTTAAGGTTTGAACATAATGATCCTACATTATATCAAACACAAAATGGATTAAGTATCATGGTTAACCTGCATAAGATAGAAACTTTAAACACTTTATAATCTATTAAGTATTATCATATTTAACAAGCATGATACAAGGAAGGATTTAAGACATTAGATAACAAAGTTTCCTAAGCCTTTTGATTAAATCCGAGAGTATAAGTACTTAGCAAGTTCAATTTCTAGTTCCTATAAATTTGTAATGGCTTTCAAACATGCAATCTATGGCATATAACATGAAGCATAAAGACTACTTAAGCCTAGTATCTTAATAATATGGTTTAAAGAGAGTAAGAGTTTAGAATTAGCCCTTTTTGATATTCCTTTGGGAAGATGGTCATTGGGAGAAGTCATTTATCCTTTTAGAGCACCTCAATGGTTAGTCTAAGATCGGATTCATGACTTCTCTTTATGAGAAATTCTCTTGTTTGCTTCTTTACCTACACATAGATTCAAGTTAGCAACAAGAGTCTTTTAGCTTATGGCTCCTTGCCATAAAGACTTTGAAAGGGACCATGGTCTTTAGTGCACAATGGCGGACCATGATCTTAAAACACACAAACAAGATTCATTGTAACTTGATAGCTTTCATAGCTTAGTTACTCATCTTGTATCATAAACTTAAATGCACATAGGCGGTTTATGACAACAAACATAGATCATCATTCCATCTTCACCTTATATAGATGTTAGTGTAATGAATCATTTCCCCATAAGTCTAAAATGGATTCACCATGACTTTCAAAAGTGCCACCTTTTAGATAATCATGGATCTCTTTTTTTTTTGACTTATGTTACCCGAGGATCTAATGGATTCATCAAGCTCAAACGTGTTTTAAACACTTAATGAAACTTGGTTCTCTTTCCTCTAAGAGAGTTTGGATCCCATAAGACCTTATATGCTTAATCACAAGCGGATCTTGGTTCCTTACCCTTTGTTAAACCGGAGATCTTTTGGATTTCACCAAGGTTTGAATGCAATAAGTCTTAAGACATATGCAAAACAAGGATCCTAGATCTTTCCAAGTCTCAAATCACTTCACTAAACAAAGACTAGTGATTTAAGACTTTAGCAAGAGACAAGACTTGGATATTATAGTGGGGTATGAAGAGGATAAAGAGTATAGAGTTTACAACCGATTCCTTAATGATCTAAAGATCTTTAGGACTCAAGATTAACTACTAATCTCTTTATCTCCCTCTTGTGTTTCCACTAACACAACCGCCACTACTCATCTTCATCGTCTTGGAGATTTAAATTCGGACCAAATGAGCATATGTTCTTTAAAAACTTTTGAAAACATCATATGCTCAAAAACATGCTTTTAAACCGAAACTTTGTGGTATTGGATTCATCAAGGTTTCTTGAACTCATAGGAGTTTTAAAGCCATGGTTCTCATCCATTAGTCTCGGTTTAGACAATGATCTTAAAGGACAATACAACCAAAACTATCATGTAGTTAAATCCTATTGATTTATACTAACAATGAATATGTTTTGGTTGTCTTGTACTTACCAAGGAAATTGGATTCAACATGTCCTTTACTCACTAGGAGTTAAGCGGATCATGGTTCTCTTTCCAAAGATCTTTGTTAAAGCACAAACAAAAGAAAGAGTTTTGGATTCAACAAGTTGTTTTTGCCTTATAAGAACAACAACAAGGTTCACCTACTCTTTTAGCTCTCAAGATTCAAGCTTTAAGCTTTGATATCTTGGTCCTTGCCTAAAGAAGGGTTTCGGATTCAACAAGTTGCTTTCAACTCTCAAAAGTTTAGCAAACAAGGTTCTCTAACCTTTGACTCCCAAGTTTCAAGTTTTGTTCTTGAATACTTGTTCATAGTCTAAAAACCAAAGTCATTAAGATCTTGGATTCATCATGGTTCCTTTGAACTCATAAGAGTGAGGAATCCCATGGTTCTCATCCTTTGACATTTGGCTGTCCATAGATCTTTTTGAAAGAAACACACTTTCACAAACATGTTTTTAAACATGTAGCTAGATCTTAAGATCCAATCTTTCCATGAACAAATTATGCTTGGTGTGTTCTAAGAAAGGTATTACCAAGATCTATGGATCTATACAAGAAATAAAAGAACACAGATTTTAGAGAATGGGAAAGGATTCAACATGTTCATTATACTCCTAAGAGTTGATTTGAACAATGGTTCTCTTTCTCTACAAGATTCATCGCCTTTTAAAGCTTGTCTTGGTTCTCTTTCATCTATGAACATTAACTACTTGCAGAATTTAAACAACAAAAGAAAGAAGAGGGGATTTGGATTCATCAAGCTCTTACGCTCATAAGAGCAAAGTAGCAAGGTTCTCTCCACCTCAAAAGATAAGCTTGCGGATTAGCTTAGGTAGAGGAGCTTATGCTCTGATACCATGTTGGTTTTTGAGAGTATAATCGTGGGAGATTAGGAGTATGGAAGATTAGAAGCAAAGCAATAGCTTGGTTCTTGAGAGATTAGAGAGGATTAGAAGAGATTAAGAGGGTAATGTGAGATTTGGTTCTTGATGTTTCCTCAAGAACACCAAGAACAAGAGAGAGAATAGAGAGACTAGATTTTACATTTCATAAGTGTGTTAGCCTTTTGTTTACAAGGAGGAGACATATATATAAAATAAATGGCTTAGAGAGGTATCAAAGGAATATGCTAAATATGTCCTTATCACTTGGTCTTCGCTTGGTTAGCCGCGCCCTTATGATCAACATGTGACTTGGAGAGTGAGGCTCACCTTCCTTAAGTCTACACGTGACTCTTCCTTATGTTGACATGTGACTTTGCCTTGGATAGCTTAATTTCACATGTGACTTGTATGGACAGCAAGTGTAGTGCACTCTCCAATGGTCACTTGCTCTTTTCTTCTAGAGCCTTCTTTCCAACGGTAACTAAAGCGCTTGTGTCATTGCCTTTGATCACACGCTAGGTATTTGCCTTGATGCACAAGTATGTACGGGCAAAGCCTTAGTCTCTTCAATGTGTTTTTGACCTAATGCCCTTTATGGGTTACCATTAGTCTCAACACAAAGCTCATTGAGACACTTATAAGCAATCATGTTGTATGAAACTTGGTTTAGAGTCCTAGAAACGCGTTGTTAGATGTTTCATAAGTTCGTAAAACTTGTACAAAGCTCATTGAGACACTTATAAGCACTCATGTTGAATGAAACTAGGTTTAGAGTCCTAGAAACGTGTTGTTAGATGTTTCATAAGTTCGTCAAACTAGTAAAAAGCTCATTGAGACACTTATAAGCAGTCATGTTGCATGAAACTTGGTTTAGAGTCCTAGAAACGCATTGTTAGATGTTTCATAAGTTCGTCAAACTAGTATAAATCTCATTGAGACACTTATAAGCACTCATGTTGCATGAAACTTGGTTTAGAGTCTTAGAAACCGCGTTGTTAGATGTTTCATAAGTTCTTCAAACTAGTACAAAGCTCATTGAGACACTTATAAGCACTCATGTTGCATGAAACTTGGTTTAGAGTCCTAGAAACGCGTTGTTAGATGTTTCATAAGTTCGTAAAACTTGTACAAAGCTCATCGAGACACTTATAAGTACTCATGTTGCATGAAACTTGGTTTAGAGTCCTAGAAACCGCGTTGTTAGATGTTTCATAAGTTCGTCAAACTAGTACAAAGCTCATTGAGACAGTTATAAGCACTCATGTTGCATGAAACTTGGTTTAGAGTCCTAGAAACGCGTTGTTAGATGTTTCATAAGTTCGTCAAACTAGTACAAATCTTATTGAGACACTTATAAGCACTCATGTTGCATGAAACTTGGTTTAGAGTCCTAGAAACCGCGTTGTTAGATGTTTCATAAGTTCTTCAAACTAGTACAAAGCTCATTGAGACACTTATAAGCACTCATGTTGCATGAAACTTGGTTTAGAGTCCTAGAAACGCGTTGTTAGATGTTTCATAAGTTCGTAAAACTTGTACAAAGCTCATTGAGACACTTATAAGTACTCATGTTGCATGAAACTTGGTTTAGAGTCCTAGAAACCGCGTTGTTAGAGGTTTCATAAGTTCGTCAAACTAGTACAAAGCTCATTGACTTATAAGTACTCATGTTGCATGAAACTTGGTTTAGAATTCTAGAAACGAGTTGTTAGATGTTTCATAAGTTCGTCAAACTAGTACAAAGCTCATTGAGACACTTATAAGCACTCATGTTGCATGAAACTTCGTTAGAGTCTTAGAAACCGCGTTGATAGATGTTTCATAAGTTCGTCAAACTAGTACAAAGCTCATTGAGACACATATAAGCACACATGTTGCATGAAACTTGGTTTAGAGTCCTATAAACGCGTTGTTAGATGTTTCATAAGTTCGTCAAACTAGTACAAAGCTCATTGAGACACTTATAAGCACTCATGTTGTATGAAACTTGGTTTAGAGTCCTAGAAACACGTTGTTAGATGTTTCATAAGTTCGTAAAACTTGTACAAAGCTCATTGAGACACTTATAAGCACTCATGTTGAATGAAACTAGGTTTAGAGTCCTAGAAACGTGTTGTTAGATGTTTCATAAGTTCGCCAAACTAGTAAAAAGCTCATTGAGACACTTATAAGCACTCATGTTGCATGAAACTTGGTTTAGAGTCCTAGAAACGCGTTGTTAGATGTTTCATAAGTTCGTCAAACTAGTACAAAGCTCATTGAGACACTTATAAGGACTCATGTTGCATGAAACTTCGTTAGAGTCTTAGAAACCGCGTTGTTAGATGTTTCATAAGTTCGTCAAACTAGTACAAAGCTCATTGAGACACATATAAGCACTCATGTTGCATGAAACTTGGTTTAGAGTCCTAGAAACGCGTTGTTAGATGTTTCATAAGTTCGTAAAACTAGTACAAAGCTCATTGAGACACTTATAAGAACTCATGTTGCATTAAACTTGGTTTAGAGTCCTAGAAACGCGTTGTTAGATGTTTCATAAGTTCGTCAAACTTGTACAAAGCTCATTGAGACACCTATAAGCACTCATGTTGCATGAAACTTGGTTAAGAGTCCTAGAAACGCGTTGTTAGATGTTTCATAAGTTCGTCAAACTAGTACAAAGCTCATTGAGACACTTTTAAGCAATCATGTTGTATGAAACTTGGTTTAGAGTCCTAGAAACGCGTTGTTAGATGTTTCATAAGTTCGTAAAACTTGTACAAAGCTCATTGAGACACTTATAAGCACTCATGTTGAATGAAACTTTGTTTAGAGTCCTAGAAACGCGTTGTTAGATGTTTCATAAGTTCGTCAAACTAGTAAAAATCTCATTGAGACACTTATAAGCACTCATGTTTCATGAAACTTGGTTTAGAGTCCTAGAAACGCGTTGTTAGATGTTTCATAAGTTCGTCAAACTAGTACAAAGCTCATTGAGACACTTATAAGCAATCATGTTGTACGAAACTTGGTTTAGAGTTATAGAAACGCGTTGTTAAATGTTTCATAAGTTCGTCAAACTAGTACAAAGCTCATTGAGACACTTATAAGCACTCATGTTGCATGAAACTTGGTTTAGAGTCCTAGAAACGCGTTGTTAGATGTTTCATAAGTTCGTCAAACTTGTACAAAGCTCATTGAGACACTTATAAGCACTCATGTTTCATGAAACTTGGTTTAGAGTCCTAGAAACGCGTTGTTAGATGTTTCATAAGTTCGTCTAACTAGTACAAAGCTCATTGAGACACTTATAAGCAATCATGTTGTATGAAACTTGGTTTAGAGTCCCATAAACGCGTTGTTAGATGTTTCATAAGTTCGTAAAACTTGTACAAAGCTCATTGAGACACTTATAAGCACTCATGTTGAATGAAACTTTGTTTAGAGTCCTAGAAACGCGTTGTTAGATGTTTCATAAGTTCGTCAAACTAGTAAAAAGCTCATTGAGACACTTATAAGCACTCATGTTGCATGAAACTTGTTTTAGAGTCCTAGAAACGCGTTGTTAGATGTTTCATAAGTTTGTCAAACTAGTACAAAGCTCATTGAGACACTTATAAGAACTCATGTTGCATGAAACTTCGTTAGAGTCTTAGAAACCGCGTTGTTAGATGTTTCATAAGTTCGTCAAACTATTACAAAACACATTGAGACACATATAAGCACTCATGTTGCATGAAACTTGGTTTAAAGTCCTAGAAACGCGTTGTTAAATGTTTAATAAGTTCGTAAAACTAGTACAAAGCTCATTGAGACACTTATAAGCACTCATGTTGCATTAAACTTGGTTTAGAGTCTTAGAAACCGCGTTGTTAGATGTTTCATAAGTTCTTCAAACTAGTACAAAGCTCACTAAGACACTTACACTACAAGAAAACACGCAATTTACGACTGCTAAATTAGTCGTTTATTAGTCGTGAAAGAACATGAAGCGACTGTTTTGCGACTAAAGCAGGTAGTCGGAAATCCTTAGTTGCTAAACTGAGTAGTCGTATTGTAGTCGCCATTTGGCGACTACAATACGACTATTACAAGTTGTCGTCAAACGGTCGCAATATAGTCACTGTAGAGTAAGACTATTTAACGACTAAACAACGACTAAAAGAAACGAATAAGCGAACCATTTGATAGTCGTAACGTAGTCGTCAAATATAGTGACTATTTGGCGACTGATTTAAGATTAAAATGTGTTTCTTAAGGTGGTCGGTAAATAGTCGTATAGTTTTAGTGACTAAATTACGACCATGTAACGATTAATTTGTTTGGAAAAAATAGACGTTAATAGTTTGCGACTACTCAACGACTGTTTTGCGACTACATAACGACTGATCAATGACTATTTAGCGACTTCATTTACTTAAAAACTGTACATTTGGAAATTTTTTTGTTTGTTATTGCCATTTTAATTTATTCACTAACCTGCTGTAATCAAAATGATAATGTTATCATAACTTATAATTAACATCAAACAACATACATAAAAGAGAATTCACATACAATAAAATTAACATTAACTTCCAAAAATTAAAGTGTTTTGTTCATGAAAAAGAGATTAAGTAACCTAAGAAGAAGGGGAACTTGATCGAGGTGTGGTGGTGTCTTGAGCTGCTTCATTCTCCATGAAGTCAAGAAATGCCGGATCAGTTTTGCGCAAATACTTCTCCACCAAGGACAATTGTGCGACCTTCGCTCGTTGTTCTTCCAAAGCTTTTTGATGCTCTTCTTCCTGCCTTTTATTAGTAAGAGCTTGTTCTTCGATTTGTTGTTGTGCTCTCTTCAGCTGCTCTTGCATAGACATAAACATTTAAGAATCCCCTTGTGTGTTGCTCATGCCAAGACTGTCCTTGAGGCTTCCAAGTCCATAGATATTGCCACGTGAATCCTTTTCGGTATTTGTGAATAGAAAGAGCAAAACAATAGACAAAACCAATAAAAATTAAAGTGTATGAATGTTGGTTATGAAAAATGTTTTATTTTACCTCAAGAAAGATGGCGGTATAGTCATCGGTGTGAGCTCACGAGGGTCGCGAAGCACCGTCTGAAATGGCAGAGTTCTCTTCTTCGAGGCGAGACAATTTATCTTGCAAGTTCTTCTCATAGTTTGACGCAATTTTCTCCGCTTTCTTATCCACATATGTACCATCGGCTTTGTGTGTGTCTTAATGAAAACCTCACCAATAGACACCGGCCTTCCTAATTTCTCTTCCTACAATGTTACAAAACAAAGTTAAAGTTAAAGAGGTGAATAATAATTAAAGGACACATCTATTTTTGTTACTAACCATTCCATATTGGATTTGTTGGTACGAGGTCGGTCCCGATAAGTGGATGTGATGACCGAGACCACCACGTGGAGACATACGAGCCTGAGAATAAGTCAAACTCTTATCTTTTGCTTCGTTTGAATCCCAATATGTAGTCATTTCTTTCCAGAGAGTTTCGCCGATCCATGTTGGGCGTTGTCGACTAGTCCTCAAACCATGTCTTTCATACGACGTTGACAGATATTCACAAAATTTTGTTGAACTGTCCCGGTTATCAAAGGATCCCAAGTGTGAGTTTTCTACAAAACAAAGAGTATACATTTATGTTAGGTAAAAAAATGTAGAGAACTATGAGAAATGTAGAAAGCTATGAGAAAGCTAAATTTACCGCGAACTCGAGAGAAGTATCTCTCTTGTCTATCCCGAGGCACACAAGTCCAGCTATAGAAGGGACCATCAAACTTGTTCGTAAAAATTTTAGTTATCTTACGAACAAGCTTAGAACCCTTGTCGCGAGTAAACCTGTAAAAGTACAGAAGCAATGCAAAACAAGAGACAATACAAAACATGAATCAATGAGACAATACACAACGTGAATACACAATGCAAAACAAGAGACAATACAAAACATGAATCAATGAGACAATACACAACGTGAATACACAATGCAAAACAAGAGACAATACAAAACATGAATCAACAAGTACTCTCAGCCATATGATTAGCAACAAAACACAACAAAACATGAATCAATGAGACAATACAAAACGAATCATTGAATAAAAAGAGTCATACCAAGTAGTGTTTGGCATCGGCGCGAGAGAGAGAACTGTCACAAAGCTCTCACGTCCTGGCATTGTCAACAACGCGTTTAATGTCGTTAGCGTATCCAACTGAAGCTCCGGGACATTGTCCGTAGCGTCGTGGAAGTTATTGCCTTCTGAAGACGGACGACTATGGGTTCCAGAATGACGATTTCCCGAGTTCTCTTGATTGGGCGAGTCCTGGAATAGGGTGATAGGCGGTGGATAATCACGGACTCCCGGTGGTGGCGGCTTTGAAGGGCCAGCGTGTTCTTCAGTCGAGTGATTAACCACGGGATTGGCTTGGGCTGGCGTGAAGTTGTACTGAGCAGGAAGAGAAGGTCTTTTAGGCAACGCCGGATTCAACGCAGCGTTGGGGACAGTTTTCCGCTTTCGGCCTCCATTCATTGTGACGACGAGAGAGGGAGAAGACGCGGCGAGGAGAGGAGAAGACGCGGCGAGGAGAGGAGAGGAGAATCGCGGCGAGGAGAGGAAAACCGCGGCGAGGAGAAGACGAACCGCGGCTAGGAGAGGAGAAGACGCGGCTAGGAGAGGAATCGCGGCGAGAGGAGAGGGCGGCGAGGAAAAGACACGGAGAGGAGAGGAGAGGAGAATCGCGATGAGGAGAGGGCGGCGAGGAGAAGACGATTCGCGGCGACGAGAGGAGAAGAGGCGGCGAGGAGAAGACGATTCGCGGCGACGAGAGGAGAAGAGGCGGCGAGGATTGGAGAAGCTGTGATTGGAGAAATGTCGAAGAAATTAGGTTTAGTAATTGGGGAAAAAATTCAGTCCCTTAACAGTCGCTAAATAAGTAGTCGCTAAACAGTCGCTATATTGTAGTCGCTAAACAGTCGCTATATTCTAGTCGCTAAACAGTCGCTAAACATATAGTCGCTAATTAGTCACTAAATTAAATGATTTTACAACAAATTTTACTTAGTATTTACTACTATATATGTATTTCAAAAAAATTAGGAAAACTAATATTTATTTCAATTTTATTTTAATACATTATTAATAATACATTATTTCGAATTTTACAAATAAATTAATAATACATTATTTCGAATTTTACAAATACATTATACGACAAATTAATCTTCGTCTTCTGTTTCATCATCAGAAGAAGATAAATAACATTGAAACTCATCTTCTGGTTCTGCATCTCCGACATTGTAATCAAGATTTATTCGGTTAACTCCTTCTTCAAAATTGTCGAGTTCGAGATCTTCAATTGTAGTCAACAGTACACCATCGTCATTTTCTGTTTGCAAAAGTGTTGGTTCGTTGTTCACATATTGCACCTCTATGTTTTTCCTCGGATTGACATTTACAACATTCAACCACGCTTTTTCGGCTTCTTTACGTACGGGTACAAAATATAACAAACCTGATGCGCTTGAGAGGCTTTTTGCAAGATTAAAAAGTTTAAGTTACATATCAGATATATATATGATAATAATATTATTTAACGTGTATATAAATATATATGTATATATGTATACGTACCTAAGATAAATGGTTCATACTTATTGTATTTTCTCGATGAAAGAACGTCTACAACACCACCATTGCTCCTACGAGTGCCTCTACAAATAACAGGATCATACCATTGACACTTAAATAGTGTGATTCTTAAATTGACCATCCCCTCGTACTCAAGTTCCATTATATCAGTTAGATTATATCAGTCAAGATCACAGGCCACAATGAATGATTACGAGACATGCCAAATGGATTAAACCCATCTGTACACAATCCAAGGTAAACATTTCGTGGTTCAGACGACAAACCGAGGATGTTGATTTTGAAAATATTTCCATTCCGCCGCATCGGAAGGATGACTCATTACTCCCTCATTTGCTTCGTGCTCGGCATGCCATCTCATTGCCGCTGCAGTCTTGTGGCTCGATACATTCTCTTCAATCTGTCAAGCTGGTAAATACCACATACGACTATATGGAACTTTCGTTCTACGTACGTCGTTCTTAGGTTTCCATCTTTGTGCACCACAAAAAACACATTTTTCTTCGTTTTCGTATTCTTTCCAGAATATCATACAATTGTTAAGACAAACATCAATTGTATGATACGGAAGACCTAAATTACGCATCAACTTCTCGGTTTCGTAATGAGAACCGGTAGACTTATTTCCTTCGGTAAATAATCTGTCGATAAATCGCAAACCGAATCTACTAACTTTTCACTCATATTATATTCAGCCTTATTTTTGCATGACTCGAGCAGCTAAGGATAAGCTGCGAGTGACCTTCACGACAACCATCATATAGTGGATCTTTTGCACCTTCTAACAAGTTGTAAAATTTCTTTGAATGGTTAAATATTGGTTCTTCTACATTTGCATAACTACCTTCTTGATGATAATTTTCATCAAAGCCCATGTTTTCACGAAATGCATCATTAACCATATCCACATACCTATCTTCAACTACATGGCTCCCACTTATATATGTAGGATCAATGTAGCTAGTTCCTAAATCGATATTGATTTCTTCCCCATGCTTATACCAAACAAAATAATCTGGCATAAACCCTCTACTATAAAGATGGTTCCAAATTCTTGTCCCGGGGAGAAATTTTTCGTTTTTGCAAACACTACCGGGCGAGAAAAACTTACCCCCGTTATCTTGTGTTAGAGACTGACTATTTGCAAACGTCATGAACTGCTCCACTCCTAATCTGAACTCTTCGAAAATTTTCCGGTATCTTCATCGATCCGCCGATACATCCACTCCCGAGAATTGTTATAATGACTCGACATTATACAATCATATGAAAAAGAGAATTTGAGATATCAAATTATATGATAAGAAACGTTTTTTTTTATGTTGGAGAAGGAGATGTTTGTGGGTTGTTGAGGAAGAGAAGTGGTTGAGCTTTCTTTATAAAGAAACTAC
The DNA here is from genome assembly GCA_963556525.1 of Cochlearia excelsa. Lineage (NCBI taxonomy): Eukaryota > Viridiplantae > Streptophyta > Magnoliopsida > Brassicales > Brassicaceae > Cochlearia > Cochlearia excelsa. The sequence continues at coordinate 26,645,086 of OY748327.1, read as the reverse complement.
TAAGCGACTACATAGCGACTAAAACTATGTAGTCGCCAAAAACCAGTATACCTACCAACAAAACACGTGTTTTTTGCACCTAACAAAGACGACTGATTTCCGACTATATAATGACCCGCCGGAAGAGTAGTTATATAGTCGCTAAAAACCGACTATTTTACGACTTTTCGAAATAGTCACAAATTAGCGACTAATTACCGACTTCATTCAAAAATATTTTTCTCATAAAGATATTAGTCATATATCGGTCGTTAAATTACGACTACATTACCGATTATTCTTGTTTGTAGTCGTTAAATAACGACGATATATGACTATATCTCTGTAGTCGTTATACAGTCGTATAATAGTCGTTAAATAGTCATCAAAGTTGGCGACTAATTGTTTAGTCGCTATATGTAGTCGGCAAATCGTTGTTTTCTTGTAGTGTTATAAGCACTCATGTTGCATGAAACTTGGTTTAGAGTCCTAGAAACGCGTTGTTAGATGTTTCATAAGTTCGTCAAACTTGTACAAAGCTCTTTGAGACACTTATAAGCACTCATGTTGCATGAAACTTGGTTTAGAGTCCTAGAAACGCGTTGTTAGACGTTTCATAAGTTCGTAAAACTAGTACATAGCTCATTAAGACACTTATAAGCACTCATGTTGAATGAAACTTGGTTTAGAGTCCTAGAAACGCGTTGTTAGATGTTTCATAAGTTCGTCAAACTAGTAAAAAGCTCATTGAGACACTTATAAGCACTCATGTTGCATGAAACTTGGTTTAGAGTCCTAGAAACGCGTTGTTAGATGTTTCATAAGTTAGTCAAACTAGTACAAATCTCATTGAGACACTTATAAGCACTCATGTTGCATGAAACTTGGTTTAGAGGCTTAGAAACCGCGTTGTTAGATGTTTCATAAGTTCTTCAAACTAGTACAAAGCTCATTGAGACACTTATATTCACTGATGTTGCATGAAACTTGGTTTAGAGTCCTAGAAACGCGTTGTTAGATGTTTCATAAGTTTGTCAAACTAGTACAAAGCTCATTGAGACACTTATAAGCACTCATGTTGCATGAAACTTCGTTAGAGTCTTAGAAACCGCGTTGTTAGATATTTCATAAGTTCGTCAAACTAGTACAAAGCACATTGAGACACATATAAGCACTCATGTTGCATGAAACTTGGTTTAGAGTCCTAGAAACGCGTTGTTAAATGTTTAATAAGTTCGTCAAACTAGTACAAAGCTCATTGAGACACTTATAAGCACTCATGTTGCATTAAACTTGGTTTAGAGTCTTAGAAACCGCGTTGTTAGATGTTTCATAAGTTCTTCAAACTAGTACAAAGCTCATTGAGACACTTATAAGCACTCATGTTGCATGAAACTTGGTTTAGAGTCCTAGAAATGCTTTCATGAAACTTGGTTTAAGTTCGTTGTCAAACTTGTACAAAGCTCATTGAGACACTTATAAGCACTCATGTTGCATGAAACTTGGTTTAGAGTCCTAGAAACGTGTTGTTAGACGTTTCATAAGTTCGTAAAACTAGTACATAGCTCATTAAGACACTTATAAGCACTCATGTTGAATGAAACTTGGTTTAGAGTCCTAGAAACGCGTTGTTAGATGTTTCATAAGTTCGTCAAACTAGTAAAAAGCTCATTGAGACACTTATAAGCACTCATGTTGCATTAAACTTGGTTTAGAGTCCTAGAAACGCGTTGTTAGATGTTTCATAAGTTCGTCAACCTAGTACAAATCTCATTGAGACACTTATAAGCACTCATGTTGCATGAAACTTGGTTTAGAGTCCTAGAAACGCATTGTTAGATGTTTCATAAGTTCGTCTAACTAGTACAAAGCTCATTGAGACACTTATAAGCAATCATGTTGTATGAAACTTGGTTTAGAGTCCTAGAAACGCGTTGTTAGATGTTTCATAAGTTCGTAAAACTTGTACAAAGCTCATTGAGAAACTTATAAGCACTCATGTTGAATGAAACTAGGTTTAGATTCCTAGAAACGTGTTGTTAGATGTTTCTTAAGTTCGTCAAACTAGTAAAAAGCTCATTGAGACACTTATAAGCACTCATGTTGCATGAAACTTGGTTTAGAGTCCTAGAAACGCGTTGTTTGATGTTTCATAAGTTCGTCAAACTAGTATAAATCTCATTGAGACACTTATAAGCACTCATGTTGCATGAAACTTGGTTTAGAGTCTTAGAAACCGCGTTGTTAGATGTTTCATAAGTTCTTCAAACTAGTACAAAGCTCATTGAGACACTTATAAGCACTCATGTTGCATGAAACTTGGTTTAGAGTCCTAGAAACGGGTTGTTAGATGTTTCATAAGTTCGTAAAACTTGTACAAAGCTCATTGAGACACTTATAAGTACTCATGTTGCATGAAACTTGGTTTAGAGTCCTAGAAACTGCGTTGTTAGATCTTTCATAAGTTTGTCAAACTAGTACAAAGCTCATTGACCTATAAGTACTAATGTTGCATGAACCTTGGTTTAGAGTCCTAGAATTGCGTTGTTAGATGTTTCATAAGTTAGTCAAACTAGTACAAAGTTCATTGAGACACTTATAAGGACTCATGTTGCATGAAACTTCGTTAGTCTTAGAAACCGCGTTGTTAGATGTTTCATAAGTTCGTCAAACTAGTACAAAGTTCATTAAGACACATATAAGCACTCATGTTGCATGAAACTTGGTTTAGAGTCCTAGAAACGCGTTGTTAGATGTTTCATAAGTTCGTAAAACTAGTACAAAACTCATTGAGACACTTATAAGCACTCATGTTGCATGAAACTTGGTTTAGAGTCCTAGAAACGCGTTGTTAGATGTTTCATAAGTTCGTCAAACTTGTACAAAGCTCATTGAGACACTTATAAGCACTCAAGTTGCATGAAACTTGGTTTAGAGTCCTAGAAACGCGTTGTTAGATGTTTCATAAGTTCGTCAAACTAGTACAAAACTCATTGAGACACTTATAAGCAATCATGTTGTATGAAACTTGGTTTAGAGTCCTAGAAACACCTTATTAGATGTTTCATAAGTTCGTAAAACTTGTACAAAGCTCATTGAGACACTTATAAGCACTCATGTTGAATGAAACTTTGTTTAGAGTCCTAGAAACGCGTTGTTAGATGTTTCATAAGTTCGTCAAACTAGTAAAAAGCTCATTCAGACACTTATAAGCACTCATGTTGCATGAAACTTGGTTTAGAGTCCTAGAAACGCGTTGTTAGATGTTTCATAAGTTCGTCAAACTTGTACAAAGCTCATTGAGACAATTATAAGCACTCATGTTGCATGAAACTTGGTTTAGAGTCCTAGAAACGCGTTGTTAGATGTTTCATAAGTTCGTCTAACTAGTACAAAGCTCATTGAGACACTTATAAGCAATCATGTTGTATGAAACTTGGTTTAGAGTCCTAGAAACGCGTTGTTAGATGTTTCATAAGTTCGTAAAACTTGTACAAAGCTCATTGAGACACTTATAAGCACTCATGTTGAATGAAACTAGGTTTAGAGTCCTAGAAACGTGTTGTTAGATGTTTCATAAGTTCGTCAAACTAGTAAAAAGCTCATTGAGACACTTATAAGCACTCATGTTGCATGAAACTTGGTTTAGAGTCTTAGAAACCGCGTTGTTAGATGTTTCATAAGTTCGTAAAACTTGTACAAAGCTCATTGAGACACTTATAAGCACTCATGTTGCATGAAACTTGGTTTAGAGTCTTAGAAACCGCGTTGTTAGATGTTTCATAAGTTCTTCGAGACTAGTACAAAGCTCATTGAGACACTTATAAGCACTCATGTTGCATGAAACTTGGTTTAGAGTCCTAGAAACGCGTTGTTAGATGTTTCATAAGTTCGTAAAACTTGTACAAAGCTCATTGAGACACTTATAAGTACTCATGTTGCATGAAACTTGGTTTAGAGTCTTAGAAACCGCGTTGTTAGATGTTTCATAAGTTCGTCAAACTAGTACAAAGCTCATTGACTTATAAGTACTCTAAACCGCGTTGTTAGATGTTTCATAAGCTCGTTTAGAGTCCTAGAAACGCATGGTTAGATGTTTTATAATTTAGTCAAACTAGTACAAAGCTCATTAAGACACATATAAGCACTCATGTTGCATGAAACTTGGTTTAGAGTCCTAGAAACGCGTTGTTAGATGTTTCATAAGTTCGTAAAACTAGTACAAAACTCATTGAGACACTTATAAGCACTCATGTTGCATGAAACTTGGTTTAGAGTCCTAGAAACGCGTTGTTAGATGTTTCATAAGTTCGTCAAACTTGTACAAAGCTCATTAAGACACTTATAAGCACTCAAGTTGCATGAAACTTGGTTTAGAGTCCTAGAAACGCGTTGTTAGATGTTTCATAAGTTCGTCAAACTAGTACAAAACTCATTGAGACACTTATAAGCAATCATGTTGTATGAAACTTGGTTTAGAGTCCTAGAAACACCTTATTAGATGTTTCATAAGTTCGTAAAACTTGTACAAACCTCATTGAGACACTTATAAGCACTCATGTTGAATGAAACTTTGTTTAGAGTCCTAGAAACGCGTTGTTAGATGTTTCATAAGTTCGTCAAACTAGTAAAAAGCTCATTCAGACACTTATAAGCACTTATGTTGCATGAAACTTGGTTTAGAGTCCTAGAAACGTGTTGTTAGATGTTTCATAAGTTCGTCAAACTTGTACAAAGCTCATTGAGACAATTATAAGCACTCATGTTGCATGAAACTTGGTTTAGAGTCCTAGAAACGCGTTGTTAGATGTTTCATAAGTTCGTCTAACTAGTACAAAGCTCATTGAGACACTTATAAGCAATCATGTTGTATGAAACTTGGTTTAGAGTCCTAGAAACGCGTTGTTAGATGTTTCATAAGTTCGTAAAACTTGTACAAAGCTCATTGAGACACTTATAAGCACTCATGTTGAATGAAACTAGGTTTAGAGTCCTAGAAACGTGTTGTTAGATGTTTCATAAGTTCGTCAAACTAGTAAAAAGCTCATTGAGACACTTATAAGCACTCATGTTGCATGAAACTTGGTTTAGAGTCTTAGAAACCGCGTTGTTAGATGTTTCATAAGTTCGTAAAACTTGTACAAAGCTCATTGAGACACTTATAAGCACTCATGTTGCATGAAACTTGGTTTAGAGTCTTAGAAACCGCGTTGTTAGATGTTTCATAAGTTCTTCAGACTAGTACAAAGCTCATTGAGACACTTATAAGCACTCATGTTGCATGAAACTTGGTTTAGAGTCCTAGAAACGCGTTGTTAGATGTTTCATAAGTTCGTAAAACTTGTACAAAGCTCATTGAGACACTTATAAGTACTCATGTTGCATGAAACTTGGTTTAGAGTCTTAGAAACCGCGTTGTTAGATGTTTCATAAGTTCGTCAAACTAGTACAAAGCTCATTGACTTATAAGTACTCTAAACCGCGTTGTTAGATGTTTCATAAGCTCGTTTAGAGTCCTAGAAACGCATGGTTAGATTTTTTATAATTTAGTCAAACTAGTACAAAGCTCATTGAGACACTTATAAGGACTCATGTTGCATGAAACTTCGTTAGAGTTTTAGAAACCGCGTTGTTAGATGTTTCATAAGTTCGTCAAACTAGTACAAAGCTCATTGAGACACATATAAGCACTCATGTTGCATGAAACTTGGTTTAGAGTCCTAGAAACGCGTTGTTAGATGTTTCATAAGTTCGTAAAACTAGTACAAAGCTCATTGAGACACTTATAAGCACTCATGTTGCATGAAACTTGATTTAGAGTCCTAGAAACACGTTGTTAGATGTTTCATAAGTTCGTCAAACTTGTACAAAGCTCATTGAGACACCTATAAGCACTCATGTTGCATGAAACTTGGTTTAGAGTCCTAGAAACGCGTTGTTAGATGTTTCATAAGTTCGTCTAACTAGTACAAAGCTCATTGAGACACTTATAAGCACTCATGTTGAATGAAACTTTGTTTAGAGTCCTAGAAACGCGTTGTTAGATGTTTCATAAGTTCGTCAAACTAGTAAAAAGCTCATTGAGACACTTATAAGCACTCATGTTGCATGAAACTTGGTTTAGAGTCCTAGAAACGCGTTGTTAGATGTTTCATAAGTTCGTCAAACTTGTACAAAGCTCATTGAGACACTTATAAGCACTCATGTTGCATGAAACTTGGTTTAGATATCTAGAAACGCGTTGTTAGATGTTTCATAAGTTCGTCAAACTTGTACAAAGCTCATTGAGACACTTATAAGCAATCATGTTGTATGAAACTTGGTTTAGAGTCCTAGAAACGCGTTGTTAGATGTTTCATAAGTTCGTAAAACTTGTACAAAGCTCATTGAGACACTTATAAGCACTCATGTTGAATGAAACTAGGTTTAGAGTCCTAGAAACGTGTTGTTAGATGTTTCATAAGTTCGTCAAACTAGTAAAAAGCTCATTGAGACACTTATAAGCACTCATGTTGCATGAAACTTGGTTTAGAGTCTTAGAAACCGCGTTGTTAGATGTTTCATAAGTTCGTAAAACTTGTACAAAGCTCATTGAGACACTTATAAGCACTCATGTTGCATGAAACTTGGTTTAGAGTCTTAGAAACCGCGTTGTTAGATGTTTCATAAGTTCTTCAGACTAGTACAAAGCTCATTGAGACACTTATAAGCACTCATGTTGCATGAAACTTGGTTTAGAGTCCTAGAAACGCGTTGTTAGATGTTTCATAAGTTCGTAAAACTTGTACAAAGCTCATTGAGACACTTATAAGTACTCATGTTGCATGAAACTTGGTTTAGAGTCTTAGAAACCGCGTTGTTAGATGTTTCATAAGTTCGTCAAACTAGTACAAAGCTCATTGACTTATAAGTACTCTAAACCGCGTTGTTAGATGTTTCATAAGCTCGTTTAGAGTCCTAGAAACGCATGGTTAGATGTTTTATAATTTAGTCAAACTAGTACAAAGCTCATTGAGACACTTATAAGGACTCATGTTGCATGAAACTTCGTTAGAGTTTTAGAAACCGCGTTGTTAGATGTTTCATAAGTTCGTCAAACTAGTACAAAGCTCATTGAGACACATATAAGCACTCATGTTGCATGAAACTTGGTTTAGAGTCCTAGAAACGCGTTGTTAGATGTTTCATAAGTTCGTAAAACTAGTACAAAGCTCATTGAGACACTTATAAGCACTCATGTTGCATGAAACTTGATTTAGAGTCCTAGAAACACGTTGTTAGATGTTTCATAAGTTCGTCAAACTTGTACAAAGCTCATTGAGACACCTATAAGCACTCATGTTGCATGAAACTTGGTTTAGAGTCCTAGAAACGCGTTGTTAGATGTTTCATAAGTTCGTCTAACTAGTACAAAGCTCATTGAGACACTTATAAGCACTCATGTTGAATGAAACTTTGTTTAGAGTCCTAGAAACGCGTTGTTAGATGTTTCATAAGTTCGTCAAACTAGTAAAAAGCTCATTGAGACACTTATAAGCACTCATGTTGCATGAAACTTGGTTTAGAGTCCTAGAAACGCGTTGTTAGATGTTTCATAAGTTCGTCAAACTTGTACAAAGCTCATTGAGACACTTATAAGCACTCATGTTGCATGAAACTTGGTTTAGATATCTAGAAACGCGTTGTTAGATGTTTCATAAGTTCGTCAAACTTGTACAAAGCTCATTGAGACACTTATAAGCACTCATGTTGCATGAAACTTGGTTTAGAGTCCTAGAAACGCGTTGTTAGATGTTTCATAAGTTCGTAAAACTTGTACAAAGCTCATTGAGACACTTATAAGCACTCATGTTGCATGAAACTATGTTTAGAGTCCTAGAAACGCGTTGTTAGATGTTTCATAAGTTCGTAAAACTTGTACAAAGCTCATTGAGACACTTATAAGCACTCATGTTGAATGAAACTTGGTTTAGAGTCCTAGAAACGCGTTGTTAGATGTTTCATAAGTTCGTCAAACTAGTAAAAAGCTCATTGAGACACTTATAAGCACTCATGTTGCATGAAACTTGGTTTAGAGTCCTAGAAACGCGTTGTTAGATGTTTCATAAGTTAGTCAAACTAGTACAAATCTCATTGAGACACTTATAAGCACTCATGTTGCATGAAACTTGGTTTAGAGTCTTAGAAACCGCGTTGTTAGATGTTTCATAAGTTCTTCAAACTAGTACAAAGCTCATTTAGACACTTATATTCACTGATGTTGCATGAAACTTGGTTTAGAGTCCTAGAAACGCGTTGTTAGATGTTTCATAAGTTATTAAAACTTGTACAAAGCTCATTGAGACACTTATAAGTACTCATGTTGCATGAAACTTGGTTTAGAGTCCTAGAAACTGCGTTGTTAGATGTTTCATAAGTTCGTCAAACTAGTACAAAGCTCATTGACTTATAAGTACTAATGTTGCATGAAACTTGGTTTAGAGTCCTAGAAACGTGTTGTTAGATCTTTCATAAGTTAGTCAAACTTATAAGGACTCATGTTGCATGATCACTTATAAGTTACTCATGTTGCTAGTATAATGAAACTTCGACACTTATTAGAGTCTTAGAAACCGCGTTGTTAGATGTTTCATAAGTTCGTCAAACTAGTACAAAGCTCATTGACTTATAAGTACTCTAAACCGCGTTGTTAGATGTTTCATAAGCTCGTTTAGAGTCCTAGAAACGCATGGTTAGATGTTTTATAATTTAGTCAAACTAGTACAAAGCTCATTAAGACACATATAAGCACTCATGTTGCATGAAACTTGGTTTAGAGTCCTAGAAACGCGTTGTTAGATGTTTCATAAGTTCGTAAAACTAGTACAAAACTCATTGAGACACTTATAAGCACTCATGTTGCATGAAACTTGGTTTAGAGTCCTAGAAACGCGTTGTTAGATGTTTCATAAGTTCGTCAAACTTGTACAAAGCTCATTGAGACACTTATAAGCACTCATGTTGCATGAAACTTGGTTTAGAGTCCTAGAAACGCGTTGTTAGATGTTTCATAAGTTCGTCAAACTAGTACAAAACTCATTGAGACACTTAAAAGCAACCATGTTGTATGAAACTTGGTTTAGAGTCCTAGAAACGCGTTGTTAGATGTTTCATAAGTTCGTAAAACTTGTACAAAGCTCATTGAGACACTTATAAGCACTCATGTTGAATGAAACTTTGTTTAGAGTCCTAGAAACGCGTTGTTAGATGTTTCATAAGTTCGTCAAACTAATAAAAAGCTCATTCAAACACTTATAAGCACTCATGTTGCATGAAACTTGGTTTAGAGTCCTAGAAACGCGTTGTTAGATGTTTCATAAGTTCGTCAAACTTGTACAAAGCTCATTGAGACACTTATAAGCACTCATGTTGCATGAAACTTGGTTTAGAGTCCTAGAAACGCGTTGTTAGATGTTTCATAAGTTCGTCTAACTAGTACAAAGCTCATTGAGACACTTATAAGCAATCATGTTGTATGAAACTTGGTTTAGAGTCCTAGAAACGCGTTGTTAGATGTTTCATAAGTTCGTAAAACTTGTACAAAGCTCATTGAGACACTTATAAGCACTCATGTTGAATGAAACTAGGTTTAGAGTCCTAGAAACGTATTGTTAGATGTTTCATAAGTTCGTCAAACTAGTAAAAAGCTCATTGAGACACTTATAAGCACTCATGTTGCATGAAACTGGGGTTAGAGTCCTAGAAACGCGTTGTTAGATGTTTCATAAGTTCGTCAAACTAGTATAAATCTCATTGAGACACTTATAAGCACTCATGTTGCATGAAACTTGGTTTAGAGTCTTAGAAACCGCGTTGTTAGATGTTTCATAAGTTCGTCAAACTAGTACAAAGCTCATTGAGACACTTATAAGCACTCATGTTGCATGAAACTTGGTTTAGAGTCCTAGAAACGCGTTGTTAGATGTTTCATAAGTTCGTATTACTCGTACAAAGCTCATTGAGACACTTATAAGAACTCATGTTGCATGAAACTTGGTTTAGAGTCCTAGTAACGCGTTGTTAGATGTTTCATAAGTTCGTCAAACTTGTACAAAGCTCATTGAGACACCTATAAGCACTCATGTTGCATGAAACTTGGTTAAGAGTCCTAGAAACGCGTTGTTAGATGTTTCATAAGTTCGTCAAACTAGTACAAAGCTCATTGAGACACTTATAAGCAATCATGTTGTATGAAACTTGGTTTAGAGTCCTAGAAACGCGTTGTTAGATGTTTCATAAGTTCGTCAAACTTGTACAAAGCTCATTGAGACACTTATAAGCACTCATGTTGAATGAAACTTTGTTTAGAGTCCTAGAAACGCGTTGTTAGATGTTTCATAAGTTCGTCAAACTAGTAAAAATCTCATTGAGACACTTATAAGCACTCATGTTTCATGAAACTTGGTTTAGAGTCCTAGAAACGCGTTGTTAGATGTTTCATAAGTTCGTCAAACTAGTACAAAGCTCATTGAGACACTTATAAGCAATCATGTTGTATGAAACTTGGTTTAGAGTGTTAGAAATGCGTTGTTAAATGTTTCATAAGTTCGTCAAACTAGTACAAAGCTCATTGAGACACTTATAAGCACTCATGTTGCATGAAACTTGGTTTAGAGTCCTAGAAACGCGTTGTTAGATGTTTCATAAGTTCTTCAAACTAGTACAAAGCTCATTGAGACACTTATAAGCACTCATGTTGAATGAAACTTTGTTTAGAGTCCTAGAAACGCGTTGTTAGATGTTTCATAAGTTCGTCAAACTAATAAAAAGCTCATTCAGACACTTATAAGCACTCATGTTGCATGAAACTTGGTTTAGAGTCCTAGAAACGCGTTGTTAGATGTTTCATAAGTTCGTCAAACTAGTACAAAGCTCATTGAGACACTTATAAGCACTCATGTTGCATGAAACTTGGTTTAGAGTCCTAGAAACGCGTTGTTAGATGTTTCATAAGTTCGTCAAACTTGTACAAAGCTCATTGAGACACTTATAAGCACTCATGTTGCATGAAACTTGGTTTAGAATCCTAGAAACGCGTTGTTAGATGTTTCATAAGTTCGTCTAACTAGTACAAAGCTCATTGAGACACTTATAAGCACTCATGTTGCATGAAACTTGGTTTAGAGTCCTAGAAACGCGTTGTTAGATGTTTCATAAGTTCGTAAAACTTGTACAAAGCTCATTGAGACACTTATAAGCACTCATGTTGAATGAAACTTTGTTTAGAGTCCTAGAAACGCATTGTTAGATGTTTCATAAGTTCGTCAAACTAGTAAAAAGCTCATTGAGACACTTATAAGCACTCATGTTGCATGAAACTTGGTTTAGAGTCCTAGAAACGCGTTGTTAGATGTTTCATAAGTTCGTCAAACTAGTACAAAGCTCATTGAGACACTTATAAGCACTCATGTTGCATGAAACTTGGTTTAGAGTCCTAGAAACGCGTTGTTAGATGTTTCATAAGTTCTTCAAACTAGTACAAAGCTCATTGAGACACTTATAAGCACTCATGTTGCATGAAACTTGGTTTAGAGTCCTAGAAACGCGTTGTTAGATGTTTCATAAGTTCGTCAAACTTGTACAAAGCTCATTGAGACACTTATAAGCACTCATGTTGCATGAAACTTGGTTTAGAGTCCTAGAAACGCGTTGTTAGATGTTTCATAAGTTGGTAAAAATTGTACAAAGCTCATTGAGACACTTATAAGTTCGTAAAACTAATACATAGCTCATTAAGACACTTATAAGCACTCATGTTGAATGAAACTTGGTTTAGAGTCCTAGAAACGCGTTGTTAGATGTTTCATAAGTTCGTCAAACTAGTAAAAAGCTCATTGAGACACTTATAAGCACTCATGTTGCATGAAACTTGGTTTAGAGTCCTAGAAACGCGTTGTTAGATGTTTCATAAGTTCGTCAAACTAGTACAAATCTCATTGAGACACTTATAAGCACTCATGTTGCATGAAACTTGGTTTAGAGTCTTAGAAACCGCGTTGTTAGATGTTTCATAAGTTCTTCAAACTAGTACAAAGCTCATTGAGACACTTATAAGCACTCATGTTGCATGAAACTTGGTTTAGAGTCCTAGAAACGCGTTGTTAGATGTTTCATAAGTTGGTAAAAATTGTACAAAGCTCATTGAGACACTTATAAGTACTCATTTTGCATGAAACTTGGTTTAGAGTCCTCGAAACGCGTTGTTAAATGTTTCATAAGTTCGTAAAAGTAGTACAAAGCTCATTGAGACACTTATAAGCACTCATGTTGCATGAAACTTGGTTTAGAGTCCTAGAAACGCGTTGTTAGATGTTTCATAAGTTCGTCAAACTTGTACAAAGCTCATTGAGACACTTATAAGCACTCATGTTGCATGAAACTTGGTTTAGAGTCCTAGAAACGCATTGTTAGATGTTTCATAAGCTCGTCTAACTAGTACAAAGCTCATTGAGACACTTATAAGCAATCATGTTGTATGAAACTTGGTTTAGAGTCCTAGAAACGCGTTGTTAGATGTTTCATAAGTTCGTAAAACTTGTACAAAGCTCATTGAGACACTTATAAGCACTCATGTTGAATGAAACTAGGTTTAGAGTCCTAGAAACGTGTTGTTAGATGTTTCATACGTTCGTCAAACTAGTAAAAAGCTCATTGAAACACTTATAAGCACTCATGTTGCATGAAACTTGGTTTAGAGTCCTAGAAACGCGTTGTTAGACGTTTCATAAGTTCGTAAAACTAGTACATAGCTCATTAAGACACTTATAAGCACTCATGTTGAATGAAACTTGGTTTAGAGTCCTAGAAACGCGTTGTTAGATGTTTCATAAGTTCGTCAAACTAGTAAAAAGCTCATTGAGACACTTATAAGCACTCATGTTGCATGAAACTTGGTTTAGAGTCCTAGAAACGCGTTGTTAGATGTTTCATAAGTTCGTCAAACTAGTACAAATCTCATTGAGACACTTATAAGCACTCATGTTGCATGAAACTTGGTTTAGAGTCTTAGAAACCGCGTTGTTAGATGTTTTATAAGTTCTTCAAACTAGTACAAAGCTCATTGAGACACTTATAAGCACTCATGTTGCATGAAACTTGGTTTAGAGTCCTAGAAACGCGTTGTTAGATGTTTCATAAGTTGGTAAAAATTGTACAAAGGTCATTGAGACACTTATAAGTACTCATTTTGCATGAAACTTGGTTTAGAGTCCTCGAAACGCGTTGTTAAATGTTTCATAAGTTCATAAAAGTAGTACAAAGCTCATTGAGACACTTATAAGCACTCATGTTGCATGAAACTTGGTTTAGAGTCCTAGAAACGCGTTGTTAGATGTTTCATAAGTTCGTCAAACTTGTACAAAGCTCATTGAGACACTTATAAGCACTCATGTTGCATGAAACTTGGTTTAGAGTCCTAGAAACGCATTGTTAGATGTTTCATAAGTTCGTCTAACTAGTACAAAGCTCATTGAGACACTTATAAGCAATCATGTTGTATGAAACTTGGTTTAGAGTCCTAGAAACGCGTGGTTAGATGTTTCATAAGTTCGTAAAACTTGTACAAAGCTCATTGAGACACTTATAAGAACTCATGTTGCATGAAACTTGGTTTAGAGTCCTCGAAACGCGTTGTTAAATGTTTCATAAGTTCGTAAAAGTAGTACAAAGCTCATTGAGACACTTATAAGCAATCATGTTGTATGAAACTTGGTTTAGAGTCCTAGAAACGCGTTGTTAGATGTTTCATAAGTTCGTAAAACTTGTACAAAGCTCATTGAGACACTTATAAGCACTCATGTTGAATGAAACTAGGTTTAGAGTCCTAGAAACGTGTTGTTAGATGTTTCATAAGTTCGTCAAACTAGTAAAAAGCTCATTGAGACACTTATAAGCACTCATGTTGCATGAAACTTGGTTTAGAGTCCTAGAAACGCGTTGTTAGATGTTTCATAAGTTCGTCAAACTAGTATAAATCTCATTGAGACACTTATAAGCACTCATGTTGCATGAAACTTGGTTTAGAGTCCTAGAAACCGCGTTGTTAGATGTTTCATAAGTTCTTCAAACTAGTACAAAGCTCATTGAGACACTTATAAGCACTCATGTTGCATGAAACTTGGTTTAGAGTCCTAGAAACGCGTTGTTAGATGTTTCATAAGTTCGTCAAACTTGTACAAAGCTCATTGAGACACTTATAAGCACTCATGTTGCATGAAACTTGGTTTAGAGTCCTAGAAACGCATTGTTAGATGTTTCATAAGTTCGTCTAACTAGTACAAAGCTCATTGAGACACTTATAAGCAATCATGTTGTATGAAACTTGGTTTAGAGTCCTAGAAACGCGTTGTTAGATGTTTCATAAGTTCGTAAAACTTGTACAAAGCTCATTGAGACACTTATAAGAACTCATGTTGCATGAAACTTGGTTTAGAGTCCTCGAAACGCGTTGTTAAATGTTTCATAAGTTCGTAAAAGTAGTACAAAGCTCATTGAGACACTTATAAGCAATCATGTTGTATGAAACTTGGTTTAGAGTCCTAGAAACGCGTTGTTAGATGTTTCATAAGTTCGTAAAACTTGTACAAAGCTCATTGAGACACTTATAAGCACTCATGTTGAATGAAACTAGGTTTAGAGTCCTAGAAACGTGTTGTTAGATGTTTCATAAGTTCGTCAAACTAGTAAAAAGCTCATTGAGACACTTATAAGCACTCATGTTGCATGAAACTTGGTTTAAAGTCCTAGAAACGCGTTGTTAGATGTTTCATAAGTTCGTCAAACTAGTATAAATCTCATTGAGACACTTATAAGCACTCATGTTGCATGAAACTTGGTTTAGAGTCCTAGAAACCGCGTTGTTAGATGTTTCATAAGTTCTTCAAACTAGTACAAAGCTCATTGAGACACTTATAAGCACTCATGTTGCATGAAACTTGGTTTAGAGTCCTAGAAACGCGTTGTTAGATGTTTCATAAGTTCGTCAAACTTGTACAAAGCTCATTGAGACACTTATAAGCACTCATGTTGCATGAAACTTGGTTTAGAGTCCTAGAAACGCATTGTTAGATGTTTCATAACTTGGTTTAGAGTCCTAGAAACGCGTTGTTAGATGTTTCATGTTGTATGAAATAAGTTCGTAAAACTTGTACAAAGCTCATTGAGACACTTATAAGCACTCATGTTGCATGAAACTTGGTTTAGAGTCCTCGAAACGCGTTGTTAAATGTTTCATAAGTTCGTAAAAGTAGTACAAAGCTCATTGAGACACTTATAAGCAATCATGTTGTATGAAACTTGGTTTAGAGTCCTAGAAACGCGTTGTTAGATGTTTCATAAGTTCGTAAAACTTGTACAAAGCTCATTGAGACACTTATAAGCACTCATGTTGAATGAAACTAGGTTTAGAGTCCTAGAAACGTGTTGTTAGATGTTTCATAAGTTCGTCAAACTAGTAAAAAGCTCATTGAGACACTTATAAGCACTCATGTTGCATGAAACTTGGTTTAGAGTCCTAGAAACGCGTTGTTAGATGTTTCATAAGTTCGTCAAACTAGTATAAATCTCATTGAGACACTTATAAGCACTCATGTTGCATGAAACTTGGTTTAGAGTCCTAGAAACCGCGTTGTTAGATGTTTCATAAGTTCTTCAAACTAGTACAAAGCTCATTGAGACACTTATAAGCACTCATGTTGCATGAAACTTGGTTTAGAGTCCTAGAAACGCGTTGTTAGATGTTTCATAAGTTCGTCAAACTTGTACAAAGCTCATTGAGACACCTATAAGCACTCATGTTGCATGAAACTTGGTTAAGAGTCCTAGAAACGCGTTGTTAGATGTTTCATAAGTTCGTTAAACTAGTACAAAGTTCATTGAGACACTTATAAGCAATCATGTTGTATGAAACTTGGTTTAGAGTCCTAGAAACGCGTTGTTAGATGTTTCATAAGTTCGTCAAACTTGTACAAAGCTCATTGAGACACTTATAAGCACTCATGTTGCATGAAACTTGGTTTAGAGTCCTAGAAACGCGTTGTTAGACGTTTCATAAGTTCGTAAAACTAGTACATAGCTCATTAAGACACTTATAAGCACTCATGTTGAATGAAACTTGGTTTAGAGTCCTAGAAACGCGTTGTTAGATGTTTCATAAGTTCGTCAAACTAGTAAAAAGCTCATTGAGACACTTATAAGCACTCATGTTGCATGAAACTTGGTTTAGAGTCCTACAAACGCGTTGTTAGATGTTTCATAAGTTCGTCAAACTAGTACAAATCTCATTGAGACACTTATAAGCACTCATGTTGCATGAAACTTGGTTTAGAGTCTTAGAAACCGCGTTGTTAGATGTTTCATAAGTTCTTCAAACTAGTACAAAGCTCATTGAGACACTTATAAGCACTCATGTTGCATGAAAATTGGTTTAGAGTCCTAGAAACGCGTTGTTAGATGTTTCATAAGTTCGTAAAACTTGTACAAAGCTCATTGAGACACTTATAAGTACTCATGTTGAATGAAACTTTGTTTAGAGTCCTCGAAACGCGTTGTTAGATGTTTCATAAGTTCGTCAAAGTAGTACAAAGGTCATTGAGACACTTATAAGCACTCATGTTGCATGAAACTTGGTTTAGAGTCCTAGAAACGCGTTGTTAGATGTTTCATAAGTTCGTCAAACTTGTACAAAGCTCATTGAGACACTTATAAGCACTCATGTTGCATGAAACTTGGTTTAGAGTCCTAGAAACGCGTTGTTAGATGTTTCATAAGTTCGTAAAACTTGTACAAAGCTCATTGAGACACTTATAAGCACTCATGTTGAATGAAACTAGGTTTAGAGTCCTAGAAACGTGTTGTTAGATGTTTCATAAGTTCGTCAAACTAGTAAAAAGCTAATTGAGACACTTATAAGCACTCATGTTGCATGAAACTTGGTTTAGAGTCCTAGAAACGCATTGTTAGATGTTTCATAAGTTCGTCTAACTAGTACAAAGCTCATTGAGACACTTATAAGCAATCATGTTGTATGAAACTTGGTTTAGAGTCCTAGAAATCCGTTGTTAGATGTTTCATAAGTTCGTCTAACTAGTACAAAGCTCATTGAGACACTTATAAGCAATCATGTTGTATGAAACTAGGTTTAGAGTCCTAGAAAGGCGTTGTTAGATGTTTCATAAGTTCGTAAAACTTGTACAAAGCTCATTGAGACACTTATAAGCACTCATGTTGAATTAAACTAGGTTTAGAGTCCTAGAAACGTGTTGTTAGATGTTTCATAAGTTCGTCAAACTAGTAAAAAGCTAATTGAGACACTTATAAGCACTCATGTTGCATGAAACTTGGTTTAGAGTCCTAGAAACGCATTGCTAGATGTTTCATAAGTTCGTCTAACTAGTACAAAGCTCATTGAGACACTTATAAGCAATCATGTTGTATGAAACTTGGTTTAGAGTCCTAGAAATGCGTTGTTAGATGTTTCATAAGTTCGTAAAACTTGTACAAAGCTCATTGAGACACTTATAAGCACTCATGTTGCATGAAACTTGGTTTAGAGTCCTCGAAACGCGTTGTTAAATGTTTCATAAGTTCGTAAAAGTAGTACAAAGCTCATTGATACACTTATAAGCAATCATGTTGTATGAAACTTGGTTTAGAGTCCTAGAAACGCGTTGTTAGATGTTTCATAAGTTCGTAAAACTTGTACAAAGCTCATTGAGACACTTATAAGCACTCATGTTGAATGAAACTAGGTTTAGAGTCCTAGAAACGTGTTGTTAGATGTTTCATAAGTTCGTCAAACTAGTAAAAAGCTCATTGAGACACTTATAAGCACTCATGTTGCATGAAACTTGGTTTAGAGTCCTAGAAACGCGTTGTTAGATGTTTCATAAGTTCGTCAAACTAGTATAAATCTCATTGAGACACTTATAAGCACTCATGTTGCATGAAACTTGGTTTAGAGTCCTAGAAACCGCGTTGTTAGATGTTTCATAAGTTCTTCAAACTAGTACAAAGCTCATTGAGACACTTATAAGCACTCATGTTGCATGAAACTTGGTTTAGAGTCCTAGAAACGCGTTGTTAGATGTTTCATAAGTTCGTCAAACTTGTACAAAGCTCATTGAGACACCTATAAGCACTCATGTTGCATGAAACTTGGTTAAGAGTCCTAGAAACGCGTTGTTAGATGTTTCATAAGTTCGTTAAACTAGTACAAAGTTCATTGAGACACTTATAAGCAATCATGTTGTATGAAACTTGGTTTAGAGTCCTAGAAACGCGTTGTTAGATGTTTCATAAGTTCGTCAAACTTGTACAAAGCTCATTGAGACACTTATAAGCACTCATGTTGCATGAAACTTGGTTTAGAGTCCTAGAAACGCGTTGTTAGACGTTTCATAAGTTCGTAAAACTAGTACATAGCTCATTAAGACACTTATAAGCACTCATGTTGAATGAAACTTGGTTTAGAGTCCTAGAAACGCGTTGTTAGATGTTTCATAAGTTCGTCAAACTAGTAAAAAGCTCATTGAGACACTTATAAGCACTCATGTTGCATGAAACTTGGTTTAGAGTCCTACAAACGCGTTGTTAGATGTTTCATAAGTTCCTCAAACTAGTACAAATCTCATTGAGACACTTATAAGCACTCATGTTGCATGAAACTTGGTTTAGAGTCTTAGAAACCGCGTTGTTAGATGTTTCATAAGTTCTTCAAACTAGTACAAAGCTCATTGAGACACTTATAAGCACTCATGTTGCATGAAAATTGGTTTAGAGTCCTAGAAACGCGTTGTTAGATGTTTCATAAGTTCGTAAAACTTGTACAAAGCTCATTGAGACACTTATAAGTACTCATGTTGAATGAAACTTTGTTTAGAGTCCTCGAAACGCGTTGTTAGATGTTTCATAAGTTCGTCAAAGTAGTACAAAGGTCATTGAGACACTTATAAGCACTCATGTTGCATGAAACTTGGTTTAGAGTCCTAGAAACGCGTTGTTAGATGTTTCATAAGTTCGTCAAACTTGTACAAAGCTCATTGAGACACTTATAAGCACTCATGTTGCATGAAACTTGGTTTAGAGTCCTAGAAACGCGTTGTTAGATGTTTCATAAGTTCGTAAAACTTGTACAAAGCTCATTGAGACACTTATAAGCACTCATGTTGAATGAAACTAGGTTTAGAGTCCTAGAAACGTGTTGTTAGATGTTTCATAAGTTCGTCAAACTAGTAAAAAGCTAATTGAGACACTTATAAGCACTCATGTTGCATGAAACTTGGTTTAGAGTCCTAGAAACGCATTGTTAGATGTTTCATAAGTTCGTCTAACTAGTACAAAGCTCATTGAGACACTTATAAGCAATCATGTTGTATGAAACTTGGTTTAGAGTCCTAGAAATCCGTTGTTAGATGTTTCATAAGTTCGTCTAACTAGTACAAAGCTCATTGAGACACTTATAAGCAATCATGTTGTATGAAACTAGGTTTAGAGTCCTAGAAAGGCGTTGTTAGATGTTTCATAAGTTCGTAAAACTTGTACAAAGCTCATTGAGACACTTATAAGCACTCATGTTGAATTAAACTAGGTTTAGAGTCCTAGAAACGTGTTGTTAGATGTTTCATAAGTTCGTCAAACTAGTAAAAAGCTAATTGAGACACTTATAAGCACTCATGTTGCATGAAACTTGGTTTAGAGTCCTAGAAACGCATTGCTAGATGTTTCATAAGTTCGTCTAACTAGTACAAAGCTCATTGAGACACTTATAAGCAATCATGTTGTATGAAACTTGGTTTAGAGTCCTAGAAATGCGTTGTTAGATGTTTCATAAGTTCGTAAAACTTGTACAAAGCTCATTGAGACACTTATAAGCACTCATGTTGCATGAAACTTGGTTTAGAGTCCTCGAAACGCGTTGTTAAATGTTTCATAAGTTCGTAAAAGTAGTACAAAGCTCATTGATACACTTATAAGCAATCATGTTGTATGAAACTTGGTTTAGAGTCCTAGAAACGCGTTGTTAGATGTTTCATAAGTTCGTAAAACTTGTACAAAGCTCATTGAGACACTTATAAGCACTCATGTTGAATGAAACTAGGTTTAGAGTCCTAGAAACGTGTTGTTAGATGTTTCATAAGTTCGTCAAACTAGTAAAAAGCTCATTGAGACACTTATAAGCACTCATGTTGCATGAAACTTGGTTTAGAGTCCTAGAAACGCGTTGTTAGATGTTTCATAAGTTCGTCAAACTAGTATAAATCTCATTGAGACACTTATAAGCACTCATGTTGCATGAAACTTGGTTTACAGTCCTAGAAACCGCGTTGTTAGATGTTTCATAAGTTCTTCAAACTAGTACAAAGCTCATTGAGACACTTATAAGCACTCATGTTGCATGAAACTTGGTTTAGAGTCCTAGAAACGCGTTGTTAGATGTTTCATAAGTTCGTCAAACTTGTACAAAGCTCATTGAGACACCTATAAGCACTCATGTTGCATGAAACTTGGTTAAGAGTCCTAGAAACGCGTTGTTAGATGTTTCATAAGTTCGTTAAACTAGTACAAAGCTCATTGAGACACTTATAAGCAATCATGTTGTATGAAACTTGGTTTAGAGTCCTAGAAACGCGTTGTTAGATGTTTCATAAGTTCGTCAAACTTGTACAAAGCTCATTGAGACACTTATAAGCACTCATGTTGCATGAAACTTGGTTTAGAGTCCTAGAAACGCGTTGTTAGACGTTTCATAAGTTCGTAAAACTAGTACATAGCTCATTAAGACACTTATAAGCACTCATGTTGAATGAAACTTGGTTTAGAGTCCTAGAAACGCGTTGTTAGATGTTTCATAAGTTCGTCAAACTAGTAAAAAGCTCATTGAGACACTTCTAAGCACTCATGTTGCATGAAACTTGGTTTAGAGTCCTAGAAACGCGTTGTTAGATGTTTCATAAGTTCGTCAAACTAGTACAAATCTCATTGAGACACTTATAAGCACTCATGTTGCATGAAACTTGGTTTAGAGTCTTAGAAACCGCGTTGTTAGATGTTTCATAAGTTCTTCAAACTAGTACAAAGCTCATTGAGACACTTATAAGCACTCATGTTGCATGAAACTTGGTTTAGAGTCCTAGAAACGCGTTGTTAGATGTTTCATAAGTTCGTAAAACTTGTACAAAGCTCATTGAGACACTTATAAGTACTCATGTTGAATGAAACTTTGTTTAGAGTCCTCGAAACGCGTTGTTAGATGTTTCATAAGTTCGTCAAAGTAGTACAAAGGTCATTGAGAACTTAGAAGCACTAGATGTTGCTAGAAACGCGTTGGTTAGATAGAGTCCTAGAAACGCGTTGTTAGATGTTTCATAAGTTCGTCAAACTTGTACAAAGCTCATTGAGACACTTATAAGCACTCATGTTGCATGAAACTTGGTTTAGAGTCCTAGAAATGCGTTGTTAGAAGTTTCATAAGTTCTTCTAACTAGTACAAAGCTCATTGAGACACTTATAAGCAATCATGTTGTATGAAACTTGGTTTAGAGTCCTAGAAACGCGTTGTTAGATGTATCATAAGTTCGTAAAACTTGTACAAAGCTCATTGAGACACTTATAAGCACTCATGTTGAATGAAACTAGGTTTAGAGTCCTAGAAACGTGTTGTTAGATGTTTCATAAGTTCGTCAAACTAGTAAAAAGCTCATTGAGACACTTATAAGCACTCATGTTGCATGAAACTTGGTTTAGAGTCCTAGAAACGCGTTGTTAGATGTTTCATAAGTTCGTCAAACTAGTATAAATCTCATTGAGACACTTATAAGCACTCATGTTGCATGAAACTTGGTTTAGAGTCTTAGAAACCGCGTTGTTAGATGTTTCATAAGTTCTTCAAACTAGTACAAAGCTCATTGAGACACTTATAAGCACTCATGTTGCATGAAACTTGGTTTAGAGTCCTAGAAACGCGTTGTTAGATATTTCATAAGTTCGTAAAACTTGTACAAAGCCCATTGCGACACTTATAAGTACTCATGTTGCATGAAACTTGGTTTAGAGTCTTAGAAACTGCGTTGTTAGATGTTTCTTAAGTTCGTCAAACTAGTACAAAGCTCATTGACTTATAAGTACTAATGTTGCATGAAACTTGGTTTAGAGTCCTAGAAACGCGTTGTTAGATGTTTCATAAGTTAGTCAAACTAGTACAAAGCTCATTGAGACACTTATAAGGACTCATGTTGCATGAAACTTCGTTAGAGTCTTAGAAACCGCGTTGTTAGATGTTTCATAAGTTCGTCAAACTAGTACAAAGCTCATTGAGACACATATAAGCACTCATGTTGCATGAAACTTGGTTTAGAGTCCTACAAAAGCGTTGTTAGATGTTTCATAAGTTCGTAAAACTAGTACAAAACTCATTGAGACACTTATAAGCACTCATGTTGCATGAAACTTGGTTTAGAGTCCTAGAAACGCGTTGTTAGATGTTTCATTAGTTCGTCAAACTTGTACAAAGCTCATTGAGACACTTATAAGCACTCATGTTGCATGAAACTTGGTTTAGAGTCCTAGAAACGCGTTGTTAGATGTTTCATAAGTTCGTCAAACTAGTACAAAACTCATTGAGACACTTATAAGCAATCATGTTGTATGAAACTTGGTTTAGAGTCCTAGAAACGCGTTGTTCGATGTTTCATAAGTTCGTAAAACTTGTATAAAGCTCATTGAGACACTTATAAGCACTCATGTTGAATGAAACTTTGTTTAGAGTCCTAGAAACGCGTCGTTAGATGTTTCATAAGTTAGTCAAACTAGTAAAAAGCTCATTCAGACACTTATAAGCACTCAGGTTGCATGAAACTTGGTTTAGAGTCCTAGAAACGCGTTGTTAGATGTTTCATAAGTTCGTCAAACTTGTACAAAGCTCATTGAGACACTTATAAGCACTCATGTTGCATGAAACTTGGTTTAGAATCCTAGAATCGCGTTGATAGATGTTTCATAAGTTCGTCTAACTAGTACAAAGCTCATTGAGACACTTATAAGCAATCATGTTGTATGAAACTTGGTTTATAGTCCTAGAAACGCGTTGTTAGATGTTTCATAAGTTCTTAAAACTTGTACAAAGCTCATTGAGACACTTATAAGCACTCATGTGGAATGAAACTAGGTTTAGAGTCCTAGAAACGTGTTGTTAGATGTTTCATAAGTTCGTCAAACTAGTAAAAAGCTCATTGAGACACTTATAAGCACTCATGTTGCATGAAACTGGGGTTAGAGTCCTAGAAACGCGTTGTTAGATGTTTCATAAGTTCGTCAAACTAGTATAAATCTCATTGAGACACTTATAAGCACTCATGTTGCATGAAACTTGGTTTAGAGTCCTAGAAACGCGTTGTTAGATGTTTCATAAGTTCGTAATATTTGTACAAAGCTCATTGAGACAATTATAAGTACTCATGTTGCCTGAAACTTGGTTTAGAGTCTTAGAAACCGCGTTGTTAGATGTTTCATAAGTTCGTCAAACTAGTACAAAGCTCATTGACTTATAAGTACTCTAAACCGCGTTGTTAGATGTTTCATAAGCTCGTTTAGAGTCCTGGAAACACATTGTTAGATGTTTCATAATTTAGTCAAACTAGTACAAAGCTCATTGAGACACTTATAAGGACTCATGTTGCATGAAACTTCGTTAGAGTCTTAGAAACCGCGTTGTTAGATGTTTCATAAGTTCGTCAAACTAGTACAAAGCTCATTGAGACACATATAAGCACTCATGTTGCATGAAACTTGGTTTAGAGTCCTAGAAACGCGTTGTTAGATGTTTCATAAGTTCGTAAAACTAGTACAAAGCTCATTGAGACACTTATAAGCACTCATGTTGCATGAAACTTGGTTTAGAGTCCCAGAAACGCGTTGTTGGATGTTTCATAAGTTCGTCAAACTTGTACAAAGCTCATTGGGACACCTATAAGCACTCATGTTGCATGAAACTTGGTTAAGAGTCCTAGAAACGCGTTGTTAGATGTTTCATAAGTTCGTCAAACTAGTACAAAGCTCATTGAGACACTTATAAGCAATCATGTTGTATGAAACTTGGTTTAGAGTCCTAGAAACGCGTTGTTAGATGTTTCATAAGTTCGTAAAACTTGTACAAAGCTCATTGAGACACTTATAAGCACTCATGTTGAATGAAACTTTGTTTAGAGTCCTAGAAACGCGTTGTTAGATGTTTCATAAGTTCGTAAAACTTGTACAAAGCTCATTGAGACACTTATAAGTACTCATGTTGAATGAAACTTTGTTTAGAGTCCTCGAAACGCGTTGTTAGATGTTTCATAAGTTCGTCAAAGTAGTACAAAGGTCATTGAGACACTTATAAGCACTCATGTTGCATGAAACTTGGTTTAGAGTCCTAGAAACGCGTTGTTAGATGTTTCATAAGTTCGTCAAACTTGTACAAAGCTCATTGAGACACTTATAAGCACTCATGTTGCATAAAACTTGGTTTAGTGTCCTAGAAACGCGTTGTTAGATGTTTCATAAGTTCGTCTAACTAGTACAAAGCTCATTGAGACACTTATAAGCAATCATGTTGTATGAAACTTGGTTTAGAGTCCTAGAAACGCGTTGTTAGATGTTTCATAAGTTCGTAAAACTTGTACAAAGCTCATTGAGACACTTATAAGCACTCATGTTGAATGAAACTAGGTTTAGAGTCCTAGAAACGTGTTGTTAGATGTTTCATAAGATCGTCAAACTAGTAAAAAGCTCATTGAGACACTTATAAGCAATCATGTTGCATGAAACTGGGTTTAGAGTCCTAGAAACGCGTTGTTAGATGTTTCATAAGTTCGTCAAACTAGTATAAATCTCATTGAGACACTTATAAGCACTCATGTTGCTTGAAACTTGGTTTAGAGTCTTAGAAACCGCGTTGTTAGATGTTTCATAAGTTCTTCAAACAAGTAAAAAGCTCATTGAGACATTTATAAGCACTCATGTTGCATGAAACTTGGTTTAGAGTCCTAGAAACGCGTTGTTAGATGTTTCATAAGGTCGTCAAACTAGTACAAAGTTCATTGACTTATAAGTACTCTAAACCGCGTTGTTAGATGTTTCATAATTTAGTCAAACTAGTACAAAGCTCATTGAGACAGTTATAAGGACTCATGTTGCATGAAACTTCGTTAGAGTCTTAGAAACCGCGTTGTTAGATGTTTCATAAGTTCGTCAAACTAGTACAAAGCTCATTGAGACACATATAAGCACTCATGTTGCATGAAACTTTGTTTAGAGTCCTAGAAATGCGTTGTTAGATGTTTCATAAGTTCGTAAAACTAGTACAAAGCTCATTGAGACACTTATAAGCACTCATGTTGCATGAAACTTGGTTTAGAGTCCTAGAAACGCGTTGTTAGATGTTTCATAAGTTCGTCAAACTTGTACAAAGCTCATTGAGACACCTATAAGCACTCATGTTGCATGAAACTTGGTTTAGAGTCCTAGAAATGCGTTGTTAGATGTTTCATAAGTTCGTCAAACTAGTACAAAGCTCATTGAGACACTAATAAGCAATCATGTTGTATGAAACTTGGTTTAGAGTCCTAGAAACGCGTTGTTAGATGTTTCATAAGTTCGTAAAACTTGTACAAAGCTCATTGAGACACTTATAAGCACTCATGTTGAATGAAACTTTGTTTAGAGTCCTAGAAACGCGTTGTTAGATGTTTCATAAGCTCGTCAAACTAGTAAAAAACTCATTGAGACACTTATAAGCACTCATGTTGCATGAAACTTGGTTTAGAGTCCTAGAAACGCGTTGTTAGATGTTTCATAAGTTCGTCAAACTAGTAAAAAGCTCATTGAGACACATATAAGCACTCATGTTGCATGAAACTTGATTTAGAGTCCTAGAAACGCGATGTTAGATGTTTCATAAGTTCGTCAAACTAGTACAAAGCTCATTGAGACACTTATAAGCACTCATGTTGCATGAAACTTGGTTAAGAGTCCTAGAAACGCGTTGTTAGATGTTTACTAAGTTCTTCAACTAGTATAAACCTCATTGAGACACTTATAAGCACTCATGTTGAATGAAACTTGGTTTAGAGTCCTAGAAACGCGTTGTTAGATGTTTCATAAGTTCGTCAAACTAGTACAAAGCTCATTGAGACACTTATAAGCACTCATGTTGAATGAAACTTGGTTTAGAGTCCTAGTAACCGCGTTGTTAGATGTTTCATAAGTTCTTCAAACTAGTAAAAAGCTCATTGAGACACTTATAAGCACTCATGTTGAATGAAACTTTGTTTAGAGTCCTAGAAACGCGTTGTTAGATGTTTCATAAGTTCGTCAAACTAGTAAAAAGCTCATTGAGACACTTATAAGCACTCATGTTGCATGAAACTTGGTTTAGAGTCCTAGAAACGCGTTGTTAGATGTTTCATAAGTTTGTCAAACTAGTACAAAGCTCATTGAGACACTTATAAGCACTCATGTTGCATGAAACTTCGTTAGAGTCTTAGAAACCGCGTTGTTAGATATTTCATAAGTTCGTCAAACTAGTACAAAGCACATTGAGACACATATAAGCACTCATGTTGCATGAAACTTGGTTTAGAGTCCTAGAAACGCGTTGTTAAATGTTTAATAAGTTCGTCAAACTAGTACAAAGCTCATTGAGACACTTATAAGCACTCATGTTGCATTAAACTTGGTTTAGAGTCTTAGAAACCGCGTTGTTAGATGTTTCATAAGTTCTTCAAACTAGTACAAAGCTCATTGAGACACTTATAAGCACTCATGTTGCATGAAACTTGGTTTAGAGTCCTAGAAATGCGTTGTTAGATGTTTCATAAGTTCGTCAAACTTGTACAAAGCTCATTGAGACACTTATAAGCACTCATGTTGCATGAAACTTGGTTTAGAGTCCTAGAAACGTGTTGTTAGACGTTTCATAAGTTCGTAAAACTAGTACATAGCTCATTAAGACACTTATAAGCACTCATGTTGAATGAAACTTGGTTTAGATTCCTAGAAACGCGTTGTTAGATGTTTCATAAGTTCGTCAAACTAGTAAAAAGCTCATTGAGACACTTATAAGCACTCATGTTGCATTAAACTTGGTTTAGAGTCCTAGAAACGCGTTGTTAGATGTTTCATAAGTTCGTCAAACTAGTACAAATCTCATTGAGACACTTATAAGCACTCATGTTGCATGAAACTTGGTTTAGAGTCCTAGAAACGCATTGTTAGATGTTTCATAAGTTCGTCTAACTAGTACAAAGCTCATTGAGACACTTATAAGCAATCATGTTGTATGAAACTTGGTTTAGAGTCCTAGAAACGCGTTGTTAGATGATAGGATCTCCGCCAAGGATCAACTCCAGTAGCAAGGCAAGTACTCTTCTTCGGACACCGTGTGGATGGTAGCAAGGCAGGCACCAAGGAAACAAGGCACCGAATGAATGGGACGACGGGGAGGAACGCGAGATGGTGATGGGGAACGTCTCAAACAGAGGGGGAAGATTCTGTTTGATGGATAGAAGAAGCTAGTGGAAGCGATGAGCTTGTATTAGCTTCGGATTCAATCTCTGAATCGAGTAAGGGTTCCGGATTCAATCGCTGAATCGGAGGAGAGTCAAAGACTTAGAGAGAGTTTCGCATAAAATTCTTGACTAAAGAATAAGAGAGGAGGCGCAACTCCTTTAAATAGAGTTAGCACAAGCGCTTTCTCTTTAGGGTTTGCGCAACAAGAAAAAAGGAAATCCTCGGCAAAAAGGAAACCTCGGAAAATGGAAAAACACTAGAAAAAGGAAATCGCCTAAGACGCGGCGTTTTACAAGATAAATACGACGAGTAGCTGAAGTGCCTCGTCTCTTACACTCTTCAAGATAATGTTGCTAAGCAACCGACGTGGTGATCTTCTTAGCCTCGTTAAAACCGGTGGGAAAGAGTACTAAGTCGATCACCGAGTCGCTTAGCCGCATTACCTTGGTCTTTGCTCTAGGCCATGATGTGTACGTTGAAGAAGCTCCTAGCTGCTCCTCCAAGTTCTCCCTCCATGATCATCGCCTGAGCTTCCTTAGCTAGTTCCTTGGCTTTTGATCGCGTGATTGCTCCTTTTGGTTCTTCGGTTCGAGGTGGTCGGGTGCCGATGTGGTCGGTGTCGATGTGGTCGATGTCGAGGTGGTCGATGTCGAAGTGGTCGATGTCGAGGTGGTCGATGTCGATGTGGTCGATGTCGATGTGGTCGATGTCCGTTTCCGGTTCCGGCTTTAAAGATCATATCATCCCCTCCATCTTGAAAAGGATTTGTCCTCAAATCTGAATCGCAAAATAAGGAGACAAGTCAATAACATTGAATGAGTCCGAGATTGCATACTTACCTTGAAGGTCGATCTTGTAGGCGTTGTCGTTGATGCGCGGGTCACTTTGAAGGGTCCATCCACTCGTGGCATCGTTTGGACTTCCTTTCGGCGGGAAACCTCTCCTTTCTCAAGTGGATCCATACCAAGTCACCTTCCGAAAACACCACTCCCTTGCGGCCCTTGTTAGCATGCTTGGCGTATTGCTCGGTCTTCTTCAATATATTATCCCTAGCTTTCTCATGCATTCTCTTAACCTGTTCAACCTTTTTCTTGCCATCAACACTAGACATTTCACTCAAGGGTAAGGCAATTAGATCCAAAGGAGACATAGGATTAAACCCATATACTAATTCAAAGGGGAGTAAAGAGTAGTGGAATGCTTAGCGTGGTTATAAGCGAACTCTACGTGGGGTAGACATTCTTCCCATGACTTGAGGTTACTTCTCACCAAAGTCCTTAGGATTGTGGACAAGGATCGGTTCACCACTTCCGTTTGCCCGTCCGTCCGTTTGCGGATGACAAGTGGTGGAGAAGGATAGTTTGGTTCCTAGCTTAGCCCACAAAGTGCGCCAAAAATGGCTCAAGAACTTGGTGTCTCTGTCCGAAACTATCACTAGGGGCATGCCGTGTAACCTTACCACTTCCCTGAAAAACAAGTTAGCCACACTTACCGCATCGTCGGTCTTGTGGCGAGCTATGAAATGAGCCATCTTACTAAACCTGTCCACAACAACAAAGATGGAATCTCTACCATTTCTGGTTCGAGGTAAGCCAACCACAAAGTCCATAGATATATGAGTCCAAGGATGAGAAGGTATGGGGAGTGGAGTATACAAACCATGCGGCTGAACCTTACTCTTGGCCTTGTTTGCAGGTGATGCATCTAAGGCAAATCCGCTCCACATCTCTTTTCATGTGCGGCCAATAGAAGTAGGCTTGGAGGCTAGCTAAGGTTTTGGCCACTCCGAAGTGTCCGGCTAGTCCTCCTCCATGAGCTTCTCGGACGAGGAGTTCCCTTATGGAACCGGTAGGTATGCACAACCTATTGTGGAAGAACAGGTAGCCGTCCTGTCTATAGTAATTCTCACAAACAAATTTAGCACATTTCAAGTAGTAAGTACTAAACTCAGAATCAGATTCATACAACGTCTTAAGCATCTCGAACCCTATGAGTCTAGATGTTAATTCTGAGATTAGAGTGTACCTCCGGGACAATGCGTCGGCTACGACATTGTCCTTACCTTTTTATACTTGATGACGTAGGGAAACGTCTCAATAAACTCTATCCGGCCATGCCTCTTGTTCAGTTTCTGTTGGCCTTTCAAGTGCTTTAAGGATTCATGGTCCGTGTGGATGACAAACTCTTTAGGCCATAGGTAATGTTGCCACGTCTTCAACGCCCTCACTAGTGCATATAGCTCTTTGTCATAGGTGGGATAGTTTAGGGTTGCTCCACCAAGCTTCTCACTAAAATAAGCTATCGGCTTCTTGTCTTGCATCAATACGGCGCCAATACCTACACCGAAGCATCGCACTCAATTTCAAAGGTTTTAACGAAGTCAGGTAACATAAGTAATGGGGCATTGATAAGCTTCTCTTTGAGGCTTTGGAAAGCCTGTTCTTGTGCATTCCCCCATTGAAAGCCAACATCCTTCTTAATGACTTCGGTTAGGGGAGCCGCAACGGTACTGAAGTCCTTGACAAAGCGCCGGTAGAAGCCGGCTAGTCCATGGAAGCTTCGAACTTCTCCCACGGTGGTTGGTGTCGGCCATTCCTTGATTGCCTTGACCTTCTCTTCATCTACCCTAACTCCTTCTGTACTCACAACAAAACCTAAGAAGACAATCTCGTTAGTGCAAAATGTACACTTGTCAATATTGGCAAAAAGGTTCTCCTTTCTTAGGACGTCAAGTACGGCTCGGACATGGGCAATATGCTCGTCTAGGGCTCCTGCTAAAGATCAAAATATCATCAAAATAAACCACAACAAAGACGCCTATAAAAGACCTCAAAACATGGTTCATTAGTCTCATGAAAGTACTAGGCGCATTAGTAAGACCGAAGGGCATAACAAGCCATTCATATAATCCTTGCTTGGTTTTGAAGGCCGTCTTCCATTCATCACCCTCCTTCATTCTAATCGATGGTAACCACTCTTAAGATCAATCTTAGAGAACACGTTAGACCCACATAATTCATCTAACATATCATCTAATCTAGGAATAGGGTGACGATACTTCACCGTAATGTTGTTGATTGCTCGGCAGTCGACACACATGCGCCATGATCCGTCCTTCTTGGGCACCGGTAGAACCGGTACGGCACAAGGACTCATGCTCTCTCGGATGTGGCCTTTGCTCATCAACTCCTCAACTTGCTTCGCAGCTCCTTGGTCTCCACCGGATTAGTCCTATAGGCCGGTCGGTTTGGAAGCGCCGAACCAGGGACTAGGTCGATTTGGTGTTCAATGCCTCGGATTGGGGGCAAGCCAGGCGGGATCTCCCGAGGGAAAACGTCACTATAGTCCTGCAAAAGCTGGGCAAAATCACTAGGAAGATCCTGTGGGGGATTAGTGCTAACGAGACTCTCCTTATATATAAACAACAATATAGAAGAATCTGAAGTAAGGAGTTGGGAAACTTCTCTTTGGTTTATGTAGAGGTTGGTGGACGACGTGGGGGACTTCTCCTTCTCCTCCTTGAGCTTAAGATATATCTGATCTTGGTACACTTCACTAGGCGTGAGGGGAGCAAGGATGACTTTTCGCCTTTAAACTCAAAGGAGTGTTTGTTGGTGTAGCCGTCATGGAGGACCCTACGGTCGATTGCCACGGCCTACCTAACGAATGTGGCTGGAGCACATAGGTATAACGTCACAAAGTACCTCATCCTCATACTTGCCAATGGCGAAGGACAACCTGATTTGGCGAGTTACCGTCGTGGCACCGCTTTCATTCAGCCATTGTAGCTTGTACGGGCGCGGATGGGATAAAGTCTCTAAGCTCAACTTCGAACCATGGTTTCACTAGCTGCATTAGTACAACTTCCACCGTCAATGATGAGGCTGCACACCTTGCCGTTGACGATACACCGTGTGTGGAATAGGTGGTCTCTTTGTACTAATTCCTTCGGTTGGCTCGCACACTCAATGCTCTCCGGGCAACTAGCATCTCCCCAATGGCGGCGGTCTCTTCTTCTCCTTCCTCTTCTTCTTGCTCAGAATCAGATTCTGGGGCACCACTTCACCATTATCTAGTAGCATAAATACCTTCTTGTTGGGGCAATCTCTCGCGTAATGGCCCATGCCTTGACATCTAAAACACCGGACATTACTAGACGAGGTGCTGCCTCGGCCCTTAGGGTCAAACTTAGCCTCTTCCTTAACCGCTGGCGTGGGTTTGATGTCTTTGGCGAAGGGTGGCCGGGTGGGTGTGAAGTCCTTGGACTTGCTTGGTGTGGAGAAACTAGGCTTGGCATACCGTCTCTTGTTCTGACTTTCTACTAGCTCAGCTTTGTGCACAAGTTCCTCAAGATCCTCATAAGTTTGAAGTTCTACTTTATCCTGGATGTCTCGGCTAAGTCCACCTACAAACCGAGCCATCATGACCTCATTATCCTCTTCTAGGCCAGCCCTAATCAAGAGTGTTTCCATCTCCTGGAAATAGTCACGTACCGAGCTTGATCCCTGGGTAAGCTTCCGAAGCTTGTTGAGAACTTCTCGGTGATAGTGGCTAGGGACAAACCGCTTCCTCATGTGTGTGATGAGCTGTGGCCAGGTGTGGATAGGCGGCTCATTGTGGCGGTCCCTAGTGGTGCATAGTTGATCCCACCAAAGCAAAGCGTAGTCACTAAACTCGAAATGGCTATCTTCACCTTGTTGGATGCATAAGTGTCATGGCATAGAAAGCTGGACTCCATTTTCCGTTCCCAATCCAAATAGGCTTCGGGTCGTTCTTGCCTTGGAAGGGAGGGAACTTAGCTTTGATATGTCTCAGCTGTTGCCTTTCATGATCCATCGGGTCATCCCTACCGCGTCTCTCGGGTCTATAGTACTCGTCTTCGGCAACCTCATCGAAACGGTGTACGGCATTGGTTCCAGGGGCGGAGAGGATCAGCATATCCTCGGTGCCTAGGGCCATACTGCTCGTGCTCCTCGGGGCCTCTGTGCATTCGTCGCCTGGGTAACGGGTCCTCTTCATCCGCATCGAGGTGGAGGAAATCGCGGACCGTTTGGCTCTTCCTGGCACCGGCTGGGAAAATGTTGCGGATGGCCTGAAGCCGTGACGTACCGACAACTCCCTTCCCTTTAGCAATGCGGTTAGCTTCTGAAGGAGTAGGGGTAGGTTCCTTGTCGGACTCGGACAACTCAACCGCGGTCTCCTTGGCTTGTTGTTCACGTTCCAAAGTCAAGTGTTGGGAAATTTGCTGGGGAAGAAGTTGTTGAAGAGTGGCGGCAATCTGATCCGCAATGAGCTTCTGTAGATCATCCGTGAGTTCCGTGGGGAGTGCCATGTACCTGTTACAAAAGCGGGTAGCTCGCAGTAAGTTGTTCTCAACACAAAACACAAGCTACAAAGAGTAAAAGGAGTTCGGGTACGCGGCAAAAAGAAACAAAGAAGAAGACAAAAAGGAAAATAGCTACGCGGTTTTGAAACAAGGAAAAAGGAAATCGGATTTTTAAGTAAAACGCGAGTTTTGTTCAAAAAGGAAATCTTCACAAACACGTTTTCAAGTTACGTTTAGGGTTTTCTAAGATCAAAACATAAGGTTGCCGCCGCGCACAACAATCACAAGAACACGACGAACAATTAAAAACAACTTAGTTACTATCAACTCAAACGGAGATGCGCACACAACAAGTTTTAATCAAGCGGACTCGAGGTGATAATAGTTTAAGGGAAAGAGCGACTCGGCCTTTGGTACGAGTTGGCTCGATACCACGTGATAGGATCTCCGCCAAGGATCAACTCCAGTAGCAAGGCAAGTACTCTTCTTCGGACACCGTGTGGATGGTAGCAAGGCGAGGCACCAAGGAAACAAGGCACCGAATGAATGGGACGACGGGGAGGAACGCGAGATGGTGATGGGGAACGTCTCAAACAGAGGGGGAAGATTCTGTTTGATGGATAGAAGAAGCTAGTGGAAGCGATGAGCTTGTATTAGCTTCGGATTCAATCTCTGAATCGAGTAAGGGTTCCGGATTCAATCGCTGAATCGGAGGAGAGTCAAAGACTTAGAGAGAGTTTCGCATAAAATTCTTGACTAAAGAATAAGAGAGGAGGTGCAGCTCCTTTAAATAGAGTTAGCACAAGCGCTTTCTCTTTAGGGTTTGCGCAACAAGAAAAAAGGAAATCCTCGGCAAAAAGGAAACCTCGGAAAAATGGAAAAACACTAGAAAAAGGAAATCGCCTAAGACGCGGTGTTTTACAAGATAAATACGACGAGTAGCTGAAGTGCCTCGTCTCTTACACTCTTCAAGATAATGTTGCTAAGCAACCGACGTGGTGATCTTCTTAGCCTCGTTAAAACCCAGTGGGAAAGAGTACTAAGTCGATCACCGAGTCGCTTAGCCGCATTACCTTGGTCTTTGCTCTAGGCCATGATGTGTACGTTGAAGAAGCTCCTAGCTGCTCCTCCAAGTTCTCCCTCCATGATCATCGCCTGAGCTTCCTTAGCTAGTTCCTTGGCTTTTGATCGCGTGATTGCTCCTTTTGGTTCTTCGGTTCGAGGTGGTCGGGTGCCGATGTGGTCGGTGTCGATGTGGTCGATGTCGAGGTGGTCGATGTCGAAGTGGTCGATGTCGAGGAGGTCGATGTCGATGTGGTCGATGTCGATGTGGTCGATGTCCGTTTCCGGTTCCGGCTTTAAGATCATATCATTAGATGTTTCATAAGTTCGTAAAACTTGTACAAAGCTCATTGAGAAACTTATAAGCACTCATGTTGAATGAAACTAGGTTTAGAGTCCTAGAAACGTGTTGTTAGATGTTTCTTAAGTTCGTCAAACTAGTAAAAAGCTCATTGAGACACTTATAAGCACTCATGTTGCATGAAACTTGGTTTAGAGTCCTAGAAACGCGTTGTTAGATGTTTCATAAGTTCGTCAAACTAGTATAAATCTCATTGAGACACTTATAAGCACTCATGTTGCATGAAACTTGGTTTAGAGTCTTAGAAACCGCGTTGTTAGATGTTTCATAAGATCTTCAAACTAGTACAAAGCTCATTGAGACACTTATAAGCACTCATGTTGCATGAAACTTGGTTTAGAGTCCTAGAAACGGGTTGTTAGATGTTTCATAAGTTCGTAAAACTTGTTCAAAGCTCATTGAGACACTTATAAGTACTCATGTTGCATGAAACTTGGTTTAGAGTCCTAGAAACTGCGTTGTTAGATCTTTCATAAGTTTGTCAAACTAGTACAAAGCTCATTGACCTATAAGTACTAATGTTGCATGAACCTTGGTTTAGAGTCCTAGAATTGCGTTGTTAGATGTTTCATAAGTTAGTAAAACTAGTACAAAGTTCATTGAGACACTTATAAGGACTCATGTTGCATGAAACTTCGTTAGTCTTACAAAACCGCGTTGTTAGATGTTTCATAAGTTCGTCAAACTAGTACAAAGCTCATTAAGACACATATAAGCACTCATGTTGCATGAAACTTGGTTTAGAGTCCTAGAAACGCGTTGTTAGATGTTTCATAAGTTCGTAAAACTAATACAAAACTCATTGAGAAACTTATAAGCACTCATGTTGCATGAAACTTGGTTTAGAGTCCTAGAAACGCGTTGTTAGATGTTTCATAAGTTCGTCAAACTTGTACAAAGCTCATTGAGACACTTATAAGCACTCATGTTGCATGAAACTTGGTTTAGAGTCCTAGAAACGCGTTGTTAGATGTTTCATAAGTTCGTCAAACTAGTACAAAACTCATTGAGACACTTATAAGCAATCATGTTGTATGAAACTTGGTTTAGAGTCCTAGAAACGCGTTATTAGATGTTTCATAAGTTCGTAAAACTTGTACAAAGCTCATTGAGACACTTATAAGCACTCATGTTGAATGAAACTTTGTTTAGAGTCCTAGAAACGCGTTGTTAGATGTTTCATAAGTTCGTCAAACTAGTAAAAAGCTCATTCAGACACTTATAAGCACTCATGTTGCATGAAACTTGGTTTAGAGTCCTAGAAACGCGTTGTTAGATGTTTCATAAGTTCGTCAAACTTGTACAAAGCTCATTGAGACAATTATAAGCACTCATGTTGAATGAAACTAGGTTTAGAGTCCTAGAAACGTGTTGTTAGATGTTTCATAAGTTCGTCAAACTAGTAAAAAGCTCATTGAGACACTTATAAGCACTCATGTTGCATGAAACTTGGTTTAGAGTCTTAGAAACCGCGTTGTTAGATGTTTCATAAGTTCGTAAAACTTGTACAAAGCTCATTGAGACACTTATAAGCACTCATGTTGCATGAAACTTGGTTTAGAGTCTTAGAAACCGCGTTGTTAGATGTTTCATAAGTTCTTCAAACTAGTACAAAGCTCATTGAGACACTTATAAGCACTCATGTTGCATGAAACTTGGTTTAGAGTCCTAGAAACGCGTTGTTAGATGTTTCATAAGTTCGTAAAACTTGTACAAAGCTCATTGAGACACTTATAAGTACTCATGTTGCATGAAACTTGGTTTAGAGTCTTAGAAACCGCGTTGTTAGATGTTTCATAAGTTCGTCAAACTAGTACAAAGCTCATTGACTTATAAGTACTCTAAACCGCGTTGTTAGATGT
This sequence comes from Cochlearia excelsa, assembly GCA_963556525.1. NCBI lineage: Eukaryota > Viridiplantae > Streptophyta > Magnoliopsida > Brassicales > Brassicaceae > Cochlearia > Cochlearia excelsa. Next base: position 26,608,914 of record OY748327.1, on the reverse strand, counting down.
TTCATAAGCTCGTTTAGAGTCCTAGAAACGCATGGTTAGATGTTTTATAATTTAGTCAAACTAGTACAAAGCTCATTGAGACACTTATAAGGACTCATGTTGCATGAAACTTCGTTAGAGTCTTAGAAACCGCGTTGTTAGATGTTTCATAAGTTCGTCAAACTAGTACAAAGCTCATTGAGACACATATAAGCACTCAAGTTGCATGAAACTTGGTTTAGAGTCCTAGAAACGCGTTGTTAGATGTTTCATAAGTTCGTAAAACTAGTACAAAGCTCATTGAGACACCTATAAGCACTCATGTTGCATGAAACTTGGTTTAGAGTCCTAGAAACGCGTTGTTAGATGTTTCATAAGTTCGTCAAACTTGTACAAAGCTCATTGAGACAATTATAAGCACTCATGTTGAATGAAACTAGGTTTAGAGTCCTAGAAACGTGTTGTTAGATGTTTCATAAGTTCGTCAAACTAGTAAAAAGCTCATTGAGACACTTATAAGCACTCATGTTGCATGAAACTTGGTTTAGAGTCTTAGAAACCGCGTTGTTAGATGTTTCATAAGTTCGTAAAACTTGTACAAAGCTCATTGAGACACTTATAAGCACTCATGTTGCATGAAACTTGGTTTAGAGTCTTAGAAACCGCGTTGTTAGATGTTTCATAAGTTCTTCAAACTAGTACAAAGCTCATTGAGACACTTATAAGCACTCATGTTGCATGAAACTTGGTTTAGAGTCCTAGAAACGCGTTGTTAGATGTTTCATAAGTTCGTAAAACTTGTACAAAGCTCATTGAGACACTTATAAGTACTCATGTTGCATGAAACTTGGTTTAGAGTCTTAGAAACCGCGTTGTTAGATGTTTCATAAGTTCGTCAAACTAGTACAAAGCTCATTGACTTATAAGTACTCTAAACCGCGTTGTTAGATGTTTCATAAGCTCGTTTAGAGTCCTAGAAACGCATGGTTAGATGTTTTATAATTTAGTCAAACTAGTACAAAGCTCATTGAGACACTTATAAGGACTCATGTTGCATGAAACTTCGTTAGAGTCTTAGAAACCGCGTTGTTAGATGTTTCATAAGTTCGTCAAACTAGTACAAAGCTCATTGAGACACTTATAAGCACTCATGTTGCATGAAACTTGGTTTAGAGTCCTAGAAACGCATTGATAGATGTTTCATAAGTTCGTCAAACTTGTACAAAGCTCATTGAGACGCTTATAAGCACTCATGTTGCATGAAACTTGGTTTAGAGTCCTAGAAACCGCGTTGTTAAATGTTTCATAAGTTCGTCAAACCAGTACAATGCTCATTGAGACACTTATAAGCACTCATGTTGCATGAAACTTGGTTTAGAGTCTTAGAAACCGCGTTTTTAGATGTTTCATAAGTTCGTCAAACCAGTACAATGCTCATTGAGACACTTATAAGCACTCATGTTGCATGAAACTTCGTTTAGAGTCCTAGAAACGCGTTGTTCGATGTTTCATACGTTCGTCAAACTAGTACAAACCTCATTGAGACACTTATAAGCACTCATGTTGAATGAAACTTGGTTTAGAGTACTAGAAACGCGTTGTTCGATGTTTCATAAGTTCGTCAAACAAGTACAAAGCTCATTGAGATACTTATAAGCACTCATGTTGCATGAAACTTGGTTTAGAGTCCTAGAAACGCGTTGTTCGATGTTTTATAAGTTCGTAAAACTTGTACAAAGCTCATTGAGACACTTATAAGCACTCATGTTGCATGAAACTTGGTTTAGAGTCCTAGAAACGCGTTGTTCGATGTTTCATACGTTCGTCAAACTAGTACAAAGCTCATTGAGACACTTATAAGCACTCATGTTGCATGAAACTTTGTTTAGAGTCCTAGAAACTGTATTGTTAGATGTTTCATAAGTTTGTCAAACTAGTACAAAGCTCATTGAGACACTTATAAGCACTCATGTTTCATGAAACTTGGTTTAGATTCCTAGAAACCGCGTTGTTAGATGTTTCATAAGTTCGTAAAACTAGTACAAAGCTCATTGAGACACTTATAAGCACTCATGTTGAATGAAACTTGCTTTAGAGTCCTAGAAACGCGTTGTTAGATGATTCATAAGTTCGTAAAACTAGTACAAATCTCATTGAGACACTTATAAGCACTCATGTTGCATGAAACTTGGTTTAGAGTCCTAGAAATGCGTTGTTAGATATTTCATAAGTTCGTCCAGCTAGTACAAAGCTCATTGAGACACTTATAAGCACTCATGTTGCATGAAACTTGGTTTAGAGTCCTAGAAACGCATTGATAGATGTTTCATAAGTTCGTCAAACTTGTACAAAGCTCATTGAGACGCTTATAAGCACTCATGTTGCATGAAACTTGGTTTAGAGTCCTAGAAACCGCGTTGTTAAATGTTTCATAAGTTCGTCAAACCAGTACAATGCTCATTGAGACACTTATAAGCACTCATGTTGCATGAAACTTGGTTTAGAGTCTTAGAAACCGCGTTTTTAGATGTTTCATAAGTTCGTCAAACCAGTACAATGCTCATTGAGACACTTATAAGCACTCATGTTGCATGAAACTTCGTTTAGAGTCCTAGAAACCGCGTTGTTAGATGTTTCATAAGTTCGTCAAACTAGTTCAAAGCTCGTTGAGACAATTATAAGCACTCATGTTGCATGAAACTTGGTTTAGAGTACTAGAAACGCGTTGTTAGATATTTCATAAGTTCGTCAAACAAGTACAAAGCTCATTGAGATACTTATAAGCACTCATGTTGCATGAAACTTGGTTTAGAGTCCTAGAAACGCGTTGTTCGATGTTTTATAAGTTCGTAAAACTTGTACAAAGCTCATTGAGACACTTATAAGCACTCATGTTGCATGAAACTTGGTTTAGAGTCCTAGAAACGCGTTGTTCGATGTTTCATAAGTTCGTCAAACTAATACAAAGCTCATTGAGACACTTATAAGCACTCATGTTGCATGAAACTTTGTTTAGAGTCCTAGAAACTGCGTTGTTAGATGTTTCAAAAGTTCGTCAAACTAGTACAAAGCTCATTGAGACTCTTATAAGCACTCATGTTGCATGAAACTTGGTTTAAATTCCTAGAAACCGCGTTGTTAGATGTTTCATAAGTTCGTCAAACTAGTACAAAGCTCATCGAGACACTTATAAGCACTCATGTTGAATGAAACTTGGTTTAGAGTCCTAGAAAACGCGTTGTTAGATGATTCATAAGTTCGTAAAACTAGTACAAATCTCATTGAGACACTTATAAGCACTCATGTTGCATGAAACTTGGTTTAGCGTCCTAGAAATGCATTGTTAGATATTTCATAAGTTCGTCAAGCTAGTACAAAGCTCATTGAGACACTTATAAGCACTCATGTTGCATGAAACTTGGTTTAGAGTCCTAGAAACGCATTGATAGATGTTCATAAGTTCGTCAAACTTGTACAAAGCTCATTGATACGCTTATAAGCACTCATGTTGCATGAAACTTGGTTTAGAGTCCTCGAAACCGCGTTGTTAGATGTTTCATAAGTTCGTCAAACCAGTACAATGCTCATTGAGATACTTATAAGCACTCATGTTGCATGAAACTTGGTTAAGAGTCCTAGAAACGCGTTGTTAGATGTTTCATAAGTTCTTCAAACTTGTACAAAGCTCATTGAGACACTTATAAGCAGTCATGTTGTATGAAACTTGGTTTAGAATCCTAGAACCCGCGTTGTTAGATGATACACCCTATGTTAGGACCGTAACTCTAAAGGCAAAGGGAAGAGAACTTTCTATGGATGGAATGGAAGAGAAGGATGGTGGTGGCGGCAGTAACTCGTAACCGGATGGGGCGGAGGATGGAAGCAGCGGTATGGTTGGGGACACAACTCAAGCAAGCTATGGAGGACTTGTTTGCTTGAAAGTATCTAAGACTTGTAAGCGCTTCGGATTCAATGAAGAATCGTGGTGAATCGAAACAAAGAAGTGTGTTGATAAAAGTTTTGACTAAAGAGACAAGAAGGAGGCAGCGAGACTTATAAAGAAAGGGAAGGCACAAGTCGCCATTCTCCTTAGGGTTTTCTCGCCAAACCAAATAAGGAAATAGCGCAAAACAACATGAAGTTTAAATCAAAGGGAAAAACAACGCGTAGTTTAAGTAGATAGAACAACGAGTAGTTAAGTGTCTCGTTTAATACACTCTTCAAGCTAATGTCCCTAGGTAGCCGAAGTAGTGCTCTCCTTGGCCTCGTTAAAACCCTTGCGTAGTAAACCCAATGGGACAAACCTACGCAAAGGGAAAGAGTACCGAGTCGAAACACTTAGTTACCTAGATTCATTAGCTTGGTCTTTTGTCTAGGCCTTGGTGAAAATGTTGAAGAAGCTCCTAGCTGCTCCTCCAATCTCCTCCATGATCATCGCATGGACATCCTGAGCTAGCTCCTTAGCTTTTGATCGTGTAATCGCTCCTTCTACCTTATCGGTGCTCGGTGCCGGTTTTGCTCGGGCATCGGGCGCCGGTTTTGCTCGGGCATCGGGCGCCGGTTTTGCTCGGGCATCGGGCATCGGGCTCCTGTCTTGCTCGGGCATCTGGTTCCATGCTCATATCATTAGATGTTTCATATATTCGTCAAACTAGTCAAAAGCTCATTGAGACACTTATAAGCACTCATGTTGCATGAAACTTGGTTTAGAGTCCTAGAAACGCGTTGTTAGATGTTTCATAAGTTCTTCAAACTTGTACAAAGCTCATTGAGACACTTATAAGCACTCATGTTGAATGAAACTTGGTTTAGAGTCCTAGAACCCGCGTTGTTAGATGTTTCATATATTCGTCAAACTAGTCAAAAGCTCATTGAGACACTTATAAGCACTCATGTTGCATGAAACTTAGTTTAGAGTCCTAGAAACCGCGTTGTTAGATGTTTCATAAGTTCGTCAAACTAGTACAAAGCTCATTGAGACTCTTATAAGCACTCATGTTGCATGAAACTTGGTGTAGAGTCCTAGAAACGCGTTGTTAGATGTTTCATAAGTTCGTCAAACTTGTACAAAGATCATTGAGACACTTATAAGCACTCACGTTGCATGAAACTTCGTTTAGAGTCTTAGAAACCGCGTTGTTAGATGTTTCATAAGTTCGTCAAACTAGTACAAAGCTCATTGAGACACTTATATGCACTCATGTTGCATGAAACTTGGTTTAGAGTCCTAGAAACGCGTTGTTAGATGTTTCATAAGTTGGTAAAACTAGTACAAAGCTCATTGAGACACTTATAAGCACTCGTGTTGAATGAAACTTGGTTTAGAGTCCTAGAAACGCGTTGTTAGATGTTTCATAAGTTCGTAAGACTAGTACAAAGCTCATTGAGACACTTATAAGCACTCATGTTGAATGAAACTTGGTTTAGAGTCCTAGAAATGCGTTGTTAGATGTTTCATAAGTTCTTCAAACTAGTACAAAGCTCATTGAGACACTTATAAGCACTCATGTTGCATGAACCTTGGTTTAGAGTCCTAGAAATGCGTTGTTAGATGTTTCATAAGTTCGTAAAACTTGTACAAAGCTCATTGAGACACTTATAAGCACTGATGTGGAATGAAACTTGGTTTAGAGTCCAAGAAACCGTGTTGTTAGATGTTTCATAAGTTCGTAAAACTAGTACAAACCTCATTGAGACACTTATAAGCACTCATGTTGCATGAAACTTGGTTTAGAGTCCTAGAAATGCGTTGTTAGATATTTCATAAGTTCTTCAAGCTAGTACAAAGCTCATTGAGTCACTTATAAGCACTCATGTTGCATGAAACTTTTCTTAGAGTCCTAGAAACTCTTTGTTAGATGTTTCATAAGTTTGTCAAAATTGTACAAAGCTCATTGAGACGCTTGGAAGCACTCATGTTGCATGAAACTTGGTTTAGAGTCCTAGAAACCGCGTTGTTAGATGTTTCGTAAGTTCGCCAAACCAGTACAATGCTCATTGAGACACTTATAAGCACTCATGTTGCATGAAACTTGGTTTAGAGTCTTAGAAACCGCGTTGTTAGATGTTTCATAAGTTTGTCAAACAAGTACAAAGCTCATTGAGACACTTATAAGCACTCATGTTGCATGAAACTTGGTTTAGAGTCCTAGAAACGCGTTGTTCGATGTTTCATAAGTTTGTAAAACTTGTACAAATCTCATTGAGACACTTATAAGCACTCATGTTGCATGAAACTTGGTTTAGAGTCCCTAGAAAACGCATTGTTAGATGTTTCATAAGTTCGTCAAAATTGTACAAAGCTCATTGAGACGCTTATAAGCACTCATGTTGCATGGAACTTGGTTTAGAGTCCTAGAAACCGCGTTGTTAGATGTTTCATAAGTTCGTCAAACCAGTACAATGCTCATTGAGATACTTATAAGCACTCATGTTGCATGAAACTTTGTTTAGAGTCCTAGAAACTGTGTTGTTAGATGTTTCATAAGTTTGTCAAACTAATACAAAGCTCATTGAGACAATTATAAGCACTCATGTTGAATGAAACTTGGTTTAGAGTCCTAGAAACGCGTTGTTAGATGATTCATAAGTTCGTAAAACTAGTACAAATCTCATTGAGACACTTATAAGCACTCATGTTGCATGAAAATTGGTTTAGAGTCCTAGAAATGCGTTGTTTAGATATTTCATAAGTTCGTCCTAGCTAGTACAAAGCTCATTGAGACACTTATAAGCACTCATGTTGCATGAAACTTGGTTTAGAGTCCTAGAAACGCATTGATAGATGTTTCATAAGTTCGTCAAACTTGTACAAAGCTCATTGAGACGCTTATAAGCACTCATGTTGCATGAAACTTGGTTTAGAGTCCTAGAAACCGCGTTGTTAGATGTTTCATAAGTTCGTCAAACCAGTACAATGCTCATTGAGACACTTATAAGCACTCATGTTGCATGAAACTTGGTTTAGAGTCTTAGAAACCGCGTTTTTAGATGTTTCATAAGTTCGTCAAACCAGTACAATGCTCATTGAGACACTTATAAGCACTCATGTTGCATGAAACTTCGTTTAGAGTCCTAGAAACCGCGTTGTTAGATGTTTCATAAGTTCGTCAAACTAGTTCAAAGCTCGTTGAGACAATTATAAGCACTCATGTTGCATGAAACTTGGTTTAGAGTACTAGAAACGCGTTGTTAGATATTTCATAAGTTCGTCAAACAAGTACAAAGCTCATTGAGATACTTATAAGCACTCATGTTGCATGAAACTTGGTTTAGAGTCCTAGAAACGCGTTGTTCGATGTTTTATAAGTTCGTAAACATTGTACAAAGCTCATTGAGACACTTATAAGCACTCATGTTGCATGAAACTTGGTTTACAGTCCTAGAAACGCGTTGTTCGATGTTTCATAAGTTCGTCAAACTAATACAAAGCTCATTGAGACACTTATAAGCACTCATGTTGCATGAAACTTGGTTTAGAGTCCTAGAAACGCATTGATAGATGTTCATAAATTCGTCAAACTTTTACAAAGCTCATTGAGACGCTTATAAGCACTCATGTTCCATGAAACTTGGTTTAGAGTCCTAGAAACCGCGTTGTTAGATGTTTCATAAGTTCGTCAAACCAGTACAATGCTCATTGAGATACTTATAAGCACTCATGTTGCATGAAACTTGGTTTAGAGTCCTAGAAACGTGTTGTTAGATGTTTCATAAGTTCGTCAAACTTGTACAAAGCTCATTGAGACACTTATAAGCAATCATGTTGTATGAAACTTGGTTTAGAATCCTAGAACCCGCGTTGTTAGATGATACACCCTATGTTAGGACCGTAACTCTAAAGGCAAAGGGAAGAGAACTTTCTATGGATGGAATGGAAGAGAAGGATGGTGGTGGCGGCAGTAACTTGTAACCGGATGGGGCGGAGGATGGAAGCAGCGGTATGGTTGGGGAAACAACTCAAGCAAGCTATGGAGGACTTGCTTGCTTGAAAGTATCTAAGACTTGTAAGCGCTTCGGATTCAATGAAGAATCGTGGTGAGTCGAAACAAAGAAGTGTGTTGATAAAAGTTTTGACTAAAGAGACAAGATGGAGGCGGCGAGACTTATAAAGGAAGGGAAGGCACAAGTCGCCATTCTCCTTAGGGTTTTCTCGCCAAGCCAAATAAGGAAATAGCGCAAAACAACATGAAGTTTAAATCAAAGGGAAAAACAACGCGTAGTTTAAGTAGATAGAACAACGAGTAGTTAAGTGTCTCGTTTAATACACTCTTCAAACTAATGTCCCTAGGTAGCCGACGTAGTGCTCTCCTTGGCCTCGTTAAAACCCTTGCGTAGTAAACCCAATGGGACAAACCTACGCAAAGGGAAAGAGTACCGAGTCGAAACACTTAGTTACCTAGATTCATTAGCTTGGTCTTTTGTCTAGGCCTTGGTGAAAATGTTGAAGAAGCTCCTAGCTGCTCCTCCAATCTCCTCCATGATCATCGCATGGACATCCTGAGCTAGCTCCTTAGCTTTCGATCGTGTAATCGCTCCTTCTACCTTATCGGTGCTCGGTGCCGGTTTTGCTCGGGTATCGGGCACCGGTTTTGCTCGGGCATCGGGCGCCGGTTTTGCTCGGGCATCGGGCTTCGGTTTTGCTCGGGCATCGGGCTCCTGTCTTGCTCGGGCATCCGGTTCCATGCTCATATCATTAGATGTTTCATATATTCGTCAAACTAGTCAAAAGCTCATTGAGACACTTATAAGCACTCATGTTGCATGAAACTTGGTTTAGAGTCCTAGAAACGCGTTGTTAGATGTTTCATAAGTTCGACAAACTTGTACAAAGCTCATTGAGAAACTTATAAGCACTCATGTTGAATGAAACTTGGTTTAGAGTCCTAGAACCCGCGTTGTTAGATGTTTCATATATTCGTCAAACTAGTCAAAAGCTCATTGAGACACTTATAAGCACTCATGTTGCATTAAACTTAGTTTAGAGTCCTAGAAACCGCGTTGTTAGATGTTTCATAAGTTCGTCAAACTAGTACAAAGCTCATTGAGACTCTTATAAGCACTCATGTTGCATGAAACTTGGTGTAGAGTCCTAGAAACGCGTTGTTAGATGTTTCATAAGTTCGTCAAACTTGTACAAAGCTCATTGAGACACTTATAAGCACTCACGTTGCATGAAACTTCGTTTAGAGTCTTAGAAACCGCGTTGTTAGATGTTTCATAAGTTCGTCAAACTAGTACAAAGCTCATTGAGACACTTATATGCACTCATGTTGCATGAAACTTGGTTTAGAGTCCTAGAAACGCGTTGTTAGATGTTTCATAAGTTGGTAAAACTAGTACAAAGCTCATTGAGACACTTATAAGCACTCGTGTTCAATGAAACTTGGTTTAGAGTCCTAGAAACGCGTTGTTAGATGTTTCATAAGTTCGTAAAACTAGTACAAAGCTCATTGAGACACTTATAAGCACTCATGTTGAATGAAACTTGGTTTAGAGTCCTAGAAATGCGTTGTTAGATGTTTCATAAGTTCTTCAAACTAGTACAAAGCTCATTGAGACTTTTATAAGCACTCATGTTGCATGAACCTTGGTTTAGAGTCCTAGAAATGCGTTGTTAGATGTTTCATAAGTTCGTAAAACTTGTACAAAGCTCATTGAGACACTTATAAGCACTCATGTTGCATGAAACTTGGTTTAGAGTCCTAGAAATGCGTTGTTAGATATTTCATAAGTTCGTCAAGCTAGTACAAAGTTCATTGAGACACTTATAAGCACTCATGTTGCATGAAACTTTTCTTAGAGTCCTAGAAACTCTTTGTTAGATGTTTCATAAGTTTGTCAAAATTGTACAAAGCTCATTGAGACGCTTAGAAGCACTCATGTTGCATGAAACTTGGTTTAGAGTCCTAGAAACCGCGTTGTTAGATGTTTCGTAAGTTCGCCAAACCAGTACAATGCTCATTGAGACACTTATAAGCACTCATGTTGCATGAAACTTGGTTTAGAGTCTTAGAAACCGCATTGTTAGATGTTTCATAAGTTCGTCAAACAAGTACAAAGCTCATTGAGACACTTATAAGCACTCATGTTGCATGAAACTTGGTTTAGAGTCCTAGAAACACGTTGTTCGATGATTCATAAGTTCGTAAAACTTGTACAAATCTCATTGAGACACTTATAACCACTCATGTTGCATGAAACTTGGTTTAGAGTCCTAGAAACACGTTGTTCGATGTTTCATAAGTTCGTCAAACTAGTACAAAGCTCATTGAGATACTTATAAGCACTCATGTTGAATGAAACTTGGTTTAGAGTCCTAGAAATGCGTTGTTAGATATTTCATAAGTTCGTCAAGCCAGTAAAAAGCTCATTGAGACACTTATAAGCACTAATATTGCATGAAAATTGGTTTAGAGTCCTAGAAACGCATTGTTAGATGTTTCATAAGTTCGTCAAATTGTACAAAGCTCATTGAGACGCTTATAAGCACTCATGTTGCATGAAACTTGGTTTAGAGTCCTAGAAACCGCGTTGTTAGATGTTTCATAAGTTCGTCAAACCAATATAATGCTCATTGAGACACTTATAAGCACTCATGTTGCATGAAACGTGGTTTAGAGTCTTAAAAACCGCGTTGTTAGATGTTTCATAAGTTCGTCAAACCAGTTCAATGATCATTGAGACACTTATAAGCACTCATGTTGGATGAAACTTCGTTTAGAGTTCTAGAAACCGCGTTGTTAGATGTTTCATAAGTTCGTCAAACTAGTACAAAGCTCATTGAGACACACATATAAGCACTCATGTTGCATGAAACTTGGTTTAGAGTCCTAGAAACGCGTTGTTAGATGTTTCATAAGTTCGTCAAACTTGTGTACAAAAAGCTCATTGAGACACTTATAAGCAGTCATGTTGTATTAAACTTGGTTTAGAGTCCTAGAACCCGCGTTGTTAGATGTTTCATATATTCGTCAAACTAGTCAAAAGCTCATTGAAACACTTATAAGCACTCATGTTGCATGAAACTTAGTTTAGAGTCCTAGAAACCGCGTTGTTAGATGTTTCATAAGTTCGCCAAACTAGTACAAAGCTCATTGAGACACTTATAAGAACTCATGTTGAATGAAACTTGGTTTAGAGTCCTAGAAACGCGTTGTTAGATGTTGCATAAGTTCGTCAAACTTGTACAAAGCTCATTGAGACACTTATAAGCACTCATGTTGTATGAAACTTGGTTTAGAGTCCTAGAACCCGCGTTGTTAGATGTTTCATATATTCGTCAAACTAGTCAAAAGCTCATTGAGACACTTATAAGCACTCATGTTGCATGAAACTTAGTTTAGAGTCCTAGAAACCGCGTTGTTAGATGTTTCATAAGTTCGTCAAACTAGTACAAAGCTCATTGAGACACTTATAAGCACTCATGTTGAATGAAACTTGGTTTAGAGTCCTAGAAACGCGTTGTTAGATGTTTCATAAGTTCGTCAAAACTTGTACAAAGCTCATTGAGACACTTATAAGAACTCATGTTGCATGAAACTTCGTTTAGAGTCTTAGAAACCGCAATGTTAGATGTTTCATAAGTTCGTCAAACTAGTACAAAGCTCATTGAGACACTTATAAGCACTCATGTTACATGAAACTTGGTTTAGAGTCCTAGAAACGCGTTGTTAGATGTTTCATAAATTCGTAAAACAAGTACAAAGCTCATTGAGACACTTATAAGCACTCATGTTGAATGAAACTTGGTTTAGAGTCCTAGAAATGCGTTGTTAGATGTTTCATAAGTTCTTCAAACTAGTACAAAGCTCATTGAGACACTTATAAGCACTCATGTTGCATGAAACTTGGTTTAGAGTCCTAGAAACGCGTTGTTAGATGTTTCATAAGTTCGTCAAACTTATACAAAGCTCGTTGAGACAATTATAAGCACTCATGATGAATGAAACTTGGTTTAGAGTACTAGAAACGCGTTGTTAGATGTTTCATAAGTTCGTCAAACAAGTACAAAGCTCATTGAGACACTTATAAGCACTCATGATGCATGAAACTTGGTTTAGAGTCCTAGAAACGCGTTGTTCGATGTTTCATAAGTTCGTAAAACTTGTACAAAGCTCATTGAGACACTTATAAGCACTCAAGTTGCATGAAACTTGGTTTAGAGTCCTAGAAACGCGTTGTTCGATGTTTCATAAGTTCGTCAAACTAGTACAAAGCTCATTGAGACACTTATAAGCACTCATGTTGCATGAAACTTTGTTTAGAGTCCTAGAAACTACGTTGTTAGATGTTTTATAAGTTCGTCAAACTATTACAAAGCTCATTGAGACACTTATAAGCACTGATGTGGAATGAAACTTGGTTTAGAGTCCTAGAAACCGTGTTGTTAGATGTTTCATAAGTTCGTAAAACTAGTACAAACCTCATTGAGACACTTATAAGCACTCATGTTGCATGAAACTTGGTTTAGAGTCCTAGAAATGCGTTGTTAGATATTTCATAAGTTCGTCAAGCTAGTACAAAGTTCATTGAGACACTTATAAGCACTCATGTTGCATGAAACTTTTCTTAGAGTCCTAGAAACTCTTTGTTAGATGTTTCATAAGTTTGTCAAAATTGTACAAAGCTCATTGAGACGCTTAGAAGCACTCATGTTGCATGAAACTTGGTTTAGAGTCCTAGAAACCGCGTTGTTAGATGTTTCGTAAGTTCGCCAAACCAGTACAATGCTCATTGAGACACTTATAAGCACTCATGTTGCATGAAACTTGGTTTAGAGTCTTAGAAACCGCATTGTTAGATGTTTCATAAGTTCGTCAAACAAGTACAAAGCTCATTGAGACACTTATAAGCACTCATGTTGCATGAAACTTGGTTTAGAGTCCTAGAAACGCGTTGTTCGATGATTCATAAGTTCGTAAAACTTGTACAAATCTCATTGAGACACTTATAACCACTCATGTTGCATGAAACTTGGTTTAGAGTCCTAGAAACACGTTGTTCGATGTTTCATAAGTTCGTCAAACTAGTACAAAGCTCATTGAGACACTTATAAGCACTCATGTTGAATGAAACTTCGTTTAGAGTCTTAGAAACCGCGTTGTTAGATGTTTCATAAGTTCGTCAAACTAGTACAAAGCTCATTGAGATACTTATAAGCACTCATGTTGAATGAAACTTGGTTTAGAGTCCTAGAAATGCGTTGTTAGATATTTCATAAGTTCGTCAAGCCAGTAAAAAGCTCATTGAGACACTTATAAGCACTAATATTGCATGAAAATTGGTTTAGAGTCCTAGAAACGCATTGTTAGATGTTTCATAAGTTCGTCAAATTGTACAAAGCTCATTGAGACGCTTATAAGCACTCATGTTGCATGAAACTTGGTTTAGAGTCCTAGAAACCGCGTTGTTAGATGTTTCATAAGTTCGTCAAACCAGTATAATGCTCATTGAGACACTTATAAGCACTCATGTTGCATGAAACGTGGTTTAGAGTCTTAAAAACGCGTTGTTAGATGTTTCATAAGTTCGTCAAACCAGTTCAATGATCATTGAGACACTTATAAGCACACTCATGTTGGATGAAACTTCGTTTAGAGTTCTAGAAACCGCGTTGTTAGATGTTTCATAAGTTCGTCAAACTAGTACAAAGCTCATTGAGACACATATTAGCACTCATGTTGCATGAAACTTGGTTTAGAGTCCTAGAAACGCGTTGTTAGATGTTTCATAAGTTCGTCAAACTTGTACAAAGCTCATTGAGACACTTATAAGCGATCATGTTGTATTAAACTTGGTTTAGAGTCCTAGAACCCGCGTTGTTAGATGTTTCAAATATTCGTCAAACTAGTCAAAAGCTCATTGAAACACTTATAAGCACTCATGTTGCATGAAACTTAGTTTAGAGTCCTAGAAACCGCGTTGTTAGATGTTTCATAAGTTCGCCAAACTAGTACAAAGCTCATTGAGACACTTATAAGAACTCATGTTGAATGAAACTTGGTTTAGAGTCCTAGAAACCGCGTTGTTAGATGTTTCATAAGTTCGTCAAACTTGTACAAAGCTCATTGAGACACTTATAAGCACTCATGTTGTATGAAACTTGGTTTAGAGTCCTAGAACCCGCGTTGTTAGATGTTTCATATATTCGTCAAACTAGTCAAAAGCTCATTGAGACACTTATAAGCACTCATGTTGCATGAAACTTAGTTTAGAGTCCTAGAAACCGCGTTGTTAGATGTTTCATAAGTTCGTCAAACTAGTACAAAGCTCATTGAGACACTTATAAGCACTCATGTTGAATGAAACTTGGTTTAGAGTCCTAGAAACGCGTTGTTAGATGTTTCATAAGTTCGTCAAACTAGTACAAAGCTCATTGAGACACTTATAAGCAAACTCATGTTGAATGACACTTATGGTTTAACTCATGTTAGCACGCGTTGTTAGAAACTTCGTTTAGAGTCTTCAAACTTGTACAAACCATTGAGCAATGTTAGATGTTTCATAAGTTTCGTCAAAGTTCTAGTACAAAGCTCATTGAGACACTTATAAGCACTCATGTTACATGAAACTTGGTTTAGAGTCCTAGAAACGCGTTGTTAGATGTTTCATAAGTTCGTAAAACAAGTACAAAGCTCATTGAGACACTTATAAGCACTCATGTTGAATGAAACTTGGTTTAGAGTCCTAGAAATGCGTTGTTAGATGTTTCATAAGTTCTTCAAACTAGTACAAAGCTCATTGAGACACTTATAAGCACTCATGTTGCATGAAACTTGGTTTAGAGTCCTAGAAACGCGTTGTTAGATGTTTCATAAGTTCGTCAAACTTATACAAAGCTCGTTGAGACAATTATAAGCACTCATGATGAATGAAACTTGGTTTAGAGTACTAGAAACGCGTTGTTAGATGTTTCATAAGTTCGTCAAACAAGTACAAAGCTCATTGAGACACTTATAAGCACTCATGATGCATGAAACTTGGTTTAGAGTCCTAGAAACGCGTTGTTCGATGTTTCATAAGTTCGTAAAACTTGTACAAAGCTCATTGAGACACTTATAAGCACTCATGTTGCATGAAACTTGGTTTAGAGTCCTAGAAACGCGTTGTTCGATGTTTCATAAGTTCGTCAAACTAGTACAAAGCTCATTGAGACACTTATAAGCACTCATGTTGCATGAAACTTTGTTTAGAGTCCTAGAAACTACGTTGTTAGATGTTTTATAAGTTCGTCAAACTATTACAAAGCTCATTGAGACACTTATAAGCACTCATGTTGCATGAAACTTGGTTTAGATTCCTAGAAACCGTGTTGTTAGATGTTTCATAAGTTCGTAAAACTAGTACAAAACTCATTGAGACACTTATAAGCACTCATGTTGCATGAAACTTGGTTTAGAGTCCTAGAAATGCGTTGTTAGATATTACATAAGTTCGTCTAGCTAGTACAAAGCTCATTGAGACACTTATAAGCACTCATGTTGCATTAAACTTTTCTTAGAGTCCTAGAAACTCTTTGTTAGATGTTTCATAAGTTCGTCAAAATTGTACAAAGCTCATTGAGACGCTTATAAGCACTCATGTTGCATGAAACGTGGTTTAGAGTCTTAAAAACCGCGTTGTTAGATGTTTCATAAGTTCGTCAAACCAGATCAATGCTCATTGAGACACTTATAAGCACTCATGTTGGATGAAACTTCGTTTAGAGTTCTAGAAACCGCGTTGTTAGATGTTTCATAAGTTCGTCAAACTAGTACAAAGCTCATTGAGACACATATAAGCACTCATGTTGCATGAAACTTGGTTTAGAGTCCTAGAAACGCGTTGTTAGATGTTTCATAAGTTCGTCAAACTTGTACAAAGCTCATTGAGACACTTATAAGCAGTCATGTTGTATTAAACTTGGTTTAGAGTCCTAGAACCCGCGTTGTTAGATGTTTCATATATTCGTCAAACTAGTCAAAAGCTCATTGAAACACTTATAAGCACTCATGTTGCATGAAACTTAGTTTAGAGTCCTAGAAACCGCGTTGTTAGATGTTTCATAAGTTCGCCAAACTAGTACAAAGCTCATTGAGACACTTATAAGAACTCATGTTGAATGAAACTTGGTTTAGAGTCCTAGAAACGCGTTGTTAGATGTTTCATAAGTTCGTCAAACTTGTACAAAGCTCATTGAGACACTTATAAGCACTCATGTTGTATGAAACTTGGTTTTAGAGTCCTAGAACCCGCGTTGTTAGATGTTTCATATATTCGTCAAACTAGTCAAAAGCTCATTGAGACACTTATAAGCACTCATGTTGCATGAAACTTAGTTTAGAGTCCTAGAAACCGTGTTGTTAGATGTTTCATAAGTTCGTCAAACTAGTACAAAGCTCATTGAGACACTTATAAGCACTCATGTTGAATGAAACTTGGTTTAGAGTCCTAGAAACGCGTTGTTAGATGTTTCATAAGTTCGTCAAACTTGTACAAAGCTCATTGAGACACTTATAAGAACTCATGTTGCATGAAACTTCGTTTAGAGTCTTAGAAACCGCAATGTTAGATGTTTCATAAGTTCGTCAAACTAGTACAAAGCTCATTGAGACACTTATAAGCACTCATGTTACATGAAACTTGGTTTAGAGTCCTAGAAACGCGTTGTTAGATGTTTCATAAGTTCGTAAAACAAGTACAAAGCTCATTGAGACACTTATAAGCACTCATGTTGAATGAAACTTGGTTTAGAGTCCTAGAAATGCGTTGTTAGATGTTTCATAAGTTCTTCAAACTAGTACAAAGCTCATTGAGACACTTATAAGCACTCATGTTGCATGAAACTTGGTTTAGAGTCCTAGAAACGCGTTGTTAGATGTTTCATAAGTTCGTCAAACTTATACAAAGCTCGTTGAGACAATTATAAGCACTCATGATGAATGAAACTTGGTTTAGAGTACTAGAAACGCGGTGTTAGATGTTTCATAAGTTCGTCAAACAAGTACAAAGCTCATTGAGACACTTATAAGCACTCATGATGCATGAAACTTGGTTAAGAGTCCTAGAAACGCGTTGTTCGATGTTTCATAAGTTCGTAAAACTTGTACAAAGCTCATTGAGACACTTATAAGCACTCATGTTGCATGAAACTTGGTTTAGAGTCCTAGAAACGCGTTGTTCGATGTTTCATAAGTTCGTCAAACTAGTACAAAGCTCATTGAGACACTTATAAGCACTCATGTTGCATGAAACTTTGTTTAGAGTCCTAGAAACTACGTTGTTAGATGTTTTATAAGTTCGTCAAACTATTACAAAGCTCATTGAGACACTTATAAGCACTCATGTTGCATGAAACTTGGTTTAGATTCCTAGAAACCGTGTTGTTAGATGTTTCATAAGTTCGTAAAACTAGTACAAAACTCATTGAGACACTTATAAGCACTCATGTTGCATGAAACTTGGTTTAGAGTCCTAGAAATGCGTTGTTAGATATTACATAAGTTCGTCTAGCTAGTACAAAGCTCATTGAGACACTTATAAGCACTCATGTTGCATTAAACTTTTCTTAGAGTCCTAGAAACTCTTTGTTAGATGTTTCATAAGTTCGTCAAAATTGTACAAAGCTCATTGAGACGCTTATAAGCACTCATGTTGCATGAAACTTGGTTTAGAGTCCTAGAAACCGCGTTGTTAGATGTTTCATAAGTTCGTCAAACCAGTACAATGCTCATTGAGACACTTATAAGCACTCGTGTTGCATGAAACTTGGTTTAGAACTTTAGAAACCGCATTGTTAGATGTTTCTTAAGTTCGTCAAACCAGTACAATGCTCATTGAGACACTTATAAGCACTCATGTTGCATGAAACTTCGTTTAGAGTCCTAGAAACCGTGTTGTTAGATGTTTCATAAGTTCGTCAAACTAGTACAAAGCTCATTGAGACACATATAAGGACTCATGTTGCATGAAACTTGGTTTAGAGTCCTAGAAACACGTTGTTAGATGTTTCATAAGTTCGTCAAACTTGTAGAAAGCTCATTGAGACACTTATAAGCACTCATGTTGCATGAAACTTCGTTTAGAATCCTAGAAACGCGTTGTTAGATGTTTCATAAGTTCTTCAAACTATCAAAAAGCTCATTGAGACACTTATAAGCACTCATGTTGCATGAAACTTCGTTGAGAGTTTTAGAAACTGTGTTGTTAGATGTTTCATAAGTTTGTCAAACTAGTACAAAGCTCATTGAGACACATATAAGCACTCATGTTGCATGAAACTTGGTTTAGAGTTCTAGAAACGCGTTGTTAGATGTATCAAAAAGCTCATTGAGACACTTATAAGCACTCATGTTGCATGAAACTTCGTTGAGAGTTTTAGAAACTGCGTTGTTAGATGTTTCATAAGTTTGTCAAACTAGTACAAAACTCGTTGAGACACTTATAAGCACTCATGTGGAATGAAACTTGGTTTAGAGTCCTAGAACCCGCGTTGTTAGATGTTTCATATGTTCGTCAAACTAGTCAAAAGCTCATTGAGACACTTATAAGCACTCATGTTGCATGAAACTTAGTTTAGAGTCCTAGAAACAGCGTTGTTAGATGTTTCATAAGTTCGTCAAACTTTTACAAATCTCGTTGAGACAATTATAAGCACTCATGTTGCATGAAACTTGGTTTAGAGTACTAGAAACGCGTTGTTAGATGTTTCATAAGTTTGTCAAACAAGTACAAAGCTCATTGAGACACTTATAAACATTCATGTTGCATGAAACTTGGTTTAGAGTCCTAGAAACGCATTGTTCGATGTTTCATAAGTTCATAAAACTTGTACAAAGCTAATTGAGACACTTATAAGCACTCATGTTGCATGAAACTTGGTTTAGAGTCCTAGAAACGCGTTGTTCGATGTTTCATAAGTTCGTCAAACTAGTACAAAGCTCATTGAGACACTTATAAGCACTCATGTTGCATGAAACTTTGTTTAGAGTCCTAGAAACTGCGTTGTTAGATGTTTCATAAGTTCGTCAAACTAGTACAAAGCTCATTGAGACACTTATAAGCACTCATGTTGCATGAAACTTGGTTTAGAGTCCTAGAAACGCGTTGTTCGATGTTTCATAAGTTCGTAAAACTTGTAAAAAGCTCATTGAGACACTTATAAGCACTTATGTTGCATGAAACTTAGTTTAGAATCCTAGAAACGCGTTGTTCGATGTTTCATAAGTTCGTCAAACTAGTACAAAGCTCATTGAGACACTTATAAGCACTCATGTTGCATGAAACTTTGTTTAGAGTCCTAGAAACTACGTTGTTAGATGTTTCATAAGTTCGTCAAACTAGTACAAAGCTCATTGAGACACTTATAAGCACTCATGTTGCATGAAACTTGGTTTAGATTCCTAGAAACCGCGTTGTTAGATGTTTCATAAGTTCGTAAAACTAGTACAAACCTCATTGAGACACTTATAAGCACTCATGTTGCATTAAACTTTTCTTAGAGTCCTAGAAAGTCTTTGTTAGATGTTTCATAAGTTCGTCAAAATTGTACAAAGCTCATTGAGACGCTTATAAGCACTCATGTTGCATGAAACTTGGTTTAGAGTCCTAGAAACCACGTTGTTAGATGTTTCATAAGTTCGTCAAACCAAGTACAATGTTCATTGAGACACTTATAAGCACTCGTGTTGCATGAAACTTGGTTTAGAACTTTAGAAACCGCATTGGTAGATGTTTCTTAAGTTCGTCAAACCGTACAATGCTCATTGAGACACTTATAAGCACTCATGTTGCATGAAACTTCGTTTAGAGTCCTAGAAACCGCGTTGTTAGATGTTTCATAAGTTCGTCAAACTAGTACAAAGCTCATTGAGACACATATAAGGGCTCATGTTGCATGAAACTTGGTTTAGAGTCCTAGAAACGCGTTGTTAGATGTTTCATAAGTTCGTCAAACTTGTAGAAAGCTCATTAAGACACTTATAAGCACTCATGTTGCATGAAACTTCGTTTAGAATCCTAGAAACGCGTTGTTAGATGTTTCATAAGTTCTTCAAACTATCAAAAAGCTCATTGAGACACTTATAAGCACTCATGTTGCATGAAACTTCGTTGAGAGTTTTAGAAACTGCGTTGTTAGATGTTTCATAAGTTTGTCAAACTAGTACAAAGCTCATTGAGACATATATAAGAACTCATGTTGCATGAAACTTGGTTTAGAGTTCTAGAAACGCGTTGTTAGATGTATCAAAAAGCTCATTGAGACACTTATAAGCACTCATGTTGCATGAAACTTCGTTGAGAGTTTTAGAAAGCTGCGTTGTTAGATGTTTCATAAGTTTGTCAAACTAGTACAAAACTCATTGAGACACTTATAAGCACTCATGTGGAATGAAACTTGGTTTAGAGTCCTAGAACCCGCGTTGTTAGATGTTTCATATGTTCGTCAAACTAGTCAAAAGCTCATTGAGACACTTATAAGCACTCATGTTGCATGAAACTTAGTTTAGAGTCCTGGAAACAGCGTTGTTAGATGTTTCATAAGTTCGTCAAACTTTTACAAATCTCGTTGAGACAATTATAAGCACTCATGTTGCATGAAACTTGGTTTAGAGTACTAGAAAAGCGTTGTTAGATGTTTCATAAGTTTGTCAAACAAGTACAAAGCTCATTGAGACACTTATAAACATTCATGTTGCATGAAACTTGGTTTAGAGTCCTAGAAACGCATTGTTCGATGTTTCATAAGTTCGTAAAACTTGTACAAAGCTAATTGAGACACTTATAAGCACTCATGTTGCATGAAACTTGGTTTAGAGTCCTAGAAACGCGTTGTTCGATGTTTCATAAGTTCGTCAAACTAGTACAAAGCTCATTGAGACATTTATAAGCACTCATATTGCATGAAACTTTGTTTAGAGTCCTAGAACCCGCGTTGTTAGATGTTTCATATGTTCGTCAAACTAGTACAAAGCTCATTGAGACACTTATAAGCACTCATGTTGCATGAAACTTGGTTTAGAGTCCTAGAAACGCGTTGTTCGATGTTTCATAAGTTCGTAAAACTTGTAAAAAGCTCATTGAGACACTTATAAGCACTCATGTTGCATGAAACTTAGTTTAGAGTCCTAGAAACGCGTTGTTCGATGTTTCATAAGTTCGTCAAACTAGTACAAAGCTCATTGAGACACTTATAAGCACTCATGTTGCATGAAACTTTGTTTAGAGTCCTAGAAATTGCGTTGTTAGATGTTTCATAAGTTCGTCAAACTAGTACAAAGCTCATTGAGACACTTATAAGCACTCATGTTGCATGAAACTTGGTTTAGATTCCTAGAAACCGCGTTGTTAGATGTTTCATAAGTTCGTAAAACTAGTACAAACTTCATTGAGACACTTATAAGCACTCATGTTGCATGAAACTTGGTTTAGAGTCCTAGAAATGCATTGTTAGATATTTCATAAGTTCGTCAAGCTAGTACAAAGTTCATTGAGACACTTATAAGCACTCATGTTGCATGAAACTTTTCTTAGAGTCCTAGAAACTCTTTGTTAGATGTTTCATAAGTTCGTCAAAATTGTACAAAGCTCATTGAGACGCTTATAAGCACTCATGTTGCATGAAACTTGGTTTAGAGTCCTAGAAACCGCGTTGTTAGATGTTTCATAAGTTCGTCAAACCAGTACAATGCTCATTAGGACACTTATAAGCACTCATGTTGCATGAAACTTGGTTTAGAGTCTTAGAAACCGCGTTGTTAGATGTTTCATAAGTTCGTCAAACCAGTACAATGCTCATTGAGACACTTATAAGCACTCATGTTGGATGAAACTTCGTTTAGGGTCCTAGAAACCGCGTTGTTAGATGTTTCATAAGTTCGTCAAACTAGTACAAAGCTCATTGAGACACATATAAGCACTCATGCTGCATGAAACTTGGTTTAGAGTCCTAGAAACGCGTTGTTAGATGTTTCATAAGTTCGTCAAACTTGTACAAAGCTCATTCAGACACTTATAAGAAGTCATGTTGTATGAAACTTGGTTTAGAGTCCTAGAACCCGCGTTGTTAGATGTTTCATATATTTGTCAAACTAGTCAAAAGCTCATTGAAACACTTATAAGCACTCATGTTGCATGAAACTTAGTTTAGAGTCCAAGAAACCGCGTTGTTAGATGTTTCATAAGTTCGTCAAACTAGTACAAAGCTCATTGAGACACTTATAAGCACTCATGTTGCATGAAACTTGGTTTAGAGTCCTAGAAACGCGTTGTTAGATGTTTCATAAGTTCGTCAAACTTGTAGAAAGCTCATTGAGACACTTATAAGCACTCATGTTGCATGAAACTTCGTTTAGAATCCTAGAAACGCGTTGTTAGATGTTTCATAAGTTCTTCAAACTATCAAAAAGCTCATTGAGACACTTATAAGCACTCATGTTGCATGAAACTTCGTTGAGAGTTTTAGAAACTGCGTTGTTAGATGTTTCATAAGTTTGTCAAACTAGTACAAAGCTCATTGAGACATATATAAGAACTCATGTTGCATGAAACTTGGTTTAGAGTTCTAGAAACGCGTTGTTAGATGTATCAAAAAGCTCATTGAGACACTTATAAGCACTCATGTTGCATGAAACTTCGTTGAGAGTTTTAGAAACTGCGTTGTTAGATGTTTCATAAGTTTGTCAAACTAGTACAAAACTCATTGAGACACTTATAAGCACTCATGTGGAATGAAACTTGGTTTAGAGTCCTAGAACCCGCGTTGTTAGATGTTTCATATGTTCGTCAAACTAGTCAAAAGCTCATTGAGACACTTATAAGCACTCATGTTGCATGAAACTTAGTTTAGAGTCCTAGAAACAGCGTTGTTAGATGTTTCATAAGTTCGTCAAACTTTTACAAATCTCGTTGAGACAATTATAAGCACTCATGTTGCATGAAACTTGGTTTAGAGTACTAGAAAAGCGTTGTTAGATGTTTCATAAGTTTGTCAAACAAGTACAAAGCTCATTGAGACACTTATAAACATTCATGTTGCATGAAACTTGGTTTAGAGTCCTAGAAACGCATTGTTCGATGTTTCATAAGTTCGTAAAACTTGTACAAAGCTAATTGAGACACTTATAAGCACTCATGTTGCATGAAACTTGGTTTAGAGTCCTAGAAACGCGTTGTTCGATGTTTCATAAGTTCGTCAAACTAGTACAAAGCTCATTGAGACATTTATAAGCACTCATATTGCATGAAACTTTGTTTAGAGTCCTAGAACCCGCGTTGTTAGATGTTTCATATGTTCGTCAAACTAGTACAAAGCTCATTGAGACACTTATAAGCACTCATGTTGCATGAAACTTGGTTTAGATTCCTAGAAACCGCGTTGTTAGATGTTTCATAAGTTCGTAAAACTAGTACAAACCTCATTGAGACACTTATAAGCACTCATGTTGCATTAAACTTTTCTTAGAGTCCTAGAAAGTCTTTGTTAGATGTTTCATAAGTTCGTCAAAATTGTACAAAGCTCATTGAGACGCTTATAAGCACTCATGTTGCATGAAACTTGGTTTAGAGTCCTAGAAACCACGTTGTTAGATGTTTCATAAGTTCGTCAAACCAGTACAATGCTCATTGAGACACTTATAAGCACTCGTGTTGCATGAAACTTGGTTTAGAACTTTAGAAACCGCATTGGTAGATGTTTCTTAAGTTCGTCAAACCAGTACAATGCTCATTGAGACACTTATAAGCACTCATGTTGCATGAAACTTCGTTTAGAGTCCTAGAAACCGCGTTGTTAGATGTTTCATAAGTTCGTCAAACTAGTACAAAGCTCATTGAGACACATATAAGGGCTCATGTTGCATGAAACTTGGTTTAGAGTCCTAGAAACGCGTTGTTAGATGTTTCATAAGTTCGTCAAACTTGTAGAAAGCTCATTGAGACACTTATAAGCACTCATGTTGCATGAAACTTCGTTTAGAATCCTAGAAACGCGTTGTTAGATGTTTCATAAGTTCTTCAAACTATCAAAAAGCTCATTGAGACACTTATAAGCACTCATGTTGCATGAAACTTCGTTGAGAGTTTTAGAAACTGCGTTGTTAGATGTTTCATAAGTTTGTCAAACTAGTACAAAGCTCATTGAGACATATATAAGAACTCATGTTGCATGAAACTTGGTTTAGAGTTCTAGAAACGCGTTGTTAGATGTATCAAAAAGCTCATTGAGACACTTATAAGCACTCATGTTGCATGAAACTTCGTTGAGAGTTTTAGAAACTGCGTTGTTAGATGTTTCATAAGTTTGTCAAACTAGTACAAAACTCATTGAGACACTTATAAGCACTCATGTGGAATGAAACTTGGTTTAGAGTCCTAGAACCCGCGTTGTTAGATGTTTCATATGTTCGTCAAACTAGTCAAAAGCTCATTGAGACACTTATAAGCACTCATGTTGCATGAAACTTAGTTTAGAGTCCTGGAAACAGCGTTGTTAGATGTTTCATAAGTTCGTCAAACTTTTACAAATCTCGTTGAGACAATTATAAGCACTCATGTTGCATGAAACTTGGTTTAGAGTACTAGAAAAGCGTTGTTAGATGTTTCATAAGTTTGTCAAACAAGTACAAAGCTCATTGAGACACTTATAAACATTCATGTTGCATGAAACTTGGTTTAGAGTCCTAGAAACGCATTGTTCGATGTTTCATAAGTTCGTAAAACTTGTACAAAGCTAATTGAGACACTTATAAGCACTCATGTTGCATGAAACTTGGTTTAGAGTCCTAGAAACGCGTTGTTCGATGTTTCATAAGTTCGTCAAACTAGTACAAAGCTCATTGAGACATTTATAAGCACTCATATTGCATGAAACTTTGTTTAGAGTCCTAGAACCCGCGTTGTTAGATGTTTCATATGTTCGTCAAACTAGTACAAAGCTCATTGAGACACTTATAAGCACTCATGTTGCATGAAACTTGGTTTAGAGTCCTAGAAACGCGTTGTTCGATGTTTCATAAGTTCGTAAAACTTGTAAAAAGCTCATTGAGACACTTATAAGCACTCATGTTGCATGAAACTTAGTTTAGAGTCCTAGAAACGCGTTGTTCGATGTTTCATAAGTTCGTCAAACTAGTACAAAGCTCATTGAGACACTTATAAGCACTCATGTTGCATGAAACTTTGTTTAGAGTCCTAGAAATTGCGTTGTTAGATGTTTCATAAGTTCGTCAAACTAGTACAAAGCTCATTGAGACACTTATAAGCACTCATGTTGCATGAAACTTGGTTTAGATTCCTAGAAACCGCGTTGTTAGATGTTTCATAAGTTCTTAAAACTAGTACAAACTTCATTGAGACACTTATAAGCACTCATGTTGCATGAAACTTGGTTTAGAGTCCTAGAAATGCATTGTTAGATATTTCATAAGTTCGTCAAGCTAGTACAAAGTTCATTGAGACACTTATAAGCACTCATGTTGCATGAAACTTTTCTTAGAGTCCTAGAAACTCTTTGTTAGATGTTTCATAAGTTCGTCAAAATTGTACAAAGCTCATTGAGACGCTTATAAGCACTCATGTTGCATGAAATTTGGTTTAGAGTCCTAGAAACCGCGTTGTTAGATGTTTCATAAGTTCGTCGTCAAACCAGTACAATGCTCATTCAGACACTTATAAGCACTCATGTTGCATGAAACTTGGTTTAGAGTCTTAGAAACCGCGTTGTTAGATGTTTCATAAGTTCGTCAAACCAGTACAATGCTCATTGAGACACTTATAAGCACTCATGTTGGATGAAACTTCGTTTAGGGTCCTAGAAACCGCGTTGTTAGATGTTTCATAAGTTCGTCAAACTAGTACAAAGCTCATTGAGACACATATAAGCACTCATGCTGCATGAAACTTGGTTTAGAGTCCTAGAAACGCGTTGTTAGATGTTTCATAAGTTCGTCAAACTTGTACAAAGCTCATTCAGACACTTATAAGAAGTCATGTTGTATGAAACTTGGTTTAGAGTCCTAGAACCCGCGTTGTTAGATGTTTCATATATTTGTCAAACTAGTCAAAAGCTCATTGAAACACTTATAAGCACTCATGTTGCATGAAACTTAGTTTAGAGTCCAAGAAACCGCGTTGTTAGATGTTTCATAAGTTCGTCAAACTAGTACAAAGCTCATTGAGACACTTATAAGCACTCATGTTGCATGAAACTTGGTTTAGAGTCCTAGAAACGCGTTGTTAGATGTTTCATAAGTTCGTCAAACTTGTAGAAAGCTCATTGAGACACTTATAAGCACTCATGTTGCATGAAACTTCGTTTAGAATCCTAGAAACGCGTTGTTAGATGTTTCATAAGTTCTTCAAACTATCAAAAAGCTCATTGAGACACTTATAAGCACTCATGTTGCATGAAACTTCGTTGAGAGTTTTAGAAACTGCGTTGTTAGATGTTTCATAAGTTTGTCAAACTAGTACAAAGCTCATTGAGACATATATAAGAACTCATGTTGCATGAAACTTGGTTTAGAGTTCTAGAAACGCGTTGTTAGATGTATCAAAAAGCTCATTGAGACACTTATAAGCACTCATGTTGCATGAAACTTCGTTGAGAGTTTTAGAAACTCGCGTTGTTAGATGTTTCATAAGTTTGTCAAACTAGTACAAAACTCATTGAGACACTTATAAGCACTCATGTGGAATGAAACTTGGTTTAGAGTCCTAGAACCCGCGTTGTTAGATGTTTCATATGTTCGTCAAACTAGTCAAAAGCTCATTGAGACACTTATAAGCACTCATGTTGCATGAAACTTAGTTTAGAGTCCTAGAAACAGCGTTGTTAGATGTTTCATAAGTTCGTCAAACTTTTACAAATCTCGTTGAGACAATTATAAGCACTCATGTTGCATGAAACTTGGTTTAGAGAGTACTAGAAAAGCGTTGTTAGATGTTTCATAAGTTTGTCAAACAAGTACAAAGCTCATTGAGACACTTATAAACATTCATGTTGCATGAAACTTGGTTTAGAGTCCTAGAAACGCATTGTTCGATGTTTCATAAGTTCGTAAAACTTGTACAAAGCTAATTGAGACACTTATAAGCACTCATGTTGCATGAAACTTGGTTTAGAGTCCTAGAAACGCGTTGTTCGATGTTTCATAAGTTCGTCAAACTAGTACAAAGCTCATTGAGACATTTATAAGCACTCATATTGCATGAAACTTTGTTTAGAGTCCTAGAACCCGCGTTGTTAGATGTTTCATATGTTCGTCAAACTAGTACAAAGCTCATTGAGACACTTATAAGCACTCATGTTGCATGAAACTTGGTTTAGATTCCTAGAAACCGCGTTGTTAGATGTTTCATAAGTTCGTAAAACTAGTACAAACCTCATTGAGACACTTATAAGCACTCATGTTGCATTAAACTTTTCTTAGAGTCCTAGAAAGTCTTTGTTAGATGTTTCATAAGTTCGTCAAAATTGTACAAAGCTCATTGAGACGCTTATAAGCACTCATGTTGCATGAAACTTGGTTTAGAGTCCTAGAAACCACGTTGTTAGATGTTTCATAAGTTCGTCAAACCAGTACAATGCTCATTGAGACACTTATAAGCACTCGTGTTGCATGAAACTTGGTTTAGAACTTTAGAAACCGCATTGGTAGATGTTTCTTAAGTTCGTCAAACCAATACAATGCTCATTGAGACACTTATAAGCACTCATGTTGCATGAAACTTCGTTTAGAGTCCTAGAAACCGCGTTGTTAGATGTTTCATAAGTTCGTCAAACTAGTACAAAGCTCATTGAGACACATATAAGGGCTCATGTTGCATGAAACTTGGTTTAGAGTCCTAGAAACGCGTTGTTAGATGTTTCATAAGTTCGTCAAACTTGTAGAAAGCTCATTGAGACACTTATAAGCACTCATGTTGCATGAAACTTCGTTTAGAATCCTAGAAACGCGTTGTTAGATGTTTCATAAGTTCTTCAAACTATCAAAAAGCTCATTGAGACACTTATAAGCACTCATGTTGCATGAAACTTCGTTGAGAGTTTTAGAAACTGCGTTGTTAGATGTTTCATAAGTTTGTCAAACTAGTACAAAGCTCATTGAGACATATATAAGAACTCATGTTGCATGAAACTTGGTTTAGAGTTCTAGAAACGCGTTGTTAGATGTATCAAAAAGCTCATTGAGACACTTATAAGCACTCATGTTGCATGAAACTTCGTTGAGAGTTTTAGAAATCGCGTTGTTAGATGTTTCATAAGTTTGTCAAACTAGTACAAAACTCATTGAGACACTTATAAGCACTCATGTGGAATGAAACTTGGTTTAGAGTCCTAGAACCCGCGTTGTTAGATGTTTCATATGTTCGTCAAACTAGTCAAAAGCTCATTGAGACACTTATAAGCACTCATGTTGCATGAAACTTAGTTTAGAGTCCTGGAAACAGCGTTGTTAGATGTTTCATAAGTTCGTCAAACTTTTACAAATCTCGTTGAGACAATTATAAGCACTCATGTTGCATGAAACTTGGTTTAGAGTACTAGAAAAGCGTTGTTAGATGTTTCATAAGTTTGTCAAACAAGTACAAAGCTCATTGAGACACTTATAAACATTCATGTTGCATGAAACTTGGTGTAGAGTCCTAGAAACGCATTGTTCGATGTTTCATAAGTTCGTAAAACTTGTACAAAGCTAATTGAGACACTTATAAGCACTCATGTTGCATGAAACTTGGTTTAGAGTCCTAGAAACGCGTTGTTCGATGTTTCATAAGTTCGTCAAACTAGTACAAAGCTCATTGAGACATTTATAAGCACTCATATTGCATGAAACTTTGTTTAGAGTCCTAGAACCCGCGTTGTTAGATGTTTCATATGTTCGTCAAACTAGTACAAAGCTCATTGAGACACTTATAAGCACTCATGTTGCATGAAACTTGGTTTAGAGTCCTAGAAACGCGTTGTTCGATGTTTCATAAGTTCGTAAAACTTGTAAAAAGCTCATTGAGACACTTATAAGCACTCATGTTGCATGAAACTTAGTTTAGAGTCCTAGAAACGCGTTGTTCGATGTTTCATAAGTTCGTCAAACTAGTACAAAGCTCATTGAGACACTTATAAGCACTCATGTTGCATGAAACTTTGTTTAGAGTCCTAGAAATTGCGTTGTTAGATGTTTCATAAGTTCGTCAAACTAGTACAAAGCTCATTGAGACACTTATAAGCACTCATGTTGCATGAAACTTGGTTTAGATTCCTAGAAACCGCGTTGTTAGATGTTTCATAAGTTCGTAAAACTAGTACAAACTTCATTGAGACACTTATAAGCACTCATGTTGCATGAAACTTGGTTTAGAGTCCTAGAAATGCATTGTTAGATATTTCATAAGTTCGTCAAGCTAGTACAAAGTTCATTGAGACACTTATAAGCACTCATGTTGCATGAAACTTTTCTTAGAGTCCTAGAAACTCTTTGTTAGATGTTTCATAAGTTCGTCAAAATTGTACAAAGCTCATTGAGACGCTTATAAGCACTCATGTTGCATGAAATTTGGTTTAGAGTCCTAGAAACCGCGTTGTTAGATGTTTCATAAGTTCGTCAAACCAGTACAATGCTCATTCAGACACTTATAAGCACTCATGTTGCATGAAACTTGGTTTAGAGTCTTAGAAACCTCGTTGTTAGATGTTTCATAAGTTCGTCAAACCAGTACAATGCTCATTGAGACACTTATAAGCACTCATGTTGGATGAAACTTCGTTTAGGGTCCTAGAAACCGCGTTGTTAGATGTTTCATAAGTTCGTCAAACTAGTACAAAGCTCATTGAGACACATATAAGCACTCATGCTGCATGAAACTTGGTTTAGAGTCCTAGAAACGCGTTGTTAGATGTTTCATAAGTTCGTCAAACTTGTACAAAGCTCATTCAGACACTTATAAGAAGTCATGTTGTATGAAACTTGGTTTAGAGTCCTAGAACCCGCGTTGTTAGATGTTTCATATATTTGTCAAACTAGTCAAAAGCTCATTGAAACACTTATAAGCACTCATGTTGCATGAAACTTAGTTTAGAGTCCAAGAAACCGCGTTGTTAGATGTTTCATAAGTTCGTCAAACTAGTACAAAGCTCATTGAGACACTTATAAGCACTCATGTTGCATGAAACTTGGTTTAGAGTCCTAGAAACGCGTTGTTAGATGTTTCATAAGTTTGTCAAACAAGTACAAAGCTCATTGAGACACTTATAAGCACTCATGTTGCACGAAACTTGGTTTAGAGTCCTAGAAACGCATTGTTCGATGTTTCATAAGTTCGTAAAACTTGTACAAAGCTAATTGAGACACTTATAAGCACTCATGTTGCATGAAACTTAGTTTAGAGTCCTAAAAACGCGTTGTTCGATGTTTCATAAGTTCGTCAAACTAGTACAAAGCTCATTGAGACACTTATAAGCACTCATGATGCATGAAACTTTGTTTAGAGTCCTAGAAATTGCGTTGTTAGATGTTTCATAAGTTCGTCAAACTAGTACAAAGCTCATTGAGACACTTATAAGCACTCATGTTGCATGAAACTTTGTTTAGAGTCCTAGAAATTGCGTTGTTAGATGTTTCATAAGTTCGTCAAACTAGTACAAAGCTCATTGAGACACTTATAAGCACTCATGTTGCATGAAACTTAGTTTAGAGTCCTAGAAACCGCGTTGTTAGATGTTTCATAAGGTCGTCAAACTAGTACAAAGCTCATTGAGAAACTTATAAGCACTCATGTTGCATGAAACTTGGTTTAGAGTCCTAGAAACGCGTTGTTAGATGTTTCAAAAGTTCGTCAAACTTTTCCAAAGCTCGTTGAGACAATTATAAGCACTCATGTTGCATGAAACTTGGTTTAGAGTCCTAGAAACGCGTTGTTCGATGTTTCATAAGTTCGTAAAACTTGTACAAAGCTCATTGAGACACTTATAAGCACTCATGTTGCATGAAACTTGGTTTAGAGTCCTAGAAACGCGTTGTTCGATGTTTCATAAGTTCGTCAAACTAGTACAAAGCTCATTGAGACACTTATAAGCACTCATGTTGCATGAAACTTTGTTTAGAGTCCTAGAAACTGCGTTGTTAGATGTTTCATAAGTTCGTCAAACTAGTACAAAGCTCATTGAGACACTTATAAGCACTCATGTTGCATGAACCTTGGTTTAGAGTCCTAGAAACGCGTTGTTAGATGTTTCATAAGTTCGTAAAACTTGTACAAAGCTCATTGAGACACTTATAAGCACTCATGTGGAATGAAACTTGGTTTAGAGTCCTAGAACCCGCGTTGTTAGATGTTTCATATGTTCGTCAAACTAGTCAAAAGCTCATTGAGACACTTATAAGCACTCATGTTGCATGAAACTTAGTTTAGAATCCTAGAAACCGCGTTGTTAGATGTTTGATAAGTTCGTCAAACTAGTACAATGCTCATTGAGACACTTATAAGCACTCATGTTGCATGAAACTTGGTTTAGAGTCCTAGAAATGCGTTGTTAGATATTTCATAAGTTCGTCAAGCTAGTACAAAGCTCATTGAGACACTTATAAGCACTCATGTTGCATGAAACTTTTCTTAGAGTCCTAGAAACTCTTTGTTAGATTTTTCATAAGTTCGTCAAAATTGTACAAAGCTCATTGAGACGCTTATAAGCACTCATGTTGCATGAAACTTGGTTTAGAGTCCTAGAAACCGCGTTGTTAGATGTTTCATAAGTTCGTCAAACCAGAACAATGCTCATTGAGACACTTATAAGCACTCATGTTGCATGAAACTTGGTTTAGAGTCTTAGAAACCGCGTTGTTAGATGTTTCATAAGTTCGTCAAACCAGTACAATGCCCATTGAGACACTTATAAGCACTCATGTTGCATGAAACTTCGTTTAGAGTCCTAGAAACCGCGTTGTTAGATGTTTCATAAGTTCGTCAAACTAGAACAAAGATCATTGAGAAACATATAAGCACTCATGTTGCATGAAACTTGGTTTAGAGTCCTAGAAACGCGTTGTTAGATGTTTCATAAGTTCGTAAAACTTGTACAAAACTCATTGAGACACTTATAAGCACTCATGTGGAATGAAACTTGGTTTAGAGTCCTAGAACCCGCGTTGTTAGATGTTTCATATGTTCGTCAAACTAGTCAAAAGCTTATTGAGACACTTATAAGCACTCATGCTGCATGAAACTTAGTTTAGAGTCCCGTAAACCGCGTTGTTAGATGTTTCATAAGGTCGTCAAACTAGTAGAAGGCTCATTGAGACACTTATAAGCACTCATGTTGCATGAAACTTGGTTTAGAGTCGTAGAAACGCGTTGTTAGATGTTTCATAAGTTCGTCAAACTTTTACAAAGCTCGTTGAGACAATTATAAGCACTCATGTTGCATGAAACTTGGTTTAGAGTACTAGAAACGCGTTGTTAGATGTTTCATAAGTTCGTCAAACAAGTACAAAGCTCATTGAGACACTTATAAGCACTCATGTTGCATGAAACTTGGTTTAGAGTCCTAGAAACGCGTTGTTAGAGTTTCATAGAAACGCATTTCGTCAAATGTTTCTACAATTTCGAAACGCATTGTTAGATGTTTCATAAGTTTAGAGTCCTGCAGAAACTTCGTTTAGAGTGAGACACCTAGAAACCGCGTTGTTAGATGTTTCATAAGTTCGTCAAACTAGAACAAAGATCATTGAGAAACATATAAGCACTCATGTTGCATGAAACTTGGTTTAGAGTCCTAGAAACGCGTTGTTAGATGTTTCATAAGTTCGTAAAACTTGTACAAAACTCATTGAGACACTTATAAGCACTCATGTGGAATGAAACTTGGTTTAGAGTCCTAGAACCCGCGTTGTTAGATGTTTCATATGTTCGTCAAACTAGTCAAAAGCTTATTGAGACACTTATAAGCACTCATGCTGCATGAAACTTAGTTTAGAGTCCCAGAAACCGCGTTGTTAGATGTTTCATAAGGTCGTCAAACTAGTAGAAGGCTCATTGAGACACTTATAAGCACTCATGTTGCATGAAACTTGGTTTAGAGTCGTAGAAACGCGTTGTTAGATGTTTCATAAGTTCGTCAAACTTTTACAAAGCTCGTTGAGACAATTATAAGCACTCATGTTGCATGAAACTTGGTTTAGAGTACTAGAAACGCGTTGTTAGATGTTTCATAAGTTCGTCAAACAAGTACAAAGCTCATTGAGACACTTATAAGCACTCATGTTGCATGAAACTTGGTTTAGAGTCCTAGAAACGCGTTGTTCGATGTTTCATAAGTTCGTAAAACTTGTACAGAGCTCATCGAGACACTTATAAGCACTCATGTTGCATGAAACTTTGTTTAGAGTCCTAGAAACGCATTGTTAGATGTTTCATAAGTTCGTCAAACTTGTACAAAGCTCATTGAGACGCTTATAAGCACTCATGTTGCTTGAAACTTGGTTTAGAGTCCTAGAAACCGCGTTGTTAGATGTTTCATAAGTTCGTCAAACCAGTACAATGCTCATTGAGACACTTATAAGCACTCATGTTGCATGAAACTTGGTTTAGAGTCTTAGAAACCGCGTTGTTAGATGTTTCATAAGTTCGTCAAACCAGTACAATGCTCATTGAGACACTTATAAGCACTCATGTTGCATGAAACTTGGTTTAGAGTCCTAGAAACCGCGTTGTTAGATGTTTCATAAGTTAGTCAAACTAGTACAAAGCTCATTGAGACACATATAAGCACTCAGGTTGCATGAAACTTGGTTTAGAGTCCTAGAAACGCGTTGTTAGATGTTTCATAAGTTCGTCAAACTTGTACAAAGCTCATTGAGACACTTATAAGCACTCATGTGGAATGAAACTTGGTTTAGAGTCCTAGAACCCGCGTTGTTAGATGTTTCATGTGTTCGTCAAACTAGTCAAAAGCTCATTGAGACACTTATAAGCACTCATGTTGCATGAAACTTAGTTTAGAGTCCTAGAAACCGCGTTGTTAGATGTTTCATAAGTTCGTCAAACTAATACAAAGCTCATTGAGACACTTATAAGCACTCATGTTGCATGAAACTTGGTTTAGAGTCTTAGAAACCGCGTTGTTAGATGTTTCATAAGTTCGTCAAACCAGTACAATGCTCATTGAGACACTTATAAGCACTCATGTTGCATGAAACTTGGTTTAGAGTCCTAGAAATGCGTTGTTAGATATTTCATAAGTTCGTCAAGCTAGTACAAAGCTCATTGAGACACTAATAAGCACTCATGTTGCATGAAACTTCGTTTAGAGTCTTAGAAACCTCGTTGTTAGATGTTTCATAAGTTTGTCAAACTAGTAAAAAGCTCATTGAGACACATATAAGCACTCATGTTGCATGAAACTTGGTTTAGAGTCCTAGAAACGCGTTGTTAGATGTTTCATAAGTTCGTCAAACCAGTACAATGCTCATTGAGACACTTATAAGCACTCATGTTGCATGAAACTTGGTTTAGAGTCTTAGAAACCGCGTTGTTAGATGTTTCATAAGTTCGTCAAACCAGTACAATGCTCATTGAGACACTTATAAGCACTCATATTGCATGAAACTTCGTTTAGAGTCCTAGAAACCGCGTTGTTAGATGTTTCCTAAGTTCGTCAAACTAGTACAAAGCTCATTGAGACACATATAAGCACTCAGGTTGCATGAAACTTGGTTTAGAGTCCTAGAAACGCGTTGTTAGATGTTTCATACGTTCGTCAAACTTGTACAAAGCTCATTGAGATACTTATAAGCACTCATGTTGCATGAAACTTCGTTTAGAGGCCTAGAAACGCGTTGTTAGATGTTTCATAAGTTCTTCAAACTAGTAAAAAGCTCATTGAGACACTTATAAGCACTCATGTTGCATGAAACTTCGTTTAGAGTCTTAGAAACCTCGTTGTTAGATGTTTCATAAGTTTGTCAAACTAGTACAAAGCTCATTGAGACACATATAAGCACTCATGTTGCATGAAACTTGGTTTTGAGTCCTAGAAACGCGTTGTTAGATGTTTCATAAGTTCGTAAAACTTGTACAAAACTCATTGAGACACTTATAAGCACTCATGTGGAATGAAACTTGGTTTAGAGTCCTAGAACCCGCGTTGTTAGATGTTTCATATGTTCGTCAAACTAGTCAAAAGCTCATTGAGACACTTATAAGCACTCATGTTGCATGAAACTTAGTTTAGAGTCCTAGAAACCGCGTTGTTAGAAGTATCATAAGGTCGTCAAACTAGTACAAAGCTCATTGAGACACTTATAAGCACTCATGTTGCATGAAACTTGGTTTACAGTCGTAGAAACGCGTTGTTAGATGTTTCATAAGTTCGTCAAACTTTTACAAAGCTCGTTGAGACAATTATAAACACTCATGTTGCATGAAACTGTGGTTAGAGTCCTAGAAACGCATTGTTAGATGTTTCATAAGTTCGTCAAACTTGTACAAAGCTCATTGAGACCCTTATAAGCACTCATGTTGCATGAAGCTTGGTTTAGAGTCCTAGAAACGCGTTGTTAGATGTTTCATAAGTTCGTCAAACTAGTACAACGCTCATTGAGACACATATAAGCACTCATGTTGAATGAAACTTGGTTTAGAGTCCTAGAAATGCGTTGTTAGATATTTCATAAGTTTGTCAAGCTAGTAAAAAGCTCATTGAGACACTTATAAGCACTCATGCTGCATGAAACTTGGTGTAGAGTCCTAGAAACCGCGTTGTTAGATGTTTCATAAGTTCGTCAAACTAGTACAAAGCTCATTGAGACACTTATAAGCACTCATGTTGCATGAAACTTGGTTTAGAGTACTAGAAACGCGTTGTTAGATGTTTCATAAGTTCGTCAAAATAGTACAAAGCTCATTGAGACACTTAATAGCACTCATGTTGAATGAAACTTGGTTTAGAGTCCTAGAAACGCGTTGTTAGATGTTTCATAAGTTCGTCAAACTTGTACAAACCTCATTGAGACACTTATAAGCACTCATGTTGTATGAAACTTGGTTTAGAGTCCTAGAACCCGCGTTGTTAGATGTTTCATATTTTCGTCAAACTAGTCAAAACCTCATTGAGACACTTATAAACACTCATGTTGCATGAAACTTAGTTTAGAGTCCTAGAAACCGCGTTATTAGATGTTTCATAAGTTCGTCAAACTAGTACAAAGCTCATTGAGACACTTATAAGCACTCATGTTGCATGAAACTTGGTTTAGAGTCCTAGAAACGCGTTGTTAGATGTTTCATAAGTTCGTCAAACTTGTACAAAGCTCATTGAGACGCTTATAAGCACTCATGTTACATAAAGCTTGGTTTAGAGTCCTAGAAACGCGTTGTTAGATGTTTCATAAGTTCGTCAAACTAGTACAACGCTCATTGAGACACATATAAGTACTCATGTTGAATGAAACTTGGTTTAGAGTCCTAGAAATGCGTTGTTAGATATTTCATAAGTTCGTCAAGCTAGTAAAAAGCGCATTGAGACACTTATAAGCACTCATGTTGCATGAAACTTGGTGTAGAGTCCTAGAAACCGCGTTGTTAGATGTTTCATAAGTTCGTCAAACTAGTACAAAGCTCATTGAGACACTTATAAGCACTCATGTTGCATGAAACTTGGTTTAGAGTACTAGAAACGCGTTGTTAGATGTTTCATAAGTTCGTCAAACTAGTACAAAGCTCATTGAGACACTTATAAGCACTCATGTTGAATGAAACTTGGTTTAGAGTCCTAGAAACGCGTTGTTAGATGTTTCATAAGTTCGTCAAACTTGTACAAAGCTCATTGAGACACTTATAAGCACTCATGCTGCATGAAACTTAGTTTAGAGTCCCAGAAACCGCGTTGTTAGATGTTTCATAAGGTCGTCAGTGTTAGAATTTGAGAGATTTAGAAGAGATTTAGAGAATGAGGTTCTTGAGTTCTTAACAAGAACATCAAGGATAAGAATGAGAGAGAATAGAGAGAGTAAAGAGATTCCGTTTCATTTTATTCAAAAGTGTTAAATTGATACAATAAGGGGATATCACATATATAAACCAAAGACCAAAAATAGCATCTAACGAATATGCTTAATCCGTCCCTATCTCGTTTCCAGCCGCGCATTGATGGCATGGTTAGACGCGCCACTATGTTGACCCGTGAGTGTACGGACGGCGTGTATACCACGCCCCTTAACACGACCCGTGCTCGTACGGACGGCGAGTGCATTCCACATTCCAACGGCTCTATTCCTAACGGCTCTTTCTAGATCCTTCTTCTTTGGTTTCATGATATCTTTTGTCCTCTTTGTAACGGTAACAAGAGAGTGTGCGACTTCTACTTCGGTCTCACGCTAGGTCAATGCCTTGGTGGACAATCCTTGTCCGGGCAATGCCTTGGTCTCTTTAACACTCCCCCGCAAGCTTAGCCTCGCGTAATGGCTAAGCTTGGAACCCGCATAACCTTGCCTCGTTAAAAACCTTGGTGAGAAAACCTCTTGGGATAAAACTCACCTAAGGGAAAAGAGTACAAGCTTATGCGGTTGGAGACTTAGGCTTTGGTAGCCCGGATGAGTCCAAGTCTAGGTAGAATGGACTCACAAACCTTCAAGCTTGCGGATTTGGTGAAGACGTCCGCAAGTTGATCTTGACTTTTGGTGAAGCATGGTAGGATTGTGCCCTTTACCATTTGTTCTCTAACCTTGTGACAATCCACTTCGATGTGCTTTGTCCTCTCATGGAATACCGAGTTAGATGCTATGTGGATAGCCGCTTGGTTGTCACAATGCATAGTCATTGGCCCTTCTATCTTGACTCCCAAATCTCCTAGCAAGTTCTTGAGCCACATGAGTTCTTGTGTTAGCTTTCTCATAGCTCTATACTCGGCTTCGGCGGTTGAGCAAGAGACTATCTTTTGCTTCTTCGTCTTCCATGTGACAAGGTTCCCACCAATGAATGTGCAATACCCCGTAGTGGATCTCCTATCTTCCACATTTCCGGCATAATCCGCATCACAATACCCAATCACCTCGGTGTTCTTGTTGCAGCCCATCCAAATACCCAAATTGGATGTCTCCTTGACATAGCTTAGTATTCTCTCTAGCATCTTCCAATGGTGTATCTTTGGCTTTTGCATTTGTTGTGCTACTTGGTTCACGGCAAAGCAAATGTCCGGTCTTGTGATTGTCAAATAGATGAGCTTGCCCACCATTTTCCTATAGAGTTTAGGATCCGTATATGGCTCGTCTTCCCCACTTCCCTCTTGGACAACCTTGTATCCTTCTTCTAGTGGTGTCTTAGCCTTCTTAACTCCTGTCATATTGACAACACTCAAAAGATCATGGGTATACTTCCTTTGGGAAAGGAATAGACCCTCTTCGGATCTACACACTTCAATCCCAAGGAAGTACTTGAGTTTTCCTAAATCTTTGATATCAAATTTAGACTTTAAATAGAGTTTAGTGTCATGGATACCTTCCTTGTTGTTTCCGGAGATGATGATATCATCAACATAGACAAGTACCACTACTATACCTTCTCCGTTTGTCCGGGTGAATAGAGTGTGTTCCACATGAGATCTTTTGAATCCCTTTGCCATCAAGGTTGAGCTGAGCTTATGGTACCAGGCTCTTGGTGATTGCTTGAGTCCATAGATGGCCTTCCTTAGTCTCAACACCTTTCCCGGAGTGATGGTTTCTTCTAGACCCGGTGGTGGTGTCATGTATACTTCTTCTTCAAGCTCTCCTTGAAGGAATGCATTCTTGACATCCATTTGGTATAAGTCCCATGAGAGGTTGGTGGCCAATGATAGAATAACTCTTACGGTGTGGAGCTTTGCAACCGGAGCAAAAGTGTCCAAGTAGTCTTCTCCATACGTTTGTGTAAACCCTCTTGCCACTAGCCGAGCTTTGTGTCTTTCTATCTCGCCATTGCTATGATACTTGATAGTGAAGATGTATCTTGAGCTCACGGTTCTTTTGCCTTGAGGGAGATCAGTCTCATAAAACGTCTCATTGTCCTCCATTGCTTTGTTCTCGGCTTTTACCGCATTGACCCATACTTCTTCTTTCATTGCTTCTTCATAAGTTCTTGGTATTACATGTTGATCCATGGAAGTGATGTATGCTTGGTGTTCCTTAGGAAGACTTGCAAGAGAGCATACGGCTTGAGTTGGATGAGACACCGCCTTGCTATTGAAGTATACCCTTGTGTTTACCCAATTGGATGGATCCTTCTTCACTCTAGTACTTCTTCTTAGAACCGGCACCGATGGTTCACTAGCTTCTTGACCCACTTCTTGATCATGATCTTCTTGAGCTTGTCCGTGGTTTTCTTGAGATGGATTTTGTTGTTGAGCATTTGGTTCTCCCCGGACTCATTAGGTTCTTGAGGTTCGGAGTTGACTTGCTCATTGTTCTCCCCCTCATGATCAAGAGGGGTGGGTTGTTGGTTTGGTGTATCTTGGCTTGGTTCTTCTTCAAAACTCATGCCAAGGTTCTTCATTAGGTTCCTTAGACTTGTAGCTCTATTTATGACCTTCTCGGGTAAGTCCTTCACACTATCCCAATTGGTGTCTTCATAGAAGCTTTTGCCTTCAAGGAACTTGACATCTCTTGATACTAATACCCGTCTTGTCTCGGGTACATAGCACTTGTATCCTTTTTGTGTGTTTGAGTAGCCTATGAACATGGCCTTGATGCTTTTTGCTTCAAGCTTGTTCCTTTGTTCACTAGGCACAAACACAAAACAAACACAACCAAATACTCTTAGATGGTTAATAAAGGGCTTACTCTTATTTAACACTTCAAAAGGAGATTGATTGTTTAAGATTTGAGTGGGGGTTCGGTTGATGAGATAACATGCGGTTAAAACACCATCCGACCAAAACCGTTTTGGGATGTTCATATGGAACATCATTGACCGTGTGACCTCCATGAGATGCCTATTCTTCCTCTCGGCCACACCATTTTGTTGCGGTGTATATGGGCATGTGGTTTGGTGAAGAATCCCATGGTTGGCTATGTGTTCTTTGAATGCTCGGCTTGTGTACTCCCCCCCATTATCCGACCTAAAGGTTTTGATCTTAGCATTGTAATGGTTAGTCACATAGTTTTGAAAGTTTTTAAAAGCCTCTAATACCCTATCTTTGGTTTGTAAAAGAGTAACCCAAGTATATTTAGAGCTTTCATCTATGAATGTGACAAAATAGCTATGATTATCCCTAGATTTGCAAGGAGAGGACCAAACGTCCGAGTGAACTAGTTCAAAGGGTTTGTAACACATTTTTGATTTTGAGAAAACGGTTCTACAATGCTTGCCTAAAATGCACGCCTCACAAGTTT
Organism: Cochlearia excelsa; assembly: GCA_963556525.1. Classification (NCBI taxonomy): domain Eukaryota; kingdom Viridiplantae; phylum Streptophyta; class Magnoliopsida; order Brassicales; family Brassicaceae; genus Cochlearia; species Cochlearia excelsa. Next base: position 26,568,598 of record OY748327.1, on the reverse strand, counting down.
TATGATCAAACACAACATTAGGTAAAATAGTTTTCAATGCATTCAAATGAGGATGACCAAGTCTAAAGTGCCAAATAACATTGTTTGTTTCGGTTATAACCGAATTAAAGGCATGAAAAAGACAAGAACTAGATGGGTTTTCTTCAAGGACATATAGATCGCCTCTTGTGACCCCTTTCCCAATGATCTCCTTACTCTTAATATCCTGAAAAACCACATTATTAGGCCCAAAAATGACATTGCAATTCAAATCACAAGCAATGCGTTTTACGGATATAAGGTTTGAAGTAAAACTAGGCATGTAAAGCGCTTGTGAATCTCTATCAAACAACTTGAGGTTCCCTAATCCTTCTATAGGAATTTCACTTCCATTTGCAATAATGACATTACCTAAAGCCGGTTTAACATTACTAATCAATTCTAAGTTACTAATCATATGATGAGAAGCACCCGAATCAATAATAATCGGCTTAAAAGGTTTATTGTCTATATTTTGAGCACTAAGGGAGTAGAAGGGTGAAATACCGGAGCCCTTAAGGGCTTTGATGAGGGCGTCAAGGTCGGACTTCCTCACGTACTCATCCATGTAAGGGACCATGGCCGAAGACTCCTCTTCCTTGCCACGGTTTGATCCGCTTGTGCTAGGCATGCTTGCCGTGTCATCATGAGAGAGATTGGCCTTGGCTTCCTTAAACTTGGCCGGCTTGAGGTTAGGATGCAATATCCAACACTTCTCCTTCATGTGTCCCTTCTTCTTGCAATGTTCACAAGTCAAGGCTCTCCTTTCTTCATAGGTCTTGGAAGAGAGTTTGAATGCCACTTTGTTGGCGGTTACTAGCTCCTTCTTGCCATCAAAGAGTTCAATAGACCCTTGTTCCCTTTGGAGTTGTGCACATACCTCTTCAAGGTTAGGTAAGGTGTCGGATCGAAGCAAGTGCTTGGTCACATCTTTGTAGCTACCGTTGAGAGTGAGGAGTAAGCCAAATACTTTGTCTTGCTCTCTTCGTTCATTTAAGACTTTCGGATCCACGGTGCTTGGACGAAGTATCTCCAATTCGGCCCATAGTGACCGAAACTTCCCAAAGTGTTTGGTGAACTCGGTGTCTTCTTGGTTGAGGTCGTTGATGGCTTTCTTGACCTCATAGACTCGGCTAAGGTTGGATATGTTGCCGTAGACGGTTTGGAGGGTATCCCATAGTTCCTTGGCATTCTCACAATAAGAATACGCCTCCAAGATAGATGGTTCAAGAGATCCTTGGATAATTCCAAGTACCTTTTGGTCTAGTTGGAACCACTTCTCATCGTCGTTTGTGAGTTCGTTGTTGAACTCAATGGGGGCGTCTTGCCGAGTGAGGATATGGTTCCAATAGCCGCGGCCACAAAGGGCTATCTTCATGGTTCTTGCCCATAGAAGGTAGTTGATGCCTTTGAGAGTAACCGGACAAAGTGTCCTCTTGGATTCTTTGTCTTCCATGGTTGAGTTTTGGTTTTTGAGATTTCGGATCTAGAAATCGAGATCTAGAAATTTGAACCGAAGGGGCCGAGAAATCGTTACCGAGAGTCGAGGATGCTCGGTGTCGAGGAAAGATCTTGTCGAGAGTAGTCGAGTAACGAGTATCGAGAGTTGTCGAACGTGTACGATAACAGTATCGAGAGTTGTCGAACGTGTACGATAATGAGTATCGAGAGTTGTCGAGACCGAGAGTAATCGAGAGAGTTTGCGCGGAAGAAAAGTAGGTTCAAGAGCTTTGTAGCTCTGATACCATGTTAGAATTTGAGAGATTTAGAAGAGATTTAGAGAATGAGGTTCTTGAGTTCTTAACAAGAACATCAAGGATAAGAATGAGAGAGAATAGAGAGAGTAAAGAGATTCCGTTTCATTTTATTCAAAAGTGTTAAATTGATACAATAAGGGGATATCACATATATAAACCAAAGACCAAAAATAGCATCTAACGAATATGCTTAATCCGTCCCTATCTCGTTTCCAGCCGCGCATTGATGGCATGGTTAGACGCGCCACTATGTTGACCCGTGAGTGTACGGACGGCGTGTATACCACGCCCCTTAACACGACCCGTGCTCGTACGGACGGCGAGTGCATTCCACATTCCAACGGCTCTATTCCTAACGGCTCTTTCTAGATCCTTCTTCTTTGGTTTCATGATATCTTTTGTCCTCTTTGTAACGGTAACAAGAGAGTGTGCGACTTCTACTTCGGTTTCACGCTAGGTCAATGCCTTGGTGGACAATCCTTGTCCGGGCAATGCCTTGGTCTCTTTAACAGTCAGACTAGTTGATGCGTTAAACTCGGAAGCGAACGAAGTGAATGATAAAACGAAACAGGATAGAAGTGGCTAAGGAAGAAACGGGATAGATCACCACGATTCGTAAAGCCGAAGCACCGGAATCGATAAAGAAACCCGCCGAGCTAACACCACACTTGCACCACAACAAGTGATAAAGACGCTCAAAGAACACCACCAATGGCTCTCCCAAAACCAAAGGATAAAGTAATATGATCTAAACAGATCCAAGGGGTCACAAAGACTCTCCAAATTCTTATACTCAATAATCTGATTTATTCAATGGAAGAGAGCCTCCTTATATAGAGGAATTACATAGAAACTTGAAATAAATGCAACCAAAGGTATACAAGACCTTTGGGATCTCTAAAAGACTTTCAAACTTCTAAAATGAGTAATTAAAACACTTAGATAATTGTAGTCTTTAAATGTGACGAAAATGACTCTTTGACTCCATTCAGCCCCCTTAGTCTTCATTTAATCTTAGGCAATTGATTGGACTTGGACCAGCATAGTGAGAAAAAACCCACTTTCCTTTTCGCCTTTTGTTATAACCCTTATAACATTTGCTCCCTCTTTTGTTATAACCCTTATAACATCTGCTCCCTCTTCATTTATAACATTTATAATATTTGCTCCCGCATCATTCTCTCCGGGTTCAAAAGGATTTGACCTCAAATCCAGCAACTCTTCATCCTCAACATATGGAGAAAGATCCCCCACGTTGAAAGTAGCTGAAACTCCATATTCACCTGGAAGTTCAAGTTTGTAAGCATTCTCTCCATACTTCTCAAGTACCTTGAATGTATTAAAGAGACTAAGGCACCTATCCGGATTCATAGTCCACTAAGGTAAGTGCCCACACTTGTGGACCGAGCAAAGGCCCAAGTACCTCTCAACATTGTTACCGTTACAAGAGAAGAGCAAGGAAGGATCTAGAAGACTCAAGTCCACCAAGTAGCCGTTGCAAAAGAGCCGTTGGCAAAAGTCACATGTGTGACTTAAGGCGCGTGTAGCCTACTCGGCCGTACAAGTCACGGACCGAGTTAAGGAGGCGCGGCTAGCCACACCGATAGTGACGTTTCTAGCATATTCTCTTTATGCCATTTAGGGCGACTTGTTTTTCTTTGTTATATATACTCTCTCTCTTGTAAACTTCAAGGTTAAGACACTTAATGAAAATCTTATCTTTATGAAATCTCTTTATACTCTCGCTAATGTTCTTGATGTTCTTCATTGAACACAAGAACACACACTCCAAATCTACTCTCTAAACACATAAAAACTAACATGGTATCGAGAGCAACCTTGCTCCCGAACCTATTTCGCTTCCGCACAAATCTCTTGGCTACTCGCGGCCACAAATCTCTCGGTTACAACTTTCTCGACATCGACAACTCTCGACATCGACAACTCTCGGCATCGACATTTCTCGACATCGACAACTCTCGGCATCGACATTTCTCGACATCGACAACTCTCAGCACCGACCATTCTCGACATCGATACCGAGCACTCTCGATAACCATTCTCGGTAACGGTTCTTCGATTTCAAACCAAGAAATTTCAAAACAAGAAATTTCAAAACAATGGAAGACAAAGAACAAAAGAAGAATCTCTGCCCGGTTACTCTTAAAGGCATAAACTATCTTCTATGGGCTAGAACCATGAAGATAGCCCTTTGTGGTCGAGGTTATTGGAATCACATTCTCACACGGCAAGAAGCTCCTATCGAGTTTAACAATGAGCTGACCAACGATGATGAAAAGTGGTTTCAACTAGACCAAAAGGTCACGGGAATCATCCAAGGATCCCTTGAACCCTCCATCCTAGAAGCCTATTCATATTGTGAAAGCGCTAAGGAATTGTGGGATACTCTTCAAACCGTCTACGGCAACGTCTCCAATCTAAGCCGGGTATATGAAGTCAAGAAGGCCATCAATGACCTTAATCAAGAAGACACCGAGTTCACCAAACATTTTGGGAGGTTTAGATCACTATGGGCCGAGCTAGAGATGCTCCGACCAAGCACCGTGGAACCTAGAGTCTTAAACAAACGAAGAGAGCAAGACAAAGTCTTTGGCTTGCTTCTCACCCTCAACGGTAGCTACAAGGACATCATCAAGCATCTTCTACGCTCGGACATGTTACCAAATCTTGAAGAAGTGTGCTCTCAATTACAAAGGGAACAAGGGTCCATAGACCTCTTTGATAGCAAGAAGGAGTTGGTCTCGGCCAACGGGGTAGAGTTCAAACCATCTTCAAAGACCTATGAAGAAAGGAGGTCCTTGCTCTGTGACCACTGCAAGAAGAAGGGACATACCAAGGACAAGTGTTGGAGCCTTCACCCTCATCTCAAGCCGGCCAAATTCAAGGATGCCAAGGCACACTTCTCCAACGATGATACCATGGGCAGTCCGAGTACAAGTGGGTCAAACCGGAGCAACAAAGAAGAAGAAAGCTCGGCCATTGTTCCTTTCAAGGATGACTTTGTGAGGAGATCCGATCTCGATGCTCTTCTCAAAGGCCTTTAAAAGGCTCCGGTATTGGTAAAACTCCCTTTACTCCCTTAGTGCTAACATCCTTGGTAAAGATCTTAGTAAACCTATTGTCATTGATTCCGGTGCTTCTCATCACATGATTAGTAACCTAGACTTGATTAGTGACATAGAACCGGCTCTAGGGAATGTAATCATTGCAAATGGGAGTAAAATACCTATAGAAGGATTAGGGAACCTTAAGCTATTTGATAGAGAATCTAAGGCCCTTTATATGCCTAGTTTCACATCTAATCTTCTATCCGTTAAACAAATAGCTTGTGACTTAAATTGCAATGTTATCTTCGGTCCTAATGATGTGATTTTTCAGGATATTGAGAGTAAAAGGATTGTGGGAAAGGGGATCACAAGAGGCGATCTCTATGTCCTAGAGAAAAACTCCTTTAAAAATTCTAATGCTTTATTTTGTCATGCTTTTAAAACGGTTTTATCCGAAGTTAACAATGTAATTTGGCATTTTAGACTCGGTCACCCTCATCTTAATGCTTTAAAAACCATTTTGCCTAATGTTAAGTTTAATCATGAAACTTGTGAAGCTTGCATTTTAGGTAAACATTGTCGAACCGTTTTTCAAAAATCAAACATGACTTATAAACCTTTTGAACTTGTGCATTCGGATGTGTGGTCATCACCTTGTAAATCTAGGGATAATCACTCTCTTACTTTGTCACATTCATAGATGAAAGTTCAAAATACACATGGGTGACCCTTTTACAAACAAAAGATAGGGTGTTAGAAGCTTTTCAAAACTTTCAAAACTATGTGACTAACCACTATAATGTCAAGATTAAGACTTTTAGGTCCGACAATGGTGGAGAATACACAAGTAGAGCATTCAAAGAGCACATAGCCAAGCATGGGATCCTCCATCAAACCACATGCCCATACACACCACAACAAAATGGTGTAGCCGAAAGGAAGAACCGGCACCTAATGGAAGTGACACGGTCCATGATGTTCCACATGAACATACCAAAGAGGTTTTGGTCCGATGGAGTTCTCACGGCATGCTACCTTATCAACCGCACACCAACACAAGTCTTGAAGAATGAATCTCCATTCAAGGTATTGAATAAAACTAATCCTTTTATCAATCATCTAAGAGTGTTCGTATTAAAGAGACTAAGGCACCTATCCGGATTCATAGTCCACTAAGGTAAGTGCCCACACTTGTGGACCGAGCAAAGGCCCAAGTACCTCTCAACATTGTTACCGTTACAAGAGAAGAGCAAGGAAGGATCTAGAAGACTCAAGTCCACCAAGTAGCCGTTGCAAAAGAGCCGTTGGCAAAAGTCACATGTGTGACTTAAGGCGCGTGTAGCCTACTCGGCCGTACAAGTCACGGACCGAGTTAAGGAGGCGCGGCTAGCCACACCGATAGTGACGTTTCTAGCATATTCTCTTTATGCCATTTAGGGCGACTTGTTTTTCTTTGTTATATATACTCTCTCTCTTGTAAACTTCAAGGTTAAGACACTTAATGAAAATCTTATCTTTATGAAATCTCTTTATACTCTCGCTAATGTTCTTGATGTTCTTCATTGAACACAAGAACACACACTCCAAATCTACTCTCTAAACACATAAAAACTAACATGGTATCGAGCAACCTTGCTCCCGAACCTATTTCGCTTCCGCACAAATCTCTTGGCTACTCGCGGCCACAAATCTCTCGGTTACAACTTTCTCGACATCGACAACTCTCGACATCGACAACTCTCGGCATCGACATTTCTCGACATCGACAACTCTCGGCATCGACATTTCTCGACATCGACAACTCTCAGCACCGACCATTCTCGACATCGATACCGAGCACTCTCGATAACCATTCTCGGTAACGGTTCTTCGATTTCAAACCAAGAAATTTCAAAACAAGAAATTTCAAAACAATGGAAGACAAAGAACAAAAAGAAGAATCTCTGCCCGGTTACTCTTAAAGGCATAAACTATCTTCTATGGGCTAGAACCATGAAGATAGCCCTTTGTGGCCGAGGTTATTGGAATCACATTCTCACACGGCAAGAAGCTCCTATCGAGTTTAACAATGAGCTGACCAACGATGATGAAAAGTGGTTTCAACTAGACCAAAAGGTCCTGGGAATCATCCAAGGATCCCTTGAACCCTCCATCCTAGAAGCCTATTCATATTGTGAAAGCGCTAAGGAATTGTGGGATACTCTTCAAACCGTCTACGGCAACGTCTCCAATCTAAGCCGGGTATATGAAGTCAAGAAGGCCATCAATGACCTTAATCAAGAAGACACCGAGTTCACCAAACATTTTGGGAGGTTTAGATCACTATGGGCCGAGCTAGAGATGCTCCGACCAAGCACCGTGGAACCTAGAGTCTTAAACGAACGAAGAGAGCAAGACAAAGTCTTTGGCTTGCTTCTCACCCTCAACGGTAGCTACAAGGACATCATCAAGCATCTTCTACGCTCGACATGTTACCAAATCTTGAAGAAGTGTGCTCTCAATTACAAAGGGAACAAGGGTCCATAGACCTCTTTGATAGTAAGAAGGAGTTGGTCTCGGCCAACAGGGTAGAGTTCAAACCATCTTCAAAGACCTATGAAGAAAGGAGGTCCTTGCTCTGTGACCACTGCAAGAAGAAGGGACATACCAAGGACAAGTGTTGGAGCCTTCACCCTCATCTCAAGCCGGCCAAATTCAAGGATGCCAAGGCACACTTCTCCAACGATGATACCATGGGCAGTCCGAGTACAAGTGGGTCAAACCGGAGCAACAAAGAAGAAGAAAGCTCGGCCATTGTTCCTTTCAAGGATGACTTTGTGAGGAGATCCGATCTCGATGCTCTTCTCAAGGCCTTAAAAGGCTCCGGTATTGGTAAAACTCCCTTTTACTCCCTTAGTGCTAACATCCTTGGTAAAGATCTTAGTAAACCTATTGTCATTGATTCCGGTGCTTCTCATCACATGATTAGTAACCTAGACTTGATTAGTGACATAGAACCGGCTCTAGGGAATGTAATCATTGCAAATGGGAGTAAAATACCTATAGAAGGATTAGGGAACCTTAAGCTATTTGATAGAGAATCTAAGGCCCTTTATATGCCTAGTTTCACATCTAATCTTCTATCCGTTAAACAAATAGCTTGTGACTTAAATTGCAATGTTATCTTCGGTCCTAATGATGTGATTTTTCAGGATATTGAGAGTAAAAGGATTGTGGGAAAGGGGATCACAAGAGGCGATCTCTATGTCCTAGAGAAAAACTCCTTTAAAAATTCTAATGCTTTATTTTGTCATGCTTTTAAAACGGTTTTATCCGAAGTTAACAATGTAATTTGGCATTTTAGACTCGGTCACCCTCATCTTAATGCTTTAAAAACCATTTTGCCTAATGTTAAGTTTAATCATGAAACTTGTGAAGCTTGCATTTTAGGTAAACATTGTCGAACCGTTTTTCAAAAATCAAACATGACTTATAAACCTTTTGAACTTGTGCATTCGGATGTGTGGTCATCACCTTGTAAATCTAGGGATAATCACTCTTACTTTGTCACATTCATAGATGAAAGTTCAAAATACACATGGGTGACCCTTTTACAAACAAAAGATAGGGTGTTAGAAGCTTTTCAAAACTTTCAAAACTATGTGACTAACCACTATAATGTCAAGATTAAGACTTTTAGGTCCGACAATGGTGGAGAATACACAAGTAGAGCATTCAAAGAGCACATAGCCAAGCATGGGATCCTCCATCAAACCACATGCCCATACACACCACAACAAAATGGTGTAGCCGAAAGGAAGAACCGGCACCTAATGGAAGTGACACGGTCCATGATGTTCCACATGAACATACCAAAGAGGTTTTGGTCCGATGGAGTTCTCACGGCATGCTACCTTATCAACCGCACACCAACACAAGTCTTGAAGAATGAATCTCCATTCAAGGTATTGAATAAAACTAATCCTTTTATCAATCATCTAAGAGTGTTCGGTTGTGTGTGCTTTGTGTTTGTACCTAGTGAGCAAAGGAACAAGCTTGAAGCTAAAAGCTTCAAGGCAATGTTCATTGGCTACTCAAACACACAAAAGGGGTACAAGTGTTATGTACCGGAGACAAGAAGGGTACTAGTATCAAGGGAGGTCAAGTTTCTAGAGGGACAAAGCTACTACAAGGAGAACAATTGGGATAGTGTAAAGGACTTACCCGAAGTTGTTACGGATAGAGCCACAAGTCTTAGGAACTTGATGAGAAATCTTGGTATGGATAGCTATGAAGAAACAAGAAGTGAGGAACCAACTCAAGAAACCCACCTTGATCATGAGGGGGAGAACAATGAGCAAGCCGGTACTCAAGAACCAACTACGTCCGGGAGAGTCAAATGAGTCAAATGGTCAAGAAGAACCACAAGCCTCAACCGAGACTAATACTCAACAACAAAATGATCAAGAAGTCCATGACCAAGGTGTGTCCCAAGAAGAAGAGCCGCTGGTTCTAAGAAGGAGCACTAGAGTCAAGAGGCATCCATCTAATTGGGTCAACACAAGGGTGTACTTTAACAACAAAGCCGAGGCGCATCCCACTCAAGCCGTGTGTTCTCTGGCAAGCTTTCCAAAGGAACATAAAGCCTTTACCACCTCCATGGATCAACAAGTTATTCCAAGGACTTATGAAGAGGCAATGAAGGAGGACGTTTGGGTTAAAGCAGTGGAAGCCGAGAACAAGGCCATGGAAGACAATGAAACTTTCTATGAAACCAACCTACCAAAAGGGAAGAAAGCCGTGAGCTCAAGGTATGTCTTCACCATCAAATATCTAAGTAATGGAGAGATAGAAAGACACAAGGCAAGATTGGTAGCAAGAGGCTTTACTCAAACCTATGGAGAGGACTACCTAGACACATTTGCCCCGGTTGCAAAACTCCATACGGTTCGGGTAATCTTATCACTTGCTACTAACCTATCATGGGATCTCTTTCAAATGGATGTGAAGAATGCCTTTCTACAAGGAGAGCTTGAAGAGGAAGTCTACATGACTCCACCACCCGGCTTAGAAATTACACCCGGAAAAGTCCTACGGCTAAGGAAAGCCATCTACGGTCTCAAGCAATCACCAAGAGCTTGGTACCACAAGCTTAGCTCAACATTGATGGCAAAAGGATTCAAGAGATCACAAGCCGAGCATACTCTCTTTACCCTACAAAACCAAGAAGGTATAGTAGTAGTACTAGTGTATGTAGACGACATCATCATCTCCGGAAACAACAAGGAAGGTATTCAAGAAACCAAATCTTTCCTTAAGTCTAAATTTGATATTAAGGACTTAGGTACTCTTAAGTACTTCCTTGGGATTGAAGTGTGTAGATCTAGAGAAGGTCTATTTCTTTCCCAAAGGAAGTACACCCATGATCTTTTAAGTGTTGTCAATATGATAGGTACAAAGGTGGCTAAAACTCCTCTTGAAGACGGCTACAAGACCATTCAAGAAGGTAGTGAGGAAGATCAACCATACCAAGACCCAATGCTCTATAGACGGCTAGTTGGTAAACTCATTTACTTGACAATCACTAGGCCGGACTTATGCTTTGCCGTGAACCAAGTCTCCCAATACATGCAAAAGCCGAAGCAACACCATTGGAACATGATCATGAGGATCTTGGGCTATCTCAAAGGAACCTCAAGTTTGGGTATTTGGATGGGTTGCAACAAGAACACGGAGGTTATTGGGTATTGTGACGCGGACTATGCCGGGGATCTAGATAGTAGACGGTCAACCACCGGCTATTGCACTTTCATTGGTGGCAACCTTGTCACATGGAAGACCAAGAAGCAAAAGATAGTATCTTGCTCAACCGCCGAAGCCGAGTATAGAGCCATGAGGAAATTGACTCAAGAACTCATGTGGCTAAAGAACTTGCTAGGAGATTTGGGACTCAAGATTGAAGCACCAATGACCATGCATTGTGATAATCAAGCGGCTATCCACATAGCAACAAACTCGGTCTTCCATGAGAGGACTAAACACATAGAGGTGGATTGTCACAAGGTTAGAGAACAAATGGTCAAGGGCACTATTCTACCTTGCTACACGAAGAGTCAAGATCAACTCGCGGACATCTTCACCAAGTCCGCAAGCTTGAAGGTTTGTGAGTCCATTCTACCAAGACTTGGACTCATCCGGGCTCTCAATGCCTAAGTCCCTAAACCGTATGATCATGCACTCTTTTCCCTTAGGTAAGTTTTATCCCAAGTGGTTTTCTTACCAAGGTTTTAACGAGGCAAGGTCATACGGGTTCCAAGCTTAACCGTTTCACTAGGTTGAGCTTGAGGGGGAGTATTAAAGAGACTAAGGCACCTATCCGGATTCATAGTCCACTAAGGTAAGTGCCCACACTTGTGGACCGAGCAAAGGCCCAAGTACCTCTCAACATTGTTACCGTTACAAGAGAAGAGCAAGGAAGGATCTAGAAGACTCAAGTCCACCAAGTAGCCGTTGCAAAAGAGCCGTTGGCAAAAGTCACATGTGTGACTTAAGGCGCGTGTAGCCTACTCGGCCGTACAAGTCACGGACCGAGTTAAGGAGGCGCGGCTAGCCACACCGATAGTGACGTTTCTAGCATATTCTCTTTATGCCATTTAGGGCGACTTGTTTTTCTTTGTTATATATACTCTCTCTCTTGTAAACTTCAAGGTTAAGACACTTAATGAAAATCTTATCTTTATGAAATCTCTTTATACTCTCGCTAATGTTCTTGATGTTCTTCATTGAACACAAGAACACACACTCCAAATCTACTCTCTAAACACATAAAAACTAACAGTTCGGTTGTGTGTGCTTTGTGTTTGTACCTAGTGAGCAAAGGAACAAGCTTGAAGCTAAAAGCATCAAGGCAATGTTCATTGGCTACTCAAACACACAAAAGGGGTACAAGTGTTATGTACCGGAGACAAGAAGGGTACTAGTATCAAGGGAGGTCAAGTTTCTAGAGGGACAAAGCTACTACAAGGAGAACAATTGGGATAGTGTAAAGGACTTACCCGAAGTTGTTACGGATAGAGCCACAAGTCTTAGGAACTTGATGAGAAATCTTGGTATGGATAGCTATGAAGAAACAAGAAGTGAGGAACCAACTCAAGAAACCCACCTTGATCATGAGGGGGAGAACAATGAGCAAGCCGGTACTCAAGAACCAACTACGTCCGGGGAGAGTCAAATGAGTCAAATGGTCAAGAAGAACCACAAGCCTCAACCGAGACTAATACTCAACAACAAAATGATCAAGAAGTCCATGACCAAGGTGTGTCCCAAGAAGAAGAGCCGCTGGTTCTAAGAAGGAGCACTAGAGTCAAGAGGCATCCATCTAATTGGGTCAACACAAGGGTGTACTTTAACAACAAAGCCGAGGCGCATCCCACTCAAGCCGTGTGTTCTCTGGCAAGCTTTCCAAAGGAACATAAAGCCTTTACCACCTCCATGGATCAACAAGTTATTCCAAGGACTTATGAAGAGGCACCGAAGGAGGACGTTTGGGTTAAAGCAAAGGAAGCCGAGAACAAGGCCATGGAAGACAATGAAACTTTCTATGAAACCAACCTACCAAAAGGGAAGAAAGCCGTGAGCTCAAGGTATGTCTTCACCATCAAATATCTAAGTAATGGAGAGATAGAAAGACACAAGGCAAGATTGGTAGCAAGAGGCTTTACTCAAACCTATGGAGAGGACTACCTAGACACATTTGCCCCGGTTGCAAAACTCCATACGGTTCGGGTAATCTTATCACTTGCTACTAACCTATCATGGGATCTCTTTCAAATGGATGTGAAGAATGCCTTTCTACAAGGAGAGCTTGAAGAGGAAGTCTACATGACTCCACCACCCGGCTTAGAAATTACACCCGGAAAAGTCCTACGGCTAAGGAAAGCCATCTACGGTCTCAAGCAATCACCAAGAGCTTGGTACCACAAGCTTAGCTCAACATTGATGGCAAAAGGATTCAAGAGATCACAAGCCGAGCATACTCTCTTTACCCTACAAAACCAAGAAGGTATAGTAGTAGTACTAGTGTATGTAGACGACATCATCATCTCCGGAAACAACAAGGAAGGTATTCAAGAAACCAAATCTTTCCTTAAGTCTAAATTTGATATTAAGGACTTAGGTACTCTTAAGTACTTCCTTGGGATTGAAGTGTGTAGATCTAGAGAAGGTCTATTTCTTTCCCAAAGGAAGTACACCCATGATCTTTTAAGTGTTGTCAATATGATAGGTACAAAGGTGGCTAAAACTCCTCTTGAAGACGGCTACAAGACCATTCAAGAAGGTAGTGAGGAAGATCAACCATACCAAGACCCAATGCTCTATAGACGGCTAGTTGGTAAACTCATTTACTTGACAATCACTAGGCCGGACTTATGCTTTGCCGTGAACCAAGTCTCCCAATACATGCAAAAGCCGAAGCAACACCATTGGAACATGATCATGAGGATCTTGGGCTATCTCAAAGGAACCTCAAGTTTGGGTATTTGGATGGGTTGCAACAAGAACACGGAGGTTATTGGGTATTGTGACGCGGACTATGCCGGGGATCTAGATAGTAGACGGTCAACCACCGGCTATTGCACTTTCATTGGTGGCAACCTTGTCACATGGAAGACCAAGAAGCAAAAGATAGTATCTTGCTCAACCGCCGAAGCCGAGTATAGAGCCATGAGGAAATTGACTCAAGAACTCATGTGGCTAAAGAACTTGCTAGGAGATTTGGGACTCAAGATTGAAGCACCAATGACCATGCATTGTGATAATCAAGCGACTATCCACATAGCAACAAACTCGGTCTTCCATGAGAGGACTAAACACATAGAGGTGGATTGTCACAAGGTTAGAGAACAAATGGTCAAGGGCACTATTCTACCTTGCTACACGAAGAGTCAAGATCAACTCGCGGACATCTTCACCAAGTCCGCAAGCTTGAAGGTTTGTGAGTCCATTCTACCAAGACTTGGACTCATCCGGGCTCTCAATGCCTAAGTCCCTAAACCGTATGATCATGCACTCTTTTCCCTTAGGTAAGTTTTATCCCAAGTGGTTTTCTTACCAAGGTTTTAACGAGGCAAGGTCATACGGGTTCCAAGCTTAACCGTTTCACTAGGTTGAGCTTGAGGGGGAGTATTAAAGAGACTAAGGCACCTATCCGGATTCATAGTCCACTAAGGTAAGTGCCCACACTTGTGGACCGAGCAAAGGCCCAAGTACCTCTCAACATTGTTACCGTTACAAGAGAAGAGCAAGGAAGGATCTAGAAGACTCAAGTCCACCAAGTAGCCGTTGCAAAAGAGCCGTTGGCAAAAGTCACATGTGTGACTTAAGGCGCGTGTAGCCTACTCGGCCGTACAAGTCACGGACCGAGTTAAGGAGGCGCGGCTAGCCACACCGATAGTGACGTTTCTAGCATATTCTCTTTATGCCATTTAGGGCGACTTGTTTTTCTTTGTTATATATACTCTCTCTCTTGTAAACTTCAAGGTTAAGACACTTAATGAAAATCTTATCTTTATGAAATCTCTTTATACTCTCGCTAATGTTCTTGATGTTCTTCATTGAACACAAGAACACACACTCCAAATCTACTCTCTAAACACATAAAAACTAACAGAATGGACCATCTGATCTTGGCATGAGCTTTGACTTGCGCTTAGTTGGAAACCTCTCCTTTCTCAAGTGCAACCAAACCAGATCACCAGGTTGAAAAGACTTAACTCGTCGGTGCTTGTTGGCTTTGTTTTTGTACTTCTCATTAGCCTTCTCAATCTCAGCTCGAACATATTCGTGCAGCTTCTTCATTGTCTTAACTCTCTCGGCTGCTTCATAGTTTGCTTGAAAGCCGCAGGGTAAAGGAACTAGATCAATGGGAGAGAGAGGATTCACGCCATACACTACCTCAAAAGGTGACCGTTTTGTAGTGTAGCTCGTTGATCTATTGTAAGCAAACTCAGCTTGAGCCAACTTCAAATCCCATTCCTTCAAGTTCTTCTTGATTAAACACCTCGAAAGCATAGTCAAAGTTCTGTTTGTTACCTCCGTTTGGCCATCGGTTTGTGGATGACAAGAAGTACTAAAGAGAAGCTTAGTACCAAGTAATCTCCACAAAGTCTTCCAAAAGTAACTTAGAAACTTTGAATCACGATCAGAAACAATGGTCTTTGGAACTCCATGAAGACACACAACCTCCTTAAAGTACAAATCAGCAACATTACTTGCATTATCCGTCTTGTGACAAGGTATAAAGTGTGCCATCTTGCTGAACCGATCAACAACCACCATGATTGAATCCTTTCCCCTCTGAGTTCTTGGCAATCCCACAATGAAATCCATGCTCACATCATCCCAAGGCTGCATAGGAACTGGTAAAGGAGTGTAAAGTCCCGGTTGGAAATGACTTTTCATCCTTTGACAAGTTGCACACCTCTCCACAATAGTATGAACATCCTTCGCCATCTTCGGCCAAAAGAAATGCTCTTGCAGCATGTATAACGTCTTATTGATTCCAAAATGACCAGATAAGCCACCACCATGTGCCTCACGAATCAATAACTCCCTCATAGAACTCTTAGGAACACACAACTTGTTTCTTTTGAAAAGAAATCCATCTTGTAGTAGAAACTGATTTGAAACTCCCTTCTTGCACTCATTGTAGACTTGTGTAAAGTCTAGATCTTCATCATAGAGTTCTTTCAACATCTCAAAACCCATAATCCGAGAATCAAGGATAGAGATCAAAGCATACCTCCTTGAGAGTGCATCTGCCACCACATTCACTTTTGAGCCATCCTTCTTGGGAACAAGTAGAGCAGGCACAGAACATGGACTCATGCTCTCCCTTACATAGCCTCTTGTAATCAGCTCTTCAACTTGTCTCTGCAACTCTTTAGCTTTCTTCGGGTTACATCTATAAGCTGGTCGGTTTGGAAGAGGTGCACCAGGTAACAAATCAATTTGATGCTCAATACCCCTTAGAGGAGGCAAACCGGGTGGTAAATCTTCGGGAAACACATCAATGAACTCTTTTAATAGCTGCTGCATCATTGGATGTGTGCTTATAACTTTTATAACATCATTCTTCTCAACCACCAACAGCGCAAAAACTTCCTTGCCCTCTTCAAGTTTCCTCACAACCCGAGATTCTCCTAAGAAAAGACTTTCTCTACTCTTCTTTTCTTGTATTTTCTCTGTCTCATCACGTAGAGTAGGTACCAATGGAGCCAATGTGATCTGCTTCTTATCCTTGTGGAAAGAATAAGTATTCTTGTACCCATCATGCATAGCTCTCCTATCAAACTCCCAAGGCCTCCCAAGTAACAAGTGACAAGCATCCATTGGAATAACATCACAAAGCACCTTATCTTGGTAGTTCTTTCCAATAGAGAATGAAACCAGAACTTGCTTAGACACCTGAAGTTTACTTCCATCATTCAACCACTTCAGCTTGTATGGTTGCTTATGCATTGTAGTAGGCAAGTTTAGCTTCTCCACAAGTGTACTAGACGCCACATTAGTACAACTCCCACTATCAATGATCACGCCGCATACTTTTCCCAAAATCGTGCAACGAGTTTCAAAAATGTTCTCTCGTTGTGCTTCTTCTCTTATAGGAACAGAATGCAAAGCTCTTCTAATCACC
This sequence comes from Cochlearia excelsa, assembly GCA_963556525.1. Lineage (NCBI taxonomy): Eukaryota > Viridiplantae > Streptophyta > Magnoliopsida > Brassicales > Brassicaceae > Cochlearia > Cochlearia excelsa. Next base: position 26,552,081 of record OY748327.1, on the reverse strand, counting down.
AATAAGTCTCCATGATCAGGGTGTTCAATGACTTCATCACCATCATCTTGAACTTTCTGATCCACAGCATCCAAATCTAGAGACTCCTTCTTCAATTCTTCCTCAATCTCTTGGATTTCTTGTATTGTCATAATCCTTCGATTGGGACAATCAGCTTGAAAATGCCCAAAGCCTTGACACTTAAAGCACTTCTTCCTCGTAGCAAGATCAGTAGGTGTGGTAGTGACCTTTGAATCAACCTTCTTGGTGCTGCTGCTAGCTTCACTCTTAACACCCACCTTTGGAGTAAAAGAAGAACCGAGTTGAAAGGTCTAGTGTATGGCTTCTTTCCCCCTTTAACCTGCTTCTCCACCTTGATAGCAAGCTTCTTCACGTCATCAAGAGTCCAGAAAGATTGTAGCTGCACCTTAGATGCAATATCTTCATTCAATCCATGTACAAAACGTGCCATGGTCCTCTCTGGTGGCTCTTGAACATCACACCTTAGTTGTAGAAGATCAAACTCTCTTGTATACTCCTCAACGGTGCTCTTCTCTTGCTGCAAGTGTGTAAGCTTCAAGTACAAATCTTGCTTGTAATCATCGGGTAAGAATCTTCTCTTCATAAGTCGCTTCAGCTTCTCCCAAGACCTAATACGGGTCTTTCCTTCTCTAACACGCTGTGACTTAAGAGTATCCCACCAAAGGCTAGCATAACCCTTGAACCTCAAAGTTGCTACCTTAAACTTCTTCTCATCGTCATATGTGCTATATTCAAAGGCTCTATCCATGGATCTAAGCCAATCAAGGAAATCGTCTGGATTTAGATTACCTTGAAAATCTGGATATTCCACCTTAAGTTCTTTCTCATAATGACGTTGATGATGTTGTGGACGGTTGTCCCTTCTTCTTCTCCCACGTTCCATGACAATATCTGGATCAAGATCAGAACCATGAGAAGAAAATTCACTTTCATCCGAAGATGAATGGTCTTGTGCAACCCTTTGTCTCCTTGGCTGCCCTTGAACGTTCATGTTATTGAAAGCTTGAACCATCTCTTGCACTTGCTCTCGTAGATCCGCCATTTCTCTGGTCATACGCTCAGCTTGTGCTTGCTCAAGAGTCAATCCTCTAGGAAAATCCATGATGACTTCACTCCAACAACCTGGATTAGCTCTGATACCACTTTGATGCGTTAAACTCGGAAGCGAACGGAGTGAATGATAAAACGAAACAGGATAGAAGTGGCTAAGGAAGAAACGGGATAGATCACCACGATTCGTAAAGCCGAAGCACCAGAATCGATAAAGAAACCCGCTGAGCTAACACCACACTTGCACCACAACAAGTGATAAAGACGCTCAAAGAACACCACCAATGGCTCTCCCAAAACCAAAGGATAAAGTAATATGATCTAAACAGATCCAAGGGGTCACAAAGACTCTCCAAATTCTTATACTCAATAATCTGATTTATTCAATGGAAGAGAGCCTCCTTATATAGAGGAATTACATAGAAACTTGAAATAAATGCAACCAAAGGTATACAAGACCTTTGGGATCTCTAAAAGACTTTCAAACTTCTAAAATGAGTAATTAAAACACTTAGATAATTGTAGTCTTTAAATGTGACGAAAATGACTCTTTGACTCCATTCAGCCCCCTTAGTCTTCATTTAATCTTAGGCAATTGATTGGACTTGGACCAGCATAGTGAGAAAAAACCCACTTTCCTTTTCGCCTTTTGTTATAACCCTTATAACATTTGCTCCCACTTTTGTTATAACCCTTATAACATCTGCTCCCTCTTCATTTATAACATTTATAATATTTGCTCCCGCATCACTAGTAGAAAGCTCATTGAGACACTTATAAGCACTCATGTTGCATGAAACTTGGTTTAGAGTCGTAGAAACGCGTTGTTAGATGTTTCATAAGTTCGTCAAACTTTTACAAAGCTCGTTGAGACAATTATAAGCACTCATGTTGCATGAAACTTAGTTTAGAGTACTAGAAACGCGTTGTTAGATGTTTCGTAAGTTCGTCAAACAAGTACAAAGCTCATTGAGACACTTATAAGCACTCATGTTGCATGGAACTTGGTTTAGAGTCCTAGAAACGCGTTGTTCGATGTTTCATAAGTTCGTAAAACTTGTACAAAGCTCATCGAGACACTTATAAGCACTCATGTTGCATTAAACTTGGTTTAGAGTCCTAGAAACGCATTGTTAGATGTTTCATAAGTTCGTCAAACTTGTACAAAGCTCATTGAGACGCTTATAAGCACTCATGTTGCATGAAACTTGGTTTAGAGTCCTAGAAACCGCATTGTTAGATGTTTCATAAGTTCGTCAAACCAGTACAATGCTCATTGAGACACTTATAAGTACTCATGTTGCATGAAACTTTGTTTAGAGTTTTAGAAACCGCGTTGTTAGATGTTTAATAAGTTCGTCAAACCAGTACAATGCTCATTGAGACACTTATAAGCACTCATGTTGCATGAAACTTCGTTTAGAGTCCTAGAAACCGCGTTGTTAGATGTTGCATAAGTTCGTCAAACTAGTACAACGCTCATTGAGACACATATAAGCACTCATGTTGCATGAAACTTGGTTTAGAGTCCTAGAAACCGCGTTGTTAGATGTTTCATAAGTTAGTCAAACTAGTACAAAGCTCATTGAGACACATATAAGCACTCAGGTTGCATGAAACTTGGTTTAGAGTCCTAGAAACGCGTTGTTAGATGTTTCATAAGTTCGTCAAACTTGTACAAAGCTCATTGAGACACTTATAAGCACTCATGTGGAATGAAACTTGGTTTAGAGTCCTAGAACCCGCGTTGTTAGATGTTTCATGTGTTCGTCAAACTAGTCAAAAGCTCATTGAGACACTTATAAGCACTCATGTTGCATGAAACTTAGTTTAGAGTCCTAGAAACCGCGTTGTTAGATGTTTCATAAGTTCGTCAAACTAGTACAAAGCTCATTGAGACACTTATAAGCACTCATGTTGCATGAAACTTGGTTTAGAGTCTTAGAAACCGCGTTGTTAGATGTTTCATAAGTTCGTCAAACCACTACAATGCTCATTGAGACACTTATAAGCACTCATGTTGCATGAAACTTGGTTTAGAGTCCAAGAAATGCGTTGTTAGATATTTCATAAGTTCGTCAAGCTAGTACAAAGCTCATTGAGACACTAATAAGCACTCATGTTGCATGAAACTTCGTTTACAGTCTTAGAAACCTCGTTGTTAGATGTTTCATAAGTTTGTCAAACTAGTACAAAGCTCATTGAGACACATATAAGCACTCATGTTGCATGAAACTTGGTTTAGAGTCCTAGAAACGCGTTGTTAGATGTTTCATAAGTTCGTCAAACCAGTACAATGCTCATTGAGACACTTATAAGCACTCATGTTGCATGAAACTTGTTTTAGAGTCTTAGAAACCGCGTTGTTAGATGTTTCATAAGTTCGTCAAACCAGTACAATGCTCATTGAGACACTTATAAGCACTGATATTGCATGAAACTTCGTTTAGAGTCCTAGAAACCGCGTTGTTAGATGTTTCATAAGTTCGTCAAACTAGTACAAAGCTCATTGAGACACATATAAGCACTCAGGTTGCATGAAACTTGGTTTAGAGTCCTAGAAACGCGTTGTTAGATGTTTCATAAGTTCGTCAAACTTGTACAAAGCTCATTGAGACACTTATAAGCACTCATGTTGCATGAAACTTCGTTTAGAGTCCTAGAAACGGGTTGTTAGATGTTTCATAAGTTCTTCAAACTAGTAAAAAGCTCATTGAGACACTTATAAGCACTCATGTTGCATGAAACTTCGTTTAGAGTCTTAGAAACCTCGTTGTTAGATGTTTCATAAGTTTGTCAAACTAGTACAAAGCTCATTAAGACACATATAAGCACTCATGTTGCATGAAACTTGGTTTTGAGTCCTAGAAACGCGTTGTTAGATGTTTCATAAGTTCGTAAAACTTGTACAAAACTCATTGAGACACTTATAAGCACTCATGTGGAATGAAACTTGGTTTAGAGTCCTAGAACCCGCGTTGTTAGATGTTTCATATGTTCGTCAAACTAGTCAAAAGCTCATTGAGACACTTATAAGCACTCATGTTGCATGAAACTTAGTTTAGAGTCCTAGAAACCGCGTTGTTAGAAGTTTCATGAGGTCGTCAAACTAGTACAAAGCTCATTGAGACACTTATAAGCACTCATGTTGCATGAAACTTGGTTTAGAGTCGTAGAAACGCGTTGTTAGATGTTTCATAAGTTCGTCAAACTTTTACAAAGCTCGTTGAGACAATTATAAACACTCATGTTGCATGAAACTGTGTTTAGAGTCCTAGAAACGCATTGTTAGATGTTTCATAAGTTCGTCAAACTTGTACAAAGCTCATTGAGACGCTTATAAGCACTCATGTTGCATGAAGCTTGGTTTAGAGTCCTAGAAACGCGTTGTTAGATGTTTCATAAGTTCGTCAAACTTGTACAACGCTCATTGAGACACATATAAGCACTCATGTTGAATGAAACTTGGTTTAGAGTCCTAGAAATGCGTTGTTAGATATTTCATAAGTTCGTCAAGCTAGTAAAAAGCGCATTGAGACACTTATAAGCACTCATGTTGCATGAAACTTGGTGTAGAGTCCTAGAAACCGCGTTGTTAGATGTTTCATAAGTTCGTCAAACTAGTACAAAGCTCATTGAGACACTTATAAGCACTCATGTTGCATGAAACTTGGTTTAGAGTACTAGAAACGCGTTGTTAGATGTTTCATAAGTTCGTCAAACTAGTACAAAGCTCATTGAGACACTTATAAGCACTCATGTTGAATGAAACTTGGTTTAGAGTCCTAGAAACGCGTTGTTAGATGTTTCATAAGTTCGTCAAACTTGTACAAACCTCATTGAGACACTTATAAGCACTCATGTTGTATGAAACTTGGTTTAGAGTCCTAGAACCCGCGTTGTTAGATGTTTCATATTTTCGTCAAACTAGTCAAAAGCTCATTGAGACACTTATAAGCACTCATGTTGCATGAAACTTAGTTTAGAGTCCTAGAAACCGCGTTATTAGATGTTTCATAAGTTCGTCAAACTAGTACAAAGCTCATTGAGACACTTATAAGCACTCATGTTGCATGAAACTTGGTTTAGAGTCCTAGAAACGCGTTGTTAGATGTTTCATAAGTTCGTCAAACTAGTACAAAGCTCATTGAGACACATATAAGCACTCATGTTGCATGAAACTTGGTTTAGAGTCCTAGAAACCGCGTTGTTAGATGTTTCATAAGGTCGTCAAACTTGTACAAAGCTCATAGAGACACTTATAAGTACTCATGTTGCATGAAACTTCGTTTAGAGTCTTAGAAACCGCGTTTATAGATGTTTGATAAGTTCGTCAAACTAGTACAAAGCTCATTGAGACACTTATAAGCACTCATGTTGAATGAAACTTGGTTTAGAGTCCTAGAAACGCGTTGTTAGATGTTTCATAAGTTCGTAAAACTAGTACAAAGCTCATTGAGACACTTATAAGCACTCATGTTGAATGAAACTTGGTTTAGAGTCCTAGAAATGCGTTGTTAGATGTTTCATAAGTTCTTCAAACTAGTACAAAGCTCATTGAGACACTTATAAGCACTCATGTTGCATGAACCTTGGTTTAGAGTCCTAGAAACACGTTGTTAGATGTTTCATAAGTTCGTAAAACTTGTACAAAGCTCATTGAGACACTTATAAGCACTCATGTGGAATGAAACTTGGTTTAGAGTCCTAGACCCCGAGTTGTTAGATGTTTCATATGTTCGTCAAACTAGTCAAAAGCTCATTGAGACACTTATAAGCACTCATGTTGCATGAAACTTAGTTTAGAGTCCTAGAAACCGTGTTGTTAGATGTTTCATAAGTTCGTCAAACTAGTACAAAGCTCATTGAGACACTTATAAGCACTCATGTTGCATGAAACTTTGTTTAGAGTCCTAGAAACTGCGTTGTTAGATGTTTCATAAGTTCGTCAAACTAGTACAAAGCTCATTGAGACACTTATAAGCACTCATGTTGCATGAAACTTGGTTTAGATTCCTAGAAACCGCGTTGTTAGATGTTTCATAAGTTCGTCAAACTAGTATAAAGCTCATTGAGACACTTATAAGCATTCATGTTGAATGAAACTTGGTTTAGAGTCCTAGAAACGCGTTGTTAGATGATTCATAAGTTCGTAAAACTAGTACAAATCTCATTGAGACACTTATAAGCACTCATGTTGCATGAAACTTGGTTTAGAGTCCTAGAAACGCGTTGTTAGATGTTTCATAAGTTCGTAAAACTAGTACAAAGCTCATTGAGACACTTATAAGCACTCATGTTGAATGAAACTTGGTTTAGAGTCCTAGAAATGCGTTGTTAGATATTTCATAAGTTCTTCAAACTAGTACAAATTAAAGCTCATTGAGACACTTATAAGCACTCATGTTGCATGAACCATGGTTTAGAGTCCTAGAAACGCGTTGTTAGATGTTTCATAAGTTCGTAAAACTTGTACAAAGCTCATTGAGACACTTATAAGCACTCATGTGGAATGAAACTTGGTTTAGAGTCCTAGAACCCGCGTGGTTAGATGTTTCATATGTTCGCCAAACTAGTCAAAAGCACATTGAGACACTTATAAGCACTCATGTTGCATGAAACTTGGTTTAGAGTACTAGAAACGCGTTGTTAGATGTTTCATAAGTAAGTCAAACTTGTAAAAGCTCATTGAGACACTTAGAAGCACTCATGTTGCATGAAACTTGGTTTAGAGTCCTAGAAACCGCGTTGTTAGATGTTTCATAAGTTCTTCAAACTAGTACAAAGCTCATTGAGACACTTATAAGCACTCATGTTGCATGAAACTTTGTTTAGAGTCCTAGAAACTGCGTTGTTAGATGTTTCATAAGTACGTCAAACTAGTACAAAGCTCATTGAGACACTTATAAGCACTCATGTTGCATGAAACTTGGTTTAGATTCCTAGAAACCGCGTTGTTAGAAGTTTCATGAGGTCGTCAAACTAGTACAAAGCTCATTGAGACACTTATAAGCACTCATGTTGCATGAAACTTGGTTTAGAGTCGTAGAAACGCGTTGTTAGATGTTTCATAAGTTCGTCAAACTTTTACAAAGCTCGTTGAGACAATTATAAACACTCATGTTGCATGAAACTGTGTTTAGAGTCCTAGAAACGCATTGTTAGATGTTTCATAAGTTCGTCAAACTTGTACAAAGCTCATTGAGACGCTTATAAGCACTCATGTTGCATGAAGCTTGGTTTAGAGTCCTAGAAACGCGTTGTTAGATGTTTCATAAGTTCGTCAAACTTGTACAACGCTCATTGAGACACATATAAGCACTCATGTTGAATGAAACTTGGTTTAGAGTCCTAGAAATGCGTTGTTAGATATTTCATAAGTTCGTCAAGCTAGTAAAAAGCGCATTGAGACACTTATAAGCACTCATGTTGCATGAAACTTGGTGTAGAGTCCTAGAAACCGCGTTGTTAGATGTTTCATAAGTTCGTCAAACTAGTACAAAGCTCATTGAGACACTTATAAGCACTCATGTTGCATGAAACTTGGTTTAGAGTACTAGAAACGCGTTGTTAGATGTTTCATAAGTTCGTCAAACTAGTACAAAGCTCATTGAGACACTTATAAGCACTCATGTTGAATGAAACTTGGTTTAGAGTCCTAGAAACGCGTTGTTAGATGTTTCATAAGTTCGTCAAACTTGTACAAACCTCATTGAGACACTTATAAGCACTCATGTTGTATGAAACTTGGTTTAGAGTCCTAGAACCCGCGTTGTTAGATGTTTCATATTTTCGTCAAACTAGTCAAAAGCTCATTGAGACACTTATAAGCACTCATGTTGCATGAAACTTAGTTTAGAGTCCTAGAAACCGCGTTATTAGATGTTTCATAAGTTCGTCAAACTAGTACAAAGCTCATTGAGACACTTATAAGCACTCATGTTGCATGAAACTTGGTTTAGAGTCCTAGAAACGCGTTGTTAGATGTTTCATAAGTTCGTCAAACTAGTACAAAGCTCATTGAGACACATATAAGCACTCATGTTGCATGAAACTTGGTTTAGAGTCCTAGAAACCGCGTTGTTAGATGTTTCATAAGGTCGTCAAACTTGTACAAAGCTCATAGAGACACTTATAAGTACTCATGTTGCATGAAACTTCGTTTAGAGTCTTAGAAACCGCGTTTATAGATGTTTGATAAGTTCGTCAAACTAGTACAAAGCTCATTGAGACACTTATAAGCACTCATGTTGAATGAAACTTGGTTTAGAGTCCTAGAAACGCGTTGTTAGATGTTTCATAAGTTCGTAAAACTAGTACAAAGCTCATTGAGACACTTATAAGCACTCATGTTGAATGAAACTTGGTTTAGAGTCCTAGAAATGCGTTGTTAGATGTTTCATAAGTTCTTCAAACTAGTACAAAGCTCATTGAGACACTTATAAGCACTCATGTTGCATGAACCTTGGTTTAGAGTCCTAGAAACACGTTGTTAGATGTTTCATAAGTTCGTAAAACTTGTACAAAGCTCATTGAGACACTTATAAGCACTCATGTGGAATGAAACTTGGTTTAGAGTCCTAGACCCCGAGTTGTTAGATGTTTCATATGTTCGTCAAACTAGTCAAAAGCTCATTGAGACACTTATAAGCACTCATGTTGCATGAAACTTAGTTTAGAGTCCTAGAAACCGTGTTGTTAGATGTTTCATAAGTTCGTCAAACTAGTACAAAGCTCATTGAGACACTTATAAGCACTCATGTTGCATGAAACTTTGTTTAGAGTCCTAGAAACTGCGTTGTTAGATGTTTCATAAGTTCGTCAAACTAGTACAAAGCTCATTGAGACACTTATAAGCACTCATGTTGCATGAAACTTGGTTTAGATTCCTAGAAACCGCGTTGTTAGATGTTTCATAAGTTCGTCAAACTAGTATAAAGCTCATTGAGACACTTATAAGCATTCATGTTGAATGAAACTTGGTTTAGAGTCCTAGAAACGCGTTGTTAGATGATTCATAAGTTCGTAAAACTAGTACAAATCTCATTGAGACACTTATAAGCACTCATGTTGCATGAAACTTGGTTTAGAGTCCTAGAAACGCGTTGTTAGATGTTTCATAAGTTCGTAAAACTAGTACAAAGCTCATTGAGACACTTATAAGCACTCATGTTGAATGAAACTTGGTTTAGAGTCCTAGAAATGCGTTGTTAGATATTTCATAAGTTCTTCAAACTAGTACAAATTAAAGCTCATTGAGACACTTATAAGCACTCATGTTGCATGAACCATGGTTTAGAGTCCTAGAAACGCGTTGTTAGATGTTTCATAAGTTCGTAAAACTTGTACAAAGCTCATTGAGACACTTATAAGCACTCATGTGGAATGAAACTTGGTTTAGAGTCCTAGAACCCGCGTGGTTAGATGTTTCATATGTTCGCCAAACTAGTCAAAAGCACATTGAGACACTTATAAGCACTCATGTTGCATGAAACTTGGTTTAGAGTACTAGAAACGCGTTGTTAGATGTTTCATAAGTAAGTCAAACTTGTAAAAGCTCATTGAGACACTTAGAAGCACTCATGTTGCATGAAACTTGGTTTAGAGTCCTAGAAACCGCGTTGTTAGATGTTTCATAAGTTCTTCAAACTAGTACAAAGCTCATTGAGACACTTATAAGCACTCATGTTGCATGAAACTTTGTTTAGAGTCCTAGAAACTGCGTTGTTAGATGTTTCATAAGTACGTCAAACTAGTACAAAGCTCATTGAGACACTTATAAGCACTCATGTTGCATGAAACTTGGTTTAGATTCCTAGAAACCGCGTTGTTAGATGTTTCATAAGTTCGTCAAACTAGTACAAAGCTCATTGAGACACTTATAAGGACTCATGTTGAATGAAACTTGGTTTAGAGTCCTAGAAACGCGTTGTTAGATGATTCATAAGTTCGTAAAACTAGTACAAATCTCATTGAGACACATATAAGCACTCATGTTGCATGAAACTTGGTTTAGAGTCCTAGAAATGCGTTGTTAGATATTTCATAAGTTCGTCAAGCTAGTACAAACCTCATTGAGACGCTTATAAGCACTCATGTTGCATGAAACTTTGTTTAGAGTCCTAGAAACCGCGTTGTTAGATGTTTCATAAGTTCGTCAAACCAGTACAATGCTCATTGAGACACTTATAAGCACTCATGTTCCATGAAACTTGGTTTAGAGTCTTAGAAACCGTCAAAGCTGATTGAGTACTTATAAGCACTCATGTTGCATGAAACTTGTTTAGAGTCCTAGAAACGCTTATAAGCACTCATAGACGTTTCATAAGTTCATAAAACTAGGTTTAGAGTACTAGAAACGCGTTGCTCATTAGACGACACTTCATAAGTTCGTAAAACTAGTACAAAGCTCATTGAGACACTTATAAGCACTCATGGTTGAATGAAACATGGTTTAGAGTCCTAGAAACGCGTTGTTAGATGTTTCATAAGTTCGTAAAACTAGTACAAAGCTCATTGAGACACTTATAAGCACTCATGTTGAATGAAACTTGGTTTAGAGTCCTAGAAATGCGTTGTTAGATGTTTCATAAGTTCTTCAAACTAGTACAAAGCTCATTGAGACACTTATAAGCACTCATGTTGCATGAACCCTTGTTTAGAGTCCTAGAAACGCGTTGTTAGATGTTTCATAAGTTTGTAAAAGTTGTACAAAGCTCATTGAGACACTTATAAGCACTGATGTGGAATGAAACTTGGTTTAGAGTCCTAGAACCCGCGTTGTAAGATGTTTCATATGTTTGTCAAACTAGTCAAAAGCTCATTGAGACACTTATAACCACTCATGTTGCATGAAACTTAGTTTAGAGTCCTAGAAACCGCGTTGTTAGATGTTTCATAAGTTCGTCAAACTAGTACAAAGCTCGTTGAGACAATTATAAGCACTCATGTTGCATGAAACTTGGTTTAGAGTACTAGAAACGCGTTGTTAGATGTTTCATAAGTAAGTCAAACTTGTAAAAGCTCATTGAGACACTTAGAAGCACTCATGTTGCATGAAACTTGGTTTAGAGTCCTAGAAACCGCGTTGTTAGATATTTCATAAGTTCTTCAAACTAGTACAAAGCTCATTGAGACACTTATAAGCACTCATGTTGCATGAAACTTTGTTTAGAGTCCTAGAAACTGCGTTGTTAGATGTTTCATAAGTACGTCAAACTAGTACAAAGCTCATTGAGACACTTATAAGCACTCATGTTGCATGAAACTTGGTTTAGATTCCTAGAAACCGCGTTGTTAGATGTTTCATAAGTTCGTCAAACTAGTACAAAGCTCATTGAGACACTTATAAGGACTCATGTTGAATGAAACTTGGTTTAGAGTCCTAGAAACGCGTTGTTAGATGATTCATAAGTTCGTAAAACTAGTACAAATCTCATTGAGACACATATAAGCACTCATGTTGCATGAAACTTGGTTTAGAGTCCTAGAAATGCGTTGTTAGATATTTCATAAGTTCGTCAAGCTAGTACAAACCTCATTGAGACGCTTATAAGCACTCATGTTGCATGAAACTTTGTTTAGAGTCCTAGAAACCGCGTTGTTAGATGTTTCATAAGTTCGTCAAACCAGTACAATGCTCATTGAGACACTTATAAGCACTCATGTTCCATGAAACTTGGTTTAGAGTCTTAGAAACCGCGTTGTTAGATGTTTCATAAGTTCGTCAAACCAGTACAATGCTCATTGAGACACTTATAAGCACTCATGTTGCATGAAACTTCGTTTAGAGTCCTAGAAACCGCGTTGTTAGATGTTTCATAAGTTCGTCAAACTAGTACAAAGCTCATTGAGACACATATAAGCACTCATGTTGCATGAAACTTGGTTTAGAGTCCTAGAAACGCGTTGTTAGATGTTTCATAAGTTCGTCAAACTAGTACAAAGCTCATTGAGACACTTATAGCACTCATGTTGCATGAAACTTGGTTTAGATTCCTAGAAACCGCGTTGTTAGATGTTTCATAAGTTCGTCAAACTAGTACAAAGCTCATTGAGACACTTATAAGGACTCATGTTGAATGAAACTTGGTTTAGAGTCCTAGAAACGCGTTGTTAGATGATTCATAAGTTCGTAAAATTAGTACAAATCTCATTGAGACACTTATAAGCACTCATGTTGCATGAAACTTGGTTTAGAGTCCTAGAAACGCGTTGTTAGATGTTTCATAAGTTCGTAAAACTAGTACAAAGCTCATTGAGACACTTATAAGCACTCATGTTGAATGAAACTTGGTTTAGAGTCCTAGAAATGCGTTGTTAGATGTTTCATAAGTTCTTCAAACTAGTACAAATTAAAGCTCATTGAGACACTTATAAGCACTCATGTTGCATGAACCATGGTTTAGAGTCCTAGAAACGCGTTGTTAGATGTTTCATAAGTTCGTAAAACTTGTACAAAGCTCATTGAGACACTTATAAGCACTCATGTGGAATGAAACTTGGTTTAGAGTCCTAGAACCCGCGTGGTTAGATGTTTCATATGTTCGCCAAACTAGTCAAAAGCACATTGAGACACTTATAAGCACTCATGTTGCATGAAACTTAGTTTAGAGTCCTAGAAACCGCGTTGTTAGATGTTTCATAAGTTCGTCAAACTAGTACAAAGCTCATTGAGACACTTATAAGCACTCATGTTGCATGAAACTTTGTTTAGAGTCCTAGAAACTGCGTTGTTAGATGTTTCATAAGTACGTCAAACTAGTACAAAGCTCATTGAGACACTTATAAGCACTCATGTTGCATGAAACTTGGTTTAGATTCCTAGAAACCGCGTTGTTAGATGTTTCATAAGTTCGTCAAACTAGTACAAAGCTCATTGAGACACTTATAAGCACTCATGTTGAATGAAACTTGGTTTAGAGTCCTAGAAACGCGTTGTTAGATGATTCATAAGTTCGTAAAACTAGTACAAATCTCATTGAGACACTTATAAGCACTCATGTTGCATGAAACTTGGTTTAGAGTCCTAGAAATGCGTTGTTAGATATTTCATTAGTTCGTCAAGCTAGTACAAAGCTCACCGAGTCACTTATAAGCACTCATGTTGCATGAAACTTGGTTTAGAGTCCTAGAAATGCATTCTTAGATGTTTCATAAGTTCGTCAAACTTGTACAAAGCTCATTGATACGCTTATAAGCACTCATGTTGCATGAAACTTTGTTTAGAGTCCTAGAAACCGCGTTGTTAGATGTTTCATAAGTTCGTCAAACCAGTACAATGCTCATTGAGACACTTATAAGCACTCAAGTTGCATGAAACTTGTTTTAGAGTCTTAGAAACGGCGTTGTTAGATGTTTCATAAGTTCGTCAAACCAGTACAATGCTCATTGAGACACTTATAAGCACTCATGTTGCATGAAACTTCGTTTAGAGTCCAAGAAACCGCGTTGTTAGATGTTTCATAAGTTCGTCAAACTAGTACAAAGCTCATTGAGACACTTATAAGCAAAGCTCATTGAGACACTTATAAGCACTCATGTTACATGAAACTTGGTTTAGAGTCCTACAAACGCGTTGTTAGATGTTTCATAAGTTCGTCAAACTTGTACAAAGCTCATTGAGACACTTATAAGCACTCATGTTGCATGAAACTTCGTTTAGAGTCCTAGAAACCGCGTTGTTAGATGTTTCATAAGTTCGTCAAACTAGTAAAAAGCTGATTGAGACACTTATAAGCACTCATGTTGCATGAAACTTGGTTTAGAGTCCTAGAAACGCGTTGTTAGATGTTTCATAAGTTCGTCAAACTAGTACAAAGCTCATTGAGACACTTATAAGCAGTCATGTTGCATGAAACTTGGTTTAGATTCCTAGAAACCGCGTTGTTAGATGTTTCATAAGTTCGTCAAACTAGTACAAAGCTCATTGAGACACTTATAAGGACTCATGTTGAATGAAACTTGGTTTAGAGTCCTAGAAACGCGTTGTTAGATGATTCATAAGTTCGTAAAATTAGTACAAATCTCATTGAGACACTTATAAGCACTCATGTTGCATGAAACTTGGTTTAAAGTCCTAGAAACGCGTTGTTAGATGTTTCATAAGTTCGTAAAACTAGTACAAAGCTCATTGAGACACTTATAAGCACTCATGTTAAATGAAACTTGGTTTAGAGTCCTAGAAATGCGTTGTTAGATGTTTCATAAGTTCTTCAAACTAGTACAAATTAAAGCTCATTGAGACACTTATAAGCACTCATGTTGCATGAACCATGGTTTAGAGTCCTAGAAACGCGTTGTTAGATGTTTCATAAGTTCGTAAAACTTGTACAAAGCTCATTGAGACACTTATAAGCACTCATGTGGAATGAAACTTGGTTTAGAGTCCTAGAACCCGCGTGGTTAGATGTTTCATATGTTCGCCAAACTAGTCAAAAGCACATTGAGACACTTATAAGCACTCATGTTGCATGAAACTTAGTTTAGAGTCCTAGAAACCGCGTTGTTAGATGTTTCATAAGTTCGTCAAACTAGTACAAAGCTCATTGAGACACTTATAAGCACTCATGTTGCATGAAACTTTGTTTAGAGTCCTAGAAACTGCGTTGTTAGATGTTTCATAAGTACGTCAAACTAGTACAAAGCTCATTGAGACACTTATAAGCACTCATGTTGCATGAAACTTGGTTTAGATTCCTAGAAACCGCGTTGTTAGATGTTTCATAAGTTCGTCAAACTAGTACAAAGCTCATTGAGACACTTATAAGCACTCATGTTGAATGAAACTTGGTTTAGAGTCCTAGAAACGCGTTGTTAGATGATTCATAAGTTCGTAAAACTAGTACAAATCTCATTGAGACACTTATAAGCACTCATGTTGCATGAAACTTGGTTTAGAGTCCTAGAAATGCGTTGTTAGATATTTCATAAGTTCGTCAAGCTAGTACAAAGCTCACCGAGACACTTATAAGCACTCATGTTGCATGAAACTTGGTTTAGAGTCCTAGAAATGCATTCTTAGATGTTTCATAAGTTCGTCAAACTTGTACAAAGCTCATTGATACGCTTATAAGCACTCATGTTGCATGAAACTTTGTTTAGAGTCCTAGAAACCGCGTTGTTAGATGTTTCATAAGTTCGTCAAACCAGTACAATGATCATTGAGACACTTATAAGCACTCAAGTTGCATGAAACTTGTTTTAGAGTCTTAGAAACGGCGTTGTTAGATGTTTCATAAGTTCGTCAAACCAGTACAATGCTCATTGAGACACTTATAAGCACTCATGTTGCATGAAACTTCGTTTAGAGTCCAAGAAACCGCGTTGTTAGATGTTTCATAAGTTCGTCAAACTAGTACAAAGCTCATTGAGACACTTATAAGCAAAGCTCATTGAGACACTTATAAGCACTCATGTTACATGAAACTTGGTTTAGAGTCCTACAAACGCGTTGTTAGATGTTTCATAAGTTCGTCAAACTTGTACAAAGCTCATTGAGACACTTATAAGCACTCATGTTGCATGAAACTTCGTTTAGAGTCCTAGAAACCGCGTTGTTAGATGTTTCATAAGTTCGTCAAACTAGTAAAAAGCTGATTGAGACACTTATAAGCACTCATGTTGCATGAAACTTGGTTTAGAGTCCTAGAAACGCGTTGTTAGACGTTTCATAAGTTCGTAAAACTAGTACAAAGCTCATTGAGACACTTATAAGCACTCATGTTGAATGAAACACGGTTTAGAGTCCTAGAAACGCGTTGTTAGATGTTTCATAAGTTCGTAAAACTAGTACAAAGCTCATTGAGACACTTATAAGCACTCATGTTGAATGAAACTTGGTTTAGAGTCCTAGAAATGCGTTGTTAGATGTTTCATAAGTTCTTAACAAGAACACCAAGAACAAGAGAGAGAGAATAGAGAGAGAGTAACAAGATTCGGTTTCATTAGATTAGAAAGTGTTTGCTTGTTTGTTTACAAAGGGTAAGATATAAATAGGCAACAACAAAGGATCCCAAAATAGCATAAAGGAATATGCTAAAAATGTCCTAGTCTTGTTCGGTTAGCCGCGCCACACGTCGCTATCCCTTGTGTAGTCGCGCCTTCCTTAAGGCAACCCGTGACAAGTCAGGACGAGTTGGATGCACGCGCCCTTAAGGAGCACATGTGACTCTGCCCAACGGCTCTCTTGGCAACCGTCTTCTTGTTTCCCATTGCAACGGTAACTAAACCGGCTAGTGACTTGCGGCAGCTTGTGACTTCGGCAATGGTCACACGCTAGGTCATCGTCTTGATGGACAAGACTTGTCCGGACGATGCCTTGGTCTCTTTTACACTTGTGACTTTGGCAATCTTGTGGCTTCGGTTTTGCCTTAGCCTAACTCGGCTTCGTTTTTGCCTTAGCCGAACTTGAGTTTTGACTTCGGCTTTGCCTTGATGGACGGGACTCGTCCGGGCAATGCCTTAGTCTCGTTTACACTCCCCCGCAAGCTTAGCCTAGTGGAATGGCTCAGCTTGGAACCCGTATGACCTTGCCTCGTTAAAAACCTCGGTGAGAAAACCACTTGGGATAAAACTCACCTAAGGGAAAAGAGTACAAGACCATACGGTTAGGGACTTAGGCGTTGAGAGCCCGGATGAGTCCAAGTCTTGGTAGAATGGACTCGCATACTTTCAAGCTTGCGGACTTGGTGAAGATGTCCGCGAGTTGATCTTGACTCTTCGTGTAGCAAGGTAGGATAGTGTCCTTGACCATTTGTTCTCTAACCTTGTGACAATCCACCTCTATGTGTTTAGTCCTCTCATGGAAGACCGAGTTTGTTGCTATGTGGATAGCCGCTTGATTATCACAATGCATGGTCATCGGTGCATCAATCTTGAGACCCAAATGCCCTAGCAAATTCTTTAGCCACATGAGTTCTTGAGTCAACTTCCTCAAAGCTCTATACTCGGCTTCGACGGTTGAGCAAGATACTATCTTTTGCTTCTTTGTCTTCCATGTGACAAGGTTGCCACCAATGAAAGTGCAATAGCCGGTGGTTGACCGTCTACTCTCTAGGTCCCCGGCGTAATCCGCGTCACAATACCCAATGACCTCCGTGTTTTTGTTGCAACCCATCCAAATACTCAAACTTGAGGTTCCTTTAAGGTATCCCAAGATCCTCATGATCATGTTCCAATGGTGTTGCTTCGGCTTTTGCATGTGTTGAGAGACTTGGTTCACGGCAAAGCATAGGTCCGGTCTAGTGATAGTCAAGTAGATGAGTTTACCCACTAGCCGTCTATAGAGCATTGGGTCTCGGTACGGTTGATCATCCTCACTTCCTTCTTGAATGGTCTTGTAGCCGTCTTCAAGAGGAGTCTTAGCCACCTTTGTACCTATCATATTGACAACACTTAAAAGATCATGGGTGTACTTCCTTTGGGAAAGAAATAGACCTTCTTTAGATCTACACACTTCAATCCCAAGGAAGTACTTAAGAGTTCCGGGGTCCTTAATGTCAAATTTAGATTTGAGGAAAGATTTGGTTTCTTGAATACCTCCCTTGTTGTTTCCGGAGATGATGATGTCATCTACATACACTAGTACCACTACTATACCTTCTTGGTTTTGTAGGGTAAAGAGAGTGTGCTCGGCTTGTGATCTCTTGAATCCTTTTGCCATCAATGTTGAGCTAAGCTTGTGATACCAAGCTCTTGGTGATTGCTTGAGACCGTAGATGGCTTTCCTTAACCGTAGGACTTTCCCGGGAGTGATTTCTAGGCCGGGTGGTGGAGTCATGTAGACTTCTTCTTCAAGCTCTCCTTGTAGGAAGACATTCTTCACATCCATTTGAAAGAGATCCCATGATAGGTTAGTGGCAAGTGATAGAATTACCCGAACCGTGTGGAGTTTTGCAACCGGGGCAAATGTGTCTAGGTAGTCCTCTCCATACGTTTGAGTAAAGCCTCTTGCTACCAATCTTGCCTTGTGTCTCTCTATCTCTCCATTGCTTAGATATTTGATGGTGAAGACATACCTTGAGCTCACGGCCTTCTTCCCTTTTGGTAGGTTGGTTTCATAGAAGGTTTCATTATCTTCCATGGCCTTGTTCTCGGCTTCCACCGCTTTAACCCAAACTTCCTACTTCATTGCCTCTTCATAAGTCCTTGGAATAACTTGTTGATCCATGGAGGTGGTAAAGGCCTTATGTTCCTTTGGAAAGCTTGCAAGAGAACACACGGCTTGAGTAGGGTGTGCCTCGGCCTTGTTGTTAAAGTACACCCTTGTGTTGACCCAATTGGATGGATGCCTCTTGACTCTAGTGCTCCTTCTTAGAACCAGCGGGTCTTCTTTTTGGGACACACCTTGGTCATGAACTTCTTGATCACTTTGTTGTTGAGCATTAGTCTCGGTTGAGGCTTGAGGTTCTTCTTGAAGATTTGACTCTCCGCCGGACGTAGTTGGTTCTTGAGTACCGGCTTGCTCATTGTTCTCCCCCTCATGATCAAGGTGGGTCTCTTGAGTTGGTTCCTCATTTCTTGTATCTTCGTCAATCTCCATACCAAGATTCCTCATCAAGTTTCTAAGGCTTGTAGCTCTATCCGTAACAACTTCGGGTAAGTCCTTCACACTATCCCAATTGTTTTCCTTGTAGTAGCTTTGTCCTTCTAGAAACTTGACCTCCCTGATACTAATACCCTTCTTGTTTCGGGTACATAGAATTTGTACCCCTTTTGTGTGTTTGATTAGCCGATGAACATAGCCTTGGTGTTTTTAGCTTCTAGCTTGTTCCTTTGCTCACTGGGTACAAACACATAACACACACAATCGAACACTCTTAGATGGTTAATAAAAGGATTAGTCTTATTCAATACCTTGAATGGAGATTCATTCTTCAAGACTTGTGTTGGTGTTCGGTTGATAAGATAGCATGCCGTGAGAACCCCATCGGACCAAAACCTCTTCGGTATGTTCATGTGGAACATCATGGACCGCGTCACTTCCATCAA
Organism: Cochlearia excelsa; assembly: GCA_963556525.1. Lineage (NCBI taxonomy): Eukaryota > Viridiplantae > Streptophyta > Magnoliopsida > Brassicales > Brassicaceae > Cochlearia > Cochlearia excelsa. The sequence goes on along the minus strand of OY748327.1, from coordinate 26,533,019 downwards.
GTGACGGTTCTTCCGTTCGACTACCCCATTTTGTTGTGGGGTATATGGGCATGTGGTTTGATGGAGGATGCCATGCTTGGCTATGTGTTCTTTAAAGTCTCTACTTGTGTACTCTCCACCATTATCGGACCTAAAAGTCTTAATCTTGACATTATAATGGTTAGTCACATAGTTTTGAAAGTTTTGAAAAGCTTCTAATACCCTATCTTTTGATTGTAAAAGGGTAACCCAAGTGTATTTAGATCTTTCATCTATGAATGTGACAAAATAAGAGTGATTATCCCTAGATTTACAAGGTGATGACCACACATCCGAATGCACAAGTTCAAAAGGTTTATAAGTCATGTTTGATTTTTGAAAAACGGTTCGGCAATGTTTACCTAAGATGCATGCTTCACAAGTTTCATGATTAAACTTAACATTAGGCAAAATGGTTTTCAAAGCATTTAAGTGAGGATGACCGAGTCTAAAATGCCAAATAACATTGTTGGCTTCGGAATAAACCGATTTAAAAGGATGACAAAGAAAAGAACTAGAGGTGTTTTCTTCAAGAACATAGAGATCGCCTCTTGTGACCCCTTTCCCAATGATCTCCTTACTCTTAATATCCTGAAAAACCACATCATTAGGACCGAAGATAACATTGCAATTCAACTCACAAGCAATGCGTTTCACGGATATAAGGTTTGAGGTAAAACTAGGCATGTAAAGCGCTTGAGAGTCTCTATCAAATAACTTAAGGTTCCCTAATCCTTCTATAGGAATTTCACTTCCATTTGCAATAATGACATTTCCTAAAGTCGGTTTAATATTACTAATCAAGTCCAAGTTACTAATCACATGATGAGAAGCACCCGAATCAATAATAATAGGCTTAAACAGTTTATTGTCTATATTTTGAGCACTAAGGGAATAGAAGGTTGAAATACCGGAGCCCTTAAGGGCTTTGATGAGAGCGTCAAGGTCGGATTTCCTCACATACTCATCCATGTAGGGGACAATAGCCGAAGACTCCTCTTCCTTGCCATGGTTCGGTCCGCTTGAGCTTGAGCTCGGCACACTTGCCGAGTCATCATGAGAGTAGTTGGCCTTGGCGTCCTTGAATTTGGCCGACTTGAGGTTAGGATGTAGAATCCAACACTTCTCTTTGAGGTGACCCTTCTTCTTGCAATGATCACACGATAAGGCCCTCCTCTCTTCATATGTCTTGGACGTTGGTTTAAATTCCACCTTGTTTGCGGTTACAAGTTCCCTCTTGCCTTCAAAGAGCTCAATGGATCCTTGTTCCCTTTGGAGTTGAGCACACACCTCTTCAAGGTTTGGTAGGGTATCGGCTCGGAGAAGATGTTTGGTAATCTCCTTATAAGTGTCATTGAGTGTTAAGAGCAAACCGAACACCTTGTCTTGTTCTCTTCGTTCATTAAGCACCTTCGGGTCGATAGTGCTTGGACGGAGCATTTCCGATTCGGCCCATAGAGACCTAAACTTTCCGAAGTGCTTTGTGAACTCGGTGTCTTCTTGGTTCAGATCATTGATAGCCTTCTTGACTTCATAGACCCGACTTAGGTTCGATGTGTTGCCGTAGACGGTTTGGAGAGTGTCCCATAACTCCTTGGCATTCTCACAATAGGAATAGGCTTCCAAGATAGACGACTCAAGGGATCCTTGGATGATTCCAAGAACCTTTTGGTCTAGTTGGAACCATTTCTCATCGTCATTTGTGAGCTCATTGTTAAACTCAATAGGAGCATCTTGCCGAGTGAGGATGTGGTTCCAATAGTCGCGACCACAAAGAGCAATCTTCATGGTTCTCGCCCATAGGAGGTAGTTGATACCTTTCAAGGTAACCGGACAAGGAGTCTTCTTGGATTCTTTGTCTTCCATGGTTTACTGCTTGGTTTGAAGGGGATGTCTCGGATAAGTCTAGCCGAGCACCGGGAAAGATTATGTGTTGAGTGGCACGGAAACCGAGGCTAGCCGAGCACCGGGAAGCGTTGGTACCGAGAAAAGACGAGAGTAAACAAGCACCGATAGTTTTGTTATCGGGCGCCGGAAAAGCCCGATAATATTGTTTACCGGATGCTGGAAACACCGAGCAACGAGGATGCCCGGTAAACGAAACACCGAGCAACGAGGATGCCCTAGCGCCGACGAGAATGGTAGCGGAAGCGAGATTTAGGTTCCAGAGCAAGGTTGCTCTGATACCATGTTAGAATTTGAGAGATTAGGGGAGATTAGTGAATGAAGTTCTTGAGTTCTTAACAAGAACACCAAGAACAAGAGAGAGAGAATAGAGAGAGAGTAACAAGATTCGGTTTCATTAGATTAGAAAGTGTTAGCTTGTTTGTTTACAAAGGGTAAGATATAAATAGGCAACAACAAAGGATCCCAAAATAGCATAAAGGAATATGCTAAAAATGTCCTAGTCTTGCTCGGTTAGCCGCGCCACATGTCGCTATCCCTTGTGTAGCCGCGCCTTCCTTAAGGCAACCCGTGACAAGTCAGGACGAGTTGGATGCACGCGCCCTTAAGGAGAACATGTGATTCTCCCCAACGACTCTCTTGGCAACGGTCTTATTGTTTCCCTTTGCAACGGTAACTAAACCAGCTAGTGACTTCGGCAGCTTGTGACTTCGGCAATGGTCACACGCTAGGTCATCGTCTTGATGGACAAGACTTGTCCGGACGATGCCTTGGTCTCTTTTACACTTGTGACTTCGACAATCTTGTGGCTTCGGTTTTGCCTTAGCCGAACTCGGCTTCGGTTTTGCCTTAGCCGAACTTGAGTTTTGACTTCGGGTTTGCCTTGATGGACGGGACTCGTCCGGGCAATGCCTTAGTCTCGTTTACACTAGAAACACGTTGTTAGATGTTTCATAAGTTCGTCAAACTAGTACAAAGCTCATTAAGACACTTATAAGCAATCATGTTGTATGAAACTTGGTTTAGAGTCCTAGAAACGCGTTGTTAGATGTTTCATAAGTTCGTAAAACTTGTACAAAGCTCATTGAGACACTTATAATCACTCATGTTGAATTAAACTTGGTTTAGAGGCCAAGAAACGCGTTGTTAGATGTTTCATAAGTTTGTCAAACTAGTACAAATCTCATTGAGACACTTATAAGCACTCATGTTGCATGAAACTTGGTTTAGAGTCCTAGAAACCGCGTTGTTAGATGTTTCATAAGTTCGTCAAACTAGTACAAAGCTCATTGAGACACTTATAAGAACTCATGTTGAATTAAACTTGGTTTAGAGTCCTAGAAACGTGTTGTTAGATGTTTCATAAGTTCGTCAAACAAGTACAAAGCTCATTGAGATACTTATAAGCACTCATGTTGCATGAAACTTGGTTTAGAGTCCTAGAATCGCGTTGTTCGATGTTTCATAAGTTCTTAAAACTTGTACAAAGCTCATTGAGACACTTATAAGCACTCATGTTGCATGAAACTTGGTTTAGAGTCCTAGAAACACGTTGTTCGATGTTTCATAAGTTCGTCAAACTAGTACAAAGCTCATTGAGACACTTATAAGCACTCATGTTGCATGAAACTTGGTTTAGAGTCCTAGAAACCGCGTTGTTAGATGTTTCATAAGGTCGTCAAACTTGTACAAAGCTCATTGAGACACTTATAAGCATTCATGTTGCATGAAACTTGGTTTAGAGTCCTAGAAACGCGTTGTTAGATGTTTCATAAGTTCGTAAAACTTGTACAAAGCTCATTGAGACACTTATAAGCACTCATGTTGCATGAAACTTGGTTTAGAGTCCTAGAAACGCGTTGTTAGATGTTTCATAAGTTCGTCAAACTTGTACAAAGCTCATTGAGACACTTATAAGCACTCATGTTGCATGAAACTTCGTTTAGAGTCCTAGAAACGCGTTGTTAGATGTTTCATAAGTTCGTCAAACTAGTACAAAGCTCATTGAGACACTTATAAGCAATCATGTTGTATGAAACTTGGTTTAGAGTCCTAGAAACGCGTTGTTAGATGTTTCATAAGTTCGTAAAACTTGTACAAAGCTCATTGAGACACTTATAATCACTCATGTTGAATTAAACTTGGTTTAGAGGCCAAGAAACGCGTTGTTAGATGTTTCATAAGTTCGTCAAACTAGTACAAATCTCATTGAGACACTTATAAACACTCATGTTGTATGAAACTTGGTTTAGAGTCCTAGAAACCGCGTTGTTAGATGTTTCATAAGTTCGTCAAACTTGTACAAAGCTCATTGAGACACTTATATGATGCGGGAGCAAATGTTATAAATGTTATAAATGAAGAGGGAGCAGATGTTATAAGGGTTATAACAAAAGAGGGAGCAGATGTTATAAGGGTTATAACAAAAGGCGAAAAGGAAAGTGGGCTTTTTCTCACTATGCTGGTCCAAGTCCAATCAATTGCATAAGATTAAATGAAGACTAAGGGGGCTGAATGGAGTCAAAGAGTCATTTTCGTCACATTTAAAGACTACAATTATCTAAGTGTTTTAATTACTCATTTTAGAAGTTTGAAAGTCTTTTAGGGATCCCAAAGGTCTTGTATACCTTTGGTTGCATTTATTTCAAGTTTCTATGTAATTCCTCTATATAAGGAGGCTCTCTTCCATTGAATAAATCAGATTATTGAGTATAAGAATTTGGAGAGTCTTTGTGACCCCTTGGATCTGTTTAGATCATATTACTTTATCCATTGGTTTTGGGAGAGCCATTGGTGGTGTTCTTTGAGCGTCTTTATCACTTGTTGTGGTGCAAGTGTGGTGTTAGCTCGGCGGGTTTCTTTATCGATTCTGGTGCTTCGGCTTTACGAATCGTGGTGATCTATCCCGTTTCTTCCTTAGCCACTTCTATCCTGTTTCGTTTTATCATTCACTCCGTTCGCTTCCGAGTTTAACGCATCAAAGTGGTATCAGAGCTAATCCAGGTTGTTGGAGTGAAGTCATCATGGATTTTCCTAGAGGATTGACTCTTGAGCAAGCACAAGCTGAGCGTATGACCAGAGAAATGGCGGATCTACGAGAGCAAGTGCAAGAGATGGTTCAAGCTTTCAATAACATGAACGTGCAAGGGCAGCCAAGGAGACAAAGGGTTGCACAAGACCGTTCATCTTCGGATGAAAGTGAATTTTCTTCTCATGGTTCTGATCTTGATCCAGATATTGTCATGGAACGTGGGAGAAGAAGAACGGACAACCTTCCACAACATCATCAACGTCATTATGAGAAAGAACTTAAGGTGGAATATCCAGATTTTCAAGGTAATCTAAATCCAGACGATTTCCTTGATTGGCTTAGATCCATGGATAGAGCCTTTGAATATAGCACATATGACGATGAGAAGAAGTTTAAGGTAGCAACTTTGAGGTTCAAGGGTTATGCTAGCCTTTGGTGGGATACTCTTAAGTCACAACGTGTTAGAGAAGGAAAGACCCGTATTAGGTCTTGGGAGAAGCTGAAGCGACTTATGAAGAGAAGATTCTTACCCGATGATTACAAGCAAGATTTGTACTTGAAGCTTACACACTTGCAGCAAGAGAAGAGCACCGTTGAGGAGTATACAAGAGAGTTTGATCTTCTACAACTAAGGTGTGATGTTCAAGAGCCACAAGAGAGGACCATGGCACGTTTTGTACATGGATTGAATGAAGATATTGCATCTAAGGTGCAGCTACAATCTTTCTGGACTCTTGATGACGTGAAGAAGCTTGCTATCAAGGTGGAGAAGCAGGTTAAAGGGGGAAAGAAGCCATACACTAGACCTTTCAACTCTGGTTCTTCTTTTACTCCAAAGGTGGGTGTTAAGAGTGAAGCTAGCAGCAACACCAAGAAGGTTGATTCAAAGGTCACTACCACACCTACTGATCTTGCTACGAGGAAGAAGTGCTTTAAGTGTCAAGGCTTTGGGCATTTTCAAGCTGATTGTCCCAATCGAAGGATTATGACAATACAAGAAATCCAAGAGATTGAGGAAGAATTGAAGAAGGAGTCTCTAGATTTGGATGCTTGTGGATCAGAAAGTTCAAGATGATGGTGATGAAGTCATTGAACACCCTGATCATGGAGACTTATTGGTGATTAGAAGAGCTTTGCATTCTGTTCCTATAAGAGAAGAAGCACAACGAGAGAACATTTTTGAAACTCGTTGCACGATTTTGGGAAAAGTATGCGGCGTGATCATTGATAGTGGGAGTTGTACTAATGTGGCGTCTAGTACACTTGTGGAGAAGCTAAACTTGCCTACTACAATGCATAAGCAACCATACAAGCTGAAGTGGTTGAATGATGGAAGTAAACTTCAGGTGTCTAAGCAAGTTCTGGTTTCATTCTCTATTGGAAAGAACTACCAAGATAAGGTGCTTTGTGATGTTATTCCAATGGATGCTTGTCACTTGTTACTTGGGAGGCCTTGGGAGTTTGATAGGAGAGCTATGCATGATGGGTACAAGAATACTTATTCTTTCCACAAGGATAAGAAGCAGATCACATTGGCTCCATTGGTACCTACTCTACGTGATGAAACAGAGAAAATACAAGAAAAGAAGAGTAGAGAAAGTCTTTTCTTAGGAGAATCTCGGGTTGTGAGGAAACTTGAAGAGGGCAAGGAAGTTTTTGCGCTGTTGGTGGTTGAGAAGAATGATGTTATAAAAGTTATAAGCACACATCCAATGATGCAACAGCTATTAAAAGAGTTCATTGATGTGTTTCCCGAAGATTTACCACCCGGTTTGCCTCCTCTAAGGGGTATTGAGCATCAAATTGATTTGTTACCTGGTGCACCTCTTCCAAACCGACCAGCTTATAGATGTAACCCGAAGGAAGCTAAAGAGTTGCAAAGACAAGTTGAAGAGCTGATTACAAGAGGCTATGTAAGGGAGAGCATGAGTCCATGTTCTGTGCCTGCTCTACTTGTTCCCAAGAAGGATGGCTCAATGAGGATGTGTGTGGACAGCCGAGCTATCAACAAGATTACCGTTAAGTATCGTTATCCTATACCAAGATTGGATGATATGTTGGATGAGCTTAAGGGATCAAAGGTGTTTTCAAAGATTGATCTAAGAAGTGGATATCATCAAATCAGAATGAAGGAAGGAGATGAGTGGAAAACAGCATTCAAGACAAAGAATGGGTTGTTTGAATGGCTTGTTATGCCCTTTGGTCTATCTAATGCACCTAGCACCTTCATGAGGCTTATGAATCAGGTACTACGCAACTTTATTGGGAAGTTTGTGGTGGTATACTTTGATGACATCCTGGTTTATAGTAAGAACGAAGAGGATCATTCACAACACCTAAAGGAGGTCTTTGAGGTTCTACGAAGAAACCAACTCTATGCTAAGCCCGAGAAGTGTACATTCTTCACTTCTAGTGTAGTGTTTCTTGGATATGTGGTTTCCGAAGATGGGATTTCAGTGGATGAAAGCAAAGTGGAAGCGATGAGAAGTTGGCCGGTCCCAACTACACAATCGGATGTAAGAAGCTTTCATGGTCTTGCTTCTTTCTATAGAAGATTTGTGCAAAGTTTCAGTACTAACATGGCTCCAATAACTGAATGCTTAAAGAAAGACAAGTTTGAGTGGAGTATAGCTGCACAAAAGGCGTTTGAAGTGGTGAAAAAGAAGCTTTGTGAAGCACCTATTCTAGCACTTCCTGATTTCAATCAAGTGTTTGAAGTGGAATGTGATGCTAGTGGAGTTGGAATAGGAGCTGTTCTTGTTCAAGGACAACGGCCTATTGCTTATTTCAGCGAAGCTCACGGGAGCTAGAAAGAACTACTCTACCTATGATAAGGAGTTTTATGCGATTGTGAGAGCTCTTGATCATTGGGAACACTATTTGAGGCCAGGACAATTTGTTCTACATTCGATCATGAGGCGTTGAAGTTCATTAACAATCAGCACAAACTCAACTCAAGACATGCTAAATGGGTGGAGTTTCTACAATCTTTCTCATTTGTGTCTAAGTACAAAGCTGGAAAAGTGAATGTAGTAGCAGATGCACTCTCAAGGAGGTATGCTTTGATCTCTATCCTTGATTCTCGGATTATGGGTTTTGAGATGTTGAAAGAACTCTATGATGAAGATCTAGACTTTACACAAGTCTACAATGAGTGCAAAAAGGGAGTTTCAAATCAGTTTCTTCTACAAGATGGGTTTCTTTTCAAAGGAAACAAGTTGTGTGTTCCTAAGAGTTCTATGAGGGAGTTATTGATTCGTGAGGCACATGGTGGTGGCTTAGCTGGTCATTTTGGAATCAATAAGACGCTAGACATGCTGCAAGAGCATTTCTTTTGGCCGAAGATGGCGAAGGATGTTCATACTATAGTGGAGAGGTGTGCAACTTGTCAAAGGATGAAAAGTCATTTCCAACCGGGACTTTACACTCCTTTACCGGTTCCTATGCAGCCTTGGGATGATGTGAGCATGGATTTCATTGTGGGATTGCCAAGAACTCAGAGGGGAAAGGATTCAATCATGGTGGTTGTTGATCGGTTCGGCAAGATGGCACACTTTATACCTTGTCACAAGACGGATAATGCAAGTAATGTTGCTGATTTGTACTTTAAGGAGGTTGTGCGTCTTCATGGAGTTCCAAAGACCATTGTTTCTGATCGTGATTCAAAGTTTCTAAGCTACTTTTGGAAGACTTTGTGGAGATTACTTGGTACTAAGCTTCTCTTTAGTACTTCTTGTCATCCACAAACCGATGGCCAAACGGAGGTAACAAACAGAACTTTGACTATGCTTTTGAGGGGTTTAATCAAGAAGAACTTGAAGGAATGGGATTTGAAGTTGGCTCAAGCTGAGTTTGCTTACAATAGATCAACGAGCTACACTACAAAACGGTCACCTTTTGAGGTAGTGTATGGCGTGAATCCTCTCTCTCCCATTGATCTAGTTCCTTTACCCTGCGGCTTTCAAGCAAACTATGAAGCAGCCGAGAGAGTAAAGACAATGAAGAAGCTGCACGAATATGTTCGAGCTGAGATTGAGAAGGCTAATGAGAAGTACAAAAACAAAGCCAACAAGCACCGACGAGTTAAGTCTTTTCAACCTGGTGATCTAGTTTGGTTGCACTTGAGAAAGGAGAGGTTTCCAACTAAGCGCAAGTCAAAGCTCATGCCAAGATCGGATGGTCCATTCAAGGTACTTGAGAAGTATGGAGAGAATGCTTACAAACTTGAACTTCCAGGTGAATATGGAGTTTCGGCTACTTTCAACGTGGGGGATCTTTCTCCATATGTTGAGGATGAAGAGTTGCTGGATTTGAGGTCAAATCCTTTTGAACCCGGAGAGAATGATGCGGGAGCAAATGTTATAAATGTTATAAATGAAGAGGGAGCGAGATGTTATAAGGGTTATAACAAAAGAGGGAGCGAGATGTTATAAGGGTTATAACAAAAGGCGAAAAGGAAAGTGGGCTTTTTCTCACTATGCTGGTCCAAGTCCAATCAATTGCATAAGATTAAATGAAGACTAAGGGGGCTGAATGGAGTCAAAGAGTCATTTTCGTCACATTTAAAGACTACAATTATCTAAGTGTTTTAATTACTCATTTTAGAAGTTTGAAAGTCTTTTAGGGATCCCAAAGGTCTTGTATACCTTTGGTTGCATTTATTTCAAGTTTCTATGTAATTCCTCTATATAAGGAGGCTCTCTTCCATTGAATAAATCAGATTATTGAGTATAAGAATTTGGAGAGTCTTTGTGACCCCTTGGATCTGTTTAGATCATATTACTTTATCCATTGGTTTTGGGAGAGCCATTGGTGGTGTTCTTTGAGCGTCTTTATCACTTGTTGTGGTGCAAGTGTGGTGTTAGCTCAGCGGGTTTCTTTATCGATTCTGGTGCTTCGGCTTTACGAATCGTGGTGATCTATCCCGTTTCTTCCTTAGCCACTTCTATCCTGTTTCGTTTTATCATTCACTCCGTTCGCTTCCGAGTTTAACGCATCATTATAAGCACTCATGTTGCATGAAACTTGGTTTAGAGTCCTAGAAACGCGTTGTTAGATGTTTCATAAGTTCGTCAAACAAGTACAAAGCTCATTGAGACACTTATAAGCAATCATGTTGTATGAAACTTGGTTTAGAGTCCTATAAACACGTTGTTAGAAGTTTCATAAGTTCGTAAAACTTGTACAAAGCTCATTGAGACACTTATAAGCACTCATGTTGAATTAAACTTGGTTTAGTGTCCTAGAAACGCGTTGTTAGATGTTTCATTAGTTCGTCAAACTAGTACAAAGCTCATTGAGACACTTATAAGCACTCATGTTGCATGAAAGCTCTTGGACACTTTAGAGTCATGTTGCTAGAAACGCGTTAGAGTCCTAGAGACGCGTTGTTAGATGTTTCATAAGTTCGTCAAACTTGTACAAAGCTAATTGAGACACTTAGAAGCACTCATGTTGCATCAAACTTGGTTTAGAGTCCTAGAAACGCGTTGTTAGATGTTTCATAAGTTCGTCAAACTAGTACAAAGCTCATTGAGACACTTATAAGCACTAATGTTGTATGAAACTTGGTTTAGAGTCCTAGAAACGCGTTGTTAGATGTTTCATAAATTCGTCAAACTAGTACAAAGCTCATTGAGACACTTATACGCACTCATGTTGAATGAAACTTGGTTTAGAATCCTAGAAACGCGTTGTTAAATGTTTCATAAGTTTGTCAAAATTGTACAAAGCTCATTGAGACACTTATAAGCACTCATGTTGCATGAAACTTTGTTTAGAGTCCTAGAAATGCGTTTTTAGATGTTTCATAAGTTCGTAAAACTAGTAAAAAGCTCATTGAGACACTTATAAGCACTCATGTTGCATGAAACTTGGTTTAGAGTCCTAGAAACGCGTTGTTAGATGTTTCATAAGTTCGTAAAACTTGTACAAAGCTCATTGAGACACTTATAAGCACTCATGTTGAATTAAACTTGGTTTAGAGTCCTAGAAACGCGTTGTTAGATGTTTCATAAGTTCGTCAAACTAGTAAAAAGCTCATTGAGACACTTATATGTACTCATGTTGCATGAAACTTGGTTTAGAGTCCTAGAAACCGCGTTGTTAGATGTTTCAAAAGTTCGTCAAACTAGTACAAAGCTCATTGACTTATAAATACTCATGTTGCATGAAACTTGGTTTAGAGTCCTAGAAACGCGTTGTTAGATGTTTCATAAGTTTGTCAAACTAGTACAAAGCTCATTGAGACACTTATAAGCACTCATGTTGCATGAAAATTCGTTAGAGTCTTAGAAACCGCGTTCTTAGATGTTTCATAAGTTCGTCAAACTAGTACAAAGATCATTGAGACACATATAAGCACTCATGTTGCATGAAACTTGGTTTAGAGTCCTAGAAACGCGTTGTTAGATGTTTCATAAGTTCGTCAAACTAGTACAAAGCTCATTGAGACACTTATAAGCACTCATGTTGCATGAAACTTGGTTTAGAGTCCTAGAAACGCGTAGTTGGACGTTTCATAAGTTCGTAAAACTAGTACAAAGCTCATTGAGACACTTATAAGCACTCATGTTGAATGAAACTTGGTTTAGAGTCCTAGAAATGAGTTGTTAGATGTTTCATAAGTTTGTCAAACTAGTACAAATCTCATTGAGACACTTATAAGCACTCATGTTGCATGAAAATTCGTTAGAGTCTTAGAAACCGCGTTCTTAGATGTTTCATAAGTTCGTCAAACTAGTACAAAGATCATTGAGACACATATAAGCACTCATGTTGCATGAAACTTGGTTTAGATTCCTAGAAACGAGTTGTTAGATGTTTCATAAGTTCGTCAAACTAGTACAAAGCTCATTTAGACACTTATAAGCAATCATGTTGCATGAAACTTGGTTTAGAGTCCTAGAAACGCGTAGTTGGACGTTTCATAAGTTCGTAAAACTAGTACAAAGCTCATTGAGACACTTATAAGCACTCATGTTGAATGAAACTTGGTTTAGAGTCCTAAAAATGCGTTGTTAGATGTTTCATAAGTTTGTAAAACTTGTACAAAGCTCATTGAGACACTTATAAGCACTCATGTTGTATGAAACTTGGTTTAGAGTCCTAGAAACACCTTGTTAAAAGTTTCATAAGTTCGTCAAAATAGTACAAAGCTAATTGACACACTTATAAGCATTCATGTTGCATGAAACTTGGTTTAGAATCCAGAAACGCGTTGGTAGACGTTTCATAAATTCGTAAAACTAGTAAAAAGCTCATTGAGACACTTATAAGCACTCATGTTGCATGAAACTTCGTTAGAGTCTTAGAAACTATTAAGACTAATGATAACCTACAAAGGCATTAGATCAAGATACATCAAAGAAGGGAAAATATAGTTGAGGCGTGTAGTCGACTAATGTAGTTGAGTCATGTAGTCGACTACATCGCAAGACTAAAGAGCCGTTAGAGAATTCAAATTGGAATCAAGAGAGGAAAATGTAGTTGAGTCATGTAGTCGACTAATATAGTTGAGTCATATAGTCGACTACATCGCCGGACTAAAGAGCCGTTAGAGAATTCAAATTTGAATTCTAGCCGTTGGAGGCTCTCCTTGTTGCGTTTTTCTTTATATATACTTGATAATCTCTTGTAAAAACCTTCAAGGAGGTGGTTCCTCTCTTCTCTATACACAAATCATTCTCTCTAATCTTAATCTCTAATCTAAACACAATACACTCTCTTTATACACTCAAGAACCAAGCAACCTTGCTTCGCTTCTATACACTCAAGATCCGAGCCTAACCAACTCGGATCTATACACTAATCTTTACAAATTCCAACATGGTATCAGAGCATAAGCTCTTGATGACCTCGGTAAGTTGCTTCCGCTAATCTTTAACCTCCTTCTTCTTTAATTTGCTTATAAACACAAAGATCTAGAGGAGAAAAAGAATGACCAAGATCCGAGTGGTTAAAACCCTTAAGATCTTGGTGAATCAATGCTCCTCTTAGGAAGAGAGCCATGATTCTTTGTCTCTTAATGAGTGAAGATACATGTTGAATCCAAGTTCCTTTCAAGAACAATCCAATCAAAACCGAATCATAGTTAGCATAGATTGAAAATCTAGCTACATGATGTTTTTGGTTGAGTTGTTCTTTAAGATCTTTGTTTAGGCCGAAAGTTGTGGATGAGAACCATTGTTTCCTCACTCTTATGAGTTTAAAAGGAACCTTGATGAATCCAAAATCCATCTAACTTAGGCATTAGGCAATGACCAAGTATTCAAAGCATAAAGCTTGAAACTTGTGAGCTAAAGAGTGAGAGAACCATGCTCATTGATTCTTTAAGAACAATGCCTTGTTGAATCCGAAACTCTATGCTTTTCTTAAGATACAAAGATATAAGGATGAGATCCATGATTCGCCATGAGCGATAAGTGTTGTATCCAAATCCGAAGATAATTACTTCATCTTTGTAAGGCCGAAAGCAAGAGGATGAGAACCATGGTCTCCCCACTCTTATGAGTCCAAGGGAACCTTGATGAATCCAAATCCGACTATGCTAAGGCATTAAGCGATGAACAAGAACCTCAAAGCTCAAAGCTTGAGACTTGTGAGCTAAAGGTATGAGAACCTTTCTTGTGTATCTTATGAGAATACAAGATAGTTGAATCCATAACCTCCTGTTTATTTTGAAAATTCATGAGCATGTAATTTCAAATGTTTTAGTATGTGCTCATGTGTGTCCGAATTTTAAATCTCCAAGACTCGGATGTTATGTAGTCATGTGACATAGTCGACTACATGGATCAACTATGTTGTGATGTAGTCGACTATATGTTGCCAACAACTATACATCTAAGTCTTGTTTCTTGTTTCTTGTTTAAGTCTTTTAAAGATCTAGGATACAAGGTCCACTTATGTCTTTGTCTAAGACCAAATCACTAGTCCTTGTTTGGTGAAGTGATTTGAATCTTGGTGAAAGACAAAGTGATTTTAAAACCTTGGTTAATCCCAAAAGATCTTCGGTTTTTATCAAAAGAGTAGGAACCAAAGACCCGCTTGTGACTAAGCAATTAAGGTCTTATGGAATCCGAAACTCTCTTAGAGGGAAGAGAACCAAGCCTCCAAAAGTGTTAATAAAACACCGAGAGCTTGATGAATTCTTCATAACCTCGGCTAACATGAATCTATAAAGAGATCCATGACCACTTAAAAGGTGATACTTTAAAGGGTCATGATGAATCCATCTTTAGACTTATGGGGAAATGATTCACTACATTAACATCTATATAAGGTGAAGGTGGAATGATGATCTATGTTTGTTTGTCATAAACCGCCTATGGGCATGTAAGTTTATGATACAAGATGAGTAACTAGCTATGAAAGCATTTAAGTTACAATGAATCTTGTTGGTGTGTTTCTAAGACCAAGATCCGCCTTTGTGCACTTAAGATCCTGGTCCCTTTAATTTCAAAATGGCAAGAAGCCATAAGCAAAAGACTCTTGTTGCTAAACCTTCTTCATGTGTAGGTATTAAGCTATTAAGAGCATTTCATAAGGGAAGTCATAAACTTAATCATAGACTAACCAAATAAAGGTGCTCTAAGAGTGTAATGACTCTCCCATATGACCATCTACTCAAGGACTTAACCGAAAAAAGGCCATTTCTAAACCCTCTTTACTCCCTTATTTATATTATTAGATACTTGTCTAAGTGTTCATGTGTGCTTGAAATTGTTATATGCCTTAGATCACTTAGAAATTTGTTTGTCAATTTCAAAACTATAAGACCGAAACTTGAACTTGTTAGGGTGCATACTATACTCGGGTTTAATCAAAAGACATAGGGAACATCTTGAACTATTGTCTTAAACTCTTCCTTGCATTCTTGCTTGTACTTGTGAATGGTTAATCAATAGTTTGTAAATTGTTAAAGGTTATTATCTTGTGCCGGTTAGTCATGAAATTTAAATCAATTTTTGTCTTTGGTATGATGTAGGATCATCATGTCTAAGGATTGAAAGAGATCATCATGAAAACCCCTAAGCATAAAGAAGTAACAAAGAAGTGCTAAAGAGAAAAGAAGTAAAAAGAAGAATGAAAGAAGCCATGAATGGTGTCCGAAGGAAAAGATGAGAAACCTTTCTCATGAAGCTTGTGAAGAACAAAGCCGAGAAAGGGAAATAGTTCATACCTTCCACCTTAATCATGAAGGGGGGAGAAGAAGTGTTAAATCACACAACTCTTCATGATCAAATGGAAGCCAATCACCGCTACCACCAAACTTAGGCAAAGCATCTCAACCATGAATGCAAAAGCCTCCTCATTCACTCTCGGCCAAATCTTCTACAAGAGCAAGCCGATCCATCTTATCATCAACATTTGGTCAAGATCTAGCAAGTCAAAGACCTCCACTCAAGAAGGACTAAGCCGCCACTACCACCAATCCGGCTAAGTATTGACTAAAGTACCAAGAAGGACGAAGTCAATACAAAGCTCACACTCTCGGCTAAAGTACCAAGAAGGACAAAGCCTCCACAATCAACCAATCCATCTCGGCTTAAGTACCAACAAGATACAAGGCCAAAGTCTCATTGAAGCAAAGAAGAACCGCAACTAGCTAAAGACACTTGAAGGAAGATCATAACTTGCTCAAGGAGTCTAAGAGCCTTCATCAATCACTCGGTCAAGCTTCTACAAAGAAGCAAGACAAACCCGTCCATACCATCAACACTAGGCTCGGTCAAGTTCCTAGCAACGACAAAACCGAGCCATCCATGTTCTAGAAAGAGACCGATAATCAACCATGATCAATCGGCTCTCACCATTCTCGGCCTAGCAACTATCAAGTGCAAAGCCAAATACTTGTTACTCGGCCTAAGCATCTACCAAGAGCTAAGCCAAAAGACTCAAACCAACCTTGTTCCAATTGCACAAAGGACAAAGCCCGCAAGACCTCATGAAGAAGTCAAAAAGGCTCAAGCCAAATGCAACTACAAGGGATCATCAATCAAGCATACCTCTACAAACTAAAGGCTGTCCCTAAACCCTCTCTTTAACATACTTAATAGGAATCATTAGACTAGAACTAAACCTCATTATCTTGTTTAAGTCTATGGTCAATCACTTGCTAAAAGGAATTGCTTAAATCAATGTTCTAAATTGACTTTAGATTAAGCTTATCCTTATCCAAATTGTCTTTACTAAGTCTTAATTTCCTTGAATCTTTGAAGGTTCAAAGGAGTGGTAGACCAAAGGCAAGAAGGAAGTCTCAAAGAAGAAACAAAGAGAAGGAAAGGAAGTCACTACGTTTCTTGTCAAGTCTCACATTGAAGCTTGTGAAGAACAAGCCGTGAAGACCAAGTCAAAGAAATGAAGACCAAGAAGGTCTCATGTCATCAAGGGAGAAGCGTCACTTCCCAAATCAAAGAACGCATCCAAGATCCTAACAACAAGCCGAGAAGATCAAAGAAGCTTGTTGAAAGGAGATCATAGAACCCTTTAAGAAGAACACGGCAAAGTCAAGAAGATCAAACCGGTTCTATCTTAAGGGGGAGTTTCGGCCAAGACAAGAAGATCAAGGCCAAGATTAAGAAGACCCCTATTGCAAAGACTTACACTCTTTTTCCCTTAGTAATGCTTTTATCCCAAGTGGTTTTGCTTACTAAGGGTTTTAATGAGGTCTGTTTAGGAATGTCCAATCTTAGCCATTTCATTGGGCTAAGCTTGAGGGGGAGTATTAAGACTAATGATAACCTACAAAGGCATTAGATCAAGATACATCAAAGAAGGGAAAATATAGTTGAGGCGTGTAGTCGACTAATGTAGTTGAGTCATGTAGTCGACTACATCGCAAGACTAAAGAGCCGTTAGAGAATTCAAATTGGAATCAAGAGAGGAAAATGTAGTTGAGTCATGTAGTCGACTAATATAGTTGAGTCATATAGTCGACTACATCGCCAGACTAAAGAGCCGTTAGAGAATTCAAATTTGAATTCTAGCCGTTGGAGGCTCTCCTTGTTGCGTTTTTCTTTATATATACTTGATAATCTCTTGTAAAAACCTTCAAGGAGGTGGTTCCTCTCTTCTCTATACACAAATCATTCTCTCTAATCTTAATCTCTAATCTAAACACAATACACTCTCTTTATACACTCAAGAACCAAGCAACCTTGCTTCGCTTCTATACACTCAAGATCCGAGCCTAACCAACTCGGATCTATACACTAATCTTTACAAATTCCAACAGAAACAGCGTTCTTAGATGTTTCAAAAGTTCGTCAAACTAGTACAAAGCTCATTGAGACACATATAAGCACTCATGTTGCATGAAACTTGGTTTAGAGTCCTAGAAACGCGTTGTTAGATGTTTCATAAGTTCGACAAACTAGTACAAAGCTCATTGAGACACTTATAAGCACTCATGTTGCATGCCATTTCGTTTAGAGTCTTAGAAACCGCTTTGTTAAATGTTTCATAAGTTCGTCAAACTAGTACAAAGCTCATTGAGACACTTATAAGCACTCATGTTGCATGAAACTTCGTTTAGAGTCCTAGAAACCGCGTTGTTAGATGTTTCATAAGTTCGTCAAACTAGTACAAAGCTCATTGAGACACATATAAGCACTCATGTTGCATGAACCTTGGTTTAGAGTCCTAGAAGCCGCGTTGTTAGATGTTTCATAAGGTCGTCAAACTTGTACAAAGCTCATTGAGACACTTATAAGTACTCATGTTGCATGAAACTTGGCTTAGAGTCCTAGAAACCGCGTTGTTAGATGTTTCATAAGTACGTCAAACATTACAAAGCTCATTGAGACACTTACAAGCACTCATGTTGCCTGAAACTTCGTTTAGAGTCCTAGAAACGCGTTGTTAGATGTTTCATAAGTTCGTCAAACTTGTACAAAGCCCATTGAGACACTTATAAGCACTCATGTTGTATGAAACTTGGTTTAGAGTCCTAGAAACCGCGTTGTTAGATGTTTCATAAGTTCGTCAAACTAGTACAAAGCTCATTGAGACACTTATAAGCACTCATGTTGCATGAAACTTGGTTTAGAGTCCTAGAAACCGCGTTGTTAGATGTTTCATAAGTTCGTCAAACTAGTAAAAAGCTCATTGAGACACTTATACGCACTCATTTTGAATGAAACTTGGTTTAGAGTCCTAGAAACGCGTTGTTAAATGTTTCATAAGTTTGTCAAAATTGTACAAAGCTCATTGAGACACTTATAAGCACTCATGTTGCATGAAACTTTGTTTAGAGTCCTAGAAACGCGTTTTTAGATGTTTCATAAGTTCGTCAAACTAGTAAAAAGATCATTGAGACACTTATAAGTACTCATGTTGCATGAAACTTGGTTTAGAGTCCTAGAAACGCGTTGTTAGATGTTTCATAAGTTCGTAAAACTTGTACAAAGCTCATTGAGACACTTATAAGCACTCATGTTGAATTAAACTTGGTTTAGAGTCCTAGAAACGCGTTGTTAGATGTTTCATAAGTTCGTCAAACTAGTAAAAAGCTCATTGAGACACTTAAGTACTCATGTTGCATGAAACTTGGTTTAGAGTCCTAGAAACCGCGTTGTTAGATGTTTCAAAAGTTCGTCAAACTAGTACAAAGCTCATTGACTTATAAATACTCATGTTGCATGAAACTTGGTTTAGAGTCCTAGAAATGCGTTGTTAAATGTTTCATAAGTTTGTCAAACTAGTACAAAGCTCATTGAGACACTTATAAGCACTCATGTTGCATGAAAATTCGTTAGAGTCTTAGAAACCGCGTTCTTAGATGTTTCATAAGTTCGTGAAACTAGTACAAAGATCATTGAGACACATATAAGCACTCATGTTGCATGAAACTTGGTTTAGAGTCCTAGAAACGCGTTGTTAGATGTTTCATAAGTTCGTCAAACTAGTACAAAGCTCATTGAGACACTTATAAGCACTCATGTTGCATGAAACTTGGTTTAGAGTCCTAGAAACGCGTAGTTGGACGTTTCATAAGTTCGTAAAACTAGTACAAAGCTCATTGAGACACTTATAAGCACTCATGTTGTATGAAACTTGGTTTAGAGTCCTAGAAACACCTTGTTAAAAGTTTCATAAGTTCGTCAAAATAGTACAAAGCTAATTGACACACTTATAAGCATTCATGTTGCATGAAACTTGGTTTAGAATCCAGAAACGCGTTGGTAGACGTTTCATAAATTCATAAAACTAGTAAAAAGCTCATTGAGACACTTATAAGCACTCATGTTGCATGAAACTTCGTTAGAGTCTTAGAAACAGCGTTCTTAGATGTTTCATAAGTTCGTCAAACTAGTACAAAGCTCATTGAGACACATATAAACACTCATGTTGCATGAAACTTGGTTTAGAGTCCTAGAAACGCGTTGTTAGATGTTTCATAAGTTCGTCAAACTAGTACAAAGCTCATTGTGACACATATAAGCACTCATGTTGCATGAAACTTGGTTTAGAGTCCTAGAAACCGCGTTGTTAGATGTTTCATAAGGTCGTCAAACTTGTACAAACCTCATTGAGACACTTATAAGTACTCATGTTGCATGAAACTTGTCTTAGAGTCCTAGAAACCGCGTTGTTAGATGTTTCATAAGTACGTCAAACCATTACAAAGATCATTGAGACACTTATAAGCACTCATGTTGCATAAAACTTCGTTTAGAGTCCTAGAAACGCGTTGTTAGATGTTTCATAAGTTCGTCAAACTTGTACAAAGCCCATTGAGACACTTATAAGCACTCATGTTGTATGAAACTTGGTTTAGAGTCCTAGAAACCGCGTTGTTAGATGTTTCATAAGTTCGTCAAACTAGTACAAAACTCATTGAGACACTTATAAGCACTCATGTTGCATGAAACTTTGTTTAGAGTCCTAGAAACGCGTTGTTAGATGTTTCATAAAGTTGCCAAACTAGTACAAAGCTCATTGAGACAATTATAAGCAATCATGTTGTATGAAACTTGGTTTAGAGACCTAGAAACGCGTTGTTAGATGTTTCATAAGTTCGTAAAACTTGTACAAAGCTCATTGAGACACTTATAAGCACTCATGTTGAATTACACTTGGTTTAGACTCCTAGAAACGCGTTGTTAGATGTTTCATAAGTTCGTCAAACTAGTAAAAAGCTCATTGAGACACTTATAAGCACTCATGTTGCATGAAACTTGGTTTAGAGTCCTAGAAACGCGTTGTTAGATGTTTCATAAGTTTGTCAAACTAGTACAAATCTCATTGAGACACTTATAAACACTCATGTTGCATGAAACTTGGTTTAGAATCTTAGAAACAACGTTGTTAGATGTTTCATAAGTTCTTCAAACTAGTACAAAGCTCATTGAGACACTTATAAGCACTCATGTTGAATGAAACTTGGTTTAGAGTCCTAGAAATGCGTTGTTAGATGTTTCATAAGTTTGTAAAACTTGTACAAAGCTCATTGAGACACTTATAAGCACTCATGTTGTATGAAACTTGGTTTAGAGTCCTAGAAACACCTTGTTAAAAGTTTCATAAGTTCGTCAAAATAGTACAAAGATAATTGACACACTTATAAGCATTCATGTTGCATGAAACTTGGTTTAGAATCCAGAAACGCGTTGGTAGACGTTTCATAAATTCATAAAACTAGTAAAAAGCTCATTGAGACACTTATAAGCACTCATGTTGCATGAAACTTCGTTAGAGTCTTAGAAACAGCGTTCTTAGATGTTTCATAAGTTCGTCAAACTAGTACAAAGCTCATTGAGACACATATAAGCACTCATGTTGCATGAAACTTGGTTTAGAGTCCTAGAAACGCGTTGTTAGATGTTTCATAAGTTCGTCAAACTAGTACAAAGCTCATTGTGACACATATAAGCACTCATATTGCATGAAACTTGGTTTAGAGTCCTAGAAACCGCGTTGTTAGATGTTTCATAAGGTCGTCAAACTTGTACAAAGCTCATTGAGACACTTATAAGTACTCATGTTGCATGAAACTTGTCTTAGAGTCCTAGAAACCGCGTTGTTAGATGTTTCATAAGTACGTCAAACCATAACAAAGATCATTGAGACACTTATAAGCACTCATGTTGCATAAAACTTCGTTTAGAGTCCTAGAAACGCGTTGTTAGATGTTTCATAAGTTCGTCAAACTTGTACAAAGCCCATTGAGACACTTATAAGCACTCATGTTGTATGAAACTTGGTTTAGAGTCCTAGAAACCGCGTTGTTAGATGTTTCATAAGTTCGTCAAACTAGTACAAAACTCATTGAGACACTTATAAGCACTCATGTTGCATGAAACTTTGTTTAGAGTCCTAGAAACGCGTTGTTAGATGTTTCATAAAGTTGCCAAACTAGTACAAAGCTCATTGAGACAATTATAAGCAATCATGTTGTATGAAACTTGGTTTAGAGACCTAGAAACGCGTTGTTAGATGTTTCATAAGTTCGTAAAACTTGTACAAAGCTCATTGAGACACTTATAAGCACTCATGTTGAATTACACTTGGTTTAGACTCCTAGAAACGCGTTGTTAGATGTTTCATAAGTTCGTCAAACTAGGAAAAAGCTCATTGAGACACTTATAAGCACTCATGTTGCATGAAACTTGGTTTAGAGTCCTAGAAACGCGTTGTTAGATGTTTCATAAGTTTGTCAAACTAGTACAAATCTCATTGAGACACTTATAAACACTCATGTTGCATGAAACTTGGTTTAGAATCTTAGAAACAACGTTGTTAGATGTTTCATAAGTTCTTCAAACTAGTACAAAGCTCATTGAGACACTTATAAGCACTCATGTTGCATGAAACTTGGTTTAGACTCTTAGAAACAGCGTTGTTAGATGTTTCATAAGTTTTTCAAACTAGTACAAATCTCATTGAGACACTTATAAGCACTCATGTTGCATGAAAATTCGTTAGAGTCTTAGAAACCGCGTTCTTAGATGTTTCATAAGTTCGTGAAACTAGTACAAAGATCATTGAGACACATATAAGCACTCATGTTGCATGAAACTTGGTTTAGAGTCCTAGAAACGCGTTGTTAGATGTTTCATAAGTTCGTCAAACTAGTACAAAGCTCATTGAGACACTTATAAGCACTCATGTTGCATGAAATTTGGTTTAGAGTCCTAGAAACGCGTAGTTGGACGTTTCATAAGTTCGTAAAACTAGTACAAAGCTCATTGAGACACTTATAAGCACTCATGTTGAATGAAACTTGGTTTAGAGTCCTAGAAATGCGTTGTTAGATGTTTCATAAGTTTGTAAAACTTGTACAAAGCTCATTGAGACACTTATAAGCACTCATGTTGTATGAAACTTGGTTTAGAGTCCTAGAAACACCTTGTTAAATGTTTCATAAGTTCGTCAAAATAGTACAAAGCTAATTGACACACTTATAAGCATTCATGTTGCATGAAACTTGGTTTAGAATCCAGAAACGCGTTGGTAGACGTTTCATAAATTCGTAAAACTAGTAAAAAGCTCATTGAGACACTTATAAGCACTCATGTTGCGTGAAACTTCGTTAGAGTCTTAGAAACAGCGTTCTTAGATGTTTAATAAGTTCGTCAAACTAGTACAAAGCTCATTGAGACACATATAAGCACTCATGTTGCATGAAACTTGGTTTAGAGTCCTAGAAACGCGTTGTTAGATGTTTCATAAGTTCGTCAAACTAGTACAAAGCTCATTGTGACACATATAAGCACTCATGTTGCATGAAACTTGGTTTAGAGTCCTAGAAACCGCGTTGTTAGATGTTTCATAAGGTCATCAAACTTGTACAAAGCTCATTGAGACACTTATAAGTACTCATGTGGCATGAAACTTGGCTTAGAGTCCTAGAAACCGCGTTGTTAGATGTTTCATAAGTACGTCAAACCATTACAAAGCTCATTGAGACACTTATAAGCACTCATGTTGCATAAAACTTCGTTTAGAGTCCTAGAAACGCGTTGTTAGATGTTTCATAAGTTCGTCAAACTTGTACAAAGCCCATTGAGACACTTATAAGCACTCATGTTGTATGAAACTTGGTTTAGAGTCCTAGAAACCGCGTTCTTAGATGTTTCATAAGTTCGTCAAACTAGTACAAAGCTCATTGAGACACTTATAAGCACTCATGTTGCATGAAACTTGGTTTAGAGTCCTAGAAACCGCGTTCTTAGATGTTTCATAAGTTCGTCAAACTAGTACAAAGCTCATTGAGACACTTATAAGCACTCATGTTGCATGAAACTTGGTTTAGAGTCCTAGAAACGCGTTGTTAGATGTTTCATAAAGTTGCCAAACTAGTACAAAGCTCATTGAGACAATTATAAGCAATCATGTTGTATGAAACTTGGTTTAGAGACCTAGAAACGCGTTGTTAGATGTTTCATAAGTTCGTAAAACTTGTACAAACCTCATTGAGACACTTATAAGCACTCATGTTGAATAACACTTGGTTTAGACTCCTAGAAACGCGTTGTTAGATGTTTCATAAGTTTGTCAAACTAGTAAAAAGCTCATTGAGACACTTATAAGCACTCATGTTGCATGAAACTTGGTTTAGAGTCCTAGAAACGCGTTGTTAGATGTTTCATTAGTTTGTCAAACTAGTACAAATCTCATTGAGACACTTATAAGCACTCATGTTGCATGAAACTTGGTTTAGAATATTAGAAACAACGTTGTTAGATGTTTCATAAGTTCTTCAAACTAGTACAAAGCTCATTGAGACACTTATAAGCACTCATGTTGCATGAAACTTGGTTTAGAATCTTAGAAACAGCGTTGTTAGATGTTTCATAAGTTTTTCAAACTAGTACAAATCTCATTGAGACACTTGTAAGCACTCATGTTTCATGAAAATTGGTTTAGAGTTCTAGAAATGCGTTGTTAGATGTTTCATAAGTACGTAAAACTTGTACAAAGCTCATTGAGACACTTATAAGTACTCATGTTGCATGAAACTTGGTTTAGAGTCCTAGAAACCGCGTTGTTAGATGTTTCATAAGTTCGTCAAACTAGTACAAAGCTCATTGACATATAAGTACTCATGTTGCATGAAACTTGGTTTAGAGTCCTAGAAACGCGTTGTTAGATGTTTCATAAGTTTGTCAAACTAGTACAAAGCTCATTGAGACACTTATAAGCACCCATGTTGCATGAAACTGTTAGTTTTTATGTGTTTAGAGAGTAGATTTGGAGTGTGTGTTCTTGTGTTCAATGAAGAACATCAAGAACATTAGCGAGAGTATAAAGAGATTTCATAAAGATAAGATTTTCATTAAGTGTATTAACCTTGAAGTTTACAAGAGAGAGAGTATATATAACAAAGAAAAACAAGTCGCCCTAAATGGCATAAAGAGAATATGCTAGAAACGTCACTATCGGTGTGGCTAGCCGCGCCTCCTTAACTCGGTCCGTGACTTGTACGGCCGAGTAGGCTACACGCGCCTTAAGTCACACATGTGACTTTTGCCAACGGCTCTTTTGCAACGGCTACTTGGTGGACTTGAGTCTTCTAGATCCTTCCTTGCTCTTCTCTTGTAACGGTAACAATGTTGAGAGGTACTTGGGCCTTTGCTCGGTCCACAAGTGTGGGCACTTACCTTAGTGGACTATGAATCCGGATAGGTGCCTTAGTCTCTTTAATACTCCCCCTCAAGCTCAACCTAGTGAAACGGTTAAGCTTGGAACCCGTATGACCTTGCCTCGTTAAAACCTTGGTAAGAAAACCACTTGGGATAAAACTTACCTAAGGGAAAAGAGTGCATGATCATACGGTTTAGGGACTTAGGCATTGAGAGCCCGGATGAGTCCAAGTCTTGGTAGAATGGACTCACAAACCTTCAAGCTTGCGGACTTGGTGAAGATGTCCGCGAGTTGATCTTGACTCTTCGTGTAGCAAGGTAGAATAGTGCCCTTGACCATTTGTTCTCTAACCTTGTGACAATCCACCTCTATGTGTTTAGTCCTCTCATGGAAGACCGAGTTTGTTGCTATGTGGATAGCCGCTTGATTATCACAATGCATGGTCATTGGTGCTTCAATCTTGAGTCCCAAATCTCCTAGCAAGTTCTTTAGCCACATGAGTTCTTGAGTCAATTTCCTCATGGCTCTATACTCGGCTTCGGCGGTTGAGCAAGATACTATCTTTTGCTTCTTGGTCTTCCATGTGACAAGGTTGCCACCAATGAAAGTGCAATAGCCGGTGGTTGACCGTCTACTATCTAGATCCCCGGCATAGTCCGCGTCACAATACCCAATAACCTCCGTGTTCTTGTTGCAACCCATCCAAATACCCAAACTTGAGGTTCCTTTGAGATAGCCCAAGATCCTCATGATCATGTTCCAATGGTGTTGCTTCGGCTTTTGCATGTATTGGGAGACTTGGTTCACGGCAAAGCATAAGTCCGGCCTAGTGATTGTCAAGTAAATGAGTTTACCAACTAGCCGTCTATAGAGCATTGGGTCTTGGTATGGTTGATCTTCCTCACTACCTTCTTGAATGGTCTTGTAGCCGTCTTCAAGAGGAGTTTTAGCCACCTTTGTACCTATCATATTGACAACACTTAAAAGATCATGGGTGTACTTCCTTTGGGAAAGAAATAGACCTTCTCTAGATCTACACACTTCAATCCCAAGGAAGTACTTAAGAGTACCTAAGTCCTTAATATCAAATTTAGACTTAAGGAAAGATTTGGTTTCTTGAATACCTTCCTTGTTGTTTCCGGAGATGATGATGTCGTCTACATACACTAGTACTACTACTATACCTTCTTGGTTTTGTAGGGTAAAGAGAGTATGCTCGGCTTGTGATCTCTTGAATCCTTTTGCCATCAATGTTGAGCTAAGCTTGTGGTACCAAGCTCTTGGTGATTGCTTGAGACCGTAGATGGCTTTCCTTAGCCGTAGGACTTTTCCGGGTGTAATTTCTAAGCCGGGTGGTGGAGTCATGTAGACTTCCTCTTCAAGCTCTCCTTGTAGAAAGGCATTCTTCACATCCATTTGAAAGAGATCCCATGATAGGTTAGTAGCAAGTGATAAGATTACCCGAACCGTATGGAGTTTTGCAACCGGGGCAAATGTGTCTAGGTAGTCCTCTCCATAGGTTTGAGTAAAGCCTCTTGCTACCAATCTTGCCTTGTGTCTTTCTATCTCTCCATTACTTAGATATTTGATGGTGAAGACATACCTTGAGCTCACGGCTTTCTTCCCTTTTGGTAGGTTGGTTTCATAGAAAGTTTCATTGTCTTCCATGGCCTTGTTCTCGGCTTCCACTGCTTTAACCCAAACGTCCTCCTTCATTGCCTCTTCATAAGTCCTTGGAATAACTTGTTGATCCATGGAGGTGGTAAAGGCTTTATGTTCCTTTGGAAAGCTTGCCAGAGAACACACGGCTTGAGTGGGATGCGCCTCGGCTTTGTTGTTAAAGTACACCCTTGTGTTGACCCAATTAGATGGATGCCTCTTGACTCTAGTGCTCCTTCTTAGAACCAGCGGCTCTTCTTCTTGGGACACACCTTGGTCATGGACTTCTTGATCATTTTGTTGTTGAGTATTAGTCTCGGTTGAGGCTTGTGGTTCTTCTTGACCATTTGACTCATTTGACTCTCCCCCGGACGTAGTTGGTTCTTGAGTACCGGCTTGCTCATTGTTCTCCCCCTCATGATCAAGGTGGGTTTCTTGAGTTGGTTCCTCACTTCTTGTTTCTTCATAGCTATCCATACCAAGATTTCTCATCAAGTTCCTAAGACTTGTGGCTCTATCCGTAACAACTTCGGGTAAGTCCTTTACACTATCCCAATTGTTCTCCTTGTAGTAGCTTTGTCCCTCTAGAAACTTGACCTCCCTTGATACTAGTACCCTTCTTGTCTCCGGTACATAACACTTGTACCCCTTTTGTGTGTTTGAGTAGCCAATGAACATTGCCTTGATGCTTTTAGCTTCAAGCTTGTTCCTTTGCTCACTAGGTACAAACACAAAGCACACACAACCGAACACTCTTAGATGATTGATAAAAGGATTAGTTTTATTCAATACCTTGAATGGAGATTCATTCTTCAAGACTTGTGTTGGTGTGCGGTTGATAAGGTAGCATGCCGTGAGAACTCCATCGGACCAAAACCTCTTTGGTATGTTCATGTGGAACATCATGGACCGTGTCACTTCCATTAGGTGCCGGTTCTTCCTTTCGGCTACACCATTTTGTTGTGGTGTGTATGGGCATGTGGTTTGATGGAGGATCCCATGCTTGGCTATGTGCTCTTTGAATGCTCTACTTGTGTATTCTCCACCATTGTCGGACCTAAAAGTCTTAATCTTGACATTATAGTGGTTAGTCACATAGTTTTGAAAGTTTTGAAAAGCTTCTAACACCCTATCTTTTGTTTGTAAAAGGGTCACCCATGTGTATTTTGAACTTTCATCTATGAATGTGACAAAGTAAGAGTGATTATCCCTAGATTTACAAGGTGATGACCACACATCCGAATGCACAAGTTCAAAAGGTTTATAAGTCATGTTTGATTTTTGAAAAACGGTTCGACAATGTTTACCTAAAATGCAAGCTTCACAAGTTTCATGATTAAACTTAACATTAGGCAAAATGGTTTTTAAAGCATTAAGATGAGGGTGACCGAGTCTAAAATGCCAAATTACATTGTTAACTTCGGATAAAACCGTTTTAAAAGCATGACAAAATAAAGCATTAGAATTTTTAAAGGAGTTTTTCTCTAGGACATAGAGATCGCCTCTTGTGATCCCCTTTCCCACAATCCTTTTACTCTCAATATCCTGAAAAATCACATCATTAGGACCGAAGATAACATTGCAATTTAAGTCACAAGCTATTTGTTTAACGGATAGAAGATTAGATGTGAAACTAGGCATATAAAAGGGCCTTAGATTCTCTATCAAATAGCTTAAGGTTCCCTAATCCTTCTATAGGTATTTTACTCCCATTTGCAATGATTACATTCCTAGAGCCGGTTCTATGTCACTAATCAAGTCTAGGTTACTAATCATGTGATGAGAAGCACCGGAATCAATGACAATAGGTTTACTAAGATCTTTACCAAGGATGTTAGCACTAAGGGAGTAAAAGGGAGTTTTACCAATACCGGAGCCTTTTAAGGCCTTGAGAAGAGCATCGAGATCGGATCTCCTCACAAAGTCATCCTTGAAAGGAACAATGGCCGAGCTTTCTTCTTCTTTGTTGCTCCGGTTTGACCCACTTGTACTCGGACTGCCCATGGTATCATCGTTGGAGAAGTGTGCCTTGGCATCCTTGAATTTGGCCGGCTTGAGATGAGGGTGAAGGCTCCAACACTTGTCCTTGGTATGTCCCTTCTTCTTGCAGTGGTCACAGAGCAAGGACCTCCTTTCTTCATAGGTCTTTGAAGATGGTTTGAACTCTACCCGTTGGCCGAGACCAACTCCTTCTTGCTATCAAAGAGGTCTATGGACCCTTGTTCCCTTTGTAATTGAGAGCACACTTCTTCAAGATTTGGTAACATGTCGAGCGTAGAAGATGCTTGATGATGTCCTTGTAGCTACCGTTGAGGGTGAGAAGCAAGCCAAAGACTTTGTCTTGCTCTCTTCGTTCGTTTAAGACTCTAGGTTCCACGGTGCTTGGTCGGAGCATCTCTAGCTCGGCCCATAGTGATCTAAACCTCCCAAAATGTTTGGTGAACTCGGTGTCTTCTTGATTAAGGTCATTGATGGCCTTCTTGACTTCATATACCCGGCTTAGATTGGAGACGTTGCCGTAGACGGTTTGAAGAGTATCCCACAATTCCTTAGCGCTTTCACAATATGAATAGGCTTCTAGGATGGAGGGTTCAAGGGATCCTTGGATGATTCCCGGGACCTTTTGGTCTAGTTGAAACCACTTTTCATCATCGTTGGTCAGCTCATTGTTAAACTCGATAGGAGCTTCTTGCCGTGTGAGAATGTGATTCCAATAACCTCGGCCACAAAGGGCTATCTTCATGGTTCTAGCCCATAGAAGATAGTTTATGCCTTTAAGAGTAACCGGGCAGAGATTCTTCTTTTGTTCTTTGTCTTCCATTGTTTTGAAATTTCTTGTTTTGAAATTTCTTGGTTTGAAATCGAAGAACCGTTACCGAGAATGGTTATCGAGAGTGCTCGGTATCGATGTCGAGAATGGTCGGTGCTGAGAGTTGTCGATGTCGAGAAATGTCGATGCCGAGAGTTGTCGATGTCGAGAAATGTCGATGCGAGAGTTGTCGATGTCGAGAGTTGTCGATGTCGAGAAAGTTGTAACCGAGAGATTTGTGGCCGCGAGTAGCCAAGAGATTTGTGCGGAAGCGAAATAGGTTCAGGAGCAAGGTTGCTCTGATACCATGTTAGTTTTTATGTGTTTAGAGAGTAGATTTGGAGTGTGTGTTCTTGTGTTCAATGAAGAACATCAAGAACATTAGCGAGAGTATAAAGAGATTTCATAAAGATAAGATTTTCATTAAGTGTATTAACCTTGAAGTTTACAAGAGAGAGAGTATATATAACAAAGAAAAACAAGTCGCCCTAAATGGCATAAAGAGAATATGCTAGAAACGTCACTATCGGTGTGGCTAGCCGCGCCTCCTTAACTCGGTCCGTGACTTGTACGGCCGAGTAGGCTACACGCGCCTTAAGTCACACATGTGACTTTTGCCAACGGCTCTTTTGCAACGGCTACTTGGTGGACTTGAGTCTTCTAGATCCTTCCTTGCTCTTCTCTTGTAACGGTAACAATGTTGAGAGGTACTTGGGCCTTTGCTCGGTCCACAAGTGTGGGCACTTACCTTAGTGGACTATGAATCCGGATAGGTGCCTTAGTCTCTTTAATAGAAACTTCATTAGAGTCTTAGAAACCGCGTTCTTAGATGTTTCATAAGTTCGTCAAACTAGTAAAAAGCTCATTGAGACACTTATAAGCACTCATGTTGTATGAAACTTGGTTTAGAGTCCTAGAAACGCGTTGTTAGATGTTTCATAAGTTCGTCAAACTAGTAAAAATCTCATTGAGACACTTATAAGTACTCATGTTGCATGAAACTTGGTTTAGAGTCCTAGAAACGCGTTGTTAGATGTTTCATAAGTTTGTCAAACTAGTACAAAGCTCATTGAGACACTTATAAGCACCCATGTTGCATGAAACTTCATTAGAGTCTTAGAAACAGCGTTCTTAGATGTTTCATAAGTTCGTCAAACTAGTAAAAAGCTCATTGAGACACTTATAAGCACTCATGTTGTATGAAACTTGGTTTAGAGTCCTAGAAACGCGTTGTTAGATGTTTCATAAGTTCGTCAAACTAGTAAAAATCTCATTGAGACACTTATAAGTACTCATGTTGCATGAAACTTGGTTTAGAGTCCTAGAAACCGCGTTGTTAGATGTTTCATAAGTTCGTCAAACTAGTACAAAGCTCATTGACATATAAGTACTCATGTTGCATGAAACTTGGTTTAGAGTCCTAGAAACGCGTTGTTAGATGTTTCATAAGTTTGTCAAACTAGTACAAAGCTCATTGAGACACTTATAAGCACCCATGTTGCATGAAACTTCATTAGAGTCTTAGAAACCGCGTTCTTAGATGTTTCATAAGTTCGTCAAACTAGTAAAAAGCTCATTGAGACACTTATAAGCACTCATGTTGTATGAAACTTGGTTTAGAGTCCTAGAAACGCGTTGTTAGATGTTTCATAAGTTCTTCAAACTAGTACAAAGCTCATTGAGACACTTATAAGCACTCATGATGCATGAAACTTGGTTTAGAGTCCTAGAAACGCGTTGTTAGATGTTTCATAAGTTCGTAAAACTTGTACAAAGCTCATTGAGACACTTATAAGTACTCATGTTGCATGAAACTTGGTTTAGAGTCCTAGAAACCGCGTTGTTAGATGTTTCAAAAGTTCGTCAAACTAGTACAAAGCTCATTGACTTATAAGTACTCATGTTGCATGAAACTTGGTTTAGAGTCCTAGAAACGCGTTGTTAGATGTTTCATAAGTTTGTCAAACTAGTACAAATCTCATTGAGACACTTATAAGCACTCATGTTGCATGAAAATTCGTTAGAGTCTTAGAAACCGCGTTCTTAGATGTTTCATAAGTTCGTCAAACTAGTACAAAGATCATTGAGACACATATAAGCACTCATGTTGCATGAAACTTGGTTTAGATTCCTAGAAACGAGTTGTTAGATGTTTCATAAGTTCGTCAAACTAGTACAAAGCTCATTGAGACACTTATAAGCAATCATGTTGCATGAAACTTGGTTTAGAGTCCTAGAAACGCGTAGTTGGACGTTTCATAAGTTCGTAAAACTAGTACAAAGCTCATTGAGACACTTATAAGCACTCATGTTGAATGAAACTTGGTTTAGAGTCCTAAAAATGCGTTGTTAGATGTTTCATAAGTTTGTAAAACTTGTACAAAGCTCATTGAGACACTTATAAGCACTCATGTTGTATGAAACTTGGTTTAGAGTCCTAGAAACACCTTGTTAAAAGTTTCATAAGTTCGTCAAAATAGTACAAAGCTAATTGACACACTTATAAGCATTCATGTTGCATGAAACTTGGTTTAGAATCCAGAAACGCGTTGGTAGACGTTTAATAAATTCGTAAAACTAGTAAAACGCTCAATGAGACACTTATAAGCACTCATGTTGCATGAAACTTCGTTAGAGTCTTAGAAACAGCGTTCTTAGATGTTTCAAAAGTTCGTCAAACTAGTACAAAGCTCATTGAGACACATATAAGCACTCATGTTGCATGACACTTGGTTTAGAGTCCTAGAAACGCGTTGTTAGATGTTTCATAAGTTCGTCAAACTAGTACAAAGCTCATTGAGACACTTATAAGCACTCATGTTGCATGCCATTTCGTTTAGAGTCTTAGAAACCGCTTTGTTAGATGTTTCATAAGTTCGTCAAACTAGTACAAAGCTCATTAAGACACTTATAAGCACTCATGTTGCATGAAACTTCGTTTAGAGTCCTAGAAACCGCGTTGTTAGATGTTTCATAAGTTCGTCAAACTAGTACAAAGCTCATTGAGACACATATAAGCACTCATGTTGCATGAAACTTGGTTTAGAGTCCTAGAAACCGCGTTGTTAGATGTTTCATAAGGTCGTCAAACTTGTACAAAGCTCATAGAGACACTTATAAGTACTCATGTTGCATGAAACTTGGCTTAGAGTCCTAGAAACCGCGTTGTTAGATGTTTCATAAGTACGTCAGACCATTACAAAGCTCATTGAGACACTTATAAGCACTCATGTTGCATAAAACTTCGTTTAGAGTCCTAGAAACGCGTTGTTAGATGTTTCATAAGTTCGTCAAACTTGTACAAAGCCCATTGAGACACTTATAAGCACTCATGTTGCATGAAACTTGGTTTAGAGTCCTAGAAACGCGTTGTTAGATGTTTCATAAGTTAGTAAAACTTGTACAAAGCTCATTGAGACACTTATAAGTACTCATGTTGCATGAAACTTGGTTTAGAGTCCTAGAAACCGCGTTGTTAGATGTTTCAAAAGTTCGTCAAACTAGTACAAAGCTCATTGAGACACTTATAAGCACTCATGTTGCATGAAACTTGGTTTAGAGTCCTAGAAACGCGTTGTTAGATGTTTCATAAGTTCGTCAAACTTGTACAAAGCTCATTGAGACACTTATAAGCACTCATGTTGCATGAAACTTGGTTTAGAGTCCTAGAAACGCGTTGTTAGATGTTTCATAAGTTTGTCAAACTTGTACAAAGCTCATTGAGACACTTATAAGCAATCATGTTGTATAAAACTTGGTTTAGAGTCCTAGAAACGCGTTGTTAGATGTTTCATAAGTTCTTCAAACTAGTAAAAAGCTCATTGAGACACTTATAAGCACTCATGTTGCATGAAACTTGGTTTAGTGTCCTAGAAACGGTTGTTAGATGTTTCATAAGTTCGTCAAACTAGTACAAATCTCATTGAGACACTTATAAGCACTCATGTTGCATGAAACTTGGTTTAGAATCTTAGAAACCTCGTTGTTAGATGTTTCATAAGTTCTTCAAACTAGTACAAAGCTCATTGAGACACTTATAAGCACTCATGTTGCATGAAACTTAGTTTAGAGTCCTAGAAACACGTTGTTAGATGTTTCATAAGTTCGTAAAAGTTGTACAAAGCTCATTGAGACACTTATAAGCACTAATGTTGCATGAAACTTGGTTTAGAGTCCTAGAAACGCGTTGTTAGATGTTTCATAAGTTTGTCAAACTAGTACAAATCTCATTGAGACACTTATAAGCACTCATGTTGCATGAAACTTGGTTTAGAATCTTAGAAACCGCGTTGTTAGATGTTTCATAAATTCTTCAAACTAGTACAAAGCTCATTGAGACACTTATAAGCACTCATGTTGTATGAAACTTGGTTTAGAGTCATAGAAACCGCGTTGTTAGATGTTTCATAAGTTCGTCAAACATAACAAAGCTCATTGAGACACTTATAAGCACTCATGTTGCATGAAACTTGGTTTAGAGTCCTAGAAACGCGTTGTTAGATGTTTCATAAGTTCGTCAAACTTGTATAAAGCTCATTGAGACACTTATAAGCACTCATGTTGCATGAAACTTGGTTTAGAGTCCTAGAAACGCGTTGTTAGATGTTTCATAAAGTTGCCAAACTAGTACAAAGCTCATTGAGACAATTATAAGCAATCATGTTGTATGAAACTTGGTTTAGAGACTTAGAAACGCGTTGTTAGATGTTTCATAAGTTCGTAAAACTTGTACAAAGCTCATTGAGACACTTATAAGCACTCATGTTGAATTACACTTGGTTTAGACTCCTAGAAACGCGTTGTTAGATGTTTCATAAGTTCGTCAAACTAGTAAAAAGCTCATTGAGACACTTATAAGCACTCATGTTGCATGAAACTTGGTTTAGAGTCCTAGAAACGCGTTGTTAGATGTTTCATAAGTTTGTCAAACTAGTACAAATCTCATTGCGACACTTATAAGCACTCATGTTGCATGAAACTTGGTTTAGAATCTTAGAAACAACGTTGTTAGATGTTTCATAAGTTCTTCAAACTAGTACAAAGCTCATTGAGACACTTATAATCACTCATGTTGCATGAAACTTGGTTTAGAATCTTAGAAACAGCGTTGTTAGATGTTTCATAAGTTTGTCAAACTAGTACAAATCTCATTGAGACACTTATAAGCACTCATGTTGCATGAAACTTGGTTTAGAGTTCTAGAAATGCGTTGTTAGATGTTTCATAAGTACGTAAAACTTGTACAAAGCTCATTGAAACACTTATAAGTACTCATGCTTGCATGAAACTTGGTTTAGAGTCCTAGAAACCGCGTTGTTAGATGTTTCATAAGTTCGTCAAACTAGTACAAAGCTCATTGACTTATAAGTACTCATGTTGCATGAATCTTGGTTTAGAGTCCTAGAAACGCGTTGTTAGATGTTTCATAAGTTTGTCAAACTAGTACAAAGCTCATTGAGACACTTATAAGCACTCATGTTGCATGAAACTTCATTAGAGTCTTAGAAACCGCGTTCTTAGATGTTTCATAAGTTCGTCAAACTAGTACAAAGTTCATTGAGACACTTATAAGCACTCATGTTGAATTAAACTTGGTTTAGAGTCCTAGAAACGCGTTGTTAGATGTTTCATAAGTTCGTCAAACTAGTAAAAATCTCATTGAGACACTTATAAGCACTCATGTTGCATGAAACTTGGTTTAGAATCTTAGAAACCGCGTTGTTAGATGTTTCATAAGTTCTTCAAACTAGTACAAAGCTCATTGAGACACTTATAAGCACTCATGTTGCATGAAACTTGGTTTAGAGTCCTAGAAACGCGTTGTTAGATGTTTCATAAGTTCGTCAAACTTGTACAAAGCTCATTGAGACACTTATAAGCACTCATGTTGCATGAAACTTGGTTTAGAGTCCTAGAAACGCGTTGTTAGATGTTTCATAAGTTTGTCAAACTTGTACAAAGCTCATTGAGACACTTATAAGCAATCATGTTGTATAAAACTTGGTTTAGAGTCCTAGAAACGCGTTGTTAGATGTTTCATAAGTTCTTCAAACTAGTACAAAGCTCATTGAGACACTTATAAGCAATCATGTTGTATAAAACTTGGTTTAGAGTCCTAGAAACCGGTTGTTAGATGTTTCATAAGTTCGTCAAACTAGTACAAATCTCATTGAGACACTTATAAGCACTCATGTTGCATGAAACATGGTTTAGAATCTTAGAAACCTCGTTGTTAGATGTTTCATAAGTTCTTCAAACTAGTACAAAGCTCATTGAGACACTTATAAGCACTCATGTTGCATGAAACTTAGTTTAGAGTCCTAGAAACATGTTGTTAGATGTTTCATAAGTTCGTAAAACTTGTACAAAGCTCATTGAGACACTTATAAGCACTAATGTTGCATGAAACTTGGTTTAGAGTCCTAGAAACGCGTTGTTAGATGTTTCATAAGTTTGTCAAACTAGTACAAATCTCATTGAGACACTTATAAGCACTCATGTTGCATGAAACTTGGTTTAGAATCTTAGAAACAGCGTTGTTAGATGTTTCATAAGTTCTTCAAACTAGTACAAAGCTCATTGAGACACTTATAAGCACTCATGTTGCATGAAACTTGGTTTAGAGTTCTAGAAATGCGTTGTTAGATGTTTCATAAGTTCGTAAAACTTGTACAAAGCTCATTGAGACACTTATAAGTACTCATGTTGCATGAAGCTTGGTTTAGAGTCCTAGAAATGCGTTGTTAGATGTTTCATAAGTTTGTCAAACTAGTACAAAGCTCATTGAGACACTTATAAGCACTCATGTTGCATGAAACTTCGTTA
Organism: Cochlearia excelsa; assembly: GCA_963556525.1. Lineage (NCBI taxonomy): Eukaryota > Viridiplantae > Streptophyta > Magnoliopsida > Brassicales > Brassicaceae > Cochlearia > Cochlearia excelsa. The sequence goes on along the minus strand of OY748327.1, from coordinate 26,497,182 downwards.
GAGTCTTAGAAACCGCGTTCTTAGATGTTTCATAAGTTCGTCAAACTAGTACAAAGCTCATTGAGACACATATAAACACTCATGTTGCATTAAACCTTGTTTAGAGTCCTAGAAACGCCTTGTTAGATGTTTCATAAGTTCGTCAAACTAGTACAAAGCTCATTGAGACACTTATAAGCACTCATATTGTATGAATCTTGGTTTAGAGTCCTAGAAACGCGTTGTTGGACGTTTTGTAAGTTCGTAAAACTAGTACAAAGCTCATTGAGACACTTATAAGCACTCATGTTGAATGAAACTTGTTTTAGAGTCCTAGAAATGCGTTGTTAGATGTTTCATAAGTTCGTAAAACTTGTACAAAACTCATTGAGACACTTATAAGCACTCATGTTGTATGAAACTTGGTTTAGAGTCCTAGAAACGCCTTGTTAAAAGTTTCATGAGTTCGTCAAAATAGTACAAAGCTAATTGAGACACTTATAAGCATTCATGTTGCATGAAACTTGGTTTAGAATCTTAGAAACGCGTTGGTAGACGTTTCATAAATTCGTCAAACTTGTACAAAGCTCATTGAGACACTTATAAGTACTCATGTTGCATGAAACTTGGCTTAGAGTCCTAGAAACCGCGTTGTTAGATGTTTCATAAGTTCGTCAAACTAGTACAAAGCTCATTGAGACACATATAAGCACTTATGTTGCATGAAACTTGGTTTAGAGTCCTAGAAAGCGCGTTGTTAGCTGTTTCATATGTTCGTCAAACTTGTACAAAGCTCATTAGGACACTTATAAGAACTCATGTTGTATGAAACTTGGTTTAGAGTCCTAGAAACGCGTTGTTAGACGTTTCATAAGTTCGTCAAACTAGTACAAAGCTCATTGGGACACTTATAAGCACTCATGTTGCATGAAACTTGGTTTAGAGTCCTAGAAACGCGTTGTTAGATGTTTCATAAGCTTGTCAAAGTTGTACAAAGCTCATTGAGTGATACGATCCCACCAGGCGGATCTCTCCTCCGGATAAGGCTAAGCAAGAACGACGGGGGATGAGTAGTGTGGGTGGAGGTGGATGCGGATTACGAGTCAAAAACGGAGCAGCGGATGGGTGGGGAGGAACGTGAGGATGGAGTATGAACGACTCAAGCAAGGGATGATATCTCGCTTGATGGATAGAAGAAGCTCTTGTAAGCGTGAAGCTTGGAAGAGATTCGTGCCCGTTCGCCGAGCAAGGAGGAGTCGCAACAAAGAAGGTTTTTGTAAAAGTTTTGACTGCCTAACACATTGTGCGGCGCAACCCCTTTTATAGGGAAAACACAAGTTGCTTCTCCTCGTTAGGGTTGCGCAAAGACAAAAAGGAAATTGCAAAAAGGAAATCGCGTACAAAGATAAAAAGGAAATTGCAAACGGATAAAACGACGAGTAGTGTTAAGCGCCTCGTCTCTTACGCTCTTCAAACTATGATCACTAAGGGACGACGTGGTGTTCTTCTTGGCCTCGTTAAAACCCGGTGGGAAAAAGAGTGCCAAGCGAGACACCTAGTCCGCTTAGCTTTCATAGCTTGGTCTTGATCGGATTGTCGTCTTGAAAACGTTGAAGTAGCTCTTGGCTGCTTCATCCTCCTCCATCATCGTGGTTTGAATGTTTTTGGCTAACTCCCTAGCTTTGGATCGCGTAATTGCTCCTTTTGATTCCTCGGTCCGCGATGGTCGGGCGCCGGTATGGTCGATGTCGAGGTGGTCGATGTCGATGTCGATGTGGTCGATGCCGATGTCGATGTGGTCGATGCCGATGTCGATGTGGTCGATGCCGTTGTGTTCGGTGTCGACGCGATCGATGCCGATGTCGAAGCCGTCGTGGTCGATGCCGATGTCCGTTCCCGGCTTCGGCTCTATGATCACATCATCCCCTCCCTCTTGAAAAGGATTTGTCCTCAAATCCGAATCGCAACATACGGAGACAAATCAGAAACATTAAACGAGTCCGAAATGGAATACTTACCTCGGAGATCAATTTTATAGGCATTGTCGTTGATTCGTTTAGCGACTTGGAATGGACCGTCTATCCTTGGCATGAGCTTAGACTTCCTCTCGGCTGGGAACCGCTCCTTCCTCGGTGTACCCAAACGAGATCGCCTTCTTCAAAAACCACCTTTCTTCGGCCCTTGTTGGCTTGCTCGACGTCTTTGCTTTGTCTTCTTCTCTATGTTCTCTCTAGCCTTCTCGTGTAGCTTCTTAACCTGCTCGGCTTTCCTCTTGCCATCTAGGCTGGATACCTCACTCAAAGGTAATGCAATTAAATCTAAAGGAGACATCGGATTGAATCCGTAAACTAATTCAAAAGGAGAAAAGGAAGTAGTAGAATGCTTAGCGTGGTTATAAGCGAACTCTACGTGGGGTAGACATTCCTCCCAAGACTTGATGTTGCTTTTCACCAAGGTTCTAAGTAACGTTGATAACGAACGGTTCACCACTTCGGTTTGCCCATCGGTTTGAGGGTGGCAGGTGGTGGAGAAGGACAACTTGGTCCCTAGCTTTGCCCACAAGGTTCGCCAAAAATGGCTTAAAAACTTGGTGTCCCGATCCGAAACAATAACGCTAGGCATCCCATGTAGTCTCACCACTTCTCCGAAGAATAGATTGGCTACCTTGACGGCATCATCGGTCTTGTGACAAGCTATGAAGTGTGCCATCTTGCTAAACCTGTCAACCACTACGAAGATAGAATCTCTACCATTCCCGGTTCGAGGTAAGCCGACAACAAAATCCATCGAAATATCTGTCCAAGGGTGAGAGGGAATGGGTAAGGGAGTGTACAAACCGTGAGGTTGCACCTTACTCTTGGCATGCTTACATGTCGCACATCTCGAACATACTTTCTCTACATCTTTCTTCATGTTCGGCCAATAGAAATAGGCTTGGAGGCTGGCAAGTGTTTTCATAACGCCGAAGTGTCCGGCCGTCCTCCTCCGTGAGCTTCTCGGACAAGCAGCTCTCTCACCGATCCGCTGGGTATGCACAACCGATGGTGGAAAAACAAGTAGCCGTCCTGTCTATAATAACTCTCAAAGGCAAATTTAGCACATCTCAAGTAATATGTTCCAAAATCAGCATCGAACCATATAAATCTTTGAGCAATTCAAAACCTATGAGTTTGGATCTTAATTCGGCTATTATAGAATACCTCCGGGACAATGCGTCGGCAACGACATTGTCCTTACCTTTCTTGTACTTGATGACGTAGGGAAATGTCTCAATGAATTCTATCCAGCGGCCATGCCTCTTGTTCAACTTTTGTTGTCCCTTTAAGTGTTTGAGAGACTCATGGTCCGTGTGGATAACGAACTCCTTGGGCCATAGGTAATGTTGCCACGTCGTAAAGCCCTCACCAACGCATACAACTCTTTATCATAGGTGGGGTAGTTCAATGTGGCTCCTCCTAACTTCTCGCTAAAGTAAGCAATGGGCTTGTTATCCCGCATAAGAACCGCACCGATGCCTACACCGAAGCGTCGCACTCAATCTCAAAAGTTTTTAAAAAGTTAGGAAGCATAAGTAAGGGAGAGTTGATAAGCTTCTCTTTGAGGCACTGAAAGGCCTGGTCTTGTGCTTCTCCCCACTTGAAGAAGCCAACGTCCTTCTTAATGACTTCGGTTAAAGGGGCCGCAATGGTACTAAAGTCTTTGACGAAGCGCCTATAGAAGCCGGCTAGTCCATGGAAGCTCCGGACTTCTCCTACGGTGGTAGGTGTGGGCCATTCTTTGATTGCCTTGACCTTCCCTTCATCGACCCTAACTCCTTCTGTACTCACAACAAAACCTAGGAAAACAATTTCTTTAGTGCAAAAAGTACACTTATCAATGTTAGCAAAAAGGTTCTCCTTCCTTAGGACGTCAAGTACGGCTCGGACGTGGGCAATGTGCTCGTCTAGGCTCCGGCTGAAGATTAAGATATCATCGAAATACACCACCACCAAGACACCTATAAAAGACCTCAAAACATGGTTCATTAGCCTCATAAAAAAGTGCTAGGCGCATTAGTAAGGCCGAAGGGCATAACAAGCCACTCATATAGTCCTTGTTTGGTTTTGAATGCCGTTTTCCACTCGTCACCCTCCTTCATCCTAATCGATGGTAACCACTCTTAAGATCAATCTTAGAGAACACGTTAGAACCACACAATTCGTCTAACATATCATCTAATCTAGGAATAGGGTGGCGATACTTCACCGTGATGTTGTTGATGGCTCGGCAGTCAACACACATGCGCCATGATCCGTCCTTCTTGGGCACAAGCAGCACGGGCACCGCACACGGACTCATGCTCTCTCGGATATGGCCTTTGCTCATTAGTTCCTCAACTTGTTTCTGTAGTTCCTTGGTCTCCACCGGATTAGTCCTATAGGCGGGTCGGTTTGGAAGCGCCGAGCCAGGGACTAGGTCAATTTGGTGCTCAATGCCTCGGATCGGTGGCAAGCCAGGTGGTATCTCTGAGGAAAAACGTCACTATAGTCCTGCAACAGCTGGGCAAAATCACTAGGAAGATCCTGTGGAGGGTTAGTGCTAACAAGGCTCTCCTTATATATAAACAACAAGATAGACGTATTTAAAGTGAGGATCCGAGAAACTTCTCTTTGGTTGATGTAAAGGTTGGCGGTTGGCGTGGGTGCATGCTCTTTCTCCTCCTTGAGCTTGAGATAGAGCTGATCTTGATACACTTCACTTGGCGTGAGGGGAGCAAGGATGATTTTCCGGCCCTTGAACTCAAAGGAGTGCTTGTTGGTGTAACCGTCATGGAATACTCTACGGTCGGATTGCCACGGTCTACCCAACAAGTATGTGGCTGGAGCACATGGGTATCACATCGCAAAGAACCTCATCCTCATACTTGCCAATGGAAAAGGATAATCGGACTTGGCGAGTTACCGTTAAGGCACCACTTTCATTCAACCATTGCAGCTTGTATGGGCGCGGATGGGACAAGGTTTCTATGCTCAATTTCTGAACCATGGTTTCGCTAGCTGCATTAGTACAACTTCCACCGTCTATGATGAGACTACACACCTTGCCCTTCACAATGCACCGGGTGTGAAATAGGTGGTCTCTGTTGGAATTTAAGAGAGTATAGAAGAGATTGTAGAGAATAAGTGTTTGGGAGATTAGGAGAATGAGAGATTAGGAGCAAAGCTATTAGCTTGGTCCTTGAGAGATTAGTGTGTAGTATGTGTGTGTGGGAGATTTCGGTTCTAGATAGAATAAGAACAAGAACAAGAGAGAGTATTATTTTGTATTGGAGAAGAGAGCTTGAAGCTCCTTAGAGATTACAATGTCGACCACAAGGTATTTATAGAGGATAACAATGGCTTGTAGCCTATTAGGTATAAGGGAGAGAGAGAGAAAGCCTTGGGTCTTGACTTAATTTGAATTCAAACCAAGGCTTGGGTGGCGTGTAGGAGACAAGGCTGTGACTAGTCACTATCCAAGACCACATTTGGTTTTGTGTAAAGCCTTCCAATTCTGCACTGTCGCTATCCGTCTCGGTCTTGCTTCCGGTTTGTGCCTATAGTCTTGTAATGACTATATCTCTCAATGGTTAGCTCCTTTCAACATGATTCCTTCTTCAAACCTTCTTGTCTTGATCTCCTCTTTGTAACCGTTACCATATTAAGGGTAACCGTGTTGCTTCCTTATACTCTTAACTCATAACCCTTCTTGTCTTAGCCTTGTTGCACAAGCCTCTTTGGTATTTCGACCTAATGCCCTTTTTGGGTTAACCATTAGTCTCAATACTCCCCCTCAAGCTTAGCATTGTGGAACGCTAAGATTGGACATTGACCAACAAACCTCATTAAAACCTTGGTGAGTAAACCACATGGGAAAAACCTCACCGAAGGAAAAAGAGTGTAAGTTAGTTCAATGAGGGGTCTTGATCATCTAGGCCATAAGTCTTCTTGACTTGGCCGGAACTCCCCAAAGATAGAACCGGTCTTGATCTTGCCTTTGCCGTGTTCTTCTTTGTGGTTTCTTGGATACTCAGCACTTCTCTTGTCTTGGTGGTGAGTTCTTTGATTCTTGATTTGGTCTTCACGGTTTGTTCTTCACAGACTTTGATGTGAGACTTTGAGCCGAACATGAACATGATGACTCCCTTTCCTTCTCTTTGCTTCTTCTTTGAACTTCCTTCTTATCTTTGGTCTCTTACTCCTTTGAACCTTCAAAGATTCAAGTGAATTTAGACTTTAGATTAAGCATGATTATTCGAATTAGTTCTAGTTTTATGATTCTAAATAAGAAGCTAAGAGAGGGATTAGGGACATCCTTTAGTTCGTAGTGGAATGACTTGTCCTTGTAGCCGCATCTAGGTTTTGAGCTTTGGCTTCTTCTTGAAGTCTTTGCTTTCTTCTTTGTGCGGTTGGAACAAGGATTTGTCGGAGTATTTTGGCTTATCTATTGATAGATGCATAAGCGAGAAACAAGATTAGGCCTTGCAATTGGTAGTTGCTTTGGCCGATAGTGAGTAGAGCCGATTGGTCATGTTGATTCATCGGTCTCTTTCTAGGACATGAATGGCTCGGTTTAGTCTTTGCCATGTACTTGGCCGAGCCTAGTGTTGATGATGATGAAGGTCTTGCTTCTTGTAGAGGCTTGACCGAACGATGATGATAAGATGGTTTGGCCTTCTCCTTTGTAAGGATTTGGCCGAGAGTGAATTGGTTTGGCGTCTTGGGAGATGCTTTAACCGGAGAATGGTGACCTTGTCTTTGCTACGGACTTTGGTCAAGTGATGGTCTTTGTCTTTGCTAGGGACTTGACCGAATATTAGGTGGATTGACTCGGCTTTGTCTTGTGAATACTTGGCCGAGATGTAACAATGATTGGTGACCTTGCCTTTGCTAGGGACTTTGGTCAAGAGATGGTCTTTGTCTTTGCCAAGGACTTGACCGGTTGATGATGGTCTTTGTCTTGTTAAGGACTTGACCGAAGATTAATGGGTTGCCTCGGCTTTGTCTTGTGAATACTTGGCCGAGATGTAACTTGATGGCTTTAGCTCTTTGCTAGATGCTTTTGGCCACAATGATGATAGTGATTGGCTTCCATTTGATCATGATGAGATGTGTGTTCTAACACTTCTTCTCCCCCATCTTTTAATCATGGAAGTAAATGAGTGACTCTCCTCCTTTCATTTCGGCTTTGTTCTTCACAAGCTTCTTTGAGAAAGAGGTTTCTCATCTTTTCCTTTTGGACACCATTCATGGTTCTTTCATTCTTCTCTTTACTTCTTTTCTCTTTAGCACTTCTTTGTCATCTCTTTATGCTTAGGGTCTTTCATGATGATCTCTTTTAGTCTTTAGAAATGATGATCCTACATCATACCAAAGACAAAATTTATTTAGTTTCATGACTAACCGGCACAAGATAATAACTCTTAACATTTCACAAACTATTGATCAACCATTCACAAGTACAAGCAAGAATACATGGGAGGATTTAAGACATTAGTTCAATATGTTCCCTAAGCCTTTTTAATAAATCCGAGAGTATTATGCATCTTGACAAGTTCTAGTTTTAGTCTTATAGTTTTGAAATTGACAATCCACTTTAACTAATGATCTAAGGCATATATATTTATAATGAAGCAAAAGGATTACTTAAATTAGTATCTAACAATATAAGTAAAGAGAGTAAAGAGTTTTAGAAATGGCCCTTTTTATAGTTCCTTGGATAGATGGTCGTAAGGAGAAGTCATTGTACTCTTTAGAGCATCTTAACCGATTAGTCTATCATAGAGTTTATGGCTTCCCTTATAAGGATTCTCCATTGTTTATTACCTACACATAAGTAAGGATTAGCCACAAGAGAGTTTTGAATATGGCTCCTTGCCATTTAGACTTTAAAGGGACCATGGTCTTAAGAGCACAAAGGCGGACCATGATCTTAGAAACACACAAACAAGATTCATTGTAACTTGAATGCTTTCATAGCTAGTTACTCATCTTGTATCATAAACTTAGATGCCTATAGGCGGTTTATGACATAAAACATAGATCATCATTCCAATTTTATCTTATGTAGATGTTAAAGTAATGAATCATTTCCCCATAAGTCCAAAATTGGATTCATCATGACCTTTAAAGTATCACCTTTTAAGTAGTCATGGATCTCTTTTAAACTTATGTTAGCCGAGGTTTTGAAGGATTCATCAAGCTCTTGGTGTTCATAACACTTAATAAGCTCGGTTCACTTCCCAAGTCTCAAATCACTTCACTAAACAAAGACTAGTGATTTAAGACTTTAGCAAGAGACAAGACTTGGATATTATAGTGGGGTATGAAGAGGATAAAGAGTATAGAGTTTACAACCGATTCCTTAATGATCTAAAGATCTTTAGGACTCAAGATTAACTACTAATCTATTTATCTCCCTCTTGTGTTTCCACTTACACAACCGCCACTACTCATCTTCATCGTCTTGGAGATTTAAATTCGGACCAAATGAGCATATGTTCTTTAAAACTTTTGAAAAACATCATATGCTCAAAACATGCTTTTAAACCGAAACTTTGTGGTATGGGATTCATCAAATGCTCTTTTAGAAGCCATGATTCTCATCCATTAGTCTTGGGTTAGACAATGACCTTAAAGAACAATACAACCAAAACTATCATGTAGCTAGATCTTGTTGATTTATGCTAACAATGATTGTATTTTGATTGTCTTGTTCTTACCAAGGAAATTGGATTCAACATGTCCTTTACTCACTAAGAGTTAAGCGGATCATGGTTCACTTTCCAAAGGTCTTGTTTAAAGCATAAAACAAAAGGAAAGAGTTTTGGATTCAACAAGTTGTTTTTGCCTTATAAGAAAAACACCAAGGTTCACTTACCCTTTTAGCTCTCAAGATTCAAGCTTTGAGCTTTGATATCTTGGTCCTTGCCTAATGCCAAAGTTAAATGATACTTGGATTCATCAAGGTTCCTTTATACTCACAAGAGTGAGGAATCCATGGTTCTCTATCTTTAACTTTCAGCCATCCATAGACTTTTAAAGATACAACATAATCATAACCTTGTTTTTAAACATGTAGCTAGATCTTAAAGATCCAATCTTTCCATGAACCGATTATGATTAATGTGTTCTTAGAAAGGTTTTACCAAGATCTATGAATCTATACTATATGATAAAGAAGGGAGTTTGGATTCAACATGTTATTGTTCTCAAAAGAGACAATACACAAGGATCTCTTACTCTTTTAGCTCACAAGTTCCAAGCTTTGATGCTTTGGATACTTGTTCATAGCCTAAGTGCCTAAGTTAGAAGATTCTTGGATTCATCAAGGTTCCTTAAACTCATATAAGTAAGAAATCCATGGTTCTCAATCTCTAACTTTCGGCCTAGACAAAGATCTTAAAGAACAACACAACCAAAAACATCATGTAGCTAGATTTTAATCTATGCTCACCATGATTCGGTTTTGATTGGATTGTTCTTGAAAGGAACTTGGATTCAACATGTCTCTTCACTCATTTAAGAGAGAAAGAGGTCATGGTTCTCTTCCTAAGAGGAGCATTGATTCACCAAGACCTTAAGTGTTTTACCACATGGATCTTGGTCATTCTTTTCCTCCTCTAGATCTTTGTGTTTATAAGAAGAAATAAGAGGGTGCGGAATTAAAACTAAAGGAGAGGAGCATATGCTCGATACCATGTTGGAATTTAAGAGAGTATAGAAGAGATTGTAGAGAATAAGTGTTTGGGAGATTAGGAGAATGAGAGATTAGGAGCAAAGCTATTAGCTTGGTCCTTGAGAGATTAGTGTGTAGTATGTGTGTGTGGGAGATTTCGGTTCTAGATAGAATAAGAACAAGAACAAGAGAGAGTATTATTTTGTATTGGAGAAGAGAGCTTGAAGCTCCTTAGAGATTACAATGTCGACCACAAGGTATTTATAGAGGATAACAATGGCTTGTAGCCTATTAGGTATAAGGGAGAGAGAGAGAGAAAGCCTTGGGTCTTGACTTAATTTGAATTCAAACCAAGGCTTGGGTGGCGTGTAGGAGACAAGGCTGTGACTAGTCACTATCCAAGACCACATTTGGTTTTGTGTAAAGCCTTCCAATTCTGCACTGTCGCTATCCGTCTCGGTCTTGCTTCCGGTTTGTGCCTATAGTCTTGTAATGACTATATCTCTCAATGGTTAGCTCCTTTCAACATGATTCCTTCTTCAAACCTTCTTGTCTTGATCTCCTCTTTGTAACCGTTACCATATTAAGGGTAACCGTGTTGCTTCCTTATACTCTTAACTCATAACCCTTCTTGTCTTAGCCTTGTTGCACAAGCCTCTTTGGTATTTCGACCTAATGCCCTTTTTGGGTTAACCATTAGTCTCAATAGTCTCTTTGTACTAGTTCCTCCGGTTGGTTCTGTACGCTCAAGGTTCTCCGTGCAACCAGCATCTCCCCAATGGCAGCTACTTCCTCTTCCTCTTCTTCAGGGTCAGAATCGGACTCTTGGGGCACTACTTCTCCATTGTCCAGAATCATGAATACCTTCTTATTGGGACAATCCCTTGAGTAGTGGCCCATACCTTGGCACCTAAAACACCTAACGTTGCTGGAGGAGGCGTTGCTTCGCTCTTAGGATCATACTTGACCTCTTCCTTAACCGTGGTGGTAGGCTTGATGTCCTTAGAGAAAGGTGGCCGAGAAAGTGTAAAGTCCTTGGGTTTGCTTGGCGTGGAGGGGAAGCTAGGTTTAGCGTATCTTCTCTTGTTCGGGTCTCCACTAGTTCGGCCTTGTGCACAAGTTCCTCAAGGTCAACATAGGTCCGGAGCTCCACTTTGTCCCGAATGTCTCTCGGCCGAGTCCACCGATGAACCGTGCCATGGTCACTTCCTCATCTTCCTCTAGACCGGCTCGGATAAGGAGAGTTTCCATCTCTTGAAAGTAGTCTCGGACCGTGGTGGACCCTTGGGTGAGTTTTCTCGCTTGTTTAGTACTTCCTGTGGTAATGACTCGGCACAAACCTTTTTCTCATGTGGGTAGTAAGTTGGTGCCATGTGGTGATGGGTAGCTCATTATGGCGGTTCCGGGTAGTGCGAGCTGATCCCACCACAGAGTGCATACTCACCGAATTCGGAGACCGCTATCTTTACCTTGTTGGAGGCGTAGGTATCGTGGCACAAGAAGCCGGACTCCATCTTCCGTTCCCAGTCAAGGTAGGCCTCCGGTCATTCTTGCCGAGGAAGGCGGGGAACTTGGCCTTGATATGCTTCAGCTTGTTGGTTCTCCGAGTCTCTTGGGTCGTCTTTGTCTCGTCTCTCACGCCTCCGGCTTCGCCTACTACGGTCCGAGACGTTGACGCCATAATACTCATCGCTAGAGCCGATGTAGACGCGTTGCCCGGCTATGGTTTGGGTAGGTCGGCGTGAGGCGGTGTGTGTCCTATGCCCGGGAGCTCGTCCTCGGTTCGCTCGGCTCGCCGTGTTCCCGTTGCCGTGGTACCCTCTCGCTCTTTGGCCGCGTTGGTTGGACGGAGGTTGCGGATTGCCCGGAGTCTAGATGTACCGGCAACGCCTTTGCCTTTGCAAATCCGCATGGCATCGGAGGGAGTTGGCGTTGACCCACCCTCGAATCCGAGGTTGCCCCGATGGCCTCCCTAGCTTGTTTCTCACGTTCCAAGGTGAGCCGTTGAGAAATTTGTTGGGGAAGTAGTTGGGTCATGGCCTCGGTTACTTGGGCCGCTATAAGTTTCTTGAGGTCATCGAGCGCCTCCGTGATAGGGCCATGGTACCGTTACACGTACAAGTAACTAGCAAGTAAGTAGTTCACAAAATAGCCAACAAATAGAACTCTACGCCGCACACACACAAGGATACACGCGTGATAAACAAGAAAGGAAAACAAGGACACGGCTTGAAAAAAAAAAAGGAAATCGTTATGTTTTAAGTAAAACGAGCGTTTTAGCAAAAAGGAAATCGCAATAACACGTTTTGAAAGATGCGATTAGGTTTTCAAAGATCTAAACCTATTACTACCGCCGCAAGTTGACAAACATCAAGAACACAAAGATCAACACATAACTTGTTTATACTAGCAACAATCCTATGCCAAACAACGACGGGTTCAAACAAACAAAGTTCGAGATTGTGATACTTTTAAAAGACAAAAGGGAAAGAACGACTCAGCCTTTTGGTACAGAGGCGGCTCTGATACCAGATGATACGATCCCACCAGGCGGATCTCTCCTCCGGATAAGGCTAAGCAAGAACGACGGGGGATGAGTAGTGTGGGTGGAGGTGGATGCGGATTACGAGTCAAAAACGGAGCAGCGGATGGGTGGGGAGGAACGTGAGGATGGAGTATGAACGACTCAAGCAAGGGATGATATCTCGCTTGATGGATAGAAGAAGCTCTTGTAAGCGTGAAGCTTGGAAGAGATTCGTGCCCGTTCGCCGAGCAAGGAGGAGTCGCAACAAAGAAGGTTTTTGTAAAAGTTTTGACCGCCTAACACATTGTGCGGCGCAACCCCTTTTATAGGGAAAACACAAGTTGCTTCTCCTCGTTAGGGTTGCGCAAAGACAAAAAGGAAATTGCAAAAAGGAAATCCGCAAAAAGGAAATCGCGTACAAAGATAAAAAGGAAATTGCAAACGGATAAAACGACGAGTAGTGTTAAGCGCCTCGTCTCTTACGCTCTTCAAACTATGATCACTAAGGGACGACGTGGTGTTCTTCTTGGCCTCGTTAAAACCCGGTGGGGAAAAAGAGTGCCAAGCGAGACACCTAGTCCGCTTAGCTTTCATAGCTTGGTCTTGATCGGATTGTCGTGCCGAAAACGTTGAAGTAGCTCTTGGTCGCTTCATCCTCCTCCATCATCGTGGTTTGAATGTTTTTGGCTAACTCCCTAGCTTTGGATCGCGTAATTGCTCCTTTTGATTCCTCGGTCCGCGATGGTCGGGCGCCGGTATGGTCGATGTCGAGGTGGTCGATGCCGATGTCGATGTGGTCGATGCCGATGTCGATGTGGTCGATGCCGATGTCGATGTGGTCGATGCCGTTGTGTTCGGTGTCGACGCGATCGATGCCGATGTCGAAGCCGTCGTGGTCGATGCCGATGTCCGTTCCCGGCTTCGGCTCTATGATCACATCATTGAGACACTTATAAGCAATCATGTTGTATAAAACTTGGTTTAGAGTCCTAGAAACGCGTTGGTAGATGTTTCATAAGTTCGTAAAACTTGTACAAAGCTCATGAGACACTTATAAGCACTCATGTTGAATTAAACTTGGTTTAGAGTCCTAGAAACGCGTTGTTAGATGTTTCATAAGTTCTTCAAATTAGTAAAAAGCTCATTGAGACACTTATAAGCACTCATGTTGCATGAAACTTGGTTTAGTGTCCTAGAAACGGTTGTTAGATGTTTCATAATTTCGTCAAACTAGTACAAATCTCATTGAGACACTTATAAGCACTCATGTTGCATTAAACTTGGTTTAGAATCTTAGAAACCTCGTTGTTAGATGTTTCATAAGTTCTTCAAACTAGTACAAAGTTCATTGAGACACTTATAAGCACTCATGTTGCATGAAACTTAGTTTAGATTCCTAGAAACACGTTGTTAGATGTTTCATAAGTTCGTAAAACTTGTACAAAGCTCATTGAGACACTTATAAGCACTCATGTTGCATTAAACTTGGTTTAGAATCTTAGAAACCGCGTTGTTAGATGTTTCATAAGTTCTTCAAACTAGTACAAAGCTCATTGAGACACTTATAAGCACTCATGTTGCATGAAACTTGGTTTAGAGTCCTAGAAACGCGTTGTTAGATGTTTCATAAGTTCGTCAAACTTGTACAAAGCTCATTGAGACACTTATAAGCACTCATGTTGCATGAAACTTGGTTTAGAGTCCTAGAAACGCGTTGTTAGATGTTTCATAAGTTTGTCAAACTTGTACAAAGCTCATTGAGACACTTACAAGCAATCATGTTGTATAAAACTTAGTTTAGAGTCCTAGAAACTCGTTGTTAGATGTTTCATAAGTTCTTCAAACTAGTACAAAGCTCATTGAGACACTTATAAGCAATCATGTTGTATAAAACTTGGTTTAGAGTCCTAGAAACCGGTTGTTAGATGTTTCATAAGTTCGTCAAACTAGTACAAATCTCATTGAGACACTTATAAGCACTCATGTTGCATGAAACATGGTTTAGAATCTTAGAAACCTCGTTGTTAGATGTTTCATAAGTTCTTCAAACTAGTACAAAGCTCATTGAGACACTTATAAGCACTCATGTTGCATGAAACTTAGTTTAGAGTCCTAGAAACATGTTGTTAGATGTTTCATAAGTTCGTAAAACTTGTACAAAGCTCATTGAGACACTTATAAGCACTAATGTTGCATGAAACTTGGTTTAGAGTCCTAGAAACGCGTTGTTAGATGTTTCATAAGTTTGTCAAACTAGTACAAATCTCATTGAGACACTTATAAGCACTCATGTTGCATGAAACTTGGTTTAGAATCTTAGAAACAGCGTTGTTAGATGTTTCATAAGTTCTTCAAACTAGTACAAAGCTCATTGAGACACTTATAAGCACTCATGTTGCATGAAACTTGGTTTAGAGTTCTAGAAATGCGTTGTTAGATGTTTCATAAGTTCGTAAAACTTGTACAAAGCTCATTGAGACACTTATAAGTACTCATGTTGCATGAAGCTTGGTTTAGAGTCCTAGAAATGCGTTGTTAGATGTTTCATAAGTTTGTCAAACTAGTACAAAGCTCATTGAGACACTTATAAGCACTCATGTTGCATGAAACTTCGTTAGAGTCTTAGAAACCGCGTTCTTAGATGTTTCATAAGTTCGTCAAACTAGTACAAAGCTCATTGAGACACATATAAACACTCATGTTGCATGAAACCTTGTTTAGAGTCCTAGAAACGCCTTGTTAGATGTTTCATAAGTTCGTCAAACTAGTACAAAGCTCATTGAGACACTTATAAGCACTCATATTGTATGAATCTTGGTTTAGAGTCCTAGAAACGCGTTGTTGGACGTTTTGTAAGTTCGTAAAACTAGTACAAAGCTCATTGAGACACTTATAAGCACTCATGTTGAATGAAACTTGTTTTAGAGTCCTAGAAATGCGTTGTTAGATGTTTCATAAGTTCGTAAAACTTGTACAAAACTCATTGAGACACTTATAAGCACTCATGTTGTATGAAACTTGGTTTAGAGTCCTAGAAACGCCTTGTTAAAAGTTTCATGAGTTCGTCAAAATAGTACAAAGCTAATTGAGACACTTATAAGCATTCATGTTGCATGAAACTTGGTTTAGAATCTTAGAAACGCGTTGGTAGACGTTTCATAAATTCGTCAAACTTGTACAAAGCTCATTGAGACACTTATAAGTACTCATGTTGCATGAAACTTGGCTTAGAGTCCTAGAAACCGCGTTGTTAGATGTTTCATAAGTTCGTCAAACTAGTACAAAGTTCATTGAGACACATATAAGCACTTATGTTGCATGAAACTTGGTTTAGAGTCCTAGAAAGCGCGTTGTTAGCTGTTTCATATGTTCGTCAAACTTGTACAAAGCTCATTAGGACACTTATAAGAACTCATGTTGTATGAAACTTGGTTTAGAGTCCTAGAAACGCGTTGTTAGACGTTTCATAAGTTCGTCAAACTAGTACAAAGCTCATTGGGACACTTATAAGCACTCATGTTGCATGAAACTTGGTTTAGAGTCCTAGAAACGCGTTGTTAGATGTTTCATAAGCTTGTCAAAGTTGTACAAAGCTCATTGAGACACTTATAAGCAATCATGTTGTATAAAACTTGGTTTAGAGTCCTAGAAACGCGTTGGTAGATGTTTCATAAGTTCGTAAAACTTGTACAAAGCTCATGAGACACTTATAAGCACTCATGTTGAATTAAACTTGGTTTAGAGTCCTAGAAACGCGTTGTTAGATGTTTCATAAGTTCTTCAAATTAGTAAAAAGCTCATTGAGACACTTATAAGCACTCATGTTGCATGAAACTTGGTTTAGTGTCCTAGAAACGGTTGTTAGATGTTTCATAAGTTCGTCAAACTAGTACAAATCTCATTGAGACACTTATAAGCACTCATGTTGCATTAAACTTGGTTTAGAATCTTAGAAACCTCGTTGTTAGATGTTTCATAAGTTCTTCAAACTAGTACAAAGTTCATTGAGACACTTATAAGCACTCATGTTGCATGAAACTTAGTTTAGATTCCTAGAAACACGTTGTTAGATGTTTCATAAGTTCGTAAAACTTGTACAAAGCTCATTGAGACACTTATAAGCACTCATGTTGCATTAAACTTGGTTTAGAATCTTAGAAACCGCGTTGTTAGATGTTTCATAAGTTCTTCAAACTAGTACAAAGCTCATTGAGACACTTATAAGCACTCATGTTGCATGAAACTTGGTTTAGAGTCCTAGAAACGCGTTGTTAGATGTTTCATAAGTTCGTCAAACTTGTACAAAGCTCATTGAGACACTTATAAGCACTCATGTTGCATGAAACTTGGTTTAGAGTCCTAGAAACGCGTTGTTAGATGTTTCATAAGTTTGTCAAACTTGTACAAAGCTCATTGAGACACTTACAAGCAATCATGTTGTATAAAACTTGGTTTAGAGTCCTAGAAACGCGTTGTTAGATGTTTCATAAGTTCTTCAAACTAGTACAAAGCTCATTGAGACACTTATAAGCAATCATGTTGTATAAAACTTGGTTTAGAGTCCTAGAAACCGGTTGTTAGATGTTTCATAAGTTCGTCAAACTAGTACAAATCTCATTGAGACACTTATAAGCACTCATGTTGCATGAAACATGGTTTAGAATCTTAGAAACCTCGTTGTTAGATGTTTCATAAGTTCTTCAAACTAGTACAAAGCTCATTGAGACACTTATAAGCACTCATGTTGCATGAAACTTAGTTTAGAGTCCTAGAAACATGTTGTTAGATGTTTCATAAGTTCGTAAAACTTGTACAAAGCTCATTGAGACACTTATAAGCACTAATGTTGCATGAAACTTGGTTTAGAGTCCTAGAAACGCGTTGTTAGATGTTTCATAAGTTTGTCAAACTAGTACAAATCTCATTGAGACACTTATAAGCACTCATGTTGCATGAAACTTGGTTTAGAATCTTAGAAACAAGCGTTGTTAGATGTTTCATAAGTTCTTCAAACTAGTACAAAGCTCATTGAGACACTTATAAGCACTCATGTTGCATGAAACTTGGTTTAGAGTTCTAGAAATGCGTTGTTAGATGTTTCATAAGTTCGTAAAACTTGTACAAAGCTCATTGAGACACTTATAAGTACTCATGTTGCATGAAGCTTGGTTTAGAGTCCTAGAAATGCGTTGTTAGATGTTTCATAAGTTTGTCAAACTAGTACAAAGCTCATTGAGACACTTATAAGCACTCATGTTGCATGAAACTTCGTTAGAGTCTTAGAAACCGCGTTCTTAGATGTTTCATAAGTTCGTCAAACTAGTACAAAGCTCATTGAGACACATATAAACACTCATGTTGCATGAAACCTTGTTTAGAGTCCTAGAAACGCCTTGTTAGATGTTTCATAAGTTCGTCAAACTAGTACAAAGCTCATTGAGACACTTATAAGCACTCATATTGTATGAATCTTGGTTTAGAGTCCTAGAAACGCGTTGTTGGACGTTTTGTAAGTTCGTAAAACTAGTACAAAGCTCATTGAGACACTTATAAGCACTCATGTTGAATGAAACTTGTTTTAGAGTCCTAGAAATGCGTTGTTAGATGTTTCATAAGTTCGTAAAACTTGTACAAAACTCATTGAGACACTTATAAGCACTCATGTTGTATGAAACTTGGTTTAGAGTCCTAGAAACGCCTTGTTAAAAGTTTCATGAGTTCGTCAAAATAGTACAAAGCTAATTGAGACACTTATAAGCATTCATGTTGCATGAAACTTGGTTTAGAATCTTAGAAACGCGTTGGTAGACGTTTCATAAATTCGTCAAACTTGTACAAAGCTCATTGAGACACTTATAAGTACTCATGTTGCATGAAACTTGGCTTAGAGTCCTAGAAACCGCGTTGTTAGATGTTTCATAAGTTCGTCAAACTAGTACAAAGCTCATTGAGACACATATAAGCACTTATGTTGCATGAAACTTGGTTTAGAGTCCTAGAAAGCGCGTTGTTAGCTGTTTCATATGTTCGTCAAACTTGTACAAAGCTCATTAGGACACTTATAAGCACTCATGTTGTATGAAACTTGGTTTAGAGTCCTAGAAACGCGTTGTTAGACGTTTCATAAGTTCGTCAAACTAGTACAAAGCTCATTGGGACACTTATAAGCACTCATGTTGCATGAAACTTGGTTTAGAGTCCTAGAAACGCGTTGTTAGATGTTTCATAAGCTTGTCAAAGTTGTACAAAGCTCATTGAGACACTTATAAGCAATCATGTTGTATAAAACTTGGTTTAGAGTCCTAGAAACGCGTTGGTAGATGTTTCATAAGTTCGTAAAACTTGTACAAAGCTCATGAGACACTTATAAGCACTCATGTTGAATTAAACTTGGTTTAGAGTCCTAGAAACGCGTTGTTAGATGTTTCATAAGTTCTTCAAATTAGTAAAAAGCTCATTGAGACACTTATAAGCACTCATGTTGCATGAAACTTGGTTTAGTGTCCTAGAAACGGTTGTTAGATGTTTCATAAGTTCGTCAAACTAGTACAAATCTCATTGAGACACTTATAAGCACTCATGTTGCATTAAACTTGGTTTAGAATCTTAGAAACCTCGTTGTTAGATGTTTCATAAGTTCTTCAAACTAGTACAAAGTTCATTGAGACACTTATAAGCACTCATGTTGCATGAAACTTAGTTTAGATTCCTAGAAACACGTTGTTAGATGTTTCATAAGTTCGTAAAACTTGTACAAAGCTCATTGAGACACTTATAAGCACTCATGTTGCATTAAACTTGGTTTAGAATCTTAGAAACCGCGTTGTTAGATGTTTCATAAGTTCTTCAAACTAGTACAAAGCTCATTGAGACACTTATAAGCACTCATGTTGCATGAAACTTGGTTTAGAGTCCTAGAAACGCGTTGTTAGATGTTTCATAAGTTCGTCAAACTTGTACAAATGATATGATCGAGCACGAGGAACCTGATGAACCCGCTGAACCTGATGGGGTGACTACCCGAGCAATGGCCAAGAAGCTAGCCCAAGACGTTCAGGCATTGATCGTGGAGGAGCTTGGAGGAGCAGCTAAGAGCTTCTTCAACATCTTAACCAAGGCCTAGAGAAAAGACCAAGCTAATGTGACTAGGTAACTAAGTGTTTCGACTTGGTACTCTTTCCCTTTGCGTAGGTTTGTCCCACCGGGTTTACTACGCAAGGGTTTTAACGAGGCCAAGAAGGGCGCTACGTCGGTTATTTAGTAACATTAGCTTGCAGAGTGTATGAGACGAGGCACTTAAAATACTCGTTGTCTTTATATCTTAACTACGCGTTGTTCTTTGTTTTCGAATTAGACTACATGCCGTTTTTACGTCTTTCCTTATTTGAATTTCACGCCAAAGCCCTAAGTGAACAAGCGAGTTGTGCTTGTCTCTTATATAGGCCGCCACCCCCTTTGTGTGAGGCAGTCAAGCATAATCGAAATCCCTTTGTTAGACTCACCTCTGGTTCTGCGAAAGAACTTATCAAAACCGATTCAAGAGAGTTGAATCCGAGGCTTTTATAGGAGAGATCCTCTTTCAAAAGCTTCTACACACATCAAGCAATCATCCCATCGATAGCTTGAGAAGACCACCTCCCATATCACGACGCAATCCCCACCATACCATCTTGTCCTGAGTTCATCCGCCCCCCCCTATCATCACTCGCATCCATCCATCCGCCACGAAGAAAGAGATTGCCTTCGTCATAGAGTAAAGATCCTCATCAAGGACGTATCACGTGGTATCAGAGCCAAACTCTATACCAAAGGCTGAGTTCCTCTATCCCTACATCTTATCAATCGATTAGCTCGCCCGTTAGCTTGATATAACCGATTGCTTTCATTGATTTTTGAATCGTTCTTGCATAAGTTGATAGCATCGATTGTTTTCTTGAGTTAAAACTTGATAAACACGCCTAGAACTTTGTCTCGATCCTCGCTATTAGTGATTAAACCGATTTATTCTATAAACGTGAATCTCCTATTGTTCTTATTTTGTGTTGAATCTGCCATTGAATCTTGTTGCTCGCTTGAGTTGTTGTTCGTCGTATCCTTGTTGCGGCTGCGGCTTGTGTGCGATCAAAAGCCATAAGCCCTAGCAAAATTTCCTTTCTCGCCTTTCCCGAATTTCCTTTTCTTGTCAAGTTACTTTTTTTTGCCGAAACCGTGTTCGAACTAGAGGCTTTTGATTGCCTTTTTCTCGCTTTACGCTTGGTTTAGTGGTTAGTCTTCGTTTTGCGTCACGATTCCTAAGAACTACTTACCGCAAGTTCTTGTTTGTATCTCGTGTACATGGCACTCCCCACGGAACTCTCGGATGATCTACGAAGCTCATCGCGGATCGATTGCCGCCACTCTTCAACAACTTCTTCCCCAAGCAAATCTCCCAACACTTGACTTTGGAACGTGAACAACAAGCCAAGGCGACCGCGGTTGAGTTGTCCGAATCCGACAAGGAACCTACCCCTACTCCTTCAGAAGCTAACCGAATTGCTAAAGGGAAGGGAGTTGTCGGTACGTCACGACTTCAGGCCGTCCGCAACATTTTCCCACCGGTGCCGAAAGAGCCAAACGGTCCGAGATTTCCTCCACCTTGATGCGGATGAAGAAGACCCGTTACCCAGGCGACGAGTGTACAGAGGGCCCGAGGAGCACGAGCAGTATGCTCCTAGGCACCGAGGATATGCTGATCCTCCCCGCCAAGCTGGAACCAATGCCAGACACCGCTTCGATGAGGTTGCCGAAGACGAGTACTATAGACCCGAGAGACGCGGTAGGGATGACCCGATAGATTATGAAAGGCAACAGCTGAGGCATATCAAAGCTAAGTTCCCTCCCTTCCAAGGCAAGAACGACCCAGAAGCCTATTTGGATTGGGAACGAAAAATGGAGTCTAGCTTCCTATGCCATGACACTTATGCATCCAACAAGGTGAAGATAGCCATTTCAGAATTTAGTGACTACGCTTTGCTTTGGTGGGATCAGCTATGCACCACTAGGGACCGCCACAATGAGCCGCCTATCCACACTTGGCCTCAGCTCATCACACACATGAGGAAGCGGTTTGTCCCTAGCCACTATCACCGAGAGATTCTCAACAAACTCCGGAAGCTTACCCAAGGATCAAGCTCAGTACGTGACTATTTCCAGGAGATGGAAACACTCTTGATTAGGGCTGGCCTAGAAGAGGATAATGAGGTCATGATGGCTCGGTTTGTTGGTGGACTTAGCCGAGACATCCAGGATAAAGTAGAACTTCAAACTTATGAGGATCTTGAGGAGCTTGTACACAAAGCTGAGCTAGTGGAAAGTCAGAACAAGAGACGGTATGCTAAGCCCAGCTTCTCCACACCAAGCAAGCCCAAGGACTTCACACCCACCCGGCCACCCTTCACCAAAGACATCAAACCCACGACAGCGGTCAAGGAAGAGGCTAAGTATGATCCTAAGAGCCGAGGCAACACCTCCTCTAGCAGTGTCAGGTGCTTTATATGTCAAGGTATGGGTCATTATGCGAGAGACTGCCCCAACAAGAAGGTATTCATGTTACTTGATAATGGCGACGTGGTACCTCAAGAGTCTGATTCTGAGCCAGACGAAGAGGAGGAAGAAGAGACAGCCGCTGTTGGAGACATGTTAGTAGCTCGGAGGGCGTTGAGTGTTCGAACCAACCCGAGGAGCTTGTACAACGAGACCATCTCTTCCACACTCGATGCCTCGTCGAAGGCAAGGTATGCAGCCTTGATTATAGATGGTGGTAGTTGCACCAATGCTGCTAGTGAGCTCATGGTGAAGAAGCTGAACCTAGAGACTATCTCGCACCCTCGGCCATATAAGCTACAATGGCTTAATGAGAGTGGAGCTCTCACGGTGACACATCAGGTCCGGTTTACTTTCGCCATTGGTAAGTATGAGGATGAGGTTCTATGTGATGTGATACCAATGGGATCAAGTCATGTGCTTCTTGGTAGACCTTGGCAATCGACCGGAGGGTTATGCACGATGGCTACACCAACAAGCACTCCTTTGAGTTCAACGGCCGAAAGATTACTCTTGCTCCTCTCACACCAAGTGAAGTTTATCAAGATCAACTCCATCTCAAGCTCAAAGAAGAGAAAGAGAAGGCGCCATCTCCATCCACCAGCCTATACATGACCAAAAGAGAAGTTTCTCAACTCTTAACTTCAGATTCTTCTATCTTATTGTTTGTGTATAAGGAGAGTCTTATTAGCACTAACCCCACACAGATCTTCCTAGTGATATGTCTAAGCTATTGCAGGATTTTAGTGATGTTTTCCCTCAGAAATACCCCCAGGACTCCCACCTATTCGAGGCATTGAGCACCAGATTGATCTAGTACCCGGTTCAGCCCTTCCAAACCGGCCAGCCTATAGGACCAATCCGGTAGAGACTAAGGAGCTTCAGAAGCAGGTTGAGGAGTTGATGAGCAAGGGGCATATCCGCGAGAGCATGAGCCCGTGTGCCGTACCTGTTCTTCTTGTGCCAAAGAAAGACGGTTCATGGAGAATGTGTGTTGATTGCCGAGCCATCAACAACATCACGGTGAAGTATCGCCACCCTATTCCTAGACTTGATGATATGCTTGATGAATTGTGTGGTTCTAACATTTTCTCTAAGATTGATCTTAAGAGTGGTTACCATCAGATTAGGATGAAGGAGGGTGACGAGTGGAAGACAGCTTTCAAGACTAAACAAGGCCTCTACGAGTGGCTTGTTATGCCTTTTGGTCTTACTAATGCACCTAGTACTTTTATGAGACTAATGAACCATGTTTTGAGATCTTTTATAGGTGTGTTCGTGGTGGTGTACTTTGATGATATCCTGATCTTCAGCAGGAGTTTAGCCGAGCACATCGACCATGTCCGAGCCGTTCTTGAAGTTCTAAGGAGGGAGAACCTGTTTGCTAACATTGATAAATGCACCTTTTGTACTAATCAGGTTGTTTTCTTAGGCTTTGTTGTGAGTGCAGAGGGCGTACAGTCGATGAAGAGAAAATCAAGGCTATCGAGATTGGCCGAAGCCGACAACCATTGGAGAAGTCGAGCTTTCATGGTCTTGCAGGTTTCTATAGGCGTTTTGTCGTGGACTTTAGCACCATTGCCGCACCATTGACTCGAAGTGATCAAGAAGGATGTGGGATTCAAGTGGGGAGAGGCACAAGACAAGGCTTTCGAAAGCCTTAAAGAGAAGCTTATCAATTCTCCTTTACTTATGCTGCCCGATTTCCTTAAGACTTTCGAGATTGAATGTGATGCTTCGGTGTAGGTATCGGGGCTGTCTTGATGCAGGATAGGAAGCCGATAGCATACTTCGTGAGAAACTAGGGGGAGCCACGCTGAACTATCCTACATACGACAAGGAGCTTTACGCGTTGGTGAGAGCCTTGCGACTTGGCAACACTACCTTTGGCCAAAGGAATTTGTCATCCACACCGATCATGAGTCCCTCAAGCATCTCAAAGGCCAACAGAAGCTGAACAAGAGACATGGTCGTTGGATAGAGTTCATCGAGACCTTTCCCTATGTGATCAAGTATAAGAAAGGTAAGGACAATGTCGTAGCCGACGCATTGTCCAGGAGGTACACCCTAATCTCTGAATTAACTTCTAGCCTTATCGGATTTGAATTGATTAAGACATTGTATGAGGCTGATTCGGAGTTTAGTGAACATTACGCTAAGTGTACTAAGTTTGCCTTTGAGAATTTCTTTAGACAGGATGGCTATTTGTTCTTCAACAATAGGCTATGTATACCCGGCGGTTCAATGAGAGAGCTACTGGTTCGAGAAGCCCATGGAGGAGGCCTAGCTGGACACTTTGGTCAGGCCAAGACACTTGCTAGCCTCCAAGCCTACTTCTACTGGCCGCAGATGAGAAGGGACGTTGAGAGAGTATGTCTGAGATGCATCACATGCAAACAGGCAAAGAGTAAGGTTCAACCCCACGGTTTGTATACTCCTTTACCTATACCTTCTCATCCTTGGACATATATTTCTATGGACTTTGTGATTGGCTTACCTCGAACCAGGAATGGTAGAGATTCTATATTTGTTGTTGTGGACAGGTTCGCAAGATGGCCCACTTCATAGCTTGCCACAAGACCGATGATGCGGTAAGTGTAGCTAACTTGTTTTTCAGGGAAGTGGTCAGGTTGCACGGGATGCCGCGAGTTATTGTTTCTGACCGTGACACCAAGTTCCTTAGTCACTTTTGGCGTACCTTGTGGGCCAAACTAGGAACCAAGCTATCATTCTCCACCACTTGCCACCCACAGACCGACGGTCAGACCGAGGTAGTCAACAGGTCCTTATCCACTCTTCTCAGGACCCTGGTAAGAAGCAACCTCAAGTCATGGGAGGATTGTCTACCCCATGTTGAGTTTGCTTACAATCACGCTAAGCATTCTACTACCCTTTTCTCTCCTTTTGAATTGGTTTATGGTTTTAACCCTATGTCTCCACTTGATCTAATTGCAATACCTTTGAGTGAAGTGTCTAGTTTTGATGGGAGAAAGAAGGCGGAACAGGTTAAGAAGATGCACGAGAAGGCGAAGGAGAACATAGAGAAGAAGACGGAGCAATACCGCAAGCATGCAAACCGGGCCGCAAGGAAATACTATTTGAGGAAGGCGACTTGGTGTGGATCCACTTGAGGAAGGAGAGGTTTCCAGCTGAGAGGAAGTCCAAGCTTATGCCGCGAGTCGACGGACCATTCAAAGTTACCAAGCGGATCAACAACAATGCCTACAAGATCGATCTCCAAGGTAAGTATTCGATATCAGATTCCTTCAATGTTATTGATTTGTCTCCCTATTTTGCGTATTCAGCATTTGAGGACAAATCCTTTTCAAGAGGGAGGGGATGATATGATCGAGCACGAGGAACCCGATGAACCCGCTGAACCCGATGGGGTGACTACCCGAGCAATGGCCAAGAAGCTAGCCCAAGACGTTCAGGCATTGATCGTGGAGGAGCTTGGAGGAGCAGCTAAGAGCTTCTTCAACATCTTAACCAAGGCCTAGAGAAAAGACCAAGCTAATGTGACTAGGTAACTAAGTGTTTCGACTTGGTACTCTTTCCCTTTGCGTAGGTTTGTCCCACCGGGTTTACTACGCAAGGGTTTTAACGAGGCCAAGAAGGGCGCTACGTCGGTTATTTAGTAACATTAGCTTGCAGAGTGTATGAGACGAGGCACTTAAAATACTCGTTGTATTTATATCTTAACTACGCGTTGTTCTTTGTTTTCGAATTAGACTACATGCTGTTTTTACGTCTTTCCTTATTTGAATTTCACGCCAAAGCCCTAAGTGAACAAGCGAGTTGTGCTTGTCTCTTATATAGGCCGCCACCCCCTTTGTGTGAGGCAGTCAAGCATAATCGAAATCCCTTTGTTAGACTCACCTCTGGTTCTGCGAAAGAACTTATCAAAACCGATTCAAGAGAGTTGAATCCGAGGCTTTTATAGGAGAGATCCTCTTTCAAAAGCTTCTACACACATCAAGCAATCATCCCATCGATAGCTTGAGAAGACCACCTCCCATATCACGACGCAATCCCCACCATACCATCTTGTCCTGAGTTCATCCGCCCCCCCCTATCATCACTCGCATCCATCCATCCGCCACGAAGAAAGAGATTGCCTTCGTCATAGAGTAAAGATCCTCACCAAGGACGTATCAACAAATCTCATTGAGACACTTATAAGCACTCATGTTGCATGAAACTTGGTTTAGAATCTTAGAAACCTCGTTGTTAGATGTTTCATAAGTTCTTCAAATTAGTAGAAAGCTCATTGAGACACTTATAAGCACTCATGTTGAATGAAACTTAGTTTAGAGTCCTAGAAACACATTGTTAGATGTTTCATAAGTTCGTAAAACTTGTACAAAGCTCATTGAGACACTTATAAGCACTCATGTTGCATGAAACTTGGTTTATAGTCCTAGAAACGCATTGTTAGATGTTTCATAAGTTCGTCAAACTAGTACAAAGCTCATTGAGGCACTTATAAGCACTCATATTGCATGAAACTTGGTTTAGAGTCCTAGAAACGCGTTGTTGGACGTTTTATAAGTTCGTAAAACTAGTACAAAGCTCATTGAGACACTTATAAGCACTCATGTTGAATGAAACTTGTTTTAGAGTCCTAGAAATGCGTTGTTAGATGTTTCATAAGTTCGTAAAACTTGTACAAAGCTCATTGAGACACTTATAAGCACTCATGTTGTATGAAACTTGGTTTAGAGTCCTAGAAACGCCTTGTTAAAAGTTTCATGAGTTCGTCAAAATAGTACAAAGCTAATTGAGACACTTATAAGCATTCATGTTGCATTAAACTTGGTTTAGAATCCTAGAAACGCGTTGGTAGACGTTTCATAAATTCGTCAAACTTGTACAAAGCTCATTGAGACACTTATAAGTACTCATGTTGCATGAAACTTGGCTTAGAGTCCTAGAAACCGCGTTGTTAGATGTTTCATAAGTTTGTCAAACCATTACAAAGCTCATTGAGACACTTATAAGCACTCATGTTGCATGAAACTTCGTTTAGAGTCCTAGAAACGCGTTGTTAGATGTTTCATAAGTTCGTCAAACTTGTACAAAGCCCATTGAGACACTTATAAGCATTCATGTTGTATGAAACTTGGTTTAGAGTCCTAGAAACCGCGTTGTTAGATGTTTCATAAGTTCGTCAAACTAGTACAAAGCTCATTGAGACACTTATAAGCACTCATGTTGCATGAAACTTGGTTTAGAGTCCTAGAAACGCGTTGTTAGATGTTTCATAAGTTCGTCAAACTTGTAAAAAGCTCATTGAGACACTTATAAGCACTCATGTTGCATGAAACTTGGTTTAGAGTCCTAGAAACGCGTTGTTAGATGTTTCATAAGTTTGCCAAACTAATACAAAGCTCATTGAGACAATTATAAGCAATCATGTTGTATGAAACTTGGTTTAGAGACCTAGAAACGCGTTGTTAGATGTTTCATAAGTTCGTAAAACTTGTACAAAGCTCATTGAGACACTTATAAGCACTCATGTTGAATTACACTTGGTTTAGACTCCTAGAAACACGTTGTTAGATGTTTCATAAGTTCGTCAAACTAGTAAAAAGCTCATTGAGACACTTATAAGCACTCATGTTGCATGAAACTTGGTTTAGAGTCCTAGAAACGCGTTGTTAGATGTTTCATAAGTTTGTCAAACTAGTTCAAATCTCATTGAGAAACTTATAAGCACTCATGTTGCATGAAACTTGGTTTAGAATCTTAGAAACCGCGTTGTTAGATGTTTCATAAGTTCTTCAAACTAGTACAAAGCTCATTGAGACACTTATAAGCACTCATGTTGCATGAAACTTGGTTTAGAGTTCTAGAAATGCGTTGTTAGATGTTTCATAAGTTCGTAAAACTTGTACAAAGCTCATCGAGACACTTATAAGTACTCATGTTGCATGAAACTTGGTTTAGAGTCCTAGAAATCGCGTTGTTAGATGTTTCATAAGTTCTTCAAACTAGTACAAAGCTCATTGACTTATAAGTACTCATGTTGCATGAAACTTGGTGTAGAGTCCTAGAAACGCGTTGTTAGATGTTTCATAAGTTTGTCAAACTAGTACAAAGCTCATTGAGACACTTATAAGCACTTATGTTGCATGAAACTTCGTTAGAGACTTAGAAACCGCGTTCTTAGATGTTTCATAAGTTCGTCAAACTAGTACAAAGCTCATTGAGACACATATAAGCACTCATGTTGCATGAAACCTTGTTTAGAGTCCTAGAAACGCCTTGTTTGATGTTTCATAAGTTCGTCAAACTAGTACAAAGACCATTGAGACACTTATAAGCACTCATATTGCATGAAACTTGGTTTAGAGTCCTAGAAACGCGTTGTTGGACGTTTTATAAGTTCGTAAAAACTAGTACAAAGGTCATTGAGACACTTATAAACACTCATGTTGAATGAAACTTGTTTTTAGAGTCCTAGAAATGCGTTGTTAGATGTTTCATAAGTTCGTAAAACTTGTTCAAAACTCATTGAGACACTTATAAGCATTCATGTTGTATGAAACTTGGTTTAGAGTCCTAGAAACGCCTTGTTAAAAGTTTCATGAGTTCATCAAAATAGTACAAAGCTAATTGAGACACTTATAAGCATTCATGTTGCATGAAACTTGGTTTAGAATCCTAGAAACGCGTTGGTAGACGTTTCATAAATTCGTCAAACTTGTACAAAGCTCATTGAGACACTTATAAGTACTCATGTTGCATGAAACATGGCTTAGAGTCCTAGAAACCGCGTTGTTAGATGTTTCATAAGTTTGTCAAACCATTACAAAGCTCATTGAGACACTTATAAGCACTCATGTTGCATGAAACTTCGTTTAGAGTCCTATAAACCGCGTTGTTAGATGTTTCATAAGTTCGTCAAACTAGTACAAAGCTCATTGAGACACATATAAGCACTTCTGTTGCATGAAACTTGGTTTAGAGTCCTAGAAACCGCGTTGTTAGCTGTTTCATATGTTCGTCAAACTTGTACAAAGCTCATTGAGACACTTATAAGCACTCATGTTGTATGAAACTTGGTTTAGAGTCTAGAAACGCGTTGTTAGACGTTTCATAAGTTCGTCAAACTAGTACAAAGCTCATTGGGACACTTATAAGCACTCATGTTGCATGAAACTTGGTTTAGAGTCCTAGAAACGCGTTGTTAGATGTTTCATAAGTTCGTCAAACTTGTACAAAGCCCATTGAGACACTTATAAGCACTCATGTTGTATGAAACATGGTTTAGAGTCCTAGAAACCGCATTGTTAGATGTTACATAAGTTCGTCAAACTAGTACAAAGCTCATTGAGACACTTATAAGCACTCATGTTGCATGAAACTTTGTTTAGAGTCCTAGAAACGCGTTGTTAGATGTTTCATAAGTTCGTCAAACTTGTACAAAGCTCATTGAGACACTTATAAGCACTCATGTTGCATGAAACTTGGTTTAGAGTCCTAGAAACGCGTTGTTAGATGTTTCATAAGTTCGTAAAACTTGTACAAAGCTCATTGAGACACTTATAAGTACTCATGTTGTATGAAACTTGGTGTAGAGTCCTAGAAACCGCGTTTTTAGATGTTTCATAAGTTCGTCAAACTAGTACAAAGCTCATTTATAAGTACTCATGTTGCATGAAACTTGGTTTAGAGTCCTAGAAACGCGTTGTTAGATGTTTCATAAGTTTGTCAAACAAGTACAAAGCTCATTGAGACACTTATAAGCACTCATGTTGCATGAAATTCGTTAGAGTCTTAGAAACCGCGTTCTTAGATGTTTCATAAGTTCGTCAAACTAGTACAAAGCTCATTGAGACACATATAAGCACTCATGTTGCATGAAACTTGGTTAAGAGTCTTAGAAACGCGTTGTTAGATGTTTCATAAGTTTGTCAAACTTGTACAAAGCTCATTGAGACACTTATAAGCAATCATGTTGTATAAAACTTGGTTTAGAGTCCTAGAAACGCGTTGTTAGATGTTTCATAAGTTCGTAAAACTTGTACAAAGCTCATTGAGACATTTATAAGCACTCATGTTGAATTAAACTTGGTTTAGAGTCCTAGAAACGCATTGTTAGATGTTTCATAAGTTCGTCAAACTAGTACAAAGCTCATTGAGACACTTATAAGCACTCATGTTGCATGAAACTTGGTTTAGAGTCCTAGAAACGCATTGTTAGATGTTTCATAAGTTCGTCAAACTAGTACAAAGCTCATTGAGACACTTATAAGCACTCATGTTGAATGAAACTTGGTTTAGAGTCCTAGAAACGCGTTGTTAGATGTTTCATAAGTTCGTCAAACTTGTACAAAGCTCATTTAGACACTTATAAGCACTCATGTTGCATGAAACTTCGTTTAGAGTTTTAGAAACCGCGTTGTTAGATGTTTCATAAGTTCGTCAAACTAGTAAAAACTCATTGAGACACTTATAAGCACTCATGTTGCATGAAAATTCGTTTAGAGTCTTAGAAACAGCGTTGTTAGATGTTTCATAATGTCGTCAAACTAGTACAAAGCTCATTGAGACACATATAAGCACTCATGTTGCATGAAACTTGGTTTAGAGTCCTAGAAATGCCTTGTTAGATGTTTCATAAGTTCGTCAAATTAGTAAAAAGCTCATTGAGACATTTATAAGCACTCATGTTGCATGAAACTTGGTTTAGAGTCCTAGAACCCGCGTTGTTAGATGTTTCATATGTTCGTCAAACTAGTCAAAAGCTCATTGAGACACTTATAAGAACTCATGTTGCATGAAACTTAGTTTAGAGTCCTAGAAACTGCGTTGTTAGATGTTTCATAAGTTCGTCAAACTAGTACAAAGCTCATTGAGACACTTATAAGTACTCATGTTGCATGAAACTTGGTTTAGAGTCCTAGAAACGCGTTGTTAGATGTTTCATAAGTTCGTCAAACTTGTACAAAGCTCATTGAGACACTTATAAGCACTCATGTTGCATGAAACTTGGTTTAGAGTCCTAGAAACGCGTTGTTAGATGTTTCATAAGTTCGTCAAACAAGTACAAAGCTCATTGAGACACTTATAAGCACTCATGTTGCATGAAACTTGGTTTAGAGTCCTAGAAACGCGTTGTTAGATGTTTCATAAGTTCGTCAAACAAGTACAAAGGTCATTGAGACACTTATAAGCACTCATGTGGAATGAAACTTGGTTTAGAGTCCTAGAAACGTGTTGTTCGATGTTTCATAAGTTTGTCGAACTAGTACAAAGATCATTGAGACACTTATAAGCACTCATGTGGAATCAAACTTGGTTTAGAGTCCTAGAAACTGCGTTGTTCGATGTTTCATAAGTTCGTCAAACTAGTACAAAGCTCATTGAGACACTTATAAGCACTTATGTTGCATGAAACTTGGTTTAGAGTCCTAGAAACTGCGTTGTTAGATGTTTCATAAGTTCTTCAAACTAGTACAAAGCTCATTGAGACACTTATAAGCACTCATGTTATATAAAAATTTGTGTAGAGTCCTAGAAACGCTTTGTTAGATGTTTCATAAGTTCGTCAAACTAGTAAAAAGCTCATTGAGACACTTATAAGCACTCATGGTTCATGAAACTTGGTTTAGAGTCCTGGAAACGCGTTGTTAGATGTTTCATAAGTTTGTCAAACTAGTACAAATCTCATTGAGACACTTATAAGCACTCATGTTGCATGAAACTTGGTTTAGAATCTTAGAAACCGCGTTGTTAGATGTTTCATAAGTTCTTCAAACTAGTACAAAGCTCATTGAGACACTTATAAGCACTCATGTTGCATGAAACTTGGTTTAGAGTTCTAGAAATGCGTTGTTAGATGTTTCATAAGTTCGTAAAACTTGTACAAAGCTCATTGAGACACTTATAAGTACTCATGTTGCATGAAACTTGGTTTAGAGTCCTAGAAACCGCGTTGTTAGATGTTTCATAAGTTCTTCAAACTAGTACAAAGCTCATTGACTTATAAGTACTCATGTTGCATGAAACTTGGTGTAGAGTCCTAGAAACGCGTTGTTAGATGTTTCATAAGTTTGTCAAACTAGTACAAAGCTCATTGAGACACTTATAAGCACTTATGTTGCATGAAACTTCGTTAGAGACTTAGAAACCGCGTTCTTAGATGTTTCATAAGTTCGTCAAACTAGTACAAAGCTCATTGAGACACATATAAGCACTCATGTTGCATGAAACCTTGTTTAGAGTCCTAGAAACGCCTTGTTTGATGTTTCATGAGTTCGTCAAACTAGTACAAAGCCCATTGAGACACTTATAAGCACTCATATTGCATGAAACTTGGTTTAGAGTCCTAGAGAAACGCGTTGTTGGACGTTTTATAAGTTCGTAAAACTAGTACAAAAGGTCATTGAGACACTTATAAACACTCATGTTGAATGAAACTTGTTTTAGAGTCCTAGAAATGCGTTGTTAGATGTTTCATAAGTTCGTAAAACTTGTTCAAAACTCATTGAGACACTTATAAGCATTCATGTTGTATGAAACTTGGTTTAGATGTTTCATAAGTTTTTCAAACTTGTAAAAAGCTCATTGAGACACTTATATGAACTCATGTTGCATGAAACTTGGTTTAGAGTCCTAGAAACGAGTTATTAGATGTTTCATAAGTTCATCAAACTAGTACAAAGCTCATTGAGACACTTATAAGCACTCATGTTGAATGAAACTTGGTTTAGAGTCCTAGAAACGCGTTGTTAGATGTTTCATAAGTTCGTCAAACTTGTACAAAGCTCATTGAGACACTTATAAGCACTCATGTTGCATGAAACTTCGTATAGAGTCTTAGAAACCGCGTTGTTAGATGTTTCATAAGTTTGTCAAACTAGTACAAAGCTCATTGAGACACTTATAATCACTCTTGTTGAATGAAAATTGGTTTAGAGTCCTAGAAACGCGTTGTTAGATGTTTCATAAGTTCGTAAAACTAGTACAAAGCTCATTGAGACACTTATAAGCACTCGTGTTGAATGAAACTTGGTTTAGAGTCCTAGAAACGCGTTGTTAGATGTTTCATAAGTTCGTAAAACTAGTACAAAGCTCATTGAGACACTTATAAGCACTCATGTTGAATGAAACTTGGTTTAGAGTCCTAGAAATGCGTTGTTAGATGTTTCATGATACGATCCCACCAGGCGGATCTCTCCTCCGGATAAGGCTAAGCAAGAACGACGGGGGATGAGTAGTGTGGGTGGAGGTGGATGCGGATTACGAGTCAAAAACGGAGCAGCGGATGGGTGGGGAGAAACGTGAGGATGAAATATGAACGACTCAAGCAAGGGATGATATCTCGCTTGATGGATAGAAGAAGCTCTTGTAAGCGTGGAGCTTGGAAGAGATTCGTGCCCGTTCGCCGAGCAAGGAGGAGTCGCAACAAAGAAGGTTTTTTGTAAAAGTTTTGACTGCCTAACACATTGTGCGGCGCAACCCCTTTTATAGGGAAAACACAAGTTGCTTCTCCTCGTTAGGGTTGCGCAAAGACAAAAAGGAAATTGCAAAAAGGAAATCCGCAAAAAGGAAATCGCGTACAAAGATAAAAAGGAAATTGCAAACGGATAAAACGACGAGTAGTGTTAAGCGCCTCGTCTCTTTACGCTCTTCAAACTATGATCACTAAGGGACGACGTGGTGTTCTTCTTGGCCTCGTTAAAACCCGGTGGGAAAAAGAGTGCCAAGCGAGACACCTAGTCCGCTTAGCTTTCATAGCTTGGTCTTGATCGGATGGTCGTGCTGAAAACGTTGAAGTAGCTCTTGGCTGCTTCATCCTCCTCCATCATCGTGGTTTGAATGTTTTTGGCTAACTCCCTAGCTTTGGATCGCGTAATTGCTCCTTTTTGATTCCTCGGTCCGCGATGGTCGGGCGCCGGTATGGTCGATGTCGAGGTGGTCGATGCCGATGTCGGTGTGGTCGATGCCGATGTCGATGTGGTCGATGCCGATGTCGATGTGGTCGATGCCATTGTGTTCGGTGTCGACGCGATCGATGCCGATGTCGAAGCCGTCGTGGTCGATGCCGATGTCCGTTCCGGCTTCGGCTCTATGATCACATCATCCCTCCTCTTGAAAAGGATTTGTCCTCAAATCCGAATCGCAACATACGGAGACAAATCGAAACATTAAACGAGTCCGAAATGGAATACTTACCTCGAGATCAATTTTATAGGCATTGTCGTTGATTCGTTTAGCGACTTGGAATGGACCGTCTATCCTCGGCATGAGCTTAGACTTCCTCTCGGCTGGGAACCGCTCCTTCCTCGGTGTACCCAAACGAGATCGCCTTCTTCAAAAACCACCTTTCTTCGGCCCTTGTTGGCTTGCTCGACGTATCGCTTTGTCTTCTTCTCTCTATGTTCTCTCTAGCCTTCTCGTGTAGCTTCTTAACCTGCTCGGCTTTCCTCTTGCCATCTAGGCTGGATACCTCACTCAAAGGTAATGCAATTAAATCTAAAGGGAGACATCGGATTGAATCCGTAAACTAATTCAAAAGGAGAAAAGGAAGTAGTAGAATGCTTAGCGTGGTTATAAGCGAACTCTACGTGGGGTAGACATTCCTCCCAAGACTTGATGTTGCTTTTCACCAAGGTTCTAAGTAACGTTGATAACGAACGGTTCACCACTTCGGTTTGCCCATCGGTTTGGGGGTGGCAGGTGGTGGAGAAGGACAACTTGGTCCCTAGCTTTGCCCACAAGGTTCGCCAAAAATGGCTTAAAAACTTGGTGTCCCGATCCGAAACAATAACGCTAGGCATCCCATGTAGTCTCACCACTTCTCCGAAGAATAGATTGGCTACCTTGACGGCATCATCGGTCTTGTGACAAGCTATGAAGTGTGCCATCTTGCTAAACCTGTCAACCACTACGAAGATAGAATCTCTACCATTCCTGGTTCGAGGTAAGCCGACAACAAAATCCATCGAAATATCTGTCCAAGGGTGAGAGGGAATGGGTAAGGGAGTGTACAAACCGTGAGGTTGCACCTTACTCTTGGCATGCTTACATGTCGCACATCTCGAACATACTTTCTCTACATCTTTCTTCATGTTCGGCCAATAGAAATAGGCTTGGAGGCTGGCAAGTGTTTTCATAACGCCGAAGTGTCCGGCCAGTCCTCCTCCGTGAGCTTCTCGGACAAGCAGCTCTCTCACTGATCCGCTGGGTATGCACAACCGATGGTGGAAAAACAAGTAGCCGTCCTGTCTATAATAGCTCTCAAAGGCAAATTTAGCACATCTCAAGTAATATGTTCCAAAATCAGCATCAGAACCATATAAATCTTTGAGCATTTCAAAACCTATGAGTTTGGATCTTAATTCGGCTATTATAGAATACCTCCGGGACAATGCGTCGGCAACGACATTGTCCTTACCTTTCTTGTACTTGATGACGTAGGGAAATGTCTCAATGAATTCTATCCAGCGGCCATGCCTCTTGTTCAACTTTTGTTGTCCCTTTAAGTGTTTGAGAGACTCATGGTCCGTGTGGATAACGAACTCCTTGGGCCATAGGTAATGTTGCCACGTCCGTAAAGCCCTCACCAACGCATACAACTCTTTATCATAGGTGGGGTAGTTCAATGTGGCTCCTCCTAACTTCTCGCTAAAGTAAGCAATGGGCTTGTTATCCCGCATAAAGAACCGCACCGATGCCTACACCGAAGCGTCGCACTCAAT
This sequence comes from Cochlearia excelsa, assembly GCA_963556525.1. Taxonomy (NCBI): domain Eukaryota; kingdom Viridiplantae; phylum Streptophyta; class Magnoliopsida; order Brassicales; family Brassicaceae; genus Cochlearia; species Cochlearia excelsa. The sequence goes on along the minus strand of OY748327.1, from coordinate 26,461,689 downwards.
CTCAAAAGTTTTTAAAAAGTTAGGAAGCATAAGTAAGGGAGAGTTGATAAGCTTCTCTTTGAGGCACCCGAAAGGCCTGGTCTTGTGCTTCTCCCCACTTGAAGCCAACGTCCTTCTTGATGACTTCGGTTAAAGGGGCCGCAATGGTACTAAAGTCTTTGACGAAGCGCCTATAGAAGCCGGCTAGTCCATGGAAGCTCCGGACTTCTCCTACGGTGGTAGGTGTGGGCCATTCTTTGATTGCCTTGACCTTCCCTTCATCGACCCTAACTCCTTCGTACTCACAACAAAACCTAGGAAAACAATTTCTTTAGTGCAAAAAGTACACTTATCAATGTTAGCAAAAAGGTTCTCCTTCCTTAGGACGTCAAGTACGGCTCGGACGTGGGCAATGTGCTCGTCTAGGCTCCGGCTGAAGATTAAGATATCATCGAAATACACCACCACGAAGACACCTATAAAAGACCTCAAAACATGGTTCATTAGCCTCATAAAAGTGCTAGGCGCATTAGTAAGGCCGAAGGGCATAACAAGCCACTCATATAGTCCTTGTTTGGTTTTGAATGCCGTTTTCCACTCGTCACCCTCCTTCATCCTAATCTGATGGTAACCACTCTTAAGATCAATCTTAGAGAACACGTTAGAACCACACAATTCGTCTAACATATCATATAATCTAGGAATAGGGTGGCGATACTTCACCGTGATGTTGTTGATGGCTCGGCAGTCAACACACATGCGCCATGATCCGTCCTTCTTGGGCACAAGCAGCACGGGCACCGCACACGGACTCATGCTCTCTCGGATATGGCCTTTGCTCATTAGTTCCTCAACTTGTTTCTGTAGTTCCTTGGTCTCCACCGGATTAGTCCTATAGGCGGGTCGGTTTGGAAAGCGCGGGCCAGGGACTAGGTCAATTTGGTGCTCAATGCCTCGGATCGGTGGCAAGCCAGGTGGTATCTCCTGAGGAAAAACGTCACTATAGTCCTGCAACAGCTGGGCAAAATCACTAGGAAGATCCTGTGGAGGGTTAGTGCTAACAAGGCTCTCCTTATATATAAACAACAAGATAGACGTATTTATAGTGAGGATCCGAGAAACTTCTCTTTGGTTGATGTAAAGGTTGGCGGTTGGCGTGGGTGCATGCTCTTTCTCCTCCTTGAGCTTGAGATAGAGCTGATCTTGATACACTTCACTTGGCGTGAGGGGAGCAAGGATGATTTTCCGGCCCTTGAACTCAAAGGAGTGCTTGTTGGTGTAACCGTCATGGAATACTCTACGGTCGGATTGCCACGGTCTACCCAACGTATGTGGCTGGAGCACATGGGTATCACATCGCAAAGAACCTCATCCTCGTACTTGCCAATGGAAAAGGATAATCGGACTTGGCGAGTTACCGTTAAGGCACCACTTTCATTCAGCCATTGCAGGCTTGTATGGGCGCGGATGGGACAAGGTTTCTATACTCAACTTCTGAACCATGGTTTCGCTAGCTGCATTAGTACAACTTCCACCGTCTATGATGAGACTACACACCTTGCCCTTCACAATGCACCGGGTGTGGAATAGGTGGTCTCTTTGTACTAGTTCCTCCGGTTGGTTCGTACGCTCAAGGTTCTCCGTGCAACCAGCATCTCCCCAATGGCGCTACTTCCTCTTCCTCTTCTTCGGGGTCGAATCGGACTCTTGGGGCACTACTTCTCCATTGTCCAGAATCATGAATACCTTCTTATTGGGACAATCCCTTGAGTAGTGGCCCATACCTTGGCACCTAAAACACCTAACGTTGCGGAGGAGGCGTTGCTTCGCTCTTAGGATCATACTTGACCTCTTCCTTAACCGTGGTGGTAGGCTTGATGTCCTTAGAGAAAGGTGGCCGAGAAGGTGTAAAGTCCTTGGGTTTGCTTGGCGTGGAGGGGAAGCTAGGTTTAGCGTATCTTCTCTTGTTCGGGTCTCCACTAGTTCGGCCTTGTGCACAAGTTCCTCAAGGTCAACATAGGTCCGGAGCTCCACTTTGTCCCCGAATGTCTCGGCTGAGTCCACCGATGAACCGTGCCATGGTCACTTCCTCATCTTCCTCTAGACCGGCTCGGATAAGGAGAGTTTCCATCTCTTGAAAGTAGTCTCGGACCGTGGTGGACCCTTGGGTGAGTTTTCTCGCCTTGTTTAGTACTTCCCGTGGTAATGACTCGGCACAAACCTTTTTCTCATGTGGGTAGTAAGTTGGTGCCATGTGGTGATGGGTAGCTCATTATGGCGGTTCCGGGTAGTGCAGAGCTGATCCCACACACATGAGTGCATACTCACCGAATTCGGAGACCGCTATCTTTACCTTGTTGGAGGCGTAGGTATCGTGGCACAAGAAGCCGGACTCCATCTTCCGTTCCCGATCAAGGTAGGCCTCCGGGTCATTCTTGCCGAGGAAGGCGGGGAACTTGGCCTTGATATGCTTCAGTTGTTGGTTCTCCGAGTCTCTTGGGTCGTCTTTGTCTCGTCTCTCACGCCTCCGGCTTCGCCTACTACGGTCCGAGACGTTGACGCCATAATACTCATCGCTAGAGCCGATGTAGACGCGTTGCCCGGCTATGGTTTGGGTAGGTCGGCGTGAGGCGGTGTGTGTCCTATGCCTGGGAGCTCGTCCTCTGGTTCGCTCAGCTCGCCGTGTTCCCGTTGCCGTGGTACCCTCTGCTCTTTGGCTGCGTTGGTTGGACGGAGGTTGCGGATTGCCCGGAGTCTAGATGTACCGGCAACGCCTTTGCCTTTGCAAATCCGCATGGCATCGGAGGGAGTTGGCGTTGACCCACCCTCGAATCCGAGGTTGCCCCGATGGCCTCCCTAGCTTGTTTCTCACGTTCCAAGGTGAGTTGTTGAGAAATTTGTTGGGGAAGTAGTTGGGTCATGGCCTCGGTTACTTGGGGCCGCTATAAGTTTCTTGAGGTCATCGAGCGCCTCCGGTGATAGGGCCATGGTACCTGTTACACAGACAAGTAACTAGCAGTAAGTAGTTCACAAAATAGCCAACAAATAGAACTCTACGCCGCACACACACAAGGATACACGCGTGATAAACAAGAAAGGAAAACAAGGACACGGCTTGAAAAAAAAAAGGAAATCGTTATGTTTTAAGTAAAACGAGCGTTTTAGCAAAAAGGAAATCGCAATAACACGTTTTGAAAGATGCGATTAGGTTTTCAAAGATCTAAACCTATTACTACCGCCGCAAGTTGACAAACATCAAGAACACAAAGATCAACACATAACTTGTTTATACTAGCAACAATCCTATGCCAAACAACGACGGGTTCAAACAAACAGGTTCGAGATTGTGATACTTTGAAAAGACAAAAGGGAAAGAACGACTCAGCCTTTTGGTACAGAGGCGGCTCTGATACCAGATGATACGATCCCACCAGGCGGATCTCTCCTCCGGATAAGGCTAAGCAAGAACGACGGGGGATGAGTAGTGTGGGTGGAGGTGGATGCGGATTACGAGTCAAAAACGGAGCAGCGGATGGATGGGGAGAAACGTGAGGATGAAATATGAACGACTCAAGCAAGGGATGATATCTCGCTTGATGGATAGAAGAAGCTCTTGTAAGCGTGGAGCTTGGAAGAGATTCGTGCCCGTTCGCCGAGCAAGGAGGAGTCGCAACAAAGAAGGTTTTTTGTAAAAGTTTTGACTGCCTAACACATTGTGCGGCGCAACCCCTTTTATAGGGAAAACACAAGTTGCTTCTCCTCGTTAGGGTTGCGCAAAGACAAAAAGGAAATTGCAAAAAGGAAATCCGCAAAAAGGAAATCGCGTACAAAGATAAAAAGGAAATTGCAAACGGATAAAACGACGAGTAGTGTTAAGCGCCTCGTCTCTTACGCTCTTCAAACTATGATCACTAAGGGACGACGTGGTGTTCTTCTTGGCCTCGTTAAAACCCGGTGGGAAAAAGAGTGCCAAGCGAGACACCTAGTCCGCTTAGCTTTCATAGCTTGGTCTTGATCGGATGGTCGTGCTGAAAACGTTGAAGTAGCTCTTGGCTGCTTCATCCTCCTCCATCATCGTGGTTTGAATGTTTTTGGCTAACTCCCTAGCTTTGGATCGCGTAATTGCTCCTTTTGATTCCTCGGTCCGCGATGGTCGGGCGCCGGTATGGTCGATGTCGAGGTGGTCGATGCCGATGTCGGTGTGGTCGATGCCGATGTCGATGTGGTCGATGCCGATGTCGATGTGGTCGATGCCATTGTGTTCGGTGTCGACGCGATCGATGCCGATGTCGAAGCCGTCGTGGTCGATGCCGATGTCCGTTCCCGGCTTCGGCTCTATGATCACATCATTTCATAAGTTCTTCAAACTAGTACAAAGCTCATTGAGACACTTATAAGCACTCATGTTGCATGAACCTTGGTTAAGAGTCCTAGAAACGCGTTGTTAGATGTTTCATAAGTTCGTAAAACTTGTACAAAGCTCATTGAGACACTTATAAGCACTGATGTGGAATGAAACTTGGTTTAGAGTCCTAGAAACCGTGTTGTTAGATGTTTCATAAGTTCGTAAAACTAGTACAAACCTCATTGAGACACTTATAAGCACTCATGTTGCATGAAACTTGGTTTAGAGTCCTAGAAATGCGTTGTTAGATATTTCATAAGTTCGTAAAGGTAGTACAAAGCTCATTGAGACACTTATAAGCACTCATGTTGCATGAAACTTTTCTTAGAGTCCTAGAAACTCTTTGTTAGATGTTTCATAAGTTCGTCAAAATTGTACAAAGCTCATTGAGACGCTTAGAAGCACTCATGTTGCATGAAACTTGGTTTAGAGTCCTAGAAACCGCGTTGTTAGATGTTTCGTAAGTTCGCCAAACCAGTAAAATGCTCATTGAGACACTTATAAGCACTCATGTTGCATGAAACTTTGTTTAGATTCTTAGAAACCGCGTTGTTAGATGTTTCATAAGTTCGTCAAACAAGTACAAAGCTCATTGAGACACTTATAAGCACTCATGTTGCATGAAACTTGGTTTAGAGTCCTAGAAACGCATTGTTAGATGTTTGATAAGTTCGTAAAACTAGTACAAAGCTCATTGAGACACTTATAAGCACTCATGTTGAATGAAATTTGGTTTAGAGTCCTAGAAACGCGTTGTTAGATGTTTCATAAGTTCGTCAAACTTGTACAAAGCTCATTGAGACACTTATAAGCACTCATGTTGCATGAAACTTCGTTTAGAGTCTTAGAAACCGCGTTGTTAGATGTTTCATAAGTTCGTCAAACTAGTACAAAGCTCATTGAGACACTTATAAGCACTCATGTTGCATGAAACTTGGTTTAGAGTCCTAGAAACGCGTTGTTAGATGTTTCATAAGTTCGTAAAACTAGTACAAAGCTCATTGAGACACTTATAAGCACTCGTGTTGAATGAAACTTGGTTTAGAGTCCTAGAAACGCGTTGTTAGATGTTTCATAAGTTCGTAAAACTAGTACAAAGCTCATTGAGACACTTATAAGCACTCATGTTGAATGAAACTTGGTTTAGAGTCCTAGAAATGCGTTGTTAGATGTTTCATAAGTTCTTCAAACTAGTACAAAGCTCATTGAGATACTTATAAGCACTCATGTTGCATGAACCTTGGTTAAGAGTCCTAGAAACGCGTTGTTAGATGTTTCATAAGTTCGTAAAACTTGTACAAAGCTCATTGAGACACTTATAAGCACTGATGTGGAATGAAACTTGGTTTAGAGTCCTAGAAACCGTGTTGTTAGATGTTTCATAAGTTCGTAAAACTAGTACAAACCTCATTGAGACACTTATAAGCACTCATGTTGCATGAAACTTGGTTTAGAGTCCTAGAAATGCGTTGTTAGATATTTCATAAGTTCCTAAAGGTAGTACAAAGCTCATTGAGACACTTATAAGCACTCATGTTGCATGAAACTTTTCTTAGAGTCCTAGAAACTCTTTGTTAGATGTTTCATAAGTTCGTCAAAATTGTACAAAGCTCATTGAGACGCTTAGAAGCACTCATGTTGCATGAAACTTGGTTTAGAGTCCTAGAAACCGCGTTGTTAGATGTTTCGTAAGTTCGCCAAACCAAGACAATGCTCATTGAGACACTTATAAGCACTTATGTTGCATGAAACTTGGTTTAGAGTCTTAGAAACCGCGTTGTTAGATGTTTCATAAGTTCGTCAAACTAGTACAAAGCTCATTGAGACACTTATAAGCACTCATGTTGCATGAAACTTGGTTTAGAGTCCTAGAAACGCGTTGTTAGATGTTTCATAAGTTCGTAAAACTAGTACAAAGCTCATTGAGACACTTATAAGCACTCGTGTTGAATGAAACTTGGTTTAGAGTCCTAGAAACGCGTTGTTAGATGTTTCATAAGTTCGTAAAACTAGTACAAAGCTCATTGAGACACTTATAAGCACTCATGTTGAATGAAACTTGGTTTAGAGTCCTAGAAATGCGTTGTTAGATGTTTCATAAGTTCTTCAAACTAGTACAAAGCTCATTGAGATACTTATAAGCACTCATGTTGCATGAACCTTGGTTAAGAGTCCTAGAAACGCGTTGTTAGATGTTTCATAAGTTCGTAAAACTTGTACATAGCTCATTGAGACACTTATAAGCACTGATGTGGAATGAAACTTGGTTTAGAGTCCTAGAAACCGTGTTGTTAGATGTTTCATAAGTTCGTAAAACTAGTACAAACCTCATTGAGACACTTATAAGCACTCATGTTGCATGAAACTTGGTTTAGAGTCCTAGAAATGCGTTGTTAGATATTTCATAAGTTCCTAAAGGTAGTACAAAGCTCATTGAGACACTTATAAGCACTCATGTTGCATGAAACTTTTCTTAGAGTCCTAGAAACTCTTTGTTAGATGTTTCATAAGTTCGTCAAAATTGTACAAAGCTCATTGAGACGCTTAGAAGCACTCATGTTGCATGAAACTTGGTTTAGAGTCCTAGAAACCGCGTTGTTAGATGTTTCGTAAGTTCGCCAAACCAGTACAATGCTCATTGAGACACTTATAAGCACTTATGTTGCATGAAACTTGGTTTAGAGTCTTAGAAACCGCGTTGTTAGATGTTTCATAAGTTCGTCAAACTAGTACAAAGCTCATTGAGACACTTATAAGCACTCATGTTGCATGAAACTTGGTTTAGAGTCCTAGAAACGCGTTGTTAGATGTTTCATAAGTTCGTAAAACTAGTACAAAGCTCATTGAGACACTTATAAGCACTCGTGTTGAATGAAACTTGGTTTAGAGTCCTAGAAACGCGTTGTTAGATGTTTCATAAGTTCGTAAAACTAGTACAAAGCTCATTGAGACACTTATAAGCACTCATGTTGAATGAAACTTGGTTTAGAGTCCTAGAAATGCGTTGTTAGATGTTTCATAAGTTCTTCAAACTAGTACAAAGCTCATTGAGATACTTATAAGCACTCATGTTGCATGAACCTTGGTTAAGAGTCCTAGAAACGCGTTGTTAGATGTTTCATAAGTTCGTAAAACTTGTACATGATGTTGAATCCAAGATCCTTTCAAGAACAACTCAATCAAAACCAAATCATAGTGAGCATAGATCAATGGATCTAGCTACATGATGTTTTTGGGTGACTTGTTCTTTAAGATCCTTGTTAGGCCGAAAGTAAATGGATGAGAACCATTGTTTCCTTACTCTCATGAGTTCTAAAGGGACTATGATGAATCCAAATCCATATTACTTAGGTACTTAGGCAATGACCAAGTATTCAAAGCATAAAGCTTGAAACTTGTGAGCTAAAGAGTGAGAGAACCATGTTCATTGACTCTTTAAAGAACAATGACTTGTTGAATCCAAAAACTCTATGCTTTTCTTAAGATACAAAGATAAAAGGATGAGATCCATGTTCCCCCACGAGAGAGTGGACATGTTGTATCCAAATCCGAAGTGAATCACTCCAAATCCAAAGCGACTCATAAACCGCGTTGTTAGATGTTTCATAAGTTCGTCAAACTAGTACAAAGCTCATTGAGACACTTATAAGCACTCATGTTACATGAAACTTTGTTTAGAGTCCTAGAAACGCGTTGTTAGATGTTTCATAAGTTTGTCAAACAAGTACAAAGCTCATTGAGACACTTATAAGCACTCATGTTGCATGAAACTTGGTTTAGAGTTCTAGAAACGCATTGTTCGATGTTTCATAAGTTCGTAAAACTTGTACAAAGCTAATTGAGACACTTATAAGCACTCATGTTGCATGAAACTTGGTTTAGAGTCCTAGAAACGCGTTGTTCGATGTTTCATAAGTTCGTCAAACTAGTACAAATCTCATTGAGACACTTATAAGCACTCATGTTGCATGAAACTTTGTTTAGAGTCCTAGAAACTACGTTGTTAGATGTTTCATAAGTTCGTCAAACTAGTACAAAGCTCATTGAGACACTTATAAGCACTCATGTTGCATGAAACTTGGTTTAGAGTCCTAGAAACGCGTTGTTCGATGTTTCATAAGTTCGTAAAACTTGTCAAAAGCTCATTGAAACACTTATAAGCACTCATGTTGCATGAAACTTAGTTTAGAGTCCTAGAAACGCGTTGTTCGATGTTTCATAAGTTCGTCAAACTAGTACAAAGCTCATTGATACAACACTTATAAGCACTCATGTTGCATGAAACTTTGTTTAGAGTCCTAGAAACTGCGTTGTTAGATGTTTCATAAGTTCGTCAAACTAGTACAAAGCTCATTGAGACACTTAAAAGCACTCATGTTGCATGAAACTTTGTTTAGAGTCCTAGAAACCGCATTGTTATATGTTTTATAAGTTCGTCAAACTATTACAAAGCTCATTGAGACACTTATAAGCACTCATGTTGCATGAAACTTGGTTTAGATTCCTAGAAACCGTGTTGTTAGATGTTTCATAAGTTCGTAAAGCTAGTACAAAGCTCATTGAGACACTTATAAGCACTAATGTTGCATGAAACTTGGTTTAGAGTCCTAGAAATGCATTGTTAGATATTGCATAAGTTCGTCAAAATTGTACAAAGCTCATTGAGACGCTTATAAGCACTCATGTTGCATGAAACTTGGTTTAGAGTCCTAGAAACCGCGTTGTTAGATGTTTCATAAGTTCGTCAAACCAGTACAATGCTCATTGAGACACTTATAAGCACTCAAGTTGCATGAAACTTGGTTTAGAGTCTTAGAAACCGCGTTGTTAGATGTTTCATAAGTTCGCCAAACCAGTACAATGCTCATTGAGACACTTATTAGCACTCATGTTGAATGAAACTTCGTTTAGAGTCCTAGAAACCGCGTTGTTAGATGTTTCATAAGTTCGTCAAACTAGTACAAAGCTCATTGAGACACATATAAGCACTCATGTTGCATGAAACTTAGTTTAGAGTCCTAGAAACAGCGTTGTTAGATGTTTCATAAGGTCGTCAAACTAGTACAAAGCTCATTGAGACACTTATAAGCACTCATATTGCATGAAACTTGGTTTAGAGTCCTAGAAACGCGTTGTTAGATGTTTCATAAGTTCGTCAAACTTTTACAAATCTCGTTGAGACAATTATAAGCACTCATTTTGCATGAAACTTGGTTTAGAGTACTAGAAACGCGTTGTTAGATGTTTCATAAGTTTGTCAAACAATTACAAAGCTCATTGAGACACTTATAAGCATTCATGTTGCATGAAACTTGGTTTAGAGTCCTAGAAACGCATTGTTCGATGTTTCATAAGTTCGTAAAACTTGTACAAAGTTAATTGAGACACTTATAAGCACTCATGTTGCATGAAACTTGGTTTAGAGTCCTAGAAACGCGTTGTTCGATGTTTCATAAGTTCGTCAAACTAGTACAAATCTCATTGAGACACTTATAAGCACTCATGTTGCATGAAACTTTGTTTAGAGTCCTAGAAACTACGTTGTTAGATGTTTCATAAGTTCGTCAAACTAGTACAAAGCTCATTGAGACACTTATAAGCACTCATGTTGCATGAAACTTGGTTTAGAGTCCTAGAAACGCGTTGTTCGATGTTTCATAAGTTCGTAAAACTTGTCAAAAGCTCATTGAAACACTTATAAGCACTCATGTTGCATGAAACTTAGTTTAGAGTCCTAGAAACGCGTTGTTCGATGTTTCATAAGTTCGTCAAACTAGTACAAAGCTCATTGATACAACACTTATAAGCACTCATGTTGCATGAAACTTTGTTTAGAGTCCTAGAAACTGCGTTGTTAGATGTTTCATAAGTTCGTCAAACTAGTACAAAGCTCATTGAGACACTTAAAAGCACTCATGTTGCATGAAACTTTGTTTAGAGTCCTAGAAACTGCATTGTTATATGTTTTATAAGTTCGTCAAACTATTACAAAGCTCATTGAGACACTTATAAGCACTCATGTTGCATGAAACTTGGTTTAGATTCCTAGAAACCGTGTTGTTAGATGTTTCATAAGTTCGTAAAGCTAGTACAAAGCTCATTGAGACACTTATAAGCACTAATGTTGCATGAAACTTGGTTTAGAGTCCTAGAAATGCATTGTTAGATATTGCATAAGTTCGTCAAAATTGTACAAAGCTCATTGAGACGCTTATAAGCACTCATGTTGCATGAAACTTGGTTTAGAGTCCTAGAAACCGCGTTGTTAGATGTTTCATAAGTTCGTCAAACCAGTACAATGCTCATTGAGACACTTATAAGCACTCAAGTTGCATGAAACTTGGTTTAGAGTCTTAGAAACCGCGTTGTTAGATGTTTCATAAGTTCGCCAAACCAGTACAATGCTCATTGAGACACTTATTAGCACTCATGTTGAATGAAACTTCGTTTAGAGTCCTAGAAACCGCGTTGTTAGATGTTTCATAAGTTCGTCAAACTAGTACAAAGCTCATTGAGACACATATAAGCACTCATGTTGCATGAAACTTGGTTTAGAGTCCTAGAAACGCGTTGTTAGATGTTTCATAAGTTCGTCAAACTTGTACAAAGCTCATTGAGACACTTATGAGCAGTCATGTTGTATGAAACTTGGTTTAGAGTCCTAGAACCCGCGTTGTTAGATGTTTCATATATTCGTCAAACTAGTCAAAAGCTCATTGAAACACTTATAAGCACTCATGTTGCATGAAACTCAGTTTAGAGTCCAAGAAACCGCGTTGTTAGATGTTTCATAAGTTCGTCAAACTAGTACAAAGCTCATTGAGACACTTATAAGCACTCATGTTGCATGAAACTTGGTTTAGAGTCCTAGAAACGCGTTGTTAGATGTTTCATAAGTTCGTAAAACTTGTACAAAACTCATTGAGACACTTATAAGCACTCATGTGGAATGAAACTTGGTTTAGAGTCCTAGAACCCGCGTTGTTAGATGTTTCATATGTTCGTCAAACTAGTCAAAAGCTCATTGAGACACTTATAAGCACTCATGTTGCATGAAACTTAGTTTAGAGTCCTAGAAACCGCGTTGTTAGATGTTTCATAAGGTCGTTAAACTAGTACAAAGCTCATTGAGTCACTTATAAGCACACATGTTGCATGAAACTTTGTTTAGAGTCCTAGAAACTGCGTTGTTAGATGTTTTATAAGTTCGTCAAACTATTACAAAGCTCATTGAGACACTTATAAGCACTCATGTTGCATGAAACTTGGTTTAGATTCCTAGAAACCGTGTTGTTAGATGTTTCATAAGTTCGTAAAACTAGTACAAACCTCATTGAGACACTTATAAGCACTCATGTTGCATGAAACTTGGTTTAGAGTCCTAGAAATACGTTGTTAGATATTACATAAGTTCGTCAAGCTAGTACAAAGCTCATTGAGACACTTATAAGCACTCATGTTGCATGAAACTTTTCTTAGAGTCCTAGAAACTCTTTGTTAGATGTTTCATAAGTTCGTCAAAATTGTACAAAGCTCATTGAGACGCTTATAAGCACTCATGTTGCATGAAACATGGTTTAGAGTCATAGAAACCGCGTTGTTAGATGTTTCATAAGTTCGTCAAACCAGTACAATGCTCATTGAGACACTTATAAGCACTCATGTTGCATGAAACTTCGTTTAGAGTCCTAGAAACCAAGTTGTTAGATGTTTCATAAGTTCGTCAAACTAGTACAAAGCTCATTGAGACACATATAAGCACTCAGGTTGCATGAAACTTGGTTTAGAGTCCTAGAAACGCGTTGTTAGATGTTTCATAAGTTCGTCAAACTTGTAAAAAGCTCATTGAGACACTTATAAGCACTCATGTTGCATGAAACTTCGTTTAGAATCCTAGAAACGCGTTGTTAGATGTTTCATAAGTTCTTCAAACTATCAAAAAGCTCATTGAGACACTTATAAGCACTCATGTTGCATGAAACTTCGTTTAGAGTTTTAGAAACTGCGTTGTTAGATGTTTCATAAGTTTGTCAAACTAGTACAAAGCTCATTGAGACACATATAAGCACTCATGTTGCATGAAACTTGGTTTTGAGTTCTAGAAACGCGTTGTTAGATGTTTCATAAGTTCGTAAAACTTGTACAAAACTCATTGAGACATTTATAAGCACTCATGTTGCATGAAACTTGGTTTAGAGTCCTAGAACCCGCGTTGTTAGATGTTTCATATGTTCGTCAAACTAGTCAAAAGCTCATTGAGACACTTATAAGCACTCATCTTGCATGAAACTTAGTTTAGAGTCCTAGAAACAGCGTTGTTAGATGTTTCATAAGGTCGTCAAACTAGTACAAAGCTCATTGAGACACTTATAAGCACTCATATTGCATGAAACTTGGTTTAGAGTCCTAGAAACGCGTTGTTAGATGTTTCATAAGTTCGTCAAACTTTTACAAATCTCGTTGAGACAATTATAAGCACTCATTTTGCATGAAACTTGGTTTAGAGTACTAGAAACGCGTTGTTAGATGTTTCATAAGTTTGTCAAACAATTACAAAGCTCATTGAGACACTTATAAGCATTCATGTTGCATGAAACTTGGTTTAGAGTCCTAGAAACGCATTTTTCGATGTTTCATAAGTTCGTAAAACTTGTACAAAGCTAATTGAGACACTTATAAGCACTCATGTTGCATGAAACTTGGTTTAGAGTCCTAGAAACGCGTTGTTCGATGTTTCATAAGTTCTTCAAACTAGTACAAAGCTCATTGAGACACTTATAAGCACTCATGTTGCATGAAACTTTGTTTAGAGTCCTAGAAACTGCGTTGTTAGATGTTTCATAAGTTCGTCAAACTAGTACAAAGCTCATTGAGACACTTATAAGCACTCATGTTGCATGAAACTTTGTTTAGAGTCCTAGAAACGCGTTGTTCGATGTTTCATAAGTTCGTAAAACTTGTAAAAAGCTCATTGAGACACTTATAAGCACTCATGTTGCATGAAACTTAGTTTAGAGTCCTAGAAACGCGTTGTTCGCTGTTTCATAAGTTCGTCAAACTAGTACAAAGCTCATTGAGACACTTATAAGCACTCATGTTGCATGAAACTTTGTTTAGAGTCCTAGAAACTACGTTGTTAGATGTTTCATAAGTTCGTCAAACTAGTACAAAGCTCATTGAGACACTTATAAGCACTCATGTTGCATGAAACTTGGTTTAGATTCCTAGAAACCGCGTTGTTAGATGTTTCATAAGTTCGTAAAACTAGTACAAACTTCATTGAGACACTTATAAGCACTCATGTTGCATGAAACTTGGTTTAGAGTCCTAGAAATGCATTGTTAGATATTTCATAAGTTCGTCAAGCTAGTACAAAGCTCATTGAGACACTTATAAGCACTCATGTTGCATGAAACTTTTCTTAGAGTCCTAGAAACTCTTTGTTGTTTCATAAGTTCGTCAAAATTGTACAAAGCTCATTGAGACGCTTATAAGCATTCATGTTGCATGAAACTTGGTTTAGAGTCCTAGAAACCGCGTTGTTAGATGTTTCATATGTTCGTCAAACCAGTACAATGCTCATTGAGACACTTATAAGCACTCATGTTGCATGAAACTTGGTTTAGAGTCTTAGAAATCGCGTTGTTAGATGTTTCATAAGTTCGTCAAACCAGTACAATGCTCATTGAGACACTTATAAGCACTCATGTTGGATGAAACTTCGTTTCGAGTCCTAGAAACCGCATTGTTAGATGTTTCATAAGTTCGTCAAACTAGTACAAAGCTCATTGAGACACATATAAGCACTCATGTTGCATGAAACTTGGTTTAGAGTCCTAGAAACGCGTTGTTAGATGTTTCATAAGTTCGTCAAACTTGTACAAAGCTCATTGAGACACTTATAAGCAGTCATGTTGTATGAAACTTGGTTTAGAGTCCTAGAACCCGCGTTGTTAGATGTTTCATATATTCGTCAAACTAGTCAAAAGCTCATTGAAACACTTATAAGCACTCATGTTGCATGAAACTTAGTTTAGAGTCCAAGAAACCGCATTGTTAGATGTTTCATAAGTTCGTCAAACTAGTACAAAGCTCATTGAGACACTTATAAGCACTCATGTTACATGAAACTTTGTTTAGAGTCCTAGAAACGCGTTGTTAGATGTTTCATAAGTTTGTCAAACAAGTACAAAGCTCATTGAGACACTTATAAGCACTCATGTTGCATGAAACTTGGTTTAGAGTTCTAGAAACGCATTGTTCGATGTTTCATAAGTTCGTAAAACTTGTACAAAGCTAATTGAGACACTTATAAGCACTCATGTTGCATGAAACTTGGTTTAGAGTCCTAGAAACGCGTTGTTCGTTGTTTCATAAGTTCGTCAAACTAGTACAAATCTCATTGAGACACTTATAAGCACTCATGTTGCATGAAACTTTGTTTAGAGTCCTAGAAACTACGTTGTTAGATGTTTCATAAGTTCGTCAAACTAGTACAAAGCTCATTGAGACACTTATAAGCACTCATGTTGCATGAAACTTGGTTTAGAGTCCTAGAAACGCGTTGTTCGATGTTTCATAAGTTCGTAAAACTTGTCAAAAGCTCATTGAAACACTTATAAGCACTCATGTTGCATGAAACTTAGTTTAGAGTCCTAGAAACGCGTTGTTCGATGTTTCATAAGTTCGTCAAACTAGTACAAAGCTCATTGAGACACTTATAAGCACTCATGTTGCATGAAACTTTGTTTAGAGTCCTAGAAACTGCGTTGTTAGATGTTTCATAAGTTCGTCAAACTAGTACAAAGCTCATTGAGACACTTAAAAGCACTCATGTTGCATGAAACTTTGTTTAGAGTCCTAGAAACTGCATTGTTAGATGTTTTATAAGTTCGTCAAACTATTACAAAGCTCATTGAGACACTTATAAGCACTCATGTTGCATGAAACTTGGTTTAGATTCCTAGAAACCGTGTTGTTAGATGTTTCATAAGTTCGTAAAGCTAGTACAAAGCTCATTGAGACACTTATAAGCACTCATGTTGCATGAAACTTGGTTTAGAGTCCTAGAAATGCATTGTTAGATATTGCATAAGTTCGTCAAAATTGTACAAAGCTCATTGAGACGCTTATAAGCACTCATGTTGCATGAAACTTGGTTTAGAGTCCTAGAAACCGCGTTGTTAGATGTTTCATAAGTTCGTCAAACCAGTACAATGCTCATTGAGACACTTATAAGCACTCAAGTTGCATGAAACTTGGTTTAGAGTCTTAGAAACCGCGTTGTTAGATGTTTCATAAGTTCGCCAAACCAGTACAATGCTCATTGAGACACTTATAAGCACTCATGTTGAATGAAACTTCGTTTAGAGTCCTAGAAACCGCGTTGTTAGATGTTTCATAAGTTCGTCAAACTAGTACAAAGCTCATTGAGACACATATAAGCACTCATGTTGCATGAAACTTGGTTTAGAGTCCTAGAAACGCGTTGTTAGATGTTTCATAAGTTCGTCAAACTTGTACAAAGCTCATTGAGACACTTATGAGCAGTCATGTTGTATGAAACTTGGTTTAGAGTCCTAGAACCCGCGTTGTTAGATGTTTCATATATTCGTCAAACTAGTCAAAAGCTCATTGAAACACTTATAAGCACTCATGTTGCATGAAACTTAGTTTAGAGTCCAAGAAACCGCGTTGTTAGATGTTTCATAAGTTCGTCAAACTAGTACAAAGCTCATTGAGACACTTATAAGCACTCATGTTGCATGAAACTTGGTTTAGAGTCCTAGAAACGCGTTGTTAGATGTTTCATAAGTTCGTAAAACTTGTACAAAACTCATTGAGACACTTATAAGCACTCATGTGGAATGAAACTTGGTTTAGAGTCCTAGAACCCGCGTTGTTAGATGTTTCATATGTTCGTCAAACTAGTCAAAAGCTCATTGAGACACTTATAAGCACTCATGTTGCATGAAACTTAGTTTAGAGTCCTAGAAACCGCGTTGTTAGATGTTTCATAAGGTCGTTAAACTAGTACAAAGCTCATTGAGACACTTATAAGCACTCATGTTGCATGAAACTTGGTTTAAATTCCTAGAAACCGAGTTGTTAGATGTTTCATAAGTTCGTCAAACTAGTACAAAGCTCATTGAGACACTTATAAGCACTCATGTTGCATGAAACTTGGTTTAGAGTCCTAGAAACGCGTTGTTAGATGTTTCATAAGATCGTAAAACTAGTACAAATCTCATTGAGACACTTATAAACACTCATGTTGCATGAAACTTGGTTTAGAGTCCTAGAAACACGTTGTTAGATGTTTCATAAGTTCGTCAAACTTGTACAAAGTTCATTGAGACACTTATAAGCACTCATGTTGTATGAAACTTGGTTTAGATTCCTAGAACCCGCGTTGTTAGATGTTTCATATATTCGTCAAACTAGTCAAAAGCTCATTGAGACACTTATAAGCACTCATGTTGCATGAAACTTAGTTTAGAGTCCTAGAACCCGCGTTGTTAGATGTTTCATATATTCGTCAAACTAGTCAAAAGCTCATTGAGACACTTATAAGCACTCATGTTGCATGAAACTTAGTTTAGAGTCCTAGAAACCGCGTTGTTAGATGTTTCATAAGTTCGTCAAACTAGTACAAAGCTCATTGAGACACTTATAAAAGCACTCATGTTGCATGAAACTTGGTTTAAAGTCCTAGAAACGCGTTGTTAGATGTTTTATAAGTTCGTCAAACTTGTACAAAGCTCATCCCTTGTGTAGCCGCGCCTTCCTTAAGGCAACCCGTGACAATTCAGGACGAGTTGGATACACGCGCCCTTAAGGTGCACATGTGACTCTGCCCAACGGCTCTCTTGGCAATGGTCTTCTTGCGTTTCCCTTTGCAACGGTAACTAAGAGAGCTAGTGACTTCGGCAGCTTGTGACTTCGGCCTTCGTCACATGCTAGGTCATCGTCTTGATGGACAAGACTTGTCCGGACGATGCCTTGGTCTCTTTTACACTTGTGACTTCGGCAATCTTGTGGCTTCGGTTTTTCCTTAGCCGAACTCGGCTTAGGTTTTGCCTTAGCCGAACTTGAGTTTTGACTTCGGCTTTGCCTTGATGGACGGGACTCGTCCGGGCAATGCCTTAGTCTTGTTTACACTCCCCCGCAAGCTTAGCCTAGTGAAATGGCTAAGCTTGGAACCCGTATGACCTTGCCTCGTTAAAACCTTGGTGAGAAAACCACTTGGGATAAAACTCACCTAAGGGAAAAGAGTACAAGACCATACGGTTAGGGACTTAGGCGTCGAGAGCCCGGATGAGTCCAAGTCTTGGTAGAATGGACTCGCATACTTTCAAGCTTGCGGACTTGGTGAAGATGTCCGCGAGTTGATCTTGACTCTTCGTGTAGCAAGGTAGGATAGTGCCCTTGACCATTTGCTCTCTAACCTTGTGACAATCAGCCTCTATGTGTTTAGTCCTCTCATGGAAGACCGAGTTTGTTGCTATGTGGATGGCCGCTTGATTATCACAATGCATGGTCATCGGTGCTTCAATCTTGAGACCCAAATCCCCTAGCAAGTTCTTTAGCCACATGAGTTCTTGAGTCAACTTCCTCATGGCTCTATACTCGGCTTCGGCGGTTGAGCAAGATACTATCTTTTGCTTCTTTGTCTTCCATGTGACAAGGTTACCACCAATGAAAGTACAATAGCCGGTGGTTGACCGTCTACTCTCTAGGTCTCCGGCGTAATCCGTGTCACAATACCCAATGACCTCCGTGTTCTTGTTGCAACCCATCCAAATACCCAAACTTGAGGTTCCTTTAAAGTATCCCAAGATCCTCAAGATCATGTTCCAATGGTGTTGCTTCGGCTTTTGCATGTGTTGAGAGATTTGGTTCACGGCAAAGCATAGGTCCGGTCTAGTGATGGTCAAGTAGATGAGTTTACCCACTAGCCGTCTATAGAGCATTGGGTCTCGGTACGGTTGATCATCCTCACTTCCTTCTTGAATGGTCTTGTAGCCGTCTTCAAGAGGAGTCTTAGCCACCTTTGTACCTATCATATTGACAACACTTAAAAGATCATGGATGTACTTCCTTTGGGAAAGAAATAGACCTTCTTTAGATCTACACACTTCAATCCCAAGGAAGTACTTAAGAGTTCCGAGGTCCTTAATGTCAAATTTAGATTTGAGGAAAGATTTGGTTTCTTGAATACCTCCCTTGTTGTTTCCGGAGATGATGATGTCGTCTACATACACTAGTACCACTACTATACCTTCTTGGTTTTGTAGGGTAAAGAGAGTATGCTCGGCTTGTGATCTCTTGAATCCTTTTGCCATCAATGTTGAGCTAAGCTTGTGATACCAAGCTCTTGGAGATTTCTTGAGACCGTAGATGGCTTTCCTTAACTGTAGGACTTTCCCGGGAGTGATTTCTAGGCCGGGTGGTGGAGTCATGTAGACTTCTTCTTCAAGCTCTCCTTGTAGGAAGGCATTCTTCACATCCATTTGAAAGAGATCCCATGATAGGTTAGTGGCAAGTGATAGGATTACCCGAACCGTGTGGAGTTTTGCAACCGGGGCAAATGTGTCTAGGTAGTCCTCTCCATACGTTTGAGTAAAGCCTCTTGCTACCAATCTTGCCTTGTGTCTCTCTATCTCTCCATTGCTTAGATATTTGATGTTGAAGACATACCTTGAGCTCACGGCCTTCTTCCCTTTTGGTAGGTTGGTTTCATAGAAGGTTTCATTATCTTCCATGGCCTTGTTCTCGGCTTCCACCGCTTAAACCCAAACTTCCTCCTTCATTGCCTCTTCATAAGTCCTTGGAATAACTTGTTGATCCATGGAGGTGGTAAAGGCTTTATGTTCCTTTGGAAAGCTTGCAAGAGAACACACGGCTTGAGTAGGATATGCCTCGGCCTTGTTGTTAAAGTACACCCTTGTGTTGACCCAATTGGATGGATGCATCTTGACTCTAGTGCTCCTTCTTAGAACCAGCGGCTCTTCTTCTTGGGACACACCTTGGTCATGAACTTCTTGATCACTTTGTTGTTGAGCATTAGTCTCGGTTGAGGCTTGAGGTTCTTCTTGACCATTTGACTCTCCCCCGGACGTAGTTGGTTCTTGAGTACCGGCTTGCTCATTGTTCTCCCCCTCATGATCAAGGTGGGTCTCTTGAGTTGGTTCCTCATTTCTTGTATCTTCGTCAATCTCCATACCAATATTCCTCATCAAGTTTCTAAGGCTTGTAGCTCTATCCGTAACAACTTCGGGTAAGTCCTTCACACTTTCCCAATTGTTTTCCTTGTAGTAGCTTTGTCCTTCTAGAAACTTGACCTCCCTTGATACTAATACCCTTCTTGTTTCGGGTACATAGCATTTGTACCCCTTTTGTGTGTTTGAGTAGCCGAAGAACATAGCCTTGGTGCTTTTAGCTTCTAGCTTGTTCCTTTGCTCACTGGGTACAAACACATAACACACACAACCGAACACTCTTTGATGGTTAATAAAAGGATTAGTCTTATTCAATACCTTGAATGGAGATTCATTCTTCAAGACTTGTGTTGGTGTTCGGTTGATAAGATAGCATGTCGTGAGAACCCCATCGGACCAAAACCTCTTCGGTATGTTCATGTGGAACATCATGGACCGCGTCACTTCCATCAAGTGTCGGTTCTTCCGTTCGGCTACCCCATTTTGTTGTGGTGTATATGGGCATGTGGTTTGATGGAGGATGCCATGCTTGGCTATGTGTTCTTTAAAAACTCTACTTGTGTACTCTCCACCATTATCGGACCTAAAAGTCTTAATCTTGATATTATAATGGTTAGTCACATAGTTTTAAAAGTTTTGAAAAGCCTCTAATACCCTATCTTTTGTTTGTAAAAGGGTAACCCAAGTGTATTTAGAGCTTTCATCTATGAATGTGACAAAATAAGAGTGATTATCCCTAGATTTACAAGGTGATGACCACACATCCGAATGCACAAGTTCAAAAGGTTTATAAGTCATGTTTGATTTTTGAAAAACAGTTCGGCAATGTTTACCTAAGATGCATGCTTCACACGTTTCATGATTAAACTTAACATTAGGCAAAATGGTTTTCAAAGCATTTAGATGAGGATGACCAAGTCTAAAATGCCAAATAACATTGTTGGCTTCGGATAAAACCGATTTAAAAGCATGACAAAGAAAAGAACTAGAGGTGTTTTCTTCAAGAACATAGAGATCGCCTCTTGTGACCCCTTTCCCAATGATCTCCTTACTCTTAATATCCTGAAAAACCACATCATTAGGACCGAAGATAACATTGAAATTCAAATCACAAGCAATGCGTTTCACGGATATAAGGTTTGAGGTAAAACTAGGCATGTAAAGCGCTTGAGAGTCTCTATCAAACAACTTAAGGTTCCCTAATCCTTCTATAGGAATTTCACTTCCATTTACAATAATGATGTTTCCTAAAGCCGGTTTAATATTATTAATCAAGTCCAAGTTACTAATCATATGATGAGAAGCACCCAAATCAATAATAATAGGCTTAAACGGTTTCCTCAAGGGCTTTGATGAGAGCGTCAAGGTCGGACTTCCTCACATACTCATCCATGTAAGGGACAATAGCCGAAGACTCCTCTTCCTTGCCATGGTTTGGTCCGCTTGATCTTGAGCTTGGCACACTTGCCGAGCCATCATGAGAGTAGTTCGCCCTGGCGTCCTTGAACTTGGCCGGCTTGAGGTTAGGATGTAGAATCCAACACTTCTCTTTGAGGTGGCCCTTCTTCTTGCAATGATAACACGTTAAGGCCCTCCTCTCTTCATATGTCTTGGACGTTGGTTTAAATGCCACCTTGTTTGCGGTTACAAGTTCCCTCTTGCCTTCAAAGAGCTCAATGGAGCCTTGTTCCCTTTGAAGTTGAGCACACGCCACTTCAAGGTTTGGTAGGGTATCGACTCGGAGAAGATGCTTGGTAATCTCCTTATAGCTGTCGTTGAGTGTTAAGAGCAAATCGAAGACCTTGTCTTGTTCTCTTCGTTCATTTAGCAGCTTCGGGTCGATAGTACTTGGACGGAGCATTTCCAGTTCGGCCCATAGGGACCTAAACTTTCCGAAGTGCTTTGTGAACTCGGTGTCTTCTTGGTTCAGATCATTGATAGCCTTCTTGACTTCATAGACCCGACTTAGGTTAGATGTGTTGCCGTAGACGGTTTGGAGAGTGTCCCATAACTCCTTGGCATTCTCACAATAGGAATAGGCTTCCAAGATAGACGGCTCAAGGGATCCTTGGATGATTCCAAGAACCTTTTGGTCTAGTTGGAACCATTTCTCATCGTCATTTGTGAGCTCATTGTTAAACTCAATAAGAGCATCTTGCCGAGTGAGGATGTGGTTCCAATAGTCGCGGCCACAAAGAGCAATCTTCATGGTTCTCGCCCATAGGAGGTAGTTGATACCTTTCAAGGTAACCGGACAAGGAGTCTTCTTGGATTCTTTGTCTTCCATGGTTTACTGCTTGGTTTGAAGGGGATGTCTCGGATAAGTCTAGCCGAGCACCGGGAAAGATTATGTGTTGAGTGGCACGGAAACCGAGGCTAGCCGAGCACCGGGAAGCGTTGGTACCGAGAGTTTTGTTATCGGGCGCCGGAAAAGCCCGATAATATTGTTTAACGAGGATGCCCGGTAAACAAAACACCGAGCAAAGAGGATACCCGGGCGCCGACGAGAATGGTAGCGGAATCGAGATTTAGATTCCAGAGCAAGGTTGCGCTGATACCATGTTAGAATTTGAGAGATTAGGGGAGATTAGTGAATGAAGTTCTTGAGTTCTTAACAAGAACACCAAGAACAAGAGAGAGAGAATAGAGAGAGAGAGTAACAAGATTCGGTTTCATTAGATTAGAAAGAGTTAACCGGTTTGTTTATAAAGGGTAAGATATAAATAGACAACAACAAAGGATCCCAAAATAGCATAAAGGAATATGCTAAAAACGTCCTAGTCTTGCTCGGTTAGCCGCGGCACACGTCGCTATCCCTTGTGTAGCCGCGCCTTCCTTAAGGCAACCCGTGACAAGTCAGGACGAGTTGGATACACGCGCCCTTAAGGCGCACATGTGACTCTGCCCAACGAATCTCTTGGCAACGGTCTTCTTGCGTTTCTCTTTGCAACGGTAACTAAGAGAGCTAGTGACTTCGGCAACTTGTGACTTCGGCCTTCGTCACATGCTAGGTCATCGTCTTGATGGACAAGACTTGTCCGGACGATGCCTTGGTCTCTTTTACACTTCGGTTTTACCTTAGCCGAACTCGGCTTCGGTTTTGCCTTAGCCGAACTTGAGTTTTGACTTCGGCTTTGCCTTGATGGACGGGACTCGTCCGGGCAATGCCTTAGTCTTGTTTACATCTCTCTCTCTATTCTCTCTCTCTCTTGTTCTTGATGTTCTTGATGAACTCAAGAACATAAACTCTCAAATCTCGTTTATACTCTCTTAAAATTAACATGGTATCAGAGCAACCTTGCTCTGGAACCTAATCTCGCTTCCGCTACCATCCGTTCTCGGCGCTCGGGCATTCTCGGCGCTCGGTTCTTTCCGTTGCCCGGTAACAAAATCATCGGGATTTTTCGTTGCCCGGTAACAAAATCATCGGGATTTTTCGGCGCCCGGTAACAAAACTCTCGGTGCCCGGTTATTCTCGATCCTTGGTGCTCGGCTAGCCTCGGTTTCCGTGCACGCTCAACATACTCAGTTCTTAAAGTCCAGATCTTGAAGAAAGGCATCTCCTTTGGCCTCTAGATCTCTAGATCTACCCAAGACAAGCATTCTCAAACTAAGCGGTAAACCATGGAAGATAAAGAATCCAAGAAGACTCCTTGTCCGGTTACCTTGAAAGGTATAAACTACCTCCTATGGGCAAGAACAATGAAGATTTCCTTTTGTGGCCGAGGCTTGTGGAATCACATCCTCACTAGGTAAGACGCTCCCATTGACTTAAACTTTGGAAATGAAGAGCTCGCCACCGATGACGAGAAATGGTTTCAGCTAGACCAAAAGGTCCTTGGAATCATCCAAGGATCCCTAGAGCCATCTATCTTGGATGCATACTCATATTGTGAGAATGCCAAGGAATTGTGGGATACCCTCCAAATAGTCTACGACAATATCTCCAACCTTAGCCGAGTCTATGAAGTCAAGAAAGCTACCAATGATCTCAATCAAGAGTGTTGAGACTTATGTCTATAATATGGAGGGGACAAGGCTTTATGGAATAGAAGACCTGTGTACATTAGCCTAAATGGAATGGAATGGAAGACCTGTTTATATTTCGTTAAAACATGAGATGGTCTATTCTATTTAGTTTACTCCGAATGGAATGGAAGGTTGGATTCATCAAGAAGACCAAGCCCACTTGGAGATATGGCCGTTGGAGGAGAAGAGAAGCACTTGGACCATTGGACAATAGGGTGGTCCCTTTTGAAAAAGAGCCGTTGCACTTCTCCCTCTCTCTCTCTTCTTCTATATATGTAACCTCTTCTCCATTGTAGAAACTTAAGCTTTTGGAAGCTCTATTCTATAAAATCTCTTCTTATATATCTCAATCACTCTCTCTAATCTTTAATAATTAACATGGTATCGAGCATTTATGCTCCTAATCTCTCGCATTTCCGCAAAATCTCTCGTTTTTCTCTCAAAAATCTCTGTCTTTTATAAAGCTTTCACCATTCTTTCTTCATAAAGCCATCGGTTTTATCAATCTTTGAAGATCTACCATGGAAGACAACAAAGAAAGGTCAAAGTTCTTCGTTGCTCCGGTGACTCTCAAAGGTATAAATTACCTTCTTTGGACAAGAACCATCAAGACTCGCATTGTGTAGCCGCGGTCTCTGAGTCATACCTTGAAGAATCAAACTCCTATAGACGCGGAAAAGGCTAGTGAAGACTCGGTGGTAACCTCCGAAGAAGGAAAATGGTTTCAAGAGGATCAAAAGGTGCTTGGGATTATTCAAAGCTCCCTAGATCCATCTATCCTTGAGGCCTATTCCTATTGTGAAACGGCAAAGGAACTATGGGACACCTTACAAACGGTGTACGGAAACATCTCTAACTTGAGCCGAGTGTATGAAGTGAAGAAGGCTCTCACGGATTTATCCCAAGAAGATACCGAGTTCACTCAACACTTCGGAAAGTTCGAGCCTTGTGGGCTGAATTAGAGATGCTTAGGCCTAGTACTGTGGATGCCAAGATTCTCAATGAAAGGAAAGAGCAAGACAAGGTGTTTGGTCTCCTCTTGACTCTCAACTCAAGCTACAAAGATCTTATCAAGCACCTCCTCGATCCGAGACTTTACCATCTTTAGAGGCGAGTGTGTTCTCAACTCCAAAGAGAAGAAGGATCTCATGAGCTCTTTGGTGGAAAGAAGGAACTAGCCACGGCAAACAAGGCATACTTTAAGCCAAGTGAAGATAGGAAGGCTATGATATGCGAACATTGTAAGAAGAAGGGGCACTTGAAGGATAAGTGCTGGATTCGCATCCACATCTCAAACCGAACAAATTCAAGGAACCAAAGGTCAATTACTCCCAAGATGAGTCGGCAAGTGTGGGAACTTCATCAAGCCAAGGAAAGGATGAAGAAGCCTTAGCTGCAGCCCCATTCAATGATGAGTATGTCAAGAAGTCCGACCTTGAAGCTCTAATTAAGGCCCTTAAAGGGTCCGGTATGGCTTTTCTTATCTCCCTTAATGCTAGAATTGATAGACCGGTAGTAAGTGATAGACCACTAGTGATTGACTCCGGTGCCTCTCACCATATGATTAGTAGTTCAAACCTCATAGAAAATATCAAACCAATGTTAGGGAATGTGGTGGTAGCTAATGGCGGTAAGGTTCCAATTAGAGGTTTAGGTAGGCTCAAATTGTTTGATAAAGAAGTAGATGCTCTCTATATGCCAACTTTTACATCTAACCTCTTATCCGTTAAACGTATATCAGCCCGATTTGAATTGTAATGTTATTTTTAGCCCTAACAATGTGATTTTTCAGGATATTGAATCTAAGAAAGTAATTGGTAAGGGAAGCACCAAAGGAGATCTCTATGTGCTAGAAGGAAATCCAAGCTCCCATCTATCTTTTGCGTTTAAGTCTGTTTTAGTTGAAGCTAATAATGTCATTTGGCATGCTAGGCTAGGACATCCAAACTCTAGAGCTTTAAAGTTGTTATTGCCAAGTGTTTCCTTTGATAATAGTCTTTGCGAATCTTGTATTCTCGGTAAACATTGTAGAACCGTGTTTCCAAAGTCTAATAAAGTTTATGAGTCTTGTTTTGATTTGATCCACTCGGATGTATGGACATCACCATGCATCTCAAGAGAAAATCATAAATACTTTGTTACATTCATAGATGAGAAGTCAAAATACACTTGGATCACCTTATTACCTTCAAAAGATAGAGTCCTAGAAGCATTTAGAAACTTTCAAACTTATGTTACTAATCATTATGATGCCAAGATCAAGTTTTTCAGGTCGGATAATGGTGGAGAATACATAAGCCATAGTTTTAAAGAACATCTAGCTAAACATGGGATTATCCACCAAACAAGTTGTCCGTATACGCCACAACAAAACGGTGTGGCGGAGAGGAAGAACAGACACTTGATGGAGGCGGCTAGATCAATCATGTTCTACATGAATGTGCCTAAGAGATTCTGGTCGGATGCGGTGATGACGGCATGCTACTTGATCAACCGAACACCGACACAAATCCTCCAAAACTCCTCTCCTTTTCAAGTTTTAAACAAAGCTAAACCATATCTTACTCACTTGCGTGTTTTTGGTTGTCTTTGCTTTGTCTTACTACCAGGAGAACAAAGGAACAAGCTTGAACCCAAGAGTATCAAGGCTATGTTCATTGGTTACTCCAATACTCAAAAGGGATACAAGTGTTATGTACCCGAAACTAGAAGAGTTCTAATATCAAGAGATGTTAAGTTTTTAGAAGGAAAAGGCTACTATGAAGAAAAGAATTGGGAGAGTATCAAAGATTTACCCAACTCAACTTCGGATAGAGCCATGGCCCTTAGAAAGCTTATGGAGGACCTTGGTATGAATCTTGGTGAAGAACCAAGGAAAGAAGATCATACAAAACCCCATCTTGATCATGAGGGGGAGAGAAATGATGATCCAAGTCCAAACCAACCGGATGATCCAAGTCCAAACCAACCGGATGGTCGAGA
Organism: Cochlearia excelsa; assembly: GCA_963556525.1. Classification (NCBI taxonomy): domain Eukaryota; kingdom Viridiplantae; phylum Streptophyta; class Magnoliopsida; order Brassicales; family Brassicaceae; genus Cochlearia; species Cochlearia excelsa. The sequence continues at coordinate 26,435,073 of OY748327.1, read as the reverse complement.
CCACCAACAAGAAAGTGGTCGAGGAATTGATCATCAAGACCATGCTCAAGATGAGCCAGTTGTGCTAAGAAGAAGTACAAGGCTGAGAAAAGATCCATCCAATTGGAAGAATACAAGAGTCTACTTCAACAACCAAGCCGTGGCTCATCCAATTCAAGCCGTTTGCAACATGACTACCTTCCCTCTTGATCATCAAGTTTTCTTGGTTAAAATTGATTCTCATTGGATACCAAAGACCTATGAGGAGGCAATGGAACATGAGGTCTGGGTAGAAGCGGTTAAACAAGAGGACAAGGCTATGGAACTCAATGATACTTGGTATGAGACGGATCTTCCTCAAGGAAAAAGGACCGTGAGCTCAAGATACGTCTTTACAATCAAGTACAAAAGCAACGGAGACATAGAGAGGTACAAGGCAAGATTAGTAGCTAGGGGCTTCACACAAACCTATGGAGAAGATTACCTTGACACTTTTGCTCCGGTTGCAAAACTACACACGGTTAGAGTCCTCTTCTCTTTGGCAACTAACTTAGAATGGGACCTATGGCAAATGGATGTCAAGAATGCATTTCTACAAGGTGAGCTAGAAGATGAGGTCTACATGACACCACCACCGGGAATCAAAATCACTTCGGGAAAGGTTCTTAGACTAAAGAAAGCCATCTATGGGCTAAAGCAGTCTCCAAGGGCGTGGTATCACAAACTAAGCAAGACCCTCCTAGAGAAAGGCTTCAAGAAGTCAGAATCGATCATACTCTATTCACAAGTCAAAGCCAAAGAGGTATAGTAGTCATTCTCGTGTATGTTGATGATATCATCATCACCGGGAATGACAAGGTAGGTATTCAAGATACTAAAACCTATCTTAAAACTATATTTGATATCAAAGACCTTGGTGAATTGAAATATTTTCTAGGCATTGAAGTGTGTAGGTCTAAAGAAGGCCTATTCTTATCTCAACGAAAATATACTCTAGATTTGCTAACGGAAACAGGAAAACTAGGAGCTAAACCGGCAAAGACCCCTTTGGAAAATGACTACAAAGTTATACGCAAAGGGGAGATTGAGGATAAGCCCTTTAAAGACGTCAAGCAATACCGCCGGCTAGTAGGTAAGCTTATATACTTAACCATTACACGTCCCGATATTTGCTTTGCCGTGAATCAGGTTTCTCAACACATGCAAAGTCCCAAAGTGCATCATTGGAACATGGTGGATAGAATCCTCAAGTATCTCAAAGGAGCACCAGGACAAGGCATATGGATGGGCTGCAACAAGAGCACGGAGCTTGTGGGATATTGTGATGCCGACTACGCTGGTGACCAAGGGGATAGAAGATCAACAACAGGCTATTGCACCTTCCTAGGGGGTAACCTTGTGACATGGAAGAGCAAGAAGCAGAAAGTTGTCTCACTATCTAGCACGGAGTCGAATACCGAGCTATGAGAAAGCCGACCCAAGAGATCATATGGCTGAGAGCTCTTCTCAAAGATTTGGGAATAGAATCAAATGATCCGGTCACCATGCATGCCGACAATCAATCCGCAATCAACCTTGCCTCAAATTCTGTTTTCCATGAAAGAACCAAGCATGTAGAAGTGGACTGCCATAAAGTTAGAGAACAAATGGTGAAAGGAGTGATACTACCATGTTTCACCGAAAGCTCTAACCAATTGCGTACATCTTCACCAAAGCAGCTAGTACTAAGGTTTGTGAGTTCATCCATCCTAAACTTGGACTCACAAATGCCATTCGGTGCTAAAATCCCCTAACCAAGTGTTTAGTACTCTTTTCCCTCAAAGTGGTTTTATCCCAAAGAGGTTTTCCCTTTGAGGTTTTTAACGAGGCTAGACATAAGGTTCCAAGCTTAGCCATTGCATCCGGCTAAGCTTGAGGGGGAGTGTTGAGACTTATGTCTATAATATGGAGGGGACAAGGCTTTATGGAATAGAAGACCTGTGTACATTAGCCTAAATGGAATGGAATGGAAGACCTGTTTATATTTCGTTAAAACATGAGATGGTCTATTCTATTTAGTTTACTCCGAATGGAATGGAAGGTTGGATTCATCAAGAAGACCAAGCCCACTTGGAGATATGGCCGTTGGAGGAGAAGAGAAGCACTTGGACCATTGGACAATAGGGTGGTCCCTTTTGAAAAAGAGCCGTTGCACTTCTCCCTCTCTCTCTCTCTTCTTCTATATATGTAACCTCTTCTCCATTGTAGAAACTTAAGCTTTTGGAAGCTCTATTCTATAAAATCTCTTCTTATATATCTCAATCACTCTCTCTAATCTTTAATAATTAACAAAGAGGACACCGAGTTCACAAAGCACTTCGGAAAATTTAGGTCCCTTTGGGCTGAATTAGAGATGCTCCGTCCAAGCACCGTGGAGCCAAAAGTGCTAAATGAAAGGAGAGAGCAAGACAAGGTCTTTGGCTTGCTTCTCACACTCAACGGAAACTACAAGGAGGTTACTAAGCACCTTCTCCGAGCCGATACCCTAACAAACCTTGAAGAAGTGTGTGCCCAACTCCAAAGAGAACAAGGTTCCATTGAGCTATTTGATGGCAAGAAGGAGCTTGTGACCGCAAACAAGGTGGCTTTTAAACTGTCTTCCAAGACATATGAAGAAAGGAGAGCCTTGACATGTGAGCATTGCAAGAAGAAGGGCCACAACAAGGAGAAGTGTTGGATCCTACACCCTAGCCTCAAGCCGGCCAAGTTCAAGGATGCCAAGGCTAACTACTCTCACGATGACTCGGCTAGCATACCAAGTACAAGCGGACCAAGCCATGGCAAGGAAGAGGAGTCTTCGGCCATTTTCCCATACATGGACGAGTTCGTGAGGAAGTCCGACCTTGACGCACTCATCAAAGCCCTTAAGGGCTCCGGTATTTCACCCTTTTACTCTCTTAGTGCTCAAAACATAGACATTAAACCGTATAAGCCTATTATTGTTGATTCGGGTGCTTCTCATCATATGATTAGTAACTTGGATTGAATTAGTAATGTTAAACCGGCTTTAGGTTATGTCATTATTGCAAATGGGAGTGAAATTCCTATAGAAGGGTTAGGAAATCTTAAGTTGTTCGATAGTGATTCTCAAGCCCTTTATATGCCTAGCTTTACTTCCAATCTTATATCCGTTAAACGCATTGCTTGTGATTTGAATTGCAAGGTTATTTTCAGTCCTAATGATGTGATTTTTCAGGATATTAAGAGTGAGAAGATCATTGGGAAAGGGGTCAAGAGGGGACCTCTATGTTCTTGAAGAATTTGCTTTTAAAAACTCTACTTCTACTTCTACTTCTCTTTTTCATGCTTTTAAATCGGTTATAGCCGAGGTTAACAATGTTATTTGGCATTTTAGACTTGGTCATCCTCACTTGAATGCTTTAAAAACTATTTTTCCTAATGTTGTGTTTGATCATCAAACTTGTGAGGCTTGCATTTTAGGCAAACATTGTAGAACCGTGTTTTCAAAATCTAAAATGTGTTACAAACCTTTTGAATTGGTCCACTCGGACGTTTGGTCCTCTCCTTGCAAATCTAGGGATAATCAAGCTTACTTTGTCACTTTTATAGATGAAAACTCTAAATATACTTGGGTCACTCTTTTACAAACTAAAGATAGGGTATTAGAGGCTTTTAAAAACATTCAAAACTATGTGACTAACCATTACAATGCTAAGATTAAAACCTTTAGGTCGGACAATGGGGGAGAGTACACAAGCCGAGCATTCAAAGAACACATAGCCAACCATGGGATCCTTCACCAAACCACTTGCCCATATACACCGCAACAAAACGGTGTGGCCGAGAGGAAGAATAGGCATCTCATGGAGGTCACACGGTCAATGATGTTCCACATGAACTTCCCAAAACGGTTTTGGTCGGATGGTGTTTTAACCGCGTGTTATCTCATCAACCGAACCCCTACTCAAATCTTAAACAACCAATCTCCCTTTCAAGTTTTGAATAAGAGTAAGCCTATTCTTAACCATCTAAGAGTTTTTGGTTGTATGTGTTTTGTTTTTGTGCCTAGTGAACAAAGGAACAAGCTTGAAGCAAACAGCATCAAGGCCATGTTCATAGGCTACTCCAACAAACAAAAAGAATACAAATGCTATGTACCCGAGACGAGAAGGGTCATAGTCTCAAGAGACGTCAAGTTCCTTGAAGGCAAAAGCTTCTATGAAGACAAAAATTGGGATAGTGTGAAGGACTTACCCGAGAAGGTCACGGATAGAGCCACAAGCATAAGGAACCTAATGAAGAATATTGGCATGGACTTTGAAGAAGAGCCAAGACAAGACATACCAAATCGACAACCCACTCATCTAGATCATGAGGGGGAGAACATCAATGAGCAAGCCAACTCCGAACCTCAAGAATCTAATGAGTCCGGGGGAGAATCAAATGCTCATCAACAAACTTCATCACAAGAAGACCAAGGACATGCTCAAGAGGATCATGATCAAGAGGTGGGTCAAGAAGGAAGTGTACCACCGGAGCCGCCTCTAAGAAGAAGCACTAGGGTAAAGAATCATCCATCTAATTGGGTAAACACAAGGGTTTACTACAATAGCAAGGCGGTGGCTCATCCTACTCAAGCAACATGCTCTCTTGCAATACTTCCCAAGGAACACCGCACCTTCCTTACCGCCATGGATCAACATGTGATACCAAGGACATATGAAGAAGCAATGAAGGAAGAAGTGTGGATCAATGCGGTTAGAGCCGAGAACAAGGCAATGGAAGACAATGAAACCTTCTATGAAACCGATCTTCCCAAAGGCAAGAAGACCGTGAGTTCTAGATACGTGTTCACCATCAAGTACCTAAGCAATGGGGATATTGAAAGGCATAAGGCAAGACTCGTAGCAAGAGGCTTCACTCAAACCTATGGAGAGGATTATTTGGATACCTTTGCACCGGTGGACAAATTTCACACGGTTAGGGTCATTCTATCCTTGGCTACTAATTTATCTTGGGACCTCTTTCAAATGGATGTGAAGAACGCCTTTCTACAAGGAGAACTTGAGGAAGAGGTCTACATGACTCCACCACCCGGAGTAGAAATCACCCCCGGGAAAGTTTTGATGTTAAGAAAGGCTATCTATGGTCTCAAGCAATCACCAAGAGCTTGGTACCATAAGCTTAGCTCAACATTGATGGCAAGAGGATTCAAGAGATCACAAGCCGGACACACACTCTTCACACTACAAAACCAAGAAGGTATAGTAGTGGTACTTGTATACTTAGACGACATCATCATCTCCGGAAACAACAAGGGAGGTATCCAAGAAACCAAGTCTTTCCTTAAGTCCAAATTTGATATTAAAGATCTCGGTTTGCTTAAGTACTTCCTTGGGATTGAAGTATGTAGATCAAAGGAAGGTCTATTTCTCTCCCAAAGGAAGTACACCCATGATGTTTTAAGTGTTGTCAATATGGCAGGTACCAAGGTGGCCAAGACACCTCTTGAAGACGGCTACAAGACCAGTCAAGAGGATAGTGAAGACGATCACTAGACCGGATCTATGCTTTGCCGTGAATCAAGTCTCCCAACATATGCAAAGGCCGAAGCAACATCATTGGAACATGATCATGAGGATCTTGGGATACCTTAAGGGAACTTCAAGCTTGGGTATATGGATGGGTTGCAACAAAAGCACGGAGGTTGTTGGGTATTGTGACGCGGACTATGCCGGGGAACCTAGAAGACAGGCGGTCAACCACCGGGTATTGTACTTTCATTGGAGGCAACCTTGTCACATGGAAGACAAAGAAGCAAAACATAGTGTCTTGCTCAACCGCCGAAGCCGAGTATAGAGCCATGAGGAAGCTAACTCAAGAACTCATGTGGCTAAAGAACTTGCTAGGGGATTTGGGTTTCAAGATTGAAGCACCAATGACCATGCATTGTGATAACCAAGCGGCCATCCACATAGCAACAAACTCGGTCTTCCATGAACGGACCAAGCACATAGAGGTGGATTGTCACAAGGTTAGAGAGCAAATGGTCAAAGGGACCATCTTACCATGCTACACCAAAAGTGAAGACCAACTCGCGGACATCTTCACCAAATCAGCAAGCTTGAAGGTTTGTGAGTCCATCCTACCAAGACTAGGACTCACACGGGCTACCAAAGCCTAAGTCTCCAACCGCATAAGGTTGTACTCTTTTCCCTTAGGTGAGTTTTATCCCAAGTGGTTTTCTCACCAAGGTTTTAACGAGGCAAGGTTATGCGGGTTCCAAGTTTAGCCATTGCATTAGGCTAAGCTTGCGGGGGAGTGTTAAAAAGAAACCAAGGCTTTGCCTGGACACACTTGTTCACCAAGGCAAAGACCTAGCTTGTGATCAAAGGCAAAGGCACAAGTTCTCTTTAGTTACCGTTGGGATGTTACCGTTGGAGATACAAAATACAAGGAAGACCAAAGAAGGATCTAGAAGGAAAGGTGCGCTTAACCAATAGAGCCGTTAGGCGAGTGTACACCACTCGGCCGTACAAGTCACATGTTGCCATAAGGAAGCGCGGCTACACGAGTGAAAGCGACATGTGGGCGCGGCTAACCGAGGAGGATGTGGACGTTTTTAGCATATACCTTTGATTCCTCTTTAGGTGATATCTCTTGTATTAATATCTTCTTGTAACTACATAAAACAATTAATCTATCTTAATCTTTCCGATTACTCTCTCTCTCTCTCTCTATTCTCTCTCTCTCTTGTTCTTGATGTTCTTCATGAACTCAAGAACATAAACTCTCAAATCTCGTTTATACTCTCTTAAAATTAACACTCATGTTGCATGAAACTTGGTTTAGAGTCCTAGAAACGCGTTGTTAGATGTTTCATAAGTTCGTAAAACTAGTACAAAGCTCATTGAGACACTTATAAGAACCCATGTTGAATGAAACTTGGTTTAGACTCCTAGAAACGCGTTGTTAGATGTTTCATAAGTTCGTAAAACTAGTACAAAGCTCATTGAGACACTTATAAGCACTCATGTTGAATGAAACTTGGTTTAGAGTCCTAGAAATGCGTTGTTAGATGTTTCATAAGTTCTTCAAATTAGTACAAAGCTTATTGAGACACTTATAAGCCCTCATGTTGCATGAAACTTGGTTTAGAGTCCTAGAAACGCGTTGTTAGATGTTTCATAAGTTCGTAAAACTTGTACAAAGCTCATTGAGACACTTATAAGCACTCATGTTACATGAAACTTGGTTTAGAGTCCTAGAACCCGCGTTGTTAGATGTTTCATATGTTCGTCAAACTAGTCAAAAGCTCATTGAGACACTTATAAGCACTCATGTTGCGTGAAACTTAGTTTAGAGTCCTAGAAACCGCGTTGTTAGATGTTTCATAAGTTCGTCAAACTAGTACAAAGCTCATTGAGACACTTATAAGCACTCATGTTGCATGAAACTTGGTTTAGAGTCCTAGAAACGCGTTGTTAGATGTTTCATAAGTTCGTCATACTAGTACAAAGCTCATTGAGACACTTATAAGAACTTCTGTTGAATGAAACTTGGTTTAGAGTCCTAGAAACGCGTTGTTAGATGTTTCATAAGTTCGTCAAACTTTTACAAAGCTCGTTGAGACACTTATAAGCACTCATGTTGCATGAAACTTGGTTTAGAGTCCTAGAAACGCGTTGTTAGATGTTTCATAAGTTCGTCAAACAAGTACAAAGCTCATTGAGACACTTATAAGCACTCATGTTGCATGAAACTTGGTTTAGATCCTAGAAACGCGTTGTTCGATGTTTCATAAGTTCGTAAAACTTGTACAAAGCTCATTGAGACACTTATAAGCACTCATGTTGCATGAAACTTGGTTTAGAGTCCTAGAAACGCGTTGTTAGATGTTTCATAAGTTCATCAAACTAGTACAAAGCTCATTGAGACACTTATAGGCACTCATGTTGCATGAAACTTGGTTTAGATTCCTAGAAACCGCGTTGTTAGATGTTTCATAAGTTCGTCAAACTAGTACAAAGCACATTGAGACACTTATAAGCACTCATGTTGAATGAAACTTGGTTTAGAGTCCTAGAAACGCGTTGTTAGATGATTCATAAGTTCGTAAAACTAGTACAAAACTCATTGAGACACTTATAAGCACTCATGTTGCATGAAACTTGGTTTAGAGTCCTAGAAACGCGTTGTTAGATGTTTCATAAGATCGTCAAACAAGTACAAAGCTCATTGAGACACTTATAAACACTCATGTTGCATGAAACTTGGTTTAGAGTCCTAGAAACACGTTGTTAGATGTTTCATAAGTTCGTCAAACTTGTACAAAGCTCATTGAGACACTTATAAGCACTCATGTTGTATGAAACTTGGTTTAGATTCCTAGAACCCGCGTTGTTAGATGTTTCATATATTCGTCAAACTAGTCAAAAGCTCATTGAGACACTTATAAGCACTCATGTTGCATGAAACTTGGTTTAGAATCCTAGAAACCGCGTTGTTAGATGTTCCATAAGTTCGTCAAACTAGTACAAAGCTCATTGAGACACTTATAAGCACTCATGTTGCATGAAACTTGGTCTAGAGTCCTAGAAACGCGTTGTTAGATGTTTCATAAGTTCGTCAAACTAGTACAAAGCTCATTGAGACACTTATAAGCACTTATGTTGCATGAAACTTGGTTTAGAGTCCAAGAAACTCGTTGTTAGATGTTTCATAAGTTCGTCAAACTTTTACAAAGCTCGTTGAGACACTTATAAGCACTCATGTTGCATGAAACTTGGTTTAGAGTCCTAGAAACGCGTTGTTAGATGTTTCATAAGTTCGTCAAACAAGTACAAAGCTCATTGAGACACTTATAAGCACTCATGTTGCATGAAACTTGGTTTAGAGTCCTAGAAACGCGTTGTTCGATGTTTCATAAGTTCGTAAAACTTGTACAAAGCTCATTGATACACTTATAAGCACTCATGTTGCATGAAACTTGGTGTAGAGTCCTAGAAACCGCCTTGTTAGATGTTTCATAAGTTCGTCAAACTAGTACAAAGCTCATTGAGACACTTATAAGCACTCATGTTGCATGAAACTTGGTTTAGAGTCCTAGAAACGTGTTGTTAGATTTTTCATAAGTTCGTCAAACTAGTACAAAGCTCATTGAGACACTTATAAGCACTCATGTTGCATGAAACTTGGTTTAGAGTCCTAGCAACGCGTTGTTATATGTTTCATAAGTTCGTCAGACAAGTACAAAGCTCATTGATACACTTATAAGCACTCATGTTGCATGAAACTTAGTTTAGAGTCCTAGAAACGCGATGTTAGATGTTTCATAAGTTCGTAAAACTTGTACAAAGCTCATTGAGACACTTATAAGAACTCATGTTGCATGAAACTTGGTTTAGAGTCCTAGAAACGCGTTGTTCGATGTTTCATAAGTTCATCAAACTAGTACAAAGCTCATTGAGACACTTATAAGCACTCATGTTGCATGAAACTTTGTTTAGAGTCCTAGAAGCTGCGTTGTTAGATGTTTCATAAGTTCGTCAAACTAGTACAAAGCTCATTGAGACACTTATAAGCACTCATGTTGCATGAAACTTGGTTTAGATTCCTAGAAACCGCGTTGTTAGATGTTTCATAAGTTCGTCAAACTAGTACAAAGATCATTGAGACACTTATAAGCACTCATGTTGCATGAAACTTGGTTTAGAGTCCTAGAAACGCGTTGTTAGATGTTTCATAAGTTCGTCAAACTTGTACAAATCTCATTGAGACACTTATAAGCACTCATGTTGCATGAAACTTGGTTTAGAGTCCTAGAAATGCGTTGTTAGATATTTCATAAGTTCGTCAAGCTAGTACAAAGGTCATTGAGACACTTATAAGCACTCATGTTGCATGAAACTTGGTTTAGAGTCCTAGAAACGCTTTCTTAGATGTTTCATAAGTTCGTCAAACTTGTACAAAACTCATTGAGACGCTTATAAGCACTCATGTTGCATGAAACCTTGTTTAGAGTCCTAGAAACCGCGTTGTTAGATGTTTCATAAGTTCGTCAAACCAATACAATGCTCATTGAGACACTTACAAGCACTCATGTTGCATGAAACTTGGTTTAGAGTCTTAGAAACCGCGTTGTTAGATGTTTCATATGTTCGTCAAACTAGTACAAAGCTCATTGAGACACTTATAAGCACTCATGTTGCATGAAACTTTGTTTAGAGTCCTAGAAACTGCGTTGTTAGATGTTTCATAAGTTCGTCAAACTAGTACAAAGCTCATTGAGACACTTATAAGCACTCATGTTGCATGAAACTTAGTTTAGAGTCCTAGAAACCGCGTTGTTAGATGTTTCATAAGTTCGTCAAACAAGTACATTGAGACACTTATAAGCACTCATGTTGCATGAAACTTTGTTTAGAGTCCTAGAAGCTGCGTTGTTAGATTTTTCATAAGTTCGTCAAACTAGTACAAAGCTCATTGAGACACTTATAAGCACTCATGTTGAATGAAACTTGGTTTAGAATCCTAGAAACGCGTTGTTAGATGTTTCATAAGTTCGTCAAATTACTTGAACAAATCTCATTGAGACACTTATAAGCACTCATGTTGCATGAAACTTGGTTTAGAGTCTTAGAAACCGCGTTGTTAGATGTTTCATAAGTTCGTCAAACTTTTACAAAGCTCGTTGAGACACTTATAAGCACTCATGTTGCATGAAACTTCGTTTAGAGTCCTAGAAACCGCGTTGTTAGATGTTTCATAAGTTCGTCAAACTAGTACAAAGCTCGTTGAGACAATTATAAGCACTCATGTTGCATGAAACTTGGTTTAGAGTACTAGAAATGCGTTGTTAGATGTTTCATAAGTTCGTCAAACAAGTAAATTGAGACACTTATAAGCACTCATGTTGCATGAAACTTGGTTTAGAGTCCTAGAAACGAGTTGTTCGATGTTTCATAAGTTCGTCAAACTAGTACAAAGCTCATTGAGACACTTATAAGCACTCATGTTGCATGAAACTTGGTTTAGATTCCTAGAAACGCGTTGTTAGATGTTTCATAAGTTCGTCATACTAGTACAAAGCTCATTGAGACACTTATAAGAACTCATGTTGAATGAAACTTGGTTTAGAGTCCTAGAAACGCGTTGTTAGATGTTTCATAAGTTCGTCAAACTTTTACAAAGCTCGTTGAGAGACTTATAAGCACTCATGTTGCATGAAACTTGGTTTAGAGTCCTAGAAACGCGTTGTTAGATGTTTCATAAGTTCGTCAAACAAGTACAAAGCTCATTGAGACACTTATAAGCACTCATGTTGCATGAAACTTGGTTTAGATCCTAGAAACGCGTTGTTCGATGTTTCATAAGTTCGTAAAACTTGTACAAAGCTCATTGAGACACTTATAAGCACTCATGTTGCATGAAACTTGGTTTAGAGTCCTAGAAACGCGTTGTTAGATGTTTCATAAGTTCATCAAACTAGTACAAAGCTCATTGAGACACTTAGAAGCACTCATGTTGCATGAAACTTGGTTTAGAGTCCTAGAAACGCGTTGTTAGATGATTCATAAGTTCGTAAAACTAGTACAAAACTCATTGAGACACTTATAAGCACTCATGTTGCATGAAACTTGGTTTAGAGTCCTAGAAACGCGTTGTTAGATGTTTCATAAGATCGTCAAACAAGTACAAAGCTCATTGAGACACTTATAAACACTCATGTTGCATGAAACTTGGTTTAGAGTCCTAGAAACACGTTGTTAGATGTTTCATAAGTTCGTCAAACTTGTACAAAGCTCATTGAGACACTTATAAGCACTCATGTTGTATGAAACTTGGTTTAGATTCCTAGAACCCGCGTTGTTAGATGTTTCATATATTCGTCAAACTAGTCAAAAGCTCATTGAGACACTTATAAGCACTCATGTTGCATGAAACTTGGTTTAGAGTCCTAGAAACCGCGTTGTTAGATGTTCCATAAGTTCGTCAAACTAGTACAAAGCTCATTGAGACACTTATAAGCACTCATGTTGCATGAAACTTGGTCTAGAGTCCTAGAAACGCGTTGTTAGATGTTTCATAAGTTCGTCAAACTAGTACAAAGCTCATTGAGACACTTATAAGCACTTATGTTGCATGAAACTTGGTTTAGAGTCCAAGAAACTCGTTGTTAGATGTTTCATAAGTTCGTCAAACTTTTACAAAGCTCGTTGAGACACTTATAAGCACTCATGTTGCATGAAACTTGGTTTAGAGTCCTAGAAACGCGTTGTTAGATGTTTCATAAGTTCGTCAAACAAGTACAAAGCTCATTGAGACACTTATAAGCACTCATGTTGCATGAAACTTGGTTTAGAGTCCTAGAAACGCGTTGTTCGATGTTTCATAAGTTCGTAAAACTTGTACAAAGCTCATTGATACACTTATAAGCACTCATGTTGCATGAAACTTGGTGTAGAGTCCTAGAAACCGCGTTGTTAGATGTTTCATAAGTTCGTCAAACTAGTACAAAGCTCATTGAGACACTTATAAGCACTCATGTTGCATGAAACTTGGTTTAGAGTCCTAGAAACGTGTTGTTAGATTTTTCATAAGTTCGTCAAACTAATACAAAGCTCATTGAGACACTTATAAGCACTCATGTTGCATGAAACTTGGTTTAGAGTCCTAGCAACGTGATGTGATCATAGAGCCGAAGCCGGGAACGGACATCGGCATCGACCACGACGGCTTCGACATCGGCATCGATCGCGTCGACACCGAACACAACGGCATCGACATCGGCATCGACCACATCGACATCGGCATCGACCACATCGACATCGGCATCGACCACCTCGACATCGACCATACCGGCGCCCGACCATCGCGGACCAAGGAATCAAAAGGAGCAATTACGCGATCCAAAGCTAGGGAGTTAGCCAAAAACATTCAAACCATGATGATGGAGGAGGATGAAGCAGCCAAGAGCTACTTCAACGTTTTCAGCACGACAATCCGATCAAGACCAAGCTATGAAAGCTAAGCGGACTAGGTGTCTCGCTTGGCACTCTTTTTCCCACCGGGTTTTAACGAGGCCAAGAAGAACACCACGTCGTCCATTAGTGATCATAGTTTGAAGAGCGTAAGAGACGAGGCGCTTTAACACTACTCGTCGTTTTATCCGTTTGCAATTTCCTTTTTGTCTTTGTACGCGATTTCCTTTTTGCGGATTTCCTTTTTGCAATTTCCTTTTTGTCTTTTGCGCAACCCTAAAGAGGAGAAGCAACTTGTGTTTTCCCTATAAAAGGGGTTGCGCCGCACAACGTGTTAGGCAGTCAAAACTTTTACAAAACCTTTCTTTGTTGCGACTCCTCCTTGCTCGGCGAACGGGCACGAATCTCTTCCAAGCTTCACGCTTACAAGAGCTTCTTCTATCCATCAAGCGAGATATCATCCCTTGCTTGAGTCGTTCATATTCCATCCTCATGTTCCTCCCCACCCATCCGCTGCTCCGTTCTTGACTTGTAATCCGCATCCACATCCACCCACACTACTCATCCACCGTCGTTCTTGCTTAGCCTTATCCGGAGGAGAGATCCGCCTGGTGGGATCCTATCATCTGGTACCATGGCCCTATCACCGGAGGCGCTCGATGACCTCAAGAAACTTATAGCAGCCCTAGTAACCGAGGCCATGACCCAACTACTTCCCCAACAAATTTCTCAACAGCTCACCTTGGAACGTGAGAAACAAGCTAGGGAGGCCACCAGGGCAACCTCGGATTCTGAGGGTGGGTCAACGCCAACTCCCTCCGATGCCATGCGGATTTGCAAAGGCAAAGGCGTTGCCGGTACATCTAGACTCCGGGCAATCCGCAACCTCCGTCCAACCAACGCAGCCAAAGAGCGAGAGGGTACCACGGCAACGGGAACACGCCGAGCCGAGCGAACCAGAGGACGAGCTCCCGGGCATAGGACACACACTGCCTCACGCCGACCTACCCAAACCATAGCCGGGCAACGCGTCTACATCGGCTCTAGCGATGAGTATTATGGCGTCAACGTCTCGGACCGTAGTAGGCGAAGCCGGAGGCGTGAGAGACGAGACAGAGACGACCCAAGAGACTCGGAGAACCAACAACTGAAGCATATCAAGGCCAAGTTCCCCGCCTTCCTCGGCAAGAATGACCCGGAGGCCTACCTTGGATCGGGAACGGAAGATGGAGTCCGGCTTCTTGTGCCACGATATCTACGCCTCCAACAAGGTAAAGATAGCGGTCTCCGAATTCGGTGAGTATGCACTCCGTGGTGGGATCGGCTACGCACTACCCGGAACCGCCATAATGAGCTACCCATCACCACATGGCACCAACTTACTACCCACTTGAGAAAAAGGTTTGTGCCGAGTCATTACCACAGGAAGTACTAAACAAGCCGAGAAAACTCACCCAAGGGTCCACCACAGTCCGAGACTACTTTCAAGAGATGGAAACTCTCCTTATCCGAGCCGGTCTAGAGGAAGATGAGGAAGTGACCATGGCACGGTTCATCGGTGGACTCAGCCGAGACATTCAGGACAAAGTGGAGCTCCAGACCTATGTTGACCTTGAGGAACTTGTGCACAAGGCCGAACTAGTGGAGACCCAGAACAAGAGAAGATACGCTAAACCTAGCTTCCCCTCCACGCCAAGCAAACCCAAGGACTTTACACCTTCTCGGCCACCTTTCTCCAAGGACATCAAGCCTACCACCACGGTTAAGGAAGAGGTCAAGTATGATCCTAAGAGCAGAAGCAACGCCTCCTCGAGCAACGTTAGGTGTTTTAGGTGCCAAGGTATGGGCCACTACTCAAGGGATTGTCCCAATAAGAAGGTATTCATGATTCTGGACAATGGAGAAGTAGTGCCCCAAGAGTCCGATTCGACCCCGAAGAAGAGGAAGAGGAAGTAGCCGCCATTGGGGAGATGCTGGTTGCACGGAGAACCTTGAGCGTACAGAACCAACCGGAGGAACTAGTACAAAGAGACCACCTCTTTCACACCCGGTGCATTGTGAAGGGCAAGGTGTGTAGTCTCATCATAGACGGTGGAAGTTGTACTAATGCAGCTAGCGAAACCATGGTTCAGAAATTGAGCATAGAAACCTTGTCCCATCCGCGCCCATACAAGCTGCAATGGCTGAATGAAAGTGGTGCCTTAACGGTAACTCGCCAAGTCCGATTATCCTTCTCCATTGGCAAGTATGAGGATGAGGTTCTTTGCGATGTGATACCCATGTGCTCCAGCCACATACTGTTGGGTAGACCGTGGCAATCCGACCGTAGAGTATTCCATGACGGCTACACCAACAAGCACTCCTTTGAGTTCAAGGGCCGGAAAATCATCCTTGCTCCCCTCACGCCAAGTGAAGTGTATCAAGATCAGCTCTATCTCAAGCTCAAGGAGGAGAAAGAGCATGCACCCACGCCAACCTTTACATCAACCAAAGAGAAGTTTCTCGGATCCTCACTTTAGATACGTCTATCTTGTTGTTTATATATAAGGAGAGCCTTGTTAGCACTAACCCTCCACAGGATCTTCCTAGTGATTTTGCCCAGCTGTTGCAGGACTATAGTGACGTTTTTCCTCAGGAGATACCACCTGGCTTGCCACCGATCCGAGGCATTGAGCACCAAATTGACCTAGTCCCTGGCTCGGCGCTTCCAAACCGACCCGCCTATAGGACTAATCCGGTGGAGACCAAGGAACTACAGAAACAAGTTGAGGAACTAATGAGCAAAGGCCATATCCGAGAGAGCATGAGTCCATGTGCGGTGCCCGTGCTGCTTGTGCCCAAGAAGGACGGATCATGGCGCATGTGTGTTGACTGCCGAGCCATCAACAACATCACGGTGAAGTATCGCCACCCTATTCCTAGATTAGATGATATGTTAGACGAATTGTGTGGTTCTAACGTGTTCTCTAAGATTGATCTTAAGAGTGGTTACCATCAGATTAGGATGAAGGAGGGTGACGAGTGGAAAACGGCATTCAAAACCAAACAAGGACTATATGAGTGGCTTGTTATGCCCTTCGGCCTTACTAATGCGCCTAGCACTTTTATGAGACTAATGAACCATGTTTTGAGGTCTTTTATAGGTGTCTTCGTGGTGGTGTATTTCGATGATATCTTAATCTTCAGCCGGAGCCTAGACGAGCACATTGCCCATGTCCGAGCCGTACTTGACGTCCTAAGGAAGGAGAACCTTTTTGCTAACATTGATAAGTGTACTTTTTGCACTAAAGAAATTGTTTTCCTAGGTTTTGTTGTGAGTACGAAGGAGTTAGGGTCGATGAAGGGAAGGTCAAGGCAATCAAAGAATGGCCCACACCTACCACCGTAGGAGAAGTCCGGAGCTTCCATGGATTAGCCGGCTTCTATAGGCGCTTCGTCAAAGACTTTAGTTCCATTGCGGCCCCTTTAACCGAAGTCATCAAGAAGGACGTTGGCTTCAAGTGGGGAGAAGCACAAGACCAGGCCTTTCGGTGCCTCAAAGAGAAGCTTATCAACTCTCCCTTACTTATGCTTCCTAACTTTTTAAAAACTTTTGAGATTGAGTGCGACGCTTCGGTGTAGGCATCGGTGCGGTTCTTATGCGGGATAACAAGCCCATTGCTTACTTTAGCGAGAAGTTAGGAGGAGCCACATTGAACTACCCCACCTATGATAAAGAGTTGTATGCGTTGGTGAGGGCTTTACGGACGTGGCAACATTACCTATGGCCCAAGGAGTTCGTTATCCACACGGACCATGAGTCTCTCAAACACTTAAAGGGACAACAAAAGTTGAACAAGAGGCATGGCCGCTGGATAGAATTCATTGAGACATTTCCCTACGTCATCAAGTACAAGAAAGGTAAGGACAATGTCGTTGCCGACGCATTGTCCGGAGGTATTCTATAATAGCCGAATTAAGATCCAAACTCATAGGTTTTGAATTGCTCAAAGATTTATATGGTTCGATGCTGATTTTGGAACATATTACTTGAGATGTGCTAAATTTGCCTTTGAGAGTTATTATAGACGGGACGGCTACTTGTTTTTCCACCATCGGTTGTGCATACCCAGCGGATCAGTGAGAGAGCTGCTTGTCCGAGAAGCTCACGGAGGAGGACTGGCCGGACACTTCGGCGTTATGAAAACACTTGCCAGCCTCCAAGCCTATTTCTATTGGCCGAACATGAAGAAAGATGTAGAGAAAGTATGCTCGAGATGTGCGACATGTAAGCATGCCAAGAGTAAGGTGCAACCTCACGGTTTGTACACTCCCTTACCCATTCCCTCTCACCCTTGGACATATATTTCGATGGATTTTGTTGTCGGCTTACCTCGAACCAGGAATGGTAGAGATTCTATCTTCGTAGTGGTTGACAAGTTTAGCAAGATGGCACACTTCATAGCTTGTCACAAGACCGATGATGCCGTCAAGGTAGCCAATCTATTCTTCGGAGAAGTGGTGAGACTACATGGGATGCCTAGCGTTATTGTTTCGGACCGGACACCAAGTTTTTAAGCCATTTTTGGCGAACCTTGTGGGCAAAGCTAGGGACCAAGTTGTCCTTCTCCACCACCTGCCACCCCCAAACCGATGGGCAAACCGAAGTGGTGAACCGTTCGTTATCAACGTTACTTAGAACCTTGGTGAAAAGAAACATCAAGTCTTGGGAGGAATGTCTACCCCACGTAGAGTTCGCTTATAACCACGCTAAGCATTCTACTACTTCCTTTTCTCCTTTTGAATTAGTTTACGGATTCAATCCGATGTCTCCTTTAGATTTAATTGCATTACCTTTAAGTGAGGTATCCAGCCTAGATGGCAAGAGGAAAGCCGAGCAGGTTAAGAAGCTACACGAGAAGGCTAGAGAGAACATAGAGAAGAAGACAAAGCAAGACGTCGAGCAAGCCAACAAGGGCCGAAGAAAGGTGGTTTTTGAAGAAGGCGATCTCGTTTGGGTACACCGAGGAAGGAGCGGTTCCCAGCCGAGAGGAAGTCTAAGCTCATGCCAAGGATAGACGGCCCATTCCAAGTCGCTAAACGAATCAACGACAATGCCTATAAAATTGATCTCCGAGGTAAGTATTCCATTTCGGACTCGTTTAATGTTTCTGATTTGTCTCCGTATGTTGCGATTCGGATTTGAGGACAAATCCTTTTCAAGAGGGAGGGGATGATGTGATCATAGAGCCGAAGCCGGGAACGGACATCGGCATCGACCACGACGGCTTCGACATCGGCATCGATCGCGTCGACACCGAACACAACGGCATCGACATCGGCATCGACCACATCGACATCGGCATCGACCACCTCGACATCGACCATACCGGCGCCCGACCATCGCGGACCGAGGAATCAAAAGGAGCAATTACGCGATCCAAAGCTAGGGAGTTAGCCAAAAACATTCAAACCATGATGATGGAGGAGGATGAAGCAGCCAAGAGCTACTTCAACGTTTTCAAGACGACAATCCGATCAAGACCAAGCTATGAAAGCTAAGCGGACTAGGTGTCTCGCTTGGCACTCTTTTTCCCACCGGGTTTTAACGAGGCCAAGAAGAACACCACGTCGTCCATTAGTGATCATAGTTTGAAGAGCGTAAGAGACGAGGCGCTTTAACACTACTCGTCGTTTTATCCGTTTGCAATTTCCTTTTTGTCTTTGTACGCGATTTCCTTTTTGCGGATTTCCTTTTTGCAATTTCCTTTTTGTCATTTGCGCAACCCTAAAGAGGAGAAGCAACTTGTGTTTTCCCTATAAAAGGGGTTGCGCCGCACAACGTGTTAGGCAGTCAAAACTTTTACAAAACCTTTCTTTGTTGCGACTCCTCCTTGCTCGGCGAACGGGCACGAATCTCTTCCAAGCTTCACGCTTACAAGAGCTTCTTCTATCCATCAAGCGAGATATCATCCCTTGCTTGAGTCGTTCATATTCCATCCTCACGTTCCTCCCCACCCATCCGCTGCTCCGTTCTTGACTTGTAATCCGCATCCACATCCACCCACACTACTCATCCACCGTCGTTCTTGCTTAGCCTTATCTGGAGGAGAGATCCGCTTGGTGGGATCCTATCACAACGCGTTGTTATATGTTTCATAAGTTCGTCAGACAAGTACAAAGAAAGCTCATTGAGACACTTATAAGCACTCATGTTGCATGAAACTTAGTTTAGAGTCCTAGAAACGCGTTGTTAGATGTTTCATAAGTTCGTAAAACTTGTACAAAGCTCATTGAGACACTTATAAGAACTCATGTTGCATGAAACTTGGTTTAGAGTCCTAGAAACGCGTTGTTCGATGTTTCATAAGTTCATCAAACTAGTACAAAGCTCATTGAGACACTTATAAGCACTCATGTTGCATGAAACTTTGTTTAGAGTCCTAGAAGCTGCGTTGTTAGATGTTTCATAAGTTCGTCAAACTAGTACAAAGCTCATTGAGACACTTATAAGCACTCATGTTGCATGAAACTTGGTTTAGATTCCTAGAAACCGCGTTGTTAGATGTTTCATAAGTTCGTCAAACTAGTACAAAGATCATTGAGACACTTATAAGCACTCATGTTGCATGAAACTTGGTTTAGAGTCCTAGAAACGCGTTGTTAGATGTTTCATAAGTTCGTCAAACTTGTACAAATCTCATTGAGACACTTATAAGCACTCATGTTGCATGAAACTTGGTTTAGAGTCCTAGAAATGCGTTGTTAGATATTTCATAAGTTCGTCAAGCTAGTACAAAGGTCATTGAGACACTTATAAGCACTCATGTTGCATGAAACTTGGTTTAGAGTCCTAGAAACGCTTTCTTAGATGTTTCATAAGTTCGTCAAACTTGTACAAAACTCATTGAGACGCTTATAAGCACTCATGTTGCATGAAACCTTGTTTAGAGTCCTAGAAACCGCGTTGTTAGATGTTTCATAAGTTCGTCAAACCAATACAATGCTCATTGAGACACTTATAAGCACTCATGTTGCATGAAACTTGGTTTAGAGTCTTAGAAACCGCGTTGTTAGATGTTTCATATGTTCGTCAAACTAGTACAAAGCTCATTGAGACACTTATAAGCACTCATGTTGCATGAAACTTTGTTTAGAGTCCTAGAAGCTGCGTTGTTAGATTTTTCATAAGTTCGTCAAACTAGTACAAAGCTCATTGAGACACTTATAAGCACTCATGTTGAATGAAACTTGGTTTAGAGTCCTAGAAACGCGTTGTTAGATGTTTCATAAGTTCGTCAAATTACTTGAACAAATCTCATTGAGACACTTATAAGCACTCATGTTGCATGAAACTTGGTTTAGAGTCTTAGAAACCGCGTTGTTAGATGTTTCATAAGTTCGTCAAACCAGTACAATGCTCATTGAGACACTTATAAGCACTCATGTTGCATGAAACTTCGTTTAGAGTCCTAGAAACCGCGTTGTTAGATGTTTCATAAGTTCGTCAAACTAGTACAAAGCTCGTTGAGACAATTATAAGCACTCATGTTGCATGAAACTTGGTTTAGAGTACTAGAAATGCGTTGTTAGATGTTTCATAAGTTCGTCAAACAAGTAAATTGAGACACTTATAAGCACTCATGTTGCATGAAAGTTGGTTTAGAGTCCTAGAAACGAGTTGTTCGATGTTTCATAAGTTCGTAAAACTTGTACAAAGCTCATTGAGACACTTATAAGCACTCATGTTGCATGAAACTTGGTTTAGAGTCCTAGAAACGAGTTGTTCGATGTTTCATAAGTTCGAAAAACTTGTACAAAGCTCATTGAGACACTTATAAGCACTCCTGTTGCATGAAACTTGGTTTAGAGTCCTAGAAACGCGTTGTTCGATGTTCATAAGTTCGTCAAACTAGTACAAAGCTCATTGAGACACTTATAAGCACTCATGTTGCATGAAACTTTGTTTAGAGTCCTAGAAATTGCGTTGTTAGATGTTTCATAAGTTCGTCAAACTAGTACAAAGCTCATTGAGACACTTATAAGCAC
Source organism: Cochlearia excelsa (assembly GCA_963556525.1). Taxonomy (NCBI): domain Eukaryota; kingdom Viridiplantae; phylum Streptophyta; class Magnoliopsida; order Brassicales; family Brassicaceae; genus Cochlearia; species Cochlearia excelsa. The sequence goes on along the minus strand of OY748327.1, from coordinate 26,414,083 downwards.
TCATGTTGCATGAAACTTGGTTTAGATTCCTAGAAACCGCGTTGTTAGATGTTTCATAAGTTCGTCAAGCTAGTACAAAGCTCACTGAGACACTTATAAGTACTCATGTTCCATGAAACTTGGTTTAGAGTCCTAAAAACGCATTGATAGATGTTCATAAGTTCGTCAAACTTGTACAAAGCTCACTGAGACGCTTATAAGCACTCATGTTGCATGAAACTTAGTTTAGAGTTCTAGAAACCGCGTTGTTAGATGTTTCATAAGTTCGTCAAACCAGTACAATGCTCATTGAGACACTTATAAGCACTCATGTTGCATAAAACTTGGTTTAGAGTCTTAGAAACCGCGTTGTTAGATCTTTTATAAGTTCGTCAAACCAGTACAATGCTCATTGAGACACTTATAAGCACTCATGTTGCATGAAACTTGGTTTAGAGTCCTAGAAACGCGTTGTTAGATGTTTCATAAGTTCGTCAAACTTGTACAAAGCTCATTGAGACACTTATAAGCAGTCATGTTGTATGAAACTTGGTTTAGAATCCTAGAACCCGCGTTGTTAGATGTTTCATATATTCGTCAAACTAGTCAAAAGCTCATTGAGACACTTATAAGCACTCATGTTGCATGAAACTTAGTTTAAAGTCCTAGAAACCGCGTTGTTAGATGTTTCATAAGTTCGTCAAACTAGTACAAAGCTCATTGAGACACTTATAAGCACTCATGTTGAATGAAACTTGGTTTAGAGTCCTAGAAACGCGTTGTTAGATGATTCATAAGTTCGTAAAATTAGTACAAATCTCATTCAGACACTTATAAGCACTCATGTTGCATGAAACTTTGTTTAGAGTCCTAGAAGCTGCGTTGTTAGATGTTTCATAAATTCGTCAAACTAGTACAAAGCTCATTGAGACACTTATAAGCACTCATGTTGAATGAAACTTGGTTTAGAGTCCTAGATGTAAAAGAGACCAAGGCATTGCCCGGACAAGTATTGTCCACCAAGGCAATGGCCTAGCATGTGACCCAAGTAGAAGTCCCATGCTCTCTTGTTACCATTGCATAGAAGACAAAGGAGGAGTATCTAGAAGAGTCGATTGGAGAGTCGATTGAGAGTCGTTGGAGAGTCGATTGAGAGTCGTTGGAGAGTCGATTGAGAGTCGTTGGAGAGTCGTTGAAGAGTCGTTGGAGAAAAGAGCCGTTAGCGCTTGGAGACCACGCGGCCGTACAAGCGCCGGCTATGGAGCAACGGACAATGCGGTCACTCCCTTTTGAAATAGAGCCGTTGGGCGCTCTCTCTCTCTCTCTCTCACTCTATATATGTACCTCCTTCTCCATTGTTGTAACTTAAGCTCTTGGAGCTCTAATCTATGAAATAAGGAGGTTTATCCTCTCTTCCATATACTAATTACTTGTTCTTATTCTCTCTATACACAAATCTCTCACTAAACTCTCCACACATCTATTCTCTCAAGATCCGATACTCTCACCAAGTCTCTCAATACTCTCCGAGCCTCTCAAGCTCATGATTCTCCCATCCTTATACTCGAATTCCAACATGGTATCAGAGCAAAGCTCTTGAGACCCATAGGTAAGTCGCTTCCGCCATTCTCCTTTCTTATTTCTTGCTTATAAACACAAAGATCTAGAGGAGGAAAAGAATGACCAAGATCCGAGTGGTTAAAACCCTTAAGATCTTGGTGAATCAATGCTCCTCTTAGGAAGAGAACCATGATTCTTTTTCTCTTAATGAGTGAAGATACATGTTGAATCCAAGTTCCTTTCAAGAACAATCCAATCAAAACCGAATCATAGTGAGCATAGATTGAAAAATCTAGCTATATGATGTTTTTGGTTGAGTTGTTCTTTAAGATCTTTGTTTAGGCCGAAAGTTGTGGATGAGAACCATTGTTTCCTCACTCTTATGAGTTTAAAAGGAACCTTGATGAATCCAAAATCCATCTAACTTAGGCATTAGGCAATGACCAAGTATTCAAAGCATAAAAGCTTGAAACTTGTGAGCTAAAGAGTGAGAGAACCATGCTCATTGATTCTTTAAGAACAATGCCTTGTTGAATCCAAAACTCTATGCTTTTCTTAAGATACAAAGATAAAAGGATGAGATCCATGATTCGCCATGAGCGATAAGTGTTGTATCCAAATCCGAAGGTAATTACTTCATCTTTGTAAGGCCGAAAGCAAAAAGGATGAGAACCATGGATTCCCCACTCTTATGAGTCCATAGGGGACCATGTTGAATCCAAATCGGACTTTGCTTAGGCATTTTTAGACTATGAACAAGTATTCAAGAACAAAAACTTGAAACTTGTAAGTCAAAAGAGTGTGAACCTTGTGTGCTCACTCTTATGAGTCCAAAGCCACTTGATGAATCCAAAACTCTTTCATTTTTTGTTTGTGCTTTCACAAAGATCTTTGGAAGAGGAACCATGATCCACTTAACTCCTAGTGAGTAAAGGACATGTTGAATCCAATTTCCTTGGTAAGTACAAGACAATCAAAACACATTCTTTGTTAGCATAAATCAATAAGATCTAGCTACATGATAGTTTTGGTTGTGTTGTTCTTTAAGATTATTGTATAAGCCGAGACTAGTTGATGAGAGTCATGGCTTTCCAACTCCTATGAGTTTAAAGGGACCTTGATGAATCCATTACCATAAAGTCTCGGTTTAAAAACATGTTTTGAGCATATAATGGTTTTCAAAAGGTTTTTTTAAACAATATATATTCATTTTGTCCGAATTTTAAAAATCTCCAAGACAATGAAGATGATTAGTGGCGGTTGTGTAAGTGGAAACACAAGAGGGAGATAAAGAGATTAGTAGCTACCTTGAGTCCTAAAGATCTTTAAAGATCATTAAGGAATCGGTTTTAGTCTCTATTCTCTTCATCCTCTTCATACCCCACTAATGTATCCAAGTCTCGTTTCTTGCTTAAGTCTTAAATCACTAGTCTTTGTTTAGTAAAGTGATTTAAGACTTGGAAAGATCTAGGATCCTTGGTTTGCATATGTCTTAAGACTTATTGCATCCAAACCTTGGTTAAATCCAAAAGATCTCCGGTTTAACAAAGGGTAAGGAACCAAGATCCGCTTGTGATTAAGCATATAAGGTCTTATGGGATCCAAACTCTCTTAGAGGGAAGTGAACCAAGCCTCCAAAAGTGTTAATAAAACACCGAGAGCTTGATGAATCCTTCATAACTTCGGCTAACATAAATCTATAAAGAGATCCATGACCACTTAAAAGGTGATACTTTAAAGGGTCATGATGAAATCATCTTTAGACTTATGGGGAAATGATTCATTACATTAACATCTATATAAGGTGAAGGTGGAATGATGATCTATGTTTGTTGTCATAAACCGCCTATGTGCACTTAAGTTTATAATACAAGATGAGTAACTAAGCTATGAAAGCTATCAAGTTACAATGAATCTTGTTGGTGTGTTTTTAAGATCATGGTCCGCCGTTGTGCACTAAAGACCATGGTCCCTTGTTGCTAACTTGAATCTATGTGTAGGTAAAAGAAGCAAACAAGAGAATTCTCATTGAGATAGTCCAATGACCATCTACTCAAGGAACTATAAAAGGCCATTTCTAAACTCTTTACTCTCTATAATTATATATAGTTAGATATTGGCTTAAGTAATCATTAGTGCTTCATTGAATCATTGGCTTGATTGCTTAGCTAAGAATGGATATAGAATTTGCAAATTATGAAAACTAGACTTGAACTTGACTTGTGATAAGGTGCTTTTTATACTCGGGTTTAGGTACATGACTTAGGGAATATATTGAACTAAGTCTTAAACCCTCTTTGCATTCTTACCTTGTGCTTGTGATTGTTGTTAAGTAATTTGTAAATTTGAAAATGTTGCTAATTACATGCCGGTTATCATGATACTTAAAATCAAATTTTGTCTTTGTTATGGTGTAGGATCACCATTACTAAAAGACCAAAAGAGATTATCAATGAGAAACCCCTAAGCATGAAGAGGCAACTAAGAGGTGTAAAAGAAAAGAGAAGTTAAAGAAGAATAGAAGGCCAAAGGAAGGTTTCCAAAGAGAAGATGAGAACCCTTTCTCACCAAGCTTGTGAAGAACAAAGCCGAGAAAGGAGGAAAGTTCATAGACTTCCATCTTAATCATGAAGGGGGAGAAGAAGTAATCATCCACATCTCATCATGATCAAATGGAAGTCAATCCACCTAATCTTCGGTCAAGTCCCTAGCAAAGACAAAGACCATCACTTGACCAAAGTCCCTAGGAAAGACAAGGTCACCATTCTCGGCCAAGTATCAAGAAGAACAAGCCGAGTCAATCCAACCATTCTCGGCCAAGTATCAAGAAGAACAAGCCGAGTCAATCCAACCATTCTCGGCTAAGTAGCAAGAAGAACAAGCCGAGTCAATCCACCTAATACTCGGTCTAAAGCCTCCTAGCAAAAGGAAAAGGCCGATCCATCTTATCATCATCTTTTGGTCAAGATCTAGCAAGTCAAAGACCTCCATTCAACCACCAACAAACCCGGCCAAAGTATCAAGAAGGACTAAGCCGCCACTTCCACCAATCCGGCTAAGTATTGACTAAAGTACCAAGAAGGACGAAGTCAATACAAAGCTCTCACTCTCGGCTAAAGTACCAAGAAGGACGAAGCCTCCACAACCAATCCATTTCGGCTTAAGTACCAACAAGATACAAGGCCAAAGTCTCATTGAAGCAAAGAAGAACCGCAACTAGCTAAAGACACTTGAAGGAAGATCATAACTTGCTCAAGGAGTCTAAGAGCCTTCATCAATCACTCGGTCAAGCTTCTACAAAGAAGCAAGACAAACCCGTCCATACCATCAACACTAGGCTCGGTCAAGTTCCTAGCAACGACAAAACCGAGCCATCCATGTTCTAGAAAGAGACCGATAATCAACCATGATCAATCGGCTCTCACCATTCTCGGCCTAGCAACTATCAAGTGCAAAGCCAAATACTTGTTACTCGTCCTATGCATCTACCAAGAGCTAAGCCGGAAGACTCCAAACCAACCTTGTTCCAATTGCACAAAGGGTAAAGCCGCAAGACTTCATGAAGAAGTCAAAAGGGCTCAAGCCAAATGCAACTACAAGGGATCATCAATCTATCACACCACTACAAACTAAAGGCTGTCCCTTAACCTTACTCTCTTTATTATGATTAGTATTCTCATAAGAACTAAAGCCGCATCATATATTCTTGCTTAGTTCTTGTTAAAACTAATCATCGCCCTTGTTAAAAGTTGCTTAAAGCCTATGTGAAATCATTTGAAATTTGTTAAAGGACTTAGGTTTAATAGCAAAATTACTCATTGATTCATTATGTTGCATCTAGACTTAAGCTTCTTATATGCATTTCTATCTAAGTGTATCAAGTTAACCCTTTCACTAAGCTTTACATCTTTATTGAAACCTTGAAGGTTAAAAGAAGTGAGAGCCAAGGGATCATTCTCGGTTGCTTGAATGACAAGAAGAATGCCATCAAGGAGAAATCAAGAGAAGAAAGGAGGAAGCCATAAGTGTTCGGTCAAATCCATCCACACCCAAGCTTGTGAAGAACAAAGCCGTGGATAGGAATCAAATCAAAGTCTCACACCAAAGTTTGTGAAGAACAAACCGTGAAGACCAAATCAAGTATCCAAAGAACCCTCATTGAAGAACACGGCAAAGTCAAGAAGATCAAACCGGTTCTATCTTAAGGGGGAGTTTCGGCCAAGTCAAGAAGATAAAGGCCAAGATTAAGAAGACCCCTATTGCAAAGACTTACACTCTTTTTCCTTAAACGTGGTTTTATCCCAAGTGGTTTTCCCGTTTAAAGGTTTTAATGAGGTTTGTCTAAGCGATGTCCAATCTTAGCCATTGCATCCGGCTAAGCTTGCGGGGGAGTGTAAAAGAGACCAAGGCATTGCCCGGACAAGTATTGTCCACCAAGGCAATGGCCTAGCATGTGACCCAAGTAGAAGTCCCATGCTCTCTTGTTACCATTGCATAGAAGACAAAGGAGGAGTATCTAGAAGAGTCGATTGGAGAGTCGATTGAGAGTCGTTGGAGAGTCGATTGAGAGTCGTTGGAGAGTCGATTGAGAGTCGTTGGAGAGTCGTTGAAGAGTCGTTGGAGAAAAGAGCCGTTAGCGCTTGGAGACCACGCGGCCGTACAAGCGCCGGCTATGGACCAACGGACAATGCGGTCACTCCCTTTTGAAATAGAGCCGTTGGGGCGCTCTCTCTCTCTCTCTCTCACTCTATATATGTACCTCCTTCTCCATTGTTGTAACTTAAGCTCTTGGAGCTCTAATCTATGAAATAAGGAGGTTTATCCTCTCTTCCATATACTAATTACTTGTTCTTATTCTCTCTATACACAAATCTCTCACTAAACTCTCCACACATCTATTCTCTCAAGATCCGATACTCTCACCAAGTCTCTCAATACTCTCCGAGCCTCTCAAGCTCATGATTCTCCCATCCTTATACTCGAATTCCAACACTAGAAACGCGTTGTTAGATGTTTCATAAGTTCGTAAAACTAGTACAAAGCTCATTGAGACACTTATAAGCACTCATGTTGAATGAAACTTGGTTTAGAGTCCTAGAAATGCGTTGTTAGATGTTTCATAAGTTCTTCAAACTACTACAAAGCTCATTGAGACACTTATAAGCACTCATGTTGCATGAAACTTGGTTTAGAGTCCTAGAAACGCGTTGTTAGATGTTTCATAAGTTCGTAAAACTTGTACAAAGCTCATTGAGACACTTATAAGCACTCATGTGGAATGAAACTTGGTTTAGATTCCTAGAACCCGCGTTGTTAGATGTTTCATATGTACGTCAAACTAGTCAAAAGCTCATTGAGACACTTATAAGCACTCATGTTGCATGAAACCTAGTTTAGAGTCCTAGAAACCGCGTCGTTAGATGTTTCATAAGTTCGTCAAACTAGTACAAAGCTCATTGAGACACTTATAAGCACTCATGTTGCATGAAACTTGGTTTAGAGTCCTAGAAACGCGTTGTTAGATGTTTCATAAATTCGTCAAACTTTTACAAAGCTCGTTGAGACAATTATAAGCACTCATGTTGCATGAAACTTGGTTTAGAGTACTAGAAACGCGTTGTTAGATGTTTCATAAGTTCGTCAAACAAGTACATAGCTCATTGAGACACTTATAAGCAATCATGTTGCATGAAGCTTGGTTTAGAGTCCTAGAAACGCGTTGTTCGATGTTTCATAAGTTCGTAAAACTTGTACAAAGCTCATTGAGACACTTATAAGCACTCATGTTGTATGAAACTTGGTTTAGAGTCCTAGAAACGCGTTGTTCGATGTTTCATACATTCGTCAAACTAGTACAAAGCACTCATGTTGCATGAAACTTTGTTTAGAGTCCTAGAAACTGCGTTGTTAGATGTTTCATAAGTTCGCCAAACTAGTACAAAGCTCATTGAGACACTTATAAGCACTCATGTTGCATGAAACTTGGTTTAGATTCCTAGAAACCGCGTTGTTAGATGTTTCATAAGTTCGTCAAATTAGTACAAAGCTCATTGAGACACTTATAAGCACTCATGTTGAATGAAACTTGGTTTAGAGTCCTAGAAATGCGTTGTTAGATGATTCATAAGTTCGTAAAACTAGTACAAATCTCATTGAGACACTTATAAGCACTCATGTTGCATGAAACTTGGTTTAGAGTCCTAGAAATTCGTTGTTAGATATTTCATAAGTTCGTCAAGCTAGTACAAAGCTCATTGAGACACATATAAGCACTCATGTTGCATGAAACTTGGTTTAGAGTCCTAGAAACGCATTGATAGATGTTTCATAAGTTCGTCAAACTTGTACAAAGCTCTTTGAGACGCTTTTAAGCACTCATGTTGCATGAAACTTGGTTTAGAGTCCTAGAAACCGCGTTTTTAGATGTTTCATAAATTCGTCAAACCAGTACAATGCTCATTGAGACACTTATAAGCACTCATGTTGCATGAAACTTGGTTTAGAGTCTTAGAAACCGCGTTGTTAGATGTTTCATAAGTTCGTCAAACCAGTACGATGCTCATTGAGACACTTATAAGCACTCATGTTGCATGAAACTTCGTTTATTGTCCTAGAAACCGCGTTGTTAGATGTTTCATAATTTCGTCAAACTAGTACAAAGCTCGTTGAGACAACTATAAGCACTCATGTTGCATGAAACTTGGTTTAGAGTACTAGAAACGCGTTGTTAGATGTTTCATAAGTTCGTCAAACAAGTACAAAGCTCATTGAGATACTTATAAGCACTCATGTTGCATGAAACTTGGTTTAGAGTCCTAGAAACGCGTTGTTCGATGTTTCATAAGTTCGTAAAACTTGTACAAAGCTCATTGAGACACTTATAAGCACTCATGTTGCATGAAACTTGGTTTAGAGTCTTAGAATCCGCGTTGTTAGATGTTTCATAAGTTCGTCAAACCAGTACAATGCTCATTGAGACACTTATAAGCACTCATGTTGCATGAAACTTCGTTTAGAGTCCTAGAAACCGCGTTGTTAGATGTTTCATAAGTTCGTCAAACTAGTACAAAGCTCGTTGAGACACTTATAAGCACTCATGTTGAATGAAACTTGGTTTAGAGTCCTAGAAACGCGTTGTTAGATGATTCATAAGTTCGTAAAACTAGTACAAATCTCAATGAGACACTTATAATCACTCATGTTGCATGAAACTTGGTTTAGAGTCCTAGAAATGCATTGTTAGATATTTCATAAGTTCATCAAGCTAGTACAAAGCTCATTGAGACACTTATAAACACTCATGTTGCATGAAACTTGGTTTAGAGTCCTAGAAACGCATTGATAGATGTTCATAAGTTCGTAAAACTTGTACAAAGCTCATTGAGACGCTTATAAGCACTCATGTTGCATGAAACTTGGTTTAGAGTCCTAGAAACCGCGTTGTTAGATGTTTCATAAGTTCGTCAAACCAGTACAAAGCTCATTGATACGCTTATAAGCACTCATGTTGCATGAAACTTGGTTTAGAGTCCTAGAAACGCGTTGTTAGATGATTCATAACTTCGTAAAACTAGTACAAAGCTCATTGAGACACTTATAAAAGCACTCATGTTGAATGAAACTTGGTTTAGAGTCCTAGAAACGCGTTGTTAGATGTTTCATAAGTTCGTAAAACTAGTACAAAGCTCATTGAGACACTTATAAGCACTCATGTTGAATGAAACTTGGTTTAGAGTCCTAGAAACGCGTTGTTAGATGTTTCATAAGTTCTTCAAACTAGTACAAAGCTCATCGAGACACTTATAAGCACTCATGTTGCATGAACCTTGGTTTAGAGTCCTAGAAACGCGTTGTTAGATGTTTCATAAGTTCGTAAAACTTGTACAAAGCTCATTGAGACACTTATAAGCACTCATGTGGAATGAAACTTGGTTAAGAGTCCTAGAACCCGCGTTGTTAGATGTTTCATATGTTCGTCAAACTAGTCAAAAGCTCATTGAGACACTTATAAGCACTCATGTTGCATGAAACTTAGTTTAGTGTCCTAGAAACCGCGTTGTTAGATGTTTCATAAGTTCGTCAAACTAGTACAAAGCTCATTGAGACACTTAGAAGCACTCATGTTGCATGAAACTTGGTTTAGAGTCTTAGAAACCGCGTTGTTAGATGTTTCATAACTTCGTCAAACCAGTACAATGCTCATTGAGACACTTATAAGCACTCATGTTGCATGAAACTTCGTTTAGATTCCTAGAAACCGCGTTGTTAGATGTTTCATAAGTTCGTCAAACTAGTACAAAGCTCATTGAGACACTTATAAGCTCATTGAGACACTTATAAGCACTCATGTGGAATGAAACTTGGTTAAGAGTCCTAGAACCCGCGTTGTTAGATGTTTCATATGTTCGTCAAACTAGTCAAAAGCTCATTGAGACACTTATAAGCACTCATGTTGCATGAAACTTAGTTTAGTGTCCTAGAAACCGCGTTGTTAGATGTTTCATAAGTTCGTCAAACTAGTACAAAGCTCATTGAGACACTTAGAAGCACTCATGTTGCATGAAACTTGGTTTAGAGTCTTAGAAACCGCGTTGTTAGATGTTTCATAACTTCGTCAAACCAGTACAATGCTCATTGAGACACTTATAAGCACTCATGTTGCATGAAACTTCGTTTAGATTCCTAGAAACCGCGTTGTTAGATGTTTCATAAGTTCGTCAAACTAGTACAAAGCTTGTTGAGACAATTATAAGCACTCATGTTTCATGAAACTTGGTTTAGAGTACTAGAAACGCGTTGTTAGATGTTTCATAAGTTCGTCAAACTAGTACAAAGCTCATTGAGACACTTATAAGCACTCATGTTTCATGAAACTTGGTTTAGAGTACTAGAAACGCGTTGTTAGATGTTTCATAAGTTCGTCAAACTAGTACAAAGCTCATTGAGACACTTATAAGCACTCATGTTGCATGAAACTTGGTTTAGAGTCCTAGAAACGCGTTGTTCGATGTTTCATAAGTTCGTCAAACTAGTACAAAGCTCATTGAGACACTTATAAGCACTCATGTTGCATGAAACTTTGTTTAGAGTCCTAGAAACTGCATTGTTAGATGTTTCATTAGTTCGTCAAACTAGTACAAAGCTCATTGAGACACTTATAAGCACTCATGTTGCATGAAACTTGGTTTAGATTCCTAGAAACCACGTTGTTAGATGTTTCATAAGTTCGTCAAACTAGTACAAAGCTCATTGAGACACTTATAAGCACTCATGTTGAATGAAACTTGGTTTAGAGTCCTAGAAACGCGTTGTTAGATGATTCATAAGTTCGTAAAAGTAGTACAAATCTCATTGAGACACTTATAAGCACTCCTGTTGCATGAAACTTGGTTTAGAGTCCTAGAAATGCGTTGTTAGATATTTCATAAGTTCGTCAAGCTAGTACAAAGCTCATTGAGACACTTATAAAAGCACTCATGTTGAATGAAACTTGGTTTAGAGTCCTAGAAACGCGTTGTTAGATGTTTCATAAGTTCGTAAAACTAGTACAAAGCTCATTGAGACACTTATAAGCACTCATGTTGAATGAAACTTGGTTTAGAGTCCTAGAAACGCGTTGTTAGATGTTTCATAAGTTCTTCAAACTAGTACAAAGCTCATCGAGACACTTATAAGCACTCATGTTGCATGAACCTTGGTTTAGAGTCCTAGAAACGCGTTGTTAGATGTTTCATAAGTTCGTAAAACTTGTACAAAGCTCATTGAGACACTTATAAGCACTCATGTGGAATGAAACTTGGTTAAGAGTCCTAGAACCCGCGTTGTTAGATGTTTCATATGTTCGTCAAACTAGTCAAAAGCTCATTGAGACACTTATAAGCACTCATGTTGCATGAAACTTAGTTTAGTGTCCTAGAAACCGCGTTGTTAGATGTTTCATAAGTTCGTCAAACTAGTACAAAGCTCATTGAGACACTTAGAAGCACTCATGTTGCATGAAACTTGGTTTAGAGTCTTAGAAACCGCGTTGTTAGATGTTTCATAACTTCGTCAAACCAGTACAATGCTCATTGAGACACTTATAAGCACTCATGTTGCATGAAACTTCGTTTAGATTCCTAGAAACCGCGTTGTTAGATGTTTCATAAGTTCGTCAAACTAGTACAAAGCTTGTTGAGACAATTATAAGCACTCATGTTTCATGAAACTTGGTTTAGAGTCCTAGAAACGCATTGATAGATGTTCATAAGTTCGTCAAACTTGTACAAAGCTCATTGAAACGCTTATAAGCACTCATGTTGCATGAAACTTGGTTTAGAGTCCTAGAAACCGTGTTTTTAGATGTTTCATAAGTTCGTCAAACTTTTACAAAGCTCAATGAGACAATTATAAGCACTCATGTTGCATGAACCTTGGTTTAGAGTCCTAGAAACCTGTTGTTAGATGTTTCATAAGTTCGTCAAACTAGTACAAAGCTCATTGAGACACTTAGAAGCACTCATGTTGCATGAAACTTGGTTTAGAGTCCTAGAAACGCGTTGTTCGATGTTTCATACGTTCGTCAAACTTGTACAAATCTCATTGAGACACTTATAAGCACTCATGATGCATGAAACTTTGTTTAGAGTCCTAGAAGCTGCGTTGTTAGATGTTTCATAAGTTCGTCAAACTAGTAAAAAGCTCATTGAGACACTTATAAGCACTCATGTTGCATGAAACTTGGTTTAGATTCCTAGATACCGCGTTGTTAGATGTTTCATAAGTTCGTCAAACTAGTACAAAGCTCATTGAGACACTTATAAGCACTCATGTTGAATGAAACTTGGTTTAGAGTCCTAGAAATGCGTTGTTAGATGTTTCATAAGTTATTCAAACTAGTACAAAGCTCATGGAGACAATTATAAGCACTCAGGTTGCATGAACCTTGGTTTAGAGTCCTAGAAACCCGTTGTTAGATGTTTCATTAGTTCGTAAAACTTGTACAAAGCTCATTGAGACACTTATAAGCACTCATGTGGAATGAAACTTGGTTTAGATTCCTAGAACACGCGTTGTTAGATGTTTTATATGTTCGTCAAACTAGTCAAAAGCTCATTGAGACACTTATAAGCACTCATGTTGCATGAAACCTAGTTTAGAGTCCTAGAAACCGCGTTGTTAGATGTTTCATAAGTTCGTCAAACTAGTACAAAGCTCATTGAGAAACTTATAAGCACTCATGTTGCATGAAACTTGGTTTAGAGTCCTAGAAACGCGTTGTTAGATGTTTCATAAGTTCGTCAAACTTTTACAAAGCTCGTTGAGACAATTATAAGCACTCATGTTGCATGAAACTTGGTTTAGAGTACTAGAAACGCGTTGTTAGATGTTTCATAAGTTCGTCAAACAAGTACAAAGCTCATTGAGACACTTATAAGCACTCATGTTGCATGAAACTTGGTTTATAGTCCTAGAAACGCGTTTATCGATGTTTCATAAGTTCGTAAAACTTGTACAAAGCTCATTGAGACACTTATAAGCACTCATGTTGCATGAAACTTGGTTTAGAGTCCTAGAAACGCGTTGTTCGATGTTTCATACGTTCGTCAAACTAGTACAAAGCTCATTGAGACACTTATAAGCACTCATGTTGCATGAAACTTTGTTTAGAGTCCTAGAAACTGTGTTGTTAGATGTTTCATAAGTTCGTCAAACTAGTACAAAGCTCATTGAGACACTTATAACCACTCATGTTGCATGAAACTTGGTTTAGATTCCTAGAAACCGCGTTCTTAGATGTTTCATAAGTTCGTAAAACTAGTACAAAGCTCATTGAGACACTTATAAGCACTCATATTGAATGAAACTTGGTTTAGAGTCCTAGAAACGCGTTGTTAGATGATTCATAAGTTCGTAAAACTAGTACAAATCTCATTGAGACACTTATAAGCACTCATGTTGCATGAAACTTGGTTTAGAGTCCTAGAAATGCGTTGTTAGATATTTCATAAGTTCTTCAAGCTAGTACAAAGCTCATTGAGACACTTATAAGCACTCATGTTGCATGAAACTTGGTTTAGAGTCCTAGAAACGCATTGATAGATGTTTCATAACTTCGTCAAACTTGTACAAAGCTCATTGAGACGCTTATAAGCACTCATGTTGCATGAAACTTGGTTTAGAGTCCTAGAAACCGCGTTGTTAGATGTTTCATAAGTTCGTCAAACTTTTACAAAGCTCAATGAGACAATTATAAGCACTCATGTTGCATGAACCTTGGTTTAGAGTCCTAGAAACCTGTTGTTAGATGTTTCATAAGTTCGTAAAACTTGTACAAAGCTCATTGAGACACTTATAAGCACTCATGTGGAATGAAACTTGGTTTAGATTCCTAGAACACGCGTTGTTAGATGTTTCATATGTTCGTCAAACTAGTCAAAAGCTCATTGAGACACTTATAAGCACTCATGTTGCATGAAACCTAGTTTAGAGTCCTAGAAACCGCGTTGTTAGATGTTTCATAAGTTCGTCAAACTAGTACAAAGCTCATTGAGACACTTATAAGCACTCATTTTGCATGAAACTTGGTTTAGAGTCCTAGAAACGCGTTGTTAGATGTTTCATAAGTTCGTCAAACTTTTACAAAGCTCGTTGAGACAATTATAAGCACTCATGTTGCATGAAACTTGGTTTAGAGTACTAGAAACGCGTTGTTAGATGTTTCATAAGTTCGTAAAACTAGTACAAATCTAATTGAGACACTTATAAGCACTCATGTTGCATGAAACTTTGTTTAGAGTCCTAGAAGCTGTGTTGTTAGATGTTTCATAAGTTCGTCAAACTAGTACAAAGCTCATTGAGACACTTATAAGCACTCATGTTGAATGAAACTTGGTTTAGAGTCCTAGAAACGCGTTGTTCGATGTTTCATACGTTCGTCAAACTTGTACAAATCTCATTGAGACACTTATAAGCACTCATGTTGCATGAAACTTTGTTTAGAGTCCTAGAAGCTGCGTTGTTAGATGTTTCATAAGTTCGTCAAACTAGTACAAAGCTCATTGAGACACTTATAAGCACTCATGTTGCATGAAACTTGGTTTAGATTCCTAGAAACCGCGTTGTTAGATGTTTCATAAGTTCGTCAAACTAGTACAAAGCTCATTGAGACACTTATAAGCACTCATGTTGAATGAAACTTGGTTTAGAGTCCTAGAAACGCGTTGTTAGATGATTCATAAGTTCGTAAAACTAGTACAAATCTCATTGAGACACTTATAAGCACTCATGTTGCATGAAACTTGGTTTAGAGTCCTAGAAATGCGTTGTTAGATATTTCATAAGTTCTTCAAGCTAGTACAAAGCTCATTGAGACACTTATAAGCACTCATGTTGCATGAAACTTGGTTTAGAGTCCTAGAAACGCATTGATAGATGTTTCATAACTTCGTCAAACTTGTACAAAGCTCATTGAGACGCTTATAAGCACTCATGTTGCATGAAACTTGGTTTAGAGTCCTAGAAACCGCGTTGTTAGATGTTTCATAAGTTCGTCAAACTTTTACAAAGCTCAATGAGACAATTATAAGCACTCATGTTGCATGAACCTTGGTTTAGAGTCCTAGAAACCCGTTGTTAGATGTTTCATAAGTTCGTAAAACTTGTACAAAGCTCATTGAGACACTTATAAGCACTCATGTGGAATGAAACTTGGTTTAGATTCCTAGAACACGCGTTGTTAGATGTTTCATATGTTCGTCAAACTAGTCAAAAGCTCATTGAGACACTTATAAGCACTCATGTTGCATGAAACCTAGTTTAGAGTCCTAGAAACCGCGTTGTTAGATGTTTCATAAGTTCGTCAAACTAGTACAAAGCTCATTGAGACACTTATAAGCACTCATTTTGCATGAAACTTGGTTTAGAGTCCTAGAAACGCGTTGTTAGATGTTTCATAAGTTCGTCAAACTTTTACAAAGCTCGTTGAGACAATTATAAGCACTCATGTTGGATGAAACTTGGTTTAGAGTACTAGAAACGCGTTGTTAGATGTTTCATAAGTTCGTAAAACTAGTACAAATCTAATTGAGACACTTATAAGCACTCATGTTGCATGAAACTTTGTTTAGAGTCCTAGAAGCTGCGTTGTTAGATGTTTTATAAGTTCGTCAAACTAGTACAAAGCTCATTGAGACACTTATAAGCACTCATGTTGAATGAAACTTGGTTTAGAGTCCTAGAAACGCGTTGTTCGATGTTTCATACGTTCGTCAAACTTGTACAAATCTCATTGAGACACTTATAAGCACTCATGTTGCATGAAACTTTGTTTAGAGTCCTAGAAGCTGCGTTGTTAGATGTTTCATAAGTTCGTCAAACTAGTACAAAGCTCATTGAGACACTTATAAGCACTCATGTTGCATGAAACTTGGTTTAGATTCCTAGAAACCGCGTTGTTAGTGAAAACGAGACTAAGGCATTGCCCGGACTAGTTTCGTCCATTAAGGCAAAGCCGAAGTCAAAACTCAAAGTTCGGCTAAGGCATTACCGAAGCCACAAGCGTAAAAGAGATCAAGGCATCGTCCGGACAAGCCTTGTCCATCAAGACGATGACCTAGCATGTGACGAAGACCGAAGGCAGGCTGTCGAAGTCATGTGACGAAGACCGAAGGCAGACTACCGAAGTTACAAGGCCGAAGTCATGTGACGAAGACCGAAGTCACTAGGCCGAAGTCACTAGCTCTCTCTTTTGTTACCGTTACAAGAAAGAAGGATCTAGAAGATAGCCGTTGTAGAAATAGCCGTTGGCGTTTGGAGTCGACGCATTCCGTACAATCACGGGTCGTCTTAAGGAGCGTGGAGTGCACTCGGCCGTACACTCACGCACCATCCTAAGCCGCGGCTAATCGAGACGGATGTTGACATGTGGTGAGTCAACCAAGATGGATGTTGACACAATTAGCATATTCCTAGGAATCTATTTTTGAACCTTCTCTTCCCTATATATGTAATCACTTGTAACCAACATATTTTATAAAATCTTTATGAAATCTACTCGGATTGAACTCTCTTGTTCTTGAAGTTCTTCATAGAACTCAAGAACACAAACTCACAAACTACACAAACTCCTATCAAATTCTAACATGGTATCAGAGCAACCTTGCTCCTAAACCTATTTCGCTTCCGCACAAAACTCTCGGTCACTCTCGGCCACAAATCTCTCGGTTACGAATTTCTCGATACCGGACATTCTCGATACCGGACAATCTCGATACCGAGCACTCTCTATACCGGATACTCTCGATACCGAGCACTCTCGATAACTAGTCTCGGTAACGGTTCCTCGGTTTCTATTTTCCAGATCTGAAATTTCAGGTCAAGTCAAGGTATTTTGAAAACTCACCAAACCATTATCATGGAAGACAAGGAACACAAGAAGATTCTTTGTCCAGTTACTTTGAAAGGTATCAACTACCTCCTATGGGCGAGAACCATGAAGATTGCTCTTTGTGGCCGCGGCTATTGGAACCACATCCTCACTCGGCAAGATGCCCCTATTGAGTTTAACAATGAGCTCACAAGTGACGATGAGAAATGGTTCCAACTTGACCAAAAGGTCCTTGGAATCATCCAAGGATCCCTTGAGCCGTCTATCTTAGAAGCCTATTCCTATTGTGAGAATGCAAAGGAATTATGGGACACTCTCCAAACCGTCTACGGCAACACATCGAACCTAAGTCGGGTCTATGAAGTCAAGAAGGCCATTAATAATCTGAACCAAGAAGACACCGAGTTCACAAAGCACTTCGGCAAGTTTAGGTCCCTATGGGCCGAATGGAAATGCTCCGTCCAAGCACTATCGACCCGAAGGTGCTAAATGAACGAAGAGAACAAGACAAGGTGTTCGATTTGCTCTTAACTCTCAACGGCAGCTATAAGGAGATTACTAAACATCTTCTCCGAGCCGATGCCCTACCAAATCTTGAAGAAGTGTGCTCTCAATTACAAAGGGAACAAGGGTCCATAGACCTTTTTGATAGCAAGAAGGAGTTGGTCTCGGCCAACAGGGTAGAATTCAAACCATCTTCAAAGACCTATGAAGAAAGGAGGTCCTTGCTCTGTGACCACTGCAAGAAGAAGGGACATACCAAGGACAAGTGTTGGATCCTTCACCCTCATCTCAAGCCGGCCAAGTTCAAGGACGCCAAGGCGCACTTCTCCAACGATGACACCATGGGCGGTCCTAGTACAAGTGGGTCAAACCGGAGCAACAAGGAAGAAGAGAGCTCGGCTATTGTTCCTTTCAAGGATGACTTCGTGAGGAGATCCGATCTTGATGCTCTCCTCAAGGCCTTAAAAGGCTCCGGTATTGGTAAAACTCCCATTTACTCCCTTAGTGCTAACATCCTTGGTAAAGATCTTAGTAAACCTATTGTCATTGACTCCGGTGCTTCTCATCACATGATTAGTAACCTAGATTTGATTAGTGACATAGAACCGGCTCTAGGGAATGTAATCATTGCAAATGGGAGTAAAATACCTATAGAAGGATTAGGGAACCTTAAGCTATTTGATAAAGAATCGAAGGCCCTTTACATGCCTAGTTTCACATCTAATCTTCTATCCGTTAAACAAATAGCTTGTGACTTAAATTGCAATGTTATCTTCGGTCCTAATGATGTGATTTTTCAGGATATTAAGAGTAAAAGGATTGTGGGAAAGGGGATCACAAGAGGCGATCTCTATGTCCTAGAGAAAAACTCCTTTAAATCTTCTAATGCTTTATTTTGTCATGCTTTTAAAACGGTTTTATCCGAAGTTAACAATGTAATTTGGCATTATAGACTTGGTCATCCTCATTTAAATGCTTTGAAAACCATTTTGCCTAATGTTAAGTTTAATCATGAAACTTGTGAAGCATGTATCTTAGGAAAGCATTGCCGAACCGTTTTTTCAAAATCAAACATGACATATAAACCTTTTGAACTTGTGCATTCGGATGTATGGTCATCACCTTGTAAGTCTAGGGATAATCACTCATATTTTGTCACATTCATAGATGAAAGCTCTAAATACACTTGGGTCACCCTTTTACAAACAAAAGATAGGGTATTAGAAGCTTTTCAAAATTTTCAAAACTATGTGACTAACCACTATAATGTCAAGATTAAGACCTTTAGGTCCGACAATGGTGGGGAATACACAAGTAGAGCATTCAAAGAACACATAGCCAAACATGGGATCCTCCATCAAACCACATGTCCATACACACCACAACAAAATGGTGTAGCCGAACGGAAGAATCGGCACTTGATGGAAGTAACTCGGTCCATGATGTTCCACATGAACATACCGAAGAGGTTTTGGTCCGATGGGGTTCTCACGGCGTGCTACCTTATCAACCGAACACCAACACAAGTCTTGAAGAATGAATCTCCTTTCAAGGTATTAAATAAGACTAATCCTTTTATTAACCATCTAAGAGTGTTCGGTTGCGTGTGTTATGTGTTCGTACCTAGTGAGCAAAGGAACAAGCTAGAAGCTAAAAGCACCAAGGCTATGTTCATCGGCTACTCGAACACACAAAAGGGGTACAAATGCTATGTACCCGAAGCAAGAAGGGTGTTGGTATCAAGAGAAGTCAAGTTCGTAGAAGGACAAAGCTACTACAAGGAAAACAATTGGGAAAATGTCAAAGACTTACCCGAAGTTGTTCCGGATAGAGCTACGAGTCTTCGGAACTTGATGAGAAAGCTTGGTATGGATAGCTATGAAGAAACAAGAAGTGAGGAACCAACTCAAGAAACCCACCTTGATCACGAGGGGGAGAACAATGAGCAAGCCGGTACTCAAGAATCAACTACGTCCGGGGAGAGTCAAATGGTCAAGAAGAACCACAAGCCTCAACCGAGACTCATACTCAACAACAAAGTGATCAAGAAGTTCATGACCAAGGTGTGTCCCAAGCCGAAGAGCCGCTGGTTCTAAGAAGGAGCACTAGAGTCAAGAGGCATCCATCCAATTGGGTCAACACAAGGGTGTACTTTAACAACAAAGCCGAGGAACATCCTAATCAAGCCGTGTGCTCTCTTGCAAGCTTTACAAAGGAACATAAAGCCTTTACCACCTCCATGGATCAACAAGTTATTCCAAGGACTTATGAAGAGGCGATGAAGGAGGAAGTTTGGGTTAAAGCGGTTGAAGCCGAGAACAAGGCCATGGAAGACAATGAAACTTTCTATGAAACCAACCTACCAAAAGGGAAGAAGGCCGTGAGCTCAAGATATGTCTTCACCATCAAATACCTAAGCAATGGAGAGATAGAGAGACACAAGGCAAGATTGGTAGCAAGAGGCTATACTCAAACTTATGGAGAGGACTACCTAGACACATTTGCCCCGGTTGCAAAACTCCACACGGTTCGGGTAATCTTATCACTTGCTACGAACTTATCATGGGATCTCTTCCAAATGGATGTGAAGAACGCCTTCCTACAAGGAGAGCTTGAAGAGGAAGTCTACATGACTCCACCACCCGGCCTAGAAATCACTCCCGGGAAAGTCCTACGGTTAAGAAAAGCCATCTACGGTCTCAAACAATCACCAAGAGCTTGGTATCACAAGCTTAGCTCAACATTGATGGCGAAGGGATTCAAGAGATCACAAGCCGAACATACTCTTTTTACCCTTCAAAACCAAGAAGGTATAGTAGTGGTACTAGTGTATGTAGACGACATCATAATCTCCGGGAACAACAAGGGAGGTATTCAAGAAACCAAATCCTTCCTTAAATCTAAATTTGACATTAAGGACCTCGGAATTCTTAAGTACTTCCTTGGGATTGAAGTATGTAGATCGGAAGAAGGTCTATTTCTTTCCCAAAGGAAGTACACACATGATCTTTTGAGTGTTGTCAATATGATAGGAACAAAGGTGGCAAAGACTCCTCTTGAAGACGGCTACAAGACCATTCAAGAAGGTAGTGAGGATGATCAACCGTACCGAGACCCAATGCTCTATAGACGGCTAGTGGGTAAGCTCATCTACTTGACGATCACGAGACCAGACTTATGCTTCGCCGTGAACCAAGTCTCCCAACACATGCAAGTGCCGAAGCAACATCATTGGAACATGATCATGAGAATCTTGGGCTATCTCAAAGGAACCTCAAGTTTGGGTATTTGGATGGGTTGCAACAAGAACACGGAGGTCATTGGATATTGTGACGCGGACTATGCCGGGGATCTAGAGAGTAGACGGTCAACCACCGGCTATTGCACTTTCATTGGTGGCAACCTTGTCACATGGAAGACGAAGAAGCAAAAGATAGTATCTTGCTCAACTGCCGAAGCCGAGTATAGAGCCATGAGGAAGTTGACTCAAGAACTCATGTGGCTAAAGAACTTGCTAGGGGATTTGGGCCTCAAGATTGAAGCACCGATGACCATGCATTGTGATAATCAAGCGGCCATCCACATCGCAACAAACTCGGTCTTCCATGAGAGGACTAAACACATAGAGGTGGATTGTCACAAGGTTAGAGAGCAAATGGTCAAGGGCACTATCCTACCTTGCTACACGAAGAGTCAAGATCAACTCGCGGACATTTTCACCAAGTCCGCAAGCTTAAAAGTATGCGAGTCCATTCTACCAAGACTTGGACTCATCCGGGCTCTCAACGCCTAAGTCCCTAACCGTATGGTCTTGTACTCTTTTCCCTTAGGTGAGTTTTATCCCAAGCGGTTTCCAAGCTTAGCCATTCCACTAGGCTAAGCTTGCGGGGGAGTGAAAACGAGACTAAGGCATTGCCCGGACTAGTTTCGTCCATTAAGGCAAAGCCGAAGTCAAAACTCAAAGTTCGGCTAAGGCATTACCGAAGCCACAAGCGTAAAAGAGATCAAGGCATCGTCCGGACAAGCCTTGTCCATCAAGACGATGACCTAGCATGTGACGAAGACCGAAGGCAGGCTGTCGAAGTCATGTGACGAAGACCGAAGGCAGACTACCGAAGTTACAAGGCCGAAGTCATGTGACGAAGACCGAAGTCACTAGGCCGAAGTCACTAGCTCTCTCTTTTGTTACCGTTACAAGAAAGAAGGATCTAGAAGATAGCCGTTGTAGAAATAGCCGTTGGCGTTTGGAGTCGACGCATTCCGTACAATCACGGGTCGTCTTAAGGAGCGTGGAGTGCACTCGGCCGTACACTCACGCACCATCCTAAGTCGCGGCTAATCGAGACGGATGTTGACATGTGGTGAGTCAACCAAGATGGATGTTGACACAATTAGCATATTCCTAGGAATCTATTTTTGAACCTTCTCTTCCCTATATATGTAATCACTTGTAACCAACATATTTTATAAAATCTTTATGAAATCTACTCGGATTGAACTCTCTTGTTCTTGAAGTTCTTCATAGAACTCAAGAACACAAACTCACAAACTACACAAACTCCTATCAAATTCTAACAGTTAGATGTTTCATAAGTTCGTCAAACTAGTACAAAGCTCATTGAGACACTTATAAGCACTCATGTTGAATGAAACTTGGTCTAGAGTCCTAGAAATGCGTTGTTAGATGTTTCATAAGTTCTTCAAACTAGTACAAAGCTCATTGAGACACTTATAAGCACTCATGTTGCATGAACCTTAGTTTAGAGTCCTAGAAACCCGTTGTTAGATGTTTCATAAGTTCGTCAAACTTGTACAAAGCTCATTGAGACACTTATAAGCACTCATGTGGAATGAAACCTGGTTTAGATTCCTAGAACACGCGTTGTTAGATGTTTCATATGTTCGTCAAACTAGTCAAAAGCTCATTGAGACACTTATAAGCACTCATGTTGCATGAAACCTAGTTTAGAGTCCTAGAAATCGCGTTGTTAGATGTTTCATAAGTTCGTCAAACTAGTACAAAGCTCATTGAGACACTTATAAGCACTCATGTTGCATGAAACTTGGTTTAGAGTCCTAGAAGCTGCGTTGTTAGATGTTTCATAAGTTCGTCAAACTAGTACAAAGCTCATTGAGACACTTATAAGCACTCATGTTGCATGAAACTTGGTTTAGATTCCTAGAAACCGCGTTGTTAGATGTTTCATAAGTTCGTCAAACTAGTACAAAGCTCATTGAGACACTTATAAGCACTCATGTTGAATGAAACTTGGTCTAGAGTCCTAGAAATGCGTTGTTAGATGTTTCATAAGTTCTTCAAACTAGTACAAAGCTCATTGAGACACTTATAAGCACTCATGTTGCATGAACCTTAGTTTAGAGTCCTAGAAACCCGTTGTTAGATGTTTCATAAGTTCGTCAAACTTGTACAAAGCTCATTGAGACACTTATAAGCACTCATGTGGAATGAAACCTGGTTTAGATTCCTAGAACACGCGTTGTTAGATGTTTCATATGTTCGTCAAACTAGTCAAAAGCTCATTGAGACACTTATAAGCACTCATGTTGCATGAAACCTAGTTTAGAGTCCTAGAAATCGCGTTGTTAGATGTTTCATAAGTTCGTCAAACTAGTACAAAGCTCATTGAGACACTTATAAGCACTCATGTTGCATGAAACTTTGTTTAGAGTCCTAGAAGCTGCGTTGTTAGATGTTTCATAAGTTCGTCAAACTAGTACAAAGCTCATTGAGACACTTATAAGCACTCATGTTGCATGAAACTTGGTTTAGATTCCTAGAAACCGCGTTGTTAGATGTTTCATAAGTTCGTCAAACTAGTACAAAGCTCATTGAGACACTTATAAGCACTCATGTTGAATGAAACTTGGTTTAGAGTCCTAGAAACGCGTTGTTAGATGATTCATAAGTTCGTAAAACTAGTACAAATCTCATTGAGACACTTATAAGCACTCATGTTGCATGAAACTTGGTTTAGAGTCCTAGAAATGCGTTGTTAGATATTTCATAAGTTCTTCAAGCTAGTACAAAGCTCATTGAGACACTTATAAGCACTCATGTTGCATGAAACTTGGTTTAGAGTCCTAGAAACGCATTGATAGATGTTTCATAACTTCGTCAAACTTGTACAAAGCTCATTGAGACGCTTATAAGCACTCATGTTGCATGAAAGTTGGTTTAGAGTCCTAGAAACCGCGTTGTTAGATGTTTCATAAGTTCGTCAAACTTTTACAAAGCTCAATGAGACAATTATAAGCACTCATGTTGCATGAACCTTGGTTTAGAGTCCTAGAAACCTGTTGTTAGATGTTTCATAAGTTCGTAAAACTTGTACAAAGCTCATTGAGACACTTATAAGCACTCATGTGGAATGAAACTTGGTTTAGATTCCTAGAACACGCGTTGTTAGATGTTTCATATGTTCGTCAAACTAGTCAAAAGCTCATTGAGACACTTATAAGCACTCATGTTGCATGAAACCTAGTTTAGAGTCCTAGAAACCGCGTTGTTAGATGTTTCATAAGTTCGTCAAACTAGTACAAAGCTCATTGAGACACTTATAAGCACTCATTTTGCATGAAACTTGGTTTAGAGTCCTAGAAACGCGTTGTTAGATGTTTCATAAGTTCGTCAAACTTTTACAAAGCTCGTTGAGACAATTATAAGCACTCATGTTGCATGAAACTTGGTTTAGAGTACTAGAAACGCGTTGTTAGATGTTTCATAAGTTCGTAAAACTAGTACAAATCTAATTGAGACACTTATAAGCACTCATGTTGCATGAAACTTTGTTTAGAGTCCTAGAAGCTGTGTTGTTAGATGTTTCATAAGTTCGTCAAACTAGTACAAAGCTCATTGAGACACTTATAAGCACTCATGTTGAATGAAACTTGGTTTAGAGTCCTAGAAACGCGTTGTTCGATGTTTCATACGTTCGTCAAACTTGTACAAATCTCATTGAGACACTTATAAGCACTCATGTTGCATGAAACTTTGTTTAGAGTCCTAGAAGCTGCGTTGTTAGATGTTTCATAAGTTCGTCAAACTAGTACAAAGCTCATTGAGACACTTATAAGCACTCATGTTGCATGAAACTTGGTTTAGATTCCTAGAAACCGCGTTGTTAGATGTTTCATAAGTTCGTCAAACTAGTACAAAGCTCATTGAGACACTTATAAGCACTCATGTTGAATGAAACTTGGTTTAGAGTCCTAGAAACGCGTTGTTAGATGATTCATAAGTTCGTAAAACTAGTACAAATCTCATTGAGACACTTATAAGCACTCATGTTGCATGAAACTTGGTTTAGAGTCCTAGAAATGCGTTGTTAGATATTTCATAAGTTCTTCAAGCTAGTACAAAGCTCATTGAGACACTTATAAGCACTCATGTTGCATGAAACTTGGTTTAGAGTCCTAGAAACGCATTGATAGATGTTTCATAACTTCGTCAAACTTGTACAAAGCTCATTGAGACGCTTATAAGCACTCATGTTGCATGAAACTTGGTTTAGAGTCCTAGAAACCGCGTTGTTAGATGTTTCATAAGTTCGTCAAACTTTTACAAAGCTCAATGAGACAATTATAAGCACTCATGTTGCATGAACCTTGGTTTAGAGTCCTAGAAACCTGTTGTTAGATGTTTCATAAGTTCGTAAAACTTGTACAAAGCTCATTGAGACACTTATAAGCACTCATGTGGAATGAAACTTGGTTTAGATTCCTAGAACACGCGTTGTTAGATGTTTCATATGTTCGTCAAACTAGTCAAAAGCTCATTGAGACACTTATAAGCACTCATGTTGCATGAAACCTAGTTTAGAGTCCTAGAAACCGCGTTGTTAGATGTTTCATAAGTTCGTCAAACTAGTACAAAGCTCATTGAGACACTTATAAGCATTCATTTTGCATGAAACTTGGTTTAGAGTCCTAGAAACGCGTTGTTAGATGTTTCATAAGTTCGTCAAACTTTTACAAAGCTCGTTGAGACAATTATAAGCACTCATGTTGGATGAAACTTGGTTTAGAGTACTAGAAACGCGTTGTTAGATGTTTCATAAGTTCGTAAAACTAGTACAAATCTAATTGAGACACTTATAAGCACTCATGTTGCATGAAACTTTGTTTAGAGTCCTAGAAGCTGCGTTGTTAGATGTTTTATAAGTTCGTCAAACTAGTACAAAGCTCATTGAGACACTTATAAGCACTCATGTTGAATGAAACTTGGTTTAGAGTCCTAGAAACGCGTTGTTCGATGTTTCATACGTTCGTCAAACTTGTACAAATCTCATTGAGACACTTATAAGCACTCATGTTGCATGAAACTTTGTTTAGAGTCCTAGAAGCTGCGTTGTTAGATGTTTCATAAGTTCGTCAAACTAGTACAAAGCTCATTGAGACACTTATAAGCACTCATGTTGCATGAAACTTGGTTTAGATTCCTAGAAACCGCGTTGTTAGATGTTTCATAAGTTCGTCAAACTAGTACAAAGCTCATTGAGACACTTATAAGCACTCATGTTGAATGAAACTTGGTCTAGAGTCCTAGAAATGCGTTGTTAGATGTTTCATAAGTTCTTCAAACTAGTACAAAGCTCATTGAGACACTTATAAGCACTCATGTTGCATGAACCTTAGTTTAGAGTCCTAGAAACCCGTTGTTAGATGTTTCATAAGTTCGTCAAACTTGTACAAAGCTCATTGAGACACTTATAAGCACTCATGTGGAATGAAACCTGGTTTAGATTCCTAGAACACGCGTTGTTAGATGTTTCATATGTTCGTCAAACTAGTCAAAAGCTCATTGAGACACTTATAAGCACTCATGTTGCATGAAACCTAGTTTAGAGTCCTAGAAATCGCGTTGTTAGATGTTTCATAAGTTCGTCAAACTAGTACAAAGCTCATTGAGACACTTATAAGCACTCATGTTGCATGAAACTTGGTTTAGAGTCCTAGAAGCTGCGTTGTTAGATGTTTCATAAGTTCGTCAAACTAGTACAAAGCTCATTGAGACACTTATAAGCACTCATGTTGCATGAAACTTGGTTTAGATTCCTAGAAACCGCGTTGTTAGATGTTTCATAAGTTCGTCAAACTAGTACAAAGCTCATTGAGACACTTATAAGCACTCATGTTGAATGAAACTTGGTCTAGAGTCCTAGAAATGCGTTGTTAGATGTTTCATAAGTTCTTCAAACTAGTACAAAGCTCATTGAGACACTTATAAGCACTCATGTTGCATGAACCTTGGTTTAGAGTCCTAGAAACCCGTTGTTAGATGTTTCATAAGTTCGTCAAACTTGTACAAAGCTCATTGAGACACTTATAAGCACTCATGTGGAATGAAACCTGGTTTAGATTCCTAGAACACGCGTTGTTAGATGTTTCATATGTTCGTCAAACTAGTCAAAAGCTCATTGAGACACTTATAAGCACTCATGTTGCATGAAACCTAGTTTAGAGTCCTAGAAACCGCGTTGTTAGATGTTTCATAAGTTCGTCAAACTAGTACAAAGCTCATTGAGACACTTATAAGCACTCATGTTGCATGAAACTTGGTTTAGAGTCCTAGAAACGCGTAGTTAGATGTTTCATAAGTTCGTCAAACTTTTACAAAGCTCGTTGAGACAATTATAAGCACTCATGTTGCATGAAACCTTGTTTAGAGTACTAGAAACGCGTTGTTAGATGTTTCATAAGTTCGTCAAACAAGTAAAAAGCTCATTGAGACACTTATAAGCACTCATGTTGCATGAAACTTGGTTTATAGTCCTAGAAACGCGTTTATCGATGTTTCATAAGTTCGTAAAACTTGTACAAAGCTCATTGAGACACTTATAAGCACTCATGTTGCATGAAACTTGGTTTAGAGTCCTAGAAACGCGTTGTTCGATGTTTCATACGTTCGTCAAACTAGTACAAAGCTCATTGAGACACTTATAAGCACTCATGTTGCATGAAACTTTGTTTAGAGTCCTAGAAACTGTATTGTTAGATGTTTCATAAGTTTTTCAAACTAGTACAAAGCTCATTGAGACACTTATAAGCACTCATGTTTCATGAAACTTGGTTTAGATTCCTAGAAACCGCGTTGTTAGATGTTTCATAAGTTCGTAAAACTAGTACAAAGCTCATTGAGACACTTATAAGCACTCATGTTGAATGAAACTTGCTTTAGAGTCCTAGAAACGCGTTGTTAGATGATTCATAAGTTCGTAAAACTAGTACAAATCTCATTGAGACACTTATAAGCACTCATGTTGAATGAAACTTGGTTTAGAGTCCTAGAAATGCGTTGTTAGATATTTCATAAGTTCGTCCAGCTAGTACAAAGCTCATTGAGACACTTATAAGCACTCATGTTGCATGAAA
This sequence comes from Cochlearia excelsa, assembly GCA_963556525.1. Taxonomy (NCBI): domain Eukaryota; kingdom Viridiplantae; phylum Streptophyta; class Magnoliopsida; order Brassicales; family Brassicaceae; genus Cochlearia; species Cochlearia excelsa. The sequence goes on along the minus strand of OY748327.1, from coordinate 26,386,281 downwards.
CTTGGTTTAGAGTCCTAGAAACGCATTGATAGATGTTTCATAAGTTCGTCAAACTTGTACAAAGCTCATTGAGACGCTTATAAGCACTCATGTTGCATGAAACTTGGTTTAGAGTCCTAGAAACCGCGTTGTTAAATGTTTCATAAGTTCGTCAAACCAGTACAATGCTCATTGAGACACTTATAAGCACTCATGTTGCATGAAACTTGGTTTAGAGTCTTAGAAACCGCGTTTTTAGATGTTTCATAAGTTCGTCAAACCAGTACAATGCTCATTGAGACACTTATAAGCACTCATGTTGCATGAAACTTGGTTTAGAGTCCGAGAAACGCGTTGTTCGATGTTTCATACGTTCGTCAAACTAGTACAAAGCTCATTGAGACACTTATAAGCACTCATGTTGAATGAAACTTGGTTTAGAGTCCTAGAAACGCGTTGTTCGATGTTTCATACGTTCGTCAAACTTGTACAAATCTCATTGAGACACTTATAAGCACTCATGTTGCATGAAACTTTGTTTAGAGTCCTAGAAGCTGCGTTGTTAGATGTTTCATAAGTTCGTCAAACTAGTACAAAGCTCATTGAGACACTTATAAGCACTCATGTTGCATGAAACTTGGTTTAGATTCCTAGAAACCGCGTTGTTAGATGTTTCATAAGTTCGTCAAACTAGTACAAAGCTCATTGAGACACTTATAAGCACTCATGTTGAATGAAACTTGGTCTAGAGTCCTAGAAATGCGTTGTTAGATGTTTCATAAGTTCTTCAAACTAGTACAAAGCTCATTGAGACACTTATAAGCACTCATGTTGCATGAACCTTAGTTTAGAGTCCTAGAAACCCGTTGTTAGATGTTTCATAAGTTCGTCAAACTTGTACAAAGCTCATTGAGACACTTATAAGCACTCATGTGGAATGAAACCTGGTTTAGATTCCTAGAACACGCGTTGTTAGATGTTTCATATGTTCGTCAAACTAGTCAAAAGCTCATTGAGACACTTATAAGCACTCATGTTGCATGAAACCTAGTTTAGAGTCCTAGAAATCGCGTTGTTAGATGTTTCATAAGTTCGTCAAACTAGTACAAAGCTCATTGAGACACTTATAAGCACTCATGTTGCATGAAACTTGGTTTAGAGTCCTAGAAGCTGCGTTGTTAGATGTTTCATAAGTTCGTCAAACTAGTACAAAGCTCATTGAGACACTTATAAGCACTCATGTTCCATGAAACTTGGTTTAGATTCCTAGAAACCGCGTTGTTAGATGTTTCATAAGTTCGTCAAACTAGTACAAAGCTCATTGAGACACTTATAAGCACTCATGTTGAATGAAACTTGGTCTAGAGTCCTAGAAATGCGTTGTTAGATGTTTCATAAGTTCTTCAAAACTAGTACAAAGCTCATTGAGACACTTATAAGCACTCATGTTGCATGAACCTTGGTTTAGAGTCCTAGAAACCCGTTGTTAGATGTTTCATAAGTTCGTCAAACTTGTACAAAGCTCATTGAGACACTTATAAGCACTCATGTGGAATGAAACCTGGTTTAGATTCCTAGAACACGCGTTGTTAGATGTTTCATATGTTCGTCAAACTAGTCAAAAGCTCATTGAGACACTTATAAGCACTCATGTTGCATGAAACCTAGTTTAGAGTCCTAGAAACCGCGTTGTTAGATGTTTCATAAGTTCGTCAAACTAGTACAAAGCTAATTGAGACACTTATAAGCACTCATGTTGCATGAAACTTGGTTTAGAGTCCTAGAAACGCGTAGTTAGATGTTTCATAAGTTCGTCAAACTTTTACAAAGCTCGTTGAGACAATTATAAGCACTCATGTTGCATGAAACCTTGTTTAGAGTACTAGAAACGCGTTGTTAGATGTTTCATAAGTTCGTCAAACAAGTAAAAAGCTCATTGAGACACTTATAAGCACTCATGTTGCATGAAACTTGGTTTATAGTCCTAGAAACGCGTTTATCGATGTTTCATAAGTTCGTAAAACTTGTACAAAGCTCATTGAGACACTTATAAGCACTCATGTTGCATGAAACTTGGTTTAGAGTCCTAGAAACGCGTTGTTCGATGTTTCATACGTTCGTCAAACTAGTACAAAGCTCATTGAGACACTTATAAGCACTCATGTTGCATGAAACTTTGTTTAGAGTCCTAGAAACTGTATTGTTAGATGTTTCATAAGTTTGTCAAACTAGTACAAAGCTCATTGAGACACTTATAAGCACTCATGTTTCATGAAACTTGGTTTAGATTCCTAGAAACCGCGTTGTTAGATGTTTCATAAGTTCGTAAAACTAGTACAAAGCTCATTGAGACACTTATAAGCACTCATGTTGAATGAAACTTGCTTTAGAGTCCTAGAAACGCGTTGTTAGATGATTCATAAGTTCGTAAAACTAGTACAAATCTCATTGAGACACTTATAAGCACTCATGTTGCATGAAACTTGGTTTAGAGTCCTAGAAATGCGTTGTTAGATATTTCATAAGTTCGTCCAGCTAGTACAAAGCTCATTGAGACACTTATAAGCACTCATGTTGCATGAAACTTGGTTTAGAGTCCTAGAAACGCATTGATAGATGTTTCATAAGTTCGTCAAACTTGTACAAAGCTCATTGAGACGCTTATAAGCACTCATGTTGCATGAAACTTGGTTTAGAGTCCTAGAAACCGCGTTGTTAAATGTTTCATAAGTTCGTCAAACCGGTACAATGCTCATTGAGACACTTATAAGCACTCATGTTGCATGAAACTTGGTTTAGAGTCTTAGAAACCGCGTTTTTAGATGTTTCATAAGTTCGTCAAACCAGTACAATGCTCATTGAGACACTTATAAGCACTCATGTTGCATGAAACTTCGTTTAGAGTCCTAGAAACCGCGTTGTTAGATGTTTCATAAGTTCGTCAAACTAGTTCAAAGCTCGTTGAGACAATTATAAGCACTCATGTTGCATGAAACTTGGTTTAGAGTACTAGAAACGCGTTGTTAGATATTTCATAAGTTCGTCAAACAAGTACAAAGCTCATTGAGATACTTATAAGCACTCATGTTGCATGAAACTTGGTTTAGAGTCCTCGAAACCGCGTTGTTAGATGTTTCATAAGTTCGTCAAACCAGTACAATGCTCATTGAGATACTTATAAGCACTCATGTTGCATGAAACTTGGTTAAGAGTCCTAGAAACGCGTTGTTAGATGTTTCATAAGTTCTTCAAACTTGTACAAAGCTCATTGAGACACTTATAAGCAGTCATGTTGTATGAAACTTGGTTTATAATCCTAGAACCCGCGTTGTTAGATGATACACCCTATGTTAGGACCGTAACTCTAAAGGCAAAGGGAAGAGAACTTTCTATGGATGGAATGGAAGAGAAGGATGGTGGTGGCGGCAGTAACTCGTAACCGGATGGGGCGGAGGATGGAAGCAGCGGTATGGTTGGGGACACAACTCAAGCAAGCTATGGAGGACTTGTTTGCTTGAAAGTATCTAAGACTTGTAAGCGCTTCGGATTCAATGAAGAATCGTGGTGAATCGAAACAAAGAAGTGTGTTGATAAAAGTTTTGACTAAAGAGACAAGAAGGAGGCGGCGAGACTTATAAAGAAAGGGAAGGCACAAGTCGCCATTCTCCTTAGGGTTTTCTCGCCAAACCAAATAAGGAAATAGCGCAAAACAACATGAAGTTTAAATCAAAGGGAAAAACAACGCGTAGTTTAAGTAGATAGAACAACGAGTAGTTAAGTGTCTCGTTTAATACACTCTTCAAGCTAATGTCCCTAGGTAGCCGACGTAGTGCTCTCCTTGGCCTCGTTAAAACCCTTGCGTAGTAAACCCAATGGGACAAACCTACGCAAAGGGAAAGAGTACCGAGTCGAAACACTTAGTTACCTAGATTCATTAGCTTGGTCTTTTGTCTAGGCCTTGGTGAAAATGTTGAAGAAGCTCCTAGCTGCTCCTCCAATCTCCTCCATGATCATCGCATGGACATCCTGAGCTAGCTCCTTAGCTTTCGATCGTGTAATCGCTCCTTCTACCTTATCGGTGCTCGGTGCCGGTTTTGCTCGGGCATCGGGCGCCGGTTTTGCTCGGGCATCGGGCGCCGGTTTTGCTCGGGCATCGGGCATCGGGCTCCTGTCTTGCTCGGGCATCCGGTTCCATGCTCATATCATTAGATGTTTCATATATTCGTCAAACTAGTCAAAAGCTCATTGAGACACTTATAAGCACTCATGTTGCATGAAACTTGGTTTAGAGTCCTAGAAACGCGTTGTTAGATGTTTCATAAGTTCTTCAAACTTGTACAAAGCTCATTGAGACACTTATAAGCACTCATGTTGAATGAAACTTGGTTTAGAGTCCTAGAACCCGCGTTGTTAGATGTTTCATATATTCGTCAAACTAGTCAAAAGCTCATTGAGACACTTATAAGCACTCATGTTGCATGAAACTTAGTTTAGAGTCCTAGAAACCGCGTTGTTAGATGTTTCATAAGTTCGTCAAACTAGTACAAAGCTCATTGAGACTCTTATAAGCACTCATGTTGCATGAAACTTGGTGTAGAGTCCTAGAAACGCGTTGTTAGATGTTTCATAAGTTCGTCAAACTTGTACAAAGCTCATTGAGACACTTATAAGCACTCACGTTGCATGAAACTTCGTTTAGAGTCTTAGAAACCGCGTTGTTAGATGTTTCATAAGTTCGTCAAACTAGTACAAAGCTCATTGAGACACTTATATGCACTCATGTTGCATGAAACTTGGTTTAGAGTCCTAGAAACGCGTTGTTAGATGTTTCATAAGTTGGTAAAACTAGTACAAAGCTCATTGAGACACTTATAAGCACTCGTGTTGAATGAAACTTGGTTTAGAGTCCTAGAAACGCGTTGTTAGATGTTTCATAAGTTCGTAAGACTAGTACAAAGCTCATTGAGACACTTATAAGCACTCATGTTGAATGAAACTTGGTTTAGAGTCCTAGAAATGCGTTGTTAGATGTTTCATAAGTTCTTCAAACTAGTACAAAGCTCATTGAGACACTTATAAGCACTCATGTTGCATGAACCTTGGTTTAGAGTCCTAGAAATGCGTTGTTAGATGTTTCATAAGTTCGTAAAACTTGTACAAAGCTCATTGAGACACTTATAAGCACTGATGTGGAATGAAACTTGGTTTAGAGTCCTAGAAACCGTGTTGTTAGATGTTTCATAAGTTCGTAAAACTAGTACAAACCTCATTGAGACACTTATAAGCACTCATGTTGCATGAAACTTGGTTTAGAGTCCTAGAAATGCGTTGTTAGATATTTCATAAGTTCGTCAAGCTAGTACAAAGCTCATTGAGTCACTTATAAGCACTCATGTTGCATGAAACTTTTCTTAGAGTCCTAGAAACTCTTTGTTAGATGTTTCATAAGTTTGTCAAAATTGTACAAAGCTCATTGAGACGCTTGGAAGCACTCATGTTGCATGAAACTTGGTTTAGAGTCCTAGAAACCGCGTTGTTAGATGTTTCGTAAGTTCGCCAAACCAGTACAATGCTCATTGAGACACTTATAAGCACTCATGTTGCATGAAACTTGGTTTAGAGTCTTAGAAACCGCGTTGTTAGATGTTTCATAAGTTTGTCAAACAAGTACAAAGCTCATTGAGACACTTATAAGCACTCATGTTGCATGAAACTTGGTTTAGAGTCCTAGAAACGCGTTGTTCGATGTTTCATAAGTTTGTAAAACTTGTACAAATCTCATTGAGACACTTATAAGCACTCATGTTGCATGAAACTTGGTTTAGAGTCCTAGAAACGCATTGTTAGATGTTTCATAAGTTCGTCAAAATTGTACAAAGCTCATTGAGACGCTTATAAGCACTCATGTTGCATGGAACTTGGTTTAGAGTCCTAGAAACCGCGTTGTTAGATGTTTCATAAGTTCGTCAAACCAGTACAATGCTCATTGAGATACTTATAAGCACTCATGTTGCATGAAACTTTGTTTAGAGTCCTAGAAACTGTGTTGTTAGATGTTTCATAAGTTTGTCAAACTAATACAAAGCTCATTGAGACACTTATAAGCACTCATGTTGCATGAAACTTGGTTTAGATTCCTAGAAACCGCGTTGTTAGATGTTTCATAAGTTCGTAAAACTAGTACAAAGCTCATTGAGACACTTATAAGCACTCATGTTGAATGAAACTTGGTTTAGAGTCCTAGAAACGCGTTGTTAGATGATTCATAAGTTCGTAAAACTAGTACAAATCTCATTGAGACACTTATAAGCACTCATGTTGCATGAAACTTGGTTTAGAGTCCTAGAAATGCGTTGTTAGATATTTCATAAGTTCGTCCAGCTAGTACAAAGCTCATTGAGACACTTATAAGCACTCATGTTGCATGAAACTTGGTTTAGAGTCCTAGAAACGCATTGATAGATGTTTCATAAGTTCGTCAAACTTGTACAAAGCTCATTGAGACGCTTATAAGCACTCATGTTGCATGAAACTTGGTTTAGAGTCCTAGAAACCGCGTTGTTAGATGTTTCATAAGTTCGTCAAACCAGTACAATGCTCATTGAGACACTTATAAGCACTCATGTTGCATGAAACTTCGTTTAGAGTCCTAGAAACGCGTTGTTCGATGTTTGACGAACTCATGTGATGATACGATCGGCCCTGAGGGATCGACTCTCCAAACGAGGCTGAACTGTCTCGGCGATGGAATGGATGGACGAGTGGGGATAGTAGTGGAATGGTGCGGGTGGAACGTCGATGTAGGATGGGAGGGGTGGTGTAAGTGGCGGCGGAAACTTGTTAAACGTTGAGGAGGTTTAACAAGTGGTCGAGTGGTCGATATCGGCTCGTTCACGATCGCATCACATAAGTTCGTCAAACTAGTACAAAGCTCATTGAGACTCTTATAAGCACTCATGTTGCATGAAACTTGGTGTAGAGTCCTAGAAACGCGTTGTTAGATGTTTCATAAGTTCGTCAAACTTGTACAAAGCTCATTGAGACACTTATAAGCACTCACGTTGCATGAAACTTCGTTTAGAGTCTTAGAAACCGCGTTGTTAGATGTTTCATAAGTTCGTCAAACTAGTACAAAGCTCATTGAGACACTTATATGCACTCATGTTGCATGAAACTTGGTTTAGAGTCCTAGAAACGCGTTGTTAGATGTTTCATAAGTTGGTAAAACTAGTACAAAGCTCATTGAGACACTTATAAGCACTCGTGTTCAATGAAACTTGGTTTAGAGTCCTAGAAACGCGTTGTTAGATGTTTCATAAGTTCGTAAAACTAGTACAAAGCTCATTGAGACACTTATAAGCACTCATGTTGAATGAAACTTGGTTTAGAGTCCTAGAAATGCGTTGTTAGATGTTTCATAAGTTCTTCAAACTAGTACAAAGCTCATTGAGACTTTTATAAGCACTCATGTTGCATGAACCTTGGTTTAGAGTCCTAGAAATGCGTTGTTAGATGTTTCATAAGTTCGTAAAACTTGTACAAAGCTCATTGAGACACTTATAAGCACTCATGTTGCATGAAACTTGGTTTAGAGTCCTAGAAATGCGTTGTTAGATATTTCATAAGTTCGTCAAGCTAGTACAAAGTTCATTGAGACACTTATAAGCACTCATGTTGCATGAAACTTTTCTTAGAGTCCTAGAAACTCTTTGTTAGATGTTTCATAAGTTTGTCAAAATTGTACAAAGCTCATTGAGACGCTTAGAAGCACTCATGTTGCATGAAACTTGGTTTAGAGTCCTAGAAACGCGTTGTTAGATGTTTCGTAAGTTCGCCAAACCAGTACAATGCTCATTGAGACACTTATAAGCACTCATGTTGCATGAAACTTGGTTTAGAGTCTTAGAAACCGCATTGTTAGATGTTTCATAAGTTCGTCAAACAAGTACAAAGCTCATTGAGACACTTATAAGCACTCATGTTGCATGAAACTTGGTTTAGAGTCCTAGAAACGCGTTGTTCGATGATTCATAAGTTCGTAAAACTTGTACAAATCTCATTGAGACACTTATAACCACTCATGTTGCATGAAACTTGGTTTAGAGTCCTAGAAACACGTTGTTCGATGTTTCATAAGTTCGTCAAACTAGTACAAAGCTCATTGAGACACTTATAAGCACTCATGTTGAATGAAACTTCGTTTAGAGTCTTAGAAACCGCGTTGTTAGATGTTTCATAAGTTCGTCAAACTAGTACAAAGCTCATTGAGATACTTATAAGCACTCATGTTGAATGAAACTTGGTTTAGAGTCCTAGAAATGCGTTGTTAGATATTTCATAAGTTCGTCAAGCCAGTAAAAAGCTCATTGAGACACTTATAAGCACTAATATTGCATGAAAATTGGTTTAGAGTCCTAGAAACGCATTGTTAGATGTTTCATAAGTTCGTCAAATTGTACAAAGCTCATTGAGACGCTTATAAGCACTCATGTTGCATGAAACTTGGTTTAGAGTCCTAGAAACCGCGTTGTTAGATGTTTCATAAGTTCGTCAAACCAATATAATGCTCATTGAGACACTTATAAGCACTCATGTTGCATGAAACGTGGTTTAGAGTCTTAAAAACCGCGTTGTTAGATATTTCATAAGTTCGTCAAACCAGTTCAATGATCATTGAGACACTTATAAGCACTCATGTTGGATGAAACTTCGTTTAGAGTTCTAGAAACCGCGTTGTTCGATGTTTCATAAGTTCGTCAAACTAGTACAAAGCTCATTGAGACACATATAAGCACTCATGTTGCATGAAACTTGGTTTAGAGTCCTAGAAACGCGTTGTTAGATGTTTCATAAGTTCGTCAAACTTGTACAAAGCTCATTGAGACACTTATAAGCAGTCATGTTGTATTAAACTTGGTTTAGAGTCCTAGAACCCGCGTTGTTAGATGTTTCATATATTCGTCAAACTAGTCAAAAGCTCATTGAAACACTTATAAGCACTCATGTTGCATGAAACTTAGTTTAGAGTCCTAGAAACCGCGTTGTTAGATGTTTCATAAGTTCGCCAAACTAGTACAAAGCTCATTGAGACACTTATAAGAACTCATGTTGAATGAAACTTGGTTTAGAGTCCTAGAAACGCGTTGTTAGATGTTTCATAAGTTCGTCAAACTTGTACAAAGCTCATTGAGACACTTATAAGCACTCATGTTGTATGAAACTTGGTTTAGAGTCCTAGAACCCGCGTTGTTAGATGTTTCATATATTCGTCAAACTAGTCAAAAGCTCATTGAGACACTTATAAGAACTCATGTTGCATGAAACTTAGTTTAGAGTCCTAGAAACCGCGTTGTTAGATGTTTCATAAGTTCGTCAAACTAGTACAAAGCTCATTGAGACACTTATAAGCACTCATGTTGAATGAAACTTGGTTTAGAGTCCTAGAAACGCGTTGTTAGATGTTTCATAAGTTCGTCAAACTTGTACAAAGCTCATTGAGACACTTATAAGAACTCATGTTGCATGAAACTTCGTTTAGAGTCTTAGAAACCGCAATGTTAGATGTTTCATAAGTTCGTCAAACTAGTACAAAGCTCATTGAGACACTTATAAGCACTCATGTTACATGAAACTTGGTTTAGAGTCCTAGAAACGCGTTGTTAGATGTTTCATAAGTTCGTAAAACAAGTACAAAGCTCATTGAGACACTTATAAGCACTCATGTTGAATGAAACTTGGTTTAGAGTCCTAGAAATGCGTTGTTAGATGTTTCATAAGTTCTTCAAACTAGTACAAAGCTCATTGAGACACTTATAAGCACTCATGTTGCATGAAACTTGGTTTAGAGTCCTAGAAACGCGTTGTTAGATGTTTCATAAGTTCGTCAAACTTATACAAAGCTCGTTGAGACAATTATAAGCACTCATGATGAATGAAACTTGGTTTAGAGTACTAGAAACGCGTTGTTAGATGTTTCATAAGTTCGTCAAACAAGTACAAAGCTCATTGAGACACTTATAAGCACTCATGATGCATGAAACTTGGTTTAGAGTCCTAGAAACGCGTTGTTCGATGTTTCATAAGTTCGTAAAACTTGTACAAAGCTCATTGAGACACTTATAAGCACTCATGTTGCATGAAACTTGGTTTAGAGTCCTAGAAACGCGTTGTTCGATGTTTCATAAGTTCGTCAAACTAGTACAAAGCTCATTGAGACACTTATAAGCACTCATGTTGCATGAAACTTTGTTTAGAGTCCTAGAAACTACGTTGTTAGATGTTTTATAAGTTCGTCAAACTATTACAAAGCTCATTGAGACACTTATAAGCACTGATGTGGAATGAAACTTGGTTTAGAGTCCTAGAAACCGTGTTGTTAGATGTTTCATAAGTTCGTAAAACTAGTACAAACCTCATTGAGACACTTATAAGCACTCATGTTGCATGAAACTTGGTTTAGAGTCCTAGAAATGCGTTGTTAGATATTTCATAAGTTCGTCAAGCTAGTACAAAGTTCATTGAGACACTTATAAGCACTCATGTTGCATGAAACTTTTCTTAGAGTCCTAGAAACTCTTTGTTAGATGTTTCATAAGTTTGTCAAAATTGTACAAAGCTCATTGAGACGCTTAGAAGCACTCATGTTGCATGAAACTTGGTTTAGAGTCCTAGAAACCGCGTTGTTAGATGTTTCGTAAGTTCGCCAAACCAGTACAATGCTCATTGAGACACTTATAAGCACTCATGTTGCATGAAACTTGGTTTAGAGTCTTAGAAACCGCATTGTTAGATGTTTCATAAGTTCGTCAAACAAGTACAAAGCTCATTGAGACACTTATAAGCACTCATGTTGCATGAAACTTGGTTTAGAGTCCTAGAAACGCGTTGTTCGATGATTCATAAGTTCGTAAAACTTGTACAAATCTCATTGAGACACTTATAACCACTCATGTTGCATGAAACTTGGTTTAGAGTCCTAGAAACACGTTGTTCGATGTTTCATAAGTTCGTCAAACTAGTACAAAGCTCATTGAGACACTTATAAGCACTCATGTTGAATGAAACTTCGTTTAGAGTCTTAGAAACCGTGTTGTTAGATGTTTCATAAGTTCGTCAAACTAGTACAAAGCTCATTGAGATACTTATAAGCACTCATGTTGAATGAAACTTGGTTTAGAGTCCTAGAAATGCGTTGTTAGATATTTCATAAGTTCGTCAAGCCAGTAAAAAGCTCATTGAGACACTTATAAGCACTAATATTGCATGAAAATTGGTTTAGAGTCCTAGAAACGCATTGTTAGATGTTTCATAAGTTCGTCAAATTGTACAAAGCTCATTGTGTTGAGACTTATGTCTATAATATGGAGGGGACAAGGCTTTATGGAATAGAAGACCTGTGTACATTAGCCTAAATGGAATGGAATGGAAGACCTGTTTATATTTCGTTAAAACATGAGATGGTCTATTCTATTTAGTTTACTCCGAATGGAATGGAAGGTTGGATTCATCAAGAAGACCAAGCCCACTTGGAGATATGGCCGTTGGAGGAGAAGAGAAGCACTTGGACCATTGGACAATAGGGTGGTCCCTTTTGAAAAAGAGCCGTTGCACTTCTCCCTCTCTCTCTCTCTTCTTCTATATATGTAACCTCTTCTCCATTGTAGAAACTTAAGCTTTTGGAAGCTCTATTCTATAAAATCTCTTCTTATATATCTCAATCACTCTCTCTAATCTTTAATAATTAACATGGTATCAGAGCATTTATGCTCCTAATCTCTGCATTTCCGCAAAATCTCTGTTTTTCTCTCAAAAATCTCTGTCTTTTATAAAGCTTTCACCATTCTTTCTTCATAAAGCCATCGGTTTTATCAATCTTTGAAGATCTACCATGGAAGACAACAAAGAAAGGTCAAAGTTCTTCGTTGCTCCGGTGACTCTCAAAGGTATAAATTACCTTCTTTGGACAAGAACCATCAAGACTGCATTGTGTAGCCGCGGTCTCTGAGTCATACCTTGAAGAATCAAACTCCTATAGACGCGGAAAAGGCTAGTGAAGACTCGGTGGTAACCTCCGAAGAAGGAAAATGGTTTCAAGAGGATCAAAAGGTGCTTGGGATTATTCAAAGCTCCCTAGATCCATCTATCCTTGAGGCCTATTCCTATTGTGAAACGACAAAGGAACTATGGGACACCTTACAAACGGTGTACGGAAACATCTCTAACTTGAGCCGAGTGTATGAAGTGAAGAAGGCTCTCACGGATTTATCCCAAGAAGATACCGAGTTCACTCAACACTTCGGAAAGTTCAGAGCCTTGTGGGCTGAATTAGAGATGCTTAGGCCTAGTACTGTGGATGCCAAGATTCTCAATGAAAGGAAAGAGCAAGACAAGGTGTTTGGTCTCCTCTTGACTCTCAACTCAAGCTACAAAGATCTTATCAAGCACCTCCTCAGATCCGAGACTTTACCATCTTTAGAGGCAGTGTGTTCTCAACTCCAAAGAGAACAAGGATCTCATGAGCTCTTTGGTGGAAAGAAGGAACTAGCCACGGCAAACAAGGCATACTTTAAGCCAAGTGAAGATAGGAAGGCTATGATATGCGAACATTGTAAGAAGAAGGGGCACTTGAAGGATAAGTGTTGGATTCTGCATCCACATCTCAAACCGAACAAATTCAAGGAACCAAAGGTCAATTACTCCCAAGATGAGTCGGCAAGTGTGGGAACTTCATCAAGCCAAGGAAAGGATGAAGAAGCCTTAGCTGCAGCCCCATTCAATGATGAGTATGTCAAGAAGTCCGACCTTGAAGCTCTAATTAAGGCCCTTAAAGGGTCCGGTATGGCTTTTCTTATCTCCCTTAATGCTAGAATTGATAGACCGGTAGTAAGTGATAGACCACTAGTGATTGACTCCGGTGCCTCTCACCATATGATTAGTAGTTCAAACCTCATAGAAAATATCAAACCAATGTTAGGGAATGTGGTGGTAGCTAATGGCGGTAAGGTTCCAATTAGAGGTTTAGGTAGGCTCAAATTGTTTGATAAAGAAGTAGATGCTCTCTATATGCCAACTTTTACATCTAACCTCTTATCCGTTAAACGTATATCAGCCGATTTGAATTGTAATGTTATTTTTAGCCCTAACAATGTGATTTTTCAGGATATTGAATCTAAGAAAGTAATTGGTAAGGGAAGCACCAAAGGAGATCTCTATGTGCTAGAAGGAAATCCAAGCTCCCATCTATCTTTTGCGTTTAAGTCTGTTTTAGTTGAAGCTAATAATGTCATTTGGCATGCTAGGCTAGGACATCCAAACTCTAGAGCTTTAAAGTTGTTATTGCCAAGTGTTTCCTTTGATAATAGTCTTTGCGAATCTTGTATTCTCGGTAAACATTGTAGAACCGTGTTTCCAAAGTCTAATAAAGTTTATGAGTCTTGTTTTGATTTGATCCACTCGGATGTATGGACATCACCATGCATCTCAAGAGAAAATCATAAATACTTTGTTACATTCATAGATGAGAAGTCAAAATACACTTGGATCACCTTATTACCTTCAAAAGATAGAGTCCTAGAAGCATTTAGAAACTTTCAAACTTATGTTACTAATCATTATGATGCCAAGATCAAGTTTTTCAGGTCGGATAATGGTGGAGAATACATAAGCCATAGTTTTAAAGAACATCTAGCTAAACATGGGATTATCCACCAAACAAGTTGTCCGTATACGCCACAACAAAACGGTGTGGCGGAGAGGAAGAACAGACACTTGATGGAGGCGGCTAGATCAATCATGTTCTACATGAATGTGCCTAAGAGATTCTGGTCGGATGCGGTGATGACGGCATGCTACTTGATCAACCGAACACCGACACAAATCCTCCAAAACTCCTCTCCTTTTCAAGTTTTAAACAAAGCTAAACCATATCTTACTCACTTGCGTGTTTTTGGTTGTCTTTGCTTTGTCTTACTACCAGGAGAACAAAGGAACAAGCTTGAACCCAAGAGTATCAAGGCTATGTTCATTGGTTACTCCAATACTCAAAAGGGATACAAGTGTTATGTACCCGAAACTAGAAGAGTTCTAATATCAAGAGATGTTAAGTTTTTAGAAGGAAAAGGCTACTATGAAGAAAAGAATTGGGAGAGTATCAAAGATTTACCCAACTCAACTTCGGATAGAGCCATGGCCCTTAGAAAGCTTATGGAGGACCTTGGTATGAATCTTGGTGAAGAACCAAGGAAAGAAGATCATACAGAACCCCATCTTGATCATGAGGGGGAGAGAAATGATGATCCAAGTCCAAACCAACCGGATGATCCAAGTCCAAACCAACCGGATGGTCGAGACCACCAACAAGAAAGTGGTCGAGGAATTGATCATCAAGACCATGCTCAAGATGAGCCAGTTGTGCTAAGAAGAAGTACAAGGCTGAGAAAAGATCCATCCAATTGGAAGAATACAAGAGTCTACTTCAACAACCAAGCCGTGGCTCATCCAATTCAAGCCGTTTGCAACATGACTACCTTCCCTCTTGATCATCAAGTTTTCTTGGTTAAAATTGATTCTCATTGGATACCAAAGACCTATGAGGAGGCAATGGAACATGAGGTCTGGGTAGAAGCGGTTAAACAAGAGGACAAGGCTATGGAACTCAATGATACTTGGTATGAGACGGATCTTCCTCAAGGAAAAAGGACCGTGAGCTCAAGATACGTCTTTACAATCAAGTACAAAAGCAACGGAGACATAGAGAGGTACAAGGCAAGATTAGTAGCTAGGGGCTTCACACAAACCTATGGAGAAGATTACCTTGACACTTTTGCTCCGGTTGCAAAACTACACACGGTTAGAGTCCTCTTCTCTTTGGCAACTAACTTAGAATGGGACCTATGGCAAATGGATGTCAAGAATGCATTTCTACAAGGTGAGCTAGAAGATGAGGTCTACATGACACCACCACCGGGAATCAAAATCACTTCGGGAAAGGTTCTTAGACTAAAGAAAGCCATCTATGGGCTAAAGCGGTCTCCAAGGGCGTGGTATCACAAACTAAGCAAGACCCTCCTAGAGAAAGGCTTCAAGAAGTCAGAATCTGATCATACTCTATTCACAAGTCAAAGCCAAAGAGGTATAGTAGTCATTCTCGTGTATGTTGATGATATCATCATCACCGGGAATGACAAGGTAGGTATTCAAGATACTAAAACCTATCTTAAAACTATATTTGATATCAAAGACCTTGGTGAATTGAAATATTTTCTAGGCATTGAAGTGTGTAGGTCTAAAGAAGGCCTATTCTTATCTCAACGAAAATATACTCTAGATTTGCTAACGGAAACAGAAAACTAGGAGCTAAACCGGCAAAGACCCCTTTGGAAAATGACTACAAAGTTATACGCAAAGGGGAGATTGAGGA
This sequence comes from Cochlearia excelsa, assembly GCA_963556525.1. NCBI lineage: Eukaryota > Viridiplantae > Streptophyta > Magnoliopsida > Brassicales > Brassicaceae > Cochlearia > Cochlearia excelsa. Next base: position 26,370,884 of record OY748327.1, on the reverse strand, counting down.
TAAGCCCTTTAAAGACGTCAAGCAATACCGCCGGCTAGTAGGTAAGCTTATATACTTAACCATTACACGTCCCGATATTTGCTTTGCCGTGAATCAGGTTTCTCAACACATGCAAAGTCCCAAAGTGCATCATTGGAACATGGTGGATAGAATCCTCAAGTATCTCAAAGGAGCACCAAGACAAGGCATATGGATGGGCTGCAACAAGAGCACGGAGCTTGTGGGATATTGTGATGCCGACTACGCTGGTGACCAAGGGGATAGAAGATCAACAACAGGCTATTGCACCTTCCTAGGGGGTAACCTTGTGACATGGAAGAGCAAGAAGAAGCGAAAGTTGTCTCACTATCTAGCACGGAGTCGAATACCGAGCTATGAGAAAGCCGACCCAAGAGATCATATGGTGAGAGCTCTTCTCAAAGATTTGGGAATAGAATCAAATGATCCGGTCACCATGCATGCCGACAATCAATCCGCAATCAACCTTGCCTCAAATTCTGTTTTCCATGAAAGAACCAAGCATGTAGAAGTGGACTGCCATAAAGTTAGAGAACAAATGGTGAAAGGAGTGATACTACCATGTTTCACCGAAAGCTCTAACCAATTGGCGGACATCTTCACCAAAGCAGCTAGTACTAAGGTTTGTGAGTTCATCCATCCTAAACTTGGACTCACAAATGCCATTCGGTGCTAAAATCCCCTAACCAAGTGTTTAGTACTCTTTTCCCTCAAAGTGGTTTTATCCCAAAGAGGTTTTCCCTTTGAGGTTTTTAACGAGGCTAGACATAAGGTTCCAAGCTTAGCCATTGCATCCGGCTAAGCTTGAGGGGGAGTGTTGAGACTTATGTCTATAATATGGAGGGGACAAGGCTTTATGGAATAGAAGACCTGTGTACATTAGCCTAAATGGAATGGAATGGAAGACACTTGTTTATATTTCGTTAAAACATGAGATGGTCTATTCTATTTAGTTTACTCCGAATGGAATGGAAGGTTGGATTCATCAAGAAGACCAAGCCCACTTGGAGATATGGCCGTTGGAGGAGAAGAGAAGCACTTGGACCATTGGACAATAGGGTGGTCCCTTTTGAAAAAGAGCCGTTGCACTTCTCCCTCTCTCTCTCTCTTCTTCTATATATGTAACCTCTTCTCCATTGTAGAAACTTAAGCTTTTGGAAGCTCTATTCTATAAAATCTCTTCTTATATATCTCAATCACTCTCTCTAATCTTTAATAATTAACACATTGAGACGCTTATAAGCACTCATGTTGCATGAAACTTGGTTTAGAGTCCTAGAAACCGCGTTGTTAGATGTTTCATAAGTTCGTCAAACCAGTATAATGCTCATTGAGACACTTATAAGCACTCATGTTGCATGAAACATGGTTTAGAGTCTTAAAAACCGCGTTGTTAGATGTTTCATAAGTTCGTCAAACCAGTTCAATGATCATTGAGACACTTATAAGCACTCATGTTGGATGAAACTTCGTTTAGAGTTCTAGAAACCGCGTTGTTAGATGTTTCATAAGTTCGTCAAACTAGTACAAAGCTCATTGAGACACATATAAGCACTCATGTTGCATGAAACTTGGTTTAGAGTCCTAGAAACGCGTTGTTAGATGTTTCATAAGTTCGTCAAACTTGTACAAAGCTCATTGAGACACTTATAAGCAAGTCATGTTGTATTAAACTTGGTTTAGAGTCCTAGAACCCGCGTTGTTAGATGTTTCATATATTCGTCAAACTAGTCAAAAGTTCATTGAAACACTTATAAGCACTCATGTTGCATGAAACTTAGTTTAGAGTCCTAGAAACCGCGTTGTTAGATGTTTCATAAGTTCGCCAAACTAGTACAAAGCTCATTGAGACACTTATAAGAACTCATGTTGAATGAAACTTGGTTTAGAGTCCTAGAAACGCGTTGTTAGATGTTTCATAAGTTCGTCAAACTTGTACAAAGCTCATTGAGACACTTATAAGCACTCATGTTGTATGAAACTTGGTTTAGAGTCCTAGAACCCGCGTTGTTAGATGTTTCATATATTCGTCAAACTAGTCAAAAGCTCATTGAGACACTTATAAGCACTCATGTTGCATGAAACTTAGTTTAGAGTCCTAGAAACCGCGTTGTTAGATGTTTCATAAGTTCGTCAAACTAGTACAAAGCTCATTGAGACACTTATAAGCACTCATGTTGAATGAAACTTGGTTTAGAGTCCTAGAAACGCGTTGTTAGATGTTTCATAAGTTCGTCAAACTTGTACAAAGCTCATTGAGACACTTATAAGAACTCATGTTGCATGAAACTTCGTTTAGAGTCTTAGAAACCGCAATGTTAGATGTTTCATAAGTTCGTCAAACTAGTACAAAGCTCATTGAGACACTTATAAGCACTCATGTTACATGAAACTTGGTTTAGAGTCCTAGAAACGTGTTGTTAGATGTTTCATAAGTTCGTAAAACAAGTACAAAGCTCATTGAGACACTTATAAGCACTCATGTTGAATGAAACTTGGTTTAGAGTCCTAGAAATGCGTTGTTAGATGTTTCATAAGTTCTTCAAACTAGTACAAAGCTCATTGAGACACTTATAAGCACTCATGTTGCATGAAACTTGGTTTAGAGTCCTAGAAACGCGTTGTTAGATGTTTCATAAGTTCGTCAAACTTATACAAAGCTCGTTGAGACAATTATAAGCACTCATGATGAATGAAACTTGGTTTAGAGTACTAGAAACGCGTTGTTAGATGTTTCATAAGTTCGTCAAACAAGTACAAAGCTCATTGAGACACTTATAAGCACTCATGATGCATGAAACTTGGTTTAGAGTCCTAGAAACGCGTTGTTCGATGTTTCATAAGTTCGTAAAACTTGTACAAAGCTCATTGAGACACTTATAAGCACTCATGTTGCATGAAACTTGGTTTAGAGTCCTAGAAACGTGTTGTTCGATGTTTCATAAGTTCGTCAAACTAGTACAAAGCTCATTGAGACACTTATAAGCACTCATGTTGCATGAAACTTTGTTTAGAGTCCTAGAAACTACGTTGTTAGATGTTTTATAAGTTCGTCAAACTATTACAAAGCTCATTGAGACACTTATAAGCACTCATGTTGCATGAAACTTGGTTTAGATTCCTAGAAACCGTGTTGTTAGATGTTTCATAAGTTCGTAAAACTAGTACAAAACTCATTGAGACACTTATAAGCACTCATGTTGCATGAAACTTGGTTTAGAGTCCTAGAAATGCGTTGTTAGATATTACATAAGTTCGTCTAGCTAGTACAAAGCTCATTGAGACACTTATAAGCACTCATGTTGCATTAAACTTTTCTTAGAGTCCTAGAAACTCTTTGTTAGATGTTTCATAAGTTCGTCAAAATTGTACAAAGCTCATTGAGACGCTTATAAGCACTCATGTTGCATGAAACGTGGTTTAGAGTCTTAAAAACCGCGTTGTTAGATGTTTCATAAGTTCGTCAAACCAGTTCAATGCTCATTGAGACACTTATAAGCACTCATGTTGGATGAAACTTCGTTTAGAGTTCTAGAAACCGCGTTGTTAGATGTTTCATAAGTTCGTCAAACTAGTACAAAGCTCATTGAGACACATATAAGCACTCATGTTGCATGAAACTTGGTTTAGAGTCCTAGAAACGCGTTGTTAGATGTTTCATAAGTTCGTCAAACTTGTACAAAGCTCATTGAGACACTTATAAGCAAGTCATGTTGTATTAAACTTGGTTTAGAGTCCTAGAACCCGCGTTGTTAGATGTTTCATATATTCGTCAAACTAGTCAAAAGCTCATTGAAACACTTATAAGCACTCATGTTGCATGAAACTTAGTTTAGAGTCCTAGAAACCGCGTTGTTAGATGTTTCATAAGTTCGCCAAACTAGTACAAAGCTCATTGAGACACTTATAAGAACTCATGTTGAATGAAACTTGGTTTAGAGTCCTAGAAACGCGTTGTTAGATGTTTCATAAGTTCGTCAAACTTGTACAAAGCTCATTGAGACACTTATAAGCACTCATGTTGTATGAAACTTGGTTTAGAGTCCTAGAACCCGCGTTGTTAGATGTTTCATATATTCGTCAAACTAGTCAAAAGCTCATTGAGACACTTATAAGCACTCATGTTGCATGAAACTTAGTTTAGAGTCCTAGAAACCGTGTTGTTAGATGTTTCATAAGTTCGTCAAACTAGTACAAAGCTCATTGAGACACTTATAAGCACTCATGTTGAATGAAACTTGGTTTAGAGTCCTAGAAACGCGTTGTTAGATGTTTCATAAGTTCGTCAAACTTGTACAAAGCTCATTGAGACACTTATAAGAACTCATGTTGCATGAAACTTCGTTTAGAGTCTTAGAAACCGCAATGTTAGATGTTTCATAAGTTCGTCAAACTAGTACAAAGCTCATTGAGACACTTATAAGCACTCATGTTACATGAAACTTGGTTTAGAGTCCTAGAAACGCGTTGTTAGATGTTTCATAAGTTCATAAAACAAGTACAAAGCTCATTGAGACACTTATAAGCACTCATGTTGAATGAAACTTGGTTTAGAGTCCTAGAAATGCGTTGTTAGATGTTTCATAAGTTAGTCAAACTAGTACAAAGCTCATTGAGACACTTATAAGCACTCATGTTGCATGAACCTTGGTTTAGAGTCCTAGAAACGCGTTGTTAGATGTTTCATAAGTTCGTAAAACTTGTACAAAGCTCATTGAGACACTTATAAGCACTCATGTGGAATGAAACTTGGTTTAGAGTCCTAGAACCCGCGTTGTTAGATGTTTCATATGTTCGTCAAACTAGTCAAAAGCTCATTGAGACACTTATAAGCACTCATGTTGCATGAAACTTAGTTTAGAATCCTAGAAACCGCGTTGTTAGATGTTTGATAAGTTCGTCAAACTAGTACAATGCTCATTGAGACACTTATAAGCACTCATGTTGCATGAAACTTGGTTTAGAGTCCTAGAAATGCGTTGTTAGATATTTCATAAGTTCGTCAAGCTAGTACAAAGCTCATTGAGACACTTATAAGCACTCATGTTGCATGAAACTTTTCTTAGAGTCCTAGAAACTCTTTGTTAGATTTTTCATAAGTTCGTCAAAATTGTACAAAGCTCATTGAGACGCTTATAAGCACTCATGTTGCATGAAACTTGGTTTAGAGTCCTAGAAACCGCGTTGTTAGATGTTTCATAAGTTCGTCAAACCAGTACAATGCTCATTGAGACACTTATAAGCACTCATGTTGCATGAAACTTGGTTTAGAGTCTTAGAAACCGCGTTGTTAGATGTTTCATAAGTTCGTCAAACCAGTACAATGCTCATTGAGACACTTATAAGCACTCATGTTGCATGAAACTTCGTTTAGAGTCCTAGAAACCGCGTTGTTAGATGTTTCATAAGTTCGTCAAACTAGAACAAAGATCATTGAGAAACATATAAGCACTCATGTTGCATGAAACTTGGTTTAGAGTCCTAGAAACGCGTTGTTAGATGTTTCATAAGTTCGTAAAACTTGTACAAAACTCATTGAGACACTTATAAGCACTCATGTGGAATGAAACTTGGTTTAGAGTCCTAGAATCCGCGTTGTTAGATGTTTCATATGTTCGTCAAACTAGTCAAAAGCTTATTGAGACACTTATAAGCACTCATGCTGCATGAAACTTAGTTTAGAGTCCCAGAAACCGCGTTGTTAGATGTTTCATAAGGTCGTCAAACTAGTAGAAGGCTCATTTAGACACTTATAAGCACTCATGTTGCATGAAACTTGGTTTAGAGTCGTAGAAACGCGTTGTTAGATGTTTCATAAGTTCGTCAAACTTTTACAAAGCTCGTTGAGACAATTATAAGCACTCATGTTGCATGAAACTTGGTTTAGAGTACTAGAAACGCGTTGTTAGATGTTTCATAAGTTCGTCAAACAAGTACAAAGCTCATTGAGACACTTATAAGCACTCATGTTGCATGAAACTTGGTTTAGAGTCCTAGAAACGCGTTGTTCGATGTTTCATAAGTTCGTAAAACTTGTACAAAGCTCATCGAGACACTTATAAGCACTCATGTTGCATGAAACTTTGTTTAGAGTCCTAGAAACGCATTGTTAGATGTTTCATAAGTTCGTCAAACTTGTACAAAGCTCATTGAGACGCTTATAAGCACTCATGTTGCATGAAACTTGGTTTAGAGTCCTAGAAACCGCGTTGTTAGATGTTTCATAAGTTCGTCAAACCAGTACAATGCTCATTGAGACACTTATAAGCACTCATGTTGCATGAAACTTGGTTTAGAGTCTTAGAAACCGCGTTGTTAGATGTTTCATAAGTTCGTCAAACCAGTACAATGCTCATTGAGACACTTATAAGCACTCATGTTGCATGAAACTTGGTTTAGAGTCCTAGAAACCGCGTTGTTAGATGTTTCATAAGTTAGTCAAACTAGTACAAAGCTCATTGAGACACATATAAGCACTCAGGTTGCATGAAACTTGGTTTAGAGTCCTAGAAACGCGTCGTTAGATGTTTCATTAGTTCGTCAAACTTGTACAAAGCTCATTGAGACACTTATAAGCACTCATGTGGAATGAAACTTGGTTTAGAGTCCTAGAACCCGCGTTGTTAGATGTTTCATGTGTTCGTCAAACTAGTCAAAAGCTCATTGAGACACTTATAAGCACTCATGTTGCATGAAACTTAGTTTAGAGTCCTAGAAACCGCGTTGTTAGATGTTTCATAAGTTCGTCAAACTAGTACAAAGCTCATTGAGACACTTATAAGCACTCATGTTGCATGAAACTTGGTTTAGAGTCTTAGAAACCGCGTTGTTAGATGTTTCATAAGTTCGTCAAACCAGTACAATGCTCATTGAGACACTTATAAGCACTCATGTTGCATGAAACTTGGTTTAGAGTCCTAGAAATGCGTTGTTAGATATTTCATAAGTTCGTCAAGCTAGTACAAAGCTCATTGAGACACTAATAAGCACTCATGTTGCATGAAACTTCGTTTAGAGTCTTAGAAACCTCGTTGTTAGATGTTTCATAAGTTTGTCAAACTAGTACAAAGCTCATTGAGACACATATAAGCACTCATGTTGCATGAAACTTGGTTTAGAGTCCTAGAAACGCGTTGTTAGATGTTTCATAAGTTCGTCAAACCAGTACAATGCTCATTGAGACACTTATAAGCACTCATGTTGCATGAAACTTGGTTTAGAGTCTTAGAAACCGCGTTGTTAGATGTTTCATAAGTTCGTCAAACCAGTACAATGCTCATTGAGACACTTATAAGCACTCATATTGCATGAAACTTTGTTTAGAGTCCTAGAAACCGCGTTGTTAGATGTTTCCTAAGTTCGTCAAACTAGTACAAAGCTCATTGAGACACATATAAGCACTCAGGTTGCATGAAACTTGGTTTAGAGTCCTAGAAACGCGTTGTTAGATGTTTCATACGTTCGTCAAACTTGTACAAAGCTCATTGAGATACTTATAAGCACTCATGTTGCATGAAACTTCGTTTAGAGGCCTAGAAACGCGTTGTTAGATGTTTCATAAGTTCTTCAAACTAGTAAAAAGCTCATTGAGACACTTATAAGCACTCATGTTGCATGAAACTTCGTTTAGAGTCTTAGAAACCTCGTTGTTAGATGTTTCATAAGTTTGTCAAACTAGTACAAAGCTCATTGAGACACATATAAGCACTCATGTTGCATGAAACTTGGTTTTGAGTCCTAGAAACGCGTTGTTAGATGTTTCATAAGTTCGTAAAACTTGTACAAAACTCATTGAGACACTTATAAGCACTCATGTGGAATGAAACTTGGTTTAGAGTCCTAGAACCCGCGTTGTTAGATGTTTCATATGTTCGTCAAACTAGTCAAAAGCTCATTGAGACACTTATAAGCACTCATGTTGCATGAAACTTAGTTTAGAGTCCTAGAAACCGCGTTGTTAGAAGTATCATAAGGTCGTCAAACTAGTACAAAGCTCATTGAGACACTTATAAGCACTCATGTTGCATGAAACTTGGTTTACAGTCGTAGAAACGTGTTGTTAGATGTTTTATAAGTTCGTCAAACTTTTACAAAGCTCGTTGAGACAATTATAAACACTCATGTTGCATGAAACTGTGGTTAGAGTCCTAGAAACGCATTGTTAGATGTTTCATAAGTTCGTCAAACTTGTACAAAGCTCATTGAGACCCTTATAAGCACTCATGTTGCATGAAGCTTGGTTTAGAGTCCTAGAAACGCGTTGTTAGATGTTTCATAAGTTCGTCAAACTAGTACAACGCTCATTGAGACACATATAAGCACTCATGTTGAATGAAACTTGGTTTAGAGTCCTAGAAATGCGTTGTTAGATATTTCATAAGTTCGTCAAGCTAGTAAAAAGCTCATTGAGACACTTATAAGCACTCATGCTGCATGAAACTTGGTGTAGAGTCCTAGAAACCGCGTTGTTAGATGTTTCATAAGTTCGTCAAACTAGTACAAAGCTCATTGAGACACTTATAAGCACTCATGTTGCATGAAACTTGGTTTAGAGTACTAGAAACGCGTTGTTAGATGTTTCATAAGTTCGTCAAAATAGTACAAAGCTCATTGAGACACTTAATAGCACTCATGTTGAATGAAACTTGGTTTAGAGTCCTAGAAACGCGTTGTTAGATGTTTCATAAGTTCGTCAAACTTGTACAAACCTCATTGAGACACTTATAAGCACTCATGTTGTATGAAACTTGGTTTAGAGTCCTAGAACCCGCGTTGTTAGATGTTTCATATTTTCGTCAAACTAGTCAAAAGCTCATTGAGACACTTATAAACACTCATGTTGCATGAAACTTAGTTTAGAGTCCTAGAAACCGCGTTATTAGATGTTTCATAAGTTCGTCAAACTAGTACAAAGCTCATTGAGACACTTATAAGCACTCATGTTGCATGAAACTTGGTTTAGAGTCCTAGAAACGCGTTGTTAGATGTTTCATAAGTTCGTCAAACTTGTACAAAGCTCATTGAGACGCTTATAAGCACTCATGTTGCATGAAGCTTGGTTTAGAGTCCTAGAAACGCGTTGTTAGATGTTTCATAAGTTCGTCAAACTAGTACAACGCTCATTGAGACACATATAAGCACTCATGTTGAATGAAACTTGGTTTAGAGTCCTAGAAATGCGTTGTTAGATATTTCATAAGTTCGTCAAGCTAGTAAAAAGCGCATTGAGACACTTATAAGCACTCATGTTGCATGAAACTTGGTGTAGAGTCCTAGAAACCGCGTTGTTAGATGTTTCATAAGTTCGTCAAACTTGTACAAAGCTCATTGAGACACTTATAAGCACTCATGCTGCATGAAACTTAGTTTAGAGTCCCAGAAACCGCGTTGTTAGATGTTTCATAAGGTCGTCAGACTAGTAGAAAGCTCATTGAGACACTTATAAGCACTCATGTTGCATGAAACTTGGTTTAGAGTCGTAGAAACGCGTTGTTAGATGTTTCATAAGTTCGTCAAACTTTTACAAAGCTCGTTGAGACAATTATAAGCACTCATGTTGCATGAAACTTAGTTTAGAGTCCCAGAAACCGCGTTGTTAGATGTTTCATAAGGTCGTCAGACTAGTAGAAAGCTCATTGAGACACTTATAAGCACTCATGTTGCATGAAACTTGGTTTAGAGTCGTAGAAACGCGTTGTTAGATGTTTCATAAGTTCGTCAAACTTTTACAAAGCTCGTTGAGACAATTATAAGCACTCATGTTGCATGAAACTTAGTTTAGAGTACTAGAAACGCGTTGTTAGATGTTTCGTAAGTTCGTCAAACAAGTACAAAGCTCATTGAGACACTTATAAGCACTCATGTTGCATGGAACTTGGTTTAGAGTCCTAGAAACGCGTTGTTCGATGTTTCATAAGTTCGTAAAACTTGTACAAAGCTCATCGAGACACTTATAAGCACTCATGTTGCATGAAACTTGGTTTAGAGTCCTAGAAACGCATTGTTAGATGTTTCATAAGTTCGTCAAACTTGTACAAAGCTCATTGAGACGCTTATAAGCACTCATGTTGCATGAAACTTGGTTTAGAGTCCTAGAAACCGCATTGTTAGATGTTTCATAAGTTCGTCAAACTAGTACAACGCTCATTGAGACACATATAAGCACTCATGTTGCATGAAACTTGGTTTAGAGTCCTAGAAACCGCGTTGTTAGATGTTTCATAAGTTAGTCAAACTAGTACAAAGCTCATTGAGACACATATAAGCACTCAGGTTGCATGAAACTTGGTTTAGAGTCCTAGAAACGCGTTGTTAGATGTTTCATAAGTTCGTCAAACTTGTACAAAGCTCATTGAGACACTTATAAGCACTCATGTGGAATGAAACTTGGTTTAGAGTCCTAGAACCCGCGTTGTTAGATGTTTCATGTGTTCGTCAAACTAGTCAAAAGCTCATTGAGACACTTATAAGCACTCATGTTGCATGAAACTTAGTTTAGAGTCCTAGAAACCGCGTTGTTAGATGTTTCATAAGTTCGTCAAACTAGTACAAAGCTCATTGAGACACTTATAAGCACTCATGTTGCATGAAACTTGGTTTAGAGTCTTAGAAACCGCGTTGTTAGATGTTTCATAAGTTCGTCAAACCACTACAATGCTCATTGAGACACTTATAAGCACTCATGTTGCATGAAACTTGGTTTAGAGTCCAAGAAATGCGTTGTTAGATATTTCATAAGTTCGTCAAGCTAGTACAAAGCTCATTGAGACACTAATAAGCACTCATGTTGCATGAAACTTCGTTTAGAGTCTTAGAAACCTCGTTGTTAGATGTTTCATAAGTTTGTCAAACTAGTACAAAGCTCATTGAGACACATATAAGCACTCATGTTGCATGAAACTTGGTTTAGAGTCCTAGAAACGCGTTGTTAGATGTTTCATAAGTTCGTCAAACCAGTACAATGCTCATTGAGACACTTATAAGCACTCATGTTGCATGAAACTTGTTTTAGAGTCTTAGAAACCGCGTTGTTAGATGTTTCATAAGTTCGTCAAACCAGTACAATGCTCACTGAGACACTTATAAGCACTGATATTGCATGAAACTTCGTTTAGAGTCCTAGAAACCGCGTTGTTAGATGTTTCATAAGTTCGTCAAACTAGTACAAAGCTCATTGAGACACATATAAGCACTCAAAGTTGCATGAAACTTGGTTTAGAGTCCTAGAAACGCGTTGTTAGATGTTTCATAAGTTCGTCAAACTTGTACAAAGCTCATTGAGACACTTATAAGCACTCATGTTGCATGAAACTTCGTTTAGAGTCCTAGAAACGGGTTGTTAGATGTTTCATAAGTTCTTCAAACTAGTAAAAAGCTCATTGAGACACTTATAAGCACTCATGTTGCATGAAACTTCGTTTAGAGTCTTAGAAACCTCGTTGTTAGATGTTTCATAAGTTTGTCAAACTAGTACAAAGCTCATTAAGACACATATAAGCACTCATGTTGCATGAAACTTGGTTTTGAGTCCTAGAAACGCGTTGTTAGATGTTTCATAAGTTCGTAAAACTTGTACAAAACTCATTGAGACACTTATAAGCACTCATGTGGAATGAAACTTGGTTTAGAGTCCTAGAACCCGCGTTGTTAGATGTTTCATATGTTCGTCAAACTAGTCAAAAGCTCATTGAGACACTTATAAGCACTCATGTTGCATGAAACTTAGTTTAGAGTCCTAGAAACCGCGTTGTTAGAAGTTTCATGAGGTCGTCAAACTAGTACAAAGCTCATTGAGACACTTATAAGCACTCATGTTGCATGAAACTTGGTTTAGAGTCGTAGAAACGCGTTGTTAGATGTTTCATAAGTTCGTCAAACTTTTACAAAGCTCGTTGAGACAATTATAAACACTCATGTTGCATGAAACTGTGTTTAGAGTCCTAGAAACGCATTGTTAGATGTTTCATAAGTTCGTCAAACTTGTACAAAGCTCATTGAGACGCTTATAAGCACTCATCTTGCATGAAGCTTGGTTTAGAGTCCTAGAAACGCGTTGTTAGATGTTTCATAAGTTCGTCAAACTTGTACAACGCTCATTGAGACACATATAAGCACTCATGTTGAATGAAACTTGGTTTAGAGTCCTAGAAATGCGTTGTTAGATATTTCATAAGTTCGTCAAGCTAGTAAAAAGCGCATTGAGACACTTATAAGAACTCATGTTGCATGAAACTTGGTGTAGAGTCCTAGAAACCGCGTTGTTAGATGTTTCATAAGTTCGTCAAACTAATACAAAGCTCATTGAGACACTTATAAGCACTCATGTTGCATGAAACTTGGTTTAGAGTACTAGAAACGCGTTGTTAGATGTTTCATAAGTTCGTCAAACTAGTACAAAGCTCATTGAGACACTTATAAGCACTCATGTTGAATGAAACTTGGTTTAGAGTCCTAGAAACGCGTTGTTAGATGTTTCATAAGTTCGTCAAACTTGTACAAACCTCATTGAGACACTTATAAGCACTCATGTTGTATGAAACTTGGTTTAGAGTCCTAGAACCCGCGTTGTTAGATGTTTCATATTTTCGTCAAACTAGTCAAAAGCTCATTGAGACACTTATAAGCACTCATGTTGCATGAAACTTAGTTTAGAGTCCTAGAAACCGCGTTATTAGATGTTTCATAAGTTCGTCAAACTAGTACAAAGCTTATTGAGACACTTATAAGCACTCATGTTGCATGAAACTTGGTTTAGAGTCCTAGAAACGCGTTGTTAGATGTTTCATAAGTTCGTCAAACTTGTACAAAGCTCATTGAGACAATTATAAGCACTCATGTTGCATGAAACTTCGTTTAGAGTCTTAGAAACCGCGTTTATAGATGTTTGATAAGTTCGTCAAACTAGTACAAAGCTCATTGAGACACTTATAAGCACTCATGTTGAATGAAACTTGGTTTAGAGTCCTAGAAACGCGTTGTTAGATGTTTCATAAGTTCGTAAAACTAGTACAAAGCTCATTGAGACACTTATAAGCACTCATGTTGAATGAAACTTGGTTTAGAGTCCTAGAAATGCGTTGTTAGATGTTTCATAAGTTCTTCAAACTAGTACAAAGCTCATTGAGACACTTATAAGCACTCATGTTGCATGAACCTTGGTTTAGAGTCCTAGAAACGCGTTGTTAGATGTTTCATAAGTTCGTAAAACTTGTACAAAGCTCATTGAGACACTTATAAGCACTCATGTGGAATGAAACTTGGTTTAGAGTCCTAGACCCCGAGTTGTTAGATGTTTCATATGTTCGTCAAACTAGTCAAAAGCTCATTGAGACACTTATAAGCACTCATGTTGCATGAAACTTAGTTTAGAGTCCTAGAAACCGTGTTGTTAGATATTTCATAAGTTCGTCAAACTAGTACAAAGCTCATTGAGACACTTATAAGCACTCATGTTGCATGAAACTTTGTTTAGAGTCCTAGAAACTGCGTTGTTAGATGTTTCATAAGTTCGTCAAACTAGTACAAAGCTCATTGAGACACTTATAAGCACTCATGTTGCATGAAACTTGGTTTAGATTCCTAGAAACCGCGTTGTTAGATGTTTCATAAGTTCGTCAAACTAGTACAAAGCTCATTGAGACACTTATAAGCATTCATGTTGAATGAAACTTGGTTTAGAGTCCTAGAAACGCGTTGTTAGATGATTCATAAGTTCGTAAAACTAGTACAAATCTCATTGAGACACTTATAAGCACTCATGTTGCATGAAACTTGGTTTAGAGTCCTAGAAACGCGTTGTTAGATGTTTCATAAGTTCGTAAAACTAGTACAAAGCTCATTGAGACACTTATAAGCACTCATGTTGAATGAAACTTGGTTTAGAGTCCTAGAAATGCGTTGTTAGATGTTTCATAAGTTCTTCAAACTAGTACAAATTAAAGCTCATTGAGACACTTATAAGCACTCATGTTGCATGAACCATGGTTTAGAGTCCTAGAAACTCGTTGTTAGATGTTTCATAAGTTCGTAAAACTTGTACAAAGCTCATTGAGACACTTATAAGCACTCATGTGGAATGAAACTTGGTTTAGAGTCCTAGAACCCGCGTGGTTAGATGTTTCATATGTTCGCCAAACTAGTCAAAAGCACATTGAGACACTTATAAGCACTCATGTTGCATGAAACTTAGTTTAGAGTCCTAGAAACCGCGTTGTTAGATGTTTCATAAGTTCGTCAAACTAGTACAAAGCTCATTGAGACACTTATAAGCACTCATGTTGCATGAAACTTTGTTTAGAGTCCTAGAAACTGCGTTGTTAGATGTTTCATAAGTACGTCAAACTAGTACAAAGCTCATTGAGACACTTATAAGCACTCATGTTGCATGAAACTTGGTTTAGATTCCTAGAAACCGCGTTGTTAGATGTTTCATAAGTTCGTCAAACTAGTACAAAGCTCATTGAGACACTTATAAGCACTCATGTTGAATGAAACTTGGTTTAGAGTCCTAGAAACGCGTTGTTAGATGATTCATAAGTTCGTAAAACTAGTACAAATCTCATTGAGACACTTATAAGCACTCATGTTGCATGAAACTTGGTTTAGAGTCCTAGAAATGCGTTGTTAGATATTTCATAAGTTCGTCAAGCTAGTACAAAGCTCACCGAGACACTTATAAGCACTCATGTAGCATGAAACTTGGTTTAGAGTCCTAGAAATGCATTCTTAGATGTTTCATAAGTTCGTCAAACTTGTACAAAGCTCATTGATACGCTTATAAGCACTCATGTTGCATGAAACTTTGTTTAGAGTCCTAGAAACCGCGTTGTTAGATGTTTCATAAGTTCGTCAAACCAAGTACAATGCTCATTGAGACACTTATAAGCACTCAAGTTGCATGAAACTTGTTTTAGAGTCTTAGAAACGGCGGCGTTGTTAGATGTTTCATAAGTTCGTCAAACCAGTACAATGCTCATTGAGACACTTATAAGCACTCATGTTGCATGAAACTTCGTTTAGAGTCCAAGAAACCGCGTTGTTAGATGTTTCATAAGTTCGTCAAACTAGTACAAAGCTCATTGAGACACTTATAAGCAAAGCTCATTGAGACACTTATAAGCACTCATGTTACATGAAACTTGGTTTAGAGTCCTACAAACGCGTTGTTAGATGTTTCATAAGTTCGTCAAACTTGTACAAAGCTCATTGAGACACTTATAAGCACTCATGTTGCATGAAACTTCGTTTAGAGTCCTAGAAACCGCGTTGTTAGATGTTTCATAAGTTCGTCAAACTAGTAAAAAGCTGATTGAGACACTTATAAGCACTCATGTTGCATGAAACTTGGTTTAGAGTCCTAGAAACGCGTTGTTAGACGTTTCATAAGTTCGTAAAACTAGTACAAAGCTCATTGAGACACTTATAAGCACTCATGTTGAATGAAACATGGTTTAGAGTCCTAGAAACGCGTTGTTAGATGTTTCATAAGTTCGTAAAACT
The DNA here is from genome assembly GCA_963556525.1 of Cochlearia excelsa. Lineage (NCBI taxonomy): Eukaryota > Viridiplantae > Streptophyta > Magnoliopsida > Brassicales > Brassicaceae > Cochlearia > Cochlearia excelsa. The sequence goes on along the minus strand of OY748327.1, from coordinate 26,355,368 downwards.
AGTACAAAGCTCATTGAGACACTTATAAGCACTCATGTTGAATGAAACTTGGTTTAGAGTCCTAGAAATGCGTTGTTAGATGTTTCATAAGTTCTTCAAACTAGTACAAAGCTCATTGAGACACTTATAAGCACTCATGTTGCATGAACCCTTGTTTAGAGTCCTAGAAACGCGTTGTTAGATGTTTCATAAGTTTGAAAAAGTTGTACAAAGCTCATTGAGACACTTATAAGCACTGATGTGGAATGAAACTTGGTTTAGAGTCCTAGAACCCGCGTTGTTAGATGTTTCATATGTTTGTCAAACTAGTCAAAAGCTCATTGAGACATTTATAACCACTCATGTTGCATGAAACTTAGTTTAGAGTCCTAGAAACCGCGTTGTTAGATGTTTCATAAGTTCGTCAAACTAGTACAAAGCTCGTTGAGACAATTATAAGCACTCATGTTGCATGAAACTTGGTTTAGAGTACTAGAAACGCGTTGTTAGATGTTTCATAAGTAAGTCAAACTTGTAAAAGCTCATTGAGACACTTAGAAGCACTCATGTTGCATGAAACTTGGTTTAGAGTCCTAGAAACCGCGTTGTTAGATGTTTCATAAGTTCTTCAAACTAGTACAAAGCTCATTGAGACACTTATAAGCACTCATGTTGCATGAAACTTTGTTTAGAGTCCTAGAAACTGCGTTGTTAGATGTTTCATAAGTACGTCAAACTAGTACAAAGCTCATTGAGACACTTATAAGCACTCATGTTGCATGAAACTTGGTTTAGATTCCTAGAAACCGCGTTGTTAGATGTTTCATAAGTTCGTCAAACTAGTACAAAGCTCATTGAGACACTTATTATTAAGACTAATGATAACCTACAAAGGCATTAGATCAAAATACATCAAAGAAGGGAAAAGTGTAGTTGCATCATGTAGTCGACTACATCAACCGACTAAAGAGCCGTTAGAGAAGTCATGTAGTCGACCAATGTAGTTGCATCATGTAGTCGACTACATCAACCGACTAAAGAGCCGTTAGAGAATTCAAATTTGAATTCTAGCCGTTGGACTTATCCCTTGTTGCACTTTTTCTCTATTTAATGTTGTTTAAACCCTTGTAAACATTAAGGAGGTGATTCCTCTCTTCATAATCTAAACAAATTCTCCTCATACTCTCTCTAATCTCTCTCAAACACTCAAGATCCGAATTAGTGTAATTCGGATCTTAATCTCTCTTAATCTTCCTTAATCTCTAAAGGACCAAGCTCATCACTTTGCTCCTAATCTCCATCACCGAAACTCATACTCTCTATACTCAAAATCCAACATGGTATCAGAGCATGAAGCTCCTTCTACCTAGGCTAATCCGCAAGCTTAGTTCTTGAGGAGGAAGAGAACCAAGCTGCTTTGCTCCTATGAATGTAAGAGCTTGTTGAATCCGAATCCCCCTCTTTTCTTCTTTGTGTGTTTAGATAACTCTAGATCCGAGACTAATCAAGATCAAAGCTTGAATTAGATCTCAAGGAAGAGAACCAAGTTTCCCTTTACTCATATGAGATAAAGAGAGCTTGTTGAATCCAAATCCTATCAAGATCTTGAGTAAACCGAATGTTATGGATGAGAACCATGGTTTCCTTACTCTTATGAGTTCAAAGGAACCTTGATGAATCCAAGATCCCAATGACTTCGGATTTTAGACAATGAACAAGGATTCAAGACCAAAGCTTGAACCTTGCGAGTCAAAAGTTTGTGAACCTTGTGTGCTCACTCTTAGGAGTCCAAAGCCACTTGATGAATCCAAAACTTTTTCCTTTTATGCTTCAAACAAGATCTTTGGAAAGTGAACCATGATCCGCTTAACTCTTAGTGAGTAAAGGACATGTTGAATCCAATTTCCTTGGTAAGTACAAGACAATCAAAACACAATCATTGTTAGCATAAATCAACAAGGTCTAGCTACATGATAGTTTTGGTTGTATTGTTCTTTAAGGTCATTGTCAAACCCAAAACTAATGGATGAGAACCATGGCTTCTAAATGAACCTTGATGAATCCAATACCATGAAAGTTTCGGTTAAAAGCATGTCCGAATTTCAAAGACAAAATAGTTGAGTCATGTAGTCGACTATGTCACATGACTACATGACAAAAAATAGTTGAGTCATGTAGTCGACTATGTCACATGACTACATGACAACTGAATCTTTGAAAGATCTAGGATACAAGGTCCACTTATGTCTTTGTCTAAGACCAAATCACTAGTCCTTGTTTGGTGAAGTGGTTTGAATCTTGGTAAAAGACTAAGTGAACTTAAAACCTTGGTTAATCCAAAAGATTTTCGGTTTAACAAAGGGTAAGGAACCAAGATCCGCTTTGTGATAAAGCATATAAGATCTTTGTGTATCCGATACTCTCTTAGAGGGAAGAGAACCAAGCCTCCATAAGTGTAATAAAACACCGAGAGCTTGATGAATCCTTCATAACCTCGGCTAACATGAGTCTATAAAGAGATCCATGACCACTTAAAAGGTGATACTTTAAAGGGTCATGATGAATCCATCTTTAGACTTATGGGGAAATGATTCACTACATTAACATTTATATAAGGTGAAGATGGAATGATGATCTATGTTTGTTGTCATAAACCGCCTATGTGCACTTAAGTTTATGATACAAGATGAGTAACTAAGCTATGAAAGCTATCAAGTTACAATGAATCTTGTTGGTGTGTTTTAAGATCATGGTCCGCCATTGTGCACTAAAGACCATGGTCCCTTGTTGCTAACTTGAATCTATGTGTAGGTAAAGAAGCAAACAAGAGAATTTCTCATAAAGAGAAGTCATAAATCCAATCTTAGACTAACCATTGAGGTGCTCTACAAGGATAAATGACTTCTCCCAATGACCATCTTCCCAAAGGAAAACCATAAAAAGGCCATTTCTAAAACTCTTTACTCCCTTATTTATATTATTAGATACTTGTCTAAGTGTTCATGTGTGCTTGAAATTGTTATATGCCTTAGATCACTTAGAAATTTGTTTGTCAATTTCAAAACTATAAGACCAAAACTTGAACTTGTTGAGGTGCATACTATTCTCGGGTTTAATCAAAAGACATAGGGAACATCTTGAACTATTGTCTTAAACCCTCTCTTGCATTCTTACTTGTACTTGTGAATGGTTTGATCAATAGTTTGTAAATTGTTACATGTTATTATCTTGTGCCGGTCATTCATGAAACTAAGATCAATCTTGTGTCTTTGATATGATGTAGGATCATCGTGTCTAAGGACTTAAAAAGATCATCATGAAAGCCCCTAAGCATAAAGAGGTAACAAGGAAGTGTTAAAGAGAAGAGGGGGTAAAGAGAAGAATGAAAGAAGCCATGAAGGTATCCAAAGGATTGATGAGAACCCTTTCTCACCAAGCTTGTGAAGAACAAAGCCGAGAAAGGAGGAAAGTTCATAGACTTCCATCTTAATCATGAAGGGGGAGAAGAAGTAGTCATCCTCATCTCATCATGATCAAATGGAAGCCAATCCACCTAATCTTCGGTCAAGTCCCTAGCAAAGACAAAGACCATCACTTGACCAAAGTCCCTAGCAAAGACAAGGTCACCATTCTCGGCCAAGTATCAAGAAGAACAAGCCGAGTCAATCCAACCATTCTCGGCCAAGTATCAAGAAGAACAAGCCGAGTCAATCCACCTAATCTTCGGTCAAGTCCCTAGCAAAGACAAAGACCATCACTTGACCAAAGTCCCTAGCAAAGACAAGGTCCATTCTCCGGTTAAAGCATCTTCCAAGGCGCCAAACCAATTCACTATCGGCCAAATCCTTACAAAGGAGAAGGCCAAACCATCTTATCATCATCTCTCGGTCAAGATCTAGCAAGTCAAAGACCTCCATTCAACCACCAACAAACCCGGGCCAAAGTATCAAGAAGGACTAAGCCGCCACTTCCACCAATCCGGCTAAGTATTGACTAAAGTACCAAGAAGGACGAAGTCAATACAAAGCTCTCACTCTCGGCTAAAGTACCAAGAAGGACGAAGCCTCCACAACCAATCCATTTCGGCTTTAAGTACCAACAAGATACAAGGCCAAAGTCTCATTGAAGCAAAGAAGAACCGCAACTAGCTAAAGACACTTGAAGGAAGATCATAACTTGCTGAAGGAGTCTAAGAGCATTCATCAATCACTCGGTCAAGCTTCTTCAAAGAAGCAAGACAAACCCGTCCATACCATCAACACTAGGCTCGGTCAAGTTCCTAGCAACGACAAAACCGAGCCATCCATGTTCTAGAAAGAGACCGATAATCAACCATGATCAATCGGCTCTCTCACCATTCTCGGCCTAGCAACTATCAAGTGCAAAGCCAAATACTTGTTACTCGGGCCTAAGCATCTACCAAGAGCTAAGCCAAAAGACTCCAAACCAACCTTGTTCCAATTGCACAAAGGATAAAGCTGCAAGACCTCACGAAGAAGTCAAAGGGCTCAAGCCAAATGCAACTACAAGGGATCATCAATCTATTATACCCCTACAAACCAAAGGCTGTCCCTTAACCTTACTCTCTTTATTATGATTAACTTATTCATAGAACTAGAGCTGTATCACATAATCTTGCTTAGTTCTTGATGAATCTAATCATTGCCCTTGTTAAAAGTTGCTTGAAGCCTATGTGAAATCATTTGAAATTTGTGCAGAACTTAGGTTTAATAGCAAAATTACTCATTGATTCATTATGTTGCATCTAGACTTAAGCTTCTTATGTGCATTTATATCTAAGCGTATCAAGTTAACCCTTTCACTAAGCTTTACATCTTTCTTGAATCCTTTGAAGGTTAAAAGAAGTGAGAGCCAAGTGATCATTCTCGGTTGCTTGAATGACAAGAAGAATGCCAATAAGGAGAAATCAAGAGAAGAAAGGAGGAAGCCATAAGTGTTCGGTCAAATCCATCCACACCCAAGCTTGTGAAGAACAAAGCCGTGGAAAGGAATCAAATCAAAGTCTCACACCGAAGCTTGTGAAGAACAAGCCGTGAAGACCAAGTCAAAGAAATGAAGACCAAGAAGGTCTCATGTCAACAAGGGAGAAGCGTCACTTCCCAAATCAAAGAACGCATCCAAGATCCTAACAACAAGCCGAGAAGATCAAAGAAGCTTGTTGAAAGGAGATCATAGAACCCTTTAAGAAGAACACGACAAAGTCAAGAAGATCAAACCGGTTTTATCTTAAGGGGGAGTTTCAGCCAAGACAAGAAGATCAAGGCCAAGATTAAGAAAACCCCTATTGCAAAGACTTACACTCTTTTTCCCTTAGTAATGCTTTTATCCCAAGTGGTTTTGCTTACTAAGGGTTTTAATGAGGTTTGTTTAGCAATGTCCAATCTTAGCCATTTCATTGGGCTAAGCTTGAGGGGGAGTATTAAGACTAATGATAACCTACAAAGGCATTAGATCAAAATACATCAAAGAAGGGAAAAGTGTAGTTGCATCATGTAGTCGACTACATCAACCGACTAAAGAGCCGTTAGAGAAGTCATGTAGTCGACCAATGTAGTTGCATCATGTAGTCGACTACATCAACCGACTAAAGAGCCGTTAGAGAATTCAAATTTGAATTCTAGCCGTTGGACTTATCCCTTGTTGCACTTTTTCTCTATTTAATGTTGTTTAAACCCTTGTAAACATTAAGGAGGTGATTCCTCTCTTCATAATCTAAACAAATTCTCCTCATACTCTCTCTAATCTCTCTCAAACACTCAAGATCCGAATTAGTGTAATTCGGATCTTAATCTCTCTTAATCTTCCTTAATCTCTAAAGGACCAAGCTCATCACTTTGCTCCTAATCTCCATCACTGAAACTCATACTCTCTATACTCAAAATCCAACACTTATAAGGACTCATGTTGAATGAAACTTGGTTTAGAGTCCTAGAAACGCGTTGTTAGATGATTCATAAGTTCGTAAAACTAGTACAAATCTCATTGAGACACATATAAGCACTCATGTTGCATGAAACTTGGTTTAGAGTCCTAGAAATGCGTTGTTAGATATTTCATAAGTTCGTCAAGCTAGTACAAACCTCATTGAGACGCTTATAAGCACTCATGTTGCATGAAACTTTGTTTAGAGTCCTAGAAACCGCGTTGTTAGATGTTTCATAAGTTCGTCAAACCAGTACAATGCTCATTGAGACACTTATAAGCACTCATGTTCCATGAAACTTGGTTTAGAGTCTTAGAAACCGCGTTGTTAGATGTTTCATAAGTTCGTCAAACCAAGTACAATGCTCATTGAGACACTTATAAGCACTCATGTTGCATGAAACTTCGTTTAGAGTCCAAGAAACCGCGTTGTTAGATGTTTCATAAGTTCGTCAAACTAGTACAAAGCTCATTGAGACACTTATAAGCAAAGCTCATTGAGACACTTATAAGCACTCATGTTACATGAAACTTGGTTTAGAGTCCTACAAACGCGTTGTTAGATGTTTCATAAGTTCGTCAAACTTGTACAAAGCTCATTGAGACACTTATAAGCACTCATGTTGCATGAAACTTCGTTTAGAGTCCTAGAAACCGCGTTGTTAGATGTTTCATAAGTTCGTCAAACTAGTAAAAAGCTGATTGAGACACTTATAAGCACTCATGTTGCATGAAACTTGGTTTAGAGTCCTAGAAACGCGTTGTTAGACGTTTCATAAGTTCGTAAAACTAGTACAAAGCTCATTGAGACACTTATAAGCACTCATGTTGAATGAAACATGGTTTAGAGTCCTAGAAACGCGTTGTTAGATGTTTCATAAGTTCGTAAAACTAGTACAAAGCTCATTGAGACACTTATAAGCACTCATGTTGAATGAAACTTGGTTTAGAGTCCTAGAAATGCGTTGTTAGATGTTTCATAAGTTCTTCAAACTAGTACAAAGCTCATTGAGACACTTATAAGCACTCATGTTGCATGAACCCTTGTTTAGAGTCCTAGAAACGCGTTGTTAGATGTTTCATAAGTTTGTAAAAGTTGTACAAAACTCATTGAGACACTTATAAGCACTGATGTGGAATGAAACTTGGTTTAGAGTCCTAGAACCCGCGTTGTTAGATGTTTCATATGTTTGTCAAACTAGTCAAAAGCTCATTGAGACACTTATAACCACTCATGTTGCATGAAACTTAGTTTAGAGTCCTAGAAACCGCGTTGTTAGATGTTTCATAAGTTCGTCAAACTAGTACAAAGCTCGTTGAGACAATTATAAGCACTCATGTTGCATGAAACTTGGTTTAGAGTCCTAGAAACCGCGTTGTTAGATGTTTCATAAGTTCTTCAAACTAGTACAAAGCTCATTGAGACACTTATAAGCACTCATGTTGCATGAAACTTTGTTTAGAGTCCTAGAAACTGCGTTGTTAGATGTTTCATAAGTACGTCAAACTAGTACAAAGCTCATTGAGACACTTATAAGCACTCATGTTGCATGAAACTTGGTTTAGATTCCTAGAAACCGCGTTGTTAGATGTTTCATAAGTTCGTCAAACTAGTACAAAGCTCATTGAGACACTTATAAGGACTCATGTTGAATGAAACTTGGTTTAGAGTCCTAGAAACGCGTTGTTAGATGATTCATAAGTTCGTAAAACTAGTACAAATCTCATTGAGACACATATAAGCACTCATGTTGCATGAAACTTGGTTTAGAGTCCTAGAAATGCGTTGTTAGATATTTCATAAGTTCGTCAAGCTAGTACAAACCTCATTGAGACGCTTATAAGCACTCATGTTGCATGAAACTTTGTTTAGAGTCCTAGAAACCGCGTTGTTAGATGTTTCATAAGTTCGTCAAACCAAGTACAATGCTCATTGAGACACTTATAAGCACTCATGTTCCATGAAACTTGGTTTAGAGTCTTAGAAACCGCGTTGTTAGATGTTTCATAAGTTCGTCAAACCAGTACAATGCTCATTGAGACACTTATAAGCACTCATGTTGCATGAAACTTCGTTTAGAGTCCTAGAAACCGCGTTGTTAGATGTTTCATAAGTTCGTCAAACTAGTACAAAGCTCATTGAGACACATATAAGCACTCATGTTGCATGAAACTTGGTTTAGAGTCCTAGAGACGCGTTGTTAGATGTTTCATAAGTTCGTCAAACTAGTACAAAGCTCATTGAGACACTTATAAGCAGTCATGTTGCATGAAACTTGGTTTAGATTCCTAGAAACCGCGTTGTTAGATGTTTCATAAGTTCGTCAAACTAGTACAAAGCTCATTGAGACACTTATAAGGACTCATGTTGAATGAAACTTGGTTTAGAGTCCTAGAAACGCGTTGTTAGATGATTCATAAGTTCGTAAAATTAGTACAAATCTCATTGAGACACTTATAAGCACTCATGTTGCATGAAACTTGGTTTAGAGTCCTAGAAACGCGTTGTTAGATGTTTCATAAGTTCGTAAAACTAGTACAAAGCTCATTGAGACACTTATAAGCACTCATGTTGAATGAAACTTGGTTTAGAGTCCTAGAAATGCGTTGTTAGATGTTTCATAAGTTCTTCAAACTAGTACAAATTAAAGCTCATTGAGACACTTATAAGCACTCATGTTGCATGAACCATGGTTTAGAGTCCTAGAAACGCGTTGTTAGATGTTTCATAAGTTCGTAAAACTTGTACAAAGCTCATTGAGACACTTATAAGCACTCATGTGGAATGAAACTTGGTTTAGAGTCCTAGAACCCGCGTGGTTAGATGTTTCATATGTTCGCCAAACTAGTCAAAAGCACATTGAGACACTTATAAGCACTCATGTTGCATGAAACTTAGTTTAGAGTCCTAGAAACCGCGTTGTTAGATGTTTCATAAGTTCGTCAAACTAGTACAAAGCTCATTGAGACACTTATAAGCACTCATGTTGCATGAAACTTTGTTTAGAGTCCTAGAAACTGCGTTGTTAGATGTTTCATAAGTACGTCAAACTAGTACAAAGCTCATTGAGACACTTATAAGCACTCATGTTGCATGAAACTTGGTTTAGATTCCTAGAAACCGCGTTGTTAGATGTTTCATAAGTTCGTCAAACTAGTACAAAGCTCATTGAGACACTTATAAGCACTCATGTTGAATGAAACTTGGTTTAGAGTCCTAGAAACGCGTTGTTAGATGATTCATAAGTTCGTAAAACTAGTACAAATCTCATTGAGACACTTATAAGCACTCATGTTGAATGAAACTTGGTTTAGAGTCCTAGAAATGCGTTGTTAGATGTTTCATAAGTTCTTCAAACTAGTACAAAGCTCATTGAGACACTTATAAGCACTCATGTTGCATGAACCCTTGTTTAGAGTCCTAGAAACGCGTTGTTAGATGTTTCATAAGTTTGTAAAAGTTGTACAAAACTCATTGAGACACTTATAAGCACTGATGTGGAATGAAACTTGGTTTAGAGTCCTAGAACCCGCGTTGTTAGATGTTTCATATGTTTGTCAAACTAGTCAAAAGCTCATTGAGACACTTATAACCACTCATGTTGCATGAAACTTAGTTTAGAGTCCTAGAAACCGCGTTGTTAGATGTTTCATAAGTTCGTCAAACTAGTACAAAGCTCGTTGAGACAATTATAAGCACTCATGTTGCATGAAACTTGGTTTAGAGTCCTAGAAACCGCGTTGTTAGATGTTTCATAAGTTCTTCAAACTAGTACAAAGCTCATTGAGACACTTATAAGCACTCATGTTGCATGAAACTTTGTTTAGAGTCCTAGAAACTGCGTTGTTAGATGTTTCATAAGTACGTCAAACTAGTACAAAGCTCATTGAGACACTTATAAGCACTCATGTTGCATGAAACTTGGTTTAGATTCCTAGAAACCGCGTTGTTAGATGTTTCATAAGTTCGTCAAACTAGTACAAAGCTCATTGAGACACTTATAAGGACTCATGTTGAATGAAACTTGGTTTAGAGTCCTAGAAACGCGTTGTTAGATGATTCATAAGTTCGTAAAACTAGTACAAATCTCATTGAGACACATATAAGCACTCATGTTGCATGAAACTTGGTTTAGAGTCCTAGAAATGCGTTGTTAGATATTTCATAAGTTCGTCAAGCTAGTACAAACCTCATTGAGACGCTTATAAGCACTCATGTTGCATGAAACTTTGTTTAGAGTCCTAGAAACCGCGTTGTTAGATGTTTCATAAGTTCGTCAAACCAGTACAATGCTCATTGAGACACTTATAAGCACTCATGTTCCATGAAACTTGGTTTAGAGTCTTAGAAACCGCGTTGTTAGATGTTTCATAAGTTCGTCAAACCAGTACAATGCTCATTGAGACACTTATAAGCACTCATGTTGCATGAAACTTCGTTTAGAGTCCTAGAAACCGCGTTGTTAGATGTTTCATAAGTTCGTCAAACTAGTACAAAGCTCATTGAGACACATATAAGCACTCATGTTGCATGAAACTTGGTTTAGAGTCCTAGAGACGCGTTGTTAGATGTTTCATAAGTTCGTCAAACTAGTACAAAGCTCATTGAGACACTTATAAGCAGTCATGTTGCATGAAACTTGGTTTAGATTCCTAGAAACCGCGTTGTTAGATGTTTCATAAGTTCGTCAAACTAGTACAAAGCTCATTGAGACACTTATAAGGACTCATGTTGAATGAAACTTGGTTTAGAGTCCTAGAAACGCGTTGTTAGATGATTCATAAGTTCGTAAAATTAGTACAAATCTCATTGAGACACTTATAAGCACTCATGTTGCATGAAACTTGGTTTAGAGTCCTAGAAACGCGTTGTTAGATGTTTCATAAGTTCGTAAAACTAGTACAAAGCTCATTGAGACACTTATAAGCACTCATGTTGAATGAAACTTGGTTTAGAGTCCTAGAAATGCGTTGTTAGATGTTTCATAAGTTCTTCAAACTAGTACAAATTAAAGCTCATTGAGACACTTATAAGCACTCATGTTGCATGAACCATGGTTTAGAGTCCTAGAAACGCGTTGTTAGATGTTTCATAAGTTCGTAAAACTTGTACAAAGCTCATTGAGACACTTATAAGCACTCATGTGGAATGAAACTTGGTTTAGAGTCCTAGAACCCGCGTGGTTAGATGTTTCATATGTTCGCCAAACTAGTCAAAAGCACATTGAGACACTTATAAGCACTCATGTTGCATGAAACTTAGTTTAGAGTCCTAGAAACCGCGTTGTTAGATGTTTCATAAGTTCGTCAAACTAGTACAAAGCTCATTGAGACACTTATAAGCACTCATGTTGCATGAAACTTTGTTTAGAGTCCTAGAAACTGCGTTGTTAGATGTTTCATAAGTACGTCAAACTAGTACAAAGCTCATTGAGACACTTATAAGCACTCATGTTGCATGAAACTTGGTTTAGATTCCTAGAAACCGCGTTGTTAGATGTTTCATAAGTTCGTCAAACTAGTACAAAGCTCATTGAGACACTTATAAGCACTCATGTTGAATGAAACTTGGTTTAGAGTCCTAGAAACGCGTTGTTAGATGATTCATAAGTTCGTAAAACTAGTACAAATCTCATTGAGACACTTATAAGCACTCATGTTGCATGAAACTTGGTTTAGAGTCCTAGAAATGCGTTGTTAGATATTTCATAAGTTCGTCAAGCTAGTACAAAGCTCACCGAGACACTTATAAGCACTCATGTTGCATGAAACTTGGTTTAGAGTCCTAGAAATGCATTCTTAGATGTTTCATAAGTTCGTCAAACTTGTACAAAGCTCATTGATACGCTTATAAGCACTCATGTTGCATGAAACTTTGTTTAGAGTCCTAGAAACCGCGTTGTTAGATGTTTCATAAGTTCGTCAAACCAGTACAATGCTCATTGAGACACTTATAAGCACTCAAGTTGCATGAAACTTGTTTTAGAGTCTTAGAAACGGCGTTGTTAGATGTTTCATAAGTTCGTCAAACCAGTACAATGCTCATTGAGACACTTATAAGCACTCATGTTGCATGAAACTTCGTTTAGAGTCCAAGAAACCGCGTTGTTAGATGTTTCATAAGTTCGTCAAACTAGTACAAAGCTCATTGAGACACTTATAAGCAAAGCTCATTGAGACACTTATAAGCACTCATGTTACATGAAACTTGGTTTAGAGTCCTACAAACGCGTTGTTAGATGTTTCATAAGTTCGTCAAACTTGTACAAAGCTCATTGAGACACTTATAAGCACTCATGTTGCATGAAACTTCGTTTAGAGTCCTAGAAACCGCGTTGTTAGATGTTTCATAAGTTCGTCAAACTAGTAAAAAGCTGATTGAGACACTTATAAGCACTCATGTTGCATGAAACTTGGTTTAGAGTCCTAGAAACGCGTTGTTAGACGTTTCATAAGTTCGTAAAACTAGTACAAAGCTCATTGAGACACTTATAAGCACTCATGTTGAATGAAACATGGTTTAGAGTCCTAGAAACGCGTTGTTAGATGTTTCATAAGTTCGTAAAACTAGTACAAAGCTCATTGAGACACTTATAAGCACTCATGTTGAATGAAACTTGGTTTAGAGTCCTAGAAATGCGTTGTTAGATGTTTCATAAGTTCTTCAAACTAGTACAAAGCTCATTGAGACACTTATAAGCACTCATGTTGCATGAACCCTTGTTTAGAGTCCTAGAAACGCGTTGTTAGATGTTTCATAAGTTTGAAAAAGTTGTACAAAGCTCATTGAGACACTTATAAGCACTGATGTGGAATGAAATTTTGTTTAGAGTCCTAGAACCCGCGTTGTTAGATGTTTCATATGTTTGTCAAACTAGTCAAAAGCTCATTGAGACACTTATAACCACTCATGTTGCATGAAACTTAGTTTAGAGTCCTAGAAACCGCGTTGTTAGATGTTTCATAAGTTCGTCAAACTAGTACAAAGCTCGTTGAGACAATTATAAGCACTCATGTTGCATGAAACTTGGTTTAGAGTACTAGAAACGCGTTGTTAGATGTTTCATAAGTAAGTCAAACTTGTAAAAGCTCATTGAGACACTTAGAAGCACTCATGTTGCATGAAACTTGGTTTAGAGTCCTAGAAACCGCGTTGTTAGATGTTTCATAAGTTCTTCAAACTAGTACAAAGCTCATTGAGACACTTATAAGCACTCATGTTGCATGAAACTTTGTTTAGAGTCCTAGTAACTGCGTTGTTAGATGTTTCATAAGTACGTCAAACTAGTACAAAGCTCATTGAGACACTTATAAGCACTCATGTTGCATGAAACTTGGTTTAGATTCCTAGAAACCGCGTTGTTAGATGTTTCATAAGTTCGTCAAACTAGTACAAAGCTCATTGAGACACTTATAAGGACTCATGTTGAATGAAACTTGGTTTAGAGTCCTAGAAACGCGTTGTTAGATGATTCATAAGTTCGTAAAACTAGTACAAATCTCATTGAGACACATATAAGCACTCATGTTGCATGAAACTTGGTTTAGAGTCCTAGAAATGCGTTGTTAGATATTTCATAAGTTCGTCAAGCTAGTACAAACCTCATTGAGACGCTTATAAGCACTCATGTTGCATGAAACTTTGTTTAGAGTCCTAGAAACCGCGTTGTTAGATGTTTCATAAGTTCGTCAAACCAGTACAATGCTCATTGAGACACTTATAAGCACTCATGTTCCATGAAACTTGGTTTAGAGTCTTAGAAACCGCGTTGTTAGATGTTTCATAAGTTCGTCAAACCAGTACAATGCTCATTGAGACACTTATAAGCACTCATGTTGCATGAAACTTCGTTTAGAGTCCAAGAAACCGCGTTGTTAGATGTTTCATAAGTTCGTCAAACTAGTACAAAGCTCATTGAGACACTTATAAGCAAAGCTCATTGAGACACTTATAAGCACTCATGTTACATGAAACTTGGTTTAGAGTCCTACAAACGCGTTGTTAGATGTTTCATAAGTTCGTCAAACTTGTACAAAGCTCATTGAGACACTTATAAGCACTAATGTTGCATGAAACTTCGTTTAGAGTCCTAGAAACCGCGTTGTTAGATGTTTCATAAGTTCGTCAAACTAGTAAAAAGCTGATTGAGACACTTATAAGCACTCATGTTGCATGAAACTTGGTTTAGAGTCCTAGAAACGCGTTGTTAGACGTTTCATAAGTTCGTAAAACTAGTACAAAGCTCATTGAGACACTTATAAGCACTCATGTTGAATGAAACATGGTTTAGAGTCCTAGAAACGCGTTGTTAGATGTTTCATAAGTTCGTAAAACTAGTACAAAGCTCATTGAGACACTTATAAGCACTCATGTTGAATGAAACTTGGTTTAGAGTCCTAGAAATGCGTTGTTAGATGTTTCATAAGTTCTTCAAACTAGTACAAAGCTCATTGAGACACTTATAAGCACTCATGTTGCATGAACCCTTGTTTAGAGTCCTAGAAACGCGTTGTTAGATGTTTCATAAGTTTGTAAAAGTTGTACAAAGCTCATTGAGACACTTATAAGCACTGATGTGGAATGAAACTTGGTTTAGAGTCCTAGAACCCGCGTTGTTAGATGTTTCATATGTTTGTCAAACTAGTCAAAAGCTCATTGAGACACTTATAACCACTCATGTTGCATGAAACTTAGTTTAGAGTCCTAGAAACCGCGTTGTTAGATGTTTCCTAAGTTCGTCAAACTAGTACAAAGCTCGTTGAGACAATTATAAGCACTCATGTTGCATGAAACTTGGTTTAGAGTACTAGAAACGCGTTGTTAGATGTTTCATAAGTAAGTCAAACTTGTAAAAGCTCATTGAGACACTTAGAAGCACTCATGTTGCATGAAACTTGGTTTAGAGTCCTAGAAACCACGTTGTTAGATGTTTCATAAGTTCTTCAAACTAGTACAAAGCTCATTGAGACACTTATAAGCACTCATGTTGCATGAAACTTTGTTTAGAGTCCTAGAAACTGCGTTGTTAGATGTTTCATAAGTACGTCAAACTAGTACAAAGCTCATTGAGACACTTATAAGCACTCATGTTGCATGAAACTTGGTTTAGATGTTAGAATTTGAGAGATTTAGAAGAGATTTAGAGAATGAGGTTCTTGAGTTCTTAACAAGAACATCAAGGATAAGAATGAGAGAGAATAGAGAGAGTAAAGAGATTCCGTTTCATTTTATTCAAAAGTGTTAAATTGATACAATAAGGGGATATCACATATATAAACCAAAGACCAAAAATAGCATCTAACGAATATGCTTAATCCGTCCCTATCTCGTTTCCAGCCGCGCATTGATGGCATGGTTAGACGCGCCACTATGTTGACCCGTGAGTGTACGGACGGCGTGTATACCACGCCCCTTAACACGACCCGTGCTCGTACGGACGGCGAGTGCATTCCACATTCCAACGGCTCTATTCCTAACGGCTCTTTCTAGATCCTTCTTCTTTGGTTTCATGATATCTTTTGTCCTCTTTGTAACGGTAACAAGAGAGTGTGCGACTTCTACTTCGGTCTCACGCTAGGTCAATGCCTTGGTGGACAATCCTTGTCCGGGCAATGCCTTGGTCTCTTTAACACTCCCCCGCAAGCTTAGCCTCGCGTAATGGCTAAGCTTGGAACCCGCATAACCTTGCCTCGTTAAAAACCTTGGTGAGAAAACCTCTTGGGATAAAACTCACCTAAGGGAAAAGAGTACAAGCTTATGCGGTTGGAGACTTAGGCTTTGGTAGCCCGGATGAGTCCAAGTCTAGGTAGAATGGACTCACAAACCTTCAAGCTTGCGGATTTGGTGAAGACGTCCGCAAGTTGATCTTGACTTTTGGTGAAGCATGGTAGGATTGTGCCCTTTACCATTTGTTCTCTAACCTTGTGACAATCCACTTCGATGTGCTTTGTCCTCTCATGGAATACCGAGTTAGATGCTATGTGGATAGCCGCTTGGTTGTCACAATGCATAGTCATTGGCCCTTCTATCTTGACTCCCAAATCTCCTAGCAAGTTCTTGAGCCACATGAGTTCTTGTGTTAGCTTTCTCATAGCTCTATACTCGGCTTCGGCGGTTGAGCAAGAGACTATCTTTTGCTTCTTCGTCTTCCATGTGACAAGGTTCCCACCAATGAATGTGCAATACCCCGTAGTGGATCTCCTATCTTCCACATTTCCGGCATAATCCGCATCACAATACCCAATCACCTCGGTGTTCTTGTTGCAGCCCATCCAAATACCCAAATTGGATGTCTCCTTGACATAGCTTAGTATTCTCTCTAGCATCTTCCAATGGTGTATCTTTGGCTTTTGCATTTGTTGTGCTACTTGGTTCACGGCAAAGCAAATGTCCGGTCTTGTGATTGTCAAATAGATGAGCTTGCCCACCATTTTCCTATAGAGTTTAGGATCCGTATATGGCTCGTCTTCCCCACTTCCCTCTTGGACAACCTTGTATCCTTCTTCTAGTGGTGTCTTAGCCTTCTTAACTCCTGTCATATTGACAACACTCAAAAGATCATGGGTATACTTCCTTTGGGAAAGGAATAGACCCTCTTCGGATCTACACACTTCAATCCCAAGGAAGTACTTGAGTTTTCCTAAATCTTTGATATCAAATTTAGACTTTAAATAGAGTTTAGTGTCATGGATACCTTCCTTGTTGTTTCCGGAGATGATGATATCATCAACATAGACAAGTACCACTACTATACCTTCTCCGTTTGTCCGGGTGAATAGAGTGTGTTCCACATGAGATCTTTTGAATCCCTTTGCCATCAAGGTTGAGCTGAGCTTATGGTACCAGGCTCTTGGTGATTGCTTGAGTCCATAGATGGCCTTCCTTAGTCTCAACACCTTTCCGGAGTGATGGTTTCTTCTAGACCCGGTGGTGGTGTCATGTATACTTCTTCTTCAAGCTCTCCTTGAAGGAATGCATTCTTGACATCCATTTGGTATAAGTCCCATGAGAGGTTGGTGGCCAATGATAGAATAACTCTTACGGTGTGGAGCTTTGCAACCGGAGCAAAAGTGTCCAAGTAGTCTTCTCCATACGTTTGTGTAAACCCTCTTGCCACTAGCCGAGCTTTGTGTCTTTCTATCTCGCCATTGCTATGATACTTGATAGTGAAGATGTATCTTGAGCTCACGGTTCTTTTGCCTTGAGGGAGATCAGTCTCATAAAACGTCTCATTGTCCTCCATTGCTTTGTTCTCGGCTTTTACCGCATTGACCCATACTTCTTCTTTCATTGCTTCTTCATAAGTTCTTGGTATTACATGTTGATCCATGGAAGTGATGTATGCTTGGTGTTCCTTAGGAAGACTTGCAAGAGAGCATACGGCTTGAGTTGGATGAGACACCGCCTTGCTATTGAAGTATACCCTTGTGTTTACCCAATTGGATGGATCCTTCTTCACTCTAGTACTTCTTCTTAGAACCGGCACCGATGGTTCACTAGCTTCTTGACCCACTTCTTGATCATGATCTTCTTGAGCTTGTCCGTGGTTTTCTTGAGATGGATTTTGTTGTTGAGCATTTGGTTCTCCCCGGACTCATTAGGTTCTTGAGGTTCGGAGTTGACTTGCTCATTGTTCTCCCCCTCATGATCAAGAGGGGTGGGTTGTTGGTTTGGTGTATCTTGGCTTGGTTCTTCTTCAAAACTCATGCCAAGGTTCTTCATTAGGTTCCTTAGACTTGTAGCTCTATTTATGACCTTCTCGGGTAAGTCCTTCACACTATCCCAATTGGTGTCTTCATAGAAGCTTTTGCCTTCAAGGAACTTGACATCTCTTGATACTAATACCCGTCTTGTCTCGGGTACATAGCACTTGTATCCTTTTTGTGTGTTTGAGTAGCCTATGAACATGGCCTTGATGCTTTTTGCTTCAAGCTTGTTCCTTTGTTCACTAGGCACAAACACAAAACAAACACAACCAAATACTCTTAGATGGTTAATAAAGGGCTTACTCTTATTTAACACTTCAAAAGGAGATTGATTGTTTAAGATTTGAGTGGGGGTTCGGTTGATGAGATAACATGCGGTTAAAACACCATCCGACCAAAACCGTTTTGGGATGTTCATATGGAACATCATTGACCGTGTGACCTCCATGAGATGCCTATTCTTCCTCTCGGCCACACCATTTTGTTGCGGTGTATATGGGCATGTGGTTTGGTGAAGAATCCCATGGTTGGCTATGTGTTCTTTGAATGCTCGGCTTGTGTACTCCCCCCATTATCCGACCTAAAGGTTTTGATCTTAGCATTGTAATGGTTAGTCACATAGTTTTGAAAGTTTTTAAAAGCCTCTAATACCCTATCTTTGGTTTGTAAAAGAGTAACCCAAGTATATTTAGAGCTTTCATCTATGAATGTGACAAAATAGCTATGATTATCCCTAGATTTGCAAGGAGAGGACCAAACGTCCGAGTGAACTAGTTCAAAGGGTTTGTAACACATTTTTGATTTTGAGAAAACGGTTCTACAATGCTTGCCTAAAATGCACGCCTCACAAGTTTTATGATCAAACACAACATTAGGTAAAATAGTTTTCAATGCATTCAAATGAGGATGACCAAGTCTAAAGTGCCAAATAACATTGTTTGTTTCGGTTATAACCGAATTAAAAGCATGAAAAAGACAAGAACTAGATGGGTTTTCTTCAAGGACATATAGATCGCCTCTTGTGACCCCTTTCCCAATGATCTCCTTACTCTTAATATCCTGAAAAACCACATTATTAGGCCCAAAAATGACATTGCAATTCAAATCACAAGCAATGCGTTTTACGGATATAAGGTTTGAAGTAAAACTAGGCATGTAAAGCGCTTGTGAATCTCTATCAAACAACTTGAGGTTCCCTAATCCTTCTATAGGAATTTCACTTCCATTTGCAATAATGACATTACCTAAAGCCGGTTTAACATTACTAATCAATTCTAAGTTACTAATCATATGATGAGAAGCACCCGAATCAATAATAATCGGCTTAAAAGGTTTATTGTCTATATTTTGAGCACTAAGGGAGTAGAAGGGTGAAATACCGGAGCCCTTAAGGGCTTTGATGAGGGCGTCAAGGTCGGACTTCCTCACGTACTCATCCATGTAAGGGACCATGGCCGAAGACTCCTCTTCCTTGCCACGGTTTGATCCGCTTGTGCTAGGCATGCTTGCCGTGTCATCATGAGAGAGATTGGCCTTGGCTTCCTTAAACTTGGCCGGCTTGAGGTTAGGATGCAATATCCAACACTTCTCCTTCATGTGGCCCTTCTTCTTGCAATGTTCACAAGTCAAGGCTCTCCTTTCTTCATAGGTCTTGGAAGAGAGTTTGAATGCCACTTTGTTGGCGGTTACTAGCTCCTTCTTGCCATCAAAGAGTTCAATAGACCCTTGTTCCCTTTGGAGTTGTGCACATACCTCTTCAAGGTTAGGTAAGGTGTCGGATCGAAGCAAGTGCTTGGTCACATCTTTGTAGCTACCGTTGAGAGTGAGGAGTAAGCCAAATACTTTGTCTTGCTCTCTTCGTTCATTTAAGACTTTCGGATCCACGGTGCTTGGACGAAGTATCTCCAATTCGGCCCATAGTGACCGAAACTTCCCAAAGTGTTTGGTGAACTCGGTGTCTTCTTGGTTGAGGTCGTTGATGGCTTTTTTGACCTCATAGACTCGGCTAAGGTTGGATATGTTGCCGTAGACGGTTTGGAGGGTATCCCATAGTTCCTTGGCATTCTCACAATAAGAATACGCCTCCAAGATAGATGGTTCAAGAGATCCTTGGATAATTCCAAGTACCTTTTGGTCTAGTTGGAACCACTTCTCATCGTCGTTTGTGAGTTCGTTGTTGAACTCAATGGGGGCGTCTTGCCGAGTGAGGATATGGTTCCAATAGCCGCGGCCACAAAGGGCTATCTTCATGGTTCTTGCCCATAGAAGGTAGTTGATGCCTTTGAGAGTAACCGGACAAAGTGTCCTCTTGGATTCTTTGTCTTCCATGGTTGAGTTTTGGTTTTGAGATTTCGGATCTAGAAATCGAGATCTAGAAATTTGAACCGAAGGGGCCGAGAAATCGTTACCGAGAGTCGAGGATGCTCGGTGTCGAGGAAAGATCTTGTCGAGAGTAGTCGAGTAACGAGTATCGAGAGTTGTCGAACGTGTACAAGTAACGAGTATCGAGAGTTGTCGAACGTGTACGAGAATGAGTATCGAGAGTTGTCGAGACCGAGAGTAATCGAGAGAGTTTGCGCGGAAGAAAAGTAGGTTCAAGAGCTTTGTAGCTCTGATACCATGTTAGAATTTGAGAGATTTAGAAGAGATTTAGAGAATGAGGTTCTTGAGTTCTTAACAAGAACATCAAGGATAAGAATGAGAGAGAATAGAGAGAGTAAAGAGATTCCGTTTCATTTTATTCAAAAGTGTTAAATTGATACAATAAGGGGATATCACATATATAAACCAAAGACCAAAAATAGCATCTAACGAATATGCTTAATCCGTCCCTATCTCGTTTCCAGCCGCGCATTGATGGCATGGTTAGACGCGCCACTATGTTGACCCGTGAGTGTACGGACGGCGTGTATACCACGCCCCTTAACACGACCCGTGCTCGTACGGACGGCGAGTGCATTCCACATTCCAACGGCTCTATTCCTAACGGCTCTTTCTAGATCCTTCTTCTTTGGTTTCATGATATCTTTTGTCCTCTTTGTAACGGTAACAAGAGAGTGTGCGACTTCTACTTCGGTCTCACGCTAGGTCAATGCCTTGGTGGACAATCCTTGTCCGGGCAATGCCTTGGTCTCTTTAACATTAGATTCCTAGAAACCGCGTTGTTAGATGTTTCATAAGTTCGTCAAACTAGTACAAAGCTCATTGAGACACTTATAAGGACTCATGTTGAATGAAACTTGGTTTAGAGTCCTAGAAACGCGTTGTTAGATGATTCATAAGTTCGTAAAACTAGTACAAATCTCATTGAGACACATATAAGCACTCATGTTGCATGAAACTTGGTTTAGAGTCCTAGAAATGCGTTCTTAGATATTTCATAAGTTCGTCAAGCTAGTACAAACCTCATTGAGACGCTTATAAGCACTCATGTTGCATGAAACTTTGTTTAGAGTCCTAGAAACCGCGTTGTTAGATGTTTCATAAGTTCGTCAAACCAGTACAATGCTCATTGAGACACTTATAAGCACTCATGTTGTTAGATTTTAGGAGAGTATAGACGAGATTGGAGAGATTATGTTCTTGAGTTCATGAAGAACATCAAGAACATGATAGAGAGAATATAGAGAGTTTAAACGGAAAGAGATTTGAGGAAGTAGTTTCGGTTTGTAGAGTAGAGAGAATAAGAGAAAGAGTTTCTTGTATTGAGAGAAGAGCATAAGCTCTCTTAGGTTACAACAATGAAACATTACAATATATATAAGCAAGCCCTTTTAACCTAGCCGCTAAGAGAGAGAGAGAGAGAGACAAGTCGCTTTCCACTCTTGGGAGCGTGTAGCGCTTGGAACCGAGCCGGATAGTGACAGGTCATGGGTGCCTTGTTATGTGGTTTGGCACGTGAATCTTTGTGGTCAAAGATCCCATATTGATCCTCTTTATCCTCTTTTGATTCTTCTCTTTTATTATAGGTAATATAAGGAGCTACTTGGGCCTTTACTTGGTCCACAAGATGAGACATTACCTTAGTGGATATCTTATCCGGGTAAATGCCTTATGCTCCTCAACATGTTTCGACCTAATGCCCATTAAGAGTTACCATTAGTCTCAACACTCCCCTCAAGCTTAGCCTAATGAAATGGCTAAGCTTGGACATCACACCAACAAACCTCATTAAAACCTTGGTGAGAAAACCCATTGGGATAAAACTACACCGAAGGGAAAAAGAGTATAAGTTAGTGTGATAGAGGTCTTCTTTGATGAGCCTTGAGTTCTTCTTGACTTGCCTTCAAGTCTTCAAATGAACTCTTTCTAGCTCGCCAAACACACTCCCCTTAAGTAGAAACCGGTTCAAGTTCTTGCCTTTACCGTTTCTTCATAAGGGTTCTTTAAACTTCTCATCTTGATTATGCTCTTCACACTTAGATGATGAGGTTACTTCTATGCTTTCTTCAAGCTTCAATGTTTACTTCCTCTTCACGGCTTTGTTCTTCACAAGCTTGAATGTGAGAGGACATGACCGAACACTTTTGACTCCCTTTACCCTTCTTCTTTCATGTTCCTTAGTGGCTTTCTTCTTGTTTCTCAAGTAACCGAGGTGATCACTTTACCTCCTTTCCTTTGAACCTTCAAAAGATTCAAGAGATACAAAGATTTTAGTGCAAGGTTAACTTGATACAATAGAGATGCTCACAAAACTTCTTAAGTCCATAAACCAATAATGAAACAATGAGTAATTTTGCCATATTTAAACCTAAGTTCCTCTAGCAAATTTCAAATGATTCAATTTAGGCTATCTAGACACACAAGAACTAAGCAAGATCATGGTGCAGCTCTAGTTCTTGTAATTTTAAACTTAATGAAGAATAAGGTTTAAGGGACAGCCTTTTGTTCGTAGTGGAATGGACTTCTCCTTGTTGTTGCATATAGGTTTTGAGCTTTGGCTTCTTCTTGAAGTCTTTGCTTCCTCCTTTGTGCAATTGGAACAAGGTTTGTTGACGTCTTTGGCTTAGCTCTTGGTAGATGCATAGGCCGAGTAAAAAGAATAGGCCTTGCACTTGAGAGTTGCTTTGGCCGAGAGTGAGTAGAGACGATTGATCATATGACTTGATCGGTCTCTTTCTAGAACAAGGATGGCTCGGCTTTGTCTTTGCCAAGTACTTGGCCGAGCCTAGTGTTGATGAAGTGACTTGGTCTTGTCATTGCTAGAGCCTTGACCAAGCCACATGATCTTTGAGTTCCTTTCTTCAAGGACTCGGTTTTGATGATTAGATGAATTGGTCTTTCTCTTGAAGAGGATTGACCAAGGATTGATGATGGTTGAATGGATTGGCTTTGCTTCTTTGTGGAGGCTTGGCCAAGTGAATGATGATCTTGAACAATGATTGGTGACCTTGCCTTTGCTAGGGACTTTGGTCAAGAGATGGTCTTTGTCTTGCCACGGACTTGACCGGTTGATGTTGGTCTTTGTCTTGCCACGGACTTGACCGGTTGATGATGGTCTTTGTCTTGCCACGGACTTGACCGAAGATTAATGGGTTGACTCGGCTTTGTCTTGTAAATACTTGGCCGAGATGTAACTTGATGGCTTTAGCTCTTTGCTAGATGCTTTTGGCCACAATGATGATAGTGGTTGGCTTCCATTTGATCATGATGAGATGTGTGATCTAACACTTCTTCTCCCCCATCTTGATTAACATGGAAGTAAATGAACTCTCCTCCTTTCTCGGCTTTGTTCTTCACAAGCTTCTTTGAGAAAGAGGTTTCTCATCTTCTCTTTAGGACATCATCTTTGGCATTAGATCATTTCCTCTTACTTCTTTTCTCTTTGGCACTTTTGTGTTTCTTCTTTATGCTTAGGGGTTGTCTCATGAAATCTTCTTAAGGTTTGAACATAATGATCCTACATTATATCAAACACAAAATGGATTAAGGATCATGGTTAACCGGCATAAGATAGAAACTTTAAACACTTTACAATCTATTAAGTATTATCATATTTAACAAGCATGATACAAGGAAGGATTTAAGACATTAGATAACAAAGTTTCCTAAGCCTTTTGATTAAATCCGAGAGTATAAGTATCTTAGCAAGTTCAATTTCTAGTTCCTATAGATTTGTAAAGGCTTTTAAACATGCAATCTATGGCATATAACATGAAGCATAAAGACTACTTAAGCCTAGTATCTTAATAATATGGTTTAAAGAGAGTAAGAGTTTAGAATTAGCCCTTTTTGATATTCCTTTGGGAAGATGGTCATTGGGAGAAGTCATTTATCCTTTTAGAGCACCTCAATGGTTAGTCTAAGATCGGATTCATGACTTCTCTTTATGAGAAATTCTCTTGTTTGCTTCTTTACCTACACATAGATTCAAGTTAGCAACAAGAGTCTTTAGCTTATGGCTCCTTTCCATAAAGACTTTGAAAGGGACCATGGTCTTTAGTGCACAATGGCGGACCATGATCTTAAAACACACAAACAAGATTCATTGTAACTTGATAGCTTTCATAGCTTAGTTACTCATCTTGTATCATAAACTTAAATGCACATAGGCGGTTTATGACAACAAACATAGATCATCATTCCATCTTCACCTTATATAGATGTTAGTGTAATGAATCATTTCCCCATAAGTCTAAAATGGATTCACCATGACTTTCAAAAGTGCCACCTTTTAGATAATCATGGATCTCTTTTTAGACTTATGTTACCCGAGGATCTAATGGATTCATCAAGCTCAAACAGGTTTTAAACACTTAATGAAACTTGGTTCTCTTTCCTCTAAGAGAGTTTGGATCCCATAAGACCTTATATGCTTAATCACAAGCGGATCTTGGTTCCTTACCCTTTGTTAAACCGGAGATCTTTTGGATTTCACCAAGGTTTGAATGCAATAAGTCTTAAGACATATGCAAACCAAGGATCCTAGATCTTTCCAAGTCTCAAATCACTTCACTAAACAAAGACTAGTGATTTAAGACTTTAGCAAGAGACAAGACTTGGATATTATAGTGGGGTATGAAGAGGATAAAGAGTATAGAGTTTACAACCGATTCCTTAATGATCTAAAGATCTTTAGGACTCAAGATTAACTACTAATCTCTTTATCTCCCTCTTGTGTTTCCACTAACACAACCGCCACTACTCATCTTCATCGTCTTGGAGATTTAAATTCGGACCAAATGAGCATATGTTCTTTAAAAACTTTTGAAAACATCATATGCTCAAAACATGCTTTTAAACTGAAACTTTGTGGTATTGGATTCATCAAGGTTTCTTGAACTCATAGGAGTTTAAAGCCATGGTTCTCATCCATTAGTCTCGGTTTAGACAATGATCTTAAAGGACAATACAACCAAAACTATCATGTAGTTAAATCCTATTGATTTATACTAACAATGAATGTGTTTTGGTTGTCTTGTACTTACCAAGGAAATTGGATTCAACATGTCCTTTACTCACTAGGAGTTAAGCGGATCATGGTTCTCTTTCCAAAGATCTTTGTTAAAGCACAAACAAAAGAAAGAGTTTTGGATTCAACAAGTTGTTTTTGCCTTATAAGAACAACAACAAGGTTCACCTACTCTTTTAGCTCTCAAGATTCAAGCTTTAAGCTTTGATATCTTGGTCCTTGCCTAAAGAAGGGTTTCGGATTCAACAAGTTGCTTTCAACTCTCAAAAGTTTAGCAAACAAGGTTCTCTAACCTTTGACTCCCAAGTTTCAAGTTTTGTTCTTGAATACTTGTTCATTGTCTAAAAACCAAAGTCATTAAGATCTTGGATTCATCATGGTTCCTTTGAACTCATAAGAGTGAGGAAACCCATGGTTCTCATCCTTTGACATATGGCTGTCCATAGATCTTTTTCAAAAGAAACACACTTTCACAAACATGTTTTTAAACATGTAGCTAGATCTTAAGATCCAATCTTTCCATGAACAAATTATGCTTGGTGTGTTCTAAGAAAGGTATTACCAAGATCTATGGATCTAAACTAAAGGAGACTCGGATTCATCATGCTATAAGTACTCATGAGAGTATCATAGACATGGTTCCCTTCTCCTAAGAAGCCGATTTGGATGCAACAAGATTCATAGTCAAATGACTCCTCTTGGTTCCCTTTTCTTAATCGGCCTTCTTCAACTAAAAATAAAGAATAGATCTTGAGTATAAAGAGAGATTCATCATGTTCATCATACTCAAAAGAGATGTCTTTGAACAATGGTTCTCATCTTTTGCAAGATTCATCGCCTAAGGCTTGTCTTGTTTCTCAAGATCTATGAAGAACTATGTTTAAGCGGAAATAAGAACAAGAGCTTCATGCTCGATACCATGTTAGATTTTAGGAGAGTATAGACGAGATTGGAGAGATTATGTTCTTGAGTTCATGAAGAACATCAAGAACATGATAGAGAGAATATAGAGAGTTTAAACGGAAAGAGATTTGAGGAAGTAGTTTCGGTTTGTAGAGTAGAGAGAATAAGAGAAAGAGTTTCTTGTATTGAGAGAAGAGCATAAGCTCTCTTAGGTTACAACAATGAAACATTACAATATATATAAGCAAGCCCTTTTAACCTAGCCGCTAAGAGAGAGAGAGAGAGAGAGGAGACAAGTCGCTTTCCACTCTTGGGAGCGTGTAGCGCTTGGAACCGAGCCGGATAGTGACAGGTCATGGGTGCCTTGTTATGTGGTTTGGCACGTGAATCTTTGTGGTCAAAGATCCCATATTGATCCTCTTTATCCTCTTTTGATTCTTCTCTTTTATTATAGGTAATATAAGGAGCTACTTGGGCCTTTACTTGGTCCACAAGATGAGACATTACCTTAGTGGATATCTTATCCGGGTAAATGCCTTATGCTCCTCAACATGTTTCGACCTAATGCCCATTAAGAGTTACCATTAGTCTCAACACATGTTCCATGAAACTTGGTTTAGAGTCTTAGAAACCGCGTTGTTAGATGTTTCATAAGTTCGTCAAACCAGTACAATGCTCATTGAGACACTTATAAGCACTCATGTTGCATGAAACTTCGTTTAGAGTCCTAGAAACCGCGTTGTTAGATGTTTCATAAGTTCGTCAAACTAGTACAAAGCTCATTGAGACACATATAAGCACTCATGTTGCATGAAACTTGGTTTAGAGTCCTAGAAACGCGTTGTTAGATGTTTCATAAGTTCGTCAAACTAGTACAAAGCTCATTGAGACACTTATAAGCACTCATGTTGCATGAAACTTGGTTTAGATTCCTAGAAACCGCGTTGTTAGATGTTTCATAAGTTCGTCAAACTAGTACAAAGCTCATTGAGACACTTATAAGCATTCATGTTGAATGAAACTTGGTTTAGAGTCCTAGAAACGCGTTGTTAGATGATTCATAAGTTCGTAAAACTAGTACAAATCTCATTGAGACACTTATAAGCACTCATGTTGCATGAAACTTGGTTTAGAGTCCTAGAAACGCGTTGTTAGATGTTTCATAAGTTCGTAAAACTAGTACAAAGCTCATTGAGACACTTATAAGCACTCATGTTGAATGAAACTTGGTTTAGAGTCCTAGAAATGCGTTGTTAGATGTTTCATAAGTTCTTCAAACTAGTACAAAACTCATTGAGACACTTATAAGCACTCATGTTGCATGAACCATGGTTTAGAGTCCTAGAAATGCGTTGTTAGATGTTTCATAAGTTCGTAAAACTTGTACAAAGCTCATTGAGACACTTATAAGCACTCATGTGGAATGAAACTTGGTTTAGAGTCCTAGAACCCGCGTTGTTAGATGTTTCATATGTTCGTCAAACTAGTCAAAAGCTCATTGAGACACTTATAAGCACTCATGTTGCATGAAACTTAGTTTAGAGTCCTAGAAACCACGTTGTTAGATGTTTCATAAGTTCGTCAAACTAGTACAAAGCTCATTGAGACACTTATAAGCACTCATGTTGCATAAAACTTTGTTTAGAGTCCTAGAAACTGCGTTGTTAGATGTTTCATAAGTACGTCAAACTAGTACAAAGCTCATTGAGGCACTTATAAGCACTCATGTTGCATGACATTTGGTTTAGAGTCCTAGAAACGCTTTGTTAGATGTTTCATAAGTTCGTCAAACTTGTACAAAGCTCATTGAGACGCTTATAAGCACTCATGTTGCATGAAACTTTGTTTATAGTCCTAGAAATGCGTTGTTAGATGTTTCATAAGTTTGTCAAACTTGTACAAAGCTCATTGAGACACTTATAAGCACTCATGTTGCATGAAACTTGGTTTAGAGTCCAAGAAACGCGTTGTTAGATGTTTCATATGTTCGTCAAACTTATACAAAGCTCGTTGAGACAATTATAAGCACTCATGTTGCATGAAACTTGGTTTAGAGTACTAGAAACGCGTTGTTAGATGTTTCATAAGTAAGTCAAACTTGTAAAAGCTCATTGAGACACTTAGAAGCACTCATGTTGCATGAAACTTGGTTTAGAGTCCTAGAAACCGCGTTGTTAGATGTTTCATAAGTTCTTCAAACTAGTACAAAGCTCATTGAGACACTTATAAGCACTCATGTTGCATGAAACTTTGTTTAGAGTCCTAGAAACTGCGTTGTTAGATGTTTCATAAGTACGTCAAACTAGTACAAAGCTCATTGAGACACTTATAAGCACTCATGTTGCATGAAACTTGGTTTAGATTCCTAGAAACCGCGTTGTTAGATGTTTCATAAGTTCGTCAAACTAGTACAAAGCTCATTGAGACACTTATAAGGACTCATGTTGAATGAAACTTGGTTTAGAGTCCTAGAAACGCGTTGTTAGATGATTCATAAGTTCGTAAAACTAGTACAAATCTCATTGAGACACTTGTAAGCACTCATGTTGCATGAAACTTGGTTTAGAGTCCTAGAAATGCGTTGTTAGATATTTCATAAGTTCGTCAAGCTAGTACAAAGCTCATTGAGACGCTTATAAGCACTCATGTTGCATGAAACTTTGTTTAGAGTCCTAGAAACCGCGTTGTTAGATGTTTCATAAGTTCGTCAAACCAGTACAATGCTCATTGAGACACTTATAAGCACTCATGTTCCATGAAACTTCGTTTAGAGTCTTAGAAACCGCGTTGTTAGATGTTTCATAAGTTCGTCAAACCAGTACAATGCTCATTGAGACACTTATAAGCACTCATGTTGCATGAAACTTTGTTTAGAGTGCTAGAAACCGCGTTGTTAGATGTTTCATAAGTTCGTCAAACTAGTACAAAGCTCATTGAGACACATATAAGCACTCATGTTGCATGAAACTTGGTTTAGAGTCCTAGAAACGCGTTGTTAGATGTTTCATAAGTTCGTCAAACTAGTACAAAGCTCATTGAGACACTTATAAGCACTCATGTTGCATGAAACTTGGTTTAGATTCCTAGAAACCGCGTTGTTAGATGTTTCATAAGTTCGTCAAACTAGTACAAAGCTCATTGAGACACTTATAAGCATTCATGTTGAATGAAACTTTTTTTAGAGTCCTAGAAACGCGTTGTTAGATGATTCATAAGTTCGTAAAACTAGTACAAATCTCATTGAGACACTTATAAGCACTCATGTTGCATGAAACTTGGTTTAGAGTCCTAGAAACGCGTTGTTAGATGTTTCATAAGTTCGTAAAACTAGTACAAAGCTCATTGAGACACTTATAAGCACTCATGTTGAATGAAACTTGGTTTAGAGTCCTAGAAATGCGTTGTTAGATGTTTCATAAGTTCTTCAAACTAGTACAAAACTCATTGAGACACTTATAAGCACTCATGTTGCATGAACCATGGTTTAGAGTCCTAGAAATGCGTTGTTAGATGTTTCATAAGTTCGTAAAACTTGTACAAAGCTCATTGAGACACTTATAAGCACTCATGTGGAATGAAACTTGGTTTAGAGTCCTAGAACCCGCGTTGTTAGATGTTTCATATGTTCGTCAAACTAGTCAAAAGCTCATTGAGACACTTATAAGCACTCATGTTGCATGAAACTTAGTTTAGAGTCCTAGAAACCGCGTTGTTAGATGTTTCATAAGTTCGTCAAACTAGTACAAAGCTCATTGAGACACTTATAAGCACTCATGTTGCATAAAACTTTGTTTAGAGTCCTAGAAACTGTGTTGTTAGATGTTTCATAAGTACGTCAAACTAGTACAAAGCTCATTGAGACACTTATAAGCACTTATGTTGCATGAAACTTGGTTTAGATTCCTAGAAACCGCGTTGTTAGATGTTTCATAAGTTCTTCAAACTAGTACAAAGCTCATTGAGACACTTATAAGCACTCATGTTGAATGAAACATGGTTTAGAGTCCTAGAAACGCGTTGTTAGATGTTTCATAAGTTCGTAAAACTAGTACAAAGCTCATTGAGACACTTATAAGCACTCATGTTGACTGAAACTTGGTTTAGAGTCATAGAAATGTGTTGTTAGATGTTTCATAAGTTCTTCAAACTAGTACAAAGCTCATTGAGACACTTATAAGCACTCATGTTGCATGAACCCTTGTTTAGAGTGCTAGAAACGCGTTGTTAGATGTTTCACAAGTTTGTAAAAGTTGTACAAAGCTCATTGAGACACTTATAAGCACTGATGTGGAATGAAACTTGGTTTAGAGTCCTAGAACCCGCGTTGTTAGATGTTTCATATGTTCGTCAAACTAGTCAAAAGCTCATTGAGACACTTATAAGCACTCATGTTGCATGAAACTTAGTTTAGAGTCCTAGAAACCGCGTTGTTAGATGTTTCATAAGTTCGTCAAACTAGTACAAAGCTCATTGAGACACTTATAAGCACTCATGTTGCATGAAACTTGGTTTAGAGTCCAAGAAACGCGTTGTTAGATGTTTCATATGTTCGTCAAACTTATACAAAGCTCGTTGAGACATTTATAAGCACTCATGTTGCATGAAACTTGGTTTAGAGTACTAGAAACGCGTTGTTAGATGTTTCATAAGTAAGTCAAACTTGTAAAAGCTCATTGAGACACTTAGAAGCACTCATGTTGCATAAAACTTGGTTTAGAGTCCTAGAAACCGCGTTGTTAGATGTTTCATAAGTTCTTCAAACTAGTACAAAGCTCATTGAGACACTTATAAGCACTCATGTTGCATGAAACTTTGTTTAGAGTCCTAGAAACCGCGTTGGTAGATGTTTCATAAGTACGTCAAACTAGTACAAAGCTCATTGAGACACTTATAAGCACTCATGTTGCATGAAACTTGGTTTAGATTCCTAGAAACCGCGTTGTTAGATGTTTCATAAGTTCGTCAAACTAGTACAAAGCTCATTGAGACACTTATAAGGACTCATGTTGAATGAAACTTGGTTTAGAGTCCTAGAAACGCGTTGTTAGATGATTCATAAGTTCGTAAAACTAGTACAAATCTCATTGAGACACTTATAAGCACTCATGTTGCATGAAACTTGGTTTAGAGTCCTAGAAATGCGTTGTTAGATATTTCATAAGTTCGTCAAGCTAGTACAAAGCTCATTGAGACGCTTATAAGCACTCATGTTGCATGAAACTTTGTTTAGAGTCCTAGAAACCGCGTTGTTAGATGTTTCATAAGTTCGTCAAACCAGTACAATGCTCATTGAGACACTTATAAGCACTCATGTTGCATGAAACTTGGTTTAGAGTCTTAGAAACCGCGTTGTTAGATGTTTCATAAGTTCGTCAAACCAGTACAATGCTCATTGAGACACTTATAAGCACTCATGTTGCATGAAACTTCGTTTAGAGTCCTAGAAACCGCGTTGTTAGATGTTTCATAAGTTCGTCAAACTAGTACAAACCTCATTGAGACACTTATAAGCACTCATGTTACATGAAACTTGGTTTAGAGTCCTAGAAACGCGTTGTTAGATGTTTCATAAGTTCGTCAAACTAGTACAAAGCTCATTGAGACACTTATAAGCACTCATGTTGAATGAAACTTGGTTTAGAGTCCTAGAAATGCGTTGTTAGATGTTTCATAAGTTCTTCAAACTAGTACAAAGCTCATTGAGACACTTATAAGCATTCATGTTGCATGAAACTTTGTTTAGAGTCCTAGAAACGCGTTGTTAGATGTTTCATAAGTTTGTAAAAGTTGTACAAAGCTCATTGAGACACTTATAAGCACTCATGTGGAATGAAACTTGGTTTAGAGTCCTAGAACCCGCGTTGTTAGATGTTTCATATGTTCGTCAAAGTAGTCAAAAGCTCATTGGGACACTTATAAGCACCCATGTTGCATGAAACTTAGTTTAGAGTCCTAGAAACCGCGTTGTTAGATGTTTCATAAGTTCGTCAAACTAGTACAAAGCTCATTGAGACACTTATAAGCACTCATGTTGCATGAAACTTTGTTTAGAGTCCTAGAAACTGCGTTGTTAGATGTTTCATAAGTACGTCAAACTAGTACAAAGCTCATTGAGACACTTATAAGCACTCATGTTGCATGAAACTTGGTTTAGATTCCTAGAAACCGCGTTGTTAGATGTTTCATAAGTTCGTCAAACTAATACAAAGCTCATTGAGACACTTATAAGCACTCATGTTGATTGAAACTTGGTTTAGAGTCCTAGAAACGCGTTGTTAGATGATTCATAAGTTCGTAAAACTAGTACAAATCTCATTGAGAAACTTATAAGCACTCATGTTGCATGAAACGTGGTTTAGAGTCCTAGAAATGCGTTGTTAGATATTTCATAAGTTCGTTAAGCTAGTACAAAGCTCACTGAGACACTTATAAGCACTCATGTTGCATGAAACTTGGTTTAGAGTCCTAGAAATGCATTGTTAGATGTTTCATAAGTTCGTCAAACTTGTACAAAGCTCATTGAGACGCTTATAAGCACTCATGTTGCATGAAACTTTGTTTAGAGTCCTAGAAACCGCGTTGTTAGATGTTTCATAAGTTCGTCAAACCAGTACAATGCTCATTGAGACACTTATAAGCACTCATGTTGCATGAAACTTGTTTTAGAGTCTTAGAAACGGCGTTGTTAGATGTTTCATAAGTTCGTCAAACCAGTACAATGCTCATTGAGACACTTATAAGCACTCATGTTGCATGAAACTTCGTTTAGAGTCCTAGAAACCGCGTTGTTAGATGTTTCATAAGTTCGTCAAACTAGTACAAAGCTCATTGAGATTTTATAAGCACTCATGTTACATGAAACTTGGTTTAGAGTCCTAGAAACGCGTTGTTAGATGTTTCATAAGTTCGTCAAACTTGTACAAAGCTCATTGAGACACTTATAAGCACTCATGTTGCATGAAACTTCGTTTAGAGTCCTAGAAACCGCGTTGTTAGATGTTTCATAAGTTCGTCAAACTAGTACAAAGCTTATTGAGACACTTATAAGCACTCATGTTGCATGAAACTTGGTTTAGAGTCCTAGAAACGCGTTGTTAGATGTTTCATAAGTTCGTAAAACTAGTACAAAGCTCATTGAGACACTTATAAGCACTCATGTTGCATGAAACTTGGTTTAGATTCCTAGAAACCGCGTTGTTAGATGTTTCATAAGTTCGTCAAACTAGTACAAAACTCATTGAGACACTTATAAGCACTCATGTTGAATGAAACTTGGTTTAGAGTCCTAGAAACGCGTTGTTAGATGATTCATAAGTTCGTAAAACTAGTACAAATCTCATTGAGAAACTTATAAGCACTCATGTTGCATGAAACTTGGTTTAGAGTCCTAGAAATGCGTTGTTAGATAGTTCATAAGTTCGTTAAGCTAGTAAAAAGCTCACTGAGACACTTATAAGCACTCATGTTGCATGAAACTTGGTTTAGAGTCCTAGAAATGCATTGTTAGATGTTTCATAAGTTCGTCAAACTTGTACAAAGCTCATTGAGACGCTTATAAGCACTCATGTTGCATGAAACTTCGTTTAGAGTCCTAGAAACCACGTTGTTAGATGTTTCATAAGTTCGTCAAACCAGTACAATGCTCATTGAGACACTTATAAGCACTCATGTTGCATGAAACTTGTTTTAGAGTCTTAGAAACGTCGTTGTTAGATGTTTCATAAGTTCGTCAAACCAGTACAATGCTCATTGAGACACTTATAAGCACTCATGTTGCATGAAACTTCGTTTAGAGTCCTAGAAACCGCGTTGTTAGATGTTTCATAAATTCGTCAAACTAGTACAAAGCTCATTGAGACACTTATAAGCACTCATGTTACATGAAACTTGGTTTAGAGTCCTAGAAACGCGTTGTTAGATGTTTCATAATTTCGTAAAACTAGTACAAAGCTCATTGAGACACTTATAAGCACTCATGTGGAATGAAACTTGGTTTAGAGTCCTAGAACCCGCGTTGTTAGATGTTTCATATGTTCGTCAAACTAGTACAAAGCTCATTGAGACACTTATAAGCACTCATGTTGCATAAAACTTGGTTTAGAGTCCTAGAAACCGCGTTGTTAGATGTTTCATAAGTACGTCAAACTACTACAAAGCTCATTGAGACAATTATAAGCACTCATGTTGCATGAAACTTGGTTTAGAGTCCTAGAAACCGCGTTGTTAGATGTTTCATAAGTTCGTCAAACTAGTACAAAGCTCATTGAGACACTTATAAGCACTCATGTTGAATGAAACTTGGTTTAGAGTCCTAGAAACGCGTTGTTAGATGATTCATAAGTTCGTAAAACTAGTACAAATCTCATTGAGAAACTTATAAGCACTCATGTTGCATGAAACTTGGTTTAGAGTCCTAGAAAAATGCGTTGTTAGATATTTCATAAGTTCGTCAAGCTAATACAAAGCTCACTGAGACACTTATAAGCACTCATGTTGCATGAAACTTGGTTTATAGTCCTAGAAATGCATTGTTAGATGTTTCATAAGTTCGTCAAACTTGTACAAAGCTCATTGAGACGCTTATAAGCACTCATGTTGCATGAAACTTTGTTTAGAGTCCTAGAAACCGCGTTGTTAGATGTTTCATAAGTTCGTCAAACCAGTACAATGCTCATTGAGACACTTATAAGCACTCATGTTGCATGAAACTTGTTTTAGAGTCTTAGAAACGGCGTTGTTAGATGTTTAGTAAGTTCGTCAAACCAGTACAATGCTCATTGAGACACTTATAAGCACTCATGTTGCATGAAACTTCGTTTAGAGTCCTAGAAACCGCGTTGTTAGATGTTTCATAAGTTCGTCAAACTAGTACAAAGCTCATTGAGACACTTATAAGCACTCATGTTACATGAAACTTGGTTTAGAGTCCTAGAAACGCGTTGTTAGATGTTTCATAAGTTCGTAAAACTAGTACAAAGCTCATTGAGACACTTATAAGCACTCATTTTGAATGAAACTTGGTTTAGAGTCCTAGAAATGCGTTGTTAGATGTTTCATAAGTTCTTCAAACTAGTACAAAGCTCATTGAGACATTTATAAGCACTCATGTTGCATGAACCCTTGTTTAGAGTCCTAGAAACGCGTTGTTAGATGTTTCATAAGTTTGTAAAAGTTGTACAAAGCTCATTGAGACACTTATAAGCACTGATGTGGAATGAAACTTGGTTTAGAGTCCTAGAACCCGCGTTGTTAGATGTTTCATATGTTCGTCAAACTAGTCAAAAGCTCATTGAGACACTTATAAGCACCCATGTTGCATGAAACTTAGTTTAGAGTCCTAGAAACCGCGTTGTTAGATGTTTCATAAGTTCGTCAAACTAGTACAAAGCTCATTGAGACACTTATAAGCACTCATGTTGCATGAAACTTTGTTTAGAGTCCTAGAAACTGCGTTGTTAGATGTTTCATAAGTACGTCAAACTAGTACAAAGCTCATTGAGACACTTATAAGCACTCATGTTGCATGAAACTTGGTTTAGATTCCTAGAAACCGCGTTGTTAGATGTTTCATAAGTTCGTCAAACTAGTACAAAGCTCATTGAGACACTTATAAGCACTCATGTTGAATGAAACTTGGTTTAGAGTCCTAGAAACGCGTTGTTAGATGATTCATAAGTTCGTAAAACTAGTACAAATCTCATTGAGAAACTTATAAGCACTCATGTTGCATGAAACTTGGTTTAGAGTCCTAGAAATGCGTTGTTAGATATTTCATAAGTTCGTTAAGCTAGTACAAAGCTCACTGAGACACTTATAAGCACTCATGTTGCATGAAACTTGGTTTTGAGTCCTAGAAATGCATTGTTAGATGTTTCATAAGTTCGTCAAACTTGTACAAAGCTCATTGAGACGCTTATAAGCACTCATGTTGCATGAAACTTTGTTTAGAGTCCTAGAAACCGCGTTGTTAGATGTTTCATAAGTTCGTCAAACCAGTACAATGCTCATTGAGACACTTATAAGCACTCATGTTGCATGAAACTTGTTTTAGAGTCTTAGAAACGGCGTTGTTAGATGTTTCATAAGTTCGTCAAACCAGTACAATGCTCATTGAGAAACTTATAAGCACTCATGTTGCATGAAATTTCGTTTAGAGTCCTAGAAACCGCGTTGTTAGATGTTTCATAAGTTCGTGAAACTAGTACAAAGCTCATTGAGACACTTATAAGCACTCATGTTACATGAAACTTGGTTTAGAGTCCTAGAAACGCGTTGTTAGATGTTTCATAAGTTCGTCAAACTTGTACAAAGCTCATTGAGACACTTATAAGCACTCATGTTGCATGAAACTTCGTTTAGAGTCCTAGAAACCGCGTTGTTAGATGTTTCATAAGTTCGTCAAACTAGTACAAAGCTCATTGAGACACTTATAAGCATTCATGTTGCATCAAACTTGGTTTAGAGTCCTAGAAACGCGTTGTTAGATGTTTCATAAGTTCGTAAAACTAGTACAAAGCTCATTGAGACACTTATAAGCACTCATGTTGCATGAAACTTGGTTTAGATTCCTAGAAACCGCGTTGTTAGATGTTTCATAAGTTCGTCAAACTAGTACAAAGCTCATTGAGACACTTATAAGCACTCATGTTGAATGAAACTTGGTTTAGAGTCCTAGAAACGCGTTGTTAGATGATTCATAAGTTCGTAAAACTAGTACAAATCTCATTGAGAAACTTATAAGCACTC
The DNA here is from genome assembly GCA_963556525.1 of Cochlearia excelsa. Classification (NCBI taxonomy): domain Eukaryota; kingdom Viridiplantae; phylum Streptophyta; class Magnoliopsida; order Brassicales; family Brassicaceae; genus Cochlearia; species Cochlearia excelsa. The sequence continues at coordinate 26,318,680 of OY748327.1, read as the reverse complement.
ATGTTGCATGAAACTTGGTTTAGAGTCCTAGAAATGCGTTGTTAGATATTTCATAAGTTCGTTAAGCTAGTACAAAGCTCACTGAGACACTTATAAGCACTCATGTTGCATGAAACTTGGTTTAGAGTCCTAGAAATGCATTGTTAGATGTTTCATAAGTTCGTCAAACTTGTACAAAGCTCATTGAGACGCTTATAAGCACTCATGTTGCATGAAACTTTGTTTAGAGTCCTAGAAACCGCGTTGTTAGATGTTTCATAAGTTCGTCAAACCAGTACAATGCTCATTGAGACATTTATAAGCACTCATGTTGCATGAAACTTGTTTTAGAGTCTTAGAAACGGCGTTGTTAGATGTTTCATAAGTTCGTCAAACCAGTACAATGCTCATTGAGACACTTATAAGCACTCATGTTGCATGAAATTTCGTTTAGAGTCCTAGAAACCGCGTTGTTAGATGTTTCATAAGTTCGTGAAACTAGTACAAAGCTCATTGAGACACTTATAAGCACTCATGTTACATGAAACTTGGTTTAGAGTCCTAGAAACGCGTTGTTAGATGTTTCATAAGTTCGTCAAACTTGTACAAAGCTCATTGAGACACTTATAAGCACTCATGTTGCATGAAACTTCGTTTAGAGTCCTAGAAACCGCGTTGTTAGATGTTTCATAAGTTCGTCAAACTAGTACAAAGCTCATTGAGACACTTATAAGCATTCATGTTGCATGAAACTTGGTTTAGAGTCCTAGAAACGCGTTGTTAGATGTTTCATAAGTTCGTAAAACTAGTACAAAGCTCATTGAGACACTTATAAGCACTCATGTTGCATGAAACTTGGTTTAGATTCCTAGAAACCGCGTTGTTAGATGTTTCATAAGTCCGTCAAACTAGTACAAAGCTCATTGAGACACTTATAAGCACTCATGTTGAATGAAACTTGGTTTAGAGTCCTAGAAACGCGTTGTTAGATGATTCATAAGTTCGTAAAACTAGTACAAATATCATTGAGAAACTTATAAGCACTCATGTTGCATGAAACTTGGTTTAGAGTCCTAGAAATGCGTTGTTAGATATTTCATAAGTTCGTTAAGCTAGTACAAAGCTCACTGAGACACTTATAAGCACTCATGTTGCATGAAACTTGGTTTAGAGTCCTAGAAATGCATTGTTAGATGTTTCATAAGTTCGTCAAACTTGTACAAAGCTCATTGAGACGCTTATAAGCACTCATGTTGCATGAAACTTCGTTTAGAGTCCTAGAAACCGCGTTGTTAGATGTTTCATAAGTTCGTCAAACCAGTACAATGCTCATTGAGACACTTATAATCACTCATGTTGCATGAAACTTGTTTTAGAGTCTTAGAAACGGCGTTGTTAGATGTTTCATATGTTCGTCAAACCAGTACAATGCTCATTGAGACACTTATAAGCACTCATGTTGCATGAAACTTCGTTTAGAGTCCTAGAAACCGCGTTGTTAGATGTTTCATAAGTTCGTCAAACTAGTACAAAGCTCATTGAGACACTTATAAGCACTCATGTTACATGAAACTTGGTTTAGAGTCCTAGAAACGCGTTGTTAGATGTTTCATAAGTTCTTCAAACTAGTACAAAGCTCATTGAGACACTTATAAGCACTCATGTTGCATGAACCCTTGTTTAGAGTCCTAGAAACGCGTTGTTAGATGTTTCATTAGTTTGTAAAAGTTGTACAAAGCTCATTGAGACACTTATAAGCACGATGTGGAATGAAACTTGGTTTAGAGTCCTAGAACCCCGCGTTGTTAGATGTTTCATATGTTCGTCAAACTAGTCAAAAGCTCATTGAGACACTTATAAGCACCCATGTTGCATGAAACTTAGTTTAGAGTCCTAGAAACCGCGTTGTTAGATGTTTCATAAGTTCGTCAAACTAGTACAAAGCTCATTGAGACACTTATAAGCACTCATGTTGCATGAAACTTTGTTTAGAGTCCTAGAAACTGCGTTGTTAGATGTTTCATAAGTACGTCAAACTAGTACAAAGCTCATTGAGACACTTATAAGCACTCATGTTGCATGAAACTTGGTTTAGATTCCTAGAAACCGCGTTGTTAGATGTTTCATAAGTTCGTCACAAAGCTCATTGAGACACTTATAAGCACTCATGTTGAATGAAACTTGGTTTAGAGTCCTAGAAACGCGTTGTTAGATGATTCATAAGTTCATAAAACTAGTACAAATCTCATTGAGAAACTTATAAGCATTCATGTTGCATGAAACTTGGTTTAGAGTCCTAGAAATGCGTTGTTAGATATTTCATAAGTTCGTTAAGCTAGTACAAAGCTCACTGAGACACTTATAAGCACTCATGTTGCATGAAACTTGGTTTAGAGTCCTAGAAATGCATTGTTAGATGTTTCATAAGTTCGTCAAACTTGTACAAAGCTCATTGAGACGCTTATAAAGCACTCATGTTGCATATAACTTTGTTTAGAGTCCTATAAACCGCGTTGTTAGATGTTTCATAAGTTCGTCAAACCAGTACAATGCTCATTGAGACACTTATAAGCACTCATGTTGCATGAAACTTGTTTTAGAGTCTTAGAATTTGCGTTGTTAGATGTTTCATAAGTTCGTCAAACCAGTACAATGCTCATTGAGACACTTATAAACACTTATGTTGCATGAAACTTCGTTTAGAGTCCTAGAACCCGCGTTGTTAGATGTTTCATAAGTTCGTCAAACTAGTACAAAGCTCATTGAGACACTTATAAGCACTCATGTTACATGAAACTTGGTTTAGAGTCCTAGAAACGCGTTGTTAGATGTTTCATAAGTTCGTCAAACTTGTACTAAGCTCATGAGACACTTATAAGCACTCATGTTGCATGAAATTTCGTTTAGAGTCCTAGAAACCGCGTTGTTAGATGTTTCATAAGTTCGTCAAACTAGTACAAAGCTCATTGAGACACTTATAAGCACTCATGTTGCATGAAACTTGGTTTAGAGTCCTAGAAACGCGTTGTTAGATGTTTCATAAGTTCGTAAAACTAGTACAAAGCTCACCGAGACACTTATAAGCACTCATGTTGAATGAAACTTGGTTTAGAGTCCTAGAAACGCGTTGTTAGATGTTTCATAAGTTCGTAAAACTAGTACAAAGCTCATTGAGACACTTATAAGCACTCATGTTGAATGAAACTTGGTTTAGAGTCCTAGAAATGCGTTGTTAGATGTTTCATAAGTTCTTCAAACTAGTACAAAGCTCATTGAGACACTTATAAGCACTCATGTTGCATGAACCCTTGTTTAGAGTCCTAGAAACGTGTTGTTAGATGTTTCATTAGTTTGTAAAAGTTGTACAAAGCTCATTGAGACACTTATAAGCAATGATGTGGAATGAAACTTGGTTTAGAGTCCTAGAACTCGCGTTGTTAGATGTTTCATATGTTCGTCAAACTAGTCAAAAGCTCATTGAGACACTTATAAGCACTCATGTTGCATGAAACTTAGTTTAGAGTCCAAGAAACCGCGTTGTTAGATGTTTCATAAGTTCGTCAAACTAGTACAAAGCTCATTGAGACACTTATAAGCACTCATGTTGCATGAAACTTGGTTTAGAGTCCAAGAAACGCGTTGTTAGATGTTTCATAAGTTCGTCAAACTTATACAAAGCTCGTTGAGACAATTATAAGCACTCATGTTGCATGAAACTTGGTTTAGAGTACTAGAAACGCGTTGTTAGATGTTTCATAAGTAAGTCAAACTTGTAAAAGCTCATTGAGACACTTAGAAGCACTCATGTTGCATGAAACTTGGTTTAGAGTCCTAGAAACGCGTTGTTAGATGTTTCATAAGTTCTTCAAACTAGTACAAAGCTCATTGAGACACTTATAAGCACTCATGTTGCATGAACCCTTGTTTAGAGTCCTAGAAACGCGTTGTTAGATGTTTCATTAGTTTGTAAAAGTTGTACAAAGCTCATTGAGACACTTATAAGCACTGATGTGGAATGAAACTTGGTTTAGAGTCCTAGAACCCGCGTTGTTAGATGTTTCATATGTTCGTCAAACTAGTCAAAAGCTCATTGAGACACTTATAAGCACCCATGTTGCATGAAACTTAGTTTAGAGTCCTAGAAACCGCGTTGTTAGATGTTTCATAAGTTCGTCAAACTAGTACAAAGCTCATTGAGACACTTATAAGCACTCATGTTGCATGAAACTTTGTTTAGAGTCCTAGAAACTGCGTTGTTAGATGTTTCATAAGTACGTCAAACTAGTACAAAGCTCATTGAGACACTTATAAGCACTCATGTTGCATGAAACTTGGTTTAGATTCCTAGAAACCGCGTTGTTAGATGTTTCATAAGTTCGTCACAAAGCTCATTGAGACACTTATAAGCACTCATGTTGAATGAAACTTGGTTTAGAGTCCTAGAAACGCGTTGTTAGATGATTCATAAGTTCATAAAACTAGTACAAATCTCATTGAGAAACTTATAAGCATTCATGTTGCATGAAACTTGGTTTAGAGTCCTAGAAATGCGTTGTTAGATATTTCATAAGTTCGTTAAGCTAGTACAAAGCTCACTGAGACACTTATAAGCACTCATGTTGCATGAAACTTGGTTTAGAGTCCTAGAAATGCATTGTTAGATGTTTCATAAGTTCGTCAAACTTGTACAAAGCTCATTGAGACGCTTATAAAGCACTCATGTTGCATATAACTTTGTTTAGAGTCCTATAAACCGCGTTGTTAGATGTTTCATAAGTTCGTCAAACCAGTACAATGCTCATTGAGACACTTATAAGCACTCATGTTGCATGAAACTTGTTTTAGAGTCTTAGAATTTGCGTTGTTAGATGTTTCATAAGTTCGTCAAACCAGTACAATGCTCATTGAGACACTTATAAACACTTATGTTGCATGAAACTTCGTTTAGAGTCCTAGAAACCGCGTTGTTAGATGTTTCATAAGTTCGTCAAACTAGTACAAAGCTCATTGAGACACTTATAAGCACTCATGTTACATGAAACTTGGTTTAGAGTCCTAGAAACGCGTTGTTAGATGTTTCATAAGTTCGTCAAACTTGTACTAAGCTCATGAGACACTTATAAGCACTCATGTTGCATGAAATTTCGTTTAGAGTCCTAGAAACCGCGTTGTTAGATGTTTCATAAGTTCGTCAAACTAGTACAAAGCTCATTGAGACACTTATAAGCACTCATGTTGCATGAAACTTGGTTTAGAGTCCTAGAAACGCGTTGTTAGATGTTTCATAAGTTCGTAAAACTAGTACAAAGCTCACTGAGACACTTATAAGCACTCATGTTGAATGAAACTTGGTTTAGAGTCCTAGAAACGCGTTGTTAGATGTTTCATAAGTTCGTAAAACTAGTACAAAGCTCATTGAGACACTTATAAGCACTCATGTTACATGAAACTTGGTTTAGAGTCCTAGAAACGCGTTGTTAGATGTTTCATAAGTTCTTCAAACTAGTACAAAGCTCATTGAGACACTTATAAGCACTCATGTTGCATGAACCCTTGTTTAGAGTCCTAGAAACGCGTTGTTAGATGTTTCATTAGTTTGTAAAAGTTGTACAAAGCTCATTGAGACACTTATAAGCACTGATGTGGAATGAAACTTGGTTTAGAGTCCTAGAACTCGCGTTGTTAGATGTTTCATATGTTCGTCAAACTAGTCAAAAGCTCATTGAGACACTTATAAGCACTCATGTTGCATGAAACTTAGTTTAGAGTCCAAGAAACCGCGTTGTTAGATGTTTCATAAGTTCGTCAAACTAGTACAAAGCTCATTGAGACACTTATAAGCACTCATGTTGCATGAAACTTGGTTTAGAGTCCAAGAAACGCGTTGTTAGATGTTTCATAAGTTCGTCAAACTTATACAAAGCTCGTTGAGACAATTATAAGCACTCATGTTGCATGAAACTTGGTTTAGAGTACTAGAAACGCGTTGTTAGATGTTTCATAAGTAAGTCAAACTTGTAAAAGCTCATTGAGACACTTAGAAGCACTCATGTTGCATGAAACTTGGTTTAGAGTCCTAGAAACCGCGTTGTTAGATGTTTCATAAGTTCTTCAAACTAGTACAAGGCTCATTGAGACACTTATAAGCACTCATGTTGCATGAAACTTTGTTTAGAGTCCTAGAAACTGCGTTGTTAGATGTTTCATAAGTACGTCAAACTAGTACAAAGCTCATTGAGACACTTATAAGCACTCATGTTGCATGAAACTTGGTTTAGATTCCTAGAAACCGCGTTGTTAGATGTTTCATAAGTTCGTCAAACTAGTGCAAAGCTCATTGAGACACTTATAAGGACTCATGTTGAATGAAACTTGGTTTAGAGTCCTAGAAACGCGTTGTTAGATGATTCATAAGTTCGTAAAACTAGTACAAATCTCATTGAGACACTTATAAGCACTCATGTTGCATGAAACTTGGTTAAGAGTCCTAGAAATGCGTTGTTAGATATTTCATAAGTTCGTCAAGCTAGTACAAAGCTCATTGAGACGCTTATAAGCACTCATGTTGCATGAAACTTTGTTTAGAGTCCTAGAAACCGCGTTGTTAGATGTTTCATAAGTTCGTCAAACCAGTACAATGCTCATTGAGACACTTATAAGCACTCATGTTCCATGAAACTTGGTTTAGAGTCTTAGAAACCGCGTTGTTAGATGTTTCATAAGTTCGTCAAACCAGTACAATGCTCATTGAGACACTTATAAGCACTCACGTTGCATGAAACTTCGTTTAGAGTCCTAGAAACCGCGTTGTTAGATGTTTCATAAGTTCGTCAAACTAGTACAAAGCTCATTGAGGAACTTATAAGCACTCATGCTGCATGAAACTTGGTTTAGAGTCCTAGAAACGCGTTGTGAGATGTTTCATACGTTCGTGAAACTCGTACAAAGCTCATTGAGATACTTATAAGCACTCATGTTGCATGAAACTTGGTTTAGAGTCCTAGAAACGCGTTGTTAGATGTTTCATAAGTTCGTCAAACTTGTACAAAGCTCATTGAGACACTTATAAGTAGTCATGTTTTTTAAAACTTGGTTTAGAGTCCTAGAACCCGCGTTGTTAGATGTTTCATATATTCGTCAAACTAGTCAAAAGCTCATTAAGACACTTATAAGCACTCATGTTGCATGAAACTTAGATTAGAGTCCTAGAAACCGCGTTGTTAGATGTTTCATAAGTTCGTCAAACTAGTACAAAGCTCATTGAGAGACTTATAAGCACTCATGTTGAATGAAACTTGGTTTAGAGTCCTAGAAACGCGTTGTTAGATGTTTTATAAGTTCGTCAAACTTGTACAAAGCTCATTGAGACACATATAAGCACTCATGTTGTATGAAACTTGGTTTAGAGTCCTAGAACCCGCGTTGTTAGATGTTTCATATATTCGTCAAACTAGTCAAAAGCTCACTGAGACACTTATAAGCACTCATGTTACATGAAACTTGGTTTAGAGTCCTAGAAACGGGTTGTTAGATGTTTCATAAGTTCGTCAAACTTGTACAAAGCTCATTGAGACACTTATAAGCACTCATGTTGAATGAAACTTCGTTTAGAGGCTTAGAAACCGCGTTGTTATATGTTTCATAAGTTCGTCAAACTAGTACAAAGCTCATTGAGACACTTATAAGCACTCATGTTGCATGAAACTTGGTTTAGAGTCCTAGAAACGCGTTGTTAGATGTTTCATAAGTTCGTAAAACTAGTACAAAGCTCACTGAGACACTTATAAGCACTCATGTTGAATGAAACTTGGTTTAGAGTCCTAGAAACGCGTTGTTAGATGTTTCATAAGTTCGTAAAACTAGTACAAAGCTCATTGAGACACTTATAAGCACTCATGTTGAATGAAACTTGGTTTAGAGTCCTAGAAATGCGTTGTTAGATGTTTCATAAGTTCTTCAAACTAGTACAAAGCTCATTGAGACACTTATAAGCACTCATGTTGCATGAACCCTTGTTTAGAGTCCTAGAAACGCGTTGTTAGATGTTTCATAAGTTCGTAAAACTTGTACAAAGCTCATTGAGACACATAAGCACTCATGTTGTATGAAACTTGGTTTAGAGTCCTAGAACCCGCGTTGTTAGATGTTTCATATATTCGTCAAACTAGTCAAAAGCTCATTGAGACACTTATAAGCACTCATGTTACATGAAACTTGGTTTAGAGTCCTAGAAACGCGTTGTTAGATGTTTTATAAGTTCGTCAAACTTGTACAAAGCTCATTGAGACACTTATAAGCACTCATGTTGCATGAAACTTCGTTTAGAGTCTTAGAAACCGCATTGTTAGATGTTTCATAAGTTCGTCAAACTAGTACAAAGCTCATTGAGACACTTAATAAGCACTCATGTTGCATGAAACTTGGTTTAGAGTCCTAGAAACGCGTTGTTAGATGTTTCATAAGTTCGTCAAACTTGTACAAAGCTCATTGAGACACTTATAAGCACTCATGTTGCATGAAACTTCGTTTAGAGTCTTAGAAACCGCGTTGTTAGATGTTTCATAATTTCGTCAAACTAGTACAAAGCTCATTGAGACACTTATAAGCACTCATGTTGCATGAAACTTGGTTTAGAGTCCTAGAAACCGCGTTGTTAGATGTTTCATAAGTTCGTCAAACTAGTACAAAGCTCATTGAGACACTTATAAGCACTCATGTTGCATGAAACTTGGTTTAGATTCCTAGAAACCGCGTTGTTAGATGTTTCATAAGTTCGTCAAACTAGTACAAAGCTCATTGAGACACTTATAAGCACTCATGTTGAATGAAACTTGGTTTAGAGTCCTAGAAACGCGTTGTTAGATGATTCATAAGTTCGTAAAACTAGTACAAATCTCATTGAGACACTTATATGCACTCATCTTGCCTGAAACTTGGTTTAGAGTCCTAGAAATGCGTTGTTAGATATTTCATAAGTTCGTCAAGCTAGTACAAAGCTCATTGAGACACTTATAAGCACTCATGTTGCATGAAACTTGGTTTAGAGTCCTAGAAATGCATTGTTAGATGTTTCTTAAGTTCGTCAAACTTGTACAAAGATCATTGAGACGCTTATAAGCACTCATGTTGCATGAAACTTTGTTTAGAGTCCTAGAAACCGCGTTGTTAGATGTTTCATAAGTTCGTCAAACCAGTACAATGCTCATTGAGAAACTTATAAGCACTCATGTTCCATGAAACTTGGTTTAGAGTCTTAGAAACCACGTTGTTAGATGTTTCATAAGTTCGTCAAACCAGTACAATGCTCATTGAGACACCTATAAGCACTCATGTTGCATGAAACTTCGTTTAGAGTCCTAGAAACCGCGTTGTTAGATGTTTCATAAGTTCGTCAAACTAGTACAAAGCTCATTGAGACACATATAAGCACTCATGTTGCATGAAACTTGGTTTAGAGTCCTAGAAACGCGTTGTTAGATGTTTCATAAGTTCGTCAAACTTGTACAAAGCTCATTGAGACACTTATAAGCAGTCATGTTGTATAAAACTTGGTTTAGAGTCCTAGAACCCGCGTTGTTTCATATATTCGTCAAACTAGTCAAAAGCTCATTAAGACACTTATAAGCACTCATGTTGCATGAAACTTAGTTTAGGGTCCTAGAAACCGCGTTGTTAGATGTTTCATAAGTTCGTCAAACTAGTACAAAGCTCATTGAGAGACTTATAAGAACTCATGTTGAATGAAACTTGGTTTAGAGTCCTACAAACGCGCGTTGTTAGATGTTTCATAAGTTCGTCAAACTTGTACAAAGCTCATTGAGACACATATAAGCACTCATGTTGTATGAAACTTGGTTTAGAGTCCTAGAACCCGCGTTGTTAGATGTTTCATATATTCGTCAAACTAGTCAAAAGCTCATTGAGACACTTATAAGCACTCATGTTACATGAAACTTGGTTTAGAGTCCTAGAAACGGGTTGTTAGATGTTTCATAAGTTCGTCAAACTTGTACAAAGCTCATTGAGACACTTATAAGCACTCATGTTGCATGAAACTTCGTTTAGAGTCTTAGAAACCGCGTTGTTAGATGTTTCATAAGTTCGTCAAACTAGTACAAAGCTCATTGAGACACTTATAAGCACTCATGTTGCATGAAACTTGGTTTAGAGTCCTAGAAACGCGTTGTTAGATGTTTCATAAGTTCTTCAAACTAGTACAAAGCTCATTGAGACACTTATAAGCACTCATGTTGCATGAACCCTTGATTAGAGTCCTAGAAACGCGTTGTTAGATTTTTCATAAGTTCGTAAAACTTGTACAAAGCTCATTGAAACACATATAAGCACTCATGTCGTATGAAACTTGGTTTAGAGTCCTAGAACCCGCGTTGTTAGATGTTTCATATATTCGTCAAACTAGTCAAAAGCTCATTGAGACACTTATAAGCACTCATGTTACATGAAACTTGGTTTAGAGTCCTAGAAACGCGTTGTTAGATGTTTCATAAGTTCGTCAAACTTGTACAAAGCTCATTGAGACACATATAAGCACTCATGTTGCATGAAACTTCGTTTAGAGTCTTAGAAACCGCGTTGTTAGATGTCTCATAAGTTCGTCAAACTAGTACAAAGCTCATTGAGACACTTATAAGCACTCATGTTGCATGAAACTTGGTTTAGAGTCCTAGAAACGCGTTGTTAGATGTTTCATAAGTTCGTAAAACTAGTACAAAGCTCATTGAGACACTTATAAGCACTCATGTTGAATGAAACTTGGTTTAGAGTCCTAGAAACGCGTTGTTAGATGTTTCATAAGTTCGTAAAACTAGTACAAAGCTCATTGAGACACTTATAAGCACTCATGTTGAATGACACTTGGTTTAGAGTCCTAGAAATGCGTTGTTAGATGTTTCATAAGTTCTTCAAACTAGTACAAAGCTCATTGAGACACTTATAAGCACTCATGTTGCATGAACCCTTGTTTAGAGTCCTAGAAACGCGTTGTTAGATGTTTCATAAGTTCGTAAAACTTGTACAAAGCTCATTGAGACACTTATAAGCACTGATGTGGAATGAAACTTTGTTTAGAGTCCTAGAACCCGCGTTATTAGATGTTTCATATGTTCGTCAAACTAGTCAAAAGCTCATTGAGACACTTATAAGCACTCATGTTGCATGAAACTTAGTTTAGAGTCCTAGAAACCGCGTTGTTAGATGTTTCATAAGTTCGTCAAACTAGTACAAAGCTCATTGAGACACTTATAAGCACTCATGTTGCATGAAACTTGGTTTAGAGTCCAAGAAACGCGTTGTTAGATGTTTCATAAGTTCGTCAAACTTATACAATGCTCGTTGAGACAATTATAGGCACTCATGTTGCATGAAACTTGGTTTAGAGTACTAGAAACGCGTTGTTAGATGTTTCATAAGTTCGTAAAACAAGTACAAAGCTCATTGAGACACTTAAAAGCACTCATGTTGCATGAAACTTGGTTTAGAGTCCTAGAAACATGTTTTTCGATGTTTCATAAGTTCGTAAAACTTGTACAAAGCTCATTAAGACACTTCTAAGCACTCATGTTGCATGAAACTTGGTTTAGAGTCCTAGAAACGCGTTGTTCGATGTTTCATAAGTTCGTCAAACTAGTACAAAGCTCATTGAGACACTTATAAGCACTCATGTTGCATGAAACTTTGTTTAGAGTCCTAGAAACTGTGTTGTTAGATGTTTCATAAGTTCGTCAAACTAGTACAAAGCTCATTGAGACACTTATAAGCACTCATGTTGAATGAAACTTGGTTTAGAGTCCTAGAAACGCGTTGTTAGATGATTCATAAGTTCGTAAAACTAGTACAAATCTCATTGAGACACTTATAAGCACTCATGTTGCATGAAACTTGGTTTAGAGTCCTAGAAATGCGTTGTTAGATATTTCATAAGTTCGTCAAGTGATGCGTTAAACTCGGAAGCGAACGGAGTGAATGATAAAACGAAACAGGATAGAAGTGGCTAAGGAAGAAACGGGATAGTTCACCACGATTCGTAAAGCCGAAGCACCAGAATCGATAAAGAAACCCGCTGAGCTAACACCACACTTGCACCACAACAAGTGATAAAGACGCTCAAAGAACACCACCAATGGCTCTCCCAAAACCAAAGGATAAAGTAATATGATCTAAACAGATCCAAGGGGTCACAAAGACTCTCCAAATTCTTATACTCAATAATCTGATTTATTCAATGGAAGAGAGCCTCCTTATATAGAGGAATTACATAGAAACTTGAAATAAATGCAACCAAAGGTATACAAGACCTTTGGGATCCCTAAAAGACTTTCAAACTTCTAAAATGAGTAATTAAAACACTTAGATAATTGTAGTCTTTAAATGTGACGAAAATGACTCTTTGACTCCATTCAGCCCCCTTAGTCTTCATTTAATCTTATGCAATTGATTGGACTTGGACCAGCATAGTGAGAAAAAGCCCACTTTCCTTTTCGCCTTTTGTTATAACCCTTATAACATCTGCTCCCTCTTCATTTATAACATTTATAACATTTGCTCCCGCATCATTCTCTCCGGGTTCAAAAGGATTTGACCTCAAATCCAGCAACTCTTCATCCTCAACATATGGAGAAAGATCCCCCACTTTGAAAGTAGCTGAAACTCCATATTCACCTGGAAGTTCAAGTTTGTAAGCATTCTCTCCATACTTCTCAAGTACCTTGAATGGACCATCTGATCTTGGCATGAGCTTTGACTTGCGCTTAGTTGGAAACCTCTCCTTTCTCAAGTGCAACCAAACCAGATCACCAGGTTGAAAAGACTTAACTCGTCGGTGCTTGTTGGCTTTGTTTTTGTACTTCTCATTGGCCTTCTCAATCTCAGCTCGAACATATTCGTGCAGCTTCTTCATTGTCTTAACTCTCTCGGCTGCTTCATAGTTTGCTTGAAAGCCGCAGGGTAAAGGAACTAGATCAATGGGAGAGAGAGGATTCACGCCATACACTACCTCAAAAGGTGACCGTTTTGTAGTGTAGCTCGTTGATCTATTGTAAGCAAACTCAGCTTGAGCCAACTTCAAATCCCATTCCTTCAAGTTCTTCTTGATTAAACCCCTCAAAAGCATAGTCAAAGTTCTGTTTGTTACCTCCGTTTGGCCATCGGTTTGTGGATGACAAGAAGTACTAAAGAGAAGCTTAGTACCAAGTAATCTCCACAAAGTCTTCCAAAAGTAGCTTAGAAACTTTGAATCACGATCAGAAACAATGGTCTTTGGAACTCCATGAAGACGCACAACCTCCTTAAAGTACAAATCGGCAACATTACTTGCATTATCCGTCTTGTGACAAGGTATAAAGTGTGCCATCTTGCTGAACCGATCAACAACCACCATGATTGAATCCTTTCCCCTCTGAGTTCTTGGCAATCCCACAATGAAATCCATGCTCACATCATCCCAAGGCTGCATAGGAACTGGTAAAGGAGTGTAAAGTCCCGGTTGGAAATGACTTTTCATCCTTTGACAAGTTGCACACCTCTCCACTATAGTATGAACATCCTTCGCCATCTTCGGCCAAAAGAAATGCTCTTGCAGCATGTCTAGCGTCTTATTGATTCCAAAATGACCAGCTAAGCCACCACCATGTGCCTCACGAATCAATAACTCCCTCATAGAACTCTTAGGAACACACAACTTGTTTCCTTTGAAAAGAAACCCATCTTGTAGAAGAAACCGATTTGAAACTCCTTTTTGCACTCATTGTAGACTTGTGTAAAGTCTAGATCTTCATCATAGAGTTCTTTCAACATCTCAAAACCCATAATCCGAGAATCAAGGATAGAGATCAAAGCATACCTCCTTGAGAGTGCATCTGCTACTACATTCACTTTTCCAGCTTTGTACTTAGACACAAATGAGAAAGATTGTAGAAACTCCACCCATTTAGCATGTCTTGAGTTGAGTTTGTGTTGATTGTTAATGAACTTCAACGCCTCATGATCAGAATGTAGAACAAATTGTCCTGGCCTCAAATAGTGTTCCCAATGATCAAGAGCTCTCACAATCGCATAAAACTCCTTATCATAGGTAGAGTAGTTCTTTCTAGCTCCCGTGAGCTTCGTCGAAATAAGCAATAGGCCGTTGTCCTTGAACAAGAACATCTCCTATTCCAACTCCACTAGCATCACATTCCACTTCAAACACTTGATTGAAATCAGGAAGTGCTAGAATAGGTGCTTCACAAAGCTTCTTTTTCACCACTTCAAACGCCTTTTGTGCAGCTATACTCCACTCAAACTTGTCTTTCTTTAAGCATTCGGTTATTGGAGCCATGTTAGTACTGAAACTTTGCACAAATCTTCTATAGAAAGAAGCAAGACCATGAAAGCTTCTTACATCCGATTGTGTAGTTGGGACTGGCCAACTTCTCATCGCTTCCACTTTGCTTTCATCCACTGAAATCCCATCTTCGGAAACCACATATCCAAGAAACACTACACTAGAAGTGAAGAATGTACACTTCTCGGGCTTAGCATAGAGTTGGTTTCTTCGTAGAACCTCAAAGACCTCCTTTAGGTGTTGTGAATGATCCTCTTCGTTCTTACTATAAACCAGGATGTCATCAAAGTATACCACCACAAACTTCCCAATAAAGTTGCGTAGTACCTGATTCATAAGCCTCATGAAGGTGCTAGGTGCATTAGATAGACCAAAGGGCATAACAAGCCATTCAAACAACCCATTCTTTGTCTTGAATGCTGTTTTCCACTCATCTCCTTCCTTCATTCTGATTTGATGATATCCACTTCTTAGATCAATCTTTGAAAACACCTTTGATCCCTTAAGCTCATCCAACATATCATCCAATCTTGGTATAGGATAACGATACTTAACGGTAATCTTGTTGATAGCTCGGCTGTCCACACACATCCTCATTGAGCCATCCTTCTTGGGAACAAGTAGAGCAGGCACAGAACATGGACTCATGCTCTCCCTTACATAGCCTCTTGTAATCAGCTCTTCAACTTGTCTTTGCAACTCTTTAGCTTCCTTCGGGTTACATCTATAAGCTGGTCGGTTTGGAAGAGGTGCACCAGGTAACAAATCAATTTGATGCTCAATACCCCTTAGAGGAGGCAAACCGGGTGGTAAATCTTCGGGAAACACATCAATGAACTCTTTTAATAGCTTCTGCATCATTGGATGTGTGCTTATAACTTTTATAACATCATTCTTCTCAACCACCAACAGCGCAAAAACTTCCTTGCCCTCTTCAAGTTTCCTCACAACCCGAGATTCTCCTAAGAAAAGACTTTCTCTACTCTTCTTTTCTTGTATTTTCTCTGTTTCATCACGTAGAGTAGGTACCAATGGAGCCAATGTGATTTGCTTCTTATCCTTGTGGAAAGAATAAGTATTCTTGTACCCATCATGCATAGCTCTCCTATCAAACTCCCAAGGCCTCCCAAGTAACAAGTGACAAGCATCCATTGGAATAACATCACAAAGCACCTTATCTTGGTAGTTCTTTCCAATAGAGAATGAAACCAGAACTTGCTTAGACACCTGAAGTTTACTTCCATCATTCAACCACTTCAGCTTGTATGGTTGCTTATGCATTGTAGTAGGCAAGTTTAGCTTCTCCACAAGTGTACTAGACGCCACATTAGTACAACTCCCACTATCAATGATCACGCTGCATACTTTTCCCAAAATCGTGCAACGAGTTTCAAAAATGTTCTCTCGTTGTGCTTCTTCTCTTATAGGAACAGAATGCAAAGCTCTTCTAATCACCAATAAGTCTCCATGATCAGGGTGTTCAATGACTTCATCACCATCATCTTGAACTTTCTGATCCACAGCATCCAAATCTAGAGACTCCTTCTTCAATTCTTCCTCAATCTCTTGGATTTCTTGTATTGTCATAATCCTTCGATTGGGACAATCAGCTTGAAAATGCCCAAAGCCTTGACACTTAAAGCACTTCTTCCTCGTAGCAAGATCAGTAGGTGTGGTAGTGACCTTTGAATCAACCTTCTTGGTGCTGCTGCTAGCTTCACTCTTAACCCCCACCTTTGGAGTAAAAGAAGAACCAGAGTTGAAAGGTCTAGTGTATGGCTTCTTTCCCCCTTTAACCTGCTTCTCCACCTTGATAGCAAGCTTCTTCACGTCATCAAGAGTCCAGAAAGATTGTAGCTGCACCTTAGATGCAATATCTTCATTCAATCCATGTACAAAACGTGCCATGGTCCTCTCTTGTGGCTCTTGAACATCACACCTTAGTTGTAGAAGATCAAACTCTCTTGTATACTCCTCAACGGTGCTCTTCTCTTGCTGCAAGTGTGTAAGCTTCAAGTACAAATCTTGCTTGTAATCATCGGGTAAGAATCTTCTCTTCATAAGTCGCTTCAGCTTCTCCCAAGACCTAATACGGGTCTTTCCTTCTCTAACACGCTGTGACTTAAGAGTATCCCACCAAAGGCTAGCATAACCCTTGAACCTCAAAGTTGCTACCTTAAACTTCTTCTCATCGTCATATGTGCTATATTCAAAGGCTCTATCCATGGATCTAAGCCAATCAAGGAAATCGTCTGGATTTAGATTACCTTGAAAATCTGGATATTCCACCTTAAGTTCTTTCTCATAATGACGTTGGTGATGTTGTGAACGGTTGTCCCTTCTTCTTCTCCCACGTTCCATGACAATATCTGGATCAAGATCAGAACCATGAGAAGAAAATTCACTTTCATCCGAAGATGAATGGTCTTGTGCAACCCTTTGTCTCCTTGGCTGCCCTTGAACGTTCATGTTATTGAAAGCTTGAACCATCTCTTGCACTTGCTCTCGTAGATCCGCCATTTCTCTGGTCATACGCTCAGCTTGTGCTTGCTCAAGAGTCAATCCTCTAGGAAAATCCATGATGACTTCACTCCAACAACCTGGATTAGCTCTGATACCACTTTGATGCGTTAAACTCGGAAGCGAACGGAGTGAATGATAAAACGAAACAGGATAGAAGTGGCTAAGGAAGAAACGGGATAGATCACCACGATTCGTAAAGCCGAAGCACCAGAATCGATAAAGAAACCCGCCGAGCTAACACCACACTTGCACCACAACAAGTGATAAAGACGCTCAAAGAACACCACCAATGGCTCTCCCAAAACCAAAGGATAAAGTAATATGATCTAAACAGATCCAAGGGGTCACAAAGACTCTCCAAATTCTTATACTCAATAATCGATTTATTCAATGGAAGAGAGCCTCCTTATATAGAGGAATTACATAGAAACTTGAAATAAATGCAACCAAAGGTATACAAGACCTTTGGGATCCCTAAAAGACTTTCAAACTTCTAAAATGAGTAATTAAAACACTTAGATAATTGTAGTCTTTAAATGTGACGAAAATGACTCTTTGACTCCATTCAGCCCCCTTAGTCTTCATTTAATCTTATGCAATTGATTGGACTTGGACCAGCATAGTGAGAAAAAGCCCACTTTCCTTTTCGCCTTTTGTTATAACCCTTATAACATCTGCTCCCTCTTCATTTATAACATTTATAACATTTGCTCCCGCATCATCAAGCTAGTACAAAGCTCATTGAGACACTTATAAGCACTCATGTTGCATGAAACTTGGTTTAGAGTCCTAGAACTGCATTGTTAGATGTTTCATAAGTTCGTCAAACTTGTACAAAGATCATTGAGACGCTTATAAGTACTCATGTTGCATGAAACTTGGTTTAGAGTCCTAGAAACCGCGTTGTTAGATGTTTCATAAGTTCGTCAAACCAGTACAATTCTCATTGAGACACTTATAAGCACTCATGTTGCATGAAACTTGGTTTAGAGTCTTAGAAACCGCGTTGTTAGATGTTTCATAAGTTCGTCAAACCAGTACAATGCTCATTGAGACACTTATAAGCACTCATGTTGCATGAAACTTCGTTTAGAGTCCTAGAAACCGCGTTGTTAGATGTTTCATAAGTTCGTCAAACTAGTACAAAGCTCACTAAGACACATATAAGCACTCATGTTGCATGAAACTTGGTTTAGAGTCCTCGAAACGCGTTGTTAGATGATTCATAAGTTCGTAAAACTAGTACAAATCTAATTGAGACACTTATAAGCACTCATGTTGCATGAAACTTGGTTTAGAGTCCTAGAAATGCGTTGTTAGATATTTCATAAGTTCGTCAAGCTAGTACAAAGCTCATTGAGACACTTATAAGCACTCATGTTGCATGAAACTTGGTTTAGAGTCCTAGAACTGCATTGTTAGATGTTTCATAAGTTCGTCAAACTTGTACAAAGCTCATTGAGACGCTTATAAGTACTCATGTTGCATGAAACTTGGTTTAGAGTCCTAGAAACCGCGTTGTTAGATGTTTCATAAGTTCGTCAAACCAGTACAATTCTCATTGAGACACTTATAAGCACTCATGTTGCATGAAACTTGGTTTAGAGTCTTAGAAACCGCGTTGTTAGATGTTTCAAAAGTTCGTCAAACCAGTACAATGCTCATTGAGACACTTATAAGCACTCATGTTGCATGAAACTTCGTTTAGAGTCCTAGAAACCGCGTTGTTAGATGTTTCATAAGTTCGTCAAACTAGTACAAAGCTCATTAAGACACATATAAGCACTCATGTTGCATGAAACTTGGTTTAGAGTCCTAGAAACGCGATGTTAGATGTTTCATAAGTTCGTCAAACTTGTACAAAGCTCATTGAGACACTTATAAGCAGTCATGTTGTATGAAACTTGGTTTAGAGTCCTAGAACCCGCGTTGTTAGATGTTTCATATATTCGTCAAACTAGTCAAAAGCTCATTAAGACACTTATAAGCACTCATGTTGCATGAAACTTAGTTTAGAGTCCTAGAAACCGCGTTGTTAGATGTTTCATAAGTTCGTCAAACTAGTACAAAGCTCATTGAGAGACTTATAAGCACTCATGTTGAATGAAACTTGGTTTAGAGTCCTAGAAACGCGTTGTTAGATGTTTCATAAGTTCGTCAAACTTGTACAAAGCTCATTGAGACACATATAAGCACTCATGTTGTATGAAACTTGGTTTAGAGTCCTAGAACCCGCGTTGTTAGATGTTTCATATATTCGTCAAACTAGTCAAAAGCTCATTGAGACACTTATAAGCACTCATGTTGCATGAAACTTAGTTTAGAGTCCTAGAAACCGTGTTGTTAGATGTTTCATAAGTTCGTCAAACTAGTACAAAGCTCATTGAGACACTTATAAGCACTCATGTTACATGAAACTTGGTTTAGAGTCCTAGAACCTGCGTTGTTAGATGTTTCATATGTTCGTCAAACTAGTCAAAAGCTCATTGAGACACTTATTGTTAAAGAGACCAAGGCATTGCCCGGACAAGGATTGTCCACCAAGGCATTGACCTAGCGTGAGACCGAAGTAGAAGTCGCACACTCTCTTGTTACCGTTACAAAGAGGACAAAAGATATCATGAAACCAAAGAAGAAGGATCTAGAAAGAGCCGTTAGGAATAGAGCCGTTGGAATGTGGAATGCACTCGCCGTCCGTACGAGCACGGGTCGTGTTAAGGGGCGTGGTATACACGCCGTCCGTACACTCACGGGTCAACATAGTGGCGCGTCTAACCATGCCATCAATGCGCGGCTGGAAACGAGATAGGGACGGATTAAGCATATTCGTTAGATGCTATTTTTGGTCTTTGGTTTATATATGTGATATCCCCTTATTGTATCAATTTAACACTTTTGAATAAAATGAAACGGAATCTCTTTACTCTCTCTATTCTCTCTCATTCTTATCCTTGATGTTCTTGTTAAGAACTCAAGAACCTCATTCTCTAAATCTCTTCTAAATCTCTCAAATTCTAACATGGTATCAGAGCTACAAAGCTCTTGAACCTACTTTTCTTCCGCGCAAACTCTCTCGATTACTCTCGGTCTCGACAACTCTCGATACTCTGTTACTTGTACACGTTCGACAACTCTCGATACTCTGTTCTTGTACACGTTCGACAACTCTCGATACTCTGTTACTCGACTACTCTCGACAAGATCTTTCCTCGACACCGAGCATCCTCGACTCTCGGTAACGATTTCTCGGCCCCTTCGGTTCAAATTTCTAGATCTCGATTTCTAGATCCGAAATCTCAAAAACCAAAACTCAACCATGGAAGACAAAGAATCCAAGAGGACACTTTGTCCGGTTACTCTCAAAGGCATCAACTACCTTCTATGGGCAAGAACCATGAAGATAGCCCTTTGTGGCCGCGGCTATTGGAACCATATCCTCACTCGGCAAGACGCCCCCATTGAGTTCAACAACGAACTCACAAACGACGATGAGAAGTGGTTCCAACTAGACCAAAAGGTACTTGGAATTATCCAAGGATCTCTTGAACCATCTATCTTGGAGGCGTATTCTTATTGTGAGAATGCCAAGGAACTATGGGATACCCTCCAAACCGTCTACGGCAACATATCCAACCTTAGCCGAGTCTATGAGGTCAAGAAAGCCATCAACGACCTCAACCAAGAAGACACCGAGTTCACCAAACACTTTGGGAAGTTTCGGTCACTATGGGCCGAATTGGAGATACTTCGTCCAAGCACCGTGGATCCGAAAGTCTTAAATGAACGAAGAGAGCAAGACAAAGTATTTGGCTTACTCCTCACTCTCAACGGTAGCTACAAAGATGTGACCAAGCACTCTTTACAAAGATGGCACCTTAGAACCTTGAAGAGACACCTAGTAACCTTGAAGAGGTATGTGCCAACAAAGGGCATTCAAACTCTTTGATGGCAAGAAGGAGCTAGTAACCGCCAACAAAGTGGCATTCAAACTCTCTTCCAAGACCTATGAAGAAAGGAGAGCCTTGACTTGTGAACATTGCAAGAAGAAGGGCCACATGAAGGAGAAGTGTTGGATATTGCATCCTAACCTCAAGCCGGCCAAGTTTAAGGAAGCCAAGGCCAATCTCTCTCATGATGACACGGCAAGCATGCCTAGCACAAGCGGATCAAACCGTGGCAAGGAAGAGGAGTCTTCGGCCATGGTCCCTTACATGGATGAGTACGTGAGGAAGTCCGACCTTGACGCCCTCATCAAAGCCCTTAAGGGCTCCGGTATTTCACCCTTCTACTCCCTTAGTGCTCAAAATATAGACAATAAACCTTTTAAGCCGATTATTATTGATTCGGGTGCTTCTCATCATATGATTAGTAACTTAGAATTGATTAGTAATGTTAAACCGGCTTTAGGTAATGTCATTATTGCAAATGGAAGTGAAATTCCTATAGAAGGATTAGGGAACCTCAAGTTGTTTGATAGAGATTCACAAGCGCTTTACATGCCTAGTTTTACTTCAAACCTTATATCCGTAAAACGCATTGCTTGTGATTTGAATTGCAATGTCATTTTTGGGCCTAATAATGTGGTTTTTCAGGATATTAAGAGTAAGGAGATCATTGGGAAAGGGGTCACAAGAGGCGATCTATATGTCCTTGAAGAAAACCCATCTAGTTCTTGTCTTTTTCATGCTTTTAATTCGGTTATAACCGAAACAAACAATGTTATTTGGCACTTTAGACTTGGTCATCCTCATTTGAATGCATTGAAAACTATTTTACCTAATGTTGTGTTTGATCATAAAACTTGTGAGGCGTGCATTTTAGGCAAGCATTGTAGAACCGTTTTCTCAAAATCAAAAATGTGTTACAAACCCTTTGAACTAGTTCACTCGGACGTTTGGTCCTCTCCTTGCAAATCTAGGGATAATCATAGCTATTTTGTCACATTCATAGATGAAAGCTCTAAATATACTTGGGTTACTCTTTTACAAACCAAAGATAGGGTATTAGAGGCTTTTAAAAACTTTCAAAACTATGTGACTAACCATTACAATGCTAAGATCAAAACCTTTAGGTCGGATAATGGGGGGGAGTACACAAGCCGAGCATTCAAAGAACACATAGCCAACCATGGGATTCTTCACCAAACCACATGCCCATATACACCGCAACAAAATGGTGTGGCCGAGAGGAAGAATAGGCATCTCATGGAGGTCACACGGTCAATGATGTTCCATATGAACATCCCAAAACGGTTTTGGTCGGATGGTGTTTTAACCGCATGTTATCTCATCAACCGAACCCCCACTCAAATCTTAAACAATCAATCTCCTTTTGAAGTGTTAAATAAGAGTAAGCCCTTTATTAACCATCTAAGAGTATTTGGTTGTGTTTGTTTTGTGTTTGTGCCTAGTGAACAAAGGAACAAGCTTGAAGCAAAAAGCATCAAGGCCATGTTCATAGGCTACTCAAACACACAAAAAGGATACAACTGCTATGTACCCGAGACAAGACGGGTATTAGTATCAAGAGATGTCAAGTATTGAGACTAATGGTTAACCCTAAAAGGGCATTAGGTCGAAATACCAAAGAGGCGTGTGCAACAAGGTAAAGAGACTACAATAGAAAGTCAAGAAGTCAAACAACTAAAGAGAAGTCTTGATAAGAGAAAGGAAGAGATTTGATAAGGAGGCGCCAAGGACAAAGAGTTGGCGCCAAGAGGTTTTGAACTTGGTCAAAGCTTAGGTTCAAAATATCCAAAAGGAGAGGAACCCAAGAGTGATAGTGACTTGTCCAAAAGGAGAGGAACCCAAGAGTGATAGTGACTTGTCACAAGCTAGGCGCTAAGTGCCAAAAAAAAGGGCACAAGAATCAAGTGGCGCCTTAAACCAAGAGAAACAAAGACCACCTCTCTCTCTCCTTATCTCTAAACGGCTAGATGCCCTACTCTATCTCTCTCTCTCTATAAAACTAGTGTAATCTCGCCATTGTAACACTAAGGAGCTTGAAAGCTCTCTTCTCCAATACTCATTACATTTATTCTCTCTCTTGTTCTTATTCTTTCTCTAGAACCGAAATCTCCCATTCTCTAATCTAAACACTAAAACTCTCAAAGACCAAGCTAACTACTTTGCTCTTAATCTCTTACTCTCCAAATCTACCAACAATACTCTCCAAAATCCAACATGGTATCAGAGCATAAGCTCCTCTACCTAAGCTAATCCGCAAGCTTATCTTTTGAGCTGGAGAGAACCTTGCTACTTTGCTCTTATGAGCGTAAGAGCTTGATGAATCCAAATCCCCTCTTCTTTCTTTTGTTGTTTAAATTCTGCAAGTAGTTATTGTTCATAGATGAAAGAGAACCAAGACAAGCTTTAAAAGGCGATGAATCTTGTAGAGAAAGAGAACCATTGTTCAAATCAACTCTTAGGAGTATAATGAACATGTTGAATCCTTTCCCATTCTCTAAAATCTGTGTTCTTTTATTTCTTGTATAGATCCATAGATCTTGGTAATACCTTTCTTAGAACACACCAAGCATAATTTGTTCATGGAAAGATTGGATCTTAAGATCTAGCTACATGTTTAAAAACATGTTTGTGAAAGTGTGTTTCTTTGAAAAAGATCTATGGACAGCCAAATGTCAAAGGATGAGAACCATGGGTTTCCTCACTCTTATGAGTTCAAAGGAACCATGATGAATCCAAGATCTTAATGACTTTGGTTTTTAGACTATGAACAAGTATTCAAGAACAAAACTTGAAACTTGGGAGTCAAAAGGTTAGAGAACCTTGTTTGCTAAACTTTTGAGAGTTGAAAGCAACTTGTTGAATCCGAAACCCTTCTTTAGGCAAGGACCAAGATATCAAAGCTTAAAGCTTGAATCTTGAGAGCTAAAAGAGTAGGTGAACCTTGTTGTTGTTCTTATAAGGCAAAACAACTTGTTGAATCCAAAACTCTTTCTTTTGTTTGTGCTTTAACAAAGATCTTTGGAAAGAGAACCATGATCCGCTTAACTCCTAGTGAGTAAAGGACATGTTGAATCCAATTTCCTTGGTAAGTACAAGACAACCAAAACATATTCATTGTTAGTATAAATCAATAGGATTTAACTACATGATAGTTTTGGTTGTATTGTCCTTTAAGATCATTGTCTAAACCGAGACTAATGGATGAGAACCATGGCTTTAAAACTCCTATGAGTTCAAGAAACCTTGATGAATCCAATACCACAAAGTTTCGGTTTAAAAGCATGTTTTTGAGCATATATGATGTTTTCAAAAGTTTTTAAAGAACATATGCTCATTTGGTCCGAATTTAAATCTCCAAGATGATGAAGATGAGTAGTGGCGGTTGTGTTAGTGGAAACACAAGAGGGAG
Organism: Cochlearia excelsa; assembly: GCA_963556525.1. Lineage (NCBI taxonomy): Eukaryota > Viridiplantae > Streptophyta > Magnoliopsida > Brassicales > Brassicaceae > Cochlearia > Cochlearia excelsa. The sequence continues at coordinate 26,294,460 of OY748327.1, read as the reverse complement.
ATAAAGAGATTAGTAGTTAATCTTGAGTCCTAAAGATCTTTAGATCATTAAGGAATCGGTTGTAAACTCTATACTCTTTATCCTCTTCATACCCCACTATAATATCCAAGTCTTGTCTCTTGCTAAAGTCTTAAATCACTAGTCTTTGTTTAGTGAAGTGATTTGAGACTTGGAAAGATCTAGGATCCTTGGTTTGCATATGTCTTAAGACTTATTGCATTCAAACCTTGGTGAAATCCAAAAGATCTCCGTTTTAACAAAGGGTAAGGAACCAAGATTCGCTTGTGATTAAGCTTATAAGGTCTTATGGGATCCAAACTCTCTTAGAGGAAAGAGAACCAAGTTTCATTAAGTGTTTAAAACACGTTTGAGCTTGATGAATCCATTAGATCCTCGGGTAACATAAGTCTAAAAAGAGATCCATGATTATCTAAAAGGTGGCACTTTTGAAAGTCATGGTAAATCCATTTTAGACTTATGGGGAAATGATTCATTACACTAACATCTATATAAGGTGAAGATGGAATGATGATCTATGTTTGTTGTCATAAACCGCCTATGTGCATTTAAGTTTATGATACAAGATGAGTAACTAAGCTATGAAAGCTATCAAGTTACAATGAATCTTGTTTGTGTGTTTAAAGATCATGGTCCGCCATTGTGCACTAAAGACCATGGTCCCTTTCAAAGTCTTTATGGCAAGGAGCCATAAGCTAAAGACTCTTGTTGCTAACTTGAATCTATGTGTAGGTAAAGAAGCAAACAAGAGAATTTCTCATAAAGAGAAGTCATGAATCCGATCTTAGACTAACCATTGAGGTGCTCTAAAAGGATACATGACTTCTCCCAATGACCATCTTCCCAAAGGAATATCAAAAAAAGGGCTAATTCTAAACTCTTACTCTCTTTAAACCATATTATTAAGATACTAGGCTTAAGTAGTCTTTATGCTTCATGTTATATGCCATAGATTGCATGTTTAAAAGCCTTTACAAATCTATAGGAACTAGAAATTGAACTTGCTAAGATACTTATACTCTCGGATTTAATCAAAAGGCTTAGGAAACTTCGTTATCTAATGTCTTAAATCCTTCCTTGTATCATGCTTGTGAATATGATAATACTTAATAGATTGTAAAGTGTTTAAAGTTTCTATCTTATGCCGGTTAACCATGATACTTAATCCATTTTGTGTTTGATATAATGTAGGATCATTATGTTCAAACCTTAAGAAAGATTTCATGAGACAACCCCTAAGCATAAAGAAGAAACACAAAAATGCCAAAGAGAAAAGAAGTAAGAAGAAATGATCTAATGCCAAAGATGATGTCCTAAAGAGAAGATGAGAAACCTCTTTCTCAAAGAAGCTTGTGAAGAAAAAAAGCCGAGAAAGGAGGAGAGTTCATTTACTTCCATGATTAATCAAGATGGGGGAGAAGAAGTGTTAGATCACACATCTCATCATGATCAAATGGAAGCCAATCACTATCATCATTATGGCCAAAAGCATCTAGCAAAACCATCAAGTTACATCTCGGCCAAGTATCCACAAGACAAAGCCGAGTCAACCCATTAATCTTCGGTCAAGTCCTTAACAAGACAAAGACCATCATCAACCGGTCAAGTCCGTGGCAAGACAAAGACCATCATCAACCGGTCAAGTCCTTAACAAGACAAAGACCATCATCAACCGGTCAAGTCCCTAACAAGACAAAGACCATCATCAACCCGGTCAAGTCCTTGGCAAAGACAAAGACCATCTCTTTGACCAAAGTCCCTAGCAAAGGCAAGGTCACCAATCATTGTTCAAGATCATCATTCACCTGGCCAAGCCTCCACAAAGAAGCAAAGCCAATCCATTCAACCATCATCAATCCTTGGTCAATCCTCTTCAAGAGAAAGACCAATTCATCTAATCATCAAAACCGAGTCCTTGAAGAAAGGAACTCAAGATCATGTGGCTTGGTCAAGGCTCTAGCAATGACAAGACCGAATCACTCCATCAACACTAGGCTCGGCCAAGTACCTAGCAAAGACAAAGCCGAGCCATCCATGTTCTAGAAAGAGACCGATTAAGCAATATGACCAAATCGTCTCTACTCACTCTCGGCCAAAGCAACTCTCAAGTGCAAGGCCTATTCTTGTTACTCGGCTTATGCATATACCCAAGAGCTAAGCCAAAGACGTCAACAAACCTTGTTCCAATTGCACAAAGGAGGAAGCAAAGACTTCAAGAAGAAGCCAAAGCTCAAAACCTAGATGCAACTACAAGGAAAAGCCATACCACTACGAACTAAAGGCTGTCCCCTAAAACTTTACTCTTTAAGTATACTAATTAGAATCATAAGGCTAGAATCATATCATATAATTGTGCTTAGCTTATGATCAAATCACTTGTTAAAAGGAAGTGCTTAAATCTAGGATCAATATGAACTTAGATTAAGCTTATCCTTATATATCCGAAATGTCTTTACTAAGTCTTATTCACTTGGATCTTTTAAGGTTCAAAGGAGAAAGGGATCAAAGGCAAAGAAGGAAGATCAAAGAAGAAGTCAAGAGAAGGAAAGGGAGTCAACACGTTCGGACAAAAGTCTCACACTCAATTTTGTGAAGAACAAAACCGTGAAGACTCAAATCAAGAATCAAAGAACTCAACACCAAGACAAGAGGAAGTGTTGAGTATCCAAAGAAACCGCAAAGAAGAACACGGCAAAGGCAAGATCAAGACCGGTTCTATCTTTGGGGGGAGCTTCGGCCAAGTCAAGAAGACGTATGGCCTAGATGATCAAGACCCCTTATTGAACTAACTTACACTCTTTTTCCTTCGGTGAGGTTTTTCCCATGTGGTTTACTCACCAAGGTTTTAATGAGGTTTGTTGGTCAATGTCCAATCTTAGCGTTTCACAATGCTAAGCTTGAGGGGGAGTATTGAGACTAATGGTTAACCCTAAAAGGGCATTAGGTCGAAATACCAAAGAGGCGTGTGCAACAAGGTAAAGAGACTACAATAGAAAGTCAAGAAGTCAAACAACTAAAGAGAAGTCTTGATAAGAGAAAGGAAGAGATTTGATAAGGAGGCGCCAAGGACAAAGAGTTGGCGCCAAGAGGTTTTGAACTTGGTCAAAGCTTAGGTTCAAAATATCCAAAAGGAGAGGAACCCAAGAGTGATAGTGACTTGTCCAAAAGGAGAGGAACCCAAGAGTGATAGTGACTTGTCACAAGCTAGGCGCTAAGTGCCAAAAAAAAGGGCACAAGAATCAAGTGGCGCCTTAAACCAAGAGAAACAAAGACCACCTCTCTCTCTCCTTATCTCTAAACGGCTAGATGCCCTACTCTATCTCTCTCTCTCTATAAAACTAGTGTAATCTCGCCATTGTAACACTAAGGAGCTTGAAAGCTCTCTTCTCCAATACTCATTACATTTATTCTCTCTCTTGTTCTTATTCTTTCTCTAGAACCGAAATCTCCCATTCTCTAATCTAAACACTAAAACTCTCAAAGACCAAGCTAACTACTTTGCTCTTAATCTCTTACTCTCCAAATCTACCAACAATACTCTCCAAAATCCAACATCAAGTTCCTTGAAGGCAAAAGCTTCTATGAAGACACCAATTGGGATAGTGTGAAGGACTTACCCGAGAAGGTCATAAATAGAGCTACAAGTCTAAGGAACCTAATGAAGAACCTTGGCATGAGTTTTGAAGAAGAACCAAGCCAAGATACACCAAACCAACAACCCACCCCTCTTGATCATGAGGGGGGAGAACAATGAGCAAGTCAACTCCGAACCTCAAGAACCTAATGAGTCCGGGGAGAACCAAATGCTCAACAACAAAATCCATCTCAAGAAAACCACGGACAAGCTCAAGAAGATCATGATCAAGAAGTGGGTCAAGAAGCTAGTGAACCATCGGTGCCCGGTTCTAAGAAGAAGTACTAGAGTGAAGAAGGATCCATCCAATTGGGTAAACACAAGGGTATACTTCAATAGCAAGGCGGTGTCTCATCCAACTCAAGCCGTATGCTCTCTTGCAAGTCTTCCTAAGGAACACCAAGCATACATCACTTCCATGGATCAACATGTAATACCAAGAACTTATGAAGAAGCAATGAAAGAAGAAGTATGGGTCAATGCGGTAAAAGCCGAGAACAAAGCAATGGAGGACAATGAGACGTTTTATGAGACTGATCTCCCTCAAGGCAAAAGAACCGTGAGCTCAAGATACATCTTCACTATCAAGTATCATAGCAATGGCGAGATAGAAAGACACAAAGCTCGGCTAGTGGCAAGAGGGTTTACACAAACGTATGGAGAAGACTACTTGGACACTTTTGCTCCGGTTGCAAAGCTCCACACCGTAAGAGTTATTCTATCATTGGCCACCAACCTCTCATGGGACTTATACCAAATGGATGTCAAGAATGCATTCCTTCAAGGAGAGCTTGAAGAAGAAGTATACATGACACCACCACCGGGTCTAGAAGAAACCATCACTCCGGGAAAGGTGTTGAGACTAAGGAAGGCCATCTATGGACTCAAGCAATCACCAAGAGCCTGGTACCATAAGCTCAGCTCAACCTTGATGGCAAAGGGATTCAAAAGATCTCATGTGGAACACACTCTATTCACCCCGGACAAACGGAGAAGGTATAGTAGTGGTACTTGTCTATGTTGATGATATCATCATCTCCGGAAACAACAAGGAAGGTATCCATGACACTAAACTCTATTTAAAGTCTAAATTTGATATCAAAGATTTAGGAAAACTCAAGTACTTCCTTGGGATTGAAGTGTGTAGATCCGAAGAGGGTCTATTCCTTTCCCAAAGGAAGTATACCCATGATCTTTTGAGTGTTGTCAATATGACAGGAGTTAAGAAGGCTAAGACACCACTAGAAGAAGGATACAAGGTTGTCCAAGAGGGAAGTGGGGAAGACGAGCCATATACGGATCCTAAACTCTATAGGAAAATGGTGGGCAAGCTCATCTATTTGACAATCACAAGACCGGACATTTGCTTTGCCGTGAACCAAGTAGCACAACAAATGCAAAAGCCAAAGATACACCATTGGAAGATGCTAGAGAGAATACTAAGCTATGTCAAGGAGACATCCAATTTGGGTATTTGGATGGGCTGCAACAAGAACACCGAGGTGATTGGGTATTGTGATGCGGATTATGCCGGAAATGTGGAAGATAGGAGATCCACTACGGGGTATTGCACATTCATTGGTGGGAACCTTGTCACATGGAAGACGAAGAAGCAAAAGATAGTCTCTTGCTCAACCGCCGAAGCCGAGTATAGAGCTATGAGAAAGCTAACACAAGAACTCATGTGGCTCAAGAACTTGCTAGGAGATTTGGGAGTCAAGATAGAAGGGCCAATGACTATGCATTGTGACAACCAAGCGGCTATCCACATAGCATCTAACTCGGTATTCCATGAGAGGACAAAGCACATCGAAGTGGATTGTCACAAGGTTAGAGAACAAATGGTAAAGGGCACAATCCTACCATGCTTCACCAAAAGTCAAGATCAACTTGCGGACGTCTTCACCAAATCCGCAAGCTTGAAGGTTTGTGAGTCCATTCTACCTAGACTTGGACTCATCCGGGCTACCAAAGCCTAAGTCTCCAACCGCATAAGCTTGTACTCTTTTCCCTTAGGTGAGTTTTATCCCAAGAGGTTTTCTCACCAAGGTTTTTAACGAGGCAAGGTTATGCGGGTTCCAAGCTTAGCCATTACGCGAGGCTAAGCTTGCGGGGAGTGTTAAAGAGACCAAGGCATTGCCCGGACAAGGATTGTCCACCAAGGCATTGACCTAGCGTGAGACCGAAGTAGAAGTCGCACACTCTCTTGTTACCGTTACAAAGAGGACAAAAGATATCATGAAACCAAAGAAGAAGGATCTAGAAAGAGCCGTTAGGAATAGAGCCGTTGGAATGTGGAATGCACTCGCCGTCCGTACGAGCACGGGTCGTGTTAAGGGGCGTGGTATACACGCCGTCCGTACACTCACGGGTCAACATAGTGGCGCGTCTAACCATGCCATCAATGCGCGGCTGGAAACGAGATAGGGACGGATTAAGCATATTCGTTAGATGCTATTTTTGGTCTTTGGTTTATATATGTGATATCCCCTTATTGTATCAATTTAACACTTTTGAATAAAATGAAACGGAATCTCTTTACTCTCTCTATTCTCTCTCATTCTTATCCTTGATGTTCTTGTTAAGAACTCAAGAACCTCATTCTCTAAATCTCTTCTAAATCTCTCAAATTCTAACACTTATAAGCACTCATGTTGCATGAAACTTAGTTTAGAGTCCTAGAAACCGCGTTGTTAGATGTTTCATAAGTTCGTCAAACTAGTACAAAGCTCATTGAGACACTTATAAGCACTCATGTTTCATGAAACTTGGTTTAGAGTCCTAGAAACGCGTTGTTAGATGTTTCATAAGTTCGTCAAACTTATACAAAGCTCGTTGAGACAATTATAAGCACTCATGTTGCATGAAACTTGGTTTAGAGTACTAGAAACGCGTTGTTACATGTTTCATAAGTTCGTAAAACAAGTACAAAGCTCATTGAGACACTTAAAAGCACTCATGTTGCATGAAACTTGGTTTAGAGTCCTAGAAACGCGTTTTTCGATGTTTCATAAGTTCGTAAAACTTGTACAAAGCTCATTGAGACACTTCTAAGCACTCATGTTGCATGAAACTTGGTTTAGAGTCCTAGAAACGCGTTGTTCGATGTTTCATAAGTTCGTCAAACTAGTACAAAGCTCATTGAGACACTTATAAGCACTCATGTTGCATGAAACTTTGTTTAGAGTCTTAGAAACTGCGTTGTTAGATGTTTCATAAGTTCGTCAAACTAGTACAAATCTCATTGAGACACTTATAAGCACTCATGTTGAATGAAACATGGTTTAAAGTCCTAGAAACGCGTTGTTAGATGATTCATAAGTTCGTAAAACTAGTACAAATCTCATTGAGACACTTATAAGCACTCATGTTGCATGAAACTTGGTTTAGAGTCCTAGAAATGCGTTGTTAGATATTTCATAAGTTCGTCAAGCTAGTACAAAGCTCATTGAGACACTTATAAGCACTCATGTTGCATGAAACTTGGTTTAGAGTCCTAGAAATGCATTGTTAGATGTTTCATAAGTTCGTCAAACTTGTACAAAGCTCATTGAGACGCTTATAAGCACTCATGTTGCATGAAACTTGGTTTAGAGTCCTAGAAACCGCGTTGTTAGATGTTTCATAAGTTCGTCAAACCAGTACAATGCTCATTGAGACACTTATAAGCACTCATGTTGCATGAAACTTGGTTTAGAGTCTTAGAAACCGCGTTGTTAGATGTTTCATAAGTTCGTCAAACCAGTACAATGCTCATTGAGACACTTATAAGCACTCATGTTGCATGAAACTTGGTTTAGAGTCCTAGAAACGCGTTGTTAGATGTTTCATAAGTTCGTCAAACTTGTACAAAGCTCATTGAGACACATATAAGCACTCATGTTGTATGAAACTTGGTTTAGAGTCCTAGAACCCGCGTTGTTAGATGTTTCATATATTCGTCAAACTAGTCAAAAGCTCATTGAGACACTTATAAGCACTCATGTTGCATGAAACTTAGTTTAGAGTCCTAGAAACCGCGTTGTTAGATGTTTCATAAGTTCGTCAAACTAGTACAAAGCTCATTGAGACACTTATAAGCACTCATGTTACATGAAACTTGGTTTAGAGTCCTAGAAACGCGTTGTCGATGTTTCATAAGTTCGTCAAACTTGTACAAAGTTCATTGAGACACTTATAAGCACTCATGTTAAATGAAACTTCGTTTAGAGTCTTAGAAACCGCGTTGTTAGATGTTTCATAAGTTCGTCAAACCAGTACAATGCTCATTGAGACACTTATAAGCACTCATGTTGCATGAAACTTGGTTTAGAGTCTTAGAAACCGCGTTGTTAGATATTTCATAAGTTCGTCAAACCAGTACAATGCTCATTGAGACACTTATAAGCACTCATGTTGCATGAAACTTGGTTTAGAGTCCTAGAAACGCGTTGTTAGATGTTTCATAAGTTCGTCAAACTTGTACAAAGCTCATTGAGACACATATAAGCACTCATGTTGTATGACACTTGGTTTAGAGTCCTAGAACCCGCGTTGTTAGATGTTTCATATATTCGTCAAACTAGTCAAAAGCTCATTGAGACACTTATAAGCACTCATGTTGCATGAAACTTAGTTTAGAGTCCTAGAAACCGCGTTGTTAGATGTTTCATAAGTTCGTCAAACTAGTACAAAGCTCATTGAGACACTTATAAGCACTCATGTTACATGAAACTTGGTTTAGAGTCCTAGAAACGCGTTGTCGATGTTTCATAAGTTCGTCAAACTTGTACAAAGTTCATTGAGACACTTATAAGCACTCATGTTGCATGAAACTTCGTTTAGAGTCTTAGAAACCGCGTTGTTAGATGTTTCATAAGTTCGTCAAACTAGTACAAAGCTCATTGAGACACTTATAAGCACTCATGTTGCATGAAACTTGGTTTAGAGTCCTAGAAACGCGTTGTTAGATGTTTCATAAGTTCGTAAAACTAGTACAAAGCTCATTGAGACACTTATAAGCACTCATGTTGAATGAAACTTGGTTTAGAGTCCTAGAAACGCGTTGTTAGATGTTTCATAAGTTCGTAAAACTAGTACAAAGCTCATTGAGACACTTATAAGCACTCATGTTGAATGAAACTTGGTTTAGAGTCCTAGAAATGCGTTGTTAGATGTTTCATAAGTTCTTCAAACTAGTACAAAGCTCATTGAGACACTTATAAGCATTCATGTTGCATGAACCCTTGTTTAGAGTCCTAGAAACGCGTTGTTAGATGTTTCATAAGTTTGTAAAACTTGTACAAAGCTCATTGAGACACTTATAAACACCGATGTGGAATGAAACTTGGTTTAGAGTCCTAGAACCCGCGTTGTTAGATGTTTCATATGTTCGTCAAACTAGTCAAAAGCTCATTGAGACACTTATAAGCACTCATGTTGCATGAAACTTAGTTTAGAGTCCTAGAAACCGCGTTGTTAGATGTTTCATAAGTTCGTCAAACTAGTACAAAGCTCATTGAGACACTTATAAGCACTCATGTTGCATAAAACTTGGTTTAGAGTCCTAGAAACGCGTTGTTAGATGTTTCATAAGTTCGTCAAACTTATACAAAGCTCGTTGAGACAATTATAAGCACTCATGTTGCATGAAACTTGGTTTAGAGTACTAGAAACGCGTTGTTAGATGTTTCATAAGTTCGTAAAACAAGTACAAAGCTCATTGAGACACTTAAAAGCACTCATGTTGCATGAAACTTGGTTTAGAGTCCTAGAAACGCGTTTTTCGATGTTTCATAAGTTCGTAAAACTTGTACAACGCTCATTGAGACACTTCTAAGCACTCATGTGGCATGAAACTTGGTTTAGAGTCCTAGAAACGCGTTGTTCGATGTTTCATAAGTTCGTCAAACTAGTACAAAGCTCATTGAGACACTTATAAGCACTCATGTTGCATGAAACTTTGTTTAGAGTCCTAGAAACTGCGTTGTTAGATGTTTCATAAGTTCGTCAAACTAGTACAAATCTCATTGAGACACTTATAAGCACTCATGTTGAATGAAACTTGGTTTAAAGTCCTAGAAACGCGTTGTTAGATGATTCATAAGTTCGTAAAACTAGTACAAATCTCATTGAGACACTTATAAGCACTCATGTTGCATGAAACTTGGTTTAGAGTCCTAGAAATGCGTTGTTAGATATTTCATAAGTTCGTCAAGCTAGTACAAAGCTCATTGAGACACTTATAAACACTCATGTTGCATGAAACTTGGTTTAGAGTCCTAGAAATGCATTGTTAGATGTTTCATAAGTTCGTTAAACTTGTACAAAGCTCATTGAGACGCTTATAAGAACTCATGTTGCATGAAACTTGGTTTAGAGTCCTAGAAACCGCGTTGTTAGATGTTTCATAAGTTCGTCAAACCAGTACAATGCTCATTGAGACACTTATAAGCACTCATGTTGCATGAAACTTGGTTTAGAGTCTTAGAAACCGCGTTGTTAGATGTTTCATAAGTTCGTCAAACCAGTACAAAGCTCATTGAGAGACTTATAAGCACTCATGTTGAATGAAACTTGGCTTAGAGTCCTAGAAACGCGTTGTTAGATGTTTCATAAGTTCGTCAAACTTGTACAAAGCTCATTGAGACACTTATAAGCACTCATGTTGTATTAAACTTGGTTTTGAGTCCTAGAACCCGCGTTGTTAGATGTTTCATATATTCCTCAAACTAGTCAAAAGCACATTAAGACACTTATAAGCACTCATGTTGCATGAAACTTAGTTTAGAGTCCTAGAAACCGCGTTGTTAGATGTTTCATAAGTTCGTCAAACTAGTACAAAGCTCATTGAGACACTTATAAGCACTCATGTTACATGAAACTTGGTTTAGAGTCCTAGAAACGCGTTGTTAGATGTTTCATAAGTTCGTCAAACTTGTACAAAGCTAATTGAGACACTTATAAGCACTCATGTTGCATGAAACTTCGTTTAGAGTCTTAGAAACCGCGTTGTTAGATGTTTCATAAGTTCGTAAAACTAGTACAAAGCTCATTGAGACACTTATAAGCACTCATGTTGAATGAAACTTGGTTTAGAGTCCTAGAAATGCGTTGTTAGATGTTTCATAAGTTCTTCAAACTAGTACAAAGCTCATTGAGACACTTATAAGCACTCATGTTGCATGAACCCTTGTTTAGAGTCCTAGAAACGCGTTGTTCGATGTTTCATAAGTTCGTAAAACTTGTACAAAGCTCATTGAGACACTTATAAGCACTGATGTGGAATGAAACTTGGTTTAGAGTCCTAGAAACGAGTTGTTCGATGTTTCATATGTTCGTCAAACTAGTCAAAAGCTCATCGAGACATTTATAAGCACTCATGTTGCATGAAACTTAGTTTAAAGTCCTAGAAACGCGTTGTTAGATGTTTCATAAGTTCATCAAACTAGTATAAAGCTCATTGAGACACTTATAAGCACTCATGTTGCATGAAACTTGGTTTAAAGTCCTAGAAACGCGTTGTTAGATGTTTCATAAGTTTGTCAAACTTGTACAAAGCTCATTGAGACACTTATAAGCAGTCATGTTGTATGAAACTTGGTTTAGAGTCCTAGAACCCGCGTTGTTAGATGTTTCATATATTCGTCAAACTAGTCAAAAGCTCATTAAGACACTTATAAGCACTCATGTTGCATGATACTTAGTTTAGAGTCCTAGAAACCGCGTTGTTAGATGTTTCATAAGTTCGTCAAACTAGTACAAAGCTCATTGAGAGACTTATAAGCACTCATGTTGAATGAAACTTGGTTAGAGTCCTAGAAACGCGTTGTTAGATGTTTCATAAGTTCGTCAAACTTGTACAAAGCTCATTGAGACACTTATAAGCAGTCATGTTGTATGAAACTTGGTTTAGAGTCCTAGAACCCGCGTTGTTAGATGTTTCATATATTCGTCAAACTAGTCAAAATCTCATTAAGACACTTATAAGCACTCATGTTGCATGAAACTTAGTTTAGAGTCCTAGAAACCGCGTTGTTAGATGTTTCATAAGTTCGTCAAACTAGTACAAAGCTCATTGAGAGACTTATAAGCACTCATGTTGAATGAAACTTGGTTTAGAGTCCTAGAAACGCGTTGTTAGATGTTTCATAAGTTCGTCAAACTTGTACAAAGCTCATTGAGACACTTATAAGCACTCATGTTGTATGAAACTTGGTTTAGAGTCCTAGAACCCGCGTTGTTAGATGTTTCATATATTCGTCAAACTAGTCAAAAGCTCATTAAGACACTTATAAGCACTCATGTTGCATGAAACTTAGTTTAGAGTCCTAGAAACCGCGTTATTAGATGTTTCATAAGTTCGTCAAACTAGTACAAAGCTCATTGAGAGACTTATAAGCACTCATGTTGAATGAAACTTGGTTTAGAGTCCTAGAAACGCGTTGTTAGATGTTTCATAAGTTCGTCAAACTTGTACAAAGCTCATTGAGACACATATAAGCACTCATGTTGTATGAAACTTGGTTAAGAGTCCTAGAACCCGCGTTGTTAGATGTTTCATATATTCGTCAAACTAGTCAAAAGCTCATTGAGACACTTATAAGCACTCATGTTGCATGAAACTTAGTTTAGAGTCCTAGAAACCGCGTTGTTAGATGTTTCATAAGTTCGTCAAACTAGTACAAAGCTCATTGAGACACTTATAAGCACTCATGTTACATGAAACTTGGTTTAGAGTCCTAGAAACGCGTTGTCAAATGTTTCATAAGTTCGTCAAACTTGTACAAAGCTCATTGAGACACTTATAAGCACTTATGTTGCATGAAACTTCGTTTAGAGTCTTAGAAACCGCGTTGTTAGATGTTTCATAAGTTCGTCAAACTAGTACAAAGCTCATTGAGACACTTATAAGCACTCATGTTGCATGAAACTTGGTTGAGAGTCCTAGAAACGCGTTGTTAGATGTTTCATAAGTTCGTAAAACTAGTACAAAGCTCATTGAGACACTTATAAGCACTCATGTTGAATGAAACTTGGTTTAGAGTCCTAGAAACGCGTTGTTAGATGTTTCATAAGTTCGTAAAACTAGTACAAAGCTCATTGAGACACTTATAAGCACTCATGTTGAATGAAACTTGGTTTAGAGTCCTAGAAATGCGTTGTTAGATGTTTCATAAGTTCTTCAAACTAGTACAAAGATCATTGAGACACTTATAAGCATTCATGTTGCATGAACCCTTGTTTAGAGTCCTAGAAACGCGTTGTTAGATGTTTCATAAGTTTGTAAAACTTGTACAAAGCTCATTGAGACACTTATAAGCACTGATGTGGAATGAAACTTGGTTTAGAGTCCTAGAACCCGCGTTGTTAGATGTTTCATATGTTCGTCAAACTAGTCAAAAGCTCATTGAGACACTTATAAGCACTCATGTTGCATGAAACTTAGTTTAGAGTCCTAGAAACCGCGTTGTTAGATGTTTCATAAGTTCGTCAAACTAGTACAAAGCTCATTGAGACACTTATAAGCACTCATGTTGCATAAAACTTGGTTTAGAGTCCTAGAAACGCGTTGTTAGATGTTTCATAAGTTCGTCAAACTTATACAAAGCTCGTTGAGACAATTATAAGCACTCATGTTGCATGAAACTTGGTTTAGAGTACTAGAAACGCGTTGTTAGATGTTTCATAAGTTCGTAAAACAAGTACAAAGCTCATTGAGACACTTAAAAGCACTCATGTTGCATGAAACTTGGTTTAGAGTCCTAGAAACGCGTTTTTCGATGTTACATAAGTTCGTAAAACTTGTACAAAGCTCATTGAGACACTTCTAAGCACTCATGTTGCATGAAACTTGGTTTAGAGTCCTAGAAACGCGTTGTTCGATGTTTCATAAGTTCGTCAAACTAGTACAAAGCTCATTGAGACACATATAAGCACTCATGTTGCATGAAACTTTGTTTAGAGTCCTAGAAACTGCGTTGTTAGATGTTTCATAAGTTCGTCAAACTAGTACAAATCTCATTGAGACACTTATAAGCACTCATGTTGAATGAAACTTGGTTTAAAGTCCTAGAAACGCGTTGTTAGATGATTCATAAGTTCGTAAAACTAGTACAAATCTCATTGAGACACTTATAAGCACTCATGTTGCATGAAACTTGGTTTAGAGTCCTAGAAATGCGTTGTTAGATATTTCATAAGTTCGTCAAGCTAGTACAAAGCTCATTGAGACACTTATAAGCACTCATGTTGCATGAAACTTGGTTTAGAGTCCTAGAAATGCATTGTTAGATGTTTCATAAGTTCGTCAAACTTGTACAAAGCTCATTGAGACGCTTATAAGCACTCATGTTGCATGAAACTTGGTTTAGAGTCCTAGAAACCGCGTTGTTAGATGTTTCATAAGTTCGTCAAACCAGTACAATGCTCATTGAGACACTTATAAGCATTCATGTTGCATGAAACTTGGTTTAGAGTCTTAGAAACCGCGTTGTTAGATGTTTCATAAGTTCGTCAAACCAGTACAAAGCTCATTGAGAGACTTATAAGCACTCATGTTGAATGAAACTTGGCTTAGAGTCCTAGAAACGCGTTGTTAGATGTTTCATAAGTTCGTCAAACTTGTAAAAAGCTCATTGAGACACTTATAAGCACTCACGTTGTATGAAACTTGGTTTTGAGTCCTAGAACCCGCGTTGTTAGATGTTTCATATATTCCTCAAACTAGTCAAAAGCTCATTAAGACACTTATAAGCACTCATGTTGCATGAAACTTAGTTTAGAGTCCTAGAAACCGCGTTGTTAGATGTTTCATAAGTTCGTCAAACTAGTACAAAGCTCATTGAGAGACTTATAAGCACTCATGTTGAATGAAACTTGGTTTAGAGTCCTAGAAACGCGTTGGAAGATGTTTCATAAGTTCGTAAAACTTGTACAAAGCTCATTGAGACACATATAAGCACTCATGTTGTATGAAACTTGGTTTAGAGTCCTAGAACCCGCGTTGTTCGATGTTTCATATATTCGTCAAACTAGTCAAAAGCTCATTGAGACACTTATAAGCACTCATGTTGCATGAAACTTAGTTTAGAGTCCTAGAAACCGCGTTGTTAGAGATGTTTCATAAGTTCGTCAAACTAGTACAAAGCTCATTGAGACACTTATAAGCACTCATGTTACATGAAACTTGGTTTAGAGTCCTAGAAACGCGTTGTTAGATGTTTCATAAGTTCGTCAAACTTGTACAAAGTTAATTGAGACACTTATAAGCACTCATGTTGCATGAAACTTCGTTTAGAGTCTTAGAAACCGCGTTGTTAGATGTTTCATAAGTTCGTAAAACTAGTACAAAGCTCATTGAGACACTTATAAGCACTCATGTTGAATGAAACTTGGTTTAGAGTCCTAGAAATGCGTTGTTAGATGTTTCATAAGTTCTTCAAACTAGTACAAAGCTCATTGAGACACTTATAAGCACTCATGTTGCATGAAACCTTGTTTAGAGTCCTAGAAACGCGTTGTTAGATGTTTCATTTTTTTTTTTTTTTTTTTTTTTTTTTTTGTCACTCAATATTTATTAGATGTTTCATAAGTTCGTAAAACTTGTACAAAGCTCATTGAGACACTTATAAGCACTGATGTGGAATGAAACTTGGTTTAGAGTCATAGAACCCGCGTTGTTAGATGTTTCATATGTTCGTCAAACTAGTCAAAAGCTCATTGAGACACTTATAAGCACTCATGTTGCATGAAACTTAGTTTAGAGTCCTAGAAACCGCGTTGTTAGATGTTTCATAAGTTCGTCAAACTAGTACAAAGCTCATTGAGACACTTATAAGCACTCATGTTGCATAAAACTTGGTTTAGAGTCCTAGAAACGCGTTGTTAGATGTTTCATAAGTTCGTCAAACTTATACAAAGCTCGTTGAGACAATTATAAGCACTCATGTTGCATGAAACTTGGTTTAGAGTACTAGAAACGCGTTGTTAGATGTTTCATAAGTTCGTAAAACAAGTACAAAGCTCATTGAGACACTTAAAAGCACTCATGTTGCATGAAACTTGGTTTAGAGTCCTAGAAACGCGTTTTTTTTTCGATGTTTCATAAGTTCGTAAAACTTGTACAAAGCTCATTGAGACACTTCTAAGCACTCATGTTGCATGAAACTTGGTTTAGAGTCCTAGAAACGCGTTGTTCGATGTTTCATAAGTTCGTCAAACTAGTACAAAGCTCATTGAGACACTTATAAGCACTCATGTTGCATGAAACTTTGTTTAGAGTCCTAGAAATTGCGTTGTTAGATGTTTCATAAGTTCGTCAAACTAGTACAAATCTCATTGAGACACTTATAAGCACTCATGTTGAATGAAACTTGGTTTAAAGTCCTAGAAACGCGTTGTTAGATGATTCATAAGTTCGTAAAACTAGTACAAATCTCATTGAGACACTTATAAGCACTCATGTTGCATGAAACTTGGTTTAGAGTCCTAGAAATGCGTTGTTAGATATTTCATAAGTTCGTCAATTTAGTACAAAGCTCATTGAGACACTTATAAGCACTCAAGTTGCATGAAACTTGGTTTAGAGTCCTAGAAATGCATTGTTAGATGTTTCATAAGTTCGTCAAACTTGTACAAAGCTCATTGAGACGCTTATAAGCACTCATGTTGCATGAAACTTGGTTTAGAGTCCTAGAAACCGCGTTGTTAGATGTTTCATAAGTTCGTCAAACCAGTACAATGCTCATTGAGACACTTATAAGCATTCATGTTGCATGAAACTTGGTTTAGAGTCTTAGAAACCGCGTTGTTAGATGTTTCATAAGTTCGTCAAACCAGTACAAAGCTCATTGAGAGACTTATAAGCACTCATGTTGAATGAAACTTGGCTTAGAGTCCTAGAAACGCGTTGTTAGATGTTTCATAAGTTCGTCAAACTTGTAAAAAGCTCATTGAGACACTTATAAGCACTCACGTTGTATGAAACTTGGTTTTGAGTCCTAGAACCCGCGTTGTTAGATGTTTCATATATTCCTCAAACTAGTCAAAAAGCTCATTAAGACACTTATAAGCACTCATGTTGCATGAAACTTAGTTTAGAGTCCTAGAAACCGCGTTGTTAGATGTTTCATAAGTTCGTCAAACTAATACAAAGCTCATTGAGAGACTTATAAGCACTCATGTTGAATGAAACTTGGTTTAGAGTCCTAGAAACGCGTTGGTAGATGTTTCATAAGTTCGTAAAACTTGTACAAAGCTCATTGAGACACATATAAGCACTCATGTTGTATGAAACTTGGTTTAGAGTCCTAGAACCCGCGTTGTTCGATGTTTCATATATTCGTCAAACTAGTCAAAAGCTCATTGAGACACTTATAAGCACTCATGTTGCATGAAACTTAGTTTAGAGTCCTAGAAACCGCGTTGTTAGATGTTTCATAAGTTCGTCAAACTAGTACAAAGCTCATTGAGACACTTATAAGCACTCATGTTACATGAAACTTGGTTTAGAGTCCTAGAAACGCGTTGTCGGATGTTTCATAAGTTCGTCAAACTTGTACAAAGTTCATTGAGACACTTATAAGCACTCATGTTAAATGAAACTTCGTTTAGAGTCTTAGAAACCGCGTTGTTAGATGTTTCATAAGTTCGTCAAACCAGTACAATGCTCATTGAGACACTTATAAGCACTCATGTTGCATGAAACTTGGTTTAGAGTCTTAGAAACCGCGTTGTTAGATATTTCATAAGTTCGTCAAACCAGTACAATGCTCATTGAGACACTTATAAGCACTCATGTTGCATGAAACTTGGTTTAGAGTCCTAGAAACGCGTTGTTAGATGTTTCATAAGTTCGTCAAACTTGTACAAAGCTCATTGAGACACATATAAGCACTCATGTTGTATGAAACTTGGTTTAGAGTCCTAGAACCCGCGTTGTTAGATGTTACATATATTCGTCAAACTAGTCAAAAGCTCATTGAGACACTTATAAGCACTCATGTTGCATGAAACTTAGTTTAGAGTCCTAGAAACCGCGTTGTTAGATGTTTCATAAGTTCGTCAAACTAGTACAAAGCTCATTGAGACACTTATAAGCACTCATGTTACATGAAACTTGGTTTAGAGTCCTAGAAACGCGTTGTCAGATGTTTCATAAGTTCGTCAAACTTGTACAAAGTTCATTGAGACACTTATAAGCACTCATGTTGCATGAAACTTCGTTTAGAGTCTTAGAAACCGCGTTGTTAGATGTTTCATAAGTTCGTCAAACCAGTACAAAGCTCATTGAGACACTTAATAAGCACTCATGTTGCATGAAACTTGGTTTAGAGTCCTAGAAACGCGTTGTTAGATGTTTCATAAGTTCGTCAAACTTGTACAAAGCTCATTGAGACACTTATAAGCACTCATGTTGCATGAAACTTCGTTTAGAGTCTTAGAAACCGCGTTGTTAGATGTTTCATAATTTCGTCAAACTAGTACAAAGCTCATTGAGACACTTATAAGCACTCATGTTGCATGAAACTTGGTTTAGAGTCCTAGAAACCGCGTTGTTAGATGTTTCATAAGTTCGTCAAACTAGTACAAAGCTCATTGAGACACTTATAAGCACTCATGTTGCATGAAACTTGGTTTAGATTCCTAGAAACCGCGTTGTTAGATGTTTCATAAGTTCGTCAAACTAGTACAAAGCTCATTGAGACACTTATAAGCACTCATGTTGAATGAAACTTGGTTTAGAGTCCTAGAAACGCGTTGTTAGATGATTCATAAGTTCGTAAAACTAGTACAAATCTCATTGAGACACTTATATGCACTCATGTTGCCTGAAACTTGGTTTAGAGTCCTAGAAATGCGTTGTTAGATATTTCATAAGTTCGTCAAGCTAGTACAAAGCTCATTGAGACACTTATAAGCACTCATGTTGCATGAAACTTGGTTTAGAGTCCTAGAAATGCATTGTTAGATGTTTCATAAGTTCGTCAAACTTGTACAAAGATCATTGAGACGCTTATAAGCACTCATGTTGCATGAAACTTTGTTTAGAGTCCTAGAAACCGCGTTGTTAGATGTTTCATAAGTTCGTCAAACCAGTACAATGCTCATTGAGAAACTTATAAGCACTCATGTTCCATGAAACTTGGTTTAGAGTCTTAGAAACCACGTTGTTAGATGTTTCATAAGTTCGTCAAACCGGTACAATGCTCATTGAGACACCTATAAGCACTCATGTTGCATGAAACTTCGTTTAGAGTCCTAGAAACCGCGTTGTTAGATGTTTCATAAGTTCGTCAAACTAGTACAAAGCTCATTGAGACACATATAAGCACTCATGTTGCATGAAACTTGGTTTAGAGTCCTAGAAACGCGTTGTTAGATGTTTCATAAGTTCGTCAAACTTGTACAAAGCTCATTGAGACACTTATAAGCAGTCATGTTGTATAAAACTTGGTTTAGAGTCCTAGAACCCGCGTTGTTTCATATATTCGTCAAACTAGTCAAAAGCTCATTAAGACACTTATAAGCACTCATGTTGCATGAAACTTAGTTTAGGGTCCTAGAAACCGCGTTGTTAGATGTTTCATAAGTTCGTCAAACTAGTACAAAGCTCATTGAGAGACTTATAAGCACTCATGTTGAATGAAACTTGGTTTAGAGTCCTACAAACGCGTTGTTAGATGTTTCATAAGTTCGTCAAACTTGTACAAAGCTCATTGAGACACATATAAGCACTCATGTTGTATGAAACTTGGTTTAGAGTCCTAGAACCCGCGTTGTTAGATGTTTCATATATTCGTCAAACTAGTCAAAAGCTCATTGAGACACTTATAAGCACTCATGTTACATGAAACTTGGTTTAGAGTCCTAGAAACGGGTTGTTAGATGTTTCATAAGTTCGTCAAACTTGTACAAAGCTCATTGAGACACTTATAAGCACTCATGTTGCATGAAACTTCGTTTAGAGTCTTAGAAACCGCGTTGTTAGATGTTTCATAAGTTCGTCAAACTAGTACAAAGCTCATTGAGACACTTATAAGCACTCATGTTGCATGAAACTTGGTTTAGAGTCCTAGATATTAAAGAGACTAAGGCACCTATCCGGATTCATAGTCCACTAAGGTAAGTGCCCACACTTGTGGACCGAGCAAAGGCCCAAGTACCTCTCAACATTGTTACCGTTACAAGAGAAGAGCAAGGAAGGATCTAGAAGACTCAAGTCCACCAAGTAGCCGTTGCAAAAGAGCCGTTGGCAAAAGTCACATGTGTGACTTAAGGCGCGTGTAGCCTACTCGGCCGTACAAGTCACGGACCGAGTTAAGGAGGCGCGGCTAGCCACACCGATAGTGACGTTTCTAGCATATTCTCTTTATGCCATTTAGGGCGACTTGTTTTTCTTTGTTATATATACTCTCTCTCTTGTAAACTTCAAGGTTAATACACTTAATGAAAATCTTATCTTTATGAAATCTCTTTATACTCTCGCTAATGTTCTTGATGTTCTTCATTGAACACAAGAACACACACTCCAAATCTACTCTCTCTAAACACATAAAAACTAACATGGTATCAGAGCAACCTTGCTCCTGAACCTATTTCGCTTCCGCACAAATCTCTTGGCTACTCGCGGCCACAAATCTCTCTCGGTTACAACTTTCTCGACATCGACAACTCTCGACATCGACAACTCTCGGCATCGACATTTCTCTCGACATCGACAACTCTCGGCATCGACATTTCTCGACATCGACAACTCTCAGCACCGACCATTCTCGACATCGATACCGAGCACTCTCGATAACCATTCTCGGTAACGGTTCTTCGATTTTCAAACCAAGAAATTTCAAAACAAGAAATTTCAAAACAATGGAAGACAAAGAACAAAAGAAGAATCTCTGCCCGGTTACTCTTAAAGGCATAAACTATCTTCTATGGGCTAGAACCATGAAGATAGCCCTTTGTGGCCGAGGTTATTGGAATCACATTCTCACACGGCAAGAAGCTCCTATCGAGTTTAACAATGAGCTGACCAACGATGATGAAAAGTGGTTTCAACTAGACCAAAAGGTCCTGGGGAATCATCCAAGGATCCCTTGAACCCTCCATCCTAGAAGCCTATTCATATTGTGAAAGCGCTAAGGAATTGTGGGATACTCTTCAAACCGTCTACGGCAACGTCTCCAATCTAAGCCGGGTATATGAAGTCAAGAAGGCCATCAATGACCTTAATCAAGAAGACACCGAGTTCACCAAACATTTTGGGAGGTTTAGATCACTATGGGCCGAGCTAGAGATGCTCCGACCAAGCACCGTGGAACCTAGAGTCTTAAACGAACGAAGAGAGCAAGACAAAGTCTTTGGCTTGCTTCTCACCCTCAACGGTAGCTACAAGGACATCATCAAGCATCTTTCTACGCTCGGACATGTTACCAAATCTTGAAGAAGTGTGCTCTCAATTACAAAGGGAACAAGGGGTCCATAGACCTCTTTGATAGCAAGAAGGAGTTGGTCTCGGCCAACAGGGGTAGAGTTCAAACCATCTTCAAAGACCTATGAAGAAAGGAGGTCCTTGCTCTGTGACCACTGCAAGAAGAAGGGACATACCAAGGACAAGTGTTGGAGCCTTCACCCTCATCTCAAGCCGGCCAAATTCAAGGATGCCAAGGCACACTTCTCCAACGATGATACCATGGGCAGTCCGAGTACAAGTGGGTCAAAACCGGGAGCAACAAAGAAGAAGAAAAAGCTCGGCCATTGTTCCTTTCAAGGATGACTTTGTGAGGAGATCCGATCTCGATGCTCTTCTCAAGGCCTTAAAAGGCTCCGGTATTGGTAAAACTCCTTTTACTCCCTTAGTGCTAACATCCTTGGTAAAGATCTTAGTAAACCTATTGTCATTGATTCCGGTGCTTCTCATCACATGATTAGTAACCTAGACTTGATTAGTGACATAGAACCGGCTCTAGGGGAATGTAATCATTGCAAATGGGGAGTAAAATACCTATAGAAGGATTAGGGAACCTTAAGCTATTTGATAGAGAATCTAAGGCCCTTTATATGCCTAGTTTCACATCTAATCTTCTATCCGTTAAACAAATAGCTTGTGACTTAAATTGCAATGTTATCTTCGGTCCTAATGATGTGATTTTTCAGGATATTGAGAGTAAAAGGATTGTGGGAAAGGGGGATCACAAGAGGCGATCTCTATGTCCTAGAGAAAAACTCCTTTTAAAAATTCTAATGCTTTATTTTGTCATGCTTTTAAAACGGTTTTATCCGAAGTTAACAATGTAATTTGGCATTTTAGACTCGGTCACCCTCATCTTAATGCTTTAAAAACCATTTTGCCTAATGTTAAGTTTAATCATGAAACTTGTGAAGCTTGCATTTTAGGTAAACATTGTCGAACCGTTTTTCAAAAATCAAACATGACTTATAAACCTTTTGAACTTGTGCATTCGGATGTGTGGTCATCACCTTGTAAATCTAGGGATAATCACTCTTACTTTGTCACATTCATAGATGAAAGTTCAAAATACACATGGGTGACCCTTTTACAAACAAAAGATAGGGTGTTAGAAGCTTTTCAAAACTTTCAAAACTATGTGACTAACCACTATAATGTCAAGATTAAGACTTTTAGGTCCGACAATGGTGGAGAATACACAAGTAGAGCATTCAAAAGAGCACATAGCCAAGCATGGGATCCTCCATCAAACCACATGCCCATACACACCACAACAAAATGGTGTAGCCGAAAGGAAGAACCGGCACCTAATGGAAGTGACACGGTCCATGATGTTCCACATGAACATACCAAAGAGGTTTTTGGTCCGATGGAGTTCTCACGGCATGCTACCTTATCAACCGCACACCAACACAAGTCTTGAAGAATGAATCTCCATTCAAGGTATTGAATAAAACTAATCCTTTTATCAATCATCTAAGAGTGTTCGGTTGTGTGTGCTTTTGTGTTTGTACCTAGTGAGCAAAGGAACAAGCTTGAAGCTAAAAGCATCAAGGCAATGTTCATTGGCTACTCAAACACACAAAAGGGGTACAAGTGTTATGTACCGGAGACAAGAAGGGTACTAGTATCAAGGGGAGGTCAAGTTTCTAGAGGGACAAAGCTACTACAAGGAGAACAATTGGGATAGTGTAAAGGACTTACCCGAAGTTGTTACGGATAGAGCCACAAGTCTTAGGAACTTGATGAGAAATCTTGGTATGGATAGCTATGAAGAAACAAGAAGTGAGGAACCAACTCAAGAAACCCACCTTGATCATGAGGGGGAGAACAATGAGCAAGCCGGTACTCAAGAACCAACTACGTCCGGGGGGGAGAGTCAAATGAGTCAAATGGTCAAGAAGAACCACAAGCCTCAACCGAGACTAATACTCAACAACAAAATGATCAAGAAGTCCATGACCAAGGTGTGTCCCAAGAAGAAGAGCCGCTGGTTCTAAGAAGGAGCACTAGAGTCAAGAGGCATCCATCTAATTGGGTCAACACAAGGGTGTACTTTAACAACAAAGCCGAGGCGCATCCCACTCAAGCCGTGTGTTCTCTGGCAAGCTTTCCAAAGGAACATAAAGCCTTTACCACCTCCATGGATCAACAAGTTATTCCAAGGACTTATGAAGAGGCAATGAAGGAGGACGTTTGGGTTAAAGCGAGTGGAAGCCGAGAACAAGGCCATGGAAGACAATGAAACTTTCTATGAAACCAACCTACCAAAAGGGAAGAAAGCCGTGAGCTCAAGGTATGTCTTCACCATCAAATATCTAAGTAATGGAGAGATAGAAAGACACAAGGCAAGATTGGTAGCAAGAGGCTTTACTCAAACCTATGGAGAGGACTACCTAGACACATTTGCCCCGGTTGCAAAACTCCATACGGTTCGGGTAATCTTATCACTTGCTACTAACCTATCATGGGATCTCTTTCAAATGGATGTGAAGAATGCCTTTCTACAAGGAGAGCTTGAAGAGGAAGTCTACATGACTCCACCACCCGGCTTAGAAATTACACCCGGAAAAGTCCTACGGCTAAGGAAAGCCATCTACGGTCTCAAGCAATCACCAAGAGCTTGGTACCACAAGCTTAGCTCAACATTGATGGCAAAAGGATTCAAGAGATCACAAGCCGAGCATACTCTCTTTACCCTACAAAACCAAGAAGGTATAGTAGTAGTACTAGTGTATGTAGACGACATCATCATCTCCGGAAACAACAAGGAAGGTATTCAAGAAACCAAATCTTTCCTTAAGTCTAAATTTGATATTAAGGACTTAGGTACTCTTAAGTACTTCCTTGGGATTGAAGTGTGTAGATCTAGAGAAGGTCTATTTCTTTCCCAAAGGAAGTACACCCATGATCTTTTAAGTGTTGTCAATATGATAGGTACAAAGGTGGCTAAAACTCCTCTTGAAGACGGCTACAAGACCATTCAAGAAGGTAGTGAGGAAGATCAACCATACCAAGACCCAATGCTCTATAGACGGCTAGTTGGTAAACTCATTTACTTGACAATCACTAGGCCGGACTTATGCTTTGCCGTGAACCAAGTCTCCCAATACATGCAAAAGCCGAAGCAACACCATTGGAACATGATCATGAGGATCTTGGGCTATCTCAAAGGAACCTCAAGTTTGGGTATTTGGATGGGTTGCAACAAGAACACGGAGGTTATTGGGTATTGTGACGCGGACTATGCCGGGGATCTAGATAGTAGACGGTCAACCACCGGCTATTGCACTTTCATTGGTGGCAACCTTGTCACATGGAAGACCAAGAAGCAAAAGATAGTATCTTGCTCAACCGCCGAAGCCGAGTATAGAGCCATGAGGAAATTGACTCAAGAACTCATGTGGCTAAAGAACTTGCTAGGAGATTTGGGACTCAAGATTGAAGCACCAATGACCATGCATTGTGATAATCAAGCGGCTATCCACATAGCAACAAACTCGGTCTTCCATGAGAGGACTAAACACATAGAGGTGGATTGTCACAAGGTTAGAGAACAAATGGTCAAGGGCACTATTCTACCTTGCTACACGAAGAGTCAAGATCAACTCGCGGACATCTTCACCAAGTCCGCAAGCTTGAAGGTTTGTGAGTCCATTCTACCAAGACTTGGGACTCATCCGGGGCTCTCAATGCCTAAGTCCCTAAACCGTATGATCATGCACTCTTTTCCCTTAGGTAAGTTTTATCCCAAGTGGTTTTCTTACCAAGGTTTTAACGAGGCAAGGTCATACGGGTTCCAAGCTTAACCGTTTCACTAGGTTGAGCTTGAGGGGGAGTATTAAAGAGACTAAGGCACCTATCCGGATTCATAGTCCACTAAGGTAAGTGCCCACACTTGTGGACCGAGCAAAGGCCCAAGTACCTCTCAACATTGTTACCGTTACAAGAGAAGAGCAAGGAAGGATCTAGAAGACTCAAGTCCACCAAGTAGCCGTTGCAAAAAGAGCCGTTGGCAAAAGTCACATGTGTGACTTAAGGCGCGTGTAGCCTACTCGGCCGTACAAGTCACGGACCGAGTTAAGGAGGCGCGGCTAGCCACACCGATAGTGACGTTTCTAGCATATTCTCTTTATGCCATTTAGGGCGACTTGTTTTTCTTTGTTATATATACTCTCTCTCTTGTAAACTTCAAGGTTAATACACTTAATGAAAATCTTATCTTTATGAAATCTCTTTATACTCTCGCTAATGTTCTTGATGTTCTTCATTGAACACAAGAACACACACTCCAAATCTACTCTCTAAACACATAAAAACTAACACTAGAAACGCGTTGTTAGATGTTTCATAAGTTCTTCAAACTAGTACAAAGCTCATTGAGACACTTATAAGCACTCATGTTGCATGAACCCTTGATTAGAGTCCTAGAAACGCGTTGTTAGATTTTTCATAAGTTCGTAAAACTTGTACAAAGCTCATTGAAACACATATAAGCACTCATGTCGTATGAAACTTGGTTTAGAGTCCTAGAACCCGCGTTGTTAGATGTTTCATATAGTTCGTCAAACTAGTACAAAAGCTCATTGAGACACTTATAAGCACTCATGTTACATGAAACTTGGTTTAGAGTCCTAGAAACGCGTTGTTAGATGTTTCATAAGTTCGTCAAACTTGTACAAAGCTCATTGAGACACATATAAGCACTCATGTTGCATGAAACTTCGTTTAGAGTCTTAGAAACCGCGTTGTTAGATGTCTCATAAGTTCGTCAAACTAGTACAAAGCTCATTGAGACACTTATAAGCACTCATGTTGCATGAAACTTGGTTTAGAGTCCTAGAAACGCGTTGTTAGATGTTTCATAAGTTCGTAAAACTAGTACAAAGCTCATTGAGACACTTATAAGCACTCATGTTGAATGAAACTTGGTTTTTAGAGTCCTAGAAACGCGTTGTTAGATGTTTCATAAGTTCGTAAAACTAGTACAAAGCTCATTGAGACACTTATAAGCACTCATGTTGAATGACACTTGGTTTAGAGTCCTAGAAATGCGTTGTTAGATGTTTCATAAGTTCTTCAAACTAGTACAAAGCTCATTGAGACACTTATAAGCACTCATGTTGCATGAACCTTTGTTTAGAGTCCTAGAAACGCGTTGTTAGATGTTTCATAAGTTCGTAAAACTTGTACAAAGCTCATTGAGACACTTATAAGCACTGATGTGGAATGAAAATTTGTTTAGAGTCCTAGAACCCGCGTTATTAGATGTTTCATATGTTCGTCAAACTAGTACAAAAGCTCATTGAGACACTTATAAGCACTCATGTTGCATGAAACTTAGTTTAGAGTCCTAGAAACCGCGTTGTTAGATGTTTCATAAGTTCGTCAAACTAGTACAAAGCTCATTGAGACACTTATAAGCACTCATGTTGCATGAAACTTGGTTTAGAGTCCAAGAAACGCGTTGTTAGATGTTTCATAAGTTCGTCAAACTTATACAATGCTCGTTGAGACAATTATAAGCACTCATGTTGCATGAAACTTGGTTTAGAGTACTAGAAACGCGTTGTTAGATGTTTCATAAGTTCGTAAAACAAGTACAAAGCTCATTGAGACACTTAAAAGCACTCATGTTGCATGAAACTTGGTTTAGAGTCCTAGAAACATGTTTTTCGATGTTTCATAAGTTCGTAAAACTTGTACAAAGCTCATTAAGACACTTCTAAGCACTCATGTTGCATGAAACTTGGTTTAGAGTCCTAGAAACGCGTTGTTCGATGTTTCATAAGTTCGTCAAACTAGTACAAAGCTCATTGAGACACTTATAAGCACTCATGTTGCATGAAACTTTGTTTAGAGTCCTAGAAACTGTGTTGTTAGATGTTTCATAAGTTCGTCAAACTAGTACAAAGCTCATTGAGACACTTATAAGCACTCATGTTGAATGAAACTTGGTTTAGAGTCCTAGAAACGCGTTGTTAGATGATTCATAAGTTCGTAAAACTAGTACAAATCTCATTGAGACACTTATAAGCACTCATGTTGCATGAAACTTGGTTTAGAGTCCTAGAAATGCGTTGTTAGATATTTCATAAGTTCGTCAAGCTAGTACAAAGCTCATTGAGACACTTATAAGCACTCATGTTGCATGAAACTTGGTTTAGAGTCCTAGAACTGCATTGTTAGATGTTTCATAAGTTCGTCAAACTTGTACAAAGATCATTGAGACGCTTATAAGTACTCATGTTGCATGAAACTTGGTTTAGAGTCCTAGAAACCGCGTTGTTAGATGTTTCATAAGTTCGTCAAACCAGTACAATTCTCATTGAGACACTTATAAGCACTCATGTTGCATGAAACTTCGTTTAGAGTCCTAGAAACCGCGTTGTTAGATGTTTCATAAGTTCGTCAAACTAGTACAATGCTCATTGAGACACTTATAAGCACTCATGTTGCATGAAACTTCGTTTAGAGTCCTAGAAACCGCGTTGTTAGATGTTTCATAAGTTCGTCAAACTAGTACAAAGCTCACTAAGACACATATAAGCACTCATGTTGCATGAAACTTGGTTTAGAGTCCTCGAAACGCGTTGTTAGATGATTCATAAGTTTGTAAAACTAGTACAAATCTAATTGAGACACTTATAAGCACTCATGTTGCATGAAACTTGGTTTAGAGTCCTAGAAATGCGTTGTTAGATATTTCATAAGTTCGTCAAGCTAGTACAAAGCTCATTGAGACACTTATAAGCACTCATGTTGCATGAAACTTGGTTTAGAGTCCTAGAAACCTGCATTGTTAGATGTTTCATAAGTTCGTCAAACTTGTACAAAGCTCATTGAGACGCTTATAAGTACTCATGTTGCATGAAACTTGGTTTAGAGTCCTAGAAACCGCGTTGTTAGATGTTTCATAAGTTCGTCAAACCAGTACAATTCTCATTGAGACACTTATAAGCACTCATGTTGCATGAAACTTGGTTTAGAGTCTTAGAAACCGCGTTGTTAGATGTTTCATAAGTTCGTCAAACCAGTACAAAGCTCATTGAGACACTTATAAGCACTCATGTTGCATGAAACTTCGTTTAGAGTCCTAGAAACCGCGTTGTTAGATGTTTCATAAGTTCGTCAAACTAGTACAAAGCTCATTAAGACACATATAAGCACTCATGTTGCATGAAACTTGGTTTAGAGTCCTAGAAACGCGATGTTAGATGTTTCATAAGTTCGTCAAACTAGTACAAAAGCTCATTGAGACACTTATAAGCACTCATGTTGTATGAAACTTGGTTTAGAGTCCTAGAACCCGCGTTGTTAGATGTTTCATATAGTTCGTCAAACTAGTACAAAAGCTCATTGAGACACTTATAAGCACTCATGTTGCATGAAACTTGGTTTAGAGTCCTAGAAACCGCGTTGTTAGATGTTTCATAAGTTCGTCAAACTAGTACAAAGCTCATTGAGACACTTATAAGCACTCATGTTGAATGAAACTTGGTTTAGAGTCCTAGAAACCGCGTTGTTAGATGTTTCATATAGTTCGTCAAACTAGTACAAAAGCTCATTGAGACACTTATAAGCACTCATGTTGCATGAAACTGGTTTAGAGTCCTAGAACCCGCGTTGTTAGATGTTTCATATAGTTCGTCAAACTAGTCAAAGCTCATTGAGACACTTATAAGCACTCATGTTGCATGAAACTTAGTTTAGAGTCCTAGAAACCGCGTTGTTAGATGTTTCATAAGTTCGTCAAACTAGTACAAAAGCTCATTGAGACACTTATAAGCACTCATGTTACATGAAACTTGGTTTAGAGTCCTAGAACCTGCGTTGTTAGATGTTTCATAAGTTCGTCAAACTAGTACAAAGCTCATTGAGACACTTATAAGCACTCATGTTGCATGAAACTTGGTTTAGAGTCCTAGAAACGCGTTGTTAGATGTTTCATAAGTTCGTCAAAACTAGTACAAAGCTCATTGAGACACTTATAAGCACTCATGTTGCATGAAACTTGGTTTAGAGTCCTAGAAACGCGTTGTTAGATGTTTCATAAGTTCGTAAAACTTATACAAAGCTCATTGAGACACTTATAAGCACTCATGTTGCATGAAACTTGGTTTAGAGTCCTAGAAACGCGTTGTTCGATGTTTCATAAGTTCGTAAAACTTGTACAAAGCTCATTGAGACACTTCTAAGCACTCATGTTGCATGAAACTTGGTTTAGAGTCCTAGAAACGCGTTGTTCGATGTTTCATAAGTTCGTCAAACTAGTACAAAGCTCATTGAGACACTTATAAGCACTCATGTTGCATGAAACTTTGTTTAGAGTCTTAGAAACTGCGTTGTTAGATGTTTCATAAGTTCGTCAAACTAGTACAAATCTCATTGAGACACTTATAAGCACTCATGTTGAATGAAACATGGTTTAAAGTCCTAGAAACGCGTTGTTAGATGATTCATAAGTTCGTCAAACTAGTACAAATCTCATTGAGACACTTATAAGCACTCATGTTGCATGAAACTTGGTTTAGAAGTCCTAGAAATGCGTTGTTAGATGATTTCATAAGTTCGTCAAGCTAGTACAAAGCTCATTGAGACACTTATAAGCACTCATGTTGCATGAAACTTGGTTTAGAGAGTCCTAGAAATGCATTGTTAGATGTTTCATAAGTTCGTCAAACTTGTACAAAGCTCATTGAGACGCTTATAAGCACTCATGTTGCATGAAACTTGGTTTAGAGTCCTAGAAACCGCGTTGTTAGATGTTTCATAAGTTCGTCAAACCAGTACAATGCTCATTGAGACACTTATAAGCACTCATGTTGCATGAAACTTGGTTTAGAGTCTTAGAAACCGCGTTGTTAGATGTTTCATAAGTTCGTCAAACCAGTACAATGCTCATTGAGACACTTATAAGCACTCATGTTGCATGAAACTTGGTTTAGAGTCCTAGAAACCGCGTTGTTAGATGTTTCATAAGTTCGTCAAACTTGTACAAAGCTCATTGAGACACATATAAGCACTCATGTTGTATGAAACTTGGTTTAGAGTCCTAGAACCCGCGTTGTTAGATGTTTCATATAGTTCGTCAAACTAGTACAAAAGCTCATTGAGACACTTATAAGCACTCATGTTGCATGAAACTTAGTTTAGAGTCCTAGAAACCGCGTTGTTAGATGTTTCATATAGTTCGTCAAACTAGTACAAAAGCTCATTGAGACACTTATAAGCACTCATGTTACATGAAACTTGGTTTAGAGTCCTAGAAACGCGTTGTTAGATGTTTCATAAGTTCGTCAAACTTGTACAAAGTTCATTGAGACACTTATAAGCACTCATGTTAAATGAAACTTCGTTTAGAGTCTTAGAAACCGCGTTGTTAGATGTTTCATAAGTTCGTCAAACCAGTACAATGCTCATTGAGACACTTATAAGCACTCATGTTGCATGAAACTTGGTTTAGAGTCTTAGAAACCGCGTTGTTAGATATTTCATAAGTTCGTCAAACCAGTACAATGCTCATTGAGACACTTATAAGCACTCATGTTGCATGAAACTTGGTTTAGAGTCCTAGAAACCGCGTTGTTAGATGTTTCATAAGTTCGTCAAACTTGTACAAAGCTCATTGAGACACATATAAGCACTCATGTTGTATGACACTTGGTTTAGAGTCCTAGAACCCGCGTTGTTAGATGTTTCATATAGTTCGTCAAACTAGTACAAAAGCTCATTGAGACACTTATAAGCACTCATGTTGCATGAAACTTAGTTTAGAGTCCTAGAAACCGCGTTGTTAGATGTTTCATATAGTTCGTCAAACTAGTACAAAAGCTCATTGAGACACTTATAAGCACTCATGTTACATGAAACTTGGTTTAGAGTCCTAGAAACCGCGTTGTTAGATGTTTCATAAGTTCGTCAAACTTGTACAAAGTTCATTGAGACACTTATAAGCACTCATGTTAAATGAAACTTCGTTTAGAGTCTTAGAAACCGCGTTGTTAGATGTTTCATAAGTTCGTCAAACTTGTACAATGCTCATTGAGACACTTATAAGCACTCATGTTGCATGAAACTTGGTTTAGAGTCTTAGAAACCGCGTTGTTAGATATTTCATAAGTTCGTCAAACCAGTACAATGCTCATTGAGACACTTATAAGCACTCATGTTGCATGAAACTTGGTTTAGAGTCCTAGAAACCGCGTTGTTAGATGTTTCATAAGTTCGTCAAACTTGTACAAAGCTCAATGAGACACTTATAAGCACTCATGTTGTATGACACTTGGTTTAGAGTCCTAGAACCCGCGTTGTTAGATGTTTCATATAGTTCGTCAAACTAGTACAAAAGCTCATTGAGACACTTATAAGCACTCATGTTGCATGAAACTTAGTTTAGAGTCCTAGAAACCGCGTTGTTAGATGTTTCATATAGTTCGTCAAACTAGTACAAAAGCTCATTGAGACACTTATAAGCACTCATGTTACATGAAACTTGGTTTAGAGTCCTAGAAACCGCGTTGTTAGATGTTTCATAAGTTCGTCAAACTTGTACAAAGTTCATTGAGACACTTATAAGCACTCATGTTGCATGAAACTTCGTTTAGAGTCTTAGAAACCGCGTTGTTAGATGTTTCATAAGTTTGTCAAACTAGTACAAAGCTCATTGAGACACTTATAAGCACTCATGTTGCATGAAACTTGGTTTAGAGTCCTAGAAACCGCGTTGTTAGATGTTTCATAAGTTCGTAAAACTAGTACAAAGCTCATTGAGACACTTATAAGCACTCATGTTGAATGAAACTTGGTTTAGAGTCCTAGAAACGCGTTGTTAGATGTTTCATAAGTTCGTAAAACTAGTACAAAGCTCATTGAGACACTTATAAGCACTCATGTTGAATGAAACTTGGTTTAGAGTCCTAGAAATGCGTTGTTAGATATTTCATAAGTTCGTCAAGCTAGTACAAAGCTCATTGAGACACTTATAAGCACTCATGTTGCATGAAACTTGGTTTAGAGTCCTAGAAATGCATTGTTAGATGTTTCATAAGTTCGTCAAACTTGTACAAAGCTCATTGAGACGCTTATAAGCACTCATGTTGCATGAAACTTGGTTTAGAGTCCTAGAAACCGCGTTGTTAGATGTTTCATAAGTTCGTCAAACCAGTACAATGCTCATTGAGACACTTATAAGCACTCATGTTGCATGAAACTTGGTTTAGAGTCTTAGAAACCGCGTTGTTAGATGTTTCATAAGTTCGTCAAACCAGTACAATGCTCATTGAGACACTTATAAGCACTCATGTTGCATGAAACTTGGTTTAGAGTCCTAGAAACCGCGTTGTTAGATGTTTCATAAGTTCGTCAAACTTGTACAAAGCTCATTGAGACACATATAAGCACTCATGTTGTATGAAACTTGGTTTAGAGTCCTAGAACCCGCGTTGTTAGATGTTTCATATAGTTCGTCAAACTAGTACAAAAGCTCATTGAGACACTTATAAGCACTCATGTTGCATGAAACTTAGTTTAGAGTCCTAGAAACCGCGTTGTTAGATGTTTCATATAGTTCGTCAAACTAGTACAAAAGCTCATTGAGACACTTATAAGCACTCATGTTACATGAAACTTGGTTTAGAGTCCTAGAAACCGCGTTGTCGGATGTTTCATAAGTTCGTCAAACTTGTACAAAGTTCATTGAGACACTTATAAGCACTCATGTTAAATGAAACTTCGTTTAGAGTCTTAGAAACCGCGTTGTTAGATGTTTCATAAGTTCGTCAAACCAGTACAATGCTCATTGAGACACTTATAAGCACTCATGTTGCATGAAACTTGGTTTAGAGTCTTAGAAACCGCGTTGTTAGATATTTCATAAGTTCGTCAAACCAGTACAATGCTCATTGAGACACTTATAAGCACTCATGTTGCATGAAACTTGGTTTAGAGTCCTAGAAACCGCGTTGTTAGATGTTTCATAAGTTCGTCAAACTTGTACAAAGCTCATTGAGACACATATAAGCACTCATGTTGTATGACACTTGGTTTAGAGTCCTAGAACCCGCGTTGTTAGATGTTTCATATAGTTCGTCAAACTAGTACAAAAGCTCATTGAGACACTTATAAGCACTCATGTTGCATGAAACTTAGTTTAGAGTCCTAGAAACCGCGTTGTTAGATGTTTCATATAGTTCGTCAAACTAGTACAAAAGCTCATTGAGACACTTATAAGCACTCATGTTACATGAAACTTGGTTTAGAGTCCTAGAAACCGCGTTGTCGGATGTTTCATAAGTTCGTCAAACTTGTACAAAGTTCATTGAGACACTTATAAGCACTCATGTTGCATGAAACTTCGTTTAGAGTCTTAGAAACCGCGTTGTTAGATGTTTCATAAGTTCGTCAAACTAGTACAAAGCTCATTGAGACACTTATAAGCACTCATGTTGCATGAAACTTGGTTTAGAGTCCTAGAAACGCGTTGTTAGATGTTTCATAAGTTCGTAAAACTAGTACAAAGCTCATTGAGACACTTATAAGCACTCATGTTGAATGAAACTTGGTTTAGAGTCCTAGAAACGCGTTGTTAGATGTTTCATAAGTTCGTAAAACTAGTACAAAGCTCATTGAGACACTTATAAGCACTCATGTTGAATGAAACTTGGTTTAGAGTCCTAGAAATGCGTTGTTAGATGTTTCATAAGTTCTTCAAACTAGTACAAAGCTCATTGAGACACTTATAAGCATTCATGTTGCATGAACCCTTGGTTTAGAGTCCTAGAAACGCGTTGTTAGATGTTTCATAAGTTCTGTAAAACTTGTACAAAGCTCATTGAGACACTTATAAACATTCATGTGGAATGAAACCTTGGTTTAGATTCCTAGAACCCGCGTTGTTAGATGTTTCATATGTTCGTCAAACTAGTACAAAAGCTCATTGAGACACTTATAAGCACTCATGTTGCATGAAACTTAGTTTAGAGTCCTAGAAACCGCGTTGTTAGATGTTTCATAAGTTCGTCAAACTAGTACAAAAGCTCATTGAGACACTTATAAGCACTCATGTTGCATAAAACTTGGTTTAGAGTCCTAGAAACGCGTTGTTAGATGTTTCATAAGTTCGTCAAACTTATACAAAGCTCGTTGAGACAATTATAAGCACTCATGTTGCATGAAACTTGGTTTAGAGTCCTAGAACTGCATTGTTAGATGTTTCATAAGTTCGTCAAACTTGTACAAAGATCATTGAGACGCTTATAAGTACTCATGTTGCATGAAACTTGGTTTAGAGTCCTAGAAACCGCGTTGTTAGATGTTTCATAAGTTCGTCAAACCAGTACAATTCTCATTGAGACACTTATAAGCACTCATGTTGCATGAAACTTGGTTTAGAGTCTTAGAAACCGCGTTGTTAGATGTTTCATAAGTTCGTCAAACCAGTACAATGCTCATTGAGACACTTATAAGCACTCATGTTGCATGAAACTTCGTTTAGAGTCCTAGAAACCGCGTTGTTAGATGTTTCATAAGTTCGTCAAACTAGTACAAAGCTCACTAAGACACATATAAGCACTCATGTTGCATGAAACTTGGTTTAGAGTCCTCGAAACCGCGTTGTTAGATGATTCATAAGTTCGTAAAACTAGTACAAATCTAATTGAGACACTTATAAGCACTCATGTTGCATGAAACTTGGTTTAGAGTCCTAGAAATGCGTTGTTAGATGATTTCATAAGTTCGTCAAGCTAGTACAAAGCTCATTGAGACACTTATAAGCACTCATGTTGCATGAAACTTGGTTTAGAGTCCTAGAACTGCATTGTTAGATGTTTCATAAGTTCGTCAAACTTGTACAAAGCTCATTGAGACGCTTATAAGTACTCATGTTGCATGAAACTTGGTTTAGAGTCCTAGAAACCGCGT
The DNA here is from genome assembly GCA_963556525.1 of Cochlearia excelsa. Classification (NCBI taxonomy): domain Eukaryota; kingdom Viridiplantae; phylum Streptophyta; class Magnoliopsida; order Brassicales; family Brassicaceae; genus Cochlearia; species Cochlearia excelsa. The sequence continues at coordinate 26,259,436 of OY748327.1, read as the reverse complement.
TGTTAGATGTTTCATAAGTTCGTCAAACCAGTACAATTCTCATTGAGACACTTATAAGCACTCATGTTGCATGAAACTTGGTTTAGAGTCTTAGAAACCGCGTTGTTAGATGTTTCATAAGTTCGTGAAACCAGTACAATGCTCATTGAGACACTTATAAGCACTCATGTTGCATGAAACTTCGTTTAGAGTCCTAGAAACCGCGTTGTTAGATGTTTCATAAGTTCGTCAAACTAGTACAAAGCTCATTAAGACACATATAAGCACTCATGTTGCATGAAACTTGGTTTAGAGTCCTAGAAACGCGATGTTAGATGTTTCATAAGTTCGTCAAACTTGTACAAAGCTCATTGAGACACTTATAAGCAGTCATGTTGTATGAAACTTGGTTTAGAGTCCTAGAACCCGCGTTGTTAGATGTTTCATATAGTTCGTCAAACTAGTACAAAAGCTCATTAAGACACTTATAAGCACTCATGTTGCATGAAACTTAGTTTAGAGTCCTAGAAACCGCGTTGTTAGATGTTTCATATAGTTCGTCAAACTAGTACAAAAGCTCATTGAGAGACTTATAAGCACTCATGTTGAATGAAACTTGGTTTAGAGTCCTAGAAACCGCGTTGTTAGATGTTTCATAAGTTCGTCAAACTTGTACAAAGCTCATTGAGACACATATAAGCACTCATGTTGTATGAAACTTGGTTTAGAGTCCTAGAACCCGCGTTGTTAGATGTTTCATATATTCGTCAAACTAGTCAAAAGCTCATTGAGACACTTATAAGCACTCATGTTGCATGAAACTTAGTTTAGAGTCCTAGAAACCGTGTTATAAGTTCGTCAAACTAGTACAAAGCTCATTGAGACACTTATAAGCACTCATGTTACATGAAACTTGGTTTAGAGTCCTAGAACCTGCGTTGTTAGATGTTTCATATGTTCGTCAAACTAGTCAAAAGTGTAGAAATGTAAAGAGTATTGCGGATTAACATGAGATTAGTAGAGAGTTAGAAGATTAATCATGTTTCGGTGTAATGTGTGTTTAGAGAATAGAGAGAGTGAATAAGTTTCTTAATTTTTATTGATTACACATAGTGATATATATAAGGAGAATACAAGATAGGGTTTAGAGAGGAAAAGAGCCGTTTAAAGATAAGGTTGCGCGTGTGTAGTCAAAGATCCGCTCTTCCGTACGCTTATCCGCGTCCGTACGGTCTTGGCTACTTTTGACCCGCGCTTTCTCGACCACGTCTCGACACATCATGGTGCCACGTCTCCTCCAACTTGTGGAGCCACGTCTCGTAGCCGTTGCACCTCATGGAAGCCTCTTTTCCACTTAGAGTCTTCCAAAATCCCTTCTCGGTCAATATTGGTTCGGATACTAGTCATGCGCTAGACCGTTGACTATTTCTCCTCAACACTCCCCCTCAAGACTAGCCGGATGGAATGGCTAGACTTGGAACCTCGTGGCTAGCCTCATTAAAACCTTGCAAGTAAAACCACTTGGGATAAAAACTTGCTAAGGGAAAAGAGTACTAGCCGCTTCGGTTAGGGTCTTCTTATTGCTTGATGAGATTTGTGAGTCCCATCTTTGAGTGGATGAACTCACAAACCTTGGTACTCGCTGCTTTTGTAAAGATGTCCGCTAACTGATCTTCACTCTTGGTAAAGCATGGAAGGATAATCTTCTTAACCATTGCTTCTCGGACTTTATGGCAGTCTACTTCAATGTGCTTGGTTCTCTCGTGAAATACGGAGTTGGATGCTAGGTTGATTGCTGATTTGTTGTTGGCATGCATGGTGATTGGGTTCTTGACTTCAATACCGAGATCCATGACCAAAGCCTTGAGCCAAATCAGTTCCTGAGTCGGCTTCCTCATGGCTCTATACTCGGACTCGGTTGTTGAACATGAAACCACCTTTTGCTTCTTGCTCTTCCACGTAACTAGATTGCCTCCTATGAACGTGCGGTAGCCTGTTGTGGAGCGTCTATCTCCTCTATCACCTGCCCAATCAGCATCACAATAACCCACTATCTCCGTATTCTTGTTGCATCCCATCCAAATGCCTTGGCCGGGTGATCCTTTGAGATATCTAAGCACTCTATCCACCAAGTTCCAATGATGATTCTTTGGGGCTTGCATGTGTTGTGAGACCTGATTCACGGCAAAACATATATCGAGGTCTAGTTATGGTTAAGTAGATAAGCTTACCAACAAGTCTTCTATATTGTTTAGGGTCTTTGTATGGCTCGTCTTCGAGCTCCCCCTTGCGGATATCTTTGTAGTTTTCTTCCAAGGGCGTACTCGCGAGGTTTAGCTCCAAGTTTTCTGTCTCAACAAGTAAATCAAGGACGTATTTCCTTTGGGATAGGAATAGACCCTCATTGGATCTACAAACCTCAATGCCAAGGAAATACTTTAGTTCTCCAAGATCTTTAATGTCAAATACAGATTTGAGATGAGCTTTAGTAGCCTCAATTCTTACCTTGTCATCCCCGGTTATGATGATATCATCAACATATACGAGGATGACTACTATACCTGTTTTACGCTTGCTTGTAAAGAGAGTATGGTCGGATTCAGATTTCTTGAATCCCTTATCAAGGAGAGTGTTACTCAGCTTGTGGTACCATGCTCTAGGGGATTGTTTCAAACCGTAGATGGCCTTCTTAAGTCTCGGCACTTTTCCCGGAGTGATCTTGTCCCTTATGCCCGGAGGCGGAGTCATGTATACCTCATCCTCTAGTTCTCCTTGTAAGAACGCATTCTTAACATCCATTTGCCAAAGATCCCACTCTTGGTTAGTGGCAATGGAGAAGATTACTCTTATGGTGTGAAGTTTGGCAACCGGGGCAAAGGTTTCAAGGTAGTCCTCCCCATATGTTTGAGTGAAGCCCCTCGCAACTAGACGAGCCTTGTACCTCTCTATCTCCCCATTACTTTTGTACTTGATGGTGAAGACATACCGTGAGCTAACCGTTCTCTTGCCTTGAGGTAAATTCGCCTCTTCCCAAGTCTCGTTTAGCTCCATGGCCTTATCTTCTTCTTCCACGGCTTTTATCCACACATCATGTTCCATAGCTTCCTCGTATGTCTTTGGAATCCAATTCCCATCAATGCAAGCCATGAAGACTTGGTGTTCTTGTGGAAATGACACTAGATTGCATACGGCTTGTATAGGATGTGCCACCGCGTTGTTGTTGAAATACACTCTTGTATTGACCCAATTGGATGGAGGATTCTTGGTTCTAGTACTCCTTCTCGGTGGTTGTACTACTTCTTCACCATTACCATCCTCTTCTTGAGTTTGAACCGGAACATCATCTTGATTGTGATCCGGATCGGCTTGAGTTTGTGTTGGAGATGAGGTTGAATCTTCTCCTCCATGTTGAGTAGCCGATTCTTGTCCATTCTCCCCCTCACCATCAAGGTGGGGTTCTTGGTTCACTTGTGGTTCTTCACCACCCGTGTCACCACTAAGATCTAGACCAAGGTCTTCCATGAGTTTCTTGAGTAGGTTAGCTCTATCTTGAGCTGGAGTGGATAGATTCTTGATACTATCCCAATTCTTCTCTTGATAATAGCCTTGTCCTTCAAGAAACCTCACATCCCTTGACACCATGACCCTTCTTCTTTCCGGTATATAGCATTTGTATCCCTTTTGGCTAGATGAGTACCCAATAAAGATCCCCTTAATACTTTTGGCGTCTAGCTTACTTCTCTGTTCACCTGGAATCAAGACAAAACAGACACACCCAAACTCACGTAAGTAAGAGATAGATGGCTTAGCTTTATTTAAAACTTCAAATGGAGAAAGATCATTAAGGATTTGTGTTGGTGTCCTATTGATCAAATAGCAAGCCGATGTAACCGCATCCCCCCAAAATCTCTTAGGGACATTAGTGTGGAACATCATCGATCTTGCCACCTCCATTAAGTGCCTATTCTTTCTCTCGGCAACGCCGTTTTGTTGTGGCGTGTATGGACAACTCGTTTGGTGCAAGATTCCATGTTTAGCCAAGTAGTCTTTGAATGCATAGCTTGTGTATTCTCCTCCATTATCTGTCCTAAAACATTTGATCTTGGCATTGTAATGGTTAGAAACATAAGCTTGAAAATTTTTGAATGCATCTAAGACCCTATCTTTTGATGAAATCAACGTTATCCATGTGAATTTGGACTTCTCATCTATGAAAGTAACGAAATACTTGTGGTTTTCTCTAGAAACGCACGGAGAAGTCCATACATCCGAATGGATAAGTTCAAAACAAGCATCATAAGTTTTATTAGATTTTGAGAAAACAGTTTTGCAATGCTTTCCAAGGATGCATGATTCACAAAGTTTATTATCAAAAGACACAAGAGGCAACATTATTTTAAGGGCTCTAGAGTTAGGATGGCCTAATCTAGCATGCCAAATCACATTATTGGCCTCGGTTAAAACAGAGTTAAACGCTGAATATAAGAGTGGACTAGTAGGTTTCTCATCAAGCACATATAGATCTCCCTTAGTGCTTCCTCTACCAATGATCTTCCTTGAGTTAATATCCTGAAATATAACATTGTTAGGACCAAATGTAACGTTGCATTTCAAATCATTAGTAATTCGTTTCACCGATAAAAGATTAGAAGTAAAATTAGGCATGTATAGGGCTTTCATATCTCTATCAAACAACCTAAGATTTCCTAAGCCTTTTATCGGAACTTTACCACCATTTGCAACCATAACATTTCCTATAGCCGGTTTGATATTACTCATAAGGTTCTCATCACTAATCATATGGTGGGAAGCACCCGAATCTACCACTATTGGCTTATCTATCCTAATAGCATTTAGGGATAAGAAATCAATACCGGACCCCTTTAGGGCCTTTATGAGAGCTTCAAGGTCGGATTTGCGGACATATTCATCGGTGAAAGGAACCACCGCCAACGCCTCTTCATCCTTTCCTTGGTTTGAAGAACTTCCTCCTTGAACCGGTTCATCTTGGGAGAGGTTTGCCTTTGGATCCATGAACTTGCTTGGTTTGAGATGGGGATGAAGAATCCAACATTTGTCCTTCACGTGTCCCTTCTTCTTGCAATGATCACATGCCATAGACTTCCTCTCCTCTCGCGTCTTGAACGTTGCTTTGTTGGCTAGGACTATCTCCTTCTTACTAAATAGTTCATCACCACCTTGTTCCCTTTGTAGTTGAGAGACCACCGAGTCAAGAGATGGGAGAGTGTCGGCTCTTAGAAGATGCTTGATAAGGTCCTTATAACTTGAGTTAAGAGTCAATAGAAGTCCAAAGACTTTGTCTTGCTCTTTCCTCTCATTAATCACCTTAGCATCTATTGAGCTTGGTCTCAACATCTCTAGCTCAGCCCATAAGGCTCTAAACTTCCCATAGTGAGCGGTGAACTCGGTTTCTTCTTGTGAGAGGTTATTGAGAGCTTTCTTTACCTCATACACACGGCTTAGATTAGAAACGTTGCCATAAATGTTCTTGAGGGTATCCCAAAGATCTTTGGCCGTCTCACGGTAAGAGTATGCTTCAAGTATCGCCGGATCTAGAGTGTGTTGAATGATGCCTAAAACACGTTGGTCTCCTCGGAACCACTTCTCTTCCTCCTCGGTTAAACCTTCATCACCGAGAGATCTCTCCGTGTTGATTGAATCAGGAGCCTTAGAGATGTGTTTCCATAGACCCCGGCTTCCAAGAGCGGTTTGATAGTTCTAGTCCAAAGGAGATAGTTTATCCCCTTTAGAATCACCGATGGTCTGTCGAGCTTAGAGCTATGAAGATCTTGAGTATCTTCCATGGTTGAGAGTAAAAGATGATGACTTTATGACTTGGATCTGTCTAGTATCCAGAAAGGAGGTAACTTTATGAAGAAACAAAGAGATTTATGAGAAAAACGAGTGTTTTATGAAGAAACGAGTAAAAACGAGTATATGATGAACACCGAAACAGATTTTGATGAGTTTAGGTGAAAAGATTGTGTCTTTAAGCTTTGTGATGCTTAAGAACACACGATAAGAAGCGGAATAGAGAGATTAGGAGCTATTACGCTCGATACCATGTAGAAATGTAAAGAGTATTGCGGATTAACATGAGATTAGTAGAGAGTTAGAAGATTAATCATGTTTCGGTGTAATGTGTGTTTAGAGAATAGAGAGAGTGAATAAGTTTCTTAATTTTTATTGATTACACATAGTGATATATATAAGGAGAATACAAGATAGGGTTTAGAGAGGAAAAGAGCCGTTTAAAGATAAGGTTGCGCGTGTGTAGTCAAAGATCCGCTCTTCCGTACGCTTATCCGCGTCCGTACGGTCTTGGCTACTTTTGACCCGCGCTTTCTCGACCACGTCTCGACACATCATGGTGCCACGTCTCCTCCAACTTGTGGAGCCACGTCTCGTAGCCGTTGCACCTCATGGAAGCCTCTTTTCCACTTAGAGTCTTCCAAAATCCCTTCTCGGTCAATATTGGTTCGGATACTAGTCATGCGCTAGACCGTTGACTATTTCTCCTCAACAAAAAGCTCATTGAGACACTTATAAGCACTCATGTTGCATGAAACTTAGTTTAGAGTCCTAGAAACCGCGTTGTTAGATGTTTCATAAGTTCGTCAAACTAGTACAAAGCTCATTGAGACACTTATAAGCACTCATGTTTCATGAAACTTGGTTTAGAGTCCTAGAAACGCGTTGTTAGATGTTTCATAAGTTCGTCAAACTTATACAAAGCTCGTTGAGACAATTATAAGCACTCATGTTGCATGAAACTTGGTTTAGAGTACTAGAAACGCGTTGTTACATGTTTCATAAGTTCGTAAAACAAGTACAAAGCTCATTGAGACACTTAAAAGCACTCATGTTGCATGAAACTTGGTTTAGAGTCCTAGAAACGCGTTTTTCGATGTTTCATAAGTTCGTAAAACTTGTACAAAGCTCATTGAGACACTTCTAAGCACTCATGTTGCATGAAACTTGGTTTAGAGTCCTAGAAACGCGTTGTTCGATGTTTCATAAGTTCGTCAAACTAGTACAAAGCTCATTGAGACACTTATAAGCACTCATGTTGCATGAAACTTTGTTTAGAGTCTTAGAAAGCTGCGTTGTTAGATGTTTCATAAGTTCGTCAAACTAGTACAAATCTCATTGAGACACTTATAAGCACTCATGTTGAATGAAACATGGTTTAAAGTCCTAGAAACGCGTTGTTAGATGATTCATAAGTTCGTAAAACTAGTACAAATCTCATTGAGACACTTATAAGCACTCATGTTGCATGAAACTTGGTTTAGAGTCCTAGAAATGCGTTGTTAGATATTTCATAAGTTCGTCAAGCTAGTACAAAGCTCATTGAGACACTTATAAGCACTCATGTTGCATGAAACTTGGTTTAGAGTCCTAGAAATGCATTGTTAGATGTTTCATAAGTTCGTCAAACTTGTACAAAGCTCATTGAGACGCTTATAAGCACTCATGTTGCATGAAACTTGGTTTAGAGTCCTAGAAACCGCGTTGTTAGATGTTTCATAAGTTCGTCAAACCAGTACAATGCTCATTGAGACACTTATAAGCACTCATGTTGCATGAAACTTGGTTTAGAGTCTTAGAAACCGCGTTGTTAGATGTTTCATAAGTTCGTCAAACCGGTACAATGCTCATTGAGACACTTATAAGCACTCATGTTGCATGAAACTTGGTTTAGAGTCCTAGAAACGCGTTGTTAGATGTTTCATAAGTTCGTCAAACTTGTACAAAGCTCATTGAGACACATATAAGCACTCATGTTGTATGAAACTTGGTTTAGAGTCCTAGAACCCGCGTTGTTAGATGTTTCATATATTCGTCAAACTAGTCAAAAGCTCATTGAGACACTTATAAGCACTCATGTTGCATGAAACTTTGTTTAGAGTCCTAGAAACCGCGTTGTTAGATGTTTCATAAGTTCGTCAAACTAGTACAAAGCTCATTGAGACACTTATAAGCACTCATGTTACATGAAACTTGGTTTAGAGTCCTAGAAACGCGTTGTCAGATGTTTCATAAGTTCGTCAAACTTGTACAAAGTTCATTGAGACACTTATAAGCACTCATGTTAAATGAAACTTCGTTTAGAGTCTTAGAAACCGCGTTGTTAGATGTTTCATAAGTTCGTCAAACCAGTACAATGCTCATTGAGACACTTATAAGCACTCATGTTGCATGAAACTTGGTTTAGAGTCTTAGAAACCGCGTTGTTAGATATTTCATAAGTTCGTCAAACCAGTACAATGCTCATTGAGACACTTATAAGCACTCATGTTGCATGAAACTTGGTTTAGAGTCCTAGAAACGCGTTGTTAGATGTTTCATAAGTTCGTCAAACTTGTACAAAGCTCATTGAGACACATATAAGCACTCATGTTGTATGACACTTGGTTTAGAGTCCTAGAACCCGCGTTGTTAGATGTTTCATATATTCGTCAAACTAGTCAAAAGCTCATTGAGACACTTATAAGCACTCATGTTGCATGAAACTTAGTTTAGAGTCCTAGAAACCGCGTTGTTAGATGTTTCATAAGTTCGTCAAACTAGTACAAAGCTCATTGAGACACTTATAAGCACTCATGTTACATGAAACTTGGTTTAGAGTCCTAGAAACGCGTTGTCGGATGTTTCATAAGTTCGTCAAACTTGTACAAAGTTCATTGAGACACTTATAAGCACTCATGTTAAATGAAACTTCGTTTAGAGTCTTAGAAACCGCGTTGTTAGATGTTTCATAAGTTCGTCAAACCAGTACAATGCTCATTGAGACACTTATAAGCACTCATGTTGCATGAAACTTGGTTTAGAGTCTTAGAAACCGCGTTGTTAGATATTTCATAAGTTCGTCAAACCAGTACAATGCTCATTGAGACACTTATAAGCACTCATGTTGCATGAAACTTGGTTTAGAGTCCTAGAAACGCGTTGTTAGATGTTTCATAAGTTCGTCAAACTTGTACAAAGCTCATTGAGACACATATAAGCACTCATGTTGTATGACACTTGGTTTAGAGTCCTAGAACCCGCGTTGTTAGATGTTTCATATATTCGTCAAACTAGTCAAAAGCTCACTTGAGACACTTTAAGCACTCATGTCCTGCATGAAACCGCGTTGTTAGATGTTTCCTAGATAACCGCGTTCGTTAGATGTTTCATAAGTTAGTCAAACTAGTACAAAGCTCATTGAGACACTTATAAGCACTCATGTTACATGAAACTTGGTTTAGAGTCCTAGAAACGCGTTGTCAGATGTTTCATAAGTTCGTCAAACTTGTACAAAGTTCATTGAGACACTTATAAGCACTCATGTTGCATGAAACTTCGTTTAGAGTCTTAGAAACCGCGTTGTTAGATGTTTCATAAGTTCGTCAAACTAGTACAAAGCTCATTGAGACACTTATAAGCACTCATGTTGCATGAAACTTGGTTTAGAGTCCTAGAAACGCGTTGTTAGATGTTTCATAAGTTCGTAAAACTAGTACAAAGCTCATTGAGACACTTATAAGCACTCATGTTGAATGAAACTTGGTTTAGAGTCCTAGAAACGCGTTGTTAGATGTTTCATAAGTTCGTAAAACTAGTACAAAGCTCATTGAGACACTTATAAGCACTCATGTTGAATGAAACTTGGTTTAGAGTCCTAGAAATGCGTTGTTAGATATTTCATAAGTTCGTCAAGCTAGTACAAAGCTCATTGAGACACTTATAAGCACTCATGTTGCATGAAACTTGGTTTAGAGTCCTAGAAATGCATTGTTAGATGTTTCATAAGTTCGTCAAACTTGTACAAAGCTCATTGAGACGCTTATAAGCACTCATGTTGCATGAAACTTGGTTTAGAGTCCTAGAAACCGCGTTGTTAGATGTTTCATAAGTTCGTCAAACCAGTACAATGCTCATTGAGACACTTATAAGCACTCATGTTGCATGAAACTTGGTTTAGAGTCTTAGAAACCGCGTTGTTAGATGTTTCATAAGTTCGTCAAACCAGTACAATGCTCATTGAGACACTTATAAGCACTCATGTTGCATGAAACTTGGTTTAGAGTCCTAGAAACGCGTTGTTAGATGTTTCATAAGTTCGTCAAACTTGTACAAAGCTCATTGAGACACATATAAGCACTCATGTTGTATGAAACTTGTTTTAGAGTCCTAGAACCCGCGTTGTTAGATGTTTCATATATTCGTCAAACTAGTCAAAAGCTCATTGAGACACTTATAAGCACTCATGTTGCATGAAACTTAGTTTAGAGTCCTAGAAACCGCGTTGTTAGATGTTTCATAAGTTCGTCAAACTAGTACAAAGCTCATTGAGACACTTATAAGCACTCATGTTACATGAAACTTGGTTTAGAGTCCTAGAAACGCGTTGTCGGATGTTTCATAAGTTCGTCAAACTTGTACAAAGTTCATTGAGACACTTATAAGCACTCATGTTAAATGAAACTTCGTTTAGAGTCTTAGAAACCGCGTTGTTAGATGTTTCATAAGTTCGTCAAACCAGTACAATGCTCATTGAGACACTTATAAGCACTCATGTTGCATGAAACTTGGTTTAGAGTCTTAGAAACCGCGTTGTTAGATATTTCATAAGTTCGTCAAACCAGTACAATGCTCATTGAGACACTTATAAGCACTCATGTTGCATGAAACTTGGTTTAGAGTCCTAGAAACGCGTTGTTAGATGTTTCATAAGTTCGTCAAACTTGTACAAAGCTCATTGAGACACATATAAGCACTCATGTTGTATGACACTTGGTTTAGAGTCCTAGAACCCGCGTTGTTAGATGTTTCATATATTCGTCAAACTAGTCAAAAGCTCATTGAGACACTTATAAGCACTCATGTTGCATGAAACTTAGTTTAGAGTCCTAGAAACCGCGTTGTTAGATGTTTCATAAGTTCGTCAAACTAGTACAAAGCTCATTGAGACACTTATAAGCACTCATGTTACATGAAACTTGGTTTAGAGTCCTAGAAACGCGTTGTCAGATGTTTCATAAGTTCGTCAAACTTGTACAAAGTTCATTGAGACACTTATAAGCACTCATGTTGCATGAAACTTCGTTTAGAGTCTTAGAAACCGCGTTGTTAGATGTTTCATAAGTTCGTCAAACTAGTACAAAGCTCATTGAGACACTTATAAGCACTCATGTTGCATGAAACTTGGTTTAGAGTCCTAGAAACGCGTTGTTAGATGTTTCATAAGTTCGTAAAACTAGTACAAAGCTCATTGAGACACTTATAAGCACTCATGTTGAATGAAACTTGGTTTAGAGTCCTAGAAACGCGTTGTTAGATGTTTCATAAGTTCGTAAAACTAGTACAAAGCTCATTGAGACACTTATAAGCACTCATGTTGAATGAAACTTGGTTTAGAGTCCTAGAAATGCGTTGTTAGATGTTTCATAAGTTCTTCAAACTAGTACAAAGCTCATTGAGACACTTATAAGCATTCATGTTGCATGAACCCTTGTTTAGAGTCCTAGAAACGCGTTGTTAGATGTTTCATAAGTTTGTAAAACTTGTACAAAGCTCATTGAGACACTTATAAACACTGATGTGGAATGAAACTTGGTTTAGAGTCCTAGAACCCGCGTTGTTAGATGTTTCATATGTTCGTCAAACTAGTCAAAAGCTCATTGAGACACTTATAAGCACTCATGTTGCATGAAACTTAGTTTAGAGTCCTAGAAACCGCGTTGTTAGATGTTTCATAAGTTCGTCAAACTAGTACAAAGCTCATTGAGACACTTATAAGCACTCATGTTGCATAAAACTTGGTTTAGAGTTCTAGAAACGCGTTGTTAGATGTTTCATAAGTTCGTCAAACTTATACAAAGCTCGTTGAGACAATTATAAGCACTCATGTTGCATGAAACTTGGTTTAGAGTACTAGAAACGCGTTGTTAGATGTTTCATAAGTTCGTAAAACAAGTACAAAGCTCATTGAGACACTTAAAAGCACTCATGTTGCATGAAACTTGGTTTAGAGTCCTAGAAACGCGTTTTTCGATGTTTCATAAGTTCGTAAAACTTGTACAACGCTCATTGAGACACTTCTAAGCACTCATGTGGCATGAAACTTGGTTTAGAGTCCTAGAAACGCGTTGTTCGATGTTTCATAAGTTCGTCAAACTAGTACAAAGCTCATTGAGACACTTATAAGCACTCATGTTGCATGAAACTTTGTTTAGAGTCCTAGAAACTGCGTTGTTAGATGTTTCATAAGTTCGTCAAACTAGTACAAATCTCATTGAGACACTTATAAGCACTCATGTTGAATGAAACTTGGTTTAAAGTCCTAGAAACGCGTTGTTAGATGATTCATAAGTTCGTAAAACTAGTACAAATCTCATTGAGACACTTATAAGCACTCATGTTGCATGAAACTTGGTTTAGAGTCCTAGAAATGCGTTGTTAGATATTTCATAAGTTCGTCAAGCTAGTACAAAGCTCATTGAGACACTTATAAACACTCATGTTGCATGAAACTTGGTTTAGAGTCCTAGAAATGCATTGTTAGATGTTTCATAAGTTCGTCAAACTTGTACAAAGCTCATTGAGACGCTTATAAGAACTCATGTTGCATGAAACTTGGTTTAGAGTCCTAGAAACCGCGTTGTTAGATGTTTCATAAGTTCGTCAAACCAGTACAATGCTCATTGAGACACTTATAAGCACTCATGTTGCATGAAACTTGGTTTAGAGTCTTAGAAACCGCGTTGTTAGATGTTTCATAAGTTCGTCAAACCAAGTACAAAGCTCATTGAGAGACTTATAAGCACTCATGTTGAATGAAACTTGGCTTAGAGTCCTAGAAACGCGTTGTTAGATGTTTCATAAGTTCGTCAAACTTGTACAAAGCTCATTGAGACACTTATAAGCACTCATGTTGTATTAAACTTGGTTTTGAGTCCTAGAACCCGCGTTGTTAGATGTTTCATATATTCCTCAAACTAGTCAAAAGCACATTAAGACACTTATAAGCACTCATGTTGCATGAAACTTAGTTTAGAGTCCTAGAAACCGCGTTGTTAGATGTTTCATAAGTTCGTCAAACTAGTACAAAGCTCATTGAGACACTTATAAGCACTCATGTTACATGAAACTTGGTTTAGAGTCCTAGAAACGCGTTGTTAGATGTTTCATAAGTTCGTCAAACTTGTACAAAGCTAATTGAGACACTTATAAGCACTCATGTTGCATGAAACTTCGTTTAGAGTCTTAGAAACCGCGTTGTTAGATGTTTCATAAGTTCGTAAAACTAGTACAAAGCTCATTGAGACACTTATAAGCACTCATGTTGAATGAAACTTGGTTTAGAGTCCTAGAAATGCGTTGTTAGATGTTTCATAAGTTCTTCAAACTAATACAAAGCTCATTGAGACACTTATAAGCACTCATGTTGCATGAACCCTTGTTTAGAGTCCTAGAAACGCGTTGTTCGATGTTTCATAAGTTCGTAAAACTTGTACAAAGCTCATTGAGACACTTATAAGCACCGATGTGGAATGAAACTTGGTTTAGAGTCCTAGAAACGCGTTGTTCGATGTTTCATATGTTCGTCAAACTAGTCAAAAGCTCATCGAGACATTTATAAGCACTCATGTTGCATGAAACTTAGTTTAAAGTCCTAGAAACGCGTTGTTAGATGTTTCATAAGTTCATCAAACTAGTATAAAGCTCATTGAGACACTTATAAGCACTCATGTTGCATGAAACTTGGTTTAAAGTCCTAGAAACGCGTTGTTAGATGTTTCATAAGTTTGTCAAACTTGTACAAAGCTCATTGAGACACTTATAAGCAGTCATGTTGTATGAAACTTGGTTTAGAGTCCTAGAACCCGCGTTGTTAGATGTTTCATATATTCGTCAAACTAGTCAAAAGCTCATTAAGACACTTATAAGCACTCATGTTGCATGATACTTAGTTTAGAGTCCTAGAAACCGCGTTGTTAGATGTTTCATAAGTTCGTCAAACTAGTACAAAGCTCATTGAGAGACTTATAAGCACTCATGTTGAATGAAACTTGGTTAGAGTCCTAGAAACGCGTTGTTAGATGTTTCATAAGTTCGTCAAACTTGTACAAAGCTCATTGAGACACTTATAAGCAGTCATGTTGTATGAAACTTGGTTTAGAGTCCTAGAACCCGCGTTGTTAGATGTTTCATATATTCGTCAAACTAGTCAAAAGCTCATTAAGACACTTATAAGCACTCATGTTGCATGAAACTTAGTTTAGAGTCCTAGAAACCGCGTTGTTAGATGTTTCATAAGTTCGTCAAACTAGTACAAAGCTCATTGAGAGACTTATAAGCACTCATGTTGAATGAAACTTGGTTTAGAGTCCTAGAAACGCGTTGTTAGATGTTTCATAAGTTCGTCAAACTTGTACAAAGCTCATTGAGACACATATAAGCACTCATGTTGTATGAAACTTGGTTTAGAGTCCTAGAACCCGCGTTGTTAGATGTTTCATATATTCGTCAAACTAGTCAAAAGCTCATTGAGACACTTATAAGCACTCATGTTGCATGAAACTTAGTTTAGAGTCCTAGAAACCGCGTTGTTAGATGTTTCATAAGTTCGTCAAACTAGTACAAAGCTCATTGAGACACTTATAAGCACTCATGTTACATGAAACTTGGTTTAGAGTCCTAGAAACGCGTTGTCAAATGTTTCATAAGTTCGTCAAACTTGTACAAAGCTCATTGAGACACTTATAAGCACTTATGTTGCATGAAACTTCGTTTAGAGTCTTAGAAACCGCGTTGTTAGATGTTTCATAAGTTCGTCAAACTAGTACAAAGCTCATTGAGACACTTATAAGCACTCATGTTGCATGAAACTTGGTTGAGAGTCCTAGAAACGCGTTGTTAGATGTTTCATAAGTTCGTAAAACTAGTACAAAGCTCATTGAGACACTTATAAGCACTCATATTGAATGAAACTTGGTTTAGAGTCCTAGAAACGCGTTGTTAGATGTTTCATAAGTTCGTAAAACTAGTACAAAGCTCATTGAGACACTTATAAGCACTCATGTTGAATGAAACTTGGTTTAGAGTCCTAGAAATGCGTTGTTAGATGTTTCATAAGTTCTTCAAACTAGTACAAAGCTCATTGAGACACTTATAAGCATTCATGTTGCATGAACCCTTGTTTAGAGTCCTAGAAACGCGTTGTTAGATGTTTCATAAGTTTGTAAAACTTGTACAAAGCTCATTGAGACACTTATAAGCACTGATGTGGAATGAAACTTGGTTTAGAGTCCTAGAACCCGCGTTGTTAGATGTTTCATATGTTCGTCAAACTAGTCCAAAGCTCATTGAGACACTTATAAGCACTCATGTTGCATGAAACTTAGTTTAGAGTCCTAGAAACCGCGTTGTTAGATGTTTCATAAGTTCGTCAAACTAGTACAAAGCTCATTGAGAGACTTATAAGCACTCATGTTGAATGAAACTTGGTTTAGAGTCCTAGAAACGCGTTGTTAGATGTTTCATAAGTTCGTCAAACTTGTACAAAGCTCATTGAGACACATATAAGCACTCATGTTGTATGAAACTTGGTTTAGAGTCCTAGAACCCGCGTTGTTAGATGTTTCATATATTCGTCAAACTAGTCAAAAGCTCATTGAGACACTTATAAGCACTCATGTTGCATGAAACTTAGTTTAGAGTCCTAGAAACCGCGTTGTTAGATGTTTCATAAGTTCGTCAAACTAGTACAAAGCTCATTGAGACACTTATAAGCACTCATGTTACATGAAACTTGGTTTAGAGTCCTAGAAACGCGTTGTCAAATGTTTCATAAGTTCGTCAAACTTGTACAAAGCTCATTGAGACACTTATAAGCACTTATGTTGCATGAAACTTCGTTTAGAGTCTTAGAAACCGCGTTGTTAGATGTTTCATAAGTTCGTCAAACTAGTACAAAGCTCATTGAGACACTTATAAGCACTCATGTTGCATGAAACTTGGTTGAGAGTCCTAGAAACGCGTTGTTAGATGTTTCATAAGTTCGTAAAACTAGTACAAAGCTCATTGAGACACTTATAAGCACTCATATTGAATGAAACTTGGTTTAGAGTCCTAGAAACGCGTTGTTAGATGTTTCATAAGTTCGTAAAACTAGTACAAAGCTCATTGAGACACTTATAAGCACTCATGTTGAATGAAACTTGGTTTAGAGTCCTAGAAATGCGTTGTTAGATGTTTCATAAGTTCTTCAAACTAGTACAAAGCTCATTGAGACACTTATAAGCATTCATGTTGCATGAACCCTTGTTTAGAGTCCTAGAAACGCGTTGTTAGATGTTTCATAAGTTTGTAAAACTTGTACAAAGCTCATTGAGACACTTATAAGCACTGATGTGGAATGAAACTTAGTTTAGAGTCCTAGAAACCGCGTTGTTAGATGTTTCATAAGTTCGTCAAACTAGTACAAAGCTCATTGAGACACTTATAAGCACTCATGTTGCATAAAACTTGGTTTAGAGTCCTAGAAACGCGTTGTTAGATGTTTCATAAGTTCGTCAAACTTATACAAAGCTCGTTGAGACAATTATAAGCACTCATGTTGCATGAAACTTGGTTTAGAGTACTAGAAACGCGTTGTTAGATGTTTCATAAGTTCGTAAAACAAGTACAAAGCTCATTGAGACACTTAAAAGCACTCATGTTGCATGAAACTTGGTTTAGAGTCCTAGAAACGCGTTTTTCGATGTTTCATAAGTTCGTAAAACTTGTACAAAGCTCATTGAGACACTTCTAAGCACTCATGTTGCATGAAACTTGGTTTAGAGTCCTAGAAACGCGTTGTTCGATGTTTCATAAGTTCGTCAAACTAGTACAAAGCTCATTGAGACACATATAAGCACTCATGTTGCATGAAACTTTGTTTAGAGTCCTAGAAACGCGTTGTTAGATGATTCATAAGTTCGTAAAACTAGTACAAATCTCATTGAGACACTTATAAGCACTCATGTTGCATGAAACTTGGTTTAGAGTCCTAGAACCCGCGTTGTTAGATATTTCTTAAGTTCGTCAAGCTAGTACAAAGCTCATTGAGACACTTATAAGCACTCATGTTGCATGAAACTTGGTTTAGAGTCCTAGAAATGCATTGTTAGATGTTTCATAAGTTCGTCAAACTTGTACAAAGCTCATTGAGACGCTTATAAGCACTCATGTTGCATGAAACTTGGTTTAGAGTCCTAGAAACCGCGTTGTTAGATGTTTCATAAGTTCGTCAAACCAAGTACAATGCTCATTGAGACACTTATAAGCATTCATGTTGCATGAAACTTGGTTTAGAGTCTTAGAAACCGCGTTGTTAGATGTTTCATAAGTTCGTCAAACTAGTACAAAGCTCATTGAGAGACTTATAAGCACTCATGTTGAATGAAACTTGGCTTAGAGTCCTAGAAACGCGTTGTTAGATGTTTCATAAGTTCGTCAAACTTGTAAAAAGCTCATTGAGACACTTATAAGCACTCACGTTGTATGAAACTTGGTTTTGAGTCCTAGAACCCGCGTTGTTAGATGTTTCATATATTCCTCAAACTAGTCAAAAGCTCATTAAGACACTTATAAGCACTCATGTTGCATGAAACTTAGTTTAGAGTCCTAGAAACCGCGTTGTTAGATGTTTCATAAGTTCGTCAAACTAGTACAAAGCTCATTGAGAGACTTATAAGCACTCATGTTGAATGAAACTTGGTTTAGAGTCCTAGAAACGCGTTGGAAGATGTTTCATAAGTTCGTAAAACTTGTACAAAGCTCATTGAGACACATATAAGCACTCATGTTGTATGAAACTTGGTTTAGAGTCCTAGAACCCGCGTTGTTCGATGTTTCATATATTCGTCAAACTAGTCAAAAGCTCATTGAGACACTTATAAGCACTCATGTTGCATGAAACTTAGTTTAGAGTCCTAGAAACCGCGTTGTTAGATGTTTCATAAGTTCGTCAAACTAGTACAAAGCTCATTGAGACACTTATAAGCACTCATGTTACATGAAACTTGGTTTAGAGTCCTAGAAACGCGTTGTTAGATGTTTCATAAGTTCGTCAAACTTGTACAAAGTTAATTGAGACACTTATAAGCACTCATGTTGCATGAAACTTCGTTTAGAGTCTTAGAAACCGCGTTGTTAGATGTTTCATAAGTTCGTAAAACTAGTACAAAGCTCATTGAGACACTTATAAGCACTCATGTTGAATGAAACTTGGTTTAGAGTCCTAGAAATGCGTTGTTAGATGTTTCATAAGTTCTTCAAACTAGTACAAAGCTCATTGAGACACTTATAAGCACTCATGTTGCATGAAACCTTGTTTAGAGTCCTAGAAACGCGTTGTTAGATGTTTCATAAGTTCGTAAAACTTGTACAAAGCTCATTGAGACACTTATAAGCACTGATGTGGAATGAAACTTGGTTTAGAGTCATAGAACCCGCGTTGTTAGATGTTTCATATGTTCGTCAAACTAGTCAAAAGCTCATTGAGACACTTATAAGCACTCATGTTGCATGAAACTTAGTTTAGAGTCCTAGAAACCGCGTTGTTAGATGTTTCATAAGTTCGTCAAACTAGTACAAAGCTCATTGAGACACTTATAAGCACTCATGTTGCATAAAACTTGGTTTAGAGTCCTAGAAACGCGTTGTTAGATGTTTCATAAGTTCGTCAAACTTATACAAAGCTCGTTGAGACAATTATAAGCACTCATGTTGCATGAAACTTGGTTTAGAGTACTAGAAACGCGTTGTTAGATGTTTCATAAGTTCGTAAAACAAGTACAAAGCTCATTGAGACACTTAAAAGCACTCATGTTGCATGAAA
Source organism: Cochlearia excelsa (assembly GCA_963556525.1). Classification (NCBI taxonomy): domain Eukaryota; kingdom Viridiplantae; phylum Streptophyta; class Magnoliopsida; order Brassicales; family Brassicaceae; genus Cochlearia; species Cochlearia excelsa. Next base: position 26,240,562 of record OY748327.1, on the reverse strand, counting down.
CTTGGTTTAGAGTCCTAGAAACGCGTTTTTCGATGTTTCATAAGTTCGTAAAACTTGTACAAAGCTCATTGAGACACTTCTAAGCACTCATGTTGCATGAAACTCGGTTTAGAGTCCTAGAAACGCGTTGTTCGATGTTTCATAAGTTCGTCAAACTAGTACAAAGCTCATTGAGACACTTATAAGCACTCATGTTGCATGAAACTTTGTTTAGAGTCCTAGAAACTGCGTTGTTAGATGTTTCATAAGTTCGTCAAACTAGTACAAATCTCATTGAGACACTTATAAGCACTCATGTTGAATGAAACTTGGTTTAAAGTCCTAGAAACGCGTTGTTAGATGATTCATAAGTTCGTAAAACTAGTACAAATCTCATTGAGACACTTATAAGCACTCATGTTGCATGAAACTTGGTTTAGAGTCCTAGAAATGCGTTGTTAGATATTTCATAAGTTCGTCAAGCTAGTACAAAGCTCATTGAGACACTTATAAGCACTCAAGTTGCATGAAACTTGGTTTAGAGTCCTAGAAATGCATTGTTAGATGTTTCATAAGTTCGTCAAACTTGTACAAAGCTCATTGAGACGCTTATAAGCACTCATGTTGCATGAAACTTGGTTTAGAGTCCTAGAAACCGCGTTGTTAGATGTTTCATAAGTTCGTCAAACCAGTACAATGCTCATTGAGACACTTATAAGCATTCATGTTGCATGAAACTTGGTTTAGAGTCTTAGAAACCGCGTTGTTAGATGTTTCATAAGTTCGTCAAACCAGTACAAAGCTCATTGAGAGACTTATAAGCACTCATGTTGAATGAAACTTGGCTTAGAGTCCTAGAAACGCGTTGTTAGATGTTTCATAAGTTCGTCAAACTTGTAAAAAGCTCATTGAGACACTTATAAGCACTCACGTTGTATGAAACTTGGTTTTGAGTCCTAGAACCCGCGTTGTTAGATGTTTCATATATTCCTCAAACTAGTCAAAAGCTCATTAAGACACTTATAAGCACTCATGTTGCATGAAACTTAGTTTAGAGTCCTAGAAACCGCGTTGTTAGATGTTTCATAAGTTCGTCAAACTAGTACAAAGCTCATTGAGAGACTTATAAGCACTCATGTTGAATGAAACTTGGTTTAGAGTCCTAGAAACGCGTTGGTAGATGTTTCATAAGTTCGTAAAACTTGTACAAAGCTCATTGAGACACATATAAGCACTCATGTTGTATGAAACTTGGTTTAGAGTCCTAGAACCCGCGTTGTTCGATGTTTCATATATTCGTCAAACTAGTCAAAAGCTCATTGAGACACTTATAAGCACTCATGTTGCATGAAACTTAGTTTAGAGTCCTAGAAACCGCGTTGTTAGATGTTTCATAAGTTCGTCAAACTAGTACAAAGCTCATTGAGACACTTATAAGCACTCATGTTACATGAAACTTGGTTTAGAGTCCTAGAAACGCGTTGTCGGATGTTTCATAAGTTCGTCAAACTTGTACAAAGTTCATTGAGACACTTATAAGCACTCATGTTAAATGAAACTTCGTTTAGAGTCTTAGAAACCGCGTTGTTAGATGTTTCATAAGTTCGTCAAACCAGTACAATGCTCATTGAGACACTTATAAGCACTCATGTTGCATGAAACTTGGTTTAGAGTCTTAGAAACCGCGTTGTTAGATATTTCATAAGTTCGTCAAACCAGTACAATGCTCATTGAGACACTTATAAGCACTCATGTTGCATGAAACTTGGTTTAGAGTCCTAGAAACGCGTTGTTAGATGTTTCATAAGTTCGTCAAACTTGTACAAAGCTCATTGAGACACATATAAGCACTCATGTTGTATGAAACTTGGTTTAGAGTCCTAGAACCCGCGTTGTTAGATGTTACATATATTCGTCAAACTAGTCAAAAGCTCATTGAGACACTTATAAGCACTCATGTTGCATGAAACTTAGTTTAGAGTCCTAGAAACCGCGTTGTTAGATGTTTCATAAGTTCGTCAAACTAGTACAAAGCTCATTGAGACACTTATAAGCACTCATGTTACATGAAACTTGGTTTAGAGTCCTAGAAACGCGTTGTCAGATGTTTCATAAGTTCGTCAAACTTGTACAAAGTTCATTGAGACACTTATAAGCACTCATGTTGCATGAAACTTCGTTTAGAGTCTTAGAAACCGCGTTGTTAGATGTTTCATAAGTTCGTCAAACTAGTACAAAGCTCATTGAGACACTTATAAGCACTCATGTTGCATGAAACTTGGTTTAGAGTCCTAGAAACTGCGTTGTTAGATGTTTCATAAGTTCGTCAAACTAGTACAAATCTCATTGAGACACTTATAAGCACTCATGTTGAATGAAACTTGGTTTAAAGTCCTAGAAACGCGTTGTTAGATGATTCATAAGTTCGTAAAACTAGTACAAATCTCATTGAGACACTTATAAGCACTCATGTTGCATGAAACTTGGTTTAGAGTCCTAGAAATGCGTTGTTAGATATTTCATAAGTTCGTCAAGCTAGTACAAAGCTCATTGAGACACTTATAAGCACTCATGTTGCATGAAACTTGGTTTAGAGTCCTAGAAATGCATTGTTAGATGTTTCATAAGTTCGTCAAACTTGTACAAAGCTCATTGAGACGCTTATAAGCACTCATGTTGCATGAAACTTGGTTTAGAGTCCTAGAAACCGCGTTGTTAGATGTTTCATAAGTTCGTCAAACCAGTACAATGCTCATTGAGACACTTATAAGCATTCATGTTGCATGAAACTTGGTTTAGAGTCTTAGAAACCGCGTTGTTAGATGTTTCATAAGTTCGTCAAACCGGTACAAAGCTCATTGAGAGACTTATAAGCACTCATGTTGAATGAAACTTGGCTTAGAGTCCTAGAAACGCGTTGTTAGATGTTTCATAAGTTCGTCAAACTTGTAAAAAGCTCATTGAGACACTTATAAGCACTCACGTTGTATGAAACTTGGTTTTGAGTCCTAGAACCCGCGTTGTTAGATGTTTCATATATTCCTCAAACTAGTCAAAAGCTCATTAAGACACTTATAAGCACTCATGTTGCATGAAACTTAGTTTAGAGTCCTAGAAACCGCGTTGTTAGATGTTTCATAAGTTCGTCAAACTAGTACAAAGCTCATTGAGAGACTTATAAGCACTCATGTTGAATGAAACTTGGTTTAGAGTCCTAGAAACGCGTTGGTAGATGTTTCATAAGTTCGTAAAACTTGTACAAAGCTCATTGAGACACATATAAGCACTCATGTTGTATGAAACTTGGTTTAGAGTCCTAGAACCCGCGTTGTTCGATGTTTCATATATTCGTCAAACTAGTCAAAAGCTCATTGAGACACTTATAAGCACTCATGTTGCATGAAACTTAGTTTAGAGTCCTAGAAACCGCGTTGTTAGATGTTTCATAAGTTCGTCAAACTAGTACAAAGCTCATTGAGACACTTATAAGCACTCATGTTACATGAAACTTGGTTTAGAGTCCTAGAAACGCGTTGTCAGATGTTTCATAAGTTCGTCAAACTTGTACAAAGTTCATTGAGACACTTATAAGCACTCATGTTAAATGAAACTTCGTTTAGAGTCTTAGAAACCGCGTTGTTAGATGTTTCATAAGTTCGTCAAACCAGTACAATGCTCATTGAGACACTTATAAGCACTCATGTTGCATGAAACTTGGTTTAGAGTCTTAGAAACCGCGTTGTTAGATATTTCATAAGTTCGTCAAACCAGTACAATGCTCATTGAGACACTTATAAGCACTCATGTTGCATGAAACTTGGTTTAGAGTCCTAGAAACGCGTTGTTAGATGTTTCATAAGTTCGTCAAACTTGTACAAAGCTCATTGAGACACATATAAGCACTCATGTTGTATGAAACTTGGTTTAGAGTCCTAGAACCCGCGTTGTTAGATGTTACATATATTCGTCAAACTAGTCAAAAGCTCATTGAGACACTTATAAGCACTCATGTTGCATGAAACTTAGTTTAGAGTCCTAGAAACCGCGTTGTTAGATGTTTCATAAGTTCGTCAAACTAGTACAAAGCTCATTGAGACACTTATAAGCACTCATGTTACATGAAACTTGGTTTAGAGTCCTAGAAACGCGTTGTCAGATGTTTCATAAGTTCGTCAAACTTGTACAAAGTTCATTGAGACACTTATAAGCACTCATGTTGCATGAAACTTCGTTTAGAGTCTTAGAAACCGCGTTGTTAGATGTTTCATAAGTTCGTCAAACTAGTACAAAGCTCATTGAGACACTTATAAGCACTCATGTTGCATGAAACTTGGTTTAGAGTCCTAGAAACGCGTTGTTAGATGTTTCATAAGTTCGTAAAACTAGTACAAAGCTCATTGAGACACTTATAAGCACTCATGTTGAATGAAACTTGGTTTAGAGTCCTAGAAACGCGTTGTTAGATGTTTCATAAGTTCGTAAAACTAGTACAAAGCTCATTGAGACACTTATAAGCACTCATGTTGAATGAAACTTGGTTTGGAGTCCTAGAAATGCGTTGTTAGATGTTTCATAAGTTCTTCAAACTAGTACAAAGCTCATTGAGACACTTATAAGCATTCATGTTGCATGAACCCTTGTTTAGAGTCCTAGAAACGCGTTGTTAGATGTTTCATAAGTTTGTAAAACTTGTACAAATGATGCGGAAATGACCAAGGAAGGGATCTCTAAGGTGGTTGAAGGGATAATCCTCGGCTTTGATGAACTCGCGAAGCACAAACCTAAGGTATATTAAACCTTAGACCCAATACTCTCTTAAAACGCTTCAACAAAACAAGGCGGTGGACCTTAGTTCGAAGAACTTGGTAAGTACAAACCTTAGGTATATTAAACCTAAGACCCAATACTCTCAACAAGAAACAACTAACTTTGGTAATGAAAGGCGCCACAAACGGGGATGAAGAAGCTGTTTGATAAGCCGGTTGATCACTCGGAATCACACCGAAGATCGAAAAGTTCACAAGGAACTAAATGAGAATCACTCTCACAAAAAGATAGAAAAATATATTGGATTAAAAAGTTGGATGTCTTTCTCCAATGGAGATTACATGTATTTAAAGGGAAATAAAACTTGTAGAGAAAGAAATAAGTTCAAAGGATGTAGTAAACATAATTAAAGATAGAATTAAAAGATGTGTTGAATGACTCTTGGACTCCAAATATGACTCTTGATCTTTCATTTTCGTCACTCTTCTTTGACCATAATTTAAGTGCTTCATTTTGGGCTTTCTTGGGCTTTAATCATGTTTAGAAGTGGTTGGACTTGATGTATATCATACCCAATGGTCTTGTGAATGTGTTCTTTGTCTAAAAGCTCTTGAATCAGCCCGTTAAGTGCCTCCTTGATCTTCTTTGCTCTCGCTCTTGTCATTGGTCCAGCGGGTACTTGCAAAGGATCCTCTTGATCATCCTTGCTGCTTTGGATGTCCTCATCATTCCCCTCCACTTGAAAACGATTTGACCTCAAATCAAGCTGATCACCTACATCAAAAGGAGTTAAGTCAGAAACATTGAAGCTTTTACTTATATTATACTCACTTGGCAAGTCTATTTTGTAAGCATTGTCATTGATCCTTTCTAAGACTTGAAATGGACCGTCTCCTCTTGGCATCAACTTAGACTTCCTTTCAGCTGGAAAGCGCTCTTTTCTCATATGAACCCAAACCCAATCTCCGGCTTCAAAGACCACTTTACGCCTTCCTTTGTTTGCTTGCCTTTGGTATTGCTCGGTCCTCGCTCAATGTTTAGCCTTGCTTTCTCATGAATCTGTTTAACAAGCTCAGCTTTTCTTTTTCCATCTAAGTTCACACGCTCATTGAAAGGTAAAGGTGATAAATCCAATGGCGTTAAAGGATTAAAACCATAAACAATCTGAAATGGTGAGAACTTAGTAGCAGAATGGACATAATGGTTATATGCAAACTCAACATGTGGCAAACAATCTTCCCAAGTTTTTATGTTCTTCTTAATGATATCACGTAACAAAGTAGACAAAGACCTATTCACTACTTCAGTTTGACCATCAGTTTGAGGATGACATGTAGTAGAAAACAACAACTTAGTCCCTAACTTAGCCCACAAAGTTTTCCAAAAGTAGCTTAAGAACTTAGCATCTCTATCTGAAACAATGGTTCTAGGCATGCCATGTTAAAGAGACCAAGGCATTGCCCGGACAAGGATTGTCCACCAAGGCATTGACCTAGCGTGAGACCGAAGTAGAAGTCGCACACTCTCTTGTTACCGTTACAAAGAGGACAAAAGATATCATGAAACCAAAGAAGAAGGATCTAGAAAGAGCCGTTAGGAATAGAGCCGTTGGAATGTGGAATGCACTCGCCGTCCGTACGAGCACGGGTCGTGTTAAGGGGCGTGGTATACACGCCGTCCGTACACTCACGGGTCAACATAGTGGCGCGTCTAACCATGCCATCAATGCGCGGCTGGAAACGAGATAGGGACGGATTAAGCATATTCGTTAGATGCTATTTTTGGTCTTTGGTTTATATATGTGATATCCCCTTATTGTATCAATTTAACACTTTTGAATAAAATGAAACGGAATCTCTTTACTCTCTCTATTCTCTCTCATTCTTATCCTTGATGTTCTTGTTAAGAACTCAAGAACCTCATTCTCTAAATCTCTTCTAAATCTCTCAAATTCTAACATGGTATCAGAGCTACAAAGCTCTTGAACCTACTTTTCTTCCGCGCAAACTCTCTCGATTACTCTCGGTCTCGACAACTCTCGATACTCGTTCTTGTACACGTTCGACAACTCTCGATACTCTGTTACTCGTACACGTTCGACAACTCTCGATACTCTGTTACTCGACTACTCTCGACAAGATCTTTCCTCGACACCGAGCATCCTCGACTCTCGGTAACGATTTCTCGGCCCCTTCGGTTCAAATTTCTAGATCTCGATTTCTAGATCCGAAATCTCAAAAACCAAAACTCAACCATGGAAGACAAAGAATCCAAGAGGACACTTTGTCCGGTTACTCTCAAAGGCATCAACTACCTTCTATGGGCAAGAATCATGAAGATAGCCCTTTGTGGCCGCGGCTATTGGAACCATATCCTCACTCGGCAAGACGCCCCCATTGAGTTCAACAACGAACTCACAAACGACGATGAGAAGTGGTTCCAACTAGACCAAAAGGTACTTGGAATTATCCAAGGATCTCTTGAACCATCTATCTTGGAGGCGTATTCTTATTGTGAGAATGCCAAGGAACTATGGGATACCCTCCAAACCGTCTACGGCAACATATCCAACCTTAGCCGAGTCTATGAGGTCAAGAAAGCCATCAACGACCTCAACCAAGAAGACACCGAGTTCACCAAACACTTTGGGAAGTTTCGGTCACTATGGGCCGAATTGGAGATACTTCGTCCAAGCACCGTGGATCCGAAAGTCTTAAATGAACGAAGAGAGCAAGACAAAGTATTTGGCTTACTCCTCACTCTCAACGGTAGCTACAAAGATGTGACCAAGCACTTGCTTCGATCCGACACCTTACCTAACCTTGAAGAGGTATGTGCACAACTCCAAAGGGAACAAGGGTCTATTGAACTCTTTGATGGCAAGAAGGAGCTAGTAACCGCCAACAAAGTGGCATTCAAACTCTCTTCCAAGACCTATGAAGAAAGGAGAGCCTTGACTTGTGAACATTGCAAGAAGAAGGGCCACATGAAGGAGAAGTGTTGGATATTGCATCCTAACCTCAAGCCGGCCAAGTTTAAGGAAGCCAAGGCCAATCTCTCTCATGATGACACGACAAGCATGCCTAGCACAAGCGGATCAAACCGTGGCAAGGAAGAGGAGTCTTCGGCCATGGTCCCTTACATGGATGAGTACGTGAGGAAGTCCGACCTTGACGCCCTCATCAAAGCCCTTAAGGGCTCCGGTATTTCACCCTTCTACTCCCTTAGTGCTCAAAATATAGACAATAAACCTTTTAAGCCGATTATTATTGATTCGGGTGCTTCTCATCATATGATTAGTAACTTAGAATTGATTAGTAATGTTAAACCGGCTTTAGGTAATGTCATTATTGCAAATGGAAGTGAAATTCCTATAGAAGGATTAGGGAACCTCAAGTTGTTTGATAGAGATTCACAAGCGCTTTACATGCCTAGTTTTACTTCAAACCTTATATCCGTAAAACGCATTGCTTGTGATTTGAATTGCAATGTCATTTTTGGGCCTAATAATGTGGTTTTTCAGGATATTAAGAGTAAGGAGATCATTGGGAAAGGGGTCACAAGAGGCGATCTATATGTCCTTGAAGAAAACCCATCTAGTTCTTGTCTTTTTCATGCTTTTAATTCGGTTATAACCGAAACAAACAATGTTATTTGGCACTTTAGACTTGGTCATCCTCATTTGAATGCATTGAAAACTATTTTACCTAATGTTGTGTTTGATCATAAAACTTGTGAGGCGTGCATTTTAGGCAAGCATTGTAGAACCGTTTTCTCAAAATCAAAAATGTGTTACAAACCCTTTGAACTAGTTCACTCGGACGTTTGGTCCTCTCCTTGCAAATCTAGGGATAATCATAGCTATTTTGTCACATTCATAGATGAAAGCTCTAAATATACTTGGGTTACTCTTTTACAAACCAAAGATAGGGTATTAGAGGCTTTTAAAAACTTTCAAAACTATGTGACTAACCATTACAATGCTAAGATCAAAACCTTTAGGTCGGATAATGGGGGGAGTACACAAGCCGATCATTCAAAGAACACATAGCCAACCATGGGATTCTTCACCAAACCACATGCCCATATACACCGCAACAAAATGGTGTGGCCGAGAGGAAGAATAGGCATCTCATGGAGGTCACACGGTCAATGATGTTCCATATGAACATCCCAAAACGGTTTTGGTCGGATGGTGTTTTAACCGCATGTTATCTCATCAACCGAACCCCCACTCAAATCTTAAACAATCAATCTCCTTTTGAAGTGTTAAATAAGAGTAAGCCCTTTATTAACCATCTAAGAGTATTTGGTTGTGTTTGTTTTGTGTTTGTGCCTAGTGAACAAAGGAACAAGCTTGAAGCAAAAAGCATCAAGGCCATGTTCATAGGCTACTCAAACACACAAAAAGGATACAAGTGCTATGTACCCGAGACAAGACGGGTATTAGTATCAAGAGATGTCAAGTTCCTTGAAGGCAAAAGCTTCTATGAAGACACCAATTGGGATAGTGTGAAGGACTTACCCGAGAAGGTCATAAATAGAGCTACAAGTCTAAGGAACCTAATGAAGAACCTTGGCATGAGTTTTGAAGAAGAACCAAGCCAAGATACACCAAACCAACAACCCACCCCTCTTGATCATGAGGGGGAGAACAATGAGCAAGTCAACTCCGAACCTCAAGAACCTAATGAGTCCGGGGGAGAACCAAATGCTCAACAACAAAATCCATCTCAAGAAAACCACGGACAAGCTCAAGAAGATCATGATCAAGAAGTGGGTCAAGAAGCTAGTGAACCATCGGTGCCGGTTCTAAGAAGAAGTACTAGAGTGAAGAAGGATCCATCCAATTGGGTAAACACAAGGGTATACTTCAATAGCAAGGCGGTGTCTCATCCAACTCAAGCCGTATGCTCTCTTGCAAGTCTTCCTAAGGAACACCAAGCATACATCACTTCCATGGATCAACATGTAATACCAAGAACTTATGAAGAAGCAATGAAAGAAGAAGTATGGGTCAATGCGGTAAAAGCCGAGAACAAAGCAATGGAGGACAATGAGACGTTTTATGAGACTGATCTCCCTCAAGGCAAAAGAACCGTGAGCTCAAGATACATCTTCACTATCAAGTATCATAGCAATGGCGAGATAGAAAGACACAAAGCTCGGCTAGTGGCAAGAGGGTTTACACAAACGTATGGAGAAGACTACTTGGACACTTTTGCTCCGGTTGCAAAGCTCCACACCGTAAGAGTTATTCTATCATTGGCCACCAACCTCTCATGGGACTTATACCAAATGGATGTCAAGAATGCATTCCTTCAAGGAGAGCTTGAAGAAGAAGTATACATGACACCACCACCGGGTCTAGAAGAAACCATCACTCCGGGAAAGGTGTTGAGACTAAGGAAGGCCATCTATGGACTCAAGCAATCACCAAGAGCCTGGTACCATAAGCTCAGCTCAACCTTGATGGCAAAGGGATTCAAAAGATCTCATGTGGAACACACTCTATTCACCCGGACAAACGGAGAAGGTATAGTAGTGGTACTTGTCTATGTTGATGATATCATCATCTCCGGAAACAACAAGGAAGGTATCCATGACACTAAACTCTATTTAAAGTCTAAATTTGATATCAAAGATTTAGGAAAACTCAAGTACTTCCTTGGGATTGAAGTGTGTAGATCCGAAGAGGGTCTATTCCTTTCCCAAAGGAAGTATACCCATGATCTTTTGAGTGTTGTCAATATGACAGGAGTTAAGAAGGCTAAGACACCACTAGAAGAAGGATACAAGGTTGTCCAAGAGGGAAGTGGGGAAGACGAGCCATATACGGATCCTAAACTCTATAGGAAAATGGTGGGCAAGCTCATCTATTTGACAATCACAAGACCGGACATTTGCTTTGCCGTGAACCAAGTAGCACAACAAATGCAAAAGCCAAAGATACACCATTGGAAGATGCTAGAGAGAATACTAAGCTATGTCAAGGAGACATCCAATTTGGGTATTTGGATGGGCTGCAACAAGAACACCGAGGTGATTGGGTATTGTGATGCGGATTATGCCGGAAATGTGGAAGATAGGAGATCCACTACGGGGTATTGCACATTCATTGGTGGGAACCTTGTCACATGGAAGACGAAGAAGCAAAAGATAGTCTCTTGCTCAACCGCCGAAGCCGAGTATAGAGCTATGAGAAAGCTAACACAAGAACTCATGTGGCTCAAGAACTTGCTAGGAGATTTGGGAGTCAAGATAGAAGGGCCAATGACTATGCATTGTGACAACCAAGCGGCTATCCACATAGCATCTAACTCGGTATTCCATGAGAGGACAAAGCACATCGAAGTGGATTGTCACAAGGTTAGAGAACAAATGGTAAAGGGCACAATCCTACCATGCTTCACCAAAAGTCAAGATCAACTTGCGGACGTCTTCACCAAATCCGCAAGCTTGAAGGTTTGTGAGTCCATTCTACCTAGACTTGGACTCATCCGGGCTACCAAAGCCTAAGTCTCCAACCGCATAAGCTTGTACTCTTTTCCCTTAGGTGAGTTTTATCCCAAGAGGTTTTCTCACCAAGGTTTTTAACGAGGCAAGGTTATGCGGGTTCCAAGCTTAGCCATTACGCGAGGCTAAGCTTGCGGGGGAGTGTTAAAGAGACCAAGGCATTGCCCGGACAAGGATTGTCCACCAAGGCATTGACCTAGCGTGAGACCGAAGTAGAAGTCGCACACTCTCTGTGTTACCGTTACAAAGAGGACAAAAGATATCATGAAACCAAAGAAGAAGGATCTAGAAAGAGCCGTTAGGAATAGAGCCGTTGGAATGTGGAATGCACTCGCCGTCCGTACGAGCACGGGTCGTGTTAAGGGGCGTGGTATACACGCCGTCCGTACACTCACGGGTCAACATAGTGGCGCGTCTAACCATGCCATCAATGCGCGGCTGGAAACGAGATAGGGACGGATTAAGCATATTCGTTAGATGCTATTTTTGGTCTTTGGTTTATATATGTGATATCCCCTTATTGTATCAATTTAACACTTTTGAATAAAATGAAACGGAATCTCTTTACTCTCTCTATTCTCTCTCATTCTTATCCTTGATGTTCTTGTTAAGAACTCAAGAACCTCATTCTCTAAATCTCTTCTAAATCTCTCAAATTCTAACATGCCATGTAATCTAACAACTTCCCTAAAGAATAATTCAGCAACATTGGAAGCATCATCAGTTTTATGACAAGGAATGAAATGCGCCATCTTAGAGAATCTATCAACAACCACAAAAACAGAATCTCTACCTCTCTTAGTCCTAGGCAATCCAAGCACCAAATCCATAGAGATATCAGTCCAAGGTTCACTTGGTATAGGCAAAGGAGTATACATTCCATTAGGTTGCACTTTTGACTTAGCTTGCTTGCAAATTATGCATCTGCCACAGATTCTCTCAACATCTCTTCTCATGTGTGGCCAATAGAAATGATCCTGCAAGATTATCAAAGTTTTGACAACTCCAAAGTGTCCCATTAGTCCTCCTCCATGTGATTCCCTAACAAGAAGATCTCTCAAAGAGCAATTAGGCACACAAAGCTTATTCTCATGAAACAGAAAATTATCATGCCTAAAATACTTCCCATGTGCAAACTTCTCACAAGATTGATACACATCCTTAAAATCAAGGTCAGAATCGTATAGTTCTTTGATGTGCTCAAAACCAAGTAGCTTAGCATCAAGAGTAGAAAGTAGAGTGTACCTTCTAGATAGTGCATCAGCTACCACATTTTCCTTACCTTGCTTGTATCGAATGACATAAGGAAAGGTCTCAATGAATTCCACCCAACGAGCATGACGCTTGTTCAGCTTTTGTTGGCCCTTTAGATGCTTCAAGGACTCATGATCAGTGTGAATCACGAACTCTTTAGGCCATAAGTAGTGTTGCCATGTTTGTAATGCACGAACAAGAGCATACAATTCTTTGTCATAAGTAGGATAGTTCAAAGTAGCTCCACTCAGCTTTTCACTAAAGAATGCAATTGGCTTCTTCTCTTGCATAAGCACAGCTCCAATTCCAACACCTGAAGCATCACATTCAATCTCAAAAGTCTTTAGAAAGTCAGGTAAAGACAATAAAGGTGCATTAGTAAGCTTCTTCTTTAGCAATTGGAATGCTTCCTCTTGGGCTTCTTCCCATTTGAATCCTACTTCCTTCTTGATCACTTCGGTAAGCGGGGCAGCAATAGTACTAAAGTCTCTTACAAACCTCCGGTAGAAACCAGCAAGTCCATGAAAGCTTCGTACTTCTCCAACGGTCTTTGGACTAGGCCACTCTCGAATAGCCCTCACTTTCTCTTCATCAACTTGTATACCCTGTGCACTCACAACAAAGCCTAGAAACACAAGATTATCGGTGCAAAAGGTACACTTCTTAAGATTAGCAAACAACTTTTCCTTTCTAAGAACATCTAAAACAAGTTTCAAATGCTCAACATGCTCATCTAAAGTCTTGCTAAAAATCAGAATGTCATCAAAGTAGACAACAACAAAATGTCCAATGAAAGCTCTCAAAACATGATTCATTAATCTCATGAAAGTACTAGGTGCATTAGTTAATCCAAAAGGCATCACTAACCACTCATATAAACCATGTTTTGTTTTAAAAGCAGTTTTCCCTTCATCACCCTCGTTCATGCGAATTTGGTGATAACCACTCTTAAGATCTATCTTAGAGAATATGCAAGAACCATGCAACTCATCAAGCATATCATCTAAACGAGGAATGGGATGTCTATACTTTACCGTAATGTTGTTGATAGCTCTACAATCAACACACATCCTCCAAGTCCCATCCTTCTTAGGAACTAGCAAAACAGGGACAGCACATGGACTCATGCTTTCTCGAATGTACCCCTTCTCCATCAGCTCACTAACTTGCCTTTGAAGCTCCTTTGTCTCTTCCGGATTTGTTCTATAGGCTGGGCGGTTAGGAATGGATGCTCCTGGGACGAAGTCGATTTGATGCTCAATCCCACGAATAGGTGGTAAACCATGTGGTGTGTCCTCGGGAAAGACATCATCAAAATCCTGCAACAAAGAAACAACACAACTAGGCAAAACAGAGTTAAGATCGTTAGCGTTTAAAAGAGCCTCCTTGTACATGAGTACTATCATTGGCTGTTTTGAAAACATTGCTCTCTTTATCTCACAAGATCTCACAAAGAAGTTTGTGTTTGTCCTCACGGGTTTGCTCTCACAGGCCTTTTTATGGGTTTTTCTCAAACTCTCACTCTCTTTTAGGTGATAAGTGTTTTGGGCACTCATTGATTTTTGCTCCTCCTTTTGCTTCATTAGTAACTGATCTTGGTAGACTTCTTGAGGTGTTAAAGGAACCAAAGTGACATTTCTTCCTTTGAAAGTAAACGAATGCTTGTTTGTGAATCCATCATGGTTAACTCGCCGATCAAATTGCCATGGCCTCCCCAATAGAACATGACCTGCTTGCATTGGTACCACATCACACAACACTTCATCTTCATACCTTCCAATGGAAAATGGAACCAGAACTTGTCTTGACACCTTCACTTCACCACTATCATTTAACCATTGCAACTTGTAAGGTCTCGAATGCTTTGTGGTCTTCAAACTCAACTTCTCCACAAGAGTGATGCTCACCACGTTTGTACAACTCCCACCATCAATAATCAAGCTACACACCTTGTTCTGAATGTGACATCTTGTGTGAAACAGATTCTCACGTTGTACTTCTTCTTCTTCTTTAGCTTGCACACTCAATGATCTCCTTGTAACCAATAAGTCTCCCTTGGCAGCAGCCTCTTCACTATCTTCTATTAATGATGGCATAGAATCATAATCCCCTTCTTCTTCTTCAGTTTCTACATCACCATTATCTCTAATCACCATTGTCCTTTTGTTTGGACACTCATTAGCATAATGACCTCTGCCATGACACTTATAGCATTGCACATCACGGTTACGCGTATTAGAAGACTCCGTTCTTCCTTTGATTTCATGGCTGGTAGTGGATGGCTTTGTTTCGACCTTTGCTTTTGGGGTTGCCTTCTCCTCCTTAGAATAGTTCGGTTTCATGGTGGATGAATGTGAACCATAAGTTTGACGTGTGCTTCCCCTCCTCTTGAGCTGCGACTCAACTAAGATAGCCATATGCAACATATCCTCCATCTCCACATAGTGTTGCATCTCCACTTTGTCTAGAATCTCTCGATTCAAGCCATTAAGAAACCTCTCCATAGTAGCTTCTCTATCTTCATCAATGTTAGTTCTTAACATTAGGACCTCCATCTCTTGGAAATAGTCTTCCACACTTCGATTGCCTTGAGTTAGCCTTCTTAACTTTTGGTGTAGCTCTCGGTGATAATGACTTGGTACAAAACGTTTCCTCATGAGTGCTTTCATCTCAGCCCATGCTTCAATAGGAACTTCCCCATTTCTTCTTCTACTCGTCACCAATTGATCCCACCAATTAATAGCATAATCACAAAATTCAGTGGCTGCAACTCTAACCTTTTTCATCTCCGAGTAGTTTTGACAATCGAATATCAACTCAATCTTCTTCTCCCACTCTAGATATGCATCAGGATCATTCTTCCCATGGAAGGCTGGAATCTTCATCTTGATACCTCCCAAGTTGTTATCAGTTCGATCCCTTACTTCTCTAACTCGTCGTGGTCTCCTTGAGTTGTTACTAGATGATGAGTGATCATTGTAATAATCAACCTCTAAATCATTAGCTCGTGCTCTCCTTGGTTGATCTCTTTCTCTTCTATGCAGATTAGGCAAATTTGTTCGCTGCCTTGGTTGTGCATCTCCTTGAACTCGATCAATCCTATCATGAATCGTCTCCAACTCAACTCTCAACAATCTTTGCATCGCTCCCATCAAGGCTTGTACTTGTAGATTAGGGACAACCTCTTGTGTAACTTCTTCATTGTTGTTATGTTCCGACATGATTAAAAACCTGTAAAACAATGTTAGAAAACAAAAACCTCACAATCACTCAAGTGTTTCGCTCAAAAGTGTTTCACTCAAATGGCTTTTACCCTCAAATGTCCTCACACACTCTGCCTTTTTCCTCTCTAGTGATCCTCAAAGAGTTCGTATAGAACTAACCAACACTTCAGAATGTTTTACCG
This sequence comes from Cochlearia excelsa, assembly GCA_963556525.1. NCBI lineage: Eukaryota > Viridiplantae > Streptophyta > Magnoliopsida > Brassicales > Brassicaceae > Cochlearia > Cochlearia excelsa. The sequence continues at coordinate 26,224,640 of OY748327.1, read as the reverse complement.
TAGTAACCAAATAGAAGATACCAAAGAAATCGAAATCTCAAAGTGAGTATGGATAATAGGAATAACAGAAAGTTATAAATGTTATAAGAGTTATAAGGGTTATAAGAGTTATAAGGGTTATAAGGATTATAAGGATTATAACAAAAGGGAAATGAAAGAAATTTAAGAACAAAGAAAGAGTAATCCAGAACTTTTATGATATCTTTTTTTTTTTTTTTTTTTTTTTTTTTTTTTACTTGTTTTTTTTTTTTTGTTTTTGGTTTTTTTTTTTTTTTTTTTTTTTTTTTTAATCTGGATTTTCAGAAAATTAATAAAACAAAAACAGAAATAGAATATGATAGAAAGAATATGAAAAGATTTGAAAATGATAGAAAGAAGATGAATTATAAAAAGATAAAACCAAGCTTAGAGATGGCTCTGATACCAAATGATGCGGAAATGACCAAGGAAGGGATCTCTAAGGTGGTTGAAGGGATAATCCTCGACTTTGATGAACTCGCGAAGCACAAACCTAAGGTATATTAAACCTTAGACCCAATACTCTCTTAAAACGCTTCAACAAAACAAGGCGGTGGACCTTAGTTCGAAGAACTTGGTAAGTACAAACCTTAGGTATATTAAACCTAAGACCCAATACTCTCAACAAGAAACAACTAACTTTGGTAATGAAAGGCGCCACAAACAGGGATGAAGAACTGTTTGATAAGCCGGTTGATCACTCGGAATCACACCGAAGATCGAAAAGTTCACAAGGAACTAAATGAGAATCACTCTCACAAAAAGATAGAAAAATATATTGGATTAAAAAGTTGGATGTCTTTCTCCAATGGAGATTACATGTATTTAAAGGGAAATAAAACTTGTAGAGAAAGAAATAAGTTCAAAGGATGTAGTAAACATAATTAAAGATAGAATTAAAAGATGTGTTGAATGACTCTTGGACTCCAAATATGACTCTTGATCTTTCATTTTCGTCACTCTTCTTTGACCATAATTTAAGTGCTTCATTTTGGGCTTTCTTGGGCTTTAATCATGTTTAGAAGTGGTTGGACTTGATGTATATCATACCCAATGGTCTTGTGAATGTGTTCTTTGTCTAAAAGCTCTTGAATCAGCCCGTTAAGTGCCTCCTTGATCTTCTTTGCTCTCGCTCTTGTCATTGGTCCAGCGGGTACTTGCAAAGGATCCTCTTGATCATCCTTGCTGCTTTGGATGTCCTCATCAACAAAGCTCATTGAGACACTTATAAACACTGATGTGGAATGAAACTTGGTTTAGAGTCCTAGAACCCGCGTTGTTAGATGTTTCATATGTTCGTCAAACTAGTCAAAAGCTCATTGAGACACTTATAAGCACTCATGTTGCATGAAACTTAGTTTAGAGTCCTAGAAACCGCGTTGTTAGATGTTTCATAAGTTCGTCAAACTAGTACAAAGCTCATTGAGACACTTATAAGCACTCATGTTGCATAAAACTTGGTTTAGAGTCCTAGAAACGCGTTGTTAGATGTTTCATAAGTTCGTCAAACTTATACAAAGCTCGTTGAGACAATTATAAGCACTCATGTTGCATGAAACTTGGTTTAGAGTACTAGAAACGCGTTGTTAGATGTTTCATAAGTTCGTAAAACAAGTACAAATCTCATTGAGACACTTAAAAGCACTCATGTTGCATGAAACTTGGTTTAGAGTCCTAGAAACGCGTTTTTCGATGTTTCATAAGTTCGTAAAACTTGTACAACGCTCATTGAGACACTTCTAAGCACTCATGTGGCATGAAACTTGGTTTAGAGTCCTAGAAACGCGTTGTTCGATGTTTCATAAGTTCGTCAAACTAGTACAAAGCTCATTGAGACACTTATAAGCACTCATGTTGCATGAAACTTTGTTTAGAGTCCTAGAAACTGCGTTGTTAGATGTTTCATAAGTTCGTCAAACTAGTACAAATCTCATTGAGACACTTATAAGCACTCATGTTGAATGAAACTTGGTTTAAAGTCCTAGAAACGCGTTGTTAGATGATTCATAAGTTCGTAAAACTAGTACAAATCTCATTGAGACACTTATAAGCACTCATGTTGCATGAAAATTGGTTTAGAGTCCTAGAAATGCGTTGTTAGATATTTCATAAGTTCGTCAAGCTAGTACAAAGCTCATTGAGACACTTATAAACACTCATGTTGCATGAAACTTGGTTTAGAGTCCTAGAAATGCATTGTTAGATGTTTCATAAGTTTGTCAAACTTGTACAAAGCTCATTGAGACGCTTATAAGAACTCATGTTGCATGAAACTTGGTTTAGAGTCCTAGAAACCGCGTTGTTAGATGTTTCATAAGTTCGTCAAACCAGTACAATGCTCATTGAGACACTTATAAGCACTCATGTTGCATGAAACTTGGTTTAGAGTCTTAGAAACCGCGTTGTTAGATGTTTCATAAGTTCGTCAAACCAGTACAAAGCTCATTGAGAGACTTATAAGCACTCATGTTGAATGAAACTTGGCTTAGAGTCCTAGAAACGCGTTGTTAGATGTTTCATAAGTTCGTCAAACTTGTACAAAGCTCATTGAGACACTTATAAGCACTCATGTTGTATTAAACTTGGTTTTGAGTCCTAGAACCCGCGTTGTTAGATGTTTCATATATTCCTCAAACTAGTCAAAAGCACATTAAGACACTTATAAGCACTCATGTTGCATGAAACTTAGTTTAGAGTCCTAGAAACCGCGTTGTTAGATGTTTCATAAGTTCGTCAAACTAGTACAAAGCTCATTGAGAGACTTATAAGCACTCATGTTGAATGAAACTTGGTTTAGAGTCCTAGAAACGCGTTGGTAGATGTTTCATAAGTTCGTAGAACTTGTACAAAGCTCATTGAGACACATATAAGCACTCATGTTGTATGAAACTTGGTTTAGAGTCCTAGAACCCGCGTTGTTAGATGTTTCATATATTCGTCAAACTAGTCAAAAGCTCATTGAGACACTTATAAGCACTCATGTTGCATGAAACTTAGTTTAGAGTCCTAGAAACCGCGTTGTTAGATGTTTCATAAGTTCGTCAAACTAGTACAAAGCTCATTGAGACACTTATAAGCACTCATGTTACATGAAACTTGGTTTAGAGTCCTAGAAACGCGTTGTTAGATGTTTCATAAGTTCGTCAAACTTGTACAAAGCTAATTGAGACACTTATAAGCACTCATGTTGCATGAAACTTCGTTTAGAGTCTTAGAAACCGCGTTGTTAGATGTTTCATAAGTTCGTAAAACTAGTACAAAGCTCATTGAGACACTTATAAGCACTCATGTTGAATGAAACTTGGTTTAGAGTCCTAGAAATGCGTTGTTAGATGTTTCATAAGTTCTTCAAACTAGTACAAAGCTCATTGAGACACTTATAAGCACTCATGTTGCATGAACCCTTGTTTAGAGTCCTAGAAACGCGTTGTTCGATGTTTCATAAGTTCGTAAAACTTGTACAAAGCTCATTGAGACACTTATAAGCACTGATGTGGAATGAAACTTGGTTTAGAGTCCTAGAAACGCGTTGTTCGATGTTTCATATGTTCGTCAAACTAGTCAAAAGCTCATTGAGACATTTATAAGCACTCATGTTGCATGAAACTTAGTTTAAAGTCCTAGAAACGCGTTGTTAGATGTTTCATAAGTTCGTCAAACTAGTATAAAGCTCATTGAGACACTTATAAGCACTCATGTTGCATGAAACTTGGTTTAAAGTCCTAGAAACGCGTTGTTAGATGTTTCATAAGTTTGTCAAACTTGTACAAAGCTCATTGAGACACTTATAAGCAGTCATGTTGTATGAAACTTGGTTTAGAGTCCTAGAACCCGCGTTGTTAGATGTTTCATATATTCGTCAAACTAGTCAAAAGCTCATTAAGACACTTATAAGCACTCATGTTGCATGATACTTAGTTTAGAGTCCTAGAAACCGCGTTGTTAGATGTTTCATAAGTTCGTCAAACTAGTACAAAGCTCATTGAGAGACTTATAAGCACCCATGTTGAATGAAACTTGGTTTAGAGTCCTAGAAACGCGTTGTTAGATGTTTCATAAGTTCGTCAAACTTGTACAAAGCTCATTGAGACACTTATAAGCAGTCATGTTGTATGAAACTTGGTTTAGAGTCCTAGAACCCGCGTTGTTAGATCTTTCATATATTCGTCAAACTAGTCAAAATCTCATTAAGACACTTATAAGCACTCATGTTGCATGAAACTTAGTTTAGAGTCCTAGAAACCGCGTTGTTAGATGTTTCATAAGTTCGTCAAACTAGTACAAAGCTCATTGAGAGACTTATAAGCACTCATGTTGAATGAAACTTGGTTTAGAGTCCTAGAAACGCGTTGTTAGATGTTTCATAAGTTCGTCAAACTTGTACAAAGCTCATTGAGACACTTATAAGCACTCATGTTGTATGAAACTTGGTTTAGAGTCCTAGAACCCGCGTTGTTAGATGTTTCATATATTCGTCAAACTAGTCAAAAGCTCATTAAGACACTTATAAGCACTCATGTTGCATGAAACTTAGTTTAGAGTCCTAGAAACCGCGTTGTTAGATGTTTCATAAGTTCGTCAAACTAGTACAAAGCTCATTGAGAGACTTATAAGCACTCATGTTGAATGAAACTTGGTTTAGAGTCCTAGAAACGCGTTGTTAGATGTTTCATAAGTTCGTCAAACTTGTACAAAGCTCATTGAGACACATATAAGCACTCATGTTGTATGAAACTTGGTTTAGAGTCCTAGAACCCGCGTTGTTAGATGTTTCATATATTCGTCAAACTAGTCAAAAGCTCATTGAGACACTTATAAGCACTCATGTTGCATGAAACTTAGTTTAGAGTCCTAGAAACCGCGTTGTTAGATGTTTCATAAGTTCGTCAAACTAGTACAAAGCTCATTGAGACACTTATAAGCACTCATGTTACATGAAACTTGGTTTAGAGTCCTAGAAACGCGTTGTCAGATGTTTCATAAGTTCGTCAAACTTGTACAAAGCTCATTGAGACACTTATAAGCACTTATGTTGCATGAAACTTCGTTTAGAGTCTTAGAAACCGCGTTGTTAGATGTTTCATAAGTTCGTCAAACTAGTACAAAGCTCATTGAGACACTTATAAGCACTCATGTTGCATGAAACTTGGTTTAGAGTCCTAGAAACGCGTTGTTAGATGTTTCATAAGTTCGTAAAACTAGTACAAAGCTCATTGAGACACTTATAAGCACTCATGTTGAATGAAACTTGGTTTAGAGTCCTAGAAACGCGTTGTTAGATGTTTCATAAGTTCGTAAAACTAGTACAAAGCTCATTGAGACACTTATAAGCACTCATGTTGAATGAAACTTGGTTTAGAGTCCTAGAAATGCGTTGTTAGATGTTTCATAAGTTCTTCAAACTAGTACAAAGCTCATTGAGACACTTATAAGCATTCATGTTGCATGAACCCTTGTTTAGAGTCCTAGAAACGCGTTGTTAGATGTTTCATAAGTTTGTAAAACTTGTACAAAGCTCATTGAGACACTTATAAGCACTGATGTGGAATGAAACTTGGTTTAGAGTCCTAGAACCCGCGTTGTTAGATGTTTCATATGTTCGTCAAACTAGTCAAGAGCTCATTGAGACACATATAAGCACTCATGTTGTATGAAACTTGGTTTAGAGTCCTAGAACCCGCGTTGTTCGATGTTTCATATATTCGTCAAACTAGTCAAAAGCTCATTGAGACACTTATAAGCACTCATGTTGCATGAAACTTAGTTTAGAGTCCTAGAAACCGCGTTGTTAGATGTTTCATAAGTTCGTCAAACTAGTACAAAGCTCATTGAGACACTTATAAGCACTCATGTTACATGAAACTTGGTTTAGAGTCCTAGAAACGCGTTGTTAGATGTTTCATAAGTTCGTCAAACTTGTACAAAGTTAATTGAGACACTTATAAGCACTCATGTTGCATGAAACTTGGTTTAGAGTCTTAGAAACGCGTTTTTCGATGTTTCATAAGTTCGTAAAACTTGTACAAAGCTCATTGAGACACTTCTAAGCACTCATGTTGCATGAAACTTGGTTTAGAGTCCTAGAAACGCGTTGTTCGATGTTTCATAAGTTCGTCAAACTAGTACAAAGCTCATTGAGACACTTATAAGCACTCATGTTGCATGAAACTTTGTTTAGAGGCCTAGAAACTGCGTTGTTAGATGTTTCATAAGTTCGTCAAACTAGTACAAATCTCATTGAGACACTTATAAGCACTCATGTTGAATGAAACTTGGTTTAAAGTCCTAGAAACGCGTTGTTAGATGATTCATAAGTTCGTAAAACTAGTACAAATCTCATTGAGACACTTATAAGCACTCATGTTGCATGAAACTTGGTTTAGAGTCCTAGAAATGCGTTGTTAGATATTTCATAAGTTCGTCAAGCTAGTACAAAGCTCATTGAGACACTTATAAGCACTCATGTTGCATGAAACTTGGTTTAGAGTCCTAGAAATGCATTGTTAGATGTTTCATAAGTTCGTCAAACTTGTACAAAGCTCATTGAGAGGCTTATAAGCACTCATGTTGCATGAAACTTGGTTTAGAGTCCTAGAAACCGCGTTGTTAGATGTTTCATAAGTTCGTCAAACCAGTACAATGCTCATTGAGACACTTATAAGCATTCATGTTGCATGAAACTTGGTTTAGAGTCTTAGAAACCGCGTTGTTAGATGTTTCATAAGTTCGTCAAACCAGTACAAAGCTCATTGAGAGACTTATAAGCACTCATGTTGAATGAAACTTGGCTTAGAGTCCTAGAAACGCGTTGTTAGATGTTTCATAAGTTCGTCAAACTTGTAAAAAGCTCATTGAGACACTTATAAGCACTCACGTTGTATGAAACTTGGTTTTGAGTCCTAGAACCCGCGTTGTTAGATGTTTCATATATTCCTCAAACTAGTCAAAAGCTCATTAAGACACTTATAAGCACTCATGTTGCATGAAACTTAGTTTAGAGTCCTAGAAACCGCGTTGTTAGATGTTTCATAAGTTCGTCAAACTAGTACAAAGCTCATTGAGACACTTATAAGCACTCATGTTACATGAAACTTGGTTTAGAGTCCTAAAAACGCGTTGTTAGATGTTTCATAAGTTCGTCAAACTTGTACAAAGTTAATTGAGACACTTATAAGCACTCATGTTGCATGAAACTTCGTTTAGAGTCTTAGAAACCGCGTTGTTAGATGTTTCATAAGTTCGTAAAACTAGTACAAAGCTCATTGAGACACTTATAAGCACTGATGTGGAATGAAACTTGGTTTAGAGTCATAGAACCCGCGTTGTTAGATGTTTCATATGTTCGTCAAACTAGTCAAAAGCTCATTGAGACACTTATAAGCACTCATGTTGCATGAAACTTAGTTTAGAGTCCTAGAAACGCGTTGTTAGATGTTTGATAAGTTTGTCAAAATAGTACAAAGCTCATTGAGACACATATAAGCACTCATGTTGCCTGAAACTTGCTTTAGAGTTCTAGAAACGCGTTGTTAGATGTTTCATAAGTTCGTCAAACTTGTACAAAGCTCATTGAGACACTTAAAAGCAGTCATGTTGTATGAAACTTTGTTTAGAATCCTAGAACACGCGTTGTTAGATGTTTCATATATTCGTCAAACTAGTCAAAAGCTCATTAAGACACTTATAAGCACTCATGTTGCATGAAACTTAGTTTAGAGTCCTAGAAACCGCGTTGTTAGATGTTTCATAAGTTCGTCAAACTAGTACAAAGCTCATTGAGAGACTTATAAGCACTCATGTTGAATGAAACTTGGTTTAGAGTCCTAGAAACGCGTTGTTAAATGTTTCATAAGTTCGTCAAACTTGTACAAAGCTCATTGAGACACTTATAAGAACTCATGTTGTATGAAACTTGGTTTAGAGTCCTAGAAACCGCGTTGTTAGATGTTTCATAAGTTCGTCAAACTAGTACAAAGCTCATTGAGACACTTATAAGCACTCATGTTACATGAAACTTGGTTTAGAGTCCTAGAAACGCGTTGTTAGATGTTTCATAAGTTCGTCAAACTTGTACAAAGTTCATTGAGACACTTATAAGCACTCATGTTGCATGAAACTTGGTTTAGAGTCCTAGAAACGCGTTTTTCGATGTTTCATAAGTTCGTAAAACTTGTACAAAGCTCATTGAGACACTTCTAAGCACTCATGTTGCATGAAACTTGGTTTAGAGTCCTAGAAACGCGTTGTTCGATGTTTCATAAGTTCGTCAAACTAGTACAAAGTTCATTGAGACACTTATAAGCACTCATGTTGCATGAACCTTTGTTTAGAGTCCTAGAAACTGCGTTGTTAGATGTTTCATAAGTTCGTCAAACTAGTACAAAGAGCATTGAGACACTTATAAGCACTCATGTTGCATGAAACTTGGTTTAGATTCTTAGAAACGCTATGTTAGATGTTTCATAAGTTCATCAAACTAGTACAAAGCTCATTGAGACACTTATAAGCACTCATGTTGAATGAAACTTGGTTTAGAGTCCTAGAAACGCGTTGTTAGATGATTCATAAGTTCGTAAAACTAGTACAAATCTCATTGAGACACTTATAAGTACTCATGTTGCATGAAACTTGGTTTAGAGTCCTAGAAATGTGTTGTTAGATATTTCATAAGTTCGTCAAGCTAGTACAAAGCTCAGTGAGACACTTATAAGCACTCATGTTGCATGAAACTTGGTTTAGAGGCCTAGAAATGCGTTGTTAGATGTTTCATAAGTTCGTCAAACTTGTACAAAGCTCATTGAGACGCTTATAAGAACTGATGTTGCATGAAACTTGGTTTAGAGTCTTAGAAACCGCGTTGTTAGATGTTTCATAAGTTCGTCAAACCAGTACAATGCTCATTGAGACACTTATAAGCACTCATGTTGCATGAAATTTCGTTTAGAGTCCTAGAAACCGCGTTGTTAGATGTTTCATAAGTTCGTCAAACTAGTACAAAGCTCATCAAGAAACATATAAGCACTCATGTTTCATGAAACTTGGTTTAGAGTCCTAGAAACGCGTTGTTAGATGTTTCATAAGTTCGTCAAACTTGTACAAAGTTCATTGAGACACTTATAAGCACTCATGTTGCATGAAACTTGGTTTAGAGTCCTAGAAACGCGTTTTTCGATGTTTCATAAGTTCGTAAAACTTGTACAAAGCTCATTGAGACACTTCTAAGCACTCATGTTGCATGAAACTTGGTTTAGAGTCCTAGAAACGCGTTGTTCGATGTTTCATAAGTTCGTCAAACTAGTACAAAGTTCATTGAGACACTTATAAGCACTCATGTTGCATGAACCTTTGTTTAGAGTCCTAGAAACTGCGTTGTTAGATGTTTCATAAGTTCGTCAAACTAGTACAAAGAGCATTGAGACACTTATAAGCACTCATGTTGCATGAAACTTGGTTTAGATTCTTAGAAACGCTATGTTAGATGTTTCATAAGTTCATCAAACTAGTACAAAGCTCATTGAGACACTTATAAGCACTCATGTTGAATGAAACTTGGTTTAGAGTCCTAGAAACGCGTTGTTAGATGATTCATAAGTTCGTAAAACTAGTACAAATCTCATTGAGACACTTATAAGTACTCATGTTGCATGAAACTTGGTTTAGAGTCCTAGAAATGTGTTGTTAGATATTTCATAAGTTCGTCAAGCTAGTACAAAGCTCAGTGAGACACTTATAAGCACTCATGTTGCATGAAACTTGGTTTAGAGGCCTAGAAATGCGTTGTTAGATGTTTCATAAGTTCGTCAAACCAGTACAATGCTCATTGAGACACTTATAAGAACTGATGTTGCATGAAACTTGGTTTAGAGTCTTAGAAACCGCGTTGTTAGATGTTTCATAAGTTCGTCAAACCAGTACAATGCTCATTGAGACACTTATAAGCACTCATGTTGCATGAAATTTCGTTTAGAGTCCTAGAAACCGCGTTGTTAGATGTTTCATAAGTTCGTCAAACTAGTACAAAGCTCATCAAGAAACATATAAGCACTCATGTTTCATGAAACTTGGTTTAGAGTCCTAGAAACGCGTTGTTAGATGTTTCATAAGTTCGTCAAACTTGTACAAAGCTCATTGAGACACTTATAAGCAGTCATGTTGTATGAAACTTGGTTTAGAGTCCTAGAATCCGCGTTGTTAGATGTTTCATATATTCGTAAAACTAGTCAAAAGCTCATTAAGACACTTATAAGCACTCATGTTGCATGAAACTTCGTTTGGAGTCTTAGAAACCGCGTTGTTAGATGTTTCATAAGTTCTTCAAACTAGTACAAAGCTCATTAGAGTCCTAGAAACGGGTTGTTAGATGTTTCATAAGCACTCATGTTCAAATGTACAAACTTGAAACGTTTGGAGTCATGTTAGAAACCGCGTTGTTAGAACCGCGTTGTAGATTCATAAGTTTGTCAAATTAGTACAAAACTCATTGAGACACATATAAGCACTCATGTTGCATGAAACTTGGTTTAGAGTCCTAGAAACGCGTTGTTAGATGTTTCATAAGTTCGTCAAACTTGTACAAAGCTCATTTAGACACTTATAAGCACTCATGTTGTATCAAACTTGGTTTAGAGTCCTAGAACACGCGTTGTTAGATGTTTCATATGTTCGTCAAACTAGTCAAAAGCTCATTGAGACACTTATAAGCACTCATGTTGCATGAAACTTTTTTTAGAGTCCTAGAAACCGCGTTGTTAGATGTTTCATAAGTTCGTCAAACTAGTACAAAGCTCATTGAGACACTTATAAGAACTCATGTTGAATGAAACTTGGTTTAGAGTCCTAGAAACGCGTTGTTAGATGTTTCATAAGTTCGTAAAACTAGTACAAAGCTCATTGAGACACTTATAAGCAGTCATGTTGAATGAAACTTGGTTTAGAGTCCTAGAAATGCGTTGTTAGATGTTTCATAAGTTCTTCAAACTAGTACAAAGCAAATTGAGACACTTATAAGCACTCATGTTGCATGAACCCTTGTCTAGAGTCCTAGAAACGCGTTTTTAGATGTTTCATAAGTTCGTAAAACTTGTACAAAGCTCATTGAGACAATTATAAGCACTGATGTGGAATGAAACTTGGTTTAGAGTCCTAGAACATGCGTTGTTAGATGTTTCATATGTTCGTCAAACTAGTCAAAAGCTCATTGAGACACTTATAAGCACTCATGTTGCATGAAACTTAGTTTAGAGTCCTAGAAACCACGTTGTTAGATGTTTCATAAGTTCGTCAAACTAGTACAAAGCTCATTGAGACACTTATAAGCACTCATGTTGGATGAAACTTGGTTTAGAGTCCTAGAAACGCGTTGTTAGATGTTTCATAAGTTCGTCAAACTTATACAAAGCTCGTTGAGACAATTATAAGCACTCATGTTGCATGAAACTTGGTTTAGTGTACTAGAAACGCGTTGTTAGATGTTTCATATGTTCGTCAAACAAGTACAAAGCTCATTGAGACACTTATAAGCACTCATGTTGCATGAAACTTGGTTTAGAGTCCTAGAAACGCGTTGTTCGATGTTTCATAAGTTCGTAAAACAAGTACAAAGCTCATTGAGACACTTATAAGCATTCATGTTGCATGAAACTTGGTTTAGAGTCCTAGAAACGCGTTGTTCGATGTTTCATAAGTTCGTCAAACTAGTACAAAGCTCATTGAGACACTTATAAGCACTCATGTTGCATGAAACTTAGTTTAGAGTCCTAGAAACCACGTTGTTAGATGTTTCATAAGTTCGTCAAACTAGTACAAAGCTCATTGAGACACTTATAAGCACTCATGTTGGATGAAACTTGGTTTAGAGTCCTAGAAACGCGTTGTTAGATGTTTCATAAGTTCGTCAAACTTATACAAAGCTCGTTGAGACAATTATAAGCACTCATGTTGCATGAAACTTGGTTTAGAGTACTAGAAACGCGTTGTTAGATGTTTCATATGTTCGTCAAACAAGTACAAAGCTCATTGAGACACTTATAAGCACTCATGTTGCATGAAACTTGGTTTAGAGTCCTAGAAACGCGTTGTTCGATGTTTCATAAGTTCGTAAAACAAGTACAAAGCTCATTGAGACACTTATAAGCACTCATGTTGCATGAAACTTGGTTTAGAGTCCTAGAAACGCGTTGTTCGATGTTTCATAAGTTCGTCAAACTAGTACAAAGCTCATTGAGACACTTATAAGCACTCATGTTGCATGAAACTTTGTTTAGAGTCCTAGAAACTGCGTTGTTAGATGTTTCATAAGTTCGTCAAACTAGTACAAAGCTCATTGAGACACTTATAAGCACTCATGTTGCATGAAACTTGGTTTAGATTCCTAGAAACCGCGTTGTTAGATGTTTCATAAGTTCGTAAAACTAGTACAAACCTCATTGAGACACTTATAAGCACTCATGTTGCATGAAACTTGGTTTAGAGTCCTAGAAATGCGTTGTTAGATATTTCATAAGCTCGTCAAGATAGTACAAAGCTCCTTGAGACACTTATAAGCACTCATGTTGCATGAAACTTTTCTTAGAGTCCTAGAAACGCTTTATTAGATGTTTCATAAGTTCGTTAAAATTGTACAAAGCTCATTGAGACGCTTATAAGCACTCATGTTGCATGAAACTTGGTTTAGAGTCCTAGAAACCGCGTTGTTAGATGTTTCATAAGTTCGTCAAACCAGTACAATGCTCATTGAGACACTTATAAGCACTCATGTTGCATGAAACTTGGTTTAGAGTCTAAGAAACCGCGTTGTTAGATGTTTCATTAATTCGTCAAACCAGTACAATGCTCATTGAGACACTTATAAGCACTCATGTTGCATGAAACTTCGTTTAGAGTCCTAGAAACCGCGTTGTTAGATGTTTCATAAGTTCGTCAAACTAGTACAAAGCTCATTGAGACACATATAAGCACTCATGTTGCATTAAACTTGGTTTAGAGTCCTAGAAACGCGTTGTTAGATGTTTCATAAGTTCGTCAAACTTGTACAAAGCTCATTGAGACACTTATAAGCACTCATGTTGCATGAAACTTCGTTTAGAGTCCTAGAAACGCGTTGTTAGATGTTTCATAAGTTCTTCAAACTAGTAAAAAGCTCATTGAGACACTTATAAGCACTCATGTTGCATGAAACTTCGGTTAGAGTCTTAGAAACCGCGTTGTTAGATGTTTGTACTAGTTTGTCAAACTAGTACAAAGCTCATTGAGACACATATAAGCACTCATGTTGCATGAAACTTGGTTTAGAGTCCTAGAAACGCATTGTTAGATGTTTCATAAGTTCGTCAAACTAGTACAAAACTCATTGAGACACTTATAAGCATTCATGTTGCATGAAACTTGGTTTAGAGTCCAAAAAACGCGTTGTTAGTCGTTTCATAAGTTCGTAAAACTAGTACAAAGCTCATTGAGCCACTTATAAGCACTCATGTTGAATGAAACTTGGTTTAGAGTCCTAGAAACGCGCTGTTAGATGTTTCATAAGTTCGTAAAACTTGTGCAAATCTCATTCAGACACTTATAAACACTCATGTTGTATGAAACTTGGTTTAGATTCCTAGAAACGCATTGTTAAATGTTTCATAAGTTCGTCAAACTATTACAAAGCTCATTGAGACACATATAAGCACTCATGTTGCATGAAAATTGGTTTAGAGTCCTAGAAACGCGTTGTTAGATGTTTCATAAGTTCGTCAAACTTGTACGAAGCTCATTGGGACACTTGTAATCAGTCATGTTGTATGAAACTTGGTTTAGAGTCCTAGAACCCGCATTGTTAGATGTTTCATATATTCGTCAAACTAGTAAAAAGCTCATTGAGACACTTATAAGTACTCATGTTGCATGAAACTTAGTTTAAAGTCCTAGAAACCGCGTTGTTAGATGTTTCATAAGTTCGTCAAACTAGTACAAAGCTCATTGAGACACTTATAAGCACTCATGTTGCATGAAACTTGGTTTAGAGTCCTAGAAACGCGTTGTTAGATGTTTCATAATTTCGTCAAACTTGTACAAAGCTCATTGAGACACTTATAAGCACTCATGTTGCATGAAACTTCGTTTAGAGTCTTAGAAACCGCGTTGTTAGATGTTTCATAATTTCGTCAAACTAGTACAAAGCTCATTGAGACACTTATAAGCACTCATGTGGCATGAAACTTGGTTTAGAGTCCTAGAAATGCGTTGTTAGATATTTCATAAGTTCGTAAAACTAGTACAAAGCTCATTGAGACACTTATAAGCACTCATGTTGAATGAAACTTGGTTTAGAGTCCTAGAAACGCATTGTTAGATGTTTCATAAGTTCGTAAAACTAGTACAAAGCTCATTGAGACACTTATAAGCACTCATGTTGAATGAAAATTGGTTTAGAGTCCTAGAAACGTGTTGTTAGATGTTTCATAAGTTCGTCAAACTAGTAAAAAGCTCATTGAGACACTTATAAGAACTCATGTTGCATGAAACTTCGTTTGGAGTCTTAGAAACCGTGTTGTTAGATGTTTCATAAGTTTGTCAAACTAGTACAAAGCTCATTGAGACACATATAAGCACTCATGTTGCATGAAACTTGGTTTAGAGTCCTAGAAACGCGTTGTTAGTCGTTTCATAAGTTTGTAGAACTAGTACAAAGCTCATTGAGCCACTTATAAGCACTAAGGTTGAATGAAACTTGGTTTAGAGTCCTAGAAACGCGTTGTTAGATGTTTCATAAGTTCTTCAAACTAGTAAAAAGCTCATTGAGACACTTATAAGCACTCATGTTGCATGAAACTTCGTTTGGAGTCTTAGAAACCGCGTTGTTAGATGTTTCATAAGTTTTTCAAATTAGTACAAAACTCATTGAGACACATATAAGCACTCATGTTGCATGAAACTTGGTTTAGAGTCCTAGAAACGCGTTGTTAGATGTTTCATAAGTTCGTCAAACTTGTACAAAGCTCATTGAGACACTTATAAGCACTCATGTTGTATCAAACTTGGTTTAGAGTCCTAGAACCCGCGTTGTTAGATGTTTCATATGTTCGTCAAACTAGTCAAAAGCTCATAGAGACAGTACTTATAAGCACTCATGTTGCATGAAACTTAGTTTAGAGTCCTAGAAACCGCGTTGTTAGATGTTTCATAAGTTCGTCAAACTAGTACAAAGCTCATTGAGACACTTATAAGAACTCATGTTGAATGAAACTTGGTTTAGAGTCCTAGAAACGCGTTGTTAGATGTTTCATAAGTTCGTAAAACTAGTACAAAGCTCATTGAGACACGTGTAGCAGTCATGTTGAATGAAACTTGGTTTAGAGTCCTAGAAATGTGTTGTTAGATGTTTCATAAGTTCTTCAAACTAGTACAAAGCAAATTGAGACACTTATCAGCACTCATGTTGCATGAACCCTTGTCTAGAGTGCTAGAAACGCGTTGTTAGATGTTTCATAAGTTCGTAAAACTTGTACAAAACTCATTGAGACACTTATAAGCACTGATGTGGAATGAAACTTGGTTTAGAGTCCTAGAACCCGCGTTGTTAGATGTTTCATATGTTCGTCAAACTAGTCAAAAGCTCATTGAGACACTTATAAGCACTCATGTTGCATGAAACTTAGTTTAGAGTCCTAGAAACCGTGTTGTTAGATGTTTCATAAGTTCGTCAAACTAGTACATGTTGGAATTTGTAGAGATTAGTGTATAGATCCGAGTTGGTTAGGCTCGGATCTTGAGTGTATAGAAGCGAAACAAGGTTGCTTGGTTCTTGAGAGTATAAAGAGAGTGTATTGTGTTTAGATTAGAGATTAAGATTAGAGAGAATGATTTGTGTATTGATAAGAGAGGAACCACCTCCTTAAAGGTTTTTACAAGAGATTATCAAGTATATATAAAGAAAAACGCAACAAGGAGAGCCTCCAACGGCTAGAATTCAAATTAGAATTCAAATTTGAATTCTCTAACGGCTCTTTAGTTTGGCGATGTAGTCGACTATATGACTCAACTACATTAGTCGACTACATGACTCAACTACATTTTCCCTCTCTTGATTCCAGTTTGAATTCTCTAACGGCTCTTTAGTCTTGCGATGTAGTCGACTACATGACTCAACTACATTAGTCGACTACACGCCTCAACTATATTTTCCCTCTTTGATGTATCTTGATCTAATGCCTTTGTAGGTTATCATTAGTCTTAATACTCCCCCTCAAGCTTAGCCCAATGAAATTGCTAAGATTGGACATTGCTAAACAAACCTCATTAAAACCCTTAGTAAGCAAAACCACTTGGGATAAAAGCATTACTAAGGGGAAAAAGAGTGTAAGTCTTTGCAATAGAGGTCTTCTTGATCTTGGCCTTTATCTTCTTGACTTGGCCTAAACTCCCCCTTAAGATAGAACCGGTTTGATCTTCTTGACTTTGCCGTGTTCTTCAATGAGGGTTCTATGGACTCCTTTCAACAAGCTTCTTTGATCTTCTCGGCTTGTTGTTAGGATCTTGGATGCGTTCTTTGATTTGGGAAGTGACGCTTCTTCCTTGTTGATATGAGACCTTCTTGGTCTTCATCTCTTTGACTTGGTCTTCACGGCTTGTTCTTCACAAGCTTCAATGTGAGACTTGAGCTGAAACATAGTGACTTCCTTTCCTTCTCTTTTGTTTCTTCTTTGAGACTTCTTTCTTGCCTTTGGTCTACCACTCCTTTGAACCTTCAAAGATCCAAGGAAATTAAGACTTAGTAAAGACAATTTGGATAAGGATAAGCTTAATCTAAAGTCAATTTAGAACATTGATTTAAGCAATTCCTTTTTGCAAGTGATTGACCATAGACTTAAACAAGATAATGAGGTTTAGTTCTAGTCTAATGATTCCTATTAAGTATGTTAAAGAGAGGGTTTAGGGACAGCCTTTAGTTTGTAGGGGGATGATAGATTGATGGTCCCTTGTAGTTGCATTTGGCTTGGGCCCTTTGACTTCTTCATGAGGTCTTGCGGCTTTGTCCTTTGTGCAATTGGAACAAGGTTGGTTTGGAGTCTTTTGGCTTAGCTCTTGGTAGATGCTTAGGCCGAGTAACAAGTATGTGGCTTTGCACTTGATAGTTGCTAGGCCGAGAATGGTGAGAGCCGATTGATCATGGTTGATTATCGGTCTCTTTCTAGAACATGGATGGCTCGGTATTGTCGTTGCTAGGAACTTGACCGAGCCTAGTGTTGATGGTATGGACGGGTTTGTCTTGCTTCTTTGTAGAAGCTTGACCGAGTGATTGATGAAGGCTTTTAGACTCCTTGAGCAAGTTATGATCTTCCTTCAAGTGTCTTTAGCTAGTTGCGGTTCTTCTTTGCTTCAATGAGACTTTGGCCTTGTATCTTGTTGGTACTTAAGCCGAGATGGATTGGTTGATTGCGGAGGCTTCGTCCTTCTTGGTACTTTAGCCGAGAGTGAGAGCTTTGTGTTGACTTCGTCCTTCTTGGTACTTTAGTCAATACTTAGCCGGATTGGTGGTAGTGGCGGCTTAGTCCTTCTTGATACTTTGGCCGGATTTGTTGGTGGTTGAATGGAGGTCTTTGACTTGCTAGATCTTGACCAAAGATGATGATAATATGGTTTGGCCTTCTCCTTTGTAAGGATTTGGCCGAGAGTGAAGTGGTTTGGCACCTTGGAAGATGCTTTAACCGGAGAATGGTGACCTTGTCTTTGCTAGGGACTTTGGTCAAGTGATGGTCTTTGTCTTTGCTAGGGACTTGACCGAAGATTAGGTTGGATTGACTCGGCTTGTTCTTCTTGATACTTGGCCGAGTGATTTGCTTCCATTTGATCATGATGAGTTGTGTGATTTAACACTTCTTCTCCCCCCTTCATGATTAAGATGGAAGGCATGAACTATTTCCCTTTCTCGGCTTTGTTCTTCACAAGCTTCATGAGAAAGGTTTCTCATCTTTTCCTTCGGACACCATTCATGGCTTCTTTCATTCTTCTCTTTACTTCGTTTCTCTTTAGCACTTCTTTGTTGCTTCTTTATGCTTAGGGGTTTTCATGATGATCTCTTTCAATCCTTAGACATGATGATCCTACATCATACCAAAGACAAAAATTGATTTAAATTTCATGACTAACCGGCACAAGATAATAACCTTTAACAATTTACAAACTATTGATTAACCATTCACAAGCACAAGCAAGAAAGCAAGGGAGAGTTTAAGACAATAGTTCAAGATGTTCCCTATGTCTTTTGATTAAACCCGAGTATAGTATGCACCTTAACAAGTTCAAGTTTCGGTCTTATAGTTTTGAAATTGACAAATAATTTTGACAAATGACCTAAGGCATATATATATAATGAGGAATGAAGATCATTTTGCTTAATATTCAACAATACAAATAAAGAGTTTAGAAATGGCCTTTTTATGGTTTTCCTTTGGGAAGATGGTCATTGGGAGAAGTCATTTATCCTTGTAGAGCACCTCAATGGTTAGTCTAAGATTGGATTCATGACTTCTCTTTATGAGAAATTCTCTTGTTTGCTTCTTTACCTACACATAGATTCAAGTTAGCAACTAGGGACCATGGTCTTTAGTGCACAATGGCGGACCATGATCTTAAAACACACCAACAAGATTCATTGTAACTTGATAGCTTTCATAGCTTAGTTACTCATCTTGTATCATAAACTTAAGTGCACATAGGCGGTTTATGACAACAAACATAGATCATCATTCCATCTTCACCTTATATAGATGTTAATGTAGTGAATCATTTCCCCATAAGTCTAAGGATGGATTCATCATGACCCTTTTAAAGTATCACCTTTTAAGTGGTCATGGATCTCTTTATAGACTCATGTTAGCCGAGGTTATGAAGGATTCATCAAGCTCTCGGTGTTTTATTAACACTTTTGGAGGCTTGGTTCTCTTCCCTCTAAGAGAGTTTCGGATTCCATAAGACCTTAATTGCTTAGTCACAAGCGGATCTTTGGTTCCTACTCTTTTGATAAAACCGAAGATCTTTTGGGATTAACCAAGGTTTTAAAATCACTTTGTCTTTCACCAAGATTCAAATCACTTCACCAAACAAGGACTAGTGATTTGGTCTTAGACAAAGACATAAGTGGACCTTGTATCCTAGATCTTTCAAGACTTAAACAAGAAACAAGACTTAGATGTATAGTTGTTGGCAACATATGGTCGACTACATCACAACATAGTTGATACATGTAGTCGACTATGTCACATGACTACATAACATCTGAGTCTTGGAGATTTAAAATTCGGACACACATGAGCACATACTAAAACATTTGAAATTACATGCTCATGAATTTTCAAAATAAACAGGAGGTTATGGATTCAACTATCTTGTATTCTCATAAGATACACAAGAAAGGTTCTCATACCTTTGAGCTTTGAGGTTCTTGTTCATCGCTTAATGCCTTAGCATAGTCGGATTTGGATTCATCAAGGTTCCCTTGGACTCATAAGAGTGGGGATACCATGGTTCTCATCCTCTTGCTTTCGGCCTTACAAAGATGAAGTAATAATCTTCGGATTTGGATACAACACTTATCGCTCATGGCGAATCATGGATCACATCCTTTTATCTTTGTATCTTAAGAAAAGCATAGAGTTTCGGATTCAACAAGTCATTGTTCTTTAAAGAATCAATGAACATGGTTCTCTCACTCTTTAGCTCACAAGTTTCAAGCTTTATGCTTTGAATACTTGGTCATTGCCTAATGCCTAAGTTAGATGGATTTGGATTCATCAAGGTTCCTCTTAAACTCATAAGAGTGAGGAAACAATGGTTCTCATCCACAACTTTCGGCCTAAACAAAGATCTTAAAGAACAACTCAACCAAAAACATCATGTAGCTAGATTTTCAATCTATGCTCACTATGATTCGGTTTTGATTGGATTGTTCTTGAAAGGAACTTGGATTCAACATGTCTATTCACTCATTAAGAGACAAAGAGATCATGGTTCTCTTCCTAAGAGGAGCATTGATTCACCAAGATCTTAAGGGTTTTAACCACTCGGATCTTGGTCATTCTTTTTCTCCTCTAGATCTTTGTGTTTATAAGCAAATTAAGAAGAAAGAGGTTGGAGATTAGCGGAAGCGACTTACCTAGGTCATCAAGAGCTTATGCTCGATACCATGTTGGAATTTGTAGAGATTAGTGTATAGATCCGAGTTGGTTAGGCTCGGATCTTGAGTGTATAGAAGCGAAACAAGGTTGCTTGGTTCTTGAGAGTATAAAGAGAGTGTATTGTGTTTAGATTAGAGATTAAGATTAGAGAGAATGATTTGTGTATTGATAAGAGAGGAACCACCTCCTTAAAGGTTTTTACAAGAGATTATCAAGTATATATAAAGAAAAACGCAACAAGGAGAGCCTCCAACGGCTAGAATTCAAATTAGAATTCAAATTTGAATTCTCTAACGGCTCTTTAGTCGGCGATGTAGTCGACTATATGACTCAACTACATTAGTCGACTACATGACTCAACTACATTTTCCCTCTCTTGATTCCAGTTTGAATTCTCTAACGGCTCTTTAGTCTTGCGATGTAGTCGACTACATGACTCAACTACATTAGTCGACTACACGCCTCAACTATATTTTCCCTCTTTGATGTATCTTGATCTAATGCCTTTGTAGGTTATCATTAGTCTTAATAGTACAAAGCTCATTGAGACACTTATAAGCACTCATGTTGCATGAAACTTGGTTTAGAGTCCTAGAAACGCGTTGTTAGATGTTTCATAAGTTCGTCAAACTTATACAAAGCTCGTTGAGACAATTATAAGCACTCATGTTGCATGAAACTTGGTTTAGAGTAATAGAAACGCGTTGTTAGATGTTTCATAAGTTCGTCAAACAAGTACAAAGCTCATTGAGACACTTATAAGCACTCATGTTGCATGAAACTTGGTTTAGGGTCCTAGAAACGCGTTGTTCGATGTTTCATAAGTTCGTAAAACTTGTACAAAGCTCATTGAGACACTTATAAGCACTCATGTTGCATGAAACTTGGTTTAGAGTCCTAGAAACGCGTTGTTCGATGTTTCATAAGTTCGTCAAACTAGTACAAAGCTCATTGAGACACTTATAAGCACTCATGTTGCAAGAAACTTTGTTTAGAGTCCTAGAAACTGCGTTGTTAGATGTTTCATAAGTTCGTTAAACTAGTACAAAGCTCATTGAGACACTTATAAGCACTCATGTTGCATGAAACTTGGTTTAGATTCCTAGAAACCGCGTTGTTAGATGTTTCATAAGTTCGCAAAACTAGTACAAAGCTCATTGAGACATTTATAAGCACTCATGATGCATGAAACTTGGTTTAGAGTCATAGAAACGCGTTGTTAGATGTTTCATATGTTCGTCAAACAAGTACAAAGCGCATTGAGACACTTATAAACACTCATGTGGCATGAAACTTGGTTTAGAGTCCTAGAAATGCGTTGTTAGATATTTCATAAGTTCGTCAAGCTAGTACAAAGCTCATTGAGACATTTATAAGCACTCATGTTGCATGAAACTTTTCTTAGAGTCCTAGAAACGCTTTGTTAGATGTTTCATAAGTTCGTCAAAATTGTACAAAGCTCATTGAGACGCTTATAAGCACTCATGTTGCATGAAACTTGGTTTAGAGTCCTAGAAACCGCGTTGTTAGATGTTTCATAAGTTCGTCAAACCAGTACAATGCTCATTGAGACACTTATAAGCACTCATGTTGCATGAAACTTGGTTTAGAGTCTTAGAAACCACGTTGTTAGATGTTTCATAAGTTCGTCAAACCAGTACAATGCTCATTGAGACACTTATAAGCACTCATGTTGCATGAAACTTCGTTTAGAGTCCTAGAAACCGCATTGTTAGATGTTTCATAAGTTCGTGAAACTAGTATAAAGCTCATTGAGACACATATAAGCACTCATGTTGCATTAAACTTGGTTTAGAGTCCTAGAAACGCGTTGTTAGATGTTTCATAAGTTCGTCAAACTTGTACAAAGCTCATTGAGACACTTATAAGCACTCATGTTGCATAAAACTTGGTTTAGAGTCATAGAAACGCGTTGTTAGATGTTTCATAAGTTCATCAAACTTGTACAAAGCTCATTGAAACACTTATAAGCACTCATGTTGCATAAAACTTGGTTTAGAGTCCTAGCAACCACATTGTTAGATGTTTCATAAGTTCGTCAAACCAGTACAATGCTCATTGAGACACTTATAAGCACTCATGTTGCATGAAACTTCGTTTAGAGTCCTAGAAACCGCGTTGTTAGATGTTTCATAAGTTCGTGAAACTAGTATAAAGCTCATTGAGACACATATAAGCACTCATGTTGCATTAAACTTGGTTTAGAGTCCTAGAAACGCGTTGTTAGATGTTTCATAAGTTCGTCAAACTTGTACAAAGCTCATTGAGACACTTATAAGCACTCATGTTGCATGAAACTTAGTTTAGAGTCCTAGAAACCGCGTTGTTAGATGTTTCATAAGTTCGTCAAACTAGTACAAAGCTCATTGAGACACTTATAAGCACTCATGTTGCATGAAACTTGGTTTAGAGTCCTAGAAACGCGTTGTTAGATGTTTCATAAGTTCGTCAAACTTATACAAAGCTCGTTGAGACAATTATAAGCACTCATGTTGCATGAAACTTGGTTTAGAGTAATAGAAACGCGTTGTTAGATGTTTCATAAGTTCGTCAAACAAGTACAAAGCTCATTGAGACACTTATAAGCACTTATGTTGCATGAAACTTGGTTTAGAGTCCTAGAAACGCGTTGTTCGATGTTTCATAAGTTGGTAAAACTTGTACAAAGCTCATTGAGACACTTATAAGCACTCATGTTGCATGAAACTTGGTTTAGAGTCCTAGAAACGCGTTGTTCGATGTTTCATAAGTTCGTCAAACTAGTACAAAGCTCATTGAGACACTTATAAGCACTCATGTTGCAAGAAACTTTGTTTAGAGTCCTAGAAACTGCGTTGTTAGATGTTTCATAAGTTCGTCAAACTAGTACAAAGCTCATTGAGACACTTATAAGCACTCATGTTGCATGAAACTTGGTTTAGATTCCTAGAAACCGCGTTGTTAGATGTTTCATAAGTTCGCAAAACTAGTACAAACCTCATTGAGACACTTATAAGCACTCATGTTGCATGAAACTTGGTTTAGAGTCCTAGAAATGCGTTGTTAGATATTTCATAAGTTCGTCAAGCTAGTACAAAGCTCATTGAGACATTTATAAGCACTCATGTTGCATGAAACTTTTCTTAGAGTCCTAGAAACGCTTTGTTAGATGTTTCATAAGTTCGTCAAAATTGTACAAAGCTCATTGAGACGCTTATAAGCACTCATGTTGCATGAAACTTGGTTTAGAGTCCTAGAAACCGCGTTGTTAGATGTTTCATAAGTTCGTCAAACCAGTACAATGCTCATTGAGACACTTATAAGCACTCATGTTGCATGAAACTTGGTTTAGAGTCTTAGAAACCACGTTGTTAGATGTTTCATAAGTTCGTCAAACCAGTACAATGCTCATTGAGACACTTATAAGCACTCATGTTGCATGAAACTTCGTTTAGAGTCCTAGAAACCGCGTTGTTAGATGTTTCATAAGTTCGTGAAACTAGTATAAAGCTCATTGAGACACATATAAGCACTCATGTTGCATTAAACTTGGTTTAAAGTCCTAGAAACGCGTTGTTAGATGTTTCATAAGTTCGTCAAACTTGTACAAAGCTCATTGAGACACTTATAAGCACTCATGTTGCATAAAACTTGGTTTAGAGTCATAGAAACGCGTTGTTAGATGTTTCATAAGTTCATCAAACTTGTACAAAGCTCATTGAAACACTTATAAGCACTCATGTTGCATAAAACTTGGTTTTAGAGTCCTAGCAACCACATTGTTAGATGTTTCATAAGTTCGTCAAACCAGTACAATGCTCATTGAGACACTTATAAGCACTCATGTTGCATGAAACTTCGTTTAGAGTCCTAGAAACCGCGTTGTTAGATGTTTCATAAGTTCGTGAAACTAGTATAAAGCTCATTGAGACACATATAAGCACTCATGTTGCATTAAACTTGGTTTAGAGTCCTAGAAACGCGTTGTTAGATGTTTCATAAGTTCGTCAAACTTGTACAAAGCTCATTGAGACACTTATAAGCACTCATGTTGCATGAAACTTAGTTTAGAGTCCTAGAAACCGCGTTGTTAGATGTTTCATAAGTTCGTCAAACTAGTACAAAGCTCATTGAGACACTTATAAGCACTCATGTTGCATGAAACTTGGTTTAGAGTCCTAGAAACGCGTTGTTAGATGTTTCATAAGTTCGTAAAACTTATACAAAGCTCGTTGAGACAATTATAAGCACTCATGTTGCATGAAACTTGGTTTAGAGTAATAGAAACGCGTTGTTAGATGTTTCATAAGTTCGTCAAACAAGTACAAAGCTCATTGAGACACTTATAAGCACTCATGTTGCATGAAACTTGGTTTAGAGTCCTAGAAACGCGTTGTTCGATGTTTCATAAGTTCGTAAAACTTGTACAAAGCTCATTGAGACACTTATAAGCACTCATGTTGCATGAAACTTGGTTTAGAGTCCTAGAAACGCATTGTTCGATGTTTCATAAGTTCGTCAAACTAGTACAAAGCTCATTGAGACACTTATAAGCACTCATGTTGCAAGAAACTTTGTTTAGAGTCCTAGAAACTGCGTTGTTAGATGTTTCATAAGTTCGTCAAACTAGTACAAAGCTCATTGAGACACTTATAAGCACTCATGTTGCATGAAACTTGGTTTAGATTCCTAGAAACCGCGTTGTTAGATGTTTCATAAGTTCGTAAAACTAGTACACACCTCATTGAGACACTTATAAGCACTCATGTTGCATGAAACTTGGTTTAGAGTCCTAGAAATGCGTTGTTAGATATTTCATAAGTTCGTCAAGCTAGTACAAAGCTCATTGAGACATTTATAAGCACTCATGTTGCATGAAACTTTTCTTAGAGTCCTAGAAACGCTTTGTTAGATGTTTCATAAGTTCGTCAAAATTGTACAAAGCTCATTGAGACGCTTATAAGCACTCATGTTGCATGAAACTTGGTTTAGAGTCCTAGAAACCGCGTTGTTAGATGTTTCATAAGTTCGTCAAACCAGTACAATGCTCATTGAGACACTTATAAGCACTCATGTTGCATGAAACTTGGTTTAGAGTCTTAGAAACCGCGTTGTTAGATGTTTCATAAGTTCGTCAAACCAGTACAATGCTCATTGAGACACTTATAAGCACTCATGTTGCATGAAACTTCGTTTAGAGTCCTAGAAACCGCGTTGTTAGATGTTTCATAAGTTCGTGAAACTAGTATAAAGCTCATTGAGACACATATAAGCACTCATGTTGCATCAAAATTGGTTTAGAGTCCTAGAAACGCGTTGTTCGATGTTTCATAAGTTCGTCTAACTAGTACAAAGCTCATTGAGACACTTATAAGCACTCATGTTGCAAGAAACTTTGTTTAGAGTCCTAGAAACTGCGTTGTTAGATGTTTCATAAGTTCGTCAAACTAGTACAAAGCTCATTGAGACACTTATAAGCACTCATGTTGCATGAAACTTGGTTTAGATTCCTAGAAACAGCGTTGTTAGATGTTTCATAAGTTCGCAAAACTAGTACAAACCTCATTGAGACACTTATAAGCACTCATGTTGCATGAAACTTGGTTTAGAGTCCTAGAAATGCGTTGTTAGATATTTCATAAGTTCGTCAAGCTAGTACAAAGCTCATTGAGACATTTATAAGCACTCATGTTGCATGAAACTTTTCTTAGAGTCCTAGAAACGCTTTGTTAGATGTTTCATAAGTTCGTCAAAATTGTACAAAGCTCATTGAGACGCTTATAAGCACTCATGTTGCATGAAACTTGGTTTAGAGTCCTAGAAACCGCGTTGTTAGATGTTTCATAAGTTCGTCAAACCAGTACAATGCTCATTGAGACACTTATAAGCACTCATGTTGCATGAAACTTGGTTTAGAGTCTTAGAAACCACATTGTTAGATGTTTCATAAGTTCGTCAAACCAGTACAATGCTCATTGAGACACTTATAAGCACTCATGTTGCATGAAACTTCGTTTAGAGTCCTAGAAACCGCGTTGTTAGATGTTTCATAAGTTCGTGAAACTAGTATAAAGCTCATTGAGACACATATAAGCACTCATGTTGCATTAAACTTGGTTTAGAGTCCTAGAAACGCGTTGTTAGATGTTTCATAAGTTCGTCAAACTTGTACAAAGCTCATTGAGACACTTATAAGCACTCATGTTGCATAAAACTTGGTTTAGAGTCATCGAAACGCGTTGTTAGATGTTTCATAAGTTCATCAAACTTGTACAAAGCTCATTGAAACACTTATAAGCACTCATGTTGCATAAAACTTGGTTTAGAGTCCTAGCAACCACATTGTTAGATGTTTCATAAGTTCGTCAAACCAGTACAATGCTCATTGAGACACTTATAAGCACTCATGTTGCATGAAACTTCGTTTAGAGTCCTAGAAACCGCGTTGTTAGATGTTTCATAAGTTCGTGAAACTAGTATAAAGCTCATTGAGACACATATAAGCACTCATGTTGCATTAAACTTGGTTTAGAGTCCTAGAAACGCGTTGTTAGATGTTTCATAAGTTCGTCAAACTTGTACAAAGCTCATTGAGACACTTATAAGCACTCATGTTGCATGAAACTTAGTTTAGAGTCCTAGAAACCGCGTTGTTAGATGTTTCATAAGTTCGTCAAACTAGTACAAAGCTCATTGAGACACTTATAAGCACTCATGTTGCATGAAACTTGGTTTAGAGTCCTAGAAACGCGTTGTTAGATGTTTCATAAGTTCGTCAAACTTATACAAAGCTCGTTGAGACAATTATAAGCACTCATATTGCATGAAACTTGGTTTAGAGTAATAGAAACGCGTTGTTAGATGTTTCATAAGTTCGTCAAACAAGTACAAAGCTCATTGAGACACTTATAAGCACTCATGTTGCATGAAACTTGGTTTAGAGTCCTAGAAACGCGTTGTTCGATGTTTCATAAGTTCGTAAAACTTGTACAAAGCTCATTGAGACACTTATAAGCACTCATGTTGCATGAAACTTGGTTTAGAGTCCTAGAAACGCATTGTTCGATGTTTCATAAGTTCGTCAAACTAGTACAAAGCTCATTGAGACACTTATAAGCACTCATGTTGCAAGAAACTTTGTTTAGAGTCCTAGAAACTGCGTTGTTAGATGTTTCATAAGTTCGTCAAACTAGTACAAAGCTCATTGAGACACTTATAAGCACTCATGTTGCATGAAACTTGGTTTAGATTCCTAGAAACCGCGTTGTTAGATGTTTCATAAGTTCGTAAAACTAGTACACACCTCATTGAGACACTTATAAGCACTCATGTTGCATGAAACTTGGTTTAGAGTCCTAGAAATGCGTTGTTAGATATTTCATAAGTTCGTCAAGCTAGTACAAAGCTCATTGAGACATTTATAAGCACTCATGTTGCATGAAACTTTTCTTAGAGTCCTAGAAACGCTTTGTTAGATGTTTCATAAGTTCGTCAAAATTGTACAAAGCTCATTGAGACGCTTATAAGCACTCATGTTGCATGAAACTTGGTTTAGAGTCCTAGAAACCGCGTTGTTAGATGTTTCATAAGTTCGTCAAACCAGTACAATGCTCATTGAGACACTTATAAGCACTCATGTTGCATGAAACTTGGTTTAGAGTCTTAGAAACCGCGTTGTTAGATGTTTCATAAGTTCGTCAAACCAGTACAATGCTCATTGAGACACTTATAAGCACTCATGTTGCATGAAACTTCGTTTAGAGTCCTAGAAACCGCGTTGTTAGATTTCATAAGTTCGTGAAACTAGTATAAAGCTCATTGAGACACATATAAGCACTCATGTTGCATTAAACTTGGTTTAGAGTCCTAGAAACGCGTTGTTCGATGTTTCATAAGTTCGTCAAACTAGTACAAAGCTCATTGAGACACTTATAAGCACTCATGTTGCAAGAAACTTTGTTTAGAGTCCTAGAAACTGCGTTGTTAGATGTTTCATAAGTTCGTCAAACTAGTACAAAGCTCATTGAGACACTTATAAGCACTCATGTTGCATGAAACTTGGTTTAGATTCCTAGAAACAGCGTTGTTAGATGTTTCATAAGTTCGCAAAACTAGTACAAACCTCATTGAGACACTTATAAGCACTCATGTTGCATGAAACTTGGTTTAGAGTCCTAGAAATGCGTTGTTAGATATTTCATAAGTTCGTCAAGCTAGTACAAAGCTCATTGAGACATTTATAAGCACTCATGTTGCATGAAACTTTTCTTAGAGTCCTAGAAACGCTTTGTTAGATGTTTCATAAGTTCGTCAAAATTGTACAAAGCTCATTGAGACGCTTATAAGCACTCATGTTGCATGAAACTTGGTTTAGAGTCCTAGAAACCGCGTTGTTAGATGTTTCATAAGTTCGTCAAACCAGTACAATGCTCATTGAGACACTTATAAGCACTCATGTTGCATGAAACTTGGTTTAGAGTCTTAGAAACCACGTTGTTAGATGTTTCATAAGTTCGTCAAACCAGTACAATGCTCATTGAGACACTTATAAGCACTCATGTTGCATGAAACTTCGTTTAGAGTCCTAGAAACCGCGTTGTTAGATGTTTCATAAGTTCGTGAAACTAGTATAAAGCTCATTGAGACACATATAAGCACTCATGTTGCATTAAACTTGGTTTAGAGTCCTAGAAACGCGTTGTTAGATGTTTCATAAGTTCGTCAAACTTGTACAAAGCTCATTGAGACACTTATAAGCACTCATGTTGCATAAAACTTGGTTTAGAGTCATCGAAACGCGTTGTTAGATGTTTCATAAGTTCATCAAACTTGTACAAAGCTCATTGAAACACTTATAAGCACTCATGTTGCATAAAACTTGGTTTAGAGTCCTAGCAACCACATTGTTAGATGTTTCATAAGTTCGTCAAACCAGTACAATGCTCATTGAGACACTTATAAGCACTCATGTTGCATGAAACTTCGTTTAGAGTCCTAGAAACCGCGTTGTTAGATGTTTCATAAGTTCGTGAAACTAGTATAAAGCTCATTGAGACACATATAAGCACTCATGTTGCATTAAACTTGGTTTA
Source organism: Cochlearia excelsa (assembly GCA_963556525.1). Classification (NCBI taxonomy): domain Eukaryota; kingdom Viridiplantae; phylum Streptophyta; class Magnoliopsida; order Brassicales; family Brassicaceae; genus Cochlearia; species Cochlearia excelsa. The sequence goes on along the minus strand of OY748327.1, from coordinate 26,195,371 downwards.
GAGTCCTAGAAACGCGTTGTTAGATGTTTCATAAGTTCGTCAAACTTGTACAAAGCTCATTGAGACACTTATAAGCACTCATGTTGCATGAAACTTAGTTTAGAGTCCTAGAAACCGCGTTGTTAGATGTTTCATAAGTTCGTCAAACTAGTACAAAGCTCATTGAGACACTTATAAGCACTCATGTTGCATGAAACTTGGTTTAGAGTCCTAGAAACGCGTTGTTAGATGTTTCATAAGTTCGTCAAACTTATACAAAGCTCGTTGAGACAATTATAAGCACTCATGTTGCATGAAACTTGGTTTAGAGTAATAGAAACGCGTTGTTAGATGTTTCATAAGTTCGTCAAACAAGTACAAAGCTCATTGAGACACTTATAAGCACTCATGTTGCATGAAACTTGGTTTAGAGTCCTAGAAACGCGTTGTTCGATGTTTCATAAGTTCGTAAAACTTGTACAAAGCTCATTGAGACACTTATAAGCACTCATGTTGCATGAAACTTGGTTTAGAGTCCTAGAAACGCATTGTTCGATGTTTCATAAGTTCGTCAAACTAGTACAAAGCTCATTGAGACACTTATAAGCACTCATGTTGCAAGAAACTTTGTTTAGAGTCCTAGAAACTGCGTTGTTAGATGTTTCATAAGTTCGTCAAACTAGTACAAAGCTCATTGAGACACTTATAAGCACTCATGTTGCATGAAACTTGGTTTAGATTCCTAGAAACCGCGTTGTTAGATGTTTCATAAGTTCGTAAAACTAGTACAAACCTCATTGAGACACTTATAAGCACTCATGTTGCATGAAACTTGGTTTAGAGTCCTAGAAATGCGTTGTTAGATATTTCATAAGTTCGTCAAGCTAGTACAAAGCTCATTGAGACATTTATAAGCACTCATGTTGCATGAAACTTTTCTTAGAGTCCTAGAAACGCTTTGTTAGATGTTTCATAAGTTCGTCAAAATTGTACAAAGCTCATTGAGACGCTTATAAGCACTCATGTTGCATGAAACTTGGTTTAGAGTCCTAGAAACCGCGTTGTTAGATGTTTCATAAGTTCGTCAAACCAGTACAATGCTCATTGAGACACTTATAAGCACTCATGTTGCATGAAACTTGGTTTAGAGTCTTAGAAACCGCGTTGTTAGATGTTTCATAAGTTCGTCAAACCAGTACAATGCTCATTGAGACACTTATAAGCACTCATGTTGCATGAAATTTCGTTTAGAGTCCTAGAAACCGCGTTGTTAGATGTTTCATAAGTTCGTGAAACTAGTATAAAACTCATTGAGACACTTATAAGCACTCATGTTGCATGAAACTTCGTTTAGAGTCTTAGAAACCGCGTTGTTAGATGTTTCATAAGTTTGTCAAACTAGTACACTAGTACAAAGCTCATTGAGACACATATAAGCACTCATGGTGCATGAAACTTGGTTTAGAGTCCTAGAAACGCGTTGTTAGTCGTTTCATAAGTTTGTAGAACTAGTACAAAGCTCATTGAGCCACTTATAAGCACTCATGTTGCATGAAACTTGGTTTAGAGTCCTAGAAACTCGTTGTTAGATGTTTCATAAGTTCGTCAAACTAGTACAAAGCTCATTGAGACACTTATAAGCATTCATGTTGCATGAAACTTGGTTTAGAGTCCAAAAAACGCGTTGTTAGTCGTTTCATAAGTTCGTAAAACTAGTACAAAGCTCATTGAGCCACTTATAAGCACTCATGTTGAATGAAACTTGCTTTAGAGTCCTAGAAACGCATTTTTAGATGTTTCATAAGTTCGTCAAACTTGTACAAAGCTAATTGAGACACTTGTAAGCTCTCATGTTGCATGAAACTTCGTTTGGAGTCTTAGAAACCGCGTTGTTAGATGTTTCATAAGTTTGTCAAACTAGTACAAAGCTCATTGAGACACATATAAGCACTCATGTTGCATGAAACTTGGTTTAGAGTCCTAGAAACGCGTTGTTAGTCGTTTCATAAGTTTGTAGAACTAGTACAAAGCTCATTGAGCCACTTATAAGCACTCATGTTGAATGAAACTTGGTTTAGAGTCCTAGAAACGTGTTGTTAGATGTTTCATAAGTTCTTCAAACTAGTAAAAAGCTCATTGAGACACTTATAAGCACTCATGTTGCATGAAACTTCGTTTGGAGTCTTAGAAACCGCGTTGTTAGATGTTTCATAAGTTTGTCAAATTAGTACAAAACTCATTGAGACACATATAAGCACTCATGTTGCATGAAACTTGGTTTAGAGTCCTAGAAACGCGTTGTTAGATGTTTCATAAGTTCGTCAAACTTGTACAAAGCTCATTGAGACACTTATAAGCACTCATGTTGTATCAAACTTGGTTTAGAGTCCTAGAACCCGCGTTGTTAGATGTTTCATATGTTCGTCAAACTAGTCAAAAGCTCATTGAGACACTTATAAGCACTCATGTTGCATGAAACTTAGTTTAGAGTCCTAGAAACCGCGTTGTTAGATGTTTCATAAGTTCGTCAAACTAGTACAAAGCTCATTGAGACACTTATAAGTACTCATGTTGCATGAAACTTGGTTTAGAGTCCTAGAAACGCGTTGTTAGATGTTTTATAAGTTCGTAAAACTTGTCAAAGCTCATTGAGACACTTATAAGCACTGATGTGGAATGAAACTTGGTTTAGAGTCCTAGAACCCGCGTTGTTAGATGTTTCATATGTTCGTCACACTAGTCAAAAGCTCATTGAGACACTTTTAAGCACTCATGTTGCATGAAACTTAGTTTAGAGTCCTAGAAACCGCGTTGTTAGATGTTTCATAAGTTCGTCAAACTAGTACAAAGCTCATTGAGACACTTATAAGCACTCATGTTGCATGAAACTTGGTTTAGAGTCCTATCAACGCGTTGTTAGATGTTTCATAAGTTCGTCAAACTTATACAAAGCTCGTTGAGACAATTATAAGCACTCATTTTGCATGAAACTTGGTTTAGAGTACTAGAAACGCGTTGTTAGATGTTTCATAAGTTCGTAAAACTTGTACAAAGCTCATTGAGACACTTATAAGCACTCATGTTGCATGAAACTTGGTTTAGAGTCCTAGATACGCGTTGTTCGATGTTTCATAAGTTCGTCAAACTAGTACAAAGCTCATTGAGACACTTATAAGCACTCATGTTGCATGAAACTTTGTTTAGTCCTAGAAACTGCGTTGTTAGATGTTTCATAAGTTCGTCAAACCAGTACAAAGCTCATTGAGACACTTATAAGCACTCATGTTGCATGAAACTTCGTTTGGAGTCTTAGAAACCGCGTTGTTAGATGTTTCATAAGTTTCTCAAACTAGTACAAAGCTCATTGAGACAAATATAAGCACTCATGTTGCATGAAACTTGGTTTAGAGTCCTAGAAAGGCGTTGTTAGTCGTTTCATAAGTTTGTAGAACTAGTACAAAGCTCATTGAGCCACTTATAAGCACTCATGTTGAATGAAACTTGGTTTAGAGTCCTAGAAACGCGTTGTTAGATGTTTCATAAGTTCTTCAAACTAGTAAAAAGCTCATTGAGACACTTATAAGCACTCATGTTGCATGAAACTTCGTTTGGAGTCTTAGAAACCGCGTTGTTAGATGTTTCATAAGTTTTTCAAATTAGTACAAAACTCATTGAGACACATATAAGCACTCATGTTGCATGAAACTTGGTTTAGAGTCCTAGAAACGCGTTGTTAGATGTTCCATAAGTTCGTCAAACTTGTACAAAGCTCATTGAGACACTTATAAGCACTCATGTTGTATCAAACTTGGTTTAGAGTCCTAGAACCCGCGTTGTTAGATGTTTCATATGTTCGTCAAATTAGTCAAAAGCTCTTTGAGACACTTATAAGCACTCATGTTGCATGAAACTTAGTTTAGAGTCCTAGAAACCGCGTTGTTAGATGTTTCATAAGTTCGTCAAACTAGTACAAAGCTCATTGAGACACTTATAAGTACTCATGTTGCATGAAACTTGGTTTAGGGTCCTAGAAACGCGTTGTTAGATGTTTCATAAGTTCGTAAAACTTGTCAAACCTCATTGAGACACTTATAAGCACTGATGTGGAATGAAACTTGGTTTAGAGTCCTAGAACCCGCGTTGTTAGATGTTTCATATGTTCGTCAAACTAGTCAAAAGCTCATTGAGACACTTATAAGCATTCATGTTGCATGAAACTTAGTTTAGAGTCCTAGAAACCGCGTTGTTAGATGTTTCATAAGTTCGTCAAACTAGTACAAAGCTCATTGAGACACTTATAAGCACTCATGTTGCATGAAACTTGGTTTAGAGTCCTAGAAAGGCGTTGTTCGATGTTTCATAAGTTCGTAAAATTTGTACAAAGCTCATTGAGACACTTATAAGCACTCATGTTGCATGAAACTTGGTTTAGAGTCCTAGATACGCGTTGTTCGATGTTTCATAAGTTCGTCAAACTAGTACAAAGCTCATTGAGACACTTATAATCACTCATGTTGCATGAAACTTTGTTTAGTCCTAGAAACTGCGTTGTTAGATGTTTCATAAGTTCGTCAAACTAGTACAAAGTTTATTGAGACACTTATAAGCACTCATGTTGCATGAAACTTCGTTTGGAGTCTTAGAAACCGCGTTGTTAGATGTTTCATAAGTTTGTCAAACTAGTACAAAGCTCATTGAGACAAATATAAGCACTCATGTTGCATGAAACTTGGTTTAGAGTCCTAGAAACGCGTTGTTAGTCGTTTCATAAGTTTGTAGAACTAGTACAAAGCTCATTGAGCCACTTATAAGCACTCATGTTGAATGAAACTTGGTTTAGAGTCCTAGAAACGCATTGTTAGAGCATCTCCAAAAGAAACTTCAAAACCTCAAATTTGAGGTTTTTTGGCCTCCAAAAGAAACCTCAAAACCTCAAATTTGAGGTTTCATCTTTCTTTTGCACTTTCATCCTTTAATTAATAATATTTCACAAATATCTTTATTAACTTTTTAATTTCATCATTTTAGTACATAAAAAATTATATTTTGTAAATATAAACTTAATTATCACATGTTAAACTAAAAGAAAGACTTTAAATTAAAATAAAAAATATTAATTTAGTAATTATTTATTGGTTTAATAATTATTTAAGGTATATTTTATATTATCTACAAAAATTAAGAGATTTATTTAATTGTGAAAAATAGTAAGGACTTAAATGCAATATGTAAAATTAAGTTTGAGGTTTTTCTTTTGGAGAAAAACATATGAAACCTCAAATTTGAAGTTGATGAAACCTCAAATTTGAGGTTTCTTTTTGGAGATGCTCTTAGATGTTTCATAAGTTCTTCAAACTAGTAAAAAACTCATTGAGACACTTATAAGCACTCATGTTGCATGAAACTTCGTTTAGAGTCTTAGAAACCGCGTTGTTAGATGTTTCATAAGTTTGTCAAATTAGTACAAAGCTCATTGAGACACATATAAGCACTCATGTTGCATGAAACTTAGTTTAGAGTCCTAGAAACCGCGTTGTTAGATGTTTCATAAGTTCGTCAAACTAGTACAAATCTCATTGAGACACTTATAAGCACTCATGTTGCATGAAACTTGGTTTAAAGTCCTAGAAATGCGTTGTTAGATGTTTCATAAGTTCGTCAAGCTAGTACAAAGCTCATTGAGACACTTATAAGCACTCATGTTGCATGAAACTTGGTTTAGAGTCCTAGAAAGGCGTTGTTCGATGTTTCATAAGTTCGTAAAACTTGTACAAAGCTCATTGAGACACTTATAAGCACTCATGTTGCATGAAACTTGGTTTAGAGTCCTAGAAACGCGTTGTTCGATGTTTTATAAGTTCGTCAAACTAGTACAAAGCTCATTGAGACACATAAGCACTCATGTTGCTTGAAACTTTGTTTAGAGTCCTAGAAACTGCGTTGTTAGATGTTTCATAAGTTCGTCAAACTTGTACAAAGCTCATTGAGACACTTATAAGCACTCATGTTGAATAAAACTTGGTTTAGAGTCCTAGAAACGCGTTGTTAGATGATTCATAAGTTCGTAAAACTAGTACAAATCTCACTGAGACACTTATAAGCACTCATGTTGCATGAAATTTGGGTTAGAGTCCTAGAAATGCGTTGTTAGATATTTCATAAGTTCGTCAAGCTAGTACAAAGCTCATTGAGACACTTATAAGCACTCGTGTTGCATGAAACTTGGTTTAGAGTCCTAGAAATGCATTGTTAGATGTTTCATAAGTTCGTCAAACTTGTACAAAGCTCATTGAGACGCTTATAAGCACTCATGTTGCATGAAACTTGGGTTAGAGTCCTAGAAACCGCGTTGTTAGATGTTTCATAAGTTCGTCAAACCAGTACAATGCTCATTGAGATTCTTATAAGCACTCATGTTGCATGAAACTTGGTTTAGAGTCTTAGAAACCGCGTTGTTAGATGTTTCATAAGTTCGTCAAACCAGTACAATGCTCATTGAGACACTTATAAACACTCATGTTGCATGAAACTTCGTTTAGAATCCTAGAAACCGCGTTGTTAGATGTTTCATAAGTTCGTCAAACTAGTACAAAGCTCATTGAGACACATATAAGCACTCATGTTGAAATGAAACTTGGTTTAGAGTCCTAGAAACGCGTTGTTAGATGTTTCATAAGTTCGTCAAACTTGTACAAAGCTCATTGAGACACTTATAAGCAGTCATGTTGTATGAAACTTGGATTAGAGTCCTAGAACCCGCGTTGTTAGATGTTTCATATGATTGTCAAACTAGTCAAAAGCTCATTGAGACACTTATAAGCACTCATGTTGCATGAAACTTAGTTTAGAGTCCTAGAAACCGCGTTGTTAGATGTTTCATAAGTTCCTCAAACTACTACAAATCTCAGTGAGACACTTATAAGCATTCATGTTGCATGAAACTTGGTTTAGAGTCCTAGAAATGCGTTGGTAGATGTTTCATAAGTTCGTCAAGCTAGTACAAAGCTCATTGAGACACTTATAAGCACTCATGTTGCATGAAACTTGGTTTAGAGTCCTAGAAAGGCGTTGTTCGATGTTTCATAAGTTCGTAAAACTTGTACAAAGCTCATTGAGACACTTATAAGCAATCATGTTGCATGAAACTTGGTTTAGAGTCCAAGAAACGCGTTGTTCGATGTTTTATAAGTCCGCCAAACTAGTACAAAGCTCATTGAGACACATAAGCACTCATGTTGCATGAAACTTTGTTTAGAGTCCTAGGAAACTGCGTTGTTAGATGTTTCATAAGTTCGTCAAACTTGTACAAAGCTCATTGAGACACTTATAAGCAGTCATGTTGTATGAAACTTGGTTTAGAGTACTAGAAACGCGTTGTTAGATGTTTCATAAGTTCGTCAATCAAGTACAAAGCTCATTGAGACACTTATAAGCACTCATGTTGCATGAAACTTTGTTTAGAGTCTTGTAAACGCGTTTTTCGATGTTTCATAAGTTCGTAAAACTTGTACAAAGCTCATTGAGACACTTCTAAGCACTCATGTTGCATGAAACTTGGTTTAGAGTCCTAGAAACGCGTTGTTCGATGTTTCATAAGTTCGTCAAACTAGTACAAAGCTCATTGAGACACTTATAAGCACTCATGTTGCATGAAACTTGGTTTAGAGTCCTAGAAACGCGTTTTTCGATGTTTCATAAGTTCGTCAAACTTGTACAAAGCTCATTGAGACACTTATAAGCAGTAATGTTGTATGAAACTTGGTTTAGAGTCCTACAACCCGCGTTGTTAGATGTTTCATATATTCGTCAAACTAGTCAAAAGATCATTGAGACACTTATAAGCACTCATGTTGCATGAAACTTAGTTTAGAGTCCTAGAAACCGCGTTGTTAGATGTTTCATAAGTTCGTCAAACTAGTACAAAGCTCATTGAGACACTTATAAGCACTCATGTTACATGAAACTTAGTTTAGAGTCCTAGAAACGCGTTGTTAGATGTTTCATAAGTTCGTCAAACAAGTACAAAGCTCATTGAGACACTTATAAGCACTCATGTTGCATGAAACTTGGTTTAGAGTCCTAGAAACGCGTTTTTCGATGTTTCATAAGTTCGTAAAACTTGTACAAAACTCATTGAGACACTTCTAAGCACTCATGTTGCATGAAACTTGGTTTAGAGTCCTAGAAACGCGTTGTTCGATGTTTCATAAGTTCGTCAAACTAGTACAAAGCTCATTGAGACACTTATAAGCACTCATGTTGCATGAAACTTTGTTTAGAGTCCTAGAAACTGCGTTGTTAGATGTTTCATAAGTTTGTCAAACTAGTACAAAGCTCATTGAGACACTGATAAGCACTCATGTTGCATGAAACTTGGTTTAGATTCCTAGAAACCGCGTTGTTAGATGTTTCATAAGTTCGTCAAACTAGTACAAAGCTCATTGAGACACTATAAGCACTCATGTTGAATGAAACTTGGTTTAGAGTCCTAGAAACGCGTTGTTAGATGATTCATAAGTTCGTAAAACTAGTACAAATCTCATTGAGACACTTATAAGCACTCATGTTGCATGAAACTTGGTTTAGAGTCCTAGAAATGCGTTGTTAGATATTTCATAAGTTCGTCAAGCTAGTACAAAGCTCATTGAGACACTTATAAGCACTCATGTTGCATGAAACTTGGTTTAGAGTCCTAGAAATGCGATGTTAGATGTTTCATAAGTTCGTCAAACTTGTACAAAGCTCATTGAGACCCTTATTAGCACTCATGTTGCATGAAACTTGGTTTAGAGTCCTAGAAACCGCGTTGTTAGATGTTTCATAGGTTCGTCAAACTAGTACAATGCTCATTGAGACACTTATAAGCACTCATATTGCATGAAACTTGGTTTAGAGTCTTAGAAACCGCGTTGTTAGATATTTCATAAGTTCGTCAAACCAGTACAATGCTCATTGAGACACTTATAAGCACTCATGTTGCATGAAACTTCGTTTAGAGTCCTAGAAACCGCGTTGTTAGATGTTTCATAAGTTCGTCAAACTAGTACAAAGATCATTGAGAAACATATAAGCACTCATGTTGCATGAAACTTGGTTTAGAGTCCTAGAAACGCGTTGTTAGATGTTTCATAAGTTCGCCAAACTTGTACAAAGCTCATTGAGACACTTATAAGCAGTCATGTTGTATGAAACTTGGTTTAGAGTCCTAGAACCCGCGTTGTTAGATGTTTCATATATTCGTCAAACTAGTAAAAAGCTCATTAAGACACGTATAAGCACTCATGTTGCATGAAACTTAGTTTAGAGTCCTAGAAACCGCGTTGTTAGATGTTTCATAAGTTCGTCAAACTAGTACAAAGCTCATTGAGAGACTTATAAGCACTCATGTTGAATGAAACTTGGTTTAGAGTCCTAGAAACGCGTTGTTAGATGTTTCATAAGTTCGTCAAACTTGTACAAAGCTCATTGAGACACTTATAAGCACTCATGTTGTATGAAACTTGGTTTAGAGTCCTAGAACCCGCGTTGTTAGATGTTTCATATATTCGTCAAACTAGTCAAAAGCTCATTGAGACACTTATAAGCACTCATGTTGCATGAAACTTAGTTTAGAGTCCTAGAAACCGCGTTGTTAGATGTTTCATAAGTTCGTCAAACTAGTACAAAGCTCATTGAGACATTTATAAGCACTCATGTTACATGAAACTTGGTTTAGAGTCCTAGAATCGCGTTGTTAGATGTTTCATAAGTTCGTCAAACCTGTACAAAGCTCATTGAGACACTTATAAGCACTCAAGTTGCATGAAACTTCGTTTAGAGTCTTAGAAACCGGGTTGTTAGATGTTTCATAAGTTCGTCAAACTAGTACAAAGCTCATTGAGACACTTATAAGCACTCATGTTGCATGAAACTTGGTTTAGATTCCTAGAAACGCGTTGTTAGATGTTTCATAAGTGCGTAAAACTAGTACAAAGATCATTGAGACACTTATAAGAACTCATGTTGAATGAAAATTGGTTTAGAGTCCTAGAAACGCGTTGTTAGATGTTTCATAAGTTCGTAAAACTAGTACAAAGCTCATTGAGACACTTATAAGCAGTCATGTTGAATGAAACTTGGTTTAGAGTCCTAGAAATGCGTTGTTAGATGTTTCATAAGTTCTTCGAACTAGTACAAAGCAAATTGAGACACTTATAAGCACTCATGTTGCATGAACCCTTGTCTAGAGTCCTAGAAACGCGTTGTTAGATGTTTCATAAGTTCGTAAAACTTGTACAAAGCTCATTGAGACACTTATAAGCATTGATGTGGAATGAAACTTGGTTTAGAGTCCTAGAAACGCGTTGTTAGATGTTTCATAAGTTCGCCAAACTTGTACAAAGCTCATTGAGACACTTATAAGCAGTCATGTTGTATGAAACTTGGTTTAGAGTCCTAGAACCTGCGTTGTTAGATGTTTCATATATTCGTCAAACTAGTCAAAAGCTCATTAAGACACGTATAAGCACTCATGTTGCATGAAACTTAGTTTAGAGTCCTAGAAACCGCGTTGTTAGATGTTTCATAAGTTCGTCAAACTAGTACAAAGCTCATTGAGAGACTTATAAGCACTCATGTTGAATGAAACTTGGTTTAGAGTCCTAGAAACGCGTTGTTAGATGTTTCATAAGTTCGTCAAACTTGTACAAAGCTCATTGAGACACTTATAAGCACTCATGTTGTATGAAATTTGGTTTAGAGTCCTAGAACCCGCGTTGTTAGATGTTTCATATGTTCGTCAAACTAGTCAAAAGCTCATTGAGACACTTATAAGCACTCATGTTGCATGAAACTTAATTTAGAGTCCTAGAAACCGCGTTGTTAGATGTTTCATAAGTTCGTCAAACTAGTACAAAGCTCATTGAGACACTTATAAGCACTCATGTTGCATGAAACTTGTTTTAGAGTCCTAGAAACGCGTTGTTAGATGTTTCATAAGTTCGTCAAACTTATACAAAGCTCGTTGAGACAATTATAAGCACTCATGTTGCATGAAACTTGGTTTAGAGTACTAGAAACGCGTTGTTAGATGTTTCATGAGTTCGTCAAACAACTACAAAGCTCATTGAGACACTTATAAGCACTCATGTTGCATGAAACTTGGTTTAGAGTCCTAGAAACGCGTTGTTCGATGTTTCATAAGTTCGTAAAACTTGTACAAAGCTCATTGAGACACTTATAAGCACTCATGTTGCATGAAACTTGGTTTAGAGTCCTAGAAACGCGTTGTTCGATGTTTCATAAGTTCGTCAAACTACTACAAAGCTCATTGAGACACTTATAAGCACTCATGTTGCATGAAACTTTCTTTAGAGTCCTAGAAACTGCGTTGTTAGATGTTTCATAAGTTCGTCAAACTAGTACAAAGCTCATTGAGACACTTATAAGCACTCATGTTGCATGACACTTGGTTTAGATTCCTAGAAACAGCGTTGTTAGATGTTTCATAAGTTCGTAAAACTAGTACAAACCTCATTGAGACACTTATAAGCACTCATGTTGCATGAAACTTGGTTTAGAGTCTTAGAAATGCGTTGTTAGATATTTCATATGTTCGTCAAGCTAGTACAAAACTCATTGAGACACTTATAAGCACTCATGTTCCATGAAACTTGGTTTAGAGTCCTAGAAACGCGTTGTTCGATGTTTCATAAGTTCGTAAAACTTGTACAAAGCTCATTGAGACGCTTATAAGCACTCATGTTGCATGAAACTTGGTTTAGAGTCTTAGAAACCGCGTTGTTAGATGTTTCATGATGCGGAAAAGACCAAGGATTGGATCTCTAAGGTGGTTGAAGGGATAATCCTCGACTTTGATGAACTCGTGAAGCACAAACCTAAGGTATATTAAACCTTAGACCCAATACTCTCTTAAAACGCTTCAACAAAACAAGGCGGTGGACCTTAGTTCGAAGAACTTGGTAAGTACAAACCTTAGGTATATTAAACCTAAGACCCAATACTCTCAACAAGAAACAACTAACTTTGGCAATGATAGGCGCCACAAACAGGGATGGAAATCTGTTTGATAAGCCGATTGATCACTCGGAGTCACACCGAAGATCGAAAAGTTCACAAAGAACTAAATGAGAATCACTCTCACAAAAAGATAGAAAAAATATATTTGTTTAAAAAGTTGGATGTTCTTCTCCAATGGAGATTACATGTATTTAAAGGGAAATAAAACTTGTAGAGAAAGAAAGAAGTTCAAAGGATGTAGTAAACATAATTAAAGATAGAATTAAAAGATGTGTTGAATGACTCTTGGACTCCAAATATGACTCTTGATCTTTCATTTTCGTCACTCTTCTTTGACCATAATTTAAGTGCTTCATTTTGGGCTTTCTTGGGCTTGAATCATGCTTAGAAGTGGTTGGACTTGATGTATATCATATCCAATGGACTTGTGAATGTTTTCTTGGTCTAAAAGCTCTTGAATCAGCCTGTTAAGTGCCTCCTTGATCTTCTTTGCTCTCGCTCTTGTCATTGGTCCAGCGGGTACTTGCAAAGGATCCTCTTGATCATCCTTGCTGCTTTGGATGTCCTCATCATTCCCCGTCTTTGATCTTCTTTTCTTGTGATATTGTAAATGGTTCAATGGCTAGCTGAGGTGTTTCCACATCCCTTTGTGTGTTGCTCCTTAGAATCGTATCATACTCCTCCACTTGAAAATGATTTGTCCTCAAATCATGCCTGTCCCCTACATCAAATGGAAACAATGGATGTTTTGAACCAAAATAAACTCGAACTTGCCTCGACACCTTTACTTCACCACCATTATTCAAACGTTGCATCTTGTAAAATCGTTTCTTTTTTGTCACACCTCGTCCACTTTTTACCTTATCAACCAAAGGATCAAGTTTTTGAGCTCCTTTTCGAGTACGAAATGTTTTTGCAACTCCATTCACTCCAAACAGCTGGAACTCAATGTGACCTTTTCTTTTGCATAGAAAGTTCATTCCTTTTGTTTTCTTGTAGTTCACAACTCTCTCATTCGGACTTAAGTTCAAAATCTGAAGTAAAACAAACCTATTCTCGTTCTTTGCTTGCCAAAATGTTGAATCTCCAAAGACAAAATCAACATCTTCGGTTTTCTCCTTGTAAGATAGTGGATTGAAAATCGAATCAAGGTCCACCAACTTCAAGCTCTCACTTAACCACGTGTGCCTTTGATTCGCCGCACAAATCTCAAAATCCCTAACTTGATACCCTCGAGATGTGATCCTTGAAATTCGTCTTGTAATGCACATAGCTCCCTCTTATCCCAAAAATCTATCTTTTCCAACAATTCAAAGGATAGAATATATGGATCGGGATCAACAAACGAGAGGATACCTTCTTGAAAGTGCACAAACTTCACTTTCAGCCTTTCTTTGAATTATGCTTTGAGGTTGAAATATCATCTCATGTTGCACTTCCACCATAGGATCAAAATGTGAAAAAACCTTATGCACATCTTCAAAATCAAATTCTTCGACAACCTCTTCAACTTCTTCTTCATACCTTCCAATGGAAAATGGAACCAGAACTTGACTTGTCACCTTCACTTCTCCACTATCATTTAACCATTGCAACCTGTAAGGTTTTGAATGCATTGTGGTTTTCAAACTCAGTTTCTCCACAAGAGTAGTACTTGTTGAGACTTATGTCTATAATATGGAGGGGACAAGGCTTTATGGAATAGAAGACCTGTGTACATTAGCCTAAATGGAATGGAATGGAAGACCTGTTTATATTTCGTTAAAACATGAGATGGTGTATTCTATTTAGTTTACTCCGAATGGAATGGAGGCTTTGGACCATTGGACAATAGAGAGGTCCCTTTTTGAAATAGAGCCGTTGGGCTCTCTCTCTCTCACTCTATATTTGTATCTCCTTCTCCATTGTTGTAACTTAAGCTCTAGTAGCTCTATTCTATGAAATCAGAAACTTTTCTCTTAATCTCTTCTCATATCTCTTAATTACTCTCTCTAATCTCCTATAATTTACATGGTATCGAGCATTTATGCTCCTAATCTCTTCATTTCCGCAAAATCTCCTCTTGTTCTTGTTACTCTAGATCTCAAGAACACCAAATCTCTGTTTCTCTCAAAAATCTCTTGCTTTTCTCATAAAGCTTTCACCATTCTTTTCATATAATCCTCATCTTTATCAATCTTTGAAGATCTACCATGGAAGACAACAAAGAAAGGTCCAAGTTCTTCGTTGCTCGGTGACTCTCAAAGGTATAAATTACCTTCTCTGGACAAGGACCATCAAGACTGCCTGTGTAGCCGCGGTCTCTGGAGTCACACCTTGAAGACTCAAACTCCTATAGAAGCGGAAAAGGCTAGTGAAGACTCGGTGGTAACCTCCGAAGAAGGAAAATGGTTTCAAGAGGATCAAAAGGTGCTTGGGATTATTCAAAGCTCCTTAGATCCATCTATTCTTGAGGCCTACTCCTATTGCGAAACGGCAAAGGAACTATGGGACACCTTACAAACGGTGTACGGAAACATCTCTAACTTGAGCCGAGTGTATGAAGTGAAGAAGGCTCTCACGGATCTATCCCAAGAAGATACCGAGTTCACTCAACACTTCGGAAAGTTCAGAGCCTTGTGGGCTGAATTAGAGATGCTTAGGCCTAGTACTGTGGATGCTAAGATTCTCAATGAAAGGAAGGAACAAGATAAGGTGTTTGGTCTCCTTTTGACTCTCAATTCAAGTTACAAAGATCTTATCAAGCACCTCCTCAGATCCGAGACTTTACCATCCTTAGAGGCGGTGTGTTCTCAACTCCAAAGAGAACAAGGATCTCATGAGCTCTTTGGTGGAAAGAAGGAACTAGCCACAGCAAACAAGGCATACTTCAAGCCAAGTGAAGATAGGAAGGCTATGATATGCGAACATTGTAAGAAGAAGGGGCACTTGAAGGATAAGTGCTGGATTCTGCATCCACACCTCAAGCCGAACAAATTCAAGGAACCAAAGGTCAACTACTCCCAAGATGAGTCGGCAAATGTGGGAACTTCATCAAGCCAAGGAAAGGATGAAGAAGCCTTAGCTGCAGCCCCATTCAATGATGAGTATGTCAAGAAGTCCGACCTTGAGGCTCTAATTAAGGCCCTTAAAGGGTCCGGTATGGCTTTTCTTATCTCTCTTAATGCTAGAATTGATAGACCGGTAGTAAGTGATAGACCACTAGTGATTGACTCCGGTGCCTCTCACCAATTGATTAGTAGTTCAAACCTTATAGAAAATATCAAACCAATGTTAGGGAATGTGGTGGTAGCTAATGGCGGTAAGGTTCCAATTAGAGGTTTAGGTAGGCTCAAATTGTTTGATAAAGAAGTAAATGCTCTCTATATGCCTACTTTTACATCTAACCTCTTATCCGTTAAACGTATATCAACCGATTTGAATTGTAATGTTATTTTCAGCCCTAACAATGTGATTTTTCAGGATATTGAATCTAAGAAAGTGATTGGTAAGGGAAGCACCAAAGGAGATCTCTATGTGCTAGAAGGAAATCCAAGCTCCCATCTATCTTTTGCGTTTAAGTCTGTTTTAGTTGAAGCTAATAATGTCATTTGGCATGCTAGGCTAGGACATCCAAACTCTAGAGCTTTAAAATTGTTATTGCCAAGTGTTTCTTTTGATAATAGTCTTTGCGAATCTTGTATTCTTGGTAAACATTGTAGAATCGTGTTCCCAAAGTCTAATAATGTTTATGAGTCTTGTTTTGATTTGATCCACTCGGATGTATGGACATCACCATGCATCTCAAGAGAAAATCATAAATACTTTGTTACATTCATAGATGAGAAGTCAAAATACACTTGGATTACCTTATTACCTTCAAAAGATAGAGTCCTAGATGCATTTAAAAACTTTCAAACTTATGTTACTAATCATTATGATGCCAAGATCAAGTTTTTCAGGTCGGATAATGGTGGAGAATACATAAGCCATAGTTTTAAGGAACATCTAGCTAAACATGGGATTATCCACCAAACAAGTTGTCCGTATACGCCACAACAAAACGGAGTGGCGGAGAGGAAGAACAGACACTTGATGGAGGCGGCTAGATCAATCATGTTCTACATGAATGTGCCTAAGAGATTCTGGTCGGATGCGGTGATGACGGCATGCTACTTGATCAACCGGACACCGACACAAATCCTCCAAAACTCCTCTCCTTTTCAAGTTTTAAACAAAACTAAACCATATCTTACTCACTTGCGTGTGTTTGGTTGTCTTTGCTTTGTCTTACTACCGGGGGAACAAAGGAACAAGCTTGAACCCAAGAGTGTCAAGGCTATGTTCATCGGCTACTCCAATACTCAAAAGGGATACAAGTGTTATGTTCCCGAAACTAGAAGAGTTCTAATATCAAGGGATGTTAAGTTTTTAGAAGGAAGAGGCTACTATGAAGAAAAGAATTGGGAGAGTATCAAAGATTTACCCAACTCAACTTCGGATAGAGCCATGGCCCTTAGAAAACTTATGGAGGACCTTGGTATGAAACTTGGTGAAGAACCAAGGAAAGAAGATCACACAGAACCCCATCTTGATCATGAGGGGGAGAGAAATGATGATCCAAGTCCAAACTCACCGGATGGTCAAGAGCACCAACCAGATGGTCAAGAACACCAACCGGATGGTCGAGACCACCAACAAGAAAGTGGTCAAGGAATTGATCATCAAGACCATGCTCAAGAACACCAACCGGATGGTCGAGACCACCAACAAGAAAGTGGTCGAGGAATTGATCATCAAGACCATGCTCAAGATGAGCCAGTTGTGCTAAGAAGAAGTACAAGGCTGAGAAAAGATCCATCCAATTGGAAGAATACAAGAGTCTACTTCAACAACCAAGCCGTGGCTCATCCAATTCAAGCCGTTTGCAACATGACTACCTTCCCTCTTGATCATCAAGTTTTCTTGGTTAAAATTGATTCTCATTGGATACCAAAGACCTATGAGGAGGCAATGGAACATGAGGTCTGGGTAGAAGCGGTTAAACAAGAGGACAAGGCTATGGAACTCAATGATACTTGGTATGAGACGGATCTTCCTCAAGGAAAAAGGACCGTGAGCTCAAGATACGTCTTTACAATCAAGTACAAAAGCAACGGAGACATAGAGAGGTACAAGGCAAGATTAGTAGCTAGGGGCTTCACACAAACCTATGGAGAAGATTACCTTGACACTTTTGCTCCGGTTGCAAAACTACACACGGTTAGAGTCCTCTTCTCTTTGGCAACTAACTTAGAATGGGACCTATGGCAAATGGATGTCAAGAATGCATTTCTACAAGGTGAGCTAGAAGATGAGGTCTACATGACACCACCACCGGGAATCAAAATCACTTCGGGAAAGGTTCTTAGACTAAAGAAAGCCATCTATGGGCTAAAGCAGTCTCCAAGGGCGTGGTATCACAAACTAATCAAGACCCTCCTAGAGAAAGGCTTCAAGAAGTCAGAATCTGATCATACTCTATTCACAAGTCAAAACCAAAGAGGTATAGTAGTCATTCTCGTGTATGTTGATGATATCATCATCACCGGGAATGACAAGGTAGGTATTCAAGATACTAAAACCTATCTTAAAACTATATTTGATATCAAAGACCTTGGTGAATTGAAATATTTTCTAGGCATTGAAGTGTGTAGGTCTAAAGAAGGCCTATTCTTATCTCAACGAAAATATACTCTAGATTTGCTAACGGAAACAGGAAAACTAGGAGCTAAACCGGCAAAGACCCCTTTGGAAAATGACTACAAAGTTATACGCAAAGGGGAGATTGAGGATAAGCCCTTTAAAGACGTCAAGCAATACCGCCGGCTAGTAGGTAAGCTTATATACTTAACCATTACACGTCCCGATATTTGCTTTGCCGTGAATCAGGTTTCTCAACACATGCAAAGTCCCAAAGTGCATCATTGGAACATGGTGGATAGAATCCTCAAGTATCTCAAAGGAGCACCAGGACAAGGCATATGGATGGGCTGCAACAAGAGCACGGAGCTTGTGGGATATTGTGATGCCGACTACGCTGGTGACCAAGGGGATAGAAGATCAACAACAGGCTATTGCACCTTCCTAGGGGGTAACCTTGTGACATGGAAGAGCAAGAAGCAGAAAGTTGTCTCACTATCTAGCACGGAGTCGAATACCGAGCTATGAGAAAGCTGACCCAAGAGATCATATGGCTGAGAGCTCTTCTCAAAGATTTGGGAATAGAATCAAATGATCCGGTCACCATGCATGCCGACAATCAATCCGCAATCAACCTTGCCTCAAATTCTGTTTTCCATGAAAGAACCAAGCATGTAGAAGTGGACTGCCATAAAGTTAGAGAACAAATGGTGAAAGGAGTGATACTACCATGTTTCACCGAAAGCTCTAACCAATTGGCAGACATCTTCACCAAAGCAGCTAGTACTAAGGTTTGTGAGTTCATCCATCCTAAACTTGGACTCACAAATGCCATTCGGTGCTAAAATCCCCTAACCAAGTGTTTAGTACTCTTTTCCCTCAAAGTGGTTTTATCCCAAAGAGGTTTTCCCTTTGAGGTTTTTAACGAGGCTAGACATAAGGTTCTAACGAGGGACAAGGCTTTATGGCTAAGCTTAGGGGGAGTGTTGAGACTTATGTCTATAATATGGAGGGGACAAGGCTTTATGGAATAGAAGACCTGTGTACATTAGCCTAAATGGAATGGAATGGAAGACCTGTTTATATTTCGTTAAAACATGAGATGGTCTATTCTATTTAGTTTACTCCGAATGGAATGGAGGCTTTGGACCATTGGACAATAGAGAGGTCCCTTTTTGAAATAGAGCCGTTGGGCTCTCTCTCTCTCACTCTATATTTGTATCTCCTTCTCCATTGTTGTAACTTAAGCTCTAGTAGCTCTATTCTATGAAATCAGAAACTTTTCTCTTAATCTCTTCTCATATCTCTTAATTACTCTCTCTAATCTCCTATAATTTACAGTACTTGCCATGTTTGTACAACTCCCACCATCAATAATCAAGCTACACACCTTGTTCTGAATGTGACACCTTGTGTGAAATAGATTCTCACGTTGTACCTCTTGTTCTTCTTTAGCTTGCACACTCAATGATCTCCTTGTAACCAATAAGTCTCCCTTGGCAGCAACCTCTTCACTATCTTCTATTAATGATGGCATAGAATCAGAATCCCCTTCTTCTTCTTCAGTTTCTACATCACCATTATCTCTAATCACCATTGTCCTTTTGTTTGGACACTCATTAGCATAATGACCTCTGCCATGACACTTAAAGCATTGCACATCGCGGTTATGCGTATTAGAAGACTCCGTTCTTCCTTTGATTTCATGGCTGGTAGTGGATGGCTTTGTTTCGACCTTTGGTTTTGGGGTTGTCTTCTCTTCATAACAAAAATTATGATGATACTTTAACTTGTAAGAAGAAGTATCATGCCTTGTAGATGATGGTGTATCTTCTTTGTTTCTTTCTCTCGGTTGAATACTTCTCTCTCTAAAAATATGAGAAACACGTTGTTGTTTCCTTTCTTGTGTTCTCTCTTGAATTTGATCCAACCTTTTGTTTAAAACTTGCACTTCACCTCTCAATAACTTTTGAAACTCTTCCATCAAATCTTTAATTTGAAGTTTTGAGAAACTCGGTTGATGATTCTTCTTCATTATCCCCATAGTAATCAAATAGAAGATACCAAAGAAATCGAAAATCTCAAAGGGAGTATGGGCAATGGGAATAACAAAAGGTTATAAATGTTATAAGGGTTATAAGGGTTATAAGAGTTATAAGGGTTATAAGGGTTATAAGGGTTATAAGAGTTATAAGGGTTATAAGGGTTATAAGGATTATAAGGATTATAACAAAAGAAAAATGAAAGAAATTTAAGAACAAAGAAAGAGTAATCCAGAACTTTTATGATCTTTTTTTTCTTTTTTTTTTGATTTTCGTTTTTTTTTTTTTTTTTTTTTTTCAAATCTGGATTTTCAGAAAATTAATAAAACAAAAACAGAAATAGAAGATGATAGAAAGAAGATGAAAAGATTTGAAAATGATAGAAAGAAGATGAATGATAAAAAGATAAAACCAAGCTTAGAGATGGCTCTGATACCAAATGATGCGGAAAAGACCAAGGATTGGATCTCTAAGGTGGTTGAAGGGATAATCCTCGACTTTGATGAACTCGTGAAGCACAAACCTAAGGTATATTAAACCTTAGACCCAATACTCTCTTAAAACGCTTCAACAAAACAAGGCGGTGGACCTTAGTTCGAAGAACTTGGTAAGTACAAACCTTAGGTATATTAAACCTAAGACCCAATACTCTCAACAAGAAACAACTAACTTTGGCAATGATAGGCGCCACAAACGGGATGGAAATCTGTTTGATAAGCCGATTGATCACTCGGAGTCACACCGAAGATCGAAAAGTTCACAAAGAACTAAATGAGAATCACTCTCACAAAAAGATAGAAAAAATATATTTGTTTAAAAAGTTGGATGTTCTTCTCCAATGGAGATTACATGTATTTAAAGGGAAATAAAACTTGTAGAGAAAGAAAGAAGTTCAAAGGATGTAGTAAACATAATTAAAGATAGAATTAAAAGATGTGTTGAATGACTCTTGGACTCCAAATATGACTCTTGATCTTTCATTTTCGTCACTCTTCTTTGACCATTATTTAAGTGCTTCATTTTGGGCTTTCTTGGGCTTGAATCATGCTTAGAAGTGGTTGGACTTGATGTATATCATATCCAATGGACTTGTGAATGTTTTCTTGGTCTAAAAGCTCTTGAATCAGCCTGTTAAGTGCCTCCTTGATCTTCTTTGCTCTCGCTCTTGTCATTGGTCCAGCGGGTACTTGCAAAGGATCCTCTTGATCATCCTTGCTGCTTTGGATGTCCTCATCATTCCCCGTCTTTGATCTTCTTTTCTTGTGATATTGTAAATGGTTCAATGGCTAGCTGAGGTGTTTCCACATCCCTTTGTGTGTTGCTCCTTAGAATCGTATCATTTCATAAGTTCGTCAAACCAGTACAATGCTCATTGAGACACTTATAAGCACTCATATTGCATGAAACTTCGTTTAGAGTCCTAGAAACCGCGTTGTTAGATGTTTCATAAGTTCGTCAAACTAGTACAAAGCTCATTGAGACACATATAAGCATTCATGTTTCATTAAACTTGGTTTAGAGTCCTAGAAACGCGTTGGTAGATGTTTCATAAGTTCGTCAAACTTGTACAAAGCTCATTGAGACACTTATAAGCACTCATGTTGCATGAAACTTCGTTTAGAGTCCTAGAAACGCGTTGTTAGATGTTTCATAAGTTCTTCAAACTAGTAAAAAGCTCATTGAGACACTTATAAGCACTCATGTTGCATGAAACTTCGTTTCGAGTCTTAGAAACCGCGTTGTTAGATGTTTCATAAGTTTTTCAAACTAGTACAAAGCTCATTGAGACACATATAAGCACTCATGTTGCATGAAACTTTGTTTAGAGTCCTAGAAACGCGTTGTTAGATGTTTCATAAGTTCGTCAAACTAGTACAAAGCTCATTGAGACACTTATAAGCATTCATGTTGCATGAAACTTGGTTTAGATTCCAAAAAACGCATTGTTAGTCGTTTCATAAGTTCGTAAAACTAGTACAATGGTCATTGAGCCACTTATAAGCACTCATGTTGAATGAAACGTGGTTTAGAGTCCTAGAAACGAGTTGTTAGATGTTTCATAAGTTCGTAAAACTTGTACAAATCACATTGAGACACTTATAAGCACTCATGTTGTATGAAACTTGGTTTAGAGTCCTAGAAACGCATTGTTAAATGTTTCATAAGTTCGTCAAACTAATACAAATCTCATTGAGACACATATAAGCACTCATGTTGCATGAAACTTCGTTTAGAGTCTTAGAAACCGCGTTGTTAGATGTTTCATAAGTTCGTCAAACTAGTACAAAGCTCATTGAGACACTTATAAGCACTCATGTTGCATGAAACTTGGTTTAGAGTCCTAGAAACGCGTTGTTAGATGTTTCATAAGTTCGTAAAACAAGTACAAAGCTCATTGAGACACTTATAAGAACTCATGTTGAATGAAACTTGGTTTAGAGTCCTAGAAACGCGTTGTTAGATGTTTCATAAGTTCGTAAAATAAGTACAAAGCTCATTGAGACACTTATAAGCACTCGTGTTGAAGTAAACTTGGCTTAGAGTCATAGAAATACGTTGTTAGATGTTTCAAGTTCTTCAAACTAGTACAAAGCTCATTGAGACACTTATAAGCACTCATGTTGCATGAACCTTGGTTTAGAGTCCTAGAAACGCGTTGTTAGATGTTTCATAAGTTCGTAAAACTTGTACAAAGCTCATTGAGACACTTATAAGCACTCATGTGGAATGAAACTTGGTTTAGAGTCCTAGAACCCGCGTTGTTAGATGTTTCATATGTTCGTCAAACTAGTCAAAAGCTCATTGAGACACTTATAAGCACTCATGTTGCATGAAACTTAGTTTAGAGTCCTAGAAACCGCGTTGTTAGATGTTTCATAAGTTCGTCAAACTAGTACAAAGCTCATTGAGACACTTATAAGCACTCATGTTGCATGAAACTTGGTTTAGAGTCCTAGAAACGTGTTGTTAGATGTTTCATAAGTTCGTCAAACTTTTACAAAGCTCGTTGAGACAATTATAAGCACTCATGTTGCATGAAACTTGGTTTAGAGTACTAGAAACGCGTTGTTAGATGCTTCATAAGTTCGTCTAACAAGTACAAAGCTCATTGAGACACTTATAAGCACTCATGTTGCATGAAACTTAGTTTAGAGTCCTAGAAACCGCGTTGTTAGATGTTTCATAAGTTCGTCAAACTAGTACAAAGCTGATTGAGACACTTATAAGCACTCATGTTGCATGAAACTTCGTTTAGAGTCTTAGAAACCGCGTTGTTAGATGTTTCATAAGTTCGTCAAACTAGTACAAAGCTCATTGAGACACTTATAAGCACTCATGTTGCATGAAACTTGGTTTAGAGTCCTAGAAACGTGTTGTTAGATGTTTCATAAGTTCGTCAAACTAGTACAAAGCTCATTGAGACACTTATAAGCACTCATGTTGCATGAAACTTGGTTTAGAGTCCTAGAAACGCGTTGTTAGTTGTTTCATAAGTTCTTAAAACAAGTACAAAGCTCATTGAGACACTTATAAGCACTCATGTTGAATGAAACTTGGTTTAGAGTCCTAGAAAAGCGTTGTTAGATGTTTCATAAGTTCGTAAAACTAGTACAAAGCTCATTGAGACACTTATAAGCACTCATGTTGAATGAAACTTGGTTTAGAGTCATAAAAATGCGTTGTTAGATGTTTCATAAGTTCTTCAAACTTGTACAAAGCTCATTGAGACACTTATAAGCACTCATGTTGCATGAAACTTGGTTTAGAGTCCTAGAAACGCGTTGATAGATATTTCATAAGTTTGTAAAACTAGTACAAAGCTCATTGAGACACTTATAAGCACTCATGTTGAATGAAACTTGGTTTAGAGTCCTAGAAACGCGTTGTTAGATGTTTCATAAGTTCCTAAAACTAGTACAAAGCTCATTGAGACACTTATAAGCACTCATGTTGAATGAAACTTGGTTTAGAGTCCTAGAAACGTGTTGTTAGATGATTCATAAGTTCGTAAAACTAGTACAAACCTCATTGAGACACTTATAAGCACTCATGTTTCATGAAACTTGGTTTAGAGTCCTAGAATTTGTGTTGATAGATGTTTCATAAGTTCGTCAAGCTAGTACAAAGCTCATTGAGACACTTATAAGCACTCATGTTGCATGAAAATTGGTTTAGAGTCCTAGAAACGCATTGTTAGATGTTTCATAAGTTCGTCAAACTTGTACAAAGCTCATTGAGACACTTATAAGCACTCATGTTGAATGAAACTTGGTTTAGAGTCATAAGAATGCGTTGTTAGATATTTCATAAGTTCTTCAAACTTGTACAAAGCTCATTGAGACACTTATAAGCACTCATGTTGCATGAAACTTGGTTTAGAGTCCTAGAAACGCGTTGATAGATATTTCATAAGTTCGTAAAACTAGTACAAAGGTCATTGAGACACTTATAAGCACTCATGATGAATGAAACTTGGTTTAGAGTCCTAGAAACGCGTTGTTAGATGTTTCATAAGTTCGTAAAACTAGTACAAAGCTCATTGAGACACTTATAAGCACTCATGTTGAATGAAACTTGGTTTAGAGTCCTAGAAACGTGTTCTTAGATGATTCATAAGTTCGTAAAACTAGTACAAACCTCATTGAGACACTTATAAGCACTCATGTTTCATGAAACTTGGTTTAGAGTCCTAGAAACTGTGTTGTTAGATGTTTCATAAGTTCGTCAAGCTAGTACAAAGCTCATTGAGTACAAAGCTCATTGAGACACTTATAAGCACTCATGTTGCATGAAACTTGGTTTAGAGTCCTAGAAACCGCGTTGTAAGATGTTTCATAAGTTCGTCGAACTTGTACAAAGGTCATTGAGACACTTATAAGCACTCTTGTTGCATGAAACTTGGTTTAGAGTCCTAGAAACCGCGTAGTTAGACGTTTCATAAGTTCGTCAAACTTGTACAAAATTCATTGAGACACTTATAAGCACTCATGTTGCATAAAACTCTGTTTAGAGTCCTAGAAACGCCTTGTTAGATGTTTCATAAGTTCGTCAAATTAGTACAAAGCTCATTTAGACAATTATAAGCACTCATGTTGCATGAAACTTGGTTTATTGTCCTAGAAACGAGTTGTTAGATGTTTCATAAGTTCGTCAAACTAGTACAAACCTCATTGATACACTTATAAGCATTCATATTGCATGAAACTTGGTTTAGAGTCCTAGAAACGCGTTGTTAGATGTTTCATAAGTTTGTCAAACTAGTACAAAGCTCATTGAGACACTTATAAGCACTCATGTTGCATGAAACTTCGTTAGAGTCTTAGAAACCGCGTTCTTAGATGTTTCATAAGTTCGTCAAACTAGTACAAAGCTCATTGAGACACATATAAGCACTCATGTTGCATGAAACTTGGTTTAGAGTCCTAGAAACGCGTTGTTCGATGTTTCATAAGTTCGTCAAACTACTACAAAGCTCATTGAGACACTTATAAGCACTCATGTTGCATGAAACTTTCTTTGGAGTCCTAGAAACTGCGTTGTTAGATGTTTCATAAGTTCGTCAAACTAGTACAAAGCTCATTGAGACACTTATAAGCACTCATGTTGCATGAAACTTTCTTTAGAGTCCTAGAAACTGCGTTGTTAGATGTTTCATAAGTTCGTCAAACTAGTACAAAGCTCATTGAGACACTTATAAGCACTCATGTTGCATGAAACTTGGTTTAGATTCCTAGAAACAGCGTTGTTAGATGTTTCATAAGTTCGTAAAACTAGTACAAACCTCATTGAGACACTTATAAGCACTCATGTTGCATGAAACTTGGTTTAGAGTCTTAGAAATGCGTTGTTAGATATTTCATATGTTCGTCAAGCTAGTACAAAACTCATTGAGACACTTATAAGCACTCATGTTCCATGAAACTTGGTTTAGAGTCCTAGAAACGCGTTGATAGATATTTCATAAGTTCGTAAAACTTGTACAAAGCTCATTGAGACGCTTATAAGCACTCATGTTGCATGAAACTTGGTTTAGAGTCTTAGAAACCGCGTTGTTAGATGTTTCATAAGTTCGTCAAACCAGTACAATGCTCATTGAGACACTTATAAGCACTCATATTGCATGAAACTTCGTTTAGAGTCCTAGAAACCGCGTACTTAGATGTTTCATAAGTTCGTCAAACTAGTACAAAGCTCATTGAGACACATATAAGCATTCATGTTTCATTAAACTTGGTTTAGAGTCCTAGAAACGCGTTGTTAGATGTTTCATAAGTTCGTCAAACTTGTACAAAGCTCATTGAGACACTTATAAGCACTCATGTTGCATGAAACTTCGTTTAGAGTCCTAGAAACGCGTTGTTAGATGTTTCATAAGTTCTTCAAACTAGTAAAAAGCTCATTGAGACACTTATAAGCACTCATGTTGCATGAAACTTCGTTTCGAGTCCTAGAAACGCGTTGTTAGATGTTTCATAAGTTCGTCAAACTAGTACAAAGCTCATTGAGACACTTATAAGCACTCATGTTGCATGAAACTTGGTTTAGAGTCCTAGAAACGCGTTGTTAGTTGTTTCATAAGTTCTTAAAACAAGTACAAAGCTCATTGAGACACTTATAAGCACTCATGTTGAATGAAACTTGGTTTAGAGTCCTAGAAAAGCGTTGTTAGATGTTTCATAAGTTCGTAAAACTAGTACAAAGCTCATTGAGACACTTATAAGCACTCATGTTGAATGAAACTTGGTTTAGAGTCATAAAAATGCGTTGTTAGATGTTTCATAAGTTCTTCAAACTTGTACAAAGCTCATTGAGACACTTATAAGCACTCATGTTGCATGAATCTTGGTTTAGAGTCCTAGAAACGCGTTGATAGATATTTCATAAGTTTGTAAAACTAGTACAAAGCTCATTGAGACACTTATAAGCACTCATGTTGAATGAAACTTGGTTTAGAGTCCTAGAAACGCGTTGTTAGATGTTTCATAAGTTCCTAAAACTAGTACAAAGCTCATTGAGACACTTATAAGCACTCATGTTGAATGAAACTTGGTTTAGAGTCCTAGAAACGTGTTGTTAGATGATTCATAAGTTCGTAAAACTAGTACAAACCTCATTGAGACACTTATAAGCACTCATGTTTCATGAAACTTGGTTTAGAGTCCTAGAATCTGTGTTGTTAGATGTTTCATAAGTTCGTCAAGCTAGTACAAAGCTCATTGAGACACTTATAAGCACTCATGTTGCATGAAACTTGGTTTAGAGTCCTAGAAACGCATTGTTAGATGTTTCATAAGTTCGTCAAACTTGTACAAAGCTCATTGAGACACTTATAAGCACTCATGTTGAATGAAACTTGGTTTAGAGTCATAAAATTGCGTTGTTAGATGTTTCATAAGTTCTTCAAACTTGTACAAAGCTCATTGAGACACTTATAAGCACTCATGTTGCATGAAACTTGGTTTAGAGTCCTAGAAACGCGTTGATAGATATTTCATAAGTTCGTAAAACTAGTACAAAGCTCATTGAGACACTTATAAGCAGTCATGATGAATGAAACTTGGTTTAGAGTCCTAGAAACGCGTTGTTAGATGTTTCATAAGTTCGTAAAACTAGTACAAAGCTCATTGAGACACTTATAAGCACTCATGTTGAATGAAACTTGGTTTAGAGTCCTAGAAACGTGTTCTTAGATGATTCATAAGTTCGTAAAACTAGTACAAACCTCATTGAGACACTTATAAGCACTCATGTTTCATGAAACTTGGTTTAGAGTCCTAGAAACTGTGTTGTTAGATGTTTCATAAGTTCGTCAAGCTAGTACAAAGCTCATTGAGTACAAAGCTCATTGAGACACTTATAAGCACTCATGTTGCATGAAACTTGGTTTAGAGTCCTAGAAACCGCGTTGTAAGATGTTTCATAAGTTCGTCGAACTTGTACAAAGGTCATTGAGACACTTATAAGCACTCTTGTTGCATGAAACTTGGTTTAGAGTCCTAGAAACCGCGTAGTTAGACGTTTCATAAGTTCGTCAAACTTGTACAAAATTCATTGAGACACTTATAAGCACTCATGTTGCATAAAACTCTGTTTAGAGTCCTAGAAACGCCTTGTTAGATGTTTCATAAGTTCGTCAAATTAGTACAAAGCTCATTTAGACAATTATAAGCACTCATGTTGCATGAAACTTGGTTTATTGTCCTAGAAACGAGTTGTTAGATGTTTCATAAGTTCGTCAAACTAGTACAAACCTCATTGATACACTTATAAGCATTCATATTGCATGAAACTTGGTTTAGAGTCCTAGAAACGCGTTGTTAGATGTTTCATAAGTTTGTCAAACTAGTACAAAGCTCATTGAGACACTTATAAGCACTCATGTTGCATGAAACTTCGTTAGAGTCTTAGAAACCGCGTTCTTAGATGTTTCATAAGTTCGTCAAACTAGTACAAAGCTCATTGAGACACATATAAGCAATCATGTTGCATGAAACTTGGTTTAGAGTCCTAGAAACGCGTTGTTAGATGTTTCATAAGTTCGTCAAACTTATACAAAGCTCGTTGAGACAATTATAAGCACTCATGTTGCATGAAACTTGGTTTAGAGTACTAGAAACGCGTTGTTAGATGTTTCATAAGTTCGTCAAACAAGTACAAAGCTCATTGAGACACTTATAAGCACTCATGTTGCATGAAACTTGGTTTAGAGTCCTAGAAACGCGTTGTTCGATGTTTCATAAGTTCGTAAAACTTGTACAAAGCTCATTGAGACACTTATAAGCACTCATGTTGCATGAAACTTGGTTTAGAGTCCTAGAAACGCGTTGTTCGATGTTTCATAAGTTCGTCAAACTACTACAAAGCTCATTGAGACACTTATAAGCACTCATGTTGCATGAAACTTTCTTTAGAGTCATAGAAACTGCGTTGTTAGATGTTTCATAAGTTCGTCAAACTTATACAAAGCTCGTTGAGACAATTATAAGCACTCATATTGCATGAAACTTCGTTTAGAGTCCTAGAAACCGCGTTGTTAGATGTTTCATAAGTTCGTCAAACTAGTACAAAGCTCATTGAGACACATATAAGCATTCATGTTTCATTAAACTTGGTTTAGAGTCCTAGAAACGCGTTGGTAGATGTTTCATAAGTTCGTCAAACTTGTACAAAGCTCATTGAGACACTTATAAGCACTCATGTTGCATGAAACTTCGTTTAGAGTCCTAGAAACGCGTTGTTAGATGTTTCATAAGTTCTTCAAACTAGTAAAAAGCTCATTGAGACACTTATAAGCACTCATGTTGCATGAAACTTCGTTTCGAGTCTTAGAAACCGCGTTGTTAGATGTTTCATAAGTTTGTCAAACTAGTACAAAGCTCATTGAGACACATATAAGCACTCATGTTGCATGAAACTTTGTTTAGAGTCCTAGAAACGCGTTGTTAGATGTTTCATAAGTTCGTCAAACTAGTACAAAGCTCATTGAGACACTTATAAGCATTCATGTTGCATGAAACTTGGTTTAGATTCCAAAAAACGCATTGTTAGTCGTTTCATAAGTTCGTAAAACTAGTACAATGCTCATTGAGCCACTTATAAGCACTCATGTTGAATGAAACGTGGTTTAGAGTCCTAGAAACGAGTTGTTAGATGTTTCATAAGTTCGTAAAACTTGTACAAATCACATTGAGACACTTATAAGCACTCATGTTGTATGAAACTTGGTTTAGAGTCCTAGAAACGCATTGTTAAATGTTTCATAAGTTCGTCAAACTAATACAAATCTCATTGAGACACATATAAGCACTCATGTTGCATGAAACTTCGTTTAGAGTCTTAGAAACCGCGTTGTTAGATGTTTCATAAGTTCGTCAAACTAGTACAAAGCTCATTGAGACACTTATAAGCACTCATATTGCATGAAACTTGGTTTAGAGTCCTAGAAACGCGTTGTTAGATGTTTCATAAGTTCGTAAAACAAGTACAAAGCTCATTGAGACACTTATAAGAACTCATGTTGAATGAAACTTGGTTTAGAGTCCTAGAAACGCGTTGTTAGATGTTTCATAAGTTCGTAAAATAAGTACAAAGCTCATTGAGACACTTATAAGCACTCGTGTTGAAGTAAACTTGGCTTAGAGTCATAGAAATACGTTGTTAGATGTTTCAAGTTCTTCAAACTAGTACAAAGCTCATTGAGACACTTATAAGCACTCATGTTGCATGAACCTTGGTTTAGAGTCCTAGAAACGCGTTGTTAGATGTTTCATAAGTTCGTAAAACTTGTACAAAGCTCATTGAGACACTTATAAGAACTCATGTGGAATGAAACTTGGTTTAGAGTCCTAGAACCCGCGTTGTTAGATGTTTCATATGTTCGTCAAACTAGTCAAAAGCTCATTGAGACACTTATAAGCACTCATGTTGCATGAAACTTAGTTTAGAGTCCTAGAAACCGCGTTGTTAGATGTTTCATAAGTTCGTCAAACTAGTACAAAGCTCATTGAGACACTTATAAGCACTCATGTTGCATGAAACTTGGTTTAGAGTCCTAGAAACGTGTTGTTAGATGTTTCATAAGTTCGTCAAACTTTTACAAAGCTCGTTGAGACAATTATAAGCACTCATGTTGCATGAAACTTGGTTTAGAGTACTAGAAACGCGTTGTTAGATGCTTCATAAGTTCGTCTAACAAGTACAAAGCTCATTGAGACACTTATAAGCCATCATGTTGCATGAAACTTACTTTAGAGTCCTAGAAACCGCGTTGTTAGATGTTTCATAAGTTCGTCAAACTAGTACAAAGCTCATTGAGACACTTATAAGCACTCATGTTGCATGAAACTTCGTTTAGAGTCTTAGAAACCGCGTTGTTAGATGTTTCATAAGTTCGTCAAACTAGTACAAAGCTCATTAAGACACTTATAAGCACTCATGTTGCATGAAACTTGGTTTAGAGTCCTAGAAACGCGTTGTTAGATGTTTCATAAGTTCGTCAAACTAGTACAAAGCTCATTGAGACACTTATAAGATTTCATGTTGCATGAAACTTGGTTTAGAGTCCTAGAAACGCGTTGTTAGTTGTTTCATAAGTTCTTAAAACAAGTACAAAGCTCATTGAGACACTTATAAGCACTCATGTTGAATGAAACTTGGTTTAGAGTCCTAGAAAAGCGTTGTTAGATGTTTCATAAGTTCGTAAAACTAGTACAAAGCTCATTGAGACACTTATAAGCACTCATGTTGAATGAAACTTGGTTTAGAGTCATAAAAATGCGTTGTTAGATGTTTCATAAGTTCTTCAAACTTGTACAAAGCTCATTGAGACACTTATAAGCACTCATGTTGCATGAAACTTGGTTTAGAGTCCTAGAAACGAGTTGATAGATAATTCATAAGTTTGTAAAACTAGTACAAAGCTCATTGAGACACTTATAAGCACTCATGTTGAATGAAACTTGGTTTAGAGTCCTAGAAACGCGTTGTTAGATGTTTCATAAGTTCCTAAAACTAGTACAAAGCTCATTGAGACACTTATAAGCACTCATGTTGAATGAAACTTGGTTTAGAGTCCTAGAAACGTGTTGTTAGATGATTCATAAGTTCGTAAAACTAGTACAAACCTCATTGAGACACTTATAAGCACTCATGTTTCATGAAACTTGGTTTAGAGTCCTAGAATCTGTGTTGTTAGATGTTTCATAAGTTCGTCAAGCTAGTACAAAGCTCATTGAGACACTTATAAGCACTCATGTTGCATGAAACTTGGTTTAGAGTCCTAGAAACGCATTCTTAGATGTTTCATAAGTTCGTCAAACTTGTACAAAGCTCATTGAGACACTTATAAGCACTCATGTTGAATGAAACTTGGTTTAGAGTCATAAAAATGCGTTGTTAGATGTTTCATAAGTTCTTCAAACTTGTACAAAGCTCATTGAGACACTTATAAGCACTCATGTTGCATGAAACTTGGTTTAGAGTCCTAGAAACGCGTTGATAGATATTTCATAAGTTCGTAAAACTAGTACAAAGCTCATTGAGACACTTATAAGCACTCATGATGAATGAAACTTGGTTTAGAGTCCTAGAAACGCGTTGTTAGATGTTTCATAAGTTCGTAAAACTAGTACAAAGCTCATTGAGACACTTATAAGCACTCATGTTGAATGAAACTTGGTTTAGAGTCCTAGAAACGTGTTCTTAGATGATTCATAAGTTCGTAAAACTAGTACAAACCTCATTGAGACACTTATAAGCACTCATGTTTCATGAAACTTGGTTTAGAGTCCTAGAAACTGTGTTGTTAGATGTTTCATAAGTTCGTCAAGCTAGTACAAAGCTCATTGAGTACAAAGCTCATTGAGACACTTATAAGCACTCATGTTGCATGAAACTTGGTTTAGAGTCCTAGAAACCGCGTTGTAAGATGTTTCATAAGTTCGTCGAACTTGTACAAAGGTCATTGAGACACTTATAAGCACTCTTGTTGCATGAAACTTGGTTTAGAGTCCTAGAAACCGCGTAGTTAGACGTTTCATAAGTTAGTCAAACTTGTACAAAATTCATTGAGACACTTATAAGCACTCATGTTGCATAAAACTCTGTTTAGAGTCCTAGAAACGCCTTGTTAGATGTTTCATAAGTTCGTCAAATTAGTACAAAGCTCATTTAGACAATTATAAGCACTCATGTTGCATGAAACTTGGTTTATTGTCCTAGAAACGAGTTGTTAGATGTTTCATAAGTTCGTCAAACTAGTACAAACCTCATTGATACACTTATAAGCATTCATATTGCATGAAACTTGGTTTAGAGTCCTAGAAACGCGTTGTTAGATGTTTCATAAGTTTGTCAAACTAGTACAAAGCTCATTGAGACACTTATAAGCACTCATGTTGCATGAAACTTCGTTAGAGTCTTAGAAACCGCGTTCTTAGATGTTTCATAAGTTCGTCAAACTAGTACAAAGCACATTGAGACACATATAAGCACTCATGTTGCATGAAACTTGGTTTAGAGTCCTAGAAACGCGTTGTTGGATGTTTCATAAGTTCGTCAAACAAGTACAAAGCTCATTGAGACACTTATAAGCACTCATGTTGCATGAAACTTGTTTTAGAGTCCTAGAAACGCGTTGTTGGACGTTTCATAAGTTCGTAAAACTAGTACAAAGCTCATTGAGACACTTATAAGCACTCATGTTGAATGAAACTTGGTTTAGAGACCTAGAAATGCGTTGTTATATGTTTCATAAGTTCGTAAAACTTGTACAAAGCTCATTGAGACACTTATAAGCACTCATGTTGTATGAACCTTGGTTTAGAGTCCTAGAAACTCCTTGTTAAAAGTTTCATAAGTTCGTCAAAATAGTACAAATCTAATTGAGACACTTATAAGCATTCATGTTGCATGAAACTTGGTTTAGAATCCTAGAAACGCGTTGGTAGACGTTTCATAAATTCGTAAAACTAGTAAAAAGCTCATTGAGACACTTATAAGCACTCATGTTGCATGAAACTTGGTTTAGAGACCTAGAAACGCGTTGTTAGATGTTTGATAAGTTCGTCAAACTAGTACAAATCTCATTGAGACACTTATAAGCACTCATGTTGCATGAAACTTGGTTTACAGTCTTAGAAACCTCGTTGTTAGATGTTTCATAAGTTCTTCAAACTAGTACAAAGCTCATTGAGACACTTATAATCACTCATGTTGCATGAAACTTGGTTTAGAGTCCTAGAAACGCGTTGTTAGATGTTTCATAAGTTCGTCAAACTAGTACAAAGCTCATTGAGACACTTATAAGCACTCATGTTGCATGAAACTTGGTTTAGAGTCCTAGAAACGCGTTGTTAGATGTTTCATAAGTTCGTAAAACAAGTACAAAGCTGATTGAGACACTTATAAGAACTCATGTTGAATGAAACTTGGTTTAGAGTCCTAGAAACGCGTTGTTAGATGTTTCATAAGTTCGTAAAATAAGTACAAAGCTCATTGAGACACTTATAAGCACTCGTGTTGAAGTAAACTTGGCTTAGAGTCATAGAAATACGTTGTTAGATGTTTCAAGTTCTTCAAACTAGTACAAAGCTCATTGAGACACTTATAAGCACTCATGTTGCATGAACCTTGGTTTAGAGTCCTAGAAACGCGTTGTTAGATGTTTCATAAGTTCGTAAAACTTGTACAAAGCTCATTGAGACACTTATAAGCATTCATGTTGCATGAAACTTGGTTTACAGTCTTAGAAACCTCGTTGTTAGATGTGTCACAAGTTCTTCAAACTAGTACAAAGCTCATTGAGACACTTATAATCACTCATGTTGCATGAAACTTGGTTTAGAGTCCTAGAAACGCGTTGTTAGATGTTTCATAAGTTCGTCAAACTAGTACAAAGCTCATTGAGACACTTATAAGTACTTATGTTGCATGAAACTTGGTCTAGAGTCCTAGAAACCGCGTTGTTAGATGTTTCCTAAGTTCGTCAAACTAGTACAAAGCTCATTGACTTATAAATACTCATTGTGCATGAAACTTGGTTAAGAGTCCTAGAAACGCGTTGTTAGATGTTTCATAAGTTTGTCAAACTAGTACAAAGCTCATTGAGACACTTATAAGCACTCATGTTGAATGAAACTTGGTTTAGAGTCCTAGATTCGCGTTGTTAGATGTTTCATAAGTTCGTAAAACTAGTACAAAGCTCATTGAGACACTTATAAGCACTCATGTTGAATGAAACTTGGTTTAGAGTCCTAGAAACGTGTTCTTAGATGATTCATAAGTTCGTAAAACTAGTACAAACCTCATTGAGACACTTATAAGCACTCATGTTTCATGAAACTTGGTTTAGAGTCCTAGAAACTGTGTTGTTAGATGTTTCATAAGTTCGTCAAGCTAGTACAAAGCTCATTGAGTACAAAGCTCATTGAGACACTTATAAGCACTCATGTTGCATGAAACTTGGTTTAGAGTCCTAGAAACCGCGTTGTAAGATGTTTCATAAGTTCGTCGAACTTGTACAAAGGTCATTGAGACACTTATAAGCACTCTTGTTGCATGAAACTTGGTTTAGAGTCCTAGAAACCGCGTAGTTAGACGTTTCATAAGTTAGTCAAACTTGTACAAAATTCATTGAGACACTTATAAGCACTCATGTTGCATAAAACTCTGTTTAGAGTCCTAGAAACGCCTTGTTAGATGTTTCATAAGTTCGTCAAATTAGTACAAAGCTCATTTAGACAATTATAAGCACTCATGTTGCATGAAACTTGGTTTATTGTCCTAGAAACGAGTTGTTAGATGTTTCATAAGTTCGTCAAACTAGTACAAACCTCATTGATACACTTATAAGCATTCATATTGCATGAAACTTGGTTTAGAGTCCTAGAAACGCGTTGTTAGATGTTTCATAAGTTTGTCAAACTAGTACAAAGCTCATTGAGACACTTATAAGCACTCATGTTGCATGAAACTTCGTTAGAGTCTTAGAAACCGCGTTCTTAGATGTTTCATAAGTTCGTCAAACTAGTACAAAGCACATTGAGACACATATAAGCACTCATGTTGCATGAAACTTGGTTTAGAGTCCTAGAAACGCGTTGTTGGATGTTTCATAAGTTCGTCAAACAAGTACAAAGCTCATTGAGACACTTATAAGCACTCATGTTGCATGAAACTTGTTTTAGAGTCCTAGAAACGCGTTGTTGGACGTTTCATAAGTTCGTAAAACTAGTACAAAGCTCATTGAGACACTTATAAGCACTCATGTTGAATGAAACTTGGTTTAGAGACCTAGAAATGCGTTGTTATATGTTTCATAAGTTCGTAAAACTTGTACAAAGCTCATTGAGACACTTATAAGCACTCATGTTGTATGAACCTTGGTTTAGAGTCCTAGAAACTCCTTGTTAAAAGTTTCATAAGTTCGTCAAAATAGTACAAATCTAATTGAGACACTTATAAGCATTCATGTTGCATGAAACTTGGTTTAGAATCCTAGAAACGCGTTGGTAGACGTTTCATAAATTCGTAAAACTAGTAAAAAGCTCATTGAGACACTTATAAGCACTCATGTTGCATGAAACTTGGTTTAGAGACCTAGAAACGCGTTGTTAGATGTTTGATAAGTTCGTCAAACTAGTACAAATCTCATTGAGACACTTATAAGCACTCATGTTGCATGAAACTTGGTTTACAGTCTTAGAAACCTCGTTGTTAGATGTTTCATAAGTTCTTCAAACTAGTACAAAGCTCATTGAGACACTTATAATCACTCATGTTGCATGAAACTTGGTTTAGAGTCCTAGAAACGCGTTGTTAGATGTTTCATAAGTTCGTCAAACTAGTACAAAGCTCATTGAGACACTTATAAGCACTCATGTTGCATGAAACTTGGTTTAGAGTCCTAGAAACGCGTTGTTAGATGTTTCATAAGTTCGTAAAACAAGTACAAAGCTGATTGAGACACTTATAAGAACTCATGTTGAATGAAACTTGGTTTAGAGTCCTAGAAACGCGTTGTTAGATGTTTCATAAGTTCGTAAAATAAGTACAAAGCTCATTGAGACACTTATAAGCACTCGTGTTGAAGTAAACTTGGCTTAGAGTCATAGAAATACGTTGTTAGATGTTTCAAGTTCTTCAAACTAGTACAAAGCTCATTGAGACACTTATAAGCACTCATGTTGCATGAACCTTGGTTTAGAGTCCTAGAAACGCGTTGTTAGATGTTTCATAAGTTCGTAAAACTTGTACAAAGCTCATTGAGACACTTATAAGCATTCATGTTGCATGAAACTTGGTTTACGAGTCTTAGAAACCTCGTTGTTAGATGTGTCACAAGTTCTTCAAACTAGTACAAAGCTCATTGAGACACTTATAATCACTCATGTTGCATGAAACTTGGTTTAGAGTCCTAGAAACGCGTTGTTAGATGTTTCATAAGTTCGTCAAACTAGTACAAAGCTCATTGAGACACTTATAAGTACTTATGTTGCATGAAACTTGGTCTAGAGTCCTAGAAACCGCGTTGTTAGATGTTTCCTAAGTTCGTCAAACTAGTACAAAGCTCATTGACTTATAAATACTCATTGTGCATGAAACTTGGTTAAGAGTCCTAGAAACGCGTTGTTAGATGTTTCATAAGTTTGTCAAACTAGTACAAAGCTCATTGAGACACTTATAAGCACTCATGTTGAATGAAACTTGGTTTAGAGTCCTAGATTCGCGTTGTTAGATGTTTCATAAGTTCGTAAAACTAGTACAAAGCTCATTGAGACACTTATAAGCACTCATGTTGAATGAAACTTGGTTTAGAGTCCTAGAAACGTGTTCTTAGATGATTCATAAGTTCGTAAAACTAGTACAAACCTCATTGAGACACTTATAAGCACTCATGTTTCATGAAACTTGGTTTAGAGTCCTAGAAACTGTGTTGTTAGATGTTTCATAAGTTCGTCAAGCTAGTACAAAGCTCATTGAGTACAAAGCTCATTGAGACACTTATAAGCACTCATGTTGCATGAAACTTGGTTTAGAGTCCTAGAAACCGCGTTGTAAGATGTTTCATAAGTTCGTCGAACTTGTACAAAGGTCATTGAGACACTTATAAGCACTCTTGTTGCATGAAACTTGGTTTAGAGTCCTAGAAACCGCGTAGTTAGACGTTTCATAAGTTCGTCAAACTTGTACAAAATTCATTGAGACACTTATAAGCACTCATGTTGCATAAAACTCTGTTTAGAGTCCTAGAAACGCCTTGTTAGATGTTTCATAAGTTCGTCAAATTAGTACAAAGCTCATTTAGACAATTATAAGCACTCATGTTGCATGAAACTTGGTTTATTGTCCTAGAAACGAGTTGTTAGATGTTTCATAAGTTTGTCAAACTAGTACAAAGCTCATTAAGACACTTATAAGCACTCATGTTGCATGAAACTTCGTCGTTAGAGTCTTAGAAACCGCGTTCTTATTGATGTTTCATAAGTTCGTCAAACTAGTACAAATCTCATTGAGACACATATAAGCACTCATGTTGCATGAAACTTGGTTTAGAGTCCTAGAAACGCGTTGTTGGATGTTTCATAAGTTCGTCAAACAAGTACAAAGCTCATTGAGACACTTATAAGCACTCATGTTGCATGAAACTTGTTTTAGAGTCCTAGAAACGCGTTGTTGGACGTTTCATAAGTTCGTAAAACTAGTACAAAGCTCATTGAGACACTTATAAGCACTCATGTTGAATGAAACTTGGTTTAGAGACCTAGAAATGTGTTGTTATATGTTTCATAAGTTCGTAAAACTTGTACAAAGCTCATTGAGACACTTATAAGCACTCATGTTGTATGAAACTTGGTTTAGAGTCCTAGAAACTCCTTGTTAAAAGTTTCATAAGTTCGTCAAAATAGTACAAATCTAATTGAGACACTTATAAGCATTCATGTTGCATGAAACTTGGTTTAGAATCCTAGAAACGCGTTGGTAGACGTTTCATAAATTCGTAAAACTAGTAAAAAGCTCATTGAGACACTTATAAGCACTCATGTTGCATGAAACTTGGTTTAGAGACCTAGAAACGCGTTGTTAGATGTTTGATAAGTTCGTCAAACTAGTACAAATCTCATTGAGACACTTATAAGCACTCATGTTGCATGAAACTTGGTTTACAGTCTTAGAAACCTCGTTGTTAGATGTTTCATAAGTTCTTCAAACTAGTACAAAGCTCATTGAGACACTTATAATCAGTCATGTTGCATGAAACTTGGTTTAGAGTCCTAGAAACGCGTTGTTAGATGTTTCATAAGTTCGTCAAACTAGTACAAAGCTCATTGAGACACTTATAAGCACTCATGTTGCATGAAACTTGGTTTAGAGTCCTAGAAACGCGTTGTTAGATGTTTCATAAGTTCGTAAAACAAGTACAAAGCTCATTGAGACACTTATAAGAACTCATGTTGAATGAAACTTGGTTTAGAGTCCTAGAAACGCGTTGTTAGATGTTTCATAAGTTCGTAAAATAAGTACAAAGCTCATTGAGACACTTATAAGCACTCGTGTTGAAGTAAACTTGGCTTAGAGTCATAGAAATACGTTGTTAGATGTTTCAAGTTCTTCAAACTAGTACAAAGCTCATTGAGACACTTATAAGCACTCATGTTGCATGAACCTTGGTTTAGAGTCCTAGAAACGCGTTGTTAGATGTTTCATAAGTTCGTAAAACTTGTACAAAGCTCATTGAGACACTTTTAAGCATTCATGTTGCATGAAACTTGGTTTACAGTCTTAGAAACCTCGTTGTTATATGTTTCACAAGTTCTTCAAACTAGTACAAAGCTCATTGAGACACTTATAATCACTCATGTTGCATGAAACTTGGTTTAGAGTCCTAGAAACGCGTTGTTAGATGTTTCATAAGTTCGTCAAACTAGTACAAAGCTCATTGAGACACTTATAAGTACTTATGTTGCATGAAACTTGGTTTAGAGTCCTAGAAACCGCGTTGTTAGATGTTTCCTAAGTTCGTCAAACTAGTACAAAACTCATTGACTTATAAATACTCATTGTGCATGAAACTTGGTTAAGAGTCCTAGAAACGCGTTGTTAGATGTTTCATAAGTTTGTCAAACTAGTACAAAGCTCATTGAGACACTTATAAGCACTCATGTTGAATGAAACTTGGTTTAGAGTCCTAGATTCGCGTTGTTAGATGTTTCATAAGTTCGTAAAACTAGTACAAAGCTCATTGAGACACTTATAAGCACTCATGTTGAATGAAACTTGGTTTAGAGTCCTAGAAACGTGTTCTTAGATGATTCATAAGTTCGTAAAACTAGTACAAACCTCATTGAGACACTTATAAGCACTCATGTTTCATGAAACTTGGTTTAGAGTCCTAGAAACTGTGTTGTTAGATGTTTCATAAGTTCGTCAAGCTAGTACAAAGCTCATTGAGACACTTATAAGCACTCATGTTGCATGAAACTTGGTTTAGAGTCCTAGAAACCGCGTAGTTAGACCTTTCATAAGTTCGTCAAACTTGTACAAAATTCATTGAGACACTTATAAGCACTCATGTTGCATAAAACTCTGTTTAGAGTCCTAGAAACGCCTTGTTAGATGTTTCATAAGTTCGTCAAATTAGTACAAAGCTCATTTAGACAATTATAAGAAATCATGTTGCATGAAACTTGGTTTATTGTCCTAGAAACGAGTTGTTAGATGTTTCATAAGTTCGTCAAACTAGTACAAACCTCATTGATACACTTATAAGCATTCATGTTGCATGAAACTTGGTTTAGAGTCCTAGAAACGCGTTGTTAGATGTTTCATAAGTTTGTCAAACTAGTACAAAGCTCATTGAGACACTTATAAGCACTCATGTTGCATGAAACTTCGTTAGAGTCTTAGAAACCGCGTTCTTAGATGTTTCATAAGTTTGTCAAACTAGTACAAAGCTCATTGAGACACATATAAGCACTCATGTTGCATGAAACTTGGTTTAGAGTCCTAGAAACGCGTTGTTAGATGTTTCATACGTTCGTCAAACAAGTACAAAGCTCATTGAGACACTTATAAGCACTCATGTTGCATGAAACTTGTTTTAGAGTCCTAGAAACGCGTTGTTGGACGTTTCATAAGTTCGTAAAACTAGTACAAAGCTCATTGAGACACTTATAAGCACTCATGTTGAATGAAACTTGGTTTAGAGTCCTAGAAATGCGTTGTTAGATGTTTCAAAAGTTCGTAAAACTTGTACAAAGCTCATTGAGACACTTATAAGCACTCATGTTGTATGAAACTTGGTTTAGAGTCCTAGAAACGCGTTGTTAGATGTTTCATAAGTTCGTAAAACTTGTACAAAGCTCATTGAGACACTTATAAGTACTCATGTTGCATGAAACTTGGTTTAGAGTCCTATAAACCGCGTTGTTAGATGTTTCATAAGTTCGTCAAACTAGTACAAAGCACATTGAGACAAGTTTAGGTCTCTATGGGCTGAATTGGAGATGCTCCGTCCAAGCACTCTTGAACCAAAGGTGCTAAATGAACGAAGAGAGCAAGACAAGGTCTTTGGTTTGCTCCTAACACTCAACGGCAGCTACAAGGAGATTACCAAGCATCTTCTCCGAGCCGATACCCTACCAAACCTTGAAGAGGTGTGTGCTCAACTTCAAAGGGAACAAGGCTCCATTGAGCTCTTTGATGACAAGAGGGAACTAGTAACCGCAAACAAGGTGGCCTTTAAACCGACGTCCAAGACTTATGAAGAAAGGAGGGCCTTGACGTGTGAACATTGCAAGAAGAAGGGCCACATCAAAGAGAAGTGTTGGATTTTACATCCTAACCTCAAGCCGGCCAAGTTCAAGGACGCCAAGGCCAACTACTCTCATGATGACTCGGCAAGTGTGCCAAGCTCAAGCTCAAGCGGACCAAACCATGGCAAGAAAGAGGAGTCTTCGGCCATTGTCCCTTACATGGATGAGTACGTGAGGAAGTCCGACCTTGACGCCCTCATCAAAGCCCTTAAGGGCTCCGGTATTTCACCCTTCTACTCCCTTAGTGCTCAAAATATAGACAATAAACCGTTTAAGCCTATTATTATTGATTCGGGTGCTTCTCATCATATGATTAGTAACTTGGACTTGATTAGTAATAT
The DNA here is from genome assembly GCA_963556525.1 of Cochlearia excelsa. Classification (NCBI taxonomy): domain Eukaryota; kingdom Viridiplantae; phylum Streptophyta; class Magnoliopsida; order Brassicales; family Brassicaceae; genus Cochlearia; species Cochlearia excelsa. The sequence continues at coordinate 26,154,016 of OY748327.1, read as the reverse complement.
TAAACCGGCTTTAGGGAATGTCATTATTGCAAATGGAAGTGAGATTCCTATAGAAGGATTAGGGAACCTTAAGTTGTTTGATAGAGATTCTCAAGCGCTTTACATGCCTAGTTTTACCTCAAACCTTATATCCGTGAAACGCATTGCTTGTGATTTGAATTGCAATGTTATTTTTGGGCCTAATGATGTGGTTTTTCAGGATATTAAGAGTAAGGAGATCATTGGGAAAGGGGTCACAAGAGGCGATCTCTATGTCCTTGAAGAAAACACCTCTAGTTCTTTTCTTTTTTATGCTTTTAAATCGGTTATAACCGAAGCAAACAATGTTATTTGGCATTTTAGACTTGGTCACCCTCATTTGAATGCGTTGAAAACTATTTTACCTAACGTGGTTTTTGATCATAAAACTTGTGAGGCTTGCATTTTAGGCAAATAATGTAGAACCGTTTTTTCAAAATCAAAAATGTGTTACAAACCATTTGAATTAGTCCACTCGGATGTTTGGTCTTCTCCTTGAAAATCTAGGGATAATCATAGCTATTTTGTCACATTCATAGATGAAAGCTCTAAATATACTTGGGTTACTCTTTTACAAACCAAAGATAGGGTATTAGAGGCTTTTAAAAACTTTCAAAACAATGTGACTAACCATTACAATGCTAAGATTAAAACTTTTAGGTCGGATAATGGGGGAGAGTACACAAGCTGAGCATTCAAAGAACACATAGCCAACCATGGGATCCTTCACCAAACCACATGTCCTTATACACCACAACAAAATGGTGTAGCCGAAAGAAAGAATAGGCATCTCATGGAGGTCACACGGTCAATGATGTTCCACATGAACATCCCAAAACGGTTTTGGTCGGATGGTGTTTTAACCGCATGTTATCTCATCAACCGAACCCCCACTCAAATCTTAAACAATCAATCTCCTTTTGAAGTGTTAAATAAGAGTAAGCCTTTTATTAACCATCTAAGAGTATTTGGTTGTGCTTGTTTTGTTTTTGTGCCTAGTGAACAAAGGAACAAGCTTGAAGCAAAGAGCATCAAGGCCATGTTCATAGGCTACTCAAACACACAAAAAGGATACAAGTGCTATGTACCCGAGACAAGAAGGGTAATAGTATCAAGAGATGTCAAGTTCCTTGAAGGCAAAAGCTTCTATGAAGACACCAATTGGGATAGTGTGAAGGACATACCCGAGAAGGTCACGAATAGAGCTACAAGTCTAAGGAACCTAATGAAGAACCTTGGCATGAGTTTTGAAGAAGAACCAAGCCAAGATTTACCGAACCAACAACCCACCCCTCTTGATCATGAGGGGGAGAACAATGAGCAACTCCACTCCGAACCTCAAGAACCTAATGAGTCCGGGGGAGAACCAAATGCTCAACAACAAAATCCATCACAAGAAAACCACGGACATGCTCAAGAGGATCATGATCAAGAAGTGGGTCAAGAAGCTAGTGAACCACCAGAGCCGGTTCTAAGAAGAAGTACTAGAGTGAAGAAGGATCCATCCAATTGGGTAAACACAAGGGTATACTTCAATAGCAAGGCGGTGTCTCATCCAACTCAAGCCGTATGCTCTCTTGCAAGCCTTCCTAAGGAACACCAAGCCTACATCACTTCCATGGATCAACATGTAATACCAAGAACTTATGAAGAAGCAATGAAGGAAGAAGTATGGGTCAATGCGGTGAAAGCCGAGAACAAAGCAATGGAAGACAATGACACTTTTTATGAGACTGGCCTTCCTCAAGGCAATAGAACCGTGAGCTCAAGATACATCTACACTATCAAGTATCATAGCAATGGTGAGATAGAAAGACACAAAGTGCGGCTAGTGGCAAGAGGGTTTACACAAACTTATTTGGGAAGACTAGTTGGACACTTTTGCACCGGTTGCAAAGCTCCACACTGTAAGAGTTATCCTCTCATTGGCCACCAACCTCTTATGGGAATTGTACCAAATGGATGTCAAGAATGCATTCCTTCAAGGAGAGCTTGAAGAAGAAGTCTACATGACACCACCACCGGGTCTAGAAGAAACCATCACTCCGGGAAAGGTGTTGAGACTAAGGAAGGCTATCTATGGACTCAAGCAATCACCAAGAGCTTGGTACCATAAGCTTAGCTCAACCTTGATGGCAAAGGGATTCAAGAGATCTCATGTGGAACACACCCTATTCACCAGGACAACGGAGAAGGTATAGTAGTGGTCCTTGTCTATGTAGATGATATCATCATCTCCGGAAACAACAAGGAAGGTATCCATGACACTAAACTCTATTTAAAATCTAAGTTTGATATCAAAGATTTAGGGAAACTCAAGTACTTCCTTGGGATTGAAGTGTGTAGATCCGAAGAGGGTCTATTCCTTTCCCAAAGGAAGTACACACATGATCTTTTAAGTGTTGTCAATATGACAGGTGTTAAGAAGGCTAAGACACCACTAGAAGAAGGATACAAGATTATCCAAGAAGGAAGTGGGGAAGACGAGCCATACACGGATCCTAAACTCTATAGACAAATGGTGGGGAAGCTCATCTATTTGACAATCACAAGACCGAACATATGCTTTGCCGTGAACCAAGTAGCACAACAAATGCAAAAGCCGAAGATACACCATTGGAAGATGCTAGAGAGAATCCTAAGCTATGTCAAGGAGACATCCAACTTGGGTATTTGGATGGGTTGCAACAAGAACACCGAGGTGATTGGGTATAGTGATGCGGATTATGCCGGAAACTTGGAAGATAGAAGATCCACTACGGGGTATTGCACATTCATTGGTGGGAACCTCGTCGCATGGAAGACTAAGAAGCAAAAGATAGTCTCTAGCTCAACCGCCGAAGCCGAGTATAGAGCTATGAGAAAGCTAACCCAAGAACTTATGTGGCTAAAGAACTTGCTAGGAGATTTGGGAGTCAAGATTGAAGGGCCAATGACTATGCATTGTGAAAACCAAGCGGCTATCCACATAGCATCTAACTCGGTCTTCCATGAGAGGACGAAACACATCGAAGTGGATTGTCACAAGGTTAGAGAACAAATGGTCAAAGGCACAATCCTACCATGCTTCACCAAGAGTCAAGATCAACTTGCGGACGTCTTCACCAAATCCGCAAGCTTGAAATTTTGTGAGTCCATCCTACCTAGACTTGGACTCACAAGGGCTACCAAAGCCTAAGTCACCAACCGCATATGCTTGTACTCTTTTCCCTTAGGTGAGTTTTATCCCAAGAGGTTTTCTCACCAAGGTTTTAACGAGGCAAGGTTATGTGGGTTCCAAGCTTAGCCATTACATGAGGCTAAGCTTGCGGGGGAGTGTTAAAGAGACCAAGGCATTGCCCGGACAATTATTGTCCACCAAGGCAATGACCTAGCGTGTGACCGAAGTAGAATTCTCATGCTCTCTTGTTACCGTTACAAAGGAGTCAAAAGAATCAAGATACAAGAAGGAAGGATCTAGAAGAGAGCCATTGCAATTTGACCGTTGGCAAGTGAGAGTCACGCCGTCCGTACAAGTCACGTGTGGACTTAAGGCAAGTGAGCCACACGCGTCCGTACAAGTCACGGGTCGCCTTAAGGAGGCGCGGCTACTCAAGGGATAGCGACGTGTGGCGCGGCTAACCGGGCAAGACAATGACCGATTTAGAATATTCCTTTGTTACTTGTTTTAGCCTTGTGTTTAAATAGGCGATATCTTTTGTAACATGACGTTAACACTTTTATCAATAATGAAACCGAATCTTATTACTCTCTCTCTATTCTCTCTCTCTTGTTCTTGGTGTTCTTGTTAAGAACTCAAGAACTTCATTTACTAATCTCCCCTAATCTCTCAAATTCTAACAATAAGCAATCATGTTGAATGAAACTTGGTTTAGAGTCCTAGAAACGCGTTGTTAAATGTTTCATAAGTTTGTCAAACTTGTACAAAGCTCATTGAGACACTTATAAGCACTCATGTTGCATGAAACTTCGTTTAGAGTCCTAGAAACGCGTTGTTCGATGTTTCATAAGTTCGTCAAACTAGTAAAAAGCTCATTGAGACACTTATAAGAACTCATGTTGCATGAAACTTGGTTTAGAGTCCTAAAAACGCGTTGTTAGATGTTTCATAAGTTCGTCAATCTTGTACAAAGCTCATTGAGACGCTTATAAGCACTCATGTTGCATGAAACTTGGTTTAGAGTCCTAGAAACCGCGTTGTTAGATGTTTCATAAGGTCGTCAAACTTGTACAAAGCTCATTGAGACACTTATAAGTACTCATGTTGCATGAAACTTGGCTTAGAGTCCTAGAAACCGCGTTGTTAGATGTTTCATAAGTTCCCCAAACCATTACAAAAATCATTGAGACACTTATAAGCACTCATGTTGCATGAAACTTCGTTTAGAGTCCTAGAAACGCGTTGTTAGATGTTTCATATGTTCGTCAAACTAGTACAAAGCTCATTGAGACACATATAAGCACTTATGTTGCATGAAACTTGGTTTAGAGTCCTAGAAACCGCGTTGTTAGCTGTTTCATATGTTCATCAAACTTGTACAAAGCTCATTGAGACACTTATAAGCACTCATGTTGAATGAAACTTGGTTTAGAGTCCTAGAAACGCGTTGTTAGATGTTTCATAAGTTCGTCAAACTAGTACAAATCTCATTGAGACACTTATAAGCACTCATGTTGCATGAAACTTGGTTTAGAATCTTAGAAACCGCGTTATTAGATGTTTCATAAGTTCTTCAAACTAGTACAAAGCTCATTGAGACACTTATAAGTAATCATGTTGCATGAAACTTGTTTTAGAGTCCTATAAACACGTTGTTAGATGTTTCATAAGTTCGTAAAACTTGTACAAAGCTCATTGAGACACTTATAAGTACTCATGTTGCATGAAACTTGGTTTAGAGTCCTAGAAACCGCGTTGTTAGATGTTTCATTAGTTCGTCAAACTAGTACAAAGCTCATTGACTTATAAGTACTCATGTTGCATGAAACTCGGTTTAGAGTTCTAGAAACGCGTTGTTAGATGTTTCATAAGTTTGTCAAACTAGTACAAAGCTCATTGAGACACTTATAAGCACTCATGTTACATGAAACTTCGTTAGAGTCTTAGAAACCGCGTTCTTAGATGTTTCATAAGTTCGTCAAACTAGTACAAAGCTCATTGACTTATAAGTACTCATGTTGCATGAAACTCGGTTTAGAGTCCTAGAAACGCGTTGTTAGATGTTTCATAAGTTCGTCAAACTAGTACAAAGCTCATTGACTTATAAGTACTCATGTTGCATGAAACTCGGTTTAGAGTCCTAGAAACGCGTTGTTAGATGTTTCATAAGTTCGTCAAACTTGTACAAAGCCCATAGAGAAACTTATAAGCACTCATGTTGTATGAAACTTGGTTTATAGTCCTAGAAACCGTGTTGTTAGATGTTTCATAAGTTCGTCAAACTAGTACAAAGCTCATTGAGACACTTATAAGCACTCATGTTGCATTAAACTTGGTTTGGAGTCCTAGAAACGCGTTGTTAGATGTTTCATAAGTTCGTAAAACTTGTACAAAGCTCATTGAGACACTTATAAGCACTCATGTTGCATGAAACTTGGTTTAGAGTCCTAAAAACGCGTTGTTAGATGTTTCATAAGTTCGTCAAACTAGTACAAAGCTCATTGAGACACTTATAAGCAATCATGTTGTATGAAACTTGGTTTAGAGTCCTAGAGACACGTTGTTAGATGTTTCAAAAGTTCGTAAAACTTGTACAAAGCTCATTGAGACACTTATAAGCACTCATGTTGAATTAAACTTGGTTTAGAGTCCTAGAAACGCGTTGTTAGATGTTTCATAAGTTCTTCAAACTATTAAAAAGCTCATTGAGACACTTATAAGCACTCATGTTGCATAAAACTTTGTTTAGAGTCCTAGATATTAAGACTAATGATAACCTACAAAGGCATTAGATCAAGATACATCAAAGAAGGGAAAAGTATAGTTGAGGCGTGTAGTCGACTAATGTAGTTGAGTCATGTAGTCGACTACATCGCAAGACTACAGAAGGCATTAGATCAAGATACATCAAAGAAGGGAAAAGTATAGTTGAGGCGTGTAGTCGACTAATGTAGTTGAGTCATGTAGTCGACTACATCGCAAGACTAAAGAGCCGTTAGAGCTATGGAAAAATGGGCAAAGGAGTGTTCAAATTTGAATTCTAGCCGTTGGAGACTTCCCTTGTTGTATCTTTTCTTTATATAATTGTGATAAACTCTTGTAAAACCTTCAAGGAGTTGGTTAGTCTTTCAATATACTAAAAGACTCTTTCTCTCACATACTCTCTCTTTCTAAATCTCAAATACTCTCTCCATACACTCAAGAACAAATCCTCACTAGCTTTGCCTCTATTCTCTCAAGATCCGAGCTTAACCAACTCGGATCAATACTCTAATCTCTCCAAAATCCTACACTATAAACGCGTTGTTAGATGTTTCATAAGTTCGTCAAACTAGTACAAATCTCATTGAGACACTTATAAGCACTCATGTTGCATGAAACTTGGTTTAGAATCTTAGAAACCGCGTTGTTAGATGTTTCATAAGTTCTTCAAACTAGTACAAAGCTCATTGAGAAACTTATAAGCACTCATGTTGCATGAAACTTGGTTTAGAGTCCTAGAAACGCGTTGTTAGATGTTTCATAAGTTCGTCAAACTAGTACAAAGCTCATTGAGACACTTATAAGTACTCATTGTGCATGAAACTTGGTTTAGAGTCCTAGAAACCGCGTTGTTGGACGTTTCATAAGTTCGTAAAACTAGTAAAAAGCTCATTGACTTATAAGTACTCATGTTGCATGAAACTTCGTTTAGAGTCCTAGAAACGCGTTGTTAGATGTTTCATAAGTTCGTCAAACTAGTAAAAAGCTCATTGAGACACTTATAAGCACTCATGTTGCATGAAACTTGGTTTAGAGTCCTAAAAACGCGTTGTTAGATGTTTCATAAGTTCGTCAATCTTGTACAAAGCTCATTGAGACGCTTATAAGCACTCATGATGCATGAAACTTTGTTTAGAGTCCTAGAAACCGCATTGTTAGATGTTTCATAAGGTCGTCAAACTTGTACAAAGCTCATTGAGACACTTATAAGTACTCAAGTTGCATGAAACTTGGCTTAGAGTCCTAGAAACCGCGTTGTTAGATGTTTCATAAGTTCGTCAAACCATTACAAAGCTCATTGAGACACTTATAAGCACTCATGTTGCATGAAACTTCGTTTAGAGTCCTAGAAACCGCATTGTTAGATCTTTCATAAGTTCGTCAAACTAGTACAAAGCTCATTGAGACACATATAAGCACTTATGTTGCATGAAACTTGGTTTAGAGCCCTAGAAACCGCGTTGTTAGCTGTTTCATATGTTCGTCAAACTTGTACAACGCTCATTGAGACACTTATGAGCACTCATGTTGCATGAAACTTGGTTTAGAGTCCTAGAAACGCGTTGTTAGATGTTTCATAAGTTCGTCAAACTAGTACAAAGCTCATTGAGACACTTATAAACACTCATGTTGCATGAAACTTGGTTTAGAGTCCTAGAAACGCGTTGTTAGATGTTTCATAAGTTCGTCAAACTTGTACAAAGCCCATTGAGACACTTATAAGCACTCATGTTGTATGAAACTTGGTTTAGAGTCCTAGAAACCGCGTTGTTAGATGTTTAATAACTTCGTCAAACTAGTACAAATCTCATTGAGACACTTATAAGCACTCATGTTGCATGAAACTTGGTTTAGAGTCCTAGAAACGCCTTGTTAGATGTTTCATACGTTCGTCAAAATAGTACAAAGCTCATTGAGACACATATAAGCACTCATGTTGCATGAAACTTGGTTTAGAGTCCTAGAAACGCGGTTTTAGATGTTTCATAAGTTCGTCAAACTAGTACAAAGCTCATTGAGACACTTATAAGCACTCATGTTGAATGAAACTTGGTTTAGAGTCCTAGAAACGCGTTGTTAAATGTTTCATAAGTTTGTCAAACTTGTACAAAGCTCATTGAGACACTTATAAGCACTCATGTTGCATGAAACTTCGTTTAGAGTCCTAGAAACGTGTTGTTAGATGTTTCATAAGTTCGTCAAACTAGTAAAAAGCTCATTGAGGCACTTATAAGCACTCATGTTGCATGAAACTTGGTTTAGAGTCCTAAAAACGCGTTGTTAGATGTTTCATAAGTTCGTCAATCTTGTACAAAGCTCATTGAGACGCTTATAAGCACTCATGTTACATGAAACTTGGTTTAGAGTCCTAGAAACCGCGTTGTTAGATGTTTCATAAGGTCGTCAAACTTGTACAAAGCTCATTGAGACAATTATAAGCACTCATGTTGCATGAAACTTGGTTTAGAGTCCTAGAAACGCGTTGTTAGATGTTTCATAAGTTCGGAAAACTAGTACAAAGCTCATTGAGACACTTATAAGCACTCATGTTGCATGAAACTTCGTTTAGAGTCCTAGAAACCGCGTTGTTAGATGTTTCATAAGATCGTCAAACTAGTACAAAGCTCATTGAGACACATATAAGCACTTATGTTGCATGAAACTTGGTTTAGAGTCCTAGAAACCGCGTTGTTAGCTGTTTGATATGTTCGTCAAACTTGTACAAAGCTCATTGAGACACTTATAAGCACTCATGTTGCATGAAACTTGGTTTAGAGTCCTAGAAACGCGTTGTTAGACGTTTCATAAGTTCGTCAAACTAGTACAAAGCTCATTGAGACACTTATAAGCACTCATGTTGCATGAAACTTGGTTTAGAGTCCTAGAAACGCGTTGTTAGATGTTTCATAAGTTCGTCAAACTTGTACAAAGCCCATTGAGACACTTATAAGCACTCATGTTGTATAAAACTTGGTTTAGAGTCCTAGAAACCGCGTTGTTAGATGTTTCATAAGTTCGTCAAACTAGTACAAAGCTCATTGAGACACTTATAAGCACTCATGTTGCATTAAACTTGGTTTAGAGTCCTAGAAACGCGTTGTTAGATGTTTCATAAGTTCGTCAAACTTGTACAAAGCTCATTGAGACACTTATAAGCACTCATGTTGCATGAAACTTGGTTTAGAGTCCTAGAAACCCGTTGTTAGATGTTTCATAAGTTTGCCAAACTAGTACAAAGCTCATTGAGACACTTAAAGCAATCATGTTGTATGAAACTTGGTTTAGAGTCCTAGAAACGCGTTGTTAGATGTTTCATAAGTTCGTCAAACTTGTACAAAGCCCATAGAGAAACTTATAAGCACTCATGTTGTATGAAACTTGGTTTATAGTCCTAGAAACCGTGTTGTTAGATGTTTCATAAGTTCGTCAAACTAGTACAAAGCTCATTGAGACACTTATAAGCACTCATGTTGCATTAAACTTGGTTTGGAGTCCTAGAAACGCGTTGTTAGATGTTTCATAAGTTCGTAAAACTTGTACAAAGCTCATTGAGACACTTATAAGCACTCATGTTGCATGAAACTTGGTTTAGAGTCCTAAAAACGCGTTGTTAGATGTTTCATAAGTTCGTCAAACTAGTACAAAGCTCATTGAGACACTTATAAGCAATCATGTTGTATGAAACTTGGTTTAGAGTCCTAGAGACACGTTGTTAGATGTTTCAAAAGTTCGTAAAACTTGTACAAAGCTCATTGAGACACTTATAAGCACTCATGTTGAATTAAACTTGGTTTAGAGTCCTAGAAACGCGTTGTTAGATGTTTCATAAGTTCTTCAAACTATTAAAAAGCTCATTGAGACACTTATAAGCACTCATGTTGCATAAAACTTTGTTTAGAGTCCTAGATATTAAGACTAATGATAACCTACAAAGGCATTAGATCAAGATACATCAAAGAAGGGAAAAGTATAGTTGAGGCGTGTAGTCGACTAATGTAGTTGAGTCATGTAGTCGACTACATCGCAAGACTACAGAAGGCATTAGATCAAGATACATCAAAGAAGGGAAAAGTATAGTTGAGGCGTGTAGTCGACTAATGTAGTTGAGTCATGTAGTCGACTACATCGCAAGACTAAAGAGCCGTTAGAGCTATGGAAAAATGGGCAAAGGAGTGTTCAAATTTGAATTCTAGCCGTTGGAGACTTCCCTTGTTGTATCTTTTCTTTATATAATTGTGATAAACTCTTGTAAAACCTTCAAGGAGTTGGTTAGTCTTTCAATATACTAAAAGACTCTTTCTCTCACATACTCTCTCTTTCTAAATCTCAAATACTCTCTCCATACACTCAAGAACAAATCCTCACTAGCTTTGCCTCTATTCTCTCAAGATCCGAGCTTAACCAACTCGGATCAATACTCTAATCTCTCCAAAATCCTACACTATAAACGCGTTGTTAGATGTTTCATAAGTTCGTCAAACTAGTACAAATCTCATTGAGACACTTATAAGCACTCATGTTGCATGAAACTTGGTTTAGAATCTTAGAAACCGCGTTGTTAGATGTTTCATAAGTTCTTCAAACTAGTACAAAGCTCATTGAGAAACTTATAAGCACTCATGTTGCATGAAACTTGGTTTAGAGTCCTAGAAACGCGTTGTTAGATGTTTCATAAGTTCGTCAAACTAGTACAAAGCTCATTGAGACACTTATAAGTACTCATTGTGCATGAAACTTGGTTTAGAGTCCTAGAAACCGCGTTGTTGGACGTTTCATAAGTTCGTAAAACTAGTAAAAAGCTCATTGACTTATAAGTACTCATGTTGCATGAAACTTCGTTTAGAGTCCTAGAAACGCGTTGTTAGATGTTTCATAAGTTCGTCAAACTAGTAAAAAGCTCATTGAGACACTTATAAGCACTCATGTTGCATGAAACTTGGTTTAGAGTCCTAAAAACGCGTTGTTAGATGTTTCATAAGTTCGTCAATCTTGTACAAAGCTCATTGAGACGCTTATAAGCACTCATGATGCATGAAACTTTGTTTAGAGTCCTAGAAACCGCATTGTTAGATGTTTCATAAGGTCGTCAAACTTGTACAAAGCTCATTGAGACACTTATAAGTACTCAAGTTGCATGAAACTTGGCTTAGAGTCCTAGAAACCGCGTTGTTAGATGTTTCATAAGTTCGTCAAACCATTACAAAGCTCATTGAGACACTTATAAGCACTCATGTTGCATGAAACTTCGTTTAGAGTCCTAGAAACCGCATTGTTAGATCTTTCATAAGTTCGTCAAACTAGTACAAAGCTCATTGAGACACATATAAGCACTTATGTTGCATGAAACTTGGTTTAGAGCCCTAGAAACCGCGTTGTTAGCTGTTTCATATGTTCGTCAAACTTGTACAACGCTCATTGAGACACTTATGAGCACTCATGTTGCATGAAACTTGGTTTAGAGTCCTAGAAACGCGTTGTTAGATGTTTCATAAGTTCGTCAAACTAGTACAAAGCTCATTGAGACACTTATAAACACTCATGTTGCATGAAACTTGGTTTAGAGTCCTAGAAACGCGTTGTTAGATGTTTCATAAGTTCGTCAAACTTGTACAAAGCCCATTGAGACACTTATAAGCACTCATGTTGTATGAAACTTGGTTTAGAGTCCTAGAAACCGCGTTGTTAGATGTTTAATAACTTCGTCAAACTAGTACAAATCTCATTGAGACACTTATAAGCACTCATGTTGCATGAAACTTGGTTTAGAGTCCTAGAAACGCCTTGTTAGATGTTTCATACGTTCGTCAAAATAGTACAAAGCTCATTGAGACACATATAAGCACTCATGTTGCATGAAACTTGGTTTAGAGTCCTAGAAACGCGGTTTTAGATGTTTCATAAGTTCGTCAAACTAGTACAAAGCTCATTGAGACACTTATAAGCACTCATGTTGAATGAAACTTGGTTTAGAGTCCTAGAAACGCGTTGTTAAATGTTTCATAAGTTTGTCAAACTTGTACAAAGCTCATTGAGACACTTATAAGCACTCATGTTGCATGAAACTTCGTTTAGAGTCCTAGAAACGTGTTGTTAGATGTTTCATAAGTTCGTCAAACTAGTAAAAAGCTCATTGAGGCACTTATAAGCACTCATGTTGCATGAAACTTGGTTTAGAGTCCTAAAAACGCGTTGTTAGATGTTTCATAAGTTCGTCAATCTTGTACAAAGCTCATTGAGACGCTTATAAGCACTCATGTTACATGAAACTTGGTTTAGAGTCCTAGAAACCGCGTTGTTAGATGTTTCATAAGGTCGTCAAACTTGTACAAAGCTCATTGAGACAATTATAAGCACTCATGTTGCATGAAACTTGGTTTAGAGTCCTAGAAACGCGTTGTTAGATGTTTCATAAGTTCGGAAAACTAGTACAAAGCTCATTGAGACACTTATAAGCACTCATGTTGCATGAAACTTCGTTTAGAGTCCTAGAAACCGCGTTGTTAGATGTTTCATAAGATCGTCAAACTAGTACAAAGCTCATTGAGACACATATAAGCACTTATGTTGCATGAAACTTGGTTTAGAGTCCTAGAAACCGCGTTGTTAGCTGTTTGATATGTTCGTCAAACTTGTACAAAGCTCATTGAGACACTTATAAGCACTCATGTTGCATGAAACTTGGTTTAGAGTCCTAGAAACGCGTTGTTAGACGTTTCATAAGTTCGTCAAACTAGTACAAAGCTCATTGAGACACTTATAAGCACTCATGTTGCATGAAACTTGGTTTAGAGTCCTAGAAACGCGTTGTTAGATGTTTCATAAGTTCGTCAAACTTGTACAAAGCCCATTGAGACACTTATAAGCACTCATGTTGTATAAAACTTGGTTTAGAGTCCTAGAAACCGCGTTGTTAGATGTTTCATAAGTTCGTCAAACTAGTACAAAGCTCATTGAGACACTTATAAGCACTCATGTTGCATTAAACTTGGTTTAGAGTCCTAGAAACGCGTTGTTAGATGTTTCATAAGTTCGTCAAACTTGTACAAAGCTCATTGAGACACTTATAAGCACTCATGTTGCATGAAACTTGGTTTAGAGTCCTAGAAACCCGTTGTTAGATGTTTCATAAGTTTGCCAAACTAGTACAAAGCTCATTGAGACACTTAAAGCAATCATGTTGTATGAAACTTGGTTTAGAGTCCTAGAAACGCGTTGTTAGATGTTTCATAAGTTCGTAAAACTTGTACAAAGCTCATTGAGACACTTATAAGCACTCATGTTGAATTAAACTTGGTTTAGAGTCCTAGAAACGCGTTGTTAGATGTTTTATAAGTTCGTCAAACTAGTAAAAAGCTCATTGAGACACTTATAAGCACTCATGTTGCATGAAACTTGGTTTAGAATCCTAGAAACGCGTTGTTAGATGTTTCATAAGTTCGACAAACTAGTACAAATCTCATTGAGACACTTATAAGCACTCATGTTGCATGAAACTTCGTTAGAGTCTTAGAAAACGCGTTCTTAGATGTTTCATAAGTTCGTCAAACTAGTACAAAGCTCATTGACTTATAAGTACTCATGTTGCATGAAACTCGGTTTAGAGTCCTAGAAACGCGTTGTTAGATGTTTCATAAATTCGTCAAACTAGTACAAAGCTCATTGACTTATAAGTACTCATGTTGCATGAAACTCGGTTTAGAGTCCTAGAAACGCGTTGTTAGATGTTTTATAAGTTCGTCAAACTTGTACAAAGCCGATAGAGACACTTATAAGCACTCATGTTGTATGAAACTTGGTTTAGAGTCCTAGAAACCGCGTTGGTAGATGTTTCATAAGTTCGTCAAACTTGTACAAAGCCCATAGAGACACTTATAAGCACTCATGTTGTATGAAACTTAGTTTAGAGTCCTAGAAACCCGTTGTTAGATGTTTCATAAGTTTGCCAAACTAGTACAAAGCTCATTGAGACACTTATAAGCAATCATGTTGTATGAAACTTAGTTTAGAGTCCTAGAAACGCGTTGTTAGATGTTTCATAAGTTCGTAAAACTTGTAAAAAGCTCATTGAGACACTTATAATCACTCATGTTGAATTAAACTTGGTTTAGAGGCCAAGAAACGCGTTGTTAGATGTTTCATAAGTTCGTCAATCTTGTACAAAGCTCATTGAGACGCTTATAAGCACTCATTTTGCATGAAACTTGGTTTAGAGTCCTAGAAACCGCGTTGTTAGATGTTTCATAAGGTCGTCAAACTTGTACAAAGCTCATTGAGACACTTATAAGCACTCATGTTGCATGAAACTTGGTTTAGAGTCCTAGAAACCGTGTAGTTAGATGTTTCATAAGTTCGTCAAACTAGTACAAAGCTTATTGAGACACTTATAAGCACTCATGTTGCATGAAACTTGGTTTAGAGTCCTAGAAACGCGTTGTTAGATGTATCATAAGTTCGTCAAACTTGTACAAAGCTCATTGAGACACTTATAAGCACTCATGTTGCATGAAACTTGGTTTAGAGTCCTAGAAACGTGTTGTTAGATGTTTCATAAGTTCGTCAAACTAGTACAAAGCTCATTGAGACACTTATAAGCAATCATGTTGTATGAAACTTGGTTTAGAGTCCTATAAACGCGTTGTTAGATGTTTCATAAGTTCGTAAAACTTGTACAAAGCTCATTGAGACACTTATAAGCACTCATGTTGAATTAAACTTGGTTTAGAGTCCTAGAAACGAGTTGTTAGATGTTTCATAAGTTCGTCAAACTAGTACAAAGCTAATTGAGACACTTATAAGCATTCATGTTGCATGAAACTTGGTTTAGAATCCTAGAAACGCGTTGGTAGACGTTTCATAAATTCGTCAAACTTGTACAAAGCTCATTGAGACACTTATAAGCACTCATGTTGCATGAAACTTGGTTTAGAGTCCTAGAAACGCGTTGTTAGATGTTTCATAAACTCGTCAAACTTGTACAAAGCCCATTGAGACACTTATAAGCACTCATGTTTTATGAAACTTGGTTTAGAGTCCTAGAAACCCGTTGTTAGATGTTTCATAAGTTTGCCAAACTAGTACAAAGCTCACACTACAAGAAAACAGGGTAATTTCCTACCACATTTCCGACCGTAAAAACGTGGTCGGAAATTTCCGACCACTTTCCGACCGATTTTCGACTACATGCATATTGGTCGGTAATCGGTCGGAAATTTCCGACCAAATTCCGACACAAAAATTTGGTCGGAATTTGGTAGGAAATCGGTCGGATTTCCGTCGGAATTTATTTTGGTCGGATTTCCGTCGAAAATTTCCTACCGATTTCCGACCGATTTCCTACCACAATTGATCCGTTGCACAACGGTAACGAAACGTTAAAATATCGGTCGGAAATCGGTCGGAAAACTAATCCGTCGGAAATTGGTAGGAAATTTCCTACCACTTTCCGACCAATTTCCGACGGCAAACTTTTCCGACCGATTTCCGACCGATATTTTAACGTTTCGTTACCGTTGTGCAACGGATCAATTGTGGTAGGAAATCGGTCGGAAATCGGTAGGAAATTTTTCTTATATATATCACACCCTCACTTCTTCTTTCTCACAATTTCTCTTATCAATCTCCATTTACCACAAAATTCAATACAAATTAACAATTTCTCTTATCAATCTCCATTTACCACAAAATTCAATAAAAATTATTATAATGAGTTATTTTAGATCGTGGATGGATGGAAATCATAAAGATCCGGCGACGGGATTACTTTCGGAAGAATTTGCGGAGGGGCTTAAACAATTTATGGAGTTTGCCGCAATTCAAGAAAGAACCGTAGCAACAGGTAAAATGTATTGTCCTTGTAAAAATTGCGATAATCGTAGAAATGTTTTGGTAAAAGTAGTATGGAAGCATTTATATAATGTTGGTTTTACGCGGGGGTATAAAATATGGTATTCCCATGGGGAAAATGATTTGATGGTAAATTATCCTAGTAGTAGTAATGTACAATATTATGATAATAATTTAGTTGTCCCTCCGGTAGAAGAACCTATATCTGTAGATAGGACCATGCAAATGGTAAATGATATTTTTCGCGAAACTATGCCGTCGTTTGTTGGAGATCATCATGAGCCTACATTGGAGGAGCCAAATGTGGAAGCGCAGAAATTCTTTGACATGTTGGATGCCGCTAAGAACCCGTTATATGGTGGGTGTAGAGAAGGTCATTCACCTCTTTCAGCTGCGACAAGAATGATGTCTATCAAAACGGATTACAATCTTTCGAAGATTGTGTGGATGCGTGGGCTGGTCGATCAAAGACATTTTGCCCGAAGATAATATGGCACCGGGGACGTATTATGAAATCGAGAAGTTGGTATCTGGTCTAGGATTACCGTATCAGATTATCGATGTGTGCGTCGATAACTGTATGTTATATTGGAGAAGAGATGAAAACCGCTCGGCATGCCGGTTCGTAAGAAACCACGATATAAAGAAACTGGTGGAAGAGTGTCCATACCTTATAAGAGAATGTGGTATTTGCCGTTAACGGATAGATCGAAGAGGTTATATCGGTCGGAGCGCACATCAAGTTCGATGAGATGGCATGCGGAACATGAGATGTTAAATGGAGAGATAGCACATCCTTCGGATGCTCAAGCATGGAAACATTTTCAAAATGTGTATCCTAGTTTCGCAAGTGAGAGTCGCAATGTGTATTTGGGATTAAGTACTGATGGTTTCAACCCTTTTGGGAAACATGGGAGACAATATTCTTTATGGCCGGTGATCGTCACGCCTTACAACCTGCCTCCGTCATTGTGCATGGTTAGGGAGTTTTTGTTCCTATCTATTCTTGTTCCTGGGCCAGAGCATCCGAAGAGAGCACTAGACATATTTATGCAGCCGTTGATACATGAGTTGAAGATGTTATGGGAGAGTGGAGTTGAAACGTACGACATATCAATGCAACAAAACTTCATGATGCGAGCGGTACTAATGTGGACTATTAGCGATTTTCCGGCATATGGTATGTTATCTGGATGGACCACACATGGACGGTTATCTTGTCCTTATTGTCAAGATAACACGGATGCTTTCCAATTGAAGAACGGACGTAAATCATGTTGGTTTGATTGTCATCGACGATTTTTACCAAACGATCATCCATACCGTCGGAGCACTACTTTGTTTACGAAGAAGAAGAAAATCTATGAAGGACCTCCCGAAGAAGTAAGCGGTGAACATATACTAACTCAACTTAGAGATTTTGGAGCCGAGAAGACAAGTACGTTGTGGTGGTAACGGACATCAAGTTGTGGATGGATATATATGGTGAACATCATAAGCGGCACAAAAAGAGCATATTTTGGGATTTGCCTTATTGGAAGGATCATTTACTTCGGCACAACCTAGATGTTATGCACATCGAGAAGAACTTCTTTGACAACATCATGTTCACCATTATGAACGTGAACGGGAGGACGAAAGACAACTTGAAGTCCAGATTAGACTTGCCGACTATTTGTTCTCGGAAGGAACTTCATGTCACCAGTCAAGGAAGATATCCCCAACTCCGCTTTTCGGTTAAACGCTTCACAAAGCATGAATTCTTTAGCCTGGATAATGGACGGTGTTAAGTTTCCGGATGGTTACTCTTCTAACCTTAGAAAATGTGTTGATCGTGGAGAAGGTAAGTTTTCAGGGATGAAGAGTCATGATTGTCATGTTGTTATGCAACGTATTCTTCCATTTGCATTCGACGGGCTTCTTCTGCAAAAAGTCCATGAAGCGATTGCAGGAATAGGAGCTTTTTTCAGAGACATTTCTGCGAGATCCCTTTCCGCCGAAGAAATCCGAAATCTTGACGAGAAGATCCCCGTGATATTGTGCAACCTAGAGAAGATATTTCCGCCTTCTTTCTTCGACGTTATGGAACATTTGCCAATTCACTTGCCTCGGGAAGTAGAACTTGGTGGTCCTGTTCAATATCGGTGGATGTATCCTTTCGAGCGCTACATGTACCATTTGAAGAAAAAAGTGAAGAATTTAGCGAGAGTTGAAGGTTCAATTATTGCCCAAAGCATAAACGAAGAGAGATCTAACTTAGTGGGTACTACTTTCCACCACAAACCCAAACAAAGAGTGGAAAACAAAAACGACATGATGATGGAGGAGTGCATGCTTGTTATCCTGTATATGTACCCGAACTTTTTAGACAGGTTGGGCGTTTAAGTGGAAAGGGTAAAAGGCGAAGACTCGGCGAGGTTGAGCATGCTAATGTGCACATGTATATTTTGACCAACTGCGAAGATTTGGTGCCGTACGAGGAGATTTACATGGCGCAAAAACGATTTGAAGATTCGGAAGCAACAGACGATGAATTAAATGAAGTCAAAGAAAGAGAATTTGCAGAATGGTTAAAGTTATATGTATACGGCAGGTAGCGCGAAGGAGAGTTAATTCCAACATGGTTAGAAGAGGTGGTGAACGGTCCACAATATATTGCTGTTTCACACCCGATGTACTGCACGCGTGGATACGCTTTTAAAATATTTCGTGAGGGAAATTCAAGGTCGACGGCAAACCATGGGGTGTCGGCGGTAGCCGGAGATTTGGTTTACTACGGGGTATTACATGAGATATTAGAAGTGCATTATAGCGGGATGCTCGATCTAAGATGTGTTACGTTATATTGTGATTGGTATAGCCCCGTTGCGGGACATGGTGTACGTACGGACGAGTTTGGTGTTACTACAATACATTCTCGAAGGAGGTTACAAAAATATTATCCGTTCATTCTTGGATCGCAGGCCAACCAAGTATCATACATGACTTATCCGCGACCACACAGCAGACAAGATCCTTGGATAGTTGTTACAGAAATAAACCCGAGGGGAAGAGTTCATGGTAGTTCTTCGAGGTCGATCCTCCTTTGCAAGCGACAACGAGTTGGGCATTTGGGAGAAGTCGATGTTTCATTACAAGTGGATTTGGTTGTAGATTTAACGAAGATGCTGATTTTGTTGTACATGAAGAGTCCGAAGAAGAGGTTGGAGAATTTGAGGAGGGATCTGATTCTGCCACTGAAGACTCAACCGAATCCGAATGAAATGTTTGAAAAAAAGTTCAAATTTTTTGAAAATATTTTTAAAACACTTTTCAAAGACTTTTCAAATTAAGAGTTTTGAAATAGTTTTTAAAGATTTTAAAATAAGTTTTCAACAAGTTTTTTAAATATTTTACACTTTTTCAAAGAGTTTTCAAAGAGTTTTAAATTCTTTAACACTTTTTCAAAGAGTTTTCAAAGAGTTTTAGAAAAAAATTTCAAAGAGTTTTAAATTCTTTTACACTTTTTGAAAGAGTTTTCAAAGACTTTTCAATTAAATAGTTTTCAACGAGTTTTCAAAAATTTTACAAGTTTTCAAATTTTTAAATTTTTATTTTATTTTTTTACACTGCGGTCGGAATTCGGTCGGAAATCGGTCGGTAGCCGGCGAAACTCGATTACCTAGTACCAAATCGAGTAATTTTAAAAAAATTAATTTTTTTTTTAATTTAAAAAAAAACGGTCGGAAATCGGACGGAAATCCGTCGGTAGCCGCCAAAACTAAATTACCTCGTACTAAATCGAAACCCCAAATTCGGTCGGAATTCGGTAGGAAATTTCCGACCGATTTCCTACCGTTTTTTTATTTGTGGTCGGAAATCGGTAGGAAATTTCCGACCGAATTCCGACCGTTATAGGGTTTCATTTCAAAATGATGTTTTTTTTTGTCGAATCAATGAAATACCTTTATACAATACGTTTTAGAAATAAAATAAACTCTACAAATGTCTAAAATGATCATAAAATGCAAAATAGTTTTAATTTTTATAAATATATGTTTCATTACAACTTAGTTATGTAACTTTCATATGTTTTTTCAAAATTTTGGTATTTTCATAAAAACATTTGAAAACGTGAAACATATTATACTTATATATTGTTATGTTCAAGAAATCTTATATAAACACTCCATTAAACCTATTCGAAATACGGTTTTATCCGACCGTAGTTCTTGAAATTTACCCGAAATCGCTAAGTGTTCGCATGGATTAAATGACATGCATATTCCGTCGGAATTCGGTCGGAAATTCCTACCGAATTCCGACCACATTTAAATTTTAATATAATTAATTTATTGTGGTCGGAAATTGGTAGGAATTTCCTACCAATTTCCGACCACAATTAAATTTTAAAATAATTAATTTATTGTGGTCGGAATTCGGTCGTAATTTCCTACCGAATTCCGACCACAATAATTTTGACCGCTCTTTTTTCGCCAAATTTTTCAGTTTGGCGGTCAATTAATTATTTTGGTCGGAATTCGGTCGGAATTTCCTACCGATTTCCGACCACAATAATTAATTATATTAAAATTTAATTGTGGTCGGAAATCGGTCGGAAATTCCTACCGATTTCCGACCACAATGAATTTTGACCGCTCTTTTTCCGCCAAATTTTTCACTTTGGCGGTCAATTTTCATTTCCTACCGTTTTCCGACCGAAAATTCGGTCGGAAATTTTCGTATATATACCCCCCTTCCCTTTCATTTTTTCACAACTCAAACAACAAACAACCCTCTAAAAAAAAACACTTCCGAAAATTCTCCAAAATCTCTCCAAAATCTCTCCAAAAAATGTAATTATATTCTTATAAATCATTTTTTAAAAAATATTATTTATATTTGTTTTTTGAATTAATACTAATTTGTTTTTTCTTATATTTTTTTAATATATTAGGTCTAATGATGGTATTGGATCCTCACAATCCGTGAGAATGTCTGTTGAAGATTTGGTCCAGCAGGGAGGACGGGAGAAACTGATTCGGCTCGATCCCAACTCTGAAGCCATTCCCAATAACCGAGTCACTTGGTAAATATTTACAAACATTTAAATTTACAAAAAAATAATACCTAAAAATATTAATTATTAGTTATAAAATCCCAAAAGCTTTTCTTAAATGCATCCACGGAATGTTACCCGCTCCGTATCCAAGATACCGAGATTTCCCAGCCGAACTTCGGGAAATATGGTTCCGTTCTTTTGCGGTTAGTAAATAAATTATTTTATTTACTCAAAAAATTATTAAATAAATTAAAAAAACTTATGAAATTTATTTATAAACTTTAAATTTCCAGCAAGAGTTTAATTGGGAACCACAACTCACTAGTCAAATTCAAGAAGAATTTGACAAGGCTTGTGCGACTTCCTACTCGAATCATATGTTCGAGTGGAAGGAAAAATGGCGTTTGGGTGGGGACAAACCTTCGTTCCTAAACCCTTCTGTTTGGGACGGGTTTCAAAACTATTGGACGACGGAAGCGGCCGGAAAAAAAGCCAAGCGAAACGCCACAAACCGCAGAGGTGGGGACGGGTCCATCGAGAAGGCGCCTCCAACTCACAATGCCGGCGCAAACACTTTCGAACAAATTTCGGATGGCATGGTATATTTTAAACCAACTAAATATATACAAATTATAATAATTATGATTAATCATACTAACATTTAAATTTTAATTCCATAATAGAGAGTCCGAGAGGGTGGTCACGAACCTCATTGGTTGAAGGTTATGGAGACCACCCATACCAACAAAAAGACGGGCGAAATTATACCAAAGATTCGTAACGTCGTCGAACGGGTGCAAACGAAAGTCACCCACTTAACTCAATCTTCCGACGAATCAACCGGTTCAACACCCTAACCAATTCGGAAATAAACCGATTGGTTCTCGAGGTAATATTTTATATTTAAATAGTTTTAAAAAAAAAATATAATTATATTAATAATTTAAATTTCCGATCCTAGGAGACTCCTATGTATCGAGGTAAACCTTTCGGTTTAGGGACCCTTCCTGAATCCCAAGAGACGTCTTTGCCTTACGTACCAACCACCGATCCATCGCTTCTTCTCGAGATCTCTCAGTTGAAAGATGCGCTTCGAAATGCGAATAAAGAAAAAGATGAAGCAATTGATAAGATCCGGCAAGAAACAAGCGCTGAAATCCAGAAGATGAATGCGTATTTGATGAGCCGTTTCCCAGATTATCCTCCGGGATCCGGATCGGGGTCGGGAACAGGAATTTAGTTTTTATTTTCATTATTTGTTTTTTTTCTCTTTTTTGTAATTTTTTTTAATTTTAGTTTTTTGTAATTTTTTTTAATATTCGTATTTTTAATAAAAAATTTTTTATTTAAAAATTTACTTCCGTCGGAAATCCGTCGGAAATATTTATTTATTTTTTTAAAAAAAATATTCATTTCAGTCGGAAATCCGTCGGAAATGTAATTTAATTTTTTAAAAAAATTTATTTATTTCCGTCGAAAATCCGTAGGAAATAGAATTTAATTTTTTTTTAAAAAAATTTATTTCCGTTGGAAATCCGTCGGAATTGTAATTTATTTCCGTCGGAAATCCGTCGGAAAATGTTGTCGGAAATGTGGTCGGAATATTACCGACTATAATTTGGTAGGAGAGTGGTCGGAAATTTCCGACCACATTTTGGTAGGAGAGTGGTCGGAAATTTCCGACCACATTTTGGTAGGAGAGTGGTCGGGAATTTCCGACCACTTTCCGACCAAAACCGGTTTCCGACCATCTGAAACCGACGACGCAATTTTGGTCGGAAATAGCCTGCATTCTTGTAGTGTCATTGAGACACTTATAAGCAATCATGTTGTATGAAACTTGGTTTAGAGTCCTAGAAACGCGTTGTTAGATGTGTCATAAGTTCGTAAAACTTGTACAAAGCTCATTGAGACACTTATAAGCACTCATGTTGAATTAAACTTGGTTTAGAGTCCTAGAAACGCGTTGTTAGATGTTTCATAAGTTCGTCAAACTAGTAAAAAGCTCATTGAGACACTTATAAGCACTCATGTTGCATGAAACTTGGTTTAGAATCCTAAAAACGCGTTGTTAGATGTTTCATAAGTTCGACAAACTAGTACAAATCTCATTGAGACACTTATAAGCACTCATGTTGCATGAAACTTGGTTTAGAATCTTAGAAACCGCGTTGTTAGATATTTCATAAGTTCTCCAAACTAGTACAAAGCTCATTTGAGACACTTATAAGCACTCATGTTGCATGAAACTTGGTTTAGAGTCCTAGAAACGCGTTGTTAGATGTTTCATAAGTTCGTCAAACTAGTACAAAGCTCATTGACTTATAAGTACTCATGTTGCATGAAACTCGGTTTAGAGTCCTAGAAACGCGTTGTTAGATGTTTCATAAGTTTGTCAAACTAGACAAAGCTCATTGAGACACTTATAAGCACTCATGTTGCATGAAACTTCGTTAGAGTCTTAGAAACCGCGTTCTTAGATGTTTCATAAGTTCGTCAAACTAGTACAAAGCTCATTGACTTATAAGTACTCATGTTGCATGAAACTCGGTTTAGAGTCCTAGAAACGCGTTGTTAGATGTTTCATAAATTCGTCAAACTAGTACAAAGCTCATTGACTTATAAGTACTCATGTTGCATGAAACTCGGTTTAGAATCCTAGAAACGCGTTGTTAGATGTTTCATAAGTTCGTCAAACTTGTACAAAGCCCATAGAGACACTTATAAGCACTCATGTTGTATGAAACTTGGTTTAGAGTCCTAGAAACCGCGTTGTTAGATGTTTCATAAGTTCGTCAAACTTGTACAAAGCCCATAGAGACACTTATAAGCACTCATGTTGTATGAAACTTAGTTTAGAGTCCTAGAAACCCGTTGTTAGATGTTTCATAAGTTTGCCAAACTAGTACAAAGCTCATTGAGACACTTATAAGCAATCATGTTGTATGAAACTTAGTTTAGAGTCCTAGAAACGCGTTGTTAGATGTTTCATAAGTTCGTAAAACTTGTAAAAAGCTCATTGAGACACTTATAATCACTCATGTTGAATTAAACTTGGTTTAGAGGCCAAGAAACGCGTTGTTAGATGTTTTATAAGTTCGTCAATCTTGTACAAAGCTCATTGAGACGCTTATAAGCACTCATGTTGCATGAAACTTGGTTTAGAGTCCTAGAAACCGCGTTGTTAGATGTTTCATAAGGTCGGCAAACTTGTACAAAGCTCATTGAGACACTTATAAGCACTCATGTTGCATGAAACTTGGTTTAGAGTCCTAGAAACCGTGTTGTTAGATGTTTCATAAGTTCGTCAAACTAGTACAAAGCTCATTGAGACACTTATAAGCACTCATGTTGCATGAAACTTGGTTTAGAGTCCTAGAAACGCGTTGTTAGATGTATCATAATTTCGTCAAACTTGTACAAAGCTCATTGAGACACTTATAAGCACTCATGTTGCATGAAACTTGGTTTAGAGTCCTAGAAACGCGTTGTTAGATGTTTCATAAGTTCGTTAAACTAGTACAAAGCTCATTGAGACACTTATAAGCAATCATGTTGTATGAAACTTGGTTTAGAGTCCTATAAACGCGTTGTTAGATGTTTCATAAGTACGTAAAACTTGTACAAAGCTCATTGAGACACTTATAAGCACTCATGTTGAATTAAACTTGGTTTAGAGTCCTATAAACGCGTTGTTAGATGTTTCATAAGTTCGTAAAACTTGTACAAAGCTCATTGAGACACTTATAAGCACTCATGTTGAATTAAACTTGGTTTAGAGTCCTAGAAACGAATTGTTAGATGTTTCATAAGTTCGTCAAACTAGTACAAAGCTAATTGAGACACTTATAAGCACTCATGTTTTATGAAACTTGGTTTAGAGTCCTAGAAACCACGTTGTTAGATGTTTCATAAGTTCGTCAAACTAGTACAAAGCTCATTGAGACACTTATAAGCACTCATGTTGCATGAAACTTGGTTTAGAGTCCTAGAAACGCGTTGTTAGATGTTTCATAAGTTCGTCAAACTTGTACAAAGCTCATTGAGACACTTATAAGCACTCATGTTGCATGAAACTTGGTTTAGAGTCCTAGAAACGCGTTGTTAGATGTTTCATAAGTTCGTCAAACTAGTACAAAGCTCATTGAGACACTTATAAGCAATCATGTTGTATGAAACTTGATTTAGAGTCCTAGAAACGCGTTGTTAGATGTTTCATAAGTTCGTAAAACTTGTACAAAGCTCATTGAGACACTTATAAGCACTCATGTTGAATTAAACTTGGTTTAGAGTTCTAGAAACGCGTTGTTAGATGTTTCATAAGTACGTCAAACTAGTACAAATCTCATTGAGACACTTATAAGCACTCATGTTGCATGAAACTTGGTTTAAAATCTTAGAATCCGCGTTGTTAGATGTTTCATAAATTCGTCAAACTAGTACAAAGCTCATTGACTTATAAGTACTCATGTTGCATGAAACTTTGTTTAGAGTCCTAGAAATCGCATTGTTAGATGTTTCATAAGTTCGTCAAACTTGTACAAAGCCCATAGAGACACTTATAAGCACTCATATTGTATGAAACTTAGTTTAGAGTCCTAGAAACCCGTTGTTAGATGTTTCATAAGTTTGCCAAACTAGTACAAAGCTCATTGAGACACTTATAAGCAATCATGTTGTATGAAACTTAGTTTAGAGTCCTAGAAACGCGTTGTTAGATGTTTCATAAGTTCATAAAACTTGTAAAAAGCTCATTCAGACACTTTTAATCACTCATGTTGAATTAAACTTGGTTTAGAGGCCAAGAAACGCGTTGTTAGATGTTTCATAAGTTCGTCAATCTTGTACAAAGCTTATTGAGACGCTTATAAGCACTCATGTTACATGAAACTTGGTTTAGAGTCCTAGAAACCGCGTTGTTAGATGTTTCATAAGGTCGTCAAACTTGTACAAAGCTCATTGAGACACTTATAAGCACTCATGTTGCATGAAAATTGGTTTAGAGTCCTAGAAACCGTGTTGTTAGATGTTTCATAAGTTCGTCAAACTAGTACAAAGCTCATTGAGACACTTATAAGCACTCATGTTGCATGAAACTTGGTTTAGAGTCCTAGAAACGCGTTGTTAGATGTATCATAAGTTCTTCAAACTTGTACAAAGCTCATTGAGACACTTATAAGCACTCATGTTGCATGAAACTTGGTTTAGAGTCCTAGAAACGCGTTGTTAGATGTTTCATAAGTTCGTACAACTAGTACAAAGCTCATTGAGACACTTATAAGCAATCATGTTGTATGAAACTTGGTTTAGAGTCCTATAAACGCGTTGTTAGATGTTTCATAAGTTCGTAAAACTTGTACAAAGCTCATTGAGACACTTATAAGCACTCATGTTTTATGAAACTTGGTTTAGAGTCCTAGAAACCGCGTTGTTAGATGTTTCATAAGTTCGTCAAACTAGTACAAATCTCATTGAGACACTTATAAGCACTCATGTTTCATGAAACTTGGTTTAGAATCTTAGAATCCGCGTTGTTAGATGTTTCATAAATTCTTCAAACTAGTACAAAGCTCATTGAGACACTTATAAGCACTCATGTTGCATGAAACTTGGTTTAGAGTCCTAGAAACGCGTTGTTAGATGTTTCATAAGTTCGTAAAACTTGTACAAAGCTCATTGAGACACATATAAGCACTCATGTTGCATGAAACTTGGTTTATAGTCCTAGAAACGTGTTGTTAGATGTTTCATAAGTTAGTCAAACTAGTACAAAGCTCATTGAGACACTTATAAACACTCATGTTGCATGAAACTTGGTTTAGAGTCCTAGAAACGCGTTGTTAGATGTTTCATAAGTTCGTCAAACTTGTACAAAGCTCATTGAGACACTTATAAGCACTCATATTGTATGAAACTTAGTTTAGAGTCCTAGAAACCCGTTGTTAGATGTTTCATAAACTCGTCAAACTTGTACAAAGCCCATTGAGACACTTATAAGCACTCATGTTTTATGAAACTTGGTTTAGAGTCCTAGAAACCGCGTTGTTAGATGTTTCATAAGTTAGTCAAACTTGTACAAAGCTCATTGAGACACTTATAAGCACTCATATTGTATGAAACTTAGTTTAGAGTCCTAGAAACCCGTTGTTAGATGTTTCATAAACTCGTCAAACTTGTACAAAGCCCATTGAGACACTTATAAGCACTCATGTTTTATGAAACTTGGTTTAGAGTCCTAGAAACCGCGTTGTTAGATGTTTCATAAGTTCGTCAAACTTGTACAAAGCCCATAGAGACACTTATAAGCACTCATATTGTATGAAACTTAGTTTAGAGTCCTAGAAACCCGTTGTTAGATGTTTCATAAGTTTGCCAAACTAGTACAAAGCTCATTGAGACACTTATAAGCACTCATGTTGCATGAAACTTGGTTTAGAGTCCTAGAAACCGCGTTGTTAGATGTTTCATAAGGTCGTCAAACTTGTACAAAGCTCATTGAGACACTTATAAGCACTCATGTTGCATGAAAATTGGTTTAGAGTCCTAGAAACCGTGTTGTTAGATGTTTCATAAGTTCGTCAAACTAGTACAAAGCT
Source organism: Cochlearia excelsa (assembly GCA_963556525.1). Lineage (NCBI taxonomy): Eukaryota > Viridiplantae > Streptophyta > Magnoliopsida > Brassicales > Brassicaceae > Cochlearia > Cochlearia excelsa. Next base: position 26,126,595 of record OY748327.1, on the reverse strand, counting down.
CATTGAGACACTTATAAGCACTCATGTTGCATGAAACTTGGTTTAGAGTCCTAGAAACGCGTTGTTAGATGTATCATAAGTTCGTCAAACTTGTACAAAGCTCATTGAGACACTTATAAGCACTCATGTTGCATGAAACTTGGTTTAGAGTCCTAGAAACGCGTTGTTAGATGTTTCATAAGTTCGTAAAACTAGTACAAAGCTCACTGAGACACTTATAAGCAATCATGTTGTATGAAACTTGGTTTAGAGTCCTATAAACGCGTTGTTAGATGTTTCATAAGTTCGTAAAACTTGTACAAAGCTCATTGAGACACTTATAAGCACTCATGTTTTATGAAACTTGGTTTAGAGTCCTAGAAACCGCGTTGTTAGATGTTTCATAAGTTCGTCAAACTAGTACAAATCTCATTGAGACACTTATAAGCACTCATGTTTCATGAAACTTGGTTTAGAATCTTAGAATCCGCGTTGTTAGATGTTTCATAAATTCTTCAAACTAGTACAAAGCTCATTGAGACACTTATAAGCACTCATGTTGCATGAAACTTGGTTTAGAGTCCTAGAAACGCGTTGTTAGATGTTTCATAAGTTCGTAAAACTTGTACAAAGCTCATTGAGACACATATAAGCACTCATGTTGCATGAAACTTGGTTTATAGTCCTAGAAACGTGTTGTTAGATGTTTCATAAGTTAGTCAAACTAGTACAAAGCTCATTGAGACACTTATAAACACTCATGTTGCATAAAACTTGGTTTAGAGTCCTAGAAACGCGTTGTTAGATGTTTCATAAGTTCGTCAAACTTGTACAAAGCTCATTGAGACACTTATAAGCACTCATGTTGCATGAAACTTGGTTTAGAGTCCTAGAAACGCGTTGTTAGATGTTTCATAAGTTCGTAAAACTAGTACAAAGCTCACTGAGACACTTATAAGCAATCATGTTGTATGAAACTTGGTTTAGAGTCCTATAAACGCGTTGTTAGATGTTTCATAAGTTCGTAAAACTTGTACAAAGCCCATTGAGACACTTATAAGCACTCATGTTTTATGAAACTTGGTTTAGAGTCCTAGAAACCGCGTTGTTAGATGTTTCATAAGTTCGTCAAACTTGTACAAAGCCCATAGAGACACTTATAAGCACTCATATTGTATGAAACTTAGTTTAGAGTCCTAGAAACCCGTTGTTAGATGTTTCATAAGTTTGCCAAACTAGTACAAAGCTCATTGAGACACTTATAAGCACTCATGTTGCATGAAACTTGGTTTAGAGTCCTAGAAACCGCGTTGTTAGATGTTTCATAAGGTCGTCAAACTTGTACAAAGCTCATTGAGACACTTATAAGCACTCATGTTGCATGAAAATTGGTTTAGAGTCCTAGAAACCGTGTTGTTAGATGTTTCATAAGTTCGTCAAACTAGTACAAAGCTCATTGAGACACTTATAAGCACTCATGTTGCATGAAACTTGGTTTAGAGTCCTAGAAACGCGTTGTTAGATGTATCATAAGTTCGTCAAACTTGTACAAAGCTCATTGAGACACTTATAAGCACTCATGTTGCATGAAACTTGGTTTAGAGTCCTAGAAACGCGTTGTTAGATGTTTCATAAGTTCGTAAAACTAGTACAAAGCTCACTGAGACACTTATAAGCAATCATGTTGTATGAAACTTGGTTTAGAGTCCTATAAACGCGTTGTTAGATGTTTCATAAGTTCGTAAAACTTGTACAAAGCTCATTGAGACACTTATAAGCACTCATGTTTTATGAAACTTGGTTTAGAGTCCTAGAAACCGCGTTGTTAGATGTTTCATAAGTTCGTCAAACTAGTACAAATCTCATTGAGACACTTATAAGCACTCATGTTTCATGAAACTTGGTTTAGAATCTTAGAATCCGCGTTGTTAGATGTTTCATAAATTCTTCAAACTAGTACAAAGCTCATTGAGACACTTATAAGCACTCATGTTGCATGAAACTTGGTTTAGAGTCCTAGAAACGCGTTGTTAGATGTTTCATAAGTTCGTAAAACTTGTACAAAGCTCATTGAGACACATATAAGCACTCATGTTGCATGAAACTTGGTTTATAGTCCTAGAAACGTGTTGTTAGATGTTTCATAAGTTAGTCAAACTAGTACAAAGCTCATTGAGACACTTATAAACACTCATGTTGCATGAAACTTGGTTTAGAGTCCTAGAAACGCGTTGTTAGATGTTTCATAAGTTCGTCAAACTTGTACAAAGCTCATTGAGACACTTATAAGCACTCATATTGTATGAAACTTAGTTTAGAGTCCTAGAAACCCGTTATTAGATGTTTCATAAGTTTGCCAAACTAGTACAAAGCTCATTGAGACACTTATAAGCAATCATGTTGTATGAAACTTAGTTTAGAGTCCTAGAAACGCGTTGTTAGATGTTTCATAAGTTCATAAAACATGTAAAAAGCTCATTCAGACACTTATAATCACTCATGTTGAATTAAACTTGGTTTAGAGTCCTAGAAACGAGTTGTTAGATGTTTCATAAGTTCGTCAAACTAGTACAAAGCTAATTGAGACACTTATAAGCATTCATGTTGCATGAAACTTGGTTTAGAATCCTAGAAACGCGTTGGTAGACGTTTCATAAATTCGTCAAACTTGTACAAAGCTCATTGAGACACTTATAAGCACTCATGTTGCATGAAACTTGGTTTAGAGTCCTAGAAACGCGTTGTTAGATGTTTCATAAACTCGTCAAACTTGTACAAAGCCCATTGAGACACTTATAAGCACTCATGTTTTATGAAACTTGGTTTAGAGTCCTAGAAACCGCGTTGTTAGATGTTTCATAAGTTCGTCAAACTAGTACAAAGCTCATTGAGACACTTATAAGCACTCATGTTGCATGAAACTTGGTTTAGAGTCCTAGAAACGCGTTGTTAGATGTTTCATAAGTTTGTCAAACTTGTACAAAGCTCATTGAGACACTTATAAGCACTCATGTTGCATGAAACTTGGTTTAAAGTCCTAGAAACGCGTTGTGAGATGTTTCATAAGTTCGTCAAACTAGTACAAAGCTCATTGACACACTTATAAGCAATCATGTTGTATGAAACTTGATTTAGAGTCCTAGAAACGCATTGTTAGATATTTCATAAGTTCGTAAAACTTGTACAAAGCTCATTGAGACACTTATAAGCACTCATGTTGAATTAAACTTGGTTTAGAGTCCTAGAAACGCGTTGTTAGATGTTTCATAAGTTCGTCAAACTAGTACAAATCTCATTGAGACACTTATAAGCACTCATGTTGCATGAAACTTGGTTTAGAATCTTAGAATCCGCGTTGTTAGATGTTTCATAAATTCTTCAAACTAGTACAAAGCTCATTGAGACACTTATAAGCACTCATGTTGCATGAAACTTGGTTTAGAGTCCTAGAAACGCGTTGTTAGATGTTTCATAAGTTCGTAAAACTTGTACAAAACTCATTGAGACACATATAAGCACTCATGTTGCATGAAACTTGGTTTATAGTCCTAGAAACGTGTTGTTAGATGTTTCATGAGTTAGTCAAACTAGTACAAAGCTCATTGAGACACTTATAAACACTCATGTTGCATGAAAATTGGTTTAGAGTCCTAGAAACGCGTTGTTAGATGTTTCATAAGTTCGTCAAACTTGTACAAAGCTCATTGAGACACTTATAAGCACTCATGTTGCATGAAACTTGGTTTAGAGTCCTAGAAACGCGTTGTTAGATGTTTCATAAGTTCGTCAAACTAGTACAAAGCTCATTGAGACACTTATAAGCACTCATGTTGCATGAAACTTGGTTTAGAGTCCTAGAAACGCGTTGTTAGATGTTTCATAAGTTCGTAAAACTTGTACAAAGCTCATTGAGACACTTATAAGCACTCATGTTTTATGAAACTTGGTTTAGAGTCCTAGAAACCGCGTTGTTAGATGTTTCATAAGTTCGTCAAACTAGTACAAATCTCATTGAGACACTTATAAGCACTCATGTTGCATGAAACTTGGTTTAGAATCTTAGAATCCGCGTTGTTAGATGTTTCATAAATTCTTCAAACTAGTACAAAGCTCATTGAGTCACTTATAAGCACTCATGTTGCATGAAACTTGGTTTAGAGTCCTAGAAACGCGTTGTTAGATGTTTCATAAGTTCGTAAAACTTGTACAAAGCTCATTGAGACACATATAAGCACTCATGTTGCATGAAACTTGGTTTATAGTCCTAGAAACGTGTTGTTAGATGTTTCATAAGTTAGTCAAACTAGTACAAAGCTCATTGAGACACTTATAAACACTCATGTTGCATGAAACTTGGTTTAGAGTCCTAGAAACGCGTTGTTGGACGTTTCATAAGTTCGTAAAACCTAATACAAAGCTCATTGAGACACTTATAAGCACTCATGTTGAATGAAATTTGGTTTAGAGTCCTATAAATGCGTTGTTAGATGTTTCATAAGTTCGTAAAACTTGTACAAAGCTCATTGAGACACTTATAAGCACTCATGTTGCATGAAACTTGGTTTAGAGTCCTAGAAACGCGTTATTAGATGTTTCATAAGTTCGTCAAACTTGTACAAAGCTCATTGAGACACTTATAAGCACTCATGTTGCATGAAACTTGGTTTAGAGTCCTAGAAACGCGTTGTTAGATGTTTCATAAGTTCGTCAAACTAGTACAAAGCTCATTGAGACACTTATAAGCAATCATGTTGTATGAAACTTGATTTAGAGTCCTAGAAACGCGTTGTTAGATGTTTCATAAGTTCGTAAAACTTGTAGAAATCTCATTGAGACACTTATAAGCACTCATGTTGAATTAAACTTGGTTTAGAGTCCTAGAAACGCGTTGTTAGATGTTTCATAAGTTCGTCAAACTAGTACAAATCTCATTGAGACACTTATAAGCACTCATGTTGCATGAAACTTGGTTTAGAATCTTAGAATCCGCGTTGTTAGATGTTTCATAAATTCTTCAAACTAGTACAAAGCTCATTGAGACACTTATAAGCACTCATGTTGCATGAAACTTTGTTTAGAGTCCTAGAAACGCGTTGTTAGATGTTTCATAAGTTCGTAAAACTTGTACAAAGCTCATTGAGACACATATAAGCACTCATGTTGCATGAAACTTGGTTTATAGTCCTAGAAACGTGTTGTTAGATGTTTCATAAGTTAGTCAAACTAGTACAAAGCTCATTGAGACACTTATAAACACTCATGTTGCATGAAACTTGGTTTAGAGTCCTAGAAACGCGTTGTTAGATGTTTCATAAGTTCGTCAAACTTGTACAAAGCTCATTGAGACACTTATAAGCACTCATATTGTATGAAACTTAGTTTAGAGTCCTAGAAACCCGTTATTAGATGTTTCATAAGTTTGCCAAACTAGTACAAAGCTCATTGAGACACTTATAAGCAATCATGTTGTATGAAACTTAGTTTAGAGTCCTAGAAACGCGTTGTTAGATGTTTCATAAGTTCATAAAACATGTAAAAAGCTCATTCGGACACTTATAATCACTCATGTTGAATTAAACTTGGTTTAGAGTCCTAGAAACGAGTTGTTAGATGTTTCATAAGTTCGTCAAACTAGTACAAAGCTAATTGAGACACTTATAAGCATTCATGTTGCATGAAACTTGGTTTAGAATCCTAGAAACGCGTTGGTAGACGTTTCATAAATTCGTCAAACTTGTACAAAGCTCATTGAGACACTTATAAGCACTCATGTTGCATGAAACTTGGTTTAGAGTCCTAGAAACGCGTTGTTAGATGTTTCATAAACTCGTCAAACTTGTACAAAGCCCATTGAGACACTTATAAGCACTCATGTTTTATGAAACTTGGTTTAGAGTCCTAGAAACCGCGTTGTTAGATGTTTCATAAGTTCGTCAAACTAGTACAAAGCTCATTGAGACACTTATAAGCACTCATGTTGCATGAAACTTGGTTTAGAGTCCTAGAAACGCGTTGTTAGATGTTTCATAAGTTTGTCAAACTTGTACAAAGCTCATTGAGACACTTATAAGCACTCATGTTGCATGAAACTTGGTTTAAAGTCCTAGAAACGCGTTGTGAGATGTTTCATAAGTTCGTCAAACTAGTACAAAGCTCATTGACACACTTATAAGCAATCATGTTGTATGAAACTTGATTTAGAGTCCTAGAAACGCATTGTTAGATATTTCATAAGTTCGTAAAACTTGTACAAAGCTCATTGAGACACTTATAAGCACTCATGTTGAATTAAACTTGGTTTAGAGTCCTAGAAACGCGTTGTTAGATGTTTCATAAGTTCGTCAAACTAGTACAAATCTCATTGAGACACTTATAAGCACTCATGTTGCATGAAACTTGGTTTAGAATCTTAGAATCCGCGTTGTTAGATGTTTCATAAATTCTTCAAACTAGTACAAAGCTCATTGAGACACTTATAAGCACTCATGTTGCATGAAACTTGGTTTAGAGTCCTAGAAACGCGTTGTTAGATGTTTCATAAGTTCGTAAAACTTGTACAAAACTCATTGAGACACATATAAGCACTCATGTTGCATGAAACTTGGTTTATAGTCCTAGAAACGTGTTGTTAGATGTTTCATGAGTTAGTCAAACTAGTACAAAGCTCATTGAGACACTTATAAACACTCATGTTGCATGAAAATTGGTTTAGAGTCCTAGAAACGCGTTGTTAGATGTTTCATAAGTTCGTCAAACTTGTACAAAGCTCATTGAGACACTTATAAGCACTCATGTTGCATGAAACTTGGTTTAGAGTCCTAGAAACGCGTTGTTAGATGTTTCATAAGTTCGTCAAACTAGTACAAAGCTCATTGAGACACTTATAAGCACTCATGTTGCATGAAACTTGGTTTAGAGTCCTAGAAACGCGTTGTTAGATGTTTCATAAGTTCGTAAAACTTGTACAAAGCTCATTGAGACACTTATAAGCACTCATGTTTTATGAAACTTGGTTTAGAGTCCTAGAAACCGCGTTGTTAGATGTTTCATAAGTTCGTCAAACTAGTACAAATCTCATTGAGACACTTATAAGCACTCATGTTGCATGAAACTTGGTTTAGAATCTTAGAATCCGCGTTGTTAGATGTTTCATAAATTCTTCAAACTAGTACAAAGCTCATTGAGTCACTTATAAGCACTCATGTTGCATGAAACTTGGTTTAGAGTCCTAGAAACGCGTTGTTAGATGTTTCATAAGTTCGTAAAACTTGTACAAAGCTCATTGAGACACATATAAGCACTCATGTTGCATGAAACTTGGTTTATAGTCCTAGAAACGTGTTGTTAGATGTTTCATAAGTTAGTCAAACTAGTACAAAGCTCATTGAGACACTTATAAACACTCATGTTGCATGAAACTTGGTTTAGAGTCCTAGAAACGCGTTGTTGGACGTTTCATAAGTTCGTAAAACCTAATACAAAGCTCATTGAGACACTTATAAGCACTCATGTTGAATGAAATTTGGTTTAGAGTCCTATAAATGCGTTGTTAGATGTTTCATAAGTTCGTAAAACTTGTACAAAGCTCATTGAGACACTTATAAGCACTCATGTTGCATGAAACTTGGTTTAGAGTCCTAGAAACGCGTTATTAGATGTTTCATAAGTTCGTCAAACTTGTACAAAGCTCATTGAGACACTTATAAGCACTCATGTTGCATGAAACTTGGTTTAGAGTCCTAGAAACGCGTTGTTAGATGTTTCATAAGTTCGTCAAACTAGTACAAAGCTCATTGAGACACTTATAAGCAATCATGTTGTATGAAACTTGATTTAGAGTCCTAGAAACGCGTTGTTAGATGTTTCATAAGTTCGTAAAACTTGTAGAAATCTCATTGAGACACTTATAAGCACTCATGTTGAATTAAACTTGGTTTAGAGTCCTAGAAACGCGTTGTTAGATGTTTCATAAGTTCGTCAAACTAGTACAAATCTCATTGAGACACTTATAAGCACTCATGTTGCATGAAACTTGGTTTAGAATCTTAGAATCCGCGTTGTTAGATGTTTCATAAATTCTTCAAACTAGTACAAAGCTCATTGAGACACTTATAAGCACTCATGTTGCATGAAACTTTGTTTAGAGTCCTAGAAACGCGTTGTTAGATGTTTCATAAGTTCGTAAAACTTGTACAAAGCTCATTGAGACACATATAAGCACTCATGTTGCATGAAACTTGGTTTATAGTCCTAGAAACGTGTTGTTAGATGTTTCATAAGTTAGTCAAACTAGTACAAAGCTCATTGAGACACTTATAAACACTCATGTTGCATGAAACTTGGTTTAGAGTCCTAGAAACGCGTTGTTGGACGTTTCATAAGTTCGTAAAACCTAATACAAAGCTCATTGAGACACTTACACTACAAGAAAAAACAGATATAGCCACGACTTAGCCACGGAATAATCGTGGCTAAACGGGATATAGCCACGAATTTGCCACGGATAGCCACGAAAAAAATAATAAAAGTTTCGTGGCTAAAACGTGGCTATCCGTGGTAAATTGGCCACGATTTTGCCACGGAAAAAGTCGTGGCAAAATTTTGCCACGGAATAGCTACGAATGGAACATTAAAACATTGTCACGAAACCGTTTGTGGCAATCCGTGGCTAATTGTAGCCACGAAATATATTTGTGGCTATTCCGTGGCAACCTTGATGTCGGCAAGCCAAGTTGGTCTTCGCCGATACGTCCAATCACTTTAAAAATTGTCAGTTTAATAATTTGAATTAGCCACGGATGAAATCCGTGGCTAATCCGTGGCTTTGTGTAAAGATATCCCAAGGTTCTTCTTTCCTTTCTTTGGTAAAACACAAATTAAAACGATTTTTCCTAGCTCTTCTCTTCGTTTTCTTCAGTTTATTTGACGATTTTGAAGAGTTCAAAATGTCAGATTTCTTTCGTTCTAGAGAGTGGATGGATCGCCATATTGATCCTATGAGAAATTGTGTTTCTGAAGAATTTGGAGAGGGAATTAATATGTTCATTGCTTTTGCTTCCAACCAACAATCATATCAAGAGCGTGGTACTATGCCATGTCCGTGTTATCGGTGCCCGAAATCTGAAACAACGTGATGCAAATACAGTTTTAAAACACCTCTATAGAGTCGGTTTCAAGAAAAATTACTACATTTGGACAAGCCACGGTGAAAATTGTTACGATGTAGGGGAGTCTTCGATGCCGAGTCACTATCTACCAGGAGAAGAATCTTGGAATGTTCATGACAATCCTTATGGTCATGTTAATATAGGAGAAGAACAAGGAGTTCCAACAGAAGACATTATCCATGATAATATTGAGGAAGAGCCAAACCACGATAATATTTTACAGAGCCTTTGAAGCAGCTAGTGAACCACTCTATGATGGTTGTGTTGAAGGAATTTCAGTTGTCTTTGGCGTCGAAAGTAATGGGCATAAAGACGAAGCACAATTTGGCTGAGAGTTGTGTAGATGACATAACACAAGCATTTAAGCGGATTCTTCCACAACCTAATAAAGCTCCGGGTCATACTATGAGACGAAGAAGCTAACGCGTTCGTTAGGAATGCTAGTTCATAAGATTGATGTTTGTGAGGACAACGCATGATTTTCGGAAGGGCGAAGATCGCAACCTTTTACAATGTCGTTTTTGTAACAAGAATCGATATCACACCAACAGAGGGAAGGGAAAGAACATAGCAAAGCATAGAATGTTCTATCTCCCTATTGCGGATCGACTAAAACGATTATACCAAGTGGAGGGCACAGCTTCGCATATGCGCTGGCACGCAGAGCACGAGTCTCCTGAAGGCGAAATGCATCACCCATCAGACGGAGAGGCGTGGAAGCATTTTAATAAGGTATATCCTGATTTTAGTTCAGAAAGTCGGAATATCTATTTAGGCTTAGCAACTGATGGATTTAATCCTATTGGAATGAATGGTGAGGCACACTCGGTTTGGCTTTGTTATAGTCACCCCTTACAATTTACCTCCTGGTATGTGCATGAAGAGGGAGTTTTCTTTTTGGCGGTGTTGGTGCCTGGACCAAAACATCCGAAGAAAAGTCTAGATATTTATCTGCAACCATTGATTGAAGAGTTGCAACTCTTATGGAGGGAAGGTGTGGGTGCTTATGATGTTTCGAGGAACCAAAATTTTTCAATGCGAGTTGCATTGATGTGGACGATAGGTGATTTTCCTGCATATGGAATGGTTTCTGGGTGGACGACGCATGGTCGACTATCATGTCCATATTGCCAAGAAGAAACAGAATCGTTTTGGTTACCACATGGAAGAAAACATAGTTGGTACGATTGTCACCGCAAATTTTTACCTCATGATCATTCATATCGGCGTAATAACAAAGCTTTCGGGAAAGGTAAGACATTTCGAGGTAACCCTCCACCATGGTTGACGGGTTATGAAGTTTTGACTGAAAGAATAAACACCATTGGTGGATTAGAGAAAACAGTCGATTGTGGAGGAAAAGGACATGATAACCCGAGTCGAACAATCGATGGATATGGTGAATACCATAATTGGCACAAGAAGAGTATATTTTGGGAGTTGTCTTATTGGGAAAATCTTCTTCTCAGACACAACCTAGACTTCATGCACATCGAAAAAAACTTTTTCGACAATCTCATCCACACACTCTTTTGAATACGAAGGGGAAGACGAAGGACAATATAAAATCAAGGTTGGATCTTCCGACATATGCACAAGACCTGATTTACAAATAGGACATGATGGAACAGTTCCTATTCCAAGGTTCAGATTGTCGAACGTAGCAAAACGGAAGTTTCTCTCATGGTTGAGAAATGACATCAGATTTCCGGATGGATATGCATCTAATTTCACTAGATGTGTTGATGAGAGTTGTGGGAAACTATCGGGGCTAAAAAGTCATGATTCTCATGTGATCATGCAACGCCTACTTCCATTTGCGATGTTAGAGCTTTTGGATAGCAACGTGCACAAGGCAATTTCAGGTATGTGCACTTTTTTTCTTAACACATGTTTCATGCATGTAACACTAGGATGTTTCTAATTATAAGGTTTTTGAACAATTGCAGAGATTGGCCGTGTTTTTCGAGATATCTCTGCCAAAATGTTGCGAGTTGAGGATGTGAGCGTAATGAAGAATAACATTGCAATAAAATTGTGCAATTTGGAGAAGATATTTCCACCTTCGTTCTTTGATGTCATGGAACATTTACCCGTGCATCTCCCTGATGAAGCTGCCTTAGGTGGTCCAGTGCAGTACAGATGGATGTATCCATTTGAGCGCTACATGTATCACCTGAAAAAGAAGGTCAAGAACAAGGCACGTATTGGAGGTTCCATTGTCGCGCAATGTGTCCAAGAAGAGATTTCTTATGCAGCAAGCAACTATTACGGGAATACGGAAGATAGAATCAATGATGGTCCTGGGGAAATTCGATTTGCATATGATGATTACCCAAGTGTCCCGAGCATATTTCATCATATCGGACGTGTGAGCGGAAGAATGGTAGATGGGTGGCTAGAAGATCCAGATTACAACATCATCCAAACATTCATGTTGCTTAATTGTGAAGAATTTGCGCCTTATGAAACGTAAGCGATTAAATGGTAAATTTTGAAAGGCTTAAATTCTGATAAGATGAGTATTGCATTTTCGTTACAGGATGTTTGAGGAAGCAATGAGAGTGAATATGCCAGGTATTACGATGATGTAATGGGCAAAGCTAAAGACGCACATTACGCGAAATGGTGTCGAGACTACGTGCGTATACTTTATATGCTAATGATGTCTCTCTATATATAAAGTTCTCAACAATAAATTAATTGTGTACTTTTGCAGATAAATGAAACGAGTAAGAATTATGAATTTCCATTATGGATGTTGGAATTTATACAAGGTCCGAGAAATAATTACACGTCATGGCCTATGTATTTCACTCGTGGATACCATTTCCACAATCACAGACACGGTCAGGATAAAAGAACTCAAAACTATGGAGTTGTTGTACGAGGTACAACAAAAACTACTTATTACGGTCTTATAGAAGAGATAATGAAGATCGAGTATCGCGGTGGAGTTGGTCTTAAAGCGGTGATTTTCAGATGCTCTTGGTTCGACAATACAGACGGTATCGGATTGCGTAGACACCCATTTGGTTTAGTTGATGTGGGCCCCGCGTAGACGATACGAGAAATATGACCCTTTCGTTCTAGGCTGGTCAATGTGACCAAGTGTGTTTCATTTCGTATCCACGCGTATCGGCTCGGCGAGAGATGATTGGTGGGCATGTGCAAAAGTTATGCCGAGGGGTTATCGTGAGAATGACGAAATTTCTTTAACGACCCTTCGGGATGATACGGTCGACAACGTCGTTGTTCCTAGTTCAATGATTCGAGTAACAACACATGTCGTTGATGGAAATGCTTCGATTATGATGATTTGGGAGATGTGGAGCCTATATGGATTACGAAAATGTCGAAGACGATGGTTCTGGACGGTCTTCAGGAGATTCGGATTCAGATTCGTCAACATATTCTGAAATTTAGTTAATAAGAGTGTTTAATGATGTACTATATTTTCAAACTTATTGTAATATATTGTGAAACTTGCGTTGAATTATGGTTTTATGGTTATAAAATTTTTACTATGGAACTTATTGTGTAATTATAATTTATGATTTTGTAATATATGTATATGGACACCTTATAGTCCACATACATTCAACAACATAACAGTAGCCACGGATTGTCACGGAATAATCCGTGGCTAATACACAAACACACGTGGATCTAGACAGAGTAAAGTCCAGATTCCGATGTACTAAAGACGGCGGGTCACGATTGAATCCGTGGCTACACACCAATTTCCGTGACTGTTTTAGTCACGGATTAGCCACGGTTATATCCGTGGCTATACATAAATTTTCAATTTTACACCAAATTGATATATAATATATTTAATTTCTTTTATATATCTTCACATCTACTCATATCTAATACAATGATACAAAAAAAATTATAAATTTAACAATATTAAAGTAAAAAATAGCATTATATGAATATCTAATCACTTATAACAATGTTTTTCATAATATCATATACACTACTACTTACTGTTTAATTTATAATTGTATTTTTTTAAAAAAAAATTAACACAAACATTAAAATCATTGTTTTCAAGTAAAACAGTTATTATAATCTTGTATCCAATAGCTTATGTCACGTAATATCTAAACCCTAGTCAAACCCTAAAGGACCAAAAGACTTAGCCACGGATTATCCGTGGCTATTTCGTAGCTATATTGTTTACCAGCCACGTATTGGCCACGGATTTTCCGTGACTATGAAACCTCGAAAACAAATATAAACCCTAAACACTGATATATCGTTAGCCACGAAATTATCCGTGGCTACTTCGTAGCTATATCCAACTACAGCCACGACTTTGCCACGAATCAATCTGTGGCTACTAAACATAGCCACGGTTTAGCCACGACAAGATGCGTGGCTATTCATATTATCTTTCAAAACGTGAATTGTTTATTTTTTCTAAGTGTCGGCCACGGATTATCCGTTTCTAAGTGTCGTAGCTATATTGTTTATTTTTCAGCCACGGATTACGTGTGACTATGAAACCTCTAAAACATATATAAACCCTAAACACTGATATATCGTTAGCCACGAAATTATCCGTGGCTACTTCGTAGCTATATCCAACTACAGCCACGACTTTGCCACGTATCAATCTGTGGCTACTAAACATAGCCACGGTTTAGCCACGACAAGATGCGTGACTATTCATATTATCTTTCAAAACGTGAATTGTTTATTTTTCTAAGTGTCAGCCACGGAAGTATTCGTGGCAATGTCGTAGCTTTAATGTTATTAGCCACGATTAGCCACGGACTTTCCGTGGATATGGCGTAGTTATTTGGAATGGGCCTAAGCAATTGGGCCTTTTTTAAATATAGCCACGGACAGCCACGGTTATATCCGTGGCTATACGTGCTTAACCTAATTCATCGCGAAACTGGATCTCATTTCCTTAGCCGCACAATAATATCCCCTTTTCTTCTTCTCAGGCGATTCTTCGCAAAATCCGGCAAATCGGTGAGTTTTACGGTGAGTTCTTCCTCATTTCTTCTTCTCCGTTTATTGTTCTTCATTTTAACCGTTTAGTTTTTGAAATCGATCCGTCTTTTAGGGTTTCGTTGTTGTTTAGGGTTTCGTCGTTTAGGGTTTCGTCGTTTAGGGTTTCGTTTTGTCGAAATCATCGTGTTCTTCGTGTTTCACCGAGTTTTTCTTCATCGTTTTGTCGTGTTCTTCGTGTTTTACCGAAATCATCGTGTTCTTGTTCATCGTGTTCTTCGTGTTTTACCGTTCGTTTCGCGTTTTGTCGAAATCATCGTGTTTTACCTCTCTATTTTGTTGATTTTGATTCTTCTTCACCGTGTTCATCTTGTTCTTCGTGTTTTACCTTTCTGTTTTGTTGAGTTTCATGATTTAGATGTCTTTCTCTGCTACTTGTTTGTGATATTGTTTCATGAATGGTCTCGTTTAAATCTGTGATGCTTTGTCTACTTGACTTTTGATGCCTTATTTACTTTATTTTTGCAGTTATGGCTCCAAGAGGAAATGGGAGAGGAAGAGGAAGAGGACAACATGCTCCATCCTACGGGATGGAGATAACTCCTCCAATGCCAGCCATCACCAGAATTCAGACCACACTAACCCCACCTTCTCAGCCTCCAACAACCAATCCACCTGGTTCAAGAGGAAGAGCAAGTCAAGCTGGCTCTTCTTCTTCGAATGCAGCCACGCCTCTCAGCCTAGAAGCTCTCCTTAATGCACCTGCAAGAAGAAACCAACCTGTTCTCCATCCAAAAAAGGTTGATGGAGCTCTCTGGTAAGTAAATATGTTGTTGTGAATTGATGTGAATTGTTCTTTTCAATTGTTGTGAATTGTTCTTTAATGTTTTGAATTGTTGTGAATTGTTCTGTAATGTTTAGTCCATTTTCAACCATTGATGTGAATTGTTCTGTAATGATGCAGGTTTGGGATAGATCCTGAGGTGAACAAAACGGTAAGGACGACGTGGCAATCTAACTACATGGGTGCTTGGTGGAACTGGTCAATGGTTCCAGATGCAAAAGCAGAGGAGTGGTGGCAAGACTTTGTGGTAAGTTAATAATCCATATGCCTTTCAATTTCTCTTATTTCTTTGTTTACTTTTTCTAATGTTTGTTTTCATTTTTCAGCAAGCCTACTACTGGTCTCCTTCTCACCATGACCAGGTGTACTTCATGTGGAAGAAGGAGTGCATGGAATCCATCCGTGACGAGTCGGCAAGAAGAAGAGAGGCAACAAGAAGCCAAGTTTCATATCCGATGATGCTTGGCTGCAGATGCGAGAGCAATGGGATACCGATGTTTGCCGAAGAAGTCAAAGACAAACTCCGAGAACCGTATGTCTGATCCTCATGGTCTAGGTGAGCATAAGCATTGTGCTTGGGCTGTAGGGTTTGCCAAGATCGGCTATGAAATGGTAAAAGTATTCTCTTTCATGAATGTCTGTTTTTGTGCTTAGATTAATATTCTGTCCTTTGACTTTGATAAATAGTTTGTGATGTTGTTAATGCTTTGTGATGTTTTTTGTGCTTAGATTAATGTATTGTCCTCTGTTTTGTAGATGCAACAGAATGGTGGTGTTGAACCACCATTTACCGAGCTCGTACGCAAGACTCATACCCGTAAAGATGGCACGTTCGTCGACCGTCGGGCGGAGGCAATTGTGGCGGATGTGGAGACAACTGCTTCACAGGTCACAGGTGAGGAAGAGGCCACTCCTTCATCGCGGCGGATTAACAAGGCATATTTGGAGGTAAGTTTGATTTCTATTTTTAACTTAAATTTCGTCTATGTATTTGTTATTTGGAATTTAACTTATTCTGTTGGCGGCGAGTGAAACCAAACCGAGGGCGTATTTACGGTTTGGGAAGCAAGCGTTCGAGGTTTTCGAACCTTCGAACCGGCAACGACTTCCTCTCTCGGGCTGTGGACATGGACATGAGGGTGGGATCTCTCGAGTCAAACGTGCGAGGCTATTCTAGCCTCGCAGAGCCTAATGCTTGCGTCGCAGAAGGCAATACTCGATCATCTCGGGATCAATCCTCAACCAAACAATCCATATGCCACCCCTTCTCCTCATGCAGCTGCTTCAAACACCACACCTAACACCAGTCCAGAGTTTGCACCGAGTGTAAACCGTGAAGATCAGCTCGGTGAAAATGATCAAGACCAAGGGCGTGAAGATGATCAGCTTGGTGAGGAACAGAGCCATGAAGAGGAAGAGGAAGAAGTGCGCCTTGGTTGATTTCTGTTTTAAAAAACTGAAAAATTGTTATTTATGATATTTTGAACAATGTTTGTAATAATCATATACTATTTATGCTATTTTTGAATCAGGTTTAGGTTTTATAAAAAATATTTTCAGTTTCAATTTTTTTTTTCGAAAATTATGTAAAGCCACGGAAATTTCCGTGGCAACAGTGCAGAAAAGCCACGAAAAACCCGTGGCTAGTCGTAGCAAAATGCTACGGTTTGCAACAAAACATTCCGTGGCAAATAAGCCACGAAGAGCAACGAATACATCCGTGGCTAATATCAGCCACAACCTTGTCACGAAAATAAATCGTGGCTGTAGCAACGGTTGCCACGGAAAATTCGTAGCAAGAATAGCCACGAATATTACCGTGGCGAAAATTACCACGGAATGCCACCACTACTTCCGTGGCAAATTTGGCCACGAATTGTGATGCGTTAAACTCGGAAGCGAACGGAGTGAATGATAAAACGAAACAGGATAGAAGTGGCTAAGGAAGAAACGGGATAGATCACCACGATTCGTAAAGCCGAAGCACCAGAATCGATAAAGAAACCCGCTGAGCTAACACCACACTTGCACCACAACAAGTGATAAAGACGCTCAAAGAACACCACCAATGGCTCTCCCAAAACCAAAGGATAAAGTAATATGATCTAAACAGATCCAAGGGGTCACAAAGACTCTCCAAATTCTTATACTCAATAATCTGATTTATTCAATGGAAGAGGGCCTCCTTATATAGAGGAATTACATAGAAACTTGAAATAAATGCAACCAAAGGTATACAAGACCTTTGGGATCCCTAAAAGACTTTCAAACTTCTAAAATGAGTAATTAAAACACTTAGATAATTGTAGTCTTTAAATGTGACGAAAATGACTCTTTGACTCCCATTCACCCCCCTTAGTCTTCATTTAATCTTATGCAATTGATTGGACTTGGACCAAGCATAGTGAGAAAAAGCCCACTTTCCTTTTCGCCTTTTGTTATAACCCTTATAACATCTGCTCCCTCTTCATTTATAACATTTATAACATTTGCTCCCGCATCATTCTCTCCGGGTTCAAAAGGATTTGACCTCAAATCCAGCAACTCTTCATCCTCAACATATGGAGAAAGATCCCCCACGTTGAAAGTAGCTGAAACTCCATATTCACCTGGAAGTTCAAGTTTGTAAGCATTCTCTCCATACTTCTCAAGTACCTTGAATGGACCATCTGATCTTGGCATGAGCTTTGACTTGCGCTTAGTTGGAAACCTCTCCTTTCTCAAGTGCAACCAAACCAGATCACCAGGTTGAAAAGACTTAACTCGTCGGGTGCTTGTTGGCTTTGTTTTTGTACTTCTCATTGGCCTTCTCAATCTCAGCTCGAACATATTCGTGCAGGCTTCTTCATTGTCTTAACTCTCTCGGCTGCTTCATAGTTTGCTTGAAAGCCGCAGGGTAAAGGAACTAGATCAATGGGAGAGAGAGGATTCACGCCATACACTACCTCAAAAGGTGACCGTTTTGTAGTGTAGCTCGTTGATCTATTGTAAGCAAACTCAGCTTGAGCCAACTTCAAATCCCATTCCTTCAAGTTCTTCTTTGATTAAACCCCTCAAAAGCATAGTCAAAGTTCTGTTTGTTACCTCCGTTTGGCCATCGGTTTGTGGATGACAAGAAGTACTAAAGAAAAGCTTAGTACCAAGTAATCTCCACAAAGTCTTCCAAAAGTAGCTTAGAAACTTTGAATCACGATCAGAAACAATGGTCTTTGGAACTCCATGAAGACGCACAACCTCCTTAAAGTACAAATCAGCAACATTACTTGCATTATCCGTCTTGTGACAAGGTATAAAGTGTGCCATCTTGCTGAACCGATCAACAACCACCATGATTGAATCCTTTCCCCTCTGAGTTCTTGGCAATCCCACAATGAAATCCATGCTCACATCATCCCAAGGCTGCATAGGAACTGGTAAAGGAGTGTAAAGTCCAGGTTGGAAATGACTTTTCATCCTTTGACAAGTTGCACACCTCTCCACTATAGTATGAACATCCTTCGCCATCTTCGGCCAAAAGAAATGCTCTTGCAGCATGTCTAGCGTCTTATTGATTCCAAAATGACCAGCTAAGCCACCACCATGTGCCTCACGAATCAATAACTCCCTCATAGAACTCTTAGGAACACACAGCTTGTTTCCTTTGAAAAGAAACCCATCTTGTAGAAGAAACTGATTTGAAACTCCCTTTTTGCACTCATTGTAGACTTGTGTAAAGTCTAGATCTTCATCATAGAGTTCTTTCAACATCTCAAAACCCATAATCCGAGAATCAAGGATAGAGATCAAAGCATACCTCCTTGAGAGTGCATCTGCTACTACATTCACTTTTCCAGCTTTGTACTTAGACACAAATGAGAAAGATTGTAGAAACTCCACCCATTTAGCATGTCTTGAGTTGAGTTTGTGCTGATTGTTAATGAACTTCAACGCCTCATGATCAGAATGTAGAACAAATTGTCCTGGCCTCAAATAGTGTTCCCAATGATCAAGAGCTCTCACAATCGCATAAAACTCCTTATCATAGGTTGAGTAGTTCTTTCTAGCTCCCGTGAGCTTCTCGCTGAAATAAGCAATAGGCCGTTGTCCTTGAACAAGAACAGCTCCTATTCCAACTCCACTAGCATCACATTCCACTTCAAACACTTGATTGAAATCAGGAAGTGCTAGAATAGGTGCTTCACAAAGCTTCTTTTTTTCACCACTTCAAACGCCTTTTGTGCAGCTATACTCCACTCAAACTTGTCATTCTTTTTTTAAGTTATTGGAGCCATGATAGTACTGAAACTTTGCACAAATCTTCTATAGAAAGAAGCAAGACCATGAAAGCTTCTTACATCCGATTGTGTAGTTGGGACTGGCCAACTTCTCATCGCTTCCACTTTGCTTTCATCCACTGAAATCCCATCTTCGGAAACCACATATCCAAGAAACACTACACTAGAAGTGAAGAATGTACACTTCTCGGGCTTAGCATAGAGTTGGTTTCTTCGTAGAACCTCAAAGACCTCCTTTAGGTGTTGTGAATGATCCTCTTCGTTCTTACTATAAACCAGGATGTCATCAAAGTATACCACCACAAACTTCCCAATAAAGTTGCGTAGTACCTGATTCATAAGCCTCATGAAGGTGCTAGGTGCATTAGATAGACCAAAGGGCATAACAAGCCATTCAAACAACCCATTCTTTGTCTTGAATGTTTGTTTTCCACTCATCTCCTTTCCTTCATTCTGATTTGATGATATCCACTTCTTAGATCAATCTTTGAAAACACCTTTGATCCATTAAGCTCATCCAGCATATCATCCAATCTTGGTATAGGATAACGATACTTAACGGTAATCTTGTTGATAGCTCGGGCTGTCCACACACATCCTCATTGAGCCATCCTTCTTGGGAACAAGTAGAGCGAGGCACGAAACATGGACTCATGCTCTCCCTTACATAGCCTCTTGTAATCAGCTCTTCAACTTGTCTTTGCAACTCTTTAGCTTCCTTCGGGTTACATCTATAAGCTGGTCGGTTTGGAAGAGGTGCACCAGAGGTAACAAATCAATTTGATGCTCAATACCCCTTAGAGGAGGCAAACCGGGTGGTAAATCTTCGGGAAACACATCAATGAACTCTTTTAATAGCTTCTGCATCATTGGATGTGTGCTTATAACTTTTATAACATCATTCTTCTCAACCACCAACAGCGCAAAAACTTCCTTGCCCTCTTCAAGTTTCCTCACAACCCGAGATTCTCCTAAGAAAAGACTTTCTCTACTCTTCTTTTCTTGTATTTTCTCTCGTTTCATCACGTAGAGTAGGTACCAATGGAGCCAATGTGATTTGCTTCTTATCCTTGTGGAAAGAATAAGTATTCTTGTACCCATCATGCATAGCTCTCCTATCAAACTCCCAAGGCCTCCCAAGTAACAAGTGACAAGCATCCATTGGAATAACATCACAAAGCACCTTATCTTGGTAGTTCTTTCCAATAGAGAATGAAACCAGAACTTGCTTAGACACACGAAGTTTACTTCCATCATTCAACCACTTCAGCTTGTATGGTTGCTTATGCATTGTAGTAGGCAAGTTTAGCTTCTCCACAAGTGTACTAGACGCCACATTAGTACAACTCCCACTATCAATGATCACGCCGCATACTTTTCCCAAAATCGTGCAACGAGTTTCAAAAATGTTCTCTCGTTGTGCTTCTTCTCTTATAGGAACAGAATGCAAAGCTCTTCTAATCACCAATAAGTCTCCATGATCAGGGTGTTCAATGACTTCATCACCATCATCTTGAACTTTCTGATCCACAGCATCCAAATCTAGAGACTCCTTCTTCAATTCTTCCTCAATCTCTTGGATTTCTTGTATTGTCATAATCCTTCGATTGGGACAATCAGCTTGAAAATGCCCAAAGCCTTGACACTTAAAGCACTTCTTCCTCGTAGCAAGATCAGTAGGTGTGGTAGTGACCTTTGAATCAACCTTCTTGGTGCTGCTGCTAGCTTCACTCTTAACCCCCCACCTTTGGAGTAAAAGAAGAACCAGAGTTGAAAGGTCTAGTGTATGGCTTCTTTCCCCTTTAACCTGCTTCTCCACCTTGATAGCAAGCTTCTTCACGTCATCAAGAGTCCAGAAAGATTGTAGCTGCACCTTAGATGCAATATCTTCATTCAATCCATGTACAAAACGTGCCATGGTCCTCTCTTGTGGCTCTTGAACATCACACCTTAGTTGTAGAAGATCAAACTCTCTTGTATACTCCTCAACGGTGCTCTTCTCTTTGCTGCAAGTGTGTAAGCTTCAAGTACAAATCTTGCTTGTAATCATCGGGTAAGAATCTTCTCTTCATAAGTCGCTTCACCTTCTCCCAAGACCTAATACGGGTCTTTCCTTCTCTAACACGCTGTGACTTAAGAGTATCCCACCAAAGGCTAGCATAACCCTTGAACCTCAAAGTTGCTACCTTAAACTTCTTCTCATCGTCATATGTGCTATATTCAAAGGCTCTATCCATGGATCTAAGCCAATCAAGGAAATCGTCTGGATTTAGATTACCTTGAAAATCTGGATATTCCACCTTAAGTTCTTTCTCATAATGACGTTGATGATGTTGTGAACGGTTGTCCCTTCTTCTTCTCCCACGTTCCATGACAATATCTGGATCAAGATCAGAACCATGAGAAGAAAATTCACTTTCATCCGAAGATGAATGGTCTTGTGCAACCCTTTGTCTCCTTGGCTGCCCTTGAACGTTCATGTTATTGAAAGCTTGAACCATCTCTTGCACTTGCTCTCGTAGATCCGCCATTTCTCCGGTCATACGCTCGGCTTGTGCTTGCTCAAGAGTCAATCCTCTAGGAAAATCCATGATGACTTCACTCCAACAACCTGGATTAGCTCTGATACCACTTTGATGCGTTAAACTCGGAAGCGAACGGAGTGAATGATAAAACGAAACAGGATAGAAGTGGCTAAGGAAGAAACGGGATAGATCACCACGATTCGTAAAGTCGAAGCACCGAATCGATAAAGAAACCCGCTGAGCTAACACCACACTTGCACCACAACAAGTGATAAAGACGCTCAAAGAACACCACCAATGGCTCTCCCAAAACCAAAGGATAAAGTAATATGATCTAAACAGATCCAAGGGGTCACAAAGACTCTCCAAATTCTTATACTCAATAATCTGATTTATTCAATGGAAGAGAGCCTCCTTATATAGAGGAATTACATAGAAACTTGAAATAAATGCAACCAAAGGTATACAAGACCTTTGGGATCCCTAAAAGACTTTCAAACTTCTAAAATGAGTAATTAAAACACTTAGATAATTGTAGTCTTTAAATGTGACGAAAATGACTCTTTGACTCCCATTCAGCCCCCTAGTCTTCATTTAATCTTATGCAATTGATTGGACTTGGACCAGCATAGTGAGAAAAAGCCCACTTTCCTTTTCGCCTTTTGTTATAACCCTTATAACATCTGCTCCCTCTTCATTTATAACATTTATAACATTTGCTCCCGCATCAAATTGCCACTAACACTTTCGTGGCTAAAAAAGGCCACGAATTGCCACCACTGCTTCCGTGGCTACAGTAGCCACGACTTTGCCACAAATAATTCCGTGGCAATCTAGCCGCGAATATATACGTGGCTATTTCGTGGCTATGACATCCGTGGCTAGTCGTGGCTTTCCGTGGCTAGGATAGCCACGGATAGCCACGGATAACCAACAGCTACGACGCTATAGCCACGATTATTTTCGTGGCTAACCGTGGCTGTGTGGGGTTATAGCCACGGATATTCCCCTATAGCCACGGGATTTTCCGTGGCTATACCGACTAATTCTTGTAGTGTTATAAGCACTCATGTTGAATGAAATTTGGTTTAGAGTCCTAGAAATGCGTTGTTAGATGTTTCATAAGTTCGTAAAACTTGTACAAAGCTCATTGAGACACTTATAAGCACTCATGTTGTATGAAACTTGGTTTAGAGTCCTAGAAACGCCTTGTTAAAAGTTTTATAAGTTCGTCAAAATAGTACAAAGCTAATTGAGACACTTATAAGCACTCATGTTGCATGAAACTTGGTTTAGAGTCCTAAAAACGCGTTGTTAGATGTTTCATAAGTTCGTCAATCTTGTACAAAGCTCATTGAGACGCTTATAAGCACTCATGTTGCATGAAACTTGATTTAGAGTCCTAGAAACCGCGTTGTTAGATGTTTCATAAGGTCGTCAAACTTGTACAAAGCTCATTGAGACACTTATAAGCACTCATGTTGCATGAAACTTGGTTTAGAGTCCTAGAAACGCGTTGTTAGATGTTTCATAAGTTCGTCAAACTTGTACAAAGCTCATTGAGACACTTATAAGCACTCATGTTGCATGAAACTTGGTTTAGAGTCCTAGAAACGCGTTGTTGGATGTTTCATAAGTTCGTCAAACTTGTACAAAGCTCATTGAGACACTTATAAGCACTCATGTTGCATGAAACTTGGTTTAGAGTCCTAGAAACGCGTTGTTAGATGTTTCATAAGTTCGTCAAACTTGTACAAAGCTCATTGAGAAACTTATAAGCACTCATGTTGAATTAAACTTGGTTTAAAGTCCTAGAAACGTGTTGTTTGATGTTTCATAAGTTCGTCAAACTAGTACAAAGCTAATTGAGACACTTATAAGCATTCATGTTGCATGAAACTTGGTTTAGAATCCTAGAAACGCGTTGGTAGACGTTTCATAAATTCGTCAAACTTGTACAAAGCTCATTGAGACACTTATAAGCACTCATGTTGCATGAAACTTGGTTTAGAGTCCTAGAAACGCGTTGTTTAGTTCGTCAAACTAATACAAAGGTCATTGAGACACTTATAAGCACTCATGTTGCATGAAACTTGGTTTAGAGTCCTAGAAACGCGTTGTTAGATGTTTCATAAGTTCGTCAAACTTGTACAAATCTCGTTGAGACACTTATAAGCACTCATGTTGCATGAAACTTGGTTTAGAGTCCTAGAAACGCGTTGTTAGATGTTTCATAAGTTCGTCAAACTAGTACAAAGCTCATTGAGACACTTATAAGCAATCATGTTGTATGAAACTTGGTTTAGAGTCCTAGAAACGCGTTGTTAGATGTTTCATAAGTTCGTAAACCTTGTACAAAGCTCATTGAGACACTTATAATCACTCATGTTGAATTAAACTTGGTTTAGAGGCCAAGAAACGCGTTGTTAGATGTTTCATAAGTTCGTCAAACTAGTACAAATCTCATTGAGACACTTATAAGCACTCATGTTGTATTAAACTTGGTTTAGAGTCCTAGAAACCGTGTTGTTAGATGTTTCATAAGTTCGTCAAACTAGTACAAAGCTCATTGAGACACTTATATTCACTCATGTTGCATGAAACTTGGTTTAGAGTCCTAAAAACGCGTTGTTAGATGTTTCATAAGTTCGTCAATCTTGTACAAAGCTCATTGAGACGCTTATAAGCACTCATGTTGCATGAAACTTGGTTTAGAGTCCTAGAAACCGCGTTGTTAGATGTTTCATAAGGTCGTCAAACTTGTACAAAGCTCATTGAGACACTTATAATAAGCACTCATGTTGCATGAAACTTGGTTTAGAGTCCTAGAAACGCGTTGTTAGATGTTTCATAAGTTCGTCAAACTTGTACAAAGCTCATTGAGACACTTATAAGCACTCATGTTGCATGAAACTTGGTTTAGAGTCCTAGAAACGCGTTGTTGGATGTTTCATAAGTTCGTCAAATTAGTACAAAGCTCATTGAGACACTTATAAGCAATCATGTTGTATGAAACTTGGTTTAGAGTCCTATAAACGCGTTGTTAGATGTTTCATAAGTTCGTAAAACTTGTACAAAGCTCATTGAGAAACTTATAAGCACTCATGTTGAATTAAACTTGGTTTAGAGTCCTAGAAACGCGTTGTTTGATGTTTCATAAGTTCGTCAAACTAGTACAAAGCTAATTGAGACACTTATAAGCATTCATGTTGCATGAAACTTGGTTTAGAATCCTAGAAACGCGTTGGTAGACGTTTCATAAATTCGTCAAACTTGTACAAAGCTCATTGAGACACTTATAAGCACTCATGTTGCATGAAACTTGGTTTAGAGTCCTAGAAACGCGTTGTTAGACGTTTCATTAGTTCGTAAAACTAGTACAAAGGTCATTGAGACACTTATAAGCACTCATGTTGCATGAAACTTGGTTTAGAGTCCTAGAAACGCGTTGTTAGATGTTTCATAAGTGATATGATCGAGCACGAGGAACCTGATGAACCCGCTGAACCTGATGGGGTGACTACCCGAGCAATGGCCAAGAAGCTAGCCCAAGACGTTCAGGCATTGATCGTGGAGGAGCTTGGAGGAGCAGCTAAGAGCTTCTTCAACATCTTAACCAAGGCCTAGAGAAAAGACCAAGCTAATGTGACTAGGTAACTAAGTGTTTCGACTTGGTACTCTTTCCCTTTGCGTAGGTTTGTCCCACCGGGTTTACTACGCAAGGGTTTTAACGAGGCCAAGAAGGGCGCTACGTCGGTTATTTAGTAACATTAGCTTGCGAGTGTATGAGACGAGGCACTTAAAATACTCGTTGTCTTTATATCTTAACTACGCGTTGTTCTTTGTTTTCGAATTAGACTACATGCTGTTTTTACGTCTTTCCTTATTTGAATTTCACGCCAAAGCCCTAAGTGAACAAGCGAGTTGTGCTTGTCTCTTATATAGGCCGCCACCCCCTTTGTGTGAGGCGAGTCAAGCATAATCGAAATCCCTTTGTTAGACTCACCTGCGGTTCTGCGAAAGAACTTATCAAAACCGATTCAAGAGAGTTGAATCCGAGGCTTTTATAGGAGAGATCCTCTTTCAAAAGCTTCTACACACATCAAGCAATCATCCCATCGATAGCTTGAGAAGACCACCTCCCATATCACGACGCAATCCCCACCATACCATCTTGTCCTGAGTTCATCCGCCCCCCCCCTATCATCACTCGCATCCATCCATCCGCCACGAAGAAAGAGATTGCCTTCGTCATAGAGTAAAGATCCTCACCAAGGACGTATCACGTGGTATCAGAGCCAAACTCTATACCAAAGGCTGAGTTCCTCTATCCCTACATCTTATCAATCGATTAGCACTGCTCGTTAGCTTGATATAACTGATTGCTTTCATTGATTTTTGAATCTGTTCTTGCATAAGTTGATAGCATCGATTGTTTTCTTGAGTTAAAACTTGATAAACACGCCTAGAACTTTGTCTCGATCCTGCTATTAGTGATTAAACTGATTTATTCTATAAACGTGAATCTCCTATTGTTCTTATTTTGTGTTGAATCTGCCATTGAATCTTGTTGCTGCTTGAGTTGTTGTTCGTCGTATCCTTGTTGCGGCTGCGGCTTGTGTGCGATCAAAAGCCATAAGCCCTAGCAAAATTTCCTTTTTCTGCCTTTCCCGAATTTCCTTTTCTTGTCAAGTTACTTTTTTTTGCTGAAACTGTGTTCGAACTAGAGGCTTTTGATTGCCTTTTTCTGCTTTACGCTTGGTTTAGTGGTTAGTCTTCTGTTTTGCGTCACGATTCCTAAGAACTACTTACTGCAAGTTCTTGTTTGTGTCTCAGGTACATGGCACTCCCCACGGAACTCTCGGATGATCTACAGAAGCTCATCGCGGATCAGATTGCCGCCACTCTTCAACAACTTCTTCCCCAGCAAATCTCCCAACACTTGACTTTGGAACGTGAACAACAAGCCAAGGCGACCGCGGTTGAGTTGTCCGAATCCGACAAGGAACCTACCCCTACTCCTTCAGAAGCTAACCGAATTGCTAAAGGGAAGGGAGTTGTCGGTACGTCACGACTTCAGGCCGTCCGCAACATTTTCCCAGCTGGTGCCAGAAAGAGCCAAACGGTCCGAGATTTCCTCCACCTTGATGCGGATGAAGAAGACCCGTTACCCAGGCGACGAGTGTACAGAGGGCCCGAGGAGCACGAGCAGTATGCTCCTAGGCACCGAGGATATGCTGATCCTCCCCGCCAAGCTGGAACCAATGCCAGACACCGCTTCGATGAGGTTGCCGAAGACGAGTACTATAGACCCGAGAGACGCGGTAGGGATGACCCGATAGATTATGAAAGGCAACAGCTGAGGCATATCAAAGCTAAGTTCCCTCCCTTCCAAGGCAAGAACGACCCAGAAGCCTATTTGGATTGGGAACGAAAAATGGAGTCTAGCTTCCTATGCCATGACACTTATGCATCCAACAAGGTGAAGATAGCCATTTCAGAATTTAGTGACTACGCTTTGCTTTGGTGGGATCAGCTATGCACCACTAGGGACCGCCACAATGAGCCGCCTATCCACACTTGGCCTCAGCTCATCACACACATGAGGAAGCGGTTTGTCCCTAACCACTATCACCGAGAGATTCTCAACAAACTCCGGAAGCTTACCCTTGATCAAGCTCAGTACGTGACTATTTCCAGGAGATGGAAACACTCTTGATTAGGGCTGGCCTAGAAGAGGATAATGAGGTCATGATGGCTCGGTTTGTTGGTGGACTTAGCCGAGACATCCAGGATAAAGTAGAACTTCAAACTTATGAGGATCTTGAGGAGCTTGTACACAAAGCTGAGCTAGTGGAAAGTCAGAACAAGAGACGGTATGCTAAGCCCAACTTCTCCACACCAAGCAAGCCCAAGGACTTCACACCCACCCGACCACCCTTCACCAAAGACATCAAACCCACGAAAGCGGTCAAGGAAGAGGCTAAGTATGATCCTAAGAGCCGAGGCAACACCTCCTCTAGCAGTGTCAGGTGCTTTAGATGTCAAGGTATGGGTCATTATGCGAGAGATTGCCCCAACAAGAAGGTATTCATGTTACTTGATAATGGCGACGTGGTACCTCAAGAGTCTGATTCTGAGCCAGACGAAGAGGAGGAAGAAGAGACAGCCGCTGTTGGAGACATGTTAGTAGCTCGGAGGGCGTTGAGTGTTCAGAACCAACCCGAGGAGCTTGTACAACGAGACCATCTCTTCCACACTCGATGCCTCGTCAAAGGCAAGGTATGCAGCTTGATTATAGATGGTGGTAGTTGCACCAATGCTGCTAGTGAGCTCATGGTGAAGAAGCTGAACCTAGAGACTATCTCGCACCCTCGGCCATATAAGCTACAATGGCTTAATGAGAGTGGAGCTCTCACGGTGACACATCAGGTCCGGTTTACTTTCGCCATTGGTAAGTATGAGGATGAGGTTCTATGTGATGTGATACCAATGGGATCAAGTCATGTGCTTCTTGGTAGACCTTGGCAATCAGACCGGAGGGTTATGCACGATGGCTACACCAACAAGCACTCCTTTGAGTTCAACGGCCGAAAGATTACTCTTGCTCCTCTCACACCAAGTGAAGTTTATCAAGATCAACTCCATCTCAAGCTCAAAGAAGAGAAAGAGAAGGCGCCATCTCCATCCACCAGCCTATACATGACCAAAAGAGAAGTTTCTCAACTCTTAACTTCAGATTCTTCTATCTTATTGTTTGTGTATAAGGAGAGTCTTATTAGCACTAACCCCACACAGGATCTTCCTAGTGATATGTCTAAGCTATTGCAGGATTTTAGTGATGTTTTCCCTCAGGAAATACCCCCAGGACTCCCACCTATTCGAGGCATTGAGCACCAGATTGATCTAGTACCCGGTTCAGCCCTTCCAAACCGGCCAGCCTATAGGACCAATCCGGTAGAGACTAAGGAGCTTCAGAAGCAGGTTGAGGAGTTGATGAGCAAGGGGCATATCCGCGAGAGCATGAGCCCGTGTGCCGTACCTGTTCTTCTTGTGCCAAAGAAAGACGGTTCATGGAGAATGTGTGTTGATTGCCGAGCCATCAACAACATCACGGTGAAGTATCGCCACACTATTCCTAGACTTGATGATATGCTTGATGAATTGTGTGGTTCTAACATTTTCTCTAAGATTGATCTTAAGAGTGGTTACCATCAGATTAGGATGAAGGAGGGTGACGAGTGGAAGACAGCTTTCAAGACTAAACAAGGCCTCTACGAGTGGCTTGTTATGCCTTTTGGTCTTACTAATGCACCTAGTACTTTTATGAGACTAATGAACCATGTTTTGAGATCTTTTATAGGTGTGTTCGTGGTGGTGTACTTTGATGATATCCTGATCTTCAGCAGGAGTTTTGCCGAGCACATCGACCATGTCCGAGCCGTTCTTGAAGTTCTAAGGAGGGAGAACCTGTTTGCTAACATTGATAAATGCACCTTTTGTACTAATCAGGTTGTTTTCTTAGGCTTTGTTGTGAGTGCGAGAGGGCGTACGAGGTCGATGAAGAGAAAATCAAGGCTATCGAGATTGGCCGAAGCCGACAACCATTGGAGAAGTCAGGAGCTTTCATGGTCTTGCAGGTTTCTATAGGCGTTTTGTCAGGGACTTTAGCACCATTGCTGCACCATTGACTGAAGTGATCAAGAAGGATGTGGGATTCAAGTGGGGAGAGGCACAAGACAAGGCTTTCGAAAGCCTTAAAGAGAAGCTTATCAATTCTCCTTTACTTATGCTTCCTGATTTCCTTAAGACTTTCGAGATTGAATGTGATGCTTCAGGTGTAGGTATCGGGGCTGTCTTGATGCAGGATAGGAAGCCGATAGCATACTTCAGTGAGAAACTAGGGGGAGCCACGCTGAACTATCCTACATACGACAAGGAGCTTTACGCGTTGGTGAGAGCCTTGCAGACTTGGCAACACTACCTTTGGCCAAAGGAATTTGTCATCCACACCGATCATGAGTCCCTCAAGCATCTCAAAGGCCAACAGAAGCTGAACAAGAGACATGGTCGTTGGATAGAGTTCATCGAGACCTTTCCCTATGTGATCAAGTATAAGAAAGGTAAGGACAATGTCGTAGCCGACGCATTGTCCAGGAGGTACACCCTAATCTCTGAATTAACTTCTAGCCTTATCGGATTTGAATTGATTAAGACATTGTATGAGGCTGATTCGGAGTTTAGTGAACATTACGCTAAGTGTACTAAGTTTGCCTTTGAGAATTTCTTTAGACAGGATGGCTATTTGTTCTTCAACAATAGGCTATGTATACCCGGCGGTTCAATGAGAGAGCTACTGGTTCGAGAAGCCCATGGAGGAGGCCTAGCTGGACACTTTGGTCAGGCCAAGACACTTGCTAGCCTCCAAGCCTACTTCTACTGGCCGCAGATGAGAAGGGACGTTGAGAGAGTATGTCTGAGATGCATCACATGCAAACAGGCAAAGAGTAAGGTTCAACCCCACGGTTTGTATACTCCTTTACCTATACCTTCTCATCCTTGGACATATATTTCTATGGACTTTGTGATTGGCTTACCTCGAACCAGGAATGGTAGAGATTCTATATTTGTTGTTGTGGACAGGTTCAGTAAGATGGCCCACTTCATAGCTTGCCACAAGACCGATGATGCGGTAAGTGTAGCTAACTTGTTTTTCAGGGAAGTGGTCAGGTTGCACGGGATGCCGCGAGTTATTGTTTCTGACCGTGACACCAAGTTCCTTAGTCACTTTTGGCGTACCTTGTGGGCCAAACTAGGAACCAAGCTATCATTCTCCACCACTTGCCACCCACGGACCGACGGTCGGACCGAGGTAGTCAACAGGTCCTTATCCACTCTTCTCGGGACCCTGGTAAGAAGCAACCTCAAGTCATGGGAGGATTGTCTACCCCATGTTGAGTTTGCTTACAATCACGCTAAGCATTCTACTACCCTTTTCTCTCCTTTTGAATTGGTTTATGGTTTTAACCCTATGTCTCCACTTGATCTAATTGCAATACCTTTGAGTGAAGTGTCTAGTTTTGATGGGAGAAAGAAGGCGGAACAGGTTAAGAAGATGCACGAGAAGGCGAAGGAGAACATAGAGAAGAAGACGGAGCAATACCGCAAGCATGCAAACCGGGGCCGCAAGGAAATACTATTTGAGGAAGGCGACTTGGTGTGGATCCACTTGAGGAAGGAGAG
Organism: Cochlearia excelsa; assembly: GCA_963556525.1. Lineage (NCBI taxonomy): Eukaryota > Viridiplantae > Streptophyta > Magnoliopsida > Brassicales > Brassicaceae > Cochlearia > Cochlearia excelsa. Next base: position 26,095,595 of record OY748327.1, on the reverse strand, counting down.
GTTTCCAGCTGAGAGGAAGTCCAAGCTTATGCCGCGAGTCGACGGACCATTCAAAGTTACCAAGCGGATCAACAACAATGCCTACAAGATCGATCTCCAAGGTAAGTATTCGATATCAGATTCCTTCAATGTTATTGATTTGTCTCCCTATTTTGCAGATTCAGATTTGAGGACAAATCCTTTTCAAGAGGGAGGGGATGATATGATCGAGCACGAGGAACCTGATGAACCCGCTGAACCTGATGGGGTGACTACCCGAGCAATGGCCAAGAAGCTAGCCCAAGACGTTCAGGCATTGATCGTGGAGGAGCTTGGAGGAGCAGCTAAGAGCTTCTTCAACATCTTAACCAAGGCCTAGAGAAAAGACCAAGCTAATGTGACTAGGTAACTAAGTGTTTCGACTTGGTACTCTTTCCCTTTGCGTAGGTTTGTCCCACCGGGTTTACTACGCAAGGGTTTTAACGAGGCCAAGAAGGGCGCTACGTCGGTTATTTAGTAACATTAGCTTGCAGAGTGTATGAGACGAGGCACTTAAAATACTCGTTGTCTTTATATCTTAACTACGCGTTGTTCTTTGTTTTCGAATTAGACTACATGCTGTTTTTACGTCTTTCCTTATTTGAATTTCACGCCAAAGCCCTAAGTGAACAAGCGAGTTGTGCTTGTCTCTTATATAGGCCGCCACCCCCTTTGTGTGAGGCAGTCAAGCATAATCGAAATCCCTTTGTTAAACTCACCTCTGGTTCTGCGAAAGAACTTATCAAAACCGATTCAAGAGAGTTGAATCCGAGGCTTTTATAGGAGAGATCCTCTTTCAAAAGCTTCTACACACATCAAGCAATCATCCCATCGATAGCTTGAGAAGACCACCTCCCATATCACGACGCAATCCCCACCATACCATCTTGTCCTGAGTTCATCCGCCCCCCCCTATCATCACTCGCATCCATCCATCCGCCACGAAGAAAGAGATTGCCTTCGTCATAGAGTAAAGATCCTCACCAAGGACGTATCAATAAGTTCGTCAAACTTGTACAAAGCTCGTTGAGACACTTATAAGCACTCATGTTGCATGAAACTTGGTTTAGAGTCCTAGAAACGCGTTGTTAGATGTTTCATAAGTTCGTCAAACTAGTACAAAGCTCATTGAGACACTTATAAGCAATCATGTTGTATGAAACTTGGTTTAGAGTCCTAGAAACGCGTTGTTAGATGTTTCATAAGTTCGTAAAACTTGTACAAAGCTCATTGAGACACTTATAGTCACTCATGTTGAATTAAACTTGGTTTAGAGGCCAAGAAACGCGTTCTTAGATGTTTCATAAGTTCGTCAAACTAGTACAAATCTCATTGACACACTTATAAGCACTCATGTTGTATTAAACTTGGTTTAGAGTCCTAGAAACCGTGTTGTTAGTTGTTTCATAAGTTCGTCAAACTAGTACAAAGCTCATTGAGACACTTATAAGCACTCATGTTGCATGAAACTTGGTTTAGAGTCCTAGAAACGCGTTGTTAGATGTTTCATAAGTTCGTCAAACTTGTACAAAGCTCATTGAGACACTAATAAGCACTCATGTTGCATGAAACTTGGTTTAGAGTCCTAGAAACGCGTTGTTAGATGTTTCATAAGTTCGTCAAACTAGTACAAAGCTCATTGAGACACTTATAAGCAATCATGTTGTATGAAACTTGGTTTAAAGTCCTAGAAACGCCTTGTTAAAAGTTTCATAAGTTCGTCAAAATAGTACAAAGCTAATTGAGACACTTATAAGCATTCATGTTGCATGAAACTTAGTTTAGAATCCTAGAAACGCGTTGGTAGACGTTTCATAAATTCGTAAGACTAGTAAAAAGCTCATTGAGACACTTATAAGCACTCATGTTGCATAAAACTTGGTTTAGAGTACTAGAAACGCGTTGTTAGATGTTTCATAAGTTCGTCAAACTAGTACAAATCTCATTGAGACACTTATAAGCACTCATGTTGAATGAAACTTGGTTTAGAGTCCTAGACACGCGTTGTTAAATGTTTCATAAGTTTGTCAAACTTGTACAAAGCTCATTGAGACACTTATAAGCACTCATGTTGCATGAAATTTCGTTTAGAGTCCTAGAAACGCGTTGTTAGATGTTTCATAAGTTCGTCAAACTAGTAAAAAGCTCAATGAGACACTTATAAGCACTCATGTTGCATGAAACTTGGTTTAGAGTCCTAAAAACGCGTTGTTAGATGTTTCATAAGTTCGTCAATCTTGTACAAAGCTCATTGAGACGCTTATAAGCACTCATGTTGCATGAAACTTGGTTTAGAGTCCTAGAAACCGCATTGTTAGATGTTTCATAAGATCGTCAAACTTGTACAAAGCTCATTGAGACACTTATAAGCACTCATGTTGCATGAAACTTGGTTTAGAGTCATAGAAACGCGTTGTTAGAACAAGAGAAGTCTCCAACGGCTAGAATTCAAATTTGAATTCTCTAACGGCTCTTTAGTCTTGCGATGTAGTCGACTACATGACTCAACTACATTAGTCGACTACACGCCTCAACTATATTTTCCCTCTCTTGATTCCATTGGTCCATAGCTCTAACGGCTCTTTAGTCTTGCGATGTAGTCGACTACATGACTCAACTACATTAGTCGACTACACGCCTCAACTATATTTTCCCTCTCTTGATTCCATTGGTCCATAGCTCTAACGGCTCTTTAGTCTTGCGATGTAGTCGACTACATGACTCAACTACATTAGCCGACTACACGCCTCAACTATACTTTTCCCTTCTTTGATGTATCTTGATCTAATGCCTTTGTAGGTTATCATTAGTCTTAATACTCCCCCTCAAGCTTAGCCCAATGAAATGGCTAAGATTGGACATTGCTAAACAAACCTCATTAAAACCCTTAGTAAGCAAAACCACTTGGGATAAAAGCATTACTAAGGGGAAAAAGAGTGTAAGTCTTTGCAATAGGGGTCTTCTTAATCTTGGCCTTTATCTTCTTGACTTGGCCGAAACTCCCCCTTAAGATAGAACCGGTTTGATCTTCTTGACTTTGCCGTGTTCTTCGGTGAGGGTTCTTTGGATACTTGATTTGGTCTTCACGGTTTGTTCTTCACAAACTTTGGTGTGAGACTTTGATTTGATTCCTATCCACGGCTTTGTTCTTCACAAGCTTGGGTGTGGATGGACTTGAACGAAGCTTTTGACTGCTTCCTTTCTTCTCTTTACTTCTCCTTGGTGGCTTTCTTCTTGTCAATCAAGTCACCGAGAATGATCACTTGTCTTTTACCTCCTTTATCCTTCAAAACAAAAGATTCAAGAGAGATATAGAGCTTAGTGAAAGGGTTTACTTGATATGTTTAGATAGACAAGCACACAAGAGTCTCAAGTCTAGATGCAACTAATAAATCAATGAGTAATTTTGTTATTTAAACCTAAGTTCTTTAACAAATTTCAAATGATTTTAATTAGGCCTAATGGACTAAACAACTTTTACCAAGGACGATGATTAGTTTTTAACAAGAACTAAGCAAGAATATATGATGCGGCTCTAGTTCTTATGAGAATACTAATCATAATAAAGAGAGTAAGGTTAAGGGACAGCCTTTTGTTCGTAGTGGTATGATAGATTGATGATCTCTTGTAGTTGCACTTTGATTGAGCTCTTTGACTTCTTCATGAGGTCTTGTGGCTTCGTCCTTTGTGCAATTGGAACAAGGTTGATGAAGTGCTTCGGCTTAGCTCATTGTGGATACTTTGGCCGAGACTTTATTGGAGATTGGTTTGGTCTTTGCTTCTTTGAAAAGAGCTTGACCAAATGAATGTGATGGTGACTTAACTCGGCTTTACTCCTTGATAGATGTTTGGCCGAGTATAGATGGTGGATGGAGTGGTTCGTTCTTGTCATTGCTAGAGACATAGCCGAGCCACACAATAATGATGATGATGATGGTCTTGCTTCTTGTAGAGGCTTGACCGAATGATTGATGAGAGCTCTTTACATCTTGGGACACTTTAGCTTTCTCCAAGTGTATTTAGCCAAAAGATGGTTCTTCTTTGCTCCAAAGTGACTTTGGCCTTGTATCTTGTTGGTACTTAAGTCGGGATGGATTTGTTGATTGTGGAGGCTTCGTCCTTCTTGGTACTTTAGCCGAGAGTGAGAGCTTTGTATTGACTTCGTCCTTCTTGGTACTTTAGTCAATACTTAGCCGGATTGGTGGTAGTGGCGGCTTAGTCCTTCTTGATACTTTGGTCGGGTTTGTTGGTGGTTGAATGGAGGTCTTTGACTTGCTAGATCTTGACCAAAGGATTATGATAAGATGGATCGGCCTTTTTCCTTTTGCTAGGAGGCTTTAGACCGAGACTTAGTGAAGATTGGTAGAATGATGGCTTTTGTTCTTCGTAGAACCTTTAGCCGAATGGTAGACTCTCCACTTTGATGGCTTTGCTCTTGATGGATGCTTTAGCCGAATGGTAGATTCTCCGAATGGTAGACTCTTCATTTTGATCATGAAGTTAAGATGTGTGTCTAGTCACTTTTCTTCTCCCCCTCATGATGAAGATGAAGTAGTCTTAGAATTGTTTCCTCCTTCTCGGCTTTGTTCTTTACAAGCTTGAATGAGAAGGGGTTCTCATCTCTCTTTGGGCAACTTTTGTGACCTCTTTCATGCTTCTCTTTACTTCTCTTCTCTTTAACTCTTCTTAGTCACCTCTTCATGCTTAGGGGTTTTCATTAATAATCTCTTTTGGTCTTTTAGTAATGGTGATCCTACACCATAACAAAGACAAAATTTGATTTTAAGCATCATGATAACCGGCATGTAATTAGCAACATTTTCAAATTTTCAAATTACTTAACAACAATCACAAGCACAAGGTAAGAATGCAAAGGAGGGTTTAAGACTTAGTTCAATATATTCCCTAAGTCATGTACCTAAACCCGAGTATAAAAAGCATCTTATCACAAGTCAAGTTCAAGTCTAGTTTTCATAATTTGCAAATTCTATATCCATTCTTAGCTAAGCAATCAAGCAAATGATTCAATGAAGCACTAATGATCACTTAAGCCAATATCTAACTATATAAGTATAGAGAGTAAAGAGTTTAGAAATGGCCTTTTATAGTTCCTTGAGTAGATGGTCATTGAGAAATTCTCTTGTTTGCTTCTTTACCTACACATAGATTCAAGTTAGCAACAAGGGACCATGGTCTTTAGTGCACAATGGCGGACCATGATCTTAAAACACACCAACAAGATTCATTGTAACTTGATAGCTTTCATAGCTTAGTTACTCATCTTGTATCATAAACTTAAGTGCACATAGGCGGTTTATGACAACAAACATAGATCATCATTCCATCTTCACCTTATATAGATGTTAATGTAGTGAATCATTTCCCCATAAGTCTAAAGATGGATTCATCATGACCCTTTAAAGTATCACCTTTTAAGTGGTCATGGATCTCTTTATAGACTCATGTTAGCCGAGGTTATGAAGGATTCATCAAGCTCTCGGTGTTTTATTAACACTTATGGAGGCTTGGTTCTCTTCCCTCTAAGAGAGTTTTGGATACCATAAGACCTTAAGAGCTTTATCACAAGCGGGTCTTGGTACCTTACCCTTTTGATTAAACCGAAGATCTTTTGGATTAACCAAGGTTTGAAATTCACTTAGTCTTTCACCAAGATTCAAACCACTTCACCAAACAAGGACTAGTGATTTGGTCTTAGACAAAGACATAAATGAACCTTGTATCCTAGATCTTTCAAAGACTATGTAGTTGAGTCATGTAGTCGACTATGTCACATGACTACATGACAACCGAGTCTTGGAGATTTAAATTCGGACCAAGAACATGCTTTTAAACCGAAACTTTCATGGTATTGGATTCATCATGGTTCTTTTAGAAGCCATGGTTCTCATCCATTAGTCTTGGGTTAGACAATGACCTTAAAGAACAATACAACCAAAACTATCATGTAGCTAGACCTTGTTGATTTATGCTAACAATGATTGTGTTTTGATTGTCTTGTACTTACCAAGGAAATTGGATTCAACATGTCCTTTACTCACTAAGAGTTAAGCGGATCATGGTTCACTTTCCAAAGGTCTTGTTTGAAGCATAAAAGGAAAGAGTTTTGGATTCATCAAGTGGCTTTGGACTCCTAAGAGTGAGCACACAAGGTTCACAAACCCTTTTGACTCGCAAGTTTCAAGTTTTGTTCTTGAATACTTGTTCATAGTCTAAAAATGCCTAAGCAAAGTCCGATTTGGATTCAACATGGTTCCCTTTGGACTCATAAGAGTGGGGAATCCATGGTTCTCATCCTCTTTGCTTCCGGCTTCTAAAAATGCCTAAGCTTAGATGGTCTTGGATTCAACATGGTTCCCTTTGGACTCATAAGAGTGGGGAATCCATGGTTCTCATCCTCTATGCTTTCGGCTTCTAAATAAAAGCTATAGAGTGTTGGATTCAACAAGTTATTTGTTCTCAAAGGAGACAATAACAAGGTTCTCTAACTCTTTTAGCTCCCAAGTTTCAAGCTTTTGATGCTTTGAATACTTGTTCATTGCTTATATGCCTAGGCTATATGGATTTGGATTCATCAAGGTCCCTTTTGAACTCATAAGAGTGAGGGAACAATGGTTCTCATCCACTAACTTTCGGCCTAACAAGGATCTTTAAGAACAACTCAACCAAAAACATCATGTAGCTAAATCCATTGATTTATGCTCACTATGATTCGGTTTTGATTGAATTGTTCTTGAAAGGAGCTTGGATTCAACATGTCTCTTTACTCATTAAGAGACAAAGAGATCATGGTTCACTTCCTAAGAGGAGAATTGATTCACCAAGATCTTAGTGCTTTAAACAAGCGGATCTTGGTCATTCCTCTTCTCCCCTAGATCCTTGTGTTTATAAGCAAATTAAAGAGAGGAGAATGGCGGAAGCGACTTACCTATGGGTCTCAAGAGCTTCGCTCTGATACCATGTTGGATTTTGGAGAGATTGGAGTATAGATTCGAGTTGGTTAAGCTCGAATCTTGAGAGAATAGAAGCAAAGCTAGTGAGGCTTTGTTCTTGAGTGTATGGAGAGAGTATTTGAGAATAGAAATAGAGAGAGTATGTGAGAGAAAGTGTATTTTAGTATATTGAAAGAGTAACCAACTCCTTGAAGGTTTTACAAGAGTTTATCACACTTATATAAAGAAAAGATACAACAAGAGAAGTCTCCAACGGCTAGAATTCAAATTTGAATTCTCTAACGGCTCTTTAGTCTTGCGATGTAGTCGACTACATGACTCAACTACATTAGTCGACTACACGCCTCAACTATATTTTCCCTCTCTTGATTCCATTGGTCCATAGCTCTAACGGCTCTTTAGTCTTGCGATGTAGTCGACTACATGACTCAACTACATTAGTCGACTACACGCCTCAACTATATTTTCCCTCTCTTGATTCCATTGGTCCATAGCTCTAACGGCTCTTTAGTCTTGCGATGTAGTCGACTACATGACTCAACTACATTAGCCGACTACACGCCTCAACTATACTTTTCCCTTCTTTGATGTATCTTGATTCAGCAGCTACCGCAGCCCCTGCTTCTTCAGGTGGAACTCCAGGTTGAGGAGTTACTCGGAATGCTGCTAAAATATCAGTATCCTTGGTTTCATATTCAGGAGTATAATAAGTCAATTTATACTCTTTAACACCAGCTTTGAATCCAACACTTGCTTTAGTCTCTGTTTGTGGTGACATAAGTCCCTCCCTACAAGTCATGAATTTAGAATTCTTGCAATAAAACAAAACAACAAGGTCTACTCGACATAAATTAGGAATAGATTTCATTAACCTTTTTCACAGGAATCTTTCACAAAATTATCAACTAATCAGAATGATTCTTTATTAGACCATGATATTTTGATTCGCCAAATACATCATTATTGTATCTTCTTTCATATGTATAGCGCAACCTAATACTTGTTTTTCAAATTTTAAATCTTTGACTTTTTATAAATCAAAAGATTTTTTATTAAAATAATAAAAAAAATATATCAAAAGATTTTTAAATCTTTGATTTTCATGGTCTAATACTTGTTTTTCAAATTTTAAATCTTTGATTTTTTATAAATCAAAAGATTTTTTAATAATAATAATAATAATATATGGACCAATGGAATCAAGAGAGGGAAAATATAGTTGAGGCGTGTAGTCGACTAATGTAGTTGAGTCATGTAGTCGACTACATCGCAAGACTAAAGAGCCGTTAGAGCTATGGACCAATGGAATCAAGAGAGGGAAAATATAGTTGAGGCGTGTAGTCGACTAATGTAGTTGAGTCATGTAGTCGACTACATCGCAAGACTAAAGAGCCGTTAGAGAATTCAAATTTGAATTCTAGCCGTTGGAGACTTCTCTTGTTGTATCTTTTCTTTATATAAGTGTGATAAACTCTTGTAAAACCTTCAAGGAGTTGGTTACTCTTTCAATATACTAAAATACACTTTCTCTCACATACTCTCTCTATTTCTATTCTCAAATACTCTCTCCATACACTCAAGAACAAAGCCTCACTAGCTTTGCTTCTATTCTCTCAAGATTCGAGCTTAACCAACTCGAATCTATACTCCAATCTCTCCAAAATCCAACAGTTAGATGTTTCATAAGTTCGTCAAACTTGTACAAAGCTCATTGAGACACTTATAAGCACTCATGTTGCATGAAACTTGGTTTAGAGTCCTAGAAACGCGTTGTTAGATGTTTCATAAGTTCGTCAAACTAGTACAAAGCTCATTGAGACACTTATAAGCAATCATGTTGTATGAAACTTGGTTTAGAGTCCTATAAACGCGTTGTTAGATGTTTCATAAGTTCGTAAAACTTGTACAAAGCTCATTGAGAAACTTATAAGCACTCATGTTGAATTAAACTTGGTTTAGAGTCCTAGAAACGCGTTGTTTGATGTTTCATAAGTTCGTCAAACTAGTACAAAGTTAATTGAGACACTTATAAGCATTCATGTTGCATGAAACTTGGTTTAGAATCCTAGAAACGCGTTGGTAGACGTTTCATAAATTCGTCAAACTTGTACAAAGCTCATTGAGACACTTATAAGCACTCATGTTGCATGAAACTTGGTTTAGAGTCCTAGAAACGCGTTGTTAGACGTTTCATTAGTTCGTCAAACTAGTACAAAGGTCATTGAGACACTTATAAGCACTCATGTTGCATGAAACTTGGTTTAGAGTCCTAGAAACGCGTTGTTAGATGTTTCATAAGTTCGTCAAACTTGTACAAAGCTCGTTGAGACACTTATAAGCAATCATGTTGCATGAAACTTGGTTTAGAGTCCTATAAACGCGTTGTTATATGTTTCATAAGTTCGTCAAACTAGTACAAAGCTCATTGAGACACTTATAAGCAATCATGTTGTATGAAACTTGGTTTAGAGTCCTAGAAACGCGTTGTTAGATGTTTCATAAGTTCGTAAAACTTGTACAAAGCTCATTGAGACACTTATAATCACTCATGTTGCATGAAACTTGGTTTAGAATCCTAGAAACGCGTTCTTAGATGTTTCATAAGTTCGTCAAACTAGTACAAATCTCATTGAGACACTTATAAGCACTCATGTTGTATGAAACTTGGTTTAGAGTCCTAGAAACGCGTTGTTAGACGTTTCATTAGTTCGTCAAACTAGTACAAAGGTCATTGAGACACTTATAAGCACTCATGTTGCATGAAACTTGGTTTAGAGTCCTAGAAACGCGTTGTTAGATGTTTCATAAGTTCGTCAAACTTGTACAAAGCTCGTTGAGACACTTATAAGCACTCATGTTGCATGAAACTTGGTTTAGAGTCCTAGAAACGCGTTGTTAGATGTTTCATAAGTTCGTCAAACTAGTACAAAGCTCATTGAGACACTTATAAGCAATCATGTTGTATGAAACTTGGTTTAGAGTCCTAGAAACGCGTTGTTAGATGTTTCATAAGTTCGTAAAACTTGTACAAAGCTCATTGAGACACTTATAATCACTCATGTTGAATTAAACTTGGTTTAGAGGCCAAGAAACGCGTTCTTAGATGTTTCATAAGTTCGTCAAACTAGTACAAATCTCATTGAGACACTTATAAGCACTCATGTTGTATGAAACTTGGTTTAGAGTCCTAGAAACCGTGTTGTTAGTTGTTTCATAAGTTCGTCAAACTAGTACAAAGCTCATTGAGACACTTATAAGCACTCATGTTGCATGAAACTTGGTTTAGAGTCCTAGAAACGCGTTGTTAGATGTTTCATAAGTTCGTCAAACTTGTACAAAGCTCATTGAGACACTAATAAGCACTCATGTTGTATGAAACTTGGTTTAGAGTCCTAGAAACGCGTTGTTAGATGTTTCATAAGTTCGTCAAACTAGTACAAAGCTCATTGAGACACTTATAAGCAATCATGTTGTATGAAACTTGGTTTAAAGTCCTAGAAACGCCTTGTTAAAAGTTTCATAAGTTCGTCAAAATAGTACAAAGCTAATTGAGACACTTATAAGCATTCATGTTGCATGAAACTTAGTTTAGAATCCTAGAAACGCGTTGGTAGACGTTTCATAAATTCGTAAAACTAGTAAAAAGCTCATTGAGACACTTATAAGCACTCATGTTGCATAAAACTTGGTTTAGAGTACTAGAAACGCGTTGTTAGATGTTTCATAAGTTCGTCAAACTAGTACAAATCTCATTGAGACACTTATAAGCACTCATGTTGAATGAAACTTGGTTTAGAGTCCTAGACACGCGTTGTTAAATGTTTCATAAGTTTGTCAAACTTGTACAAAGCTCATTGAGACACTTATAAGCACTCATGTTGCATGAAATTTCGTTTAGAGTCCTAGAAACGCGTTGTTAGATGTTTCATAAGTTCGTCAAACTAGTAAAAAGATCATTGAGACGCTTATAAGCACTCATGTTGCATGAAACTTGGTTTAGAGTCCTAGAAACCGCAATGTTAGATGTTTCATAAGGTCGTCAAACTTGTACAAAGCTCATTGAGACACTTATAAGCACTCATGTTGCATGAAACTTGGTTTAGAGTCCTAGAAACGCGTTGTTAGATGTTTCATAAGTTCGTCAAACTTGTACAAAGCTCATTGAGACACTTATAAGCACTCATGTTGCATGAAACTTGGTTTAGAGTCCTAGAAACGCGTTGTTAGATGTTTCATAAGTTCGTCAAACTAGTACAAAGCTCATTGAGACACTTATAAGCAATCATGTTGTATGAAACTTGGTTTAGAGTCCTATAAACGCGTTGTTAGATGTTTCATAAGTTCGTAAAACTTGTACAAAGCTCATTGAGAAACTTATAAGCACTCATGTTGAATTAAACTTGGTTTAGAGTCCTAGAAACGCGTTGTTTGATGTTTCATAAGTTCGTCAAACTAGTACAAAGTTAATTTGAGACACTTATAAGCATTCATGTTGCATGAAACTTGGTTTAGAATCCTAGAAACGCGTTGGTAGACGTTTTATAAATTCGTCAAACTTGTACAAAGCTCATTGAGACACTTATAAGCACTCATGTTGCATGAAACTTGGTTTAGAGTCCTAGAAACGCGTTGTTAGACGTTTCATTAGTTCGTCAAACTAGTACAAAGGTCATTGAGACACTTATAAGCACTCATGTTGCATGAAACTTGGTTTAGAGTCCTAGAAACGCGTTGTTAGATGTTTCATAAATTCGTCAAACTTGTACAAAGCTCGTTGAGACACTTATAAGCACTCATGTTGCATGAAACTTGGTTTAGAGTCCTAGAAACGCGTTGTTAGATGTTTCATAAGTTCGTCAAACTAGTACAAAGCTCATTGAGACACTTATAAGCAATCATGTTGTATGAAACTTGGTTTAGAGTCCTAGAAACGCGTTGTTTGATGTTTCATAAGTTCGTAAAACTTGTACAAAGCTCATTGAGACACTTATAATCACTCATGTTGAATTAAACTTGGTTTAGAGGCCAAGAAACGCGTTCTTAGATGTTTCATAAGTTCGTCAAACTAGTACAAATCTCATTGAGACACTTATAAGCACTCATGTTGTATTAAACTTGGTTTAGAGTCCTAGAAACCGTGTTGTTAGATGTTTCATAAGTTCGTCAAACTAGTACAAAGCTCATTGAGACACTTATAAGCACTCATGTTGCATGAAACTTGGTTTAGAGTCCTAGAAACGCGTTGTTAGATGTTTCATAAGTTCCTCAAACTTGTACAAAGCTCATTGAGACACTAATAAGCACTCATGTTGCATGAAACTTGGTTTAGAGTCCTAGAAACGCGTTGTTAGATGTTTCATAAGTTCGTCAAACTAGTACAAAGCTCATTGAGACACTTATAAACAATCATGTTGTATGAAACTTGGTTTAGAGTCCTAGAAACGCCTTGTTAAAAGTTTCATAAGTTCGTCAAAATAGTACAAAGCTAATTGAGACACTTATAAGCATTCATGTTGCATGAAACTTAGTTTAGAATCCTAGAAACGCGTTGGTAGACGTTTCATAAATTCGTAAAACTAGTAAAAAGCTCATTGAGACACATATAAGCACTCATGTTGCATAAAACTTGGTTTAGAGTACTAGAAACGCGTTGTTAGATGTTTCATAAGTTCGTCAAACTAGTACAAATCTCATTGAGACACTTATAAGCACTCATGTTGTATGAAACTTGGTTTAGAGTCCTAGACACGCGTTGTTAAATGTTTCATAAGTTTGTCAAACTTGTACAAAGCTCATTGAGACACTTATAAGCACTCATGTTGTATGAAACTTCGTTTAGAGTCCTAGAAACGCGTTGTTAGATGTTTCATAAGTTCGTCAAACTAGTAAAAAGCTGAATGAGACACTTATAAGCACTCATGTTGCATGAAACTTGGTTTAGAGTCCTAAAAACGCGTTGTTAGATGTTTCATAAGTTCGTCAATCTTGTACAAAGCTCATTGAGACGCTTATAAGCACTCATGTTGCATGAAACTTGGTTTAGAGTCCTAGAAACCGCATTGTTAGATGTTTCATAAGGTCGTCAAACTTGTACAAAGCTCATTGAGACACTTATAAGCACTCATGTTGCATGAAACTTGGTTTAGAGTCCTAGAAACGCGTTGTTAGATGTTTCATAAGTTCGTCAAACTTGTACAAAGCTCATTGAGACACTTATAAGCACTCATGTTGCATGAAACTTGGTTTAGAGTCCTAGAAACGCGTTGTTAGATGTTTCATAAGTTCGTCAAACTAGTACAAAGCTCATTGAGACACTTATAAGCAATCATGTTGTATGAAACTTGGTTTAGAGTCCTATAAACGCGTTGTTAGATGTTTCATAAGTTCGTAAAACTTGTACAAAGCTCATTGAGAAACTTATAAGCACTCATGTTGAATTAAACTTGGTTTAGAGTCCTAGAAACGCGTTGTTTGATGTTTCATATGTTCGTCAAACTAGTACAAAGTTAATTGAGACACTTATAAGCATTCATGTTGCATGAAACTTGGTTTAGAATCCTAGAAACGCGTTGGTAGACGTTTCATAAATTCGTCAAACTTGTACAAAGCTCATTGAGACACTTATAAGCACTCATGTTGCATGAAACTTGGTTTAAAGTCCTAGAAACGCGTTGTTAGACGTTTCATTAGTTCGTCAAACTAGTACAAAGGTCATTGAGACACTTATAAGCACTCATGTTGCATGAAACTTGGTTTAGAGTCCTAGAAACGCGTTGTTAGATATTTCATAAATTCGTCAAACTTGTACAAAGCTCGTTGAGACACTTATAAGCACTCATGTTGCATGAAACTTGGTTTAGAGTCCTAGAAACGCGTTGTTAGATGTTTCATAAGTTCGTCAAACTAGTACAAAGCTCATTGAGACACTTATAAGCAATCATGTTGTATGAAACTTGGTTTAGAGTCCTAGAAACGCGTTGTTTGATGTTTCATAAGTTCGTAAAACTTGTACAAAGCTCATTGAGACACTTATAATCACTCATGTTGAATTAAACTTGGTTTAGAGGCCAAGAAACGCGTTGTTAGATGTTTCATAAGTTCGTCAAACTAGTACAAATCTCATTGAGACACTTATAAGCACTCATGTTGTATTAAACTTGGTTTAGAGGCCTAGAAACCGTGTTGTTAGATGTTTCATAAGTTCGTCAAACTAGTACAAAGCTCATTGAGACACTTATAAGCACTCATGTTGCATGAAACTTGGTTTAGAGTCCTAGAAACGCGTTGTTAGATGTTTCATAAGTTCGTCAAACTTGTACAAAGCTCATTGAGACACTTATAAGCACTCATGTTGCATGAAACTTGGTTTAGAGTCCTAGAAACGCGTTGTTAGATGTTTCATAAGTTCGTCAAACTAGCACAAAGCTCATTGAGACACTTATAAGCAATCATGTTGTATGAAACTTGGTTTAGAGTCCTATAAACGCGTTGTTAGATGTTTCATAAGTTCGTAAAACTTGTACAAAGCTCATTGAGAAACTTATAAGCACTCATGTTGAATTAAACTTGGTTTAGAGTCCTAGAAACGCGTTGTTTGATGTTTCATAAGTTCGTCAAACTAGTACAAAGTTAATTGAGACACTTATAAGCATTCATGTTGCATGAAACTTGGTTTAGAATCCTAGAAACGCGTTGGTAGACGTTTCATAAATTCGTCAAACTTGTACAAAGCTCATTGAGACACTTATAAGCACTCATGTTGCATGAAACTTGGTTTAGAGTCCTAGAAACGCGTTGTTAGACGTTTCATTAGTTCGTCAAACTAGTACAAAGGTCATTGAGACACTTATAAGCACTCATGTTGCATGAAACTTGGTTTAGAGTCCTAGAAACTCGTTGTTAGATGTTTCATAAGTTCGTCAAACTTGTACAAAGCTCGTTGAGACACTTATAAGCACTCATGTTGCATGAAACTTGGTTTAGAGTCCTAGAAACGCGTTGTTAGATGTTTCATAAGTTCGTCAAACTAGTACAAAGCTCATTGAGACACTTATAAGCAATCATGTTGTATGAAACTTGGTTTAGAGTCCTAGAAACGCGTTGTTAGATGTTTCATAAGTTCGTAAAACTTGTACAAAGCTCATTGAGACACTTATAAGCACTCATGTTGAATTAAACTAGGTTTAGAGTCCTAGAAACGCGTTGTTAGATGTTTCATAAGTTCGTCAAACTAGTACAAATCTCATTGAGACACTTATAAGCACTCATGTTGCATGAAACTTGGTTTAGAATCTTAGAAACCGCGTTGTTAGATGTTTCATAAATTCTTCAAACTAGTACAAAGCTCATTGAGACACTTATAAGCACTCATGTTGCATGAAACTTGGTTTAGAGTCCTAGAAACGCGTTGTTAGATGTTTCATAAGTTCGTAAAACTTGTACAAAGCTCATTGAGACACTTATAAGTACTCATGTTGCATGAAACTTGGTTTAGAGTCCTAGAAACCGCGTTGTTAGATGTTTCATAAGTTCGTCAAACTAGTACAAAGCTCATTGACTTATAAGTACTCATGTTGCATGAAACTTGGTTTAGAGTCCTAGAAACGCGTTGTTAGATGTTTCATAAGTTTGTCAAACTAGAACAAAGCTCATTGAGACACTTATAAGCACTCATGTTGCATGAAACTTCGTTAGAGTATTAGAAACCGCGTTCTTAGATGTTTCATAAGTTTGTCAAACTAGTACAAAGCTCATTGAGACACATATAAGCACTCATGTTGCATGAAACTTGGTTTAGAGTCCTAGAAACGCGTTGTTAGATGTTTCATAAGTTCGTCAAACTAGTACAAAGCTCATTTAGACACTTATAAGCACTCATGTTGCATGAAACTTGGTTTAGAGTCCTAGAAACGCGTAGCTGGACGTTTCATAAGTTCGTAAAACTAGTACAAAGCTCATTGAGACACTTATAAGCACTCATGTTGAATGAAACTTGGTTTAGAGTCCTAGAAATGCGTTGTTAGATGTTTCATAAGTTCGTAAAACTTGTACAAAGCTCATTGAGACACTTATAAGCACGATCATGTTGTATGAAACTTGGTTTAGAGTCCTAGAAACGCCTTGTTAATAGTTTCATAAGTTCGTCAAAATAGTACAAAGCTAATTGAGACACTTATAAGCATTCATGTTGCATGAAACTTGGTTTAGAATCCAGAAACGCGTTGGTAGACATTTCATATATTCGTAAAACTAGTTAAAAGCTCATTGAGACACTTATAAGCACTCATGTTGAATTAAACGCGTTGTTAGATGTTTTATAAGTTTGTCAAACTAGTACAAATCTCATTGAGACACTTATAAGCACTCATGTTGCATGAAGCTTGGTTTAGAGTCTTAGAAATCGCGTTGTTAGATGTTTCATAAATTCTTCAAACTAGTACAAAGCTCATTGAGACACTTATAATCAATCATGTTGCATGAAACTTGGTTTAGAGTCCTAGAAACGCGTTGTTAGATGTTTCATAAGTTCGTAAAACTTGTACAAAGCTCATTGAGACACTTATAAGTACTCATGTTGCATGAAACTTGGTTTAGAGTCCTAGAAACCGCGTTTTTAGATGTTTCATAAGTTCGTCAAACTAGTACAAAGCTCATTGACTTATAAGTACTCATGTTGCATGAAACTTGGTTTAGAGTCCTAGAAACACGTTGTTAGATGTTTCATAAGTTTGTCAAACTAGTACAAAGCTCATTGGGACACTTAATAAGCACTCATGTTGCATGAAACTTGGTTTAGAGTCCTAGAAACCCCTTGTTAGATGTTTCATAAGTTCGTCAAACTAGTACAAAGCTCATTGAGACACATATAAGCACTCATGTTGCATTAAACTTGGTTTAGAGTCCTAGAATCGCGTTGTTAGATGTTTCATAAATTCGTAAAACTAGTACAAAGCTCATTGAGACACTTATAAGCACTCATGTTGAATGAAACTTTGTTTAGAGTCCTAGAAACGCGTTGTTAAATGTTTCATAAGTTTGTCAAACTTGTACAAAGCTCATTGAGACACTTATAAGCATTCATGTTGCATGAAACTTCGTTTAGAGTCCTAGAAACGCGTTGTTAGATGTTTCATAAGTTCGTCAAACTAGTAAAAAGCTCATTGAGACACTTATAAGCACGCATGTTGCATGAAACTTGGTTTAGAGTCCTAAAAACGAGTTGTTAGATGTTTCATAAGTTCATCAATCTCTTACAAGGATCATTGAGACGCTTATAAGCACTCAGGTTGCATGAAACTTGGTTTAGAGTCCTAGAAACGCGTTGTTAGATGTTTCATAAGTTCGTCAAACTAGTACAAAGCTCATTTAGACACTTATAAACACTCATGTTGCATGAAACTTGGTTTACAGTCTTAGAAACCTCGTTGTTAGATGTTTCATAAGTTCTTCAAACTAGTACAAAGCTCATTGAGACACTTATAATCACTCATGTTGCATGAAACTTGGTTTAGAGTCCTATAAACGCGTTGTTAGATGTTTCATAAGTTCGTCAAACTAGTACAAAGCTCATTGAGACACTTATAAGCACTCATGTTGCATGAAACTTGGTTTAGAGTCCTAGAAACGCGTTGTTAGATGTTTCATAAGTTCGTAAAACAAGTACAAAGCTCATTGAGACACTTATAAGAACTCATGTTGAATGAAACTTGGTTTAGAGTCCAAGAAACGCGTAGTTGGACGTTTCATAAGTTCGTAAAACTAGTACAAAGCTCATTGAGACACTTATAAGCACTCATGTTGAATGAAACTTGGTTTCGAGTCCTAGAAATGCGTTGTTAGATGTTTCATAAGTTCGTAAAACTTGTACAAAGCTCATTGAGACACTTATAAGCACGATCATGTTGTATGAAACTTGGTTTAGAGTCCTAGAAACGCCTTGTTAAAGGTTTCATAAGTTCGTCAAAATAGTACAAAGCTAATTGAGACACTTATAAGCATTCATGTTGCATGAAACTTGGTTTAGAATCCAGAAACGCGTTGGTAGACGTTTCATATATTCGTAAAACTAGTAAAAAGCTCATTGAGACACTTATAAGCACTCATGTTGCATGAAACTTGGTTTAGAGTCCTAGAAACGCGTTGTTAGACGTTTCATTAGTTCGTCAAACTAGTACAAAGGTCATTGAGACACTTATAAGCACTCATGTTGCATGAAACTTGGTTTAGAGTCCTACAAACGCGTTGTTAGATGTTTCATAAATTCGTCAAACTTGTACAAAGCTCGTTGAGACACTTATAAGCACTCATGTTGCATGAAACTTGGTTTAGAGTCCTAGAAACGCGTTGTTAGATGTTTCATAAGTTCGTAAAACTTGTACAAAGCTCATTGAGACACTTATAAGTACTCATGTTGCATGAAACTTGGTTTAGAGTCCTAGAAACCGCGTTGTTAGATGTTTCATAAGCTCGTCAAACTAGTACAAAGCTCATTGACTTATAAGTACTCATGTTGCATGAAACTTGGTTTAGAGTCCTAGAAACACGTTGTTAGATGTTTCATAAGTTTTTCAAACTAGTACAAAGCTCATTGAGACACTTAATAAGCACTCATGTTGCATGAAACTTGGTTTAGAGTCCTAGAAACCCCTTGTTAGATGTTTCATAAGTTCGTCAAACTAGTACAAAGCTCATTGAGACACATATAAGCACTCATGTTGCATTAAACTTGGTTTAGAGTCCTAGAATCGCATTGTTAGATGTTTCATAAGTTCGTCAAACTAGTACAAAGCTCATTGAGACACTTATAAGCACTCATGTTGAATGAAACTTTGTTTAGAGTCCTAGAAACGCGTTGTTAAATGTTTCATAAGTTTTTCAAACTTGTACAAAGCTCATTGAGACACTTATAAGCATTCATGTTGCATGAAACTTCGTTTAGAGTCCTAGAAACGCGTTGTTAGATGTTTCATAAGTTCGTCAAATTAGTAAAAAGCTCATTGAGACACTTATAAGCACTCATGTTGCATGAAACTTGGTTTAGAGTCCTAAAAACGCGTTGTTAGATGTTTCATAAGTTCGTCAATCTCTTACAAGGATCATTGAGACTCTTATAAGCACTCATGTTGCATGAAACTTGGTTTAGAGTCCTAGAAACGCGTTGTTAGATGTTTCATAAGTTTGTCAAACTAGTACAAAGCACATTGAGACACTTATAAGCACTCATGTTGCATGAAACTTCGTTAGAGTATTAGAAACCGCGTTCTTAGATGTTTCATAAGTTCGTCAAACTAGTACAAAGCTCATTGAGACACATATAAGCACTCATGTTGCATGAAACTTGGTTTAGAGTCCTAGAAACGCGTTGTTAGATGTTTCATAAGTTCGTCAAACTAGTACAAAGCTCATTTAGACACTTATAAGCACTCATGTTGCATGAAACTTGGTTTAGAGTCCTAGAAACGCGTAGTTGGACGTTTCATAAGTTCGTAAAACTAGTACAAAGCTCATTGAGACACTTATAAGCACTCATGTTGAATGAAACTTGGTTTAGAGTCCTAGAAATGCGTTGTTAGATGTTTCATAAGTTCGTAAAACTTGTACAAAGCTCATTGAAACACTTATAAGCACGATCATGTTGTATGAAACTTGGTTTAGAGTCCTAGAAACGCCTTATTAAAAGTTTCATAAGTTCGTCAAAATAGTACAAAGCTAATTGAGACACTTATAAGCATTCATGTTGCATGAAACTTGGTTTAGAATCCAGAAACGCGTTGGTAGACGTTTCATATATTCGTAAAACTAGTAAAAAGCTCATTGAGACACTTATAAGCACTCATGTTGCATGAAACTTGGTTTAGAGTCCTAGAAACGCGTTGTTAGACGTTTCATTAGTTCGTCAAACTAGTACAAAGGTCATTGAGACACTTATAAGCAGTCATGTTGCATGAAACTTGGTTTAGAGTCCTAGAAACGCGTTGTTAGATGTTTCATAAATTCGTCAATCTCTTACAAGGATCATTGAGACGCTTATAAGCACTCATGTTGCATGAAACTTGGTTTAGAGTCCTAGAAACGCTTTGTTAGATGTTTCATAAGTTTGTCAAACTAGTACAAAGCACATTGAGACACTTATAAGCACTCATGTTGCATGAAACTTCGTTAGAGTATTAGAAACCGCGTTCTTAGATGTTTCATAAGTTCGTCAAACTAGTACAAAGCTCATTGAGACACATATAAGCACTCATGTTGCATGAAACTTGGTTTAGAGTCCTAGAAACGCGTTGTTAGATGTTTCATAAGTTCGTCAAACTAGTACAAGCTCATTTAGACACTTATAAGCACTCATGTTGCATGAAACTTGGTTTAGAGTCCTAGAAACGCGTAGTTGGACGTTTCATAAGTTCGTAAAACTAGTACAAAGCTCATTGAGACACTTATAAGCACTCATGTTGAATGAAACTTGGTTTAGAGTCCTAGAAATGCGTTGTTAGATGTTTCATAAGTTCGTAAAACTTGTACAAAGCTCATTGAAACACTTATAAGCACGATCATGTTGTATGAAACTTGGTTTAGAGTCCTAGAAACGCCTTGTTAAAAGTTTCATAAGTTCGTCAAAATAGTACAAAGCTAATTGAGACACTTATAAGCATTCATGTTGCATGAAACTTGGTTTAGAATCCAGAAACGCGTTGGTAGACGACGTTTCATATATTCGTAAAACTAGTAAAAAGCTCATTGAGACACTTATAAGCACTCATGTTGCATGAAACTTGGTTTAGAGTCCTAGAAACGCGTTGTTAGACCTTTCATTAGTTCGTCAAACTAGTACAAAGGTCATTGAGACACTTATAAGCACGTATGTTGCATGAAACTTGGTTTAGAGTCCTAGAAACGCGTTGTTAGATGTTTCATAAATTCGTCAAACTTGTACAAAGCTCGTTGAGACACTTATAAGCACTCATGTTGCATGAAACTTGGTTTAGAGTCCTAGAAACGCGTTGTTAGATGTTTCATAAGTTCGTCAAACTAGTACAAAGCTCATTGAGACACTTATAAGCAATCATGTTGTATGAAACTTGGTTTAGAGTCCTAGAAACGCGTTGTTTGATGTTTCATAAGTTCGTAAAACTTGTACAAAGCTCATTGAGACACTTATAATCACTCATGTTGAATTAAACTTGGTTTAGAGGCCAAGAAACGCGTTGTTAGATGTTTCATAAGTTCGTCAAACTAGTACAAATCTCATTGAGACACTTATAAGCACTCATGTTGTATTAAACTTGGTTTAGAGGCCTAGAAACCGTGTTGTTAGATGTTTCATAAGTTCGTCAAACTAGTACAAAGCTCATTGAGACACTTATAAGCACTCATGTTGCATGAAACTTGGTTTAGAGTCCTAGAAACGCGTTGTTAGATGTTTCATAAGTTCGTCTAACTTGTACAAAGCTCATTGAGACACTTATAAGCACTCATGTTGCATGAAACTTGGTTTAGAGTCCTAGAAACGCGTTGTTAGATGTTTCATAAGTTCGTCAAACTAGCACAAAGCTCATTGAGACACTTATAAGCAATCATGTTGTATGAAACTTGGTTTAGAGTCCTATAAACGCGTTGTTAGATGTTTCATAAGTTCGTAAAACTTGTACAACGCTCATTGAGAAACTTATAAGCACTCATGTTGAATTAAACTTGGTTTAGAGTCCTAGAAACGCGTTGTTTGATGTTTCATAAGTTCGTCAAACTAGTACAAAGTTAATTGAGACACTTATAAACGCGTTGTTAGATGTTTCATATATTCGTAAAACTAGTAAAAAGCTCATTGAGACACTTATAAACACTCATGTTGAATTAAACTAGGTTTAGAGTCCTAGAAACGCGTTGTTAGATGTTTTATAAGTTTGTCAAACTAGTACAAATCTCATTGAGACACTTATAAGCACTCATGTTGCATGAAGCTTGGTTTAGAGTCTTAGAAATCGCGTTGTTAGATGTTTCATAAGTTCTTCAAACTAGTACAAAGCTCATTGAGACACTTATAAGCAATCATGTTGCATGAAACTTGGTTTAGAGTCCTAGAAACGCGTTGTTAGATGTTTCATAAGTTCGTAAAACTTGTACAAAGCTCATTGAGACACTTATAAGTACTCATGTTGCATGAAACTTGGTTTAGAGTCCTAGAAACCGCGTTGTTAGATGTTTCATAAGTTCATCAAACTAGTACAAAGCTCATTGACTTATAAGTACTCATGTTGCATGAAACTTGGTTTAGAGTCCTAGAAACACGTTGTTAGATGTTTCATAAGTTTGTCAAACTAGTACAAAGTTCATTGAGACACTTAATAAGCACTCATGTTGCATGAAACTTGGTTTAGAGTCCTAGAAACCCCTTGTTAGATGTTTCATAAGTTCGTC
This sequence comes from Cochlearia excelsa, assembly GCA_963556525.1. Taxonomy (NCBI): domain Eukaryota; kingdom Viridiplantae; phylum Streptophyta; class Magnoliopsida; order Brassicales; family Brassicaceae; genus Cochlearia; species Cochlearia excelsa. The sequence continues at coordinate 26,073,195 of OY748327.1, read as the reverse complement.
AAACTAGTACAAAGCTCATTGAGACACATATAAGCACTCATGTTGCATGAAACTTGGTTTAGAGTCCTAGAATCGCGTTGTTAGATGTTTCATAAGTTCGTCAAACTAGTACAAAGCTCATTGAGACACTTATAAGCACTCATGTTGAATGAAACTTTGTTTAGAGTCCTAGAAACGCGTTGTTAAATGTTTCATAAGTTTGTCAAACGTGTACAAAGCTCATTGAGACACTTATAAGCATTCATGTTGCATGAAACTTCGTTTAGAGTCCTAGAAACGCGTTGTTAGATGTTTCATAAGTTCGTCAAACTATTAAAAAGCTCATGTTGAATTAAACTTGGTTTAGAAGCCAAGAAACGCGTTGTTAGATGTTTCATAAGTTCGTCAAACTAGTACAAATCTCATTGAGACACTTATAAGCACTCATGTTGTATTAAACTTGGTTTAGAGGCCTAGAAACCGTGTTGTTAGATGTTTCATAAGTTCGTCAAACTAGTACAAAGCTCATTGAGACACTTATAAGCACTCATGTTGCATGAAACTTGGTTTAGAGTCCTAGAAACGCGTTGTTAGATGTTTCATAAGTTCGTCAAACTTGTACAAAGCTCATTGAGACACTTATAAGCACTCATGTTGCATGAAACTTGGTTTAGAGTCCTAGAAACGCGTTGTTAGATGTTTCATAAGTTCGTCAAACTAGCACAAAGCTCATTGAGACACTTATAAGCAATCATGTTGTATGAAACTTGGTTTAGAGTCCTATAAACGCGTTGTTAGATGTTTCATAAGTTCGTAAAACTTGTACAAAGCTCATTGAGAAACTTATAAGCACTCATGTTGAATTAAACTTGGTTTAGAGTCCTAGAAACGCGTTGTTTGATGTTTCATAAGTTCGTCAAACTAGTACAAAGTTAATTGAGACACTTATAAGCATTCATGTTGCATGAAACTTGGTTTAGAATCCTAGAAACGCGTTGGTAGACGTTTCATAAATTCGCCAAACTTGTACAAAGCTCATTGAGACACTTATAAGCACTCATGTTGCATGAAACTTGGTTTAGAGTCCTAGAAACGCGTTGTTAGACGTTTCATTAGTTCGTCAAACTAGTACAAAGGTCATTGAGACACTTATAAGCACTCATGTTGCATGAAACTTGGTTTAGAGTCCTAGAAACGCGTTGTTAGATGTTTCATAAGTTCGTCAAACTTGTACAAAGCTCGTTGAGACACTTATAAGCACTCATGTTGCATGAAACTTGGTTTAGAGTCCTAGAAACGCGTTGTTAGATGTTTCATAAGTTCGTCAAACTAGTACAAAGCTCATTGAGACACTTATAAGCAATCATGTTGTATGAAACTTGGTTTAGAGTCCTAGAAACGCGTTGTTAGATGTTTCATAAGTTCGTAAAACTTTTACAAAGCTCATTGAGACACTTATAAGCACTCATGTTGAATTAAACTAGGTTTAGAGTCCTAGAAACGCGTTGTTAGATGTTTCATAAGTTCGTCAAACTAGTACAAATCTCATTGAGACACTTATAAGCACTCATGTTGCATGAAACTTGGTTTAGAATCTTAGAAACCGCGTTGTTAGATGTTTCATAAATTCTTCAAACTAGTACAAAGCTCATTGAGACACTTATAAGCACTCATGTTGCATGAAACTTGGTTTAGAGTCCTAGAAACGCGTTGTTAGATGTTTCATAAGTTCGTAAAACTTGTACAAAGCTCATTGAGACACTTATAAGTACTCATGTTGCATGAAACTTGGTTTAGAGTCCTAGAAACCGCGTTGTTAGATGTTTCATAAGTTCGTCAAACTAGTACAAAGCTCATTGACTTATAAGTACTCATGTTGCATGAAACTTGGTTTAGAGTCCTAGAAACGCGTTGTTAGATGTTTCATAAGTTTGTCAAACTAGTACAAAGCTCATTGAGACACTTATAAGCACTCATGTTGCATGAAACTTCGTTAGAGTATTAGAAACCGCGTTCTTAGATGTTTCATAAGTTTGTCAAACTAGTACAAAGCTCATTGAGACACATATAAGCACTCATGTTGCATGAAAATTGGTTTAGAGTCCTAGAAACGCGTTGTTAGATGTTTCATAAGTTCGTCAAACTAGTACACAGCTCATTTAGACACTTATAAGCACTCATGTTGCATGAAACTTGGTTTAGAGTCCTAGAAACGCGTAGTTGGACGTTTCATAAGTTCGTAAAACTAGTACAAAGCTCATTGAGACACTTATAAGCACTCATGTTGAATGAAACTTGGTTTAGAGTCCTAGAAATGCGTTGTTAGATGTTTCATAAGTTCGTAAAACTTGTACAAAGCTCATTGAGACACTTATAAGCACGATCATGTTGTATGAAACTTGGTTTAGAGTCCTAGAAACGCCTTGTTAAAAGTTTCATAAGTTCGTCAAAATAGTACAAAGCTAATTGAGACACTTATAAGCATTCATGTTGCATGAAACTTGGTTTAGAATCCAGAAACGCGTTGGTAGACGTTTCATATATTCGTAAAACTAGTAAAAAGCTCATTGAGACACTTATAAGCACTCATGTTGAATTAAACTAGGTTTAGAGTCCTAGAAACGCGTTGTTAGATGTTTTATAAGTTTGTCAAACTAGTACAAATCTCATTGAGACACTTATAAGCACTCATGTTGCATGAATCTTGGTTTAGAATCTTAGAAATCGCGTTGTTAGATGTTTCATAAGTTCTTCAAACTAGTACAAAGCTCATTGAGACACTTATAAGCAATCATGTTGCATGAAACTTGGTTTAGAGTCCTAGAAACGCGTTGTTAGATGTTTCATAAGTTCGTAAAACTTGTACAAAGCTCATTGAGACACTTATAAGTATTCATGTTGCATGAAACTTGGTTTAGAGTCCTAGAAACCGCGTTGTTAGATGTTTCATAAGTTCGTCAAACTAGTACAAAGCTCATTGACTTATAAGTACTCATGTTGCATGAAACTTGGTTTAGAGTCCTAGAAACACGTTGTTAGATGTTTCATAAGTTTGTCAAACTAGTACAAAGCTCATTGAGACACTTAATAAGCACTCATGTTGCATGAAACTTGGTTTAGAGTCCTAGAAACCCCTTGTTAGATGTTTCATAAGTTCGTCAAACTAGTACAAAGCTCATTGAGACACATATAAGCACTCATGTTGCATGAAACTTGGTTTAGAGTCCTAGAATCGCGTTGTTAGATGTTTCATAAGTTCGTCAAACTAGTACAAAGCTCATTTAGACACTTATAAGCACTCATGTTGAATTAAACTTGGTTTAGAGGCCAAGAAACGCGTTGTTAGATGTTTCATAAGTTCGTCAAACTAGTACAAATCTCATTGAGACACTTATAAGCACTCATGTTGTATTAAACTTGGTTTAGAGGCCTAGAAACCGTGTTGTTAGATGTTTCATAAGTTCGTCAAACTAGTACAAAGCTCATTGAGACACTTATAAGCACTCATGTTGCATGAAACTTGGTTTAGAGTCCTAGAAACGCATTGTTAGATGTTTCATAAGTTCGTCAAACTTGTACAAAGCTCATTGAGACACTTATAAGCACTCATGTTGCATGAAACTTGGTTTAGAGTCCTAGAAACGCGTTGTTAGATGTTTCATAAGTTCGTCAAACTAGCACAAAGCTCATTGAGACACTTATAAGCAATCATGTTGTATGAAACTTGGTTTAGAGTCCTATAAACGCGTTGTTAGATGTTTCATAAGTTCGTAAAACTTGTACAAAGCTCATTGAGAAACTTATAAGCACTCATGTTGAATTAAACTTGGTTTAGAGTCCTAGAAACGCGTTGTTTGATGTTTCATAAGTTCGTCAAACTAGTACAAAGTTAATTGAGACACTTATAAGCATTCATGTTGCATGAAACTTGGTTTAGAATCCTAGAAACGCGTTGGTAGACGTTTCATAAATTCGCCAAACTTGTACAAAGCTCATTGAGACACTTATAAGCACTCATGTTGCATGAAACTTGGTTTAGAGTCCTAGAAACGCGTTGTTAGACGTTTCATAAGTTCGTCAAACTAGTACAAAGCTCATTGAGACACTTATAAGCAATCATGTTGTATGAAACTTGGTTTAGAGTCCTAGAAACGCGTTGTTAGATGTTTCATAAGTTCGTAAAACTTGTACAAAGCTCATTGAGACACTTATAAGCACTCATGTTGAATGAAACTTGGTTTAGAGTCCTAGAAATGCGTTGTTAGATGTTTCATAAGTTCGTAAAACTTGTACAAAGCTCATTGAGACACTTATAAGCACTCATGTTGTATGAAACTTGGTTTAGAGTCCTAGAAACGCCTTGTTAAAAGTTTCATAAGTTCGTCAAAATAGTACAAAGCTAATTTAGACACTTATAAGCATTCATGTTGCATGAAACTTGGTTTAAAGTCCTAGAAACGCGTTGTTAGACGTTTCATAAGTTCGTCAAACTAGTACAAAGCTCATTGAGACACTTATAAGCACTCATGTTGCATGAAACTTGGTTTAGAGTCCTAGAAACGCGTTGTTTGATGTTTCATAAGTTCGTCAAACTTGTAAAAAGCCCATTGAGACACTTATAAGCACTCATGTTGTATGAAACTTGGTTTAGAGTCCTAGAAACCGCGTTGTCAGATGTTTCATAAGTTCGTCAAACTAGTAAAAAGCTCATTGAGACACTTATAAGCACTCATGTTGCATGAAACTTGGTTTAGAGTCCTAGATGTTAGAATTTGAGAGATTAGGGGAGATTAGTGAATGAAGTTCTTGAGTTCTTAACAAGAACACCAAGAACAAGAGAGAGAGAATAGAGAGAGAGTAACAAGATTCGGTTTCATTAGATTAGAAAGTGTTTGCTTGTTTGTTTACAAAGGGTAAGATATAAATAGGCAACAACAAAGGATCCCAAAATAGCATAAAGGAATATGCTAAAAATGTCCTAGTCTTGCTCGGTTAGCCGCGCCACACGTCGCTATCCCTTGTGTAGCCGCGCCTTCCTTAAGGCAACCCGTGACAAGTCAGGACGAGTTGGATGCACGCGCCCTTAAGGAGCACATGTGACTCTGCCCAACGGCTCTCTTGGCAACCGTCTTCTTGTTTCCCATTGCAACGGTAACTAAACCAGCTAGTGACTGCGGCAGCTTGTGACTTCGGCAATGGTCACACGCTAGGTCATCGTCTTGATGGACAAGACTTGTCCGGACGATGCCTTGGTCTCTTTTACACTTGTGACTTTGGCAATCTTGTGGCTTCGGTTTTGCCTTAGCCTAACTCGGCTTCGTTTTTGCCTTAGCCGAACTTGAGTTTTGACTTCGGCTTTGCCTTGATGGACGGGACTCGTCCGGGCAATGCCTTAGTCTCGTTTACACTCCCCCGCAAGCTTAGCCTAGTGGAATGGCTCAGCTTGGAACCCGTATGACCTTGCCTCGTTAAAAACCTCGGTGAGAAAACCACTTGGGATAAAACTCACCTAAGGGAAAAGAGTACAAGACCATACGGTTAGGGACTTAGGCGTTGAGAGCCCGGATGAGTCCAAGTCTTGGTAGAATGGACTCGCATACTTTCAAGCTTGCGGACTTGGTGAAGATGTCCGCGAGTTGATCTTGACTCTTCGTGTAGCAAGGTAGGATAGTGTCCTTGACCATTTGTTCTCTAACCTTGTGACAATCCACCTCTATGTGTTTAGTCCTCTCATGGAAGACCGAGTTTGTTGCTATGTGGATAGCCGCTTGATTATCACAATGCATGGTCATCGGTGCATCAATCTTGAGACCCAAATGCCCTAGCAAATTCTTTAGCCACATGAGTTCTTGAGTCAACTTCCTCAAAGCTCTATACTCGGCTTCGACGGTTGAGCAAGATACTATCTTTTGCTTCTTTGTCTTCCATGTGACAAGGTTGCCACCAATGAAAGTGCAATAGCCGGTGGTTGACCGTCTACTCTCTAGGTCCCCGGCGTAATCCGCGTCACAATACCCAATGACCTCCGTGTTTTTGTTGCAACCCATCCAAATACTCAAACTTGAGGTTCCTTTAAGGTATCCCAAGATCCTCATGATCATGTTCCAATGGTGTTGCTTCGGCTTTTGCATGTGTTGAGAGACTTGGTTCACGGCAAAGCATAGGTCCGGTCTAGTGATAGTCAAGTAGATGAGTTTACCCACTAGCCGTCTATAGAGCATTGGGTCTCGGTACGGTTGATCATCCTCACTTCCTTCTTGAATGGTCTTGTAGCCGTCTTCAAGAGGAGTCTTAGCCACCTTTGTACCTATCATATTGACAACACTTAAAAGATCATGGGTGTACTTCCTTTGGGAAAGAAATAGACCTTCTTTAGATCTACACACTTCAATCCCAAGGAAGTACTTAAGAGTTCCGGGGTCCTTAATGTCAAATTTAGATTTGAGGAAAGATTTGGTTTCTTGAATACCTCCCTTGTTGTTTCCGGAGATGATGATGTCGTCTACATACACTAGTACCACTACTATACCTTCTTGGTTTTGTAGGGTAAAGAGAGTGTGCTCGGCTTGTGATCTCTTGAATCCTTTTGCCATCAATGTTGAGCTAAGCTTGTGATACCAAGCTCTTGGTGATTGCTTGAGACCGTAGATGGCTTTCCTTAACCGTAGGACTTTCCCGGGAGTGATTTCTAGGCCGGGTGGTGGAGTCATGTAGACTTCTTCTTCAAGCTCTCCTTGTAGGAAGACATTCTTCACATCCATTTGAAAGAGATCCCATGATAGGTTAGTGGCAAGTGATAGAATTACCCGAACCGTGTGGAGTTTTGCAACCGGGGCAAATGTGTCTAGGTAGTCCTCTCCATACGTTTGAGTAAAGCCTCTTGCTACCAATCTTGCCTTGTGTCTCTCTATCTCTCCATTGCTTAGATATTTGATGGTGAAGACATACCTTGAGCTCACGGCCTTCTTCCCTTTTGGTAGGTTGGTTTCATAGAAGGTTTCATTATCTTCCATGGCCTTGTTCTCGGCTTCCACCGCTTTAACCCAAACTTCCTACTTCATTGCCTCTTCATAAGTCCTTGGAATAACTTGTTGATCCATGGAGGTGGTAAAGGCCTTATGTTCCTTTGGAAAGCTTGCAAGAGAACACACGGCTTGAGTAGGGTGTGCCTCGGCCTTGTTGTTAAAGTACACCCTTGTGTTGACCCAATTGGATGGATGCCTCTTGACTCTAGTGCTCCTTCTTAGAACCAGCGGCTCTTCTTTTTGGGACACACCTTGGTCATGAACTTCTTGATCACTTTGTTGTTGAGCATTAGTCTCGGTTGAGGCTTGAGGTTCTTCTTGACGATTTGACTCTCCGTCGGACGTAGTTGGTTCTTGAGTACCGGCTTGCTCATTGTTCTCCCCCTCATGATCAAGGTGGGTCTCTTGAGTTGGTTCCTCATTTCTTGTATCTTCGTCAATCTCCATACCAAGATTCCTCATCAAGTTTCTAAGGCTTGTAGCTCTATCCGTAACAACTTCGGGTAAGTCCTTCACACTATCCCAATTGTTTTCCTTGTAGTAGCTTTGTCCTTCTAGAAACTTGACCTCCCTTGATACTAATACCCTTCTTGTTTCGGGTACATAGAATTTGTACCCCTTTTGTGTGTTTGATTAGCCGATGAACATAGCCTTGGTGTTTTTAGCTTCTAGCTTGTTCCTTTGCTCACTGGGTACAAACACATAACACACACAATCGAACACTCTTAGATGGTTAATAAAAGGATTAGTCTTATTCAATACCTTGAATGGAGATTCATTCTTCAAGACTTGTGTTGGTGTTCGGTTGATAAGATAGCATGCCGTGAGAACCCCATCGGACCAAAACCTCTTCGGTATGTTCATGTGGAACATCATGGACCGCGTCACTTCCATCAAGTGACGGTTCTTCCGTTCGGCTACCCCATTTTGTTGTGGGGTATATGGGCATGTGGTTTGATGGAGGATGCCATGCTTGGCTATGTGTTCTTTAAAGTCTCTACTTGTGTACTCTCCACCATTATCGGACCTAAAAGTCTTAATCTTGACATTATAATGGTTAGTCACATAGTTTTGAAAGTTTTGAAAAGCTTCTAATACCCTATCTTTTGTTTGTAAAAGGGTAACCCAAGTGTATTTAGATCTTTCATCTATGAATGTGACAAAATAAGAGTGATTATCCCTAGATTTACAAGGTGATGACCACACATCCGAATGCACAAGTTCAAAAGGTTTATAAGTCATGTTTGATTTTTGAAAAACGGTTCGGCAATGTTTACCTAAGATGCATGCTTCACAAGTTTCATGATTAAACTTAACATTAGGCAAAATGGTTTTCAAAGCATTTAAGTGAGGATGACCGAGTCTAAAATGCCAAATAACATTGTTGGCTTCGGAATAAACCGATTTAAAAGGATGACAAAGAAAAGAACTAGAGGTGTTTTCTTCAAGAACATAGAGATCGCCTCTTGTGACCCCTTTCCCAATGATCTCCTTACTCTTAATATTTTGAAAAACCACATCATTAGGACCGAAGATAACATTGCAATTCAACTCACAAGCAATGCGTTTCACGGATATAAGGTTTGAGGTAAAACTAGGCATGTAAAGCGCTTGAGAGTCTCTATCAAATAACTTAAGGTTCCCTAATCCTTCTATAGGAATTTCACTTCCATTTGCAATAATGACATTTCCTAAAGTCGGTTTAATATTACTAATCAAGTCCAAGTTACTAATCACATGATGAGAAGCACCCGAATCAATAATAATAGGCTTAAACGGTTTATTGTCTATATTTTGAGCACTAAGGGAATAGAAGGTTGAAATACCGGAGCCCTTAAGGGCTTTGATGAGAGCGTCAAGGTCGGATTTCCTCACATACTCATCCATGTAGGGGACAATAGCCGAAGACTCCTCTTCCTTGCCATGGTTCGGTCCGCTTGAGCTTGAGCTCGGCACACTTGCCGAGTCATCATGAGAGTAGTTGGCCTTGGCGTCCTTGAATTTGGCCGGCTTGAGGTTAGGATGTAGAATCCAACACTTCTCTTTGAGGTGACCCTTCTTCTTGCAATGATCACACGATAAGGCCCTCCTCTCTTCATATGTCTTGGACGTTGGTTTAAATTCCACCTTGTTTGCGGTTACAAGTTCCCTCTTGCCTTCAAAGAGCTCAATGGATCCTTGTTCCCTTTGGAGTTGAGCACACACCTCTTCAAGGTTTGGTAGGGTATCGGCTCGGAGAAGATGTTTGGTAATCTCCTTATAAGTGTCATTGAGTGTTAAGAGCAAACCGAACACCTTGTCTTGTTCTCTTCGTTCATTAAGCACCTTCGGGTCGATAGTGCTTGGACGGAGCATTTCCAGTTCGGCCCATAGAGACCTAAACTTTCCGAAGTGCTTTGTGAACTCGGTGTCTTCTTGGTTCAGATCATTGATAGCCTTCTTGACTTCATAGACCCGACTTAGGTTCGATGTGTTGCCGTAGACGGTTTGGAGAGTGTCCCATAACTCCTTGGCATTCTCACAATAGGAATAGGCTTCCAAGATAGACGACTCAAGGGATCCTTGGATGATTCCAAGAACCTTTTGGTCTAGTTGGAACCATTTCTCATCGTCATTTGTGAGCTCATTGTTAAACTCAATAGGAGCATCTTGTCGAGTGAGGATGTGGTTCCAATAGTCGCGACCACAAAGAGCAATCTTCATGGTTCTCGCCCATAGGAGGTAGTTGATACCTTTCAAGGTAACCGGACAAGGAGTCTTCTTGGATTCTTTGTCTTCCATGGTTTACTCGCTTGGTTTGAAGGGGATGTCTCGGATAAGTCTAGCCGAGCACCGGGAAAGATTATGTGTTGAGTGGCACGGAAACCGAGGCTAGCCGAGCACCGGAAGCGTTGGTACCGAGAAAAGACGAGAGTAAACAAGCACCGAGAGTTTTGTTATCGGGCGCCGGAAAAGCCCGATAATATTGTTTACCGGATGCTGGAAACACCGAGCAACGAGGATGCCCGTAAACGAAACACCGAGCAACGAGGATGCCCTAGCGCCGACGAGAATGGTAGCGGAAGCGAGATTTAGGTTCCGCAGCAAGGTTGCTCTGATACCATGTTAGAATTTGAGAGATTAGGGGAGATTAGTGAATGAAGTTCTTGAGTTCTTAACAAGAACACCAAGAACAAGAGAGAGAGAATAGAGAGAGAGTAACAAGATTCGGTTTCATTAGATTAGAAAGTGTTAGCTTGTTTGTTTACAAAGGGTAAGATATAAATAGGCAACAACAAAGGATCCCAAAATAGCATAAAGGAATATGCTAAAAATGTCCTAGTCTTGCTCGGTTAGCCGCGCCACATGTTGCTATCCCTTGTGTAGTCGCGCCTTCCTTAAGGCAACCCGTGACAAGTCAGGACGAGTTGGATGCACGCGCCCTTAAGGAGAACATGTGATTCTCCCCAACGACTCTCTTGGCAACGGTCTTATTGTTTCCCTTTGCAACGGTAACTAAACCAGCTAGTGACTTCGGCAGCTTGTGACTTCGGCAATGGTCACACGCTAGGTCATCGTCTTGATGGACAAGACTTGTCCGGACGATGCCTTGGTCTCTTTTACACTTGTGACTTCGACAATCTTGTGGCTTCGGTTTTGCCTTAGCCGAACTCGGCTTCGGTTTTGTCTTAGCCGAACTTGAGTTTTGACTTCGGGTTTGCCTTGATGGACGGGACTCGTCCGGGCAATGCCTTAGTCTCGTTTACACTAGAAACACGTTGTTAGATGTTTCATAAGTTCGTCAAACTAGTACAAAGCTCATTGAGACACTTATAAGCAATCATGTTGTATGAAACTTGGTTTAGAGTCCTAGAAACGCGTTGTTAGATGTTTCATAAGTTCGTAAAACTTGTACAAAGCTCATTGAGACACTTATAATCACTCATGTTGAATTAAACTTGGTTTAGAGGCCAAGAAACGCGTTGTTAGATGTTTCATAAGTTTGTCAAACTAGTACAAATCTCATTGAGACACTTATAAGCACTCATGTTGCATGAAACTTGGTTTAGAGTCCTAGAAACCGCGTTGTTAGATGTTTCATAAGTTCGTCAAACTAGTACAAAGCTCATTGAGACACTTATAAGAACTCATGTTGAATTAAACTTGGTTTAGAGTCCTAGAAACGTGTTGTTAGATGTTTCATAAGTTCGTCAAACAAGTACAAAGCTCATTGAGATACTTATAAGCACTCATGTTGCATGAAACTTGGTTTAGAGTCCTAGAATCGCGTTGTTCGATGTTTCATAAGTTCTTAAAACTTGTACAAAGCTCATTGAGACACTTATAAGCACTCATGTTGCATGAAACTTGGTTTAGAGTCCTAGAAACACGTTGTTCGATGTTTCATAAGTTCGTCAAACTAGTACAAAGCTCATTGAGACACTTATAAGCACTCATGTTGCATGAAACTTGGTTTAGAGTCCTAGAAACCGCGTTGTTAGATATTTCATAAGGTCGTCAAACTTGTACAAAGCTCATTGAGACACTTATAAGCAATCATGTTGTATGAAACTTGGTTTAGAGTCCTATAAACACGTTGTTAGAAGTTTCATAAGTTCGTCAAACTTGTACAAAGCTCATTGAGACACTTATAAGCACTCATGTTGAATTAAACTTGGTTTAGTGTCCTAGAAACGCGTTGTTAGATGTTTCATAAGTTCGTCAAACTAGTACAAAGCTAATTGAGACACTTATAAGCATTCATGTTGCATGAAACTTGGTTTAGAATCCTAGAAACGCGTTGGTAGACGTTTCATAAATTCGTCAAACTTGTACAAAGCTCATTGAGACACTTATAAGCACTCATGTTGCATGAAACTTGGTTTAGAGTCCTAGAAACGCGTTGTTAGGCGTTTCATTAGTTCGTCAAACTAGTACAAAGCTCATTGAGACACTTATAAGCACTCATGTTGCATGAAACTTGGTTTAGAGTCCTAGAAACGCGTTGTTAGATGTTTCATAAGTTCGTCAAACTTGTACAAAGCTAATTGAGACACTTAGAAGCACTCATGTTGCATCAAACTTGGTTTAGAGTCCTAGAAACGCGTTGTTAGATGTTTCATAAGTTCGTCAAACTAGTACAAAGCTCATTGAGACACTTATAAGCACTAATGTTGTATGAAACTTGGTTTAGAGTCCTAGAAACGCGTTGTTAGATGTTTCATAAGTTCGTCAAACTAGTACAAAGCTCATTGAGACACTTATACGCACTCATGTTGAATGAAACTTGGTTTAGAATCCTAGAAACGCGTTGTTAAATGTTTCATAAGTTTGTCAAAATTGTACAAAGCTCATTGAGACACTTATAAGCACTCATGTTGCATGAAACTTTGTTTAGAGTCCTAGAAATGCGTTTTTAGATGTTTCATAAGTTCGTAAAACTAGTAAAAAGCTCATTGAGACACTTATAAGCACTCATGTTGCATGAAACTTGGTTTAGAGTCCTAGAAACGCGTTGTTAGATGTTTCATAAGTTCGTAAAACTTGTACAAAGCTCATTGAGACACTTATAAGCACTCATGTTGAATTAAACTTGGTTTAGAGTCCTAGAAACGCGTTGTTAGATGTTTCATAAGTTCGTCAAACTAGTAAAAAGCTCATTGAGACACTTATATGTACTCATGTTGCATGAAACTTGGTTTAGAGTCCTAGAAACCGCGTTGTTAGATGTTTCAAAAGTTCGTCAAACTAGTACAAATCTCATTGAGACACTTATAAGCACTCATGTTGCATGAAACTTGGTTTAGAGTCCTAGAAACCGCGTTGTTAGATGTTTCATAAGTTCGTCAAACTAGTACAAAGCTCATTGAGACACTTATAAGCACTCATGTTGAATTAAACTTGGTTTAGAGTCCTAGAAACGTGTTGTTAGATGTTTCATAAGTTCGTCAAACAAGTACAAAGCTCATTGAGATACTTATAAGCACTCATGTTGCATGAAACTTGGTTTAGAGTCCTAGAATCGCGTTGTTCGATGTTTCATAAGTTCTTAAAACTTGTACAAAGCTCATTGAGACACTTATAAGCACTCATGTTGCATGAAACTTGGTTTAGAGTCCTAGAAACACGTTGTTCGATGTTTCATAAGTTCGTCAAACTAGTACAAAGCTCATTGAGACACTTATAAGCACTCATGTTGCATGAAACTTGGTTTAGAGTCCTAGAAACCGCGTTGTTAGATGTTTCATAAGGTCGTCAAACTTGTACAAAGCTCATTGAGACACTTATAAGCATTCATGTTGCATGAAACTTGGTTTAGAGTCCTAGAAACGCGTTGTTAGATGTTTCATAAGTTCGTCAAACTTGTACAAAGCTCATTGAGACACTTATAAGCATTCATGTTGCATGAAACTTGGTTTAGAGTCCTAGAAACGCGTTGTTAGATGTTTCATAAGTTCGTCAAACTTGTACAAAGCTCATTGAGACACTTATAAGCACTCATGTTGCATGAAACTTCGTTTAGAGTCCTAGAAACGCGTTGTTAGATGTTTCATAAGTTCGTCAAACTAGTACAAAGCTCATTGAGACACTTATAAGCAATCATGTTGTATGAAACTTGGTTTAGAGTCCTAGAAACGCGTTGTTAGATGTTTCATAAGTTCGTAAAACTTGTACAAAGCTCATTGAGACACTTATAATCACTCATGTTGAATTAAACTTGGTTTAGAGGCCAAGAAACGCGTTGTTAGATGTTTCATAAGTTCGTCAAACTAGTACAAATCTCATTGAGACACTTATAAACACTCATGTTGTATGAAACTTGGTTTAGAGTCCTAGAAACAGCGTTCTTAGATGTTTCATAAGTTCGTCAAACTAGTACAAAGCTCATTGAGACACATATAAGCACTCATGTTGCATGAAACTTGGTTTAGAGTCCTAGAAACGCGTTGTTAGATGTTTCATAAGTTCGTCAAACTAGTACAAAGCTCATTGTGACACATATAAGCACTCATGTTGCATGAAACTTGGTTTAGAGTCCTAGAAACCGCGTTGTTAGATGTTTCATAAGGTCGTCAAACTTGTACAAAGCTCATCGAGACACTTATAAGTACTCATGTTGCATGAAACTTGTCTTAGAGTCCTAGAAACCGCGTTGTTAGATGTTTCATAAGTACGTCAAACCATTACAAAGATCATTGAGACACTTATAAGCACTCATGTTGCATAAAACTTCGTTTAGAGTCCTAGAAACGCGTTGTTAGATGTTTCATAAGTTCGTCAAACTTGTACAAAGCCCATTGAGACACTTATAAGCACTCATGTTGTATGAAACTTGGTTTAGAGTCCTAGAAACCGCGTTGTTAGATGTTTCATAAGTTTGTCAAACTAGTACAAAACTCATTGAGACACTTATAAGCACTCATGTTGCATGAAACTTTGTTTAGAGTCCTAGAAACGCGTTGTTAGATGTTTCATAAAGTTGCCAAACTAGTACAAAGCTCATTGAGACAATTATAAGCAATCATGTTGTATGAAACTTGGTTTAGAGACCTAGAAACGCGTTGTTAGATGTTTCATAAGTTCGTAAAACTTGTACAAAGCTCATTGAGACACTTATAAGCACTCATGTTGAATTACACTTGGTTTAGACTCCTAGAAACGCGTTGTTAGATGTTTCATAAGTTCGTCAAACTAGTAAAAAGCTCATTGAGACACTTATAAGCACTCATGTTGCATGAAACTTGGTTTAGAGTCCTAGAAACGCGTTGTTAGATGTTTCATAAGTTTGTCAAACTAGTACAAATCTCATTGAGACACTTATAAACACTCATGTTGCATGAAACTTGGTTTAGAATCTTAGAAACAACGTTGTTAGATGTTTCATAAGTTCTTCAAACTAGTACAAAGCTCATTGAGACACTTATAAGCACTCATGTTGCATGAAACTTGGTTTAGAATCTTAGAAACAGCGTTGTTAGATGTTTCATAAGTTTTTCAAACTAGTACAAATCTCATTGAGACACTTATAAGCACTCATGTTGCATGAAAATTGGTTTAGAGTTCTAGAAATGCGTTGTTAGATGTTTCATAAGTACGTAAAACTTGTACAAAGCTCATTGAGACACTTATAAGTACTCATGTTGCATGAAACTTGGTTTAGAGTCCTAGAAACCGCGTTGTTAGATGTTTCATAAGTTCGCCAAACTAGTACAAAGCTCATTGACATATAAGTACTCATGTTGCATGAAACTTGGTTTAGAGTCCTAGAAACGCGTTGTTAGATGTTTCATAGTTTGTCAAACTACTACAAAGCTCATTGAGACACTTATAAGCACTCATGTCGCATGAAACTTCATTAGAGTCTTAGAAACCGCGTTCTTAGATGTTTCATAAGTTCGTCAAACTAGTACAAAGTTCATTGAGACACTTATAAGCACTCATGTTGAATTAAACTTGGTTTAGAGTCCTAGAAACGCGTTGTTATATGTTTCATAAGTTCGTCAAACTAGTACAAATCTCATTGAGACACTTATAAGCACTCATGTTGCATGAAAATTCGTTAGAGTCTTAGAAACCGCGTTCTTAGATGTTTCATAAGTTCGTCAAACTAGTACAAAGATCATTGAGACACATATAAGCACTCATGTTGCATGAACCTTGGTTTCGATTCCTAGAAACGAGTTGTTAGATGTTTCATAAGTTCGTCAAACTAGTACAAAGCTCATTGAGACACTTATAAGCAATCATGTTGCATGAAACTTGGTTTAGAGTCCTAGAAACGCGTAGTTGGATGTTTCATAAGTTCGTAAAACAAGTACAAAGCTCATTGAGACACTTATAAGCACTCATGTTGAATGAAACTTGGTTTAGAGTCCTAAAAATGCGTTGTTAGATGTTTCATAAGTTTGTAAAACTTGTACAAAGCTCATTGAGACACTTATAAGCACTCATGTTGTATGAAACTTGGTTTAGAGTCCTAGAAACACCTTGTTAAAAGTTTCATAAGTTCGTCAAAATAGTACAAAGCTAATTGACACACTTATAAGCATTCATGTTGCATGAAACTTGGTTTAGAATCCAGAAACGCGTTGGTAGACGTTTCATAAATTTGTAAAACTAGTAAAAAGCTCATTGAGACACTTATAAGCACTCATGTTGCATGAAACTTCGTTAGAGTCTTAGAAACAGCGTTCTTAGATGTTTCAAAAGTTCGTCAAACTAGTACAAAGCTCATTGAGACACATATAAGCACTCATGTTGCATGAAACTTGGTTTAGAGTCCTAGAAACTCGTTGTTAGATGTTTCATAAGTTCGTCAAACTAGTACAAAGCTCATTGAGACACTTATAAGCACTCATGTTGCATGCCATTTCGTTTAGAGTCTTAGAAACCGCTTTGTTAGATGTTTCATAAGTTCGTCAAACTAGTACAAAGCTCATTGAGACACTTATAAGCACTCATGTTGCATGAAACTTCGTTTAGAGTCCTAGAAACCGCGTTTTTAGATGTTTCATAAGTTCGTCAAACTAGTACAAAGCTCATTGAGACACATATAAGCACTCATGTTGCATGAAACTTGGTTTAGAGTCCTAGAAGCCGCGTTGTTAGATGTTTCATAAGGTCGTCAAACTTGTCCAAAGCTCATTGAGACACTTATAAGTACTCATGTTGCATGAAACTTGGCTTAGAGTCTTAGAAACCGCGTTGTTAGATGTTTCATAAGTACGTCAAACATTACAAAGCTCATTGAGACACTTACAAGCACTCATGTTGCCTGAAACTTCGTTTAGAGTCCTAGAAACGCGTTGTTAGATGTTTCATAAGTTCGTCAAACTTGTACAAAGCCCATTGAGACACTTATAAGCACTCATGTTGTATGAAACTTGGTTTAGAGTCCTAGAAATCGCGTTGTTAGATGTTTCATAAGTTCGTCAAACTAGTACAAAGCTCATTGAGACACTTATAAGCACTCATGTTGCATGAAACTTGGTTTAGAGTCCTAGAAACCGCGTTGTTAGATGTTTCATAAGTTCGTCAAACTAGTACAAAGCTCATTGAGACACTTATACGCACTCATGTTGAATGAAACTTGGTTTAGAGTCCTAGAAACGCGTTGTTAAATGTTTCATAAGTTTGTCAAAATTGTACAAAGCTCATTGAGACACTTATAAGCACTCATGTTGCATGAAACTTTGTTTAGAGTCCTAGAAACGCATTTTTAGATGTTTCATAAGTTCGTCAAACTAGTAAAAAGCTCATTGAGACACTTATAAGTACTCATGTTGCATGAAACTTGGTTTAGAGTTCTAGAAACCGCGTTGTTAGATGTTTCAAAAGTTCGTCAAACTAGTACAAAGCTCATTGACTTATAAATACTCATGTTGCATGAAACTTGGTTTAGAGTCCTAGAAACGCGTTGTTAGATGTTTCATAAGTTTGTCAAACTAGTACAAAGCTCATTGAGACACTTATAAGCACTCATGTTGCATGAAAATTCGTTAGAGTCTTAGAAACCGCGTTCTTAGATGTTTCATAAGTTCGTGAAACTAGTACAAAGATCATTGAGACACATATAAGCACTCATGTTGCATGAAACTTGGTTTAGAGTCCTAGAAACGCGTTGTTAGATGTTTCATAAGTTCGTCAAACTAGTACAAAGCTCATTGAGACACTTATAAGCACTCATGTTGCATGAAACTTGGTTTAGAGTCCTAGAAACGCGTAGTTGGACGTTTCATAAGTTCGTAAAACTAGTACAAAGCTCATTGAGACACTTATAAGCACTCATGTTGAATGAAACTTGGTTTAGAGTCCTAGAAATGCGTTGTTAGATGTTTCATAAGTTTGTAAAACTTGTACAAAGCTCATTGAGACACTTATAAGCACTCATGTTGTATGAAACTTGGTTTAGAGTCCTAGAAACACCTTGTTAAATGTTTCATAAGTTCGTCAAAATAGTACAAAGCTAATTGACACACTTATAAGCATTCATGTTGCATGAAACTTGGTTTAGAATCCAGAAACGCGTTGGTAGACGTTTCATAAATTCGTAAAACTAGTAAAAAGCTCATTGAGACACTTATAAGCACTCATGTTGCATGAAACTTCGTTAGAGTCTTAGAAACAGCGTTCTTAGATGTTTAATAAGTTCGTCAAACTAGTACAAAGCTCATTGAGACACATATAAGCACTCATGTTGCATGAAACTTGGTTTAGAGTCCTAGAAACGCGTTGTTAGATGTTTCATAAGTTCGTCAAACTAGTACAAAGCTCATTGTGACACATATAAGCACTCATGTTGCATGAAACTTGGTTTAGAGTCCTAGAAACCGCGTTGTTAGATGTTTCATAAGGTCATCAAACTTGTACAAAGCTCATTGAGACACTTATAAGTACTCATGTGGCATGAAACTTGGCTTAGAGTCCTAGAAACCGCGTTGTTAGATGTTTCATAAGTACGTCAAACCATTACAAAGCTCATTGAGACACTTATAAGCACTCATGTTGCATAAAACTTCGTTTAGAGTCCTAGAAACGCGTTGTTAGATGTTTCATAAGTTCGTCAAACTTGTACAAAGCCCATTGAGACACTTATAAGCACTCATGTTGTATGAAACTTGGTTTAGAGTCCTAGAAACCGCGTTGTTAGATGTTTCATAAGTTCGTCAAACTAGTACAAAGCTCATTGAGACACTTATAAGCACTCATGTTGCATGAAACTTGGTTTAGAGCCCTAGAAACGCGTTGTTAGATGTTTCATAAGTTCGTCAAACTTGTACAAAGCTCATTGAGACACTTATAAGCACTCATGTTGCATGAAACTTGGTTTAGAGTCCTAGAAACGCGTTGTTAGATGTTTCATAAAGTTGCCAAACTAGTACAAAGCTCATTGAGACAATTATAAGCAATCATGTTGTATGAAACTTGGTTTAGAGACCTAGAAACGCGTTGTTAGATGTTTCATAAGTTCGTAAAACTTGTACAAACCTCATTGAGACACTTATAAGCACTCATGTTGAATTAGACTTGGTTTAGACTCCTAGAAACGCGTTGTTAGATGTTTCATAAGTTTGTCAAACTAGTAAAAAGCTCATTGAGACACTTATAAGCACTCATGTTGCATGAAACTTGGTTTAGAGTCCTAGAAACGCGTTGTTAGATGTTTCATTAGTTTGTCAAACTAGTACAAATCTCATTGAGACACTTATAAGCACTCATGTTGCATGAAACTTGGTTTAGAATATTAGAAACAACGTTGTTAGATGTTTCATAAGTTCTTCAAACTAGTACAAAGCTCATTGAGACACTTATAAGCACTCATGTTGCATGAAACTTGGTTTAGAATCTTAGAAACAGCGTTGTTAGATGTTTCATAAGTTTTTCAAACTAGTACAAATCTCATTGAGACACTTATAAGCACTCATGTTGCATGAAAATTGGTTTAGAGTTCTAGAAATGCGTTGTTAGATGTTTCATAAGTACGTAAAACTTGTACAAAGCTCATTGAGACACTTATAAGTACTCATGTTGCATGAAACTTGGTTTAGAGTCCTAGAAACCGCGTTGTTAGATGTTTCATAAGTTCGTCAAACTAGTACAAAGCTCATTGACATATAAGTACTCATGTTGCATGAAACTTGGTTTAGAGTCCTAGAAACGCGTTGTTAGATGTTTCATAAGTTTGTCAAACTAGTACAAAGCTCATTGAGACACTTATAAGCACCCATGTTGCATGAAACTTCATTAGAGTCTTAGAAACTGCGTTCTTAGATGTTTCATAAGTTCGTCAGACTAGTAAAAAGCTCATTGAGACACTTATAAGCACTCATGTTGTATGAAACTTGGTTTAGAGTCCTAGAAACGCGTTGTTAGATGTTTCATAAGTTCGTCAAACTAGTAAAAATCTCATTGAGACACTTATAAGCACTCATGTTGCATGAAACCTGGTTTAGAATCTTAGAAACCGCGTTGTTAGATGTTTCATAAGTTCTTCAAACTAGTACAAAGCTCATTGAGACACTTATAAGCACTCATGATGCATGAAACTTGGTTTAGAGTCCTAGAAACGCGTTGTTAGATGTTTCATAAGTTCGTAAAACTTGTACAAAGCTCATTGAGACACTTATAAGTACTCATGTTGCATGAAACTTGGTTTAGAGTCCTAGAAACCGCGTTGTTAGATGTTTCAAAAGTTCGTCAAACTAGTACAAAGCTCATTGACTTATAAGTACTCATGTTGCATGAAACTTGGTTTAGAGTCCTAGAAACGCGTTGTTAGATGTTTCATAAGTTTGTCAAACTAGTACAAATCTCATTGAGACACTTATAAGCACTCATGTTGCATGAAAATTCGTTAGAGTCTTAGAAACCGCGTTCTTAGATGTTTCATAAGTTCGTCAAACTAGTACAAAGATCATTGAGACACATATAAGCACTCATGTTGCATGAAACTTGGTTTAGATTCCTAGAAACGAGTTGTTAGATGTTTCATAAGTTCGTCAAACTAGTACAAAGCTCATTGAGACACTTATAAGCAATCATGTTGCATGAAACTTGGTTTAGAGTCCTAGAAACGCGTAGTTGGACGTTTCATAAGTTCGTAAAACTAGTACAAAGCTCATTGAGACACTTATAAGCACTCATGTTGAATGAAACTTGGTTTAGAGTCCTAAAAATGCGTTGTTAGATGTTTCATAAGTTTGTAAAACTTGTACAAAGCTCATTGAGACACTTATAAGCACTCATGTTGTATGAAACTTGGTTTAGAGTCCTAGAAACACCTTGTTAAAAGTTTCATAAGTTCGTCAAAATAGTACAAAGCTAATTGACACACTTATAAGCATTCATGTTGCATGAAACTTGGTTTAGAATCCAGAAACGCGTTGGTAGACGTTTAATAAATTCGTAAAACTAGTAAAAAGCTCATTGAGACACTTATAAGCACTCATGTTGCATGAAACTTCGTTAGAGTCTTAGAAACAGCGTTCTTAGATGTTTCAAAAGTTCGTCAAACTAGTACAAAGCTCATTGAGACACATATAAGCACTCATGTTGCATGACACTTGGTTTAGAGTCCTAGAAACGCGTTGTTAGATGTTTCATAAGTTCGTCAAACTAGTACAAAGCTCATTGAGACACTTATAAGCACTCATGTTGCATGCCATTTCGTTTAGAGTCTTAGAAACCGCTTTGTTAGATGTTTCATAAGTTCGTCAAACTAGTACAAAGCTCATTAAGACACTTATAAGCAATCATGTTGCATGAAACTTCGTTTAGAGTCCTAGAAACCGCGTTGTTAGATGTTTCATAAGTTCGTCAAACTAGTACAAAGGTCATTGAGACACATATAAGCACTCATGTTGCATGAAACTTGGTTTAGAGTCCTAGAAACCGCGTTGTTAGATGTTTCATAAGGTCGTCAAACTTGTACAAAGCTCATAGAGACACTTATAAGTACTCATGTTGCATGAAACTTGGCTTAGAGTCCTAGAAACCGCGTTGTTAGATGTTTCATAAGTACGTCAGACCATTACAAAGCTCATTGAGACACTTATAAGCACTCATGTTGCATAAAACTTCGTTTAGAGTCCTAGAAACGCGTTGTTAGATGTTTCATAAGTTCGTCAAACTTGTACAAAGCCCATTAAGACACTTATAAGCACTCATGTTGCATGAAACTTGGTTTAGAGTCCTAGAAACGCGTTGTTAGATGTTTCATAAGTTCGTAAAACTTGTACAAAGCTCATTGAGACACTTATAAGTACTCATGTTGCATGAAACTTGGTTTAGAGTCCTAGAAACCGCGTTGTTAGATGTTTCAAAAGTTCGTCAAACTAGTACAAAGCTCATTGAGACACTTATAAGCACTCATGTTGCATGAAACTTGGTTTAGAGTCCTAGAAACGCGTTGTTAGATGTTTCATAAGTTCGTCAAACTTGTACAAAGCTCATTGAGACACTTATAAGCACTCATGTTGCATGAAACTTGGTTTAGAGTCCTAGAAACGCGTTGTTAGATGTTTCATAAGTTTGTCAAACTTGTACAAAGCTCATTGAGACACTTATAAGCAATCATGTTGTATAAAACTTGGTTTAGAGTCCTAGAAACGCGTTGTTAGATGTTTCATAAGTTCTTCAAACTAGTAAAAAGCTCATTGAGACACTTATAAGCACTCATGTTGCATGAAACTTGGTTTAGTGTCCTAGAAACGGTTGTTAGATGTTTCATAAGTTCGTCAAACTAGTACAAATCTCATTGAGACACTTATAAGCACTCATGTTGCATGAAACTTGGTTTAGAATCTTAGAAACCTCGTTGTTAGATGTTTCATAAGTTCTTCAAACTAGTACAAAGCTCATTGAGACACTTATAAGCACTCATGTTGCATGAAACTTAGTTTAGAGTCCTAGAAACACGTTGTTAGATGTTTCATAAGTTCGTAAAACTTGTACAAAGCTCATTGAGACACTTATAAGCACTAATGTTGCATGAAACTTGGTTTAGAGTCCTAGAAACGCGTTGTTAGATGTTTCATAAGTTTGTCAAACTAGTACAAATCTCATTGAGACACTTATAAGCACTCATGTTGCATGAAACTTGGTTTAGAATCTTAGAAACCGCGTTGTTAGATGTTTCATAAATTCTTCAAACTAGTACAAAGCTCATTGAGACACTTATAAGCACTCATGTTGTATGAAACTTGGTTTAGTGTCATAGAAACCGCGTTGTTAGATGTTTCATAAGTTCGTCAAACTAGTACAAAGCTCATTGAGACACTTATAAGCACTCATGTTGCATGAAACTTGGTTTAGAGTCCTAGAAACGCGTTGTTAGATGTTTCATAAGTTCGTCAAACTTGTATAAAGCTCATTGAGACACTTATAAGCACTCATGTTGCATGAAACTTGGTTTAGAGTCCTAGAAACGCGTTGTTAGATGTTTCATAAAGTTGCCAAACTAGTACAAAGCTCATTGAGACAATTATAAGCAATCATGTTGTATGAAACTTGGTTTAGAGACTTAGAAACGCATTGTTAGATGTTTCATAAGTTCGTAAAACTTGTACAAAGCTCATTGAGACACTTATAAGCACTCATGTTGAATTACACTTGGTTTAGACTCCTAGAAACGCGTTGTTAGATGTTTCATAAGTTCATCAAACTAGTAAAAAGCTCATTGAGACACTTATAAGCACTCATGTTGCATGAAACTTGGTTTAGTGTCCTAGAAACGCGTTGTTAGATGTTTCATAAGTTTGTCAAACTAGTACAAATCTCATTGCGACACTTATAAGCACTCATGTTGCATGAAACTTGGTTTAGAATCTTAGAAACAACGTTGTTAGATGTTTCATAAGTTCTTCAAACTAGTACAAAGCTCATTGAGACACTTATAAGCACTCATGTTGCATGAAACTTGGTTTAGAATCTTAGAAACAGCGTTGTTAGATGTTTCATAAGTTTGTCAAACTAGTACAAATCTCATTGAGACACTTATAAGCACTCATGTTGCATGAAACTTGGTTTAGAGTTCTAGAAATGCGTTGTTAGATGTTTCATAAGTACGTAAAACTTGTACAAAGCTCATTGAGACACTTATAAGTACTCATGCTGCATGAAACTTGGTTTAGAGTCCTAGAAACCGCGTTGTTAGATGTTTCATAAGTTCGTCAAACTAGTACAAAGCTCATTGACTTATAAGTACTCATGTTGCATGAATCTTGGTTTAGAGTCCTAGAAACGCGTTGTTAGATGTTTCATAAGTTTGTCAAACTAGTACAAAGCTCATTGAGACACTTATAAGCACTCATGTTGCATGAAACTTCATTAGAGTCTTAGAAACCGCGTTCTTAGATGTTTCATAAGTTCGTAAAACTTGTACAAAACTCATTGAGACACTTATAAGCACTCATGTTGTATGAAACTTGGTTTAGAGTCCTAGAAACGCCTTGTTAAAAGTTTCATGAGTTCGTCAAAATAGTACAAAGCTAATTGAGACACTTATAAGCATTCATGTTGCATGAAACTTGGTTTAGAATCTTAGAAACGCGTTGGTAGACGTTTCATAAATTCGTCAAACTTGTACAAAGCTCATTGAGACACTTATAAGTACTCATGTTGCATGAAACTTGGCTTAGAGTCCTAGAAACCGCGTTGTTAGATGTTTCATAAGTTCGTCAAACCATTACAAAGCTCATTGAGACACTTATAAGCACTCATGTTGCATGAAACTTCGTTTAGTGATGCGATCTCGCCTAGCTTGTCATTCGATGAGGAGGATCATATAGCTGAGCTTGTACCCGAGGAATGGATCACAAGGTTCAAAGCCAAAGAGATGGATAAAAGAAGCTTTGATATGATCATAGAGCCGAAACCGGAGACGGACATCGGCATCGACCACATCGGCATCGACCACTTCAACATCTTCATCATGGCCTAGACAGAATACCAAGGTAATGTAACTAGGTAACTAAGTGTTTCGACTTGGTACTCTTTCCCTTTGCGTAGGTTTGTCCCACCGGGTTTACTATGCAAGGGTTTTAACGAGGCCAAGAAGAGCGCTACGTCGGTTACTTAGTGACATTATCTTGAAGAGTGTATTAAGTGAGGCACTTCACACTACTCGCTGTTTTATCCGCATGCCTCGTTGTTTTCTGTTTTCCTTTAAACGTTGCGTTGTTTGCATATTTCCTTTTTGCTATGTTGGCGATTTCCTTTTTGGAACAATTTCCTTTTTGCGTGAAGCCCTAAAGAGGAAGCGACTTGTGCTTCTCTTTATAAGCTCCACGCCACCCTCCCCTTCTTTTTTTAGTCAAGTATTATCAAAGAAACCTTTAGCTTAGTCTCACCTATTGATCCAGAGAATGGATTCGAGCTTGTGAGCTCAAACCGATTCAGTGATTGAATCTGATTCTTTGCCAAGCGCTTTGCTTACAAGAGAATCTGCTATCCATCAAGTAGAGCTTATCATCGCTTACTTGAGTCGTCCACCATCCATCTCCATCATCATCCACATCTCATCTCACCAAATCTGTTCTTAATCACACCATACAAAGCTCCACAGTTTCCGTTCTATCGCATCCACTCACACCATCATCTAACCATCAAGCAAGCCTCCATCTCTTGCTTGAGACGACCATAACCCATATACTCACCTTCTCCATCATCCGTTGCCTCTGTCCTAGCTCATAAACCGCCTCCAAAACCACCTACATCCACCAGACCACCCGGCTCTTAGCTCGGCCACGTCCAGAGAAGAGATCCGCCTAGGGAGGATCGTATCATCTGGTATCGAGCCAACTCTGAACCAAGGCTGAGTTCTTCTATCCCTTTACTATCATATATTAGATATGTGCTTAATTAGAACTTGTTGAGATTGCTTTGCTTGCATAAGAACGCACTAGATCTTATTCGATTTCATCGCTTGTTTCAAACCTGTTTTATTTCTATGACTAAGATTGCTTTGTTAGTTATCTTTGATGTAATTGTTAAGTTGTTAGAAAGCTTTGAATCTGTTCGTTAAGTGTTGTTCTTGAGCTGATTCAATTCGTTTTTCTTTGGACTTGATTTGCACGCATATAGTATTGTTTTGAATCCGCACTTGAAATCTGTCTTGTTTGGTGCTTGTTTGAATCGATTGTTTAGGACAAGAACTTGTTAAAAACGCCTTGAAACTTAGTTATCATGCTTTGAAATCTGTTAGACTTGTGTTCTTGAGTGACGGCTGCGACATTAGATTGATAGTAAGATAGAAAACCCTACGACAATTTCCTTTTTGCTTTTAGCGAATTTCCTTTTTGTCAAAACCATGTTTTCAACAAGAGTTTTCTGATTTCCTTTTCTTGTGGTGGTGTGTTCTGTTTTGTTCGCGTCGCATATTGCTTGTTGTGTTCCTAGACCTTGCTTGCTCGCCGCATTGCTTGTTTCAAATAAGACTTGCTGAAAACGATTTTAAACACCTTGATCACCACGTTTTCTGTTTTGAGCAAAAGGACTTGATATAAACCTGTTTTTGTCTTGCTCTTTACGTGTTTTATCCATTTGTGAACATCTTACTTCGAGTTATTTGTTTGTGAATCAGGTACTATGAAGGAACTTCAAGAAAGCCATAGACCTCGGAGGATGTATCGCTATGAAGAACTACATAGGAGTACTCCACCGTTTCATGGGAGTAAAGATCCATCAGAGTACGTCGATTGGGAGATTGGAATGAACTACGCCTCTAAGTGCAATTGCTTCACCGAAGATGAGCTACTAAGAGCCGCTGTCTCAAGCTTGCGTGACGATGCTCTTACTTGGTGGGACGAGATTGAGTGGAGACGATGGCCTAAACACCCAATCACCACATGGACGGAACTCAAAGCACTAATGAGAAGAAAGTATGCTCCACACCTTAAGCAAAAGACATCTACTCGATCTGCCCATAAACCTCAAGATGCATATCGTCGAGCTAAGTCTTCTAATCTTTCTGTTTCCGGACAATCAATACCTTATGGTTATAATGAGAACACAGTTGTTGTTGAACCTGAACGGATTAAAAGGAGAAAGAATTCAAAACGTGAGCTAGAAGAAGATATTAGGAGAATTGTTAATAATGTCTTTGATGATACTATTATTTCTAGTATAATGCACTTGGCTTTGCCAAAGTCTTCTCTTGTAGATAAAGATCAAAAGGATCAAGGAGGAGACGTGGAACAGAACGTGGAGCAAGCTAATGACAAAGTGACGTACAAGAAAGGACATGAAGCATTGGAGCCTATTGAGTGTTGCACGGTTAAAGAACAAGAAGAGGATCAAGAGCTTCTACGATCTGTTTCTTATCAAGGGGAGTTACTTGTTTCTATTGATTCTAAATCTGATTTTGATAGCTCCATGACTGTGTTAACACACTTGCCTGGTGTCAAAAGTCTTGAGAATGTTTCAGGTGCTAAGGAGTTGATCACAACCGAAGAAGATGTTTCAACAAAGCCTATGGTGATCTATGAGAAGAACCTACATCTTGAAGCCGATGATGCCATATTTTTAACTCCAAAAGGGACCCTTACAGCCATGTCTAACCTTAAGAAGAGTGCAAACCAGATCAGAACAGAATCTCCAACTCAAAACAACCATTACTTGCCAAGTCCGAAATTGACAGATTGATAGGTGCGGCTTGGGCAGCTCAAAAGAGGACCAATATCATCTACTGGGGTAAAACGGAGATGTCTACCATATTCTATACTCAAAGAGGAATCTTTCAAGCTATAGCTCGTCCCAATATCATGTTGGAGCTGACCACAATTGATGTTCAAAGTTCAACTACTCGCAGCCTTCTATTCTTGAATCTTAGTACTTGTGGACCGGTTCAAACCTTCATATGGCGACCTGGGGATGCTTTACAAGAGAAACCAGAGCCTATTGGATATTTCACTCATGTTCATGAACCCATGGTCTGTAAATTATAGGAGATTAGAGAGAGTAATTAAGAGATATGAGAAGAGATTAAGAGAAAAGTTTCTGATTTCATAGAATAGAGCTACTAGAGCTTAAGTTACAACAATGGAGAAGGAGATACAAATATAGAGTGAGAGAGAGAGAGCCCAACGGCTCTATTTCAAAAAGGGACCTCTCTATTGTCCAATGGTCCAAAGCCTCCATTCCATTCGGAGTAAACTAAATAGAATAGACCATCTCATGTTTTAACGAAATATAAACAGGTCTTCCATTCCATTCCATTTAGGCTAATGTACACAGGTCTTCTATTCCATAAAGCCTTGTCCCCTCCATATTATAGACATAAGTCTCAACACTCCCCCTCAAGCTTAGCCGGATGCAATGGCTAAGCTTGGAACCTTATGTCTAGCCTCGTTAAAAACCTCAAAGGGAAAACCTCTTTGGGATAAAACCACTTTGAGGGAAAAGAGTACTAAACACTTGGTTAGGGGATTTTAGCACCGAATGGCATTTGTGAGTCCAAGTTTAGGATGGATGAACTCACAAACCTTAGTACTAGCTGCTTTGGTGAAGATGTACGCCAATTGGTTAGAGCTTTCGGTGAAACATGGTAGTATCACTCCTTTCACCATTTGTTCTCTAACTTTATGGCAGTCCACTTCTACATGCTTGGTTCTTTCATGGAAAACAGAATTTGAGGCAAGGTTGATTGCGGATTGATTGTCGGCATGCATGGTGACCGGATCATTTGATTCTATTCCCAAATCTTTGAGAAGAGCTCTCAGCCATATGATCTCTTGGGTCGGCTTTCTCATAGCTCGGTATTCGACTCCGTGCTAGATAGTGAGACAACTTTCGCTTCTTGCTCTTCCATGTCACAAGGTTACCCCCTAGGAAGGTGCAATAGCCTGTTGTTGATCTTCTATCCCCTTGGTCACCAGCGTAGTCGGCATCACAATATCCCACAAGCTCCGTGCTCTTGTTGCAGCCCATCCATATGCCTTGTCCTGGTGCTCCTTTGAGATACTTGAGGATTCTATCCACCATGTTCCAATGATGCACTTTGGGACTTTGCATGTGTTGAGAAACCCGATTCACGGCAAAGCAAATATCGGGACGTGTAATGGTTAAGTATATAAGCTTACCTACTAGCCGGCGGTATTGCTTGACGTCTTTAAAGGGCTTATCCTCAATCTCCCCTTTGCGTATAACTTTGTAGTCATTTTCCAAAGGGGTCTTTGCCGGTTTAGCTCCTAGTTTTCCTGTTTCCGTTAGCAAATCTAGAGTATATTTTCGTTGAGATAAGAATAGGCCTTCTTTAGACCTACACACTTCAATGCCTAGAAAATATTTCAATTCACCAAGGTCTTTGATATCAAATATAGTTTTAAGATAGGTTTTAGTATCTTGAATACCTACCTTGTCATTCCGGTGATGATGATATCATCAACATACACGAGAATGACTACTATACCTCTTTGGTTTTGACTTGTGAATAGAGTATGATCAGATTCTGACTTCTTGAAGCCTTTCTCTAGGAGGGTCTTGCTTAGTTTGTGATACCACGCCCTTGGAGACTGCTTTAGCCCATAGATGGCTTTCTTTAGTCTAAGAACCTTTCCCGAAGTGATTTTGATTCCCGGTGGTGGTGTCATGTAGACCTCATCTTCTAGCTCACCTTGTAGAAATGCATTCTTGACATCCATTTGCCATAGGTCCCATTCTAAGTTAGTTGCCAAAGAGAAGAGGACTCTAACCGTGTGTAGTTTTGCAACCGGAGCAAAAGTGTCAAGGTAATCTTCTCCATAGGTTTGTGTGAAGCCCCTAGCTACTAATCTTGCCTTGTACCTCTCTATGTCTCCGTTGCTTTTGTACTTGATTGTAAAGACGTATCTTGAGCTCACGGTCCTTTTTCCTTGAGGAAGATCCGTCTCATACCAAGTATCATTGAGTTCCATAGCCTTGTCCTCTTGTTTAACCGCTTCTACCCAGACCTCATGTTCCATTGCCTCCTCATAGGTCTTTGGTATCCAATGAGAATCAATTTTAACCAAGAAAACTTGATGATCAAGAGGGAAGGTAGTCATGTTGCAAACGGCTTGAATTGGATGAGCCACGGCTTGGTTGTTGAAGTAGACTCTTGTATTCTTCCAATTGGATGGATCTTTTCTCAGCCTTGTACTTCTTCTTAGCACAACCGGCTCATCTTGAGCATGGTCTTGATGATCAATTCCTCGACCACTTTCTTGTTGGTGGTCTCGACCATCCGGTTGGTGTTCTTGAGCATGGTCTTGATGATCAATTCCTTGACCACTTTCTTGTTGGTGGTCTCGACCATCCGGTTGGTGTTCTTGACCATCTGGTTGGTGCTCTTGACCATCCGGTGAGTTTGGACTTGGATCATCATTTCTCTCCCCCTCATGATCAAGATGGGGTTCTGTGTGATCTTCTTTCCTTGGTTCTTCACCAAGTTTCATACCAAGGTCCTCCATAAGTTTTCTAAGGGCCATGGCTCTATCCGAAGTTGAGTTGGGTAAATCTTTGATACTCTCCCAATTCTTTTCTTCATAGTAGCCTCTTCCTTCTAAAAACTTAACATCCCTTGATATTAGAACTCTTCTAGTTTCGGGAACATAACACTTGTATCCCTTTTGAGTATTGGAGTAGCCGATGAACATAGCCTTGACACTCTTGGGTTCAAGCTTGTTCCTTTGTTCCCCTGGTAGTAAGACAAAGCAAAGACAACCAAACACACGCAAGTGAGTAAGATATGGTTTAGTTTTGTTTAAAACTTGAAAAGGAGAGGAGTTTTGGAGGATTTGTGTCGGTGTCCGGTTGATCAAGTAGCATGCCGTCATCACCGCATCCGACCAGAATCTCTTAGGCACATTCATGTAGAACATGATTGATCTAGCCGCCTCCATCAAGTGTCTGTTCTTCCTCTCCGCCACTCCGTTTTGTTGTGGCGTATACGGACAACTTGTTTGGTGGATAATCCCATGTTTAGCTAGATGTTCCTTAAAACTATGGCTTATGTATTCTCCACCATTATCCGACCTGAAAAACTTGATCTTGGCATCATAATGATTAGTAACATAAGTTTGAAAGTTTTTAAATGCATCTAGGACTCTATCTTTTGAAGGTAATAAGGTAATCCAAGTGTATTTTGACTTCTCATCTATGAATGTAACAAAGTATTTATGATTTTCTCTTGAGATGCATGGTGATGTCCATACATCCGAGTGGATCAAATCAAAACAAGACTCATAAACATTATTAGACTTTGGGAACACGATTCTACAATGTTTACCAAGAATACAAGATTCGCAAAGACTATTATCAAAAGAAACACTTGGCAATAACAATTTTAAAGCTCTAGAGTTTGGATGTCCTAGCCTAGCATGCCAAATGACATTATTAGCTTCAACTAAAACAGACTTAAACGCAAAAGATAGATGGGAGCTTGGATTTCCTTCTAGCACATAGAGATCTCCTTTGGTGCTTCCCTTACCAATCACTTTCTTAGATTCAATATCCTGAAAAATCACATTGTTAGGGCTGAAAATAACATTACAATTCAAATCGGTTGATATACGTTTAACGGATAAGAGGTTAGATGTAAAAGTAGGCATATAGAGAGCATTTACTTCTTTATCAAACAATTTGAGCCTACCTAAACCTCTAATTGGAACCTTACCGCCATTAGCTACCACCACATTCCCTAACATTGGTTTGATATTTTCTATAAGGTTTGAACTACTAATCATATGGTGAGAGGCACCGGAGTCAATCACTAGTGGTCTATCACTTACTACCGGTCTATCAATTCTAGCATTAAGAGAGATAAGAAAAGCCATACCGGACCCTTTAAGGGCCTTAATTAGAGCCTCAAGGTCGGACTTCTTGACATACTCATCATTGAATGGGGCTGCAGCTAAGGCTTCTTCATCCTTTCCTTGGCTTGATGAAGTTCCCACATTTGCCGACTCATCTTGGGAGTAGTTGACCTTTGGTTCCTTGAATTTGTTCGGCTTGAGGTGTGGATGCAGAATCCAGCACTTATCCTTCAAGTGCCCCTTCTTCTTACAATGTTCGCATATCATAGCCTTCCTATCTTCACTTGGCTTGAAGTATGCCTTGTTTGCTGTGGCTAGTTCCTTCTTTCCACCAAAGAGCTCATGAGATCCTTGTTCTCTTTGGAGTTGAGAACACACTGCCTCTAAGGATGGTAAAGTCTCGGATCTGAGGAGGTGCTTGATAAGATCTTTGTAACTTGAATTGAGAGTCAAAAGGAGACCAAACACCTTATCTTGTTCCTTCCTTTCATTGAGAATCTTAGCATCCACAGTACTAGGCCTAAGCATCTCTAATTCAGCCCACAAGGCTCTGAACTTTCCGAAGTGTTGAGTGAACTCGGTATCTTCTTGGGATAGATCCGTGAGAGCCTTCTTCACTTCATACACTCGGCTCAAGTTAGAGATGTTTCCGTACACCGTTTGTAAGGTGTCCCATAGTTCCTTTGCCGTTTCGCAATAGGAGTAGGCCTCAAGAATAGATGGATCTAAGGAGCTTTGAATAATCCCAAGCACCTTTTGATCCTCTTGAAACCATTTTCCTTCTTCGGAGGTTACCACCGAGTCTTCACTAGCCTTTTCCGCTTCTATAGGAGTTTGAGTCTTCAAGGTGTGACTCCGAGACCGCGGCTACACAGGGCAGTCTTGATGGTCCTTGTCCAGAGAAGGTAATTTATACCTTTGAGAGTCACCGGAGCAACGAAGAACTTGGACCTTTCTTTGTTGTCTTCCATGGTAGATCTTCAAAGATTGATAAAGATGAGGATTATATGAAAAGAATGGTGAAAGCTTTATGAGAAAAGCAGAGATTTTTGAGAGAAACAGAGATTTGGTGTTCTTGAGATCTAGAGTAACAAGAACAAGAGGAGATTTTGCGGAAATGAAGAGATTAGGAGCATAAATGCTCGATACCATGTAAATTATAGGAGATTAGAGAGAGTAATTAAGAGATATGAGAAGAGATTAAGAGAAAAGTTTCGATTTCATAGAATAGAGCTACTAGAGCTTAAGTTACAACAATGGAGAAGGAGATACAAATATAGAGTGAGAGAGAGAGAGCCCAACGGCTCTATTTCAAAAAGGGACCTCTCTATTGTCCAATGGTCCAAAGCCTCCATTCCATTCGGAGTAAACTAAATAGAATAGACCATCTCATGTTTTAACGAAATATAAACAGGTCTTCCATTCCATTCCATTTAGGCTAATGTACACAGGTCTTCTATTCCATAAAGCCTTGTCCCCTCCATATTATAGACATAAGTCTCAACATGGTCCATATCAAGACATTGATCTCCAGTCTTTCTCATCAAGAGCACCACCCAACTATACCTCTCAAGCAACCATGTAGTCGAAAGTTTAGTAAGTTTGGTGAATCTTTTCATGCATCTAAGTTCAAGGGCCGAGATCTTAGCTACTCTAGAGACCAGCTTAGTATGGATCAAAGTCAAGAAGAGACTACGCACAAGAGCTCCAACCTCATGAACCAAACGGGTGAGATCGAGAAAACTTATGCTTTTAGTAAATCTCGACTACGCTTTGTGTATAAAGAAACTCTTATGAGTTTCTCTAATCTTCCACCGGTGTTTCCGAGTGAGTTTTCTATTGTTTCGCAGGATCATAATCATGAGTTCCCCAAAGACAAAGAACTACCAAACACTCGAGTCTCATGTCTAAGCCGAGCCAAATCCATGGAGACTAATGAGCCTCTCATCCATGTTGATTATGAGTCTTTCACCCATCTTGAAGTACCACCAGAGATTGACAAAGAACGAGATAGAAGTGTCTACTTCTATGAGGTATTTCCTTATCCCATTCATTCCAAGACAGGTAAGGACAATGGTGTGCCCAACACATTGTCGAGGAGGTATGTTCTACTCTTTAACATTAGCACCCATGATGTTAGCTCTAGAGTTTATAAAGAACTTTATGCTTGTGGTAATGAATTTGGAAAATCATACAAAGCTTGTGGAAAATTTGTTAGTCATCACTACCTTAGAAAGGATTTCTACTTGTTTTACGATAACTTGTGCTTGTCTAGTTTCGTTGTTTGCGAGAAATTGTTTAGGGAAGCACATGGAGGAGAGCTTGTCGGATTTACGTATCACGATATCATGATGAGTGTCAAGAAGCTTTTCTATTACTTTTACTTGCCTCACAAAAAGAAAGACATAGAGGGAAAGACTATTAAGAAATAAAAACCCTTTTATCGAGCTTAGTCTCACCTATTGATCCAGAGAATGGATTCGAGCTTGTGAGCTCAAACCGATTCAGTGATTGAATCTGATTCTTTGCCAAGCGCTTTGCTTACAAGAGAATCTGCTATCCATCAAGTAGAGCTTATCATCGCTTACTTGAGTCGTCCACCATCCATCTCCATCATCATCCACATCTCATCTCACCAAATCTGTTCTTAATCACACCATACAAAGCTCCACAGTTTCCGTTCTATCGCATCCACTCACACCATCATCTAACCATCAAGCAAGCCTCCATCTCTTGCTTGAGACGACCATAACCCATATACTCACCTTCTCCATCATCCGTTGCCTCTGTCCTAGCTCATAAACCGCCTCCAAAACCACCTACATCCACCAGACCACCCAGCTCTTAGCTCAGCCTCGTCCAGAGAAGAGATCCGCCTAGGGAGGATCGTATCATCTGGTATAAGCCAAAGCTGAGACTTAGGAGGATCATGACATATCTATTGTATCTTCAAGCTCAGGAGAAGCTTAAGGCGTCAAGACCAGCAGCTGCACCACCTTGGATCATCCATTCAAGCATCAACATCACGCCACCACCCCCTGGATCAACTCATTTTCTAAACCGAACACATTCAATCTCATTTAAGGATAATTATTTTATCTTTGAACTAATTATTCTTTGTTTTTGTCAGGTCTTTATATGGAGACCAGGGGAACGTCTAAGACACATCGGAGATATTCATGAGCAGCCCGTGATCATTTGGGAACCAGGAGACGTCTTTAGTCTCATCAATGTGGCCGAAGAGAAGATCAATGACAACGCTTATCGAATCAACCTGCAAGGGACGTATCTAAATTCTAATGATTTCAATGTTTCTAACTTGTTCCCTTGTATTGCAGATTCAGATTTGAGGACAAATCCTTTTCAAGAGGGAGGGGATGATGCGATCTCGCCTAGCTTGTCATTCGATGAGGAGGATCATATAGGCTGAGCTTGTACCCGAGGAATGGATCACAAGGTTCAAAGCCAAAGAGATGGATAAAAGAAGCTTTGATATGATCATAGAGCCGAAACCGGAGACGGACATCGGCATCGACCACATCGGCATCGACCACTTCAACATCTTCATCATGGCCTAGACAGAATACCAAGGTAATGTAACTAGGTAACTAAGTGTTTCGACTTGGTACTCTTTCCCTTTGCGTAGGTTTGTCCCACCGGGTTTACTATGCAAGGGTTTTAACGAGGCCAAGAAGAGCGCTACGTCGGTTACTTAGTGACATTATCTTGAAGAGTGTATTAAGTGAGGCACTTCACACTACTCGCTGTTTTATCCGCATGCCTCGTTGTTTTCTGTTTTCCTTTAAACGTTGCGTTGTTTGCATATTTCCTTTTTGCTATGTTGGCGATTTCCTTTTTGGAACAATTTCCTTTTTGCGTGAAGCCCTAAAGAGGAAGCGACTTGTGCTTCTCTTTATAAGCTCCACGCCACCCTCCCCTTCTTTTTTAGTCAAGTATTATCAAAGAAACCTTTAGCTTAGTCTCACCTATTGATCCAGAGAATGGATTCGAGCTTGTGAGCTCAAACCGATTCGGTGATTGAATCGATTCTTTGCCAAGCGCTTTGCTTACAAGAGAATCTGCTATCCATCAAGTAGAGCTTATCATCGCTTACTTGAGTCGTCCACCATCCATCTCCATCATCATCCACATCTCATCTCACCAAATCTGTTCTTAATCACACCATACAAAGCTCCACAGTTTCCGTTCTATCGCATCCACTCACACCATCATCTAACCATCAAGCAAGCCTCCATCTCTTGCTTGAGACGACCATAACCCATATACTCACCTTCTCCATCATCCGTTGCCTCTGTCCTAGCTCATAAACCGCCTCCAAAACCACCTACATCCACCAGACCACCCAGCTCTTAGCTCAGCCACGTCCAGAGAAGAGATCCGCCTAGGGAGGATCGTATCATTTAGAGTCCTAGAAACCGCGTTGTTAGATGTTTCATAAGTTCGTCAAACTAGTACAAAGCTCATTGAGACACATATAAGCACTTATGTTGCATGAAACTTGGTTTAGAGTCCTAGAAAGCGCGTTGTTAGCTGTTTCATATGTTCGTCAAACTTGTACAAAGCTCATTAGGACACTTATAAGCACTCATGTTGTATGAAACTTGGTTTAGAGTCCTAGAAACGCGTTGTTAGACGTTTCATAAGTTCGTCAAACTAGTACAAAGCTCATTGGGACACTTATAAGCACTCATGTTGCATGAAACTTGGTTTAGAGTCCTAGAAACGCGTTGTTAGATGTTTCATAAGTTTGTCAAAGTTGTACAAAGCTCATTGAGACACTTATAAGCAATCATGTTGTATAAAACTTGGTTTAGAGTCCTACAAACGCGTTGGTAGATGTTTCATAAGTTCGTAAAACTTGTACAAAGCTCATGAGACACTTATAAGCACTCATGTTGAATTAAACTTGGTTTAGAGTCCTAGAAACGCGTTGTTAGATGTTTCATAAGTTCTTCAAATTAGTAAAAAGCTCATTGAGACACTTATAAGCACTCATGTTGCATGAAACTTGGTTTAGTGTCCTAGAAACGGTTGTTAGATGTTTCATAAGTTCGTCAAACTAGTACAAATCTCATTGAGACACTTATAAGCACTCATGTTGCATTAAACTTGGTTTAGAATCTTAGAAACCTCGTTGTTAGATGTTTCATAAAATCTTCAAACTAGTACAAAGTTCATTGAGACACTTATAAGCACTCATGTTGCATGAAACTTAGTTTAGATTCCTAGAAACACGTTGTTAGATGTTTCATAAGTTCGTAAAACTTGTACAAAGCTCATTGAGACACTTATAAGCACTCATGTTGCATGAAACTTGGTTTAGAGTCCTAGAAACGCATTGTTAGATGTTTCATAAGTTCGTCAAACTAGTACAAAGCTCATTGAGACACTTATAAGCACTCATATTGCATGAAACTTGGTTTAGAGTCCTAGAAACGCGTTGTTGGACGTTTTATAAGTTCGTAAAACTAGTACAAAGCTCATTGAGACACTTATAAGCACTCATGTTGAATGAAACTTGTTTTAGAGTCCTAGAAATGCGTTGTTAGATGTTTCATAAGTTTGTAAAACTTGTACAAAGCTCATTGAGACACTTATAAGCACTCATGTTGTATGAAACTTGGTTTAGAGTCCTAGAAACGCCTTGTTAAAAGTTTCATGAGTTCGTCAAAATAGTACAAAGCTAATTGAGACACTTATAAGCATTCATGTTGCATGAAACTTGGTTTAGAATCCTAGAAACGCGTTGGTAGACGTTTCATAAATTCGTCAAACTTGTACAAAGCTCATTGAGACACTTATAAGTACTCATGTTGCATGAAACTTGGTTTAGAATCCTAGAAACGCGTTGGTAGACGTTTCATAAATTCGTCAAACTTGTACAAAGCTCATTGAGACACTTATAAGTACTCATGTTTCATAAAACTTGGCTTAGAGTCCTAGAAACCGCGTTGTTAGATGTTTCATAAGTTCGTCAAACCATTACAAAGCTCATTGAGACACTTATAAGCACTCATGTTGCATGAAACTTCGTTTAGAGTCCTAGAAACGCGTTGTTAGATGTTTCATAAGTTCGTCAAACTTGTACAAAGCCCATTGAGACACTTATAAGCACTCATGTTGCATGAAACTTGGTTTAGAGTCCTAGAAACGCGTTGTTAGATGTTTCATAAGTTCGTCAAACTTGTACAAAGCTCATTGAGACACTTATAAGCACTCATGTTGCATGAAACTTGGTTTAGAGTTCTAGAAATGCGTTGTTAGATGTTTCATAAGTTCGTAAAACTTGTACAAAGCTCATTGAGACACTTATAAGTACTCATGTTGCATGAAACTTGGTTTAGAGTCCTAGAAACCGCGTTGTTAGATGTTTCATAAGTTCTTCAAACTAGTACAAAGCTCATTGACTTATAAGTACTCATGTTGCATGAAACTTGGTTTAGAGTCCTAGAAATGCGTTGTTAGATGTTTCATAAGTTTGTCAAACTAGTACAAAGCTCATTGAGACACTTATAAGCACTCATGTTGCATGAAACTTCGTTAGAGTCTTAGAAACCGCTTTCTTAGATGTTTCATAAGTTCGTCAAACTAGTACAAAGCTCATTGAGACACATATAAACACTCAAGTTGCATGAAACCTTGTTTAGAGTCCTAGAAACGCGTTGTTAGATGTTTCATAAGTTCGTCAAACTTGTACAAAGCTCATTTAGACACTTATAAGCACTCATGTTGCATGAAACTTCGTTTAGAGTTTTAGAAACCGCGTTGTTAGATGTTTCATAAGTTCGTCAAACTAGTAAAAACTCATTGAGACACTTATAAGCACTCATGTTGCATGAAAATTCGTTTAGAGTCTTAGAAACAGCGTTGTTAGATGTTTCATAATGTCGTCAAACTAGTACAAAGCTCATTGAGACACATATTATTAAGACTAATGATAACCTACAAAGGCATTAGATCAAGATACATCAAAGAAGGGAAAATATAGTTGAGGCGTGTAGTCGACTAATGTAGTTGAGTCATGTAGTCGACTACATCGCAAGACTAAAGAGCCGTTAGAGAATTCAAATTGGAATCAAGAGAGGAAAATGTAGTTGAGTCATGTAGTCGACTAATATAGTTGAGTCATATAGTCGACTACATCGCCAGACTAAAGAGCCGTTAGAGAATTCAAATTTGAATTCTAGCCGTTGGAGGCTCTCCTTGTTGCGTTTTTCTTTATATATACTTGATAATCTCTTGTAAAAACCTTCAAGGAGGTGGTTCCTCTCTTCTCTATACACAAATCATTCTCTCTAATCTTAATCTCTAATCTAAACACAATACACTCTCTTTATACACTCAAGAACCAAGCAACCTTGCTTCGCTTCTATACACTCAAGATCCGAGCCTAACCAACTCGGATCTATACACTAATCTCTACAAATTCCAACATGGTATCAGAGCATAAGCTCTTGATGACCTCGGTAAGTTGCTTCCGCTAATCTTTAACCTCCTTCTTCTTTAATTTGCTTATAAACACAAAGATCTAGAGGAGAAAAAGAATGACCAAGATCCGAGTGGTTAAAACCCTTAAGATCTTGGTGAATCAATGCTCCTCTTAGGAAGAGAGCCATGATTCTTTGTCTCTTAATGAGTGAAGATACATGTTGAATCCAAGTTCCTTTCAGGAACAATCCAATCAAAACAGAATCATAGTGAGCATAGATTGAAAATCTAGCTACATGATGTTTTTGGTTGAGTTGTTCTTTAAGATCTTTGTTTAGGCCGAAAGGTGTGGATGAGAACCATTGTTTCCTCACTCTTATGAGTTTAAAAGGAACCTTGATGAATCCAAAATCCATCTAACTTAGGCATTAGGCAATGACCAAGTATTCAAAGCATAAAGCTTGAAACTTGTGAGCTAAAGAGTGAGAGAACCATGCTCATTGATTCTTTAAGAACAATGCCTTGTTGAATCCGAAACTCTATGCTTTTCTTAAGATACAAAGATAAAAGGATGAGATCCATGATTCGCCATGAGCGATAAGTGTTGTATCCAAATCCGAAGATAATTACTTCATCTTTGTAAGGCCGAAAGCAAGAGGATGAGAACCATGGTCTCCCCACTCTTATGAGTCCAAGGGAACCTTGATGAATCCAAATCCGACTATGCTAAGGCATTAAGCGATGAACAAGAACCTCAAAGCTCAAAGCTTGAGACTTGTGAGCTAAAGGTATGAGAACCTTTCTTGTGTATCTTATGAGAATACAAGATAGTTGAATCCATAACCTCCTGTTTATTTTGAAAATTCATGAGCATGTAATTTCAAATGTTTTAGTATGTGCTCATGTGTGTCCGAATTTTAAATCTCCAAGACTCGGATGTTATGTAGTCATGTGACATAGTCGACTACATGGATCAACTATGTTGTGATGTAGTCGACTATATGTTGCCAACAACTATACATCTAAGTCTTGTTTCTTGTTTCTTGTTTAAGTCTTTTAAAGATCTAGGATACAAGGTCCACTTATGTCTTTGTCTAAGACCAAATCACTAGTCCTTGTTTGGTGAAGTGATTTGAATCTTGGTGAAAGACAAAGTGATTTTAAAACCTTGGTTAATCCCAAAAGATCTTCGGTTTTTATCAAAAGAGTAGGAACCAAAGACCCGCTTGTGACTAAGCAATTAAGGTCTTATGGAATCCGAAACTCTCTTAGAGGGAAGAGAACCAAGCCTCCAAAAGTGTTAATAAAACACCGAGAGCTTGATGAATCCTTCATAACCTCGGCTAACATGAATCTATAAAGAGATCCATGACCACTTAAAAGGTGATAATTTAAAGGGTCATGATGAATCCATCTTTAGACTTATGGGGAAATGATTCACTACATTAACATCTATATAAGGTGAAGGTGGAATGATGATCTATGTTTGTTTGTCATAAACCGCCTATGGGCATGTAAGTTTATGATACAAGATGAGTAACTAGCTATGAAAGCATTTAAGTTACAATGAATCTTGTTGGTGTGTTTCTAAGACCAAGATCCGCCTTTGTGCACTTAAGATCCTGGTCCCTTTAATTTCAAAATGGCAAGAAGCCATAAGCAAAAGACTCTTGTTGCTAAACCTTCTTCATGTGTAGGTATTAAGCTATTAAGAGCATTTCATAAGGGAAGTCATAAACTCAATCCAAATAAAGGTGCTCTAAGAGTGTAATGACTCTCCCATATGACCATCTACTCAAGGACTTAACCGAAAAAGGCCATTTCTAAACCCTCTTTACTCCCTTATTTATATTATTAGATACTTGTCTAAGTGTTCATGTGTGCTTGAAATTGTTATATGCCTTAGATCACTTAGAAATTTGTTTGTCAATTTCAAAACTATAAGACCGAAACTTGAACTTGTTAGGGTGCATACTATACTCGGGTTTAATCGAGAAGACATAGGGAACATCTTGAACTATTGTCTTAAACTCTTCCTTGCATTCTTGCTTGTACTTGTGAATGGTTAATCAATAGTTTGTAAATTGTTAAAGGTTATTATCTTGTGCCGGTTAGTCATGAAATTTAAATCAATTTTTGTCTTTGGTATGATGTAGGATCATCATGTCTAAGGATTGAAAGAGATCATCATGAAAACCCCTAAGCATAAAGAAGTAACAAAGAAGTGCTAAAGAGAAAAGAAGTAAAGAGAAGAATGAAAGAAGCCATGAATGGTGTCCGAAGGAAAAGATGAGAAACCTTTCTCATGAAGCTTGTGAAGAACAAAGCCGAGAAAGGAAATAGTTCATACCTTCCATCTTAATCATGAAGGGGGAGAAGAAGTGTTAAATCACACAACTCTTCATGATCAAATGGAAGCCAATCACCGCTACCACCAAACTTAGGCAAAGCATCTCAACCAAGAATGCAAAAGCCTCCTAAATTCATCATCACTCGGCCAAACTCGTCAAAGGGAAAGGTCAAACCATCTACCACCAAATCATCTACCACCAAACTTAGGCAAAGCATCTCAACCATGAATGCAAAAGCCTCCTCATTCACTCTCGGCCAAATCTTCTACAAGAGCAAGCCGATCCATCTTATCATCAACATTTGGTCAAGATCTAGCAAGTCAAAGACCTCCACTCAACCACCAACTAACTCAGCCAAAGTATCAAGAAGGACTAAGCCGCCACTACCACCAATCCGGCTAAGTATTGACTAAAGTACCAAGAAGGACGAAGTCAATACAAAGCTCACACTCTCGGCTAAAGTACCAAGAAGGACAAAGCCTCCACAATCAACCAATCCATCTCGGCTTAAGTACCAACAAGATACAAGGCCAAAGTCTCATTGAAGCAAAGAAGAACCACAACTAGCTAAAGACACTTGAAGGAAGATCATAACTTGCTCAAGGAGTCTAAGAGCCTTCATCAATCACTCGGTCAAGCTTCTACAAAGAAGCAAGACAAACCCGTCCATACCATCAACACTAGGCTCGGTCAAGTTCATAGCAACGACAAAACCGAGCCATCCATGTTCTAGAAAGAGACCGATAATCAACCATGATCAATCGGCTCTCACCATTCTCGGCCTAGCAACTATCAAGTGCAAAGCCAAATACTTGTTACTCGGCCTAAGCATCTACCAAGAGCTAAGCCAAAAGACTCAAACCAACCTTGTTCCAATTGCACAAAGGACAAAGTCGCAAGACCTCATGAAGAAGTCAAAAGGCTCAAGCCAAATGCAACTACAAGGGATCATCAATCAAGCATACCTCTACAAACTAAAGGCTGTCCCTAAACCCTCTCTTTAACATACTTAATAGGAATCATTAGACTAGAACTAAACCTCATTATCTTGTTTAAGTCTATGGTCAATCACTTGCTAAAAGGAATTGCTTAAATCAATGTTCTAAATTGACTTTAGATTAAGCTTATCCTTATCCAAATTGTCTTTACTAAGTCTTAATTTCCTTGAATCTTTGAAGGTTCAAAGGAGTGGTAGACCAAAGGCAAGAAGGAAGTCTCAAAGAAGAAACAAAAGAGAAGGAAAGGAAGTCACTACGTTTCTTGTCAAGTCTCACATTGAAGCTTGTGAAGAACAAGCCGTGAAGACCAAGTCAAAGAAATGAAGACCAAGAAGGTCTCATGTCATCAAGGGAGAAGCGTCACTTCCCAAATCAAAGAACGCATCCAAGATCCTAACAACAAGCCGAGAAGATCAAAGAAGCTTGTTGAAAGGAGATCATAGAACCCTTTAAGAAGAACACGGCAAAGTCAAGAAGATCAAACCGGTTCTATCTTAAGGGGGAGTTTCGGCCAAGACAAGAAAATCAATGCCAAGATTAAGAAGACCCCTATTGCAAAGACTTACACTCTTTTTCCCTTAGTAATGCTTTTATCCCAAGTGGTTTTGCTTACTAAGGGTTTTAATGAGGTTTGTTTAGCAATGTCCAATCTTAGCCATTTCATTGGGCTAAGCTTGAGGGGGAGTATTAAGACTAATGATAACCTACAAAGGCATTAGATCAAGATACATCAAAGAAGGGAAAATATAGTTGAGGCGTGTAGTCGACTAATGTA
Organism: Cochlearia excelsa; assembly: GCA_963556525.1. Lineage (NCBI taxonomy): Eukaryota > Viridiplantae > Streptophyta > Magnoliopsida > Brassicales > Brassicaceae > Cochlearia > Cochlearia excelsa. The sequence goes on along the minus strand of OY748327.1, from coordinate 26,030,370 downwards.
GTTGAGTCATGTAGTCGACTACATCGCAAGACTAAAGAGCCGTTAGAGAATTCAAATTGGAATCAAGAGAGGAAAATGTAGTTGAGTCATGTAGTCGACTAATATAGTTGAGTCATATAGTCGACTACATCGCCAGACTAAAGAGCCGTTAGAGAATTCAAATTTGAATTCTAGCCGTTGGAGGCTCTCCTTGTTGCGTTTTTCTTTATATATACTTGATAATCTCTTGTAAAAACCTTCAAGGAGGTGGTTCCTCTCTTCTCTATACACAAATCATTCTCTCTAATCTTAATCTCTAATCTAAACACAATACACTCTCTTTATACACTCAAGAACCAAGCAACCTTGCTTCGCTTCTATACACTCAAGATCCGAGCCTAACCAACTCGGATCTATACACTAATCTCTACAAATTCACTCATGTTGCATGAAAATTGGTTTAGAGTCCTAGAAACGCCTTGTTAGATGTTTCATAAGTTCGTCAAACTAGTAAAAAGCTCATTGAGACATTTATAAGCACTCATGTTGCATGAAACTTGGTTTAGAGTCCTAGAAACGGTTGTTAGATGTTTCATAAGTTCGTCAAACTAGTACAAATCTCATTGAGACACTTATAAGCACTCATGTTGCATGAATCTTAGAAACCTCGTTGTTAGATGTTTCATAAGTTCTTCAAACTAGTACAAAGCTCATTGAGACACTTATAAGCACTCATGTTGCATGAAACTTAGTTTAGAGTCCTAGAAACGGGTTGTTAGATGTTTCATAAGTTTGTCAAACTAGTACAAAGCTCATTGAGACACTTATAAGCACTCATGTTGCATGAGACTTCGTTAGAGTCTTAGAAACCGCTTTCTTAGATGTTTCATATGTTCGTCAAACTAGTACAAAGCTCATTGAGACACATATAAACACTCAAGTTGCATGAAACCTTGTTTAGAGTCCTAGAAACGCGTTGTTAGATGTTTCATAAGTTTGCCAAACTAGTACAAAGCTCATCGAGACAATTATAAGTAATCATGTTGTATGAAACTTGGTTTAGAGACCTAGAAACGCGTTGTTAGATGTTTCATAAGTTCGTAAAACTTGTACAAAGCTCATTGAGACACTTATAAGCACTCATGTTGAATTACACTTGGTTTAGACTCCTAGAAACGCGTTGTTAGATGTTTCATAAGTTCGTCAAACTAGTAAAAACCTCATTGAGACACTTATAAGCACTCATGTTGCATGAAACTTGGTTTAGAGTCCTAGAAACGCGTTGTTAGATGTTTCATAAGTTTGTCAAACTAGTACAAATCTCATTGAGACACTTATAAGCACTCATGTTGCATGAAACTTGGTTTAGAATCTTAGAAACCGCGTTGTTAGATGTTTCATAAGTTCTTCAAACTAGTACAAAGCTCATTGAGACACTTATAAACACTCATGTTGCATGAAACTTGGTTTAGAGTTCTAGAAATGCGTTGTTAGATGTTTCATAAGTTCGTAAAACTTGTACAAAGCTCATTGAGACACTTATAAGTACTCATGTTGCATGAAACTTGGTTTAGAGTCCTAGAAACCGCGTTGTTAGATGTTTCATAAGTTCTTCAAACTAGTACAAAGCTCATTGACTTATAAGTACTCATGTTGCATGAAACTTGGTTTAGAGTCCTAGAAATGCGTTGTTAGATGTTTCATAAGTTTGTCAAACTAGTACAAAGCTCATTGAGACACGTATAAGCACTCATGTTGCATGAAACTTCGTTAGAGTCTTAGAAACCGCGTTCTTAGATGTTTCATAAGTTCGTCAAACTAGTACAAAGCTCATTGAGACACATATAAACACTCATGTTGCATGAAACCTTGTTTAGAGTCCTAGAAACGCCTTGGTAGATGTTTCATAAGTTCGTCAAACTAGTACAAAGCTCATTGAGACACTTATAAGCACTCATATTGTATGAATCTTTGTTTAGAGTCCTAGAAACGCGTTGTTGGACGTTTTGTAAGTTCGTAAATCTAGTACAAAGCTCATTGAGACACTTATAAGCACTCATGTTGAATGAAACTTGTTTTAGAGTCCTAGAAATGCGTTGTTAGATGTTTCATAAGTTCGTAAAACTTGTACAAAACTCATTGAGACACTTATAAGCACTCATGTTGTATGAAACTTGGTTTAGAGTCCTAGAAACGCCTTGTTAAAAGTTTCATGAGTTCGTCAAAATAGTACAAAGCTAATTGAGACACTTATAAGCATTCATGTTGCATGAAACTTGGTTTAGAATCCTAGAAACGCGTTGGTAGACGTTTCATAAATTCGTCAAACTTGTACAAAGCTCATTGAGACACTTATAAGTACTCATGTTGCATGAAACTTGGCTTAGAGTCCTAGAAACCGCGTTGTTAGATGTTTCATAAGTTCGTCAAACCATTACAAAGCTCATTGAGACACTTATAAGCACTCATGTTGCATGAAACTTCGTTTAGAGTCCTAGAAACCGCGTTGTTAGATGTTTCATAAGTTCGTCAAACTAGTACAAAGCTCATTGAGACACATATAAGCACTTATGTTGCATGAAACTTGGTTTAGAGTCCTAGAAACCGCGTTGTTAGCTGTTTCATATGTTCGTCAAACTTGTACAAAGCTCATTGAGACACTTATAAGCACTCATGTTGTATGAAACTTGGTTTAGAGTCCTAGAAACGCGTTGTTAGACGTTTCATAAGTTCGTCAAACTAGTACAAAGCTCATTGGGACACTTATAAGCACTCATGTTGCATGAAACTTGGTTTAGAGTCCTAGAAACGCGTTGTTAGATGTTTCATAAGTTCGTCAAACTTGTACAAAGCCCATTGAGACACTTATAAGCACTCATGTTGTATGAAACATGGTTTAGAGTCCTAGAAACCGCATTGTTAGATGTTTCATAAGTTCGTCAAACTAGTACAAAGCTCATTGAGACACTTATAAGCACTCATGTTGCATGAAACTTGGTTTAGAGTCCTAGAAACGCGTTATTAGATGTTTCATAAGTTCGTCAAACTTGTACAAAGCTCATTGAGACACTTATAAGCACTCATGTTGCATGAAACTTGGTTTAGAGTCCTAGAAACGCGTTGTTAGATGTTTCATAAGTTTGTCAAACTTGTACAAAGCTCATTGAGACACTTATAAGCCATCATGTTGTATAAAACTTGGTTTAGAGTCCTAGAAACGCGTTGTTAGATGTTTCATAAGTTCGTAAAACTTGTACAAAGCTCATTGAGACACTTATAAGCACTCATGTTGAATTAAACTTGGTTTAGAGTCCTAGAAACGCGTTGTTAGATGTTTCATAAGTTCTTCAAACTAGTAAAAAGCTCATTGAGACACTTATAAGCACTCATGTTGCATGAAACTTGGTTTAGTGTCCTAGAAACGGTTGTTAGATGTTTCATAAGTTCGTAAAACTTGTACAAAGCTCATTGAGACACTTATAAGCACTCATGTTGAATTAAACTTGGTTTAGAGTCCTAGAAACGCGTTGTTAGATGTTTCATAAGTTCGTCAAACCATTACAAAGCTCATTGAGACACTTATAAGCACTCATGTTGCATGAAACTTCGTTTAGAGTCCTATAAACCGCGTTGTTAGATGTTTCATAAGTTCGTCAAACTAGTACAAAGCTCATTGAGACACACATAAGCACTTATGTTGCATGAAACTTGGTTTAGAGTCCTAGAAACCGCGTTGTTAGCTGTTTCATATGTTCGTCAAACTTGTACAAAGCTCATTGAGACACTTATAAGCACTCATGTTGTATGAAACTTGGTTTAGAGTCCTAGAAACGCCTTGTTAAAAGTTTCATGAGTTCGTCAAAATAGTACAAAGCTAATTGAGACACTTATAAGCATTCATGTTGCATGAAACTTGGTTTAGAGTCCTAGAAACGCGTTGTTAGATGTTTCATAAGTTCGTCAAACTTGTACAAAGCCCATTGAGACACTTATAAGCACTCATGTTGTATGAAACATGGTTTAGAGTCCTAGAAACCGCATTGTTAGATGTTTCATAAGTTCGTCAAACTAGTACAAAGCTCATTGAGACACTTATAAGCACTCATGTTGCATGAAACTTGGTTTAGAGTCCTAGAAACGCGTTGTTAGATGTTTCATAAGTTCGTCAAACTTGTACAAAGCTCATTGAGACACTTATAAGCACTCATGTTGCATGAAACTTGGTTTAGAGTCCTAGAAACGCGTTGTTAGATGTTTCATAAGTTTGTCAAACTTGTACAAAGCTCATTGAGACACTTATAAGCAATCATGTTGTATAAAACTTGGTTTAGAGTCTTAGAAACGCGTTGTTAGATGTTTCATAAGTTCGTAAAACTTGTACAAAGCTCATTGAGACACTTATAAGCACTCATGTTGAATTAAACTTGGTTTAGAGTCCTAGAAACGCGTTGTTAGATGTTTCATAAGTTCTTCAAACTAGTAAAAAGCTCATTGAGACACTTATAAGCACTCATGTTGCATGAAACTTGGTTTAGTGTCCTAGAAACGGTTTGTTAGATATTTCATAAGTTCGTCAAACTAGTACAAATCTCATTGAGACACTTATAAGCACTCATGTTGCATGAAACTTGGTTTAGAATCTTAGAAACCTCGTTGTTAGATGTTTCATAAGTTCTTCAAACTAGTAGAAAGCTCATTGAGACACTTATAAGCACTCATGTTGCATGAAACTTAGTTTAGAGTCCTAGAAACACGTTGTTAGATGTTTCATAAGTTCGTAAAACTTGTACAAAGCTCATTGAGACACTTATAAGCACTCATGTTGCATGAAACTTGGTTTAGAGTCCTAGAAACACATTGTTAGATGTTTCATAAGTTCGTCAAACTAGTACAAAGCTCATTGAGACACTTATAAGCACTCATATTGCATGAAACTTGGTTTAGAGTCCTAGAAACGCGTTGTTGGACGTTTTATAAGTTCGTAAAACTAGTACAAAGCTCATTGAGACACTTATAAGCACTCATGTTGAATGAAACTTGTTTTAGAGTCCTATAAATGCGTTGTTAGATGTTTCATAAGTTCGTAAAACTTGTACAAAGCTAATTGAGACACTTATAAGCATTCATGTTGCATGAAACTTGGTTTAGAATCCTAGAAACGCGTTGGTAGACGTTTCATAAATTCCTCAAACTTGTACAAAGCTCATTGAGACACTTATAAGTACTCATGTTGCATGAAACTTGGCTTAGAGTCCTAGAAACCGCGTTGTTAGATGTTTCATAAGTTTGTCAAACCATTACAAAGCTCATTGAGACACTTATAAGCACTCATGTTGCATGAAACTTCGTTTAGAGTCCTAGAAACGCGTTGTTAGATGTTTCATAAGTTCGTCAAACTTGTACAAAGCCCATTGAGACACTTATAAGCATTCATGTTGTATGAAACTTGGTTTAGAGTCCTAGAAACCGCGTTGTTAGATGTTTCATAAGTTCGTCAAACTAGTACAAAGCTCATTGAGACACTTATAAGCACTCATGTTGCATGAAACTTGGTTTAGAGTCCTAGAAACGCGTTGTTAGATGTTTCATAAGTTCGTCAAACTTGTAAAAAGCTCATTGAGACACTTATAAGCACTCATGTTGCATGAAACTTGGTTTAGAGTCCTAGAAACGCGTTGTTAGATGTTTCATAAGTTTGCCAAACTAATACAAAGCTCATTGAGACAATTATAAGCAATCATGTTGTATGAAACTTGGTTTAGAGACCTAGAAACGCGTTGTTAGATGTTTCATAAGTTCGTAAAACTTGTACAAAGCTCATTGAGACACTTATAAGCACTCATGTTGAATTACACTTGGTTTAGACTCCTAGAAAAACGTTGTTAGATGTTTCATAAGTTCGTCAAACTAGTAAAAAGCTCATTGAGACACTTATAAGCACTCATGTTGCATGAAACTTGGTTTAGAGTCCTGGAAACGCGTTGTTAGATGTTTCATAAGTTTGTCAAACTAGTACAAATCTCATTGAGACACTTATAAGCACTCATGTTGCATGAAACTTGGTTTAGAATCTTAGAAACCGCGTTGTTAGATGTTTCATAAGTTCTTCAAACTAGTACAAAGCTCATTGAGACACTTATAAGCACTCATGTTGCATGAAACTTGGTTTAGAGTTCTAGAAATGCGTTGTTAGATGTTTCATAAGTTCGTAAAACTTGTACAAAGCTCATTGAGACACTTATAAGTACTCATGTTGCATGAAACTTGGTTTAGAGTCCTAGAAACCGCGTTGTTAGATGTTTCATAAGTTCTTCAAACTAGTACAAAGCTCATTGACTTATAAGTACTCATGTTGCATGAAACTTGGTGTAGAGTCCTAGAAACGCGTTGTTAGATGTTTCATAAGTTTGTCAAACTAGTACAAAGCTCATTGAGACACTTATAAGCACTTATGTTGCATGAAACTTCGTTAGAGACTTAGAAACCGCGTTCTTAGATGTTTCATAAGTTCGTCAAACTAGTACAAAGCTCATTGAGACACATATAAGCACTCATGTTGCATGAAACCTTGTTTAGAGTCCTAGAAACGCCTTGTTTGATGTTTCATAAGTTCGTCAAACTAGTACAAAGACCATTGAGACACTTATAAGCACTCATATTGCATGAAACTTGGTTTAGAGTCCTAGAAACGCGTTGTTGGACGTTTTATAAGTTCGTAAAACTAGTACAAAGGTCATTGAGACACTTATAAACACTCATGTTGAATGAAACTTGTTTTAGAGTCCTAGAAATGCGTTGTTAGATGTTTCATAAGTTCGTAAAACTTGTTCAAAACTCATTGAGACACTTATAAGCATTCATGTTGTATGAAACTTGGTTTAGAGTCCTAGAAACGCCTTGTTAAAAGTTTCATGAGTTCATCAAAATAGTACAAAGCTAATTGAGACACTTATAAGCATTCATGTTGCATGAAACTTGGTTTAGAATCCTAGAAACGCGTTGGTAGACGTTTCATAAATTCGTCAAACTTGTACAAAGCTCATTGAGACACTTATAAGTACTCATGTTGCATGAAACATGGCTTAGAGTCCTAGAAACCGCGTTGTTAGATGTTTCATAAGTTTGTCAAACCATTACAAAGCTCATTGAGACACTTATAAGCACTCATGTTGCATGAAACTTCGTTTAGAGTCCTATAAACCGCGTTGTTAGATGTTTCATAAGTTCGTCAAACTAGTACAAAGCTCATTGAGACACATATAAGCACTTCTGTTGCATGAAACTTGGTTTAGAGTCCTAGAAACCGCGTTGTTAGCTGTTTCATATGTTCGTCAAACTTGTACAAAGCTCATTGAGACACTTATAAGCACTCATGTTGTATGAAACTTGGTTTAGAGTCCTAGAAACGCCTTGTTAAAAGTTTCATGAGTTCGTCAAAATAGTACAAAGCTAATTGAGACACTTATAAGCATTCATGTTGCATGAAACTTGGTTTAGAGTCCTAGAAACGCGTTGTTAGATGTTTCATAAGTTCGTCAAACTTGTACAAAGCCCATTGAGACACTTATAAGCACTCATGTTGTATGAAACATGGTTTAGAGTCCTAGAAACCGCATTGTTAGATGTTTCATAAGTTCGTCAAACTAGTACAAAGCTCATTGAGACACTTATAAGCACTCATGTTGCATGAAACTTGGTTTAGAGTCCTAGAAACGCGTTGTTAGATGTTTCATAAGTTCGTCAAACTTGTACAAAGCTCATTGAGACACTTATAAGCACTCATGTTGCATGAAACTTGGTTTAGAGTCCTAGAAACGCGTTGTTAGATGTTTCATAAGTTCGTAAAACTTGTACAAAGCTCATTGAGACACTTATAAGTACTCATGTTGTATGAAACTTGGTGTAGAGTCCTAGAAACCGCGTTTTTAGATGTTTCATAAGTTCTTCAAACTAGTACAAAGCTCATTTATAAGTACTCATGTTGCATGAAACTTGGTTTAGAGTCCTAGAAACGCGTTGTTAGATGTTTCATAAGTTTGTCAAACAAGTACAAAGCTCATTGAGACACTTATAAGCACTCATGTTGCATGAAATTCGTTAGAGTCTTAGAAACCGCGTTCTTAGATGTTTCATAAGTTCGTCAAACTAGTACAAAGCTCATTGAGACACATATAAGCACTCATGTTGCATGAAACTTGGTTAAGAGTCCTAGAAACGCGTTGTTAGATGTTTCATAAGTTTGTCAAACTTGTACAAAGCTCATTGAGACACTTATAAGCAATCATGTTGTATAAAACTTGGTTTAGAGTCCTAGAAACGCGTTGTTAGATGTTTCATAAGTTCGTAAAACTTGTACAAAGCTCATTGAGACACTTATAAGCACTCATGTTGAATTAAACTTGGTTTAGAGTCCTAGAAACGCATTGTTAGATGTTTCATAAGTTCGTCAAACTAGTACAAAGCTCATTGAGACACTTATAAGCACTCATGTTGCATGAAACTTGGTTTAGAGTCCTAGAAACGCATTGTTAGATGTTTCATAAGTTCGTCAAACTAGTACAAAGCTCATTGAGACACTTATAAGCACTCATGTTGAATGAAACTTGGTTTAGAGTCCTAGAAACGCGTTGTTAGATGTTTCATAAGTTCGTCAAACTTGTACAAAGCTCATTTAGACACTTATAAGCACTCATGTTGCATGAAACTTCGTTTAGAGTTTTAGAAACCGCGTTGTTAGATGTTTCATAAGTTCGTCAAACTAGTAAAAAGCTCATTGAGACACTTATAAGCACTCATGTTGCATGAAACTTCGTTTAGAGTCTCTGAAACAGCGTTGTTAGATGTTTCATAAGTTCGTCAAACTAGTACAAAGCTCATTGAGACACATATAAGCACTCATGTTGCATGAAACTTGGTTTAGAGTCCTAGAAACGCCTTGTTAGATGTTTCATAAGTTCGTCAAACTAGTAAAAACCTCATTGAGACACTTATAAGCACTCATGTTGCATGAAACTTGGTTTAGAGTCCTAGAAACGGTTGTTAGATGTTTCATAAGTTCGTCAAACTAGTACAAATCTCATTGAGACACTTATAAGCACTCATGTTGCATGAATCTTAGAAACCTCGTTGTTAGATGTTTCATAAGTTCTTCAAACTAGTACAAAGCTCATTGAGACACTTATAAGCACTCATGTTGCATGAAACTTAGTTTAGAGTCCTAGAAACGGGTTGTTAGATGTTTCATAAGTTCGTAAAACTTGTACAAAGCTCATTGAGACACTAATAAGTACTCATGTTGCATGAAACTTGGTTTAGAGTCCTAGAAACCGCGTTGTTAGATGTTTCATAAGTTCGTCAAACTAGTACAAAGCTCATTTATAAGTACTCATGTTGCATGAAACTTGGTTTAGAGTCCTAGAAACGCGTTGTTAGATGTTTCATAAGTTTGTCAAACAAGTACAAAGCTCATTGAGACACTTATAAGCACTCATGTTGCATGAAACTTCGTTAGAGTCTTAGAAACCGCGTTCTTAGATGTTTCATAAGTTCGTCAAACTAGTACAAAGCTCATTGAGACACATATAAGCACTCATGTTGCATGAAACTTGGTTTAGAGTCCTAGAAACGCGTTGTTAGATGTTTCATAAGTTTGTCAAACTTGTACAAAGCTCATTGAGACACTTATAAGCAATCATGTTGTATAAAACTTGGTTTAGAGTCCTAGAAACGCGTTGTTAGATGTTTCATAAGTTCGTAAAAGTTGTACAAAGCTCATTGAGACACTTATAAGCACTCATGTTGAATTAAACTTGGTTTAGAGTCCTAGAAACGCATTGTTAGATGTTTCATAAGTTCGTCAAACTAGTACAAAGCTCATTGAGACACTTATAAGCACTCATGTTGCATGAAACTTGGTTTAGAGTCCTAGAAACGCATTGTTAGATGTTTCATAAGTTCGTCAAACTAGTACAAAGCTCATTGAGACACTTATAAGCACTCATGTTGAATGAAACTTGGTTTAGAGTCCTAGAAACGCGTTGTTAGATGTTTCATAAGTTCGTCAAACTTGTACAAAGCTCATTTAGACACTTATAAGCACTCATGTTGCATGAAACTTCGTTTAGAGTTTTAGAAACCGCGTTGTTAGCTGTTTCATAAGTTCGTCAAACTAGTAAAAAGCTCATTGAGACACTTATAAGCACTCATGTTGCATGAAACTTCGTTTAGAGTCTCTGAAACGGCGTTGTTAGATGTTTCATAAGTTCGTCAAACTAGTACAAAGCTCATTGAGACACATATAAGCACTCATGTTGCATGAAACTTGGTTTAGAGTCCTAGAAACGCCTTGTTAGATGTTTCATAAGTTCGTCAAACTAGTACAAAGCTCATTGAGACACTTATAAGCGGTCATGTTGTATGAAACTTGGTTTAGAGTCCTAGAAACGCGTTGTTAGATGTTTCATAAGTTCGTCAAACTTGTACAAAGCTCATTGAGACACATATAAGCACTCATGTTGCATGAAACTTGGTTTAGAGTCCTAGAAATGCGTTGTCATATGTTTCATAAGTTCGTCAAACTTGTACAAAACTCATTGAGACACTTATAAGCACTCATGTTGTATGAAACTTTGTTTAGAGTCCTAGAACCCGCGTTGTTAGATGTTTCATATGTTCGTCAAACTAGTCAAAAGCTCATTGAGACACTTATAAGAACTCATGTTGCATGAAACTTAGTTTAGAGTCCTAGAAACTGCGTTGTTAGATGTTTCATAAGTTCGTCAAACTAGTACAAAGCTCATTGAGACACTTATAAGTACTCATGTTGCATGAAACTTGGTTTAGAGTCCTAGAAACGCGTTGTTAGATGTTTCATAAGTTCGTCAAACTTGTACAAAGCTCATTGAGACACTTATAAGCACTCATGTTGCATGAAACTTGGTTTAGAGTCCTAGAAACGCGTTGTTAGATGTTTCATAAGTTCGTCAAACAAGTACAAAGCTCATTGAGACACTTATAAGCACTCATGTTGCATGAAACTTGGTTTAGAGTCCTAGAAACGCGTTGTTAGATGTTTCATAAGTTCGTCAAACAAGTACAAAGGTCATTGAGACACTTATAAGCACTCATGTGGAATGAAACTTGGTTTAGAGTCCTAGAAACGTGTTGTTCGATGTTTCATAAGTTTGTCGAACTAGTACAAAGATCATTGAGACACTTATAAGCACTCATGTGGAATCAAACTTGGTTTAGAGTCCTAGAAACTGCGTTGTTCGATGTTTCATAAGTTCGTCAAACTAGTACAAAGCTCATTGAGACACTTATAAGCACTTATGTTGCATGAAACTTGGTTTAGAGTCCTAGAAACTGCGTTGTTAGATGTTTCATAAGTTCTTCAAACTAGTACAAAGCTCATTGAGACACTTATAAGCACTCATGTTATATAAAAATTTGTTTAGAGTCCTAGAAACGCTTTGTTAGATGTTTCATAAGTTCGTCAAACTAGTAAAAAGCTCATTGAGACACTTATAAGCACTCATGGTTCATGAAACTTGGTTTAGAGTCCTGGAAACGCGTTGTTAGATGTTTCATAAGTTTGTCAAACTAGTACAAATCTCATTGAGACACTTATAAGCACTCATGTTGCATGAAACTTGGTTTAGAATCTTAGAAACCGCGTTGTTAGATGATTCATAAGTTCTTCAAACTAGTACAAAGCTCATTGAGACACTTATAAGCACTCATGTTGCATGAAACTTGGTTTAGAGTTCTAGAAATGCGTTGTTAGATGTTTCATAAGTTCGTAAAACTTGTACAAAGCTCATTGAGACACTTATAAGTACTCATGTTGCATGAAACTTGGTTTAGAGTCCTAGAAACCGCGTTGTTAGATGTTTCATAAGTTCTTCAAACTAGTACAAAGCTCATTGACTTATAAGTACTCATGTTGCATGAAACTTGGTGTAGAGTCCTAGAAACGCGTTGTTAGATGTTTCATAAGTTTGTCAAACTAGTACAAAGCTCATTGAGACACTTATAAGCACTTATGTTGCATGAAACTTCGTTAGAGACTTAGAAACCGCGTTCTTAGATGTTTCATAAGTTCGTCAAACTAGTACAAAGCTCATTGAGACACATATAAGCACTCATGTTGCATGAAACCTTGTTTAGAGTCCTAGAAACGCCTTGTTTGATGTTTCATGAGTTCGTCAAACTAGTACAAAGCCCATTGAGACACTTATAAGCACTCATATTGCATGAAACTTGGTTTAGAGTCCTAGAAACGCGTTGTTGGACGTTTTATAAGTTCGTAAAACTAGTACAAAGGTCATTGAGACACTTATAAACACTCATGTTGAATGAAACTTGTTTTAGAGTCCTAGAAATGCAGTGTTAGATGTTTCATAAGTTCGTAAAACTTGTTCAAAACTCATTGAGACACTTATAAGCATTCATGTTGTATGAAACTTGGTTTAGAGTCCTAGAAACGCCTTGTTAAAAGTTTCATGAGTTCATCAAAATAGTACAAAGCTAATTGAGACACTTATAAGCATTCATGTTGCATGAAACTTGGTTTAGAATCCTAGAAACGCGTTGGTAGACGTTTCATAAATTCGTCAAACTTGTACAAAGCTCATTGAGACACTTATAAGTACTCATGTTGCATGAAACATGGCTTAGAGTCCTAGAAACCGCGTTGTTAGATGTTTCATAAGTTTGTCAAACCATTACAAAGCTCATTGAGACACTTATAAGCACTCATGAAACTGTTGCATGAAACTTCGTTTTAGAGTCTATAAACCCGCGTTGTTAGATGTTTTCATAAGTCGTCAAACTAGTACAAAGCTCATTGAGACACATATAAGCACTTCTGTTTGCATGAAACTTGGTTTAGAGTCCTAGAAACCGCGTTTGTTAGCTGTTTCATATGTTCGTCAAACTTGTACAAAGCTCATTGAGACACTTATAAGCACTCATGTTGTATGAAACTTGGTTTAGAGTCTAGAAACGCGTTGTTAGACGTTTCATAAGTTCGTCAAACTAGTACAAAGCTCATTGGGACACTTATAAGCACTCATGTTGCATGAAACTTGGTTTAGAGTCGTAGAAACGCGTTGTTAGATGTTTCATAAGTTCGTCAAACTTGTACAAAGCCCATTGAGACACTTATAAGCACTCATGTTGTATGAAACATGGTTTAGAGTCCTAGAAACCGCATTGTTAGATGTTTCATAAGTTCGTCAAACTAGTACAAAGCTCATTGAGACACTTATAAGCACTCATGTTGCATGAAACTTGGTTTAGAGTCCTAGAAACGCGTTGTTAGATGTTTCATAAGTTCGTCAAACTTGTACAAAGCTCATTGAGACACTTATAAGCACTCATGTTGCATGAAACTTGGTTTAGAGTCCTAGAAACGCGTTGTTAGATGTTTCATAAGTTCGTAAAACTTGTACAAAGCTCATTGAGACACTTATAAGTACTCATGTTGTATGAAACTTGGTGTAGAGTCCTAGAAACCGCGTTTTTAGATGTTTCATAAGTTCGTCAAACTAGTACAAAGCTCATTTATAAGTACTCATGTTGCATGAAACTTGGTTTAGAGTCCTAGAAACGCGTTGTTAGATGTTTCATAAGTTTGTCAAACAAGTACAAAGCTCATTGAGACACTTATAAGCACTCATGTTGCATGAAATTCGTTAGAGTCTTAGAAACCGCGTTCTTAGATGTTTCATAAGTTCGTCAAACTAGTACAAAGCTCATTGAGACACATATAAGCACTCATGTTGCATGAAACTTGGTTAAGAGTCCTAGAAACGCGTTGTTAGATGTTTCATAAGTTTGTCAAACTTGGACAAAGCTCATTGAGACACTTATAAGCAATCATGTTGTATAAAACTTGGTTTAGAGTCCTAGAAACGCGTTGTTAGATGTTTCATAAGTTCGTAAAACTTGTACAAAGCTCATTGAGACACTTATAAGCACTCATGTTGAATTAAACTTGGTTTAGAGTCCTAGAAACGCATTGTTAGATGTTTCATAAGTTCGTCAAACTAGTACAAAGCTCATTGAGACACTTATAAGCACTCATGTTGCATGAAACTTAGTTTATAGTCCTAGAAACGCATTGTTAGATGTTTCATAAGTTCGTCAAACTAGTACAAAGCTCATTGAGACACTTATAAGCACTCATGTTGAATGAAACTTGGTTTAGAGTCCTAGAAACGCGTTGTTAGATGTTTCATAAGTTCGTCAAACTTGTACAAAGCTCATTTAGACACTTATAAGCACTCATGTTGCATGAAACTTCGTTTAGAGTTTTAGAAACCGCGTTGTTAGATGTTTCATAAGTTCGTCAAACTAGTAAAAACTCATTGAGACACTTATAAGCACTCATGTTGCATGAAAATTCGTTTAGAGTCTTAGAAACAGCGTTGTTAGATGTTTCATAATGTCGTCAAACTAGTACAAAGCTCATTGAGACACATATAAGCACTCATGTTGCATGAAACTTGGTTTAGAGTCCTAGAAACGCCTTGTTAGATGTTTCATAAGTTCGTCAAAATAGTAAAAAGCTTATTGAGACATTTATAAGCACTCATGTTGCATGAAACTTGGTTTAGAGTCCTAGAAACGGTTGTTAGATGTTTCATAAGTTCGTCAAACTAGTACAAATCTCATTGAGACACTTATAAGCACTCATGTTGCATGAATCTTAGAAACCTCGTTGTTAGATGTTTCATAAGTTCTTCAAACTAGTACAAAGCTCATTGAGGCACTTATAAGCACTCATGTTGCATGAAACTTAGTTTAGAGTCCTAGAAACGGGTTGTTAGATGTTTCATAAGTTCGTAAAACTTGTACAAAGCTCATTGAGACACTAATAAGTACTCATGTTGCATGAAACTTGGTTTAGAGTCCTAGAAACCGCGTTGTTAGATGTTTCATAAGTTCGTCAAACTAGTACAAAGCTCATTTATAAGTACTCATGTTGCATGAAACTTGGTTTAGAGTCCTAGAAACGCGTTGTTAGATGTTTCATAAGTTTGTCAAACAAGTACAAAGCTCATTGAGACACTTATAAGCACTCATGTTGCATGAAACTTCGTTAGAGTCTTAGAAACCGCGTTCTTAGATGTTTCATAAGTTTGTCAAACTTGTACAAAGCTCATTGAGACACTTATAAGCAATCATGTTGTATAAAACTTGGTTTAGAGTCCTAGAAACGCGTTGTTAGATGTTTCATAAGTTCGTAAAAGTTGTACAAAGCTCATTGAGACACTTATAAGCACTCATGTTGAATTAAACTTGGTTTAGAGTCCTAGAAACGCATTGTTAGATGTTTCATAAGTTCGTCAAACTAGTACAAAGCTCATTGAGACACTTATAAGCACTCATGTTGCATGAAACTTGGTTTAGAGTCCTAGAAACGCATTGTTAGATGTTTCATAAGTTCGTCAAACTAGTACAAAGCTCATTGAGACACTTATAAGCACTCATGTTGAATGAAACTTGGTTTAGAGTCCTAGAAACGCGTTGTTAGATGTTTCATAAGTTCGTCAAACTTGTACAAAGCTCATTTAGACACTTATAAGCACTCATGTTGCATGAAACTTCGTTTAGAGTTTTAGAAACCGCGTTGTTAGCTGTTTCATAAGTTCGTCAAACTAGTAAAAAGCTCATTGAGACACTTATAAGCACTCATGTTGCATGAAACTTCGTTTAGAGTCTTAGAAACAGCGTTGTTAGATGTTTCATAAGTTCGTCAAACTAGTACAAAGCTCATTGAGACACATATAAGCACTCATGTTGCATGAAACTTGGTTTAGAGTCCTAGAAACGCCTTGTTAGATGTTTCATAAGTTCGTCAAACTAGTACAAAGCTCATTGAGACACTTATAAGCAGTCATGTTGTATGAAACTTGGTTTAGAGTCCTAGAAACGCGTTGTTAGATGTTTCATAAGTTCGTCAAACTTGTACAAAGCTCATTGAGACACATATAAGCACTCATGTTGCATGAAACTTGGTTTAGAGTCCTAGAAATGCGTTGTCATATGTTTCATAAGTTCGTCAAACTTGTACAAAGCTCATTGAGACACTTATAAGCACTCATGTTGTATGAAACTTGGTTTAGAGTCCTAGAACCCGCGTTGTTAGATGTTTCATATGTTCGTCAAACTAGTCAAAAGCTCATTGAGACACTTATAAGAACTCATGTTGCATGAAACTTAGTTTAGAGTCCTAGAAACTGCGTTGTTAGATGTTTCATAAGTTCGTCAAACTAGTACAAAGCTCATTGAGACACTTATAAGTACTCATGTTGCATGAAACTTGGTTTAGAGTCCTAGAAACGCGTTGTTAGATGTTTCATAAGTTCGTCAAACTTGTACAAAGCTCATTGAGACACTTATAAGCACTCATGTTGCATGAAACTTGGTTTAGAGTCCTAGAAACGCGTTGTTAGATGTTTCATAAGTTCGTCAAACAAGTACAAAGCTCATTGAGACACTTATAAGCACTCATGTTGCATGAAACTTGGTTTAGAGTCCTAGAGACGCGTTGATAGATGTTTCATAAGTTCGTCAAACAAGTACAAAGGTCATTGAGACACTTATAAGCACTCGTGTGGAATGAAACTTGGTTTAGAGTCCTAGAAACGTGTTGTTCGATGTTTCATAAGTTTGTCGAACTAGTACAAAGCTCATTGAGACACTTATAAGCACTTATGTTGCATGAAACTTGGTTTAGAGTCCTAGAAACTGCGTTGTTAGATGTTTCATAAGTTCTTCAAACTAGTACAAAGCTCATTGAGACACTTATAAGCACTCATGTTATATAAAAATTTGTTTAGAGTCCTAGAAACGCTTTGTTAGATGTTTCATAAGTTCGTCAAACTAGTAAAAAGCTCATTGAGACACTTATAAGCACTCATGGTTCATGAAACTTGGTTTAGAGTCCTAGAAACCCATTGTTAGATGTTTCATAAGTCCGTCAAACTAGTACAAAGCTCATTGAGACACTTATAAGCACTCATGTTGCATGAAACTTGGTTTAGAGTCCTAGAAACGCGTTGTTAGATGTTTCATAAGTTTGTCAAACTAGTACAAAGCTCATTGAGACACTTATAAGCACTCATGTTGAATGAAACTTGGTTTAGAGTCCTAGAAACGCGTTGTTAGATGTTTCATAAGTTCGTCAAACTTGTACAAAACTCATTTAGACACTTATAAGCACTCATGTTGCATGAAACTTCGTTTAGAGTCTTAGAAACCGCGTTGTTAGATGTTTCATAAGTTCGTCAAACTAATAAAAAGCTCATTGAGACACTTATAAGCACTCATGTTGCATGAAACTTCGTTTAGAGTCTTAGAAACCGCGTTGTTAGATGTTTCATAAGTTCGTCAAACTAATAAAAAGCTCATTGAGACACTTATAAGCACTCATGTTGCATGAAACTTGGTTTAGAGTCTTAGAAACCGCGTTATTAGATGTTTCATAAGTTCGTCAAACTAGTACAAAGCTCATTGAGACACATATAAGCACTCATGTTGCATGAAACTTGGTTTAGAGTCCTAGAAACGCGTTGTTGGATGTTTCATAAGTTCGTCAAACAAGTACAAAGGTCATTGAGACACTTATAAGTACTCATGTGGAATGAAACTTGGTTTAGAGTCCTAGAAACGCGTTGTTCGATGTTTCATAAGTTTGTCGAACTAGTACAAAGCTCATTGAGACACTTATAAGCACTCATGTGGAATGAAACTTGGTTTAGAGTCCTAGAAACTGCGTTGTTCGATGTTACATAAGTTCGTCAAACTAGTACAAAGCTCATTGAGACACTTATAAGCACTGATGTTGCATGAACCTTGATTTAGAGTCCTAGAAACTGCGTTGTTAGATGTTTCATAAGTTCGTTAAACTAGTACAAAGCTCATTGAGACACTTATAAGCAATCATGTTATATGAAACTTGGTTTAGAGTCCTATAAACGCATTGTTAGATGTTTCATAACTTCGTCAAACTTGTACAAAGCTCATTGAGACACTTACTCATGTTGAATTAAACTTGGTTTAGAGTCCTAGAAACGAGTTGTTAGATGTTTCATAAGTTCGTCAAACTAGTACAAAGATAATTGAGACACTTATAAGCATTCATGTTGCATGAAACTTGGTTTAGAATCCTAGAAACGCGTTGGTAGACGTTTCATAAATTCGTCAAACTTGTACAAATCTCATTGAGACACTTATAAGCACTCATGTTGCATAAAACTTGGTTTAGATTCCTAGATACGCGTTGTTAGATGTTTCATAAACTCGTCAAACTTGTACAAAGCCCATTGAGACACTTATAAGCACTCATGTTTTATGAAACTTGGTTTAGAGTCCTAGAAACCGCGTTGTTAGATGTTTCATAAGTTCGTCAAACAAGTAAAAAGCTCATTGAGACATTTATAAGCACTCATGTTGCATGAAACTTGGTTTAGAGTCCTAGAAACGCGTTGTTGGATGTTTCATAAGTCCGTCAAACAAGTACAAAGCTCATTGAGACACTTATAAGCACTCATGTTGCATGAAACTTGGTTTAGAGTCCAAGAAAGGCGTTGGTAGATGTTTCATAAGTTCGTCAAACTAGTACATAGCTCATTGAGACACATATAAACACTCATGTTGCATGAAACTTGGTTTAGAGTCCTAGAAACGCGTTGTTAGATGTTTCATAAGTTCGTCAAACAAGTAAAAAGCTCATTGAGACATTTATAAGCACTCATGTTGCATGAAACTTGGTTTAGAGTCCTAGAAACGCGTTGTTGGATGTTTCATAAGTCCGTCAAACAAGTACAAAGCTCATTGAGACACTTATAAGCACTCATGTGGAATGAAACCTTATTTAGAGTCCTAGAAACGCGTTGTTCAATGTGTCATAAGTTTGTCGAACTAGTACAAAGCTCATTGAGACATTTATAAGCACTCATGTGGAATGAAACTTGGTTTAGAGTCCTAGAAACTGCGTTGTTCGATGTTTCATAAGTTCGTCAAACTAGTACAAAGCTCATTGAGACACTTATAAGCACTCATGTTGCATGAAACTTGATTTAGAGTCCTAGAAACTGCGTTGTTAGATGTTTCATAAGTTCGTCAAACTAGTACAAAGCTCATTGAGACACTTATAAGCACTCATGTTGTATGAAACTTTGTTTAGAGTCCTAGAAACGCTTTGTTAGATGTTTCATAAGTTCGTCAAACTTTTACAAAGCTCATTGAGACGCTTATAAGCACTCATGTTGCATGAAACGTGGTGTAGAGTCCTAGAAACCACATTGTTAGATGTTTCATAAGTTTTTCAAACTTGTAAAAAGCTCATTGAGACACTTATAAGCACTCATGTTGCATGAAACTTGGTTTAGAGTCCTAGAAACGCGTTGTTAGATGTTTCATAAGTTCGTCAAACTAGTACAAAGCTCATTGAGACACTTATAAGCACTCATGTTGAATGAAACTTGGTTTAGAGTCCTAGAAACGCGTTGTTAGATGTTTCATAAGTTCGTCAAACTTGTACAAAGCTCATTTAGACACTTATAAGCACTCATGTTGCATGAAACTTCGTTTAGAGTCATAGAAACCGCGTTGTTAGATGTTTCATAAGTTCGTCAAACTATTAAAAAGCTCATTGAGACACTTATAAGCACTTATGTTGCATGAAACTTCGTTTAGAGTCTTAGAAACCGCGTTGTTAGATGTTTCATAAATTCGTCAAACTAGTACAAACCTCATTGAGACACATATAAGCACTCATGTTGCATGAAACTTGGTTTAGAGTCCTAGAAACGCCTTGTTAGATGTTTCATAAGTTTGTCAAACTAGTACAAAGCTCATTGAGACACTTATAAGCACTCATGTTGAATGAAACTTGGTTTAGAGTCCTAGAAACGCGTTGTTAGATGTTTCATAAGTTCGTCAAACAAGTACAAAGCTCATTGAGACATTTATAAGCACTCATGCTGCATGAAACTTGGTTTAGAGTCCTAGAAACGCGTTGTTGGATGTTTCATAAGTTCTTCAAACAAGTACAAAGCTCATTGAGACACTTATAAGCACTCATGTTGCATGAAACTTTGATGCGTTAAACTCGGAAGCGAACGGAGTGAATGATAAAACGAAACAGGATAGAAGTGGCTAAGGAAGAAACGGGATAGATCACCACGATTCGTAAAGCCGAAGCACCAGAATCGATAAAGAAACCCGCTGAGCTAACACCACACTTGCACCACAACAAGTGATAAAGACGCTCAAAGAACACCACCAATGGCTCTCCCAAAACCAATGGATAAAGTAATATGATCTAAACAGATCCAAGGGGTCACAAAGACTCTCCAAATTCTTATACTCAATAATCTGATTTATTCAATGGAAGAGAGCCTCCTTATATAGAGGAATTACATAGAAACTTGAAATAAATGCAACCAAAGGTATACAAGACCTTTGGGATCCCTAAAAGACTTTCAAACTTCTAAAATGAGTAATTAAAACACTTAGATAATTGTAGTCTTTAAATGTGACGAAAATGACTCTTTGACTCCATTCAGCCCCCTTAGTCTTCATTTAATCTTATGCAATTGATTGGACTTGGACCAGCATAGTGAGAAAAAGCCCACTTTCCTTTTCGCCTTTTGTTATAACCCTTATAACATCTGCTCCCTCTTTTGTTATAACCCTTATAACATCTGCTCCCTCTTCATTTATAACATTTATAACATTTGCTCCCGCATCATTCTCTCCGGGTTCAAAAGGATTTGACCTCAAATCCAGCAACTCTTCATCCTCAACATATGGAGAAAGATCCCCCACGTTGAAAGTAGCTGAAACTCCATATTCACCTGGAAGTTCAAGTTTGTAAGCATTCTCTCCATACTTCTCAAGTACCTTGAATGGACCATCTGATCTTGGCATGAGCTTTGACTTGCGCTTAGTTGGAAACCTCTCCTTTCTCAAGTGCAACCAAACCAGATCACCAGGTTGAAAAGACTTAACTCGTCGGTGCTTGTTGGCTTTGTTTTTGTACTTCTCATTAGCCTTCTCAATCTCAGCTCGAACATATTCGTGCAGCTTCTTCATTGTCTTTACTCTCTCGGCTGCTTCATAGTTTGCTTGAAAGCCGCAGGGTAAAGGAACTAGATCAATGGGAGAGAGAGGATTCACGCCATACACTACCTCAAAAGGTGACCGTTTTGTAGTGTAGCTCGTTGATCTATTGTAAGCAAACTCAGCTTGAGCCAACTTCAAATCCCATTCCTTCAAGTTCTTCTTGATTAAACCCCTCAAAAGCATAGTCAAAGTTCTGTTTGTTACCTCCGTTTGGCCATCGGTTTGTGGATGACAAGAAGTACTAAAGAGAAGCTTAGTACCAAGTAATCTCCACAAAGTCTTCCAAAAGTAGCTTAGAAACTTTGAATCACGATCAGAAACAATGGTCTTTGGAACTCCATGAAGACGCACAACCTCCTTAAAGTACAAATCAGCAACATTACTTGCATTATCCGTCTTGTGACAAGGTATAAAGTGTGCCATCTTGCTGAACCGATCAACAACCACCATGATTGAATCCTTTCCCCTCTGAGTTCTTGGCAATCCCACAATGAAATCCATGCTCACATCATCCCAAGGCTGCATAGGAACTGGTAAAGGAGTGTAAAGTCCCGGTTGGAAATGACTTTTCATCCTTTGACAAGTTGCACACCTCTCCACTATAGTATGAACATCCTTCGCCATCTTCGGCCAAAAGAAATGCTCTTGCAGCATGTCTAGCGTCTTATTGATTCCAAAATGACCAGCTAAGCCACCACCATGTGCCTCACGAATCAATAACTCCCTCATAGAACTCTTAGGAACACACAACTTGTTTCCTTTGAAAAGAAACTCATCTTGTAGAAGAAACTGATTTGAAACTCCCTTTTTGCACTCATTGTAGACTTGTGTAAAGTCTAGATCTTCATCATAGAGTTCTTTCAACATCTCAAAACCCATAATCCGAGAATCAAGGATAGAGATCAAAGCATACCTCCTTGAGAGTGCATCTGCTACTACATTCACTTTTCCAGCTTTGTACTTAGACACAAATGAGAAAGATTGTAGAAACTTCACCCATTTAGCATGTCTTGAGTTGAGTTTGTGCTGATTGTTAATGAACTTCAACGCCTCATGATCAGAATGTAGAACAAATTGTCCTGGCCTCAAATAGTGTTCCCAATGATCAAGAGCTCTCACAATCGCATAAAACTCCTTATCATAGGTAGAGTAGTTCTTTCTAGCTCCCGTGAGCTTCTCGCTGAAATAAGCAATAGGCCGTTGTCCTTGAACAAGAACAGCTCCTATTCCAACTCCACTAGCATCACATTCCACTTCAAACACTTGATTGAAATCAGGAAGTGCTAGAATAGGTGCTTCACAAAGCTTCTTTTTCACCACTTCAAACGCCTTTTGTGCAGCTATACTCCACTCAAACTTGTCTTTCTTTAAGCATTCAGTTATTGGAGCCATGTTAGTACTGAAACTTTGCACAAATCTTCTATAGAAAGAAGCAAGACCATGAAAGCTTCTTACATCCGATTGTGTAGTTGGGACTGGCCAACTTCTCATCGCTTCCACTTTGCTTTCATCCACTGAAATCCCATCTTCGGAAACCACATATCCAAGAAACACTACACTAGAAGTGAAGAATGTACACTTCTCGGGCTTAGCATAGAGTTGGTTTCTTCGTAGAACCTCAAAGACCTCCTTTAGGTGTTGTGAATGATCCTCTTCGTTCTTACTATAAACCAGGATGTCATCAAAGTATACCACCACAAACTTCCCAATAAAGTTGCGTAGTACCTGATTCATAAGCCTCATGAAGGTGCTAGGTGCATTAGATAGACCAAAGGGCATAACAAGCCATTCAAACAACCCATTCTTTGTCTTGAATGCTGTTTTCCACTCATCTCCTTCCTTCATTCTGATTTGATGATATCCACTTCTTAGATCAATCTTTGAAAACACCTTTGATCCCTTAAGCTCATCCAACATATCATCCAATCTTGGTATAGGATAACGATACTTAACGGTAATCTTGTTGATAGCTCGGCTGTCCACACACATCCTCATTGAGCCATCCTTCTTGGGAACAAGTAGAGCGAGGCACAGAACATGGACTCATGCTCTCCCTTACATAGCCTCTTGTAATCAGCTCTTCAACTTGTCTTTGCAACTCTTTAGCTTCCTTCGGGTTACATCTATAAGCTGGTCGGTTTGGAAGAGGTGCACCAGGTAACAAATCAATTTGATGCTCAATACCCCTTAGAGGAGGCAAACCGGGTGGTAAATCTTCGGGAAACACATCAATGAACTCTTTTAATAGCTGCTGCATCATTGGATGTGTGCTTATAACTTTTATAACATCATTCTTCTCAACCACCAACAGCGCAAAAACTTCCTTGCCCTCTTCAAGTTTCCTCACAACCCGAGATTCTCCTAAGAAAAGACTTTCTCTACTCTTCTTTTCTTGTATTTTCTCTGTTTCATCACGTAGAGTAGGTACCAATGGAGCCAATGTGATCTGCTTCTTATCCTTGTGGAAAGAATAAGTATTCTTGTACCCATCATGCATAGCTCTCCTATCAAACTCCCAAGGCCTCCCAAGTAACAAGTGACAAGCATCCATTGGAATAACATCACAAAGCACCTTATCTTGGTAGTTCTTTCCAATAGAGAATGAAACCAGAACTTGCTTAGACACCTGAAGTTTACTTCCATCATTCAACCACTTCAGCTTGTATGGTTGCTTATGCATTGTAGTAGGCAAGTTTAGCTTCTCCACAAGTGTACTAGACGCCACATTAGTACAACTCCCACTATCAATGATCACGCTGCATACTTTTCCCAAAATCGTGCAACGAGTTTCAAAAATGTTCTCTCGTTGTGCTTCTTCTCTTATAGGAACAGAATGCAAAGCTCTTCTAATCACCAATAAGTCTCCATGATCAGGGTGTTCAATGACTTCATCACCATCATCTTGAACTTTCTGATCCACAGCATCCAAATCTAGAGACTCCTTCTTCAATTCTTCCTCAATCTCTTGGATTTCTTGAATTGTCATAATCCTTCGATTGGGACAATCAGCTTGAAAATGCCCAAAGCCTTGACGCTTAAAGCACTTCTTCCTCGTAGCAAGATCAGTAGGTGTGGTAGTGACCTTTGAATCAACCTTCTTGGTGTTGCTGCTAGCTTCACTCTTAACACCCACCTTTGGAGTAAAAGAAGAACCAGAGTTGAAAGGTCTAGTGTATGGCTTCTTTCCCCCTTTAACCTGCTTCTCCACCTTGATAGCAAGCTTCTTCACGTCATCAAGAGTCCAGAAAGATTGTAGCTGCACCTTAGATGCAATATCTTCATTCAATCCATGTACAAAACGTGCCATGGTCCTCTCTTGTGGCTCTTGAACATCACACCTTAGTTGTAGAAGATCAAACTCTCTTGTATACTCCTCAACGGTGCTCTTCTCTTGCTGCAAGTGTGTAAGCTTCAAGTACAAATCTTGCTTGTAATCATCGGGTAAGAATCTTCTCTTCATAAGTCGCTTCAGCTTCTCCCAAGACCTAATACGGGTCTTTCCTTCTCTAACACGTTGTGACTTAAGAGTATCCCACCAAAGGCTAGCATAACCCTTGAACCTCAAAGTTGCTACCTTAAACTTCTTCTCATCGTCATATGTGCTATATTCAAAGGCTCTATCCATGGATCTAAGCCAATCAAGGAAATCGTACGGATTTAGATTACCTTGAAAATCTGGATATTCCACCTTAAGTTCTTTCTCATAATGACGTTGATGATGTTGTGGACGGTTGTCCCTTCTTCTTCTCCCACGTTCCATGACAATATCTGGATCAAGATCAGAACCATGAGAAGAAAATTCACTTTCATCCGAAGATGAACGGTCTTGTGCAACCCTTTGTCTCCTTGGCTGCCCTTGCACGTTCATGTTATTGAAAGCTTGAACCATCTCTTGCACTTGCTCTCGTAGATCCACCATTTCTCTGGTCATACGCTCAGCTTGTGCTTGCTCAAGAGTCAATCCTCTAGGAAAATCCATGATGACTTCACTCCAACAACCTGGATTAGCTCTGATACCACTTTGATGCGTTAAACTCGGAAGCGAACGGAGTGAATGATAAAACGAAACAGGATAGAAGTGGCTAAGGAAGAAACGGGATAGATCACCACGATTCGTAAAGCCGAAGCACCAGAATCGATAAAGAAACCCGCTGAGCTAACACCACACTTGCACCACAACAAGTGATAAAGACGCTCAAAGAACACCACCAATGGCTCTCCCAAAACCAATGGATAAAGTAATATGATCTAAACAGATCCAAGGGGTCACAAAGACTCTCCAAATTCTTATACTCAATAATCTGATTTATTCAATGGAAGAGAGCCTCCTTATATAGAGGAATTACATAGAAACTTGAAATAAATGCAACCAAAGGTATACAAGACCTTTGGGATCCCTAAAAGACTTTCAAACTTCTAAATTGAGTAATTAAAACACTTAGATAATTGTAGTCTTTAAATGTGACGAAAATGACTCTTGGACTCCATTCAGCCCCCTTAGTCTTCATTTAATCTTATGCAATTGATTGGACTTGGACCAGCATAGTGAGAAAAAGCCCACTTTCCTTTTCGCCTTTTGTTATAACCCTTATAACATCTGCTCCCTCTTTTGTTATAACCCTTATAACATCTGCTCCCTCTTCATTTATAACATTTATAACATTTGCTCCCGCATCAAACTTGGTTTAGAGTCCTAGAAACGCGTTGTTAGATGTTTCATAAGTTCGTCAAACTAGTACAAAGCTCATTGAGACACTTATAAGCACTTATGTTGCATGAAACTTCGTTTAGAGTCTTAGAAACCGCGTTGTTAGATGTTTCATAAGTTCGTCAAACTAATAAAAAGCTCATTGAGACACTTATAAGCACTCATGTTGCATGAAACTTCGTTTAGAGTCTTAGAAACCGCGTTGTTAGATGTTTCATAAGTTCGTCAAACTAGTACAAAGCTCATTGAGACACATATAAGCACTCATGTTGCATGAAACTTGGTTTAGAGTCCTAGAAACGCCTTGTTAGATGTTTCATAAGTTCGTCAAACTAGTAAAAAGCTCATTGAGACATTTATAAGCACTCATGTTGCATGAAACTTGGTTTAGAGTCCTAGAAACGGTTGTTAGATGTTTCATAAGTTCGTCAAACTAGTACAAATCTCATTGAGACACTTATAAGCACTCATGTTGCATGAATCTTAGAAACCTCGTTGTTAGATGTTTCATAAGTTCTTCAAACTAGTACAAAGCTCATTGAGACACTTATAAGCACTCATGTTGCATGAAACTTAGTTTAGAGTCCTAGAAACGGGTTGTTAGATGTTTCATAAGTTCGTAAAACTTGTACAAAGCTCATTGAGACACTAATAAGTACTCATGTTGCATGAAACTTGGTTTAGAGTCCTAGAAACCGCGTTGTTAGATGTTTCATAAGTTCGTCAAACTAGTACAAAGCTCATTTATAAGTACTCATGTTGCATGAAACTTGGTTTAGAGTCCTAGAAACGCGTTGTTAGATGTTTCATAAGTTTGTCAAACAAGTACAAAGCTCATTGAGACACTTATAAGCACTCATGTTGCATGAAACTTCGTTAGAGTCTTAGAAACCGCGTTCTTAGATGTTTCATAAGTTCGTCAAACTAGTACAAAGCTCATTGAGACACATATAAGCACTCATGTTGCATGAAACTTGGTTTAGAGTCCTAGAAACGCGTTGTTAGATGTTTCATAAGTTTGTCAAACTTGTACAAAGCTCATTGAGACACTTATAAGCAATCATGTTGTATAAAACTTGGTTTAGAGTCCTAGAAACGCGTTGTTAGATGTTTCATAAGTTCGTAAAAGTTGTACAAAGCTCATTGAGACACTTATAAGCACTCATGTTGAATTAAACTTGGTTTAGAGTCCTAGAAACGCATTGTTAGATGTTTCATAAGTTCGTCAAACTAGTACAAAGCTCATTGAGACACTTATAAGCACTCATGTTGCATGAAACTTGGTTTAGATTCCTAGAAACGCATTGTTAGATGTTTCATAAATTCGTCAAACTAGTACAAAGCTCATTGAGACACTTATAAGCACTCATGTTGAATGAAACTTGGTTTAGAGTCCTAGAAACGCGTTGTTAGATGTTTCATAAGTTCGTCAAACTTGTACAAAGCTCATTTAGACACTTATAAGCACTCATGTTGCATGAAACTTCGTTTAGAGTTTTAGAAACCGCGTTGTTAGCTGTTTCATAAGTTCGTCAAACTAGTAAAAAGCTCATTGAGACACTTATAAGCACTCATGTTGCATGAAACTTCGTTTAGAGTCTTAGAAACAGCGTTGTTAGATGTTTCATAAGTTCGTCAAACTAGTACAAAGCTCATTGAGACACATATAAGCACTCATGTTGCATGAAACTTGGTTTAGAGTCCTAGAAACGCCTTGTTAGATGTTTCATAAGTTCGTCAAACTAGTACAAAGCTCATTGAGACACTTATAAGCAGTCATGTTGTATGAAACTTGGTTTAGAGTCCTAGAAACGCGTTGTTAGATGTTTCATAAGTTCGTCAAACTTGTACAAAGCTCATTGAGACACATATAAGCACTCATGTTGCATGAAACTTGGTTTAGAGTCCTAGAAATGCGTTGTCATATGTTTCATAAGTTCGTCAAACTTGTACAAAGCTCATTGAGACACTTATAAGCACTCATGTTGTATGAAACTTGGTTTAGAGTCCTAGAACCCGCGTTGTTAGATGTTTCATATGTTCGTCAAACTAGTCAAAAGCTCATTGAGACACTTATAAGAACTCATGTTGCATGAAACTTAGTTTAGAGTCCTAGAAACTGCGTTGTTAGATGTTTCATAAGTTCGTCAAACTAGTACAAAGCTCATTGAGACACTTATAAGTACTCATGTTGCATGAAACTTGGTTTAGAGTCCTAGAAACGCGTTGTTAGATGTTTCATAAGTTCGTCAAACTTGTACAAAGCTCATTGAGACACTTATAAGCACTCATGTTGCATGAAACTTGGTTTAGAGTCCTAGAAACGCGTTGTTAGATGTTTCATAAGTTCGTCAAACAAGTACAAAGCTCATTGAGACACTTATAAGCACTCATGTTGCATGAAACTTGGTTTAGAGTCCTAGAAACGCGTTGTTAGATGTTTCATAAGTTCGTCAAACAAGTACAAAGGTCATTGAGACACTTATAAGCACTCGTGTGGAATGAAACTTGGTTTAGAGTCCTAGAAACGTGTTGTTCGATGTTTCATAAGTTTTTCGAACTAGTACAAAGATCATTGAGACACTTATAAGCACTCATGTGGAATCAAACTTGGTTTAGAGTCCTAGAAACTGCGTTGTTCGATGTTTCATAAGTTCGTCAAACTAGTACAAAGCTCATTGAGACACTTATAAGCACTTATGTTGCATGAAACTTGGTTTAGAGTCCTAGAAACTGCGTTGTTAGATGTTTCATAAGTTCTTCAAACTAGTACAAAGCTCATTGAGACACTTATAAGCACTCATGTTATATAAAAATTTGTTTAGAGTCCTAGAAACGCTTTGTTAGATGTTTCATAAGTTCGTCAAACTAGTAAAAAGCTCATTGAGACACTTATAAGCACTCATGGTTCATGAAACTTGTTTTAGAGTCCTAGAAACCCATTGTTAGATGTTTCATAAGTCCGTCAAACTAGTACAAAGCTCATTGAGACACTTATAAGCACTCATGTTGCATGAAACTTGGTTTAGAGTCCTAGAAACGCGTTGTTAGATGTTTCATAAGTTTGTCAAACTAGTACAAAGCTCATTGAGACACTTATAAGCACTCATGTTGAATGAAACTTGGTTTAGAGTCCTAGAAACGCGTTGTTAGATGTTTCATAAGTTCGTCAAACTTGTACAAAACTCATTTAGACACTTATAAGCACTCATGTTGCATGAAACTTCGTTTAGAGTCTTAGAAACCGCGTTGTTAGATGTTTCATAAGTTCGTCAAACTAATAAAAAGCTCATTGAGACACTTATAAGCACTCATGTTGCATGAAACTTCGTTTAGAGTCTTAGAAACCGCGTTGTTAGATGTTTCATAAGTTCGTCAAACTAATAAAAAGCTCATTGAGACACTTATAAGCACTCATGTTGCATGAAACTTGGTTTAGAGTCTTAGAAACCGCGTTATTAGATGTTTCATAAGTTCGTCAAACTAGTACAAAGCTCATTGAGACACATATAAGCACTCATGTTGCATGAAACTTGGTTTAGAGTCCTAGAAACGCGTTGTTGGATGTTTCATAAGTTCGTCAAACAAGTACAAAGGTCATTGAGACACTTATAAGTACTCATGTGGAATGAAACTTGGTTTAGAGTCCTAGAAACGCGTTGTTCGATGTTTCATAAGTTTGTCGAACTAGTACAAAGCTCATTGAGACACTTATAAGCACTCATGTGGAATGAAACTTGGTTTAGAGTCCTAGAAACTGCGTTGTTCGATGTTACATAAGTTCGTCAAACTAGTACAAAGCTCATTGAGACACTTATAAGCACTGATGTTGCATGAACCTTGATTTAGAGTCCTAGAAACTGCGTTGTTAGATGTTTCATAAGTTCGTTAAACTAGTACAAAGCTCATTGAGACACTTATAAGCAATCATGTTATATGAAACTTGGTTTAGAGTCCTATAAACGCATTGTTAGATGTTTCATAACTTCGTCAAACTTGTACAAAGCTCATTGAGACACTTACTCATGTTGAATTAAACTTGGTTTAGAGTCCTAGAAACGAGTTGTTAGATGTTTCATAAGTTCGTCAAACTAGTACAAAGATAATTGAGACACTTATAAGCATTCATGTTGCATGAAACTTGGTTTAGAATCCTAGAAACGCGTTGGTAGACGTTTCATAAATTCGTCAAACTTGTACAAATCTCATTGAGACACTTATAAGCACTCATGTTGCATGAAACTTGGTTTAGATTTTTAGATACGCGTTGTTAGATGTTTCATAAACTCGTCAAACTTGTACAAAGCCCATTGAGACACTTATAAGCACTCATGTTTTATGAAACTTGGTTTAGAGTCCTAGAAACCGCGTTGTTAGATGTTTCATAAGTTCGTCAAACAAGTAAAAAGCTCATTGAGACATTTATAAGCACTCATGTTGCATGAAACTTGGTTTAGAGTCCTAGAAACGCGTTGTTGGATGTTTCATAAGTCCGTCAAACAAGTACAAAGCTCATTGAGACACTTATAAGCACTCATGTTGCATGAAACTTGGTTTAGAGTCCAAGAAAGGCGTTGGTAGATGTTTCATAAGTTCGTCAAACTAGTACATAGCTCATTGAGACACATATAAACACTCATGTTGCATGAAACTTGGTTTAGAGTCCTAGAAACGCGTTGTTAGATATTTCATAAGTTCGTCAAACAAGTAAAAAGCTCATTGAGACATTTATAAGCACTCATGTTGCATGAAACTTGGTTTAGAGTCCTAGAAACGCGTTGTTGGATGTTTCATAAGTCCGTCAAACAAGTACAAAGCTCATTGAGACACTTATAAGCACTCATGTGGAATGAAACCTTATTTAGAGTCCTAGAAACGCGTTGTTCAATGTGTCATAAGTTTGTCGAACTAGTACAAAGCTCATTGAGACATTTATAAGCACTCATGTGGAATGAAACTTGGTTTAGAGTCCTAGAAACTGCGTTGTTCGATGTTTCATAAGTTCGTCAAACTAGTACAAAGCTCATTGAGACACTTATAACCACTCATGTTGCATGAAACTTGATTTAGAGTCCTAGAAACTGCGTTGTTAGATGTTTCATAAGTTCGTCAAACTAGTACAAAGCTCATTGAGACACTTATAAGCACTCATGTTGTATGAAACTTTGTTTAGAGTCCTAGAAACGCTTTGTTAGATGTTTCATAAGTTCGTCAAACTTTTACAAAGCTCATTGAGACGCTTATAAGCACTCATGTTGCATGAAACGTGGTGTAGAGTCCTAGAAACCACATTGTTAGATGTTTCATAAGTTTTTCAAACTTGTAAAAAGCTCATTGAGACACTTATAAGCACTCATGTTGCATGAAACTTGGTTTAGAGTCCTAGAAACGCGTTGTTAGATGTTTCATAAGTTCGTCAAACTAGTACAAAGCTCATTGAGACACTTATAAGCACTCATGTTGAATGAAACTTGGTTTAGAGTCCTAGAAACGCGTTGTTAGATGTTTCATAAGTTCGTCAAACTTGTACTAAGCTCATTTAGACACTTATAAGCACTCATGTTGCATGAAACTTCGTTTAGAGTCATAGAAACCGCGTTGTTAGATGTTTCATAAGTTCGTCAAACTATTAAAAAGCTCATTGAGACACTTATAAGCACTTATGTTGCATGAAACTTCGTTTAGAGTCTTAGAAACCGCGTTGTTAGATGTTTCATAAATTCGTCAAACTAGTACAAACCTCATTGAGACACATATAAGCACTCATGTTGCATGAAACTTGGTTTAGAGTCCTAGAAACGCCTTGTTAGATGTTTCATAAGTTTGTCAAACTAGTACAAAGCTCATTGAGACACTTATAAGCACTCATGTTGAATGAAACTTGGTTTAGAGTCCTAGAAACGCGTTGTTAGATGTTTCATAAGTTCGTCAAACAAGTACAAAGCTCATTGAGACATTTATAAGCACTCATGCTGCATGAAACTTGGTTTAGAGTCCTAGAAACGCGTTGTTGGATGTTTCATAAGTTCTTCAAACAAGTACAAAGCTCATTGAGACACTTATAAGCACTCATGTTGCATGAAACTTGGTTTAGAGTCCTAGAAACGCGTTGTTAGATGTTTCATAAGTTCGTCAAACTAGTACAAAGCTCATTGAGACACTTATAAGCACTTATGTTGCATGAAACTTGGTTTAGAGTCCTAGAAACTGCGTTGTTAGATGTTTCATAAGTTCTTCAAACTAGTACAAAGCTCATTGAGACACTTATAAGCACTCATGTTATATGAAACTTTGTTTAGAGTCCTAGAAACGCTTTGTTAGATGTTTCATAAGTTCATCAAACTAGTAAAAAGCTCATTGAGACACTTATAAGCACTCATGGTTCATGAAACTTGGTTTAGAGTCCTAGAAACCCATTGTTAGATGTTTCATAAGTCCGTCAAACTAGTACAAAGCTCATTGAGACACTTATAAGCACTCATGTTGCATGAAACTTGGTTTAGAGTCCTAGAAACGCGTTGTTAGATGTTTCATAAGTTTGTCAAACTAGTACAAAGCTCATTGAGACACTTATAAGCACTCATGTTGAATGAAACTTGGTTTAGAGTCCTAGAAACGCGTTGTTAGATGTTTCATAAGTTCGTCAAACTTGTACAAAGCTCATTTAGACAATTATAAGCACTCATATTGCATGAAACTTCGTTTAGAGTCTTAGAAACCGCGTTGTTAGATGTTTCATAAGTTCGTCAAACTAATAAAAAGCTCATTGAGACACTTATAAGCACTCATGTTGCATGAAACTTCGTTTAGAGTCTTAGAAACCGCGTTGTTAGATGTTTCATAAGTTCGTCAAACTAGTACAAAGCTCATTGAGACACATATAAGCACTTATGTTGCATGAAACTTGGTTTAGAGTCCTAGAAAAGCGTTTTTAGATGTTTCATAAGTTCGTCAAACAAGTACAAAGCTCATTGAGACATTTATAAGCACTCATGTTGCATGAAACTTGGTTTAGAGTCCTAGAAACGCGTTGTTGGATGTTTCATAAGTTCGTCAAACAAGTACAAAGGTCATTGAGACACTTATAAGTACTCATGTGGAATGAAACTTGGTTTAGAGTCCTAGAAACGCGTTGTTCGATGTTTCATAAGTTTGTCGAACTAGTACAAAGCTCATTGAGACACTTATAAGCACTCATGTGGAATGAAACTTGGTTTAGAGTCCTAGAAACTGCGTTGTTCGATGTTACATAAGTTCGTCAAACTAGTACAAAGCTCATTGAGACACTTATAAGCACTCATGTTGCATGAAACTTGATTTAGAGTCCTAGAAACTGCGTTGTTAGATGTTTCATAAGTTCGTCAAACTAGTACAAAGCTCATTGAGACACTTATAAGCACTCATGTTGTATGAAACTTTGTTTAGAGTCCTAGAAACGCTTTGTTAGATGTTTCATAACTTCGTCAAACTTGTACAAAGCTCATTGAGACACTTATAAGCACTCATGTTGCATGAAACTTGGTTTAGAGTCCTAGAAACCACATTGTTAGATGTTTCATAAGTTTTTCAAACTTGTAAAAAGCTCATTGAGACACTTATATGAACTCATGTTGCATGAAACTTGGTTTAGAGTCCTAGAAACGAGTTTTTAGATGTTTCATAAGTTCGTCAAACTAGTACAAAGCTCATTGAGACACTTATAAGCACTCATGTTGAATGAAACTTGGTTTAGAGTCCTAGAAACGCGTTGTTAGATGTTTCATAAGTTCGTCAAACTTGTACAAAGCTCATTTAGACACTTATAAGCACTCATGTTGCATGAAACTTCGTTTAGAGTCATAGAAACCGCGTTGTTAGATGTTTCATAAGTTCGTCAAACTAATAAAAAGCTCATTGAGACACTTATAAGCACTCATGTTGCATGAAACTTCGTATAGAGTCTTAGAAACCGCGTTGTTAGATGTTTCATAAGTTTGTCAAACTAGTACAAAGCTCATTGAGACACTTATAATCACTCTTGTTGAATGAAAATTGGTTTAGAGTCCTAGAAACGCGTTGTTAGATGTTTCATAAGTTCGTCAAATTTGTACAAAGCTCATTTAGACACTTATAAGCACTCATGTTGCATGAAACTTTGTTT
Source organism: Cochlearia excelsa (assembly GCA_963556525.1). NCBI lineage: Eukaryota > Viridiplantae > Streptophyta > Magnoliopsida > Brassicales > Brassicaceae > Cochlearia > Cochlearia excelsa. The sequence goes on along the minus strand of OY748327.1, from coordinate 25,996,402 downwards.
AGAGTCTTAGAAACCGCGTTGTTAGATGTTTCATAAGTTCGTCAAACTAGTACAAAGCTCATTGAGAAACATATAAGCAATCATGTTGCATAAAACTTGGTTTAGAGTCCTAGAAACGCGTTGTTAGATGTTTCATAAGTTCGTCAAACAAGTACAAAGCTCATTGAGACACTTATAAGCACTCATGTTGCATGAAACTTGGTTTAGAGTCCTAGAAAGGCGTTGTTAGATGTTTCATAAGTTCGTCAAACAAGTACAAAGGTCATTGAGACACTTATAAGCACTCATGTGGAATGAAACTTGGTTTAGAGTCCTAGAAACGCGTTGTTCGATGTTTCATAAGTTTGTCGAACTAGTACAAAGCTCATTGAGACACTTATAAGCACTCATGTGGAATGAAACTTGGTTTAGAGTCCTAGAAACGAGTTATTAGATGTTTCATAAGTTCGTCAAACTAGTACAAAGCTCATTGAGACACTTATAAGCACTCATGTTGAATGAAACTTGGTTTAGAGTCCTAGAAACGCGTTGTTAGATGTTTCATAAGTTCGTCAAACTTGTACAAAGCTCATTTAGACACTTATAAGCACTCATGTTGCATGAAACTTCGTTTAGAGTCATAGAAACCGCGTTGTTAGATGTTTCATAAGTTCGTCAAACTAATAAAAAGCTCATTGAGACACTTATAAGCACTTATGTTGCATGAAACTTCGTTTAGAGTCTTAGAAACCGCGTTGTTAGATGTTTCATAAGTTCGTCAAACTAGTACAAAGCTCATTGAGACACATATAAGCACTCATGTTGCATGAAACTTGGTTTAGAGTCCTAGAAACGCCTTGTTAGATGTTTCATAAGTTTGTCAAACTAGTACAAAGCTCATTGAGACACTTATAAACACTCATGTTGAATGAAACTTGGTTTAGAGTCCTATAAACGCGTTGTTAGATGTTTCATAAGTTCGTCAAACAAGTACAAAGCTCATTGAGACATTTATAAGCACTCATGCTGCATGAAACTTGGTTTAGAGTCCTATAAACGCGTTGTTAGATGTTTCATAAGTTCGTAAAACTTGTACAAAGCTCATTGAGACACTTATAAGCACTCATGTTGAATTAAACTTTGTTTAGAGTCCTAGAAACGAGTTGTTAGATGTTTCATAAGTTCGTCAAACTAGTACAAAGCTAATTGAGACACTTATAAGCATTCATGTTGCATGAAACTTGGTTTAGAATCCTAGAAACGCGTTGGTAGACGTTTCATAAATTCTTCAAACTTGTACAAATCTCATTGAGACACTTATAAGCACTCATGTTGCATGAAACTTGGTTTAGAGTCCTAGATACGTGTTGTTAGATGTTTCATAAACTCGTCAAACTTGTACAAAGCCCATTGAGACACTTATAAGCACTCATGTTTTATGAAACTTGGTTTAGAGTCCTAAAAACCGCGTTGTTAGATGTTTCATAAGTTCGTCAAACAAGTAAAAAGCTCATTGAGACATTTATAAGCACTCATGTTGCATGAAACTTGGTTTAGAGTCCTAGAAACGCGTTGTTGGATGTTTCATATGTCCGTCAAACAAGTACAAAGCTCATTGAGACACTTATAAGCACTCATGTTGCATGAAACTTGGTTTAGAGTCCTAGAAAGGCGTTGTTAGATGTTTCATAAGTTCGTCAAACTAGTACAAAGCTCATTGAGACACATATAAGCACTCATGTTGCATGAAACTTGGTTTAGAGTCCTAGAAACGCGTTGTTAGATGTTTCATAAGTTCGTCAAACAAGTAAAAAGCTCATTGAGACATTTATAAGCACTCATGTTGCATGAAACTTGGTTTAGAGTCCTAGAAACGCGTTGTTGGATGTTTCATAAGTCCGTCAAACAAGTACAAAGCTCATTGAGACACTTATAAGCACTCATGTGGAATGAAACTTGGTTTGGAGTCCTAGAAACGCGTTGTTCGATGTGTCATAAGTTTGTCGAACTAGTACAAAGATCATTGAGACACTTATAAGCACTCATGTGGAATGAAACTTGGTTTAGAGTCCTAGAAACTGCGTTGTTCGATGTTTCATAAGTTCGTCAAACTAGTACAAAGCTCATTGAGACACTTATAAGCACTCATGTTGCATGAAACTTGATTTAGAGTCCTAGAAACTGAGTTGTTAGATGTTTCATAAGTTCGTCAAACTAGTACAAAGCTCATTGAGACACTTATAAGCACTCATGTTGTATGAAACTTTGTTTAGAGTCCTAGAAACGCTTTGTTATATGTTTCATAAGTTCGTCAAACTTGTACAAAGCTCATTGAGACGCTTATAAGCACTCATGTTGCATGAAACGTGGTTTAGAGTCCTAGAAACCACATTGTTAGATGTTTCATAAGTTTTTCAAACTTGTAAAAAGCTCATTGAGACACTTATAAGCACTCATGTTGCATGAAACTTGGTTTAGAGTCCTAGAAACGCGTTGTTAGATGTTTCATAAGTTCGTCAAACTAGTACAAAGCTCATTGAGACACTTATAAGCACTCATGCTGAATGAAACTTGGTTTAGAGTCCTAGAAACGCGTTGTTAGATGTTTCATAAGTTCGTCAAACTTGTACAAAGCTCATTTAGACACTTATAAGCACTCATGTTGCATGAAACTTCGTTTAGAGTCTTTGAAACCGCGTTGTTAGATGTTTCATAAGTTCGTCAAACTAATAAAAAAGCTCATTGAGACACTTATAAGCACTCATGTTGCATGAAACTTCGTTTAGAGTCTTAGAAACCGCGTTGTTAGATGTTTCATAAGTTCGTCAAACTAGTACAAAGCTCATTGAGACACACATAAGCACTCATAATGCATGAAACTTGGTTTAGAGTCCTAGAAACGTGATACGATTCCACCAGGCGGATCTCTCCTCCGGATAAGGCTAAGCAAGAACGACGATGGATGAGTAGTGTGGGTGGAGGTGGATGCGGATTACAAGTCAAAAACGGAGCAGCGGATGGGTGGGGAGAAACGTGAGGATGAAATATGAACGACTCAAGCAAGGGATGATATCTCGCTTGATGGATAGAAGAAGCTCTTGTAAGCGTGGAGCTTGGAAGAGATTCGTGCCCGTTCGCCGAGCAAGGAGGAGTCGCAACAAAGAAGGTTTTTTTGTAAAAGTTTTGACTGCCTCTCAAGTTGTGCGGCGCAACCCCTTTTATAGGGAAAACACAAGTTGCTTCTCCTCGTTAGGGTTGCGCAAAAGACAAAAGGAAATTGCAAAAAGGAAATCCGCAAAAAAGGAAATCGCGTACAAAGATAAAAAAGGAAATTGCAAACGGATAAAACGACGAGTAGTGTTAAGCGCCTCGTCTCTTACGCTCTTCAAACTATGATCACTAAGGGACGACGTGGTGTTCTTCTTGGCCTCGTTAAAACCCGGTGGGAAAAAGAGTGCCAAGCGAGACACCTAGTCCGCTTAGCTTTCATAGCTTGGTCTTGATCGGATGGTCGTGCTGAAAACGTTGAAGTAGCTCTTGGCTGCTTCATCCTCCTCCATCATCGTGGTTTGAATGTTTTTGGCTAACTCCCTAGCTTTGGATCGCGTAATTGCTCCTTTTGATTCCTCGGTCCGCGATGGTCGGGCGCCGGTATGGTCGATGTCGAGGTGGTCGATGCCGATGTCGGTGTGGTCGATGCCGATGTCGATGTGGTCGATGCCGATGTCGATGTGGTCGATGCCATTGTGTTCGGTGTCGACGCGATCGATGCCGATGTCGAAGCCGTCGTGGTCGATGCCGATGTCCGTTCCCGGCTTCGGCTCTATGATCACATCATCCCCTCCCTCTTGAAAAGGATTTGTCCTCAAATCCGAATCTGCAACATACGGAGACAAATCAAAACATTAAACGAGTCCGAAATGGAATACTTACCTCGGAGATCAATTTTATAGGCATTGTCGTTGATTCGTTTAGCGACTTGGAATGGACCGTCTATCCTCGGCATGAGCTTAGACTTCCTCTCGGCTGGGAACCGCTCCTTCCTCAGGTGTACCCAAACGAGATCGCCTTCTTCAAAAACCACCTTTCTTCGGCCCTTGTTGGCTTGCTCGACGTATTGCTTTGTCTTCTTCTCTATGTTCTCTCTAGCCTTCTCGTGTAGCTTCTTAACCTGCTCGGCTTTCCTCTTGCCATCTAGGCTGGATACCTCACTCAAAGGTAATGCAATTAAATCTAAAGGAGACATCGGATTGAATCCGTAAACTAATTCAAAAGGAGAAAAGGAAGTAGTAGAATGCTTAGCGTGGTTATAAGCGAACTCTACGTGGGGTAGACATTCCTCCCAAGACTTGATGTTGCTTTTCACCAAGGTTCTAAGTAACGTTGATAACGAACGGTTCACCACTTCGGTTTGCCCATCGGTTTGGGGGTGGCAGGTGGTGGAGAAGGACAACTTGGTCCCTAGCTTTGCCCACAAGGTTCGCCAAAAATGGCTTAAAAACTTGGTGTCCCGATCCGAAACAATAACGCTAGGCATCCCATGTAGTCTCACCACTTCTCTGAAGAATAGATTGGCTACCTTGACGGCATCATCGGTCTTGTGACAAGCTATGAAGTGTGCCATCTTGCTAAACCTGTCAACCACTACGAAGATAGAATCTCTACCATTCCTGGTTCGAGGTAAGCCGACAACAAAATCCATCGAAATATCTGTCCAAGGGTGAGAGGGAATGGGTAAGGGAGTGTACAAACCGTGAGGTTGCACCTTACTCTTGGCATGCTTACATGTCGCACATCTCGAACATACTTTCTCTACATCTTTCTTCATGTTCGGCCAATAGAAATAGGCTTGGAGGCTGGCAAGTGTTTTCATAACGCCGAAGTGTCCGGCCAGTCCTCCTCCGTGAGCTTCTCGGACAAGCAGCTCTCTCACCGATCCGCTGGGTATGCACAACCGATGGTGGAAAAACAAGTAGCCGTCCCGTCTATAATAGCTCTCAAAGGCAAATTTAGCACATCTCAAGTAATATGTTCCAAAATCAGCATCAGAACCATATAAATCTTTGAGCATTTCAAAACCTATGAGTTTGGATCTTAATTCGGCTATTATAGAATACCTCCGGGACAATGCGTCGGCAACGACATTGTCCTTACCTTTCTTGTACTTGATGACGTAGGGAAATGTCTCAATGAATTCTATCCGGCGGCCATGCCTCTTGTTCAACTTTTGTTGTCCCTTTAAGTGTTTGAGAGACTCATGGTCCGTGTGGATAACGAACTCCTTGGGCCATAGGTAATGTTGCCACGTCTGTAAAGCCCTTACCAACGCATACAACTCTTTATCATAGGTGGGGTAGTTCAATGTGGCTCCTCCTAACTTCTCGCTAAAGTAAGCAATGGGCTTGTTATCCTGCATAAGAACCGCACCGATGCCTACACCAGAAGCGTCGCACTCAATCTCAAAAGTTTTTAAAAAGTTAGGAAGCATAAGTAAGGGAGAGTTGATAAGCTTCTCTTTGAGGCACTGAAAGGCCTGGTCTTGTGCTTCTCCCCACTTGAAGCCAACGTCCTTCTTGATGACTTCGGTTAAAGGGGCCGCGATGGTACTAAAGTCTTTGACGAAGCGCCTATAGAAGCCGGCTAGTCCATGGAAGCTCCGGACTTCTCCTACGGTGGTAGGTGTGGGCCATTCTTTGATTGCCTTGACCTTCCCTTCATCGACCCTAACTCCTTCGTACTCACAACAAAACCTAGGAAAACAATTTCTTTAGTGCAAAAAGTACACTTATCAATGTTAGCAAAAAGGTTCTCCTTCCTTAGGACGTCAAGTACGGCTCGGACATGGGCAATGTGCTCGTCTAGGCTCCGGCTGAAGATTAAGATATCATCGAAATATACCACCACGAAGACACCTATAAAAGACCTCAAAACATGGTTCATTAGTCTCATAAAAGTGCTAGGCGCATTAGTAAGGCCGAAGGGCATAACAAGCCACTCATATAGCCCTTGTTTGGTTTTGAATGCCGTTTTCCACTCGTCACCCTCCTTCATCCTAATCTGATGGTAACCACTCTTAAGATCAATCTTAGAGAACACGTTAGAACCACACAATTCGTCTAACATATCATCTAATCTAGGAATAGGGTGGCGATACTTCACCGTGATGTTGTTGATGGCTCGACAGTCAACACACATGCGCCATGATCCGTCCTTCTTGGGCACAAGCAGCACGGGCACCGCACACGGACTCATGCTCTCTCGGATATGGCCTTTGCTCATTAGTTCCTCAACTTGTTTCTGTAGTTCCTTGGTCTCCACCGGATTAGTCCTATAGGCGGGTCGGTTTGGAAGCGCCGAGCCGGGGACTAGGTCAATTTGGTGCTCAATGCCTCGGATCGGTGGCAAGCCAGGTGGTATCTCCCGAGGAAAAACGTCACTATAGTCCTGCAACAGCTGGGCAAAATCACTAGGAAGATCCTGTGGAGGGTTAGTGCTAACAAGGCTCTCCTTATATATAAACAACAAGATAGACGTATTTAAAGTGAGGATCCGAGAAACTTCTCTTTGGTTGATGTAAAGGTTGGCGGTTGGTGTGGGTGCATGCTCTTTCTCCTCCTTGAGCTTGAGATAGAGCTGATCTTGATACACTTCACTTGGCGTGAGGGGAGCAAGGATGATTTTCCGGCCCTTGAACTCAAAGGAGTGCTTGTTGGTGTAACCGTCATGGAATACTCTACGGTCGGATTGCCACGGTCTACCCAACAGTATGTGGCTGGAGCACATGGGTATCACATCGCAAAGAACCTCATCCTCGTACTTGCCAATGGAAAAGGATAATCGGACTTGGCGAGTTACCGTTAAGGCACCACTTTCATTCGGCCATTGCGGCTTGTATGGGCGCGGATGGGACAAGGTTTCTATACTCAACTTCTGAACCATGGTTTCGCTAGCTGCATTAGTACAACTTCCACCGTCTATGATGAGACTACACACCTTGCCCTTCACAATGCACCGGGTGTGGAATAGGTGGTCTCTTTGTACTAGTTCCTCCGGTTGGTTCCGTACGCTCAAGGTTCTCCGTGCAACCAGCATCTCCCCAATGGCAGCCACTTCCTCTTCCTCTTCTTCGGGGTCGAATCGGACTCTTGGGGCACTACTTCTCCATTGTACGAATCATGAATACCTTCTTATTGGGACAATCCCTTGAGTAGTGGCCCATACCTTGGCACCTAAAACACCTAACGTTGCTGGAGGAGGCGTTGCTTCTACTCTTAGGATCATACTTGACCTCTTCCTTAACCGTGGTGGTAGGCTTGATGTCCTTAGAGAAAGGTGGCCGAGAAGGTGTAAAGTCCTTGGGTTTGCTTGGCGTGGAGGGGAAGCTAGGTTTAGCGTATCTTCTCTTGTTCGGGTCTCCACTAGTTTGGCCTTGTGCACAAGTTCCTCAAGGTCAACATAGGTCTGGAGCTCCACTTTGTCCTGAATGTCTCGGCTGAGTCCACCGATGAACCGTGCCATGGTCACTTCCTCATCTTCCTCTAGACCGGCTCGGATAAGGAGAGTTTCCATCTCTTGAAAGTAGTCTCGGACTGTGGTGGACCCTTGGGTGAGTTTTCTCGGCTTGTTTAGTACTTCCCCGTGGTAATGACTCGGCACAAACCTTTTTCTCAAGTGGGTAGTAAGTTGGTGCCATGTGGTGATGGGTAGCTCATTATGGCGGTTCCGGGTAGTGCAGAGCTGATCCCACCACAGGAGTGCATACTCACTGAATTCGGAGACCGCTATCTTTACCTTGTTGGAGGCGTAGGTATCGTGGCACAAGAAGCCGGACTCCATCTTCCGTTCCCGGTCAAGGTAGGCCTCCGGGTCATTCTTGCCGAGAAAGGCGGGGAACTTGGCCTTGATATGCTTCGGTTGTTGGTTCTCCGAGTCTCTTGGGTCGTCGTTGTCTCGTCTCTCACGCCTCCGGCTTCGCCTACTACGGTCCGAGACGTTGACGCCATAATACTCATCGCTAGAGCCGATGTAGTAGCGTTGCCCGGCTACGGTTTGGGTAGGTCGGCGTGAGGCAGTGTGTGTCCTATGCCCGGGAGCTCGTCCTCTGGTTCGCTCGGCTCGCCGTGTCCCCGTTGCCGTGGTACCCTCTCGCTCTTTGGCTGCATTGGTTGGACGGAGGTTGCGGATTGCACTGGAGTCTAGATGTACCGGCAACGCCTTTGCCTTTGCAAATCCGCATGGCATCGGAGGGAGTTGGCGTTGACCCACCCTCGAATCCGAGGTTGCCCTGATGGCCTCCCTAGCTTGTTTCTCACGTTCCAAGGTGAGCTGTTGAGAAATTTGTTGGGGAAGTAGTTGGGTCATGGCCTCGGTTACTTGGGCCGCTATAAGTTTCTTGAGGTCATCGAGCGCCTCCGGTGATAGGGCCATGGTACTGTTACACAGACAAGTAACTAGCAGTAAGTAGTTCACAAAATAGCCAACAAATAGAACTCTACGCCGCACACACACAAGGATACACGCGTGATAAACAAGGAAGGAAAACAAGGACACGGCTTGAACAAAAAAGGAAATCGTTATGTTTTAAGTAAAACGAGCGTTTTAGCAAAAAAGGAAATCGCAATAACACGTTTTGAAAGATGCGATTAGGTTCTCAAAGATCTAAACCTATTACTACCGCCGCAAGTTGACAAACATCAAGAACACAAAGATCAACACATAACTTGTTTATACTAGCAACAATCCTATGCCAAACAACGACGGGTTCAAACAAACAGGTTCGAGATTATGATACTTTGAAAAGACAAAAGGGAAAGAACGACTCAGCCTTTTGGTACAGAGGCGGCTCTGATACCAGATGATACGATCCCACCAGGCGGATCTCTCCTCCGGATAAGGCTAAGCAAGAACGACGATGGATGAGTAGTGTGGGTGGAGGTGGATGCGGATTACAAGTCAAAAACGGAGCAGCGGATGGGTGGGGAGAAACGTGAGGATGAAATATGAACGACTCAAGCAAGGGATGATATCTCGCTTGATGGATAGAAGAAGCTCTTGTAAGCGTGGAGCTTGGAAGAGATTCGTGCCCGTTCGCCGAGCAAGGAGGAGTCGCAACAAAGAAGGTTTTTTTGTAAAAGTTTTGACTGCCTCTCAAGTTGTGCGGCGCAACCCCTTTTATAGGGAAAACACAAGTTGCTTCTCCTCGTTAGGGTTGCGCAAAAGACAAAAGGAAATTGCAAAAAGGAAATCCGCAAAAAAGGAAATCGCGTACAAAGATAAAAAAGGAAATTGCAAACGGATAAAACGACGAGTAGTGTTAAGCGCCTCGTCTCTTACGCTCTTCAAACTATGATCACTAAGGGACGACGTGGTGTTCTTCTTGGCCTCGTTAAAACCCGGTGGGAAAAAGAGTGCCAAGCGAGACACCTAGTCCGCTTAGCTTTCATAGCTTGGTCTTGATCGGATGGTCGTGCTGAAAACGTTGAAGTAGCTCTTGGCTGCTTCATCCTCCTCCATCATCGTGGTTTGAATGTTTTTGGCTAACTCCCTAGCTTTGGATCGCGTAATTGCTCCTTTTGATTCCTCGGTCCGCGATGGTCGGGCGCCGGTATGGTCGATGTCGAGGTGGTCGATGCCGATGTCGGTGTGGTCGATGCCGATGTCGATGTGGTCGATGCCGATGTCGATGTGGTCGATGCCATTGTGTTCGGTGTCGACGCGATCGATGCCGATGTCGAAGCCGTCGTGGTCGATGCCGATGTCCGTTCCCGGCTTCGGCTCTATGATCACATCAAAACGCGTTGTTAGATGTTTCATAAGTTCGTCAAACAAGTACAAAGCTCATTGAGACACTTATAAGCACTCATGTTGCATGAAACTTGGTTTAGAGTCCTAGAAACGCGTTGTTAGATGTTTCATAAGTTCGTCAAACAAGTACAAAGGTCATTGAGACACTTATAGGCACTCATGTGGAATGAAACTTGGTTTAGAGTCCTAGAAACCGCGTTGTTAGATGTTTCATAAGTTCGTCAAACTAGTACAAAGCTCATTGAGACACATATAAGCACTCATGTTGCATGAAACTTGGTTTAGAGTCCTAGAAACGCGTTGTTAGATGTTTCATAAGTTCGTCAAACAAGTACAAAGCTCATTGAGACATTTATAAGCACTCATGTTGCATGAAACTTTGTTTAGAGTCCTAGAAACGCGTTGTTGGATGTTTCATAAGTTCGTCAAACAAGTACAAAGGTCATTGAGACACTTATAAGCACTCATGTGGAATGAAACTTGGTTTAGAGTCCTAGAAACGCGTTGTTAGATGTTTCATAAGTTCGTCAAACTAGTACAAAGCTCATTGAGACACTTATAAGCAATCATGTTGTATGAAACTTGGTTTAGAGTCCTATAAACGCGTTGTTAGATGTTTCATAAGTTCGTAAAACTTGTACAAAGCTCATTGAGACACTTATAAGCACTCATGTTGAATTAAACTTGGTTTAGAGTCCTAGAAACGAGTTGTTAGATGTTTCATAAGTTCGTCAAACTAGTACAAAGCTAATTGAGACACTTATAAGCATTCATGTTGCATGAAACTTGGTTTAGAATCCTAGAAACGCGTTGGTAGACGTTTCATAAATTCGTCAAACTTGTACAAAGCTCATTGAGACACTTATAAGCACTCATGTTGCATGAAACTTGGTTTAGAGTCCTAGATACGCGTTGTTAGATGTTTCATAAACTCGTCAAACTTGTACAAAGCCCATTGAGACACTTATAAGCACTCATGTTTTATGAAACTTGGTTTAGAGTCCTAGAAACCGCGTTGTTAGATGTTTCATAAGTTCGTCAAACTAGTACAAAGCTCATTGAGACACTTATAAGCACTCATGTGGAATGAAACTTGGTTTAAAGTCCTAGAAACGCGTTGTTCGATGTGTCATAAGTTTGTCGAACTAGTACAAAGCTCATTGAGAAACTTATAAGTACTCATGTGGAATGAAACTTGGTTTAGAGTCCTAGAAACTGCGTTGTTCGATGTTTCATAAGTTCGTCAAACTAGTACAAAGCTCATTGAGACACATATAAGCACTCATGTTGCATGAAACTTGGTTTAGAGTCCTAGAAATGCGTTGTTAGATGTTTCATAAGTTCGTCAAACAAGTAAAAAGCTCATTCAGACATTTATAAGCACTCATGTTGCATGAAACTTGGTTTAGAGTCCTAGAAACGCGTTGTTAGATGTTTCATAAGTTCGTCAAACTAGTACAAAGCTCATTGAGACACTTATAAGCACTCATGCTGAATGAAACTTGGTTTAGAGTCCTAGAAACGCGTTGTTAGATGTTTCATAAGTTCGTCAAACTTGTACAAAGCTCATTTAGACACTTATAAGCACTCATGTTGAATGAAACTTCGTTTAGAGTCTTTGAAACCGCGTTGTTAGATGTTTCATAAGTTCGTCAAACTAATAAAAAAGCTCATTGAGACACTTATAAGCACTCATGTTGCATGAAACTTCGTTTAGAGTCTTAGAAACCGCGTTGTTAGATGTTTCATAAGTTCGTCAAACTAGTACAAAGCTCATTGAGACACACATAAGCACTCATAATGCATGAAACTTGGTTTAGAGTCCTAGAAACGCGTTGTTAGATGTTTCATAAGTTCGTCAAACAAGTACAAAGCTCATTGAGACACTTATAAGCACTCATGTTGCATGAAACTTGGTTTAGAGTCCTAGAAACGCGTTGTTAGATGTTTCATAAGTTCGTCAAACAAGTACAAAGGTCATTGAGACACTTATAGGCACTCATGTGGAATGAAACTTGGTTTAGAGTCCTAGAAACCGCGTTGTTAGATGTTTCATAAGTTCGTCAAACTAGTACAAAGCTCATTGAGACACATATAAGCACTCATGTTGCATGAAACTTGGTTTAGAGTCCTAGAAACGCGTTGTTAGATGTTTCATAAGTTCGTCAAACAAGTACAAAGCTCATTGAGACATTTATAAGCACTCATGTTGCATGAAACTTGGTTTAGAGTCCTAGAAACGCGTTGTTGGATGTTTCATAAGTTCGTCAAACAAGTACAAAGGTCATTGAGACACTTATAAGCACTCATGTGGAATGAAACTTGGTTTAGAGTCCTAGAAACGCGTTGTTAGATGTTTCATAAGTTCGTCAAACTAGTACAAAGCTCATTAGGACACTTATAAGCAATCATGTTGTATGAAACTTGGTTTAGAGTCCTATAAACGCGTTGTTAGATGTTTCATAAGTTCGTAAAACTTGTACAAAGCTCATTGAGACACTTATAAGCACTCATGTTGAATTAAACTTGGTTTAGAGTCCTAGAAACGAGTTGTTAGATGTTTCATAAGTTCGTCAAACTAGTACAAAGCTAATTGAGACACTTATAAGCATTCATGTTGCATGAAACTTGGTTTAGAATCCTAGAAACGCGTTGGTAGACGTTTCATAAATTCGTCAAACTTGTACAAAGCTCATTGAGACACTTATAAGCACTCATGTTGCATGAAACTTGGTTTAGAGTCCTAGATACGCGTTGTTAGATGTTTCATAAACTCGTCAAACTTGTACAAAGCCCATTGAGACACTTATAAGCACTCATGTTTTATGAAACTTGGTTTAGAGTCCTAGAAACCGCGTTGTTAGATGTTTCATAAGTTCGTCAAACTAGTACAAAGCTCATTGAGACACTTATAAGCACTCATGTGGAATGAAACTTGGTTTAGAGTCCTAGAAACGCATTGTTCGATGTGTCATAAGTTTGTCGAACTAGTACAAAGCTCATTGAGACACTTATAAGCACTCATGTGGAATGAAACTTGGTTTAGAGTCCTAGAAACTGCGTTGTTCGATGTTTCATAAGTTCGTCAAACTAGTACAAAGCTCATTGAGACACATATAAGCACTCATGTAGCATGAAACTTGGTTTAGAGTCCTAGAAACGCGTTGTTAGATGTTTCATAAGTTCGTCAAACAAGTAAAAAGCTCATTCAGACATTTATAAGCACTCATGTTGCATGAAACTTGGTTTAGAGTCCTAGAAACGCGTTGTTGGATGTTTCATAAGTCCGTCAAACAAGTACAAAGGTCATTGAGACACTTATAAGCACTCATGTGGAATGAAACTTGGTTTAGAGTCCTAGAAACGCGTTGTTCGATGTGTCATAAGTTTGTCGAACTAGTACAAAGCTCATTGAGACACATATAAGCACTCATGTGGAATGAAACTTGGTTTAGAGTCCTAGAAACTGCGTTGTTCGATGTTTCATAAGTTCGTCAAACTAGTACAAAGCTCATTGAGACACTTATAAACACTCATGTTGCAGGAAACTTGATTTAGAGTCCTAGAAACTGCGTTGTTAGATGTTTCATAAGTTCGTCAAACTAGTACAAAGCTCATTGAGACACTTATAAGCACTCATGTTGTATGAAACTTTGTTTAGAGTCCTAGAAACGCTTTGTTAGATGTTTCATAACTTCGTCAAACTTGTACATAGCTCATTGAGACACTTATAAGCACTCATGTTGCATGAAACTTGGTTTAGAGTCCTAGAAACCACATTGTTAGATGTTTCATAAGTTTTTCAAACTTGTAAAAAGCTCATTGAGACACTTATAAGCACTCATGTTGCATGAAACTTGGTTTAGAGTCCTAGAAACGAGTTATTAGATGTTTCATAAGTTCGTCAAACTAGTACAAAGCTCATTGAGACACTTATAAGCACTCATGTTGATTGAAACTTGGTTTAGAGTCCTAGAAACGCGTTGTTAGATGTTTCATAAGTTCGACAAACTTGTACAAAGCTCATTTAGACACTTATAAGCACTCATGTTGCATGAAACTTCGTTTAGAGTCATAGAAACTGCGTTGTTAGATGTTTCATAAGTTCGTCAAACTAATAAAAAGCTCATTGAGACACTTATAAGCACTCATGTTGCATGAAACTTCGTATAGAGTCTTAGAAACCGCGTTGTTAGATGTTTCATAAGTTCGTCAAACTAGTACAAAGCTCATTGAGACACTTATAAGCACTCATGTTGAATGAAAATTGGTTTAGAGTCCTAGAAACGCGTTGTTGGATGTTTCATAAGTTCGTCAAACTTGTACAAAGCTCATTTAGACACTTATAAGCACTCATGTTGCATGAAACTTCGTTTACAGTCTTAGAAACCGCGTTGTTAGATGTTTCATAAGTTCGTCAAACTAATAAAAAGCTCATTGAGACACTTATAAGCACTCATGTTGCATGAAACTTCGTTTAGAGTCTTAGAAACCGCGTTGTTAGATGTTTCATAAGTTCGTCAAACTAGTACAAAGCTCATTGAGAAACATATAAGCACTCATGTTGCATGAAACTTGGTTTAGAGTCCTAGAAACGCGTTGTTAGATGTTTCATAAGTTCGTCAAACAAGTACAAAGCTCATTGAGACACTTATAAGCACTCATGTTGCATGAAACTTGGTTTAGAGTCCTAGAAACGCGTTGTTAGATGTTTCATAAGTTCGTCAAACAAGTACAAAGGTCATTGAGACACTTATAGGCACTCATGTGGAATGAAACTTGGTTTAGAGTCCTAGAAACCGCGTTGTTAGATGTTTCATAAGTTCGTCAAACTAGTACAAAGCTCATTGAGACACATATAAGCACTCATGTTGCATGAAACTTGGTTTAGAGTCCTAGAAACGCGTTGTTAGATGTTTCATAAGTTCGTCAAACAAGTACAAAGCTCATTGAGACATTTATAAGCACTCATGTTGCATGAAACTTGGTTTAGAATCCTAGAAACGCGTTGTTGGATGTTTCATAAGTTCGTCAAACAAGTACAAAGGTCATTGAGACACTTATAAGCACTCATGTGGAATGAAACTTGGTTTAGAGTCCTAGAAACGCGTTGTTAGATGTTTCATAAGTTCGTCAAACTAGTACAAAGCTCATTGAGACACTTATAAGCAATCATGTTGTATGAAACTTGGTTTAGAGTCCTATAAACGCGTTGTTAGATGTTTCATAAGTTCGTAAAACTTGTACAAAGCTCATTGAGACACTTATAAGCACTCATGTTGAATTAAACTTGGTTTAGAGTCCTAGAAACGAGTTGTTAGATGTTTCATAAGTTCGTCAAACTAGTACAAAGCTAATTGAGACACTTATAAGCATTCATGTTGCATGAAACTTGGTTTAGAATCCTAGAAACGCGTTGGTAGACGTTTCATAAATTCGTCAAACTTGTACAAAGCTCATTGAGACACTTATAAGCACTCATGTTGCATGAAACTTGGTTTAGAGTCCTAGATACGCGTTGTTAGATGTTTCATAAACTCGTCAAACTTGTACAAAGCCCATTGAGACACTTATAAGCACTCATGTTTTATGAAACTTGGTTTAGAGTCCTAGAAACCGCGTTGTTAGATGTTTCATAAGTTCGTCAAACTAGTACAAAGCTCATTGAGACACTTATAAGCACTCATGTGGAATGAAACTTGGTTTAGAGTCCTAGAAACGCGTTGTTCGATGTGTCATAAGTTTGTCGAACTAGTACAAAGCTCATTGAGACACTTATAAGCACTCATGTGGAATGAAACTTGGTTTAGAGTCCTAGAAACTGCGTTGTTCGATGTTTCATAAGTTCGTCAAACTTACTACAAAGCTCATTGAGACACATATAAGCACTCATGTTGCATGAAACTTGGTTTAGAGTCCTAGAAATGCGTTGTTAGATGTTTCATAAGTTCGTCAAACAAGTAAAAAGCTCATTCAGACATTTATAAGCACTCATGTTGCATGAAACTTGGTTTAGAGTCCTAGAAACGCGTTGTTAGATGTTTCATAAGTTCGTCAAACTAGTACAAAGCTCATTGAGACACTTATAAGCACTCATGCTGAATGAAACCTTGTTTAGAGTCCTAGAAACGCGTTGTTAGATGTTTCATAAGTTCGTCAAACTTGTACAAAGCTCATTTAGACACTTATAAGCACTCATGTTGAATGAAACTTCGTTTAGAGTCTTTGAAACCGCGTTGTTAGATGTTTCATAAGTTCGTCAAACTAATAAAAAAGCTCATTGAGACACTTATAAGCACTCATGTTGCATGAAACTTCGTTTAGAGTCTTAGAAACCGCGTTGTTAGATGTTTCATAAGTTCGTCAAACTAGTACAAAGCTCATTGAGACACACATAAGCACTCATAATGCATGAAACTTGGTTTAGAGTCCTAGAAACGCGTTGTTAGATGTTTCATAAGTTCGTCAAACAAGTACAAAGCTCATTGAGACACTTATAAGCACTCATGTTGCATGAAACTTGGTTTAGAGTCCTAGAAACGCGTTGTTAGATGTTTCATAAGTTCGTCAAACAAGTACAAAGGTCATGGAGACACTTATAGGCACTCATGTGGAATGAAACTTGGTTTAGAGTCCTAGAAACCGCGTTGTTAGATGTTTCATAAGTTCGTCAAACTAGTACAAAGCTCATTGAGACACATATAAGCACTCATGTTGCATGAAACTTGGTTTAGACTCCTAGAAACGCGTTGTTAGATGTTTCATAAGTTCGTCAAACAAGTACAAAGCTCATTGAGACATTTATAAGCACTCATGTTGCATGAAACTTGGTTTAGAGTCCTAGAAACGCGTTGTTGGATGTTTCATAAGTTCGTCAAACAAGTACAAAGGTCATTGAGACACTTATAAGCACTCATGTGGAATGAAACTTGGTTTAGAGTCCTAGAAACGCGTTGTTAGATGTTTCATAAGTTCGTCAAACTAGTACAAAGCTCATTGAGACACTTATAAGCAATCATGTTGTATGAAACTTGGTTTAGAGTCTTATAAACGCGTTGTTAGATGTTTCATAAGTTCGTAAAACTTGTACAAAGCTCATTGAGACACTTATAAGCACTCATGTTGAATTAAACTTGGTTTAGAGTCCTAGAAACGAGTTGTTAGATGTTTCATAATTTCGTCAAACTAGTACAAAGCTAATTGAGACACTTATAAGCATTCATGTTGCATGAAACTTGGTTTAGAATCCTAGAAACGCGTTGGTAGACGTTTCATAAATTCGTCAAACTTGTACAAAGCTCATTGAGACACTTATAAGCACTCATGTTGCATGAAACTTGGTTTAGAGTCTTAGATACGCGTTGTTAGATGTTTCATAAACTCGTCAAACTTGTACAAAGCCCATTGAGACACTTATAAGCACTCATGTTTTATGAAACTTGGTTTAGAGTCCTAGAAACCGCGTTGTTAGATGTTTCATAAGTTCGTCAAACTAGTACAAAGCTCATTGAGACACTTATAAGCACTCATGTGGAATGAAACTTGGTTTAGAGTCCTAGAAACGCATTGTTCGATGTGTCATAAGTTTGTCGAACTAGTACAAAGCTCATTGAGACACTTATAAGCACTCATGTGGAATGAAACTTGGTTTAGAGTCCTAGAAACTGCGTTGTTCGATGTTTCATAAGTTCGTCAAACTAGTACAAAGCTCATTGAGACACATATAAGCACTCATGTTGCATGAAACTTGGTTTAGAGTGTTAGATTTTAAGAGATTAGAGAAGATTAGAAGAGATTAAGAGGTTATTGTGAGATTTGGTTCTTGATGTTTCCTCAAGAACACCAAGAACAAGATAGAGAGAGAATAGAGACTACATTTCAAAAGTGTGTGTTAAAAATTAGGTTACAAGGGGATAACAATATATATACAAGGAGACATGTAAATGGAATCATAGGAAGATGCTCTTTGGATGCTTTCCTTGGTCGCCTCTCATTAATGCACCAAGCAAACCGTGCCAAGTCTTAGGGAAAACCGTGACTTCAAGAGAGTGAGATGCACTCTCTTCTTAACTTGACATGTGACTTGTACGGACAAGAGAGTGCTCCTCACTTGCCAACGGTTACATCTCTTCATGGCTATCTTCTAGATCCTTCTCCTTGGTTTCTTTGTCCCCTTAGTAACGGTAACAAGAGAACATGTGACTTCGGCTTTGTGACTTCGCCTTTGGTCACACGCAAGGTCATTGCCTTGATGGGCAAGACTTGTACGGACGATGCCTTGGTCTCTTTTACACTTGTGTCTTCATATGTTTTGACCTAATGCCCTTTATGGGTTACCATTAGTCTCAACACTCCCCCTCAAGCTTAGCCTAATGAAATGGCTAAGATTATACATTGACCAACAAACCTCATTAAAACCTTGGTGAGTAAACCACATGGGAAAAACCTCACCGAAGGAAAAAGAGTGTAAGTTAGTTCAATGAGAGGTCTTGATCATCTAGGCCATAAGTCTTCTTGACTTGGCCGAAGCTCCCCCCAAAGATAGAACCGGTCTTGATCTTGCCTTTGCCGTGTTCTTCTTTGCGGTTTCTTTGGATACTCAGCACTTCTCTTGTCTTGGTGGTGAGTTCTTTGATTCTTGATTTGGTCTTCACGGTTAGTTCTTCACAAACTTTGGTGTGAGACTTTGAGCCGAACATGATGACTTTCTTTCCTTCTCTTAGCTTCTTCCTTGAACTTCCTTGTTGTCTTGGGTCTATCACTTCTTTGAACCTACAAGGGTCCAAGTGAATTTAGACTTAGCAAAGACACTTTGGACATATAAAGTATAAGCTTAAAAGTGATTGATCATAGACTAAGCATGAAAGATGTAGTCCTAGTCTAATGATTCTTATTTAAGTATATTAAAGAGAAGGTTAAGGGACAGCCTTTAATTCGTAGAGGAATGACTTGTCCTTGTAGTCGCATCTAGGATTGAGCTTTGGCTTCTTCTTGAAGTCTTGCTTTCTTCTTTGTGCGGTTGGAACAAGGATTTGTCGGAGTATTTTGGCTTATCTCTTGATAGATGCATAAGCCGAGTAACAAGATTAGGCCTTGCACTTGGTAGTTGCTTTGGCCGATAGTGAGTAGAGCCGATTGGTCGTGTTGATTCATTGGTCTCTTTCTAGGACATGAATGGCTCGGTTTAGTCTTTGCCATGTACTTGGCCGAGCCTAGTATTGATGATGATGATGGTCTTGCTTCTTGTAGAGGCTTGACCGAATGATTGATGAGAGCTCTTTACATCTTGGGATACTTTAGCATTCTCCAAGTGCATTTAGCCACATGATGGTTCTTCTTTGTTCCAAAGAAACTTTGGCCTTGTATCTTGTTGATACTTAAGCCGAAATGGATAGGCTGTGGAGGCTTCGTCCTTCTTGGTACTTTAGCCGAGAGTGAGAGCTTTGTATTGACTTCGTCCTTCTTGGTACTTTAGTCAATACTTAGCCGGATTGGTGGTAGTGGAGACTTAGTCCTTCTTGATACTTTGGCCGGGTTTGTTGGTGGTTGAATGGAGGTCTTTGACTTGCTAGATCTTGACCAAAAGATGATGATAAGATGGTTTGGCCTTCTCCTTTGTAAGGATTTGGCCGAGAGTGACTTGGTTTGGCTCATTGGAAGATGCTTTAACCGGAGAGTGGTGACCTTGTCTTTGCTAGGGACTTTGGTCAAGAGATGGTCTTTGTCTTTGCTAGGGACTTGACCGATTGAGTGATTGGACTCGGCTTGACTTGACTTGGCCGAGAGAGTGGTGACCTTGTCTTTGCTAGGGACTTTGGTCAAGTGATGGTCTTTGTCTTTGCTAGGGACTTGACCGATTGAGTGATTGGACTCGGCTTGACTTGACTTGGCCGAGAGATGATTTTTGGTGGTTGGACTCGGCTTGACTTGACTTGGCCGAGTGGGGTGACCTCGTCTTTGCTAGGGACTTTGGTCGAGTGGTGATGGCCTTTGTCTTTGCTAAGGACTTGGCCGATTGAGATTGGTGTTGATGATGGCCTTGTCTTTGCTAGGGACTTTGGCCGATGCTTCTTTCTTCAAGAATACTTCTTGAATCTCCATCTTAATCATGAAGATGATCTTGATCTTGATCTTTTCTCCCCCCTCATGGTTAAGATGAGATTCTTCTTTGTTGGTTTTATCTTCACGGCTTGGCAAGCTTAATGTGAAGGTTTCTCATCTCTCTTTTGGAAATTTCCTTTCACATTCTCATGTATCTCCTTTCTTCTCTTCCTTTTAAACCGATTGTTGTTTCCATCAATGCTTAGTGGTTCTTCATTGTGAATCTCTTATAGCCTTTGGTATGATGATCCTACATCACCCCAAAAGCAAAATTGATTTTAAGTACAATGATTACCGGCATGATTAGCAACTTAAAACTCATTTCAAATGCTTAATTACTAAGAGCAAGTACAAGGCAAGATTGCAATGAAGAAGAGCTTACGCCCGAGATTAATATTGCATCTAATCACAAGTTCAAGTTCTAGCTTTTAAGATTATCATGTATTAGTACTTAAGCCAAAAGCGAACTAAGCATAAATATATTTAAACAATAGCTCTTATGAACACTCAATAACTTAAGCAATATCTCAAATACAAATTAGAGAGAAGGGGATTTAGAAATGGCCCTTTTTCGGTTAAGTTCTTGAGTAGATGGTCATATGGGAAGGTCATTACACTCTTAGAGCACCTTTATTTAGGTTAGTCTATGATTGAGTTTATGACTTCCCTTATGAAATGCTTTTGATAGCTTAATACCTACACATGAAGCAAGGTTTAGCAACAAGAGTCTTTTGACATTGGCTCCTTGCCATAAGACTTATATGGGACATGGTCTTTTAAAGATTCAAAAACCGGACCATGTCCTTAAACACACAAAGAATCATTGTGACTTTTGATGCCTTTATGGCGAGTCACTCCTCTTGGATCATAAACTTAGATGCACTTAAGGCGGTTTATGATCTTACCATTAATTAGATCATTATGACTTATGTATCCGTTTTTGGATTACATAAGTAATAAATCATTTCTCCATGTGTTAAAGAATTAGATTTAACATGACCTTTAAAGACCTTAGTCCTTTAGTAAGTCATGTATCTCTTCTTATACACATGTTGACCGAGGAAGCATTGGATTCAACGAGCTCACATGTGTTTGAACACTTAGTGAGTCTCGGTTCTCTTTCCTCTAAGGAGTTTTGGAATCCCTAAGACCGTTGCTTAATCACAAGCGGATCTTTGGTTCCTACTCTTTGTGTAACAAGAATAAGACTTAAACCACTTTACCAAACAAGGACTAGTGATTTGAGTCTTTAAATTCGAACATGAGCATAGTGACTTGGGGATTAATTGAATTGGAGATTTTAGGAGATAAGGGTTTTGTTAAACCTTTCTCACACTTTTAAGACACATGGTCAATGCTCCTTTTCAATCCCTTCATTGTCAAAACATTTTAAATTCAAAACAACCTTATGCTCATGACACAACAAACACCAAGAAGGGATTTTGAATTCACCAAGTTACTAAAGCTTATGAAAGCTCTATGAACAAGGTTCATACCCTTTAAGCTTACAAGTAACAAGTTTTAATCCTTTAGTGATCATTACATTGTTAACTTGGTCATGGCCGAGAATAAAGTAAGGATTTGTGGATTCAACAAGTTAATTTATCTCATAAGAGAGATTAACAAGGTTCTCTTTTCCTTTAGCTCACAAGTATAAAGTGATTAGCTTTGATAACTTGATCATTGCCTAAATAAAACTTTAGTGTTTGTTGGATTCAACAAGCATTTGTACTCATAAGAGTCAAAAGACAAGGTTCTCATACTCTTGACTCACAAGTTCTAAGCTTTTAGCTTTAAGAACTAGTTCATTGTCTATTAATACCTAAGCATAGTCGGATTTGGATTCAACAAGGTTCCCTTGGACTCATAAGAGTGGATAAACCATGGTTCTCATCCTCTTGCTTTCGGCCTTACAAAGATGAAGGGTCACTCACAAACAAAACTTTAAGAATCATAGAGCTTTAGAACTTTAAGTTCAAACTTTATGAGTCGCTTTGGATTTGGAGTGATTCCCTTCGGATTTGGATACAACATGTCCACTCTCTCGTGGGGGAACATGGATCTCATCCTTTTATCTTTGTATCTTAAGGAAAAACATAGAGTTTTGGATTCAACAAGCCATTGTTCTTAAAGAATCAATGAACAAAGTTCTCTTACTCTTTAGCTCTCAAGTTTCAAGCTTTATGCTTTGAATACTTGGTCATTGCCTAATGCCTAAGTTAGATGGATTTGGATTCATCAAGGTCCCTTTTAAACTCATAAGAGTGAGGAAACAAAGGTTCTCATCCATAACTTTCGGCCTAAACAAAGATCTTAAAGAACAACTCAACCAAAAACATCATGTAGCTAGATTTTCAATCTATGCTCACTATGATTCGGTTTTGATTGGATTGTTCTTGAAAGGAACTTGGATACAACATGTCTCTTTACTCATTAAGAGACAAAGAGATCATGGTTCTCTTCCTAAGAGGAGCATTGATTCACCAAGATCTTTAAGGGTTTTAACCACTTGGATCTTGGCCATTCTTTTTCTCCTCTAGATCTTTGTGTTTATAAGCAAATTAAAGAAGAGATTTTGCGGAAAAGATAAGATTAGGAGCATAAATGCTCTGATACCATGTTAGATTTTAAGAGATTAGAGAAGATTAGAAGAGATTAAGAGGTTATTGTGAGATTTGGTTCTTGATGTTTCCTCAAGAACACCAAGAACAAGATAGAGAGAGAATAGAGACTACATTTCAAAAGTGTGTGTTAAAAATTAGGTTACAAGGGGATAACAATATATATACAAGGAGACATGTAAATGGAATCATAGGAAGATGCTCTTTGGATGCTTTCCTTGGTCGCCTCTCATTAATGCACCAAGCAAACCGTGCCAAGTCTTAGGGAAAACCGTGACTTCAAGAGAGTGAGATGCACTCTCTTCTTAACTTGACATGTGACTTGTACGGACAAGAGAGTGCTCCTCACTTGCCAACGGTTACATCTCTTCATGGCTATCTTCTAGATCCTTCTCCTTGGTTTCTTTGTCCCCTTAGTAACGGTAACAAGAGAACATGTGACTTCGGCTTTGTGACTTCGCCTTTGGTCACACGCAAGGTCATTGCCTTGATGGGCAAGACTTGTACGGACGATGCCTTGGTCTCTTTTACACTTGTGTCTTCATATGTTTTGACCTAATGCCCTTTATGGGTTACCATTAGTCTCAACATAGAGTCCTAGAAACGCGTTGTTAGATGTTTCATAAGTTCGTCAAACAAGTAAAAAGCTCATTCAGACATTTATAAGCACTCATGTTGCATGAAACTTGGTTTAGAGTCCTAGAAACGCGTTGTTGGATGTTTCCTAATGATACGATCCCACCAGGCGGATCTCTCCTCCGGATAAGGCTAAGCAAGAACGACGGGGGATGAGTAGTGTGGGTGGAGGTGGATGCGGATTACGAGTCAAAAACGGAGCAGCGGATGGGTGGGGAGGAACGTGAGGATGGAGTATGAACGACTCAAGCAAGGGATGATATCTCGCTTGATGGATAGAAGAATCTCTTGTAAGCGTGAAGCTTGGAAGAGATTCGTGCCCGTTCGCCGAGCAAGGAGGAGTCGCAACAAAGAAGGTTTTTGTAAAAGTTTTGACTCGCCTAACACATTGTGCGGCGCAACCCCTTTTATAGGGAAAACACAAGTTGCTTCTCCTCGTTAGGGTTGCGCAAAGACAAAAAGGAAATTGCAAAAAGGAAATCCGCAAAAAGGAAATCGCGTACAAAGATAAAAAGGAAATTGCAAACGGATAAAACGACGAGTAGTGTTAAGCGCCTCGTCTCTTACGCTCTTCAAACTATGATCACTAAGGGACGACGTGGTGTTCTTCTTGGCCTCGTTAAAACCCGGTGGGAAAAAGAGTGCCAAGCGAGACACCTAGTCCGCTTAGCTTTCATAGCTTGGTCTTGATCGGATTGTCGTGCTGAAAACGTTGAAGTAGCTCTTGGCTGCTTCATCCTCCTCCATCATCGTGGTTTGAATGTTTTTGGCTAACTCCCTAGCTTTGGATCGCGTAATTGCTCCTTTTGATTCCTCGGTCCGCGATGGTCGGGCGCCGGTATGGTCGATGTCGAGGTGGTCGATGCCGATGTCGATGTGGTCGATGCCGATGTCGATGTGGTCGATGCCGATGTCGATGTGGTCGATGCCGTTGTGTTCGGTGTCGACGCGATCGATGCCGATGTCGAAGCCGTCGTGGTCGATGCCGATGTCCGTTCCCGGCTTCGGCTCTATGATCACATCATCCCCTCCCTCTTGTAAAGGATTTGTCCTCAAATCCGAATCTGCAACATACGGAGACAAATCAGAAACATTAAACGAGTCCGAAATGGAATACTTACCTCGGAGATCAATTTTATAGGCATTGTCGTTGATTCGTTTAGCGACTTGGAATGGACCGTCTATCCTTGGCATGAGCTTAGACTTCCTCTCGGCTGGGAACCGCTCCTTCCTCGGTGTACCCAAACGAGATCGCCTTCTTCAAAAACCACCTTTCTTCGGCCCTTGTTGGCTTGCTCGACGTACTTGCTTTGTCTTCTTCTCTATGTTCTCTCTAGCCTTCTCGTGTAGCTTCTTAACCTGCTCGGCTTTCCTCTTGCCATCTAGGCTGGATACCTCACTCAAAGGTAATGCAATTAAATCTAAAGGAGACATCGGATTGAATCCGTAAACTAATTCAAAAGGAGAAAAGGAAGTAGTAGAATGCTTAGCGTGGTTATAAGCGAACTCTACGTGGGGTAGACATTCCTCCCAAGACTTGATGTTGCTTTTCACCAAGGTTCTAAGTAACGTTGATAACGAACGGTTCACCACTTCGGTTTGCCCATCGGTTTGAGGGTGGCAGGTGGTGGAGAAGGACAACTTGGTCCCTAGCTTTGCCCACAAGGTTCGCCAAAAATGGCTTAAAAACTTGGTGTCCCGATCCGAAACAATAACGCTAGGCATCCCATGTAGTCTCACCACTTCTCCGAAGAATAGATTGGCTACCTTGACGGCATCATCGGTCTTGTGACAAGCTATGAAGTGTGCCATCTTGCTAAACCTGTCAACCACTACGAAGATAGAATCTCTACCATTCCCGGTTCGAGGTAAGCCGACAACAAAATCCATCGAAATATCTGTCCAAGGGTGAGAGGGAATGGGTAAGGGAGTGTACAAACCGTGAGGTTGCACCTTACTCTTGGCATGCTTACATGTCGCACATCTCGAACATACTTTCTCTACATCTTTCTTCATGTTCGGCCAATAGAAATAGGCTTGGAGGCTGGCAAGTGTTTTCATAACGCCGAAGTGTCCGGCCAGTCCTCCTCCGTGAGCTTCTCGGACAAGCAGCTCTCTCACCGATCCGCTGGGTATGCACAACCGATGGTGGAAAAACAAGTAGCCGTCCCGTCTATAATAACTCTCAAAGGCAAATTTAGCACATCTCAAGTAATATGTTCCAAAATCAGCATCGAACCATATAAATCTTTGAGCAATTCAAAACCTATGAGTTTGGATCTTAATTCGGCTATTATAGAATACCTCCGGGACAATGCGTCGGCAACGACATTGTCCTTACCTTTCTTGTACTTGATGACGTAGGGAAATGTCTCAATGAATTCTATCCAGCGGCCATGCCTCTTGTTCAACTTTTGTTGTCCCTTTAAGTGTTTGAGAGACTCATGGTCCGTGTGGATAACGAACTCCTTGGGCCATAGGTAATGTTGCCACGTCCGTAAAGCCCTCACCAACGCATACAACTCTTTATCATAGGTGGGGTAGTTCAATGTGGCTCCTCCTAACTTCTCGCTAAAGTAAGCAATGGGCTTGTTATCCCGCATAAGAACCGCACCGATGCCTACACCGAAGCGTCGCACTCAATCTCAAAAGTTTTTAAAAAGTTAGGAAGCATAAGTAAGGGAGAGTTGATAAGCTTCTCTTTGAGGCACCGAAAGGCCTGGTCTTGTGCTTCTCCCCACTTGAAGCCAACGTCCTTCTTGATGACTTCGGTTAAAGGGGCCGCAATGGTACTAAAGTCTTTGACGAAGCGCCTATAGAAGCCGGCTAGTCCATGGAAGCTCCGGACTTCTCCTACGGTGGTAGGTGTGGGCCATTCTTTGATTGCCTTGACCTTCCCTTCATCGACCCTAACTCCTTCGTACTCACAACAAAACCTAGGAAAACAATTTCTTTAGTGCAAAAAGTACACTTATCAATGTTAGCAAAAAGGTTCTCCTTCCTTAGGACGTCAAGTACGGCTCGGACGTGGGCAATGTGCTCGTCTAGGCTCCGGCTGAAGATTAAGATATCATCGAAATACACCACCACGAAGACACCTATAAAAGACCTCAAAACATGGTTCATTAGCCTCATAAAAGTGCTAGGCGCATTAGTAAGGCCGAAGGGCATAACAAGCCACTCATATAGTCCTTGTTTGGTTTTGAATGCCGTTTTCCACTCGTCACCCTCCTTCATCCTAATCTGATGGTAACCACTCTTAAGATCAATCTTAGAGAACACGTTAGAACCACACAGTTCGTCTAACATATCATCTAATCTAGGAATAGGGTGGCGATACTTCACCGTGATGTTGTTGATGGCTCGGCAGTCAACACACATGCGCCATGATCCGTCCTTCTTGGGCACAAGCAGCACGGGCACCGCACACGGACTCATGCTCTCTCGGATATGGCCTTTGCTCATTAGTTCCTCAACTTGTTTCTGTAGTTCCTTGGTCTCCACCGGATTAGTCCTATAGGCGGGTCGGTTTGGAAGCGCCGAGCCAGGGACTAGGTCAATTTGGTGCTCAATGCCTCGGATCGGTGGCAAGCCAGGTGGTATCTCCTGAGGAAAAACGTCACTATAGTCCTGCAACAGCTGGGCAAAATCACTAGGAAGATCCTGTGGAGGGTTAGTGCTAACAAGGCTCTCCTTATATATAAACAACAAGATAGACGTATTTAAAGTGAGGATCCGAGAAACTTCTCTTTGGTTGATGTAAAGGTTGGCGGTTGGCGTGGGTGCATGCTCTTTCTCCTCCTTGAGCTTGAGATAGAGCTGATCTTGATACACTTCACTTGGCGTGAGGGGAGCAAGGATGATTTTCCGGCCCTTGAACTCAAAGGAGTGCTTGTTGGTGTAACCGTCATGGAATACTCTACGGTCGGATTGCCACGGTCTACCCAACAGTATGTGGCTGGAGCACATGGGTATCACATCGCAAAGAACCTCATCCTCGTACTTGCCAATGGAAAAGGATAATCGGACTTGGCGAGTTACCGTTAAGGCACCACTTTCATTCAGCCATTGCAGCTTGTATGGGCGCGGATGGGACAAGGTTTCTATACTCAACTTCTGAACCATGGTTTCGCTAGCTGCATTAGTACAACTTCCACCGTCTATGATGAGACTACACACCTTGCCCTTCACAATGCACCGGGTGTGGAATAGGTGGTCTCTTTGTACTAGTTCCTCCGGTTGGTTCTGTACGCTCAAGGGTCTCCGTGCAACCAGCATCTCCCCAATGGCAGCCACTTCCTCTTCCTCTTCTTCGGGGTCGAATCGGACTCTTGGGGCACTACTTCTCCATTGTCCAGAATCATGAATACCTTCTTATTGGGACAATCCCTTGAGTAGTGGCCCATACCTTGGCACCTAAAACACCTAACGTTGCCGGAGGAGGCGTTGCTTCTACTCTTAGGATCATACTTGACCTCTTCCTTAACCGTGGTGGTAGGCTTGATGTCCTTAGAGAAAGGTGGCCGAGAAGGTGTAAAGTCCTTGGGTTTGCTTGGCGTGGAGGGGAAGCTAGGTTTAGCGTATCTTCTCTTGTTCTGGGTCTCCACTAGTTCGGCCTTGTGCACAAGTTCCTCAAGGTCAACATAGGTCTGGAGCTCCACTTTGTCCCGAATGTCTCGGCTGAGTCCACCGATGAACCGTGCCATGGTCACTTCCTCATCTTCCTCTAGACCGGCTCGGATAAGGAGAGTTTCCATCTCTTGAAAGTAGTCTCGGACTGTGGTGGACCCTTGGGTGAGTTTTCTCAGCTTGTTTAGTACTTCCCTGTGGTAATGACTCGGCACAAACCTTTTTCTCAAGTGGGTAGTAAGTTGGTGCCATGTGGTGATGGGTAGCTCATTATGGCGGTTCCGGGTAGTGCGAGCTGATCCCACCACAGGAGTGCATACTCACCGAATTCGGAGACCGCTATCTTTACCTTGTTGGAGGCGTAGGTATCGTGGCACAAGAAGCTGGACTCCATCTTCCGTTCCCAGTCAAGGTAGGCCTCCGGGTCATTCTTGCCGAGAAAGGCGGGGAACTTGGCCTTGATATGCTTCAGTTGTTGGTTCTCCGAGTCTCTTGGGTCGTCGTTGTCTCGTCTCTCACGCCTCCGGCTTCGCCTACTACGGTCCGAGACGTTGACGCCATAATACTCATCGCTAGAGCCGATGTAGACGCGTTGCCGGCTACGGTTTGGGTAGGTCGGCGTGAGGCGTGTGTGTGTCCTATGCCCGGGAGCTCGTCCTCCGGTTCGCTCGGCTCGGCGTGTCCCCGTTGCCGTGGTACCCTCTCGCTCTTTGGCTGCATTGGTTGGACGGAGGTTGCGGATTGCCTGGAGTCTAGATGTACCGGCAACGCCTTTGCCTTTGCAAATCCGCATGGCATCGGAGGGAGTTGGCGTTGACCCACCCTCAGAATCCGAGGTTGCCCTGATGGCCTCCCTAGCTTGTTTCTCACGTTCCAAGGTGAGCTGTTGAGAAATTTGTTGGGGAAGTAGTTGGGTCATGGCCTCGGTTACTTGGGCCGCTATAAGTTTCTTGAGGTCATCGAGCGCCTCCGGTGATAGGGCCATGGTACCTGGCTCTGATACCAGATGATACGATCCCACCAGGCGGATCTCTCCTCCGGATAAGGCTAAGCAAGAACGACGGGGGATGAGTAGTGTGGGTGGAGGTGGATGCGGATTACGAGTCAAAAACGGAGCAGCGGATGGGTGGGGAGGAACGTGAGGATGGAGTATGAACGACTCAAGCAAGGGATGATATCTCGCTTGATGGATAGAAGAAGCTCTTGTAAGCGTGAAGCTTGGAAGAGATTCGTGCCCGTTCGCCGAGCAAGGAGGAGTCGCAACAAAGAAGGTTTTTGTAAAAGTTTTGACCGCCTAACACATTGTGCGGCGCAACCCCTTTTATAGGGAAAACACAAGTTGCTTCTCCTCGTTAGGGTTGCGCAAAGACAAAAAGGAAATTGCAAAAAGGAAATCCGCAAAAAGGAAATCGCGTACAAAGATAAAAAGGAAATTGCAAACGGATAAAACGACGAGTAGTGTTAAGCGCCTCGTCTCTTACGCTCTTCAAACTATGATCACTAAGGGACGACGTGGTGTTCTTCTTGGCCTCGTTAAAACCCGGTGGGAAAAAGAGTGCCAAGCGAGACACCTAGTCCGCTTAGCTTTCATAGCTTGGTCTTGATCGGATTGTCGTGCTTGAAAACGTTGAAGTAGCTCTTGGCTGCTTCATCCTCCTCCATCATCGTGGTTTGAATGTTTTTGGCTAACTCCCTAGCTTTGGATCGCGTAATTGCTCCTTTTGATTCCTCGGTCCGCGATGGTCGGGCGCCGGTATGGTCGATGTCGAGGTGGTCGATGCCGATGTCGATGTGGTCGATGCCGATGTCGATGTGGTCGATGCCGATGTCGATGTGGTCGATGCCGTTGTGTTCGGTGTCGACGCGATCGATGCCGATGTCGAAGCCGTCGTGGTCGATGCCGATGTCCGTTCCCGGCTTCGGCTCTATGATCACATCACATAAGTTCGTCAAACAAGTACAAAGGTCATTGAGACACTTATAAGCACTCATGTGGAATGAAACTTGGTTTAGAGTCCTAGAAACGCGTTGTTCGATGTGTCATAAGTTTGTCGAACTAGTACAAAGCTCATTGAGACACATATAAGCACTCATGTGGAATGAAACTTGGTTTAGAGTCCTAGAAACTGCGTTGTTCGATGTTTCATAAGTTCGTCAAACTAGTACAAAGCTCATTGAGACACTTATAAACACTCATGTTGCATGAAACTTGATTTAGAGTCCTAGAAACTGCGTTGTTAGATGTTTCATAAGTTCGTCAAACTAGTACAAAGCTCATTGAGACACTTATAAGCACTCATGTTGTATGAAACTTTGTTTAGAGTCCTAGAAACGCTTTGTTAGATGTTTCATAACTTCGTCAAACTTGTACAAAGCTCATTGAGACACTTATAAGCACTCATGTTGCATGAAACTTGGTTTAGAGTCCTAGAAACCACATTGTTAGATGTTTCATAAGTTTTTCAAACTTGTAAAAAGCTCATTGAGACACTTATAAGCACTCATGTTGCATGAAACTTGGTTTAGAGTCCTAGAAACGAGTTATTAGATGTTTCATAAGTTCGTCAAACTAGTACAAAGCTCATTGAGACACTTATAAGCACTCATGTTGAATGAAACTTGGTTTAGAGTCCTAGAAACGCGTTGTTAGATGTTTCATAAGTTCGAAAAACTTGTACAAAGCTCATTTAGACACTTATAAGCACTCATGTTGCATGTAACTTCGTTTAGAGTCATAGAAACCGCGTTGTTAGATGTTTCATAAGTTCGTCAAACTAATAAAAAGCTCATTGAGACACTTATAAGCACTCATGTTGCATGAAACTTCGTATAGAGTCTTAGAAACCGCGTTGTTAGATGTTTCATAAGTTCGTCAAACTAGTACAAAGCTCATTGAGACACTTATAAGCACTCATGTTGAATGAAAATTGGTTTAGAGTCCTAGAAACGCGTTGTTAGATGTTTCATAAGTTCGTCAAACTTGTACAAAGCTCATTTAGACACTTATAAGCACTCATGTTGCATGAAACTTCGTTTACAGTCTTAGAAACCGCGTTGTTAGATGTTTCATAAGTTCGTCAAACTAATAAAAAGCTCATTGAGACACTTATAAGCACTCATGTTGCATGAAACTTCGTTTAGAGTCTTAGCAACCGCGTTGTTAGATGTTTCATAAGTTCGTCAAACTAGTACAAAGCTCATTGAGAAACATATAAGCACTCATGTTGCATAAAACTTGGTTTAGAGTCCTAGAAACGCGTTGTTAGATGTTTCATAAGTTCGTCAAACAAGTACAAAGCTCATTGAGACACTTATAAGCACTCATGTTGCATGAAACTTGGTTTAGATTCCTAGACAGGCGTTGTTAGATGTTTCATAAGTTCGTCAAACAAGTACAAAGGTCATTGACACACTTATAAGCACTCATGTGGAATGAAACTTGGTTTAGAGTCCTAGAAACGCGTTGTTCGATGTTTCATAAGTTTGTCGAACTAGTACAAAGCTCATTGAGACACTTATAAGCACTCATGTGGAATGAAACTTGGTTTAGAGTCCTAGAAACGAGTTATTAGATGTTTCGTAAGTTCGTCAAACTAGTACAAAGCTCATTGAGACACTTATAAGCACTCATGTTGAATGAAACTTGGTTTAGAGTCCTAGAAACGCGTTGTTGGATGTTTCATAAGTTCGTCAAACTTGTACAAAGCTCATTTAGACACTTATAAGCACTCATGTTGCATTAAACTTCGTTTAGAGTCATAGAAACCGCGTTGTTAGATGTTTCATAAGTTCGTCAAACTAATAAAAATCTCATTGAGACACTTATAAGCACTTATGTTGCATGAAACTTCGTTTAGAGTCTTAGAAACCGCGTTGTTAGATGTTTCATAAGTTCGTCAAACTAGTACAAAGCTCATTGAGACACATATAAGCACTCATGTTGCATGAAATTTGGTTTAGAGTCCTAGAAACGCCTTGTTAGATGTTTCATAAGTTTGTCAAACTAGTACAAAGCTCATTGAGACACTTATAAGCACTCATGTTGAATGAAACTTGGTTTAGAGTCCTAGAAACGCGTTGTTAGATGTTTCATAAGTTCGTCAAACAAGTACAAAGCTCATTGAGACATTTATAAGCACTCATGCTGCATGAAACTTGGTTTAGAGTCCTAGAAACGCGTTGTTGGATGTTTCATAAGTTCGTCAAACAAGTACAAAGCTCATTGAGACACTTATAAGCACTCATGTGGAATGAAACTTGGTTTAGAGTCCTAGAAACTGCGTTGTTCGATGTTTCATAAGTTCGTCAAACTAGTACAAAGCTCATTGAGACACTTATAAGCACTCATGTTGCATGAAACTTGATTTAGAGTCCTAGAAACTGCGTTGTTAGATGTTTCATAAGTTCGTCAAACTAGTACAAAGCTCATTGAGACACTTATAAGCACTCATGTTGTATGAAACTTTGTTTGGAGTCCCAGAAACGCTTTGTTAGATGTTTCATAAGTTCGTCAAACTTGTACAAAGCTCATTGAGACGCTTATAAGCACTCATATTGCATGAAACTTGGTTTAGAGTTGATATGAGCGTGGAACCAGACTCGGATACCGATGCCGATCAACATCGACCACTCGGCATCGACCAACATCGACCACTCGATACCGACCAACATCGACCACTCGATACCGATGCCGATCAACATCGACCACTCGGCATCGACCAACATCGACCACTCGACATCGATGCCGATCAACAAGGCGCACGTGCACCAATCACCGAAGGACAGGAAGGCGTGATCACACGGTCCAAAGCTAAGGAGTTAGCCAAGTTAGCTTTAGCAAGTACCATGGACAAGGAAGTATCACCTAGGAGCTACTTCAACATATTCACCGCTACAACTTAAGAAGACCAAGCTATGAAAGCTAAGCGGACTAGGTGTCTCGCTTGGTACTCTTTTTCCCACCGGGTTTTAATGAGGTCAAGAAGAACACCACGTCGTCCATTAGTAATCATGGCTTGAAGAATGTAAGAGACGAGGCATTCTTTACACTACTCGTTGTTCTATCTTTTCTTTAAGGAACGCCGCGTTGTTTTGGCGATTTCCTTTTCCTTTGCGTTTTTCCATTTTTGTGCGGATTTCCTTTTCTCGGATTTCCTTTTTGTTTAAACGCACAACCCTAAAAGAGAGTTGCGACTTGTGCCTCCTCTATATAAGGGTTGCGCCGCACCACCTTCTTCTTTAGTCAACTTTTTACCTAAACTTTTTATAGTCGACTCCTCTCGGTTCCTTTGCGGACTTGAGCCGCTTACAAGCATACTTGCTTCCAAGTGTCTCTTCTATCCATCAGGGCGGTTGCTCCATAGCCTCCTTGAGACGTTCCCCTTCCATCCATCGACTCCATCACTCCATCTCCCCATCCTATCCCGGAGTTATTCATTGTTTCCCTCCGCATCCGCCACGATTTATCCCCCAACGTAGTACTCACCTTCTCACGGAGTTTCGGTCCGAACTAAGGGCGTATCACGTGGTATCAGAGCCAAATTCTGTTCCAAAGGCTGAGTCGTTTCTTCCCCTCTAACTATAACAACTTCGAATCTGTTTGCTAGAATCTATCGTGTGTTGCATCTGTTGTTGTTAGCATTGAAGTTGTGATAGTCTTGTGTTCTTGTGATTTGATTTGTGTGCGGCGGTGAAATAGGGTTTAGATCCGCAAAACCTAGTCGCGTATTTTGAAAACATGTTGTAACAAATTTCCTTTTCAATCAAAACTCGCGTTTCATTAAACTTGTCCGAATTTCCTTTTTGTTAAACGCGTAACTCATCTTTTCCTTTTTTTCAAAACGTTTGCTCCGATTTCCTTTTTCTTTGGTTTTTCTTATCACGCGTGTCCGATCTGTTGTGTGAAGTTATTTGTTCATTCCCGTCTGTGAACTACTTACTTCGAGCTACGTTTCCGTGTCACAGGTACCATGTCCCTGTCCCCGGAAGCACTCGATGATCTCAAGAAGCTCATCGCAACGCAGGTGGCTGAAGCCGTGTCCCTACTACTTCCTCAACAAATCGCCCAGCAACTTACTCTGGAACGTGAGAGGCAAACCAAGGAAACCGCGAAGGGAACCTCGGACTCTGAGGGTGGGTCAACTCCAACTCCATCCGATGCCATGCGGATTTGCAAAGGTAAGGGCGTTGCCGGTACATCTAGGTTCCAAGCAATCCGCAACCTCCGTCCAACCAACGCAAACGAGCGAGAGGGTACCACGGCAACGGGTGCATGCGAGCTGAGCGAGCCGAGAGGACGAGCTCCCGGGCGTAGGCCACACGCTGCTCCACGCCGTCCTACACGGACCATAGCCGGGCAACGCGTCTACATCGGCTCTAGCGACGAGTATTATGGCGTCAACGTCTCGGACCGTAGTAGGCGAAGCCGGAGACGTGAGAGACGAGACGAGGACGACCCCGAGAGACTCGGAGAGCCAGCAGCTAAAGCATATCAAGGCCAAGTTCCCACCATTCCTCGGCAAGAATGATCCGGAAGCCTATCTTGACTGGGAAAGGAAGATGGAGTCCAGCTTCTTGTGCCATGATACGTATGCCTCAAACAAGGTAAAGATAGCCGTCTCGAATTCGGTGAGTACGCACTTTTGTGGTGGGATCGGCTTTGCACCACACGGAACCGCCATAATGAGCTGCCCATCACCACTTGGCACCAACTCACCACCCACTTGAGAAAGAGGTTTGTGCCGAGCCATTACCACCGGAAGTTCTCAACAAGCCGAGGAAGCTCACCCAAGGGTCCACCACGGTCCGAGACTACTTCCAAGAGATGGAAACCCTTCTCATCCGAGCCGGACTAGAGGAAGATGATGAAGTAACCATGGCGCGGTTCATTGGTGGACTCGGCCGGGACATCCAGGACAAGGTGGAGCTCCAAACTTATATGGATCTTGAGGAACTCGTGCACAAGGCGTAACTAGTGGAGAGTCGAACAAAAGAAGATACGCCAAGCCGAGCTTCTCCTCCACGACCAACAAACCCAAGGAATTCCTACCTTCTCGGCCACCTTTCTCCAAGGATGCCAAGCCTTCTTCCACGACGAAAGAAGAGGTCAAGTTTGATCCCAAAGGCCGAACCAACACCTCCTCCGGCAATGTTAGGTGTTTTAGATGCCAAGGGATGGGACACTACTCGAGAGATTGCCCCAACAAGAAAGTCTTCATGATTCTAGACAACGGAGAGGTAGTTCCACAAGATTCTGAGTCAGATCCAGAAGATGGAGAGGAGGAGGAGGAAGCCGCAGCTGTTGGAGAGATGCTGGTAGTCAGGAGGGCGTTGAGTGTCCAGAACCAGCCGGAGGAGCTAGTGCGAGAAACCACCTCTTCCACACACGCTGCCCTGGTCAAAGGAAAGGTATGCGGCTTGATCATAGATGGGGGTAGCTGCACCAATGCCGCCGGTGAGCTAATGGTCCGAAGCTAAGCCTAGAACCCATCACCCATCCCCGGCCATACAAGCTGCGGTGGCTCAACGATAGTGGTGCTCTCACCGTCACACAACAGGTCCGTTTCACTCGTCCATAGGCAAGTATGAAGATGAGGTCCTTTGTGATGTCATACCCATGGGATCCAGCCATGTGCTGCTTGGCCGACCGTGGCAATCGACCGGAAGGTACTCCATGACGGCTACACCAACAAGCACACGTTTGAGTTCAATGGCCGCAAGATCACTTTGGTTCCTCGTACTCCAAGTGAAGTGTACCAAGACCAGCTTTATCTCAAACTCAAGGAAGAGAAGGAGAAGACACCTGGCCCACACGCCAACCTCTACATTAACCAAAGAGAAGTTTCTGAACTTATGAATTCCAATTGCTCTATGTTATTGTTTGTGTACAAGGAAAGCCTTGTTAGTACTAACCCCTCACAGGAGCTTCCTAGTGAAATGGCTAAGCTATTGCAGGATTATAGTGACGTTTTTCCCCAGGAAACCCCACCAGGCTTGCCTCCGTACGCGGCATTGAGCACCAGATTGACTTTGTGCCAGGTTCCGCACTCCCCAATAGACCCGCCTACCGAACCAACCCGGTGGAGACCAAGGAGCTTCGAAACAGGTGGAGGAGCTAATGCGGAAGGGGCACATCAGAGAGAGCATGAGTCCATGTGCTGTACCGGTGTTGCTTGTGCCCAAGAAGGATGGATCATGGCGCATGTGTGTTGATTGCCGAGCCATCAATAACATCACGGTGAAGTATCGCCACCCTATTCCTAGGCTTGATGATATGCTTGATGAATTGTGTGGTTCTAACCTTTTCTCTAAGATAGATCTTAAGAGTGGTTATCATCAGATTAGGATGAAGGAGGGTGACGAATGGAAAACAGCCTTCAAAACTAAGCAAGGCTTGTATGAGTGGCTTGTAATGCCGTTTGGTCTAACTAACGCACCTAGTACTTTCATGAGACTAATGAACCATGTGTTGAGATCTTTTATAGGTGTGTTCGTGGTGGTGTACTTCGACGATATCCTCATCTTTAGCAAGAACTTGGCCGAGCACATTAACCACATACGAGCCGTCCTTGAAGTCCTACGGAGGGAGAACTTATTCGCCAACATTGATAAATGCACTTTTTGTACTAAGCGAGGTTGTTTTCTTAGGTTTTGTTGTGAGTGCAGAAGGAGTACAGGTTGATGACGAGAAGATAAAGGCCATCAGGGATTGGCCGAGACCTACCACCGTAGGAGAAGTCCGAAGTTTCCATGGTCTAGCCGGT
Source organism: Cochlearia excelsa (assembly GCA_963556525.1). NCBI lineage: Eukaryota > Viridiplantae > Streptophyta > Magnoliopsida > Brassicales > Brassicaceae > Cochlearia > Cochlearia excelsa. The sequence goes on along the minus strand of OY748327.1, from coordinate 25,959,870 downwards.
TTCTATACGCGCTTTGTCAAGGATTTCAGCACTCTTGCAGCACCACTTACGGAAGTCATCAAGAAAGACGTCGGTTTCAAGTGGGAGGAAGCCCAGACCGAGGCTTTCCAAAGCCTTAAAGAGAAGCTTATCAATTCCCCTTTACTTGTCTTTGCCGATTTTCTTAAAACATTCGAGATTGAGTGTGATGCTTCGGTGTAGGTATTGGTGCGGTTCTTATGCGGGATAAGAAGCCAATTGCCTACTTCGGTGAGAAATTAGGGGAGCGACGCTGAACTATCCTACCTATGACAAGGAGTTATATGCATTGGTGAGGGCTTTGCAAACCTGGCAACATTATCTTTGGCCGAAGGAGTTTGTAATCCACACGGACCATGAGTCGCTCAAGCATTTGAAGGGACAACAGAAGCTGAACAAGAGGCATGGCCGCTGGATAGAGTTCATCGAGACGTTTCCCTATGTCATCAAGTATAAGAAAGGTAAAGAAAATGTCGTAGCCGACGCATTGTCTCGGAGGTACACTCTAATCTCAGAATTGACATCTAGACTCATAGGATTTGAAGTGCTTAAAACGTTGTATGAATCCGATTCTGAGTTTAGTTCTTATTACTTGAAGTGTGCTAAGTTTGCTTGTGAGAATTACTATAGACAGGACGGCTACCTGTTCTTCCACCATCGGCTGTGCATACCTACCAGCTCGGTTAGGGAACTACTTGTCCGAGAAGCCCACGGTGGAGGACTAGCCGGACACTTCGGGGTGGCCAAGACCTTGACAAGTCTTCAAGCCCACTTCTATTGGCCGCATATGAGAAGAGATGTGGAGAGAATATGTCTTAGGTGTGTCACTTGTAAGCAAGCCAAGAGTAAGGTTCAGCCGCACGGTTTGTATACCCCATTACCCATTCCTTCTCACCCTTGGACTCATATATCTATGGACTTTGTAGTTGGCTTACCTCGAACCAGAAATGGTAGAGATTCCATCTTTGTGGTTGTAGACAGGTTCAGCAAAATGGCCCATTTCATTGCTTGCCACAAGACGGATGACGCCGTAGGTGTAGCTAATCTGTTTTTCCGGGAAGTGGTAAGGCTACACGGCATGCCTCAAGTCATTGTCTCTGACCGTGACACCAAGTTCCTGAGCCATTTTTGGCGTACGTTGTGGGCCAAGCTAGGGACCAAACTGTCCTTTTCCACCACATGTCATCCGCAAACGGACGGTCAAACCGAAGTGGTGAATAGGTCGTTATCCACGCTCTTGAGAACCCTGGTGAAGAGCAACATCAAGGCATGGGAAGAGTGTCTACCCCATGTTGAGTTTGCCTATAACCACGCTAAGCATTCTTCGACTCTCTACTCTCCTTTTGAACTAGTATACGGATTTAATCCCATGTCTCCCTTAGATCTAATTGCCTTACCTTTGAGTGAAATGTCTAGTGTTGATGGCAAGAAAAAAGCTGAACAGGTTAGGAAAATGCATGAGAAGGCCAAGGAGAACATTGAGAGGAGAACCGAGCAATACGCCAAGCATGCCAACAAGGGCCGGAGAAAAATGGTGTTTCAAGAAGGCGACTTGGTGTGGATCCATCTGAGGAAAGAACGGTTCCCAGCCGAGAGGAAGTCCAAACTCATGCCCCGAGTTGACGGACCTTTCAAGGTGGCCCGGCGGATCAACGACAACGCTTACAAGATCGACCTCCAAGGTAAGTACACGATATCGGACTCCTTCAATGTTTCTGACTTGTCTCCCTTTATTTATGATGCAGATTTGAGGACAAATCCTTTTCAAGAAGGAGGGGATGATATGAGCGTGGAACCAGACTCGGATACCGATGCCGATCAACATCGACCACTCGGCATCGACCAACATCGACCACTCGATACCGACCAACATCGACCACTCGATACCGATGCCGATCAACATCGACCACTCGGCATCGACCAACATCGACCACTCGACATCGATGCCGATCAACAAGGCGCACGTGCACCAATCACCGAAGGACAGGAAGGCGTGATCACACGGTCCAAAGCTAAGGAGTTAGCCAAGTTAGCTTTAGCAAGTACCATGGACAAGGAAGTATCACCTAGGAGCTACTTCAACATATTCACCGCTACAACTTAAGAAGACCAAGCTATGAAAGCTAAGCGGACTAGGTGTCTCGCTTGGTACTCTTTTTCCCACCGGGTTTTAATGAGGTCAAGAAGAACACCACGTCGTCCATTAGTAATCATGGCTTGAAGAATGTAAGAGACGAGGCATTCTTTACACTACTCGTTGTTCTATCTTTTCTTTAAGGAACGCCGCGTTGTTTTGGCGATTTCCTTTTCCTTTGCGTTTTTCCATTTTTGTGCGGATTTCCTTTTCTCGGATTTCCTTTTTGTTTAAACGCACAACCCTAAAAGAGAGTTGCGACTTGTGCCTCCTCTATATAAGGGTTGCGCCGCACCACCTTCTTCTTTAGTCAACTTTTTACCTAAACTTTTTATAGTCGACTCCTCTCGGTTCCTTTGCGAACTTGAGCCGCTTACAAGCATACTTGCTTCCAAGTGTCTCTTCTATCCATCGGGCGGTTGCTCCATAGCCTCCTTGAGACGTTCCCCTTCCATCCATCGACTCCATCACTCCATCTCCCCATCCTATCCCGGAGTTATTCATTGTTTCCCTCCGCATCCGCCACGATTTATCCCCCAACGTAGTACTCACCTTCTCACGGAGTTTCGGTCCGAACTAAGGGCGTATCAAGAGTCCTAGAAACCACATTGTTAGATGTTTCATAAGTTTTTCAAACTTGTAAAAAGCTCATTGAGACACTTATAGCACTCATGTTGCATGAAACTTGGTTTAGAGTCCTAGAAACGCGTTGTTAGATGTTTCATAAGTTCGTCAAACTAGTACAAAGCTCATTGAGACACTTATAAGCACTCATGTTGAATGAAACTTGGTTTAGAGTCCTATAAACGTGTTGTTAGATGTTTCATAAGTTCGTCAAACTTGTACAAAGCTCATTTAGACACTTATAAGCACTCATGTTGCATGAAACTTCGTTTAGAGTCTTTGAAACCGCGTTGTTAGATGTTTCATAAGTTCGTCAAACTAATAAAAAGCTCATTGAGACACTTATAAGCACTCATGTTGCATGAAACTTCGTTTAGAGTCTTAGAAACCGCGTTGTTAGATGTTTCATAAGTTCGTCAAACTAGTACAAAGCTCATTGAGACACATATAAGCACTCATGTTGCATGAAACTTGGTTTAGAGTCCTAGAAACGCGTTGTTAGATGTTTCATAAGTTCGTCAAACAAGTACAAAGCTCATTGAGACACTTATAAGCACTCATGTTGCATGAAACTTGGTTTAGAGTCCTAGAAACGCGTTGTTAGATGTTTCATAAGTTCGTCAAACAAGTACAAAGGTCAGTGAGACACTTATAAGCACTCATGTGGAATGAAACTTGGTTTAGAGTCCTAGAAACCGCGTTGTTAGATGTTTCATAAGTTCGTCAAACTAGTACAAAGCTCATTGAGACACATATAAGCACTCATGTTGCATGAAACTTGGTTTAGAGTCCTAGAAACGTGTTGTTAGATGTTTCATAAGTTCATCAAACAAGTACAAAGCTCACTAAGACATTTATAAGCACTCATGTTGCATGAAACTTGGTTTAGAGTCCTAGAAACGCGTTGTTGGATGTTTCATAAGTTCGTCAAACAAGTACAAAGGTCATTGAGACACTTATAAGCACTCATGTGGAATGAAACTTGGTTTAGAGTCCTAGAAACGCGTTGTTCGATGTTTCATAAGTTTGTCGAACTAGTACAAAGCTCATTGAGACATTTATAAGCACTCATGTGGAATGGAACTTTGTTTAGAGTCCTAGAAACTGTGTTGTTCGATGTTACATAAGTTCGTCAAACTAGTACAAAGCTCATTGAGACACTTATAAGCACTCATGTTGCATGAAACTTGATTTAGAGTCCTAGAAACTGCGTTGTTAGATGTTTCATAAGTTCGTCAAACTAGTACAAAGCTCATTGAGACACTTATAAGCACTCATGTTGTATGAAACTTTGTTTAGAGTCCCAGAAACGCTTTGTTAGATGTTTCATAAGTTCGTCAAACTTGTACAAAGCTCATTGAGACGCTTATAAGCACTCATGTTGCATGAAACTTGGTTTAGAGTCCAAGAAACCACATTGTTAGATGTTTCATAAGTTTTTCAAACTTGTAAAAAGCTCATTGAGACACTTATAGCACTCATGTTGCATGAAACTTGGTTTAGAGTCCTAGAAACGCGTTGTTAGATGTTTCATAAGTTCGTCAAACTAGTACAAAGCTCATTGAGACACTTATAAGCACTCATGTTGAATGAAACTTGGTTTAGAGTCTTTGAAACCGCGTTGTTAGATGTTTCATAAGTTCGTCAAACTAATAAAAAGCTCATTGAGACACTTATAAGCACTCATGTTGCATGAAACTTCGTTTAGAGTCTTAGAAACCGCGTTGTTAGATGTTTCATAAGTTCGTCAAACTAGTACAAAGCTCATTGAGAAACATATAAGCACTCATGTTGCATAAAACTTGGTTTAGAGTCCTAGAAACACGTTGTTAGATGTTTCATAAGTTCGTCAAACAAGTACAAAGCTCATTGAGACACTTATAAGAACTCATGTTGCATGAAACTTGGTTTAGAGTCCTAGAAAGGCGTTGTTAGATGTTTCATAAGTTCGTCAAACAAGTACAAAGGTCATTGAGACACTTATAAGCACTCATGTGGAATGAAACTTGGTTTAGAGTCCTAGAAACGCGTTGTTCGATGTGTCATAAGTTTGTCGAACTAGTACAAAGCTCATTGAGACACTTATAAGCACTCATGTGGAATGAAACTTGGTTTAGAGTCCTAGAAACGAGTTATTAGATGTTTCGTAAGTTCGTCAAACTAGTACAAGGCTCATTGAGACACTTATAAGCACTCATGTTGAATGAAACTTGGTTTAGAGTCCTAGAAACGCGTTGTTGGATGTTTCATAAGTTCGTCAAACTTGTACAAAGCTCATTTAGACACTTATAAGCACTCATGTTGCATTAAACTTCGTTTAGAGTCATAGAAACCGCGTTGTTAGATGTTTCATAAGTTCGTCAAACTAATAAAAAGCTCATTGAGACACTTATAAGCACTTATGTTGCATGAAACTTCGTTTAGAGTCTTAGAAACCGCGTTGTTAGATGTTTCATAAGTTCGTCAAACTAGTACAAAGCTCATTGAGACACATATAAGCACCCATGTTGCATGAAACTTGGTTTAGAGTCCTAGAAACGCCTTGTTAGATGTTTCATAAGTTTGTCAAACTAGTACAAAGCTCATTGAGACACTTATAAGCACTCATGTTGAATGAAACTTGGTTTAGAGTCCTAGAAACGCGTTGTTAGATGTTTCATAAGTTCGTCAAACAAGTACAAAGCTCATTGAGACATTTATAAGCACTCATGCTGCATGAAACTTGGTTTAGAGTCCTAGAAACGCGTTGTTGGATGTTTCATAAGTTCGTCAAACTAGTACAAAGCTCATTGAGACACTTATAAGCACTCATGTGGAATAAAACTTGGTTTAGAGTCCTAGAAACTGCGTTGTTCGATGTTTCATAAGTTCGTCAAACTAGTACAAAGCTCATTGAGACACTTATAAGCACTCATGTTGCATGAAACTTGATTTAGAGTCCTAGAAACTGCGTTGTTAGATGTTTCATAAGTTCGTCAAACTAGTACAAAGCTCATTGAGACACTTATAAGCACTCATGTTGTATGAAACTTTGTTTAGAGTCCCGAAACGCTTTGTTAGATGTTTCATAAGTTCGTCAAACTTGTACAAAGCTCATTGAGACGCTTATAAGCACTCATGTTGCATGAAACTTGGTTTAGAGTCCTAGAAACCACATTGTTAGATGTTTCATAAGTTTTTCAAACTTGTAAAAAGCTCATTGAGACACTTATAGCACTCATGTTGCATGAAACTTGGTTTAGAGTCCTAGAAACGCGTTGTTAGATGTTTCATAAGTTCGTCAAACTAGTACAAAGCTCATTGAGACACTTATAAGCACTCATGTTGAATGAAACTTGGTTTAGAGTCCTAGAAACGTGTTGTTAGATGTTTCATAAGTTCGTCAAACTTGTACAAAGCTCATTTAGACACTTATAAGCACTCATGTTGCATGAAACTTCGTTTAGAGTCTTTGAAACCGCGTTGTTAGATGTTTCATAAGTTCGTCAAACTAATAAAAAGCTCATTGAGACACTTATAAGCACTCATGTTGCATGAAACTTCGTTTAGAGTCTTAGAAACCGCGTTGTTAGATGTTTCATAAGTTCGTCAAACTAGTACAAAGCTCATTGAGACACATATAAGCACTCATGTTGCATGAAACTTGGTTTAGAGTCCTAGAAACGCGTTGTTAGATGTTTCATAAGTTCGTCAAACAAGTTCAAAGCTCATTGAGACACTTATAAGCACTCATGTTGCATGAAACTTGGTTTAGAGTCCTAGAAACGCGTTGTTAGATGTTTCATAAGTTCGTCAAACAAGTACAAAGGTCAGTGAGACACTTATAAGCACTCATGTGGAATGAAACTTGGTTTAGAGTCCTAGAAACCGCGTTGGTAGATGTTTCATAAGTTCGTCAAACTAGTACAAAGCTCATTGAGACACATATAAGCACTCATGTTGCATGAAACTTGGTTTAGAGTCCTAGAAACGCGTTGTTAGATGTTTCATAAATTCATCAAACAAGTACAAAGCTCATTGAGACATTTATAAGCACTCATGTTGCATGAAACTTGGTTTAGAGTCCTAGAAACGCGTTGTTGGATGTTTCATAAGTTTGTCGAACTAGTACAAAGCTCATTGAGACACTTATAAGCACTCATGTGGAATGAAACTTGGTTTAGAGTCCTAGAAACTGCGTTGTTCGATGTTACATAAGTTCGTCGAACTAGTACAAAGCTCATTGAGACACTTATAAGCACTCATGTGGAATGAAACTTGGTTTAGAGTCCTAGAAACTGCGTTGTTCGATGTTACATAAGTTCGTCAAACTAGTACAAAGCTCATTGAGACACTTATAAGCACTCATGTTGCATGAAACTTGATTTAGAGTCCTACAAACTGCGTTGTTAGATGTTTCATAAGTTCGTCAAACTAGTACAAAGCTCATTGAGACACTTATAAGCACTCATGTTGTATGAAACTTTGTTTAGAGTCCTAGAAACGCTTTGTTAGATGGTTCATAAGTTCGTCAAACTTGTACAAAGCTCATTGAGACACTTATAAGCACTCATGTTGCATGAAACTTGGTTTAGAGTCTTAGAAACCACATTGTTAGATGTTTCATAAGTTTTTCAAACTTGTAAAAAGCTCATTGAGACACTTATAAGCACTCATGTTGCATGAAACTTGGTTTAGAGTCCTAGAAACGAGTTATTAGATGTTTCATAAGTTCGTCAAACTAGTACAAAGCTCATTGAGACACTTATAAGCACTCATGTTGAATGAAACTTGGTTTAGAGTCCTAGAAACGCGTTGTTAGATGATTCATAAGTTCGTCAAACTTGTACAACGCTCATTTAGACACTTATAAGCACTCATGTTGCATAAAACTTCGTTTAGAGTCATAGAAACCGCTTTGTTAGATGTTTCATAAGTTCGTCAAACTAATAAAAAGCTCATTGAGACACTTATAAGCACTCATGTTGCATGAAACTTCGTTTAGAGTCTTAGAAACCGCGTTGTTAGATGTTTCATAAGTTCGTCAAAGTAGTACAAAGCTCTTTGAGACACATATAAGCACTCATGTTGCATGAAACTTGGTTTAGAGTTCTAGAAACGCCTTGTTAGATGTTTCATAAGTTCGTCAAACAAGTACAAAGCTCATTGAGACACTTATAAGCACTCATGTTGCATGAAACTTGGTTTAGAGTCCTAGAAACGCTTTGTTAGATGGTTCATAAGTTCGTCAAACTTGTACAAAGCTCATTGAGACACTTATAAGCACTCATGTTGCATGAAACATGGTTTAGAGTCTTAGAAACCACATTGTTAGATGTTTCATAAGTTTTTCAAACTTGTAAAAAGCTCATTGAGACACTTATAAGCACTCATGTTGCATGAAACTTGGTTTAGAGTCCTAGAAACGAGTTATTAGATGTTTCATAAGTTCGTCAAACTAGTACAAAGCTCATTGAGACACTTATAAGCACTCATGTTGAATGAAACTTGGTTTAGAGTCCTAGAAACGCGTTGTTAGATGTTTCATAAGTTCGTCAAACTTGTACAACGCTCATTTAGACACTTATAAGCACTCATGTTGCATAAAACTTCGTTTAGAGTCATAGAAACCGCTTTGTTAGATGTTTCATAAGTTCGTCAAACTAATAACAAGCTCATTGAGACACTTATAAGCACTCATGTTGCATGAAACTTCGTTTAGAGTCTTAGAAACCGCGTTGTTAGATGTTTCATAAGTTCGTCAAACTAGTACAAAGCTCTTTGAGACACATATAAGCACTCATGTTGCATGAAACTTGGTTTAGAGTTCTAGAAACGCCTTGTTAGATGTTTCATAAGTTCGTCAAACAAGTACAAAGCTCATTGAGACACTTATAAGCACTCATGTTGCATGAAACTTGGTTTAGAGTCCTAGAAACGCGTTGTTAGAAGTTTCATAAGTTCGTCGAACAAGTACAAAGGTCATTGAGACACTTATAAGCACTCATGTGGAATGAAACTTGGTTTAGAGTCCTAGAAATGCGTTGTTCGATGTTTCATAAGTTTGTCGAACTAGTACAAAGCTCATTGAGACACTTATAAGCACTCATGTTGCATGAAACTTGGTTTAGAGTCCTAGAAACCACATTGTTAGATGTTTCATAAGTTTTTCAAACTTGTAAAAAGCTCATTGAGACACTTATAAGCACTCATGTTGCATGAAACTTGGTTTAGAGTCCTAGAAACGCGTTGTTAGATGTTTCATAAGTTCGTCAAACTAGTACAAAGCTCATTGAGACACTTATAAGCACTCATGTTGAATTAAACTTGGTTTAGAGTCCTAGAAACGCGTTGTTAGATGTTTCATAAGTTCGTCAAACTTGTACAAAGCTCATTTAGACACTTATAAGCACTCATGTTGCATGAAACTTCGTTTAGAGTCTTTGAAACCGCGTTGTTAGATGTTTCATAAGTTTGTCAAACTAATAAAAAGCTCATTGAGACACTTTCAAGCACTCATGTTGCATGAAACTTCGTTTAGAGTCTTAGAAACGCGTTGTTAGATGTTTCATAAGTTCGTCAAACAAGTACAAAGCTCATTGAGACACTTATAAGCACTCACGTTGCATGAAACTTGATTTAGAGTCCTAGAAACTGCGTTGTTAGATGTTTCATAAGTTCGTCAAAATAGTACAAAGCTCATGGAGACACTTATAAGCACTCATGTTGTATGAAACTTTGTTTAGAGTCCTAGAAACGCTTTGTTAGATGTTTCATAAGTTCTTCAAACTTGTACAAAGCTCATTGAGACGCTTATAAGCACTCATGTTGCATGAAACTTGGTTTAGAGTCCTAGAAACCACATTGTTAGATGTTTCATAAGTTTTTCAAACTTGTAAAAAGCTCATTGAGACACTTATAAGCACTCATGTTGCATGAAACATGGTTTAGAGTCCTAGAAACGCGTTGTTAGATGTTTCATAAGTTCGTCAAACTTTTACAAAGCTCATTTAGACACTGACTAGTATCCGAACCAATATTGACCGAGAAGGGATTTTGGAAGACTCTAAGTGGAAAAGAGGGTTTCATGAGGTGCAACGGCTACGAGACGTGGCTCCACAAGTTGGAGGAGACGTGGCACCATGATGTGTCGAGACGTGGTCGAGAAAGCGCGGGTCAAAAGTAGCCAAGACCGTACGGACGCGGAAAAGCGTGCGGAAGACCGGATCTTGACTACACACGCGAATTCTTATCTTCCATGAGGTGCAACGGCTACGAGACGTGGCTCCACAAGTTGGAGGAGACGTGGCACCATGATGTGTCGAGACGTGGTCGAGAAAGCGCGGGTCAAAAGTAGCCAAGACCGTACGGACGCGGATAAGCGTACGGAAGAGCGGATCTTTGACTACACACGCGCAACCTTATCTTTAAACGGCTCTTTTCCTCTCTAAACCCTATCTTGTATTCTCCTTATATATATCACTATGTGTAATCAATAAAAATTAAGAAACTTATTCACTCTCTCTATTCTCTAAACACACATTACACCGAAACATGATTAATCTTCTAACTCTCTACTAATCTCATGTTAATCCGCAATACTCTTTACATTTCTACATGGTATCGCAGCGTAATAGCTCCTAATCTCTCTATTCCGCTTCTTATCGTGTGTTCTTAAGCATCACAAAGCTTAAAGACACAATCTTTTCACCTAAACTCATCAAAATCTGTTTCGGTGTTCATCATATACTCTGTTTTTACTCGTTTCTTCATAAAACACTCTGTTTTTCTCATAAATCTCTTTGTTTCTTCATAAAGTTACCTCCTTTCTGGATACTAGACAGATCCAAGTCATAAAGTCATCATCTTTTACTCTCAACCATGGAAGATACTCAAGATCTTCATAGCTCTAAGCTCGACAGACCATCGGTGATTCTAAAGGGGATAAACTATCTCCTTTGGACTAGAACTATCAAAACTGCTCTTGGAAGCCGGGGGTCTATGGAAACACATCTCTAAGGCTCCCGATTCAATCAACACGGAGAGATCTCTCGGTGATGAAGGTTTAACCGAGGAGGAAGAGAAGTGGTTCCGAGGAGACCAACGTGTTTTAGGCATCATTCAACACACTCTAGATCCGGCGATACTTGAAGCATACTCTTACTGTGAGATGGCCAAAGATCTTTGGGATACCCTCAAGAACATTTATGGCAACGTTTCTAATCTAAGCCGTGTGTATGAGGTAAAGAAAGCTCTCAATAACCTCTCACAAGAAGAAACCGAGTTCACCGCTCACTATGGGAAGTTTAGAGCCTTATGGGCTGAGCTAGAGATGTTGAGACCAAGCTCAATAGATGCTAAGGTGATTAATGAGAGGAAAGAGCAAGACAAAGTCTTTGGACTTCTATTGACTCTTAACTCAAGTTATAAGGACCTTATCAAGCATCTTCTAAGAGCCGACACTCTCCCATCTCTTGACTCGGTGGTCTCTCAACTACAAAGGGAACAAGGTGGTGATGAACTATTTAGTAAGAAGGAGATAGTCCTAGCCAACAAAGCAACGTTCAAGACGCGAGAGGAGAGGAAGTCTATGGCATGTGATCATTGCAAGAAGAAGGGACACGTGAAGGACAAATGTTGGATTCTTCATCCCCATCTCAAACCAAGCAAGTTCATGGATCCAAAGGCAAACCTCTCCCAAGATGAACCGGTTCAAGGAGGAAGTTCTTCAAACCAAGGAAAGGATGAAGAGGCGTTGGCGGTGGTTCCTTTCACCGATGAATATGTCCGCAAATCCGACCTTGAAGCTCTCATAAAGGCCCTAAAGGGGTCCGGTATTGATTTCTTATCCCTAAATGCTATTAGGATAGATAAGCCAATAGTGGTAGATTCGGGTGCTTCCCACCATATGATTAGTGATGAGAACCTTATGAGTAATATCAAACCGGCTATAGGAAATGTTATGGTTGCAAATGGTGGTAAAGTTCCGATAAAAGGCTTAGGAAATCTTAGGTTGTTTGATAGAGATATGAAAGCCCTATACATGCCTAATTTTACTTCTAATCTTTTATCGGTGAAACGAATTACTAATGATTTGAAATGCAACGTTACATTTGGTCCTAACAATGTTATATTTCAGGATATTAACTCAAGGAAGATCATTGGTAGAGGAAGCACTAAGGGAGATCTATATGTGCTTGATGAGAAACCTACTAGTCCACTCTTATATTCAGCGTTTAACTCTGTTTTAACCGAGGCCAATAATGTGATTTGGCATGCTAGATTAGGCCATCCTAACTCTAGAGCCCTTAAAATAATGTTGCCTCTTGTGTCTTTTGATAATAAACTTTGTGAATCATGCATCCTTGGAAAGCATTGCAAAACTGTTTTCTCAAAATCTAATAAAACTTATGATGCTTGTTTTGAACTTATCCATTCGGATGTATGGACTTCTCCGTGCGTTTCTAGAGAAAACCACAAGTATTTCGTTACTTTCATAGATGAGAAGTCCAAATTCACATGGATAACGTTGATTTCATCAAAAGATAGGGTCTTAGATGCATTCAAAAATTTTCAAGCTTATGTTTCTAACCATTACAATGCCAAGATCAAATGTTTTAGGACAGATAATGGAGGAGAATACACAAGCTATGCATTCAAAGACTACTTGGCTAAACATGGAATCTTGCACCAAACGAGTTGTCCATACACGCCACAACAAAACGGCGTTGCTGAGAGAAAGAATAGGCACTTAATGGAGGTGGCAAGATCGATGATGTTCCACACTAATGTCCCTAAGAGATTTTGGGGGGATGCGGTTACATCGGCTTGCTATTTGATCAATAGGACACCAACACAAATCCTTAATGATCTTTCTCCATTTGAAGTTTTAAATAAAGCTAAGCCATCTATCTCTTACTTACGTGTGTTTGGGTGTGTCTGTTTTGTCTTGATTCCAGGTGAACAGAGAAGTAAGCTAGACGCCAAAAGTATTAAGGGGATCTTTATTGGGTACTCATCTAGCCAAAAGGGATACAAATGCTATATACCGGAAAGAAGAAGGGTCATGGTGTCAAGGGATGTGAGGTTTCTTGAAGGACAAGGCTATTATCAAGAGAAGAATTGGGATAGTATCAAGAATCTATCCACTCCAGCTCAAGATAGAGCTAACCTACTCAAGAAACTCATGGAAGACCTTGGTCTAGATCTTAGTGGTGACACGGGTGGTGAAGAACCACAAGTGAACCAAGAACCCCACCTTGATGGTGAGGGGGAGAATGGACAAGAATCGGCTACTCAACATGGAGGAGAAGATTCAACCTCATCTCCAACACAAACTCAAGCCGATCCGGATCACAATCAAGATGATGTTCCGGTTCAAACTCAAGAAGAGGATGGTAATGGTGAAGAAGTAGTACAACCACCGAGAAGGAGTACTAGAACCAAGAATCCTCCATCCAATTGGGTCAATACAAGAGTGTATTTCAACAACAACGCGGTGGCACATCCTATACAAGCCGTATGCAATCTAGTGTCATTTCCACAAGAACACCAAGTCTTCATGGCTTGCATTGATGGGAATTGGATTCCAAAGACATACGAGGAAGCTATGGAACATGATGTGTGGATAAAAGCCGTGGAAGAAGAAGATAAGGCCATGGAGCTAAACGAGACTTGGGAAGAGGCGAATTTACCTCAAGGCAAGAGAACGGTTAGCTCACGGTATGTCTTCACCATCAAGTACAAAAGTAATGGGGAGATAGAGAGGTACAAGGCTCGTCTAGTTGCGAGGGGCTTCACTCAAACATATGGGGAGGACTACCTTGAAACCTTTGCCCCGGTTGCCAAACTTCACACCATAAGAGTAATCTTCTCCATTGCCACTAACCAAGAGTGGGATCTTTGGCAAATGGATGTTAAGAATGCGTTCTTACAAGGAGAACTAGAGGATGAGGTATACATGACTCCGCCTCCGGGCATAAGGGACAAGATCACTCCGGGAAAAGTGCCGAGACTTAAGAAGGCCATCTACGGTTTGAAACAATCCCCTAGAGCATGGTACCACAAGCTGAGTAACACTCTCCTTGATAAGGGATTCAAGAAATCTGAATCCAACCATACTCTCTTTACAAGCAAGCGTAAAACAGGTATAGTAGTCATCCTCGTATATGTTGATGATATCATCATAACCGGGGGATGACAAGGTAAGAATTGAGGCTACTAAAGCTCATCTCAAATCTGTATTTGACATTAAAGATCTTGGAGAACTAAAGTATTTCCTTGGCATTGAGGTTTGTAGATCCAATGAGGGTCTATTCCTATCCCAAAGGAAATACGTCCTTGATTTACTTGTTGAGACAGGAAAACTTGGAGCTAAACTGCGAGTACGCCCTTGGAAGAAAACTACAAAGATATCCGCAAGGGGGAGCTCGAAGACGAGCCATACAAAGACCCTAAACAATATAGAAGACTTGTTGGTAAGCTTATCTACTTAACCATAACTAGACCTGATATATGTTTTGCTGTGAATCAGGTCTCACAACACATGCAAGCCCCAAAGAATCATCATTGGAACTTGGTGGATAGAGTGCTTAGATATCTCAAAGGATCACCCGGCCAAGGCATTTGGATGGGATGCAACAAGAATACGGAGATAGTGGGTTATTGTGATGCTGATTGGGCAGGTGATAGAGGAGATAGACGCTCCACAACAGGCTACCGCACGTTCATAGGAGGCAATCTAGTTACGTGGAAGAGCAAGAAGCAAAAGGTGGTTTCATGTTCAACAACCGAGTCCGAGTATAGAGCCATGAGGAAGCCGACTCAGAACTGATTTGGCTCAAGGCTTTGGTCATGGATCTCGGTATTGAAGTCAAGAACCCAATCACCATGCATGCCGACAACAAATCAGCAATCAACCTAGCATCCAACTCCGTATTTCACGAGAGAACCAAGCACATTGAAGTAGATCGCCATAAAGTCCGAGAAGCAATGGTTAAGAAGATTATCCTTCCATGCTTTACCAAGAGTGAAGATCAGTTAGCGGACATCTTTACAAAAGCAGCGAGTACCAAGGTTTGTGAGTTCATCCACTCAAAGATGGGACTCACAAATCTCATCAAGCAATAAGAAGACCCTAACCGAAGCGGCTAGTACTCTTTTCCCTTAGCAAGTTTTTATCCCAAGTGGTTTTACTTGCAAGGTTTTAATGAGGCTAGCCACGAGGTTCCAAGTCTAGCCATTCCATCCGGCTAGTCTTGAGGGGGAGTGTTGAGGAGAAATAGTCAACGGTCTAGCGCATGACTAGTATCCGAACCAATATTGACCGAGAAGGGATTTTGGAAGACTCTAAGTGGAAAAGAGGGTTTCATGAGGTGCAACGGCTACGAGACGTGGCTCCACAAGTTGGAGGAGACGTGGCACCATGATGTGTCGAGACGTGGTCGAGAAAGCGCGGGTCAAAAGTAGCCAAGACCGTACGGACGCGGAAAAGCGTGCGGAAGACCGGATCTTGACTACACACGCGAATTCTTATCTTCCATGAGGTGCAACGGCTACGAGACGTGGCTCCACAAGTTGGAGGAGACGTGGCACCATGATGTGTCGAGACGTGGTCGAGAAAGCGCGGGTCAAAAGTAGCCAAGACCGTACGGACGCGGATAAGCGTACGGAAGAGCGGATCTTTGACTACACACGCGCAACCTTATCTTTAAACGGCTCTTTTCCTCTCTAAACCCTATCTTGTATTCTCCTTATATATATCACTATGTGTAATCAATAAAAATTAAGAAACTTATTCACTCTCTCTATTCTCTAAACACACATTACACCGAAACATGATTAATCTTCTAACTCTCTACTAATCTCATGTTAATCCGCAATACTCTTTACATTTCTACACTTATAAGCACTCATGTTGCATGAAACTTCGTTTAGAGTCATAGAAACCGCGTTGTTAGATGTTTCATAAGTTCGTCAAACTAATAAAAAGCTCATTGAGACACTTATAAGCACTCATGTTGCATGAAACTTCGTTTAGAGTCTTAGAAACCGCGTTGTTAGATGTTTCATAAGTTCGTCAAACTAGTACAAAGCTCATTGAGACACTTATAAGCACTCATGTTGCATGAAACTTGGTTTAGAGTCCTAGAAACGCGTTGTTAGATGTTTCATAAGTTCGTCAAACAAGTTCAAAGGTCAGTGAGACACTTATAAGCACTCATGTGGAATGAAACTTGGTTTAGAGTACTAGAAACCGCGTTGTTAGATGTTTCATAAGTTCGTCAAACTAGTACAAAGCTCATTGAGACACATATAAGCACTCATGTTGCATGAAACTTGGTTTAGAGTCCTAGAAACGCGTTGTTAGATGGTTCATAAGTTCGTCAAACTTGTACAAAGCTCATTGAGACACTTATAAGCACTCATGTTGCATGAAACTTGGTTTAGAGTCTTAGAAACCACATTGTTAGATGTTTCATAAGTTTTTCAAACTTGTAAAAAGCTCATTGAGACACTTATAAGCACTCATGTTGCATGAAACTTGGTTTAGAGTCCTAGAAACGAGTTATTAGATGTTTCATAAGTTCGTCAAACTAGTACAAAGCTCATTGAGACACTTATAAGCACTCATGTTGAATGAAACTTGGTTTAGAGTGCTAGAAACGCGTTGTTAGATGTTTCATAAGTTCGTCAAACTTGTACAACGCTCATTTAGACACTTATAAGCACTCATGTTGCATAAAACTTCGTTTAGAGTCATAGAAACCGCTTTGTTAGATGTTTCATAAGTTCGTCAAACTAATAACAAGCTCATTGAGACACTTATAAGCACTCATGTTGCATGAAACTTCGTTTAGAGTCTTAGAAACAGCGTTGTTAGATGTTTCATAAGTTCGTCAAACTAGTACAAAGCTCTTTGAGACACATATAAGCACTCATGTTGCATGAAACTTGGTTTAGAGTTCTAGAAACGCCTTGTTAGATGTTTCATAAGTTCGTCAAACAAGTACAAAGCTCATTGAGACACTTATAAGCACTCATGTTGCATGAAACTTGGTTTAGAGTCCTAGAAACGTGTTGTTAGAAGTTTCATAAGTTCGTCGAACAAGTACAAAGGTCATTGAGACACTTATAAGCACTCATGTGGAATGAAACTTGGTTTAGAGTCCTAGAAATGCGTTGTTCGATGTTTCATAAGTTTGTCGAACTAGTACAAAGCTCATTGAGACACTTATAAGCACTCATGTTGCATGAAACTTGGTTTAGAGTCCTAGAAACCACATTGTTAGATGTTTCATAAGTTTTTCAAACTTGTAAAAAGCTCATTGAGACACTTATAAGCACTCATGTTGCATGAAACTTGGTTTAGATTCCTAGAAACGCGTTGTTAGATGTTTCATAAGTTCGTCAAACTAGTACAAAGCTCATTGAGACACTTATAAGCACTCATGTTGAATTAAACTTGGTTTAGAGTCCTAGAAACGCGTTGTTAGATGTTTCATAAGTTCGTCAAACTTGTACAAAGCTCATTTAGACACTTATAAGCACTCATGTTGCATGAAACTTCGTTTAGAGTCTTTGAAACCGCGTTGTTAGATGTTTCATAAGTTTGTCAAACTAATAAAAAGCTCATTGAGACACTTTCAAGCACTCATGTTGCTTGAAACTTCGTTTAGAGTCTTAGAAACGCGTTGTTAGATGTTTCATAAGTTCGTCAAACAAGTACAAAGCTCATTGAGACACTTATAAGCACTCACGTTGCATGAAACTTGATTTAGAGTCCTAGAAACTGCGTTGTTAGATGTTTCATAAGTTCGTCAAAATAGTACAAAGCTCATGGAGACACTTATAAGCACTCATGTTGTATGAAACTTTGTTTAGAGTCCTAGAAACGCTTTGTTAGATGTTTCATAAGTTCTTCAAACTTGTACAAAGCTCATTGAGACGCTTATAAGCACTCATGTTGCATGAAACTTGGTTTAGAGTCCTAGAAACCACATTGTTAGATGTTTCATAAGTTTTTCAAACTTGTAAAAAGCTCATTGAGACACTTATAAGCACTCATGTTGCATGAAACATGGTTTAGAGTCCTAGAAACGCGTTGTTAGATGTTTCATAAGTTCGTCAAACTTTTACAAAGCTCATTTAGACACTTATAAGCACTCATGTTGCATGAAACTTCGTTTAGAGTCATAGAAACCGCGTTGTTAGATGTTTCATAAGTTCGTCAAACTAATAAAAAGCTCATTGAGACACTTATAAGCACTCATGTTGCATGAAACTTCGTTTAGAGTCTTAGAAACCGCGTTGTTAGATGTTTCATAAGTTCGTCAAACTAGTACAAAGCTCATTGAGACACTTATAAGCACTCATGTTGCATGAAACTTGGTTTAGAGTCCTAGAAACGCGTTGTTAGATGTTTCATAAGTTCGTCAAACAAGTACAAAGGTCAGTGAGACACTTATAAGCACTCATGTGGAATGAAACTTGGTTTAGAGTACTAGAAACCGCGTTGTTAGATGTTTCATAAGTTCGTCAAACTAGTACAAAGCTCATTGAGACACATATAAGCACTCATGTTGCATGAAACTTGGTTTAGAGTCCTAGAAACGCGTTGTTAGATGTTTCATAAGTTCATCAAACAAGTACAAAGCTCATTGAGACATTTATAAGCACTCATGTTGCATGAAACTTGGTTTAGAGTCCTAGAAACGCGTTGTTGGATGTTTCATAAGTTCGTCAAACAAGTACAAAGGTCATTGAGACACTTATAAGCACTCATGTGGAATTAAACTTGGTTTAGAGTCCTAGAAACGCGTTGTTCGATGTTTCATAAGTTTGTCGAACTAGTACAAAGCTCATTGAGACACTTATAAGCACTCATGTGGAATGAAACTTGGTTTAGAGTCCTAGAAACTGCGTTGTTCGATGTTACATAAGTTCGTCAAACTAGTACAAAGCTCATTGAGACACTTATAAGCACTCATGTTGCATGAAACTTGATTTAGAGTCCTACAAACTGCGTTGTTAGATGTTTCATAAGTTCGTCAAACTAGTACAAAGCTCATTGAGACACTTATAAGCACTCATGTTGTATGAAACTTTGTTTAGAGTCCTAGAAACGCTTTGTTAGATGTTTCATAAGTTCGTCAAACTTGTACAAAGCTCATTGAGACACTTATAAGCACTCATGTTGCATGAAACTTGGTTTAGAGTCTTAGAAACCACATTGTTAGATGTTTCATAAGTTTTTCAAACTTGTAAAAAGCTCATTGAGACACTTATAAGCACTCATGTTGCATGAAACTTGGTTTAGAGTCCTAGAAACGAGTTATTAGATGTTTCATAAGTTCGTCAAACTAGTACAAAGCTCATTGAGACACTTATAAGCACTCATGTTGAATGAAACTTGGTTTAGAGTGCTAGAAACGCGTTGTTAGATGTTTCATAAGTTCGTCAAACTTGTACAAAGCTCATTTAGACACTTATAAGCACTCATGTTGCATAAAACTTCGTTTAGAGTCATAGAAACCGCTTTGTTAGATGTTTCATAAGTTCATCAAACTAATAAAAAGCTCATTGAGACACTTATAAGCACTCATGTTGCATGAAACTTCGTTTAGAGTCTTAGAAACCGCGTTGTTAGATGTTTCATAAGTTCGTCAAACTAGTACAAAGCTCATTGAGACACATATAAGCACTCATGTTGCATGAAACTTGGTTTAGAACCCTAGAAACGCCTTGTTAGATGTTTCATAAGTTCGTCAAACAAGTACAAAGCTCATTGAGACACTTATAAGCACTCATGTTGCATGAAACTTGGTTTAGAGTCCTAGAAACGCGTTGTTAGAAGTTTCATAAGTTCGTCGAACAAGTACAAAGGTCATTGAGACACTTAAAAGCACTCATGTGGAATGAAACTTGGTTTAGAGTCCTAGAAACGCGTTGTTCGATGTTTCATAAGTTTGTCGAACTAGTACAAAGCTCATTGAGACACTTATAAGCACTTATGTTGCATGAAACTTGGTTTAGAGTCCTAGAAACCACATTGTTAGATGTTTCATAAGTTTTTCAAACTTGTAAAAAGCTCATTGAGACACTTATAAGCACTCATGTTGCATGAAACTTGGTTTAGAGTCCTAGAAACGCGTTGTTAGATGTTTCATAAGTTCGTCAAACTAGTACAAAGCTCATTGAGACACTTATAAGCACTCATGTTGAATTAAACTTGGTTTAGAGTCCTAGAAACGCGTTGTTAGATGTTTCATAAGTTCGTCAAACTTGTACAAAGCTCATTTAGACACATATAAGCACTCATGTTGCATGAAACTTGGTTTAGAGTCCTAGAAACGCGTTGTTAGATGTTTCATAAGTTCGTCAAACAAGTACAAAGCTCATTGAGACACTTATAAGCACTCATGTTGCATGAAACTCGGTTTAGAGTCCTAGAAACGCGTTGTTAGATGTTTCATAAGTTCGTCAAACAAGTACAAAGGTCAGTGAGACACTTATAAGCACTCATGTGGAATGAAACTTGGTTTAGAGTCCTAGAAACCGCGTTGTTAGATGTTTCATAAGTTTTTCAAACTTGTAAAAAGCTCATTGAGACACATATAAGCACTCATGTTGCATGAAACTTGGTTTAGAGTCCTAGAAACGCGTTGTTAGATGTTTCATAAGTTCGTCAAACTTGTACAAAGCTCATTGAGACGCTTATAAGCACTCATGTTGCATGAAACTTGGTTTAGAGTCCTAGAAACCACATTGTTAGATGTTTCATAAGTTTTTCAAACTTGTAAAAAGCTCATTGAGACACTTATAAGCACTCATGTTGCATGAAACATGGTTTAGAGTCCTAGAAACGCGTTGTTAGATGTTTCATAAGTTCGTCAAACTTTTACAAAGCTCATTTAGACACTTATAAGCACTCATGTTGCATGAAACTTCGTTTAGAGTCATAGAAACCGCGTTGTTAGATGTTTCATAAGTTCGTCAAACTAATAAAAAGCTCATTGAGACACTTATAAGCACTCATGTTGCATGAAACTTCGTTTAGAGTCTTAGAAACCGCGTTGTTAGATGTTTCATAAGTTCGTCAAACTAGTACAAAGCTCATTGAAACACATATAAGCACTCATGTTGCATGAAACTTGGTTTAGAGTCCTAGAAACGCCTTGTTAGATGTTTCATAAGTTTGTCAAACAAGTACAAAGGTCATTGAGACACTTATAAGCACTCATGTGGAATGAAACTTGTTTTAGAGTCCTAGAAACGCGTCGTTCGATGTTTCATAAGTTTGTCGAACTAGTACAAAGCTCATTGAGACACTTATAAGCACTCATGTGGAATGAAACTTGGTTTAGAGTCCTAGAAACTGAGTTGTTCGATGTATCATTAATTCGTCAAACTTGTACAAAGCTCATTGAGACACTTATAAGAACTCATGTTGAAAGAAACTTGGTTTCGAGTCCTAGAAACCTCGTTGTTAGATGTTTCATAAGTTCGTCAAACTAGTACAAAGCTCATTGAGACACTTATAAGCACTCATGTTGCATGAAACTAAGTTTAGAGTCCTAGAAACCGCTTTGTTAGATGTTTCATAAGTTCGTCACACTTGTACAAAGCTCATTGAGACACTTATAAGCCCTCATGTTGCATGAAACTTGGTTTAGAGTCCTAGAAACCGCGTTGTAAGATGTTTCATAAGTTCGTCAAACTAGTACAAAGCTCATGGAGACACTTATAAGTATTCTTGTTGCATGACACTTCGTTTAGAGTCTTAGAAACCGCGTTGTTAGATGTTTCATAAGTTCGTCAAACTTGTACAAAGCTCATTGAGACACTTATAAGCACTCATGTTGCATAAAACTTGGTTTAGAGTCCTAAATGTAAATTATAGGAGATTAGAGAGAGTAATTAAGAGATATGAGAAGAGATTAAGAGAAAAGTTTCTGATTTCATAGAATAGAGCTACTAGAGCTTAAGTTACAACAATGGAGAAGGAGATACAAATATAGAGTGAGAGAGAGAGAGCCCAACGGCTCTATTTCAAAAAGGGACCTCTCTATTGTCCAATGGTCCAAAGCCTCCATTCCATTCGGAGTAAACTAAATAGAATAGACCATCTCATGTTTTAACGAAATATAAACAGGTCTTCCATTCCATTCCATTTAGGCTAATGTACACAGGTCTTCTATTCCATAAAGCCTTGTCCCCTCCATATTATAGACATAAGTCTCAACACTCCCCCTCAAGCTTAGCCGGATGCAATGGCTAAGCTTGGAACCTTATGTCTAGCCTCGTTAAAAACCTCAAAGGGAAAACCTCTTTGGGATAAAACCACTTTGAGGGAAAAGAGTACTAAACACTTGGTTAGGGGATTTTAGCACCGAATGGCATTTGTGAGTCCAAGTTTAGGATGGATGAACTCACAAACCTTAGTACTAGCTGCTTTGGTGAAGATGTCTGCCAATTGGTTAGAGCTTTCGGTGAAACATGGTAGTATCACTCCTTTCACCATTTGTTCTCTAACTTTATGGCAGTCCACTTCTACATGCTTGGTTCTTTCATGGAAAACAGAATTTGAGGCAAGGTTGATTGCGGATTGATTGTCGGCATGCATGGTGACCGGATCATTTGATTCTATTCCCAAATCTTTGAGAAGAGCTCTCAGCCATATGATCTCTTGGGTCAGCTTTCTCATAGCTCGGTATTCGACTCCGTGCTAGATAGTGAGACAACTTTCTGCTTCTTGCTCTTCCATGTCACAAGGTTACCCCCTAGGAAGGTGCAATAGCCTGTTGTTGATCTTCTATCCCCTTGGTCACCAGCGTAGTCGGCATCACAATATCCCACAAGCTCCGTGCTCTTGTTGCAGCCCATCCATATGCCTTGTCCTGGTGCTCCTTTGAGATACTTGAGGATTCTATCCACCATGTTCCAATGATGCACTTTGGGACTTTGCATGTGTTGAGAAACCTGATTCACGGCAAAGCAAATATCAGGACGTGTAATGGTTAAGTATATAAGCTTACCTACTAGCCGGCGGTATTGCTTGACGTCTTTAAAGGGCTTATCCTCAATCTCCCCTTTGCGTATAACTTTGTAGTCATTTTCCAAAGGGGTCTTTGCCGGTTTAGCTCCTAGTTTTCCTGTTTCCGTTAGCAAATCTAGAGTATATTTTCGTTGAGATAAGAATAGGCCTTCTTTAGACCTACACACTTCAATGCCTAGAAAATATTTCAATTCACCAAGGTCTTTGATATCAAATATAGTTTTAAGATAGGTTTTAGTATCTTGAATACCTACCTTGTCATTCCCGGTGATGATGATATCATCAACATACACGAGAATGACTACTATACCTCTTTGGTTTTGACTTGTGAATAGAGTATGATCAGATTCTGACTTCTTGAAGCCTTTCTCTAGGAGGGTCTTGCTTAGTTTGTGATACCACGCCCTTGGAGACTGCTTTAGCCCATAGATGGCTTTCTTTAGTCTAAGAACCTTTCCCGAAGTGATTTTGATTCCCGGTGGTGGTGTCATGTAGACCTCATCTTCTAGCTCACCTTGTAGAAATGCATTCTTGACATCCATTTGCCATAGGTCCCATTCTAAGTTAGTTGCCAAAGAGAAGAGGACTCTAACCGTGTGTAGTTTTGCAACCGGAGCAAAAGTGTCAAGGTAATCTTCTCCATAGGTTTGTGTGAAGCCCCTAGCTACTAATCTTGCCTTGTACCTCTCTATGTCTCCGTTGCTTTTGTACTTGATTGTAAAGACGTATCTTGAGCTCACGGTCCTTTTTCCTTGAGGAAGATCCGTCTCATACCAAGTATCATTGAGTTCCATAGCCTTGTCCTCTTGTTTAACCGCTTCTACCCAGACCTCATGTTCCATTGCCTCCTCATAGGTCTTTGGTATCCAATGAGAATCAATTTTAACCAAGAAAACTTGATGATCAAGAGGGAAGGTAGTCATGTTGCAAACGGCTTGAATTGGATGAGCCACGGCTTGGTTGTTGAAGTAGACTCTTGTATTCTTCCAATTGGATGGATCTTTTCTCAGCCTTGTACTTCTTCTTAGCACAACCGGCTCATCTTGAGCATGGTCTTGATGATCAATTCCTCGACCACTTTCTTGTTGGTGGTCTCGACCATCCGGTTGGTGTTCTTGAGCATGGTCTTGATGATCAATTCCTTGACCACTTTCTTGTTGGTGGTCTCGACCATCCGGTTGGTGTTCTTGACCATCCGGTTGGTGCTCTTGACCATCCGGTGAGTTTGGACTTGGATCATCATTTCTCTCCCCCTCATGATCAAGATGGGGTTCTGTGTGATCTTCTTTCCTTGGTTCTTCACCAAGTTTCATACCAAGGTCCTCCATAAGTTTTCTAAGGGCCATGGCTCTATCCGAAGTTGAGTTGGGTAAATCTTTGATACTCTCCCAATTCTTTTCTTCATAGTAGCCTCTTCCTTCTAAAAACTTAACATCCCTTGATATTAGAACTCTTCTAGTTTCGGGAACATAACACTTGTATCCCTTTTGAGTATTGGAGTAGCCGATGAACATAGCCTTGACACTCTTGGGTTCAAGCTTGTTCCTTTGTTCCCCCGGTAGTAAGACAAAGCAAAGACAACCAAACACACGCAAGTGAGTAAGATATGGTTTAGTTTTGTTTAAAACTTGAAAAGGAGAGGAGTTTTGGAGGATTTGTGTCGGTGTCCGGTTGATCAAGTAGCATGCCGTCATCACCGCATCCGACCAGAATCTCTTAGGCACATTCATGTAGAACATGATTGATCTAGCCGCCTCCATCAAGTGTCTGTTCTTCCTCTCCGCCACTCCGTTTTGTTGTGGCGTATACGGACAACTTGTTTGGTGGATAATCCCATGTTTAGCTAGATGTTCCTTAAAACTATGGCTTATGTATTCTCCACCATTATCCGACCTGAAAAACTTGATCTTGGCATCATAATGATTAGTAACATAAGTTTGAAAGTTTTTAAATGCATCTAGGACTCTATCTTTTGAAGGTAATAAGGTAATCCAAGTGTATTTTGACTTCTCATCTATGAATGTAACAAAGTATTTATGATTTTCTCTTGAGATGCATGGTGATGTCCATACATCCGAGTGGATCAAATCAAAACAAGACTCATAAACATTATTAGACTTTGGGAACACGATTCTACAATGTTTACCAAGAATACAAGATTCGCAAAGACTATTATCAAAAGAAACACTTGGCAATAACAATTTTAAAGCTCTAGAGTTTGGATGTCCTAGCCTAGCATGCCAAATGACATTATTAGCTTCAACTAAAACAGACTTAAACGCAAAAGATAGATGGGAGCTTGGATTTCCTTCTAGCACATAGAGATCTCCTTTGGTGCTTCCCTTACCAATCACTTTCTTAGATTCAATATCCTGAAAAATCACATTGTTAGGGCTGAAAATAACATTACAATTCAAATCGGTTGATATACGTTTAACGGATAAGAGGTTAGATGTAAAAGTAGGCATATAGAGAGCATTTACTTCTTTATCAAACAATTTGAGCCTACCTAAACCTCTAATTGGAACCTTACCGCCATTAGCTACCACCACATTCCCTAACATTGGTTTGATATTTTCTATAAGGTTTGAACTACTAATCATATGGTGAGAGGCACCGGAGTCAATCACTAGTGGTCTATCACTTACTACCGGTCTATCAATTCTAGCATTAAGAGAGATAAGAAAAGCCATACCGGACCCTTTAAGGGCCTTAATTAGAGCCTCAAGGTCGGACTTCTTGACATACTCATCATTGAATGGGGCTGCAGCTAAGGCTTCTTCATCCTTTCCTTGGCTTGATGAAGTTCCCACATTTGCCGACTCATCTTGGGAGTAATTGACCTTTGGTTCCTTGAATTTGTTCGGCTTGAGGTGTGGATGCAGAATCCAGCACTTATCCTTCAAGTGCCCCTTCTTCTTACAATGTTCGCATATCATAGCCTTCCTATCTTCACTTGGCTTGAAGTATGCCTTGTTTGCTGTGGCTAGTTCCTTCTTTCCACCAAAGAGCTCATGAGATCCTTGTTCTCTTTGGAGTTGAGAACACACCGCCTCTAAGGATGGTAAAGTCTCGGATCTGAGGAGGTGCTTGATAAGATCTTTGTAACTTGAATTGAGAGTCAAAAGGAGACCAAACACCTTATCTTGTTCCTTCCTTTCATTGAGAATCTTAGCATCCACAAGTACTAGGCCTAAGCATCTCTAATTCAGCCCACAAGGCTCGAACTTTCCGAAGTGTTGAGTGAACTCGGTATCTTCTTGGGATAGATCCGTGAGAGCCTTCTTCACTTCATACACTCGGCTCAAGTTAGAGATGTTTCCGTACACCGTTTGTAAGGTGTCCCATAGTTCCTTTGCCGTTTCGCAATAGGAGTAGGCCTCAAGAATAGATGGATCTAAGGAGCTTTGAATAATCCCAAGCACCTTTTGATCCTCTTGAAACCATTTTCCTTCTTCGGAGGTTACCACCGAGTCTTCACTAGCCTTTTCCGCTTCTATAGGAGTTTGAGTCTTCAAGGTGTGACTCCAGAGACCGCGGCTACACAGGGCAGTCTTGATGGTCCTTGTCCAGAGAAGGTAATTTATACCTTTGAGAGTCACCGGAGCAACGAAGAACTTGGACCTTTCTTTGTTGTCTTCCATGGTAGATCTTCAAAGATTGATAAAGA
This sequence comes from Cochlearia excelsa, assembly GCA_963556525.1. Lineage (NCBI taxonomy): Eukaryota > Viridiplantae > Streptophyta > Magnoliopsida > Brassicales > Brassicaceae > Cochlearia > Cochlearia excelsa. The sequence goes on along the minus strand of OY748327.1, from coordinate 25,933,389 downwards.
TGAGGATTATATGAAAAGAATGGTGAAAGCTTTATGAGAAAAGCAGAGATTTTTGAGAGAAACAGAGATTTGGTGTTCTTGAGATCTAGAGTAACAAGAACAAGAGGAGATTTTGCGGAAATGAAGAGATTAGGAGCATAAATGCTCGATACCATGAAAATTATAGGAGATTAGAGAGAGTAATTAAGAGATATGAGAAGAGATTAAGAGAAAAGTTTCTGATTTCATAGAATAGAGCTACTAGAGCTTAAGTTACAACAATGGAGAAGGAGATACAAATATAGAGTGAGAGAGAGAGAGCCCAACGGCTCTATTTCAAAAAGGGACCTCTCTATTGTCCAATGGTCCAAAGCCTCCATTCCATTCGGAGTAAACTAAATAGAATAGACCATCTCATGTTTTAACGAAATATAAACAGGTCTTCCATTCCATTCCATTTAGGCTAATGTACACAGGTCTTCTATTCCATAAAGCCTTGTCCCCTCCATATTATAGACATAAGTCTCAACACTAAAAACGCGTTGTTAGATGTTTTATAAGTTCGTCAAACTTGTATAAAGCTCATTGAAACACTTATAAGCACTCATGTTGCATAAAACTTGGTTTAGAGTCCTAGCAACCACATTGTTAGACGTTTCATAAGTTCGTCAAACTTGTACAAAGCTGATTGAGAAACTTATAAGCACTCATGTTGCATGAAACTTGGTTTAGAGTCCTAGAAACGCGTTGTTAGATGTTTCATTAGTTCGTCAAACTTGTACAAAGCTCATTGAGACACTTATAAGAACTCATGTTGAAAGAAACTTGGTTTAGAGTCTTAGAAACCGCATTGTTAGATGTTTCATAAGTTCATCAAACTAGTACAAAGCTCATTGAGACACTTGTAAGCACTCATGTTGCATGAAACTTAGTTTAGACTCCTAGAAACGGTATTGTTAGATGTTTCATAAGTTCGTCACACTTGTACAAAGCTCATTGAGACACTTATAAGCACTCATGTTCCATGAAACTTGGTTTAGAGTCCTAGAAATCGCGTTGTAAGATGTTTCATAAATTTGTCGAACAAGTACAAAGCTCATTGAGACACTTATAAATACTCATGTTGCATGACACTTCGTTTAGAGTCTTAGAAACCGGGTTGTTAGATGTTTCATAAGTTCGTCAAACTTGTACAAAGCTCATTGAGACACTTATAAGCACTCATGTTGCATAAAACTTGGTTTAGAGTCCTAGAAACGCGTTGTTAGATGTTTCATAAGTTCGTCAAACTTGTACGAAGCTCATTGATGTTGGTTTTAGGAGAGTATAAACGAGATTTGAGAGTTTATGTTCTTGGGTTCATGAAGAACACCAAGAACAAGAGAGAGAATAGAGAGTTTGAATCGTGAAAGAGTATATTAGATTAATGAAAAAGTTGTTACAAGAGGATATATTTATACAAGAGGTTTCGCCCTAATGGCATCTAAGGGTATATGCCAAAACGTCCATATCTTGCAAGGTTAGCTGCGCCAAGACGTCGCTATCACTCTTGGAGCCGTGCCCCCTTATGTCGCTGTCACTCTTGGAGCCGCGCCACCTTAGAGAGACCCGTGACGGTACGGACGAGTGGGCTACACGCGTCCAACGGCTATCTTGGCAACGGCTCTATTGTTTATGGATCCTTCTTCTTTGACTTCTCTTGTAATGGTAACAAGGGTCTTGGTCTTGGTGAACAATATTCGGACAAGGCCTTACCATCTTCAACTTGTACCGGTCAATCATAGACCGATACATCTTTCCGATATTGATTTAATGTGTTTTTGACCTAATGCCCTTTATGGGTTACCATTAGTCTCAACACTCCCCCTCAAGCTTAGCCTAATGAAATGGCTAAGATTGGACATTGACCAACAAACCTCATTAAAAACCTTGGTGAGTAAACCACAAGGGAAAAACCTCACCGAAGGAAAAAGAGTGTAAGTTAGTTCAATGAGAGGTCTTGATCATCTAGGCCATAAGTCTTCTTGACTTGGCCGGAGCTCCCCCCAAAGATAGAACCGGTCTCTTGATCTTGCCTTTGCCGTGTTCTTCTTTGCGGTTTCTTTGGATACTCAACACTTCTATTGTCTTGGTGTTGAGTTCTTTGATTCTTGATTTGAGTCTTCACGGTTTGTTCTTCACAAACTTGAGTGTGAGACTTTGAGCCGAACATGATGACTCCCTTCCTATCTTTGGTCTCTTACTCCTTTGAACCTTCAAAGATTCAAGTGAATTTAGACTTTAGATTAAGCATGATTATTCGAATTAGTTCTAATTTTATGATTCTAAATAAGAAGCTAAGAGAGGGATTAGGGGCATCCTTTAGTTCGTAGTGGAATGACTTGTCCTTGTAGCCGCATCTAGGTTTTGAGCTTTGGCTTCTTCTTGAAGTCTTTGCTTTCCTCTTTGTGCGGTTGGAACAAGGATTTGTCGGAGTATTTTTGGCTTATCTCTTGATAGATGCATAAGCCGAGAAACAAGATTAGGCCTTGCACTTGGTAGTTGCTTTGGCCGATAGTGAGTAGAGCCGATTGGTCGTGTTGATTCATCGGTCTCTTTCTAGAACATGAACGGCTCGGTTTAGTCTTTGCAATGTACTTGGCCGAGCCTAGTGTTGATGATGATGATGGTCTTTGCTTCTTGTAGAGGCTTGACCGAATGATTGATGAGGGCTCTTTACGTCTTGGGACACTTTATCATTCTCCAAGTGCATTTAGCCAAATGATGGTTCTTCTTTGTTTCAAAGAAACTTTGGCCTTGTATCTTGATGGTCCTTAAGCCGAAATGGATAGGTTGTGGAGGCTTCGTCCTTCTTGGTACTTTAGCCGATAGAGAGAGCTTTGTATTGACTTCGTCCTTCTTGGTACTTTAGTCAATACTTAGCCGGATTGATGGTAGTGGAGACTTAGTCCTTCTTGATACTTTGGCCGGGTTTGTTGGTGGTTGGACGGAGGTCTTTGACTTGCTAGATCTTGACCAAAAGATGATGATAAGATGGTTTGGCCTGCCTCGACTTGAATTTGCCGAGGATGGTATAGAATGACTCGGCTTGTTTTGACTTGGCCGAGGGATGATTTTTGGTGATTGGACTCGGCTTGATTTGACTTGGCCGAGTGGTGATGACCTCGTCTTTTCTAGGGAATTTGGTCGATTGGTTGGACTCGGCTTGACTTGACTTGGCCGAGGCTTGACTTGACTTGGCCGAGTGGTGACCTCGTCTTTGCTATGGACTTTGGTCGATGACTCGGCTTGACTTGACTTGGCCGAGTGGTGACCTCGTCTTTGCTAGGGACTTTGGTCGATGACTCGGCTTGACTTGACTTGGCTTGGCCGAGTGGTGACCTCGTCTTTGCTAGGGACTTTGGTCGATGACTCGGCTTGACTTGACTTGGCCGAGTGGTGACCTCGTCTTTGCTAGGGACTTTGGTCGATGACTCGGCTTGACTTGACTTGGCCTTTGATTGGCTTCCATTTGATCATGATGAGATGTGTGATCTAACACTTCTTCTCCCCCCATCTTGATTAACCATGGAAGTAAATGAACTCTCCTCCTTTCTCGGCTTTGTTCTTCACAAGCTTCTTTGAGAAAGAGGTTTCTCATCTTCTCTTTAGGACATCATCTTTGGCATTAGATCATTTTCTCTTACTTCTTTTCTCTTTGGCACTTTTGTGTTTCTTCTTTATGCTTAGGGGTTGTCTCATGAAATCTTCTTAAGGTTTGAACATAATGATCCTACATTATATCAAACACAAAATGGATTAAGTATCATGGTTAACCGGCATAAGATAGAAATTTTAAGCACTTTACACTCTATTAGGAATTATCATAATCACAAGCATGATACAAGGAAGGATTCAAGACTTAGATAACAAGGTTTCCTAAGCCTTTTGATTAAATCCGAGAGTACGGTTTCCTAAGCCTTAGATAACAAGGTTTCCTAAGCATAAAGACTACTTAAGCCTAGAATCTAATAATACGGTTTAAAGAGAGTAAGGGTTTAGGATTAGCCCTTTTTGATGTTCCTTTGGATAGATGGTCATATGGGAAGATCATTACACTCTTAGAGCACCTTTATTTTGGTTAGTCTATGATTGAGTTTATGACTTCCCTTATGAAATGTTTTTGATAGCTTAATACCTACACATGAAGCACGGTTTAACAACAAGAGTCTTTTGACATTGGCTCCTTGCCACAAGACTTATATGGGACATGGTCTTTTAAAGATTAAAAAAAAAACTGGACCATGTCCTTAAACACACAAAGAATCATTGTGGCTTTTGATGCCTTTATGGCGAGTCACTCCTCTTGGATCATAAACTTAGATGCACTTAAGGCGGTTTATGATCTTACCATTAATTAGATCATTATGACTTATGTATCCGTTTTGGATTACATAAGTAATAAATCATTTCTCCATGTGTTAAAGAATTAGATTTAACATGACCTTTAGGGACCTTAGTCCTTTAGTAAGTCATGTATCTCTTCTTATACACATGTTGACCGAGGAAGCATTGGATTCAACGAGCTCACATGTGTTTGAATACTTAGTGAGTCTCGGTTCTCTTTCCTCTAAGGAGTTTTGGAATCCCTAAGACCGTTGCTTAATTACAAGCGGATCTTTGGTTCCTACTCTTTGTGTAACAAGAATAAGACTTAAACCACTTTACCAAACAAGGACTAGTGATTTGAGTCTTTAAATTCGAACATGAGCATAGTGACTTGGGGATTAATTGAATTGGAGATTTTAGGAGATAAGGATGTTGTTACACCTTTCTCACACTTTTAAGACACATGGTCAATGCTCCTTTTCAATCCCTTCATTGTCAAAACATTTTAAAAACAAAACAACCTTATGCTCATGACACAACAAACATCAAGAAGGGATTTTGAATTCACCAAGTTACTAAAGCTTATGAAGGCTCTATGAACAAGGTTCATACCCTTTAAGCTCACAAGTGACAAGTTTTAATCCTTTAGTGATCATTACATTGTTAACTTGGTCATGGCCGAGAATAAAGCAAGGATTTGTGGATTCAACAAGTTAATTTATCTCATAAGAGAGATTAACAAGGTTCTCTTTTCCTTTAGCTCACAAGTATAAAGTGATTAGCTTTGATAACTTGATCATTGCCTAAATAAAAACTTTAGAGTTTGTTGGATTCAACAAGCATTTGTACTCATAAGAGTCAAAAGACAAGGTTCTCATACTCTTGACTCACAAGTTCTAAGCTTTTAGCTTTAAGAACTAGTTCATTGTCTATTAATACCTAAGCATAGTCGGATTTGGATTCAACAAGGTTCCCTTGGACTCATACGAGTGGAGAACCATGGTTCTCATCCTCTTGCTTTCGGCCTTACAAAGATGAAGGGTCACTCACAAACAAAACTTTAAGAATCATAGAGCTTTGGAACTTTAAGTTCAAACTTTATGAGTCGCTTTGGATTTGGAGTAATTACCTTCGGATTTGGATACAACATGTCCACTCTCTCGTGGGGGGACATGGATCTCATCCTTTTATCTTTGTATCTTAAGTAAAAACATAGAGTTTTGGATTCAACAAGCCATTGTTCTTAAAGACTCAATGAACAAGGTTCTCTTACTCTTTAGCTCTCAAGTTTCAAGCTTTATGCTTTGAATACTTGGTCATTGCCTAAGTACCTAAGTAATATGGATTTGGATTCATCATAGTCCCTTTAGAACTCATGAGAGTAAGGAAACAATGGTTCTCATCCATTTACTTTCGGCCTAACAAGGATCTTAAAGAACAAGTCAACCAAAAACATCATATAGCTAGATCCATTGATCTATGCTCACTATGATTCGGTTTTGATTGAGTTGTTCTTGAAAGGAAATTGGATTCAACATGTCTCTTTACTCATTAAGAGACAAAGAGATCATGGTTCACTTCCTAAGAGGAGAATTGATTCACCAAGACCTTTAATGTTTTTAACAAGCGGATCTTGGCCATTCTTCTTCTCCTCTAGATCCTCGTGTCTATAAGCAAATAAAAGATGGGAGAATAGCGGAAGCAATTTACTTATGGGGTCTCAAGAGCTATGCTCTGATACCATGTTGGTTTTAGGAGAGTATAAACGAGATTTGAGAGTTTATGTTCTTGGGTTCATGAAGAACACCAAGAACAAGAGAGAGAATAGAGAGTTTGAATCGTGAAAGAGTATATTAGATTAATGAAAAAGTTGTTACAAGAGGATATATTTATACAAGAGGTTTCGCCCTAATGGCATCTAAGGGTATATGCCAAAACGTCCATATCTTGCAAGGTTAGCTGCGCCAAGACGTCGCTATCACTCTTGGAGCCGTGCCCCCTTATGTCGCTGTCACTCTTGGAGCCGCGCCACCTTAGAGAGACCCGTGACGGTACGGACGAGTGGGCTACACGCGTCCAACGGCTATCTTGGCAACGACTCTATTGTTTATGGATCCTTCTTCTTTGACTTCTCTTGTAATGGTAACAAGGGTCTTGGTCTTGGTGAACAATATTCGGACAAGGCCTTACCATCTTCAACTTGTACCGGTCAATCATAGACCGATACATCTTTCCGATATTGATTTAATGTGTTTTTGACCTAATGCCCTTTATGGGTTACCATTAGTCTCAACAATTGACACACTTATAAGCACTCATGTTGCATAAAACTTGGTTTAGAGTCCTAGCAACCACATTGTTAGACGTTTCATAAGTTCGTCAAATTTGTACAAAGTTCCATGAGACACTTATAAGCACTCATGTTGCATGAAACTTGGTTTAGAGTACTAGAAATCGCGTCGTAAGATGTTTCATAAGTTCGTTAAACTAGTACAAAGCTCATTGAGAAACTTATAAGCACTCATGTTGCATGAAACTTCGTTTAGAGTCCTAGAAACCGCTTTGTTAGATGTTTCATAAGTTCGTCAAACTTGTACAAAGCTCATTGAGACACTTATAAGCACTCATGTTCCATGAAACTTCGTTTAGAGTCCTAGAAACCGCGTTGTTAGATGTTTCATAAGTTCGTTGAACTTGTACAAAGCTCATTGAGACACTTATAAGCACTCATGTTGCATGAAACTTGGTTTAGAGTCCTAGAAACCGCGTTGTTAGATGTTTCATAAGTTCGTCGAACTAGTACAAAGCTCATTGAGACACTTATAAGCACTCATGTTGCATGACACTTCGTTTAGAGTCTTAGAAACCGCGTTGTTAGATGTTTCATAAGTTCGTCAAACTTGTACAAAACTCATTGAGACACTTATAAGCACTCATGTTGCATGAAACTTGGTTTAGAGTCCTAGAAACGCGTTGTTAGATGTTTCACAAGTTCGTCAAACTTGTACAAATGTCATTGAGACACTTATAAGCACTCATGTTGCATAAAAATTGGTTTAGAGTCCTAGAAACCACATTGTTAGACGTTTCATAAGTTCGTCAAACTTGTACAAAGCTGATAGAGTCTGTTATAACCACTCATGTTGCATGAAACTTGGTTTAGAGTCCTAGAAACGAGTTGTTAGATATTTCATTAGTTCGTCAAACTTGTACAAAGCTCATTGAGACACTTATAAGAACTCATGTTGAAAGAGTCCAAAAAACCGCATTGTAAGATGTTTCACAAGTTCATCAAACTAGTACAAAGCTCATTGAGACACTTATAAGCACTCATGTTGCATGACACTTCGTTTAGAGTCTTAGAAACCGCGTTGTTAGATGTTTCATAAGTTCGTCAAACTTGTACAAAGCTCATTGAAACACTTATAAGCACTCATGTTGCATAAAACTTGGTTTAGAGTCCTAAAAACGCGTTGTTAGACGTTTCATAAGTTCGTCAAACTTGTACAAAGCTGATTGAGAAACTTATAAGCACTCATGTTGCATAAAACTTGGTTTAGAGTCTTAGAAACACGTTGTTAGTTGTTTCATATGTTCGTCAAACTTGTACAAAGCTCATTGAGACACTTATAAGCACTCATGTTGCATAAAATTTGGTTTAGAGTCCTAGCAACCACATTGTTAGACGTTTCATAAGTTCGTCAAAATAGTACAAAGCTCATTGAGACACTTATAAGCACTCATGTTGCATGAAACTTAGTTTAGAGTCCTAGAAACGGCATTGTTAGATGTTTCATAAGTTCGTCGAACTTGTACAAAGTTCATTGAGACACTTATAAGCACTCATGTTACATGAAACTTGGTTTAGTGTCCTAGAAACGCCTTGTTAGATGTATCATTAATTCGTCAAACTTGTACAAAGCTCATTGAGACACTTATAAGAACTCATGTTGAAAGAAACTTGGTTTAGAGTCCTAGAAACCGCGTTGTTAGATGTTTCATAAGTTCGTCAAACTAGTACAAAGCTCATTGAGACACTTATAAGCACTCATGTTGCATGAAACTAAGTTTAGAGTCATAGAAACCGCGTTGTTAGATGTTTCATAAGTTCGTCACACTTGTACAAAGCTCATTGAAACACTTATAAGCAATCATGTTGCATGAAACTTGGTTTAGAGTCCTAGAAACCGCGTTGTAAGATGTTTCATAAGTTCGTCAAACTAGTACAAAGCTCATTGAGACACTTATAAGTACTCTTGTTGCATGACACTTCGTTTAGAGTCTTAGAAATCGCGTTGTTAGATGTTTCATAAGTTCGTCAAACTTGTACAAAGCTCATTGAGACACTTATAAGCACTCATGTTGCATAAAACTTGGTTTAGAGTCCTAAAAACGCGTTGTTAGATGTTTCATAAGTTCGTCAAACTTGTATAAAGCTCATTGAAACACTTATAAGCACTCATGTTGCATAAAACTTGGTTTAGAGTCCTAGCAACCACATTGTTAGATGTTTCATTAGTTCGTCAAACTTGTACAAAGCTCATTGAGACACTTATAAGAACTCATGTTGAAAGAGTCCTAGAAACCGCATTGTAAGATGTTTCACAAGTTCATCAACTAGTACAAAGCTCATTGAGACACTTATAAGCACTAATGTTACATGACACTTCGTTTAGAGTCTTAGAAACCGCGTTGTTAGATGTTTCATAAGTTCGTCAAACTTGTACAAAGCTCATTGAGACATTTATAATCACTCATGTTGCATAAAACTTGGTTTAGAGTCTTAGAAACGCGTTGTTAGATGTTTCATAAGTTCGTCAAACTAGTACAAAGCTCATTGAGACACTTATAAGCACTCATGTTGCATGAAACTAAGTTTAGAGTCATAGAAACCGCGTTGTTAGATGTTTCATAAGTTCGTCACACTTGTACAAAGCTCATTGAAACACTTATAAGCAATCATGTTGCATGAAACTTGGTTTAGAGTCCTAGAAACCGCGTTGTAAGATGTTTCATAAGTTCGTCAAACTAGTACAAAGCTCATTGAGACACTTATAAGTACTCTTGTTGCATGACACTTCGTTTAGAGTCTTAGAAATCGCGTTGTTAGATGTTTCATAAGTTCGTCAAACTTGTACAAAGCTCATTGAGACACTTATAAGCACTCATGTTGCATAAAACTTGGTTTAGAGTCCTAAAAACGCGTTGTTAGATGTTTCATAAGTTCGTCAAACTTGTATAAAGCTCATTGAAACACTTATAAGCACTCATGTTGCATAAAACTTGGTTTAGAGTCCTAGAAACCGCGTTGTAAGATGTTTCATAAGTTCGTCAAACTAGTACAAAGCTCATTGAGACACTTATAAGTACTCTTGTTGCATGACACTTCGTTTAGAGTCTTAGAAATCGCGTTGTTAGACGTTTCATAAGTTCGTCAAACTTGTACAAAGCTGATTGAGAAACTTATAAGCACTCATGTTGCATGAAACTTGGTTTAGAGTCCTAGAAACGCGTTGTTAGATGTTTCATTATTTCGTCAAACTTGTACAAAGCTCATTGGGACACTTATAAGAACTCATGTTGAAAGAAACTTGGTTTAGAGTCCTAGAAACCGCGTTGTTAGATGTTTCATAAGTTCGTCAAACTAGTACAAACCTCATTGAGACACTTGTAAGCACTCATGTTGCATGAAACTTAGTTTAGACTCCTAGAAATGGCATTGTTAGATGTTTCATAAGTTCGTCACACTTGTACAAAGCTCATTGAGACACTTATAAGCACTCATGTTGCATGAAACTTTTTTTAGAGTCCTAGAAACCGCGTTGTAAGATGTTTCATAAATTTGTCAAACTAGTACAAAGCTCATTGAGACACTTATAAGTACTCATGTTGCATGACACTTCGTTTAGAGTCTTAGAAACCGCGTTGTTAGATGTTTCATAAGTTCGTCAAACTTGTACAAAGCTCATTGAGACACTTATAAGCACTCATGTTGCATAAAACTTGGTTTAGAGTCCTAAAAACGCGTTGTTAGATGTTTCATAAGTTCGTCAAACTTGTATAAAGCTCATTTAAACACTTATAAGCACTCATGTTGCATAAAACTTGGTTTAGAGTCCTAGCAACCACATTGTTAGACGTTTCATAAGTTCGTCAAACTTGTACAAAGCTGATTGAGAAACTTATAAGCACTCATGTTGCATTAAACTTGGTTTAATTTCCTAGAAACGCGTTGTTAGATGTTTCATTAGTTCGTCAAACTTGTACAAAGCTCATTGAGACACTTATAAGAACTCATGTTGAAAGAAACTTGGTTTAGATTCCTAGAAACCGTGTTGTTAGATGTTTCATAAGTTCATCAAACTAGTACAAAGCTCATTGAGACACTTATAAGCACTCATGTTGCATGAAACTTGGTTTAGAGTCCTAGAAACCACGTTGTTAGATGTTTCATAAGTTCGTCAAACTTGTACAAAGCTCATTGAGACACTTATAAGCACTCATGTTCCATGAAACTTAGTTTAGAGTCCTAGAAACCGCGTTGTTAGATGTTTCATAAGTTCTTCGAACTAGTACAAAGCTCATTGAGACACTTATAAGCACTCATGTTGCATGACACTTGGTTTAGAGCCCTTGAAACGAGTTGTTAGATGTTTCATAAGTTCATCAAACTTGTACAAAGCTCATTGAAACACTTATAAGCACTCATGTTGCATAAAACTTGGCTTAGAGTCCTAGCAACCACATTGTTAGACGTTTCATAAGTTCGTCAAATTTGTACAAAGCTCATTGAGACACTTATAAGCACTCATGTTGCATGAAACTTGGTTTAGAGTACTAGAAACCGCGTTGTTAGATGTTTCATAAGTTCGTCAAACTTGTATAAAGCTCATTGAGACACTTATAAGAACTCATGTTGAAAGAAACTTGGTTCAGAGTCCTAGAAACGCGTTGTTATGTTTCATTATTTCGTCAAACTTGTACAAAGCTCATTGGGACACTTATAAGAACTCATGTTGAAAGAAACTTGGTTTAGAGTCCTAGAAACCGCGTTGTTAGATGTTTCATAAGTTCGTCAAACTAGCACAAAGCTCATTGAGACACTTGTAAGCACTCATGTTGCATGAAACTTAGTTTAGACTCCTAGAAATGGCATTGTTAGATGTTTCATAAGTTCGTCAAACTTGTACAAAGCTGATTGAGAAACTTATAAGCACTCATGTTGCATGAAACTTGGTTTAGAGTCCTAGAAACGCGTTGTTAGATGTTTCATTATTTCGTCAAACTTGTACAAAGCTCATTGGGACACTTATAAGAACTCATGTTGAAAGAAACTTGGTTTAGAGTCCTAGAAACCGCGTTGTTAGATGTTTCATAAGTTCGTCAAACTAGTACAAAGCTCATTGAGACACTTGTAAGCACTCATGTTGCATGAAACTTAGTTTAGACTCCTAGAAATGGCATTGTTAGATGTTTCATAAGTTCGTCACACTTGTACAAAGCTCATTGAGACACTTATAAGCACTCATGTTGCATGAAACTTTTTTTAGAGTCCTAGAAACCGCGTTGTAAGATGTTTCATAAATTTGTCAAACTAGTACAAAGCTCATTGAGACACTTATAAGTACTCATGTTGCATGACACTTCGTTTAGAGTCTTAGAAACCGCGTTGTTAGATGTTTCATAAGTTCGTCAAACTTGTACAAAGCTCATTGAGACACTTATAAGCACTCATGTTGCATAAAACTTGGTTTAGAGTCCTAAAAACGCGTTGTTAGATGTTTCATAAGTTCGTCAAACTTGTATAAAGGTCATTTAAACACTTATAAGCACTCATGTTGCATAAAACTTGGTTTAGAGTCCTAGCAACCACATTGTTAGACGTTTCATAAGTTCGTCAAACTTGTACAAAGCTGATTGAGAAACTTATAAGCACTCATGTTGCATTAAACTTGGTTTAGAGTCCTAGAAATGCGTTGTTAGATGTTTCATTAGTTCGTCAAACTTGTACAAAGCTCATTGAGACACTTATAAGAACTCATGTTGAAAGAAACTTGGTTTAGATTCCTAGAAACCACGTTGTTAGATGTTTCATAAGTTCGTCAAACTTGTACAAAGCTCATTGAGACACTTATAAGCACTCATGTTCCATGAAACTTAGTTTAGAGTCCTAGAAACCGCGTTGTTAGATGTTTCATAAGTTCGTCGAACTAGTACAAAGCTCATTGAGACACTTATAAGCACTCATGTTGCATGACACTTGGTTTAGAGCCCTTGAAACGAGTTGTTAGATGTTTCATAAGTTCATCAAACTTGTACAAAGCTCATTGAAACACTTATAAGGACTCATGTTGCATAAAACTTGGCTTAGAGTCCTAGCAACCACATTGTTAGACGTTTCATAAGTTCGTCAAATTTGTACAAAGCTCATTGAGACACTTATAAGCACTCATGTTGCATGAAACTTGGTTTAGAGTACTAGAAACCGCGTTGTTAGATGTTTCATAAGTCCGTCAAACTTGTATAAAGCTCATTGAGACACTTATAAGAAATCATGTTGAAAGAAACTTGGTTTAGAGTCCTAGAAACGCGTTGTTAGATGTTTCATTATTTCGCCAAACTTGTACAAAGCTCATTGGGACACTTATAAGAACTCATGTTGAAAGAAACTTGGTTTAGAGTCCTAGAAACCGCGTTGTTAGATGTTTCATAAGTTCGTCAAACTAGTACAAAGCTCATTGAGACACTTGTAAGCACTCATGTTGCATGAAACTTAGTTTAGACTCCTAGAAACGGCATTGTTAGATGTTTCATAAGTTCGTCACACTTGTACAAAGCTCATTGAGACACTTATAAGCACTCATGTTGCATGAAACTTTTTTTAGAGTCCTAGAAACCGCGTTGTAAGATGTTTCATAAATTTGTCAAACTAGTACAAAGCTCATTGAGACACTTATAAGTACTCATGTTGCATGACACTTCGTTTAGAGTCTTAGAAACCGCGTTGTTAGATGTTTCATAAGTTCGTCAAACTTGTACAAAGCTCATTGAGACACTTATAAGCACTCATGTTGCATAAAACTTGGTTTAGAGTCCTAAAAACGCGTTGTTAGATGTTTCATAAGTTCGTCAAACTTGTATAAAGCTCATTTAAACACTTATAAGCACTCATGTTGCATAAAACTTGGTTTAGAGTCCTAGCAACCACATTGTTAGACGTTTCATAAGTTCGTCAAACTTGTACAAAGCTGATTGAGAAACTTATAAGCACTCATGTTGCATTAAACTTGGTTTAGAGTCCTAGAAATGCGTTGTTAGATGTTTCATTAGTTCGTCAAACTTGTACAAAGCTCATTGAGACACTTATAAGAACTCATGTTGAAAGAAACTTGGTTTAGATTCCTAGAAACCGTGTTGTTAGATGTTTCATAAGTTCGTCAAACTAGTACAAAGCTCATTGAGACACTTATAAGCACTCATGTTGCATGAAACTTGGTTTAGAGTCCTAGAAACCACGTTGTTAGATGTTTCATAAGTTCGTCAAACTTGTACAAAGCTCATTGAGACACTTATAAGCACTCATGTTCCATGAAACTTAGTTTAGAGTCCTAGAAACCGCGTTGTTAGATGTTTCATAAGTTCGTCGAACTAGTACAAAGCTCATTGAGACACTTATAAGCACTCATGTTGCATGACACTTGGTTTAGAGCCCTTGAAACGAGTTGTTAGATGTTTCATAAGTTCATCAAACTTGTACAAAGCTCATTGAAACACTTATAAGCACTCATGTTGCATAAAACTTGGCTTAGAGTCCTAGCAACCACATTGTTAGACGTTTCATAAGTTCGTCAAATTTGTACAAAGCTCATTGAGACACTTATAAGCACTCATGTTGCATGAAACTTGGTTTAGAGTACTAGAAACCGCGTTGTTAGATGTTTCATAAGTTCGTCAAACTTGTATAAAGCTCATTGAGACACTTATAAGAACTCATGTTGAAAGAAACTTGGTTTAGAGTCCTAGAAACGCGTTGTTAGATGTTTCATTAGTTCGTCAAACTTGTACAAAGCTCATTGAGACACTTATAAGAACTCATGTTGAAAGAAACTTGGTTTAGAGTCCTAGAAACCGTGTTGTTAGATGTTTCATAAGTTCGTCAAACCAGTACAAAGCTCATTGAGACACTTATAAGCCCTCATGTTGCATGACACTTCGTTTAGAGTCTTAGAAACCGCGTTGTTAGATGTTTCATAAGTTCGAAAAACTTGTACAAAGCTCATTGAGACACTTATAAGAACTCATGTTGCCTGAAACTTGGTGTAGAGTTCTAGAAACCACGTTGTAAGATGTTTCATAAGTTCGTCAAACTTGTATAAAGCTCATTGAAACACTTATAAGCACTCATGTTGCATAAAACTTGGTTTAGAGTCCTAGCAACCACATTGTTAGACGTTTAATAAGTTCGTCAAACTTGTACAAAGCTGATTGAGAAACTTATAAGCACTCATGTTGCATGAAACTTGGTTTAGAGTCCTAGAAACGCGTTGTTAGATGTTTCATTATTTCGTCAAACTTGTACAAAGCTCATTGGGACACTTATAAGAACTCATGTTGAAAGAAACTTGGTTTAGAGTCCTAGAAACCGCATTGTTAGATGTTTCATAAGTTCGTCAAACTAGTACAAAGCTCATTGAGACACTTGTAAGTACTCATGTTGCATGACACTTAGTGTAGACTCCTAGAAACGACATTGTTAGATGTTTCATAAGTTCGTCACACTTGTACAAAGCTCATTGAGACACTTATAAGCACTCATGTTGCATGAAACTTTTTTTAGAGTCCTAGAAACCGCGTTGTAAGATGTTTCATAAATTTGTCAAACTAGTACAAAGCTCATTGAGACACTTATAAGTACTCATGTTGCATGACACTTCGTTTAGAGTCTTAGAAACCGCGTTGTTAGATGTTTCATAAGTTCGTCAAACTTGTACAAAGCTCATTGAGACACTTATAAGCACTCATGTTGCATAAAACTTGGTTTAGAGTCCTAAAAACGCGTTGTTAGATGTTTCATAAGTTCGTCAAACTTGTATAAAGCTCATTTAAACACTTATAAGCACTCATGTTGCATAAAACTTGGTTTAGAGTCCTAGCAACCACATTGTTAGACGTTTCATAAGTTCGTCAAACTTGTACAAAGCTGATTGAGAAACTTATAAGCACTCATGTTGCATTAAACTTGGTTTAGAGTCCTAGAAACGCGTTGTTAGATGTTTCATTAGTTCGTCAAACTTGTACAAAGCTCATTGAGACACTTATAAGAACTCATGTTGAAAGAAACTTGGTTTAGATTCCTAGAAACCGTGTTGTTAGATGTTTCATAAGTTCGTCAAACTAGTACAAAGCTCATTGAGACACTTATAAGCACTCATGTTGCATGAAACTTGGTTTAGAGTCCTAGAAACCACGTTGTTAGATGTTTCATAAGTTCGTCAAACTTGTACAAAGCTCATTGAGACACTTATAAGCACTCATGTTCCATGAAACTTAGTTTAGAGTCCTAGAAACCGCGTTGTTAGATGTTTCATAAGTTCGTCGAACTAGTACAAAGCTCATTGAGACACTTATAAGCACTCATGTTGCATGACACTTGGTTTAGAGCCCTTGAAACGAGTTGTTAGATGTTTCATAAGTTCATCAAACTTGTACAAAGCTCATTGAAACACTTATAATTACTCATGTTGCATAAAACTTGGCTAAGAGTCCTAGCAACCACATTGTTAGACGTTTCATAAGTTCGTCAAATTTGTACAAAGCTCATTGAGACACTTATAAGCACTCATGTTGCATGAAACTTGGTTTAGAGTACTAGAAACCGCGTTGTTAGATGTTTCATAAGTTCGTCAAACTTGTATAAAGCTCATTGAGACACTTATAAAAACTCATGTTGAAAGAAACTTGGTTTAGAGTCCTAGAAACGCGTTGTTAGATGTTTCATTAGTTCGTCAAACTTGTACAAAGCTCATTGAGACACTTATAAGAACTCATGTTGAAAGAAACTTGGTTTAGAGTCCTAGAAACCGTGTTGTTAGATGTTTCATAAGTTCGTCAAACTAGTACAAAGCTCATTGAGACACTTATAAGCCCTCATGTTGCATGACACTTCGTTTAGAGTCTTAGAAACCGCGTTGTTAGATGTTTCATAAGTTCGAAAAACTTGTACAAAGCTCATTGAGACACTTATAAGAACTCATGTTGCCTGAAACTTGGTTTAGAGTTCTAGAAACCACGTTGTAAGATGTTTCATAAGTTCGTCAAACTAGTACAAAGCTCATTGAGACACTTATAAGCACTCATGTTGCATGACACTTCGTTTAGAGTCTTAGAAACCGCGTTGTTAGATGTTTCATAAGTTCGTCAAACTTGTACAAAGCTCATTGAGACACTTATAAGCACTCATGTTGCATAAAACGTGGTTTAGAGTCCTATAAACGCGTTGTTAGATGTTTCATAAGTTCATCAAACTTGTACAAAGCTCATTGAAACACTTATAAGCACTCATGTTCCATAAAACTTGGTTTAGAGTCCTAGCAACCACATTGTTAGACGTTTCATAAGTTCGTCAAATTTGTACAAAGCTCATTGAGACACTTATAAGCACTCATGTTGCATGAAACTTGGTTTAGAGTACTAGAAACCGCGTTGTAAGATGTTTCATAAGTTCGTCAAACTAGTACAAAGCTCATTGAGACACTTATAAGCACTCATGTTGCATGAAACTTGGTTTAGAGTCCTAGAAACCGCGTTGTTAGATGTTTCATAAGTTCGTCAAACTTGTACAAAGCTCATTGAGACACTTATAAGAACTCATGTTCCATGAAACTTAGTTTAGAGTCCTAGAAAACGCGTTGTTAGATGTTTCATAAGTTCGTTGAACTTGTACAAAGCTCATTGAGACACTTATAAGCACCCATGTTGCATGAAACTTGGTTTAGAGTCCTAGAGACCGCGTTGTTAGATGTTTCATAAGTTCGTCGAACTAGTACAAAGCTCATTGAGACACTTATAAGCACTCATGTTGCATGAAACATGGTTTAGAGCCCTTGAAACGAGTTGTTAGATGTTTCTTAAGTTCGTCAAACTTGTACAAAGCTCATTGAGACACTTATAAGCACTCATATTGCATGAAACTTGGTTTATAGTCCTAGAAATGAGTTGTTAGATGTTTCATAAGTTTGTCAAACTAGTACAAAGCTCATTGAGACACTTATAAGCACTCATGTTGCATGCCACTTCGTTTAGAGTCTAAGAAACCGCTATGTTAGATGTTTCATAAGTTCGTCATACTTGTACAAAGCTCATTGATTCACTTATAAGCACTAATGTTGCATAAAACTTGGTTTAGAGTCCTAGAAACGCGTTGTTAGTGTTAAGACTAATACCATTCATCAAGGTATTTAGTCCGGTTCAAAGGTTACAAGACTTGGAGTGCACGGTTAGCTCGTAAAGGCAAACAAAATACGTATAAGGATGTTACAAGAGGTAACCATGAAGAAGCAAAGGTAGACGAGTGGAAATGTTGGCTCGTCTAAGCATTTCCACGAAGTGTCAAGAATGACCGTACCGCGGTACATAGGGCGCTCGGTAAGTATTTCCGGAGCCCGATGTTTTACTTACCGCAGTACGGAGATTGCTCCGTAAAAACGCGCTTCCCCGCGGACGGCGCGACTTTCTCCGGTCAAAGTTACTTTTGCGCTTATCTTATCTTTAAACGGCTATATTGTGTTGCCTTTATATAGCTTTGTCTTGTAACTTTGTAAAAACAAGTTTTATGAATCTTTTACCATGAAAGTCGATTAAAACCTCTATTCTCTCTATTCTCTATTTCTATTCTCAAGAACACATAAGAACACCGAATACAAATCTACAAAATTCTCTCTTTCTATTCGGCTAAATCTCTCTTATTCTAACATGGTATCAGAGCAATATTGCTCTTGAACCAACTCTTAGCTTCTTAATCTTTCATCCTAAAATCTTCTCTTTTGGTCTTGTTCTTCGCGGTTTTCATCAAAAAAAATTTCGACTTTTCTTCTTTTCCGTGGAGATTTCTCAAAAAGTCCAAAACTTTCTCGTTTCTTAGCTTTGGATCTTATAGATCTGAAGTTTCTCCATCTTAAACTTGAATCCAAACCCAAAGATTCAAGCTTTTCTCTCTCTGTTAAGTCTAAATCCCATAAAGTTGCTATCTTTATCTCGGATTTTCCTTAAAGCTTCAAGCTTTCTTGTGTTGGAGGTTAGATCTATCAAAGATCCGAGCTTTTCTACACTAATACTCTCTGTTTTCTCTTGTTTCAAGCAGAAAAACACCATCTTTACCATGGAAGATAAGGAACACTCTAAGAAGATTCTTTGTCCGGTAACGTTGAAAGGTATTAATTACCTTCTATGGGCAAGGACCGTGAAGATCGCCTTATGTGGTCGTGGTCTTTGGAACCATATTCTCAAATCTCAAGAGGCGATCTCGGACTCTACTCTCACGGAAGGCGATTCCCTTACTACCGAGGGTAAGTGGTTTCAAGAAGATCATAAGATCTTAGGGATCATTCAAGGATCTCTTGATCCGGCTATCCTTGAGGCTTACTCCTACTGTGAAAGCGCCAAAGACTTATGGGACACGCTTCAAACGGTATATGGCAACATATCCAATCTTAGCCGGGTCTATGAGGTGAAGAAGGCGATAAATGATCTTAATCAAGAAGACATGTAATTCACCAAGCATTTTGGAAGGTTTAGGAGCTTGTGGGCAGAGCTGGAAATGTTGCGGCCAAGTACCATTGATCCAAAAGTTCTCAATGAAAGGAGAGAGTAAGACAAGGTCTTTGGCTTGTTGCTCACGGTGAATGGTAGCTACAAGGATGTGATCAAGCATCTTTTGAGATCTGACAAGCTTCCCAATCTTGAAGAAGTGTGTGCTCAGCTGCAAAGAGAGCAAGGATCCATAGAACTCTTTGGCAACAAGAAGGAACTGGGCACCGCCAATAAGGTTGCCTACAAGCCAACCACCAAGTCATATGAAGACAGGAGGAGTCTGTTGTGTGATCACTGCAAGAAGAAGGGGCATTCCAAGGAGAAATGCTGGATCCTGAATCCACACCTCAAGCCGGCCAAGTTCAAAGATGCAAAGGCCAACTTCTCCAACGATGATGCAACCGGTCCAAGCAGCTCCAACACAATGAGTCTCAAGGATAAGGAGGATGAATCCACAGCTATGGTGCCTTACACGGATGAGTATGTGAGGAAGTCTGATCTAGATGCACTCATTAAAGCCCTTAAGGGCTCTGGTATTGACTCCTTTTACTCCCTTAGTTCTCATAACATTGAAAAACCTATTAGGCCTATTATTATTGATTGAGGAGCATCTCATCACATGATTAGCAACAAGAACCTGATTAGTAATATTAAGCATGCTCTAGGAAATGTTATCATTGCTAATGGTAGTAGGATTCCTGTAAAAGGTCTAGGTAGTCTTAGAGTGTTTAATAGAGAATTCCAAGCTTTATATATGCCTAGCTTTACCTCCAATTTGATTTCTGTTAAACGGATTGCTTGTGATTTAAATTGCAATGTGATTTTCAGTCCTAATGAAGTTATCTTTCAGGATATTGAAAGTAAGGAAGTAATTGGAAAGGGAACTACCAAGGGCGACGCATTTTGGGCAAGCACCACAAATCTGTGTTTTCAAACTCTAAAACTCTTTATGAAAACTGTTTTGATCTTGTGCATTCAGACGTTTGGTCCTCACCTTGCAAATCTAGAGAAAACCAAGCATATTTTGTGACTTTCATTGATGAAAAATCCAAATATACTTGGCTTACATTGTTACCATCTAACGATAGGGTGCTAGATGCTTTTAAAAATTTTGAAACATACATTACTAACCAATAAAATGCCAAGATAAAATGTTTCAGATCAGACAATGGTGGGGAATACACAAGCAATGCATTCAAAGAACACATGACCAACAAGGGTATACTTCACCAAACAAGCTGCCCATATACTCCTCAACAAAATGGTGTAGCCGAGAGGAAGAATAGGCACTTGATGGAAGTAACAACATCCATGATGTTCCTCATGAATGTGCCTAAGAGATTTTGGGCTGATGCTGTCTCAACAGTATGCTATCTCATAAACAGAACACCAACACAGATTCTTGAAAACCAATCTCCTTATCAGGTATTGAATAAGTCTAAACCATTTATCAATCATCTAAGAGTGTTTGGTTTTGTGTGCTTTGTATTTGTGCCAGGAGAGCAAAGGAACAAGCTAGATGCAAAGAGCACAAAAGCTATGTTCATTGGCTACTCAAGCACACAGAAAGGGTATAAGTGTTATGTCCCTGAAGCTAGACGTGTCCTTGTCTCAAGGGATGTTGAGTTTATGGAAGGAAAAAGCTACTATGAAGACAGTACATGGGAAAGTGTCAAAGACCTACCTGAAGCTGCCACAGATAGAGCTACTAGCCTCAGAAACTTGATGAAGAACTTGGGAATGAATGTCAATGAAGAAACCAGGACAGAGATGCCTCCTCATCAAGACTCCCACCTTGATCATGAAGGGGGGAACAATGATGATGCACCTGAACCTCATGAAGATCAAAGGGGTAATGAGGATCAAAGGGAAGAACCTGAAACTCATGAAGAGCATCCATGAGAACCAGAAGATACTCAAGAGACAGTTCATCAAGAGGTTCATGATAAAGCTGCTCCTATTGTGCTAAGAAGAAGTACCAGGATTAAGCAGCCAAGTTCAAATTGGAAGAACACCAGAGTGTACTTCAACAGCAATGCTATAGCTCATCCTATTCAAGTTGTATGTTCCATGGCCAGTTTTCCCAAAGACCATCAAGTTTTCATTGCCAAAATAGACCAAAATTGGATTCCAAGAACCTATGAAGAAGCTATTGAGCATGAAGTATGGATCAATGCGGTAAAAGCTGAGAACCAAGCAATGGAGCGTAACCACACATGGGATGAAGCTGATCTTCCTAAAGGAAAGAAGGCAATAAGCTCAAGATATGTGTTCACCGTCAAATACCTGAGCAATGGTAACATTGAGAGGCACAAGGCAAGACTTGTGGCAAGGGGGTTTACACAGACTTATGGTGAAGACTACCTGGATACATTTGCTCATGTTGCTAAGTTACATACGGTGAGAGTAATACTCTCTCTAGCCGTGAACCTTGATTGGGATCTTTGGCAAATGGATGTGAAGAATGCCTTCCTTCAAGGGGAACTTGAAGAAGAAGTCTACATGACTCCACCACCAGGCCTAGAAGACTCTGTAACACCAGGAAAGGTATTAAGACTAAGAAAGGCAATTTATGGGCTGAAACAATCTCCAAGGGCTTGGTATCACAAGCTAAGTTCAACCCTCACATCAAGAGGTTTCAAGATGAGCCAAGCTGAACATACCCTCTTCACATTACAAAGCAAAGAAGGTATAGTAGTTATCCTCATCTACGTGGATGACATAGTCATCTCTGGGAATAACAAGGTAGGCATTTCTGAAACCAAAGAATACTTAAAATTTGTTTTTGACATTAAGGACTTGGGGATAATGAGATACTTTCTTGGTATTGAGATTAGTCGATCCAAAGAGGGACTATTTCTCTCCCAAAGAAAGTATATTATGGATCTTCTCAATGAAACAGGTCATAAGGATTGCAAGGCTGCAAGAACACCATTGGAGGATGGCTACAAAGTCATAAGAGAGGGGGAGCTTGAAGACCAACCTTTCAAAGACCAAAAACTCTATAGACGGCTGGTTGGTAAGCTCATTTATCTAACTATAACCAGACCTGACTTGTGTTTTGCTGTGAATCAGGTGAGTTGATGTGATCATAGAGCCGAAGCCGGGAACGGACATCGGCATCGACCACGACGGCTTCGACATCGGCATCGATCGCGTCGACACCGAACACAACGGCATCGACCACATCGACATCGGCATCGACCACATCGACATCGGCATCGACCACATCGACATCGGCATCGACCACCTCGACATCGACCATACCGGCGCCCGACCATCGCGGACCGAGGAATCAAAAGGAGCAATTACGCGATCCAAAGCTAGGGAGTTAGCCAAAAACATTCAAACCACGATGATGGAGGAGGATGAAGCAGCCAAGAGCTACTTCAACGTTTTCAGCACGACAATCCGATCAAGACCAAGCTATGAAAGCTAAGCGGACTAGGTGTCTCGCTTGGCACTCTTTTTCCCACCGGGTTTTAACGAGGCCAAGAAGAACACCACGTCGTCCCTTAGTGATCATAGTTTGAAGAGCGTAAGAGACGAGGCGCTTAACACTACTCGTCGTTTTATCCGTTTGCAATTTCCTTTTTATCTTTGTACGCGATTTCCTTTTTGCGGATTTCCTTTTTGCAATTTCCTTTTTGTCTTTGCGCAACCCTAACGAGGAGAAGCAACTTGTGTTTTCCCTATAAAAGGGGTTGCGCCGCACAATGTGTTAGGCGATCAAAACTTTTACAAAAACCTTCTTTGTTGCGACTCCTCCTTGCTCGGCGAACGGGCACGAATCTCTTCCAAGCTTCACGCTTACAAGAGCTTCTTCTATCCATCAAGCGAGATATCATCCCTTGCTTGAGTCGTTCATACTCCATCCTCACGTTCCTCCCCACCCATCCGCTGCTCCGTTTTTGACTCGTAATCCGCATCCACCTCCACCCACACTACTCATCCCCCGTCGTTCTTGCTTAGCCTTATCCGGAGGAGAGATCCGCCTGGTGGGATCGTATCATCTGGTATCAAGAGCCGCCTCTGTACCAAAAGGCTGAGTCGTTCTTTCCCTTTTGTCTTTTCAAAGTATCACAATCTCGAACCTGTTTGTTTGAACCCGTCGTTGTTTGGCATAGGATTGTTGCTAGTATAAACAAGTTATGTGTTGATCTTTGTGTTCTTGATGTTTGTCAACTTGCGGCGGTAGTAATAGGTTTAGATCTTTGAAAACCTAATCGCATCTTTCAAAACGTGTTATTGCGATTTCCTTTTTGCTAAAACGCTCGTTTTACTTAAAACATAACGATTTCCTTTTTTTTTCAAGCCGTGTCCTTGTTTTCCTTTCTTGTTTATCACGCGTGTATCCTTGTGTGTGTGCGGCGTAGAGTTCTATTTGTTGGCTATTTTGTGAACTACTTACTGCTAGTTACTTGTCTGTGTAACAGGTACCATGGCCCTATCACCGAGGCGCTCGATGACCTCAAGAAACTTATAGCGGCCAAGTAACCGAGGCCATGACCCAACTACTTCCCCAACAAATTTCTCAACAGCTCACCTTGGAACGTGAGAAACAAGCTAGGGAGGCCATCGGGGCAACCTCGGATTCGAGGGTGGGTCAACGCCAACTCCCTCCGATGCCATGCGGATTTGCAAAGGCAAAGGCGTTGCCGGTACATCTAGACTCCGGGCAATCCGCAACCTCCGTCCAACCAACGCAGCCAAAGAGCGAGAGGGTACCACGGCAACGGGAACACGCCGAGCTGAGCGAACCAGAGGACGAGCTCCCGGGCAGGACACACACCGCCTCACGCCGACCTACCCAAACCATAGCCGGGCAACGCGTCTACATCGGCTCTAGCGATGAGTATTATGGCGTCAACGTCTCGGACCGTAGTAGGCGAAGCCGGAGGCGTGAGAGACGAGACAAAGACGACCCAAGAGACTCGGAGAACCAACAACTGAAGCATATCAAGGCCAAGTTCCCCGCCTTCCTCGGCAAGAATGACCCGGAGGCCTACCTTGATCGGGAACGGAAGATGGAGTCCAGCTTCTTGTGCCACGATACCTACGCCTCCAACAAGGTAAAGATAGCGGTCTCCGAATTCGGTGAGTATGCACTCCTGTGGTGGGATCAGCTCTGCTACCCGGAACCGCCATAATGAGCTACCCATCACCACATGGCACCAACTTACTACCCACATGAGAAAAAGGTTTGTGCCGAGTCATTACCACAGGGAAGTACTAAACAAGCTGAGAAAACTCACCCAAGGGTCCACCACGGTCCGAGACTACTTTCAAGAGATGGAAACTCTCCTTATCCGAGCCGGTCTAGAGGAAGATGAGGAAGTGACCATGGCACGGTTCATCGGTGGACTCAGCCGAGACATTCGGGACAAAGTGGAGCTCCGGACCTATGTTGACCTTGAGGAACTTGTGCACAAGGCCGAACTAGTGGAGACCCGGAACAAGAGAAGATACGCTAAACCTAGCTTCCCCTCCACGCCAAGCAAACCCAAGGACTTTACACCTTCTCGGCCACCTTTCTCTAAGGACATCAAGCCTACCACCACGGTTAAGGAAGAGGTCAAGTATGATCCTAAGAGCAGAAGCAACGCCTCCTCCAGCAACGTTAGGTGTTTTAGGTGCCAAGGTATGGGCCACTACTCAAGGGATTGTCCCAATAAGAAGGTATTCATGATTCTGGACAATGGAGAAGTAGTGCCCCAAGAGTCCGATTCGACCCCGAAGAAGAGGAAGAGGAAGTAGCCGCCATTGGGGAGATGCTGGTTGCACGGAGAACCTTGAGCGTACGGAACCAACCGGAGGAACTAGTACAAAGAGACCACCTATTTCACACCCGGTGCATTGTGAAGGGCAAGGTGTGTAGTCTCATCATAGACGGTGGAAGTTGTACTAATGCGGCTAGCGAAACCATGGTTCAGAAATTGAGCATAGAAACCTTGTCCCATCCGCGCCCATACAAGCTGCAATGGTTGAATGAAAGTGGTGCCTTAACGGTAACTCGCCAAGTCCGATTATCCTTTTCCATTGGCAAGTATGAGGATGAGGTTCTTTGCGATGTGATACCCATGTGCTCCAGCCACATACTGTTGGGTAGACCGTGGCAATCCGACCGTAGAGTATTCCATGACGGTTACACCAACAAGCACTCCTTTGAGTTCAAGGGCCGGAAAATCATCCTTGCTCCCCTCACGCCAAGTGAAGTGTATCAAGATCAGCTCTATCTCAAGCTCAAGGAGGAGAAAGAGCATGCACCCACGCCAACCGCCAACCTTTACATCAACCAAAGAGAAGTTTCTCGGATCCTCACTTTAAATACGTCTATCTTGTTGTTTATATATAAGGAGAGCCTTGTTAGCACTAACCCTCCACAGGATCTTCCTAGTGATTTTGCCCAGCTGTTGCAGGACTATAGTGACGTTTTTCCTCAGGAGATACCACCTGGCTTGCCACCGATCCGAGGCATTGAGCACCAAATTGACCTAGTCCCTGGCTCGGCGCTTCCAAACCGACCCGCCTATAGGACTAATCCGGTGGAGACCAAGGAACTACAGAAACAAGTTGAGGAACTAATGAGCAAAGGCCATATCCGAGAGAGCATGAGTCCGTGTGCGGTGCCCGTGCTGCTTGTGCCCAAGAAGGACGGATCATGGCGCATGTGTGTTGACTGCCGAGCCATCAACAACATCACGGTGAAGTATCGCCACCCTATTCCTAGATTAGATGATATGTTAGACGAATTGTGTGGTTCTAACGTGTTCTCTAAGATTGATCTTAAGAGTGGTTACCATCAGATTAGGATGAAGGAGGGTGACGAGTGGAAAACGGCATTCAAAACCAAACAAGGACTATATGAGTGGCTTGTTATGCCCTTCGGCCTTACTAATGCGCCTAGCACTTTTATGAGGCTAATGAACCATGTTTTGAGGTCTTTTATAGGTGTCTTCGTGGTGGTGTATTTCGATGATATCTTAATCTTCAGCCGGAGCCTAGACGAGCACATTGCCCACGTCCGAGCCGTACTTGACGTCCTAAGGAAGGAGAACCTTTTTGCTAACATTGATAAGTGTACTTTTTGCACTAAAGAAATTGTTTTCCTAGGTTTTGTTGTGAGTACGAAGGAGTTAGGGTCGATGAAGGGAAGGTCAAGGCAATCAAAGAATGGCCCACACCTACCACCGTAGGAGAAGTCCGGAGCTTCCATGGACTAGCCGGCTTCTATAGGCGCTTCGTCAAAGACTTTAGTACCATTGCGGCCCCTTTAACCGAAGTCATCAAGAAGGACGTTGGCTTCAAGTGGGGAGAAGCACAAGACCAGGCCTTTCGGTGCCTCAAAGAGAAGCTTATCAACTCTCCCTTACTTATGCTTCCTAACTTTTTAAAAACTTTTGAGATTGAGTGCGACGCTTCGGTGTAGGCATCGGTGCGGTTCTTATGCGGGATAACAAGCCCATTGCTTACTTTAGCGAGAAGTTAGGAGGAGCCACATTGAACTACCCCACCTATGATAAAGAGTTGTATGCGTTGGTGAGGGCTTTACGGACGTGGCAACATTACCTATGGCCCAAGGAGTTCGTTATCCACACGGACCATGAGTCTCTCAAACACTTAAAGGGACAACAAAAGTTGAACAAGAGGCATGGCCGCTGGATAGAATTCATTGAGACATTTCCCTACGTCATCAAGTACAAGAAAGGTAAGGACAATGTCGTTGCCGACGCATTGTCCGGAGGTATTCTATAATAGCCGAATTAAGATCCAAACTCATAGGTTTTGAATTGCTCAAAGATTTATATGGTTCGATGCTGATTTTGGAACATATTACTTGAGATGTGCTAAATTTGCCTTTGAGAGTTATTATAGACGGGACGGCTACTTGTTTTTCCACCATCGGTTGTGCATACCCAGCGGATCGGTGAGAGAGGCTGCTTGTCCGAGAAGCTCACGGAGGAGGACTGGCCGGACACTTCGGCGTTATGAAAACACTTGCCAGCCTCCAAGCCTATTTCTATTGGCCGAACATGAAGAAAGATGTAGAGAAAGTATGTTCGAGATGTGCGACATGTAAGCATGCCAAGAGTAAGGTGCAACCTCACGGTTTGTACACTCCCTTACCCATTCCCTCTCACCCTTGGACAGATATTTCGATGGATTTTGTTGTCGGCTTACCTCGAACCAGGAATGGTAGAGATTCTATCTTCGTAGTGGTTGACAGGTTTAGCAAGATGGCACACTTCATAGCTTGTCACAAGACCGATGATGCCGTCAAGGTAGCCAATCTATTCTTCGAGAGAAGTGGTGAGACTACATGGGATGCCTAGCGTTATTGTTTCGGATCGGGACACCAAGTTTTTAAGCCATTTTTGGCGAACCTTGTGGGCAAAGCTAGGGACCAAGTTGTCCTTCTCCACCACCTGCCACCCTCAAACCGATGGGCAAACCGAAGTGGTGAATCGTTCGTTATCAACGTTACTTAGAACCTTGGTGAAAAGCAACATCAAGTCTTGGGAGGAATGTCTACCCCACGTAGAGTTCGCTTATAACCACGCTAAGCATTCTACTACTTCCTTTTCTCCTTTTGAATTAGTTTACGGATTCAATCCGATGTCTCCTTTAGATTTAATTGCATTACCTTTGAGTGAGGTATCCGGCCTAGATGGCAAGAGGAAAGCCGAGCAGGTTAAGAAGCTACACGAGAAGGCTAGAGAGAACATAGAGAAGAAGACAAAGCAAGACGTCGAGCAAGCCAACAAGGGCCGAAGAAAGGTGGTTTTTGAAGAAGGCGATCTCGTTTGGGTACACTCGAGGAAGGAGCGGTTCCCAGCCGAGAGGAAGTCTAAGCTCATGCCAAGGATAGACGGTCCATTCCAAGTCGCTAAACGAATCAACGACAATGCCTATAAAATTGATCTTCGAGGTAAGTATTCCATTTCGGACTCGTTTAATGTTTCTGATTTGTCTCCGTATGTTGCAGATTCGGATTTGAGGACAAATCCTTTTCAAGAGGGAGGGGATGATGTGATCATAGAGCCGAAGCCGGGAACGGACATCGGCATCGACCACGACGGCTTCGACATCGGCATCGATCGCGTCGACACCGAACACAACGGCATCGACCACATCGACATCGGCATCGACCACATCGACATCGGCATCGACCACATCGACATCGGCATCGACCACCTCGACATCGACCATACCGGCGCCCGACCATCGCGGACCGAGGAATCAAAAGGAGCAATTACGCGATCCAAAGCTAGGGAGTTAGCCAAAAACATTCAAACCACGATGATGGAGGAGGATGAAGCGCCAAGAGCTACTTCAACGTTTTCGGCACGACAATCCGATCAAGACCAAGCTATGAAAGCTAAGCGGACTAGGTGTCTCGCTTGGCACTCTTTTTCCCACCGGGTTTTAACGAGGCCAAGAAGAACACCACGTCGTCCCTTAGTGATCATAGTTTGAAGAGCGTAAGAGACGAGGCGCTTAACACTACTCGTCGTTTTATCCGTTTGCAATTTCCTTTTTATCTTTGTACGCGATTTCCTTTTTGCGGATTTCCTTTTTGCAATTTCCTTTTTGTCTT
Source organism: Cochlearia excelsa (assembly GCA_963556525.1). NCBI lineage: Eukaryota > Viridiplantae > Streptophyta > Magnoliopsida > Brassicales > Brassicaceae > Cochlearia > Cochlearia excelsa. The sequence continues at coordinate 25,904,636 of OY748327.1, read as the reverse complement.
TGCGCAACCCTAACGAGGAGAAGCAACTTGTGTTTTCCCTATAAAAGGGGTTGCGCCGCACAATGTGTTAGGCAGTCAAAACTTTTACAAAAACCTTCTTTGTTGCGACTCCTCCTTGCTCGGCGAACGGGCACGAATCTCTTCCAAGCTTCACGCTTACAAGAGCTTCTTCTATCCATCAAGCGAGATATCATCCCTTGCTTGAGTCGTTCATACTCCATCCTCACGTTCCTCCCCACCCATCCGCTGCTCCGTTTTTGACTCGTAATCCGCATCCACCTCCACCCACACTACTCATCCCCCGTCGTTCTTGCTTAGCCTTATCCGGAGGAGAGATCCGCCTGGTGGGATCGTATCATGAGTCAACATATGCAAAACCCCAATATACATCATTGGAATATGGTGGAGAGGATACTCAAGTATCTGAGAGGAACATCAAGTCAACGCATTTGGATGGGTAGGAATCAAAACACAGAGGTGGTCGGCTATTGTAATGCTGATTATGCAGGGGATGTGGAGGATAGGAGATCCACCACAGGATATTGCACATTCATTGGAGGGAACTTGGTTACATGGAAGACCAAGAAGCAGAAGATTGTGTCTTGCTCAAGTGATGAGTCCGAATACAGAGCCATGAGAAAGCTCACACAAGAGCTTATGTGGCTGAAGAATCTGCTTGGAGATCTTGGGATAGACATCAAGAAACCAATCACCATGCATTGTGACAACAAGGCTGCTATCCACATTGCATCAAATTCTGTGTTTCATGAGAGGACCAAGCATATAGAGATGGATTGCCACAAGGTCCGAGAGAAAATGGTGAAGGGAACCATCCTTCCTTGCTACACAAGAAGTCAAGATCAACTAGCCGATGTGTTCACCAAGTCGGCAAGCCTGAAAGTGTGTGAGTACGTGCTTCCCAAGCTAGGACTCACCACCGTGATCAAAAGCTAGAAGACCCTAACTGTATGCTTCATACTCTTTTCCCTTCAAGGAGTTTTATCCCAAGTGGTTTTCTCTTTGAAGGTTTTAACGAGGTGAAGTATGCGGTTCCAAGCTTAGCCATTGCATTAGGCTAAGCTTGAGGGGGAGTGTTAAGACTAATACCATTCATAAAGGTATTTAGTCCGGTTCAAAGGTTACAAGACTTGGATTGCACGGTTAGGTCGTAAAGGAAAACACAAGACGTATAAGGATGTTACAAGAGGTAACCATGAAGAAGCAAAGGTAGACGAGTGGAAATGGAGGCTCGTCTAAGCATTTCCACGAAGTGTCAAAAATGACCGTACCGCGGTACATAGGGCGCTTGGTAAGTATTTCCGGAGCCCGATGTTTTACTTACCGCAGTACGGAGATTGCTCCGTAAAAACGCGCTTCCCCGCGGACGGCGCGGCTTTCTCCGGTCAAAGTTACTTTTGCGCTTATCTTATCTTTAAATGGCTATATTGTGTTGCCTTTATATAGCTTTGTCTTGTAACTTTGTAAAAACAAGTTTTATGAATCTTTTACCATGAAAGTCGATTAAAACCTCTATTCTCTCTATTCTCTATTTCTATTCTCAAGAACACATAAGAACACCGAATACAAATCTACAAAATTCTCTCTTTCTATTCGGCTAAATCTCTCTTATTCTAACAGTTAGATGTTTCATAAGTTCGTCAAATTTCTACAAAGCTCATTGAGACACTTATAAGCACTCATGTTGCATAAAACTTGGATTAGAGTCCTAGCAACCACATTGTTAGACGTTTCATAAGTTCGTCAAACTTGTACAAAGCTGATAGAGACACTTATAAGCACTCATGTTGCATGAAACTTGGTTTAGAGTCCTAGAAACGCGTTGTTAGATGTTTCATTAGTTTGTCAAACTTATACAAAGCTCATTATGACACTTATAAGCACTAATGTTGCATGAAACTTGGTTTAGAGTCCTAGAAACCGCGTTGTTAGATGTTTCACAAGTTCGTCAAACTAGTACAAAGCTCATTGAAACACTTATAAGCACTCATGTTGCATGAAACTTGGTTTAGAGTCCTAGAAACGAGTTGTTAGATGTTTCATAAGTTAGTCAAACTTGTACAAAGCTCATTGAGACACTTTTAAGCACTCATGTTGCATGAAACTTGGTTTAGAGTCCTAGAAACCGCGTTGTTAGATGTTTCATAAGTTCGTCGAACTAGTACAAAGCTCATTGAGACACTTATAAGAACTCATGTTGCATGAAACTTGGTTTAGAGTCCTAGAAACGAGTTGTTAGATGTTTCATAAGTTCGTCAAACTTGTACAAAGATCATTGAGACACTTTTAAGCACTCATGTTGCACGAAACTTGGTTTAGAGTCCTAGAAACCGCGTTGTAAGATGTTTCATAATTTCGTCAAACTAGTACAAAGCTCATTGAGACACTTATAAGCACTCATGTTGCATGACACTTCGTTTAGAGTCTTAGAAACCGCGTTGTTAGATGTTTCATAAGTTCGTCAAACTTGTACAAAAATCATTGAGACACTTATAAACACTCATGTTGCATGAAACTTGGTTTAGAGTCCTAGAAACGCGTTGTTAGATGTTTCATAAGTTCGTCAAACTTCTACAAAGGTCATTGAGACACTTATAAGCACTCATGTTGCATAAAACTTGGTTTAGAGTCTTAGAAACCACATTGTTAGACGTTTCATAAGTTCGTCAAACTTGTACAAAGCTGATAGAGACACTAATAAGCACTCATGTTGCATGAAACTTGGTTTAGAGTCCTAGAAACGAGTTGTTAGATGTTTCATTAGTTCGTCAAACTTGTACAAAGCTCATTGAGACACTTATAAGAACTCATGTTGAAAGAGTCCTAGAAACCGCATTGTAAGATGTTTTACAAGTTCATCAAACTAGTACAAAGCTCATTGAGACACTTATAAGCACTCATGTTGCATGACACTTCGTTTAGAGTCTTAGAAACCGCGTTGTTAGATGTTTCATAAGTTCGTCAAACTTGTACAAATCTCATTGAGAAATTTATAAGCAATCATGTTGCATAAAACTTGGTTTAGAGACTTAGAAACGCGTTGTTAGATGTTTCATAAGTTCGTCAAACTTGTACAAAGCTCATTGAGACACTTATAAGCACTCATGTTGCATAAAACTTGGTTTAGAGTCCTAGAAACGGCATTGTTAGATGTTTCATAAGTTCGTCGAACTTGTACAAAGTTCATTGAGACACTTATAAGCACTCATGTTACATGAAACTTGGTTTAGTGTCCTAGAAACGCCTTGTTAGATGTATCATTAATTCGTCAAACTTGTACAAAGCTCATTGAGACACTTATAAGAACTCATGTTGAAAGAAACTTGGTTTAGAGTCCTAGAAACCGCGTTGTTATATGTTTCATAAGTTCGTCAAACTAGTACAAAGCTCATTGAGACACTTATAAGCACTCATGTTGCATGAAACTTGGTTTAGAGTCCTAGAAACCGCGTTGTAAGATGTTTCATAAATTTGTCGAACTAGTACAAAGCTCATTGAGACACTTATTGTTGAGACTTATGTCTATAATATGGAGGGGACAAGGCTTTATGGAATAGAAGACCTGTGTACATTAGCCTAAATGGAATGGAATGGAAGACCTGTTTATATTTCGTTAAAACATGAGATGGTCTATTCTATTTAGTTTACTCCGAATGGAATGGAGGCTTTGGACCATTGGACAATAGAGAGGTCCCTTTTTGAAATAGAGCCGTTGGGCTCTCTCTCTCTCACTCTATATTTGTATCTCCTTCTCCATTGTTGTAACTTAAGCTCTAGTAGCTCTATTCTATGAAATCAGAAACTTTTCTCTTAATCTCTTCTCATATCTCTTAATTACTCTCTCTAATCTCCTATAATTTACATGGTATCAGAGCATTTATGCTCCTAATCTCTTCATTTCCGCAAAATCTCCTCTTGTTCTTGTTACTCTAGATCTCAAGAACACCAAATCTCTGTTTCTCTCAAAAATCTCTGCTTTTCTCATAAAGCTTTCACCATTCTTTTCATATAATCCTCATCTTTATCAATCTTTGAAGATCTACCATGGAAGACAACAAAGAAAGGTCCAAGTTCTTCGTTGCTCCGGTGACTCTCAAAGGTATAAATTACCTTCTCTGGACAAGGACCATCAAGACTGCCCTGTGTAGCCGCGGTCTCTGGAGTCACACCTTGAAGACTCAAACTCCTATAGAAGCGGAAAAGGCTAGTGAAGACTCGGTGGTAACCTCCGAAGAAGGAAAATGGTTTCAAGAGGATCAAAAGGTGCTTGGGATTATTCAAAGCTCCTTAGATCCATCTATTCTTGAGGCCTACTCCTATTGCGAAACGGCAAAGGAACTATGGGACACCTTACAAACGGTGTACGGAAACATCTCTAACTTGAGCCGAGTGTATGAAGTGAAGAAGGCTCTCACGGATCTATCCCAAGAAGATACCGAGTTCACTCAACACTTCGGAAAGTTCAGAGCCTTGTGGGCTGAATTAGAGATGCTTAGGCCTAGTACTTGTGGATGCTAAGATTCTCAATGAAAGGAAGGAACAAGATAAGGTGTTTGGTCTCCTTTTGACTCTCAATTCAAGTTACAAAGATCTTATCAAGCACCTCCTCAGATCCGAGACTTTACCATCCTTAGAGGCAGTGTGTTCTCAACTCCAAAGAGAACAAGGATCTCATGAGCTCTTTGGTGGAAAGAAGGAACTAGCCACAGCAAACAAGGCATACTTCAAGCCAAGTGAAGATAGGAAGGCTATGATATGCGAACATTGTAAGAAGAAGGGGCACTTGAAGGATAAGTGCTGGATTCTGCATCCACACCTCAAGCCGAACAAATTCAAGGAACCAAAGGTCAACTACTCCCAAGATGAGTCGGCAAATGTGGGAACTTCATCAAGCCAAGGAAAGGATGAAGAAGCCTTAGCTGCAGCCCCATTCAATGATGAGTATGTCAAGAAGTCCGACCTTGAGGCTCTAATTAAGGCCCTTAAAGGGTCCGGTATGGCTTTTCTTATCTCTCTTAATGCTAGAATTGATAGACCGGTAGTAAGTGATAGACCACTAGTGATTGACTCCGGTGCCTCTCACCATATGATTAGTAGTTCAAACCTTATAGAAAATATCAAACCAATGTTAGGGAATGTGGTGGTAGCTAATGGCGGTAAGGTTCCAATTAGAGGTTTAGGTAGGCTCAAATTGTTTGATAAAGAAGTAAATGCTCTCTATATGCCTACTTTTACATCTAACCTCTTATCCGTTAAACGTATATCAACCGATTTGAATTGTAATGTTATTTTCAGCCCTAACAATGTGATTTTTCAGGATATTGAATCTAAGAAAGTGATTGGTAAGGGAAGCACCAAAGGAGATCTCTATGTGCTAGAAGGAAATCCAAGCTCCCATCTATCTTTTGCGTTTAAGTCTGTTTTAGTTGAAGCTAATAATGTCATTTGGCATGCTAGGCTAGGACATCCAAACTCTAGAGCTTTAAAATTGTTATTGCCAAGTGTTTCTTTTGATAATAGTCTTTGCGAATCTTGTATTCTTGGTAAACATTGTAGAATCGTGTTCCCAAAGTCTAATAATGTTTATGAGTCTTGTTTTGATTTGATCCACTCGGATGTATGGACATCACCATGCATCTCAAGAGAAAATCATAAATACTTTGTTACATTCATAGATGAGAAGTCAAAATACACTTGGATTACCTTATTACCTTCAAAAGATAGAGTCCTAGATGCATTTAAAAACTTTCAAACTTATGTTACTAATCATTATGATGCCAAGATCAAGTTTTTCAGGTCGGATAATGGTGGAGAATACATAAGCCATAGTTTTAAGGAACATCTAGCTAAACATGGGATTATCCACCAAACAAGTTGTCCGTATACGCCACAACAAAACGGAGTGGCGGAGAGGAAGAACAGACACTTGATGGAGGCGGCTAGATCAATCATGTTCTACATGAATGTGCCTAAGAGATTCTGGTCGGATGCGGTGATGACGGCATGCTACTTGATCAACCGGACACCGACACAAATCCTCCAAAACTCCTCTCCTTTTCAAGTTTTAAACAAAACTAAACCATATCTTACTCACTTGCGTGTGTTTGGTTGTCTTTGCTTTGTCTTACTACCAGGGGAACAAAGGAACAAGCTTGAACCCAAGAGTGTCAAGGCTATGTTCATCGGCTACTCCAATACTCAAAAGGGATACAAGTGTTATGTTCCCGAAACTAGAAGAGTTCTAATATCAAGGGATGTTAAGTTTTTAGAAGGAAGAGGCTACTATGAAGAAAAGAATTGGGAGAGTATCAAAGATTTACCCAACTCAACTTCGGATAGAGCCATGGCCCTTAGAAAACTTATGGAGGACCTTGGTATGAAACTTGGTGAAGAACCAAGGAAAGAAGATCACACAGAACCCCATCTTGATCATGAGGGGGAGAGAAATGATGATCCAAGTCCAAACTCACCGGATGGTCAAGAGCACCAACCAGATGGTCAAGAACACCAACCGGATGGTCGAGACCACCAACAAGAAAGTGGTCAAGGAATTGATCATCAAGACCATGCTCAAGAACACCAACCGGATGGTCGAGACCACCAACAAGAAAGTGGTCGAGGAATTGATCATCAAGACCATGCTCAAGATGAGCCGGTTGTGCTAAGAAGAAGTACAAGGCTGAGAAAAGATCCATCCAATTGGAAGAATACAAGAGTCTACTACAACAACCAAGCCGTGGCTCATCCAATTCAAGCCGTTTGCAACATGACTACCTTCCCTCTTGATCATCAAGTTTTCTTGGTTAAAATTGATTCTCATTGGATACCAAAGACCTATGAGGAGGCAATGGAACATGAGGTCTGGGTAGAAGCGGTTAAACAAGAGGACAAGGCTATGGAACTCAATGATACTTGGTATGAGACGGATCTTCCTCAAGGAAAAAGGACCGTGAGCTCAAGATACGTCTTTACAATCAAGTACAAAAGCAACGGAGACATAGAGAGGTACAAGGCAAGATTAGTAGCTAGGGGCTTCACACAAACCTATGGAGAAGATTACCTTGACACTTTTGCTCCGGTTGCAAAACTACACACGGTTAGAGTCCTCTTCTCTTTGGCAACTAACTTAGAATGGGACCTATGGCAAATGGATGTCAAGAATGCATTTCTACAAGGTGAGCTAGAAGATGAGGTCTACATGACACCACCACCGGGAATCAAAATCACTTCGGGAAAGGTTCTTAGACTAAAGAAAGCCATCTATGGGCTAAAGCGTCTCCAAGGGCGTGGTATCACAAACTAAGCAAGACCCTCCTAGAGAAAGGCTTCAAGAAGTCAGAATCTGATCATACTCTATTCACAAGTCAAAACCAAAGAGGTATAGTAGTCATTCTCGTGTATGTTGATGATATCATCATCACCGGGAATGACAAGGTAGGTATTCAAGATACTAAAACCTATCTTAAAACTATATTTGATATCAAAGACCTTGGTGAATTGAAATATTTTCTAGGCATTGAAGTGTGTAGGTCTAAAGAAGGCCTATTCTTATCTCAACGAAAATATACTCTAGATTTGCTAACGGAAACAGGAAAACTAGGAGCTAAACCGGCAAAGACCCCTTTGGAAAATGACTACAAAGTTATACGCAAAGGGGAGATTGAGGATAAGCCCTTTAAAGACGTCAAGCAATACCGCCGGCTAGTAGGTAAGCTTATATACTTAACCATTACACGTCCTGATATTTGCTTTGCCGTGAATCAGGTTTCTCAACACATGCAAAGTCCCAAAGTGCATCATTGGAACATGGTGGATAGAATCCTCAAGTATCTCAAAGGAGCACCAGGACAAGGCATATGGATGGGCTGCAACAAGAGCACGGAGCTTGTGGGATATTGTGATGCCGACTACGCTGGTGACCAAGGGGATAGAAGATCAACAACAGGCTATTGCACCTTCCTAGGGGGTAACCTTGTGACATGGAAGAGCAAGAAGCAGAAAGTTGTCTCACTATCTAGCACGGAGTCAGAATACCGAGCTATGAGAAAGCTGACCCAAGAGATCATATGGCTGAGAGCTCTTCTCAAAGATTTGGGAATAGAATCAAATGATCCGGTCACCATGCATGCCGACAATCAATCCGCAATCAACCTTGCCTCAAATTCTGTTTTCCATGAAAGAACCAAGCATGTAGAAGTGGACTGCCATAAAGTTAGAGAACAAATGGTGAAAGGAGTGATACTACCATGTTTCACCGAAAGCTCTAACCAATTGGCAGACATCTTCACCAAAGCAGCTAGTACTAAGGTTTGTGAGTTCATCCATCCTAAACTTGGACTCACAAATGCCATTCGGTGCTAAAATCCCCTAACCAAGTGTTTAGTACTCTTTTCCCTCAAAGTGGTTTTATCCCAAAGAGGTTTTCCCTTTGAGGTTTTTAACGAGGCTAGACATAAGGTTCCAAGCTTAGCCATTGCATCCGGCTAAGCTTGAGGGGGAGTGTTGAGACTTATGTCTATAATATGGAGGGGACAAGGCTTTATGGAATAGAAGACCTGTGTACATTAGCCTAAATGGAATGGAATGGAAGACCTGTTTATATTTCGTTAAAACATGAGATGGTCTATTCTATTTAGTTTACTCCGAATGGAATGGAGGCTTTGGACCATTGGACAATAGAGAGGTCCCTTTTTGAAATAGAGCCGTTGGGCTCTCTCTCTCTCACTCTATATTTGTATCTCCTTCTCCATTGTTGTAACTTAAGCTCTAGTAGCTCTATTCTATGAAATCAGAAACTTTTCTCTTAATCTCTTCTCATATCTCTTAATTACTCTCTCTAATCTCCTATAATTTACACTTATAAGCACTCATGTTGCATCAAACTTAGTTTAGAGTCCTAGAAACGAGTTGTTAGATGTTTTAGTTTAGAGTCCTAGAAACTTGGTTTAGAGTTAGAAACCGCGTTAGATGTTTCATAAGTTCGTCAAACTTGTACAAAGCTCATTGAGACACTTTTAAGCACTCATGTTGCACGAAACTTGGTTTAGAGTCCTAGAAACGTTGTAAGATGTTTCGCGTTGTACAAAGATGTTTCATAAGTTCGTCAAACTTGTACAAACTTGTACAAAACTCATTGAGACACTTATAAGCACTCATGTTGCATGAAACTTGGTTTAGAGTCCTAGAAACGCGTTGTTAGATGTTTCATAAGTTCGTCAAACTTCTACAAAGGTCATTGAGACACTTATAAGCACTCATGTTGCATAAAAATTGGTTTAGAGTCTTAGAAACCACATTGTTAGACGTTTCTTAAGTTCGTCAAACTTGTACAAAGCTGATAGAGACACTAATAAGCACTCATGTTGCATGAAACTTGGTTTAGAGTCCTAGAAACGAGTTGTTAGATGTTTCATTAGTTCGTCGAACTTGTACAAAGCTCATTGAGACACTTATAAGAACTCATGTTGAAAGAGTCCTAGAAACCGCATTGTAAGATGTTTTACAAGTTCATCAAACTAGTACAAAGCTCATTGAGACACTTATAAGCACTCATGTTGCATGACACTTCGTTTAGAGTCTTAGAAACCGCGTTGTTAGATGTTTCATAAGTTCGTCAAACTTGTACAAATCTCATTGAGAAATTTATAAGCATTCATGTTGCATAAAACTTGGTTTAGAGACTTAGAAACGCGTTGTTAGATGTTTCATAAGTTCGTCAAACTTGTACAAAGCTCATTGAGACACTTATAAACACTTATGTTGCATAAAACTTGGTTTAGAGTCCTAGAAACGGCATTGTTAGATGTTTCATAAGTTCGTCGAACTTGTACAAAGTTCATTGAGACACTTATAAGCACTCATGTTACATGAAACTTGGTTTAGTGTCCTAGAAACGCCTTGTTAGATGTATCATTAATTCGTCAAACTTGTACAAAGCTCATTGAGACACTTATAAGAACTCATGTTGAAAGAAACTTGGTTTAGAGTCCTAGAAACCGCGTTGTTATATGTTTCATAAGTTCGTCAAACTAGTACAAAGCTCATTGAGACACTTATAAGCACTCATGTTGCATGAAACTAAGTTTAGAGTCCTAGAAACCGCGTTGTTAGATGTTTCATAAGTTCTTCACACTTGTACAAAGCTCATTGAAACACTTATAAACACTCATGTTGCATGAAACTTGGTTTAGAGTCCTAGAAACCGCGTTGTAAGATGTTTCTTTAGAGTCTTAGAAACCGCGTTGTTAGATGTTTCATAAGTTCGACAAACTTGTACAAAGCTCATTGAGACACTTATAAGCAATCATGTTGCATAAAACTTGGTTTAGAGTCCTAAAAACGCGTTGTTAGATGTTTCATAAATTCGTCAAACTTGTATAAAGCTCATTGAAACACTTATAAGCACTCATGTTGCATAAAACTTGGTTTAGAGTCCTAGCAACCACATTGTTAGACGTTTCATAAGTTCGTCAAACTTGTACAAAGCTGATTGAGAAACTTATAAGCACTCATGTTGCATGAAACATGGTTTAGATTCCTAGAAACGCGTTGTTAGATGTTTCATTAGTTCGTCAAACTTGTACAAAGCTCAGTGAGACACTTATAAGAACTCATGTTGGAAGAAACTTGGTTTAGAGTCCTAGAAACCGCGTTGTTAGATGTTTCATAAGTTCGTCAAACTAGTACAAAGCTCATTGAGACACTTGTAAGCACTCATGTTGCATGAAACATAGTTTAGACTCCTAGAAACGGCATTGTTAGATGTTTCATAAGTTCGTCACACTTGTACAAAGCTCATTGAGACACTTATAAGCACTCATGTTGCATGAAACTTGGTTTAGAGTCCTAGAAACCGCGTTGTAAGATGTTTCATAAATTTGTCGAACTAGTACAAAGCTCATTGAGACACTTATAAGCACTCATGTTGCATCAAACTTAGTTTAGAGTTCTAGAAACGAGTTGTTAGATGTTTCATAAGTTCGTCAAACTTGTACAAAGCTCATTGAGACACTTTTAAGCACTCATGTTGCACGAAACTTGGTTTAGAGTCCTAGAAACCGCGTTGTAAGATGTTTCATAAGTTCGTCAAACTAGTACAAAGCTCATTGAGACACTTATAAGCACTCATGTTGCATGACACTTCGTTTAGAGTCTTAGAAACCGCGTTGTTAGATGTTTCATAAGTTCGTCAAACTTGTACAAAACTCATTGAGACACTTATAAGCACTCATGTTGCATGAAACTTGGTTTAGAGTCCTAGAAACTCGTTGTTAGATGTTTCATAAGTTCGTCAAACTTCTACAAAGGTCATTGAGACACTTATAAGCACTCATGTTGCATAAAAATTGGTTTAGAGTCTTAGAAACCACATTGTTAGACGTTTCATAAGTTCGTCAAACTTGTACAAAGCTGATAGAGACACTAATAAGCACTCATGTTGCATGAAACTTGGTTTAGAGTCCTAGAAACGAGTTGTTAGATGTTTCATTAGTTCGTCAAACTTGTACAAAGCTCATTGAGACACTTATAAGAACTCATGTTGAAAGAGTCCTAGAAACCGCATTGTAAGATGTTTTACAAGTTCATCAAACTAGTACAAAGCTCATTGAGACACTTATAAGCACTCATGTTGCATGACACTTCGTTTAGAGTCTTAGAAACCGCGTTGTTAGATGTTTCATAAGTTCGTCAAACTTGTACAAATCTCATTGAGAAATTTATAAGCAATCATGTTGCATAAAACTTGGTTTAGAGACTTAGAAACGCGTTGTTAGATGTTTCATAAGTTCGTCAAACTTGTACAAAGCTCATTGAGACACTTATAAGCACTCATGTTGCATAAAACTTGGTTTAGAGTCCTAGAAACGGCATTGTTAGATGTTTCATAAGTTCGTCGAACTTGTACAAAGTTCATTGAGACACTTATAAGCACTCATGTTACATGAAACTTGGTTTAGTGTCCTAGAAACGCCTTGTTAGATGTATCATTAATTCGTCAAACTTGTACAAAGCTCATTGAGACACTTATAAGAACTCATGTTGAAAGAAACTTGGTTTAGAGTCCTAGAAACCGCGTTGTTATATGTTTCATAAGTTCGTCAAACTAGTACAAAGCTCATTGAGACACTTATAAGCACTCATGTTGCATGAAACTTGGTTTAGAGTCCTAGAAACCGCGTTGTAAGATGTTTCATAAATTTGTCGAACTAGTACAAAGCTCATTGAGACACTTATAAGCACTCATGTTGCATCAAACTTAGTTTAGAGTCCTAGAAACGAGTTGTTAGATGTTTCATAAGTTCGTCAAACTTGTACAAAGCTCATTGAGACACTTTTAAGCACTCATGTTGCACGAAACTTGGTTTAGAGTCCTAGAAACCGCGTTGTAAGATGTTTCATAAGTTCGTCAAACTAGTACAAAGCTCATTGAGACACTTATAAGCACTCATGTTGCATGACACTTCGTTTAGAGTCTTAGAAACCGCGTTGTTAGATGTTTCATAAGTTCGTCAAACTTGTACAAAACTCATTGAGACACTTATAAGCACTCATGTTGCATGAAACTTGGTTTAGAGTCCTAGAAACGCGTTGTTAGATGTTTCATAAGTTCGTCAAACTTCTACAAAGGTCATTGAGATACTTATAAGCACTCATGTTGCATAAAAATTGGTTTAGAGTCTTAGAAACCACATTGTTAGACGTTTCTTAAGTTCGTCAAACTTGTACAAAGCTGATAGAGACACTAATAAGCACTCATGTTGCATGAAACTTGGTTTAGAGTCCTAGAAACGAGTTGTTAGATGTTTCATTAGTTCGTCGAACTTGTACAAAGCTCATTGAGACACTTATAAGAACTCATGTTGATGAAACTTGGTTTAGAGTCCTAGAAACCGCATTGTAAGATGTTTTACAAGTTCATCAAACTAGTACAAAGCTCATTGAGACACTTATAAGCACTCATGTTGCATGACACTTCGTTTAGAGTCTTAGAAACCACGTTGTTAGATGTTTCATAAGTTCGTCAAACTTGTACAAATCTCATTGAGAAATTTATAAGCACTCATGTTGCATAAAACTTGGTTTAGAGACTTAGAAACGCGTTGTTAGATGTTTCATAAGTTCGTCAAACTTGTACAAAGCTCATTGAGACACTTATAAACACTCATGTTGCATAAAACTTGGTTTAGAGTCCTAGAAACGGCATTGTTAGATGTTTCATAAGTTTGTCGAACTTGTACAAAGTTCATTGAGACACTTATAAGCACTCATGTTACATGAAACTTGGTTTAGTGTCCTAGAAACGCCTTGTTAGATGTATCATTAATTCGTCAAACTTGTACAAAGCTCATTGAGACACTTATAAGAACTCATGTTGAAAGAAACTTGGTTTAGAGTCCTAGAAACCGCGTTGTTATATGTTTCATAAGTTCGTCAAACTAGTACAAAGCTCATTGAGACACTTATAAGCACTCATGTTGCATGAAACTAAGTTTAGAGTCCTAGAAACCGCGTTGTTAGATGTTTCATAAGTTCTTCACACTTGTACAAAGCTCATTGAAACACTTATAAACACTCATGTTGCATGAAACTTGGTTTAGAGTCCTAGAAACCGCGTTGTAAGATGTTTCTTTAGAGTCTTAGAAACCGCGTTGTTAGATGTTTCATAAGTTCGACAAACTCATGTACATGAAGCTCATTGAGACACTTATAAGCAATCATGTTGCATAAAACTTGGTTTAGAGTCCTAAAAACGCGTTGTTAGATGTTTCATAAATTCGTCAAACTTGTATAAAGCTCATTGAAACACTTATAAGCACTCATGTTGCATAAAACTTGGTTTAGAGTCCTAGCAACCACATTGTTAGACGTTTCATAAGTTCGTCAAACTTGTACAAAGCTGATTGAGAAACTTATAAGCACTCATGTTGCATGAAACTTGGTTTAGATTCCTAGAAACGCGTTGTTAGATGTTTCATTAGTTCGTCAAACTTGTACAAAGCTCAGTGAGACACTTATAAGAACTCATGTTGAAAGAAACTTGGTTTAGAGTCCTAGAAACCGCATTGTTAGATGTTTCATAAGTTCGTCAAACTAGTACAAAGCTCATTGAGACACTTGTAAGCACTCATGTTGCATGAAACATAGTTTAGACTCCTAGAAACGGCATTGTTAGATGTTTCATAAGTTCGTCACACTTGTACAAAGCTCATTGAGACACTTATAAGCACTCATGTTGCATGAAACTTGGTTTAGAGTCCTAGAAACCGCGTTGTAAGATGTTTCATAAATTTGTCGAACTAGTACAAAGCTCATTGAGACACTTATAAGCACTCATGTTGCATCAAACTTAGTTTAGAGTTCTAGAAACGAGTTGTTAGATGTTTCATAAGTTCGTCAAACTTGTACAAAGCTCATTGAGACACTTTTAAGCACTCATGTTGCACGAAACTTGGTTTAGAGTCCTAGAAACCGCGTTGTAAGATGTTTCATAAGTTTGTCAAACTAGTACAAAGCTCATTGAGACACTTATAAGCACTCATGTTGCATGACACTTCGTTTAGAGTCTTAGAAACCGCGTTGTTAGATGTTTCATAAGTTCGTCAAACTTGTACAAAACTCATTGAGACACTTATAAGCACTCATGTTGCATGAAACTTGGTTTAGAGTCCTAGAAACGCGTTGTTAGATGTTTCATAAGTTCGTCAAACTTCTACAAAGGTCATTGAGACACTTATAAGCACTCATGTTGCATAAAAATTGGTTTAGAGTCTTAGAAACCACATTGTTAGACGTTTCATAAGTTCGTCAAACTTGTACAAAGCTGATAGAGACACTAATAAGCACTCATGTTGCATGAAACTTGGTTTAGAGTCCTAGAAACGAGTTGTTAGATGTTTCATTAGTCTCCAAACTTGTACAAAGCTCATTGAGACACTTATAAGAACTCATGTTGAAAGAGTCCTAGAAACCGCATTGTAAGATGTTTTACAAGTTCATCAAACTAGTACAAAGCTCATTGAGACACTTATAAGCACTCATGTTGCATGACACTTCGTTTAGAGTCTTAGAAACCGCGTTGTTAGATGTTTCATAAGTTCGTCAAACTTGTACAAATCTCATTGAGAAATTTATAAGCACTCATGTTGCATAAAACTTGGTTTAGATACTTAGAAACGCGTTGTTAGATGTTTCATAAGTTCGTCAAACTTGTACAAAGCTCATTGAGACACTTATAAGCACTCATGTTGCATAAAACTTGGTTTAGAGTCCTAGAAACGGCATTGTTAGATGTTTCATAAGTTCGTCGAACTTGTACAAAGTTCATTGAGACACTTATAAGCACTCATGTTACATGAAACTTGGTTTAGTGTCCTAGAAACGCCTTGTTAGATGTATCATTAATTCGTCAAACTTGTACAAAGCTCATTGAGACACTTATAAGAACTCATGTTGAAAGAAACTTGGTTTAGAGTCCAAGAAACCGCGTTGTTATATGTTTCATAAGTTCGTCAAACTAGTACAAAGCTCATTGAGACACTTATAAGCACTCATGTTGCATGAAACTAAGTTTAGAGTCCTAGAAACCGCGTTGTTAGATGTTTCATAAGTTCTTCACACTTGTACAAAGCTCATTGAAACACTTATAAACACTCATGTTGCATGAAACTTGGTTTAGAGTCCTAGAAACCGCGTTGTAAGATGTTTCTTTAGAGTCTTAGAAACCGCGTTGTTAGATGTTTCATAAGTTCGACAAACTCATGTACATGAAGCTCATTGAGACACTTATAAGCAATCATGTTGCATAAAACTTGGTTTAGAGTCCTAAAAACGCGTTGTTAGATGTTTCATAAATTCGTCAAACTTGTATAAAGCTCATTGAAACACTTATAAGCACTCATGTTGCATAAAACTTGGTTTAGAGTCCTAGCAACCACATTGTTAGACGTTTCATAAGTTCGTCAAACTTGTACAAAGCTGATTGAGAAACTTATAAGCACTCATGTTGCATGAAACTTGGTTTAGATTCCTAGAAACGCGTTGTTAGATGTTTCATTAGTTCGTCAAACTTGTACAAAGCTCAGTGAGACACTTATAAGAACTCATGTTCAATGAAACTTGGTTTAGAGTCCTAGAAACCGCGTTGTTAGATGTTTCATAAGTTCGTCAAACTAGTACAAAGCTCATTGAGACACTTGTAAGCACTCATGTTGCATGAAACATAGTTTAGACTCCTAGAAACGGCATTGTTAGATGTTTCATAAGTTCGTCACACTTGTACAAAGCTCATTGAGACACTTATAAGCACTCATGTTGCATGAAACTTGGTTTAGAGTCCTAGAAACCGCGTTGTAAGATGTTTCATAAATTTGTCGAACTAGTACAAAGCTCATTGAGACACTTATAAGCACTCATGTTGCATCAAACTTAGTTTAGAGTCCTAGAAACGAGTTGTTAGATGTTTCATAAGTTCCTCAAACTTGTACAAAGCTCATTGAGACACTTTTAAGCACTCATGTTGCACGAAACTTGGTTTAGAGTCCTAGAAACCGCGTTGTAAGATGTTTCATAAGTTCGTCAAACTAGTACAAAGCTCAGTGAGACACTTATAAGCACTCATGTTGCATGACACTTCGTTTAGAGTCTTAGAAACCGCGTTGTTAGATGTTTCATAAGTTCGTCAAACTTGTACAAAACTCATTGAGACACTTATAAGCACTCATGTTGCATGAAACTTGGTTTAGAGTCCTAGAAACGCGTTGTTAGATGTTTCATAAGTTCGTCAAACTTCTACAAAGGTCATTGAGACACTTATAAGCACTCATGTTGCATAAAAATTGGTTTAGAGTCTTAGAAACCACATTGTTAGACGTTTCATAAGTTCGTCAAAGTTGTACAAAGCTGATAGAGACACTAATAAGCACTCATGTTGCATGAAACTTGGTTTAGAGTCCTAGAAACGAGTTGTTAGATGTTACATTAGTTCGTCAAACTTGTACAAAGCTCATTGAGACACTTATAAGAACTCATGTTGATGAAACTTGGTTTAGAGTCCTAGAAACCGCATTGTAAGATGTTTTACATTAGTTCATCAAACTAGTACAAAGCTCATTGAGACACTTATAAGCACTCATGTTGCATGACACTTCGTTTAGAGTCTTAGAAACCGCGTTGTTAGATGTTTCATAAGTTCGTCAAACTTGTACAAATCTCATTGAGAAATTTATAAGCACTCATGTTGCATAAAACTTGGTTTAGAGACTTAGAAACGCGTTGTTAGATGTTTCATAAGTTCGTCAAACTTGTACAAAGCTCATTGAGACACTTATAAGCACTCATGTTGCATAAAACTTGGTTTAGAGTCCTAGAAAAGGCATTGTTAGATGTTTCATAAGTTCGTCGAACTTGTACAAAGTTCATTGAGACACTTATAAGCACTCATGTTACATGAAACTTGGTTTAGTGTCCTAGAAACGCCTTGTTAGATGTATCATTAATTCGTCAAACTTGTACAAAGCTCATTGAGACACTTATAAGAACTCATGTTGAAAGAAACTTGGTTTAGAGTCCTAGAAACCGCGTTGTTATATGTTTCATAAATTCGTCAAACTAGTACAAAGCTCATTGAGACACTTATAAGCACTCATGTTGCATGAAACTAAGTTTAGAGTCCTAGAAACCGCGTTGTTAGATGTTTCATAAGTTCTTCACACTTGTACAAAGCTCATTGAAACACTTATAAACACTCATGTTGCATGAAACTTGGTTTAGAGTCCTAGAAACCGCGTTGTAAGATGTTTCTTTAGAGTCTTAGAAACCGCGTTGTTAGATGTTTCATAAGTTCGACAAACTCATGTACATGAAGCTCATTGAGACACTTATAAGCAATCATGTTGCATAAAACTTGGTTTAGAGTCCTAAAAACGCGTTGTTAGATGTTTCATAAATTCGTCAAACTTGTATAAAGCTCATTGAAACACTTATAAGCACTCATGTTGCATAAAACTTGGTTTAGAGTCCTAGCAACCACATTGTTAGACGTTTCATAAGTTCGTCAAACTTGTACAAAGCTGATTGAGAAACTTATAAGCACTCATGTTGCATGAAACTTGGTTTAGATTCCTAGAAACGCGTTGTTAGATGTTTCATTAGTTCGTCAAACTTGTACAAAGCTCAGTGAGACACTTATAAGAACTCATGTTAAAAGAAACTTGGTTTAGAGTCCTAGAAACCGCGTTGTTAGATGTTTCATAAGTTCGTCAAACTAGTACAAAGCTCATTGAGACACTTGTAAGCACTGATGTTGCATGAAACATAGTTTAGACTCCTAGAAACGGCATTGTTAGATGTTTCATAAGTTCGTCACACTTGTACAAAGCTCATTGAGACACTTATAAGCACTCATGATGCATGAAACTTGGTTTAGAGTCCTAGAAACCGCGTTGTAAGATGTTTTATAATTTTGTCGATCTAGTACAAAGCTCATTGAGACACTTATAAGCACTCATGTTGC
The DNA here is from genome assembly GCA_963556525.1 of Cochlearia excelsa. Taxonomy (NCBI): domain Eukaryota; kingdom Viridiplantae; phylum Streptophyta; class Magnoliopsida; order Brassicales; family Brassicaceae; genus Cochlearia; species Cochlearia excelsa. The sequence goes on along the minus strand of OY748327.1, from coordinate 25,886,107 downwards.
ATCAAACTTAGTTTAGAGTCCTAGAAACGAGTTGTTAGATGTTTCATAAGTTCGTCAAACTTGTACAAAGCTCATTGAGACACTTTTAAGCACTCATGTTGCATGAAACTTGGTTTAGAGTCCTAGAAACCGCGTTGTAAGATGTTTCATAAGTTCGTCAAACTAGTACAAAGCTCATTGAGACACTTATAAGCACTCGTGTTGCATAAAACTTGGTTTAGAGTCCTAAAAACGCGTTGTTAGATGTTTCATAAGTTTGTCAAACTTGTATAAAGCTCATTTAAACACTTATAAGCACTCATGTTGCATGAAACTTGGTTTAGAGTCCTAGAAACCGCGTTGTAAGATGTTTCTTTAGAGTCTTATAAACCGCGTTGTTAGATGTTTCATAAGTTCGTCAAACTTGTACAAAGCTCATTGAGACACTTATAAGCACTCATGTCGCATAAAACTTGGTTTAGAGTCCTAAAAACGCGTTGTTAGATGTTTCATAAATTCGTCAAACTTGTATAAAGCTCATTGAAACACTTATAAGCACTCATGTTGCATAAAACTCTGTTTAGAGTCCTAGCAACCACATTGTTAGACGTTTCATAAGTTCGTCAAACTTGTACAAAGCTGATTGAGAAACTTATAAGCACTCATGTGGCATGAAACTTGGTTTAGAGTCCTAGAAACGCGTTGTTAGATGTTTCATTAGTTCGTCAAACTTGTACAAAGCTCAGTGAGACACTTATAAGAACTCATGTTGAAAGAAACTTGGTTTAGAGTCCTAGAAACCGCGTTGTTAGATGTTTCATAAGTTCGTCAAACTAGTACAAAGCTCATTGAGACACTTGAAAGCACTCATGTTGCATGAAACTTAGTTTAGACTCCTAGAAACGGCATTGATAGATGTTTCATAAGTTCGTCACACTTGTACAAAGCTCAATAAGACACTTATAAGCACTCATGTTTCATGAAACTTGGTTTAGAGTCCTAGAAACCGCGTTGTAAGATGTTTCATAAATTTGTCGAACTAGTACAAAGCTCATTGAGACACTTATAAGCACTCATGTTGCATCAAACTTAGTTTAGAGTCCTAGAAACGAGTTGTTAGATGTTTCATAAGTTCGTCGAACTTGTATAAAGCTCATTGAGACACTTTTAAGCACTCATGTTGAATGAAACTTGGTTTAGAGTCCTAGAAACCGCGTTGTAAGATGTTTCATAAGTTCGTCAAACTAGTACAAAGCTCATTGAGACACTTATAAGCACTCATGTTGCATAAAACTTGGTTTAGAGTCCTAAAAACGCGTTGTTAGATGTTTCATAAGTTCGTCAAACTTGTATAAAGCTCATTTAAACACTTATGAGCACTCATGTTGCATAAAAGTTGGTTTAGAGTCCTAGCAACCACATTGTTAGACGTTTCATAAGTTCGTCAAACTTGTACAAAGTTAATTGAGAAACTTATAAGCACTCATGTTGCATTAAACTTGGTTTAGAGTCCTAGAAACGCGTTGTTAGATGTTTCATTAGTTCGTCAAATTTGTACAAGGCTCATTGAGACACTTATAAGAACTCATGTTGAAAGAAACTTGGTTTAGAGTCCTAGAAACCGTGTTGTTAGATGTTTCATAAGTTCGTCAAACTAGTACAAAGCTCATTGAGACACTTATAAGCACTCATGTTGCATGAAACTTGGTTTAGATTCCTAGAAACCGCGTTGTTAGATGTTTCATAAGTTCGTCAAACTTGTACAAAGCTCATTGAGACACTTATAAGAACTCATGTTGCCTGAAACTTGGTTTAGAGTTCTAGAAACCACGTTGTAAGATGTTTCATAAGTTCGTCAAACTAGTACAAAGCTCATTGAGACACTTATAAGCACTCATGTTGCATGACACTTCGTTTAGAGTCTTAGAAACCGCGTTGTTAGATGTTTCATAAGTTCGTTAAACTTGTACAAAGATCATTGAGACACTTATAAGCACTCATGTTGTATAAAATTTGGTTTAGAGTCCTAGAAACGCGTTGTTAGATGTTTCATAAGTTCATCAAACTTGTACAAAGCTCATTTAAACACTTATAAGCACTCATGTTGCATAAAACTTGGTTTAGAGTCCTAGCAACCACATTGTTAGACGTTTCATAAGTTCGTCAAATTTGTACAAAGCTCATTGAGACACTAATAAGCACTCATGTTGCATGAAACTTGGTTTAGAGTCCTAGAAACGAGTTGTTAGATGTTTCATAAGTTCGTCAAACTTGTACAAAGCTCATTGAGACACTTATAAGCACTCATGTTGCATGAAACTTGGTTTAGAGTCCTAGAAACCGCGTTGTTAGATGTTTCATAAGTTCGTCGAACTAGTACAAAGCTCATTGAGACACTTATAAGCACTCATGTTGCATGAAACTTGGTTAAGAGTCCTAGAAACGAGTTGTTAGATGTTTCATAAGTTCGTCAAACTTGTACAAAGCTCATTGAGACACTTTTAAGCACTCATGTTGCATGAAACTTGGTTTAGAGTCCTAGAAACCGCGTTGTAAAATGTTTCATAAGTTCGTCAAACTAGTACAAAGCTTATTGAGACACTTATAAGCACTTATGTTGCATGACACTTCGTTTAGAGTCTTACAAACCGCGTTGTTAGATGTTTCATAAGTTCGTAAAACTAGTACAAAGCTCATTGAGACACTTATAAGCACTCATGTTGCATGAAACTTGGTTTAGAGTCCTAGAAACGCGTTGTTAGATGTTTCATAAGTTCGTCAAACTTGTACAAAGGTCATTGAGACACTTATAAGCACTCATGTTGCATAAAAATTGGTTTAGAGTCCTGAAAACCACATTGTTAGACGTTTCATAAGTTCGTCAAACTTGTACAAAGCTGATAGAGACACTTATAAGCACTCATGTTGCATGAAACTTAGTTTAGAGTCCTAGAAACGACATTGTTAGATGTTTCATAAGTTCGTCGAACTTGTAAAAAGTTCATTGAGACACTTATAAGCACTCATGTTACATGAAACTTGGTGTAGTGTCCTAGAAACGCCTTGTTAGATGTATCATTAATTCGTCAAACTTGTACAAAGCTCATTGAGACACTTATAAGAACTCATGTTGAAAGAAACTTGGTTTAGAGTCCTAGAAACCGCGTTGTTAGATGTTTCATAAGTTCGTCAAACTAGTACAAAGCTCATTGAGACACTTATAAGCACTCATGTTGCATGAAACTAAGTTTAGAGTCCTAGAAACGTGTTGTTAGATGTTTCATAAGTTCGTCACACTTGTACAAAGCTCATTGAAACACTTATAAGCACTCATGTTGCATGAAACTTGGTTTAGAGTCCTAGAAACCGCGTTGTAAGATGTTTCATAAGTTCTTCAAACTAGTACAAAGCTCATTGAGACACTTATAAGCACTCATGTTGCATGACACTTCGTTTAGAGTCTTAGAAACCGCGTTGTTAGATGTTTCATAAGTTCGTCAAACTTGTACAAAACTCATTGAGACTCTTATAAGCACTCATGTTGCATGAAACTTGGTTTAGAGTCCTAGAAACGCGTTGTTAGATGTTTCATAAGTTCGTCAAACTTGTACAAAGGTCATTGAGACACTTATAATCACTCATGTTGCATAAAAATTGGTTTAGAGTCCTAGAAACCACATTGTTAGACGTTTCATACGTTCGTCAAACTTGTACAAAGCTGATAGAGACACTTATAAGCACTCATGTTGCATGAAACTTGGTTTAGAGTCCTAGAAACGAGTTGTTAGATGTTTCATTAGTTCGTCAAACTTGTACAAAGATCATTGAGACACTTATAAGAACTCATGTTGATGAAACTTGGTTTAGAGTCCTAGAAACCGCATTGTAAGATGTTTCACAAGTTCATCAAACTAGTACAAAGCTCATTGAGAGACTTATAAGCACTCATGTTGCATGACACTTCATTTAGAGTCTTAGAAACCGTGTTGTTAGATGTTTCATAAGTTCGTCAATCTTGTACAAATCTCATTGAGACATTTATAAGCACTCATGTTGCATAAACCTTGGTTAGAGACTTAGAAATGCGTTGTTAGATGTTTCATAAGTTCGTCAAACTTGTACAAAGCTCATTGAGACACTTATAAGCACTCATGTTGCATAAAACTTGGTTTAGAGTCCTAGCAACCACATTGTTAGACGTTTCATAAGTTCGTCAAACTAGTACAAAGCTCATTGAGACACTTATAAGCACTCATGTTGCATGAAACTTAGTTTAGAGTCCTAGAAACGGCATTGTTAGACGTTTCATAAGTTCGTCAAACTTGTACAAAGTTCATTGAGACACTTATAAGCACTCATGTTGCATAAAACTTGGTTTAGAGTCCTAGCAACCACATTGTTAGACGTTTCATAAGTTCGTCAAATTTGTACAAAGCTCATTGAGACACTTATAAGCACTCATGTTGCATGAAACTAAGTTTAGAGTCCTAGAAACCGCGTTGTTAGATGTTTCATAAGTTCGTCACACTTGTACAAAGCTCATTGAGACACTTTTAAGCACTCATGTTGCATGAAACTTGGTTTAGAGTCCTAGAAACCGCGTTGTAAGATGTTTCATAAGTTCGTCAAACTAGTACAAAGCTTATTGAGACACTTATAAGCACTCATGTTGCATGACACTTCGTTTAGAGTCTTAGAAACCGCGTTGTTAGATGTTTCATAAGTTCGTAAAACTAGTACAAAGCTCATTGAGACACTTATAAGCACTCATGTTGCATGAAACTTAGTTTAGAGTCCTAGAAATCGCGTTGTTAGATGTTTCATAAGTTTGCCGAACTTGTACAAAGCTCATTGAGACACTTATAAGCACTCATGTTGAAAGAAACTTGGTTTAGAGTCCTAGAAATCGCGTTGTAAGATGTTTCATAAGTTCGTCAAACTAGTTCAAAGCTCACTGAGACACTTATAAGCACTCATGTTGCATAACACTTCGTTTAGATCTTAGAAACCGCGTTGTTAGATGTTTCATAAGTTCGTCACAAAACTCATTGAGACACTTATAAGCACTCATGTTGCATGAAACTTGGTTTAGAGTCCTAGAAACGCGTTTTTTAGATGTTTCATAAGTTCGTCAAACTTGTACAAAGGTCATTGAGACACTTATAAGCACTCATGTTGCATAAAAATTGGTTTAGAGTCCTGAAAAACACATTGTTAGACGTTTCATAAGTTCGTCAAACTTGTACAAAGCTGATAGAGACACTTATAAGCACTCATGTTGCATGAAACTTAGTTTAGAGTCCTAGAAACGGCATTGTTAGATGTTTCATAAGTTCGTCGAACTTGTAAGAAGTTCATTGAGACACTTATAAACACTCATGTTACATGAAACTTGGTTTAGTGTCCTAGAAACGCCTTGTTAGATGTATCATTAATTCGTCAAACTTGTACAAAGCTCATTGAGACACTTATAAGAACTCATGTTGAAAGAAACTTGGTTTAGAGTCCTAGAAACCGCGTTGTTAGAAGTTTCATAAGTTCGTCAAACAAGTACAAAGCTCATTGAGACACTTATAAGCACTCATGTTGCATGAAACTAAGTTTAGAGTCCTAGAAACCGCGTTGTTAGATGTTTCATAAGTTCGTCACACTTGTACAAAGCTCATTGAAACACTTATAAGCACTCATGTTGCATGAAACTTGGTTTAGAGTCCTTGTAACCGCGTTGTAAGATGTTTCATAAGTTCGTCAAACTAGTACAAAGATCATTGAGACACTTATAAGCACTCATGTTGCATGACACTTCGTTTAGAGTCTTAGAAACCGCGTTGTTAGATATTTCATAAGTTCGTCAAACTTGTACAAAACTCATTGAGACTCTTATAAGCACTCATGTTGCATGAAACTTGGTTTAGAGTCCTAGAAACGCGTTGTTAGATGTTTCATAAGTTCGTCAAACTTGTACAAAGGTCATTGAGACACTTATAATCACTCATGTTGCATAAAAATTGGTTTAGAGTCCTAGAAACCACATTGTTAGACGTTTCATACGTTCGTCAAACTTGTACAAAGCTGATAGAGACACTTATAAGCACTCATGTTGCATGAAACTTGGTTTAGAGTCCTAGAAACGAGTTGTTAGATGTTTCATTAGTTCGTCAAACTTGTACAAAGCTCATTGAGACACTTATAAGAACTCATGTTGATGAAACTTGGTTTAGAGTCCTATAAACCGCATTGTAAGATGTTTCACAAGTTCATCAAACTAGTACAAAGCTCATTGAGAGACTTATAAGCACTCATGTTGCATGACACTTCGTTTAGAGTCTTAGAAACCGTGTTGTTAGATGTTTCATAAGTTCGTCAATCTTGTACAAATCTCATTGAGACATTTATAAGCACTCATGTTGCATAAACCTTGGTTTAGAGACTTACAAACGCGTTGTTAGATGTTTCATAAGTTCGTCAAACTTGTACAAAGCTCATTGAGACACTTATAAGCACTCATGTTGCATAAAACTTGGTTTAGAGTCCTAGCAACCACATTGTTAGACGTTTCATAAGTTCGTCAAACTAGTACAAAGCTCATTGAGACACTTATAAGCACTCATGTTGCATGAAACTTTGTTTAGAGTCCTAGAAACGGCATTGTTAGACGTTTCATAAGTTCGTCAAACTTGTACAAAGTTCATTGAGACACTTATAAGCACTCATGTTGCATAAAACTTGGTTTAGAGTCCTAGCAACCACATTGTTAGACGTTTCATAAGTTCGTCAAATTTGTACAAAGCTCATTGAGACACTTATAAGCACTCATGTTGCATGAAACTTGGTTTAGAGTACTAGAAACCGCGTTGTAAGATGTTTCATAAGTTCGTCAAACTAGTACAAAGCTCATTGAGACACTTATAAGCACTCATGTTGCATGAAACTTCGTTTAGAGTCCTAGAAACCGCGTTGTTAGATGTTTCATAAGTTCGTCAAACTTGTACAAAGCTCATTGAGACACTTATAACCACTCATGTTCCATGAAACTTAGTTTAGAGTCCTAGAAACCGCGTTGTTAGATGTTTCATAAGTTCGTTGAGCTTGTACAAAGTTCATTGAGACACTTATAAGCACTCATGTTGCATGAAACTTGGTTTAAAGTCCTAGAAACCGCGTTGTTAGATATTTCATAAGTTCGTCGAACTAGTACAAAGCTCATTGAGACACTTATAAGCACTCATGTTGCATGAAACTTGGTTTAGAGCCCTAGAAACGAGTTGTTAGATGTTTCTTAAGTTCATCAAACTTGTACAAAGCTCATTGAGACACTTATAAGCACTCATGTTGCATGAAACTTGGTTTAGAGTCCTAGAAACGAGTTGTTAGATGTTTCATAAGTTCGTCAAACTAGTACAAAGCTCATTGAGACACTTATAAGCACTCATGTTGCATGCCACTTCGTTTAGAGTCTTAGAAACCGCTTTGTTAGATGTTTCATAAGTTCGTCAAACTTGTACAAAGCTCATTGATTCACTTATAAGCACTAATGTTGCATAAAACTTGGTTTAGAGTCCTAGCAACCACATTGTTAGACGTTTCATAAGTTCGTCAAACTTGTACAAAGTTGATAGAGACACATATAAGCACTCATGTTGCATGAAACTTGGTTTAGAGTCCTAGAAACGCGTTGTTAGATGTTTCATTAGTTTGTCAAACTTGTACAAAGCTCATTGTGACACATATAAGCACTCATGTTGCATGAAACTTGGTTTAGAGTCCTAGAAACCGCGTTGTTAGATGTTTCACAAGTTCGTCAAACTAGTACAAAGCTCATTGAAACACTTATAAGCACTCATGTTGCATGAAACTTGGTTTAGAGTCCTAGAAACCGCATTGTTAGATGTTTCATAAGTTCGTCGAACTAGTACAAAGCTCATTGAGACACTTATAAGCACTGATGTTGCATGAAACTTAGTTAAGAGTCCTAGAAACGAGTTGTTAGATGTTTCATAAGTTCGTCAAACTTGTACAAAGCTCATTGTGACACTTTTAAGCACTCATGTTGCATGAAACCTGGTTTAGAGTCCTAGAAACCGCGTTGTAAGATGTTTCATAAGTTCGTCAAACTAGTACAAAGCTTATTGAGACACTTATAAGCACTCATGTTGCATGACACTTCGTTTAGAGTCTTAGAAACCGCGTTGTTAGATGTTTCATAAGTTCGTAAAACTAGTACAAACCTCATTGAGACACTTATAAGCACTCATGTTGAATGAAACTTAGTTTAGAGTCCTAGAAATCGCGTTGGTAGATGTTTCATAAGTTTGTCGAACTTGTACAAAGCTCATTGAGACACTTATAAGCACTCATGTTGAAAGAAACTTGGTTTAGAGTCCTAGAAACGCGTTGTTAGATGTTTCATAAGTTCGTCAAACTAGTACAAAGCTCACTAAGACACTTATAAGCACTCATGTTGCATAACACTTCGTTTAGAGTCTTAGAAACCGCGTTGTTAGATGTTTCATAAGTTCGTCACAAAACTCATTGAGACACTTATAAGCACTCATGTTGCATGAAACTTGGTTTAGAGTCCTAGAAACGCGTTTTTTAGATGTTTCATAAGTTCGTCAAACTTGTACAAAGGTCATTGAGACACTTATAAGCACTCATGTTGCATAAAAATTGGTTTAGAGTCCTGAAAAACACATTGTTAGACGTTTCATAAGTTCGTCAAACTTGTACAAAGCTGATAGAGACACTTATAAGCACTCATGTTGCATGAAACTTAGTTTAGAGTCCTAGAAACGACATTGTTAGATGTTTCATAAGTTCGTCGAACTTGTAAAAAGTTCATTGAGACACTTATAAGCACTCATGTTACATGAAACTTGGTTTAGTGTCCTAGAAACGCCTTGTTAGATGTATCATTAATTTGTCAAACTTGTACAAAGCTCATTGAGACACTTATAAGAACTCATGTTGAAAGAAACTTGGTTTAGAGTCCTAGAAACCGCGTTGTTAGAAGTTTCATAAGTTCGTCAAACTAGTACAAAGCTCATTGAGACACTTATAAGCACTCATGTTGCATGAAACTAAGTTTAGAGTTCTAGAAACCGCGTTGTTAGATGTTTCATAAGTTCGTCACACTTGTACAAAGCTCATTTAAACACTTATAAGCACTCATGTTGCATGAAACTTGGTTTAGAGTCCTTGAAACCGCGTTGTAAGATGTTTCATAAGTTCGTCAAACTAGTACAAAGCTCATTGAGACACTTATAAGCACTCATGTTGCATGACACTTCGTTTAGAGTCTTAGAAACCGCGTTGTTAGATGTTTCATAAGTTCGTCAAACTTGTACAAAACTCATTGAGAGTCTTATAAGCACTCATGTTGCATGAAACTTGGTTTAGAGTCCTAGAAACGCGTTGTTAGATATTTCATAAGTTCGTCAAACTTGTACAAAGGTCATTGAGACAATTATAATCACTCATGTTGCATAAAAATTGGTTTAGAGTCCTAGAAACCACATTGTTAGACGTTTCATAAGTTCGTCAAACTTGTACAAAGCTGATAGAGACACTTATAAGCACTCATGTTGCATGAAACATGGTTTAGAGTCCTAGAAACGAGTTGTTAGATGTTTCATTAGTTCGTCAAACTTGTACAAAGCTCATTGAGACACTTATAAGAACTCATGTTGATGAAACATGGTTTAGAGTCCTAGAAACCGCATTGTAAGATGTTTCACAAGTTCATCAAACTAGTACAAAGCTCATTGAGACACTTATAAGCACTCGTGTTGCATGACACTTCGTTTAGAGTCTTAGAAACCGCGTTGTTAGATGTTTCATAAGTTCGTCAATCTTGTACAAATCTCATTGAGACATTTATAAGCACTCATGTTGCATAAACCTTGGTTTATAGACTTAGAAACGCGTTGTTAGATGTTTCATAAGTTCGTCAAACTTGTACAAAACTCATTGAGACACTTATAAGCACTCATGTTGCATAAACCTTGGTTTAGAGTCCTAGCAACCACATTGTTAGACGTTTCATAAGTTCGTCAAACTAGTACAAAGATCATTGAGACACTTATAAGCACTCATGTTACATAAAACTTGGTTTAGAGTCCTAGCAACCACATTGTTAGACGTTTCATAAGTTCGTCAAACTTTTACAAAGTTCATTGAGACACTTATAAGCACTCATGTTGCATAAAACTTGGTTTAGAGTCCTAGCAACCACATTGTTAGACGTTTCATAAGTTCGTCAAATTTGTACAAAGCTCATTGAGACACTTATAAGCACTCATGTTGCAAGAAACTTGGTTTAGAGTACTAGAAACCGCGTTGTAAGATGTTTCATAAGTTCGTCAAACTAGTACAAAGCTCATTGAGACACTTATAAGCACTCATGTTGCATGAAACTTAGTTTAGAGTCCTAGAAACGGCATTGTTAGATGTTTCATAAGTTCGTCGAACTTGTAAAAAGTTCATTGAGACACTTATAAGCACTCATGTTACATTAAACTTGGTCTAGTGTCCTAGAAACGCCTTGTTAGATGTATCATTAATTCGTCAAACTTGTACAAAGCTCATTGAGACACTTATAAGAACTCATGTTGAAAGAAACTTGGTTTAGAGTCCTAGAAACCGCGTTGTTAGATGTTTCATAAGTTCGTCAAACTTGTACAAAGCTCATTGAGACACTTATAACCACTCATGTTCCATGAAACTTAGTTTAGAGTCCTAGAAACCGCGTTGTTAGATTTTTCATAAGTTCGTTGAGCTTGGACAAAGTTCATTGAGACACTTATAAGCACTCATGTTGCATGAAACTTGGTTTAAAGTCCTAGAAACCGCGTTGTTAGATATTTCATAAGTTCGTCGAACTAGTACAAAGCTCATTGAGACACTTATAAGCACTCATGTTGCATGAAACTTGGTTTAGAGCCCTAGAAACGAGTTGTTAGATGTTTCTTAAATTCGTCAAACTTGTATAAAGCTCATTGAGACACTTATAAGCACTCATGTTGCATGAAACATGGTTTAGAGTCCTAGAAACGAGTTGTTAGATGTTTCATAAGTTCGTCAAACTAGTACAAAGCTCATTGAGACACTTATAAGCACTCATGTTGCATGACACTTCGTTTAGAGTCTTAGAAACCGCGTTGTTAGATGTTTCATAAGTTCGTAAAACTAGTACAAACCTCATTGAGACACTTATAAGCACTCATGTTGCATGAAACTTAGTTTAGAGTCCTAGAAATCGCGTTGGTAGATGTTTCATAAGTTTGTCGAACTTGTACAAAGCTCATTGAGACACTTATAAGCACTCATGTTGAAAGAAACTTGGTTTAGAGTCCTAGAAACGCGTTGTTAGATGTTTCATAAGTTCGTCAAACTAGTACAAAGCTCACTGAGACACTTATAAGCACTCATGTTGCATAACACTTCGTTTAGAGTCTTAGAAACCACGTTGTTAGATGTTTCATAAGTTCGTCACAAAACTCATTGAGACACTTATAAGCACTCATGTTGCATGAAACTTGGTTTAGAGTCCTAGAAACGCGTTTTTTAGATGTTTCATAAGTTCGTCAAACTTGTACAAAGGTCATTGAGACACTTATAAGCACTCATGTTGCATAAAAATTGGTTTAGAGTCCTGAAAAACACATTGTTAGACGTTTCATAAGTTCGTCAAACTTGTACAAAGCTGATAGAGACACTTATAAGCACTCATGTTGCATGAAACTTAGTTTAGAGTCCTAGAAACGACATTGTTAGATGTTTCATAAGTTCGTCGAACTTGTAAAAAGTTCATTGAGACACTTATAAGCACTCATGTTACATGAAACTTGGTTTAGTGTCCTAGAAACGCCTTGTTAGATGTATCATTAATTTGTCAAACTTGTACAAAGCTCATTGAGACACTTATAAGAACTCATGTTGAAAGAAACTTGGTTTAGAGTCCTAGAAACCGCGTTGTTAGAAGTTTCATAAGTTCGTCAAACTAGTACAAAGCTCATTGAGACACTTATAAGCACTCATGTTGCATGAAACTAAGTTTAGAGTTCTAGAAACCGCGTTGTTAGATGTTTCATAAGTTCGTCACACTTGTACAAAGCTCATTGAAACACTTATAAGCACTCATGTTGCATGAAACTTGGTTTAGAGTCCTTGAAACCGCGTTGTAAGATGTTTCATAAGTTCGTCAAACTAGTACAAAGCTCATTGAGACACTTATAAGCACTCATGTTGCATGACACTTCGTTTAGAGTTTTAGAAACCGCGTTGTTAGATGTTTCATAAGTTCGTCAAACTTGTACAAAACTCATTGAGAGTCTTATAAGCACTCATGTTGCATGAAACTTGGTTTAGAGTCCTAGAAACGCGTTGTTAGATATTTCATAAGTTCGTCAAACTTGTACAAAGGTCATTGAGACACTTATAATCACTCATGTTGCATAAAAATTGGTTTAGAGTCCTAGAAACCACATTGTTAGACGTTTCATAAGTTCGTCAAACTTGTACAAAGCTGATAGAGACACTTATAAGCACTCATGTTGCATGAAACATGGTTTAGAGTCCTAGAAACGAGTTGTTAGATGTTTCATTAGTTCGTCAAACTTGTACAAAGCTCATTGAGACACTTATAAGAACTCATGTTGATGAAACATGGTTTAGAGTCCTAGAAACCGCATTGTAAGATGTTTCACAAGTTCATCAAACTAGTACAAAGCTCATTGAGACACTTATAAGCACTCGTGTTGCATGACACTTCGTTTAGAGTCTTAGAAACCGCGTTGTTAGATGTTTCATAAGTTCGTCAATCTTGTACAAATCTCATTGAGACATTTATAAGCACTCATGTTGCATAAACCTTGGTTTAGAGACTTAGAAACGCGTTGTTAGATGTTTCATAAGTCCGTCAAACTTGTACAAAGCTCATTGAGACACTTATAAGCACTCATGTTGCATAAACCTTGGTTTAGAGTCCTAGCAACCACATTGTTAGACGTTTCATAAGTTCGTCAAACTAGTACAAAGATCATTGAGACACTTATAAGCACTCATGTTGCATAAAACTTGGTTTAGAGTCCTAGCAACCACATTGTTAGACGTTTCATAAGTTCGTCAAACTTGTACAAAGTTCATTGAGACACTTATAAGCACTCATGTTGCATAAAACTTGGTTTAGAGTCCTAGCAACCACATTGTTAGACGTTTCATAAGTTCGTCAAATTTGTACAAAGCTCATTGAGACACTTATAAGCACTCATGTTGCAAGAAACTTGGTTTAGAGTACTAGAAACCGCGTTGTAAGATGTTTCATAAGTTCGTCAAACTAGTACAAAGCTCATTGAGACACTTATAAGCACTCATGTTGCATGAAACTTAGTTTAGAGTCCTAGAAACGGCATTGTTAGATGTTTCATAAGTTCGTCGAACTTGTAAAAAGTTCATTGAGACACTTATAAGCACTCATGTTACATGAAACTTGGTTTAGTGTCCTAGAAACGCCTTGTTAGATTTATCATTAATTCGTCAAACTTGTACAAAGCTCATTGAGACACTTATAAGAACTCATGTTGAAAGAAACTTGGTTTAGAGTCCTAGAAACCGCGTTGTTAGATGTTTCATAAGTTCGTCAAACTAGTACAAAGCTCATTGAGACACTTATAAGCACTCATGTTGCATGAAACTAAGTTTAGAGTCCTAGAAACCGCGTTGTTAGATGTTTCATAAGTTCGTCAAACTTGTACAAAGCTCATTGAGACACTTATAACCACTCATGTTCCATGAAACTTAGTTTAGAGTCCTAGAAACCGCGTTGTTAGATTTTTCATAAGTTCGTTGAGCTTGTACAAAGTTCATTGAGACACTTATAAGCACTCATGTTGCATAAAACTTGGTTTAAAGTCCTAGAAACCGCGTTGTTAGATATTTCATAAGTTCGTCGAACTAGTACAAAGCTCATTGAGACACTTATAAGCACTCATGTTGCATGAAACTTGGTTTAGAGTCCTAGAAACGAGTTGTTAGATGTTTCATTAGTTCGTCAAACTTGTACAAAGCTCATTGAGACACTTATAAGCACTCATGTTGCATGAAACATGGTTTAGAGCCCTAGAAACGAGTTGTTAGATGTTTCTTAAATTCGTCAAACTTGTATAAAGCTCATTGAGACACTTATAAGCACTCATGTTGCATGAAACATGGTTTAGAGTCCTAGAAACGAGTTGTTAGATGTTTCATAAGTTCGTCAAACTAGTACAAAGCTCATTGAGACACTTATAAGCACTCATGTTGCATGCCACTTCGTTTAGAGTCTTAGAAACCGCTTTGTTAGATGTTTCATAAGTTCGTCAAACTTGTACAAAGCTTATTGATTCACTTATAAGCACTAATGTTGCATAAAACTTGGTTTAGAGTCCTAGCAACCACATTGTTAGACGTTTCATAAGTTCGTCAAACTTATAAGCACTCATGTTGCATGAAACTTGGTTTAGAGTCCTAGAAACGCGTTGTTAGATGTTTCATTAGTTTGTCAAACTTGTACAAAGCTCATTGTGACACTTATAAGCACTCATGTTGCATGAAACTTGGTTTAGAGTCCTAGAAACCGCGTTGTTAGATTTTTCATAAGTTCGTTGAGCTTGTACAAAGTTCATTGAGACACTTATAAGCACTCATGTTGCATGAAACTTGGTTTAAAGTCCTAGAAACCGCGTTGTTAGATATTTCATAAGTTCGTCACACTTGTACAAAGCTCATTGAAACACTTATAAGCACTCATGTTGCATGAAACTTGGTTTAGAGTCCTTGTAACCGCGTTGTAAGATGTTTCATAAGTTCGTCAAACTAGTACAAAGATCATTGAGACACTTATAAGCACTCATGCTGCATGACACTTCGTTTAGAGTCTTAGAAACCGCGTTGTTAGATATTTCATAAGTTCGTCAAACTTGTACAAAACTCATTGAGACTCTTATAAGCACTCATGTTGCATGAAACTTGGTTTAGAGTCCTAGAAACGCGTTGTTAGATGTTTCATAAGTTCGTCAAACTTGTACAAAGGTCATTGAGACACTTATAATCACTCATGTTGCATAAAAATTGGTTTAGAGTCCTAGAAACCACATTGTTAGACGTTTCATACGTTCGTCAAACTTGTACAAAGCTGATAGAGACACTTATAAGCACTCATGTTGCATGAAACTTGGTTTAGAGTCCTAGAAACGAGTTGTTAGATGTTTCATTAGTTCGTCAAACTTGTACAAAGCTCATTGAGACACTTATAAGAACTCATGTTGAAAGAGTCCTATAAACCGCATTGTAAGATGTTTCACAAGTTCATCAAACTAGTACAAAGCTCATTGAGAGACTTATAAGCACTCATGTTGCATGACACTTCGTTTAGAGTCTTAGAAACCGTGTTGTTAGATGTTTCATAAGTTCGTCAATCTTGTACAAATCTCATTGAGACATTTATAAGCACTCATGTTGCATAAACCTTGGTTTAGAGACTTACAAACGCGTTGTTAGATGTTTCATAAGTTCGTCAAACTTGTACAAAGCTCATTGAGACACTTATAAGCACTCATGTTGCATAAAACTTGGTTTAGAGTCCTAGCAACCACATTGTTAGACGTTTCATAAGTTCGTCAAACTAGTACAAAGCTCATTGAGACACTTATAAGCACTCATGTTGCATGAAACTTCGTTTAGAGTCCTAGAAACGGCATTGTTAGACGTTTCATAAGTTCGTCAAACTTGTACAAAGTTCATTGAGACACTTATAAGCACTCATGGTGCATAAAACTTGGTTTAGAGTCCTAGCAACCACATTGTTAGACGTTTCATAAGTTCGTCAAATTTGTACAAAGCTCATTGAGACACTTATAAGCACTCATGTTGCAAGAAACTTGGTTTAGAGTACTAGAAACCGCGTTGTAAGATGTTTCATAAGTTCGTCAAACTAGTACAAAGCTCATTGAGACACTTATAAGCACTCATGTTGCATGAAACTTAGTTTAGAGTCCTAGAAACGGCATTGTTAGATGTTTCATAAGTTCGTCGAACTTGTAAAAAGTTCATTGAGACACTTATAAGCACTCATGTTACATGAAACTTGGTTTAGTGTCCTAGAAACGCCTTGTTAGATGTATCATTAATTCGTCAAACTTGTACAAAGCTCATTGAGACACTTATAAGAACTCATGTTGAAAGAAACTTGGTTTAGAGTCCTAGAAACCGCGTTGTTAGATGTTTCATAAGTTCGTCAAACTTGTACAAAGCTCATTGAGACACTTATAACCACTCATGTTCCATGAAACTAAGTTTAGAGTCCTAGAAACCGCGTTGTTAGATTTTTCATAAGTTCGTTGAGCTTGTACAAAGTTCATTGAGACACTTATAAGCACTCATGTTGCATGAAACTTGGTTTAAAGTCCTAGAAACCGCGTTGTTAGATATTTCATAAGTTCGTCGAACTAGTACAAAGCTCATTGAGACACTTATAAGCACTCTTGTTGCATGAAACTTGGTTTAGAGCCCTAGAAACGAGTTGTTAGATGTTTCTTAAATTCGTCAAACTTGTATAAAGCTCATTGAGACACTTATAAGCACTCATGTTGCATGAAACATGGTTTAGAGTCCTAGAAACGAGTTGTTAGATGTTTCATAAGTTCGTCAAACTAGTACAAAGCTCATTGAGACACTTATAAGCACTCATGTTGCATGCCACTTCGTTTAGAGTCTTAGAAACCGCTTTGTTAGATGTTTCATAAGTTCGTCAAACTTGTACAAAGCTTATTGATTCACTTATAAGCACTAATGTTGCATAAAACTTGGTTTAGAGTCCTAGCAACCACATTGTTAGACGTTTCATAAGTTCGTCAAACTTTTAAGCACTCATGTTGCATGAAACTTGGTTTAGAGTCCTAGAAACGCGTTGTTAGATGTTTCATTAGTTTATCAAACTTGTACAAAGCTCATTGTGACACTTATAAGCACTCATGTTGCATGAAACTTGGTTTAGAGTCCTAGAAACCGCGTTGTTAGATGTTTCACAAGTTCGTCAAACTAGTACAAAGCTCATTGAAACACTTATAAGCACTCATGTTGCATGAAACTTGGTTTAGAGTCCTAGAAACGAGTTGTTAGAAGTTTCATAAGTTCGTCAAACTTGTACAAAGCTCATTGAGACACTTTTAAGCACTCATGTTGCATGAAACTTGGTTTAGAGTCCTAGAAACCGCGTTGATAGATGTTTCATAAGTTCGTCGAACTAGTACAAAGCTCATTGAGACACTTATAAGCACTCATGTTGCATGAAACTTGGTTAAGAGTCCTAGAAACGAGTTGTTAGATGTTTCATAAGTTCGTCAAACTTGTACAAAGCTCATTGAGACACTTTTAAGCCCTCATGTTGCATGAAACTTGGTTTAGAGTCCTAGAAACCGCGTTGTAAGATGTTTCATAAGTTCGTCAAACTAGTACAAAGCTTATTGAGACACTTATAAGCACTCATGTTGCATGACACTTCGTTTAGAGTCTTAGAAACCGCGTTGTTAGATGTTTCATAAGTTCGTAAAACTAGTACAAAGCTCATTGAGACACTTATAAGCACTCATGTTGCATGAAACTTAGTTTAGAGTCCTAGAAATCGCGTTGTTAGATGTTTCATAAGTTTGTCGAACTTGTACAAAGCTCATTGAGACACTTATAAGCACTCATGTTGAAAGAAAATTGGCTTAGAGTCCTAGAAATCGCGTTGTAAGATGTTTCATAAGTTCGTCAAACTAGTACAAAGCTCATTGAGACACTTATAAGCACTCATGTTGCATAACACTTCGTTTAGAGTATTAGAAACCGCGTTGTTAGATGTTTCAGAAGTTCGTCAAACTTGTACAAAACTCATTGAGACACTTATAACCACTCATGTTGCATGAAACTTGGTTTAGAGTCCTAGAAACGCGTTGTTAGATGTTTCATAAGTTCGTCAAACTTATACAAAGGTCATTGAGACACTTATAAGCACTCATGTTGCATAAAAATCTGTTTAGAGTCCTGAAAACCACATTCTTAGACATTTCATAAGTTCGTCAAACTTGTACAAAGCTGATAGAGACACTTATAAGCACTCATGTTGCATGAAACTTAGTTTAGAGTCCTAGAAACCGCGTTGTTAGAAGTTTCATAAGTTCGTCAAACTAGTACAAAGCTCATTGAGACACTTATAAGCACTCATGTTGCATGAAACTAAGTTTAGAGTCCTAGAAACCGCGTTGTTAGATGTTTCATAAGTTCGTCACACTTGTACAAAGCTCATTGAAACACTTATAAGCACTCATGTTGCATGAAACTTGGTTTAGAGTCCTAGAAACCGCGTTGTAAGATGTTTCATAAGTTCTTCAAACTAGTACAAAGCTTATTGAGACACTTATAAGCAGTCATGTTGCATGACACTTCGTTTAGAGTCTTAGAAACCGCGTTGTTAGATGTTTCATAAGTTCGTCAAACTTGTACAAAACTCATTGAGACTCTTATAAGCACTCATGTTGCATGAAACTTGGTTTAGAGTCCTAGAAACGCGTTGTAAGATGTTTCATAAGTTCGTCAAACTAGTACAAAGCTCATTGAGACACTTATAAGCCCTCATGTTGCATGAAACTTCGTTTAGAGTCCTAGAAACCGCGTTGTTAGATGTTTCATAAGTTCGTCAAACTTGTACAAAGCTCATTGAGACACTTATAACCACTCATGTTCCATGAAACTTAGTTTAGAGTCCTAGAAACCGCGTTGTTAGATTTTTCATAAGTTCGTTGAGCTTGTACAAAGTTCATTGAGACACTTATAAGCACTCATGTTGCATGAAACTTGGTTTAAAGTCCTAGAAACCGCGTTGTTAGATATTTCATAAGTTCGTCGAACTAGTACAAAGCTCATTGAGACACTTATAAGCACTCATGTTGCATGAAACTTGGTTTAGAGTCCTAGAAACGAGTTGTTAGATGTTTCATAAGTTCGTCAAACTAGTACAAAGCTCATTGAGACACTTATAAGCACTCATGTTGCATGCCACTTCGTTTAGAGTCTTAGAAACCGCTTTGTTAGATGTTTCATAAGTTCGTCAAACTTGTACAAAGCTTATTGATTCACTTATAAGCACTAATGTTGCATAAAACTTGGTTTAGAGTCCTAGCAACCACATTGTTAGACGTTTCATAAGTTCGTCAAACTTGTACAAAGCTGATAGAGACACTTATAAGCACTCATGTTGCATGAAACTTGGTTTAGAGTCCTAGAAACGCGTTGTTAAATTTTTCATTAGTTTGTCAAACTTGTACAAAGCTCATTGTGACACTTATAAGCACTCATGTTGCATGAAACTTGGTTTAGAGTCCTAGAAACCGCGTTGTTAGATGTTTCACAAGTTCTTCAAACTAGTACAAAGCTCATTGAAACACTTATAAGCACTCATGTTGCATGAAACTTGGTTTAGAGTCCTAGAAACCGCGTTGATAGATGTTTCATAAGTTCGTCGAACTAGTACAAAGCTCATTGAGACACTTATAAGCACTCATGTTGCATGAAACTTGGTTAACAGTCCTAGAAACGAGTTGTTAGATGTTTCATAAGTTCGTCAAACTTGTACAAAGCTCATTGAGACACTTTTAAGCACTCATGTTGCATGAAACTTGGATGAGTCCTAGAAACCGCGTTGTAAGATGTTTGATAAGTTCGTCAAACTAGTACAAAGCTTATTGAGACACTTATAAGCACTCTTGTTGCATGACACTTCGTTTAGAGTCTTAGAAACCGCGTTGTTAGATGTTTCATAAGTTCGTAAAACTAGTACAAAGCTCATTGAGACACTTATAAGCACTCATGTTGCATGAAACTTAGTTTAGAGTCCAAGAAATCGCGTTGTTAGATGTTTCATTAGTTTGTCGAACTTGTACAAAGCTCATTGAGACACTTATAAGCACTCATGTTGAAAGAAACTTGGCTTAGAGTCCTAGAAATCGCGTTGTAAGATGTTTCATAAGTTCGTCAAACTAGTACAAAGCTCATTGAGACACTTAAAAGCACTCATGTTGCATAACACTTCGTTTAGAGTCTTAGAAACCGCGTTGTTAGATGTTTCATAAGTTCGTCAAACTTGTACAAAACTCATTGAGACACTTATAAGCACTCATGTTGCTTGAAACTTGGTTTAGAGTCCTAGAAACGCGTTGTTAGATGTTTCATAAGTTCGTCAACCTTGTACAAAGGTCATTGAGACACTTATAAGCACTCATGTTGCATAAAAATCTGTTTAGAGTCCTGAAAAGCACATTCTTAGACGTTTCATAAGTTCGTCAAACTTGTACAAATCTGATAGAGACACTTATAAGCACTCATGTTGCATGAAACTTAGTTTAGAGTCCTAGAAACGACATTGTTAGATGTTTCATAAGTTCGTCGAACTTGGTTTAGAGTCCTAGCAACCACTTATAAGCACTAATGTTGCATAAAATGAGTCCTAGCAACCACATTGTTTGACGAACTTGGTTTAGCAACCACATCTAACATGAAACTTAGTTTAGAGTCCTAGTAACGCGTTGTTAGATGTTTCATAAGTTCATCAAACTTGTACAAAGCTCATTGAGACACTTATAAGAACTCATGTTGAAAGAAACTTGGTTTAGAGTCCTAGAAACCGCGTTGTTAGATGTTTCATAAGTTCGTCAAACTAGTACAAAGCTCATTGAGACACTTATAAGCACTCATGTTGCATGAAACTAAGTTTAGAGTCCTAGAAACGCGTTGTTAGATGTTTCATTAGTTCGTCAAACTAGTACAAAGCTCATTGAGACACTTATAAGCACTCATGTTGCATGCCACTTCGTTTAGAGTCTTAGAAACCGCTTTGTTAAATCTTTAAGCTCATTGGCTACCACTAGGAAACCAAGTCCGTGAGAACCAAGATCTTCCGTGAAACATCTTGGTTTAGCTAACAAAAAGAAACATGTTGGTTTATAGAAGAAGAGAGAAAGAGATGTTTCTTTTAAGAAACATCCAGATTCAACATGTTATTGTTCTCAAAAAGAAACAATACACAAGGTTCTCTTCTCTTTTAACTCTCAAGATTCAAGTTTTGTTCTTGAATACTTGGTCATTGTCTAAAGCCTAAGTTAAATGATTTTCGGATTAATCAAGGTTCCTTTATACTCATAAGAGTGAGGAATCCATGGTTCTCTACCTTTAACTCTTGGCCTACAAAAGATCTTATAAAGTATCATCTCAAACAAACCTTGGAAGCATCAAGTAGCTTTTTAGATCTTAAAAGACCGAGCAAACAAGTGTCGATTTGGATTTGGGATGATTACTTTTGGATTTGGATTCAACATGTTCTTATCACTCAAGAGAGGATGGCGAATCATGGTTCCTATCCTTGGATCTTTGTGCGTAAACAAAAGAAAAGGGCGGATCTTGGATTCAACAAGCCTATCTCACTCATAAGAGGTAAGAGACAAGGTTCTCATCCTCCATGGCTCACAATTACCAAGCTATCTTGGTTGTTCTTGTTCATAGCCATAAGTTCTAACTAAGCTTTATGATAAAAGACAAGAGATTTATGATAAAGCAAAGAACTTTGGTGTTCTTGAGAATCAAAGAACAAGAAAAAGAAGAGATTTTGCGGAAATAACAAGATTAGGAGCATAAATGCTCTGATACCATGTTGGAATTTAGAGAGAGATTAAAAGAGATTCGATGTGTTTAGAGAGATTTGGGAGAGTTTAGTAAATAGTTTCGGTGGAGAGAGTTTATTGTGTTTATTGAAGAGAGCATAAGCTCCTTAAATTTACAAAGAGCAAGATACAAGAGTATTTATAGAAGAAGAGAGAAAGAGATGTTTCTTTTGGGAGATGGTGGCTAGGCTTAGCTTCTTCACCAAGATGTTAGCTAAACCAAGATGTTTCTTTTTGAGATGGTGGCTAGGCTTAGCTTCTTCACCATAAGCTCACTAGCAGCGTTGGTACAACTACCACCATCGATGATCAAGCTGCAAACCTTACCCTTGATGAGACACCGGGTGTGGAAAAGATGATCACGCTGCACAAGCTCCTCAGGTTGGTTCTGGACGCTTAGAGTCCTCCGGGCTACCAACATCTCTCCAATGGAGGCTGTCTCTTCTTCTTCCTCTGCCTCTGGTTCCGAATCAGATTCTTGGGGTACAACCTCACCACTATCAAGTAGCATAAATACCTTCTTGTTGGGGCATTCTCTGGAGTAATGGCCCATGCCTTGACACTCTCTTTACCCTATTGACTCACAAGTTTCAAGCTTTGATCTTGATTACTTGTTCATAGTCTAATGCCTATGTTAAAGATATCTTGGATTCATCAAGGTTCCTTAAGCTCATAAGAGTAGGAAACCATGGTTCTCACGGACTTGGTTTAGAGTCCTATCAACCATTGTTCATGCAACACGGTTTCGTAAGTTCGTCGAACTTGTACAAAGTTCATTGAGACACTTATAAGAACTCATGTTACATGAAACTTGGTTTAGTGTCCTAGAAACGCCTTGTTAGATGTATCATTAATTCGTCAAACTTGTACAATGGTCATTGAGACACTTATAAGAACTCATGTTTAAAGAAACTTGGTTTAGAGTCCTAGAAACCGCGTTGTTAGATGTTTCATAAGTTCGTCAAACTAGTACAAAGCTCATTGAGACACTTATAAGCACTCATGTTGCATGAAACTAAGTTTAGAGTCCTAGAAACCGCGTTGTTAGATGTTTCATAAGTTCAACACACTTGTACAAAACTCATTGAGACACTTATAAGCACTCATGTTGCATGAAACTTGGTTTAGAGTCCTAGAAACCGCGTTGTAAGATGTTTCACAAGTTCGTCAAACTAGTTCAAAGCTCATTGAGACACTTATAAGTACTCTTGTTTCACGACACTTCGTTTAGAGTCTTAGAAACCGCGTTGTTAGATGTTTCATAAGTTCGTCAAACTTGTACAAAGCTCATTGAGACACTTATAAGCACACATGTTGCATAAAACTTGGTTCAGAGTCCTAAAAACGCGTCGTTAGATGTTTCATAAGTTCGTCAAACTTGTATAAAGCTCATTGAAACACTTATAAGCACTCATGTTGCATAAAACTTGGTTTAGAGTCCTAGCAACCACATTGTTAGACGTTTCATAAGTTCGTCAAACTTATACAAAGCTGATTGAGAAACTTATAAGCACTCATGGTGCATGAAACTTGGTTTAGAGTCCTAAAAACACGTTGTTAGATGTTTCATTAGTTCGTAAAACTTGTACAAAGCTCATTGAGACACTTATAAGTAATCATGTTGCATGAAACTTAGTTTAGAGTCCTAGAAACCGCGTTGTTAGATGTTTCATAAATTTGTCGAACTTGTACAAAGCTCATTGAGACACTTATAAGCACTCATGTTGCATGAAACTTGGTTTAGAGTCCTAGAAACCACATTGTAAGATGTTTCACAAGTTCATCAAACTAGTACAAAGCTCATTGAGACACTTATAAGCACTCATGTTGCATGACACTTCGTTTAGAGTCCTAGCAACCACATTTTTAGACGTTTCATAAGTTCGTCAAACTAGTAAAAAGCTCATTAAGACACTTATAAGCACTCATGTTGCATGAAACTTAGTTTAGAGTCCTAGAAACGGCATTGTTAGATGTTTCATAAGTTCGTCGAACTTTTACAAAGTTCATTGAGACACTTATAAGCACTCATGTTACATGAAACTTGGTTTAGTGTCCTAGAAACGCCTTGTTAGATTTATCATTAATTCGTCAAACTTGTACAAAGGTCATTGAGACACTTATAAGAACTCATGTTTAAAGAAACTTGGTTTAGAGTCCTTGAAACCGCGTTGTTAGATGTTTCATAAGTTCGTCAAACTAGTACAAAGCTTATTGAGACACTTATAAGCACTCATGTTGCATGAAACTAAGTTTAGAGTCCTAGAAACCGTGTTGTTAGATGTTTCATAAGTTCGTCACACTTGTACAAAGCTCATTGAGACACTTATAAGCACTCATGTTGCATGAAACTTGGTTTAGAGTACTAGAAACCGCGTTGTAAGATGTTTCATAAGTTCGTCAAACTAGTACAAAGCTCATTGAGACACTTATAAGTACTCTTGTTGCATGACACTTCGTTTAGAGTCTTAGAAACCGCGTTGTTAGATATTTCATAAGTTCGTCAAACTTGTACAGAGCTCATTGAGACACTTATACGCACTCATGTTGCATAAAACTTGGTTTAGAGTCCTAAAAACGCGTTGTTAGATGTTTCATAAGTTCGTCAAACTTGTACAAAGCTCATTGAAACACTTATAAGCACTCATGTTGCATAAAACTTGGTTTAGAGTCCTAGCAACCACATTGTTAGACGTTTCATAAGTTCGTCAAACTTGTACAAAGCTGATTGAAAAACTTATAAGCACTCATGTTGCATGAAACTTGGTTTAGAGTCCTAGCAACCACATTTTTAGACGTTTCATAAGTTCGACAAACTAGTACAAAGCTCATTGAGACACTTATAAGCTCTCATGTTGCATGAAACTTGATTTAGAGTCCTAGAAACGGCATTGTTAGATGTTTCATAAGTTCGTCGAACTTTTACAAAGTTCATTGAGACACTTATAAGCACTCATGTTACATGAAACTTGATTTAGTGTCCTAGAAACGCCTTTTTAGATTTATCATTAATTCGTCAAACTTGTATAAAGGTCATTGAGACACTTATAAGAACTCATGTTGAAAGAAACTTGGTTTAGAGTCCTAGAAACCGCGTTGTTAGATGTTTCATAAGTTCGTGAAACTAGTACAAAGCTCATTGAGTCACTTATAAGCACTCATGTTGCATGAAACTTGATTTAGAATCCTAGAAACCGCGTTGTTAGATGTTTCATAAGTTCGTCACACTTGTACAAAGCTCATTGAGATACTTATAAGCACTCATGTTGCATGAAACTTGGTTTAGAGTCCTAGAAACCGCGTTGTAAATGTTTCATAATTTCGTCAAACTAGTACAAAGCTCATTGAGACACTTATAAGTACTCTTGTTGCATGACACTTCGTTTAGAGTCTTAGAAACCGCGTTGTTAGATGTTTCATAAGTTCGTCAAACTTGTACAAAGCTCATTGAGACACTTATAAGCACTCATGTTGCATAAAACTTGGTTTAGAGTCCTAAAAACGCGTTGTTAGATGTTTCATAAGTTCGTCAAACTTGTACTAAGCTCATTGAAACACTTAGAAGCACTCATGTTGCATAAAACTTGGTTTAGAGTCCTAGAAACCACATTGTTAGACGTTTCATAAGTTCGTCAAACTTGTTCAAAGCTGATTGAGAAACTTATAAGCACTCATGTTGCATGAAACTTGGTTTAGAGTCCTAGAAACGCGTTGTTAGATGTTTCATTAGTTCGTCAAACTTGTACAAAGCTCATTGAGACACTTATAAGAACTCATGTTGAAAGAAACTTGGTTTAGAATCCTAGAAACCGCGTTGTTAGATGTTTCATAAGTTCGTCAAACTAGTACAAAGCTCATTGAGACACTTGTAAGCAATCATGTTGCATGAAACTTAGTTTAGACTCCTAGAAACGGCATTGTGAGATGTTTCATAAGTTCGTCACACTTGTACAAAGCTCATTGAGACACTTATAAACACTCATGTTGCATGAACCTTAGTTTAGAGTCCTAGAAACTGCGTTGTTAGATGTTTCATAAGTTCGTCGAACTTGTACAAAGCTCATTGAGACAATTTTAAGCACTCATGTTGCATGAAACTTGGTTTAGAGTCCTAGACACCGCGATGTAAGATGTTTCATAAGTTCGTCAAACTAGTACAAAGCTCATTGTGACACTTATAAGCACTCATGTTGCATGACACTTCGTTTAGAGTCTTAGAAACCGCGTTGTTAGATGTTTCATAAGTTCGTAAAACTAGTACAAAACTAATTGAGACACTTATAAGCACTCATGTTACATGAAAATTTGTTTAGAGTCCTAGAAATCGCGTTGTTAGATGTTTCATAAGTTTGTCGAACTTGTACAAAGCTCATTGAGACACTTATAAACACTCATGTTGCATTAAACTTGGTTTAGAGTCCTAGCAACCACATTGTTAGACGTTTCATAAGTTCGTCAAACTTGTACAAAGCTGATTGAGAAACTTATAAGCACTCATGTTGCATGAAACTTGGTTAAGAGTCCTAAAAACGCGTTGTTAGATGTTTCATTAGTTCGTCAAACTTGTACAAAGCTCATTGAGACACTTATAAGCACTCATGTTGCATAAAACTTGGTTTAGAGTCCTAGCAACCACATTGTTAGACGTTTCATAAGTTCGTCCAACTTGTACAAAGCTTATTGAGAAACTTATAAGCACTCATGTTGTATGAAACTTGGTTTAGAGTCCTAGAAACGCGTTGTTAGATGTTTCATTAGTTCGTCAAACTTGAACAAAGCGCATTGAGACACTGATAAGAACTCATGTTGAAAGAAACTTTGTTTAGAGTCCTACAAACCGCGTTGTTAGATGTTTCATAAGTTCGTCAAACTAGTACAAAGCTCATTGAGACACTTTTAAACACTCATGTTGCATGAAACTTGGTTTAGAGTCCTAGAAACCGCGTTGTAAGATGTTTCATAAGTTCGTCACACTAGTACAAAGCTCATTGAGACACTTATAAGCAGTCATGTTGCATGACACTTCGTCTAGAGTCTTAGAAACCGCGTTGTTAGATGTTTCATAAGTTCGTCAAAATTGTACAAAAATCATTGAGACACTTATAAGCACTCATGTTGCATGAAACTTGGTTTAGAGTCCTAGAAACGCGTTGTTAGATGTTTCATAAGTTCGTCAAACTTGTACAAACCCCATTGAGACACTTATAAGCACTCATGTTGTATGAAACTTGGTTTAGAGTCCTAGAAACCGCGTTGTTAGATGTTTGATAAGTTCGTCAAACTAGTACAAAGCTCATTGAGACACTTATAAGGACTCATGTTGCATAAAAATTGGTTTAGAGTCCTAGAAACCACATTGTTAGACGTTTCATAAGTTCGTCAAACTTGTACAAAGCTGATAGAGACACTTATAAGCACTCTTGTTGCATGAAACTTGGTTTAGAGTCCTAGAAACGAGTTGTTAGATGTTTCATTAGTTCGTCAAACTTGTACAAAGCCCATTGAGACACTTATAAGAACTCATGTTGAAAGAGTCATAGAAACCGCATTGTAAGATGTTTCACAAGTTCATTAAACTAGTACAAAGCTCATTGAGACACTTATAAGCACCCATGTTACATGACACTTCGTTTAGAGTCTTAGAAACAACGTTGTTAGATGTTTCATAAGTTTGTCAAACTTGTACAAAGCTCATTGAGACATTTATAAGCACTCATGTTGCATAAAACTTGGTTTAGAGCCTTAGAAACGCGTTGTTAGATGTTTCATAAGTTCGTCAAACTTGTAAAAAGCTCATTGAGACACTTATAAGCACTCATGTTGCATAAAACTTGGTTTAGAGTCATAGCAACCACATTGTTAGACGTTTCTTAAGTTCGTCAAACTAGTACAAAGCTCATTGAGACACTTATAAGCACTCTTGTTGCATGAAACTTAGTTTAGAGTCCTAGAAACGGCGTTCGTCGAACTTGTACAAAGTTCATTGAGACATAAGTTCTTATACAAGCACTTCATTGTTACACTTATAACTTGGTTTAGTCATGTTACATGAAACTTGGTTTAGTGAAACTAGAAACGCCTTGTTAGATGTATCATTAATTTGTCAAACTTGTACAAAGCTCATTGAGACACTTATAAGAACTCATGTTGAAAGAAACTTGGTTTAGAGTCCTAGAAACCACGTTGTTAGATGTTTCATAAGTTCGTAAAACTAGTACAAATTTCATTGAGACACTTATAAGCACTCATGTTGCATGAAACTTTGTTTAGAGTCCTAGAAATCGCGTTGTTAGATGGTTCATAAGTTGTCGAACTTGTACAAAGCTCATTGAGACACTTATAAGCACTCATGTTGCATAAAACTTTGTTTAGAGTCCTAGCAACCACATTGTTAGACGTTTCATAAGTTCGTCAAACTTGTACAAAGCTGATTGAGAAACTTATAAGCACTTATGTTGCATGAAACTTGGTTTAGAGTCCTAAAAACGCGTTGTGAGATGTTTCATTAGTTCGTCAAACTTGTACAAAGCTCATTGAGATACTTATAAGAACTCATGTTGAAAGAAACTTGGTTTAGAGTCCTAGAAACCGCGTTGTTAGATGTTTCATAAGTTCGTCAAACTTGTACAAAGCTCATTGAGACACTTATAAGCCCTCAAGTTGCATGAAACTTAGTTTAGAGTCCTAGAAACCGCGTTGTTAGATGTTTCATAAGTTCGTCAAACTTGTAAAAAGCTCATTGAGACACTTATAAGCACTCATGTTGCATAAAACTTGGTTTAGAGTCCTAGCAACCACATTGTTAGACGTTTCATTAGTTCGTCAAACTTGTACAAAGCTGATTGAGAAACTTATAAGCACTCATGTTGCATTAAACTTGGTTTAGAGTCCTAGAAACGCGTTGGTAGATGTTTCATTAGTTCGTCAAACTTGAACAAAGGTCATTGAGACACTGATAAGAACTCATGTTGCATGACACTTCGTTTAGAGTCTTAGAAACCGCGTTGTTAGATGTTTCATAAGTTCGTCAAACTTGTACAAAGCTCATTGAGACACTTATAAGCACTCATGTTGCATAAAACTTGGTTTAGAGTCCTAGAAACGCGTTGTTAGATGTTTCATAAGTTCGTCAAACTTGTACAAAGCTCATTGAAACACTTATAAGCACTCATGTTGCATAAAACTTGGTTTAGAGTCCTAGCAACCACATTGTTAGACGTTTCATAAGTTCGTCAAATTTGTACAAAGCTCATTGAGACACTGATAAGAACTCATGTTGCATGACACTTCGTTTAAAGTCTTAGAAACCGCGTTGTTAGATGTTTCATAAGTTCGTCAAACTTGTACAAAGCTCATTGAGACACTTATAAGCACTCATGTTCCATGAAACTTAGTTTAGAGTCCTAGAAACCGCGTTGTTAGATGTTTCATAAGTTCGTCAAACTTGTACAAAGCTCATTGAGACACTTATAAGCACTCATGTTGCATGAAACTTGGTTTAGAGTCCTAGCAACCACATTGTTAGACGTTTCATAAGTTCGTCAAATTTTTACAAAGCTGATTGAGAAACTTATAAGCACTCATGTTGCATGAAACTTGGTTTAGAGTCTTAGAAACCGCGTTGTTAGATGTTTCATAAGTTCGTCAAACTTGTACAAAGCTCATTGAGACACTTATCACTACAAGAAAACATGGAATTTCCGACTACAGGTAGCGACTACAGCCGTAGTCGTCATATTTCGTGACTGTTTAGCTACGACTATACGACTGTATAACGACTACAAAGTTCTAGTCATTTATGAGTCGTTAGTTTACGACTACAACAAGTAATCGGTCTTGTAGTCGTTATTTAACGACTAATAAATGACTAATCTCCATAAGGAAAACAATGTTTGAATATAGTCGGTAATTAGTGGCAAATATGCGACTTTGTCGGTGAGTCGTCTTGTAGTCGCTTATTTAACGACTACATAGCGACTAAATTTGGGCTTCACATTTGGGCCCAATGGCATAACCTAGCTATCTCTCTTCTTCCCCTGCTCGCCGTTTCTTCTTCGTTTATTTGCTTCTTCGTTTGTCAAGCCGGCGAGAGCTTCTTCGTCTTCAAGCCGTCGCGACCTTCTTCGTCTTCAGTGATTGTCACTCCTTCTTCATCATCAAGACGAGATCTCATGATGAATCAGCAAAAAAAAGGAAGAAAACGAAAGATAACTCCAAACATATCTCTAACCCCGGCGCAGCAAAAAATCCGTCTTCCGGCTCAATACAACTTCACACCGGCGCCAAATCGTGAAGATACTCCTTCACCTCATCAGTCGTCGCGACAACAAGTCCTCAATGTGGCTGGTCCTTCGACGGCACCACCACCACAAGTCCGAGACTATCCACCGCCAATTGCTCTTTTCCAGAATTCCGAATCTCAACAAAGGCATCAGATTGAAGAAGCAGAGAAGGATCTGCAAGAGCAAGGGACGCCTAATCATTCTCTAGGTCATAGTCGCCCATCTTCTGTAGGTAACAATTTCGACCGCGATGTTGATGATGATGTACCGGATCTTAGGGAGGACACGCTGACGACTTTAAATGCCTTGCTGGCGATGCCAGGACGTGATAAGTTCGTCACGGTGCTCTCTCCCACACCGACGCCAAACTCGACATGGTATATCTCTTTATCTTCATTGATTCTTTTTGTATTGTATTTGTGTAGTGATTGTTCATTTAGGCTTATGATACTGAATCATTGATTCTCTGTGTATTGATTCTTGATTTAGGCTTATGTTGTTCATGTTACTAGTTTGTGCAAATAGAAACCGACAAGATATTGATTCTAGTTTTGTTGTGTTTGGTTCCTAGAATGTATTGGCTGTGGTTAATGTTGATTTGGGTCTGTTTATTTCCTTTCCTTATCTATTTCTTTACTTTTATTATTGCATTTTATTACTTCATCACTTCTTGCTTTTAGGTTTACTCGCGACAAGGGATCTAAATTGGTTCGTAAGATTACAAAAATTTTTACGAACAAATTTGATGGTCCATTTTATAGCTGGACTTGTGTGCCTAGGGATAGGCAAGAAAGATACTTTGTCGAGTTTGCGGTACATTTATCATTCTCTTAACTTTTACATTATAGTATTCTCTTCTCTTATTGTTTATTTCTTTTCCTAACATCATAATATTCTCTCTGTTTTGTAGAAAACTCACACATGGGATCCCTTGATAACAGGGACAGTTCAACAACATTTCGAGAACGTTTGTCAACGCCGGATGAAAGACATGGTTTCCTCTGTGAGAAATTCTAGAGAGCGCCCTACATGGATCGGCAAATCTCTGTGGAAGGAAATGACTCTCCATTGGGATACCGACGAAGCAAAAGAAAGAAGTCTCATTTATTCCAATGCTCGTATGTCGATCGTGGTGGTCTTGGTCCTCACATCCATTTATCAGGACCGACCTCTTATCAACAAATCCAATATGGAATGGTTAGTAACTAAATTATATATGTTCTCTAAGTTGATGTGTAATAAGTGTTTCTTTTGTAACATTGCAGGAAGAGAAATTGGGAAGACCGGTGAGTATTGGTGAGGTCTTCATTAAGACACATACGAAGCCGGATGGTACCTTTGTCGATAAGAAGGCGAGAGAAGATTGCTTCGATTATGAGAAAAAGTTGGAACAGAGATTGTCTCACCTTAATGAAGAGAATTCGGTTATTTCAGACGGTGCTTCACGCCTTCGAGAGCTCACGGCGGATGAATATACAACCATCTTTCTCGAGGTAAAATAAAACATTTTTCATTTATAAACATTTTTCATTTATAAACTTTTTTCATAAACATTTATGAATACCTGAAAGTTGTTATTCCTTTTGTTTCTTGTTTTGTTGTTTATGTTCAAAGTCCACTCAAAAGGATTCACGAGGCAATATGTATGGACTTGGAAGCCTCAAGGAGAATATTGAGAATGTTTTCACATTCGGCAAAACACAAGGAGGCTCTTCATCCTTTGTGTCAGTGCAAGAGCAACTGAAGGAAGCACAAAAAAAGATCGAAGAACAAGACGCAGCTAATAAGAAGCGTGAACAAGAGCATTCGCAAGCTTTAGCTGCACAAGAGAGCAAGCTCGCACACTTATCCTTGGTCGAAAAGTACCTACGCCAAACGGATCCTGCCTTTCTCGACTTTATGAAGACTGAATCAGCTAAAGACACCACCACACCTCTCTCAACTTCTCCTGCTACTTAGGTTACTTATCCCTCTATCATGAACTAGTCACTTTTCTTTTTCAATGTTTAAGTTAACGTTTTGGTTATAACTTGATGTACTTGTATGCTTGTTAAGATAATTTCATGGATTGTGGTTTATATTCAATTGTGTGAGCTTTTTGTTTGTTACAACGATCAAGAAGAAAGATTCTTCGTTTTATGAATACAAATAAATGGCAATAACAAATACCAAACGTATAATTTTCTATAAATAATGGTCACCACATAGTCGGGAAACGGTCGTTAGGTAGTCGGTAAGCGGTCGTATAATGGTCACCACATAGTCGGGAAACAATCGTTAGGTAGACGGTAGCGATCGTATAATAGTCGTAATATACAACGACTCGTTTACGACTACTATACGACTCTCTTGGCATAGTCGTAATGTAGTCGTTAAATAGCGACTATATTTACGACTATACAATTTAGCGACTAAAGATTGACGACTACATGGCTTAATCATGTAGTAGTCGTAAATGATCTTTTACCGACTACAATGCGACTAACGTTGTAGTCGGAAAACCTCTGTTTTCTTGTAGTGTATAAGCACTCATGTTGCATGAAACTTGGTTTAGAGTCCTAGAAACGCGTTGTTAGATGTTTCATAAGTATGTAAAACTAGTACAAAGCTCATTGAGACACTTATAAGCACTCATGTTGCATGAAACTTGGTTTAGAGTCCTAGAAACGAGTTGTTAGATGTTTCTTAAGTTCGTAAAACTTGTACAAAGCTCATTGAGACACTTATAAGCACTAATGTTGCATAAAACATGGTTTAGAGTCCTAGAAACGCGTTGTTAGATGTTTCATAAGTTCGTCAAACTTCTACAAAGCTCATTGAGACACTTATAAGAACTCATGTTGAAAGAAACTTAGTTTAGAGTCCTACAAACCGCGTTGTTAGATGTTTCATAAGTTCGTAAAACTAGTACAAAGCTCATTGAGACACTTATAAGCACTCATGTTGCATAAAACTTGGTTTAGAGTCCTAGAAACGAGTTGTTAGATGTTTCATAAGTTCGTCAAACTTGTACAAAGCTCATTGAAACACTTATAAGCACTCATGTTGCATAAAACTTGGTTTAGAGTCCTAGAAACCGCGTTGTAAGATGTTTCATAAGTTCGTCAAACTAGTACAAAGCTGATAGAGACACTTATAAGTACTCATGTTGCATGACATTTGGTTTAGAGTCTTAGAAACCGCGTTGTTAGATGTTTCATAAGTTCGTAAAACTAGTACAAAGCTCATTGAGACACTTATAAGCTCTCATGTTGCAGGAAACTTAGTTTAGAGTCCTAGAAATCGCGTTGTTAGATGTTTCATAAGTTTGTCGAACTTGTACAAAGCTCATTGAGACACTTATAAGCACTCATGTTGCATAAAACTTGGTTTAGAGTCCTAGCAACCACATTGTTAGACGTTTCATAATTTTGTCAAACTTGTACAAAGCTGATTGAGAAACTTATAAGCACTCATGTTCCATGAAACTTGGTTTAGAGTCCTAAAAACTTGTTGTTAGATGTTTCATTAGTTCGTCAAACTTGTACAAAGCTCATTGAGACACTTATAAGCACTCATGTTGCATGAAACTTGGTTTAGAGTCCTAGCAACCACATTGTTAGACGTTTCATAAGTTCGTCAAATTTGTACAAAGCTGATTGAGAAACTTATAAGCACTCATGTTGCATGAAACTTGGTTTAGAGTCTTAGAAACCGCGTTGTTAGATGTTTCATAAGTTCGTCAAACTTGTACAAAGCTCATTGAGACACTTATAAGCACTCATGTTGCATGAAACTTGGTTTAGAGTCCTAGAAACGCGTTGTTAGATGTTTCATAAGTATGTAAAACTAGTACAAAGCTCATTGAGACACTTATAAGCACTCATGTTGCATGAAACTTGGTTTAGAGTCCTAGAAACGAGTTGTTAGATGTTTCTTAAGTTCGTCAAACTTGTACAAAGCTCATTGAGACACTTATAAGCACTAATGTTGCATAAAACTTGGTTTAGAGTCCTAGAAACGCGTTGTTAGATGTTTCATAAGTTCGTCAAACTTCTACAAAGCTCATTGAGACACTTATAAGAACTCATGTTGAAAGAAAGTTAGTTTAGAGTCCTACAAACCGCGTTGTTAGATGTTTCATAAGTTCGTAAAACTAGTACAAAGCTCATTGAGACACTTATAAGCACTCATGTTGCATAAAACTTGGTTTATAGTCCTAGAAACGCGTTGTTAGATGTTTCATAAGTTCGTCAAACTTGTACAAAGCTCATTGAAACACTTATAAGCACTCATGTTGCATAAAACTTGGTTTAGAGTCCTAGAAACCGCGTTGTAAGATGTTTCATAAGTTCGTCAAACTAGTACAAAGCTGATAGAGACACTTATAAGTACTCATGTTGCATGACATTTCGTTTAGAGTCTTAGAAACCGCGTTGTTAGATGTTTCATAAGTTCGTAAAACTAGTACAAAGCTCATTGAGACACTTATAAGCTCTCATGTTGCAGAAACTTAGTTTAGAGTCCTAGAAATCGCGTTGTTAGATGTTTCATAAGTTTGTCGAACTTGTACAAAGCTCATTGAGACACTTATAAGCACTCATGTTGCATAAAACTTGGTTTAGAGTCCTAGCAACCACATTGTTAGACGTTTCATAATTTTGTCAAACTTGTACAAAGTTGATTGAGAAACTTATAAGCACTCATGTTCCATGAAACTTGGTTTAGAGTCCTAAAAACTCGTTGTTAGATGTTTCATTAGTTCGTCAAACTTGTACAAAGCTCATTGAGACACTTATAAGCACTCATGTTGCATGAAACTTGGTTTAGAGTCCTAGCAACCACATTGTTAGACGTTTCATAAGTTCGTCAAATTTGTACAAAGCTGATTGAGAAACTTATAAGCATTCATGTTGCATGAAACTTGGTTTAGATTCTTAGAAACCGCGTTGTTAGATGTTTCATAAGTTCGTCAAACTTGTACAAAGCTTATTGAGACACTTATAAGCACTCATGTTGCATGAAACTTGGTTTAGAGTCCTAGAAACGCGTTGTTAGATGTTTCATAAGTATGTAAAACTAGTACAAAGCTCATTGAGACACTTATAAGCACTCATGTTGCATGAAACTTGGTTTAGAGTCCTAGAAACCGCGTTGTTAGATGTTTCTTAAGTTCGTCAAACTTGTACAAAGCTCATTGAGACACTTAGAAGCACTAATGTTGCATAAAACTTGGTTTAGAGTCCTAGAAACGCGTTGTTAGATGTTTCATAAGTTCGTCAAACTTCTACAAAGCTCATTGAGACACTTATAAGAACTCATGTTGAAAGAAACTTAGTTTAGAGTCCTACAAACCGCGTTGTTAGATGTTTCATAAGTTCGTAAAACTAGTACAAAGCTCATTGAGACACTTATAAGCACTCATGTTGCATAAAACTTGGTTTAGAGTCCTAGAAACGCGTTGTTAGATGTTTCATAAATTCGTCAAACTTGTACAAAGCTCATTGAAATACTTATAAGCACTCATGTTGCATAAAACTTGGTTTAGAGTCCTAGAAACCGCGTTGTAAGATGTTTCATAAGTTCGTCACACTAGTACAAAGCTGATAGAGACACTTATAAGTACTCATGTTGCATGACATTTCGTTTAGAGTCTTAGAAACCGCGTTGTTAGATGTTTCATAAGTTCGTCAAACTAGTACAAATCCCATTGAGACACTTATAAGCACTCATGTTGCATGAAACTTAGTTTAGAGTCCTAGAAACCGCGTTGTTAGATGTTTCATAACTTCGTCAAACTGGTAAAAAGCTCATTGAGACACTTATAAGCACTCATGTTGCATAAAACTTGGTTTAGAGTCCTAGCAACCACATTGTTAGACGTTTCATAAGTTCGTCAAACTTGTACAAAGCTGATTGAGAAACTTATAAGCACTCATGTTGCATGAAACTTGGTTTAGAGTCCTAGAAACGCGTTGTTAGATGTTTAATTAGTTCGTCAAACTTGAACAAAGCTCATTGAGACACTTATAAGAACTCATGTTGAAAGAAACTTAGTTTAGAGTCCTACAAATTGCGTTGTTAGATGTTTCATAAGTTCGTCAAACTAGTACAAAGCTCAATAATACACTTATAAATACTCATGTTGCATGAAACTTAGTTTAGAGTCCTAGAAACCGCGTTGTTAGATATTTCATAAGTTCGCCGAACTTGTACAAAGCTCATTGAGACACTTTTAAGCACTCATGTTGCATGAAACTTGGTTTTGAGTCCTACAAACCGCGTTGTAAGATGTTTCATAAGTTCGTCAAACTAGTACAAAGCTCATTGAGACACTTATAAGCACTCATGTTGCATGACACTTTGTTTAGAGTTTTAGAAACCGAGTTGTTAGATGTTTCATAAGTTTGTAAAACTAGTACAAAGCTCATTGAGACACTTATAAGCACTCATGTTGCATAAAACTTGGTTTAGAGTCCTAGCAACCACATTGTTAGACGTTTCATAATTTTGTCAAACTTGTACAAAGCTGATTGAGAAACTTATAAGCACTCATGTTCCATGAAACTTGGTTTAGAGTCCTAAAAACTCGTTGTTAGATGTTTCATTAGTTCGTCAAACTTGTACAAAGCTCATTGAGACACTTATAAGCACTCATGTTCCATGAAACTTGGTTTAGAGTCCTAGCAACCACATTGTTAGACGTTTCATAATTTTGTCAAATTTGTACAAAGCTGATTGAGAAACTTATAAGCACTCATGTTGCATGAAACTTGGTTTAGAGTCTTAGAAACCGCGTTGTTAGATGTTTCATAAGTTCGTCAAACTTGTACAAAGCTCATTGAGACACTTATAAGCACTCATGTTGCATAAAACTTGGTTTAGAGTCCTAGAAACGCGTTGTTAGATGTTTCATAAGTTCGTCAAACTTGTACAAAGCTCATTGAAACACTTATAAGCACTCATGTTGCATAAAACTTGGTTTAGAGTCCTAGAAACCGCGTTGTAAGATGATTCATAAGTTCGTCAAACTAGTACAAAGCTGATAGAGACACTTATAAGCACTCATGTTGCATGACATTTCGTTTAGAGTCTTAGAAACCGCGTTGTTAGATGTTTCATAAATTCGTAAAACTAGTACAAAGCTCATTGAGACACTTATAAGCTCTCATGTTGCAGGAAACTTAGTTTAGAGTCCTAGAAATCGCGTTGTTAGATGTTTCATAAGTTTGTCGAACTTGTACAAAGCTCATTGAGACACTTATAAGCACTCATGTTGCATAAAACTTGGTTTAGAGTCCTAGCAACCACATTGTTAGACGTTTCATAATTTTGTCAAACTTGTACAAAGCTGATTGAGAAACTTATAAGCACTCATGTTCCATGAAACTTGGTTTAGAGTCCTAAAAACTCGTTGTTAGATGTTTCATTAGTTCGTCAAACTTGTACA
Organism: Cochlearia excelsa; assembly: GCA_963556525.1. Classification (NCBI taxonomy): domain Eukaryota; kingdom Viridiplantae; phylum Streptophyta; class Magnoliopsida; order Brassicales; family Brassicaceae; genus Cochlearia; species Cochlearia excelsa. The sequence goes on along the minus strand of OY748327.1, from coordinate 25,848,686 downwards.
AAGCTCATTGAGACACTTATAAGCACTCATGTTGCATGAAACTTGGTTTAGAGTCCTAGCAACCACATTGTTAGACGTTTCATAAGTTCGTCAAATTTGTACAAAGCTGATTGAGAAACTTATAAGCACTCATGTTGCATGAAACTTGGTTTAGAGTCTTAGAAACCGCGTTGTTAGATGTTTCATAAGTTCGTCAAACTTGTACAAAGCTCATTGAGACACTTATAAGCACACATGTTGCATGAAACTTGGTTTAGAGTCCTAGAAACGCGTTGTTCGATGTTTCATAAGTATGTAAAACTAGTACAAAGCTCATTGAGACACGTATAAGCATTCATGTTGCATGAAACTTGGTTTAGAGTCCTAGAAACGAGTTGTTAGATGTTTCTTAAGTTCGTCAAACTTGTACAAAGCTCATTGAGACACTTATAAGCACTAATGTTGCATAAAACTTGGTTTAGAGTCCTAGAAACGCGTTGTTAGATGTTTCATAAGTTCGTAAAACTTCTACAAAGCTCATTGAGACACTTATAAGAACTCATGTTGAAAGAAACTTAGTTTAGAGTCCTACAAACCGTGTTGTTAGATGTTTCATAAGTTCGTAAAACTAGTACAAAGCTCATTGAGACACTTATAAGCACTCATGTTGCATAAAACTTGGTTTAGAGTCCTAGAAACGCGTTGTTAGATGTTTCATAAGTTCGTCAAACTTGTACAAAGCTCATTGAAACACTTATAAGCACTCATGTTGCATAAAACTTGGTTTAGAGTCCTAGAAACCGCGTTGTAAGATGTTTCATAAGTTCGTCAAACTAGTACAAAGCTGATAGAGACACTTATAAGTACTCATGTTGCATGACATTTCATTTAGAGTCTTAGAAACCGCGTTGTTAGATGTTTCATAAGTTCGTAAAACTAGTACAAAGCTCATTGAGACACTTATAAGCTCTCATGTTGCAAGAAACTTAGTTTAGAGTCCTAGAAATCGCGTTGTTAGATGTTTCATAAGTTTGTCGAACTTGTACAAAGCTCATTGAGACACTTATAAGCACTCATGTTGCATAAAACTTGGTTTAGAGTCCTAGCAACCACATTGTTAGACGTTTCATAATTTTGTCAAACTTGTACAAAGGTGATTGAGAAACTTATAAGCACTCATGTTCCATGAAAGTTGGTTTAGAGTCCTAAAAACTCGTTGTTAGATGTTTCATTAGTTCGTCAAACTTGTGCAAAGCTCATTGAGACACTTATAAGCACTCATGTTGCATGAAACTTGGTTTAGAGTCTTAGAAACCGCGTTGTTAGATGTTTCATAAGTTCGTCAAACTTGTACAAAGCTCATTGAGAACACTTATAAGCACTCATGTTGCATGAAACTTGGTTTAGAGTCCTAGAAACCGCGTTGTTAGATGTTTCATAAGTTCGTCAAACTTGTACAAAGCTCATTGAGACACTTATAAGCACTCATGTTGCATGAAACTTGGTTTAGAGTCCTAGAAACGCGTTGTTAGATGTTTCATAAGTATGTAAAACTAGTACAAAGCTCATTGAGACACTTATAAGCACTCATGTTGCATGAAACTTGGTTTAGAGTCCTAGAAACGAGTTGTTAGATGTTTCTTAAGTTCGTCAAACTTGTACAAAGCTCATTGAGACACTTATAAGCACTAATGTTGCATAAAACTTGGTTTAGAGTCCTAGAAACGCGTTGTTAGATGTTTCATAAGTTCGTCAAACTTCTACAAAGCTCATTGAGACACTTATAAGAACTCATGTTGAAAGAAACTTAGTTTAGAGTCCTACAAACCGCGTTGTTAGATGTTTCATAAGTTCGTAAAACTAGTACAAAGCTCATTGAGACACTTATAAGCACTCATGTTGCATAAAACTTGGTTTAGAGTCCTAGAAACGCGTTGTTAGATGTTTCATAAATTCGTCAAACTTGTACAAAGCTCATTGAAATACTTATAAGCACTCATGTTGCATAAAACTTGGTTTAGAGTCCTAGAAACCGCGTTGTAAGATGTTTCATAAGTTCGTCACACTAGTACAAAGCTGTTAGAGACACTTATAAGCACTCATGTTGCATGACATTTCGTTTAGAGTCTTAGAAACCGCGTTGTTAGATGTTTCATAAGTTCGTCAAACTAGTACAAATCCCATTGAGACACTTATAAGCACTCATGTTGCATGAAACTTAGTTTAGAGTCCTAGAAACCGCGTTGTTAGATGTTTCATAAGTTCGTCAAACTGGTAAAAAGCTCATTGAGACACTTATAAGCACTCATGTTGCATAAAACTTGGTTTAGAGTCCTAGCAACCACATTGTTAGACGTTTCATAAGTTCGTCAAACTTGTACAAAGCTGATTGAGAAACTTATAAGCACTCATGTTGCATGAAACTTGGTTTAGATTCCTAGAAACGCGTTGTTAGATGTTTAATTAGTTCGTCAAACTTGAACAAAGCTCATTGAGACACTTATAAGAACTCATGTTGAAAGAAACTTAGTTTAGAGTCCTACAAACTGCGTTGTTAGATGTTTCATAAGTTCGTCAAACTAGTACAAAGCTCAATAATACACTTATAAATACTCATGTTGCATGAAACTTAGTTTAGAGTCCTAGAAACCGCGTTGTTAGATATTTCATAAGTTCGTCGAACTTGTACAAAGCTCATTGAGACACTTTTAAGCACTCATGTTGCATGAAACTTGGTTTTGAGTCCTAGAAACCGCGTTGTAAGATGTTTCATAAGTTCGTCAAACTAGTACAAAGCTCATTGAGACACTTATAAGCACTCATGTTGCATGACACTTCGTTTAGAGTTTTAGAAACCGAGTTGTTAGATGTTTCATAAGTTTGTAAAACTAGTACAAAGCTCATTGAGACACTTATAAGCACTCATGTTGCATAAAACTTGGTTTAGAGTCCTAGCAACCACATTGTTAGACGTTTCATAATTTTGTCAAACTTGTACAAAGCTGATTGAGAAACTTATAAGCACTCATGTTCCATGAAACTTGGTTTAGAGTCCTAAAAACTCGTTGTTAGATGTTTCATTAGTTCTTCAAACTTGTACAAAGCTCATTGAGACACTTATAAGCACTCATGTTGCATGAAACTTGGTTTAGAGTCCTAGCAACCACATTGTTAGACGTTTCATAAGTTCGTCAAATTTGTACAAAGCTGATTGAGAAACTTATAAGCACTCATGTTGCATGAAACTTGGTTTAGAGTCTTAGAAACCGCGTTATTAGATGTTTCATAAGTTCGTCAAACTTGTACAAAGCTCATTGAGACACTTATAAGCACTCATGTTGCATGAAACTTGGTTTAGAGTCCTAGAAACGCGTTGTTAGATGTTTCATAAGTATGTAAAACTAGTACAAAGCTCATTGAGACACTTATAAGCACTCATGTTGCATGAAACTTGGTTTAGAGTCCTAGAAACGAGTTGTTAGATGTTTCTTAAGTTCGTCAAACTTGTACAAAGCTCATTGAGACACTTATAAGCACTAATGTTGCATAAAACTTGGGTTAGAGTCCTAGAAACGCGTTGTTAGATGTTTCATAAGTTCGTCAAACTTCTACAAAGCTCATTGAGACACTTATAAGAACTCATGTTGAAAGAAACTTAGTTTAGAGTCCTACAAACCGCGTTGTTAGATGTTTCATAAGTTCGTAAAACTAGTACAAAGCTCATTGAGACACTTATAAGCACTCATGTTGCATAAAACTTGGTTTAGAGTCCTAGAAACGCGTTGTTAGATGTTTCATAAATTCGTCAAACTTGTACAAAGCTCATTGAAATACTTATAAGCACTCATGTTGCATAAAACTTGGTTTAGAGTCCTAGAAACCGCGTTGTAAGATGTTTCATAAGTTCGTCGTCACACTAGTACAAAGCTGTTAGAGACACTTATAAGCACTCATGTTGCATGACATTTCGTTTAGAGTCTTAGAAACCGCGTTGTTAGATGTTTCATAAGTTCGTCAAACTAGTACAAATCCCATTGAGACACTTATAAGCACTCATGTTGCATGAAACTTAGTTTAGAGTCCTAGAAACCGCGTTGTTAGATGTTTCATAAGTTCGTCAACCGGTAAAAAGCTCATTGAGACACTTATAAGCACTCATGTTGCATAAAACTTGGTTTAGAGTCCTAGCAACCACATTGTTAGACGTTTCATAAGTTCGTCAAACTTGTACAAAGCTGATTGAGAAACTTATAAGCACTCATGTTGCATGAAACTTGGTTTAGATTCCTAGAAACGCGTTGTTAGATGTTTAATTAGTTCGTCAAACTTGAACAAAGCTCATTGAGACACTTATAAGAACTCATGTTGAAAGAAACTTAGTTTAGAGTCCTACAAAACTGCGTTGTTAGATGTTTCATAAGTTCGTCAAACTAGTACAAAGCTCAATAATACACTTATAAATACTCATGTTGCATGAAACTTAGTTTAGAGTCCTAGAAACCGCGTTGTTAGATATTTCATAAGTTTCGTCGAACTTGTACAAAGCTCATTGAGACACTTTTAAGCACTCATGTTGCATGAAACTTGGTTTTGAGTCCTAGAAACCGCGTTGTAAGATGTTTCATAAGTTCGTCAAACTAGTACAAAGCTCATTGAGACACTTATAAGCACTCATGTTGCATGACACTTCGTTTAGAGTTTTAGAAACCGAGTTGTTAGATGTTTCATAAGTTTGTAAAACTAGTACAAAGCTCATTGAGACACTTATAAGCACTCATGTTGCATAAAACTTGGTTTAGAGTCCTAGCAACCACATTGTGTTAGACGTTTCATAATTTTGTCAAACTTGTACAAAGCTGATTGAGAAACTTATAAGCACTCATGTTCCATGAAACTTGGTTTAGAGTCCTAAAAACTCGTTGTTAGATGTTTCATTAGTTCTTCAAACTTGTACAAAGCTCATTGAGACACTTATAAGCACTCATGTTGCATGAAACTTGGTTTAGAGTCCTAGCAACCACATTGTTAGACGTTTCATAAGTTCGTCAAATTTGTACAAAGCTGATTGAGAAACTTATAAGCACTCATGTTGCATGAAACTTGGTTTAGAGTCTTAGAAACCGCGCGTTATTAGATGTTTCATAAGTTCGTCAAACTTGTACAAAGCTCATTGAGACACTTATAAGCACTCATGTTGCATGAAACTTGGTTTAGAGTCCTAGAAACGCGTTGTTAGATGTTTCATAAGCATGTAAAACTAGTACAAAGCTCATTGAGACACTTATAAGCACTCATGTTGCATGAAACTTGGTTTAGAGTCCTAGAAACGAGTTGTTAGATGTTTCTTAAGTTCGTCAAACTTGTACAAAGCTCATTGAGACACTTATAAGCACTAATGTTGCATAAAACTTGGTTTAGAGTCCTAGAAACGCGTTGTTAGATGTTTCATAAGTTCGTCAAACTTCTACAAAGCTCATTGAGACACTTATAAGAACTCATGTTGAAAGAAACTTAGTTTAGAGTCCTACAAACCGCGTTGTTAGATGTTTCATAAGTTCGTAAAACTAGTACAAAGCTCATTGAGACACTTATAAGCACTCATGTTGCATAAAACTTGGTTTAGAGTCCTAGAAACGCGTTGTTAGATGTTTCATAAATTCGTCAAACTTGTACAAAGCTATTTGAAATACTTATAAGCACTCATGTTGCATAAAACTTGGTTTAGAGTCCTAGAAACCGCGTTGTAAGATGTTTCATAAGTTCGTCACACTAGTACAAAGCTGATAGAGACACTTATAAGCACTCATGTTGCATGACATTTCGTTTAGAGTCTTAGAAACCGCGTTGTTAGATGTTTCATAAGTTCGTCAAACTAGTACAAATCCCATTGAGACACTTATAAGCACTCATGTTGCATGAAACTTAGTTTATTGTCCTAGAAACCGCGTTGTTAGATGTTTCATAAGTTCGTCAAACTGGTAAAAAGCTCATTGAGACACTTATAAGCACTCATGTTGCATAAAACTTGGTTTAGAGTCCTAGCAACCACATTGTTAGACGTTTCATAAGTTCGTCAAACTTGTACAAAGCTGATTGAGAAACTTATAAGCACTCATGTTGCATGAAACTTGGTTTAGAGTCCTAGAAACGCGTTGTTAGATGTTTAATTAGTTCGTCAAACTTGAACAAAGCTCATTGAGACACTTATAAGAACTCATGTTGAAAGAAACTTAGTTTAGAGTCCTACAAACTGCGTTGTTAGATGTTTCATAAGTTCGTCAAACTAGTACAAAGCTCAATAATACACTTATAAATACTCATGTTGCATGAAACTTAGTTTAGAGTCCTAGAAACCGCGTTGTTAGATATTTCATAAGTTCGTCGAACTTGTACAAAGCTCATTGAGACACTTTTAAGCACTCATGTTGCATGAAACTTGGTTTTGAGTCCTAGAAACCGCGTTGTAAGATGTTTCATAAGTTCGTCAAACTAGTACAAAGCTCATTGAGACACTTATAAGCACTTATAAGCACTCATGTTGCATGACACTTCCCTTTAGAGTTTTAGAAACCGAGTTGTTAGATGTTTCATAAGTTTGTAAAACTAGTACAAAGCTCATTGAGACACTTATAAGCACTCATGTTGCATGAAACTAAGTTTAGAGTCCTAGAAACCGCGTTGTTAGATTTTTCATAAGTTCGTCACACTTGTACAATGCTCATTGAGACACTTATAAGCACTCATGTTGCATAAAACTTGGTTTAGAGTCCTAGCAACCACATTGTTAGACGTTTCATAATTTTGTCAAACTTGTACAAAGCTGATTGAGAAACTTATAAGCACTCATGTTCCATGAAACTTGGTTTAGAGTCCTAAAAACTCGTTGTTAGATGTTTCATTAGTTCGTCAAACTTGTACAAAGCTCATTGAGACACTTATAAGCACTCATGTTGCATGAAACTTGGTTTAGAGTCCTAGAAACCGCGTTGTAAGATGTTTCATAAGTTCGTCAAACTAGTACAAAGCTGATAGAGACACTTATAAGTACTCATGTTGCATGACATTTCGTTTAGAGTCTTAGAAACCGCGTTGTTAGATGTTTCATAAGTTCGTAAAACTAGTACAAAGCTCATTGAGACACTTATAAGCTCTCATGTTGCAGGAAACTTAGTTTAGAGTCCTAGAAATCGCGTTGTTAGATGTTTCATAAGTTTGTCGAACTTGTACAAAGCTCATTGAGACACTTATAAGCACTCATGTTGCATAAAACTTGGTTTAGAGTCCTAGCAACCACATTGTTAGACGTTTCATAATTTTGTCAAACTTGTACAAAGCTGATTGAGAAACTTATAAGCACTCATGTTCCATGAAACTTGGTTTAGAGTCCTAAAAACTCGTTGTTAGATGTTTCATTAGTTCGTCAAACTTGTACAAAGCTCATTGAGACACTTATAAGCACTCATGTTGCATGAAACTTGGTTTAGAGTCCTAGCAACCACATTGTTAGACGTTTCATAAGTTCGTCAAATTTGTACAAAGCTGATTGAGAAACTTATAAGCACTCATGTTGCATGAAACTTGGTTTAGAGTCTTAGAAACCGCGTTGTTAGATGTTTCATAAGTTCGTCAAACTTGTACAAAGCTCATTGAGACACTTATAAGCACTCATGTTGCATGAAACTTGGTTTAGAGTCCTAGAAACGCGTTGTTAGATGTTTCATAAGTATGTAAAACTAGTACAAAGCTCATTGAGACACTTATAAGCACTCATGTTGCATGAAACTTGGTTTAGAGTCCTAGAAACGAGTTGTTAGATGTTTCTTAAGTTCGTCAAACTTGTACAAAGCTCATTGAGACACTTATAAGCACTAATGTTGCATAAAACTTGGTTTAGAGTCCTAGAAACGCGTTGTTAGATGTTTCATAAGTTCGTCAAACTTCTACAAAGCTCATTGAGACACTTATAAGAACTCATGTTGAAAGAAACTTAGTTTAGAGTCCTACAAACCGCGTTGTTAGATGTTTCATAAGTTCGTAAAACTAGTACAAAGCTCATTGAGACACTTATAAGCACTCATGTTGCATAAAACTTGGTTTAGAGTCCTAGAAACGCGTTGTTAGATGTTTCATAAATTCGTCAAACTTGTACAAAGCTCATTGAAATACTTATAAGCACTCATGTTGCATAAAACTTGGTTTAGAGTCCTAGAAACCGCGTTGTAAGATGTTTCATAAGTTCGTCACACTAGTACAAAGCTGTTAGAGACACTTATAAGCACTCATGTTGCATGACATTTCGTTTAGAGTCTTAGAAACCGCGTTGTTAGATGTTTCATAAGTTCGTCAAACTAGTACAAATCCCATTGAGACACTTATAAGCACTCATGTTGCATGAAACTTAGTTTAGAGTCCTAGAAACCGCGTTGTTAGATGTTTCATAAGTTCGTCAAACTGGTAAAAAGCTCATTGAGACACTTATAAGCACTCATGTTGCATAAAACTTGGTTTAGAGTCCTAGCAACCACATTGTTAGACGTTTCATAAGTTCGTCAAACTTGTACAAAGCTGATTGAGAAACTTATAAGCACTCATGTTGCATGAAACTTGGTTTAGATTCCTAGAAACGCGTTGTTAGATGTTTAATTAGTTCGTCAAACTTGAACAAAGCTCATTGAGACACTTATAAGAACTCATGTTGAAAGAAACTTAGTTTAGAGTCCTACAAACTGCGTTGTTAGATGTTTCATAAGTTCGTCAAACTAGTACAAAGCTCAATAATACACTTATAAATACTCATGTTGCATGAAACTTAGTTTAGAGTCCTAGAAACCGCGTTGTTAGATATTTCATAAGTTCGTCGAACTTGTACAAAGCTCATTGAGACACTTTTAAGCACTCATGTTGCATGAAACTTGGTTTTGAGTCCTAGAAACCGCGTTGTAAGATGTTTCATAAGTTCGTCAAACTAGTACAAAGCTCATTGAGACACTTATAAGCACTCATGTTGCATGACACTTCGTTTAGAGTTTTAGAAACCGAGTTGTTAGATGTTTCATAAGTTTGTAAAACTAGTACAAAGCTCATTGAGACACTTATAAGCACTCATGTTGCATAAAACTTGGTTTAGAGTCCTAGCAACCACATTGTTAGACGTTTCATAATTTTGTCAAACTTGTACAAAGCTGATTGAGAAACTTATAAGCACTCATGTTCCATGAAACTTGGTTTAGAGTCCTAAAAACTCGTTGTTAGATGTTTCATTAGTTCTTCAAACTTGTACAAAGCTCATTGAGACACTTATAAGCACTCATGTTGCATGAAACTTGGTTTTGAGTCCTAGAAACCGCGTTGTAAGATGTTTCATAAGTTCGTCAAACTAGTACAAAGCTCATTGAGACACTTATAAGCACTTATAAGCACTCATGTTGCATGACACTTCCCTTTAGAGTTTTAGAAACCAAGTTGTTAGATGTTTCATAAGTTTGTAAAACTAGTACAAAGCTCATTGAGACACTTATAAGCACTCATGTTGCATGAAACTAAGTTTAGAGTCCTAGAAACCGCGTTGTTAGATTTTTCATAAGTTCGTCACACTTGTACAATGCTCATTGAGACACTTATCAGCACTCATGTTGCATGAAACTTGGTTTAGAGTCCTAGAAACCGCGTTGTAAGATGTTTCATAAGTTCATCAAACTAGTACAAAGCTCATTGAGACACTTATAAGCACTCATGTTGCATGACACTTCGTTTAGAGTCTTAGAAACCGCGTTGTTAGATGTTTCATAAGTTCGTCAAACTTGTACAAAGCTCATTGAAACACTTATAAGCACTCATGTTGCATAAAACTTGTTTAGAGTCCTAGAAACGCGTTGTTAGATGTTTCATAAGTTCGTCAAACTAGTACAAAGTTCATTGAGACACTTATAAGCAGTCAAGTTGCAGGAAACTTAGTTTAGAGTCCTAGAAATCGCGTTGTTAGATATTTCATAAGTTTGTCGAACTTGTAAAAAGCTCATTGAGACATTTATAAGCACTCATGTTGCATAAAACTTGGTTTAGAGTCCTAGCAACCACATTGTTAGACGTTTCATAAGTTCGTCAAACTAGTACAAAGCTCATTGAGACACTTATAAGCACTCATGTTGCATGACACTTCGTTTAGAGTCTTAGAAACCGCGTTGTTAGATGTTTCATAAATTCGTAAAACTAGTACAAAGCTCATTGAGACACTTATAAGCACTCATGTTGCATGAAACTTAGTTTAGAGTCCTAGAAATCACGTTGTTAAATGTTTCATAAGTTTGTCGAACTTGTACAAAGCACATTGAGACACTTATAAGCACTCATGTTGCATGAAACTTGGTTTAGAGTCCTAGAAACCGTGTTGTAAGATGTTTCATAAGTTCGTCAAACTAGTACAAAGCTCATTGAGACACTTATAATGATATGATCGAGCCCGAGGAACTTGATGAACCCGATGAACCTGATGGAGTGATTACCCGAGCAATGGCCAAGAAGCTAGCCCAAGACGTTCAGGCATTGATCGTGGAGGAGCAGCTAGGAGCTTCTTCAACATCTTGACCAAGGTCTAGAAGAAGACCAAGCTAATGTAACTAGGTAACTAAGTGTTTCGACTTGGTACTCTTTCCCTTTGCGTAGGTTTGTCCCACAGGGTTTACTATGCAAGGGTTTTAACGAGGCCAAGAAGAGCGCTACGTCGGTTACTTAGTGACATTAGCTGTAAGAGTGTATTAAGCAAGGCACTTAAAATACTTGTTGTTTTTATCTTTAGACTACATGTTGTTTTTCTGTCACTTAAACATCGCGTTGTTTCTTGTCTTTGAGTACTTTCCTTTTTCGGCGATGTTGAGACCTAGGGAAGGTGGCGACATGTGCTTTTCTCCTTTATAAGTCTTGGCCGCCTCTTCCTTTATGCTTTAGTCAAGCAATATCGAAAAAAACCTCTTTGTTTAGACTCATCTCTGCTCTGCGATAGAGCTTATCAAAATCGATTCAAGAGAGTTGAATCCGAGGCTTTTACAAGAGAGATCCTCTTTCAAAAGCTTCTAAAAACATCAAGCAATCATTCCATCGATAGCTTGAGAAGACCACCTTCCATATCACATCTCAATCACCACCATACAATCTGGTTCTGATTTCATCCGCAACCACTCTTTCCTTCAAGTTTCCACCATCCGCCACTCCTCTGTTTAGTTCATATCCGCCGCATCCCTCAAGTTCATCATCATCTAGTTACAAGGAGCATCCGCCACTCTCATCACTCGCAGCCAAGAGAGGCTCTCTTCCTTTGCCACCAGAGTTGAGATCCTTATCAAGGGCGTATCATATAAGCAGTCATGTTTCATGACATTTCGTTTAGAGTCTTAGAAACCTCGTTGTTAGATGTTTCATAAGTTCGTCAAACTTGTACAAAACTCATTAAGACACTTATAAGCACTCATGTTGCATGAAACTTGGTTTAGAGTCCTAGAAACGCGTTGTTAGATGTTTCATAAGTTCGTCAAACTTGTACAAAGGTCATTGAGACACTTATAAGCACTCATGTTGCATAAAAATTGGTTTAGAGTCCTAGAAACCACATTGTTAGACGTTTCATAAGTTCGTCAAACTTGTACAAAGCTGATAGAGACACTTATAAGCACTCATGTTGCACGAAAATTGGTTTATAGTCCTAGAAACGAGTTGTTAGATGTTTCATTAGTTCGTCAAACTTGTACAAAGCTCATTGAGACACTTATAAGAACTCATGTTGAAAGAGTCCTAGAAACCGCATTGTAAGATGTTTCACAAGTTCATCAAACTAGTACAAAGCTCATTGACACACTTATAAGCACTCATGTTGCATGACACTTCGTTTAGAGTCTTATAAACCGCGTTGTTAGTTGTTTCATAAGTTCGTCAAACTTGTACAAATCTCATTGAGACATTTATAAGCACTCATGTTGCATGAAACTTGGTTTAGAGTCCTAGAAACGCGTTGTTAGATGTTTCATAAGTTCGTAAAACTTGTACAAAGCTCATTGAGACACTTATAAGAACTCATGTTGCATAAAACTTAGTTTAGAGTCCTAGCAACCACATTGTTAGACTTTTCATAAGTTCGTCAAACTAGTACAAAGCTCATTGAGACACTTATAAGCAATCATTTTGCATGAAACTTAGTTTAGAGTCCTAGAAACGGCATTGTTAGATGTTTCATAAGTTCGTGGAACTTGTACAAAGTTCATTGAGACACTTATAAGCACTCATGTTACATGAAACTTGGTTTAGTGTCCTAGAAACGCCTTGTTAGATGTATCATTAATTCGTCAAACTTGTACAAAGCTGATTGAGACACTTATTATTAAAGAGACTAAGGCGCTTATCCAGATACATTGTCCATTAAGATAAGTGCCCATACTTGTGGACCAAGCATTGGCCAAGGTATGTCTTCACCATCAAATATCTAAGCAATGGAGAGATAGAGAGACACAAGGCAAGATTGGTAGCAAGAGGCTTTACTCAAACTTATGGAGAGGACTACCTAGACACATTTGCCCCGGTTGGAAAACTCCACATGGTTTGGGTAATCTTATCACTTGCCACTAACCTATCATGGGATCTCTTTCAAATGGATGTGAAGAATGCCTTCCTACAAGGATAGCTTGAAGAGGAAGTCTACATGACTCCACCACCCCGCCTAGAAATCACTCCCGGGAAAGTCCTACGGTTAAGGAAAGCCATCTACGGGCCTCAAGCAATCACCAAGAGCTTGGTATCACAAGCTTAGCTCAACATTGATGGCAAAAGGATTCAAGAGATCACAAGTCGAGCATAATCTCTTTACCCTACAAAACCAAGAAGGTATAGTAGTGGTACTAGTGTATGTAGACGACATCATCATCTCCGGAAACAACAAGGGAGGTATTCAAGATACCAAATTTTTCCTCAAATCTAAATTTGACATTAAGGACCTCGGAACTCTTAAGTACTTCCTTGGGATTGAAGTGTGTAGATCTAAAGAAGGTCTATTTCTTTCCCAAAGGAAGTACACCCATGATCTTTTAAGTGTTGTCAATATGATAGGTACAAAGGTGGCTAAGACTCCTCTTGAAGACGGCTACAAGACCATTCAAGAAGGAAGTGAGGATGATCAACCGTACCGAGACCCAATGCTCTATAGACGGCTAGTGGGTAAACTCATCTACTTGACGATCACTAGACCGGACCTATACTTTGTCGTGAACCAAGTCTCCCAACACATGCAACAGCCGAAGCAACACCATTGGAACATGATCATGAGTATCTTGGGCTATCTTAAAAGGACCTCAAGTTTGGATATTTGGATGGGTTGCAACAAGAACACGGAGGTCATTGGGTATTGTGACGCGGACTACGCCGGGGATCTAGAGAGTAGACGGTCAACCACCGGCTATTGCACTTTCATTGGTGGCAACCTTGTCACATGGAAGACAAAGAAGCAAAAGATAGTATCTTTCTCAACCGCCGAAGCCGAGTATAGAGCCATGAGGAAGTTGACTCAAGAACTCATGTGGCTAAAGAACTTGCTAGGGGATTTGGGACTCAAGATTGAAGCACCAATGACCATGCATTGTGATAATCAAGCGGCCATCCACATAGCAACAAACTCGGTCTTCCATGAGAGGACTAAACACATAGAGGTGGATTGTCACAAGGTTAGAGAGCAAATGGTCAAGGGCACTATCCTACCTTGCTACACAAAGAGTCAAGATCAACTCGCGGACATCTTCACCAAGTCCGCAAGCTTGAAAGTTTGTGATTCCATTCTACCAAGACTTGGACTCATCTGGGCTCTCAACGCCTAAGTCCCTAACCGTATGGTCTTGTACTCTTTTCCCTTAGGTGAGTTTTATCCCAAGTGGTTTTCTCACCAAGGTTTTTTTTAACGAGGCAAGGTCATACGGGTTCCAAGCTTAGCCATTCCACTAGGCTAAGCTTGCGGGGGAGTATTAAAGAGACTAAGGCGCTCATCCGGATACATTGTCCATTAAGATAAGTGCCCATACTTGTGGACCAAGCATTGGCCAAAGTATTCTCTTAACATAGTTACCGTTACAAAAGGAAGGATCTAGAAACACAATAAGACCGTTGCCAAGAGAGCCGTTGGGCAAAGTCACATGTGCGCCTTAAGGGCGCGTGTATCCAACTCGTCCGTACATGTCACGGGTCGCCTTAAGGAAGGCGCGGCTACACAAACGATAGCGACGTGTGGCGCGGCTAACCGAGCAAGACTAGGACGTTTTTAGCAGATTCCCTTATGCCATTTTGGGCGTCTTTTGTTGTTGTTTATTTATACCTTCTCCTTTGTAAACGAACATGTTAACAATTCTTAATGAAACATATCCGAATCAAACTCTCTCCCTCATTACTCTCTCTCTCTCTTGTTCTTGATGTTCTTCATAGAACTCAAGAACACAAACACTTAAACACTTCTAAATCTTATCAAAAACTAACACTTATAAGAACTCATGTTGAAAGAAACTTGGTTTAGAGTCCTAGAAACCGCGTTGTTAGATGTTTCATAAGTTCGTCAAACTAGTACAAAGCTCATTGAGACACTTATAAGCACTCATGTTGCATGAAACTAAGTTTAGAATCCTAGAAACCGTGTTGTTAGATGTTTCATAAGTTCGTCACACTTGTACAAAGCTCATTGAGACACTTATAAGCACTCATGTTGCATGAAACTTGGTTTAGAGTCCTAGAAACCGCGTTGTAAGATGTTTCATAAGTTCGTCAAACTAGTACAAAGCTCATTGAGACACTTATAAGTACTCTTGTTGCATGACACTTCGTTTAGAGTCTTAGAAACCGCGTTGTTAGATGTTTCATAAGTTCGTCAAACTTGTACAAAGCTCATTGAGACACTTCTAAGCACTCATGTTGCATAAAACTTGGTTTAGAGTCCTAAAAACGCGTTGTTAGATGTTTCATAAGTTTGTCAAACTTGTATCAAGCTCATTGAAACACTTATGAGCACTCATGTTGCATAAAACTTGGTTTAGAGTCCTAGCAACCACATTGTTAGACGTTTCATAAGTTCGTAAAACTTGTACAAAGCTGATTGAGAAACTTATAAGCACTCATGTTGCATGAAACTTGGTTTAGAGTCCTAGAAACGCGTTGTTAGATGTTTCATTAGTTCGTCAAACTTGTACAAAGCTCATTGATACACTTATAAGAACTCATGTTGAAAGAAACTTGGTTTAGAGTCCTAGAAACCGCTTTGTTAGATGTTTCTTAAGTTTGTCAAACTAGTACAAAGCTCATTGAGACACTTGTAAGCACTCATGTTGCATGAAACTTAGTTTAGACTCCTAGAAACGGCATTGTTAGATGTTTCATAAGTTCGTCACACTTGTACAAAGCTCATTGAGACACTTATAAGCACTCATGTTGCATGAAACTTGGTTTAGAGTCCTAGAAACCGCGTTGTAAGATGTTTCATAAATTTGTCGAACTAGTACAAAGCTCATTGAGACACTTATAAGTACTCATGTTACATGACACTTCGATTAGAGTCTTAGAAACCGCGTTGTTAGATGTTTAATAAGTTCGTCAAACTTGTACAAAGCTCATTGAGACAATTATAAGCACTCATGTTGCATAAAACTTGGTTTAGAGTCCTAAAAACGCGTTTTTAGATGTTTCATAAGTTCGTCAAACTTGTATAAAGGTCATTGAAACACTTATAAGCACTCATGTTGCATAAAACTTGGTTTAGATTCCTAGCAACCACATTGTTAGACGTTTCATAAGTTCGTCAAACTTGTACAAAGCTGATTGAGAAACTTATAAGCACTCATGTTGCATTAAACTTGGTTTAGAGTCCTAGAAACGCGTTGTTAGATGTTTCATTAGTTCGTCAAACTTGTACAAAGCTTATTGAGACACTTATAAGAACTCCTGTTGAAAGAAACTTGGTTTAGAGTCCTAGAAACCGTGTTGTTAGATGTTTCATAAGTTCGTCAAACTAGTACAAAGCTCATTGAGACACTTATAAGCACTCATGTTGCATGACACTTCGTTTAGAGTCTTAGAAACCGCTTTGTTAGATGTTTCATAAGTTCGTCAAACTTGTACAAAGCTCATTGAGACACTTATAAGCACTAATGTTGCATAAAACTTGGTTTAGAGTCCTAGAAACGCGTTGTTAGATGTTTCATAAGTTCGTCAAACTTCTACAAAGCTCATTGAGACACTTATAAGAACTCATGTTGAAAGAAACTTAGTTTAGAGTCCTACAAACCGCGGTATTAGATGTTTCATAAGTTCGTAAAACTAGTACAAAGCTCATTAATACACTTATAAGTACTCATGTTGCATGAAACTTAGTTTAGAGTCCTAGAAACCGTGTTGTTAGATGTTTCGGAAGTTCGTCGAACTTGTACAAAGCTCATTGAGACACTTTTAAGCACTCATGTTGTATGAAACTTGGTTTAGAGTCCTAGACACCGCGTTGTAAGATGTTTCATAAGTTCGTCAAACTAGTACAAAGCTCATTGAGACACTTAAAAGCACTCATGTTGCATGAAACTTAGCTTAGATTCCTAGAAACCGCGTTGTTAGATGTTTCATAAGTTCGTAAAACTTGTACAAAGCTCATTGAGACACTTATAAGAACTCATGTTGCCTGAAACTTGGTTTAGAGTTCTAGAAACCACGTTGTAAGATGTTTCATAAGTTCGTCAAACTAGTACAAAGCTAATTGAGACACTTATAAGCACTCATGTTGCATGACACTTCGTTTAGAGTCTTAGAAACCGCGTTGTTAGATGTTTCATAATTTCGTCAAACTTGTAGAAAGCTCATTGAGACACTTATAAGCACTCATGTTGCATAAAACTTGGTTTAGAATCCTAGAAACGCGTTGTTAGATGTTTCATAAGTTCGTCAAATTTGTACAAAGCTCATTGAAACACTTATAAGCACTCATGTTGCATAAAACTTGGTTTATTGTCCTAGAAACGCGCTGTTAGATGTTTCATAAGTTCGTCACACTTGTACAAAGCTCATTGAGATACTTATAAGCACTCATGTTGCATGAAACTTGGTTTAGAGTACTAGAAACCGCGTTGTAAGATGTTTCATAAGTTCGTCAAACTAGTACAAAGCTCATTGAGACAGTTAATAGCACTCATGTTGCATGAAACTTCGTTTAGAGTCCTAGAAACCGCGTTGTTAGATGTTTCATAAGTTCGTCAAACTTGTACAAAGCTCATTGAGACACTTATAAGCACTCATGTTCCATGAAACTTGGTTTAGAGTCCTAGAAACGCGTTGTTAGATGTTTCATAAGTTCGTCAAACTTCTACAAAGCTCATGGAGATACTTATAAGCACTCATGTTGCATAAAACTTGGATTAGAGTCCTAGCAACCACATTGTTAGACGTTTCATAAGTTTGTCAAACTTGTACAAAGCTCATTGAGACACTTATAAGCACTCATGTTGCATGAAACTTGGTTTAGAGTCCTAGAAACGCGTTGTTAGATGTTTCATTAGTTTGTCAAACTTGTACAAAGCTCATTGAGACACTTATAAGCACTCATGTTGCATGAAACTTGGTTTAGAGTCCTAGAAACCGCGTTGTTAGATGTTTCACAAGTTCGTCAAACTAGTACAAAGCTCATTGAGACACTTATAAGCACTCATGTTCCATGAAACTTAGTTTAGAGTCCTAAAAACCACGTTGTTAGATGTTTCATAAGTTCGTTGAACTTGTTCAAAGTTCATTGAGACACTTATAAGCACTCATGTTGCATGAAACTTGGTTTAGAGTCCTAGAAACCGCGTTGTTAGATGTTTCATAAGTTCGTCGAACTAGTACAAAGCTCATTGAGACACTTATAAGCACTCATGTTGCATGAAACTTGGTTTAGAGTCCTAGAAACGAGTTGTTAGATGTTTCATAAGTTCGTCAAACTAGCACAAAGCTCATTGAGACACTTATAAGCACTCATGTTGCATGACACTTCGTTTAGAGTCTTAGAAACCGCGTTGTAAGATGTTTCATAAATTTGTCGAACTAGTACAAAGCTCATTGAGACACTTATACGCACTAATGTTGCATAAAACTTGGTTTAGAGTCCTAAAAACGCGTTGTTAGATGTTTCATAAGTTCGTCAAACTTGTATAAAGCTCATTGAAACACTTATAAGCACTCATGTTGCATAAAACTTGGTTTAGAGTCCTAGCAACCACATTGTTAGACGTTTAATAAGTTCGTCAAACTTGAACAAAGCTGATTGAGAAACTTATAAGCACTCATGTTGCATTAAACTTGGTTTAGAGTCCTAGAAACGCGTTGTTAGATGTTTCATTAGTTCGTCAAACTTGTACAAAGCTTATTGAGACACTTATAAGAACTCATGTTGAAAGAAACTTGGTTTAGAGTCCTAGAAACCGTGTTGTTAGATGTTTCATAAGTCCGTCAAACTAGTACAAAGCTCATTGAGACACTTATAAGCACTCATGTTATATGAAACTTAGTTTAGATTCCTAGAAACCGCGTTTTTAGATGTTTAATAAGTTCGTAAAACTTGTACAAAGCTCATTGAGACACTTATAAGAACTCATGTTGCCTGAAACTTGGTTTAGAGTTCTAGAAACCACGTTGTAAGATGTTTCATAAGTTCGTCAAACTAGTACAAAGCTCATTGAGACACTTATAAGTACTCATGTTGCATGACACTTCGTTTAGAGTCTTAGAAACCGCGTTGGTAGATGTTTCATAAGTTCGTCAAACTTGTACAAAGCTCATTGAGACACTTATAAGCACTCATGTTGCATAAAACTTGGTTTAGAGTCCTAGAAACGCGTTGTTAGATGTTTCATAAGTTCGTCAAACTTGTACAAAGCTCATTGAAACACTTATAAGCACTCATGTTGCATAAAACTTGGTTTAGAGTCCTAGAAACGCGTTGTTAGATGTTTCATAAGTTCGTCACACTTGTACAAAGCTCATTGAGACACTTATAAGCACTCATGTTGCATGAAACTTGGTTTAGAGTACTAGAAACCGCGTTGTAAGATTTTTCATAAGTTCGTCAAACTTGTATAAAGCTCATTGAAACACTTATAAGCACTCATGTTACATAAAACTTGGTTTAGAGTCCTAGCAACCAGATTGTTAGACGTTTAATAAGTTCGTCAAACTTGTACAAAGCTGATTGAGAAATTTATAAGCACTCATGTTGCATTAAACTTGGTTTAGAGTCCTAGAAACGCGTTGTTAGATGTTTCATTAGTTCGTTAAACTTGTACAAAGCTTATTGAGACACTTATAAGAACTCATGTTGAAAGAAACTTGGTTTAGAGTCCTAGAAACCGTGTTGTTAGATGTTTCATAAGTCCGTCAAATTAGTACAAAGCTCATTGAGACACTTATAAGCACTCATGTTGCATGAAACTTAGTTTAGATTCCTAGAAACCGTGTTTTTAGATGTTTCATAAGTTCGTAAAACTTGTAGAAAGCTCATTGAGACACTTATAAGAACTCATGTTGCCTGAAACTTGGTTTAGAGTTCTAGAAACCACATTGTAAGATGTTTCATAAGTTCGTCAAACTAGTACAAAGCTCATTGAGACAATTATAAGCACTCATGTTGCATGACACTTCGTTTAGAGTCTTAGAAACCGCTTTGTTAGATGTTTCATAAGTTCGTCAAACTTGTACAAAGCTCATTGAGACACTTATAAGCACTCATGTTGCATAAAACTTGGTTTAGAGTCCTAGAAACGCGTTGTTAGATGTTTCATAAGTTCGTCAAACTTCTACAAAGCTCATTGAGACACTTATAAGCACTCATGTTGCATGAAAGTTGGTTTAGAGTCCTAGAAACCGCGTTGTAAGATGTTTCATAAATTTGTCGAACTAGTACAAAGCTCATTGAGACACTTATAAGTACTCATGTTGCATGACACTTCGTTTAGAGTCTTAGAAACCGCGTTGTTAGATGTTTCATAAGTTCGTCAAACTTGTACAAAGCTCATTGAGACACTTATAAGCACTAATGTTGCATAAAACTTGGTTTAGAGTCCTAAAAACGCGTTGTTAGATGTTTCATAAGTTCGTCAAACTTGTATAAAGCTCATTGAAACAATTATAAGCACTCATGTTGCATAAAACTTGGTTTAGAGTCCTAGCAACCACATTGTTAGACGTTTAATAAGTTCGTCAAACTTGTACAAAGCTGATTGAGAAACTTATAAGCACTCATGTTGCATTAAACTTGGTTTAGAGTCCTAGAAACGCGTTGTTAGATGTTTCATTAGTTCGTCAAACTTGTACAAAGCTTATTGAGACACTTATAAGAACTCATGTTGAAAGAAACTTGGTTTAGAGTCCTAGAAACCGTGTTGTTAGATGTTTCATAAGTCCGTCAAACTAGTACAAAGCTCATTGAGACACTTATAAGCACTCATGTTGCATGAAACTTAGTTTAGATTCCTAGAAACCGCGTTTTTAGATGTTTCATAAGTTCGTAAAACTTGTACAAAGCTCATTGAGACACTTATAAGAACTCATGTTGCCTGAAACTTGGTTTAGAGTTCTAGAAACCACGTTGTAAGATGTTTCATAAGTTCGTCAAACTAGTACAAAGCTCATTGAGACACTTATAAGTACTCATGTTGCATGACACTTCGTTTAGAGTCTTAGAAACCGCGTTGCTAGATGTTTCATAAGTTCGTCAAACTTGTACAAAGCTCATTGAGACACTTATAAGCATTCCTGTTGCATAAAACTTGGTTTAGAGTCCTAGAAACGCGTTGTTAGATGTTTCATAAGTTCGTCAAATTTGTACAAAGATCATTGAAACACTTATAAGCACTCATGTTGCATAAAACTTGGTTTAGAGTCCTAGAAACGCGCTGTTAGATGTTTCATAAGTTTGTCACACTTGTACAAAGCTCATTGAGATACTTATAAACACTCATGTTGCATGAAACTTGGTTTAGAGTACTAGAAACCGCGTTGTAAGATGTTTCATAAGTTCGTCAAACTAGTACAAAGCTCATTGAGACATTTAATAGCACTCATGTTGCATGAAACTTCGTTTAGAGTCCTAGAAACCGCGTTGTTAGATGTTTCATAAGTTCGTCAAACTTGTACAAAGCTCATTGAGACACTTATAAGCACTCATGTTCCATGAAACTTAGTTTAGAGTCCTAGAAACCGCGTTGTTAGATGTTTCATAATTTCATAGAACTTGTACAAAGCTCATTGAGACACTTATAAGCACTCATGTTGCATGAAACTTGGTTTAGAGTCCTAGAAACCGCGTTGTTAGATGTTTCATAAGTTCGTCGAACTAGTACATTGCTCATTGAGACACTTATAAGCACTCATGTTGCATGAAACTTGGTTTAGAGCCCTAGAAACGAGTTGTTAGATGTTTCTTAAGTTCGTCAAACTTGTACAAAGATCATTGAGACACTTATAAGCACTCATGTTACATGAAACTTGGTTTAGAGTCCTAGAAACGAATTGTTAGATGTTTCATAAGTTCGTCAAACTAGTACAAAGCTCATTGAGACACTTATAAGCACTCATGTTGCATGCCATTTCGTTTGAAGTCTTAGAAACCGCTTTGTTAGATGTTTCATAAGTTCGTCAAACTTGTACAAAGCTCATTGAGACACTTATAAGCACTAATGTTGCATAAAACTTGGTTTAGAGTCCTAGAATCGCGTTGTTAGATGTTTCATAAGTTCGTCAAACTTCTACAAAGCTCATGGAGATACTTATAAGCACTCATGTTGCATAAAACTTGGATTAGAGTCCTAGCAACCACATTGTTAGACGTTTCATAAGTTTGTCAAACTTGTACAAAGCTCATTGAGACACTTATAAGCACTCATGTTGCATGAAACTTGGTTTAGAGTCGTAGAAACGCGTTGTTAGATGTTTCATTAGTTTGTCAAACTTGTACAAAGCTCATTGAGACACTTATAAGCACTCATGTTGCATGAAACTTCGTTTAGAGTCCTAGAAATCGCGTTGTTAGATGTTTCACAAGTTCGTCAAACTAGTACAAAGCTCATTGAGACACTTATAAGCACTCATGTTCCATGAAAGTTAGTTTAAAGTCCTAAAAACCACGTTGTTAGATGTTTCATAAGTTCGTTGAACTTGTACAAAGTTCATTGAGACACTTATAAGCACTCATGTTGCATGAAACTTGGTTTAGAGTCCTAGAAACCGCGTAGTTAGATGTTTCATAAGTTCGTCGAACTAGTACAAAGCTCATTGAAACACTTATAAGCACTCATGTTGCATGAAACTTGGTTTAGAGTCCTAGAAACGAGTTGTTAGATGTTTCATAAGTTCTTCAAACTAGCACAAAGCTCATTGAGACACTTATAAGCACTCATGTTGCATGACACTTCGTTTAGAGTCTTAGAAACCGCTTTGTTAGATGTTTCATAAGTTCGTCAAACTTGTACAAAGCTCATTAAGACACTTATAAGCACTCATGTTGCATAAAACTTGGTTTAGAGTCCTAGAAACGCGTTGTTAGATGTTTCATAAGTTCGTCAAACTTCTACAAAGCTCATTGAGACACTTATAAGCACTCATATTGCCTGAAACTTGGTTTAGAGTCCTAGAAACCGCGTTGTAAGATGTTTCATAAATTTGTCGAACTAGTACAAAGCTCATTGAGACACTTATAAGTACTCATGTTGCATGACACTTCGTTTAGAGTCTTAGAAACCGCGTTGTTAGATGTTTCATAAGTTCGTCAAACTTGTACAAAGCTCATTGAGACACTTATAAGCACTCATGTTGCATAAATCTTGGTTTAGAGTCCTAAAAACGTGTTGTTAGATGTTTCATAAGTTCGTCAAACTTGTATAAAGCTCATTGAAACACTTATAAGCACTCATGTTACATAAAACTTGGTTTAGAGTCCTAGCAACCACATTGTTAGACGTTTAATAAGTTCGTCAAACTTGTACAAAGCTGATTGAGAAACTTATAAGCACTCATGTTGCATTAAACTTGGTTTAGAGTCCTAGAAACCGCGTTGTTAGATGTTTCATTAGTTCGTCAAACTTGTAAAAAGCTTATTGAGACACTTATAAGAACTCATGTCGAAAGAAACTTGGTTTAGAGTCCTAGAAACCGTGTTGTTAGATGTTTCATAAGTCCGTCAAACTAGTACAAAGCTCATTGAGACACTTATAAGCACTCATGTTGCATGAAACTTAGTTTAGATTCCTAGAAACCGCGTTTTTAGATGTTTCATAAGTTCGTAAAACTTGTACAAAGCTCATTGAGACACTTATAAGAACTCATGTTGACTGAAACTTGGTTTAGAGTTCTAGAAACCACATTGTAAGATGTTTCATAAGTTCGTCAAACTAGTACAAAGCTCATTGAGACACTTATAAGCACTCATGTTGCATGACACTTCGTTTAGAGTCTTAGAAACCGCTTTATTAGATGTTTCATAAGTTCGTCAAACTTGTACAAAGCTCATTGAGACACTTATAAGCACTCATGTTGCATAAAACTTGGTTTAGAGTCCTAGAAACGCGTTGTTAGATGTTTCATAAGTTCGTCAAACTTCTACAAAGCTCATTGAGACACTTATAAGCACTCATGTTGCATGAAACTTGGTTTAGAGTCCTAGAAACCGCGTTGTAAGATGTTTCATAAATTTGTCGAACTAGTACAAAGCTCATTGAGACACTTATAAGTACTCATGTTGCATGACACTTCGTTTAGAGTCTTAGAAACCGCGTTGTTAGATGTTTCATAAGTTCGTCAAACTTGTACAAAGCTCATTGAGACACTTATAAGCACTAATGTTGCATAAAACTTGGTTTAGAGTCCTAAAAACGCGTTGTTAGATGTTTCATAAGTTCGTCAAACTTGTATAAAGCTCATTGAAACACTTATAAGCACTCATATTGCATAAAACTTGGTTTAGAGTCCTAGCAACCACATTGTTAGACGTTTAATACGTTCGTCAAACTTGTACAAAGCTGATTGAGAAACTTATAAGCACTCATGTTGCATTAAACTTGGTTTAGAGACCTAGAAACGCGTTGTTAGATGTTTCATTAGTTCGTCAAACTTGTACAAAGCTTATTGAGACACTTATAAGAACTCATGTTGAAAGAAACTTGGTTTAGAGTCCTAGAAACCATGTTGTTAGATGTTTCATAAGTTCGTCAAACTAGTACAAAGCTCATTCGGACACTTATAAGCACTCATGTTGCATGAAACTTAGTTTAGATTCCTAGAAACCGCGTTTTAAGATGTTTCATAAGTTCGTAAAACTTGTACAAAGCTCATTGAGACACTTATAAGAACTCATGTTGCCTGAAACTTGGTTTAGAGTTCTAGAAACCACGTTGTAAGATGTTTCATAAGTTCGTCAAACTAGTACAAAGCTCATTGAGACACTTATAAGTACTCATGTTGCATGACACTTCGTTTAGAGTCTTAGAAACCGCGTTGTTAGATGTTTCATAAGTTCGTCAAACTTATACAAAGCTCATTGCGACACTTATAAGCACTCATGTTGCATAAAACTTGGTTTAGAGTCCTAGAAACGCGTTGTTAGATGTTTCATAAGTTCGTCAAACTTGTACAAAGCTCATTGAAACACTTATAAGCACTCATGTTGCATAAAACTTGGTTTAGAGTCCTAGAAACGCGTTGTTAGATGTTTCATAAGTTCGTCACACTTGTACAAAGCTCATTGAGACACTTATAAGCACTCATGTTGCATGAAACTTGGTTTAGAGTCCTAGAAACCGCGTTGTAAGATTTTTCATAAGTTCGTTAAACTTGTATAAAGCTCATTGAAACACTTATAAGCACTCATGTTAAATAAAACTTGGTTTAGAGTCCTAGCAACCACATTGTTAGACTTTTTAATAAGTTCGTCAAACTTGTACAAAGCTGATTGAGAAATTTATAAGCACTCATGTTGCATTAAACTTGGTTTAGAGTCCTAGAAACGCGTTGTTAGATGTTTCATTAGTTCATTAAACTTGTACAAAGCTTATTGAGACACTTATAAGAAATCATGTTGAAAGAAACTTGGTTTAGAGTCCTAGAAACCGTGTTGTTAGATGTTTCATAAGTCCGTCAAACTAGTACAAAGCTCATTGAGACACTTATAAGCACTCATGTTGCATGAAACTTAGTTTAGATTCCTAGAAACCGCGTTTTTAGATGTTTCATAAGTTCGTAAAACTTGTACAAAGCTCATTGAGACACTTATAAGAACTCATGTTGCCTGAAACATGGTTTAGAGTTCTAGAAACCACATTGTAAGATGTTTCATAAGTTCGTCAAACTAGTACAAAGCTCATTGAGACACTTATAAGCACTCATGTTGCATGACACTTCGTTTAGAGTCTTAGAAACCGCTTTGTTAGATGTTTCATAAGTTCGTCAAACTTGTACAAAGCTCATTGAGACACTTATAAGCACTCATGTTGCATAAAACTTGGTTTAGAGTCCTAGAAACGCGTTGTTAGATGTTTCATAAGTTCGTCAAACTTCTACAAAGCTCATTGAGACACTTATAAGCACTCATGTTGCATGAAACTTGGTTTAGAGTCCTAGAAACCGCGTTGTAAGATGTTTCATAAATTTGTCGAACTAGTACAAAGCTAATTGAGACACTTATAAGTACTCATGTTGCATGACACTTCGTTTAGAGTCTTAGAAACCGCGTTGTTAGATGTTTCATAAGTTCGTCAAACTTGTACAAAGCTCATCGAGACACTTATAAGCACTAATGTTGCATAAAACTTGGTTTAGAGCCCTAAAAACGCGTTGTTAGATGTTTCATAAGTTCGTCAAACTTGTATAAAGCTCATTGAAACACTTATATGCACTCATATTGCATAAAACTTGGTTTAGAGTCCTAGCAACCACATTGTTAGACGTTTAATAAGTTCGTCAAACTTGTACAAAGTTGATTGAGAAACTTATAAGCACTCATGTTGCATTAAACTTGGTTTAGAGTACTAGAAACGCGTTGTTAGATGTTTCATTAGTTCGTCAAACTTGTACAAAGCTTATTGAGACACTTATAAGAACTCATGTTGAAAGAAACTTGGTTTAGAGTCCTATAAACCGTGTTGTTAGATGTTTCATAAGTCCGTCAAACTAGTACAAAGCTCATTGAGACACTTATAATCACTCATGTTGCATGAAACTTAGTTTAGATTCCTAGAAACCGCGTTTTTAGATGTTTCATAAGTTCGTAAAACTTGTACAAAGCTCATTGAGACACTTATAAGAACTCATGTTGCCTGAAACTTGGTTTAGAGTTCTAGAAACCACGTTGTAAGATGTTTCATAAGTTCGTCAAACTAGTACAAAGCTCATTGAGACACTTATAAGTACTCATGTTGCATGACACTTCGTTTAGAGTCTTAGAAACCGCGTTGTTAGATGTTTCATAACTTCGTCAAACTTGTACAAAGCTCATTGAGACACTTATAAGCACTCATGTTGCATAAAACATGGTTTAGAGTCCTAGAAACGCGTTGTTAGATGTTTCATAAGTTCGTCAAACTTGTACAAAGCTCATTGAAACACTTATAAGCACTCATGTTGCATAAAACTTGGTTTAGAGTCCTAGAAACGCGTTGTTAGATGTTTCATAAGTTCGTCACACTTGTACAAAGCTCATTGAGACACTTATAAGCACTCATGTTGCATGAAACTTGGTTTAGAATACTTGAAACCTCGTTGTAAGATTTTTCATAAGTTCGGCAAACTTGTATAAAGCTCATTGAAACACTTATAAGCACTCATGTTACATAAAACTTGGTTTAGAGTCCTAGCAACCACATTGTTAGACGTTTAATAAGTTCGTCAAACTTGTACAAAGCTGATTGAGAAATTTATAAGCACTCATGTTGCATTAAACTTGGTTTAGAGTCCTAGAAACGCGTTGTTAGATGTTTCATTAGTTCGTTAAACTTGTACAAAGCTTATTGAGACACTTATAAGAACTCATGTTGAAAGAAACTTGGTTTAGAGTCCTAGAAACCGTGTTGTTAGATGTTTCATAAGTCCGTCAAACTAGTACAAAGCTCATTGAGACACTTATAAGCACTCATGTTGCATGAAACTTAGTTTAGATTCCTAGAAACCGCGTTTTTAGATGTTTCATAAGTTCGTAAAACTTGTACAAAGCTCATTGAGACACTTATAAGAACTCATGTTGCCTGAAACTTGGTTTAGAGTTCTAGAAACCACATTGTAAGATGTTTCATAAGTTCGTCAAACTAGTACAAAGCTCATTGAGACACTTATAAGTACTCATGTTGCATGACACTTCGTTTAGAGTCTTAGAAACCGCGTTGTTAGATGTTTCATAAGTTCGTCAAACTTGTACAAAGCTCATTGAGACACTTATAAGCACTAATGTTGCATAAAACTTGGTTTAGAGTCCTAAAAACGCGTTGTTAGATGTTTCATAAGTTCGTCAAACTTGTATAAAGCTCATTGAAACACTTATAAGCACTCATATTGCATAAAACTTGGTTTAGAGTCCTAGCAACCACATTGTTAGACGTTTAATAAGTTCGTCAAACTTGTACAAAGCTGATTGAGAAACTTATAAGCACTCATGTTGCATTAAACTTGGTTTAGAGTCCTAGAAACGCGTTGTTAGATGTTTCATTAGTTCGTCAAACTTGTACAAAGCTTATTGAGACACTTATAAGAACTCATGTTGAAAGAAACTTGGTTTAGAGTCCTAGAAACCGTGTTGTTAGATGTTTCATAAGTCCGTCAAACTAGTACAAAGCTCATTGAGACACTTATAAGCACTCATGTTGCATGAAACTTAGTTTAGATAGAAACCGCGTTTTTAGATGTTTCATAAGTTCGTAAAACTTGTACAAAGCTCATTGAGACACTTATAAGAACTCATGTTGCCTGAAACTTGGTTTAGAGTTCTAGAAACCACGTTTTAAGATGTTTCATAAGTTCGTCAAACTAGTACAAAGCTCATTGAGACACTTATAAGTACTCATGTTGCATGACACTTCGTTTAGAGTCTTAGAAACCGCGTTGTTAGATGTTTCATAAGTTCGTCAAACTTGTACAAAGCTCATTGAGACACTTATAAGCACTAATGTTGCATAAAACTTGGTTTAGAGTCCTATAAACGCGTTGTTAGATGTTTCATAAGTTCGTCAAACTTGTATAAAGCTCATTGAAACACTTATAAGCACTCATATTGCATAAAACTTGGTTTAGAGTCCTAGCAACCACATTGTTAGACGTTTAATAAGTTCGTCAAACTTGTACAAAGCTGATTGAGAAACTTATAAGCACTCATGTTGCATTAAACTTGGTTTAGAGTCCTAGAAACGCGTTGTTAGATGTTTCATTAGTTCGTCAAACTTGTACAAAGCTTATTGAGACACTTATAAGAACTCATGTTGAAAGAAACTTGGTTTAGAGTCCTAGAAACCGTGTTGTTAGATGTTTCATAAGTCCGTCAAACTAGTACAAAGCTCATTGAGACACTTATAAGCACTCATGTTGCATGAAACTTAGTTTAGATTCCTAGAAACCGCGTTTTTAGATGTTTCATAAGTTCGTAAAACTTGTACAAAGCTCATTGAGACACTTATAAGAACTCATGTTGCCTGAAACTTGGTTTAGAGTTCTAGAAACCACGTTTTAAGATGTTTCATAAGTTCGTCAAACTAGTACAAAGCTCATTGAGACACTTATAAGTACTCATGTTGCATGACACTTCGTTTAGAGTCTTAGAAACCGCGTTGTTAGATGTTTCATAAGTTCGTCAAACTTGTACAAAGCTCATTAAGACACTTATAAGCACTCATGTTGCATAAAACTTGGTTTAGAGTTCTAGAAACCACATTGTAAGATGTTTCATAAGTTCGTCAAACTTGTACAAAGCTCATTGAGACACTTATAAGCACTCATGTTGCATAAAACTTGGTTTAGAGTCCTAGAAACGCGTTGTTAGATGTTTCATAAGTTCGTCAAACTTGTACAAAGCTCATTGAGACACTTATAAGCACTCATGTTGCATAAAACTTGGTTTAGAGTCCTAGAAACGTGTTGTTAGATGTTTCATAAGGTCCTCAAACTTCTACAAAGCTCATTGAGACACTTATAAGCACTCATGTTGCATTAAACTTGGTTTAGAGTCCTAGAAACCGCGTTGTAAGATGTTTCATAAATTTGTCGAACTAGTACAAAGCTCATTGAGACACTTATAAGTACTCATGTTGCATGACACTTCGTTTAGAGTCTTAGAAACCGCGTTGTTATATGTTTCATAAGTTCGTCAAACTTGTACAAAGCTCATTGAGACACTTATAAGCACTAATGTTGCATAAAACTTGGTTTAGAGTCTTAAAAACGCGTTGTTAGATGTTTCATAAGTTCGTCAAACTTGTATAAAGCTCATTGAAACACTTATAAGAACTCATATTGCATAAAACTTGGTTTAGAGTCCTAGCAACCACATTGTTAGACGTTTAATAAGTTCGTCAAACTTGTACAAAGCTGATTGAGAAACTTATAAGCACTCATGTTGCATTAAACTTGGTTTAGAGTCCTAGAAACGCGTTGTTAGATGTTTCATTAGTTCGTCAAACTTGTACAAAGCTTATTGAGACACTTATAAGAACTCATGTTGAAAGAAACTTGGTTTAGAGTCCTAGAAACCGTGTTGTTAGATGTTTCATAAGTCCGTCAAACTAGTACAAAGCTCATTAAGACACTTATAAGCACTCATGTTGCATGAAACTTAGTTTAGATTCCTAAAAACCGCGTTTTTAGATGTTTCATAAGTTCGTAAAACTTGTACAAAGCTCATTGAGACACTTATAAGAACTCATGTTGCCTGAAACTTGGTTTAGAGTTCTAGAAACCACGTTGTAAGATGTTTCATAAGTTCGTCAAACTAGTACAAAGCTCATTGAGACACTTATAAGTACTCATGTTGCATGACACTTCGTTTAGTGTCTTAGAAACCGCGTTGTTAGATGTTTCATAAGTTCGTCAAACTTGTACAAAGCTCATTGAGACACTTATAAGCACTCATGTTGCATAAAACTTGGTTTAGAGTCCTAGAAACGCGTTGTTAGAGGTTTCATAAGTTCGTCAAAATTGTACAAAGCTCATTGAAACACTTATAAGCACTCATGTTGCATAAAACTTGGTTTAGAGTCCTAGAAACGCGTTGTTAGATGTTTCATAAGTTCGTCACACTTGTACAAAGCTCATTGAGACACTTATAAGCACTCATGTTGCATGAAACTTGGTTTAGAGTACTAGAAACCGCGTTGCAAGATTTTTCATAAGTTCGTCAAACTTGTATAAAGCTCATTGAAACACTTATAAGCACTCATGTTACATAAAAATTGGTTTAGAGTCCTAGAAACCACATTGTTAGACGTTTAATAAGTTCGTCAAACTTGTACAAAGCTGATTGAGAAATTTATAACCACTCATGTTGCATTAAACTTGGTTTAGAGTCCTAGAAACGCGTTGTTAGATGTTTCATTAGTTCGTTAAACTTGAACAAAGCTTATTGAGACATTTATAAGAACTCATGTTGAAAGAAACTTGGTTTAGAGTCCTAGAAACCGTGTTGTTAGATGTTTCATAAGTCCGTCAAACTAGTACAAAGCTCATTGAGACACTTATAAGCACTCATGTTGCATGAAACTTAGTTTAGATTCCTAGAAACCGCGTTTTTAGATGTTTCATAAGTTCGTAAAACTTGTACAAAGCTCATTGAGACACTTATAAGAACTCATGTTGCCTGAAACTTGGTTTAGAGTTCTAGAAACCACATTGTAAGATGTTTCATAAGTTCGTCAAACTAGTACAAAGCTCATTGAGACACTTATAAGCACTCATGTTGCATGACACTTCGTTTAGTGTCTTAGAAACCGCTTTGTTAGATGTTTCATAAGTTCGTCAAACTTGTACAAAGCTCATTGAGACACTTATAAGCACTCATGTTGCATAAAACTTGGTTTAGAGTCCTAGAAACGCGTTGTTAGATGTTTCATAAGTTCGTCAAACTTCTACAAAGCTCATTGAGACACTTATAAGCACTCATGTTGCATGAAACTTGGTTTAGAGTCCTAGAAACCGCGTTGTAAGATGTTTCATAAATTTGTCGAACTAGTACAAAGCTCATTGAGACACTTATAAGTACTCATGTTGCATGACACTTCGTTTAGAGTCTTAGAAACCGCGTTGTTAGATGTTTCATAAGTTCGTCAAACTTGTACAAAGCTCATTGAGACACTTATAAGCACTAATGTTGCATAAAACTTGGTTTAGAGTCCTAAAAACGCGTTGTTAGATGTTTCATAAGTTCGTCAAACTTGTATAAAGCTCATTGAAACACTTATAAGCACTCATGTTGCATAAAACTTGGTTTAGAGTCCTAGCAACCACATTGTTAGACGTTTAATAAGTTCGTCAAACATGTACAAAGCTGATTGAGAAACTTATAAGCACTCATGTTGCATTAAACTTGGTTTAGAGTCCTAGAAACGCGTTGTTAGATGTTTCATTAGTTCGTCAAACTTGTACAAAGCTTATTGAGACACTTATAAGAACTCATGTTGAAAGAAACTTGGTTTAGAGTCCTAGAAACCGTGTTGTTAGATGTTTCATAAGTCCGTCAAACTAGTACAAAGCTCATTGAGACACTTATAAGCACTCATGTTGCATGAAACTTAGTTTAGATTCCTAGAAACCGCGTTTTTAGATGTTTCATAAGTTCGTAAAACTTGTACAAAGCTCATTGAGACACTTATAAGAATTCATGTTGCCTGAAACTTGGTTTAGAGTTCTAGAAACCACGTTGTAAGATGTTTCATAAGTTCGTCAAACTAGTACAAAGCTCATTGAGACACTTATAAGTACTCATGTTGCATGACACTTCGTTTAGAGTCTTAGAAACCGCGTTGTTAGATGTTTCATAAGTTCGTCAAACTTGTACAAAGCTCATTGAGACACTTATAAGCACTCATGTTGCATAAAACTTGGTTTAGAGTCCTAGAAACGCGTTGTTAGATGTTTCATAAGTTCGTCAAACTTGTACAAAGCTCATTGAAACACTTATAAGCACTCATGTTGCATAAAACTTGGTTTAGAGTCCCGAAACGCGTTGTTAGATGTTTCATAAGTTCGTCACACTTGTACAAAGCTCATTGAGACACTTATAAGCACTCATGTTGCATGAAACTTGGTTTAGAGTACTAGAAACCGCGTTGTAAGATTTTTCATAAGTTCGTCAAACTAGTACAAAGCTCATTGAGACAGTTATAAGCACTCACGTTGCATGAAACTTCGTTTAGAGTCCTAGAAACCACGTTGTTAGATGTTTCATAAGTTCGTCAAACTTGTACAAAGCTCATTGAGACACTTATAAGCACTCATGTTGCATGAAACTTAGTTTAGAGCCCTAGAAACGAGTTGTTAGATGTTTCTTAAGTTCGACAAACTTGTACAAAGCTCATTGAGACACTTATAAGCACTCATGTTGCATGAAACTTGGTTTAGAGTCCTAGAAACGAGTTGCTAGATGTTTCATAAGTTCGTCAAACTAGTACAAAGCTCATTGAGACACTTATAAGCACTCATGTTGCATGCCATTTCGTTTAGAGTCTTAGAAACCGCTTTGTTAGATATTTCATAAGTTTTGTCAAACTTGTACAAAGCTCATTGAGACACTTATAAGCACTAATGTTGCATAAAACTTGGTTTAGAGTCCTAGAAACGCGTTGTTAGATGTTTCATAAGTTCGTCAAACTTATACAAAGCTCATGGAGACACTTATAAGCACTCATGTTGCATAAAACTTGGATTAGAGTCCTAGCAACCACATTGTTAGACGTTTCATAAGTTCGTCAAAATTGTACAAAGCTCATTGAGACACTTATAAGCACTCATGTTGCATGAAACTTGGTTTAGAATCCTAGAAACGCGTTGTTAGATGTTTCATTAGTTTGTCAAACTTGTACAAAGCTCATTGAGACACTTATAAGCACTCATGTTGCATGAAACTTGGTTTAGAGTCCTAGAAACCGCGTTGTTAGATATTTCACAAGTTCGTCAAACTAGTACAAAGCTCATTGAGACACTTATAAGCACTCATGTTCCATGAAACTTAGTTTAGAGTCCTAGAAACCGCGTTGTTAGATGTTTCATAAGTTCGTTGAACTTGTACAAAGCTCATTGAGACACTTATAAGCACTCATGTTGCATGAAACTTGGTTTAAAGTCCTAGAAACCGCGTTGTTAGATGTTTCATAAGTTCGTCGAACTAGTACAAAGCTCATTGAGACACTTATAAGCACTCATGTTGCATGAAACTTGGTTTAGAGTCCTAGAAACGAGTTGTTAGATGTTTCATAAGTTCGTCAAACTTGTACTAACTTATTGAGACACTTATAAGCACTCATGTTGCATGAAACTTGGTTTAGAGTCCTAGAAACGAGTTGTTAGATGTTTCATAAGTTCGTCAAACTAGCACAAAGCTCATTGAGACACTTATAAGCACTCATGTTGCATGACACTTCGTTTAGAGTCTTAGAAACCGCTTTGTTAGATGTTTCATAAGTTCGTAAAACTTGTACAAAGCTCATTGAGACACTTATAAGAACTCATGTTGCCTGAAACTTGGTTTAGAGTTCTAGAAACCACATTGTAAGATGTTTCATAAGTTCGTCAAACTAGTACAAAGCTCATTGAGACACTTATAAGCACTCATGTTGCATGACACTTCGTTTAGAGTCTTAGAAACCGCTTTGCTAGATGTTTCATAAGTTCGTCAAACTTGTACAAAGCTCATTGAGACACTTATAAGCACTCATGTTGCATAAAACTTGGTTTAGAGTCCTAGAAACGCGTTGTTAGATGTTTCATAAGTTCGTCAAACTTCTACAAAGCTCATTGAGACACTTATAAGCACTCATGTTGCATGAAACTTGGTTTAGAGTCCTAGAAACCGCGTTGTAAGATGTTTCATAAATTTGTCGAACTAGTACAAAGCTCATTGAGACACTTATAAGTACTCATGTTGCATGAAACTTGGTTTAGAGTCCTAGAAACGCATTGTGAGATGTTTCATAAGTTCGTCAAACTTGTACAAAGCTCATTGAGACACTTATAATCACCCATGTTGCATGAAACTAAGTTTAGAGTCCTAGAAACCGCGTTGTTAGATGTTTCATAAGTTCGTCACACTTGTACAAAGCTCATTGAGACACTTATAAGCACTCATGTTGCATGAAACTTGGTTTAGAGTCCTAGAAACCGCATTGTAAGATGTTTCATAAGTTCGTCAAACTAGTACAAAGCTCATTGAGACACTTATAAGTACTCTTGTTGCATGACACTTCGTTTAGAGTCTTAGAAACCGCGTTATTAGATGTTTCATAAGTTCGTCAAACTTGTACAAAGCTCATTGAGACACTTATAAGCACTCATGTTGCATAAAACTTGGTTTAGAGTCCTAAAAACGCATTGTTAGATTTTTCATAAGTTCGTCAAACTTGTATAAAGATCATTGAAACACTTATAAGCACTCATGTTGCATAAAACTTGGTTTAGAGTCCTAGCAACCACATTGTTAGACGTTTCATAAGTTCGTCAAACTTGTACAAAGCTGATTGAGAAACTTATAAGCACTCATGTTGCATGAAACTTTGTTTAGAGTCCTAGAAACGCGTTGTTAGATGTTTCATTAGTTCGTCAAACTTGTACAAAGCTCATTGAGACACTTATAAGAACTCATGTTGAAAGAAACTTGGTTTAGAGTCTTAGAAACCGCGTTGTTAGATGTTTCATAAGTTCGTCAAACTAGTACAAAGCTCATTGAGACACTTGTAAGCACTCATGTTGCATGAAACTTAGTTTAGACTCCTAGAAACGGTATTGTTAGATGTTTCATAAGTTCGTCACACTCGTACAAAGCTCATTGAGACACTTATAAGCACTCATGTTGCATGAAACTTGGTTTAGAGTCCAAGAAACCGCGTTGTAAGATGTTTCATAAATTTGTCGAACTAGTAAAAAGCTCATTGACACACTTATAAGAACTCATGTTGCCTGAAACTTGGTTTAGAGTTCTAGAAACCACGTTTTAAGATGTTTCATAAGTTCGTCAAACTAGTACAAAGCTCATTGAGACACTTATAAGTACTCATGTTGCATGACACTTCGTTTAGAGTCTTAGAAACCGCGTTGTTAGATGTTTCATAAGTTCGTCAAACTTGTACAAAGCTCATTGAGACACTTATAAGCACTCATGTTGCATAAAACTTGGTTTAGAGTTCTAGAAACCACATTGTAAGATGTTTCATAAGTTCGTCAAACTTGTACAAAGCTCATTGAGACACTTATAAGCACTCATGTTGCATAAAACTTGGTTTAGAGTCCTAGAAACGCGTTGTTAGATGTTTCATAAGTTCGTCAAACTTGTACAAAGCTCATTGAGACACTTATAAGCACTCATGTTGCATAAAACTTGGTTTAGAGTCCTAGAAACGCGTTGTTAGATGTTTCATAAGTTCCTCAAACTTCTACAAAGCTCATTGAGACACTTATAAGCACTCATGTTGCATGAAACTTGGTTTAGAGTCCTAGAAACCGCGTTGTAAGATGTTTCATAAATTTGTCGAACTAGTACAAAGCTCATTGATACACTTATAAGTACTCATGTTGCATGACACTTCGTTTAGAGTCTTAGAAACCGCGTTGTTATATGTTTCAGAAGTTCGTCAAACTTGTACAAAGCTCATTGAGACACTTATAAGCACTAATGTTGCATAAAACTTGGTTTAGAGTCCTAAAAACGCGTTGTTAGATGTTTCATAAGTTCGTCAAACTTGTATAAAGCTCATTGAAACACTTATAAGAACTCATATTGCATAAAACTTGGTTTAGAGTCCTAGCAACCACATTGTTAGACGTTTAATAAGTTCGTCAAACTTGTACAAAGCTGATTGAGAAACTTATAAGCACTCATGTTGCATTAAACTTGGTTTAGAGTCCTAGAAACGCGTTGTTAGATGTTTCATTAGTTCGTCAAACTTGTACAAAGCTTATTGAGACACTTATAAGAACTCATGTTGAAAGAAACTTGGTTTAGAGTCCTAGAAACCGTGTTGTTAGATGTTTCATAAGTCCGTCAAACTAGTACAAAGCTCATTAAGACACTTATAAGCACTCATGTTGCATGAAACTTAGTTTAGATTCCTAAAAACCGCGTTTTTAGATGTTTCATAAGTTCGTAAAACTTGTACAAAGCTCATTGAGACACTTATAAGAACTCATGTTGCCTGAAACTTGGTTTAGAGTTCTAGAAACCACGTTGTAAGATGTTTCATAAGTTCGTCAAACTAGTACAAAGCTCATTGAGACACTTATAAGTACTCATGTTGCATGACACTTCGTTTAGTGTCTTAGAAACCGCGTTGTTAGATGTTTCATAAGTTCGTCAAACTTGTACAAAGCTCATTGAGACACTTATAAGCACTCATGTTGCATAAAACTTGGTTTAGAGTCCTAGAAACGCGTTGTTAGAGGTTTCATAAGTTCGTCAAAATTGTACAAAGCTCATTGAAACACTTATAAGCACTCATGTTGCATAAAACTTGGTTTAGAGTCCTAGAAACGCGTTGTTAGATGTTTCATAAGTTCGTCACACTTGTACAAAGCTCATTGAGACACTTATAAGCACTCATGTTGCATGAAACTTGGTTTAGAGTACTAGAAACCGCGTTGTAAGATTTTTCATAAGTTCGTCAAACTTGTATAAAGCTCATTGAAACACTTATAAGCACTCATGTTACATAAAACTTGGTTTAGAGTCCTAGAAACCACATTGTTAGACGTTTAATAAGTTCGTCAAACTTGTACAAAGTTGATTGAGAAATTTATAACCACTCATGTTGCATTAAACTTGGTTTAGAGTCCTAGAAACGCGTTGTTAGATGTTTCATTAGTTCGTTAAACTTGAACAAAGCTTATTGAGACACTTATAAGAACTCATGTTGAAAGAAACTTGGTTTAGAGTCCTAGAAACCGTGTTGTTAGATGTTTCATAAGTCCGTCAAACTAGTACAAAGTTCATTGAGACACTTATAAGCACTCATGTTGCATGAAACTTAGTTTAGATTCCTAGAAACCGCGTTTTTAGATGTTTCATAAGTTCGTAAAACTTGTACAAAGCTCATTGAGACACTTATAAGAACTCATGTTGCCTGAAACTTGGTTTAGAGTTCTAGAAACCACATTGTAAGATGTTTCATAAGTTCGTCAAACTAGTACAAAGCTCATTGAGACACTTATAAGCACTCATGTTGCATGACACTTCGTTTAGAGTCTTAGAAACCGCTTTGTTAGATGTTTCATAAGTTCGTCAAACTTGTACAAAGCTCATTGAGACACTTATAAGCACTCATGTTGCATAAAACTTGGTTTAGAGTCCTAGAAACGCGTTGTTAGATGTTTCATAAGTTCGTCAAACTTCTACAAAGCTCATTGAGACACTTATAAGCACTCATGTTGCATGAAACTTGGTTTAGAGTCCTAGAAATCGCGTTGTAAGATGTTTCATAAATTTGTCGAACTAGTACAAAGCTCATTGAGACACTTATAAGTACTCATGTTGCATGACACTTCGTTTAGAGTCTTAGAAACCGCGTTGTTAGATGTTTCATAAGTTCGTCAAACTTGTACAAAGCTCATTGAGACACTTATAAGCACTAATGTTGCATAAAACTTGGTTTAGAGTCCTAAAAACGCGTTGTTAGATGTTTCATAAGTTCGTCAAACTTGTATAAAGCTCATTGAAACACTTATAAGCACTCATGTTGCATAAAACTTGGTTTAGAGTCCTAGCAACCACATTGTTAGACGTTTAATAAGTTCGTCAAACTTGTACAAAGCTGATTGAGAAACTTATAAGCACTCATGTTGCATTAAACTTGGTTTAGAGTCCTAGAAACGCGTTGTTAGATGTTTCATTAGTTCGTCAAACTTGTACAAAGCTTATTGAGACACTTATAAGAACTCATGTTGAAAGAAACTTGGTTTAGAGTCCTAGAAACCGTGTTGTTAGATGTTTCATAAGTCCGTCAAACTAGTACAAAGCTCATTGAGACACTTATAAGCACTCATGTTGCATGAAACTTAGTTTAGATTCCTAGAAACCGCGTTTTTAGATGTTTCATAAGTTCGTAAAACTTGTACAAAGCTCATTGAGACACTTATAAGAATTCATGTTGCCTGAAACTTGGTTTAGAGTTCTAGAAACCACGTTGTAAGATGTTTCATAAGTTCGTCAAACTAGTACAAAGCTCATTGAGACACTTATAAGTACTCATGTTGCATGACACTTCGTTTAGAGTCTTAGAAACCACGTTGTTAGATGTTTCATAAGTTCGTCAAACTTGTACAAAGCTCATTGAGACACTTATAAGCACTCATGTTGCATAAAAGTTGGTTTAGAGTCCTAGAAACGCGTTGTTAGATGTTTCATAAGTTCGTCAAACTTGTACAAAGCTCATTGAAACACTTATAAGCACTCATGTTGCATAAAACTTGGTTTAGAGTCCCAGAAACGCGTTGTTAGATGTTTCATAAGTTCGTCACACTTGTACAAAGCTCATTGAGACACTTATAAGCACTCATGTTGCATGAAACTTGGTTTAGAGTACTAGAAACCGCGTTGTAAGATTTTTCATAAGTTCGTCAAACTAGTACAAAGCTCATTGAGACAGTTATAAGCACTCATGTTGCATGAAACTTCGTTTAGAGTCCTAGAAACCACGTTGTTAGATGTTTCATAAGTTCGTCAAACTTGTACAAAGCTCATTGAGACACTTATAAGCACTCATGTTCCATGAAACTTAGTTTAGAGTCCTAGAAACCGCGTTGTTAGATGTTTCATAAGTTTGTTGAACTTGTACAAAGCTGATTGAGACACTTATAAGCACTCATGTTGCATGAAACTTGGTTTAGAGTCCTAGAAACCGCGTTGTTAGATGTTTCATAAGTTCGTCGAACTAGTACAAAGCTCATTGAAACACTTATAAGCACTCATGTTGCATGAAACTTGGTTTAGAGCCCTAGAAACGAGTTGTTAGATGTTTCTTAAGTTCGACAAACTTGTACAAAGCTCATTGAGACACTTATAAGCACTCATGTTGCATGAAACTTGGTTTAGAGTCCTAGAAACGAGTTGCTAGATGTTTCATAAGTTCGTCAAACTAGTACAAAGCTCATTGAGACACTTATAAGCACTCATGTTGCATGCCATTTCGTTTAGAGTCTTAGAAACCGCTTTGTTAGATATTTCATAAGTTTTGTCAAACTTGTACAAAGCTCATTGAGACACTTATAAGCACTAATGTTGCATAAAACTTGGTTTAAAGTCCTAGAAACGCGTTGTTAGATG
The DNA here is from genome assembly GCA_963556525.1 of Cochlearia excelsa. Lineage (NCBI taxonomy): Eukaryota > Viridiplantae > Streptophyta > Magnoliopsida > Brassicales > Brassicaceae > Cochlearia > Cochlearia excelsa. Next base: position 25,809,199 of record OY748327.1, on the reverse strand, counting down.
TTTCATAAGTTCGTCAAACTTATACAAAGCTCATGGAGACACTTATAAGCACTCATGTTGCATAAAACTTGGATTAGAGTCCTAGCAACCACATTGTTAGACGTTTCATAAGTTCGTCAAACTTGTACAAAGCTCATTGAGACACTTATAAGCACTCATGTTGCATGAAACTTGGTTTAGAGTCCTAGAAACGCGTTGTTAGATGTTTCATTAGTTTGTCAAACTTGTACAAAGCTCATTGAGACACTTATAAGCACTCATGTTGCATGAAACTTGGTTTAGAGTCCTAGAAACCGCGTTGTTAGATATTTCACAAGTTCGTCAAACTAGTACAAAGCTCATTGAGACACTTATAAGCACTCATGTTCCATGAAACTTAGTTTAGAGTCCTAGAAACCGCGTTGTTAGATGTTTCATAAGTTCGTTGAACTTGTACAAAGCTCATTGAGACACTTATAAGCACTCATGTTGCATGAAACTTGGTTTAAAGTCCTAGAAACCGCGTTGTTAGATGTTTCATAAGTTCGTCGAACTAGTACAAAGCTCATTGAGACACTTATAAGCACTCATGTTGCATAAAACTTGGTTTAGAGTCCTAGAAACGAGTTGTTAGATGTTTCATAAGTTCGTCAAACTTGTACTAACTTATTGAGACACTTATAAGCACTCATGTTGCATGAAACTTGGTTTAGAGTCCTAGAAACGAGTTGTTAGATGTTTCATAAGTTCGTCAAACTAGCACAAAGCTCATTGAGACACTTATAAGCACTCATGTTGCATGACACTTCGTTTAGAGTCTTAGAAACCGCTTTGTTAGGTGTTTCATAAGTTCTTCAAACTTGTACAAAGCTCATTGAGACACTTATAAGCACTCATGTTGCATAAAACTTGGTTTAGAATCCTAGAAACGCGTTGTTAGATGTTTCATAAGTTCGTCAAACTTCTACAAAGCTCATTGAGACACTTATAAGCACTCATGTTGCATGAAACTTGGTTTAGAGTACTAGAAACCGCGTTGTAAGATGTTTCATAAGTTCGTCAAACTAGTACAAAGCTCATTGAGACACTTATAAGAACTCATGTTGCATGACACTTCGTTTAGAGTCTTAGAAACCGCGTTTTAGATGTTTCATAAGTTCGTCAAATTTGTACAAAGCTCACTGAGACACTTATAAGCACTCATGTTGCATGACACTTCGTTTAGAGTCTTAAAAACCGCGTTGTTAGATGTTTCATAAATTCGTCAAACTTGTACAAAGCTCATTGAGACACTTCTAAGCACTCATGTTGCATAAAACTTGGTTTAGAGTCCTAGAAACGCATTGTGAGATGTTTCATAAGTTCGTCAAACTTGTACAAAGCTCATTGAGACACTTATAATCACTCATGTTGCATGAAACTAAGTTTAGAGTCCTAGAAACCGCGTTGTTAGATGTTTCATAAGTTCGTCACACTTGTACAAAGCTCATTGAGACACTTATAAGCACTCATGTTGCATGAAACTTGGTTTAGAGTCCTAGAAACCGCATTGTAAGATGTTTCATAAGTTCGTCAAACTAGTACAAAGCTCATTGAGACAATTATAAGTACTCTTGTTGCATGGCACTTCGTTTAGAGTCTTAGAAACCGCGTTATTAGATGTTTCATAAGTTCGTCAAACTTGTACAAAGCTCATTGATACACTTATAAGCACTCATGTTGCATAAAACTTGGTTTAGAGTCCTAAAAACGCATTGTTAGATTTTTCATAAGTTCGTCAAACTTGTATAAAGATCATTGAAACACTTATAAGCACTCATGTTGCATAAAACTTGGTTTAGAGTCCTAGCAACCACATTGTTAGACGTTTCATAAGTTCGTCAAACTTGTACAAAGCTGATTGAGAAACTTATAAGCACTCATGTTGCATGAAACTTTGTTTAGAGTCCTAGAAACGCGTTGTTAGATGTTTCATTAGTTCGTCAAACTTGTACAAAGCTCATTGAGACACTTATAAGAACTCATGTTGAAAGAAACTTGGTTTAGAGTCTTAGAAACCGCGTTGTTAGATGTTTCATAAGTTCGTCAAACTAGTACAAAGCTCATTGAGACACTTGTAAGCACTCATGTTGCATGAAACTTAGTTTAGACTCCTAGAAACGGTATTGTTAGATGTTTCATAAGTTCGTCACACTCGTACAAAGCTCATTGAGACACTTATAAGCACTCATGTTGCATGAAACTTGGTTTAGAGTCCAAGAAACCGCGTTGTAAGATGCTTCATAAATTTGTCGAACTAGTAAAAAGCTCATTGACACACTTATAAGAACTCATGTTGCCTGAAACTTGGTTTAGAGTTCTAGAAACCACGTTTTAAGATGTTTCATAAGTTCGTCAAACTAGTACAAAGCTCATTGAGACACTTATAAGTACTCATGTTGCATGACACTTCGTTTAGAGTCTTAGAAACCGCGTTGTTAGATGTTTCATAAGTTCGTCAAACTTGTATAAAGCTCATTGAAACACTTATAAGCACTCATGTTGCCTGAAACTTGGTTTAGAGTTCTAGAAACCACGTTGTAAGATGTTTCATAAGTTCGTCAAACTAGTACAAAGCTCATTGAGACACTTATAAGCACTCATGTTGCATGACACTTCGTTTATAAGCACTTATGTTGTACAAAGCTGATTGAGAAACTTATAAGCACTTATGTTGCATGAAACTTGGTTTAGAGTCCTAAAAACGCGTTGTTAGATGTTTCATTAGTTCGTCAAACTTGTACAAAGGTCATTGAGACACTTATAAGAACTCATGTTGAAAGAAACTTGGTTTAGAGTCCTAGAAACCGCGTTGTTAGATGTTTCATAAGTTCGTCAAACTAGTACAAAGCTCATTGAGACACTTATAAGCACTCATGTTGCATAAAACTTGGTTTAGAGTCGTAGCAACCTCATTGTTAGACGTTTCATAAGTTCGTCAAACTTGTACAAAGCTGATTGAGAAACTTATAAGCACTCATGTTGCATGAAACTTGGTTTAGAGTCCTAGAAACGCGTTGTTAGATGTTTCATTAGTTCGTCAAACTTGAACAAAGCTCATTGAGACACTTATAAGAACTCATGTTGAAAGAAACTTAGTTTAGAGTCCTATAAACCGCGTTTTTAGATGTTTCATAAGTTCGTCAAACTAGTACAAAGCTCAGTAATACACTTATAAGTACTCATGTTGCATGAAACTTAGTTTAGAGTCCTAGAAACCGCGTTGTTAGATGTTTCATAAGTTCGTCGAACTTGTACAAAGCTCATTGAGACACTTTTAAGCACTCATGTTGCATGAAACTTGGTTTAGAGTCCTAGAAACCGCGTTGTAAGATGTTTCATAAGTTCGTCAAACTAGTACAAATCTCATTGAGACACTTATAAGCACTCATGTTGCATGACACTTCATTTAGAGTCTTAGAAACCGCGTTGTTAGATGTTTCATAAGTTCGTAAAACTAGTACAAAGCTCATTGAGACACTTATAAGCACTCATGTTGCATGAAACTTAGTTTAGAGTCCTAGAAATCGCGTTGTTAGATGTTTCATAAGTTTGTCGGACTTGTACAAAGCTCATTGAGACACTTATAAGCACTCATGTTGCATGAAACTTGGTTTAGAGTCCTAGAAACCGCGTTGTAAGATGTTTCATAAGTTCGTCAAACTAGTACAAAGCTCATTGAGACACTTATAAGCAGTCATGTTGCATGACACTTCGTTTAGAGTCTTAGAAACCGCGTTGTTAGATGTTTCATAAGTTCGTCAAACTTGTACAAAACTCATTGAGACACTTATAAGCAATTATGTTGCATGAAACTTGGTTTAGAGTCCTAGAAACGCGTTGTTAGATGTTTCATAAGTTCGTCAAACTTGTACAAAGGTCATTGAGACACTTATAAGCACTCATGTTGCATAAAAATTGGTTTAGAGTCCTAGAAACCACATTGTTAGACGTTTCATAAGTTCGTCAAACTTGTACAAAGCTGATAGAGACACTTATAAGCACTCATGTCGCATGAAACTTGGTTTAGAGTCCTAGAAACGAGTTGTTAGATGTTTCATTAAGTCGTCAAACTTGTACAAAGCTCATTGAGACACTTATAAGCACTCATGTTGCATGAAACTTGGTTTAGAGTCCTAGAAACGCGTTGTTAGATATTTCATAAGTTCGCCAAACTTGTACAAAGCTAATTAAGACACTTATAAATACTCATGCTGCATGACACTTCGTTTCGATTCCTAGAAACGCGTTGTAAGATGTTTCATAAGTTCCTCAAACTTGTACAAAGCTCATTGAAACACTTATAAGCACTCATGTTGCATGAAACTTGGTTTAGAGTCCTAGAAACGCGTTGTTAGATGTTTCATAAGTTCGTCGAACTTGTAAAAAGCTCCTTCAGACACTTATAACAACTCATGTTGCTTGGAACTTGGTTTAGAGTTCTAGAAACGCGTTGTTAGATGTTTCATAAGTTCGCCAAACTTGTACAAAGCTAATTGAGACACTTGTAAGCAGTCATGTTGCATGACACTTTGTTTCGAGTCCTAGAAACGCGTTGTAAGATGTTTCATAAGTTCCTCAAACTTGTACAAAGCTCATTGAGACACTTATAAGCACTCATGTTGCATGAAACTTGGTTTAGAGTCCTAGAAACGCGTTGTTAGATGTTTCATAAGTTTATCAAACTTGTACAAACCTCATTGAGACACTTATAAGCACTCATGTTGCATGAAACTTGGTTTAGAGTCCTAGAAACCACGTTGTTAGATGCTTCATAAGTTCGTCAAACTTGTACAAAGCTCATTGAGTCACTTATAAGCGTTCATGTTGCATGAAACGTGGTTTAGAGTCCTAGAAACGCGTTGTTAGATGTTTCATATGTTCGTAAAAACTTGTATAAAGCTAATTGAGACACTTGTAAGCACTCATGTTGATGAAACTTCGTTTCGAGTACTAGAAACGCGTTGTTATATGGTTTATAAGTTCGTCAAACTTGTACAAAGCTCATTGAGACACTTATAAGCATTCATGTTGCATGAAACTTGGTTTAGACTCATAGAAACGCGTTGATAGATATTTCATAAGTTCGTCAAACTTGTACAAAGCTCATTGAGACACTTATACGCACTCATTTTGCATGAAACTTGGTTTATAGTCCTAGAAACGGGTTGTTAAAATGTTTCATAAGTTCGCCAAACTTGTACAAAGCTAATTGAAACACTTGTAAACACTCATGTTGCATGACACTTCGTTTCGAGTCCTAGAAACGCATTGTAAGATGTTTCATAAGTTCCTCAAACTTGTACAAAGCTCATTGAGACACTTATAACAACTCATGTTGCTTGAAACTTGGTTTAGAGTCCTAGAAACGCGTTGTTAGATGTTTCATAAGTTCGTCAAACTTGTACAAAGCTGATTGAGACACTTATAAGCACTCATGTTTCATGAAACTTGGTTTAGAGTCCTAGAAACGCGTTGGTAGATGTTTCATAAGTTCATCAAACTTGTACAAAGCTCATTGAGACACTTATAAGCACTCATGTTGCATCAAACTTGGTTTAGAGTCCTAGAAACACGTTGTAAGATGTTTCATAAGTTCGTCAAACTTGTAAAAACGTCATAGAGGCACCTATAAGCACTCATGTTGCATGAAACTTAAATTAGAGTCCTAGAAACGCGTTGTTAGATGTTTCATAAGTTCGTCAAACTTGTATAAAGCTCATTGAGACACTTATAAGCACTCATGTTGCTTGAAACTTGGTTTCGAGTCCTAGAAACGCGTTGTTAGATGTTTCAAAAGTTCGTCAAACTTGTACAAAGCTCATTGAGACACTTATAACCACTCATGTTCCATGAAACTCTGTTTTGAGTACTAGAAACGCGTTTTTAGATATTTCATAAGTTCGTCAAACATGTACAAAGCTCATCGAGACACTTATAACCACTCATGTTGCATCAAACTTGGTTTAGAGTCCTAGAAACACGTTGTAAGATGTTTCATCAGTTCGTCAAACTTGTACAAAGCTCATTGAGACATTTATAACCATTCATGTTGCAAGAAACTTGGTTTAGAGTCCTAGAAACGCGTTGTTAGATGTTTCCTAAGTTCGTCAAACTTGTACAAATCTCATTGAGACACTTATAAGCACTCATGTTTCATGAAACTTGGTTTAGAGTCCTAGAAACGCTATGTTAGATGTTTCATAAGTTCGTCAAACTTGTACAAACCTCATTGAGACACTTATAAGCACTCAAGTTGCATGAAACTTAGTTTAGTGTCCTAGAAACGCGTTGTTAGATGTTTAATAAGTTCGTCAAACTTGTAAAAAGCTCGTTGAGACACTTATAAGCACTCATGTTGCATGAAACTTGGTTTAGAGTCCTAGAGACCACGTTGTTAGATGTTTCATAATTTCGTCAAACTTGTACAAAGCTCATTGAGACACTTATAAGCACTGATGTTGCATGAAACTTGGTTTGGAGTACTAGAAATGCGTCGTTAGATGTTTCATAAGTTCGTCAAACTTGTACAAAGGTCATTGAGACACTTATAAGCACTCATGTTGCATGAAACTTGGTTTAGAGTACTAGAAACGCGTTGTTAGATGTTTCATAAGTTCGTCATACTTGTAAAAAGCTAATTGAGACAATTGTAAGCGCTCATGCGCTCATGTTGCATGAAACTTCGTTTTGAGTCCTAGAAACGTGTTGTTAGATGTTTCATAAGTTCGTCAAACTTGTACAATGCTCATTGAGACACTTATAAGCACTAATGTAGCATGACACTTCGTTTTGAGTCCTAGAAACGCGTTGTAAGATGTTTCATAAGTTCCTCAAACTTGAACAAAGCTCATTGAGAAACTTATAAGCACTCATGTTGGATTTTAAGAAGATTAAAGATGAGTTTAGAGATTTGTGTTCTTGAGTTCTATGAAGAACATCAAGAACAAGAGAGAGAGAGTAATGAGAGAGAGTGTTTGATCCGAATAGATTTCATTAAGATTGGATAAAAAGTTTTGTGTTACAAAAGGAGGATACTTATACAAAGGGCTTATCGCCTAAAATAGATTCTTAGGAATATCCCAAAAATGTCAACATCCGTCTTGGTTTAGCCGCGCCTTAGAGTGGCCCGTGAGTGTACGGCCGAGTCACCAACACGCGCCTTAGAGTGACCCGTGATTGTACGGCCGGCGTGGTCTCCACTCTCCAACGGCTCTTTTCTCCAACGGCTATGTTGACTTCTAGATCCTTCTCTTGACTTCTTAGTAATGGTAACAATGTTGTGAAGAGTGTTGAGTCTTCCTCAAGCTAGGTCGCTTACCTTGATGACCAAGATAGGTCGGGTAACGCCTTAGTCTCTTCAATACTCCCCCGCAAGCTTAGCCTAGTGAAATGGCTAAGCTTGGAACCCGTATGACCTTGCCTCGTTAAAAACCTTGGTGAGAAAACCACTTGGGATAAAACTCACCTAAGGGAAAAGAGTACAAGACCATACGGTTAGGGACTTAGGCGTTGAGAGCCCGGATGAGTCCAAGTCTTGGTAGAATGGACTCACAAACCTTCAAGCTTGCGGACTTGGTGAAGATGTCCGCGAGTTGATCCTGACTCTTCGTGTAGCAAGGTAGAATTGTGCCCTTGACCATTTGTTCTCTAACCTTGTGACAATCCACCTCTATGTGTTTAGTCCTCTCATGGAAGACCGAGTTTGTTGCTATGTGGATAGCCGCTTGATTATCACAATGCATGGTCATTGGTGCTTCAATCTTGAGTCCCAAATCCCCTAGCAAGCTCTTTAGCCACATGAGTTCTTGAGTCAACTTCCTCATGGCTCTATACTCGGCTTCTGCGGTTGAGCAAGATACTATCTTTTGCTTCTTGGTCTTCCATGTGACAAGGTTGCCACCAATGAAAGTGCAATAGCCGGTGGTTGACCGTCTACTATCTAGATCCCCGGCGTAGTCCGCGTCACAATACCCAATAACCTCCGTGTTCTTGTTGCAACCCATCCAAATACCCAAGCTTGAGGTTCCTTTGAGATAGCCCAAGATCCTCATGATCATGTTCCAATGGTGTTGCTTCGGCTTTTGCATGTGTTGGGAGACTTGGTTCACGGCAAAGCATAAGTCCGGTCTAGTAATTGTCAAGTAAATGAGTTTACCCACTAGCCGTCTATAGAGCATTGGGTCTTGGTATGGTTGATCTTCCTCACTACCTTCTTGAATGGTCTTATAGCCGTCTTCAAGGGGAGTCTTAGCCACCTTTGTACCTATCATATTGACAACACTTAAAAGATCATGGGTGTACTTCCTTTGGGAAAGAAATAGACCTTCTCTAGATCTACACACTTCAATCCCAAGGAAGTACTTAAGAGTACCTAAGTCCTTAATATCAAATTTAGATTTAAGGAAAGATTTGGTTTCTTGAATACCTCCCTTGTTGTTTCCGGAGATGATGATGTCGTCTACATACACTAGTACTACTACTATACCTTCTTGGTTTTGTAGGGTAAAGAGAGTATGCTCGGCTTGTGATCTCTTGAATCCTTTTGCCATCAATGTTGAGCTAAGCTTGTGGTACCAAGCTCTTGGTGATTGCTTGAGACCGTAGATGGCTTTCCTTAGCCGTAGGACTTTTCCGGGTGTAATTTCTAGGCCGGGTGGTGGAGTCATGTAGACTTCCTCTTCAAGCTCTCCTTGTAGAAAGGCATTCTTCACATCCATTTGAAAGAGATCCCATGATAGGTTAGTAGCAAGTGATAGGATTACCCGAACCGTGTGGAGTTTTGCAACCGGGGCAAATGTGTCTAGATAATCCTCTCCATAGGTTTGAGTGAAGCCTCTTGCTACCAATCTTGCCTTGTGTCTTTCTATCTCTCCATTGCTTAGATATTTGATGGTGAAGACATACCTTGAACTCACGGCTTTCTTTCCTTTTGGTAGGTTGGTTTCATAGAAAGTTTCATTGTCTTCCATGGCCTTGTTCTCGGCTTCCACCGCTTTAACCCAAACTTCCTCCTTCATTGCCTCTTCATAAGTCCTTGGAATAACTTGTTGATCCATGGAGGTGGTAAAGGCTTTATGTTCCTTTGGAAAGCTTGCAAGAGAACACACGGCTTGAGTGGGATGTGCCTCGGCTTTGTTGTTAAAGTACACCCTTGTGTTGACCCAATTAGATGGATGCCTCTTGACTCTAGTGCTCCTTCTTAGAACCAGCGGCTCTTCTTCTTGGGACACACCTTGGTCATGGACTTCTTGATCATTTTGTTGTTGAGTATTAGTCTCGGTTGAGGCTTGTGGTTCTTCTTGACCATTTGACTCTCCCCGGACATAGTTGGTTCTTGAGTACCGGCTTGCTCATTGTTCTCCCCCTCATGATCAAGGTGGGTTTCTTGAGTTGGTTCCTCACTTCTTGTTTCTTCATAGCTATCCATACCAAGATTTCTCATCAAGTTCCTAAGACTTGTGGCTCTATCCGTAACAACTTCGGGTAAGTCCTTTACACTATCCCAATTGTTCTCCTTGTAGTAGCTTTGTCCCTCTAGAAACTTGACCTCCCTTGATACTAGTACCCTTCTTGTCTCCGGTACATAACACTTGTACCCCTTTTGTGTGTTTGAGTAGCCAATGAACATTGCCTTGATGCTTTTAGCTTCAAGCTTGTTCCTTTGCTCACTAGGTACAAACACAAAGCACACACAACCGAACACTCTTAGATGATTGATAAAAGGATTAGTTTTATTCAATACCTTGAATGGAGATTCATTCTTCAAGACTTGTGTTGGTGTGCGGTTGATAAGATAGCATGCCGTGAGAACTCCATCGGACCAAAACCTCTTTGGTATGTTCATGTGGAACATCATGGACCGTGTCACTTCCATTAGGTGCCGGTTCTTCCTTTCGGCTACACCATTTTGTTGTGGTGTGTATGGGCATGTGGTTTGATGGAGGATCCCATGCTTGGCTATGTGCTCTTTGAATGCTCTACTTGTGTATTCTCCACCATTGTCGGACCTAAAAGTCTTAATCTTGACATTATAGTGGTTAGTTACATAGTTTTGAAAGTTTTGAAAAGCTTCTAACACCCTATCTTTTGTTTGTAAAAGGGTCACCCATGTGTATTTTGAACTTTCATCTATGAATGTGACAAAGTAAGAGTGATTATCCCTAGATTTACAAGGTGATGACCACACATCCGAATGCACAAGTTCAAAAGGTTTATAAGTCATGTTTGATTTTTGAAAAACGGTTCGACAATGTTTACCTAAAATGCAAGCTTCACAAGTTTCATGATTAAACTTAACATTAGGCAAAATGGTTTTTAAAGCATTAAGATGAGGGTGACCGAGTCTAAAATGCCAAATTACATTGTTAACTTCGGATAAAACCGTTTTAAAAGCATGACAAAATAAAGCATTAGAATATTTAAAGGAGTTTTTCTCTAGGACATAGAGATCGCCTCTTGTGATCCCCTTTCCCACAATCCTTTTACTCTCAATATCCTGAAAAATCACATCATTAGGACCGAAGATAACATTGCAATTTAAGTCACAAGCTATTTGTTTAACGGATAGAAGATTAGATGTGAAACTAGGCATATAAAGGGCCTTAGATTCTCTATCAAATAGCTTAAGGTTCCCTAATCCTTCTATAGGTATTTTACTTCCATTTGCAATGATTACATTCCCTAGAGCCGGTTCTATGTCACTAATCAAGTCTAGGTTACTAATCATGTGATGAGAAGCACCGGAATCAATGACAATAGGTTTACTAAGATCTTTACCAAGGATGTTAGCACTAAGGGAGTAAAAGGGAGTTTTACCAATACCGGAGCCTTTTAAAGCCTTGAGGAGAGCATCGAGATCGGATCTTCTCACAAAGTCATCCTTGAAAGGAACAATGGCCGAGCTCTCTTCTTCCTTGTTGCTCCGGTTTGACCCACTTGTACTCGGACTGCCCATGGTGTCATCGTTGGAGAAGTGTGCCTTGGCATCCTTGAACTTGGCCGGCTTGAGATGAGGGTGAAGGTTCCAACACTTGTCCTTGGTATGTCCCTTCTTCTTGCAGTGGTCACAAAGAAGGGACCTCCTTTCTTCATAGGTCTTTGAGGATGGTTTGAACTCTACCTTGTTGGCCGAGACCAACTCCTTCTTGCTATCAAAAAGGTCTATGGACCCTTGTTCCCTTTGTAGTTGAGAGCATACTTCTTCAAGATTTGGTAAGATGTCCGAGCGTAGAAGATGCTTGGTGATATCCTTGTAGCTACCGTTGAGGGTGAGGAGCAAGCCAAAGACTTTGTCTTGTTCCCTTCGTTCGTTTAAGACTCTAGGTTCCACGGTGCTTGGTCGGAGCATCTCTAGCTCGGCCCATAGTGATCTAAACCTCCCAAAATGTTTGGTGAACTCGGTGTCTTCTTGATTAAGGTCATTGATTGCCTTCTTGACTTCATACACCCGGCTTAGATTGGAGACGTTGCCGTAGACGGTTTGTAGAGTATCCCACAATTCCTTAGCACTTTCACAATATGAATAGGCTTCTAGGATGGAGGGTTCAAGGGATCCTTGGATGATTCCAAGGACCTTTTGGTCTAGTTGAAACCACTTTTCATCATCGTTGGTAAGCTCATTGTTAAACTCGATAGGAGCTTCTTGCCGTGTGAGAATGTGATTCCAATAACCTCGGCCACAAAGGGCTATCTTCATGGTTCTAGCCCATAGAAGATAGTTTATGCCTTTAAGAGTAACCGGGCAGAGATTCTTCTTTTGTTCTTTGTCTTCCATTGATTTTGAAATTTCTTGGTTTGAAAGTTCAGATCTGGAAAAGTTTGAACCGAGGAAATCGAGGAACCGTTACCGAGAATGGTTATCGAGAGTGCTCGGTATCGATGTCGAGAATGGTCGGTGTCGAGAGTTGTCGATGTCGAGAAATGTCGATGCCGAGAGTTATCGATGTCGAGAAATGTCGATGTCGAGAGTTGTAACCGAGAGATTTGTGGCCGCGAGTAGCCGAGAGATTTGTGCGGAAGCGAAATAGGTTCAGGAGCAAGGTTGCTCTGATACCATGTTAGATTTTAAGAAGATTAAAGATGAGTTTAGAGATTTGTGTTCTTGAGTTCTATGAAGAACATCAAGAACAAGAGAGAGAGAGTAATGAGAGAGAGTGTTTGATCCAAATAGATTTCATTAAGATTGGATAAAAAGTTTTGTGTTACAAAAGGAGGATACTTATACAAAGGGCTTATCGCCTAAAATAGATTCTTAGGAATATCCCAAAAATGTCAACATCAGTCTTGGTTTAGCCGCGCCTTAGAGTGGCCCGTGAGTGTACGGCCGAGTCACCAACACGCGCCTTAGAGTGACCCGTGATTGTACGGCCGGCGTGGTCTCCACTCTCCAACGGCTCTTTTCTCCAACGGCTATGTTGACTTCTAGATCCTTCTCTTGACTTCTTAGTAATGGTAACAATGTTGTGAAGAGTGTTGAGTCTTCCTCAAGCTAGGTCGCTTACCTTGATGACCAAGATAGGTCGGGTAACGCCTTAGTCTCTTCAATAGAACGTTGCATGAAACATGGTTTAGAGTCCTAGAAACGCGTTGTTAGATGTTTCATAAGTTCGTAAAACTTGTACAAAGCTCATTGAGACACTTATAAGCACTCATGTTGCATGAAACTTTGTTTAGAGTCCTAGAAACGCGTTGTTAGATGTTTCATAAGTTCATCAAAATTGTACAAAGCTCATTGAGACACTTATAAGCACTCATGTTGCATGAAACTTGGTTTAGAGTCCTAGAAACGCTATGTTAGATGTTTCATAAGATCGTCAAACTTGTACAAACCTCATTGAGACACTTATAAGCACTCAAGTTGCATTAAACTTAGTTTAGTGTCCTAGAAACGCATTGTTAGATGTTTCATAAGTTCTTCAAATTTGTATAAAGCTCATTGAGACACTTATAACCACTCATGTTGCAGGAAACTTGGGTTTTGAGTCCTAGAAACGCGTTGTTAGATGTTTCATAAGTTCGTCAAACTTGTATAAAGCTAATCGAGACACTTATAACCACTCATGTTGCATCAAACCGTGTTTAGAGTCCTAGCAACCACGTTGTTAGATGTTTCATAAGTTCGTAGAACTAGTACAAAGCTCATTGAGACACTTATAAGTACTCATGTTGCATGAAACTTCGTTTAGAGTCCTAGAAACGCGTTGTTAGATGTTTCATAAGTTCATCAAACTTGTACAAAGCTTATTGAGACACTTATAAGCACTCATGTTGCATGAAACTTGGTTTAGAGTCCTAGAAACGCGTTGTTAGATGTTTCATAAGTTTGTCAAACTTGTACAAATCTCATTGAGACACTTATAACAACTCATGTTGCATGAAACTTGGTTTAGAGTCCTAGAAACGCGTTGTTAGATGTTTCATAAGTTCTTCAAACTTGTACAAAACTAATTGAAACAATTGTAAGCACTCATGTTGCATGAAACTTGGTCTCGAGTCCTAGAAACGCGTTGTTAGATGTTTCATAAGTTCGTCAAACTTGTACAAAGCTCATTGAGACACTTATAAGGACTCATGTTGCATGAAACTTAGTTTAGAGTCCTAGAAACGCATTGTTAGATGTTTCATATGTTCGTCAAACTTGTACAAAGCTAATTGAGAAAATTGTAAGTACTCATGTTACATGAAACTTTGTTTCGAGTCCTAGAAACGGGTTGTTAGATGTTTCATAAGTTCGTCAAACTTGTACAATCCTCATTGACACACTTCTAAGCACTCATGTTGAAGGAAAATTGGTTTAAAGTCCTAGAAACGCGTTGTTAGTGTTTCATAAGTTCGTCAAACTTGTACAAAGCTCATTGAGACAATTATAACCACTCAAGTTGCATGAAACTTGGTTTAGAGTCCTAGAAACACGTTGTTAGATGTTTCATAAGTTCGTCAAACTTGTAGAAAGCTCATTGAGACACTTATAAGCACTCATGTTGCATGAAACTTGGTTTAGATTCCTAGAAACGCTATGTTAGATGTTTCATAAGTTCGTCAAACTTGTACAAACCTCATTGAGACATTTATAAGCACTCAAGTTGCATGAAACTTATATTAGAGTCCTAGAAACGCTGTGTAAGATGTTTCATAAGTTCGTCAAACTTGTACAAACCTCATTGAGACACTTATAACAACTCATGTTGCATGAAACTTGGTTTAGAGTCCTAGAAACGCGTTGTTAGATGTTTCATAAGTTCATCAAACTTTTACAAAGCTAATTGAGACACGTATAAGCACTCATGTTGAATGAAACTTGGTTTAGAGTACTAGAAATGCGTCGTTAGATGTTTCATAAGTTCGTCAAACTTGTACAAAGGTCATTGAGACACTTATAAGCACTCATGTTGCATGAAACTTGGTTTAGAGTTCGAGCAACCACGTTGTTAGATGTTTCATAAGTTCGTAAAACTAGTACAAAGCTCATTGAGACACTTATAAGCGCTCATGTTGCATGAAACGTGGTTTAGAGTCCTAGAAACGCGTTGTTAGATGTTTCATATGTTCGTCAAAACTTGTATAAAGCTAATTTTGACACTTTTAAGCACTCATGTAGCATGAAACTTGGTTTAGAGTCCTAGCAACCACGTTGTTAGATGTTTCATAAGTTCGTAAAACTAGTACAAAGCTCATTGAGACACTTATAAGCACTCATGTTGCATGAAACTTGGTTTAGAGTCCTAGAAACGTGTTGTTAGATGTTTCATATGTTTGTCAAACTTATACAAAGCTAATTGAGACACTTGTAAGCACTCATGTTGCATGAAACTTCGTTTCGAGTCCTAGAAACACGTTGTTAGATGTTTCATAAGTTCGTCAAACTTGTACAATGCTCATTGAGACACTTGTAAGCACTCATGTTGCATGAAAATTGTTTAAGAGTCTTAGAAACGCGTTGTTAGATGTTTCATAAGTTCTTCAAACTTGTACAATGCTCATGGAGACACTTATAAGCACTCATGTTGCATGAAACTTGGTTTAGAGTTCGAGCAACCACGTTGTTAGATATTTCATAAGTTCGTAAAACTAGTACAAAGCTCATTGAGACACTTATAAGCGCTCATGTTGCATGGGACATGGTTTAGAGTCCTAGAAATGCATTGTTAGAGGTTTCATAAGTTCATCAAACTTGTACAAAGCTCATTGAGACACTTATAACCACTCATGTTGCATGAAATTTGGTTTAGAGTCCTAGAAACGCGTTGTTAGATGTTTCATAAGTTCGTCAAACTTGTACAAAGCTCATCGAGACACTTATAACCATTCATGTTGCATGAAACTTGGTTTAGAGTCCTAGAAACGCATTGTAAGATGTTTCATAAGTTCGTCAAACTTGTAAAAAGCTCATTGATACACTTATAACCACTCATGTGGCATGAAACTTGGTTTAGAGTCCTAGAAACGCGTTGTTAGATGTTTCATAAGTTCATCAAACTTGTACAAAGCTAATTGAGACACTTGTAAGCACTCATGTTGCATGAAACTTGGTTTCGAGTCCTAGAAACGCGTTGTTAGATGTTTCATAAGTTCGTCAAACTTGTAAAAAGCTCATTGAGACACTTATAAGCACTCATGTTGCATGAAACTTGGTTTAGAGTTCTAGAACCGCGTTGTTATATGTTTCATAAGTTCGTCAAACTTGTACAAAGTTCATTGAGACACTTATAAGCACTCATGTTGCATGAAACTTGGTTTAGAGTACTAGAAACACGTTGTTAGATGTTTCATAAGTTCGTCAAACTTGTACAACGCTCATTGAGACACTTATAACCACTCATGTTGCATGAAACCTTGTTTAGAGTCCTAGAAACGCGTTGTTAGATGTTTCATAAGTTTGTCAAACTTGTACAAAGCTCATTGAGACACTTATAACCACTCATGTTGCATGAAACTTGGTTTAGAGTCCTAGCAACCACGTTGTTAGATGTTTCATAAGTTCGTCAAACTTGTACAAAGCTAATTGAGATACATGTAAGCACTCATGTTGCATGAAACTTGGTTACGAGTCCTAGAAACGCGTTGTTAGATGTTTCATAAGTTCGTCAAACTTGTACAAATCTCATTGAGACACTTATAAGCACTCATTTTGCATGAAACTTTGTTTCGAGTCCTAGAAACGCGTTGTTAGATGTTTCATATGTTCGTCAAACTTTTACAAAGCTCATTTAGACACTTATAACCACTCATGTTTCATGAAACTTGGTTTAGTGTCCTAGAAACACGTTGTTAGATGTTTCATAAGTTCGTCAAACTTGTACAAAGCTCATTGAGACACTTATAAGCACTCATGTTGCATGAAACTTGGTTTAGAGTCCTAGAAACGCGTTGTTATAGGTTTCATAAGTTCGTCAAACTTGTAAAAAGCTCATTGAGACACTTATAAGCACTCATGTTGCATGAAACTTGGTTTAGAGTCCTAGAAACGCGTTGTTAGATGTTTCATTAGTTTTTCAAACTTGTACAAATCTCATTGAGACACTTATAACAACTCATGTTGCATGAAACATGGTTTAGAGTCCTAGAAACGCGTTGTTAGATGTTTCATAAGTTCTTCAAACTTGTACAAAACTAATTGAAACAATTGTAAGCACTCATGTTGCATGAAACTTGGTCTCGAGTCCTAGAAACGCGTTGTTAGATGTTTCATAAGTTCGTCAAACTTGTACAAAGCTCATTGAGACACTTATAAGGACTCATGTTGCATGAAACTTAGTTTAGAGTCCTAGAAACGCATTGTTAGATGTTTCATATGTTCGTCAAACTTGTACAAAGCTAATTGAGAAAATTGTAAGTACTCATGTTACATGAAACTTTGTTTCGAGTCCTAGAAACGGGTTGTTAGATGTTTCATAAGTTCGTCAAACTTGTACAATCCTCATTGACACACTTCTAAGCACTCATGTTGAAGGAAAATTGGTTTAAAGTCCTAGAAACGCGTTGTTAGTGTTTCATAAGTTCGTCAAACTTGTACAAAGCTCATTGAGACAATTATAACCACTCAAGTTGCATGAAACTTGGTTTAGAGTCCTAGAAACACGTTGTTAGATGTTTCATAAGTTCGTCAAACTTGTAGAAAGCTCATTGAGACACTTATAAGCACTCATGTTGCATGAAACTTGGTTTAGATTCCTAGAAACGATATGTTAGATGTTTCATAAGTTCGTCAAACTTGTACAAACCTCATTGAGACATTTATAAGCACTCAAGTTGCATGAAACTTATATTAGAATCCTAGAAACGCGTTGTAAGATGTTTCATAAGTTCGTCAAACTTGTACAAAGCTCATTGAGACACTTATAACAACTCATGTTGCATGAAACTTGGTTTAGAGTCCTAGAAACGCGTTGTTAGATGTTTCATAAGTTCATCAAACTTTTACAAAGCTAATTGAGACACGTATAAGCACTCATGTTGAATGAAACTTGGTTTAGAGTACTAGAAATGCGTCGTTAGATGTTTCATAAGTTCGTCAAACTTGTACAAAGGTCATTGAGACACTTATAAGCACTCATGTTGCATGAAACTTTGTTTAGAGTTCGAGCAACCACGTTGTTAGATGTTTCATAAGTTCGTAAAACTAGTACAAAGCTCATTGAGACACTTATAAGCGCTCATGTTGCATGAAACGTGGTTTAGAGTCCTAGAAACGCGTTGTTAGATGTTTCATATGTTCGTCAAAACTTGTATAAAGCTAATTTTGACACTTTTAAGCACTCATGTAGCATGAAACTTGGTTTAGAGTCCTAGCAACCACGTTGTTAGATGTTTCATAAGTTCGTAAAACTAGTACAAAGCTCATTGAGACACTTATAAGCACTCATGTTGCATGAAACTTGGTTTAGAGTCCTAGAAACGTGTTGTTAGATGTTTCATATGTTTGTCAAACTTATACAAAGCTAATTGAGACACTTGTAAGCACTCATGTTGCATGAAACTTCGTTTCGAGTCCTAGAAACACGTTGTTAGATGTTTCATAAGTTCGTCAAACTTGTACAATGCTCATTGAGACACTTGTAAGCACTCATGTTGCATGAAAATTGTTTAAGAGTCTTAGAAACGCGTTGTTAGATGTTTCATAAGTTCTTCAAACTTGTACAATGCTCATGGAGACACTTATAAGCACTCATGTTGCATGAAACTTGGTTTAGAGTTCGAGCAACCACGTTGTTAGATATTTCATAAGTTCGTAAAACTAGTACAAAGCTCATTGAGACACTTATAAGCGCTCATGTTGCATGGGACATGGTTTAGAGTCCTAGAAATGCATTGTTAGAGGTTTCATAAGTTCGTCAAACTTGTACAAAGCTCATTGAGACACTTATAACCACTCATGTTGCATGAAATTTGGTTTAGAGTCCTAGAAACGCGTTGTTAGATGTTTCATAAGTTCGTCAAACTTGTATAAAGCTCATCGAGACACTTATAACCATTCATGTTGCATGAAACTTGGTTTAGAGTCCTAGAAACGCATTGTAAGATGTTTCATAAGTTCGTCAAACTTGTAAAAAGCTCATTGATACACTTATAACCACTCATGTGGCATGAAACTTGGTTTAGAGTCCTAGAAACGCGTTGTTAGATGTTTCATAAGTTCATCAAACTTGTACAAAGCTAATTGAGACACTTGTAAGCACTCATGTTGCATGAAACTTGGTTTCGAGTCCTAGAAACGCGTTGTTAGATGTTTCATAAGTTCGTCAAACTTGTAAAAAGCTCATTGAGACACTTATAAGCACTCATGTTGCATGAAACTTGGTTTAGAGTTCTAAAACCGCGTTGTTATATGTTTCATAAGTTCGTCAAACTTGTACAAAGCTCATTGAGACACTTATAAGCACTCATGTTGCATGAAACTTGGTTTAGAGTACTAGAAACACGTTGTTAGATGTTTCATAAGTTCGTCAAACTTGTACAACGCTCATTGAGACACTTATAACCACTCATGTTGCATGAAACCTTGTTTAGAGTCCTAGAAACGCGTTGTTAGATGTTTCATAAGTTTGTCAAACTTGTACAAAGCTCATTGAGACACTTATAACCACTCATGTTGCATGAAACTTGGTTTAGAGTCCTAGCAACCACGTTGTTAGATGTTTCATAAGTTCGTCAAACTTGTACAAAGCTAATTGAGATACATGTAAGCACTCATGTTGCATGAAACTTGGTTACGAGTCCTAGAAACGCGTTGTTAGATGTTTCATAAGTTCGTCAAACTTGTACAAATCTCATTGAGACACTTATAAGCACTCATGTTGCATGAAACTTGGTTTAGAGTCCTAGAAACGCATTGTTAGATGTTTCATAAGTTCGTCAAACTTGTACAAAACTCATTGAGACACTTATAACCATTCATGTTGCATGAAACCCTGGTTTAGAGTCCTAGAAACGCGTTGTTAGATGTTTCATAAGTTCTTCAAACTTGTACAAAGCTAATTGAAACACTAGTATGCACTCATGTTATATGAAACTTGGTTTCGAGTCCTAGAAACGCGTTGTTAGATGTTTCATAAGTTCGTCAAACTAGTACAAAGCTCATTGAGACACTTGTAAGCACTCATGTTGCATGAAACATAGTTTAGACTCCTAGAAACGGCATTGTTAGATGTTTCATAAGTTCGTCACACTTGTACAAAGCTCATTGAGACACTTATAAGCACTCATGTTGCATGAAACTTGGTTTAGAGTCCTAGAAACCGCGTTGTAAGATGTTTCATAAATTTGTCGAACTAGTACAAAGCTCATTGAGACACTTATAAGCACTCATGTTGCATCAAACTTAGTTTAGAGTTCTAGAAACGAGTTGTTAGATGTTTCATAAGTTCGTCAAACTTGTACAAAGCTCATTGAGACACTTTTAAGCACTCATGTTGCACGAAACTTGGTTTAGAGTCCTAGAAACCGCGTTGTAAGATGTTTCATAAGTTTGTCAAACTAGTACAAAGCTCATTGAGACACTTATAAGCACTCATGTTGCATGACACTTCGTTTAGAGTCTTAGAAACCGCGTTGTTAGATGTTTCATAAGTTCGTCAAACTTGTACAAAACTCATTGAGACACTTATAAGCACTCATGTTGCATGAAACTTGGTTTAGAGTCCTAGAAACGCGTTGTTAGATGTTTCATAAGTTCTTCAAACTTGTACAAAACTAATTGAAACAATTGTAAGCACTCATGTTGCATGAAACTTGGTCTCGAGTCCTAGAAACGCGTTGTTAGATGTTTCATAAGTTCGTCAAACTTGTACAAAGCTCATTGAGACACTTATAAGGACTCATGTTGCATGAAACTTAGTTTAGAGTCCTAGAAACGCATTGTTAGATGTTTCATATGTTCGTCAAACTTGTACAAAGCTAATTGAGAAAATTGTAAGTACTCATGTTACATGAAACTTTGTTTCGAGTCCTAGAAACGGGTTGTTAGATGTTTCATAAGTTCGTCAAACTTGTACAATCCTCATTGACACACTTCTAAGCACTCATGTTGAAGGAAAATTGGTTTAAAGTCCTAGAAACGCGTTGTTAGTGTTTCATAAGTTCGTCAAACTTGTACAAAGCTCATTGAGACAATTATAACCACTCAAGTTGCATGAAACTTGGTTTAGAGTCCTAGAAACACGTTGTTAGATGTTTCATAAGTTCGTCAAACTTGTAGAAAGCTCATTGAGACACTTATAAGCACTCATGTTGCATGAAACTTGGTTTAGATTCCTAGAAACGCTATGTTAGATGTTTCATAAGTTCGTCAAACTTGTACAAACCTCATTGAGACATTTATAAGCACTCAAGTTGCATGAAACTTATATTAGAGTCCTAGAAACGCGTTGTAAGATGTTTCATAAGTTCGTCAAACTTGTACAAAGCTCATTGAGACACTTATAACAACTCATGTTGCATGAAACTTGGTTTAGAGTCCTAGAAACGCGTTGTTAGATGTTTCATAAGTTCATCAAACTTTTACAAAGCTAATTGAGACACGTATAAGCACTCATGTTGAATGAAACTTGGTTTAGAGTACTAGAAATGCGTCGTTAGATGTTTCATAAGTTTGTCAAACTTGTACAAAGGTCATTGAGACACTTATAAGCACTCATGTTGCATGAAACTTTGTTTAGAGTTCGAGCAACCACGTTTTTAGATGTTTCATAAGTTCGTAAAACTAGTACAAAGCTCATTGAGACACTTATAAGCGCTCATGTTGCATGAAACGTGGTTTAGAGTCCTAGAAACGCGTTGTTAGATGTTTCATATGTTCGTCAAACTTGTACAAAGCTCATTGAGACACTTATAAGCACTCATGTTGCATGAAACTTTGTTTAGAGTTCGAGCAACCACGTTGTTAGATATTTCATAAGTTCGTAAAACTAGTACAAAGCTCATTGAGACACTTATAAGCGCTCATGTTTCATGGAACATGGTTTAGAGTCCTAGAAATGCATTGTTAGAGGTTTCATAAGTTCGTCAAACTTGTACAAAGCTCATTGAGACACTTATAACCACTCATGTTGCATGAAACTGGGTTTTGAGTCCTAGAAACGCGTTGTTAGATGTTTCAAAAGTTCGTCAAACTTGTATAAAGCTAATCGAGACACTTATAACCACTTATGTTTCATCAAACTTGGTTTAGAGTCCTAGCAACGACATTGTTAGATGTTTCATAAGTTCATAAAACTAGTACAAAGCTCATTGAGACACTTATATGCACTCATGTTGCATGAAACTTGGTTTAAAGTCCTAGAAACGTGTTGTTAGATGTTTCATATATTCGTCAAACATGTACAAAGCTAATTGAGACACTTGTAAGCACTCATGTTGCATGAAACTTCGTTTCGAGTCCTAGAAACACGTTTTTAGATGTTTCATAAGTTCGTCAAACTTGTACAATGCTCATTGAGACACTTGTAAGCACTCATGTTGCATGAAAATTGGTTTAGAGTCCTAGAAACGCGTTGTTAGATATTTCATAAGTTCGTCAAACTTGTACAAAGCTCATTGAGACACTTATAACCACTCATGTTGCATGAAAATTGGTTTAGAGTCCTAGAAATGCGTTGTTAGATGTTTCATAAGTTCGTCAAACTTGTACAAAGCTCATCGAGACACTTATAACAACTCATGTTGCATGAAACTTTGTTTAGAGAACTAGAAACGCATTGTAAGATGTTTCATAAGTTCGTCAAACTTGTACAAAGCTCATTGAGACAATTATAACCACTCATGTTGCATGAAACTTTGTTTAGAGTCTTAGAAACACGTTGTTAGATGTTTCATAATTTCATCAAACTTGTTCAAAGCTAATTGAGACACTTGTAAGCACTCATGTTGCATGAAACTTGGTTTCGAGTCCTAGAAACGCGTTGTTAGATGTTTCATAAGTTCGTCAAATTTGTACAAACCTCATTGAGACACTTATAAACACTCATGTTGCATGAAACTTGGTTTAGAGTCCTAGAAACGCGTTGTTAGATGTTTCATAAATTCGTCAAACTTGTACAAAGCTCATTGACACACTTATAACCACTCATGTTGCATGAAACCTTGTTTAGAGTCCTAGAAACGCGTTGTTAGATGTTTCATAAGTTCGTCAAACTTGTACAGAGCTCATTGAGACACTTATGACCACTCATGTTGCATAAAACTTGGTTTAGAGTTCTAGAAACGCGTTGTTATATGTTTCATAAGTTCATCAAACTTGTACAAAGCTAATTGAGACAATTGTAAGCACTCATGTTGCATGAAACTTTGTTTCGAGTCCTAGAAACGGGTTGTTAGATGTTTCATAAGTTCGTCAAACTTGTACAATGCTCATTGAGACACTTCTAAGCACTCATGTTGCATGAAAATTGGTTTAGAGTCCTAGAAACGCATTGTTAGATGTTTCATAAGTTCGTCAAACTTGTACAAAGCTCATTCAGACACTTTTAAGCACTCATGTAGCATGAAACTTGGTTTAGAGTCCTAGCAATCATGTTGTTAGATGTTTCATAGGTTCGTAAAACTAGTACAAAGCTCATTAAACCAAGTTATAACAACTCATGTTGCATGAAACTTGGTTTAGAGTCCTAGAAACGCGTTGTTAGATGTTTCATAAGTTCGTCAAACTTGTACAAAGCTAATTGAGACACTTGTAAGCACTCATGTTGCATGAAACTTCGTTTCGAGTCCTAAAAACTCGTTGTTAGATGTTTCATAATTTCGTCAAACTTGTACAATGCTCATTGAGACACTTGTAAGCACCCATGTTGCATGAAACTTGGTTTCGAGTCCTAGAAACGCGTTGTTAGATGTTTCATAAGTTCGTCAAACTTGTACAATGCTCATGGAGACACTTATAAGCACTCATGTTACATGAAACTTGGTTTAGAGTCCTAGAAACGCGTTGTTATATGTTTCATAAGTTCGTCAAAATTGTACAAAGCTCATTGAGACACTTATAAGCATTCATGATGCATGAAACTTGGTTTAGACTCCTAGAAACGCGTTGTTAGATGTTTCATAAGTTCGTCAAACTTGTACAAAGCTCATTGAGACACTTATACGCAATCATGTTGCATGAAACTTGGTTTAGAGTCCTAGAAACGCGTTGTTAGATGTTTCATAAGTTCGTCAAACTTGTACAAAGCTCATTGAGACACTTATAACCACTCATGTTGCATGAAACTTGGTTTAGAGTCCTAGAAACGCGTTGTTAGATGTTTCATAAGTTCGTCAAACTTGTACAAAGCTTATTGAGACACTTATAAACACTCATGTTGCATGAAACTTGGTTTAGAGTCCTAGAAACGCGTTGTTAGATGTTTCATAAGTTCGTCAAACTTGTACAAAGCAAATCGAGACACTTATAACCACTCATGTTTCATCAAACTTGGTTTAGAGTCCTAGCAACCACGTTGTTAGATGTTTCATAAGTTCGTAAAACTAGTACAAAGCTCATTGAGACACTTATATGCACTCATGTTGCATGAAACTTGGTTTAGAGTCCTAGAAACGTGTAGTTAGATGTTTCATATGTTCGTCAAACTTGTACAAAGCTAATTGAGACACTTGTAAGCACTCATGTTGCATGAAACTTCGTTTCGAGTCCTAGAAACACGTTTTTGGATGTTTCATAAGTTCGTCAAACTTGTACAATGCTCATTGAGACACTTGTAAGCACTCATGTTGCATGAAAATTGGTTTAGAGTCCTAGAAACGCGTTGTTAGATGTTTCATAAGTTCTTCAAACTTGTACAAAGCTCATTGAGACACTTATAACCACTCATGTTGCATGAAACTTGGTTTAGAGATCCTAGAAACGCGTTGTTAGATGTTTCATAAGTTCGTCAAACTTGTACAAAGCTCATCGAGGCACTTATAACCACTCATGTTGCATGAAACTTGGTTTAGAGAACTAGAAACGCATTGTAAGATGTTTCATAAGTTCGTCAAACTTGTACAAAGCTCATTGAGACACTTATAACCACTCATGTTGCATGAAACCTTGTTTAGAGTCCTAGAAACGCGTTATTAGATATTTCATAAGTTCGTCAAACTTGTAAAAATCTCATTGAGACACTTATAACAACTCATGTTGCATGAAACTTGGTTTAGAGTCCTAGAAACGCGTTGTTAGATATTTCATAAGTTCTTCAAACTTGTACAAAGCTAATTTAAACACTTGTAAGCACTCATGTTGCATGAAACTTGGTTTCTTGTCCTAGAAACGCGTTGTTATATGTTTTATAAGTTCGTCAAACTTGTACAAAGCTAATTGAGACACTTATAAGCACTCATGTTGCATGAAACTTAGTTTAGAGTCCTAGAAACGCGTTGTTAGATGTTTCATATGTTCGTCAAACTTGTACAAAGCTCATTGAGACACTTATAAGCACTCATGTTGCATGAAACTTGGTTTCGGGTCCTAGAAACGCGTTGTTAGATGTTTCATATGTTCGTCAAACTTGTACAAAGCTCATTGAGAAACTTATAACCCCTCATGTTGAATGAAACTTGGTTTAGAGTCCTAGAAACGTGTTGTTAGATATTTCATAAGTTCGTCAAACTTGTACAAATCTAGTAGAGACACTTATAACCACTCATGTTGCATGAAACTTGCTTTAGAGTCCTAGAAACGAGTTGTTAGATGTTTCATAAGTTCGTCAAACTTGTACAAATCTCATTGAGACACTTATAACAACTCAAGTTGCATGAAACTTGGTTTAGAGTCCTACAAACGCATTGTTAGATGTTTCATAAGTTCTTCAAACTTGTACAAAGCTCATTGAGACACTTATAAGACCCCATTTTGCAAGAAACTTAGTTTAGAGTCCTAGAAACACATTGTTAGATGTTTCATAAGTTCGTCAAACTTGTAAAAAGCTCATTGAGACACTTATAAGCACTCATGTTGCATGAAACTTGGTTTAGAGTCCTAGAAACGCGTTGTTAGATGTTTTAAAATTTCATAAAACTTGTACAGAGCTCATTGAGACACTTATAAGCACTCATGTTGCATGAAACTTGGTTTAGAGTCCTAGCAACCACGTTGTTAGATGTTTAATAAGTTCGTCAAACTTGTACAAAGCTCATTGAGACACTTATAAGCACTCATGTTGCATGAAACTTGGTTTCGGGTCCTAGAAACGCGTTGTTAGATGTTTCATATGTTCGTCAAACTTGTACAAAGATCATTGAGACACTTATAACCCCTCATGTTGCATGAAACATGGTTTAGAGTCCTAGAAACGCGTTGTTAGATATTTCATAAGTTCGTCAAACTTGTACAAATCTCATTGAGACACTTATAACCACTCATGTTGCATGAAACTTGCTTTAGAGTCCTAGACACGCGTTGTTAGATGTTTCATAAGGTCGTCAAACTTGTACAAATCTCATTGAGAACCTTATAACAACTCATATTGAATAAAACTTGGTTTAGAGTCCTAGAAACGCATTGTTAGATGTTTCATAAGTTCGTCAAACTTGTACAAAGCTCATTCAGACACTTATAAGACCCCATTTTGCAAGAAACTTAGTTTAGAGTCCTAGAAACATGTTGTTAGATGTTTCATGAGTTCGTAAAACTTGTACAATACTCATTGAGACAATTATAAGCACTCATGTTACATGAAACTTGGTTTAGAGTCCTAGAAACGCGTTGTTAGATGTTTCATAAGTTCGTCAAACTTGTACAAAGCTCATTGAGACACTTATAAGCACTCATGTTGCATGAAACTTGGTTTAGAGTCCTAGCAACCACGTTGTTAGATGTTTCATAAGTTCGTCAAACTTGTACAAAGCTCATTGAGACACTTATATCCACTCATGTTGCATGAAATTTGATTTAGAGTCCTAGAAACGCGTTGTTAGATGTTTCATAAGTTCATCAAATTTGTACAAAGCTTATTGAGACAAATATAAGCACTCATGTTGCATGAAACTTTGTTTAGAGTCCTAGAAACGCGTTGTTAGATGTTTCATAAGTTCGTCAAACTTGTACAAATCTCACTGAGACACTTATAACAACTCATGTTGCATGAAACTTGGTTTAGAGTCCTAGAAACGCGTTGTTAGATGTTTCATAAGTTCTTCAAACTTGTACAAAGCTAATTGAAACACTTGTAAGCACTCATGTTGCATGAAACTTGGTTTCGAGTCCTAGAAACGCGTTGTTAGATGTTTTATAAGTTCGTCAAACTTGTACAAAGCTCATTAAGACACTTATAAGCACTCATGTTGTATGAAACTTAGTTTAGAGTCCTAGAAACGCGTTGATAGATGTTTCATAAGTTCGTCAAACTTGTACAAAGCTAATTGAGACACTTATAACCACTCATGTTGCATGAAACTTAGTTTAGAGTCCTAGAAACGCGTTGTTAGATGTTTCATATGTTTGTCAAACTTGTACAAAGCTCATTGAGACACTTATAAGCACTCATGTTGCATGAAACTTGGTTTCGGGTCCTAGAAACGCGTTGTTAGATGTTTCATATGTTCGTCAAACTTGTACAAAGCTCATTAAGACACTTATACGCACTCGTGTTGCATGAAACTTAGTTTAGAGTCCTAGAAACGCGTTGGTAGATGTTTCATAAGTTCGTCAAACTTGTACAAAGCTCATTAAGACACTTATACGCACTCATGTTGCATGAAACTTGGTTTCGAGTCCTAGAAACGCGTTGTTAGATGTTTCATATATTCGTCAAACTGGTACAAAGCTAATTGAGACACTCTCATGTTACATGAAACTTCATTTCGATTCCTAGAAACCTGTTGTTAGATGTTTCATAAGTTCGTCAAACTTGTACAAAGCTCATTGAGACACTTATAACCACTCATGTTGCATGGAAATTGGTTTAGAGTCCTAGAAACGCGTTGTTAGATGTTTCATAAGTTCATCAAATTTGTACAAAGCTTATTGAGACACTTATAAGCACTCATGTTGCATGAAACTTTGTTTAGAGTCCTAGAAACGCGTTGTTATATGTTTCATAAGTTCGTCAAACTTGTACAAATCTCACTGAGACACTTATAACAACTCATGTTGCATGAAACTTGGTTTAGAGTCCTAGAAACGCGTTGTTAGATGTTTCATAAGTTCTTCAAACTTGTACAAAGCTAATTGAAACACTTGTAAGCACTCATGTTGCATGAAACTTGGTTTCGAGTCCTAGAAACGCGTTGTTAGATGTTTTATAAGTTCGTCAAACTTGTACAAAGCTCATTAAGACACTTATAAGCACTCATGTTGTATGAAACTTAGTTTAGAGTCCTAGAAACGCGTTGTTATATGTTTCATAAGTTCGTCAAACTTGCACAAAGCTCATTGAGGCACTTATAAGCACTCATGTTGCATGAAACTTGGTTTCGAGTCCTAGAAACGCGTTGTTAGATGTTTCATCTGTTCGTCAAACTTGTACAAAGCTAATTGAGACACTTCTAACCACACATGTTGCATGAAACTTCGTTTCGAGTCCTGGAAACGGGTTGTTAGATGTTTCATAAGTTCGTCAAACTTGTACAATGCTCATTGAGACACTTGTAAGCACTCATGTTGCATGAAAATTGGTTAAGAGTCCTAGAAACGCGTTGTTAGATGTTTCATAAGTTCATCAAACTTGTACAATGCTCATGGTGACACTTATAAGCACTCATGTTGCATGAAAATTGGTTTAGAGTCCTAGAAACGCGTTGTTAGATGTTTCATAAGTTCGTCAAACTTGTACAAAGCTAATTGAGACACTTATAACCACTCATGTTGCATGGAACCTGATTTAGAGTCCTAGAAACGTGTTGTTAGATGTTTCATAAGTTCATCAAACTTGTACAAAGCTAATTGAGACACTTGTAAGCACTCATGTTGCATGAAAATTGGTTTCGAGTCCTAGAAACACGTTGTTAGATGTTTCATAAGTTCGTCAAACTTGTACAAAGCTCATTGAGACACTTATAAGCACTCATGTGGCATGAAACTTGGTTTAGAGTCCTAGAAACACGTTGTTATATGTTTCATAAGTACGTCAAACTTGTAAAAAGCTCATTGAGACACTTATAAGCACTCATGTTGCATGAAACTTGGTTTAGACTCCTAGAAACGCGTTGATAGATGTTTCATAAGTTCGTCAAACTTGTACAAAGCTTATTGAGACACTTATACGCACTCATGTTGCATGAAACTTGGTTTAGAGTCCTAGAAACGCGTTGTTAGATGTTTCATAAGTTCGTCAAACTTGTACAAAGCTCATTGAGACACTTATAACCACTCCTGTTGCATGAAACTTGGTTTAGAGTCCTAGAAACCGCGTTGTTACATGTTTCATAAGTTCGTCAAACTTGTACAAATCTCATTGAGACACTTATAACCACTCATGTTGCATGAAACCTTGTTTAGAGTCCTAGAAACGCGTTGTTAGATGTTTCATAAGTTCGTCAAACTTGTACAAAGCTCATTGAGACACTTATTGTTAGAATTTGAGAGATTTAGAAGAGATTTAGAGAATGAGGTTCTTGAGTTCTTAACAAGAACATCAAGGATAAGAATGAGAGAGAATAGAGAGAGTAAAGAGATTCCGTTTCATTTTATTCAAAAGTGTTAAATTGATACAATAAGGGGATATCACATATATAAACCAAAGACCAAAAATAGCATCTAACGAATATGCTTAATCCGTCCCTATCTCGTTTCCAGCCGCGCATTGATGGCATGGTTAGACGCGCCACTATGTTGACCCGTGAGTGTACGGACGACGTGTATACCACGCCCCTTAACACGACCCGTGCTCGTACGGACGGCGAGTGCATTCCACATTCCAACGGCTCTATTCCTAACGGCTCTTTCTAGATCCTTCTTCTTTGGTTTCATGATATCTTTTGTCCTCTTTGTAACGGTAACAAGAGAGTGTGCGACTTCTACTTCGGTCTCACGCTAGGTCAATGCCTTGGTGGACAATCCTTGTCCGGGCAATGCCTTGGTCTCTTTAACACTCCCCCGCAAGCTTAGCCTCGCGTAATGGCTAAGCTTGGAACCCGCATAACCTTGCCTCGTTAAAAACCTTGGTGAGAAAACCTCTTGGGATAAAACTCACCTAAGGGAAAAGAGTACAAGCTTATGCGGTTGGAGACTTAGGCTTTGGTAGCCCGGATGAGTCCAAGTCTAGGTAGAATGGACTCACAAACCTTCAAGCTTGCGGATTTGGTGAAGACGTCCGCAAGTTGATCTTGACTTTTGGTGAAGCATGGTAGGATTGTGCCCTTTACCATTTGTTCTCTAACCTTGTGACAATCCACTTCGATGTGCTTTGTCCTCTCATGGAATACCGAGTTAGATGCTATGTGGATAGCCGCTTGGTTGTCACAATGCATAGTCATTGGCCCTTCTATCTTGACTCCCAAATCTCCTAGCAAGTTCTTGAGCCACATGAGTTCTTGTGTTAGCTTTCTCATAGCTCTATACTCGGCTTCGGCGGTTGAGCAAGAGACTATCTTTTGCTTCTTCGTCTTCCATGTGACAAGGTTCCCACCAATGAATGTGCAATACCCCGTAGTGGATCTCCTATCTTCCACATTTCCGGCATAATCCGCATCACAATACCCAATCACCTCGGTGTTCTTGTTGCAGCCCATCCAAATACCCAAATTGGATGTCTCCTTGACATAGCTTAGTATTCTCTCTAGCATCTTCCAATGGTGTATCTTTGGCTTTTGCATTTGTTGTGCTACTTGGTTCACGGCAAAGCAAATGTCCGGTCTTGTGATTGTCAAATAGATGAGCTTGCCCACCATTTTCCTATAGAGTTTAGGATCCGTATATGGCTCGTCTTCCCCACTTCCCTCTTGGACAACCTTGTATCCTTCTTCTAGTGGTGTCTTAGCCTTCTTAACTCCTGTCATATTGACAACACTCAAAAGATCATGGGTATACTTCCTTTGGGAAAGGAATAGACCCTCTTCGGATCTACACACTTCAATCCCAAGGAAGTACTTGAGTTTTCCTAAATCTTTGATATCAAATTTAGACTTTAAATAGAGTTTAGTGTCATGGATACCTTCCTTGTTGTTTCCGGAGATGATGATATCATCAACATAGACAAGTACCACTACTATACCTTCTCCGTTTGTCCGGGTGAATAGAGTGTGTTCCACATGAGATCTTTTGAATCCCTTTGCCATCAAGGTTGAGCTGAGCTTATGGTACCAGGCTCTTGGTGATTGCTTGAGTCCATAGATGGCCTTCCTTAGTCTCAACACCTTTCCCGGAGTGATGGTTTCTTCTAGACCCGGTGGTGGTGTCATGTATACTTCTTCTTCAAGCTCTCCTTGAAGGAATGCATTCTTGACATCCATTTGGTATAAGTCCCATGAGAGGTTGGTGGCCAATGATAGAATAACTCTTACGGTGTGGAGCTTTGCAACCGGAGCAAAAGTGTCCAAGTAGTCTTCTCCATACGTTTGTGTAAACCCTCTTGCCACTAGCCGAGCTTTGTGTCTTTCTATCTCGCCATTGCTATGATACTTGATAGTGAAGATGTATCTTGAGCTCACGGTTCTTTTGCCTTGAGGGAGATCAGTCTCATAAAACGTCTCATTGTCCTCCATTGCTTTGTTCTCGGCTTTTACCGCATTGACCCATACTTCTTCTTTCATTGCTTCTTCATAAGTTCTTGGTATTACATGTTGATCCATGGAAGTGATGTATGCTTGGTGTTCCTTAGGAAGACTTGCAAGAGAGCATACGGCTTGAGTTGGATGAGACACCGCCTTGCTATTGAAGTATACCCTTGTGTTTACCCAATTGGATGGATCCTTCTTCACTCTAGTACTTCTTCTTAGAACCGGCACCGATGGTTCACTAGCTTCTTGACCCACTTCTTGATCATGATCTTCTTGAGCTTGTCCGTGGTTTTCTTGAGATGGATTTTGTTGTTGAGCATTTGGTTCTCCCCCGGACTCATTAGGTTCTTGAGGTTCGGAGTTGACTTGCTCATTGTTCTCCCCCTCATGATCAAGAGGGGTGGGTTGTTGGTTTGGTGTATCTTGGCTTGGTTCTTCTTCAAAACTCATGCCAAGGTTCTTCATTAGGTTCCTTAGACTTGTAGCTCTATTTATGACCTTCTCGGGTAAGTCCTTCACACTATCCCAATTGGTGTCTTCATAGAAGCTTTTGCCTTCAAGGAACTTGACATCTCTTGATACTAATACCCGTCTTGTCTCGGGTACATAGCACTTGTATCCTTTTTGTGTGTTTGAGTAGCCTATGAACATGGCCTTGATGCTTTTTGCTTCAAGCTTGTTCCTTTGTTCACTAGGCACAAACACAAAACAAACACAACCAAATACTCTTAGATGGTTAATAAAGGGCTTACTCTTATTTAACACTTCAAAAGGAGATTGATTGTTTAAGATTTGAGTGGGGGTTCGGTTGATGAGATAACATGCGGTTAAAACACCATCCGACCAAAACCGTTTTGGGATGTTCATATGGAACATCATTGACCGTGTGACCTCCATGAGATGCCTATTCTTCCTCTCGGCCACACCATTTTGTTGCGGTGTATATGGGCATGTGGTTTGGTGAAGAATCCCATGGTTGGCTATGTGTTCTTTGAATGCTCGACTTGTGTACTCCCCCCCATTATCCGACCTAAAGGTTTTGATCTTAGCATTGTAATGGTTAGTCACATAGTTTTGAAAGTTTTTAAAAACCTCTAATACCCTATCTTTGGTTTGTAAAAGAGTAACCCAAGTATATTTAGAGCTTTCATCTATGAATGTGACAAAATAGCTATGATTATCCCTAGATTTGCAAGGAGAGGACCAAACGTCCGAGTGAACTAGTTCAAAGGGTTTGTAACACATTTTTGATTTTGAGAAAACGGTTCTACAATGCTTGCCTAAAATGCACGCCTCACAAGTTTTATGATCAAACACAACATTAGGTAAAATAGTTTTCAATGCATTCAAATGAGGATGACCAAGTCTAAAGTGCCAAATAACATTGTTTGTTTCGGTTATAACCGAATTAAAAGCATGAAAAAGACAAGAACTAGATGGGTTTTCTTCAAGGACATATAGATCGCCTCTTGTGACCCCTTTCCCAATGATCTCCTTACTCTTAATATCCTGAAAAACCACATTATTAGGCCCAAAAATGACATTGCAATTCAAATCACAAGCAATGCGTTTTACGGATATAAGGTTTGAAGTAAAACTAGGCATGTAAAGCGCTTGTGAATCTCTATCAAACAACTTGAGGTTCCCTAATCCTTCTATAGGAATTTCACTTCCATTTGCAATAATGACATTACCTAAAGCCGGTTTAACATTACTAATCAATTCTAAGTTACTAATCATATGATGAGAAGCACCCGAATCAATAATAATCGGCTTAAAAGGTTTATTGTCTATATTTTGAGCACTAAGGGAGTAGAAGGGTGAAATACCGGAGCCCTTAAGGGCTTTGATGAGGGCGTCAAGGTCGGACTTCCTCACGTACTCATCCATGTAAGGGACCATGGCCGAAGACTCCTCTTCCTTGCCACGGTTTGATCCGCTTGTGCTAGGCATGCTTGCCGTGTCATCATGAGAGAGATTGGCCTTGGCTTCCTTAAACTTGGCCGGCTTGAGGTTAGGATGCAATATCCAACACTTCTCCTTCATGTGGCCCTTCTTCTTGCAATGTTCACAAGTCAAGGCTCTCCTTTCTTCATAGGTCTTGGAAGAGAGTTTGAATGCCACTTTGTTGGCGGTTACTAGCTCCTTCTTGCCATCAAAGAGTTCAATAGACCCTTGTTCCCTTTGGAGTTGTGCACATACCTCTTCAAGGTTAGGTAAGGTGTCGGATCGAAGCAAGTGCTTGGTCACATCTTTGTAGCTACCGTTGAGAGTGAGGAGTAAGCCAAATACTTTGTCTTGCTCTCTTCGTTCATTTAAGACTTTCGGATCCACGGTGCTTGGACGAAGTATCTCCAATTCGGCCCATAGTGACCGAAACTTCCCAAAGTGTTTGGTGAACTCGGTGTCTTCTTGGTTGAGGTCGTTGATGGCTTTCTTGACCTCATAGACTCGGCTAAGGTTGGATATGTTGCCGTAGACGGTTTGGAGGGTATCCCATAGTTCCTTGGCATTCTCACAATAAGAATACGCCTCCAAGATAGATGGTTCAAGAGATCCTTGGATAATTCCAAGTACCTTTTGGTCTAGTTGGAACCACTTCTCATCGTCGTTTGTGAGTTCGTTGTTGAACTCAATGGGGGCGTCTTGCCGAGTGAGGATATGGTTCCAATAGCCGCGGCCACAAAGGGCTATCTTCATGGTTCTTGCCCATAGAAGGTAGTTGATGCCTTTGAGAGTAACCGGACAAAGTGTCCTCTTGGATTCTTTGTCTTCCATGGTTGAGTTTTGGTTTTTGAGATTTCGGATCTAGAAATCGAGATCTAGAAATTTGAACCGAAGGGACCGAGAAATCGTTACCGAGAGTCGAGGATGCTCGGTGTCGAGGAAAGATCTTGTCGAGAGTAGTCGAGTAACGAGTATCGAGAGTTGTCGAACGTGTACAGTAACAGAGTATCGAGAGTTGTCGAACGTGTACAGTAACAGAGTATCGAGAGTTGTCGAGACCGAGAGTAATCGAGAGAGTTTGCGCGGAAGAAAAGTAGGTTCAAGAGCTTTGTAGCTCTGATACCATGTTAGAATTTGAGAGATTTAGAAGAGATTTAGAGAATGAGGTTCTTGAGTTCTTAACAAGAACATCAAGGATAAGAATGAGAGAGAATAGAGAGAGTAAAGAGATTCCGTTTCATTTTATTCAAAAGTGTTAAATTGATACAATAAGGGGATATCACATATATAAACCAAAGACCAAAAATAGCATCTAACGAATATGCTTAATCCGTCCCTATCTCGTTTCCAGCCGCGCATTGATGGCATGGTTAGACGCGCCACTATGTTGACCCGTGAGTGTACGGACGGCGTGTATACCACGCCCCTTAACACGACCCGTGCTCGTACGGACGGCGAGTGCATTCCACATTCCAACGGCTCTATTCCTAACGGCTCTTTCTAGATCCTTCTTCTTTGGTTTCATGATATCTTTTGTCCTCTTTGTAACGGTAACAAGAGAGTGTGCGACTTCTACTTCGGTCTCACGCTAGGTCAATGCCTTGGTGGACAATCCTTGTCCGGGCAATGCCTTGGTCTCTTTAACACTTATAAGCACTCATGTTGCATGAAACTTGGTTTAGAGTTCGAGCAACCACGTTGTTAGATGTTTCATAAGTTCGTAAAACTAGTACAAAGCACATTGAGACACTTATAAGCGCTCATGTTGCATGGAACATGGTTTAGAGTCCTAGAAATGTGTTGTTAGAGGTTTCATAAGTTCGTCAAACTTGTACAAATCTCATTGAGACACTTATAACCACTCATGTTGCATGAAACTTGATTTTGAGTCCTAGAAACGCGTTGTTAGATGTTTCATAAGTTCGTAAAACTAGTACAAAGCTCATTGAGACACTTATATGCACTCATGTTGCATGAAACTTGGTTTAGAGTCCTAGCAACCACGTTGTTAGATGTTTCATAAGTTCGTAAAACTAGTACAAAGCTCATTGAGACACTTATATGCACTCATGTTGCATGAAACTTGGTTTAGAGTCCTAGAAACGTGTTGTTAGATGTTTCATATGTTCGTCAAACTTGTACAAAGCTAATTGAGACACTTGTAAGCACTCATGTTGCATGAAACTTCGTTTCGAGTCCTAGAAACACGTTTTTAGATGTTTCATATGTTCGTCAAACTTGTACAAATCTCATTGAGACACTTGTAAGCACTCATGTTGCATGAAAATTGGTTTAGAATCCTAGAAACGCGTTGTTAGATGTTTCATAAGTTCTTCAAACTTGTACAAAGCTCATTGAGACACTTATAACCACTCATGTTTCATGAAACTTGGTTTAGAGTCCTAGAAACGTGTTGTTAGATGTTTCATAAGTTCGTCAAACTTGTACAAAGCTCATCGAGGCACTTATAACCACTCATGTTGCATGAAACTTGGTTTAGAGAACTAGAAACGCATTGTAAGATGTTTCATAAGTTCGTCAAACTTGTACAAAGCTCATTGAGACACTTATAACCACTCATGTTGCATGAAACCTTGTTTAGAGTCCTAGAAACGCGTTATTAGATATTTCATAAGTTCGTCAAACTTGTACAAATCTCATTGAGACACTTATAACAACTCATGTTGCATGAAACTTGGTTTAGAGTCCTAGAAACGCGTTGTTAGATATTTCATAAGTTCTTCAAACTTGTACAAAGCTAATTGAAACACTTGTAAGCACTCATGTTGCATGAAACTTGGTTTCGAGTCCTAGAAACGCGTTGTTAGATGTTTTATAAGTTCTTCAAACTTGTACAAAGCTAATTGAGACACATATAAGCACTCATGTTGCATGAAACTTAGTTTAGAGTCCTAGAAACGCGTTGTTAGATGTTTCATATGTTCGTCAAACTTCTACAAAGCTCATTGAGACACTTATAAGCACTCATGTTGCATGAAACTTGGTTTCGGGTCCTAGAAACGCGTTGTTAGATGTTTCATATGTTCGTCAATTTTGTACAAAGCTCATTGAGAAACTTATAACCCCTCATGTTGCATGAAACTTGGTTTAGAGTCCTAGAAACGTGTTGTTAGATATTTCATAAGTTCGACAAACTTGTACAAATCTCATTGAGACACTTATACCACTCATGTTGCATGAAACTTGCTTTAGAGTCCTAGAAACGCGTTGTTAGATGTTTCATAAGTTCGTCAAACTTGTACAAATCTCATTGAGATACTCATAACAACTCATGTTGCATGAAACTTGGTTTAGAGTCCTAGAAATGCATTGTTAGATGTTTCATAAGTTCTTCAAACTTGTACAAAGCTCATTGAGACACTTATAAGACCCCATTTTGCAAGAAACTTAGTTTAGAGTCCTAGAAACACATTGTTAGATGTTTCATAAGTTCGTCAAACTTGTACAAAGCTCATTGAGACACTTATAAACACTCATGTTGCATGAAACTTGGTTTAGAGTCCTAGAAACGCGTTGTTAGATGTTTTAAAATTTCATAAAACTTGTACAAAGCTCATTGAGACACTTATAAGCACTCATGTTGCATGAAACTTGGTTTAGAGTCCTAGCAACCACGTTGTTAGATGTTTAATAAGTTCGTCAAACTTGTACAAAGCTCATTGAGACACTTATAAGCACTCATGTTGCATGAAACTTGGTTTCGGGTCCTAGAAACGCGTTGTTAGATGATTCATATATTCGACAAACTTGTACAAAGCTCATTGAGACACTTATAACCCCTCATGTTGCATGAAACTTGGTTTAGAGTCCTAGAAACGCGTTGTTAGATATTTCATAAGTTCGTCAAACTTGTACAAATCTCATTGAGACACTTATAACCACTCATGTTGCATGAAACTTGCTTTAGAGTCCTAGAAACGCGGTTTTAGATGTTTCACAAGTTCGTCAAACTTGTACAAAGCTCATTGAGACATTTATAACAACTCATGTTGCATGAAACTTGGTTTAGAGTCCTAGAAACGCGTTGTTAGATGTTTCATAAGTTTTTCAAACTTGTAAGCACTCATGTTCCATGAAACTTGGTTTCGAGTCCTAGAAAAGCGTTGTTAGATGTTTTATAAGTTCGTCAAACTTGTACAAAGCTCATTAAGACACTTATAAGCACTCATGTTGCATGGAACTTAGTTTAGAGTCCTAGAAACAAGTTGTTAGATGTTTCATAAGTTTGTCAAACTTGTACAAAGCTCATTGAGACACTTATAAGCACTCATGATGCATGAAACTTGGTTTCGAGTCCTATAAACGCGTTGTTAGATGTTTCATAAGTTCGTCAAACTTGTACAAAGCTCATTGAGACACTTATAAGCACTCATATTGCATGAAACTTGGTTTAGAGTCCTAGAAACGCGTTGTTAGATGTTTTATAATTTCATTAAACTTGTACAAAGCTCATTGAGACACTTATAAGCACTCATGTTGCATGAAACTTGGTTTAGAGTCCTAGCAACCACGTTGTTAGATGTTTCATAAGTTCGTCAAACTTGTAGAAAGCTCATTGAGACACTTATAACCACTCATGTTGCATGAAACTTGGTTTAGAGTCCTAGAAACGCGTTGTTAGATGTTTCATAAGTTCATCAAATTTGTACAAAGCTTATTGAGACACTTATAAGCACTCATGTTTAATGAAACTTTGTTTATAGTCCTAGAAACGCGTTGTTAGATGTTTCATAAGTTCGTCAAGCTTGTACAAATCTCATTGTACAAATCTCATTGAGACACTTATAACAACTCATATTGCATGAAACTTGGTTTAGAGTCCTAGAAACGCGTTGTTAGATGTTTTATAAGTTCTTCAAACTTGTACAAAGCTAATTGAAACACTTGTAAGCACTCATGTTGCATGAAACTTTGTTTCAAGTCCTAGAAACGCGTTGTTAGATGTTTTATAAGTTCGTCAAACTTGAACAAAGCTCATTAAGAAACTTATAAGCACTCATGTTGCAGGAAACTTAGTTTAGAGTCCTAGAAACGCGTTGTTAGATGTTTCATAATTGAGACACTTATAAGCACTCATGTTGCATGAAACTTGGTTTCGAGTCCTAGAAACGCGTTGTTAGATGTTTCATATGTTCGTCAAACTGGTACAAAGCTAATTGAGACACTTGTAAGCAGTCATGTTGCATGAAACTTTGTTTCGAGTCCTAGAAACGTGTTCTTAGATGTTTCATAAGTTCGTCAAACTTGTACAAAGCTCATTGAGACACTAATAACCACTCATGTTGCATGAAAATTTGTTTAGAGTCCTAGAAACGCGTTGTTCGATGTTTCATAAGTTCATCAAATTTGTACAAAGCTTATTGAGACACTTATAAGCACTCATGTTTCATAAAACTTTGTTTAGAGTCCTAGAAACGCGTTGTTAGATGTTTCATAAGTTCGTCAAACTTGTACAAATCTCATTGAGACACTTATAACAACTCATGTTGCCTGAAACTTGGTTTAGAGTCCTAGAAACGTGTTGTTAGATGTTTCATAAGTTCTTCAAACTTGTACAAAGCTAATTGAAACACTTGTAAGCACTCATGTTGCATGAAACTTGGGTTCGAGTCCTAGAAACGCGTTGTTAAATGTTTTATAAGTTCGTCAAACTTGTACAAAGCTCATTAAGACACTTATAAGCACTCATGTTGCATGAAACTTAGTTTAGAGTCCTAGAAACGCGTTGTTAGATGTTTCATAAGTTCTTCAAACTTGTACAAGGCTCATTGAGACACTTATAAGCACTCATGTTGCATGAAACTTGGTTTCGAGTCCTAGAAACGCGTTGTTAGATGTTTCATATGTTCGTCAAACTGGTACAAAGCTAATTGAGACACTTGTAAGCACTCATGTTGCATGAAACTTCGTTTCGAGTCCTAGAAACGGGTTGTTAGATGTTTCATAAGTTCGTCAAACTTGTACAATGCTCATTGAGACACTTCTAAGCACTCATGTTGCATGAAAATTGGTTTAGAGTCCTAGAAACGCGTTGTAGATGTTTCATAAGTTCTTCAAACTTGTACAAATCTCATTGAGACACTTATAACCACTCAAGTTGCATGAAACTTGGTTTAGAGTCCTAGAAACGCGTTGTTAGATGTTTCACAAGTTCGTCAAACTTGTACAAATCTCATTGAGACACTTATAACAACTCATGTTGCATGAAACTTGGTTTAGAGTCCTAGAAACGCGTTGTTAGATGTTTCATAGGTTCTTCAAACTTGTACAAAGCTTATTGAAACACTTGTAAGAACTCATGTTGCATGAAACTTGTTTTCGAGTCCTAGAAACACGTTGTTAGATGTTTTATAAGTCGTCAAACTTGAACAAAGCTCATTAAGAAACTTATAAGCACTCATGTTGCAGGAAACTTAGTTTAGAGTCCTAGAAAAGCGTTGTTAGATGTTTCATAAGTTCGTCAAACTGGTACAAAGCTAATTGAGACACTTGTAAGAACTCATGTTGCATGAAACTTCGTTTCGAGTCCTAGAAACGGGTTGTTAGATGTTTCATAAGTTCGTCAAACTTGTACAAAGCTCACTGAGACACTTGTAAGCACTCATGTTGCATGAAACTTCGTTTCGATTCCTAGAAACGGGTTGTTAGATGTTTCATAAGTTCGTCAAACTTGTACAAACCTCATTGAGACACTTCTAAGCACTCATGTTGCATGAAACTTGGTTTAGAGTCCTAGAAACGCATTGTTAGACGTTTCATAAGTTCTTCAAACTTGTACAAAGCTCATTGAGACACTTATAACCACTCAAGTTGCATGAAACTTAGTTTGGAGTCCTAGAAACGCGTTGTTAGATGTTTCATAAGTTCATCAAACTTGTACAAAGGTTATTGAGACACTTATAAGCACTCATGTTGAATGAAACTTTGTTTAGATTCCTAGAAACGCGTTGTTAGATGTTTCATAAGTTCGTCAAACTTGTACAATGCTCATTGAGACACTTCTAAGCACTCATGTTTCATGAAAATTGGTTTAGAGTCCTAGAAACGTGTTGTTAGATGTTTCATAAGTTCGTCAAACTTGTACAATGCTCATTTAGACACTTCTAAGCACTCATGTTTCATGAAAATTGGTTTAGAGTCCAAGAAACGCGTTGTTAGATGTTTCATAAGTTCGTCAAACTTGTACAAAGCTAATTGAAACACTTGTAAGCACTCATGTTGCATAAAACTTGGTTTCGAGTCCTAGAAACGCGTTGTTAGATGTTTTATAAGTTCGTCAAACTTGTAAAAAGCTCATTAAGACACTTATAAGCACTCATGTTGCATGAAACTTGGTTAGGAGTCCTAGAAACGCGTTGTTAGATGTTTCATAAGTTCGTCAAACTTGTACAAAGCTCATTGAGACACTTATAAGCACTCATGTTGCATGAAACTTGGTTTCGAGTCCTAAAAACGGGTTGTTAGATGTTTCATAAGTTCGTCAATGTTGTACAATGCTCATTGAGACACTTCTAAGCACTCATGTTGCATGAAAATTGGTTTAGAGTCCTAGAAACGAGTTGTTAGATGTTTCATAAGTTCGTCAAACTTGTACAAAGCTCATTGAGACACTTATAACCACTCATGTTGCATGAAAATTGGTTTAGAGTCCTAGAAACGCGTTGTTAGATGTTTCATAAGTTCATCAAACTTGTACAAAGCTCATTGAGACACTTATAAGCACTCATGTTGCATGAAACCTTGTTTAGAGTCCTAGAAACGCGTTGTTAGATGTTTCATAAGTTCGTCAAACTTGTACAAATCTCATTGAGACACTTATAACCAGTCAAGTTGCATGAAACTTGGTTTAGAGTCCTAGAAACGCGTTGTTAGATGTTTCATAAATTCGTCAAACTTGTAAAAAGGTTATTGAGACACTTATAACCACTCATGTTGAATGAAACTTTGTTTAGATTCCTAGAAACGCGTTGTTAGATGTTTCATAAGTTCGTCAAACTTGTACAATGCTCATTGAGACACTTCTAAGCACTCATGTTTCATGAAAATTGGTTTAGAGTCCTAGAAACGCGTTGTTAGATGTTTCATAAGTTCGTCAAACTTGTACAATGCTCATTGAGACACTTCTTAGCACTCAAGTTTCATGAAAATTGGTTTAGAGTCCTAGAAACGCGTTGTTAGATGTTTTATAAGTTCGTCAAACTTGTAAAAAGCTCATTAAGACACTTATAAGCACTCGTGTTGCATGAAACTTGGTTAGGAGTCCTAGAAACGCGTTGTTAGATGTTTCATAAGTTCGTCAAACTTGTACAAAGCTCATTGAGACACTTATAAGCACTCATGTTGCATGAAACTTGGTTTCGAGTCCTAGAAACGGGTTGTTAGATGTTTCATAAGTTCGTCAAACTTGTACAATGTTCATTGAGACACTTCTAAGCACTCATGTTGCATGAAAATTGGTTTAGAGTCCTAGAAACGCGTTGTTAGATGTTTCATAAGTTCGTCAAACTTGTACAAAGCTCATTGAGACACTTATAACCACTCATGTTGCATGAAAATTGGTTTAGAGTCCTAGAAACGCGTTGTTAGATGTTTCATAAGTTCATCAAACTTGTACAATGTTCATTGAGACACTTCTAAGCACTCATGTTGCATGAAAATTGGTTTAGAGTCCTAGAAACGCGTTGTTAGATGTTTCATAAGTTCGTCAAACTTGTACAAAGCTCATTGAGACACTTATAAGCACTCATGTTGCATGAAACCTTGTTTAGAGTCCTAGAAACGTGTTGTTAGATGTTTCATAAGTTCGTCAAACTTGTACAATGCTCATTGAGACACTTCTAAGCACTCATGTTGCATGAAAATTGGTTTAGAGTCCTAGAAACGCGTTGTTAGATGTTTCATAAGTTCGTCAAACTTGTACAAAGCTCATTGAGACACTTATAAGCACTCATAATGCATGAAACTTGGTTTCGAGTCTAGAAACGCATTGTTAGATGTTTTATAAGTTCGTCAAACTTGTAAAAAGCTCATTAAGACACTTATAAGCACTCATGTTGCATGAAAATTAGTTTAGAGTCCTAGAAACGCGTTAATAGATGTTTCATAATTCGTCAAACTTAAACAAAGCTCATTGAGAAACTTATCAACACGCATGTTGCATGAAACTTCGTTTCGAGTCCTAGAAACGGAATGTTAGATGTTTCATAAGTTCTTCAAACTTGTACAAAGCTCATTGAGACACTTATAACCATTCATGTTGCATGAATCCTTGTTTAGACTCCTAGAAACGCGTTGTTAGATGTTTCATAAGTTCGTCAAACTTGTACAAATCTCATTGAGACACTTATAACCACTCAAGTTGCATGAAACTTGCTTTAGAGTCCTAGAAACGCGTTGTTAGATGTTTCATTAGTTCGTCAAACTTGTACAAATCTCATTGAGAGACTTATAACAACTCATGTTGCATGAAACTTGGTTTAAAGTCCTAGAAACACATTGTTAGATGTTTCATAAGTTCTTCAAACTTGTACAAAGCTCATTGAGACACTTATAACCACTCATGTTGCATGAAACTTGGTTTAGAGTCCTAGAAACACATTGTTTGATGTTTCATAATTTCGTCAAACATGTACAAAGCTCATTGAGACACTTATAACCACTCATGTTGCATGAAACTTGGTTTAGAGTCCTAGAAACGCGTTGTTAGATGTTTCATAAGTTCTTCAAACTTGTACAAAGCTCATTCAGACACTTATAACCACTCATGTTGCATTAAACCTTGTTTAGAGTCCTAGAAACGAGTTGTTAGATGTTTCATAAGTTCGTCAAACTTGTACAAAGCTCATTGAGACACTTATAACCACTCATGTTGCATGAAACTTGGTTTAGAGTCCTAACAACCACGTTGTTAGATATTTCATAAGTTCGTCAAACTTGTACAAAGCTCATTGAGACACTTATAACCACTCATGTTGCATGAAACTTGGTTTAGATTCCTAGAAACACGTATTTAGATGTTTCATAAGTTCATCAAACTTGTACAAAGGTTATTGAGACACTTATAAGCACTCATGTTGCATGAAACTTTGTTTAGAGTCCTAGAAACGCGTTGTTAGATGTTTCATAAGTTCGTCAAACTTGTACAAATCTCATTGAGACAATTATAACAACTCATGTTGCATGAAACTTGGTTCAGAGTCCTAGAAACGCGTTGTTAGATGTTTCATAAGTTCTTCAAACTTGTACAAAGCTAATTGAAATACTTGTAAGCACTCATGTTGCATGAAAATTGGTTTCGAGTCCTAGAAACGGGTTGTTAGATGTTTTATAAGTTCGTCAAACTTGTAAAAAGCTCATTAAGACACTTATAAGCACTCATGTTGCATGAAAATTAGTTTAGAGTCCTAGAAACGCGTTGTTAGATGTTTCATAAGTTCGGCAAACTTGTACAAAGCTCATTGAGATACTTATAAGCACTCATGTTGAATGAAACTTGGTTTCGAGTCCTAGAAACGCGTTGTTAGATGTTTCATATGTTCGTCAAACTAGTACAAAGCTCATTGAGACACTTGTAAGCACTCATGTTGCATGAAACTTCGTTTCGAGTCCTAGAAACGGGTTGTTAGCTGTTTCATAAGTTCGTAAAACTTGTACAATGCTAATTGAGACACTTCTAAGCACTCATGTTGCATGAAAATTGGTTTAGAATCCTAGAAACGCGTCTTTAGATGTTTCATAAGTTCGTCAAACTTGTACAAAGCTCATTGAGACATTTATAACCACTCAAGTTGCATGAAACTTGGTTTAGAGTCCTAGAAACGCGTTGTTAGATGTTTCATAAGTTCGTCAAACTTGTACAAAGCTCATTGAGACACTTATAACCACTCATGTTGCATGAAACCTTGTTTAGAGTCCTAGAAACGCGTTGTTAGATGTTTCATAAGTTCGTCAAACTTGTACAAAGC
This sequence comes from Cochlearia excelsa, assembly GCA_963556525.1. NCBI lineage: Eukaryota > Viridiplantae > Streptophyta > Magnoliopsida > Brassicales > Brassicaceae > Cochlearia > Cochlearia excelsa. The sequence continues at coordinate 25,765,121 of OY748327.1, read as the reverse complement.
TCATTGAGACACTTATAACCACTCATGTTGCATGAAACTTGGTTTAGAGTCCTAGAAACGTGTTGTTAGATGTTTCATAAGTTCGTCAAACTTGTACAAATCTCATTGAGACACTTATAACCACTCATGTTGCATGAAACTTGTTGTACAGTTCTATAAACGCGTTGTTAGATGTTTCATAAGTTCGTCAAACTTGTACAAATCTCATAGAGACACTTATAAGCACTCATGTTGCATGAAACTTGGTTTAGAGTCCTAGAAACGCGTTGTGAGATGTTTTATAAGTTCTTCAAACTTGTACAAAGCTTATTGAGACACTTATAACCACTCATGTTGCATGAAACTTGGTTTCGAGTCCTAGAAACGCGTTGATAGATGTTTCATAAGTTTGTCAAACTTTTACAAAGCTCATTGAGACACTTATACGCACTCATGTTGCATGAAACTTGGTTTAGAGTCCTAGAAACGCGTTGTTAGATGTTTCATAAGTTCATCAAACTTGTACAAAGCTAATTGAAACACTTGTAACCACTCATGTTGCATGAAACCTTGTTTAGAGTCCTAGAAACGCGGTTATAGATGTTTCATAAGTTTGTCAAACTTGTACAAAGCTCATTGAGACACTTATAAGCACTCATGTTGCATGAAACTTGGTTTAGAGTCCTAGAAACACATTGTTAGATGTTTCATAAGTTTGTCAAACTTGTACAAAGCTCATTGAGACACTTATAACCACTCATGTTGCATGAAACTTGGTTAGGAGTCCTAGAAATGCGTTGTTAGATGTTTCATAAGTTCGTCAAACTTGTACAAAGCTCATTGAGACACTTATAACCACTCATGTTGCATGAAACCTTGTTTAGAGTCCTAGAAACGCGTTGTTAGATGTTTCATAAGTTCGTCAAACTTGTACAAAGATCATTGTGACATTTGTAACAACTCATGTTGCATGAAACTTGGTTTAGAGTCCGAAAAACGTGTTGTTAGATGTTTCATAAGTTCGTCAAACTTATACAAAGCTCATTGAGACACTTATAACCACTCATGTTGCATGAAACTTGGTTTAGAGTCCTAGAAACGCATTGTTATATGTTTCATAAGTTTGTCAAACTTGTACAAAGCTCATTGAGACACTTATAACCACTCATGTTGCATGAAACTTGGTTAGGAGTCCTAGAAACGCGTTGTTAGATGTTTCATAAGTTCGTCAAAGTTGTACAAATCTCATTGAGACACTTATAACCACTCATGTTGCATGAAACTTGGTTTAGAGTCCTAGAAACGCGTTGTTAGATGTTTCATAAGTTCGTCAAACTTGTACAAATCTCATTGAGACACTAATAACAACTCATGTTGCATGAAACTTGGTTTAGAGTCCTAGAAACGCGTTGTTAGATGTTTCATAAATTCTTCAAACTTGTACAAAGCTAATTGAAACACTTGTAACCACTCATGTTGCATGAAACCTTGTTTAGAGTCCTAGAAACGCGTTGATAGATGTTTCATAAGTTTGCCAAACTTGTACAAAGCTCATTGAGACACTTATAAGCACTCATGTTGCATGAAACTTGGTTTAGAGTCCTAGAAACGCATTGTTAGATGTTTCATAAGTTTGTCAAACTTGTACAAAGCTCATTGAGACACTTATAACCACTCATGTTGCATGAAACTTGGTTAGGAGTCCTAGAAACGCGTTGTTAGATGTTTCATAAGTTCGTCAAACTTGTACAAAGCTCATTGAGACACTTATAACCACTCATGTTGCATGAAACCTTGTTTAGAGTCCTAGAAACGCGTTGTTAGATGTTTCATAAGTTCGTCAAACTTGTACAAATATCATTGTGACATTTGTAACAACTCATGTTGCATGAAACTTGGTTTAGAGTCCGAAAAACGTGTTGTTAGATGTTTCATAAGTTCGTCAAACTTATACAAAGCTCATTGAGACACTTATAACCACTCATGTTGCATGAAACTTGGTTTAGAGTCCTAGAAACACATTGTTATATGTTTCATAAGTTTGTCAAACTTGTACAAAGCTCATTGAGACACTTATAGGCACTCATGTTGCATGAATCTTGGTTTATAGTCATAGAAACGCGTTGTTAGATGTTTCATATGTTCGTCAAACTTGTACAAAACTAATTGAGACATTTGTAAGCACTCATGTTGTATGAAACTTCGTTTCGAGTCCTAGAAATGCGTTGTTAGATGTTTGATAAGTTCGTCAAACTTGTACAATGCTCATTGAGACACTTATAAGCACTCATGTTGTATGAAACTTGGTTTAGAGTCCTAGAAATGCGTTGTTAGATGTTTCATAAGTTCGTCAAACTTGTACAAATTTCATCGAGACACTTATAACCACTCATGTTGCATAAAACTCTGTTTAGAGTCCTAGAAACGCATTGTAAGAGGTTTCATAAGTTGGTCAAACTTGTACAAAGCTCATTGAGACACTTATAACCACTCTTGTTTCATGACACTTGGTTTAGAGTCTTAGAAAAGCGTTGTTAGATGTTTCATAAGTTCATCAAAATTGTACAAAGCTAATTGAGACACTTGTAAGCACTCATGTTGCACGAAACTTGGTTTTGAATCCTAGAAACGCGTTGTTAGATGTTTCATAAGTTCGTCAAACTTGTACAAAGCTCATTGAGACACTTATAACCACTTATTTTGCATGAAACTTGCTTTAGAGTCCTAGAAACGCGTTGTTAGATGTTTCATAAGTTCGTCAAACTTGTACAAAGCTCATCGAGACACTTATAACAACTCATGTCGCATGAAACTTGGTTAAGAGTCCTAGAAACGCATTGTTAGATGTTTCATAAGTTCTTCAAACTTGTACAAAGCTCATTGAGACACTTATAACCACTCATGTTGCATGAAACTTGGTTTCGAGTCCTAGAAACGCGTTGTTAGATGTTTCATAAGTTCGTCAAACTTGTACAAAGCTCATTGAGACACTTATAACCACTCATGTTGCATGAAACTTGGTTTTGAGTCTTAGAAACGCGTTGTTAGATGTTTCATAAGTTCATCAAACTTGTATAATGCTAATCGAGACACTTATAACAACTCATGTTGCATCAAACTTGGTTTAGAGTCGTAGCAACCACGTTGTTAGATGTTTCATAAGTTCGTAAAACTAGTACAAAGCTCATTGAGACACTTATAAACACTCGTGTTGTATGAAAATTGGTTTATAGTCCTAGAAACGCGTTGTTAGATGTTTCATATGTTCGTCAAACTTGTACAAAGCTAATTGAGACATTTGTAAGCACTCATGTTGTATGAAATATCGTTTCGATTCCTAGAAACGCGTTGTTAGATGTTTCATAAGTTCCTCAAACTTGTACAATGCTCATTGAGACACTTATAAGCACTCATGTTGTATGAAAATTGGTTTAGAGTCCTAGAAACGCGTTGTTAGATGTTTCATAAGTTCGTCAAACTTGTACAAAGCTCATCGAGACACTTATAACCACTCATGTTGCATGAAACTCTGTTTAGAGTCTTAGAAACGCGTTGTAAGAGGTTTCGAAAGTTCGTCAAACTTGTACAAAGCTCATTGAGACACTTATAACCACTCATGTTTCATGAAACTTGGTTTAGAGTCCTAGAAACGCGTTGTTAGATGTTTCATAAGTTCATCAAAATTGTACAAAGCTAATTGAGACACTTGTAAGCACTCATGTTGCATGAAACTTGGTTTTGAATCCTAGAAACGCATTGTTAGATGTTTCATAAGTTCGTCAAACTTGTACAAAGCTCATTGAGACACTTATAAACACTCATGTTGCATTAAACTTGCTTTAGAGTCCTAGAAACGCGTTGTTAGATGTTTCATAAGTTCGTCAAACTTGTACAAAGCTCATTGAGACACTTATACGCACTCATGTTGCATGAAACTTGATTTAGAGTCCTAGAAACGCGTTGATAGATGTTTCATAAGTTCGTCAAACTTGTACAAATCTCATTGAGACACTTGTAACAACTCATGTTGCCTGAAATTTGGTTTAGAGTACAAGAAACGCGTTGTTAGATGTTTCATAAATTCTTTAAACTTGTACAAAGCTAATTGAAATACTTGTAAGCACTCATGTTGCATGAAACTTGGTTTTGAGTCCTAGAAACGCGTTGTTAGATGTTTCATAAGTTCGCCAAACTTGTACAAAGTTAACTGAGACACTTATAAACACTCATGTTGCATGAAACTTGGTTTAGAGTCCTAGAAACGCGTTGATAGATGTTTCATAAGTTCGTCAAACTTCTACAAAGCTCATTGAGACACTTTTACGCACTCATGTTGCATGAAACTTGGTTTAGAGTCCTAGAAACGTGTTGTTAGATGTTTCATAAGTTCGTCAAACTTGTACAAATCTCATTGAGACACTTGTAACAACTCATGTTGCATGAAATTTGGTTTAGAGTCCTAGAAACGCGTTGTTAGATGTTTCATAAATTCTTCAAACTTGTACAAAGCTATTTGAAACACTTGTAACAACTCATGTTGCATGAAACCTTGTTTAGAGTCCTAGAAACGCGTTGTTAGATGTTTCATAAGTTCGTCAAACTTGTACAAAGCACATTGAGACACTTATAAGCATTCATGTTGCATGAAACTTGGTTTAGACTCCTAGAAACACCTTGTATAGATGTTTCATAAGTTCGTCAAACTTGTACAAAGCTCATTGAGAGACTTATACGCACTCATCTTGCATGAAACTTGGTTTAGAGTCCTAGAAACGCATTGTTAGATGTTTCATAAGTTCATCAAACTTGTACAAAGCTCATTGAGACACTTATAACCACTCATGTTGCATCAAACTTGGTTTAGAGTCCTAGAAATGCGTTGTTAGATGTTTCATAAGTTTGTCAAACTTGAACAAAGCTCATTGAGACACTTATAACCACTCATGTTGCATGAAACCTTGTTTAGAGTTCTAGAAACGAGTTGTTAGATGTTTCATAAGTTCGTCAAACTTGTACAAAGCTCATTGAGACACTTATAACCACTCATGTTGCATGAAACTTGGTTTAGAGTCCTAGAAATGCGTTGTTAGATGTTTCATAAGTTCATCAAACTTGTACAAAGCTTATTGAGCAGTCATGTTGCATGAAACTTTGTTTAGAGTCCTAGTATCGTGTTGTTAGATGTTTCATAACTTCGTCAAACTTGTACAATCATTGAGACACTTATAACAACTCATGTTGCATGAAACTCGGTTTCGAGTCCTAGAAACGCGTTGTTAGATGTTTCATAAGTTCGTCAAATTTGTACAAAGCTCATTAAGACACTTATAAGCACTCATGTTGCATGAAACTTAGTTTACAAGTCCTAGAAACGCGTTGTTAGATATTTCATAAGTTCGTCAAACTTGTACAAAGCTCATTGAGACACTTATAAGCACTCATGTTGCGTTAAACTTGGTTTCAAGTCCTAGAAACGCGTTGTTAGATGTTTCATATGTTCGTCAAACTTGTACAAAGCTAATTGAGACACTTGTAAGTCTTCATGTTGCATGAAACTTCGTTTCGAGTCCTAGAAACGGGTTGTTAGATGTTTCATAAGTTCGTCAAACTTGTACAATGCTCATTGAGAAACTTTTAAGCACTCATGTTGCATGAAAATTGGTTTAGAGTCCTAGAAACGCGTTGTTAGATGTTTCATAAGTTCGTCAAACTTGTACAAAGCTCATTGAGACACTTATAACCACTCAAGTTGCATGAAACTTGGTTTAGAGTCCTAGAAACGCGTTGTTAGATGTTTCTTAAGTTCCTCAAACTTGTACAAAGCTCATTGAGACACTTATAAGCACTCATGTTGCATGAAACTTTGTTTAGATTCCTAGAAACGCGTTGTTAGATGTTTCATAAGTTCGTCAAACTTCTATAAAGCTCATTGAGACACTTATAACCACTCATACTGCATGAAACTTGCTTTAGAGTCCTAGAAATGCGTTGTTAGATGTTTCATAAGTTCGTCAAACTTGTACAAATCTCATTGAGACACTTATAACCACTCATGTTGCATGAAATTTGCTTTAGAGTCCTAGAAACGCGTTGTTAGATGTTTCATAAGTTCTTAAAACTTGTACAAATCTCATTGAGACACTTATAACAACTCATATTGCATGAAACTTGGTTTAGAGTCCTAGAAACTCGTTCTTAGATGTTTCATAAGTTCTTCAAACTTGTACAAAGCTCATTGAGACACTTATAACCACTCATGTTATGAAACTTGGTTTCGAGTCCTAGAAACGCGTTGTTAGATGTTTCATAAGTTCGTCAATATTATACAAAGCTCATTGAGACACTTATAACCACTCATGTTGCATGAAACTTGGTTTAGAGTCCTAGAAACACGTTATTAGATGTTTCATAAGTTCTTCAAACTTGTACAAAGCTTATTGAGACACTTATAAGCACTCATGTTGCATGAAACTTGGTTTAGAGTCCTAGAAACGCGTTGTTAGATGTTTCATAAGTTCGTCAACCTTGTACAAATCTCATTGAGACACTTATAACAACTCATGTTGCATGAAACTTGGTTTAGAGTTCTAGAAACGCGTTCTTAGATGTTTCATAAGTTCTTCAAACTTGTACAAAGCTAATTGAAACACTTGTAAGCACTCATGTTGCATGAAACTTGGTTTCGAGTCCTAGAAACGCGTTGTTAGATGTTTCATAAGTTTATAAAACTTGTACAAAGCTCATAGAGACACTTATAAGCACTCATGTTGCATGAAACTTTGTTTAGAGTCCTAGAAACACGTTGTTAGATGTTTCATAAGTTCGTCAAACTTGTACAAAGCTCATTCAGACACTTATAATCACTCGTGTTGCATAAAACTTGGTTTCGAGTCCTAGAAAATCGTTGTTAGATGTTTCATAAGTTCGTCAAACTTGTACAAAGCTCATTGAGACACTTATAAGCACTCATATTGCATGAAACTTGGTTTAGAGTCCTAGAAACGCGTTGTTAGATGTTTCAGAATTTCATAAAACTTGTAAGCACTCATGTTGCATGAAACTTCGTTTCGATTCCTAGAAACGCGTTGTTAGATGTTTCATAAGTTCGTCAAACTTGTACAAAGCTCATTGAGACACTTATAAGCACTCATGTTGCATGAAACTTGGTTTAGAGTCCTAGAAACGCGTTGTTAGATGTTTCATAAGTTCGTCAAACTTGTACAAAGCTCATTGAGACACTTATAACCACTCATGTTGCATGAAACCTTGTTTAGAGTCCTAGAAACGCGTTGTTAGATGTTTCATAAGTTCGTCAAACTTGTACAAAGCTCATTGAGACACTTATAAGCACTCATGTTGCATGAAACTTTGTTTAGATTCCTAGGAACGCGTTGTTAGATGTTTCATAAGTTCGTCAAACTTCTATAAAGCTCATTGAGATACTTATAACCACTCATGTTCCATGAAACTTAGTTAAGAGTCCTAGAAACACGTTGTTAGATGTTTCATAAGTTCGTCAAACTTGTACAAAGCTCATTGAGACACTTATAACCACTCATTTTGCATGAAACCTTGTTTAGAGTCCTACAAACGCGTTGTTAGGTGTTTCATAAGTTCGTCAAACTTGTACAAAGTTCATTGAGATACTTATAACCACTCATGTTGCATGAAACTTGGTTTAGAGTCCTAGAAACGCGTTGTTAGATGTTTCATAAGTTCCTCAAACTTGTACAAATTTCCTTGAGACACTTATAACCACTCATGTTGCATGAAACTTGGTTTAGAGTCCTAGAAACGCGTTGTTAGATGTTTCATAAGTTCATCAAACTTGTACAAAGCTTATTGAGACACTTATAAGCACTAATGTTGCATGAAACTTGGTTTAGAGTCCTAAAAACGCGTTGTTAGATGTTTCATAAGTTCTTCTAACTTGTACAAATCTCATTGAGACACTTATAACAACTCATGTTGTATGAAACTTGGTTTAGAGTCCTAGAAACGCGTTGTTAGATGTTTCATAAGTTCTTCAAACTTGTACAAAGCTAATTGAAACACTTGTAAGAATTCATGTTGCATGAAACTTGGTTTCGAGTCCTTGAAACGCGTTGTTAGATGTTTCATAAGTTCGTCAAACTTGTACAAAGCATATTGAGACACTTATAAGCACTCATGTTGCATGAATCTTGGTTTCGAGTCCTAGAAACGAGTTGTTAGATGTTTCATATGTTCGTCAAACTTGTACAAAGCTAATTGAGACACCAGTAAGCACTCATGTTGCAAGAAACTTCGTTTCGAGTCCTTGAAACGCGTTGTTAGATTTTTCATAAGTTCGTGAAACTTGTACAATGCTCATTGAGACACTTCTAAGCACTCATGTTGCATGAAAATTGGTTTAGAGTCCTAGAAACTCGTTTTTAGATGTTTCATAAGTTCATCAAACTAGTACAAAGCTCATTGAGACACTTATAACCAATCAAGTTGCATGAAACTTTGTTTAGAGTCCTAGAAACGCGTTGTTAGATGTTTCATAAGTTCGTCAAACTTGTACAAAGCTCATTGAGACACTTATAACCACTCATGTTGCATGATACCTTGTTTAGAGTCCTAGAAACGCGTTGTTAGATGTTTCGTAAGTTCGTCAAACTTGTACAAAGCTCATTGAGACACTTATAAGCACTCATCTTGCATGAAACTTGGTTTAGAGTCCTAGAAACGCATTGATAGATGTTTCATAAGTTCGTCAAACTTGTACAAAGCTTATTGAGACACTTATAACCACTCATGTTGCATGAAACTTGGTTTCGAGTCCTAGAAACGCGTTGATAGATGTTTCATAAGTTTGTCAAACTTTTACAAAGCTCATTGAGACACTTATACGCACTCATGTTGCATGAAACTTGGTTTAGAGTCCTAGAAACGCGTTGTTAGATGTTTCATAAGTTCATCAAACTTGTACAAAGCTAATTGAAACACTTGTAACCACTCATGTTGCATGAAACCTTGTTTAGAGTCCTAGAAACGCGGTTATAGATGTTTCATAAGTTTGTCAAACTTGTACAAAGCTCATTGAGACACTTATAAGCACTCATGTTGCATGAAACTTGGTTTAGAGTCCTAGAAACACATTGTTAGATGTTTCATAAGTTTGTCAAACTTGTACAAAGCTCATTGAGACACTTATAACCACTCATGTTGCATGAAACTTGGTTAGGAGTCCTAGAAATGCGTTGTTAGATGTTTCATAAGTTCGTCAAACTTGTACAAAGCTCATTGAGACACTTATAACCACTCATGTTGCATGAAACCTTGTTTAGAGTCCTAGAAACGCGTTGTTAGATGTTTCATAAGTTCGTCAAACTTGTACAAAGATCATTGTGACATTTGTAACAACTCATGTTGCATGAAACTTGGTTTAGAGTCCGAAAAACGTGTTGTTAGATGTTTCATAAGTTCGTCAAACTTATACAAAGCTCATTGAGACACTTATAACCACTCATGTTGCATGAAACTTGGTTTAGAGTCCTAGAAACGCATTGTTATATGTTTCATAAGTTTGTCAAACTTGTACAAAGCTCATTGAGACACTTATAACCACTCATGTTGCATGAAACTTGGTTAGGAGTCCTAGAAACGCGTTGTTAGATGTTTCATAAGTTCGTCAAAGTTGTACAAATCTCATTGAGACACTTATAACCACTCATGTTGCATGAAACTTGGTTTAGAGTCCTAGAAACGCGTTGTTAGATGTTTCATAAGTTCGTCAAACTTGTACAAATCTCATTGAGACACTAATAACAACTCATGTTGCATGAAACTTGGTTTAGAGTCCTAGAAACGCGTTGTTAGATGTTTCATAAATTCTTCAAACTTGTACAAAGCTAATTGAAACACTTGTAACCACTCATGTTGCATGAAACCTTGTTTAGAGTCCTAGAAACGCGTTGATAGATGTTTCATAAGTTTGCCAAACTTGTACAAAGCTCATTGAGACACTTATAAGCACTCATGTTGCATGAAACTTGGTTTAGAGTCCTAGAAACGCATTGTTAGATGTTTCATAAGTTTGTCAAACTTGTACAAAGCTCATTGAGACACTTATAACCACTCATGTTGCATGAAACTTGGTTAGGAGTCCTAGAAACGCGTTGTTAGATGTTTCATAAGTTCGTCAAACTTGTACAAAGCTCATTGAGACACTTATAACCACTCATGTTGCATGAAACCTTGTTTAGAGTCCTAGAAACGCGTTGTTAGATGTTTCATAAGTTCGTCAAACTTGTACAAATATCATTGTGACATTTGTAACAACTCATGTTGCATGAAACTTGGTTTAGAGTCCGAAAAACGTGTTGTTAGATGTTTCATAAGTTCGTCAAACTTATACAAAGCTCATTGAGACACTTATAACCACTCATGTTGCATGAAACTTGGTTTAGAGTCCTAGAAACACATTGTTATATGTTTCATAAGTTTGTCAAACTTGTACAAAGCTCATTGAGACACTTATAGGCACTCATGTTGCATGAATCTTGGTTTATAGTCATAGAAACGCGTTGTTAGATGTTTCATATGTTCGTCAAACTTGTACAAAACTAATTGAGACATTTGTAAGCACTCATGTTGTATGAAACTTCGTTTCGAGTCCTAGAAATGCGTTGTTAGATGTTTGATAAATTCGTCAAACTTGTACAATGCTCATTGAGACACTTATAAGCACTCATGTTGTATGAAACTTGGTTTAGAGTCCTAGAAATGCGTTGTTAGATGTTTCATAAGTTCGTCAAACTTGTACAAATCTCATCGAGACACTTATAACCACTCATGTTGCATAAAACTCTGTTTAGAGTCCTAGAAACGCATTGTAAGAGGTTTCATAAGTTGGTCAAACTTGTACAAAGCTCATTGAGACACTTATAACCACTCTTGTTTCATGACACTTGGTTTAGAGTCTTAGAAAAGCGTTGTTAGATGTTTCATAAGTTCATCAAAATTGTACAAAGCTAATTGAGACACTTGTAAGCACTCATGTTGCACGAAACTTGGTTTTGAATCCTAGAAACGCGTTGTTAGATGTTTCATAAGTTCGTCAAACTTGTACAAAGCTCATTGAGACACTTATAACCACTTATTTTGCATGAAACTTGCTTTAGAGTCCTAGAAACGCGTTGTTAGATGTTTCATAAGTTCGTCAAACTTGTACAAAGCTCATCGAGACACTTATAACAACTCATGTCGCATGAAACTTGGTTAAGAGTCCTAGAAACGCATTGTTAGATGTTTCATAAGTTCTTCAAACTTGTACAAAGCTCATTGAGACACTTATAACCACTCATGTTGCATGAAACTTGGTTTCGAGTCCTAGAAACGCGTTGTTAGATGTTTCATAAGTTCGTCAAACTTGTACAAAGCTCATTGAGACACTTATAACCACTCATGTTGCATGAAACTTGGTTTTGAGTCTTAGAAACGCGTTGTTAGATGTTTCATAAGTTCATCAAACTTGTATAATGCTAATCGAGACACTTATAACAACTCATGTTGCATCAAACTTGGTTTAGAGTCGTAGCAACCACGTTGTTAGATGTTTCATAAGTTCGTAAAACTAGTACAAAGCTCATTGAGACACTTATAAACACTCGTGTTGTATGAAAATTGGTTTATAGTCCTAGAAACGCGTTGTTAGATGTTTCATATGTTCGTCAAACTTGTACAAAGCTAATTGAGACATTTGTAAGCACTCATGTTGTATGAAATATCGTTTCGATTCCTAGAAACGCGTTGTTAGATGTTTCATAAGTTCCTCAAACTTGTACAATGCTCATTGAGACACTTATAAGCACTCATGTTGTATGAAAATTGGTTTAGAGTCCTAGAAACGCGTTGTTAGATGTTTCATAAGTTCGTCAAACTTGTACAAAGCTCATCGAGACACTTATAACCACTCATGTTGCATGAAACTCTGTTTAGAGTCTTAGAAACGCGTTGTAAGAGGTTTCGAAAGTTCGTCAAACTTGTACAAAGCTCATTGAGACACTTATAACCACTCATGTTTCATGAAACTTGGTTTAGAGTCCTAGAAACGCGTTGTTAGATGTTTCATAAGTTCATCAAAATTGTACAAAGCTAATTGAGACACTTGTAAGCACTCATGTTGCATGAAACTTGGTTTTGAATCCTAGAAACGCATTGTTAGATGTTTCATAAGTTCGTCAAACTTGTACAAAGCTCATTGAGACACTTATAAACACTCATGTTGCATTAAACTTGCTTTAGAGTCCTAGAAACGCGTTGTTAGATGTTTCATAAGTTCGTCAAACTTGTACAAAGCTCATTGAGACACTTATACGCACTCATGTTGCATGAAACTTGATTTAGAGTCCTAGAAACGCGTTGATAGATGTTTCATAAGTTCGTCAAACTTGTACAAATCTCATTGAGACACTTGTAACAACTCATGTTGCCTGAAATTTGGTTTAGAGTACAAGAAACGCGTTGTTAGATGTTTCATAAATTCTTTAAACTTGTACAAAGCTAATTGAAATACTTGTAAGCACTCATGTTGCATGAAACTTGGTTTTGAGTCCTAGAAACGCGTTGTTAGATGTTTCATAAGTTCGCCAAACTTGTACAAAGTTAACTGAGACACTTATAAACACTCATGTTGCATGAAACTTGGTTTAGAGTCCTAGAAACGCGTTGATAGATGTTTCATAAGTTCGTCAAACTTCTACAAAGCTCATTGAGACACTTTTACGCACTCATGTTGCATGAAACTTGGTTTAGAGTCCTAGAAACGTGTTGTTAGATGTTTCATAAGTTCGTCAAACTTGTACAAATCTCATTGAGACACTTGTAACAACTCATGTTGCATGAAATTTGGTTTAGAGTCCTAGAAACGCGTTGTTAGATGTTTCATAAATTCTTCAAACTTGTACAAAGCTATTTGAAACACTTGTAACAACTCATGTTGCATGAAACCTTGTTTAGAGTCCTAGAAACGCGTTGTTAGATGTTTCATAAGTTCGTCAAACTTGTACAAAGCACATTGAGACACTTATAAGCATTCATGTTGCATGAAACTTGGTTTAGACTCCTAGAAACACCTTGTATAGATGTTTCATAAGTTCGTCAAACTTGTACAAAGCTCATTGAGAGACTTATACGCACTCATCTTGCATGAAACTTGGTTTAGAGTCCTAGAAACGCATTGTTAGTATTAAAGAGACTAAGGCACCTATCCGGATTCATAGTCCACTAAGGTAAGTGCCCACACTTGTGGACCGAGCAAAGGCCCAAGTATCTCTCAACATTGTTACCGTTACAAGAGAAGAGCAAGGAAGGATCTAGAAGAATCAAGTCCACCAAGTAGCCGTTGCAAAAGAGCCGTTTGCAAAAGTCACATGTGTGACTTAAGGTGCGTGTAGCCTACTCGGCCGTACAAGTCACGGACCGAGTTAAGGAAGCGCGGCTAACCACACCGATAGTGACGTTTCTAGCATATTCTCTTTATGCCATTTAGGGCGACTTGTTTTCTTTGTTATATATACTCTCTCTCTTGTAAACTTCAAGGTTAACACACTTAATGAAAATCTTATCTTTATGAAATCTCTTTATACTCTCGCTAATGTTCTTGATGTTCTTCATTGAACACAAGAACACACACTCCAAATCTACTCTCTAAACTCATTAAATCTAACATGGTATCAGAGCAACCTTGCTCCTGAACCTATTTCGCTTCCGCACAAATCTCTCGGCCACTCGCGGCCACAAATCTCTCGACATCGACATTTCTCGACATCGACAACTCTCGGCCTCGACAACTCTCGACACCGACCATTCTCGACATCGATACCGAGCACTCTCGATAACCATTCTCGACATCGACAACTCTCGACACCGACCATTCTCGACATCGATACCGAGCACTCTCGATAACCATTCTCGGTAACGGTTCCTCGATTTCAAACCAAGAAATTTCAAAACAAGAAGTTTCAAAACAATGGAAGACAAAGAACAAAAGAAGAATCTCTGCCCGGTTACTCTTAAAGGCATAAACTATCTTCTATGGGCTAGAACCATGAAGATAGCCCTTTGTGGCCGAGGTTATTGGAATCACATTCTCACACGGCAAGAAGCTCCTATCGAGTTTAACAATGAGCTGACCAACGATGATGAAAAGTGGTTTCAACTAGACCAAAAGGTCCTTGGAATCATCCAAGGATCCCTTGAACCCTCCATCCTAGAAGCCTATTCATATTGTGAAAGCGCTAAGGAATTGTGGGATACTCTACAAACCGTCTACGGCAACGTCTCCAATCTAAGCCGAGTATATGAAGTCAAAAAGGCTATCAATGACCTTAATCAAGAAGACACCGAGTTCACCAAACATTTTGGGAGGTTTAGATCACTATGGGCCGAGCTAGAGATGCTCCGACCAAGCACCGTGGAACCTAGAGTCTTAAACGAACGAAGGGAACAAGACAAAGTCTTTGGCTTGCTCCTCACCCTAAACGGTAGCTACAAGGATATCATCAAGCATCTTCTACGCTCGGACATCTTACCAAATCTTGAAGAAGTATGCTCTCAACTACAAAGGGAACAAGGGTCCATAGACCTTTTTGATAGCAAGAAGGAGTTGGTCTCGGCCAACAAGGTAGAGTTCAAACCACCTTCAAAGACCTATGAAGAAAGGAGGTCCCTTCTCTGTGACCACTGCAAGAAGAAGGGACATACCAAGGACAAGTGTTGGAACCTTCACCCTCATCTCAAGCCGGCCAAGTTCAAGGATGCCAAGGCACACTTCTCAAACGATGACACCATGGGCAGTCCGAGTACAAGTGGGTCAAACCGGAGCAACAAAGAAGAAGAGAGCTCGGCCATTGTTCCTTTCAAGGATGACTTTGTGAGGAGATCCGATCTCGATGCTCTTCTCAAGGCCTTAAAAGGCTCCGGTATTGGTAAAACTCCCTTTTACTCCCTTAGTGCTAACATCCTTGGTAAAGATCTTAGTAAACCTATTGTCATTGATTCCGGTGCTTCTCATCACATGATTAGTAACCTAGACTTGATTAGTGACATAGAACCGGCCCTAGGGAATGTAATCATTGCAAATGGGAGTAAAATACCTATAGAAGGATTAGGGAACCTTAAGCTATTTGATAGAGAATCTAAGGCCCTTTACATGCCTAGTTTCACATCTAATCTTCTATCCGTTAAACAAATAGCTTGTGACTTGAATTGCAATGTTATCTTCGGTCCTAATGATGTGATTTTTCAGGATATTGAGAGTAAAAGGATTGTGGGAAAGGGGATCACAAGAGGCGATCTCTATGTCCTAGAGAAAAACTCCTTCAAAACTTCTAATGCTTTATTTTGTCATGCTTTTAAAACGGTTTTATCCGAAGTTAACAATGTAATTTGGCATTTTAGACTCGGTCACCCTCATCTTAATGCTTTAAAAACCATTTTGCCTAATGTTAAGTTTAATCATGAAACTTGTGAAGCTTGCATTTTAGGTAAACATTGTCGAACCGTTTTTCAAAAATCAAACATGACCTATAAACCTTTTGAACTTGTGCATTCGGATGTGTGGTCATCACCTTGTAAATCTAGGGATAATCATTCTTATTTTGTCACATTCATAGATGAAAGCTCAAAATACACATGGGTGACCCTTTTACAAACAAAAGATAGGGTGTTAGAAGCTTTTCAAAACTTTCAAAACTATGTGACTAACCACTATAATGTCAAGATTAAGACTTTTAGGTCCGACAATGGTGGAGAATATACAAGTAGAGCCTTTAAAGAACACATAGCCAAGCATGGGATCCTCCATCAAACCACATGCCCACTTACACCACAACAAAATAGCCGAAAGAAAGAACCGACACTTAATGGAAGTAACGCGGTCCATGATGTTCCACATGAACATACCAAAGAGGTTTTGGTCCGATGGGGTCCTCACGGCATGCTATCTTATCAACCGAACACCAACACAAGTCTTGAAAAATGAATCACCATTTAAGGTATTGAATAAAGCTAATCCATTTATCAACCATCTAAGAGTGTTCGGTTGTGTGTGTTATGTATTTGTACCTAGTGAACAAAGGAACAAGCTAGAAGCTAAAAGCATCAAGGCTATGTTCATTGGCTATTCAAACACACAAAAAGGGTACAAGTGTTATGTACCGGAGACAAGAAGGGTACTAGTATCAAGGGAGGTCAAGTTTCTAGAGGGACAAAGCTACTACAAGGAGAACAATTGGGATAGTGTGAAGGACTTACCCGAAGTTGTTACGGATAGAGCTACAAGTCTTAGGAACTTGATGAGAAATCTTGGTATGGATAGCTATGAAGAAACAAGAAGTGAGGAACCAACTCAAGAAACCCACCTTGATCATGAGGGGGAGAACAATGAGCAAGCCGGTACTCAAGAACCAACTATGTCCGGGGGAGAGTCAAATGGTCAAGAAGAACCACAAGCCTCAACCGAGACTAATACTCAACAACAAAATGATCAAGAAGTCCATGACCAAGGTGTGTCCCAAGAAGAAGAGCCGCTGGTTCTAAGAAGAAGCACTAGAGTCAAGAGGCATCCATCTAATTGGGTCAACACAAGGGTGTACTTTAACAACAAAGCCGAGGCGCATCCCACTCAAGCCGTGTGTTCCCTTGCAAGCTTTCCAAAGGAACATAAAGCCTTTACCACCTCCATGGATCAACAAGTTATCCCAAGGACTTATGAAGAGGCAATGAAGGAGGAAGTTTGGGTTAAAGCAGTGGAAGCCGAGAACAAGGCCATGGAAGACAATGAAACCTTCTATGAAACCAACCTACCAAAAGGGAAGAAAGCCGTGAGCTCAAGGTATGTCTTCACCATCAAATATCTAAGCAATGGAGAGATAGAAAGACACAAGGCAAGATTAGTAGCAAGAGGCTTTACTCAAACCTATGGAGAGGACTACCTAGACACGTTTGCCCCGGTTGCAAAACTCCATACGGTTCGGGTAATCCTATCACTTGCTACTAACCTATCATGGGATCTCTTTCAAATGGATGTGAAGAATGCCTTTCTACAAGGAGAGCTTGAAGAGGAAGTCTACATGACTCCACCACCCGGCCTAGAAATTACACCCGGAAAAGTCCTACGGCTAAGGAAAGCCATCTACGGTCTCAAGCAATCACCAAGAGCTTGGTACCACAAGCTTAGCTCAACATTGATGGCAAAAGGATTCAAGAGATCACAAGCCGAGCATACTCTCTTTACCCTACAAAACCAAGAAGGTATAGTAGTAGTACTAGTGTATGTAGACGACATCATCATCTCCGGAAACAACAAGGGAGGTATTCAAGAAACCAAATCTTTCCTTAAGTCTAAATTTGATATTAAGGACTTAGGTACTCTTAAGTACTTCCTTGGGATTGAAGTGTGTAGATCTAGAGAAGGTCTATTTCTTTCCCAAAGGAAGTACACCCATGATCTTTTAAGTGTTGTCAATATGATAGGTACAAAGGTGGCTAAGACTCCTCTTGAAGACGGCTACAAGACCATTCAAGAAGGTAGTGAGGAAGATCAACCATATCAAGACCCAATGCTCTATAGACGGATAGTGGGTAAACTTATCTACTTGACAATCACGAGACCGGACTTATGCTTTGCCGTGAACCAAGTCTCCCAACACATGCAAAAGCCGAAGCAACACCATTGGAACATGATCATGAGGATCTTGGGCTATCTCAAAGGAACCTCAAGTTTGGGTATTTGGATGGGTTGCAACAAGAACACGGAGGTTATTGGGTATTGTGACGCGGACTACGCCGGGGATCTAGATAGTAGACGGTCAACCACCGGCTATTGCACTTTCATTGGTGGCAACCTTGTCACATGGAAGACCAAGAAGCAAAAGATAGTATCTTGCTCAACCGCCGAAGCCGAGTATAGAGCCATGAGGAAGTTGACTCAAGAACTTATGTGGCTAAAGAACTTACTAGGAGATTTGGGACTCAAGATTGAAGCACCAATGACCATGCATTGTGATAATCAAGCGGCTATCCACATAGCAACAAACTCGGTCTTCCATGAGAGGACTAAACACATAGAGGTGGATTGTCACAAGGTTAGAGAACAAATGGTCAAGGGCACTATTCTACCTTGCTACACGAAGAGTCAAGATCAACTCGCGGACATCTTCACCAAGTCCGCAAGCTTGAAGGTTTGTGAGTCCATTCTACCAAGACTTGGACTCATCCGGGCTCCCAATGCCTAAGTCCCTAAACCGTATGATCATGCACTCTTTTCCCTTAGGTAAGTTTTATCCCAAGTGGTTTTCTTACCAAGGTTTTAACGAGGCAAGGTCATACGGGTTCCAAGCTTAACCGTTTCACTAGGTTGAGCTTGAGGGGGAGTATTAAAGAGACTAAGGCACCTATCCGGATTCATAGTCCACTAAGGTAAGTGCCCACACTTGTGGACCGAGCAAAGGCCCAAGTATCTCTCAACATTGTTACCGTTACAAGAGAAGAGCAAGGAAGGATCTAGAAGAATCAAGTCCACCAAGTAGCCGTTGCAAAAGAGCCGTTGGCAAAAGTCACATGTGTGACTTAAGGTGCGTGTAGCCTACTCGGCCGTACAAGTCACGGACCGAGTTAAGGAAGCGCGGCTAACCACACCGATAGTGACGTTTCTAGCATATTCTCTTTATGCCATTTAGGGCGACTTGTTTTCTTTGTTATATATACTCTCTCTCTTGTAAACTTCAAGGTTAACACACTTAATGAAAATCTTATCTTTATGAAATCTCTTTATACTCTCGCTAATGTTCTTGATGTTCTTCATTGAACACAAGAACACACACTCCAAATCTACTCTCTAAACTCATTAAATCTAACAGTTAGATGTTTCATAAGTTCATCAAACTTGTACAAAGCTCATTGAGACACTTATAACCACTCATGTTGCATCAAACTTGGTTTAGAGTCCTAGAAATGCGTTGTTAGATGTTTCATAAGTTTGTCAAACTTGAACAAAGCTCATTGAGACACTTATAACCACTCATGTTGCATGAAACCTTGTTTAGAGTTCTAGAAACGAGTTGTTAGATGTTTCATAAGTTCGTCAAACTTGTACAAAGCTCATTGAGACACTTATAACCACTCATGTTGCATGAAACTTGGTTTAGAGTCCTAGAAATGCGTTGTTAGATGTTTCATAAGTTCATCAAACTTGTACAAAGCTTATTGAGCAGTCATGTTGCATGAAACTTTGTTTAGAGTCCTAGTATCGTGTTGTTAGATGTTTCATAACTTCGTCAAACTTGTACAATCATTGAGACACTTATAACAACTCATGTTGCATGAAACTCGGTTTCGAGTCCTAGAAACGCGTTGTTAGATGTTTCATAAGTTCGTCAAATTTGTACAAAGCTCATTAAGACACTTATAAGCACTCATGTTGCATGAAACTTAGTTTACAGTCCTAGAAACGCGTTGTTAGATATTTCATAAGTTCGTCAAACTTGTACAAAGCTCATTGAGACACTTATAAGCACTCATGTTGCGTTAAACTTGGTTTCAAGTCCTAGAAACGCGTTGTTAGATGTTTCATATGTTCGTCAAACTTGTACAAAGCTAATTGAGACACTTGTAAGTCTTCATGTTGCATGAAACTTCGTTTCGAGTCCTAGAAACGGGTTGTTAGATGTTTCATAAGTTCGTCAAACTTGTACAATGCTCATTGAGAAACTTTTAAGCACTCATGTTGCATGAAAATTGGTTTAGAGTCCTAGAAACGCGTTGTTAGATGTTTCATAAGTTCGTCAAACTTGTACAAAGCTCATTGAGACACTTATAACCACTCAAGTTGCATGAAACTTGGTTTAGAGTCCTAGAAACGCGTTGTTAGATGTTTCTTAAGTTCCTCAAACTTGTACAAAGCTCATTGAGACACTTATAAGCACTCATGTTGCATGAAACTTTGTTTAGATTCCTAGAAACGCGTTGTTAGATGTTTCATAAGTTCGTCAAACTTCTATAAAGCTCATTGAGACACTTATAACCACTCATACTGCATGAAACTTGCTTTAGAGTCCTAGAAATGCGTTGTTAGATGTTTCATAAGTTCGTCAAACTTGTACAAATCTCATTGAGACACTTATAACCACTCATGTTGCATGAAATTTGCTTTAGAGTCCTAGAAACGCGTTGTTAGATGTTTCATAAGTTCTTAAAACTTGTACAAATCTCATTGAGACACTTATAACAACTCATATTGCATGAAACTTGGTTTAGAGTCCTAGAAACTCGTTCTTAGATGTTTCATAAGTTCTTCAAACTTGTACAAAGCTCATTGAGACACTTATAACCACTCATGTTATGAAACTTGGTTTCGAGTCCTAGAAACGCGTTGTTAGATGTTTCATAAGTTCGTCAATATTATACAAAGCTCATTGAGACACTTATAACCACTCATGTTGCATGAAACTTGGTTTAGAGTCCTAGAAACACGTTATTAGATGTTTCATAAGTTCTTCAAACTTGTACAAAGCTTATTGAGACACTTATAAGCACTCATGTTGCATGAAACTTGGTTTAGAGTCCTAGAAACGCGTTGTTAGATGTTTCATAAGTTCGTCAACCTTGTACAAATCTCATTGAGACACTTATAACAACTCATGTTGCATGAAACTTGGTTTAGAGTTCTAGAAACGCGTTCTTAGATGTTTCATAAGTTCTTCAAACTTGTACAAAGCTAATTGAAACACTTGTAAGCACTCATGTTGCATGAAACTTGGTTTCGAGTCCTAGAAACGCGTTGTTAGATGTTTCATAAGTTTATAAAACTTGTACAAAGCTCATAGAGACACTTATAAGCACTCATGTTGCATGAAACTTTGTTTAGAGTCCTAGAAACACGTTGTTAGATGTTTCATAAGTTCGTCAAACTTGTACAAAGCTCATTCAGACACTTATAATCACTCGTGTTGCATAAAACTTGGTTTCGAGTCCTAGAAAATCGTTGTTAGATGTTTCATAAGTTCGTCAAACTTGTACAAAGCTCATTGAGACACTTATAAGCACTCATATTGCATGAAACTTGGTTTAGAGTCCTAGAAACGCGTTGTTAGATGTTTCAGAATTTCATAAAACTTGTAAGCACTCATGTTGCATGAAACTTCGTTTCGATTCCTAGAAACGCGTTGTTAGATGTTTCATAAGTTCGTCAAACTTGTACAAAGCTCATTGAGACACTTATAAGCACTCATGTTGCATGAAACTTGGTTTAGAGTCCTAGAAACGCGTTGTTAGATATTTCATAAGTTCGTCAAACTTGTACAAAGCTCATTGAGACACTTATAACCACTCATGTTGCATGAAACCTTGTTTAGAGTCCTAGAAACGCGTTGTTAGATGTTTCATAAGTTTGTCAAACTTGTACAAAGCTCATTGAGACACTTATAAGCACTCATGTTGCATGAAACTTTGTTTAGATTCCTAGGAACGCGTTGTTAGATGTTTCATAAGTTCGTCAAACTTCTATAAAGCTCATTGAGATACTTATAACCACTCATGTTCCATGAAACTTAGTTAAGAGTCCTAGAAACACGTTGTTAGATGTTTCATAAGTTCGTCAAACTTGTACAAAGCTCATTGAGACACTTATAACCACTCATTTTGCATGAAACCTTGTTTAGAGTCCTACAAACGCGTTGTTAGGTGTTTCATAAGTTCGTCAAACTTGTACAAAGTTCATTGAGATACTTATAACCACTCATGTTGCATGAAACTTGGTTTAGAGTCCTAGAAACGCGTTGTTAGATGTTTCATAAGTTCCTCAAACTTGTACAAAGTTCCTTGAGACACTTATAACCACTCATGTTGCATGAAACTTGGTTTAGAGTCCTAGAAACGCGTTGTTAGATGTTTCATAAGTTCATCAAACTTGTACAAAGCTTATTGAGACACTTATAAGCACTAATGTTGCATGAAACTTGGTTTAGAGTCCTAAAAACGCGTTGTTAGATGTTTCATAAGTTCTTCTAACTTGTACAAATCTCATTGAGACACTTATAACAACTCATGTTGTATGAAACTTGGTTTAGAGTCCTAGAAACGCGTTGTTAGATGTTTCATAAGTTCTTCAAACTTGTACAAAGCTAATTGAAACACTTGTAAGAATTCATGTTGCATGAAACTTGGTTTCGAGTCCTTGAAACGCGTTGTTAGATGTTTCATAAGTTCGTCAAACTTGTACAAAGCATATTGAGACACTTATAAGCACTCATGTTGCATGAATCTTGGTTTCGAGTCCTAGAAACGAGTTGTTAGATGTTTCATATGTTCGTCAAACTTGTACAAAGCTAATTGAGACACCAGTAAGCACTCATGTTGCAAGAAACTTCGTTTCGAGTCCTTGAAACGCGTTGTTAGATTTTTCATAAGTTCGTGAAACTTGTACAATGCTCATTGAGACACTTCTAAGCACTCATGTTGCATGAAAATTGGTTTAGAGTCCTAGAAACTCGTTTTTAGATGTTTCATAAGTTCATCAAACTAGTACAAAGCTCATTGAGACACTTATAACCAATCAAGTTGCATGAAACTTTGTTTAGAGTCCTAGAAACGCGTTGTTAGATGTTTCATAAGTTCGTCAAACTTGTACAAAGCTCATTGAGACACTTATAACCACTCATGTTGCATGATACCTTGTTTAGAGTCCTAGAAACGCGTTGTTAGATGTTTCGTAAGTTCGTCAAACTTGTACAAAGCTCATTGAGACACTTATAAGCACTCATCTTGCATGAAACTTGGTTTAGAGTCCTAGAAACGCATTGATAGATGTTTCATAAGTTCGTCAAACTTGTACAAATCTCATTGAGACACTTATAACAACTCATGTTGCATGAAACTTTGTTTAGAGTCTTAGAAACCCGTTGTTAGATGTTTCATAAGTTCTTCAAACTTATACAAAGCTCACTGAGACACTTATAACCACTCATATTGCATGAAACTTGGTTTAGAGTCCTAGAAACGCGTTGTTAGATGTTTCATAAGTTCGTCAAACTTGTACAAATCTCATTGAGACACTTATAACCACTCATGTTGCATGAAACTTGCTTAAGAGTCCTAGAAACGCGTTGTTAGATGTTTCATAAGTTCGTCAAACTTGTACAAATCTCATTTAGACACTTATAACCACTCATGTTGCATGAAACTTGCTTTAGAGTTCTAGAAACGCGTTGTTAGATGTTTCATAAGTTCGTCAAACTTGTACAAATCTCATTGAGACACTTATAACAACTCATGTTGCATGAAACTTGGTTTAGAGTACTAGAAACGCGTTCTTAGATGTTTCATAAGTTCTTCATACTTGTACAGAGCTCATTGAGACACTTATAACAACTCATGTTGCATTAAACTTGGTTTCGAGTCCAAGAAACGCGTTGTTAGATGTTTCATAAGTTTATCAAACTTATACAAAATTCATAGAGACACTTATAGGCACTCATGTTGCATGAAACTTTGTTTAGAGTCCTAGAAACACGTTGTTAGATGTTTCATAAGTTCGTCAAACTTGTACAAAGCTCATTCAGACACTTATAAGCACTCATGTTGCATGAAACTTGGTTTAGAGTCATAGAAACGCGTTGTTAGATGTTTCAAAATTTCATAAAACTTGTACAAAACTCATAGAGACACTTGTAAGCACTCATGTTGCATGAAAATTCGTTTCGAGTCCAAGAAACGCGTTGTTAGATGTTTCATAAGTTCGTCAAACTTGTACAATGCTCATTGAGACACTTCTAAGCACTCGTATTCCATGAAAATTGGTTTAGAGTCCTAGAAAGGCGTTGTTAGATGTTTCATAAGTTCGTCAAACTTGTACAAACCTCATTGAGACACTTATAACCACTCAAGTTGCATGAAACTTGGTTTAGAGTCCTAGAAACGCGTTGTTAGATGTTTCATAAGTTCGACAAACTTGTACAAAACTCATTGAGACACTTATAACCACTCATGTTGCATGAAACCTTGTTTAGAGTCCTAGAAACGCGTTGTTAGATGTTTCATAAGTTCGTCAAACTTGTACAAAGCTCATTGAGACATTTATAACCACTCATGTTGCACGAAACTTGGTTTAGAGTCCTAGAAACGCGTTGATGTTTCATAAGTTCGTCAAACTTGTACAAAGCTCATTGAGACACTTTTAAGCACTCATTTTGATCGACACATAGTTTAAAGTCCTAGAAACGCGTTGTTAGATGTTTCATAAGTTCGCCAAACTTGTACAAAGCTCATTGAGACACTTATAAGCACTCATGTTGCATGAAACTTGGTTTCGAGTCCTAGAAACACATTTTTAGATGTTTCATATGTTCGTCAAACTTGTACAAAGCTAATTGAGACTTCTGTAAGCACTCATGTTGCATGAAACTTCGTTTTGAGTCCTAGAAACGCGTTGTTAGATGTTTCTTAAGTTCATCAAACTTGTACAATGCTCATTGAGACACTTCTAAGCACTCATGTTGCATGAAAATTGGTTTCGAGTCCTAGAAACGCGTTGTTAGATGTTTCATATGTTCGTCAAACTTGTACAAAGCTAATTGAGACACTTGTAAGCACTCATGTTGCATGATACCTTGTTTAGAGTCCTAGAAACGCGTTGTTAGATGTTTCGTAAGTTCGTCAAACTTGTACAAAGTTCATTGAGACACTTATACGCACTCATCTTGCATGAAACTTGGTTTAGAGTCCTAGAAACGCGTTGATAGATGTTTCATAAGTTCGTCAAACTTGTAAAAATCTCATTGAGACACTTATAACAACTCATGTTGCATGAAACTTGGTTTAGAGTCCTAGAAACGCGTTGTTAGATGTTTCATAAGTTCTTCAAACTTATACAAAGCTCATTGAGACACTTATAACCACTCATATTGCATGAAACTTGGTTTAGAGTCCTAGAAACGCGTTGTTAGATGTTTCATAAGTTCATCAAACTTGTACAAACCTCATTGAGACACTTATAACCACTCATGTTGCATGAAATTTAGTTTAGAGTCCTAGAAACGCGTTGTTAGATGTTTCATAAGTTCGTCAAACTTGTACAAATCTCATCGAGACACTTATAACCACTCATGTTGCATGAAACTTGCTTTAGAGTCCTAGAAACGCGTTGTTAGATGTTTCATAAGTTCGTCAAACTTGTACAAATCTCATTGAGACACTTATAACAACTCATGTTGCATGAAACTTGGTTTAGAGTCTTAGAAACACGTTCTTAGATGTTTCATAAGTTCTTCAAACTTGTACAAAGCTCATTGAGACACTTATAACCACTCATGTTGCATGAAACTTGGTTTCGAGTCCTAGATACGCGTTGTTAGATGTTTCATAAGTTCGTCAAACTTATACAAAGCTCATTGAGACACTTATAACCACTCATGTTGCATGAAACTTGGTTTAGAGTCCCAGAATCGCGTTGTTAGATGTTTCATAAGTTCTTCAAACTTGTACAAAGCTTATTGAGACACTTATAAGCACTCATGTTGCATGAAACTTGGTTTAGAGTCCTAGAAAAGCGTTGTTAGATGTTTCATAAGTTCGTCAACCTTGTACAAATCTCATTGAGACACTTATAACAACTCATGTTGCATGAAACTTGGTTTAGAGTTCTAGAAACGCGTTCTTAGATGTTTCATAAGTTCTTCAAACTTGTACAAAGCTAATTGAAACACTTGTAAGCACTCATGTTGCATGAAACTTGGTTTCGAGTCCTAGAAACGCGTTGTTAGATGTTTCATAAGTTTATCAAACTTGTACAAAGCTCATAGAGACACTTATAAGCACTCATGTTTCTTGAAACTTTGTTTAGAGTCCTAAAAACACGTTGTTAGATGTTTCATAAGTTCGTCAAACTTGTACAAAGCTCATTCAGACACTTATAATCACTCATGTTTCATAAAACTTGGTTTCGAGTCCTAGAAAATCGTTGTTAGATGTTTCATAAGTTCGTCAAACTTGTACAAAGCTCATTGAGACACTTATAAGAACTCATATTGCATGAAACTTGGTTTAGAGTCCTAGAAACGCGTTGTTAGATGTTTCAGAATTTCATAAAACTTGTAAAAAGCTCATTGAGACACTTGTAAGCACTCATGTTGCATGAAACTTCGTTTCGATTCCTAGAAACGCGTTGTTAGATGTTTCATAAGTTCGTCAAACTTGTACAATGCTCATTGAGAATCTTCTAAGCACTCGTATTCCATGAAAATTGGTTTAGAGTCCTAGAAACGCGTTGTTAAATGTTTCATAAGTTCGTCAAACTTGTACAAACCTCATTGAGACACTTATAACCACTCAAGTTGCATGAAACTTGGTTTAGAGTCCTAGAAACGCGTTGTTAGATGTTTCATAAGTTCGACAAACTTGTACAAAACTCATTGAGACACTTATAACCACTCATGTTGCATGAAACCTTGTTTAGAGTCCTAGAAACGCGTTGTTACATGTTTCATAAGTTCGTCAAACTTGTACAAAGCTCATTGAGACATTTATAACCACTCATGTTGCACGAAACTTGGTTTAGAGTCCTAGAAACGTGTTGATGTTTCATAAGTTCGTCAAACTTGTACAAAGCTCATTGAGACACTTATAAGCACTCATTTTGCTTTACACATAGTTTAAAGTCCTAGAAACGCGTTGTTAGATGTTTAATAAGTTCGTCAAACTTGTACAAAGCTCATTGAGACACTTATAAGCACTCATGTTGCATGAAACTTGGTTTCGAGTCCTAGAAACGCATTTTTAGATGTTTCATATGTTCGTCAAACTTGTACAAAGCTAATTGAGACTCTTGTAAGCACTCATGTTGCATGAAACTTCGTTTCGAGTCCTAGAAACGCGTTGTTAGATGTTTCTTAAGTTCGTCAAACTTGTACAATGCTCATTGAGACACTTCTAAGCACTCATGTTGCATGAAAATTGGTTTCGAGTCATAGAAACGCGTTGTTAGATGTTTCATAAGTTCATCAAGCTTGTACAAATCTTATTGAGACACTTATAAGCACTCATGTTGCATGAAACTTGGTTTCGAGTCCTAGAAACGCGTTATTAGATGTTTCATATGTTCGTCAAACTTGTACAAAGCTAATTGAGACACTTGTAAGCACTCATGTTGCATGATACCTTGTTTAGAGTCCTAGAAACGCGTTGTTAGATGTTTCATAAGTTCGTCAAACTTGTACAAAGCTCATTGAGACACTTATAACCACTCATGTTTCATGAAACTGTTAGAATTTGAGAGATTAAAGGAGATTAGTGATAAATGTTCTTGAGTTCTTAGCAAGAACACCAAGAAGAATAGAGAGAGAATAATGAGATTCGGTTTCATTTCATTAAGTGTGATAAAGATAGTTGTTACAAAGTAATTGAATATATAAACAAAGGCTCAAAATGGTATCTAATGGAGATGCCAAAAGCATCTAAGCTCCTTGTCGCCAAAGCATTAATGGCGAGGCTAACCGTGCCGTTAACAAGACTCGTGACTGTACGGATGCGTGGAGCGCACCTTGCTTTAGTCCACACGTGATTGTACGGACAGAGAGTGGACATCACTTGCCAACGGCTCTTTTCTCCAATGGTACTCTTCTAGATACTTCTCCTTTGTCTTCTTTGTAACGGTAACAAAAGAGCATGTGACATCTACTTAGGTCACACGCTAGGTCTTGCCTTGATGGACAATTCTGTCTGAGCTATGCCTTGGTCTCTTTTACACTCCCCCCGCAAGCTTAGCCTTATGCAATGGCTAAGCTTGGAACCCGCATAACCTTGCCTCGTTAAAAACTTGGTGAGAAAACCACTTGGGATAAAACTCACCTAAGGGAAAAGAGTACAAGCTTATGCGGTTGGAGACTTAGGCTTTGGTAGCCCGTGTGAGTCCTAGTCTTGGTAGGATGGACTCACAAATCTTCAAGCTTGCGGATTTGGTGAAGATGTCCGCAAGTTTATCTTGACTCTTGGTGAAACATGGAAGGATTGTGCCTTTGACCATTTGTTCCCTAACCTTGTAGCAGTCTACTTCAATGTGTTTAGTCCTCTCGTGGAAGACCGAGTTAGACGCTATGTGGATAGCCGCTTGGTTATCACAATGCATGGTCATTGGCGCTTCAATCTTGACTCCCAAATCCTCTAGCAAGATCTTTAGCCACATGAGTTCTTGGGTTAGATTTCTCATAGCTCTATACTTGGCTTCGGCGGTTGAGGAAGAGACTATCTTTTGCTTCTTAGTCTTCCATGTGACAAGGTTCCCACCAATGAATGTGCTATACCCCGTAGTGTATCTTCTATCTTCCAAGTTGTCGGCATAGTCCGCATCACAATACCCAATCACCTCCGTGTTATTGTTGCAACCCATCCAAATACCCAAGTTAGATGTCTCCTTGATGTAGCTTAGGATTCTCTCTAGCATCTTCCAATGGTGTATCTTCGGCTTTTGCATTTGTTGAGCTACTTGGTTCACGGCAAAGCATATGTCCGGTCTTGTGATTGTCAAATAAATGAGTTTTCCCACCATTTGTCTATAGATTTTAGGATCCGTGTATGGCTTGTCTTCTCCGCTTCCTTCTTGGATAATCTTGTATCCATCTTCTAGGGGCGTCTTGGCTTTCTTAACATCTATCATATTGACAACACTTAAAAGATCATGTGTGTACTTCCATTGGGAAAGAAATAGACCCTCTTCGGATCTACACACTTCAATCCCAAGGAAGTACTTGAGTTTCCCTAAATCCTTGATATCAAACTTAGATTTTAAATAGAGTTTAGTGTCATGGATACCTTCCTTGTTGTTTCCGGAGATGATGATATCATCTACATAGACAAGAACCACTACTATACTTTCTCCTTTTGTCCGGGTGAATAGGGTGTGTTCCACATGATATCTTTTGAATCCCTTTTCCATCAAGGTTGAGCTAAGCTTGTGGTATCAAGCTCTTGGTGATTGTTTGAGTCCATAGATAGATTTCCTTAGTCTCAACACCTTTCCCGGAGTGATGGTTTCTTCTAGACCCGGTGGTGGTGTCATGTATACTTCTTCTTCAAGCTCTCCTTGAAGGAATGCATTCTTGACATCCATTTGGTACAAATCCCATGAGAGGTTGGTGGCCAATGAGAGGATAAATCTTACGGTGTGGAGCTTTGAAACCGGTGCAAAAGTGTCCAAGTAGTCTCCCCCATATGTTTGTGTAAACCCTCTTGCCACGAGCCGTGCTTTGTGTCTTTGATGTGATCTTGAGAAGCAGCAAGAGGTGTTTTCATTCAAATATTAATATCTATTTCACCATTGCTCCTAAATTAGTAAAACTTCCTCTAAAAGATGCTCATCTCAATTATCAAGCTCCTACAAGAAGAATGAATGCAATCGGAGTCTAGGTGATGGAGTTATTTAATTTACAAAAGAGATGATCTGATGTTATCTCGATACGGACCAACGTGCACTAAACCAAGGTTTCCGATCAAACCAGATGGAAGAAAATTACAAACTCAATTGTTTTGTGATCCTGGTTCAATTTCAAAGCCTATAATATTTTATTTGGCCCAAGAAGACTTCATGATGATTCTCGGCGCTCAAAACAAAAATCCCTCCAAAGTTGTTTAAATTTCAGACTTTGCATGCATTTCATTTATTATGTTGTTGCATGTTCTTTCCAATGTTTTGTCTATTTCCAAGAAGTTGTGCATGTACAACCTTCTTCTCTATATATTGTGGTTGAAAAACATGAATAAACCATCAAACATTTTTCTAAGAACTTAAGAACTCTCTCTTGAATCTTGTTTGATCATCGTTTGTCTTGTTCTTGGTCGGACTTTGATTTCGCGTCTACAAGCAAACTTCGATAGTCTAAGAGTCTTTCCGCACCTCTTAGAAGTACCATTCAATCCACCGCCTTGTTCCACAAGTTTTATTACTTTCGTAGACAAGGATACTTCGGTAGTCTAAGAGCTTTCCGCATCTCTTAGAAGTACCATTTCAATCCACCGCCTAATTTCTTAAGTTTAGCTACTTTAGAAATCAAGGATTATCCCCTTCCCTTCTTAGAGTGTCGAATCCTTGGGAGATTCACATCAGTCTTTCTATCTCACCATTGCTATGATACTTGATAGTGAAGATGTATCTTGAGCTCACGGTTCTCTTGCCTTGAGGAAGGTCAGTCTCATAAAACGTCTCATTGTCTTCCATTGCTTTTTTCTCGGATATCACCGCATTGACCCATACTTCTTCCTTCATTGCTTCTTCATATGTTCTTGGGATTACATGTTGATCCATGGAAGCGATGTATGCTTGGTGTTCCTTAGGAAAGCTTGCAAAAGAGCATACGGCTTGAGTTGGATGAGACACGCCTTGCTATTGTAGTATACCCTTGTGTTTACCCAATTGGATGGGTGCTTCTTCACTCTAGTGCTTCTTCTTAGAACCGGCTCCGGTGGTTCATTTCCTTCTTGACCCACTTCTTGATCATGACCCTCTTGAGCTTGTCCTTGGTTTTCTTGTGATGGATTTTGTTGTTGTTGTTGAGCATTTGATTCTCCCCCGGACTCATTAGGTTCTTGAGGTTCGGAGTGGACTTGCTCATTGTTGCTCTCCCCCTCATGATTAAGAGGAGTGGGTTGTTGACTTGGTAAATCTTGGTTTGGTTCTTCTTCAAAGCTCATACCAAGGTTCTTCATTAGGTTCCTTAGACTTGTAGCTCTATCCGTGACCTTCTCGGGTAAGTCCTTTACACTTTCCCAATTGTTGTCTTCATAGAAGCTTTTGCCTTCAAGGAACTTGACATCTCTTGATACTATGACCCTTCTTGTCTCGGGTACATAGCACTTGTATCCTTTTTGTGTGTTAGAGTAGCCTATGAACATGGCCTTGATGCTCTTTGCTTCAAGCTTGTTCCTTTGTTCACTAGGCAGAAAAACAAAACAAACACAACCAAATACTCTTAGATGGTTAATAAAAGGAGATTGATTGTTTAAGATTTGAGTGGGGGTTCGGTTGATGAGATACCATGCGGTTAAAACACCATCCGACCAAAACCGTTTTGGGATGTTCATGTGGAACATCATTGACCGTGTGACCTCCATGAGATGCCTATTCTTCCTTTCGGCTACTCCATTTTGTTGTGGTGTATAAGGGCATGTGGTTTGGTGAAGGATCCCATGGTTGGTTATGTGTTCTTTGAATGCTCGGTTTGTGTACTCTCCCCCATTATCCGACCTAAAAGTTTTAATCTTAGCATTGTAATGGTTAGTCACATAGTTTTGAAAGTTTTTAAAAGCCTCTAATACCCTATCTTTGGTTTGTAAAAGTGTAATCCAAGTATATTTAGAGCTTTCATCAATGAATGTGACAAAATAACTATGATTATCCCTAGATTTGCAAGGAGAGGATCAAACATCCGAGTGGACTAATTCAAATGGTTTGTAACACATTTTTGATTTTGAAAACACGGTTCTACAATGTTTTCCTAAAATGCAAGCTTCACAAGTTTGATGATCAAAAGAAACATTAGGTAAAATAGTTTTTAAAGCATTTAAATGAGGATGACCGAGTCTAAAATGCCAAATAACATTGTTAACTTCGGCTATAACCGATTTAAAAGCAAGACAAAGCAAAGAACTAGATTTTTTTTCTTCAAGTACAAAAAGATCGCCTCTTGTAACCCCTTTTCCAATGATCTCTTTACTCTTAATATCCTGAAAAACCACATCATTAGGACCGAAAATAACATTTCAATTCAAATCACAAGCAATGCGTTTAACGGATATAAGATTTGAAGTAAAACTAGGCATGTAAAGAGCTTGAGAGTCTCTATCAAACAACTTAAGGTTCCCTAATCCTTCTATAGGAATCTCACTCCCATTTGCAATAATGACGTTACCTAAAGCTGGTTTAATATTACTAATCAAGTCTAAGTTACTAATCATATGATGAGAAGCACCCGAATCAATAATAATAGGCTTAAACGGTTTATTGTCTATATTTTGAGCACTAAGGGAGTAGAAGGGTGAAATACTGGAGCCCTTAAGGGCTTTGATGAAAGCGTCAAGGTCGGATTTCCTCACAAACTCGTCCATGTATGGAACAATGGTCGAAGACTCCTATTCCTTGCCATGGTTTGGTCCGCTTGAGCTTGAGCTTGGCATACTCGCCGAGTCATCATGAGAGTAGTTGGCCTTGGCGTCCTTGAACTTGGCCGGCTTGAGGTTGGGATGTAGAATCCAACACTTCTCCTTGATGTGGCCCTTCTTCTTGCAATTCTCACACGTCAAGGCCCTCCTTTCTTCATAAGTCTTAGAAGATGGTTTAAACGCCACCTTATTAGCTGTTTAAGTTCCCTTTTTCCATCAAAGAGCTCAATGGAGCCTTGTTCCCTTTCGAGTTGAGCACACACTTCTTCAAGGTTTGGTAGGGTATCGGCTCGGAGTAGGTGCTTGCTAACCTCCTTGTAGCTGCCATTGAGTGTGAGAAGCAAGCCAAAGACCTTGTCTTGCTCTCTCCTTTCATTTAGCACTTTTGGATCAATGGTGCTTGGACGAAGCATCTCCAATTCTGCCCAAAGAGACCTAAACTTTCCGAAATTCTTTGTGATCGTTGATAGCTTTCTTGACTTCATAGACTCGGCTAAGATTGGAAATGTTGCCATAGACGGTTTAGAAGGTATCCCACAATTCCTTGGCATTCACACAATATGAGAATGCCTCCAAGATAGATGGCCCTAGGGATCCTTGGATGATTCCAAGGACCTTTTGGTCTAGTTGGAACCATTTCTCGTCATCGGTGGTAAGCTTCTCATTTCCGAAGTTGAAATCAATGGGAGCATTTTGCCTAGTGAGGATGTGATTCCACAAGCCGTGGCCACAAAGAGAAATCTTCATGGTTCTTGCCCATAGGAAGTAGTTGATACCTTTCAAGGTAACCGGACAAGGAGTCTTCTTGGATTCTTTGTCTTCCATGGTTTACCGCTTAATTTGAAGGAGAAAAGGCTTGTCTTGTCTGGTACAAGTTCAAGCTTGGATGGATCTAGGATTCTAAAGACCAAAGAAGATACCTTTCTTCAAGATCTAGACTTAGAACCAAGAGAACTTGAAGGAAACCGAATGTGCCAAGATTTGTTGAGTGTGCACGGAAACCGAGGATAGCCGAGCACCGAGAATCGTTGGTACTGAGAGTTACCGAGCACCGAGAGTTACCGAGAGTTTCCGAGCACCGAGAGTTGTCGTGCACCGAGGGTTGCCGAGCACCGAGAGTAGCTGAGCACCGAGAGTAGCCGAGCACTGAGAAACGCCGATACCGAGAGTAACCGAGAGTAACCGAGAGTGAGATTGAGCGGAAGCAAAGTAGGTTCAAGAGCTATTAGGCTCTGATACCATGTTAGAATTTGAGAGATTAAAGGAGATTAGTGATAAATGTTCTTGAGTTCTTAGCAAGAACACCAAGAACAATAGAGAGAGAATAATGAGATTCAGTTTCATTTCATTAAGTGTGATAAAGAGTGTTGTTACAAAGTAATAGAATATATAAACAAAGGCTCAAAATGGTATCTAATGGAGATGCCAAAAGCATCTAAGCTCCTTGTCACCAAAGCATTAATGGCGTGGCTAACCGTGCCGTTAACAAGACCTGTGACTGTACGGATGCGTGGAGCGCACCTTCCTTAAGTCCACACGTGATTGTACATACAGATAGTGGACATCACTTTCCAACGGCTCTTTTCTCCAACGGTACTCTTCTAGATACTTCTCCTTTGTGTTCTTTGTAACGGTAACAAGAGAGCATGTGACTTCTACTTAGGTCACACGCTAGGTCTTGCCTTGATGGACAATTCTGTCCGGGCAATGCCTTGGTCTCTTTTACAGAAACTTGGTTTAGAGTCCTAGAAACGCGTTGTTAGATGTTTCATAAGTTCGTCAAACTTGTACAAATCTCATTGAGACAGTTATAACCACTCATGTTGCATGAAACTTGCTTTAGAGTCCTAGAAACGCATTGTTAGATGTTTCATAAGTTCGTCAAACTTGTACAAAGCTTATTGAGACACTTATAACAACTCATTGTTAGATTTTAGAGAGTATAGAAGAGATTTAAGAGTTTGTGTTCTTGAGTTCATGAAGAACTTCAAGAACAAGAGAGAGAATGTGAAGAGAGAGAATAGAGAGACTAATGTATTTTTTTATTTCATAAGTGTTAATTATTATGTTTACAAGGAGGATAGATATATAAAGGAATAGCTTAGAATGGTATTAAAGGAATATGCCAAATCTGTCCATATCACTTGGTCAAAGGAATATCACTCGCGCCCTTATGATGATCCGTGACATTGAGAGAGTGGAGTGCACTCTCCTTAAGTCTTCACGTGACTGTACGGACGGCGAGTGCTCCTCACTTGCCAACGACTACTTCTCTTCATGGCTATCTTCTAGATCCTTCTCCTTGGTTTCTTTGTCCTCTTTGTAACGGTAACAAGAGCGCTTGTGTCATTGCCTTTGATCACACGCTAGGTCTTTGCCTTGATGAACAAGTATGTCCGGGAAAAGCCTTGGTCTCTTTAACACTCCCCCGCAAGCTTAGCCTCATGTAATGACTAATCTTGGAACCCGCATAACCTTGCCTCGTTAAAACCTTAGTGAGAAAACCACTTGGGATAAAACTCACATAAGGGAAAAGAGTACAAGATCATGCGGTTGGGGACTTAGGCTTTGGTCTTTTGATTCCTATCCACGGCTTGTTCTTCACAAGCTTGAGTGTGAATGGACTTGACCGAATGCTTGGGCTTCTTTATTCTTTCTCTCCATTTCTCCTTAGTGGCTTT
Organism: Cochlearia excelsa; assembly: GCA_963556525.1. Lineage (NCBI taxonomy): Eukaryota > Viridiplantae > Streptophyta > Magnoliopsida > Brassicales > Brassicaceae > Cochlearia > Cochlearia excelsa. Next base: position 25,730,289 of record OY748327.1, on the reverse strand, counting down.
CTTCTCGTTATCCAAGTAACCGATAATCACTTCACTTCCGTTTCCTTTGAACCTTCAAGAGATTCATGAAATACAAGAATTTAGTGCATGGTTAACTTGATATAACTAAATAGAAATGCTCACAAATATCTTTAAGTCTATATGCCAATAATGAAACAATGAGTAATTTTTCCATATTTAAACCTAAGTTCTTTAGCAAATTTCAAGAACTAGTAGACGTTATAAAAGTTATAAGGCGCGGCTCCAGTTCTTAAAGAGTTAATCTTAATGAAGAGATTTAGAGTTTAGGGACAGCCTTTTGTTCGTAGTGGATTGATAAATTGATGATCTCTTGTAGTTACACTTGGATTGAGCTCTTTGACTTCTTCATGAGGTCTTGCGACTTTGTTCTTTGTGCAATTGGTACAAGGTCGATTGATTTGGCCCTTGCTCTTGATAGATGCATGGCCATAAGAGTATTTGACTCGGCTTGGTTCCTTTGATGGATACATGAACGATACTTGATGGTTTGAACTTGTTCCTTTGGAGAAGTCTTGGCCAAATGATGATCGATTGGTTCGCCTTTGTTATTGCTAGAAACTTGGCCGAATGTGATCGAGGATTAGTTAGACGCACGATGCCCGGGCGCCCATGTCGATGTCCGAGCGCCCATGTACGAGTGCCAGTGCCCGAGCGCAGGTGTCCAAGCGCCTATGTTCGAGCGCCTATGTCCGAGCGTCGGTGTCCGAGCGCCCATTGTGTTGGTGACTTGACTCGGCTTTACTCCTTGATAGGTGTTTGGCCGAGTATAGATGATGTATGGCTTGCTCCTTGTAGATGCCTTAGCCATTTGATGAATTGGCTTGGCCTTTTTCTTGCTAGGAATTCGGCCGACTCAATACGGATGAGATGAGTCTCTTTCTTCGAGAGCTTCTTCTTTGGTGATGAATCGGCCTTGCTTATTGTAGAAGCTAGACCGTGAGTGAGATGGTTTTGCATCTTTGTCTTTGCCAAGGACTTGACCGATTGATGATGTGTGACCTCTTGACATTATGAAGATACTTTAGCATTCTTCAAGTGTTCTTAGCCGGATCGAGGATTCTTCTTTGTTGTTGTGGCTTTTGCATCATGGATTGCTTAGCCGAGTGTTTGATGATGCTCCTTTTTTACGAACATCCTTTGTAACCATAACTTGGCCTAGGCTTCTTCTTGATGTTTGTTTGGCCGATGCTTCTTTCTTCAAGAAGACTTCTTGGATCTCCATCTTAATCATGAAGATGATCTTGATCTTTTCTCCCCCCTCATGGTTAAGATGAGATTCTTCTTTGTTGGTTTTCTCTTCACGGCTTGGCAAGCTTAGTGTGAAGGTTTCTCATCTTTTTTGGAACTTTCCCTTTGACATTCTCATGTATCTCCTTTCTTCTCTTTCTTTTAAACCGATTGTTGTTTCCATCATTGTTTAGTGGTTCTTCATTGTGAATCTCTTATAGCCTTTGGTATGATGATCCTACATCATCACAAAAGCAAAATTGATTTTAAGTACAATGATTACCGGCATGATTAGCAACTTAAATCTCATTTCAAATGCTTAAATACTAAGAGCAAGTACAAGGCAAGATTGCAATGAAGAAGAGCTTACGCCCGAGAATAGTATTGCATCTAATCACAAGTTCAAGTTCTAGCTTTTATGATTAGCATGTATGAGTACTTAAGCCAAAAGTGAACTAAGCATAAATGGATTTAAACAATAACTCTTATGAACACTTAATAATTTAAGCAATATCTTAAATACAAATTAGAGAGAAGGGATTTAGAAATGGCCTTTTAGGTTAAGTTCTTGAGTAGATTGTCATATGGGAAAATCATTATACTCTTAGAGCACCTTAATTGGTTAATCTATGATTGAGTTTATGACTTCCCTTATGAAATGCTTTTGATAGCTTAATACCTACACATGAAGCAAGGTTTAGCAACAAGAGTCTTTTGACATTGCCTCCTTGCCATAAGACTTATATGGGACATGGCCTTTTAAATATTCAAAATCGGACCATGTCCTTAAACACACAAAGAATCAGTGTGACTTTTGATGCCTTCATGGCGAGTCACTCCTCTTGGATCATAGACTTAGATGCACTTAAGGCGGTTTATGATCTTATCATTAGTTAGATCATTATGACTTATGTATCCGTTTTAGATTACATAAGTTATAAATCATTTCTCCATGTGTTAAAGAATTAGATTCAAAATGACCTTTAAAGACCTTAGTCCTTTAGTAAGTCACGTATCTCTTCTTATACACATGTTGACCGAGGAAGCATTGGATTCAACGAGCTCACATGTGTTTAAACACTTAGTGAGTCTCGGTTCTCTTTCCCCTAAGGAGTTTTGGAATCCCTAAGACCGTTGCTTAATCACAAGCGGATCTTTGGTTCCTACTCTTTGTGTAACAAGAATAAGACTTAAACCAATTCACCAAACAAGGACTAGTGATTTGAGTCTTTAAATCCGAACATGAGCATAGTGACTTGGGGATAAATTGAATTGGAGAATTTAGGAGATAAGGATTTTGTTAAACCTTTCTCACACTTTTAAGACACATAGTCAATGCTCCTTTTCAATCCATTCATTGTCAAAACATTTTAAATTCAAAAAAACCTTATGCTCATGACACAACAAACACCAAGAAGGAATTTTGAATTCATCAAGTTACTAAAGCTTATGAAAGCTCTATGAACAAGATTCATACCCTTTAGGCTCGCAAGTAACAAGTTTTAATCCTTTAGTGATCATCATAAGAGAGATTAACAAGGTTCTCTTTTCCTTTTGCTCACAAGTATAAAGTGATTAGCTTTGATAACTTGATCATTGCCTAAATAAAACTTTAGAGTTTTTTGGATTCAACAAGCCTTTGTACTCATAAGAGTCAATAGACAAGGTTCCAATACTGTTGACTCACAAGTTTTAAGCTTTTAGCTTTAAGAACTTGTTCATTGTCTATTAATGCCTAAGCTTAGATGGATTTGGATTCATCAAGGTTCCCTTGAACTCATAAGAGTGGAGAATCCATGGTTCTCATCCTCTTGCTTTCGGTCTTAAAAAGATGAAGGGTCACTCGCACACAAAACTTAAGAATCATAGAGCTTTAGAACTTTAAGTTCAAACTTTATGAGTCGCTTTGGTTTTGGAGTAATTGCCTTCAGATTTGAATACAACATGTCCACTCTCTCGTGGGGGAACATGGATCTCATCCTTTTATCTTTGTTCTTTAAGAAAAGCATAGAGTCTTGGATTCAACAAGCCATTGTTCTTAAAGAATCAATGAACATGGTTCTCTCACTCTTTAGCTCACAAGTTTCAAGCTTTATGCTTTGAATACTTGTTCATTGCCTAAGTGCCTATGTAATATGGGTTTGGATTCATCATAGTCCCTTTTAAACTCATAAGAGTAAAGGAACAATGGTTCTCATCCATTCACTTTCGGCCTAACAAGGATCTTAAAGAACAAGTCAACCAAAAACATCATGTAGCTAGATCCATTGATCTATGCTCACTATGATTCGGTTTTGATTGAGTTGTTCTTGAAAGGAACTTGGATTCAACATGTCTTTTACTCATTAAGAGACAAAGAGATCATGGTTCACTTCCTAAGAGGAGAATTGATTCACCCAAGACCCTTAGTGCTTTTAAAAAGCGGATCTTGGCCATTCTTCTTCTCCTCTAGATCCTTGTGTTTATAAGCAAATTAAAGAAGGGAGAATGGCGGAAGCGACTTACCTATGGGTCTCAAGAGCTATGCTCTGATACCATGTTAGATTTTAGAGAGTATAAAAGAGATTTAAGAGTTTGTGTTCTTGAGTTCATGTAGAACATCAAGAACAAGAGAGAGAATGTGAAGAGAGAGAATAGAGAGATTAATGTATTTTTTTATTTCATAAGTGTTTATTATTATGTTTACAAGGAGGATATATATATAAAGGAATAGCTTAGAATGGTATCAAAGGAATATGCCAAATCTGTCCATATCACTTGGTCAAGGCTTTGTTAGCCGCGCCCTTATGATGATCTGTGACATTGAGAGAGTGGAGTACACTCTCCTTAAGTCTTCACGTGACTGTACGGACGGCGAGTGCTCCTCACTTGCCAACGGCTACTTCTCTTCATGGCTATCTTCTAGATCCTTCTCTGTGGTTTCTTTCTCCTCTATGTAACGGTAACAAGAGCGCTTGTGAAATTGACTTTGATCACACGCTAGGTCTTTGCCTTGATGAACAAGTATGTCCGGGCAAAGACTTGGTCTCTTTAACACTCATGTTGCATGAAACTTGGTTTAGAGTCCTAGAAACGCGTTGTTAGATGTTTCATAAGTTCGTCAAACTTGTACAAATCTCATTGAGACACTTATAACAACTCATGTTGCATGAAACTTGGTTTAGAGTCCTAGAAACGCGTTGTTAGATGTTTCAAAAGTTCTTCAAACTTGTACAAAACTAATTGAAACACTTGTAAGCACTCATGTTGCATATAACTTGGTTTCGAGTCCTAGAAACGCGTCGTTAGATGTTTCATAAGTTCGTCAAACTTGTACAAAGCTCATTGAGACACTTATAAGCACTCATGTTGCATGAAACTTAGTTTAGAGTCCTAGAAACACGTTGTTAGATGTTTCATAAGTTCGTCAAACTTGTACAAAGCTAATTGAGACACTTATAAGCACTGTTGTTGCATAAAACTTGGTTTCGAGTCCTAGAAACTCGTTGTTAGATGTTTCATAAGTTCGTAAAATTTGTACAAAGCTCATTGAGACACTGATAAGCACTCATGTTGCATAAAACTTGGTTTAGAGTCCTGGAAACGCGTTGTTAGATGTTTCATAATATCATAAAACTTGTACAAAGCTCATTGAGACACTTGTAAGCACACATGTTGCATGAAACTTGGTTTTGAGTCCTAGAAACGCGTTGTTAGATGTTTCATAAGTTCGTCAAACTTGTTCAAATCTCATTGAGACATATATAACAACTCATGTTGCATGAAAATTGGTTTAGAGTCCTAGAAGCGCATTGTTAGCTGTTTCATAAGTTCTTCAAACTTGTACTTGTACAAAGCTCATTTAGACACTTATAACCACTCATGTTGCATGAAACTTGGTTTCGAGTCCTAGAAACGCGTTGTTAAATGTTTCATAAGTTCGTTAAACTTGTACAAAGCTCATTGAGACACTTATAACCACTAATGTTGCATGAAACTTGGTTTTGAGTCCTAGAAACGCGTTGTTAGATGTTTCATAAGTTCGTCAAACTTGTATAAAGCTGATCGAGACACTTATAACAACTCATGTTGCATCAAACTTGGTTTAGAGTCCTAGAAACCACGTTGTTAGATGTTTCATAAGTTCGTAAAACTAGTACAAAGCTCATTGAAACACTTATAACCACTCATGTTGCATGAAACTTGGTTTATAGTCCTAGAAACGCGTTGTTAGATGTTTCATATACTCGTCAAACTTGTACAAAGATAATTGAGACAATTGTAAGCACTCATGTTGCATGAAACTTCGTTTCGAGTCCTAGAAACTCGTTGTTAGATGTTTCATAAGTTCGTCAAACTTGTAAAAATCTCATTGAGACACTTATAACAACTCATGTTGCCTGAAACTTGGTTTAGAGTCCTAGAAACGGGTTGTTAGATGTTTCATAAGTTCTTCAAACTTGTACAAAGCTAATTGAAACACTTGTAAGTACTCATGTTGCATGAAACTTGGTTTCGAGTCCTAGAAATGCATTGTTAGATGTTTCATAAGTTCACCAAACTTGTACAAAGCTCATTGAGACACTTATAAGCACTCATGTAGCATGAAACTTAGTTTAGAGTCCTAGAAACGCGTTGTTAGATGTTCATAAGTTCGTCAAACTTGTACAAAGCTCATAGAGACACTTATAAGCACTCATGTTGCATGAAACTTGGTTTAGAGTCCTAGAAACGTGTTGTTAGATGTTTCATAAGTTTGTCAAACTTGTACAAAGCTCATTGAGACACTTATAAGCACTCATGTTGCATTAAACTTGGTTTATAGTCCTAGAAACGCATTGTTAGATGTTTCATATATTCGTCAAACTTGTAAAAAGCTAATTGAGACACTTGTAAGCACTCATGTTGCATGAAACTTCGTTTCGAGTCCTAGAAACGCGTTGTTAGATGTTTCATAAGTTCGTCAAACTTGTTCAAATCTCATTGAGACATATATAACAACTCATGTTGCATGAAACTTGGTTTAGAGTCCTAGAAATGCGTTGTTAGATGTTTCATAATTTTTTCAAACTTGTACAAAGCTAATTGAAACATTTGTAAGCACTCATGTTGCATGAAACTTGGTTTCGAGTCCTAGAAACGCATTGTTAGATGTTTCATAAGTTCGTCAAACTTGTACAAAGCTCATTGAGACACATATAAGCATTCATGTTGCATGAAACTTCGTTTCGAGTCCTAGAAACGCGCGTTGTTAGATGTTTCATAAGTTCGTCAAACTTGTACAAATCTCATTGAGACACTTATCACAACTCATGTTGCATGAAACTTGGTTTAGAGTCCTGGAAACGCATTGTTAGATGTTTCAAAAAGTTCTTCAAACTTGTACAAAGCTAATTGAGACACTTGTAAGCACTCATGTTGCATGAAACTTAGTTTAGAGTCCTAGAAACGCGTTGTTAGATGTTTCATAAGTTCGTCAAACTTGTACAAAGCTCATTGAGACACTTATAAGCACTCATGTTGGATAAAACTTTGTTTCGAGTCCAAGAAACTCGTTGTTAGATGTTTCATAAGTTCGTCAAACTTGTACAAAGCTCATTGAGACACTTATAAGCACTCATGTTGCATGAAACTTGGTTTAGAGTCCTAGAAACGCGTTGTTAGATGTTTCTTAAGTTCGTCAAACTTGTACAAAGCTCATTGAGACACTTATAAGCACTCATGTTATATGAAACTTGGTTTATAGTCCTAGAAACGAGTTGTTAGATGTATCATATATTCGTCAAACTTGTACAAAGCTAATTGAGACACTTATAAGCACTAATGTTGCATGAAACTTCGTTTCGAGTCCTAGAAACGCGTTGTTAGATGTTTCATAAGTTCGTCAAACTTGTTCAAATCTCATTGAGACACTTATAACAACTCATGTTGCATGAAACTTGGTTTAGAGTCCTAGAAACGCGTTGTTAGATGTTTCATAAGTTCTTCAAACTTGTACAAAGCTAATTGAAACACTTGTAAGCACTCATGTTGCATGAAACTTGGTTTCGAGTCCTAGAAACGCATTGTTAGATGTTTCATAAGTTCGTCAAACTTGTACAAAGCTCATTGAGACACTTATAAGCACTCATGTTGCATGAAACTTCGTTTAGAGTCCTAGAAACGCGTTGTTAGATGTTTCATAAGTTCGTCAAACTTGTACAAAGCTCATTGAGACACTTATAAGCACTCATGTTGCATAAAACTTGGTTTCGAGTCCTAAAAAAAACTCGTTGTTAGATGTTTCATAAGTTCGTCAAACTTGTACAAAGCTCATTGAGACACTTATAAGCACTCATGTTGCATGAAACTTGGTTTAGAGTCCTAGAAACGCGTTGTTAGATGTTTCATAAGTTCGTCAAACTTGTACAAAGCTAATTGAGACACTTATAACCACTCTTGTTGCATAAAACTTGGTTTCGAGTCCTAGAAACTCGTTGTTAGATGTTTCATAAGTTCGTAAAATTTGTACAAAGCTCATTGAGACACTGATAAGCACTCATGTTGCATAAAACTTGGTTTAGAGTCCTGGAAACGCGTTGTTAGATGTTTCATAATATCATAAAACTTGTACAAAGCTCATTGAGACACTTGTAAGCACACATGTTGCATGAAACTTGGTTTTGAGTCCTAGAAACGCGTTGTTAGATGTTTCATAAGTTCGTCAAACTTGTTCAAATCTCATTGAGACATATATAACAACTCATGTTGCATGAAAATTGGTTTAGAGTCCTAGAAGCGCATTGTTAGCTGTTTCATAAGTTCTTCAAACTTGTACAAAGCTCATTTAGACAATTATAACCACTCATGTTGCATGAAACTTGGTTTAGAGTCCTAGAAGCGCGTTGTTAGATGTTTCATAAGTTCGTCAAACTTGTACAAATCTCATTGAGACAGTTATAACCACTCATGTTGCATGAAACTTGGTTTTGAGTCCTAGAAACGCGTTGTTAGATGTTTCATAAGTTCGTCAAACTTGTATAAAGCTGATCGAGACACTTATAACAACTCATGTTGCATCAAACTTGGTTTAGAGTCCTAGAAACCACGTTGTTAGATGTTTCATAAGTTCGTAAAACTAGTACAAAGCTCATTGAAACACTTATAACCACTCATGTTGCATGAAACTTGGTTTATAGTCCTAGAAACGCGTTGTTAGATGTTTCATATACTCGTCAAACTTGTACAAAGATAATTGAGACAATTGTAAGCACTCATGTTGCATGAAACTTCGTTTCGAGTCCTAGAAACTCGTTGTTAGATGTTTCATAAGTTCGTCAAACTTGTAAAAATCTCATTGAGACACTTATAACAACTCATGTTGCCTGAAACTTGGTTTAGAGTCCTAGAAACGGGTTGTTAGATGTTTCATAAGTTCTTCAAACTTGTACAAAGCTAATTGAAACACTTGTAAGTACTCATGTTGCATGAAACTTGGTTTTGAGTCCTAGAAATGCATTGTTAGATGTTTCATAAGTTCACCAAACTTGTACAAAGCTCATTGAGACACTTATAAGCACTCATGTAGCATGAAACTTAGTTTAGAGTCCTAGAAACGCGTTGTTAGATGTTCATAAGTTCGTCAAACTTGTACAAAGCTCATATAGACACTTATAAGCACTCATGTTGCATGAAACTTGGTTTAGAGTCCTAGAAACGTGTTGTTAGATGTTTCATAAGTTTGTCAAACTTGTACAAAGCTCATTGAGACACTTATAAGCACTCATGTTGCATTAAACTTGGTTTATAGTCCTAGAAACGCATTGTTAGATGTTTCATATATTCGTCAAACTTGTAAAAAGCTAATTGAGACACTTGTAAGCACTCATGTTGCATGAAACTTCGTTTCGAGTCCTAGAAACGCGTTGTTAGATGTTTCATAAGTTCGTCAAACTTGTTCAAATCTCATTGAGACATATATAACAACTCATGTTGCATGAAACTTGGTTTAGAGTCCTAGAAATGCGTTGTTAGATGTTTCATAATTTTTTCAAACTTGTACAAAGCTAATTGAAACATTTGTAAGCAGTCATGTTGCATGAAACTTGGTTTCGAGTCCTAGAAACGCATTGTTAGATGTTTCATAAGTTCGTCAAACTTGTACAAAGCTCATTGAGACACATATAAGCATTCATGTTGCATGAAACTTCGTTTCGAGTCCTAGAAACGCGTTGTTAGATGTTTCATAAGTTCGTCAAACTTGTACAAATCTCATTGAGACACTTATCACAACTCATGTTGCATGAAACTTGGTTTAGAGTCCTGGAAACGCATTGTTAGATGTTTCAAAAGTTCTTCAAACTTGTACAAAGCTAATTGAGACACTTGTAAGCACTCATGTTGCATGAAACTTAGTTTAGAGTCCTAGAAACGCGTTGTTAGATGTTTCATAAGGCGCGGCTCCAGTTCTTAAAGAGTTAATCTTAATGAAGAGATTTAGAGTTTAGGGACAGCCTTTTGTTCGTAGTGGATTGATAAATTGATGATCTCTTGTAGTTACACTTGGATTGAGCTCTTTGACTTCTTCATGAGGTCTTGCGACTTTGTTCTTTGTGCAATTGGTACAAGGTCGATTGATTTGGCCCTTGCTCTTGATAGATGCATGGCCATAAGAGTATTTGACTCGGCTTGGTTCCTTTGATGGATACATGAACGATACTTGATGGTTTGAACTTGTTCCTTTGGAGAAGTCTTGGCCAAATGATGATCGACTGGTTCGCCTTTGTTATTGCTAGAAACTTGGCCGAATGTGATCGAGGATTAGTTAGACGCACGATGCCCGGGCGCCCATGTCGATGTCCGAGCGCCCATGTACGAGTGCCAGTGCCCGAGCGCAGGTGTCCAAGCGCCTATGTTCGAGCGCCTATGTCCGAGCGTCGGTGTCCGAGCGCCCATTGTGTTGGTGACTTGACTCGGCTTTACTCCTTTGATAGGTGTTTGGCCGAGTATAGATGATGTATGGCTTGCTCCTTGTAGATGCCTTAGCCATTTGATGAATTGGCTTGGCCTTTTTCTTGCTAGGAATTCGGCCGACTCAATACGGATGAGATGAGTCTCTTTCTTCGAGAGCTTCTTCTTTGGTGATGAACCGGCCTTGCTTATTGTAGAAGCTAGACCGTGAGTGAGATGGTTTTGCATCTTGGTGGATGCTTTAACCGAAGATTGGATGGTTAGATGGTTCAGCCTTTCCCTTTGTAGAGTTTGGCCGGTAGTAATGATAAGATGAGTTGAGTTGGTCTTAATCTTTGATGGATCTTTGACCAATTTGTTGATGAGCCTCGTCCTTGCCTGAGACTTTGGCCGAGTAATGATGATGATGGTCTTTGTCTTTGCCAAGGACTTGACCGATTGATGATGAGCAGCCTTGTCCTTGCTAGGGACTTTGGTAGTGATGGTCTTTGTCATTGCCAAGGACTTGACCGATTGATGATGTGTGACCTCTTGACATTATGAAGATACTTTTGTTGAGGATAAGTATCGGCCAACGGTATCGGTCAAGGAGATGACCGATATGAATAACGGAACCCACATCGAGAAGGTGTATCGGTCTAGAGTGACCGATACAAGATGAAGGGAGACTTATATCGGTAAGGTGTATCGGCCACACTTGGCCGATACATTCAAACGGTAACCTCCCAACGGTCGGATCCGACTCATATCGGTGGAAGCATATCGGCCACACATGGCCGATACACCGTACCAAATAGAGCCGTTAGAGCTCCAACGGCTATATTCTTCTCTCTCTCTCTTTATATACTTTGTAATCTTCATTGTAAACATTAAGGAATATACTTCCTCTTATACTTATCAATAAAATCTCTCTTATTCTCTCCTTAATCCACATAATCTCTCACAAATCTACAACTTTAGCATTCTTCAAGTGTTCTTAGCCGGATCGAGGATTCTTCTTTGTTGTTGTGGCTTTTGCATCATGGATTGCTTAGCCGAGTGTTTGATGATGCTCCTTTTTTACGAACATCCTTTGTAACCATAACTTGGCCTAGGCTTCTTCTTGATGTTTGTTTGGCCGATGCTTCTTTCTTCAAGAAGACTTCTTGGATCTCCATCTTAATCATGAAGATGATCTTGATCTTTTCTCCCCCCTCATGGTTAAGATGAGATTCTTCTTTGTTGGTTTTCTCTTCACGGCTTGACAAGCTTAGTGTGAAGGTTTCTCATCTTTTTGGAACTTTCCCTTTGACATTCTCATGTATCTCCTTTCTTCTCTTTCTTTTAAACCGATTGTTGTTTCCATCATTGTTTAGTGGTTCTTCATTGTGAATCTCTTATAGCCTTTGGTATGATGATCCTACATCATCACAAAAGCAAAATTGATTTTAAGTACAATGATTACCGGCATGATTAGCAACTTAAATCTCATTTCAAATGCTTAAATACTAAGAGCAAGTACAAGGCAAGATTGCAATGAAGAAGAGCTTACGCCCGAGAATAGTATTGCATCTAATCACAAGTTCAAGTTCTAGCTTTTATGATTAGCATGTATGAGTACTTAAGCCAAAAGTGAACTAAGCATAAATGGATTTAAACAATAACTCTTATGAACACTTAATAATTTAAGCAATATCTTAAATACAAATTAGAGAGAAGGGATTTAGAAATGGCCTTTTAGGTTAAGTTCTTGAGTAGATTGTCATATGGGAAAATCATTATACTCTTAGAGCACCTTAATTGGTTAATCTATGATTGAGTTTATGACTTCCCTTATGAAATGCTTTTGATAGCTTAATACCTACACATGAAGCAAGGTTTAGCAACAAGAGTCTTTTGACATTGCCTCCTTGCCATAAGACTTATATGGGACATGGCCTTTTAAATATTCAAAATCGGACCATGTCCTTAAACACACAAAGAATCAGTGTGACTTTTGATGCCTTCATGGCGAGTCACTCCTCTTGGATCATAGACTTAGATGCACTTAAGGCGGTTTATGATCTTATCATTAGTTAGATCATTATGACTTATGTATCCGTTTTAGATTACATAAGTTATAAATCATTTCTCCATGTGTTAAAGAATTAGATTCAAAATGACCTTTAAAGACCTTAGTCCTTTAGTAAGTCACGTATCTCTTCTTATACACATGTTGACCGAGGAAGCATTGGATTCAACGAGCTCACATGTGTTTAAACACTTAGTGAGTCTCGGTTCTCTTTCCCCTAAGGGAGTTTTGGAATCCCTAAGACCGTTGCTTAATCACAAGCGGATCTTTGGTTCCCTACTCTTTGTGTAACAAGAATAAGACTTAAACCAATTCACCAAACAAGGACTAGTGATTTGAGTCTTTAAATCCGAACATGAGCATAGTGACTTGGGGATAAATTGAATTGGAGAATTTAGGAGATAAGGATTTTGTTAAACCTTTCTCACACTTTTAAGACACATAGTCAATGCTCCTTTTCAATCCATTCATTGTCAAAACATTTTAAATTCAAAAAAACCTTATGCTCATGACACAACAAACACCAAGAAGGAATTTTGAATTCATCAAGTTACTAAAGCTTATGAAAGCTCTATGAACAAGATTCATACCCTTTAGGCTCGCAAGTAACAAGTTTTAATCCTTTAGTGATCATCATAAGAGAGATTAACAAGGTTCTCTTTTCCTTTTGCTCACAAGTATAAAGTGATTAGCTTTGATAACTTGATCATTGCCTAAATAAAACTTTAGAGTTTTTTGGATTCAACAAGCCTTTGTACTCATAAGAGTCAATAGACAAGGTTCCAATACTGTTGACTCACAAGTTTTAAGCTTTTAGCTTTAAGAACTTGTTCATTGTCTATTAATGCCTAAACTTAGATGGATTTGGATTCATCAAGGTTCCCTTGAACTCATAAGAGTGGAGAATCCATGGTTCTCATCCTCTTGCTTTCGGTCTTAAAAAGATGAAGGGTCACTCGCACACAAAACTTAAGAATCATAGAGCTTTAGAACTTTAAGTTCAAACTTTATGAGTCGCTTTGGTTTTGGAGTAATTGCCTTCAGATTTGAATACAACATGTCCACTCTCTCGTGGGGGAACATGGATCTCATCCTTTTATCTTTGTTCTTTAAGAAAAGCATAGAGTCTTGGATTCAACAAGGCATTGTTCTTAAAGAATCAATGAACATGGTTCTCTCACTCTTTAGCTCACAAGTTTCAAGCTTTATGCTTTGAATACTTGTTCATTGCCTAAGTGCCTATGTAATATGGGTTTGGATTCATCATAGTCCCTTTTAAACTCATAAGAGTAAAGGAACAATGGTTCTCATCCATTCACTTTCGTCCTAACAAGGATCTTAAAGAACAAGTCAACCAAAAACATCATGTAGCTAGATCCATTGATCTATGCTCACTATGATTCGGTTTTGATTGAGTTGTTCTTGAAAGGAACTTGGATTCAACATGTCTTTTACTCATTAAGAGACAAAGAGATCATGGTTCACTTCCTAAGAGGAGAATTGATTCACCAAGACCCTTAGTGCTTTTAAAAAGCGGATCTTGGCCATTCTTCTTCTCCTCTAGATCCTTGTGTTTATAAGCAAATTAAAGAAGGGAGAATGGCGGAAGCGACTTACCTATGGGTCTCAAGAGCTATGCTCTGATACCATGTTAGATTTTAGAGAGTATAGAAGAGATTTAAGAGTTTGTGTTCTTGAGTTCATGTAGAACATCAAGAACAAGAGAGAGAATGTGAAGAGAGAGAATAGAGAGATTAATGTATTTTTTTATTTCATAAGTGTTTATTATTATGTTTACAAGGAGGATATATATATAAAAGAATAGCTTAGAATGGTATCAAAGGAATATGCCAAATCTGTCCATATCACTTGGTCAAGGCTTTGTTAGCCGCGCCCTCACTACAAGAAAACATGGAATTTCCGACTACAGGTAGCGACTACAGCCGTAGTCGTCATATTTCGTGACTGTTTAGCTACGACTATACGACTGTATAACGACTACAAAGTTCTAGTCATTTATGAGTCGTTAGTTTACGACTACAACAAGTAATCGGTCTTGTAGTCGTTATTTAACGACTAATAAATGACTAATCTCCATAAGGAAAACAATGTTTGAATATAGTCGGTAATTAGTGGCAAATATGCGACTTTGTCGGTGAGTCGTCTTGTAGTCGCTTATTTAACGACTACATAGCGACTAAATTTGGGCTTCACATTTGGGCCCAATGGCATAACCTAGCTATCTCTCTTCTTCCCCCCTCGCCGCCGTTTCTTCTTCGTTTATTTGCTTCTTCGTTTTTGTCAAGCGGCGAGAGCTTCTTCGTCTTCAAGCCGTCGCGACCTTCTTCGTCTTCGGTGATTGTCACTCCTTCTTCATCATCAAGACGAGATCTCATGATGAATCAGCAAAAAAAAGGAAGAAAACGAAAGATAACTCCAAACATATCTCTAACCCCGGCGCAGCAAAAATCCGTCTTCCGGCTCAATACAACTTCACACCGGCGCCAAATCGTGAAGATACTCCTTCACCTCATCAGTCGTCGCGACAACAAGTCCTCAATGTGGCTGGTCCTTCGACGGCACCACCACCACAAGTCCGAGACTATCCACCGCCAATTGCTCTTTTTCCAGAATTCCGAATCTCAACAAAGGCATCAGATTGAAGAAGCAGAGAAGGATCTGCAAGAGCAAGGGACGCCTAATCATTCTCTAGGTCATAGTCGCCCATCTTCTGTAGGTAACAATTTCGACCGCGATGTTGATGATGATGTACCGGATCTTAGGGAGGACACGCTGACGACTTTAAATGCCTTGCTGGCGATGCCAGGACGTGATAAGTTCGTCACGGTGCTCTCTCCCACACCGACGCCAAACTCGACATGGTATATCTCTTTATCTTCATTGATTCTTTTTGTATTGTATTTGTGTAGTGATTGTTCATTTAGGCTTATGATACTGAATCATTGATTCTCTGTGTATTGATTCTTGATTTAGGCTTATGTTGTTCATGTTACTAGTTTGTGCAAATAGAAACCGACAAGATATTGATTCTAGTTTTGTTGTGTTTGGTTCCTAGAATGTATTGGGCTGTGGTTAATGTTGATTTGGGTCTGTTTATTTCCTTTCCTTTATCTATTTTCTTTACTTTTATTATTGCATTTTATTACTTCATCACTTCTTGCTTTTAGGTTTACTCGCGACAAGGGATCTAAATTGGTTCGTAAGATTACAAAAATTTTTACGAACAAATTTGATGGTCCATTTTATAGTTTGGACTTGTGTGCCTAGGGATAGGCAAGAAAGATACTTTGTCGAGTTTGCGGTACATTTATCATTCTCTTAACTTTTACATTATAGTATTCTCTTCTCTTATTGTTTATTTCTTTTCCTAACATCATAATATTCTCTCTGTTTTGTAGAAAACTCACACATGGGATCCCTTGATAACAGGGACAGTTCAACAACATTTCGAGAACGTTTGTCAACGCCGGATGAAAGACATGGTTTCCTCTGTGAGAAATTCTAGAGAGCGCCCCTACATGGATCGGCAAATCTCTGTCTGTGGAAGGAAATGACTCTCCATTGGGATACTGACGAAGCAAAAGAAAGAAGTCTCATTTATTCCAATGCTCGTATGTCTGATCGTGGTGGTCTTGGTCCTCACATCCATTTATCAGGACCGACCTCTTATCAACAAATCCAATATGGAATGGTTAGTAACTAAATTATATATGTTCTCTAAGTTGATGTGTAATAAGTGTTTCTTTTGTAACATTGCAGGAAGAGAAATTGGGAAGACCGGTGAGTATTGGTGAGGTCTTCATTAAGACACATACGAAGCCAGATGGTACCTTTGTCGATAAGAAGGCAGAGAAGATTGCTTCTGATTATGAGAAAAAGTTGGAACAGAGATTGTCTCACCTTAATGAAGAGAATTCGGTTATTTCAGACGGTGCTTCACGCCTTCGAGAGCTCACAGCGGATGAATATACAACCATCTTTCTCGAGGTAAAATAAAACATTTTTCATTTATAAACATTTTTCATTTATAAACTTTTTTCATAAACATTTATGAATACCTGAAAGTTGTTATTCCTTTTGTTTCTTGTTTTGTTGTTTATGTTCAAAGTCCACTCAAAAGGATTCACGAGGCAATATGTATGGACTTGGAAGCCTCAAGGAGAATATTGAGAATGTTTTCACATTCGGCAAAACACAAGGAGAGGCTCTTCATCCTTTGTGTCGGTGCAAAGAGCAACTGAAGGAAGCACAAAAAAAGATCGAAGAACAAGACGCAGCTAATAAGAAGCGTGAACAAGAGCATTCGCAAGCTTTAGCTGCACAAGAGAGCAAGCTCGCACACTTATCCTTGGTCGAAAAGTACCTACGCCAAACGGATCCTGCCTTTCTCGACTTTATGAAGACTGAATCAGCTAAAGACACCACCACACCTCTCTCAACTTCTCCTGCTACTTAGGTTACTTATCCCCTCTATCATGAACTAGTCACTTTTCTTTTTCAATGTTTAAGTTAACGTTTTGGTTATAACTTGATGTACTTGTATGCTTGTTAAGATAATTTCATGGATTGTGGTTTATATTCAATTGTGTGAGCTTTTTGTTTGTTACAACGGATCAAGAAGAAAGATTCTTCGTTTTATGAATACAAATAAATGGCAATAACAAATACCAAACGTATAATTTTCTATAAATAATGGTCACCACATAGTCGGGAAACGGTCGTTAGGTAGTCGGTAAGCGTCGTATAATGGTCACCACATAGTCGGGAAACGGTCGTTAGGTAGACGGTAAGCGGTCGTATAATAGTCGTAATATACAACGACTCGTTTACGACTACTCTACGACTCTCTTGGCATAGTCGTAATGTAGTCGTTAAATAGCGACTATATTTACGACTATACAATTTAGCGACTAAAGATTGACGACTACATGGCTTAATCATGTAGTAGTCGTAAATGATCTTTTACCGACTACAATGCGACTAACGTTGTAGTCGGAAAACCTCTGTTTTCTTGTAGTGCCTTATGATGATCTGTGACATTGAGAGAGTGGAGTACACTCTCCTTAAGTCTTCACGTGACTGTACGGACGGCGAGTGCTCCTCACTTGCCAACGGCTACTTCTCTTCATGGCTATCTTCTAGATCCTTCTCTGTGGTTTCTTTCTCCTCTATGTAACGGTAACAAGAGCGCTTGTGAAATTGACTTTGATCACACGCTAGGTCTTTGCCTTGATGAACAAGTATGTCCGGGCAAAGACTTGGTCTCTTTAACACTCATGTTGCATGAAACTTGGTTTAGAGTCCTAGAAACGCGTTGTTAGATGTTTCATAAGTTCGTCAAACTTGTACAAATCTCATTGAGACACTTATAACAACTCATGTTGCATGAAACTTGGTTTAGAGTCCTAGAAACGCGTTGTTAGATGTTTCAAAAGTTCTTCAAACTTGTACAAAACTAATTGAAACACTTGTAAGCACTCATGTTGCATATAACTTGGTTTCGAGTCCTAGAAACGCGTCGTTAGATGTTTCATAAGTTCGTCAAACTTGTACAAAGCTCATTGAGACACTTATAAGCACTCATGTTGCATGAAACTTAGTTTAGAGTCCTAGAAACACGTTGTTAGATGTTTCATAAGTTCGTCAAACTTGTACAAAGCTAATTGAGACACTTATAAGCACTCTTGTTGCATAAAATTTGGTTTCGAGTCCTAGAAACTCGTTGTTAGATGTTTCATAAGTTCGTAAAATTTGTACAAAGCTCATTGAGACACTGATAAGCACTCATGTTGCATAAAACTTGGTTTAGAGTCCTGGAAACGCGTTGTTAGATGTTTCATAATATCATAAAACTTGTACAAAGCTCATTGAGACACTTGTAAGCACACATGTTGCATGAAACTTGGTTTTGAGTCCTAGAAACGCGTTGTTAGATGTTTCATAAGTTCGTCAAACTTGTTCAAATCTCATTGAGACATATATAACAACTCATGTTGCATGAAAATTGGTTTAGAGTCCTAGAAGCGCATTGTTAGCTGTTTCATAAGTTCTTCAAACTTGTACAAAGCTCATTTAGACACTTATAACCACTCATGTTGCATGAAACTTGGTTTCGAGTCCTAGAAACGCGTTGTTAAATGTTTCATAAGTTCGTCAAACTTGTACAAAGCTCATTGAGACACTTATAACCACTAATGTTGCATGAAACTTGGTTTTGAGTCCTAGAAACGCGTTGTTAGATGTTTCATAAGTTCGTCAAACTTGTATAAAGCTGATCGAGACACTTATAACAACTCATGTTGCATCAAACTTGGTTTAGAGTCCTAGAAACAACGTTGTTAGATGTTTCATAAGTTCGTAAAACTAGTACAAAGCTCATTGAAACACTTATAACCACTCATGTTGCATGAAACTTGGTTTATAGTCCTAGAAACGCGTTGTTAGATGTTTCATATACTCGTCAAACTTGTACAAAGATAATTGAGACAATTGTAAGCACTCATGTTGCATGAAACTTCGTTTCGAGTCCTAGAAACTCGTTGTTAGATGTTTCATAAGTTCGTCAAACTTGTAAAAATCTCATTGAGACACTTATAACAACTCATGTTGCCTGAAACTTGGTTTAGAGTCCTAGAAACGGGTTGTTAGATGTTTCATAAGTTCTTCAAACTTGTACAAAGCTAATTGAAACACTTGTAAGTACTCATGTTGCATGAAACTTGGTTTCGAGTCCTAGAAATGCATTGTTAGATGTTTCATAAGTTCACCAAACTTGTACAAAGCTCATTGAGACACTTATAAGCACTCATGTAGCATGAAACTTAGTTTAGAGTCCTAGAAACGCGTTGTTAGATGTTCATAAGTTCGTCAAACTTGTACAAAGCTCATAGAGACACTTATAAGCACTCATGTTGCATGAAACTTGGTTTAGAGTCCTAGAAACGTGTTGTTAGATGTTTCATAAGTTTGTCAAACTTGTACAAAGCTCATTGAGACACTTATAAGCACTCATGTTGCATTAAACTTGGTTTATAGTCCTAGAAACGCATTGTTAGATGTTTCATATATTCGTCAAACTTGTAAAAAAGCTAATTGAGACACTTGTAAGCACTCATGTTGCATGAAACTTCGTTTCGAGTCCTAGAAACGCGTTGTTAGA
This sequence comes from Cochlearia excelsa, assembly GCA_963556525.1. Lineage (NCBI taxonomy): Eukaryota > Viridiplantae > Streptophyta > Magnoliopsida > Brassicales > Brassicaceae > Cochlearia > Cochlearia excelsa. Next base: position 25,710,883 of record OY748327.1, on the reverse strand, counting down.
TGTTTCATAAGTTCGTCAAACTTGTTCAAATCTCATTGAGACATATATAACAACTCATGTTGCATGAAACTTGGTTTAGAGTCCTAGAAATGCGTTGTTAGATGTTTCATAATTTTTTCAAACTTGTACAAAGCTAATTGAAACATTTGTAAGCACTCATGTTGCATGAAACTTGGTTTCGAGTCCTAGAAACGCATTGTTAGATGTTTCATAAGTTCGTCAAACTTGTACAAAGCTCATTGAGACACATATAAGCATTCATGTTGCATGAAACTTCATTTCGAGTCCTAGAAACGCGTTGTTAGATGTTTCATAAGTTCGTCAAACTTGTACAAATCTCATTGAGACACTTATCACAACTCATGTTGCATGAAACTTGGTTTAGAGTCCTGGAAACGCATTGTTAGATGTTTCAAAAGTTCTTCAAACTTGTACAAAGCTAATTGAGACACTTGTAAGCACTCATGTTGCATGAAACTTAGTTTAGAGTCCTAGAAACGCGTTGTTAGATGTTTCATAAGTTCGTCAAACTTGTACAAAGCTCATTGAGACACTTATAAGCACTCATGTTGGATAAAACTTTGTTTCGAGTCCAAGAAACTCGTTGTTAGATGTTTCATAAGTTCGTCAAACTTGTACAAAGCTCATTGAGACACTTATAAGCACTCATGTTGCATGAAACTTGGTTTAGAGTCCTAGAAACGCGTTGTTAGATGTTTCTTAAGTTCGTCAAACTTGTACAAAGCTCATTGAGACACTTATAAGCACTCATGTTATATGAAACTTGGTTTATAGTCCTAGAAACGAGTTGTTAGATGTATCATATATTCGTCAAACTTGTACAAAGCTAATTGAGACACTTATAAGCACTAATGTTGCATGAAACTTCGTTTCGAGTCCTAGAAACGCGTTGTTAGATGTTTCATAAGTTCGTCAAACTTGTTCAAATCTCATTGAGACACTTATAACAACTCATGTTGCATGAAACTTGGTTTAGAGTCCTAGAAACGCGTTGTTAGATGTTTCATAAGTTCTTCAAACTTGTACAAAGCTAATTGAAACACTTGTAAGCATTCATGTTGCATGAAACTTGGTTTCGAGTCCTAGAAACGCATTGTTAGATGTTTCATAAGTTCGTCAAACTTGTACAAAGCTCATTGAGACACTTATAAGCACTCATGTTGCATGAAACTTCGTTTAGAGTCCTAGAAACGCGTTGTTAGATGTTTCATAAGTTCGTCAAACTTGTACAAAGCTCATTGAGACACTTATAAGCACTCATGTTGCATAAAACTTGGTTTCGAGTCCTAAAAAAAACTCGTTGTTAGATGTTTCATAAGTTCGTCAAACTTGTACAAAGCTCATTGAGACACTTATAAGCAGTCATGTTGCATGAAACTTGGTTTAGAGTCCTAGAAACGCGTTGTTAGATGTTTCATAAGTTCGTCAAACTTGTACAAAGCTAATTGAGACACTTATAAGCACTCTTGTTGCATAAAACTTGGTTTCGAGTCCTAGAAACTCGTTGTTAGATGTTTCATAAGTTCGTAAAATTTGTACAAAGCTCATTGAGACACTGATAAGCACTCATGTTGCATAAAACTTGGTTTAGAGTCCTGGAAACGCGTTGTTAGATGTTTCATAATATCATAAAACTTGTACAAAGCTCATTGAGACACTTGTAAGCACACATGTTGCATGAAACTTGGTTTTGAGTCCTAGAAACGCGTTGTTAGATGTTTCATAAGTTCGTCAAACTTGTTCAAATCTCATTGAGACATATATAACAACTCATGTTGCATGAAAATTGGTTTAGAGTCCTAGAAGCGCATTGTTAGCTGTTTCATAAGTTCTTCAAACTTGTACAAAGCTCATTTAGACACTTATAACCACTCATGTTGCATGAAACTTGGTTTCGAGTCCTAGAAACGCGTTGTTAAATGTTTCATAAGTTCGTCAAACTTGTACAAAGCTCATTGAGACACTTATAACCACTAATGTTGCATGAAACTTGGTTTTGAGTCCTAGAAACGCGTTGTTAGATGTTTCATAAGTTCGTCAAACTTGTATAAAGCTGATCGAGACACTTATAACAACTCATGTTGCATCAAACTTGGTTTAGAGTCCTAGAAACCACGTTGTTAGATGTTTCATAAGTTCGTAAAACTAGTACAAAGCTCATTGAAACACTTATAACCACTCATGTTGCATGAAACTTGGTTTATAGTCCTAGAAACGCGTTGTTAGATGTTTCATATACTCGTCAAACTTGTACAAAGATAATTGAGACAATTGTAAGCACTCATGTTGCATGAAACTTCGTTTCGAGTCCTAGAAACTCGTTGTTAGATGTTTCATAAGTTCGTCAAACTTGTAAAAATGTCATTGAGACACTTATAACAACTCATGTTGCCTGAAACTTGGTTTAGAGTCCTAGAAACGGGTTGTTAGATGTTTCATAAGTTCTTCAAACTTGTACAAAGCTAATTGAAACACTTGTAAGTACTCATGTTGCATGAAACTTGGTTTCGAGTCCTAGAAATGCATTGTTAGATGTTTCATAAGTTCACCAAACTTGTACAAAGCTCATTGAGACACTTATAAGCACTCATGTAGCATGAAACTTAGTTTAGAGTCCTAGAAACGCGTTGTTAGATGTTCATAAGTTCGTCAAACTTGTACAAAGCTCATAGAGACACTTATAAGCACTCATGTTGCATGAAACTTGGTTTAGAGTCCTAGAAACGTGTTGTTAGATGTTTCATAAGTTTGTCAAACTTGTACAAAGCTCATTGAGACACTTATAAGCACTCATGTTGCATTAAACTTGGTTTATAGTCCTAGAAACGCATTGTTAGATGTTTCATATATTCGTCAAACTTGTAAAAAGCTAATTGAGACACTTGTAAGCACTCATGTTGCATGAAACTTCGTTTCGAGTCCTAGAAACGCGTTGTTAGATGTTTCATAAGTTCGTCAAACTTGTACAAAGCTCATTGAGACACTTATAAGCACTCATGTTGCATAAAACTTGGTTTCGAGTCCTAAAAAAAACTCGTTGTTAGATGTTTCATAAGTTCGTCAAACTTGTACAAAGCTCATTGAGACACTTATAAGCACTCATGTTGCATGAAACTTGGTTTAGAGTCCTAGAAACGCGTTGTTAGATGTTTCATAAGTTCGTCAAACTTGTACAAAGCTCGTTGAGACAATTGTTAGCACTCATGTTGCATGAAACTTCGTTTCGAGTCCTAGAAACGCGTTGTTAGATGTTTCATAAGTTTGTCAAACTTGTACAATGCTCATTGAGACCCTTCTAAGCACTCATGTTGCATGTAAATTGGTTTAGAGTCCTATAAACGCATTGTTCGATGTTTCGTAAGTTCGTCAAACTTGTACAAAGCTCATTGAGACACTTATAACCACTCATGTTGTATGAAACTTGGTTTCGAGTCCTAGAAACGCGTTGTTAGATGTTTCATAAGTTCGTCAAACTTGTACAAAGCTCATTGAGACACTTATAACCACTCATGTTGCATGAAACCTTGTTCAAAGTCCTAGAAACGCGTTGTTAGATGTTTGATAAGTTCGTCAAACTTGTACAAAGCTCATTGAGACACTTATAACCACTCATGTTGCATGAAACTTGGTTTAGAGTTCTAGCAACCACGTTTTTTGATGTTTCATATGTTCGTCAAACTTGTACAAAGATAATTGAGACACTTGTAAGCACTCATGTTGCATGATACCTTGTTTAGAGTCCTAGAAACGCGTTGTTAGATGTTTCATAAGTTTGTCAAAATTGTACACAGCTCATTGAGAGACTTATAAGCACTCATGTTGCATGAAACTTGGTTTAGAGTCCTAAAAACCACCTTGTTAGATGTTTCATAAGTACGTCAAACTTGTACAAAGCTTATTGAGACACTTATAAGCACTCATGTTCCATGAAACTTGGTTTAGAGTACTAGAAATGCGTTGTTAGATGTTTCATAAGTTCGTCAAACTTGTACAAAGGTCATTGAAACACTGATAAGCACTCATGTTGCATGAAACTTGGTTTAGGGTTCTAGCAACCACGTTTTTAGATGTTTCATAAGTTCGTAAAACTAGTACAAAGCTCATTGAGATACTTATAAGCGCTCATGTTGCATGAAACGTGGTTTAGAGTCCTAGAAACGCGTTGTTAGATGTTTCATATGTTCGTTAAAACTTGTATAAAGCTAATTGAGACACTTGTAAGCACTCATGTTGCATGAAATTTCGTTTCGAGTCCTAGAAACGCGTTGTTAGATGTTTGATAAGTTCGTCTAACTTGTACAAAGCTCATTTAGACACTTATAAGCACTCAATTTTCATGAAACTTGGTATAGAGTCCTAGAAACACGTTGTTAGATGCTTCATAAGTTCGTCAAACTTGTACAAAGCTCATTGAGACACTTATAACCATTATGTTGCATGAAATTTGGTTTAGAGTCCTAGAAACGCGTTGTTAGATGTTTCATAAGTTCCTCATATTTGTACAAAGCTAGTTGAAACACTTGTAAGCACTCATGTTGCATGAAACTGGTTTCGAGTCCTAGAAACGCATTGTTAGATGTTTCATAAGTTCGACAAACTTATACAAAGCTCATTGAGACACTTATAAGCACTCATGTTGCATGAAACTTAGTTTAGAGTCCTAGAAACGCGTTGTTAGATGTTTCATAAGTTCGACAAACTTGTACAAAGCTCACTGGGACACTTATAAGCACTCATGTTGGATAAAACTTGGTTTCGAGTCCAAGAAACTCGTTGTTAGATGTTTCATAAGTTCGTCAAACTTGTACAAAGCTCATTGAGACACTTATAAGCACTCATGTTGCATGAAACTTGGTTAGAGTCCTAGAAACGCGTTGTTAGATGTTTGTTAAGTTCGTCAAACTTGTACAAAGCTCATTGAGACACTTATAAGCACTCATGTTGCATGAAACTTGGTTTATAGTCCTAGAAACGAGTTGTTAGATGTTTCATATATTCGTCAAACTTGTACAAAGCTAATTGACACACTTATAAGCACTCATGTTGCATGAAACTTCGTTTCGAGTCCTAGAAACGCGTTGTTAGATGTTTCATAAGTTCGTCAAACTTGTTCAAATCTCATTGAGACACTTATAACAACTCATGTTGCATGAAACTTGGTTTAGAGTCCTAGAAACGTGTTGGTAGATGTTTCATAAGTTCTTCAAACTTGTACAAAGCTAATTGAAACACTTGTAAGCACTCATGTTGCATGAAACTTGGTTTCGAGTCCTAGAAACGCATTGTTAGATGTTTCATAAGTTCGTCAAACTTGTATAAAGCTCATTGAGACACTTATAAGCACTCATGTTGCATGAAACTTCGTTTAGAGTCCTAGAAACGCGTTGTTAGATGTTTCATAAATTCGTCAAACTTGTACAAAGCTCATTGAGACACTTATAAGCACTCATGTTGCATAAAACTTGGTTTCGAGTCCTAAAAACTCGTTGTTAGATGTTTCATAAGTTCGTCAAACTTGTACAAAGCTCATTGAGACACTTATAAGCACTCATGTTGCATGAAAATTGGTTTAGAGTCCTAGAAACGCGTTGTTAGATGTTTCATAAGTTCGTCAAACTTGTACAAAGCTCGTTGAGACACTTGTTAGCACTCATGTTGCATGAAACTTCGTTTCGAGTCCTAGAAACGCGTTGTTAGATGTTTCATAAGTTCGTCAAACTTGTACAATGCTCATTGAGACCCTTCTAAGCACTCATGTTGCATGTAAATTGGTTAAGAGTCCTAGAAACGCATTGTTCGATGTTTCGTAAGTTCGTCAAACTTGTTCAAGGCTCATTGAGACACTTATAACCACTCATGTTGCATGAAACTTTGTTTCGAGTCCTAGAAACGCGTTGTTAGATGTTTCATAAGTTCGTAAAACATGTACAAAGCTCATTGAGACACTTTTAACCACTCATCTTGCATGAAACCTTGTTTAAAGTCCTAGAAACGCGTTGTTAGATGTTTGATAAGTTCGTCAAACTTGTACAAATCTCATTGAGACACTTATAACCACTCATGTTGCATGAAACTTGGTTTAGAGTCCTAGCAACCACGTTGTTAGATGTTTCATATGTTCGTCAAACTTGTACAAAGATAATTGAGACACTTGTAAGCACTCATGTTGCATGATACCTTGTTTAGAGTCCTAGAAACGCGTTGTTAGATGTTTCATAAGTTCGTCAAAATTGTACACAACTCATTGAGACACTTATAAGCACTCAAGTTGCATGAAACTTGGTTTAGAGTCCTAAAAACCACCTTGTTAGATGTTTCATAAGTACGTCAAACTTGTACAAAGCTCATTGAGACACTTATAAGCACTCATGTTCCATGAAACTTGGTTTAGAGTACTAGAAATGCGTTGTTAGATGTTTCATAAGTTCGTCAAACTTGTACAAAGGTCATTGAAACACTGATAAGCACTCATGTTGCATGAAACTTGGTTTAGAGTCCTAGAAACGCGTTATTAGATGTTTCATAAGTTCGTCAAACTTGTACAAAGCTCGTTGAGACACTTGTTAGCACTCATGTTGCATGAAACTTCGTTTCGAGTCCTAGAAACGCGTTGTTAGATGTTTCATAAGTTTGTCAAACTCGTACAATGCTCATTGAGACCCTTCTAAGCACTCATGTTGCATGTAAATTGGTTTAGAGTCCTATAAACGCATTGTTCGATGTTTCGTAAGTTCGTCAAACTTGTACAAAGCTCATTGAGACACTTATAACCACTCATGTTGCATGAAACTTGGTTTCGAGTCCTAGAAACGCGTTGTTAGATGTTTCATAAGTTCGTAAAACATGTACAAAGCTCATTGAGACACTTTTAACCACTCATCTTGCATGAAACCTTGTTTAAAGTCCTAGAAACGCGTTGTTAGATGTTTGATAAGTTCGTCAAACTTGTACAAATCTCATTGAGACACTTATAACCACTCATGTTGCATGAAACTTGGTTTAGAGTCCTAGCAACCACGTTGTTAGATGTTTCATATGTTCGTCAAACTTGTACAAGATAATTGAGACACTTGTAAGCACTCATGTTGCATGATACCTTGTTTAGAGTCCTAGAAACGCGTTGTTAGATGTTTCATAAGTTCGTCAAAATTGTACACAACTCATTGAGACACTTATAAGCACTCAAGTTGCATGAAACTTGGTTTAGAGTCCTAAAAACCACCTTGTTAGATGTTTCATAAGTACGTCAAACTTGTACAAAGCTCATTGAGACACTTATAAGCACTCATGTTCCATGAAACTTGGTTTAGAGTACTAGAAATGCGTTGTTAGATGTTTCATAAGTTCGTCAAACTTGTACAATGGTCATTGAAACACTGATAAGCACTCATGTTGCATGAAACTTGGTTTAGAGTCCTAGAAACGCGTTGTTAGATGTTTCATAAGTTCGTCAAACTTGTACAAAGCTCGTTGAGACACTTGTTAGCACTCATGTTGCATGAAACTTCGTTTCGAGTCCTAGAAACGCGTTGTTAGATGTTTCATAAGTTTGTCAAACTTGTAAAATGCTCATTGAGACCCTTCTAAGCACTCATGTTGCATGTAAATTGGTTTAGAGTCCTATAAACGCATTGTTCGATGTTTCGTAAGTTCGTCAAACTTGTACAAAGCTCATTGAGACACTTATAACCACTCATGTTGCATGAAACTTGGTTTCGAGTCCTAGAAACGCGTTGTTAGATGTTTGATAAGTTCGTCAAACTTGTACAAAGCTCATTGAGACACTTATAACCACTCATGTTGCATGAAACTTGGTTTAGAGTTCTAGCAACCACGTTGTTTGATGTTTCATATGTTCGTCAAACTTATACAAAGATAATTGAGACACTTGTAAGCACTCATGTTGCATGATACCTTGTTTAGAGTCCTAGAAACGCGTTGTTAGATGTTTCATAAGTTCGTCCAAATTGTACACAGCTCATTGAGACACTTATAAGCACTCATGTTGCATGAAACTTGGTTTAGAGTCCTAAAAACCACCTTGTTAGATGTTTCATAAGTACGTCAAACTTGTACAAAGCTTATTGAGACACTTATAAGCACTCATGTTCCATGAAACTTGGTTTAGAGTACTAGAAATGCGTTGTTAGATGTTTCATAAGTTCCTCATATTTGTACAAAGCTAATTGAAACACTTGTAAGCACTCATGTTGCATGAAACTTGGTTTCGAGTCCTAGAAACGCATTGTTAGATGTTTCATAAGTTCGACAAACTTATACAAAGCTCATTGAGACACTTATAAGCACTCATGTTGCATGAAACTTGGTTTAGAGTCCTAGAAACGCGTTGTTAGATGTTTGTTAAGTTCGTCAAACTTGTACAAAGCTCATTGAGACACTTATAAGCACTCATGTTGCATGAAACTTGGTTTATAGTCCTAGAAACGAGTTGTTAGATGTTTCATATATTCGTCAAACTTGTACAAAGCTAATTGACACACTTATAAGCACTCATGTTGCATGAAACTTCGTTTCGAGTCCTAGAAACGCGTTGTTAGATGTTTCATAAGTTCTTCAAACTTGTACAAAGCTAATTGAAACACTTGTAAGTACTCATGTTGCATGAAACTTGGTTTCGAGTCCTAGAAATGCATTGTTAGATGTTTCATAAGTTCACCAAACTTGTACAAAGCTCATTGAGACACTTATAAGCACTCATGTAGCATGAAACTTAGTTTAGAGTCCTAGAAACGCGTTGTTAGATGTTCATAAGTTCGTCAAACTTGTACAAAGCTCATAGACACACTTATAAGCACTCATGTTGCATGAAACTTGGTTTAGAGTCCTAGAAACGTGTTGTTAGATGTTTCATAAGTTTGTCAAACTTGTACAAAGCTCATTGAGACACTTATAAGAACTCATGTTGCATTAAACTTGGTTTATAGTCCTAGAAACGCATTGTTAGATGTTTCATATATTCGTCAAACTTGTAAAAAGCTAATTGAGACACTTGTAAGCACTCATGTTGCATGAAACTTCGTTTCGAGTCCTAGAAACGCGTTGTTAGATGTTTCATAAGTTCGTCAAACTTATTCAAATCTCATTGAGACATATATAACAACTCATGTTGCATGAAACTTGGTTTAGAGTCCTAGAAATGCGTTGTTAGATGTTTCATAATTTTTTCAAACTTGTACAAAGCTAATTGAAACATTTGTAAGCACTCATGTTGCATGAAACTTGGTTTCGAGTCCTAGAAACGCATTGTTAGATGTTTCATAAGTTCGTCAAACTTGTACAAAGCTCATTGAGACACTTATCACAACTCATGTTGCATGAAACTTGGTTTAGAGTCCTGGAAACGCATTGTTAGATGTTTCAAAAGTTCTTCAAACTTGTACAAAGCTAATTGAGACACTTGTAAGCACTCATGTTGCATGAAACTTAGTTTAGAGTCCTAGAAACGCGTTGTTAGATGTTTCATAAGTTCGTCAAACTTGTACAAAGCTCATTGAGACACTTATAAGCACTCATGTTGGATAAAACTTTGTTTCGATTCCAAGAAACTCGTTGTTAGATGTTTCATAAGTTCGTCAAACTTGTACAAAGCTCATTGAGACACTTATAAGCACTCATGTTGCATGAAACTTGGTTTAGAGTCCTAGAAACGCGTTGTTAGATGTTTCTTAAGTTCGTCAAACTTGTACAAAGCTCATTGAGACACTTATAAGCACTCATGTTATATGAAACTTGGTTTATAGTCCTAGAAACGAGTTGTTAGATGTATCATATATTCGTCAAACTTGTACAAAGCTAATTGAGACACTTATAAGCACTAATGTTGCATGAAACTTCGTTTCGAGTCCTAGAAACGCGTTGTTAGATGTTTCATAAGTTCGTCAAACTTGTTCAAATCTCATTGAGACACTTATAACAACTCATGTTGCATGAAACTTGGTTTAGAGTCCTAGAAACGCGTTGTTAGATGTTTCATAAGTTCGTCAAACTTGTACAAAGCTCATTGAGACACTTATAAGCACTCATGTTGCATGAAACTTGGTTTAGAGTCCTAGAAACGCGTTGTTAGATGTTTCATAAGTTCGTCAAACTTGTACAAAGCTCGTTGAGACAATTGTTAGCACTCATGTTGCATGAAACTTCGTTTCGAGTCCTAGAAACGCGTTGTTAGATGTTTCATAAGTTTGTCAAACTTGTACAATGCTCATTGAGACCCTTCTAAGCACTCATGTTGCATGTAAATTGGTTTAGAGTTCTATAAACGCATTGTTCGATGTTTCGTAAGTTCGTCAAACTTGTACAAAGCTCATTGAGACACTTATAACCACTCATGTTGCATGAAACTTGGTTTCGAGTCCTAGAAACGCGTTGTTAGATGTTTCATAAGTTCGTCAAACTTGTACAAAGCTCATTGAGACACTTATAACCACTCATGTTGCATGAAACCTTGTTCAAAGTCCTAGAAACGCGTTGTTAGATGTTTGATAAGTTCGTCAAACTTGTTCAAATCTCATTGAGACACTTATAACAACTCATGTTGCATGAAACTTGGTTTAGAGTCCTAGAAACGTGTTGGTAGATGTTTCATAAGTTCTTCAAACTTGTACAAAGCTAATTGAAACACTTGTAAGCACTCATGTTGCATGAAACTTGGTTTCGAGTCCTAGAAACGCATTGTTAGATGTTTCATAAGTTCGTCAAACTTGTATAAAGCTCATTGAGACACTTATAAGCACTCATGTTGCATGAAACTTCGTTTAGAGTCCTAGAAACGCGTTGTTAGATGTTTCATAAATTCGTCAAACTTGTACAAAGCTCATTGAGACACTTATAAGCACTCATGTTGCATAAAACTTGGTTTCGAGTCCTAAAAACTCGTTGTTAGATGTTTCATAAGTTCGTCAAACTTGTACAAAGCTCATTGAGACACTTATAAGCACTCATGTTGCATGAAACTTGGTTTAGAGTCCTAGAAATGCATTGTTAGATGTTTCATAAGTTCGTCAAACTTGTACAATGCTCTATGAGACCCTTCTAAGCACTCATGTTGCATGTAAATTGGTTAAGAGTCCTAGAAACGCATTGTTCGATGTTTCGTAAGTTCGTCAAACTTGTACAAAGCTCATTGAGACACTTATAACCACTCATGTTGCATGAAACTTGGTTTCGAGTCCTAGAAACGCGTTGTTAGATGTTTCATAAGTTCGTCAAACATGTACAAAGCTCATTGAGACACTTTTAACCACTCATGTTGCATGAAACCTTGTTTAAAGTCCTAGAAACGCGTTGTTAGATGTTTGATAAGTTCGTCAAACTTGTACAAATCTGATTGAGACACTTATAACCACTCATGTTGCATGAAACTTGGTTTAGAGTCCTAGCAACCACGTTGTTAGATGTTTCATATGTTCGTCAAACTTGTACAAAGATAATTGAGACACTTGTAAGCACTCATGTTGCATGATACCTTGTTTAGAGTCCTAGAAACGCGTTGTTAGATGTTTCATAAGTTCGTCAAAATTGTACACAACTCATTGAGACACTTATAAGCACTCAAGTTGCATGAAACTTGGTTTAGAGTCCTAAAAACCACCTTGTTAGATGTTTCATAAGTACGTCAAACTTGTACAAAGCTCATTGAGACACTTATAAGCACTCATGTTCCATGAAACTTGGTTTAGAGTACTATAAATGCGTTGTTAGATGTTTCATAAGTTCGTCAAACTTGTACAAAGGTCATTGAAACACTGATAAGCACTCATGTTGCATGAAACTTGGTTTAGGGTTCTAGCAACCACGTTTTTAGATGTTTCATAAGTTCGTAAAACTAGTACAAAGCTCATTGAGATACTTATAAGCGCTCATGTTGCATGAAACGTGGTTTAGAGTCCTAGAAATGCATTGTTAGATGTTTCATATGTTCGTTAAAACTTGTATAAAGCTAATTGAGACACTTGTAAGCACTCATGTTGCATGAAACTTCGTTTCGAGTCCTAGAAACGCGTTGTTAGATGTTTCATAAGTTCGTCTAACTTGTACAAAGCTCATTTAGACAGTTATAAGCACTCATGTTTCATGAAACTTGGTTTAGAGTCCTAGAAACATGTTGTTAGATGTTTCATAAGTTCGTCAAACTTGTACAAAGCTCATTGAGACACTTATAACCATTATGTTGCATGAAATTTGGTTTAGAGTCCTAGAAACGCGTTGTTAGATGTTTCATAAGTTCCTCATATTTGTACAAAGCTAATTGAAACACTTGTAAGGACTCATGTTGTATGAAACTTGGTTTCGAGTCCTAGAAACGCATTGTTAGATGTTTCATAAGTTCGACAAACTTATACAAAGCTCATTGAGACACTTATAAGCACTCATGTTGCATGAAACTTAGTGTAGAGTCCTAGAAACGCGTTGTTAGATGTTTCATAAGTTCGTCAAACTTGTACAAAGCTCATTGAGACACTTATAAGAACTCATGTTGGATAAAATTTGGTTTCGAGTCCAAGAAACTCGTTGTTAGATGTTTCATAAGTTCGTCAAACTTGTACAAAGCTCATTGAGAAACTTATAAGCACTCATGTTGCATGAAACTTGGTTTAGAGTCCTAGAAACGCGTTGTTAGATGTTTCTTAAGTTCGTCAAACTGGTACAAAGCTCATTGAGACACTTATAAGCACTCATGTTGCATGAAACTTGGTTTATAGTCCTAGAAACGAGTTGTTAGTTGTTTCATATATTCGTCAAACTTGTACAAAGCTAATTGAGACACTTATAAGCACTCATGTGGCATGAAACTTCGTTTCGAGTCCTAGAAACGCGTTGTTAGATGTTTCATAAGTTCGTCAAACTTGTTCAAATCTCATTGAGACACTTATAACAACTCATGTTGCATGAAACTTGGTTTAGAGTCCTAGAAACGCGTTGTTAGATGTTTCATAAGTTCTTCAAACTTGTACAAAGCTAATTGAAACACTTGTAATCACTCATGTTGCATGAAACTTGGTTTCGAGTCCTAGAAACGCATTGTTAGATGTTTCATAAGTTCGTCAAACTTGTACAAAGCTCATTGAGACACTTATAAGCACTCATGTTGCATGAAACTTCGTTGAGAGTCCTAGAAACGCGTTGTTAGATGTTTCATAAGTTCGTCAAACTTGTACAAAGCTCATTGAGACACTAATAAGCACTCATGTTGCATAAAACTTGGTTTTGAGTCCTAAAAACTCGTTCTTAGATGTTTCATAAGCTCGTCAAACTTGTACAAAGCTCATTGAGACACTTATAAGCACTCATGTTGCATGAAACTTGGTTTAGAGTCCTAGAAACGCGTTGTTAGATGTTTCATAAGTTCGTCAAACTTGTACAAAGCTCGTTGAGACACTTGTTAGCACTCATGTTGCATGAAACTTCGTTTCGAGTCCTAGAAACACGTTGTTAGATGTTTCATAAGTTCGTCAAACTTGTACAATGCTCATTGAGACCCTTCTAAGCACTCATGTTGCATGTAAATTGGTTTAGAGTCCTAGAAACGCATTGTTCGATGTTTCGTAAGTTCGTCAAACTTGTACAAAGCTCATTGAGACACTTATAACCACTCATGTTGCATGAAACTTGGTTTCGAGTCCTAGAAACGCGTTGTTAGATGTTTCATAAGTTCGTCAAACATGTACAAAGCTCATTGAGACATTTATAACCACTCATGTTGCATGAAACCTTGTTTAAAGTCCTAGAAACGCGTTGTTAGATGTTTGATAAGTTCGTCAAACTTGTACAAATCTCATTGAGACACTTATAACCACTCATGTTGCATGCAACTTGGTTTAGAGTCCTAGCAACCACGTTGTTAGATGTTTCATATGTTCGTCAAACTTGTACAAAGATAATTGAGACACTTGTAAGCACTCATGTTGCATGATACCTTGTTTAGAGTCCTAGAAACGCGTTGTTAGATGTTTCATAAGTTCGTCAAAATTGTACACAATTCATTGAGACACTTATAAGCACTCATGTTGCATGAAACTTGGTTTAGAGTCCTAAAAACCACCTTGTTAGATGTTTCATAAGTACGTCAAACTTGTACAAAGCTCATTGAGACACTTATAAGCACTCATGTTCCATGAAACTTGGTTTAGAGTACTAGAAATGCGTTGTTAGATGTTTCATAAGTTCGTCAAACTTGTACAAACGTCATTGAAACACTGATAAGCACTCATGTTGCATGAAACTTGGTTTAGGGTTCTAGCAACCACGTTTTTAGATGTTTCATAAGTTCGTAAAACTAGTACAAAGCTCATTGAGATACTTATAAGCGCTCATGTTGCATGAAACGTGGTTTAGAGTCCTAGAAACGCGTTGTTAGATGTTTCATATGTTCGTTAAAACTTGTATAAATCTAATTGAGACACTTGTAAGCACTCATGTTGCATGAAACTTCGTTTCGAGTCCTAGAAACGCGTTGTTAGATGTTTCATAAGTTCGTCTAACTTGTACAAAACTCATTTAGACACTTATAAGCACTCATGTTTCATGAAACTTGGTTTAGAGTCCTAGAAACACGTTGTTAGATGTTTCATAAGTTCGTCAAACTTGTACAAAGCTCATTGAGACACTTATAACCATTATGTTGCATGAAATTTGGTTTAGAGTCCTAGAAACGCGTTGTTAGATGTTTCATAAGTTCCTCATATTTGTACAAAGCTCATTTAGACACTTATAATAAGCACTCATGTAGCATGAAACATGGTTTAGAGTCCTAGAAACCGCGTTGTTAGATGTTTCATAAGTTCGTAAAACTAGTACAAAGCTCATTGAGACACATATAAGCACTCATGTTGCATGAAACTTGGTTTAGAGTCCTAGAAACGCGTTGTTAGATGTTTCATATGTTCGTCAAACTTGTACAAAGCTAATTGAGACACTTGTAAGCACTCATGTTTCATGAAACTTCGTTTCGAGTCCTAGAAACGCGTTGTTAGATGTTTCATAAGTTCGTCAAACTTGTACAATGCTCATTGAGACACTTATAAACACTCATGTTGCATGAAAATTGGTTTAGAGTCCTAGTAACGCGTTGTTAGATGTTTCATAAGTTCGTCAAACTTGTACAAAGCTCATTGAGACACTTATAACCACTCATGTTGCATTAAACTTGGTTTAGAGTCCTAGAAACGCGTTGTTAGATGTTTCAGAAGTTCGTCAAACTTGTACAAAGCTCATTGAGACACTTATAACCACTCATGTTGCATGAAACTTGGTTTAGATTCCTAGAAACGCGTTGTTAGATGTTTCATATGTTCGTCAAAACTTGTATAAAGCTAATTGAGACACTCGTAAGCACTCATGTTGCATGAAACTTCGTTTCGAGTCCTAGAAACGCGTTGTTAGATGTTTCATAAGTTCGTCTAACTTGTACAAAGCTCATTGAGACAATTATAACAACTCATGTTGCATGAAACATGGTTTAGAGTCCTAGAAACGCGTTGTTAGATGTTTCATAAGTTCGTGAAACTTGTACAAACCTCATTGAGACACTTATAACCACTCATGTTGCATGAAATTTGGTTTAGAGTCCTAGAAACGCGTTGTTAGATGTTTCATAACATCGTCAAACTTGTACAAAGCTCATTTAGACACTTATAAGCACTCATGTTGCATGAAACTTAGTTTAGAGTCCTAGCAACGCGTTGTTAGATGTTTCATAAGTTCGTCAAACTTGTACAAAGCTCATTGAGACACTTATAACCACTCATGTTGCATGAAACTTGGTTTCGAGTCGTAGAAACACATTGTTAGATGTTTCATAAGTTCGTCAAACTTTTACAAAGCTCATTGAGAAACTTATAAGCACTCATGTTGCATGAAACTTGGTTTAGAGTCCTAGAAACGCGTTGTTAGATGTTTCATAAGTTCGTTAAACTTGTACAAAGCTCATTGAGAAACTTATAAGCACTCATGTTGCATGAAACTTGGATTAGAGTCCTAGCAACCACGTTGTTAGATGTTTCATAAGTTCGTCAAACTAGTACAAAGCTCACTGAGACACTTATAAGTACTCATGTTGCATGAAGTTTCTTTAGAATCCTAGAAACGCATTGTTAGATGTTTCATAAGTTCGTGAAACATGTACCAAGCTTATTAAGACACTTATAAGCACTTATGTTGCATGTACCTTGGTTTACAGTCCTAGAAAAGCGTTGTTAAATGTTTCACAAGTTCCTCAAACTTGTACAAAGATCATTGAGACACTTATAACCACTCATGTTGCATGAAACTTGGTTTATAGTCCTAGAAACGCGTTGTTAGATGTTTCATAAGTTCGTCAAACTTGTACATGGCTCATTGAGACACTTATAACCACTCATGTTGCATGAAACTTGGTTTCGAGTCCTAGTAACGCGTTGTTAGATGTTCAATAAGTTCGTGAAACTTGTACAAAGCTCATTGAGACACTTATAAGCACTCATGTTGCATGAAACTTAGTTTAGAGTTCTAGAAACGCGTTTTAGATGTTTCATTGAGTTTGTTAGATGTTTCATAAGACACTTGTAAGCAAACTTGTACATGAAACTGCTCAGTCCTTGCGTTGTTAGATGTTTCATAAGTTCGTCAAACTTGTACAAAGCTCATTGAGACACTTATAACCACTAATGTTGCATGAAACTTGGTTTAGAGTCCTAGAAATGCGTTGTTATATGTTTCATAAGTTCGTCAAATTTGTACAAAGCTCATTGAGAAATTTATAACCACTCATGTTGCATGAAACTTGGTTTAGAGTCCTATAAACGCGTTGTTAGATGTTTCATAAGTTCGTCAAACTTGTACAAAGCTCATTGAGACACTTATAACCACTTATGTTGCATGAAACTTTGTTTAGAGTCCTAGAAACGCGTTGTTAGATGTTTCATAAGTTCGTCAAACTTGTACAAAGCTCATTGAGACACTTATAACCACTCATGTTGCATGAAACTTGGTTTAGAGTCCTAGAAACGCGTTGTTAGATGTTACATAAGTTCGTCAAACTTGTACAAAGCTCATTGAGACACTTTTAACAACTCATGTTGCATGAAACTTGGTTTAGAGTCCTAGAAACGCATTGTTAGATGTTTCCTAAGTTTGTCAAACCTGTACAAAGCTCATTGAGACACTTATAACCACTAATGTTGCATGAAACTTGGTTTAGAGTCCTAGAAATGCATTGTTAGATGTTTCATAAGTTCGTCAAATTTGTACAAAGCTCATTGAGAAATTTATAACCACTCATGTTGCATGAAACTTGGTTTAGAGTCCTAGAAACGCGTTGTTAGATGTTTCATAAGTTCGTCAAACTTGTACAAAGCTCATTGAGACACTTATAACCACTCATGTTGCATGAAAGTTGGTTTAGAGTCATAGAAACGCGTTGTTAGATGTTTCATAAGTTCGTCAAACTTGTACAAAGCTCATTGAGACACTTATAACGACTTATGTTGTATGAAACTTTGTTTAGAGTCCTAGAAACGCGTTGTTAGATGTTTCATAAGTTCGTCAAACTTGTACAAAGCTCATTGAGACACTTATAACCACTCATGTTGCATAAAACTTGGTTTAGAGTTCTAGAAACGCGTTGTTAGATGTTTCATAAGTTCGTAAAACTTGTACAAAGCTCATTGAGACACTTATAACCACTCATGTTGCATTAAACTTTGTTTAGAGTCCTAGAAACGCGTTGTTAAATGTTTCATAAGTTCATCAAACTTGTACAAAGCTTATTGAGACACTTATAAACACTCATGTTGAATGAAACTTGGTTTAGAGGCCTAGAAACGCGTTGTTAGACGTTTCATAAGTTCGTCAAACTTGTACAAATCTCATTGAGACACTTATAACAACTCGTGTTGCATGAAACTTGGTTTAGAGTCCTAGAAACACGTTGTTAGATGTTTCATAAGTTCTTCAAACTTGTACAAAGCTAATTGAAACACTTGTAAGAACTCATGTTGCATGAAACTTGGTTTCGAGTCCTATAAACGCATTGTTAGATGTGTCATAAGTTCGTCAAACTTGTACAAAGCTCATTGAGACACTTAATTATAAGCACTCATGTTGCATGAAACTTGGTTTAGAGTCCTAGAAACGCGTTTTTAGATGTTTCATAAGTTCGTCAAACTTGTATAAAGCTCATTGAGACACTTATAAGCACTCATGTTGCAGAAAACTTGGTTTAGAGTCCTAGAAACGCGTTGTTAAATGTTTCATAAGTTCGTCAAACTTGTACAAAGCTCATTGAGACACTTATAACCACTCATGTTGCATGAAACTTTGTTTAAAGTCCTAGAAACGCGTTGTTAGATGTTTCATAAGTTCGTCAAACTTGTACAAAGCTCATTGAGACACTTATAACCACTCATGTTGCATGAAACGTTGTTTAGAGTCCTACAAACGCGTTGTAAGATGTTTCATAAGTTCGTCAAACTTGTACAAAGCTCATTGAGACACTTATAACCACTCATGTTGAATGAAACTTGGTTTAGAGTCCCAGGAACGCGTTGTTAGATGTTTCATAAGTTCGTCAAACTTGTACAAAGCTCATTGAGACACTTATAACTACTCATGTTGCATGAAACCTAATTTAGAGTCCTAGAAACGCGTTGTTAGATGTTTCATAAGTTCGTCAAACTTGTACAAATCTCATTGAGACACTTATAACAACTCATCTTGCATGAAACTTGGTTTAGAGTCCTAGAAACGCGTTGTTGGATTTTTCATAAGTTCTTCAAATTTGTACAAAGCTCATTGAGACACTTATAACCACTCATGTTGCATGAAACTCGGTTTGGAGTCCTAGGAACGCGTTGTTAGATGTTTCATAAGTTCGTAAAACTTGTACAAAGCTCATTGAGACACTTATAAGCACTCATGTTGCATGAAACCTAGTTTAGAATCATAAAAACGCGTTGTTAGATGTTTCATAAGTTCTTCAAACTTGTACAAAGCTAATTGAAAATTTTGTAAGCACTCATGTTGCATGAAACTTGGTTTCGAGTCCTAGAAACGAGTTGTTAGATGTTTCATAAGTTCGTCAAAATTGTACAAAGCTCATTGAGACACTTATAAGCACTCATGTTGCATGAAACTTAGTTTAGAGTTCTAGAAACGCGTTGTTACATGTTTCATAAGTTGGTCAAACTTGTACAAAGCTCATTGAGACACTTATAAGCACTCATGTTGCATGAAACTTCTTTTCGAGTCCTAGAAACACGTTGTTAGATGTTTCATAAGTTCGTCAAACTTGTACAATGCTCATTGAGACACTTATAAGCATTCATGTTGCATGAAACTTGGTTTGGAGTCCTAGAAACGCGTTGTTAGATGTTTCATAAGTTCGTCAAACTTGTACAAAGATCATTGAGACACTTATAACCACTAATGTTGCATGAAACCTTGTTTAGAGTCCTAGAAACGCGTTGTTAGATGCTTCATAAGTTCGTCAAACTTGTACAAAGCTCATTGACACACTTATAACCACTCATGTTGAATGAAACTTGGTTTAGAATCCCAGGAACGTGTTGTTAGATGTTTCATAAGTTCGTCAAACTTGTACAAAGCTCATTGAGACAATTATAACCACTCATGTTGCATGAAACCTAGTTTAGATTCCTAGAAACTCGTTGTTAGATGTTTCATAAGTTCGTCAAACTTGGACAAAGCTCATTGAGACACTTATAACCACTCATGTTGCATGAAACTTGGTTTAGAGTCCTAGAAACGCGTTGTTAGATTTTTCATAAGTTCGTCAAACTTGTACAAAGCTCATTGAGACACTTATAAGGACTCATGTTGCTGGAAACTTGTTTTCGAGTCCTAGAAACGCGTTGTTAGATATTTCATAAGTTCGTCAAACTTGTATAAAGCTCATTGAGACACTTATAAGCACTCACGTTGCATGAAACTTGGTTTAGGGTCCTAGAAACGCGTTGATAGATGTTTTATAAGTTCGTGAAACTTGTACAAAGCTTATTGAGACACTTATAAGAACTTATGTTGCATGAAAATTGGTTTAGAGTCCTAGAAACGCGTTGTTAGATGTTTCATAAGTTCATCAAACTTGTACAAATCTCACTGAGACACTTATAAGCAGTCATGTTGCATGAAAATTGGTTTAGAGTCCTAGCAACGCGTTGTTAGATATTTCATAAGTTCGTGAAACTTGTACAAAGCTCATTGAGACACTCATAAGCACTCGTGTTGCATGAAACTTGGTTTAGAGTCCTAGAAACCATGTTGTTAGATGTTTCATAAGTTCATAAAACTTGTACAAAGCTCATTGAGACACTTATAAGCACTCATGTTGCATGAAACTTGGCTAAGAGTACTAGAAACACATTGTTAGACGTTTCATAAGTTCGTCAAACTTGTACAAAGCTCATTGAGACACTTATAAGCACTCATGTTGCATGAAACTTGGTTTAGAGTCCTAGAAACGCGTTGTTAGATGTTTCATAAGTTCGTCAAACTTGTACAAAGCTCATTGAGACACTTATAACCACTCATGTTGCATTAAACCTTGTTTAGAGCCCTAGAAACGCGTTGTTAGACGTATCATAAGTTGTCAAACTTGTACAAAGCTCTTTGAGACACTTATAAGCACTCATGTTGCATAAAATATTGTTTAGAGTCCTAGAAACGCGTTGTTAGATGTTTCATAAGTTCGTCAAACTTGTACAAAGTTCATTGAGACACTTATAACCACTCATGTTGCATGAAACTTGGTTTAGAGTCCTAGAAACGCGTTGTTAGATGTTTCATAAGTTCGTCAAACTTGTACAAAGCTTATTGAGACACTTATAAACACTCATGTTGCATGAAACTTGGTTTATAGTCCTAGAAACGCGTTGTTAGATGTTTTATAAGTTCGTCAAACTTGTAAAAATCTCATTAAGACACTTATAACAACTCTTGTTGCATGAAACTTGGTTTAGAGTCCTAGAAACGCGTTGTTAGATGTTTCCTAAGTTCTTCAAACTTGTTCAAAGCTAATTGAAACACTTGTAAGCACTCATGTTGCCTGAAACTTGGTTTCGAGTCCTAGAAACGCGTTGTTAGATGTTTCATAAGTTCGTTAAAATTGTACAAAGCTCATTGAGACACTTATAAGCACTCATGTTGCATGAAACTTGGTTTAGAGTCCTAGAAACGCGTTGTTAGATGTTTCATAAGTTCGTCAAAATTGTACAAAGCTCATGGAGACACTTATAAGCACTCATGTTGCAGAAAACTTAGTTTAGAGTCCTAGAAACGCGTTGTTAGATGTTTCATAATTCGTCAAACTTGTACAAAGCTCACTGGGACACTTATAACCACTCATGTTGCATGAAACTTGGTTTAGAGTCCTAGAAACGCGTTGTTAGATGATTCATAAGTTCGTCAAACTTGTACAAAGCTCATTGAGACACATATAACCACTCATGTTGCATGAAACCTTGTTTAGAGTCCTAGAAACGTTTTGGTAGATGTTTCATAAGTTAGTCAAACTTGTACAAAGCTCATTGAGACACTTATAACCACTCATGTTGAATGAAACTTGGTTTAGAGTCCCAGGAACGCGTTGTTAGATGTTTCATAGCTTCGTCAAACTTGTACAAAGCTCATTGAGACACTTATAGCCACTCATGTTGCATGAAACCTAATTTAGAGTCCTAGAAACGCGTTGTTAGATGTTTCATAAGTTCGTAAAACTTGTACAAATCTCATTGAGACACTTATAACAACTCATGATGCATGAAACTTGGTTTAGAGTCCTAGAAACGCGTTGTTAGATGTTTCATAAGTTCTTCAAATATGTACAAAGCTCATTGAGACACTTATAACCACTCATGTTGCATGAAAACTAATTTAGAGTCTTAGAAACGCGTTGTTAGATGTTTCATAAGTTCGTCAAACTTGTACAAAGCTCATTGAGACACTTATAAGCACTCATGTTGCATGAAACCTAGTTTGGAGTCCTAGAAACGCGTTGTTAGATGTTTCATAAGTTCTTCAAACTTGTACAAAGCTAATTGAAAAACTTGTATGCACTCATGTTGCATGAAACTTGGTTTCGAGTCCTAGAAACGCGTTGTTAGATGTTTCATAAGTTCGTCAAACTTGTACAAAGATCATTGAGACACTTATAAGCACTCATGTTGCATGAAACTTAGTTTAGAGTTCTAGAAACGAGTTGTTAGATGTTTCATAAGTTTGTCAAACTTGTACAAAGCTCATTGAGACACTTATAAGCATTCATGTTGCATTAAACTTCTTTTCGAGTCCTAGAAACGCGTTGTTAGATGTTTCATAAGTTCGTCAAACTTGTACAATGCTCATTGAGACACTTATAAGCACTCATGTTGTATGAAAATTGGTCTGGAGTCCTAGAAACGTGTTGTTAGATGTTTCATAAGTTCGTCAAACTTGTACAAAGATCATTGAGACACTTATAACCACTAATGTTGCATGAAACCTTGTTTAGAGTCCTAGAAACGCGTTGTTAGATGCTTCATAAGTTCGTCAAACTTGTACAAAGCTCATTGAGATACTTATAACCACTCATGTTGTATGAAACTTGGTTTAGAGTCCCAGGAACGCGTTGTTAGATGTTCCATAAGTTCGTCAAACTTGTACAAAGCTCATTGAGACACTTATAACCACTCATGTTGCATGAAACCTAGTTTAGAGTCCTAGAAACGCGTTGTTAGATGTTTCATAAGTTCGTCAAACTTGTACAAATCTCATTGAGACACTTATAACAACTCATGTTGCATGAAACTTGGTTTAGAGTCCTAGAAACGCATTGTTGGATGTTTCATAAGTTCTTCAAACTTGTACAAAGCTCATTGAGACACTTATAGCCACTCATGTTGCATGAAACTCGGTTTCGAGTCCTAGGAACGCGTTGTTAGATGTTTCATAAGTTCGTCAAACTTGTACAAAGCTCATTGATACACTTATAAGCACTCATGTTGCCATGAAACTTGGTTTAGAGTCCTAGAAACGCGTTGTTAGATGTTTCTTAAGTTTTTCAAACTTTAACAAATCTCATTAAGGAACTTATAAGCACTCATGTTGCATGCAATTTGGTTTAAAGTCTTAGAAACGCGTTGTTAGATATTGGATAAGTTCGTCAAACATGTACAAAGCTCATTGAGACACTTATAACCACTCATGTTGCATGAAACTTGGTTTAGAGTCCTAGAAACGCGTTGTTAGATGTTTCATAAGTTCGTCAAACTTGTACAAAGCTCATTGAGAAACTTATAAAGACTCATGTTGCATGAAACTTGGTTTCGAGTCCTAGAAACGCGTTGGTAGATGTTTCATAAGTTCGTCAAACATGTATAAAGCTCATTGAGACACTTATAAGCACTTACGTTGCATGAAACTTGGTTTAGGGTCCTAGAAACGCGTTGATAGATGTTTCATAAGTTCGTCAAACTTGTACAAAGCTTATTGAGACACTTATAAGAACTTATGTTGCATGAAACTTGGTTTAGAGTCATAGAAACGCGTTG
Source organism: Cochlearia excelsa (assembly GCA_963556525.1). NCBI lineage: Eukaryota > Viridiplantae > Streptophyta > Magnoliopsida > Brassicales > Brassicaceae > Cochlearia > Cochlearia excelsa. Next base: position 25,687,319 of record OY748327.1, on the reverse strand, counting down.
TTAGATGTTTCATAAGTTCATCAAACTTGTACAAATCTCACTGAGACACTTATAAGCAGTCATGTTGCATGAAAATTGGTTTAGAGTCCTAGAAACGCGTTGTAAGATATTTCATAAGTTTTTCAAACTTGTACAAAGCTCATTGAGACACTCATAAGCACTCATGTTGCATGAAACTTGGTTTAGAGTCCTCGAAACCACGTTGTTAGATGTTTCATAAGTTCATCAAACTTGTACAAAGCTCATTGAGACACTTATAAGCACTCATGTTGCATGAAACTTGGTTAAGAGTACTAGAAAAACATTGTTAGATGTTTCATAAGTTCGTCAAACTTGTACAAAGGTCATTGAGACACTTATAAGCACTCATGTTGCATGAAACTTGGTTTAGAGTCCTAGAAACGCGTTGTTAGATGTTTCATAAGTTCGTAAAACTTGTACAAAGCTCATTGAGACACTTATAACCACTCATGTTGCATGAAACCTTGTTTAGAGCCCTAGAAACGCGTTGTAAGATGTATCATAAGTATTCAAACTTGTACAAAGCACTTTGAGACACTTATAAGCACTCATGTTGCCAAAAACTTTGTTTAGAGTCCTAGAAACGCGTTGTTAGATGTTTCATAAGTTCGTCAAACTTGTACAAATCTCACTGAGACACTTATAAGCAGTCATGTTGCATGAAAATTTTTTTAGAGTCCTAGAAACGCGTTGTTAAATAATTCATAAGTTCGTCAAACTTGTACAAAGCTCATTGAGACACTTATAACAACTCTTGTTGCATGAAACTTGGTTTAGAGTCCTAGAAACCACGTTGTTAGATGTTTCATAAGTTCGTCAAACTTGTACAAAACTCATTGAGACACTTATAAGAACTCATGTTGCATGAAACTTGGTTAAGAGTACTAGAAACACATTGTTAGATGTTTCATAAGTTCGTCAAACTTGTACAAAGGTCATTGAGACACTTATAAGTACTCATGTTGCATGAAACTTGGTTTATATTCCTAGAAACGCGTTGTTAGATGTTTCATAAGTTCGTCAAAATTGTACAAAGCTCATTGAGACACTTATATAGGGAAATACAAGAGGAAACTAGGTTAATGTAGCCAATTTGGATAAGGACTACATGCTTTGGTCAAGGAAGCATGTGGAGTCAAGTCTCCATGCGTGTGGAGTCAAAGGGGCGTCCTCCCATGGTCCGTACAGTGTGATCTGGCGCGGCCTTTGCCTTATCCACAAGATAGCCGCTGCTCCTTATCACTATTGGTTTATCTCCTTATCTAGCTTCTTATCACTTTATCTCCTCTACATTCTCCTTCCTTATCATTGTTGCCTTATCATATTCTTGGGCGCTTATTTAACTTATCTTGTTTTGTAATACAAGTAAATATGTTTTGACCTAATGTCTTTCAAAGGTTACCATTAGTCTCAACACTCCCCCTCAAGCTTAGCATAATGAAATGGATAAACTTGGACAAACACTCAACAACCCTCATTAAAACCCTTAATGGGAAAACCACTTGGGATAAAGGCTCATTAAGGGAAAAAGAGTGTAAGTTGATGTGATTAGGGCTCTTCTATGGTGAGCTTCAAGTTCCTCTATGACTTATCTTGAAAGACTTTTCATTTGAACTCTTTTGCTCGCCGAAACTCCCCCATAAGTACATAATGGTTGAAGCTTTTCGCCTTTGACCTTTTTCATAAGGGTTCTTCATACTTCTCAATGTTTGATATACTCTTCATATTATCATAGATTGGTGTAGACTGTTGAGATTTGGGTGAGTATAGAGCTTAATAGGCTCGGAGATTAGAGAGAATGGAAGAGTTTGAAAGATTAAGAGAGAATAGATGAGTTTGAGAGATTAGGGAGAATCGGATGAGATTTAGGGAGAGAGATTAGTATGGTGAAGAAAGAGCCTTAGCTCCCTTAACCTTTATTAATGGCGACCTACAACATATATATATTCAAGGAGATTACAATCTAGCCGTTGAGAGAGAGAGAGAGAGAAAGGAGAAGATAAGGTTTTCTTTGACTTTGGACCATATTTGGTAGTGTGCCGCGTGTGTGACCGGACCGAGATAGTGACGGGTCATGTGCGCATTGGTACATGGACTGGCGCGTGGGCAGGCCGAGAGTGAGCTCAAGCGGCCGTACGGTTTGATGCCAAATTGATTCCCTTTTAGATCCAAGATACCTTCTTTGATTCTCCCTTTAGCACCAAGATGATATTTGGCGCTTCCTTCTCCTCCTTGATCTCTTATCACAAGACTTCTTTAGTTGTTGACTTCTTTGGATATTTGCATAAGTGCCCAAGCCTCTTAGTATTTCGACCTAATGCCCTTTCGGGTTAACCATTAGTCTCAATACTCCCCCTCAAGCTTAGCCAAATGAAATGGCTAAGATTGGACATTGCTAAACAAACCCTCATTAAAAACCTTAAACGGGAAAACCACTTGGGATAAAACCGCGTTTAAGGAAAAAGAGTGTAAGTCTCGCAATTAGGGGTCTTCATTGTGAGCTCTTTGAGTTCACCTTTAGCTTGCCTTTCAAGGCTTCTCTTTTGAACTCATACTTGCCGAGACTCCCCCCTCAAGTAGATATTGGTCAAGTCTTTTGCCTTTGTCGTACCTCCAATGGGGTCTTTCTCATACTACACCACCTTGTTGTGCTCTTTACACTTCCATAGTTGTGTTGAATGTATGGCTTCTTCTTGTTTCTCATTCACGGCTTTGATTCTTCAAAAGCTTAGGTGTGAATGGTTTTCTTGTCCGAACACATAGGCTCCTTTACTCCTTCTCCCCTTTCTTCGTAGTGGCTCTCTTCTTATCATCCAAGTAACTTAGAATGAACACTTCACTTCCGTTTCCTTTGATCCTTTAAAAGTTTCAAAGAGATACAAGGAGTTAGTGAAAGGTTATCTTGATATGAGTAGATAGAAATGCTCACAAGAATCTTAAGTCTATATGCCAATCAATGAATATAATGAGTAATTTTGTCATTTTAAACCTAAGTCCTTTAGCAAATTGCAATTGATTCATTCTAGGCATTGGACAAACAAGAACTAAGCAAGTTTATGGTGCGGCTCTAGTTCTTTTAGACGTGTTAAGCATAAGAGAGAAAGTGTTTAGGGACAGCCTTTTGTTCGTAGTGGATTGATTGATTGATGATCCCTTGTAGAAGATGCACTTGGATTAAGCTCTTTGATCTTCATGAGGTCTTACGGCTTTGTCCTTCGTGCAATTGGTACAAGGTTTGTTGATTTTGGCTCTTGCTCTAGGTAGATGCATTGCCATAAGAATATTGGACTCGGCATGGTTCCTTGATGGATACATGACCGATACTTTGTTGGTTTGGACTTGTTCCTTTGGAGAGGTCTTGACCAAATGAGATAGAATGGTTCGGCTTTGTTCTTTGCCATGAACTTGGCCGAATGGTTGGATGATGATGGAGGTAAGGCTTCTTTCATAGAGCTTCCCTTTAGATGTTGGACCGGCTTCCTCTTGTAGATACTTCACCGGTTTGATTTGTGGAATTGATTCGGTCTTGCTTCTTGATGAGGCTTTGACCGTTGATGATGATAGAATGACTTCCTTTCTTCAAGGTCATCATGAGTTTGATCCTCTTTCTTCAAGAGTTTCTTCTTTTGGTGGTAAGATGGATTGGTCTTGCTTCTTTTATAAAGGCTTGACCGAGACTTGATGATGATAAAATGGATCGGCCTTGTTGAGGTTGGCCGAGAGTGAGATGTTTTAACCGAAGAATTGGTGACCTTGTCTTTTGATGTGATCATAGAGCCGAAGCCGGGAACGGACATCGGCATCGACCACGACGGCTTCGACATCGGCATCGATCGCGTCGACACCGAACACAACGGCATCGACCACATCGACATCGGCATCGACCACATCGACATCGGCATCGACCACATCGACATCGGCATCGACCACCTCGACATCGACCATACCGGCGCCCGACCATCGCGGACCGAGGAATCAAAAGGAGCAATTACGCGATCCAAAGCTAGGGAGTTAGCCAAAAACATTCAAACCACGATGATGGAGGAGGATGAAGCAGCCAAGAGCTACTTCAACGTTTTCAAAGCACGACAATCCGATCAAGACCAAGCTATGAAAGCTAAGCGGACTAGGTGTCTCGCTTGGCACTCTTTTTCCCACCGGGTTTTAACGAGGCCAAGAAGAACACCACGTCGTCCCTTAGTGATCATAGTTTGAAGAGCGTAAGAGACGAGGCGCTTAACACTACTCGTCGTTTTATCCGTTTGCAATTTCCTTTTTATCTTTGTACGCGATTTCCTTTTTGCGGATTTCCTTTTTGCAATTTCCTTTTTGTCTTTGCGCAACCCTAACGAGGAGAAGCAACTTGTGTTTTCCCCTATAAAAGGGGTTGCGCCGCACAATGTGTTAGGCGGTCAAAACTTTTACAAAAACCTTCTTTGTTGCGACTCCTCCTTGCTCGGCGAACGGGCACGAATCTCTTCCAAGCTTCACGCTTACAAGAGCTTCTTCTATCCATCAAGCGAGATATCATCCCTTGCTTGAGTCGTTCATACTCCATCCTCACGTTCCTCCCCACCCATCCGCCGCTCCGTTTTTGACTCGTAATCCGCATCCACCTCCACCCACACTACTCATCCCCCGTCGTTCTTGCTTAGCCTTATCCGGAGGAGAGATCCGCCTGGGTGGGATCGTATCATCCGGTATCGTAGCCGCCTCGTACCAAAAGGCTGAGTCGTTCTTTCCTTTTTGTCTTTTCAAAGTATCACAATCTCGAACCTGTTTGTTTGAACCCGTCGTTGTTTGGCATAGGATTGTTGCTAGTATAAACAAGTTATGTGTTGATCTTTGTGTTCTTGATGTTTGTCAACTTGCGGCGGTAGTAATAGGTTTAGATCTTTGAAAACCTAATCGCATCTTTCAAAACGTGTTATTGCGATTTCCTTTTTGCTAAAACGCTCGTTTTACTTAAAACATAACGATTTCCTTTTTTTTTTCAAGCCGTGTCCTTGTTTTCCTTTCTTGTTTATCACGCGTGTATCCTTGTGTGTGTGCGGCGTAGAGTTCTATTTGTTGGCTATTTTGTGAACTACTTACGCTAGTTACTTGTCCGTGTAACAGGTACCATGGCCCTATCACCGGAGGCGCTCGATGACCTCAAGAAACTTATAGCGGCCCAAGTAACCGAGGCCATGACCCAACTACTTCCCCAACAAATTTCTCAACAGCTCACCTTGGAACGTGAGAAACAAGCTAGGGAGGCCATCGGGGCAACCTCGGATTCGAGGGTGGGTCAACGCCAACTCCCTCCGATGCCATGCGGATTTGCAAAGGCAAAGGCGTTGCCGGTACATCTAGACTCCGTGCAATCCGCAACCTCCGTCCAACCAACGCAGCCAAAGAGCGAGGGTACCACGGCAACGGGAACACGCCGAGCCGAGCGAACCAGAGGACGAGCTCCCGTGCATAGGACACACACCGCCTCACGCCGACCTACCCAAACCATAGCCGGGCAACGCGTCTACATCGGCTCTAGCGATGAGTATTATGGCGTCAACGTCTCGGACCGTAGTAGGCGAAGCCGGAGGCGTGAGAGACGAGACAAAGACGACCCAAGAGACTCGGAGAACCAACAACTGAAGCATATCAAGGCCAAGTTCCCCGCCTTCCTCGGCAAGAATGACCCGGAGGCCTACCTTGATCGGGAACGGAAGATGGAGTCCAGCTTCTTGTGCCACGATACCTACGCCTCCAACAAGGTAAAGATAGCGGTCTCCGAATTCGGTGAGTATGCACTCCGTGGTGGGATCAGCTCGCACTACCCGGAACCGCCATAATGAGCTACCCATCACCACATGGCACCAACTTACTACCCACATGAGAAAAAGGTTTGTGCCGAGTCATTACCACAGGGAAGTACTAAACAAGCCGAGAAAACTCACCCAAGGGTCCACCACAGTCCGAGACTACTTTCAAGAGATGGAAACTCTCCTTATCCGAGCCGGTCTAGAGGAAGATGAGGAAGTGACCATGGCACGGTTCATCGGTGGACTCGCCCGAGACATTCGGGACAAAGTGGAGCTCCAGACCTATGTTGACCTTGAGGAACTTGTGCACAAGGCCGAACTAGTGGAGACCCAGAACAAGAGAAGATACGCTAAACCTAGCTTCCCCTCCACGCCAAGCAAACCCAAGGACTTTACACCTTCTCGGCCACCTTTCTCTAAGGACATCAAGCCTACCACCACGGTTAAGGAAGAGGTCAAGTATGATCCTAAGAGCAGAAGCAACGCCTCCTCCAGCAACGTTAGGTGTTTTAGGTGCCAAGGTATGGGCCACTACTCAAGGGATTGTCCCAATAAGAAGGTATTCATGATTCTAGACAATGGAGAAGTAGTGCCCCAAGAGTCCGATTCTGACCCTGAAGAAGAGGAAGAGGAAGTAGCTGCCATTGGGGAGATGCTGGTTGCACGGAGAACCTTGAGCGTACAGAACCAACCGGAGGAACTAGTACAAAGAGACCACCTATTTCACACCCGGTGCATTGTGAAGGGCAAGGTGTGTAGTCTCATCATAGACGGTGGAAGTTGTACTAATGCAGCTAGCGAAACCATGGTTCGAGAAATTGAGCATAGAAACCTTGTCCCATCCGCGCCCATACAAGCTGCAATGGTTGAATGAAAGTGGTGCCTTAACGGTAACTCGCCAAGTCCGATTATCCTTTTCCATTGGCAAGTATGAGGATGAGGTTCTTTGCGATGTGATACCCATGTGCTCCAGCCACATACTTGTTGGGTAGACCGTGGCAATCCGACCGTAGAGTATTCCATGACGGTTACACCAACAAGCACTCCTTTGAGTTCAAGGGCCGGAAAATCATCCTTGCTCCCCTCACGCCAAGTGAAGTGTATCAAGATCAGCTCTATCTCAAGCTCAAGGAGGAGAAAGAGCATGCACCCACGCCAACCGCCAACCTTTACATCAACCAAAGAGAAGTTTCTCGGATCCTCACTTTAAATACGTCTATCTTGTTGTTTATATATATGGAGAGCCTTGTTAGCACTAACCCTCCACAGGATCTTCCTAGTGATTTTGCCCAGCTGTTGCAGGACTATAGTGACGTTTTTCCTCAGAGATACCACCTGGCTTGCCACCGATCCGAGGCATTGAGCACCAAATTGACCTAGTCCCCGGCTCGGCGCTTCCAAACCGACCCGCCTATAGGACTAATCCGGTGGAGACCAAGGAACTACAGAAACAAGTTGAGGAACTAATGAGCAAAGGCCATATCCGAGAGAGCATGAGTCCGTGTGCGGTGCCCGTGCTGCTTGTGCCCAAGAAGGACGGATCATGGCGCATGTGTGTTGACCGCCGAGCCATCAACAACATCACGGTGAAGTATCGCCACCCTATTCCTAGATTAGATGATATGTTAGACGAATTGTGTGGTTCTAACGTGTTCTCTAAGATTGATCTTAAGAGTGGTTACCATCAGATTAGGATGAAGGAGGGTGACGAGTGGAAAACGGCATTCAAAACCAAACAAGGACTATATGAGTGGCTTGTTATGCCCTTCGGCCTTACTAATGCGCCTAGCACTTTTATGAGGCTAATGAACCATGTTTTGAGGTCTTTTATAGGTGTCTTCGTGGTGGTGTATTTCGATGATATCTTAATCTTCAGCCGGAGCCTAGACGAGCACATTGCCCACGTCCGAGCCGTACTTGACGTCCTAAGGAAGGAGAACCTTTTGCTAACATTGATAAGTGTACTTTTTGCACTAAAGAAATTGTTTTCCTAGGTTTTGTTGTGAGTACGAAGGAGTTAGGGTCGATGAAGGGAAGGTCAAGGCAATCAAAGAATGGCCCACACCTACCACCGTAGGAGAAGTCCGGAGCTTCCATGGACTAGCCGGCTTCTATAGGCGCTTCGTCAAAGACTTTAGTACCATTGCGGCCCCTTTAACCGAAGTCATCAAGAAGGACGTTGGCTTCAAGTGGGGAGAAGCACAAGACCAGGCCTTTCAGTGCCTCAAAGAGAAGCTTATCAACTCTCCCTTACTTATGCTTCCTAACTTTTTAAAAACTTTTGAGATTGAGTGCGACGCTTCTGGTGTAGGCATCGGTGCGGTTCTTATGCAGGATAACAAGCCCATTGCTTACTTTAGCGAGAAGTTAGGAGGAGCCACATTGAACTACCCCACCTATGATAAAGAGTTGTATGCGTTGGTGAGGGCTTTACAGACGTGGCAACATTACCTATGGCCCAAGGAGTTCGTTATCCACACGGACCATGAGTCTCTCAAACACTTAAAGGGACAACAAAAGTTGAACAAGAGGCATGGCCGCTGGATAGAATTCATTGAGACATTTCCCTACGTCATCAAGTACAAGAAAGGTAAGGACAATGTCGTTGCCGACGCATTGTCCCGAGGTATTCTATAATAGCCGAATTAAGATCCAAACTCATAGGTTTTGAATTGCTCAAAGATTTATATGGTTCGATGCTGATTTTGGAACATATTACTTGAGATGTGCTAAATTTGCCTTTGAGAGTTATTATAGACGGGACGGCTACTTGTTTTTCCACCATCGGTTGTGCATACCCAGCGGATCGGTGAGAGAGGCTGCTTGTCCGAGAAGCTCACGGAGGAGGATCGGCCGGACACTTCGGCGTTATGAAAACACTTGCCAGCCTCCAAGCCTATTTCTATTGGCCGAACATGAAGAAAGATGTAGAGAAAGTATGTTCGAGATGTGCGACATGTAAGCATGCCAAGAGTAAGGTGCAACCTCACGGTTTGTACACTCCCTTACCCATTCCCTCTCACCCTTGGACAGATATTTCGATGGATTTTGTTGTCGGCTTACCTCGAACCAGGAATGGTAGAGATTCTATCTTCGTAGTGGTTGACAGTTTAGCAAGATGGCACACTTCATAGCTTGTCACAAGACCGATGATGCCGTCAAGGTAGCCAATCTATTCTTCGGAGAAGTGGTGAGACTACATGGGATGCCTAGCGTTATTGTTTCGGATCGGGACACCAAGTTTTTAAGCCATTTTTGGCGAACCTTGTGGGCAAAGCTAGGGACCAAGTTGTCCTTCTCCACCACCTGCCACCCTCAAACCGATGGGCAAACCGAAGTGGTGAACCGTTCGTTATCAACGTTACTTAGAACCTTGGTGAAAAGCAACATCAAGTCTTGGGAGGAATGTCTACCCCACGTAGAGTTCGCTTATAACCACGCTAAGCATTCTACTACTTCCTTTTCTCCTTTTGAATTAGTTTACGGATTCAATCCGATGTCTCCTTTAGATTTAATTGCATTACCTTTGAGTGAGGTATCCAGCCTAGATGGCAAGAGGAAAGCCGAGCAGGTTAAGAAGCTACACGAGAAGGCTAGAGAGAACATAGAGAAGAAGACAAAGCAAGACGTCGAGCAAGCCAACAAGGGCCGAAGAAAGGTGGTTTTTGAAGAAGGCGATCTCGTTTGGGTACACTCGAGGAAGGAGCGGTTCCCAGCCGAGAGGAAGTCTAAGCTCATGCCAAGGATAGACGGTCCATTCCAAGTCGCTAAACGAATCAACGACAATGCCTATAAAATTGATCTCCGAGGTAAGTATTCCATTTCGGACTCGTTTAATGTTTCTGATTTGTCTCCGTATGTTGCGATTCGGATTTGAGGACAAATCCTTTTCAAGAGGGAGGGGATGATGTGATCATAAAGCCGAAGCCGGGAACGGACATCGGCATCGACCACGACGGCTTCGACATCGGCATCGATCGCGTCGACACCGAACACAACGGCATCGACCACATCGACATCGGCATCGACCACATCGACATCGGCATCGACCACATCGACATCGGCATCGACCACCTCGACATCGACCATACCGGCGCCCGACCATCGCGGACCGAGGAATCAAAAGGAGCAATTACGCGATCCAAAGCTAGGAGTTAGCCAAAAACATTCAAACCACGATGATGGAGGAGGATGAAGCGCCCAAGAGCTACTTCAACGTTTTCAAGACGACAATCCGATCAAGACCAAGCTATGAAAGCTAAGCGGACTAGGTGTCTCGCTTGGCACTCTTTTTCCCACCGGGTTTTAACGAGGCCAAGAAGAACACCACGTCGTCCCTTAGTGATCATAGTTTGAAGAGCGTAAGAGACGAGGCGCTTAACACTACTCGTCGTTTTATCCGTTTGCAATTTCCTTTTTATCTTTGTACGCGATTTCCTTTTTGCGGATTTCCTTTTTGCAATTTCCTTTTTGTCTTTGCGCAACCCTAACGAGGAGAAGCAACTTGTGTTTTCCCTATAAAAGGGGTTGCGCCGCACAATGTGTTAGGCAGTCAAAACTTTTACAAAAACCTTCTTTGTTGCGACTCCTCCTTGCTCGGCGAACGGGCACGAATCTCTTCCAAGCTTCACGCTTACAAGAGCTTCTTCTATCCATCAAGCGAGATATCATCCCTTGCTTGAGTCGTTCATACTCCATCCTCACGTTCCTCCCCACCCATCCGCTGCTCCGTTTTTGACTCGTAATCCGCATCCACCTCCACCCACACTACTCATCCCCCGTCGTTCTTGCTTAGCCTTATCCGGAGGAGAGATCCGCCTGGTGGGATCGTATCATCTTTGCTAGGGACTTTGGTCGAGTGATGAAGGTCTTGTCTTGCCAAGGACTTGACCGATTGATGATGGCCTTTGTCTTTGCTAGAGACTTGACCGAGTGATGTTGAGATTGACTTTGCCCCTCTTCATGACGAAGCTTTAGCCGGATGTGAGCTCCATTTTGATTATGAATAGATGTGTGAGATGTGTGATTTACCACTTTCTTTCCCCCCTCATGATCAAGATGGAGTATGTTCATGATCTTGACCTTTCCCGGCTTTGTTCTTCACAAGCTTTAGTGAGAAAGGTTTCTCCTCTTTCTTTTGGATACTTGGCCGTTTCTTCCTTCCCTTTACTTCTCTTTCTTTTCACTCCTTCTAGTCTACTACCAATGCTTAAGGTTCCTCATTGAGGATCTCTTCTTGTCTTTAGACATAGTGATCCTACACCATTACAAAGACAAGTTTGATTTAAGTACAATGGGAACGGCAAGGTGTTGACAACAATTTTAGTTACAAACCATTTAACTATTAACAACAATCACACGAAAGGATACAAAGGAGAGCTTATGCCTTAGTTTGATTAGAATCCCTAAGACAATTAACTAAGCCCGAGTATAGAGATGCATCACAACACAAGTTTAATTTTTAGATTAAGACAATGGTTTGCAAATTTTATATCCATTAAGCCATCAAGGCAAATAATTCAATGAAGCACTAATGATTACTTAAGCAAGTATCTAAAAATACAATTATAGAGAGTAAAGAGTTTAGAATTGGCCCTTTTCCGGTTTGGTTCCTTGAGTTGATGGTCATGTGGGATCATCATTCTACTCATAGAGCGCCCATTAAGGCTAGTCTATGTTGAGTTTGTGACTTTCCCTCATGAATTGCTCTTACATGTTTATCCATTTGTTAGTACCTACACATGTTTTTAACAAAAGGTTAACAATAAGAGTCTTTCAAGTTATGGCACCGTGCCATAAAGACTTTTAAAGAGGATCATGGTCTTAAGTGCATAGAGCGGACCATGATCTTTGAAAAACACAAACCAAGTTTCATTGTAACTTTTAATGCTTTCATAGCGAGTTACTCAACTTAAATCATAGACTTATATGCCAATCGGCGGTCCATGATACCAAACAATAGATCATCATTACACTAGTATCCTATTTAGATAGTAAGTTTATGACTCATTTCCCCATATGTCTAAATTGGATCCACAATGACTATTTTAGATAATCATGGATCTCTATTTTAGACTTATGTTAGCCGAGGGTTATTGGATTCAACAAGATCATGAGTGCTTAAGCATCAAATGATTCTTGGTTCTCTATCCTCTAAGAACAAAAGAGTTTTAGATTCAACAAGATCTTAAGGGCTTATTCACAAGCGGATCTTGGTTCACTACTCCATGTTTACAAAACCGAGACCTTATAGATAAACCAAGGACTTATGAAAGTCTTGTATCTATGATCCCTTTGAAAAACACTAAGTATCTAATCACTTAGACCCATTAAGAGCCAATGATTAGTACTTTTGTATATAAATGTGGATTCATTAACAATGTCTCTGAAACTACCATTCCAAAAGAATATAGTAAGACCTTTGTTAGGATGAATTCAAGGAGGACTCAGATTTGACAATGGGATGTAAGAGAGATAACGAATATAGAGTATTAGCCGAATCCATATTGATCTAAAGATCTTTGGACTCGATGTCTCTAAAGAGATCATTCATTAGTTAGCTAATGAGGCTACTACTAACAACTTTATCTCTCTCTTTGTGAATCACAAACCACCATTATCTTATCTTTCATTGTCCAAAAGAGTTTTTGAAATTCGGCCAAGAGCATGTATTGACTTGGAGATTATAATCTCTTCATTGTCAAAGCTTTTAAACATGAAAAACAACAAATACATGCTCATATATGTAAATAAAAGAAGATAATCGGATTCAACAAGTCAATCAAGCTTATGAACGCTAGTTTGAACAAGGTTCACTCTCTTTTAGGCTTCTAAGCAACAAGCTTTGAAAACTTTGTTCATTCACTGTCTTGTTGTCTTGATCATAGCCGAATGTAAAGAAAGAGTCTTTGGATTCATCAAGTTGTTTTGCCTCATAAGAGCGACAACAAGGTTCACTTACCCTTTTAGCTCTCAAGATTCAAGCTTTTAGTTTTGAGATCTTGGTCCTTGCCTAAATAACAACCTAGAGTTTCGGATTTAACATACCTTAGTTCTCATAAGAGATAATAGACATGGTTCCTTACTCTTTTAACTCTCAAGTTCCAAGCTTTATGCTTTTGGAAACTTGGTCATTGTTTAAGCCTAAGTTTAATGACCTTTTGGATTCCTTAAGGTTCTTTTTGAACCCACAAGAGTAAGGAATCCATAGATTTCTATCATAAACCTTCGGCTATCCATAGATTTGGGATTTGGATTCAACAAGTTCCCTTTATCTCATAAGAGTAAAAAGAACTTGGTTCTCTTCCTTGAGATAACTCGGTTTCAACAAAGATCTTAAGTGCTTTCCTTTAAGCGGATCTTGTATAACTGATTATCTTTGAGGATCTATGGATCTAAACTAAAGGAGACTCGGATTCATCATGCTATAAGTACTCATGAGAGTATCATAGACATGGTTCCCTTCTCCTAAGAAGCCGATTTGGATGCAACAAGATTCATAGTCAAATGACTCCTCTTGGTTCCCTTTTCTTAATCGGCCTTCTTCAACTAAAATAAAGTATAGATCTTGAGAATAAAGAGAGATTCATCATGTTCATCATACTCAAAAGAGATGTCTTTGAACAATGGTTCTCATCTTTTGCAAGATTCATCGCCTAAGGCTTGTCTTGTTTCTCAAGATCTATGAAGAACTATGCTAAGCGGAAATAAGAACAAGAGCTTCATGCTCTGATACCATGTTGAGATTTGGGTGAGTATAGAGCTTAATAGGCTCGGAGATTAGAGAGAATGGAAGAGTTTGAAAGATTAAGAGAGAATAGATGAGTTTGAGAGATTAGGGAGAATCGGATGAGATTTAGGGAGAGAGATTAGTATGGTGAAGAAAGAGCCTTAGCTCCCTTAACCTTTATTAATGGCGACCTACAACATATATATATTCAAGGAGATTACAATCTAGCCGTTGAGAGAGAGAGAGAGAGAAAGGAGAAGATAAGGTTTTCTTTGACTTTGGACCATATTTGGTAGTGTGCCGCGTGTGTGACCGGACCGAGATAGTGACGGGTCATGTGCGCATTGGTACATGGACTGGCGCGTGGGCAGGCCGAGAGTGAGCTCAAGCGGCCGTACGGTTTGATGCCAAATTGATTCCCTTTTAGATCCAAGATACCTTCTTGATTCTCCTTTAGCACCAAGATGATATTTGGCGCTTCCTTCTCCTCCTTGATCTCTTATCACAAGACTTCTTTAGTTGTTGACTTCTTTGGATATTTGCATAAGTGCCCAAGCCTCTTAGTATTTCGACCTAATGCCCTTTCGGGTTAACCATTAGTCTCAATATAGACTTGGTTCTTTGATCCCTATTCACGGCTTTGTTCTTCACAAGCTTGAGTGTGAAGGGATTTGTCCAACGACTCCTTTACTCTTTCTCTTCTTCATTGCTTCTTGGTGGCATTCTTCTTTCTATCCAAGTAACCGAGAATGCTCACTTCACCTCCGTTTCCTTTGGACCGTCAAGAGATTCAAGAAGTACAAAGAGTTTAGTTAATGGTTAACTTGATATAACTAGATAGAGATGCTCACAAAATTTTCTTAAGTCTATAAACCATCAATGAACTAATGAGTAATTTTGCCATATTTAAATCTAAGTTCTTTTAGCAAATTTCAAGAGATTCAATTAGGCTATATAGACAATCAAGAACTAAGCAAGATTATGGTGCGGCTCTAGTTCTTATTGCATGTTTATTTTAAATGAAGAGTTTTAGAGTTTAGGGACAACCTTTAGTTCTTAGTGGTTTTTGGTTCTCTTATAGTTGCACTTTGATAGATCATTTTGCTTCTTCAAGAAGCCTTATTGTCTTTCTTCTTTGTGCAATTGGAACAAGGATAGACTTTGGTTTGGCTTTTCCCTTGGTAGATGCACAAGCCGAATAGCAAGATTAGGCCTTTGCACTTGAGAGTTGCTTTGGCCGAGAGTGAGTAGAGCCGATTTGGTCATATTGATTGGTCGGTCTCGTTCTAGAACATGGATGGCTCAGCTTTGTCTTTGCTAGGTACTTGGTCGAGCCTAGTGTTGATCGAAGATTTGTTGTGTGACCGATGCCCCCGCGCAAGTATCCGAGTGCCGATGTCTGAGCGCCTATGTCGAGCATCCGAGCGCCGGGTACTAGCGCCGATGTCGCCTATGTCCGAGCGCCGTTTTGATGAATTGGCTCGGCATTGTTCTAACTAGGCCAAGTGATGGTCTCGATCATGGAAGATGCTTTAACCGAGTTGATGGATTGGTAGAATGATGGCTTTTGTCGAATGGTAGACTCTCCACTTTGATCATGGAGTTATGTCACTTTTCTTCTCCCCTCATGATTAAGGCGGAGTAGTCTTAGACTTGTTTCCCCTTTCTCCGCTTTGTTCTTTACAAACTTGAATGAGAAGAGGTTCTCATCTCTCTTTGGACACCTTTTTGTGACCTCTTTCATACACTTCTTTACTCCTCTTCTCTTTAACTCTTCTTAGTCACCTCTTCATGCTTAGGGGTTTCTCATTGATCATCATTTTTGGTCTTTTATTGATGGTGATCCTACATCTTCATAAAGAAAAATTTTTATTTAAATATAATGATAACCGGCATGTAATTAGCAACATATTTACAAATTACTTAACAGGAATAACAAGAACAAGGAAGAATGCAAATGAGGGTTTAAGACTTAGTTCAATATATTCCCTAAGATATTTAGCTAAACCCGAGTATAGAATGCATTTTATCACAAGTCAAGTTCTAGTTTTCATAATTTGAAAATTCTATATCCATTCTTAGCTAAGTGATGAAGCATTAACAATCACTTAAGCAAATATCTAACTATATATAAGTAAGAGAGTAAAGAGTTTTAGAAATAGCCCTCTAATTTTCCTTGAGTTGATGGTCATGTGGGAAAGTTATTTACTCATAGAGCACCTTCTCATGGTTAGTCTATATTGAGCTTATAACTTTCCTCATGAAAGTGTTCTTTGTTGCTTATCCATTGATTAGTACCTACAAGAGTTTATCAAGGTTTAACAATAAGAGTCTTTCTATGGCGCCTTACCATAGTGACTTTAAGAGAGAGTCATGGTCCTTAAAGCTTAAAACTAGACCATGAATCTTAACAAAACCGAGGATCATTGTGACTTTTGAATGCTTGTATAGCAAGTCACTTCTCTCGGATCATTGACTTAAGTGCACAATTGCGGTCAATGATCTTAACAATAGATCATCATGTCAAACTTATCCTATTTGGATTTACAAGAGTTATGATCATGAATCATTTCCCCATATCATACAAGATATGTTAGTCGATGTTTAATGGATTCAACAAGATCATGAGTGCTTTTCAAACACCCAATGGTTATTGTTTCACTACCCTCTAAGAGAGTTTTGGATTCCATAAGATCTTAGGTGCTTAATCTTAAGCGGGTCTATGGTTCCTTACCCTTTGATTAAAACGGCGATCTTTTGGATTAACCAAGGTCTTAAGTGCATATAGTCTTAAAGACATAGTGAATCAAACCACTTCACCAAACAAGGACTAGTGATTTGATTTTAGACATATAGACTTATGCGGACCTTGTATCCTAGATCTTACCAATACACAAACAACTTAACCATTTAAGGATTAGTGATTTGGTCTTTAACAAGAATCAAGACTTGGATGTTATAGTGGGGTATGAAGAGGATAAAGAGTATAGAGTTTAACCGATTTCTTAATTATCTTTAAAGGTCTTTCGGACTCAAGGTAACTACTAATCCCTTTATCTCCTCCTTGTGTTTCCACTTACACAACCACCACTTAACCATCTTCATTGTCTTTAGAAATTTAAAATTCAAACAAGTGCATGTATTGACTTAGAGATTATAAAGATTGAAGCTTTAAGATGAAAGATTAAATCTTTCCCTTATAAAGACAATTAGTCTTACTTCAACAAATCTCTTCATTGTCAAAACTTTTAAAGATGAAAACCGACTAGTACATGCTCATAAACTTAAATAATGCAAAGATATTTGGATTCAACAAGTCAATTAAGCACATAATACTTATTGAACAAGGATCACTCTCTTTTAGCTCTCAAGTACCAAGATTTTAACTTGATAATTTGGTCCTTGCCTAAAGGAGGTTTTGGATTCAACACTAGGTTATACTCTTCATGAGTCAACACAAGTGGTTCACTAACCTTTAAACTCTCAAGCTTCAAGTTTTGTTCTTGAATGCTTGGTCATTGTTTTATGCCAAGGTTTAATAGATCTCGGATTCATCAAGGTTCCTTGATTTTACATGTAGCTAGATCTATTGAAAGATCAAATCTTTCCATGAACCGGTCTTTGATAAGTGTGTTCTATAAAGAGGGTTTGGATTCAACGAGTTCTCTTTATCTCATAAGAGCATAAGAAGCACGGTTCTCTACCTTTGATCTTTTTATGGAAAGAAAGCATAGAGTTTTGGATTCAACATGTTTTGTTCTCACAAGAGACAATCAACATGGTTCTCTTACTCTTTTAGCTTGCAAGTTCCAAACTTTGATGGTTTGGAGACTTGTTCATAGCCTAAATGCCTATGCTAAGTGATTATTAGATTCATCAAGGTTCCTTAAACTCCTATGAGCAAGGAATCTATGGTTCTTAATCACTAGCTTTTGGCCTAATTAAGATCTTGTAAGAACAACACAAGCAAACTCGGATTTGCCATGTAGCAAAGATTCAAGATCTAAACTTTACATGAACCGACCTTGTTTGGATTGTTCTTAAGTATGGACATGGATTCTTCATGTTCTTATCACTCATAAGAGGAAAGACGAATCATGGTTCCTTCACCTAATAGATCTTAATGTTTATAAACATAAAAAGAAAAGATCTTGGATTTACCAAGGCACTTACACTCATAAGAGTAAAGGGACAAGATCTTATCCTCTATGGCTCACAATTACCAAGCTATCTTGGTTGTTCTTGTTCATAGCCTTATGAAAAATAAAATAACAAAGAAAGGGAATCAGATTCATCAAGTTCTTACACTCATAAGAGTGAAGAAGCAAGGATCTTTACCCATAAACACACTAAGCTTGCGGAAATGCTTAGGACAGGAGCTAAATGCTCTGATACCATGAAGGAAAGTAGAGAATAAAAGGAGAGATTGTGAAGCTCTCAAGAGATTATGAAGAATATGTATAGAATAGTGTACTTTCGGTTTAGAGAATAAAAGAGATTTTAGAGAGATTAGAGAGAGTATGTGGAGAGTAAAGTGTATAATATGAAGAGAGGACTAGCCTCCTTGACTACAGTAATGTGCATAAGGAGAGATTATATAGGGAAATACAAGAGGAAACTAGGTTAAATGTAGCCAATTTGGATAAGGACTACATGCTTTGGTCAAGGAAGCATGTGGAGTCAAGTCTCCATGCGTGTGGAATCAAAGGCGCGTCCTCCCATGGTCCGTACGGTGTGAGCTGGCGCGTCCTTTGCCTTTTCTACAAGATAGGCGTTGCTCCTTATCACTATTGGCTTGTCTCCTTATCTAGCTTCTTATCACTTATCTCCTCTACATTCTCCTTCCTTATGATTGTTGCCTTATCATATTCTTGGGTGCTTATTTAACTTATCTTGTCTTGTAATACAAGTAAATATGTTTTGACCTAATGCCTTTGAAAGGTTACCATTAGTCTCAACACAAAGCTCATTGAGACACTTATAAGCACTCATGTTGCATGAAACTTGGTTTAAAGTCCTAGAAACGCGTTGTTAGATGTTTCATAAGTTCTTCAAACTTTAACAAATCTCATTGAGGATCTTATAAGCACTCATGTTGCATGCAACTAGGTTTAGAGTCTTAGAAATGCGTTGTTAGATATTGGATAAGTTCGTCAAACATGTACAAAGCTCATTGAGACACTTATAACCACTCATGTTGCATGAAACATGGTTTAGAGTCCTAGAAACGCGTTGTTAGATGTTTCATAAGTTCGTCAAACTTGTATAAAGCTCATTGAGACACTTATAACCACTCATGTTGCATGAAACCTTGTTTAGAGTCCTAGAAATGCGTTGTTAGATGTTTCATAAGTTCATCAAACTTGTACAAAGCTCATTGAGACACTTATAAGCACTCATGTTGAATGAAATTTGGTTTAGAGTCCTAGAAACGCGTTGTTAGATGTTTCATAAGTTCGTCAAACTTGTACAAAGCTCATTGAGACATTTATAACCACTCATGTTGCATGAAACTTGGTTTAGGGTCCTATAAACGCGTTGTTAGATGTTTCATAAGTTCATCAAACTTGTACAAAGCTCTTTGAGACCCTTATAATCACTCATGTTGCATGAAACTTGGTTTAGAGTCCTAGAAAGGCTATGTTAGATGTTTCATAAGTTCGTCACACTTGTACAAAGCTCATTGAGACACTAATAAGCACTCATGTTGCATGAAACTTAGTTTAGATTCCTAGAAACGCGTTGTTAGATGTTTCATATATAAGTTCGTCAAACTTCTACAAATCTCATTGAGAAACTTATAAGCACTCATTTTGCATGAAACTTGGTTTCGAGTCCTAGAAACGCGTTGTTAGATATTTCATAAGTTCGTCAAACTTGTACAAAGCTCATTGAGACACTTATAAGCACTCATGTTGCATGAAACTTGGTTTAGGGTCCTAGAAACGCGTTGATAGATGTTTCATAAGTTCGTCAAACTTGTACAAAGTTTATTGAGAGACATATAAGAACTCATGTTGCATGAAACTTGGTTTAGAGTCCTAGAAACGCGTTGTTAGATGTTTCACAAGTTCGTCAAATTTGTACAAATCTCAGTGAGACACTTATAACAACTCATGTTGCATGATACTTGGTTTAGAGTCCTAGAAACGCGTTGTTAGATATTTCATAAGTTCATCAAACTTGTACAAAGCTCATTGAGACACTCATAAGCACTCATGTTGCATGAAACTTGGTTTAGAGTCCTAGAAACCACGTTGTTAGATGTTTCATAAGTTCGTCAAACTTGTACAAAGCTCATTGAGACACTTATTAGCACTCATGTTGCATGAAACTTGGTTAAGAGTACTAGAAACGCGTTTTTAGATGTTTCATTAGTTCGTCAAACTTGTACAAAGGTCGTTGAGACACTTATAAGCACTCATGTTGCATGAAACTTTCTTTAGAGTTCTAGCAACCACGTTGTTAGATGTTTCATAAGTTTGTAAAAATAGTACAAAGCTCATTGAGACACTTATAAGAGGTCATGTTGCATGAAACGTGGTTTAGAGTCCTAGAAACGCGTTGTTAGATGTTTCATATGTTCTTCAAAACTTGTATAAAGCTAATTGAGACACTTGTAAGCACTCATGTTGCATGAAACTTCGTTTCGAGTCCTAGAAACGCGTAGTTAGATGTTTCATAAGTTCGTCAAACTAGTACAGACCTCATTGAGACACTTATAAGCACTCATGTTTCATGAAACTTGGTTTAGGGTCCTAGAAACGCGTTGATAGAAGTTTCATAAGTTCGTCAAACTTGTACAAAGTTTATTGAGACACATATAAGAACTCATGTTGCATGAAACTTGGTTTAGAGTCCTAGAAACGCGTTGTTAGATGTTTCACAAGTTCGTCAAATTTGTACAAATCTCACTGAGACACTTTTAACAACTCATGTTGCATGAAACTTGGTTTAGAGTCCTAGAAACGCGTTGTTAGATGTTTCATAAGTTCATCAAACTTGTACAAAGCTCATTGAGACACTCATAAGCACTCATGTTGCATGAAACTTGGTTTAGAGTCTTAGAAACCACGTTGTTAGATATTTCATAAGTTCGTCAAACTTGTACAAAGCTCATTGAGACACTTATTAGCACTCATGTTGCATGAAACTTGGTTAAGAGTACTAGAAACACGTTTTTAGATGTTTCATAAGTTCGTCAAACTTGTACGAAGGTCATTGAGACACTTATAAGCACTCATGTTGCATGAAACTTGCTTTAGAGTTCTAGTAACCACGTTGTTAGATGTTTCATAAGTTCGTAAAAATAATACAAATCTCATTGAGACACTTATAACAACTCATGTTGCATGAAACGTGGTTTAGAGTCCAAGAAAGGCGTTGTTAGATGTTTCATATGTTTGTCAAAACTTGTATAAACCTAATTGAGACACTTGTAAGCACTCATGTTGCATGAAACTTCGTTTTGAATCCTAGAAACGCGTTGTTAGATGTTTCATAAGTTCGACAAACGTGTACAAAGCTCATTGAGACACTTATAAGCACTCATGTTTAATGAAACTTGGTTAAGAATCCTAGAAACGCGTTGTAAGATGTTGCATAAGTTTGTCAAACTTGTACAAAGCTCATTGAGACACTTATAACCACTCATGTTGCATGAAACTTGGTTTAAAGTCCTAGAAACGCGTTGTTAGATGTTTCATAAGTTCGTAAAACTTGTACAAAGCTTATTGAGAAACTTATAACCACTCATGTTGCATAAAACTTGGTTTAGAGTCCTAGAAACGCGTTGTTAGATGTTTCATAAGTTCGTAAAACTTGTACAAAGCTCATTGAGACACTTATAACCACTCATTTTGCATGAAACTTGTTTTAAAGTCCCAGAAACACGTTGTTAGATGTTTCATAAGTTCGTCAAGTTTGTACAAAGCTCATTGAGATACTTATAAACACTCATGTTGCATGAAACTTGGTTTAGAGTCCTAGAAACGCGTTGTTAGATGTTTCATAATTTCATCAAACATGTACAAAGCTCATTGAGACACTTATAAGCACTCATGTTGCATGAAACTTGGTTTAGGGTCCTAGAAACGCGTTGATAGATGTTTCATAAGTTCGTCAAATTTGTACAAAGCTTATTGAGAAACTTATAAGCACTCATGTTGCATGAAACTTGGTTTAGAGTCCTAGAAACCACGTTGTTAGATGTTTCATAAGTTCTTCAAACTTGTACAAAGCTCATTGAGTCACTTATAAGCAATCATGTTGCATGAAACTTGGTTAAGAGTACTAGAAACGCGTTTTTAGATGTTTCGAAGTTCGTCAAAGTTCATTGAGACACTTTGCACTCAGACACTTATAAAGGTCATGTTGCTTTGAAACGTGGTTTAGTTCTAGTCCTAGAAACGCGTTGTTAGATGTTTCATAAGTTTGTAAAAATAGTACAAAGCTCTTTGAGACACTTATAAGAGGTCATGTTGCATGAAAGCTGGTTTAGAGTCCTAGTACGCGTTGTTAGATGTTTCATATGTTCTTCAAAACTTGTATAAAGCTAATTGAGAAACTTGTAAGACTCATGTTGCACTTCGAAACTTCGAGTCCTAGTCCTAGAAACGCGTAGTTAGATGTTTCATAAGTTCGTCAAACTAGTACAAACCTCATTGAGACACTTATAAACACTCATGTTTCATGAAACTTGGTTAAGAGTCCTAGAAACGCGTTGTTAGATGTTGCATAAGTTTGTCAAACTTGTACAAAGTGCATTGAGAAACTTATAACCACTCATGTTGCATGAAACTTGGTTTAGAGTCCTAGAAACGCGTTGTTAGATGTTTCATAAGTTCGTCAAACTTGTACAAAGCTCATTGAGACACTTATAACCACTCATGTTGCATGAAACTTGGTTTAGAGTCCTAGAAAAGCGTTGTTAGATGTTTCATAAGTTCGTAAAACTTGTACAAAGCTCATTGAGACACTTATAACCACTCATGTTGCATGAAACTTGGTTTAAAGTCCTAAAAAAGCGTTGTTAGATGTTTCATAAGTTCGTCAAACTTGTACAAAGTTCATTGAGAAACTTATAACCACTCATGTTGCATGAAACCTTGTTTAAAGTCCTAGAAACGCGTTGTTAGATGTTGCATACGTTTGTCAAACTTGTACAAAGCTCATTGAGAAACTTATAAGCACTCATGTTGCATGAAACTTGGTTTAGAGTCCTAGAAACGCGTTGTTAGATGTTTCATAATTTCCTCAAACTTGTACAAAGCTCATTGAGACACTTATAAACACTCATGTTGCATGAAACTTGGTTTAGAGTCTTAGAAACACGTTGTTAGATGTTTCATAAGTTCTTCAAAATTTAACAAATCTCATTGAAAAACTTATAACCACTCATGTTGCATGAAACTTGGTTTAGAGTCATAGAAACGCCTTTTTAGATGTTTCATAAGTTCATCAAACTTGTACAAAGCTCATTGAGACACTTATAATCACTCATGTTGCATGAAACTTGGGTTAGAGTCCTAGAAATGCTATGTTAGATGTTTCATAAGTTCGTCAAACTTGTACAAAGCTCATTGATACACTTATAAGCACTCATGTTGCAGGAAACTTAGTTTAGAGTCCTAGAAACGCGTTGTTAGATGTTTCATAAGTTCGTCAAACTTCTACAAAGCTCATTGAGAAACTTATAAGCACTCATGTTGCATGAAACTTGGTTTCGAGTCCAAGAAACGCGTTGTTAGATGTTTCATAAGTTCGTCAAACTTGTACAAAGCTCATTGATGTTGAGACTTATGTCTATAATGGACTAGAACTCATGGATAAAGGAGAAGACTTCTTATACAAGGTGTTTGGAGAAGACGTGCATCACAAACAACCCAAGAAGAATTCAAAAGAAACCAATGAAGGCGCGCCAAAGACACTAGGAGACAAAACCGAGAGGATAAGGAAGCGCCTGTCCGTACGGTGAGCTGGCTCCAGCCACTCACACACGCTTGGTCAATAAAGCAACCAGCCTCTCACGTGGGAAGTCTATGCCTATCCATAAACGGCTAGATCTAGACCCTTCTTCTCTAGTCTTTATAAAAGTGTATAATCTTCTTCATTGTAAAATTATCAAAACATGTTTATGAATAATATGAATCTGAAACTTATTCTCCTATATTCTCTTCTTATATCTCTTAATTACTCTCTCTAATCTTTGATATTTATCATGGTATCAGAGTATTTATGCTCCTAATCTTATCATTTCCGCAAAATCTTCTCTTGTTCTTGTTACTCTAAATCTCAAGAACACCAAATCTCTGTTTTTGGCGATAAACTCACCAAAATCCTCTGTTTTTCTCATAAAGCTTTCAACTTTCTTCATAAATCTCTCTGTTTTTGGTGATAAACTCATCAAATTCTTCTCTTTTCTCAGAAAGTTCTCATCATTCTTCATAAAGATCTCTACTTTGTGATAAAAACATCAAAAACGCCCCTTTTTCATAGATCTCTTGATTTTGTTGTTATAAACATCAAAGTCACCATATTTTTTTCATCAATTTCTTATAAAGTCATCATCTTTATCAATCTTTGAAGATCTACCATGGAAGACAACAAAGAAAGCTCCAAGTTCTTCGTTGCTCCGGTGACTCTCAAAGGTATAAATTACCTTCTTTGGACAAGAACCATCAAGGCAGCCTTGTGTAGCCGCTGTCTTTGGAGTCATACCTTGAAGACTCAAACTCCTATAGACGCGGAAAAGGCTAGTGAAGACTCAATGGTAACCTCCGGAGAAGGAAAATGGTTTCAAGAGGATCAAAAGATACTTGGGATTATTCAAAGCTCCTTAGATCCATCTATCCTTGAGGCATATTCTTATTGCGAAACGGCAAAGGAACTATGGGAAACCTTACAAACGGTGTATGGAAACATCTCTAACTTGAGCCGAACATCTCTAACTTGAGCCGAGTGTATGAAGTGAAGAAGGCTCTCACGGATCTATCCCAAGAAGATACCGAGTTCACTCAACACTTCAGAAAGTTTAGAGCCTTGTGGGCTGGATTAGAGATGCTTAGGCCGAGCACCGTGGATGCCAAGATTCTCAATGAAAGGAAGGAGCAAGACAAGGTGTTCGGTCTGCTTTTGACCCTCAATTCAAGCTACAAAGATCTTATCAAGAATCTACTTAGTTCCGAGACTTTACCATCATTAGAGGCGGTGTGTTCTCAACTCCAAAGAGAACAAGGATCTCATGAGCTCTTCGGTGGAAAGAAGGAACTAGCCACGGCAAACAAGGCATTCTTCAAGCCGAGTGAAGATAGGAAGGCTATGACGTGTGAACATTGTAAGAAGAAGGGGCACTTGAAGGATAAGTGTTGGATTCTGCATCCACACCTCAAGCCGAACAAATTCAATGAACCAAAGGCTAATTACTCCCAAGATGAGTCGGCAAATGTGGGAATTTCATCAAGCCAAGGAAAGGAAGAAGAAGCCTTAGCCGTAGTCCCATTCAATGATGAGTATGTCAAGAAGTACGATCTTGAGGCTCTAATTAAGGCCCTTAAAGGGTCCGGTATGGCTTCTCTTATCTCTCTTAATGCTAGAATTGATAGACCGCTAGTAAGTGATAGACCACTAGTAATTGACTCCGGTGCCTCTCACCATATGATTAGTAGTTCAAATCTTATAGAAAATATCAAACCAATGTTAGGAAATGTGGTGGTAGCTAATGGCGGTAAGTTTCCAATTAAAGGTTTAGGTAGGCTCAAATTGTTTGATAAAGAAGTG
Source organism: Cochlearia excelsa (assembly GCA_963556525.1). NCBI lineage: Eukaryota > Viridiplantae > Streptophyta > Magnoliopsida > Brassicales > Brassicaceae > Cochlearia > Cochlearia excelsa. Next base: position 25,661,987 of record OY748327.1, on the reverse strand, counting down.
AATGCTTTCTACATGCCTACTTTTACCTCTAATCTCTTATCAGTTAAGCGTATATCAACCGATTTGAAATGAAATGTTATTTTCAGTCCTAACAATGTGAATTTTCAGGATATTGAATCTAAGAAAGTGATTGGTAAGGGAAGCACCAAAAGAGATCTCTATGTGCTAGAAGAAAATCCAAGCTCCCATCTATCTTTTGCATTTAAGTCTGTTTTAGTTGAAGCTAATAATGTTATTTGGCATGCTAGGCTAGGACATCCAAACATTAGAGCTTTAAAATTGTTATTGCCGAGTGTTTCTTTTGATAATAGTCTATGCGGATCTTGTATCCTTGGTAAACATTGTAGAACCGTGTTCCCCAAGTCTAATAATGTTTATGAGTCTTGTTTTGATTTGATCCACTCGGATGTATGGACATCACCATGCATCTCAAGAGAAAATCATAAATACTTTGTTACATTCATAGATGAGAAGTCAAAATACACTTGGATTACCTTATTGCCTTCAAAAGATAGAGTCCTAGATGCATTTAAAAATTTTCAAACTTATGTTACTAATCATTATGATGCCAATATCAAGTTTTTCAGGTCGGATAATGGTGGAGAATACATAAGCCATAGTTTTAAGGAACATCTAGCTAAGCATGGGATTATCCACTAAACAAGTTGTCCATATACGCCACAACAAAATGGAGTGTCGGAGAGGAAGAATAGACACTTGATGGAGGCGGCTAGATCAATCATGTTTTATATGAATGTTCCTAAGAGATTCTGGTTGGATGCGGTGATGACGGCATGCTACTTGATCAACCGAACACCGACACAAATCCTCCAAAACTCCTCTCCTTTTCAAGTTTTAAACAAAGCTAAACCATATCTTACTCACCTACGTGTATTTGGTTGTCTTTGCTTTGTCTTACTACCAGGAGAACAAAGGAACAAGCTTGAACCCAAGAGTGTCAAGGCCATGTTCATCGATTACTCCAATACTCAAAAGGGATACAAGTGCTATGTTCCCGAAACTAGAAGAGTTCTAATATCAAGGGATGTTAAGTTTTTAGAAGGAAGAGGCTACTATGAAGAAAAGAATTGGGAGAGTATAAAAGATCTACCCAACTCAACTTCGGATAGAGCCATGGCCCTTAGAAAGCTTATGGAGAACCTTGGTATTAAACTTGGTGAAGAACCAAGGGAAGAAGATCACATAGAACCCCATCTTGATCATGAGGGGGAGAGAAACGATGATCCAAGTCCAAACTACGAAGAAAATCCGGAAGTCCATGAAGAGAATCCGGATGGTCAATTTCACCAACAAGAGAGTGGTCAAGGAATTGATCACCAAGACCATGTTCAAGATGACCTGATTGCGCTAAGAAGAAGTATAAGGCTGAGAAAAGATCCATCCAATTGGAAGAATACAAGAGTCTTCTTCAATAATCAAGCCGTGGCCCATCCAATTCAAGCCGTTTGCAACATGACTACCTTCCCTCTTGATTATCAAGTCTTCTTGGTTAAAATTGATTCTCATTGGATACCAAAGACTTATGAGGAGACAATGGAACATGAGGTCTGGATAGAAGCGGTTAAACAAGAGGACAAAGCTATGGAAGTCAATGATACTTGGTATGAGACAGATCTCCCTCAAGGAAAAAGGATCGTGAGCTCAAGATACGTCTTTACAATAAAGTACAAAAGCAACGGAGACATAGAAAGATACAAGGCAAGATTAGTAGCTAGAGGTTTCACACAAACCTATGGGGAAGATTACATTGACACTTTTGCTCCGGTTGCAAAGCTACACACGGTTAAAATCCTCTTCTCTTTGGCGACTAACTTGGAATGGGATCTATGGCAAATGGATGTCAAGAATGCATTTCTACAAGGTGAGCTAGAAAATGACGTCTACATGACACCGCCACCAGGAATCAAGATAACTCCGGGAAAGGTTCTTAGGCGAAAGAAGGCCATCTATGGGCTAAAACAGTCTCCAAGGGCTTGGTATCACAAATTAAGCAAAACCCTTTTGGAGAAAGGCTTCAAGAACTCAGAATCTGATCATACCCTATTCACAAGTCAAAGCCAAAGAGATATAGTAGTCATTCTCGTGTATGTTGATGATATCATCATCACCGGGAATGACAAGGTAGGTATTTAAGATACCAAAACATATCTTAAAGCTATATTTGACATTTAAGACCTTGGTGAATTGAAATACTTTCTAGGCATTGAAGTGTGTATGTCTAAAGAAGGCCTATTCCTATCTCAAAGAAAATACAATCTTGATTTGCTTAAGGAAACAGGGAAACTAGGAGTTAAACCGGCAAAGACCCCTTTGGAGAATGATTACAAAGTCATACGCAAAGGGGAGATTGAGGATAAGACCTTTAAAGACGTCAAGCAATACCGTCGGCTAGTAGGTAAGCTCATTTACTTAACCATTACTCGTCCTGATATTTGCTTTGCCGTTAATCAGGTTTCCCAACACATGCAAAGTCCCAAAGTGCATCATTGGAACATGGTGGATAGGATCATCAAGTATCTCAAGGGAGCACCGGGACAAGGCATATGGATGGGCTCCAACAAGAGCACGGAGCTTGTGGGATATTGTGATGCCGACTATGCCGGTGACCAAGGGGATAGAAGATCAACCACGGGCTATTGTACCTTCCTAGGAGGTAACCTTGTGACATGGAAGAGCAAGAAGCAGAAGGTTGTCTCACTATCTAGCACGGAGTCAGAATATCGGGCTATGAGAAAGCTGATCCAAGAAATCATGTGGCTAAGAGCTCTCCTCAAAGGATCCGGTCACCATGCATGCCGACAATCAATCCGCAATCAACCTTGCATCAAATTTTGTTTTCCATGAAAGAACCAAGCATGTAGAAGTGGACTGCCATAAAGGTAGAGAACAAATGGTGAAAGGAGTAATACTACCATGTTTCACTGAAAGCTCCAACCAATTAGCAGACATCTTCACCAAGGCAGCTAGCACTAAGGTTTGTGAGTTCATACATCCTCAACTTGGACTCACAAATGCCATTAAGTGCTAAAGTCCCCTAACCGAGTGTTTAGTACTCTTTTTCCTCAAAGTGGTTTTATCCCAAGTGGTTTTCCCTTTGAGGTTTTAACGAGGCTAGACATAAGGTTCCGAGCTTAGCCATTGCATCCGGCTAAGTTTGAGGGGGAGTATTGAGACTTATGTCTATAATGGACTAGAAGTCATGGATAAAGGAGAAGACTTCTTATACAAGGTGTTTGGAGAAGACTTCTTATACAAGGTGTTTGGAGAAGACTTGCATAACAAACAACCCAAGAAGAATTCAAAAGAAACCAATGAAGAGAAAGGCTCGCCAAAGACACTAGGAGACAAAGACGAGAGGATAAGGAAGCGCCTGTCCGTACGGTGAGCTGGCTCCAGCCACTCACACACGCTTGGTCAATAAAGCAACCAGCCTCTCACGTGGGAAGTCTATGCCTATCCATAAACGGCTAGATCTAGACCCTTCTTCTCTAGTCTTAATAAAAGTGTATAATCTTCTTCATTGTAAAATTATCAAAACATGTTTCTTTCTTATGAATAATATGAATCTGAAACTTATTCTCCTCTATTCTCTTCTTATATCTTTTAATTACTCTCTCTAATCTTCAATATTTATCAATTGAGACACTTATAAGCACTCATGTTGCATGAAACTTGGTTTAGGATCCTAGAAACGCGTTGATAGATGTTTCATAAGTTCGTCAAACTTGTACAAAGCTCATTGAGACACTTATAACCACTCATGTTTAATGAAACTTGGTTTAGAGTCCTAGAAACGCGTTGTTAGATGTTTTATAAGTTCGTCAAACTTGTACAAATCTCACTGAGACACTTATAACAAATCATGTTGCATGAAACTTGGTTTAGAGTCCTTGAAACGCGTTGTTAGATGTTTCATAAGTTCGTCAAACTTGTACAAAGCTCATTGAGACACTTATAACAACTCATGTTGCATGAAACCTTGTTTAGAGTCCTAGAAACGTGTTGTTAGATGTATCATAAGTTTGTCAAACTTGTACAAAGCTCATTGAGCCACTTATAAGCACTCATGTTGCATAAAACTTGGTTTAGAGTCCTAGAAACGCGTTGTTAGATGTTTTATAAGTTTGTCAAACTTGTACAAAGCTCATTGAGACACTTATAACCACTCATGTCGCATGATACCTTGTTTAGAGTCCTAGAAACGCGTTGTTAGATGTTTCAAAAGTTCGTCAAACTTGTACAAAGCTCATTGAGACACTTATAACCACTCATGTTGAATGAAACTTGGTTTAGAGTCCTAGAAACGCGTTGTTAGATGTTTCATAAGTTCGTCAAACTTGTACAAAGCTCATTGAGACACTTATAACCACTCATGTTGCATGAAACTTGAATTAGAGTCCTAGAAACGTGTTGTTAGATGTCACATAAGTTCGTCAAACTTGTACAAATTTCATTGAGACACTTATAACAACTCATGTTGCATGAAACTTGGTTTAGAGTCCTAGAAACGCGTTGTTAGATGTTTCATGAGTTCTTTAAACTTGTACAAAGCTCATTGAGACACTTATAACCACTCATGTTGCATGACACTTGGTTTCGAGTCCTAGAAACGCGTTGTTAGATGTTTCATAAGTTCGTCAAACTTGTACAAAGCTCATTGAGATACTTATAAGCACTCATGTGGCATGAAACTTGGTTTAGAGTCCTAGAACCGCGTTGTTAGATGTTTCATAATTTCATCACTTGTACAAAGCTCATTGAGACACTTTTAAGCACTCATGTTGCATGAAACTATTAAGACTAATGATAACCTACAAAGGCATTAGATCAAAATACATCAAAGAAGGGAAAAGTGTAGTTGCATCATGTAGTCGACTACATCAACCGACTAAAGAGCCGTTAGAGAAGTCATGTAGTCGACCAATGTAGTTGCATCATATAGTCGACTACATCAACCGACTAAAGAGCCGTTAGAGAATTCAAATTTGAATTCTAGCCGTTGGACTTATCCCTTGTTGCACTTTTTCTCTATTTAATGTTGTTTAAACCCTTGTAAACATTAAGGAGGTGATTCCTCTCTTCATAATCTAAACAAATTCTCCTCATACTCTCTCTAATCTCTCTCAAACACTCAAGATCCGAATTAGTGTAATTCGGATCTTAATCTCTCTTAATCTTCCTTAATCTCTAAAGGACCAAGCTCATCACTTTGCTCCTAATCTCCACCACTATACTCACGAATTCCAACATGGTATCGAGCATGAAGCTCCTTCTACCTAGGCTAATCCGCAAGCTTAGTTCTTGAGGAGGAAGAGAACCAAGCTGCTTTGCTCCTATGAATGTAAGAGCTTGTTGAATCCGAATCCCCTCTTTTCTTCTTTGTGTGTTTAGATAACTCTAGATCCGAGACTAATCAAGATCAAAGCTTGAATTAGATCTCAAGGAAGAGAACCAAGTTTCCCTTTACTCATATGAGATAAAGAGAGCTTGTTGAATCCAAATCCTATCAAGATCTTGAGTAAACCGAATGTTATGGATGAGAACCATGGTTTCCTTACTCTTATGAGTTCAAAGGAACCTTGATGAATCCAAGATCCCAATGACTTCGGATTTTAGACAATGAACAAGGATTCAAGACCAAAGCTTGAACCTTGCGAGTCAAAAGTTTGTGAACCTTGTGTGCTCACTCTTAGGAGTCCAAAGCCACTTGATGAATCCAAAACTTTTTCCTTTTATGCTTCAAACAAGATCTTTGGAAAGTGAACCATGATCCGCTTAACTCTTAGTGAGTAAAGGACATGTTGAATCCAATTTCCTTGGTAAGTACAAGACAATCAAAACACAATCATTGTTAGCATAAATCAACAAGGTCTAGCTACATGATAGTTTTGGTTGTATTGTTCTTTAAGGTCATTGTCAAACCCAAAACTAATGGATGAGAACCATGGCTTCTAAATGAACCTTGATGAATCCAATACCATGAAAGTTTCGGTTAAAAGCATGTCCGAATTTCAAAGACAAAATAGTTGAGTCATGTAGTCGACTATGTCACATGACTACATGACAGCAAAATAGTTGAGTCATGTAGTCGACTATGTCACATGACTACATGACAACTGAATCTTTGAAAGATCTAGGATACAAGGTCCACTTATGTCTTTGTCTAAGACCAAATCACTAGTCCTTGTTTGGTGAAGTGGTTTGAATCTTGGTAAAAGACTAAGTGAACTTAAAACCTTGGTTAATCCAAAAGATCTTCGGTTTAACAAAGGGTAAGGAACCAAGATCCGCTTGTGATAAAGCATATAAGATCTTTGTGTATCCGATACTCTCTTAGAGGGAAGAGAACCAAGCCTCCATAAGTGTAATAAAACACCGAGAGCTTGATGAATCCTTCATAACCCTCGGCTAACATGAGTCTATAAAGAGATCCATGACCACTTAAAAGGTGATACTTTAAAGGGTCATGATGAATCCATCTTTAGACTTATGGGGAAATGATTCACTACATTAACATCTATATAAGGTGAAGATGGAATGATGATCTATGTTTGTTGTCATAAACCGCCTATGTGCACTTAAGTTTATGATACAAGATGAGTAACTAAGCTATGAAAGCTATCAAGTTACAATGAATCTTGTTGGTGTGTTTTAAGATCATGGTCCGCCATTGTGCACTAAAGACCATGGTCCCTTGTTGCTAACTTGAATCTATGTGTAGGTAAAGAAGCAAACAAGAGAATTTCTCATAAAGAGAAGTCATAAATCCAATCTTAGACTAACCATTGAGGTGCTCTACAAAGGATAAATGACTTCTCCCAATGACCATCTTCCCAAAGGAAAACCATAAAAAGGCCATTTCTAAAACTCTTTACTCCCTTATTTATATTATTAGATACTTGTCTAAGTGTTCATGTGTGCTTGAAATTGTTATATGCCTTAGATCACTTAGAAATTTGTTTGTCAATTTCAAAACTATAAGACCAAAACTTGAACTTGTTGAGGTGCATACTATTCTCGGGTTTAATCAAAAGACATAGGGAACATCTTGAACTATTGTCTTAAACCCTCTCTTGCATTCTTACTTGTACTTGTGAATGGTTGATCAATAGTTTGTAAATTGTTACATGTTATTATCTTGTGCCGGTCATTCATGAAACTAAGATCAATCTTGTGTCTTTGATATGATGTAGGATCATCGTGTCTAAGGACTTAAAAAGATCATCATGAAAGCCCCTAAGCATAAAGAGGTAACAAGGAAGTGTTAAAGAGAAGAGGGGTAAAGAGAAGAATGAAAGAAGCCATGAAGGTATCCAAAGGATTGATGAGAACCCTTTCTCACCAAGCTTGTGAAGAACAAAGCCGAGAAAGGAGGAAAGTTCATAGACTTCCATCTTAATCATGAAGGGGGGAGAAGAAGTAGTCATCCTCATCTCATCATGATCAAATGGAAGCCAATCCACCTAATCTTCGGTCAAGTCCCTAGCAAAGACAAAGACCATCACTTGACCAAAGTCCCTAGCAAAGACAAGGTCACCATTCTCGGCCAAGTATCAAGAAGAACAAGCCGAGTCAATCCAACCATTCTCGGCCAAGTATCAAGAAGAACAAGCCGAGTCAATCCACCTAATCTTCGGTCAAGTCCCTAGCAAAGACAAAGACCATCACTTGACCAAAGTCCCTAGAAAAGACAAGGTCCATTCTCCGGTTAAAGCATCTTCCAAGGCGCCAAACCAATTCACTCTCGGCCAAATCCTTACAAAGGAGAAGGCCAAACCATCTTATCATCATCTCTCGGTCAAGATCTAGCAAGTCAAAGACCTCCATTCAACCACCAACAAACCCGGCCAAAGTATCAAGAAGGACTAAGCCGCCACTTCCACCAATCCGGCTAAGTATTGACTAAAGTACCAAGAAGGACGAAGTCAATACAAAGCTCTCACTCTCGGCTAAAGTACCAAGAAGGACGAAGCCTCCACAACCAATCCATTTCGGCTTAAGTACCAACAAGATACAAGGCCAAAGTCTCATTGAAGCAAAGAAGAACCGCAACTAGCTAAAGACACTTGAAGGAAGATCATAACTTGCTCAAGGAGTCTAAGAGCATTCATCAATCACTCGGTCAAGCTTCTTCAAAGAAGCAAGACAAACCCGTCCATACCATCAACACTAGGCTCGGTCAAGTTCCTAGCAACGACAAAACCGAGCCATCCATGTTCTAGAAAGAGACCGATAATCAACCATGATCAATCGGCTCTCACCATTCTCGGCCTAGCAACTATCAAGTGCAAAGCCAAATACTTGTTACTCGGCCTAAGCATCTACCAAGAGCTAAGCCAAAAGACTCCAAACCAACCTTGTTCCAATTGCACAAAGGATAAAGCTGCAAGACCTCACGAAGAAGTCAAAGGGCTCAAGCCAAATGCAACTACAAGGGATCATCAATCTATTATACCCCTACAAACCAAAGGCTGTCCCTTAACCTTACTCTCTTTATTATGATTAACTTATTCATAGAACTAGAGCTGTATCACATAATCTTGCTTAGTTCTTGATGAATCTAATCATTGCCCTTGTTAAAAGTTGCTTGAAGCCTATGTGAAATCATTTGAAATTTGTGCAGGAACTTAGGTTTAATAGCAAAATTACTCATTGATTCATTATGTTGCATCTAGACTTAAGCTTCTTATGTGCATTTATATCTAAGCGTATCAAGTTAACCCTTTCACTAAGCTTTACATCTTTCTTGAATCCTTTGAAGGTTAAAAGAAGTGAGAGCCAAGTGATCATTCTCGGTTGCTTGAATGACAAGAAGAATGCCAACAAGGAGAAATCAAGAGAAGAAAGGAGGAAGCCATAAGTGTTCGGTCAAATCCATCCACACCCAAGCTTGTGAAGAACAAAGCCGTGGAAAGGAATCAAATCAAAGTCTCACACCGAAGCTTGTGAAGAACAAGCCGTGAAGACCAAGTCAAAGAAATGAAGACCAAGAAGGTCTCATGTCAACAAGGGAGAAGCGTCACTTCCCAAATCAAAGAACACATCCAAGATCCTAACAACAAGCCGAGAAGATCAAAGAAGCTTGTTGAAAGGAGATCATAGAACCCTTTAAGAAGAACACGACAAAGTCAAGAAGATCAAACCGGTTTTATCTTAAGGGGGAGTTTCGGCCAAGACAAGAAGATCAAGGCCAAGATTAAGAAAACCCCTATTGCAAAGACTTACACTCTTTTTCCCTTAGTAATGCTTTTATCCCAAGTGGTTTTGCTTACTAAGGGTTTTAATGAGGTTTGTTTAGCAATGTCCAATCTTAGCCATTTCATTGGGCTAAACTTGAGGGGGAGTATTAAGACTAATGATAACCTACAAAGGCATTAGATCAAAATACATCAAAGAAGGGAAAAGTGTAGTTGCATCATGTAGTCGACTACATCAACCGACTAAAGAGCCGTTAGAGAAGTCATGTAGTCGACCAATGTAGTTGCATCATGTAGTCGACTACATCAACCGACTAAAGAGCCGTTAGAGAATTCAAATTTGAATTCTAGCCGTTGGACTTATCCCTTGTTGCACTTTTTCTCTATTTAATGTTGTTTAAACCCTTGTAAACATTAAGGAGGTGATTCCTCTCTTCATAATCTAAACAAATTCTCCTCATACTCTCTCTAATCTCTCTCAAACACTCAAGATCCGAATTAGTGTAATTCGGATCTTAATCTCTCTTAATCTTCCTTAATCTCTAAAGGACCAAGCTCATCACTTTGCTCCTAATCTCCACCACTATACTCACGAATTCCAACAGAAACTTGGTTTAGAGTCCTAGAAACGCGTTGTTAGATGTTTCATAATTTCATCAAACTTGTACAAAGCTCATTGAGACACTTATAAGCACTCATGTTGTATGAAACTTGGTTTAGAGTCCTAGAAACGCGTTTTTAGATGTTTCATAAGTTCGTCAAACTTGTACAAAGCTCATTGAGACACTTATAACCACTCATGTTGCATGAAACTTGGTTTAGAGTCCTAGAAACGCGTTGTTAGATGTTTCATAAGTTCGTCAAACTTGTACAAATCTCATTGAGACACTTATAACAACTCATGTTGCATGAAACTTGGTTTAGAGTCCTAGAAACGCGTTGTTAGATGTTTCATAAGTTCTCTAAACTTGTACAAAGCTCATTGAGGCACTTATAACCACTCATGTTGCATGAAACTTGGTTTCGAGTCCTAGAAACGCGTTGTTAGATGTTTCATAAGTTCGTCAAACTTGTACAAAGCTCATTGAGACACTTATAAGCACTCATGTGGCATGAAACTTGGTTTAGAGTCCTAGAACCGCGTTGTTAGATGTATCATAATTTCATCACTTGTACAAAGCTCATTGAGACACTTATAAGCACTCATGTTGCATGAAACTTGGTTTAGAGTCCTAAAAATGCGTTGATAGATGTTTCATAAGTTCGTCAAAATTGAAGAAAGCTCAATCAGACACTTATAAGAACTCATGTTGCATGAAACTTTGTTTAGAGTCCTAGAAACGCGTTGTTAGATGTTTCATAAGTTCATCAAACTTGTACAAAGCTCATTGAGACACTTATAAGCACTCTTGTTGCATGAAACTTGGTTTAGAGTCCTAGAAACCACGTTGTTAGATGTTTCATAAGTTCGTCAAACTTTTAGAAAGCTCATTGAGACACTTATACGCACTCATGTAGCATGAAACTTGGTTTAAAGTACTAGAAACGCGTTGTTAGATGTTTTATAAGTTCGTCAAAATTGAAGAAAGCTCAAGCAGACACTTATAAGCCCTCATGATGCATGAAACTTGGTTTAGAGTCCTAGAAACGCGTTGTTAGATGTTTCATAATTTCATCAAACTTGTACAAAGCTCATTGAGACACTTATAAGCACTCATGTTGCATGAAACTTGGTTTAGAGTCCTAGAAACGCATTGTTAGATGTTTCATAAGTTCGTCAAACTTGTACAAAGCTCATTGATACACTTATAACCACTCATGTTGCAAGGAACTTGGTTTAGAGTCCTAGAAACGCGTTGTTAGATGTTTCGTATTTTCATCAAACTTGTACAAAGCTTATTGAGACACTTATAGGCACTCATGTGGCATGAAACTTGGTTTAGAGTCCTAGAACCGCGTTGTTAGATGTTTCATAATTTCATCACTTGTACAAAGCTCATTGAGACACTTATAAGCACTCATGTTGCATGAAACTTGGTTTAGAGTCCTAGAAATGCGTTGATAGATGTTTCATAAGTTCGTCAAAATTGAAGAAAGCTCAATCAGACACTTATAAGCACTCATGTTGCATGAAACTTGGTTTAGAGTCCTAGAAACGCGTTGTTAGATGTTTCATAAGTTCTTTAAACTTGTACAAAGCTCATTGAGACACTTATAACCACTCATGTTGCATGAAACTTGGTTTCGAGTCCTAGAAACGCGTTGTTAGATGTTTCATAAGTTCGTCAAACTTGTACAAAGCTCATTGAGACACTTATAATCACTCATGTGGCATGAAACTTGGTTTAGAGTTCTAGAACCGCGTTGTTAGATGTTTCATAATTTCATCACTTGTACAAAGCTAATTGAGACACTTATAAGCACTCATGTTGCATGAAACTTGGTTTCGAGTCCTAGAAATGCGTTGATAGATGTTTCATATGCTCGTCAAAATTGAAGAAAGCTCAATCAAACAATTATAAGCACTCATGTTGCATGAAACTTGGGTTAGAGTCCTAGAAACGCGTTGTTAGATGTTTCATAATTTCATCAAACTTGTACAAAGCTCATTGAGATACTTATAAGCACTCATGTTGCATGAAACTTGGTTTAGAGTCCTAGAAACGCGTTTTTAGATGTTTCATAAGTTCGTCAAACTTGTACAAAGCTCATTGAAACACTTATAACCACTCATCTTGCATGAAACTTGGTTTAGAGTCCTAGAAACACGTTGTTAGATGTTTCATATTTTCATCAAACTTGTACAAAGCTTATTGAGACACTTATAAGCACTCATGTGGCATGAAACTTGGTTTAGAGTCCTAGAACTGCGTTGTTAGATGTTTCATAATTTCATCACTTGTGCAAAGCTCATTGAGACACATATAAGCACTCATGTTGCATGAAACTTAATTTCGAGTTTTAGAAACGCGTTGTTAGATGTTTCATATTTTCATCAAACTTGTACAAATCTCATTGAGACACTTATAAGCACTCATGTTGCATGAAACTTGGTTTCGAGTCCTAGAAACGCGTTGTTAGATGTTTCATAAGTTCGTCAAACTTACACAAAGCTCATTGAGACACTTATAAGCACTCATGTGGCATGAAACTTGGTTTTGAGTCCTAGAACCCCGTTGTTAGATGTTTCATAATTTCATCACTTGTACAAAGCTAATTGAGACACTTATAAGCACTCATGTTGCATGAAACTTGGTTTAGAGTCCTTGAAATGCGTTGATAGATGTTTCATAAGTTCGACAAAATTGAAGAAAGCTCAATAAGACACTTAAAAGCACTCATTTTGCATGAAACTTGGTTTGGAGTCCTAGAAACGCGTTGTTAGATGTTTCATAATTTCATCAAACTTGTACAAAGCTCATTGAGACACTTATAAGCACTCATGTTGCATGAAACTTGGTTTCGAGTCCTATAAACGCGTTGTTAGATGTTTCATAAGTTCGTCAAACTTGTACAAAGCTCATTGAGACACTTATAAGCACTCATATGGCATGAAACTTGGTTTAGAGTCCTAGAACCGTGTTGTTAGATGTTTCATAATTTCATCACTTGTACAAAGCTCATTGAGACACTTATAAGCACTCATGTTGCATGAAACTTGGTTTAGAGTCCTAGAAATGCGTTGATAGATGTTTCATAAGTTCGTCAAAATTGAAGAAAGCTCAATCAGACACTTATAAGCACTCATGTTGCATGAAACTTGATTTCGAGTCCTAGAAACGCGTTGTTAGATATTTCTTAAGTTCGTCAAACTTGTACAAAGCTCATTGAGACACTTATAAGCACTCATGTTGCATGAAACTTGGTTTAGAGTTCTAGAAACGCGTTGTTAGATGTTTCATAAGTTCATCAAACTTGGACAAAGCTCATTGAGACACTTATAACAACTCATGTTGCATGAAACTTGGTTTAGAGTCCTAGAAACGCGTTGTTAGATGTTTCATATTTTCATCAAACTTGTACAAAGCTTATTGAGACACTTATAAGCACTCATGTGGCATGAAACTTGGTTTAGAGTCCTAGAACCGCGTTGTTAGATGTTTCATAATTTCATCACTTGTACAAAGCTTATTGAGACACTTAGACCATGTTTATCAAAGGTGTTTATGTAGAGTGCTTGTGTATTTTTTGTGTTTTTTTGTGTAATTGAGTATTAAATTAAATCAAAACATGTATTATTAATAGTGAAAATACACTAGAATGACCCTAATAAGTTGGTTATTACTAGAGTAACCCGAAAACGGAAGGTCATTCTAGTTATTCCAAAAAAACACGAGATGGACATTGAAGGATAGATTTCAAAAAAATATTTACGGTTGTGCCATTTACGAAAATGACATTTATGCATCTAAATCTACAAAGCAGACACAAAGAAATCTACAAAGCAGATACAAAAGGATGAAAATCTGGTGAAACACATCAACAAACAGAAATAACAAGTCTACATGCCATTATATATTTAAAAAATGCCATTATATATTTAAAAACCCGGAAATTTAGCATTTAATATTATTCGTTAAAAACTTCCTCTCATCCTCTCTCCCGTGCGATTTTGGAAACCGTCGTCTTCTTCTTCGTCGCCGTCTTCTTCTTCCTCATTGTCGCCGTCAACCGTCGTCTTCTTCGCCTTCGTCTGTGTTCTCGTCTTCGTCTTCGTTCTTTCTTCGTTCTCTCTTCGTCGTCGCCGTCGTCGTCGTCTCTGCTTCTTCTTCGTCGCCGTCGTCGTCTTCGCTTCTTTTCGTCTTTCTTGTCGTTTCTCCTTCTTCTTCGTCTTCCTTGTCTTCGCATTCTCTCCTTTTCCCATCTTATTTCACTTCGAAGGTTATATCTCTGTTTTAGGGTTTCGTTGTTTGTAAGTTATTGACTGTTTTGTTTAGTGTTTCGTTGTTCAGTGTTTAGTGTTTAGTGTTTCGTTGTTTGATGTTGCATGTCACCGTTGATTTGGTTTTCTTCACTTCATTCATGTGTAGAGTTTGCACCTAGGCGTTATGAGGAAGGGTTATCTCCGCTTTGTAGAGTTTGGATCTGCTTTGTAGAGTTTTATATCTGCTTGTAGTGTTCTTTCAAATGATTTGTAGATTTGTTTCGTTTCATCTGTTTTGTAGATTTGTTTCGTTTTATCTACTTTGCAGACTTGTTTTGTGTTATATCTAATTTGTAGATTTGTTTCTTTTTGGCAAATAAGAATGGCGTCTTATCCACCTAGGCGTTATGAGGAAGGGTTATCTCCGCTTGAAGTAAAAAGCATGGGTCATTGTTGTTATCTTAAGAGAATAGAAAACGCTAAAAAGTTCATAGGAGTTGATGTGTGGGAATCCATGAAGGAATCCTGTCTCGGAGTGTTTCTAAAGCTTAATGACACGTCGTTCACGTGGTGTGCAAAGACGGTCCATTATTTCCTGACAAATCAACTACATGTGAAGAACAAGCATGAGTTTTGGTCTGTTATTGATGGCCTACCACTAAGGTTTTCTCTCTATGAGTTTGCGAAATTACGGGGGTTAAGCGTGATCCAGTCAATCCAGTGGCTAACCCTCCTGCCTCAGCTCTTAAAACAGAGCTATGGAATGATATTGGTATTGATGAAAACCAAACTCCTTCATATGATGAGTTGTTGAAAACTTTGGAAAGTGGTAGAGTTGGAGAGAGCGCAGAGAAGAAGAAGATCATACTTAATTTGATTCTCCTACATGTAGGAATATATGGGCTACATGCAGGATCAAGAATGTCTTATTCTGCTGATGTGCGAGTTTTTGATGTAGAGCAGTTTGAGAGTTATCCATGGGGTAGAGAAGGGTTTTCTGCTCTGGTAGATTCCATTAGATTAGGTTCTTTTGTGAATAACACCTATTCGGTACATGGATGTGTTCACGCACTCCTAATTTGGATTTATGAATCTGTTCCCGGTATTGGAGAATTACAAGGGAATAAGAGGGAAGGAGTAGATGGCCCTGGACTTTTGCTGTGGAGAGGAGGCCATAACAGAATAGACATGAAAAAGTTTTTAGAAGATGAGAAAGCCAAGCATAAAGAGGTTTGTAGATTTGTTTATCTGTTCTGTTGATTTGTTTATATGCGTTGCATATTTGTTCTTTGTTTCTGCTGATTTGTTTGTCTTATTTGCATATTTGTTTATGTTTATGTATAGGTTCGAGTGAGGCATATGTGCCATGTTTCTTTGGAGGATAAGTATCCTGATTGGCCTGACAACAAGAAGGAGTTAGATGATAGTCTAGACAAGTTGTTGGAGGACATCATTAAAGAACAATTTGATCATAAGCTTTGGCCAAAAGTGGAGAAAAAGAAGAAGAGAAAGGGTGACAAAGTACATGAAGCTGGAGGTCACGCTTCTAAGAAGAGAAAAGAAGAAAAAGAACAAGGTGAAGGTGAAAGTGAAGGTAAAGATAAGAAGAGGAAGAGTGAGAGAGTAGTTGAAGCTGAAGGTAAAGCTTCTAAAGAGAAAAAGAGTGGAAGAAAAGATGACTCAGAGCCGATGTTTACTATGTCTGCAGTGCAGGAGATGATCTCTAGAGCAGTCTCTGTTGCAGTAAGATAGGCTTTTGTTGATGTGGTAAAGAAAGTTGATGATAGAATTGATAAAACGGAGGTAGAATTGACAGGTAAACGTCAATTTTTCAAGAAGGACAGTGCAAACGTTGGTAATGTTACCCCCAAGTCTAGTAGAAAACGTGAGGAGGACAATACCAGTGATGATTTGGTTAGTAACGTACATTTCATGCTAATGTAGAATTTGATTATGGTCTTGTAGATTTGTGTGATAGAATTGTATATTTACGTAGATCTTTGTAGATTTAGACACTTTGTAGATTTGTTTCAATTGACTTGTAGATTTATTTCATCTGCTTTGTAGATTATTTACTCTATATGTTGTAGAGTTATTTTTGCATTGTTGATTTGTTTTATAGTTGTATTTTTATTTATTTCTTGCAGTCCTGGATGGAAACTGAGAAGAAAGAAGGAATGGTTGAAGAGAAGGTTGAAAAGAAGGTTGAAAAGAGGGTTTCAAAACCCGAAACTGAAAAGAAGGGGCCAAAACCCCAAATTGAAAAGAAGGTATCAAAACCCTCAGCTGAAAAGAGGGTTCCAAAACATGAAACTGAAAAGAAGGGGCCAAAACCCCAAACTGAAAAGAAGGGGCCAAAACCCCAAACGAAAAGAAGGTGTCAAAACCCTCGGTGGAAAGAGGGTTTCAAAACCGAAAGCCGAGAAAAAACTAAATGAGAAGAAAGAAACAAAAGAAGGTGTCAAAACCAGATTGGCAAGGCAGAGAGAAGGAGTGGGTTTAAGAACCGTGAAAAAAGAAAAACCAGATATAATAGCTCCTGCTCTTAGAGTGTACAAGACAAGAAAAGGTCAGGTTCGTACAAGATATCCTCTGCCTAAAATTACTGAAGAAAAAGAACAGAAAGAAGAAGAAAAAAAAGAAGATGAACAAGCAGAAGAAAGAAAGGAAGAAGAAAGAAAAGAAGAAAAAGAAGGTGATGTTGAAGACGTAACCGAGGAAACAAGGAAGAAAGAACTTCAAATGGCTCCTCCTTCTGATGATGAAGATGAAGTTGAAGGTACTGTTGGGTTGGATTCTCTTGTAGAACTCATAATTAAGGAAGTTGAATCTCCTGTACGTCCTAAAAGAACCTCACATCTATCAGCATCCCAGAAATTCCCTTACGAGGGAAACTCTACAGTGAAACGGATCATGGCATCCGTCCATGGTTATGATCCTTTTGAACCAAAGGACAAGAGGAAATGGTAGATACTTTCTGATTGGATCATAGAGTAAGTATGAAAATCTTAAATGCAAGGTAATTAACATATGCAAAGTAATTAACATATGCTTTGTTTTTAGGAATGGGTCTGGCCCAACCATCAACCTTGCTGTGAGGTTTTTTACGGAGCTAAGTTTTACCAGGGAGGAATGGCCTAAACGTTATTACGGATGGCTTGCTGATACGGTAAGCATTTCGTAGACTTATATCATGTGATTTGCAGATTTATTATATAAGTGTTGTAGATTTGTTTGATTGTGTGGCAGAGTTGTTTTTAGTCTTGTAGATTGTCTCAGTAGGTGTGGTAGATTTATTTTAATGGTTTGTAGATTTGTTTAATGGTGTTGCAGAGTTGTTTAATTGTGAAGTAGAGTTTTTTTTTAGTCTTGTAGATTGTCTCAGTAGATGTGGTAGATTTGTTTTAATGGTTTGAAGATTTGTTTAATGGTGTGGTAGAGTTGTTTTGTAGGTTTGTAGATTTTTGTGTAGGTGTTGTAGAGTTGTTTAATAATTTGCAGAGTTGTTTAATGGTGAAGTAGAGTTGTTTTTTAGTCTTGTAGATTGTCTCAGTAGGTGTGGTAGATTTGTTTTAATGGTTTGTAGATTTTTTGTAAGTGTTGTAGAGTTGTTTAATGATTTGCAGAGTTGTTTAAAGATTTGTTTGACGTTTATGTTTTCAAACTTGCAGCATATGGATATAATTATGACATTGTTCCGTAGGAGATCTATGTTGTCTAATTCACCTTATAGACCACGTGTTGCATTCTTGTGTCCTAACATACTGTCAACGTGGAAAAATGATTATATGGCGCTTGCAAACATACGCAACAAAATCACCTGGACACTTGATAAGGTCTACGAGGATATTTTCAATGGTCTCCTTCCTGAAGATTCCAAAACACACAGAAGATGGTGGTATGACATTGACAATGTCTACATGGTCCTGAATGTTACGAAGGATCATCGGGTTGCCCTTGATGTTAATTTGAAGAAGTCTAAGATTTATATCTACGACTCCATTCCAAATCACCGCAAGGATGAGAAGATGGTTGACGAATGCATGTTCTGAGGAAGTTACTCCCGATAATTCTTAACCATTATGTACTTGGGAAGACCGTGAACCTTCTACCGAGATGTTCGAAGTGTTTAGAAAAGTGAACGGGGTTCCGAGGAACTATAAAGCGGTGATTGTGGTGTCTTCGCTGTAAAATACATTGAGTGCCTAGCGTTGGGGACGAGTTTCGACGGTCGAGTGATGCAACCATTCAAGAAATTCGAGAGAGATATGCGACCGATATCTACCATGAAGTTCCGGAGGCATCGGGTGGAACCATATCCTCCTCGGACCGGTCGGCCCGCCGACTCAACGTGTTTGAGATATCAATTCCCGATCCTAAAAGATGAATCTGATTGATTTTGTTATCATGGTTCTGTATTTTATGTGTTAATCTTATTTGTGTCTTCAAGATGAAACTTTAATCATTTGTGTTAAACTTATTTGGAGGTTAATCATGGGAACTTTTATCCTTTGTGTACTTATTCGAAACAAGTTTATGTATTGCATGTTTATTTCGATTTGTTTGCGATTTGTTTTTACGATCAAATTAAGGGTTAGCATATTTGTTTACGGTCAAATTAGGGGTTCGTAGAGTTATACTTTTATGTGATGCAGACTTAATTCACAGTTTTGCAGACTTATTTAGGTTTAGTAGATTTGTTTAGGGTTACTCTATTTTGTGTTAATTTTGAGTTAATCTATGTATGGTTTGTTTATTTGAATGGTACCTCAATAAAAACCAAAATTAACATGAAATATCACAATAACATTATTAGAAACGGGGCGGCACTACAAGAAAACAGCGATTTTCCGACTACATATAGCGACTAAACAATTAGTCGCCAACTTTGATGACTATTTAACGACTATTATACGACTGTATAATGACTACAAAGATATAGTCATATATCAGTCGTTATTTAACGACTACAAACAATAATCGGTAATGTAGTCGTAATTTAACGACTGATATATGACTAATATCTTTATGAGAAAAATATTTTTGAATGAAGTCGGTAATTAGTCGCTAATTTGTGACTATTTCGAAAAGTCGTAAAATAGTCGGTTTTTAGCGACTATATAACTACTCTTCCGGCGGGTCATTATATAGTCGGAAATCGGTCGTACGTGTTAGGTGCAAAAAACACGTGTTTTGTTGGTAGGTATCTTGGTTTTTGGCGACTACATAGTTTTAGTCGCTATGTAGTCGCTTATTAGTTTCTTTATAAAGAAAGCTCAACCACTTCTATTCCTCAACAACCCACAAACATCTCCTTCTCCAACATAAAAAAAACGGCTCGGATGTTTATTGTAGCGCGGGTACAATTGATGGTAAAGAGTCTAGGGTTTAACGAAGATATTCGTAAACATTGACGGCTCGGATGTTTATTCATCATCTGATTCGGGAACTATTTCATATTCGTAACTAGGTGTTCCTTCTTCTTTTTTTCATCCGTAGTAGCTGCTACGGTAGTTTCGTAACCAGCAATCATCGAATTAACCCCAATTATCTGTTCAAAACATGATATTAGTTTGTAGTTATTAGTAATAATGACAAAATCAAGGAAAACGTACCTTAACAATGTTACGCGCGGTGATGTTGAGGTACTTGGACATCATGTTAAAACGGCCTACAGACACATTTTGTAGAATAACGACCGCACCTATACCGTTTGTACTCTGTTTTCGTCATTGTTGAAGATGTTATGATGCATGGTTCCCTAGATTACACCAGACGGATCCTTTAAGGTTACTAGAAGGTCTCCCGGCCGTTGGGTGTCGAATTGGATAGCATAACGACTAGCCGATAATGAGATAAAATTTACTAGCTAGTAAGATACATTGGATATAAAAATTGTAATAATACTCGTTGAGAAGGAAACCTTTTTCACTTTCACAAAATGTGAATGAGGGCATTGTATTTCTCCAACCTGGGTCCATAATGGTGTGGTCCTATTGTTATGAGTACCTATATTTATGAATGATTGAGTTAGTTTTTGTAATCTACAACTCGATTATAATGATAACGGAATTCATTTTTCTTGTATACCTTCCCGTAGCATGTAATCGATAGTAGAAGTCCAACGAGGACTACTAAAATCATGGTCGCCCTGTTGTGGCTCATTGATGACCTCACGAATGAAATCTTGAGTTGGGCGTGTTTCAGAACTTTCATCGCGCAACACCTTTCGATCGTGAGCCCTCTTGCGGAACAATCCTCGTTGTATGGGCTGCGCAGGTCCCAAAATTAGCCCCGTTGGAATTTCAGAGCGTTGTGTTTGTTGTAGTAAAATTATCGGTTCAGCATCGATAACGCATAAGTTATCGTACGGAGGGCTTTCCATGAGAAAATTTGCTTTTTGTGTTGTGATTTTGTATTGAGTAACTCAGGCTTTTATAGGGAGAACATTTTGTTTTATGGGATATGTATTGTGTTATGACAATACATAACGATATGACAATACTAATTTAATCGATTTGACAATACAACGATATCGGTATACAATAAAGAATCATATAGCGTGACCGACAAAGTCTGCCACCGAATCATAAATAACGCGTAATTTATACTATCACGTGTTGCGGATTTATTTGCCATATAGTAGATTTATTTAGGGGTTCGCAGCATTTATAATTTCAGGGTCTTGCAGACTTAATTCACGGTTTGCGAGACTTATTTAGGGTTTGTTTAATGTTACACTATTTTAGGTTAATTTAGGGTTAATCTATGTATGATTTGCTTATGGGTAATCTCTTGTGGATTTTTAGGGTTTATTTTTGTTTGTTTGTCAATTTGTGGTTTGTTTAGGTGTTTTTAGTGGATGAGGCAATGTACAATAGTGAAATTATGATTTGTTTAGGGGTTCGCAGATTTATATTATCACGTGTTGGAGAGTAAATTTATATGCGTTGCGTATTTGTTTTCTATTTCTGCCGATTTGTTTAGTATTATGAAAAAATAACTAAAATTCGTGTCCTTTCGACTCTTCCACTTCTCTACTTCGACTCTTCCACTTCTCTACTTCGACTCTTCCACTTCCTACGTATTCCACTTCTCCACTTTCTTATATCCAATCGCCCACTCTCTTCTCCACTTCTCCACTTTCTTGTATCCAATCGTCCAAAATCTTTGTATAAATACAATCTCTTCTTGTTATAGTTCAACGTAAATCGCTTTGTTGTTGTAGAAATGGAAGGAGAAGGAAGTTCTAACGAAACATCACTGGTTTGGTTTGAAAAGGAAATCCGATGCAACGATGGATGAAATTGTTGAACACGAGGTCATGATGGCAAAGAAAGAGGCGAAACAGCGCTACCATGCTCTCTTGCGATTAGCAAAGGCAGAGAAGGAACAAATCGCGAAGAAGAATAAGTTGGAGTTCAAGTGGGCTATGATCACTTTGGAAAGATGGCGATGATTGAAGCCATGATTGATAACCCCGATCTCTGTTTGAAAACCAAGATGCAGATCCTTGAAGCCAAGAAAGAAAATGTTAAGAAGGAGATTGATGAGAGCACTGCGGAACCAATTGATCGGCTTACGCATGGTCTTTACTTCATGAAATGAAACAATGTTTTAATTTCTCTGTTGTTATTGTTGTTTTTGTTGTTTTAATTTTTTTTCTTATGTAGAACTCTTCATCTTTTTCAGCAACTTTTAATGTTATTAGTATTGCAGATTTTTAGTTCACGTGTTGCAGATTATAAGTTTCTATGTTGCAGATTTTTAACTGAATGTTGCAGATTTATTTAACTGTTTTGTAGATTTGTTTCCCACTTTCTCAAACCGCAACGTTTTTACATTTATTTCCCTATTTAAGAGAAAAATTAGGGTTTTTTCACATGCATTCACTCTCATCGACGACGGCGAGAATAAAAGAAAAACGACGATGGGAAGAACATTCAGTTACAGTCTTAGCGATCCAACCGAAGCTCCTGAATACGTATACGACGACGATGACGAGGTACGTAGTTACAACCATGATGCAGATCCAGTTCATTTTGGTCATCAAAAGATCTGTTTTTGTGGCGAGGATGTTATCCTAGAGGGCGTCGTCCTCGAAAAGATACCGGGAAGGTTATACTACACTTGTACTTCTCGAAACGTAAGTTTGTTCTCGGGTTTTGTTCTTTCTTAATTTATTGTAAATGTGCATAAGTGAGTTACATGGTGTTGTAGGATGGAGGAGCACATATGCGGGAGTGGTGGGACGAGGTTATGATGGAAGACATAAAAGAACAGTTCGAAAAATTTGCAAGCGTTGATGACATGGCGAAGAAAACAAAAACCGACATGGTTGAGCTCAAGAATTTGATGAACAAGCTATTCGTTGTTGTCATTACATTGGTTGTAGCTGTTGTTGTCGTTTCTTTGTTCAAGTAATGTATGAAACATGTAAAATTGGTTGTAGCAAACTAGCAATTAAGTATTTTCTATAAAATATTGCAGATTTATTTTTATAGTCTTGTAGATTTGTCTAAATAGTAATGCAGAGTTATTATGTAGAGTTTTTCGAAGACAAAAATGGTTGAAATGAAACATGAATCCTAAACCCTTAAAATGGTTGAAACATGAACCCTAAGTCCCAAAAATGGTTGAAACATGAACCCTAAACATGAAAACAGTGTTGTATAGTTTATACTATGTATTGTAGAGTTTTTATATAGTATTGCGATTTATTATAGAGGTTCGCGAGTTTCACAGTGTTTGCAGATTTGTTATAGTGTGTGCAGATGTATTTGTAATCCATGAAAGTCGTACATTTATTATGCAAACAAACCATAAAAAGATGAAAATTTATGAATTCTGTTACATTTTAATTAGATAAACTTATGTGTTGCAAGTCTTTCGATTATGCCCTTCTTCTCCACAGCTGTTGCATTTGTGTTGTTTCCTTGGCCTTTTCTTGGCCAATGCCTTCTCCAATGCTGATTTGATTCTACTCTTTTTTGGCCTTCCTGGTTGGTTCCGAACCAGAGGTGGTAAACAGACCTTTGAATCAACTACCTCTGGTATTGGTAATGTTATATCTCTCGGCATAATTATGTCCGCGTATCCTGGTACAAGTTTTCGCTGAAATAATAGGGATGACAACAAGATATCCGAGAGATTTAAACTCTCTGCTGCAGCTATGACATGAGAACAGGGCAATTTCTCCAAATCAAACCTACGACAAGAACAAGTTCTCTCTCTCAAGTTCACTACATATGATGAGATCAGGCTTGAGACGTGCATTTGTTGCTCATCAATTTCTTGTACAGTATACGTCTTCGCCTGCTCTACTCGACCCTAAAAGAACAGAAAACAAGTTAACCTACAAGCACACTCTGCAGATTTATTTCACAGTATAAAAAATCTACAAAAAGGGAAAAAACCTCCAACAGCTTCTCCACTCCACGAGTTAGTGATGTAGACATTTTCTTTGCATCGTTTCTCCTTTTCGCAAACCATCTCGTCATCATAGATCGCAATACTTCAAGTAAATGCACAATTGGCAAGCTCCGTGCCCGTGATATAACCTTATTCGGGGACTCCGCAATGTTACTCGTAGTGAGATTGTATATCTATCTCCCGGGAAAGTGGACGCGTGTCCACAAGCAAACATCAGCTCTTTGAAGATAAAAATGAAGTGCAGGGTTCAATAACTCAATCTGTGCGAAAGTGGTTTCAAAATCAACGAGCCTAAACGCATTTGCAGCTTTTTTAACAAGTCCCGCGCTACCATCAATTGTACCCGCGCTACAAGAAAACACTTATAAGCACTCATGTTGCATGAAACTTGGTTTAGAGTCCTAGAAACTCGTTGTTAGATGTTTCATAATTTCATCAAACTTGTACAAAGCTCATTGAGACACTTATAAGCACTCATGTTGCATGAAACTTGGTTTAGAGTCCTAGAAACGCGTTGTTAGATGTTTCACAAGTTCGTCAAACTTGTACACAACTCATTGAGACACTTATAACCACTCATGTTGCAAGGAACTTGGTTTAGAGTCCTAGAAACGTGTTGTTAGATGTTTCATATTTCATCGAACTTGTACAAAGCTCATTGAGACACTTATAAGCACTCATGTTGCATGAAACTTGGTTTAGAGTCCTAGAAATGCGTTGATAGATGTTTCATAAGTTCTTCAAAATTGAAGAAAGCTCAATCAGACACTTATAAGCACTCATGTTGCATGAAACTTGGTTTAGAGTCCTAGAAACGCGTTGTTAGATGTTTCATAATTTCATCAACCTTGTACAAAGCTCATTGAGACACTTATAAGCACTCATGTTGCATGAAACTTGGTTTCGAGTCCTAGAAACGCGTTGTTAGATGTTTCATAAGTTCGTCAAACTTGTACAAAGCTCATTGAGACACTTATAAGCACTCATGTGGCATGAAACTTGGCTTAGAGTCCTAGAACCGTGTTGTTAGATGTTTCATAATTTCATCACTTGTACAAAGCTCATTGAGACACTTATAAGCACTCATTTTGCATGAAACTTGGTTTAGAGTCCTAGAAATGCGTTGATAGATGTTTCATAAGTTCGTCAAAATTGAAGAAAGCTCAATCAGACACTTATAAGCACTCATGTTGCATGAAACTTGGTTTAGAGTCCTAGAAACGCGTTGTTAGATGTTTCATAATTTCATCAAACTTGTACAAAGCTCATTGAGACACTTATAAGCACTCATGTTGCATGAAACTTGGTTTCGATTCCCAGAAACGCGTTGTTAGATGTTTCATAAGTTCGTCAGACTTGTACAAAGCTCATTGAGACACTTATAAGCACTCATGTGGCATGAAACTTGGTTTAGAGTCCTAGAACCGCGTTCTTAGATGTTTCATAATTTCATCACTTGTACAACGCTTATTGAGACACTTATAAGCACTCATGTTGCATGAAACTTGATTTCGAGTCCTAGAAACACGTTGTTAGATATTTCTTAAGTTCGTCAAACTTGTACAAAGCTCATTGAGACACTTATAAGCACTCATGTTGCATAAAACTTGGTTTAGAGTCCTAGAAACGCGTTGTTAGATGTTTCATAAGTTCATCAAACTTGTACAAAGCTCATTGAGACACTTATAACAACTCATGTTGCATGAAACTTGGTTTAAAGTCCTAGAAACGCGTTGTTAGATGTTTCATATTTTCATCAAACTTGTACAAAGCTTATTGAGACACTTATAAGCACTCATGTGGCATGAAACTTGGTTTAGAGTCCTAGAACCGCGTTGTTAGATATTTCATAATTTCATCACTTGTACAAAGCTAATTGAGACACTTATAAGCACTCATGTTGCATGAAACTTGGTTTAGAGTCTTAGAAATACGTTGATAGATGTTTCATATGTTCGTCAAAATTGAAGAAAGCTCAATCAGACACTTATAAGCACTCATGTTGCATGAAACTTGGTTTAGAGTCCTAGAAACACGTTGTTAGATGTTTCATAATTTCATCAAACTTGTACAAAGCTCATTGAGACACTTATAAGCACTCATGTTGCATGAAACTTGGTTTAGAGTCCTAGAAACGCGTTGTTAGATGTTTCATAAGTTCGTCAAACTTGTACAAAGCTCATTGAGACACTTATAAGCACTCATGTGGCATGAAACTTGGTTTAGAGTCCTAGAACCGCGTTGTTAGATGTTTCATAATTTCATCACTTGTACAAAGCTCATTGAGACACTTATAAGCACTCATGTTGCATGAAACTTGGTTTAGAGAGTCCTAGAAATGCGTTGATAGATGTTTCATAAGTTCGTCAAAATTGAAGAAAGCTCAATCAGACACTTATAAGCACTCATGTTGCATGAAACTTGATTTCGAGTCCTAGAAACGCGTTGTTAGATGTTTCATAAGTTCGACAAACTTGTACAAAGCTCATTGAGACACTTATAAGCACTGATGTGGCATGAAACTTGGTTTAGAGTCCTAGAACCGCGTTGTTAGATGTTTCATAATTTCATCACTTGTACAAAGCTAATTGAGACACTTATAAGCACTCATGTTGCATGAAACTTGGTTTAGAGTCCTAGAAATGCGTTGATAGATGTTTCATATGTTCGTCAAAATTGAAGAAAGCTCAATCAGACACTTATAAGAACTCATGTTGCATGAAACTTGGTTTAGAGTCCTAGAAACGCGTTGTTAGATGTTTCATAATTTCATCAAACTTGTACAAAGCTCATTGAGACACTTATAAGCACTCATGTTGCATGAAACTTGGTTTAGAGTCCTAGAAACGCGTTGTTAGATGTTTCATAAGTTCGTCAAACTTGTACAAAGCTCATTGAGACACTTATAAGCACTCATGTGGCATGAAACTTGGTTTAGAGTCCTAGAACCACGTTGTTAGATGTTTCATAATTTCAAAACTTGTACAAAGCTCATTGAGACACTTATAAGCACTCATGTTGCATGAAACTTGGTTTAGAGTCCTAGAAACGCGTTGTTAGATGTTTCATATTTTAATCAAACTTGTACAACGCTTATTGAGACACTTATAAGCACTCATGTTGCATGAAACTTGATTTCGAGTCCTAGAAACACGTTGTTAGATATTTCTTAAGTTCGTCAAACTTGTACAAAGCTCATTGAGACACTTATAAGCACTCATGTTGCATAAAACTTGGTTTAGAGTCCTAGAAACGCGTTGTTAGATGTTTCATAAGTTCATCAAACTTGTACAAAGCTCATTGAGACACTTATAACAACTCATGTTGCATGAAACTTGGTTTAAAGTCCTAGAAACGCGTTGTTAGATGTTTCATATTTTCATCAAACTTGTACAAAGCTTATTGAGACACTTATAAGCACTCATGTGGCATGAAACTTGGTTTAGAGTCGTAGAACCGCGTTGTTAGATGTTTCATAATTTCATCACTTGTACAAAGCTCATTGAGACACTTAGACCATGTTTATCAAAGGTGTTTATGTAGAGTGCTTGTGTATTTTTTGTGTATTTGAGTATTAAATTAAATCAAAACATGTATTATTAATAAGCACCCTATAATGAAAAGTGCGTAATGAAGCATTTTAAGCTCCCATTTTATAGAGTACTTATTAATAATACATGTTTTGATTTAATTTAATACTTTTTAAGCTCCCATTTTATGTTCCATGAAACTTGGTTTAGAGTCCTAGAAATGCGTTGATAGATGTTTCATAAGTTCGTCAAAATTGAAGAAACCTCAATCAGACACTTATAAGCACTCATGTTACATGAAACTTGGTTTAGAGTCCTAGAAACGCGTTGTTAGATGTTTCATAATTTCATCAAACTTGTACAAAGCTCATTGAGACACTTATAAGCACTCATGTTGCATGAAACTTGGTTTCGAGTCCTAGAAACGCGTTGTTAGATGTTTCATAAGTTCGTCAAACTTGTACAAAGCTCATTGAGACACTTATAAGCACTCATGTTGCATGAAACTTTATTTAGAGTCCTAGAAATGCGTTGATAGATGTTTCATAAGTTCGTCAAAATTGAAGAAAGCTCAATCAGACACTTATAAGCACTCATGTTGCATGAAACTTGGTTTAGAGTCCTAGAAACGCGTTGTTAGATGTTTCATAATTTCATCAAACTTGTACAAAGCTCATTGAGACACTTATAAGCACTCATGTTGCATGAAACTTGGTTTAGAGTCCTAGAAACGCGTTGTTAGATGTTTCATAAGTTCGTCAAACTTGTACAAAGCTCATTGAGACACTTATAAGCACTCATGTGGCATGAAACTTGGTTTAGAGTCCTAGAACCGCGTTGTTAGATGTTTCATAATTTCATCACTTGTACAAAGCTAATTGAGACACTTATAAGAACTCATGTTGCATGAAACTTGGTTTAGAGTCTTAGAAATGCGTTGATAGATGTTTCATATGTTCGTCAAAATTGAAGAAAGCTCAATCAGACACTTATAAGCACTCATGTTGCATGAAACTTGGTTTAGAGTCCTAGAAACACGTTGTTAGATGTTTCATAATTTCATCAAACTTGTAGAAAGCTCATTGAGACACTTATAAGCACTCATGTTGCATGAAACTTGGTTTAGAGTCCTAGAAACGCGTTGTTAGATGTTTCATAAGTTCGTCAAACTTGTACAAAGCTCATTGAGACACTTATAAGCACTCATGTGGCATGAAACTTGGTTTAGAGTCCTAGAACCGCGTTGTTAGATGTTTCATAATTTCATTACTTGTACAAAGCTCATTGAGACACTTATAAGCACTCATGTTGCATGAAACTTGGTTTAGAGTCCTAGAAACGCGTTGTTAGATGTTTCATAAGTTCATCAAACTTGTACAAAGCTCATTGAGACACTTATAACAACTCATGTTGCATGAAACTTGGTTTAGAGTCCTAGAAACGCGTTGTTAGATGTTTCATATTTTCATCAAACTTGTACAAAGCTTATTGAGACACTTATAAGCACTCATGTGGCATGAAACTTGGTTTAGAGTCCTAGAACCGCGTTGTTAGATGTTTCATAATTTCATCACTTGTACAAAGCTCATTGAGACACTTAGACCATGTTTATCAAAGGTGTTTATGTAGAGCTTGTGTATTTTTGTGTATTTTTTGTGTATTTGAGTATTAAATTAAATCAAAACATGTATTATTAATAAGTACTCTATAAAATGGGAGCTTAAAATGCTTCATTACGCACTTTTCATTATAGGGTGCTTATTAATAATACATGTTTTGATTTAATTTAATACTCAAATACACAAAAAATACACAAGCACTCTACATAAACACCTTTGATAAACATGCTATTATAAGCACTTATGTTGCATGAAACTTGGTTTAGAGTCCTAGAAATGCGTTGATAGATGTTTCATAAGTTCGTCAAAATTGAAGAAACCTCAATCAGACACTTATAAGCACTCATGTTAAATGAAACTTGGTTTAGAGTCCTAGAAACGCGTTGTTAGATGTTTCATAATTTCATCAAACTTGTACAAAGCTCATTGAGACACTTATAAGCACTCATGTTGCATGAAACTTGGTTTCGAGTCCTAGAAACGCGTTGTTAGATGTTTCATAAGTTCGTCAAACTTGTACACAACTCATTGAGACACTTATAACCACTCATGTTGCAAGGAACTTGGTTTAGAGTCCTAGAAACGCGTTGTTAGATGTTTCATATTTTCATCGAACTTGTACAAAGCTTATTAAGACACTTATAAGCACTCATGTGGCATGAAACTTGGTTTAGAGTCCTAGAACCGCGTTGTTAGATGTTTCATAATTTCATCACTTGTACAAAGCTCATTGAAACTTGGTTTAGAGTCCTAGAAATGCGTTGATAGAGGTTTCATAAGTTCGTCAAAATTGAAGAAAGCTCAAGCAGACACTTATAAGCACTCATGTTGCATGAAACTTGGTTTAGAGTCCTAGAAACGCGTTGTTAGATGTTTCATAAGTTCTTTAAACTTGTACAAAGCTCATTGAGACACTTATAACCACTAATGTTGCATGAAACTTGGTTTCGAGTCCTAGAAACGCGTTGTTAGATGTTTCATAAGTTCGTCAAATTTGTACAAAGCTCATTGAGACACTTATAATCACTCATGTGGCATGAAACTTGGTTTAGAGTCCTAGAACCGCGTTGTTAGATGTTTCATAATTTCATCACTTGTACAAAGCTCATTGAGACACTTATAAGCACTCATGTTGCATGAAACTTGGTTTAGAGTCCTAGAAATGCGTTGATAGATGTTTCATAAGTTCGTCAAAATTGAAGAAAGCTCAATCAGACACTTATAAGCACTCATGTTGCATGAAACTTGGTTTAGAGTCCTAGAAACGCGTTGTTAGATGTTTCATAATTTCATCAACCTTGTACAAAGCTCATTGAGACACTTATAAGCACTCATGTTGCATGAAACTTGGTTTCGAGTCCTAGAAACGCGTTGTTAGATATTTCATAAGTTCGTCAAACTTGTACAAAGCTCATTGAGACACTTATAAGCACTCATGTTGCATGAATCTTGGTTTAGAGTCCTAGAACCGCGTTCTTAGATGTTTCATAATTTCATCACTTGTACAAAGCTCATTGAGACACTTATAAGCACTCATGTTGCATGAAAATTGGTTTAGAGTCCTAGAAATGCGTTGATAGATGTTTCATAAGTTCGTCAAAATTGAAGAAAGCTCAATCAGACACTTATAAGCACTCATGTTGCATGAAACTTGGTTTAGAGTCCTAGAAACGCGTTGTTAGATGTTTCATAATTTCATCAAACTTGTACAAAGCTCATTGAGACACTTATAAGCACTCATGTTTCATGAAACTTGGTTTAGAGTCCTAGAAACGCGTTGTTAGATTTTTCATAATTTCGTCAAACTTGTACAAAGCTCATTGAGACACTTATAAGCACTCATGTGGCATGAAACTTGGTTTAGAGTCCTAGAACCGCGTTGTTACATGTTTCATAATTTCATCACTTGTACAAAGCTAATTGAGACACTTATAAGCACTCATGTTGCATGAAACTTGGTTTAGAGTCTTAGAAATGCGTTGATAGATGTTTCATATGTTCGTCAAAATTGAAGAAAGCTCAATCAGACACTTATAAGCACTCATGTTGCATGAAACTTGGTTTAGAGTCCTAGAAACACGTTGTTAGATGTTTCATAATTTCATCAAACTTGTACAAAGCTCATTGAGACACTTATAAGCACTCATGTTGCATGAAACTTGGTTTAGAGTCCTAGAAACGCGTTGTTAGATGTTTCATAAGTTCGTCA
Organism: Cochlearia excelsa; assembly: GCA_963556525.1. NCBI lineage: Eukaryota > Viridiplantae > Streptophyta > Magnoliopsida > Brassicales > Brassicaceae > Cochlearia > Cochlearia excelsa. Next base: position 25,631,115 of record OY748327.1, on the reverse strand, counting down.
AACTTGTACAAAGCTCATTGAGACACTTATAAGCACTCATGTGGCATGAAACTTGGTTTAGAGTCCTAGAACCGCGTTGTTAGATGTTTCATAATTTCATCACTTGTACAAAGCTCATTGAGACACTTATAAGCACTCATGTTGCATGAAACTTGACTTAGAGTCCTAGAAATGCGTTGATAGATGTTTTATAAGTTCGTCAAAATTGAAGAAAGCTCAATCAGACACTTATTAGCACTCATGTTGCATGAAACTTGATTTCGAGTCCTAGAAACGCGTTGTTAGATGTTTCATAAGTTCGACAAACTTGTACAAAGCTCATTGAGACACTTATAAGCACTGATGTGGCATGAAACTTGGTTTAGAGTCCTAGAACCGCGTTGTTAGATGTTTCATAATTTCATCACTTGTACAAAGCTAATTGAGACACTCATAAGCACTCATGTTGCATGAAACTTGGTTTAAAGTCCTAGAAATGCGTTGATAGATGTTTCATATGTTCGTCAAAATTGAAGAAAGCTCAATCAGACACTTATAAGCACTCATGTTGCATGAAACTTGGTTTAGAGTCCTAGAAACGCGTTGTTAGATGTTTCATAATTTCATCAAACTTGTACAAAACTCATTGAGACACTTATAAGCACTCATGTTGCATGAAACTTGGTTTAGAGTCCTAGAAACGCGTTGTTAGATGTTTCATAAGTTTGTCAAACTTGTACAAAGCTCATTGAGACACTTATAAGCACTCATGTGACATGAAACTTGGTTTAGAGTCCTAGAACCGCGTTGTTAGATGTTTCATAATTTCAAAACTTGTACAAAGCTCATTGAGACACTTATAAGCACTCATGTTGCATGAAACTTGGTTTAAAGTCCTAGAAACGCGTTGTTAGATGTTTCATATTTTAATCAAACTTGTACAAAGCTTATTGAGACACTTATAAGCACTCATGTGGCATGAAACTTGGTTTAAAGTCCTAGAACCGCGTTGTTAGATGTTTCATAATTTCATCACTTGTACAAAGCTCATTGAGACACTTATAAGCACTTATGTTGCATGAAACTTGGTTTAGAGTCCTAGAAATGCGTTGATAGATATTTCATAAGTTCGTCAAAATTGAAGAAAGCTCAATCAGACACTTATAAGCACTCATGTTGCATGAAACTTGGTTTAGAGTCCTGGAAACGCGTTGTTAGATGTTTTATAATTTCATCAAACTTGTACAAAGCTCATTGAGACACTTATAAGCACTCATGTTGCATGAAACTTGGTTTCGAGTCCTAGAAACGCGTTGTTAGATGTTTCATAAGTTCAACAAACTTGTACAAAGCTCATTGAGACACTTATAAGCACTCATGTGGCATGAAACTTGGTTTAGAGTCCTAGAACCGCGTTGTTAGATGTTTCATAATTTCATCACTTGTACAAAGCTAATTGAGACACTTATAAGCAGTCATGTTGCATGAAACTTGGTTTAGAGTCCTAGAAATGCGTTGATAGATGTTTCATAAGTTCTTCAAAATTGAAGAAAGCTCAATCAGACACTTATAAGCACTCATGTTTCATGAAACTTGGTTTATAGTCCTAGAAACGCGTTGTTAGATGTTTCATAATTTCATCAAACTTGTAAAAAGCTCATTGAGACACTTATAAGCACTCATGTTGCATGAAACTTGGTTTAGAGTCCTAGAAACGCGTTTTTAGATGTTTCATAAGCTCGTCAAACTTGTACAAAGCTCATTGAGACACTTATAACCACTCATGTTGCATGAAACTTGGTTTAGAGTCCTAGAAACGCGTTGTTAGATGTTTCATATTTTCATCAAACTTGTACAAAGCTTATTGAGACACTTATAAGCACTCATGTGGCATGAAACTTGGTTTAGAGTCCTAGAACCGCGTTGTTAGATGTTTCATAATTTCATCACTTGTACAAAGCTCATTGAGACACTTATAAGCACTTATGTTGCATTAAACTTGGTTTAGAGTCCTAGAAATGCGTTGATAGATGTTTCATAAGTTCGTCAAAATTGAAGAAAGCTCAATCGTACACTTATAAGCACTCATGTTGCATGAAACTTTGTTTAGAGTCCTAGAAACGCGTTGTTAGATGTTTCATAAGTTCTTTAAACTTGTACAAAGCTCATTGAGACACTTATCACCACTCATGTTGCATGAAACTTGGTTTCGAGTCCTAGAAACGCGTTGTTAGATGTTTCATAAGTTCGTCAAACTTGTACAAAGCTCATGAGACACTTATTAGCACTCATGTTGCATGAAACTTGGTTTAGAGTCCTAGAAACGCGTTGTTAGATGTGTCATAAGTTCGTCAAACTTGTACAAATCTCATTGAGACACTTATAAGCACTCATGTGGCATGAAACTTGGTTTAGAGTCCTAGAACCGCGTTGTTAGATGTTTCATAATTTCATCACTTGTACAAAGCTAATTGAGACACTTATAAGCACTCATGTTGCATGAAACTTGGTTTAGAGTCCTAGAAACGCGTTGTTAGATGTTTCATAATTTCATCAAACTTGTAAAAAGCTCATTGAGACACTTATAAGCACTCATGTTGCATGAAACTTGGTTTAGAGTCCTAGAAACGCGTTTTTAGATGTTTCATAAGCTCGTCAAACTTGTACAAAGCTCATTGAGACACTTATAACCACTCATGTTGCATGAAACTTGGTTTAGAGTCCTAGAAACGCGTTGTTAGATGTTTCATATTTTCATCAAACTTGTACAAAGCTTATTGAGACACTTATAAGCACTCATGTGGCATGAAACTTGGTTTAGAGTCCTAGAACCGCGTTGTTAGATGTTTCATAATTTCATCACTTGTACAAAGCTCATTGAGACACTTATAAGCACTTATGTTGCATTAAACTTGGTTTAGAGTCCTAGAAATGCGTTGATAGATGTTTCATAAGTTCGTCAAAATTGAAGAAAGCTCAATCAGACACTTATAAGCACTCAAGTTGCATGAAACTTTGTTTAGAGTCCTAGAAACGCGTTGTTAGATGTTTCATAAGTTCTTTAAACTTGTACAAAGCTCATTGAGACACTTATCACCACTCATGTTGCATGAAACTTGGTTTCGAGTCCTAGAAACGCGTTGTTAGATGTTTCATAAGTTCGTCAAACTTGTACAAAGCTCATGAGACACTTATTAGCACTCATGTTGCATGAAACTTGGTTTAGAGTCCTAGAAACGCGTTGTTAGATGTGTCATAAGTTCGTCAAACTTGTACAAAGCTCATTGAGACACTTATAAGCACTCATGTGGCATGAAACTTGGTTTAGAGTCCTAGAACCGCGTTGTTAGATGTTTCATAATTTCATCACTTGTACAAAGCTAATTGAGACACTTATAAGCACTCATGTTGCATGAAACTTGGTTTAGAGTCCTAGAAATGCGTTGATAGATGTTTCATATGTTCGTCAAAATTGAAGAAAGCTCAATCAGACACTTATAAGCACTCATGTTGCATGAAACTTGGTTTAGAGTCCTAGAAACGCGTTGTTAGATGTTTCATAATTTCATCAAACTTGTACAAAGCTCATTGAGACACTTATAAGCACTCATGTTGCATGAAACTTGGTTTAGAGTCCTAGAAACGCGTTTTTAGATGTTTCATAAGCTCGTCAAACTTGTACAAAGCTCATTGAGACACTTATAACCACTCATGTTGCATGAAACTTGGTTTAGAGTCCTAGAAACGCGTTGTTAGATGTTTCATATTTTCATCAAACTTGTACAAAGCTTATTGAGACACTTATAAGCACTCATGTGGCATGAAACTTGGTTTAGAGTCCTAGAACCGCGTTGTTAGATGTTTCATAATTTCATCACTTGTACAAAGCTCATTGAGACACTTATAAGCACTTATGTTGCATTAAACTTGGTTTAGAGTCCTAGAAATGCGTTGATAGATGTTTCATAAGTTCGTCAAAATTGAAGAAAGCTCAATCAGACACTTATAAGCACTCATGTTGCATGAAACTTTGTTTAGAGTCCTAGAAACGCGTTGTTAGATGTTTCATAAGTTCTTTAAACTTGTACAAAGCTCATTGAGACACTTATCACCACTCATGTTGCATGAAACTTGGTTTCGAGTCCTAGAAACGCGTTGTTAGATGTTTCATAAGTTCGTCAAACTTGTACAAAGCTCATGAGACACTTATTAGCACTCATGTTGCATGAAACTTGGTTTAGAGTCCTAGAAACGCGTTGTTAGATGTGTCATAAGTTCGTCAAACTTGTACAAATCTCATTGAGACACTTATAAGCACTCATGTGGCATGAAACTTGGTTTAGAGTCCTAGAACCGCGTTGTTAGATGTTTCATAATTTCATCACTTGTACAAAGCTAATTGAGACACTTATAAGCACTCATGTTGCATGAAACTTGGTTTAGAGTCCTAGAAACGCGTTGTTAGATGTTTCATAATTTCATCAAACTTGTAAAAAGCTCATTGAGACACTTATAAGCACTCATGTTGCATGAAACTTGGTTTAGAGTCCTAGAAACGCGTTTTTAGATGTTTCATAAGCTCGTCAAACTTGTACAAAGCTCATTGAGACACTTATAACCACTCATGTTGCATGAAACTTGGTTTAGAGTCCTAGAAACGCGTTGTTAGATGTTTCATATTTTCATTAAACTTGTACAAAGCTTATTGAGACACTTATAAGCACTCATGTGGCATGAAACTTGGTTTAGAGTCCTAGAACCGCGTTGTTAGATGTTTCATAATTTCATCACTTGTACAAAGCTCATTGAGACACTTATAAGCACTTATGTTGCATTAAACTTGGTTTAGAGTCCTAGAAATGCGTTGATAGATGTTTCATAAGTTCGTCAAAATTGAAGAAAGCTCAATCGTACACTTATAAGCACTCATGTTGCATGAAACTTTGTTTAGAGTCCTAGAAACGCGTTGTTAGATGTTTCATAAGTTCTTTAAACTTGTACAAAGCTCATTGAGACACTTATCACCACTCATGTTGCATGAAACTTGGTTTCGAGTCCTAGAAACGCGTTGTTAGATGTTTCATAAGTTCGTCAAACTTGTACAAAGCTCATGAGACACTTATTAGCACTCATGTTGCATGAAACTTGGTTTAGAGTCCTAGAAACGCGTTGTTAGATGTGTCATAAGTTCGTCAAACTTGTACAAAGCTCATTGAGACACTTATAAGCACTCATGTGGCATGAAACTTGGTTTAGAGTCCTAGAACCGCGTTGTTAGATGTTTCATAATTTCATCACTTGTACAAAGCTAATTGAGACACTTATAAGCACTCATGTTGCATGAAACTTGGTTTAGAGTCCTAGAAATGCGTTGATAGATGTTTCATATGTTCGTCAAAATTGAAGAAAGCTCAATCAGACACTTATAAGCACTCATGTTGCATGAAACTTGGTTTAGAGTCCTAGAAACGCGTTGTTAGATGTTTCATAATTTCATCAAACTTGTACAAAGCTCATTGAGACACTTATAAGCACCCATGTTGCATGAAACTTGGTTTAGAGTCCTAGAAACGCGTTGTTAGATGTTTCATAAGTTCGTCAAACTTGTACAAAGCTCATTGAGACACTTATAAGCACTCATGTGGCATGAAACTTGGTTTAGAGTCCTAGAACCGCGTTGTTAGATGTTTCATAATTTCATCACTTGTACAAAGCTCATTGAGACACTTATAAGCGCTCATGTTGCATGAAACTTGGTTTAGAGTCCTAGAAATGCGTTGATAGATGTTTCATATGTTCGTCAAAATTGAAGAAAGCTCAATCAGACACTTATAAGCACTCATGTTGCATGAAACTTGGTTTAGAGTCCTAGAAACGCGTTGTTAGATGTTTCATAATTTCATCAAACTTGTACAAAGCTCATTGAGACACTTATAAGCACCCATGTTGCATGAAACTTGGTTTAGAGTCCTAGAAACGCGTTGTTAGATGTTTCATAAGTTCGTCAAACTTGTACAAAGCTCATTGAGACACTTATAAGCACTCATGTGGCATGAAACTTGGTTTAGAGTCCTAGAACCGCGTTGTTAGATGTTTCATAATTTCATCACTTGTACAAAGCTCATTGAGACACTTATAAGCGCTCATGTTGCATGAAACTTGGTTTAGAGTCCTAGAAATGCGTTGATAGATGTTTCATATGTTCGTCAAAATTGAAGAAAGCTCAATCAGACACTTATAAGCACTCATGTTGCATGAAACTTGGTTTAGAGTCCTAGAAACGCGTTGTTAGATGTTTCATAATTTCATCAAACTTGTACAAAGCTCATTGAGACACTTATAAGCACCCATGTTGCATGAAACTTGGTTTAGAGTCCTAGAAACGCGTTGTTAGATGTTTCATAATTTCATCAAACTTGTACAAAGCTCATTGAGACACTTATAAGCACTCATGTTGCATGAAACTTGGTTTAGAGTCCTGGAAACGCGTTGTTAGATGTTTCATAATTTCATCAAACTTGTACAAAGCTCATTGAGACACTTATAAGCACGCATGTTGTTTGAAACTTGGTTTCGAGTCCTAGAAACGCGTTGTTAGATGTTTCATAAGTTCGTCAAACTTGTACAAAGATCACTGAGACACTTATAAGCACTCATGTGGCATGAAACTTGGTTTAGAGTCCTAGAACCGCGTTGTTAGATGTTTCATAATTTCATCACTTGTACAAAGCTAATTGAGACACTTATAAGCACTCATGTTGCATGAAACTTGGTTTAGAGTCCTAGAAATGCGTTGATAGATGTTTCATAAGTTCGTCAAAATTGAAGAAAGCTCAATCAGACACTTATAAGCACTCATGTTGCATGAAACTTGGTTTAGAGTCCTAGAAACGCGTTGTTAGATGTTTCATAATTTCATCAAACTTGTAAAAAGCTCATTGAGACACTTATAAGCACTCATGTTGCATGAAACTTGGTTTAGAGTCCTAGAAACGCGTTTTTAGATGTTTCATAAGCTCGTCAAACTTGTACAAAGCTCATTGAGACACTTATAACCACTCATGTTTCATGAAACTTGTTTTAGAGTCCTAGAAACACGTTGTTAGATGTTTCATATTTTCATCAAACTTGTACAAAGCTTATTGAGACACTTATAAGCACTCATGTGGCATGAAACTTGGTTTAGAGTCCTAGAACCGCGTTGTTAGATGTTTCATAATTTCATCACTTGTACAAAGCTCATTGAGACACTTATAAGCACTTATGTTGTATGAAACTTGGTTTAGAGTCCTAGAAATGCGTTGATAGATGTTTCATAAGTTCGTCAAAATTGAAGAAAGCTCAATCAGACACTTATAAGCACTCATGTTGCATGAAACTTGGTTCAGAGTCCTAGAAACGTGTTGTTAGATGTTTCATAAGTTCTTTAAACTTGTACAAAGCTCATTGAGACACTTATAACCACTCATGTTGCATGAAACTTGGTTTCGAGTCCTAGAAACGCGTTGTTAGATGTTTCATAAGTTCGTCAAACTTGTACAAAGCACATTGAGACACTTATAAGCACTCATGTGGCATGAAACTTTGTTTAGAGTCCTAGAACCGCGTTGTTAGATGTTTCATAATTTCATCACTTGTACAAAGCTCATTGAGACACTTATAAGCACTCATGTTGCATGAAACTTGGTTTAGAGTCCTATAAATGCGTTGATAGATGTTTCTTAAGTTCGTCAAAATTGAAGAAAGCTCAATCAGACACTTATAAGCACTCATGTTGCATGAAACTTGATTTCGAGTCCTAGAAACGCGTTGTTAGATGTTTTATAAGTTCGTCAAACTTGTACAAAGCTCAATGAGACACTTATAAGCACTCATGTGGCATGAAACTTGGTTTAGAGTCCTAGAACGGGTTGTTAGATGTTTCATAATATCATCACTTGTATAAAGCTCATTGAGACACTTATAAGCACTCATGTTTCATGAAACTTGGTTTAGAGTCCTAGAAACGCGTTGTTAAATGTTTCATAATTTCATCAAACTTGTACAAAGCTTATTGAGACACTTATAAGCACTCATGTGGCATGAAACTTGGTTTATAGTCCTAGAACCGCGTTGTTAGATGTTTCATAATTTCATCACTTGTACAAAGCTCATTGAGACACTTATAAGCACTTATGTTGCATGAAACTTGGTTTAGAGTCCTACAAATGCGTTGATAGATGTTTCATAAGTTCGTCAAAATTGAAGAAAGCTCAATCAGACACTTATAAGCACTCATGTTGCATGAAACTTGGTTTAGAGTCCTGGAAACGGGTTGTTAGATGTTTTATAATTTCATCAAACTTATACAAAGCTCATTGAGACACTTATAAGCACTCATGTTGCATGAAACTTGGTTTTGAGTCCTAGAAACGCGTTGTTAGATGTTTCATAAGTTCGTCAAACTTGTACAAAGCTCACTGAGACACTTATAAGCACTCATGTGGCATGAAACTTGGTTTAGAGTCCTAGAACCGCGTTGTTAGATGTTTCATAATTTCATCACTTGTACAAAGCTAATTGAGACACTTATAAGCACTCATGTTGCATGAAACTTGGTTTAGAGTCCTAGAAATGCGTTGATAGATGTTTCATAAGTTCGTCAAAATTGAAGAAAGCTCAATCAGACACTTATAAGCACTCATGTTGCATGAAACTTGGTTTAGATCCCTAGAAACGCGTTGTTAGATGTTTCATAAGTTCGTCAAACTTGTAAAAAGCTCATTGAGACACTTATAAGCACTCATGTTGCATGAAACTTGGTTTAGAGTCCTAGAAACGCGTTTTTAGATGTTTCATAAGCTCGTCAAACTTGTACAAAGCTCATTGAGACACTTATAACCACTCATGTTTCATGAAACTTGTTTTAGAGTCCTAGAAACACGTTGTTAGATGTTTCATATTTTCATCAAACTTGTACAAAGCTTATTGAGACACTTATAAGCACTCATGTGGCATGAAACTTGGTTTAGAGTCCTAGAACCGCGTTGTTAGATGTTTCATAATTTCATCACTTGTACAAAGCTCATTGAGACACTTATAAGCACTTATGTTGCATGAAACTTGGTTTAGAGTCCTAGAAATGCGTTGATAGATGTTTCATAAGTTCGTCAAAATTGAAGAAAGCTCAATCAGACACTTATAAGCACTCATGTTGCATGAAACTTGGTTCAGAGTCCTAGAAACGCGTTGTTAGATGTTTCATAAGTTCTTTAAACTTGTACAAAGCTCATTGAGACACTTATAACCACTCATGTTGCATGAAACTTGGTTTCGAGTCCTAGAAACGCGTTGTTAGATGTTTCATAAGTTCGTCAAACTTGTACAAAGCACATTGAGACACTTATAAGCACTCATGTGGCATGAAACTTTGTTTAGAGTCCTAGAACCGCGTTGTTAGATGTTTCATAATTTCATCACTTGTACAAAGCTCATTGAGACACTTATAAGCACTCATGTTGCATGAAACTTGGTTTAGAGTCCTATAAATGCGTTGATAGATGTTTCTTAAGTTCGTCAAAATTGAAGAAAGCTCAATCAGACACTTATAAGCACTCATGTTGCATGAAACTTGGTTTAGAGTCCTAGAAACGCGTTGTTAGATGTTTCATAATTTCATCAAACTTGTACAAAGCTCATGGAGACACTTATAAGCACTCATGTTGCATGAAACTTGGTTTAGAGTCCTAGAAACGCGTTGTTAGATTTTTCATAATTTCGTCAAACTTGTACACAGCTCATTGAGACACTTATAACCACTCATGTTGCATGGAACTTGGTTTAGAGTCCTAGAAACGCGTGGTTAGATGTTTCATATTTTCATCAAACTTGTACAAACCTTATTGAGACACTTATAAGCACTCATGTGGCATGAAACTTGGTTTAGAGTCCTAGAACCGCGTTGTTAGATGTTTCATAATTTCATCACTTGTACAAAGCTCATTGAGACACTTATAAGCACTCATGTTGCATGAAACTTGATTTAGAGTCCTAGAAATTCGTTGATAGATGTTTCATCAGTTCGTCAAAATTGAAGCAAGCTCAATCAGACACTTACAAGCACTCATGTTGCATGAAACTTGGTTTAGAGTCATAGAAACGCGTTGTTAGATGTTTCATAATTTCATCAAACTTGTACAAAGCTCATTGAGACACTTATATGCACTCATGTTGCATGAAACTTGGTTTCGAGTCCTAGAAACACGTTGTTAGATGTTTCATAAGTTCGTCAAACTTGTACAAAGCTCATTGAGACACTTATAAGCACTTATGTGGCATGAAACTTGGTTTGGAGTCCTAGAACTGCGTTGTTAGATGTTTCATAATTTCATCACTTGTACAAATCTAATTGAGACACTTATAAGCATTCATGTTGCATGAAACTTGGTTTAGAGTCCTAGAAATGCGTTGATAGATGTTTCATATGTTCGTCAAAATTGAAGAAAGCTCAATCAGACACTTATAAGCACTCATGTTGCATGAAACTTGGTTTAGAGTCCTAGAAACGCGTTTTTAGATGTTTCATGATTTCATCAAACTTGTACAAAGCTCATTGAGACACTTAGAAGCACTCATGTTGCATGAAACTTGGTTTAGAGTCCTAGAAACGCGTTTTTAGATGTTTCATAAGCTCGTCAAACTTGTACAAAGATCATTGAGACACTTATAACCACTCATGTTGCATGAAACTTGGTTTAGAGTCCTAGAAACGCGTTGTTAGATGATTCATATTTTCATCAAACTTTTACAAAGCTTATTGAGACACTTATAAGCACTCATGTGGCATGAAATTTGGTTTAGAGTCCTAGAATCGCGTTGTTAGATGTTTCATAATTTCATCACTTGTACAAAGCTCATTGAGACCCTTATAAGCACTTATGTTGCATGAAACTTGGTTTAGAGTCCTAGAAATGCGTTGATAGATGTTTCATAAGTTCGTCAAAATTGAAGAAAGCTCAATCAGACACTAATAAGCACTCATGTTGCATGAAACTTGGTTTAGAGTCCTAGAAACGCGTTGTTAGATGTTTCATAATTTCATCAAACTTGTACAAAGCTCATTGAGACACTTATAAGCATTCATGTGTCATGAAACTTGGTTTATAGTCCTAGAACCGCGTTGTTAGATGTTTCATAATTTCATCACTTGTACAAAGCTCATTGAGACACTTATAAGCACTTATGTTCCATGAAACTTGGTTTAGAGTCCTACAAATGCGTTGATAGATGTTTCATAAGTTCGTCAAAATTGAAGAAAGCTCAATCAGACACTTATAAGCACTCATGTTGCATGAAACTTGGTTTAGAGTCCTGGAAACGCGTTGTTAGATGTTTTATAATTTCATCAAACTTGTACAAAGCTCATTGAGACACTTATTGATATGAGCGTGGAACCAGACTCGGATACCGATGCCGATCAACATCGACCACTCGGCATCGACCAACATCGACCACTCGATACCGACCAACATCGACCACTCGATACCGATGCCGATCAACATCGACCACTCGGCATCGACCAACATCGACCACTCGACATCGATGTCGATCAACAAGGCGCACGTGCACCAATCACTGAAGGACAGGAAGGCGTGATCACACCATCCAAAGCTAAGGAGTTAGCCAAGTTAGCTTTAGCAAGTACCATGGACAAGGAAGTATCACCTAGGAGCTACTTCAACATATTCACCGCTACAACTTAAGAAGACCAAGCTATGAAAGCTAAGCGGACTAGGTGTCTCGCTTGGTACTCTTTTTCCCACCGGGTTTTAATGAGGTCAAGAAGAACACCACGTCGTCCATTAGTAATCATGGCTTGAAGAATGTAAGAGACGAGGCATTCTTTACACTACTCGTTGTTCTATCTTTTCTTTAAGGAACGCCGCGTTGTTTTGGCGATTTCCTTTTCCTTTGCGTTTTTCCATTTTTGTGCGAATTTCCTTTTCTCGGATTTCCTTTTTGTTTAAACGCACAACCCTAAAAGAGAGTTGCGACTTGTGCCTCCTCTATATAAGGGTTGCGCCGCACCACCTTCTTCTTTAGTCAACTTTTTACCTAAACTTTTTATAGTCGACTCCTCTCGGTTCCTTTGCGAACTTGAGCCGCTTACAAGCATACTTGCTTCCAAGTGTCTCTTCTATCCATCAGGGCGGTTGCTCCATAGCCTCCTTGAGACGTTCCCCTTCCATCCATCGACTCCATCACTCCATCTCCCCATCCTATCCCGGAGTTATTCATTGTTTCCCTCCGCATCCGCCACGATTTATCCCCCAACGTAGTACTCACCTTCTCACGGAGTTTCGGTCCGAACTAAGGGCGTATCACGTGGTATCGAGCCAAACTCGTACCAAAGGCTGAGTCGTTTCTTCCCCTCTAACTATAACAACTTCGAATCTGTTTGCTAGAATCTATCGTGTGTTGCATCCGTTGTTGTTAGCATTGAAGTTGTGATAGTCTTGTGTTCTTGTGATTTGATTTGTGTGCGGCGGTGAAATAGGTTTAGATCCGCAAAACCTAGTCGCGTATTTTGAAAACATGTTGTAACAAATTTCCTTTTCAACCAAAACTCGCGTTTCATTAAACTTGTCCGAATTTCCTTTTTGTTAAACGCGTAACTCATCTTTTCCTTTTTTTCAAAACGTTTGCTCCGATTTCCTTTTTCTTTGGTTTTTCTTATCACGCGTGTCCGATCTGTTGTGTGAAGTTATTTGTTCATTCCCGTCCGTGAACTACTTATCGCGAGCTACGTTTCCGTGTCACAGTACCATGTCCCCTCGTCCCCGAAGCACTCGATGATCTCAAGAAGCTCATCGCAACGCGTGGCCGAAGCCGTGTCCCTACTACTTCCTCAACAAATCGCCCAACAACTTACTCTGGAACGTGAGAGGCAAACCAAGGAAACCGCGAAGGGAACCTCGGACTCTGAGGGTGGGTCAACTCCAACTCCATCCGATGCCATGCGGATTTGCAAAGGTAAGGGCGTTGCCGGTACATCTAGGTTCCAAGCAATCCGCAACCTCCGTCCAACCAACGCAAACGAGCAGAGGGTACCACGGCAACGGGTGCATGCTGAGCTGAGCGAGCCAGAGGACAGAGCTCCCGGGCGTAGGCCACACGCTGCTCCACGCCGTCCTACACGACCATAGCCGGGCAACGCGTCTACATCGGCTCTAGCGACGAGTATTATGGCGTCAACGTCTCGGACCGTAGTAGTAGGCGAAGCCGAGACGTGAGAGACGAGACAGGACGACCCGAGAGACTCGGAGAGCCAGCAGCTAAAGCATATCAAGGCCAAGTTCCCACCATTCCTCGCAAGAATGATCCGGAAGCCTATCTTGACCGGGAAAGGAAGATGGAGTCCGCTCTTCTTGTGCCATGATACGTATGCCTCAAACAAGGTAAAGATAGCCGTCTCGAATTCGGTGAGTACGCACTTTTGTGGTGGGATCAGCTTTGCACCACACGGAACCGCCATAATGAGTCGCCCATCACCACTTGGCACCAACTCACCACCCACTTGAGAAAGAGGTTTGTGCCGAGCCATTACCACCGGGAAGTTCTCAACAAGCCGAGGAAGCTCACCCAAGGGTCCACCACACCGAGACTACTTCCAAGAGATGGAAACCCTCTCTCATCCGAGCCGGACTAGAGGAAGATGATGAAGTAACCATGGCGCGGTTCATTGGTGGACTCAGCGGGACATCCAGGACAAGGTGGAGCTCCAAACTTATATGGATCTTGAGGAACTCGTGCACAAGGCAGAACTAGTGGAGAGTCAGAACAAAAGAAGATACGCCAAGCCGAGCTTCTCCTCCACGACCAACAAACCCAAGGAATTCCTACCTTCTCGGCCACCTTTCTCCAAGGATGCCAAGCCTTCTTCCACGACGAAAGAAGAGGTCAAGTTTGATCCCAAAGGCCGAACCAACACCTCCTCGTGCAATGTTAGGTGTTTTAGATGCCAAGGGATGGGACACTACTCGAGAGATTGCCCCAACAAGAAAGTCTTCATGATTCTAGACAACGGAGAGGTAGTTCCACAAGATTCGAGTCGATCCAGAAGATGGAGAGGAGGAGGAGGAAGCCGCAGCTGTTGGAGAGATGCCGGTAGTCGAGGGCGTTGAGTGTCCGAACCAGCCGGAGGAGCTAGTGCAGAAAAACCACCTCTTCCACACACGCCGCCCGGTCAAAGGAAAGGTATGCAGCCGATCATAGATGGGGGTAGCTGCACCAATGCCGCCAGTGAGCTAATGGTCCAGAAGCTAAGCCTAGAACCCATCACCCATCCCCGGCCATACAAGCTGCAGTGGCTCAACGATAGTGGTGCTCTCTCACCGTCACACAACAGTCCGTTTCACTCGTCCATAGGCAAGTATGAAGATGAGGTCCTTTGTGATGTCATACCCATGGGATCCAGCCATGTGCCGCTTGGCCGACCGTGGCAATCTGACCGGAAGGTACTCCATGACGGCGGCTACACCAACAAGCACACGTTTGAGTTCAATGGTCGCAAGATCACTTTGGTTCCTCTTACTCCAAGTGAAGTGTACCAAGACCAGCTCTATCTCAAACTCAAGGAAGAGAAGGAGAAGACACCTGGCCCACACGCCAACCTCTACATTAACCAAAGAGAAGTTTCGAACTTATGAATTCCAATTGCTCTATGTTATTGTTTGTGTACAAGGAAAGCCTTGTTAGTACTAACCCCTCACAGAGCTTCCTAGTGAAATGGCTAAGCTATTGCAGGATTATAGTGACGTTTTTCCCCAGAAACCCCACCAGGCTTGCCTCCTATACGCGACATTGAGCACCAGATTGACTTTGTGCCAGGTTCCGCACTCCCCAATAGACCCGCCTACCGAACCAACCCGGTGGAGACCAAGGAGCTTCAGAAACAGGTGGAGGAGCTAATGCGGAAGGGGCACATCGAGAGAGCATGAGTCCATGTGCTGTACCGGTGTTGCTTGTGCCCAAGAAGGATGGATCATGGCGCATGTGTGTTGATTGCCGAGCCATCAATAACATCACGGTGAAGTATCGCCACCCTATTCCTAGGCTTGATGATATGCTTGATGAATTGTGTGGTTCTAACCTTTTCTCTAAGATAGATCTTAAGAGTGGTTATCATCGATTAGGATGAAGGAGGGTGACGAATGGAAAACAGCCTTCAAAACTAAGCAAGGCTTGTATGAGTGGCTTGTAATGCCGTTTGGTCTAACTAACGCACCTAGTACTTTCATGAGACTAATGAACCATGTGTTGAGATCTTTTATAGGTGTGTTCGTGGTGGTGTACTTCGACGATATCCTCATCTTTAGCAAGAACTTGGCCGAGCACATTAACCACATACGAGCCGTCCTTGAAGTCCTACGGAGGGAGAACTTATTCGCCAACATTGATAAATGCACTTTTTGTACTAAGCAGGTTGTTTTCTTAGGTTTTGTTGTGAGTGCAGAAGGAGTACAGGTTGATGACGAGAAGATAAAGGCCATCAGGGATTGGCCGAGACCTACCACCGTAGGAGAAGTCCGAAGTTTCCATGGTCTAGCCGGTTTCTATAGGCGCTTTGTCAAGGATTTCAGCACTCTTGCAGCACCACTTACGGAAGTCATCAAGAAAGACGTTGGTTTCAAGTGGGAGGAAGCCCAGGACCAGGCTTTCCAAAGCCTTAAAGAGAAGCTTATCAATTCCCCTTTACTTGTGCTGCCTGATTTTCTTAAAACATTCGAGATTGAGTGTGATGCTTCTGGTGTAGGTATTGGTGCGGTTCTTATGCAGGATAAGAAGCCAATTGCCTACTTCAGTGAGAAATTAGGGGGAGCGACGCTGAACTATCCTACCTATGACAAGGAGTTATATGCATTGGTGAGGGCTTTGAAAACCTGGCAACATTATCTTTGGCCGAAGGAGTTTGTAATCCACACGGACCATGAGTCGCTCAAGCATTTGAAGGGACAACAGAAGCTGAACAAGAGGCATGGCCGCTGGATAGAGTTCATCGAGAGGTTTCCCTATGTCATCAAGTATAAGAAAGGTAAAGACAATGTCGTAGCCGACTCATTGTCTCGGAGACAGGACGGCTACCTGTTCTTCCACCATCGGCTGTGCATACCTACCGGCTCGGTTAGGGAACTACTTGTCCGAGAAGCCCACGGTGGAGGACTAGCCGGACACTTCGGGGTGGCCAAGACCTTGGCAAGTCTTCAAGCCCACTTCTATTGGCCGCATATGAGAAGAGATGTGGAGAGAATATGTCTTAGGTGTGTCACTTGTAAGCAAGCCAAGAGTAAGGTTCAGCCCGCACGGTTTGTATACCCCATTACCCATTCCTTCTCACCCTTGGACTCATATATCTATGGACTTTGTAGTTGGCTTACCCTCGAACCAGAAATGGTAGAGATTCCATCTTTGTGGTTGTAGACAGGTTCAGCAAAATGGCCCATTTCATTGCTTGCCACAAGACGGATGACGCCGTAGGTGTAGCTAATCTGTTTTTCCGGGAAGTGGTAAGGCTACACGGCATGCCTCAAGTCATTGTCTCTGACCGTGACACCAAGTTCCTGAGCCATTTTTGGCGTACGTTGTGGGCCAAGCTAGGGACCAAACTGTCCTTTTCCACCACATGTCATCCGCAAACGGACGGTCAAGCCGAAGTGGTGAATAGGTCGTTATCCACGCTCTTGAGAACCCTGGTGAAGAGCAACATCAAGGCATGGGAAGAGTGTCTACCCCATGTTGAGTTTGCCTATAACCACGCTAAGCATTCTTCGACTCTCTACTCTCCTTTTGAACTAGTATACGGATTTAATCCCATGTCTCCCTTAGATCTAATTGCCTTACCATTGAGTGAAATGTCTAGTGTTGATGGCAAGAAAAAAGCTGAACAGGTTAGGAAAATGCATGAGAAGGCCAAGGAGAACATTGAGAGGAGAACCGAGCAATACGCCAAGCATGCCAACAAGGGCCCGGAGAAAAATGGTGTTTCAAGAAGGCGACTTGGTGTGGATCCATCTGAGGAAAGAACGGTTCCCAGCCGAGAGGAAGTCCAAACTCATGCCCCGAGTTGACGGACCTTTCAAGGTGGCCCGGCGGATCAACGACAACGCTTACAAGATCGACCTCCAAGGTAAGTACACGATATCGGATTCCTTCAATGTTTCTGACTTGTCTCCCTTTACTTATGATGCAGATTTGAGGACAAATCCTTTTCAAGAAGGAGGGGATGATATGAGCGTGGAACCAGACTCGGATACCGATGCCGATCAACATCGACCACTCGGCATCGACCAACATCGACCACTCGATACCGACCAACATCGACCACTCGATACCGATGCCGATCAACATCGACCACTCGGCATCGACCAACATCGACCACTCGACATCGATGCCGATCAACAAGGCGCACGTGCACCAATCACCGAAGGACAAGAAGGCGTGATCACACGGTCCAAAGCTAAGGAGTTAGCCAAGTTAGCTTTAGCAAGTACCATGGACAAGGAAGTATCACCTAGGAGCTACTTCAACATATTCACCGCTACAACTTAAGAAGACCAAGCTATGAAAGCTAAGCGGACTAGGTGTCTCGCTTGGTACTCTTTTTCCCACCGGGTTTTAATGAGGTCAAGAAGAACACCACGTCGTCCATTAGTAATCATGGCTTGAAGAATGTAAGAGACGAGGCATTCTTTACACTACTCGTTGTTCTATCTTTTCTTTAAGGAACGCCGCGTTGTTTTGGCGATTTCCTTTTCCTTTGCGTTTTTCCATTTTTGTGCGGATTTCCTTTTCTCGGATTTCCTTTTTGTTTAAACGCACAACCCTAAAAGAGAGTTGCGACTTGTGCCTCCTCTATATAAGGGTTGCGCCGCACCACCACCTTCTTCTTTAGTCAACTTTTTACCTAAACTTTTTATAGTCGACTCCTCTCGGTTCCTTTGCGAACTTGAGCCGCTTACAACAAGCATACTTGCTTCCAAGTGTCTCTTCTATCCATCAGGGCGGTTGCTCCATAGCCTCCTTGAGACGTTCCCCTTCCATCCATCGACTCCATCACTCCATCTCCCCATCCTATCCCGGAGTTATTCATTGTTTCCCTCCGCATCCGCCACGATTTATCCCCCAACGTAGTACTCACCTTCTCACGGAGTTTCGGTCCGAACTAAGGGCGTATCACTTATAAGCACTCATGTTGTATGAAACTTGGTTTCGAGTCCTAGAAACGCGTTGTTAGATGTTTCATAAGTTCGTCAAACTTGTACAAAGATCACTGAGACACTTATAAGCACTCATGTGGCATGAAACTTGGTTTAGAGTCCTAGAACCGCGTTGTTAGATGTTTCATAATTTCATCACTTGTACAAAGCTAATTGAGACACTTATAAGCACTCATGTTGCATGAAACTTGGTTTAGAGTCCTAGAAATGCGTTGATAGATGTTTCATAAGTTCGTCAAAATTGAAGAAAGCTCAATCGACA
The DNA here is from genome assembly GCA_963556525.1 of Cochlearia excelsa. Classification (NCBI taxonomy): domain Eukaryota; kingdom Viridiplantae; phylum Streptophyta; class Magnoliopsida; order Brassicales; family Brassicaceae; genus Cochlearia; species Cochlearia excelsa. The sequence goes on along the minus strand of OY748327.1, from coordinate 25,612,620 downwards.
CTTATAAGCACTCATGTTGCATGAAACTTGGTTTAGAGTCCTAGAAACGCGTTGTTAGATGTTTCATAATTTCATCAAACTTGTAAAAAGCTCATTGAGACACTTATAAGCACTCATGTTGCATGAAACTTGGTTTAGAGTCCTAGAAACGCGTTTTTAGATGTTTCATAAGCTCGTCAAACTTGTACAAAGCTCATTGAAACACTTATAACCACTCATGTTTCATGAAACTTGTTTTAGAGTCCTAGAAACACGTTGTTAGATGTTTCATATTTTCATCAAACTTGTACAAAGCTTATTGAGACACTTATAAGCACTCATGTGGCATGAAACTTGGTTTAGAGTCCTAGAACCGCGTTGTTAGATGTTTCATAATTTCATCAAACTTGTCCAAAGCTCATTGAGACATTTATAAGCACTCATGTTGCATGAAACTTGGTTTAGAGTCCTAGAAAGGCGTTGTTAGATGTTTCATAAGTTCGTCAAACTTGTACAAAGCTCATTGAGACAATTATAACCACTCATGTTGCATGAAACTTGGTTTAGAGTCCTAGAAACGCGTTGTTAGATGTTTCATAATTTCATCAAATTTGTACAAAGCTCATTGAGACACTTATAAGCACTCATGTTGCATGAAACTTTGTTTAGAGTCCTAGAAACGCGTTGTTAGATGTTTTATAAGTTCGTAAAACTTGTACAAAGCTCATTGTGACACTTATAACCTCTCATGTTGCAAGAAACTTTGTTTAGAGTCCTAGAAACGCGTTGTTAGATGTTTCATAATTTGTCAAACTTGTACAAAGCTAATTGAGACACTTGTAAGCTCTAAATGTTGCATGAAATTTGGTTTAGAGTCCTAGAAACGCTATGTTAGATGTTTCATAAGTTCGTCAAACTTGTAAAAAGCTCATTGAGACACTTATAAGCACTCATGTTGCATGAAACTTGGTTTAGAGTCCTAGAAACGCGTTGTTAGATGTTTCATAAGTTCGAAAAACTTGTACAAAGCTCATTGAGACACTTATAAGCACTCAGGTTGCATGAAACTTGGTTTAGAGTCCTAGAAACGCTATGTTAGATGTTTCATAAGTTCGTCAAACTTGTAAAAAGCTCATTGAGACACTTATAAGCACTCATGTTGCATGAAACTTGGTATAGAGTCCTAGAAACGCGTTGTTAGATGTTTCATAAGTTCGTCAAAATTGTACAAAGCTCATTGAGACACTTATAAGCACTCATGTTGCATGTAACTTGGTTTAGAGTCCTAGAAATGCGTTGTTAGATGTTTCATAATTTCATTAAACTTGTACAAAGCTCATTGAGACACTTATAAGCACTCATGTTGCATGAAACTTGATTTAGAGTCCTAGAAACGCGTTGTTAGATGTTTCATAAGTTCGTAAAACTTGTACAAAGCTCATTGAGACACTTATAACCACTCATGTTGCATGAAACTTGGTTTAGAGTCCTAGAAACACGTTGTTAGATGTTTCATAAGTTCTTGAAACTTGAACAAAGCTAATTGAAACACTTGTAAGCACTTATGTTTCATGAAACTTGGTTTCGAGTCCTCGAAATGCGTTTTTAGATGTTTCATAAGTTCGTCAAATTTGTACAAAGCTCATTGAGACACTTATAAGAACTCATTTTGCATGAAACTTAGTTTAGAGACCTAGAACCGCGTTGATAGATGTTTCATAAGTTCGTCAAACTTGTACAAAGCTCATTGAGACACTTATACGCACTCATGTTGCATGAAACTTGGTTTAAAGTCCTAGAAACGCGTTGTTAGATGTTTCATAAGTTTGTCAAACTTGTACAAATCTCATTGAGAAACTTATAACAACTCATGTTGATATGAAACTTTGTTTAGATGCCTAGAAACGCGTTATTAGATGTTTCATAAATTCTTCAAACTTGTACAAAGCTAATTGAAACACTTGTAAGCACTCATGTTGCATGAAACTTGGTTTTGACTCCTAGAAACGCGTTGTTAGATGTTTCATAAATTCGTCAAACTTGTACAAAGCTCATTGAGACACTTATAAGCACTCATGTTGCTTGAAACTTTGTTTAGAGTCCTAGAAACGCGTTGATAGATGTTTCATAAGTTTGTCAAACTTGTACGAAGCTCATTGAGACACTTATAAGCACTCATGTTGCATGAAACTTGGTTTAGAGTCCTAGAAACGCGTTGTTAGATGTTTCATAAGTTCATCAAACTTGTACAAAGCTCATTGAGACACTTATAACAACTCATGTTGCATGAAACTTGGTTTAGAGTCCTAGAAACGCGTTGTTAGTTGTTTCATAAGTTCGTCAAACTTGTACAAAGCTCATTGAAACACTTATAAGCACTCATGTTGCATGAAACTTAGTTTAGAGTCCTAGAAACGCGTTGTTAGATGTTTCATAAGTTCATCAAACTTGTACAAAGCTCATTGAGACACTTATAAGCACTCATGTTGCATGAAACTTGGTTTAGAGTCCTAGAAACGCGTTGTTAGATGTTTCATAAGTTCGTCAAACTTGTACAAAGCTAATTGAGACACTTATAACCACTCATGTTGCATGAAACTTGGTTTAGAGTCCTAGAAACACATTGTTAGATGTTTTATAAGTTCCTCAAACTTGTACAAAGCTCATTGAGACACTTATAATAACTCATGTTGCATGAAACTTGGTTTAGAGTCCTAGAAACGCTATGTTAGATGTTTCATAAGTTCGTCAAACTTGTACAAAGCTCATTGAGACACTTATAAGCACTCATGTTGCATGAAACTTGGTTTAGAGTCCTAGAAACGCGTTGATAGATGATTCATAAGTTCGTCAAACTTGTACAAAGCTTATTGAGACATTTATAAGATCTCATGTTGCATGAAACTTGGTTTAGAGTCCTAGAAACTCGTTGTTAGATGTTTCATAAGTTCGTCAAACTTGTACAAATATCATTGAAACACTTATAACAACTCATGTAGCTTGAAACTTGGTTTAGAGTCCTAGAAACGCGTTGTTAGATGTTTCATAAGTTCATCAAACTTGTACAAAGCTCATTGAGACACTTATAAGCACTCTTGTTGCATGAAACTTGGTTTAGAGTCCTAGAAACCACGTTGTTAGATGTTTCATAAGTTCGTCAAACTTGTACACAGCTCATTGAGACACTTATAAGCACTCATGTTGTATGAAATCTGGTTTAGAGTACTAGAAACACGTTGTTAGATGTTTCATAAGTTCGTCAAACTTCTACAAAGCTCATTGAGACACTTATAAGCACTCATTTTGAATGAAACTTGGTTTAGAGTCCTAGAAACGCGTTGTTAGATGTTTCATAAGTTCATCAAATTTGTACAAAGCTCATTGAGACACTTATAACAACTCATGTTGCATGAAACTTGGTTTAGAGTCCTAGAAACGCGTTGATAGATGTTTCATAAGTTCGTCAAAATTGTACAAAGCTCATTGAGACACTTATAAGCACTCATGTTGCATGAAACTTGGTTTAGAGTCCTAGAAACGCGTTGTTAGATGTTTCATAATTTCATTAAACTTGTACAAAGCTCATTGAGACACTTATAAGCACTTATGTTGCATGAAACTTGGTTTAGAGTCCTAGAAACGCATTGTTAGATGTTTCATAAGTTCTGTAAAACTTGTACAAAGCTCATTGAGACACTTATAACAACTCATGTTGCATGTAACTTGGTTTAGAGTATTAGAAACGCTTTGTTAGATGTTTCATAAGTTCATCAAACTTGTACAAAGCTTATTGAGACACTTATAAGCACTCATGTTGCATGAAACTTTGGTAAGAGTCCTAGAAACGCGTTGTTAGATGTTTCATAAGTTCGTCAAACATTTACAAATCTCATTGAGACACTTATAACAACTCATGTTGCATGAAACTTGGTTTAGAGTCCTAGAAACAAGTTGTTAGATGTTTCATAAGTTCTTGAAACCTGAACAAAGCTAATTGAAACACTTGTAAGCACTTATGTTTCATGAAACTTGGTTTCGAGTCCTAGAAATGCGTTTTTAGATGTTTCATAAGTTCGTCAAATTTGTACAAAGCTCATTGAGACACTTATAAGAACTCATGTTGCATGAAACTTGGTTTAGAGTCCTAGAAACGCGTTGATAGATGTTTCATAAGTTCGTCAAACTTGTACAAAGCTCATTGAGACACTTATACGCACTCATGTTGCATGAAACTTGGTTTAAAGTCCTAGAAACGCGTTGTTAGATGTTTCATAAGTTCGTCAAACTTGTACAAATCTCATTGAGAAACTTATAACAACTCATGTTGCATGAAACTTTGTTTAGAGGCCTAGAAACGCGTTGTTAGATGTTTCATAAATTCTTCAAACTTGTACAATGCTAATTGAAACACTTGTAAGCACTCATGTTGCAAGAAACTTGGTTTTGACTCCTAGAAACGCGTTGTTAGATGTTTCATAAATTCGTCAAACTTGTACAAAGCTCATTGAGACACTTATAAGCACTCATGTTGCATGAAACTTGGTTTAGAGTCCTAGAAACGCGTTGTTAGATGTTTCATAAGTTCTGTAAAACTTGTACTAAGCTCATTGAGACACTTATAACAACTCACGTTGCATGTAACTTGGTTTAGAGTATTAGAAACGCTTTGTTAGATGTTTCATAAGTTCATCAAACTTGTACAAAGCTTATTGAGACACTTATAAGCACTCATGTTGCATGAAACTTTGGTTAGAGTCCTAGAAACGCGTTGTTAGATGTTTCATAAGTTCGTCAAACTTGTACAAATCTCATTGAGACACTTATAACAACTCATGTTGCATTAAACTTGGTTTAGAGTCCTATAAACACGTTGTTAGATGTTTCATAAGTTCTTGAAACATGAACAAAGCTAATTGAAACACTTGTAAGCACTTATGTTTCATGAAACTTGGTTTCGAGTCCTAGAAATGCGTTTTTAGATGTTTCATAAGTTCGTCAAATTTGTACAAAGCTCATTGAGACACTTATAAGAACTCATGTTGCATGAAACTTGGTTTAGAGTCCTAGAAACGCGTTGATAGATGTTTCATAAGTTCGTCAAACTTGTACAAAGCTCATTGAGACACTTATACGCACTCATGTTGCAAGAAACTTGGTTTAAAGTCCTAGAAACGCGTTGTTAGATGTTTCATAAGTTCATCAAACTTGTACAAATCTCATTGAGAAACTTATAACAACTCATGTTGCCTGAAACTTAATTTGTTTAGAGGCCTAGAAACGCGTTGTTAGATGTTTCATAAATTCTTCAAACTTGTACAAAGCTAATTGAAACACTTGTAAGCACTCATGTTGCATGAAACTTGGTTTTGACTCATAGAAACGCGTTGTTAGATGTTTCATAAATTCGTCAAACTTGTACAAATATCATTGAGACACTTATAAGCACTCATGTTGCTTGAAACTTGGTTTAGAGTCCAAGAAACGCGTTGATAGATGTTTCATAAGTTTGTCAAACTTGTACGAAGCTCATTGAGACACTTATATGCACTCATGTTGCATGAAACTTGATTTCGAGTCCTAGAAACGCGTTGTTAGATGTTTTATAAGTTCGTCAAACTTGTACAAAGCTCATTGAGACACTTATAAGCACTTATGTTGCATGAAACTTGGTTTAGAGTCCTAGAAACGCGTTGTTAGATGTTTCATAAGTTCATCAAACTTGTACAAAGCTCATTGAGACACTTATAACAACTCATGTTGCATGGAACTTGGTTTAGAGTCCTAGAAACGCGTTGTTAGATGTTTCATAAGTTCTGTAAAACTTGTACAAAGCTCATTGAGACACTTATAACAACTCATGTTGCATGTAACTTGGTTTAGAGTATTAGAAACGCTTTGTTAGATGTTTCATAAGTTCATCAAACTTGTACAAAGCTTATTGAGACACTTATAAGCACTCATGTTGCATGAAACTTTGGTTAGAGTCCTAGAAACGCGTTGTTAAATGTTTCATAATTTCGTCAAACTTGTAAAAATCTCATTGAGACACTTATAACAACTCATGTTGCATTAAACTTGGTTTAGAGTCCTAGAAACACGTTGTTAGATGTTTCATAAGTTCTTGAAACATGAACAAAGCTAATTGAAACACTTGTAAGCACTTATGTTTCATGAAACTTGGTTTCGAGTCCTAGAAATGCGTTTTTAGATGTTTCATAAGTTCGTCAAATTTGTACAAAGCTCATTGAGACACTTATAAGAACTCATGTTGCATGAAACTTGGTTTAGAGTCCTAGAAACGCGTTGATAGATGTTTCATAAGTTCGTCAAACTTGTACAAAGCTCATTGAGACACTTATACGCACTCATGTTGCATGAAACTTGGTTTAAAGTCCTAGAAACGCGTTGTTAGATGTTTCATAAGTTCGTCAAACTTGTACAAATCTCATTGAGAAACTTATAACAACTCATGTTGCATGAAACTTAATTTGTTTAGAGGCCTAGAAACGCGTTGTTAGATGTTTCATAAATTCTTCAAACTTGTACAAAGCTAATTGAAACACTTGTAAGCACTCATGTTGCAAGAAACTTGGTTTTGACTCCTAGAAACGCGTTGTTAGATGTTTCATAAATTCGTCAAACTTGTACAAATATCATTGAGACACTTATAAGCACTCATGTTGCTTGAAACTTGGTTTAGAGTCCTAGAAACGCGTTGATAGATGTTTCATAAGTTTGTCAAACTTGTACGAAGGTCATTGAGACACTTATATGCACTCATGTTGCATGAAACTTGATTTCGAGTCCTAGAAACGCGTTGTTAGATATTTTATAAGTTCGTCAAACTTGTACAAAGCTCATTGAGACACTTATAAGCACTCATGTTGCATGAAACTTGGTTTAGAGTCCTAGAAATGCGTTGTTAGATGTTTCATAAGTTCTTGAAACATGAACAAAGCTAATTGAAACACTCGTAAGCACTTATGTTTCATGAAACTTGGTTTCGAGTCCTAGAAATGCGTTTTTAGATGTTTCATAAGTTCGTCAAATTTGTACAAAGCTCATTGAGACACTTATAAGTACTCATGTTGCATGAAACTTGGTTTAGAGTCCTAGAAACGCGTTGATAGATGTTTCATAAGTTCGTCAAACTTGTACAAATCTCATTGAGAAACTTATAACAACTCATGTTGCATGAAACTTAATTTGTTTAGAGGCCTAGAAACGCGTTGTTAGATGTTTCATAAATTCTTCAAACTTGTACAAAGCTAATTGAAACACTTGTAAGCACTCATGTTGCAAGAAACTTGGTTTTGACTCCTAGAAAAGCGTTGTTAGATGTTTCATAAATTCGTCAAACTTGTACAAATATCATTGAGACACTTATAAGCACTCATGTTGCTTGAAACTTGGTTTAGAGTCCTAGAAACGCGTTGATAGATGTTTCATAAGTTTGTCAAACTTGTACGAAGCTCATTGAGACACTTATATGCACTCATATGGCATGAAACTTGATTTCGAGTCTTAGAAACGCGTTGTTAGATGTTTTATAAGTTCGTCAAACTTGTACAAAGCTCATTGAGACACTTATAAGCACTCATGTTGCATGAAACTTGGTTTAGAGTCCTAGAAACGCGTTGTTAGATGTTTCATAAGTTCATCAAACTTGTACAAAGCTCATTGAGACACTTATAACAACTCATGTTGCATGGAACTTGGTTTAGAGTCCTAGAAACGCGTTGTTAGTTGTTTCATAAGTTCGTCAAACTTGTACAAAGCTCATTGAAACACTTATAAGCACTCATGTTGCATGAAACTTAGTTTAGAGTCCTAGAAACGCGTTGTTAGATGTTTCATAAGTTCATCAAACTTGTACAAAGCTCATTGAGACACTTATAAGCACTCATGTTGCATGAAACTTGGTTTAGAGTCCTAGAAACGTGTTGTTAGATGTTTCATAAGTTCGTCAAACTTGTAAAAAGCTCATTGAGACACTTATAACCACTCATGTTGCATGAAACTTGGTTAAGAGTCCTAGAAACGCATTGTTAGATGTTTCATAAGTTCCTCAAACTTGTACAAAGCTCATTGAGACACTTATAATTACTCATGTTGCATGAAACTTGGTTTAGAGTCCTAGAAACGCGTTGATAGATGATTCATAAGTTCGTCAAATTTGTACAAAGCTTATTGAGACACTTATAAGATCTCATGTTGCATGAAACTTGGTTTAGAGTCCTAGAAACGCGTTGTTAGATGTTTTATAAGTTCGTCAAACTTGTAAAAATATCATTGAAACACTTATAACAACTCATGTTGCATGAAACTTGGTTTAGAGTCCTAGAAACGCGTTGTTAGATGTTTCATAAGTTCGTCAAACTTGTACAAATATCATTGAAACACTTAAAACAACTCATGTTGCATGAAACTTGGTTTAGAGTCCTAGAAACGCGTTGTTAGATGTTTCATAAGTTCGTCAAACTTGTACAAATATCATTGACACTTATAACAACTCATGTTGCATGAAACTTGGTTTAGAGTCCTAGAAACGCGTTGTTAGATGTTTCATTAGTTCATCAAACTTGTACAAAGCTCATTGAGACACTTATAAGCACTCATGTTGCATGAAACTTGGTTTAGAGTCCTAGAAACCACGTTGGTAGATGTTTCATAAGTTCGTTAAACTTGTACACAGCTCATTGAGACACTAATAAGCACTCATGTTGCATGAAACTTGGTTTAGAGTACTAGAAACGCGTTGTTAGATGTTTCATAAGTTCATCAAACTTGTACAAAGCTCATTGAGACACTTATAAGCACTCATGTTGAATGAAACTTGGTTTAGAGTCCTAGAAACGCGTTGTTAGATGTTTCATAAGTTCATCAAACTTGTACAAAGCTCATTGAGACACTTATAACAACTCATGTTGCATGAAACCTGGTTTAGAGTCCTAGAAACGCGTTGATAGATGTTTCATAAGTTCGTCAAAATTGTACAAAGCTCATTGAGAAACTTATAAGCACTCATGTTGCATGAAACTTGGTTTAGAGTCCTAGAAACGCGTTGTTAGATATTTCATAAGTTCGTAAAACTCGTATAAAGCTCATTGAGACACTTATAACCACTCATATTGCATGAAACTTGGTTTGGAGTCCTAGAAACGCGTTGTTAGATGTTTCATAAGTTCGTCAAACTTGTACAAAGCTAATTGAGACACTTGTAAGCTCTCATGTTGCATGAAACTTCATTTCGAGTCCTAAAAACGTGTGGTTAGATGTTTCATAAGTTCGTTAAACTTGTAAAAAGCTCATTGAGACACTTATAAGCACTCATGTTGCATGAAACTTGGTTTAGAGTCCTAGAAACGCGTTGTTAGATGTTTCATAAGTTCGTCAAACTTGTACAAATCTCATTGAGACACTTATAAGCAGTCATGTTGCATGAAACTTGGTTTAGAGTCCTAGAAACGCGTTGTTAGATGTTTCATAAGTTCATCAAACTTGTACAAAGCTCATTGAGACACTTATAACAACTCATGTTGCTCGAAACTTGGTTTAGAGTCCTAGAAACGCGTTGATAGATGTTTCATAAGTTCGTCAAAATTGTACAAAGCTCATTGAGACACTTATAAGCACTCATGTTGCATGAAACTTGGTTTAGAGTCCTAGAAACGCGTTGTTAGATGTTTCATAAGTTCGTCAAACTTGTACAAATATCATTGAGACACTTATAACAACTCATGTTGCATGAAACTTAGTTTAGAGTCCTAGAAACGCGTTGTTAGATGTTTCATAAGTTTATCAAACTTGTACAAAAGCTCATTGAGACACTTATAAGCACTCATGTTGCATGAAACTTGGTTTAGAGTCCTAGAAACCACGTTGTTAGATGTTTCATAAGTTCGTCAAACTTGTACACAGCTCATTAAGACACTTATAAGCACTCATGTTGCTTGAAACTTGGTTTAGAGTACTAGAAACGCGTTGTTAGATGTTTCATAAGTTCGTCAAACTTGTAAAAAGCTCATTGAGACACTTATAAGCACTTATGTTGCATGAAACTTGGTTTAGAGTCCTAGAAACGCGTTGTTAGATGTTTCATAAGTTCGTCAAACTTGTAGAAAGCTCATTGAGACACTTATAACCACTCATGTTGCATGAAACTTGGTTTAGAGTCCTAGAAACGCGTTGTTAGATGTTTCATAAGTTCGTCAAACTTGTACAAAGCTCATTGAGACACTTATAACAACTCATGTTGCATGAAACCTGGTTTAGAGTCCTAGAAACGCGTTGATAGACGTTTCATAAGTTCGTCAAAATTGTACAAAGCTCATTGAGACACTTATAAGCACTCATGTTGCATGAAACTTGGTTTAGAGTCCTAGAAACGCGTTGTTAGATGTTTCATAATTTCATCAAACTTGTACAAAGCTCATTGAGACACTTATAAGCACTCATGTTGCATGAAACTTGGTTTAGAGTCCTACAAACGCATTGTTAGATGTTTCATAAGTTCCTCAAACTTGTATAAAGCTCATTGAGACACTTATAATCACTCATGTTGCATGAAACTTGGTTTAGAGTCCTAGAAACACGTTGTGAGATGTTTCATAAGTTCTTCAAACTTGTACAAAGCTAATTGAGACACTTGTAAGCTCTCATGTTGCATGAAACTTCATTTCGAGTACTAGAAACGTGTGGTTAGATGTTTCATAAGTTCGTCAAACTTGTACAAAGCTCATTGAGACACTTATAACCACTCATGTTACATGAAACTTGGTTTAGAGTCCTAGAAACGCGTTGTTAGATGTTTCATAAATTCTTCAAACTTGTACAAAGCTAATTGAGACACTTGTAAGCTCTCATGTTGCATGAAACTTCATTTCGAGTACTAGAAACGCGTGGTTAGATGTTTCATAAGTTCGTCAAACTTGTAAAAAGCTCATTGAGACACTTATAAGCACTCATGTTGCATGAAACTTGGTTTAGAGTCCTAGAAACGCGTTGTTAGATGTTTCATAAGTTCGTCAAACTTGTACAAAGCTCATTGAGACACTTATAAGCACTCATGTTGAATGAAACTTGGTTTAGAGTCCTAGAAACGCGTTGTTAGATGTTTCATAAGTTCATCAAACTTGTATAAAGCTCATTGAGACACTTATAACAACTCATGTTGCTCGAAACTTGGTTTAGAGTCCTAGAAACGCGTTGATAGATGTTTCATAAGTTCGTCAAAATTGTACAAAGCTCATTGAGACACTTATAACCACTCATGTTGCATGAAACTTGGTTTAGAGTCCTAGAAACGCGTTGTTAGATGTTTCATAAGTTCTTCAAACTTGTACAAAGCTAAATGAGACACTTGTAACCTCTTATGTTGCATGAAACTTCATTTCGAGTACTAGAAACGCGTGGTTAGATGTTTCATAAGTTCGTCAAACTTGTAAAAAGCTCATTGAGACACTTATAAGCACTCATGTTGCATGAAACTTGGTTTTGAGTCCTAGAAACGCGTTGTTAGATGTTTCATAAGTTCGTCAAACATGTACAAAGCTCATTGAGACACTTATAAGCACTCATGTTGCATGAAACTTGGTTTAGAGTCCTAGAAACGCGTTGTTAGATGTTTCATAAGTTCATCAAACTTGTAGAAAGCTCATTGAGACACTTATAACAACTCATGTTGCATGAAACTTGGTTTAGAGTCCTAGAAACGTGTTGTTAGATGTTTCATAAGTTCGTCAAACTTGTACAAAGCTCATTGAGACACTTATAACCACTCATGTTGCATGAAACTTGGTTTAGAGTCCTAGAAACGCATTGTTAGATGTCTCATAAGTTCATCAAACTTGTACAAAGCTCATTGAGACACTTATAACAACTTATGTTGCATGAAACCTGGTTTAGAGTCCTAGAAACCCGTTGATAGATGTTTCATAAGTTCGTCAAACTTGTACAAAGCTCATTGAGACACTTATAAGCACTCATGTTGCATTAAACCTTGTTTAGAGTCCTAGAAACGAGTTGTTAGATGTTTCATAAGTTCGTCAAACTTGTACAAAGCTCATTGAGACACTTATAACCACTCATGTTGCATGAAACTTGGTTTAGAGTCCTAACAACCACGTTGTTAGATGTTTCATAAGTTCGTCAAACTTGTACAAAGCTCATTGAGACACTTATAACCACTCATGTTGCATGAAACTTGGTTTAGAGTCCTAGAAACGCATTGTTAGATGTTTCATAAGTTCCTCAAACTTGTATAAAGCTCATTGAGACACTTATAAGCACTCATGTTGCATGAAACTTGGTTTAGAGTCCTAGAAACGCGTTGTTAGATGTTTCATAAGTTCGTCAAACTTGTACAAAGCTCATTGAGACACTTATAACCACTCATGTTGCATGAAACTTGGTTTAGAGTCCTAGAAACGCATTGTTAGATGTTTCATAAGTTCCTTAAACTTGTACAAAGCTCATTGAGACAATTATAAGCACTCATGTTGCTTGAAACTTGGTTTAGAGTCCTAGAAACGCGTTGATAGATGTTTCATAAGTTCGTCAAACTTGTACAAAGCTCATTGAGACACATATATGCACTCATGTTGCATGAAACTTGATTTAGAGTCCTAGAAACGCGTTGTTAGATGTTTCATAAGTTCGTCAAACTTGTACAAAGCTCATTGAGACAATTATAAGCACTCATGTTGCATGACACTTGGTTTAGTGTCATAGAAACGCGTTTTTAGATGTTTCATAAGTTCGTCAAACTTGTACAAAGCTCATTGAGACACTTATAAGCACTCATGTTGCATGAAACTTGGTTTAGAGTCCTAGAAACGCGTTGATAGATGTTTCATAAGTTCGTCAAAATTGTACAAAGCTCATTGAGACACTTATAACAAATCATGTTGCATGAAACTGTGTTTAGAGTCCTAGAAACGTGTTGTTAGATGTTTCATAAGTTCTTCAAACTTGTACAAAGCTAATTGAAACACTTGTAAGCACTCATGTTTCATGAAACTTGGTTTCGAGTCCTAGAAATGTGTTGTTAGATGTTTCATAAGTTTGTCAAACTTGTACACAGCTCATTGAGACACTTATAAGCACTCATGTTGCATGAAACTTGGTTAAGAGTACTAGAAACGCGTTGTTAGATGTTTCATAAGTTCATCAAACTTGTACAAAGCTCATTGAGACACTTATAAGCACTCATGTTGAATGAAACTTGGTTTAGAGTCCTAGAAACGCGTTGTTAGATGTTTCATAAGTTCATCAAACTTGTACAAAGCTCATTGAGACACTTATAACAACTTATGTTGCATGAAACCTGGTTTAGGGTCCTAGAAACCCGTTGATAGATGTTTCATAAGTTCGTCAAAATTGTACAAAGATCATTGAGACACTTATAAGCACTCATGTTGCATGAAACTTGGTTTAGAGTCCTAGAAACGCGTTGTTAGATGTTTCATAAGTTCGTAAAACTTGTATAAAGCTCATTGAGACACTTATAACCACTCATGTTGCATGAAACTTGGTTTAGAGTCCTAGAAACGCGTTGTTAGATGTTTCATAAGTTCGTCAAACTTGTACAAAGCTAATTGAGACACTTGTAAGCTCTCATGTTGCATGAAACTTCATTTCGAGTCTTAAAAACGTGTGGTTAGATGTTTCATAAGTTCGTCAAACTTGTAAAAATCTCATTGAGACACTTATAAGCACTCATGTTGCATGAAACTTGGTTTAGAGTCCTAGAAACGCGTTGTTAGATGTTTCATAAGTTCGTCAAACTTGTACAAATCTCATTGAGACACTTATAAGCAGTCATGTTGCATGAAACTTGGTTTAGAGTCCTAGAAACGCGTTGTTAGATGTTTCATAAGTTCATCAAACTTGTACAAAGCTCATTGAGACACTTATAACAACTCATGTTGCTCGAAACTTTGTTTAGAGTCCTAGAAACGCGTTGATATATGTTCCATAAGTTCGTCAAAATTGTACAAAGCTCATTGAGACACTTATAAGCACTCATGTTGCATGAAACTTGGTTTAGAGTCCTAGAAACGCGTTGTTAGATGTTTCATAAGTTCGTAAAACTTGTATAAAGCTCATTGAGACACTTATAACCACTCATGTTGCATGAAACTTGGTTTAGAGTCCTAGAAACGCGTTGTTAGATGTTTCATAAGTTCGTCAAACTTGTACAAATCTCATTGAGACACTTATAACAACTTATGTTGCATGAAACCTGGTTTAGAGTCCTAGAAACCCGTTGATAGATGTTTCATAAGTTCATCAAACTTGTACAAAGCTCATTGAGACACTTATAACAACTCATGTTGCTCGAAACTTTGTTTAGAGTCCTAGAAACGCGTTGATATATGTTCCATAAGTTCGTCAAAATTGTACAAAGCTCATTGAGACACTTATAAGCACTCATGTTGCATGAAACTTGGTTTAGAGTCCTAGAAACGCGTTGTTAGATGTTTCATAAGTTCTTCAAACTTGTACAAATATCATTGAGACACTTATAACAACTCATGTTGCATGAAACTTGGTTTAGAGTCCTAGAAACGCGTTGTTAGATGTTTCATAAGTTCATCAAACTTGTACAAAGCTCATTGAGACACTTATAAGCACTCATGTTACATGAAACTTGGTTTAGAGTCCTAGAAACCACGTTGTTAGATGATTCATAAGTTCGTCAAACTTGTACACAGCTCATTGAGACACTTATAAGCACTAATGTTGCTTGAAACTTGGTTTAGAGTACTAGAAACGCGTTGTTAGATGTTTCATAAGTTCGTCAAACTTGTACAAAGCTCATTGAGACACTTATAAGCACTCATGTTGCATGAAACTTGGTTTAGAGTCCTAGAAACGCGTTGTTAGATGTTTCATAAGTTCATCAAACTTGTACAAAGCTCATTGAGACACTTATAACAACTCATGTTGCATGAAACCTGGTTTAGAGTCCTAGAAACGCGTTGATAGATGTTTCATAAGTTCGTCAAAATTGTACAAAGCTCATTGAGACACTTATAAGCACTCATGTTGCATGAAACTTGGTTTAGAGTCCTAGAAACGCGTTGTTAGATGTTTCATAATTTCATCAAACTTGTACAAAGCTCATTGAGACACTTATAAGCACTCATGTTGCATGAAACTTGGTTTGGAGTCCTAGAAACGTGTTGTTAGATGTTTCATAAGTTCGTAAAACTTGTACAAAGCTCATTGAGACACTTATAACCACTCATGTTCCATGAAACTTGGTTTAGAGTCCTAGAAACGCGTTGTTAGATGTTTCATAAGTTCTTCAAACTTGTACAAAGCTAATTGAGACACTTGTAAGCTCTCATGTTGCATGAAACTTCATTTCGAGTACTAGAAACGCGTGGTTAGATGTTTCATAAGTTCGTCAAACTTGTAAAAAGCTCATTGAGACACTTATAAGCACTCATGTTGCATGAAACTTGGTTTAGAGTCCTAGAAACGCGTTGTTAGATGTTTCATAAGTTCGTCAAACATGTACAAAGCTCATTGAGACACTTATAAGCACTCATGTTGCATGAAACTTGGTTTAGAGTCCTAGAAACGCGTTGTTAGATGTTTCATAAGTTCATCAAACTTGTACAAAGCTCATTGAGACACTTATAACAACTCATGTTGCATGAAACCTGGTTTAGAGTCCTAGAAACGCGTTGATAGATGTTTCATAAGTTCGTCAAAATTGTACAAAGCTCATTGAGACACTTATAAGCACTCATGTTGCATGAAACTTGGTTTAGAGTCCTAGAAACGCGTTGTTAGATGTTTCATAATTTCATCAAACTTGTACAAAGCTCATTGAGACACTTATAAGCACTCATGTTGCATGAAACTTGGTTTGGAGTCCTAGAAACGTGTTGTTAGATGTTTCATAAGTTCGTAAAACTTGTACAAAGCTCATTGAGACACTTATAACAACTTATGTTTCATGAAACCTGGTTTAGAGTCCTAGAAACCCGTTGATAGATGTTTCATAAGTTCATCAAACTTGTACAAAGCTCATTGAGACACTTATAACAACTCATGTTGCTCGAAACTTTGTTTAGAGTCCTAGAAACGCGTTGATATATGTTCCATAAGTTCGTCAAAATTGTACAAAGCTCATTGAGACACTTATAAGCACTCATGTTGCATGAAACTTGGTTTAGAGTCCTAGAAACGCGTTGTTAGATGTTTCATAAGTTCTTCAAACTTGTACAAATATCATTGAGACACTTATAACAACTCATGTTGCATGAAACTTGGTTTAGAGTCCTAGAAACGCGTTGTTAGATGTTTCATAAGTTCATCAAACTTGTACAAAGCTCATTGAGACACTTATAAGCACTCATGTTACATGAAACTTGGTTTAGAGTCCTAGAAACCACGTTGTTAGATGATTCATAAGTTCGTCAAACTTGTACACAGCTCATTGAGACACTTATAAGCACTAATGTTGCTTGAAACTTGGTTTAGAGTACTAGAAACGCGTTGTTAGATGTTTCATAAGTTCGTCAAACTTGTACAAAGCTCATTGAGACACTTATAAGCACTCATGTTGCATGAAACTTGGTTTAGAGTCCTAGAAACGCGTTGTTAGATGTTTCATAAGTTCATCAAACTTGTACAAAGCTCATTGAGACACTTATAACAACTCATGTTGCATGAAACCTGGTTTAGAGTCCTAGAAACGCGTTGATAGATGTTTCATAAGTTCGTCAAAATTGTACAAAGCTCATTGAGACACTTATAAGCACTCATGTTGCATGAAACTTGGTTTAGAGTCCTAGAAACGCGTTGTTAGATGTTTCATAATTTCATCAAACTTGTACAAAGCTCATTGAGACACTTATAAGCACTCATGTTGCATGAAACTTGGTTTGGAGTCCTAGAAACGTGTTGTTAGATGTTTCATAAGTTCGTAAAACTTGTACAAAGCTCATTGAGACACTTATAACCACTCATGTTCCATGAAACTTGGTTTAGAGTCCTAGAAACGCGTTGTTAGATGTTTCATAAGTTCTTCAAACTTGTACAAAGCTAATTGAGACACTTGTAAGCTCTCATGTTGCATGAAACTTCATTTCGAGTACTAGAAACGCGTGGTTAGATGTTTAATAAGTTCGTCAAAATTGTAAAAAGCTCATTGAGACACTTATAAGCATTCATGTTGCATGAAACTTGGTTTAGAGTCCTAGAAACGCGTTGTTAGATGTTTCATAAGTTCGTCAAACATGTACAAAGCTCATTGAGACACTTATAAGCACTTATGTTGCATGAAACTTGGTTTAGAGTCCTAGAAACGCGTTGTTAGATGTTTCATAAGTTCATCAAACTTGTACAAAGCTCATTGAGACACTTATAACAACTCATGTTGCATGAAACCTGGTTTAGAGTCCTAGAAACGCGTTGATAGATGTTTCATAAGTTCGTCAAAATTGTACAAAGCTCATTGAGACACTTATAAGCACTCATGTTGCATGAAACTTGGTTTAGAGTCCTAGAAACGCGTTGTTAGATGTTTCATAATTTCATCAAACTTGTACAAAGCTCATTGAGACACTTATAAGCACTCATGTTGCATGAAACTTGGTTTGGAGTCCTAGAAACGTGTTGTTAGATGTTTCATAAGTTCGTAAAACTTGTACAAAGCTCATTGAGACACTTATAACCACTCATGTTGCATGAAACTTGGTTTAGAGTCCTAGAAACGCATTGTTAGATGTTTCATAAGTTCCTCAAACTTGTATAAAGCTCATTGAGCCACTTATAAGCACTCATGTTGCATGAAACTTGGTTTAGAGTCCTAGAAACTCGTTGTTAGATGTTTCATAAGTTCGTCAAACTTGTACAAAGCTCATTGAGACACTTATAACCACTCATGTTGCATGAAACTTGGTTTAGAGTCCTAGAAACGCATTGTTAGATGTTTCATAAGTTCCTCAAACTTGTACAAAGCTCATTGAGATACTTATAAGCACTCATGTTGCTTGAAACTTGGTTTAGAGTCCTAGAAACGCGTTGATAGATGTTTCATAAGTTCGTCAAACTTGTACAAAGCTCATTGAGACACTTATATGCACTCATGTTGCATGAAACTTGATTTAGAGTCCTAGAAACGCGTTGTTAGATGTTTCATAAGTTCGTCAAACTTGTACAAAGCTCATTGAGACACTTATAAGCACTCATTTTGCATGAAACTTGGTTTAAAGTCCTAGAAACGCGTTGTTAGATGTTTTATAAGTTCATCAAACTTGTACAAAGCTCATTGAGACACTTATAAGCACTCATGTTGCATGAAACTTGGTTTAAAGTCCTAGAAACGCGTTGTTAGATGTTTCATAAGTTCGTCAAACTTGTACAAAGCTAATTGAGACACTTGTAAGCACTCATGTTGCATGAAACTTCATTTTGAATCCTAGAAACGCGTGGTTAGATGTTTCATAAGTTTGTCAAACTTGTAAAAAGCTCATTGAGACACTTATAAGCACTCATGTTGCATGAAATTTGGTTTAGAGTCCTGGAAACGCGTTGTTAGATGTTTCATAAGATCGTCTAACTTGTACAAAGCTCATTGAGACACTTATAAGCACTAATGTTGCATGAAACTTGGTTTAGAGTCCTAGAAACGCGTTTTTAGATGTTTCATAAGTTCATCAAACTTGTACAAAGCTCATTGAGACACTTATAACAACTCATGTTGCATGAAACTTGGTTTAGATACCAAGAAACGCGTTGTTAGATGTGTCACAAGTTCGTCAAATTTGTACAAAGCTCATTGAAACACTTATAAGCACTCATGTTGCATGAAACTTAGTTTAGAGTCCTAGAAACGCGTTGTTAGATGTTTCATAAGTTCAACAAACTTGTACAAAGCTCATTGAGACATTTATAAGCACTCATGTTGCATGAAACTTGGTTTAGAGTCCTAGAAACGCGTTGTTAGATGTTTCATAAGTTCGTCAAACTTGTACAAAGCTCATTGAGACACTTATAACCACTCATGTTGCATGAAACTTGGTTTAGAGTCCTAGAAACGCGTTGTTAGATGTTTCATAAGTTCATCAAACTTGTACAAAGCTCATTGAGACACTTATAAGCA
Source organism: Cochlearia excelsa (assembly GCA_963556525.1). Classification (NCBI taxonomy): domain Eukaryota; kingdom Viridiplantae; phylum Streptophyta; class Magnoliopsida; order Brassicales; family Brassicaceae; genus Cochlearia; species Cochlearia excelsa. The sequence goes on along the minus strand of OY748327.1, from coordinate 25,593,515 downwards.
CTCATGTTGCATGACACTTGGTTTAGAGTCACAGAAACGCGTTGTTAGATGTTTCATAAGTTCGTCAAACTTGTACAAAGCTCATTGAGACACTTATAAGCACTCATGTTGCATGAAACTTGGTTTAGAGTCCTAGAAACGCGTTGTTAGATGTTTCATAAGTTCGTCAAACTTGTAAAAAGCTTATTGAGACACTTATAAGCACTCATGTTGCATGAAACTTGGTTTAGAGTCCTAGAAACGCGTTGTTAGATGTTTCATACGTTCATCAAACTTGTACAAAGCTCATTGAGACATTTATAACAACTCATGTTGCATGAAACTTGGTTTAGAGTCCTAGAAACGCGTTGTTAGATGTTTCATAAGTTCGTCAAACTTGTACAAAGCTCATTGAGACACTTATAACCACTCATGTTGCATGAAACTTGGTTTAGAGTCCTAGAAACGCATTGTTAGATGTTTCATAAGTTCATCAAACTTGTACAAAGCTCATTGAGACACTTATAACAACTTATGTTGCATGAAACCTGGTTTAGAGTCCTAGAAACCCGTTGATAGATGTTTCATAAGTTCGTCAAACTTGTACAAAGCTCATTGAGACACTTATAAGCACTCATGTTGCATGAAACTTGGTTTAGAGTCCTAGAAACGCGTTGTTAGATGTTTCATATGTTCGTAAAACTTGTATAAAGCTCATTGAGACACTTATAACCACTCATGTTGCATGAAACTTGGTTTAGAGTCCTAGAAACGCGTTGTTAGATGTTTCATAAGTTCGTCAAACTTGTACAAAGCTCATTTAGACACTTATAACCACTCATGTTGCATGAAACTTGGTTTAGAGTCCTAGAAACGCATTGTTAGATGTTTCATAAGTTCCTCAAACTTGTATAAAGCTCATTGAGACACTTATAAGCACTCATGTTGCATGAAACTTGGTTTAGAGTCCTAGAAACGCATTGTTAGATGTTTCATAAGTTCCTCAAAATTGTACAAAGCTCATTGAGACACTTATAAGCACTCATGTTGCTTGAAACTTGGTTTAGAGTCCTAGAAACGCGTTGATAGATGTTTCATAAGTTCGTCAAACTTGTACAAAGCTCATTGAGACACTTATATGCACTCATGTTGCATGAAACTTGATTTAGAGTCCTAGAAACGCGTTGTTAGATGTTTCATAAGTTCGTCAAACTTGTACAAAGCTCATTGAGACACTTATAAGCACTCATTTTGCATGAAACTTGGTTTAGAGTCCTAGAAACGCGTTGTTAGATGTTTTATAAGTTCATCAAACTTGTACAAAGCTCATTGAGACACTTATAAGCACTCATGTTGCATGAAACTTGGTTTAGAGTCCTAGAAACGCGTTGTTAGATGTTTCATAAGTTCGTCAAACTTGTACAAAGCTAATTGAGACACTTGTAAGCACTCATGTTGCATGAAACTTCATTTCGAATCCTAGAAACGCGTGGTTAGATGTTTCATAAGTTTGTCAAACTTGTAAAAAGCTCATTGAGACACTTATAAGCACTCATGTTGCATGAAACTTGGTTTAGAGTCCTGGAAACGCGTTGTTAGATGTTTCATAAGATCGTCTAACTTGTACAAAGCTCATTGAGACACTTATAAGCACTAATGTTGCATGAAACTTGGTTTAGAGTCCTAGAAACGCATTTTTAGATGTTTCATAAGTTCATCAAACTTGTACAAAGCTCATTGAGACACTTATAACAACTCATGTTCCATGAAACTTGGTTTAGATACCAAGAAACGCATTGTTAGATGTTTCACAAGTTCGTCAAATTTGTACAAAGCTCATTGAAACACTTATAAGCACTCATGTTGCATGAAACTTAGTTTAGAGTCCTAGAAACGCGTTGTTAGATGTTTCATAAGTTCATCAAACTTGTACAAAGCTCATTGAGACATTTATAAGCACTCATGTTGCATGAAACTTGGTTTAGAGTCCTAGAAACGCGTTGTTAGATGTTTTATAAGTTCATCAAACTTGTACAAAGCTCATTGAGACACTTATAATCACTCATGTTGCATGAAACTTGGTTTAGAATCCTAGAAACGCTATGTTAGATGTTTCATAAGTTCGTCAAACTTGTACAAAGCTCATTGAGACACTTATAAGCACTCATGTTGCATGACACTTGGTTTAGAGTCATAGAAACGCGTTGTTAGATGTTTCATAAGTTCGTCAAACTTGTACAAATCTCATTGTGACACTTATAAGCACTCATGTTGCATGAAACTTGGTTTAGAGTCCTAGAAACGCGTTGATAGATGTTTCATAAGTTCGTCAAAATTGTACAAAGCTCATTGAGACACTTATAACAAATCATGTTGCATGAAACTGTGTTTAGAGTCCTAGAAACGCGTTGTTAGATGTTTCATAAGTTCATCAAACTTGTACAAAGCTCATTGAGACACTTATAAGCACTCATGTTGAATGAAACTTGGTTTAGAGTCCTAGAAACGCGTTGTTAGATGTTTCATAAGTTCATCAAACTTGTACAAAGCTCATTGAGACACTTATAACAACTTATGTTGCATGAAACCTGGTTTAGAGTCCTAGAAACCCTTTGATAGATGTTTCATAAGTTCGTCAAAATTGTACAAAGCTCATTGAGACACTTATAAGCACTCATGTTGCATGAAACTTGGTTTAGAGTCCTAGAAACGCGTTGTTAGATGTTTCATAAGTTCGTAAAACTTGTATAAAGCTCATTGAGACACTTATAACCACTCATGTTGCATGAAACTTCATTTCGAATCCTAGAAACGCGTGGTTAGATGTTTCATAAGTTTGTCAAACTTGTAAAAAGCTCATTGAGACACTTATAAGCACTCATGTTGCATGAAACTTGGTTTAGAGTCCTGGAAACGCGTTGTTAGATGTTTCATAAGATCGTCTAACTTGTACAAAGCTCATTGAGACACTTATAAGCACTAATGTTGCATGAAACTTGGTTTAGAGTCCTAGAAACGCATTTTTAGATGTTTCATAAGTTCATCAAACTTGTACAAAGCTCATTGAGACACTTATAACAACTCATGTTCCATGAAACTTGGTTTAGATACCAAGAAACGCATTGTTAGATGTTTCACAAGTTCGTCAAATTTGTACAAAGCTCATTGAAACACTTATAAGCACTCATGTTGCATGAAACTTAGTTTAGAGTCCTAGAAACGCGTTGTTAGATGTTTCATAAGTTCATCAAACTTGTACAAAGCTCATTGAGACATTTATAAGCACTCATGTTGCATGAAACTTGGTTTAGAGTCCTAGAAACGCGTTGTTAGATGTTTTATAAGTTCATCAAACTTGTACAAAGCTCATTGAGACACTTATAATCACTCATGTTGCATGAAACTTGGTTTAGAATCCTAGAAACGCTATGTTAGATGTTTCATAAGTTCGTCAAACTTGTACAAAGCTCATTGAGACACTTATAAGCACTCATGTTGCATGACACTTGGTTTAGAGTCATAGAAACGCGTTGTTAGATGTTTCATAAGTTCGTCAAACTTGTACAAATCTCATTGTGACACTTATAAGCACTCATGTTGCATGAAACTTGGTTTAGAGTCCTAGAAACGCGTTGATAGATGTTTCATAAGTTCGTCAAAATTGTACAAAGCTCATTGAGACACTTATAACAAATCATGTTGCATGAAACTGTGTTTAGAGTCCTAGAAACGCGTTGTTAGATGTTTCATAAGTTCATCAAACTTGTACAAAGCTCATTGAGACACTTATAAGCACTCATGTTGAATGAAACTTGGTTTAGAGTCCTAGAAACGCGTTGTTAGATGTTTCATAAGTTCATCAAACTTGTACAAAGCTCATTGAGACACTTATAACAACTTATGTTGCATGAAACCTGGTTTAGAGTCCTAGAAACCCGTTGATAGATGTTTCATAAGTTCGTCAAAATTGTACAAAGCTCATTGAGACACTTATAAGCACTCATGTTGCATGAAACTTGGTTTAGAGTCCTAGAAACGCGTTGTTAGATGTTTCATAAGTTCGTAAAACTTGTATAAAGCTCATTGAGACACTTATAACCACTCATGTTGCATGAAACTTGGTTTAGAGTCCTAAAAATGCGTTGTTAGATGTTTCATAAGTTCGTCAAACTTGTACAAAGCTAATTGAGACACTTGTAAGCTCTCATGTTGCATAAAACTTCATTTCGAGTCTTAAAAACGCGTGGTTAGATGTTTCATAAGTTCGTCAAACTTGTAAAAATCTCATTGAGACACTTATAAGCACTCATGTTGCATGAAACTTGGTTTAGAGTCCTAGAAACGCGTTGTTAGATGTTTCATAAGTTCGTCAAACTTGTACAAAAATATCATTGAGACACTTATAAGCAGTCATGTTGCATGAAACTTGGTTTAGAGTCCTAGAAACGCGTTTTTAGATGTTTCATAAGTTCATCAAACTTTTACAAAGCTCATTGAGACACTTATAACAACTCATGTTGCTCGAAACTTTGTGTAGAGTCCTAGAAACGCGTTGATAGATGTTTCATAAGTTCGTCAAAATTGTACAAAGCTCATTGAGACACTTATAAGCACTCATGTTGCATGAAACTTGGTTTAGAGTCCTAGAAACGCGTTGTTAGATGATTCATAAGTTCGTCAAACTTGTACACAGCTCATTGAGACACTTATAAGCACTCATGTTGCTTGAAACTTGGTTTAGAGTACTAGAAACGCGTTGTTAGATGTTTCATAAGTTCGTCAAACTTGTACAAAGCTCATTGAGACACTTATAAGCACTCATGTTGCATGAAACTTGGTTTAGAGTCCTAGAGAACGCGTTGTTAGATGTTTCATAAGTTCATCAAACTTGTACAAAGCTCATTGAGACACTTATAACAACTCATGTTGCATGAAACCTGGTTTAGAGTCCTAGAAACGCGTTGATAGATGTTTCATAAGTTCGTCAAAATTGTACAAAGTTCATTGAGACACTTATAAGCACTCATGTTGCATGAAACTTGGTTTAGAGTCCTAGAAACGCGTTGTTAGATGTTTCATAATTTCATCAAACTTGTACAAAGCTCATTGAGACACTTATAAGCACTCATGTTGCATGAAACTTGGTTTGGAGTCCTAGAAAACGTGTTGTTAGATGTTTCATAAGTTCTTAAAACTTGTACAAAGCTCATTGAGACACTTATAACCACTCATGTTGCATGAAACTTGGTTTAGAGTCCTAGAAACGCGTTGTTAGATGTTTCATAAGTTCTTAAAACTTGTACAAAGCTAATTGAGACACTTGTAAGCTCTCATGTTGAATGAAACTTCATTTCGAGTACTAGAAACGCGTGGTTAGATGTTTCATAAGTTCGTCAAACTTGTAAAAAGCTCATTGAGACACTTATAAGCACTCATGTTGCATGAAACTTGGTTTAGAGTCCTAGAAACGCGTTGTTAGATGTTTCATAAGTTCGTCAAACATGTACAAAGCTCATTGAGACACTTATAAGCACTCATGTTGCATGAAACTTGGTTTAGAGTCCTAGAAACGCGTTGTTGTTAGATGTTTCATAAGTTCATCAAACTTGTACACACAGCTCATTCGGACACTTATAACAACTCATGTTGCATGAAACTTGGTTTAGAGTCCTAGAAACGCGTTGTTAGATGTTTCATAAGTTCGTCAAACTTGTACAAAGCTCATTGAGACACTTATAACCACTCATGTTGCATGAAACTTGGTTTAGAGTCCTAGAAACGCATTGTTAGATGTTTCATAAGTTCATCAAACTTGTACAAAGCTCATTGAGAAACTTATAACCACTTATGTTGCATGAAACCCTGGTTTAGAGTCCTAGAAACCCGTTAATAGATGTTTCATAAGTTCGTCAAACTTGTACAAAGCTCATTGAGACACTTATAAGCACTCATGTTGCATGAAACTTGGTTTAGAGTCCTAGAAACGCGTTGTTAGATGTTTCATAAGTTCGTAAAACTTGTATAAAGCCCATTGAGACACTTATAACCACTCATGTTGCATGAAACTTGGTTTAGAGTCCTAGAAACGCGTTGTTAGATGTTTCATAAGTTCGTCAAACTTGTACAAAGCTCATTGAGACACTTATAACCACTCATGTTGCATGAAACTTGGTTTAGAGTCCTAGAAACGCATTGTTAGATGTTTCATAAGTTCCTCAAACTTGTATAAAGCTCATTGAGACACTTATAAGCACTCATGTTGCATGAAACTTGGTTTAGAGTCCTAGAAACGCGTTGTTAGATGTTTCATAAGTTCGTCAAACTTGTACAAAGCTCATTGAGACACTTATAACCACTCATGTTGCATGAAACTTGGTTTAGAGTCCTAGAAACGCATTGTTAGATGTTTCATAAGTTCCTCAAACTTGTACAAAGCTCATTGAGACACTTATAAGCACTCATGTTGCATGAAACTTGGTTTAGAGTCCTAGAAACGCGTTGTTAGATGTTTCATAAGTTCATCAAACTTGTACACAGCTCATTCAGACACTTATAACAGCTCATGTTGCATGAAACTTGGTTTAGAGTCCTAGAAACGCGTTAGATGTTTCATAAGTTCGTCAAACTTGTACAAAGCTCATTGAGACACTTATAACAACTCATGTTGCATGAAACTTGGTTTAGATACCAAGAAACGCGTTGTTAGATGTTTCACAAGTTCGTCAAATTTGTACAAAGCTCATTGAAACACTTATAAGCACTCATGTTGCATGAAACTTAGTTTAGAGTCCTTGAAACGCGTTGTTAGATGTTTCATAAGTTCATCAAACTTGTACAAAGCTCATTGAGACATTTATAAGCACTCATGTTGCATGAAACTTGGTTTAGAGTCCTAGAAACGCATTGTTAGATGTTTCATAAGTTCGTCAAACTTGTACAAAGCTCATTGAGACACTTATAACCACTCATGTTGCATGAAACTTGGTTTAGAGTCCTAGAAACGCGTTGTTAGATGTTTCATAAGTTCATCAAACTTGTACAAAGCTCATTGAGACACTTATAATCACTCATGTTGCATGAAACTTGGTTTAGAATCCTAGAAACGCTATGTTAGATGTTTCATAAGTTCGTCAAACTTGTAAAAAGCTCATTGAGACACTTATAAGCACTCATGTTGCATGAAACTTGGTTTAGAGTCCTAGAAACGCGTTGTTAGATGTTTCATAAGTTCGTCAAACATGAACAAAGCTCATTGAGACACTTATAAGCACTCATGTTGCATGAAACTTGGTTTAGAGTCCTGGAAACGCGTTGTTAGATGTTTCATAAGTTCATCAAACTTGTACAAAGCTCATTGAGACACTTATAACAACTCAAGTTGCATGAAACTTGGTTTAGAGTCCTAGAAACGCGTTGTTAGATGTTTCATAAGTTCGTCAAACTTGTACAAAGCTCATTGAGACACTTATAACCACTCATGTTGCATGAAACTTGGTTTAGAGTCCTAGAAACGCATTGTTAGATGTTTCATAAGTTCATCAAACTTGTACAAAGCTCATTGAGACACTTATAACAACTTATGTTGCATGAAACTTGGTTTAGAGTCCTAGAAACGCGTTGTTAGATGTTTCATAAGTTCGTAAAACTTGTATAAAGCTCATTGAGACACTTATAACCACTCATGTTGCATGAAACTTGGTTTAGAGTCCTAGAAACGCGTTATTAGATGTTTCATAAGTTCGTCAAACTTGTACAAAGCTCATTGAGACACTTATAACCACTCATGTTGCATGAAACTTGGTTTAGAGTCCTAGAAACGCATTGTTAGATGTTTCATAAGTTCCTCAAACTTGTATAAAGCTCATTGAGACACTTATAAGCACTCATGTTGCATGAAACTTGGTTTAGAGTCCTAGAAACGCGTTGTTAGATGTTTTATAAGTTCGTCAAACTTGTACAAAGCTCATTGAGACACTTATAACCACTCATGTTGCATGAAACTTGGTTTAGAGTCCTAGAAACGCATTGTTAGATTTTTCATAAGTTCCTCAAACTTGTACAAAGCTCATTGAGACACTTATAAACACTCATGTTGCTTGAAACTTGGTTTAGAGTCCTAGAAACGCGTTGATAGATGTTTCATAAGTTCGTCAAACTTGTAAAAAGCTCATTGAGACACTTATATGCACTCATGTTGCATGAAACTTGATTTAGAGTCCCAGAAACGCGTTGTTAGATGTTTCATAAGTTCGTCAAACTTGTACAAAGCTCATTGAGACACTTATAAGCACTCATTTTGCATGAAACTTGGTTTAGAGTCCTAGAAACGCGTTGTTAGATGTTTCATAAGTTCGTCAAATTTGTACAAAGCTCATTGAGACACTTATAACCACTCATGTTGCATGAAACTTGGTTTAGAGTCCTAGAAACGCATTGTTAGATGTTTCATAAGTTCCTCAAACTTGTACAAAGCTCATTGAGACACTTATAAGCACTCATGTTGCTTGAAACTTGGTTTAGAGTCCTAGAAACGCGTTGATAGATGTTTCATAAGTTCGTCAAACTTGTACAAAGCTCATTGAGACACTTATATGCACTCATGTTGCATGAAACTTGATTTAGAGTCCTAGAAACGCGTTGTTAGATGTTTCATATGTTCGTCAAACTTGTACAAAGCTCATTGAGACACTTATAAGCACTCATTTTGCATGAAACTTGGTTTAGAGTCCTAGAAACGCGTTGTTAGATGTTTCATAATTTCATCAAACTTGTACAAAGCCCATTGAGACACTTATAAGCACTCATGTTGCATAAAACTTGGTTTAGAGTCCTAGAAACGCGTTGTTAGATGTTTCATAAGTTCGTAAAACTTGTACAAAGTTCATTCAGACACTTATAACCACTCATGTTGCATGAAACTTGGTTTAGAGTCCTAGAAACGCGTTGATAGATGTTTCATAAGTTCATCAAACTTGTAAAAAGCTCATTGAGACACTTATATGCACTCATGTTGCATGAGACTTCATTTCGAGTCCTAGAAACGCGTGGTTAGATATTTCATAAGTTCGTCAAACATGTAAAAAGCTCATTGAGACTCTTATAAGGATTCATGTTGCATGAAACTTGGTTTAGATTCTTAGAAACGCGTTGTTAGATGTTTCATAAGTTCGTCAAACTTGTACAAAGTTCATTGAGACACTTATAAGCACTCATGTTGCATGAAACTTGGTTTAGAGTCCTAGATACGCGTTGTTAGATGTTTCATAAGTTTGTCAAACTTGTACAAAGCTCATTGAGACACTTATAAGCACTCATGTTCGTTGAAACTTGGGTTAGAGTCCTAGAAACGCGTTGATAGATGTTTCATAAGTTTTTCAAATTTGTACAAAGCTCATTGAGACACTTATAACAACTCATGTTGCATGAAACTTGGTTTAGAGTCCTAGAAACGCGTTGATAGATGTTTCATAAGTTCGTCAAAATTGTACAAAGCTTATTGAGACACTTATAAGCACTCATGTTGCATGAAACTTGGTTTAGAGTCCTAGAAACGCGTTGTTAGATGTTTAATAATTTCATCAAACTTGTACAAAGCCCATTGAGACACTTATAAGCACTCATGTTGCATAAAACTTGGTTTAGAGTCCTAGAAACGCGTTGTTAGATGTTTCATAAGTTCGTAAAACTTGTACAAAGTTCATTCAGACACTTATAACCACTCATGTTGCATGAAACTTGGTTTAGAGTCCTAGAAACGCGTTGATAGATGTTTCATAAGTTCATCAAACTTGTAAAAAGCTCATTGAGACACTTATATGCACTCATGTTGCATGAAACTTGATTTAGAGTCCTAGAAACGCGTTGTTAGATGTTTCATAAGTTCGTCAAACTTGTACAAAGCTCATTGAGACACTTATACGCACTCATTTTGCATGAAACTTGGTTTAGAGTCCTAGAAACGCGTTTTTAGATGTTTCATAAGTTCATCAAACTTGTACAAAGCTCATTGAGACACTTATAACAACTCATGTTGCATGAAACTTGGTTTAGATACCAAGAAACGCGTTGTTAGATGTTTCACAAGTTCGTCAAATTTGTACAAAGCTCATTGAAACACTTATAAGCACTCATGTTGCATGAAACTTAGTTTAGAGTCCTTGAAACGCGTTGTTAGATGTTTCATAAGTTCATCAAACTTGTACAAAGCTCATTGAGACATTTATAAGCACTCATGTTGCATGAAACTTGGTTTAGAGTCCTAGAAACGCATTGTTAGATGTTTCATAAGTTCGTCAAACTTGTACAAAGCTCATTGAGACACTTATAACCACTCATGTTGCATGAAACTTGGTTTAGAGTCCTAGAAACGCGTTGTTAGATGTTTCATAAGTTCATCAAACTTGTACAAAGCTCATTGAGACACTTATAATCACTCATGTTGCATGAAACTTGGTTTAGAATCCTAGAAACGCTATGTTAGATGTTTCATAAGTTCGTCAAACTTGTAAAAAGCTCATTGAGACACTTATAAGCACTCATGTTGCATGAAACTTGGTTTAGAGTCCTAGAAACGCGTTGTTAGATGTTTCATAAGTTCGTCAAACATGAACAAAGCTCATTGAGACACTTATAAGCACTCATGTTGCATGAAACTTGGTTTAGAGTCCTGGAAACGCGTTGTTAGATGTTTCATAAGTTCATCAAACTTGTACAAAGCTCATTGAGACACTTATAACAACTCAAGTTGCATGAAACTTGGTTTAGAGTCCTAGAAACGCGTTGTTAGATGTTTCATAAGTTCGTCAAACTTGTACAAAGCTCATTGAGACACTTATAACCACTCATGTTGCATGAAACTTGGTTTAGAGTCCTAGAAACGCATTGTTAGATGTTTCATAAGTTCATCAAACTTGTACAAAGCTCATTGAGACACTTATAAGCACTCATGTTGCATGAAACTTGGTTTAGAGTCCTAGAAACGCGTTGTTAGATGATTCATAAGTTCGTCAAACTTGTACACAGCTCATTGAGACACTTATAAGCACTCATGTTGCTTGAAACTTGGTTTAGAGTACTAGAAACGCGTTGTTAGATGTTTCATAAGTTCGTCAAACTTGTACAAAGCTCATTGAGACACTTATAAGCACTCATGTTGCATGAAACTTGGTTTAGAGTCCTAGAAACGCGTTGTTAGATGTTTCATAAGTTCATCAAACTTGTACAAAGCTCATTGAGACACTTATAACAACTCATGTTGCATGAAACCTGGTTTAGAGTCCTAGAAACGCGTTGATAGATGTTTCATAAGTTCGTCAAAATTGTACAAAGTTCATTGAGACACTTATAAGCACTCATGTTGCATGAAACTTGGTTTAGAGTCCTAGAAACGCGTTGTTAGATGTTTCATAATTTCATCAAACTTGTACAAAGCTCATTGAGACACTTATAAGCACTCATGTTGCATGAAACTTGGTTTGGAGTCCTAGAAACGTGTTGTTAGATGTTTCATAAGTTCTTAAAACTTGTACAAAGCTCATTGAGACACTTATAACCACTCATGTTGCATGAAACTTGGTTTAGAGTCCTAGAAACGCGTTGTTAGATGTTTCATAAGTTCTTAAAACTTGTACAAAGCTAATTGAGACACTTGTAAGCTCTCATGTTGAATGAAACTTCATTTCGAGTACTAGAAACGCGTGGTTAGATGTTTCATAAGTTCGTCAAACTTGTAAAAAGCTCATTGAGACACTTATAAGCACTCATGTTGCATGAAACTTGGTTTAGAGTCCTAGAAACGCGTTGTTAGATGTTTCATAAGTTCGTCAAACATGTACAAAGCTCATTGAGACACTTATAAGCACTCATGTTGCATGAAACTTGGTTTAGAGTCCTAGAAACGCGTTGTTAGATGTTTCATAAGTTCATCAAACTTGTACACAGCTCATTCAGACACTTATAACAACTCATGTTGCATGAAACTTGGTTTAGAGTCCTAGAAACGCGTTGTTAGATGTTTCATAAGTTCGTCAAACTTGTACAAAGCTCATTGAGACACTTATAACCACTCATGTTGCATGAAACTTGGTTTAGAGTCCTAGAAACGCATTGTTAGATGTTTCATAAGTTCATCAAACTTGTACAAAGCTCATTGAGAAACTTATAACCACTTATGTTGCATGAAACCTGGTTTAGAGTCCTAGAAACCCGTTAATAGATGTTTCATAAGTTCGTCAAACTTGTACAAAGCTCATTGAGACACTTATAAGCACTCATGTTGCATGAAACTTGGTTTAGAGTCCTAGAAACGCGTTGTTAGATGTTTCATAAGTTCGTAAAACTTGTATAAAGCCCATTGAGACACTTATAACCACTCATGTTGCATGAAACTTGGTTTAGAGTCCTAGAAACGCGTTGTTAGATGTTTCATAAGTTCGTCAAACTTGTACAAAGCTCATTGAGACACTTATAACCACTCATGTTGCATGAAACTTGGTTTAGAGTCCTAGAAACGCATTGTTAGATGTTTCATAAGTTCCTCAAACTTGTATAAAGCTCATTGAGACACTTATAAGCACTCATGTTGCATGAAACTTGGTTTAGAGTCCTAGAAACGCGTTGTTAGATGTTTCATAAGTTCGTCAAACTTGTACAAAGCTCATTGAGACACTTATAACCACTCATGTTGCATGAAACTTGGTTTAGAGTCCTAGAAACGCATTGTTAGATGTTTCATAAGTTCCTCAAACTTGTACAAAGCTCATTGAGACACTTATAAGCACTCATGTTGCATGAAACTTGGTTTAGAGTCCTAGAAACGCGTTGTTAGATGTTTCATAAGTTCATCAAACTTGTACACAGCTCATTCAGACACTTATAACAGCTCATGTTGCATGAAACTTGGTTTAGAGTCCTAGAAACGCGTTGTTAGATGTTTCATAAGTTCGTCAAACTTGTACAAAGCTCATTGAGACACTTATAACAACTCATGTTGCATGAAACTTGGTTTAGATACCAAGAAACGCGTTGTTAGATGTTTCACAAGTTCGTCAAATTTGTACAAAGCTCATTGAAACACTTATAAGCACTCATGTTGCATGAAACTTAGTTTAGAGTCCTTGAAACGCGTTGTTAGATGTTTCATAAGTTCATCAAACTTGTACAAAGCTCATTGAGACATTTATAAGCACTCATGTTGCATGAAACTTGGTTTAGAGTCCTAGAAACGCATTGTTAGATGTTTCATAAGTTCGTCAAACTTGTACAAAGCTCATTGAGACACTTATAACCACTCATGTTGCATGAAACTTGGTTTAGAGTCCTAGAAACGCGTTGTTAGATGTTTCATAAGTTCATCAAACTTGTACAAAGCTCATTGAGACACTTATAATCACTCATGTTGCATGAAACTTGGTTTAGAATCCTAGAAACGCTATGTTAGATGTTTCATAAGTTCGTCAAACTTGTAAAAAGCTCATTGAGACACTTATAAGCACTCATGTTGCATGAAACTTGGTTTAGAGTCCTAGAAACGCGTTGTTAGATGTTTCATAAGTTCGTCAAACATGAACAAAGCTCATTGAGACACTTATAAGCACTCATGTTGCATGAAACTTGGTTTAGAGTCCTGGAAACGCGTTGTTAGATGTTTCATAAGTTCATCAAACTTGTACAAAGCTCATTGAGACACTTATAACAACTCAAGTTGCATGAAACTTGGTTTAGAGTCCTAGAAACGCGTTGTTAGATGTTTCATAAGTTCGTCAAACTTGTACAAAGCTCATTGAGACACTTATAACCACTCATGTTGCATGAAACTTGGTTTAGAGTCCTAGAAACGCATTGTTAGATGTTTCATAAGTTCATCAAACTTGTACAAAGCTCATTGAGACACTTATAACAACTTATGTTGCATGAAACTTGGTTTAGAGTCCTAGAAACGCGTTGTTAGATGTTTCATAAGTTCGTAAAACTTGTATAAAGCTCATTGAGACACTTATAACCACTCATGTTGCATGAAACTTGGTTTAGAGTCCTAGAAACGCGTTATTAGATGTTTCATAAGTTCGTCAAACTTGTACAAAGCTCATTGAGACACTTATAACCACTCATGTTGCATGAAACTTGGTTTAGAGTCCTAGAAACGCATTGTTAGATGTTTCATAAGTTCCTCAAACTTGTATAAAGCTCATTGAGACACTTATAAGCACTCATGTTGCATGAAACTTGGTTTAGAGTCCTAGAAACGCGTTGTTAGATGTTTTATAAGTTCGTCAAACTTGTACAAAGCTCATTGAGACACTTATAACCACTCATGTTGCATGAAACTTGGTTTAGAGTCCTAGAAACGCATTGTTAGATTTTTCATAAGTTCCTCAAACTTGTACAAAGCTCATTGAGACACTTATAAACACTCATGTTGCTTGAAACTTGGTTTAGAGTCCTAGAAACGCGTTGATAGATGTTTCATAAGTTCGTCAAACTTGTAAAAAGCTCATTGAGACACTTATATGCACTCATGTTGCATGAAACTTGATTTAGAGTCCCAGAAACGCGTTGTTAGATGTTTCATAAGTTCGTCAAACTTGTACAAAGCTCATTGAGACACTTATAAGCACTCATTTTGCATGAAACTTGGTTTAGAGTCCTAGAAACGCGTTGTTAGATGTTTCATAAGTTCGTCAAATTTGTACAAAGCTCATTGAGACACTTATAACCACTCATGTTGCATGAAACTTGGTTTAGAGTCCTAGAAACGCATTGTTAGATGTTTCATAAGTTCCTCAAACTTGTACAAAGCTCATTGAGACACTTATAAGCACTCATGTTGCTTGAAACTTGGTTTAGAGTCCTAGAAACGCGTTGATAGATGTTTCATAAGTTCGTCAAACTTGTACAAAGCTCATTGAGACACTTATATGCACTCATGTTGCATGAAACTTGATTTAGAGTCCTAGAAACGCGTTGTTAGATGTTTCATATGTTCGTCAAACTTGTACAAAGCTCATTGAGACACTTATAAGCACTCATTTTGCATGAAACTTGGTTTAGAGTCCTAGAAACGCGTTGTTAGATGTTTCATAATTTCATCAAACTTGTACAAAGCCCATTGAGACACTTATAAGCACTCATGTTGCATAAAACTTGGTTTAGAGTCCTAGAAACGCGTTGTTAGATGTTTCATAAGTTCGTAAAACTTGTACAAAGTTCATTCGACACTTATAACCACTCATGTTGCATGAAACTTGGTTTAGAGTCCTAGAAACGCGTTGATAGATGTTTCATAAGTTCATCAAACTTGTAAAAAGCTCATTGAGACACTTATATGCACTCATGTTGCATGAGACTTCATTTCGAGTCCTAGAAACGCGTGGTTAGATATTTCATAAGTTCGTCAAACATGTAAAAAGCTCATTGAGACTCTTATAAGGATTCATGTTGCATGAAACTTGGTTTAGATTCTTAGAAACGCGTTGTTAGATGTTTCATAAGTTCGTCAAACTTGTACAAAGTTCATTGAGACACTTATAAGCACTCATGTTGCATGAAACTTGGTTTAGAGTCCTAGATACGCGTTGTTAGATGTTTCATAAGTTTGTCAAACTTGTACAAAGCTCATTGAGACACTTATAAGCACTCATGTTCGTTGAAACTTGGGTTAGAGTCCTAGAAACGCGTTGATAGATGTTTCATAAGTTTTTCAAATTTGTACAAAGCTCATTGAGACACTTATAACAACTCATGTTGCATGAAACTTGGTTTAGAGTCCTAGAAACGCGTTGATAGATGTTTCATAAGTTCGTCAAAATTGTACAAAGCTTATTGAGACACTTATAAGCACTCATGTTGCATGAAACTTGGTTTAGAGTCCTAGAAACGCGTTGTTAGATGTTTAATAATTTCATCAAACTTGTACAAAGCCCATTGAGACACTTATAAGCACTCATGTTGCATAAAACTTGGTTTAGAGTCCTAGAAACGCGTTGTTAGATGTTTCATAAGTTCGTAAAACTTGTACAAAGTTCATTCGTACACTTATAACCACTCATGTTGCATGAAACTTGGTTTAGAGTCCTAGAAACGCGTTGATAGATGTTTCATAAGTTCATCAAACTTGTAAAAAGCTCATTGAGACACTTATATGCACTCATGTTGCATGAAACTTGATTTAGAGTCCTAGAAACGCGTTGTTAGATGTTTCATAAGTTCGTCAAACTTGTACAAAGCTCATTGAGACACTTATACGCACTCATTTTGCATGAAACTTGGTTTAGAGTCCTAGAAACGCGTTTTTAGATGTTTCATAAGTTCATCAAACTTGTACAAAGCTCATTGAGACACTTATAACAACTCATGTTGCATGAAACTTGGTTTAGATACCAAGAAACGCGTTGTTAGATGTTTCACAAGTTCGTCAAATTTGTACAAAGCTCATTGAAACACTTATAAGCACTCATGTTGCATGAAACTTAGTTTAGAGTCCTTGAAACGCGTTGTTAGATGTTTCATAAGTTCATCAAACTTGTACAAAGCTCATTGAGACATTTATAAGCACTCATGTTGCATGAAACTTGGTTTAGAGTCCTAGAAACGCATTGTTAGATGTTTCATAAGTTCGTCAAACTTGTACAAAGCTCATTGAGACACTTATAACCACTCATGTTGCATGAAACTTGGTTTAGAGTCCTAGAAACGCGTTGTTAGATGTTTCATAAGTTCATCAAACTTGTACAAAGCTCATTGAGACACTTATAATCACTCATGTTGCATGAAACTTGGTTTAGAATCCTAGAAACGCTATGTTAGATGTTTCATAAGTTCGTCAAACTTGTAAAAAGCTCATTGAGACACTTATAAGCACTCATGTTGCATGAAACTTGGTTTAGAGTCCTAGAAACGCGTTGTTAGATGTTTCATAAGTTCGTCAAACATGAACAAAGCTCATTGAGACACTTATAAGCACTCATGTTGCATGAAACTTGGTTTAGAGTCCTGGAAACGCGTTGTTAGATGTTTCATAAGTTCATCAAACTTGTACAAAGCTCATTGAGACACTTATAACAACTCAAGTTGCATGAAACTTGGTTTAGAGTCCTAGAAACGCGTTGTTAGATGTTTCATAAGTTCGTCAAACTTGTACAAAGCTCATTGAGACACTTATAACCACTCATGTTGGCATGAAACTTGGTTTAGAGTCTTAGAAACGCATTGTTAGATGTTTCATAAGTTCATCAAACTTGTACAAAGCTCATTGAGACACTTATAACAACTTATGTTGCATGAAACTTGGTTTAGAGTCCTAGAAACGCGTTGTTAGATGTTTCATAAGTTCGTAAAACTTGTATAAAGCTCATTGAGACACTTATAACCACTCATGTTGCATGAAACTTGGTTTAGAGTCCTAGAAACGCGTTGTTAGATGTTTCATAAGTTCGTCAAACTTGTACAAAGCTCATTGAGACACTTATAACCACTCATGTTGCATGAAACTTGGTTTAGAGTCCTAGAAACGCATTGTTAGATGTTTCATAAGTTCCTCAAACTTGTATAAAGCTCATTGAGACACTTATAAGCACTCATGTTGCATGAAACTTGGTTTAGAGTCCTAGAAACGCGTTGTTAGATGTTTTATAAGTTCGTCAAACTTGTACAAAGCTCATTGAGACACTTATAACCACTCATGTTGCATGAAACTTGGTTTAGAGTCCTAGAAACGCATTGTTAGATGTTTCATAAGTTCCTCAAACTTGTACAAAGCTCATTGAGACACTTATAAACACTCATGTTGCTTGAAACTTGGTTTAGAGTCCTAGAAACGCGTTGATAGATGTTTCATAAGTTCGTCAAACTTGTAAAAAGCTCATTGAGACACTTATATGCACTCATGTTGCATGAAACTTGATTTAGAGTCCCAGAAACGCGTTGTTAGATGTTTCATAAGTTCGTCAAACTTGTACAAAGCTCATTGAGACACTTATAAGCACTCATTTTGCATGAAACTTGGTTTAGAGTCTTAGAAACGCGTTGTTAGATGTTTTATAAGTTCATCAAACTTGTACAAAGCTCATTGAGACACTTATAAGCACTCATGTTGCATGAAACTTGGTTTAGAGTCCTAGAAACGCGTTGTTAGATGTTTCATAAGTTCGTCAAACTTGTACAAAGCTAATTGAGACACTTGTAAGCACTCATGTTGCATGAAACTTCATTTCGAATCCTAGAAACGCGTGGTTAGATGTTTCATAAGTTCGTCAAACTTGTACAAAGCTCATTGAGACACTTATAAACACTCATTTTGCATGAAACTTGGTTTAGAGTCCTAGAAACGCGTTGTTCGATGTTTTATAAGTTCATCAAACTTGTACAAAGCTCATTGAGACACTTATAAGCACTCATGTTGCATGAAACTTGGTTTAGAGTCCTAGAAACGAGTTGTTAGATGTTTCGTAAGTTCGTCAAACTTGTACAAAGCTAATTGAGACACTTGTAAGCTCTCATGTTGCATGAGACTTCATTTCGAGTCCTAGAAACGCGTGGTTAGATATTTCATAAGTTCGTCAAACATGTAAAAAGCTCATTGAGACTCTTATAAGGATTCATGTTGCATGAAACTTGGTTTAGATTCTTAGAAACGCGTTGTTAGATGTTTCATAAGTTCGTCAAACTTGTACAAAGTTCATTGAGACACTTATAAGCACTCATGTTGCATGAAACTTGGTTTAGAGTCCTAGATACGCGTTGTTAGATGTTTCATAAGTTTGTCAAACTTGTACAAAGCTCATTGAGACACTTATAAGCACTCATGTTCGTTGAAACTTGGGTTAGAGTCCTAGAAACGCGTTGATAGATGTTTCATAAGTTTTTCAAATTTGTACAAAGCTCATTGAGACACTTATAACAACTCATGTTGCATGAAACTTGGTTTAGAGTCCTAGAAACGCGTTGATAGATGTTTCATAAGTTCGTCAAAATTGTACAAAGCTTATTGAGACACTTATAAGCACTCATGTTGCATGAAACTTGGTTTAGAGTCCTAGAAACGCGTTGTTAGATGTTTCATAATTTCATCAAACTTGTACAAAGCCCATTGAGACACTTATAAGCACTCATGTTGCATAAAACTTGGTTTAGAGTCCTAGAAACGCGTTGTTAGATGTTTCATAAGTTCGTAAAACTTGTACAAAGTTCATTCAAACACTTATAACCACTCATGTTGCATGAAACTTGGTTTAGAGTCCTAGAAACGCGTTGATAGATGTTTCATAAGTTCATCAAACTTGTAAAAAGCTCATTGAGACACTTATATGCACTCATGTTGCATGAAACTTGATTTAGAGTCCTAGAAACGCGTTGTTAGATGTTTCATAAGTTCGTCAAACTTGTACAAAGCTCATTGAGACACTTATAAGCACTCATTTTGCATGAAACTTGGTTTAGAGTCCTAGAAACGCGTTGTTAGATGTTTTATAAGTTCATCAAACTTGTACAAAGCTCATTGAGACACTTATAAGCACTCATGTTGCATGAAACTTGGTTTAGAGTCCTAGAAACGCGTTGTTAGATGTTTCATAAGTTCGTCAAACTTGTACAAAGCTAATTGAGACACTTGTAAGCACTCATGTTGCATGAAACTTCATTTCGAATCCTAGAAACGCGTGGTTAGATGTTTCATAAGTTCGTCAAACTTGTACAAAGCTCATTGAGACACTTATAAACACTCATTTTGCATGAAACTTGGTTTAGAGTCCTAGAAACGCGTTGTTCGATGTTTTATAAGTTCATCAAACTTGTACAAAGCTCATTGAGACACTTATAAGCACTCATGTTGCATGAAACTTGGTTTAGAGTCCTAGAAACGAGTTGTTAGATGTTTCATAAGTTCGTCAAACTTGTACAAAGCTAATTGAGACACTTGTAAGCTCTCATGTTGCATGAGACTTCATTTCGAGTCCTAGAAACGCGTGGTTAGATATTTCATAAGTTCGTCAAACATGTAAAAAGCTCATTGAGACTCTTATAAGGATTCATGTTGCATGAAACTTGGTTTAGATTCTTAGAAACGCGTTGTTAGATGTTTCATAAGTTCGTCAAACTTGTACAAAGTTCATTGAGAAACTTATAAGCACTCATGTTGCATGAAACTTGGTTTAGAGTCCTAGATACGCGTTGTTAGATGTTTCATAAGTTTGTCAAACTTGTACAAAGCTCATTGAGACACTTATAAGCACTCATGTTCGTTGAAACTTGGGTTAGAGTCCTAGAAACGCGTTGATAGATGTTTCATAAGTTTTTCAAATTTGTACAAAGCTCATTGAGACACTTATAACAACTCATGTTGCATGAAACTTGGTTTAGAGTCCTAGAAACGCGATGATAGATGTTTCATAAGTTCGTCAAAATTGTACAAAGCTTATTGAGACACTTATAAGCACTCATGTTGCATGAAACTTGGTTTAGAGTCCTAGAAACGCGTTGTTAGATGTTTCATAATTTCATCAAACTTGTACAAAGCCCATTGAGACACTTATAAGCACTCATGTTGCATAAAACTTGGTTTAGAGTCCTAGAAACGCGTTGTTAGATGTTTCATAAGTTCGTAAAACTTGTACAAAGCTCATTCAGACACTTATAACCACTCATGTTACATGAAACTTGGTTTAGAGTCCTAGAAACGCGTTGATAGATGTTTCATAAGTTCGTCAAAATTGTACAAAGCTTATTCAGACACTTATAAGCACTCATGTTGCATAAAACTTGGTTTAGAGTCCTAGAAACGCGTTGTTAGATGTTTCATAAGTTCGTAAAACTTGTACAAAGTTCATTCGTACACTTATAACCACTCATGTTGCATGAAACTTGGTTTAGAGTCCTAGAAACGCGTTGATAGATGTTTCATTAAGTTCATCAAACTTGTAAAAAGCTCATTGAGACACTTATATGCACTCATGTTGCATGAAACTTGATTTAGAGTCCTAGAAACGCGTTGTTAGATGTTTCATAAGTTCGTCAAACTTGTACAAAGCTCATTGAGACACTTATAAGCACTCATTTTGCATGAAACTTGGTTTAGAGTCCTAGAAACGCGTTGTTAGATGTTTTATAAGTTCATCAAACTTGTACAAAGCTCATTGAGACACTTATAAGCACTCATGTTGCATGAAACTTGGTTTAGAGTCCTAGAAACGCGTTGTTAGATGTTTCATAAGTTCGTCAAACTTGTACAAAGCTAATTGAGACACTTGTAAGCACTCATGTTGCATGAAACTTCATTTTGAATCCTAGAAACGCGTGGTTAGATGTTTCATAAGTTCGTCAAACTTGTACAAAGCTCATTGAGACACTTATAAACACTCATTTTGCATGAAACTTGGTTTAGAGTCCTAGAAACGCGTTGTTCGATGTTTTATAAGTTCATCAAACTTGTACAAAGCTCATTGAGACACTTATAAGCACTCATGTTGCATGAAACTTGGTTTAGAGTCCTAGAAACGAGTTGTTAGATGTTTCATAAGTTCGTCAAACTTGTACAAAGCTAATTGAGACACTTGTAAGCTCTCATGTTGCATGAGACTTCATTTCGAGTCCTAGAAACGCGTGGTTAGATATCTCATAAGTTCGTCAAACATGTAAAAAGCTCATTGAGACTCTTATAAGGATTCATGTTGCATGAAACTTGGTTTAGATTCTTAGAAACGCGTTGTTAGATGTTTCATAAGTTCGTCAAACTTGTACAAAGTTCATTGAGACACTTATAAGCACTCATGTTGCATGAAACTTGGTTTAGAGTCCTAGATACGCGTTGTTAGATGTTTCATAAGTTTGTCAAACTTGTACAAAGCTCATTGAGACACTTATAAGCACTCATGTTCGTTGAAACTTGGGTTAGAGTCCTAGAAACGCGTTGATAGATGTTTCATAAGTTTTTCAAATTTGTACAAAGCTCATTGAGACACTTATAACAACTCATGTTGCATGAAACTTGGTTTAGAGTCCTAGAAACGCGATGATAGATGTTTCATAAGTTCGTCAAAATTGTACAAAGCTTATTGAGACACTTATAAGCACTCATGTTGCATGAAACTTGGTTTAGAGTCCTAGAAACGCGTTGTTAGATGTTTCATAATTTCATCAAACTTGTACAAAGCCCATTGAGACACTTATAAGCACTCATGTTGCATAAAACTTGGTTTAGAGTCCTAGAAACGCGTTGTTAGATGTTTCATAAGTTCGTAAAACTTGTACAAAGCTCATTCAGACACTTATAACCACTCATGTTACATGAAACTTGGTTTAGAGTCCTAGAAACGCGTTGATAGATGTTTCATAAGTTCATCAAACTTGTAAAAAGCTCATTGAGACACTTATATGCACTCATGTTGCATGAAACTTGATTTAGAGTCCTAGAAACGCGTTGTTAGATGTTTCATAAGTTCGTCAAACTTGTACAAAGCTCATTGAGACACTTATAAGCACTCATTTTGCATGAAACTTGGTTTAGAGTCCTAGAAACGCGTTGTTAGATGTTTTATAAGTTCATCAAACTTGTACAAAGCTCATTGAGACACTTATAAGCACTCATGTTGCATGAAACTTGGTTTAGAGTCCTAGAAACGCGTTGTTAGATGTTTCATAAGTTCGTCAAACTTGTACAAAGCTAATTGAGACACTTGTAAGCACTCATGTTGCATGAAACTTGGTTTAGAGTCCTAGAAACGCGTTGTTCGATGTTTTATAAGTTCATCAAACTTGTACAAAGCTCATTGAGACACTTATAAGCACTCATGTTGCATGAAACTTGGTTTAGAGTCCTAGAAACGAGTTGTTAGATGTTTCATAAGTTCGTCAAACTTGTACAAAGCTAATTGAGACACTTGTAAGCTCTCATGTTGCATGAGACTTCATTTTGAGTCCTAGAAACGCGTGGTTAGATATTTCATAAGTTCGTCAAACATGTAAAAAGCTCATTGAGACTCTTATAAGGATTCATGTTGCATGGAACTTGGTTTAGATTATTAGAAACGCGTTGTTAGATGTTTCATAAATTCTTCAAACTTGTACAAAGCTAATTGAAACACTTGTAAGCACTCATGTTGCATGAAACGAGGTTTTGACTCCTAGAAATGTGTTGTTAGATATTTCATAAGTTCGTCAAACTTGTACAAAGCTCATTGAGAAACTTATAAGCACTCATGTTGCCTGAAACTTGGTTTAGAGTCCTAGAATCGCGTTGATAGATGTTTCATAAGTTCGTCAGACTTGTACAAAACTCATTGAGACACTTATAACCACTCATGTTGCATGAAACTTGGTTTAGAGTCCTAGAAACGCGTTATTAGATGTTTCATAAGTTCATCAAACTTGTACAAAGCTCATTGAGACACTTATAAGCACTCATGTTGCATGAAACTCGGTTTAGAGTCCTAGATTTGCGTTGTTAGATGTTTCATAAGTTCGTCAAACTTGTACAAAGCTCATTGAGACACTTATAAGAACTCATGTTCCTTGAAACTTGGTTTAGAGTCCTAGAAACGCGTTGATAGATGTTTCATAAGTTTGTCAAACTTGTACAAAGCTCATTGAGACACTTATAACCACTCATGTTGCATGAAACTTGGTTTAGAGTCCTATAAACGCGTTATTAGATGTTTCATAAGTTCATCAAACTTGTAAAAAGCTCATTGAGACACTTATAAGCACTCATGTTGCATGAAACTTGGTTTAGAGTCCTAGATTTGCGTTGTTAGATGTTTCATAAGTTCGTCAAACTTGTACAAAGCTCATTGAGACACTTATAAGAACTCATGTTCCTTGAAACTTGGTTTAGAGTCCTAGAAACGCGTTGATAGATGTTTCATAAGTTTGTCAAACTTGTACAAAGCTCATTGAGACACTTATAACCACTCATGTTGCATGAAACTTGGTTTAGAGTCCTAGAAACGCGTTATTAGATGTTTCATAAGTTCATCAAACTTGTACAAAGCTCATTGAGACACTTATAAGCACTCATGTTGCATGAAACTTGGTTTAGAGTCATAGATTTGCGTTGTTAGATGTTTCATAAGTTCGTCAAACTTGGACAAAGCTCATTGAGACACTTATAAGAACTCATGTTCCTTGAAACTTGGTTTAGAGTCCTAGAAACGCGTTGATAGATGTTTCATAAGTTTGTCAAAATTGTACAAAGCTCATTGAGACACGTATAAGCACTCATGTTGCATGAAACTTTGTTTAGAGTCCTAGAAACGCGTTGATAGATGTTACATAAGTTCGTCAAAATTGTACAAAGCTCATTGAGACACTTATAAGCACTCATGTTGCATGAAACTTGGTTTAGAGTCCTAGAAACGCGTTGTTAGATGTTTCATAATTTCATCAAACTTGTACAAAGCTCATTGAGACACTTATAAGCACTCATGTTGCATGAAACTTGGTTTAGAGTCCTAGAAACGCGTTGTTAGATGTTTCATAAGTTCGTAAAACTTGTACAAAGCTCATTGAGACACTTATAACAACTCATGTTGCATGAAACTTGGTTTAGAGTCCTAGAAACGCGTTGTTAGATGTTTCATAAGTTCATCAAACTTGTACAAAGATTATTGAGACACTTATAAGCACTCATGTTGCATGAAACATTGTTTAGAGTCCTAGAAACGCGTTGTTAGATGTTTCATAAGTTCTTCAAACTTGAACAAAGCTAATTGAAACACTTGTAAGCACTTAGGTTTCATGAAACTTGGTTTCGAGTCCTAGAAATGCGTTGTTAGATGTTTCATAAGTTCGTCAATTTTGTACAAAGCTCATTGAGACACTTATAACCACTCATGTTGCATGAAACTTGGTTTAGAGTCCTAGAAACGCGTTGTTAGATGTTTCATAAGTTCATCAAACTTGTACAAAGCTTATTGAGACACTTATAAGCACTCATGTTGCATGAAACATTGTTTAGAGTCCTAGAAACGCGTTGTTAGATGTTTCATAAGTTCGTCAAACTTGTACAAATCTCATTGAGACACTTATAACAACTCATGTTGCATGAAACTTGGTTTAGAGTCCTAGAAACGCCTTGTTAGATGTTTCATAAGTTCATCAAATTTGTACAAAGCTTATTGAGACACTTATAAGCACTCATGTTGCATGAAACTTGGTTTAGAGTCCTAGAAACGCGTTGTTAGATGTTTCATAATTTCATCAAACTTGTACAAAGCCCATTGAGACACTTATAAGCACTCATGTTGCATAAAACTTGGTTTAGAGTCCTAGAAACGCGTTGTTAGATGTTTCATAAGTTCGTAAAACTTGTACAAAGCTCATTCAGACACTTATAACCACTCATGTTGCATGAAACTTGGTTTAGAGTCCTAGAAACGCGTTGATAGATGTTTCATAAGTTCATCAAACTTGTAAAAAGCTCATTGAGACACTTATATGCACTCATGTTGCATGAAACTTGATTTAGAGTCCTAGAAACGCGTTGTTAGATGTTTCATAAGTTCGTCAAACTTGTACAAAGCTCATTGAGACACTTATAAGCACTCATTTTGCATGAAACTTGGTTTAGAGTCCTAGAAACGCGTTGTTAGATGTTTTATAAGTTCATCAAACTTGTACAAAGCTCATTGAGACACTTATAAGCACTCATGTTGCATGAAACTTGGTTTAGAGTCCTAGAAACGCGTTGTTAGATGTTTCATAAGTTCGTCAAACTTGTACAAAGCTAATTGAGACACTTGTAAGCACTCATGTTGCATGAAACTTCATTTCGAATCCTAGAAACGAGTGGTTAGATGTTTCATAAGTTCGTCAAACTTGTACAAAGCTCATTGAGACACTTATAAACACTCATTTTGCATGAAACTTGGTTTAGAGTCCTAGAAACGCGTTGTTCGATGTTTTATAAGTTCATCAAACTTGTACAAAGCTCATTGAGACACTTATAAGCACTCATGTTGCATGAAACTTGGTTTAGAGTCCTAGAAACGAGTTGTTAGATGTTTCATAAGTTCGTCAAACTTGTACAAAGCTAATTGAGACACTTGTAAGCTCTCATGTTGCATGAGACTTCATTTCGAGTTCTAGAAACGCGTGGTTAGATATTTCATAAGTTCGTCAAACATGTAAAAAGCTCATTGAGACTCTTATAAGGATTCATGTTGCATGAAACTTGGTTTAGATTCTTAGAAACGCGTTGTTAGATGTTTCATAAGTTCGTCAAACTTGTACAAAGTTCATTGAGACACTTATAAGCACTCATGTTGCATGAAACTTGGTTTAGAGTCCTAGATACGCGTTGTTAGATGTTTCATAAGTTTGTCAAACTTGTACAAAGCTCATTGAGACACTTATAAGCACTCATGTTCGTTGAAACTTGGGTTAGAGTCCTAGAAACGCGTTGATAGATGTTTCATAAGTTTTTCAAATTTGTACAAAGCTCATTGTGACACTTATAACAACTCATGTTGCATGAAACTTGGTTTAGAGTCCTAGAAACGCGTTGATAGATGTTTCATAAGTTCGTCAAAATTGTACAAAGCTTATTGAGACACTTATAAGCACTCATGTTGCATGAAACTTGGTTTAGAGTCCTAGAAACGCGTTGTTAGATGTTTCATAATTTCATCAAACTTGTACAAAGCCCATTGAGACACTTATAAGCACTCATGTTGCATAAAACTTGGTTTAGAGTCCTAGAAACGCGTTGTTAGATGTTTCATAAGTTCGTAAAACTTGTACAAAGCTCATTCAGACACTTATAACCACTCATGTTGCATGAAACTTGGTTTAGAGTACTAGAAACGCGTTGTTAGATGTTTCATAAGTTCATCAAACTTGTACAAAGCTCATTGAGACACTTATAAGTACTCATGTTGAATGAAACTTGGTTTAGAGTCCTAGAAACCGCGTTGTTAGATGTTTCATAAGTTCATCAAACTTGTACAAAGCTCATTGAGACACTTATAACCACTCATGTTGCATGGAACTTGGTTTAGAGTCCTAGAAACGCGTTGTTAGATGTTTCATAAGTTCATCAAACTTGTACAAAGCTTATTGAGACACTTATAAGCACTCATGTTGCATGAAACATTGTTTAGAGTCCTAGAAACGCGTTGTTAGATGTTTCATAAGTTCGTCAAACTTGTACAAAGCTCATTGAGACACTTATAAACACTCATTTTGCATGAAACTTGGTTTAGAGTCCTAGAAACGCGTTGTTCGATGTTTTATAAGTTCATCAAACTTGTACAAAGCTCATTGAGACACTTATAAGCACTCATGTTGCATGAAACTTGGTTTAGAGTCCTAGAAACGAGTTGTTAGATGTTTCATAAGTTCGTCAAACTTGTACAAAGATAATTGAGACACTTGTAAGCTCTCATGTTGCATGAGACTTCATTTCGAGTCCTAGAAACGCGTGGTTAGATATTTCATAAGTTCGTCAAACATGTAAAAAGCTCATTGAGACTCTTATAAGGATTCATGTTGCATGAAACTTGGTTTAGATTCTTAGAAACGCGTTGTTAGATGTTTCATAAGTTCGTCAAACTTGTACAAAGTTCATTGAGACACTTATAAGCACTCATGTTGCATGAAACTTGGTTTAGAGTCCTAGATACGCGTTGTTAGATGTTTCATAAGTTTGTCAAACTTGTACAAAGCTCATTGAGACACTTATAAGCACTCATGTTCGTTGAAACTTGGGTTAGAGTCCTAGAAACGCGTTGATAGATGTTTCATAAGTTTTTCAAATTTGTACAAAGCTCATTGAGACACTTATAACAACTCATGTTGCATGAAACTTGGTTTAGAGTCCTAGAAACGCGTTGATAGATGTTTCATAAGTTCGTAAAAATTGTATAAAGCTTATTGAGACACTTATAAGCACTCATGTTGCATGAAACTTGGTTTAGAGTCCTAGAAACGCGTTGTTAGATGTTTCATAATTTCATCAAACTTGTACAAAGCCCATTGAGACACTTATAAGCACTCATGTTGCATAAAACTTGGTTTAGAGTCCTAGAAACGCGTTGTTAGATGTTTCATAAGTTCGTAAAACTTGTACAAAGCTCATTCAGACACTTATAACCACTCATGTTGCATGAAACTTGGTTTAGAGTACTAGAAACGCGTCGTTAGATGTTTCATAAGTTCATCAAACTTGTACAAAGCTCATTGAGACACTTATAAGTACTCATGTCGAATGAAACTTGGTTTAGAGTCCTAGAAACCGCGTTGTTAGATGTTTCATAAATTCATCAAACTTGTACAAAGCTCATTGAGACACTTATAACCACTCATGTTGCATGAAACTTGGTTTAGAGTCCTAGAAACGCGTTGTTAGATGTTTCATAAGTTCATCAAACTTGTACAAAGCTTATTGAGACACTTATAAGCACTCATGTTGCATGAAACATTGTTTAGAGTCCTAGAAACGCGTTGTTAGATGTTTCATAAGTTCGTCAAACTTGTACAAATCTCATTAAGACACTTATAACAACTCATGTTGCATGAACTTTGGTTTAGAGTCCTAGAAACGCGTTGTTAGATGTTTCATAAGTTCTTCAAACTTGAACAAAGCTAATTGAAACACTTGTAAGCACTTAGGTTTCATGAAACTTGGTTTCGAGTCCTAGAAATTAGTTGTTAGATGTTTCATAAGTTCGTCAATTTTGTACAAAGCTCATTGAGACACTTATAAGAACTCATGTTGCATGAAACTTGGTTTAGAGTTCTAGAAACGCGTTGATAGATGTTTCATAAGTTCGTCAAACTTGTACGAAGTTCATTGAGACACTTATACGCACTCATGTTGCATGAAACTTGGTTTAGAGTCCTAGAAACGCGTTGTTAGATGTTTCATAAGTTCCTCAAACTTGTACAAATCTCATTGAGAAACTTATAACAACTCATGTTCCATGAAACTTTGTTTAGAGGCCTAGAAACGCGTTGTTAGATGTTTCATAAATTCTTCAAACTTGTACAAAGCTAATTGAAACACTTGTAAGCACTCATGTTGCATGAAACGAGGTTTTGACTCCTAGAAATGTGTTGTTAGATATTTCATAAGTTCGTCAAACTTGTACAAAGCTCATTGAGACACTTATAAGCACTCATGTTGCCTGAAACTTGGTTTAGAGTCCTAGAATCGCGTTGATAGATGTTTCATAAGTTCGTTAGACTTGTACAAAACTCATTGAGACACTTATAACCACTCATGTTGCATGAAACTTGGTTTAGAGTCCTAGAAACGCGTTATTAGATGTTTCATAAGTTCATCAAACTTGTACAAAGCTCATTGAGACACTTATAAGCACTCATGTTGCATGAAACTTGGTTTAGAGTCCTAGATTTGCGTTGTTAGATGTTTCATAAGTTCGTCAAACTTGTACAAAGCTCATTGAGACACTTATAAGAACTCATATTCCTTGAAACTTGGTTTAGAGTCTTAGAAACGCGTTGATAGATGTTTCATAAGTTTGTCAAACTTGTACAAAGCTCATTGAGACACTTATAACCACTCATGTTGCATGAAACTTGGTTTAGAGTCCTATAAACGCGTTATTAGATGTTTCATAAGTTCATCAAACTTGTACAAAGCTCATTGAGACACTTATAAGCACTCATGTTGCATGAAACTTGGTTTAGAGTCCTAGATTTGCGTTGTTAGATGTTTCATAAGTTCGTCAAACTTGTACAAAGCTCATTGAGACATTTATAAGAACTCATGTTCCTTGAAACTTGGTTTAGAGTACTAGAAACACGTTGATAGATGTTTCATAAGTTTGTCAAACTTGTACAAAGCTCATTGAGACACTTATAACCACTCATGTTGCATGAAACTTGGTTTAGAGTCCTAGAAACGCGTTATTAGATGTTTCATAAGTTCATCAAACTTGTACAAAGCTCATTGAGACACTTATAAGCACTCATGTTGCATGAAACTTGGTTTAGAGTCCTAGATTTGCGTTGTTAGATGTTTAATAAGTTCGTCAAACTTGGACAAAGCTCATTGAGACACTTATAAGAACTCATGTTCCTTGAAACTTGGTTTAGAGTCCTAGAAACGCGTTGATAGATGTTTCATAAGTTTGTCAAACTTGTACAAAGCTCATTGAGACACGTATAAGCACTCATGTTGCATGAAACTTTGTTTAGAGTCCTAGAAACGCGTTGATAGATGTTACATAAGCTCGTCAAAATTGTACAAAGCTCATTGAGACACTTATAAGCACTCATGTTGAATGAAACTTGGTTTAGAGTCCTAGAAACGCGTTGTTAGATGTTTCATAATTTCATCAAACTTGTACAAAGCTCATTGAGACACTTATAAGCACTCATGTTGCATGAAACTTGGTTTAGAGTCCTAGAAACGCGTTGTTAGATGTTTCATAAGTTCGTAAAACTTGTACAAAGCTTATTGAGACACTTATAAGCACTCATGTTGCATGAAACTTGGTTTAGAGTCCTAGAAACGCGTTGTTAGATGTTTCATAAGTTCATCAAACTTGTACAAAGCTTATTGAGACACTTATAAGCACTCATGTTGAATGAAACATTGTTTAGAGTCCTAGAAACGCGTTGTTAGATGTTTCATAAGTTCGTCAAACTTGAACAAAGCTAATTGAAACACTTGTAAGCACTTAGGTTTCATGAAACTTGGTTTCGAGTCCTAGAAATGCGTTGTTAGATGTTTCATAAGTTCGTCAATTTTGTACAAAGATCATTGAGACACTTATAACCACTCATGTTGCATGAAACTTGGTTTAGAGTCCTAGAAACGCGTTGTTAGATGTTTCATAAGTTCATCAAACTTGTACAAAGCTTATTGAGACACTTATAAGCACTCATGTTGCATGAAACATTGTTTAGAGTCCTAGAAACGCGTTGTTAGATGTTTCATAAGTTCGTCAAACTTGTACAAATCTCATTGAGACACTTATAACAACTCATGTTGCATGAAACTTGGTTTAGAGTCCTAGAAACGCCTTGTTAGATGTTTCATAAGTTCATCAAATTTGTACAAAGCTTATTGAGACACTTATAAGCACTCATGTTTCATGAAACTTTGTTTAGAGTCCTAGAAACGCGTTGTTAGATGTTTCATAAGTTCGTCAAATTTGTACAAAACTCATTGAGACACTTATAAGAACTCATGTTGCATGAAACTTGGTTTAGAGTTCTAGAAACGCGTTGATAGATGTTTCATAAGTTCGTCAAACTTGTACAAAGCTCATTGAGACACTTATACGCACTCATGTTGCATTAAACTTGGTTTAGAGTCCTAGAAACGCGTTGTTAGTTGTTTCATAAGTTCGTCAAACTTGTACAAATCTCATTGAGAAACTTATAACAACTCATGTTCCATTAAACTTTGTTTAGAGGCCTAGAAACGCGTTGTTAGATGTTTCATAAATTCTTCAAACTTGTACAAAGCTAATTGGAACAGTTGTAAGCACTCATGTTTCATGAAACTTGGTTTTGACTCCTAGAAATGCGTTGTTAGATGATTCATAAGTTCGTCAAACTTGTACAAAGCTCATTGAGACACTTATAAGCACTCATGTTGCTTGAAACTTGGTTTAGAGTCCTAGAAACTCGTTGATAGATGTTTCATAAGTTTGTCAAACTTGTACAAAGCTTATTGAGACACTTATAAGCACTCATGTTGCATGAAACATTGTTTAGAGTCCTAGAAACGCGTTGTTAGATGTTTCATAAGTTCGTCAGACTTGTACAAAGCTCATTGAGACACTTATAACCACTCATGTTGCATGAAACTTGGTTTAGAGTCCTAGAAACGCGTTGTTAGATGTTTCATAAGTTCATCAAACTTGTACAAAGCTCATTGAGACACTTTTAAGCACTCGTGTTGCATGAAACTTGGTTTAGAGTCCTAGATACGCGTTATTAGATGTTTCATAAGTTCGTCAAACTTGTACAAAGCTCATTGATACACTTATAAGCACTCATGTTCCTTGAAACTTGGTTTAGAGTCCTAGAAACGCGTTGATAGATGTTTCATAAGTTTGTCAAACTTGTACAAAGCTTATTGAGACACTTATAAGCACTCATGTTGCATGAAACATTGTTTAGAGTCCTAGAAACGCGTTGTTAGATGTTTCATAAGTTCGTCAAACTTGTACAAATCTCATTGAGACACTTATAACAACTCATGTTGCATGAAACTTGGTTTAGAGTCCTAGAAACGCGTTGTTAGATGTTTCATAAGTTCTTCAAACTTGAACAAAGCTAATTGAAACACTTGTAAGCACTTAGGTTTCATGAAACTTGGTTTCGAGTCCTAGAAATGCGTTGTTAGATGTTTCATAAGTTCGTCAAATTTGTACAAAGCTCATTGAGACACTTATAAGAACTCATGTTGCATGAAACTTGGTTTAGAGTTCTAGAAACGCGTTGATAGATGTTTCATAAGTTCGTCAAACTTGTACAAAGCTCATTGAGACACTTATACGCACTCATGTTGCATTAAACTTGGTTTAGAGTCCTAGAAACGCGTTGTTAGATGTTTCATAAGTTCGTCAAACTTGTACAAATCTCATTGAGAAACTTATAACAACTCATGTTCCATGAAACTTTGTTTAGAGGCCTAGAAACGCGTTGTTAGATATTTCATAAATTCTTCAAATTGTACAAAGCTAATTGGAACACTTGTAAGCACTCATGTTTCATGAAACTTGGTTTTGACTCCTAGAAATGCGTTGTTAGATGTTTCATAAGTTCGTCAAACTTGTACAAAGCTCATTGAGACACTTATAAGCACTCATGTTGCTTGAAACTGGGTTTAGAGTCCTAGAAACGCTTTGATAGATGTTTCATAAGTTTGTCAAACTTGTTCGAAGCTCATTGAGACACTTATATGCACTCATGTTGCATGAAACTTGATTCCGAGTCCTAGAAACGCATTGTTAGATGTTTCATAAGTTCGTCAGACTTGTACAAAGCTCATTGAGAAACTTATAAGAACTCATGTTGCATGAAACTTGGTTTAGAGTCCTAGATACGCGTTGTTAGATGTTTCATAAGTTCGTCAAACTTGTACAAAGCTCATTGAGAAACTTATAAGCACTCATGTTTCATGAAACTTGGTTTAGAGTCCTAGATACGCGTTGTTAGATGTTTCATAAGTTCGTCAAACTTGTACAAAGCTCATTGAGACACTTATAAGCACTCATGTTCCTTGAAATTTGGTTTAGAGTCCTAGAAACGCGTTGATAGATGTTTCATAAGTTTGTCAAACTTGTACAAAACTCATTGAGACACTTATAAACACTCATGTTGCATGAAACTTGGTTTAGAGTCCTAGAAAAGCGTTGATAGATGTTTCATAAGTTCGTCAAAATTGTACAAAGCTCATTGAGACACTTATAATCACTCATGTTGCATGAAACTTGGTTTAGAGTCCTAGAAACGCCTTGTTAGATGTTTCATAATGATGCGGAAAAGACCAAGGAAGGGATCTCTAAGGTGGTTGAAGGGATAATCCTCGACTTCGATGAACTCGTGAAGCACAAACCTAAGGTATATTAAACCTTAGACCCAATACTCTCTTAAAACGCTTCAACAAAACTAGGCGGTGGACCTTAGTTCGAAGAACTTGGTAAGTACAAACCTTAGGTATATTAAACCTAAGACCCAATACTCTCAACAAGAAACAACTAACTTTGGCAATGATGGGCGCCACAAACAGGGATGGAAATCTGTTTGATAAGCCGATTGATCACTCGGAGTCACACCGAAGATCGAAAAGTTCACAAGGAACTAAATGAGAATCACTCTCACAAAAAGATAGAAAAATATATTTGATTAAAAAGTTGGATATCTTTCTCCAATGGAGATTACATGTATTTAAAGGGAAATAAAACTTGTAGAGAAAGAAAGAAGTTCAAAGGATGTAGTAAACATAATTAAAGATAGAATTAAAAGATGTGTTGAATGACTCTTGGACTCCAAATATGACTCTTGATCTTTCATTTTCGTCACTCTTCTTTGACCATAATTTAAGTGCTTCATTTTGGGCTTTCTTGGGCTTTAATCATGTTTAGAAGTGGTTGGACTTGATGTATATCATACCCAATGGTCTTGTGAATGTGTTCTTTGTCTAAAAGCTCTTGAATCAGCCCGTTAAGTGCCTCCTTGATCTTCTTTGCTCTCGCTCTTGTCATTGGTCCAGCGGGTACTTGCAAAGGATCCTCTTGATCATCCTTGCTGCTTTGGATGTCCTCATCATTCCTCATAGGCTTCTTCATGCTCTCTTTGTCTAAAATGTCTTGAAACAACCCATCAAATCTGTCTTTGATCTTCTTTTCTTGTGATATTGTAAATGGTTCAATGGCTAGCTGAGGTGTTTCCACATCCCTTTGTGTGTTGCTCCTTAGAATCGTATCATACTCCTCCACTTGAAAATGATTTGTCCTCAAATCATGCATGTCCCCTACATCAAATGGAAACAATGGATGTTTTGAACCAAAATAAACTCGAACTTGCCTCGACACCTTTACTTCACCACCATTATTCAAACGTTGCATCTTGTAAAATCGTTTCTTTTTTGTCACACCTCGTCCACTTTTTACCTTATCAACCAAAGGATCAAGTTTTTGAGCTCCTTTTCGAGTACGAAATGTTTTTGCAACTCCATTCTCTCCAAACAGCTGGAACTCAATGTGACCTTTTCTTTTGCATAGAAAGTTCATTCCTTTTGATTGCTTGTAGTTCACAACTCTCTCATTCGGACTTAGGTTCAAAATCTGAAGTAAAACAAACCTATTCTCGTTCTTTGCTTTCCAAAATGTTGAATCTCCAAAGACAAAGTCAACATCTTCGGTTTTCTCCTTGTAAGATAGTGGATTGAAAATCGAATCAAGGTCCACCAACTTCAAGCTCTCACTTAACCACGTGTGCCTTTGATTCGCCGCACAAATCTCAAAATCCCCTAACTTGATACCCTCGAGATGTGATCCTTGAAATTCGTCTTGTAATTCACATAGCTCCCTCTTATCCCAACAATCTATCTTTTCCAACAATTCCAAGGATTGAATATATGGATCAGGATCAAGAAACAGAGGATACCTTCTTGAAAGGGCATAAACTTCACTTTCCGCCTTTCTTTGAATTATGCTTTGAGGTTGAAATAACATCTCATGTTGCACTTCCACCATAGGATCAAAATGTAAAAGAACCTTATGCACATCTTCAAAATCAGATTCTTCGACAACCTCTTCAACTTCTTCTTCATACCTTCCAATGGAAAATGGAACCAGAACTTGACTTGTCACCTTCACTTCTCCACTATCATTTAACCATTGCAACCTGTAAGGTTTTGAATGCATTGTGGTTTTCAAACTCAGTTTCTCCACAAGAGTAGTACTTGCCATGTTTGTACAACTCCCACCATCAATAATCAAGCTACACACCTTGTTCTGAATGTGACACCTTGTGTGAAATAGATTCTCACGTTGTACCTCTTGTTCTTCTTTAGCTTGCACACTCAATGATCTCCTTGTAACCAATAAGTCTCCCTTGGCAGCAACCTCTTCACTATCTTCTATTAATGATGGCATAGAATCAGAATCCCCTTCTTCTTCTTCAGTTTCTACATCACCATTATCTCTAATCACCATTGTCCTTTTGTTTGGACACTCATTAGCATAATGACCTCTGCCATGACACTTAAAGCATTGCACATCGCGGTTATGCGTATTAGAAGACTCCGTTCTTCCTTTGATTTCATGGCTGGTAGTGGATGGCTTTGTTTCGACCTTTGGTTTTGGGGTTGTCTTCTCTTCATAACAGAAATTATGATGATACTTTAACTTGTAAGAAGAAGTATCATGCCTTGTAGATGATGGTGTATCTTCTTTGTTTCTTTCTCTCGGTTGAATACTTTCTCTTCTAAAAATATGAGAAACACGTTGTTGTTTCCTTTCTTGTGTTCTCTCTTGAATTTGATCCAACCTTTTGTTTAAAACTTGCACTTCACCTCTCAATAACTTTTGAAACTCTTCCATCAAATCTTTAATTTGAAGTTTTGAGAAACTCGGTTGATGATTCTTCTTCATTATCCCCATAGTAATC
This sequence comes from Cochlearia excelsa, assembly GCA_963556525.1. Lineage (NCBI taxonomy): Eukaryota > Viridiplantae > Streptophyta > Magnoliopsida > Brassicales > Brassicaceae > Cochlearia > Cochlearia excelsa. The sequence goes on along the minus strand of OY748327.1, from coordinate 25,557,452 downwards.
AAATAGAAGATACCAAAGAAATCGAAAATCTCAAAGAGAGTATGGGCAATGGGAATAACAGAAGGTTATAAATGTTATAAGAGTTATAAGGGTTATAAGGGTTATAAGAGTTATAAGGGTTATAAGGGTTATAAGGATTATAAGGAATATAACAAAAGAAAAATGAAAGAAATTTAAGAACAAAGAAAGAGTAATCCAGAACTTTTATGATCTTTTTTTTTCTTCTTTTTTTTTTTGATTTTCGTTTTTTTTTCTTTTTTTCTTTTTTTTTTTTCAAATCTGGATTTTCAGAAAATTAATAAAACAAAAACAGAAATAGAAGATGATAGAAAGAAGATGAAAAGATTTGAAAATGATAGAAAGAAGATGAATGATAAAAAGATAAAACCAAGCTTAGAGATGGCTCTGATACCAAATGATGCGGAAAAGACCAAGGAAGGGATCTCTAAGGTGGTTGAAGGGATAATCCTCGACTTCGATGAACTCGCGAAGCACAAACCTAAGGTATATTAAACCTTAGACCCAATACTCTCTTAAAACGCTTCAACAAAACAAGGCGGTGGACCTTAGTTCGAAGAACTTGGTAAGTACAAACCTTAGGTATATTAAACCTAAGACCCAATACTCTCAACAAGAAACAACAAACTTTGGCAATGATGGGCGCCACAAACAGGGATGGAAATCTGTTTGATAAGCCGATTGATCACTCGGAGTCACACCGAAGATCGAAAAGTTCACAAGGAACTAAATGAGAATCACTCTCACAAAAAGATAGAAAAATATATTTGATTAAAAAGTTGGATATCTTTCTCCAATGGAGATTACATGTATTTAAAGGGAAATAAAACTTGTAGAGAAAGAAAGAAGTTCAAAGGATGTAGTAAACATAATTAAAGATAGAATTAAAAGATGTGTTGAATGACTCTTGGACTCCAAATATGACTCTTGATCTTTCATTTTCGTCACTCTTCTTTGACCATAATTTAAGTGCTTCATTTTGGGCTTTAATCATGTTTAGAAGTGGTTGGACTTGATGTATATCATACCCAATGGTCTTGTGAATGTGTTCTTTGTCTAAAAGCTCTTGAATCAGCCCGTTAAGTGCCTCCTTGATCTTCTTTGCTCTCGCTCTTGTCATTGGTCCAGCGGGTACTTGCAAAGGATCCTCTTGATCATCCTTGCTGCTTTGGATGTCCTCATCATTCCTCATAGGCTTCTTCATGCTCTCTTTGTCTAAAATGTCTTGAAACAACCCATCAAATCTGTCTTTGATCTTCTTTTCTTGTGATATTGTAAATGGTTCAATGGCTAGCTGAGGTGTTTCCACATCCCTTTGTGTGTTGCTCCTTAGAATCGTATCACATAATTTCATCAAACTTGTACAAAGCTCATTGAGACACTTATAAGCACTCATGTTGCATGAAACTTGGTTTCGAGTCCTAGAAACGCGTTGTTAGATGTTTCATAAGTTCGTCAAACTTGTACAAAGCTCTTTGAGACACTTATAAGCACTCATGTTGCATGAAAATTGGTTTTGAGTCCTAGAAAGGCGTTGTTAGATGTTTCATAAGTTCGTCAAACTTGTACAAAGCTCATTGAGACACTTATAAGAACTCATGTTGCATGAAACTTGGTTTAGAGTCCTAGAAACGTCTTGTTAGATGTTTCATAAGTTCATCAAATTTGTACAAAGCTTATTGAGACACTTATAAGCACTCATGTTTCATGAAACTTTGTTTAGAGTCCTAGAAACGCGTTGTTAGATGTTTCATAAGTTCGTCAAATTTGTACAAAACTCATTGAGACACTTATAAGAACTCATGTTGCATGAAACTTGGTTTAGAGTTCTAGAAACGCGTTGATAGATGTTTCATAAGTTCGTCAAACTTGTACAAAGCTCATTGAGACACTTATACGCACTCATGTTGCATTAAACTTGGTTTAGAGTCCTAGAAACGCGTTGTTAGTTGTTTCATAAGTTCGTCAAACTTGTACAAATCTCATTGAGAAACTTATAACAACTCATGTTCCATTAAACTTTGTTTAGAGGCCTAGAAACGCGTTGTTAGATGTTTCATAAATTCTTCAAACTTGTACAAAGCTAATTGGAACAGTTGTAAGCACTCATGTTTCATGAAACTTGGTTTTGACTCCTAGAAATGCGTTGTTAGATGATTCATAAGTTCGTCAAACTTGTACAAAGCTCATTGAGACACTTATAAGCACTCATGTTGCTTGAAACTTGGTTTAGAGTCCTAGAAACGCGTTGATAGATGTTTCATAAGTTTGTCAAACTTGTACAAAGCTTATTGAGACACTTATAAGCACTCATGTTGCATGAAACATTGTTTAGAGTCCTAGAAACGCGTTGTTAGATGTTTCATAAGTTCGTCAGACTTGTACAAAGCTCATTGAGACACTTATAACCACTCATGTTGCATGAAACTTGGTTTAGAGTCCTAGAAACGCGTTGTTAGATGTTTCATAAGTTCATCAAACTTGTACAAAGCTCATTGAGACACTTTTAAGCACTCGTGTTGCATGAAACTTGGTTTAGAGTCCTAGATACGCGTTATTAGATGTTTCATAAGTTCGTCAAACTTGTACAAAGCTCATTGAGACACTTATAAGCACTCATGTTCCTTGAAACTTGGTTTAGAGTCCTAGAAACGCGTTGATAGATGTTTCATAAGTTTGTCAAACTTGTACAAAGCTTATTGAGACACTTATAAGCACTCATGTTGCATGAAACATTGTTTAAAGTCCTAGAAACGCGTTGTTAGATGTTTCATAAGTTCGTCAAACTTGTACAAATCTCATTGAGACACTTATAACAACTCATGTTGCATGAAACTTGGTTTAGAGTCCTAGAAACGCGTTGTTAGATGTTTCATAAGTTCTTCAAACTTGAACAAAGCTAATTGAAACACTTGTAAGCACTTAGGTTTCATGAAACTTGGTTTCGAGTCCTAGAAATGCGTTGTTAGATGTTTCATAAGTTCGTCAAATTTGTACAAAGCTCATTGAGACACTTATAAGAACTCATGTTGCATGAAACTTGGTTTAGAGTTCTAGAAACGCGTTGATAGATGTTTCATAAGTTCGTCAAACTTGTACAAAGCTCATTGAGACACTTATACGCACTCATGTTGCATTAAACTTGGTTTAGAGTCCTAGAAACGCGTTGTTAGATGTTTCATAAGTTCGTCAAACTTGTACAAATCTCATTGAGAAACTTATAACAACTCATGTTCCATGAAACTTTGTTTAGAGGCCTAGAAACGCGTTGTTAGATATTTCATAAATTTTTCAAATTGTACAAAGCTAATTGGAACACTTGTAAGCACTCATGTTTCATGAAACTTGGTTTTGACTCCTAGAAATGCGTTGTTAGATGTTTCATAAGTTCGTCAAACTTGTACAAAGCTCATTGAGACACTTATAAGCACTCATGTTGCTTGAAACTGGGTTTAGAGTCCTAGAAACGCTTTGATAGATGTTTCATAAGTTTGTCAAACTTGTTCGAAGCTCATTGAGACACTTATATGCACTCATGTTGCATGAAACTTGATTCCGAGTCCTAGAAACGCATTGTTAGATGTTTCATAAGTTCGTCGACTTGTACAAAGCTCATTGAGAAACTTATAAGAACTCATGTTGCATGAAACTTGGTTTTGACTCCTAGAAATGCGTTGTTAGATGTTTCATAAGTTCGTCAAACTTGTACAAAGCTCATTGAGAAACTTATAAGCACTCATGTTTCATGAAACTTTGTTTAGAGTCCTAGATACGCGTTGTTAGATGTTTCATAAGTTCGTCAAACTTGTACAAAGCTCATTGAGACACTTATAAGCACTCATGTTCCTTGAAATTTGGTTTAGAGTCCTAGAAACGCGTTGATAGATGTTTCATAAGTTTGTCAAACTTGTACAAAACTCATTGAGACACTTATAAACACTCATGTTGCATGAAACTTGGTTTAGAGTCCTAGAAAAGCGTTGATAGATGTTTCATAAGTTCGTCAAAATTGTACAAAGCTCATTGAGACACTTATAATCACTCATGTTGCATGAAACTTGGTTTAGAGTCCTAGAAACGCCTTGTTAGATGTTTCATAATTTCATCAAACTTGTACAAAGCTCATTGAGACACTTATAAGCACTCATGTTGCATGAAACTTGGTTTCGAGTCCTAGAAACGCGTTGTTAGATGTTTCATAAGTTCGTCAAACTTGTACAAAGCTCTTTGAGACACTTATAAGCACTCATGTTGCATGAAAATTGGTTTCGAGTCCTAGAAAGGCGTTGTTAGATGTTTCATAAGTTCGTCAAACTTGTACAAAGCTCATTGAGACACTTATAAGAACTCATGTTGCATGAAACTTGGTTTAGAGTCCTAGAAACGTCTTGTTAGATGTTTCATAAGTTCATCAAATTTGTACAAAGCTTATTGAGACACTTATAAGCACTCATGTTTCATGAAACTTTGTTTAGAGTCCTAGAAACGCGTTGTTAGATGTTTCATAAGTTCGTCAAATTTGTACAAAACTCATTGAGACACTTATAAGAACTCATGTTGCATGAAACTTGGTTTAGAGTTCTAGAAACGCGTTGATAGATGTTTCATAAGTTCGTCAAACTTGTACAAAGCTCATTGAGACACTTATACGCACTCATGTTGCATTAAACTTGGTTTAGAGTCCTAGAAACGCGTTGTTAGTTGTTTCATAAGTTCGTCAAACTTGTACAAATCTCATTGAGAAACTTATAACAACTCATGTTCCATTAAACTTTGTTTAGAGGCCTAGAAACGCGTTGTTAGATGTTTCATAAATTCTTCAAACTTGTACAAAGCTAATTGGAACAGTTGTAAGCACTCATGTTTCATGAAACTTGGTTTTGACTCCTAGAAATGCGTTGTTAGATGATTCATAAGTTCGTCAAACTTGTACAAAGCTCATTGAGACACTTATAAGCACTCATGTTGCTTGAAACTTGGTTTAGAGTCCTAGAAACGCGTTGATAGATGTTTCATAAGTTTGTCAAACTTGTACAAAGCTTATTGAGACACTTATAAGCACTCATGTTGCATGAAACATTGTTTAGAGTCCTAGAAACGCGTTGTTAGATGTTTCATAAGTTCGTCAGACTTGTACAAAGCTCATTGAGACACTTATAACCACTCATGTTGCATGAAACTTGGTTTAGAGTCCTAGAAACGCGTTGTTAGATGTTTCATAAGTTCATCAAACTTGTACAAAGCTCATTGAGACACTTTTAAGCACTCGTGTTGCATGAAACTTGGTTTAGAGTCCTAGATACGCGTTATTAGATGTTTCATAAGTTCGTCAAACTTGTACAAAGCTCATTGAGACACTTATAAGCACTCATGTTCCTTGAAACTTGGTTTAGAGTCCTACAAACGCGTTGATAGATGTTTCATAAGTTTGTCAAACATGTACAAAGCTTATTGAGACACTTATAAGCACTCATGTTGCATGAAACATTGTTTAGAGTCCTAGAAACGCGTTGTTAGATGTTTCATAAGTTCGTCAAACTTGTACAAATCTCATTGAGACACTTATAACAACTCATGTTGCATGAAACTTGGTTTAGAGTCCTAGAAACGCGTTGTTAGATGTTTCATAAGTTCTTCAAACTTGAACAAAGCTAATTGAAACACTTGTAAGCACTTAGGTTTCATGAAACTTGGTTTCGAGTCCTAGAAATGCGTTGTTAGATGTTTCATAAGTTCGTCAAATTTGTACAAAGCTCATTGAGACACTTATAAGAACTCATGTTGCATGAAACTTGGTTTAGAGTTCTAGAAACGCGTTGATAGATGTTTCATAAGTTCGTCAAACTTGTACAAAGCTCATTGAGACACTTATACGCACTCATGTTGCATTAAACTTGGTTTAGAGTCCTAGAAACACGTTGTTAGATGTTTCATAAGTTCGTCAAACTTGTACAAATCTCATTGAGAAACTTATAACAACTCATGTTCCATGAAACTTTGTTTAGAGGCCTAGAAACGCGTTGTTAGATATTTCATAAATTCTTCAAATTGTACAAAGCTAATTGGAACACTTGTAAGCACTCATGTTTCATGAAACTTGGTTTTGACTCCTAGAAATGCGTTGTTAGATGTTTCATAAGTTCGTCAAACTTGTACAAAGCTCATTGAGACACTTATAAGCACTCATGTTGCTTGAAACTGGGTTTAGAGTCCTAGAAACGCTTTGATAGATGTTTCATAAGTTTGTCAAACTTGTTCGAAGCTCATTGAGACACTTATATGCACTCATGTTGCATGAAACTTGATTCCGAGTCCTAGAAACGCATTGTTAGATGTTTCATAAGTTCGTCAGACTTGTACAAAGCTCATTGAGAAACTTATAAGCACTCATGTTGCATGAAACTTGGTTTAGAGTCCTAGATACGCGTTGTTAGATGTTTCATAAGTTCGTCAAACTTGTACAAAGCTCATTGAGAAACTTATAAGCACTCATGTTGCATGAAACTTGGTTTAGAGTCCTAGATACGCGTTGTTAGATGTTTCATAAGTTCGTCAAACTTGTACAAAGCTCATTGAGACACATATAAGCACTCATGTTGCATGAAACTTGGTTTAGAGTCCTAGAAACGCCTTGTTAGATGTTTCATAATTTCATCAAACTTGTACAAAGCTCATTGAGACACTTATAAGCACTCATGTTCCTTGAAATTTGGTTTAGAGTCCTAGAAACGCGTTGATAGATGTTTCATAAGTTTGTCAAACTTGTACAAAGCTCATTGAGACACTTATAAACACTCATGTTGCATGAAACTTGGTTTAGAGTCCTAGAAAAGCGTTGATAAATGTTTCATAAGTTCGTCAAAATTGTACAAAGCTCATTGAGACACATATAAGCACTCATGTTGCATGAAACTTGGTTTAGAGTCCTAGAAACGCCTTGTTAGATGTTTCATAATTTCATCAAACTTGTACAAAGCTCATTGAGACACTTATAAGCACTCATGTTGCTTGAAACTGGGTTTAGAGTCCTAGAAACGCTTTGATAGATGTTTCATAAGTTTGTCAAACTTGTTCGAAGCTCATTGAGACACTTATATGCACTCATGTTGCATGAAACTTGATTCCGAGTCCTAGAAACGCATTGTTAGATGTTTCATAAGTTCGTCAGACTTGTACAAAGCTCATTGAGAAACTTATAAGAACTCATGTTGCATGAAACTTGGTTTTGACTCCTAGAAATGCGTTGTTAGATGTTTCATAAGTTCGTCAAACTTGTACAAAGCTCATTGAGAAACTTATAAGCACTCATGTTTCATGAAACTTTGTTTAGAGTCCTAGATACGCGTTGTTAGATGTTTCATAAGTTCGTCAAACTTGTACAAAGCTCATTGAGACACTTATAAGCACTCATGTTCCTTGAAATTTGGTTTAGAGTCCTAGAAACGCGTTGATAGATGTTTCATAAGTTTGTCAAACTTGTACAAAACTCATTGAGACACTTATAAACACTCATGTTGCATGAAACTTGGTTTAGAGTCCTAGAAACGCGTTGATAGATGTTTCATAAGTTTGTCAAACTTGTACAAAGCTCATTGAGACACTTATAAACACTCATGTTGCATGAAACTTGGTTTAGAGTCCTAGAAAAGCGTTGATAAATGTTTCATAAGTTCGTCAAAATTGTACAAAGCTCATTGAGACACATATAAGCACTCATGTTGCATGAAACTTGGTTTAGAGTCCTAGAAACGCCTTGTTAGATGTTTCATAATTTCATCAAACTTGTACAAAGCTCATTGAGACACTTATAAGCATTCATGTTGCATAAAACTTGGTTTAGAGTCCTACATACGCGTTGTTAGATGTTTCATAAGTTCGTAAAACTTGTACAAAGCTTATTGAGACACTTATAAGCACTCATGTTGCATGAAACTTGGTTTAGAGTCCTAGAAACGAGTTGTTAGATGTTTCATAAGTTCATCAAACTTGTACAAAGCTTATTGAGACACTTATAAGCACTCATGTTGCATGAAACATTGTTTAGAGTCCTAGAAACGCGTTGTTAGATGTTTCATAAGTTCTTCAAACTTGAACAAAGCTAATTGAAACACTTATAAGCACTCATGTTTCATGAAACTTTGTTTAGAGTCCTAGAAACGCGTTGTTAGATGTTTCATAAGTTCGTCAAATTTGTACAAAACTCATTGAGACACTTATAAGAACTCATGTTGCATGAAACTTGGTTTAGAGTTCTAGAAACGCGTTGATAGATGTTTCATAAGTTCGTCAAACTTGTACCAAGCTCATTGAGACACTTATACGCACTCATGTTGCATTAAACTTGGTTTAGAGTCCTAGAAACGCGTTGTTAGTTGTTTCATAAGTTCGTCAAACTTGTACAAATCTCATTGAGAAACTTATAACAACTCATGTTCCATGAAACTTTGTTTAGAGGCCTAGAAACGCGTTGTTAGATGTTTCATAAATTCATCAAACTTGTACAAAGCTAAGTGAAACACTTGTAAGCACTCATGTTGCATGAAACTTGGTTTTGACTCCTAGAAATGCGTTGTTAGATGTTTCATAAGTTCGTCAAACTTGTACAAAGCTCATTGAGACACTTATAAGCACTCATGTTACTTGAAACTTGGTTTAGAGTCCTAGAAACGCTTTGATAGATGTTTCATAAGTTTGTCAAACTTGTACGAAGCTCATTGAGACACTTATATGCACTCATGTTGCATGAAACTTGGTTTAGAGTCCTAGAAACGCGTTGTTAGATGTTTCATAATTTCATCAAACTTGTACAAAGCTCATTGAGACACTTATAAGCACTCATGTTGCATGAAACTTGGTTTAGAGTCCTAGAAATGCGTTGTTAGATGTTTCATAAGTTCGTAAAACTTGTACAAAGCTTATTGAGACACTTATAAGCACTCATGTTGCATGAAACTTCGTTTAAAGTCCTAGAAACGCGTTGTTAGATGTTTCATAAGTTCATCAAACTTGTACAAAGCTAATTGAAACTTGAAACATTGTTTAGAGTCCTAGAAACGCGTAAGCACTCATGTTTCATGAAACATTGTTTAGAGTCCTAGAAACGCGTTGTTAGATGTTTCATAAGTTCTTCAAACTTAAACAAAGCTAATTGAAACACTTGTAAGCACTTAGGTTTCATGAAACTTGGTTTCGAGTCCTAGAAATGCGTTGTTAGATGTTTCAAAAGTTCGTCAAACTTGTACAAAGCTCATTGAGACACTTATAAGCACTCATGTTGCATGAAACTTGGTTTAGAGTCCTAGATACGCGTTGTTAGATGTTTCATAAGTTCGTCAAACTTGTACAAAGCTCATTGAGACACTTAGAAGCACTCATGTTGCATGAAACTTAGTTTAGAGTCCTAGAAACACGTTGATAGATGTTTCATAAGTTCGTCAAAATTGTACAAAGCTCATTTAGACAATTATAAGCACTCATGTTGCATGAAAATTCGTTTCGAGTCCTAGAAACGCGTTGTTAGATGTTTCATAAGTTCGTCAAACTTGTACAAAGCTCATTGAGACACTTATAACCACTCATGTTGCATGAAACTTGGTTTAGAGTCCTAGAAACGCGTTGATAGATGTTTCATAAGTTCGTCAAACTTGTACAAAGCTCATTGAGACACTTATACGCACTCATGTTGCATGAAACTTGGTTTCGAGTCCTAGAAACGCGTTGTTAGATGTTTCATAAGTTCCTCAAACTTGTACAAAGCTCATTGAGACACTTATAAGCACTCATGTTGCATTAAACATTGTTTAGAGTCCTAGAAACGCGTTGTTAGATGTTTCATAAGTTCGTCAAACTTGTACAAAGCTCATTGAGACACTTATAGCCACTCATGTTGCATGAAACTTGGTTTGAAGTCCTAGAAACGTGTTGTTAGATGTTTCATAAATTCGTCAAACTTGTACAAAGCTCATTGAGACAATTAAAACCACTCATGTTGCATGAAACTTGGTTTAATGTCCTAGAAACGCGTTGTTAGATGTTTCATAATTTCATCAAACTAGTACAAAGCTTATTGAGAAACTTATAAGCACTCACGTTGCATGAAACTTGGTTTAGAGTCCTAGAAACGCGTTGTTAGCTGTTTCATAAGTTCGTCAAACTTGGTCAAATCTCATTGAGACACTTATAACAACTCATGTTGCATGAAACTTGGTTTAGAGTCCTAGAAACGCGTTGTTAGATGTTTCATAAATTCTTCAAACTTGTACAAAGCTAATTGAAACACTTGTAAGCACTCATGTTGCATGAAACTTGGTTTCGAGTCCTAGAAACGCGTTGTTAGATGTTTCATAAGTTCGTCAAACTTGTACAAAGCTCTTTGAGACACTTATAAGCACTCATGTTGCATGAAAATTGGTTTCGAGTCCTAGAAAGGCGTTGTTAGATGTTTCATAAGTTCGTCAAACTTGTACAAAGCTCATTGAGACACTTATAAGAACTCATGTTGCATGAAACTTGGTTTAGAGTCCTAGAAACGCGTTGATAGATGTTTCATAAGTTCGTCAAACTTGTACAAAGCTCATTGACACACTTATACGCACCCACGTTGCATGAAACTTGGTTTTGATTCCTAGAAACGCGTTGTTAGATGTTTCATAAGTTCGTCAAACTTGTACAATGCTCATTGAGACACTTATAAGCACTCATGTTGCATGAAAATTGGTTTAGAGTCCTAGAAACGCGTTGTTAGATGTTTCATATGTTCGTCAAAACTTGTATAAAGCTAATTGAGACACTTATAAACACTCATGTTGCATGAAACTTGGTTTCGAGTCCTAGAAAGGCGTTGTTAGATGTTTCATAAGTTCGTCAAACTTGTACAAAGCTCATTGAGACACTTATAAACACTCATGTTGCATGAAACTTGGTTTAGAGTCCTAGAAACTCGTTGATAGATGTTTCATAAGTTCGTCAAACTTGTACAAAGCTCATTGAGACACTTATACGCACTCATGTTGCATGAAACTTGGTTTCGAGTCCTAGAAACGCGTTGTTAGATGTTTCATAAGTTCGTCAAACTTTTACAAAGCTAATTGAGACACTTATAAGCACTCATGTTGCATGAAACTTTGTTTTGAGTCCTATAAACGTGTTGTTAGATGGTTCATAAGTTCGTCAAACTTGTACAAAGCTCATTGAGACACTTATACGCAATCATGTTGCATGAAACTTGGTTTAAAGTCCTAGAAACGCGTTGTTAGATATTTCATAAGTTCGTAAAACTAGTACAAAGCTCATTGAGACACTTATAAGGGCTCATGTTGCATGGAACATGGTTTAGAGTCCTAGAAACGCGTTGATAGATGTTTCATAAGTTCGTAAAACTTGTACAAAGCTCATTGAGACACTTATACGCACTCATGTTGAATGAAACTTGGTTTCGAGTCCTAGAAACGCGTTGTTAGATGTTTCTTAAGTTCGTCAAACTTGTACAAAGCTCATTGAGACACTTATAAGCACTCATGTTGCATTAAACATTGTTTAGAGTCCTAGAAACGCGTTGTTAGATGTTTCATAAGTTCGTCAAACTTGTACAAAGCTCATTGAGACACTTATAGCCACTCATGTTGCATGAAACTTGGTTTGAAGTCCTAGAAACGTGTTGTTAGATGTTTCATAAATTCGTCAAACTTGTACAAAGCTCATTGAGACACTTAAAACCACTCATGTTGCATGAAACTTGGTTTAATGTCCTAGAAACGCGTTGTTAGATGTTTCATAATTTCATCAAACTTGTACAAAGCTTATTGAGAAACTTATAAGCACTCATGTTGCATGAAACTTGGTTTAGAGTCCTAGAAACGCGTTGTTAGATGTTTCATAAGTTCGTCAAACTTGGACAAATCTCATTGAGACACTTATAACAACTCATGTTGCATGAAACTTGGTTTAGAGTCCTAGAAACGCGTTGTTAGATGTTTCATAAGTTCTTCAAACTTGTACAAAGCTAATTGAAACACTTGTAAGCACTCATGTTGCATGAAACTTGGTTTCGAGTCCTAGAAACGCGTTGTTAGATGTTTCATAAGTTCGTCAAACTTGTACAAAGCTCTTTGAGACACTTATAAGCACTCATGTTTCATGAAAATTGGTTTCGAGTCCTAGAAAGGCGTTGTTAGATGTTTCATAAGTTCGTCAAACTTGTACAAAGCTCATTTAGACACTTATAAGCACTCATGTTGCATGAAACTTGGTTTAGAGTCCTAGAAACGCGTTGATAGATGTTTCATAAGTTCGTCAAACTTGTACAAAGCTCATTGAGACACTTATACGCACTCATGTTGCATGAAACTTGGTTTAGAGTCCTAGAAACTCGTTGATAGATGTTTCATAAGTTCGTCAAACTTGTACAAAGCTCATTGAGACACTTATACGCACTCATGTTGCATGAAACTTGGTTTCGAGTCCTAGAAACGCGTTGTTAGATGTTTCATAAGTTCGTCAAACTTTTACAAAGCTAATTGAGACACTTATAAGCACTCATGTTGCATGAAACTTTGTTTTGAGTCCTATAAACGTGTTGTTAGATGGTTCATAAGTTCGTCAAACTTGTACAAAGCTCATTGAGACACTTATAACCACTCATGTTGCATGAAACTTGGTTTAGAGTCCTAGAAACGCGTTGATAGATGTTTCATAAGTTCGTCAAACTTGTACAAAGCTCATTGAGACACTTATACGCACTCATGTTGAATGAAACTTGGTTTCGAGTCCTAGAAACGCGTTGTTAGATGTTTCTTAAGTTCGTCAAACTTGTACAAAGCTCATTGAGACACTTATAAGCACTCATGTTGCATTAAACATTGTTTAGAGTCCTAGAAACGCGTTGTTAGATGTTTCATAAGTTCGTCAAACTTGTACAAAGCTCATTGAGACACTTATAGCCACTCATGTTGCATGAAACTTGGTTTGAAGTCCTAGAAACGTGTTGTTAGATGTTTCATAAATTCGTCAAACTTGTACAAAGCTCATTGAGACACTTAAAACCACTCATGTTGCATGAAACTTGGTTTAATGTCCTAGAAACGCGTTGTTAGATGTTTCATAATTTCATCAAACTTGTACAAAGCTTATTGAGAAACTTAAAAGCACTCATGTTGCATGAAACTTGGTTTAGAGTCCTAGAAACGCGTTGTTAGCTGTTTCATAAGTTCGTCAAACTTGGACAAATCTCATTGAGACACTTATAACAACTCATGTTGCATGAAACTTGGTTTAGAGTCCTAGAAACGCGTTGTTAGATGTTTCATAAGTTCTTCAAACTTGTACAAAGCTAATTGAAACACTTGTAAGCACTCATGTTGCATGAAACTTGGTTTCGAGTCCTAGAAACGCGTTGTTAGATGTTTCATAAGTTCGTCAAACTTGTACAAAGCTCTTTGAGACACTTATAAGCACTCATGTTGCATGAAAATTGGTTTCGAGTCCTAGAAAGGCGTTGTTAGATGTTTCATAAGTTCGTCAAACTTGTACAAAGCTCATTGAGACACTTATAAGAACTCATGTTGCATGAAACTTGGTTTAGAGTCCTAGAAACGCGTTGATAGATGTTTCATAAGTTCGTCAAACTTGTACAAAGCTCATTGAGACACTTATACGCACCCATGTTGCATGAAACTTGGTTTTGATTCCTAGAAACGCGTTGTTAGATGTTTCATAAGTTCGTCAAACTTGTACAATGCTCATTGAGACACTTATAAGCACTCATGTTGCATGAAAATTGGTTTAGAGTCCTAGAAACGCGTTGTTAGATGTTTCATATGTTCGTCAAAACTTGTATAAAGCTAATTGAGACACTTATAAACACTCATGTTGCATGAAACTTGGTTTCGAGTCCTAGAAAGGCGTTGTTAGATGTTTCATAAGTTCGTCAAACTTGTACAAAGCTCATTGAGACACTTATAATCACTCATGTTGCATGAAACTTGGTTTAGAGTCCTAGAAACTCGTTGATAGATGTTTCATAAGTTCGTCAAACTTGTACAAAGCTCATTGAGACACTTATACGCACTCATGTTGCATGAAACTTGGTTTCGAGTCCTAGAAACGCGTTGTTAGATGTTTCATAAGTTCGTCAAACTTTTACAAAGCTAATTGAGACACTTATAAGCACTCATGTTGCATGAAACTTTGTTTTGAGTCCTATAAACGTGTTGTTAGATGGTTCATAAGTTCGTCAAACTTGTACAAAGCTCATTGAGACACTTATAACCACTCATGTTGCATGAAACTTGGTTTAGAGTCCTAGAAACGCGTTGATAGATGTTTCATAAGTTCGTCAAACTTGTACAAAGCTCATTGAGACACTTATACGCACTCATGTTGAATGAAACTTGGTTTCGAGTCCTAGAAACGCGTTGTTAGATGTTTCTTAAGTTCGTCAAACTTGTACAAAGCTCATTGAGACACTTATAAGCAATCATGTTGCATTAAACATTGTTTAGAGTCCTAGAAACGCGTTGTTAGATGTTTCATAAGTTCGTCAAACTTGTACAAAGCTCATTGAGACACTTATAGCCACTCATGTTGCATGAAACTTGGTTTGAAGTCCTAGAAACGTGTTGTTAGATGTTTCATAAATTCGTCAAACTTGTACAAAGCTCATTGAGACACTTAAAACCACTCATGTTGCATGAAACTTGGTTTAATGTCCTAGAAACGCGTTGTTAGATGTTTCATAATTTTATCAAACTTGTACAAAGCTTATTGAGAAACTTATAAGCACTCATGTTGCATGAAACTTGGTTTAGAGTCCTAGAAACGCGTTGTTAGATGTTTCATAAGTTCGTCAAACTTGGACAAATCTCATTGAGACACTTATAACAACTCATGTTGCATGAAACTTGGTTTAGAGTCCTAGAAACGCGTTGTTAGATGTTTCATAAGTTCTTCAAACTTGTACAAAGCTAATTGAAACACTTGTAAGCACTCATGTTGCATGAAAATTGGTTTAGAGTCCTAGAAACGCGTTGTTAGATGTTTCATATGTTCGTCCAAACTTGTATAAAGCTAATTGAGACACTTATAAACACTCATGTTGCATGAAACTTGGTTTCGAGTCCTAGAAAGGCGTTGTTAGATGTTTCATAAGTTCGTCAAACTTGTACAAAGCTCATTGAGACACTTATAATCACTCATGTTGCATGAAACTTGGTTTAGAGTCCTAGAAACTCGTTGATAGATGTTTCATAAGTTCGTCAAACTTGTACAAAGCTCATTGAGACACTTATACGCACTCATGTTGCATGAAACTTGGTTTCGAGACCTAGAAACGCGTTGTTAGATGTTTCATAAGTTCGTCAAACTTTTACAAAGCTAATTGAGACACTTATAAGCACTCATGTTGCATGAAACTTTGTTTTGAGTCCTATAAACGTGTTGTTAGATGGTTCATAAGTTCGTCAAACTTGTACAAAGCTCATTGAGACACTTATAACCACTCATGTTGCATGAAACTTGATTTAGAGTCCTAGAAACGCGTTGATAGATGTTTCATAAGTTCGTCAAACTTGTACAAAGCTCATTGAGACACTTATACGCACTCATGTTGAATGAAACTTGGTTTCGATTCCTAGAAACGCGTTGTTAGATGTTTCTTAAGTTCGTCAAACTTGTAGAAAGCTCATTGAGACACTTATAAGCACTCATGTTTCATTAAACTTGGTTTAGAGTCCTAGAAACGCGTTGATAGATGTTTCATAACTTCGTCAAACTTATACAAAGGTCATTGAGACACTTATAAGCACTCATGTTGCATAAAACTTGGTTTGTTGTCCTAGAAACGCGTTGTTAGATGTTTCATAAGTTCATCAAACTTGTACAAAACTCATTGAGACACTTATAAGTACTCATGTTGATGCGGAAAAGACCAAGGAAGGGATCTCTAAGGTGGTTGAAGGGATAATCCTCAACTTCGATGAACTCGCGACGCACAAACATAAGGTATATTAAACCTTAGACCCAATACTCTCTTAAAACGCTTCAACAAAATAAGGCGGTGGACCTTAGTTCGAAGAACTTGGTAAGTACAAGCCTTAGGTATATTAAACCTAAGACCTAATACTCTCAACAAGAAACAATAAACTTTGGTAATGAAAGGCGACACAAACAGGGATGAAGAACTGTTTGATAAGCCGATTGATCACTCGGAATCACACCGAAGATCGAAAAGTTCACAAGGAACTAAATGAGAATCACTCTCACAGAAGATAGAAAAAAATATAATTGATTAAAAAGTTGGATATCTTTCTGCAATGGAGATTACCTGTATTTAAAGGGAAATAAAACTTGTAGAGAAAGAAAGAAGTTCAAAGGATGTATTAAATATAACTAAAGATAGAATTAAAAGATGTGTTAAATGACTCTTGAACTTTCATTTTCGTCACTCTTCTTTGACCATAATGTAAAGACTTCATTTTAGGCTTTGTTGGGCCTCAATCATGTTTAGAAGTGGCTGGACTTGATGTACATCATACCCAATGGTCTTTTGAATGTCCTCCTTGTCAATAAGTTCTTGAATCAGCCCGTTGAGTGCCTCCTTGATCTGCTTTGCTCTTGTCATTGGTCCAATGCGGACTTGCAAAGCATCCTCTTGATCATCCTTGCTGCTTTGGATATCCTCATCATTCCCCATAGGCTTCTTCATGCTCACTTTGTCCAAAATGTCTTGAAACAGCCCATCAAATCCGTCTTTGATCTTCTTGTCTTGTGATATTGGAAATGATTCGATGGCTAGTTGAGGTGTTTCCACATTCCTTTGTTTGTTACTTCTTAGAATCGTATCACATGTTGCATGAAACTTGGTTTAGAGTCCTAGAAACGCTATGTTAGATATTTCATAAGTTCGTCAAACTTGTATAAAGATCATTGAGACACTTATAAGCACTCATGTTGCATGAAACTTAGTTTAGAGACCTAGAAACGCGTTGTTAGATGTTTCATAAGTTCGTCAAACTTGTACAAAGCTCATTGAGACACTTATCAGCACTCATGTTGCATGAAACTTGGTTTCGAGTCCTAGAAACGTGTTGTTAGATGTTTCATAAGTTCGTCAAACTTGTAAAAAGCTCATTGAGACACTTATACGCACTCATGTTGCATGAAACTTGGTTTCGAGTCCGAGAAACGCGTTGTTAGATGTTTCATAAGTTCGTCAAACTTGTACAAAGCTCATTGAGACACTTATAAGCACTCATGTTGCATGAAACTTGGTTTCGAGTCCGAGAAACGCGTTGTTAGATGTTTCATAAGTTCGTCAAACTTGTACAAAGCTCATTGAGACACTTATAAGCACTCATGTTGCATGAAACTTGGTTTAGAGTCCTAGAAACGCGTTGATAGATGTTTCATAAGTTCGTCAAACTTGTACAAAGCTCATTGAGACACTTATACGCACTCATGTTGCATGAAACTTGGTTTGAAGTCCTAGAAACGCATTGTTAGATGTTTCATAAGTTCATCAAACTTGTACAAAGCTCATTGAGACACTTATAAGTACTCATGTTGATGCGGAAAAGACCAAGGAAGGGATCTCTAAGGTGGTTGAAGGGATAATCCTCAACTTCGATGAACTCGCGACGCACAAACATAAGGTTTATTAAACCTTATACCCAATACTCTCTTAAAACGCTTCAACAAAACTAGGCGGTGGACCTTAGTTCGAAGAACTTGGTAAGTACAGACCTTAGGTATATTAAACCTAAGACCTAATACACTCAACAAGAAACAATTAACTTTGGTAATGAAAGGCGCCACAAACAGGGATGAAGAACTGTTTGATAAGCCGATTGATCACTCGGAATCACACCGAAGATCGAAAAGTTCACAAGGAACTAAATGAGAATCACTCTCACAAAAGATAGAAAAAAATATAATTGATTAAAAAGTTGAATATCTTTCTCCAATGGAGATTACCTGTATTTAAAGGGAAATAAAACTTGTAGAGAAGGAAAGAAGTTCAAAGGATGTAGTAAACATAATTAAAGATATAATTAAAAGATGTGTTGAATGACTCTTGAACTTTCATTTTCGTCACTCTTCTTTGACCATAATGTAAAGACTTCATTTTGGGCTTTCTTGGGCCTCAATCATGTTTAGAAGTGGTTGGACTTGATGTATATCATACCCAATGGTCTTTTGAATGTCCTCCTTGTCAATAAGTTCTTGAATCAGCCCGTTAAGTGCCTCCTTGATCTGCTTTGCTCTTGCTCTTGTCATTGGTCCAATTCAGACTTGGAAAGCATCCTCTTGATCATCCTTGCTGCTTTGGATATCCTCATCATTCCCCATAGGCTTCTTCATGCTCTCTTTGTCCAAAATGTCTTGAAACAGCCCATCAAATGTTTCTTTGATCTTCTTGTCTTGTGATATTGGAAATGATTCGATGGCTAGTTGAGGTGTTTCCACATCCCTATGTTTGTTACTTCTTAGAATCGTATCACATGTTGCATGAAACTTGGTTTAGAGTCCTAGAAACGCTATGTTAGATATTTCATAAATTCGTCAAACTTGTATAAAGATCATTGAGACACTTATAAGCACTCATGTTGCATGAAACTTAGTTTAGAGACCTAGAAACGCGTTGTTAGATGTTTCATAAATTCGTCAAACTTTGTACAAAGCTCATTGAGACACTTATAAGCACTCATGTTGCATGAAACTTGGTTTCGAGTCCTAGAAACGCATTGTTAGATGTTTCATAAGTTCGTCAAACTTGTACAAAGCTCATTGAGACACTTATAAGCACTCATGTTGCATGAAACTTGGTTTAGAGTCCTAGAAACGTGTTGATAGATGTTTCATAAGTTCGTCAAACTTGTACAAAGTTTATTGAGACACTTATAAGCACTCATGTTGCATGAAACTTGGTTTAGAGTCCTAGAAACGCGTTGTTAGATGTTTCATAAGTTCGTCAAACTTGTACAAACCTCATTGAGACACTTATAACAACTCATGTTGCATGAAACTTGGTTTAGAGTCCTAGAAACGCGTTGTTAGATGATTCATAAGTTCATCAAACTTGTACAAAGCTCATTGAGACACTTATCAGCACTCATGTTGCATGAAACTTGGTTTAGAGTCCTAGAAACCACGTTGTTAGATGTTTCATAAGTTGGTCAAACTTGTACAAATCTCATTGAGACACTTATAAGCACTCATGTTGAATGAAACTTGGTTTAGAGTACTAGAAACACGTTGTTAGATGTTTCATATGTTTGTCAAAACTTGTATAAAGCTAAGTGAGACACTTGTAAGCGCTCATGTTGCATGAAACTTCGTTTCGAGTCCTAAAAACGCGTTGTTAGATGTTTCATAAGTTCGACAAACTTGTACAAAGCTCATTGAGACACTTATAAGCTCATTGAGACATTTATAAGCACTCATGTTGCATGAAACTTGGTTTAGAGTCCTAGAAACGCGTTGATAGATGTTTCATAAGTTCGTCAAACTTGTACAAAACTCATTGAGACACTTATAAGCACTCAGGTAGCATGAAACTAGGTTTAGAGTCCTAGCAACCGCTTTGTTAGATATTTCATAATTTCGTTAAACTAGTACAAAGCTCATTGAGACACTTATAAGCACTCATGTTGCATGAAACATGGTTTAGAGTCCTAGAAACGAGTTGTTAGATGTTTCATAAGTTCGTCAAACTTGTACAAATCTCATTGAGACACTTATAACAACTCATGTTTCATGAAACTTGGTTTAGAGTCCTAGAAACGTGTTGTTAGATGTTTCATAAATTCTTAAAACTTGTACAAAGCTAATTGAAACACTTGTAAGCACTCATGTTGCATGAAACTTGGTTTCGAGTCCTAGAAACGCGTTGTTAGATGTTTCATAAGTTCGTCAAACTTGTACAAAGCTCATTGAGACACTTATAAGCACTCATGTTGCATGAAACTTGGTTTAGAGTCCTAGAAACGCGTTGATAGATGTTTCATAAGTTCATCAAACTTGTACAAAGCTCATTGAGACACTTATACGCACTCATGTTGCATGAAACTTGGTTTCGAGTCCTAGAAACGCGTTGTTAGATGTTTCATAAGTTCGTCAAACTTGTAAAAAGCTCATTGAGAAATTTATAAGCACTCATGTTGCATGAAACTTCGTTTAAAGTCCTAGAAACGCGTTAGTAGATGTTTCATAAGTTCGTCAAACTTGTACAAAGCTAATTGAGACACAGTTATAAGCACTGATGTTGCATGAAACTTGGATTGGAGTCCTAGAATCGCGCTTTTAGATGTTTCATGAGTTCATCAAACTTCTACACAACTCATTGAGACACTTATAAGCACTCATGTTGCATGAAACTTGGTTTAGAGTCCTAGAAACGCGTTGTTAGATGTTTCAAAATATCGTCAAACTTGTACAAAGATCATTGACACACTTATAAGCAATCATGTTGCATGAAACTTGGTTTCGAGTCCTAGAAACGCGTTGTTAGATGTTTCATAAGTTCGTCAAACTTGTACAAAGCTCATTGAGACACTTATAAGCACTCAAGTTGCATGAAACTCTCGTTTCGAGTCCTAAAAACGCGTTGTTAGATGTTTCATAAGTTCGTCAAACTTGTACAATGCTCATTGAGATACTTATAAGCACTCATGTTTCATGAAACTTAGTTTAGAGTCCTAGAAACGCGTTGTTAGATGTTGCATAAGTTCGTCAAACTTGTACAAAGCTCATTAAGACACTTATAAGCACTCATGTTGCATGAAACTTGGTTTCGAGTCCTAGAAACGCGTTGTTAGATGTTTCATAAGTTCGTCAAACTTGTAAAAAGCTCATTGAGACACTTATAAGCACTCATTTTGCATGAAACTTGGTTTCGAGTCCTAGAAACGCTTTGTTAGATGTTTCATAAGTTCGTCAAACTTGTACAAAGCTCATTGAGACACTTATAAGCACTCATGTTGCATGAAACTTGGTTTCGAGTCCTATAAACGCGTTGTTAGATGTTTCATAAGTTCGTCAAACTTGTATAAAGTTCATTGAGACACTTATAAGCACTCATGTTGCATGAAACTTGGTTTCGAGTCCTAGAAACGCGTTGTTAGATGTTTCATAAGTTCGTCAAACTTTTACAAAGCTCATTGAGACACTTATAAGCACTCATGTTGCATGAAACTTGGTTTCGAGTCCTAGAAACGCTTTGTTAGATGTTTCATAAATTCGTCAAACTTGTACAAAGCTCATTGAGACCCTTATAAGCACTCATGTTGCATGAAACTTGGTTTCGAGTCCTAGAAACGTGTTGTTAGATGTTTCATAAGTTCGTCAAACTTGTACAAAGCTCATTGAGACACTTAAACGCACTCATAATGCATGAAACTTGGTTTAGAGTCGTAGAAACCACGTTGTTAGATGTTTCATAAGTTCGTCAAACTTGTAAAATTCTCATTGAGACACTTATAACAACTCATGTTGCATGAAACTTGGTTTAGAGTCCTAGAAACGTGTTGTTAGATGTTTCATAAATTCTTCAAACTTGGACAAAGCTAATTGAAACACTTGTAAGCACTCATGTTACATGAAACTTGGTTTCGAGTCCTAGAAACGCGTTGTTAGATGTTTCATAAGTTCGTCAAACTTGTACAAAGCTCATTGAGACACTTATAAGCAATCATGTTGCTTGAAACTTGGTTTAGAGTCCTAGAAACGCGTTGATAGATGTTTCATAAGTTCGTCAAACTTTTACAACGCTTATTGAGACACTTAAAAGAACTCATGTTGCATGAAACTTGGTTTAGAGTCCTAGAAACGCGTTGTTAGATGTTTCATAAGTTTGTCAAACTTCTACAAATCTCATTGAGACACTTGTAAGCACTTATGTTGCATGAAACTTGGTTTAGAGTCCTAGAAACGCGTTGATAGATGTTTAATAAGTTCGTCAAACTTGTACAAAGCTTATTGAGACACTTATAAGCACTCATGTTGCATGAAACTTGGTTTAGAGTCCTAGTAACCCGTTGTTAGATGTTTCATAAGTTCGTCAAACTTGTACAAATCTCATTGAGACACTTATAACAACTCATGTTGCATGAAACTTGGTTTATAGTCCTAGAAACGCGTTGTTAGATGTTTCATAAATTCTTCAAACTTGTACAAAGCTAATTGAAACACTTGTAAGCACTCATGTTGCATGAAA
The DNA here is from genome assembly GCA_963556525.1 of Cochlearia excelsa. Classification (NCBI taxonomy): domain Eukaryota; kingdom Viridiplantae; phylum Streptophyta; class Magnoliopsida; order Brassicales; family Brassicaceae; genus Cochlearia; species Cochlearia excelsa. The sequence goes on along the minus strand of OY748327.1, from coordinate 25,535,227 downwards.
CTTGGTTTCGAGTCCTAGAAACGCGTTGTTAGATGTTTCATAAGTTCGTCAACCTTGTACAAAGCTCATTGAGACACTTATAAGCACTCATGTTGCATGAAACTTGGTTTAGAGTCCTAGAAACGCGTTGATAGATGTTTCATAAGTTCGTCAAACTTGTAAAAAGCTCATTGTGACACTTATAAGAACTCATGTTGCATGAAACTTGGTTTAGAGTCCTAGAAACGCGTTGTTAGATGTTTCATAAGTTCGTCAAACTTGTACAAAGCTCATTAAGACACTTATAAGCACTCATGTTGCATGAAACTTGGTTTCGAGTCCTCGAAACGCGTTTTTAGATGTTTCATAAGTTCATCAAACTTGTACAAAGCTCATTGAGACACTTATAAGCACTCATGTTGCATGAAACTTGGTTTAGAGTCCTAGAAACCGTTGTTAGATGTTTCATAAGTTCGTCAAACTTGTACAAAGATCATTGAGACACTTATAAGCACTCATGTTGCATGAAACTTGGTTTAGAGTCCTAGAAACCGCGTTGTTAGATGTTTCATAAGTTCCTCAAACTTGTACAAAGATCATTGAGACACTTATAAGCACTCATGTTGCATGAACCTTGGTTTCGAGTCATAGAAACGCTTTGTTAGATGTTTCATAAGTTCGACAAACATGTACAAATCTCATTGAGACATTTATAACAACTCATGTTGCATGAAACTTGGTTTAGAGTCCTAGAAACACGTTGTTAGATGTTTCATAAATTCTTCAAACTAGTACAAAGCTAATTGAAACACTTGTAAGCACTCATGTTGCATGAAACTTGGTTTCGAGTCCTAGAAAAGCGTTGTTAGATGTTTCATAAGTTCGTCAAACTTGTACAAAGCTCATTGAGACACTTATAAGCACTCATGTTGCATGAACCTTGGTTTAGAGTCCTAGAAACGTGTTGATAGATGTTTCATAAGTTCGTCAAACTAGTACAAAGCTCATTGAGACACTTATACGCACTCAGGTTGCATGAAACTTAATTTCGAGTCCTAGAAACGCGTTGCTAGATGTTTCATAAGTTCGTCAAACTTGTAAAAAGCTAATTGAGACACTTGTAACCACTCATGTTCCATGAAACTTCGTTTCGATTTCTAGAAACGCGTTTTTAGATGTTTCATAAGTTCGTCAAACTTGTAAAAAGCTCATTGAGACACTTATAGGCACTCATGTTGCATGAAACTTGGTTTAGAGTCCTAGAAACGCGTTGATAGATGTTTCATAAGTTCGTCAAACTCGTACAAAGCTCATTGAGACACTTATACGCACTCATGTTGCATGAAACATGGTTTAGAGTCCTAGAAACGCGTTGATAGATGTTTCATAAGTTCGTCAAACTTGTACAAAGCTCATTGAGACACTTATAAGCATTCATGTTTCATGAAACTTAGTTTAGAGTCCTAGAAACGCGTTGTTAGATGTTGCATAAGTTCGTCAAACTTGTACAAAGCTCATTCAGACACTTATAAGCACTCATGTTGCATGAAACTTGGTTTCGAGTCCTAGAAACGCGTTGTTAGATGTTTCATAAGTTCGTCAAACTTTTACAAAGCTCATTGAGACACTTATAAGCACTCATGTTGCATGAAACTTGGTTTCGAGTCCTAGAAACGCTTTGTTAGATGTTTCATAAGTTCGTCAAACTTGTACAAAGCTCATTGAGACCCTTATAAGCACTCATGTTGCATGAAACTTGGTTTCGAGTCCTAGAAACGTGTTGTTAGATGTTTCATAAGTTCGTCAAACTTGTACAAAGCTCATTGAGACACTTAAACGCACTCATAATGCATGAAACTTGGTTTAGAGTCGTAGAAACCACGTTGTTAGATGTTTCATAAGTTCGTCAAACTTGTAAAATTCTCATTGAGACACTTATAACAACTCATGTTGCATGAAACTTGGTTTAGAGTCCTAGAAACGTGTTGTTAGATGTTTCATAAATTTTTCAAACTTGGACAAAGCTAATTGAAACACTTGTAAGCACTCATGTTACATGAAACTTGGTTTCGAGTCCTAGAAACGCGTTGTTAGATGTTTCATAAGTTCGTCAAACTTGTACAAAGCTCATTGAGACACTTATAAGCAATCATGTTGCTTGAAACTTGGTTTAGAGTCCTAGAAACGCGTTGATAGATGTTTCATAAGTTCGTCAAACTTTTACAACGCTTATTGAGACACTCAAAAGAACTCATGTTGCATGAAACTTGGTTTAGAGTCCTAGAAACGCGTTGTTAGATGTTTCATAAGTTTGTCAAACTTCTACAAATCTCATTGAGACACTTGTAAGCACTTATGTTGCATGAAACTTGGTTTAGAGTCCTAGAAACGCGTTGATAGATGTTTAATAAGTTCGTCAAACTTGTACAAAGCTTATTGAGACACTTATAAGCACTCATGTTGCATGAAACTTGGTTTAGAGTCCTAGTAACCCGTTGTTAGATGTTTCATAAGTTCGTCAAACTTGTACAAAGCTCATTGAGACACTTATAAGCACTCATGTTGCATGAAACTTGGTTTAGAGTCCTAGAAACGCGTTGATAGATGTTTCATAAGTTCGTCAAACTTGTAAAAAGCTCATTGTGACACTTATAAGAACTCATGTTGCATGAAACTTGGTTTAGAGTCCTAGAAACGCGTTGTTAGATGTTTCATAAGTTCGTCAAACTTGTACAAAGCTCATTAAGACACTTATAAGCACTCATGTTGCATGAAACTTGGTTTCGAGTCCTCGAAACGCGTTTTTAGATGTTTCATAAGTTCATCAAACTTGTACAAAGCTCATTGAGACACTTATAAGCACTCATGTTGCATGAAACTTGGTTTAGAGTCCTAGAAACCGTTGTTAGATGTTTCATAAGTTCGTCAAACTTGTACAAAGATCATTGAGACACTTATAAGCACTCATGTTGCATGAAACTTGGTTTAGAGTCCTAGAAACCGCGTTGTTAGATGTTTCATAAGTTCCTCAAACTTGTACAAAGATCATTGAGACACTTATAAGCACTCATGTTGCATGAACCTTGGTTTCGAGTCATAGAAACGCTTTGTTAGATGTTTCATAAGTTCGACAAACATGTACAAATCTCATTGAGACATTTATAACAACTCATGTTGCATGAAACTTGGTTTAGAGTCCTAGAAACACGTTGTTAGATGTTTCATAAATTCTTCAAACTAGTACAAAGCTAATTGAAACACTTGTAAGCACTCATGTTGCATGAAACTTGGTTTCGAGTCCTAGAAAAGCGTTGTTAGATGTTTCATAAGTTCGTCAAACTTGTACAAAGCTCATTGAGACACTTATAAGCACTCATGTTGCATGAACCTTGGTTTAGAGTCCTAGAAACGTGTTGATAGATGTTTCATAAGTTCGTCAAACTAGTACAAAGCTCATTGAGACACTTATACGCACTCGGGTTGCATGAAACTTAATTTCGAGTCCTAGAAACGCGTTGCTAGATGTTTCATAAGTTCGTCAAACTTGTAAAAAGCTAATTGAGACACTTGTAACCACTCATGTTCCATGAAACTTCGTTTCGATTTCTAGAAACGCGTTTTTAGATGTTTCATAAGTTCGTCAAACTTGTAAAAAGCTCATTGAGACACTTATAGGCACTCATGTTGCATGAAACTTGGTTTAGAGTCCTAGAAACGCGTTGTTAGATGTTTCATAAGTTCATCAAACTTGTACAAAGCACATTGAGACACTTATAATCACTCATGTTGCATGAAACTTGGTTTAGAATCCTAGAAACGCTATGTTAGATGTTTCATAAGTTCGTCAAACTTGTACAAAGCTCATTGAGACACTTATAAGCACTCATGTTGCATGAAACTTGGTTTAGAGTCCTAGAAACGCGTTGTTAGATGTTTCAAACTATCGTCAAACTTGTACAAAGATCATTGAGACACTTATAAGCAATCATGTTGCATGAAACTTGGCTTCGAGTCCTAGAAACGCGTTGTTAGATGTTTCATAAGTTCGTCAAACTTGTACAAAGCTCATTGAGACACTTATAAGCACTCATGTTGCATGAAACTTCGTTTCGAGTCCTAAAAACGCGTTGTTAGATGTTTCATAAGTTCGTCAAACTTGTACAAAGCTCATTGAGACACTTATAAGCACTCATGTTTCATGAAACTTAGTTTAGAGTCCTAGAAACGCGTTGTTAGATGTTGCATAAGTTCGTCAAACTTGTACAAAGCTCATTCAGACACTTATAAGCACTCATGTTGCATGAAACTTGGTTTCGAGTCCTAGAAACGCGTTGTTAGATGTTTCATAAGTTCGTCAAACTTTTACAAAGCTCATTGAGACACTTATAAGCACTCATGTTGCATGAAACTTGGTTTCGAGTCCTAGAAACGCTTTGTTAGATGTTTCATAAGTTCGTCAAACTTGTACAAAGCTCATTGAGACACTTATAAGCACTCATGTTGCATGAAACTTGGTTTCGAGTCCTAGAAACGTGTTGTTAGATGTTTCATAAGTTCGTCAAACTTGTACAAAGCTCATTGAGACACTTAAACGCACTCATAATGCATGAAACTTGGTTTAGAGTCGTAGAAACCACGTTGTTAGATGTTTCATAAGTTCGTCAAACTTGTAAAAATCTCATTGAGACACTTATAACAACTCATGTTGCATGAAACTTGGTTTAGAGTCCTAGAAACGTGTTGTTAGATGTTTCATAAATTCTTCAAACTTGGACAAAGCTAATTGAAACACTTGTAAGCACTCATGTTGCATGAAACTTGGTTTCGAGTCCTAGAAACGCGTTGTTAGATGTTTCATAAGTTCGTCAAACTTGTACAAAGCTCATTGAGACACTTATAAGCAATCATGTTGCTTGAAACTTTGTTTAGAGTCCTAGAAACGCGTTGATAGATGTTTCATAAGTTCGTCAAACTTTTACAACGCTTATTGAGACACTTAAAAGAACTCATGTTGCATGAAACTTGGTTTAGAGTCCTAGAAACGCGTTGTTAGATATTTCATAAGTTTGTCAAACTTCTACAAATCTCATTGAGACACTTGTAAGCACTTATGTTGCATGAAACTTGGCTTAGAGTCCTAGAAACGCGTTGATAGATGTTTAATAAGTTCGTCAAACTTGTACAAAGCTTATTGAGACATTTATAAGCACTCATGTTGCATGAAACTTGGTTTAGAGTCCTAGTAACCCGTTGTTAGATGTTTCATAAGTTCGTCAAACTTGTACAAATCTCATTGAGACACTTATAACAACTCATGTTGCATGAAACTTGGTTTATAGTCCTAGAAACGCGTTGTTAGATGTTTCATAAATTCTTCAAACTTGTACAAAGCTAATTGAAACACTTGTAAGCACTCATGTTGCATGAAACTTGGTTTCGAGTCCTAGAAACGCGTTGTTAGATGTTTCATAAGTTCGTCAACCTTGTACAAAGCTCATTGAGACACTTATAAGCACTCATGTTGCATGAAACTTGGTTTAGAGTCCTAGAAACGCGTTGATAGATGTTTCATAAGTTCGTCAAACTTGTAAAAAGCTCATTGTGACACTTATAAGAACTCATGTTGCATGAAACTTGGTTTAGAGTCCTAGAAACGCGTTGTTAGATGTTTCATAAGTTCGTCAAACTTGTACAAAGCTCATTGAGACATTTATAAGCACTCATGTTGCATGAAACTTGGTTTAGAGTCCTAGAAACGCGTTGATAGATGTTTCATAAGTTCGTCAAACTTGTAAAAAGCTCATTGTGACACTTATAAGAACTCATGTTGCATGAAACTTGGTTTAGAGTCCTAGAAACGCGTTGTTAGATGTTTCATAAGTTCGTCAAACTTGTACAAAGCTCATTGAGACACTTATAAGCACTCATGTTGCATGAAACTTGGTTTCGAGTCCTCGAAACGCGTTTTTAGATGTTTCATAAGTTCATCAAACTTGTACAAAGCTCATTGAGACACTTATAAGCACTCATGTTGCATGAAACTTTGTTTAGAGTCCTAGAAACCGTTGTTAGATGTTTCATAAGTTCGTCAAACTTGTACAAAGATCATTGAGACACTTATAAGCACTCATGTTGCATGAAACTTGGTTTAGAGTCCTAGAAACCGCGTTGTTAGATGTTTCATAAGTTCCTCAAACTTGTACAAAGATCATTGAGACACTTATAAGCACTCATGTTGCATGAACCTTGGTTTCGAGTCATAGAAACGCTTTGTTAGATGTTTCATAAGTTCGACAAACATGTACAAATCTCATTGAGACATTTATAACAACTCATGTTGCACGAAACTTGGTTTAGAGTCCTAGAAACACGTTGTTAGATGTTTCATAAGTTCGTCAAACTTGTACAAAGCTCATTGAGACACTTATAAGCACTCATGTTGCATGAACCTTGGTTTAGAGTCCTAGAAACGTGTTGATAGATGTTTCATAAGTTCGTCAAACTAGTACAAAGCTCATTGAGACACTTATACGCACCCAGGTTGCATGAAACTTAATTTCGAGTCCTAGAAACGCGTTGCTAGATGTTTCATAAGTTCGTCAAACTTGTAAAAAGCTAATTGAGACACTTGTAACCACTCATGTTCCATGAAACTTCGTTTCGATTTCTAGAAACGCGTTTTTAGATGTTTCATAAGTTCGTCAAACTTGTAAAAAGCTCATTGAGACACTTATAGGCACTCATGTTGCATGAAACTTGGTTTCGAGTCCTAGAAACGCGTTGTTAGATGTTTCATAAGTTCATCAAACTTGTACAAAGCACATTGAGACACTTATAATCACTCATGTTGCATGAAACTTGGTTTAGAATCCTAGAAACGCTATGTTAGATGTTTCATAAGTTCGTCAAACTTGTACAAAGCTCATTGAGACACTTATAAGCACTCATGTTGCATGAAACTTGGTTTAGAGTCCTAGAAACGCGTTGTTAGATGTTTCAAACTATCGACAAACTTGTACAAAGATCATTGAGACACTTATAAGCAATCATGTTGCATGAAACTTGGCTTCGAGTCCTAGAAACGCGTTGTTAGATGTTTCATAAGTTCGTCAAACTTGTACAAAGCTCATTGAGACACTTATAAGCACTCATGTTGCATGAAACTTCGTTTCGAGTCCTAAAAACGCGTTGTTAGATGTTTCATAAGTTCGTCAAACTTGTACAAAGCTCATTGAGACACTTATAAGCACTCATGTTTCATGAAACTTAGTTTAGAGTCTTAGAAACGCGTTGTTAGATGTTGCATAAGTTCGTCAAACTTGTACAAAGCTCATTCAGACACTTATAAGCACTCATGTTGCATGAAACTTGGTTTAGAGTCCTAGAAACGCGTTGATAGATGTTTCATAAGTTCGTCAAACTTGTACAAAGCTCGTTGAGACTTTTATAAGCACTCATGTTGCATGAAACTTAGTTTAGAGTCCTAGAAACGCGTTGTTAGATGTTTCATAAGTTCGTCAAACTTGTACAAAGCTCATTGATACACTTATAAGCACTCATGTTGCATGAAACTTGGTTTAGAGTCCTAGAAACGCGTTGTTAGATGTTTCATAAATTCTTCAAACTTGTACAAAGCTAATTGAAACACTTGTAAGCACTCATGTTGCATGAAACTTGGTTTTGAGTTCTAGAAAAGCGTTGTTAGATGTTTCATAAGTTCGTCAAACTTGTACAAAGCTCATTGAGACACTTATAAGCACTTATATTGCATGAAACTTGGTTTAGAGTCCTAGAAACGCATTGATAGATGTTTCATAAGTTTATCAAACTTGTACAGAGCTCATTGAGACACTTATAGGCACTCATGTTGCATGAAACTTGGTTTCGAGTCCTAGAAACGCGTTGTTAGATGTTTCATAAGTTCGTCAAACTTGTACAAAGCTCATTGAGACAATTATAAGCATTCATGTTGCATGAAACTTGGTTTAAAGTCCTAGAAACGCGTTGTTAGATGTTTCATAAGTTCGTCAAACTTGTACAAAGCTCATTGAGACACTTATAAGCACTCATGCTGCATGAAACTTTGTTTAGAGTCCTAGAAACGCGTTGACAGATGTTTCATAAGTTCGTCAAACTTGTACAAAGCTAATTGAGACACTTGTAAGCACTCATGTTGCATGAAACTTCGTTTCGAGTTCTAGAAACGCGTTGTTAGATGTTTCATAAGTTCGTCAATCTTGTAAAAAGCTCATTGAGACACTTATAGGCACTCATGTTGCATGAACCTTGGTTTAGAGTCCTAGAAACGTGTTGATAGATGTTTCATAAGTTCGTCAAACTAGTACAAAGCTCATTGAGACACTTATACGCACTCAGGTTGCATGAAACTTGATTTCGAGTCCTAGAAACGCGTTGCTAGATGTTTCATAAGTTCGTCAAACTTGTAAAAAGCTAATTGAGACACTTGTAACCACTCATGTTCCATGAAACTTCGTTTCGATTTCTAGAAACGTGTTTTTAGATGTTTCATAAGTTCGTCAAACTTGTAAAAAGCTCATTGAGACACTTATAGGCACTCAGGTTGCATGAAACTTGGTTTCGAGTCCTAGAAACGCGTTGTTAGATGTTTCATAAGTTCATCAAACTTGTACAAAGCACATTGAGACACTTATAATCACTCATGTTGCATGAAACTTGGTTTAGAATCCTAGAAACGCTATGTTAGATGTTTCATAAGTTCGTCAAACTTGTACAAAGCTCATTGAGACACTTATTAGCACTCATGTTGCATGAAAATTAGTTTAAAGTCCTAGAAACGCGTAGTTAGATGTTTCATAAGTTCGCCAAACTTGTACAAAACTCATTGATACACTTATAAGCACTCATGTTGCATGAAACTTGGTTTCGAGTTCTAGAAACGTGTTGTTAGATGTTTCATAAGTTCGTCAAACTTGTACAAAGCTCATTGAGACACTTATAAGCACTCAAGTTGCATGAAACTTTGTTTAGAGTCCAAGAAACGCGTTGATAGATGTTTCATAATTTCGTGAAACTTGTACAAATCCTATTGAGACACTTATAAGCACTCATGTTTCATGAAACTTGTTTTAGAGTCCTAGAAACGCGTTGTTTGATGTTCCATAAGTTCGTCAAACTTGTACAAATCTCATTGAGACACTTATAACAACTCATGTTGCATGAAACTTGGTTTAGAGTCCTAGAAACGCGTTGTTAGATGTCTCATAAGTTCATCAAACTTGTACAAAGCTCATTGAGACACTTATAAGCACTCATGTTGCATGAAACTTTGTTTGGAGTCCTAGAAACCCCGTTGTTAGATGTTTCATAAGTTCGTCAAACTTGTACAAATCTCATTGAGACAGTTATAAGCACTCATGTTGCATGAAACTTTTTTTAGAGTACTAGAAACGCGTTGTTAGATGTTTCATAAATTCGTTAAACTTGTACAAAGGTCATTGTGACACTTATACGCACTCATGTTGCATGAAACTTGGTTTAGAGTTCTAGCAACCACGTTGTTAGATGTTTCATAAGATCGTAAAACTAGTACAAAGCTCATTGAGACACTTATAAGCGCTCATGTTGCATGAAACATGGTTTAGAGTCCTAGAAACGCGTTGATAGATGTTTCATATGTTCGTCAAAACTTGTACAAAGCTAATTGAGACACTTGTAACCACTCATGTTGCATGAAACTTGGTTTAGAGTCCTAGAAACGCGTGGATAGATGTTTCATAAGTTCGTCAAAGTTGTACAAAGCTAATTGAGACACTTGTAAGCACTCATGTTGCATGAAACTTCGTTTCGGGTTCTAGAAACGCGTTGTTAGATGTTTCATAAGTTCGTCAATCTTGTACAAGTCTCATTAAGACACTTATAACAACTCATGTTGCATGAAACTTGGTTTAGAGTCCTAGAAACGCGTTGTTAGATGTTTCATAAATTCGTCAAACTTGTACAACGCTAATTGAAACACTTGTAAGCACTCATGTTGCATGAAACTTAGTTTAGAGTCCTAGAAACGCGTTGTTAGATGTTTCATAAGTTCGTCAAACTTGTACAAAGCTGATTGATACACTTATAAGCACTCATGTTGCATGAAACTTGGTTTCGAGTCCTAGAAACGCGTTGTTAGATGTTTCATAAGTTCGTCAAACATGTACAAAGATCATTGATACACTTATAAGCACTCATGTTCCATGAAACTTAGTTTCGAGTCCTAGAAACGCGTTGTTAGATGTTTCATAAGTTCGTCAAACTTGTACAAAGCTCGTTGAGACACTTATAAGCACTCATGATGCATGAAACTTTGTTTAGAGTCCTAGAAACGCGTTGATAGATGTTTCATAAGTTCGTCAAACTTGTACAAAGCTCATTGAGACACTTATAAGCACTCATGTTGCATGAAACTTAGTTTAGAGTCCTAGAAACGCGTTGATAGATGTTTCATAAGTTCGTCAAACTTGTACAAAGCTTATTGAGACACTTATAAGCACTCATGTTGCATGAAACTTGGTTTAGAGTCCTTGAAACGCGTTGTTAGATGTTTCATAAGTTCGTCAAGCTTGTACAAGTCTCATTAAGACACTTATAACAACTCATGTTGCATGAAACTTGGTTTAGAGTCCTAGAAACGCGTTGTTAGATGTTTCATAAATTCGTCAAACTTGTACAACGCTAATTGAAACACTTGTAAGCACTCATGTTGCATGAAACTTGGTTTCGAGTTCTAGAAAAGCGTTGTTAGATGTTTCATAAGTTCGTCAAACTTGTACAAAGCTCATTGAGAAACTTATAAGCACTTATGTTGCATGAAACTTGGTTTAGAGTCCTAGAAACGCGTTGATAGATGTTTCATAAGTTCGTCAAACTTGTACAAAGCTCATTGAGACACTTATAGGCACTCATGTTGCATGAAACTTGGTTTCGAGTCCTAGAAACGCGTTGTTAGATATTTCATAAGTTCGTCAAACTTGTACAAAGCTCATTGAGACACTTATCAGCACTTATGTTGCATGAAACTTGGTTTAGAGTCCTAGAAACGCGTTGATAGATGTTTCATAAGTTCGTCAAACTTGTACAAAGCTCATTGAGACACTTATAGGCACTCATGTGACATGAAACTTGATTTCGAGTCCTAGAAACGCGTTGTTAGATGTTTCATAAGTTCGTCAAACTTGTACAAAGATCATTGATACACTTATAAGCACTCATGTTCCATGAAACTTGGTTTCGAGTCCTAGAAACGCGTTGTTAGATGTTTCATAAGTTCGTCAAACTTGTAGAAAGCTCGTTGAGACACTTATATGCACTCATGCTGCATGAAACTTTGTTTAGAGTCCTAGAAACGCGTTGATAGATGTTTCATAAGTTCGTCAAACTTGTACAAAGCTCATTGAGACACTTATAAGCACTCATGTTGCATGAAACTTAGTTTAGAGTCCTAGAAACGCGTTGTTAGATGTTTCATAAGTTCGTCAAACTTGTACAAAGCTCATTGATACACTTATAAGCCCTCATGTTGCATGAAACTTGATTTAGAGTCCTAGAAACGCGTTGTTAGATGTTTCATAAATTCTTCAAACTTGAACAAAGCTAATTGAAACACTTGTAAGCACTCATGTTGCATGAAACTTGGTTTCGAGTTCTAGAAAAGCGTTGTTAGATGTTTCATAAGTTCGTCAAACTTGTACAAAGCTCATTGAGACACTTATAAGCACTTATATTGCATGAAACTTGGTTTAGAGTCCTAGAAACGCGTTGATAGATGTTTCATAAGTTCGTCAAACTTGTACAAAGCTCATTGAGACACTTATAGGCACTCATGTTGCATGAAACTTGGTTTCGAGTCCTAGAAACGCGTTGTTAGATGTTTCATAAGTTCGTCAAACTTGTACAAAGCTCATTGAGACACTTATAAGCATTCAGGTTGCATGAAACTTGGTTTAAAGTCCTAGAAACGCGTTGTTAGATGTTTCATAAGTTCGTCAAACTTGTACAAAGCTCATTGAGACACTTATAAGCACTCATGCTGCATGAAACTTTGTTTAGAGTCCTAGAAACGTGTTGATAGATGTTTCATAAGTTCGTCAAACTTGTACAAAGCTCATTGAGACACTTATAAGCACTCATGTTGCATGAAACTTAGTTTAGAGTCCTAGAAACGCGTTGATAGATGTTTCATAAGTTCGTCAAACTTGTACAAAGCTTATTGAGACACTTATAAGCACTCATGTTGCATGAAACTTGGTTTAGAGTCCTAGAAACGCGTTGTTAGATGTTTCATAAGTTCGTCAAACTTGTACAAATCTCATTGAGACACTTATAACAACTCATGTTGCATGAAACTTGGTTTCGAGTCCTAGAAACGCGTTGTTAGATGTTTCATAAGTTCGTCAAACTTGTACAAATCTCATTGAGACAGTTATAAGCACTCATGTTGCATGAAACTTTTTTTAGCGTACTAGAAACGCGTTGTTAGATGTTTCATAAGTTCGTCAAACTTGTACAAAGCTCATTGAGACACTTATAAGAACTCATGTTGCATGAAACTTAGTTTAGAGTCCTAGAAACGCGTTGTTAGATGTTTCATAAGTTCGTCAAACTTGTACAAAGCTCATTGAGACACTTATAAGCACTCATGTTGCATGAAACTTAGTTTAGAGTCCTAGAAACGCGTTGTTAGATGTTTCATAAGTTCGTCAAACTTGTACAAAGCTCATTGAGACACTTAAACGCACTCATAATGCATGAAACTTGGTTTAGAGTCGTAGAAACCACGTTGTCAGATGTTTCATAAGTTCGTCAAACTTGTACAAATCTCATTGAGACACTTATAACAACTCATGTTGCATGAAACTTGGTTTAGAGTCCTAGAAACACGTTGTTAGATGTTTCATAAATTCTTCAAACTTGTACAACGCTAATTGAAACACTTGTAAGCACTCATGTTGCATGAAACTTGGTTTCGAGTCCTAGAAACGCGTTGTTAGATGTTTCATAAGTTCGTCAAACTTGTACAAAGCTCATTGAGACACTTATAAGCAATCATGTTGCTTGAAACTTGGTTTAGAGTCCTAGAAACGCGTTGATAGATGTTTCATAAGTTCGTCAAACTTTTACAACGCTTATTGAGACACTTAAAAGAACTCATGTTGCATGAAACTTTGTTTAGAGTCCTAGAAACGCGTTGTTAGATGTTTCATAAGTTCGTCAAACTTCTACAAATCTCATTGAGACCCTTGTAAGCACTTATGTTGCATGAAACTTGGTTTAGAATCATAGAATGTTTCATAAGTTCGTCAAACTTGTACAAAGCTCATTGAGACACTTATAAGCACTCATGTTGCATGAAAATTAGTTTAAAGTCCTAGAAACGCGTAGTTAGATGTTTCATAAGTTCGTCAAACTTGTACAAAGCTCATTGATACACTTATAATCACTCATATTGCATGAAACTTGGTTTAGAATCATAGAAACGCTATGTTAGATGTTTCATAAGTTCGTCAAACTTGTACAAAGCTCATTGAGACACTTATAAGCACTCATGTTGCATGAAAATTAGTTTAAAGTCCTAGAAACGCGTAGTTAGATGTTTCATAAGTTCGTCAAACTTGTACAGAGCTCATTGATACACTTATAAGCACTCATGTTGCATGAAACTTGGTTTCGAGTCCTAGAAACGTGTTGTTAGATGTTTCATAAGTTCGTCAAACTTGTACAAAGCTCATTGAGACACTTATAAGCACTCAAGTTGCATGAAACTTTGTTTAGGGTCCTAGAAACGCGTTGATAGATGTTTCATAATTTCGTCAAACTTGTACAAATCTTATTGAGACACTTATAAGCACTCATGTTTCATGAAACTTGTTTTAGAGTCCTAGAAACGCGTTGTTAGATGTTTCATAAGTTCGTCAAACTTGTACAAATCTCATTGAGACACTTATAACAACTCATGTTGCATGAAACTTGGTTTAGAGTCCTAGAAACGCGTTGTTAGATGTCTCATAAGTTCATCAAACTTGTACAAAGCTCATTGAGACACTTATAAGCACTCATGTTGCATGAAACTTGGTTTGGAGTCCTAGAAACCCCGTTGTTAGATGTTTCATAAGTTCGTCAAACTTGTACAAATCTCATTGAGACAGTTATAAGCACTCAAGTTGCATGAAACTTTTTTTAGCGTACTAGAAACGCGTTATTAGATGTTTCATAAATTCGTCAAACTTGTACAAAGGTCATTGTGACACTTATACGCACTCATGTTGCATGAAACTTGGTTTAGAGTTCTAGCAACCACGTTGTTAGATGTTTCATAAGATCGTAAAACTAGTACAAAGCTCATTGAGACACTTATAAGCGCTCATGTTGCATGAAACGTGGTTTAGAGTCCTAGAAACGCGTTGTTAGATGTTTCATATGTTCGTCAAAACTTGTACAAAGCTAATTGAGACACTTGTAAGCACTCATGTTGCATGAAACTTGGTTTAGAGTCCTAGAAACGCGTTGATAGATGTTTCATAAGTTCGTCAAACTTGTACAAAGCTAATTGAGACACTTGTAAGCACTCATGTTGCATGAAACTTCGTTTCGAGTTCTAGAAACGCGTTGTTAGATGTTTCATAAGTTCGTCAATCTTGTAAAAAGCTCATTGAGACACTTATAGGCACTCATGTTGCATTAAACTTGGTTTGGAGTCCTAGAAACCACGTTGTTAGATGTTTCATTAGTTCGTCAAACTTGTACAAATCTCATTGAGACACTTATAAGCACTCATGTTGCATGAAACTTGGTTTAGAGTACTAGAAACGCGTTGTTAGATGTTTCATAAGTTCGTCAAACTTGTACAAAGGTCATTGTGACACTTATACACATCATGTTGCATGAAACTTTGTTTAGAGTTCTAGCAACCACGTTGTTATATGTTTCATAAGTTCGTAAAACTAGTACAAAGCTCATTGAGACACTTATATGTGCTCATGTTGCATGAAACGTGGTTTAGAGTCCTAGAAACGCGTTGTTAGTTGTTTCATATGTTCGTCAAAACTTGTACAAAGCCAATTGAGACACTTGTAAGCACTCATGTTTCATGAAACTTGGTTTAGAGTCCTGGAAACGCGTTGATAGATGTTTCATAAGTTCGTCAAACTAGTACAAAGCTCATTGAGACACTTATACGCACTCAGGTTGCAAGAAACTTGATTTCGAGTCCTAGAAACGCGTTTTTAGATGTTTCATAAGTTCGTCAAACTTGTACAAAGCTAATTGAGACACTTGTAAGCACTCATGTTGCATGAAACTTCGTTTCGAGTTCTAGAAACGGGTTGTTAGATGTTTCATAAGTTCGTCAAACTTATAAAAGCTCATTGAGACACTTATAGGCACTCATGTTGCATGAAACTTGGTTTAGAGTCCTAGAAACGCGTTGTTAGATGTTTCATAAGTTCGTCAAACTTGTACAAAGCTGATTGATACACTTATAAGCACTCATGTTGCATGAAACTTGGTTTCGAGTCCTAGAAACGCGTTGTTAGATGTTTCATAAGTTCGTCAAACTTGTACAAAGCTCGTTGAGACACTTATAAGCACTCATGCTGCATGAAACTTTGTTTAGAGTCCTAGAAACGCGTTGATAGATGTTTCATAAGTTCGTCAAACTAGTACAAAGCTCATTGAGACACTTATAAGCACTCATGTTGCATGAAACTTAGTTTAGAGTCCTAGAAACGCGTTGATAGATGTTTCATATGTTCGTCAAACTTGTACAAAGCTTATTGAGACACTTATAAGCACTCATGTTGCATGAAACTTGGTTTAGAGTCCTAGAAACGCGTTGTTAGATGTTTCATAAGTTCGTCAAACTTGTACAAATCTCATTGAGACACTTATAACAACTCATGTTGCATGAAACTTGGTTTAGAGTCCTAGAAACACGTTGTTAGATGTTTCATAAATTCTTCAAACTTGTACAACGCTAATTGAAACACTTGTAAGCACTCATGTTGCATGAAACTTGGTTTCGAGTTCTAGAAAAGCGTTGTTAGATGTTTCATAAGTTCGTCAAACTTGTACAAAGCTCATTGAGACACTTATAAGCACTTATGTTGCATGAAACTTGGTTTAGAGTCCTAGAAACGCGTTGATAGATGTTTCATAAGTTCGTCAAAATTGTACAAAGCTCATTGAGACACTTATAGGCATTCATGTTGCATGAAACTTAGTTTCGAGTCCTAGAAACGCGTTGTTAGATGTTTCATAAGTTCGTCAAACTTGCACAAATCTCATTGAGACACTTATAAGCACTTATGTTGCATGAAACTTGGTTTAGAGTCCTAGAAACGCGTTGATAGATGTTTCATAAGTTTGTCAAACTTGTACAAAGCTCATTGAGACACTTATAGGCACTCATGTTGCATGAAACTTGGTTTCGAGTCCTAGAAACGCGTTGTTAGATGTTTCATAAGTTCGTCAAACTTGTACAAAGCTCATTGATACACTTATATGCACTCATGTTGCATGAAACTTGGTTTCTTGTCCTAGAAACGCGTTGTTAGATGTTTCATAAGTTCGTCAAACTTGTACAAAGCTCGTTGAGACACTTATAAGCACTCATGCTGCATGAAACTTTGTTTAGAGTCCTAGAAACGCGTTGATAGATGTTTCATAAGTTCGTCAAACTTGTACAAAGCTCGTTGAGACACTTATAAGCACTCATGTTGCATGAAACTTAGTTTAGAGTCCTAGAAACGCTTTGTTAGATGTTTCATAAGTTCGTCAAACTTGTACAAAGCTCATTGAGACACTTATAAGCACTCATGTTGCATGAAACTTGGTTTAGAGTCCTAGAAACGCGTTGTTAGATGTTTCATAAATTCTTCAAACTTGTACAAAGCTCATTGAGACACTTGTAAGCACTCATGTTGCATGAAACTAGGTTTTGAGTTCTAGAAAAGCGTTGTTAGATGTTTCATAAGTTCGTCAAACTTGTACAAAGCTCATTGAGACACTTATAAGCACTTATATTGCATGAAACTTGGTTTAGAGTCCTAGAAACGCATTGATAGATGTTTCATAAGTTTGTCAAACTTGTACAGAGCTCATTGAGACACTTATAGGCACTCATGTTGCATGAAACTTGGTTTCGAGTCCTAGAAACGCGTTGTTAGATGTTTCATAAGTTCGTCAAACTTGTACAAAGCTCATTGAGACACTTATAAGCATTCATGTTGCATGAAACTTGGTTTAAAGTCCTAGAAACGCGTTGTTAGATGTTTCATAAGTTCGTCAAACTTGTACAAAGCTCATTGAGACACTTATAAGCACTCATGCTGCATGAAACTTTGTTTAGAGTCCTAGAAACGCGTTGACAGATGTTTCATAAGTTCGTCAAACTTGTACAAAGCTAATTGAGACACTTGTAAGCACTCATGTTGCATGAAACTTCGTTTCGAGTTCTAGAAACGCGTTGTTAGATGTTTCATAAGTTCGTCAATCTTGTAAAAAGCTCATTGAGACACTTATAGGCACTCATGTTGCATTAAACTTGGTTTGGAGTCCTAGAAACCACGTTGTTAGATGTTTCATTAGTTCGTCAAACTTGTACAAATCTCATTGAGACACTTATAAGCACTCATGTTGCATGAAACTTGGTTTAGAGTACTAGAAACGCGTTGTTAGATGTTTCATAAGTTCGTCAAACTTGTACAAAGGTCATTGTGACACTTATACACATCATGTTGCATGAAACTTTGTTTAGAGTTCTAGCAACCACGTTGTTATATGTTTCATAAGTTCGTAAAACTAGTACAAAGTTCATTGAGACACTTATATGTGCTCATGTTGCATGAAACGTGGTTTAGAGTCCTAGAAACGCGTTGTTAGATGTTTCATATGTTCGTCAAAACTTGTACAAAGCCAATTGAGACACTTGTAAGCACTCATGTTTCATGAAACTTGGTTTAGAGTCCTGGAAACGCGTTGATAGATGTTTCATAAGTTCGTCAAACTAGTACAAAGCTCATTGAGACACTTATACGCACTCAGGTTGCAAGAAACTTGATTTCGAGTCCTAGAAACGCGTTTTTAGATGTTTCATAAGTTCGTCAAACTTGTACAAAGCTAATTGAGACACTTGTAAGCACTCGTGTTGCATGAAACTTCGTTTCGAGTTCTAGAAACGGGTTGTTAGATGTTTCATAAGTTCGTCAAACTTATAAAAAGCTCATTGAGACACTTATAGGCACTCATGTTGCATGAAACTTGGTTTAGAGTCCTAGAAACGCGTTGTTAGATGTTTCATAAGTTCGTCAAACTTGTACAAAGCTGATTGATACACTTATAAGCACTCATGTTGCATGAAACTTGGTTTCGAGTCCTAGAAACGCGTTGTTAGATGTTTCATAAGTTCGTCAAACTTGTACAAAGCTCGTTGAAACACTTATAAGCACTCATGCTGCATGAAACTTTGTTTAGAGTCCTAGAAACGCGTTGATAGATGTTTCATAAGTTCGTCAAACTAGTACAAAGCTCATTGAGACACTTATAAGCACTCATGTTGCATGAAACTTAGTTTAGAGTCCTAGAAACGCGTTGATAGATGTTTCATATGTTCGTCAAACTTGTACAAAGCTTATTGAGACACTTATAAGCACTCATGTTGCATGAAACTTGGTTTAGAGTCCTAGAAACGCGTTGTTAGATGTTTCATAAGTTCGTCAAACTTGTACAAATCTCATTGAGACACTTATAACAACTCATGTTGCATGAAACTTGGTTTAGAGTCCTAGAAACGCGTTGTTAGATGTTTCATAAATTCTTCAAACTTGTACAACGCTAATTGAAACACTTGTAAGCACTCATGTTGCATGAAACTTGGTTTCGAGTTCTAGAAAAGCGTTGTTAGATGTTTCATAAGTTCGTCAAACTTGTACAAAGCTCATTGAGACACTTATAAGCACTTATGTTGCATGAAACTTGGTTTAGAGTCCTAGAAACGCGTTGATAGATGTTTCATAAGTTCGTCAAAATTGTACAAAGCTCATTGAGACACTTATAGGCATTCATGTTGCATGAAACTTAGTTTCGAGTCCTAGAAACGCGTTGTTAGATGTTTCATAAGTTCGTCAAACTTGTACAAATCTCATTGAGACACTTATAAGCACTTATGTTGCATGAAACTTGGTTTAGAGTCCTAGAAACGCGTTGATAGATGTTTCATAAGTTTGTCAAACTTGTACAAAGCTCATTGAGACACTTATAGGCACTCATGTTGCATGAAACTTGGTTTCGAGTCCTAGAAACGCGTTGTTAGATGTTTCATAAGTTCGTCAAACTTGTACAAAGCTCATTGATACACTTATATGCACTCATGTTGCATGAAACTTGGTTTCTAGTCCTAGAAACGCGTTGTTAGATGTTTCATAAGTTCGTCAAACTTGTACAAAGCTCGTTGAGACACTTATAAGCACTCATGCTGCATGAAACTTTGTTTAGAGTCCTAGAAACGCGTTGATAGATGTTTCATAAGTTCGTCAAACTTGTACAAAGCTCGTTGAGACACTTATAAGCACTCATGTTGCATGAAACTTAGTTTAGAGTCCTAGAAACGCGTTGTTAGATGTTTCATAAGTTCGTCAAACTTGTACAAAGCTCATTGATACACTTATAAGCACTCATGTTGCATGAAACTTGGTTTAGAGTCCTAGAAACGCGTTGTTAGATGTTTCATAAATTCTTCAAACTTGTACAAAGCTAATTGAAACACTTGTAAGCACTCATGTTGCATGAAACTTGGTTTTGAGTTCTAGAAAAGCGTTGTTAGATGTTTCATAAGTTCGTCAAACTTGTACAAAGCTCATTGAGACACTTATAAGCACTTATATTGCATGAAACTTTGTTTAGAGTCCTAGAAACGCATTGATAGATGTTTCATAAGTTTGTCAAACTTGTACAGAGCTCATTGAGACACTTATAGGCACTCATGTTGCATGAAACTTGGTTTCGAGTCCTAGAAACGCGTTGTTAGATGTTTCATAAGTTCGTCAAACTTGTACAAAGCTCATTGAGACACTTATAAGCATTCATGTTGCATGAAACTTGGTTTAAAGTCCTAGAAACGCGTTGTTAGATGTTTCATAAGTTCGTCAAACTTGTACAAAGCTCATTGAGACACTTATAAGCACTCATGCTGCATGAAACTTTGTTTAGAGTCCTAGAAACGCGTTGACAGATGTTTCATAAGTTCGTCAAACTTGTACAAAGCTAATTGAGACACTTGTAAGCACTCATGTTGCATGAAACTTCGTTTCGAGTTCTAGAAACGCGTTGTTAGATGTTTCATAAGTTCGTCAATCTTGTAAAAAGCTCATTGAGACACTTATAGGCACTCATGTTGCATTAAACTTGGTTTGGAGTCCTAGAAACCACGTTGTTAGATGTTTCATTAGTTCGTCAAACTTGTACAAATCTCATTGAGACACTTATAAGCACTCATGTTGCATGAAACTTGGTTTAGAGTACTAGAAACGCGTTGTTAGATGTTTCATAAGTTCGTCAAACTTGTACAAAGGTCATTGTGACACTTATACACATCATGTTGCATGAAACTTTGTTTAGAGTTCTAGCAACCACGTTGTTATATGTTTCATAAGTTCGTAAAACTAGTACAAAGCTCATTGAGACACTTATATGTGCTCATGTTGCATGAAACGTGGTTTAGAGTCCTAGAAACGCGTTGTTAGATGTTTCATATGTTCGCCAAAACTTGTACAAAGCCAATTGAGACACTTGTAAGCACTCATGTTTCATGAAACTTGGTTTAGAGTCCTGGAAACGCGTTGATAGATGTTTCATAAGTTCGTCAAACTAGTACAAAGCTCATTGAGACACTTATACGCACTCAGGTTGCAAGAAACTTGATTTCGAGTCCTAGAAACGCGTTTTTAGATGTTTCATAAGTTCGTCAAACTTGTACAAAGCTAATTGAGACACTTGTAAGCACTCGTGTTGCATGAAACTTCGTTTCGAGTTCTAGAAACGGGTTGTTAGATGTTTCATAAGTTCGTCAAACTTATAAAAAGCTCATTGAGACACTTATAGGCACTCATGTTGCATGAAACTTGGTTTAGAGTCCTAGAAACGCGTTGTTAGATGTTTCATAAGTTCGTCAAACTTGTACAACGCTGATTGATACACTTATAAGCACTCATGTTGCATGAAACTTGGTTTCGAGTCCTAGAAACGCGTTGTTAGATGTTTCATAAGTTCGTCAAACTTGTACAAAGCTCGTTGAGACACTTATAAGCACTCATGCTGCATGAAACTTTGTTTAGAGTCCTAGAAACGCGTTGATAGATGTTTCATAAGTTCGTCAAACTAGTACAAAGCTCATTGAGACACTTATAAGCACTCATGTTGCATGAAACTTAGTTTAGAGTCCTAGAAACGCGTTGATAGATGTTTCATATGTTCGTCAAACTTGTACAAAGCTTATTGAGACACTTATAAGCACTCATGTTGCATGAAACTTGGTTTAGAGTCCTAGAAACGCGTTGTTAGATGTTTCATAAGTTCCTCAAACTTGTACAAATCTCATTGAGACACTTATAACAACTCATGTTGCATGAAACTTGGTTTAGAGTCCTAGAAACGCGTTGTTAGATGTTTCATAAATTCTTCAAACTTGTACAACGCTAATTGAAACACTTGTAAGCACTCATGTTGCTTGAAACTTGGTTTCGAGTTCTAGAAAAGCGTTGTTAGATGTTTCATAAGTTCGTCAAACTTGTACAATGCTCATTGAGACACTTATAAGCACTTATGTTGCATGAAACTTGGTTTAGAGTCCTAGAAACGCGTTGATAGATGTTTCATAAGTTCGTCAAACTTGTACAAAGCTCATTGAGACACTTATAGGCATTCATGTTGCATGAAACTTGGTTGCGAGTCCTAGAAACGCGTTGTTAGATGTTTCATAAGTTCGTCAAACTTGTACAAATCTCATTGAGACACTTATAAGCACTTATGTTGCATGAAACTTGGTTTAGAGTCCTAGAAACGCGTTGATAGATGTTTCATAAGTTTGTCAAACTTGTACAAAGCTCATTGAGACACTTATAGGCACTCATGTTGCATGAAACTTGGTTTCGAGTCCTAGAAACGCGTTGTTAGATGTTTCATAAGTTCGTCAAACTTGTACAAAGCTCATTGATACACTTATATGCACTCATGTTGCATGAAACTTGGTTTCGAGTCCTAGAAACGCGTTGTTAGATGTTTCATAAGTTCGTCAAACTTGTACAAAGCTCGTTGAGACACTTATAAGCACTCATGCTGCATGAAACTTTGTTTAGAGTCCTAGAAACGCGTTGATAGATGTTTCATAAGTTCGTCAAACTTGTACAAAGCTCGTTGAGACACTTATAAGCACTCATGTTGCATGAAACTTAGTTTAGAGTCCTAGAAACGCGTTGTTAGATGTTTCATAAGTTCGTCAAACTTGTACAAAGCTCATTGATACACTTATAAGCACTCATGTTGCATGAAACTTGGTTTAGAGTCCTAGAAACGCGTTGTTAGCTGTTTCATATGTTCGTCAAAACTTGTACAAAGCCAATTGAGACACTTGTAAGCACTCATGTTTCATGAAACTTGGTTTAGAGTCCTGGAAACGCGTTGATAGATGTTTCATAAGTTCGTCAAACTAGTACAAAGCTCATTGAGACACTTATACGCACTCAGGTTGCAAGAAACTTGATTTCGAGTCCTAGAAACGCGTTTTTAGATGTTTCATAAGTTCGTCAAACTTGTACAAAGCTAATTGAGACACTTGTAAGCACTCATGTTGCATGAAACTTCGTTTCGAGTTCTAGAAACGGGTTGTTAGATGTTTCATAAGTTCGTCAAACTTATAAAAAGCTCATTGAGACACTTATAGGCACTCATGTTGCATGAAACTTGGTTTAGAGTCCTAGAAACGCGTTGTTAGATGTTTCATAAGTTCGTCAAACTTGTACAAAGCTGATTGATACACTTATAAGCACTCATGTTGCATGAAACTTGGTTTCGAGTCCTAGAAACGCGTTGTTAGATGTTTCATAAGTTCGTCAAACTTGTACAAAGCTCGTTGAGACACTTATAAGCACTCATGCTGCATGAAACTTTGTTTAGAGTCCTAGAAACGCGTTGATAGATGTTTCATAAGTTCGTCAAACTAGTACAAAGCTCATTGAGACACTTATAAGCACTCATGTTGCATGAAACTTAGTTTAGAGTCCTAGAAACGCGTTGATAGATGTTTCATATGTTCGTCAAACTTGTACAAAGCTTATTGAGACACTTATAAGCACTCATGTTGCATGAAACTTGGTTTAGAGTCCTAGAAACGCGTTGTTAGATGTTTCATAAGTTCGTCAAACTTGTACAAATCTCATTGAGACACTTATAACAACTCATGTTGCATGAAACTTGGTTTAGAGTCCTAGAAACACGTTGTTAGATGTTTCATAAATTCTTCAAACTTGTACAACGCTAATTGAAACACTTGTAAGCACTCATGTTGCATGAAACTTGGTTTCGAGTTCTAGAAAAGCGTTGTTAGATGTTTCATAAGTTCGTCAAACTTGTACAAAGCTCATTGAGACACTTATAAGCACTTATGTTGCATGAAACTTGGTTTAGAGTCCTAGAAACGCGTTGATAGATGTTTCATAAGTTCGTCAAAACTGTACAAAGCTCATTGAGACACTTATAGGCATTCATGTTGCATGAAACTTAGTTTCGAGTCCTAGAAACGCGTTGTTAGATGTTTCATAAGTTCGTCAAACTTGTACAAATCTCATTGAGACACTTATAAGCACTTATGTTGCATGAAACTTGGTTTAGAGTCCTAGAAACGCGTTGATAGATGTTTCATAAGTTTGTCAAACTTGTACAAAGCTCATTGAGACACTTATAGGCACTCATGTTGCATGAAACTTGGTTTCGAGTCCTAGAAACGCGTTGTTAGATGTTTCATAAGTTCGTCAAACTTGTACAAAGCTCATTGATACACTTATATGCACTCATGTTGCATGAAACTTGGTTTCTAGTCCTAGAAACGCGTTGTTAGATGTTTCATAAGTTCGTCAAACTTGTACAAAGCTCGTTGAGACACTTATAAGCACTCATGCTGCATGAAACTTTGCTTAGAGTCCTAGAAACGCGTTGATAGATGTTTCATAAGTTCGTCAAACTTGTACAAAGCTCGTTGAGACACTTATAAGCACTCATGTTGCATGAAACTTAGTTTAGAGTCCTAGAAACGCTTTGTTAGATGTTTCATAAGTTCGTCAAACTTGTACAAAGCTCATTGAGACACTTATAAGCACTCATGTTGCATGAAACTTGGTTTAGAGTCCTAGAAACGCGTTGTTAGATGTTTCATAAATTCTTCAAACTTGTACAAAGCTCATTGAGACACTTGTAAGCACTCATGTTGCATGAAACTAGGTTTTGAGTTCTAGAAAAGCGTTGTTAGATGTTTCATAAGTTCGTCAAACTTGTACAAAGCTCATTGAGACACTTATAAGCACTTATATTGCATGAAACTTGGTTTAGAGTCCTAGAAACGCATTGATAGATGTTTCATAAGTTTGTCAAACTTGTACAGAGCTCATTGAGACACTTATAGGCACTCATGTTGCATGAAACTTGGTTTCGAGTCCTAGAAACGCGTTGTTAGATGTTTCATAAGTTCGTCAAACTTGTACAAAGCTCATTGAGACACTTATAAGCATTCATGTTGCATGAAACTTGGTTTAAAGTCCTAGAAACGCGTTGTTAGATGTTTCATAAGTTCGTCAAACTTGTACAAAGCTCATTGAGACACTTATAAGCACTCATGCTGCATGAAACTTTGTTTAGAGTCCTAGAAACGCGTTGACAGATGTTTCATAAGTTCGTCAAACTTGTACAAAGCTAATTGAGACACTTGTAAGCACTCATGTTGCATGAAACTTCGTTTCGAGTTCTAGAAACGCGTTGTTAGATGTTTCATAAGTTCGTCAATCTTGTAAAAAGCTCATTGAGACACTTATAGGCACTCATGTTGCATTAAACTTGGTTTGGAGTCCTAGAAACCACGTTGTTAGATGTTTCATTAGTTCGTCAAACTTGTACAAATCTCATTGAGACACTTATAAGCACTCATGTTGCATGAAACTTGGTTTAGAGTACTAGAAACGCGTTGTTAGATGTTTCATAAGTTCGTCAAACTTGTACAAAGGTCATTGTGACACTTATACACATCATGTTGCATGAAACTTTGTTTAGAGTTCTAGCAACCACGTTGTTATATGTTTCATAAGTTCGTAAAACTAGTACAAAGCTCATTGAGACACTTATATGTGCTCATGTTGCATGAAACGTGGTTTAGAGTCCTAGAAACGCGTTGTTAGATGTTTCATATGTTCGTCAAAACTTGTACAAAGCCAATTGAGACACTTGTAAGCACTCATGTTTCATGAAACTTGGTTTAGAGTCCTGGAAACGCGTTGATAGATGTTTCATAAGTTCGTCAAACTAGTACAAAGCTCATTGAGACACTTATACGCACTCAGGTTGCAAGAAACTTGATTTTGAGTCCTAGAAACGCGTTTTTAGATGTTTCATAAGTTCGTCAAACTTGTACAAAGCTAATTGAGACACTTGTAAGCACTCGTGTTGCATGAAACTTCGTTTCGAGTTCTAGAAACGGGTTGTTAGATGTTTCATAAGTTCGTCAAACTTATAAAAAGCTCATTGAGACACTTATAGGCACTCATGTTGCATGAAACTTGGTTTAGAGTCCTAGAAACGCGTTGTTAGATGTTTCATAAGTTCGTCAAACTTGTACAAAGCTGATTGATACACTTATAAGCACTCATGTTGCATGAAACTTGGTTTCGAGTCCTAGATAACGCGTTGTTAGATGTTTCAAACTTCGTCAAAATCTCAATCTCATTGAGACACTTATAACAACTCATGTTGCATGAAACTTGGTTTAGAGTCCTAGAAACGCGTTGTTAGATGTTTCATAAATTCTTCAAACTTGTACAACGCTAATTGAAACACTTGTAAGCACTCATGTTGCATGAAACTTGGTTGGTCGAGTTCTAGAAAAGCGTTGTAGAGATGTTTCATAAGTTCGTAGACTTGTACAAAGCTCATTGAGACACTTATAAGTCAAACTTATGTACAAAGCTCATTGAGACACTTATAAGCACTTATTAGAGTGCATAGAAACGTTTGAGTCCTAGAAACGCGTTCATAGAGTTGTTTCAAAATTGTACAAAGCTCATTGAGACACTTATAGGCATTCATGTTGCATGAAACTTAGTTTCGAGTCCTAGAAACGCGTTGTTAGATGTTTCATAAGTTCGTCAAACTTGTACAAATCTCATTGAGACACTTATAAGCACTTATGTTGCATGAAACTTGGTTTAGAGTCCTAGAAACGCGTTGATAGATGTTTCATAAGTTTGTCAAACTTGTACAAAGCTCATTGAGACACTTATAGGCACTCATGTTGCATGAAACTTGGTTTCGAGTCCTAGAAACGCGTTGTTAGATGTTTCATAAGTTCGTCAAACTTGTACAAAGCTCATTAATACACTTATATGCACTCATGTTGCATGAAACTTGGTTTCTAGTCCTAGAAACGCGTTGTTAGATGTTTCATAAGTTCGTCAAACTTGTACAAAGCTCGTTGAGACACTTATAAGCACTCATGCTGCATGAAACTTTGTTTAGAGTCCTAGAAACGCGTTGATAGATGTTTCATAAGTTCGTCAAACTTGTACAAAGCTCGTTGAGACACTTATAAGCACTCATGTTGCATGAAACTTAGTTTAGAGTCCTAGAAACGCGTTGTTAGATGTTTCATAAGTTCGTCAAACTTGTACAAAGCTCATTGATACACTTATAAGCACTCATGTTGCATGAAACTTGGTTTAGAGTCCTAGAAACGCGTTGTTAGATGTTTCATAAATTCTTCAAACTTGTACAAAGCTAATTGAAACACTTGTAAGCACTCATGTTGCATGAAACTTGGTTTTGAGTTCTAGAAAAGCGTTGTTAGATGTTTCATAAGTTCGTCAAGCTTGTACAAAGCTCATTGAGACACTTATAAGCACTTATATTGCATGAAACTTTGTTTAGAGTCCTAGAAACGCATTGATAGATGTTTCATAAGTTTGTCAAACTTGTACAGAGCTCATTGAGACACTTATAGGCACTCATGTTGCATGAAACTTGGTTTCGAGTCCTAGAAACGCGTTGTTAGATGTTTCATAAGTTCGTCAAACTTGTACAAAGCTCATTGAGACACTTATAAGCATTCATGTTGCATGAAACTTGGTTTAAAGTCCTAGAAACGCGTTGTTAGATGTTTCATAAGTTCGTCAAACTTGTACAAAGCTCATTGAGACACTTATAAGCACTCATGCTGCATGAAACTTTGTTTAGAGTCCTAGAAACGCGTTGACAGATGTTTCATAAGTTCGTCAAACTTGTACAAAGCTAATTGAGACACTTGTAAGCACTCATGTTGCATGAAACTTCGTTTCGAGTTCTAGAAACGCGTTGTTAGATGTTTCATAAGTTCGTCAATCTTGTAAAAAGCTCATTGAGACACTTATAGGCACTCATGTTGCATTAAACTTGGTTTGGAGTCCTAGAAACCACGTTGTTAGATGTTTCATTAGTTCGTCAAACTTGTACAAATCTCATTGAGACACTTATAAGCACTCATGTTGCATGAAACTTGGTTTAGAGTACTAGAAACGCGTTGTTAGATGTTTCATAAGTTCGTCAAACTTGTACAAAGGTCATTGTGACACTTATACACATCATGTTGCATGAAACTTTGTTTAGAGTTCTAGCAACCACGTTGTTATATGTTTCATAAGTTCGTAAAACTAGTACAAAGCTCATTGAGACACTTATATGTGCTCATGTTGCATGAAACGTGGTTTAGAGTCCTAGAAACGCGTTGTTAGATGTTTCATATGTTCGCCAAAACTTGTACAAAGCCAATTGAGACACTTGTAAGCACTCATGTTTCATGAAACTTGGTTTAGAGTCCTGGAAACGCGTTGATAGATGTTTCATAAGTTCGTCAAACTAGTACAAAGCTCATTGAGACACTTATACGCACTCGGGTTGCAAGAAACTTGATTTCGAGTCCTAGAAACGCGTTTTTAGATGTTTCATAAGTTCGTCAAACTTGTACAAAGCTAATTGAGACACTTGTAAGCACTCGTGTTGCATGAAACTTCGTTTCGAGTTCTAGAAACGGGTTGTTAGATGTTTCATAAGTTCGTCAAACTTATAAAAAGCTCATTGAGACACTTATAGGCACTCATGTTGCATGAAACTTGGTTTAGAGTCCTAGAAACGCGTTGTTAGATGTTTCATAAGTTCGTCAAACTTGTACAACGCTGATTGATACACTTATAAGCACCCATATTGCATGAAACTTGGTTTCGAGTCCTAGAAACGCGTTGTTAGATGTTTCATAAGTTCGTCAAACTTGTACAAAGCTCGTTGAGACACTTATAAGCACTCATGCTGCATGAAACTTTGTTTAGAGTCCTAGAAACGCGTTGATAGATGTTTCATAAGTTCGTCAAACTAGTACAAAGCTCATTGAGACACTTATAAGCACTCATGTTGCATGAAACTTAGTTTAGAGTCCTAGAAACGCGTTGATAGATGTTTCATATGTTCGTCAAACTTGTACAAAGCTTATTGAGACACTTATAAGCACTCATGTTGCATGAAACTTGGTTTAGAGTCCTAGAAACGCGTTGTTAGATGTTTCATAAGTTCCTCAAACTTGTACAAATCTCATTGAGACACTTATAACAACTCATGTTGCATGAAACTTGGTTTAGAGTCCTAGAAACGCGTTGTTAGATGTTTCATAAATTCTTCAAACTTGTACAACGCTAATTGAAACACTTGTAAGCACTCATGTTGCTTGAAACTTGGTTTCGAGTTCTAGAAAAGCGTTGTTAGATGTTTCATAAGTTCGTCAAACTTGTACAAAGCTCATTGAGACACTTATAAGCACTTATGTTGCATGAAACTTGGTTTAGAGTCCTAGAAACGCGTTGATAGATGTTTCATAAGTTCGTCAAACTTGTACAAAGCTCATTGAGACACTTATAGGCATTCATGTTGCATGAAACTTGGTTTCGAGTCCTAGAAACGCGTTGTTAGATGTTTCATAAGTTCGTCAAACTTGTACAAATCTCATTGAGACACTTATAAGCACTTATGTTGCATGAAACTTGGTTTAGAGTCCTAGAAACGCGTTGATAGATGTTTCATAAGTTTGTCAAACTTGTACAAAGCTCATTGAGACACTTATAGGCACTCATGTTGCATGAAACTTGGTTTCGAGTCCTAGAAACGCGTTGTTAGATGTTTCATAAGTTCGTCAAACTTGTACAAAGCTCATTGATACACTTATATGCACTCATGTTGCATGAAACTTGGTTTCGAGTCCTAGAAACGCGTTGTTAGATGTTTCATAAGTTCGTCAAACTTGTACAAAGCTCGTTGAGACACTTATAAGCACTCATGCTGCATGAAACTTTGTTTAGAGTCCTAGAAACGCGTTGATAGATGTTTCATAAGTTCGTCAAACTTGTACAAAGCTCGTTGAGACACTTATAAGCACTCATGTTGCATGAAACTTAGTTTAGAGTCCTAGAAACGCGTTGTTAGATGTTTCATAAGTTCGTCAAACTTGTACAAAGCTCATTGATACACTTATAAGCACTCATGTTGCATGAAACTTGGTTTAGAGTCCTAGAAACGCGTTGATAGATGTTTCATAAGTTTGTCAAACTTGTACAAAGCTCATTGAGACACTTATAGGCACTCATGTTGCATGAAACTTGGTTTCGAGTCCTAGAAACGCGTTGTTAGATGTTTCATAAGTTCGTCAAACTTGTACAAAGCTCATTAATACACTTATATGCACTCATGTTGCATGAAACTTGGTTTCTAGTCCTAGAAACGCGTTGTTAGATGTTTCATAAGTTCGTCAAACTTGTACAAAGCTCGTTGAGACACTTATAAGCACTCATGCTGCATGAAACTTTGTTTAGAGTCCTAGAAACGCGTTGATAGATGTTTCATAAGTTCGTCAAACTTGTACAAAGCTCGTTGAGACACTTATAAGCACTCATGTTGCATGAAACTTAGTTTAGAGTCCTAGAAACGCGTTGTTAGATGTTTCATAAGTTCGTCAAACTTGTACAAAGCTCATTGATACACTTATAAGAAACGCGTTGTTGCATGAAACTTGGTTTAGAGTCCTAGAAACGCGTTGTTAGATGTTTCATAAATTCTTCAAACTTGTACAAAGCTAATTGAAACACTTGTAAGCACTCATGTTGCATGAAACTTGGTTTTGAGTTCTAGAAAAGCGTTGTTAGATGTTTCATAAGTTCGTCAAGCTTGTACAAAGCTCATTGAGACACTTATAAGCACTTATATTGCATGAAACTTTGTTTAGAGTCCTAGAAACGCATTGATAGATGTTTCATAAGTTTGTCAAACTTGTACAGAGCTCATTGAGACACTTATAGGCACTCATGTTGCATGAAACTTGGTTTCGAGTCCTAGAAACGCGTTGTTAGATGTTTCATAAGTTCGTCAAACTTGTACAAAGCTCATTGAGACACTTATAAGCATTCATGTTGCATGAAACTTGGTTTAAAGTCCTAGAAACGCGTTGTTAGATGTTTCATAAGTTCGTCAAACTTGTACAAAGCTCATTGAGACACTTATAAGCACTCATGCTGCATGAAACTTTGTTTAGAGTCCTAGAAACGCGTTGACAGATGTTTCATAAGTTCGTCAAACTTGTACAAAGCTAATTGAGACACTTGTAAGCACTCATATTGCATGAAACTTCGTTTCGAGTTCTAGAAACGCGTTGTTAGATGTTTCATAAGTTCGTCAATCTTGTAAAAAGCTCATTGAGACACTTATAGGCACTCATGTTGCATTAAACTTGGTTTGGAGTCCTAGAAACCACGTTGTTAGATGTTTCATTAGTTCGTCAAACTTGTACAAATCTCATTGAGACACTTATAAGCACTCATGTTGCATGAAACTTGGTTTAGAGTACTAGAAACGCGTTGTTAGATGTTTCATAAGTTCGTCAAACTTGTACAAAGGTCATTGTGACACTTATACACATCATGTTGCATGAAACTTTGTTTAGAGTTCTAGCAACCACGTTGTTATATGTTTCATAAGTTCGTAAAACTAGTACAAAGCTCATTGAGACACTTATATGTGCTCATGTTGCATGAAACGTGGTTTAGAGTCCTAGAAACGCGTTGTTAGATGTTTCATATGTTCGCCAAAACTTGTACAAAGCCAATTGAGACACTTGTAAGCACTCATGTTTCATGAAACTTGGTTTAGAGTCCTGGAAACGCGTTGATAGATGTTTCATAAGTTCGTCAAACTAGTACAAAGCTCATTGAGACACTTATACGCACTCAGGTTGCAAGAAACTTGATTTCGAGTCCTAGAAACGCGTTTTTAGATGTTTCATAAGTTCGTCAAACTTGTACAAAGCTAATTGAGACACTTGTAAGCACTCGTGTTGCATGAAACTTCGTTTCGAGTTCTAGAAACGGGTTGTTAGATGTTTCATAAGTTCGTCAAACTTATAAAAAGCTCATTGAGACACTTATAGGCACTCATGTTGCATGAAACTTGGTTTAGAGTCCTAGAAACGCGTTGTTAGATGTTTCATAAGTTCGTCAAACTTGTACAACGCTGATTGATACACTTATAAGCACTCATGTTGCATGAAACTTGGTTTCGAGTCCTAGAAACGCGTTGTTAGATGTTTCATAAGTTCGTCAAACTTGTACAAAGCTCGTTGAGACACTTATAAGCACTCATGCTGCATGAAACTTTGTTTAGAGTCCTAGAAACGCGTTGATAGATGTTTCATAAGTTCGTCAAACTAGTACAAAGCTCATTGAGACACTTATAAGCACTCATGTTGCATGAAACTTAGTTTAGAGTCCTAGAAACGCGTTGATAGATGTTTCATATGTTCGTCAAACTTGTACAAAGCTTATTGAGACACTTATAAGCACTCATGTTGCATGAAACTTGGTTTAGAGTCCTAGAAACGCGTTGTTAGATGTTTCATAAGTTCCTCAAACTTGTACAAATCTCATTGAGACACTTATAACAACTCATGTTGCATGAAACTTGGTTTAGAGTCCTAGAAACGCGTTGTTAGATGTTTCATAAATTCTTCAAACTTGTACAACGCTAATTGAAACACTTGTAAGCACTCATGTTGCTTGAAACTTGGTTTCGAGTTCTAGAAAAGCGTTGTTAGATGTTTCATAAGTTCGTCAAACTTGTACAAAGCTCATTGAGACACTTATAAGCACTTATGTTGCATGAAACTTGGTTTAGAGTCCTAGAAACGCGTTGATAGATGTTTCATAAGTTCGTCAAACTTGTACAAAGCTCATTGAGACACTTATAGGCATTCATGTTGCATGAAACTTGGTTTCGAGTCCTAGAAACGCGTTGTTAGATGTTTCATAAGTTCGTCAAACTTGTACAAATCTCATTGAGACACTTATAAGCACTTATGTTGCATGAAACTTGGTTTAGAGTCCTAGAAACGCGTTGATAGATGTTTCATAAGTTTGTCAAACTTGTACAAAGCTCATTGAGACACTTATAGGCACTCATGTTGCATGAAACTTGGTTTCGAGTCCTAGAAACGCGTTGTTAGATGTTTCATAAGTTCGTCAAACTTGTACAAAGCTCATTGATACACTTATATGCACTCATGTTGCATGAAACTTGGTTTCGAGTCCTAGAAACGCGTTGTTAGATGTTTCATAAGTTCGTCAAACTTGTACAAAGCTCGTTGAGACACTTATAAGCACTCATGCTGCATGAAACTTTGTTTAGAGTCCTAGAAACGCGTTGATAGATGTTTCATAAGTTCGTCAAACTTGTACAAAGCTCGTTGAGACACTTATAAGCACTCATGTTGCATGAAACTTAGTTTAGAGT
This sequence comes from Cochlearia excelsa, assembly GCA_963556525.1. NCBI lineage: Eukaryota > Viridiplantae > Streptophyta > Magnoliopsida > Brassicales > Brassicaceae > Cochlearia > Cochlearia excelsa. The sequence goes on along the minus strand of OY748327.1, from coordinate 25,502,128 downwards.
CCTAGAAACGCGTTGTTAGATGTTTCATAAGTTCGTCAAACTTGTACAAAGCTCATTGATACACTTATAAGCACTCATGTTGCATGAAACTTGGTTTAGAGTCCTAGAAACGCGTTGTTAGATGTTTCATAAATTCTTCAAACTTGTACAAAGCTAATTGAAACACTTGTAAGCACTCATGTTGCATGAAACTTGGTTTTGAGTTCTAGAAAAGCGTTGTTAGATGTTTCATAAGTTCGTCAAACTTGTACAAAGCTCATTGAGACACTTATACGCACTCAGGTTGCAAGAAACTTGATTTCGAGTCCTAGAAACGCGTTTTTAGATGTTTCATAAGTTCGTCAAACTTGTACAAAGCTAATTGAGACACTTGTAAGCACTCATGTTGCATGAAACTTCGTTTCGAGTTCTAGAAACGTGTTGTTAGATGTTTCATAAGTTCGTCAAACTTATAAAAAGCTCATTGAGACACTTATAGGCACTCATGTTGCATGAAACTTGGTTTAGAGTCCTAGAAACGCGTTGTTAGATGTTTCATAAGTTCGTCAAACTTGTACAAAGCTGATTGATACACTTATAAGCACTCATGTTGCATGAAACTTGGTTTCGAGTCCTAGAAACGCGTTGTTAGATGTTTCATAAGTTCGTCAAACTTGTACAAAGCTCGTTGAGACACTTATAAGCACTCATGCTGCATGAAACTTTGTTTAGAGTCCTAGAAACGCGTTGATAGATGTTTCATAAGTTCGTCAAACTAGTACAAAGCTCATTGAGACACTTATAAGCACTCATGTTGCATGAAACTTAGTTTAGAGTCCTAGAAACGCGTTGATAGATGTTTCATATGTTCGTCAAACTTGTACAAAGCTTATTGAGACACTTATAAGCACTCATGTTGCATGAAACTTGGTTTAGAGTCCTAGAAACGCGTTGTTAGATGTTTCATAAGTTCGTCAAACTTGTACAAATCTCATTGAGACACTTATAACAACTCATGTTGCATGAAACTTGGTTTAGAGTCCTAGAAACACGTTGTTAGATGTTTCATAAATTCTTCAAACTTGTACAACGCTAATTGAAACACTTGTAAGCACTCATGTTGCATGAAACTTGGTTTCGAGTTCTAGAAAAGCGTTGTTAGATGTTTCATAAGTTCGTCAAACTTGTACAAAGCTCATTGAGACACTTATAAGCACTTATGTTGCATGAAACTTGGTTTAGAGTCCTAGAAACGCGTTGATAGATGTTTCATAAGTTCGTCAAAACTGTACAAAGCTCATTGAGACACTTATAGGCATTCATGTTGCATGAAACTTAGTTTCGAGTCCTAGAAACGCGTTGTTAGATGTTTCATAAGTTCGTCAAACTTGTACAAATCTCATTGAGACACTTATAAGCACTTATGTTGCATGAAACTTGGTTTAGAGTCCTAGAAACGCGTTGATAGATGTTTCATAAGTTTGTCAAACTTGTACAAAGCTCATTGAGACACTTATAGGCACTCATGTTGCATGAAACTTGGTTTCGAGTCCTAGAAACGCGTTGTTAGATGTTTCATAAGTTCGTCAAACTTGTACAAAGCTCATTGATACACTTATATGCACTCATGTTGCATGAAACTTGGTTTCTAGTCCTAGAAACGCGTTGTTAGATGTTTCATAAGTTCGTCAAACTTGTACAAAGCTCGTTGAGACACTTATAAGCACTCATGCGGCATGAAACTTTGCTTAGAGTCCTAGAAATGCGTTGATAGATGTTTCATAAGTTCGTCAAACTTGTACAAAGCTCGTTGAGACACTTATAAGCACTCATGTTGCATGAAACTTAGTTTAGAGTCCTAGAAACGCTTTGTTAGATGTTTCATAAGTTCGTCAAACTTGTACAAAGCTCATTGAGACACTTATAAGCACTCATGTTGCATGAAACTTGGTTTAGAGTCCTAGAAACGCGTTGTTAGATGTTTCATAAATTCTTCAAACTTGTACAAAGCTCATTGAGACACTTGTAAGCACTCATGTTGCATGAAACTAGGTTTTGAGTTCTAGAAAAGCGTTGTTAGATGTTTCATAAGTTCGTCAAACTTGTACAAAGCTCATTGAGACACTTATAAGCACTTATATTGCATGAAACTTGGTTTAGAGTCCTAGAAACGCATTGATAGATGTTTCATAAGTTTGTCAAACTTGTACAGAGCTCATTGAGACACTTATAGGCACTCATGTTGCATGAAACTTGGTTTCGAGTCCTAGAAACGCGTTGTTAGATGTTTCATAAGTTCGTCAAACTTGTACAAAGCTCATTGAGACACTTATAAGCATTCATGTTGCATGAAACTTGGTTTAAAGTCCTAGAAACGCGTTGTTAGATGTTTCATAAGTTCGTCAAACTTGTACAAAGCTCATTGAGACACTTATAAGCACTCATGCTGCATGAAACTTTGTTTAGAGTCCTAGAAACGCGTTGACAGATGTTTCATAAGTTCGTCAAACTTGTACAAAGCTAATTGAGACACTTGTAAGCACTCATGTTGCATGAAACTTCGTTTCGAGTTCTAGAAACGCGTTGTTAGATGTTTCATAAGTTCGTCAATCTTGTAAAAAGCTCATTGAGACACTTATAGGCACTCATGTTGCATTAAACTTGGTTTGGAGTCCTAGAAACCACGTTGTTAGATGTTTCATTAGTTCGTCAAACTTGTACAAATCTCATTGAGACACTTATAAGCACTCATGTTGCATGAAACTTGGTTTAGAGTACTAGAAACGCGTTGTTAGATGTTTCATAAGTTCGTCAAACTTGTACAAAGGTCATTGTGACACTTATACACATCATGTTGCATGAAACTTTGTTTAGAGTTCTAGCAACCACGTTGTTATATGTTTCATAAGTTCGTAAAACTAGTACAAAGCTCATTGAGACACTTATATGTGCTCATGTTGCATGAAACGTGGTTTAGAGTCCTAGAAACGCGTTGTTAGATGTTTCATATGTTCGTCAAAACTTGTACAAAGCCAATTGAGACACTTGTAAGCACTCATGTTTCATGAAACTTGGTTTAGAGTCCTGGAAACGCGTTGATAGATGTTTCATAAGTTCGTCAAACTAGTACAAAGCTCATTGAGACACTTATACGCACTCAGGTTGCAAGAAACTTGATTTCGAGTCCTAGAAACGCGTTTTTAGATGTTTCATAAGTTCGTCAAACTTGTACAAAGCTAATTGAGACACTTGTAAGCACTCGTGTTGCATGAAACTTCGTTTCGAGTTCTAGAAACGGGTTGTTAGATGTTTCATAAGTTCGTCAAACTTATAAAAAGCTCATTGAGACACTTATAGGCACTCATGTTGCATGAAACTTGGTTTAGAGTCCTAGAAACGCGTTGTTAGATGTTTCATAAGTTCGTCAAACTTGTACAAAGCTGATTGATACACTTATAAGCACTCATGTTGCATGAAACTTGGTTTCGAGTCCTAGAAACGCGTTGTTAGATGTTTCATAAGTTCGTCAAACTTGTACAAAGCTCGTTCAAACACTTATAAGCACTCATGCTGCATGAAACTTTGTTTAGAGTCCTAGAAACGCGTTGATAGATGTTTCATAAGTTCGTCAAACTAGTACAAAGCTCATTGAGACACTTATAAGCACTCATGTTGCATGAAACTTAGTTTAGAGTCCTAGAAACGCGTTGCATGAAACTTGGTTTAGAGTCTAGAAACTTGTACAACGCTAATTGAAACACTTGTAAGCACTCATGTGTGCATGAAACTTGGTTTCGAGTTCTAGAAAAGCGTTGTTAGATGTTTCATAAGTTCGTCAAACTTGTACAAAGCTCACTTGGTTTGAGACACTTATAAGCACTTATGTTGCATGAAACTTGGTTTAGAGTCCTAGAAACGCGTTGATAGATGTTTCATAAGTTCGTCAAAATTGTACAAAGCTCATTGAGACACTTATAGGCATTCATGTTGCATGAAACTTAGTTTCGAGTCCTAGAAACGCGTTGTTAGATGTTTCATAAGTTCGTCAAACTTGTACAAATCTCATTGAGACACTTATAAGCACTTATGTTGCATGAAACTTGGTTTAGAGTCCTAGAAACGCGTTGATAGATGTTTCATAAGTTTGTCAAACTTGTACAAAGCTCATTGAGACACTTATAGGCACTCATGTTGCATGAAACTTGGTTTCGAGTCCTAGAAACGCGTTGTTAGATGTTTCATAAGTTCGTCAAACTTGTACAAAGCTCATTAATACACTTATATGCACTCATGTTGCATGAAACTTGGTTTCTAGTCCTAGAAACGCGTTGTTAGATGTTTCATAAGTTCGTCAAACTTGTACAAAGCTCGTTGAGACACTTATAAGCACTCATGCTGCATGAAACTTTGTTTAGAGTCCTAGAAACGCGTTGATAGATGTTTCATAAGTTCGTCAAACTTGTACAAAGCTCGTTGAGACACTTATAAGCACTCATGTTGCATGAAACTTAGTTTAGAGTCCTAGAAACGCGTTGTTAGATGTTTCATAAGTTCGTCAAACTTGTACAAAGCTCATTGATACACTTATAAGCACTCATGTTGCATGAAACTTGGTTTAGAGTCCTAGAAACGCGTTGTTAGATGTTTCATAAATTCTTCAAACTTGTACAAAGCTAATTGAAACACTTGTAAGCACTCATGTTGCATGAAACTTGGTTTTGAGTTCTAGAAAAGCGTTGTTAGATGTTTCATAAGTTCGTCAAGCTTGTACAAAGCTCATTGAGACACTTATAAGCACTTATATTGCATGAAACTTTGTTTAGAGTCCTAGAAACGCATTGATAGATGTTTCATAAGTTTGTCAAACTTGTACAGAGCTCATTGAGACACTTATAGGCACTCATGTTGCATGAAACTTGGTTTCGAGTCCTAGAAACGCGTTGTTAGATGTTTCATAAGTTCGTCAAACTTGTACAAAGCTCATTGAGACACTTATAAGCATTCATGTTGCATGAAACTTGGTTTAAAGTCCTAGAAACGCGTTGTTAGATGTTTCATAAGTTCGTCAAACTTGTACAAAGCTCATTGAGACACTTATAAGCACTCATGCTGCATGAAACTTTGTTTAGAGTCCTAGAAACGCGTTGACAGATGTTTCATAAGTTCGTCAAACTTGTACAAAGCTAATTGAGACACTTGTAAGCACTCATGTTGCATGAAACTTCGTTTCGAGTTCTAGAAACGCGTTGTTAGATGTTTCATAAGTTCGTCAATCTTGTAAAAAGCTCATTGAGACACTTATAGGCACTCATGTTGCATTAAACTTGGTTTGGAGTCCTAGAAACCACGTTGTTAGATGTTTCATTAGTTCGTCAAACTTGTACAAATCTCATTGAGACACTTATAAGCACTCATGTTGCATGAAACTTGGTTTAGAGTACTAGAAACGCGTTGTTAGATGTTTCATAAGTTCGTCAAACTTGTACAAAGGTCATTGTGACACTTATACACATCATGTTGCATGAAACTTTGTTTAGAGTTCTAGCAACCACGTTGTTATATGTTTCATAAGTTCGTAAAACTAGTACAAAGCTCATTGAGACACTTATATGTGCTCATGTTGCATGAAACGTGGTTTAGAGTCCTAGAAACGCGTTGTTAGATGTTTCATATGTTCGCCAAAACTTGTACAAAGCCAATTGAGACACTTGTAAGCACTCATGTTTCATGAAACTTGGTTTAGAGTCCTGGAAACGCGTTGATAGATGTTTCATAAGTTCGTCAAACTAGTACAAAGCTCATTGAGACACTTATACGCACTCGGGTTGCAAGAAACTTGATTTCGAGTCCTAGAAACGCGTTTTTAGATGTTTCATAAGTTCGTCAAACTTGTACAAAGCTAATTGAGACACTTGTAAGCACTCGTGTTGCATGAAACTTCGTTTCGAGTTCTAGAAACGGGTTGTTAGATGTTTCATAAGTTCGTCAAACTTATAAAAAGCTCATTGAGACACTTATAGGCACTCATGTTGCATGAAACTTGGTTTAGAGTCCTAGAAACGCGTTGTTAGATGTTTCATAAGTTCGTCAAACTTGTACAACGCTGATTGATACACTTATAAGCACTCATGTTGCATGAAACTTGGTTTAGAGTCCTAGAAACGCGTTGTTAGATGTTTCATAAATTCTTCAAACTTGTACAAAGCTAATTGAAACACTTGTAAGCACTCATGTTGCATGAAACTTGGTTTTGAGTTCTAGAAAAGCGTTGTTAGATGTTTCATAAGTTCGTCAAGCTTGTACAAAGCTCATTGAGACACTTATAAGCACTTATATTGCATGAAACTTTGTTTAGAGTCCTAGAAACGCATTGATAGATGTTTCATAAGTTTGTCAAACTTGTACAGAGCTCATTGAGACACTTATAGGCACTCATGTTGCATGAAACTTGGTTTCGAGTCCTAGAAACGCGTTGTTAGATGTTTCATAAGTTCGTCAAACTTGTACAAAGCTCATTGAGACACTTATAAGCATTCATGTTGCATGAAACTTGGTTTAAAGTCCTAGAAACGCGTTGTTAGATGTTTCATAAGTTCGTCAAACTTGTACAAAGCTCATTGAGACACTTATAAGCACTCATGCTGCATGAAACTTTGTTTAGAGTCCTAGAAACGCGTTGACAGATGTTTCATAAGTTCGTCAAACTTGTACAAAGCTAATTGAGACACTTGTAAGCACTCATGTTGCATGAAACTTCGTTTCGAGTTCTAGAAACGCGTTGTTAGATGTTTCATAAGTTCGTCAATCTTGTAAAAAAGCTCATTGAGACACTTATAGGCACTCATGTTGCATTAAACTTGGTTTGGAGTCCTAGAAACCACGTTGTTAGATGTTTCATTAGTTCGTCAAACTTGTACAAATCTCATTGAGACACTTATAAGCACTCATGTTGCATGAAACTTGGTTTAGAGTACTAGAAACGCGTTGTTAGATGTTTCATAAGTTCGTCAAACTTGTACAAAGGTCATTGTGACACTTATACACATCATGTTGCATGAAACTTTGTTTAGAGTTCTAGCAACCACGTTGTTATATGTTTCATAAGTTCGTAAAACTAGTACAGTACAAAGCTCATTGAGACACTTATATGTGCTCATGTTGCATGAAACGTGGTTTAGAGTCCTAGAAACGCGTTGTTAGATGTTTCATATGTTCGCCAAAACTTGTACAAAGCCAATTGAGACACTTGTAAGCACTCATGTTTCATGAAACTTGGTTTAGAGTCCTGGAAACGCGTTGATAGATGTTTCATAAGTTCGTCAAACTAGTACAAAGCTCATTGAGACACTTATACGCACTCAGGTTGCAAGAAACTTGATTTCGAGTCCTAGAAACGCGTTTTTAGATGTTTCATAAGTTCGTCAAACTTGTACAAAGCTAATTGAGACACTTGTAAGCACTCGTGTTGCATGAAACTTCGTTTCGAGTTCTAGAAACGGGTTGTTAGATGTTTCATAAGTTCGTCAAACTTATAAAAAGCTCATTGAGACACTTATAGGCACTCATGTTGCATGAAACTTGGTTTAGAGTCCTAGAAACGCGTTGTTAGATGTTTCATAAGTTCGTCAAACTTGTACAACGCTGATTGATACACTTATAAGCACTCATGTTGCATGAAACTTGGTTTCGAGTCCTAGAAACGCGTTGTTAGATGTTTCATAAGTTCGTCAAACTTGTACAAAGCTCGTTGAGACACTTATAAGCACTCATGCTGCATGAAACTTTGTTTAGAGTCCTAGAAACGCGTTGATAGATGTTTCATAAGTTCGTCAAACTAGTACAAAGCTCATTGAGACACTTATAAGCACTCATGTTGCATGAAACTTAGTTTAGAGTCCTAGAAACGCGTTGATAGATGTTTCATATGTTCGTCAAACTTGTACAAAGCTTATTGAGACACTTATAAGCACTCATGTTGCATGAAACTTGGTTTAGAGTCCTAGAAACGCGTTGTTAGATGTTTCATAAGTTCCTCAAACTTGTACAAATCTCATTGAGACACTTATAACAACTCATGTTGCATGAAACTTGGTTTAGAGTCCTAGAAACGCGTTGTTAGATGTTTCATAAATTCTTCAAACTTGTACAACGCTAATTGAAACACTTGTAAGCACTCATGTTGCTTGAAACTTGGTTTCGAGTTCTAGAAAAGCGTTGTTAGATGTTTCATAAGTTCGTCAAACTTGTACAAAGCTCATTGAGACACTTATAAGCACTTATGTTGCATGAAACTTGGTTTAGAGTCCTAGAAACGCGTTGATAGATGTTTCATAAGTTCGTCAAACTTGTACAAAGCTCATTGAGACACTTATAGGCATTCATGTTGCATGAAACTTGGTTTCGAGTCCTAGAAACGCGTTGTTAGATGTTTCATAAGTTCGTCAAACTTGTACAAATCTCATTGAGACACTTATAAGCACTTATGTTGCATGAAACTTGGTTTAGAGTCCTAGAAACGCGTTGATAGATGTTTCATAAGTTTGTCAAACTTGTACAAAGCTCATTGAGACACTTATAGGCACTCATGTTTCATGAAACTTGGTTTCGAGTCCTAGAAACGCGTTGTTAGATGTTTCATAAGTTCGTCAAACTTGTACAAAGCTCATTGATACACTTATATGCACTCATGTTGCATGAAACTTGGTTTCGAGTCCTAGAAACGCGTTGTTAGATGTTTCATAAATTCGTCAAACTTGTACAAAGCTCGTTGAGACACTTATAAGCACTCATGCTGCATGAAACTTTGTTTAGAGTCCTAGAAACGCGTTGATAGATGTTTCATAAGTTCGTCAAACTTGTACAAAGCTCGTTGAGACACTTATAAGCACTCATGTTGCATGAAACTTAGTTTAGAGTCCTAGAAACGCGTTGTTAGATGTTTCATAAGTTCGTCAAACTTGTACAAAGCTCATTGATACACTTATAAGCACTCATGTTGCATGAAACTTGGTTTAGAGTCCTAGAAACGCGTTGTTAGATGTTTCATAAATTCTTCAAACTTGTACAAAGCTAATTGAAACACTTGTAAGCACTCATGTTGCATGAAACTTGGTTTTGAGTTCTAGAAAAGCGTTGTTAGATGTTTCATAAGTTCGTCAAACTTGTACAAAGCTCATTGAGACACTTATAAGCACTTATATTGCATGAAACTTGGTTTAGAGTCCTAGAAACGCATTGATAGATGTTTCATAAGTTTGTCAAACTTGTACAAAGCTCATTGAGACACTTATAGGCACTCATGTTGCATGAAACTTGGTTTCGAGTCCTAGAAACGCGTTGTTAGATGTTTCATAAGTTCGTCAAACTTGTACAAAGCTCATTGAGACACTTATAAGCATTCATGTTGCATGAAACTTGGTTTAAAGTCCTAGAAACGCGTTGTTAGATGTTTCATAAGTTCGTCAAACTTGTACAAAGCTCATTGAAACACTTATAAGCACTCATGCTGCATGAAACTTTGTTTAGAGTCCTAGAAACGCGTTGACAGATGTTTCATAAGTTCGTCAAACTTGTACAAAGCTCATTGAGACACTTATAAGCACTCATGTTGCATGAAACTTAGTTTAGAGTCCTAGAAACGCGTTGATAGATGTTTCATAAGTTCGTCAAACTTGTACAAAGCTTATTGAGACACTTATAAGCACTCATGTTGCATGAAACTTGGTTTAGAGTCCTAGAAACGCGTTGTTAGATGTTTCATAAGTTCGTCAAACTTGTACAAATCTCCTTGAGACACTTATAACAACTCATGTTGCATGAAACTTGGTTTAGAGTCCTAGAAACGCGTTGTTAGATGTTTCATAAATTCTTCAAACTTGTACAAAGCTAATTGAAACACTTGTAAGCACTCATGTTGCATGAAACTTGGTTTCGAGTTCTAGAAAAGCGTTGTTAGATGTTTCATAAGTTCGTCAAACTTGTACAAAGCTCATTGAGACACTTATAAGCACTCATGTTGCATGAAACTTGGTTTCGAGTCCTAGAAACGCTTTGTTAGATATTTCATAAGTTCGTCAAACTTGTACAAAGCTCATTCAGACACTTATAAGCACTCATGTTGCATGAAACTTGGTTTCGAGTCCTAGAAACGCGTTGTTAGATGTTTCATAAGTTCGTCAAACTTGTACAAAGCTCATGGACACACTTAAACGCACTCATAATGCATGAAACTTGGTTTAGAGTCGTAGAAACCACGTTGTTAGATGTTTCATAAGTTCGTCAAACTTGTACAAAGCTCATTGAGACACTTATAAGCACTCATGTTGCATGAAACTTAGTTTAGAGTCCTAGAAACGCGTTGTTAGATGTTTCATAAGTTCGTCAAACTTGTACAAAGCTCATTGATACACTTATAAGCACTCATGTTGCATGAAACTTGGTTTAGAGTCCTAGAAACGCGTTGTTAGATGTTTCATAAATTCTTCAAACTTGTACAAAGCTAATTGAAACACTTGTAAGCACTCATGTTGCATGAAACTTGGTTTCGAGTTCTAGAAAAGCGTTGTTAGATGTTTCATAAGTTCGTCAAACTTGTACAAAGCTCATTGAGACACTTATAAGCACTTATATTGCATGAAACTTGGTTTAGAGTCCTAGAAACGCGTTGATAGATGTTTCATAAGTTCGTCAAACTTGTACAAAGCTCATTGAGACACTTATAGGCACTCATGTTGCATGAAACTTGGTTTCGAGTCCTAGAAACGCGTTGTTAGATGTTTCATAAGTTCGTCAAACTTGTACAAAGCTCATTGAGACACTTATAAGCATTCAGGTTGCATGAAACTTGGTTTAAAGTACTAGAAACGCGTTGTTAGATGTTTCATAAGTCGTCAAACTTGTACAAAGCTCATTGAGACACTTATAAGCACTCATGCTGCATGAAACTTTGTTTAGAGTCCTAGAAACGCGTTGATAGATGTTTCATAAGTTCGTCAAACTTGTACAAAGCTCATTGAGACAATTATAAGCACTCATGTTGCATGAAACTTAGTTTAGAGTCCTAGAAACGCGTTGATAGATGTTTCATAAGTTCGTCAAACTTGTACAAAGCTTATTGAGACACTTATAAGCACTCATGTTGCATGAAACTTGGTTTAGAGTCCTAGAAACGCGTTGTTAGATGTTTCATAAGTTCGTCAAACTTGTACAAATCTCATTGAGACACTTATAACAACTCATGTTGCATGAAACTTGGTTTAGAGTCCTAGAAACGCGTTGTTAGATGTTTCATAAATTCTTCAAACTTGTACAAAGCTAATTGAAACACTTTTAAGCACTCATGTTGCATGAAACTCGGTTTCGAGTTCTAGAAAAGCGTTGTTAGATGTTTCATAAGTTCGTCAAACTTGTACAAAGCTCATTGAGACACTTATAAGCACTCATGTTGCATGAAACTTGGTTCCGAGTCCTAGAAACGCTTTGTTAGATGTTTCATAAGTTCGTCAAACTTGTACAAAGCTCATTCAGACACTTATAAGCACTCATGTTGAATGAAACTTGGTTTCGAGTCCTAGAAACGCGTTGTTAGATGTTTCGTAAGTTCGTCAAACTTGTACAAAGCTCATTGAGACACTTAAACGCACTCATAATGCATGAAACTTGGTTTAGAGTCGTAGAAACCACGTTATTAGATGTTTCATAAGTTCGTCAAACTTGTACAAATCTCATTGAGACACTTATAACAACTCATGTTGCATGAAACTTGGTTTAGAGTCCTAGAAACGTGTTGTTAGATGTTTCATAAATTCTTCAAACTTGTACAAAGGTAATTGAAATACTTGTAAGCACTCATGTTGCATGAAACTTGGTTTCGAGTCCTAGAAACGCGTTGTTAGATGTTTCATAAGTTCGTCAAACTTGTACAAAGCTCATTGAGACACTTATAAGCAATCATGTTGCTTGAAACTTGGTTTAGAGTCCTAGAAACGCGTTGATAGATGTTTCATAAGTTCGTCAAACTTTTACAACGCTTATTGAGACACTTAAAAGAACTCATGTTGCATGAAACTTGGTTTAGAGTCCTTGAAACGCGTTGTTAGATGTTTCATAAGTTCGTCAAACTTCTACAAATCTCATTGAGACACTTGTAAGCACTTATGTTGCATTAAACTTGGTTTAGAGTCCTAGAAACGCGTTGATAGATGTTTAATAAATTCGTCAAACTTGTACAAAGCTTATTGAGACACTTATAAGCACTCATGTTGCATGAAATTTGGTTTAGAGTCCTAGTAACCCGTTGTTAGATGTTTCATAAGTTCGTCAAACTTGTACAAATCTCATTGAGACACTTATAACAACTCATGTTGCATGAAACTTGGTTTAGAGTCCTAGAAACGCGTTGTTAGATGTTTCATAAATTCTTCAAACTTGTACAAAGCTAATCGAAACACTTGTAAGCAATCATATTGCATGAAACTTAGTTTCGATTTCTAGAAACGCTTTGTTAGATGTTTCATAAGTTCGTCAAACTTGTAGAAAGCTCATTGAGACACTTATAAGCACTCATGTTGCATGAAACTTGGTTTAGATTCCTAGAAACGCGTTGATAGATGTTTCATAAGTTCGTAAAACTTGTACAAAGCTCATTGCGACACTTATACGCAGCCATGTTGCATGAAACTTGGTTAAGAGTCCTAGAAACGCGTTGTTAAATGTTTCATAAGTTCGTCAAACATGTACAAATCTCATTGAAACACTTATAACAACTCATGTTGCATGAAACTCTGTTTAGAGTCCTAGAAACGCGTTGTTAGATGTTTCATAAATTGTTCAAACTTGTACAAAGCTAATTGAAACACTTGTAAGCACTCATGTTGCATGAAACTTGGTTTCGAGTCCTAGAAACGCGTTGTTAGATGTTTCATAAGTTCGTCAACCTTGTACAAAGCTCATTGAGACACTTATAAGCACTCATGTTGCATGAAACTTGGTTTAGAGTCCTAGAAACGCGTTGATAGATGTTTCATAAGTTCGTCAAACTTGTAAAAAGCTCATTGTGACACTTAAAAGAACTCATGTTGCATGAAACTTGGTTTAGAGTCCTAGAAACGCGTTGTTAGATGTTTCATAAGTTCGTCAAACTTGTACAAAGCTCATTGAGACACTTATAAGCACTCATGTTGCATGAAACTTAGTTTCGAGTCCTCGAAACGCGTTTTTAGATGTTTCATAAGTTCATCAAACTTGTACAAAGCTCATTGAGACACTTATAAGCACTCATGTTGCATGAAACTTGGTTTAGAGTCCTAGAAACCGTTGTTAGATGTTTCATAAGTTCGTCAAACTTGTACAAATATCATTGATACACTTATAAGCACTCGTGTTGCATGAAACTTGGTTTAGAGTCCTAGAAACCGCGTTGTTTGATGTTTCATAAGTTCCTCAAACTTGTACAAAGATCATTGAGACACTTATAAGCACTCATGTTGCATGAAACTTGGTTTCGAGTCATAGAAACGCTTTGTTAGATGTTTCATAAGTTCGTTAAACTTGTACAAAGCTCATTGAGACACTTATAAGCACTCGTGTTGCATGAAACTTAAATTAGAGTCCTAGAAACACGTTGATAGATGTTTCATAAGTTCGTAAAACTTGTACAAAGCTTATTGAGACACTTATAAGCACTCATGTTGCATGAAACTTGGTTTAGAATCCTAGAAACGCGTTGTTAGATGTTTCATAAGTTAGTCAAACTTGTACAAAGATCATTGAGACACTTATAAGCACTCATGTTGCGTGAAACTTAGTTTAGAGTCCTAGAAACGCGTTGTTAGATGTTTCATAAGTTCGTCGAACTTGTACAAAGCTCATTGAGACACTTATAAGCACTCATGTTGCATGAAACTTGGTTTCGAGTCCTAGAAACTCTTTGTTAGATGTTTCATAAGTTCGTCGAACTTGTACAAAGCTCATTGAGACACTTATAAGCACTCATGTTGCATGAAACTTTGTTTAGAGTCCTAGAAACGCGTTGATCGATGTTTCATAAGTTCGTCAAACTTTTACAAAGCTTATTGAGACACTTATAAGCACTCATGCTGCATGAAACTTGGTTTAGAGTCCTAGAAACGCGTTGTTAGATGTTTCATAGGTTCGTCAAACTTGTACAAATCTCATTGAGACTCTTATAACAACTCATGTTGCATGAAACTTGGTTTAGAGTCCTAGAAACGCGTTGATAGATGTTTCATAAGTTCGTTAAACTTGTACAAAGCTCATTTAGAAACTTATACGCACCCATGTTGCATGAAACTTGGTTTAGAGTCCTAGAAACGCGTTGTTAGATGTTTCATAAGTTCGACAAACATGTACAAATCTCATTGAGACACTTATAACAACTCATGTTGCATGAAACTTGGTTTAGAGTCCTAGAAACACGTTGATCGATGTTTCATAAGTTCGTCAAACTTGTACAAAGCTCATTGATACACTTATAAGCACTCATGTTGCATGAAACTTGGTTTCGAGTCCTAGAAACGTGTTGTTAGATGTTTCATAAGTTCGTCAAACTTGTACAAAGCTCATTAAGACACTTATAAGCACTCAAGTTGCATAAAACTTTGTTTAGAGGCCTAGAAACGCGTTGATAGATGTTTCATAATTTCGTCAAACTTGTACAAATCTCATTGAGACACTTATAACAACCCATGTTGCATGAAACTTGGTTTAGAGTCCTAGAAACGCGTTGTTAGATGTTTCATAAGTTCGACAAACATGTACAAATCTCATTGAGACACTTAAACAACTCATGTTGCATGAAACTTGGTTTAGAGTCCTAGAAACACGTTGTTAGAAGTTTCATAAATTCTTCAAACTTGTACAAAGCTAATTGAAACACTTGTAAGCACACATGTTGCATGAAACTTGGTTTCGAGTCCTAGAAACGCGTTGTTAGATGTTTCATAAGTTCGTCAAACTTGTACAAAGCTCATTGAGACACTTATAAGCACTCATGTTGCATGAACCTTGGTTTAGAGTGATGCGGAAATGACCAAGGAAGGGATCTCTAAGGTGGTTGAAGGGATAATCCTCGACTTCGATGAACTCGCGAAGCACAAACCTAAGGTATATTAAACCTTAGACCCAATACTCTCTTAAAACGCTTCAACAAAACAAGGCGGTGGACCTTAGTTCGAAGAACTTGGTAAGTACAAACCTTAGGTATATTAAACCTAAGACCCAATACTCTCAACAAGAAACAACTAACTTTGGCAATGATAGGCGCCACAAACAGGGAAGGAAATCTGTTTGATAAGCCGATTGATCACTCGGAGTCACACCGAAGATCGAAAAGTTCACAAGGAACTAAATGAGAATCACTCTCACAAAAAGATAGAAAATATATTTGATTAAAAAGTTGGATGTCTTTCTCCAATGGAGATTACATGTATTTAAAGGGAAATAAAACTTGTAGAGAAAGAAAGAAGTTCAAAGGATGTAGTAAACATAATTAAAGATAGAATTAAAAGATGTGTTGAATGACTCTTGGACTCCAAATATGACTTTTGATCTTTCATTTTCGTCACTCTTCTTTGACCATAATTTAAGTGCTTCATTTTGGGCTTTCTTGGGCTTGAATCATGCTTAGAAGTGGTTGGACTTGATGTATATCATATCCAATGGACTTGTGAATGTTTTCTTGGTCTAAAAGCTCTTGAATCAGCCCGTTAAGTGCCTCCTTGATTTGCTTTGCTCTCGCTCTTGTCATTGGTCCAGCGGGTACTTGCAAAGGATCCTCTTGATCATCCTTGCTGCTTTGGATGTCCTCATCAGGTGTTTCCACATCCCTTTGTGGGTTGCTCCTTAGAATCGTATCATACTCCTCCACTTGAAAATGATTTGTCCTCAAATCATGCATGTCCCCTACATCAAATGGAATCAATGGATGTTTTGAACCAAAATAAACTCGAACTTGCCTCGACACCTTTACTTCACCACCATTATTCAAACGTTGCATCTTGTAAAATCGTTTCTTTTTTGTCACACCTCGTCCACTTTTTACCTTATCAACCAAAGGATCAAGTTTTTGAGCTCCTTTTCGAGTACGAAATGTTTTTGCAACTCCATTCTCTCCAAACAGCTGGAACTCAATGTGACCTTTTCTTTTGCATAGAAAGTTCATTCCTTTTGTTTGCTTGTAGTTCACAACTCTCTCATTCGGACTTAGGTTCAAAATCTGAAGTAAAACAAACCTATTCTCGTTCTTTGCTTGCCAAAATGTTGAATCTCCAAAGACAAAATCAACATCTTCGGTTTTCTCCTTGTAAGATAGTGGATTGAAAATCGAATCAAGGTCCACCAACTTCAAGCTCTCACTTAACCACGTGTGCCTTTGATTCGCCGCACAAATCTCAAAATCCCCTAACTTGATACCCTCGAGATGTGATCCTTGAAATTCGTCTTGTAATTCACATAGCTCCCTCTTATCCCAACAATCTATCTTTTCCAACAATTCAAAGGATTGAATATATGGATCAGGATCAAGAAACAGAGGATACCTTCTTGAAAGGGCATAAACTTCACTTTCAGCCATTCTTTGAATTATGCTTTGAGGTTGAAATAACATCTCATGTTGCACTTCCACCATAGGATCAAAATGTGAAAAAACCTTATGCACATCTTCAAAATCAGATTCTTCGACAACCTCTTCAACTTCTTCTTCATACCTTCCAATGGAAAATGGAACCAGAACTTGACTTGTCACCTTCACTTCTCCACTATCATTTAACCATTGCAACCTGTAAGGTTTTGAATGCATTGTGGTTTTCAAACTCAGTTTCTCCACAAGAGTAGTACTTGCCATGTTTGTACAACTCCCACCATCAATAATCAAGCTACACACCTTGTTCTGAATGTGACACCTTGTGTGAAATAGATTCTCACGTTGTACCTCTTGTTCTTCTTTAGCTTGCACACTCAATGATCTCCTTGCAACCAATAAGTCTCCCTTGGCACCAACCTCTTCACTATCTTCTATTAATGATGGCATAGAATCAGAATCCCCTTCTTCTTCTTCAGTTTCTACATCACCATTATCTCTAATCACCATTGTCCTTTTGTTTGGACACTCATTAGCATAATGACCTCTGCCATGACACTTAAAGCATTGCACATCGCGGTTATGCGTATTAGAAGACTCCGTTCTTCCTTTGATTTCATGGCTGGTAGTGGATGGCTTTGTTTCGACCTTTGGTTTTGGGGTTGTCTTCTCTTCATAACAGAAATTATGATGATACTTTAACTTGTAAGAAGAAGTATCATGCCTTGTAGATGATGGTGTATCTTCTTTGTTTCTTTCTCTCGGTTGAATACTTTCTCTTCTAAAAATATGAGAAACACGTTGTTGTTTCCTTTCTTGTGTTCTCTCTTGAATTTGATCCAACCTTTTGTTTAAAACTTGCACTTCACCTCTCAATAACTTTTGAAACTCTTCCATCAAATCTTTAATTTGAAGTTTTGAGAAACTCGGTTGATGATTCTTCTTCATTATCCCCATAGTAATCAAATAGAAGATACCAAAGAAATCGAAAATCTCAAAGGGAGTATGGGCAATGGGAATAACAAAAGGTTATAAATGTTATAAGGGTTATAAGGGTTATAAGAGTTATAAGGGTTATAAGGGTTATAAGGGTTATAAGAGTTATAAGGGTTATAAGGGTTATAAGGATTATAAGGATTATAACAAAAGAAAAATGAAAGAAATTTAAGAACAAAGAAAGAGTAATCCAGAACTTTTATGATCTTTTTTTTTTCTTTTTTTGATTTTTGTTTTTTTTTTTTTTTTTTTTTTTCAAATCTGGATTTTCAGAAAATTAATAAAACAAAAACAGAAATAGAAGATGATAGAAAGAAGATGAAAAGATTTGAAAATGATAGAAAGAAGATGAATGATAAAAAGATAAAACCAAGCTTAGAGATGGTTCTGATACCAAATGATGCGGAAATGACCAAGGAAGGGATCTCTAAGGTGGTTGAAGGGATAATCCTCGACTTCGATGAACTCGCGAAGCACAAACCTAAGGTATATTAAACCTTAGACCCAATACTCTCTTAAAACGCTTCAACAAAACAAGGCGGTGGACCTTAGTTCGAAGAACTTGGTAAGTACAAACCTTAGGTATATTAAACCGAAGACCCAATACTCTCAACAAGAAACAACTAACTTTGGCAATGATAGGCGCCACAAACAGGGAAGGAAATCTGTTTGATAAGCCGATTGATCACTCGGAGTCACACCGAAGATCGAAAAGTTCACAAGGAACTAAATGAGAATCACTCTCACAAAAAGATAGAAAATATATTTGATTAAAAAGTTGGATGTCTTTCTCCAATGGAGATTACATGTATTTAAAGGGAAATAAAACTTGTAGAGAAAGAAAGAAGTTCAAAGGATGTAGTAAACATAATTAAAGATAGAATTAAAAGATGTGTTGAATGACTCTTGGACTCCAAATATGACTCTTGATCTTTCATTTTCGTCACTCTTCTTTGACCATAATTTAAGTGCTTCATTTTGGGCTTTCTTGGGCTTGAATCATGCTTAGAAGTGGTTGGACTTGATGTATATCATATCCAATGGACTTGTGAATGTTTTCTTGGTCTAAAAGCTCTTGAATCAGCCCGTTAAGTGCCTCCTTGATTTGCTTTGCTCTCGCTCTTGTCATTGGTCCAGCGGGTACTTGCAAAGGATCCTCTTGATCATCCTTGCTGCTTTGGATGTCCTCATCAGGTGTTTCCACATCCCTTTGTGGGTTGCTCCTTAGAATCGTATCATAGAGTCCTAGAAACTTGTTGATAGATGTTTCATAAGTTCGTCAAACTAGTAGAAAGCTCATTGAGACACTTATACGCACTTAGGTTGCATGAAACTTGATTTCGAGTCCTAGAAACGCGTTGCTAGATGTTTTATAAGTTCGTCAAACTTGTACAAAGCTAATTGAGACACTTGTAACCACTCATGTTGCATGAAACTTCGTTTCGAGTTCTAGAAACGCGTTTTTAGATGTTTCATAAGTTCGTCAAACTTGTAAAAAGCTCATTGAGACACTTATAAGCACTCATGTTGCATGAAACTTGGTTTCGAGTCCTAGAAACGCGTTGTTAGATGTTTCATAAGTTCGTCAAACTTTTACAAAGCTCATTGAGACACTTATAAGCATTCATGTTGCATGAAACTTGGTTTGGAATCCTAGAAACGCGTTGTTAGATGTTTCATAAGTTCGTCAAACTTGTACAAAGCTCATTGAGACACTTATAAGCATTCAGGTTGCATGAAACTTGGTTTAAAGTCCTAGAAACGCTATGTTAGATGTTTCATAAGTTCGTCAAACTTGTACAAAGCTCATTGAGACACTTATAAGCACTCATGTTGCATGAAACTTAGTTTAAAGTCCTAGAAACGCGTAGTTAGATGTTTCATAAGTTCGTCAAACTTGTACCAAGCTCATTGATACACTTATAAGCACTCATGTTGCATGAAACTTGGTTTCGAGTCCTAGAAACGTGTTGTTAGATGTTTCATAAGTTCGTCTAACTTGTACACATTGAGACACTTATAAGCACTCAAGTTGCATGAAACTTGTTTTAGAGTCCTAGAAACGCGTTGTTAGATGTTTCATAAGTTCGTCAAACTTGTACAAATCTCATTGAGACACTTATAACAACTTATGTTGCATGAAACTTGCTTTAGAGTCCTAGAAACGCGTTGTTAGATGTCTCATAAGTTCATCAAACTTGTACAAAGCTCATTGAGACACTTATAAGCACTCATGTTGCATGAAACTTGGTTTGGAGTCCTAGAAACCCCGTTGTTAGATGTTTCATAAGTTCGTCAAACTTGTACAAATCTCATTGAGACAGTTATAAGCACTCATGTTGCATGAAACTTTTTTTAGAGTACTAGAAACGCGTTGTTAGATGTTTCATAAATTCGTCAAACTTGTACAAAGGTCATTGTGACACTTATACGCACTCATGTTGCATGAAACTTGGTTTAGAGTTCTAGCAACCACGTTGTTAGATGTTTCATAAGATCGTAAAACTAGTACAAAGCTCATTGAGACACTTATAAGCGCTCATGTTGCATGAAGCGTGGTTTAAAGTCCTAGAAACGCGTTGTTAGATATTTCATATGTTCGTCAAAACTTGTACAAAGCTAATTGAGACACTTGTAAGCACTCATGTTGCATGAAACTTGGTTTAGAGTCCTAGAAACGCGTTGATAGATGTTTCATAAGTTCGTCAAACTTGTACAAAGCTAATTGAGACACTTGTAAGCACTCATGTTGCATGAAACTTCGTTTCCAGTTCTAGAAACGCGTTGTTAGATGTTTCATAAGTTCGTCAATCTTGTAAAAAGCTCATTAAGACACTTATAGGCACTCATGTTGCATGAAACTTGGATTGGAGTCCTAGAAACCACGTTGTTAGATGTTTCATAAGTTCATCAAACTTGTACAAATCTCATTGAGACACTTATAAGCACTCATGTTGCATGAAACTTGGTTTAGAGTACTAGAAACGCGTTGTTAGATGTTTCATAAGTTCGTCAAACTTGTACAAAGGTCATTGTGACACTTATACACATAATGTTGCATGAAACTTTGTTTAGAGTTCTAGCAACCACGTTGTTAGATGTTTTATATGTTCGTAAAACTAGTACAAAGCTCATTGAGACACTTATATGCGCTCATGTTGCATGAAACGTGGTTTAGAGTCCTAGAAACGCGTTGTTAAATGTTTCATATGTTCGTCAAAACTTGTACAAAGCCAATAGAGACACTTGTAAGCACTCATGTTTCATGAAACTTGGTTTAGAGTCCTGGAAACGCGTTGATAGATGTTTCATAAGTTCGTCAAACTAGTACAAAGCTCATTGAGACACTTATACGCACTCAGGTTGCAAGAAACTTGATTTCGAGTCCTAGAAACGCGTTTTTAGATGTTTCATAAGTTCGTAAAACTTGTACAAAGCTAATTGAGACACTTGTAAGCACTCATGTTGCATGAAACTTCGTTTCGAGTTCTAGAAACGCGTTGTTAGATGTTTCATAAGTTCGTCAAACTTATAAAAAGCTCATTGAGACACTTATAGGCACTCATGTTGCATGAAACTTGGTTTCGAGTCCTAGAAACGCGTTGTTAGATGTTTCATAAGTTCGTCAAACTTGTACAAAGCTCATTGAGACACTTATAGGCACTCATGTTGCATGAAACTTGGTTTCGAGTCCTAGAAACGCGTTGTTAGATGTTTCATAAGTTCGTCAAACTTGTACAAAGCTCATTGATACACTTATAAGCACTCATGCTGCATGAAACTTGGTTTCGAGTCCTAGAAACGCGTTGTTAGATGTTTCATAAGTTCGTCAAACTTGTACAAAGCTCGTTGAGACACTTATAAGCACTCATGCTGCATGAAACTTTGTTTAGAGTCCTAGAAACGCGTTGATAGATGTTTCATAAGTTCGTCAAACTTGTACAAAGCTCATTGAGACACTTATAAGCACTCATGTTGCATGAAACTTAGTTTAGAGTCCTAGAAACGCGTTGTTAGATGTTTCATAAATTCTTCAAACTTGTACAAAGCTCATTGATACACTTATAAGCACTCATGTTGCATGAAACTTGGTTTCGAGTTCTAGAAAAGCGTTGTTAGATGTTTCATAAGTTCGTCAAACTTGTACAAAGCTAATTGAGACACTTATAAGCACTTATATTGCATGAAACATGGTTTAGAGTCCTAGAAACGCGTTGTTAGATGTTTCATAAGTTCGTCAAACTTGTACAAAGCTCATTGAGACACTTATAGGCACTCATGTTGCATGAAACTTGGTTTCGAGTCCTAGAAACGTGTTTTTAGATGTTTCATAAGTTCGTCAAACTTGTACAAAGCTCATTGAGACACTTATAAGCATTCAGGTTGCATGAAACTTGGTTTAAAGTCCTAGAAACGCGTTCTTAGATGTTTCATAAGTTCGTCAAACTTGTACAAAGCTCATTGAGACACTTATAAGCACTCATGCTGCATGAAACTTTGTTTAGAGTCCTAGAAACGCGTTGATAGATGTTTCATAAGTTCGTCAAACTTGTACAAAGCTCATTGAGACACTTATAAGCACTCATGTTGCATGAAACTAAGTTTAGAGTCCTAGAAACGCGTTGATAGATGTTTCATAAGTTCGTCAAACTTGTACAAAGCTTATTGAGACACTTATAAGCACTCATGTTGCATGAAACTTGGTTTAGAGTCCTAGAAACGCGTTGTTAGATGTTTCATAAGTTCGTCAAACTTGTACAAATCTCATTGAGACACTTATAACAACTCATGTTGCATGAAACTTGGTTTAGAGTCCTAGAAACGCGTTGTTAGATGTTTCATAAATTCTTCAAACTTGTACAAAGCTAATTGAAACACTTGTAAGCCCTCATGTTGCATGAAACTTGGTTTCGATTTCTAGAAAAGCGTTGTTAGATGTTTCATAAGTTCGTCAAACTTGTACAAAGCTCATTGAGACACTTATAAGCACTCATGTTGCATGAAACTTAGTTTAGAGTCCTAAAAACGCGTTGATAGATGTTTCATAAGTTCGTCAAACTTGTACAAAGCTTATTGAGACACTTATAAGCACTCATGTTGCATGAAACTTGGTTTCGAGTTCTAGAAAAGCGTTGTTAGATGTTTCATAAGTTCGTCAAACTTGTACAAAGCTCATTGAGACACTTATAAGCACTTATGTTGCATGAAACTTGGTTTAGAGTCCTAGAAAAGCGTTGTTAGATGTTTCATAACTTCGTCAAACTTGTACAAAGCTCATTGAGACACTTATAAGCACTTATGTTGCATGAAACTTGGTTTAGAGTCCTAGAAACGCGTTAATAGATGTTTCATAAGTTCGTCAAACTTGTACAAAGCTCATTGAGACACTTATAAGCACTTATGTTGCATGAAACTTAGTTTAAAGTCCTAGAAACGCGTTGTTAGATGTTTCATAAGTTCGTCAAACTTGTACAAAGCTCATTGATACACTTATAAGCACTCATGTTGCATGAAACTTGGTTTCGAGTCCTAGAAACGTGTTGTTAGATGTTTCATAAGTTCGTAAAACTTGTACAAAGCTCATTGAGACACTTATAAGCACTCATGTTGCATGAAACTTTGTTTAGAGTCCTAGAAACGCGTTGTTAGATGTTTCATAAGTTCGTCAAACTTGTACAAAGCTCATTGAGACACTTATAAGCACTTATGTTGCATGAAACTTGGTTTAGAGTCCTAGAAACGCGTTGTTAGATGTTTCATAAATTCTTCAAACTTGTACAAAGCTAATTGAAAACTTGTAAGAACTCATGTTGCATGAAACTTGGTTTCGAGTCCTAGAAACGCGTTGTTAGATGTTTCATAAGTTCATCAAACTTGTGCAAAGCTCATTGAGACACTTATAAGCACTCATGTTGCATGAAACTTGGTTTGGAGTCCTAGAAACGCGTAGTTAGATGTTTCATAAGTTCGTCAAACTTGTACAAAGCTCATTGAGACACTTATAAGCATTCAGGTTGCATAAAACTTGGTTTAAAGTCCTAGAAACGCTATGTTAGATGTTTCATAAGTTCGTCAAACTTGTACAAAGCTCATTGAGACACTTATAAGCACTCATGTTGCATGAAACTTAGTTTAAAGTCCTAGAAACGCGTTGTTAGATGTTTCATAAGTTCGTAAAACTTGTTCAAAGCTCATTGATACACTTATAAGCACTCATGTTGCATGAAACTTGGTTTCGAGTCCTAGAAACGTGTTGTTAGATGTTTCATAAGTTCGTCAAACTTGTACAAAGCTCATTGAGACACATATAAGCACTTATGTTGAATGAAACTTGGTTTAGAGTCCTAGAAACGCGTTGATAGATGTTTCATAAGTCCGTCAACCTTGTACAAAGCTCATTGAGACACTTATAGGCACTCATGTTGCATGAAACTTGGTTTCGAGTCCTAGAAACGCGTTTTTAGATGTTTCATAAGTTCGTCAAACTTGTACAAAGCTCATTGAGAGACTTATAAGCACTCATGTTGCATGAAACTTGGTTTGGAGTCCTAGAAACGCGTTGTTAGATGTTTCATAAGTTCGTCAAACTTGTACAAAGCTCAGTGAGACACTTATAAGCATTCAGGTTGCATGAAACCTGGTTTAAAGTCCTAGAAACGCTATGTTAGATGTTTCATAAGTTCGTCAAACTTGTACAAAGCTCATTGAGACACTTATAAGCACTCATGTTGCATGAAACTTAGTTTAAAGTCCTAGAAACGAGTTGTTAGATGTTTCATAAGTTCGTCAAACTTGTACAAAGGTCATTGATACACTTATAAACACTCATGTTGCATGAAACTTAGTTTAAAGTCCTAGAAACGCGTTGTTAGATGTTTCATAAATTCGTCAAACTTGTACAAAGCTCATTGATACACTTATAAGCACTAATGTTGCATGAAACTTTGTTTAGAGACCTAGAAACGTGTTGTTAGATGTTTCATAAAAAGCTCATTGTGACACTTATAAGAACTCATGTTGCATGAAACTTGGTTTAGAGTCCTAGAAACGCGTTGTTAGATGTTTCATAAGTTCGTCAAACTTGTACAAAGCTCATTGAGACACTTATAAGCATTCAGGTTGCATGAAACTTGGTTTAAAGTCCTAGAAACGCGTTGTTAGATGTTTCATAAGTTCGTCAAACTTGTACAAAACTCATTGAGACACTTATAAGCACTCATGCTGCATGAAACTTTGTTTAGAGTCCTAGAAACGCGTTGATAGATGTTTCATAAGTTCGTCAAACTTGTACAAAGCTCATTGAGACACTTATAAGCACTCATGTTGCATGAAACTTAGTTTAGAGTCCTAAAAACGCGTTGATAGATGTTTCATAAGTTCGTCAAACTTGTACAAAGCTTATTGAGACACTTATAAGCACTCATGTTGCATGAAACTTGGTTTCGAGTTCTAGAAAAGCGTTGTTAGATGTTTCATAAGTTCGTCAAACTTGTACAAAGCTCATTGAGACACTTATAAGCACTTATGTTGCATGAAACTTGGTTTAGAGTCCTAGAAAAGCGTTGTTAGATGTTTCATAACTTCGTCAAACTTGTACAAAGCTCATTGAGACACTTATAAGCACTTATGTTGCATGAAACTTGGTTTAGAGTCCTAGAAACGCGTTAATAGATGTTTCATAAGTTCGTCAAACTTGTACAAAGCTCATTGAGACACTTATAAGCACTTATGTTGCATGAAACTTAGTTTAAAGTCCTAGAAACGCGTTGTTAGATGTTTCATAAGTTCGTCAAACTTGTACAAAGCTCATTGATACACTTATAAGCACTCATGTTGCATGAAACTTGGTTTCGAGTCCTAGAAACGTGTTGTTAGATGTTTCATAAGTTCGTAAAACTTGTACAAAGCTCATTGAGACACTTATAAGCACTAATGTTGCATGAAACTTTGTTTAGAGTCCTAGAAACGCGTTGTTAGATGTTTCATAAGTTCGTCAAACTTGTACAAAGCTCATTGAGACACTTATAAGCACTTATGTTGCATGAAACTTGGTTTAGAGTCCTAGAAACGCGTTGTTAGATGTTTCATAAATTCTTCAAACTTGTACAAAGCTAATTGAAAACTTGTAAGAACTCATGTTGCATGAAACTTGGTTTCGAGTCCTAGAAACGCGTTGT
Source organism: Cochlearia excelsa (assembly GCA_963556525.1). Classification (NCBI taxonomy): domain Eukaryota; kingdom Viridiplantae; phylum Streptophyta; class Magnoliopsida; order Brassicales; family Brassicaceae; genus Cochlearia; species Cochlearia excelsa. The sequence goes on along the minus strand of OY748327.1, from coordinate 25,476,379 downwards.
TAGATGTTTCATAAGTTCATCAAACTTGTGCAAAGCTCATTGAGACACTTATAAGCACTCATGTTGCATGAAACTTGGTTTGGAGTCCTAGAAACGCGTAGTTAGATGTTTCATAAGTTCGTCAAACTTGTACAAAGCTCATTGAGACACTTATAAGCATTTAGGTTGCATAAAACTTGGTTTAAAGTCCTAGAAACGCTATGTTAGATGTTTCATAAGTTCGTCAAACTTGTACAAAGCTCATTGAGACACTTATAAGCACTCATGTTTCATGAAACTTAGTTTAAAGTCCTAGAAACGCGTTGTTAGATGTTTCATAAGTTCGTAAAACTTGTTTAAAGATCATTGATACACTTATAAGCACTCATGTTGCATGAAACTTGGTTTCGAGTCCTAGAAACGTGTTGTTAGATGTTTCATAAGTTCGTCAAACTTGTACAAAGCTCATTGAGACACTTATAGGCACTCATGTTGCATGAAACTTGGTTTCGAGTCCTAGAAACGCGTTTTTAGATGTTTCATAAGTTCGTCAAACTTGTACAAAGCTCATTGAGAGACTTATAAGCACTCATGTTGCATGAAACTTGGTTTGGAGTCCTAGAAACGCGTTGTTAGATATTTCATAAGTTCGTCAAACTTGTACAAAGCTCATTGAGACACTTATAAGCATTCAGGTTGCATGAAACCTGGTTTAAAGTCCTAGAAAGGCTATGTTAGATGTTTCATAAGTTCGTCAAACTTGTACAAAGCTCATTGAGACACTTATAAGCACTCATGTTGCATGAAACTTAGTTTAAAGTCCTAGAAACGAGTTGTTAGATGTTTCATAAGTTCGTCAAACTTGTACAAAGGTCATTGATACACTTATAAGCACTCATGTTGCATGAAACTTAGTTTAAAGTCCTAGAAACGCGTTGTTAGATGTTTCATAAATTCGTCAAACTTGTACAAAGCTCATTGATACACTTATAAGCACTAATGTTGCATGAAACTTTGTTTAGAGACCTAGAAACGTGTTGTTAGATGTTTCATAAAAAGCTCATTGTGACACTTATAAGAACTCATGTTGCATGAAACTTGGTTTAGAGTCCTAGAAACGCGTTGTTAGATGTTTCATAAGTTCGTCAAACTTGTACAAAGCTCATTGAGACACTTATAAGCATTCAGGTTGCATGAAACTTGGTTTAAAGTCCTAGAAACTCGTTGTTAGATGTTTCATAAGTTCGTCAAACTTGTACAAAACTCATTGAGACACTTATAAGCACTCATGCTGCATGAAACTTTGTTTAGAGTCCTAGAAACGCGTTGATAGATGTTTCATAAGTTCGTCAAACTTGTACAAAGCTCATTGAGACACTTATAAGCACTCATGTTGCATGAAATTTAGTTTAGAGTCCTAAAAACGCGTTGATAGATGTTTCATAAGTTCGTCAAACTTGTACAAAGCTTATTGAGACACTTATAAGCACTCATGTTGCATGAAACTTGGTTTCGAGTTCTAGAAAAGCGTTGTTAGATGTTTCATAAGTTCGTCAAACTTGTACAAAGCTCATTGAGACACTTATAAGCACTTATGTTGCATGAAACTTGGTTTAGAGTCCTAGAAAAGCGTTGTTAGATGTTTCATAACTTCGTCAAACTTGTACAAAGCTCATTGAGACACTTATAAGCACTTATGTTGCATGAAACTTGGTTTAGAGTCCTAGAAACGCATTAATAGATGTTTCATAAGTTCGTCAAACTTGTACAAAGCTCATTGAGACACTTATAAGCACTTATGTTGCATGAAACTTAGTTTAAAGTCCTAGAAACGCGTTGTTAGATGTTTCATAAGTTCGTCAAACTTGTACAAAGCTCATTGATACACTTATAAGCACTCATGTTGCATGAAACTTGGTTTCGAGTCCTAGAAACGTGTTGTTAGATGTTTCATAAGTTCGTAAAACTTGTACAAAGCTCATTGAGACACTTATAAGCACTCATGTTGCATGAAACTTTGTTTAGAGTCCTAGAAACGCGTTGTTAGATGTTTCATAAGTTCGTCAAACTTGTACAAAGCTCATTGAGACACTTATAAGCACTTATGTTGCATGAAACTTGGTTTAGAGTCCTAGAAACGCGTTGTTAGATGTTTCATAAATTCTTCAAACTTGTACAAAGCTAATTGAAAACTTGTAAGAACTCATGTTGCATGAAACTTGGTTTCGAGTCCTAGAAACGCGTTGTTAGATGTTTCATAAGTTCATCAAACTTGTGCAAAGCTCATTGAGACACTTATAAGCACTCATGTTGCATGAAACTTGGTTTGGAGTCCTAGAAACGCGTAGTTAGATGTTTCATAAGTTCGTCAAACTTGTACAAAGCTCATTGAGACACTTATAAGCATTCAGGTTGCATAAAACTTGGTTTAAAGTCCTAGAAACGCTATGTTAGATGTTTCATAAGTTCGTCAAACTTGTACAAAGCTCATTGAGACACCTATAAGCACTCATGTTGCATGAAACTTAGTTTAAAGTCCTAGAAACGCGTTGTTAGATGTTTCATAAGTTCGTAAAACTTGTTCAAAGCTCATTGATACACTTATAAGCACTCATGTTGCATGAAACTTGGTTTCGAGTCCTAGAAACGTGTTGTTAGATGTTTCATAAGTTCGTCAAACTTGTACAAAGCTCATTGAGACACTTATAAGCACTCATGTTGCATGAAACTTTGTTTAGAGTCCTAGAAACGCGTTGATCGATGTTTCATAAGTTCGTCAAACTTGTACAAAGCTAATTGAGACACTTGCAAGCACTCATGTTGCATGAAACTTTGTTTCGAGTTCTAGAAACGCGTTTTTAGATGTTTCAGAAGTTCGTCAAACTTGTAAAAAGCTCATTAAGACACTTATAGGCACTCATGTTGCATGAAACTTGGTTTCGAGTCCTAGAAACGCGTAGTTAGATGTTTCATAAGTTCGTCAAACTTGTACAAAGCTCATTGAGACACTTATAAGCATTCAGGTTGCATAAAACTTGGTTTAAAGTCCTAGAAACGCTATGTTAGATGTTTCATAAGTTCGTCAAACTTGTACAAAGCTCATTGAGACACTTATAAGCACTCATGTTGCATGAAACTTAGTTTAAAGTCCTAGAAACGCGTTGTTAGATGTTTCATAAGTTCGTAAAACTTGTTCAAAGCTCATTGATACACTTATAAGCACTCATGTTGCATGAAACTTGGTTTCGAGTCCTAGAAACGTGTTGTTAGATGTTTCATAAGTTCGTCAAACTTGTACAAAGCTCATTGAGACACTTATAAGCACTCATGTTGCATGAAACTTTGTTTAGAGTCCTAGAAACGCGTTGATCGATGTTTCATAAGTTCGTCAAACTTGTACAAAGCTAATTGAGACACTTGCAATCACTCATGTTGCATGAAACTTTGTTTCGAGTTCTAGAAACGCGTTTTTAGATGTTTCAGAAGTTCGTCAAACTTGTAAAAAGCTCATTAAGACACTTATAGGCACTCATGTTGAATGAAACTTGGTTTCGAGTCATAGAAACGGGTTGTTAGATGTTTCATAAGTTCGTCATACTTGTACAAAGATCATTGAGACACTTATAAGCAAACATGTTGCATGAAACTTGGTTTGGAGTCCTAGAAACGCGTTGTTAGATGTTTCATAAGATGGTCAAACTTGTACAAAGCTCATTGAGACACTTATAAGCATTCATGTGGCATGAAACTTTGTTTAGAGTCCTAGAAACGCTATGTTAAATGTTTCATAAGTTCGTCAAACTTGTACAAGCTCATTGAGACACTTAGAAGCACTCATGTTGCATGAAACTTAGTTTAAAGTCCTAGAAACGCGTTGTTAGATGTTTCATAAGTTCGTCAAACTTGTACAAAGCTCATTGATACACTTATAAGCACTCATGTTGCATGAAACTTTGTTTAGAGTCCTAGAAACGTGTTGTTAGATGTTTCATAAGTTCGTTAAACTTGTAAAAAGCTCATTGTGACACTTATAAGAACTCATGTTGCATGAAACTTGGTTTAGAGTCCTAGAAACGCGTTGTTAGATGTTTCATAAGTTCGTCAAACTTGTACAAAGCTCATTGAGACACTTATAAGCATTCAAGTTTTATGAAACTTGGTTTAAAGTCCTAGAAACGCGTTGTTAGATGTTTCATAAGTTTGTCAAACTTGTACAAAGCTCATTGAGACACTTATAAGCACACATGCTTCATGAAACTTTGTTTAGAGTCCTAGAAACGCGTTGATAGATGTTTCATAAGTTCGTCAAACTTGTACAAAGCTCATTGAGACACTTATAAGCACTCATGTTGCATGATACTTAGTTTAGAGTCCTAGAAACGCGTTGATAGATGTTTCATAAGTTCGTCAAACTTGTACAAAGCTCATTGAGACACTTATAGGCACTCATGTTGCATGAAACTTGGTTTCGAGTCCTAGAAACGCGTTGTTAGATGTTTCATAAGTTCGTCAAACTTGTACAAAGCTCATTGAGACACTTATAAGCACTCGTGTTGCATGAAACTTGGTTTGGAGTCCTAGAAACGCGTAGTTAGATGTTTCATAAGTTCGTCAAACTTGTACAAAGCTCATTGAGACACTTATAAGCATTCAGGTTGCATGAAACTTGGTTTAAAGTCCTAGAAACGCTATGTTAGATGTTTCATAAGTTCGTCAAACTTGTACAAAGCTTATTGAGACACTTATAAGCACTCATGTTGCATGAAACTTAGTTTAAAGTCCTAGAAACGCGTTGTTAGATGTTTCATAAGTTCGTCAAACTTGTACAAAGCTCATTGATATACTTATAAGCACTCATGTTGCATGAAACTTGGTTTCGAGTCCTAGAAACGTGTTGTTAGATGTTTCATAAGTTCGTCAAACTTATACAAAGCTCATTGAGACACTTATAAGCACTCATGTTGCATGAAACTTTGTTTAGAGTCCTAGAAACGCGTTGATCGATGTTTCATAAGTTCGCCAAACTTGTACAAAGCTAATTGAGACACTTGCAAGCACTCATGTTTCATGAAACTTCGTTTCGAGTTCTAGAAACGCGTTTTTATATGTTTCATAAGTTCGTCAAATTTGTAAAAAGCTTATTGAGACACTTATAGGCACTCATGTTGCATGAAACTTGGTTTCGAGTCCTAGAAACGCGGTGTTAGATGTTTCATAAGTTCGTCAAACTTGTACAAAGCTCATTGAGACAATTATAAGCACTCATGTTGCATGAAACTTGGTTTGGAGTCCTAGAAACGCGTTGTTAGATGTTTCATAAGTTCGTCAAACTTGTACAAAGCTCATTGAGACACTTATAAGCATTCATGTTGCATGAAACTTTGTTTAGAGTCCTAGAAACGCTATGTTAGATGTTTCATAAGTTCGTCAAACTTGTACAAGCTCATAGAGACACTTATAAGCACTCATGTTGCATGAAACTTAGTTTAAAGTCCTAGAAACGCGTTGTTAGATGTTTCATAAGTTCGTCAAACTTGTACAAAGCTCATTGATACACTTATAAGCACTCATGTTGCATGAAACTTTGTTTAGAGTTCTAGAAACGTGTTGTTAGATGTTTCATAAGTTCGTCAAACTTGTAAAAGGCTCATTGTGACACTTATAAGAACTCATGTTGCATGAAACTTGGTTTAGAGTCCTAGAAACGCGTTGTTAGATGTTTCTTAAGTTCATCAAACTTGTACAAAGCTCATTGAGACACTTATAAGCACTCATGTTGCATGAAACTTGGTTTATAGTCCTAGAAACCCGTTGTTAGATGTTTCATAAGTTCGTCAAACTTGTACAAAGATCATTGAGACACTTATAAGCACTCATGTTGTATGAAACTTGGTTTCGAGTCCTCGAAACGCTTTGTTAGATGTTTCATAAGTTCGTCAAACTTGTACAAAGCTCATTGAGACACTTATAAGCACTCATGTTGCATGAAACTTGGTTTAGAGTCCTAGAAACCCGTTGTTAGATGTTTCATAAGTTCGTCAAACTTGTACAAAGATGATTGAGACACTTATAAGCACTCATGTTGCATGAAACTACATTTAGAGTCCTCGAAACCGCGTTGTTAGATGTTTCATAAGTTCGTCAAACTTGTACAAAGATGATTGAGACACTTATAAGCACTCATTTTGCATGAAACTTGGTTTCGAGTCATAGAAACGCTTTGTTAGATGTTTCATAAGTTCGTCAAACTTGTACAAAGCTCATTCAGACACTTATAAGCACTCATGTTGCATGAAAGTTAGTTTAGATTCCTAGAAACGCGTTGATAGATGTTTCATAAGTTCGTCAAACTTGTACAAAGCTTATTGAGACACTTATAAGCATTAGATCTTTCATAAGTTCGTCAAACCTGTACAAAGCTCATTGAGACACTTATAAGCACTCATGTTGCATGAAACTTGGTTTAGAGTCCTAGAAACGCGTTGATAGATGTTTCATAAGTTCGTCAAACTTGTACAAAGCTCATTGCGACACTTATACGCAGCCATGTTGCATGAAACTTGGTTAAGAGTCCTAGAAACGCGTTGTTAGATGTTTCATAAGTTCGTCAAACATGTACAAATCTCATTGAGACACTTATAACAACTCATGTTGCATGAAACTTGGTTTAGAGTCCTAGAAACGCGTTGTTAGATGTTTCATAAATTGTTCAAACTTGTACAAAGCTAATTGAAACACTTGTAAGCACTCATGTTGCATGAAACTTGGATTCGAGTCCTAGAAACGCGTTGTTAGATGTTTCATAAGTTCGTCAAACTTGTACAAAGCTCATTGAGACACTTATAAGCACTCATGTTGCATGAAACTTGGTTTAGAGTCCTCGAAACGCGTTGATAGATGTTTCATAAGTTCGTCAAACTTGTAAAAAGCTCATTGTGACACTTATAAGAACTCATGTTGCATGAAACTTGGTTTAGAGTCCTAGAAACGCGTTGTTAGATGTTTCATAAGTTCGTCAAACTTGTACAAAGCTCATTGAGACACTTATAAGCACTCATGTTGCATGAAACTTGGTTTCGAGTCCTCGAAACGCGTTTTTAGATGTTTCATAAGTTCATCAAACTTGTACAAAGCTCATTGAGACACTTATAAGAACTCATGTTGCATGAAACTTGGTTTAGAGTCCTAGAAACCTGTTGTTAGATGTTTCATAAGTTCGTCAAACTTGTACAAAGATCATTGAGACACTTCTAAGCACTCATGTTGCATGAAACTTGGTTTAGAGTCCTAGAAACCGCGTTGTTAGATGTTTCATAAGTTCGTCAAACTTGTACAAAGATCATTGAGACACTTATAAGCACTCATGTTGCATGAAACTTGGTTTTGAGTCATAGAAACGCTTTGTTAGATGTTTCATAAGTTCGTCAAACTTGTACAAAGCTCATTGAGACACTTATAAGCACTCATGTTGCATGAAACTTAAATTAGAGTCCTAGAAACACGTTGATAGATGTTTCATAAGTTCGTCAAACTTGTACAAAGCTTATTGAGACACTTATAAGCACTCATGTTGCATGAAACTTGGTTTAGAGTCCTAGAAACGCGTTGTTAGATGTTTCATAAGTTCTTCAAACTTGTACAAAGCTCATTGAGACACTTATAAGCATTCAGGTTGCATGAAACTTGGTTTAAAGTCCTAGAAACGCATTCTTAGATGTTTCATAAGTTCGTCAAACTTGTACAAAGCTCATTGATACACTTATAAGCACTCATGTTGCATGAAACTTGGTTTGGAGTCCTAGAAACGCGTTGTTAGATGTTTCATAAGTTCGTCAAACTTGTACAAAGCTCATTGAGACACTTATAAGCACTCACGTTGCATGAAACTTTGTTTAGAGTCCTAGAAACGCGTTGATCAATGTTTCATAAGTTTGTCAAACTTGTACAAAGCTAATTGAGACACTTGCAAGCACTCATGTTGCATGAAACTTGGTTTAGAGTCCTAGAAACGCATTGTTAGATGTTTCATATGTTCGTCAAACTTGTACAAAGCTTATTGAGACACTTGTAAGCGCTCATGTTGCATGAAACTTCGTTTCGAGTCCTAGAAACGCGTTGTTAGATGTTTCATAAGTTCGTCAAACTTGTACAAAGCTCATTGAGACACTTATGAGCACTCATGTTGCATGAAACTTGGTTTGGAGTCCTAGAAACCACGTTGTTAGATGTTTCATAAGTTCGTCAAACTTGTACAAATCTCATTGAGACACTTATAAGAACTCATGTTGCATGAAACTTGGTTTAGAGTACTAGAAACGCGTTGTTAGATGTTTCATAAGATCTTCAAACTAGTACAAAGGTCATTGTGACACTTATACGCACTCGTGTTGCATGAAACTTGGTTTAGAGTTCTAGCAACCACGTTGTTAGATGTTTCATAAGTTCTCAAAACTAGTACAAAGCTCATTGAGACACTTATAAGCGCTCATGTTGCATGAAACGTGGTTTAGAGTCCTAGAAACGCGTTGTTAGATGATTCATATGTTCGTCAAAACTTGTACAAAGCTAATTGAGACACTTGTAAGCACTCATGTTGCATGAAACTTCGTTTCGAGTCCTAGAACCGCGTTGTTAGATGTTTCATAAGTTCGTCAAACTTGTACAAAGCTCATTGAGACACTTATAAGCACTCATGTTTCATGAAACTTGGTTTAGAGTCCTAGAAACGCGTTGTTAGATGTTGCATAAGTTCATCAAACTTGTACAAAGCTCATTGAGACACTTATAACCAGACATGTTGCATGAAACTTGGTTTGGAGTCCTAGAAACGCGTTGTTAGATGTTTCATAAGTTCGTCAAACTTGTACAAAGCTCATTGAGACACTTATGAGCACTCATGTTGCATGAAACTTTGTTTAGAGTCCTAGAAACGCGTTGATCGATGTTTCATAAGTTCGTCAAACTTGTACAAAGCTAATTGAGACACTTGCAAGCACTCATGTTGCATGAAACTTGGTTTAGAGTCCTAGAAACGCGTTGTTAGATGTTTCATAAGTTCGTCAAACTTGTACAAAGCTCATTGAGACACTTATGAGCACTCATGTTGCATGAAACTTGGTTTGGAGTCCTAGAAACCACGTTGTTAGATGTTTCATAAGTTCGTCAAACTTGTACAAATCTCATTGAGACACTTATAAGAACTCATGTTGCATGAAACTTGGTTTAGAGTACTAGAAACGCGTTGTTAGATGTTTCATAAGATCTTCAAACTTGTACAAAGGTCATTGTGACACTTATACGCACTCATGTTGCATGAAACTTGGTTTAGAGTTCTAGCAACCACGTTGTTAGATGTTTCATAAGTTCTCAAAACTAGTACAAAGCTCATTGAGACACTTATAAGCGCTCATGTTGCATGAAACGTGGTTTAGAGTCCTAGAAACGCGTTGTTAGATGATTCATATGTTCGTCAAAACTTGTACAAAGCTAATTGAGACACTTGTAAGCACTCATGTTGCATGAAACTTCGTTTCGAGTCCTAGAACGGCGTTGTTAGATGTTTCATAAGTTCGTCAAACTTGTACAAAGCTCATTGAGACACTTATAAGCACTCATGTTTCATGAAACTTGGTTTAGAGTCCTAGAAACGCGTTGTTAGATGTTGCATAAGTTCATCAAACTTGTACAAAGCTCATTGAGACACTTATAACCACACATGTTGCATGAAAGTTGGTTTGGAGTCCTAGAAACGCGTTGTTAGATGTTTCATAAGTTCGTCAAACTTGTACAAAGCTCATTGAGACACTTATAAGCACTCACGTTGCATGAAACTTTGTTTAGAGTCCTAGAAACGCGTTGATCGATGTTTCATAAGTTCGTCAAACTTGTACAAAGCTAATTGAGACACTTGCAAGCACTCATGTTGCATGAAACTTGGTTTAGAGTCCTAGAAACGCATTGTTAGATGTTTCATATGTTCGTCAAACTTGTACAAAGGTTTTTGAGACACTTGTAAGCGCTCATGTTGCATGAAACTTCGTTTCGAGTCCTAGAAACGCGTTGTTAGATGTTTCATAAGTTCGTCAAACTTGTACAAAGCTCATTGAGATACTTATGAGCACTCATGTTGCATGAAACTTGGTTTGGAGTCCTAGAAACCACGTTGTTAGATGTTTCATAAGTTCGTCAAACTTGTACAAATCTCATTGAGACACTTATAAGAACTCATGTTGCATGAAACTTGGTTTAGAGTACTAGAAACGCGTTGTTAGATGTTTCATAAGATCTTCAAACTTGTACAAAGGTCATTGTGACACTTATACGCACTCATGTTGCATGAAACTTGGTTTAGAGTTCTAGCAACCACGTTGTTAGATGTTTCATAAGTTCGTAAAACTAGTACAAAGCTCATTGAGACACTTATAAGCGCTCATGTTGCATGAAACGTGGTTTAGAGTCCTAGAAACGCGGTTTTAGATGATTCATATGTTCGTCAAAACTTGTACAAAGCTAATTGAGACACTTGTAAGCACTCATGTTGCATGAAACTTCGTTTCGAGTCCTAGAACCGCGTTGTTAGATGTTTCATAAGTTCGTCAAACTTGTACAAAGCTCATTGAGACACTTATAAGCACTCATGTTTCATGAAACTTGGTTTAGAGTCCTAGAAACGCGTTGTTAGATGTTGCATAAGTTCACCAAACTTGTACAAAGCTCATTGAGACACTTATAACCACACATGTTGCATGAAACTTGGTTTGGAGTCCTAGAAACGCGTTGTTAGATGTTTCATAAGTTCGTCAAACTTGTACAAAGCTCATTGAGACACTTATAAGCACTCATGTTGCATGAAACTTTGTTTAGAGTCCTAGAAACGCGTTGATCGATGTTTCATAAGTTCGTCAAACTTGTACAAAGCTAATTGAGACACTTGCAAGCACTCATGTTGCATGAAACTTGGTTTAGAGTCCTAGAAACGCATTGTTAGATGTTTCATATGTTCGTCAAACTTGTACAAAGCTTATTGAGACACTTGTAAGCGCTCATGTTGCATGAAACTTCGTTTCGAGTCCTAGAAACGCGTTGTTAGATGTTTCATAAGTTCGTCAAACTTGTACAAAGCTCATTGAGACACTTATGAGCACTCATGTTGCATGAAACTTGGTTTGGAGTCCTAGAAACCACGTTGTTAGATGTTTCATAAGTTCGTCAAACTTGTACAAATCTCATTGAGACACTTATAAGAACTCATGTTGCATGAAACTTGGTTTAGAGTACTAGAAACGCGTTGTTAGATGTTTCATAAGATCTTCAAACTTGTACAAAGGTCATTGTGACACTTATACGCACTCATGTTGCATGAAACTTGGTTTAGAGTTCTAGCAACCACGTTGTTAGATGTTTCATAAGTTCGTAAAACTAGTACAAAGCTCATTGAGACACTTATAAGCGCTCATGTTGCATGAAACGTGGTTTAGAGTCCTAGAAACGCGTTGTTAGATGATTCATATGTTCGTCAAAACTTGTACAAAGCTAATTGAGACACTTGTAAGCACTCATGTTGCATGAAACTTCGTTTCGAGTCCTAGAACCGCGTTGTTAGATGTTTCATAAGTTCGTCAAATTTGTACAAACCTCATTGAGACACTTATAAGCACTCATGTTTCATGAAACTTGGTTTAGAGTCCTAGAAACGCGTTGTTAGATGTTGCATAAGTTCATCAAACTTGTACAAAGCTCATTGAGACACTTATAACCAGACATGTTGCATGAAACTTGGTTTGGAGTCCTAGAAACGCGTTGTTAGATGTTTCATAAGTTCGTCAAACTTGTAAAAAGCTCATTGAGACACTTATAAGCACTCATGTTGCATGAAACTTTGTTTAGAGTCCTAGAAACGCGTTGATCGATGTTTCATAAGTTCGTCAAACTTGTACAAAGCTAATTGAGACACTTGCAAGCACTCATGTTGCATGAAACTTGGTTTAGAGTCCTAGAAACGCATTGTTAGATGTTTCATATGTTCGTCAAACTTGTACAAAGCTTATTGAGACACTTGTAAGCGCTCATGTTGCATGAAACTTCGTTTCGAGTCCTAGAAACGCATTGTTAGATGTTTCATAAGTTCGTCAAACTTGTACAAAGCTCATTGAGACACTTATGAGCACTCATGTTGCATGAAACTTGGTTTGGAGTCCTAGAAACCACGTTGTTAGATGTTTCATAAGTTCGTCAAACTTGTACAAATCTCATTGAGACACTTATAAGAACTCATGTTGCATGAAACTTGGTTTAGAGTACTAGAAACGCGTTGTTAGATGTTTCATAAGATCTTCAAACTTGTACAAAGGTCATTGTGACACTTATACGCACTCATGTTGCATGAAACTTGGTTTAGAGTTCTAGCAACCACGTTGTTAGATGTTTCATAAGTTCGTAAAACTAGTACAAAGCTCATTGAGACACTTATAAGCGCTCATGTTGCATGAAACGTGGTTTAGAGTCCTAGAAACGCGTTGTTAGATGATTCATATGTTCGTCAAAACTTGTACAAAGCTAATTGAGACACTTGTAAGCACTCATGTTGCATGAAACTTCGTTTCGAGTCCTAGAACCGCGTTGTTAGATGTTTCATAAGTTCGTCAAACTTGTACAAAGCTCATTGAGACACTTATAAGCACTCATGTTTCATGAAACTTGGTTTAGAGTCCTAGAAACGCGTTGTTAGATGTTGCATAAGTTCATCAAACTTGTACAAAGCTCATTGAGACACTTATAACCACACATGTTGCATGAAACTTGGTTTGGAGTCCTAGAAACGCGTTGTTAGATGTTTCATAAGTTCGTCAAACTTGTACAAAGCTCATTGAGACACTTATAAGCACTCATGTTGCATGAAACTTTGTTTAGAGTCCTAGAAACGCGTTGATCGATGTTTCATAAGTTCGTCAAACTTGTACAAAGCTAATTGAGACACTTGCAAGCACTCATGTTGCATGAAACTTGGTTTAGAGTCCTAGAAACGCATTGTTAGATGTTTCATATGTTCGTCAAACTTGTACAAAGCTTATTGAGACACTTGTAAGCGCTCATGTTGCATGAAACTTCGTTTCGAGTCCTAGAAACGCGTTTTTAGATGTTTCATAAGTTCGTCAAACTTGTACAAAGCTCATTGAGACACTTATGAGCACTCATGTTGCATGAAACTTGGTTTGGAGTCCTAGAAACCACGTTGTTAGATGTTTCATAAGTTCGTCAAACTTGTACAAATCTCATTGAGACACTTATAAGAACTCATGTTGCATGAAACTTGGTTTAGAGTACTAGAAACGCGTTGTTAGATGTTTCATAAGATCTTCAAACTTGTACAAAGGTCATTGTGACACTTATACGCACTCATGTTGCATGAAACTTGGTTTAGAGTTCTAGCAACCACGTTGTTAGATGTTTCATAAGTTCGTAAAACTAGTACAAAGCTCATTGAGACACTTATAAGCGCTCATGTTGCATGAAACGTGGTTTAGAGTCCTAGAAACGCGTTGTTAGATGATTCATATGTTCGTCAAAACTTGTACAAAGCTAATTGAGACACTTGTAAGCACTCATGTTGCATGAAACTTCGTTTCGAGTCCTAGAACCACGTTGTTAGATGTTTCATAAGTTCGTCAAACTTGTACAAAGCTCATTGAGACACTTATAAGCACTCATGTTTCATGAAACTTGGTTTAGAGTCCTAGAAACGCGTTGTTAGATGTTGCATAAGTTCATCAAACTTGTACAAAGCTCATTGAGACACTTATAACCACACATGTTGCATGAAACTTTGTTTAGAGTCCTAGAAACGCGTTTTTAGATGTTTTATAAGTTCGTCAAATTTGTACAAAGCTCATTGAGACACTTATAAGCACTCATGTAGCATGAAACTAGGTTTAGAGTCCTAGCAACCACGTTGTTAGATGTTTCATAAGTTCGTTAAACTAGTACAAAGCTCATTGAGACACTTATAAGCACTCATGTTGCATGAAACTTGGTTTAGAGTCCTAGAAACGCGTTGTTAGATGTTTCATATGTTCGTCAAACTTGTACAAAGCTTATTGAGACACTTATAACCACTCATGTTGCATGAAACTTTGTTTAGAGTCTTAGAAACGCGTTGTTAGATGTTTCATAAGTTCGTCAAACTTGTACAAAGCTCATTGAGACACTTATAAGCACTCATGTTGCATGAAACTTGGTTTAAAGTCCTAGAAACGCTATTTTAGATGTTTCATAAGTTCGTCAAACTTGTACAAAGCTCATTGAGACACTTATAAGCACTCATGTTGCATGAAACTTAGTTTAGAGTCCTAGAAACGGGTTGTTAGATGTTTCATAAGTTTGTCAAACTTGTACAAAGCTCATTGATACACTTATAAGCACTCATGTTGCATGAAACTTGGTTTCGAGTCCTAGAAACGCGTTGTTAGATGTTTCATAAATTTGTCAAACTTGTACAAAGCTCATTGAGACACTTATAAGCACTCACGTTGCATGAAACTTTGTTTAGAGTCCTAGAAACGCGTTGATAGATGTTTCCTAATTTCGTCAAACTTGTACAAATCTTATTGAGACACTTATAAGCACTCATGTTGCATTATACTTGGTTTAGAGTCCTAGAAACGCGTTGTTAGATATTTTATAAGTTCGTCAAACTTGTACAAATCTCATTGAGACACTTATAACAACTCATGTTGCATGAAACTTGGTTTAGAGTCCTAGAAACGCTATGTTAGATGTTTCATAAGTTCATCAAACTTGTACAAAGCTCATTGAGACACTTATAACCACTCATGTTGTATGAAACTTGGTTTAGAGTCCTAGAAACGCGTTGTTAGATGTTTCATAAGTTCGTCAAACTTGTACAAAGCTCATTGAGACACTTATAACTACTCATGTTGCATGAAACTTGGTTTGGAGTCCTAGAAACGCGTTGTTAGATGTTTCATAAGTTCATCAAACTTGTACAAATCTCATTGAGACACGTATAAGAACTCATGTTGCATGAAACTATGTTTAGAATCCTAGAAACGCTATGTTAGATGTTTCAGAAGTTCGTCGAACTTGTACAAAGTTCATTGAGACACTTATAAGCACTCATGTTGCATGAAACTAAGTTTAGAGTCCTAGAAACGCGTTGTTAGATGTTTCATAAGTTCTTCAAACTTGTACAAAGCTCATTGAGACACTTATAAGCACTCATGTTGCATGAAACTTGGTTTGGAGTCCTAGAAACGCGTTGTTAGATGTTTCATAAGTTCCTCAAACTTGTAAAAAGCTCATTGAGACACTTATAAGCACTCATGTTGCATGAAACTTGGTTTAGAGTCCTAGAAACGCTATGTTAGATGTTTCATAAGTTCGTCAAACTTGTACAAAGCTCATTGAGACACTTATAAGCACTCATGTTGCATGAAACTTGGTTTAGAGTCCTAGCAACCACGTTGTTAGATGTTTCATAAGTTTGTAAAACTAGTACAAAGCTCATTGAGATACTTATAAGCGCTCATGTTGCATGAAACTTGGTTTAGAGTCCTAGAAACGCGTTGTTAGATATTTCATAAGTTCATCAAACTTGACAAAACTCATTGAGACACTTATAAGCACTCATGTTGCATGAAACTTTGTTTCGAGTCCTAGAAACGCGTTGTTAGATGTTTCATAAGTTCATCAAACTTTTACAAAGCTCATTGAGACACTTATAAGCACTCATGTTGCATGAAACTTGGTTTCGAGTCCTAGAAACGCGTTTTTAGATGTTTCATAAGTTCGTCAAACTTGTACAAACATCATTGAGACACTTATAAGCACTCATGTTGCATGACACTTAGTTTAGAGTCCTAGAAACGAGTTGTTAGATGTTTCATAAGTTCGTCAAACTTGTACAAAGCTCATTCAGATACTTATAAGCACTCATATTGCTTGAAACTTGGTTTCGAGTCCTAGAAACGCGTTGTTAGATGTTTCATAAGTTCGTCAAACTGGTACAAAGCTCATTGAGACACGTATAAGAACTCATGTTGCATGAAACTTGGTTTAGAATCCTAGAAACGCTAGAGCGACTAGTCTAAGGAATTTGATGAAGAATCTTGGTATGAACCTTGAAGAAGAAACCCAAGAAGAACCAACTCAAGAGGAAACCCAAGAAGAACCAACTCAAGAGGAAACCCACCTTGATCATGAAGGGGGGAACAACAACAATGAGCAAGCCGGTTCCGGGCCTAACTTTCAAGAAGTAAATGAATCTGGGGGAGACTCAAATGTTCAAGAAGAACATCAAGCCTCCACCGAGACAAGGGATCAAAGTCATGATCAAGAGGGTCATGATCAAGGAGTGTCTCAAGGAGAAACGGTTGCACCTAGTGGTCCAAGAAGGAGCTCTAGAATCAAGAATCATCCGTCTAATTGGATCAACACAAGAGTCTACTACAACAACAATGTGGTAGCTCATCCAACTCAACCCGTGTGTTCTCTTGCTCAAATACCCGAAGAACACCAAGACTTCACCACATCTATAGATCAACATGAGATACCAAGGACCTATGAAGAGGCAATGAAGCATGAAGTTTGGGTCAATGCGGTTAAGAATGAGAACAAGGCAATGGAGGATAATGAAACGTACTATGAGACGAATCTACCTAAGGGGAAGAGGACTGTGAGCTCAAGATATGTCTTTACTATCAAGTACCATAGCAATGGTGAAATTTAAAGGCACAAGGCAAGGCTTGTGGCAAGGGGATTTACTCAAACCTATGGGGAAGATTACCTTGATACATTTGCCCCGGTGGCCAAGCTTCATACGGTTAGAGTGGTGCTGTCTTTAGTCGTGAATCTCTCGTGGGATCTATATCAAATGGATGTCAAGAATGCCTTCTTACAAGGAGAACTTGAAGAGGAAATATACATGACTCCCCCTCCCGGCTTAGAAGACACAATCACTCCCGGAAAAGTTTTGAGATTGAGAAAAGCCATCTATGGTCTTAAACAATCACCAAGGGCATGGTACCACAAGCTTAGTTCAACCTTGATGGCAAGAGGATTCAAGAGAAGTCAATCCGAACACACCCTCTTTACCCGGCAAAGCCAAGAAGGTATAGTGGTTATCCTCGTCTACGTGGATTATATTATCATCTCCGGGGATAACAAGGTAGGTGTTCAAGACGCTAAAGACTATCTTAAATCTAAATTTGACATTAAGGATCTTGGTAAACTCAAATACTTTCTTGGAATTGAGATGTGTAGATCCGAAGAGGGTCTCCTTCTTTCTCAAAGAAAATATACTCATGACCTTTTAAGTGATGTAGGTATGCTAGGTACTAAGGCGGCCAAGACACCTCTTGAAGATGGATACAAGATCATTGAAGAAGGCGGAGAGGAGGACCAGCCATACAAGGATCCAAATCTCTATAGAAAGATGGTTGGGAAGCTCATCTATCACTAGACCGGATCTATGCTTCGCCGTGAATCAAGTAGCCCAACACATGCAATCGCCAAAGAAACACCATTGGAGCATGCTTGAGAGAATCTTGAGATATCTCAAAGGAACTTGTGACTTGGGAATTTGGATGGGTTGCAACAAGAACACCGAGGTAGTTGGGTATTGTGACGCGGATTATGCCGGGGATCTAAAAGATAGAAGGTCAACAACCGGCTATTGTACCTTCATTGGGGGCAACCTTGTCACATGGAAGACGAAGAAGCAAAAGATAGTGTCGTGTTCAACCGCCGAAGCCGAATACCGAGCAATGAGAAAACTCACTCAAGAACTTATGTGGTTAAAGAACTTACTCCAAGACTTGGGTATTGAGGTCAAGGCGCCAATGATCATGCATTGTGACAACGAAGCCGCGATTCATATAGCCTCTAACTCGGTTTTCCATGAGAGGACCAAGCACATCGAGATCGATTGTCACAAGGTTAGAGAGCAAATGATCAAAGGCACCATTCTACCGTGTTACACCAAGAGCCAAGATCAATTCGCGGACATCTTCACCAAATCCGCAAGTTTGAAAGTTTGTGAGTCCATCCTACCTAGACATGGACTTACAAGGGCTACCAAAGCCTAAGTCTCCAACCGCACAAGCTTGTACTCTTTTCCCATAGGTGAGTTTTATCCCAAGCGGTTTTCTCACCAAGGTTTTTAATGAGTCAAGGTTATGCGGGTTCCAAGCTTAGCCATTGCATGAGGCTAAGCTTGCGGGGGAGTGTAAAAGAGACCAAGGCATTGCCCGGGCAAGTATTGTCCACCAAGGCAATGGCCTAGCGTGTGACCGAAGTAGAAGTCCCATGCTCTCTTGTTACCGTTGCAAAGAAAACAAAGGAGAAGTATCTAAAAGAGCCGTTGGCGCTTGGAGACCACGCGGTCGTACAATCGCCGGCTATGGACCAACGGACAAAGGATCGCTCCCTTTTGAATTATAGCCGTTGGAGCTTCTCCTCCTTTCCCTTATTTTGATATATGTATTCTCTTTGTGTAATAGACTTCTTAACACACTTAATGAAATGAAATCTAAGCTATCTTTACTCTCTCTCTCTAGTTCTTTGTGTTCTTCATGAACACAAGAACATCATACTAAACCGAATCCTTCTCATTCTCTTCATTACTTCTACTATTCTCACCTAAATCTAACATATAAGTGAATCAATGAGCTTTGTACAAGTTTGACGAACTTATGAAACATCTAACAAAGCGGTTTCTAAGACTCTAAACGAAGTGGCATGCAACATGAGTGCTTATAAGTGTCTCAATGAGCTTTGTACTAGTTTAACGAACTTATGAAACATCTAACAACTCGTTTCTAGGACTCTAAACCAAGTTTCATGCAACATGAGTGCTTATAAGTGTCTCAATGAGCTTTGTACAAGTTTGACGAACTTAAGAAACATCTAACAACTCGTTTCTAAGGCTCTAAACCAAGTTTCATGCAACATGAGTGCTTATAAGTGTCTCAATGAGCTTTGTACTAGTTCGACGAACTTATGAAATATCTAACAACGCGGTTTCTAGGAGTTTAAACCAAGTTTCATGCAACATGAGTGCTTATAAGTGTCTCAATGAATTTTGTACAAGCTCAACGAACTTATGAAACATCTAACAACGCGGTTTCTAGGACTCTAAACAAAGTTTCATGGAACATGAGTGGTTATAAGTGTCTCAATGAGCTTTGTACAAGTTTGACGAACTTATGAAACATCAAACAACGCGGTTTCTAGGACTCTAAACGAAGTTTCATGCAACATGAGTGCTTATAAGTGTCTCAATGAGCTTTGTACTAGTTTGACGAACTTATGAAACATCTTACAACGCGGTTTCTAGTACTCTAAACCAAGTTTCATGCAACATGAGTGCTTATAAGTGTCTCAATGAGCTTTGTACAAATTTGACGAACTTATGAAACGTCTAACAATGTGGTTGCTAGGACTCTAAACCAAGTTTTATGCAACATGAGTGCTTATAAGTGTTTCAATGAGCTTTGTACAAGTTTGATGAACTTATGAAACATCTAACAACGCGTTTCTAGGACTCTAAACCAAATTTTATACAACATGAGTGCTTTTAAGTGTCTCAATGAGCTTTGTACAAGTTTGACGAACTTATGAAACATCTAACAACGCGGTTTCTAAGACTCTAAACGAAGTGTCATGCAACATGAGTGCTTATAAGTGTCTCAATGAGCTTTGTACTAGTTTGACGAACTTATGAAACATCTTACAACGTGGTTTCTAGAACTCTAAACCAAGTTTCAGGCAACATGAGTTCTTATAAGTGTCTCAATGAGCTTTGTACAAGTTTTACGAACTTATGAAACATCGAACAACGCGGTTTCTAGGAATCTAAACCAAGTTTCATGCAACATGAGTGCTTATAAGTGTCTCAATGAGCTTTGTACTAGTTTGACGAACTTATGAACCATCTAACAACACGGTTTCTAGGACTCTAAACCAAGTTTCTTTCAACATGAGTTCTTATAAGTGTCTCAATGAGCTTTGTACAAGTTTGACGAACTAATGAAACATCTAACAACGCGTTTCTAGGACTCTAAACCAAGTTTAATGCAACATGAGTGCTTATAAGTTTCTCAATCAGCTTTGTACAAGTTGTACGAACTTATGAAACGTCTAACAATGTGGTTGCTAGGACTCTAAACCAAGTTTTATGCAACATGAGTGCTTATAAGTGTTTAAATGAGCTTTATACAAGTTTGACGAACTTATGAAACATCTAACAACGCGTTTTTAGGACTCTAAACCAAGTTTTATGCAACATGAGTGCTTAAAAGTGTCTCAATGAGCTTTGTACTAGTTTGACGAACTTATGAAACATCTAACAACGCGGTTTCTAGGACTCTAAACCAAGTTTCATGCAACATGAGTGCTTAAAAGTGTCTCAATGAGCTTTGTACAAGTTTGACGAACTTATGAAACATCTAACAACTCGTTTCTAGGACTCTAAACTAAGTTTGATGCAACATGAGTGCTTATAAGTGTCTCAATGAGCTTTGTACTAGTTCGACAAATTTATGAAACATCTTACAACGCGGTTTCTAGGACTCTAAACCAAGTTTCATGCAACATGAGTGCTTATAAGTGTCTCAATGAGCTTTGTACAAGTGTGACGAACTTATGAAACATCTATCAATGTCGTTTCTAGGAGTCTAAACTAAGTTTCATGCAACATGAGTGCTTACAAGTGTCTCAATGAGCTTTGTACTAGTTTGACGAACTTATGAAACATCTAACAACGCGGTTTCTAGGACTCTAAACCAAGTTTCTTTCAACATGTCTTCGTATAAGTGTCTCACTGAGCTTTGTACAAGTTTGACGAACTAATGAAACATCTAACAACGCGTTTCTAGGACTCTAAACCAACTTTCATGCAACATGAGTGCTTATAAGTTTCTCAATCAGCTTTGTACAAGTTTGACGAACTTATGAAACGTCTAACAATGTGGTTGCTAGGACTCTAAACCAAGTTTTATGCAACATGAGTGCTTATAAGTGTTTCAATGAGCTTTATACAAGTTTGACGAATTTATGAAACATCTAACAACGCGTTTTTAGGACTCTAAACCAAGTTTTATGCAACATGAGTGCTTATAAGTGTCTCAATGAGCTTTGTACAAGTTTGTCGAACTTATGAAACATCTAACAACGCGGTTTCTAAGACTCTAAAGAAACATCTTACAACGCGGTTTCTAGGACTCTAAACCAAGTTTCATGCAACATGAGTGCTTATAAGTGTTTCAATGAGCTTTGTACAAGTGTGACGAACTTATTAAACATCTAAAACGCGGTTTCTAGGACTCTAAACTTAGTTTCATGCAACATGAGTGCTTATAAGTGTCTCAATGAGCTTTGTACAAGTTTGACGAATTAATGATACATCTAACAAGGCGTTTCTAGGACACTAAACCAAGTTTTATGTAACATGAGTGCTTATAAGTGTCTCAATGAACTTTGTACAAGTTCGACGAACTTATGAAACTTTGTCTAACAATGCCGTTTCTGAAACGTCTCTAACAATGTGGTTGCTAGTTTCATGACATGAGTCTAAAGTGTCCAAGTTTTAGTTTGCAACATGAAACGTCTAACAATGTGGTTGTGCTTATAAGTGTTTTCTCAATGAGCTTTGTCTCAACAAGTTTGACGAACAAGTTTGACGAACTTATGAAACATCTAACAACGCGTTTCTAAGTCTCTAAACCAAGTTTTATGCAACATGAGTGCTTATAAATTTCTCAATGAGATTTGTACAAGTTTGACGAACTTATGAAACATCTAACAACGCTGTTTCTAAGACTCTAAACGAAGTGTCATGCAACATGAGTGCTTATAAGTGTCTCAATGAGCTTTGTACTAGTTTGATGAACTTGTAAAACATCTTACAATGCGGTTTCTAGGACTCTTTCAACATGAGTTCTTATAAGTGTCTCAATGAGCTTTGTCCAAGTTTGACGAACTAATGAAACATCTAACAACTCGTTTCTAGGACTCTAAACCAAGTTTCATGCAACATGAGTGCTTATAAGTATCTCTATCAGCTTTGTACAAGTTTGACGAACTTATGAAACGTCTAACAATGTGGTTTCTATGACTCTAAACCAATTTTTATGCAACATGAGTGCTTATAAGTGTCCCAATTATTAAGACTAATGATAACCTACAAAGGCATTAGATCAAGATACATCAAGAGAGGAAAAGTATAGGTGAGGCGTGTAGTCGACTACATCACAATGTAGTTGATACATATAGTTGAGTCATGTAGTCGACTACATCTGAAGACTAAAGAGCCGTTAGAGTTATGGACCGAAGGACAAAGGAGTGTTTGAAATAGAGCCGTTTGAAATAGAGCCGTTGGCGACACATAGTCGACTACATCACAATGTAGTTGATACATGTAGTCGACTATGTCTCATGACTACATTCTGGAGAAGTGCTCCATGAGTTTAAACATTCAAAATGGCTCCTTCCCTCTCTTGTCTCTATAACGGCTATATGCCTAATTTTAGCTATAAATACCTCTTGTATGTGCTTTGTAATAATTAAGGAGGTGGTTCCTCTCTTCTCAATACACAAGTTATTCTCTCTATTCTCTCTAATCTTAATCTCAAATCTAAACACAATACACTCTCTTTATACACTCAAGAACCAAGCAACCTTGCTTCTCTTCTATACGCTCAAGATCCGAGCCTAACCAACTCGGATCTATACACTAATCTATCCAAAATCCAACATGGTATCAGAGCATAAGCTCTTGATGACCTCGGTATGTTGCTTCCGCTAATCTTCAACCTCTTTCTTCTTTAATTTGCTTATAGACACAAAGATCTAGAGGAGAAAAAGAATGACCAAGATCCGAGTGGTTAAAACCCTTAAGATCTTGGTGAATCAATGCTCCTCTTAGGAAGAGAACCATGATCTATTTGTCTCTTAATGAGTGAAGAGACATGTTGAATCCAAGTTCCTTTCAAGAACAATCCAATCAAAACTGAATCATAGTGAGCATAGATTGAAAATCTAGCTACATGATGTTTTTGGTTGAGTTGTCCTTTAAGATCTTTGTTTAGGCCGAAAGTTGTGGATGAGAACCATTGTTTCCTCACTCTTATGAGTTTAAAAGGAACCTTGATGAATCCAAAATCCATCTAACTTAGGCATTAGGCAATGACCAAGTATTCAAAGCATAAAGCTTAAAACTTGTGAGCTAAAGAGTGAGAGAACCATGCTCATTGATTCTTTAAGAACAATGCCTTGTTGAATCCGAAACTCTATGCTTTTCTTAGGATACAAAGATAAAAGGATGAGATCCATGGTTCGCCATGAGCGATAACGTGTTGTATCCAAATCCGAAGGTAATTACTTCATCTTTGTAAGGCCGAATGCAAGAGGATGAGAACCATGGTCTCCCCACTCTTATGAGTCCAAGGGAACCTTGATGAATCCAAATCCGACTATGCTAAGGCATTAAGCAATGAACAAGAACCTCAAAGCTCAAAGCTTGAGACTTGTGAGCTAAAGGTATGTGAACCTTTCTTGTGTATCTTATGAGAATACAAGATAGTTGAATCCATAACCTCCTGTTTATTTTGAAAGTTCATGAGCATGTAATTTCAAATGTTTTAGTATGTGCTCATGTGTGTCCGAATTTCAATCTCCACGACTCAGATGTCATATAGTCATGTGACATAGTCGATTACATGTACCAACTACATTAGTCGACTATACATCTAAGTCTTGTTTCTTGTTTCTTGTTTCTTGTTTAAGTCTTAAATCACTAATCTTGTTTAGTAAAGTGGTTTAAGTCCTTGAAAGATCTAGGATACAAGGTCCACTTATGTCTTTTTCTAAGACCAAATCACTAGTCCTTGTTTGGTGAAGTGATTTGAATCTTGGTGAAAGACTAAGTGATTTTAAAACCTTGGTTAATCCCAAAAGATCTTCGGTTTAATCAAAAGAGTAGGAACCAAAGACCCACTTGTGACTAAGCAATTAAGGTCTTATGGAATCCAAAACTCTCTTAGAGGGAAGAGAACCAAGCCTCCATAAGTGTTGATAAAACACCGAGAGCTTGATGAATCCTTCATAACCTCGGCTAACATGAATCCAAAAGAGAATCCATGACCACTTAAAAGGTAATACTTTGAGAGGTCATGATGAATCCAATTTTGGACTTATGGAGAAATGATTCACTACATTAACATCTATATAAGGTGAAGATGGAATGATGATCTATGTTTGTTGTCATAAACCGCCTATGTGCATTTAAGTTTATGATACAAGATGAGTAACTAAGCTATGAAAGCTATCAAGTTACAATGAATCTTGTTTGTGTGTTTTAAGATCATGGTCCGCCATTGTGCACTAAAGACCATGGTCCCTTGTTGCTAAACTTGAATCTATGTGTAGGTAAAGAAGCAAACAAGAGAATTTCTCATAAAGAGAAGTCATGAATCCAATCTTAGACTAACCATTGAGGTGCTCTAAAAGGATAAATGACTTCTCCCAATGACCATCTTCCCAAAGGAAAACCATAAAAAGGCCATTTCTAAACTTTTTACTCTCTTTATTTGTATTGTTGAATATTATGCAAATGATCTTCATTCCTCATTATATATATATGCCTTAGGTCATTTGTCAAAATTATTTGTCAATTTCAAAACTATAAGACCGAAACTTGAACTTGTTAGGGTGCATACTATTCTCGGGTTTAATCAAAAGACATAGGGAACATCTTGAACTATTGTCTTAAACTCTCCCTTGCATTTTTGCTTGTACTTGTGAATGGTTAATCAATAGTTTGTAAATTGTTAAAGGTTATTATCTTGTGCCGGTTAGTCATGAAACTCAAATCAATTTTTGTCTTTGGTATGATGTAGGATCATCATGTCTAAGGATTGAAAGAGATCATCATGAAAACCCCTAAGCATAAAGAAGTAACAAAGAAGTGCTAAAGAGAAAAGAAGTAAAGAGAAAAATGAAAGAAGCCATGAATGGTGTCCAAAGGAAAAGATGAGAAACCTTTCTCATGAAGCTTGTGAAGAACAAAGCCGAGAAAGGGAAATAGTTCATGCCTTCCATCTTAATCATGAAGGGGGGAGAAGAAGTGTTAAATCACACAACTCTTCATGATCAAATGGAAGCCAATCACCGCTACCACCAAACTTAGGCAAAGCATCTCAACCAAGAATGCAAAAGCCTCCTCAATTCATCATCACTCGGCCAAACTCGTCAAAGGGAAAGGTCAAACCATCTACCACCAAATCATCTACCACCAAACTTAGGCAAAGCATCTCAACCATGAATGCAAAAGCCTCCTCATTCACTCTCGGCCAAATCTTCTACAAGAGCAAGCCGATCCATCTTATCATCAACATTTGGTCAAGATCTAGCAAGTCAAAGACCTCCACTCAACCACCAACTAACTCGGCCAAAGTATCAAGAAGGACTAAGCCGCCACTACCACCAATCCGGCTAAGTATTGACTAAAGTACCAAGAAGGAAGAAGTCAATACAAAGCTCTCACTCTCGGCTAAAGTACCAAGAAGGACGAAGCCTCCACAATCAACCAATCCATCTCGGCTTAAGTACCAACAAGATACAAGGCCAAAGTCTCATTGAAGCAACGAAGAACCGCAACTAGCTAAAGACACTTGAAGGAAGATCATAACTTGCTCAAGGAGTCTAAGAGCCTTCATCAATCACTCTGTCAAGCTTCTACAAAGAAGCAAGACAAACCCGTCCATACCATCAACACTAGGCTCGGTCAAGTTCCTAGCAACGACAAAACCGAGCCATCCATGTTCTAGAAAGAGACCGATAATCAACCATGATCAATCGGCGCTCACCATTCTCGGCCTAGCAACTATCAAGTGCAAAGCCAAATACTTGTTACTCGGCCTAAGCATCTACCAAGAGCTAAGCCAAAAGACTCCAAACCAACCTTGTTCCAATTGCACAAAGGATAAAGCCGCAAGACCTCATGAAGAAGTCAAAGGGCTCAAGCCAAATACAACTACAAGGGATCATCAATCTATCATACCCCTACAAACTAAAGGTTGTCCCTAAAACCTTCTCTTTAACATACTTAATAAGAATCATTAGACTAGAACTAAACCTCATTATCTTGTTTAAGTCTATGGTCAATCACTTGCTAAAAAGGAATTGCTTAAATCAATGTTCTAAATTGACTTTAGATTAAAGCTTATCCTTTATATATCCAATTGTCTTTACTAAGTCTAAATTTCCTTGGATCTTTGAAGGTTCAAAGGAGTGATAGACCAAAGGCAAGAAGGAAGTCTCAAAGAAGAAACAAAGAGAAGGAAAGGGAGTCATCATGTTCAGCTCAAGTCTCACATTGAAGCTTGTGAAGAACAAGCCGTGAAGACCAAGTCAAAGAGATTAAGACCAAGAAGGTCTCATATCAACAAGGAAGAAGCGTCACTTCCCAAATCAAAGAACGCATCCAAGATCCTAACAACAAGCCGAGGTGATCAAAGAAGCTTGTTGAAAGGAGTTCATTGAACCCTTATTGAAGAACACGGCAGAGTCAAGAAGATCAAACCGGTTCTATCTTAAGGGGGAGTTTCGGCCAAGTCAAGAAGTTCAAGGCCAAGATTAAGAAGACCCCTATTGCAAAGACTTACACTCTTTTTCCCTTAGTAATGCTTTTATCCCAAGTGGTTTTGCTTACTAAGGGTTTTAATGAGGTTTGTTTAGCAATGTCCAATCTTAGCCATTTCATTGGGCTAAGCTTGAGGGGGAGTATTAAGACTAATGATAACCTACAAAGGCATTAGATCAAGATACATCAAGAGAGGAAAAGTATAGGTGAGGCGTGTAGTCGACTACATCACAATGTAGTTGATACATATAGTTGAGTCATGTAGTCGACTACATCTGAAGACTAAAGAGCCGTTAGAGTTATGGACCGAAGGACAAAGGAGTGTTTGAAATAGAGCCGTTTGAAATAGAGTCGTTGGCGACACATAGTCGACTACATCACAATGTAGTTGATACATGTAGTCGACTATGTCTCATGACTACATTCTGGAGAAGTGCTCCATGAGTTTAAACATTCAAAATGGCTCCTTCCCTCTCTTGTCTCTATAACAGCTATATGCCTAATTTTAGCTATAAATACCTCTTGTATGTGCTTTGTAATAATTAAGGAGGTGGTTCCTCTCTTCTCAATACACAAGTTATTCTCTCTATTCTCTCTAATCTTAATCTCTAATCTAATGAAACATCTAACAACGCGTTTCTAGGACTCTAAACCATGTTTCATGCAACATGAGTGCTTATAAGTGTCTCAATGAGTTTTGTAAAAGTTTGACGAACTTATGAAACATCTAACAACGCGGTTTCTAAGACTCTAAACGAAGTGTCATGCAACATGAGTGCTTATAAGTGTCTCAATGAGCTTTGTACTAGTTTGACGAACTTATGAAACATCTTACAACGCGGTTTCTAGGACTCTAAACCAAGTTTCTTTCAACTTGAGTGCTTATAAGTGTCTCAATGAGCTTTGTACAATTTCGACAAACTTATGAAACATCTAACAACGCGATTTCTAGGACTCTAAACTAAGTTTCATGCAACATGAGTGCTTATAAGTGTCTCAATGAGCTTTGTACTAGTTTTACGAACTTATGAAACATCTAACAACGCGGTTTCTAAGATTCTAAACGAAGTGTCATGCAACATGAGTGCTTATAAGTGTCTCAATGAGCTTTGTACTAGATTGACGAACTTATGAAACATCTTACAACACGGTTTCTAGGACTCTAAACCAAGTTTCATGCAACATGAGTGCTTAAAAGTGTCTCAATGAGCTTTGTACAAATTTGACGAACTTATGAAACATCTAACAACTCGTTTCTAGGACTCTAAACCAAGTTTCATGCAACATGAGTTCTTATAAGTGTCTCAATGTGCTTTGTACTAGTTCGACGAACTTATGAAACATCTAACAACGCGGTTTCTAGGACTCTAAACCAAGTTTCATGAAACATGAGTGCTTAAAAGTGTCTCAATGAGCTTTGTACAAGTTTGACGAACTTATGAAACATCTAACAACTCGTTTCTAGGACTCTAAACCAAGTTTCATGCAACATGAGTGCTTATAAGTGTTTCAATGAGCTTTGTACTAGTTTGACGAACTTGTGAAACATCTAACAACGCGGTTTCTAGGACTCTAAACCAAGTTTCATGCAATATTAGTGCTTATAAGTGTCACAATGAGCTTTGTATAAGTTTGACAAACTAATGAAACATCTAACAACGCGTTTCTAGGACTCTAAACCAAGTTTCATGCAACATGAGTGCTTATAAGTGTCTCTATCAGCTTTGTACAAGTTTGACGAACTTATGAAACGTCTAACAATGTGGTTGCTAGGACTCTAATCCAAGTTTTATGCAACATGAGTGCTTATAAGTGTCTCAATGAGCTTTGTAGAAGTTTGACGAACTTATGAAACATCTAACTGTTAGAATAAGAGAGATTTAGCCGAATAGAAAGAGAGAATTTTGTAGATTTGTATTCGGTGTTCTTATGTGTTCTTGAGAATAGAAATAGAGAATAGAGAGAATAGAGGTTTTAATCGACTTTCATGGTAAAAGATTCATAAAACTTGTTTTTACAAAGTTACAAGACAAAGCTATATAAAGGCAACACAATATAGCCGTTTAAAGATAAGATAAGCGCAAAAGTAACTTTGACCGGAGAAAGCTGCGCCGTCCGCGGGGAAGCGCGTTTTTATGGAGCAATCTCCGTACTGCGGTAAGTAAAACATCGGGCTCCGGAAATACTTACCGAGCGCCCTATGTACCGCGGTACGGTCATTTTTGACACTTCGTGGAAATGCTTAGACGAGCCTCCATTTCCACTCGTCTACCTTTGCTTCTTCATGGTTACCTCTTAGAACATCATTATACGTCTTGTGTTTGCCTTTACGAGCTAACCGTGCAATCCAAGTCTTGTAACCTTTGAACCGGACTAAATACCTTGATGAATGGTATTAGTCTTAACACTCCCCCTCAAGCTTAGCCTAATGCAATGGCTAAGCTTGGAACCGCATACTTCACCTCGTTAAAACCTTCAAAGAGAAAACCACTTGGGATAAAACTCCTTGAAGGGAAAAGAGTATGAAGCATACAGTTAGGGTCTTCTAGATTTTGATCACGGTGGTGAGTCCTAGTTTGCGAAGCACGTACTCACACACTTTCAGGCTTGCCGACTTGGTGAACACATTGGGTAGTTGATCTTGACTTCTTGTGTAGCAGGGAAGGATGGTTCCCTTCACCATTTTCTCTCGGACCTTGTGGCAATCCATCTCTATATGCTTGGTCCTCTCATGAAACACAAAATTTGATGCAATGTGGATAGCAACCTTGTTGTCACAATGCATGGTGATTGGTTTCTTGATGTCTATCCCAAGATCTCTAAGCAGATTCTTCAGCCACATAAGCTCTTGTGTGAGCTTTCTCATGGCTCTGTATTCGGACTCAGCACTTGAGCAAGACACAATCTTCTGCTTCTTGGTCTTCCATGTAACCAAGTTCCCTCCAATGAATGTGCAATATCTTGTGGTGGATCTCCTATCCTCCACATCCCCTGCATAATCAGCATCACAATAGCCGAGCACCTCTGTGTTTTGATTCCTACCCATCCAAATGCCTTGACTTGATGTTCCTCTCAGATACTTGAGTATCCTCTCCGCCATATTCCAATGATGTATCTTGGGCTTTTGCATATGTTGACTCACCTGATTCACAACAAAACACAAGTCAGGTCTGGTTATAGTTAGATAAATGAGCTTACCAACCAGCCGTCTATAGAGTTTTTGGTCTTTGAAATGTTGGTCTTCAAGCTCCCCCTCTCTTATGACTTTGTAGCCATCCTCCAATGCTGTTCTTGCAGCCTTGCAATCCTTATGACCTGTTTCATTGAGAAGATCCATAATATACTTTCTTTAGGAGAGAAATAGTCCCTCTTTGGATCGACTAATGTCAATACCAAGAAAGTATCTCATTATCCCCAAGTCCTTAATGTCAAAAACAAATTTTAAGTATTCTTTGGTTTCAGAAATGCCTACCTTGTTATCCCCAGAGATGACTATGTCATCCACGTAGATGAGGTTAACTACTATACCTTCTTTGCTTTGTAATGTGAAGAGGGTATGTTCAACTTGGCTCATCTTGAAACCTCTTGATGTGAGGGTTGAACTTAGCTTGTGTGATACGCTCTCCCTCCTCAAGGATACTCTCTGGACGTGGGTGAGCAACAAGCGGAACGGTATGGTGTGATGAATCGGCGGAGTGGAGGTATTGCTCACGAAACAAGAGGAATAGCGGATGGTGGAAGCGTGTATGCGGATGGTGGTTACTTAGCAAGTGATGGGGAACGAGCTAAGTACGTGAAGATCTCCTAGGCAGCGAACAACTTGGAGGAGATCGGACCTAGAACAACACTAGACCAAGAGCGAAACCTTTGTAAAAGTTTTTTGTATAAAAATTTTGCTGCCTTCACAAAGTGTGCGGCGCTTCCTCTTTATAGAGGTGTTACAAAAACGCGTAGGGTTCCGCGTATAAGCAAAAAGGAAACCACTCGGCAAAAAGGAAATCACACGGCAAAAAGGAAACCGCGCAACTTCAACCAAAAAGGAAATCCGCCAAAACAACACGGCGTTTAAAAACAAACATGATAAAACAACGAGTAGTTTAAAGTGCCTCGTCTCTTACACTCTTCAAGCTATGATTGCTAAGTGGCCGACGTAGTGTTCTTCTTGGCCTCGTTAAAACCCAGTGGGAAAGAGTACCAAGCGAGACACTTAGCCGCTTAGCTCTCATAGCTTGGTCTTCGTACTTAGACGTGGTGATGGATGTTGTAGAAGCTCTCGGTTGCTTCTCTTCTTGGTTCCTCCTTTAGCATCATCGTATGCGCATCCTTAGCTAATTCCTTAGCTCGTGACCTTGTGATAATGGCGCCTTCAATTTTCCCGTTGCTCGGTGATCGGGCATCGGGCTCCGGTTTTGCTCGATGCTCGGGCTCCGGTTTTGCTCGATGCACGGGCTCCGGTTTTGCTCGATGCTCGGGCTCCGGTTTTGCTCGGGCATCCAGTTCCGGCTCCCTGCTCATATCATCCCCTCCCTCTTGAAAAGGATTTGTCCTCAAATCTGCATCATCAACATAAGGAGACAAGTCAGAAACGTTGAAGGAATCCGATATCATATACTTACCTTGGAGGTCTATCTTGTAGGCGTTGTCGTTGATCCGCCGGGTTACTATGAAGGGCCCGTCTACCCGAGGCATGAGCTTGGACTTCCTCTCTGCTGGAAACCGCTCCTTCCTCAAGTGGATCCACACCAAGTCGCCTTCTTTGAATACCGTTTCTTTGCGGCCCTTGTTGGCATGTTTGGCGTATTGCTCGGTTCTCTTCTCGATGTTTCTCTTGGCCTTCTCGTGCATTTTCCTAACCTGTTCAGCATTTTTCTCGCCATCAACACTAGACATTTCACTCAAAGGCAATGCGATTAGATCTAACGGGGACATGGGATTAAAACCGTATACTAGTTCAAAAGGAGAGTAGCGAGTAGAAGAATGCTTAGCGTGGTTATAAGCGAACTCAACATGGGGTAGACACTCTTCCCATGACTTGATGTTGCTCTTCACTAATGTCCTCGAAGTGTGGACAACGACCTGTTTACCACCTCGGTTTGACCGTCCGTTTGTGGGTGACAAGTAGTAGAGAAAGACAGCTTGGTTCCGAGCTTTGCCCACAGGGTGCGCCAAAAATGGCTCAGGAACTTGGTGTCACGGTCGACACAATGACTTGGGGCATCCCATGTAGCCTCGACCACCTCCCCGAAAAACAAGTTAGCTACACCTACGACATCATCCGTCTTGTGGCAAGCGATGAAATGGGCCATTTTGCTGAACCTGTCCACCACAACAAAAATAGAATCTCTACCATTTCTAGTTCGAGGTAAACCAACGACAAAATCCATTGAAATATGCGTCCAAGGATGAGACGGAATAGGCAAGGGGGTGTACAAGACGTGCGGTTGCACCTTACTCTTAGCCAACTTACATGTAATGCATCTAGCGCAAATCCTCTCCACGTCTCTTCGCATTTGGGCCCAATAGAAGTAGGCTTGGAGGCTGGCTAAGGTCTTGGCTACTCCAAAGTGCCCGACCAATCCTCCTCCATGGGCTTCTCTTACTAACAGTTCTCGGATTGATCCGCTAGGTATGCACAACTTGTTATGGCAAAATAGGTATCCATCCTGTCTAAAGAAGTTCTCATACGCAAACTTAGCACATTTTAAGTATTTCTCACCAAACTCTGAATCTGATTCATACAAGTCCTTTAGCGTTTCAAAACCAATAAGTCTAGAATGTAACTCAGAGATTAGGGTGTACCTCTTGGACAATGCGTCGGCTACGACATTGTACTTACCTTTCTTATATTTGATTACGTAGGGGAACGTCTCAATGAACTCAATCCAGCGGCCGTGCCTCTTATTGAGTTTCTGTTGGCCTTTGACGTGTTTGAGGGACTCGTGGTCGGTGTGGATTACAAACTCCTTGGGCCAGAGGTAGTGTTGCCAGGTCTGTAGTGCCCTCACCAGTGCGTACAACTCCTTGTCATAGGTAGGGTAATTCAGCGTGGCTCCTCCCAGCTTCTCACTGAAATAGGCTATCGGTTTCCTGTCCTGCATGAGAACCGCTCCAATACCTACACCATAAGCATCACATTCAATTTCAAACGTCTTGAGAAAATCAGGAAGCATGAGTAAAGGGGCATTGATAAGCTTCTCTTATAAGGCTTTGGAAAGCCTGATCTTGGGCGTCTCCCCACTTGAAGCCTACATCCTTCTTGATGATCTCGGTTAGTGGTGCTGCAAGTGTGCTGAAGTCTTTAACAAACCGCCGATAGAAGCCGGCTAGTCCATGGAAGCTCCTGACTTCTCCTACGGTGGTTGGTCTTGGCCACTCTTTGACCGCCTTGATCTTCTCCTCATCTACCTTAACTCCTTCTGTACTCACAACAAAACCTAAGAACACAATCTGGTTAGTGCAAAAAGTACACTTGTCTAAGTTTGCAAAAAGATTCTCCCTTCTTAGCACGTCAAGGACAGCTTGTATATGATCAAGATGCTCGGCTAGGCTCTTGCTAAAGATCAGGATGTCATCAAAGTATACCACCACAAAGACACCTATAAAAGATTTCAAGACATGATTCATTAGTCGCATAAAAGTACTAGGCGCATTGGTAAGGACAAACGGCATCACAAGCCACTCATACAACCCTTGTTTGGTCTTGAAGGCTGTTTTCCACTCGTCACCCTCTTTCATCCTAATCTGATGGTAACCACTCTTAAGATCAATCTTAGAGAACACGTTAGAACCACACAATTCATCTAACATATCATCTAATCTAGGAATAGGGTGGCGATACTTCACCGTGATGTTGTTGATGGCTCGGCAATCAACACACATGCGCCAAGATCCATCCTTCTTTGGCACTAGCAGCACCGGTACAGCACAGGGACTCATGCTCTCTCGGATGTGCCCTTTGCTTATCAGCTCCTCAACTTGTCTCTGAAGTTCTTTGGTCTCCACCGGGTTGGTTCTGTAGGCGGGCCGGTTGGGAAGGGCTGAGCCAGGGACTAGGTCAATATGGTGCTCTATGCCGCGAATGAGAGGTAGACTTGGCGGAATCTCCTTGGGGAAGACGTCACCGTAATCCTGCAAAAGCTTAGACATTCCACTAGGCAAATCCTGTGTAGGGTTAGTGCTAACAAGAGTCTCTTTATAAACAAGCATTAGCATAGGATAATCAGAATTTAGGAGTCTAGACACTTCACTATGGTTGATGTGGAGGTTGCTGCTTATAACCGGTTCTTTCTCCGTGTCCTCCTTGAGCTTGAGGTAGAGCTGATCTTGGTATACTTCGCTTGGTGTGAGAGGCGCTAATGTGATCTTCCGGCCTTTGAATTCAAACGAATGCTTGTTGGTGTAACCATCATGTAGCACACGGCGGTCGGATTGCCAAGGCCTTCCAAGTAACACGTGGTTTGATCCCATGGGTATGACATCACATAGCACTTCATCATCATACTTCCCTATGGAGAAAGAAATCTTGACCTGATGTGTCACGGTTAACGCGCCACTCTCATTCAGCCATTGGAGTTTATACGGCCTGGGGTGGGGAAGGGTCTCTAGGCTAAGCTTCTTAACCATGAGTTCACTGGCGGCATTGGTACAACTACCACCGTCGATGATCAAGCTACATACCTTTCCTTTGATGAGGCATCGGGTGTGAAAGATGTGATCCCTTTGCACCAATTCAGCCGGCTGGTTCTGAACACTCAAGGTCCTCCTAGCAACTAGCATCTCGCCAATAGCGGTTGTCTCTTCTTCCTCCCCTTCTTCCTCTAGCTCAGAATCAGCTTCCTGGGGTACTATCTCTCCGTTGTCAAGCGTAAGGAACACCTTCTTGTTGGGGCGCCTCGGAGTAGTGACCCATCCCTTGGCATCTAAAGCACCTAACGTTGTTGGAGGAGGCGTTGCTTCTGCCCTTAGGATCATGCTTGACCTCTTCCTTAACCGTGGAGGTAGGCTTGATGTCCTTGGAGAAAGATGGTCGAGAAGGTGTAAAATCCTTGGATTTTCTTGGCGTGGAGGAGAAGCTAGGTTTAGCGTATCTTCTCTTGTTCTGGGTCTCCACTAGTTCGGCCTTGTGCACAAGTTCCTCAAGGTCAACATAGGTCTGGAGCTCCACTTTGTCCTGAATGTCTCGGCTGAGTCCACCAATGAACCGTGCCATGGTCACTTCCTCATCTTCCTCTAGACCGGCTCGGATAAGGAGAGTTTCCATCTCTTGAAAGTAGTCTCGGACTGTGGTGGACCCTTGGGTGAGTTTTCTCAGCTTGTTGAGCACTTCCCTGTGGTAATGACTCGGCACAAACCTTTTTCTCAAGTGGGTAGTAAGTTGGTGCCATGTAGTGATGGGTAGCTCATTATGGCGGTTCCGGGTAGTGCAAAGCTGATCCCACCACAGGAGTGCATACTCACTGAATTCGGAGACCGCTATCTTTACCTTGTTGGAGGCGTAGGTATCGTGGCACAAGAAGCTGGACTCCATCTTCCGTTCCCACTCAAGGTAGGCCTCCGGGTCATTCTTATCGAGGAAGGCTGGGAACTTGGCCTTGATATGCTTCAGTTGTTGGCTCTCCGAGTCTCTTGGGTCGTCCCTGTCTCGCCTCTCACGTCTCTGGCTACGTCGGCTACGGTCCGAGACGTTGACGCCATAGTACTCGTCGCTAGAGCCGATGTATACGCGTTGTCCGGCTATGGTTTGTGTGGGCCGTCGTGGAGCAGCGTGTGGCCTACGCCTGGGAGCTCTTTCCTCTGGATCACTCAGCTCGGTGTGTGCCCGTTGGCGTGGTACCCTCTGCTCATTCTCTGCGTTGGTTGGACGGAGATTGCGGATGGCCTGGAATCTAGACGTCCCGGCAACGCCTTTGCCTTTGCAAATCCGCAGGGCGTAGGACGGGGTTGGCGTGGAACCACCTTCAAAATCCGAGGTTCCCTTTGTGGCTTCCCTGGCTTGCTTCTCTCGTTCCAAGGCGAGTTGTTGAGAGATTTGCTGAGGCAGGATTGAAGACATTGCTTCGGCTACTTGCGTGGCGATGAGCTTCTTCAACTCGTCTAGCGCCTCCGGGGATAGAGCCATGGTACCTGTTGCACGGAAACGCAACTCGCAGTAAGTAGTTCACAGATAACGTAAGCAAACAACTTCACAACACAAGAAGACAACGCGTGATAGGCAAGCAAGGAAAAAAAGGAAATCCGGTTGGATGTTTTAACAAAAAGGAAATCGGTGGTTTTAATGAAACGCGCGTTTTTGGAAAAGGAAATCGGCAATTCAAAACAAAAAGGAAATTTGAAAAGGGTTTTCGCCTTGTCTAGCTTGTCGCCGCTTAGACAAAGCTTGTTCAAGCAAAACAGCGACGAACTTTCAAGACTACACATGAGATTTTAAGCAAGCGGAAGTAAAGGTGAGGCTCTAGATGCGATCTTATCAAGTTTCAACTAATCAAATAAGTTTTCAAACGACATTCAAGCCGATTTAACTCAGACAAATTCACACCGCAAATAACAACACAAATATCCGATGAATCTATCAATCCTAACAAGCGCTACTAGATCTAATCAAAACGAGAATAAAGCGATGATAGTTTTAGAGATAACTCAGCCTTTTAGTACAGAGGATGGCTCTGATACCAGATGATACGCTCTCCCTCCTCAAGGATACTCTCTGGACGTGGCTGAGCAACAAGCGGAACGGTATGGTGTGATGAATCGGCGGAGTGGAGGTATTGCTCACGGAACAAGAGGAATAGCGGATGGTGGAAGCGTGTATGCGGATGGTGGTTACTTAGCAAGTGATGGGGAACGAGCTAAGTACGTGAAGATCTCCTAGGCAGCGAACAACTTGGAGGAGATCGGACCTAGAACAACACTAGACCAAGAGTGAAACCTTTGTAAAAGTTTTGTGTATAAAAATTTTGCTGCCTTCACAAAGTGTGCGGCGCTTCCTCTTTATAGAGGTGTTACAAAAACACGTAGGGTTCCGCGTATAAGCAAAAAGGAAACCACTCGGCAAAAAGGAAATCACACGGCAAAAAGGAAACCGCGCAACTTCAACCAAAAAGGAAATCCGCCAAAACAACACGACGTTTAAAAACAAACATGATAAAACAACGAGTAGTTTAAAGTGCCTCGTCTCTTACACTCTTCAAGCTATGATTGCTAAGTGGCCGACGTAGTGTTCTTCTTGGCCTCGTTAAAACCCAGTGGGAAAGAGTACCAAGGGAGACACTTAGCCGCTTAGCTCTCATAGCTTGGTCTTCGTACTTAGACGTGGTGATGGATGTTGTAGAAGCTCTCGGTTGCTTCTCTTCTTGGTTCCTCCTTTAGCATCATCGTATGCGCATCCTTAGCTAATTCCTTAGCTCGTGACCTTGTGATAATGTCGCCTTCAATTTTCCCGTTGCTCGGTGATCGGGCATCGGGCTCCGGTTTTGCTCGATGCTCGGGCTCCGGTTTTGCTCGATGCTCGGGCTCCGGTTTTGCTCGATGCTCGGGCTCCGGTTTTGCTCGGGCATCCGGTTCCGGCTCCCTGCTCATATCATTGTGATACCAAGCCCTTGGAGATTGTTTCAGCCCATAGATTGCCTTTCTTAGTCTTAATACCTTTCCTGGTGTTACAGAGTCTTCTAGGCCTGGTGGTGGAGTCATGTAGACTTCTTCTTCTAGTTCCCCTTGAAGGAAGACATTCTTCACATCCATTTGCCAAAGATCCCAATCAAGGTTCACGGCTAGAGAGAGTATTACTCTCACCGTATGTAACTTAGCAACATGAGCAAATGTATCCAGGTAGTCTTCACCATAAGTCTGTGTAAAGCCCCTTGCCACAAGTCTTGCCTTGTGCCTCTCAATGTTACCATTGCTCAGGTATTTGATGGTGAACACATATCTTGAGCTTACTGCCTTCTTTCCTTTAGGAAGATCAGCTTCATCCCATGTGTGGTTACGCTCCATTGCTTGGTTCTCAGCTTTTACCGCATTGATCCATACTTCATGCTCAATAGCTTCTTCATAGGTTATTGGAATCCAATGTTGGTCTATTTTGGCAATGAAAACTTGATGGTCTTTGGGAAAACTGGCCATGGAACATACAGCTTGAATAGGATGAGCTATAGCATTGTTGTTGAAGTACACTCTAGTATTCTTCCAATTTGAACTTGGCTGCTTAATCCTGGTACTTCTTCTTAGCACAATAGGAGCAGCTTGATCATGAACCTCTTGATGAACTGTCTCTTGAGTATCTTCTGGTTCTCCTGGATGCTCTTCATGAGTTTCAGGTTCTTCCCTTTGATCCTCATTACCCCTTTGATCTTCATGAGGTTCTGGTGCATCATCATTGTTCCCCCCTTCATGATCAAGGTGGGAGTCTTGATGAGGAGGCATTTTTGTCCTGGTTTCTTCATTGACATTCATTCCCAAGTTCTTCATCAAGTTTTTGACGCTAGTAGCTCTATCTGTGGCAGCTTCAGGTAGGTCTTTGACACTTTCCCATGTACTGTCTTCATAGTAGCTTTTTCCTTCCATAAACTTAACATCCCTTGAGACAAGGACACGTCTAGCTTCAGGGACATAACACTTCTACCCTTTCTGTGTGCTTGAGTAGCCAATGAACATAGCTTTTGTGCTCTTTGCATCTAGCTTGTTCCTTTGCTCTCCTGGCACAAATACAAAGCACACACAACCAAACACTCTTAGATGATTGATAAATGGTTTAGACTTATTCAATACCTGATAAGGATATTGGTTTTCAAGAATCTGTGTTGGTGTTCTGTTTATGAGATAGCATATTGTTGAGACAGCATCAGCCCAAAATCTCTTAGGCACATTCATGTGGAACATCATGGATCTTGTTACTTCCATCAAGTGCTTATTCTTCCTCTCGACTACACCATTTTGTTGAGGAGTATATGGGTAGCTTGTTTGGTGAAGTATACCCTTGTTGGTCATGTGTTCTTTGAATGCATTGCTTGTGTATTCCCCACCATTGTCTGATCTGAAACATTTTATCTTGGCATTTTATTGGTTATTAATGTATGTTTCAAAATTTTTAAAAGCATCTAGCACCCTATCCTTAGATGGTAACCATGTAAGCCAAGTATATTTGGATTTTTCATCAATGAAAGTCACAAAATATGCTTGGTTTTCTCTAGATTTGCAAGGTGAGGACCAAACGTCTGAATGCACAAGATCAAAACAGTTTTCATAAAGAGTTTTAGAGTTTGAAAACACAGATTTGTGGTGCTTGCCCAAAATGCAAGACTCACACTTATTATGATCAAAAGAAACGTTTGGCAAAAGTGTTTTTATAGCCTTAACATGAGGATGGCCTAATCTATAATGCCACAAAACATTATTAGCTTCTAACAAGACAGAATTGAAAGCAGAGTGATGATTAGAGCTTGACACTTCTTTGTCAAGTATCTAGAGGTCTCCCCTGGTAGTTCCCTTTCCAATTACTTCCTTACTTTCAATATCCTGAAAGATAACTTCATTAGGACTGAAAATCACATTGCAATTTAAATCACAAGCAATCCGTTTAACATAAATCAAATTGGAGGTAAAGCTAGGCATATATAAAGCTTGGAATTCTCTATTAAACACTTTAAGACTACCTAGACCTTTTACAGGAATCCTACTACCATTAGCAATGATAACATTTCCTAGAGCAGGCTTAACATTACTCAATCGGTTCTTGTTGCTAATATGTGATGAGAGCTCCTGAATCAATAATAATAGGCTTAATAGGTTTTTCAATGTTATGAGCACTAAGGGAGTAAAAGGAGTCAATACCGAGCCCTTAAGGGCTTTAATGAGTGCATCTAGATCAGACTTCCTCACATACTCATCCGTGTAAGGCACCATAGCTGTGGATTCATCCTCCTTATCCTTGAGACTCATTGTGCTGGAGCTGCTTGGACCGGTTGCATCATCGTTGGAGAAGTTGGCCTTTGCATCTTTGAACTTGGCCGGCTTGAGGTTTGGATTCAGGATCCAGCATTTCTCCTTGGAATGCCCCTTCTTCTTGCAGTGATCACACAACAGACTCCTCCTGTCTTCATATGACTTGGTGGTTGGCTTGTAGGCAACCTTATTGGCGGTGACCAGCTCCTTCTTGTTGCCAAAGAGTTCTATGGATCCTTGCTCTCTTTGCAGCTGAGCACACACTTCTTCAAGATTGGGAAGCTTGTCAGATCTCAAAAGATGCTTGATCACATCCTTGTAGCTACCATTCAGCGTGAGCAACAAGCCAAAGACCTTGTCTTGCTCTCTCCTTTCATTGAGAACTTTTGGATCAATGGTACAATTGGCCGCAACATTTCCAGCTCTGCCCACAAGCTCCTAAACCTTCCAAAATGCTTGGTGAATTACATGTCTTCTTGATTAAGATCATTTATCGCCTTCTTCACCTCATAGACCCGGCTAAGATTGGATATGTTGCCATATACCGTTTGAAGCGTGTCCCATAAGTCTTTGGCGCTTTTCACAGTAGGAGTAAGCCTCAAGGATAGCCGGATCAAGAGATCCTTGAATGATCCCTAAGATCTTCTGATCTTCTTGAAACCACTTACCCTCGGTAGTAAGGGAATCGCCTTCCGTGAGAGTAGAGTCCGAGATCGCCTATTGAGATTTGAGAATATGGTTCCAAAGACCACAACCACATAAGGCGATCTTCACGGTCCTTGCCCATAGAAGGTAATTAATACCTTTCAACGTTACCGGACAAAGAATCTTCTTAGAGTGTTCCTTATCTTCCATGGTAAAGATGGTGTTTTTCTGCTTGAAACAAGAGAAAACAGAGAGTATTAGTGTAGAAAAGCTCGGATCTTTGATAGATCTAAGACCATCTCCAACAGAGAAACCCACAAAATTTCTTAACTATTCAGTGGGGTCCATAAACAGTTGGTTTAAAACAAAATAAAAAAATAAAAAATAAAAACGGATCAATCATGGGTCGCCACGTATGCATGAATAGTTAAGATCCAGATCTTAAATACGAAATATAAGATTCAGATCTTAACTATTTAGGTGGGCTCCACATGCTAAGATCTCGTTAAGAAACACCATTGAAATTGCTCTAACCTCCAACACAAGAAAGCTTGAAGCTTTAAGGAAAATCCGAGATAAAGATAGCAACTTTATGGGATTTAGACTTAACAGAGAGAGAAAAGCTTGAATCTTTGGGTTTGGATTCAAGTTTAAGATGGGGAAACTTCATATCTATAAGATCCAAACCTAAGAAACGAGAAAGTTTTGGACTTTTTGAGAAATCTCCACGGAAAAGAAGAAAAGTCGAAACTTTTTTTGATGAAAACCGCGAAGAACAAGACCAAAAGAGAAGATTTTAGGATGAAAGATTAAGAAGTGGAGATTTGTGGAAGCTAAGAGTAGGTTCAAGAGCAATATTGCTCTGATACCATGTTAGAATAAGAGAGATTTAGCCGAATAGAAAGAGAGAATTTTGTAGATTTGTATTCGGTGTTCTTATGTGTTCTTGAGAATAGAAATAGAGAATAGAGAGAATAGAGGTTTTAATCGACTTTCATGGTAAAAGATTCATAAAACTTGTTTTTACAAAGTTACAAGACAAAGCTATATAAAGGCAACACAATATAGCCGTTTAAAGATAAGATAAGCGCAAAAGTAACTTTGACCGGAGAAAGTCGCGCCGACCGCGGGGAAGCGCGTTTTTACCGAGCAATCTCCGTATTGCGGTAAGTAAAACATCGGGCTCCGGAAATACTTACCGAGCGCCCTATGTATCGCGGTACGGTCATTTTTGACACTTCGTGGAAATGCTTAGACGAGCCTACATTTCCACTCGTCTACCATTGCTTCTTCATGGTTACCTCTTGTAACATCCTTATACGTCTTGTGTTTGCCTTTACGAGCTAACCGTGCACTCCAAGTCTTGTAACCTTTGAACCGGACTAAATACCTTGATGAATGGTATTAGTCTTAACACTAACAACGCGTTTCTAGGACTCTAAACCAAGTTTTATGATACATTAGTGCTTATAAGTGAATCAATGAGGTTTGTACAAGTATGACGAACTTATGAAACATCTAACAAAGCAGTTTCTTAGACTCTAAACGAAGTGGCATGCAACATGAGGGCTTATAAGTGTCTCAATGAGCTTTGTACTAGTTTGACGGACTTATGAAACATCTAACAACTCGTTTCTAGGACTCTAAACCAAGTTTCATGTAACATGAGTGCTTATAAGTGTCTCAATGAGCTTTGTACAAGTTTGACGAACTTAAGAAACATCTAACAACTC
Source organism: Cochlearia excelsa (assembly GCA_963556525.1). Classification (NCBI taxonomy): domain Eukaryota; kingdom Viridiplantae; phylum Streptophyta; class Magnoliopsida; order Brassicales; family Brassicaceae; genus Cochlearia; species Cochlearia excelsa. The sequence goes on along the minus strand of OY748327.1, from coordinate 25,434,430 downwards.
GTTTCTAGTGCTCTAAACCAAGTTTCATGCAACATGAGTGCTTATAAGTGTCTCAATGAGCTTTGTACTAGTTCGACGAACTTATGAAACATCTAACAACGCGGTTTCTAGGACTCTAAACCAAGTTTCATGCAACTTGGGTGCTTATAAGTGTCTCAATGAGCTTTGTACAAGTTCAACGAACTTATGAAACATCTAACAAAGCGGTTTCTAGGACTCTAAACTAAGTTTCATGGAACATGAGTGCTTATAAGTGTCTCAATGAGTTTTGTACAAGTTTGACGAACTTATGAAACATCTAACAACGCGGTTTCTAGGACTCTAAACCAAGTTTCATGCAACATGAGTGCTTATAAGTGTCTCAATGAGCTTTGTACTAGTTTGACGAACTTATTAAACATCTTACAATGCGGTTTCTAGTATTTTAAACCAAGTTTCATGCAACATGAGTGCTTATAAGTGTCTCAATGAGCTTTGTACAAATTTGACGAACTTATGAAACGTCTAACAATGTGGTTGCTAGGACTCTAAACCAAGTTTTATGCAACATGAGTGCTTATAAGTGTTTCAATGAGCTTTGTACAAGTTTGATGAACTTATGAAACATCTAACAACGCGTTTCTAGGACTCTAAACCAAGTTTTATGCAACATGAGTGCTTATAAGTGTCTCAATGAGCTTTGTACAAGTTTGACGAACTTATGAAACATCTAACAACGCGGTTTCTAAGACTCTAAACGAAGTGTCATGCAACATGAGTGCTTATAAGTGTCTCAATGAGCTTTGTACTAGTTTGACGAACTTATGAAACATCTTACAACGTGGTTTCTAGAACTCTAAACCAAGTTTCAGGCAACATGAGTTCTTATAAATGTTTCAATGAGCTTTGTACAAGTTTTTCGAACTTATGAAACATCTAACAACGCGGTTTCTAGGAATCTAAACCAAGTTTCATGCAACATGAGTGCTTATAAGTGTCTCAATGAGCTTTGTACTAGTTTGACGAACTTATGAAACATCTAACAACACGGTTTCTAGGACTCTAAACCAAGTTTCTTTCAACATGAGTTCTTATAAGTGTCTCAATGAGCTTTGTACAAGTTTGACGAACTAATGAAACATCTAACAACGCGTTTCTAGGACTCTAAACCAAGTTTAATGCAACATGAGTGCTTATAAGTTTCTCAATCAGCTTTGTACAAGTTTGACGAACTTATGAAACGTCTAACAATGTGGTTGCTAGGACTCTAAACCAAGTTTTATTTAACATGAGTGCTTATAAGTGTTTCAATGAGCTTTATACAAGTTTGACGAACTTATGAAACATCTAACAACGCGTTTTTAGGACTCTAAACCAATTTTTATGCAACATGAGTGCTTATAAGTGTCTCAATGAGCTTTGTACAAGTTTGACGAACTTATGAAACATCTAACAACGCGGTTTCTAAGAATCTAAACGAAGTGTCATGCAACATGAGTACTTATAAGTGTCTCAATGAGCTTTGTACTAGTTCGACAAATTTATGAAACATCTTACAACGCGGTTTCTAGGACTCTAAACCAAGTTTCATGCAACATGAGTGCTTATAAGTGTCTCAATGAGCTTTGTACAAGTGTGACGAACTTATGAAACATCTAACAACGCAGGTTTCTATGACTCTAAACTTAGTTTCATGCAACATGAGTGCTTATAAGTGTCTCAATGAGCTTTGTACTAGTTTGACGAACTTATGAAACATCTAACAACGCGGTTTCTAGGACTCTAAACCAAGTTTCTTTCAACATGAGTTCTTATAAGTGTCTCAATGAGCTTTGTACAAGTTTGACGAATTAATGATACATCTAACAAGGCGTTTCTAGGACACTAAACCAAGTTTCATGTAACATGAGTGCTTATAAGTGTCTCAATGAACTTTGTACAAGATCGACGAACTTATGAAACATCTAACAATGCCGTTTCTAGGACTCTAAACTAAGTTTCATGCAACATGAGTGCTTATAAGTGTCTCAATGAGCTTTGTACTAGTTTGACGAACTTATGAAACATCTAACAATGTGGTTGCTAGGACTCTAAACCAAGTTTTATGCAACATGAGTGCTTATAAGTGTCCCAATGAGCTTTGTACAAGTTTGACGAACATATGAAACAACTAACAACATGTTTCTAAGACTCTAAACCAAGTTTTATGCAACATGAGTGCTTATAAATGTCTCAATGAGCTTTGTACAAGTTTGACGAACTTATGAAACATCTAACAACGCGGTTTCTAAAACTCTAAACGAAGTGTCATGCAACATGAGTGCTTATAAGTGTCTCAATGAGCTTTGTACTAGTCTGATGAACTTGTGAAACATCTTACAATGCGGTTTTTAGGACTCTTTCAACATGAGTTCTTATAAGTGTCTCAATGAGCTTTGTACAAGTTTGACGAACTAATGAAACATCTAACAACTCGTTTCTAGGACTCTAAACCAAGTTTCATGCAACATGAGTGCTTATAACTGTCTCTATCAGCTTTGTACAAGTTTGACGAACTTATGAAACGTCTAACAATGTGGTTTCTAGGACTCTAAACCAATTTTTATGCAACATGAGTGCTTATAAGTGTCTCAATGACATTTGTACAAGTTTGACGAACTTGTGAAACATCTAACAACGCGTTTCTAGGACTCTAAACCAAGTTTCATGCAACATGAGTGCTTATAAGTGTCTCAATGAGTTTTGTACAAGTTTGACGAACTTATGAAACATCTAACAACGCGGTTTCTAAGACTCTAAACGAAGTGTCATGCAACATGAGTGCTTATAAGTGTCTCAATGAGCTTTGTACTAGTTTGACGAACTTATGAAACATCTTACAACGCGGTTTCTAGGACTCTAAACCAAGTGTCTTTCAACATGAGTGCTTATAAGTGTCTCACTGAGCTTTGTACAAGTTCGACAAACTTATGAAACATCTAAAAACGTGATTTCTAGGACTCTAAACTAAGTTTCATGAAACATGAGTGCTTATAAGTGTCTCAATGAGCTTTGTACTAGTTTTATGAACTTATGAAACATCTAACAACGCGGTTTCTAAGACTCTAAACGAATTTTCATTCAACATGAGTGATTATAAGTGTCTCAATGAGCTTTGTACTAGTTTGACGAACTTATGAAACATCTTACAACGCGGTTTCTAGGACTCTAAACCAAGTTTCATGCAACATGAGTGCTTATAAGTGTCTCAATGAGCTTTGTACAGGTTCAACGAACTTATGAAACATCTAACAACGCGGTTTCTAGGACTCTAAACTAAGTTTCATGGAACATGAGTGCTTATAAGTGTTTCAATGAGCTTTGTACTAGTTTGACGAACTTGTTAAACATCTAACAACGCGGTTTCTAGGACTCTAAACCAAGTTTCATGCAACATGAGTGCTTATAAGTGTCTCAATGAGCTTTGTACTAGTTTGACGAACTTATGAAACATCTTACAACGCGGTTTCTAGGACTCTAAACCAAGTTTCATGCAACATGAGTGCTTATAAGTGTCTCTATCAGCTTTTTACAAGTTTGACGAACTTATGAAACATCTAACAATGTGGTTGCTAGGACTCTAATCCAAGTTTTATGCAACAAGAGTGCTTATAAGTGTCTCAATGAGCTTTGTAGAAGTTTGACAAACTTATGAAACATCTAACAACGCGTTTCTAGGACTCTAAACCAAGTTTTATGCAACATTAGTGCTTATAAGTGTCTCAATGAGCTTTGTACAAGTTTGACGAACTTATGAAACATCTAACAAAGCGGTTTCTAAGACACTATACGAAGTGGCATGCAACATGAGTGCTTATAAGTGTCTCAATGAGCTTTGTACTAGTTTGACGAACTTATGAAACAACTAACAACTCGTTTCTAGGACTCTAAACCAAGTTTCATGCAACATGAGTGCTTATAAGTGTCTCAATGAGCTTTGATTAAGTTTGACGAACTTAAGAAACATCTAACAACTCGTTTCTAGGGCTCTAAACCAAGTTTCATGCAACATGAGTGCTTATAAGTGTCTCAATGAGCTTTGTACTAGTTCGACGAACTTATGAAACACTAACAACGCGGTTTCTAGGACTCTAAACCAAGTTTCATGCAACATGAGTGCTTATAAGTGTCTCAATGAGCTTTGTACAAGTTCAACGAACTTATGAAACATCTAACAACGCGGTTTCTAGGACTCTAAACTAAGTTTCATGGAACATGAGTGCTTATAAGTGTCTCACTGAGCTTTGTACAAGTTTGACGAACTTATGAAACATCTAACAACACGGTTTCTAGGACTCTAAACGAAGTTTCATGCAACACGAGTGCTTATAAGTTTCTCAATGAGCTTTGTACTAGTTTAACGAACTTATGAAACATCTTACAACGCGGTTTCTAGTACTCTAAACCAAGTTTCATGCAATATGAGTGCTTATAAGTGTCTCAATGAGCTTTGTACAAATTTGACGAACTTATGAAACGTCTAACAATGTGGTTGCTAGGACTCTAAACCAAGTTTTATGCAACATGAGTGCTTATAAGTGTTTCAATGAGCTTTGTACAAGTTTGACGAACTTATGAAACATCTAACAACGCGTTTCTAGGACTCTAAACCAAGTTTTATGCAACATGAGTGCTTATAAGTGTCTCAATGAGCTTTGTACAAGTTTGACGAACTTATGAAACATTTAACAACCCGGTTTCTAAGACTCTAAACGAAGTGTCATGCAACATGAGTACTTATAAGTGTCTCAATGAGCTTTGTACTTGTTCGACAAATTTATGAAACATCTTACAACGCGGTTTCTAGGACTCTAAACCAAGTTTCATGCAACATGAGTGCTTATAAGTGTCTCAATGAACTTTGTACAAGTGTGACGAACTTATGAAACATCTAACAATACCGTTTCTAGGAGTCTAAACTAAGTTTCATGCAACATGAGTGCTTACAAGTGTCTCAATGAGCTTTGTACTAGTTTGATGAACTTATGAAACATCTAACAACGCGGTTTCTAGGACTCTAAACCAAGTTTCTTTCAACATGAGTTCTTATAAGTGTCTCAAGGAGCTTTGTACAAGTTTGACGAACTAATGAAACATCTAACAACGCGTTTCTGGGACTCTAAACCAAGTTTCATGCAACATGAGTGCTTATAAGTTTCTCAATCAGCTTTGTACAAGTTTGACGAACTTATGAAACGTCTAACAATGTGGTTGCTAGGACTCTAAACCAAGTTTTATGCAACATGAGTGCTTATAAGTGTTTCAATGAGCTTTATACAAGTTTGACGAACTTATAAAACATCTAACAACGCGTTTTTAGGACTCTAAACCAAGTTTTATGCAACATGAGTGCTTATAAGTGTCTCAATGAGCTTTGTACAAGTTTGACGAACTTATGAAACATCTAACAACGCGGTTTCTAAGACTCTAAACGAAGTGTCATGCAACAAGAGTACTTATAAGTGTCTCAATGAGCTTTGTGCTAGTTTGACGAACTTATGAAACATCTTACAACGCGGTTTCTAGGACTCTAAACCAAGTTTCATGCAACATGAGGGCTTATAAGTGTTTCAATGAGCTTTGTACAAGTGTGACGAACTTATGAAACATCTAACAACGCGGTTTCTAGGACTCTAAACTTAGTTTCATGCAACATGAGTGCTTATAAGTGTCTCAATGAGCTTTGTACTAGTTTGACGAACTTATGAAACATCTAACAACGCGGTTTCTAGGACTCTAAACCAAGTTTCTTTCAACATGAGTTCTTATAAGTGTCTCAATGAGCTTTGTACAAGTTTGACGAATTAATGATACATCTAACAATGCCGTTTCTAGGAAACTAAACTAAGTTTCATGCAACATGAGTGCTTATAAGTGTCTCAATGAGCTTTGTACTAGTTTGACGAACTTATGAAACGTCTAATAATGTGGTTGCTAGGACTCTAAACCAAGTTTTATGCAACATGAGTGCTTATAAGTGTCTCAATGAGCTTTGTACAAGTTTGACGAACTTATGAAACATCTAACAACGCGTTTCTAAGACTCTAAACCAAGTTTTATGCAACATGAGTGCTTATAAATGTCTCAATGAGCTTTGTACAAGTTTGGCGAACTTATGAAACATCTAACAACGCGGTTTCTAAGACTCTAAACGAAGTGTCATGCAACATGAGTGCTTATAAGTGTCTCAATGAGCTTTGTACTAGTTGATGAACTTGTGAAACATCTTACAATGCGGTTTTTAGGACTCTTTCAACATGAGTTCTTATAAGTGTCCCAATGAGCTTTGTACAAGTTTGACGAACTTATGAAACATCTAATAATGCCGTTTCTAGGAGTCTAAACTAAGTTTCATGCAACATGAGTGCTTACAAGTGTCTCAATGAGCTTTGTACTAGTTTGACGAACTTATGAAACATCTAACAACGCGGTTTCTATGACTCTAAACCAAGTTTCTTTCATAATGAGTTCTTATAAGTGTCTCAATGAGCTTTGTACAAGTTTGACGAACTAATGAAACATCTAACAACGCGTTTCTAGGACTCTAAACCAAGTTTCATGCAACATGAGTGCTTATAAGTTTCTCAATCAGCTTTGTACAAGTTTGACGAACTTATGAAACATCTAACAATGTGGTTGCTAGGACTCTAAACCAAGTTTTATGCAACATGAGTGCTTATAAGTGTTTCAATGAGCTTTATATACAAGTTTGACGAACTTATGAAACATCTAACAACGCGTTTTTAGGACTCTAAACCAAGTTTTATGCAACATGAGTGCTTATAAGTGTCTCAATGAGCTTTGTACAAGTTTGACGAACTTATGAAACATCTAACAACGCGGTTTCTAAGACTCTAAACGAAGTGTCATGCAACAAGAGTAATTATAAGTGTCTCAATGAGCTTTGTACTAGTTTGACGAACTTATGAAACATCTTACAACGCGGTTTCTAGGACTCTAAACCAAGTTTCATGCAACATGATTGCTTATAAGTGTTTCAATGAGCTTTGTACAAGTGTGACGAACTTATGAAACATCTAACAACGCAGGTTTCTATGACTCTAAACTTAGTTTCATGCAACATGAGTGCTTATAAGTGTCTCAATGAGCTTTGTACTAGTTTGACGAACTTATGAAACATCTAACAACGCGGTTTCTAGGACTCTAAACCAAGTTTCTTTCAACATGAGTTCTTATAAGTGTCTCAATGAGCTTTGTACAATTTTGACGAATTAATAATACATCTAACAAGGCGTTTCTAGGACACTAAACCAAGTTTCATGTAACATGAGTGCTTATAAGTGTCTCAATGAACTTTGTACAAGTTCGACGAACTTATGAAACATCTAACAATGCCGTTTCTAGGACTCTAAACTAAGTTTCATGCAACATGAGTGCTTATAAGTGTCTCAATGAGCTTTGTACTAGTTTGACGAACTTATGAAACATCTAACAATGTGGTTGCTAGGACTCTAAACCAAGTTTTATGCAACATGAGTGCTTATAAGTGTCCCAATGAGCTTTGTACAAGTTTGACGAACATATGAAACAACTAACAACATGTTTCTAAGACTCTAAACCAAGTTTTATGCAACATGAGTGCTTATAAATGTCTCAATGAGCTTTGTACAAGTTTGACGAACTTATGAAACATCTAACAACGCGGTTTCTAAAACTCTAAACGAAGTGTCATGCAACATGAGTGCTTATAAGTGTCTCAATGAGCTTTGTACTAGTCTGATGAACTTGTGAAACATCTTACAATGCGGTTTTTAGGACTCTTTCAACATGAGTTCTTATAAGTGTCTCAATGAGCTTTGTACAAGTTTGACGAACTAATGAAACATCTAACAACTCGTTTCTAGGACTCTAAACCAAGTTTCATGCAACATGAGTGCTTATAACTGTCTCTATCAGCTTTGTACAAGTTTGACGAACTTATGAAACGTCTAACAATGTGGTTTCTAGGACTCTAAACCAATTTTTATGCAACATGAGTGCTTATAAGTGTCTCAATGACATTTGTACAAGTTTGACGAACTTGTGAAACATCTAACAACACGTTTCTAGGACTCTAAACCAAGTTTCATGCAACATGAGTGCTTATAAGTGTCTCAATGAGTTTTGTACAAGTTTGACGAACTTATGAAACATCTAACAACGCGGTTTCTAAGACTCTAAACGAAGTGTCATGCAACATGAGTGGTTATAAGTGTCTCAATGAGCTTTGTACTAGTTTGACGAACTTATGAAACATCTTACAACGCGGTTTCTAGGACTCTAAACCAAGTGTCTTTCAACATGAGTGCTTATAAGTGTCTCACTGAGCTTTGTACAAGTTCGACAAACTTATGAAACATCTAAAAACGTGATTTCTAGGACTCTAAACTAAGTTTCATGAAACATGAGTGCTTATAAGTGTCTCAATGAGCTTTGTACTAGTTTTATGAACTTATGAAACATCTAACAACGCGGTTTCTAAGACTCTAAACGAATTGTCATTCAACATGAGTGATTATAAGTGTCTCAATGAGCTTTGTACTAGTTTGACGAACTTATGAAACATCTTACAACGCGGTTTCTAGGACTCTAAACCAAGTTTCATGCAACATGAGTGCTTATAAGTGTCTCAATGAGCTTTGTACAGGTTCAACGAACTTATGAAACATCTAACAACGCGGTTTCTAGGACTCTAAACTAAGTTTCATGGAACATGAGTGCTTATAAGTGTTTCAATGAGCTTTGTACTAGTTTGACGAACTTGTTAAACATCTAACAACGCGGTTTCTAGGACTCTAAACCAAGTTTCATGCAACATGAGTGCTTATAAGTGTCTCAATGAGCTTTGTACTAGTTTGACGAACTTATGAAACATCTTACAACGCGGTTTCTAGGACTCTAAACCAAGTTTCATGCAACATGAGTGCTTATAAGTGTCTCTATCAGCTTTGTACAAGTTTGACGAACTTATGAAACGTCTAACAATGTGGTTGCTAGGACTCTAATCCAAGTTTTATGCAACAAGAGTGCTTATAAGTGTCTCAATGAGCTTTGTAGAAGTTTGACAAACTTATGAAACATCTAACAACGCGTTTCTAGGACTCTAAACCAAGTTTTATGCAACATTAGTGCTTATAAGTGTCTCAATGAGCTTTGTACAAGTTTGACGAACTTATGAAACATCTAACAAAGCGGTTTCTAAGACACTATACGAAGTGGCATGCAACATGAGTGCTTATAAGTGTCTCAATGAGCTTTGTACTAGTTTGACGAACTTATGAAACAACTAACAACTCGTTTCTAGGACTCTAAACCAAGTTTCATGCAACATGAGTGCTTATAAGTGTCTCAATGAGCTTTGATTAAGTTTGACGAACTTAAGAAACATCTAACAACTCGTTTCTAGGGCTCTAAACCAAGTTTCATGCAACATGAGTGCTTATAAGTGTCTCAATGAGCTTTGTACTAGTTCGACGAACTTATGAAACACTAACAACGCGGTTTCTAGGACTCTAAACCAAGTTTCATGCAACATGAGTGCTTATAAGTGTCTCAATGAGCTTTGTACAAGTTCAACGAACTTATGAAACATCTAACAACGCGGTTTCTAGGACTCTAAACTAAGTTTCATGGAACATGAGTGCTTATAAGTGTCTCACTGAGCTTTGTACAAGTTTGACGAACTTATGAAACATCTAACAACACGGTTTCTAGGACTCTAAACGAAGTTTCATGCAACATGAGTGCTTATAAGTTTCTCAATGAGCTTTGTACTAGTTTAACGAACTTATGAAACATCTTACAACGCGGTTTCTAGTACTCTAAACCAAGTTTCATGCAATATGAGTGCTTATAAGTGTCTCAATGAGCTTTGTACAAATTTGACGAACTTATGAAACGTCTAACAATGTGGTTGCTAGGACTCTAAACCAAGTTTTATGCAACATGAGTGCTTATAAGTGTTTCAATGAGCTTTGTACAAGTTTGACAAACTTATGAAACATCTAACAACGCGTTTCTAGGACTCTAAACCAAGTTTTATGCAACATGAGTGCTTATAAGTGTCTCAATGAGCTTTGTACAAGTTTGACGAACTTATGAAACATTTAACAACCCGGTTTCTAAGACTCTAAACGAAGTGTCATGCAACATGAGTACTTATAAGTGTCTCAATGAGCTTTGTACTTGTTCGACAAATTTATGAAACATCTTACAACGCGGTTTCTAGGACTCTAAACCAAGTTTCATGCAACATGAGTGCTTATAAGTGTCTCAATGAACTTTGTACAAGTGTGACGAACTTATGAAACATCTAACAATACCGTTTCTAGGAGTCTAAACTAAGTTTCATGCAACATGAGTGCTTACAAGTGTCTCAATGAGCTTTGTACTAGTTTGACGAACTTATGAAACATCTAACAACGCGGTTTCTAGGACTCTAAACCAAGTTTCTTTCAACATGAGTTCTTATAAGTGTCTCAATGAGCTTTGTACAAGTTTGACGAATTAATGATACATCTAACAATGCCGTTTCTAGGAAACTAAACTAAGTTTCATGCAACATGAGTGCTTATAAGTATCTCAATGAGCTTTGTACTAGTTTGACGAACTTATAAAACGTCTAACAATGTGGTTGCTAGGACTCTAAACCAAGTTTTATGCAACATGAGTGCTTATAAGTGTCTCAATGAGCTTTGTACAAGTTTGACGAACTTATGAAACATCTAACAACGCGTTTCTAAGACTCTAAACCAAGTTTTATGCAACATGAGTGCTTATAAATGTCTCAATGAGCTTTGTACAAGTTTGGCGAACTTATGAAACATCTAACAACGCGGTTTCTAAGACTCTAAACGAAGTGTCATGCAACATGAGTGCTTATAAGTGTCTCAATGAGCTTTGTACTAGTTGATGAACTTGTGAAACATCTTACAATGCGGTTTTTAGGACTCTTTCAACATGAGTTCTTATAAGTGTCCCAATGAGCTTTGTACAAGTTTGACGAACTAATGAAACATCTAACAACTCGTTTCTAGGACTCTAAACCAAATTTCATGCAACATGAGTGCTTATAAGTGTCTCTAACAGCTTTGTACATGTTTGACGAACTTATGAAACGTCTAACAATGTGGTTTCTAGGACTCTAAACCAATTTTTATGCAACATGAGTGCTTATAAGTGTCTCAATGACCTTTGTACAAGTTTGACGAACTTATGAAACATCTAACAACGCGTTTCTAGGACTCTAAACCAAGTTTCATGCAACATGAGTGCTTATAAGTGTCTCAATGAGTTTTGTACAAGTTTGACGAACTTATGAAACATCTAACAACGCGGTTTCTAAGACTCTAAACGAAGTATCATGGAACATGAGTGCTTATAAGTGTCTCAATGAGCTTTGTACAATTTTGACAAACTTATGAAACATCTAACAACGCGGTTTCTAGGACTCTAAACTAAGTTTCATGCAACATGAGTTCTTATAAGTGTCTCAATGAGCTTTGTACTAGTTTTACGAACTTATGAAACATCTAACAACGCGGTTTCTAAGACTCTAAACGAATTTTCATTCAACATGAGTGATTATAAGTGTCTCAATGAGCTTTGTACTAGTTTGACGAACTTATGAAACATCTTACAACGCGGTTTCTAGGACTCTAAACCAAGTTTCATGCAACATGAGTGCTTAAAAGTGTCTCAATGAACTTTGTACAAGTTTGACAAACTTATGAAACATCTAACAACTCGTTTCTAGGACACTAAACCAAGTTTCATGCAACATGAGTGCTTATAAGTGTCTCAATGAGCTTTGTACTAGTTCGACGAACTTATGAAACATCTAACAACGCGGTTTCTAGGACTCTAAACCAAGTTTCATGCAACATGAGTGCTTATAAGTGTCTCAATGAGCTTTGTACAGGTTCAACGAACTTATGAAACATCTAACAACGCGGTTTCTAGGACTCTAAACTAAGTTTCATGGAACATGAGTGCTTATAAGTGTTTCAATGAGCTTTGTACTAGTTTGACGAACTTGTTAAACATCTAACAACTCGGTTTCTAGGACTCTAAACCAAGTTTCATGCAACATGAGTGCTTATAAGTGTCTCAATGAGCTTTGTACTAGTTTGACGAACTTATGAAACATCTTACAACGCGGTTTCTAGGACTCTAAACCAAGTTTCATGCAACATGAGTGCTTATAAGTGTCTCTATCAGCTTTGTACAAGTTTGACGAACTTATGAAACGTCTAACAATGTGGTTGCTAGGACTCTAATCCAAGTTTTATGCAACAAGAGTGCTTATAAGTGTCTCAATGAGCTTTGTAGAAGTTTGACGAACTTATTAAACATCTAACAACGCGTTTCTAGGACTCTAAACCAAGTTTTATGCAACATTAGTGCTTATAAGTGTGTCAATGAGCTTTGTACAAGGTTGACGAACTTATGAAACATCTAACAAAGCGGTTTCTAAGACTCTAAACGAAGTGGCATGCAAAATGAGTGCTTATAAGTGTCTCAATGAGCTTTGTACTAGTTTGACGAACTTATGAAACATCTAACAACTTGTTTATAGGACTCTAAACCAAGTTTCATGCAACATGAGTGCTTATAAGTGTCTCAATGAGCTTTCTACAAGTTTGACGAACTTAAGAAACATCTAACAACTCGTTTCTAGGGCTCTAAACCAAGTTTCATGCAACATGAGTGCTTATAAGTGTCTCAATGAGCTTTGTACTAGTTCGACGAACTTATGAAACATCTAACAACGCGGTTTCTAGGACTCTAAACCAAGTTTCATGCAACATGAGTGCTTATCGTTGTCTCAATGAGCTTTGTACAAGTTCAACGAACTTATGAAACATCTAACAACGCGGTTTCTAGGACTCTAAACTAAGTTTCATGGAACATGAGTGCTTATAAGTGTCTCAATGAGCTTTGTACAAGTTTGACGAACTTATGAAACATCTAACAACGCGGTTTCTAGGACTCTAAACGAAGTTTCATGCAACATGAGTGCTTATAAGTTTCTCAATGAGCTTTGTACTAGTTTAACGAACTTATGAAACATCTTACAACGTGGTTTCTAGTACTCTAAACCAAGTTTCATGCAACATGAGTGCTTATAAGTGTCTCAATGAGCTTTGTACAAATTTGACGAACTTATGAAACGTCTAACAATGTGGTTGCTAGGACTCTAAACCAAGTTTTATGCAACATGAGTGCTTATAAGTGTTTCAATGAGCTTTGTACAAGTTTGACGAACTTATGAAACATCTAACAACGCGTTTCTAGGACTCTAAACCAAGTTTTATGCAACATGAGTGCTTATAAGTGTCTCAATGAGCTTTGTACAACTTTGACGAACTTATGAAACATTTAACAACCCGGTTTCTAAGACTCTAAACGAAGTGTCATGCAACATGAGTACTTATAAGTGTCTCAATGAGCTTTGTACTTGTTCTACAAATTTATGAAACATCTTACAACGCGGTTTCTAGGACTCTAAACCAAGTTTCATGCAACATGAGTGCTTATAAGTGTCTCAATGAGCTTTGTACAAGTGTGACGAACTTATGAAACATCTAACAATACCGTTTCTAGGAGTCTAAACTAAGTTTCATGCAACATGAGTGCTTACAAGTGTCTCAATGAGCTTTGTACTAGATTGATGAACTTATGAAACATCTAACAACGCGGTTTCTAGGACTCTAAACCAAGTTTCTTTCAACATGAGTTCTTATAAGTGTCTCAATGAGCTTTGTACAAGGTTGACGAACTAATGAAACATCTAACAACGCGTTTCTGGGACTCTAAACCAAGTTTCATGCAACATGAGTGCTTATAAGTTTGTTAATCAGCTTTGTACAAGTTTGACGAACTTATGAAACGTCTAACAATGTGGTTGCTAGGACTCTAAACCAAGTTTTATGCAACATGAGTGCTTATAAGTGTTTCAATGAGCTTTATACAAGTTTGACGAACTTATAAAACATCTAACAACGCGTTTTTAGGACTCTAAACCAAGTTTTATGCAACATGAGTGCTTATAAGTGTCTCAATGAGCTTTGTACAAGTTTGACGAACTTATGAAACATGTAACAACGCGGTTTCTAAGACTCTAAACGAAGTGTCATGCAACAAGAGTACTTATAAGTGTCTCAATGAGCTTTGTACTAGTTTGACGAACTTATGAAACATCTTACAACGCGGTTTCTAGGACTCTAAACCAAGTTTCATGCAACATGAGGGCTTATAAGTGTTTCAATGAGCTTTGTACAAGTGTGACGAACTTATGAATCATCTAACAACGCGGTTTCTAGGACTCTAAACTTAGTTTCATGCAACATGAGTGCTTATAAGTGTCTTAATGAGCTTTGTACTAGTTTGACGAACTTATGAAACATCTAACAACGCGGTTTCTAGGACTCTAAACCAAGTTTCTTTCAACATGAGTTCTTATAAGTGTCTCAATGAGCTTTGTACAAGTTTGACGAATTAATGATACATCTAACAATGCCGTTTCTAGGAAACTAAACTAAGTTTCATGCAACATGAGTGATTATAAGTGTCTCAATGAGCTTTGTACTAGTTTGACGAACTTATGAAACGTCTAACAATGTGGTTGCTAGGACTCTAAACCAAGTTTTATGCAACATGAGTGCTTATAAGTGTCTCGATGAGCTTTGTACAAGTTTGACGAACTTATGAAACATCTAACAACGCGTTTCTAAGACTCTAAACCAAGTTTTATGCAACATGAGTGCTTATAAATGTCTCAATGAGCTTTGTACAAGTTTGGCGAACTTATGAAACATCTAACAACGCGGTTTCTAAGACTCTAAACGAAGTGTCATGCAACATGAGTGCTTATAAGTGTCTCAATGAGCTTTGTACTAGTTGATGAACTTGTGAAACATCTTACAATGCGGTTTTTAGGACTCTTTCAACATGAGTTCTTATAAGTGTCCCAATGAGCTTTGTACAAGTTTGACGAACTAATGAAACATCTAACAACTCGTTTCTAGGACTCTAAACCAAATTTCATGCAACATGAGTGCTTATAAGTGTCTCTAACAGCTTTGTACAAGTTTGACGAACTTATGAAACGTCTAACAATGTGGTTTCTAGGACTCTAAACCAATTTTTATGCAACATGAGTGCTTATAAGTGTCTCAATGACCTTTGTACAAGTTTGACGAACTTATGAAACATCTAACAACGCGTTTCTAGGACTCTAAACCAAGTTTCATGCAACATGAGTGCTTATAAGTGTCTCAATGAGTTTTGTACAAGTTTGACGAACTTATGAAACATCTAACAACGCGGTTTCTAAGACTCTAAACGAAGTAACATGGAACATGAGTGCTTATAAGTGTCTCAATGAGCTTTGTACAAGTTTGACGAACTTATGAAACATCTAACAACGCGGTTTCTAGGACTCTAAACGAAGTTTCATGCAACATGAGTGCTTATAACTGTCTCAATGAGCTTTGTACTAGTTTGACGAACTTATGAAACATCTTACAACGCGGTTTCTAGGACTCTAAACCAAGTTTCTTTCAACATGAGTGCTTATAAGTGTCTCAATGAGCTTTGTACAAGTTCGACAAACTTATGAAACATCTAACAACACGATTTCTAGGACTCTAAACTAAGTTTCATGCAACATGAGTGCTTATAAGTATCTCAATGAGCTTTGTACTAGTTTTACGAACTTATGAAACATCTAACAACGCGGTTTCTATGACTCTAAACGAAGTGTCATGCAACATGAGTGCTTATAAGTGTCTCAATGAGCTTTGTTCTAGTTTGACGAACTTATGAAACATCTTACAACGCGGTTTCTAGGACTCTAAACCAAGTTTCATGCAACATGAGCGCTTATAAGTGTCTCAATGAGCTTTGTACTAGTTCGACGAACTTATGAAACATCTAACAACGCGGTTTCTAAGACTCTAAACCAGTTTCATGCAACATGAGTGCTTATAAGTGTCTCAATGAGCTTTGTACAAGTTCAACGAACTTATGAAACATCTAACAACGCCGTTTCTAGGACTCTAAACTAAGTTTCATGGAACATGAGTGCTTATAAGTGTTTCAATGAGCTTTGTACTAGTTTGACGAACTTGTGAAACATCTAACAACGCGGTTTCTATGACTCTAAACCAAGTTTCATGCAACATGAGTGCTTATAAGTGTCTCAATGAGCTTTGTACAAGTTTGACAAACTAATGAAACATCTAACAACGCGTTTCTAGGACTCTAAACCAAGTTGCATGCAACATGAGTGCTTATAAGTGTCTCTGTCAGCTTTGTACAAGTTTGACGAACTTATGAAACGTCTAACAATGTGGTTGCTAGGACTCTAATCCAAGTTTTATGCAACATGAGGGCTTATAAGTGTCTCAATGAGCTTTAAGTAGAAGTTTGACGAACTTATGAAACATCTAACAACGCGTTTCTAGGACTCTAAACCAAGTTTTATGCAACATTAGTGCTTATAAGTGTGTCAATGAGCTTTGTACAAGGTTGACGAACTTATGAAACATCTAACAAAGCGGTTTCTAAGACTCTAAACGAAGTGGCATGCAAAATGAGTGCTTATAAGTGTCTCAATGAGCTTTGTACTAGTTTGACGAACTTATGAAACATCTAACAACTTGTTTATAGGACTCTAAACCAAGTTTCATGCAACATGAGTGCTTATAAGTGTCTCAATGAACTTTCTACAAGTTTGACGAACTTAAGAAACATCTAACAACTCGTTTCTAGGGCTCTAAACCAAGTTTCATGCAACATGAGTGCTTATAAGTGTCTCAATGAGCTTTGTACTAGTTCGACGAACTTATGAAACATCTAACAACGCGGTTTCTAGGACTCTAAACCAAGTTTCATGCAACATGAGTGCTTATCAGTGTCTCAATGAGCTTTGTACAAGTTCAACGAACTTATGAAACATCTAACAACGCGGTTTCTAGGACTCTAAACTAAGTTTCATGGAACATGAGTGCTTATAAGTGTCTCAATGAGCTTTGTACAAGTTTGACGAACTTATGAAACATCTAACAACGCGGTTTCTAGGACTCTAAACGAAGTTTCATGCAACATGAGTGCTTATAAGTTTCTCAATGAGCTTTGTACTAGTTTAACGAACTTATGAAACATCTTACAACGTGGTTTCTAGTACTCTAAACCAAGTTTCATGCAACATGAGTGCTTATAAGTGTCTCAATGAGCTTTGTACAAATTTGACGAACTTATGAAACGTCTAACAATGTGGTTGCTAGGACTCTAAACCAAGTTTTATGCAACATGAGTGCTTATAAGTGTTTCAATGAGCTTTGTACAAGTTTGACGAACTTATGAAACATCTAACAACGCGTTTCTAGGACTCTAAACCAAGTTTTATGCAACATGAGTGCTTATAAGTGTCTCAATGAGCTTTGTACAACTTTGACGAACTTATGAAACATTTAACAACCCGGTTTCTAAGACTCTAAACGAAGTGTCATGCAACATGAGTACTTATAAGTGTCTCAATGAGCTTTGTACTTGTTCTACAAATTTATGAAACATCTTACAACGCGGTTTCTAGGACTCTAAACCAAGTTTCATGCAACATGAGTGCTTATAAGTGTCTCAATGAGCTTTGTACAAGTGTGACGAACTTATGAAACATCTAACAATACCGTTTCTAGGAGTCTAAACTAAGTTTCATGCAACATGAGTGCTTACAAGTGTCTCAATGAGCTTTGTGCTAGTTTGATGAACTTATGAAACATCTAACAACGCGGTTTCTAGGACTCTAAACCAAGTTTCTTTCAACATGAGTTCTTATAAGTGTCTCAATGAGCTTTGTACAAGTTTGACGAACTAATGCAACATCTAACAACGCGTTTCTAGGACTCTAAACCAAGTTTCATGCAACATGAGTGCTTATAAGTTTCTCAATCAGCTTTGTACAAGTTTGACGAACTCTAAACCAAGTTTCATGCAACATGAGTGCTTACAAGTGTCTCAATGAGCTTTGTGCTAGTTTGATGAACTTATGAAACATCTAACAACGCGGTTTCTAGGATTCTAAACCAAGTTTCTTTCAACATGAGTTCTTATAAGTGTCTCAATGAGCTTTGTACAAGTTTGACGAACTTATGAAACATCTAACAACGGGTTTCTAGGACTCTAAACCAAGTTTCATGCAACATGAGTGCTTATAAGTGTCTCAATGAGTTTTGTACAAGTTTGACGAACTTATGAAACAACTAACAACGCGGTTTCTAAGACTCTAAACGAAGTATCATGGAACATGAGTGCTTATAAGTGTCTCAATGAGCTTTGTACAAGTTTGACGAACTTATGAAACATCTAACAACGCGGTTTCTAGGACTATAAACGAAGTTTCATGCAACATGAGTGCTTATAAGTGTCTCAATGAGCTTTGTACTAGTTTGACGAACTTATGAAACATCTTACAACGCGGTTTCTAGGACTCTAAACCAAGTTTCTTTCAACATGAGTGTTTATAAGTGTCTCAATGAGCTTTGTACAAGTTTGACGAACTTATGAAACATCTAACAACGCGATTTCTAGGACTCTAAACTAAGTTTTATGCAACATGAGTGCTTATAAGTGTCTCAATGAGCTTTGTACTAGTTTTACGAACTTATGAAACATCTAACTGTTAAAGAGACCAAGGCATTGCCCGGACAAGGATTGTCCACCAAGGCATTGACCTAGCGTGAGACCGAAGTAGAAGTCGCACACTCTCTTGTTACCGTTACAAAGAGGACAAAAGATATCATGAAACCAAAGAAGAAGGATCTAGAAAGAGCCGTTAGGAATAGAGCCGTTGGAATGTGGAATGCACTCGCCGTCCGTACGAGCACGGGTCGTGTTAAGGGGCGTGGTATACACGCCGTCCGTACACTCACGGGTCAACATAGTGGCGCGTCTAACCATGCCATCAATGCGCGGCTGGAAACGAGATAGGGACGGATTAAGCATATTCGTTAGATGCTATTTTTGGTCTTTGGTTTATATATGTGATATCCCCTTATTGTATCAATTTAACACTTTTGAATAAAATGAAACGGAATCTCTTTACTCTCTCTATTCTCTCTCATTCTTATCCTTGATGTTCTTGTTAAGAACTCAAGAACCTCATTCTCTAAATCTCTTCTAAATCTCTCAAATTCTAACATGGTATCAGAGCTACAAAGCTCTTGAACCTACTTTTCTTCCGCGCAAACTCTCTCGATTACTCTCGGTCTCGACAACTCTCGATACTCTGTTACTGTACACGTTCGACAACTCTCGATACTCTGTTACTGTACACGTTCGACAACTCTCGATACTCTGTTACTCGACTACTCTCGACAAGATCTTTCCTCGACACCGAGCATCCTCGACTCTCGGTAACGATTTCTCGGCCCCTTCGGTTCAAATTTCTAGATCTCGATTTCTAGATCCGAAATCTCAAAAACCAAAACTCAACCATGGAAGACAAAGAATCCAAGAGGACACTTTGTCCGGTTACTCTCAAAGGCATCAACTACCTTCTATGGGCAAGAACCATGAAGATAGCCCTTTGTGGCCGCGGCTATTGGAACCATATCCTCACTCGGCAAGACGCCCCCATTGAGTTCAACAACGAACTCACAAACGACGATGAGAAGTGGTTCCAACTAGACCAAAAGGTACTTGGAATTATCCAAGGATCTCTTGAACCATCTATCTTGGAGGCGTATTCTTATTGTGAGAATGCCAAGGAACTATGGGATACCCTCCAAACCGTCTACGGCAACATATCCAACCTTAGCCGAGTCTATGAGGTCAAGAAAGCCATCAACGACCTCAACCAAGAAGACACCGAGTTCACCAAACACTTTGGGAAGTTTCGGTCACTATGGGCCGAATTGGAGATACTTCGTCCAAGCACCGTGGATCCGAAAGTCTTAAATGAACGAAGAGAGCAAGACAAAGTATTTGGCTTACTCCTCACTCTCAACGGTAGCTACAAAGATGTGACCAAGCACTTGCTTCGATCCGACACCTTACCTAACCTTGAAGAGGTATGTGCACAACTCCAAAGGGAACAAGGGTCTATTGAACTCTTTGATGGCAAGAAGGAGCTAGTAACCGCCAACAAAGTGGCATTCAAACTCTCTTCCAAGACCTATGAAGAAAGGAGAGCCTTGACTTGTGAACATTGCAAGAAGAAGGGCCACATGAAGGAGAAGTGTTGGATATTGCATCCTAACCTCAAGCCGGCCAAGTTTAAGGAAGCCAAGGCCAATCTCTCTCATGATGACACGGCAAGCATGCCTAGCACAAGCGGATCAAACCGTGGCAAGGAAGAGGAGTCTTCGGCCATGGTCCCTTACATGGATGAGTACGTGAGGAAGTCCGACCTTGACGCCCTCATCAAAGCCCTTAAGGGCTCCGGTATTTCACCCTTCTACTCCCTTAGTGCTCAAAATATAGACAATAAACCTTTTAAGCCGATTATTATTGATTCGGGTGCTTCTCATCATATGATTAGTAACTTAGAATTGATTAGTAATGTTAAACCGGCTTTAGGTAATGTCATTATTGCAAATGGAAGTGAAATTCCTATAGAAGGATTAGGGAACCTCAAGTTGTTTGATAGAGATTCACAAGCGCTTTACATGCCTAGTTTTACTTCAAACCTTATATCCGTAAAACGCATTGCTTGTGATTTGAATTGCAATGTCATTTTTGGGCCTAATAATGTGGTTTTTCAGGATATTAAGAGTAAGGAGATCATTGGGAAAGGGGTCACAAGAGGCGATCTATATGTCCTTGAAGAAAACCCATCTAGTTCTTGTCTTTTTCATGCCTTTAATTCGGTTATAACCGAAACAAACAATGTTATTTGGCACTTTAGACTTGGTCATCCTCATTTGAATGCATTGAAAACTATTTTACCTAATGTTGTGTTTGATCATAAAACTTGTGAGGCGTGCATTTTAGGCAAGCATTGTAGAACCGTTTTCTCAAAATCAAAAATGTGTTACAAACCCTTTGAACTAGTTCACTCGGACGTTTGGTCCTCTCCTTGCAAATCTAGGGATAATCATAGCTATTTTGTCACATTCATAGATGAAAGCTCTAAATATACTTGGGTTACTCTTTTACAAACCAAAGATAGGGTATTAGAGGCTTTTAAAAACTTTCAAAACTATGTGACTAACCATTACAATGCTAAGATCAAAACCTTTAGGTCGGATAATGGGGGGAGTACACAAGCCGAGCATTCAAAGAACACATAGCCAACCATGGGATTCTTCACCAAACCACATGCCCATATACACCGCAACAAAATGGTGTGGCCGAGAGGAAGAATAGGCATCTCATGGAGGTCACACGGTCAATGATGTTCCATATGAACATCCCAAAACGGTTTTGGTCGGATGGTGTTTTAACCGCATGTTATCTCATCAACCGAACCCCCACTCAAATCTTAAACAATCAATCTCCTTTTGAAGTGTTAAATAAGAGTAAGCCCTTTATTAACCATCTAAGAGTATTTGGTTGTGTTTGTTTTGTGTTTGTGCCTAGTGAACAAAGGAACAAGCTTGAAGCAAAAAGCATCAAGGCCATGTTCATAGGCTACTCAAACACACAAAAAGGATACAAGTGCTATGTACCCGAGACAAGACGGGTATTAGTATCAAGAGATGTCAAGTTCCTTGAAGGCAAAAGCTTCTATGAAGACACCAATTGGGATAGTGTGAAGGACTTACCCGAGAAGGTCATAAATAGAGCTACAAGTCTAAGGAACCTAATGAAGAACCTTGGCATGAGTTTTGAAGAAGAACCAAGCCAAGATACACCAAACCAACAACCCACCCCTCTTGATCATGAGGGGGAGAACAATGAGCAAGTCAACTCCGAACCTCAAGAACCTAATGAGTCCGGGGAGAACCAAATGCTCAACAACAAAATCCATCTCAAGAAAACCACGGACAAGCTCAAGAAGATCATGATCAAGAAGTGGGTCAAGAAGCTAGTGAACCATCGGTGCCGGTTCTAAGAAGAAGTACTAGAGTGAAGAAGGATCCATCCAATTGGGTAAACACAAGGGTATACTTCAATAGCAAGGCGGTGTCTCATCCAACTCAAGCCGTATGCTCTCTTGCAAGTCTTCCTAAGGAACACCAAGCATACATCACTTCCATGGATCAACATGTAATACCAAGAACTTATGAAGAAGCAATGAAAGAAGAAGTATGGGTCAATGCGGTAAAAGCCGAGAACAAAGCAATGGAGGACAATGAGACGTTTTATGAGACTGATCTCCCTCAAGGCAAAAGAACCGTGAGCTCAAGATACATCTTCACTATCAAGTATCATAGCAATGGCGAGATAGAAAGACACAAAGCTCGGCTAGTGGCAAGAGGGTTTACACAAACGTATGGAGAAGACTACTTGGACACTTTTGCTCCGGTTGCAAAGCTCCACACCGTAAGAGTTATTCTATCATTGGCCACCAACCTCTCATGGGACTTATACCAAATGGATGTCAAGAATGCATTCCTTCAAGGAGAGCTTGAAGAAGAAGTATACATGACACCACCACCGGGTCTAGAAGAAACCATCACTCCGGGAAAGGTGTTGAGACTAAGGAAGGCCATCTATGGACTCAAGCAATCACCAAGAGCCTGGTACCATAAGCTCAGCTCAACCTTGATGGCAAAGGGATTCAAAAGATCTCATGTGGAACACACTCTATTCACCCGGACAAACGGAGAAGGTATAGTAGTGGTACTTGTCTATGTTGATGATATCATCATCTCCGGAAACAACAAGGAAGGTATCCATGACACTAAACTCTATTTAAAGTCTAAATTTGATATCAAAGATTTAGGAAAACTCAAGTACTTCCTTGGGATTGAAGTGTGTAGATCCGAAGAGGGTCTATTCCTTTCCCAAAGGAAGTATACCCATGATCTTTTGAGTGTTGTCAATATGACAGGAGTTAAGAAGGCTAAGACACCACTAGAAGAAGGATACAAGGTTGTCCAAGAGGGAAGTGGGGAAGACGAGCCATATACGGATCCTAAACTCTATAGGAAAATGGTGGGCAAGCTCATCTATTTGACAATCACAAGACCGGACATTTGCTTTGCCGTGAACCAAGTAGCACAACAAATGCAAAAGCCAAAGATACACCATTGGAAGATGCTAGAGAGAATACTAAGCTATGTCAAGGAGACATCCAATTTGGGTATTTGGATGGGCTGCAACAAGAACACCGAGGTGATTGGGTATTGTGATGCGGATTATGCCGGAAATGTGGAAGATAGGAGATCCACTACGGGGTATTGCACATTCATTGGTGGGAACCTTGTCACATGGAAGACGAAGAAGCAAAAGATAGTCTCTTGCTCAACCGCCGAAGCCGAGTATAGAGCTATGAGAAAGCTAACACAAGAACTCATGTGGCTCAAGAACTTGCTAGGAGATTTGGGAGTCAAGATAGAAGGGCCAATGACTATGCATTGTGACAACCAAGCGGCTATCCACATAGCATCTAACTCGGTATTCCATGAGAGGACAAAGCACATCGAAGTGGATTGTCACAAGGTTAGAGAACAAATGGTAAAGGGCACAATCCTACCATGCTTCACCAAAAGTCAAGATCAACTTGCGGACGTCTTCACCAAATCCGCAAGCTTGAAGGTTTGTGAGTCCATTCTACCTAGACTTGGACTCATCCGGGCTACCAAAGCCTAAGTCTCCAACCGCATAAGCTTGTACTCTTTTCCCTTAGGTGAGTTTTATCCCAAGAGGTTTTCTCACCAAGGTTTTTAACGAGGCAAGGTTATGCGGGTTCCAAGCTTAGCCATTACGCGAGGCTAAGCTTGCGGGGGAGTGTTAAAGAGACCAAGGCATTGCCCGGACAAGGATTGTCCACCAAGGCATTGACCTAGCGTGAGACCGAAGTAGAAGTCGCACACTCTCTTGTTACCGTTACAAAGAGGACAAAAGATATCATGAAACCAAAGAAGAAGGATCTAGAAAGAGCCGTTAGGAATAGAGCCGTTGGAATGTGGAATGCACTCGCCGTCCGTACGAGCACGGGTCGTGTTAAGGGGCGTGGTATACACGCCGTCCGTACACTCACGGGTCAACATAGTGGCGCGTCTAACCATGCCATCAATGCGCGGCTGGAAACGAGATAGGGACGGATTAAGCATATTCGTTAGATGCTATTTTTGGTCTTTGGTTTATATATGTGATATCCCCTTATTGTATCAATTTAACACTTTTGAATAAAATGAAACGGAATCTCTTTACTCTCTCTATTCTCTCTCATTCTTATCCTTGATGTTCTTGTTAAGAACTCAAGAACCTCATTCTCTAAATCTCTTCTAAATCTCTCAAATTCTAACACTAACAACGCGGTTTCTAAGACTCTAAACGAAGTGTCATGCAACATGAGTGCTTATAAGTGTCTCAATGAGCTTTGTTCTAGTTTGACGAACTTATGAAACATCTTACAACGCGGTTTCTAGGAATCTAAACCAAGTTTCATGCAACATGAGTGCTTAAAAGTGTCTCAATGAGCTTTGTACAAGTTTGACGAACTTATGAAACATCTAACAACTCGTTTCTAGGACTCTAAACCAAGTTTCATGCAACATGAGTGCTTATAAGTGTCTCAATGAGCTTTGTACTAGTTCGACGAACTTATGAAACATTTAACAACGCGGTTCTAGGACTCTAAACCAGTTTCTTGCAACATGAGTGCTTATAAGTGTCTCAATGAGCTTTGTACAAGTTCAACGAACTTATGAAACATCTAACAACGCGGTTTCTAGGACTCTAAACTAAGTTTCATGGAACATGAGTGCTTATAAGTGTTTCAATGAGCTTTGTACTAGTTTGACGAACTTGTGAAACATCTAACAACGCGGTTTCTAGGACTCTAAACCAAGTTTCATGCAACATGAGTGCTTATAAGTGTCTCAATGAGCTTTGTACAAGTTTGACAAACTAATGAAACATCTAACAACGCGTTTCTAGGACTCTAAACCAAGTTTCATGCAACATGAGTGCTTATAAGTGTCTCAATGAGCTTTAAGTAGAAGTTTGAAGAACTTATGAAACATCTAACAACGCGTTTCTAGGACTCTAAACCAAGTTTTATGCAACATTAGTGCTTATAAGTGTCTCAAATGAGCTTTGTACAAGGTTGACGAACTTATGAAACATCTAACAAAGCGGTTTCTAAGACTCTAAACGAAGTGGCATGCAAAATGAGTGCTTATAAGTGTCTCAATGAGCTTTGTACTAGTTTGACGAACTTATGAAACATCTAACAACTTGTTTCTAGGACTCTAAACCAAGTTTAATGCAACATGAGTGCTTATAAGTGTCTCAATGAGCTTTCTACAAGTTTGACGAACTTAAGAAACATCTAACAACTCGTTTCTAGGGCTCTAAACCAAGTTTTATGCAACATGAGTGCTTATAAGTGTCTCAATGAGCTTTGTTCTAGTTCGACGAACTTATGAAACATCTAACAACGCGGTTTCTAGGACTCTAAACAAAGTTTCATGCAACATGAGTGCTGATAAGTGTCTCAATGAGCTTTGTACAAGTTCAACGAACTTATGAAACATCTAACAACGCGGTTTCTAGGACTCTAAACTAAGTTTCATGGAACATGAGTGCTTATAAGTGTCTCAATGAGCTTTGTACAAGTTTGACGAACTTATGAAACATCTAACAACGCGGTTTCTAGGATCTAAACGAAGTTTCATGCAACATGAGTGCTTATAAGTTTCTCAATGAGCTTTGTACTAGTTTAACGAACTTATGAAACATCTTACAACGCGGTTTCTAGTACTCTAAACCAAGTTTCATGCAACATGAGTGCTTATAAGTGTCTCAATGAGCTTTGTACTAGTTGATGAACTTGTGAAACATCTTACAATGCGGTTTCTAGGACTCTTTCAACATGAGTTCTTATAAGTGTCCCAATGAGCTTTGTACAAGTTTGACGAACTAATGAAACATCTAACAACTCGTTTCTAGGACTCTAAACCAAGTTTCATGCAACATGAGTGCTTATAAGTGTCTCTATCAGCTTTGTACAAGTTTGACGAACTTATGAAACGTCTAACAATGTGGTTTCTAGGACTCTAAACCAATTTTTATGCAACATGAGTGCTTATAAGTGTCTCAATGACCTTTGTACAAGTTTGACGAACTTATGAAACATCTAACAACGGGTTTCTAGGACTCTAAACCAAGTTTCATGCAACATGAGTGCTTATAAGTGTCTCAATGAGTTTTGTACAAGTTTGACGAACTTATGAAACATCTAACAACGCGGTTTCTAAGACTCTAAACGAAGTATCATGGAACATGAGTGCTTATAAGTGTCTCAATGAGCTTTGTACAAGTTTGACGAACTTATGAAACATCTAAAAACGCGGTTTCTAGGACTCTAAACGAAGTTTCATGCAACATGAGTGCTTATAACTGTCTCAATGAGCTTTGTACTAGTTTGACGAACTTATGAAACATCTTACAACGCGGTTTCTAGGACTCTAAACCAAGTTTCTTTCAACATGAGTGCTTATAAGTGTCTCAATGAGCTTTGTACAAGTTCGACAAACTTATGAAACATCTAACAACGCGATTTCTAGGACTCTAAACTAAGTTTCATGCAACATGAGTGCTTATAAGTGTCTCAATGAGCTTTGTACTAGTTTTACGAACTTATGAAACATCTAACAACGCGGTTTCGAAGACTCTAAACGAAGTGTCATGCAACATGAGTGCTTATAAGTGTCTCAATGAGCTTTGTACAAGTTTGACGAACTTATGAAACATTTAACAACCCGGTTTCTAAGACTCTAAACGAAGTGTCATGCAACATGAGTACTTATAAGTGTCTCAATGAGCTTTGTACTTGTTCGACAAATTTATGAAACATCTTACAACGCGGTTTCTAGGACTCTAAACCAAGTTTCATGCAACATGAGTGCTTAAAAGTGTCTCAATGAGCTTTGTACAAGTTTGACGAACTTATGAAACATCTATAAACTCGTTTCTAGGACTCTAAACCAAGTTTCATGCAACATGAGTGCTTATAAAGTGTCTCAATGAGCTTTGTACTAGTTCGACGAACTTATGAAACATCTACCAACGCGGTTCTAGGACTCTAAACCAGTTTCTTGCAACATGAGTGCTTATAAGTGTCTCAATGAGCTTTGTAAAAGTTCAACGAACTTATGAAACATCTAACAACGCGGTTTCTAGGACTCTAAACTAAGTTTCATGGAACATGAGTGCTTATAAGTGTTTCAATGAGCTTTGTACTAGTTTGACGAACTTGTGAAACATCTAACAACGCGGTTTCTAGGACACTAAACCAAGTTTCATGCAACATGAGTGCTTATAAGTGTCTCAATGAGCTTTGTACAAGTTTGACAAACATCTAATAACCGCGTTTCAAGGACTCTAAACCAAGTTTCATGCAACATGAGTGCTTATAAGTGTCTCAATGAGCTTTAAGTAGAAGTTTGACGAACTTATGAAACATCTAACAACGCGTTTCTAGGACTCTAAACCAAGTTTTATGCAACATTAGTGCTTATAAGTGTCTCAAATGAGCTTTGTACAAGGTTGACGAACTTATGAAACATCTAACAAAGCGGTTTCTAAGACTCTAAACGAAGTGGCATGCAAAATGAGTGCTTATAAGTGTCTCAATGAGCTTTGTACTAGTTTCACGAACTTATGAAACATCTAACAACTTGTTTCTAGGACTCTAAACCAAGTTTCATGCAACATGAGTGCTTATAAGTGTCTCAATGAGCTTTCTACAAGTTTGACGAACTTAAGAAACATCTAACAACTCGTTTCTAGGGCTCTAAACCAAGTTTCATGCAACATGAGTGCTTATAAGTGTCTCAATGAGCTTTGTTCTAGTTCGACGAACTTATGAAACATCTAACAACGCGGTTTCTAGGACTCTAAACCAAGTTTCATGCAACATGAGTGCTTAGAAGTGTCTCAATGAGCTTTGTACAAGTTCAACAAACTTATGAAACATCTAACAACGCGGTTTCTAGGAATCTAAACTAAGTTTCATGGAACATGAGTGCTTATAAGTGTCTCAATGAGCTTTGTACAAGTTTGACGAACTTATGAAACATCTAACAACGCGGTTTCTAGGACTCTAAATGAAGTTTCATGCAACATGAGTGCTTATAAGTGTCTCAATGAGCTTTGTACTAGTTTGACGAACTTATGAAACATCTTACAATGCGGTTTCTAGTACTCTAAACCAAGTTTCATGCAACATGAGTGCTTATAAGTGTCTCAATGAGCTTTGTACAAATTTGACGAACTTATGAAACGTCTAACAATGTGGTTGCTACAATGAGCTTTGTACAAATTTGACGAACTTATGAAACGTCTAACAATGTGGTTGCTAGGACTCTAAACCAAGTTTCATGCAACATGAGTGATTATAAGTGTTTCAATGAGCTTGTACAAGTTTGACGAACTTATGAAACATCTAACAACGCGTTTCTAGGACTCTAAAACAAGTTTTATGCAACATGAGTGCTTATAAGTGTCTCAATGAGCTTTGTACAAGTTTGACGAACTAATGAAACATCTAACAACGCGGTTTCTAGGACTCTAAACCAAGTTTAATGCAACATGAGTGCTTATAAGTTTCTCAATCAGCGTTGTACAAGTTTGACGAACTTATGAAACGTCTAACAATGTGGTTGCTAGGACTCTAAACCAAGTTTTATGCAACATGAGTGCTTATAAGTGTTTCAATGAGCTTTATACAAGTTTGACGAACTTATGAAACATCTAACAACGCGTTTTTAGGACTCTAAACCAAGTTTTATGCAACATGAGTGCTTATAAGTGTCTCAATGAGCTTTGTACAAGTTTGACGAACTTATGAAACATCTTACAACGCGGTTTCTAAGACTCTAAACAAAGTGTCATGCAACATGAGTACTTATAAGTGTCTCAATGAGCTTTGTACTAGTTCGACAAATTTATGAAACATCTTACAACGCGGTTTCTAGGACTCTAAACCAAGTTTCATGCAACATGAGTGCTTATAAGTGTCTCAATGATCTTTGTACAAGTGTGACGAACTTATGAAACATCTAACAATGTCGTTTCTAGGAGTCTAAACTAAGTTTCATGCAACATGAGTGCTTACAAGTGTCTCAATGAGCTTTTACAAGTTTGACGAACTAATGAAACATCTAACAACGCGTTTCTAGGACTCTAAACCAATTTTCATGCAACATGAGTGCTTATAAGTTTCTCAATCAGCTTTGTACAAGTTTGACGAACTTATGAAACGTCTAACAATGTGGTTGCTAGGACTCTAAACCAAGTTTTATGCAACATGAGTGCTTATAAGTGTTTCAATGAGCTTTATACAAGTTTGACGAACTTATGAAACATCTAAGAACGCGTTTCTAGGACTCTAAACCAAGTTTTATGCAACATTAGTGCGTATAAGTGTCTCAATGAGCTTTGTACAAGTTTGACGAACTTATGAAACATCTAACAAAGCGGTTTATAAGACTCTAAACGAAGTGTCATGCAACATGATTGCTTATAAGTGTCTCAATGAGCTTTGTACTAGTTTGACGAACTTATGAAACATCTTACAACGCGGTTACTAGGACTCTAAACCAAGTTTCATGCAACATGAGTGCTTATAAGTGTTTCAATGAGCTTTGTACAAGTGTGACGAACTTATGAAACATCTAACAACGCGGTTTCTAGGACTCTAAACTAAGTTTCATGCAACATGAGTGCTTATAAGTTTCTCAATAAGGTTTGTACTAGTTTAACGAACTTATGAAACATCTTACAACGCGGTTTCTAGTACTCTAAACCAAGTTTCATGCAACATGAGTGCTTATAAGTATCTCAATAAGCTTTGTACAAGTTTGACGAACTTATGAAATATCTAACATAGCGTTTCTAGGACTCTAAACCAAGTTTCATGCAACATGAGTTATTATAAGTGTCTCAATGAGCTTTGTACTAGTTTGACGAACTTATGAAACGTCTAACAATGTGGTTGCTAGGACTCTAAACCAAGTTTTATGCAACATGAGTGCTTATAAGTGTCTCAATGAGCTTTGTACAAGTTTGACGAACTTATGAAACATCTAACAACGCGTTTCTAAGACTCTAAACCAAGTTTTATGCAACATGAGTGCTTATAAATGTCTCAATGAGCTTTGTACAAGTTTGACGAACTTATGAAACATCTAACAACGCGGTTTCTAAGACTCTAAACGAAGTGTCATGCAACATGAGTGCTTATAAGTGTCTCAATGAGCTTTGTACTAGTTTGACGAACTTATGAAACATCTTACAACGCGGTTTCTAGGACTCTAAACCAAGTTTCATGCAACATGAGTGCTTATAAGTGTCTCAATGAGCTTTGTACAAGTTCGACAAACTTATGAAACATCTAACAACGCGATTTCTAGGACTCTAAACTAAGTTTCATGCAACATGAGTGCTTATAAGTGTCTCAATGAGCTTTGTACTAGTTTTACGAACTTATGAAACATCTAACAACGCGTTTTCTAAGACTCTAAACGAAGTGTCATGCAACATGAGTGCTTATAAGTGTCTCAATGAGATTTGTACTAGTTTGACGAACTTATGAAACATCTTACAACGCGGTTTCTAGGACTCTAAACCAAGTTTCATGAAACATGAGTGCTTAAAAGTGTCTCAATGAGCTTTGTACAAGTTCGACGAACTTATGAAACATCTAACAACGCGGTTTCTAGGACTCTAAACTAAGTTTCATGCAACATGAGTACTTATAAGTGTATTAATGAGGTTTGTACTAGTTTGACGAACTTATGAAACATCTAAGAACGCGGTTTGTAGGACTCTAAACTAAGTTTCTTTCAACATGAGTTCTTATAAGTGTCTCAATGAGCTTTGTTCAAGTTTGATGAATTATGAAACATCTATCAACGCGTTTATAGGACTCTAAACCAAGTTTTATGCAACATTAGTGCTTATAAGTGTCTCAATGAGCTTTGTACAAGTTTGACGAACTTATGAAACATCTAACAAAGCGGTTTCTAAGACTCTAAACGAAGTGGCATGCAACATGAGTGCTTATAAGTGTCTCAATGAGCTTTGTACTAGTTTGACGAACTTATGAAACATCTAACAACTCGTTTCTAGGACTCTTAACCAAGTTTCAAGCAACATGAGTGCTTATAAGTGTCTCAATGAGCTTTGTACAAGATTGACAAACATAAGAAACATCTAACGACTCGTTTCTAGGGCTCTAACCCAAGTTTCATGCAACATGAGTGCTTATAAGTGTCTCAATGAGCTTTGTACAAGTTTGACGAACTTAAGAAACATCTAACAAATCGTTTCTAGGGCTCTAAACCAAGTTTCATGCAACATGAGTGCTTATAAGTGTCTCAATGAGTTTTGTACAAGTTTGACGAACTTATGAAACATCTAACAACGCGGTTTCTAAGACTCTAAATGAAGTGTCATGCAACATGAGTGCTTATAATTGTCTCAATGAGCTTTGTACTAGTTTTACGAACTTATGAAACATCTAACAACACATTTCTAGGACTCGAAACCAAGTTTCATGAAACATGAGTGCTTACAAGTGTTTCAATTAGCTTTGTACAAGTTTGAAGAACTTATGAAACATCTAACAACGCGTTTCTAGGACTCTAAACACAGTTTCATGCAACATGATTTGTTATAAGTGTCTCAATGAGCTTTGTACAATTTTGACGAACTTATGAAACATCTATCAACGCGTTTCTAGGACTCTAAACCAAGTTTCATGCAACATGAGTGCTTATAAGTGTCTCAATGAGCTTTGTACAAGTTTGACGAACTTATGAAACATCTAACAACGCGTTTCTATGACTCTAAACCATGTGTCATGAAACATGAGTGCTTATAAGTGTCTCAATGAGCTTTGTACAAGTTTGACGAACTTATGAAACATCTAACATAGCGTTTCTAGGATTCTAAACCAAGTTTCATGCAACATGAGTGATTTTAAGTGTCTCAATGAGCTTTGTACAAGTTTGATGAACTTATGAAACATCTAACAACGCGTTTCTATGACTCTAAACCAAGTTTCATGCAACATGAGTGCTTATAAGTGTCTCAATGAGCTTTTTACAAGTTTGACGAACTTATGAAACATCTAACCACGCGTTTCTAGTACTCGAAATGAAGTTTCATGCAACATGAGAGCTTACAAGTGTCTCATTTAGCTTTGTACAAGTTTGAAGAACTTATGAAATATCTAACAACGCGTTTCTAGGACTCTAAACCAAGTTTCATGCAACATGAGTGGTTATAAGTGTCTCAATGAGCTTTGTACAAGTTTTACGAACTTATGAAACATCTAACAACGCGTTTCTAGGACTCCAAACCAAGTTTCATGCAACATGAGTGCTTATAAGTGTCTCAATGAGCTTTGTACAAGTTTGATGAAATTATGAAACATCTAACAACGCGTTTCTAGGACTCTAAACCAAGTTTCATGCAACATGAGTGCTTATAAGTGTCTCAATGAGCTTTGTACAATTTTGACGAACTTATGAAACATCTATCAACGCGTTTCTAGGACTCTAAACCAGGTTTCATGCAACATGAGTTGTTATAAGTGTCTCAATGAGCTTTGTACAAGTTTGATGAACTTATGAAACATCTAACAATGCGTTTCTAGGACTCTAAACCAAGTTTCATGCAACATGAGTGCTTATAAGTGTCTCAATGAGCTTTGTACAAGTTTGATGAAATTATGAAACATCTAACAACGCGTTTCTAGGACTCTAAACCAAGTTTCATGCAACATGAGTGCTTATAAGTGTCTCAATGAGCTTTGTACAATTTTGACGAACTTATGAAACATCTATCAACGCGTTTCTAGGACTCTAAACCAGGTTTCATGCAACATGAGTTGTTATAAGTGTCTCAATGAGCTTTGTACAAGTTTGATGAACTTATGAAACATCTAACAATGCGTTTCTAGGACTCTAAACCAAGTTTCATGCAACATGAGTGATTATAAGTGTCTCAATGAGCTTTGTACAATTTTGACGAACTTATGAAACATCTATCAACGCGTTTCTAGGACTCTAAACAAAGTTTCGACCAACATGAGTTGTTATAAGTGTCTCAATGAGCTTTGTACAAGTTTGATGAACTTATGAAACATCTAACAACACGTTTCTAGGACTCTAAACCAAGTTTCATGCAACATGACTGCTTATAAGTGTCTCAATGAGATTTGTACAAGTTTGACGAAATTATGAAACATCTAACAACGCGTTTCTAGGACTCTAAACCAAGTTTCATGCAACATGAGTGCTTATAAGTGTCTCAATGAGATTTTTACAAGTTTCACGAACTTATGAAACATCTAACCACGCGTTTTTAAGACTCGAAATTAATTTTCATGCAAGATGAGAGCTTACAAGTGTCTCAATTAGCTTTGTACAAGTTTGACGAACTTATGAAACATCTAACAACGCGTTTCTAGGACTCTAAACCAAGTTTCATGCAACATGAGTGGTTATAAGTGTCTCAATGAGCTTTATACAAGTTTTACGAACTTATGAAACATCTAACAACGTGTTTCTAGGACTCTAAACCAAGTTGCATGCAACATGAGTGCTTATAAGTGTCTCAATGAGCTTTGTACAATTTTGACGAACTTATGAAACATCTATCAACGGGTTTCTAGGACTCTAAACCAGGTTTCATGCAACATAAGTTGTTATAAGTGTCTCAATGAGCTTTGTACAAGTTTGATGAACTTATGAAACATATAACAACGCGTTTCTAGGACTCTAAACCAAGTTTCATTCAACATGAGTTCTTATAAGTGTCTCAATGAGCTTTGTACAAGTTTGATGAACTTATGAAACATCTAACAACGCGTTTCTAGTACTCTAAACCAAGTTTCATGCAACATGAGTGCTTATAAGTGTCTCAATGAGTTGTGTACAAGTTTGACAAACTTATGAAACATCTAACAACGTGGTTTCTAGGACTCTAAACCAAGTTTCATGCAACATGAGTGCTTATAAGTGTCTCAATGAGCTTTGTACAAGTTTGATGAACTTATGAAACATCTAACAACGCGTTTCTAGGACTCTAAACCAAGTTTCATGCAACATGAGTTGTTATAAGTGTTTCAATGATATTTGTACAAGTTTGACGAACTTATGAAACATCTAACAACGCGTTTCTAGGACTCTAAACCAAGTTTCATGCAACATGAGATCTTATAAGTGTCTCAATAAGCTTTGTACAAGTTTGAGGAACTTATGAATCATCTATCAACGCGTTTCTAGGACTCTAAACCAAGTTTCATGCAACATGAGTGCTTATAAGTGTCTCAATGAGCTTTGTACAAGTTTGACGAACTTATGAAACATCTAACATAGCGTTTCTAGGACTCTAAACAAAGTTTCATGCAACATGAGTGATTATAAGTGTCTCAATGAGCTTTATACAAGTTTGAGGAACTTATGAAACATCTAACAATGCGTTTCTAGGACTCTAAACCAAGTTTCATGCAACATGAGTGGTTATAAGTGTCTCAATGAGCTTTGTACAAGTTTGACGAACTTATGAAACATCTAACAACGCGTTTCTAGGACTCTAAACCAAGTTTCATGCAACATGAGTGCTTATAAGTGTCTCAATGAGCTTTGTACAAGTTTGACGAACTTATGAAACATCTAACAACGCGTTTCTAGTACTCTAAACCAAGTTTCAAGCAACATGAGTGCTTATAAGTGTCTCAATGAGCTGTGTACAAGTTTGACGAACTTATGAATCATCTAACAACGTGGTTTCTAGGACTCTAAACCAAGTTTCATGTAACATGAGGTCTTATAAGTGTCTCAATGAGCTTTGTACAAGTTTGATGAAGTTATGAAACATCTAACAACGCGTTTCTAGGACTCTAAACCAAGTTTCATGCAACATGAGTTGTTATAAGTGTCTCAATGATATTTGTACAAGTTTGAAGAACTTATGAAACATCTAACAACGCGTTTCTAGGACTCTAAACCAAGTTTCATGCAACATGAGTGCTTATAAGTGTCTCAATGAGCTTTGTACAATTTTGACGAACTTATGAAACATCTATCAACGCGTTTCTAGGACTCTAAACAAAGTTTCGAGCAACATGAGTTGTTATAAGTGTCTCAATAAGCTTTTTACAAGTTTGATGAACTTATGAAACATCTAACAACACGTTTCTAGGACTCTAAACCAAGTTTCATGCAACATGACTGCTTATAAGTGTCTCAATGAGATTTGTACAAGTTTGACGAACTTATGAAACATCTAACAACGCGTTTCTAGGACTCTAAACCAAGTTTCATGCAACATGAGTGCTTATAAGTGTCTCAATGAGATTTTTACAAGTTTGACGAACTTATGAAACATCTAACCACGCGTTTATAAGACTCAAAATTAAGTTTCATGCAACATGAGAGCTTACAAGTGTCTCAATTAGCTTTGTACAAGTTTGACGAACTTATGAAACATCTAACAACGCGTTTCTAGGACTCTAAACCAAGTTTCATGCAACATGAGTGGTTATAAGTGTCTCAATGAGCTTTATACAAGTTTTACGAACTTATGAAACATCTAACAACGCGTTTCTAGGACTCTAAACCAAGTTTCATGCAACATGAGTGCTTATAAGTGTCTCAATGAGCTTTGTACAATTTTGACGAACTTATGAAACATCTATCAACGGGTTTCTAGGACTCTAAACCAGGTTTCATGCAACATAAGTTGTTATAAGTGTCTCAATGAGCTTTGTACAAGTTTGATGAACTTATGAAACATCTAACAACGCGTTTCTAGGACTCTAAACCAAGTTTCATTCAACATGAGTGCTTATAA
Organism: Cochlearia excelsa; assembly: GCA_963556525.1. NCBI lineage: Eukaryota > Viridiplantae > Streptophyta > Magnoliopsida > Brassicales > Brassicaceae > Cochlearia > Cochlearia excelsa. The sequence continues at coordinate 25,398,424 of OY748327.1, read as the reverse complement.
GTGTCTCAATGAGCTTTGTACAAGTTTGATGAACTTATGAAACATCTAACAACGCGTTTCTAGTACTCTAAACCAAGTTTCATGCAACATGAGTGCTTATAAGTGTCTCAATGAGCTGTGTACAAGTTTGACAAACTTATGAAACATCTAACAACGTGGTTTCTAGGACTCTAAACCAAGTTTCAGGCAACATGAGTGCTTATAAGTGTCTCAATGAGCTTTGTACAAGTTTGATGAACTTATGAAACATCTAACAACGCGTTTCTAGGACTCTAAACCAAGTTTCATGCAACATGAGTTGTTATAAGTGTTTCAATGATATTTGTACAAGTTTGACGAACTTATGAAACATCTAACAACGCGTTTCTAGGACTCTAAACCAAGTTTCATGCAACATGAGATCTTATAAGTGTCTCAATAAGCTTTGTATAAGTTTGACGAACTTATGAATCATCTATCAACGCGTTTCTAGGACTCTAAACCAAGTTTCATGCAACATGAGTGCTTATAAGTGTCTCAATGAGCTTTGTACAAGTTTGACGAACTTATGAAACATCTAACATAGCGTTTCTAGGACTCTAAACCATGTTTCATGCAACATGAGTGATTATAAGTGTCTCAATGATCTTTATACAAGTTTGAGGAACTTATGAAACATCTAACAATGCGTTTCTAGGACTCTAAACCAAGTTTCATGCAACAAGAGTGGTTATAAGTGTCTCTATGAGCTTTGTACAAGTTTGACGAACTTATGATACATCTAACAACGCGTTTCTAGGACTCTAAACCAAGTTTCATGCAACATGAGTGCTTATAAGTGTCTCAATGAGCTTTGTACAAGTTTGATGAACTTATGAAACATCTAACAACGCATTTCTAGGACTCTAAACCAAGTTTCATGCAACATGAGTGCTTATAAGTGTCTCAATGAGCTTTGTACAATTTTGACAAACTTATGAAACATCTAACAACGCGTTTCTAGGACTCTAAACCAAGTTTCATGCAACATGAGTTGTTATAAGTGTCTCAATGACCTTTATACAAGTTTGATGAACTTATGAAACATCTAACAACGCGTTTCTAGGACTATAAACCAAGTTTCATGCAACATGAGTGCTTATAAGTGTCTCAATGAGCTTTGTACATGTTTGACGAACTTATGAAACATCTAAAACGCGTTTCTAGGACTCTAAACCAAGTTTCATGCAACAGGAGTGCTTATAAGTGTCTCAATGAGCTTTTTACAAGTTTGACGAACTTATGAAACATCTAACCACGCGTTTCTAGTACTCGAAATGAAGTTTCATGCAACATGAGAGCTTACAAGTGTCTCAATTAGCTTTGTACAAGTTTGAAGAATTTATGAAACATCTAACAACGCGTTTCTAGGACTCTAAACCAAGTTTCATGCAACATGAGTGGTTATAAGTGTCTCAATGAGCTTTATACAAGTTTTACGAACTTATGAAACATCTAACAACGCGTTTCTAGGACTCTAAACCAAGTTTCATGCAACATGAGTGCTTATAAGTGTCTCAATGAGCTTTGTACAATTTTGACGAACTTATGAAACATCTATCAACGGGTTTCTAGGACTCTAAACCAGGTTTCATGCAACATAAGTTGTTATAAGTGTCTCAATGAGCTTTGTACAAGTTTGATGAACTTATGAAACATCTAACAACGCGTTTCTAGGACTCTAAACCAAGTTTCATTCAACATGAGTGCTTATAAGTGTCTCAATGAGCTTTGTACAAGTTTGATGAACTTATGAAACATCTAACAACGCGTTTCTAGTACTCTAAACCAAGTTTCATGCAACATGAGTGCTTATAAGTGTCTCAATGAGCTGTGTACAACTTTGACAAACTTATGAAACATCTAACAACGTGGTTTCTAGGATTCTAAACCAAGTTTCAGGAAACATGAGTGCTTATAAGTGTCTCAATGAGCTTTGTACAAGTTTGATGAACTTATGAAACATCTAACAACGCGTTTCTAGGACTCTAAACCAAGTTTCATGCAACATGAGTTGTTATAAGTGTTTCAATGATATTTGTACAAGTTTGACGAACTTATGAAACATCTAACAACGCGTTTCTAGGACTCTAAACCAAGTTTCATGCAACATGAGATCTTATAAGTGTCTCAATAAGCTTTGTACAAGTTTGACGAACTTATGAATCATCTATCAACGCGTTTCTAGGACTCTAAACCAAGTTTCATGCAACATGAGTGCTTATAAGTGTCTCAATGAGCTTTGTACAAGTTTGACGAACTTATAAAACATCTAACATAGCGTTTCTAGGACTCTAAACCAAGTTTCATGCAACATGAGTGATTATAAGTGTCTCAATGATCCTTATACAAGTTTGAGGAACTTATGAAACATCTAACAATGCGTTTCTAGGACTCTAAACCAAGTTTCATGCAACAAGAGTGGTTATAAGTGTCTCAATGAGCTTTGTACAAGTTTGACGAACTTATGAAACATCTAACAACGCGTTTCTAGGACTCTAAACCAAGTTTCATGCAACATGAGTGCTTATAAGTGTCTCAATAAGCTTTGTACAAGTTTGATGAACTTATGAAACATCTAACAACGCATTTCTAGGACTCTAAACCAAGTTTCATGCAACATGAGTGCTTATAAGTGTCTCAATGAGCTTTGTACAATTTTGACAAACTTATGAAACATCTAACAACGCGTTTCTAGGACTCTAAACCAAGTTTCATGCAACATGAGTTGTTATAAGTGTCTCAATGAGCTTTATACAAGTTTGATGAACTTATGAAACATCTAACAACGTGTTTCTAGGACTCTAAACCAAGTTTCATGCAACATGAGTGCTTATAAGTGTCTCAATGAGCTTTGTACATGTTTGACGAACTTATGAAACATCTAAAACGCGTTTCTAGGACTCTAAACCAAGTTTCATGCAACATGAGTGCTTATAAGTGTCTCAATGAGCTTTTTACAAGTTTGACGAACTTATGAAACATCTACCCACGCGTTTCTAGTACTCGAAATGAAGTTTCATGCAACATGAGAGCTTACAAGTGTCTCAATTAGCTTTGTACAAGTTTGAAGAATTTATGAAACATCTAACAACGCGTTTCTAGGACTCTAAACCAAGTTTCATGCAACATGAGTGGTTATAAGTGTCTCAATGAGCTTTGTACAAGTTTGACGAACTTATGAAACATCTAACCACACGTTTCTAGTACTCGAAATGAAGTTTCATGCAACATGAGAGCTTACAAGTGTCTCAATTAGCTTTGTACAAGTTTGAAGAACTTATGAAACATCTCACAACGCATTTCTAGGACTCTAAACCAAGTTTCATGCAACATGAGTGCTTATAAGTGTCTCAATGAGCTTTGTACAAGTTTGATGAAATTATGAAACATCTAACAACGCGTTTCTAGGACTCTAAACCAAGTTTCATGCAACATGAGTGCTTATAAGTGTCTCAATGAGCTTTGTACAATTTTGACGAACTTATGAAACATCTATCAACGCGTTTCTAGGACTCTAAACCAGGTTTCATGCAACATGAGTTGTTATAAGTGTCTCAATGATCTTTGTACAAGTTTGACGAACTTATGATACATCTAACAACCCGTTTCTAGGACTCGAAACAAAGTTTCATGCAACATGAGTGCTTATAAGTGTCTCAATGAGCTTTGTACAAGTTTGACGAACTTATGAAACATCTAACAACGCGTTTCTAGTACTCTAAACCAAGTTTCAAGCAACATGAGTGCTTATAAGTGTCTTAATGAGCTGTGTACAAGTTTGACGAACTTATGAAACATCTAACAACGTGGTTTCTAGGACTCTAAACCAAGTTTCATGCAACATGAGTGCTTATAAGTGTCTCAATGAGCTTTGTACAAGTTTGATGAACTTATGAAACATCTAACAACGCGTTTCTAGGACTCTAAACCAAGTTTCATGCAACATGAGTTGTTATAAGTGTCTCAATGATATTTTTACAAGTTTGACGAACTTATGAAACATCTAACAACGCGTTTCTAGGACTCTAAACCAAGTTTCATGCAACATGAGTGCTTATAAGTGTCTCAATGAGCTTTGTACAATTTTGACGAACTTATGAAACATCTATCAACGCGTTTCTAGGACTCTAAACCAAGTTTCGAGCAACATGAGTTGTTATAAGTGTCTCAATGAGCTTTGTACAAGTTTGATGAACTTATGAAACATCTAACAACTCGTTTCTAGGACTCTAAACCAAGTTTTATGCAACATGACTGCTTATAATTGTCTCAATGAGATTTGTACAAGTTTGACGAACTTATGAAACATCTAACAACGCGTTTCTAGGACTCTAAACCAAGTTTCATGCAACATGAGTGCTTATAAGTGTCTCAATGAGCTTTTTACAAGTTTGACGAACTTATGAAACATCTAACCACACGTTTTTAGGACTCGAAATGAAGTTTCATGCAACATGAGAGCTTACAAGTGTCTCAATTAGCTTTGTACAAGTTTGACGAACTTATGAAACATCTAACAACGCGTTTCTAGGACTCTAAACCAAGTTTCATGCAACATGAGTGGTTATAAGTGTCTCAATGAGCTTTATACAAGTTTGACGAACTTATGAAACATCTAACAACGCGTTTCTAGGACTCTAAACCAAGTTTCATGCAACATGAGTGCTTATAAGTTTCTCAATGAGCTTTATACAAGTTTTACGAACTTATGAAACATCTAACAACGCGTTTCTACGACTCTAAACCAGGTTTCATGCAACATGAGTTGTTATAAGTGTCTCAATGAGCTTTGTACAAGTTTGATGAACTTATGAAACATCTAACAACGCGTTTCTAGGACTCTAAACCAAGTTTCATTCAACATGAGTGCTTATAAGTGTCTCAATGAGCTTTGTACAAGTTTGATGAACTTATGAAACATCTAACAACGCGTTTCTAGTACTCTAAACCAAGTTTCATGCAACATGAGTGCTTATAAGTGTCTCAATGAGCTGTGTACAAGTTTAACAAACTTATGAAACATCTAACAACGTGGTTTCTTGGACTCTAAACCAAGTTTCATGCAACATGAGTGCTTATAAGTGTCTCAATGAGCTTTGTACAAGTTTGATGAACTTATGAAACATCTAACAACGCGTTTCTAGGACTCTAAACCAAGTTTCATGCAACATGAGTTGTTATAAGTGTCAATGATATTTGTACAAGTTTGACGAACTTATGAAACATCTAACAACGCGTTTCTAGGACTCTAAACCAAGTTTCATGCAACATGAGTTGTTATAAGTGTTTCAATGATATTTGTACAAGTTTGACGAACTTATGAAACATCAAACAACGCGTTTCTAGGACTCTAAACCAAGTTTCATGCAACATGAGATCTTATAAGTGTCTCAATAAGCTTTGTACAAGTTTGACGAACTTATGAATCATCTATCAACGCGTTTCTAGGACTCTAAACCAAGTTTCATGGAACATGAGTGCTTATAAGTGTCTCAATGAGCTTTGTACAAGTTTGACGAACTTATGAAACATCTAACATAGCGTTTCTAGGACTCCAAACCAAGTTTCATGCAACATGAGTGATTATAAGTGTCTCAATGAGCTTTGTAGAAGTTTGAGGAACTTATGAAACATCTAACAATGCGTTTCAAGGACCCTTAACCAAGTTTCATGCAACATGAGTGGTTATAAGTGTCTCAATGAGCTTTGTACAAGTTTGACGAACTTATGAAACATCTAACAACGCGTTTCTAGGACTCTAAACCAAGTTTCATGCAACATGAGTGCTTATAAGTGTCTCAATGATCTTTGTACAAGTTTGATGATCTTATGAAACATCTAACAACGCGTTTCTAGGACTCTAAACTAAGTTTCATGCAACATGAGTGCTTATAAGTGTTTCAATGAGCTTTGTACAAGTTTGACGAACTTATGAAACAACTAACAACGCGTTTCTAGGACTCTAAACCAAGTTCCATGCAACATGAGTTGTTATAAGTGTCTCAATGAGCTTTGTACAAGTTTGATGAACTTATGAAACATCTAACAACGCGTTTCTAGGACTCTAAACCAAGTTTCATGCAACATGAGTGCTTATAAGTATTGAAGTGACTTTACCAAGGTAGTTAATACATATAGTCGACTACATCGCAATGTAGTTGATTCATATAGTCAACTATATCTCAAGGAAGTTAATACATATAGTCGACTACATCACAATGTAGTCGATTCATGTAGTCGACTATATCAACCGACTAAAGAGCCGTTAGAGCTATGGACCAAAGGACAAAGAAGTGGTCCCCTTGTTGCTATTTGAATTCTAGCCGTTGGAAAGCTTCCCCTTCTACTCTCTTGTTTTGATATATGTTATCTTCTTGTGTAATTTGACTTCAACACAACTTATGAAATGAAAATCTATTATCTATATTCTCTCTCTAATGTCTCTTTATGTTCTTCAAGAACATGAAGAACATTTGAAACCAAATCTCTCCTAACTCTCAATTACTCTTAAATTCTTACATGGTATCAGAGCTTTAAGCTCTTGAAACCTTAAATCTCTTCCGCTACTATACTCTCTCTTCATTTCATTCGTTCTCGACATTCGGTGATTTTCAATTCTCGGTAACAATCGACTCTCGGTGATTCTCGATTCTCGGTTCTCGGTTCTAGGTGACTCGGTGATTCTCGGTGACTCGACTCTCGGCAACACTCAATTCCTAAGAACTCTCGGTTCTCGGCAACATCCATTCCTTTCCAAGATCCAAGATTTCATCTTTTTAAATTCTCGGTCTTTCCTCAAAGATCTAAGCTTTTCAAAGCTAAATCTCAAAGACCAAACCTTTTTCACTACAAATCTCAAGTCTCAACCATGGAAGACAAGGAATCTAAGAAGATCCTATGTTCGGTGACTCTCAAAGGGATAAACTACTTGCTATGGGCTAGGACCATGAAAACGGCCCTATGTGGAAAAGGCCTATTCGGTCATATCCTCAAGAAGCAAGAACTCCCAACCGATGCTAACTTAGAGGTGGAGGATGTTGACTCCGACCTTATGAAGCGCTTTCAAGAAGACCAAAAGGTTCTCGGTGTGATACAATCCTCTCTTGAACCCTCTATCCTTGAAGCTTACTCGTATTGCGAGAGTGCCAAAGACCTATGGGACACTCTTCAAACCGTTTACGGCAATGTCTCAAACTTAAGCCGCGTCTTTGAAGTCAAGAAGGCCATCAATGAACTCTATCAAGAAGATACCGAGTTCACTAAACACTTTGGAGTCTTTAGATCCCTTTGGGCCGAGCTAGAAATGCTTAGGCCTTTCACCGTGGATGTGAAGATCCTCAACAAGAGAAGGGAAGAAGACATAGTCTTTGGACTCTTGCTCACACTCAATCCAAGCTACAAAGACCTCATCAAGCATCTCCTTAGAGTCGAGTCTCTTCCAAACCTTGATGAGATATGCTCTCAACTCCAAAGGGAACAAGGATCTATTGAGCTCTTTGATCATAAGAAGGAACTTGTCACCGCCAACAAGGTTGCCTACAAGCCTCCAACCACCAACACAAGCAAGTCCTCGGCTAAGTCCTATGACGAAAGGAGGTCTATGACTTGTGAACATTGCAAGAAGAGGGGTCATTCAAAGGACAAGTGTTGGATCCTTCAACCTCATCTCAAACCGGCCAAGTTTAAGGAAGCAAGAGCTCACTTCTCAAGTGATGACACCGTAAGCAAAGCAAGCACAAGTAGCTCTCACCAAACCGGTAAAGACAAGGATGAGGAGTCCACGACCATGGTGCCTTACACCGATGAATTTGTGAGGAGATCCGACTTTGAAGCTCTCATCAAGGCCCTTAAGGGCAACGGTATCATCCATAATCCCTACTCTCTTAATGCTTACTCCCTTAGTGCTCAACACATAGACAATAGAACCTTTAAACCGATCATAATAGACTCTGGAGCTTCTCACCATATGATTAGCAACCGTGACTTGATTAGTAACATTAGACCGGTTTTAGGTAATGTCATAATTGCTAATGGGAGTAAGATACCTATAGAAGGGTTAGGAGATTTGAAATTGTTTGATAAGGATTCTCAAGCCCTTTATATGCCGAGTTTCACTTCTAATCTTATATCCGTTAAACGTATTGCTAAGGATTTAGATTGCAATGTTATTTTTGGCCCTAATGACGTACTTTTTCAGGATATTAAGAATGAAAGGATCATCGGCAAGGGGATCACAAGAGAAGATCTTTATGTCTTAGATGAAAACAATTCTAGTTCCTTATTTTGTCATGCTTTTAGCTCGGTTTTAGCCGAAGCAAACAATGTCATTTGGCACTTTAGACTTGGTCATCCTCATTTAAAATCTTTAAAAACCCTTTTACCAAATGTGATTTTTGACTATCAAACTTGTGAAGCTTGTATTTTGGGCAAACATTGCCGAACCGTTTTTCAAAAATCAAGAACAATTTACAAGCCTTTTGAACTTGTACACTCGGATGTGTGGTCTTCTCCTTGTAAATCAAGAGATAATCACACATACTTTGTCACTTTTATTGATGAATTTTCAAAATACACTTGGGTTACTCTTTTACAATCAAAGGATAAGGTTTTAGAAGCTTTTAAACAATTTCAAAACTATGTAACTAACCATTATCAAACCAAGATTAAAATTTTTAGGTCGGATAATGGTGGTGAATACACAAGCCGGGCCTTCAAGGAACACATATCCAATCATGGGATCCTTCATCAAACAACTTGCCCATACACACCACAACAAAACGGGGTGGCCGAGTGGAAGAATAGACACCTCATGGAGGTTACTCGGTCCATGATGTTCCACATGAACATTCCAAAACGTTTTTGGTCGGATGGCGTTTTAACCGCGTGTTATCTCATCAATCGAACCCCTACTCAACTCTTAAATAATCAATCTCCTTTTGAAGTTTTGAATAAAACTAAACCGCAAATAGAACATTTAAGAGTATTTGGTTGTGTGTGTTTTGTGTTTGTCCCTAGTGAGCAAAGGAACAAGCTTGAGCCAAAGAGTGTAAAGGCGATGTTCATTGGGTATTCAAGCACACAAAAGGGGTACAAATGCTATGTCCCGGAGACAAGACGAGTCCTAGTGTCTAGAGATGTCAAGTTCTTGGAAGGGAAAAGCTTCTATGAAAGGGACAATTGGGAAAGTGTCAAAGACCTTCCCGAGAGTCATAGACAAGGCCACAAGTCTCCGGAACCTTATGAAGAATCTTGGTATGTGTTTTGAAGAACCACATCAAGAAACCCCCCTTGATCATGCGGGGGAGAACATTCAACATGATCAAGACGCTCAATAATCCGGGGGAGAATCAAATGGTGATCAAGAAGATAACCATCCTCCTCAACAACAACAACAAGTCGCACCATCTACAACATCCGAGACTCTTCCAAGTGATCAAGATGGTCATAATCAAGGAGGTTCTCAAGAAGATGTTGGTTCTCAAGAAGATGTGGCGGTTCCATTAAGAAGGAGTACAAGAATCAAGTACCCTCCATCAAATTGGAAAAACACAAGAGTCTACTACAACCAAGAAGCCGTAGCTCACCCAACTCAAGCCGTATGCTCCTTAGCCACTATCCCCATGGAGCATCAAATGTTCCTCGCGGCCATGGATCAACACCACAATCATATGAAGAAGCCATGAAGGACCAAGTATGGATTGATGCGGTCAAAGATGAGAACAAAGCCATGGAGGATAATGGAACATACTATGAGACCGATCTCCCAAAAGGAAAGAGAGCCGTGAGCTCAAGGTACATTTTCACAATCAAGTATCATAGTAATGGTGAAGTTGAGAGACACAAGGCACGGTTAGTAGCTCGGGGATTCACTCAAACCTACGGAGAAGACTACTTGGACACGTTTGCCCCGGTTGCAAAACTTCACTCCATAAGGATAGTTCTCTCACTAGCTACTAACCTTTCTTGGGATTTGTTTCAAATGGATGTCAAGAATGCCTTCCTACAAGGAGAACTTGAAGAAGAAGTTTACATGACTCCACCACCGGGTCTAGAACACACAATTGCTCCGGGAAAGGTCTTGAGACTAAAGAAAGCTATCTATGGACTCAAGCAATCACCTAGAGCTTGGTACCATAAGCTTAGCTCAACCCTAATGGAGAAAGGATTCAAAAGATCTCATGTGGAACATACCTTGTTCACCAAAACAAGCCAAGAAGGTATTGTGGTGGTCCTTGTCTATGTAGATGATATTATCATTTCCGGAAACAACAAGGAAGGTATTAAAAACACTAAAGACTATTTGAAATCTAAATTTGATATTAAGGACCTTGGGAAACTTAAGTACTTCCTTGGGATAGAAGTGTGTAGATCCGAAGAAGGTCTATTTCTTTTGAGTGGTGTCAATATAATAGGTACAAAGAAGGCCAAGACTCCTCTTGAAGAAGGCTACAAAGTCATCAAAGAAGGAAGTGAAGAAGACAAGCCCTTCAAAGACCCAAAGCTCTTTAGGAAGATTGTGGGGAAGCTAATCTACTTGACCATTACAAGGCCGGATCTTTGCTTTGCCGTGAACCAAGTGGCTCAACAAATGCAAAAGCCCAAGATACACCATTGGAAGATGCTTGAAAGAATCTTGAGCTACATCAAAGGAACTTGTGACTTGGGTATTTGGATGGGATGTAAGAAAAACACCGAAGTGTTTGGCTATTGTGATGCGGATTATGCCGGTGATGTTGAAGATAGGAGGTCCACAACCGGCTATTGCACTTTCATTGGAGGGAACCTTGTGACGTGGAAGACCAAGAAGCAAAAGATCATATCATGCTCAACCGCGGAAGCCGAATACCGAGCCATGAGGAAACTAACTCAAGAACTTATGTGGATCAAGAATCTACTCGGAGACTTGGGTGTCAAGATTGAGGCTCCAATGACCATGCATTGTGACAACCAAGTTTCATGAAACATGAGTGCTTATAAGTGTCTCAATGAGCTTTTTACAAGTTTGACGGACTTATGAAACATCTAACCACGCGTTTCTAGGACTCGAAATGAAGTTTCATGCAACATGAGAGCTTACAAGTGTCTCAATTAGCTTTGTACAAGTTTGACGAACTTATGAAACATCTAACAACGCGTTTCTAGGACTCTAAACCAAGTTTCATGTAACATGAGTGTTTATAAGTGTCTCAATGAGCTTTGTACAAGTTTTACGAACTTATGAAACATCTAACAACGCGTTTCTACGACTCTAAACCAAGTTTCATGCAACATGAGTGCTTATCAATGTCTCAATGAGCTTTGTACAAGTTTGATGAAATTATGAAACATCTAACAACGCGTTTCTAGGACTCTAAACCAAGTTTCATGCAACATGGGTGCTTATAAGTGTCTCAATGACCTTTGTACAATTTTGACGAACTTATAAAACATCTATCAACGCGTTTCTAGGACTCTAAACCAGGTTTCATACAACATGAGTTGTTATAAGTGTCTCAATGAGCTTTATACAAGTTTGATGAACTTATGAAACATCTAACAACGCGTTTCTAGGACTCTAAACCAAGTTTCATTCAAAATGAGTGCTTATAGGTGTCTCAATGAGCTATGTACAAGTTTGACGAACTTATGAAACATCTAACAACGTGTTTCTAGTACTCTAAACCAAATTTCATGCAACATGAGTGCTTATAAGTGTCTCAATGAGCTGTGTACAAGTTTGACGAACTTATGAAACATCTAACAACGTGGTTTCTAGGACTCTAAACCAAGTTTCATGCAACATGAGTGTTTATAAGTGTCTCAATGAGCTTTGTACAAGTTTGATGAAAATATGAATCATCTAACAACGCGTTTCTAGGACTCTAAACCAAGTTTCATGCAACATGAGTGGTTATAAGTGTCTCAATGAGCTTTGTACAATTTTGACGAACTTATGAAACATCTATCAACGCGTTTCTAGGACTCTAAACCAAGTTTCATGCAACATGAGTTGTTATAAGTGTCTCAATGAGCTTTGTACAAGTTTGATGAACTTATGAAACATCTAACAACGCGTTTCTAGGAATCTAAACCAAGTTTCATGCAACATGAGTGCTTATAAGTGTCTCAATGAGATTTGTACAAGTTTGATGAACTTATGAAACATCTAACAATGCGTTTATAGGACTCTAAACCAATTTTCATGCAACATGAGTTATTATAAGTGTCTCAATGATATTTGTACAAGTTTGACGAATTTATGAAACATCTAACAACGCGTTTCTAGGACTCTAAACCAAGTTTCATGCAACATGAGTGCTTATAAGTGTCTCAATGAGCTTTGTACAAGTTTGATGAAATTATGAAACCTCTAACAACGCGTTTCTAGGACTCTAAACCAATTTTCATGCAACATGAGTTGTTATAAGTGTCTCAATGAGCTTTGTACAAGTTTTACGAACTTATGAAACATCTAACAACGCGGTTCTAGGACTCTAAACCAAGTTTCATGCAACATGAGTTCTTATAAGTGTTTCAATGAGCTTCGTACAAATTTGACGAACTTATGAAACATCTAACAACGCGTTTCTTGGTATCTAAACCAAGTTTCATGCAACATGAGTTGTTATAAGTGTCTCAATGAGCTTTGTACAAGTTTGATGAACTTATGAAACATCTAACAATGCGTTTCTAGGACTCTAAACCAAGTTTCATGCAACATGAGTGCTTATAAGTGTCTCAATGAGCTTTGTACAAGTTTGACGAACTTATGAAACATCTAACAACGTGTTTCTAGTACTCTAAACCAAGTTTCATGCAACATGAGTGCGTATAAGTGTCTCAATGAGATTTGTACAAGTTTGACGAACTTATGAAACATCTAACAACGCGTTTCTAGGACTCTAAACCAAGGTTCATGCAACATGAGTGCTTATAAGTGTCTCAATGAGCTTTGTACAAGTTTGACGAAATTATGAAACATCTATCAACGTGTTTCTAGAACTCTAAACCAAGTTTCATGCAACATGAGTTTTTATAAGTGTCTCAATGAGCTTTGTAAAAATTTGACGAACTTATGAAACATCTAACAACACATTTCTAGGACTCGAAACCAAGTTTCATGAAACATGAGTGCTTACAAGTGTTTCAATTAGCTTTGTACAAGTTTGAAGAACTTGTGAAACATCTAACAACGCGTTTCTAGGACTCTAAACACAGTTTCATGCAACATGAGTTGTTATAAGTGTCTCAATGAGCTTTGTACAAGTTTGATGAACTTATGAAACATCTAACAACGCGTTTCTGGGACTCTAAACCAAGTTTCATGCAACATGGGTGGTTATAAGTGTCTCAATGTGCTTTGTACAAGTTTGACGAACTTATGAAACATCTAACAACGCGTTTCTAGGACTCTAAACCAAGGTTCATGCAACATGAGTGCTTATAAGTGTCTCAATAAGCTTTGTACAAGTTTGACGAACTTATGAAACATCTATCAATGTGTTTCTAGGACCCTAAACCAAGTTTCATGCAACATGAGTTCTTATAAGTGTCTCAATGAGCTTTGTAAAAATTTGACGAACTTATGAAACATCTAACAACACATTTCTAGGACTCGAAACCAAGTTTCATGAAACATGAGTGCTTACAAGTGTTTCAATTAGCTTTGTACAAGTTTGAAGAACTTGTGAAACATCTATCAACGCGTTTCTAGGACCCTAAACCAAGTTTCATGCAACATGAGTTGTTATAAGTGTCTCAATGAGCTTTGTACAAGTTTGATGAACTTATGAAACATCTAACAACACATTTCTAGGACTCGAAACCAAGTTTCATGAAACATGAGTGCTTACAAGTGTTTCAATTAGCTTTGTACAAGTTTGAAGAACTTGTGAAACATCTATCAATGCGTTTCTAGGACCCTAAACCAAGTTTCATGCAACATGAGTTCTTATAAGTGTCTCAATGAGCTTTGTAAAAATTTGACGAACTTATGAAACATCTAACAACACATTTCTAGGACTCGAAACCAAGTTTCATGAAACATGAGTGCTTACAAGTGTTTCAATTAGCTTTGTACAAGTTTGAAGAACTTGTGGAACATCTATCAACGCGTTTCTAGGACCCTAAACCAAGTTTCATGCAACATGAGTTGTTATAAGTGTCTCAATGAGCTTTGTACAAGTTTGATGAACTTATGAAACATCTAACAACGCGTTTCTAGGACTCTAAACCAAGTTTCATGCAACATGAGTGGTTATAAGTGTCTCAATGAGCTTTGTACAAGTTTGACGAACTTATGAAACGTCTAACAACGCGTTTCTAGGACTCTAAACCAAGTTTCATGCAACATGAGTGCTTATAAATGTCTCAATGAGCTTTGGACAAGTTTGATGAACTTATGAAACATCTAAAAACGCGTTTCTAGGACTCTAAACTAAGTTTCATGCAACATGAGTGCTTATAAGTGTTTCAATGAGCTTTGTACAAATTTGACGAACTTATGAAACATCTAACAACGCGTTTCTTGGTATCTAAACCAAGTTTCATGCAACATGAGTTGTTATAAGTGTCTCAATGAGCTTTGTACAAGTTTGATGAACTTATGAAACATCTAACAACGCGTTTCTAGGACTTTAAACAAAGTTTCATGCAACATGAGTGCTTATAAGTGTCTCAATAAGCTTTGTACAAGTTTGATGAAATTATGAAACATCTAACAACACGTTTCTAGGACTCTAAACCAAGTTTCATGCAACATGAGTGGTTATAAGTGTCTCAAAGAGCTTTGTACAAGTTTTACGAACATATGAAACATCTAACAACGCGTTTCTAGGACTCTAAACCAAGTTTCATGCAACATGAGTGTTTATAAGTGTCTCAATGAGCTTTGTACAAGTTTGATGAAATTATGAAACATCTAACAACGCGTTTGTAGGACTCTAAACCAAGTTTCATGCAACATGAGTGCTTTTAAGTGTTTCAATGAGCTTTGTACAATTTTGACGAAATTATGAATCATCTATCAACGCGTTTCTAGGACTCTAAACCGAGTTTCATGCAACATGAGTGCTTATAAGTTTCTCAATGAGCTTTGTACAAGTTTGACGAACTTATGAAACATCTAACAACACGTTTCTAGGACTCTAAACCAAGTTTCAAGCAACATGAGTGCTTATAAGTGTCTCAATGAGCTTTGTACAAGTTTGACGAACTTATGAAACATCTAACATAGCGTTTCTAGGATTCTAAACCAAGTTTCATGCAACATGAGTGATTATAAGTGTCTCAATGTGATTTGTACAAGTTTGATGAACTTATGAAATATCTAACAACGCGTTTCTAGGACTCTAAACCAAGTTTCATGCAACATGAGTGGTTATAAGTGTCTCAATGAGCTTTGTACAAGTTTGACGAACTAATGAAACATCTAACAACGCGTTTCTAGGACTCTAAACCAAGTTTCATGCAACATGAGTGCTTTTAAATGTCTCAATGAGCTTTGGAAAAGTTTGATGAACTTATGAAACATCTAAAACGCGTTTCTAGGACTCTAAACCAAGTTTCATGCAACATGAGTTGTTATAAGTGTCTCAATGAGATTTGTACAAGTTTGACGAACTTATGAAACATCTAACAGCGCGTTTCTAGGACTCTAAACCAAGTTTCATGCAACATGAGTGCTTATAAGTGTCTCAATGAGCTTTGTACAAGTTTGATGAAATTATGAAACATCTAACAACGCGTTTCTAAGACTCTAAACCAAGTTTCAAGCAACATGAGTGGTTATAAGTGTCTCAATGAGCTTTGTACAAGTTTTACGAACTTATGAAACATCTAACAACGCGGTTCTAGGACTCTAAACCAAGTTTCATGCAACATGAGTACTTATAAGTGTCTCAATGAGCTTTGTACAAGTTTGATGAAATTATGAAACATCTAACAACGCGTTTCTAGGACTGTAAACCAAGTTTCATGCAACATGAGTGCTTATAAGTGTCTCAATGAGCTTTGTACAATTTTGACGAACTTATGAAACATCTATCAACGCGTTTCTAGGACTCTAAACCAAGTTTCATACAACATGAGTTGTTATAAGTGTCTCAATGAGCTTTTTACAAGTTTGACAAACTTATGAAACATCTATTAACGCGTTTTTAGGACTCTAAACCAAGTTTCAAGCAATATGAGTGCTTATAAGTGTCTCAATGAGCTTTGTACAAGTTTGAAGAACTTATGAAACATCTAAAAACGCGTATCTAGGACTCTAAACCAAGTTTCATGCAACATGAGTTCTTATAAGTGTCTCAATTAACTTTGTACAAGTTTGACGAACTCATGAAACATCTAACAACGGTTTCTAAGACTCTAAACCAAGTTTCATGCAACATGAATCCTTATAAGTGTCTCAATGAGCTTTTTACAAGTTTGACGAACTTATGAAACATCTAACCACGCGTTTCTAGGACTCGAAATGAAGTTTCATGCAACATGAGAGCTTACAAGTGTCTCAATTAGCTTTGTACAAGTTTGACGAACTTATGAAACATCTAACAACTCGTTTCTAGGACTCTAAATCAAGTTTCATGCAACATGAGTGCATATAAGTGTCTCAATGCGCTTTGTACAAGTTTGACGAACTTATGAAACATCTATCAACGCGTTTCTAGGACTCTAAACCAAGTTTCAGGCAACATGAGTTGTTATAAGTGTCTCAAGGAGCTTTGTACAAGTTTGATGAACTTATGAAACATCTAACAACACGTTTCTAGGACTCTATACCAAGTTTCATGCAACATGAGTGCTTATAAGTGTCTCAATGAGCTTTTTACAAGTTTGACGAACTTATGAAACATCTAACCACGCGTTTCTAGGACTCGAAACGAAGTTTCATGCAACATGAGTTCTTACAAGTGTCTTAATTAGTTTTGTACAAGTTTGACGAACTTATGAAACATCTAACAACCCGTTTCTAGGACTCTAAACCAAGTTTCATGAACCATGAGTGCATATAAGTATCTCAATGAGCTTTGTACAAGTTTGACGAACTTATGAAAAATCTATCAACGCGTTTCTAGGACTCTAAACAAAATTTCAAGCAACATGAGTGCTTATAAGTGTCTCAATGAACTTTGTACAAGTTTGACGAATTTATGAAACATCTAACAACGCGTTGCTAGGAGTCGAAACCAAGTTTCATGCAACATTAGTGCTTACAAGTGTTTCAATTAGCTTTGTACAAGTTTGAAGAATTTATGAAACATCTAACAACGCGTTTCTAGGACTCTAAACCAAGTTTCATGCAACATGAGTTGTTATAAGTGTCTCAATGAGATTTGTACAAGTTTGACGAACTTATGAAATATCTAACAACGCGTTTCTAGGACTCTAAACCAAGTTATAAGTGTCTGAATGAGCTTTGTACAAGTTTGATGAAATTATGAAACATCTAACAATGCGTTTCTAGGACTCTAAACCAAGTTTCACGCAACATGAGTGCTTATAAATGTCTCAATGAGCTTTGTACAAGTTTGATGAACTTATGAAACATCTAACAACGCGTTTCTAGGACTTTAAACTAAGTTTCATGCAACATGAGTGCTTATAAGTGTTTCAATGAGCTTTGTACAAGTTTTATGAACTTATGAAACATCTAACAACGCGTTTCTAGGACTCTAAACCAAGTTTCATGCAACATGAGTGTTTATAAGTGTCTCAATAAGCTTTTTACAAGCTTGATGAAAATATGAAACATCTAACAACGCGTTTCTAGGACTCTAAACCAAGTTTCATGTAACATGAGTAGTTATAAGTGTCTCAATGAGTTTGTACAAGTTTGACGAACTTATGAAAAATCTAACAACGCGTTTCTAGGACTCTAAACTAGGTTTCATGCAACATGAGTGCTTATAAGTGTCTCAATGAGCTTTTTACAAGTTTGACGAACTTATGAAACATCTAACCACGCGTTTCTAGGACTTGAAAAGAAGTTTCATGCAACATGAGTTCTTACAAGTGTCTCAATTAACTTTGTACAAGTTTGACGAACTTATGAAACATCTAACAACGCGTTTCTAGGACTCTAAACCAAGTTTCATGAGCCATGAGTGCATATAAGTGTCTCAATGAGCTTTGTACAAGTTTGACGAACTTATGAAAAATCTATCAACGCGTTTCTAGGACTCTAAACAAAGTTTCAAGGAACATGAGTGCTTATAAGTGTCTCAATGAGCTTTGTACAAGTTTGACGAACTTATGAAACATCTAACAACGCGTTTCTAGGAATCAAAACCAAGTTTCATGCAACATGAGTGCTTACAAGTGTCTCAATTAGCTTTGTACAAGTTTGAAGAATTTATGAAACATCTAACAACTCGTTTCTAGGACTTTAAACCAAGTTTCATGCAACATGAGTGCGTATAAGTGTCTCAATGAGCTTTGTACAAGTTTGACAAACTTATGAAACATCTATCAACGCGTTTCTAGGACTCTAAACCAAGGTTCATGCAACATGAGTTCTTATAAGTGTCTCAATGAGCTTTTTACAAATTTGACGAACTTATGAAACATCTAACAACGCATTTCTAGGACTCGAAACCAAGTTTCATTCAACATTAGTGCTTACCAGTGTTTCAATTAGCTTTGTACAAGTTTGGAGAACTTATGAAAAATCTAACAACGCGTTTCTAGGACTCTAAACCAAGTTTCATGCAACATGAGCTGTTATAAGTGTCTCAATGAGATTTGTACAAGTTTGACAAAATTATGAAACATCTAACAACTCGTTTCTAGTACTCTAAACCAAGTTTCATGCAACATGAGTGCTTATAAGTGTCTCAATAAGCTTTGTACAAGTTTGATGAAAATATGAAACATCTAACAACGCGTTTCTAGGACTCTAAACCAAGTTCCATGCAACATGAATGGTTATAAGTGTCTCAATGAGTTGTCTACAAGTTTGACGAACTTATGAAACATCTAACAACGCGTTTCTAGGACTCTAAACCAAGTTTCATGCAACATGAGTACTTATAAGTGTCTCAATAAGCTTTGTACAAGTTTGATGAAATTATGAAACATTTAACAACGCGTTTCTAGGACTCTAAACCAAGTTTCATGCAACATGAGTGCTTATAAGTGTCTGATTGAGCCTTCTTCGATTTTGACAAACTTATTAAACATCTATCAACGCATTTCTAGGACTCTAAACCAAGTTTCATGCAACATGAGTGCTTATAAGTGTTTCAATGAGCTTTGTACAAGTGATGAAATTATGAAACATCTAACAACGCAGTTCTAGGACTCTAAACCAAGTTCCATGCCACATGAGTGCTTATAAGTGTCTCAATGAGCTTTGTACAAGTTTGACGAACTTATGAAACATCTAACAACGCGTTTCTAGGACTCGAAACCAAGTTTCATGCAACATGAGTGCTTATAAGTGTCTCAATGAGCTTTGTACAAGTTTTATGAAATTATGAAACATCTAAGAACGCGTTTCTAGGACTCTAAACCAAGTTTCATGCAACATGAGTGCTTATAAGTGTCTGATTGAGCTTTCTTCAATTTTGACGAAATTATGAAACATCTATCAACGCATTTTTAGGACTCTAAACCAAATTTCATGCAACATGAGTGCTTATAAGTGTCTCAATGAGCTTTGTACAAGTGATGAAATTATGAAACATCTAACAACGCGGTTCAAGGACTCTAAACCAAGTTTCATGCCACATGAGTGCTTATAAGTGTCTCAATGAGCTTTGTACAAGTTTGACGAACTTATGAAACATCTAACAACGCGTTTCTAGGACTCGAAACCAAGTTTCATGCAACATGAGTTGTTATAAATGTATCAATGAGCTTTGTACAAGTTTAAAGAACTTATGAAACATCTAACAACGCGTTTCTTGGACTCTAAACCAAGTTTCATGCAACATGAGTTGTTATAAGTGTCTCAATGAGATTTGTACAAGTTTGACGAACTTATGAAACACCTAACAACTCGTTTCTAGGACTCTAAACCAAGTTTCATGAAACATGAGTGCTTATAAGTGTCTCAATGAGCTTTTTACAAATTTGACGAACTTATGAAACATCTAACAACGCATTTCTAGGACTCGAAACCAAGTTTCATTCAATATTAGTGCTTACCAGTGTTTGAAGTAGCTTTGTACAAGTATGAAGAACTTATGAAACATCTAACAACGCGTTTCTAGGACTCTAAACCAAGTTTCATGCCACATGAGTTGTTATAAGTGTCTCAATGAGATTTGTCCAAGTTTGATGAACTTATGAAACATCTAACAACGCGTTTCTAGGACTCTAAACCAAGTTTCATGCAACATGAGTGTTTATAAGTGTCTCAATAAGCTTTTTACAAGCTTGATGAAAATATGAAACATCTAACAACGCGTTTCTAGGACTCTAAACCAAGTTTCATGTAACATGAGTAGTTATAAGTGTCTCAATGAGTTTGTACAAGTTTGACGAACTTATGAAAAATCTAACAACGCGTTTCTAGGACTCTAAACTAGGTTTCATGCAACATGAGTGCTTATAAGTGTCTCAATGAGCTTTTTACAAGTTTGACGAACTTATGAAACATCTAACCACGCGTTTCTAGGACTTGAAAAGAAGTTTCATGCAACATGAGTTCTTACAAGTGTCTCAATTAACTTTGTACAAGTTTGACGAACTTATGAAACATCTAACAACGCGTTTCTAGGACTCTAAACCAAGTTTCATGAGCCATGAGTGCATATAAGTGTCTCAATGAGCTTTGTACAAGTTTGACGAACTTATGAAAAATCTATCAACGCGTTTCTAGGACTCTAAACAAAGTTTCAAGGAACATGAGTGCTTATAAGTGTCTCAATGAGCTTTGTACAAGTTTGACGAACTTATGAAACATCTAACAACGCGTTTCTAGGAATCGAAACCAAGTTTCATGCAACATGAGTGCTTACAAGTGTCTCAATTAGCTTTGTACAAGTTTGAAGAATTTATGAAACATCTAACAACCCGTTTCTAGGACTCTAAACCAAGTTTCATGCAACATGAGTGCTTATAAGTGTCTCAATGAGCTTTTTACAAGTTTGACGAACTTATGAAACATCTAACCACGCGTTTCTAGGACTCGAAACGAAGTTTCATGCAACATGAGTTCTTACAAGTGTCTTAATTAGTTTTGTACAAGTTTGACGAACTTATGAAACATCTAACAACCCGTTTCTAGGACTCTAAACCAAGTTTCATGAACCATGAGTGCATATAAGTATCTCAATGAGCTTTGTACAAGTTTGACGAACTTATGAAAAATCTATCAACGCGTTTCTAGGACTCTAAACAAAATTTCAAGCAACATGAGTGCTTATAAGTGTCTCAATGAGCTTTGTACAAGTTTGACGAATTTATGAAACATCTAACAACGCGTTGCTAGGAGTCGAAACCAAGTTTCATGCAACATTAGTGCTTACAAGTGTTTCAATTAGCTTTGTACAAGTTTGAAGAATTTATGAAACATCTAACAACGCGTTTCTAGGACTCTAAACCAAGTTTCATGCAACATGAGTTGTTATAAGTGTCTCAATGAGATTTGTACAAGTTTGACGAACTTATGAAATATCTAACAACGCGTTTCTAGGACTCTAAACCAAGTTATAAGTGTCTGAATGAGCTTTGTACAAGTTTGATGAAATTATGAAACATCTAACAATGCGTTTCTAGGACTCTAAACCAAGTTTCACGCAACATGAGTGCTTATAAATGTCTCAATGAGCTTTGTACAAGTTTGATGAACTTATGAAACATCTAACAACGCGTTTCTAGGACTTTAAACTAAGTTTCATGCAACATGAGTGCTTATAAGTGTTTCAATGAGCTTTGTACAAGTTTGATGAACTTATGAAACATCTAACAACGCGTTTCTAGGACTCTAAACCAAGTTTCATGCAACATGAGTGTTTATAAGTGTCTCAATAAGCTTTTTACAAGCTTGATGAAAATATGAAACATCTAACAACGCGTTTCTAGGACTCTAAACCAAGTTTCATGTAACATGAGTAGTTATAAGTGTCTCAATGATTTTGTACAAGTTTGACGAACTTATGAAAAATCTAACAACGCGTTTCTAGGACTCTAAACTAGGTTTCATGCAACATGAGTGCTTATAAGTGTCTCAATGAGCTTTTTACAAGTTTGACGAACTTATGAAACATCTAACCACGCGTTTCTAGGACTTGAAAAGAAGTTTCATGCAACATGAGTTCTTACAAGTGTCTCAATTAACTTTGTACAAGTTTGACGAACTTATGAAACATCTAACAACGCGTTTCTAGGACTCTAAACCAAGTTTCATGAGCCATGAGTGCATATAAGTGTCTCAATGAGCTTTGTACAAGTTTGACGAACTTATGAAAAATCTATCAACGCGTTTCTAGGACTCTAAACAAAGTTTCAAGGAACATGAGTGCTTATAAGTGTCTCAATGAGCTTTGTACAAGTTTGACGAACTTATGAAACATCTAACAACGCGTTTCTAGGAATCAAAACCAAGTTTCATGCAACATGAGTGCTTACAAGTGTCTCAATTAGCTTTGTACAAGTTTGAAGAATTTATGAAACATCTAACAACTCGTTTCTAGGACTTTAAGCCAAGTTTCATGCAACATGAGTGCGTATAAGTGTCTCAATGAGCTTTGTACAAGTTTGACAAACTTATGAAACATCTATCAACGCGTTTCTAGGACTCTAAACCAAGGTTCATGCAACATGAGTTCTTATAAGTGTCTCAATGAGCTTTTTACAAATTTGACGAACTTATGAAACATCTAACAACGCATTTCTAGGACTCGAAACCAAGTTTCATTCAACATTAGTGCTTACCAGTTGTTTCAATTAGCTTTGTACAAGTTTGGAGAACTTATGAAAAATCTAACAACGCGTTTCTAGGACTCTAAACCAAGTTTCATGCAACATGAGTTGTTATAAGTGTCTCAATGAGATTTGTACAAGTTTGACGAAATTATGAAACATCTAACAACTCGTTTCTAGTACTCTAAACCAAGTTTCATGCAACATGAGTGCTTATAAGTGTCTCAATAAGCTTTGTACAAGTTTGATGAAAATATGAAACATCTAACAACGCGTTTCTAGGACTCTAAACCAAGTTCCATGCAACATGAGTGGTTATAAGTGTCTGAATTAGCTGTGTACAAGTTTGACGAACTTATGAAACATCTAACAACGCGTTTCTCGGACTCTAAACCAAGTTTCATGCAACATGAGTACTTATAAGTGTCTCAATGAGCTTTGTACAAGTTTGTTGAAATTATGAAACATTTAACAACGCGTTTCTATGACTCTAAACCAAGTTTCATGCAACATGAGTGCTTATAAGTGTCTGATTGAGCCTTCTTCAATTTTGACGAACTTATTAAACATCTATCAACGCATTTCTAAGACTCTAAACCAAGTTTCATGCAACATGAGTGCTTATAAGTGTTTCAATGAGCTTTGTACAAGTGATGAAATTATGAAACATCTAACAACGCGGTTCTAGGACTCTAAACCAAGTTTCATGCCACATGAGTGCTTATAAGTGTCTCAATGTGCTTTGTACAAGTTTGACGAACTTATGAAACATCTAACAACGCGTTTCTAGGACTCGAAACCAAGTTTCATGCAACATGAGTGCTTATAAGTGTCTCAATGAGCTTTGTACAAGTTTGATGAAATTATGAAACATCTAAGAACGCGTTTCTAGGATTCTAAACCAAGTTTCATGCAACATGAGTGCTTATAAGTGTCTAATTGAGCTTTCTTCAATTTTGACGAACTTATGAAACATCTATCAACACATTTCTAGGACTCTAAACCAAGTTTCATGCAACATAAGTGCTTATAAGTGTCTAAATGAGCTTTGTACAAGTGATGAAATTATGAAACATCTAACAACGCGATTCTAGGACTATAAACCAAATTTCATGCCACATGAGTGCTTATAAGTGTCTCAATAAGCTTTGTACAAGTTTGATGAAAAGATGAATCATCTAACAACGCGTTTCTAGGACTCTAAACCAAGTTTCATGCAACATGAGTGGTTATAAGTGTCTCAATGAGCTTTGTACAAGTTTGACGAACTTATGAAACAACTAAAAACGCGTTTCTAGGACTCTAAACCAAGTTTCATGAACCATGAGTGCTTATAAGTGTCTCAATGAGCTTTGTACAACTTTGATGAAATTATGAAACATCTAAAAACGCGTTTCTAGGACTCTAAACCAAGTTTCATGCAACATGAGTGCTTATATGTGTCTGATTGAGCTTTCTTCAATTTTGAAGAACATATGAAACATCTATCAACGCATTTCTAGGACTCTAAACCAAGTTTCATGCAACATGAATGCTTATAAGTGTCTCAATTAGCTTTGTACAAGTTATGAAATTATGAAACAATTAACAACGCGGTTCTAGGACTCCAAACCAAGTTTCATGCCACATGAGTGCTTATAAGTGTCTCAATGAGCTTTGTACAAGTTTGACGAACTTATGAAACAACTAAAAACGCGTTTCTAGGACTCTAAACCAAGTTTCATGCAACATGAGTGCTTATAAGTGTCTCAATGAGCTTTGTACAAGTTTGATGAAATTATGAAACATCTAACAACGCGTTTCCAGGACTCTAAACCAAGTTTCATGCAACATGAGTGCTTATAAGTGTCTGATTGAGCTTTCTTCAATTTTGACGAACTGTTGAAACATCTATCAACGCATTTCTAGGACTCTAAACCAAGTTTCATGCAACATGAGTGCTTATAAGTGTCTCAATGAGCTTTGTACAAGTGATGAAATTATGAAACATCTAACAACGCGGTTCTAGGACTCTAAACCAAGTTTCATGCCACATGAGTGCTTATAAGTGTCTCAATAAGGTTTGTACAAGTTTGATGAAAATATGAAACATCTAACCACGCGTTTCTAGGACTCTAAACCAAGTTCCATGCAACATGAGTGGTTATAAGTGTCTCAATGAGATGTGTACAAGCTTGACGAACTTATGAAACATCTAACAACGCGTTTCTAGGACTCGAAACCAAGTTTCATGCAACATGAGTGCTTATAAGTGTCTCAATGAGCTTTGTACAAGTTTGATGAAATTATGAAACATCTAACAACGCGTTTCTAGGACTCTAAACCAAGTTTCATGCAATATGAGTGCTTATAAGTGTCTGATTGAGCTTTCTTCAATTTTGACGAACTTATGAAACATCTATCAACGCATTTGTAGGACTCTAAACCAAGTTTCATGCAACATGAGTGCTTATAAGTGTCTCAATGACCTTTGTACAAGTGATGAAATTATGAAACATCTAACAACGCGGTTCTAGGACTCTAAACCAAGTTTCATGCCACATGAGTGCTTATAAGTGTCTCAATGAGCTTTGTACAAGTTTGACGAACTTATGAAACATCTAACAACGCGTTTCTAGGACTCGAACCCAAGTTTCATGCAACATGAGTGCTTATAAGTGTCTCACTGAGCTTTGTACAAGTTTGATGAAATTATGAAACATCTAACAACGCGTTTCTAGGACTCTAAACCAAGTTTCATGCAACATGAGTGCTTATAAGTGTCTGATTGAGCTTTCTTCAGTTTTGAAGAACTTATGAAACATCTATCAACGCATTTCTAGGACTCTAAACCAAGTTTCATGCAACATGAGTGCTTATAAGTGTCTCAATGAGCTTTGTACAAGTGATGAAATTATGAAACATCTAACAACGCGGTTCTAGGACTCTAAACCAAGTTTCATTCCACATGAGTGCTTATAAGTGTCTCAATGTGCTTTGTACAAGTTTGATGAACTTATGAAACATCTAACAACGCGTTTCTAGGACTCTAAACCAAGTTTCATGCAACATAAGTGCTTATAAGTGTCTCAATGAGCTTTGTACAAGTGATGAAATTATGAAACATCTAACAACGCGGTTCTAGTACTCTAAACAAAGTTTCATGCCACATGAGTGCTTATAAGTGTCTCAATAAGCTTTGTACAAGTTTGATGAAAATAAGAAAAATCTAACAACGTGTTTCTAGGACTCTAAACCAAGTTTCATGCAACATGAGTGGTTATAAGTGTCTCAATGAGCTTTGTACAAGTTTGACGAGCTTATGAAACATCTAAAAACGCGTTTCTATGACTCTAAACCAAGTTTCATGCAACATGAGTGCTTATAAGTGTCTCAATGAGCTTTTTATAAGTTTGATGAAATTATGAAACATCTAACAACGCGTTTCTAGGTCTCTAAACCAAGTTTCATGCAACATGAGTGATTATAAGTGTCTGATTGAGCTTTCTTCAATTTTGACGAACTTATGAAACATCTATCAACACATTTCTAGGACTCTAAACCAAGTTTCATGCAACATGAGTGCTTATAAGTGTCTCAATTAGCTTTGTACAAGTGATGAAATTATGAAACATCTAACAACGCGGTTCTAGGACTCTAAACCAAGTTTCATGCCACATGAGTGCTTATAAGTGTCTCAATGAGCTTTGTACAAGTTTGACGAACTTATGAAACATCTAACAACGCGTTTCTAGGACTCGAAACCAAGTTTCATGCAACATGAGTGCTTATAAGTGTCTCAATGAGCTTTGTACAAGTTTGATGAAATTATAAAATATCTAACAACGCGTTTCCAGGACTCTAAACCAAGTTTCATGCAACATGAGTGCTTATAAGTGTCTGATTGAGCTTTCTTCAATTTTGACGAACTTATGAAACATCTATCACTACAAGAAATATGGGTATTTATAGCACAATACGATAGCGTTATTTCTGTAAGTGTTATTAATTTTTTTTTAATAGATACAATAGCGTTATATTAACGCTATATTGTTAAATACATCAAAACAAGCCCAAATCAATTTAAGCCCACGAAATTTTGACCTTTTATCACACTTTTTTAGGAAATTAAAAAACCCCAAATCGAGTTTTAGGACTCTAAACCAAGTTTCATGAACCATGAGTGCATATAAGTATCTCAATGTACTTTGTACAAGTTTGACGAACTTATGAAAAATCTATCAACGCGTTTCTAGGACTCTAAACAAAATTTCAAGCAACATGAGTGCTTATAAGTGTCTCAATGAGCTTTGTACAAGTTTGACGAATTTATGAAACATCTAACAACGCGTTGCTAGGAGTCGAAACCAAGTTTCATGCAACATTAGTGCTTACAAGTGTCTCAATTAGCTTTGTACAATTTTGAAGAATTTATGAAACATCTAACAACGCGTTTCTAGGACTCTAAACCAAGTTTCATGCATCATGAGTTGTTATAAGTGTCTCAATGAGATTTGTACAAGTTTGACGAACTTATGAAATATCTAACAACGCGTTTCTAGGACTCTAAACCAAGTTTCGTGGAACATAGTGCTTATAAGTGTCTGAATGAGCTTTGTACAAGTTTGATGAAATTATGAAACATCTAACAATGCGTTTCTAGGACTCTAAACCAAGTTTCACGCAACATGAGTGCTTATAAATGTTTCAATGAGCTTTGTGCAAGTTTGATGAACTTATGAAACATCTAACAACGCGTTTCTAGGACTTTAAACTAAGTTTCATGCAACATGAGTGCTTATAAGTGTTTCAATGAGCTTTGTACAAGTTTGACGAAGTTATGAAACATCTAACAACTCGTTTCTAGGACTCTAAACCAAGTTTCATGCAACATGAGTTGTTATAAGTGTCTCAATGAGCTTTGTACAAGTTTGATGAAGTTATGAAACATATAACAACGCGTTTCTAGGACTCTAAACCAAGTTTCGTGGAACATGAGTGCTTATAAGTGTCTCAATGAGCTTTGTACAGGTTTGACGAACTTATGAAAAATCTAACAACGCGTTTCTAGGACTCTAAACTAGGTTTCATGCAATATGAGTGCTTACAAGTGTCTCAATGAGCTTTTTACAAGTTTGACGAATTATGAAACATCTAACCACGCGTTTCTAGGACTTGAAAAGAAGTTTCATGCAACATGAGTTCTTACAAGTGTCTCAATTAGCTTTGTACAAGTGATGAAATTATGAAACATCTAACAACGCGGTTCAAGGACTCTTAACCAAGTTTCATGCCACATGAGTGCTTATAAGTGTCTCAATGAGCTTTGTACAAGTTTGACGAACTTATGAAACATCTAACAACGCGTTTCTAGGACTCGAAACCAAGTTTCATGCAACATGAGTTGTTATAAATGTATCAATGAGCTTTGTACAAGTTTAAAGAACTTATGAAACATCTAACAACGCGTTTCTTGGACTCTAAACCAAGTTTCATGCAACATGAGTTGTTTATAAGTGTCTCAATGAGCTTTTTACAAGTTTGGCGAACTTATGAAACATCTAACAACTCGTTTCTAGGACTCTAAACCAAGTTTCATGTAACATGAGTAGTTATAAGTGTCTCAATGAGTTTTTACAAGTTTGACGAACTTATGAAACATCTAACAACGCGTTTCTAGGACTCTAAACTAGGTTTCATTCAACATTAGTGCTTATAAGTGTTTGAATGAGCTTTTTACAAGTTTGACGAACTTATGAAACATCTAACCACGCGTTTCTAGGACTTGAAACCAAGTTTCATGCCACATGAGTTGTTATAAGTGTCTCAATTAACTTTGTCCAAGTTTGATGAACTTATGAAACATCTAACAACGCGTTTCTAGGACTCTAAACCAAGTTTCATGAGCCATGAGTGTTTATAAGTGTCTCAATGAGCTTTTTACAAGTTTGATGAACTTATGAAACATCTATCAACGCGTTTCTAGGACTCTAAACCAAGTTTCATGTAACATGAGTGCTTATAAGTGTCTCAATGAGCTTTGTACAAGTTTGACGAACTTATGAAACATCTAACAACGCGTTTCTAGGACTCTAAACTAGGTTTCATGCAACATGAGTGCTTATAAGTGTCTCAATTAGCTTTTTACAAGTTTGACGAATTTATGAAACATCTAACCACGCGTTTCTAGGACTCTAAACCAAGTTTCATGCAACATGAGTTCTTATAAGTGTCTCAATTAGCTTTGTACAAGTTTGACGAACTTATGAAACATCTATCAACGCGTTTCTAGGACTCTAAACCAAGTTTCATGCAACATGAGTTCTTATAAGTGTCTCAATGAGCTTTTTACAAGTTTGACGAACTTATGAAACATCTATCAACGCGTTTCTAGGACTCTAAACCATGTTTCATTCAACATTAGTGCTTATAAGTGTTTCAATTAGCTTTGTACAAGTTTGGAGAACTTATGAAACATCTAACAACGCGTTTCTAGGACTCTAAACCAAGTTTCATGCAACATGAGTTGTTATAAGTGTCTCAATTAGCTTTGTACAAGTTTGACGAATTTATGAAACATCTAACAACTCGTTTCTAGGACTCTAAACCAAGTTTCATGCAACATGAGTGCTTATAAGTGTCTCAATGAGCTTTGTACAAGTTTGATGAAAATATGAAACATCTATCAACGCGTTTCTAGGACTCTAAACCAAGTTCCATGCAACATGAGTTCTTATAAGTGTCTGAATTAGCTTTTTACAAGTTTGACGAACTTATGAAACATCTAACAACGCGTTTCTCGGACTCTAAACCATGTTTCATTCAACATTAGTGCTTATAAGGTGTTTCAATTAGCTTTGTACAAGTTTGTTGAACTTATGAAACATTTAACAACGCGTTTCTATGACTCTAAACCAAGTTTCATGCAACATGAGTGCTTATAAGTGTCTCATTGAGCCTTGTTCAATTTTGACGAACTTATTAAACATCTATCAACTCGTTTCTAGGACTCTAAACCAAGTTTCATGCAACATGAGTGCTTATAAGTGTTTCAATGAGCTTTGTACAAGTGATGAAATTATGAAACATCTAACAACGCGTTTCTAGGACTCTAAACCAAGTTTCATGCCACATGAGTGGTTATAAGTGTCTGAATGTGCTTTGTACAAGTTTGACGAACTTATGAAACATCTAACAACGCGTTTCTCGGACTCTAAACCAAGTTTCATGCAACATGAGTGCTTATAAGTGTCTCAATGAGCTTTGTACAAGTTTGTTGAAATTATGAAACATTTAAGAACGCGTTTCTATGATTCTAAACCAAGTTTCATGCAACATGAGTGCTTATAAGTGTCTAATTGAGCTTTCTTCAATTTTGACGAACTTATGAAACATCTATCAACGCATTTCTAGGACTCTAAACCAAGTTTCATGCAACATGAGTGCTTATAAGTGTTTCAATGAGCTTTGTACAAGTGATGAAATTATGAAACATCTAACAACGCGGTTCTAGGACTCTAAACCAAGTTTCATGCCACATGAGTGCTTATAAGTGTCTCAATGTGCTTTGTACAAGTTTGATGAACTTATGAATCATCTAACAACGCGTTTCTAGGACTCTAAACCAAGTTTCATGCAACATGAGTGGTTATAAGTGTCTCAATGAGCTTTGTACAAGTTTGATGAACTTATGAAACATCTAAGAATGCGTTTCTAGGATTCTAAACCAAGTTTCATGCAACATGAGTGCTTATAAGTGTCTCAATGAGCTTTGTTCAATTTTGATGAACTTATGAAACATCTATCAACGCGTTTCTAGGACTCTAAACCAAGTTTCATGCAACATGAGTGCTTATATGTGTCGATTGAGCTTTGTTCAATTTTGATGAACATATGAAACATCTATCAACGCATTTCTAGGACTCTAAACCAAGTTTCATGCCACATGAGTGCTTATAAGTGTCTCAATTAGCTTTGTACAAGTTATGAAATTATGAATCAATTAACAACGCGTTTCTAGGACTCTAAACCAAGTTTCATGCCACATGAGTGGTTATAAGTGTCTCAATGAGCTTTGTACAAGTTTGACGAACTTATGAAACAACTAAAAATGCGTTTCTAGGACTCTAAACCAAGTTTCATGCAACATGAGTGCTTATAAGTGTCTCAATGAGCTTTGTACAACTTTGATGAAATTATGAAACATCTAAAAACGCGTTTCTAGGACTCTAAACCAAGTTTCATGCAACATGAGTGCTTATATGTGTCTGATTGAGCTTTCTTCAATTTTGACGAACTGTTGAAACATCTATCAACGCATTTCTAGGACTCTAAACCAAGTTTCATGCAACATGAGTGCTTATAAGTGTCTCAATTAGCTTTGTACAAGTTATGAAATTATGAAACATTTAACAACGCGGTTCTAGGACTCTAAACCAAGTTTCATGCCACATGAGTGCTTATAAGTGTCTCAATGAGGTTTGTACAAGTTTGATGAACTTATGAAACATCTAACCACGCGTTTCTAGGACTCTAAACCAAGTTTCATGCAACATGAGTGGTTATAAGTGTCTCAATGAGCTTTGTACAAGTTTGACGAACTTATGAAACATCTAACAACGCGTTTCTAGGACTCTAAACCAAGTTTCATGCAACATGAGTGCTTATAAGTGTCTCATTGAGCTTTGTTCAATTTTGATGAAACTGATGAAACATCTATCAACGTGTTTCTAGGACTCTAAACCAAGTTTCATGCAACATGAGTGGTTATAAGTGTCTCAATGAGCTTTGTACAAGTTTGATGAGCTTATGAAACATCTAACAACGCGTTTCTATGACTCTAAACCAAGTTTCATGCCACATGAGTGCTTATAAGTGTCTCAATGAGGTTTTTATAAGTTTGATGAAATTATGAAACATCTAACCACGCGTTTCTAGGTCTCTAAACCAAGTTTCATGCAACATGAGTGGTTATAAGTGTACGATTGAGCTTTGTTCAATTTTGACGAACTTATGAAACATCTATCAACGCGTTTCTAGGACTCTAAACCAAGTTTCATGCAACATGAGTGCTTATAAGTGTCTCAATTAGCTTTGTACAAGTGATGAAATTATGAAACATCTAACAACGTGTTTCTAGGACTCTAAACCAAGTTTCATGCAACATGAGTGGTTATAAGTGTCTCAATGAGCTTTGTACAAGTTTGACGAGCTTATGAAACATCTAACAACGCGTTTCTATGACTCTAAACCAAGTTTCATGCAACATGAGTGCTTATAAGTGTCTCAATGAGCTTTTTATAAGTTTGATGAAATTATGAAATATCTAACAACGCGTTTCTAGGTCTCTAAACCAAGTTTCATGCAACATGAGTGCTTATAAGTGTACGATTGAGCTTTCTTCAATTTTGACGAACTTATGAAACATTTATCAACACATTTCTGGGATTCTATACCAAGTTTCATGCAGCGTTAGTGCTTATAAGTGTCTCAATTAAATTTTTTTTAAGTGATGAAATTATGTTATATCTAACGCTATATTGTTCTAGGACTCTAAACCAAGTTTCATGCAATTTGAGTGCTTATAAGTGTCTCAATGAGCTTTGTACAAGTTTGACGAACTTATGAAACCCCTAACATCGCGTTTCTAGGACTCTAAACCAAGTTTCATGCAACATGAGTGCTTATAAGTGTCTCAATGAGCTTTGTACAAGTTTGATGAACTTATAAAATATCTATCAACGCGTTTCTAGGACTCTAAACCAAGTTTCATGCAACATGAGTGCTTATAAGTGTCTCATTGAGCTTTGTTCAATTTTGACGAATTTATGAAACATTTATCACTTGCTAGGAGTATGGGTATTTATAGCACATTACGATAGCGTTATTTCGTAATTGTTATTAAATTTTGAAGAATTTATACAATATCGTTATATTAACGCTATATTGTTAAATACATCTAAACAAGTTTCCAAATGAGTTTAAGTGTCTCGAAATTTTGACCTTTTATCACAGTTTTTTAGAACTTATTAAATATCTAACAAATCGCGTTTTAGGACTCTAAACCAAGTTTCATGAACCATGAGTGCATATAAGTATCTCAATGAGCTTTGTACAAGTTTGATGAACTTATGAAACATCTATCAATGCGTTTCTAGGACTCTAAACCAAGTTTCACGCAACATGAGTGCTTATAAGTGTTTCAATGAGCTTTGTGCAAGTTTGACGAATTTATGAAACATCTAACAACGCGTTTCTAGGAGTCTAAACCAAGTTTCATGCAACATTAGTGCTTATAAGTGTCTCAATTAGCTTTGTACTAGTTTGACGAATTTATGAAACATCTAACAACGCGTTTCTAGGACTCTAAACCAAGTTTCTTGCAACATGAGTTGTTATAAGTGTCTCAATGAGCTTTGTACAAGTTTTACGAACTTATGAAATATCTAACAACGCGTTTCTAGGACTCTAAACCAAGTTATAAGTGTCTCAATGAGCTTTGTACAAGTTTGATGAACTTATGAAACATCTAACAATGCGTTTCTAGGACTCTAAACTAGGTTTCATGCAATATGAGTGCTTATAAGTGTTTCAATGAGCTTTTTGCAAGTTTGACGAACTTATGAAACATCTAACCACGCAATTTCTAGGACTCTAAACCAAGTTTCATGCAACATGAGTTCTTATAAGTGTCTCAATTAGCTTTGTACTAGTTTGACGAACTTATGAAACATCTAACTACGCGGTTTCTAGGACTCTAAACCAAGTTTCTTGCAGCATGAGTGCTTATAAGTGTCTCAATGAGCTTTGTACAAGTTTTACGAACTTATGAAACATCTAACAACGCGTTTCTAGGACTCTAAACCAAGTTTCGTGGAACATGAGTGCTTGTAAGTGTCTCAATGAGCTTTGTACAAGTTTGACGAACTTATGAAACATCTAACAACGCGTTTCTAGGAATCAAAACCAAGTTTCATGCAACATGAGTGCTTACAAGTGTCTCAATTAGCTTGGTACAAGTTTGAAGAATTTATGAAACATCTAACAACCCGTTTCTAGGACTCTAAACCAAGTTTCATGCAACATGAGTGCGTATAAGTGTCTCAATCAGCTTTGTACAAGTTTGACAAACTTATGAAACATCTATCAACGCGTTTCTAGGACTCTAAACCAAGGTTCATGCAACATGAGTTCTTATAAGTGTCTCAATGAGCTTTTTACAAATTTGACGAACTTATGAAACATCAAACAACGCATTTCTAGGACTCGAAACCAAGTTTCATTCAACTTTAGTGCTTACCAGTGTTTCAATTAGCTTTGTACAAGTTTGGAGAACTTATGAAACATCTAACAACGCGTTTCTAGGACTCTAAACCAAGTTTCATGCAACATGAGTTGTTATAAGTGTCTCAATGAGATTTGTACAAGTTTGACGAACTTATGAAACATCTAACAACTCGTTTCTAGTACTCTAAACCAAGTTTCATGCAACATGAGTGCTTATAAGTGTCTCAATAAGCTTTGTACAAGTTTGATGAAAATATGAAACATCTAACAACGCGTTTCTAGGACTCTAAAGCAAGTTCCATGCAACATGAGTGGTTATAAGTGTCTCAATGAGTTATCTACAAGTTTGACGAACTTATGAAACATCTAACAACGCGTTTCTAGGACTCTAAACCAAGTTTCATGCAACATGAGTACTTATAAGTGTCTCAATAAGCTTTGTACAAGTTTGATGAAATTATGAAACATTTAACAACGCGTTTCTAGGACTCTAAACCAAGTTTCATGCAACATGAGTGCTTATAAGTGTCTGATTGAGCCTTCTTCAATTTTGACAAACTTATTAAACATCTATCAACGCATTTCTAGGACTCTAAACCAAGTTTCATGCAACATGAGTGCTTATAAGTGTTTCAATGAGCTTTGTACAAGTGATGAAATTATGAAACATCTAACAACGCAGTTCTAGGACTCTAAACCAAGTTTCATGCCACATGAGTGCTTATAAGTGTCTCAATGAGCATTGTACAAGTTTGACGAACTTATGAAACATCTAACAACGCGTTTCTAGGACTCGAAACCAAGTTTCATGCAACATGAGTGCTTATAAGTGTCTCAATGAGCTTTGTACAAGTTTGATGAAATTATGAAACATCTAAGAACGCGTTTCCAGGACTCTAAACCAAGTTTCATGCAACATGAGTGCTTATAAGTGTCTGATTGAGCTTTCTTCAATTTTGACGAAATTATGAAACATCTATCAACGCATTTTTAGGACTCTAAACCAAATTTCATGCAACATGAGTGCTTATAAGTGTCTCAATGAGCTTTGTACAAGTGATGAAATTATGAAACATCTAACAACGCGGTTCAAGGACTCTAAACCAAGTTTCATGCCACATGAGTGCTTATAAGTGTTTCAATGAGCTTTGTACAAGTTTGACGAACTTATGAAACATCTAACAACGCGTTTCTAGGACTCGAAACCAAGTTTCATGCAACATGAGTTGTTATAAATGTATCAATGAGCTTTGTACAAGTTTAAAGAACTTATGAAACATCTAACAACGCGTTTCTTGGACTCTAAACCAAGTTTCATGCAACATGAGTTGTTATAAGTGTCTCAATGAGATTTGTACAAGTTTGACGAACTTATGAAACATCTAACAACTCGTTTCTAGGACTCTAAACCAAGTTTCATGAAACATGAGTGCTTATAAGTGTCTCAATGAGCTTTTTACAAATTTGACGAACTTATGAAACATCTAACAACGCATTTCTAGGACTCGAAACCATGTTTCATTCAATATTAGTGCTTACTAGTGTTTGAAGTAGCTTTGTACAAGTATGAAGAACTTATGAAACATCTAACAACGCGTTTCTAGGACTCTAAACCAAGTTTCATGCCACATGAGTTGTTATAAGTGTCTCAATGAGATTTGTCCAAGTTTGATGAACTTATGAAACATCTAACAACGCGTTTCTAGGACTCTAAACCAAGTTTCATGCAACATGAGTGTTTATAAGTGTCTCAATAAGCTTTTTACAAGCTTGATGAAAATATGAAACATCTAACAACGCATTTCTAGGACTCTAAACCAAGTTTCATGTAACATGAGTAGTTATAAGTGTCTCAATGAGTTTGTACAAGTTTGACGAACTTATGAAAAATCTAACAACGCGTTTCTAGGACTCTAAACTTGGTTTCATGCAACATGAGTGCTTATAAGTGTCTCAATTATAAGTGTCTCAATGAGCTTTTTACAAGTTTGACGAACTTATGAAACATCTAACCACGCGTTTCTAGGACTTGAAAAGAAGTTTCATGCAACATGAGTTCTTACAAGTGTCTCAATTAACTTTGTACAAGTTTGACGAACTTATGAAACATCTAACAACGCGTTTCTAGGACTCTAAACCAAGTTTCATGAGCCATGAGTGCATATAAGTGTCTCAATGAGCTTTGTACAAGTTTGACGAACTTATGAAAAATCTATCAACGCGTTTCTAGGACTCTAAACAAAGTTTTAAGCAACATGAGTGCTTATAAGTGTCTCAATGAGCTTTGTACAAGTTTGACGAACTTATGAAACATCTAACAACGCGTTTCTAGGAATCGAAACCAAGTTTCATGCAACATGAGTTCTTACAAGTGTCTCAATTAGCTTTGTACAAGTTTGAAGAATTTATGAAACATCTAACAACCCGTTTCTAGGACTCTAAACCAAGTTTCATGCAACATGAGTGCGTATAAGTGTCTCAATGAGCTTTGTACAAGTTTGACAAACTTATGAAACATCTATCAACGCGTTTCTAGGACTCTAAACCAAGGTTCATGCAACATGAGTTCTTATAAGTGTCTCAATGAGCTTTTTACAAATTTGACGAACTTATGAAACATCTAACAACGCATTTCTAGGACTCGAAACCATGTTTCATTCAACATTAGTGCTTACCAGTGTTTCAATTAGCTTTGTACAAGTTTGGAGAACTTATGAAACATCTAACAACGCGTTTCTAGGACTCTAAACCAAGTTTCATGCAACATGTAAGTGTCTCAATGAGATTTGTCCAAGTTTGACGAACTTATGAAACATCTAACAACTCGTTTCTAGGACTCTAAACCAAGTTTCATGCAACATGAGTGCTTATAAGTGTCTCAATAAGTTTTGTACAAGTTTGATGAAAATATGAAACATCTAACAACGCGTTTCTAGGACTCTAAACCAAGTTCCATGCAACATGAGTGGTTATAAGTGTCTGAATTAGCTGTGTACAAGTTTGACGAACTTATGAAACATCTAACAACGCGTTTCTCGGACTCTAAACCATGTTTCATGCAACATGAGTACTTAGAAGTGTCTCAATGATCTTTGTACAAGTTTGTTGAAATTATGAAACATTTAACAACGCGTTTCTATGACTCTAAACCAAGTTTCATGCAACATGAGTGCTTATAAGTGTCTGATTGAGCCTTCTTCAATTTGACGAACTTATTAAACATCTATCAACGCATTTCTAAGACTCTAAACCAAGTTTCATGCAACATGAGTGCTTATAAGTGTTTCAATGAGCTTTGTACAAGTGATGAAATTATGAAACATCTAACAACGCGGTTCTAGGACTCTAAACCAAGTTTCATGCCACATGAGTGCTTATAAGTGTCTCAATGTGCTTTGTACAAGTTTGACGAACTTATGAAACATCTAACAACGTGTTTTTAGGACTCGAAACCAAGTTTCATGCAACATGAGTGCTTATAAGTGTCTCAATGAGCTTTGTACAAGTTTGATGAAATTATGAAACATTTAACAACGCGTTTCTAGGACTCTAAACCAAGTTTCATGCAACATGAGTGCTTATAAGTGTCTGATTGAGCCTTCTTCAATTTTGACAAACTTATTAAACATCTATCAACGCATTTCTAGGACTCTAAACCAAGTTTCATGCAACATGAGTGCTTATAAGTGTTTCAATGAGCTTTGTACAAGTGATGAAATTATGAAACATCTAACAACGCAGTTCTAGGACTCTAAACCAAGTTTCATGCCACATGAGTGCTTATAAGTGTCTCAATGAGCATTGTACAAGTTTGACGAACTTATGAAACATCTAACAACGCGTTTCTAGGACTCGAAACCAAGTTTCATGCAACATGAGTGCTTATAAGTGTCTCAATGAGCTTTGTACAAGTTTGATGAAATTATGAAACATCTAAGAACGCGTTTCTAGGACTCTAAACCAAGTTTCATGCAACATGAGTGCTTATAAGTGTCTGATTGAGCTTTCTTCAATTTTGACGAAATTATGAAACATCTATCAACGCATTTTTAGGACTCTAAACCAAATTTCATGCAACATGAGTGCTTATAAGTGTCTCAATGAGCTTTGTACAAGTGATGAAATTATGAAACATCTAACAACGCGGTTCAAGGACTCTAAACCAAGTTTCATGCCACATGAGTGCTTATAAGTGTTTCAATGAGCTTTGTACAAGTTTGACGAACTTATGAAACATCTAACAACGCGTTTCTAGGACTCGAAACCAAGTTTCATGCAACATGAGTTGTTATAAATGTATCAATGAGCTTTGTACAAGTTTAAAGAACTTATGAAACATCTAACAACGCGTTTCTTGGACTCTAAACCAAGTTTCATGCAACATGAGTTGTTATAAGTGTCTCAATGAGATTTGTACAAGTTTGACGAACTTATGAAACATCTAACAACTCGTTTCTAGGACTCTAAACCAAGTTTCATGAAACATGAGTGCTTATAAGTGTCTCAATGAGCTTTTTACAAATTTGACGAACTTATGAAACATCTAACAACGCATTTCTAGGACTCGAAACCATGTTTCATTCAATATTAGTGCTTACTAGTGTTTGAAGTAGCTTTGTACAAGTATGAAGAACTTATGAAACATCTAACAACGCGTTTCTAGGACTCTAAACCAAGTTTCATGCCACATGAGTTGTTATAAGTGTCTCAATGAGATTTGTCCAAGTTTGATGAACTTATGAAACATCTAACAACGCGTTTCTAGGACTCTAAACCAAGTTTCATGCAACATGAGTGTTTATAAGTGTCTCAATAAGCTTTTTACAAGCTTGATGAAAATATGAAACATCTAACAACGCGTTTCTAGGACTCTAAACCAAGTTTCATGTAACATGAGTAGTTATAAGTGTCTCAATGAGTTTGTACAAGTTTGACGAACTTATGAAAAATCTAACAACGCGTTTCTAGGACTCTAAACTTGGTTTCATGCAACATGAGTGCTTATAAGTGTCTCAATGAGCTTTTTACAAGTTTGACGAACTTATGAAACATCTAACCACGCGTTTCTAGGACTTGAAAAGAAGTTTCATGCAACATGAGTTCTTACAAGTGTCTCAATTAACTTTGTACAAGTTTGACGAACTTATGAAACATCTAACAACGCGTTTCTAGGACTCTAAACCAAGTTTCATGAGCCATGAGTGCATATAAGTGTCTCAATGAGCTTTGTACAAGTTTGACGAACTTATGAAAAATCTATCAACGCGTTTCTAGGACTCTAAACAAAGTTTTAAGCAACATGAGTGCTTATAAGTGTCTCAATGAGCTTTGTACAAGTTTGACGAACTTATGAAACATCTAACAACGCGTTTCTAGGAATCGAAACCAAGTTTCATGCAACATGAGTTCTTACAAGTGTCTCAATTAGCTTTGTACAAGTTTGAAGAATTTATGAAACATCTAACAACCCGTTTCTAGGACTCTAAACCAAGTTTCATGCAACATGAGTGCGTAT
Source organism: Cochlearia excelsa (assembly GCA_963556525.1). NCBI lineage: Eukaryota > Viridiplantae > Streptophyta > Magnoliopsida > Brassicales > Brassicaceae > Cochlearia > Cochlearia excelsa. Next base: position 25,358,772 of record OY748327.1, on the reverse strand, counting down.
AAGTGTCTCAATGAGCTTTGTACAAGTTTGACAAACTTATGAAACATCTATCAACGCGTTTCTAGGACTCTAAACCAAGGTTCATGCAACATGAGTTCTTATAAGTGTCTCAATGAGCTTTTTACAAATTTGACGAACTTATGAAACATCTAACAACGCATTTCTAGGACTCGAAACCATGTTTCATTCAACATTAGTGCTTACCAGTGTTTCAATTAGCTTTGTACAAGTTTGGAGAACTTATGAAACATCTAACAACGCGTTTCTAGGACTCTAAACCAAGTTTCATGCAACATGAGTTGTTATAAGTGTCTCAATGAGATTTGTCCAAGTTTCACGAACTTATGAAACATCTAACAACTCGTTTCTAGGACTCTAAACCAAGTTTCATGCAACATGAGTGCTTATAAGTGTCTCAATAAGTTTTGTACAAGTTTGATGAAAATATGAAACATCTAACAACGCGTTTCTAGGACTCTAAACCAAGTTCCATGCAACATGAATGCTTATAAGTGTCTCAATTAGCTTTGTACAAGTTTGACGAACTTATGAAACATCTAACCACGCGTTTTTAAGACTCGAAATGAAGTTTCATGCAACATGAGAGCTTACAAGTGTCTAAATTAGCTTTGTACAAGTTTTGACGAAATTATGAAACATTTAACAACGCGTTTCTATGACGCTAAACCAAGTTTCATGCAACATGAGTGCTTATAAGTGTCTGATTGAGCCTTCTTCAATTTTGACGAACTTATTAAACATCTATCAACACATTTCTAAGACTCTAAACCAAGTTTCATGCAACATGAGTGCTTATAAGTGTTTCAATGAGCTTTGTACAAGTGATGAAATTATGAAACATCTAACAACGCGGTTCTAGGACTCTAAACCAAGTTTCATGCCACATGAGTGCTTATAAGTGTCCCAATGTGCTTTGTACAAGTTTGACGAACTTATGAAACATCTAACAACGCGTTTCTAGGACTCGAAACCAAGTTTCATGCAACATGAGTGCTTATAAGTGTCTCAATGAGCTTTGTACAAGTTTGATGAAATTATGAAACATCTAAGAACATGTTTCTAGGATTCTAAACCAAGTTTCATGCAACATGAGTGCTTATAAGTGTCTGATTGAGCTTTCTTCAATTTTGACGAACTTATGAAACATCTATCAACGCATTTGTAGGACTCTAAACCAAGTTTCATGCAACATAAGTGCTTATAAGTGTCTCAATGAGCTTTGTACAAGTGATGAAATTATGAAACATCTAACAACGCGGTTCTAGGACTCTAAACCAAGTTTCATGCCACATGAGTGCTTATAAGTGTCCCAATGAGTTTTGTACAAGTTTGACGAACTTATGAAACATCTAACAACGCGTTTCTAGGACTCGAACACAAGTTTCATGCAACATGAGTGCTTATAAGTGTCTCAATGAGCTTTGTATAAGTTTGATGAAATTATGAAACATCTAACAACGCGTTTCTAGGACTCTAAACCAAGTTTCATGCAACATGAGTGCTTATAAGTGTCTGATTGAGCTTTCTTCAATTTTGAAGAACTTATGAAACATCTATCAACGCATTTCTAGGACTCTAAACCAAGTTTCATGCAACATGAGTGCTTATAAGTGTCTCAATGAGCTTTGTACAAGTGATGAAATTATGAAACATCTAACAACGCGGTTCTAGGACTCTAAACCAAGTTTCATTCCACATGAGTGCTTATAAGTGTCTCAATGTGCTTTGTACAAGTTTGATGAAGTTATGAAACATCTAACAACGCGTTTCTAGGACTCGAAACCAAGTTTCATGCAACATGAGTGGTTATAAGTGTCTCAATGAGCTTTGTAAAAGTTTAAAGAACTTATGAAACATCTAACAACGCGTTTCTAGGACTCTAAACCAAGTTTCATGCAACATGAGTGCTTATAAGTGTCTGATTGAGCTTTCTTCAATTTTGACGAACTTATGAAACATCTATCAACGCATTTCTAGGACTCTAAACCAAGTTTCATGCAACATAAGTGCTTATAAGTGTCTCAATGAGCTTTGTACAAGTGATGAAATTATGAAACATCTAACAACGCGGTTCTAGTACTCTTAACCAAGTTTCATGCCACATGAGTGCTTATAAGTGTCTCAATAAGCTTTGTACAAGTTTGATGAAAATATGAAACATCTAACAACGTGTTTCTAGGACTCTAAACCAAGTTTCATGCAACATGAGTGGTTATAAGTGTCTAAATGAGCTTTGTACAAGTTTGACGAGCTTATGAAACATCTAAAAACGCGTTTCTAGGACTCTAAACCAAGTTTCATGCAACATGAGTGCTTATAAGTGTCTCAATGAGCTTTTTATAAGTTTGATGAAATTATGAAACATCTAACAACGCGTTTCTAGGTCTCTAAACCAAGTTTCATGCAACATGAGTGATTATAAGTGTGTCTGATTGAGCTTTCTTCAATTTTGACGAACTTATGAAACATCTATCAACGCATTTCTAGGACTCTAAACCAAGTTTCATGCAACATGAGTGCTTATAAGTGTCTCAATTAGCTTTGTACAAGTGATGAAATTATGAAACATCTAACAACGCGTTTCTAGGACTCTAAACCAAGTTTCATGCAACATGAGTGCTTATAAGTGTCTGATTGAGCTTTGTACAAGTGATGAAATTATGAAACATCTAACAACGCGGTTCTAGGACTCTAAACCAAGTTTCATTCCACATGAGTGCTTATAAGTGTCTCAATGTGCTTTGTACAAGTTTGATGAACTTATGAAACATCTAACAACGCGTTTCTAGGACTCGAAACCAAGTTTCATGCAACATGAGTGGTTATAAGTGTCTCAATGAGCTTTGTAAAAGTTTAAAGAACTTATGAAACATCTAACAACGCGTTTCTAGGACTCTAGACCAAGTTTCATGCAACATGAGTGCTTATAAGTGTCTGATTGAGCTTTCTTCAATTTTGACGAACTTATGAAACATCTATCAACGCATTTCTAGGACTCTAAACCAAGTTTCATGCAACATAAGTGCTTATAAGTGTCTCAATGAGCTTTGTACAAGTGATGAAATTATGAAACATCTAACAACGCGGTTCTAGTACTCTAAACCAAGTTTCATGCCACATGAGTGCTTATAAGTGTCTCAATAAGCTTTGTACAAGTATGATGAAAATATGAAACATCTAACAACGTGTTTCTAGGACTCTAAACCAAGTTTCATGCAACATGAGTGGTTATAAGTGTCTCAATGAGCTTTGTACAAGTTTGACGAGCTTATGAAACATCTAAAAACGCGTTTCTAGGACTCTAAACCAAGTTTCATGCAACATGAATGCTTATAAGTGTCTCAATGAGCTTTTTATAAGTTTGATGAAATTATGAAACATCTAACAACGCGTTTCTAGGTCTCTAAACCAAGTTTCATGCAACATGAGTGATTATAAGTGTCTGATTGAGCTTTATTCAATTTTGACGAACTTATGAAACATCTATCAACGCATTTCTAGGACTCTAAACCAAGTTTCATGCAACATGAGTGCTTATAAGTGTCTCAATTAGCTTTGTACAAGTGATGAAATTATGAAACATCTAACAACGCGGTTCTAGGACTCTAAACCAAGTTTCATGCCACATGAGTGCTTAAAAGTGTCTCAGTGAGCTTTGTACAAGTTTGACGAACTTATGAAACATCTAACAACGCGTTTCTAGGACTCGAAACCAAGTTTCATGCAACATGAGTCTTACAAGTGTCTCAATGAAACTTTGTACAAGTTTGATGAAATTATAAAATATCTAACAACGCGTTTCCGTGACTCTAAACCAAGTTTAAATACAACATGAGTCTTTATAAGTGTACGATTGAGCTTTCTTCAATTTTGACGAACTTATGAAACATCTATCACTACAAGAAATATGGGTATTTATAGCACAATACGATAGCGTTATTTCTGTAAGTGTTATTAAAAAATTTTTAATAGATACAATAGCGTTATATTAACGCTATATAGTTAAATACATCAAAACAAGCCCAAATCAATTTAAGCCCACGAAATTTTGACCTTTTATCACACTTTTTTAGGAAATTAAAAAACCCCAAATCGATTGCCCTAATTATTTTCTCCTCTTGTTTCTCTTGCGACGAAGAGAAAGCTTCTCTTCTCCCTGCAGCGCATCTACGGCGAATCCACGGAGCTTCTCTTCTCTTCTTCCTCACCGGAGCTTCCTCGACGGCGAATCTACGGTAAGCTTCTCTGCTCTTCTTCCTCCCTGAAGCTTCTCTGCTCTTCTTCCTCACTGAAGGTTCTCTTCTACTTTTTTCTCTTCTCCGTTTCTTTCTCCCTGTCTCTGTTCTATCTTCTCAACTTTCTTTTGGTTTATTTCGAGCTAAGTAATTTGGACCCTACATTGATGCCTTCTTGATGAAAATTGAATTGCGATGTGATTAGATCTGTTTTAGGCACACTCATAGTTTACTAGATCGTATGCTTGTGGTTAGAAGAATAAATGTTTTACTACATTTTCTGTATGTAGTTATAACATAGAATGTTGGAGAAGTCATGGGTGAATCTCTGCAGGTAAAGAATATATAATTATGTGTAAGAATTGGGTTTGAGTTTGGTATTTTAGATGTTAAGAGTGTTTTATTCTATTGTTTTATGTTAATAAAACCAATTAAAGGGCTGATCATGATTACGAAAGAGGTGCTTGGACTTTCGTCCGTGCGGTTGTTGTGGGTTTAGGAGACAATGATATGATAGTATGCCCATGCATAGATTGTCGTAATGTGGATCGTCATTTGGGTAGTATAGTTGTTGATCATCTAGTGAGAAGAGGAATGGATGCGGCTCACAAGCTGAGGGATGATTGGTATCATCATGAAGACCAGCTAGAAGACGAGTTCCTAGCAAAGCTAGCAGACGCAGAGACACCACTATATCCTACATGTACAAGTCATAGCAAGTTGTCTGCTATTGTTTCACTATTTAGAATTAAGACAGAAAATGGTTGGTCAAATAAAAGCTTCAACGAACTGCTTGAGGCATTGCCAGGTATGTTACCCGAGGGAAATGTACTTCACACATCTATGTATGATGTGAAAAAATTCCTGAAATCTTTTGATATAGGTTATCAAAAGATTCATGCTTGTGTAAATGATTGTTGCATATTCAGAAAGAAGTACAAACATCTTGAGAACTGTCCAAAATGCAAGACATCAAGATGGAAGATAAACTCGCAGTCCGGAGAAGTCAAAAAGGGAGTTCCACAGAAAGTATTACGATACTTTCCCCTCATACCACGTTTGAAGAGAATGTTCAGGTCTCCAGAAACAGCAAATCAATTGCGATGGCACTTCAATAACAAGAGCAATGATGGAAATATGCGACATCCTGTGGATTCTGTGACATGGGAACAAATGAATGACAAGTATCCGTCATTCGCAGCTGACCAAAGGAACTTGCGCCTTGGACTTTCCACAGATGGCTTTAATCCTTTTGACATGAAGAACACAAGATATAGTTGTTGGCCTGTACTTTTAGTGAATTATAACATGTCTCCGGACTTGTGTATGAAAGAAGAAAACATCATGTTGAGTTTGCTTATTCCTGGTCCTCATCAACCAGGTAATAGCATTGATATTTACTTAGAGCCTCTAATAGATGATCTAGCTTATCTGTGGAATGAAGGAGAGATTACCTTTGATGCTTTCAGTAAATCAAATTTTACTCTTAAAGCAATGCTGCTTTGGACTATAAATGATTTCCCTGCATATGGAAACTTAGCTGGCTGTAAAGTTAAAGGTAAAATGGGGTGTCCTATATGTGGAAAACACACAGACAGTCTATGGTTGTGTAATAGCCGAAAGCATGTTTATATGTGCCACAAAAAGGGTCTCCCACCAAATCATAGATACCGAGGAAAGAAGACATGGTTTGATGGACAAGTTGAACATGGCACAAGAGGGTGAATACTGACTGGTAGAAATATTTCGACAATCTTAAAAAATTACAAGAATGACTTCGGGAACTTCAAAGAGACTACAAAGATGAAGAGACAGAGGGTTGAATCATATGTTGGATCTGGTTCTGATAGTGATGATGGTGCAAGTGAGTCAGATGATGAACAACCAGAAGTGGACTTGGAGGAGTTAACGAGATGGAAGAAACAATAAATCTTTTTTAAACTGCCATATTGGGAGGTATTGTCTATTTAGGTTTGTAATATTAATTTTGTAAACCTTAACTGAGTGATAAATGTTAATATTGTAGGAACTGCCAGTTAGGCATAATTTAGACGTTATGCATGTAGAGAAAAACGTGGCTGTCAGCATCATTTCTACACTATTGCACAGTGGGAAATCAAAGGATGGTCTTAAAGCTCGAAAAGATCTAGAAGTTCTTGGCATTCGGAAAGATTTGCACCCTAGAATACAAGGGAAAAGAATATACCTTCTTGCTGCTCCTTGGAGTTTGTCTAAGTTAGAAAAGAAAGTATTTTGTAAGCGTCTACTTGATTTCAAAGGTCCAGATGGTTATTGTTCAAACATAGCAAGGGGGGTCTCTATAGAAGAGTGCAAGATAACAGGGTTGAAATCACATGATTATTTTGTGCTGATGCAACAACTACTCCCGGTTGCACTTAGAGGTTTACTACCTAAAGGTCCGAGGATAGCTATTTTACGGTTATGTGCCTTCTACAACCAGCTCTGTCAACGAGTACTAGACAGAGAGAAAATTTCAGTGATGAAAAATGAAATTGTAGAAACTTTGTGCATGTTTGAACGGTTTTTCCCCCCAAGCTTTTTTGATATAATGGTCCACCTGACAATACATCTAGGGAGAGAAGCAAGACTAAGTGGTCCAGTACACTTCCGATGGATGTATCCATTTGAGAGGTAATGTATTGATTCTGTTTAATTCCAATATGTTCATGTGTGAGTATTTAATTGGTTTTGATCTGCAAGTTACTTGTAGGTATATGAAAGTGCTGAAAGATTATGTGCGAAATCCTGCAAGACCTGAGGGATGTATTGCAGAGTCATACCTCGCAGATGAATGCATGCAATTTTGCAGAGAGTTCTTGAAAAAGACAACAAGTGTTGAAGAAAAATTCGATAGGAATATAGAGTATGAGAGTACATCTATACTAGAAGGTCGTCCAATATCAGCAGGAAACCCCATTGAGTTATCAGAATCAGAGACGAAGATAGCCCACCTTGCTATCATTCAAAATATGGCTGTGGTGGATCCATATGTTGAGTAAGTTGCACTTTCAACTTGTACTATTTTATACTTTCATTGTACTCATTTACTTTACTTCTCTGTACCAGCATGCACCTCCAGCATCTACAAAACTCAAATACAAGATTTGGTCGTGATGCAACATTTTTATGGAGTATGCATATACAACATTTCGCTACTTGGTTAAAAGAAAAGGCAAGTTGTACTAATTTAGACCAATACTCTGTTACGTACATCTATGTGTTTTTTTGGGTTAAAGTAATCATGTTTTATTAGGTGCAAATGGACTCATTGGATGGAGAAGTAGATACTCTGAAATGGTTAGCTTATGGTCCGCGTAGAATGGCTAGGTCATATACGGGTTACGTAGTTAATGGGATGCGGTTTAACATAATGTCAGTGCAAAGGCAAAGTCAAAATAGTGGAATCATGTATGAGGCAACATCTATGTGTAGATCTTCCGCGAGAGACATAGCCCAAAAGGTTGATTTGGTAACATACTACGGTCGTATCATCGACATAATATTGGTAGACTACAATATCTTCTATGTGCCTATATTCCGGTGTCAATGGGCAGTTAGAGGAAATGGTGTCAAGGTGGAAGACGGATTCACACTAGTCAACCTAAACCAAAGTCAAGTATCCTTCTCAAAGGATCCTTTTATTTTAGCCTCTCAGGCTAAACAAGTCTTCTTTTCGAAAGAGAATGATGAGTCTAATTGGCATGTTGTAATGAGAGGGCCTTCAAGAAGATACACTGCAGATTACAATGAAGATGGACCATTACCATCAGTTATTGACATGGACTTGGAAGATGTAGAAGATGAATCTCATCATGCTCGGACTGATTGTGAAGGCTTTTATATCTAAATGAATTGTGGTGTTTAAGCCTATGTTGTTGTTTGCTTGGTTTTAAAGTATTGGGTCTTCCATGTTTGACTGGATTTCAGTTTTTTGACAATGTTTATGCTTGTTTGATTTCGTTGGGTTTATGTTCTCTTAGAGTTCTAATTGTCTATGTTGTGTTTATGTTCTCCGAGAGTCCTAATCATTGTTTTTGTTTTTTCCAGGTGAACTAATATGCCTCCAAAGAAGAATGGTGGAAAACATAAGAAGAAGAAAGTTATTGATGATGAGGCAGAATATGTGAGTACTGTGCTACCCGGATGCTATGGCATCACAGCATGTCCCAGAGGACTCACATCATGTCCCAGATGACTCACAACATGTCCCAGAGGACTCACAACATGTCGCCGAGGACGTAGTAAATGGGGCAGCTGATGATCTTCGTGAAGATTCCACCGAAGGACAAAATAATGAAGCAGCGGAAGGTGATCAACCGAAGCTAAAGAGGAAGCGAGGTCCTACAAGGATGAGGGATATCGCAAAGGATCCCTTAGCTCGTATTCGAGTCGACTTTACAGACAAGGGAGAACCATATGGCCCTGGATCAGTAAAGTTATCATCGTATGCAGGATCATTGGTTCGGGAACATGTTCCGATCACAATCGATGATTGGAGGAAAGTTGGAGATGATTTAAAGACCGTGTTGTGGAAATTTGTTCAGGTGTGTCTTATCTATTAAATTTTCTTAAAATTATATGCCAATGCAATGATTACATACTATTGATTGTCAAATACCGCAGGCAAGATTTGAGTTGGATGAAGATTACCAACAGACTACTGTGCTCAAGCAGATGGGATGTTTGTGGAGGAGTTTTAAATCACGACTAGTAACAAAGATCAGAACAGCTAAGGCGAACCAAGCGAGAATGGACCTGAAGCCAAAGAACGTTTCAATAAACGAATGGCGTAAATTTATTAGACTCAAAATCAGCTCATCGTTTAAGGTTTGAACTTATTAACTTGTTAGAATAATTTTATTTGACTGGGAAAATTCATTTGTAGGCTATTAGTGAGAAGTCTAGAGAAAGAAGAAGCAAACAAATTCCTCACACATGTAGTAGGAAAGGGATGGTTCGATTGGCTGAAGAAATGGTAAGTTGTTTTGAGTTACATTATATTTAAATTTATTATGACTTCTCATTTTCAGATTCTATGATAGAAACAAGAGACCTCAGATCCTTTAGAAGTGACTAGGCTAAAGGTTTGGGTTAAATATCGGATCAAAAAAGATGGGACAGCAGTGAATACTAGAGCAGCTGCGAAAATTGTAAGTGCATAAAGTTTTAAGAACTTACAATATTGTTTCTATTTGGGTGTGTAGACTTATAATTGTTTGATGGTTTGTAGAATGAGGCAGCTCATATTGAAAAACAATCTGCTTCATTAACAAATCCAAAATCAGATCATCTTTCACAACTTTTGGGTCCTGATAATCCTGGTCGTCTAAGAGCTATGGGTAGAGGAATGAGTATGTCCAAATTAGCTTGTTTCGATATGAAGAACAAGACCATGATTCAAATGCAAGAGAACCAAGTTAATTTGCTGAAAGAGGTTGATACTTTAAAAGCAGAGATTGCCCAACTGAAGAAACCTGTAGATCAGGTTCATTCTTTTAACATATATGTTAATTAATGAATTAATCATTTTAACATATATGTAAGTTATTGATTTTAGTTGTTGATTTTGTAGAGACAAGGAACTGAAGTAGGTGAGAACTCATGTGGAAGAGTAAGTAAATTGCCTATTCTTATTACATGAATTTTAAGAGTAAGAGAATTCAGACTTATTCTTTTATTTATGTTGTGTAGAGTCTTAACAGAAGAGCACATGCAAAATGTTTGTTGCTTGATTGGTCTGGATCTGATGAAATTGTGGCTGAGGGACGCGTGTTATCCTCTGAACCTACTGACTTGGTGAACGGTGTGGCCTTAGGGCCTGAGATGGTCAAAGTCTTAGTTGAGAAATCCACCAAAGGAGATGCATTTCTGTGGAGACCTGCGATTAACATGAGTATTATAGAAGAGGCTGTCGGGGAGATGATACCATGGCCTGACGAGTATTGTGTTCTTTCAGATAATGGTGTCCATGATAATGAAGAATTGGTAAGTGATCTCATTTAACTTAACTTTTCACATAAATGTAGGATTTACAAAAACATTTGTCTTTCACATCGAAGACACATCTATGCCCAAATGCAAACTCATGGGATGGAGCAAAGGATCCGAAATTGTTGCTGAAGGTCGTTTCCAGTCACGAGACCGCAATATTTTGGATAATGGACTTCCTCTTGGACCAAATGCAGTTAAAGTGATTGTCGATGTGGTACTTACTTCCTATGGAGACCTACAACAGACATGACTCTACTTGAAGATTCTCTTAATTCTTCAGTTGCATGGCCTGAGAGTAAAGTGATTTTTGAGACAACCCCATATGCATCTCCAGCGACTCCACACTCTCTTATAACTCCATTACCAAGTCCAATATCTCCAACAAAGAAAGCTAAAACAGTTGGACAATCTCCTACTCGACAATCTCCTGTAAGTGTAATTAATTTATACTTTTTACATTGTAATATACTTTGTGCTTTAATTAATTCTCTGTGCATCATGGCAGCGTAAAAATCAAGTCCTAATTGATGAAAATCAGAAATGCAAGTTGTATGATTTAACCCGAAAGAACCAAGTGGTGGCTGAAGGACGCTGGGCTTCAAATAATCCGGAACACTTAGTCCACCATGTCCCGCTCGGGCAGGATGCAGTGAAAGTTTGGGTTGATGTCGTTAAGGTCCCAGACGCAGCAGTTTGGAGGCATTCTACTGAGATAGAGAGTATGGCCGATGCTTTAGGTACTTGTCTTGCTTGGCCAAAAGACAAAGTAACAATCCTCTAAATTTTCTCTTTTATAAACTCTCTTTGAATTTAGTTTGTATGTTGAGACTATGTTTTATATTCAGTTTGTAAGACATATGTTGTGTAATGGATTTGTAAGACTCGTTATGAATGTTGTTTCTTAATATAAATGTGTGGTTTTCAATTGTAGAACTGATTCATCAGTAATTATATATGAATACGAAAAATTAACATAGCAATATATATGCTATATATTAAACTAGAATAGCGAATACCAAATGCTATGATACAGTACAACACAGCATTAATTTTACGTTGTATATGAAACTAGAATAGCGGGTAAAAATTTTCATAATAAACTTTAAGTCAGCGTTGGGTTAACGCTATACATGGAACTACGATAACACAAAAAACATGACATTGTAACAATTTTTACAACACAACATAAACGCTGTGATAAAGACTTTTTAATAGCGTAGCATTTTATGCTATCGTATAGGCCATACTTACGATAACACGCGTTTAGATAGCGTTCATAGTAACGCTATTAAATCTCTACTATAGCGTTTTTGGTGTGCTAACAAAGGCCATATTTCTTGTAGTGTATCAACGCATTTGTAGGACTCTAAACCAAGTTTCATGCAACATAAGTGCTTATAAGTGTCTCAATGAGCTTTGTACAAGTGATGAAATTATGAAACATCTAACAACGTGGTTCTAGGACTATAAACCAAGTTTCATGCCACATGAGTGCTTATAAGTGTCTCAATAAGCTTTGTACAAGTTTGATGAAATTATGAAACATCGAACAACGCGTTTCTAGGACTCTAAACCAAGTTTCATGCAACATGAGTGCTTATAAGTGTCTCAATGAGCTTTATACAAGTGATGAAATTATGAAACATCTAACAACGCGGTTCTAGGACTCTAAACCAAGTTTCATGCCACATGAGTGCTTATAAGTGTCTCAATGAGTTTTGTACAAGTTTGACGAACTTATGAAACATCTAACAACGCGTTTCTAGGACTCGAAATCAAGTTTCATGCAACATGAGTGCTTATAAGTGTCTGATTGAGCTTTCTTCAATTTTGACGAACTTATGAAACATCTATCAACGCATTTCTAGGACTCTAAACCAAGTTTCATGCAACATGAGTGCTTATAAGTGTTTCAATGAGCTTTGTACAAGTGATGAAATTATGAAACATCTAACAACGCGGTTCTACGACTCTAAACCAAGTTTCATCCAACATGAGTACTTATAAGTGTCTCAATGAGCTTTGTACAAGTTTGATGAAATTATGAAACATTTAACAACGCGTTTCTAGGACTCTAAACCAAGTTTCATGCAACATGAGTGCTTATAAGTGTCTGATTGAGCCTTCTTCAATTTTGACGAACTTATTAAACATCTATCAACGCATTTCTAGGACTCTAAACCAAGTTTCATGCAACATGAGTGCTTATAAGTGTTTCAATGAGCTTTGTACAAGTGATGAAATTATGAAACATCTAACAACGCGGTTCTAGGACTCTAAACCAAGTTTCATGCCACATGAGTGCTTATAAGTGTCTCAATGTGCTTTGTACAAGTTTGACGAACTTATGAAACATTTAACAACGCGTTTCTAGGACTCGAAACTAAGTTTCATGCAATATGAGTGCTTATAAGTGTCTCAATGAGCTTTGTACAAGTTTGATGAAATTATGAAACATCTAAGAACGCGTTTCTAGGACTCTAAACCAAGTTTCATGCAACATGAGTGCTTATAAGTGTATGATTGAGCTTTCTTCAATTTTGACGAACTTATGAAACATCTATCAACGCATTTCTAGGAATCTAAACCAAATTTCATGCAACATGAGTGCTTATAAGTGTCTCAATGAGCTTTGTACAAGTGATGAAATTATGAAACATCTAACAACGCAGTTCTAGGACTCTAAACCAAGTTTCATGCCACATGAGTGCTTATAAGTGTCTCAATGAGCTTTGTACAAGTTTGACGAACTTATGAAACTTCTAACAACGCGTTTCTTGGACTCGAAACCAAGTTTCATGCAACATGAGTGGTTATAAGTGTCTCAATGAGATTTGTACAAGTTTGACGAACTTATGAAACATCTAACAACTCGTTTCTAGGACTCTAAACCAAGTTTCATCAAACATGAGTGCTTATAAGTGTCTCAATGAGCTTTTTACAAATTTGACGAACTTATGAAACATCTAACAACGCATTTCTAGGACTCGAAACCAAGTTTCATTCAACATTAGTGCTTACCAGTGTTTGAATTAGCTTTGCACAAGTTTGAAGAACTTATGAAACATCTAACAACGCGTTTCTAGGACTCTAAACCAAGTTTCATGCAACATGAGTTGTTATAAGTGTCTCAATGAGATTTGTCCAAGTTTGACGAACTTATGAAACATCTAACAACGCGTTTCTAGGACTCTAAACAACTTTCATGCAACATGAGTGTTTATAAGTGTCTTAATAAGCTTTTTACAAGTTTGATGAAAATATGAAACATCTAACAACGCGTTTCTAGGACTCTAAACCAAGTTTCATGCAACATGAGTGGTTATAAGTGTCTCAATGAGCTTTGTACAAGTTTGACGAACTTATGAGACATCTAAAAACGCGTTTCTAGGACTCTAAACAAAGTTTCATGCAACATGAGTGCTTATAAGTGTCTCAATGAGCTTTGTACAAGTTTGATGAAATTATGAAACATCTAACAACGCGCTTCTAGGACTTTAAACCAAGTTTCATGCAACATGAGTGCTTATAAGTGTCTGATTGAGCTTTCTTCAATTTTGACGAACTTATGAAACATCTATCAACGCATTTCTAGGACTCTAAACCAAGTTTCATGCAACATGAGTGCTTATAAGTGTCTCAATTAGCTTTGTACAAGTGATGAAATTATGAAACATCTAACAACGCGGTTCTAGGACTCTAAACCAAGTTTCATGCCACATGAGTGCTTATAAGTGTCTCAATGAGCTTTGTACAAGTTTGACGAACTTATGAAACATCTAACAAACGCGTTTCTAGGACTCGAAACCAAGTTTCATGCAACATGAGTGCTTATAAGTGTCTCCATGAGCTTTGTACAAGTTTGATGAAATTATTAAACATCTAACAACGCGTTTCCAGGACTCTTAACCAAGTTTCATGCAACATGAGTGCTTATAAGTGTCTGATTGAGCTTTCTTCAATTTTGACGAACTTATGAAACATCTATCAACGCATTTCTAGGACTCTAAACCAAGTTTCATGCAACATAAGTGCTTATAAGTGTCTCAATGAGCTTTGTACAAGTGATGAAATTATGAAACATCTAACAACGCGATTCTAGGACTCTAAACCAAATTTCATGCCACATGAGTGCTTATAAGTGTCTCAATAAGCCTTGTACAAGTTTGATGAAAATATGAATCATCTAACAACGCGTTTCTAGGACTCTAAACCAAGTTTCATGCAACATGAGTGGTTATAAGTGTCTCAATGAGCTTTGTACAAGTTTGACGAGCTTATGAAACATCTAAAAACGCGTTTCTAGGACTCTAAACCAAGTTTCATGCAACATGAGTGCTTATAAGTGTCTCAATGAGCTTTGTACAAGTTTGATGAAATTATGAAACATCTAAAAACGCGTTTCTAGGACTCTAAACCAAGTTTCATGCAACATGAGTGCTTATAAGTGTCCGATTGAGCTTTCTTCAATTTTGACGAACATATGAAACATCTATCAACGCATTTCTAGGACTCTAAACCAAGTTTCATGCAACATGAATGCTTATAAGTGTCTCAATTAGCTTTGTACAAGTGATGAAATTATGAAACATCTAACAACGCGTTTCTAGGACTCCAAACCAAGAAGGGTCATATGCTCTTTAGTCTCTATAATCACCTCAAAAACTGCAAAGAGAGGAAGCCTGAAGCAAGAGTTGAGTAATTAAACATAAGTATATACAAAAAGAGCACAAAACTTGATAAAAAGCCAAAGACAAGATTAAAACATGACAACTACTTTAACAAAGAGAAATAGTGACCCTTTAAGCAAGAAAGCTATGTTGTGTTGATTTATTACCAAGAAGAGTTTTTTTTTTGTTTCCTCTATAGCTTTGTACAAGTGATGAAATTTGGTTTAGAGTCCTAGAATCGCGTTGTTAGATGTTTCATAATTTCATCACTTGTACAAAGCTCATTGAGACCCTTATAAGCACTTATGTTGCATGAAACTTGGTTTAGAGTCCTAGAAATGCGTTGATAGATGTTTCATAAGTTCGTCAAAATTGGAGAAAGCTCAATCAGACACTTATAAGCACTCATGTTGCATGAAACTTGGTTTAGAGTCCTAGAAACGCGTTGTTAGATGTTTCATAATTTCATCAAACTTGTACAAAGCTCATTGAGACACTTATAAGCATTCATGTGGCATTAAACTTGGTTTATAGTCCTAGAACCGCGTTGTTAGATGTTTCATAATTTCATCACTTGTACAAAGCTCATTGAGACACTTATAAGCACTTATGTTCCATGAAACTTGGTTTAGAGTCCTACAAATGCGTTGATAGATGTTTCATAAGTTCGTCAAAATTGAAGAAAGCTCAATCAGACACTTATAAGCACTCATGTTGCATGAAACTTGGTTTAGAGTCCTGGAAACGCGTTGTTAGATGTTTTATAATTTCATCAAACTTGTACAAAGCTCATTGAGACACTTATTGATATGAGCGTGGAACCAGACTCGGATACCGATGCCGATCAACATCGACCACTCGGCATCGACCAACATCGACCACTCGATACCGACCAACATCGACCACTCGATACCGATGCCGATCAACATCGACCACTCGGCATCGACCACTCGAGATCGATGCCGATCAACAAGGCGCACGTGCACCAATCACCGAAGGACAGGAAGGCGTGATCACACGGTCCAAAGCTAAGGAGTTAGCCAAGTTAGCTTTAGCAAGTACCATGGACAAGGAAGTATCACCTAGGAGCTACTTCAACATATTCACCGCTACAACTTAAGAAGACCAAGCTATGAAAGCTAAGCGGACTAGGTGTCTCGCTTGGTACTCTTTTTCCCACCGGGTTTTAATGAGGTCAAGAAGAACACCACGTCGTCCATTAGTAATCATGGCTTGAAGAATGTAAGAGACGAGGCATTCTTTACACTACTCGTTGTTCTATCTTTTCTTTAAGGAACGCCGCGTTGTTTTGGCGATTTCCTTTTCCTTTGCGTTTTTCCATTTTTGTGCGGATTTCCTTTTCTCGGATTTCCTTTTTGTTTAAACGCACAACCCTAAAAGAGAGTTGCGACTTGTGCCTCCTCTATATAAGGGTTGCGCCGCACCACCT
The DNA here is from genome assembly GCA_963556525.1 of Cochlearia excelsa. Classification (NCBI taxonomy): domain Eukaryota; kingdom Viridiplantae; phylum Streptophyta; class Magnoliopsida; order Brassicales; family Brassicaceae; genus Cochlearia; species Cochlearia excelsa. The sequence goes on along the minus strand of OY748327.1, from coordinate 25,342,384 downwards.
TCTTCTTTAGTCAACTTTTTACCTAAACTTTTTATAGTCGACTCCTCTCGGTTCCTTTGCGAACTTGAGCCGCTTACAAGCATACTTGCTTCCAAGTGTCTCTTCTATCCATCAGGGCGGTTGCTCCATAGCCTCCTTGAGACGTTCCCCTTCCATCCATCGACTCCATCACTCCATCTCCCCATCCTATCCGGAGTTATTCATTGTTTCCCTCCGCATCCGCCACGATTTATCCCCCAACGTAGTACTCACCTTCTCACGGAGTTTCGGTCCGAACTAAGGGCGTATCACGTGGTATCAGAGCCAAACTCTGTACCAAAGGCTGAGTCGTTTCTTCCCCTCTAACTATAACAACTTCGAATCTGTTTGCTAGAATCTATCGTGTGTTGCATCTCGTTGTTGTTAGCATTGAAGTTGTGATAGTCTTGTGTTCTTGTGATTTGATTTGTGTGCGGCGGTGAAATAGGGTTTAGATCCGCAAAACCTAGTCGCGTATTTTGAAAACATGTTGTAACAAATTTCCTTTTCAACCAAAACTCGCGTTTCATTAAACTTGTCCGAATTTCCTTTTTGTTAAACGCGTAACTCATCTTTTCCTTTTTTTCAAAACGTTTGCTCCGATTTCCTTTTTCTTTGGTTTTTCTTATCACGCGTGTCCGATCTGGCATCTCCATTAGATACCATTTTGAGCCTTTGTTTATATATTCAATTACTTTGTAACAACTATCTTTATCACACTTAATGAAATGAAACCGAATCTCATTATTCTCTCTCTATTGTTCTTGGTGTTCTTGCTAAGAACTCAGGAACATTTATCACTAATCTCCTTTAATCTCTCAAATTCTAACAGTTTCATGAAACATGAGTGGTTATAAGTGTCTCAATGAGCTTTGTACAAGTTTGACGAACTTATGAAACATCTAACAACGCGTTTCTAGGACTCTAAACAAGGTATCATGCAACATGAGTGCTTACAAGTGTCTCAATTAGCTTTGTACAAGTTTGACGAACATATGAAACATCTAGGACTCGAAACCAAGTTTCATGCAACATGAGTGCTTATAAGTGTCTCAATAAGCTTTGTACAAGCTTGATGAACTTATGAAACATCTAACAACGCGTTTCTAGGACTCGAAACCAATTTTCATGCAACATGAGTGCTTAGAAGTGTCTCAATGAGCATTGTACAAGTTTGACGAACTTAAAAAACATCTAACAACGCGTTTCTTGGACTCGAAACGAAGTTTCATGCAACATGAGTGCTTACAAGAGTCTCTATTAGCTTTGTACAAGTTTGACGAACATATGAAACATCTAAAAATGCGTTTCTAGGACTCGAAACCAAGTTTTATGCAACATGAGTGCTTATAAGTGTCTCAATGAGCTTTGTACAAGTTTGACGAACTTATGAAACATCTAACAACGCGTTTCTAGGACTCAAAACCAAGTTTCATGTAACATGAGTGCTTACAAGTGTTTCAATTAGCTTTGTACAAGTTTGAAGAACTTATGAAACATCTAAGAACGCGTTTCTAGAACTCTAAACCAAGTTTCATGCAACATGAGTTGTTATAAGTGTCTCAATGAGATTTGTACAAGGTTGACGAACTTATGAAACATCTAACAACGCTTTTATAGGACTCTAAACCAAGTTTCATGCAACATGAGTGCTTATAAGTGTCTCAATAAGCTTTGTACAAGTTTAAAGAACTTATGAAACATCTAACAACGCGATTATGGGACTCTAAACCAAGTTTCATGCAACATGAGTGGTTATAAGTGTCTCAATGAGCTTTGTATAAGTTTGACGAACTTATGAAACATCTAACAACGCGTATCTAGGACTCGAAACCAAGTTTTATGCAACATGAGTGGTTATAAGTGTCTCAATGAGCTTTGTACAAGTTTGAAGAACTTATGAAACATCTAAGAACGCATTTCTAGGACTCTAAACCAAGTTTCATGCAACATGAGTTGTTATAAGTGTCTCAATGAGATTTGTACAAGTTTGACGAACTTATGAAACATCTAACAACACGTTTCTAGGACTCTAAAGCAAGTTTCATGCAACATGAGTGGTTATAAGTGTCTCGATGAGATTTGTACAAGTTTGACGAACTTATGAAACATCTAACAACGCGTTTCTAGGACTCTAAACTAAATTTCATGCAACATGAGTGGTTATAAGTGTCTCAATGAGGTTTGTACAAGTTTGACGAACTTATGAAACATCTAACAACGCGTTTCTAGGACTCTAAACCAAGTTTCATGCAATATGAGTAGTTATAAGTGTCTCAATGAGCTTTGTATAAGTTTGAAGAACTTATGAAACATCTAACAACGTGTTTCTAGGACTCTAAACCAAGTTTCATGCAACATGAGTTGTTATAAGTGTCTCAATGAGATTTTTACAAGTTTGACGAACTTATGAAACATCTATCAACGCGTTTCTAGGACTCTAAACCAAGTTTCATACAAGATGAGTGCGTATATATGTCTCAATGAGCTTTGTACAAGTTTGATGAACTTACGAAACATCTAACAACGCGTTTCTAGGACTCTAAACAAGGTATCATGCAACATGAGTGCTTACAAGTGTCTCAATTAGCTTTGTACAAGTTTGACAAACATATGAAACATCTAACAACGCGTTTCTAGGACTCGAAACCAAGTTTGATGCAACATGAGTGCTTATAAGTGTCTCAGTAAGCTTTGTATAAGTTTGATGAACTTATGAAACATCTAACAACGCGTTTCTAGGACTCGAAACCAATTTTCATGCAACATGAGTGCTTAGAAGTGTCTCAATGATCATTGTACAAGTTTGACGAACTTAAGAAACATCTAACAACGCGTTTCTAGGACTCAAAACGAAGTTTCATGCAACATGAGTGCTTACAAGAGTCTCAATTAGCTTTGTACAAGTTTGACGAACATATGAAACATCTAAAAATGCGTTTCTAGGACTCGAAACCAAGTTTTATGCAACATGAGTGCTTATAAGTGTCTCAATGAGCTTTGTACAAGTTTGACGAACTTATGAAACATCTAACAACGCGTTTCTAGGACTTTAAACTATGTGTCGAGCAAAATGAGTGCTTAAAAGTGTCTCAATGAGCTTTGTACAAGTTTGACGAACTTATGAAACATCAACGCGTTTCTAGGACTCTAAACCAAGTTTCGTGCAACATGAGTGGTTATAAATGTCTCAATGAGCTTTGTACAAGTTTGACGAACTTATGAAACATCTAACAACACGTTTCTAGGACTCTAAACAAGGTTTCATGCAACATGAGTGGTTATAAGTGTCTCAATGAGTTTTGTACAAGTTTGTCGAACTTATGAAACATCTAACAACGCGTTTCTAGGACTCTAAACCAAGTTTCATGCAACTTGAGTGGTTATAAGTGTCTCAATGAGGTTTGTACAAGTTTGACGAAATTATGAAACATCTAACAACGCCTTTCTAGGACTCTAAACCAATTTTCATGGAATACGAGTGCTTAGAAGTGTCTCAATGAGCATTGTACAAGTTTGACGAACTTATGAAACATCTAACAACGCGTTTCTTGGACTCGAAACGAAGGTTCATGCAACATGAGTGCTTACAAGTGTCTCTATGAGTTTTGTACAAGTTTTATGAAATTTTGAAACATCTAACAACGCGTTTCTAGGACTCTAAACCAAGTTTCATGCAACATGAGTGCTTATAAGTTCCTCAATGAGCTTTGTACAAGTTTGAAGAACTTATGAAACATCTAACAACGCGTTTCTAGGACTCTAAACCAAGTTTCATGCAACATGAGTGGTTATAAGTGTCTCAATGAGTTTTGTACAAGTTTGTCGAACTTATGAAACATCTAACAACGCGTTTCTAGGACTCTAAACCAAGTTTCATGCAACTTGAGTGGTTATAAGTGCCTCAATGAGGTTTGTACAAGTTTGACGAACTTATGAAACATCTAACAACGCGTTTCTAGGACTCTAAACCAAGTTTCATGCAACATAAGTGCTTATAAGTGTCTCAATGAGCTTTGTACAAGTTTGACGAACTTATGAAACATCTAACAACGCGTTTCTAGGAATCGAAACGAAGTTTCATGCAACATGAGTTCTTACAAGTGTCTCAATGAGCTTTGTACAAGTTTTATGAAATTCTGAAACATCTAACAACGCGTTTCTAGGACTTTAAACCAAGTTTCATGCAATATGATTGCTTATAAGTGTCTCAATGAGCTTTGTACAAGTTTGACGAACTTATGAAACATCTAACAACGATTTTCTAGGACTCGAAACCAAGTTTTATGCAACACGAGTGATTATAAGTGTCTGAATGAGCTTTGTACAAGTTTGATGAACTTATGAAACATCTAATGATACGATCCCACCAGGCGGATCTCTCCTCCGGATAAGGCTAAGCAAGAACGACGGGGGATGAGTAGTGTGGGTGGAGGTGGATGCGGATTACGAGTCAAAAACGGAGCAGCGGATGGGTGGGGAGGAACGTGAGGATGGAGTATGAACGACTCAAGCAAGGGATGATATCTCGCTTGATGGATAGAAGAAGCTCTTGTAAGCGTGAAGCTTGGAAGAGATTCGTGCCCGTTCGCCGAGCAAGGAGGAGTCGCAACAAAGAAGGTTTTTGTAAAAGTTTTGACTGCCTAACACATTGTGCGGCGCAACCCCTTTTATAGGGAAAACACAAGTTGCTTCTCCTCGTTAGGGTTGCGCAAAGACAAAAAGGAAATTGCAAAAAGGAAATCCGCAAAAAGGAAATCGCGTACAAAGATAAAAAGGAAATTGCAAACGGATAAAACGACGAGTAGTGTTAAGCGCCTCGTCTCTTACGCTCTTCAAACTATGATCACTAAGGGACGACGTGGTGTTCTTCTTGGCCTCGTTAAAACCCGGTGGGAAAAAGAGTGCCAAGCGAGACACCTAGTCCGCTTAGCTTTCATAGCTTGGTCTTGATCGGATTGTCGTCTTGAAAACGTTGAAGTAGCTCTTGGCTGCTTCATCCTCCTCCATCATCGTGGTTTGAATGTTTTTGGCTAACTCCCTAGCTTTGGATCGCGTAATTGCTCCTTTTGATTCCTCGGTCCGCGATGGTCGGGCGCCGGTATGGTCGATGTCGAGGTGGTCGATGCCGATGTCGATGTGGTCGATGCCGATGTCGATGTGGTCGATGCCGATGTCGATGTGGTCGATGCCGTTGTGTTCGGTGTCGACGCGATCGATGCCGATGTCGAAGCCGTCGTGGTCGATGCCGATGTCCGTTCCCGGCTTCGGCTCTATGATCACATCATCCCCTCCCTCTTGAAAAGGATTTGTCCTCAAATCCGAATCTGCAACATACGGAGACAAATCAGAAACATTAAACGAGTCCGAAATGGCATACTTACCTCGAAGATCAATTTTATAGGCATTGTCGTTGATTCGTTTAGCGACTTGGAATGGACCGTCTATCCTTGGCATGAGCTTAGACTTCCTCTCGGCTGGGAACCGCTCCTTCCTCGGGTGTACCCAAACGAGATCGCCTTCTTCAAAAACCACCTTTCTTCGGCCCTTGTTGGCTTGCTCGACGTCTTGCTTTGTCTTCTTCTCTATGTTCTCTCTAGCCTTCTCGTGTAGCTTCTTAACCTGCTCGGCTTTCCTCTTGCCATCTAGGCTGGATACCTCACTCAAAGGTAATGCAATTAAATCTAAAGGAGACATCGGATTGAATCCGTAAACTAATTCAAAAGGAGAAAAGGAAGTAGTAGAATGCTTAGCGTGGTTATAAGCGAACTCTACGTGGGGTAGACATTCCTCCCAAGACTTGATGTTGCTTTTCACCAAGGTTCTAAGTAACGTTGATAACGAACGGTTCACCACTTCGGTTTGCCCATCGGTTTGAGGGTGGCAGGTGGTGGAGAAGGACAACTTGGTCCCTAGCTTTGCCCACAAGGTTCGCCAAAAATGGCTTAAAAACTTGGTGTCCCGATCCGAAACAATAACGCTAGGCATCCCATGTAGTCTCACCACTTCTCTGAAGAATAGATTGGCTACCTTGACGGCATCATCGGTCTTGTGACAAGCTATGAAGTGTGCCATCTTGCTAAACCTGTCAACCACTACGAAGATAGAATCTCTACCATTCCTGGTTCGAGGTAAGCCGACAACAAAATCCATCGAAATATCTGTCCAAGGGTGAGAGGGAATGGGTAAGGGAGTGTACAAACCGTGAGGTTGCACCTTACTCTTGGCATGCTTACATGTCGCACATCTCGAACATACTTTCTCTACATCTTTCTTCATGTTCGGCCAATAGAAATAGGCTTGGAGGCCGGCAAGTGTTTTCATAACGCCGAAGTGTCCGGCCAGTCCTCCTCCGTGAGCTTCTCGGACAAGCAGCTCTCTCACGATCCGCTGGGTATGCACAACCGATGGTGGAAAAACAAGTAGCCGTCCTGTCTATAATAACTCTCAAAGGCAAATTTAGCACATCTCAAGTAATATGTTCCAAAATCAAGCATCGAACCATATAAATCTTTGAGCAATTCAAAACCTATGAGTTTGGATCTTAATTCGGCTATTATAGAATACCTCCGGGACAATGCGTCGGCAACGACATTGTCCTTACCTTTCTTGTACTTGATGACGTAGGGAAATGTCTCAATGAATTCTATCCAGCGGCCATGCCTCTTGTTCAACTTTTGTTGTCCCTTTAAGTGTTTGAGAGACTCATGGTCCGTGTGGATAACGAACTCCTTGGGCCATAGGTAATGTTGCCACGTACGTAAAGCCCTCACCAACGCATACAACTCTTTATCATAGGTGGGGTAGTTCAATGTGGCTCCTCCTAACTTCTCGCTAAAGTAAGCAATGGGCTTGTTATCCCGCATAAGAACCGCACCGATGCCTACACCGGAAGCGTCGCACTCAATCTCAAAAGTTTTTAAAAAGTTAGGAAGCATAGGTAAGGGAGAGTTGATAAGCTTCTCTTTGAGGCACTGAAAGGCCTGGTCTTGTGCTTCTCCCCACTTGAAGCCAACGTCCTTCTTGATGACTTCGGTTAAAGGGGCCGCAATGGTACTAAAGTCTTTGACGAAGCGCCTATAGAAGCCGGCTAGTCCATGGAAGCTCCGGACTTCTCCTACGGTGGTAGGTGTGGGCCATTCTTTGATTGCCTTGACCTTCCCTTCATCGACCCTAACTCCTTCGTACTCACAACAAAACCTAGGAAAACAATTTCTTTAGTGCAAAAAGTACACTTATCAATGTTAGCAAAAAGGTTCTCCTTCCTTAGGACGTCAAGTACGGCTCGGACGTGGGCAATGTGCTCGTCTAGGCTCCGGCTGAAGATTAAGATATCATCGAAATACACCACCACGAAGACACCTATAAAAGACCTCAAAACATGGTTCATTAGCCTCATAAAAGTGCTAGGCGCATTAGTAAGGCCGAAGGGCATAACAAGCCACTCATATAGTCCTTGTTTGGTTTTGAATGCCGTTTTCCACTCGTCACCCTCCTTCATCCTAATCTGATGGTAACCACTCTTAAGATCAATCTTAGAGAACACGTTAGAACCACACAATTCGTCTAACATATCATCTAATCTAGGAATAGGGTGGCGATACTTCACCGTGATGTTGTTGATGGCTCGGCGGTCAACACACATGCGCCATGATCCGTCCTTCTTGGGCACAAGCAGCACGGGCACCGCACACGGACTCATGCTCTCTCGGATATGGCCTTTGCTCATTAGTTCCTCAACTTGTTTCGTAGTTCCTTGGTCTCCACCGGATTAGTCCTATAGGCGGGTCGGTTTGGAAGCGCCGAGCCGGGGACTAGGTCAATTTGGTGCTCAATGCCTCGGATCGGTGGCAAGCCAGGTGGTATCTCCTGAGGAAAAACGTCACTATAGTCCTGCAACAGCTGGGCAAAATCACTAGGAAGATCCTGTGGAGGGTTAGTGCTAACAAGGCTCTCCATATATATAAACAACAAGATAGACGTATTTAAAGTGAGGATCCGAGAAACTTCTCTTTGGTTGATGTAAAGGTTGGCGGTTGGCGTGGGTGCATGCTCTTTCTCCTCCTTGAGCTTGAGATAGAGCTGATCTTGATACACTTCACTTGGCGTGAGGGGAGCAAGGATGATTTTCCGGCCCTTGAACTCAAAGGAGTGCTTGTTGGTGTAACCGTCATGGAATACTCTACGGTCGGATTGCCACGGTCTACCCAACGGTATGTGGCTGGAGCACATGGGTATCACATCGCAAAGAACCTCATCCTCATACTTGCCAATGGAAAAGGATAATCGGACTTGGCGAGTTACCGTTAAGGCACCACTTTCATTCAACCATTGCGGCTTGTATGGGCGCGGATGGGACAAGGTTTCTATGCTCAATTTCGAACCATGGTTTCGCTAGCTGCATTAGTACAACTTCCACCGTCTATGATGAGACTACACACCTTGCCCTTCACAATGCACCGGGTGTGAAATAGGTGGTCTCTTTGTACTAGTTCCTCCGGTTGGTTCCGTACGCTCAAGGTTCTCCGTGCAACCAGAGCATCTCCCCAATGGCGGCTACTTCCTCTTCCTCTTCTTCGGGGTCAGAATCGGACTCTTGGGGCACTACTTCTCCATTGTCCAGAATCATGAATACCTTCTTATTGGGACAATCCCTTGAGTAGTGGCCCATACCTTGGCACCTAAAACACCTAACGTTGCTTTGGAGGAGGCGTTGCTTCGCTCTTAGGATCATACTTGACCTCTTCCTTAACCGTGGTGGTAGGCTTGATGTCCTTAGAGAAAGGTGGCCGAGAAGGTGTAAAGTCCTTGGGTTTGCTTGGCGTGGAGGGGAAGCTAGGTTTAGCGTATCTTCTCTTGTTCGGGTCTCCACTAGTTCGGCCTTGTGCACAAGTTCCTCAAGGTCAACATAGGTCCGGAGCTCCACTTTGTCCTGAATGTCTCGGTGAGTCCACCGATGAACCGTGCCATGGTCACTTCCTCATCTTCCTCTAGACCGGCTCGGATAAGGAGAGTTTCCATCTCTTGAAAGTAGTCTCGGACCGTGGTGGACCCTTGGGTGAGTTTTCTCGGCTTGTTTAGTACTTCCCTGTGGTAATGACTCGGCACAAACCTTTTTCTCATGTGGGTAGTAAGTTGGTGCCATGTGGTGATGGGTAGCTCATTATGGCGGTTCCGGGTAGTGCGAGCTGATCCCACCACAGGAGTGCATACTCACCGAATTCGGAGACCGCTATCTTTACCTTGTTGGAGGCGTAGGTATCGTGGCACAAGAAGCCGGACTCCATCTTCCGTTCCCGATCAAGGTAGGCCTCCGGGTCATTCTTGCCGAGGAAGGCGGGGAACTTGGCCTTGATATGCTTCGGTTGTTGGTTCTCCGAGTCTCTTGGGTCGTCTTTGTCTCGTCTCTCACGCCTCCGGCTTCGCCTACTACGGTCCGAGACGTTGACGCCATAATACTCATCGCTAGAGCCGATGTAGACGCGTTGCCCGGCTATGGTTTGGGTAGGTCGGCGTGAGGCGGTGTGTGTCCTATGCACGGGAGCTCGTCCTCTGGTTCGCTCGGCTCGGCGTGTTCCCGTTGCCGTGGTACCCTCTCGCTCTTTGGCTGCGTTGGTTGGACGGAGGTTGCGGATTGCCTGGAGTCTAGATGTACGGCAACGCCTTTGCCTTTGCAAATCCGCATGGCATCGGAGGGAGTTGGCGTTGACCCACCCTCGAATCCGAGGTTGCCCCGATGGCCTCCCTAGCTTGTTTCTCACGTTCCAAGGTGAGCTGTTGAGAAATTTGTTGGGGAAGTAGTTGGGTCATGGCCTCGGTTACTTGGGCCGCTATAAGTTTCTTGAGGTCATCGAGCGCCTCCGGTGATAGGGCCATGGTACCGTTACACGGACAAGTAACTAGCAGTAAGTAGTTCACAAAATAGCCAACAAATAGAACTCTACGCCGCACACACACAAGGATACACGCGTGATAAACAAGAAAGGAAAACAAGGACACGGCTTGAAAAAAAAAAGGAAATCGTTATGTTTTAAGTAAAACGAGCGTTTTAGCAAAAAAGGAAATCGCAATAACACGTTTTGAAAGATGCGATTAGGTTTTCAAAGATCTAAACCTATTACTACCGCCGCAAGTTGACAAACATCAAGAACACAAAGATCAACACATAACTTGTTTATACTAGCAACAATCCTATGCCAAACAACGACGGGTTCAAACAAACAGGTTCGAGATTGTGATACTTTGAAAAGACAAAAGGGAAAGAACGACTCGGCCTTTTGGTACGAGGCGGCTCGATACCGGATGATACGATCCCACCAGGCGGATCTCTCCTCCGGATAAGGCTAAGCAAGAACGACGGGGGATGAGTAGTGTGGGTGGAGGTGGATGCGGATTACGAGTCAAAAACGGAGCAGCGGATGGGTGGGGAGGAACGTGAGGATGGAGTATGAACGACTCAAGCAAGGGATGATATCTCGCTTGATGGATAGAAGAAGCTCTTGTAAGCGTGAAGCTTGGAAGAGATTCGTGCCCGTTCGCCGAGCAAGGAGGAGTCGCAACAAAGAAGGTTTTTGTAAAAGTTTTGACCGCCTAACACATTGTGCGGCGCAACCCCTTTTATAGGGAAAACACAAGTTGCTTCTCCTCGTTAGGGTTGCGCAAAGACAAAAAGGAAATTGCAAAAAGGAAATCCGCAAAAAGGAAATCGCGTACAAAGATAAAAAGGAAATTGCAAACGGATAAAACGACGAGTAGTGTTAAGCGCCTCGTCTCTTACGCTCTTCAAACTATGATCACTAAGGGACGACGTGGTGTTCTTCTTGGCCTCGTTAAAACCCGGTGGGAAAAAGAGTGCCAAGCGAGACACCTAGTCCGCTTAGCTTTCATAGCTTGGTCTTGATCGGATTGTCGTGCTTGAAAACGTTGAAGTAGCTCTTGGCTGCTTCATCCTCCTCCATCATCGTGGTTTGAATGTTTTTGGCTAACTCCCTAGCTTTGGATCGCGTAATTGCTCCTTTTGATTCCTCGGTCCGCGATGGTCGGGCGCCGGTATGGTCGATGTCGAGGTGGTCGATGCCGATGTCGATGTGGTCGATGCCGATGTCGATGTGGTCGATGCCGATGTCGATGTGGTCGATGCCGTTGTGTTCGGTGTCGACGCGATCGATGCCGATGTCGAAGCCGTCGTGGTCGATGCCGATGTCCGTTCCCGGCTTCGGCTCTATGATCACATCATCTAACAACGTGTTTCTAGGACTCTAAACAAAGTTTCATGCAACATGAGTGGTTATAAGTGTCTCAATGAGCTTTCTACAAGTTTGAAGAACTTATGAAACATCTACCAACGCGTTTCTAGGACTCTAAACCAAGTTTCATGCAACATGAGTGGTTATAAGTGTCTCAATGAGCTTTGTACAAGTTTGAAGAACTTATGAAACATCTAACAACGCGTTTCTAGGACTCTAAACCAAGTTTCATGCAACATGAGTGGTTATAAGTGTCTCAATGAGTTTTGTACAAGTTTGTCGAACTTATAAAACATCTAACAACGCGTTTCTAGGACTCTAAACCAAGTTTCATGCAACTTGAGTGGTTATAAGTGCCTCAATGAGGTTTGTACAAGTTTGACGAACTTATGAAACATCTAACAACGCGTTTCTAGGACTCTAAACCAAGTTTCATGCAACATAAGTGCTTATAAGTGTCTCAATGAGCTTTGTACAAGTTTGACGAACTTATGAAACATCTAAAAACGCGTTTCTAGGAATCGAAACGAAGTTTCATGCAACATGAGTTCTTACAAGTGTCTCAATGAGCTTTGTACAAGTTTTATGAAATTCTGAAACATCTAACAACGCGTTTCTAGGACTCTAAACCAAGTTTCATGCAATATGATTGCTTATAAGTGTCTCAATGAGCTTTGTACAAGTTTGACGAACTTATGAAACATCTAACAACGATTTTCTAGGACTCGAAACCAAGTTTTATGCAACACGAGTGATTATAAGTGTCTGAATGATCTTTGTACAAGTTTGATGAACTTATGAAACATCTAACAACGTGTTTCTAGGACTCTAAACAAAGTTTCATGTTACATGAGTGCTTATAAGTGTCTCTATGAGCTTTGTACAAGTTTGATAAACTTATGAAACATCTAACAACGCGTTTCTAGGACTCGAAACCAAGTTTCATGCAACATGAGTGCTTACAAGTGTTTCAATTAGCTTTGTACAAGTTTGAACAACTTATGGAACATCTAAGAACGCGTTTCTAGAACTCTAAACCAAGTTTCATGCAACATGAGTTGTTATAAGTGTCTCAATGAGATTTGTACAAGGTTGACGAACTTATGAAACATCTAACAACGAGTTTCTAGGACTCTAAACCAAGTTTCATGCAACATGAGTGCTTATAAGTGTCTCAATAAGCTTTGTACAAGTTTGAAGAACTTATGAAACATCTAACAACGCGTTTCTAGGACTCTAAACCAAGTTTCATGCAACATGAGTGGTTATAAGTGTCTCAATGAGCTTTGTACAAGTTTGAAGAACTTATGAAACATCTAACAACGCGTTTCTAGGACTCTAAACCAAGTTTCATGCAACATGAGTGGTTATAAGTGTCTCAATGAGTTTTGTACAAGTTTGTCGAACTTATGTAACATCTAACAACGCGTTTCTAGGACTCTAAACCAAGTTTCATGCAACTTGAGTGGTTATAAGTCCCTCAATGAGGTTTGTACAAGTTTGACGAACTTATGAAACATCTAACAACGCGTTTCTAGGACTCTAAACCAATTTTAATGCAACATAAGTGCTTATAAGTGTCTCAATGAGATTTGTACAAGTTTGACGAACTTATGAAACATCTAACAACGCGTTTCTAGGAATCGAAACGAAGTTTCATGCAACATGAGTGCTTACAAGTGTCTCAATGAGCTTTGTACAAGTTTTATGAAATTCTGAAACATCTAACAACGCGTTTCTAGGACTCTAAATCAAGTTTCATGCAATATGAGTGCTTATAAGTGTCTCAATGAGCTTTGTACAAGTTTGAAGAACTTATGAAACATCTAACAACGCGTTTCTAGGACTCTAAACCAAGTTTCATGCAACACGAGTGATTATAAGTGTCTGAATGAGCTTTCTACAAGTTTGACGAACTTATGAAACATCTAACAACGTGTTTCTAGGACTCTAAACAAAGTTTCATGCAACATGAGTGCTTATAAGTGTCTCTATGAGCTTTGTACAAGTTTGATAAACTTATGAAACATCTAACAACGCGTTTCTAGGACTCGAAACCAAGTTTCATGCAACATGAGTGCTTACAAGTGTTTCAATTAGCTTTGTAAAAGTTTGAAGAACTTATGAAACATCTAAGAACGCGTTTCTAGAACTCTAAACCAAGTTTCATGCAACATGAGTTGTTATAAGTGTCTCAATGAGATTTGTACAAGGTTGACGAACTTATGAAACATCTAACAACGAGTTTCTAGGACTCTAAACCAAGTTTCATGCAACATGAGTGCTTATAAGTGTCTCAATAAGCTTTGTACAAGTCTGAAGAACTTATGAAACATCTAACAACGCGTTTCTAGGACTCTAAACCAAGTTTCATGCAACATGAGTGGTTATAAGTGTCTCAATGAGCTTTGTATAAGTTTGACGAACTTATGAAACATCTAACAACGCGTTTCTAGGACTTGAAACCAAGTTTCATAACATGAGTGGTTATAAGTGTCTCAATGAGCTTTGTACAAGTATGAAGAACTTATGAAACATCTAAGAACGCGTTTCTAGTACTCTAAACCAAGTTTCATGCAACATGAGTTGTTATAAGTGTCTCAATGAGATTTGTACAAGTTTGACGAACTTATGAAACATCTAACAACGCGTTTCTAGGACTCTAAAGCAAGTTTCATCCAACATGAGTGGTTATAAGTGTCTCAATGAGATTTGTACAAGTTTGACGAACTTATGAAACATCTAACAACGCGTTTCTAGGACTCTAAAGCAAGTTTCATGCAACATGAGTGGTTATAAGTGTCTCAATGAGATTTGTACAAGTTTGACGAACTTATGAAACATCTAACAACGCGTTTCTAGGACTCTAAACCAAGTTTCATGCAATATGAGTGGTTATAAGTGTCTCAATGAGCTTTGTATAAGTTTGAAGAACTTATGAAACATCTAACAACGGGTTTCTAGGACTCTAAACCAAGTTTCATGCAACATGAGTTGTTATAAGTGTCTCAATGAGATTTGTACAAGTTTGACGAACTTATGAAACATCTATCAACGCGTTTCTAAGACTCTAAACCAAGTTTCATGCAAGATGAGTGCTTATAAGTGTCTCAATGAGCTTTGTACAAGTTTGACGAACTTACGAAACATCTAACAACGTGTTTCTAGGACTCTAAACAAGGTATCATGCAACATGAGTGGTTATAAGTGTCTCAATGAGCTTTGTACAAGTTTGACGAATTTATGAAACATCTAACAACGCGTTTCTAGGACTCTAAACAAAGTTTCATGCAACTTGATTGGTTATAAGTGTCTCAATGAGCTTTGTACAAGTTTGATGAACTTATGAAACATCTAAAAACGAGTTTCTAGGACTCTAAACCAATTTTCATGCAACATGAGTGCTTATAAGTGTCTCAATGAGCATTGTACAAGTTTCACGAACTTATGAAAAATCTAACAACGCGTTTCTAGGACTCGAAACGAAGTTTCTTGCAACATGAGTGCTTACAGGTGTCTCAATTAGCTTTGTACAAGTTTGACGAACATATGAAACATCTAACAACTCGTTTCTAGGACTCGAAACCAAGTTTCATGCAACATGAGTGCTTATAAGTGTCTCAATATGCTTTGTACAAGTTTGACGAACTTATGAAACATCTAACAACGCGTTTCAAGGACTCGAAACCAAGTTTCATGCAACATGAATACTTACAAGTGTTTCAATTAGCTTTGTACAAGTTTGAAGAACTTATGTAACATCTGACAACGCGTTTCTAGGACTCTAAACCAAGTTTCATACAACATGAGTTGTTATAAGTGTCTCAATGAGATTTGTACAAGTTAGAAGAACTTATGAAACATCTAACAACGCGTTTTTAGGACTCTAAACCAAGTTTCATGCAACATTAGTGCTTATAAGTGTCTCAATAAGCTTTGTACAAGTTTGATGAACTTATGAAACATCTAACAACGCGTTTCTAGGACTCTAAACCAAGTTTCATGCAACATGAGTGGTTATAAGTGTCTCAATGAACTTTGTACAAGTTTGAGGAACTTATGAAACATCTTACAACGCGTTTCTAGGACTCTAAACCAAGTTTCATGCAACATGAGTGGTTATAAGTATCTCAATGAACTTTTTATAAGTTTGACGAACTTATGAAACACCTAACAACGCGTTTGTAGGACTCTAAACAAGGTTTCATGCAACATGAGTGGTTATAAGTGTCTAAATGAGCTTTGTACAAGTTTGACGAACTTATGAAACATCTAACAACGTGTTTCTAGGACTCTTAACTAAGTTTCATGGAACATGAGTGGTTATAAGTATCTCAATGAGCTTTATAGAAGTTTGACGAACTTCTGAAACATCTAACAACGCGTTTCTAGGAATCTAAACAAAGTTTCATGCAACATGAGTGCTTATAAGTGTCTCAATGAGCTTTGTACAAGTTTGACGAACTTATGAAACATCTAACAACGCGTTTCTAGGACTCTAAACAAGGTTTCATGCAACATGAGTGGTTATAAGTGTCTCAATGAGCTTTGTACAAGTTTGACGAACTTATGAAACATCTAACAACACGTTTCTAGGACTCTAAACCAAGTTTCATGCAACATGAGTGCTTATAAGTGTCTCAATGAGCTTTGTACAAGTTTGACGAACTTACTAAACATCTAACAACGCGTTTCTAGGAATCGAAACGAAGTTTCATGCAACATGAGTGCTTACAAGTGTCTCCATGAGCTTTGTACAAGTTTTATGAAATTCTGAAACATCTAACAACGCGTTTCTAGGACTCTAAACCAAGTTTCATGCAATATGAGTGCTTATAAGTGTCTCAATGAGCTTTGTACAAGGTTGACGAACTTATGAAACATCTAACAACGATTTTCTAGGACTCGAAACCAAGTTTTATGCAACACGAGTGATTATAAGTGTCTGAATGAGCTTTGTACAAGTTTGACGAACTTATGAAACATCTAACAACGTGTTTCTAGGACTCTAAACAAAGTTTCATGCAACATGAGTGCTTATAAGTGTCCCTATGAGCTTTGTACAAGTTTTATAAACTTATGAAACATCTAACAACGCGTTTCTAGGACTCGAAACCAAGTTTCATGCAACATGAGTGCTTACAAGTGTTTCAATTAGCTTTGTACAAGTTTGAAGAACTTATGAAACATCTAACAACGCTTTTATAGGACTCTAAACCAAGTTTCATGCAACATGAGTGCTTATAAGTGTCTCAATAAGCTTTGTACAAGTTTGATGAACTTATGAAACATCTAACAACGCGATTCTGGGACTCTAAACAAGGTATCATGCAACATGAGTGGTTATAAGTGTCTCAATGAGCTTTATACAAGTTTGACGAACTTACAAAACATCTAACAACGCGTTTCTAGGACTCTAAACAAGGTATCATGCAACATGAGTGGTTATAAGTGTCTCAATGAGATTTGTACAAGTTTGACAAACTTATGAAACATCTAACACGCGTTTCTAGGACTCTAAACAAAGTTTCATGCAACTTGATTGGTTATAAGTGTTTCAATGAGCTTTGTACAAGTTTGATGAATTTATGAAACATCTAAAAACGAGTTTCTAGGACTCTAAACCAATTTTCATGCAACATGAGTGCTTAGAAGTGTCTCAATGAGCATTGTACAAGTTTCACGAATTATGAAAAATCTAACAACGCGTTTCTAGGAGTCGAAACGAAGTTTCTTGCAACATGAGTGCTTACAGGTGTCTCAATTAGCTTTGTACAAGTTTGACGAACATATGAAACATCTAACAAATCGTTTCTAGGACTCGAAACCAAGTTTCATGCAACATGAGTGCTTATAAGTGTCTCAATATGCTTTGTACAAGTTTGACGAACTTATGAAACATCTAACAACGCGTTTGAAGGACTCGAAACCAAGTTTCATGCAACATGAATTCTTACAAGTGTTTCAATTAGCTTTGTACAAGTTTGACGAACTTATGAAACATCTAACAACGCGTTTCTAGGACTCTAAACCAAGTTTCATACAACATGAGTTGTTATAAGTGTCTCAATGAGATTTGTACAAGTTAGAAGAACTTTTGTAACATCTGAAAACGCGTTTTTAGGACTCTAAACCAAGTTTCATGCAACATTAGTGCTTATAAGTGTCTCAATAAGCTTTGTACAAGTTTGATGAACTTATGAAACATCTAACAACGCGTTTCTAGGACTCTAAACCAAGTTTCATGCAACATGAGTGGTTATAAGTGTGTCAATGAACTTTGTACAAGTTTGACGAACTTATGAAACATCTAACAACGCGTTTCTAGGACTCTAAACCAAGTTTCATGCAACATGAGTGGTTATAAGTGTCTCAATGAACTTTGTACAAGTTTGACGAACTTATGAAACACCTAACAACGCGTTTGTAGGACTCTAAACAAGGTTTCATGCAACATGAGTGGTTATAAGTGTCTCAATGAGCTTTGTACAAGTTTGACGAACTTATGAAATATCTAACAACGTGTTTCTAGGAATCTTAACTAAGTTTCATGGAACATGAGTGGTTATAAGTATCTCAATGAGCTTTATAGAAGTTTGACGAACTTATGAAACATCTAACAACGCGTTTCTAGGAATCTAAACAAAGTTTCATGCAACATGAGTGCTTATAAGTGTCTCAATGAGCTTTGTACAAGTTTGACGAACTTATGAAACATCTAACAACGCGTTTCTAGGACTCTAAACAAGGTTTCATGCAACATGAGTGGTTATAAGTGTCTCAATGAGCTTTCTAGAAGTTTGACGAACTTATGAAACATCTAACAACGCGTTTCTAGGACTCTAAACCAAGTTTCATGCAACATGAGTGCTTATAAGTGTCTCAATGAGCTTTGTACAAGTTTGACGAACTTATGAAACATCTTACAACGCGTTTCTAGGACTCTAAACCAAGTTTCATGCAACATGAGTGCTTATAAGTGTCTCAATGAGATTTGTACAAGTTTTATGAAATTATGAAACATCTAACAACGCGTTTCTAGGACTCTAAACCAAGTTTCATGCAACATGAGGGCTTATAAGTGTCTCTATGAGTTTTGTACAAGTTTGAAGAACTTATGAAACATCTAACAACGTGTTTCTAGGACTCGAAACTAAGTTTCAGGCAACATGAGTGCCTATAAGTGTCTCAATGAGCTTTGTACAAGTTTGACGAACTTATGAAACATCTAACAACGCGTTTCTAGGACTCGACCAAGTTTCATGCAACATGAGTGCTTACAAGTGTTTCAATTAGTTTTGTACAAGTTTGAAGAACTTATGAAACATCTAACAACGCGTTTCTAGGACTCAAAACTAAGTTTCATGCAACATGAGTGCTTATAAGTGTCTCAATGAGCTTTTGACTAGTTTGAAGATACACCATTGGAAGATGCTAGAGAGAATCCTAAGCTACATCAAGGAGACATCTAACTTGGTTATTTGGATGGGTTGCAACAATAACACGGAGGTGATTGGGTATTGTGATGCGGACTATGCCGGCAACTTGGAAGATAGAAGATACACTACGGGGTATAGCACATTCATTGGTGGGAACCTTGTTACATGGAAGACTAAGAAGCAAAAGATAGTCTCTTCCTCAACCGCCGAAGCCAAGTATAGAGCTATGAGAAATCTAACCCAAGAACTCATGTGGCTAAAGATCTTGCTAGAGGATTTGGGAGTCAAGATTGAAGCGCCAATGACCATGCATTGTGATAACCAAGCGGCTATCCACATAGCGTCTAACTCGGTCTTCCACGAGAGGACTAAACACATTGAAGTAGACTGCTACAAGGTTAGGGAACAAATGGTCAAAGGCACAATCCTTCCATGTTTCACCAAGAGTCAAGATCAACTTGCGGACATCTTCACCAAATCCGCAAGCTTGAAGATTTGTGAGTCCATCCTACCAAGACTAGGACTCACACGGGCTACCAAAGCCTAAGTCTCCAACCGCATAAGCTTGTACTCTTTTCCCTTAGGTGAGTTTTATCCCAAGTGGTTTTCTCACCAAGTTTTTAACGAGGCAAGGTTATGCGGGTTCCAAGCATAGCCATTGCATAAGGCTAAGCTTGCGGGGGGAGTGTAAAAGAGACCAAGGCATAGCTCGGACAGAATTGTCCATCAAGGCAAGACCTAGCGTGTGACCTAAGTAGAAGTCACATGCTCTCTTGTTACCGTTACAAAGAAGACAAAGGAGAAGTATCTAGAAGAGTACCGTTGGAGAAAAGAGCCATTGGCAAGTGATGTCCACTCTCTGTCCGTACAATCACGTGTGGACTAAAGCAAGGTGCGCTCCACGCATCCGTACAGTCACGGGTCTTGTTAACGGCACGGTTAGCCACGCCATTAATGCTTTGGCGACAAGGAGTTTGATGCTTTTGGCATCTCCATTAGATACCATTTTGAGCCTTTGTTTATATATTCAATTACTTTGTAACAACTATCTTTATCACACTTAATGAAATGAAACCGAATCTCATTATTCTCTCTCTATTGTTCTTGGTGTTCTTGCTAAGAACTCAAGAACATTTATCACTAATCTCCTTTAATCTCTCAAATTCTAACAGTTTCATGAAACATGAGTGGTTATAAGTGTCTCAATGAGCTTTGTACAAGTTTGACGAACTTACAAAACATCTAACAACGCGTTTCTAGGACTCTAAACAAGGTATCATGCAACATGAGTGCTTACAAGTGTCTCAATTAGCTTTGTACAAGTTTGACGAACATATGAAACATCTAATAACGCGTTTCTAGGACTCGAAACCAAGTTTCATGCAACATGAGTGCTTATAAGTGTCTCAATAAGCTTTGTACAAGCTTGATGAACTTATGAAACATCTAACAACGCGTTTCTAGGACTCGAAACCAATTTTCATGCAACATGAGTGCTTAGAAGTGTCTCAATGAGCATTGTACAAGTTTGACGAACTTAAAAAACATCTAACAACGCGTTTCTAGGACTCGAAACGAAGTTTCATGCAACATGAGTGCTTACAAGAGTCTCAATTAGCTTTGTACAAGTTTGACGAACATATGAAACATCTAAAAATGCGTTTCTAGGACTCGAAACCAAGTTTTATGCAACATGAGTGCTTATAAGTGTCTCAATGAGCTTTGTACAAGTTTGACGAACTTATGAAACATCTAACAACGCGTTTCTAGGACTCAAAACCAAGTTTCATGTAACATGAGTGCTTACAAGTGTTTCAATTAGCTTTGTACAAGTTTGAAGAACTTATGAAACATCTAAGAACGCGTTTCTAGAACTCTAAACCAAGTTTCATGCAACATGAGTTGTTATAAGTGTCTCAATGAGATTTGTACAAGGTTGACGAACTTATGAAACATCTAACAACGCTTTTAGAGGACTCTAAACCAAGTTTCATGCAACATGAGTGCTTATAAGTGTCTCAATAAGCTTTGTACAAGTTTGAAGAACTTATGAAACATCTAACAACGCGATTCTGGGACTCTAAACCAAGTTTCATGCAACATGAGTGGTTATAAGTGTCTCAATGAGCTTTGTATAAGTTTGATGAACTTATGAAACATCTAACAACGCGTATCTAGGACTCGAAACCAAGTTTCATGCAACATGAGTGTTTATAAGTGTCTCAATGAGCTTTGTACAAGTTTGAAGAACTTATGAAACATCTAAGAACGCATTTCTAGGACTTTAAACCAAGTTTCATGCAACATGAGTTGTTATAAGTTTCTCAATGAGATTTGTACAAGTTTGACGAACTTATGAAACATCTAACAACACGTTTCTAGGACTCTAAAGCAAGTTTCATGCAACATGAGTGGTTATAAGTGTCTCGATGAGATTTGTACAAGTTTGACGAACTTATGAAACATCTAACAACGCGTTTCTAGGACTCTAAACTAAATTTCATGCAACATGAGTGGTTATAAGTGTCTCAATGAGGTTTGTACAAGTTTGACGAACTTATGAAACATCTAACAACGCGTTTCTAGGACTCTAAACCAAGTTTCATGCAATATGAGTGGTTATAAGTGTCTCAATGAGCTTTGTATAAGTTTGAAGAACTTATGAAACATCTAACAACGTGTTTCTAGGACTCTAAACCAAGTTTCATGCAACATGAGTTGTTATAAGTGTCTCAATGAGATTTTTACAAGTTTGACGAACTTATGAAACATCTATCAACGCGTTTCTAGGACTCTAAACCAAGTTTCATACAAGATGAGTGCGTATATATGTCTCAATGAGCTTTGTACAAGTTTGACGAACTTACGAAACATCTAACAACGCGTTTCTAGGACTCTAAACAAGGTATCATGCAACATGAGTGCTTACAAGTGTCTCAATTAGCTTTGTACAAGTTTGACGAACATATGAAACATCTAACAACACGTTTCTAGGACTCGAAACCAAGTTTGATGCAACATGAGTGCTTATAAGTGTCTCAGTAAGCTTTGTACAAGTTTGATGAACTTATGAAACATCTAACAACGCGTTTCTAGGACTCGAAACCAATTTTCATGCAACATGAGTGCTTAGAAGTGTCTCAATGAGCATTGTACAAGTTTGACGAACTTAAGAAACATCTAACAACGCGTTTCTAGGACTCAAAACGAAGTTTCATGCAACATGAGTGCTTACAAGAGTCTCAATTAGCTTTGTACAAGTTTGACGAACATATGAAACATCTAAAAATGCGTTTCTAGGACTCGAAACCAAGTTTCATGCAACATGAGTGCTTATAAGTGTCTCAATGAGCTTTGTACAAGTTTGACGAACTTATGAAACATCAACGCGTTTCTAGGACTCTAAACCAAGTTTCGTGCAACATGAGTGGTTATAAATGTCTCAATGAGCTTTGTACAAGTTTGACGAACTTATAAAACATCTAACAACACGTTTCTAGGACTCTAAACAAGGTTTCATGCAACATGAGTGGTTATAATCGTCTCAATGAGTTTTGTACAAGTTTGTCGAACTTATGAAATATCTAACAACGCGTTTCTAGGACTCTAAACCAAGTTTCATGCAACTTGAGTGGTTATAAGTGTCTCAATGAGGTTTGTACAAGTTTGACGAAATTATGAAACATCTAACAACGCCTTTCTAGGACTCTAAACCAATTTTCATGGAATACGAGTGCTTAGAAGTGTCTCAATGAGCATTTTACAAGTTTGACGAACTTATGAAACATCTAACAACGCGTTTCTTGGACTTGAAACGAAGGTTCATGCAACATGAGTGCTTACAAGTGTCTCTATGAGTTTTGTACAAGTTTTATGAAATTTTGAAACATCTAACAACGCTTTTCTAGGACTCTAAACCAAGTTTCATGCAACATGAGTGCTTATAAGTGTCTCATTGAGCTTTGTACAAGTTTGACGAACTTATGAAACATCTAACAACGAGTTTCTAGGAATCGAAACCAAGTTTTATGCAACATGAGTGATTATAAGTGTCTGAATGAGATTTGTACAAGTTTGACGAACTTATGAAACATCTAACAACGTGTTTCTAGGACTCTAAACAAAGTTTCATGCAACATGAGTGCTTATAAGTGTCTCTATGAACTTTGTACAAGTTTGATAAACTTATGAAACATCTAACAACACGTTTCTAGGACTCGAAACCAAGTTTCATGCAACATGAGTGCTTACAAGTGTTTCAATTAGCTTTTATACAAGTTTGAAGAACTTATGAAACATCTAAGAACGCGTTTCTAGGACTCTAAACCAAGTTTCATGCAACATGAGTTGTTATAAGTGTCTCAATGAGATTTGTACAAGTTTGACGAACTTATGAAACATCTAACAACGCGTTTCTAGGACTCTAAACCAAGTTTCATGCAACATGAGTGCTTATAAGTGTCTCAATAAGGTTTGTACAAGTTTGAAGAACTTATGAAACATCTAACAACGCGTTTCTAGGACTCTAAACCAAGTTTCATGCAACATGAGTGGTTATAAGTGTCTCAATGAGCTTTTTATAAGTTTGACGAACTTATGAACATCTAACAACGCGTTTCTAGGACTCGAAACCAAGTTTCATGCAACATGAGTGGTTATAAGTGTCTCAATGAGCTTTCTACAAGTTTGAAGAACTTATGAAACATCTAACAACGCGTTTCTAGGACTCTAAACCAAGTTTCATGCAACATGAGTGGTTATAAGTGTCTCAATGAGCTTTGTAAAAGTTTGAAGAACTTATGAAACATCTAACAACGCGTTTCTAGGACTCTAAACCAAGTTTCATGCAACATGAGTGGTTATAAGTGTCTCAATGAGTTTTGTACAAGTTTGTCGAACTTATGAAACATCTAACAACGCGTTTCTAGGACTCTAAACCAAGTTTCATGCAACTTGAGTGGTTATAAGTGCCTCAATGAGGTTTGTACAAGTTTGACGAACTTATGAAACATCTAACAACGCGTTTCTAGGACTCTAAACCAAGTTTCATGCAACATAAGTGCTTATAAGTGTCTCAATGAGCTTTGTACAAGTTTGACGAACTTATGAAACATCTAACAACGCGTTTCTAGGAATCAAAACGAAGTTTCATGCAACATGAGTGCTTACAAGTGTCTCAATGAGCTTTGTACAAGTTTTATGAAATTCTGAAACATCTAACAACGCGTTTCTAGGACTCTAAACCAAGTTTCATGCAATATGATTGCTTATAAGTGTCTCAATGAGCTTTGTACAAGTTTGACGAACTTATGAAACATCTAACAACGATTTTCTAGGACTCGAAACCAAGTTTTATGCAACACGAGTGATTATAAGTGTCTGAATGAGCTTCGTACAAGTTTGATGAACTTATGAAACATCTAACAACGTGTTTCTAGGACTCTAAACAAAGTTTCATGTTACATGAGTGCTTATAAGTGTCTCTATGAGCTTTGTACAAGTTTGATAAACTTATGAAACATCTAACAACGCGTTTCTAGGACTCGAAACCAAGTTTCATGCAACATGAGTGCTTACAAGTGTTTCAATTAGCTTTGTACAAGTTTGAACAACTTATGAAACATCTAAGAACGCGTTTCTAGAACTCTAAACCAAGTTTCATGCAACATGAGTTGTTATAAGTGTCTCAATGAGATTTGTACAAGGTTGACGAACTTATGAAACATCTAACAACGAGTTTCTAGGACTCTAAACCAAGTTTCATGCAACATGAGTGCTTATAAGTGTCTCAATAAGCTTTGTACAAGTTTGAAGAACTTATGAAACATATAACAACGCGTTTCTAGGACTCTAAACCAAGTTTCATGCAACATGAGTGGTTATAAGTGTCTCAATGAGCTTTGTACAAGTTTGAAGAACTTATGAAACATCTAACAACGCGTTTCTAGGACTCTAAACCAAGTTTCATGCAACATGAGTGGTTATAAGTGTCTCAATGAGTTTTGTACAAATTTGTCGAACTTATGAAACATCTAACAACGCGTTTCTAGTACTCTAAACCAAGTTTCATGCAACTTGAGTGGTTATAAGTGCCTCAATGAGGTTTGTACAAGTTTGACGAACTTATGAAACATCTAACAACGCGTTTCTAGGACTCGAAACCAAGTTTCATGCAACATGAGTGCTTACAAGTGTTTCAATTAGCTTTGTACAAGTTTGAAGAACTTATGAAACATCTAAGAACGCGTTTCTAGGAATCGAAACGAAGTTTCATGCAACATGAGTGCTTACAAGTGTCTCAATGAGCTTTGTACAAGTTTTATGAAATTCTGAAACATCTAACAACGCGTTTCTAGGACTCTAAACCAAGTTTCATGCAATATGAGTGCTTATAAGTGTCTCAATGAGCTTTGTACAAGTTTGAAGAACTTATGAAACATCTAACAACGCGTTTCTAGGACTCTAAACCAAGTTTCATGCAACACGAGTGATTATAAGTGTCTGAATATGCTTTCTACAAGTTTGACGAACTTATGAAACATCTAACAATGTGTTTCTAGGACTCTAAACAAAGTTTCATGCAACATGAGTGCTTATAAGTGTCTCTATGAGCTTTGTACAAGTTTGATAAACTTATGAAACATCTAACAACGCGTTTCTAGGACTCGAAACCAAGTTTCATGCAACATGAGTGCTTACAAGTGTTTCAATTAGCTTTGTACAAGTTTGAAGAACTTATGAAACATCTAAGAACGCGTTTCTAGAACTCTAAACCAAGTTTCATGCAACATGAGTTGTTATAAGTGTCTCAATGAGATTTGTACAAGGTTGACGAACTTATGAAACATCTAACAACGAGTTTCTAGGACTCTAAACCAAGTTTCATGCAACATGAGTGGTTATAAGTGTCTCAATGAGCTTTGTATAAGTTTGAAGAACTTATGAAACATCTAACAACGGGTTTCTAGGACTCTAAACCAAGTTTCATGCAACATGAGTTGTTATAAGTGTCTCAATGAGATTTGTACAAGTTTGACGAACTTATGAAACATCTATCAACGCGTTTCTAGGACTCTAAACCAAGTTTCATGCAAGATGAGTGCTTATAAGTGTCTCAATGAGCTTTGTACAAGTTTGACGAACTTACAAAACATCTAACAACGCGTTTCTAGGACTCTAAACAAGGTATCATGCAACATGAGTGGTTATAAGTGTCTCAATGAGCTTTGTACAAGTTTGACGAATTTATGAAACATCTAACAACGCGTTTCTAGGACTCTAAACAAAGTTTCATGCAACTTGATTGGTTATAAGTGTCTCAATGAGCTTTGTACAAGTTTGATGAACTTATGAAACATCTAAAAACGAGTTTCTAGGACTCTAAACCAATTTTCATGCAACATGAGTGCTTAGAAGTGTCTCAATGAGCATTGTACAAGTTTCACGAACTTATGAAAAATCTAACAACGCGTTTCTAGGACTCGAAACGAAGTTTCTTGCAACATGAGAGCTTACAGGTGTCTCAATTAGCTTTGTACAAGTTTGACGAACTTATGAAACATCTAACAACGCGTTTCAAGGACTCGAAACCAAGTTTCATGCAACATGAATACTTACAAGTGTTTCAATTAGCTTTGTACAAGTTTGAAGAACTTATGTAACATCTGACAACGCGTTTCTAGGACTCTAAACCAAGTTTCATACAACATGAGTTGTTATAAGTGTCTCAATGAGATTTGTACAAGTTAGAAGAACTTATGAAACATCTAACAACGCGTTTTTAGGACTCTAAACCAAGTTTCATGCAACATTAGTGCTTATAAGTGTCTCAATAAGCTTTGTACAAGTTTGATGAACTTATGAAACATCTAACAACGCGTTTCTAGGACTCTAAACCAAGTTTCATGCAACATGAGTGGTTATAAGTGTCTCAATGAACTTTGTACAAGTTTGAGGAACTTATGAAACATCTAACAACGCGTTTCTAGGACTCTAAACCAAGTTTCATGCAACATGAGTGGTTATAAGTATCTCAATGAACTTTTTACAAGTTTGACGAACTTATGAAACACCTAACAACGCGTTTGTAGGACTCTAAACAAGGTTTCATGCAACATGAGTGGTTATAAGTGTCTAAATGAGCTTTGTACAAGTTTGACGAACTTATGAAACATCTAACAACGTGTTTCTAGGACTCTTAACTAAGTTTCATGGAACATGAGTGGTTATAAGTATCTCAATGAGCTTTATAGAAGTTTGACGAACTTATGAAACATCTAACAACGCGTTTCTAGGAATCTAAACAAAGTTTCATGCAACATGAGTGCTTATAAGTGTCTCAATGAGCTTTGTACAAGTTTGACGAACTTATGAAACATCTAACAACGCGTTTCTAGGACTCTAAACAAGGTTTCATGCAACATGAGTGGTTATAAGTGTCTCAATGAGCTTTGTACAAGTTTGACGAACTTATGAAACATCTAACAACACGTTTCTAGGACTCTAAACAAAGTTTCATGCAACATGAGTGCTTATAAGTGTCTCAATGAGCTTTGTACAAGTTTGACGAACTTACTAAACATCTAACAACGCGTTTCTAGGAATCGAAACGAAGTTTCATGCAACATGAATGCTTACAAGTGTCTCCATGAGCTTTGTACAAGTTTTATGAAATTCTGAAACATCTAACAACGCGTTTCTAGGACTCTAAACCAAGTTTCATGCAATATGAGTGCTTATAAGTGTCTCAATGAGCTTTGTACAAGGTTGACGAACTTATGAAACATCTAACAACGATTTTCTAGGACTCTAAACCAAGTTTCATGCAACATGAGTGCTTATAAGTGTCTCAATGAGCTTTGTACAAGTTTGACGAACTTACTAAACATCTAACAACGCGTTTCTAGGAGTCGAAACGAAGTTTCTTGCAACATGAGTGCTTACAGGTGTCTCAATTAGCTTTGTACAAGTTTGACGAACATATGAAACATCTAACAACTCGTTTCTAGGACTCGAAACCAAGTTTCATGCAACATGAGTGCTTATAAGTGTCTCAATATGCTTTGTACAAGTATGACGAACTTATAAAACATCTAACAACGCGTTTCAAGGACTCGAAACCAAGTTTCATGCAACATGAATTCTTACAAGTGTTTCAATTAGCTTTGTACAAGTTTGACGAACTTATGAAACATCTAACAACGCGTTTCTAGGACTCTAAACCAAGTTTCATACAACATGAGTTGTTATAAGTGTCTCAATGAGATTTGTACAAGTTAGAAGAACTTATGTAACATCTGAAAACGCGTTTTTAGGACTCTAAACCAAGTTTCATGCAACATTAGTGCTTATAAGTGTCTCAATAAGCTTTGTACAAGTTTGATGAACTTATGAAACATCTAACAACGCGTTTCTAGGACTCTAAACCAAGTTTCATGCAACATGAGTGGTTATAAGTGTCTCAATGAACTTTGTACAAGTTTGACGAAATTATGAAACATCTAACAACGCGTTTCTAGGACTCTAAACCAAGTTTCATGCAACATGAGTGGTTATAAGTGTCTCAATGAACTTTGTACAAGTTTGACGAACTTATGAAACACCTAACAACGCGTTTGTAGGACTCTAAACAAGGTTTCATGCAACATGAGTGGTTATAAGTGTCTCAATGAGCTTTGTACAAGTTTGACGAACTTATGAAACATATAACAACGTGTTTCTAGGAATCTTAACTAAGTTTCATGGAACATGAGTGGTTATAAGTATCTCAATGAGCTTTATAGAAGTTTGACGAACTTATGAAACATCTAACAACGCGTTTCTAGGAATCTAAACAAAGTTTCATGCAACATGAGTGCTTATAAGTGTCTCAATGAGCTTTGTACAAGTTTGACGAACTTATGAAACATCTAACAACGCGTTTCTAGGACTCTAAACAAGGTTTCATGCAACATGAGTGGTTATAAGTGTCTCAAATGAGCTTTCTAGAAGTTTGACGAACTTATGAAACATCTAACAACGCGTTTCTAGGACTCTAAACCAAGTTTCATGCAACATGAGTGCTTATAAGTGTCTCAATGAGCTTTGTACAAGTTTGACGAACTTATGAAACATCTTACAATGCGTTTCTAGGACTCTAAACCAAGTTTCATGCAACATGAGTGCTTATAAGTGTCTCAATGAGATTTGTACAAGTTTTATGAAATTATGAAACATCTAACAACGCGTTTCTAGGACTCTAAACCAAGTTTCATGCAACATGAGTGCTTATAAGTGTCTTAATGAGCTTTGTACAAGTTTGACGAACTTATGAAACATCTAACAACGTGTTTCTAGGACTCGAAACTAAGTTTCAGGCAACATGAGTGCCTATAAGTGTCTCAATGAGCTTTGTACAAGTTTGACGAACTTATGAAACATCTAACAACGCGTTTCTAGGACTCGACCAAGTTTCATGCAACATGAGTGCTTACCAGTGTTTCAATTAGTTTTGTACAAGTTTGAAGAACTTATGAAACATCTAACAATGCGTTTCTAGGACTCTAAACCAAGTTTCATCCAACATGAGTTGTTATAAGTGTCTCAATGAGATTTGTAAAAGTATTACGAACTTATGAAACATCTAACAACGCGTTTCTAGGACTCTAAACCAAGTTTCATGCAACATGAGTGCTTATAAGTGTCTCAATAAGCTTTGTACAAGTTTGATGAACTTATGAAACATATAACAACGCGTTTCTAGGACTCTAAACCAAGTTTCATGCAACATGAGTGGTTATAAGTGTCTCAATGAGATTTGTACAAGTTTGACGAACTTATGAAACATCTAACAACGCGTTTCTAGGACTCTAAACCAAGTTTCATCCAACATGAGTTGTTATAAGTGTCTCAATGAGATTTGTAAAAGTATTACGAACTTATGAAACATCTAACAACACGTTTCTAGGACTCTAAACCAAGTTTCATGCAACATAAGTGGTTATAAGTGTCTCAATGAGCTTTGTATAAGTTTGAAGAACTTATGAAACATCTAACAACGCGTTTCTAGGACTCTAAACCAAGTTTCATGCAACATGAGTTGTTATAAGTGTCTCAATGAGATTTGTATAAGTTTGACGAACTTATGAAACATCTAACAACGCGTTTCTAGGACTCTAAAGCAAGTTTCATGCAACATGAGTGGTTATAAGTGTCTCAATGACATTTGTACAAGTTTGACGAATTTATGAAACATCTAACAACGCGTTTCTAGGACTCTAAACCAAGTTTCATGCAACATGAGTGGTTATAAGTGTCTCAATGATCTTTGTCCAAGTTTGACGAACTTATGAAACATCTAACAACGCGTTTCTAGGACTCTTAACAAGGTTTCATGCCACATGAGTGGTTATAAGTGTCTCAATGAGCTTTATAGAAGTTTGACGAACTTATGAAACATCTAACAACGCGTTTCTAGGAATCTAAACAAAGTTTCATGCAACATGAGTGCTTATAAGTGTCTCAATGAGCTTTGTACAAGTTTGACGAACTTAAGAAACATCTAACAACGCGTTTCTAGGACTCTAAACCAAGTTTCATGCAACTTGAGTGGTTATAAGTGTCTCAATGAGCTTTGTAAGAGTTTGACGAACTTATGAAACATCTAACAACGCGTTTCTAGGACTCTAAACCAATTTTCATGTAACATGAGTGCTTAGAAGTTTCTCAATGAGCATTGTACAAGTTTGACGAACTTATGAAACATCTAACAACCCGTTTCTAGGACTCGAAACGAAGTTTCATGCAACAAGAAGACTTACAAGTGTCTCAATTAGCTTTGTACAAGTTTGACGAACATATGAAACATCTAACAACGCGTTTCTTGGACTCGAAACCAAGTTTCATGCAACATGAGTGCTTATAAGTGTCTCAATGAGCTTTGTACAAGTTTGACGAACTTATGAAACATCTAACAACGTGTTTCTAGGACTCTAAACTAAGTTTCATGCAACATGAGTGCTTATAAGTGTCTCAATAAGCTTTATACAAGTTTGATGAACTTATGAAACATCTAACAACGCGTTTCTAGGACTCTAAACCAAGTTTCATGCAACATGAGTGGTTATAAGTGTCTCAATGAGCTTTGTACAAGTTTGACGAACTTATGAAACATCTAACAACGTGGTTGCTAGGATTCTAAATCAAGTTTCATGCAACATGAGTGCTTATAAGTGTCTCAATGAGCTTTGTACAAGTTTTACGAACTTATGAAACATCTAACAACTCGTTTCTAGAACTCTAAACAAGGTTTCATGCAACATGAGTGGTTATAAGTGTCTCAATGTGCTTTGTTCAAGTTTGACAAACTTATGAAACATCTAACAACGCATTTCTAGGACTCTAAACCAAGTTTCATGCAACATGAGTGGTTATAAGTGTCTCAATGAGCTTTGTACAAGTTTGATGAACTTATGAAACATCTAACAATGCGTTTCTAGGACTCTAAACCAAGTTTCATGCACGATGAGTGCGTATAAGTCTCTCAATGAGCTTTGTACAAGTTTGACGAACTTATAAAACATCTATACAAGGCGTTTCTAGGAGTCTAAACCAAGTTTCATGCAACATGAATGCTTATAAGTGTCTCAATGAGCTTTGTACAAGTTTGACGAACTTATGAAACATCTAACAACTCGTTTCTAGAACTCTAAACAAGGTTTCATGCAACATGAGTGGTTATAAGTGTCTCAATGTGCTTTGTTCAAGTTTGACAAACTTATGAAACATCTAACAACGCATTTCTAGGACTCTAAACCAAGTTTCATGCAACATGAGTGGTTATAAGTGTCTCAATGAGCTTTGTACAAGTTTGATGAACTTATGAAACATCTAACAATGCGTTTCTAGGACTCTAAACCAAGTTTCATGCACGATGAGTGCGTATAAGTCTCTCAATGAGCTTTGTACAAGTTTGACGAACTTATGAAACATCTATACAAGGCGTTTCTAGGAGTCTAAACCAAGTTTCATGCAACATGAATGCTTATAAGTGTCTCAATGTGCTTTGTACAAGTTTGACGAACTTATGAAACATCTAACAACGCGTTTCTAGGACTCTAAACAAGGTTTCATGCAACATGAGTTGTTAAAAGTGTTTCAAATAGCTTTGTACAAGTTTGAAGAATTTATGAAACATCTAACAACGCGTTTCTAGGACTCTAAACCAAATTTCATGCAACATGAGTTGTTACAAGTGTCTCAATGAGATTTGTACAAGTTTGATGAACTTATGAAACATCTAACAACACGTTTCTAGGACTCTAAACCAAGTTTCATGCAACATGACTGCGTAAAAGTGTCTCAATGAGCTTTGTAGAAGTTTGACGAACTTATGAAACATCTATCAACGCGTTTCTAGGACTCTAAACCAAGTTTCATGCAACATGAGTGTTTATAAGTGTCTCAGTTAACTTTGTACAAGTTTGGCGAACTTATGAAACATCTAACAACGCGTTTCTAGGACTCAAAACCAAGTTTCATGCAACATGAGTGCTTACAAGTATTTCAATTAGCTTTGTACAAACTTGAAGAATTTATGAAACATCTATCAACGCGTTTCTTGTACTCTAAACCAAATTTCATGCAACATGAGTGCGTATAAGTGTCTCAATGAGCTTTGTACAAGTTTGACGAACTTATGAAACATCTAACAACGCGTTTCTAGGACTCTAAAGCAAGTTTAATGCAACATGAGTGTTTATAAGTGTCTCAATGAGCTTTGTACAAGTTTGACGAACTTATGAAACATCTAACAACGCGTTTCTAGGATTCAAAACCAAGTTTCATGCAACATGAGTGCTTACAAGTGTCTCAATTAGCTTTGTACAATTGTGATGAACTTATGAAACATCTAACAACGCGTTTCTAGGACACTAAACCAAGTTTCATGAAACATGAGTGGTTATAAGTGTCTCAATGAGCTTTGTACAAGTTTGACGAACTTTTGAAACCTCTTACAACGCGTTTCTAAGACTCTAAACAGAGTTTCATGCAACATGAGTGGTTATAAGTGTCTCGATGAGCTTTGTACAAGTTTGACGAACTTATGAAACATCTAACAACGCGTTTCTAGGACTCTAAACCAATTTTCATACAACATGAGTGGTTATAAGTGTCTCAATGAGCTTTGTACAAGTTTGAAGAACTTATGAAACATCTAACAATGCGTTTCTAGGACTATAAACCAAGTTTCATGCAACATAAGTGCTTATAAGTGTCTCAATGAGGTTTGTACAAGTTTGACGAACTTATGAAACATCTAACAACGCGTTTCTAGGACTCAAAACCAAGTTTCATGCAACATAAGTGCTTACAAGTGTTTCAATTAGCTTTGTACAAGTTTGAAGAATTTATGAAACATCTAACAACGCGTTTCTAGGAATCTAAACCAACTTTCATGCAACATGAGTGCGTATAAGTGTCTCAATGAGCTTTGTACAAGTTTGACGAACTTATGAAACATCTATCAACGCGTTTCTAGGACTCTAAACCAAGTTTCATGCAACATGAGTGCTTATAAGTGTCTCAATGAGCTTTGTACAAGTTTGACGAACTTATGAAACATCTAACAACGCGTTTCTAGGACTCGAACCAAGTTTCATGCAACATGAGTGCTTACAAGTGTTTCAATTAGCTTTGTACAAGTTTGAAGAATTTATGAAACATCTAACAACGCGTTTCTAAGACTCTAAACCAAGTTTCATGTAACATGAGTTGTTATAAGTGTCTCAATGAGATTTGTACAAGTTTGACGAACTTATGAAACATCTAACAACGCGTTTCTAGGACTCTAAACCAAGTTTCATGCAACATGAGTGCTTATAAGTGTCTCAATAAGCTTTGTACAAGTTTGAAGAACTTATGAAATAACTATCAACGCGTTTCTAGGACACTAAACTATGTTTCATGCAACATGAGTGCTTATAAGTGTCTCAATGAGCTTTGTACAAGTTTTACGAACTTATGAAACATCTAACAACGTGTTTCTAGGACTCGAAACCAAGTTTCATGCAACATGAGTGCTTATAAGTGTCTCAATGAGCTCTGTACAAGTTTGACGAACATATGAAACATCTAACAACGCGTTTCTAGGACTCTAAACCAAGTTTCATGCAACATGAGTGCTTATAAGTGTCTCAATGAACTTTGTACAACTTTGACGAACTTATGAAACATTTATCAACGCGTTTCTAGGACTCTAAACTAAGTTTCATGCAACATGAGTGCTTATAAGTGTCTCAATGAGCTTTGTACAAGTTTGACGAACTTATGAAACATCTAACAACGCGTTTCTAGGACTCGAAACCAAGTTTCATGCAACATGAGTGCTTATAAGTGTCTCAATGAGCTTTGTACAAGTTTGACAAACGTATGAAACATCTAACAACGCGTTTCTAGGACTCTAAACCAAGTTTCATGCAACATGAGTGCTTATAAGTGTCTCAATGAGCTTTGTACAAGTTTTATGAAATTATGAAACATCTAACAACGCGTTTCTAGGACTCGAAACCATTTCATGCAACATGAGTGCTTACAAGTGTTTCAATTAGCTTTGTACAGGTTTGAAGAACTTATGAAACATCTAACAACACTTTTCTAGGACTCCAAACCAAATTTCATGCAACATGAGCTGTTATAAGTGTCTCAATGAGATTTTTACAATTTTGACGAATTTATGAAACATCTAACAACGCGTTTCTAGGACTCTAAACCAATTTTCATGCAACATGAGTGCTTATAAGTGTCTCAATGAGCTTTGTACAAGTTTGATGAACTTATCAAACATCTAACAACGCGTTTCTAGGACTCTAAACCAAGTTTCATGCAACATTAGTGGTTATAAGTGTCTCAATGAGCTTTATACAAGTTTGACAAACTTATGAAACATCTAACAACGTGTTTCTAGGACTCGAAACCAAGTTTCATGCAATATGAGTGGTTATAAGTGTCTCAATGAGCTTTGTACAAGTTTGAAGAACTTATGAAACATCTAACAACGCTTTTCTAGGACTCTAAACCAAGTTTCATGCAACATGAGTTATTATAAGTGTCTCAATGAGATTTGTACAAGTTTGACGAACTTATGAAACATCTAACAACGCGTTTCTAGGACACTAAACCAAGTTTCATGAAACATGAGTGGTTATAAGTGTCTCAATGAGCTTTGTACAAGTTTGACGAACTTTTGAAACCTCTTACAACGCGTTTCTAAGACTCTAAACAGAGTTTCATGCAACATGAGTGGTTATAAGTGTCTCGATGAGCTTTGTACAAGTTTGACGAACTTATGAAACATCTAACAACGCGTTTCTAGGACTCTAAACCAATTTTCATACAACATGAGTGGTTATAAGTGTCTCAATGAGCTTTGTACAAGTTTGAAGAACTTATGAAACATCTAACAATGCGTTTCTAGGACTATAAACCAAGTTTCATGCAACATAAGTGCTTATAAGTGTCTCAATGAGGTTTGTACAAGTTTGACGAACTTATGAAACATCTAACAACGCGTTTCTAGGACTCAAAACCAAGTTTCATGCAACATAAGTGCTTACAAGTGTTTCAATTAGCTTTGTACAAGTTTGAAGAATTTATGAAACATCTAACAACGCGTTTCTAGGAATCTAAACCAACTTTCATGCAACATGAGTGCGTATAAGTGTCTCAATGAGCTTTGTACAAGTTTGACGAACTTATGAAACATCTATCAACGCGTTTCTAGGACTCTAAACCAAGTTTCATGCAACATGAGTGCTTATAAGTGTCTCAATGAGCTTTGTACAAGTTTGACGAACTTATGAAACATCTAACAACGCGTTTCTAGGACTCTGATAGGATCCCACCAGGCGGATCTCTCCTCCGGATAAGGCTAAGCAAGAACGACGGGGGATGAGTAGTGTGGGTGGAGGTGGATGCGGATTACAAGTCAAAAACGGAGCAGCGGATGGGTGGGGAGGAATGTGAGGATGGAGTATGAACGACTCAAGCAAGGGATGATATCTCGCTTGATGGATAGAAGAAGCTCTTGTAAGCGTGAAGCTTGGAAGAGATTCGTGCCCGTTCGCCGAGCAAGGAGGAGTCGCAACAAAGAAGGTTTTTGTAAAAGTTTTGACTGCCTCTCAAGTTGTGCGGCGCAACCCCTTTTATAGGGAAAACACAAGTTGCTTCTCCTCGTTAGGGTTGCGCAAAAGACAAAAGGAAATTGCAAAAAGGAAATCCGCAAAAAAGGAAATCGCGTACAAAGATAAAAAAGGAAATTGCAAACGGATAAAACGACGAGTAGTGTTAAGCGCCTCGTCTCTTACGCTCTTCAAACTATGATCACTAAGGGACGACGTGGTGTTCTTCTTGGCCTCGTTAAAACCCGGTGGGAAAAAGAGTGCCAAGCGAGACACCTAGTCCGCTTAGCTTTCATAGCTTGGTCTTGATCGGATGGTCGTGCTGAAAACGTTGAAGTAGCTCTTGGCTGCTTCATCCTCCTCCATCATCGTGGTTTGAATGTTTTTGGCTAACTCCCTAGCTTTGGATCGCGTAATTGCTCCTTTTGATTCCTCGGTCCGCGATGGTCGGGCGCCGGTATGGTCGATGTCGAGGTGGTCGATGCCGATGTCGGTGTGGTCGATGCCGATGTCGATGTGGTCGATGCCGATGTCGATGTGGTCGATGCCATTGTGTTCGGTGTCGACGCGATCGATGCCGATGTCGAAGCCGTCGTGGTCGATGCCGATGTCCGTTCCCGGCTTCGGCTCTATGATCACATCATCCCCTCCCTCTTGAAAAGGATTTGTCCTCAAATCCGAATCTGCAACATACGGAGACAAATCAGAAACATTAAACGAGTCCGAAATGGAATACTTACCTCGGAGATCAATTTTATAGGCATTGTCGTTGATTCGTTTAGCGACTTGGAATGGACCGTCTATCCTCGGTATGAGCTTAGACTTCCTCTCGGCTGGGAACCGCTCCTTCCTCAGGTGTACCCAAACGAGATCGCCTTCTTCAAAAACCACCTTTCTTCGGCCCTTGTTGGCTTGCTCGACGTACTGCTTTGTCTTCTTCTCTATGTTCTCTCTAGCCTTCTCGTGTAGCTTCTTAACCTGCTCGGCTTTCCTCTTGCCATCTAGGCTGGATACCTCACTCAAAGGTAATGCAATTAAGTCTAAAGGAGACATCGGATTGAATCCGTAAACTAATTCAAAAGGAGAAAAGGAAGTAGTAGAATGCTTAGCGTGGTTATAAGCGAACTCTACGTGGGGTAGACATTCCTCCCAAGACTTAATGTTGCTTTTCACCAAGGTTCTAAGCAACGTTGATAACAAACGGTTCACCACTTCGGTTTGCCCATCGGTTTGGGGGTGGCAGGTGGTGGAGAAGGACAACTTGGTCCCTAGCTTTGCCCACAAGGTTCGCCAAAAATGGCTTAAAAACTTGGTGTCCCGATCCGAAACAATAACGCTAGGCATCCCATGTAGTCTCACCACTTCTCTGAAGAATAGATTGGCTACCTTGACGGCATCATCGGTCTTGTGACAAGCTATGAAGTGTGCCATCTTGCTAAACCTGTCAACCACTACGAAGATAGAATCTCTACCATTCCTGGTTCGAGGTAAGCCGACAACAAAATCCATCGAAATATCTGTCCAAGGGTGAAAGGGAATGGGTAAGGGAGTGTACAAACCGTGAGGTTGCACCTTACTCTTGGCATGCTTACATGTCGCACATCTCGAACATACTTTCTCTACATCTTTCTTCATGTTCGGCCAATAGAAATAGGCTTGGAGGCTGGCAAGTGTTTTCATAACGCCGAAGTGTCCGGCCAGTCCTCCTCCGTGAGCTTCTCGGACAAGCAGCTCTCTCACCGATCCGCCGGGTATGCACAACCGATGGTGGAAAAACAAGTAGCCGTCCCGTCTATAATAGCTCTCAAAGGCAAATTTAGCACATCTCAAGTAATATGTTCCAAAATCAGCATCAGAACCATATAAATCTTTGAGCATTTCAAAACCTATGAGTTTGGATCTTAATTCGGCTATTATAGAATACCTCCGGGACAATGCGTCGGCAACGACATTGTCCTTACCTTTCTTGTACTTGATGACGTAGGGAAATGTCTCAATGAATTCTATCCAGCGGCCATGCCTCTTGTTCAACTTTTGTTGTCCCTTTAAGTGTTTGAGAGACTCATGGTCCGTGTGGATAACGAACTCCTTGGGCCATAGGTAATGTTGCCACGTCCGTAAAGCCCTCACCAACGCATACAACTCTTTATCATAGGTGGGGTAGTTCAATGTGGCTCCTCCTAACTTCTCGCTAAAGTAAGCAATGGGCTTGTTATCCCGCATAAGAACCGCACCGATGCCTACACCGAAGCGTCGCACTCAATCTCAAAAGTTTTTAAAAAGTTAGGAAGCATAAGTAAGGGAGAGTTGATAAGCTTCTCTTTGAGGCACTGAAAGGCCTGGTCTTGTGCTTCTCCCCACTTGAAGCCAACGTCCTTCTTGATGACTTCGGTTAAAGGGGCCGCGATGGTACTAAAGTCTTTGACGAAGCGCCTATAGAAGCCGGCTAGTCCATGGAAGCTCCGGACTTCTCCTACGGTGGTAGGTGTGGGCCATTCTTTGATTGCCTTGACCTTCCCTTCATCGACCCTAACTCCTTCTGTACTCACAACAAAACCTAGGAAAACAATTTCTTTAGTGCAAAAAGTACACTTATCAATGTTAGCAAAAAGGTTCTCCTTCCTTAGGACGTCAAGTACGGCTCGGACATGGGCAATGTGCTCGTCTAGGCTCCGGCTGAAGATTAAGATATCATCGAAATATACCACCACGAAGACACCTATAAAAGACCTCAAAACATGGTTCATTAGTCTCATAAAAGTGCTAGGCGCATTAGTAAGGCCGAAGGGCATAACAAGCCACTCATATAGCCCTTGTTTGGTTTTGAATGCCGTTTTCCACTCGTCACCCTCCTTCATCCTAATCGATGGTAACCACTCTTAAGATCAATCTTAGAGAACACGTTAGAACCACACAATTCGTCTAACATATCATCTAATCTAGGAATAGGGTGGCGATACTTCACCGTGATGTTGTTGATGGCTCGGCAGTCAACACACATGCGCCATGATCCGTCCTTCTTGGGCACCAGCAGCACGGGCACCGCACACGGACTCATGCTCTCTCGGATATGGCCTTTGCTCATTAGTTCCTCAACTTGTTTCTGTAGTTCCTTGGTCTCCACCGGATTAGTCCTATAGGCGGGTCGGTTTGGAAGCGCCGAGCCGGGGACTAGGTCAATTTGGTGCTCAATGCCTCGGATCGGTGGCAAGCCAGGTGGTATCTCCCGAGGAAAAACGTCACTATAGTCCCGCAACAGCTGGGCAAAATCACTAGGAAGATCCTGTGGAGGGTTAGTGCTAACAAGGCTCTCCTTATATATAAACAACAAGATAGACGTATTTAAAGTGAGGATCCGAGAAACTTCTCTTTGGTTGATGTAAAGGTTGGCGGTTGGCGTGGGTGCATGCTCTTTCTCCTCCTTGAGCTTGAGATAGAGCTGATCTTGATACACTTCACTTGGCGTGAGGGGAGCAAGGATGATTTTCCGGCCCTTGAACTCAAAGGAGTGCTTGTTGGTGTAACCGTCATGGAATACTCTACGGTCGGATTGCCACGGTCTACCCAACAGTATGTGGCTGGAGCACATGGGTATCACATCGCAAAGAACCTCATCCTCGTACTTGCCAATGGAAAAGGATAATCGGACTTGGCGAGTTACCGTTAAGGCACCACTTTCATTCAGCCATTGCAGCTTGTATGGGCGCGGATGGGACAAGGTTTCTATGCTCAATTTCTGAACCATGGTTTCGCTAGCTGCATTAGTACAACTTCCACCGTCTATGATGAGACTACACACCTTGCCCTTCACAATGCACCGGGTGTGGAATAGGTGGTCTCTTTGTACTAGTTCCTCCGGTTGGTTCCGTACGCTCAAGGTTCTCCGTGCAACCAGCATCTCCCCAATGGCAGCTACTTCCTCTTCCTCTTCTTCGGGGTCAGAATCGGACTCTTGGGGCACTACTTCTCCATTGTCCAGAATCATGAATACCTTCTTATTGGGACAATCCCTTGAGTAGTGGCCCATACCTTGGCACCTAAAACACCTAACGTTGCTGGAGGAGGCGTTGCTTCTCGCTCTTAGGATCATACTTGACCTCTTCCTTAACCGTGGTGGTAGGCTTGATGTCCTTAGAGAAAGGTGGCCGAGAAGGTGTAAAGTCCTTGGGTTTGCTTGGCGTGGAGGGGAAGCTAGGTTTAGCGTATCTTCTCTTGTTCTGGGTCTCCACTAGTTCGGCCTTGTGCACAAGTTCCTCAAGGTCAACATAGGTCTGGAGCTCCACTTTGTCCTGAATGTCTCGGCCGAGTCCACCGATGAACCGTGCCATGGTCACTTCCTCATCTTCCTCTAGACCGGCTCGGATAAGGAGAGTTTCCATCTCTTGAAAGTAGTCTCGGACCGTGGTGGACCCTTGGGTGAGTTTTCTCAGCTTGTTTAGTACTTCCCTGTGGTAATGACTCGGCACAAACCTTTTTCTCAAGTGGGTAGTAAGTTGGTGCCATGTGGTGATGGGTAGCTCATTATGGCGGTTCCGGGTAGTGCGAGCTGATCCCACCACAGAGTGCATACTCACCGAATTCGGAGACCGCTATCTTTACCTTGTTGGAGGCGTAGGTATCGTGGCACAAGAAGCCGGACTCCATCTTCCGTTCCCGGTCAAGGTAGGCCTCCGGGTCATTCTTGCCGAGAAAGGCGGGGAACTTGGCCTTGATATGCTTCGGTTGTTGGTTCTCCGAGTCTCTTGGGTCGTCTTTGTCTCGCCTCTCACGCCTCCGGCTTCGCCTACTACGGTCCGAGACGTTGACGCCATAATACTCATCGCTAGAGCCGATGTAGACGCGTTGCCCGGCTATGGTTTGGGTAGGTCGGCGTGAGGCGGTGTGTGTCCTATGCCCGGGAGCTCGTCCTCTCGGTTCGCTCAGCTCGGCGTGTTCCCGTTGACGTGGTACCTCTCTCGCTCTTTGGCCGCGTTGGTTGGACGGAGGTTGCGGATTGCCCGGAGTCTAGATGTACCGGCAACGCCTTTGCCTTTGCAAATCCGCATGGCATCGGAGGGAGTTGGCGTTGACCCACCCTCGAATCCGAGGTTGCCCCGATGGCCTCCCTAGCTTGTTTCTCACGTTCCAAGGTGAGCTGTTGAGAAATTTGTTGGGGAAGTAGTTGGGTCATGGCCTCGGTTACTTGGGCCGCTATAAGTTTCTTGAGGTCATCGAGCGCCTCCGGTGATAGGGCCATGGTACCTGTTACACAGACAAGTAACTAGCAGTAAGTAGTTCACAAAATAGCCAACAAATAGAACTCTACGCCGCACACACACAAGGATACACGCGTGATAAACAAGAAAGGAAAACAAGGACACGGCTTGAAAAAAAAAAGGAAATCGTTATGTTTTAAGTAAAACGAGCGTTTTAGCAAAAAGGAAATCGCAATAACACGTTTTGAAAGATGCGATTAGGTTTTCAAAGATCTAAACCTATTACTACCGCCGCAAGTTGACAAACATCAAGAACACAAAGATCAACACATAACTTGTTTATACTAGCAACAATCCTATGCCAAACAACGACGGGTTCAAACAAACAGGTTCGAGA
The DNA here is from genome assembly GCA_963556525.1 of Cochlearia excelsa. Classification (NCBI taxonomy): domain Eukaryota; kingdom Viridiplantae; phylum Streptophyta; class Magnoliopsida; order Brassicales; family Brassicaceae; genus Cochlearia; species Cochlearia excelsa. The sequence continues at coordinate 25,300,933 of OY748327.1, read as the reverse complement.
TTGTGATACTTTGAAAAGACAAAAGGGAAAGAACGACTCAGCCTTTTGGTACAGAGGCGGCTCTGATACCAGATGATAGGATCCCACCAGGCGGATCTCTCCTCCGGATAAGGCTAAGCAAGAACGACGGGGGATGAGTAGTGTGGGTGGAGGTGGATGCGGATTACAAGTCAAAAACGGAGCAGCGGATGGGTGGGGAGGAATGTGAGGATGGAGTATGAACGACTCAAGCAAGGGATGATATCTCGCTTGATGGATAGAAGAAGCTCTTGTAAGCGTGAAGCTTGGAAGAGATTCGTGCCCGTTCGCCGAGCAAGGAGGAGTCGCAACAAAGAAGGTTTTTGTAAAAGTTTTGACCGCCTCTCAAGTTGTGCGGCGCAACCCCTTTTATAGGGAAAACACAAGTTGCTTCTCCTCGTTAGGGTTGCGCAAAAGACAAAAGGAAATTGCAAAAAGGAAATCCGCAAAAAAGGAAATCGCGTACAAAGATAAAAAAGGAAATTGCAAACGGATAAAACGACGAGTAGTGTTAAGCGCCTCGTCTCTTACGCTCTTCAAACTATGATCACTAAGGGACGACGTGGTGTTCTTCTTGGCCTCGTTAAAACCCGGTGGGAAAAAGAGTGCCAAGCGAGACACCTAGTCCGCTTAGCTTTCATAGCTTGGTCTTGATCGGATGGTCGTGCTGAAAACGTTGAAGTAGCTCTTGGCTGCTTCATCCTCCTCCATCATCGTGGTTTGAATGTTTTTGGCTAACTCCCTAGCTTTGGATCGCGTAATTGCTCCTTTTGATTCCTCGGTCCGCGATGGTCGGGCGCCGGTATGGTCGATGTCGAGGTGGTCGATGCCGATGTCGGTGTGGTCGATGCCGATGTCGATGTGGTCGATGCCGATGTCGATGTGGTCGATGCCATTGTGTTCGGTGTCGACGCGATCGATGCCGATGTCGAAGCCGTCGTGGTCGATGCCGATGTCCGTTCCCGGCTTCGGCTCTATGATCACATCAGACTCGAACCAAGTTTCATGCAACATGAGTGCTTACAAGTGTTTCAATTAGCTTTGTACAAGTTTGAAGAATTTATGAAACATCTAACAACGCGTTTCTAAGACTCTAAACCAAGTTTCATGTAACATGAGTTGTTATAAGTGTCTCAATGAGATTTGTACAAGTTTTACGAACTTATGAAACATCTAACAACGCGTTTCTAGGACTCTAAACCAAGTTTCATGCAACATGAGTGCTTATAAGTGTCTCAATAAGCTTTGTACAAGTTTGAAGAACTTATGAAATAACTATCAACGCGTTTCTAGGACACTAAACTATGTTTAATGCAACATGAGTGCTTATAAGTGTCTCAATGAGCTTTGTACAAGTTTTACGAACTTATGAAACATCTAACAACGTGTTTCTAGGACTCGAAACCAAGTTTCATGCAACATGAGTGCTTATAAGTGTCTCAATGAGCTCTGTACAAGTTTGACGAACATATGAAACATCTAACAACGCGTTTCTAGGACTCTAAACCAAGTTTCATGCAACATGAGTGCTTATAAGTGTCTCAATGAACTTTGTACAACTTTGACGAACTTATGAAACATTTATCAACGCGTTTCTAGGACTCTAAACTAAGTTTCATGCAACATGAGTGCTTATAAGTGTCTCAATGAGCTTTGTACAAGTTTGACGAACTTATGAAACATCTAACAACGCGTTTCTAGGACTCGAAACCAAGTTTCATGCAACATGAGTGCTTATAAGTGTCTCAATGAGCTTTGTACAAGTTTGACAAACGTATGAAACATCTAACAACGCGTTTCTAGGACTCTAAACCAAGTTTCATGCAACATGAGTGCTTATAAGTGTCTCAATGAGCTTTGTACAAGTTTTATGAAATTATGAAACATCTAACAACGCGTTTCTAGGACTCGAAACCATTTCATGCAACATGAGTGCTTACAAGTGTTTCAATTAGCTTTGTACAGGTTAGAAGAACTTATGAAACATCTAACAACACTTTTCTAGGACTCCAAACCAAATTTCATGCAACATGAGCTGTTATAAGTGTCTCAATGAGATTTTTACAATTTTGACGAATTTATGAAACATCTAACAACGCGTTTCTAGGACTCTAAACCAAGTTTCATGCAACATGAGTGCTTATAAGTGTCTCAATATGCTTTGTACAAGTTTGATGAACTTATCAAACATCTAACAACGCGTTTCTAGGACTCTAAACCAAGTTTCATGCAACATTAGTGGTTATAAGTGTCTCAATGAGCTTTATACAAGTTTGACAAACTTATGAAACATCTAACAACGTGTTTCTAGGACTCGAAACCAAGTTTCATGCAATATGAGTGGTTATAAGTGTCTCAATGAGCTTTGTACAAGTTTGAAGAACTTATGAAACATCTAACAACGCTTTTCTAGGACTCTAAACCAAGTTTCATGCAACATGAGTTATTATAAGTGTCTCAATGAGATTTGTACAAGTTTGACGAACTTATGAAACATCTAACAACGCGTTTATAGGACTCTAAAGCAAGTTTCATGCAACATGAGTGGTTATAAGTGTCTCAATGAGCTTTGTACAAGTTTGAAGAACTTATGAAACATCGAACAATGCGTTTCTAGGACTCTAAACCAAGTTTCATGCAACATGAGTGGTTATAAGTGTCACAATGAGCTTTGTACAAGTTTGAAGAACTTATGGAACATCTAACAACGCGTTTCTAGGACTCTAAACCAAGTTTGATGCAACATGAGTTGTTTTAAGTGTCTCGATTAGCTTTATACAAGTTTGATGAACTTATGAAACATCTAACAACGCGTTTCTAGGACTCAAAACCAAGTTTCATGCAACATGAGTGGTTATAAGTGTCTCAATGAGCTTTGTACAAGTTTGACGAACTTATGAAACATCTAACAACACGTTTCTCGGACTCTAAACCAAGTTTCATGCAACATGAGTGGTTATAAGTGTCACAATGAGCTTTGTACAAGTTTGACGAACTTATGAAACATCTAACAACGCGTTTCTAGGACTCTAAACAAGGTTTCATGCAACATGATTGGTTATAAGTGTCTCAATGAGCTTTGTACAAGTTTGACGAACTTACGAAACATCTAAAAACGCATTTCTAGGACTCTAAACCAAGTGTTATGCAACTTGAGTGGTTATAAGTGTCTCAATGAGCTTTGTACAAGTTTGACGAACTTATGAAAAATCTAACAACGTGTTTCTAGGACTCTAAACAAATTTTCATGCAACATGAGTGCTTAGAAGTGTCTCAATGAGCATTGTACAAGTTTGACGAACTTATGAAACATCTAAAAACCCGTTTCTAGGACTCGAAACGAAGTTTCATGCAACATGAGGGGTTATAAGTGTCTCAATTAGCTTTGTACAAGTTTGACGATCATATGAAACATCTAACAACGTGTTTCTAGGACTCGAAACCAAGTTTAATGCAACATGAGTGCTTATAAGTGTCTCAATGAGCTTTGTACAAGTTTGACGAACTTATGAAACATCTAACAACGCGTTTCTAGGACTGTAAACTAAGTTTCATGCAACATGAGTGCTTATAAGTGTCTTAATGAGCTTTGTACAAATTTGACGAACTTATGAAACATCTAACAACGCGTTTCTAGGACTCGAAACCGAGTTTCATGCAACATGAGTTGTTATAAGTGTCTCAATGAGATTTGTACAAGTTTGACGAACTTATGAAACATCTAACAACGCGTTTCTAGGACTCTAAACCAAGTTTCATGCAACATGAGTGCTTATAAGTGTCTCAATAAGCTTTGTACAAGTTTGATGAACTTATGAAACATCTAACAACACGTTTCAAGAACTCTAAACCAAGTTTCATGAAACATGAGTGGTTATAAGTTTCTCAATGAGCTTTGTACAAGTTTGACGAACTTATGAAACATCTAACAACGCGTTTATAGGACTCTAAACCAAGTTTCATGCAACATGAGTGGTTATAAGTGTCTCAATGAGCTTTGTACAACTTTGACGAACTTATGAAACATCTAACAACGCGTTTCTAGGACTCCTAACCAAGTTTCATGCAACATGAGTGGTTATAAGTGTCTCAATGAGCTTTGTACAAGTTTGACAAACTTATGAAACATCTAACAATGCGTTTCTAGGACTCTAAACCAAGTTTCATGCAACATGAGTGGTTATAAGTGTCTCAATGAGCTTTGTATAAGTTTGACGAACTTATGAAACATCTAACAACACGTTTTTCGGACTCTAAACCAAGTTTCATGCAACATGAGTTGTTACAAATGTCACAATGATCTTTGTACAAGTTTGACGAACTTATGAAACATCTAACAACGCGTTTCTAGGACTCTAAACAAGGTTTCATGCAACATGAGTGGTTATAAGTCTCTCAATGAGCTTTGTACACGTTTGACGAACTTATGAAAAATCTAACAACGCGTTTCTAGGACTCTAAACCAATTTTCATGCAACATGAGTGCTTAGAAGTGTCTCAATGACAATTGTACAAATTTGACGAACTTATGAAACATCTAAAAACCCGTTTCTAGGACTCGAAACGAAGTTTCATGCAACATGAGTGCTTACAAGTGTCTCAATTAGCTTTGTACAAGTTTGACGAACATATGAAACATCTAACAACGCGTTTCTAGGACTCGAAACCAAGTTTAATGCAACATGAGTGCTTATAAGTGTCTCAATGAGATTTTTACAAGCTTGACGAACTTATGAAACATCTAACAACTCGTTTCTAGGACTCTAAAGCAAGTTTCATCCAACATGAGTGGTTATTAGTGTCTCAATAAGATTTGTACAAGTTTGACGAACTTATGAAACATCTAACAACGCGTTTCTAGGACTCTAAACCAAGTTTCATGCAACATGAGGGGTTATAAGTGTCTCAATGAGCTTTGTACAAGTTTGACGAACATATGAAACATCTAACAATGCGTTTCTAGGACTCGAAACCAAGTTTCATGCATTATGAGTGCTTATAAGTGTCTCAATGAGCTTTGTACAAGTTTGACGAACTTATGAAACATCTAACAACGCGTTTCTAGGACTCTAAACTAAGTTTCATGCAACATGAGTGCTTATAAGTGTCTCAATTAGCTTTGTACAAGTTTGACGAACTTATAAAACATCTAACAACGCGTTTCTAGGAATCGAAACCAAGTTTCATGCAACATGAGTGCATACAAGTGTTTCAATTAGCTTTGTACAAGTTTGAAGAACTTATGAAACATCTAACAACGCGTTTCTAGGACTCAAAACCAAGTTTCATGCAACATGAGTTGTTATAAGTGTCTCAATGAGATTTGTACAAGTTTGACGAACTTATGAAACATCTAACAACGCGTTTCTAGGATTCTAAACCAAGTTTTATGCAACATGAGTGCTTATAAGTGTCTCAATAAGCTTTGTACAAGTTTGATGAACTTATGAAACATCTAACAACACGTTTCTAGGACTCTAAACCAAGTTTCATGAAACATGAGTGGTTATTAGTGTCTCAATGAGCTTTGTACAAGTTTGACGAACTTATGAAACATCTAACAATGCGTTTCTAGGACTCTAAACCAAGTTTCATGCAACATGAGTGCTTATAAGTGTCTCAATGAGCTTTGTACAAGTTTGGCGAACTTATGAAACATCTATCAACGCGTTTCTAGGACTCTAAACAAGGTTTCATGCAACATGAGTGGTTACAAGTGTTTCAATTAGCTTTGTACAAGTTTGAAGAATTTATGAAACATCTAACAACGCGTTTCTAGGACTTTAAACCAAGTTTCATGCAACATGAGTTGTTATTAGTGTCTCAATGAGATTTGTACAAGCTTGACGAACTTATGAAACATCTAACAACGCGTTTCTAGGACTCTAAACCAAGTTTCATGCAACAAGAGTGCGTATAAGTGTCTCCATAAGCTTTGTACAAGTTTGATGAACTTATGAAACATCTAACAACGCGTTTCTAGGACTCTAAACCAAGTTTCATGCAACATGAGTGCGTATAAGTGTCTCAATGAGCTTTGTACAAGTTTGACAAACTTATGAAACATCTAACAACGCGTTTCTAGGACTCGAAACCAAGTTTCATGCAATATGAGTGGTTATAAGTGTCTCAATGAGCTTTGTACAAGTTTGAAGAACTTATGAAACATCTTACAACGCGTTTCTAGGACTCTAAACCAAGTTTCATGCAACATGAGTGCTTATAAGTGTCTCTATGAGATTTGTACAAGTTTGACGAACTTATGAAACATCTAACAACGCGTTTATAGATATCTAAAGAAAGTTTCATGCAACATGAGTGGTTATAAGTGTCTCAATGAGATTTTTACAAGTTTGACGAACTTATGAAACATCTAACAACGCGTTTCTATGACTCGAAACCAAGTTTCATGCAACATGAGTGCTTATAAGTGTCTCAATAAGCTTTGTAAAAGTTTGATGAACTTATGAAACATCTAACAACACGTTTCAAGGACTCTAAACCAAGTTTCATGAAACATGAGTGGTTATAAGTGTCTCAATGAGCTTTGTACAAGTTTGACGAACTTATGAAACATCTAACAACGCGTTGCTAGAACTCTAAACCAAGTTTCATCCAACATGAGTGGTTATAAGTGTCTCAATGAGCTTTGTACAAGTTTGACGAACTTATGAAACATCTAACAACGCGTATCTAGGACTCTAAACAAGGTTTCATGCAACATGAGTGGTTATAAGTGTCTCAATGAGCTTTGTACAAGTTTGACGAACTTATGAAACATCTAACAACGCATTTCTAGGACTCCTAACCAAGTTTCATGCAACATGAGTGGTTATAAGTGTCTCAATGAGCTTTGTACAAGTTTGACAAACTTATGAAACATCTAACAACACTTTTCTAGGACTCTAAACCAAATTTCATGCAACATGAGTTGTTATAAGTGTCTCAATGAGATTTTTACAATTTTGACGAATTTATGAAACATCTAACAACGCGTTTCTAGGACTCTAAACCAAGTTTCATGCAACATGAGTGCTTATAAGTGTCTCAATATGCTTTGTACAAGTTTTATGAACTTATGAAACATCTAACAACGCGTTTCTAGGACTTTAAACCAAGTTTCATGCAACATTAGTGGTTATAAGTGTCTCAATGAGCTTTATACAAGTTTGACAAACTTATGAAACATCTAACAACGTGTTTCTAGGACTCGAAACCAAGTTTCATGCAATATGAGTGGTTATAAGTGTCTCAATGAGCTTTGTACAAGTTTGAAGAACTTATGAAACATCTAACAACGCTTATCTAGGACTCTAAACCAAGTTTTATGCAACATGAGTTATTATAAGTGTCTCAATGAGATTTGTACAAGTTTGACGAACTTATGAAACATCTAACAACGCGTTTATAGGACTCTAAAGCAAGTTTCATGCAACATGAGTGGTTATAAGTGTCTCAATGAGCTTTGTACAAGTTTGAAGAACTTATGAAACATCGAACAACGCGTTTCTAGGACTCTAAACCAAGTTTCATGCAACATGAGTGGTTATAAGTGTCACAATGAGCTTTGTACAAGTTTGAAGAACTTATGGAACATCTAACAACGCGTTTCTAGGACTCTAAACCAAGTTTGATGCAACATGAGTTGTTTTAAGTGTCTCGATTAGCTTTATACAAGTTTGATGAACATATGAAACATCTAACAACGCGTTTCTAGGACTCAAAACCAAGTTTCATGCAACATGAGTGGTTATAAGTGTCTCAATGAGCTTTGTACAAGTTTGACGAACTTATGAAACATCTAACAACACGTTTCTCGGACTCTAAACCAAGTTTCATGCAACATGAGTGGTTATAAGTGTCACAATGATCTTTGTACAAGTTTGACAAACTTATGAAACATCTAACAACGCGTTTCTAGGACTCTAAACAAGGTTTCATGCAACATGAGTGGTTATAAGTGTCTCAATGAGCTTTGTACAAGTTTGACGAACTTATGAAACATCTAAAAACGCATTTCTAGGACTCTAAACCAAGTGTTATGCAACTTGAGTGGTTATAAGTGTCTCAATGAGCTTTGTACAAGTTTGACGAACTTATGAAAAATCTAACAACGCGTTTTTAGGACTCTAAACCAATTTTCATGCAACATGAGTGCTTAGAAGTGTCTCAATGAGCATTGTACAAGTTTGACGAACTTATGAAACATCTAAAAACCCGTTTCTAGGACTCGAAACGAAGTTTCATGCAACATGAGGGGTTATAAGTGTCTCAATTAGCTTTGTACAAGTTTGACGATCATATGAAACATCTAACAACGTGTTTCTAGGACTCGAAACCAAGTTTAATGCAACATGAGTGCTTATAAGTGTCTCAATGAGCTTTGTACAAGTTTGACGAAGTTATGAAACATCTAACAACGCGTTTCTAGGACTGTAAACTAAGTTTCATGCAACATGAGTGCTTATAAGTGTCTTAATGAGCTTTGTACAAATTTGACGAACTTATGAAACATCTAACAACGCGTTTCTAGGACTCGAAACCGAGTTTCATGCAACATGAGTGCTTACAAGTGTTTCAAATAGCTTTGTACAAGTTTGAAGAACTTATGAAACATCTAACAACGCGTTTCTAGGACTCAAAACCAAGTTTCATGCAACATGAGTTGTTATAAGTGTCTCAATGAGATTTGTACAAGTTTGACGAACTTATGAAACATCTAACAACGCGTTTCTAGGACTCTAAACCAAGTTTCATGCAACAAGAGTGCGTATAAGTGTCTCCATAAGCTTTGTACAAGTTTGATGAACTTATGAAACATCTAACAACGCGTTTCTAGGACTCTAAACCAAGTTTCATGCAACATGAGTGCGTATAAGTGTCTCAATGAGCTTTGTACAAGTTTGACAAACTTATGAAACATCTAACAACGCGTTTCTAGGACTCGAAACCAAGTTTCATGCAATATGAGTGGTTATAAGTGTCTCAATGAGCTTTGTACAAGTTTGAAGAACTTATGAAACATCTTACAACGCGTTTCTAGGACCCTAAACCAAGTTTCATGCAACATGAGTGCTTATAAGTGTCTCTATGAGATTTGTACAAGTTTGACGAACTTATGAAACATCTAACAACGCGTTTATAGATATCTAAAGAAAGTTTCATGCAACATGAGTGGTTATAAGTGTCTCAATGAGATTTTTACAAGTTTGACGAACTTATGAAACATCTAACAACGCGTTTCTATGACTCGAAACCAAGTTTCATGCAACATGAGTGCTTATAAGTGTCTCAATAAGCTTTGTAAAAGTTTGATGAACTTATGAAACATCTAACAACACGTTTCAAGGACTCTAAACCAAGTTTCATGAAACATGAGTGGTTATAAGTGTCTCAATGAGCTTTGTACAAGTTTGACGAACTTATGAAACATCTAACAACGCGTTGCTAGAACTCTAAACCAAGTTTCATCCAACATGAGTGGTTATAAGTGTCTCAATGAGCTTTGTACAAGTTTGACGAACTTATGAAACATCTAACAACGCGTATCTAGGACTCTAAACAAGGTTTCATGCAACATGAGTGGTTATAAGTGTCTCAATGAGCTTTGTACAAGTTTGACGAACTTATGAAACATCTAACAACGCATTTCTAGGACTCCTAACCAAGTTTCATGCAACATGAGTGGTTATAAGTGTCTCAATGAGCTTTGTACAAGTTTGACAAACTTATGAAACATCTAACAACACTTTTCTAGGACTCTAAACCAAATTTCATGCAACATGAGTTGTTATAAGTGTCTCAATGAGATTTTTACAATTTTGACGAATTTATGAAACATCTAACAACTCGTTTCTAGGACTCTAAACCAAGTTTCATGCAACATGAGTGCTTATAAGTGTCTCAATATGCTTTGTACAAGTTTTATGAACTTATGAAACATCTAACAACGCGTTTCTAGGACTTTAAACCAAGTTTCATGCAACATTAGTGGTTATAAGTGTCTCAATGAGCTTTATACAAGTTTGACAAACTTATGAAACATCTAACAACGTGTTTCTAGGACTCGAAACCAAGTTTCATGCAATATGAGTGGTTATAAGTGTCTCAATGAGCTTTGTACAGGTTTGAAGAACTTTTGAAACATCTAACAACGCTTATCTAGGACTCTAAACCAAGTTTTATGCAACATGAGTTATTATAAGTGTCTCAATGAGATTTGTACAAGTTTGACGAACTTATGAAACATCTAACAACGCGTTTATAGGACTCTAAAGCAAGTTTCATGCAACATGAGTGGTTATAAGTGTCTCAATGAGCTTTGTACAAGTTTGAAGAACTTATGAAACATCGAACAACGCGTTTCTAGGACTCTAAACCAAGTTTCATGCAACATGAGTGGTTATAAGTGTCACAATGAGCTTTGTACAAGTTTGAAGAACTTATGGAACATCTAACAACGCGTTTCTAGGACTCTAAACCAAGTTTGATGCAACATGAGTTGTTTTAAGTGTCTCGATTAGCTTTATACAAGTTTGATGAACATATGAAACATCTAACAACGCGTTTCTAGGACTCAAAACCAAGTTTCATGCAACATGAGTGGTTATAAGTGTCTCAATGAGCTTTGTACAAGTTTGACGAACTTATGAAACATCTAACAACACGTTTCTCGGACTCTAAACCAAGTTTCATGCAACATGAGTGGTTATAAGTGTCACAATGAGCTTTGTACAAGTTTGACAAACTTATGAAACATCTAACAACGCGTTTCTAGGACTCTAAACAAGGTTTCATGCAACATGAGTGGTTATAAGTGTCTCAATGAGCTTTGTACAAGTTTGACGAACTTATGAAACATCTAAAAACGCATTTCTAGGACTCTAAACCAAGTGTTATGCAACTTGAGTGGTTATAAGTGTCTCAATGAGCTTTGTACAAGTTTGACGAACTTATGAAAAATCTAACAACGCGTTTTTAGGACTCTAAACCAATTTTCATGCAACATGAGTGCTTAGAAGTGTCTCAATGAGCATTGTACAAGTTTGACGAACTTATGAAACATCTAAAAACCCGTTTCTAGGACTCGAAACAAAGTTTCATGCAACATGAGGAGTTATAAGTGTCTCAATTAGCTTTGTACAAGTTTGACGATCATATGAAACATCTAACAACTTGTTTCTAGGACTCGAAACCAAGTTTAATGCAACATGAGTGCTTATAAGTGTCTCAATGAGCTTTGTACAAGTTTGACGAAGTTATGAAACATCTAACAACGCGTTTCTAGGACTGTAAACTAAGTTTCATGCAACATGAGTGCTTATAAGTGTCTTAATGAGCTTTGTACAAATTTGACGAACTTATGAAACATCTAACAACGCGTTTCTAGGACTCGAAACCGAGTTTCATGCAACATGAGTGCTTACAAGTGTTTCAAATAGCTTTGTACAAGTTTGAAGAACTTATGAAACATCTAACAACGCGTTTCTAGGACTCAAAACCAAGTTTCATGCAACATGAGTTGTTATAAGTGTCTCAATGAGATTTGTACAAGTTTGACGAACTTATGAAACATCTAACAACGCGTTTCTAGGACTCTAAACCAAGTTTCATGCAACATGAGTGCTTATATGTGTCTCAATAAGCTTTGTACAAGTTTGATGAACTTATGAAACATCTAACAACACGTTTCAAGAACTCTAAACCAAGTTTCATGAAACATGAGTGGTTATAAGTGTCTCAATGAGCTTTGTACAAGTTTGACGAACTTATGAAACATCTAACAACGCGTTTCTAGGACTCTAAACCAAGTTTCATGCAACATGAGTGGTTATAAGTGTCTCAATGAGCTTTGTACAACTTTGACGAACTTATGAAACATCTAACAACGCGTTTCTAAGACTCCTAACCAAGTTTCATGCAACATGAGTGGTTATAAGTGTCTCAATGAGCTTTGTACAAGTTTGACAAACTTATGAAACATCTAACAATGCGTTTCTAGGACTCTAAACCAAGTTTCATGCAACATGAGTGGTTATAAGTGTCTCAATGAGCTTTGTATAAGTTTGACGAACTTATGAAATATCTAACAACGTGGTTGCTAGGATTCTAAACCAAGTTTCATGCAACATGATTGGTTATAAGTGTGTCAATGAGCTTTGTACAAGTTTGACGAACTTATGAAACATCTAACAACGCGTTTCTAGGACTCTAAACAAGGTTTCATGCAACATGAGTGGTTATAAGTGTCTCAATGAGCTTTGTACAAGTTTGACGAACTTATGAAACATCTAAAAACGCGTTTCTAGGACTCTTAACCAAGTGTCATGCAACTTGAGTGGTTATAAGTGTCTCAATGAGCTTTGTACAAGTTTGTAGAACTTATGAAAAATCTAACAACGCGTTTCTAGGACTCTAAACCAATTTTCATGCAACATGAGTGCTTAGAAGTGTCTCAATGAGCATTGTACAAATTTGACGAACTTATGAAACATCTAAAAACCCGTTTCTAGGACTCGAAACGAAGTTTCATGCAACATGAGTGCTTACAAGTGTCTCAATTAGCTTTGTACAAGTTTTACGAACATATGAAACATCTAACAACGCGTTTCTAGGACTCGAAATCAAGTTTAATGCAACATGAGTGCTTATAAGTGTCTCAATGAGATTTTTACAAGCTTGACGAACTTATGAAACATCTAACAACTCGTTTCTAGGACTCTAAAGCAAGTTTCATCCAACATGAGTGGTTATTAGTGTCTCAATAAGATTTGTACAAGTTTGACGAACTTATGAAACATCTAATAACGCGTTTCTAGGACTCTAAACCAAGTTTCATGCAACATGAGGGGTTATAAGTGTCTCAATGAGCTTTGTACAAGTTTGACGAACATATGAAACATCTAACAATGCGTTTCTAGGACTCGAAACCAAGTTTCATGCATTATGAGTGCTTATAAGTGTCTCAATGAGCTTTGTACAAGTTTGACGAACTTATGAAACATCTAACAACGCGTTTCTAGGACTCTAAACTAAGTTTCATGCAACATGAGTGCTTATAAGTGTCTCAATTAGCTTTGTACAAGTTTGACGAACTTATAAAACATCTAACAACGCGTTTCTAGGAATCGAAACCAAGTTTCATGCAGCATGAGTTCATACAAGTGTTTCAATTAGCTTTGTACAAGTTTGAAGAACTTATGAAACATCTAACAACGCGTTTCTAGGACTCAAAACCAAGTTTCATGCAACATGAGTTGTTATAAGTGTCTCAATGAGATTTGTACAAGTTTGACGAACTTATGAAACATCTAACAACGCGTTTCTAGGATTCTAAACCAAGTTTCATGCAACATGAGTGCTTATAAGTGTCTCAATAAGCTTTGTACAAGTTTGATGAACTTATGAAACATCTAACAACACGTTTCTAGGACTCTAAACCAAGTTTCATGAAACATGAGTGGTTATTAGTGTCTCAATGAGCTTTGTACAAGTTTGACGAACTTATGAAATATCTAACAACACGTTTCTAGGACTCCTAACCAAGTTTCATGCAACATGAGTGGTTATAAGTGTCTCAATGAGCTTTGTACAAGTTTGACAAACTTATGAAACATCTAACAATGCGTTTCTAGGACTGTAAACCAAGTTTCATGCAACATGAGTGCTTATAAGTGTCTCAATGAGCTTTGTACAAGTTTGGCGAACTTATGAAACATCTATCAACGCGTTTCTAGGACTCTAAACAAGGTTTCATGCAACATGAGTGGTTACAAGTGTTTCAATTAGCTTTGTACAAGTTTGAAGAATTTATGAAACATCTAACAACGCGTTTCTAGGACTCTAAACCAAGTTTCATGCAACATGAGTTGTTATTAGTGTCTCAATGAGATTTGTACAAGCTTGACGAACTTATGAAACATCTAACAACGCGTTTCTAGGACTCTAAACCAAGTTTCATGCAACAAGAGTGCGTATAAGTGTCTCCATAAGCTTTGTACAAGTTTGATGAACTTATGAAACATCTAACAACGCGTTTCTAGGACTCTAAACCAAGTTTCATGCAACATGAGTGCGTATAAGTGTCTCAATAAGCTTTGTACAAGTTTTACAAACTTATGAAACATCTAACAACGCGTTTCTAGGACTCGAAACCAAGTTTCATGCAATATGAGTGGTTATAAGTGTCTCAATGAGCTTTGTACAAGTTTGAAGAACTTATGAAACATCTTACAACGCGTTTCTAGGACTCTAAACCAAGTTTCATGCAACATGAGTGCTTATAAGTGTCTCTATGAGATTTGTACAAGTTTGACGAACTTATGAAACATCTAACAACGCGTTTATAGATATCTAAAGAAAGTTTCATGCAACATGAGTGGTTATAAGTGTCTCAATGAGATTTGTACAAGTTTGACGAACTTATGAAACATCTAACAACGCGTTTCTAGGACTCGAAACCAAGTTTCATGCAACATGAGTGCTTATAAGTGTCTCAATAAGCTTTGTACAAGTTTGATGAACTTATGAAACATCTAACAACACGTTTCAAGGACTCTAAACCAAGTTTCATGAAACATGAGTGGTTATAAGTGTCTCAATGAGCTTTGTACAAGTTTGACGAACTTATGAAACATCTAACAACGCGTTTCTAGAACTCTAAACCAAGTTTCATGCAACATGAGTGGTTATAAGTGTCTCAATGAGCTTTGTACAAGTTTGACGAACTTATGAAACATCTAACAACGCGTATCTAGGACTCTAAACAAGGTTTCATGCAACATGAGTTGTTATAAGTGTCTCAATGAGCTTTGTACAAGTTTGACGAACTTATGAAACATCTAACAATGCGTTTATAAGACTCTAAACCAAGTTTCATGCAACATGAGTGGTTATAAGTGTCTCAATGAGCTTTGTACAAGTTTGACAAAATTATGAAACATCTAACAACACGTTTCTCGGACTCTAAACCAAGTTTCATGCAACATGAGTGGTTACAAGTGTCACAATGAGCTTTGTACAAGTTTGACGAACTTATGAAACATTTAACAACGCGTTTCTAGGACTCTAAACAAGGTTTCATGCAACATGAGTGGTTATAAGTGTCTCAATGAGCTTTGTACAAGTTTGACGAACTTATGAAACATCTAAAAACACGTTTCTAGGACTCTAAACCAAGTTTCATGCAACTTGAGTGGTTATAAGTGTCTCAATAAGATTTGTACAAGTTTGACGAACTTATGAAAAATCTAACAACGCGTTTCTAGGACTCTAAACCAATTTTCATGCAACATGAGTGCTTAGAAGTGTCTCAATGAGCATTGTACAAGTTTGACGAACTTATGAAACATCTAAAAACCCGTTTCTAGGACTCGAAACGAAGTTTCATGCAACATCAGTGCTTACAAGTGTCTCAATTAGCTTTGTACAAGTTTGACGAACATATGAAACATCTAACAACGCGTTTCTAGGACTCGAAACCAAGTTTAATGCAACATGAGTGCTTATAAGTGTCTCAATGAGATTTTTACAAGCTTGATGAACTTATGAAACATCTAACAACTCGTTTCTAGGACTCTAAAGCAAGTTTCATCCAACATGAGTGGTTATTAGTGTTTCAATGAGATTTGTACAAGTTTGACGAACTTATGAAACATCTAACAACGCGTTTCTAGGACTCTAAACCAAGTTTCATGCAACATGAGGGGTGATAAGTGTCTCAATGAGCTTTGTACAAGTTTGAAGAACATATGAAACATCTAACAATGCGTTTCTAGGACTCGAAACCAAGTTTCATGCATTATGAGTGCTTATAAGTGACTCAATGAGCTTTGTACAAGTTTGACGAACTTATGAAACATCTAACAACGCGTTTCTAGGACTCTAAACTAAGTTTCATGCAACATGAGTGCTTACAAGTGTCTCAATGAGCTTTGTACTAGTTTGACGAACATATGAAACATCTAACAACGCGTTTCTAGGACTCGAAACCAAGTTTCATGCAACATGAGTGCTTATAAGTATCTCAATGAGCTTTGTACAAGTTTGACGAACTTATGAAACATCTAACAACGCGTTTCTGGGACTCTAAACTAATTTTCATTCAACATGAGTGCTTATAAGTGTCTTAATGAGCTTTTTACAAGTTTGACGAACTTATAAAACATCTAACAACCCGTTTCTAGGACTCGAAACCAATTTTCATGCAACATGAGTGCTTACAAGTGTTTCAATTAGCTTTGTACAAGTTTGAAGAACTTATGAAACATCTAACAACGCGTTTCTAGAACTCTGAACCAAGTTTCATGCAACATGAGTTGTTATAAGTGTCTCAATGAGATTTGTACAAGTTTGACGAACTTATGAAACATCTAACAACGCGTTTCTAGGACTCTAAACCAAGTTTCATGTAACATGAGTGCTTATAAGTGTCTCAATAACCTTTGTACAAGTTTGATGAACTTATGAAACATCTAACAACGTGGTTGCTAGGATTCTAAACCAAGTTTCATGCAACATGAGTGGTTATAAGTGTCTCAATGAGCTTTGTACAAGTTTGACGAACTTATGAAACATCTAACAACTCGTTTCTAGGACTCTAAACAAGGTTTAATGCAACATGAGTGGTTATAAGTGTCTGAATGAGCTTTGTACAAGTTTGAAGAACTTATGAAACATCGAACAACGCGTTTCTAGGACTCTAAACCAAGTTTCATGCAACATGAGTGGTTATAAGTGTCTCAATGAGCTTTGTACATGTTTGACGAAATTATGAAACATCTAACAATGTGTTTCTAGGACTCTAAACCAAGTTTCATGCAACATGAGTTGTTATAAGTGTCTCAATGAGCTTTGTACAAGTTTGAAGAACTTATGAAACATCTAACAATGTGTTTCTAGGACTTTAAACCAAGTTTCATGCAACATGAGTTGTTATAAGTGTCTCAATGAGATTTGTACAAGTTTGACGAACTAATGAAACATCTAACAACGCGTTTCTAGGACTCTAAAGGAAGTTTCATGCAACTTGAGTGGTTATAAGTGTCCCAATGAGATTTGTACAAGTTTGAAGAACTTATGAAACATCTAACAACCCGTTTCTAGGACTCGAAACGAAGTTTCATGCAACATGCGTGCTGATAAGTTTCTCAATGAGCTTTGTTTAAGTTTGACGAATTATGAAACATCTATTAACGCGTTTCTAGGACTCTAAACTAATTTTCATGCAACATGAGTGCTTATAAGTGTCTTAATGAGCTTTTTACAAGTTTGACGAACTTATAAAACATCTAACAATGCGTTTCTAGACTCGAAACCAAGTTTCATGCATTATGAGTGCTTATAAGTGTCTCAATGAGCTTTGTACAAGTTTGACGAACTTATGAAACATCTAACAACGCGTTTCTAGGACTCTAAACCAATTTTCAAGCAACATGAGTGCTTAGAAGTGTCTCAATGAGCATTGTACAAGTTTGACGAACTTATGAAACATCTAACAACGCGTTTCTAGGACTCTAAACAAAGTTTCATGCAACATGAGTGGTTATAAGTGTCTCAATGAGCTTTGTACAAGTTTGACGAACTTATGAAACATCTAACAACGCGTTTCTAGGACTCTAAACCAAGTTTCATGCAACTTGAGTGGTTATAAGTGTCTCAATGAGATTTGTACAAGTTTGACGAACTTATGAAACATCTAACAACGCGTTTCTAGGACTCTAAACAAGGTTTCATGCAACATGAGTGCTTATAAGTGTCTCAATGAGCTTTGTACAAGTTTGATGAACTTATGAATCATCTAACAACGCGTTTCTAGGACTCTAAACCAATTTTCATGCAACATGAGTGCTTATAAGTGTCTCAATGAGCTTTGTACAAGTTTGACGAACTTATGAAACATCTAACAACGCGTTTCTAGGACTCTAAACCAATTTTCATGCAACATGAGTGCTTAGAAGTGTCTCAATGAGCATTGTACAAGTTTGACGAACTTATGAAACATCTAACAACCCGTTTCTAGGACTCGAAACCAAGTTTCAAGCAACATGAGTGCTTATAAGTGTCTCAATGAGCTTTGTACAAGTTTGACGAACTAATGAAACATCTAACAACGCGTTTCTAGGACTCCTAACCAAGTTTCATGCAACCTGAGTGCTTATAAGTGTCTTAATGAGCTTTTTACAAGTTTGACGAACTTATAAAACATCTAACAACGCGTTTCTAGGACTCGAAACCAAGTTTTATGCAACATGAGTGCTTACAAGTGTTTCAATTAGCTTTGTACAAGTTTGACGAACTTATGAAACATCTAACAACGCGTTTCTTGGACTCTAAACCAATTTTCATGAAACATGAGTTCTTAGAAGTGTCTCAATGAGCATTGTACAAGTTTGACGAACTTATGAAACATCTAACAACGCGTTTCTAGGACTCTAAACCAATTTTCATGAAACATGAGTGCTTAGAAGTGTCTCAATGAGCATTGTACAAGTTTGACGAACTTATGAAACATCTAACAACGCGTTTCTAGGAATCTAAACAAAGTTTCATTCAACATGAGTGGTTATAAGTGTCTCAATAAACTTTGTACAAGTTTGACGAACTTATGAAACATCTAACAACGCGTTTCTAGGACTCTAAACCAAGTTTCATGCAACTTGAGTGGTTATAAGTGTCTCAATGAGATTTGTACAAGTTTGACGAACTTATGAAACATCTAACAACGCGTTTCTAGGACTCTAAACAAGGTTTCATGCAACATGAGTGCTTATAAGGGTCTCAATGAGCTTTGTACAAGTTTGATGAACTTATGAAACATCTAACAACGAGTTTCTAGGACTCTAAACCAATTTTCATGCAACATGAGTGGTTATAAGTGTCTGAATGAGCTTTGTACAAGTTTGACGAACTTATGAAACATCTAACAACGCGTTTCTAGGACTCTAAACCAATTTTCATGCAACATGAGTGCTTAGAAGTGTCTCAATGAGCATTGTACAAGTTTGACGAACTTATGAAACATCTAACAACCCGTTTCTAGGACTCGAAACCAAGTTTCATGCAACATGAGTGCTTATAAGTGTCTCAATGAGCTTTGTACAAGTTTGACGAACTTATGAAACATCTAACAACCCGTTTCTAGGACTCCTAACCAAGTTTCATGCAACATGAGTGCTTATAAGTGTCTTAATGAGCTTTTTACAAGTTTGACGAACTTATAAAACATCTAACAACGCGTTTCTAGGACTCGAAACCAAGTTTTATGCAACATGAGTGCTTACAAGTGTTTCAATTAGCTTTGTACAAGTTTGACGAACTTATGAAACATCTAACAACGCGTTTCTTGGACTCTAAACCAATTTTCATGAAACATGAGTGCTTACAAGTGTCTCAATGATCATTGTACAAGTTTGACGAACTTATGAAACATCTAACAACGCGTTTCTAGGACTCTAAACCAATTTTCATGAAACATGAGTGCTTAGAAGTGTCTCAATGAGCATTGTACAAGTTTGACGAACTTATGAAACATCTAACAACGCGTTTCTAGGACTCTAAACCAATTTTCATGAAACATGAGTGCTTAGAAGTGTCTCAATGAGCATTGTACAAGTTTGACGAACTTATGAAATATCTAACAACGCGTTTCTAGGACTCTAAACCAAGTTTCATGCAACTTGAGTGGTTATAAGTGTCTCAATGAGCTTTGTACAAGTTTGAAGAACTTATGAAACGTCTAACAATGCGTTTCTAGGACTCTAAACCAAGTTTCATGCAACATGAGTGCTTAGAAGTGTCTCAATAAAGTTTGTACAAGTTTGACGAATTTAAGAAACATCTAACAACCCGTTTCTAGGACTCGAAACGAAGTTTCATGCAACATGAGTGCTTACAAGTGTCTCAATGAGCTTTGTACCAGTTTGACGAACTTATGAAACATCTAACAACCCGTTTCTAGGACTCGAAACGAAGTTTCATGCAACATGAGTGCTTACTATTAAAGAGACTAAGGCACCTATCCGGATTCATAGTCCACTAAGGTAAGTGCCCACACTTGTGGACCGAGCAAAGGCATAAGTACCTCTCAACATTGTTACCGTTACAAGAGAAGAGCAAGGAAGGATCTAGAAGAATCAAGTCCACCAAGTAGCCGTTGCAAAAGAGCCGTTGGCAAAAGTCACATGTGTGACTTAAGGCGCGTGTAGCCTACTCGGCCGTACAAGTCACGGACCGAGTTAAGGAAGCGCGGCTAACCACACCGATAGTGACGTTTCTAGCATATTCTCTTTATGCCATTTAGGGCGACTTATTTTCTTTGTTATATATACTCTCTCTCTTGTAAACTTCAAGGTGAACACACTTAATGAAAATCTTATCTTTATGAAATCTCTTTATACTCTCGCTAATGTTCTTGATGTTCTTCATTGAACACAAGAACACACACTCCAAATCTACTCTCTAAACTCATCAAATCTAACATGGTATCAGAGCAACCTTGCTCCTGAACCTATTTCGCTTCCGCACAAATCTCTCGGTTACAACTTTCTCGACATCGACAACTCTCGACATCGACATTTCTCGACATCGACAACTCTCGACACCGACCATTCTCGACATTGATACCGAGCACTCTCGATAACCATTCCCGGTAACGGTTCCTCGATTTCAAACCAAGAAATTTCAAAACAAGAAATTTCAAAACAATGGAAGACAAAGAACAAAAGAAGAATCTCTGCCCGGTTACTCTTAAAGGCATAAACTATCTTCTATGGGCTAGAACCATGAAGATAGCCCTTTGTGGCCGAGGTTATTGGAATCACATTCTCACACGGCAAGAAGCTCCTATCGAGTTTAACAATGAGCTGACCAACGATGATGAAAAGTGGTTTCAACTAGACCAAAAGGTCCTTGGAATCATCCAAGGATCCCTTGAACCCTCCATCCTAGAAGCCTATTCATATTGTGAAAGCGCTAAGGAATTGTGGGATACTCTACAAACCGTCTACGGCAACATCTCCAATCTAAGCCGGGTATATGAAGTCAAAAAGGCTATCAATGACCTTAATCAAGAAGACACCGAGTTCACCAAACATTTTGGGAGGTTTAGATCACTATGGGCCGAGCTAGAGATGCTCCGACCAAGCACCGTGGAACCTAGAGTCTTAAACGAACGAAGGGAACAAGACAAAGTCTTTGGCTTGCTCCTCACCCTCAACGGTAGCTACAAGGATATCATCAAGCATCTTCTACGCTCGGACATCTTACCAAATCTTGAAGAAGTATGCTCTCAACTACAAAGGGAACAAGGGTCCATAGACCTTTTTGATAGCAAGAAGGAGTTGGTCTCGGCCAACAAGGTAGAGTTCAAACCACCTTCAAAGACCTATGAAGAAAGGAGGTCCCTTCTCCGTGACCACTGCAAGAAGAAGGGACATACCAAGGACAAGTGTTGGAACCTTCACCCTCATCTCAAGCCGGCCAAGTTCAAGGATGCCAAGGCACACTTCTCCAACGATGACACCATGGGCAGTCCGAGTACAAGTGGGTCAAACCGGAGCAACAAAGAAGAAGAGAGCTCGGCCATTGTTCCTTTCAAGGATGACTTTGTGAGGAGATCCGATCTCGATGCTCTTCTCAAGGCCTTAAAAGGCTCCGGTATTGGTAAAACTCCCTTTTACTCCCTTAGTGCTAACATCCTTGGTAAAGATCTTAGTAAACCTATTGTCATTGATTCCGGTGCTTCTCATCACATGATTAGTAACCTAGACTTGATTAGTGACATAGAACCGGCCCTAGGGAATGTAAGGGAATGTAATCATTGCAAATGGGAGTAAAATACCTATAGAAGGATTAGGGAACCTTAAGCTATTTGATAGAGAATCTAAGGCCCTTTACATGCCTAGTTTCACATCTAATCTTCTATCCGTTAAACAAATAGCTTGTGACTTGAATTGCAATGTTATCTTCGGTCCTAATGATGTGATTTTTCAGGATATTGAGAGTAAAAGGATTGTGGGAAAGGGGATCACAAGAGGCGATCTCTATGTCCTAGAGAAAAACTCCTTCAAAACTTCTAATGCTTTATTTTGTCATGCTTTTAAAACGGTTTTATCCGAAGTTAACAATGTAATTTGGCATTTTAGACTCGGTCACCCTCATCTTAATGCTTTAAAAACCATTTTGCCTAATGTTAAGTTTAATCATGAAACTTGTGAAGCTTGCATTTTAGGTAAACATTGTCGAACCGTTTTTCAAAAATCAAACATGACCTATAAACCTTTTGAACTTGTGCATTCGGATGTGTGGTCATCACCTTGTAAATCTAGGGATAATCATTCTTATTTTGTCACATTCATAGATGAAAGCTCAAAATACACATGGGTGACCCTTTTACAAACAAAAGATAGGGTGTTAGAAGCTTTTCAAAACTTTCAAAACTATGTGACTAACCACTATAATGTCAAGATTAAGACTTTTAGGTCCGACAATGGTGGAGAATATACAAGTAGAGCCTTTAAAGAACACATAGCCAAGCATGGGATCCTCCATCAAACCACATGCCCATATACACCACAACAAAATGGTGTAGCCGAAAGAAAGAACCGACACTTAATGGAAGTAACGCGGTCCATGATGTTCCACATGAACATACCAAAGAGGTTTTGGTCCGATGGGGTCCTCACGGCATGCTATCTTATCAACCGAACACCAACACAAGTCTTGAAAAATGAATCACCATTTAAGGTATTAAATAAAGCTAATCCATTTATCAACCATCTAAGAGTGTTCGGTTGTGTGTGTTATGTATTTGTACCTAGTGAACAAAGGAACAAGCTAGAAGCTAAAAGCATCAAGGCTATGTTCATTGGCTATTCAAACACACAAAAAGGGTACAAGTGTTATGTACCGGAGACAAGAAGGGTACTAGTATCAAGGGAGGTCAAGTTTCTAGAGGGACAAAGCTACTACAAGGAGAACAATTGGGATAGTGTGAAGGACTTACCCGAAGTTGTTACGGATAGAGCTACAAGTCTTAGGAACTTGATGAGAAATCTTGGTATGGATAGCTATGAAGAAACAAGAAGTGAGGAACCAACTCAAGAAACCCACCTTGATCATGAGGGGGAGAACAATGAGCAAGCCGGTACTCAAGAACCAACTATGTCCGGGGAGAGTCAAATGGTCAAGAAGAACCACAAGCCTCAACCGAGACTAATACTCAACAACAAAATGATCAAGAAGTCCATGACCAAGGTGTGTCCCAAGAAGAAGAGCCGCTGGTTCTAAGAAGGAGCACTAGAGTCAAGAGGCATCCATCTAATTGGGTCAACACAAGGGTGTACTTTAACAACAAAGCCGAGGCACATCCCACTCAAGCCGTGTCTTCCCTTGCAAGCTTTCCAAAGGAACATAAAGCCTTTACCACCTCCATGGATCAACAAGTTATCCCAAGGACTTATGAAGAGGCAATGAAGGAGGAAGTTTGGGTTAAAGCAGTGGAAGCCGAGAACAAGGCCATGGAAGACAATGAAACCTTCTATGAAACCAACCTACCAAAAGGGAAGAAAGCCGTGAGCTCAAGGTATGTCTTCACCATCAAATATCTAAGCAATGGAGAGATAGAAAGACACAAGGCAAGATTAGTAGCAAGAGGCTTTACTCAAACCTATGGAGAGGACTACCTAGACACGTTTGCCCCGGTTGCAAAACTCCATACGGTTCGGGTAATCCTATCACTTGCTACTAACCTATCATGGGATCTCTTTCAAATGGATGTGAAGAATGCCTTTCTACAAGGAGAGCTTGAAGAGGAAGTCTACATGACTCCACCACCCGGCCTAGAAATTACACCCGGAAAAGTCCTACGGCTAAGGAAAGCCATCTACGGTCTCAAGCAATCACCAAGAGCTTGGTACCACAAGCTTAGCTCAACATTGATGGCAAAAGGATTCAAGAGATCACAAGCCGAGCATACTCTCTTTACCCTACAAAACCAAGAAGGTATAGTAGTAGTACTAGTGTATGTAGACGACATCATCATCTCCGGAAACAACAAGGGAGGTATTCAAGAAACCAAATCTTTCCTTAAGTCTAAATTTGATATTAAGGACTTAGGTACTCTTAAGTACTTCCTTGGGATTGAAGTGTGTAGATCTAGAGAAGGTCTATTTCTTTCCCAAAGGAAGTACACCCATGATCTTTTAAGTGTTGTCAATATGATAGGTACAAAGGTGGCTAAGACTCCTCTTGAAGACGGCTACAAGACCATTCAAGAAGATAGTGAGGAAGATCAACCATATCAAGACCCAATGCTCTATAGACGGATAGTGGGTAAACTTATCTACTTGACAATCACGAGACCGGACTTATGCTTTGCCGTGAACCAAGTCTCCCAACACATGCAAAAGCCGAAGCAACACCATTGGAACATGATCATGAGGATCTTGGGCTATCTCAAAGGAACCTCAAGTTTGGGTATTTGGATGGGTTGCAACAAGAACACGGAGGTTATTGGGTATTGTGACGCAGACTACGCCGGGGATCTAGATAGTAGACGGTCAACCACCGGCTATTGCACTTTCATTGGTGGCAACCTTGTCACATGGAAGACCAAGAAGCAAAAGATAGTATCTTGCTCAACCGCCGAAGCCGAGTATAGAGCCATGAGGAAGTTGACTCAAGAACTCATGTGGCTAAAGAACTTGCTAGGAGATTTGGGACTCAAGATTGAAGCACCAATGACCATGCATTGTGATAATCAAGCGGCTATCCACATAGCAACAAACTCGGTCTTCCATGAGAGGACTAAACACATAGAGGTGGATTGTCACAAGGTTAGAGAACAAATGGTCAAGGGCACTATTCTACCTTGCTACACGAAGAGTCAAGATCAACTCGCGGACATCTTCACCAAGTCCGCAAGCTTGAAGGTTTGTGAGTCCATTCTACCAAGACTTGGACTCATCCGGGCTCTCAATGCCTAAGTCCCTAAACCGTATGATCATGCACTCTTTTCCCTTAGGTAAGTTTTATCCCAAGTGGTTTTCTTACCAAGGTTTTAACGAGGCAAGGTCATACGGGTTCCAAGCTTAACCGTTTCACTAGGTTGAGCTTGAGGGGGAGTATTAAAGAGACTAAGGCACCTATCCGGATTCATAGTCCACTAAGGTAAGTGCCCACACTTGTGGACCGAGCAAAGGCCCAAGTACCTCTCAACATTGTTACCGTTACAAGAGAAGAGCAAGGAAGGATCTAGAAGAATCAAGTCCACCAAGTAGCCGTTGCAAAAGAGCCGTTGGCAAAAGTCACATGTGTGACTTAAGGCGCGTGTAGCCTACTCGGCCGTACAAGTCACGGACCGAGTTAAGGAAGCGCGGCTAACCACACCGATAGTGACGTTTCTAGCATATTCTCTTTATGCCATTTAGGGCGACTTATTTTCTTTGTTATATATACTCTCTCTCTTGTAAACTTCAAGGTGAACACACTTAATGAAAATCTTATCTTTATGAAATCTCTTTATACTCTCGCTAATGTTCTTGATGTTCTTCATTGAACACAAGAACACACACTCCAAATCTACTCTCTAAACTCATCAAATCTAACACTTACAAGTGTCTCAATTAGCTTTGTACCAGTTTGACGAACTTATGAAACATCTAACAACGCTTTTCTAGGACTCTAAACTAAGTTTCATGCAACATGAGTGCTTATAAGTTTCTTAATGAGCTTTGTTCAAGTTTGACGACTTATAAAACATCTAACAACGCGTTTCTAGGACTCGAAACCAAGTTTCATGCAACATGAGTGCTTATAAGTGTCTCAATGAGCTTTGTACAAGTTTGGCGAACTTATGAAACATCTATCAACGCGTTTCTAGGAGTCTAAACTAATTTTCATGCAACATGAGTGCTTATAAGTGTCTTAATGAGCTTTTTACAAGTTTGACGAACTTATAAAACATCTAACAACGCGTTTCTAGGACTCGAAACCAAGTTTTATGCAACATGAGTGCTTACAAGTGTTTCAATAACCTTTGTACAAGTTTGTTGAACTTATGAAACATCTAACAACGCGTTTCTAGGACTCTAAACCAAGTTTCATGCAACTTGAGTGGTTATAAGTGTCTCAATGAGCTTTGTACAAGTTTGAAGAACTTATGAAACATCTAACAATGCGTTTCTAGGACTCTAAACCAAGTTTCATGCAACATGAGTTGTTATAAGTGTCTCAATGAGATTTGTACAAGTTTGGCGAACTAATGAAACATCTAACAACGCGTTTCTAGGACTCTAAAGCAAGTTTCATGCAACTTGAGTGGTTATAAGTGTCTCAATGAGATTTGTACAAGTTTGACGAACTTATGAAACATCTAACAACGCGTTTCTAGGACTCTAAACAAGGTTTCATGCAACATGAGTGGTTATAAGTGTCTCAATGAGCTTTGTACAAGTTTGACGAACTTATGAAACATCTAACAACGCGTTTCTAGGACTCTAAACCAAGTTTCATGCAACTTGAGTGGTTATAAGTGTCTCAATGAGCTTTGTACAAGTTTGAAGAACTTATGAAACATCTACAACGCGTTTCTAGGACTCTAAACCAATTTTCATGCAACATGAGTGGTTTTAAGTGTCTCAATGAGCTTTGTACAAGTTTGACGAACTTATGAAATATCTAACAACGTGGTTGCTAGGACTCTAAACCAAGTTTCATGCAACATGAGTGGTTATAAGTGTCTCAATGACCTTTGTACAAGTTTGACGAACTTATGAAACATCTAACAACTCGTTTCTAGGACAATAAACAAGGTTTCATGCAACATGAGTGGTTATAAGTGTCTCAATGAGCTTTGTACAAGTTTGAAGAACTTATGAAACATCTAACAACGCGTTTCTAGGAATCTAAACCAAGTTTCATGCAACATGAGTGATTATAAGTGTCTCAATGAGCTTTGTACAAGTTTGACGAAATTATGAAACATCTAACAATGTGTTTCTAGGACTCTAAACCAAGTTTCATGCAACATGAGTGGTTATAAGTGTCTCAATGAGCTTTGTACAAGTTTGAAGAACTTATGAAACATCTAACAATGCGTTTCTAGGACTCTAAACCAAGTTTCATGCAATATGAGTTGTTATAAGTGTCTCAATGAGATTTGTACAAGTTTGACGAACTAATGAAACATCTAACAACGCATTTGTAGGACTCTAAAGCAAGTTTCATGCAACTTGAGTGGTTATAAGTGTCTCAATGAGATTTGTACAATGTTGACGAACTTATGAAACATCTAACAACGCGTTTCTAGGACTCTAAACAAGGTTTCATGCAACATGAGTGGTTATAAGTGTCTCAATGAGCTTTTTACAAGTTTGACGAACTTATGAAACATCTAACAACGCGTTTCTAGGACTCTAAACCAAGTTTCATGCAACTTGAGTGGTTATAAGTGTCTCAATGAGCTTTGTACAAGTTTGACGAACTTATGAAACATCTAACAACGCGTTTCTAGGACTCTAAACCAATTTTCATGCAACATGAGTGCTTAGAAGTGTCTCAATGAGCATTGTACAAGTTTGAAGAACTTATGAAACATCTAACAACCCGTTTCTAGGACTCGAAACGAAGTTTCATGCAACATGTGTGCTTACAAGTGTCTCAATTAGCTTTGTACCAGTTTGACGAACATATGACACATCTAACAACGCGTTTCTAGGACTCCAAACCAAGTTTCATGCAACATGAGTGCTTATAAGTGTCTCAATGAGCTTTGTACAAGTTTGACGAACTTATGAAACATCTAACAACGCGTTTCTAGGAGTCTAAACTAATTTTCATGCAACATGAGTGCTTATAAGTGTCTTAATGAGCTTTTTACAAGTTTGACGAACTTATAAAACATCTAACAACGCGTTTCTAGGACTCGAAACCAAGTTTTATGCAACATGAGTGCTTACAAGTGTTTCAATAACCTTTGTACAAGTTTGATGAACTTATGAAACATCTAACAACGCGTTTCTAGGACTCTAAACCAAGTTTCATGCAACTTGAGTGGTTATAAGTGTCTCAATGAGCTATGGACAAGTTTGAAGAACTTATGAAACATCTAACAATGCGTTTGTAGGACTCTAAACCAAGTTTCATGCAACATGAGTTGTTATAAGTGTCTCAATGAGATTTGTACAAGTTTGACGAACTAATGAAACATCTAACAACGCGTTTCTAGGACTCTAAAGCAAGTTTCATGCAACTTGAGTGGTTATAAGTGTCTCAATGAGATTTGTACAAGTTTGACGAACTTATGAAACATCTAACAACGCGTTTCTAGGACTCTAAACAAGGTTTCATGCAACATGAGTGGTTATAAGTGTCTCAATGAGCTTTGTACAAGTTTGACGAACTTATGAATCATCTAATAACACATTTCTAGGACTCTAAACCAAGTTTCATGCAACTTGAGTGGTTATAAGTGTCTCAATGAGCTTTGTACAAGTTTGAAGAACTTATGAAACATCTACAACGCGTTTCTAGGACTCTAAACCAATTTTCATGCAACATGAGTGCTTAGAAGTGTCTCAATGAGGTTTGTAGAAGTTTGACGAACTTATGAAACATCTAACAACGCGTTTCTAGGACTCTAAACCAAGTTTCATGCAACATGAGTGCTTAGAAGTGTCTCAATGAGCATTGTACAAGTTTGACGAACTTATGAAACATCTAACAACCCGTTTCTAGAACTCGAAACGAAGTTTCATGCAACATGAGTGCGTACAAGTGTCTCAATTAGCTTTGTACCAGTTTGACGAACATATGAAACATCTAACAACGCGTTTCTAGGACTCGAAACCAAGTTTCATGCAACATGAGTGCTTATAAGTGTCTCAATGAGCCTTGTACAAGTTTGACGAACTTATGAAACATCTAATAACGCGTTTCTAGGACTCTAAACTAAGTTTCAAGCAACATGAGTGCTTATAAGTGTCTTAATGAGCTTTGTACAAGTTTGACGAACTTATAAAACATTTAACAACGCGTTTCTAGGACTCGAACCCAAGTTTCATGCAACATGAGTGCTTACAAGTGTTTCAATTAGCTTTGTACAAGTTTCAAGAACTTATGAAACATCTAACAACACGTTTCTAGGACTCTAAACCAAGTTTCATGCAACATGAGTTGTTATAAGTGTCTCAATGAGATTTGTACAAGTTTGACGAACTTATGAAACATCTAACAACGCGTTTCTAGGACTCTAAACAAAGTTTTATGAAACATGAGTGCTTATAAGTGTCTCAGTAAGCTTTGTACAAATTTGATGAACTTATGAAACATCTAACAACGCGTTTCTAGGACTCTAAACCAAGTTTCATGCAACTTGAGTGGTTATAAGTGTCTCAATGAGCTTTGGACAAGTTTGAAGAACTTATGAAACATCTAACAATGCGTTTCTAGGACTCTAAACCAAGTTTCATGCAACATGAGTTGTTATAAGTGTCTCAATGAGATTTGTACAAGTTTGACGAACTAATGAAACATCTAACAACGCGTTTCTAGGACTCTAAAGCAAGTTTCATGCAACTTGAGTGGTTATAAATGTCTCAATGATATTTGTACAAGTTTGACGAACTTATGAAACATCTATTAACGCGTTTCTAGGACTCTAAACAAGGTTTCATGCAACCTGAGTGGTTATAAGTGTCTCAATGAGCTTTGTACAAGTTTGACGAACTTATGAAACATCTAACAACGCATTTCTAGGACTCTAAACCAAGTTTCATGCAACTTGAGTGGTTATAAGTGTCTCAATGAGCTTTGTACAAGTTTGAAGAACTTATGAAACATCTACAACGCGTTTCTAGGACTCTAAACCAATTTTCATGCAACATGAGTGCTTAGAAGTGTCTCAATGAGGTTTGTAGAAGTTTGACGAACTTATGAAACATCTAACAACGCGTTTCTAGGACTCTAAACCAAGTTTCATGCAACATGAGTGCTTAGAAGTGTCTCAATGAGCATTGTACAAGTTTGACGAACTTATGAAACATCTAACAACCCGTTTCTAGAACTCGAAACGAAGTTTCATGCAACATGAGTGCTTACAAGTGTCTCAATTAGCTTTGTACCAGTTTGACGAACATATGAAACATCTAACAACGCGTTTCTAGGACTCGAAACCAAGTTTCATGCAACATGAGTGCTTATAAGTGTCTCAATGAGCCTTGTACAAGTTTGACGAACTTATGAAACATCTAACAACGCGTTTCTAGGACTCTAAACTAAGTTTCAAGCAACATGAGTGCTTATAAGTGTCTTAATGAGCTTTGTACAAGTTTGACGAACTTATAAAACATTTAACAACGCGTTTCTAGGACTCGAACCCAAGTTTCATGCAACATGAGTGCTTACAAGTGTTTCAATTAGCTTTGTACAAGTTTCAAGAACTTATGAAACATCTAACAACACGTTTCTAGGACTCTAAACCAAGTTTCATGCAACATGAGTTGTTATAAGTGTCT
Organism: Cochlearia excelsa; assembly: GCA_963556525.1. Taxonomy (NCBI): domain Eukaryota; kingdom Viridiplantae; phylum Streptophyta; class Magnoliopsida; order Brassicales; family Brassicaceae; genus Cochlearia; species Cochlearia excelsa. The sequence goes on along the minus strand of OY748327.1, from coordinate 25,270,403 downwards.
CAATGAGATTTGTACAAGTTTGACGAACTTATGAAACATCTAACCACGCGTTTCTAGGACTCTAAACAAAGTTTTATGAAACATGAGTGCTTATAAGTGTCTCAGTAAGCTTTGTACAAATTTGATGAACTTATGAAACATCGAACAACGCGTTTCTAGGACTCTAAACAAATTTTCATGCAACATGAGTGGTTATTAGTGTCTCAATGAGCTTTGTACAAGTTTGACGAACTTATGAAACATCTAACAACACGTTTCTAGGACTCGAAACAAAGTTTCATGCAAATGACTGCTTACAAGTGTCTCAATTAGCTTTGTACCAGTTTGACGAACATATGAAACATCTAACAACGCTTTTCTAGGACTCGAAACCAAGTTTCATGCAACATGAGTGCTTATAAGTGTCTCAATTATGAAACATCTAACAACGCGTTTCTAGGACTCTAAACTAAGTTTCCTGCAACATGAGTGCTTATAAGTTTCTTAATGAGCTTTGTTCAAGTTTGACGAACTTATAAAACATCTAACAACGCGTTTCTAGGACTCGAAACAAAGTTTTATGCAACATGAGTGCTTACAAGTGTTTCAATTAGCTTTGTACAAGTTTGAAGAACTTATAAAACATCTAACAACGCGTTTCTAGGACTCTAAACCAAGTTTCATGCAATATGAGTTGTAATAAATGTCTCAATGAGATTTGTACAATGAGATTTGTACAAGTTTGACGAACTTATGAAACATCTAACAACGCGTTTCTAGGACTCGAAACAAAGTTTCATGAAACATGAGTGCTTATAAGTGTCTCAATAAGCTTTGTACAAATTTGATGAACTTATGAAACATCTAACAACGCGTTTCTAGGACTCTAAACGAAGTTTCATGCAACATGAGTGGTTATAAGTGTCTCAATGAGCTTTCTACAAGTTTGACGAACTTATGAAACATCTAACAACGTGGTTGCTAGGACTCTAAACCAAGTTTCATGCAACATGAGTGCTTATAAGTGTCTCAATGAGCTTTGTACAAGTTTTATGAAATTATAAAACATCTAACAACGCGTTTCTAGGACTCTAAACCAAGTTTCATGCAATATGAGTGCTTATAAGTGTCTCAATGAGCTTTGTACAAGTTTGAAGAACTTATGAAACATCTAACAACGCGTTTCTAAGACTCGAAACCAAGTTTCAAGCATCATGAGTGCTTATAAGTGTCTCAATGAGCTTTGTACAAGTTTGACAAACTTATGAAACATCTAACAACTTGTTTCTAGGACTCTAAACTAAGTTCCATGCAACATGACTGCTTATAAGTGTCTTAATGAGCTTTGTGCAAGTTTGACGAACTTATAAAACATCTAACAACGCTTTTCTAAGACTCGAAACCAAGTTTCATGCAACATGAGTGCTTACAAGTATTTCAATTAGCTTTGTACAAGTTTGAAAAACTTATGAAACATCTAACAACGCGTTTTTAGGACTCTAAACCAAGTTTCATGCAACATGAGTTGTTATAAATGTCTCAATGAGATTTGTACAAGTTTGACGAAATTGTGAAACATCTAAAACCGCGTTTCTAGGACTCTAAACAAAGTTTCATGCAACATGACTGCTTATAAGTGTCTCAATAAGCTTTGTACAAATTTGATGAACTTATGAAACATCTAACAACGCGTTTTTAGGACTCTAAACCAAGTTTCATGCAACATGAGTGGTTATAAGTGTCTCAATGAGCTTTGTACAAGTTTGACGAACTTATGAAACATCTAACAACGTGGTTGCTAGGACTCTAAACCAAGTTTCATGCAACATGAGTGCTTATAAGTGTCTCAATGAGCTTTGTACAAGTTTTATGAAATTATAAAACATCTAACAACGCGTTTCTAGGACTCTAAACCAAGTTTCATGCAACATGAGTGCTTATAAGTGTCTCAAAGAGCGTTGTACAAGTTTGACGAACTTATGAAACATCTAACAACGCGTTTCTGGGACTCGAAACCAAGTTTCATGCAACATGAGTGCTTATAAGTGTCTCAATGAGCTTTGTACAAGTTTGACGAACTTATGAAACATCTAACAACGCGTTTCTAGGACTCGAAACCATGTTTCATGCAACATGAGTGCTTATAAGTGTCTCAATGAGCTTTGTACAAGTTTCACAAACTTATGAAACATCTAACAACGCGTTTCTAGGACTCTAAACTAAGTTCAATGCAACATGAGTACTTATAAGTGTCTTAATGAGCTTTGTACAAGTTTGACAAACTTATAAAACATCTAACAACGCTTTTCTAGGACTCGAAACCAAGTTTCATGCAACATGAGTGCTTACAAGTGTTTCAATTAGCTTTGTACAAGTTTGAAAAACTTATGAAACATCTAACAACGCGTTTCTAGGACTCTAAACCAAGTTTCATGCAACATTAGTTGTTATAAATGTCTCAATGAGATTTGTATAAGTTTGACGAACTTATGAAACATCTAACAACGCGTTTCTAGGACTCTAAACAAAGTTTCATGCAACATGAGTGCTTATAAGTGTCTCAATAAGCTATGTACAAATTTGATGAACTTATGAAACATCTAACAACGCGTTTCTAGGACTCTAAACCAATTTCCATGCAACATGAGTGGTTATAAGTGTCTCAATGAGGTTTGTACAAGTTTGACGAACTTATGAAACATCTAACAACACGTTTCTATTACTCGAAACGAAGTTTCATGTAACATGAGTGCTTACAAGTGTCTCAATTAGCTTTGTACCAGTTTGACGAACATATGAAACATCTAACAACGCGTTTCTAGGACTCGAAACCAAGTTTCATGCAACATGAGTGCTTATAAGTGTCTCAATGAGCCTTGTACAAGTTTGACGAACTTATGAAACATCTAACAACGCGTTTCTAGGACTCTAAACTAAGTTTCAAGCAACATGAGTGCTTATAAGTGTCTTAATGAGCTTTGTACAAGTTTGACGAACTTATAAAACATTTAACAACGCGTTTCTAGGACTCGAACCCAAGTTTCATGCAACATGAGTGCTTACAAGTGTTTCAATTAGCTTTGTACAAGTTTCAAGAACTTATGAAACATCTAACAACACGTTTCTAGGACTCTAAACCAAGTTTCATGCAACATGAGTTGTTATAAGTGTCTCAATGAGATTTGTACAAGTTTGACGAACTTATGAAACATCTAACCACGCGTTTCTAGGACTCTAAACAAAGTTTTATGAAACATGAGTGCTTATAAGTGTCTCAGTAAGCTTTGTACAAATTTGATGAACTTATGAAACATCGAACAACGCGTTTCTAGGACTCTAAACAAATTTTCATGCAACATGAGTGGTTATTAGTGTCTCAATGAGCTTTGTACAAGTTTGACGAACTTATGAAACATCTAACAACACGTTTCTAGGACTCGAAACAAAGTTTCATGCAAATGACTGCTTACAAGTGTCTCAATTAGCTTTGTACCAGTTTGACGAACATATGAAACATCTAACAACGCTTTTCTAGGACTCGAAACCAAGTTTCATGCAACATGAGTGCTTATAAGTGTCTCAATTATGAAACATCTAACAACGCGTTTCTAGGACTCTAAACTAAGTTTCCTGCAACATGAGTGCTTATAAGTTTCTTAATGAGCTTTGTTCAAGTTTGACGAACTTATAAAACATCTAACAACGCGTTTCTAGGACTCGAAACAAAGTTTTATGCAACATGAGTGCTTACAAGTGTTTCAATTAGCTTTGTACAAGTTTGAAGAACTTATAAAACATCTAACAACGCGTTTCTAGGACTCTAAACCAAGTTTCATGCAATATGAGTTGTAATAAATGTCTCAATGAGATTTGTACAATGAGATTTGTACAAGTTTGACGAACTTATGAAACATCTAACAACGCGTTTCTAGGACTCGAAACAAAGTTTCATGAAACATGAGTGCTTATAAGTGTCTCAATAAGCTTTGTACAAATTTGATGAACTTATGAAACATCTAACAACGCGTTTCTAGGACTCTAAACGAAGTTTCATGCAACATGAGTGGTTATAAGTGTCTCAATGAGCTTTCTACAAGTTTGACGAACTTATGAAACATCTAACAACGTGGTTGCTAGGACTCTAAACCAAGTTTCATGCAACATGAGTGCTTATAAGTGTCTCAATGAGCTTTGTACAAGTTTTATGAAATTATAAAACATCTAACAACGCGTTTCTAGGACTCTAAACCAAGTTTCATGCAATATGAGTGCTTATAAGTGTCTCAATGAGCTTTGTACATGTTTGAAGAACTTATGAAACATCTAACAACGCGTTTCTAAGACTCGAAACCAAGTTTCAAGCATCATGAGTGCTTATAAGTGTCTCAATGAGCTTTGTACAAGTTTGACAAACTTATGAAACATCTAACAACTTGTTTCTAGGACTCTAAACTAAGTTCCATGCAACATGACTGCTTATAAGTGTCTTAATGAGCTTTGTGCAAGTTTGACGAACTTATAAAACATCTAACAACGCTTTTCTAAGACTCGAAACCAAGTTTCATGCAACATGAGTGCTTACAAGTATTTCAATTAGCTTTGTACAAGTTTGAAAAACTTATGAAACATCTAACAACGCGTTTTTAGGACTCTAAACCAAGTTTCATGCAACATGAGTTGTTATAAATGTCTCAATGAGATTTGTACAAGTTTGACGAAATTGTGAAACATCTAAAACCGCGTTTCTAGGACTCTAAACAAAGTTTCATGCAACATGACTGCTTATAAGTGTCTCAATAAGCTTTGTACAAATTTGATGAACTTATGAAACATCTAACAACGTGGTTGCTAGGACTCTAAACCAAGTTTCATGCAACATGAGTGCTTATAAGTGTCTCAATGAGCTTTGTACAAGTTTTATGAAATTATAAAACATCTAACAACGCGTTTCTAGGACTCTAAACCAAGTTTCATGCAACATGAGTGCTTATAAGTGTCTCAAAGAGCGTTGTACAAGTTTGACGAACTTATGAAACATCTAACAACGCGTTTCTGGGACTCGAAACCAAGTTTCATGCAACATGAGTGCTTATAAGTGTCTCAATGAGCTTTGTACAAGTTTGACGAACTTATGAAACATCTAACAACGCGTTTCTAGGACTCGAAACCATGTTTCATGCAACATGAGTGCTTATAAGTGTCTCAATGAGCTTTGTACAAGTTTCACAAACTTATGAAACATCTAACAACGCGTTTCTAGGACTCTAAACTAAGTTCAATGCAACATGAGTACTTATAAGTGTCTTAATGAGCTTTGTACAAGTTTGACAAACTTATAAAACATCTAACAACGCTTTTCTAGGACTCGAAACCAAGTTTCATGCAACATGAGTGCTTACAAGTGTTTCAATTAGCTTTGTACAAGTTTGAAAAACTTATGAAACATCTAACAACGCGTTTCTAGGACTCTAAACCAAGTTTCATGCAACATTAGTTGTTATAAATGTCTCAATGAGATTTGTATAAGTTTGACGAACTTATGAAACATCTAACAACGCGTTTCTAGGACTCTAAACAAAGTTTCATGCAACATGAGTGCTTATAAGTGTCTCAATAAGCTATGTACAAATTTGATGAACTTATGAAACATCTAACAACGCGTTTCTAGGACTCTAAACCAATTTCCATGCAACATGAGTGGTTATAAGTGTCTCAATGAGGTTTGTACAAGTTTGACGAACTTATGAAACATCTAACAACACGTTTCTATTACTCGAAACGAAGTTTCATGTAACATGAGTGCTTACAAGTGTCTCAATTAGCTTTGTACCAGTTTGACGAACATATGAAACATCTAACAACGCGTTTCTAGGACTCGAAACCAAGTTTCATGCAACATGAGTGCTTATTAAGTGTCTCAATGAGCTTTGTACAAGTTTGACGAACTTATGAAACATCTAACAACGCGTTTCTAGGACTCTAAACTAAGTTTCATGCAACACGAGTGCTTATAAGTGTCTTAATGAGCTTTGTACAAGTTTGACGAACTTATAAAACATCTAACAACGCGTTTCTAGGACTCGAAACCAAGTTTCATGCAACATGAGTGCTTACAAGTGTTTCAATTAGCTTTGTACCAGTTTGACGAACATATGAAACATACAACGCGTTTCTAGGACTCTAAACTAAGTTTCATACAACATGAGTGCTTATAAGTGTCTTAATGAGCTTTGTACAAGTTTGACGAACTTATAAAACATCTAACAACGCGTTTCTAGGACTCTAAACCAAGGTTCATGCAACATGAGTGCTTATAAGTGTCTCAATGAGCTTTGTACTAGTTTGAAGAACTTATGAAACATCTAACAACGCATTTCTAGGACTCTAAACCAAGTTTCATTCAACATGAGTGCTTATAAGTGTCTCAATGAGCTTTGTACTAGTTTTACGAACTTATGAAACATCTAACAACGCGTTTCTAGGACTCTAAACCAAGTTTCATTCAACATGAGTGCTTATAAGTGTCTCAATAAGCTTTGTACAAATTTGATGAACTTATGAAACATCTAACAACGCGTTTCTAGGACTCTAAACCAAATTTCATGCAACATGAGTGGTTATAAGTGTCTCAATGAGCTTTGTACAAGTTTGACGAACTTATGAAACATCTAAAAACGTGGTTGCTAGGACTCTAAACCAATTTTCATGCAACATGAGTGCTTATAAGTTTCTCAATGAGCTTTGTACAAGTTTTATGAAATTTTAAAACATCTAACAACGCGTTTCTAAGACTCTAAACCAAGTTTCATGCAACATGAGTGCTTATAAGTGTCTCAATGAGCTTTGTTCAAGTTTTACGAACTTATGAAACATCTAACAACGTGTTTCTAGGACTCTAAATTAAGTTTCTTGCAAAATGGGGTCTTATAAGTGTCTGAATGAGCTTTGTACAAGTTTGACGAACTTATGAAACATCTAACAATGCGTTTCTAGGACTCTAAACCAGGTTTTATTCAATATCAGTTGTTATAAGTGTCTCAATGAGATTTGTACAAGTTTGACGAACTTATGAAACATCTAACAACGCGTTTCTAAGACTCTAAAGCAAGTTTCATGCAACATGAGTGGTTATAAGTGTCTCAATGAGATTTGTACAAGTTTGACGAACTTATGAAATATCTAACAACGCGTTTCTAGGACTCTAAACCAAGTTTTATTCAATATGAGTTGTTATAAGTGTCTCAATGAGATTTGTACAAGTTTGACGAACTTATGAAACATCTAAAAATGCGTTTCTAGGACTCTAAACTAAGTTCCATGCAACATGAGTGCTTATAAGTGTTTTAATGAGCTTTGTACAAGTTTGACGAACTTATAAAACATCTAACAACGCTTTTCTAGGACTCGAAACCAAGTTTCATGCAACATGAGTGCTTACAAGTGTTTCAATTAGCTTTGTACAAGTTTGACGAACTTATGAAACATCTAACAACTTGTTTCTAGGACTCTAAACTAAGTTCCATGCAACATGAGTGCTTATAAGTGTCTTAATGAGCTTTGTACAAGTTTGACGAACTTATAAAACATCTAACAACGCTTTTCTAAGACTTGAAACCAAGTTTCATGCAACATGAGTGCTTACAAGTATTTCAATTAGCTTTGTACAAGTTTGAAAAACTTATGAAACATCTAACAACGTGTTTCTAGGACTCTAAACCAAGTTTCATGCAACATGAGTTGTTATAAATGTCTCAATGAGATTTGTACAAGTTTGACGAACTTGTGAAACATCTAAAACCGCGTTTCTAGGACTTTAAACAAAGTTTCATGCAACATGAGTGCTTATAAGTATCTCAATAAGCTTTGTACAAATTTGATGAACTTATGAAACATCTTACAATGCGTTTCTAGAACTCTAAACCAAGTTTCATGCAACATGAGTGGTTATAAGTGTCTCAATGAGCTTTGTACAAGTTTGACGAACTTATGAAACATCTAACAACGTGGTTGCTAGGACTCTAAACCAAGTTTCATGCAACATGAGTGCTTATAAGTGTCTCAATGAGCTTTGTACAAGTTTTATGAAATTATAAAACATCTAACAACGCGTTTCTAGGACTCTAAACCAAGTTTCATGCAACATGAGTGCTTATAAGTGTCTCAATGAGCTTTGTACAAGTTTGACGAACTTATGAAACATCTAACAACGCGTTTCTAGGACTCGAAACCAAGTTTCATGCAACATGAGTGCTTATAAGTGTCTCAATGAGCTTTGTACAAGTTTGACAAACTTATGAAACATCTAACAACGCGTTTCTAGGACTCTAAACTAAGTTCCATGCAACATGACTGCTTATCATTGTCTTAATGAGCTTTGTACAAGTTTGACGAACTTATAAAACATCTAACAACGCTTTTCTAGGACTCGAAACCAAGTTTCATGCAACATGAGTGCTTACAAGTGTTTCAATTAGCTTTGTAAAGTTTGAAAAACTTATGAAACATCTAACAACGAGTTTCTAGGACTCTAAACCAAGTTTCATGCAACATGAGTTGTTATAAATGTCTCAATGAGATTTGTACAAGTTTGACGAACTTATGAAACATCTAACAACGCGTTTCTAGGACTCTAAACAAAGTTTCATGCAACATGAGTGCTTATAAGTTATAAATGTCTCAATAAGCTTTGTACAAGTTTGACGAACTTATGAAACATCTAACAACGCGTTTGTAGGACTCTAAACCAATTTCCATGCAACATGAGTGGTTATAAGTGTCTCAATGAGCTTTGTACAAGTTTGACGAACTTATGAAACATCTAACAACACGTTTCTAGGACTCAAAACGAAGTTTCATGTAACATGAGAGTGTCTCAATTAGCTTTGTACCAGTTTGACGAATATATGAAACATCTAACAACGCGTTTCTAGGACTCGAAACCAAGTTTCATGCAACACGAGTGCGTATAAGTGTCTTAATGAGCTTTGTACAAGTTTGACGAACTTATAAAACATCTAACAACGCGTTTCTAGGACTCGAAACCAAGTTTCATGCAACATGAGTGCTTACAAGTGTTTCAATTAGCTTTGTACCAGTTTGACGAACATATGAAACATCTAACAACGCGTTTCTAGGACTCGAAACCAAGTTTCATGCAACATGAGTGCTTATAAGTGTCTCAATGAGCTTTGTACAAGTTTGACGAACTTATGAAACATCTATCAACGCGTTTCTAGGAATCTAAACTAAGTTTCATACAACATGAGTGCTTATAAGTGTCTTAATGAGCTTTGTACAAGTTTGACGAACTTATAAAACATCTAACAACGCGTTTCTAGGACTCGAAACCAAGTTTCGTGCAACATGGGTGCTTACAAGTGTTTCAATTAGCTTTGTACAAGTTTGAAGAACTTATGAAACATCTAACAACGCGTTTCTAGGAGTCTAAACCAAGTTTCATGCAACATGAGTTGTTATAAGTGTCTCAGTGCGATTTGTACAAGTTTGACGAACTTATGAAACATCTAACAACGCGTTTCTAGGACTCTAAACAAAGTTTCATGCAACATGAGTGCTAATAAGTGTCTCAATAAGCTTTGTACAAATTTGATGAACTTATGAAACATCTAACAACGCGTTTCTAGGACTCTAAACCAAATTTCATGCAACATGAGTGGATATAAGTGTCTCAATGAGCTTTGTACAAGTTTGACGAACATATGAAACATCTAACAACGTGGTTGCTAGGACTCTAAAAAAAGTTTCATGCAACATGCGTGCTTATAAGTGTCTCAATGAGCTTTGTACAAGTTTTATGAAATTTTAAAACATCTAACAACGCGTTTCTAGGACTCTAAACCAAGTTTCATGCAACATGAGTGCTTATAAGTGTCTCAATGAGCTTTGTACAAGTTTTACGAACTTATGAAACATCTAACAACGTGTTTCTAGGACTATAAACTAAGTTTCTTGGAAAATGGGGTCTTATAAGTGTCTGAATGAGCTTTGTACAAGTTTGACGAACTTATGAAACATCTAACAATGCGTTTCTAGGACTCTAAACCAAGTTTTATTCAATATGAGTTGTTATAAGTGTCTCATTGAGATTTGTACAAGTTTGACGAACTTATGAAACATCTAACAACGCGTTTCTAGGACTCTAAAGCAAGTTTCATGCAACATGAGTGGTTATAAGTGTCTCAATGAGATTTGTACAAGTTTGACGAACTTATGAAATATCTAACAACGCGTTTCTAGGACTCTAAACCAAGTTTCATGCAACATGAGTGGTTATAAGTGTCTCAATGAGCTTTGTACAAGTTTGACGAACATATGAAACATCTAACAACGCGTTTCTAGGACTCTAAACCAAGTTTCATGCAACATGAGTGCTTATAAGTGTCTCAATGAGCTTTGTACAAGTTTGACGAACTTATGAAACATCTAACAACGTGTTTGCTAGGACTCTAAACCAAGTTTCATGCAACATGAGTGCTTATAAGTGTCTCAATGAGCTTTGTACAAGTTTGATGAACTTTTAAAACATCTAACAACGCGTTTCTAGGACTCTAAACCAAGTTTCATGCAACATGAGTGCTTATAAGTGTCTCAATGAAGCTTTGTACAAGTTTGATGAACTTATGAAACATCTAACAATGCGTTTCTAGGACTCTAAACCAAGTTTCATGCAACATGAGTGGTCTTATAAGTGTCTCAATGAGCTTTGTACAAGTTTGAAGAACTTGTGAAACATCTAACAACCGTGTTTCTAGGACTCTAAACAAAGTTTCATGCAACATGAGTGCTTATAAGTGTCTCAATGAGCTTTGTACAAGTTTGATGAACTTATGAAACATCTAACAATGCGTTTCTAGGACTCTAAACCAAGTTTCATGCAACATGAGTGCTTATAAGTGTCTCAATGAGCTTTGTACAAGTTTGACAAACTTATGAAACATCTAACAACGCGTTTGCTAGGACTCTAAACCAAGTTTCATGCAACATGAGTGCTTATAAGTGTCTCAATGAGCTTTGTACAAGTTTGATGAACTTATGAAACATCTAACAACGCGTTTCTAGGACTCTAAACCAAGTTTCATGCAACATGAGTGCTTATAAGTGTCTCAATGAGCTTTGTACAAGTTTGACGAACTTATGAAACATCTAACAACGCGTTTCTAGGACTCTAAACCAAGTTTCATGCAACATGAGTGCTTATAAGTGTCTCAATGAGCTTTGTACAAGTTTGACGAACTTATGAAACATCTAACAACGCGTTTCTAGGACTCGAAACCAAGTTTCATGCAACATGAGTGCTTATAAGTGTCTCAATGAGCTTTGTACAAGTTTGACAAACTTATGAAACATCTAACAACGCGTTTCTAGGACTCTAAACCAAGTTTCAATGCAACATGAGTACTTATAAGTGTCTCAATGAGCTTTGTACAAGTTTGACAAACTTATGAAACATCTAACAACGCGTTTCTAGGACTCTAAACCAAGTTTCATGCAACATGAGTGCTTATAAGTGTCTCAATTAGCTTTGTACAAGTTTGAAAAACTTATGAAACATCTAACAACGCGTTTCTAGGACTCTAAACCAAGTTTCATGCAACATGAGTTGTTATAAGTGTCTCAATGAGATTTGTACAAGTTTGACGAACTTATGAAACATCTAACAACGCGTTTCTAGGACTCTAAACAAAGTTTCATGCAACATGAGTGCTTATAAGTGTCTCAATAAGCTTTGTACAAGTTTGACGAACTTATGAAACATCTAACAACGCGTTTCTAGGACTCTAAACCAAGTTTCCATGCAACATGAGTGCTTATAAGTGTCTCAATGAGCTTTGTACAAGTTTGACGAACTTATGAAACATCTAACAACGCGTTTCTAGGACTCTAAACGAAGTTTCATGCAACATGAGTGCTTATAAGTGTCTCAATGAGCTTTGTACAAGTTTGACGAACTTATGAAACATCTAACAACGCGTTTCTAGGACTCGAAACCAAGTTTCATGCAACATGAGTGCTTATTAAGTGTCTCAATTAGCTTTGTACCAGTTTGACGAACATATGAAACATCTAACAACGCGTTTCTAGGACTCTAAACTAAGTTTCATGCAACATGAGTGCTTATAAGTGTCTTAATGAGCTTTGTACAAGTTTGACGAACTTATAAAACATCTAACAACGCGTTTCTAGGACTCTAAAGCAAGTTTCATGCAACATGAGTGCTTATAAGTGTCTCAATGAGCTTTGTACCAGTTTGACGAACTTATGAAACATCTAACAACGCGTTTCTAGGACTCTAAACCAAGTTTCATACAACATGAGTGCTTATAAGTGTCTCAATGAGCTTTGTACAAGTTTGACGAACTTATGAAACATCTAACAACGCGTTTCTAGGACTCTAAACCAAGTTTCATGCAACATGAGTGCTTATAAGTGTCTCAATGAGCTTTGTACAAGTTTGAAGAACTTATGAAACATCTAACAACGCGTTTCTAGGACTCTAAACCAAGTTTCATGCAACATGAGTGCTTATAAGTGTCTCAATGAGCTTTGTACTAGTTTGACGAACTTATGAAACATCTAACAACGCGTTTCTAGGACTCTAAACCAAGTTTCATTCAACATGAGTGCTTATAAGTGTCTCAATGAGCTTTGTACAAGTTTTATGAACTTATGAAACATCTAACAACGCGTTTCTAGGACTCTAAACCAAGTTTCATGCAACATGAGTGCTTATAAGTGTCTCAATGAGCTTTGTACAAGTTTGACGAACTTATGAAACATCTAACAACGTGTTTGCTAGGACTCTAAACCAATTTTCATGCAACATGAGGTGCTTATAAGTGTCTCAATGAGCTTTGTACAAGTTTGACGAACTTATGAAACATCTAACAACGCGTTTCTAGGACTCTAAACCAAGTTTTCATGCAACATGAGTGCTTATAAGTGTCTCAATGAGCTTTGTACAAGTTTTACGAACTTATGAAACATCTAACAACGCGTTTCTAAGACTCTAAAGCAAGTTTCATGCAACATGAGTGGTCTTATAAGTGTCTCGAATGAGCTTTGTACAAGTTTGACGAACTTATGAAACATCTAACAACGCGTTTCTAGGACTCTAAACCAAGTTTTATTCAATATGAGTTGTTATAAGTGTCTCAATGAGATTTGTACAAGTTTGACGAACTTATGAAACATCTAACAATGCGTTTCTAGGACTCTAAACAAGTTTCATGCAACATGAGTGCTTATAAGTGTCTCAATGAGATTTGTACAAGTTTGACGAACTTATGAAACATCTAACAACGCGTTTCTAGGACTCTAAACCAAGTTTCATGCAACATGAGTGCTTATAAGTGTCTCAATGAGATTTGTACAAGTTTGACGAACTTATGAAACATCTAACAACTGCGTTTCTAGGACTCTAAACTAAGTTCCATGCAACATGAGTGCTTATAAGTGTCTTAATGAGCTTTGTACAAGTTTGACGAACTTATAAAACATCTAACAACGCTTTTCTAGGACTTGAAACCAAGTTTCATGCAACATGAGTGCTTACAAGTGTTTCAATTAGCTTTGTACAAGTTTGACGAACTTATGAAACATCTAACAACGTGTTTCTAGGACTCTAAACCAAGTTTCATGCAACATGAGTGCTTATAAGTGTCTCAATGAGATTTGTACAAGTTTGACGAACTTGTGAAACATCTAAAACCGCGTTTCTAGGACTTTAAACAAAGTTTCATGCAACATGAGTGCTTATAAGTATCTCAATAAGCTTTGTACAAATTTGATGAACTTATGAAACATCTTACAATGCGTTTCTAGAACTCTAAACCAAGTTTCATGCAACATGAGTGGTTATAAGTGTCTCAATGAGCTTTGTACAAGTTTGACGAACTTATGAAACATCTAACAACGTGTTTCTAGGACTCTAAACCAAGTTTCATGCAACATGAGTGCTTATAAGTGTCTCAATGAGCTTTGTACAAGTTTGATGAACTTATGAAACATCTAACAACGCGTTTCTAGGACTCTAAACCAAGTTTCATGCAACATGAGTGCTTATAAGTGTCTCAATGAGCTTTGTACAAGTTTGACGAACTTATGAAACATCTAACAACGCGTTTCTAGGACTCTAAACCAAGTTTCATGCAACATGAGTGCTTATAAGTGTCTCAATGAGCTTTGTACAAGTTTGACAAACTTATGAAACATCTAACAACGCGTTTCTAGGACTCTAAACCAAGTTTCATGCAACATGAGTGCTTATAAGTGTCTCAATGAGCTTTGTACAAGTTTGACGAACTTATAAAACATCTAACAACGCGTTTCTAGGACTCGAAACCAAGTTTCATGCAACATGAGTGCTTATAAGTGTCTCAATGAGCTTTGTACAAGTTTGACAAACTTATGAAACATCTAACAACGCGTTTCTAGGACTCTAAACCAAGTTTCATGCAACATGAGTGCTTATAAATGTCTCAATGAGCTTTGTACAAGTTTGACGAACTTATGAAACATCTAACAACGCGTTTCTAGGACTCTAAACAAAGTTTCATGCAACATGAGTGCTTATAAGTGTCTCAATAAGCTTTGTACAAGTTTGATGAACTTATGAAACATCTAACAACGCGTTTCTAGGACTCTAAACCAAGTTTCATGCAACATGAGTGGTTATAAGTGTCTCAATGAGCTTTGTACAAGTTTGACGAACTTATGAAACATCTAACAACACGTTTCTAGGACTCTAAACGAAGTTTCATGCAACATGAGTGCTTATAAGTTATAAATGTCTCAATTAGCTTTGTACAAGTTTGACGAACTTATGAAACATCTAACAACGCGTTTCTAGGACTCTAAACCAAGTTTCATGCAACATGAGTGCGTATAAGTGTCTCAATGAGCTTTGTACAAGTTTGACGAACTTATGAAACATCTAACAACGCGTTTCTAGGACTCGAAACCAAGTTTCATGCAACATGAGTGCTTACAAGTGTTTCAATTAGCTTTGTACCAGTTTGACGAACATATGAAACATCTAACAACGCGTTTCTAGGACTCGAAACCAAGTTTCATGCAACATGAGTGCTTATAAGTGTCTCAATGAGCTTTGTACAAGTTTGACGAACTTATGAAACATCTAACAACGCGTTTCTAGGACTCGAAACCAAGTTTCATGCAACATGAGTGCTTATAAGTGTCTTAATGAGCTTTGTACAAGTTTGACGAACTTATAAAACATCTAACAACGCGTTTCTAGGACTCGAAACCAAGTTTCATGCAACATGAGTGCTTACAAGTGTTTCAATTAGCTTTGTACAAGTTTGACGAACTTATGAAACATCTAACAACGCGTTTCTAGGAGTCTAAACCAAGTTTCATGCAACATGAGTGCTTATAAGTGTCTCAATGAGCTTTGTACAAGTTTGACGAACTTATGAAACATCTAACAACGCGTTTCTAGGACTCTAAACAAAGTTTCATGCAACATGAGTGCTTATAAGTGTCTCAATAAGCTTTGTACAAGTTTGATGAACTTATGAAACATCTAACAACGCGTTTCTAGGACTCTAAACCAAGTTTCATGCAACATGAGTGGTTATAAGTGTCTCAATGAGCGATTTGTACAAGTTTGACGAACTTATGAAACATCTAACAACGCGTTTCTAGGACTCTAAACAAAGTTTCATGCAACATGAGTGCTTATAAGTGTCTCAATGAGCTTTGTACAAGTTTGATGAACTTATGAAACATCTAACAACGCGTTTCTAGGACTCTAAACCAAGTTTCATGCAACATGAGTGCTTATAAGTGTCTCAATGAGCTTTGTACAAGTTTGACGAACTTATGAAACATCTAACAACGTGTTTCTAGGACTCTAAACTAAGTTTCTTGGAACATGGGGTGCTTATAAGTGTCTCAATGAGCTTTGTACAAGTTTGACGAACTTATGAAACATCTAACAATGCGTTTCTAGGACTCTAAACCAAGTTTTATTCAATATGAGTGCTTATAAGTGTCTCATTGAGCTTTGTACAAGTTTTACGAACTTATGAAACATCTAACAACGCGTTTCTAGGACTCTAAAGCAAGTTTCATGCAACATGAGTGGTTATAAGTGTCTCAATGAGATTTGTACAAGTTTGACAAACTTATGAAATATCTAACAACGCGTTTCTAGGACTCTAAACCAAGTTTCATGCAAAATGAGGGGTTATAAGTGTCTCAATGAGCTTTGTACAAGTTTGACGAACATATGAAACATCTAACAACGCGTTTCTAGGACCCGAAACCAAGTTTCATGCAACATGAGTGCTTATAAGTGTCTCAATGAGCTTTGTACAAGTTTGACGAACTTATTAAACATCTAACAACGTGTTTCTAGGACTCTAAACCAAGTTTCATGCAACATGAGTGCGTATAAGTGTCTCAATGAGCTTTGTACAAGTTTTATGAAATTTTAAAACATCTAACAACGCGTTTCTAGGACTCTAAACCAAGTTTCATGCAACATGAGTGCTTATAAGTGTCTCAATGAGCTTTGTACAAGTTTGACGAACTTATGAAACATCTAACAATGTGTTTCTAGGACTCTAAACTAAGTTTCTTGGAACATGGGTGCTTATAAGTGTCTCAATGAGCTTTGTACAAGTTTGAAGAACTTGTGAAACATCTAACAACGTGATTCTAGGAATCTAAACCAAGTTTCATGCAACATGAGTGCTTATAAGTGTCTCAATGAAGCTTTGTACAAGTTTGATGAACTTATGAAACATCTAACAATGCGTTTCTAGGACTCTAAACCAATTTTCATGCAACATGAGTGGTTATAAGTGTCTCAATGAGCTTTGTACAAGTTTGACAGAACTTTTGAAACATCTAACAACCGTGTTTCTAGGACTCTAAACCAAGTTTCATGCAACATGAGTGCTTATAAGTGTCTCAATGAGCTTTGTACAAGTTTTATGAACTTATGAAACATCTAACAACGCGTTTCTAGGACTCTAAACCAAGTTTCATGCAACATGAGTGCTTATAAGTGTCTCAATGAGCTTTGTACAAGTTTGACGAACTTATGAAACATCTAACAACGCGTTTCTAGGACTCGAAACCAAGTTTCATGCAACATGAGTGCTTATAAGTGTCTCAATGAGCTTTGTACAAGTTTCAAAAACTTATGAAACATCTAACAACGCGTTTCTAGGACTCTAAACTAAGTTCCATGCAACATGAATGCTTATAATTGTCTTAATGAGCTTTGTACAAGTTTGACGAACTTATAAAACATCTAACAACGCTTTTCTAGGACTCGAAACCAAGTTTCATGCAACATGAGTGCTTACAAGTGTTTCAATTAGCTTTGTACAAGTTTGAAAAACTTATGAAACATCTAACAACGCGTTTCTAGGACTCTAAACAAAGTTTCATGCAACATGAGTTGTTATAAATGTCTCAATGAGATTTGTACAAGTTTGACGAACTTATGAAACATCTAAGAACGCGTTTCTAGGACTCTAAACAAAGTTTCATGCAACATGAGTGCTTATAAGTGTCTCAATAAGCTTTGTACAAATTTGATGAACTTATGAATCATCTAACAACGCGTTTCTAGGACTCTAAACCAAATTTCATGCAACATGAGTGGATATAAGTGTCTCAATGAGCTTTGTACAAGTTTGACGAACATATGAAACATCTAACAACGTGGTTGCTAGGACTCTAAACCAAGTTTCATGCAACATGCGTGCTTATAAGTGTCTAAATGAGCTTTGTACAAGTTTTATGAAATTTTAAAACATCTAACAACGCGTTTCTAGGACTCTAAACCAAGTTTCATGCAACATGAGTGCTTATAAGTGTCTGAATGAGCTTTGTACAAGTTTGACGAACTTATGAAACATCTAACAATGCGTTTCTAGGACTCCAAACCAAGTTTTATTCAATATGAGTTGTTATAAGTGTCTCATTGAGATTTGTACAAGTTTGACGAACTTATGAAACATCTAACAACGCGTTTCTAGGACTCTAAAGCAAGTTTCATGCAACATGAGTGGTTATAAGTGTCTCAATGAGATTTGTACAAGTTTGACAAACTTATGAAATATCTAACAACGCGTTTCTAGGACTCTAAACCAAGTTTCATGAGTTGTTATAAGTGTCAAATTTGTATTGACGAACTGAAACATCTAACAACGCGTTTCTAGGACTCAAAGCAAGTAGAACATGAGTGGTTATAAGTGTCCAATGAATTTGCAAGTTTGACAAACTTATGAAATATCTAACAACGGTTTCTAACTCTAAACCAAGTTTCATGAAAATTGATGTGATCATAGAGCGGCAACGGACATCGACCACGACGGCTTCGACATCGGCATTGATCGCGTCGACACCGAACACAATGGCATCGACCACATCGACATCGGCATCGACCACATCGACATCGGCATCGACCACACCGACATCGGCATCGACCACCTCGACATCGACCATACCGGCGCCCGACCATCGCGGACCGAGGAATCAAAAGGAGCAATTACGCGATCCAAAGCTAGGGAGTTAGCCAAAAACATTCAAACCACGATGATGGAGGAGGATGAAGCAGCCAAGAGCTACTTCAACGTTTTCAAAGACGACCATCCGATCAAGACCAAGCTATGAAAGCTAAGCGGACTAGGTGTCTCGCTTGGCACTCTTTTTCCCACCGGGTTTTAACGAGGCCAAGAAGAACACCACGTCGTCCCTTAGTGATCATAGTTTGAAGAGCGTAAGAGACGAGGCGCTTAACACTACTCGTCGTTTTATCCGTTTGCAATTTCCTTTTTTATCTTTGTACGCGATTTCCTTTTTTGCGGATTTCCTTTTTGCAATTTCCTTTTGTCTTTTGCGCAACCCTAACGAGGAGAAGCAACTTGTGTTTTCCCTATAAAAGGGGTTGCGCCGCACAACTTGAGAGGCAGTCAAAACTTTTACAAAAAACCTTCTTTGTTGCGACTCCTCCTTGCTCGGCGAACGGGCACGAATCTCTTCCAAGCTCCACGCTTACAAGAGCTTCTTCTATCCATCAAGCGAGATATCATCCCTTGCTTGAGTCGTTCATATTTCATCCTCACGTTTCTCCCCACCCATCCGCTGCTCCGTTTTTGACTTGTAATCCGCATCCACCTCCACCCACACTACTCATCCATCGTCGTTCTTGCTTAGCCTTATCCGGAGGAGAGATCCGCCTGGTGGGATCGTATCATCTGGTATCAGAGCCGCCTCTGTACCAAAAGGCTGAGTCGTTCTTTCCCTTTTGTCTTTTCAAAGTATCATAATCTCGAACCTGTTTGTTTGAACCCGTCGTTGTTTGGCATAGGATTGTTGCTAGTATAAACAAGTTATGTGTTGATCTTTGTGTTCTTGATGTTTGTCAACTTGCGGCGGTAGTAATAGGTTTAGATCTTTGAGAACCTAATCGCATCTTTCAAAACGTGTTATTGCGATTTCCTTTTTTGCTAAAACGCTCGTTTTACTTAAAACATAACGATTTCCTTTTTTGTTCAAGCCGTGTCCTTGTTTTCCTTCCTTGTTTATCACGCGTGTATCCTTGTGTGTGTGCGGCGTAGAGTTCTATTTGTTGGCTATTTTGTGAACTACTTACTGCTGGTTATTTGTCTGTGTAACAGGTACCATGGCCCTATCACCGGAGGCGCTCGATGACCTCAAGAAACTTATAGCAGCCCAAGTAACCGAGGCCATGACCCAACTACTTCCCCAACAAATTTCTCAACAGCTCACCTTGGAACGTGAGAAACAAGCTAGGGAGACCGCCAGGGCAACCTCGGATTCTGAGGGTGGGTCAACGCCAACTCCCTCCGATGCCATGCGGATTTGCAAAGGCAAAGGCGTTGCCGGTACATCTAGACTCCAGGCAATCCGCAACCTCCGTCCAACCAATGCAGCCAAAGAGCGAGAGGGTACCACGGCAACGGGGACACGCCGAGCCGAGCGAACCAGAGGACGAGCTCCCGGGCATAGGACACACACGCCTCACGCCGACCTACCCAAACCGTAGCCGGGCAACGCGTCTACATCGGCTCTAGCGATGAGTATTATGGCGTCAACGTCTCGGACCGTAGTAGGCGAAGCCGGAGGCGTGAGAGACGAGACAACGACGACCCAAGAGACTCGGAGAACCAACAACCGAAGCATATCAAGGCCAAGTTCCCCGCCTTTCTCGGCAAGAATGACCCGGAGGCCTACCTTGACGGGAACGGAAGATGGAGTCCAGCTTCTTGTGCCACGATACCTACGCCTCCAACAAGGTAAAGATAGCGGTCTCCGAATTCGGTGAGTATGCACTCCCGTGGTGGGATCAGCCCGCACTACCCGGAACCGCCATAATGAGCTACCCATCACCACATGGCACCAACTTACTACCCACTTGAGAAAAAGGTTTGTGCCGAGTCATTACCACAGGGAAGTACTAAACAAGCCGAGAAAACTCACCCAAGGGTCCACCACAGTCCGAGACTACTTTCAAGAGATGGAAACTCTCCTTATCCGAGCCGGTCTAGAGGAAGATGAGGAAGTGACCATGGCACGGTTCATCGGTGGACTCGGCCGAGACATTCAGGACAAAGTGGAGCTCCGGACCTATGTTGACCTTGAGGAACTTGTGCACAAGGCCGAACTAGTGGAGACCCGAACAAGAGAAGATACGCTAAACCTAGCTTCCCCTCCACGCCAAGCAAACCCAAGGACTTTACACCTTCTCGGCCACCTTTCTCTAAGGACATCAAGCCTACCACCACGGTTAAGGAAGAGGTCAAGTATGATCCTAAGAGTAGAAGCAACGCCTCCTCCAGCAACGTTAGGTGTTTTAGGTGCCAAGGTATGGGCCACTACTCAAGGGATTGTCCCAATAAGAAGGTATTCATGATTCTGGACAATGGAGAAGTAGTGCCCCAAGAGTCCGATTCTGACCCTGAAGAAGAGGAAGAGGAAGTGGCTGCCATTGGGGAGATGCTGGTTGCACGGAGAACCTTGAGCGTACAGAACCAACCGGAGGAACTAGTACAAAGAGACCACCTATTCCACACCCGGTGCATTGTGAAGGGCAAGGTGTGTAGTCTCATCATAGACGGTGGAAGTTGTACTAATGCAGCTAGCGAAACCATGGTTCAGAAGTTGAGTATAGAAACCTTGTCCCATCCGCGCCCATACAAGCTGCAATGGCTGAATGAAAGTGGTGCCTTAACGGTAACTCGCCAAGTCCGATTATCCTTTTCCATTGGCAAGTACGAGGATGAGGTTCTTTGCGATGTGATACCCATGTGCTCCAGCCACATACTGTTGGGTAGACCGTGGCAATCCGACCGTAGAGTATTCCATGACGGTTACACCAACAAGCACTCCTTTGAGTTCAAGGGCCGGAAAATCATCCTTGCTCCCCTCACGCCAAGTGAAGTGTATCAAGATCAGCTCTATCTCAAGCTCAAGGAGGAGAAAGAGCATGCACCCACGCCAACCGCCAACCTTTACATCAACCAAAGAGAAGTTTCTCGGATCCTCACTTTAAATACGTCTATCTTGTTGTTTATATATAAGGAGAGCCTTGTTAGCACTAACCCTCCACAGATCTTCCTAGTGATTTTGCCCACTGTTGCGGGACTATAGTGACGTTTTTCCTCGGGAGATACCACCTGGCTTGCCACCGATCCGAGGCATTGAGCACCAAATTGACCTAGTCCCTGGCTCGGCGCTTCCAAACCGACCCGCATATAGGACTAATCCGGTGGAGACCAAGGAACTACGAAACAAGTTGAGGAACTAATGAGCAAAGGCCATATCCGAGAGAGCATGAGTCCGTGTGCGGTGCCCGTGCTGCTTGTGCCCAAGAAGGACGGATCATGGCGCATGTGTGTTGACCGCCGAGCCATCAACAACATCACGGTGAAGTATCGCCACCCTATTCCTAGATTAGATGATATGTTAGACGAATTGTGTGGTTCTAACGTGTTCTCTAAGATTGATCTTAAGAGTGGTTACCATCAGATTAGGATGAAGGAGGGTGACGAGTGGAAAACGGCATTCAAAACCAAACAAGGGCTATATGAGTGGCTTGTTATGCCCTTCGGCCTTACTAATGCGCCTAGCACTTTTATGAGACTAATGAACCATGTTTTGAGGTCTTTTATAGGTGTCTTCGTGGTGGTATATTTCGATGATATCTTAATCTTCAGCCGGAGCCTAGACGAGCACATTGCCCATGTCCGAGCCGTACTTGACGTCCTAAGGAAGGAGAACCTTTTTGCTAACATTGATAAGTGTACTTTTTGCACTAAAGAAATTGTTTTCCTAGGTTTTGTTGTGAGTACAGAAGGAGTTAGGGTCGATGAAGGGAAGGTCAAGGCAATCAAAGAATGGCCCACACCTACCACCGTAGGAGAAGTCCGGAGCTTCCATGGACTAGCCGGCTTCTATAGGCGCTTCGTCAAAGACTTTAGTACCATCGCGGCCCCTTTAACCGAAGTCATCAAGAAGGACGTTGGCTTCAAGTGGGGAGAAGCACAAGACCAGGCCTTTCAGTGCCTCAAAGAGAAGCTTATCAACTCTCCCTTACTTATGCTTCCTAACTTTTTAAAAACTTTTGAGATTGAGTGCGACGCTTCGGTGTAGGCATCGGTGCGGTTCTTATGCGGGATAACAAGCCCATTGCTTACTTTAGCGAGAAGTTAGGAGGAGCCACATTGAACTACCCCACCTATGATAAAGAGTTGTATGCGTTGGTAAGGGCTTTACAGACGTGGCAACATTACCTATGGCCCAAGGAGTTCGTTATCCACACGGACCATGAGTCTCTCAAACACTTAAAGGGACAACAAAAGTTGAACAAGAGGCATGGCCGCTGGATAGAATTCATTGAGACATTTCCCTACGTCATCAAGTACAAGAAAGGTAAGGACAATGTCGTTGCCGACGCATTGTCCCGGAGGTATTCTATAATAGCCGAATTAAGATCCAAACTCATAGGTTTTGAAATGCTCAAAGATTTATATGGTTCTGATGCTGATTTTGGAACATATTACTTGAGATGTGCTAAATTTGCCTTTGAGAGCTATTATAGACAGGACGGCTACTTGTTTTTCCACCATCGGTTGTGCATACCCAGCGGATCAGTGAGAGAGCTGCTTGTCCGAGAAGCTCACGGAGGAGGACTGGCCGGACACTTCGGCGTTATGAAAACACTTGCCGGCCTCCAAGCCTATTTCTATTGGCCGAACATGAAGAAAGATGTAGAGAAAGTATGTTCGAGATGTGCGACATGTAAGCATGCCAAGAGTAAGGTGCAACCTCACGGTTTGTACACTCCCTTACCCATTCCCTCTCACCCTTGGACAGATATTTCGATGGATTTTGTTGTCGGCTTACCTCGAACCAGGAATGGTAGAGATTCTATCTTCGTAGTGGTTGACAGGTTTAGCAAGATGGCACACTTCATAGCTTGTCACAAGACCGATGATGCCGTCAAGGTAGCCAATCTATTCTTCGGAGAAGTGGTGAGACTACATGGGATGCCTAGCGTTATTGTTTCGGATCGGGACACCAAGTTTTTAAGCCATTTTTGGCGAACCTTGTGGGCAAAGCTAGGGACCAAGTTGTCCTTCTCCACCACCTGCCACCCCCAAACCGATGGGCAAACCGAAGTGGTGAACCGTTCGTTATCAACGTTACTTAGAACCTTGGTGAAAAGCAACATCAAGTCTTGGGAGGAATGTCTACCCCACGTAGAGTTCGCTTATAACCACGCTAAGCATTCTACTACTTCCTTTTCTCCTTTTGAATTAGTTTACGGATTCAATCCGATGTCTCCTTTAGATTTAATTGCATTACCTTTGAGTGAGGTATCCAGCCTAGATGGCAAGAGGAAAGCCGAGCAGGTTAAGAAGCTACACGAGAAGGCTAGAGAGAACATAGAGAAGAAGACAAAGCAAGACGTCGAGCAAGCCAACAAGGGCCGAAGAAAGGTGGTTTTTGAAGAAGGCGATCTCGTTTGGGTACACCCGAGGAAGGAGCGGTTCCCAGCCGAGAGGAAGTCTAAGCTCATGCCGAGGATAGACGGTCCATTCCAAGTCGCTAAACGAATCAACGACAATGCCTATAAAATTGATCTCCGAGGTAAGTATTCCATTTCGGACTCGTTTAATGTTTCTGATTTGTCTCCGTATGTTGCAGATTCGGATTTGAGGACAAATCCTTTTCAAGAGGGAGGGGATGATGTGATCATAGAGCCGAAGCCGGGAACGGACATCGGCATCGACCACGACGGCTTCGACATCGGCATCGATCGCGTCGACACCGAACACAATGGCATCGACCACATCGACATCGGCATCGACCACATCGACATCGGCATCGACCACACCGACATCGGCATCGACCACCTCGACATCGACCATACCGGCGCCCGACCATCGCGGACCGAGGAATCAAAAGGAGCAATTACGCGATCCAAAGCTAGGGAGTTAGCCAAAAACATTCAAACCACGATGATGGAGGAGGATGAAGCAGCCAAGAGCTACTTCAACGTTTTCAAAGCACGACCATCCGATCAAGACCAAGCTATGAAAGCTAAGCGGACTAGGTGTCTCGCTTGGCACTCTTTTTCCCACCGGGTTTTAACGAGGCCAAGAAGAACACCACGTCGTCCCTTAGTGATCATAGTTTGAAGAGCGTAAGAGACGAGGCGCTTAACACTACTCGTCGTTTTATCCGTTTGCAATTTCCTTTTTTATCTTTGTACGCGATTTCCTTTTTTGCGGATTTCCTTTTTGCAATTTCCTTTTGTCTTTTGCGCAACCCTAACGAGGAGAAGCAACTTGTGTTTTCCCTATAAAAGGGGTTGCGCCGCACAACTTGAGAGGCAGTCAAAACTTTTACAAAAAACCTTCTTTGTTGCGACTCCTCCTTGCTCGGCGAACGGGCACGAATCTCTTCCAAGCTCCACGCTTACAAGAGCTTCTTCTATCCATCAAGCGAGATATCATCCCTTGCTTGAGTCGTTCATATTTCATCCTCACGTTTCTCCCCACCCATCCGCTGCTCTGTTTTTGACTTGTAATCCGCATCCACCTCCACCCACACTACTCATCCATCGTCGTTCTTGCTTAGCCTTATCCGGAGGAGAGATCCGCCTGGTGGGATCGTATCAAAAATGAGGGGTTATAAGTGTCTCAATGAGCTTTGTACAAGTTTGACGAACATATGAAACATCTAACAACGCGTTTCTAGGACCCGAAACCAAGTTTCATGCAACATGAGTGCTTATAAGTGTCTCAATGAGCTTTGTACAAGTTTGACGAACTTATTAAACATCTAACAACGTGGTTGCTAGGACTCTAAACCAAGTTTCATGCAACATGAGTGCGTATAAGTGTCTCAATGAGCTTTGTACAAGTTTTATGAAATTTTAAAACATCTAACAACGCGTTTCTAGGACTCTAAACCAAGTTTCATGCAACATGAGTGCTTATAAGTGTCTCAATGAACTTTGTACAAGTTTGACGAACTTATGAAACATCTAACAATGTGTTTCTAGGACTCTAAACTAAGTTTCTTGCAAAATGGGGTCTTATAAGTGTCTCAATGAGCTTTGTACAAGTTTGAAGAACTTGTGAAACATCTAAAACCGCGTTTCTAGGCTCTAAACAAAGTTTCATGCAACATGAGTGCTTATAAGTGTCTCAATAAGCTTTGTACAAATTTGATGAACTTATGAAACATCTAACAATGCGTTTCTAGGACTCTAAACCAATTTTCATGCAACATGAGTGGTTATAAGTGTCTCAATGAGCTTTGTACAAGTTTGACGAACTTATGAAACATCTAACAACGTGGTTGCTAGGACTCTAAACCAAGTTTCATGCAACATGAGTGCTTATAAGTGTCTCAATGAGCTTTCTACAAGTTTTATGAAATTATAAAACATCTAACAACGCGTTTCTAGGACTCTAAACCAAGTTTCATGCAACATGAGTGCTTATAAGTGTCTCAATGAGCTTTGTACAAGTTTGACGAACTTATGAAACATCTAACAACGCGTTTCTAGGACTCGAAACCAAGTTTCATGCAACATGACTGCTTATAAGTGTCTCAATGAGCTTTGTACAAGTTTGACAAACTTATGAAACATCTAACAACGCGTTTCTAGGACTCTAAACTAAGTTCCATGCAACATGACTGCTTATAATTGTCTTAATGAGCTTTGTACAAGTTTGACGAACTTATAAAACATCTAACAACGCTTTTCTAGGACTCGAAACCAAGTTTCATGCAACATGAGTGCTTACAAGTGTTTCAATTAGCTTTGTACAAGTTTGAAAAACTTATGAAACATCTAACAACGCGTTTCTAGGACTCTAAACCAAGTTTCATGCATTATGAGTTGTTATAAATGTCTCAATGAGATTTGTACAAGTTTGACGAACTTATGAAACATCTAACAACGCGTTTCTAGGACTCTAAACAAAGTTTCATGCAACATGAGTGCTTATAAGTGTCTCAATAAGCTTTGTACAAATTTGATGAACTTATGAAACATCTAACAACGCGTTTGTAGGACTCTAAACCAATTTCCATGCAACATGAGTGGTTATAAGTGTCTCAATGAGCTTTGTACAGGTTTAACGAACTTATGAAACATCTAACAACACGTTTCTAGGACTCGAAACGAAGTTTCATGTAACATGAGAGTGTCTTAATTAGCTTTGTACCAGTTTGACGAATATATGAAACATCTAACAACGCGTTTCTAGGACTCGAAACCAATTTTCATGCAACATGAGTGCTTATTAAGTGTCTCAATGAGCTTTGTACAAGTTTGACGAACTTATGAAACATCTAACAACGCGTTTCTAGGACTCTAAACTAAGTTTCATGCAACACGAGTGCGTATAAGTGTCTTAATGAGCTTTGTACAAGTTTGACGAACTTATAAAACATCTAACAACGCGGTTCTAGGACACGAAACCAAGTTTCATGCAACATGAGTGCTTACAAGTGTTTCAATTAGCTTTGTACCAGTTTGACGAACATATGAAACATCTAACAACGCGTTTCTAGGACTCGAAACCAAGTTTCATGCAACATGAGTGCTTATAAGTGTCTCAATGAGCTTTGTACAAGTTTGACGAACTTATGAAACATCTATCAACGCGTTTCTAGGACTCTAAACTAAGTTTCATACAACATGAGTGCTTATAAGTGTCTTAATGAGCTTTGTACAAGTTTGACGAACTTATAAAACATCTAACAACGCGTTTCTAGGACTCGAAACCAAGTTTCATGCAACATGGGTGCTTACAATTGTTTCAATTAGCTTTGTACAAGTTTGAAGAACTTATGAAACATCTAACAACGCGTTTCTAGGACTCTAAACCAAGTTTCATGCAACATGAGTTGTTATAAGTGTCTCAGTGCGATTTGTACAAGTTTGAAGAACTTATGAAACATCTAACAACGCGTTTCTAAGACTCTAAACAAAGTTTCATGCAACATGAGTGCTTATAAGTGTCTCAATAAGCTTTGTACAAATTTGATGAACTTATGAAACATCTAACAACGCGTTTCTAGGACTCTAAACCAAATTTCATGCAACATGAGTGGATATAAGTGTCTCAATGAGCTTTGTACAAGTTTGACGAACATATGAAACATCTAACAACGTGGTTGCTAGGACTCTAAACAAAGTTTCATGCAACATGACTGCTTATAAGTGTCTCAATGAGCTTTGTACAAGTTTTATGAAATTTTAAAACATCTAACAACGCGTTTCTAGGACTCTAAACCAAGTTTCTTGCAAAATGGGGTCTTATAAGTATCTGAATGAGCTTTGTACAAGTTTGACGAACTTATGAAACATCTAACAATGCGATTCTAGGACTCTAAACCAAGTTTTATTCAATATGAGTTGTTATAAGTGTCTCAATGAGATTTGTACAAGTTTGACGAACTTATGAAACATCTAACAACGCGTTTCTAGGACTCTAAAGCAACTTTCATGCAACATGAGTGGTTATAAGTGTCTCAATGAGATTTGTACAAGTTTGACGAACTTATGAAATATTTAACAACGCGTTTCTAGGACTCTAAACCAAGTTTCATGCAACATGAGGGGTTATAAGTGTCTCAATGAGCTTTATACAAGTTTGACGAACATATGAAACATCTAACAACGCGTTTCTAGGACCCGAAACCAAGTTTCATGCAACATGAGTGCTTATAAGTGTCTCAATGAGCTTTGTACAAGTTTGACGAACTTATTAAACATCTAACAACGTGGTTGCTAGGACTCTAAACCAAGTTTCATGCAACATGAGTGCTTATAAGTGTCTCAATGAGCTTTGTACAAGTTTTATGAAATTTTAAAACATCTAACAACGCGTTTCTAGGACTCTAAACCAAGTTTCATGCAACATGAGTGCTTATAAGTGTCTCAATGAACTTTGTACAAGTTTGACGAACTTATGAAACATCTAACAATGTGTTTCTAGGACTCTAAACTAAGTTTCTTGCAAAATGGGGTCTTATAAGTGTCTCAATGAGCTTTGTACAAGTTTGAAGAACTTATGAAACATCTAACAATGTGTTTCTAGGACTATAAACCAAGTTTCATGCAACATGAGTTGTTATAAGTGTCTCAATGAGATTTGTACAAGTTTGACGAACTTATGAAACATCTAACAACGCGTTTCTAGGACTCTAAAGCAAGTTTCATGCAACATGAGTGGTTATAAGTGTCTCAATGAGATTTGTACAAGTTTGACGAACTTATGAAATATCTAACAACGCGTTTCTAGAACTCTAAACCAAGTTTCATGCAACATGAGGGGTTATAAGTTTCTCAATGAGCTTTGTACAAGTTTGACGAACATATGAAACATCTAACAACGCGTTTCTAGGACCCGAAACCAAGTTTCATGCAACATGAGTGCTTATAAGTGTCCCAATGAGCTTTGTACAAGTTTGACAAACATATGAAACATCTAACAACGCGTTTCTAGGACTCTAAACTAAGTTTCATGCAACATGAGTGCTTATAAGTGTCTCAATTAGCTTTGTACAAGTTTGACGAACTTATGAAACATCTATCAACGCGTTTCTAGGACTCTAAACTAAGTTTCATACAACATGAGTGCTTATAAGTGTCTTAATGAGCTTTGTACAAGTTTGACGAACTTATAAAACATCTAACAACGCGTTTCTAGGACTCGAAACCAAGTTTCATGCAACATGAGTGCTTACAAGTGTTTCAATTAGTGATATGAGCGTGGAACCAGACTCGGATACCGATGCCGATCAACATCGACCACTCGGCATCGACCAACATCGACCACTCGATACCGACCAACATCGACCACTCGATACCGATGCCGATCAACATCGACCACTCGGCATCGACCAACATCGACCACTCGACATCGATGCCGATCAACAAGGCGCACGTGCACCAATCACCGAAGGACAGGAAGGCGTGATCACACGGTCCAAAGCTAAGGAGTTAGCCAAGTTAGCTTTAGCAAGTACCATGGACAAGGAAGTATCACCTAGGAGCTACTTCAACATATTCACCGCTACAACTTAAGAAGACCAAGCTATGAAAGCTAAGCGGACTAGGTGTCTCGCTTGGTCCTCTTTTTCCCACCGGGTTTTAATGAGGTCAAGAAGAACACCACGTCGTCCATTAGTAATCATGGCTTGAAGAATGTAAGAGACGAGGCATTCTTTACACTACTCGTTGTTCTATCTTTTCTTTAAGGAACGCCGCGTTGTTTTGGCGATTTCCTTTTCCTTTGCGTTTTTCCATTTTTGTGCGGATTTCCTTTTCTCGGATTTCCTTTTTGTTTAAACGCACAACCCTAAAAGAGAGTTGCGACTTGTGCCTCCTCTATATAAGGGTTGCGCCGCACCACCTTCTTCTTTAGTCAACTTTTTACCTAAACTTTTTTATAGTCGACTCCTCTCGGTTCCTTTGCGAACTTGAGCCGCTTACAAGCATACTTGCTTCCAAGTGTCTCTTCTATCCATCAGGGCGGTTGCTCCATAGCCTCCTTGAGACGTTCCCCTTCCATCCATCGACTCCATCACTCCATCTCCCCATCCTATCCCGGAGTTATTCATTGTTTCCCTCCGCATCCGCCACGATTTATCCCCCAACGTAGTACTCACCTTCTCACGGAGTTTCGGTCCGAACTAAGGGCGTATCACGTGGTATCAGAGCCAAACTCTGTACCAAAGGCTGAGTCGTTTCTTCCCCTCTAACTATAACAACTTCGAATCTGTTTGCTAGAATCTATCGTGTGTTGCATCTGTTGTTGTTAGCATTGAAGTTGTGATAGTCTTGTGTTCTTGTGATTTGATTTGTGTGCGGCGGTGAAATAGGGTTTAGATCCGCAAAACCTAGTCGCGTATTTTGAAAACATGTTGTAACAAATTTCCTTTTCAACCAAAACTCGCGTTTCATTAAACTTGTCCGAATTTCCTTTTTGTTAAACGCGTAACTCATCTTTTCCTTTTTTTCAAAACGTTTGCTCCGATTTCCTTTTTCTTTGGTTTTTCTTATCACGCGTGTCCGATCTGTTGTGTGAAGTTATTTGTTCATTCCCGTCTGTGAACTACTTACTGCGAGCTACGTTTCCGTGTCACGGGTACCATGTCCCCGTCCCGGAAGCACTCGATGATCTCAAGAAGCTCATCGCAACGCAGTGGCCGAAGCCGTGTCCCTACTACTTCCTCAACAAATCGCCCGGCAACTTACTGCGGAACGTGAGAGGCAAACCAAGGAAACCGCGAAGGGAACCTCGGACTCTGAGGGTGGGTCAACTCCAACTCCATCCGATGCCATGCGGATTTGCAAAGGTAAGGGCGTTGCCGGTACATCTAGGTTCCAAGCAATCCGCAACCTCCGTCCAACCAACGCAAACGAGCGAGAGGGTACCACGGCAACGGGTGCATGCCGAGCCGAGCGAGCCGAGAGGACGAGCTCCCGGGCGTAGGCCACACGCTGCTCCACGCCGTCCTACACAGACCATAGCCGGGCAACGCGTCTACATCGGCTCTAGCGACGAGTATTATGGCGTCAACGTCTCGGACCGTAGTAGGCGAAGCCGGAGACGTGAGAGACGAGACAGGGACGACCCGAGAGACTCGGAGAGCCAGCAGCTAAAGCATATCAAGGCCAAGTTCCCACCATTCCTCGGCAAGAATGATCCGGAAGCCTATCTTGACTGGGAAAGGAAGATGGAGTCCAGCTTCTTGTGCCATGATACGTATGCCTCAAACAAGGTAAAGATAGTCGTCTCAGAATTCAGTGAGTACGCACTTTTGTGGTGGGATCAGCTTTGCACCACACGGAACCGCCATAATGAGCTGCCCATCACCACTTGGCACCAACTCACCACCCACTTGAGAAAGAGGTTTGTGCCGAGCCATTACCACCAGGAAGTTCTCAACAAGCTGAGGAAGCTCACCCCAGGGTCCACCACAGTCCGAGACTACTTCCAAGAGATGGAAACCCTTCTCATCCGAGCCGGACTAGAGGAAGATGATGAAGTAACCATGGCGCGGTTCATTGGTGGACTCAGCCGGGACATCCAGGACAAGGTGGAGCTCCAAACTTATATGGATCTTGAGGAACTCGTGCACAAGGCAGAACTAGTGGAGAGTCAGAACAAAAGAAGATACGCCAAGCCGAGCTTCTCCTCCACGACCAACAAACCCAAGGAATTCCTACCTTCTCGGCCACCTTTCTCCAAGGATGCCAAGCCTTCTTCCACGACGAAAGAAGAGGTCAAGTTTGATCCCAAAGGCCGAACCAACACCTCCTCCGGCAATGTTAGGTGTTTTAGATGCCAAGGGATGGGACACTACTCGAGAGATTGCCCCAACAAGAAAGTCTTCATGATTCTAGACAACGGAGAGGTAGTTCCACAAGATTCTGAGTCAGATCCAGAAGATGGAGAGGAGAAGGAGGAAGCCGCAGCTGTTGGAGAGATGCTGGTAGTCAGGAGGGCGTTGAGTGTCCAGAACCAGCCGGAGGAGCTAGTGCAGAGAAACCACCTCTTCCACACACGCTGCCTGGTCAAAGGAAAGGTATGCAGCCTGATCATAGATGGGGGTAGCTGCACCAATGCCGCCAGTGAGCTAATGGTCCAGAAGCTAAGCCTAGAACCCATCACCCATCCCCGGCCATACAAGCTGCAGTGGCTCAACGATAGTGGTGCTCTCACCGTCACACAACAGGTCCGTTTCACTCTGTCCATAGGCAAGTATGAAGATGAGGTCCTTTGTGATGTCATACCCATGGGATCCAGCCATGTGCTGCTTGGCCGACCGTGGCAATCTGACCGGAAGGTACTCCATGACGGCTACACCAACAAGCACACGTTTGAGTTCAATGGCCGCAAGATCACTTTGGTTCATCTTACTCCAAGTGAAGTGTACCAAGACCAACTCTATCTCAAACTCAAGGAAGAGAAGGAGAAGACACCTGGCCCACACGCCAACCTCTACATTAACCAAAGAGAAGTTTCTGAACTTATGAATTCCAATTGCTCTATGTTATTGTTTGTGTACAAGGAAAGCCTTGTTAGTACTAACCCCTCACAGGAGCTTCCTAGTGAAATGGCTAAGCTATTGCAGGATTATAGTGACGTTTTTCCCCAGGAAACCCCACCAGGCTTGCCTCCTATACGCGGCATTGAGCACCAGATTGACTTTGTGCCAGGTTCCGCACTCCCCAATAGACCCGCCTACCGAACCAACCCGGTGGAGACCAAGGAGCTTCAGAAACAGGTGGAGGAGCTAATGCGGAAGGGGCACATCAGAGAGAGCATGAGCCCATGTGCTGTACCGGTGTTGCTTGTGCCCAAGAAGGATGGATCATGGCGCATGTGTGTTGATTGCCGAGCCATCAATAACATCACGGTGAAGTATCGCCACCCTATTCCTAGGCTTGATGATATGCTTGATGAATTGTGTGGTTCTAACCTTTTCTCTAAGATAGATCTTAAGAGTGGTTATCATCAGATTAGGATGAAGGAGGGTGACGAATGGAAAACAGCCTTCAAAACTAAGCAAGGCTTGTATGAGTGGCTTGTAATGCCGTTTGGTCTAACTAACGCACCTAGTACTTTCATGAGACTAATGAACCATGTGTTGAGATCTTTTATAGGTGTGTTCGTGGTGGTGTACTTCGACGATATCCTCATCTTTAGCAAGAACTTGGCCGAGCACATTAACCACATACGAGCCGTCCTTGAAGTCCTACGGAGGGAGAACTTATTCGCCAACATTGATAAATGCACTTTTTGTACTAAGCAGGTTGTTTTCTTAGGTTTTGTTGTGAGTGCAGAAGGAGTACAGGTTGATGACGAGAAGATAAAGGCCATCAGGGATTGGCCGAGACCTACCACCGTAGGAGAAGTCCGAAGTTTCCATGGTCTAGCCGGTTTCTATAGGCGCTTTGTCAAGGATTTCAGCACTCTTGCAAAGCACCACTTACGGAAGTCATCAAGAAAGACGTCGGTTTCAAGTGGGAGGAAGCCCAGGGACCAGGCTTTCCAAAGCCTTAAAGAGAAGCTTATCAATTCCCCTTTACTTGTGCTGCCTGATTTTCTTAAAACATTCGAGATTGAGTGTGATGCTTCGGTGTAGGTATTGGTGCGGTTCTTGCGGGATAAGAAGCCAATTGCCTACTTCGGTGAGAAATTAGGGGGAGCGACGCTGAACTATCCTACCTATGACAAGGAGTTATATGCATTGGTGAGGGCTTTGCAAACCTGGCAACATTATCTTTGGCCGAAGGAGTTTGTAATCCACACGGACCATGAGTCGCTCAAGCATTTGAAGGGACAACAGAAGCTGAACAAGAGGCATGGCCGCTGGATAGAGTTCATCGAGACGTTTCCCTATGTCATCAAGTATAAGAAAGGTAAAGACAATGTCGTAGCCGACGCATTGTCTCGGAGGTACACTCTAATCTCAGAATTGACATCTAGACTCATAGGATTTGAAGTGCTTAAAACGTTGTATGAATCCGATTCTGAGTTTAGTTCTTATTACTTGAAGTGTGCTAAGTTTGCTTGTGAGAATTACTATAGACAGGGACGGCTACTGTTCTTCCACCATCGGCTGTGCATACCTACCGGCTCGGTTAGGGAACTACTTGTCCGAGAAGCCCACGGTGGAGGACTAGCCGGACACTTCGGGGTGGCCAAGACCTTGGCAAGTCTTCAAGCCCACTTCTATTGGCCGCATATGAGAAGAGATGTGGAGAGAATATGTCTTAGGTGTGTCACTTGTAAGCAAGCCAAGAGTAAGGTTCAGCCGCACGGTTTGTATACCCCATTACCCATTCCTTCTCACCCTTGGACTCATATATCTATGGACTTTGTAGTTGGCTTACCTCGAACCAGAAATGGTAGAGATTCCATCTTTGTGGTTGTAGACAGGTTCAGCAAAATGGCCCATTTCATTGCTTGCCACAAGACGGATGACGCCGTAGGTGTAGCTAATCTGTTTTTCCGGGAAGTGGTAAGGCTACACGGCATGCCTCAAGTCATTGTCTCTGACCGTGACACCAAGTTCCTGAGCCATTTTTGGCGTACGTTGTGGGCCAAGCTAGGGACCAAACTGTCCTTTTCCACCACATGTCATCCGCAAACGGACGGTCAAACCGAAGTGGTGAATAGGTCGTTATCCACGCTCTTGAGAACCCTGGTGAAGAGCAACATCAAGGCATGGGAAGAGTGTCTACCCCATGTTGAGTTTGCCTATAACCACGCTAAGCATTCTTCGACTCTCTACTCTCCTTTTGAACTAGTATACGGATTTAATCCCATGTCTCCCTTAGATCTAATTGCCTTACCTTTGAGTGAAATGTCTAGTGTTGATGGCAAGAAAAAAGCTGAACAGGTTAGGAAAATGCATGCATGAAGGCCAAGGAGAACATTGAGAGGAGAACCGAGCAATACGCCAAGCATGCCAACAAGGGCCGGAGAAAAATGGTGTTTCAAGAAGGCGACTTGGTGTGGATCCATCGAGGAAAGAACGGTTCCCAGCCGAGAGGAAGTCCAAACTCATGCCCCGAGTTGACGGACCTTTCAAGGTGGCCCGGCGGATCAACAACAACGCTTACAAGATCGACCTCCAAGGTAAGTACACGATATCGGATTCCTTCAATGTTTCTGACTTGTCTCCCTTTATTTATGATGCGATTTGAGGACAAATCCTTTTCAAGAAGGAGGGGATGATATGAGCGTGGAACCAGACTCGGATACCGATGCCGATCAACATCGACCACTCGGCATCGACCAACATCGACCACTCGATACCGACCAACATCGACCACTCGATACCGATGCCGATCAACATCGACCACTCGGCATCGACCAACATCGACCACTCGACATCGATGCCGATCAACAAGGCGCACGTGCACCAATCACCGAAGGACGGGAAGGCGTGATCACACGGTCCAAAGCTAAGGAGTTAGCCAAGTTAGCTTTAGCAAGTACCATGGACAAGGAAGTATCACCTAGGAGCTACTTCAACATATTCACCGCTACAACTTAAGAAGACCAAGCTATGAAAGCTAAGCGGACTAGGTGTCTCGCTTGGTACTCTTTTTCCCACCGGGTTTTAATGAGGTCAAGAAGAACACCACGTCGTCCATTAGTAATCATGGCTTGAAGAATGTAAGAGACGAGGCATTCTTTACACTACTCGTTGTTCTATCTTTTCTTTAAGGAACGCCGCGTTGTTTTGGCGATTTCCTTTTCCTTTGCGTTTTTCCATTTTTGTGCGGATTTCCTTTTCTCGGATTTCCTTTTTTTTGTTTAAACGCACAACCCTAAAAGAGAGTTGCGACTTGTGCCTCCTCTATATAAGGGTTGCGCCGCACCACCTTCTTCTTTAGTCAACTTTTTACCTAAACTTTTTATAGTCGACTCCTCTCGGTTCCTTTGCGAACTTGAGCCGCTTACAAGCATACTTGCTTCCAAGTGTCTCTTCTATCCATCAGGGCGGTTGCTCCATAGCCTCCTTGAGACGTTCCCCTTCCATCCATCGACTCCATCACTCCATCTCCCCATCCTATCCCGGAGTTATTCATTGTTTCCCTCCGCATCCGCCACGATTTATCCCCCAACGTAGTACTCACCTTCTCACGGAGTTTCGGTCCGAACTAAGGGCGTATCAATTAGCTTTGTACAAGTTTGAAGAACTTATGAAACATCTAACAACGCGTTTATAGGACTCTAAACCAAGTTTCATGCAACATGAGTTGTTATAAGTGTCTCAGTGAGATTTGTACAAGTTTGACGAACTTATGAAACATCTAACAACGCGTTTCTAGGACTCTAAACTAAGTTTCATGCAACACGAGTGCGTATAAGTGTCTTAATGAGCTTTGTACAAGTTTGACGAACATATGAAACATCTAACAACGCGTTTCTAGGACCCGAAACCAAGTTTCATGCAACATGAGTGCTTATAAGTGTCTCAATGAGCTTTGTACAAGTTTGACAAACATATGAAACATCTAACAACGCGTTTCTAGGACTCTAAACTAAGTTTCATGCAACATGAGTGGTTATAAGTGTCTCAATTAGCTTTGTACAAGTTTGACGAACTTATGAAACATCTATCAACGCGTTTCTAGGACTCTAAACTAAGTTTCATATAACATGAGTGCTTATAAGTGTCTTAATGAGCTTTGTACAAGTTTGACAAACTTATAAAACATCTAACAACGCGTTTCTAGAACTCGAAACCAAGTTTCATGCAACATGAGTGCTTACAAGTGTTTCAATTAGCTTTGTACAAGTTTGAAGAACTTATGAAACATCTAACAACGCGTTTCTAGGACTCTAAACCAAGTTTCATGCAACATGAGTTGTTATAAGTGTCTCAGTGAGATTTGTACAAGTTTGACGAACTTATGAAACATCTAACAACGCGTTTCTAGGACTCTAAACAAAGTTTCATGCAACATGAGTGCTTATAAGTGTCTCAATAAGCTTTGTACAAATTTGATGAACTTATGAAACATCTAACAACGCGTTTCTAGGACTCTAAACCAAATTTCATGCAACATGAGTGGATATAAGTGTCTCAATGAGCTTTGTACAAGTTTGACGAACATATGAAACATCTAACAACGTGGTTGCTAGGACTCTAAACCAAGTTTCATGCAACATGAGTGCTTATAAGTGTCTCAATGAGCTTTGTACAAGTTTTATGAAATTTTAAAACATCTAACAACGCGTTTCTAGGACTCTAAACCAAGTTTCATGTAACATGAGTGCTTATAAGTGTCTCAATGAGCTTTGTACAAGTTTTACGAACTTATGAAACATCTAACAACGTGCTTCTAGGACTCTAAACTAAGTTTCTTCCAAAATGGGGTCTTATAAGTGTCTGAATGAGCTTTGTACAAGTTTGACGAACTTATGAAACATCTAACAATGCGATTCTAGGACTCTAAACCAAGTTTTATTCAATATGAGTTGTTATAAGTGTCTCAATGAGATTTGTACAAGTTTGACGAACTTATGAAACATCTAACAACGCGTTTCTAGGACTCTAAAGCAAGTTTCATGCAACATGAGTGGTTATAAGTGTCTCAATGAGATTTGTACAAGTTTGACGAACTTATGAAATATCTAACAACGCGTTTCTAGGACTCTAAACCAAGTTTCATGCGACATGAGGGGTTATAAGTGTCTCAATGAGATTTGTACAAGTTTGACGAACATATGAAACATCTAACAACGCGTTTCTAGGACCCGAAACCAAGTTTCATGCAACATGAGTGCTTATAAGTGTCTCAATGAGCTTTGTACAAGTTTGACGAACTTATTAAACATCTAACAACGTGGTTGCTAGGACTCTAAACCAAGTTTCATGCAACATGAGTGCTTATAAGTGTCTCAATGAGCTTTTTACAAGTTTTATGAAATTTTAAAACATCTAACAACGCGTTTCTAGGACTCTAAACCAAGTTTCATGCAACATGAGTGTTTATAAGTGTCTCAATGAGCTTTGTACAAGTTTGACGAACTTATGAAACATCTAACAATGTGTTTCTAGGACTCTAAACTAAGTTTCTTGCAAAATGGGGTCTTATAAGTGTCTCAATGAGCTTTGTACAAGTTTGAAGAACTTATGAAACATCTAACAACGCGTTTCTAGGACTCTAAACCAATTTTCATGCAACATGAGTGCTTACAAGTGTCTCAATGAGATTTGTACAAGTTTGACGAACTTATGAAACATCCAAAAACGTGTTTCTAGGACTCAAAACGAAGTTTCATGCAACATGAGTGCTTACAAGTGTCTCAATTAGCTTTGTACAAGTTTGACGAACATATGAAACATCTAACAACACGTTTCTAGGACTCTAAACCAAGTTTCATGCAACATAAGTGCATATATGTGTCTCAATGAGATTTGTACTAGTTTTACGAACTTATGAAACATCTAACAACGTGGTTGCTAGGACTATAAACCAAGTTTGATGAAACATGAGTGGTTATAAGTGTCTCGATTTGCTTTATACAAGTTTGACGAACTTTTGAAACATCTAACAACGCGTTTCTAGGACTCAAAACCAAGTTTCATGCAACATGAGTGGTTATAAGTGTCTCAATGAGATTTGTACAAGTTTGACGAACTTATGAAACCTCTAACAACACATTTCTAGGACTCTAAACCATGTTCCATGCAACATGAGCGCTTATAAGTGTCTCAATGAGCTTTGTACTAGTTTTACGAACTTATGAAACATCTAACAACGTGGTTGCTCGAACTCTAAACCAAGTTTCATGCAACATGAGTGCTTATAAGTGTCTCAATGAGCTTTGTACAAGTTTGACGAAGTTATGAAACATCTAACAACGCGTTTCTAGGACTCTAAACAAGGTTTCATGCAACATGAGTGGTTATAAGTGTCTCAATGAGCTTTGTACAAGTTTGACGAACTTATGAAACATCTAACAACGCGGTTTCTAGGACTCTAAACCAAGTTTCATGCAAAAGGAGTGGTTATAAGTGTCTCAATGAGCTTTGTACAAGTTTGACGAACTTAGGAAACATCTAACAACGCGTTTCTAGGACTCTAAACCAAGTTTCATGCAACATGAGTGCGTATAAGTGTCTCAATAAGCTTTTTACAAGTTTGACGAACTTATGAAACATCTATCAACGCGTTTCTAGGAGTCTAAACCAAGTTTCATGCAACATGAGTGCTTATAAGTGTCTCAATGAGCTTTTTACAAGTTTGACGTACTTATGAAACATATAACAACGTGTTTCTAGGACTCTAAACCAAGTTTCATGCAACATGAGTGCTTATAAGTGTCTCAATGAGCTTTGTACAAGTTTGACGAACTTATGAAACATCTAACAACGTGTTTCTTGGACTCGAAACCAATTTTCATGCAACATGAGTGCTTACAAGTGTCTCAATTAGCTTTGTACAAGTTTGATGAACTTATGAAACATCTAACAACGCGTTTCTAGGACTCTAAACCAGGTTTCATGCAACATGAGTGGTTATAAGTGTCTCAATTAGCTTTGTACAAGTTTGACGAACTTATGAAACATCTAACAACGCGTTTCTAGGACTCTAAACCAATTTTCATGCAACATGAGTGCTTATAAGTGTCACCATGAGCATTGTACAAGTTTGATGAACTTATAAAACATCTAACAACGCGTTTCTAGGACTCTTAACCAATTTTCATGCAACATGAGTGCTCACAAGTGTCTCAATGAGCATTGTACAAGTTTGACGAACTTATGAAACATCTAACAACCCATTTCCAGGACTCGAAACGAAGTTTCATGCAACCTGTGTGCTTAGAAGTGTCTCAATTAGCTTTGTACAAGTTTGACGAACAGATGAAACATCTAACAACGCGTTTCTAGGACTCGAAACCAAGTTTCATGCAACATGAGTGCTTATAAGTGCCTCAATGAGCTTTGTGCAAGTTTGACGAACTTATGAAACATCTAACAACACGTTTCTAGGACTCTAAACTAAGTTTCATGCAAGATGAGTGCTTATAAGTGTCTCAATGAGCATGGTACAAATTTGACGAACTTATGAAACATCTAACAACGCGTTTCTAGGACTCGAAACCAAGTTTCATGTAACATGAGTGCATACAAGTGTTTCAATTAGCTTTGTACAAGGTTGAAGAACTTTTGAAACATCTAACAACGCGTTTCTAGGACTCTAAACCAAGGTTTCATGCAACATGAGTGGTTATAAGTGTCTCAATGTGCTTTGTACAAGTTTGACGAACTTATGAAACATCTAACAATGCGTTTCTAGGACTCTAAACCAAGTTTCATGCAACCGAAGTGCTTATAAATGTCTCAATGAGATTTGTAAAAGTTTGACGAACATATGAAACATCTAACAACACGTTTCTAGGACTCTAAACCAAGTTTCATGCAACATGAGTGCATATAAGTTTCTCAATGAGCTTTGTACTAGTTTTACGAACTTATGAAACATCTAACAACGTGGTTGCTAGGACTCTAAACCAAGTTTGATGAAACATGAGTCGTTATAAGTGTCTCGATTTGCTTTATACAAGTTTGACGAACTTTTGAAACATCTAACAACGCGTTTCTAGGACTCAAAACCAAGTTTCATGCAACATGAGTGGTTATAAGTGTCTCAATGAGATTTGTACAAGTTTGACGAACTTATGAAACCTCTAACAACACATTTCTAGGACTCTAAACCATGTTCCATGCAACATGAGCGCTTATAAGTGTCTCAATGAGCTTTGTACTAGTTTTACGAACTTATGAAACATCTAACAACGTGGTTGCTCGAACTCTAAACCAAGTTTCATGCAACATGAGTGCTTATAAGTGTCTCAATGAGCTTTGTACAAGTTTGACAAACTTATGAAACATCTAACAACCCGTTTCTAGGACTCTAAACAAGGTTTCATGCAACATGAGTGGTTATAAGTGTCTCAATGAGCTTTGTACAAGTTTGACGAACTTATGAAACATCTAACAACGCGGTTTCTAGGACTCTAAACCAAGTTTCATGCAACAAGAGTGGTTATAAGTGTCTCAATGAGCTTTGTACAAGTTTGACAAAATTATGAAACATCTAACAACGCGTTTCTAGGACTCTAAACCAAGTTTCATGCAACATGAATGCGTATAAGTGTCTCAATAAGCTTTTTACAAGTTTGACGAACTTATGAAACATCTATCAACGCGTTTCTAGGAGTCTAAACCAAGTTTCATGCAACATGAGTGCTTATAAGTGTCTCAATGAGCTTTTTACAAGTTTGACGTACTTATGAAACATATAACATCGTGTTTCTAGGACTCTAAACCAAGTTTCATGCAACATGAGTGCTTATAAGTGTCTCAATGAGATTTGTACAAGTTTGACGAACTTATGAAACATCTAACAACGTGTTTCTAGGACTCGAAACCAATTTTCACGCAACATGAGTCCTTACAAGTGTCTCAATTAGCTTTGTACAAGTTTGATGAACTTATGAAACATCTAACAACGCGTTTCTAGGACTCTAAACCAGGTTTCATGCAACATGAGTGGTAATAAGTGTCTCAATTAGCTTTGTACAAGTTTGACGAACTTATGAAACATCTAACAACGCGTTTCTAGGACTCTAAACCAATTTTCATGCAACATGAGTGCTTATAAGTGTCACCATAAGCATTGTACAAGTTTGATGAACTTATAAAACATCTAACAACGCGTTTCTAGGACTCTTAACCAATTTTCATGCAACATGAGTGCTTACAAGTGTCTCAATGAGCATTGTACAAGTTTGACGAACTTATGAAACATCTAACAACCCGTTTCCAGGACTCGAAACGAAGTTTCATGCAACCTGTGTGCTTAGAAGTGTCTCAATTAGCTTTGTACAAGTTTGACGAACAGATGAAACATCTAACAACGCGTTTCTAGGACTCGAAACCAAGTTTCATGCAACATGAGTGCTTATAAGTGCCTCAATGAGCTTTGTGCAAGTTTGACGAACTTATGAAACATCTAACAACGCGTTTCTAGGACTCTAAACGAAGTTTCATGCAAGATGAGTGCTTATAAGTGTCTCAATGAGCATTGTACAAATTTGACGAACTTATGAA
Source organism: Cochlearia excelsa (assembly GCA_963556525.1). Lineage (NCBI taxonomy): Eukaryota > Viridiplantae > Streptophyta > Magnoliopsida > Brassicales > Brassicaceae > Cochlearia > Cochlearia excelsa. Next base: position 25,228,211 of record OY748327.1, on the reverse strand, counting down.
ACATCTAACAACGCGTTTCTAGGACTCGAAACCAAGTTTCATGTAACATGAGTGCATACAAGTGTTTCAATTAGCTTTGTACAAGGTTGAAGAACTTTTGAAACATCTAACAACGCGTTTCTAGGACTCTAAACCAAGGTTTCATGCAACATGAGTGGTTATAAGTGTCTCAATGTGCTTTGTACAAGTTTGACGAACTTATGAAACATCTAACAATGCGTTTCTAGGACTCTAAACCAAGTTTCATGCAACCGAAGTGCTTATAAATGTCTCAATGAGATTTGTAAAAGTTTGACGAACATATGAAACATCTAACAACACGTTTCTAGGACTCTAAACCAAGTTTCATGCAACATGAGTGCATATAAGTTTCTCAATGAGCTTTGTACTAGTTTTACGAACTTATGAAACATCTAACAACGTGGTTGCTAGGACTCTAAACCAAGTTTGATGAAACATGAGTCGTTATAAGTGTCTCGATTTGCTTTATACAAGTTTGACGAACTTTTGAAACATCTAACAACGCGTTTCTAGGACTCAAAACCAAGTTTCATGCAACATGAGTGGTTATAAGTGTCTCAATGAGATTTGTACAAGTTTGACGAACTTATGAAACCTCTAACAACACATTTCTAGGACTCTAAACCATGTTCCATGCAACATGAGCGCTTATAAGTGTCTCAATGAGCTTTGTACTAGTTTTACGAACTTATGAAACATCTAACAACGTGGTTGCTCGAACTCTAAACCAAGTTTCATGCAACATGAGTGCTTATAAGTGTCTCAATGAGCTTTGTACAAGTTTGACAAACTTATGAAACATCTAACAACGCGTTTCTAGGACTCTAAACAAGGTTTCATGCAACATGAGTGGTTATAAGTGTCTCAATGAGCTTTGTACAAGTTTGACGAACTTATGAAACATCTAACAACGCGGTTTCTAGGACTCTAAACCAAGTTTCATGCAACAAGAGTGGTTATAAGTGTCTCAATGAGCTTTGTACAAGTTTGACAAAATTATGAAACATCTAACAACGCGTTTCTAGGACTCTAAACCAAGTTTCATGCAACATGAATGCGTATAAGTGTCTCAATAAGCTTTTTACAAGTTTGACGAACTTATGAAACATCTATCAACGCGTTTCTAGGAGTCTAAACCAAGTTTCATGCAACATGAGTGCTTATAAGTGTCTCAATGAGCTTTTTACAAGTTTGACGTACTTATGAAACATATAACATCGTGTTTCTAGGACTCTAAACCAAGTTTCATGCAACATGAGTGCTTATAAGTGTCTCAATGAGATTTGTACAAGTTTGACGAACTTATGAAACATCTAACAACGTGTTTCTAGGACTCGAAACCAATTTTCATGCAACATGAGTCCTTACAAGTGTCTCAATTAGCTTTGTACAAGTTTGATGAACTTATGAAACATCTAACAACGCGTTTCTAGGACTCTAAACCAGGTTTCATGCAACATGAGTGGTAATAAGTGTCTCAATTAGCTTTGTACAAGTTTGACGAACTTATGAAACATCTAACAACGCGTTTCTAGGACTCTAAACCAATTTTCATGCAACATGAGTGCTTATAAGTGTCACCATAAGCATTGTACAAGTTTGATGAACTTATAAAACATCTAACAACGCGTTTCTAGGACTTTTAACCAATTTTCATGCAACATGAGTGCTTACAAGTGTCTCAATGAGCATTGTACAAGTTTGACGAACTTATGAAACATCTAACAACCCGTTTCCAGGACTCGAAACGAAGTTTCATGCAACATGTGTGCTTAGAAGTGTCTCAATTAGCTTTGTACAAGTTTGACGAACAAATGAAACATCTAACAACGCGTTTCTAGGACTCGAAACCAAGTTTCATGCAACATGAGTGCTTATAAGTGCCTCAATGAGCTTTGTGCAAGTTTGACGAACTTATGAAACATCTAACAACGCGTTTCTAGGACTCTAAACGAAGTTTCATGCAAGATGAGTGCTTATAAGTGTCTCAATGAGCATTGTACAAATTTGACGAACTTATGAAACATCTAACAACGCGTTTCTAGGACTCGAAACCAAGTTTCATGTAACATGAGTGCATACAAGTGTTTCAATTAGCTTTGTACAAGGTTGAAGAACTTTTGAAACATCTAACAACGCGTTTCTAGGACTCTAAACCAAGGTTTCATGCAACATGAGTGGTTATAAGTGTCTCAATGTGCTTTGTACAAGTTTTACGAACTTATGAAACATCTAACAATGCGTTTCTAGGACTCTAAACCAAGTTTCATGCAACCGAAGTGCTTATAAATGTCTCAATGAGATTTGTACAAGTTTGACGAACTTATGAAACATCTAACAACGCGTTTCTTGGACTCAAAACCAAGTTTCATGCAACATGAGTGCTTACAAGTGTTTCAATTAGCTTTGTACAAGTTTGAAGAACTTATGAAACATCTAACAACGCGTTTCTAGGACTCTAAACTAAGTTTCATACAACATGAGTGCTTATAATTGTCTTAATGAGCTTTGTACAAGTTTGACGAACTTATAAAACATCTAACAACGCGTTTCTAGGACTCGAAACCAAGTTTCATGCAACATGAGTGCTTACAAGTGTTTCAATTAGCTTTGTACAAGTTTGAAGAACTTATGAAACATCTAACAACGCGTTTCTAGGACTCTAAACCAAGTTTCATGCAACATGAGTTGTTATAAGTGTCTCAATGAGATTTGTACAAGTTTGACGAACTTATGAAACATCTAACAACGCGTTTCTAGGACTCTAAACAAAGTTTCATGCAACATGAGTGCTTATAAGTGTCTCAATAAGCTTTGTACAAATTTGATGAACTTATGAAACATCTAACAACGCGTTTCTAGGACTCTAAACCAATTTCCATGCAACATGAGTGGTTATAAGTGTCTCAATGAGCTTTGTACAAGTTTGACGAACTTATGAAACATCTAACAACACGTTTCTAGGACTCGAAATGATGTTTCATGTAACATGAGAGTGTCTCAATTAGCTTTGTTACCAGTTTGACGAATATATGAAACATCTAACAACGCGTTTCTAGGACTCGAAACCAAGTTTCATGCAACATGAGTGCTTATTAAGTGTCTCAATGAGCTTTGTACAAGTTTGACGAAATTATGAAACATCTACCAACACGTTTCTAGGACTCTAAACTAAGTTTCATGCAACACAAGTGCGTATAAGTGTCTTAATGAGCTTTGTACAAGTTTGACGAACATATGAAACATCTAACAACGCGTTTCTAGGACCCGAAACCAAGTTTCATGCAACATGAGTGCTTATAAGTGTCTCAATGAGCTTTGTACAAGTTTGACAAACATATGAAACATCTAACAACGCGTTTCTAGGACTCTAAACTAAGTTTCATGCAACATGAGTGGTTATAAGTGTCTCAATTAGCTTTGTACAAGTTTGACAAACTTATGAAACATCTATCAACGCGTTTCTAGGACTATAAACTAAGTTTCATACAACATGAGTGCTTATAAGTGTCTTAATGAGCTTTGTACAAGTTTGACGAACTTATAAAACATCTAACAACGCATTTCTAGGACTCGAAACCAAGTTTCATGCAACATGAGTGCTTACAAGTGTTTCAATTAGCTTTGTACAAGTTTGAAGAACTTATGAAACATCTAACAACGCGTTTCTAGGACTCTAAACCAAATTTCATGCAACATGAGTGGATATAAGTGTCTCAATGAGCTTTGTACAAGTTTGACGAACTTATGAAACATCTAACAACGTGGTTGCTAGGACTCTAAACCAAGTTTCATTCAACATGAGTGCTTATAAGTGTCTCAATGAGCTTTGTACAAGTTTGACGAACTTATGAAACATCTAACAACGCGTTTCTAGGACTCTAAACCAAGTTTCATGTAACATGAGTGCTTATAAGTGTCTCAATGAGCTTTGTACAAGTTTTACGAACTTATGAAACATCTAACAACGTGTTTCTAGGACTCTAAACTAAGTTTCTTGCAAAATGGGGTCTTATAAGTGTATGAATGAGCTTTGTACAAGTTTGACGAACTTATGAAACATCTAACAATGCGTTTCTAGGACTCTAAACCAAGTTTTATTCAATATGAGTTGTTATAAGTGTCTCAATGAGATTTGTACAAGTTTGACGAACTTATGAAACATTTAACAACGCGTTTCTAGGACTCTAAAGCAAGTTTCATGCAACATGAGTGGTTATAAGTGTCTCAATGAGATTTGTACAAGTTTGACGAACTTATGAAATATCTAACAACGCCTTTCTAGGACTCTAAACCAAGTTTCATGCAACATGAGGGGTTATAAGTGTCTCAATGAGCTTTGTACAAGTTTGACGAACATATGAAACATCTAACAACGCGTTTCTAGGACCCGAAACCAAGTTTCATGCAACATGAGTGCTTATAAGTGTCTCAATGAGCTTTGTAAAAGTTTGACGAACTTATTAAACATCTAACAACGTGGTTGCTAGGACTCTAAACCAAGTTTCATGCAACATGAGTGCTTATAAGTGTCTCAATGAGCTTTGTACAAGTTTTATGAAATTTTAAAACATCTAACAACGCGTTTCTAGGACTCTAAACCAAGTTTCATGCAACATGAGTGCTTATAAGTGTCTCAATGAGCTTTGTACAAGTTTGACGAACTTATGAAACATCTAACAATGTGTTTCTAGGACTCTAAACTAAGTTTCTTGCAAAATGGGGTCTTATAAGTGTCTCAATGAGCTTTGTACAAGTTTGAAGAACTTATGAAACATCTAACAATGCGTTTCTAGGACTCTAAACCAAGTTTCATGCAACATGAGTTGTTATAAGTGTCTCAATGAGATTTGTACAAGTTTGACGAATTTATGAAACATCTAACAACGCGTTTCTAGGACTCTAAAGCAAGTTTCATGCAACATGAGTGGTTATAAGTGTCTCAATGAGATTTGTACAAGTTTGACGAACTTATGAAATATCTAACAACGCGTTTCTAGGACTCTAAACCAAGTTTCATGCAACATGAGGGGTTATAAGTTTCTCAATGAGCATTGTACAAGTTTGACGAACATATGAAACATCTAACAACGCGTTTCTAGGACCCAAAACCAAGTTTCATGCAACATGAGTTCTTATAAGTGTCTCAATGAGCGTTGTACAAGTTTGACGAACATATGAAACATCTAACAACGCGTTTCTAGGACTCTAAACTAAGTTTCATGCAACATGAGTGCTTATAAGTGTCTCAATTAGCTTTGTACAAGTTTGACGAACTTATAAAACATCTAACAACGCGTTTCTAGGACTCGAAACCAAGTTTCATGCAACATGAGTGCTTACAAGTGTTTCAATTAGCTTTGTACAAGTTTGAAGAACTTATGAAATATCTAACAACGCGTTTCTAGGACTCTAAACCAAGTTTCATGCAACATGAGTTGTTATAAGTGTCTCAATGAGATTTGTACAAGTTTGACGAACTTATGAAATATCTAATAACGCGTTTCTAGGACTCTTAACAAGGTTTCATGCAACATGAGTGGTTATAAGTGTCTCAATGAGCTTTGTACAAGTTTGACGAACTTATGAAACATCTTACAATGCGTTTCTAGTTCTCTAAACCAAGTTTCATGCAACATGAGTGGTTATAAGTGCCTCGATGAGCTTTGTACAAGTTTGACCAACTTATGAAACATCTAACAACGCGTTTCTAGGACTCTAAACCAACTTTCATGCAACATGAGTGGTTATAAGTGTCTCAATGAGCTTTGTACAAGTTTGAAGAACTTATGAAACATCTAACAACGCGTTTCTAGGACTCTAAACCAATTTTCATGCAACATGAGTGCTTACAAGTGTCTCAATGAGCATTGTACAAGTTTGACGAACTTATGAAACATCCAAAAACGTGTTTCTAGGACTCGAAACGAAGTTTCATGCAACATGAGTGCTTACAAGTGTTTCAATTAGCTTTGTACAAGTTTGACGAACATATGAAACATCTAACAACACGTTTCTAGGACTCTAAACCAAGTTTCATGCAACATGTGTGCATATAAGTGTCTCAATGAGCTTTGTACTAGTTTTACGAACTTATGAAACATCTAACAACGTGGTTGCTAGGACTCTAAACCAAGTTTGATGAAACATGAGTGGTTATAAGTGTCTCGATTTGCTTTATACAAGTTTGACGAACTTTTGAAACATCTAACAACGCGTTTCTAGGACTCAAAACCAAGTTTCATGCAACATGAGTGGTTATAAGTGTCTCAATGAGATTTTTACAAGTTTGACGAACTTATGAAACCTCTAACAACACATTTCTTGGACTCTAAACCATGTTCCATGCAACATGAGCGCTTATAAGTGTCTCAATGAGCTTTGTACTAGTTTTACGAACTTATGAAACATCTAACAACGTGGTTGCTCGAACTCTAAACTAAGTTTCATGCAACATGAGTGCTTATAAGTGTCTCAATGAGCATTGTACAAGTTTGACGAACTTACGAAACATCTACCAACGCGTTTCTAGGACTCTAAACAAGGTTTCATGCAACATGAGTGGTTATAAGTGTCTCAATGAGCTTTGTACAAGTTTGACAAACTTATGAAACATCTAACAACGCGGTTTCTAGGACTCTAAACCAAGTTTCATGCAACAGGAGTGGTTATAAGTATCTCAATGAGCTTTGTACAAGTTTGACGAACTTATGAAACATCTAACAACGCGTTTCTAGGACTCTAAACCAAGTTTCATGCAACATGAGTGCGTATAAGTGTCTCAATAAGCTTTGTACAAGTTTGACGAACTTATGAAACATCTATCAACGCGTTTCTATGAGTCTAAGCCAAGTTTCATGCAACATGAGTGTTTATAAGTGTCTCAATGAGCTTTTTACAAGTTTGACGAACTTATGAAACATATAACAACGCGTTTCTAGGACTCTAAACCCAGTTTCATGCAACATGAGTGCTTATAAGTGTCTCAATGACCTTTGTACAAGTTTGACAAACTTATGAAACATCTAACAACGTGTTTCTAGGACTCGAAACCAATTTTCATGCAACATGAGTGCTTACAAGTGTCTCAATTAGCTTTGTAAAAGTTTGATGAACTTATGAAACATCTAACAACGTGGTTGCTAGGACTCTAAACCAAGTTTCATGCAACATGAGTGGTTATAAGTGTCTCAATGAGCTTTGTACAAGTTTGACAAACTTATGAAACATCTAACAACGCGTTTCTAGGACTCTAAACAAGGTTTCATGCAACATGAGTGGTTATAAGTGTCTCAATGAGCGTTGTACAAGTTTAACGAACTTATGAAACATCTAACAACGTGTTTCTAGTACTCTAAACCAAGTTTCATGCAACATGAGTGCTTATAAGTGTCTCTGATACGATCGGCCTTGAAGGATCTACTCTCCGAACGAGGCTGTGCGAGGAGGGATGAGGATGGGGAGGATAGATATGGGTAGTCGCGGGAGTATGCGGATGTGGCGGAGTGGACAGATGGGAAAAGAGGCAACGGTATGGGCGTAGACTTGTTAAGCGATGATGAAGCTTACACAAGTGATAGAAGTTCTCTCCAAAGGCGGCTGCGCAAGGAGAAGAACGAATCTCTTCACAAGATCTAAGAGGAACCGATCTCTTCACAAGATCAAAGAGGCGACAAAGACCTTAGGTTAAGTTTTTCTATTAAGTTGTTCGATAAAATGAAAGTTGTGCGGCGAGAAGCTTTATATAGGCAAGCACAAGTCGCTTCCTTTAGGGCTTCACGCGTTTAACAAGAAAAAGGAAATCGCAAAAGAAAAAGGAAATCGCACAAGAAAATGGAAATCCAAAGAAAAGGAAATTGCGGATAGATAAGCAAGTAGTGGAAGTGCCTTGCTTTAACACACTCTTCAAGCTATGGTGGCTAATGGACGACGTAGTGATCTTCTTGGCCTCGTTAAAACCCGGTGGGAAAGAGTACCAAGCGAGTCACTTAGTCCGCTTAGCTACCATAGCTTGGTCTTCCTCAAGTAGCCGTGGTGAAGATGTTGAAGTAGCTTCTCGTGTCGGCTTCTCCAATCTTCTCTTCCTTGATCATCGTGTGAGCTTTCCTTGCTAACTCCTTAGCTCTGGCCCGAGTGATAACTCCTTCTTGTACGTCCATCCTCTCCTCGGCATTCGATGTTCGGGTACTTGGCAACTTCTCGGTATCGGATGGTCGAGTGGTCGATGTCGGCATTTCGTCGGTGTCGAGTGGTCGAGTGGTCGATATCGGATCGTATATCGGATCGTTCGCGGTTTCCTCGTCCGATGGCTTGGTTACGATCGCATCATCCTCCCCCACTTGAAAAGGATTTGACCTCAAATCAGAATCTGCAATAAAACGAGCTAAGTCAGACACGTTAAACGAATCAGAGATTGTGTACTTCCCTTGAAGATCAATTTTGTAGGCGTTGTCGTTGATCCTCTTCAAGACTTTGAACGGGCCATCTACTCTCGGCATCAGCTTGGACTTTCTCTCGGCTGGGAACCTCTCCTTCCTTAGGTGAACCCACACCAAGTCGCCTTCTTCAAAGATAACCTCCTTACGACCCTTGTTGGCTTTCTTTGCGTATAGCCGCGTCTTGTGCTCGATGTTGATCCTAGCCTTCTCGTGGATTTTCCTTACTTGTTCCGCCTTCTTCTTACCGTCTAAACTGCCACGTTCACTCAAAGGCAACGAGATTAAATCTAGGGGTGAAGACGGGTTAAACCCATAAACAATTTCAAAAGGAGAGAACAAAGTAGAGGAGTGTTGAGAATGATTGTAAGCAAACTCAACGTGGGGTAGACAATCCTCCCACGACTTGAGATTGCTTCTTACCATCGTCCTTAGCAAGGTGCTTAAGGACCGGTTGACTACCTCCGTCTGACCATCAGTCTGTGGGTGGCAAGTGGTGGAAAAGGTCAGCTTGGTTCCTAGCTTTGCCCACAAGGTTCTCCAAAAATGGCTAAGAAACTTCGTATCCCTGTCGGACACAATAACAAGAGGCATACCATGCAACCTAACAACTTCTCTAAAGAATAGGTTAGCGACATTAACAGCATCATCGGTCTTATGACAAGCAATAAAGTGAGCCATCTTAGAAAACCTATCAACAACCACAAAGATCGAGTCTCTACCAGTCTTAGTCCTAGGCAATCCTATCACAAAGTCCATCGATATATCTGTCCAAGGATGCTCAGGAATAGGTAAAGGAAGATACAAACCGTGCGGCTGGACCTTACTCTTAGCCTGTTTGCATGTAGCACACCTAGCACAAACTTTCTCCACGTCCTTCCTCATGGCCGGCCAATAGAAGTGTTGTTGTAGGCTGTGAAGAGTCTTAGTAACTCCAAAGTGTCCGGCAAGTCCACCCCCATGGGATTCCCTGACTAACAACTCTCTAACGTAAACATTAGGCACACACAACTTATGGTTATAAAAGAGATATCCATCGTGCCTATAGTAACCATCACAAGAGAATTTTGCACACTTCCTATACGCCTCACTAAACTCATTGTCGATCTCATATAGTTCTTTCAACCTCTCAAATCCAATAAGTTTAGATGTCAAAGTACTAAGAAGAGTGTACCTCCGGGACAATGCATCGGCGACTACATTGTCCTTACCTTTCTTGTACTTAATGACATATGGGAAGGTCTCGATGAACTCTATCCAACGTCCATGCCTCCGGTTCAGCTTCTGTTGTCCCTTTAGATATTTCAAGGATTCATGGTCCGTGTGTATGACGAACTCCTTGGGCCACAGATAGTGCTGCCATGTTTGTAGAGCTCTCACCAGCGCGTATAGCTCCTTGTCATATGTTGGATAGTTGACCGTTGAGCCTCCTAACTTTTCGCTGAAGTAAGCAATGGGTCTTTTGTCCTGCATTAGAACAGCTCCAATGCCTACACCAGACGCATCACACTCAATTTCAAAAGTTTTCATAAAATCAGGTAAGGCAAGTAGAGGGGAATTGATAAGCTTCTCTTTAAGAGCCTGAAAGGCTTGCTCTTGGGCGGCTTCCCACTTGAATCCTACTTCCTTCTTGATGACTTCAGTGAGTGGTGCGGCTATGGTGCTGAAGTCTTTGACGAACCGGCGGTAGAAGCCGGCTAGGCCGTGGAAACTCCTAACTTCTCCGACGTTCTTAGGACTCGGCCAGTCTCGGATGGCCTTTATCTTGTCCTCGTCAACCTGTACGCCGTCCGCACTCACAACAAAACCTAAGAAAATAACTCGGTTAGTGCAAAAGGTACACTTGCCGAGGTTAGCAAACAAGCGCTCCTTCCGAAGTACTTCTAGCACCATCTGGATGTGAGTGAGATGGGTCTCCATATCCCTCGCTATAAATCAGTATATCATCAAAGTAAACGACTACAAAGACTCCTATAAAAGGCCTCAACACATGATTCATTAGACGCATGAAGGTACTAGGAGCATTAGTCAAACCGAAGGGCATTACAAGCCATTCGTACAACCCTTGTTTAGTCTTAAAGGCGGTCTTCCATTCGTCACCTTCCTTCATCCTAATCTGATGATAACCACTCTTAAGATCGATCTTAGAGAACACGTTAGAACCACACAATTCATCTAACATATCATCAAGTCTAGGGATAGGGTGGCGATACTTAACCGTACTTAACCGAACACACATGCGCCACGTTATTGATGGCTCGGCAATCAACACACATGCGCCACGTTCCATCTTTCTTTGGCACCAGTAAGACCGGAACGGCACATGGACTCATACTCTCACGGATGTGACCCTTCTTCATCAACTCCTCCACTTGGTTTTGGAGTTCTTTGGTCTCACTGGGTTGGTGCGGTAAGCTGGCCGGTTTGGCAAGGTAGCTCCGGGCACCAAGTCTATCGATGCTCAATCCCTCGGATAGGTGGCAGTCCTGGCGGGGCATCCTCCGGGAACACGTCCTTAAAATCCTGCAAAAGCCGAGACATACCACTAGGAAGATCCCGTGCAAACTCGGTTAAACTAACAAGCGTTTCTCTATATATAAGCATTAAAATAGGTAGTTCGAGTTTAGGTCTTTGAAAACTTCACTAGAGTGGATGAGAAGGTTGGTATTAGGCGGTATCTCCTTATCCTTCTCGTTCTTTAGTTTGATGTAGAGCCGGTCTTGGTAGACTTCGCTAGGGGTGAGAGGGAGAAGTGTGATTTTGCGGCCCTTGAACTCAAAGGAGTGCTTGTTGGTGTATCCGTCATGCAGGACCTTGCGGTCTGATTGCCACGGTCTACCCAGAAGGAGGTGGCTCGAGCCCATGGGCAAGACATCACAGAGTATGTCATCCTCATACTTTCCTATGGCTTCTATGGCTGCGGTCCGATGCGCCTAGCTCATAGTAATCTTCGTCGGAGTGGATGTGGATCCTATGGTCCCCAACGGTTTCGGTTCGACGGCTGTGGTCGAAGTGTGGAGCGCGTCTAGGAGCGAAAGGTGCCGGTCTAAAAGGATCGGCTCTATCTCTAGGTAACCGGGTCTCCTTCTCGGTATTGTCTCGGGGAAAGACGTGGCGGACGGCCTGTACCCTGGAACTACCGGCTGGGCCTTTTCCTTTGGCAAGGCGGATAGCTTCGGATGGAGTTGGTGTGTGACCACTCTCGGACTCCGAGGATACTTCCTTGGCTTCCCTGGCTTGCTTCTCACGTTCCAAGGTGAGCTGCTGGGAGATTTGTTGCGGTAGGAGCTGAGCCATGGCCTCGGCAACTTGGGTAGCGATGAGCTTCTGGAGGTCGTCTAACGCCTCGGGTGATAGCGCCATGGTACCTGGTATACGCAAAAATAACCCAAAGTAAGGTGTTCACAATAAACTGGCCTAAGCAATGCCCAAACAGAAACACGCTACAAAGTAAACAACACACACGAAAAAAGGAAATCGTCTCACGCGGTTTTAACAAAAAGGAAACTTGTCACGCGGTTTTGTCAAAAGGAAATTTGTCACGCGGTTTTGTCAAAAAGGAAATCGTCTTACTTAAGTGAAACGCACGTTTTATGGAAAAAGGAAATCACAAATACATGTTTCGAAAGATGCGATTAGGTTTTAAAAGATCAAGGTTTTTTTTTTTAAATAACGCCGCCAAGCAAGAACACAACGAACAAGCAAGAACGACCTAACAATGATTCAACAAGTTACTAGTAGCATCAAGCAAGCAACGAAATCAACAACAGGTTGCGGACAATCACTCAAGCAAGCAAGTAAGATGAAACAACCGGTATAGATCTACAAGTTAAGCATAAACGATAAAGAAGAAAAGTAAGAGATAGAAGCGACTCAGCCTTGGTTCAGAGGCGGCTCTGATACCACATGATACGATCGGCCTTGAAGGATCTACTCTCCGAACGAGGCTGTGCGAGGAGGGATGAGGATGGGGAGGATAGATATGGGTAGTCGCGGGAGTATGCGGATGTGGCGGAGTGGACAGATGGGAAAAGAGGCAACGGTATGGGCGTAGACTTGTTAAGCGATGATGAAGCTTACACAAGTGATAGAAGTTCTCTCCAAAGGCGGCTGCGCAAGGAGAAGAACGGATCTCTTCACAAGATCTAAGAGGAACCGATCTCTTCACAAGATCAAAGAGGCGACAAAGACCTTAGGTTAAGTTTTTCTATTAAGTTGTTCGATAAAATGAAAGTTGTGCGGCGAGAAGCTTTATATAGGCAAGCACAAGTCGCTTCCTTTAGGGCTTCACGCGTTTAACAAGAAAAAGGAAATCGCAAAAGAAAAAGGAAATCGCACAAGAAAATGGAAATCCAAAGAAAAGGAAATTGCGGATAGATAAGCAAGTAGTGGAAGTGCCTTGCTTTAACACACTCTTCAAGCTATGGTGGCTAATGGACGACGTAGTGATCTTCTTGGCCTCGTTAAAACCCAGTGGGAAAGAGTACCAAGCGAGTCACTTAGTCCGCTTAGCTACCATAGCTTGGTCTTCCTCAAGTAGCCGTGGTGAAGATGTTGAAGTAGCTTCTCGTGTCGGCTTCTCCAATCTTCTCTTCCTTGATCATCGTGTGAGCTTTCCTTGCTAACTCCTTAGCTCTGGCCCGAGTGATAACTCCTTCTTGTACGTCCATCCTCTCCTCGGCATTCGATGTTCGGGTACTTGGCAACTTCTCGGTATCGGATGGTCGAGTGGTCGATGTCGGCATTTCGTCGGTGTCGAGTGGTCGAGTGGTCGATATCGGATCGTATATCGGATCGTTCGCGGTTTCCTCGTCCGATGGCTTGGTTACGATCGCATCAATAAGTGTCTCAATGAGCTTTGTACTAGTTTGAAGAACTTATGAAACATCTAACAACGCATTTCTAGGACTCTAAACCAAGTTTCATTCAACATGAGTGCTTATAAGTGTCTCAATGAGCTTTGTACGTACTAGTTTTACGAACTTATGAAACATCTAACAACACGTTTCTAGGACTCTAAACCAAGTTTCATTCAACATGAGTGCTTATAAGTGTCTCAATGAGCTTTGTACTAGTTTGACGAACTTATGAAACATCTAACAACGCGGTTTCTAGGACTCTAAACTAAGTTTCACGCAACATGAGTGCTTATAAGTGTCTCAATGAGCTTTTGACTAGTTCGACGAATGTATGAAACATCTAACAACGCGGGTTCTAGGACTCTAAACCAAGTTTTATACAACATGACTGCTTATAAGTGTCTCAATGAGCTTTATACAAGTTTGACGAACTTATGAAACATCTAACAACGCGTTTCCAGGACTCTAAACCAAGTTTCATGCAGCGTGAGTGCTTATATGTGTCTCAATGAGCTTTGTACTAGTTTGACGAACTTATGAAACATTTAACAATGCGTTTCTAGGACTCTAAACCAAGTTTCATACAACATGAGTGGTTATAAGTGTCTCAATGAGCTTTGTACAAGTTTTACGAACTTATGAAACATCTAACAACGCGTTTCTAGGACTCTAAACCATGTTTCATTCAACATGAGTGCTTAAAAGTGGCTCAATGAGCTTTGTACTAGTTTTACGAACTTATGAAACGACTAACAACGCGTTTCTAGGACTCTAAACCAAGTTTCATGCAACATGAGTGCTTATAAGTGTCTCAATGAGCTTTTTACTAGTTTGAAGAACTTATGAAACATCTAACAACGCGTTTCTAGGAATCTAAACAAAGTTTCATGCAACATGAGTGCTTATATGTGTCTCAATGAGCTTTGTACTAGTTTGACAAACTTATGAAACATCTAACAACGCGGTTTCTAAGACTCTAAACGAAGTTTCATGAAACATGAGTGCTTATAAGTGTCTCAATGAGCTTTTTACTAGTTTGAAGAACTTATGAAACATCTAACAACACGTTTCTAGGACTCTAAACGAAGTTTCATGTAACATGAGTGCTTATAAGTGTCTCAATGAGCTTTGTACTGGTTTGACGAACTTATGAAACATCTAACAACGCGTTTCTAGGACTCTAAACCAGGTTTCATGCAACATGAGTGCTTATATGTGTCTCAATGAGCTTTGTACTAGTTTGACGAATTTATGAAACATCTTACAACGCGGTTTCTAGGACTCTAAACGAAGTTTCACGCAACATGAGTGCTTATAAGTGTCTCAATGAGCATTGTACTGGTTTGACGAACTTATGAAACATCTAACAACGCGGTTTCTAAGACTCTAAACCAAGTTTCATGCAACATGAGTGCTTATAAGTGTCTCAATGAGCATTGTACTGGTTTTACGAACTTATGAAACATCTAACAACGTGTTTCTAGGACTCTAAACCAAGTTTCATTCAACATGAGTGCTTATAAGTGTCTCAATGAGCTTTGTACTTGTTTGACGAACTTATGAAACATCTAACAACGCGGTTTATAGGACTCTAAACCAAGTTTCATTCCACATGAGTGCTTATATGTGTCTCAATGAGCTTTGTACAAGTTTTACGAACTTATAAAACATCTAACAACGCGTTTGTAGGACTCTAAACCAAGGTTCATGCAACATGAGTGCTTATAAGTGTCTCAATGAGCTTTGTAATAGTTTGAAGAACTTATGAAACATCTAACAACGCATTTCTAGGACTCTAAACCAAGTTTCATTCAACATGAGTGGTTATAAGTGTCTCAATGAGCTTTGTACTAGTTTTACGAACTTATGAAACATCTAACAACGCGTTCCTAGGACTCTAAACCAAGTTTCATTTATCATGAGTGCTTATAAGTGTCTCAATGAGCTTTGTACAAGTTTGACGAACTTATGAAACATCTAACAACGCGTTTCTAGGACTCTAAACCAAGTTTCATGCAACATGAGTGCTTATATGTGTCTCAATGAGCTTTGTACTAGTTTGACGAACTTATGACACATCTAACAACGCGGTGTCTAGGACTCTAAACGAAGTTTCACGCAACATGAGTGCTTATAAGTGTCTCAATGAGCATTGTACTGGTTTGACGAACTTATGAAACATCTAACAACGCGGTTTCTAAGACACTCACCAAGTTTCATGCAACATGAGTGCTTATAAGTGTCTCAATGAGCATTGTACTGGTTTGACGAACTTATGAAACATCTAACAACGCGTTTCTAGGACTCTAAATCAAGTTTCATACAACATGAGTGCTTATAAGTGTCTCAATGAGCTTTGTACTTGTTTGACGAACTTATGAAACATCTAACAACGCGGGTTCTAGGACCCTAAACCAAATTTCATTCCACATGAGTGCTTATAAGTGTCTCAATGAGCTTTGTACAAGTTTTACGAACTTATAAAACATCTAACAACGCGTTTGTAGGACTCTAAACCAAGGTTCATGCAACATGAGTGCTTATAAGTGTCTCAATGAGCTTTGTACTAGTTTGAAGAACTTATGAAACATCTAACAACGCGTTTCTAGGACTCTAAACCAAGTTTCATGCAACATGAGTGCTTATAAGTGTCTCAATGAGCATTGTACTGGTTTGACGAACTTATGAAACATCTAACAACGCGGTTTCTGAGACTCTAAACCAAGTTTCATGCAACTTGAGTGCTTATAAGCGTCTCAATGAGCTTCGTACAAGTTTGACGAACTTATGAAACATATAACAAAGCGTTTCTAGGACTCTAAAACAAGTTTCATGCAACATGAGTGCTTATAAGTGTCTCAATGAGCTTTGTACTAGCTTGACGAACTTATGAAACATCTAACAACGCATTTCTAGGACTCTAAACCAAGTTTCATGCAACATGAGTGCTTATAAGTGTCTCAATGAGGTTTGTACTAGTTTTACGAACTTATGAATCATCTAACAACGCGTTTCTAGGACTCTAAACGAAGTTTCATTCAACATGAGTGCTTATAAGTGTCTCAATGAGCTTTGTACTAGTTTGACGAACTTATGAAACATCTAACAACGCGGTTTCTAGGAATCTAAACCAAGTTTCATGCAACATGAGTGCTTATAAGTGTCTCAATAAGCTTTGTACTAGTTTGGTGAAATTATGAAACATCTAACAACGCAGTTTCTAGGACTCTAAACAAAGTTTCATGAAACATGAGTGCTTATAAGTGTCTCAATGAGCTTTGTACTAGTTTGACGAACTTATGAAACATCGAACAACGCGTTTCTAGGACTCTAAACCAAGTTTCATGCAACATGAGTGCTTATAAGTGTCTCAATGAGCTTTGTACAAGTTTTACGAACTTATGAAACATCGAACAACGCGTTTCTAGGACTCTAAACCAAGTTTCATGCAACATGAGTGCTTATAAGTGTCTCAATGAGCTTTTTACTAGTTTGAAGAACTTATGAAACATCTAACAACGCGTTTCTAGGACTCTAAACGAAGTTTCATGCAACATGAGTGCTTATAAGTGTCTCAATGAGCTTTGTACAAGTTTGAAGAACTTATGAAACATCTAACAACGCGTTTCTAGGACTCTAAACCAAGTTTCATGCAACATGAGTGCTTATATGTGTCTCAATGAGCTTTGTACTAGTTTGCCGAACTTATGAAACATCTAACAACGCGGTTTCTAGGACTCTGAACGAAGTTTCATGCAACATGAGTGCTTATAAGTGTGTCAATGAGCATTGTACTGGTTTGACGAACTTATGAAACACATAACAACGCGGTTTCTAAGACTCTAAACCAATTAAGTTTCATGCAACTTGAGTGCTTATAAGCGTCTCAATGAGATTTGTACAAGTTTGACGAACTTATGAAACATCTAACAAAGCGTTTCTAGGACTCTAAAACAAGTTTCATGCAACATGAGTGCTTATAAAGTCTCAATGAGCTTTGTACTAGCTTGACGAACTTATGAAACATCTAACAACCCATTTCTAGGACTCTAAACCAAGTTTCATGCAACATGAGTGCTTATAAGTATCTCAATGAGGTTTGTACTAGTTTTACGAACTTATGAATCATCTAACAACGTGTTTCTAGGACTCTAAACTAAGTTTCATTCAACATGAGTGCTTATAAGTGTCTCAATGAGCTTTGTACTAGTTTGACGAACTTATGAAACATCTAACAACGCGGTTTCTAGGAATCTAAACCAAGTTTCATGCAACATGAGTGCTTATAAGTGTCTCAATGAGCTTTGTACTAGTTTGACGAAATTATGAAACATCTAACAACGCAGTTTCTAGGACTCTAAACAAAGTTTCATGCAACATGAGTGCTTATAAGTGTCTCAAGGAGCTTTGTACTAGTTTGACGAACTTATGAAACATCGAACAACACGTTTCTAGGAGTCTAAACCAAGTTTCATGCAACATGAGTGCTTATAAGTGTCTCAATGAGCTTTGTACAAGTTTTACGAACTTATGAAACATCGAACAACGCATTTCTAGGACTCTAAACCAAGTTTCATGCAACATTTGTGCTTATAAGTGTCTCAATGAGCTTTGTACTTGTTTTACGAACTTATGAAACATCTAACAACGCGTTTCTAGGACTCTAAACCAAGTTTCATGCAACATGAGTGTTTATAATTGTCTCAACCAGCAATGTAAAAGTTTGAAGAACTTATGAAACATCTAACAACGTGTTTCTATGACTCTAAACCAAGTTTCATGCAACATGAGTGCTTATAAGTGTCTCAATGAGCTTTGTACTAGTTTGTCGAACTTATGAAACATCTAACAACGCGGTTTCTAGGACTCTAAACTAAGTTTCATGCAACATGAGTGCTTATAAATGTCTCAATGAGCTTTTGACTAGTTTGACAAACATATGAAATAATCTAACAACGCGGGTTCTAAGACTCTAAACCAAGTTTCATACAACATGAGTGCTTATAAGTGTCTCAATGAGCTTTGTACAAGTTTGACGAACTTATGAAACATCTAACAACGCGTTTCTAGGAATCTAAACCAAGTTTCATGGAACATGAGTGCTTATATGTGTCTCAATAAGCTTTGTACTAATTTGACAAACTTATGAAACATCTAACAACGTGGTTTCTAAGACTCCAAACGAAGTTTCATGCAACATGAGTGCTTATAAGTGTCTCAATGAGCTTTTTACTAGTTTGAAGAACTTATGAACCATCTAACAACGTGTTTCTAGGACTCTAAACCAAGTTTCATTCAACATGAGTGCTTATAAGTGGCTCAATGAGCTTTGTACTAGTTTTACAAACTTATGAAACGACTAACAACGCGTTTCTAGGACTCTAAACCAAGTTTCATGCAACATGAATGCTTATAAGTGTCTCAATGAGCCTTGTACTAGTTTGACGAACTTATGAAACATCTAACAACGCGTTTCTAGGACACTAAACCAAGTTTCATGCAACATGAGTGCTTATATGTGTCTCAATGAGCTTTGTACTAGTTTGACAAACTTATGAAACATCTAACAACGCGTTTTCTAAGACTCCAAACGAAGTTTCATGCAACATGAGTACTTATAAGTGTCTCAATGAGCTTTTTACTAGTTTGACGAACTTATGAAACATCTAACAACGCGTTTCTAGGACTCTAAACCAAGTTTCATGCAACATGAGTGCTTATAAGTGTCTCAATGAGCTTTGTACTAGTTTGAAGAACTTATGAAACATCTAACAACGCATTTCTAGAACTCTAAACCAAGTTTCATTCAACGTGAGTGCTTATAAGTGTCTCAATGAGTTTTGTACTAGTTTTACGAACTTATGAAACATCTAACAACGCGTTTCTAGGACTCTAAACCAAGTTTCATTCAACATGAGTGCTTATAAGTGTCTCAATGAGCTTTGTACTAGTTTTACGAACTTATGAAATATCTAACAACGCGTTTCTAGGACTCTAAACCAAGTTTCATGCAACATGAGTGCTTATAAGTGTCTCAATGAGCTTTGTACTAGTTTGACAAAATTATGAAACATCTAACAACGCGGTTTCTAAGACTAAACGAAGTTTCATGCAACAAAAGTGCTTATAGGTGTCTCAATGAGCTTTTGACTAGTTTGACGAAATATGAAACATCTAACAACGCGGGTTCTATGACTCTAAACCAAGTTTCATACAACATGACTGCTTATAAGTGTCTCAATGAGCTTTGTACAAGTTTGACGAACTTATGAAACATCTAACAACGCGTTTCTAGGACTCTAAACCAAGTTTCATGCAACATGAGTGCTTATATGTGTCTCAATGAGCTTTGTACTTGTTTGACGAACTTATGAAACATTTAACAATGCGTTTATAGGACTCTAAACCAAGTTTCATACAACATGAGTGCTTATAAGTGTCTCAATGAGCTTTGTACAAGTTTTACGAACTTATGAAACATCTAACGACGCGTTTCTAGGACTCTAAACCAAGTTTCATTCAACATGAGTGCTTATAAGTGGCTCAAAGAGCTTTGTACTAGTTTTACGAACTTATGAAACGACTAAAAACGCGTTTCTAGGACTCTAAACCAAGTTTCTTGCAACATGAGTGCTTATAAGTGTCTCAATAAGCTTTTTACTAGTTTGAAGAACTTCTGAAACATCTACCAACGCGTTTCTAGGACTCTAAACCAAGTTTCATGCAACATGAGTGCTTATATGTGTCTCAATGAGCTTTGTACTACTTTGACAAACTTATGAAACATCTAACAACGCGTTTTCTAAGACTCCAAACGAAGTTTCATGCAACATGAGTACTTATAAGTGTCTCAATGAGCTTTTTACTAGTTTGAAGAATTTATGAAATATCTAACAATGCGTTTCTAGGACTCTAAACCAAGTTTCATGCAACATGAGTGCTTATAAGTGTCTCAATGAGCTTTGTACTAGTTTGAAGAACTTATGAAACATCTAACAACGCATTTCTAGAACTCTAAACCAAGTTTCATTCAACATGAGTGCTTATAAGTGTCTCAATGAGTTTTGTACTAGTTTTACGAACTTATGAAACATCTAACAACGCGTTTCTAGGACTCTAAACCAAGTTTCATACAACATGAGTGCTTATAAGTGTCTCAATGAGCTTTGTACTAGTTTTACGAACTTATGAAATATCTAACAACGCGTTTCTAGTACTCTAAACCAAGTTTCATGCAACATGAGTGCTTATAAGTGTCTCAATGAGCTTTGTACTAGTTTGACAAAATTATGAAACATCTAACAACGCGGTTTCTAAGACTAAACGAAGTTTCATGCAACATAAGTGCTTATAAGTGTCTCAACGAGCTTCTGACTAGTTTGACGAAATATGAAACATCTAACAACGCGGGTTCTATGACTCTAAACCAAGTTTCATACAACATGACTGCTTATAAGTGTCTCAATGAGCTTTGTACAAGTTTGACGAACTTATGAAACATCTAACAACGCGTTTCTAGGACTCTAAACCAAGTTTCATGCAACATGAGTGCTTATATGTGTCTCAATGAGCTTTGTACAAGTTTTACGAACTTATGAAACATCTAACGACGCGTTTCTAGGACTCTAAAACAAGTTTCATTCAACATGAGTGCTTATAAGTGGCTCAAAGAGCTTTGTACTAGTTTTACGAACTTATGAAATGACTAACAACACGTTTCTTGGACTCTAAACCAAGTTTCATGCAACATGAGTGCTTATAAGTGTCTCAATAAGCTTTTTACTAGTTTGAAGAACTTATGAAACATCTACCAACGCGTTTCTAGGACTCTAAACCAAGTTTCATGCAACATGAGTGCTTATATGTGTCTCAATGAGCTTTGTACTAATTTGAAAAACTTATGAAACATCTAACAACGCGGTGTCTAAGACTCCAAACGAAGTTTCATGCAACATGAGTGCTTATAAGTGTCTCAATGAGCTTTTACTAGTTTGAAGAACTTATGAAACATCTAACAACGCGTTTCTAGGACTCTAAATCAAGTTTCATTCAACATGAGTGCTTATAAGTGGCTCAATGAGCTTTGTACTAGTTTTACGAACTTATGAAACGACTAACAACGCGTTTCTAGGACTCTAAACCAAGTTTCATGCAACATGAGTGCTTATAAATGTCTCAATGAGCTTTTTACTAGTATGAAGAACTTATGAAACATCTAACAACGCGTTTCTAGGACTCTAAACAAAGTTTCATGCAACATGAGTGCTTATATGTGTCTCAATGAGCTTTGTACTAGTTTGACAAACTTATGAAACATCTAACAACGCGGTTTCTAAGACTCTAAACGAAGTTTCATGCAACATGTGTGCTTATAAGTGTCTCAATGAGCTTTGTACTAGTTTTACGAACTTATGAAACATCTAACAACGCGTTTCTAGGACTCTAAACCAAGTTTCATTCAACATGAGTGCTTATAAGTGTCTCAATGAGCTTTGTACTAGTTTTACGAACTTATGAAACATCTAACAACGCGTTTCTAGGACTCTAAACCAAGGTTCATGCAACATGAGTGCTTATAAGTGTCTCAATGAGCTTTGTACTAGTTTGAAGAACTTATGAAACATCTAACAACGCATTTCTAAGACTCTAAACCAAGTTTCATTCAACATGAGTGCTTATAAGTGTCTCAATGAGCTTTGTACTAGTTTTACGAACTTATGAAACATCGAACAACGCGTTTCTAGGACTCTAAACCAAGTTTCATGCAACATGAGTGCTTATAAGTGTCTCAATGAGCTTTTTACTAGTTTGAAGAACTTATGAAACATCTAACAACGCGTTTCTAGGACTCTAAACGAAGTTTCATGCAACATGAGTGCTTATAAGTGTCTCAATGAGCTTTGTACAAGTTTGAAGAACTTATGAAACATCTAACAACGCGTTTCTAGGACTCTAAACCAAGTTTCATGCAACATGAGTGCTTATATGTGTCTCAATGAGCTTTGTACTAGTTTGCCGAACTTATCAAACATCTAACAACGCGGTTTCTAGGACTCTGAACGAAGTTTCATGCAACATGAGTGCTTATAAGTGTGTCAATGAGCATTGTACTGGTTTGACAAACTTATGAAACATCTAACAACGCGGTTTCTAAGACTCTAAACCAATTAAGTTTCATGCAACTTGAGTGCTTATAAGCGTCTCAATGAGATTTGTACAAGTTTGACGAACTTATGAAACATCTAACAAAGCGTTTCTAGGACTCTAAAACAAGTTTCATGCAACATGAGTGCTTATAAAGTCTCAATGAGCTTTGTACTAGCTTGACGAACTTATGAAACATCTAACAACCCATTTCTAGGACTCTAAACCAAGTTTCATGCAACATGAGTGCTTATAAGTATCTCAATGAGGTTTGTACTAGTTTTACGAACTTATGAATCATCTAACAACGTGTTTCTAGGACTCTAAACTAAGTTTCATTCAACATGAGTGCTTATAAGTGTCTCAATGAGCTTTGTACTAGTTTGACGAACTTATGAAACATCTAACAACGCGGTTTCTAGGAATCTAAACCAAGTTTCATGCAACATGAGTGCTTATAAGTGTCTCAATGAGCTTTGTACTAGTTTGACGAAATTATGAAACATCTAACAACGCAGTTTCTAGGACTCTAAACAAAGTTTCATGCAACATGAGTGCTTATAAGTGTCTCAAGGAGCTTTGTACTAGTTTGACGAACTTATGAAACATCGAACAACACGTTTCTAGGAGTCTAAACCAAGTTTCATGCAACATGAGTGCTTATAAGTGTCTCAATGAGCTTTGTACAAGTTTTACGAACTTATGAAACATCGAACAACGCATTTCTAGGACTCTAAACCAAGTTTCATGCAACATTTGTGCTTATAAGTGTCTCAATGAGCTTTGTACTTGTTTGACGAACTTATGAAACATCTAACAACGCGTTTCTAGGACTCTAAACCAAGTTTCATGCAACATGAGTGTTTATAATTGTCTCAACCAGCAATGTAAAAGTTTGAAGAACTTATGAAACATCTAACAACGTGTTTCTAGGACTCTAAACCAAGTTTCATGCAACATGAGTGCTTATAAGTGTCTCAATGAGCTTTGTACTAGTTTGTCGAACTTATGAAACATCTAACAACGCGGTTTCTAGGACTCTAAACTAAGTTTCATGCAACATGAGTGCTTATAAATGTCTCAATGAGCTTTTGACTAGTTTGACAAACATATGAAATAATCTAACAACGCGGGTTCTAAGACTCTAAACCAAGTTTCATACAACATGAGTGCTTATAAGTGTCTCAATGAGCTTTGTACAAGTTTGACGAACTTATGAAACATCTAACAACGCGTTTCTAGGAATCTAAACCAAGTTTCATGGAACATGAGTGCTTATATGTGTCTCAATAAGCTTTGTACTAATTTGACAAACTTATGAAACATCTAACAACGTGGTTTCTAAGACTCCAAACGAAGTTTCATGCAACATGAGTGCTTATAAGTGTCTCAATGAGCTTTTTACTAGTTTGAAGAACTTATGAAACATATAACAACGTGTTTCTAGGACTCTAAACCAAGTTTCATTCAACATGAGTGCTTATAAGTGGCTCAATGAGCTTTGTACTAGTTTTACAAACTTATGAAACGACTAACAACGCGTTTCTAGGACTCTAAACCAAGTTTCATGCAACATGAATGCTTATAAGTGTCTCAATGAGCCTTGTACTAGTTTGACGAACTTATGAAACATCTAACAACGCGTTTCTAGGACACTAAACCAAGTTTCATGCAACATGAGTGCTTATATGTGTCTCAATGAGCTTTGTACTAGTTTGACAAACTTATGAAACATCTAACAACCCGTTTTCTAAGACTCCAAACGAAGTTTCATGCAACATGAGTACTTATAAGTGTCTCAATGAGCTTTTTACTAGTTTGACGAACTTATGAAACATCTAACAACGCGTTTCTAGGACTCTAAACCAAGTTTCATGCAACATGAGTGCTTATAAGTGTCTCAATGAGCTTTGTACTAGTTTGAAGAACTTATGAAACATCTAACAACGCATTTCTAGAACTCTAAACCAAGTTTCATTCAACGTGAGTGCTTATAAGTGTCTCAATGAGTTTTGTACTAGTTTTACGAACTTATGAAACATCTAACAACGCGTTTCTAGGACTCTAAACCAAGTTTCATTCAACATGAGTGCTTATAAGTGTCTCAATGAGCTTTGTACTAGTTTTACGAACTTATGAAATATCTAACAACGCGTTTCTAGAACTCTAAACCAAGTTTCATTCAACGTGAGTGCTTATAAGTGTCTCAATGAGTTTTGTACTAGTTTTACGAACTTATGAAACATCTAACAACGCGTTTCTAGGACTCTAAACCAAGTTTCATTCAACATGAGTGCTTATAAGTGTCTCAATGAGCTTTGTACTAGTTTTACGAACTTATGAAATATCTAACAACGCGTTTCTAGGACTCTAAACCAAGTTTCATGCAACATGAGTGCTTATAAGTGTCTCAATGAGCTTTGTACTAGTTTGACAAAATTATGAAACATCTAACAACGCGGTTTCTAAGACTAAACGAAGTTTCATGCAACAAAAGTGCTTATAGGTGTCTCAATGAGCTTTTGACTAGTTTGACGAAATATGAAACATCTAACAACGCGGGTTCTATGACTCTAAACCAAGTTTCATACAACATGACTGCTTATAAGTGTCTCAATGAGCTTTGTACAAGTTTGACGAACTTATGAAACATCTAACAACGCGTTTCTAGGACTCTAAACCAAGTTTCATGCAACATGAGTGCTTATATGTGTCTCAATGAGCTTTGTACTTGTTTGACGAACTTATGAAACATTTAACAATGCGTTTCTAGGACTCTAAACCAAGTTTCATACAACATGAGTGCTTATAAGTGTCTCAATGAGCTTTGTACAAGTTTTACGAACTTATGAAACATCTAACGACGCGTTTCTAGGACTCTAAACCAAGTTTCATTCAACATGAGTGCTTATAAGTGGCTCAAAGAGCTTTGTACTAGTTTTACGAACTTATGAAACGACTAAAAACGCGTTTCTAGGACTCTAAACCAAGTTTCTTGCAACATGAGTGCTTATAAGTGTCTCAATAAGCTTTTTACTAGTTTGAAGAACTTATGAAACATCTACCAACGCGTTTCTAGGACTCTAAACCAAGTTTCATGCAACATGAGTGCTTATATGTGTCTCAATGAGCTTTGTACTACTTTGACAAACTTATGAAACATCTAACAACGCGTTTTCTAAGACTCCAAACGAAGTTTCATGCAACATGAGTACTTATAAGTGTCTCAATGAGCTTTTTACTAGTTTGAAGAACTTATGAAATATCTAACAATGCGTTTCTAGGACTCTAAACCAAGTTTCATGCAACATGAGTGCTTATAAGTGTCTCAATGAGCTTTGTACTAGTTTGAAGAACTTATGAAACATCTAACAACGCATTTCTAGAACTCTAAACCAAGTTTCATTCAACATGAGTGCTTATAAGTGTCTCAATGAGTTTTGTACTAGTTTTACGAACTTATGAAACATCTAACAACGCGTTTCTAGGACTCTAAACCAAGTTTCATACAACATGAGTGCTTATAAGTGTCTCAATGAGCTTTGTACTAGTTTTACGAACTTATGAAATATCTAACAACGCGTTTCTAGTACTCTAAACCAAGTTTCATGCAACATGAGTGCTTATAAGTGTCTCAATGAGCTTTGTACTAGTTTGACAAAATTATGAAACATCTAACAACGCGGTTTCTAAGACTAAACGAAGTTTCATGCAACATAAGTGCTTATAAGTGTCTCAACGAGCTTTTGACTAGTTTGACGAAATATGAAACATCTAACAACGCGGGTTCTATTACTCTAAACCAAGTTTCATACAACATGACTGCTTATAAGTGTCTCAATGAGCTTTGTACAAGTTTGACGAACTTATGAAACATCTAACAACGCGTTTCTAGGACTCTAAACCAAGTTTCATGCAACATGAGTGCTTATATGTGTCTCAATGAGCTTTGTACAAGTTTTACGAACTTATGAAACATCTAACGACGCGTTTCTAGGACTCTAAAACAAGTTTCATTCAACATGAGTGCTTATAAGTGGCTCAAAGAGCTTTGTACTAGTTTTACGAACTTATGAAATGACTAACAACACGTTTCTAGGACTCTAAACCAAGTTTCATGCAACATGAGTGCTTATAAGTGTCTCAATAAGCTTTTTACTAGTTTGAAGAACTTATGAAACATCTACCAACGCGTTTCTAGGACTCTAAACCAAGTTTCATGCAACATGAGTGCTTATATGTGTCTCAATGAGCTTTGTACTAATTTGAAAA
Organism: Cochlearia excelsa; assembly: GCA_963556525.1. NCBI lineage: Eukaryota > Viridiplantae > Streptophyta > Magnoliopsida > Brassicales > Brassicaceae > Cochlearia > Cochlearia excelsa. Next base: position 25,201,480 of record OY748327.1, on the reverse strand, counting down.
ACTTATGAAACATCTAACAACGCGGTGTCTAAGACTCCAAACGAAGTTTCATGCAACATGAGTGCTTATAAGTGTCTCAATGAGCTTTTACTAGTTTGAAGAACTTATGAAACATCTAACAACGCGTTTCTAGGACTCTAAATCAAGTTTCATTCAACATGAGTGCTTATAAGTGGCTCAATGAGCTTTGTACTAGTTTTACGAACTTATGAAACGACTAACAACGCGTTTCTAGGACTCTAAACCAAGTTTCATGCAACATGAGTGCTTATAAATGTCTCAATGAGCTTTTTACTAGTATGAAGAACTTATGAAACATCTAACAACGCGTTTCTAGGACTCTAAACAAAGTTTCATGCAACATGAGTGCTTATATGTGTCTCAATGAGCTTTGTACTAGTTTGACAAACTTATGAAACATCTAACAACGCGGTTTCTAAGACTCTAAACGAAGTTTCATGCAACATGAGTGCTTATAAGTGTCTCAATGAGCTTTGTACTAGTTTTACGAACTTATGAAACATCTAACAACGCGTTTCTAGAACTCTAAACCAAGTTTCATTCAACATGAGTGCTTATAAGTGTCTCAATGAGCTTTGTACTAGTTTTACGAACTTATGAAACATCTAACAACGCGTTTCTAGGACTCTAAACCAAGGTTCATGCAACATGAGTGCTTATAAGTGTCTCAATGAGCTTTGTACTAGTTTGAAGAACTTATGAAACATCTAACAACGCATTTCTAAGACTCTAAACCAAGTTTCATTCAACATGAGTGCTTATAAGTGTCTCAATGAGCTTTGTACTAGTTTTACGAACTTATGAAACATCTAACAACGCGTTTCTAGGACTCTAAACCAAGTTTCATTCAACATGAGTGCTTATAAGTGTCTCGATGAGCTTTGTACTAGTTTGACGAACTTATGAAACATCTAACAACGCGGTTTATAGGACTCTAAACTAAGTTTCACGCAACATGAGTGCTTATAAGTGTCTCAATGAGCTTTTGACTAGTTCGACGAATGTATGAAACATCTAACAACGCGGGTTCTAGGACTCTAAACCAAGTTTCATACAACATGAGTGCTTATAAAGTCTCAATGAGCTTTGTACTAGCTTGACGAACTTATGAAACATCTAACAACCCATTTCTAGGACTCTAAACCAAGTTTCATGCAACATGAGTGCTTATAAGTATCTCAATGAGGTTTGTACTAGTTTTACGAACTTATGAATCATCTAACAACGTGTTTCTAGGACTCTAAACCAAGTTTCATTCAACATGAGTGCTTATAAGTGTCTCAATGAGCTTTGTACTAGTTTGACGAACTTATGAAACATCTAACAACGCGGTTTCTAGGAATCTAAACCAAGTTTCATGCAACATGAGTGCTTATAAGTGTCTCAATGAGCTTTGTACTAGTTTGACGAAATTATGAAACATCTAACAACGCAGTTTTTAGGACTCTAAACAAAGTTTCATGCAACATGAGTGCTTATAAGTGTCTCAAGGAGCTTTGTACTAGTTTGACGAACTTATGAAACATCGAACAACACGTTTCTAGGACTCTAAACCAAGTTTCATGCAACATGAGTGCTTATAAGTGTCTCAATGAGCTTTGTACAAGTTTTACGAACTTATGAAACATCGAACAACGCGTTTCTAGGACTCTAAACCAAGTTTCATGCAACATTTGTGCTTATAAGTGTCTCAATGAGCTTTGTACTTGTTTGACGAACTTATGAAACATCTAACAACGCGTTTCTAGGACTCTAAACCAAGTTTCATGCAACATGAGTGTTTATAATTGTCTCAACCAGCAATGTAAAAGTTTGAAGAACTTATGAAACATCTAACAACGTGTTTCTAGGACTCTAAACCAAGTTTCATGCAACATGAGTGCTTATAAGTGTCTCAATGAGCTTTGTACTAGTTTGACGAACTTATGAAACATCTAACAACGCGGTTTCTAGGACTCTAAACTAAGTTTCATGCAACATGAGTGCTTATAAATGTCTCAATGAGCTTTTTACTAGTTTGACAAACATATGAAATAATCTAACAACGCGGGTTCTAAGACTCTAAACCAAGTTTCATACAACATGAGTGCTTATAAGTGTCTCAATGAGCTTTGTACAAGTTTGACGAACTTATGAAACATCTAACAACGCATTTCTAGGACTCTAAACCAAGTTTCATGCAACATGAGTGCTTATATGTGTATCAATAAGCTTTGTACTAATTTGACAAACTTATGAAACATCTAACAACGCGGTTTCTAAGACTCCAAACGAAGTTTCATGCAACATGAGTGCTTATAAGTGTCTCAATGAGCTTTTTACTAGTTTGAAGAACTTATGAATAATCTAACAACGCGTTTCTAGGACTCTAAACCAAGTTTCATTCAACATGAGTGCTTATAAGTGGCTCAATTAGCTTTGTACTAGTTTTACAAACTTGTGATCTCTTGAATCCTTTTGCCATCAATGTTGAGCTAAGCTTGTGATACCAAGCTCTTGGTGATTGCTTGAGACCGTAGATGGCTTTCCTTAACCGTAGGACTTTCCCGGGAGTGATTTCTAGGCCAGGTGGTGGAGTCATGTAGACTTCCTCTTCAAGCTCTCCTTGTAGGAAGGCATTCTTCACATCCATTTGAAAGAGATCCCATGATAGGTTAGTGGCAAGTGATAAGATTACCCGAACCGTGTGGAGTTTTGCAACCGGGGCAAATGTGTCTAGGTAGTCCTCTCCATAAGTTTGAGTAAAGCCTCTTGCCACCAATCTTGCCTTGTGTCTCTCTATCTCTCCATTGCTTAGATATTTGATGGTGAAGACATACCTTGAGCTCACGGCCTTCTTCCCTTTTGGTAGGTTGGTTTCATAGAAAGTTTCATTGTCTTCCATGGCCTTGTTCTCGGCTTCCACCGCTTTAACCCAAACTTCCTCCTTCATTGCCTCTTCGTAAGTCCTTGGAATAACTTGTTGATCCATGGAGGTGGTAAAGGCTTTATGTTCCTTTGGAAAGCTTGCAAGAGAACACACGGCTTGAGTAGGATGTGCCTCGGCCTTATTATTAAAATACACCCTTGTGTTGACCAAATTGGATGGATGCCTCTTGACTCTAGTGCTCCTTCTTAGAACCAGCGGCTCTTCTTCTTGGGACACACCTTGGTCATGAACTTCTTGATCACTTTGTTGTTGAGTATTAGTCTCGGTTGAGGCTTGTGGTTCTTCTTGACCATTTGACTCTCCCCCGGACGTAGTTGGTTCTTGAGTACCGGCTTGCTCATTATTCTCCCCCTCATGATCAAGGTGGGTTTCTTTAGTTGGTTCCTCACTTCTTGTTTCTTCATAGATATCCATACCAAGATTCCTCATCAAGTTCCTAATACTTGTAGCTCTATCCGTAACAACTTCGGGTAAATCCTTGACATTCTCCCAATTGTTTTCCTTGTAGTAGCTTTGTCCTTCTAGAAACTTGACCTCTCTTGATACCAACACCCTTCTTGTTTCGGGTACATAGCATCTATACCCCTTTTGAGTGTTTGAGTAGCCAATGAACGTAGCCTTGGTTCTTTTGGCTTCTAGCTTGTTCCTTTGCTCACTACGTACAAACCCACAGCACACACAACCGAACACCCTTAGATGATTGATAAAAGGATTAGTTTTATTCAATACATTGAATGGAGATTCATTCTTCAAGACTTGTGTTGGTGTGCGGTTGATAAGATAGCATGCCGTGAGAACCCCATCTGACCAAAACCTCTTTGGTATGTTCATGTGGAACATCATGGACCGTGTCACCTCCATTAAGTGCCGGTTCTTCCTTTCGGCTACACCATTTTGTTGTGGTGTGTATGGGCATGTGGTTTGATGAAGGATCCCATGCTTGGCTATGTGTTCTTTGAATGTCCTACTTGTGTATTCTCCACCATTGTCGGACCTAAAAGTCTTAATCTTGACATTATAATGGTTAGTCACATAGTTTTGAAAATTTTGAAAAGCTTCTAATACCCTATCTTTTGTTTGTAAAAGGGTGACCCAAGTGTATTTAGAACATTCATCTATGAATGTGACAAAATATGAGTGATTATCCCTAGACTTACAAGGTGATGACCATATTTCCGAATGCACAAGTTCAAAAGGTTTATAAGTCATGTTTGATTTTTGAAAAACGGTTCGGCAATGTTTACCCAAAATACAAGTTTCACAAGTTTCATGATTAAACTTAACATTAGGCAAAATGGTTTTCAAAGCATTTAAATGAGGATGACCAAGTCTATAATGCCAAATAACATTGTTTACTTCGGATAAAACCGTTTTAAAAGCATGACAAAACAAAGCATTAGAAGTACTAAAGGAGTCTTTCTCTAGGACATAGAGATCGCCTCTTGTGATCCCTTTTCCCACAATCCTTTTACTCTCAATATCCTGAAAAATCACATCATTAGGACCGAAGATAGCATTGCAATTTAAATCACAAGCTATTTGTTTAACGGATAAAAGATTGGATGTGAAACTAGGCATGTAAAGGGCTTTAGATTCCTTATCAAATAGCTTAAGGTTTCCTAATCCTTCTATAGGTATTTTACTCCCATTTGCAATAATTACATTCCCTAGAGCCGGTTCTATGTCACTAATCAAGTCAAGGTTGCTAATCATGTGATGAGAAGCACCGGAATCAATAACAATAGGTTTGCTAAGCTCTTTATCAAGAATGTTAGCACTAAGGGAGTAGAAGGGGGTTTTACCAATACCGGAGCCTTTTAGGGCTTTGAGAAGGGCATCAAGATCGAATCTCCTCGCAAAGTCATCCTTGAAAGGAAACATGGCCGAGCTCTCCTCTTCCTTGTTGCTCCGGTTTGACCCACTTGTGCTTGGGATGCTCATGGTGTCATCGTTGGAGAAGTGAGCCTTGGCGTCCTTGAACTTAGCCGGTTTGAGATTAGGATACAAAATCCAACACCTCTCCTTGTTGTGGCCTTTCTTCTTGCAATGCTCACATGTCAAGGCTCTCCTTTCTTCATAGGTCTTGGAGGATGGTTTGAATGCCACCTTGTTTGCGGTTACTAGCTCCTTCTTGCCCTCAAAGAGTTCAATGGAGCCTTGTTCCCTATGAAGTTGAGCACACACATCTTCAAGGTTTGGTAGGGTATCGGCTCGGAGAAGATGTTTGGTAATCTCCTTGTAGCTGCCGTTGAGAGTTAGGAGCAAACCGAAGACCTTGTCTTGCTCTCTTCGTTCATTTAGCACTTTAAGGTCAATAGTGCTTGGACGGAGCATCTCCAATTCGGCCCATAGAGACCTAAACTTTCCAAAATGCTTTGTGAACTCGGTGTCTTCTTGGTTAAGATCATTGATAGCCTTCTTGACTTCATAGACCCGACTTAGGTTAGATGTGTTGCCGTAGACGGTTTGGAGAGTGTCCCATAACTCCTTGGCATTCTCACAATAGGAATAGGCTTCCAAGATAGACGGCTCAAGGGATCCTTGGATGATTCCAAGAACCTTTTGGTCTAGTTGGAACCATTTCTCATCGTCATTTGTGAGCTCGTTGTTAAACTCGATAGGAACATCTTGCCGAGTAAGGATGTGGTTCCAATAGTCGCGGCCACAAAGAGCAATCTTCATGGTTCTTGCCCATAAGAGGTAGTTGATACCTTTCAAGGTAACCGGACAAGGAGTCTTCTTGGATTCTTTGTCTTCCATGGTTTACCGCTTGGTTTGAGGAGATGTCTTGGATAGATCTAGCCGAGCACCGAGGAAAAGACGATGTACGAAAAACGAGGCTAGCCGAGCACCGGGAAAGACTCGTCTCGGATAGATCTAGGATTCTAAAGACGAAAGATGATACCTTTCTTCAAGATCTAGTCCTTAGAACCGAGAGTATCCGGTTTTGGTTGAGTGTGCACAAAAACCGAGGCTAGCCGAGCACCGGGAAGCGTTGGTACCGAGAAAAGCCGAGTGAAATCGAGCACCGAGAGTTTTGTTACCAGGCGCCGGAAAAGCCCGATAATTTTGTTTACCGGATGCCGAAAAATACCGAGCGCCGAGAATGCCCCGTAAACAAAACACCGAGCGTCGAGGATGCCCGAGCGCCGAACAGAATTGTAGCGGAAGCGAGATTTAGGTTCCAGAGCAAGGTTGCTCTGATACCATGTTAGAATTTGAGAGATTAGAGAAGATTAGTAACCAAAGTTCTTGAGTTCTTAACAAGAACACCAAGAACAAGAGAGAGAGAATAGAGAGAGAATCGGTTTCATTAGATTAGAAAGTGTTAACTTATTTGTTTACAAAGGGGAAGGTATAAATAGACAACAACAAAAGACCCCAAAATAGCATAAGGGAATATGCTAAAAACGTCTCAGTCTTGCTCGGTTAGCCGCGCCACACGTCGCTATCGCTTGTGTAGCCGCGCCTTCCTTAAGGCGACCCGTGACAAGTACGGACGGGTTGGATACACGCGCCCTTAAGGCGCACATGTGACTTTGACCAACGGCTCTCTTGGCAACGGTCTTCTTGTGTTTCTAGATTCTTCTCCTTCGTCTCTTGTTTCCCTTTGCAACGGTAACTTAGAGAGCTTGTGACTTCGGCAGCTTGTGACTTCGGCCATAGTCACATGCTAAGTCATTGTCTTGATGGACAAGACTTGTCCGGACAATGCCTTGGTCTCTTTTACACTTGTGACTTCGGCAACTTGTGACTTCGGCTTTGCCTTAGCCGAACTCGAGTTTTGACTTCGGCTTTGCCTTGATGGACGGGACTTGTCCGGGCAATGCCTTAGTCTCTTTTAAATTAAGTGTCTCAATGAGCTTTGTACAAGTTTGACGAACTTATGAAACATCTAACAATTCGTTTCTAGGACTCTAAACCAAGTTTCATACAACATGATTGCTTATAAGTGTCTCAATGAGCTTTGTACTAGTTTAAAGACCTTATGAAACATCTAACAACGAGTTTCTAGGACTCTAAACCAATTTTCATGCAACATGAGTTCTTATAAGTGTCTCAATGAGCTTTGTACTAGTTTGACGAACTTATGAAACATTTAATAATTCGTTTCTTGGACTCTAAACCAAGTTTCATACAACATGATTGCTTATATGTGTCTCAATGAGCTTTGTACTAGTTTGATGAACTTATGAAACATCTAACAACGCGTTTCTAGGTCTCTAAACTAAGTTTCATGCAACATGAGTGCTTATAAGTGTCTCAATGACCTTTTGACTAGTTTGACGAACATATGAAACATCTAACAACGCGGGTTCTAGGACTCTAAACCAAGTTTCATTCCACATGAGTTCTTATAAGTGTCTCAATGAGCTTTGTACAAGTTTTACGAACTTATGAAACATCTAACAACGCGTTTCTAGGACTCTAAACCAAGTTTCATGCAACATGAGTGCTTATAAGTGTCTCAATGAGCTTTGTATTTGTTTGACGAACTTATGAAACATCAAACAACGCATTTCTAGGACTCTAAACCAAGTTTCATGCAACATGAGTGCTTATAATTGTCTTAATGAGCTTTGTAAAAGTTTGACGAACTTATGAAACATCTAACAACGCGTTTCTAGGACTTTATACCCAGTTTCATGCAACATGAGTGCTTATAAGTGTCTCAATGAGGTTTGTACAAGTTTGAAGAACTTATGAAACATCTAACAACGCGTTTCTAGGACTCTAAACCAAGTTTCATGCAACATGAGTGCTTATATGTGTCTCAATGATCTTTGTACTAGTTTTACGAACTTATGAAACATATAACAACATGGTTTCTAGGACTCTAAACGAAGTTTCATGCAACATGTGTGCTTATAAGTGTCTCAATGAGCTTTGTACTGGTTTGACGAACTTATGAAACATCTAATAACGCGGTTTCTAAGACTCTAAACCAAGTTTCATGCAACATGAGTGCTTATAAGTGTCTCAATGAACTTTGTACAAATTTGACGAACTTATGAAACATCTAACAACGCGGTTTCTAGGACTCTAAACCAAGTTTCATGCAACTTGAGTGCTTATAAGAGTCTCAATGAGCTTTGTACAAGTTTGACGAACTTATGAAACATCTAACAACGCGGTTTCTAGGACTCTAAACCAAGTTTCATGCAACATGAGTGCTTATAAGTGTCTCAATGAGCTTTGTACAAGTTTCACAAACATATGAAACAACTAACTTCTGAAACATCTAACAACGCGTTTCTAGGACATCAAACCAAGTTTCATTCAACATGAGTGCTTATAAGTGTCTCAATGAGCTTTGTACAAGTTTTACGAACTTATGAAACGTCTAACAACTCGTGTCTAGGACTCTAAACCAAGTTTCATGCAACATGAGTGCTTATAAGTGTCTCAATGAGCTTTGTACTAGTTTGACGAACTTATGAAACATCTAACAACGCGGTTTCTAGGACTCTAAATAAAGTTTCATACAACATGAGTGCTTATATGTGTCTCAATGAGCTTTGTACTTGTTTGACGAACTTATGAAACAACTAACAACGCGTTTCTAGGACTCTAAACCAAGTTTCATGCAACATGAGTGCTTATAACTGTCTTAATGAGCTTTGTAAAAGTTTGACGAACATATGAAACATCTAACAACGCGTTTCTAGGACTCTATACCCAGTTTCATGCAACATGAGTGCTTATAAGTTTCTCAATGAGCTTTGTACTAGTTTGGCGAACTTATGAAACATCTAACAACGCGGTTTCTAGGACTCTAAACTAAGTTTCATGTAACATGAGTGCTTATAAGTGTCTCAATGAGCTTTGTACAAGTTTGAAGAACTTATGAAACATCTAACAACGCGGTTTCTAGGACTCTAAACCAAGTTTCATGCAACATGAGTGCTTATAAGTGTCTCAATGAGATTTGTACTATGTTGACGAACTTATGAAACATTTAACAATGCATTTCTAGGACTCTAAACCAAGTTTCATACAACATGAGTTCTTATAAGTGTCTCAATGAGCTTTGTACAAGTTTGACGAACTTATGAAACATCTAACAACGCGTTTCTAGGACTCTAAACCAAGTTTCATTCAACATGAGTACTTATAAGTGTCTCAATGAGCTTTGTACTAGTTTGAAGACCTTATGAAACACCTAACAACGAGTTTCTAGGACTCTAAACCAATTTTCATGCAACATGAGTGCTTATAAGTGTCTCAATGAACTTTGTACTAGTTTGACGAACTTATGAAACATTTAATAATTCGTTTCTTGGACTCTAAACCAAGTTTCATACAACATTATTGCGTATATGTGTCTCAATGAGCTTTGTACTAGTTTGATGAACTTATGAAACATCTAACAACGCGTTTTTAGGTCTCTAAACTAAGTTTCATGCAACATGAGTGCTTATAAGTGTCTCAATGACCTTTTGACTAGTTTGATGAACATATGAAACATCTAACAACGCGGGTTCTAGGACTCTAAACCAAGTTTCATTCCACATGAGTTCTTATAAGTGTCTCGATGAGCTTTGTACAAGTTTTACGAACTTATGAAACATGTAACAACGCGTTTCTAGGACTCTAAACCAAGTTTCATGCAACATGAGTGCTTATAAGTGTCTCAATATGCTTTGTACTTGTTTGACGAACTTATGAAACATCTAACAACGCATTTCTAGGACTCTAAACCAAGTTTCATGCAACATGAGTGCTTATAATTTTCTTAATGAGCTTTGTAAAAGTTTGACGAACTTATGAAACATCTAACAACGCGTTTCTAGGACTCTATACCCAGTTTCATGCAACATGAGTGCTTATAAGTGTCTCAATGAGCTTTGTACTAGTTTGGCGAATGTATGAAACATCTAACAACGCGGGTTCTAGGACTCTAAACCAAGTTTCATACAACATGAGTGCTTATAAGTGTCTCAATGAGTTTTGTACAAGTTTGAAGAACTTATGAAACATCTAACAACGCGTTTCTAGGACTCTAAACCAAGTTTCATGCAACATGAGTGCTTATAAGTATCTCAATGAGCTTTGTACAAGTTTGAAGATTTTATGAAACATCTAACAACGCGTTTCTAGGACTCTAAACCAAGTTTCATGCAACATGAGTGCTTATAAGTGTCTCAATGAGCTTTGTACTATGTTGACGAACTTATGAAACATTTAACAATGCATTTCTAGGACTCTAAACCAAGTTTCATACAACATGAGTTCTTATAAGTGTCTCAATGAGCTTTGTACAAGTTTGACGAACTTATGAAACATCTAACAACGCGTTTCTAGGACTCTAAACCAAGTTTCATTCAACATGAGTACTTATAAGTGTCACAATGAGCTTTGTACTAGTTTGAAGACCTTATGAAACACCTAACAACGAGTTTCTAGGACTCTAAACAAATTTTCATGCAACATGAGTGCTTATAAGTGTCTCAATGAGCTTTGTACTAGTTTAACGAACTTATGAAACATTTAATAATTCGTTTCTTGGACTCTAAACCAAGTTTCATACAACATTATTGCTTATATATGTCTCAATGAGCTTTGTACTAGTTTGATGAACTTATGAAACATCTAACAACGCGTTTCTAGGTCTCAAAACTAAGTTTCATGCAACATGATTGCTTATAAGTGTCTCAATGACCTTTTGACTAGTTTGACGAACATATGAAACATCTAACAACGCGGTTTCTAGGACTCTAAACCAAGTTTCATGCAACATGAGTGCTTATAAGTGTCTCAATGAGCTTTGTACTAGTTTGGCGAACTTATGAAACATCTAACAACGCGGTTTCTAGGACTCTAAACCAAGTTTCATGCAACATGAGTGCTTATAAGTGTCTCAATGAGCTTTGTACTATGTTGACGAACTTATGAAACATTTAACAATGCATTTCTAGAACTTTAAACCAAGTTTCATACAACATGAGTTCTTATAAGTGTCTCAATGAGCTTTGTACTAGTTTGACGAACTTCTGAAACATCTAACAACGCGTTTCTAGGACTCTAAACCAAGTTTCATGCAACATGAGTGCTTATAATTGTCTTAATGAGCTTTGTAAAAGTTTGAAGAACTTATGAAACATCTAACAACGCGTTTCTAGGACTCTATACCCAGTTTCATGCAACATGAGTGCTTATAAGTGTCTCAATGAGCTTTGTACTTGTTTGACGAACTTATGAAACATCTAACAACGCGTTTCTAGGACTCTAAACCAATTTTCATGCAACATGAGTGCTTATAATTGTCTTAATGAGCTTTGTAAAAGTTTGAAGAACTTATGAAACATCTAACAACGCGTTTCTAGGACTCTATACCCAGTTTCATGCAACATGAGTGCTTATAAGTGTCTCAATGAGCTTTGTACTAGTTTGGCGAACTTATGAAACATCTAACAACGCGGTTTCTAGGACTCTAAACTAAGTTTCATGTAACATGAGTGCTTATAAGTGTCTCAATGAGCTTTTGACTAGATTGACGAACATATGAAACATCTAACAACGCGGGTTCTAGGACTCTAAACCAAGTTTCATACAACATGAGTGCTTATAAGTGTCTCAATGAGCTTTGTACAAGTTTGAAGAACTTATGAAACATCTAACAACTCGTTTCTAGGACTCTAAACCAAGTTTCATGCAACATGAGTGCTTATAAGTGTCTCAATGAGCTTTGTACTATGTTGACGAACTTATGAAACATTTAACAACGCATTTCTAGGACTTTAAAACAAGTTTCATACAACATGAGTTCTTATAAGTGTCTCAATGAGCTTTGTACTAGTTTGACGAACTTGTGAAACATCTAACAACGCGTTTCTAGGACTCTAAACCAAGTTTCATTCAACATGAGTGCTTATAAGTGTCTCAATGAGCTTTGTACACGTTTTACGAACTTATGAAACGTCTAACAACTCGTGTCTAGGACTCTAAACCAAGTTTCATGCAACATGAGTGCTTATAAGTGTCTCAATGAGCTTTGTACTAGTTTGATGAACTTATGAAACATCTAACAACGCGGTTTCTAGGACTCTAAAGCAAGTTTCATGCAACATGAGTGCTTATAAGTGTCTCAATGAGCTTTGTACTATGTTGACGAACTTATGAAACATTTAACAATGCATTTCTAGGATTCTAAACCAAGTTTCATACAACATGAGTTCTTATAAGTGTCTCAATGAGCTTTGTACTAGTTTGACGAACTTCTGAAACATCTAACAACGCGTTTCTAGGACTCTAAACCAAGTTTCATTCAACATGAGTGCTTATAAGTGTCTCAATGAGCTTTGTACAAGTTTTACGAACTTATGAAACGTCTAACAACTCGTTTCTAGGACTCTAAACCAAGTTTCATTCAACATGAGTGCTTATAAGTGTCTCAATGAGCTTTGTACTAGTTTGACGAACTTATGAAACATCTAACAACGCGGTTTCTAGGACTCTAAACCAAGTTTCATGCAACATGAGTGCTTATAAGTGTCTCAATGAGCTTTGTACAAGTTTGACGAACTTATGAAACATCTAACAACGCGGTTTCTAGGACTCTAAACAAAGTTTCATGCAACATGAGTGCTTATAAGTGTCTCAATGAGCTTTGTACTTGTTTGACGAACTTATGAAACATCTAACAACGCGTTTCTAGGACTCTAAACCAAGTTTCATTCAACATGAGTGCTTATAAGCTGTCTCAATGAGCTTTGTAAAAGTTTGACGAACTTATGAAACATCTAACAACGCGTTTCTAGGACTCTAAACCAAGTTTCATGCAACATGAGTGCTTATAAGCTGTCTCAATGAGCTTTGTACTAGTTTGACGAACTTATGAAACATCTAACAACGCGTTTCTAGGACTCTATACCAAGTTTCATTCAACATGAGTGCTTATAAGTGTCTCAATGAGCTTTGTACTAGTTTTAGCGAACTTATGAAACATCTAACAACGCGTTTCTAGGACTCTAAACCAAGTTTCATGCAACATGAGTGCTTATAAGTGTCTCAATGAGCTTTGTACAAGTTTTACGAACTTATGAAACATCTAACAACGCGGTTTCTAGGACTCTAAACCAAGTTTCATGCAACATGAGTGCTTATATGTGTCTCAATGAGCTTTGTACTAGTTTGACGAACTTATGAAACATCTAACAACGCGGTTTCTAGGACTCTAAATAAAGTTTCATTCAACATGAGTGCTTATAATGTGTCTCAATGAGCTTTGTACTTGTTTGACGAACTTATGAAACATCTAACAACGCGTTTCTAGGACTCTAAACCAAGTTTCATGCAACATGAGTGCTTATAAGTGTCTCAATGAGCTTTGTACTAGTTTTACGAACTTATGAAACATCTAACAACGCGGTTTCTAGGACTCTAAACTAAGTTTCATGCAACATGAGTGCTTATAAGTGTCTCAATGAGCTTTGTGACTAGTTTGACGAACTTATGAAACATCTAACAACGCGGTTTCTAGGACTCTAAACTAAGTTTCATACAACATGAGTGCTTATAAGTGTCTCAATGAGCTTTTGTACTAGTTTGTACGAACTTATGAAACATCTAACAACGCGTTTCTAGGACTCTAAACCAAGTTTCATGCAACATGAGTGCTTATAAGTGTCTCAATGAGCTTTGTACAATGTTTGTACGAACTTATGAAACATCTAACAACGCGTTTCTAGGACTCTAAACCAAGTTTCATGCAACATGAGTGCTTATAAGTGTCTCAATGAGCTTTGTACTAGTTTGACGAACTTATGAAACATCTAACAACGCGTTTCTAGGACTCTAAACCAAGTTTCATTCAACATGAGTGCTTATAAGTGTCTCAATGAGCTTTGTACTAGTTTGACGAACTTATGAAACATCTAACAACGCGTTTCTAGGACTCTAAACCAAGTTTCATTCAACATGAGTGCTTATAAGTGTCTCAATGAGCTTTGTACTAGTTTTACGAACTTATGAAACATCTAACAACGCGGTTTCTAGGACTCTAAACCAAGTTTCATGCAACATGAGTGCTTATAAGTGTCTCAATGAGCTTTGTACTATGTTGACGAACTTATGAAACATCTAACAACGCGGTTTCTAGGACTCTAAACCAAGTTTCATGCAACATGAGTGCTTATATGTGTCTCAATGAGCTTTGTACTTGTTTGACGAACTTATGAAACATCTAACAACGCGTTTCTAGGACTCTAAACCAAGTTTCATGCAACATGAGTGCTTATAATTGTCTTAATGAGCTTTGTAAAAGTTTGACGAACTTATGAAACATCTAACAACGCGTTTCTAGGACTCTATACCCAGTTTCATGCAACATGAGTGCTTATAAGTGTCTCAATGAGCTTTGTACTTGTTTGACGAACTTATGAAACATCTAACAACGCGTTTCTAGGACTCTAAACCAAGTTTCATGCAACATGAGTGCTTATAAGTGTCTCAATGAGCTTTGTACTTGTTTGACGAACTTATGAAACATCTAACAACGCGTTTCTAGGACTCTAAACCAAGTTTCATGCAACATGAGTGCTTATAAGTGTCTCAATGAGCTTTGTACTAGTTTGAAGAACTTATGAAACATCTAACAACGCGGTTTCTAGGACTCTAAACTAAGTTTCATGCAACATGAGTGCTTATAAGTGTCTCAATGAGCTTTGTGACTAGTTTGACGAACTTATGAAACATCTAACAACGCGGTTTCTAGGACTCTAAACTAAGTTTCATGACAACATGAGTGCTTATAAGTGTCTCAATGAGCTTTTGTACTAGTTTGACGAACTTATGAAACATCTAACAACGCGTTTCTAGGACTCTAAACCAAGTTTCATGACAACATGAGTGCTTATAAGTGTCTCAATGAGCTTTGTACAATGTTTGACGAACTTATGAAACATCTAACAACGCGTTTCTAGGACTCTAAACCAAGTTTCATGCAACATGAGTGCTTATAAGTGTCTCAATGAGCTTTGTACTATGTTTGACGAACTTATGAAACATCTAACAACGCGTTTCTAGGACTCTAAACCAAGTTTCATACAACATGAGTGCTTATAAGTGTCTCAATGAGCTTTGTACAAGTTTGACGAACTTATGAAACATCTAACAACGCGTTTCTAGGACTCTAAACCAAGTTTCATTCAACATGAGTGCTTATAAGTGTCTCAATGAGCTTTGTACTAGTTTTACGAACTTATGAAACATCTAACAACGCGGTTTCTAGGACTCTAAACCAAGTTTCATGCAACATGAGTGCTTATAAGTGTCTCAATGAGCTTTGTACAAGTTTGGCGAACTTATGAAACATCTAACAACGCGGTTTCTAGGACTCTAAACCAAGTTTCATGCAACATGAGTGCTTATAAGTGTCTCAATGAGCTTTGTACAAGTTTGACGAACTTATGAAACAGCTAACAACGCGGTTTCTAGGACTCTAAACCAAGTTTCATTCAACATGAGTGCTTATATGTGTCTCAATGAGCTTTGTAAAAGTTTGACGAACTTATGAAACATCTAACAACGCGTTTCTAGGACTCTAAACCAAGTTTTCATGCAACATGAGTGCTTATAACTGTCTCAATGAGCTTTGTACTAGTTTGACGAACTTATGAAACATCTAACAACGCGTTTCTAGGACTCTAAACCAAGTTTTCATTCAACATGAGTGCTTATAAGTGTCTCAATGAGCTTTGTACTAGTTTGGCGAACTTATGAAACATCTAACAACGCGTTTCTAGGACTCTAAACCAAGTTTCATGCAACATGAGTGCTTATAAGTGTCTCAATGAGCTTTGTACAAGTTTGACGAACTTATGAAACATCTAACAACGCGGTTTCTAGGACTCTAAACCAAGTTTCATGCAACATGAGTGCTTATAACTGTCTCAATGAGCTTTGTACTAGTTTGACGAACTTATGAAACATCTAACAACGCGGTTTCTAGGACTCTAAATAAAGTTTCATTCAACATGAGTGCTTATATGTGTCTCAATGAGCTTTGTACTTGTTTGACGAACTTATGAAACATCTAACAACGCGTT
Source organism: Cochlearia excelsa (assembly GCA_963556525.1). Lineage (NCBI taxonomy): Eukaryota > Viridiplantae > Streptophyta > Magnoliopsida > Brassicales > Brassicaceae > Cochlearia > Cochlearia excelsa. The sequence goes on along the minus strand of OY748327.1, from coordinate 25,185,481 downwards.
TCTAGGACTCTAAACCAAGTTTCATGCAACATGAGTGCTTATAATTGTCTTAATGAGCTTTGTAAAAGTTTGACGAACTTATGAAACATCTAACAACGCGGTTTCTAGGACTCTAAACCGAGTTTCATACAACATGAGTGCTTATAAGTGTCTCAATGAGCTTTGTGACTAGTTTGACGAACTTATGAAACATCTAACAACGCGGTTTCTAGGACTCTAAACCAAGTTTCATACAACATGAGTGCTTATAAGTGTCTCAATGAGCTTTTGTACAAGTTTGACGAACATATGAAACATCTAACAACGCGGGTTCTAGGACTCTAAACCAAGTTTCATACAACATGAGTGCTTATAAGTGTCTCAATGAGCTTTGTACTATGTTTGAAGAACTTATGAAACATCTAACAACGCGTTTCTAGGACTCTAAACCAAGTTTCATGCAACATGAGTGCTTATAAGTGTCTCAATGAGCTTTGTACTATGTTTGACGAACTTATGAAACATTTAACAATGCGTTTCTAGGACTCTAAACCAAGTTTCATACAACATGATTTCTTATAAGTGTCTCAATGAGCTTTGTACTAGTTTGACGAACTTATGAAACATCTAACAACGCGTTTCTAGGACTCTAAACCAAGTTTCATGCAACATGAGTGCTTATAAGTGTCTCAATGAGCTTTGTACTAGTTTGACGAACTTATGAAACACCTAACAACGAGTTTCTAGGACTCTAAACCAAGTTTCATGCAACATGAGTGCTTATAAGTGTCTCAATGAGCTTTGTACTAGTTTGACGAACTTATGAAACATCTAACAACGCGTTTCTAGGACTCTAAACCAAGTTTCATGCAACATGAGTGCTTATAAGTGTCTCAATGAGCTTTGTGACTAGTTTGACGAACTTATGAAACATCTAACAACGCGTTTCTAGGTCTCTAAACTAAGTTTCATGCAACATGAGTGCTTATAAGTGTCTCAATGACCTTTTGTACAAGTTTGACGAACTTATGAAACATCTAACAACGCGAGTTCTAGGACTCTAAACCAAGTTTCATGCAACATGAGTGCTTATTAGTGTCTCAATGAGCTTTGTACAAGTTTTACGAACTTATGAAACATCTAACAACGCAGTTTCTAGGACTCTAAACCAAGTTTCATGCAACATGAGTGCTTATAAGTGTCTCAATGAGATTTGTACTAGTTTTACGAACTTATGAAACATCTAACAACGCAGTTTCTAGTACTCTAAACTAAGTTTCATGCAACATGAGCTTTGTAAAAGTTTGTAAAAGTTTGAAGAACTTATGAAACATCTAACAACGCGTTTCTAGGACTCTAAACCAAGTTTCATGCAACATGAGTGCTTATAAGTGTCTAAATGAGCTTTGTATTTGTTTGACGAACTTATGAAACATCTAACAACGCGTTTCTAGGACTCTAAACCAAGTTTCATGCAACATGAGTGCTTATAATTGTCTTAATGAGCTTTGTAAAAGTTTGACGAACTTATGAAACATCTAACAACGCGTTTCTAGGACTCTATACCCAATTTCATGCAACATGAGTGCTTATAAGTGTCTCAATGAGCTTTGTACTAGTTTGGCGAACTTATGAAACATCTACCAACGCGGTTTCTAGGACTCTAAACTAAGTTTCATGTAACATGAGTGCTTATAAGTGTCTCAATGAGCTTTTGACTAGTTTGACGAACATATGAAACATCTAACAACGCGGGTTCTAGGACTCTAAACCAAGTTTAATGCAACATGAGAGCTTATAAGTTCCTCAATGAGCTTTATACAAGTTTGACGAACTTATGAAACATCTAACTACGCGTTTCTAGGACTCTAAACCAAGTTTCATGCAACATGAGTGCTTATAAGTTCCTAAATGAGCTTTGTAAAAGTTTGACAAACTTATGAAACATCTAACAACGCGTTTCTAGGACTCTATACCCAGTTTCATGCAACATGAGTGCTTATAAGTGTCTCAATGAGCTTTGTACTAGTTTGGCGAACTTATGAAACATCTAACAACGCGTTTCTAGGACTCTAAACCAAGTTTCATTCAACATGAGTGCTTATAAGTGTCTCAATGAGCTTTGTACAAGTTTTACGAACTTATGAAACGTCTAACAAATCGTGTCTAGGACTCTAAACCAAGTTTCATGCAACATGAGTGCTTATAAGTGTCTCAATGAGCTTTGTACTAGTTTGACGAACTTATGAAACATCTAACAACGCGGTTTCTAGGACTCTAAATAAAGTTTCATTCAACATGAATGCTTATATGTGTCTCAATGAGCTTTTTACTTGTTTGACGAACTTATGAAACATCTAACAACGCGTTTCTAGGACTCTAAACCAAGTTTCATGCAACATGAGTGCTTATAACTGTCTTAATGAGGTTTGTAAAAGTTTGACGAACTTATGAAACATCTAACAACGCGTTTCTAGGACTCTATACCCAGTTTCATGCAACATGAGTGCTTATAAGTGTCTCAATGAGCTTCGTACAAGTTTCACGAACATATGAAACAGCTAACAACGCGGTTTCTAGGACTCTAAACAAAGTTTCATTCAACATGAGTGCTTATATGTGTCTCAATGAGCTTTGTACTTGTTTGACGAACTTATGAAACATCTAACAACGCGTTTCTAGGACTCTAAACCAAGTTTCATACAACATGAGTGCTTATAACTGTCTTAATGAGCTTTGTAAAAGTTTGACAAACTTATGAAACATCTAACAACGCGTTTCTAGGACTCTATACCCAGTTTCATGCAACATGAGTGCTTATAAGTGTCTCAATGAGCTTTGTACTAGTTTGGCGAACTTATGAAACATCTAACAACGCGTTTCTAGGACTCTAAACCAAGTTTCATTCAACATGAGTGCTTATAAGTGTCTCAATGAGCTTTGTACAAGTTTTACGAACTTATGAAACGTCTAACAAATCGTGTCTAGGACTCTAAACCAAGTTTCATGCAACATGAGTGCTTATAAGTGTCTCAATGAGCTTTGTACTAGTTTGACGAACTTATGAAACATCTAACAACGCGGTTTCTAGGACTCTAAATAAAGTTTCATTCAACATGAATGCTTATATGTGTCTCAATGAGCTTTTTACTTGTTTGACGAACTTATGAAACATCTAACAACGCGTTTCTAGGACTCTAAACCAAGTTTCATGCAACATGAGTGCTTATAACTGTCTTAATGAGGTTTGTAAAAGTTTGACGAACTTATGAAACATCTAACAACGCGTTTCTAAGACTCTATACCCAGTTTCATGCAACATGAGTGCTTATAAGTGTCTCAATGAGCTTTGTACTAGTTTGGCGAACTTATGAAACATCTAACAACGCGGTTTCTAGGACTCTAAACTAAGTTTCATGTAACATGAGTGGTTATAAGTGTCTCAATGAGCTTTTGACTAGTTTGACGAACATATGAAACATCTAACAACGCGGGTTCTAGGACTCTAAACCAAGTTTCATACAACATGAGTGCTTATAAGTGTCTCAATGAGCTTTGTACAAGTTTGAAGAATTTATGAAACATCTAAAAACGCGTTTCTAGGACACTAAACCAAGTTTCATGCAACATGAGTGCTTATAAGTGTCTCAATGAGCTTTGTACTATGTTGACGAACTTATGAAACATTTAACAATGCATTTCTAGGACTCTAAACCAAGTTTCTTGCAACATGAGTGCTTATAATTGTCTTAATGAGCTTTGTAAAAGTTTGACGAACTTATGAAACATCTAACAACGCGTTTCTAGGACTCTATACCCAGTTTCATGCAACATGAGTGCTTATAAGTGTCTCAATGAGCTTTGTACTAGTTTGGCGAACTTATGAAACATCTACCAACGCGGTTTCTAGGACTCTAAACTAAGTTTCATGTAACATGAGTGCTTATAAGTGTCTCAATGAGCTTTTGACTAGTTTGACGAACATATGAAACATCTAACAACGCGGGTTCTAGGGCTCTAAACCAAGTTTCATACAACATGAGTGCTTATAAGTGTCTCAATGAGCTTTGTACAAGTTTGTAGAACTTATGAAACATCTAACAACGCGTTTCTAGGACTCTAAACCAAGTTTCATGCAACATGAGTGCTTATAAGTGTCTCAATGAGCTTTGTACTATGTTGACGAACTTATGAAACATTTAACAACGCATTTCTAGGACTTTAAAACAAGTTTCATACAACATGAGTTCTTATAAGTGTCTCAATGAGCTTTGTACTAGTTTGACGAACTTCTGAAACATCTAACAACGCGTTTCTAGGACTCTAAACCAAGTTTCATTCAACATGAGTGCTTATAAGTGTCTCAATGAGCTTTGTACAAGTTTTACGAACTAATGAAACGTCTAACAACTCGTGTCTAGGACTCTAAACCAAGTTTCATGCAACATGAGTGCTTATAAGTGTCTCAATGAGCTTTGTACTAGTTTGGCGAACTTATGAAACATCTAACAACGCGTTTCTAGGACTCTAAACCAAGTTTCATTCAACATGAGTGCTTATAAGTGTCTCAATGAGCTTTGTACAAGTTTTACGAACTTATGAAACGTCTAACAAATCGTGTCTAGGACTCTAAACCAAGTTTCATGCAACATGAGTGCTTATAAGTGTCTCAATGAGCTTTGTACTAGTTTGACGAACTTATGAAACATCTAACAACGCGGTTTCTAGGACTCTAAATAAAGTTTCATTCAACATGAATGCTTATATGTGTCTCAATGAGCTTTTTACTTGTTTGACGAACTTATGAAACATCTAACAACGCGTTTCTAGGACTCTAAACCAAGTTTCATGCAACATGAGTGCTTATAACTGTCTTAATGAGGTTTGTAAAAGTTTGACGAACTTATGAAACATCTAACAACGCGTTTCTAGGACTCTATACCCAGTTTCATGCAACATGAGTGCTTATAAGTGTCTCAATAAGCTTTGTACTAGTTTGGCGAACTTATGAAACATCTAACAACGCGGTTTCTAGGACTCTAAACTAAGTTTCATGTAACATGAGTGGTTATAAGTGTCTCAATGAGCTTTTGACTAGTTTGACGAACATATGAAACATCTAACAACGCGGGTTCTAGGACTCTAAACCAAGTTTCATACAACATGAGTGCTTATAAGTGTCTCAATGAGCTTTGTACAAGTTTGAAGAATTTATGAAACATCTAAAAACGCGTTTCTAGGACACTAAACCAAGTTTCATGCAACATGAGTGCTTATAAGTGTCTCAATGAGCTTTGTACTATGTTGACGAACTTATGAAACATTTAACAATGCATTTCTAGGACTCTAAACCAAGTTTCTTGCAACATGAGTGCTTATAATTGTCTTAATGAGCTTTGTAAAAGTTTGACGAACTTATGAAACATCTAACAACGCGTTTCTAGGACTCTATACCCAGTTTCATGCAACATGAGTGCTTATAAGTGTCTCAATGAGCTTTGTACTAGTTTGGCGAACTTATGAAACATCTACCAACGCGGTTTCTAGGACTCTAAACTAAGTTTCATGTAACATGAGTGCTTATAAGTGTCTCAATGAGCTTTTGACTAGTTTGACGAACATATGAAACATCTAACAACGCGGGTTCTAGGGCTCTAAACCAAGTTTCATACAACATGAGTGCTTATAAGTGTCTCAATGAGCTTTGTACAAGTTTGTAGAACTTATGAAACATCTAACAACGCGTTTCTAGGACTCTAAACCAAGTTTCATGCAACATGAGTGCTTATAAGTGTCTCAATGAGCTTTGTACTATGTTGACGAACTTATGAAACATTTAACAACGCATTTCTAGGACTTTAAAACAAGTTTCATACAACATGAGTTCTTATAAGTGTCTCAATGAGCTTTGTACTAGTTTGACGAACTTCTGAAACATCTAACAACGCGTTTCTAGGACTCTAAACCAAGTTTCATTCAACATGAGTGCTTATAAGTGTCTCAATGAGCTTTGTACAAGTTTTACGAACTAATGAAACGTCTAACAACTCGTGTCTAGGACTCTAAACCAAGTTTCATGCAACATGAGTGCTTATAAGTGTCTCAATGAGCTTTGTACTAGTTTGGCGAACTTATGAAACATCTAACAACGCGGTTTCTAGGACTCTAAACCAAGTTTCATGCAACATGAGTGCTTATAAGTGTCTCAATGAGCTTTGTACTATGTTGACGAACTTATGAAACATTTAACAATGCATTTCTAGGACTTTAAACCAAGTTTCATACAACATGAGTTCTTATAAGTGTCTCAATGAGCTTTGTACTAGTTTGACGAACTTCTGAAACATCTAACAACGCGTTTCTAGGACTCTAAACCAAGTTTCATTCAACATGAGTGCTTATAAGTGTCTCAATGAGCTTTGTACAAGTTTTACGAACTTATGAAACGTCTAACAACTCGTGTCTAGGACTCTAAACCAAGTTTCATGCAACATGAGTGCTTATAAGTGTCTCAATGAGCTTTGTACTAGTTTGACGAACTTATGAAACATCTAACAACGCGATTTCTAGGACTCTAAACCAAGTTTCATGCAACATGAGTGCTTATAAGTGTCTCAATGAGCTTTGTACAAGTTTCACGAACATATGAAACAGCTAACAACGCGGTTTCTAGGACTCTAAACAAAGTTTCATTCAACATGAGTGCTTATATGTGTCTCAATGAGCTTTGTACTTGTTTGACGAACTTATGAAACATCTAACAACGCGTTTCTAGGACTCTAAACCAAGTTTCATACAACATGAGTGCTTATAACTGTCTTAATGAGCTTTGTAAAAGTTTGACAAACTTATGAAACATCTAACAACGCGTTTCTAGGACTCTATACCCAGTTTCATGCAACAAGAGTGCTTATAAGTGTCTCAATGAGCTTTGTACTAGTTTGGCGAACTTATGAAACATCTAACAACGCGTTTCTAGGACTCTAAACCAAGTTTCATTCAACATGAGTGCTTATAAGTGTCTCAATGAGCTTTGTACAAGTTTTACGAACTTATGAAACGTCTAACAAATCGTGTCTAGGACTCTAAACCAAGTTTCATGCAACATGAGTGCTTATAAGTGTCTCAATGAGCTTTGTACTAGTTTGACGAACTTATGAAACATCTAACAACGCGGTTTCTAGGACTCTAAATAAAGTTTCATTCAACATGAATGCTTATATGTGTCTCAATGAGCTTTTTACTTGTTTGACGAACTTTTGAAACATCTAACAACGCGTTTCTAGGACTCTAAACCAAGTTTCATGCAACATGAGTGCTTATAACTGTCTTAATGAGGTTTGTAAAAGTTTGACGAACTTATGAAACATCTAACAACGCGTTTCTAGGACTCTATACCGAGTTTCATGCAACATGAGTGCTTATAAGTGTCTCAATGAGCTTTGTACTAGTTTGGCGAACTTATGAAACATCTAACAACACGGTTTCTAGGACTCTAAACTAAGTTTCATGTAACATGAGTGGTTATAAGTGTCTCAATGAGCTTTTGACTAGTTTGACGAACATATGAAACATCTAACAACGCGGGTTCTAGGACTCTAAACCAAGTTTCATACAACATGAGGGCTTATAAGTGTCTCAATGAGCTTTGTACAAGTTTGAAGAATTTATGAAACATCTAACAACGCGTTTCTAGGACTCTAAACCAAGTTTCATGCAACATGAGTGCTTATAAGTGTCTCAATGAGCTTTGTACTATGTTGACGAACTTATGAAACATTTAACAATGCATTTCTAGGACTCTAAACCAAGTTTCATACAACATGAGTTCTTATAAGTGTCTCAATGAGCTTTGTACAAGTTTGACGAACTTATGAAACATCTAACAACGCGTTTCTAGGACTCTAAACCAAGTTTCATTCAACATGAGTACTTATAAGTGTCTCAATGAGCTTTGTACTAGTTTGAAGACCTTATGAAACACCTAACAACGAGTTTCTAGGACTCTAAACCAATTTTCATGCAACATGAGTGCTTATAAGTGTCTCAATGAGATTTGTACTAGTTTGACGAACTTATGAAACATTTAATAATTCGTTTCTTGGACTCTAAACCAAGTTTCATACAACATTATTGCTTATATGTGTCTCAATGAGCTTTGTACTAGTTTGATGAACTTATGAAACATCTAACAACGCGTTTCTAGGTCTCTAAACTAAGTTTCATGCAACATGAGTGCTTATAAGTGTCTCAATGACCTTTTGACTAGTTTGACGAACATATGAAACATCTAACAACGCGAGTTCTAGGACTCTAAACCAAGTTTCATTCCACATGAGTTCTTATAAGTGTCTCAATGAGCTTTGTACAAGTTTTACGAACTTATGAAACATCTAACAACGCGTTTCTAGGACTCTAAACCAAGTTTCATGCAACATGAGTGCTTATAAGTGTCTCAATGAGCTTTGTACTATGTTGACGAACTTATGAAACATTTAACAACGCATTTCTAGGACTTTAAAACAAGTTTCATACAACATGAGTTCTTATAAGTGTCTCAATGAGCTTCGTACTAGTTTGACGAACTTATGAAACATCTAACAACGCGTTTCTAGGACTCTAAACCAAGTTTCATTCAACATGAGTGCTTATAAGTGTCTCAATGAGCTTTGTACAAGTTTTACAAACTTATGAAACGTCTAACAACTCGTGTCTAGGACTCTAAACCAAGTTTCATGCAACATGAGTGCTTATAAGTGTCTCAATGAGCTTTGTACTAGTTTGGCGAACTTATGAAACATCTAACAACGCGGTTTCTAGGACTCTAAACCAAGTTTCATGCAACATGAGTGCTTATAAGTGTCTCAATGAGCTTTGTACTATGTTGAAGAACTTATGAAACATTTAACAATGCATTTCTAGGACTTTAAACCAAGTTTCATACAACATGAGTTCTTATAAGTGTCTCAATGAGCTTTGTACTAGTTTGACGAACTTCTGAAACATCTAACAACGCGTTTCTAGGACTCTAAACCAAGTTTCATGCAACATGAGTGATTATAATTGTCTTAATGAGCTTTGTAAAAGTTTGACGAACTTATGAAACATCTAACAACGCGTTTCTAGGACTCTATACCCAGTTTCATGCAACATGAGTGCTTTTAAGTGTCTCAATGAGCTTTGTACTAGTTTGGCGAACTTATGAAACATCTAATAACGCGGTTTCTAGGACTCTAAACTAAGTTTCATGTAACATGAGTGCTTATAAGTGTCTCAATGAGCTTTTGACTAGTTTGACAAACATATGAAACATCTAACAACGCGGGTTATAGGACTCTAAACCAAGTTTCATACAACATGAGTGCTTATAAGTGTCTCAATGAGCTTTGTACAAGTTTGAAGAACTTATGAAACATCTAACAACGCGTTTCTAGGACTCTAAACCAAGTTTCATGCAACATGAGTGCTTATAAGTGTCTCAATGAGTTTTGTACTATGTTGACGAACTTATGAAACATTTAACAACGCATTTCTAGGACTTTAAAACAAGTTTCATACAACATGAGTTCTTATAAGTGTCTCAATGAGCTTTGTACTAGTTTGACGAACTTCTAAAACATCTAACAACGCGTTTCTAGGACTCTAAACCAAGTTTCATTCAACATGAGTACTTATAAGTGTCTCAATGAGCTTTGTACTAGTTTGAAGACCTTATGAAACATCTAACAACGAGTTTCTAGGACTCTAAACCAATTTTCATGCAACATGAGTGCTTATAAGTGTCTCAATGAGCTTTGTACTAGTTTGACGAACTTATGAAACATCTAACAACGCGGTTTCTAGGACTCTAAACCAAGTTTCATGCAACATGAGTGCTTATAAGTGTCTCAATGAGCTTTGTACTATGTTGACGAACTTATGAAACATTTAACAATGCATTTCTAGGACTCTAAACCAAGTTTCATACAACATGAGTTCTTATAAGTGTCTCAATGAGCTTTGTACTAGTTTGACGAACTTCTGAAACATCTAACAACGCGTTTCTAGGACTCTAAACCAAGTTTCATTCAACATGAGTGCTTATAAGTTTCTCAATGAGCTTTGTACAAGTTTTACGAACTTATGAAACGTCTAACAACTCGTGTCTAGGACTCTAAACCAAGTTTCATGCAACATGAGTGCTTATAAGTGTCTCAATGAGCTTTGTACTAGTTTGACGAACTTATGAAACATCTAACAACGCGGTTTCTAGGACTCTAAACCAAGTTTCATGCAACATGAGTGCTTATAAGTGTCTCAATGAGCTTTGTACAAGTTTCACGAACATATGAAACAGCTAACAACGCGGTTTCTAGGACTCTAAACAAAGTTTCATTCAACATGAGTGCTTATATGTGTCTCAATGAGCTTTGTACTTGTTTGACGAACTTATGAAACATCTAACAACGCGTTTATAGGACACTAAACCAAGTTTCATGCAACATGAATGCTTATACCTGTCTTAATGAGCTTTGTAAAAGTTTGACAAACTTATGAAACATCTAACAACGCGTTTCTAGGACTCTATACCCAGTTTCATGCAACATGATTGCTTATAAGTGTCTCAATGAGCTTTGTACTAGTTTGGCGAACTTATGAAACATCTAACAACGCGGTTTATAGGACTCTAAACTAAGTTTCATGTAACATGAGTGCTTATAAGTGTCTCAATGAGCTTTTGTACTAGTTTGACGAACATATGAAACATCTAACAACGCGGGTTCTAGGACTCTAAACCAAGTTTCATACAACATGAGTGCTTATAAGTGTCTCAATGAGATTTGTACAAGTTTGAAGAACTTATGAAACATCTAACAACGCGTTTCAAGGACTCTAAACCAAGTTTCATGCAACATGAGTGCTTATAAGTGTCTCAATGAGCTTTGTACTAGTGTTGACGAACTTATGAAACATTTAACAATGCATTTCTAGGACTCTAAACCAAGTTTCATACAACATGAGTTCTTATAAGTGTCTCAATGAGCTTTGTACTAGTTTGACGAACTTCTGAAACATCTAACAACGCGTTTCTAGGACTCTAAACCAAGTTTCATTCAACATGAGTGCTTATAAGTGTCTCAATGAGCTTTGTAAAAGTTTTACAAACCTATGAAACGTCTAACAACTCGTGTCTAGGACTCTAAACCAAGTTTCATGCAACATGAGTGCTTATAAGTGTCTCAATGACATTTGTACTAGTTTGACGAAATTATGAAACGTTTAACAATTCGTTTCTAGGATTCTAAACCAAGTTTCATACAACATGATTGCTTCTAAGTGTCTCAATGAGCTTTGTACTAGTTTGACGAACTTATGAAACATCTAACAACGCGTTTCTAGGTCTCTAAATTGAGTTTCATGCAACATGAGTGCTTATAAGTGTCTCAATGAGCTTTGTACTAGTTTGACGAACTTATGAAACTTCTAATAACGCGGTTTCTAAGACTCTAAGCCAAGTTTCATGCAACATGAGTGCTTATAAGTGTCTCAATGAGCTTTGTACAAGTTTGACGAACTTATTAAACATCTTACAACGCGGTTTCTAGGACTCTAAACCAAGTTTCATGCAACATGAGTGCTTATAAGCGTCTCAATGAGCTTTGTACAAGTTTAACGACCTTATGAAACATCTAACAACGCGTTTCTAGGAATCTAAACCAAGTTTCATGCAACATGAGTGCTTATAAGTGTCTCAATGAGCTTTTTACTAGTTTGACGAACTTATGAAACATCTAACAACGCGTTTCTAGGACTCTAAACTAAGTTTCATGCAACATGAGTGCTTATAAGTGTCTCAATGAGCTTTGTACAAGTTTGACGAACTTATGAAACATCTAACAACGCGTTTCTAGGACTCTAAACCAAGTTTCATTCAACATGAGTACTTATAAGTGTCTCAATGAGCTTTGTACTAGTTTGAAGACCTTATGAAACATCTAACAACGCGTAAACCAAGTTTCATGCAACATGAGTGCTTATAAGTGTCTCAATGAGCTTTGTACAAGTTTGACGAACTTATGAAACATCTAACAACGCGGTTTCTAGGACTCTAAACCAAGTTTCATGCAACATGAGTGCTTATAAGTGTCTCAATGAGCTTTGTACAAGTTTGACGAACTTATGAAACATCTAACAACGCGTTTCTAGGACTCTAAACCAAGTTTCATGCAAAATGCGTGCTTATAAGTGTCTCAATGAGCTTTTTACTAGTTTGACGAACTTATGAAACATTTAACAACGCGTTTCTAGGACTCTAAACTAAGTTTCATGCAACATGAGTGCTTATAAGTGTCTCAATGAGCTTTGTACAAGTTTGACGAACTTATGAAACATCTAACAACGCGTTTCTAGGACTCTAAACTAAGTTTCATTCAACATAATTGCTTATAAGTGTCTCAATGAGCTTTGTACTGGTTTGACGAACTTATGAAACATCTAATAACGCGATTTCTAAGACTCTAAAACAAGTTTCATGCAACATGAGTGCTTATAAGTGTCTCAATGAGCTTTGTACAAGTTTGACGAACTTATGAAACATCTAACAACGCGGTTTCTAGGACTCTAAACCAAGTTTCATGCAACTTCAGTGCTTATAAGCGTCTCAATGAGCTTTATACAAGTTTGACGAACTTATGAAACATCTAACAACGCGTTTCCAGGACTCTAAACCAAGTTTCATGCAACATGAGTGCTTATAAGTGTCTCAATGAGCTTTGTACAAGTTTGACGAACTTATGAAACATCTAACAACGCGTTTCTAGGACTCTAAACTAAGTTTCATGCAACATGAGTGCTTATAAGTGTCTCAATGAGCTTTGTACAAGTTTGACGAACTTATGAAACATCTAACAACGCGTTTCTAGGACTCTAAACCAAGTTTCATTCAACATGAGTACTTATAAGTGTCTCAATGAGCTTTGTACTAGTTTGAAGACCTTATGAAACATCTAACAACGCGTTTCTAGGTGTCTAAACCAAGTTTCATGCAACATGAGTGCTTATAAGTGTCTCAATGAGCTTTGTACAAGTTTGACGAACTTATGAAACATCTAACAACGCGGTTTCTAGGACTCTAAAACAAGTTTCATTCAACATGAGTACTTATAAGTGTCTCAATGAGCTTTGTACTAGTTTGAAGACCTTATGAAACATCTAACAACGCGTTTCTAAGACTCTAAACGAAGTTTCATGCAACATGAGTGCTTATAAGTGTCTCAATGAGCTTTGTTCTAGTTTGACGAACTTATGAAACATCTAACAACGCGTTTCTAGGTGTCTAAACTAAGTTTCATGCAACATGAGTGCTTATAAGTGTCTCAATGACCTTTTGTACTAGTTTGACGAACATATGAAGCATCTAACAACGCGGGTTCTAGGACTCTAAACCAAGTTTCATTCCACATGAGTTCTTATAAGTGTCTCAATGAGCTTTGTACAAGTTTTACGAACTTATGAAACATCAAACAATGCGTTTCTAGGACTCTAAACCAAGTTTCATGCAACATGAGTGCTTATAAGTGTCTCAATGAGCTTTGTACTTGTTTGACGAACTTATGAAACATCTAACAACGCGTTTCTAGGACTCTAAACCAAGTTTCATGCAACATGAGTGCTTATAATTGTCTCCATGCGCTTTGTAAAAGTTTGACGAACTTATGAAACATCTAACAACGCGTTTCTAGGACTCTAAACCAAGTTTCATTCAACATGAGTACTTATAAGTGTCTCAATGAGCTTTGTAAAAGTTTTACAAACCTATGAAACGTCTAACAACTCGTGTCTAGGACTCTAAACCAAGTTTCATGCAACATGAGTGCTTATAAGTGTCTGAATGAGCTTTATACTAGTTTGACGAACTTATGAAACGTTTAACAATTCGTTTCTAGGACTCTAAACCAAGTTTCATACAACATGATTGCTTCTAAGTGTCTCAATGAGCTTTGTACTAGTTTGACGAACTTATGAAACATCTAACAACGCGTTTCTAGGTCTCTAAACTAAGTTTCATACAACATGAGTGCTTATAAGTGTCTCAATGAGCTTTGTACTTGGTTTGACGAACATATGAAACTTCTAATAACGCGTTTCTAGGACTCTAAACCAAGTTTCATTCAACATGAGTACTTATAAGTGTCTCAATGAGCTTTGTATTAGTTTGAAGACCTTATGAAACATCTAACAACGCGTTTCTAAGACTTTAAAACAAGTTTCATGCAGCATGAGTGCTTATAAGTGTCTCAATGAGCTTTGTACAAGTTTGACGAACTTATGAAACATCTAACAACGCGGTTTATAGGACTCTAAACCAAGTTTCATGCAACATGAGTGCTTATAAGCGTCTCAATGAGCTTTGTACAAGTTTGACGAACTTATGAAACATCTAACAACGCGTTTCTAGGACTCTAAACCAAGTTTCATGCAACAAGCGTGCTTATAAGTGTCTCAATGAGCTTTTTACTAGTTTGACGAACTTATGAAACATTTAACAACGCGTTTCTAGGACTCTAAACTAAGTTTCATGCAACTTGAGTGCTTATAAGTGTCTCAATGAGCTTTGTACAAGTTTGACGAACTTATGAAACATCTAACAACGCGTTTCTAGGACTCTAAACTAAGTTTCATTCAACATAATTGCTTATAAGTGTCTCAATGAGCTTTGTACTGGTTTGACGAACTTATGAAACATCTAATAACGCGATTTCTAAGACTCTAAAACAAGTTTCATGCAGCATGAGTGCTTATAAGTGTCTCAATGAGCTTTGTACAAGTTTGACGAACTTATGAAACATCTAACAACGCGGTTTCTAGGACTCTAAACCAAGTTTCATGCAACTTCGAGTGCTTATAAGCGTCTCAATGAGCTTTGTACAAGTTTGACGAACTTATGAAACATCTAACAACGCGTTTCCAGGACTCTAAACCAAGTTTCATGCAACATGAGTGCTTATAAGTGTCTCAATGAGCTTTGTACAAGTTTGACGAACTTATGAAACATCTAACAACGCGTTTCTAGGACTCTAAACTAAGTTTCATGCAACATGAGTGCTTATAAGTGTCTCAATGAGCTTTGTACAAGTTTGACGAACTTATGAAACATCTAACAACGCGTTTCTAGGACTCTAAACCAAGTTTCATTCAACATGAGTACTTATAAGTGTCTCAATGAGCTTTGTATCTAGTTTGAAGACCTTATGAAACATCTAACAACGCGTTTCTAGGTGTCTAAACCAAGTTTCATGCAACATGAGTGCTTATAAGTGTCTCAATGAGCTTTGTACAAGTTTGACGAACTTATGAAACATCTAACAACGCGGTTTCTAGGACTCTAAACCAAGTTTCATTCAACATGAGTACTTATAAGTGTCTCAATGAGCTTTGTACTAGTTTGAAGACCTTATGAAACATCTAACAACGCGTTTCTAAGACTCTAAACGAAGTTTCATGCAACATGAGTGCTTATAAGTGTCTCAATGAGCTTTGTTCTAGTTTGACGAACTTATGAAACATCGAACAACGCGTTTCTAGGTGTCTAAACTAAGTTTCATGCAACATGAGTGCTTATAAGTGTCTCAATGACCTTTTGACTAGTTTGACGAACATATGAAGCATCTAACAACGCGGGTTCTAGGACTCTAAACCAAGTTTCATTCCACATGAGTTCTTATAAGTGTCTCAATGAGCTTTGTACAAGTTTTACGAACTTATGAAACATCAAACAATGCGTTTCTAGGACTCTAAACCAAGTTTCATGCAACATGAGTGCTTATAAGTGTCTCAATGAGCTTTGTACTTGTTTGACGAACTTTATGAAACATCTAACAACGCGTTTCTAGGACTCTAAACCAAGTTTCATGCAACATGAGTGCTTATAATTGTCTCCATGCGCTTTGTAAAAGTTTGACGAACTTATGAAACATCTAACAACGCGTTTCTAGGACTCTAAACCAAGTTTCATTCAACATGAGTACTTATAAGTGTCTCAATGAGCTTTGTAAAAGTTTTACAAACCTATGAAACGTCTAACAACTCGTGTCTAGGACTCTAAACCAAGTTTCATGCAACATGAGTGCTTATAAGTGTCTGAATGAGCTTTGTACTAGTTTGACGAACTTATGAAACGTTTAACAATTCGTTTCTAGGACTCTAAACCAAGTTTCATACAACATGATTGCTTCTAAGTGTCTCAATGAGCTTTGTACTAGTTTGACGAACTTATGAAACATCTAACAACGCGTTTCTAGGTCTCTAAACTAAGTTTCATACAACATGAGTGCTTACAAGTGTCTCAATGAGCTTTGTACTGGTTTGACGAACATATGAAACTTCTAATAACGCGGTTTCTAAGACTCTAAACCAAGTTTCATGCAACATGAGTACTTATAAGTGTCTCAATGAGCTTTGTATTAGTTTGAAGACCTTATGAAACATCTAACAACGCGTAAACCAAGTTTCATGCAACATGAGTGCTTATAAGTGTCTCAATGAGCTTTGTACAAGTTTGACGAACTTATGAAACATCTAACAACGCGGTTTATAGGACTCTAAACCAAGTTTCATGCAACATGAGTGCTTATAAGCGTCTCAATGAGCTTTGTACAAGTTTGACGAACTTATGAAACATCTAACAACGCGTTTCTAGGACTCTAAACCAAGTTTCATGCAACATGCGTGCTTATAAGTGTCTCAATGACCTTTTTACTAGTTTGATGAACTTATGAAACATTTAACAACGCGTTTCTAGGACTCTAAACTAAGTTTCATGCAACTTGAGTGCTTATAAGTGTCTCAATGAGCTTTGTACAATTTTGACGAACTTATGAAACATCTAACAACGCGTTTCTAGGACTCTAAACCAAGTTTCATGCAACATGAGTGCTTATAAGTGTCTCAATGAGCTTTGTACAAGTTTGACGAACTTATGAAACATCTAACAACGCGGTTTCTAGGACTCTAAACCAAGTTTCATGCAACATGAGTGCTTATAAGTGTCTCAATGAGCTTTGTACAAGTTTGACGAACTTATGAAACATCTAACAACGCGGTTTCTAGGACTCTAAACCAAGTTTCATGCAACATGAGTGCTTATAAGCGTCTCAATGAGCTTTGTACAAGTTTGACGAACTTATGAAACATCTAGCAACGCGTTTCTAGGACTCTAAACCAAGTTTCATGCAACATGAGTGCTTATAAGTGTCTCAATGAGCTTTGTACAAGTTTGACGAACTTATGAAACATCTAACAACGCGTTTCTAGGACTCTAAACCAAGTTTCATGCAACATGCGTGCTTATAAGTGTCTCAATGAGCTTTTTACTAGTTTGACGAACTTATGAAACATCTAACAACGCGTTTCTAGGACTCTAAACTAAGTTTCATTCAACATAATTGCTTATAAGTGTCTCAATGAGCTTTGTACAAGTTTGACGAACTTATGAAACATCTAATAACGCGGTTTCTAGGACTCTAAAACAAGTTTCATGCAACATGAGTGCTTATAAGTGTCTCAATGAGCTTTGTACAAGTTTGACGAACTTATGAAACATCTAACAACGCGGTTTCTAGGACTCTAAACCAAGTTTCATGCAACTTCAGTGCTTATAAGCGTTTCAATGAGCTTTGTACTAGTTTGACGAACTTATGAAACATGAGTGCTTATAAGTGTCTCAATGAGCTTTGTACAAGTTTGACGAACTTATGAAACATCTAACAACGCGTTTCTAGGACTCTAAACTAAGTTTCATGCAACATGAGTGCTTATAAGTGTCTCAATGAGCTTTGTACAAGTTTGACGAACTTATGAAACATCTAACAACGCGTTTCTAGGACTCTAAACCAAGTTTCATGCAACATGAGTGCTTATAAGTGTCTCAATGAGCTTTGTACAAGTTTGACGAACTTATGAAACATCTAACAACGCGTTTCTAGGACTCTAAACCAAGTTTCATGCAACATGAGTGCTTATAAGTGTCTCAATGAGCTTTGTACTAGTTTGACGAACTTATGAAACATCTAACAACGCGTTTCTAGGACTCTAAACTAAGTTTCATGCAACATGAGTGCTTATAAGTGTCTCAATGAGCTTTGTACAAGTTTGACGAACTTATGAAACATCTAACAACGCGTTTCTAGGACTCTAAACTAAGTTTCATGCAACATGCATTGCTTATAAGTGTCTCAATGAGCTTTGTACTAGTTTGACGAACTTATGAAACATCTAACAACGCGTTTCTAGGACTCTAAACTAAGTTTCATGCAACATGAGTGCTTATAAGTGTCTCAATGAGCTTTGTACAAGTTTGACGAACTTATGAAACATCTAACAACGCGGTTTCTAGGACTCTAAACTAAGTTTCATGCAACATCGAGTGCTTATAAGTGTCTCAATGAGCTTTGTACAAGTTTGACGAACTTATGAAACATCTAACAACGCGGTTTCTAGGACTCTAAACCAAGTTTCATGCAACATGAGTGCTTATAAGCGTCTCAATGAGCTTTGTACAAGTTTGACGAACTTATGAAACATCTAACAACGCGGTTTCTAGGACTCTAAACCAAGTTTCATGCAACATGAGTGCTTATAAGTGTCTCAATGAGCTTTGTACAAGTTTGACGAACTTATGAAACATCTAACAACGCGGTTTCTAGGACTCTAAACCAAGTTTCATGCAACATGAGTGCTTATAAGTGTCTCAATGAGCTTTGTACAAGTTTGACGAACTTATGAAACATCTAACAACGCGTTTCTAGGACTTTAAACCAAGTTTCATGCAACATGAGTGCTTATAAGTGTCTCAATGAGCTTTGTACAAGTTTGACGAACTTATGAAACATCTAACAACGCGTTTCTAGGACTCTAAACCAAGTTTCATGCAGCATGAGTGCTTATAAGTGTCTCAATGAGCTTTGTACAAGTTTGACGAACTTATGAAACATCTAACAACGCGGTTTCTAGGACTCTAAACCAAGTTTCATGCAACATGAGTGCTTATAAGTGTCTCAATGAGCTTTGTACAAGTTTGACGAACTTATGAAACATCTAACAACGCGGTTTCTAGGACTCTAAACCAAGTTTCATGCAACATGAGTGCTTATAAGTGTCTCAATGAGCTTTGTACAAGTTTGACGAACTTATGAAACATCTAACAACGCGGTTTCTAGGACTCTAAACCAAGTTTCATGCAACATGAGTGCTTATAAGTGTCTCAATGAGCTTTGTACAAGTTTGACGAACTTATGAAACATCTAACAACGCGTTTCTAGGACTCTAAACCAAGTTTCATGCAACATGAGTGCTTATAAGTGTCTCAATGAGCTTTGTACAAGTTTGACGAACTTATGAAACATCTAACAACGCGTTTCTACTCTACCAAACTAAGTTTCATGCAACATGAGTGCTTATAAGTGTCTCAATGAGCTTTGTACAAGTTTGACGAACTTATGAAACATCTAACAACGCGTTTCTAGGACTCTAAACCAAGTTTCATGCAACATGAGTGCTTATAAGTGTCTCAATGAGCTTTGTACAAGTTTGACGAACTTATGAAACATCTAACAACGCGTTTCTAGGACTCTAAACCAAGTTTCATGCAACATGAGTGCTTATAAGTGTCTCAATGAGCTTTGTACTAGTTTGACGAACTTATGAAACATCTAACAACGCGTTTCTAGGACTCTAAACTAAGTTTCATGCAACATGAGTGCTTATAAGTGTCTCAATGAGCTTTGTACAAGTTTGACGAACTTATGAAACATCTAACAACGCGTTTCTAGGACTCTAAACTAAGTTTCATGCAACATAATTGCTTATAAGTGTCTCAATGAGCTTTGTACTGGTTTGACGAACTTATGAAACATCTAACAACGCGTTTCTAGGACTCTAAAACTAAGTTTCATGCAACATGAGTGCTTATAAGTGTCTCAATGAGCTTTGTACAAGTTTGACGAACTTATGAAACATCTAACAACGCGGTTTCTAGGACTCTAAACCAAGTTTCATGCAACATCGGTGCTTATAAGTGTCTCAATGAGCTTTGTACAAGTTTGACGAACTTATGAAACATCTAACAACGCGGTTTCTAGGACTCTAAACCAAGTTTCATGCAACTTGAGTGCTTATAAGCGTCTCAATGAGCTTTGTACAAGTTTGACGAACTTATGAAACATCTAACAACGCGGTTTCTAGGACTCTAAACCAAGTTTCATGCAACATGAGTGCTTATAAGTGTCTCAATGAGCTTTGTACAAGTTTGACGAACTTATGAAACATCTAACAACGCGGTTTCTAGGACTCTAAACCAAGTTTCATGCAACATGAGTGACTTATAAGTGTCTCAATGAGCTTTGTACAAGTTTGACGAACTTATGAAACATCTAACAACGCGTTTCTAGGACTCTAAACCAAGTTTCATGCAACATGAGTGCTTATAAGTGTCTCAATGAGCTTTGTACTAGTTTGACGAACTTATGAAACATCTAACAACGCGTTTCTAGGACTCTAAACTAAGTTTCATGCAACATGAGTGCTTATAAGTGTCTCAATGAGCTTTGTACTAGTTTGACGAACTTATGAAACATCTAACAACGCGTTTCTAGGACTCTAAACCAAGTTTCATTCAACATGAGTTCTTATAAGTGTCTCAATGAGTTTTGTACAAGTTTGACGAACTTATGAAACATCTAACAACGCGTTTCTAGGACTCTAAACCAAGTTTCATGCAACATGAGTGCTTATAAGTGTCTCAATGAGCTTTGTACTTGTTTGACGAACTTATGAAACATCTAACAACGCGTTTCTAGGACTCTAAATCAAGTTTCATGCAACATGAGTGCTTATAATTGTCTCCATGAGCTTTGTAAAAGTTTGACGAACTTATGAAACATCTAACAACGCGTTTCTAGGACTCTAAACCAAGTTTCATGCAACATGAGTTCTTATAAGTTTCTCAATGAGCTTTGTACTAGTTTGGCGAACTTATGAAACATCTAACAACGCGGTTTCTAGGACTCTAAACCAAGTTTCATGCAACATGAGTGCTTATAAGCGTCTCAATGACCTTTGTACAAGTTTGACGAACTTATGAAACATCTAACAACGCGTTTCTAGGACTCTAAACTAAGTTTCATTCAACATAATTGCTTATAAGTGTCTCAATGAGCTTTGTACTGGTTTGACGAACTTATGAAACATCTAATAACGCGGTTTCTAAGACTCTAAAACAAGTTTCATGCAGCATGAGTGCTTATAAGTGTCTCAATGAGCTTTGTACAAGTTTGACGAACTTATGAAACATCTAACAACGCGGTTTCTAGGACTTTAAACCAAGTTTCATGCAACTTCAGTGCTTATAAGCGTCTCAATGAGCTTTGTACAAGTTTGACGAACTTATGAAACATCTAACAACGCGTTTCCAGGACTCTAAACCAAGTTTCATGCAACATGAGTGCTTATAAGTGTCTCAATGAGCTTTGTACAAGTTTGACGAACTTATGAAACATCTAACAACGCGGTTTCTAGGACTCTAAACTAAGTTTAATGCAACATGAGTGCTTATAAGTGTCTCAATGAGCTTTGTACAAGTTTGACGAACTTATGAAACATCTAACAACGCGTTTCTAGGACTCTAAACCAAGTTTCATTCAACATGAGTACTTATAAGTGTCTCAATGAGCTTTGTACTAGTTTGAAGACCTTATGAAACATCTAACAACGCTTAAACCAAGTTTCATGCAACATGAGTGCTTATAAGTGTCTCAATGAGTTTTGTACAAGTTTGACGAACTTATGAAACATCTAACAACGCGGTTTCTAGGACTCTAAACCAAGTTTCATGCAACATGAGTGCTTATAAGTGTCTCAATGAGCTTTGTACAAGTTTGACGAACTTATGAAACATCTAACAACGCGTTTCTAGGACTCTAAACCAAGTTTCATGCAAAATGCGTGCTTATAAGTGTCTCAATGAGCTTTTTACTAGTTTGACGAACTTATGAAACATTTAACAACGCGTTTCTAGGACTCTAAACTAATTTTCATGCAACATGAGTGCTTATAAGTGTCTCAATGAGCTTTGTACAAGTTTGACGAACTTATGAAACATCTAACAACGCGTTTCTAGGACTCTAAACTAAGTTTCATTCAACATAATTGCTTATAAGTGTCTCAATGAGCTTTGTACTGGTTTGACGAACTTATGAAACATCTAATAACGCGGTTTCTAAGACTCTAAAACAAGTTTCATGCAGCATGAGTGCTTATAAGTGTCTCAATGAGCTTTGTACAAGTTTGACGAACTTATGAAACATCTAACAACGCGGTTTCTAGGACTCTAAACCAAGTTTCATGCAACTTCAGTGCTTATAAGCGTCTCAATGAGCTTTGTACAAGTTTGACGAACTTATGAAACATCTAACAACGCGGTTTCCAGGACTCTAAACCAAGTTTCATGCAACATGAGTGCTTATAAGTGTCTCAATGAGCTTTGTACAAGTTTGACGAACTTATGAAACATCTAACAACGCGGTTTCTAGGACTCTAAACTAAGTTTCATGCAACATGAGTGCTTATAAGTGTCTCAATGAGCTTTGTACAAGTTTGACGAACTTATGAAACATCTAACAACGCGTTTCTAGGACTCTAAACCAAGTTTCATTCAACATGAGTACTTATAAGTGTCTCAATGAGCTTTGTATTAGTTTGAAGACCTTATGAAACATCTAACAACGCGTAAACCAAGTTTCATGCAACATGAGTGCTTATAAGTGTCTCAATGAGCTTTGTACAAGTTTGACGAACTTATGAAACATCTAACAACGCGGTTTCTAGGACTCTAAACCAAGTTTCATTCAACATGAGTACTTATAAGTGTCTCAATGAGCTTTGTACTAGTTTGAAGACCTTATGAAACATCTAACAACGCGTTTCTAAGACTCTAAACGAAGTTTCATGCAACATGAGTGCTTATAAGTGTCTCAATGAGCTTTGTTCTAGTTTGACGAACTTATGAAACATCTAACAACGCGTTTCTAGGTCTCTAAACTAAGTTTCATGCAACATGAGTGCTTATAAGTGTCTCAATGACCTTTTGACTAGTTTGACGAACATATGAAGCATCTAACAACGCGGGTTCTAGGACTCTAAACCAAGTTTCATTCCACATGAGTTCTTATAAGTGTCTCAATGAGCTTTGTACAAGTTTTACGAACTTATGAAACATCTAACAACGCGTTTCTAGGACTCTAAACCAAGTTTCATGCAACATGAGTGCTTATAAGTGTCTCAATGAGCTTTGTACTTGTTTGACGAACTTATGAAACATCTAACAACGCGTTTCAAGGACTCTAAACCAAGTTTCATGCAACATGAGTGCTTATAATTGTCTCCATGCGCTTTGTAAAAGTTTGACGAACTTATGAAACATCTAACAACGCGTTTCTAGGACTCTAAACCAAGTTTCATTCAACATGAGTACTTATAAGTGTCTCAATGAGCTTTGTAAAAGTTTTACAAACCTATGAAACGTCTAACAACTCGTGTCTAGGACTCTAAACCAAGTTTCATGCAACATGAGTGCTTATAAGTGTCTGAATGAGCTTTGTACTAGTTTGACGAACTTATGAAACGTTTAACAATTCGTTTCTAGGACTCTAAACCAAGTTTCATACAACATGATTGCTTCTAAGTGTCTCAATGAGCTTTGTACTAGTTTGACGAACTTATGAAACATCTAACAACGCGTTTCTAGGTCTCTAAACTAAGTTTCATACAACATGAGTGCTTATAAGTGTCTCAATGAGCTTTGTACTGGTTTGACGAACATATGAAACTTCTAATAACGCGGTTTCTAAGACTCTAAACCAAGTTTCATGCAACATGAGTGCTTATAAGTGTCTCAATGAGCTTTGTACAAGTTTGACGAACTTATGAAACATCTTACAACGCGGTTTCTAGGACTCTAAACCAAGTTTCATGCAACATGAGTGCTTATAAGCGTCTCAATGAGCTTTGTACAAGTTTGACGACCTTATGAAACATCTAACAACGCGTTTCTAGGACTCTAAACCAAGTTTCATGCAACATGAGTGTTTATAAGTGTCTCAATGAGCTTTTTACTAGTTTGACGAACTTATGAAACATCTAACAACGCGTTTCTAGGACTCTAAACTAAGTTTCATGAAACATGAGTGCTTATAAGTGTCTCAATGAGCTTTGTACAAGTTTGACGAACTTATGAAACATCTAACAACGCGTTTCTAGGACTCTAAACCAAGTTTCATTCAAAATGAGTACTTATAAGTGTCTCAATGAGCTTTGTATTAGTTTGAAGACCTTATGAAACATCTAACAACGCGTAAACAAATTTCATGCAACATGAGTGCTTATAAGTGCCTTAATGAGCTTTGTACTAGTTTGACGAACTTATGAAACGTTTAACAATTCGTTTCTAGGACTCTAAACCAAGTTTCATACAACATGATTGCTTCTAAGTGTCTCAATGAGCTTTGTACTAGTTTGACGAACTTATGAAACATCTAACAACGCGTTTCTAGGTCTCTAAACTAAGTTTCATACAACATGAGTGCTTATAAGTGTCTCAATGAGCTTTGTACTGGTTTGACGAACATATGAAACTTCTAATAACGCGGTTTCTAAGACTCTAAACCAAGTTTCATGCAACATGAGTGCTTATAAGTGTCTCAATGAGCTTTGTACAAGTTGACGAACTTATGAAACATCTTACAACGCGGTTTCTAGGACTCTAAACCAAGTTTCATGCAACATGAGTGCTTATAAGCGTCTCAATGAGCTTTGTACAAGTTTGACGACCTTATGAAACATCTAACAACGCGTTTCTAGGACTCTAAACCAAGTTTCATGCAACATGAGTGTTTATAAGTGTCTCAATGAGCTTTTTATTAGTTTGACGAACTTATGAAACATCTAACAACGCGTTTCTAGGACTCTAAACTAAGTTTCATGAAACATGAGTGCTTATAAGTGTCTCAATGAGCTTTGTACAAGTTTGACGAACTTATGAAACATCTAACAACGCGTTTCTAGGACTCTAAACCAAGTTTCATTCAAAATGAGTACTTATAAGTGTCTCAATGAGCTTTGTATTAGTTTGAAGACCTTATGAAACATCTAACAACGCGTTTCTAGGACTCTACCAAGTTTCATGCAACATGAGTGCTTATAAGTGTCTCAATGAGCTTTGTACAAGTTTGACGAACTTATGAAACATCTAACAACGCGGTTTATAGGACTCTAAACCAAGTTTCATGCAACATGAGTGCTTATAAGCGTCTCAATGAGCTTTGTACAAGTTTGACGAACTTATGAAACATATAACAACGCGTTTCTAGGACTCTAAACCAAGTTTCATGCAACATGCGTGCTTATAAGTGTCTCAATGAGCTTTTTACTAGTTTGACGAACTTATGAAACATTTAACAACGCGTTTCTAGGACTCTAAACTAAGTTTCATGCAACATGAGTGCTTATAAGTGTCTCAATGAGCTTTGTACAATTTTGACGAAATTACGAAACATCTAACAACGCGTTTCTTGGACTCTAAACTAAGTTTCATTCAACATGATTGCTTATAAGTGTCTCAATGAGCTTTGTACTGGTTTGACGAACTTATGAAACATCTAATAACGCGGTTTCTAAGACTCTAAACCAAGTTTCATGCAGCATGAGTGCTTATAAGTGTCTCAATGAGCTTTGTACAAGTTTGACGAACTTATGAAACATCTAACAACGCGGTTTCTAGGACTCTAAACCAAGTTTCATGCAACTTGAGTGCTTATAAGCGTCTCAATGAGCTTTGTACAAGTTTGACGAACTTATGAAACATCTAGCAACGCGTTTCTAGGACTCTAAACCAAGATTCATGCAACATGAGTGCTTATAAGCGTCTCAATGAGCTTTGTACAAGTTTGACGAAATTATGAAACATCTAACAACGCGTTTCTAGGACTCTAAACCAAGTTTCATGCAACAAGCGTGCTTATAAGTGTCTCAATGAGCTTTTTACTAGTTTGACGAACTTATGAAACATTTAACAACGCGTTTCTAGGACTCTAAACTAAGTTTCATGCAACATGAGTGCTTATAAGTGTCTCAATGAGCTTTGTACAATTTTGACGAAATTATGAAACATCTAACAACGCGTTTCTAGGACTTTAAACTAAGTTTCATTCAACTAAGTTTCATAAGTTCGTGAAACTTGCACAAAGCTCATTGAGGAACTTATAAGCTCTCATGTTGCATGAAACTTGTTTTAGAGTCCTAGAAACGAGTTGTTAGATGTTTCATAAGTTCGTCAAACTTGTACAAAGCTCATTGAGACACTTATAGAACTCATGTTGCATGTAACTTGGTTTAGAGTCCTAGAAACGCGTTGTTAGATGTTTCATAAGTTCGTGAAACATGTACAAAGCTCATTGAGGAACTTATAAGCACTCATGTTGCTTGAAACTTGGTTTAGAGTCCTAGAAACGCGTTGTTAGATGTTTCATACGTTCGTCAAACTTGTACAAAGCTCATTGAGGAATTTATAAGCTCTCATGTTGCATGAAACTTTGTTTAGAGTCTTAGAAACGCGTTGTTAGATGTTTCATACGTTCGTCAAACTTGTGCAAAGCTCTTTGAGGAACTTATAAGCTCTCATGTTGCATGAAACTTGGTTTAGAGTCCTAGAAACGAGTTGTTAGATGTTTCATAAGTTCATCAAACTTGTACAAAGCTCATTGAGACACTTATAAACACTCAAGTTGCATGAAACTTGGTTTAGAGTCCTAGAAACGCGTTGTTAGATGTTGCATACGTTCGTCAAACTTGTACAAAGCTCATTGAGGAACTTATAAGAACTCATGTTTCATGTAACCTGGTTTAGAGTCCTAGAAACGCGTTGTTAGATGTTTCATAAGTTCGTCAAACTTGTACAAAGCTCATTGAGGAACTTATAAGCACTCATGTTGCATGAAACTTGGTTTAGATTCCTAGAAACGCGTTGTTAGATGTTTCATAAGTTCGTCAAACTTGTACAAAGATCATTGAGGAACTTATAGGCACTCATGTTGCATGAAACTTGGTTTAGAGTCCTAGAAACGCATTGTTAGATGTTTCATTAGTTCGTCAAACTTGTACAAAGCTCATTGAGATACTTATAAGCACTCATGTTGCATGAAACTTGGTTTAGAGTCCTAGAAACTCGTTGTTAGATGTTTCATACGTTCGTCAAACTTGTGCAAAGCTCTTTGAGGAACTTATAAGCTCTCATGTTGCATGAAACTTGGTTTAGAGTCCAAGATACGAGTTGTTAGATGTTTCATAAGTTTGTCAAACTTATACAAAGCTCATTGAGATACTTATAAGCACTCATGTTGCATGAAACTTGGTTTAGAGTCCTAGAAACGCGTTGTTAGATGTTTCATACGTTCGTCAAACTTGTATAAAGCTCATTGAGGAACTTATAAGAACTCATGTTGCATGTAATTTGGTTTAGATTCCTAGAAACGCGTTGTTAGATGTTTCATAAGTTCGTGAAACTTGTACAAAGCTCATTGAGGAACTTATAAGCACTCATGTTGCATGAAACTTGGTTTAGAGTCCTAGAAACGGGTTGTTAGATGTTTCATAATTTCGTGAAACTTGTAAAAAGCTCATTGAGGAACTTATAAGCACTTATGTTGCATGAAACTTGGTTTAGAGTCCTAGAAACGCATTGTTAGATGTTTCATAAGTTCGTCAAACTTGTAATAAGCTCATTGAGATACTTATAAGCACTCATGTTGCATGAAACCTTGTTTAGAGTCCTAGAAACGCGTTGTCAGATGTTTCATAAGTTTGTCAAACTTGTACAATGCTCATTGAGGAACTTATAAGCACTCATGTTGCATGAAACTTGGTTTAGAGTCCTAGAAACGCGTTGTTAGATGTTTCATACGTTCGTCAAACTTGTGCAAAGCTCTATGAGGAACTTATAAGCTTTCATGTTGCATGAAACTTGGTTTAGAGTCCTAGAAACGAGTTGTTAGATGTTTCATAAGTTCGTCAAACTTGTACATAGCTCATTGAGACACTTATAATCACTCATGTTGCATGAAACTTGGTTTAGAGTCCTAGAAACGCGTTGTTAGATGTTTCATAAGTTCGTCAAACATGTACAAAGCTCATTGAGGAACTTATAAGAACTCATGTTGCATGTAACTTGGTTTAGAGTCCTAGAAACGCGTTGTTAGATGTTTCATAAGTTTGTCAAACTTGTACAAAGCTCATTGAGGAACTTATAAGCTCTCATGTTGCATGAAACTTGGTTTAGAGTCCTAGAAACGCGTTGTTAGATGTTTCATAAGTTCGTCAAACATGTACAAAGCTCATTGAGGAACTTATAAGAACTCATGTTGCATGAAACTTGGTTTAGATTCCTAGAAAAGCGTTGTTAGATGTTTCATACGTTTGTCAACTTGTACAATGCTCATTGAGGAACTTATAAGCACTCATGTTGCATGAAACTTGGTTTAGAGTCCTAGAAACGCGTTGTTAGATGTTTCATACGTTCGTCAAACTTGTACAACGCTCTGTGAGGAACTTATAAGCTCTCATGTTGCATGAAACTTGGTCTAGAATCCTAGAAACGCGTTGTTAGATGTTTCATAAGTTCGTCAAACTTGTACAAAGCTCATTGAGACACTTATATTCACTCATGTTGCATGAAACTTGGTTTAGAGTCCTAGAAACGCGTTGTTAGATGTTTCATAAGTTCGTCAATCTTGAACAAAGCTCATTGAGACACTTATAAACACTGATGTTGCATGAAACATGGTTTAGAGTCCTAGAAACGCGTTGTTAGATGTTTCATAAGTTCGTAAAACATGTACAAAGCTCATTGAGGAACTTATAAGAACTCATGTTGCATGAAACTTGGTTTAGATTCCTAGAAAAGCGTTGTTAGATGTTTCATACGTTTGTCAACTTGTACAATGCTCATTGAGGAACTTATAAGCACTCATGTTGCATGAAACTTGGTTTAGAGTCCTAGAAACGCGTTGTTAGATGTTTCATACGTTCGTCAAACTTGTACAACGCTCTATGAGGAACTTATAAGATCTCATGTTGCATGAAACTTGGTCTAGAATCCTAGAAACGCGTTGTTAGATGTTTCATAAGTTCGTCAAACTTGTACAAAGCTCATTGACACACTTATATTCACTCATGTTGCATGAAACTTGGTTTAGAGTCCTAGAAACGCGTTGTTAGATGTTTCATAAGTTCGTCAATCTTGAACAAAGCTCATTGAGACACTTATAAACACTCATGTTGCATGAAACTTGGTTTAAAGTCCTAGAAACGCGTTGTTAGATGTTTCAAAAGTTCGTCAAACTTATACAAAGGTCATTGAGATACTTATAAGAACTCATGTTGCATGGAACTTGGTTTAGAGTCCTAGAAACGCGTTGTTAGATGTTTCATACGTTCGTCAAACTTGTACAAAGCTCATTGAGGAACTTATAAGCTCTCATGTTGCATGAAACTTGGTTTAGAGTCCTAGAAACGAGTTGTTAGATGTTGCATAAGTTTGTCAAACTTATACAAAGCTCATTGAGATACTTACAAGCACTCATGTTGCATGAAACTTGGTTTAGTGTCCTAGAAACGCGTTGTTAGATGTTTCATAAGTTCATCAAACTTGTACAAAGCTCATTATGACACTTATAAACACTCATGTTGCATGAAAGTTGGTTTAGAGTCCTAGAAACGCGTTGTTAGATGTTTCATACGTTCGTCAAACTTGTACAAAGCTCATTGAGGAACTTATAAGAACTCATGTTGCATGTAACTTGGTTTAGAGTCCTAGAAACGCGTTGTTAGGTATTTCATAAGTTCGTGAAACTTGTACAAATCTCATTGAGGAACTTCAAAGCACTCATCTTGCTTGAAACTTTGTTTAGAGTCATAGAAACGCGTTGTTAGATGTTTCATACGTTCGTCAAACTTGTACAAAGCTCTTTGAGGAACTTATAAGCTCTCATGTTGCATGAGACGTGGTTTAGAGTCCTAGAAACGCGTTGTTAGATGTTTCATAAGTTCGTCAAACCTGTACAAAGCTCATTGAGACACTTATAAACACTCATGTTGCATGAAACTTGGTTTAGAGTCCTAGAAACGCGTTGTTAGATGTTTCATACGTTCGTCAAACTTGTACAAAGCTCATTGAGGAACTTATAAGAACTCATGTTTCATGTAAATTGGTTTAGAGTCTTAGAATCGCGTTGTTAGATGTTTCTTAAGTACGTGAAACTTGTACAAAGCTCATTGAGGAACTTAGAAGCACTCATGTTGCATGAAACTTGGATTAAAGTCCTAGAAACGCGTTGTTAGATGTTTCACATGTTCGTCAAACTTGTACAAAGCTCATTGAGGAACTTATAAGCTCTGATGTTTCATGAAACTTGATTTAGAGTCCTAGAAACACGTTGTTAGATGTTTCATAAGTTCATGAAACTTGTACAAAGCTCATTGAGGAACTTATAAGCACTCATGTTGCATGAAACTTTGTTTAGAGTCCTAGAAACGCATTGTTAGATGTTTCATAAGTTCGTCAAACTTGTACAAAGCTCATTGAAATATTTATAAGCACTCATGTTGCATGAAACTTGGTTTAGATTAATAGAAACGCGTTGTTAGATGTTTCATAAGTTCGTCAAACTTGTACAAAGCTCAATGAGGAACTTATAAGCACTCATATTGCATGAAACTTGGTTTAGATTCCTAGAAATGAGTTGTTAGATGTTTCATACGTTCGTCAAACTTGTGCAAAGCTCTTTGAGGAACTTATAAGCTCTCATGTTGCATGAAACTTGGTTTAGAGTCCTCGAAAAGTGTTGTTAGATGTTTCATAAGTTCCTCAAACTTGTACAAAGCTAATTGAGAAACTTATAAACACTCATGTTGCATGAAACTTGGTTAATAGTCCTAGAAACGCGTTGTTAGATGTTTCATAAGTTCATCAAACTTGTACAAAGCTCATTATGACACTTATAAACACTCATGTTGCATGAAACTTGGTTTAAGAGTCCTAGAAACGCGTTGTTAGATGTTTCATACGTTCGTCACACTTGTACAAAGCTCATTGAGGAACTTATAAGAACTCATGTTGCATGTAACTTGGTTTAAAGTCCTAGAAACGCGTTGTTAGATGTTTCATAAGTTCGTGAAACTTGTACAAAGCTCATTGAGGAACTTCTAAACATTCATGTTGCTTGAAACTTGGTTTAGAGTCCTAGAAACGCGTTGTTAGATGTTTCATACGTTTGTCAAACTTGTACAAAGCTCTTTGAGGAACTTATAAGCTCTCATATTGCATGAAACTTGGTTTAGAGTCCTAGAACTGCGTTGTTAGATGTTTCATAAGTTCGTCAAACCTGTACAAAGCTCATTGAGACACTTATAAACACTCATGTTGCATGAAACTTGGTTTAGAGTCCTAGAAACGAGTTGTTAGATGTTTCATAAGTTCGTGAAACTTGAACAAAGCTCATTGAGGAACTTATAAGCACTCATGTTGAATGAAACTTGGTTTATAATTCTAGAAACGCGTTGTTAGATGTTTCATACGTTCGTCAAACTTGTGCAAAGCTCATTGAGGAACTTATAAGCACTCATGTTGCATGAAACTTTGTTTAGAGTCCTAGAAACTCATTGTTAGATGTTTCATTAGTTCGTCAAACTTGTACAAAGCTTATTGAGATACTTATAAGCACTCATGTTGCATGAAACTTGGTTTAGAGTCCTAGAAACGCATTGTTAGATGTTTCATACGTTCGTCAAACTTGTACAAAGCTCATTGAGGAACTTATAAGAACTCATGATTCATGTAACTTGGTTAAGAGTCCTAGAAACGCGGTGCTAGATGTTTCATAAGTTCGTCAAACTTGTACAAAGCTCATTGAAGAACTTATAAGCACTCATGTTGCATGAAACTTGGTTTAGAGTCCTAGAAACGCATTGTTAGATGTTTGATAAGTTCGTCAAACTTGTACAAAGCTCATTGAGATACTTATAAGCACTCATGTTGCATGAAACTTGGTTTAGAGTCCTAGAAACGCGTTGTTAGATGTTTCATACGTTCGTCAAACTTGTACAAAGCTCATTGAGGAACTTATAAGAACTCATGTTGCATGTAATTTGGTTTAGATTCCTAGAAACGTGTTGTTAGATATTTCATAAGTTCGTGAAACTTGTACAAAGCTGATTGAGGAACTTATAAGCACTCATGTTGCATGAAACTTGGTTTAGAGTCCTAGAAACGCGTTGTTAGATGTTTCATAAGTTCGTCAAACTTGTACAAACCTCAATGAGGAACTTATAAGCACTCATATTGCATGAAACTTTTTTTAGATTCTTAGAAACGCGTTGTTAGATGTTTCATACGTTCGTCAAACTTGTGCAAAGCTCTTTGAGGAACTTATAATCACTCATGTTGCATGAAACTTGGTTTAGAGTCCTAGAAACGCGTTGTTAAATGTTTCATAAGTTCGTCAAACTTGTACAAAGCTTATTGAGATACTTATAAGCACTCATGTTGAATGAAACTTGGTTTAGAGTCCTAGAAACGCATTGTTAGATGTTTCATACGTTCGTCAAACTTGTACAAAGCTCATTGAGGAACTTATAAGAACTCATGTTTCATGTAACTTGGTTAAGATTCCTAAAAACGCGGTGCTAGATGTTTCATAAGTTCGTCAAACTTGTACAAAGCTCATTGAGGAACTTATAAGCACTCATGTTGCATGAAACTTGGTTTAGAGTCCTAGAAACGCATTGTTAGATGTTTGATAAGTTCGTCAAACTTGTACAAAGCTCATTGAGATACTTATAAGCACTCATGTTGCATGAAACTTGGTTTAGAGTCCTAGAAACGCGTTGTTAGATGTTTCATACGTTCGTCAAACTTGTACAAAGCTCATTGAGGAACTTATAAGAACTCATGTTGCATGTAATTTGGTTTAGATTCCTAGAAACGTGTTGTTAGATATTTCATAAGTTCGTGAAACTTGTACAAAGCTCATTGAGGAACTTATAAGCACTCATGTTGCATGAAACTTGGTTTAGAGTCCTAGAAACGCGTTGTTAGATGTTTCATAAGTTCGTCAAACTTGTACAAAGCTCAATGAGGAACTTATAAGCACTCGATATTGCATGAAACTTTGTTTAGATTCTTAGAAACGCGTTGTTAGATGTTTCATACGTTCGTCAAACTTGTGCAAAGCTCTTTGAGGAACTTATAATCACTCATGTTGCATGAAACTTGGTTTAGAGTCCTAGAAACGCGTTGTTAAATGTTTCATAAGTTCATCAAGCTTGTACAAAGCTCATTGAGACACTTATAAACACTCATGTTGCATGAAACTTGGATTATAGTCCTAGAAACGGGTTGTTAGATGTTTCATAAGTTCGTCAAACTTATACAAAGCTCATTGAGATACTTATAAGAACTCATGTTGCATGAAACATGGTTTAGAGTCCTAGAAACGCGTTGTTAGATGTTTCATACGTTCGTCAAACTTGTACAAAGCTCATTGAGGAACTTATAAGCTCTCATGTTGCATGAAACTTGGTTTAGAGTCCTAGAAACGAGTTGTTAGATGTTTCATAAGTTCGTCAAACTTATACAAAGCTCATTGAGATACTTATAAGCACTCATGTTGCATGAAACTTGGTTTAGAGTCCTAGAAACGCGTTGTTAGATGTTTCATAAGTTCGTCAAACTTGTACAAAGCTCATTGAAACACTTATAAAGACTCATGTTGCATGAAACTTGGTTTAGAGTCCTAGAAACGGGTTGTTAGATGTTTCATACGTTCGTGAAACTTGTACAAAACTCATTGAGGAACTTATAAGAACTCATGTTGCATGTAACTTGGTTTAGAGTCCTAGAAACGCGTTGTTAGATGTTTCATAAGTTCGTGAAACATGTACAAAGCTCATTGAGGAACTTATAAGCACTCATGTTGCTTGAAACTTGGTTTAGAGTCCTAGAAACGCGTTGTTAAATGTTTCATACGTTCTTCAAACTTGTACAAAGCTCATTGAGGAATTTATAAGCTCTCATGTTGCATGAAACTTTGTTTAGAGTCTTAGAAACACGTTGTTAGATGTTTGATAAGTTCGTTAAACTTGTACAAAGCTCATTGAGATACTTATAAGCACTCATGTTGCATGAAACTTGGTTTAGAGTCCTAGAACCGCGTTGTTAGATGTTTCATACGTTCGTCAAACTTGTACAAAGCTCATTGAGGAACTTATAAGCACTCATGTTGCATGAAACTTGGTTTAGAGTCCTAGAAACGCGTTGTTAGATGTTTCATAAGTTCGTCAAACTTGTACAAAGCTCAATGAGGAACTTATAAGCACTCATATTGCATGAAACTTTGTTTAGATTCTTAGAAACGCGTTGTTAGATGTTTCATACGTTCGTCAAACTTGTGCAAAGCTCTTTGAGGAACTTATAATCACTCATGTTGCATGAAACTTGGTTTAGAGTCCTAGAAACGCGTTGTTAAATGTTTCATAAGTTCATCAAGCTTGTACAAAGCTCATTGAGACACTTATAAACAATCATGTTGCATGAAACTTGGATTATAGTCCTAGAAACGGGTTGTTAGATGTTTCATAAGTTCGTCAAACTTATACAAAGCTCATTGAGATACTTATAAGAACTCATGTTGCATGAAACATGGTTTAGAGTCCTAGAAACGCGTTGTTAGATGTTTCATACGTTCGTCAAACTTGTACAAAGCTCATTGAGGAACTTATAAGCTCTCATGTTGCATGAAACTTGGTTTAGAGTCCTAGAAACGAGTTGTTAGATGTTTCATAAGTTCGTCAAACTTATACAAAGCTCATTGAGATACTTATAAGCACTCATGTTGCATGAAACTTGGTTTAGAGTCCTAGAAACGCGTTGTTAGATGTTTCATAAGTTCGTCAAACTTGTACAAAGCTCATTGAAACACTTTTAAAGACTCATGTTGCATGAAACTTGGTTTAGAGTCCTAGAAACGGGTTGTTAGATGTTTCATACGTTCGTGAAACTTGTACAAAACTCATTGAGGAACTTATAAGAACTCATGTTGCATGTAACTTGGTTTAGAGTCCTAGAAACGCGTTGTTAGATGTTTCATAAGTTCGTGAAACATGTACAAAGCTCATTGAGGAACTTATAAGCACTCATGTTGCTTGAAACTTGGTTTAGAGTCCTAGAAACGCGTTGTTAAATGTTTCATACGTTCTTCAAACTTGTACAAAGCTCATTGAGGAATTTATAAGCTCTCATGTTGCATGAAACTTTGTTTAGAGTCTTAGAAACGCGTTGTTAGATGTTTGATAAGTTCGTTAAACTTGTACAAAGCTCATTGAGATACTTATAAGCACTCATGTTGCATGAAACTTGGTTTAGAGTCCTAGAACCGCGTTGTTAGATGTTTCATACGTTCGTCAAACTTGTACAAAGCTCATTGAGGAACTTATAAGCACTCATGTTGCATGAAACTTGGTTTAGAGTCCTAGAAACGCGTTGTTAGATGTTTCATAAGTTCGTCAAACTTGTACAAAGCTCAATGAGGAACTTATAAGCACTCATATTGCATGAAACTTTGTTTAGATTCTTAGAAACGCGTTGTTAGATGTTTCATACGTTCGTCAAACTTGTGCAAAGCTCTTTGAGGAACTTATAATCACTCATGTTGCATGAAACTTGGTTTAGAGTCCTAGAAACGCGTTGTTAAATGTTTCATAAGTTCATCAAGCTTGTACAAAGCTCATTGAGACACTTATAAACACTCATGTTGCATGAAACTTGGATTATAGTCCTAGAAACGGGTTGTTAGATGTTTCATAAGTTCGTCAAACTTATACAAAGCTCATTGAGATACTTATAAGAACTCATGTTGCATGAAACATGGTTTAGAGTCCTAGAAACGCGTTGTTAGATGTTTCATACGTTCGTCAAACTTGTACAAAGCTCATTGAGGAACTTATAAGCTCTCATGTTGCATGAAACTTGGTTTAGAGTCCTAGAAACGAGTTGTTAGATGTTTCATAAGTTCGTCAAACTTATACAAAGCTCATTGAGATACTTATAAGCAATCATGTTGCATGAAACTTGGTTTAGAGTCCTAGAAACGCGTTGTTAGATGTTTCATAAGTTCGTCAAACTTGTACAAAGCTCATTGAAACACTTATAAACACTAATGTTGCATGAAACTTGGTTTAGAGTCCTAGAAACGCGTTGTTAGATGTTTCATACGTTCGTGAAACTTGTACAAAACTCATTGAGGAACTTATAAGAACTCATGTTGCATGTAATTTGGTTTAGAGTCCTAGAAACGCGTTGTTAGATGTTTCATAAGTTCGTGAAACATGTACAAAGCTCATTGAGGAACTTATAAGCACTCATGTTGCTTGAAACTTGGTTTAGAGTCCAATAAACGCGTTGTTAGATGTTTCATACGTTCTTCAAACTTGTACAAAGCTCATTGAGGAATTTATAAGCTCTCATGTTGCATGAAACTTTGTTTAGAGTCTTAGAAACGCGTTGTTAGATGTATCATACGTTCGTCAAACTTGTTCAAAGCTCTTTGAGGAAGTTATAAGCTCTCATGTTGCATGAAACTTGGTTTAGAGTACTAGAAACGAGTTGTTAGATGTTTCATAAGTTCGTCAAACTTGTACAAAGCTCATTGAGACACTTATAAACACTCATGTTGCATGAAACTTGGTTTAGAGTCCTAGAAACGCGTTGTTAGATGTTTCATACGTTCGTCAAACTTGTACAAAGCTCATTGAGGAACTTATAAGAACTCATGTTTCATGTAACTTGGTTTAGAGTCCTAGAATCGCGTTGTTAGATGTTTCATAAGTACGTGAAACTTGTACAAAGCTCATTGAGGAACTTATAAGCACTCATGTTGCATGAAACTTGGTTTAAAGTCCTAGAAACGCGTTGTTAGATGTTTCACATGTTCGTCAAACTTGTACAAAGCTCATTGAGGAACTTATAAGAACTCGATGTTTCATGAAACTTGATTTAGAGTCCTAGAAACGCGTTGTTAGATGTTTCATAAATTCGTGAAACTTGTACAAATCTCATTGAGGAACTTATAAACACTCATGTTGCATGAAACTTGGTTTAGAGTCCTAGAAACGCATTGTTAGATGTTTCATAAGTTCGTCAAACTTGTACAAAGCTCATTGAAATACTTATAAGCACTCATGTTGCATGAAACTTGGTTTAGAGTAATAAAAACGCGTTGTTAGATGTTTCATATATAAGTTCGTCAAACTTGTACAAAGCTCAATGAGGAACTTATAAGCACTCATATTGCATGAAACTTGGTTTAGATTCCTAGAAACGAGTTGTTAGATGTTTCATACGTTCGTCAAACTTGTGCAAAGCTCTTTGAGGAACTTATAAGCTCTCATGTTGCATGAAACTTGGTTTAGACTCCTAGAAACGCGTTGTTAGATGTTTCATAAGTTCGTGAAACTTGTACAAAGCTCATTGAAGAACTTATAAGCACTCATGTTGCTTGAAACTTGGTTTAGAGTCCTCGAAAAGTGTTGTTAGATGTTTCATAAGTTCCTCAAACTTGTACAAAGCTAATTCAGAAATTTATAAACACTCATGTTGCATGAAACTTGGTTAAGAGTCCTAGAAACGCGGTGCTAGATGTTTCATAAGTTCGTCAAACTTGTACAAAGCTCATTGAGACACTTTTAAACACTCATCTTTCATGAAAATTGGTTTAGAGACCTAGAAACGCGTTTTTTGATGTTTCATACGTTCGTCAAACTTGTACAAAGCTCATTGAGGAACTTATAAGAACTCATGTTTCATGTAACTTGGTTTAAAGTCCTAGAATCGCGTTGTTAGATGTTTCATACGTTCGTGAAACTTGTACAAAACTCATTGAGGAACTTATAAGAACTCATGTTGCATGTACCTTGGTTTAGAGTCCTAGAAACGCGTTGTTAGATGTTTCATAAGTTCGTGAAACATGTACAAAGGTCATTGGGGAACTTATAAGCACTCATGTTGCTTGAAACTTGGTTTAGAGTCCTAGAAAAGCGTTGTTAGATGTTTCATACGTTTGTCAAACTTTTACAAAGCTCATTGAGGAATTTATAAGCTCTCATGTTGCATGAAACTTTGTTTAGAGTCTTAGAAACGCGTTGTTAGATATTTCATACGTTCGTCAAACTTGTGCAAAGCACTTTGTGGAACTTATAAGCTCTCATGTTGCATGAAACTTGGTTTAGAGTCCTAGAAACGAAATGTTAGATGTTTCATAAGTTCGTCAAACTTGAACAAAGCTCATTGAGACACTTACAAACACTCATGTTGCATGAAACTTGGTTTAAAGTCCTAGAAACGCGTTGTTAGATGTTTCATAAGTTCGTCAAACTTATATAAAGCTCATTGAGATACTTATAAGAACTCATGTTGCATGGAACTTGGTTAAGAGTCCTAGAAACGCGTTGTTAGATGTTTCATACCTTCGTTAAACTTGTACAAAGCTCAGTGAGGAACTTATAAGCTCTCATGTTGCATGAAACTTGGTTTAGAGTCCTAGAACCGCGTTGTTAGATGTTTCATACGTTCGTCAAACTTGTACAAAGCTCATTGAGGAACTTATAAGCACTCATGTTGCATGAAACTTGGTTTAGAGTCCTAGAAACGCGTTGTTAGATGTTTCATAAGTTCGTCAAACTTGTACAAAGCTCAATGAGGAACTTATAAGCACTCATATTGCATGAAACTTTGTTTAGATTCTTAGAAACGCGTTGTTAGATGTTTCATACGTTCGTCAAACTTGTGCAAAGCTCATTGAGGAACTTATAAGCACTCATGTTGCATGAAACTTGGTTTAGAGTCCTAGAAACGCGTTGTTAGATGTTTCATAAGTTCGTCAAACTTGTACAAAGCTCAATGAGGAACTTATAAGCACTCATATTGCATGAAACTTTGTTTAGATTCTTAGAAACGCGTTGTTAGATGTTTCATACGTTCGTCAAACTTGTGCAAAGCTCTTTGAGGAACTTATAATCACTCATGTTGCATGAAACTTGGTTTAGAGTCCTAGAAATGCGTTGTTAAATGTTTCATAAGTTCATCAAGCTTGTACAAAGCTCATTGAGACACTTATAAACACTCATGTTGCATGAAACTTGGATTATAGTCCTAGAAACGGGTTGTTAGATGTTTCATAAGTTCGTCAAACTTATACAAAGCTCATTGAGATACTTATAAGAACTCATGTTGCATGAAACATGGTTTAGAGTCCTAGAAACGCGTTGTTAGATGTTTCATACGTTCGTCAAACTTGTACAAAGCTCATTGAGGAACTTATAAGCTCTCATGTTGCATGAAACTTGGTTTAGAGTCCTAGAAACGAGTTGTTAGATATTTCATAAGTTCGTCAAACTTATACAAAGCTCATTGAGATACTTATAAGCACTCATGTTGCATGAAACTTGGTTTAGAGTCCTAGAAACGCGTTGTTAGATGTTTCATAAGTTCGTCAAACTTGTACAAAGCTCATTGAAACACTTTTAAAGACTCATGTTGCATGAAACTTGGTTTAGAGTCCTAGAAACGGGTTGTTAGATGTTTCATACGTTCGTGAAACTTGTACAAAACTCATTGAGGAACTTATAAGAACTCATGTTGCATGTAACTTGGTTTAGAGTCCTTGAAACGCGTTGTTAGATGTTTCATAAGTTCGTGAAACATGTACAAAGCTCATTGAGGAACTTATAAGCACTCATGTTGCTTGAAACTTGGTTTAGAGTCCTAGAAACGCGTTGTTAAATGTTTCATACGTTCTTCAAACTTGTACAAAGCTCATTGAGGAATTTATAAGCTCTCATGTTGCATGAAACTTTGTTTAGAGTCTTAGAAACGCGTTGTTAGATGTTTGATAAGTTCGTTAAACTTGTACAAAGCTCTTTGAGGAAGTTATAAGCTCTCATGTTGCATGAAACTTGGTTTAGAGTACTAGAAACGAGTTGTTAGATGTTTCATAAGTTCGTCAAACTTGTACAAAGCTCATTGAGACACTTATAAACACTCATGTTGCATGAAACTTGGTTTAGAGTCCTAGAAACGCGTTGTTAGATGTTTCATACGTTCGTCAAACTTGTACAAAGCTCATTGAGGAACTTATAAGAACTCATGTTTCATGTAACTTGGTTTAGAGTCCTAGAATCGCGTTGTTAGATGTTTCATAAGTACGTGAAACTTGTACAAAGCTCATTGAGGAACTTATAAGCACTCATGTTGCATGAAACTTGGTTTAAAGTCCTAGAAACGCGTTGTTAGATGTTTCACATGTTCGTCAAACTTGTACAAAGCTCATTGAGGAACTTATAAGCTCTGATGTTTCATGAAACTTGATTTAGAGTCCTAGAAACGCGTTGTTAGATGTTTCATAAATTCGTGAAACTTGTACAAATCTCATTGAGGAACTTATAAACACTCATGTTGCATGAAACTTGGTTTAGAGTCCTAGAAACGCATTGTTAGATGTTTCATAAGTTCGTCAAAGCAAAGCTCATTGAAATACTTATAAGCACTCATGTTGCATGAAACTTGGTTTAGAGTAATAAAAACGCGTTGTTAGATGTTTCATATATAAGTTCGTCAAACTTGTACAAAGCTCAATGAGGAACTTATAAGCACTCATATTGCATGAAACTTGGTTTAGATTCCTAGAAACGAGTTGTTAGATGTTTCATACGTTCGTCAAACTTGTGCAAAGCTCTTTGAGGAACTTATAAGCTCTCATGTTGCATGAAACTTGGTTTAGACTCCTAGAAACGCGTTGTTAGATGTTTCATAAGTTCGTGAAACTTGTACAAAGCTCATTGAGGAACTTATAAGCACTCATGTTGCTTGAAACTTGGTTTAGAGTCCTCGAAAAGTGTTGTTAGATGTTTCATAAGTTCCTCAAACTTGTACAAAGCTAATTGAGAAATTTATAAACACTCATGTTGCATGAAACTTGGTTAAGAGTCCTAGAAACGCGGTGCTAGATGTTTCATAAGTTCGTCAAACTTGTACAAAGCTCATTGAGACACTTTTAAACACTCATCTTTCATGAAAATTGGTTTAGAGACCTAGAAACGCGTTTTTTGATGTTTCATACGTTCGTCAAACTTGTACAAAGCTCATTGAGGAACTTATAAGAACTCATGTTTCATGTAACTTGGTTTAAAGTCCAAGAATCGCGTTGTTAGATGTTTCATACGTTCGTGAAACTTGTACAAAACTCATTGAGGAACTTATAAGAACTCATGTTGCATGTACCTTGGTTTAGAGTCCTAGAAACGCGTTGTTAGATGTTTAATAAGTTCGTGAAACATGTACAAAGGTCATTGGGGAACTTATAAGCACTCATGTTGCTTGAAACTTGGTTTAGAGTCCTAGAAAAGCGTTGTTAGATGTTTCATACGTTTGTCAAACTTGTACAAAGCTCATTGAAATACTTATAAGCACTCATGTTGCATGAAACTTGGTTTAGAGTAATAAAAACGCGTTGTTAGATGTTTCATATATAAGTTCGTCAAACTTGTACAAAGCTCAATGAGGAACTTATAAGCACTCATATTGCATGAAACTTGGTTTAGATTCCTAGAAACGAGTTGTTAGATGTTTCATACGTTCGTCAAACTTGTGCAAAGCTCTTTGAGTAACTTATAAGCTCTCATGTTGCATGAAACTTGGTTTAGAGTCCTAGAAACGCGTTGTTAGATGTTTCATACGTTCGTGAAACTTGTACAAAACTCATTGAGGAACTTATAAGAACTCATGTTGCATGTAACTTGGTTTAGAGTCCTAGAAACGCGTTGTTAGATGTTTCATAAGTTCGTGAAACATGTACAAAGCTCATTGAGGAACTTATAAGCACTCATGTTGCTTGAAACTTGGTTTAGAGTCCTAGAAACGCGTTGTTAGATGTTTCATACGTTCTTCAAACTTGTACAAAGCTCATTTAGGAATTTATAAGCTCTCATGTTGCATGAAACTTTGTTTAGAGTCTTAGAAACGCGTTGTTAGATGTATCATACGTTCGTCAAACTTGTTCAAAGCTCTTTGAGGAAGTTATAAGCTCTCATGTTGCATGAAACTATGTTTAGAGTACTAGAAACGAGTTGTTAGATGTTTCATAAGTTCGTAAAACTTGTACAAAGCTCATTGAGACACTTATAAACACTCATGTTGCATGAAACTTGGTTTAGAGTCCTAGAAACACGTTGTTAGATGTTTCATACGTTCGTCAAACTTGTACAAAGCTCATTGAGGAACTTATAAGAACTCATGTTTCATGTAACTTGGTTTAGAGTCCTAGAATCGCGTTGTTAGATGTTTCATAAGTACGTGAAACTTGTACAAAGCTCATTGAGGAACTTATAAGCACTCATGTTGCATGAAACTTGGTTTAAAGTCCTAGAAACACATTGTTAGATGTTTCACATGTTCGTCAAACTTGTACAAAGCTCATTGAGGAACTTATAAGCTCTGATGTTTCATGAAACTTGATTTAGAGTCCTACAAACGCGTTGTTAGATGTTTCATAAGTTCGTGAAACTTGTACAAATCTCATTGAGGAACTTATAAGCACTCATGTTGCATGAAACTTGGTTTAGAGTCCTAGAAACGCATTGTTAGATGTTTCATAAGTTCGTCAAACTTGTACAAAGCTCATTGAGGAACTTATAAGCACCCATGTTGCATGAAACTTGGTTTAGAGTCCTAGAAACGCGTTGTTAGATGTTTCATATATAAGTTCGTCAAACTTGTACAAAGCTCAATGAGGAACTTATAAGCACTCATATTGCATGAACCTTGGTTTAGATTCCTAGAAACGAGTTGTTAGATGTTTCATACGTTCGTCAAACTTGTGCAAAGCTCTTTGAGGAACTTATAAGCTCTCATGTTGCATGAAACTTGGTTTAGAGTCCTAGAAACGCGTTGTTAGATGTTTCATAAGTTTGTGAAACTTGTACAAAGCTCATTGAGGAACTTATAAGCACTCATGTTGCTTGAAACTTGGTTTAGAGTCCTCGAAAAGTGTTGTTAGATGTTTCATAAGTTCCTCAAACTTGTACAAAGCTAATTGAGAAACTTATAAACACTCATGTTGCATGAAACTTGGTTAAGAGTCCTAGAAACGCGGTGCTAGATGTTTCATAAGTTCGTCAAACTTGTACAAAGCTCATTGAGACACTTTTAAACACTCATCTTTCATGAAAATTGGTTTAGAGTCCTAGAAACGCGTTGTTAGATGTTTCATACGTTCGTCAAACTTGTACAAAGCTCATTGAGGAACTTATAAGCACTCATGTTGCATGAAACTTGGTTTAAAGTCCTAGAAACACATTGTTAGATGTTTCACATGTTCGTCAAACTTGTACAAAGCTCATTGAGGAACTTATAAGCTCTGATGTTTCATGAAACTTGATTTAGAGTCCTACAAACGCGTTGTTAGATGTTTCATAAGTTCGTGAAACTTGTACAAATCTCATTGAGGAACTTATAAGCACTCATGTTGCATGAAACTTGGTTTAGAGTCCTAGAAACGCATTGTTAGATGTTTCATAAGTTCGTCAAACTTGTACAAAGCTCATTGAGGAACTTATAAGCACCCATGTTGCATGAAACTTGGTTTAGAGTCCTAGAAACGCGTTGTTAGATGTTTCATATATAAGTTCGTCAAACTTGTACAAAGCTCAATGAGGAACTTATAAGCACTCATATTGCATGAACCTTGGTTTAGATTCCTAGAAACGAGTTGTTAGATGTTTCATACGTTCGTCAAACTTGTGCAAAGCTCTTTGAGGAACTTATAAGCTCTCATGTTGCATGAAACTTGGTTTAGAGTCCTAGAAACGCGTTGTTAGATGTTTCATAAGTTCGCGAAACTTGTACAAAGCTCATTGAGGAACTTAAAAGCACTCATGTTGCATGAAACTTGGTTTAGAGTCCTCGATACGCGTTGTTAGATGTTTCATAAGTTCTTCAAACTTGTACAAAGCTCATTGAGACACTTATAAACACTCATGTTGCATAAAACTTGGTTTAGAGTCCTAGAAACGCGTTGTTAGATGTTTCATAAGTTTGTGAAACTTGTACAAAGCTCATTGAGGAACTTATAAGCACTCA
Source organism: Cochlearia excelsa (assembly GCA_963556525.1). Taxonomy (NCBI): domain Eukaryota; kingdom Viridiplantae; phylum Streptophyta; class Magnoliopsida; order Brassicales; family Brassicaceae; genus Cochlearia; species Cochlearia excelsa. The sequence continues at coordinate 25,141,233 of OY748327.1, read as the reverse complement.
TGTTGCATGAAACTTTGTTTAGAGTCCTAGAAACGCATTGTTAGATGTTTCATTAGTTCGTCAAACTTGTACAAAGCTTATTGAGAAACTTATAAGCACTCATGTTGCATGAAACTTGGTTTAGAGTCCTAGAAACGCGTTGTTAGATGTTTCATACGTTCGTGAAACTTGTACAAAACTCATTGAGGAACTTATAAGGACTCATGTTGCATGTAATTTGGTTTAGAGTCCTAGAAACGCGTTGTTAGATGTTTCATAAGTTCGTGAAACATGTACAAAGCTCATTGAGGAACTTATAAGCACTCATGTTGCTTGAAACTTGGTTTAGAGTCCAATAAACGCGTTGTTAGATGTTTCATACGTTCTTCAAACTTGTACAAAGCTCATTGAGGAATTTATAAGCTCTCATGTTGCATGAAACTTTGTTTAGAGTCTTAGAAACGCGTTGTTAGATGTATCATACGTTCGTCAAACTTGTTCAAAGCTCTTTGAGGAAGTTATAAGCTCTCATGTTGCATGAAACTTGGTTTAGAGTACTAGAAACGAGTTGTTAGATGTTTCATAAGTTCGTCAAACTTGTACAAAGCTCATTGAGACACTTATAAACACTCATGTTGCATGAAACTTGGTTTAGAGTCCTAGAAACGCGTTGTTAGATGTTTCATACGTTCGTCAAACTTGTACAAAGCTCATTGAGGAACTTATAAGAACTCATGTTTCATGTAACTTGGTTTAGAGTCCTAGAATCGCGTTGTTAGATGTTTCATAAGTACGTGAAACTTGTACAAAGCTCATTGAGGAACTTATAAGCACTCATGTTGCATGAAACTTGGTTTAAAGTCCTAGAAACGCGTTGTTAGATGTTTCACATGTTCGTCAAACTTGTACAAAGCTCATTGAGGAACTTATAAGCTCTGATGTTTCATGAAACTTGATTTAGAGTCCTAGAAACGCGTTGTTAGATGTTTCATAAATTCGTGAAACTTGTACAAATCTCATTGAGGAACTTATAAACACTCATGTTGCATGAAACTTGGTTTAGAGTCCTAGAAACGCATTGTTAGATGTTTCATAAGTTCGTCAAAGCTCATTGAAATACTTATAAGCACTCATGTTGCATGAAACTTGGTTTAGAGTAATAAAAACGCGTTGTTAGATGTTTCATATATAAGTTCGTCAAACTTGTACAAAGCTCAATGAGGAACTTATAAGCACTCATATTGCATGAAACTTGGTTTAGATTCCTAGAAACGAGTTGTTAGATGTTTCATACGTTCGTCAAACTTGTGCAAAGCTCTTTGAGGAACTTATAAGCTCTCATGTTGCATGAAACTTGGTTTAGACTCCTAGAAACGCGTTGTTAGATGTTTCATAAGTTCGTGAAACTTGTACAAAGCTCATTGAGGAACTTATAAGCACTCATGTTGCTTGAAACTTGGTTTAGAGTCCTCGAAAAGTGTTGTTAGATGTTTCATAAGTTCCTCAAACTTGTACAAAGCTAATTGAGAAATTTATAAACACTCATGTTGCATGAAACTTGGTTAAGAGTCCTAGAAACGCGGTGCTAGATGTTTCATAAGTTCGTCAAACTTGTACAAAGCTCATTGAGACACTTTTAAACACTCATCTTTCATGAAAATTGGTTTAGAGACCTAGAAACGCGTTTTTTGATGTTTCATACGTTCGTCAAACTTGTACAAAGCTCATTGAGGAACTTATAAGAACTCATGTTTCATGTAACTTGGTTTAAAGTCCAAGAATCGCGTTGTTAGATGTTTCATACGTTCGTGAAACTTGTACAAAACTCATTGAGGAACTTATAAGAACTCATGTTGCATGTACCTTGGTTTAGAGTCCTAGAAACGCGTTGTTAGATGTTTAATAAGTTCGTGAAACATGTACAAAGGTCATTGGGGAACTTATAAGCACTCATGTTGCTTGAAACTTGGTTTAGAGTCCTAGAAAAGCGTTGTTAGATGTTTCATACGTTTGTCAAACTTGTACAAAGCTCATTGAAATACTTATAAGCACTCATGTTGCATGAAACTTGGTTTAGAGTAATAAAAACGCGTTGTTAGATGTTTCATATATAAGTTCGTCAAACTTGTACAAAGCTCAATGAGGAACTTATAAGCACTCATATTGCATGAAACTTGGTTTAGATTCCTAGAAACGAGTTGTTAGATGTTTCATACGTTCGTCAAACTTGTGCAAAGCTCTTTGAGTAACTTATAAGCTCTCATGTTGCATGAAACTTGGTTTAGAGTCCTAGAAACGCGTTGTTAGATGTTTCATACGTTCGTGAAACTTGTACAAAACTCATTGAGGAACTTATAAGAACTCATGTTGCATGTAACTTGGTTTAGAGTCCTAGAAACGCGTTGTTAGATGTTTCATAAGTTCGTGAAACATGTACAAAGCTCATTGAGGAACTTATAAGCACTCATGTTGCTTGAAACTTGGTTTAGAGTCCTAGAAACGCGTTGTTAGATGTTTCATACGTTCTTCAAACTTGTACAAAGCTCATTTAGGAATTTATAAGCTCTCATGTTGCATGAAACTTTGTTTAGAGTCTTAGAAACGCGTTGTTAGATGTATCATACGTTCGTCAAACTTGTTCAAAGCTCTTTGAGGAAGTTATAAGCTCTCATGTTGCATGAAACTATGTTTAGAGTACTAGAAACGAGTTGTTAGATGTTTCATAAGTTCGTAAAACTTGTACAAAGCTCATTGAGACACTTATAAACACTCATGTTGCATGAAACTTGGTTTAGAGTCCTAGAAACACGTTGTTAGATGTTTCATACGTTCGTCAAACTTGTACAAAGCTCATTGAGGAACTTATAAGAACTCATGTTTCATGTAACTTGGTTTAGAGTCCTAGAATCGCGTTGTTAGATGTTTCATAAGTACGTGAAACTTGTACAAAGCTCATTGAGGAACTTATAAGCACTCATGTTGCATGAAACTTGGTTTAAAGTCCTAGAAACACATTGTTAGATGTTTCACATGTTCGTCAAACTTGTACAAAGCTCATTGAGGAACTTATAAGCTCTGATGTTTCATGAAACTTGATTTAGAGTCCTACAAACGCGTTGTTAGATGTTTCATAAGTTCGTGAAACTTGTACAAATCTCATTGAGGAACTTATAAGCACTCATGTTGCATGAAACTTGGTTTAGAGTCCTAGAAACGCATTGTTAGATGTTTCATAAGTTCGTCAAACTTGTACAAAGCTCATTGAGGAACTTATAAGCACCCATGTTGCATGAAACTTGGTTTAGAGTCCTAGAAACGCGTTGTTAGATGTTTCATATATAAGTTCGTCAAACTTGTACAAAGCTCAATGAGGAACTTATAAGCACTCATATTGCATGAACCTTGGTTTAGATTCCTAGAAACGAGTTGTTAGATGTTTCATACGTTCGTCAAACTTGTGCAAAGCTCTTTGAGGAACTTATAAGCTCTCATGTTGCATGAAACTTGGTTTAGAGTCCTAGAAACGCGTTGTTAGATGTTTCATAAGTTCGCGAAACTTGTACAAAGCTCATTGAGGAACTTAAAAGCACTCATGTTGCATGAAACTTGGTTTAGAGTCCTCGATACGCGTTGTTAGATGTTTCATAAGTTCTTCAAACTTGTACAAAGCTCATTGAGACACTTATAAACACTCATGTTGCATAAAACTTGGTTTAGAGTCCTAGAAACGCGTTGTTAGATGTTTCATAAGTTTGTGAAACTTGTACAAAGCTCATTGAGGAACTTATAAGCACTCATGTTGCTTGAAACTTGGTTTAGAGTCCTCGAAAAGTGTTGTTAGATGTTTCATAAGTTCCTCAAACTTGTACAAAGCTAATTGAGAAACTTATAAACACTCATGTTGCATGAAACTTGGTTAAGAGTCCTAGAAACGCGGTGCTAGATGTTTCATAAGTTCGTCAAACTTGTACAAAGCTCATTGAGACACTTTTAAACACTCATCTTTCATGAAAATTGGTTTAGAGACCTAGAAACGCGTTTTTTGATGTTTCATACGTTCGTCAAACTTGTACAAAGCTCATTGAGGAACTTATAAGAACTCATGTTTCATGTAACTTGGTTTAAAGTCCAAGAATCGCGTTGTTAGATGTTTCATACGTTCGTGAAACTTGTACAAAACTCATTGAGGAACTTATAAGAACTCATGTTGCATGTACCTTGGTTTAGAGTCCTAGAAACGCGTTGTTAGATGTTTAATAAGTTCGTGAAACATGTACAAAGGTCATTGGGGAACTTATAAGCACTCATGTTGCTTGAAACTTGGTTTAGAGTCCTAGAAAAGCGTTGTTAGATGTTTCATACGTTTGTCAAACTTGTACAAAGCTCATTGAAATACTTATAAGCACTCATGTTGCATGAAACTTGGTTTAGAGTAATAAAAACGCGTTGTTAGATGTTTCATATATAAGTTCGTCAAACTTGTACAAAGCTCAATGAGGAACTTATAAGCACTCATATTGCATGAAACTTGGTTTAGATTCCTAGAAACGAGTTGTTAGATGTTTCATACGTTCGTCAAACTTGTGCAAAGCTCTTTGAGTAACTTATAAGCTCTCATGTTGCATGAAACTTGGTTTAGAGTCCTAGAAACGCGTTGTTAGATGTTTCATACGTTCGTGAAACTTGTACAAAACTCATTGAGGAACTTATAAGAACTCATGTTGCATGTAACTTGGTTTAGAGTCCTAGAAACGCGTTGTTAGATGTTTCATAAGTTCGTGAAACATGTACAAAGCTCATTGAGGAACTTATAAGCACTCATGTTGCTTGAAACTTGGTTTAGAGTCCTAGAAACGCGTTGTTAGATGTTTCATACGTTCTTCAAACTTGTACAAAGCTCATTTAGGAATTTATAAGCTCTCATGTTGCATGAAACTTTGTTTAGAGTCTTAGAAACGCGTTGTTAGATGTATCATACGTTCGTCAAACTTGTTCAAAGCTCTTTGAGGAAGTTATAAGCTCTCATGTTGCATGAAACTATGTTTAGAGTACTAGAAACGAGTTGTTAGATGTTTCATAAGTTCGTAAAACTTGTACAAAGCTCATTGAGACACTTATAAACACTCATGTTGCATGAAACTTGGTTTAGAGTCCTAGAAACACGTTGTTAGATGTTTCATACGTTCGTCAAACTTGTACAAAGCTCATTGAGGAACTTATAAGAACTCATGTTTCATGTAACTTGGTTTAGAGTCCTAGAATCGCGTTGTTAGATGTTTCATAAGTACGTGAAACTTGTACAAAGCTCATTGAGGAACTTATAAGCACTCATGTTGCATGAAACTTGGTTTAAAGTCCTAGAAACACATTGTTAGATGTTTCACATGTTCGTCAAACTTGTACAAAGCTCATTGAGGAACTTATAAGCTCTGATGTTTCATGAAACTTGATTTAGAGTCCTACAAACGCGTTGTTAAATGTTTCATAAGTTCGTGAAACTTGTACAAATCTCATTGAGGAACTTATAAGCACTCATGTTGCATGAAACTTGGTTTAGAGTCCTAGAAACGCATTGTTAGATGTTTCATAAGTTCGTCAAACTTGTACAAAGCTCATTGAGGAACTTATAAGCACCCATGTTGCATGAAACTTGGTTTAGAGTCCTAGAAACGCGTTGTTAGATGTTTCATATATAAGTTCGTCAAACTTGTACAAAGCTCAATGAGGAACTTATAAGCACTCATATTGCATGAACCTTGGTTTAGATTCCTAGAAACGAGTTGTTAGATGTTTCATACGTTCGTCAAACTTGTGCAAAGCTCTTTGAGGAACTTATAAGCTCTCATGTTGCATGAAACTTGGTTTAGAGTCCTAGAAACGCGTTGTTAGATGTTTCATAAGTTCGCGAAACTTGTACAAAGCTCATTGAGGAACTTAAAAGCACTCATGTTGCATGAAACTTGGTTTAGAGTCCTCGATACGCGTTGTTAGATGTTTCATAAGTTCTTCAAACTTGTACAAAGCTCATTGAGACACTTATAAACACTCATGTTGCATAAAACTTGGTTTAGAGTCCTAGAAACGCGTTGTTAGATGTTTCATAAGTTTGTGAAACTTGTACAAAGCTCATTGAGGAACTTATAAGCACTCATGTTGCTTGAAACTTGGTTTAGAGTCCTCGAAAAGTGTTGTTAGATGTTTCATAAGTTCCTCAAACTTGTACAAAGCTAATTGAGAAACTTATAAACACTCATGTTGCATGAAACTTGGTTAAGAGTCCTAGAAACGCGGTGCTAGATGTTTCATAAGTTCGTCAAACTTGTACAAAGCTCATTGAGACACTTTTAAACACTCATCTTTCATGAAAATTGGTTTAGAGTCCTAGAAACGCGTTGTTAGATGTTTCATACGTTCGTCAAACTTGTACAAAGCTCATTGAGGAACTTATAAGAACTCATGTTTCATGTAACTTGGTTTAAAGTTCTAGAATCGCGTTGTTAGATGTTTCATACGTTCGTGAAACTTGTACAAAACTCATTGAGGAATTTATAAGAACTCATGTTGCATGTACCTTGGTTTAGAGTCCTAGAAACGCGTTGTTAGATGTTTCATAAGTTCGTGAAACATGTACAAAGCTCATTGGGGAACTTATAAGCACTCATGTTGCTTGAAACTTGGTTTAGAGTCCTAGAAAAGCGTTGTTAGATGTTTCATACGTTTGTCAAACTTGTACAAAGCTCAATGAGGAATTTATAAGCTCTCATGTTGCATGAAACTTTGTTTAGAGTCTTAGAAACGCGTTGTTAGATATTTCATACGTTCGTCAAACTTGTGCAAAGCACTTTGTGGAACTTATAAGCTCTCATGTTGCATGAAACTTGGTTTAGAGTCCTAGAAACGAGTTGTTAGATGTTTCATAAGTTCGTCAAACTTGAACAAAGCTCATTGAGACACTTATAAACACTCATGTTGCATGAAACTTGGTTTAAATTCCTAGAAACGCGTTGTTAGATGTTTCATAAGTTCGTCAAACTTATATAAAGCTCATTGAGATACTTATAAGAACTCATGTTGCATGGAACTTGGTTTAGAGTCCTAGAAACGCGTTGTTAGATGTTTCATACGTTCGTTAAACTTGTACAAAGCTCAGTGAGGAACTTATAAGCTCTCATGTTGCATGAAACTTGGTTTAGAGTCCTAGAAACGAGTTGTTAGATGTTGCATAAGTTTGTCAAACTTATACAAAGCTCATTGAGATACTTATAAGCACTCATGTTGTATGAAACTTGGTTTAGAGTCCTAGAAACACGTTGTTAGATGTTTCATAAGTTCATCAAACTTGTACAAAGCTCATTGAAATACTTATAAGCACTCATGTTGCATGAAACTTGGTTTAGAGTAATAAAAACGCGTTGTTAGATGTTTCATATATAAGTTCGTCAAACTTGTACAAAGCTCAATGAGGAACTTATAAGCACTCATATTGCATGAAACTTGGTTTAGATTCCTAGAAACGAGTTGTTAGATGTTTCATACGTTCGTCAAACTTGTGCAATGCTCTTTGAGTAACTTATAAGCTCTCATGTTGCATGAAACTTGGTTTAGAGTCCTAGAAACGCGTTGTTAGATGTTTCATAAGTTCGTGAAACTTGTACAAAGCTCATTGAGGAACTTAAAAGCACTCATGTTGCATGAAACTTGGTTTAGAGTCCTCGATACGCGTTGTTAGATGTTTCATAAGTTCTTCAAACTTGTACAAAGCTCATTGAGACACTTATAAACACTCATGTTGCATAAAACTTGGTTTAGAGTCCTAGAAACGCGTTGTTAGATGTTTCATAAGTTCGTGAAACTTGTACAAAGCTCATTGAGGAACTTATAAGCACTCATGTTGCTTGAAACTTGGTTTAGAGTCCTCGAAAAGTGTTGTTAGATGTTTCATAAGTTCCTCAAACTTGTACAAAGCTAATTGAGAAACTTATAAACACTCATGTCGCATGAAACTTGGTTAAGAGTCCTAGAAACGCAGTGCTAGATGTTTCATAAGTTCGTCAAACTTGTACAAAGCTCATTGAGACACTTTTAAACACTCATCTTTCATGAAAATTGGTTTAGAGTCCTAGAAACGCGTTGTTAGATGTTTCATACGTTCGTCAAACTTGTACAAAGCTCATTGAGGAACTTATAAGAACTCATGTTTCATGTAACTTGGTTTAAAGTCCTAGAATCGCGTTGTTAGATGTTTCATACGTTCGTGAAACTTGTACAAAACTCATTGAGGAACTTATAAGAACTCATGTTGCATGTAACTTGGTTTAGAGTCCTAGAAACGTGTTGTTAGATGTTTCATAAGTTCGTGAAACATGTACAAAGCTCATTGGGGAACTTATAAGCACTCATATTGCTTGAAACTTGGTTTAGAGTCCTAGAAAAGCGTTGTTAGATGTTTCATACGTTCGTAAAACTTGTACAAAGCTCATTGAGGAATTTATAAGCTCTCATGTTGCATGAAACTTTGTTTAGAGTCTTAGAAACGCGTTGTTAGATATTTCATAAGTTCATCAAACTTGTACAAAGCTCATTATGACACTTATAAACACTCATGTTGCATGAAACTTGGTTTAAGAGTCCTAGAAAGGCGTTGTTAGATGTTTCATACGTTCGTCAAACTAGTACAAAGCTCATTGAGGAACTTATAAGAACTCATGTTGCATGTAACTTGGTTTAAAGTCCTAGAAACGCGTTGTTAGATGTTTCATAAGTTCGTGAAACTTGTACAAAGCTCATTTAGGAACTTCTAAACACTCATGTTGCTTGAAACTTGGTTTAGAGTCCTAGAAACGCGTTGTTAGATGTTTCATACGTTTGTCAAACTTGTACAAAGCTCTTTGAGGAACTTATAAGCTCTCATGTTGCATGAAACTTGGTTTAGAGTCCTAGAACTGCGTTGTTAGATGTTTCATAAGTTCTTCATACCTGTACAAAGCTCATTGAGACACTTATAAACACTCATGTTGCATGAAACTTGGTTTAGAGTCCTAGAAACGAGTTGTTAGATGTTTCATAAGTTCATGAAACTTGAACAAAGCTCATTGAGGAACTTATAAGCACTCATGTTGAATGAAACTTGGTTTATAATCCTAGAAACGCGTTGTTATATGTTTCATACGTTCGTCAAACTTGTGCAAAGCTCTTTGAGGAACTTATAAGCTCTCATGTTGCATGAAACATGGATTCGAGTCCTAGAAACGCATTGTTAGATGTTTCATAAGTTCGTCAAACTTGTACAAATTTCATTGAGGAATTTATAAGCACTCATGTTGCATGAAACATGGTCTAGAGTCCTAGAAACGCGTTGTTAGATGTTTCATAAGTTCGTGAAACTTGTACAAAGCTCATTGAGGAACTTATAAGCACTCATGTTGCATGAAACTTTGTTTAGAGTCCTAGAAACGCATTGTTAGATGTTTCATTAGTTCGTCAAACTTGTACAAAGCTTATTGAGAAACTTATAAGCACTCATGTTGCATGAAACTTGGTTTAGAGTCCTAGAAACGCATTGTTAGATGTTTCATACATTTGTCAAACTTGTACAAAGCTCATTGAGGAACTTATAAGAACTCATGTTTCATGTAACTTGGTTAAGAGTCCTAGAAACGCGGTGCTAGATGTTTCATAAGTTCGTCAAACTTGTACAAAGCTCATTGAGGAATTTATAAGCACTCATGTTTCATGAAACTTGGTTTAGAGTCCTAGAAACGCATTGTTAGATGTTTGATAAGTTCGTCAAACTTGTACAAAACTCATTGAGATACTTATAAGCACTCATGTTGCATGAAACTTGGTTTAGAGTCCTAGAAACGCGTTGTTAGATGTTTCATACGTTCGTCAAACTTGTACAAAGCTCATTGAGGAACTTATAAGAACTCATGTTGCATGTAATTTGGTTTAGATTCCTAGAAACGTGTTGTTAGATGTTTCATAAGTTCGTGAAACTTGTACAAAGTTCATTGAGGAACTTATAAGCACTCATGTTGCATGAAACTTGGTTTAGAGTCCTAGAAACGCGTTGTTAGATGTTTTATAAGTTCGTCAAACTTGTACAAAGCTCAATGAGGAACTTATAAGCACTCATATTGCATGAAACTTTGTTTAGATTCTTAGAAACGCGTTGTTAGATGTTTCATACGTTCGTCAAACTTGTGCAAAGCTCTTTGAGGAACTTATAATCACTCATGTTGCATGAAACTTGGTTTAGAGTCCTATAAACGTGTTGTTAAATGTTTCATAAGTTCATCAAGCTTGTACAAAGCTCATTGAGACACTTATAAACACTCATGTTGCATGAAACTTGGATTATAGTCCTAGAAACGGGTTGTTAGATGTTTCATAAGTTCGTCAAACTTAAACAAAGCTCATTGAGATACTTATAAGCACTCATGTTGCATGAAACATGGTTTAGAGTCCTAGAAACGCGTTGTTAGATGTTTCATACGTTCGTCAAACTTGTACAAAGCTCATTGAGGAACTTATAAGATCTCATGTTGCATGAAACTTGGTTTAGAGTCCTAGAAACGAGTTGTTAGATGTTTCATAAGTTCGTCAAACTTATACAAAGATCATTGAAATACTTATAAGCACTCATGTTGCATGAAACTTGGTTTAGAGTCCTAGAAACGCGTTGATAGATGTTTCATAAGTTCGTCAAACTTGTACAAAGCTCATTGAAACACTTATAAACACTCATGTTGCATGAAACTTGGTTTAGAGTCCTAGAAACGCGTTGTTAGATGTTTCATACGTTCGTGAAACTTGTACAAAACTCATTGAGGAACTTATAAGAACTCATGTTGCATGTAACTTGGTTTAGAGTCCTAGAAACGCGTTGTTAGATGTTTCATAAGTTCGTGAAACATGTACAAAGCTCATTGAGGAACTTATAAGCACTCATGTTGCTTAAAACTTGGTTTAGATTCCTAGAAACGCGTTGTTAGATGTTTCATACGTTCTTCAAACTTGTACAAAGCTCATTGAGGAATTTATAAGCTCTCATATTGCATGAAACTTTGTTTAGAGTTTTAGAAACGCGTTGTTAGATGTATCATACGTTCGTCAAACTTGTTCAAAGCTCTTTGAGGAACTTATAAGCTCTCATTTTGCATGAAACTTGGTTTAGAGTACTAGAAACGAGTTGTTAGATGTTTAATAAGTTCGTCAAACTTGTACAAAGCTCATTGAGACACTTATAAACACTCATGTTGCATGAAACTTTGTTTAGAGTCCTAGAAACGCGTTGTTAGATGTTTCATACGTTCGTCAAACTTGTACAAAGCTCATTGAGGAACTTATAAGAACTCATGTTTCATGTAACTTGGTTTAGAGTCCTAGAATCGCGTTGTTAGATGTTTCATAAGTACGTGAAACTTGTACAAAGCTCATTGAGGAACTTATAAGCACTCATGTTGCATGAAACTTGGTTTAAAGTCCTAGAAACGCGTTGTTAGATGTTTCACATGTTCGTCAAACTTGTACAAAGCTCATTGAGGAACTTATAAGCTCTGATGTTTCATGAAACTTGATTTAGAGTCCTAGAAACGCGATGTTAGATGTTTCATAAGTTCGTGAAACTTGTACAAAGCTCATTGAGGAACTTATAAGCACTCATGTTGCATGAAACATGGTTTAGAGTCCTAGAAACGCATTGTTAGATGTTTCATAAGTTCGTCAAACTTGTACAAAGCTCATTGAAATACTTATAAGCACTCATGTTGCATGAAACTTGGTTTAGAGTAATAAAAACGCGTTGTTAGATGTTTCGTATATAAGTTCGTCAAACTTGTACAAAGCTCAATGAGGAACTTATAAGCACTCATATTGCATGAAACTTGGTTTAGATTCCTAGAAACGAGTTGTTAGATGTTTCATACGTTCGTCAAACTTGTGCAAAGCTCTTTGAGGAACTTATAAGCTCTCATGTTGCATGATACTTGGTTTAGAGTCTTAGAAACGCGTTGTTAGATGTTTCATAAGTTCGTGAAACTTGTACAAAGCTCATTGAAACACTTATAAACACTCATGTTGCATGAAACTTGGTTTAGAGTCCTAGAAACGCGTTGTTAGATGTTTCATACGTTCGTGAAACTTGTACAAAACTCATTGAGGAACTTATAAGAACTCATGTTGCATGTAACTTGGTTTAGAGTCCTAGAAATGCGTTGTTAGATGTTTCATAAGTTCGTGAAACATGTACAAAGCTCATTGAGGAACTTATAAGCACTCATGTTGCTTGATACTTGGTTTAGAATCCTAGAAACGCGTTGTTAGATGTTTCATACGTTCTTCAAACTTGTACAAAGCTCATTGAGGAATTTATAAGCTCTCATGTTGCATGAAACTTTGTTTAGAGTCTTAGAAACGCGTTGTTAGATGTATCATACGTTCGTCAAACTTGTTCAAAGCTCTTTGAGGAACTTATAAGCTCTCATTTTGCATGAAACTTGGTTTAGAGTACTAGAAACGAGTTGTTAGATGTTTCATAAGTTCGTCAAACTTGTACAAAGCTCATTGAGACACTTATAAACACTCACGTTGCATGAAACTTGGTTTAGAGTCCTAGAAACGCGTTGTTAGATGTTTCATACGTTCGTCAAACTTGTACAAAGCTCATTGAGGAACTTATAAGAACTCATGTTTCATGTAACTTGGTTTAGAGTCCTAGAATCGCGTTGTTAGATGTTTCATAAGTACGTGAAACTTGTACAAGCTCATTGAGGAACTTATAAGCACTCATGTTGCATGAAACTTGGTTTAAAGTCCTAGAAACGCGTTGTTAGATGTTTCACATGTTCGTCAAACTTGTACAAAGCTCATTGAGGAACTTATAAGCTCGATGTTTCATGAAACTTGATTTAGAGTCCTAGAAACGCGTTGTTAGATGTTTCATAAGTTCGTGAAACTTGTACAAAGCTCATTGAGGAACTTATAAGCACTCATGTTGCATGAAACATGGTTTAGAGTCCTAGAAACGCATTGTTAGATGTTTCATAAGTTCGTCAAACTTGTACAAAGCTCATTGAAATACTTATAAGCACTCATGTTGCATGAAACTTGGTTTAGAGTAATAAAAACGCGTTGTTAGATGTTTCGTATATAAGTTCGTCAAACTTGTACAAAGCTCAATGAGTAACTTATAAGCACTCATATTGCATGAAACTTGGTTTAGATTCCTAGAAACGAGTTGTTAGATGTTTCATACGTTCGTCAAACTTGTGCAAAGCTCTTTGAGGAACTTATAAGCTCTCATGTTGCATGATACTTGGTTTAGAGTCTTAGAAACGCGTTGTTAGATGTTTCATAAGTTCGTGAAACTTGTACAAAGCTCATTGAAACACTTATAAACACTCATGTTGCATGAAACTTGGTTTAGAGTCCTAGAAACGCGTTGTTAGATGTTTCATACGTTCGTGAAACTTGTACAAAACTCATTGAGGAACTTATAAGAACTCATGTTGCATGTAACTTGGTTTAGAGTCCTAGAAATGCGTTGTTAGATGTTTCATAAGTTCGTGAAACATGTACAAAGCTCATTGAGGAACTTATAAGCACTCATGTTGCTTGAAACTTGGTTTAGAGTCCTAGAAACGCGTTGTTAGATGTTTCATACGTTCTTCAAACTTGTACAAAGCTCATTGAGGAATTTATAAGCTCTCATGTTGCATGAAACTTTGTTTAGAGTCTTAGAAACGCGTTGTTAGATGTATCATACGTTCGTCAAACTTGTTCAAAGCTCTTTGAGGAACTTATAAGCTCTCATTTTGCATGAAACTTGGTTTAGAGTACTAGAAACGAGTTGTTAGATGTTTCATAAGTTCGTCAAACTTGTACAAAGCTCATTGAGACACTTATAAACACTCACGTTGCATGAAACTTGGTTTAGAGTCCTAGAAACGCGTTGTTAGATGTTTCATACGTTCGTCAAACTTGTACAAAGCTCATTGAGGAACTTATAAGAACTCATGTTTCATGTAACTTGGTTTAGAGTCCTAGAATCGCGTTGTTAGATGTTTCATAAGTACGTGAAACTTGTACAAGCTCATTGAGGAACTTATAAGCACTCATGTTGCATGAAACTTGGTTTAAAGTCCTAGAAACGCGTTGTTAGATGTTTCACATGTTCGTCAAACTTGTACAAAGCTCATTGAGGAACTTATAAGCTCTGATGTTTCATGAAACTTGATTTAGAGTCCTAGAAACGCGTTGTTAGATGTTTCATAAGTTCGTGAAACTTGTACAAAGCTCATTGAGGAACTTATAAGCACTCATGTTGCATGAAACATGGTTTAGAGTCCTAGAAACGCTTTGTTAGATGTTTCATAAGTTCGTCAAACTTGTACAAAGCTCATTGAAATACTTATATGCACTCATGTTGCATGAAACTTGGTTTAGAGTAATAAAAACGCGTTGTTAGATGTTTCATATATAAGTTCGTCAAACTTGTACAAAGCTCAATGAGGAACTTATAAGCACTCATATTGCATGAAACATGGTTTAGATTCCTAGAAACGAGTTGTTAGATGTTTCATACGTTCGTCAAACTTGTGCAAAGCTCTTTGAGGAACTTATAAGCTCTCATGTTGCAAGAAACTTGGTTTAGAGTCTTAGAAACGCGTTGTTAGATGTTTCATAAGTTCGTGAAACTTGTACAAAGCTCATTGAGGAACTTAAAAGCACTCATGTTGCATGAAACTTGGTTTAGAGTCCTCGATACGCGTTGTTAGATGTTTCATAAGTTCTTCAAACTTGTACAAAGCTAATTGAGACACTTATAAGCACTCATGTTGCATAAAACTTGGTTTAGAGTCCTAGAAACGCGTTGTTAGATGTTTCATAAGTTCGTGAAACTTGTACAAAGCTCATTGAGGAACTTATAAGCACTCATGTTGCTTGAAACTTGGTTTAGAGTCCTCGAAAAGTGTTGTTAGATGTTTCATAAGTTCCTCAAACTTGGCCAAAGCTCATTGAGAAACTTACAAACACTCATGTTGCATGAAACTTGGTTAAGAGTCCTAGAAACGCGGTGCTAGATGTTTCATAAGTTCGTCAAACTTGTACAAAGCTCATTGAGACACTTTTAAACACTCATGTTTCATGAAAATTGGTTTAGAGTCCTAGAAACGCTTTGTTAGATGTTTCATACGTTCGTCAAACTTGTACAAAGCTCATTGAGGAACTTATAAGAACTCATGTTTCATGTGACTTGGTTTAAAGTCCTAGAATCGCGTTGTTAGATGTTTCATACGTTCGTGAAACTTGTACAAAAGTCATTGAGGAACTTATAAGAACTCATGTTGCATGTAACTTGGTTTAGAGTCCTAGAAACGCGTTGTTAGATGTTTCATAAGTTCGTGAAACATGTACAAAGCTCATTGGGGAACTTATAAGAACTCATGTTGCTTGAAACTTGGTTTAGAGTCCTAGAAAAGCGTTGTTAGATGTTTCATACGTTCGTCAAACTTGTACAAAGCTCATTGAGGAATTTATAAGCTCTCATGTTGCATGAAACTTTTTTTAGAGTCTTAGAAACGAGTTGTTAGATGTTTCATACGTTCGTCAAACTTGTGCAAAGCTCTTTGAGGAACTTATAAGCTCTCATGTTGCATGAAACTTGGTTTAGAGTCCTAGAAACGAGTTGTTAGATGTTTCATAAGTTCTTCAAACTTGAACAAAGCACATTGAGACACTTATAAACACTCATGTTGCATGCAACTTGGTTTAAAGTCCTAGAAACGCGTTGTTAGATGTTTCATAAGTTCGTCAAACTTATACAAAGCTCATTGAGATACTTATAAGAACTCATGTTGCATGGAACTTGGTTTAGAGTCCTAGAAACACGTTGTTAGATGTTTCATACGTTCGTCAAACTTGTACAAAGCTCAGTGAGGAACTTATAAGCTCTCATGTTGCATGAAACTTGGTTTAGAGTCCTAGAAATGAGATGTTTCATAAGTTCGTCACACTTGTACAAAGCTCATTGAGACACTTATAATCACTCATGTTGCATGAAACTTGGTTTAGAGTCCTAGGAACGCGTTGTTAGATGTTTCATAAGTTCGTCAAGCTTGAACAAAGCTCATTGAGACACTTATAAACACTCATGTTGCATGAAACTTGGTTTAGAGTCCTAGAAACGCGTTGTTTGATGTTTCATAAGTTTGTGAAATTTGAACAAAGGTCATTGAGGAACTTATAAGCACTCATGTTGCATGAAACTTGGTTTATAATCCTAGAAACGCGTTGTTAGATGTTTCATACGTTCGTCAAACTTGTACAAAGCTCATTGAGGAACTTATAAGAACTCATGTTTCATGTGACTTGGTTTAAAGTCCTAGAATCGCGTTGTTAGATGTTTCATACGTTCGTGAAACTTGTACAAAAGTCATTGAGGAACTTATAAGAACTCATGTTGCATGTAACTTGGTTTAGAGTCCTAGAAACGCGTTGTTAGATGTTTCATAAGTTCGTGAAACATGTACAAAGCTCATTGGGGAACTTATAAGAACTCATGTTGCTTGAAACTTGGTTTAGAGTCCTAGAAAAGCGTTGTTAGATGTTTCATACGTTCGTCAAACTTGTACAAAGCTCATTGAGGAATTTATAAGCTCTCATGTTGCATGAAACTTTTTTTAGAGTCTTAGAAACGCGTTGTTAGATGTTTCATACGTTCGTCAAACTTGTGCAAAGCTCTTTGAGGAACTTATAAGCTCTCATGTTGCATGAAACTTGGTTTAGAGTCCTAGAAACGAGTTGTTAGATGTTTCATAAGTTCTTCAAACTTGAACAAAGCTCTTTGAGACACTTATAAACACTCATGTTGCATGCAACTTGGTTTAAAGTCCTAGAAACACGTTGTTAGATGTTTCATAAGTTCGTCAAACTTATACAAAGCTCATTGAGATACTTATAAGAACTCATGTTGCATGGAACTTGGTTTAGAGTCCTAGAAACACGTTGTTAGATGTTTCATACATTCGTCAAACTTGTACAAAGCTCAGTGAGGAACTTATAAGCTCTCATGTTGCATGAAACTTGGTTTAGAGTTCTAGAAACGAGATGTTAGATGTTTCATAAGTTCGTCACACTTGTACAAAGCTCATTGAGACACTTATAATCACTCATGTTGCATGAAACTTGGTTTAGAGTCCTAGAAACGCGTTGTTAGATGTTTCATAAGTTCGTCAAGCTTGAACAAAGCTCATTGAGACACTTATAAACACTCATGTTGCATGAAACTTGGTTTAGAGTCCTAGAAACGCGTTGTTAGATGTTTCATAAGTTTGTGAAACTTGAACAAAGGTCATTGAGGAACTTATAAGCACTCATGTTGCATGAAACTTGGTTTATAATCCTAGAAACGCGTTGTTAGATGTTTCATACGTTCGTCAAACTTGTGCAAAGCTCTTTGAGGAACTTATAAGCTCTCATGTTGCATGAAACATGGTTTAGAGTCCAAGAAACGATTTGTTAGATGTTTCATAAGTTCGTCAAACTTGTACAAAACTCATTGAGACACTTATAATCATTGATGTTGCATGAAACATGGATTAGATTCTTAGAAACGCATTGTTAGATGTTTCATAAGTTCGTCAATCTTGTACAAATCTCATTGAGGAACTTATAAGCACTCATGTTGCATGAAACATGGTCTAGAGTCCTAGAAACGCGTTGTTAGATGTTTCATAAGTTCGTGAAACTTGTACAAAGCTCATTGAGGAACTTATAAGCACTCATGTTGCATGAAACTTGGTTTAGAGTCCTAGAAACGCATTGTTAGATGTTTCATTAGTTCGTCAAACTTGTACAAAGCTCATTGAGATACTTATAAGCACTCAAGTTGCATGAAACTTGGTTTTGAGTCCTAGAAACGCGTTGTTAGATGTTTCATAAGTTCGTCAAACTTGTACAAAGCTCATTGAGGAACTTATAAGAACTCATGTTGCATGAAACTTGGTTTAGAGTCCTAGAAACGCGTTGTTAAATGTTTCATAAGTTCGTCAAACTTGTACAAAGCTCATTGAAGAACTTATAAGCACTCATGTTGCATGAAACTTGGTTTAGAGTCCTAGAAACGCATTGTTAGATGTTTCATAAGTTCGTCAAACTTGTACAAAGCTCATTGAGATACTTATAAACACTCATGTTGCATGAAACTTGGTTTAGAGTCCTAGAAACGCGTTGTTAGATGTTTCATACGTTCGTCAAACTTGTACAAAGCTCATTGAGGAACTTATAAGAACTCATGTTGCATGTAATTTGGTTTAGATTCCTAGAAACGCGTTGTTAGATGTTTCATAATATCGTGAAACTTGTACAAAGCTCATTGAGGAACTTATAAGCACTCATGTTGCATGAAACTTGGTTTAGAGTCCTAGAAACACGTTGTTATATGTTTCATACGTTCGTCAAACTTGTACAAAGCTCATTGAGGAACTTATAAGCTCTCATGTTGCATGAAACTTGATTTAGAGTCCTAGAAACGCATTGTTAGATGTTTCATAAGTTCGTGAAACTTGTACAAAGCTCATTGAGGAACTTATAAGCACTCATGTTGCATGAAACTTGGTTTAGAGTCCTAGAAACGCATTGTTAGATGTTTCATAAGTTCGTCAAACTTGTACAAAGCTCATTGAGATACTTATAAACACTCATGTTGCATGAAACTTGGTTTAGAGTCCTAGAAACGCGTTGTTAGATGTTTCATACGTTCGTCAAACATGTACAAAGCTCATTGAGGAACTTATAAGAACTCATGTTGCATGTAATTTGGTTTAGATTCCTAGAAACGCGTTGTTAGATGTTTCATAATATCGTGAAACTTGTACAAAGCTCATTGAGGAACTTATAAGCACTCATGTTGCATGAAACTTGGTTTAGTGTCCTAGAAACGCGTTGTTAGATGTTTCATACGTTCGTCAAACTTGTACAAAGCTCATTGAGGAACTTATAAGCTCTCATGTTGCATGAAACTTGATTTAGAGTCCTAGAAACGCGTTGTTAGATGTTTCATAAGTTCGTGAAACTTGTACAAAGCTCATTGAGGAACTTATAAGCACTCATGTTGCATGAAACTTAGTTTAGAGTCCTAGAAATGTGTTGTTAGATGTTTCATACGTTCGTCAAACTTGTCCAAAGTTCATTGAGTATCTTATAAGCACTTATGTTGCATGAAACTTGGTTTAGAGTCCTAGAAACGAGTTGTGAGATGTTTCATACGTTCGTCAAACTTGTAAAAAGCTCATTGAGGAAGTTATAAGCACTCATGTTGCATGAAACTTGGTTTAGAGTCCTAGAAACGAGTTGTTAGATGTTTCATAAGTTCGTCAAACTTATACAAAGCTCATTGAGATACTTATAAGCACTCATGTTGCATGAAACTTGGTTTAGAGTCCTAGAAACGCGTTGTTAGATGTTTCATAAGTTCGTCAAACTTGTACAAAGCTCATTGAGATACTTATAAACACTCATGTTGCGTGAAACTTGGTTTAGAGTCCTAGAAACGCGTTGTTAGATGTTTCATACGTTCGTCAAACTTGTACAAAGCTCATTGAGGAACTTATAAGAACTCATGTTGCATGTAATTTGGTTTAGATTCCTAGAAACGCGTTGTTAGATGTTTCATAAGTTCGTGAAACTTGTACAAAGCTCATTGAGGAACTTATAAGCACTCATGTTGCATGAAACTTGGTTTAGAGTCCTAGAAACGCGTTGTTAGATGTTTCATACGTTCGTCAAACTTGAACAAAGCTCATTGAGGAACTTATTAGCTCTCATGTTGCATGAAACTTGATTTAGAGTCCTAGAAACGCGTTGTTAGATGTTTCATAAGTTCGTGAAACTTGTACAAAGCTCAATGAGGAACTTATAAGCACTCATGTTGCATGAAACTTAGTTTAGAGTCCTAGAAATGTGTTGTTAGATGTTTCATACGTTCGTCAAAATTGTACAAAGCTCATTGAGTACTTATAAGCACTTATGTTGCATGAAACTTGGTTTAGAGTCCTAGAAGAGTTGTGAGATGTTTCATACGTTCGTCAAACTTGTAAAAAGCTCATTGAGGAACTTATAAGCACTCATGTTGCATGAAACTTGGTTTAGAGTCTTAGAAACGCGTTGCTAGATGTTTCATGCGTTCGTCAAACTTGTACAAAGCTCATTTAGAAACTTAAAGGCTCTCATGTTGCATGAAACTTGGTTTAGAGTCCTAGAAACGAGTTGTTAGATGTTTCATAAGTTCGTCAAACTTATACAAAGCACATTGAGATACTTATAAGCACTCATGTTGCATGAAACTTGGTTTAGAGTCCTAGAAACGAGTTGTTAGATGTTTCATATGTTCGTGAAACTTGTACAAAACTCATTGAGGAACTTATAAGAACTCATGTTTCATGTGACTTGGTTTAAAGTCCTAGAATCGCGTTGTTAGATGTTTCATACGTTCGTGAAACTTGTACAAAAGTCATTGAGGAACTTATAAGAACTCATGTTGCATGTAACTTGGTTTAGATTCCTAGAAACGCGTTGTTAGATGTTTCATAAGTTCGTGAAACATGTACAAAGCTCCTTGAGGAACTTATAAGCACTCATGTTGCTTGAAACTTGGTTTAGAGTCCTAGAAAAGCGTTGTTAGATGTTTCATACGTTCGTCAAACTTGTACAAAGCTCATTGAGGAATTTATAAGCTCTAATGTTGCATGAAACTTTGTTTAGAGTCTTAGAAACGCGTTGTTAGATGTTTCATACGTTCGTCAAACTTGTGCAAAGCTCTTTGAGGAACTTATAAGCTCTCATGTTGCATGAAACTTGGTTTAGAGTCCTAGAAACGAGTTGTTAGATGTTTCAGAAGTTCGTCAAACTTGTACAAAGATCATTGAGACACTTATAATCACTCATGTTGCATGAAACTTGTTTTAGAGTCCTAGAAACACGTTGTTAGATGTTTCATAAGTTTGTCAAGCATGTACAAAGCTCATTGAGACACTTATAAACACTCATGTTGCATGAAACTTGGTTTAGAGTCCTAGAAACGCGTTGTTAGATGTTTCATAAGTTCGTCAAACTTGTACAAAGCTCATTGAGGAACTTATAAGCATTCATATTGCATGAAACTTTGTTTAGAGTCTTAGAAACGCGTTGTTAGATGTTTCATAAGTTCGTCAAACTTGTGCAAAGCTCTTTGAGGAACTTATAAGCTCTCATGTTGCATGAAACTTGGTTTAGAGTCCTAGAAACGAGCTGTTAGATGTTTGATAAGTTCGTCACACCTGTACAAAGCTCATCGAGACACTCATGTTGCATGAAACTTGGTTTAGAGTCCTAGAAACGCGTTGTTAGATGTTTCATAAGTTCGTCAAGATTGAACAAAGCTCATTGAGACACTTATAAACACTCATGTTGCATGAAACTTGTTTTAAAGTCCTAGAAAAGCGTTGTTAGATGTTTCATAAGTTCGTCAAACTTATACAAAGCTCATTGAGATACTTATAAGAACTCATGTTGCATGGAACTTGGTTTAGAGTCCTAGAAACGCGTTGTTAGATGTATCATACGTTCGTCAAACTTGTACAAAGCTCATTGAGGAACTTATAAGATCTCATGTTGCATGAAACTTGGTTTAGAGTCCTAGAAATGAGTTGTTAGATGTTGCATAAGTTTGTCAAACTTATACAAAGCTCATTGAGATACTTATAAGCACTCATGTTGCATGAAACTTGGTTTAGAGTCCTAGAAACGTGTTGTTAGATGTTTCATAAGTTCATCAAACTTGTACAAAGCTCATTATGACACTTATAAACACTCATGTTGCATGAAACTTGGTTTAGAGTCCTCGAAACGCGTTGTTAGATGTTTCATACGTTCGTCAAACTTGTACAAAGCTCATTGAGGAACTTATAACAACTCATGTTGCATGTAACTTGGTTTAGAGTCCTAGAAACGCGTTGTTAGATGTTTCATAAGTTCGTCAAGCTTGTACAAAGCTCATTGAGACACTTATAAACACTCATGTTGCATGAAACTTGGTTTAGAGTCCTAGAAACGCGTTGTTAGATGTTTCATAAGTTCGTCAAACTTGTACAAAGCTCATTGAGGAACTTATAAGCACTCATATTGAATGAAACTTTGTTTAGAGTCTTAGACACGCGTTGTTAGATGTTTCATACGTTCGTCAAACTTGTGCAAAGCTCATTGAGGAACTTCTAAGCACTCATGTTGCTTGAAACTTGGTTTAGAGTCCTAGAAACGCGTTGTTAGATGTTTCATACGTTCGTCAAACTTGTACAAAGCTCTTTGAGGAACTTATAAGTTCTCATGTTGCATGAAACTTGGTTTAGAGTCCTAGAAACGCGTTGTTAGATGTTTCATAAGTTCGTCAAACCTATACAAAGCTCATTGAGACACTTATAAACAGTCATGTTGCATGAAACTTGGTTTAGAGTCCTAGAAACGCGTTGTTAGATGTTTCATAAATTCGTGAAACTTGAACAAAGCTCATTGACGAACTTATAAGCACTCATGTTGCATGAAACATGGTTTATAATCCTAGAAACGCGTTGTTAGATGTTTCATACGTTCGTCAAACTTGTGCAAAGCTCTTTGAGGAACTTATAAGCTCTCATGTTGCATGAAACTTGGTTTAGAGTGCAAGAAACGAGTTGTTAGATGTTTCATAAGTTCGTAAAACTTGTACAAAGCTCATTGAGACACTTATAATCACTTATGTTGCATGAAACATGGATTAGAGTCCTAGAAACGCATTGTTAGATGTTTCATAAGTTCGTCAAACTTGTACAAATCTCATTGAGGAACTTATAAGCACTCATGTTTCATGAAACATGGTCTAGAGTCCTAGAAACGCGTTGTTAGATGTTTCATAAGTTCGAGAAACTTGTACAAAGCTCATTGAGGAACTTATAAGCACTCATGTTGCATGAAACTTGGTTTAATATCCTAGAAACGCATTGTTAGATGTTTCATTAGTTCGTCAAACTTGTACAAAGCTCATTGAGATACTTATAAGCACTCATGTTGCATGAAACTTGGTTTAGAGTCCTAGAAACGCGTTGTTAGATGTTTCATAAGTTCGTCAAACTTGTAGAAAGCTCATTGAGGAACTTATAAGCACTCATGTTGCATGAAACTTGGTTTAGAGTCCTAGAAACGCGTTGTTAGATGTTTTATAAGTTCGTCAAACTTGTACAAAGCTCATTGAGGAACTTATAAGCACTCATGTTGCATGAAACTTGGTTTAATATCCTAGAAACGCATTGTTAGATGTTTCATTAGTTCGTCAAAATTGTACAAAGCTCATTGAGATACTTATAAGCACTCATGTTGCATGTAATTTGGTTTAGATTCCTAAAAACGCGTTGTTAGATGTTTCATAAGTTCGTGAAACTTGTAAAAAGCTCATTGAGGAACTTATAAGCACTCATGTTGCATGAAACTTGGTTTAGAGTCCTAGAAACACGTTGTTAGATGTTTCATACGTTAGTCAAACTTGTACAAAGCTCATTGAGGAACTTATAAGCTCTCATGTTGCATGAAACTTGATTTAGAGTCCTAGAAAAGCGTTGTTAGATGTTTCATAAGTTCGTGAAACTTGTACAAAGCTCATTGAGGAACTTATAAGCACTCATATTGCATGAAACTTTGTTTAGAGTCTTCGAAACGCGTTGTTAGATGTTTCATACGTTCGTCAAACTTGTGCAAAGCTCTTTTTTTGAGGAACTTATAAGCTCTCATGTTGCATGAAACTTGGTTTAGAGTCCTAGAAACGAGATGTTAGATGTTTCATAAGTTCGTCACACTTGTACAAAGCTCATTGAGACACTTATAATCATTCATGTTGCATGAAACTTGGTTTAGAGTCCTAGAAACGCGTTGTTAGATGTTTCATAAGTTCGTCAAGCTTGAACAAAGCTCATTGAGACACTTATAAACACTCATGTTGCATGAAACTTGGTTTAGAGTTCTAGACACGCGTTGTTAGATGTTTCATAAGTTCGTGAAACTTGAACAAAGCTCATTGAGGAACTTATAAGCACTCATGTTGCATGAAACTTGGTTTATAATCCTAGAAACGCGTTGTTAGATGTTTCATACGTTCGTCAAACTTGTGCAAAGCTCTTTGAGGAACTTATAAGCTCTCATGTTGCATGAAACTTGGTTTAGAGTCCAAGAAACGATTTGTTAGATGTTTCATAAGTTCGTCAAACTTGTACAAAGCTCATTGAGACACTTATAATCACTGATGTTGCATGAAACATGTATTAGAGTCCTAGAAACGCATTGTTAGATGTTTCATAAGTTCGTCAAACTTGTACAAATCTCATTAAGGAACTTATAAGCACTCATGTTGCATGAAACATGGTCTAGAGTCCTAGAAACGCGTTGTTAGATGTTTCATAAGTTCGTGAAACTTGTACAAAGCTCATTGAGGAACTTATAAGCACTCATGTTGCATGAAACTTGGTTTAGAGTCCTAGAAACGCATTGTTAGATGTTTCATTAGTTCGTCAAACTTGTACAAAGCTCATTGAGATCCTTATAAGCACTCATGTTGCATGAAACTTGGTTTAGAGTCTTAGAAACGCGTTGATAGATGTTTCATAAGTTCGTCAAACTTGTACAAAGCTCATTGAGGAACTTATAAGCACTCATGTTGCATGAAACTTGGTTTAGAGTCCTAGAAACGCGTTCTTAAATGTTTCATAAGTTCGTCAAACTTTTACAAAGCTCATTGAGGAACTTATAAGAACTCATGTTGCCTGAAACTTGGTTTAGAGTCCTAGAAACGCATTGTTAGATGTTTCATAAGTTCGTCAAACTTGTACAAAGCTCATTGAGATACTTATAAACACTCATGTTGCATGAAACTTGGTTTAGAGTCCTAGAAACGCGTTGTTAGATGTTTCATACGTTCGTCAAACTTGTACAAAGCTCATTGAGGAACTTATAAGAACTCATGCTGCATGTAATTTGGTTTAGATTCCTAGAAACGCGTTGTTAGATGTTTCATAATATCGTGAAACTTGTACAAAGCTCATTGAGGAACTTATAAGCACTCATGTTGCATGAAACTTGGTTTAGAGTCCTAGAAACGCATTGTTAGATGTTTCATACGTTCGTCAAACTTGTACAAAGCTCATTGAGGAACTTATAAGCTCTCATGTTGCATGAAACTTGATTTAGAGTCCTAGAAACGCGTTGTTAGATGTTTCATAAGTTCGTGAAACTTGTACAAAGCTCATTGAGGAACTTATAAGCACTCATGTTGCATGAAACTTGGTTTAGAGTCCTAGAAACGCATTGTTAGATGTTTCATAAGTTTGTCAAACTTGTACAAAGCTCATTGAGATACTTATAAACACTCATGTTGCATGAAAATTGGTTTAGAGTCCTAGAAACGCGTTGTTAGATGTTTCATACGTTCGTCAAACTTGTACAAAGCTCATTGACAAACTTATAAGAACTCATGTTGCATGTAATTTGGTTTAGATTCCTAGAAACGCGTTGTTAGATGTTTCATAATATCGTGAAACTTGTACAAAGCTCATTGAGGAACTTATAAGCACTCATGTTGCATGAAACTTGGTTTAGAGTCCTAGAAACGCGTTGTTAGATGTTTCATACGTTCGTCAAACTTGTACAAAGCTCTTTGAGGAACTTATAAGTTCTCATGTTGCATGAAACTTGGTTTAGAGTCCTAGAAACGCGTTGTTAGATGTTTCATAAGTTCGTCAAACCTATACAAAGCTCATTGAGACACTTATAAACAGTCATGTTGCATGAAACTTGGTTTAGAGTCCTAGAAACGCGTTGTTAGATGTTTCATCAATTCGTGAAACTTGAACAAAGCTCATTGACGAACTTATAAGCACTCATGTTGCATGAAACTTGGTTTATAATCCTAGAAACGCGTTGTTAGATGTTTCATACGTTCGTCAAACTTGTGCAAAGCTCTTTGAGGAACTTATAAGCTCTCATGTTGCATGAAACTTGGTTTAGAGTGCAAGAAACGAGTTGTTAGATGTTTCATAAGTTCGTAAAACTTGTACAAAGCTCATTGAGACACTTATAATCACTTATGTTGCATGAAACATGGATTAGAGTCCTAGAAACGCATTGTTAGATGTTTCATAAGTTCGTCAAACTTGTACAAATCTCATTGAGGAACTTATAAGCACTCATGTTTCATGAAACATGGTCTAGAGTCCTAGAAACGCGTTGTTAGATGTTTCATAAGTTCGAGAAACTTGTACAAAGCTCATTGAGAAACTTATAAGCACTCATGTTGCATGAAACTTGGTTTAATATCCTATAAACGCATTGTTAGATGTTTCATTAGTTCGTCAAACTTGTACAAAGCTCATTGAGATACTTATAAGCACTCATGTTGCATGAAACTTGGTTTAGAGTCCTAGAAACGCGTTGTTAGATGTTTCATAAGTTCGTCAAACTTGTACAAAGCTCATTGAGGAATTTATAAGCACTCATGTTGCATGAAACTTGGTTTAGAGTCCTAGAAACGCGTTGTTATATGTTTTATAAGTTCGTCAAACTTGTACAAAGCTCATTGAGGAACTTATAAGCACTCATGTTGCATGAAACTTGGTTTAGAGTCCTAGAAACGCATTGTTAGATGTTTCATAAGTTCGTGAAACTTGTACAAAGCTCATTGAGGAACTTATAAGCACTCATGTTGCATGAAACTTGGTTTAGAGTCCTAGAAACACGTTGTTAGATGTTTCATACGTTCGTCAAACTTGTACAAAGCTCATTGAGGAACTTATAAGCTCTCATGTTGCATGAAACTTGATTTAGAGTCCTAGAAAAGCGTTGTTAGATGTTTCATAAGTTCGTGAAACTTTTACAAAGCTCATTGAGGAACTTATAAGCACTCATGTTGCATGAAACTTAGTTTAGAGTCCTAGAAACGCGTTGTTAGATGTTTCATAAGTTCGTGAAACTTGTACAAAGCTCATTGAGGAACTTATAAGCACTCATGTTGCATGAAACTTAGTTTAGAGTCCTAGAAATGTGTTGTTAGATGTTTCATACGTTCGTCAAACTTGTACAAAGCTCATTGAGTAACTTATAAGCACTTATGTTGCATGAAACTTGGTTTAGAGTCCTAGAAACGAGTTGTGAGATGTTTCATACGTTCGTCAAACTTGTAAAAAGCTCATTGAGGAACTTATAAGCACTCATGTTGTATGAAACTTGGTTTAGAGTCCTAGAAACGCGTTGCTAGATGTTTCATACGTTCGTCAAACTTGTACAAAGCTCATTGAGGAACTTATAAGCTCTCATGTTGCATGAAACTTGGTTTAGAGTCCTAGAAACGAGTTGTTAGATGTTTCATAAGTTCGTCAAACTTATACAAAGCTCATTGAGGAACTTATAAGCTCTCATGTTGCATGAAACTTGATTTAGAGTCCTAGAAACGCATTGTTAGATGTTTCATAAGTTCGTGAAACTTGTACAAAGCTCATTGAGGAACTTATAAGCACTCATGTTGCATGAAACTTGGTTTAGAGTCCTAGAAACGCATTGTTAGATGTTTCATAAGTTTGTCAAACTTGTACAAAGCTCATTGAGATACTTATAAACACTCATGTTGCATGAAAATTGGTTTAGAGTCCTAGAAACGCGTTGTTAGATGTTTCATACGTTCGTCAAACTTGTACAAAGCTCATTGACAAACTTATAAGAACTCATGTTGCATGTAATTTGGTTTAGATTCCTAGAAACGCGTTGTTAGATGTTTCATAATATCGTGAAACTTGTACAAAGCTCATTGAGGAACTTATAAGCACTCATGTTGCATGAAACTTGGTTTAGAGTCCTAGAAACGCGTTGTTAGATGTTTCATACGTTCGTCAAACTTGTACAAAGCTCTTTGAGGAACTTATAAGTTCTCATGTTGCATGAAACTTGGTTTAGAGTCCTAGAAACGCGTTGTTAGATGTTTCATAAGTTCGTCAAACCTATACAAAGCTCATTGAGACACTTATAAACAGTCATGTTGCATGAAACTTGGTTTAGAGTCCTAGAAACGCGTTGTTAGATGTTTCATAAATTCGTGAAACTTGAACAAAGCTCATTGACGAACTTATAAGCACTCATGTTGCATGAAACTTGGTTTATAATCCTAGAAACGCGTTGTTAGATGTTTCATACGTTCGTCAAACTTGTGCAAAGCTCTTTGAGGAACTTATAAGCTCTCATGTTGCATGAAACTTGGTTTAGAGTGCAAGAAACGAGTTGTTAGATGTTTCATAAGTTCGTAAAACTTGTACAAAGCTCATTGAGACACTTATAATCACTTATGTTGCATGAAACATGGATTAGAGTCCTAGAAACGCATTGTTAGATGTTTCATAAGTTCGTCAAACTTGTACAAATCTCATTGAGGAACTTATAAGCACTCATGTTTCATGAAACATGGTCTAGAGTCCTAGAAACGCGTTGTTAGATGTTTCATAAGTTCGAGAAACTTGTACAAAGCTCATTGAGGAACTTATAAGCACTCATGTTGCATGAAACTTGGTTTAATATCCTATAAACGCATTGTTAGATGTTTCATTAGTTCGTCAAACTTGTACAAAGCTCATTGAGATACTTATAAGCACTCATGTTGCATGAAACTTGGTTTAGAGTCCTAGAAACGCGTTGTTAGATGTTTCATAAGTTCGTCAAACTTGTACAAAGCTCATTGAGGAACTTATAAGCACTCATGTTGCATGAAACTTGGTTTAGAGTCCTAGAAACACGTTGTTAGATGTTTTATAAGTTCGTCAAACTTGTACAAAGCTCATTGAGGAACTTATAAGCACTCATGTTGCATGAAACTTGGTTTAGAGTCCTAGAAACGCATTGTTAGATGTTTCATAAGTTCGTCAAACTTGTACAAATCTCATTGAGATACTTATAGGCACTCATGTTGCATGAAACTTGGTTTAGACTCCTAGAAACGCGTTGTTAAATGTTTCATACGTTCGTCAAACTTGTGCAAAGCTCTTTCAGGAACTTATAAGCTCTCATGTTGCATAAAACTTGGTTTAGAGTCCTAGAAACGAGTTGTTAGATGTTTCATAAGTTCGTCCAACTAATACAAAGCTCATTGAGATACTTATAAGCACTCATGTTGCATGAAACTTGGTTTAGAGTCCTAGAAACGCGTTGTTAGATGTTTCATACGTTCGTCAAAGTTGTACAAAGCTCATTGAGGAACTTATAAGAACTCATGTTGCATGTAATTTGGTTTAGATTCCTAAAAACGCGTTGTTAGATGTTTCATAAGTTCGTGAAACTTGTACAAAGCTCATTGAGGAACTTATAAGCACTCATGTTGCATGAAACTTGGTTTAGAGTCCTAGAAACACGTTGTTAGATGTATCATACGTTCGTCAAACTTGTACAAAGCTCATTGAGGAACTTATAAGCTCTCATGTTGCATGAAACTTGATTTAGAGTCCTAGAAAAGCGTTGTTAGATGTTTCATAAGTTCGTGAAACTTGTACAAAGCTCATTGAGGAACTTATAAGCACTCATGTTGCATGAAACTTAGTTTAGAGTCCTAGAAACGCGTTGTTAGATGTTTCATAAGTTCGTGAAACTTGTACAAAGCTCATTGAGGAACTTATAAGCACTCATGTTGCATGAAACTTAGTTTAGAGTCCTAGAAATGTGTTGTTAGATGTTTCATACGTTCGTCAAACTTGTACAAAGCTCATTGAGTAACTTATAAGCACTTATGTTGCATGAAACTTGGTTTAGAGTCCTAGAAACGAGTTGTGAGATGTTTCATACGTTCGTCAAACTTGTAAAAAGCTCATTGAGGAACTTATAAGCACTCATGTTGTATGAAACTTGGTTTAGAGTCCTAGAAACGCGTTGCTAGATGTTTCATACGTTCGTCAAACTTGTACAAAGCTCATTGAGGAACTTATAAGCTCTCATGTTGCATGAAACTTGGTTTAGAGTCCTAGAAACGAGTTGTTAGATGTTTCATAAGTTCGTCAAACTTATACAAAGCTCATTGAGATACTTATAAGCACTCATGTTGCATGAAACTTGGTTTAGAGTCCTAGAAACGCGTTGTTAGATGTTTCATAAGTTCGTCAAACTTGTACAAAGCTCATTGAGGAACTTATAAGCTCTCATGTTGCATGAAACTTGGTTTAGAGTCTTAGAAACGAGATGTTAGATGTTTCATAAGTTCGTCACACTTGTACAAAGCTCATTGAGACACTTATAATCATTCATGTTGCATGAAACTTGGTTTAGAGTCCTAGAAACGCGTTGCTAGATGTTTCATACGTTCGTCAAACTTGTACAAAGCTCATTGAGGAACTTATAAGCTATCATGTTGCATGAAACTTGGTTTAGAGTCTTAGAAACGAGATGTTAGATGTTTCATAAGTTCGTCACACTTGTACAAAGCTCATTGAGACACTTATAATCATTCATGTTGCATGAAACTTGGTTTAGAGTCCTAGAAACGCGTTGTTAGATGTTTCATAAGTTCGTCAAGCTTGAACAAAGCTCATTGAGACACTTATAAACACTCATGTTGCATGAAACTTGGTTTAGAGTCCTAGACACGCGTTGTTAGATGTTTCATAAGTTCGTGAAACTTGAACAAAGCTCATTGAGGAACTTATAAGCACTCATGTTGCATGAAACTTGGTTTATAATCCTAGAAACGCGTTGTTAGATGTTTCATACGTTCGTCAAACTTGTGCAAAGCTCTTTGAGGAACTTATAAGCTCTCATGTTGCATGAAACTTGGTTTAGAGCCCAAGAAACGATTTGTTAGATGTTTCATAAGTTCGTCAAACTTGTACAAAGCTCATTGAGACACTTATAATCACTGATGTTGCATGAAACATGTATTAGAGTCCTAGAAACGCATTGTTAGATGTTTCATAAGTTCGTCAAACTTGTACAAATCTCATTAAGGAACTTATAAGCACTCATGTTGCATGAAACATGGTCTAGAGTCCTAGAAACGCGTTGTTAGATGTTTCATAAGTTCGTGAAACTTGTACAAAGCTCATTGAGGAACTTATAAGCACTCATGTTGCATGAAACTTGGTTTAGAGTCCTAGAAACGCATTGTTAGATGTTTCATTAGTTCGTCAAACTTGTACAAGGCTCATTGAGATCCTTATAAGCACTCATGTTGCATGAAACTTGGTTTAGAGTCTTAGAAACGCGTTGATAGATGTTTCATAAGTTCGTCAAACTTGTACAAAGCTCATTGAGGAACTTATAAGCACTCATGTTGCATGAAACTTGGTTTAGAGTCCTAGAAACGCGTTCTTAAATGTTTCATAAGTTCGTCAAACTTTTACAAAGCTCATTGAGGAACTTATAAGAACTCATGTTGCCTGAAACTTGGTTTAGAGTCCTAGAAACGCATTGTTAGATGTTTCATAAGTTCGTCAAACTTGTACAAAGCTCATTGAGATACTTATAAACACTCATGTTGCATGAAACTTGGTTTAGAATCCTAGAAACGAGTTGTTAGATGTTTCATACGTTCGTCAAACTTGTACAAAGCTCATTGAGGAACTTATAAGCTCTCATGTTGCATGAAACTTGATTTAGAGTCCTAGAAAAGCGTTGTTAGATATTTCATAAGTTCGTTAAACTTGTACAAAGCTCATTGAGGAACTTATAAGCACTCATGTTGCATGAAACTTAGTTTAGAGTCCTAGAAACGCGTTGTTAGATGTTTCATAAGTTCGTGAAACTTGTACAAAGCTCATTAAGGAACTTATAAGCACTCATGTTGCATGAAACTTAGTTTAGAGTCCTAGAAATGTGTTGTTAGATGTTTCATACGTTCGTCAAACTTGTACAAAGCTCATTGAGTAACTTATAAGCACTTATGTTGCATGAAACTTGGTTTAGAGTCCTAGAAACGAGTTGTGAGATGTTTCATACGTTCGTCAAACTTGTAAAAAGATCATTGAGGAACTTATAAGCACTCATGTTGTATGAAACTTGGTTTAGAGTCCTAGAAACGCGTAGCTAGATGTTTCATACGTTCGTCAAACTTGTACAAAGCTCATTGAGGAACTTATAAGCTCTCATGTTGCATGAAACTTGGTTTAGAGTTCTAGAAACGAGTTGTTAGATGTTTCATAAGTTCGTCAAACTTATACAAAGCTCATTGAGATACTTATAAGCACTCATGTTGCATGAAACTTGGTTTAGAGTCCTAGAAACGCGTTGTTAGATGTTTCATAAGTTCGTCAAACTTGTACAAAGCTCATTGAGGAACTTATAAGCACTCATATTGCATGAAACTTTGTTTAGAGTCTTAGAAACGCGTTGTTAGATGTTTCATACGTTCGTCAAACTTGTGCAAAGCTCGTTTTTTGAGGAACTTATAAGCTCTCATGTTGCATGAAACTTGGTTTAGAGTCCTAGAAACGATATGTTAGATGTTTCATAAGTTCGTCACACTTGTACAAAGCTCATTGAGACACTTATAATCATTCATGTTGCATGAAACTTGGTTTAGAGTCCTAGAAACGCGTTGTTTGATGTTTCATAAGTTCGTCAAGCTTGAACAAAGTTCATTGAGACACTTATAAACACTCATGTTGCATGAAACTTGGTTTAGAGTCCTAGACACGCGTTGTTAGATGTTTCATAAGTTCGTGAAACTTGAACAAAGCTCATTGAGGAACTTATAAGCATTCATGTTGCATGAAACTTGGTTTATAATCCTAGAAACGCGTTGTTAGATGTTTCATACGTTCGTCAAACTTGTGCAAAGCTCTTTGAGGAACTTATAAGCTCTCATGTTGCATGAAACTTGGTTTAGAGTCCAAGAAACGATTTGTTAGATGTTTCATAAGTTCGTCAAACTTGTACAAAGCTCATTGAGACACTTATAATCACCGATGTTGCATGAAACATGTATTAGAGTCCTAGAAACGCATTGTTAGATGTTTCATAAGTTCGTCAAACTTGTACAAATCTCATTAAGGAACTTATAAGCACTCATGTTGCATGAAACATGGTCTAGAGTCCTAGAAACTCGTTGTTAGATGTTTCATAAGTTCGTGAAACTTGTACAAAGCTCATTGAGGAACTTATAAGCACTCATGTTGCATGAAACTTGGTTTAGAGTCCTAGAAACGCATTGTTAGATGTTTCATTAGTTCGTCAAACTTGTACAAAGCTCATTGAGATCCTTATAAGCACTCATGTTGCATGAAACTTGGTTTAGAGTCTTAGAAACGCGTTGATAGATGTTTCATAAGTTCGTCAAACTTGTACAAAGCTCATTGAGGAACTTATAAGCACTCATGTTGCATGAAACTTGGTTTAGAATCCTAGAAACGCGTTCTTAAATGTTTCATAAGTTCGTCAAACTTTTACAAAGCTCATTGAGGAACTTATAAGAACTCATGTTGCCTGAAACTTGGTTTAGAGTCCTAGAAACGCATTGTTAGATGTTTCATAAGTTCGTCAAACTTTTACAAAGCTCATTGAGATACTTATAAACACTCATGTTGCATGAAACTTGGTTTAGAGTCCTAGAAACGCGTTGTTAGATGTTTCATACGTTCGTCAAACTTGTACAAAGCTCATTGAGGAACTTATAAGAACTCATGCTGCATGTAATTTGGTTTAGATTCCTAGAAACGCGTTGTTAGATGTTTCATAATATCGTGAAACTTGTACAAAGCTCATTGAGGAACTTATAAGCACTCATGTTGCATGAAACTTGGTTTAGAGTCCTAGAAACGCGTTGTTAGATGTTTCATACGTTCGTCAAACTTGTACAAAGCTCATTGAGGAACTTATAAGCTCTCATATTGCATGAAACTTGATTTAGAGTCCTAGAAACGCGTTGTTAGATGTTTCATAAGTTCGTGAAACTTGTACAAAGCTCATTGAGGAACTTATAAGCACTCATGTTGCATGAAACTTGGTTTAGAGTCCTAGAAACGCATTGTTAGATGTTTCATAAGTTTGTCAAACTTGTACAAAGCTCATTGAGATACTTATAAACACTCATGTTGCATGAAAATTGGTTTAGAGTTCTAGAAACGCGTTGTTAGATGTTTCATACGTTCGTCAAACTTGTACAAAGCTCATTGACAAACTTATAAGAACTCATGTTGCATGTAATTTGGTTTAGATTCCTAGAAACGCGTTGTTAGATGTTTCATAATATCGTGAAACTTGTACAAAGGTAATTGAGGAACTTATAAGCACTCATGTTGCATGAAACTTGGTTTAGAGTCCTAGAAACGCGTTGTTAGATGTTTCATACGTTCGTCAAACTTGTACAAAGCTCATTGAGGAACTTATAAACACTCATGTTGCATGAAACTTGGTTTAGAGTCCTAGAAACGCGTTGTTAGATGTTTCATACGTTCGTGAAACTTGTACAAAACTCATTGAGGAACTTATAAGAACTCATGTTGCATGTAACTTGGTTTAGAGTCCTAGAAACGCGTTGTTAGATGTTTCATAAGTTCGTCAAGCTTGTACAAAGCTCATTGAGACACTTATAAACACTCATGTTGCATGAAACTTGGTTTAGAGTCCTAGAAACGCGTTGTTAGATGTTTCATAAGTTCGTCAAACTTGTACAAAGCTCATTGAGGAACTTATAAGAACTCATGTTGCATGTAATTTGGTTTAGATTCCTAGAAACGCGTTGTTAGATGTTTCATAAGTTCGTGAAACTTGTACAAAGCTCATTGAGGAACTTATAAGCACTCATGTTGCATGAAACTTGGTTTAGAGTCCTAGAAACGCGTTGTTAGATGTTTCATACGTTCGTCAAACTTGTACAAAGCTCATTGAGGAACTTATAAGCTCTCATGTTGCATGAAACTTGATTTAGAGTCCTAGAAATGCGTTGTTAGATGTTTCATAAGTTTGTGAAACTTGTACAAAGCTCATTGAGGAACTTATAAGCACTCATGTTGCATGAAACTTAGTTTAGAGTCCTAGAAATGTGTTGTTAGATGTTTCATACGTTCGTCAAACTTGTACAAAGCTCATTGAGTAACTTATAAGCACTTATGTAGCATGAAACTTGGTTTAGAGTCCTAGAAACGAGTTGTGAGATGTTTCATACGTTCGTCAAACTTGTAAAAAGCTCATTGAGGAACTTATAAGCACTCATGTTGCATGAAACTTGGTTTAGAGTCCTAGAAACGCGTTGCTAGATGTTTCATGCGTTCGTCAAACTTGTACAAAGCTCATTGAGAAACTTAAAAGCTCTCATGTTGCATGAAACTTGGTTTAGAGTCCTAGAAACGAGTTGTTAGATGTTTCATAAGTTCGTCAAACTTATACAAAGCTCATTGAGATACTTATAAGCACTAATGTTGCATGAAACTTGGTTTAGAGTCCTAGAAACGAGTTGTTAGATGTTTCATACGTTCGTCAAACTTGTACAAAGCTCATTGAGGAACTTATAAGCCCTCATGTTGCATGAAACTTGATTTAGAGTCCTAGAAACGCGTTGTTAGATGTTTCATAAGTTCGTGAAACTTGTACAAAGCTCATTGAGGAACTTATAAGCACTCATGTTGCATGAAACTTGGTTTAGAGTCCTAGAAACGCATTGTTAGATGTTTCATAAGTTTGTCAAACTTGTACAAAGCT
Source organism: Cochlearia excelsa (assembly GCA_963556525.1). Taxonomy (NCBI): domain Eukaryota; kingdom Viridiplantae; phylum Streptophyta; class Magnoliopsida; order Brassicales; family Brassicaceae; genus Cochlearia; species Cochlearia excelsa. Next base: position 25,105,545 of record OY748327.1, on the reverse strand, counting down.
CATTGAGATACTTATAAACACTCATGTTGCATGAAAATTGGTTTAGAGTCCTAGAAACGCGTTGTTAGATGTTTCATACGTTCGTCAAACTTGTACAAAGCTCATTGACAAACTTATAAGAACTCATGTTGCATGTAATTTGGTTTAGATTCCTAGAAATGCGTTGTTAGATGTTTCATAATATCGTGAAACTTGTACAAAGCTCATTGAGGAACTTATAAGCACTCATGTTGCATGAAACTTGGTTTAGAGTCCTAGAAACGAGTTGTTAGATGTTTCATACGTTCGTGAAACTTGTACAAAACTCATTGAGGAACTTATAAGAACTCATGTTTCATGTAACTTGGTTTAGAGTCCTAGAAACGCGTTGTTAGATGTTTCATAAGTTCGTGAAACATGTACAAAGCTCATTAAGGAATTTATAAGCTCTCATGTTGCATGAAACTTTGTTTAGAGTCTTAGAAACGCGTTGTTAGATGTTTCATACGTTCGTCAAACTTGTGCAAAGCTCTTTGAGGAACTTATAAACTCTTTGAGGAGCTTATAAGCTCTCATGTTGCATGAAACTTGGTTTAGAGTCCTAGAAACGAGTTGTTAGATGTTTCATAAGTTCGTCAAACTTGTACAAAGATCATTGAGACACTTATAATCACTCATGTTGCATGAAACTTGGTTTAGAGTCCTAGAAACGCGTTGTTAGATGTTTCATAAGTTCGTCATGCTTGTACAAAGCTCATTGAGACAATTATAAACACTCATGTTGCATGAAACTTGGTTTAGAGTCCTAGAAACGCGTTGTTAGATGTTTCATAAGTTCGTCAAACTTGTACAAAGCTCATTGATGAACTTATAAGCACTCATATTGCATGAAACTTTGTTTAGAGTCTTAAGAACGCGTTGTTAGATGTTTCATAAGTTCGTCAAACTTGTGCAAAGCTCTTTGAGGAGCTTATAAGAACTCATGTTGCATGGAACTTGGTTTAGAGTCCTAGAAACGCGTTGTTAGATGTATCATACGTTCGTCAAACTTGTACAAAGCTCATTGAGGAACTTATAAGATCTCATGTTGCATGAAACTTGGTTTAGAGTCCTAGAAACGAGTTGTTAGATGTTGCATAAGTTTGTCAAACTTATACAAGGCTCATTGAGATACGTATAAGCACTCATGTTGCATGAAACTTGGTTTAGAGTCCTAGAAAAGCGTTGTTAGATGTTTCATAAGTTCATCAAACTTGTACAAAGCTCATTATGACACTTATAAACACTCATGTTGCATGAAACTTGGTTTAGAGTCCTAGAAACGCGTTGTTAGATGTTTCATACGTTCGTCAAACTTGTACAAAGCTCATTGAGGAACTTATAAGAACTCACGTTGCATTTAACTTGGTTTAGAGTCCTAGAAACGCGTTGTTAGATGTTTCATAAGTTCGTGAAACTTGTACAAAACTCATTGAGGAACTTCTAAGCACTCATGTTGCTTGAAACTTGGTTTAGAGTCCTAGAAACGCGTTGTTAGATGTTTCATACGTTCGTCAAACTTGTACAAAGCTCTTTGAGGAACTTATAAGTTCTCATGTTGCATGAAACTTGGTTTAGAGTCCTAGAAACGCGTTGTTAGATATTTCATAAGTTCTTCAAACCTGTACAAAGCTCATTGAGACACTTATAAACACTCATGTTGCCTGAAACTTGGTTTAGAGTCCTAGAAACGCGTTGTTAGATGTTTCATAAGTTTGTGAAACTTGTACAAAGCTCATTGAGGAACTTATAAGCACTCATGTTGCATGAAACTTAGTTTAGAGTCATAGAAATGTGTTGTTAGATGTTTCATACGTTCGTCAAACTTGTACAAAGCTCATTGAGTAACTTATAAGCACTTATGTAGCATGAAACTTGGTTTAGAGTCCTAGAAACGAGTTGTGAGATGTTTCATACGTTCGTCAAACTTGTAAAAAGCTCATTGAGGATTTTATAAGCACTCATGTTGCATGAAACTTGGTTTAGAGTCCTAGAAACGCGTTGCTAGATGTTTCATGCGTTCGTCAAACTTGTACAAAGCTCATTGAGAAACTTAAAAGCTCTCTTGTTGCATGAAACTTGGTTTAGAGTCCTAGAAACGAGTTGTTAGATGTTTCATAAGTTCGTCAAACTTATACAAAGCTCATTTAGATACTTATAAGCACTCATGTTGCATGAAACTTTGTTTAGAGTCCTAGAAACGAGTTGTTAGATGTTTCATACGTTCGTGAAACTTGTACAAAACTCATTGAGGAACTTATAAGAACTCATGTTGCATGTAACTTGGTTTAGAGTCCTAGAAACGCGTTGTTTGATGTTTCATAAGTTCGTGAAACATGTACAAAGCTCATTGAGGAATTTATAAGCTCTCATGTTGCATGAAACTTTGTTTAGAGTCTTAGAAACGCGTTGTTAGATGTTTCATACGTTCGTCAAACTTGTGCAAAGCTCTTTGAGGAACTTATAAGCTCTTTGAGGAGCTTATAAGCTCTCATGTTGCATGAAACTTGGTTTAGAGTCCTAGAAACGAGTTGTTAGATGTTTCATAAGTTCGTCAAACTTGTACAAAGATCATTGAGACACTTATAATCACTCATGTTGCATGAAACTTGGTTTAGAGTCCTAGAAACGCGTTGTTAGATGTTTCATAAGTTCGTCATGCTTGTACAAAGCTCATTGAGACAATTATAAACACTCATGTTGCATGAAACTTGGTTTAGAGTCCTAGAAACGCGTTGTTAGATGTTTCATAAGTTCGTCAAACTTGTACAAAGCTCATTGAGGAACTTATAAGCACTCATATTGCATGAAACTTTGTTTAGAGTCTTAAGAACGCGTTGTTAGATGTTTCATAAGTTCGTCAAACTTGTGCAAAGCTCTTTGAGGAACTTATAAGAACTCATGTTGCATGGAACTTGGTTTAGAGTCCTAGAAACGCGTTGTTAGATGTATCATACGTTCGTCAAACTTGTACAAAGCTCATTGAGGAACTTATAAGATCTCATGTTGCATGAAACTTGGTTTAGAGTCCTAGAAACGAGTTGTTAGATGTTGCATAAGTTTGTCAAACTTATACAAGGCTCATTGAGATACGTATAAGCACTCATGTTGCATGAAACTTGGTTTAGAGTCCTAGAAAAGCGTTGTTAGATGTTTCATAAGTTCATCAAACTTGTACAAAGCTCATTATGACACTTATAAACACTCATGTTGCATGAAACTTGGTTTAGAGTCCTAGAAACGCGTTGTTAGATGTTTCATACGTTCGTCAAACTTGTACAAAGCTCATTGAGGAACTTATAAGAACTCACGTTGCATGTAACTTGGTTTAGAGTCCTAGAAACGCGTTGTTAGATGTTTCATAAGTTCGTGAAACTTGTACAAAACTCATTGAGGAACTTCTAAGCACTCATGTTGCTTGAAACTTGGTTTAGAGTCCTAGAAACGCGTTGTTAGATGTTTCATACGTTCGTCAAACTTGTACAAAGCTCTTTGAGGAACTTATAAGTTCTCATGTTGCATGAAACTTGGTTTAGAGTCCTAGAAACGCGTTGTTAGATATTTCATAAGTTCGTCAAACCTATACAAAGCTCATTGAGACACTTATAAACACTCATGTTGCATGAAACTTGGTTTAGAGTCCTAGAAACGTGTTGTTAGATGTTTCATAAGTTTGTGAAACTTGTACAAAGCTCATTGAGGAACTTATAAGCACTCATGTTGCATGAAACTTAGTTTAGAGTCCTAGAAATGTGTTGTTAGATGTTTCATACGTTCGTCAAACTTGTACAAAGCTCATTGAGTAACTTATAAGCACTTATGTAGCATGAAACTTGGTTTAGAGTCCTAGAAACGAGTTGTGAGATGTTTCATACGTTCGTCAAACTTGTAAAAAGCTCATTGAGGATTTTATAAGCACTCATGTTGCATGAAACTTGGTTTAGAGTCCTAGAAACGCGTTGCTAGATGTTTCATGCGTTCGTCAAACTTGTACAAAGCTCATTGAGAAACTTAAAAGCTCTCATGTTGCATGAAACTTGGTTTAGAGTCCTAGAAACGAGTTGTTAGATGTTTCATAAGTTCGTCAAACTTATACAAAGCTCATTGAGATACTTATAAGCACTCATGTTGCATGAAACTTGGTTTAGAGTCCTAGAAACGAGTTGTTAGATGTTTCATACGTTTGTGAAACTTGTACAAAACTCATTGAGGAACTTATAAGAACTCATGTTGCATGTAACTTGGTTTAGAGTCCTAGAAACGCGTTGTTTGATGTTTCATAAGTTCGTGAAACATGTACAAAGCTCATTGAGGAACTTCTAAGCACTCATGTTGCTTGAAACTTGGTTTAGAGTCCTAGAAACGCGTTGTTAGATGTTTCATACGTTCGTCTAACTTGTACAAAGCTCTTTGAGGAACTTATAAGTTCTCATGTTGCATGAAACTTGGTTTAGAGTCCTAGAAACGCGTTGTTAGATATTTCATAAGTTCGTCAAACATGTACAAAGCTCATTGAGACACTTATAAACACTCATGTTGAATGAAACTTGGTTTAGAGTCCTAGAAACGCGTTGTTAGATGTTTCATAAGTTTGTGAAACTTGTACAAAGCTCATTGAGGAACTTATAAGCACTCATGTTGCATGAAACTTAGTTTAGAGTCCTAGAAATGTGTTGTTAGATGTTTCATACGTTCGTCAAACTTGTACAAAGCTCATTGAGTAACTTATAAGCACTTATGTAGCATGAAACTTGGTTTAGAGTCCTAGAAACGAGTTGTGAGATGTTTCATACGTTCGTCAAACTTGTAAAAAGCTCATTGAGGATTTTATAAGCACTCATGTTGCATGAAACTTGGTTTAGAGTCCTAGAAACGCGTTGCTAGATGTTTCATGCGTTCGTCAAACTTGTACAAAGCTCATTGAGAAACTTAAAAGCTCTCATGTTGCATGAAACTTGGTTTAGAGTTCTAGAAACGAGTTGTTAGATGTTTCATAAGTTCGTCAAACTTATACAAAGCTCATTGAGATACTTATAAGCACTCATGTTGCATGAAACTTGGTTTAGAGTCCTAGAAACGAGTTGTTAGATGTTTCATAAGTTCGTGAAACTTGTACAAAACTCATTGAGGAACTTATAAGAACTCATGTTGCATGTAACTTGGTTTAGAGTCCTAGAAACGCGTTGTTAGATGTTTCATATGTTCGTGAAACATGTACAAAGCTCATTGAGGAACTTATAAGCACTCATGTTGCTTGAAACTTGGTTTAGAGTCCTAGAAAAGCGTTGTTAGATGTTTCATACGTTCGTCAAACTTTTACAAAGCTCATTGAGGAATTTATAAGCTCTCATGTTTCATGAAACTTTGTTTAGAGTCTTAGAAACGCGTTGTTAGATGTTTCATACGTTCGTCAAACTTGTGCAAAGCTCTTTGAGGAACTTATAAGCTCTCATTTTGCATGAAACTTGGTTTAGAGTCCTAGAAACGAGTTGTTAGATGTTTCATAAGTTCGTCAAACTTGTACAAAGATCATTGAGACACTTATAATCACTCATGTTGCATGAAACTTGGTTTAGAGTCCTAGAAACGCGTTGTTAGATGTTTCATAAGTTCGTCAAGCTTGTACAAAGCTCATTGAGACACTTATAAACACTCATGTTGCATGAAACTTGGTTTAGAGTCCTAGAAACACGTTGTTAGATGTTTCATAAGTTCGTCAAACTTGTACAAAGCTCATTGAGGAACTTATAAGCACTCATATTGCATGAAACTTTGTTTAGAGTCTTAGAAACGCGTTGTTAGATGTTTCATACGTTCGTCAAACTTGTGGAAAGCTCTTTGAGGAACTTATAAGCTCTCATGTTGCATGAAACTTGGTTTAAAGTCCTAGAAACGAGCTGTTAGATGTTTCATAAGTTCGTCACACCTGTACAAAGCTCATTGAGACACTCATGTTGCATGAAACTTGGTTTAGAGTCCTAGAAACGCGTTGTTAGATGTTTCATAAGTTCGTCAAGCTTGAACAAAGCTCATTGAGACACTTATAAACACTCATGTTGCATGAAACTTTGTTTAAAGTCCTAGAAAAGCGTTGTTAGATGTTTCATAAGTTCGTCAAACTTATACAAAGCTCATTGCGATACTTATAAGAACTCATGTTGCATGGAACTTGGTTTAGAGTCCTAGAAACGCGTTGTTAGATGTATCATACGTTCGTCAAACTTGTACAAAGCTCATTGAGGAACTTATAAGATCTCATGTTGCATGAAACTTGGTTTAGAGTCCTAGAAACGAGTTGTTAGATGTTGCATAATTTTGTCAAACTTATACAAAGCTCATTGAGATACTTATAAGCACTCATGTTGCATGAAACTTGGTTTAGAGTCCTAGAAACGCGTTGTTAGATGTTTCATAAGTTCATCAAACTTGTACAAAGCTCATTATGACACTTATAAACACTCATGTTGCATGAAACTTGGTTTAGAGTCCTAGAACCGCGTTGTTAGATGTTTCATACGTTCGTCAAACTTGTACAAAGCTCATTGAGGAACTTATAAGAACTCATGTTGCATGTAACTTGGTTTAGAGTCCTAGAAACGCGTTGTTAGATGTTTCATAAGTTCGTGAAACTTGTACAAAGCTCATTGAGGAACTTCTAAGCACTCATGTTGCTTGAAACTTGGTTTAGAGTCCTAGAAACGCGTTGTTAGATGTTTCATACGTTCGTCAAACTTGTACAAAGCTCATTGAGGAACTTATAAGAACTCATGTTGCATGTAATTTGGTTTTGATTCCTAGAAACGCGTTGTTAGATGTTTCATAATATCGTGAAACTTGTACAAAGCTCATTGAGGAACTTATAAGCACTCATGTTGCATGAAACTTGGTTTAGAGTCCTACAAACGCGTTGTTAGATCTTTCATACGTTCGTCAAACTTGTACAAAGCTCATTTAGGAACTTATAAGCTCTCATGCTGCATGAAACTTGATTTAGAGTCCTAGAAACGCGTTGTTAGATGTTTCATAAGTTCGTGAAACTTGTACAAAGCTCATTGAGGAACTTATAAGCACTCATGTTGCATGAAACTTAGTTTAGAGTCCTAGAAATTTGTTGTTAGATGTTTCATACGTTCGTCAAACTTGTACAAAGCTCATTGAGTAACTTATAAGCACTTATGTTGCATGAAACTTGGTTTAGAGTCCTAGAAACGAGTTGTGAGATGTTTCATACGTTCGTCAAACTTGTACAAAGCTCATTGAGGAACTTATAAGCACTCATGTTGCATGAAACTTGGTTTAGAGTCCTAGAAACGCATTGTTAGATGTTTCATTAGTTCGTCAAACTTGTACAAAGCTCATTGAGATACTTATAAGCACTCATGTTGCATGAAACTTGGTTTAGAGTCCTAGAAACGCGTTGTTAGATGTTTCATTAGTTTGTCAAACTTGTACAAAGCTCATTGAGATACTTATAAGCACTCATGTTGCATGAAACTTGGTTTAGAGTCCTAGAAACGCGTTGTTAGATGTTTCATAAGTTCTTCAAACTTGTACAAAGCTCATTGAGGAACTTATAAGCACTCATGTTGCATGAAACTTTGTTTAGAGTCCTAGAAACGCATTGTTAGATGTTTCATAAGTTCGTCAAACTTGTACAAAACTCATTGAGATACTTATAAGCACTCATGTTGCATGAAACTTGGTTTAGAGTCCTAGAAACGAGTTGTTAGATGTTTCATACGTTCGTGAAACTTGTACAAAACTCATTGAGGAACTTATAAGAACTCATGTTGCATGTAACTTGGTTTAGAGTACTAGAAACGCGTTGTTAGATGTTTCATAAGTTCGTGAAACATGTACAAAGCTCATTGAGGAACTTATAAGCACTCATGTTGCTTGAAACTTGGTTTAGAGTCCTAGAAAAGCGTTGTTAGATGTTTCATAAGTTCGTCAAATTTATACAAAGCTCATTGAGATACTTATAAGCACTCATGTTGCATGAAACTTGGTTTAGAGTCCTAGAAACGCGTTGTTAGATGTTTCATAAGTTCGTCAAACTTGTACAAAGCTCATTGAGGAACTTATAAGCACTCATGTTGCATGAAACTTTGTTTAGAGTCCTAGAAACGCATTGTTAGATGTTTCATAAGTTCGTCAAACTTGTACAAAACTCATTGAGATACTTATAAACACTCATGTTGCATGAAACTTGGTTTAGAGTCCTAGAAACGCGTTGTTAGATGTTTCATACGTTCGTCAAACTTGTACAAAGCTCATTGAGGAACTTATAAGCACTCATGTTGCATGTAATTTGGTTTAGATTCCTAGAAACGTGTTGTTAGATGTTTCATAAGTTCGTGAAACTTGTACAAAGCTCATTGAGGAACTTATAAGCACTCATGTTGCATGAAACTTAGTTTAGAGTCCTAGAAATGTGTTGTTAGATGTTTCATACGTTCGTCAAACTTGTACAAAGCTCATTGAGTAACTTATAAGCACTTATGTTGCATGAAACTTGGTTTAGAGTCCTAGAAACGAGTTGTGAGATGTTTCATACGTTCGTCAAACTTGTAAAAAGATCATTGAGGAACTTATAAGCACTCATGTTGCATGAAACTTGGTTTAGAGTCCTAGAAACGCGTTGCTAGATGTTTCATGCGTTCTTCAAACTTGTACAAAGCTCATTGAGAAACTTAAAAGCTCTCATGTTGCATGAAACTTGGTTTAGAGTCCTAGAAACGAGTTGTTAGATGTTTCATAAGTTCGTCAAACTTATACAAAGCTCATTGAGATACTTATAAGCACTCATGTTGCATGAAACTTGGTTTAGAGTCCTAGAAACGAGTTGTTAGATGTTTCATACGTTCGTGAAACTTGTACAAAACTCATTGAGGAACTTATAAGAACTCATGTTGCATGTAACTTGGTTTAGAGTCCTAGAAACGCGTTGTTAGATGTTTCATAAGTTCGTGAAACATGTACAAAGCTCATTGAGGAACTTATAAGCACTCATGTTGCTTGAAACTTGGTTTAGAGTCCTAGAAAAGCGTTGTTAGATGTTTCATACGTTCGTCAAACTTGTACAAAGCTCATCGAGGAATTTATAAGCTCTCATGTTGCATGAAACTTTGTTTAGAGTCTTAGAAACGCGTTGTTAGATGTTTCATACGTCCGTCAAACTTGTGCAAAGCTCTTTGAGGAACTTATAAGCTCTCATGTTGCATGAAACTTGGTTTAGAGTCCTAGAAACGAGTTGTTAGATGTTTCATAAGTTCGTCAAACTTGTACAAAGATCATTGAGACACTTATAATCACTCATGTTGCATGAAACTTGGTTTAGAGTCCTAGAAACGCGTTGTTAGATGTTTCATAAGTTCGTCAAGCTTGTACAAAGCTCATTGAGACACTTATAAACACTCATGTTGCATGAAACTTGGTTTAGAGTCCTAAAAACGCGTTGTTAGATGTTTCATAAGTTCGTCAAACTTGTACAAAGCTCATTGAGGAACTTATAAGCACTCATATTGCATGAAACTGTGTTTAGAGTCTTAAGAACGCGTTGTTACATGTTTCATAAGTTCGTCAAACTTGTGCAAAGCTCTTTGAGGAACTTATAAGAACTCATGTTGCATGGAACTTGGTTTAGAGTCCTAAAAACGCGTTGTTAGATGTATCATACGTTCGTCAAACTTGTACAAAGCTCATTGAGGAACTTATCAGATCTCATGTTGCATGAAACTTGGTTTAGAGTCCTAGAAACGAGTTGTTAGATGTTGCATAAGTTTGTCAAACTTATACAAGGCTCATTGAGATACTTATAAGCAGTCATGTTGCATGAAACTTGGTTTAGAGTCCTAGAAACGCGTTGTTAGATGTTTCATAAGTTCATCAAACTTGTACAAAGCTCATTATGACACTTATAAACACTCATGTTGCATGAAACTTGGTTTAGAGTCCTAGAAACGCGTTGTTAGATGTTTCATACGTTCGTCAAACTTGTACAAAACTCATTGAGGAACTTATAAGAACTCATGTTGCATGTAACTTGGTTTAGAGTCCTAGAAACGCGTTGTTAGATGTTTCATAAGTTCGTGAAACTTGTACAAAGCTCATTGAGGAACTTCTAAGCACTCATGTTGCTTGAAACTTGGTTTAGAGTCCTAGAAACGCGTTGTTAGATGTTTCATACGTTCGTCAAACTTGTACAAAGCTCTTTGAGGAACTTATAAGTTCTCATGTTGCATGAAACTTGGTTTAGAGTCCTAGAAACGCGTTGTTAGATATTTCATAAGTTCGTCAAACCTGTACAAAGCTCATTGAGACACTTATAAACACTCATGTTGCATGAAACTTGGTTTAGAGTCCTAGAAACGCGTTGTTAGATTTTTCATAAATTCGTGAAACTTGAACAAAGCTCATTGAGGAACTTATAAGCACTCATGTTGCATGAAACTTGGTTTATAATCCTAGAAACGCGTTGTTAGATGTTTCATACGTTCGTCAAACTTGTGCAAAGCTCTTTGAGGAACTTATAAGCTCTCATGTTGCATGAAAATTGGTTTAGAGTGCAAGAAACGAGTTGTTAGATGTTTCATAAGTTCGTAAAACTTTACAAAGCTCATTGAGACACTTATAATCACTGATGTTGCATGAAACATGGATTAGAGTCCTAGAAACGCATTGTTAGATGTTTCATAAGTTCGTCAAACTTGTACAAATCTCATTGAGGAACTTATAAGCATTCATGTTGCATGAAACATGGTCTAGAGTCCTAGAAACGCGTTGTTAGATGTTTCATAAGTTCGAGAAACTTGTACAAAGCTCATTGAGGAACTTATAAGCACTCATGTTGCATGAAACTTGGTTTAGAATCCTAGAAACGCATTGTTAGATGTTTCATTAGTTCGTCAAACTTGTACAAAGCTCATTGAGATACTTATAAGCACTCATGTTGCATGAAACTTGGTTTAGAGTCCTAGAAACGCGTCGTTAGATGTTTCATAAGTTCGTCAAACTTGTATAAAGCTCATTGAGGAACTTATAAGCACTCATGTTGCATGAAACTTGGTTTAGAGTCCTAGAAACGCGTTGTTAGATGTTTCATAAGTTTGTCAAACTTGTACAAAGCTCATTGAGGAACTTATAAGCACTCATGTTGCATGAAACCTGGTTTAGAGTCCTAGAAACGCATTGTTAGATGTTTCATAAGTTCGTCAAACTTGTACAAATCTCATTGAGATACTTATAAGCACTCATGTTGCATGAAACTTGGTTTAGAGTCCTAGAAACGCGTTGTTAGATGTTTCATACGTTCGTCAAACTTGTGCAAAGCTCTTTGAGGAACTTATAAGCTCTCATGTTGCATGAAACTTGGTTTAGAGTCCTAGAAACGAGTTGTTAGATGTTTCATAAGTTCGTCAAACTTATACAAAGCTCATTGAGATATTTATAAGCACTCATGTTGCATGAAACTTGGTTTAGAGTCCTAGAAACGCGTTGTTAGATGTTTCATACGTTCGTCAAACTTGTACAAAGCTCATCGAGGAACTTATAAGAACACATGTTGCATGTAATTTTGTTTAGATTCCTAAAAACGCGTTGTTAGATGTTTCATAAGTTCGTGAAACTTGTACAAAGCTTATTGAGGAACTTATAAGCACTCATGTTGCATGAAACTTGGTTTAGAGTCCTAGAAACGCGTTGTTAGATGTTTCATAAGTTCGTGAAACTTGTACAAAGCTCATTGAGGAACTTATAAGCACTCATGTTGCATGAAACTTAGTTTAGAGTCCTAGAAATGTGTTGTTAGATGTTTCATACGTTCGTGAAACTTGTACAAAGCTCTTTGAGGAACTTATAAGAACTCATGTTGAATGTAATTTTGTTTAGATTCCTAAAAACGTGTTGTTAGATGTTTCATAAGTTCGTGAAACTTGTACAAAGCTCATTGAGGAACTTATAAGCACTCATGTTGCACGAAACTTGGTTTAGAGTCCTTGAAACGCGTTGTTAGATATTTCATAAGTTCGTCAAACCTGTACAAAGCTCATTGAGACACTTATAAACACTCATGTTGCATGAAACTTGGTTTAGAGTCCTAGAAACGCGTTGTTAGATGTTTCATAAATTCGTGAAACTTGAACAAAGCTCATTGAGGAACTTATAAGCACTCATGTTGCATGAAACTTGGTTTATAATCCTAGAAACGCGTTGTTAGATGTTTCATACGTTCGTCAAACTTGTGCAAAGCTCTTTGAGGAACTTATAAGCTCTCATGTTGCATGAAAATTAGTTTAGAGTACAAGAAACGAGTTGTTAGATGTTTAATAAGTTCGTAAAACTTGTACAAAGCTCATCGAGACACTTATAATCACTGATGTTGCATGAAACATGGATTAGAGTCCTAGAAACGCATAGTTAGATGTTTCATAAGTTCGTCAAACTTGTACAAATCTCATTGAGGAACTTATAAGCATTCATGTTGCATGAAACATGGTCTAGAGTCCTAGAAACGCGTTGTTAGATGTTTCATAAGTTCGAGAAACTTGTACAAAGCTCATTGAGGAACTTATAAGCACTCATGTTGCATGAAACTTGGTTTAGAATCCTAGAAACGCATTGTTAGATGTTTCATTAGTTCGTCAAACTTGTACAAAGCTCATTGAGATACTTATAAGCACTCATGTTGCATGAAACTTGGTTTAGAGTCCTAGAAACGCGTTGTTAGATGTTTCATAAGTTCGTCAAACTTGTACAAAGCTCATTGAGAAACTTATAAGCACTCATGTTGCATGAAACTTGGTTTAGAGTCCTAGAAACGCGTTGTTAGATGTTTCATAAGTTCGTCAAACTTGTACAAAGCTCATTGAGGAACTTATAAGTACTCATGTTGCATGAAACTTGGTTTAGAGTCCTAGAAACGCATTGTTAGATGTTTCATAAGATCGTCAAACTTGTACAAATCTCATTGAGATACTTATAAGCACTCATGTTGCATGAAACTTGGTTTAGAGTCCTAGAAACGCGTTGTTAGATGTTTCATACGTTCGTCAAACTTGTGCAAAGCTCTTTGAGGAACTTATAAGCTCTCATGTTGCATGAAACTTGGTTTAGAGTCCTAGAAACGAGTTGTTAGATGTTTCATAAGTTCGTCAAACTTATACAAAGCTCATTGAGATACTTATAAGCACTCATGTTGCATGAAACTTGGTTTAGAGTACTAGAAACGGGTTGTTAGATGTTTCATACGTTCGTCAAACTTGTACAAAGCTCATTGAGGAACTTATAAGAACTCATGTTGAATGTAATTTTGTTTAGATTCCTAAAAACGCGTTGTTAGATGTTTCATAAGTTCGTGAAACTTGTACAAAGCTCATTGAGGAACTTATAAGCACTCATGTTTCATGAAACTTGGTTTAGAGTCCTAGAAACACCTTGTTAAATGTTTCATACGTTCGTCAAACTTGTACAAAGCTCATTGAGGAACTTATAAGCTCTCATGTTGCATGAAACTTGATTTAGAGTCATAGAAATGTGTTGTTAGATGTTTCATACATTCGTCAAACTTGTACAAATCTCATTGAGATACTTATAAGCACTCATGTTGCATGAAACTTGGTTTAGAGTCCTAGAAACGAGTTGTGAGATGTTTCATACGTTCGTCAAACTTGTACAAAGCTCATTGAGGAACTTATAAACACTCATGTTTCATGAAACTTGGTTTAGAGTCCTAGAAACGCGTTGCTAGATGTTTCATAAATTCGTCAAACTTGTACAAAGCTCATTGAGACACTTATAAACACTCATGTTGCACGAAACTTGGTTTAGAGTCCTAGAAACGCGTTGTTAGATGTTTCATACGTTCGTCAAGCTTGTACAAAGCTCATTGAGGAACTTTTACGAACTCATGTTGCATGTAACTTGGTTTAGAGTCCTAAAAACGCGTTGTTAGATGTTTCATAAGTTCGTGAAACTTGTACAAAGCTCATTGAGGAACTTATAAGCACTCATGTTGCATGAAACTTGGTTTAGAGTCCTAGAAACACGTTGTTAGATGTTTTATACGTTCGTCAAACTTGTACAAAGCTCTTTGAGGAACTTATAAGCTCTCATGTTGCATGAAACTTGGTTTAGAGTCTTAGAAACGCGTTGTTAGATGTTTCATAAGTTCGTCAAACTTGTACAAAACTCATTGAGACACTTATAAACACTCATGTTGCATGAAACTTGGTTTAGAGTCCTAGAAACGCGTTGTTAGATGTTTCATAAGTTCCTGAAACTTGAACAAAACTCATTGAGGAACTTATAAGCACTCATGTTGCATGAAACTTGGTTTATAGTCATAGAAACGCGTTGTTAGATGTTTCATACGTTCGTCAAACTTGTGCAAACCTCTTTGAGGAACTTATAAGCTCTCATGTTGCATGAAACTTGGTTTAGAGTCCAAGAAACGAGTTGTTAGATGTTTCATAAGTTCGTCAAACTTGTACAAAGCTCATGGAGACACTTATAATCACTGATGATCCATGAAACTCTGTTTAGAGTCTTAGAAACGAATTGTTAGATGTTTCATAAGTTCGTCAAACTTGTACAAAGTTCATTGAGATACTTATAAGAACTCATGTTGCATGAAACTTGATTTAGAGGCCTAGAAACGCGTTGTTAGATGTTTCATAAGTTCGTCAAACTTGTACAAATTAAGCTAATTGAGGAACTTATAAGCACTCATATTGCATGAAACTTGGTTTCGAGTCCTAGAAACGCGTTGTTAGATGTTTCATACGTTCGTCAAACTTGTGCAAATCTATTTGAGGAACTTATAAGCTCTCATGTTGCATGAAACTTGGTTTAGAGTCCTAGAAACGCGTTGTTAGATGTTTCATACGTTCGTCAAACTTGTAGAAAGATCATTGAGGAACTTATAAGCTCTTTGAGGAACTTATAAGCTTTCATGTTGCATGCAACTTGGTTTAGAGCCGTAGAAACGCGTTGTTAGATGTTTCATAAGTTCGCCAAACTTGTACAAAACACATTGAGATACTTATAAGCACTCATGTTGCATGAAAATTCGTTTAGAGTCCTAGAAACGCGTTGTTAGATGTTTCATACGGTCATCAAATTTATGAAAAGCTCTTTGACGAACTTATAAGCTCTCATGTTGCATGAAACTTGGTTTAGAATCCTAGAAACGAGTTGTTAGATGTTTCATAAGTTCGTCAAATTTGTACAAAGCTCATTAAGACACTTATAATCACTCATGTTGCATGAAACTTGGTTTACAGTCCTAGAAACACGTTGTTAGATGTTTCATACGTTCGTCAAACTTGTACAAAGATCATTGAGGAACTTATAAGCTCTCATGTAGCATGAAACTTGGTTTAGAGTCCTAGAAACGAGTTGTTAGATGTTTCATAAGTTCGTCAAACTTATACAAAGCTCATTGAGATACTTATAAGCACTCATGTTGCATGAAACTTGGTTTAGAGTCCTAGAAACGCGTTGTTAGATGTTTCATAAGTTCGTCAAACTTGTACAAAGCTCATTGAGATACTTATAAGCACTCATGTTGCATGAAACTTGGTTTAGAGTCCTAGAAACGCGTTGTTAGATGTTTCATACGTTCGTAAAACTTGTACAAAGCTCATTGAGACACTTATAATCACTGATGTTGCATGAAACATGGATTAGAGTCCTAGAAACGCATTGTTAGATGTTTCATAAGTTCGTGAAACTTTTACAAAGCTCATTGAGGAACTTATAAGCACTCATGTTGCATGAAACTTGGTTTAGAGTCCTAGAAACGCGTTGTTAGATGTTTCATACATTCGTCAAACTTGTACAAAGCTTATTGAGACACTTATAATCACTGATGTTGCATGAAACATGGATTAGAGTCCTAGAAACACATTGTTAGATGTTTCATAAGTTCGTGAAACTTTTACAAAGCTTATTGAGGAACTTATAAGCACTCATGTTGCATGAAATTTGGTTTAGAGTCCTAGAAATGCGTTGTTAGATGTTTCATACGTTCGTTAAACTTGTACAAAGCTCATTGAGGAACTTATAAGAACTCATGTTGCATGTAATTTGGTTTAGATTCCTAAAAACGCGTTGTTAGATGTTTCATAAGTTCGTGAAACTTGTACAAAGCTCATTGAGAAACTTATAAGCACTCATGTTGCATGAAACTTGGTTTAGAGTCCTATAAACATGTTGTTAATTGTTTCATACGTTCGTCAAACTTGTACAAAGCTCATTGAGGAACTTATAAGCTCTCATGTTGCATGAAACTTGATTTAGAGTCCTAGAAACGCGTTGTTAGATGTTTCATAAGTTCGTGAAACTTGTACAAAGCTCATTAAGGAACTTATAAGCACTCATGTTGCATGAAACTTGGTTTAGAGTCCTAGAAACGCGTTGTTAGATGTTTCATACGTTCGTCAAACTTGTATAAAGCTCATTGAGGAACTTAAAAGCTCTTATGTTGCATGAAACTTGGTTTAGAGTCCTAGAAACGAGTTGTGAGATGTTTCATACGTTCGTCAAACTTGTACAAAGCTCATTGAGGAACTTATAAACACTCATGTTGCATGAAACTTGGTTTAGAGTCCTAGAAACGCGTTGCTAGATGTTTCATAAATTCGTCAAACTTGTACAAAGCTCATTGAGACACTTATAAACACTCATGTTGCATGAAACTTGGTTTAGAGTCCTAGAAACGCGTTGTTAGATGTTTCATACGTTCGTCAAGCTTGTACAAAGCTCATTGAGAAACTTTTAAGAACTCACGTTGCATGTAACTTGGTTTAGAGTCCTAAAAACGCGTTGTTAGATGTTTCATAAGTTCGTGAAACTTGTACAAAGCTCATTGCGGAACTTATAAGCACTCATGTTGCATGAAAGTTGGTTTAGAGTCCTAGAAACTCGTTGTTAGATGTTTCATACGTTCGTCAAACTTGTACAAAGCTCTTTGAGGAACTTATAAGCTCTCATGTTGCATGAAACTTGGTTTAGAGTCTTACAAATGCGTTGTTAGATGTTTCATAAGTTCGTCAAACTTGTACAAAACTCATTGAGACACTTATAAACACTTATGTTGCATGAAACTTGGTTTAGAGTCCTAGAAACGCGTTGTTAGATGTTTCATAAGTTCGTCAAACTTGTACAAAACTCATTGAGACACTTATAAACACTTATGTTGCTTGAAACATGGTTTAGAGTCCTAGAAACGCGTTGTTAGATGTTTCATAAGTTCGTGAAACTTGAACAAAACTCATTGAGGAACTTATAAGCAATCATGTTGAATGAAACTTGGTTTATAGTCCTAGAAATGCGTTCTTAGATGTTTCATACGTTCTTCAAACTTGTGCAAAGCTCTTGAGGAACTTATAAGCTCTCATGTTGCATGAAACTTGGTTTAGAGTCCAAGAAACGAGTTGTTAGATGTTTTATAAGTTCGTGAAACTTGTACAAAGTTCATTGAGGAACTTATAAGCACTCATGTTGCATGAAACTTGGTTTAGAGTCCTAAAACGAATTGTTAGATGTTTCATAAGTTCGTCAAACTTGTACAAAGCTCATCGAGATACTTATAAGCACTCATGTTGCTTGAAACTTGGTTTAGAGTCCTAGAAACGCGTTGTTAGATGTTTCATAAGTTCGTCAAACTTGTACAAAGCTAATTGAGGAACTTATAAGCACTCATGTTGCATGAAACTTGGGTTAGAGTCCTAGAAACGCATTGTTAGATGTTTCATATGTTCGTCAAACTTGTACAAAGCTCATTGAGATACTTATAAGCACTCATGTTGCATGAAACTTAGTTTAGATTCCTAGAAACACGTTGTTAGATGTTTCATACGTTCGTCAAACTTGTGCAAATCTATTTGAGGAACTTATAAGCTCTCATGTTGCATGAAACTTGGTTTAGAGTCTTAGAAACGCGTTGTTAGATGTTTCATACGTTCGTCAAACTTGTGCAAAGCTCTTTGAGGAACTTATAAGCTGTCATGTTGCATGAAACTTGGTTTAGAGCCCTAGAAACGCGTTGTTAGATGTTTCATAAGTTCGTCAAACTTGTACAAAACTCATTGAGATACTTATAAGCACTCATGTTGCATGAAACTTCGTTTAGAGTCCTAGAAACGCGTTGTTAGATGTTTCATACGTTCATCAAATTTATGCAAAGCTCTTTAACGAACTTATAAGCTCTCATGTTGCATGAAACTTGGTTTAGAGTCCTAGAAACGAGTTTTTAGATGTTTCATAAGTTCGTCAAATTTGTACAAAGCTCATTAAGACACTTATAATCACTCATGTTGCATGAAACTTGGTTTAGAGTCCTAGAAACGCGTTGTTAGATGTTTCATAAGTTCGTCAAACTTGTACAAAACTCATTGAGACACTTATAAACACTTATGTTGCTTGAAACATGGTTTAGAGTCCTAGAAACGCGTTGTTAGATGTTTCATAAGTTCGTGAAACTTGAACAAAACTCATTGAGGAACTTATAAGCACTCATGTTGCATGAAACTTGGTTTATAGTCCTAGAAACGCGTTCTTAGATGTTTCATACGTTCTTCAAACTTGTGCAAAGCTCTTGAGGAACTTATAAGCTCTCATGTTGCATGAAACTTGGTTTAGAGTCCAAGAAACGAGTTGTTAGATGTTTTATAAGTTCGTGAAACTTGTACAAATTTCATTGAAGAACTTATAAGCACTCATGTTGCATGAAACTTGGTTTAGAGTCCTAAAACGAATTGTTAGATGTTTCATAAGTTCGTCAAACTTGTACAAAGCTCATCGAGATACTTATAAGCACTCATGTTGCTTGAAACTTGGTTTAGAGTCCTAGAAACGCGTTGTTAGATGTTTCATAAGTTCGTCAAACTTGTACAAAGCTAATTGAGGAACTTATAAGCACTCATGTTGCATGAAACTTGGGTTAGAGTCCTAGAAACGCATTGTTAGATGTTTCATATGTTCGTCAAACTTGTACAAAGCTCATTGAGATACTTATAAGCACTCATGTTGCATGAAACTTAGTTTAGATTCCTAGAAACACGTTGTTAGATGTTTCATACGTTCGTCAAACTTGTGCAAATCTATTTGAGGAACTTATAAGCTCTCATGTTGCATGAAACTTGGTTTAGAGTCTTAGAAACGCGTTGTTAGATGTTTCATACGTTCGTCAAACTTGTGCAAAGCTCTTTGAGGAACTTATAAGCTGTCATGTTGCATGAAACTTGGTTTAGAGCCCTAGAAACGCGTTGTTAGATGTTTCATAAGTTCGTCAAACTTGTACAAAACTCATTGAGATACTTATAAGCACTCATGTTGCATGAAACTTCGTTTAGAGTCCTAGAAACGCGTTGTTAGATGTTTCATACGTTCATCAAATTTATGCAAAGCTCTTTAACGAACTTATAAGCTCTCATGTTGCATGAAACTTGGTTTAGAGTCCTAGAAACGAGTTTTTAGATGTTTCATAAGTTCGTCAAATTTGTACAAAGCTCATTAAGACACTTATAATCACTCATGTTGCATGAAACTTGGTTTAGAGTCCTAGAAACACGTTGTTAGATGTTTCATACGTTCGTCAAACTTGTACAAAGCTCATTGAGGAACTTATAAGCTCTCATGTTGCATGAAACTTTGTTTAGAGTCCTAGAAACGAGTTGTTAGATGTTTCATAAGTTCGTCAAACTTATACAAAGCTCATTGAGATACTTATAAGCACTCATGTTGCATGAAACTTGGTTTAGAGTCCTAGAAACCCGTTGTTAGATGTTTCATACATTCGTAAAACTTGTACAAAGCTCATTGAGACACTGATGTTGCATGAAACATGGATTAGAGTCCTAGAAACGCATTGTTAAATGTTTCATAAGTTCGTGAAACTTTTACAAAGCTCATTGAGGAACTTATAAGCACTCATGTTGCATGAAACTTGGTTTAGAGTCCTAGAAACGCGTTGTTAGATGTTTCATACGTTTGTCAAGTTTGTACAAAGCTCATTGAGGAACTTATAAGCTCTCATGTTGCATGAAACTTGGTTTAGAGTCCTACAAACGCATTGTTAGATGTTTCATATGTTCGTCAAACTTGTACAAAGCTCATTGAGATACTTATAAGCACTCATGTTGCATGAAACTTGGTTTAGAGTCCTAGAAACGCGTTGTTAGATGTTTCATAAGTTCGTAAAACTTGTACAAAGCTCATTGAGGAACTTATAAGCACTCATGTTGCATGAAACTTGGTTTAGAGTCCTAGAAATGCGTTGTTAGATGTTTCATACGTTCGTCAAGTTTGTACAAAACTCATTGAGGAACTTATAAGCACTCATGTTGCATGAAACTTGGTTTAGAGTCCTAGAAACGCATTGTTAAATGTTTCATATGTTCGTCAAACTTGTACAATGCTCATTGAGATACTTATAAGCACTCATGTTGCATGAAACTTGGTTTAGAGTCCTAGAAACGCGTTGTTAGATGTTTCATAAGTTCTTCAAACTTGTACAAAGCTCATTGAGGAACTTATAAGCACTCATGTTGCATGAAATTTGGTTTAGAGTCCTAGAAACGCGTTGTTAGATGTTCCATAAGTTCGTCAAACTTGTACAAAGCTCATTGAGGAATTTATAAGCACTCATGTTGCATGAAACTTGGTTTAGAGTCCTAGAAACGCATTGTTAGATGTTTCATAAGTTCGTCAAACTTGTACAAAGCTCATTGAGATACTTATAAGCACTCATGTTGCATGAAACTTGGTTTAGAGTCCTAGAAACGCGTTGTTAGATGTTTCATACGTTCGTAAAACTTGTACAAAGCTCATTGAGACACTTATAATCACTGATGTTGCATGAAACATGGATTAGAGTCCTAGAAACGCATTGTTAGATGTTTCATAAGTTCCTGAAACTTTTACAAAGCTCATTGAGGAACTTATAAGCACTCATGTTGCATGAAACTTGGTTTAGAGTCCTAGAAACGCGTTGTTAGATGTTTCATACGTTCGTCAAGTTTGTACAAAGCTCATTGAGGAACTTATAAGCTCTCATGTTGCATGAAACTTGGTTTAGAGTCCTAGAAACGCATTGTTAGATGTTTCATATGTTGGTCAAACTTGTACAAAGCTCATTGAGATACTTATAAGCACTCATGTTGCATGAAACTTGGTTTAGAGTCCTAGAAACGCGTTGTTAGATGTTTCATAAGTTCGTCAAACTTGTACAAAGCTCATTGAGGAACTTATAAGCACTCATGTTGCATGAAAGTTGGTTTAGAGTCCTAGAAACGCGTTGTTAGATGTTTCATACGTTCGTCAAGTTTGTACAAAGCTCATTGACGAACTTATAAGCACTCATGTTGCATGAAACTTGGTTTAGAGTCCTAGAAACGCATTGTTAGACTTTTCATATGTTCGTCAAACTTGTACAATGCTCATTGAGATACTTATAAGCACTCATGTTGCATGAAACTTGGTTTAGAGTCCTAGAAACGCGTTGTTAGATGTTTCATAAGTTCTTCAAACTTGTACAAAGCTCATTGAGGAACTTATAAGCACTCATGTTGCATGAAACTTGGTTTAGAGTCCTAGAAACGCGTTGTTAGATGTTCCATAAGTTCGTCAAACTTGTACAAAACTCATTGAGGAACTTATAAGCACTCATGTTGCATGAAACTTGGTTTAGAGTCCTAGAAACGCATTGTTAGATGTTTCATAAGTTCGTCAAACTTGTACAAAGCTCATTGAGATACTTATAAGCACTCATGTTGCATGAAACTTGGTTTAGAGTCCTAGAAACGCGTTGTTAGATGTTTCATAAGTTAGTCAAACTTGTACAAACCTAATTGAGGAACTTATAAGCACTCATATTTCATGAAACTTGGTTTAGAGTCCTAGAAACCCGTTGTTAGATGTTTCATACGTTCGTCAAACTTGTGCAAATCTATTTGAGGAACTTATAAGCTCTCATGTTGCATGAAACTTGGTTTAGAGTCCTAGAAACGCATTGTTTGAGGTTTCATACGTTCGTCAAACTTGTGAAAAGCTCTTTGAGGAACTTATAAGCTCTCATGTTGCATGAAACTTGGTTTAGAGCCCTTGAAACGCGTTGTTAGATGTTTCATAAGTTCGTCAAACTTGTACAAAGCTCATTGAGATACTTATAAGCACTCATGTTGCATGAAACTTCGTTTAGAGTCCTAGAAACGCGTTGTTAGATGTTTCATACGTTCATCAAATTTATGCAAAGCTCTTTGACGAACTTATAAGCTCTCATGTTGCATGAAAGTTGGTTTAGAGTCCTAGAAACGAGTTGTTAGATGTTTCATAAGTTCGTCAAACTTGTACAAAGCTCATTAAGACACTTATAATCACTCATGTTGCATGAAACTTGGTTTAGAGTCCTAGAAACACGTTGTTAGATGTTTCATACGTTCGTCAAACTTGTACAAAGCTTATTGAGGAACTTATAAGCTTTCATGTTGCATGAAACTTGGTTTAGAGTCCTAGAAACGAGTTGTTAGATGTTTCATAAGTTCGTCAAACTTATACAAATCTCATTGAGATACTTATAAGCACTCATGTTGCATGAAACTTGGTTTAGAGTCCTAGAAACGCGTTGTTAGATGTTTCATACGTTCGTAAAACTTGTACAAAGCTCATTGAGACACTTATAATCACTAATGTTGCATGAAATATGGATTAGAGTCCTAGAAACGCATTGTTAGATGTTTCATAAGTTCGTGAAACTTTTACAAAGCTCATTGAGGAACTTATAAGCACTCATGTTGCATGAAACTTGGTTTAGAGTCCTAGAAACGCGCTGTTAGATGTTTCATACGTTCGTCAAGTTTGTACAAAGCTCATTGAGGAACTTATAAGCTTTCATGTTGCATGAAACTTGGTTTAGAGTCCTAGAAACGCGTTGCTAGATGTTTCATAAATTTGTCAAACTTGTACAAAGCTCATTGAGACCTTTATAAACACCCATGTTGCATGAAACTTGGTTTAGAGTCCTAGAAACGCGTTGTTAGATGTTTCATACGTTCGTCAAACTTGTACAAAGCTAATTGAGGAACTTATAAGCACTCATATTGCATGAAACTTGGTTTAGAGTCCTAGAAACGCTTTGTTAGATGTTTCATAATTTCTTGAAACTTCTACAAAGCTCATTGAGGAACTTATAAGCACTCATGTTGCATGAAACTTGGTTTAGAGTCCTAGAAACGCGTTGTTAGATGTTTCATAAGTTCGTCAAACTTGTACAAACCTCATTGAGGAACTTATAAGCTCTCATGTTGCATGAAACTTGATTTAGAGTCCGAGAAACGCATTTTTAGATGTTTCATAATTTCGTCAAACTTGTACAAAGCTCATTGAGACACTTATAAACACTCATGTTGCATGAAACTTGGTTTAGAGTCCTAGAAACGCGTTGTTAGATGTTTCATACAGTCGTCAAACTTGTACAAAGATCATTGAGGAACTTATAAGAACTCATGTTGCATGTAACTTGATTTAGAGTTCTAGAAACGCGTTGTTAGATGTTTTATAAGTTCGAGAAAATTGTACAAAGCTCTTTGAGGAACTTATAAGCACTCATGTTGCTTGAAACTTGGTTTAGAGTCCTAGAAACGCGTTGTTAGATGTTTCATACGTTCGTCAAACTTGTACAAAGCTCATTGAGGAACTTATAAGCTCTCATGTTGCATGTAACTTGGTTTAGAGTATTAGAAACGCGTTGTTAGATGTTTCATAAGTTCGTGAAATTTGTACAAAGCTCATTGAGGAACTTATAAGCACTCATGTTGCATGAAACTTGGTTTAGAGTCCTAGAAACGCGTTGTTAGATGTTTCATACGTTCGTCAAACTTGTACAAAGCTCATTGAGGAACTTATAAGCTCTCATGATGCATGAAACTTGATTTAGAGTCCTAGAAACGCGTTGTTAGATGTTTCATAAGTTCGTGAAAGTTTTACAAAGCTCATTGAAGAACTTATAAGCACTCATGTTGCATGAAACTTGGTTTAGAGTCCTATAAACGCATTGTTAGATGTTTCATAAATTCGTCAAACTTATACATAGCTCAATGAGGAACTTATAAGCACTCATATTGCATTAAACTTGGTTTAGAGTCCTAGATACGCGTTGTTAGATGTTTCATTCGTTCGTCAAACTTGTGAAAAGCTCTTTGAGGAACTTATAAGCTCTCATGTTGAATGAAACTTGGTTTAGAGTCCTAGAAACGAGTTATTTAGATGTTTCATAAGTTCGTCAAACTTGTACAAAGCTCATTGAGGAACTTATAAGCACTCATGTTGCATGAAACTTGATTTAGAGTCCTAGAAACGCATTGTTAGATGTTTCATACGTTCGTCAAACTTGTGCAAAGCTCATTGAGATACTTATAAGCACTCATGTTGCATGAGACTTGGTTTAGAGTCCTAGAAACGCGTTACTAGATGTTTCATAAGTTCGTCAAACTTGTACAAAGCTCATAGAGACACTTATAAATACTAATGTTACATGAAACTTGGTTTAGAGTCCTAGAAACGTGTTGTTAGATGTTTCATAAGTTCGTCAAACTTGTATAAAGCTCATTGAGACACTTATAATCACTGATGTTGCAGGAAACATGGATTAGAGTCCTAGAAACACATTGTTAGATGTTTCATAAGTTCGTCAAACTTGTACAAATCTCATTGAGGAACTTATAAGCACTCATGTTGCATGAAACATGGTCTAGAGAACTAGAAACGTGTTGTTAGATGTTTCATAAGTTCGTGAAACTTGTACAAAGCTCATTGAGGAACTTATAAGCACTCATGTTGCATGAAACTTGGTTTAGAGTCCTAGAAACACATTGTTAGATGTTTCATATGTTCGTCAAACTTGTACAAAGCTCATTGAGATACTTATAAGCACTCATGTTGCATGAAACTTGGTTTATAGTCCTAGAAACGCGTTGTTAGATGTTTCATAAGTTCGTCAAACTTGTACATAGCTCATTGAGGAACTTATAAGCACTCATGTTGCATGAAACTTGGTTTAGAGTCCTAGAAACGCATTGTTAGATGTTTCATAAGTTCGTCAAACTTGTACAAAGCTCATTGAGATACTTATAAGCACTCATTTTGCATGAAACTTGGTTTCGAGTCCGAGAAACGCGTTGTTAGATGTTTCATACGTTCGTCAAACTTGTACAAAGCTCATTGAGGAACTTATAAGAACTCATGTTGCATGTAATTTGTTTTAGATTCCTAGAAACGTGTTGTTAGATGTTTCATAAGTTCGTGAAACTTGTACAAAGCTCATTGAGGAACTTATAAGCACTCATGTTGCATGAAACTTGGTTTAGAGTCCTATAAACGCGTTGTTAGATGTTTCATACGTTCGTGAAACTTGTACAAAGCTCATTGAGGAACTTATAAGCACTCATGTTGCATGAAACTTGGTTTAGAGTCCTAGAAATGTGTTGTTAGATGTTTCATACGTTCGTCAAACTTATACAAAGCTCATTGAGATACTTATAAGCACTCATGTTGCATGAAACTTGGTTTAAAGTCCTAGAAACGTGTTGTTAGATGTTTCATACGTTCGTCAAACTTATACAAAGCTCATTGAGATACTTATAAGCACTCATGTTGCATGAAACATGGTTTAGAGTCCTGGAAACGCGTTGTTAGATGTTTCATACGTTTGTCAAACTTGTACAAAGCTCATTGAGGAACTTATAAGAACTCATGTTGCATGTAATTTGGTTTAGATTCCTAGAAACGTGTTGTTAGATGTTTCATAAGTTCGTGAAACTTGTACAAAGCTCATTGGGAACTTATAAGCACTCATGTTGCATGAAACTTGGTTTAGAGTCCTAGAAACGCGTTGTTAGATGTTTCATTCGTTTGTGAAACTTGTACAAAGCTCATTGAGGAACTTATAAGCACTCATGTTGCATGAAACTTGGTTTAGAGTACTAGAAATGTGTTGTTAGATGTTTCATACGTTCGTCAAACTTGTACAAAGCTCATTGAGTAACTTATAAGCACTTATGTTGCATGAAACTTGGTTTAGAGTCCTAGAAACGAGTTGTTAGATGTTTCATACGTTCGTCAAACTTGTACAAAGCTCACTGAGGAACTTATAAACACTCATGTTGCATGAAACTTGGTGTAGAGTCTTAGAAACGCGTTGCTAGATGTTTCATAAATTCGTCAAACTTGTACAAAGCTCATTGAGACACTTATAAACACTCATGTTGCATGAAACTTGGTTTAGAGTCCTAGAAACGCGTTGTTAGATGTTTCATACGTTCGTGAAACTTGTACAAAGCTCATTGAGGAACTTATAACAACTCATGTTGCATGTAACTTGGTTTAGAGTCCTAGAAACGCGTTGTTAGATGTTTCATAATTTCTTGAAACTTGTACAAAGCTCATTGAGGAACTTATAAGCACTCATGTTGCATGAAACTTGGTTTATAGTCCTAGAAACGCGTTGTTAGATGTTTCATACGTTCGTCAAACTTGTACAAAGCTCATTGAGGAACTTATAAGCTCTCATGTTGCATGAAACTTGATTTAGAGTCCTAGAAACGCATTGTTAGATGTTTCATAAGTTCGTCAAACTTGTACAAAGCTCATTGAGACACTTATAAACACTCATGTTGCATGAAACTTGGTTTAGAGTCCTAGAAACGCGTTGTTAGATGATTCATACGTTCGTCAAACTTGCACAAAGCTCATTGAGGAACTTATAAGAACTCATGTTGCATGTAACTTGGTTTAGAGTCCTAGAAACGCGTTGTTAGATGTTTCATAATTTCTTGAAACTTGTACAAAGCTCATTGAGGAATTTATAAGCACTCATGTTGCATGAAACTTGGTTTATAGTCCTAGAAACGCGTTGTTAGATGTTTCATACGTTCGTCAAACTTGTACAAAGCTCATTAAGGAACTTATAAGGTCTCATGTTGCATGAAACTTGATTTAGAGTCCGAGAAACGCATTGTTAGATGTTTCATAAGTTCGTCAAACTTGTACAAAGCTCATTGAGACACTTATAAACACTCATGTTGCATGAAACTTGGTTTAGAGTCCTAGAAACGCGTTGTTAGATGTTTCATACAGTCGTCAAACTTGTACAAAGCTCATTGAGGAACTTATAAGAACTCATGTTGCATGTAACTTGGTTTAGAGTTCTAGAAACGCGTTGTTAGATGTTTTATAAGTTCTTGAAACTTGTACAAAGCTCATTGAGGAACTTATAAGCACTCATGTTGCTTGAAACTTGGTTTAGAGTCCTAGAAACGCGTTGTTAGATGTTTCATAAGTTCGTCAAACTTGTACAAATATTATTGAGACACTTATAAACACTCATGTTGCATGAAACTTGGTTTAGAGTCCTAGAAACGCGTTGTTAGATGTTTCATAAGTTCGTGAAACTTGTTCAAAGCTCATTGAGTAACTTATAAGCACTCATGTTGCATGAAACTTGATTTAGAGTCCTAGAAACGCGTTGTTAGATGTTTCATACTTTCGCCAAACTTGTACAAAGCTCATTGAGGAACTTATAAGCTCTCATGTTGCATGAAACTTGATTTAGAGTCCTAGAAACGAGTTGTTAGATGTTTCATAAGTTCGTGAAACTTGTACAAAGCTCATTGAGGAACTTATAAGCACTCATGTTGCATGAAACTTGGTTTAGAGTCCTAGAAACGAGTTGTTAGATGTTTCATAAGTTCGTCAAACTTGTAAAAAGCTCATTGAGGAACTTATAAGCACTCATGTTGCATGAAACTTGGTTTAAAGTCCTGGAAACACGTTGTTAGATGTTTCATACGTTCGTCAAACTTGTACAAAGCTCATTGAGACAGTTATAAACACTCATGTTGCATGAAACTTGGTTTAGAGTCCTAGAAACGCGTTGTTAGATGTTTCATACGTTCGTCAAACTTGTACAAAGCTCATTGAGGAACTTATAAGCTCTCATGTTGCATGTAACTTGATTTGGAGTATTAGAAACGCGTTGTTAGATGTTTCATAAGTTCGTGAAATTTGTACAAAGCTCATTGAGGAACTTATAAGCACTCATGTTGCATGAAACTTGGTTTAGAGTCCTAGAAACGCGTTGTTAGATGTTTCATACGTTCGTCAAACTTGTACAAAGCTCATTGAGGAACTTATAAGCTCTCATGTTGCATGAAACTTGATTTAGAGTCCTAGAAACGCGTTGTTAGATGTTTCATAAGTTCGTGAAACTTGTACAAGGCTCATTGAGGAACTTATAAGCACTCATGTTGCATGAAACTTGGTTTAGAGTCCTAGAAACGCGTTGTTAGATGTTTCATACGTTTGTGAAACTTGTACAAAGCTCAATGAGATACTTATAAGCACTCATGTTGCATGAAACTTGGTTTAGAGTTTAGAAACGCATTGTTAGATGTTTCATAAATTTGTCAAACTTATACAAAGCTCAATGAGGAACTTATAAGCACTTATATTGCATGAAACTTGGTTTAGAGTCCTAGAAACGCGTTGTTAGATGTTTCATACGTTCGTCAAACTTGTGCAAAGCTCTTTGAGGAACTTATAAGCTCTCATGCATGTTGCATGAAACTTGGTTTAGAGTCATAGAAACGAGTTGTTAGATGTTTCATAAGTTCGTCAATCTTGTACAAAGCTCATTGAGGAACTTATAAGCACTCATGTTGCATGAAACTTGGTTTAGAGTCCTAGAAACGGGTTGTTAGATGTTTCATAAGTTCGTCAAACTTATACAAAGCTCATTGAGATACTTATAAGCACTCATGTTGCATGAAACTTAGTTTAGAGTCCTAGAAACGCGTTGTTAGATGTTTCATACGTTCGTCAAACTTGTACAAAGCTCATTGAGGAACTTATAAGAACTCATGTTGCATGTAATTTGGTTTAGATTCCTAGAAACGTGTTGTTAGATGTTTTATAAGTTCGTGAAACTTTTACAAAGCTCATTGAGGAACTTAAAAGCACTCATGTTGCATGAAACTTGGTTTAGAGTCCTAGAAACGCGTTGTTAGATGATTCATACGTTCGTGAAACTTGTACAAAGCTCATTGAGGAACTTATAAGCACTCACGTTGCATGAAACTTGGTTTAGAGTCCTAGAAATGTGTTGTTAGTTGTTTCATACGTTCGTCAAACTTGTACAAAGCTCATTGAGTAACTTATAAGCACTTATGTTGCATGAAACTTGGTTTAGAGTCCTAGAAACGAATTGTTAGATGTTTCATACGTTCGTCAAACTTGTTCAAAGCTCATTGAGGAACTTATAAACACTCATGTTGCATGAAACTTGGTTTAGAGTCCTAGAAACGTGTTGCTAGATGTTTCATAATTTCGTCAAACTTGTACAAAGCTCATTGAGACACTTATAAACACTCATGTTGCATGAAACTTGGTTTAGAGTCCTAGAAACGCGTTGTTAGATGTTTCATACGTTCGTCAAACTTGTACAAAGCTCATTGAGGAACTTATAAGAACTCATGTTACATGTAACTTGGTTTAGAGTCCTAGAAACGCGTTGTTATATGTTTGATAAGTTCGTGAAACTTGTAAAAAGCTCATTGAGGAACTTATAAGCACTTATGTTGCATGAAACTTGGTTTAGAGTCCTAGAAACGCATTGTTAGATGTTTCATATGTTCGTCAAACTTGTACAAAGCTCATTGAGATACTTATAAGCACTCATGTAGCATGAAACTTGATTTAGAGTCCTAGAAACGCATTGATAGATGTTTCATACAGTCGTCAAACTTGTACAAAGCTCATTGAGGAACTTTTAAGAACTCATATTGCATGAAACTTGGTTTAGAGTTCTAGGAACGCGTTGTTAGATGTTTTAAAAGTTCGTGAAACTTGTACAAAGCTCATTGAGGAACTTATAAGCACTCATGTTGCTTGAAACTTGGTTTAGAGTCCTAGAAACGCGTTGTTAGATGTTTCATAAGTTCGTCAAACTTGTACAAAACTCATTGAGACACTTATAAACACTCATGTTACATGAAACTTGGTTTAGAGTCCTAGAAACGCGTTGTTAGATGTTTCATACGTTCGTCAAACTTGTACAAAGCTCATTGAGGAACTTATAAGCTCTCATGTTGCATGAAACTTGGTTTAGAGTCCTAGAAACGCGTTGTTAGATGTTTCATAAGTTCGTGAAACTTGTACAAAGCTCATTGAGGAACTTATAAGCACTCATATTGCATGAAACTTGGTTTAGAGTCCTAGAAACGAATTGTTAGATGTTTCATAAGTTCGCAAAACTTGTAAAAAGCTCATTGAGGAACTTATAAGCACTCATGTTGCATGAAACTTGGTTTAGAGTCCTAGAAACGCGTTGTTAGATGTTTCATACTTTCGTCAAACTTGTACAAAGCTCATTGAGGAACTTATAAGCTCTCATGTTGCATGAAACTTGGTTTAGAGTCCTATAAACGATTTGTTAGATGTTTCATACGTTCGTCAAACTTGTACAAAGCTCATTGAGGAACTTATAAGCACTCATCTTGCATGAAACTTGGTTTAGAGTTTTAGAAACGCGTTGTTAGAAGTTTCATACATTTGTAAAACTTGTACAAAGCTCATTGAGGAACTTATAAGCACTCATCTTGCATGAAACTTAGTTTAGAGTCATAGAAACGCGTTGTTAGATGTTTCATAATTTCGTGGAACTTGTACAAAGCTCATTGAGGAACTTATAAGCACTCATGTTGCATGAAACTTTGTTTACAGTTTTACAAACGCGTTGTTAGATGTTTCATACGTTCGTCAAACTTGTACAAAGCTCATTGAGGAACTTATAAGCTCTCATGTTGCATGAAACTTTGTTTAGAGTCCTTGAAACGAGTTGTTAGATGTTTCATAAGTTCGTCAAACTTGCACAAAGCTCATTGAGACACTTATAAACAGTCATGTTGCATGAAACTTGGTTTAAAGTCCTAGAAACGCGTTGTTAGATGTTTCATACGTTCATCAAACTTGTACAAAGCTCATTGAGGAACTTATAATCACTCATGTTGCATGAAAATTGGTTTATAGTCCTAGAAACACGTTGTTATATGTTTCATACGTTCGTCAAACTTGTACAAAGCTCATTGAGGAACTTATAAGCTCTCATGATGCATGAAACTTGGTTTAGAGTCCTAGAAACGCGTTGTTAGATGTTTCATAAGTTCTTGAAACTTGTACAAAGCTCATTGTGGAACTTATAAGCACTCATATTGCATGAAACTTGGTTTATAGTCCTAGAAACGCATTTTTAGATGTTTCATACGTTCGTCAAACTTGTACAAAGCTCATTGAGGAACTTATAAGCTCTCATGTTGCATGAAACTTTGTTTAGAGTCCTAGAAACGAATTGTTACATGTTTCATAAATTCGTCAAACTTGCACAAAGTTCATTGAGACATTTATAAACACTCATGTTGCATGAAACTTGGTTTAAAGTCCTAGAAACGCGTTGTTAGATGTTTCATTTGTTTGTCAAATTTGCACAAAGCTCATTGAGGAACTTATAAGCACTCATGTTGCATAAAACTTGGTTTATAGTCTGAGAAACGCGTTGTTAGATGTTTCATACGTTCGTCAAACTTGTACAAAGCTCATTGAGGAACTTATAAGCTAACATGTTGCATGAAACTTGGTTTCGAGTCCTAGAAACGCGTTTGTTAGATGTTTCATACGTTCGTCAAACTTGTACAAAGCTCATTGAGGAACTTATAAGCACTCATGTTGCATGAAACTTGGTTTATAGCCCTAGAAACGCGTTGTTAGATGTTTCATACGTTCGTCAAACTTGTACAAAGCTCATTGAGGAACTTATAAGCTCTCATGTTGCATGAAACTTGGTTTAGAGTCCAAGAAACACGTTGTTAGATGTTTCATACGTTCGTCAAACTTGTACAAAGCTCATTGAGCAACTTATAAGAACTCATGTTGCATGAAACTTGGTTTAGAGTCCTAGAAACACGTTGTTAGATGTTTCATCATTTGTCAAACTTGTACAAAGCTCATTGAGGAACTTATAAGCTCTCATGTTGCATGAAACTTGGTTTAGAGTCCTAGAATTGCGTTGCTAGATGTTTCATACGTTCGTCACACTTGTACAAAGCTCATCGAGGAACATATAAGCTCTCATGTTGCATGAAACTTGGTTTAGAGTCCTAGAAACGATTTGTTAGATGTTTCATACGTTCTTCAAACTTGTACAAAGCTCATTGAGGAACTTATAAGCACTCATCTTGCATGAAACTTGGTTTAGAGTTTTAGAAACGCTTTGTAAGATGTTTCATACGTTTGTCAAACTTGTACAAAGCTCATTGAGGAACTTATAAGCACTCATCTTGCATGAAACTTGGTTTAGAGTCCTAGAAACGCGTTGTTAGATGTTTCATAATTTCGTGGAACTTGTACAAATTAAGCTCATTGAGGAACTTATAAGCACTCATGTTGCATGAAACTTGGTTTAGAGTTTTAGAAACGCGTTGTTAGATGTTTCATACGTTCGTTAAACTTGTACAAAGCTCATTGAGGAACTTATAAGCTCTCATGTTGCATGAAACTTGGTTTAGAGTCCTAGAAACGATTTGTTAGATGTTTCATACGTTCGTCAAACTTGTACAAAGCTCATTGAGGAACTTATAAGTACTCATCTTGCATGAAACTTGGTTTAGAATTTTAGAAACGTGTTGTTAGATGTTTCATACGTTTGTTAAACTTGTACAAAGCTCATTGAGGAACTTATAAGCACTCATCTTGCATGAAACTTGGTTTAGAGTCCTAGAAACACGTTGTTAGATGTTTCATACGTTCGGCAAACTTGTACAAAGCTCATTGAGGAACTTATAAGAACTCATGTTGCATGAAACTTGGTTTAGAGTCCTAGAAACACGTTGTTAGATGTTTCATGATTTGTCAAACTTGTACAAAGCTCATTGAGGAACTTATAAGCTCTCATGTTGCATGAAACTTGGTTTAGAGTCCTAGAAACGCGTTGTAAGATGTTTCATAAGTTCTTGAAACTTGTACAAAGCTCATTGAGGAACTTATAAGCACTCATGTTGCATGAAACTTGGTTTAGAGTCCTAGAAACGCGTTGTTAGATGTTTCATACGTTCGTCAAACTTGTACAAAGCTCATTGAGGAACTTATAAGCTCTCATGTTGCATGAAACTTGGTTTAGAGTCCTAGAAACGATTTGTTAGATGTTTCATACGTTCGTCAAACATGTACAAAGCTCATTGAGGAACTTATAAGCACTCATCTTGCATGAAACTTGGTTTAGAGTTTTAGAAACGCGTTGTTAGATGTTTCATACGTTTGTCAAACTTGTACAAAGCTCATTGAGGAACTTATAAGCACTCATCTTGCATGAAACTTAGTTTAGAGTCCTAGAAACGCGTTGTTAGATGTTTCATAATTTCGTGGAACTTGTACAAAGCTCATTGAGGAACTTATAAGCACTCATGTTGCATGAAACTTGGTTTAGAGTTTTAGAAACGCGTTGTTAGATGTTTCATACGTTCGTCAAACTTGTACAAAGCTCATTGAGGAACTTATAAGCTCTCATGTTGCATGAAACTTGGTTTAGAGTCCTAGAAACGAGTTGTTAGATGTTTCATAAGTTCGTCAAACTTGCACAAAGCTCATTGAGACACTTATAAACACTCATGTTGCATGAAACTTGGTTTAAAGTCCTAGAAACGCGTTGTTAGATGTTTCATACGTTCATCAAACTTGTACAAAGCTCATTGAGGAACTTATAAGCACTCATGTTGCATGAAACTTGGTTTATAGTCCTAGAAACACGTTGTTATATGTTTCATACGTTCGTCAAACTTGTACAAAGCTCATTGAGGAACTTATAAGCTCTCATGATGCATGAAACTTGGTTTAAAGTCCTAGAAACGCGTTGTTAGATGTTTCATAAGTTCGTGAAACTTGTACAAACCTCATTGAGGAACTTATAAGCACTCATGTTGCATGAAACTTGGTTTATAGTCCTAGAAACGCGTTGTTAGATGTTTCATACGTTCGTCAAACTTGTACAAAGCTCATTGAGGAACTTATAAGCTCTCATGTTGCATGAAACTTTGTTTATAGTCCTAGAAACGAGTTGTTAGATGTTTCATAAGTTCGTGAAACTTGTACAAAGCTCATTGAGGAACTTATAAGCACTCATGTTGCATGAAACTTGGTTTAGAGTCCTAGAAACGCGTTGTTAGATTTTTCATACGTTCGTCAAACTTGTACAAAGCTCATTGAGGAACTTATAAGCTCTCATGTTGCATGAAACTTGGTTTAGAGTCCTAGAAACGATTTGTTAGATGTTTCATACATTCGTCAAACTTGTACAAAGTTCATTGAGGAACTTATAAGCACTCATCTTGCATGAAACTTGGTTTAGAGTTTTAGAAACGCGTTGTTAGATGTTTCATACGTTTGTCAAACTTGTACAAAGCTCATTGAGGAACTTATAAGCACTCATCTTGCATGAAACTTAGTTTAGAGTCCTAGAAACGCGTTGTTAGATGTTTCATAATTTCGTGGAACTTGTACAAAGCTCATTGAGGAACTTATAAGCACTCATGTTGCATGAAACTTGGTTTAGAGTTTTAGAAACGCGTTGTTAGATGTTTCATACGTTCGTCAAACTTGTACAAAGCTCATTGAGGAACTTATAAGCTCTCATGTTGCATGAAACTTGGTTTAGAGTCCTAGAAACGAGTTGTTAGATGTTTCATAAGTTCGTCAAACTTGCACAAAGCTCATTGAGACACTTATAAACACTCATGTTGCATGAAACTTGGTTTAAAGTCCTAGAAACGCGTTGTTAGATGTTTCATACGTTCATCAAACTTGTACAAAGCTCATTGAGGAACTTATAAGCACTCATGTTGCATGAAACTTGGTTTATAGTCCTAGAAACACGTTGTTATATGTTTCATACGTTCGTCAAACTTGTACAAAGCTCATTGAGGAACTTATAAGCTCTCATGATGCATGAAACTTGGTTTAGAGTCCTAGAAACGCGTTGTTAGATGTTTCATAAGTTCGTGAAACTTGTACAAACCTCATTGAGGAACTTATAAGCACTCATGTTGCATGAAACTTGGTTTATAGTCCTAGAAACGCGTTGTTAGATGTTTCATACGTTCGTCAAACTTGTACAAAGCTCATTGAGGAACTTATAAGCTCTCATGTTGCATGAAACTTTGTTTATAGTCCTAGAAACGAGTTGTTAGATGTTTCATAAGTTCGTGAAACTTGTACAAAGCTCATTGAGGAACTTATAAGCACTCATGTTGCATGAAACTTGGTTTAGAGTCCTAGAAACGCGTTGTTAGATTTTTCATACGTTCGTCAAACTTGTACAAAGCTCATTGAGGAACTTATAAGCTCTCATGTTGCATGAAACTTGGTTTAGAGTCCTAGAAACGATTTGTTAGATGTTTCATACATTCGTCAAACTTGTACAAAGTTCATTGAGGAACTTATAAGCACTCATCTTGCATGAAACTTGGTTTAGAGTTTTAGAAACGCGTTGTTAGATGTTTCATACGTTTGTCAAACTTGTACAAAGCTCATTGAGGAACTTATAAGCACTCATCTTGCATGAAACTTAGTTTAGAGTCCTAGAAACGCGTTGTTAGATGTTTCATAATTTCGTGGAACTTGTACAAAGCTCATTGAGGAACTTATAAGCACTCATGTTGCATGAAACTTGGTTTAGAGTTTTAGAAACGCGTTGTTAGATGTTTCATACGTTCGTCAAACTTGTACAAAGCTCATTGAGGAACTTATAAGCTCTCATGTTGCATGAAACTTGGTTTAGAGTCCTAGAAACGAGTTGTTAGATGTTTCATAAGTTCGTCAAACTTGCACAAAGCTCATTGAGACACTTATAAACACTCATGTTGCATGAAACTTGGTTTAAAGTCCTAGAAACGCGTTGTTAGATGTTTCATACGTTCATCAAACTTGTACAAAGCTCATTGAGGAACTTATAAGCACTCATGTTGCATGAAACTTGGTTTATAGTCCTAGAAACACGTTGTTATATGTTTCATACGTTCGTCAAACTTGTACAAAGCTCATTGAGGAACTTATAAGCTCTCATGATGCATGAAACTTGGTTTAGAGTCCTAGAAACGCGTTGTTAGATGTTTCATAAGTTCGTGAAACTTGTACAAACCTCATTGAGGAACTTATAAGCACTCATGTTGCATGAAACTTGGTTTATAGTCCTAGAAACGCGTTGTTAGATGTTTCATACGTTCGTCAAACTTGTACAAAGCTCATTGAGGAACTTATAAGCTCTCATGTTGCATGAAACTTTGTTTATAGTCCTAGAAACGAGTTGTTAGATGTTTCATAAGTTCGTGAAACTTGTACAAAGCTCATTGAGGAACTTATAAGCACTCATGTTGCATGAAACTTGGTTTAGAGTCCTAGAAACGCGTTGTTAGATTTTTCATACGTTCGTCAAACTTGTACAAAGCTCATTGAGGAACTTATAAGCTCTCATGTTGCATGAAACTTGGTTTAGAGTCCTAGAAACGATTTGTTAGATGTTTCATACATTCGTCAAACTTGTACAAAGTTCATTGAGGAACTTATAAGCACTCATCTTGCATGAAACTTGGTTTAGAGTTTTAGAAACGCGTTGTTAGATGTTTCATACGTTTGTCAAACTTGTACAAAGCTCATTGAGAAACTTATAAGCACTCATCTTGCATGAAACTTAGTTTAGAGTCCTAGAAACGCGTTGTTAGATGTTTCATAATTTCGTGGAACTTGTACAAAGCTCATTGAGGAACTTATAAGCACTCACGTTGCATGAAACTTGGTTTAGAGTTTTAGAAACGCGTTGTTAGATGTTTCATACGTTCGTCAAACTTGTACAAAGCTCATTGAGGAACTTATAAGCTCTCATGTTGCATGAAACTTGGTTTAGAGTCCTAGAAACGAGTTGTTAGATGTTTCATAAGTTCGTCAAACTCGCACAAAGCTCATTGAGACACTTATAAACACTCATGTTGCATGAAACTTGGTTTAAAGTCCTAGAAACGCGTTGTTAGATGTTTCATACGTTCATCAAACTTGTACAAAGCTCATTGAGGAACTTATAAGCACTCATGTTGCATGAAACTTGGTTTATAGTCCTAGAAACACGTTGTTATATGTTTCATACGTTCGTCAAACTTGTACAAAGCTCATTGAGGAACTTATAAGCTCTCATGATGCATGAAACTTGGTTTAGAGTCCTAGAAACGCGTTGTTAGATGTTTCATACGTTCGTCAAACTTGTACAAAGCTCATTGAGACACTTATAAACACTCATGTTGCATGAAACTTGGTTTAAAGTCCTAGAAACGCGTTGTTAGATGTTACATACGTTCATCAAACTTGCACAAAGCTCATTGAGGAACTTATAAGCACTCATGTTGCATGAAACTTGGTTTATAGTCCTAGAAACGCGTTGTTAGATGTTTCATACGTTCGTCAAACTTGTACAAAGCTCATTAAGGAACTTATAAGAACTCATGTTGCATGAAACTTGGTTTAGAGTCCTAGAAACACGTTCTTAGATGTTTCATACGTTCGTCAAACTTGTACAACGCTCATTGAGGAACTTATAAGAACTCATGTTGCATGAAACTTGCTTTAGAGTCCTAGAAACACGTTTTTAGATGTTTCATCATTTGTCAAACTTGTACAAAGCTCATTGAGGAACTTATAAGCTCTCATGTTGCATGAAACTTGGTTTAGAGTCCTAGAAAAGCGTTGTTAGATGTTTCATAAGTTCGTGAAACTTGTACAAAGCTCATTGACGAACTTATAAGCAGTAATGTTGCATGAAACTTGGTTAAGAGTCCTAGAAACGCGTTGTTAGATGTTTCATACGTTCGTCAAACTTGTACAAAGCTCATTGAGGAACTTATAAGCTCTCATGTTGCATGAAACTTGGTTTAGAGTCCTAGAAACGATTTGTTAGATGTTTCATACGTTCGTCAAACTTGTACAAAGCTCATTGAGGAACTTATAAGCACTCAACTTGCATGAAACTTGGTTTAGATTCCTAGAAACGCGTTGTTAGATGTTTCATAATTTCGTGGAACTTGTACAAAGCTCATTGAGGAACTTATAAGCACTCATGTTGCATGAAACTTGGTTTAGAGTCCTAGAAACACGTTGTTAGATGTTTCATACGTTCGTCAAACTTGTACAAAGCTCATTGAGACACTTATAAGAACTCATGTTGCATGAAACTTGGTTTAGAGTCCTAGAAACACGTTGTTAGATGTTTCATCATTTGTCAAACTTGTACAAAGGTCATTGAGGAACTTATAAGCTCTCATGTTGCATGAAACTTGGTTTAGAGTCCTAGAAAAGCGTTGTTAGATATTTCATAAGTTCGTGAAACTTGTACAAAGCCCATTGAGGAACTTATAAGCACTAATGTTGCATGAAACTTGGTTTAGAGTCCTAGAAACGCGTTGTTAGATGTTTCATACGTTCGTCAAACTTGTACAAAGCTCATTGCGGAACTTATAAGCTCTCATGTTGCATGAAACTTGGTTTAGAGTCCTAGAAACGATTTGTTATATGTTTCATACGTTCGTCAAACTTGTACAAAGCTCATTGAGGAACTTATAAGCACTCATCTTGCATGAAACTTGGTTTAGATTCCTAGAAACGCGTTGTTAGATGTTTCATAATTTCGTGGAACTTGTACAAAGCTCATTGAGGAACTTATAAGCGCTCATGTTGCATGAAACTTGGCTTAGAGTTTTAGAAACACGTTGTTAGATGTTTCATACGTTCGTCAAAGTTGTACAAAGCTCATTGAGACACTTATAAACACTCATGTTGCATGAAACTTGGTTTAAAGTCCTAGAAACGCGTTGTTAGATGTTACATACGTTCATCAAACTTGCACAAAGCTCATTGAGGAACTTATAAGCACTCATGTTGCATGAAACCTGGTTTATAGTCCTAGAAACGCGTTGTTAGATGTTTCATACGTTCGTCAAACTTGTACAAAGCTCATTAAGGAACTTATAAGGTCTCATGTTGCATGAAATTTGGTTTAGAGTCCTAGAAACGCGTTGTTAGATGTTTCATACGTTCGTCAAACTTGTACAAAGCTCATTGAGACACTTATAAACACTCATGTTGCATGAAACTTGGTTTAAAGTCCTAGAAACGCGTTGTTAGATGTTTCATACGTTCGTCAAACTTGCACAAAGCTCATTGAGGAACTTATAAGCACTCATGTTGCATGAAACTTGGTTTAGAGTCCTAGAAACGCGTTGTTAGATGTTTCAAACGTTCGTCAAACTTGTACAAAGCTCATTGAAGAACTTATAAGCACTCATGTTGCATGAAACTTGGTTTATAGTCCTAGAAACGCGTTGTTAGATGTTTCATACGTTCGTCAAACTTGTACAAAGCTCATTGAGGAACTTATAAGCTCTCATGTTGCATGAAACTTGGTTTAGAGTCCTAGAAACGCGTTGTTAGATGTTTCATACGTTCGTCAAACTTGTACAAAGCTCATTCAGGAACTTATAAGCACTCATCTTGTATGAAACTTGGTTTAGAGTCCTAGAAACGCGTTGTTAGATGTTTCATAAGTTCGTGAAACTTGTACAAAGCTCATTGAGGAACTTATAAGCACTAATGTTGCATGAAACTTGGTTTAGAGTCCTAGAAACGCGTTGTTAGATGTTTCATACGTTCGTCAAACTTGTACAAAGCTCATTGAGACACTTATAAACACTCATGTTGCATGAAACTTGGTTTAAAGTCCTAGAAACGCGTTGTTAGATGTTTCATACGTTCGTCAAACTTGCACAAAGCTCATTGAGGAACTTATAAGCACTCATGTTGCATGAAACTTGGTTTATAGTCCTAGAAACGCGTTGTTATATGTTTCATACGTTCGTCAAACTTGTACAAAGCTCATTAAGGAACTTATAAGCACTCATGTTGCATGAAACTTGGTTTAGAGTCCTAGAAACGCGTTGTTAGATGTTTCAAACGTTCGTCAAACTTGTACAAAGCTCATTGAGGAACTTATAAGCACTCATGTTGCATGAAACTTGGTTTATAGTCCTAGAAACGCGTTGTTAGATGTTTCATACGTTCGTCAAACTTGTACAAAGCTCATTGAGGAACTTATAAGCTCTCATGTTGCATGAAACTTGGTTTAGAGTCCTAGAAACGCGTTGTTAGATGTTTCATACGTTCGTCAAACTTGTACAAAGCTCATTCAGGAACTTATAAGCACTCATCTTGTATGAAACTTGGTTTAGAGTCCTAGAAACGCGTTGTTAGATGTTTCATAAGTTCGTGAAACTTGTACAAAGCTCATTGAGGAACTTATAAGCACTAATGTTGCATGAAACTTGGTTTAGAGTCCTAGAAACGCGTTGTTAGATGTTTCATACGTTCGTCAAACTTGTACAAACCCCATTGAGACACTTATAAACACTCATGTTGCATGAAACTTGGTTTAAAGTCCTAGAAACGCGTTGTTAGATGTTTCATACGTTCGTCAAACTTGCACAAAGCTCATTGAGGAACTTATAAGCACTCATGTTGCATGAAACTTGGTTTATAGTCCTAGAAACGCGTTGTTATATGTTTCATACGTTCGTCAAACTTGTACAAAGCTCATTAAGGAACTTATAAGCACTCATGTTGCATGAAACTTGGTTTAGAGTCCTAGAAACGCGTTGTTAGATGTTTCAAACGTTCGTCAAACTTGTACAAAGCTCATTGAGGAACTTATAAGCACTCATGTTGCATGAAACTTGGTTTATAGTCCTAGAAACGCGTTGTTAGATGTTTCATACGTTCGTCAAACTTGTACAAAGCTCATTGAGGAACTTATAAGCTCTCATGTTGCATGAAACTTGGTTTAGAGTCCTAGAAACGCGTTGTTAGATGTTTCATACGTTCGTCAAACTTGTACAAAGCTCATTCAGGAACTTATAAGCACTCATCTTGTATGAAACTTGGTTTAGAGTCCTAGAAACGCGTTGTTAGATGTTTCATAAGTTCGTGAAACTTGTACAAAGCTCAT
Organism: Cochlearia excelsa; assembly: GCA_963556525.1. Taxonomy (NCBI): domain Eukaryota; kingdom Viridiplantae; phylum Streptophyta; class Magnoliopsida; order Brassicales; family Brassicaceae; genus Cochlearia; species Cochlearia excelsa. Next base: position 25,064,393 of record OY748327.1, on the reverse strand, counting down.
TGAGGAACTTATAAGCACTAATGTTGCATGAAACTTGGTTTAGAGTCCTAGAAACGCGTTGTTAGATGTTTCATACGTTCGTCAAACTTGTACAAAGCTCATTGCGGAACTTATAAGCTCTCATGTTTCATGAAACTTGGTTTAGAGTCCTAGAAACGATTTGTTATATGTTTCATACGTTCGTCAAACTTGTACAAAGCTCATTGAGGAACTTATAAGCACTCATCTTGCATGAAACTTGGTTTAGATTCCTAGAAACGCGTTGTTAGATGTTTCATAATTTCGTGGAACTTGTACAAAGCTCATTGAGGAACTTATAAGCGCTCATGTTGCATGAAACTTGGTTTAGAGTCCTAGAAACGCGTTGTTAGATGTTTCAAACGTTCGTCAAACTTGTACAAAGCTCATTGAGGAACTTATAAGCACTCATGTTGCATGAAACTTGGTTTATAGTCCTAGAAACGCGTTGTTAGATGTTTCATACGTTCGTCAAACTTGTACAAAGCTCATTGAGGAACTTATAAGCTCTCATGTTGCATGAAACTTGGTTTAGAGTCCTAGAAACGCGTTGTTAGATGTTTCATACGTTCGTCAAACTTGTACAAAGCTCATTCAGGAACTTATAAGCACTCATCTTGTATGAAACTTGGTTTAGAGTCCTAGAAACGCGTTGTTAGATGTTTCATAAGTTCGTGAAACTTGTACAAAGCTCATTGAGGAACTTATAAGCACTAATGTTGCATGAAACTTGGTTTAGAGTCCTAGAAACGCGTTGTTAGATGTTTCATACGTTCGTCAAACTTGTACAAAGCTCATTGCGGAACTTATAAGCTCTCATGTTTCATGAAACTTGGTTTAGAGTCCTAGAAACGATTTGTTATATGTTTCATACGTTCGTCAAACTTGTACAAAGCTCATTGAGGAACTTATAAGCACTCATCTTGCATGAAACTTGGTTTAGATTCCTAGAAACGCGTTGTTAGATGTTTCATAATTTCGTGGAACTTGTACAAAGCTCATTGAGGAACTTATAAGCGCTCATGTTGCATGAAACTTGGTTTAGAGTTTTAGAAACACGTTGTTAGATGTTTCATACGTTCGTCAAAGTTGTACAAAGATCATTGAGACACTTATAAACACTCATGTTGCATGAAACTTGGTTTAGAGTCCTAGAAACGCGTTGTTAGATGTTTCATACGTTCTTCAAACTTGCACAAAGCTCATTGAGGAACTTATAAGCACTCATGTTGCATGAAACTTGGTTTATAGTCCTAGAAACGCGTTGTTAGATGTTTCATACGTTCGTCAAACTTGTACAAAGCTCATTGAGGAACTTATAAGGTCTCATGTTGCATGAAACTTGGTTTAGAGTCCTAGAAACGCGTTGTTAGATGTTTCATACGTTCGTCAAACTTGTACAAAGATCATTGAGACACTTATAAACACTCATGTTGCATGAAACTTGGTTTAAAGTCCTAGAAACGCGTTGTTAGATGTTTCATACGTTCGTCAAACATGCACAAAGCTCATTGAGGAACTTATAAGCACTCATGTTGCATGAAACTTGGTTTATAGTCCTAGAAACGCGTTGTTATATGTTTCATACGTTCGTCAAACTTGTACAAAGCTCATTAAGGAACTTATAAGCACTCATGTTGCATGAAACTTGGTTTAGAGTCCTAGAAACGCGTTGTTAGATGTTTCAAACGTTCGTCAAACTTGTACAAAGCTCATTGAGGAACTTATAAGCACTCATGTTGCATGAAACTTAGTTTATAGTCCTAGAAACGCGTTGTTAGATGTTTCATACGTTCGTCAAACTTGTACAAAGCTCATTGAGGAACTTATAAGCTCTAATGTTGCATGAAACTTGGTTTAGAGTCCTAGAAACGCGTTGTTAGATGTTTCATACGTTCGTCAAACTTGTACAAAGCTCATTCAGGAACTTATAAGCACTCATCTTGTATGAAACTTGGTTTAGAGTCCTAGAAACGCGTTGTTAGATGTTTCATACATTCGTCAAACTTGTACAAAGCTCATTGAGGAACTTATAAGCACTCATGTTGCATGAAACTTGGTTTAGAGTCCTAGAAACACGTTGTTAGATGTTTCATACGTTCGTCAAACTTGTACAACGCTCATTGAGGAACTTATAAGCACTCATCTTGCATGAAACTTGGTTTAGATTCCTAGAAACGCGTTGTTAGATGTTTCATAATTTCGTGGAACTTGTACAAAGCTCATTGAGGAACTTATAAGCGCTCATGTTGCATGAAACTTGGTTTAGAGTTTTAGAAACACGTTGTTAGATGTTTCATACGTTCGTCAAAGTTGTACAAAGCTCATTGAGACACTTATAAACACTCATGTTGCATGAAACTTGGTTTAAAGTCCTAGAAACGCGTTGTTAGATGTTTCATACGTTCGTCAAACTTGTACAAAGCTCATTGAGACACTTATAAACACTCATGTTGCATGAAACTTGGTTTAAAGTCCTAGAAACGCGTTGTTAGATGTTTCATACGTTCGTCAAACTTGCAAAAAGCTCATTGAGGAACTTATAAGCACTCATGTTGCATGAAACTTGGTTTATAGTCCTAGAAACGCGTTGTTATATGTTTCAAACGTTCGTCAAACTTGTACAAAGCTCATTGAGGAACTTATAAGCACTCATGTTGCATGAAACTTGGTTTATAGTCCTAGAAACGCGTTGTTAGATGTTTCATACGTTCGTCAAACTTGTACAAAGCTCATTGAGGAACTTATAAGCTCTAATGTTGCATGAAACTTGGTTTAGAGTCCTAGAAACGCGTTGTTAGATGTTTCATACGTTCGTCAAACTTGTACAAAGCTCATTCAGGAACTTATAAGCACTCATCTTGTATGAAACTTGGTTTAGAGTCCTAGAAACGCGTTGTTAGATGTTTCATACATTCGTCAAACTTGTACAAAGCTCATTGAGGAACTTATAAGCACTCATGTTGCATGAAACTTGGTTTAGAGTCCTAGAAACACGTTGTTAGATGTTTCATACGTTCGTCAAACTTGTACAACGCTCATTGAGGAACTTATAAGAACTCATGTTGCATGAAACTTGGTTTAGAGTCCTAGAAACACGTTGTTAGATGTTTCATCATTTGTCAAACTTGTACAAAGCTCATTGAGGAACTTATAAGCTCTCATGTTGCATGAAACTTGGTTTAGAGTCCTAGAAACGCGTTGTTAGATGTTTCATACGTTCGTCAAACTTGTACAAAGCTCATTGCGGAACTTATAAGCTCTCATGTTGCATGAAACTTGGTTTAGAGTCCTAGAAACGATTTGTTAGATGTTTCATACGTTCGACAAACTTGTACAAAGCTCATTGAGGAACTTATAAGCACTCATCTTGCATGAAACTTGGTTTAGATTCCTAGAAACGCGTTGTTAGATGTTTCATAATTTCGTGGAACTTGTACAAAGCTCATTGAGGAACTTATAAGAACTCATGTTGCATGAAACTTGGTTTAGAGTCCTAGAAACACGTTAGATGTTTCATACGTTCGTCAAACTTGTACAAATCTCATTGAGACACTTATAAGAACTCATGTTGCATGAAACTTGGTTTAGAGTCCTAGAAACGAGTTGTTAGATGTTTCATAAGTTCGTCAAACTTGCACAAAGCTCATTGAGACACTTATAAACACTCATGTTGCATGAAACTTGGTTTAAAGTCCTAGAAACGCGTTGTTAGATGTTTCATACGTTCGTCAAACTTGTACAAAGCTCATAGAGGAACTTATAAGCTCTCATGTTGCATGAAACTTGGTTTAGAGTCCTAGAAACGCGTTGTTAGATGTTTCATACGTTCGTCAAACTTGTACAAAGCTCATTGATGAACTTATAAGCTCTCATGTTGCATGAAATTGCTTTAGAGTCCTAGAAACGATTTGTTAGATGTTTCATACGTTCATCAAACTTGTACAAAGCTCATTGAGGAACTTATAAGCACTCATCTTGCATGAAACTTGGTTTAGAGTTTTAGAAACGCGTTGTTTGATGTTTCATACGTTTGTTAAACTAGTACAAAGCTCATTGAGGAACTTATAAGCACTTATCTTGCATGAAACTTGGTTTAGAGTCCTAGAAACGCGTTGTTAAATGTTTCATAATTTTGTGGAACTTGTACAAAGCTTATTGAGGAACTTATAAGCACTCATGTTGCATGAAACTTGGTTTAGAGTTTTAGAAACACGTTGTTAGATGTTTCATACGTTCGTCAAAGTTGTACAAAGCTCATTGAGACACTTATAAACACTCATGTTGCATGAAACTTGGTTTAGAGTCCTAGAAACGCGTTGTTAGATGTTTCATACGTTCTTCAAACTTGCACAAAGCTCATTGAGGAACTTATAAGCACTCATGTTGCATGAAACTTGATTTATAGTCCTAGAAACGCGTTGTTAGATGTTTCATACGTTCGTCAAACTTGTACAAAGCTCATTGAGGAACTTATAAGCTCTCATGTTGCATGAAACTTGGTTTAGAGTCCTAGAAACGAGTTGTTAGATGTTTCATAAGTTCGTCAAACTTGCACAAAGCTCATTGAGACACTTATAAACACTCATGTTGCATGAAACTTGATTTAAAGTCCTAGAAACGCGTTGTTAGATGTTTCATACGTTCGTCAAACTTGCACAAAGCTCATTGAGGAACTTATAAGCACTCATGTTGCATGAAACTTGGTTTATAGTCCTAGAAACGCGTTGTTATATGTTTCATACGTTCGTCAAACTTGTACAAAGCTCATTGAGGAACTTATAAGCTCTCATGTTGCATGAAACTTGGTTTAGAGTCCTAGAAACGCGTTGTTAGATGTTTCAAACGTTCGTCAAACTTGTACAAAGCTCATTGAGGAACTTATAAGCACTCATGTTGCATGAAACTCTGTTTATAGTCCTAGAAACGCGTTGTTAGATGTTTCATACGTTCGTCAAACTTGTACAAAGCTCATTGAGGAACTTATAAGCTCTCATGTTGCATGAAATTTGGTTTAGAGTCCTAAAAACGCGTTGTTAGATGTTTCATACGTTCGTCAAACTTGTACAAAGCTCATTAAGGAACTTATAAGCTCTCATGTTGCATGAAACTTGGTTTAGAGTCCTAGAAACGATTTGTTAGATGTTTCATACGTTCGTCAAACTTGTACAAAGCTCATTGAGGAACTTATAAGCACTCATCTTGCATGAAACTTGGTTTAGAGTTTTAGAAACGCCTTTATAGATGTTTCATACGTTTGTTAAACTTGTACAAAGCTCATTGAGGAACTTAAAAGCACTCATGTTGCATGAAACTTGGTTTAGAGTCCTAGAAACGCGTTGTTAGATGTTTCATACATTCGTCAAACTTGTACAAAGCTCATCAAGGTAACTTATAAGCACTCATGTTGCATGAAACTTGGTTTAGAGTCCTAGAAACACGTTGTTAGAAGTTTCATACGTTCGTCAAACTTGTACAAAGCTCATTGAGGAACTTATAAGAACTCATGTTGCATGTAACTTGGTTTAGAGTCCTAGAAATGCGTTGTTAGATGTTTCATACGTTCGTCAAACTTGTACAAAGCTCAATGAGGAACTTATAAGAACTCATGTTGCATGTAACTTGTTTTAGAGTTTTAGAAATGCGTTGTTAGATGTTTCATACGTTTGTTAAACTTGTACAAAGCTCATTCAGGAACTTATAAGCACTCATCTTGTATGAAACTTGGTTTAGAGTCCTAGAAACGCGTTGTTAGATGTTTCATACATTCGTCAAACTTGTACAAAGCTCATTGAGGAACTTATAAGCACTAATGTTGCATGAAACTTGGTTTAGAGTCCTAGAAACACGTTGTTAGATGTTTCATACGTTCGTCAAACTTGTACAACGCTCATTGAGGAACTTATAAGAACTCATGTTGCTTGAAACTTGGTTTAGAGTCCTAGAAACACGTTGTTAGATGTTTCATCATTTGTCAAACTTGTACAAAGCTCATTGAGGAACTTATAAGCTCTTATGTTGCATGAAACTTGGTTTAGAGTCCTAGAAAAGCGTTGTTAGATGTTTCATAAGTTCGTGAAACTTGTACAAAGCTCATTGAGGAACTTATAAGCACTAATGTTGCATGAAACTTGGTTTAGAGTCCTAGAAACGCGTTGTTAGATGTTTCATACGTTCGTCAAACTTGTACAAAGCTCATTGAGGAACTTATAAGCTCTCATGTTGCATGAAACTTGGTTTAAAGTCCTAGAAACAATTTGTTAGATGTTTCATACGTTCGTCAAACTTGTACAAAGCTCATTGAGGAACTTATAAGCACTCATCTTGCATGAAACTTGGTTTAGATTCCTAGAAACGCGTTGTTAGATGTTTCATAATTTCGTGGAACTTGTACAAAGCTCATTGAGGAACTTATAAGCACTCATGTTGCATGAAACTTGGTTTAGAGTTTTAGAAACGCGTTGTTAGATGTTTCATACGTTCGTCAAACTTGTACAAAGCTCATTGAGACACTTATAAACACTCATGTTGCATGAAACTTGGTTTAAAGTCCAAGAAACGCGTTGTTAGATGTTTCATACGTTCATCAAACTTGACTTGTACAAAGCTCATTGAAGAACTTATAAGCACTCATGTTGCATGTAACTTGGTTTATAGTCCTAGAAACGCGTTGTTAGATGTTTCATACGTTCGTCAAACTTGTACAAAGCTCATTGAGGAACTTATAAGCTCTCATGTTGCCTGAAACTTTGATTAGAGTCCTAGAAACGAGTTGTTAGATGTTTCATAAGTTCGTCAAGCTTGCACAAAGCTCATTGAGACACTTATAAACACTCATGTTGCATGAAACTTGGTTTAAAGTCCTAGAAACGCGTTGTTAGATGTTTCATACGTTCGTCAAACTTGTACAAAGCTCAATGAGGAACTTATAAGAACTCATGTTGCATGTAACTTGGTTTAGAGTTTTAGAAATGCGTTGTTAGATGTTTCATACGTTTTTTAAACTTGTACAAAGCTCATTCAGGAACTTATAAGCACTCATCTTGTATGAAACTTGGTTTAGAGTCCTAGAAACGCGTTGTTAGATGTTTCATACATTCGTCAAACTCGTACAAAGCTCATTGAGGAAATTATAAGCACTAATGTTGCATGAAACTTGCTTTAGAGTCCTAGAAACACGTTGTTAGATGTTTCATACGTTCGTCAAACTTGTACAACGCTCATTGAGGTACTTATAAGAACTCATGTTGCATGAAACTTGGTTTAGAGTCCTAGAAACACGTTGTTAGATGTTTCATCATTTGTCAAACTTGTACAAAGCTCATTGAGGAACTTATAAGCTCTTATGTTGCATGAAACTTGGTTTAGAGTCCTAGAAAAGCGTTGTTAGATGTTTCATAAGTTCGTGAAACTTGTACAAAGCTCATTGAGGAACTTATAAGCACTAATGTTGCATGAAACTTGGTTTAGAGTCCTAGAAACGCGTTGTTAGATGTTTCATACGTTCGTCAAACTTGTACAAAGCTCATTGAGGAACTTATAAGCTATCATGTTGCATGAAACTTGGTTTAAAGTCCTAGAAACAATTTGTTAGATGTTTCATACGTTCGTCAAACTTGTACAAAACTCATTGAGGAACTTATAAGCACTCATCTTGCATGAAACTTGGTTTAGATTCTTAGAAACGCGTTGTTAGATGTTTCATAATTTCGTGGAACTTGTACAAAGCTCATTGAGGAACTTATAAGCACTCATGTTGCATGAAACTTGGTTTAGAGTTTTAGAAACGCGTTGTTAGATGTTTCATACGTTCGTCAAACTTGTACAAAGCTCATTGAGACACTTATAAACACTCATGTTGCATGAAACTTGGTTTAAAGTCCAAGAAACGCGTTGTTAGATGTTTCATACGTTCATCAAACTTGACTTGTACAAAGCTCATTGAGGAACTTATAAGCACTCATGTTGCATGAAACTTGGTTTATAGTCCTAGAAACGCGTTGTTAGATGTTTCATACGTTCGTCAAACTTGTACAAAGCTCATTGAGGAACTTATAAGCTCTCATGTTGCATGAAACTTTGATTAGAGTCCTAGAAACGAGTTGTTAGATGTTTCATAAGTTCGTCAAGCTTGCACAAAGCTCATTGAGACACTTATAAACACTCATGTTGCATGAAACTTGGTTTAAAGTCCTAGAAACGAGTTGTTAGATGTTTCATAGGTTCGTCAAACTTGTACAAAGTTCATTGAGGAACTTATAAGCTCTCATGTTGCATGAAACTTGGTTTAGAGTCCTAGAAACTCGTTGTTAGATGTTTCATACGTTCTTCAAACTTGCACAAAGCTCATTGAGGAACTTATAAGCACTCATGTTGCATGAAACTCTGTTTATAGTCCTAGAAACGCGTTGTTAGATGTTTCATACGTTCGTCAAATTTGTACAAAGCTCATTGAGGAACTTATAAGCTCTCATGTTGCATGAAACTTGGTTTAGAGTCCTAGAAACGAGTTGTTAGATGTTTCATAAGTTCGTCAAACTTGCACAAAGCTCATTGAGACACTTATAAACACTCATGTTGCATGAAACTTGGTTTAAAGTCCTAGAAACGCGTTGTTAGATGTTTCATACATTCGTCAAACTTTCACAAATCTCATTGAGGAACTTATAAGCACTCATGTTGCATGAAACTTGGTTTATAGTCCTAGAAACGCGTTGTTATATGTTTCATACGTTCGTCAAACTTGTACAAGGCTCATTGAGGAACTTATAAGCTCTCATGTTGCATGAAACTTGGTTTAGAGTCCTAGAAACGCGTTGTTAGATGTTTCAAACATTCGTCAAACTTGTACAAAGCTCATTGAGGAACTTATAAGCACTCATGTTGCATGAAACTCTGTTTATAGTCCTAGAAACGCGTTGTTAGATGTTTCATACGTTCGTCAAACTTGTACAAAGCTCATTGAGGAACTTATAAGAAGTCATGTTGCATGTAACTTGGTTTATAGTTTTAGAAATGCGTTGTTAGATGTTTCATACGTTTGTTAAACTTGTACAAAGCTCATTCAGGAACTTATAAGCACTCATCCTGTATGAAACTTGGTCTAGAGTCCTAGAAACGCGTTGTTAGATGTTTCATACATTCGTCAAACTTTTACAAAGCTCATTGAGGAACTTATAAGCTATCATGTTGCATGAAACTTGGTTTAAAGTCCTAGAAACAATTTGTTAGATGTTTCATACGTTCGTCAAACTTGTACAAAGCTCATTGAGGAACTTATAAGCACTCATCTTGCATGAAACTTGGTTTAGATTCCTAGAAACGCGTTGTTAGATGTTTCATAATTTCGTGGAACTTGTACAAAGCTCATTGAGGAACTTATAAGCACTCATGTTGCATGAAACTTGGTTTAGAGTTTTAGAAACGCGTTGTTAGATGTTTCATACGTTCGTCAAACTTGTACAAAGCTCATTGAGACACTTATAAACACTCATGTTGCATGAAACTTGGTTTAAAGTCCAAGAAACGCGTTGTTAGATGTTTCATACGTTCATCAAACTTGACTTGTACAAAGCTCATTGAGGAACTTATAAGCACTCATGTTGCATGAAACTTGGTTTATAGTCCTAGAAACGCGTTGTTAGATGTTTCATACGTTCGTCAAACTTGTACAAAGCTCATTGAGGAACTTATAAGCTCTCATGTTGCATGAAACTTTGATTAGAGTCCTAGAAACGAGTTGTTAGATGTTTCATAAGTTCGTCAAGCTTGCACAAAGCTCATTGAGACACTTATAAACACTCATGTTGCATGAAACTTGGTTTAAAGTCCTAGAAACGAGTTGTTAGATGTTTCATAGGTTCGTCAAACTTGTACAAAGTTCATTGAGGAACTTATAAGCTCTCATGTTGCATGAAACTTGGTTTAGAGTCCTAGAAACTTGTTGTTAGATGTTTCATACGTTCTTCAAACTTGCACAAAGCTCATTGAGGAACTTATAAGCACTCATGTTGCATGAAACTCTGTTTATAGTCCTAGAAACGCGTTGTTAGATGTTTCATACGTTCGTCAAATTTGTACAAAGCTCATTGAGGAACGTATAAGCACTCATGTTGCAAGAAACTTTGTTTAGAGTCCTAGAAACGAGTTGTTAGATGTTTCATAAGTTCGTCAAACTTGCACAAAGCTCATTGAGACACTTATAAACACTCATGTTGCATGAAACTTGGTTTAAAGTCCTAGAAACTCGTTGTTAGATGTTTCATACGGTCGTCAAACTTGCACAAAGCTCATTGAGGAACTTATAAGCACTCATTTTTCATGAAACTTGGTTTAGAGTCCTAGAAACGCGTTGTTAGATGTTTCATACGTTCGTCAAACTTGTAGAAAGCTCATTGAGGAACTTATAAGCACTCATGTTGCATGAAACTTGGTTTATAGTCCTAGAAACGCGTTGTTAGATGTTTCATACGTTCGTCAAACATGTACAAAGCTCATTGAGGAACTTATAAGTTCTCATGTTGCATGAAACTTGGTTTAGAGTCCTAGAAACGCGTTGTTAGATGTTTCATACGTTCGTCAAACTTGTACAAAGCTCATTGAGGAACTTATAAGCTCTCATGTTCATGAAACTTGGTTTAGAGTCCTAGAAACGATTTGTTAGATGTTTCAAACGTTCGTCAAACTTGTACAAAGCTCATTGAGGAACTTATAAGCACTCATCTTGCATGAAACTTGGTTTAGAGTTTTAGAAACGCGTTGTTAGATGTTTCATACGTTTGTTAAACTTGTACAAAGCTCATTGAAGAACTTATAAGCACTCATCTTGCATGAAACTTTGTTTAGAGTCCTAGAAACGCGTTGTTAGATGTTTCATACATTCGTCAAACTTGTACAAATGATACGATCCCGAAAAGCTGCATGACATGTGTTCATTCATAAAACTATATCTTTTCAAACACGATGTCAAAAATCACAAAACCACTTGTCAAACGTGCACAGGTCAATAATCTAGCCCCTAGAAGAAGAATCATATCAAACGGAGTTGAGAAACCGAAGTTATTCAATACACAAGTCAGGTGATCTGTTGTTTACTCGTTTTGGACCAACACGCATTCATTGAAGCATTCCGACCACACCAGAAAGAACTAAGTGACAAACCAAGTTGGTACATAATCCTGGTCCAATATAGAAGCTCATTGATGTCGAGATAATCCAAAAATAATCATGGAAGATACTTTTTCGTGGGCAACAAGGAGAGCAATCAATTCTGCCAATTAAGAAAGATTATATGCATCATAGTTATTGTAATTGATCTCTTTTGATGTCTTGCATATCTTGCATTTATTATGGACGAAATCTTGTATCTTCCTCTATAAAAAGAGGCTCATATCATGAATAAAAAGTGGCCAATGTTATGAATTAAAAAAAACCTTTGTATAGCTTGGTCCAAAACGGTTCGAAGTGGCGAGAACCAAGCCAGTAGAATCTGATCTCTTTACAAGCCGTTGTTTAACCGCTTAACGAGAGATCTACGACCCATTAACAAGTTCTTCACCACTTGTTAAGTAGATCACGTCCATCACTATCAACATCCACCTCTCATCCCACAAGTTCTATCCGGTGAATCAAGGGTCATTCCGCATCCCTTGTGTGCCATTCGATCCATAGTTCATCTATATCCTTCCCGATCTTTACGTAGCCATTTTCAAAGTTTCGAGTCCCTTGGGAGAATCCTATCATCTGGTATCAGAGCCCACTTTGAAGGCTAAGAGATTTTGAATCCTATAAACCGGATTTGAGGACAAATCCTTTTTGAAGAAAGGGAGGATGATACGATCCCGAAAAGCTGCATGACATGTGTTCATTCATAAAACTATATCTTTTCAAACACGATGTCAAAAATCACAAAACCACTTGTCAAACGTGCACAGGTCAATAATCTAGCCCCTAGAAGAAGAATCATATCAAACGGAGTTGAGAAACCGAAGTTATTCAATACACAAGTCAGGTGATCTGTTGTTTACTCGTTTTGGACCAACACGCATTCATTGAAGCATTCCGACCACACCAGAAAGAACTAAGTGACAAACCAAGTTGGTACATAATCCTGGTCCAATATAGAAGCTCATTGATGTCGAGATAATCCAAAAATAATCATGGAAGATACTTTTTCGTGGGCAACAAGGAGAGCAATCAATTCTGCCAATTAAGAAAGATTATATGCATCATAGTTATTGTAATTGATCTCTTTTGATGTCTTGCATATCTTGCATTTATTATGGACGAAATCTTGTATCTTCCTCTATAAAAAGAGGCTCATATCATGAATAAAAAGGGGCCAATGTTATGAATTAAAAAAACCTTTGTATAGCTTGGTCCAAAACGGTTCGAAGTGGCGAGAACCAAGCCAGTAGAATCTGATCTCTTTACAAGCCGTTGTTTAACCGCTTAACGAGAGATCTACGACCCATTAACAAGTTCTTCACCACTTGTTAAGTAGATCACGTCCATCACTATCAACATCCACCTCTCATCCCACAAGTTCTATCCGGTGAATCAAGGGTCATTCCGCATCCCTTGTGTGCCATTCGATCCATAGTTCATCTATATCCTTCCCGATCTTTACGTAGCCATTTTCAAAGTGTCGAGTCCCTTGGGAGAATCCTATCAACAAAGCTCATTAAGGAACTTATAAGCACTCATGTTGCATGAAACTTGGTTTAGAGTCCTAGAAACACGTTGTTAGAAGTTTCATACGTTCGTCAAACTTGTACAAAGCTCATTGAGAAACTTATAAGAACTCATGTTGCATGTAACTTGGTTTAGAGTCCTAGAAACGCGTTGTTAGATGTTTCATACGTTCGTCAAACTTGTACAAAGCTCATTGAGGAACTTATAAGAACTCATGTTGCATGTAAGTTGGTTTAGAGTTTTAGAAACGCGTTGTTAGATGTTTCATACGTTTGTTAAACTTGTACAAAACTCATTCAAGAACTTATAAGCACTCATCTTGCATGAAACTTGGTTTAGAGTCCTAGAAACGCGTTGTTAGATGTTTCATACATTTGTCAAACTTGTACAAAGCTCATTGAGGAACTTATAAGCACTCATGTTGCATGAAACTTGGTTTAGAGTCCTGGAAACACGTTGTTAGATGTTTCATACGTTCGTCAAACTTGTACAACGCTCATTGAGGAACTTATAAGAACTCATGTTGCATGTAACTTGGTTTAGAGTCCTAGAAACGCGTTGTTAGATGTTCCATACGTTCGTCAAACTTGTACAAAGCTCATGGAGGAACTTATAAGAACTCATGTTGCATGTAACTTGGTTTAGAGTTTTAGAAACGCGTTGTTAGATGTTTCATACGTTCGTCAAACTTGTACAAAGCTCATTGAGGAACTTATAAGCTCTCATGTTGCATGAAACTTCGTTTAGAGTCCTAGAAACGAGTTGTAAGATGTTTCATAAGTTCGTCAAACTTGCACAAAGCTCAATGAGACACTTATAAACACTCATGTTGCATGAAACTTGGTTTAAAGTCCTAGAAACGCGTTGTTAGATGTTTCATACGTTCGTCAAACTTGTACAAAGCTCATTGAGAAACTTATAAGCACTCATGTTGCATGAAACTTGGTTTATAGTCCTAGAAACACGTTGTTATATGTTTCATACGTTCGTCAAACTTGTACAAAGCTCATTGAGGAACTTATAAGCTCTCATGATGCATGAAACTTGGTTTAGAGTCCTAGAAACGCGTTGTTAGATGTTTCATAAGTTCGTGAAACTTGTAAAAAGCTCATTGAGGAACTTATAAGCACTCATGTTGCATGAAACTTGGTTTATAGTCCTAGAAACGCGTTGTTAGATGTTTCATACGTTCGTCAAACTTGTACAAAGCTCATTGAGGAACTTATAAGCTCTCATGTTGCATGAAACTTTGTTTAGATTCCTAGAAACGAGTTGTTAGATGTTTCATAAGTTCGTCAAACTTGCACAAAGCTCATTGAGACACTTATAAACACTCATGTTGCATGAAACTTGGTTTAAAGTCCTAGAAACGCGTTGTTAGATGTTTCATACGTTCGTCAAACTTGCACAAAGCTCATTGAGGAACTTATAAGCACTCATGTTGCATGAAACTTGGTTTATAGTCCTAGAAACGCGTTGTTAGATGTTTCATACGTTCCTCAAACTTGTACAAAGCTCATTGAGGAACTTATAAGCTCTCATGTTGCATGAAACTTGGTTTAGAGTACTAGAAACGCGTTGTTAGATGTTTCATACGTTCGTCAAACTTGTACAAAGTTCATTGAGGAACTTATAAGCACTCATGTTGCATGAAACTTGGTTTATAGTCCTAGAAACGCGTTGTTAGATGTTTCATACGTTCGTCAAACTTGTACAAATCTCATTGAGGAACTTATAAGCTCTCATGTTGCATGAAACTTGGTTTAGAGTCCTAGAAACGTGTTGTTAGATGTTTCATACATTCGTCAAACTTGTACAAAGCTCATTGAGGAAGTTATAAGCTCTCATGTTGCATGAAACTTGGTTTAGAGTCCTAGAAACGATTTGTTAGATGTTTCATACGTTCGTCAAACTTGTACAAAGCTCATTGAGGAACTTATAAGCACTCATGTTGCATGAAACTTGGTTTATAGTCCTAGAAACGCGTTGTTAGATGTTTCATACGTTCGTCAAACTTGTACAAAGCTCATTGAGGAACTTATAAGCTCTCATGTTGCATGAAACTTGGTTTAGAGTCCTAGAAACACGTTGTTAGATGTTTCATACGTTCGTCAAACTTGTACAAAGTTCATTGAGGAACTTATAAGCACTCATGTTGAATGAAACTTGGTTTATAGTCCTAGAAACGCGTTGTTAGATGTTTCATACGTTCGTGAAACTTGTACAAAGCTCATTGAGGAACTTATAAGCACTCATGTTGCATGAAACTTGGTTTATAGTCCTAGAAACGCGTTGTTAGATGTTTAATACGTTCGTCAAACTTGTACAAATTAAGCTCATTGAGGAACTTATAAACTCTCATGTTGCATGAAACTTGGTTTAGAGTCCTAGAAACGCGTTGTTAGATGATTCGTACGTTCGTCAAACTTGTACAAAGTTCATTGAGGAACTTATAAGCACTCATGTTGCATGAAACTTGGTTTATAGTCCTAGAAACGCGTTGTTAGATGTTTCATACGTTCGTCAAACTTGTACAAATCTCATTGAGGAACTTATAAGCTCTCATGTTGCATGAAACTTGGTTTAGAGTCCTAGAAACGTGTTGTTAGATGTTTCATACGTTCGTCAAACTTGTACAAAGCTCATTGAGGAAGTTATAAGCTCTCATGTTGCATGAAACTTGGTTTAGAGTCCTAGAAACGATTTGTTAGATGTTTCATACGTTCGTCAAACTTGTACAAATCTCATTGAGGAACTTATAAGCTCTCATGTTGCATGAAACTTGGTTTAGAGTCCTAGAAACGATTTGTTAGATGTTTCATACGTTCGTCAAACTTGTACAAAGCTCATTGAGGAACTTATAAGCACTCATCTTGCATGAAACTTGGTTTAAAGTCCTAGAAACGCGTTGTTAGATGTTTCATACGTTCGTCAAACTTGTACAAAGCTCATTGAGAAACTTATAAGCACTCATGTTGCATGAAACTTGGTTTATAGTCCTAGAAACACGTTGTTATATGTTTCATACGTTCGTCAAACTTGTACAAAGCTCATTGAGGAACTTATAAGCTCTCATGATGCATGAAACTTGGTTTAGAGTCCTAGAAACGCGTTGTTAGATGTTTCATAAGTTCGTGAAACTTGTAAAAAGCTCATTGAGGAACTTATAAGCACTCATGTTGCATGAAACTTGGTTTATAGTCCTAGAAACGCGTTGTTAGATGTTTCATACGTTCGTCAAACTTGTACAAAGCTCATTGAGGAACTTATAAGCTCTCATGTTGCATGAAACTTTGTTTAGATTCCTAGAAACGAGTTGTTAGATGTTTCATAAGTTCGTCAAACTTGCACAAAGCTCATTGAGACACTTATAAACACTCATGTTGCATGAAACTTGGTTTAAAGTCCTAGAAACGCGTTGTTAGATGTTTCATACGTTCGTCAAACTTGCACAAAGCTCATTGAGGAACTTATAAGCACTCATGTTGCATGAAACTTGGTTTATAGTCCTAGAAACGCGTTGTTAGATGTTTCATACGTTCGTCAAACTTGTACAAATTAAGCTCATTGAGGAACTTATAAACTCTCATGTTGCATGAAACTTGGTTTAGAGTCCTAGAAACGCGTTGTTAGATGATTCGTACGTTCGTCAAACTTGTACAAATTAAGCTCATTGAGGAACTTATAAACTCTCATGTTGCATGAAACTTGGTTTATAGTCCTAGAAACGCGTTGTTAGATGTTTCATACGTTCGTCAAACTTGTACAAATCTCATTGAGGAACTTATAAGCTCTCATGTTGCATGAAACTTGGTTTAGAGTCCTAGAAACGTGTTGTTAGATGTTTCATACGTTCGTCAAACTTGTACAAAGCTCATTGAGGAAGTTATAAGCTCTCATGTTGCATGAAACTTGGTTTAGAGTCCTAGAAACGATTTGTTAGATGTTTCATACGTTCGTCAAACTTGTACAAATCTCATTGAGGAACTTATAAGCTCTCATGTTGCATGAAACTTGGTTTAGAGTCCTAGAAACGATTTGTTAGATGTTTCATACGTTCGTCAAACTTGTACAAAGCTCATTGAGGAACTTATAAGCACTCATCTTGCATGAAACTTGGTTTAAAGTACTAGAAACGCGTTGTTAGATGTTTCATACGTTCGTCAAACTTGTACAAAGCTCATTGAGAAACTTATAAGCACTCATGTTGCATGAAACTTGGTTTATAGTCCTAGAAACACGTTGTTATATGTTTCATACGTTCGTCAAACTTGTACAAAGCTCATTGAGGAACTTATAAGCTCTCATGATGCATGAAACTTGGTTTAGAGTCCTAGAAACGCGTTGTTAGATGTTTCATAAGTTCGTGAAACTTGTAAAAAGCTCATTGAGGAACTTATAAGCACTCATGTTGCATGAAACTTGGTTTATAGTCCTAGAAACGCGTTGTTAGATGTTTCATACGTTCGTCAAACTTGTACAAAGCTCATTGAGGAACTTATAAGCTCTCATGTTGCATGAAACTTTGTTTAGATTCCTAGAAACGAGTTGTTAGATGTTTCATAAGTTCGTCAAACTTGCACAAAGCTCATTGAGACACTTATAAACACTCATGTTGCATGAAACTTGGTTTAAAGTCCTAGAAACGCGTTGTTAGATGTTTCATACGTTCGTCAAACTTGCACAAAGCTCATTGAGGAACTTATAAGCACTCATGTTGCATGAAACTTGGTTTATAGTCCTAGAAACGCGTTGTTAGATGTTTCATACGTTCGTCAAACTTGTACAAAGCTCATTGAGGAACTTATAAGCTCTCATGTTGCATGAAACTTGGTTTAGAGTAATAGAAACGCGTTGTTAGATGTTTCATACGTTCGTCAAACTTGTACAAAGTTCATTGAGGAACTTATAAGCACTCATGTTGCATGAAACTTGGTTTATAGTCCTAGAAACGCGTTGTTAGATGTTTCATACGTTCGTCAAACTTGTACAAATCTCATTGAGGAACTTATAAGCTCTCATGTTGCATGAAACTTGGTTTAGAGTCCTAGAAACGTGTTGTTAGATGTTTCATACGTTCGTCAAACTTGTACAAAGCTCATTGAGGAAGTTATAAGCTCTCATGTTGCATGAAACTTGGTTTAGAGTCCTAGAAACGATTTGTTAGATGTTTCATCTGTTCGTCAAACTTGTACAAATCTCATTGAGGAACTTATAAGCTCTCATGTTGCATGAAACTTGGTTTAGAGTCCTAGAAACAATTTGTTAGATGTTTCATACGTTCGTCAAACTTGTACAAAGCTCATTGAGGAACTTATAAGCACTCATCTTGCATGAAACTTGGTTTAGAGTCCTAGAAACGATTTGTTAGATGTTTCATACGTTCGTCAAACTTGTACAAAGCACATTGAGGAACTTATAAGCACTCATCTTGCATGAAACTTTGTTTAGAGTCCTAGAAACGCGTTGTTAGATCTTTCATACATTCGTCAAACTTGTACAAAGCTCATTAAGGAACTTATAAGCACTCATGTTGCATGAAACTTGGTTTAGAGTCCTAGAAACACGTTGTTAGAAGTTTCATACGGTCGTCAAACTTGTACAAAGCTCATTGAGGAACTTATAAGAACTCATGTTGCATGTAACTTTTTTTAGAGTCCTAGAAATGCGTTGTTAGATGTTTCATACGTTCGTCAAACTTGTACAAAGCTCATTGAGGAACTTATAAGAACTCATGTTGCATGTAACTTGGTTTAGAGTAATAGAAACGAGTTGTTAGATGTTTCATAAGTTCGTCAAACTTGCACAAAGCTCATTGAGACACTTATAAACACTCATGTTGCATGAAACTTGGTTTAAAGTCCTAGAAACGCGTTGTTAGATGTTTCATACATTCGTCAAACTCGTACAAAGCTCATTGAGGAATTTATAAGCACTCATGTTGCATGAAACTTGGTTTAGAGTCCTAGAAAAACGTTGTTAGATGTTTCATACGTTCGTCAAACTTGTACAACGCTCATTGAGGAACTTATAAGAACTCATGTTGCATGAAACTTGGTTTAGAGTCCTAGAAACACGTTGTTAGATGTTTCATCATTTGTCAAACTTGTACAAAGCTCATTGAGGAACTTATAAGCTCTCATGTTGCATGAAACTTGGTTTAGAGTCCTAGAAACGCGTTGTTAGATGTTTCATAAGTTCGTGAAACTTGTACAAAGCTCATTGATGAACTTATAAGCACTCATGTTGCATGAAACTTGGTTTAGAGTCCTAGAAACGCGTTGTTAGATGTTTCATACGTTCGTCAAACTTGTACAAAGCTCATTGAGGAACTTATAAGCTCTCATGTTGCATGAAACTTGGTTTAGAGTCCTAGAAACGATTTGTTAGATGTTTCATACGTTCGTCAAACTTGTACAAAGCTCATTGAGGAACTTATAAGCACTCATCTTGCATGAAACTTGGTTTAGAGTTTTAGAAACGTGTTGTTAGATGTTTCATACGTTTGTCAAACTTCTACAAAGCTCATTGAGGAACTTATAAGCACTCATCTTGCATGAAACTTGGTTTAGATTCCTAGAAACGCGCCGTTAGATGTTTGATAATTTCGTGGAACTTGTACAAAGCTCATTGAGGAACTTATAAGCACTCATGTTGCATGAAACTTGGTTTAGAGTTTTAGAAACGCGTTGTTAGATGTTTCATACGTTCGTCAAACTTGTACAAAGCTCATTGAGACACTTATAAACACTCATGTTGCATGAAACTTGGTTTAAAGTCCTAGAAACGCGTTGTTAGATGTTTCATACGTTCATCAAACTTGTACAAAGCTCATTGAGGAACTTATAAGCTCTCATGATGCATGAAACTTGGGTTAGAGTCCTAGAAACGCGTTGTTAGATGTTTCATAAGTTCGTGAAACTTGTACAAAGCTTATTGAGGAACTTATAAGCACTCATGTTGCATGAAACTTGGTTTATAGTCCTAGAAACGCGTTGTTAGATGTTTCATACGTTCGTCAAACTTGTACAAAGCTCATTGAGGAACTTATAAGCTCTCATGTTGCAAGAAACTTTGTTTAGAGTCCTAGAAACGAGTTGTTAGATGTTTCATAAGTTCGTCAAACTTGCACAAAGCTCATTGAGACACTTATAAACACTCATGTTGCATGAAACTTGGTTTAAAGTCCTAGAAACTCGTTGTTAGATGTTTCATACGGTCGTCAAACTTGCACAAAGCTCATTGAGGAACTTATAAGCACTCATTTTTCATGAAACTTGGTTTAGAGTCCTAGAAACGCGTTGTTAGATGTTTCATACGTTCGTCAAACTTGTAGAAAGCTCATTGAGGAACTTATAAGCACTCATGTTGCATGAAACTTGGTTTATAGTCCTAGAAACGCGTTGTTAGATGTTTCATACGTTCGTCAAACATGTACAAAGCTCATTGAGGAACTTATAAGCTCTCATGTTGCATGAAACTTGGTTTAGAGTCCTAGAAACGCGTTGTTAGATGTTTCATACGTTCGTCAAACTTGTACAAAGCTCATTGAGGAAGTTATAAGCTCTCATGTTCATGAAACTTGGTTTAGAGTCCTAGAAACGATTTGTTAGATGTTTCATACGTTCGTCAAACTTGTACAAAGCTCATTGAGGAACTTATAAGCACTCATCTTGCATGAAACTTGGTTTAGAGTTTTAGAAACGCGTTGTTAGATGTTTCATACATTCGTCAAACTTGTACAAAGCTCATTAAGGAACTTATAAGCACTCATGTTGCATGAAACTTGGTTTAGAGTCCTAGAAACACGTTGTTAGAAGTTTCATACGTTCGTCAAACTTGTACAAAGCTCATTGAGGAACTTATAAGAACTCATGTTGCATGTAACTTGGTTTAGAGTCCTAGAAACGCGTTGTTAGATGTTTCATACGTTCGTCAAACTTGTACAAAGCTCATTGAGGAACTTATAAGAACTCATGTTGCATGTAAGTTGGTTTAGAGTTTTAGAAACGCGTTGTTAGATGTTTCATACGTTTGTTAAACTTGTACAAAACTCATTCAGGAACTTATAAGCACTCATCTTGCATGAAACTTGGTTTAGAGTCCTAGAAACGCGTTGTTAGATGTTTCATACATTTGTCAAACTTGTACAAAGCTCATTGAGGAACTTATAAGCACTCATGTTGCATGAAACTTGGTTTAGAGTCCTGGAAACACGTTGTTAGATGTTTCATACGTTCGTCAAACTTGTACAACGCTCATTGAGGAACTTATAAGAACTCATGTTGCATGAAACTTGGTTTAGAGTCCTAGAAACACGTTGTTAGATGTTTCATCATTTGTCAAACTTGTACAAAGCTCATTGAGGAACTTATAAGCTCTCATGTTGCATGAAAATTTGTTTAGAGTCCTAGAAACGAGTTGTTAGATGTTTCATAAGTTCGTCAAACTTGCACAAAGCTCATTGAGACACTTATAAACACTCATGTTGCATGAAACTTGGTTTAAAGTCCTAGAAACTCGTTGTTAGATGTTTCATACGTTCGTCAAACTTGCACAAAGCTCATTGAGGAACTTATAAGCACTCATTTTTCATGAAACTTGGTTTAGAGTCCTAGAAACGCGTTGTTAGATGTTTCATACGTTCGTCAAACTTGTACAAAGCTCATTGAGGAACTTATAAGCACTCATGTTGCATGAAACTTGGTTTATAGTCCTAGAAACGCGTTGTTAGATGTTTCATACGTTCGTCAAACATGTACAAAGCTCATTGAGGAACTTATAAGCTCTCATGTTGCATGAAACTTGGTTTAGAGTTTTAGAAACGCGTTGTTAGATGTTTCATACGTTCGTCAAACATGTACAAAGCTCATTGAGGAACTTATAAGCTCTCATGTTGCATGAAACTTGGTTTAGAGTCCTAGAAACACGTTGTTAGATGTTTCATACGTTCGTCAAACTTGTACAAAGCTCATTGAGGAACTTATAAGCTCTCATGTTGCATGAAAATTTGTTTAGAGTCCTAGAAACGAGTTGTTAGATGTTTCATAAGTTCGTCAAACTTGCACAAAGCTCATTGAGACACTTATAAACACTCATGTTGCATGAAACTTGGTTTAAAGTCCTAGAAACTCGTTGTTAGATGTTTCATACGTTCGTCAAACTTGCACAAAGCTCATTGAGGAACTTATAAGCACTCATTTTTCATGAAACTTGGTTTAGAGTCCTAGAAACGCGTTGTTAGATGTTTCATACGTTCGTCAAACTTGTACAAAGCTCATTGAGGAACTTATAAGCACTCATGTTGCATGAAACTTGGTTTATAGTCCTAGAAACGCGTTGTTAGATGTTTCATACGTTCGTCAAACATGTACAAAGCTCATTGAGGAACTTATAAGCTCTCATGTTGCATGAAACTTGGTTTAGAGTCCTAGAAACGCGTTGTTAGATGTTTCATACGTTCGTCAAACTTGTACAAAGCTCATTGAGGAACTTATAAGCTCTCATGTTCATGAAACTTGGTTTAGAGTCCTAGAAACGATTTGTTAGATGTTTCATACGTTCGTCAAACTTGTACAAAGCTCATTGAGGAACTTATAAGCACTCATCTTGCATGAAACTTGGTTTAGAGTTTTAGAAACGCGTTGTTAGATGTTTCATACGTTTGTTAAACTTGTACAAAGCTCATTGAAGAACTTATAATCACTCATCTTGCATGAAACTTTGTTTAGAGTCCTAGAAACGCGTTGTTAGATGTTTCATACATTCGTCAAACTTGTACAAAGCTCATTAAGGAACTTATAAGCACTCATGTTGCATGAAACTTGGTTTAGAGTCCTAGAAACACGTTGTTAGAAGTTTCATACGTTCGTCAAACTTGTATAAAGCTCATTGAGGAACTTATAAGAACTCATGTTGCATGTAACTTGGTTTAGAGTCCTAGAAACGCGTTGTTAGATGTTTCATACGTTCGTCAAACTTGTACAAAGCTCATTGAGGAACTTATAAGAACTCATGTTGCATGTAAGTTGGTTTAGAGTTTTAGAAACGCGTTGTTAGATGTTTCATACGTTTGTTAAACTTGTACAAAACTCATTCAGGAACTTATAAGCACTCATCTTGCATGAAACTTGGTTTAGAGTCCTAGAAACGCGTTGTTAGATGTTTCATACATTTGTCAAACTTGTACAAAGCTCATTGAGGAACTTATAAGCACTCATGTTGCATGAAACTTGGTTTAGAGTCCTGGAAACACGTTGTTAGATGTTTCATACGTTCGTCAAACTTGTACAACGCTCATTGAGGAACTTATAAGAACTCATGTTGCATGAAACTTGGTTTAGAGTCCTAGAAACACGTTGTTAGATGTTTCATCATTTGTCAAACTTGTACAAAGCTCATTGAGGAACTTATAAGCTCTCATGTTGCATGAAACTTGGTTTAGAGTCCTAGAAACGCGTTGTTAGGTGTTTCATAAGTTCGTGAAACTTGTACAAAGCTCATTGAGGAACTTATAAGCTCTCATGTTGCATGAAACTTTGTTTAGAGTCCTTGAAACGCGTTGTTAGATGTTTCATACGTTCGTCAAATTTGTACAAAGCTCATTGAGGAACTTATAAGCTCTCATGTTGCATGAAACTTGGTTTAGAGTCCTAGAAACGATTTGTTAGATGTTTCATACGTTCGTCAAACTTGTACAAAGCTCATTGAAGAACTTATAAGCACTCATCTTGCATGAAACTTGGTTTAGAGTTTTAGAAACTCGTTGTTAGATGTTTCATACGTTTGTCAAACTTGTACAAAGCTCATTGTGGAACTTATAAGCACTCATCTTGCATGAAACTTGGTTTAGATTCCTAGAAACACGTTGTTACATGTTTCATAATTTCGTGGAACTTGTACAAAGCTCATTGAGGAACTTATAAGCACTCATGTTGCATGAAACCTGGTTTATAGTCCTAGAAACGCGTTGTTAGATGTTTCATACGTTCGTCAAACTTGTACAAAGCTCATTGAGGAACTTATAAGCTCTCATGTTGCATGAAACTTGGTTTAGAGTCCTAGAAACGCGTTGTTAGATTTTTCATATGTTCGTCAAACTTGTACAAAGCTCATTGAGGAACGTATAAGCACTCATGTTGCATGAAACCTGGTTTATAGTCCTAGAAACGCGTTGTTAGATGTTTCATACGTTCGTCAAACTTGTACAAAGCTCATTGAGGAACTTATAAGCTCTCATGTTGCATGAAACTTTGTTTAGAGTCCTAGAAACGAGTTGTTAGATGTTTCATAAGTTCGTCGAACTTGCACAAAGCTCATTGAGACACTTATAAACACTCATGTTGCATGAAACTTGGTTTAAAGTCCTAGAAACGCGTTGTTAGATGTTTCATACGTTCATCAAACTTGCACAAAGCTCATTGAGGAACTTATAAGCACTCATGTTGCATTAAACTTGGTTTATAGTCCTAGATACGCGTTGTTAGATGTTTCATACATTCGTCAAACTTGTACAAAGCTCATTGAGGAACTTATAAGCTCTCATGTTGCATGAAACTTAGTTTAGAGTCCTAGAAACGCGTTGTTAGATGTTTCATACGTTCGTCAAACTTGTACAAAGCTCATTGAGGATCTTATAAGCACTCATGTTGCATGAAACCTGGTTTATAGTCCTAGAAACGCGTTGTTAGATGTTTCATACGTTCGTCAAACTTGTACAAAGCTTATTGAGGAACTTATAAGCTCTCATGTTGCATGAAACTTGGTTTAGAGTCCTAGAAACGTGTTGTTAGATGTTTCATACGTTCGTCAAACTTGTACAAAGCTCATTGAGGAAGTTATAAGCTCTCATGTTGCATGAAACTTGGTTTAGAGTCCTAGAAACGATTTGTTAGATGTTTCATACGTTCGTCAAACTTGTACAAATCTCATTGAGGAACTTATAAGCTCTCATGTTGCATGAAACTTGGTTTAGAGTCCTAAAAACGATTTGTTAGATGTTTCATACGTTCGTCAAACTTGTACAAAGCTCATTGAGGAACTTATAAGCACTCATCTTGCATGAAACTTGGTTTAGAGTCCTAGAAACGATTTGTTAGATGTTTCATACGTTCGTCAAACTCGTACAAAGCACATTGAGGAACTTATAAGCACTCATCTTGCATGAAACTTTGTTTAGAGTCCTAGAAACGCGTTGTTAGATCTTTCATACATTCGTCAAACTTGTACAAAGCTCATTAAGGAACTTATAAGCACTCATGTTGCATGAAACTTGGTTTAGAGTCCTAGAAACACGTTGTTAGAAGTTTCATACGGTCGTCAAACTTGTACAAAGCTCATTGAGGAACTTATAAGAACTCATGTTGCATGTACCTTTTTTTAGAGTCCTAGAAACGCGTTGTTAGATGTTTCATACGTTCGTCAAACTTGTACAAAGCTCATTGAGGAACTTATAAGAACTCATGTTTCATGTAACTTGGTTTAGAGTTTTAGAAACGCGTTGTTAGATGTTTCATACGTCTGTTAAACTTGTACAAAGCTCATTCAGGAACTTATAAGCACTCATCTTGCATGAAACTTGGTTTAGATTCCTAGAAACGCGTTGTTAGATGTTTCATACATTCGTCAAACTTGTACAAAGCTCATTGAGGAATTTATAAGCACTCATGTTGCATGAAACTTGGTTTAGAGTCCTAGAAACACGTTCTTAGATGTTTCATACGTTCGTCAAACTTGTACAACGCTCATTGAGGAACTTATAAGAACTCAAGTTGCATGAAACTTGGTTTAGAGTCCTAGAAACACGTTGTTAGATGTTTCATCATTTGTCAAACTTGTACAAATCTCATTGAGGAACTTATAAGCTCTCATGTTGCATGAAACTTGGTTTAGAGTCCTAGAAACGCGTTGTTAGATGTTTCATAAGTTCGTGAAACTTGTACAAAGCTCATTGAGGAACTTATAAGCACTCATGTTGCATGAAACTTGGTTTAGAGTCCTAGAAACGCGTTGTTAGATGTTTCATACGTTCGTCAAACTTGTACAAAGCTCATTGAGGAACTTATAAGCTCTCATGTTGCATGAAACTTGGTTTAGAGTCCTAGAAACGATTTGTTAGATGTTTCATACGTTCGTCAAACTTGTACAAAGCTCATTGAGGAACTTATAAGCACTCATCTTGCATGAAACTTGGTTTAGAGTTTTAGAAACGTGTTGTTAGATGTTTCATACGTTTGTCAAACTTGTACAAAGCTCATTGAGGAACTTATAAGCACTCATCTTGCATGAAACTTGGTTTAGATTCCTAGAAACGCGCCGTTAGATGTTTCATAATTTCGTGGAACTTGTACAAAGCTCATTGAGGAACTTATAAGCACTCATGTTGCATGAAACTTGGTTTAGAGTTTTAGAAACGCGTTGTTAGACGTTTCATACGTTCGTCAAACTTGTACAAAGCTCATTGAGACACTTATAAACACTCATGTTGCATGAAACTTGGTTTAAAGTCCTAGAAACGCGTTGTTAGATGTTTCATACGTTCATCAAACTTGTACAAAGCTCATTGAGGAACTTATAAGCACTCATGTTGCAAGAAACTTGGTTTATAGTCCTAGAAACACGTTGTTATATCTTTCATACGTTCGTCAAACTTGTACAAAGCTCATTGAGGAACTTATAAGCTCTCATGATGCATGAAACTTGGTTTAGAGTCCTAGAAACGCGTTGTTAGAGGTTTCATAAGTTCGTGAAACTTGTACAAAGCTTATTGAGGAACTTATAAGCACTCATGTTGCATGAAACTTGGTTTATAGTCCTAGAAACGCGTTGTTAGATGTTTCATACGTTCATCAAACTTGTACAAAGCTCATTGAGGAACTTATAAGCTCTCATGTTGCATGAAACTTTGTTTAGAGTCCTAGAAACGATTTGTTAGATGTTTCGTACGTTCGTCAAACTTGCACAAAGCTCATTGAGACACTTATAAACACTCATGTTGCATGAAACTTGGTTTAAAGTCCTAGAAACGCGTTGTTAGATGTTTCATACGTTCGTCAAACTTGCACAAAGCTCATTGAGGAACTTATAAGCACTCATGTTGCATGAAACTTGGTTTAGAGTCCTATAAACGCGTTGTTAGATGTTTCATACGTTCGTCAAACTTGTACAAAGCTCATTGAGGAACTTATAAGCACTCATGTTGCATGAAACTTGGTTTATAGTCCTAGAAACGCGTTGTTAGATGTTTCATACGTTCGTCAAACTTGCACAAAGCTCATTGAGGAACTTATAAGCACTCATGTTGCATGAAACTTGATTTAGAGTCCTAGAAACGCGTTGATAGATGTTTCATACGTTCGTCAAACTTGTACAAAGCTCATTGAGGAAATTATAAGCACTCATGGTGCATGAAACTTGGTTTATAGTCCTAGAAATGCGTTGTTAGATGTTTCATACGTTCGTCAAACATGTACAAAGCTCATTGAGGAATTTATAAGCTCTCATGTTGCATGAAACTTGGTTTAGAGTCCTAGAAACGCGTTTATAGATGTTTCATACGTTCTTCAAACTTGTACAAAGCTCATTGAGGAACTTATAAGCTCTCATGTTCATGAAACTTGGTTTAGAGTCCTAGAAACGATTTGTTAGATGTTTCATACGTTCGTCAAACTTGTACAAAGCTCATTGAGGAACTTATAAGCACTCATCTTGCATGAAACTTGGTTTAGAGTTTTAGAAACGCGTTGTTAGATGTTTCATACGTTTGTTAAACTTGTACAAAGCTCATTGAAGAACTTATAAGCACTCATCTTGCATGAAACTTTGTTTAGAGTCCTAGAAACGCGTTGTTAGATGTTTCATACATTCGTCAAACTTGTACAAAGCTCATTAAGGAACTTATAAGCACTCATGTTGCATGAAACTTGGTTTAGAGTCCTAGAAACACGTTGTTAGAAGTTTCATACGTTCGTCAAACTTGTACAAAGCTCATTGAGGAACTTATAAGAACTCTTGTTGCATGTAACTTGGATTAGAGTCCTAGAAACGCGTTGTTAGATGTTTCATACATTTGTCAAACTTGTACAAAGCTCATTGAGGAACTTATAAGCACTCATGTTGCATGAAACTTGGTTTAGAGTCCTGGAAACACGTTGTTAGATATTTCATACGTTCGTCAAACTTGTACAACGCTCATTGAGGAACTTATAAGAACTCATGTTGCATGAAACTTGGTTTAGAGTCCTAGAAACACGTTGTTAGATGTTTCATCATTTGTCAAACTTGTACAAAGCTGATTGAGGAACTTATAAGCACTCATCTTGCATGAAACTTGGTTTAGAGTTTTAGAAACGTGTTGTTAGATGTTTCATACGTTTGTCAAACTTGTACAAAGCTCATTGAGAAACTTATAAGCACTCATCTTGCATGAAACTTGGTTTAGATTCCTAGAAACGCGCCGTTAGATGTTTCATAATTTCGTGGAACTTGTACAAAGCTCATTGAGGAACTTATAAGCACTGATGTTGCATGAAACTTGGTTTAGAGTTTTAGAAACGCGTTGTTAGATGTTTCATACGTTCGTCAAACTTGTACAAAGCTCATTGAGACACTTATAAACACTCATGTTGCATGAAACTTGGTTTAAAGTCCTAGAAACGCGTTGTTAGATGTTTCATACGTTCATCAAACTTGTACAAAGCTCATTGAGGAACTTATAAGCACTCATGTTGCAAGAAACTTGGTTTATAGTCCTAGAAACACGTTGTTATATCTTTCATACGTTCGTCAAACTTGTACAAAGCTCATTGAGGAACTTATAAGCTCTCATGATGCATGAAACTTGGTTTAGAGTCTTAGAAACGCGTTGTTAGATGTTTCATAAGTTCGTGAAACTTGTACAAAGCTTATTGAGGAACTTATAAGCACTCATGTTGCATGAAACTTGGTTTATAGTCCTAGAAACGCGTTGTTAGATGTTTCATACGTTCGTCAAACTTGTACAAAGCTCATTGAGGAACTTATAACCTCTCATGTTGCATGAAACTTTGTTTAGAGTCCTAGAAACGAGTTGTTAGATGTTTCATACGTTCGTCAAACTTGCACAAAGCTCATTGAGGAACTTATAAGCACTCATGTTGCATGAAACTTGGTTTAGAGTCCTAGAAACGCGTTGTTAGATGTTTCATACGTTCGTCAAACTTGTACAAAGCTCATTGAGGAACTTATAAGCACTCATGTTGCATGAAACTTGGTTTATAGTCCTAGAAACGCGTTGTTAGATGTTTCATACGTTCGTCAAACATGTACAAAGCTCATTGAGGAACTTATAAGCTCTCATGTTGCATGAAACTTGGTTTAGAGTCCTAGAAACGCGTTGTTAGATGTTTCATACGTTCTTCAAACTTGTACAAAGCTCATTGAGGAACATATAAGCTCTCATGTTCATGAAACTTGGTTTAGAGTCCTAGAAACGATTTGTTAGATGTTTCATACGTTCGTCAAACTTGTACAAAGCTCATTGAGGAACTTATAAGCACTCATCTTGCATGAAACTTGGTTTAGAGTTTTAGAAACGCATTGTTAGATGTTTCATACGTTTGTTAAACTTGTACAAAGCTCATTGAAGAACTTATAAGCACTCATCTTGCATGAAACTTTGTTTAGAGTCCTAGAAACGCGTTGTTAGATGTTTCATACATTCGTCAAACTTGTACAAAGCTCATTAAGGAAATTATAAGCACTCATGTTGCATGAAACTTGGTTTAGAGTCCTAGAAACACGTTGTTAGAAGTTTCATACGTTCGTCAAACTTGTACAAAGCTCATTGAGGAACTTATAAGAACTCTTGTTGCATGTAACTTGGTTTAGAGTCCTAGAAACGCGTTGTTAGATGTTTCATACGTTCGTCAAACTTGTACAAAGCTCATTGAGGAACTTATAAGAACTCATGTTGCATGTAAGTTGGTTTAGAGTTTTAGAAACGCGTTGTTAGATGTTTCATACGTTTGTTAAACTTGTACAAAACTCATTCAGGAACTTATAAGCACTCATCTTGCATGAAACTTGGTTTAGAGTCCTAGAAACGCGTTGTTAGATGTTTCATACATTTGTCAAACTTGTACAAAGCTCATTGAGGAACTTATAAGCACTCATGTTGCATGAAACTTGGTTTAGAGTCCTGCAAAAACGTTGTTAGATGTTTCATACATTCGTCAAACTTGTACAACGCTCATTGAGGAACTTATAAGAACTCATGTTGCATGAAACTTGGTTTAGAGTCCTAGAAACACGTTGTTAGATGTTTCATCATTTGTCAAACTTGTACAAAGTTCATTGAGGAACTTATAAGCTCTCATGTTGCATGAAACTTGGTTTAGAGTCCTAGAAACGCGTTGTTAGATGTTTCATAAGTTCGTGAAACTTGTACAAAGCTCATTGAGGAACTTATAAGCACTCATGTTGCATGAAACTTGGTTTAGAGTCCTAGAAACGCGTTGTTAGATGTTTCATACGTTCGTCAAACTTGTACAATGCTCATTGAGGAACTTATAAGCTCTCATGTTGCATGAAACTTGGTTTAGAGTCCTAGAAACGATTTGTTAGATGTTTCATACGTTCGTCAAACTTGTACAAAGCTTAATGAGGAACTTATAAGCACTCATCTTGCATGAAACTTGGTTTAGAGTTTTAGAAACGCGTTGTTAGATGTTTCATAAGTTTGTCAAACTTGTACAAAGCTCATTGAGAAACTTATAAGCTCTCATGTTTCATGAAACTTTGTTTAGAGTCCTTGAAACGCGTTGTTAGATGTTTCATACGTTCGTCAAACTTGTACAAAGCTCATTGAGGAACTTATAAGCTCTCATGTTGCATGAAACTTGGTTTAGAGTCCTAGAAACGATTTGTTAGATGTTTCATACGTTCGTCAAACTTGTACAAAGCTCATTGAGGAACTTATAAGCACTCATCTTGCATGAAACTTGGTTTAGAGTTTTAGAAACTCGTTGTTAGATGTTTCATACGTTTGTCAAACTTGTACAAAGCTCATTGAGGAACTTATAAGCACTCATCTTGCATGAAACTTGGTTTAGATTCCTAGAAACGCGTTGTTAGATGTTTCATAATTTCGTGGAACTTGTACAAAGCTCATTGAGGAACTTATAAGCACTCATGTTGCATGAAACTTGGTTTAGAGTTTTAGAAACGCGTTGTTAGATGTTTCATACGTTTGTCAAACTTGTACAAAGCTCATTAAGGAACTTATAAGCACTCATCTTGCATGAAACTTGGTTTAGATTCCTAGAAACACGTTGTTACATGTTTCATAATTTCGTGGAACTTGTACAAAGCTCATTGAGGAACTTATAAGCACTCATGTTGCATGAAACCTGGTTTATAGTCCTAGAAACGCGTTGTTAGATGTTTCATACGTTCGTCAAACTTGTACAAAGCTCATTGAGGAACTTATAAGCTCTCATGTTGCATGAAACTTGGTTTAGAGTCCTAGAAACGCGTTGTTAGATGTTTCATACGTTCGTCAAACTTGTACAAAGCTCATTGAGGATCTTATAAGCACTCATGTTGCATGAAACCTGGTTTATAGTCCTAGAAACGCGTTGTTAGATGTTTCATACGTTCGTCAAACTTGTACAAAGATCATTGAGGAACTTATAAGCTCTCATGTTGCATGAAACTTAGTTTAGAGTCCTAGAAACGCGTTGTTAGATGTTTCATACGTTCGTAAAACTTGTACAAAGCTCATTGAGGATCTTATAAGCACTCATGTTGCATGAAACCTGGTTTATAGTCCTAGAAACGCGTTGTTAGATGTTTCATACGTTCGTCAAACTTGTACAAAGCTCATTGAGGATCTTATAAGCACTCATGTTGCATGAAACCTGGTTTATAATCCTAAAAACGCGTTGTTAGATGTTTCATACGTTCGTCAAACTTGTACAAACCTCATTGAGGAACTTATCAGCTCTCATGTTGCATGAAACTTGGTTTAGAGTCCTAGAAACGATTTGTTAGATGTTTCATACATTCGTCAAACTTGTACAAAGCTCATTGAGGAACTTATAAGCACTCATCTTGCATGAAACTTGGTTTAGAGTTTTAGAAACGCGTTGTTAGATGTTTCATACGTTTGTTAAACTTGTACAAAGCTCATTGAGGATCTTATAAGCACTCATCTTGCATGAAACTTGGTTCAGAGTCCTAGAAACGCGTTGTTAGATGTTTCATACAATCGTCAAACTTGTACAAAGCTCATTAAGGAACTTATAAGCACTCATGTTACATGAAACTTGGTTTAGAGTCCTAGAAACACGTTGTTAGATGTTTCATACGTTCGTAAAACTTGTACAAAGCTCATTGAGGAACTTATAAGAACTCATGTTGCATGTAACTTGGTTTAGAGTCCTATAAACGCGTTGTTAGATGTTTCATACGTTCGTCAAACTTGTACAAAGCACATTGAGGAACTTATAAGAACTCATGTTGCATGTAACTTGGTTTAGAGTTTTAGAAACGCGTTGTTAGATGTTTCATACGTTTGTTAAACTTGTACAAAGCTCATTCAGGAACTTATAAGCACTCATCTTGCATGAAACTTGGTTTAGAGTCCTAGAAACGCGTTGTTAGATGTTTCATATATTCGTCAAACTTGTACAAAGCTCATTGAGGAACTTATAAGCAATCATGTTGCATGAAACTTGGTTTAGAGTCCTAGAAACACGTTGTTAGATGTTTCATACGTTCGTCAAACTTGTACAACGCTCATTGAGGAACTTATAAGAAATCATGTTGCATGAAACTTGGTTTAGAGTCCTAGAAAAACGTTGTTAGATGTTTCATCATTTGTCAAACTTGTACAAAGCTCATTGAGGAACTTATAAGCTCTCATGTTGCATGAAACTTGGTTTAGAGTCCTAGAAACGCGTTGTTAGATGTTTCATAAGTTCGTGAAACTTGTACAAAGCTCATTGAGGAACTTATAAGCACTCATGTTGCATGAAACTTGGTTTAGAGTCCTAGAAACGCGTTGTTAGATGTTTCATAAGTTCGTGAAACTTGTACAAAGCTCATTGAGGAACTTATAAGCACTCATGTTGCATGAAACTTGGTTTATAGTCCTAGAAACGCGTTGTTAGATGTTTCAAACGTTCGTCAAACTTGTACAAAGCTCATTGAGGAACTTATAAGCTCTCATGTTGCATGAAACTTTGTTTAGAGTCCTAGAAACGAGTTGTTAGATCTTTCATAAGTTCGTTTAACTTGCACAAAGCTTATTGAGACACTTATAAGCACTCATGTTGCATGAAACTTGGTTTAAAGTCCTAGAAACGCGTTGTTAGATGTTTCATACGTTCGTCAAACTTGCACAAAGCTCATTGAGGAACTTATAAGCACTCATGTTGCATGGAACTTTGTTTATAGTCCTAGAAACGCGTTGTTAGATGTTTCATACGTTCCTCAAACTTGTACAAAGCTCATTGAGGAACTTATAAGAACTCATGTTGCATGTAACTGGGTTTAGAGTTTTAGAAACGCGTTGTTAGATGTTTCATATGTTTTTTAAACTTGTACAAAGCTCATTGAGGAACTTATAAGCACTCATCTTGCATGAAACTTGGTTTAGAGTCCTAGAAACGCGTTGTTAGATGTTTCATACGTTCGTCAAACTTGTACAAAGCTCATTGAGGAACTTATAAGCTCTCATGTTGCATGAAACTTGGTTTAGAGTCCTAGAAACGATTTGTTAGATGTTTCATACATTCGTCAAACTTGTACAAAGCTCATTGAGGAACTTATAAGCACTTATCTTGCATGAAACTTGGTTTAGAGTGTTAGAAACGCGTTGTTAGATGTTTCATACGTTTGTTAAACTTGTACAAAGCTCATTGAGGATCTTATAAGCACTCATCTTGCATGAAACTTGGTTTAGAGTCCTACAAACGCGTTGTTAGATGTTTCATACATTCGTCAAACTTGTACAAAGCTCATTAAGGAACTTACAAGCACTCATGTTGCATGAAACTTGGTTTAGAGTCCTAGAAACACGTTGTTAGATGTATCATACGTTCGTAAAACTTGTACAAAGCTCATTGAGGAACTTATAAGAACTCATGTTGCATGTAACTTGGTTTAGAGTCCTAGAAACGCGTTGTTAGATGTTTCATACGTTCGTCAAACTTGTACAAAGCTCATTGAGGAACTTATAAGAACTCATGTTGCATGTAACTTGGTTTAGAGTTTTAGAAACGCGTTGTTAGATGTTTCATACGTTTGTTAAACTTGTACAAAGCTCATTCAAGAACTTATAAGCACTCATCTTGCATGAAACTTGGTTTAGAGTCCTAGAATCGCGTTGTTAGATGTTTCATACGTTCGACAAACTTGTACAACGCTCATTGAGGAACTTATAAGAACTCATGTTGCATGAAACTTGGTTTAGAGTCCTAGAAACACGTTGTTAGATGTTTCATACGTTCGTCAAACTTGTACAAAGCTCATTGAGGAACTTATAAGAACTCATGTTGCATGTAACTTGGTTTTGAGTTTTAGAAACGCGTTGTTAGATGTTTCATACGTTTGTTCAACTTGTACAAAGCTCATTCGGGAACTTATAAGCACTCATCTTGCATGAAACTTGGTTTAGAGTCCTAGAAACGCGTTGTTAGATGTTTCATACATTCGTCAAACTTGTACAAAGCTCATTGAGGAACTTATAAGCACTCATGTTGCATGAAACTTGGTTTAGAGTCCTAGAAACACGTTGTTAGATGTTTCATACGTTCGTCAAACTTGTACAACGCTCATTGAGGAACTTATAAGAACTCATGTTGCATGAAACTTGGTTTAAAGTCCTAGAAACGCGTTGTTAGATGTTTCATACGTTCGTCAAACTTGCACAAAGCTCATTGAGGAACTTATAAGCACTCATGTTGCATGGAACTTGGTTTATAGTCCTAGAAACGCGTTGTTAGATGTTTCATACGTATGTCAAACTTGTACAAAACTCATTGAGGAACTTATAAGCTCTCATGTTGCATGAAACTTGGTTTAGAGTCCTAGAAACGCGTTGTTAGATGTTTCATACGTTCGTCAAACTTGTACAAAGCTCATTGAGGAAGTTATAAGAACTCATGTTGCATGTAACTTGGTTTAGAGTCCTAGAAACGCGTTGTTAGATGTTTCATACGTTCGTCAAACTTGTACAAAGCTCATTGAGGAACTTATAAGAACTCATGTTGCATGTAACTTGGTTTAGAGTTTTAGAAACGCGTTGTTAGATGTTTCATACGTTTGTTAAACTTGTACAAAGCTCATTCAAGAACTTATAAGCACTCATCTTGCATGAAACTTGGTTTAGAGTCCTAGAATCGCGTTGTTAGATGTTTCATACATTCGTCAAACTTGTACAAAGCTCATTGAGGAACTTATAAGCACTCATGTTGCATGAAACTTGGTTTAGAGTCCTAGAAACACGTTGTTAGATGTTTCATACGTTCGTCAAACTTGTACAACGCTCATTGAGGAACTTATAAGAACTCATGTTGCATGAAACTTGGTTTAGAGTCCTAGAAACACGTTGTTAGATGTTTCATCATTTGTCAAACTTGTACAAAGCTCATTGAGGAGTTTATAAGCTCTCATGTTGCATGAAACTTGGTTTAGAGTCCTAGAAACGCGTTGTTAGATGTTTCATAAGTTCGTGAAACTTGTACAAAGCTCATTGAGGAACTTATAAGCACTCATGTTGCATGAAACTTGGTTTAGAGTCCTAGAAACGCGTTGTTAGATGTTTCATAAGTTCGTGAAACTTGTACAAAGCTCATTGAGGAACTTATAAGCACTCATGTTGCATGAAACTTGGTTTATAGTCCTAGAAACGCGTTGTTAGTTGTTTCATACGTTCGTCAAACTTGTACAAAGCTCATTGAGGAACTTATAAGCTCTCATGTTGCATGAAACTTTGTTTAGAGTCCTAGAAACGAGTTGTTAGATGTTTCATAAGTTCGTCAAACTTGCACAAAGCTCATTGAGACACTTATAAACACTCATGTTGCATGAAACTTGGTTTAAAGTCCTAGAAACGCGTTGTTAGATGTTTCATACGTTCGTCAAACTTGCACAAAGCTCATTGGGGAACTTATAAGCACTCATGTTGCATGGAACTTGGTTTATAGTCCTAGAAACGCGTTGTTAGATGTTTCATACGTTCGTCAAACTTGTACAAAGCTCATTGAGGAACTTATAAGCTCTCATGTTGCATGAAATTTGGTTTAGAGTCCTAGAAACGCGTTGTTAGATGTTTCATACGTTCGTCAAACTTGTACAAAGCTCATTGAGGAACTTATAAGCACTCATGTTGCATGAAACCTGGTTTATAGTCCTAGAAACGCGTTGTTAGATGTTTCATACCTTCGTCAAACTTGTACAAAACTCATTGAGGAACTTATAAGCTCTCATCTTGCATGAAACTTGGTTTAGAGTCCTAGAAACGCGTTGTTAGATGTTTCATACGTTCGTCAAACTTGTACAAAGCTCATTGAGGAACTTATAAGCTCTCATGTTGCATGAAACTTGGTTTAGAGTCCTAGAAACGATTTGTTAGATGTTTCATACATTCGTCAAACTTGTACAAAGCTCATTGAGGAACTTATAAGCACTCATCTTGCATGAAACTTGGTTTAGAGTTTTAGAAATGCGTTGTTAGATGTTTCATACGTTTGTTAAACTTGTACAAAGCTCATTGAGGATCTTATAAGTACTCATCTTGCATGAAACTTGGTTTAGAGTCCTAGAAACGCGTTGTTATATGTTTCATACATTCGTCAAACTTGTACAAAGCTCATTAAGGAATTTATAAGCACTCATGTTGCATGAAACTTGGTTTAGAGTCCTAGAAACACGTTGTTAGATGTTTCATACGTTCGTAAAACTTGTACAAAGCTCATTGAGGAACTTATAAGAACTCATGTTGCATGTAACTTGGTTTAGAGTCCTAGAAACGCGTTGTTAGATGTTTCATACGTTCGTCAAACTTGTACAAAGCTCATTGAGGAACTTATAAGCACTCATGTTGCATGAAACTTGGTTTAGAGTCCTAGAAACGCGTTGTTAGATGTTTCATACATTCGTCAAACTTGTACAAAGCTCATTGAGGAACTTATAAGCTCTCATGTTGCATGAAACTTTGTTTAGAGTCCTAGAAACGAGTTGTTAGATGTTTCATAAGTTCGTCAAACTTGCACAAAGCTCATTGAGACACTTATAAACACTCATGTTGCATGAAACTTGGTTTAAAGTCCTAGAAACGCGTTGTTAGATGTTTCATACGTTTGTTAAACTTGTACAAAGCTCATTGAGGAACTTATAAGCACTCATGTTGCATGAAACTTGGTTTAGAGTCCTAGAAACGCGTTGTTAGATGTTTCATACATTCGTCAAACTTGTACAAAGCTCATTGAGGAACTTATAAGCTCCCATGTTGCATGAAACTTTGTTTAGAGTCCTAGAAACGAGTTGTTAGATGTTTCATAAGTTCGTCAAACTTGCACAAAGCTCATTGAGACACTTATAAACACTCATGTTGCATGAAACTTGGTTTAAAGTCCTAGAAACGCGTTGTTAGATGTTTCATACGTTCGTCAGACTTGCACAAAGCTCATTGAGGAACTTATAAGCACTCATGTTGCATGGAACTTGGTTTATAGTCCTAGAAACGCGTTGTTAGATGTTTCATACGTACGTCAAACTTGTACAAAGCTCATTGAGGAACTTATAAGCTCTCATGTTGCATGAAACTTGGTTTAGAGTCCTAGAAACGCGTTGTTAGATGTTTCATACGTTCGTCAAACTTGTACAAAGCTAATTGAGGAACTTATAAGCTCTCATGTTGCATGAAACTTTGTTTAGAGTCCTAGAAACGGGTTGTTAGATGTTTCATAAGTTCGTCAAACTTGCACAAAGCTCATTGAGACACTTATAAACACTCATGTTGCATGAAACTTGGTTTAAAGTCCTAGAAACGCGTTGTTAAATGTTTCATACGTTCGTCAAACTTGCACAAAGCTCATTGAGGAACTTATAAGCACTCATGTTGCATGGAACTTGGTTTATAGTCCTAGAAACGCGTTGTTAGATGTTTCATACGTACGTCAAACTTGTACAAAGCTCATTGAGGAACTTATAAGCTCTAATGTTGCATGAAACTTGGTTTAGAGTCCTAGAAACGCGTTGTTAGATGTTTCATACGTTCGTCAAACTTGTACAAAGCTCATTGAGGAACTTATAAGAACTCATGTTGCATGTAACTTGGTTTTGAGTTTTAGAAACGCGTTGTTAGATGTTTCATACGTTTGTTAAACTTGTACAAAGCTCATTCAGGAACTTATAAGCACTCATCTTGCATGAAACTTGGTTTAGAGTCCTAGAAACGCGTTGTTAGATGTTTCATTCATTCGTCAAACTTGTACAAAGCTCATTGAGGAACTTATAAGCACTTATGTTGCATGAAACTTGGTTTAGAGTCATAGAAACACGTTGTTAGATATTTCATACGTTCGTCAAACTTGTACAACGCTCATTGAGGAACTTATAAGAACTCATGTTGCATGAAACTTGGTTTAGAGTCCTAGAAACGATTTGTTAGATGTTTCATACATTCGTCAAACTTGTACAAAGCTCATTGAGGAACTTATAAGCACTCATCTTGCATGAAACTTGGTTTAGAGTTTTAGAAACGCATTGTTAGATGTTTCATACATTTGTTAAACTTGTACAAAGCTCATTGAGGAACTTATAAGCACTCATCTTGCATTAAACTTGGTTTAGAGTTTTAGAAACTCGTTGTTAGATGTTTCATACGTTTGTTAAACTTGTACAAAGCTCATTGAGGATCTTATAAGCACTTATCTTGCATGAAACTTGGTTTAGAGTCCTAGAAACGCGTTATTAGATGTTTCATACATTCGTCAAACTTGTACAAAGCTCATTAAGGAACTTATAAGCACTCATGTTGCATGAAACTTGGTTTAGAGTCCTAGAAACACGTTGTTAGATGTTTCATACTTTCGTAAAACTTGTACAAAGCTCATTGAGGAACTTATAAGAACTCATGTTGCATGTAACTTGGTTTAGAGTCCTAGAAACGCGTTGTTAGATGTTTCATACGTTCGTCAAACTTGCACAAAGCTCATTGAGACACTTATAAACACTCATGTTGCATGAAACTTGGTTTAAAGTCCTAGAAACGCGTTGTTAGATGTTTCATACGTTCGTCAAACTTGTACAAAGCTCATTGAGGAACTTATAAGCTCTCGTGTTGCATGAAACTTTCTTTAGAGTCCTAGAAACGCGTTGTTAGATGTTTCATACGTTCGTCGAACTTGTACAGAGCTCATTGAGGAACTTATAAGCACTCATGTTGCATGAAACCTGGTTTATAGTCCTAGAAACGCGTTGTTAGATGTTTCATACGTTCGTCGAAATTGTACAAAACTCATTGAGGAACTTATAAGCTCTCATCTTGCATGAAACTTGGTTTAGAGTCCTAGAAACGCGTTGTTAGATGTTTCATACGTTCGTCAAACTTGTACAAAGCTCATTGAGGAACTTATAAGCTCTCATTTTGCATGAAACTTGGTTTAGAGTCCTAGAAACGATTTGTTAGATGTTTCATACATTCGTCAAACTTGTACAAAGCTCATTGAGGAACTTATAAGCACTCATGTTGCATGAAACTTGGTTTAGAGTCCTAGAAACGATTTGTTAAATGTTTCATACATTCGTCAAACTTGTACAAAGCTCATTGAAGAACTTATAAGCACTCATCTTGCATGAAACTTGGTTAAGAGTTTTAGAAACGCTTTGTTAGATGTTTCATACATTTGTTAAACTTGTACAAAGCTCATTGAGGAACTTATAAGCACTCATCTTGCATGAAACTTGGTTTAGAGTTTTAGAAACGCGTTGTTAGATGTTTCATACGTTTGTTAAACTTGTACAAAGCTCATTGAGGATCTTATAAGCACTCATCTTGCATGAAACTTGGTTTAGAGTCCTAGAAACGCGTTGTTAGATGTTTCATACATTCGTCAAACTTGTACAAAACTCATTAAGGAACTTATAAGCACTCATGTTGCATGAAACTTGGTTTAGAGTCCTAGAAACACGTTGTTAGATGTTTCATACGTTCGTAAAACTTGTACAAAGCTCATTGAGGAACTTATAAGAACTCATGTTGCATGTAACTTGGTTTAGAGTCCTAGAAACGCGTTGTTAGATGTTTCATACGTTCGTCAAACTTGTACAAAGCTCATTGAGGAACTTATAAGCTCTCGTGTTGCATGAAACTTTCTTTAGAGTCCTAAAAAAGCGTTGTTAGATGTTTCATACGTTCGTCAAACTTGTACAAAGCTCATTGAGGAACTTATAAGCACTCGTGTTGCATGAAACCTGGTTTATAGTCCTAGAAACGCGTTGTTAGATGTTTCATACGTTCGTCAAACTTGTACAAAACTCATTGAGGAACTTATAAGCTCTCAACTTGCATGAAACTTGGTTTAGAGTCCTAGAAACGCGTTGTTAGATGTTTCATACCTTCGTCAAACTTGTACAAAGCTCATTGAGGAACTTATAAGCTCTCATGTTGCATGAAACTTGGTTTAGAGTCCTAGAAACGATTTGTTAGATGTTTCATACATTCGTCAAACTTGTACAAAGCTCATTGAGGAACTTATAAGCACTCATCTTGCATGAAACTTGGTTTAGAGTCCTAGAAACGATTTGTTAGATGTTTCATACATTCGTCAAACTTGTACAAAGCTCATTGAGGAACTTATAAGCACTCATCTTGCATGAAACTTGGTTTAGAGTTTTAGAAACGTGTTGTTAGATGTTTCATACATTTGTTAAACTTGTACAAAGCTCATTGAGGAACTTATAAGCACTCATCTTGCATGAAACTTGGTTTAGAGTTTTAGAAACTCGTTGTTAGATGTTTCATACGTTTGTTAAACTTGTACAAAGCTCATTGAGGATCTTATAAGGACTCATCTTGCATGAAACTTGGTTTAGAGTCCTAGAAACGCGTTGTTAGATGTTTCATACATTCGTCAAACTTGTACAAAGCTCATTAAGGAACTTATAAGCACTCATGTTGCATGAAACTTTGTTTAGAGTCCTAGAAACACGTTGTTAGATGTTTCATACGTTCGTAAAACTTGTACAAAGCTCATTGAGGAACTTATAAGCTCTCATGTTGCATGAAACTTTCTTTAGAGTCCTAGAAACGCGTTGTTAGATGTTTCATACGTTCGTCAAACTTGTACAA
The DNA here is from genome assembly GCA_963556525.1 of Cochlearia excelsa. NCBI lineage: Eukaryota > Viridiplantae > Streptophyta > Magnoliopsida > Brassicales > Brassicaceae > Cochlearia > Cochlearia excelsa. The sequence continues at coordinate 25,023,343 of OY748327.1, read as the reverse complement.
AGCTCATTGAGGAACTTATAAGCACTCATGTTGCATGAAACCTGGTTTATAGTCCTAGAAACGCGTTGTTAGATGTTTCATACGTTCGTCAAACTTGTACAAAACTCATTGAGGAACTTATAAGCTCTCATCTTGCATGAAACTTGGTTTAGAGTCCTAGAAACGCGTTGTTAGATGTTTCATACGTTCGTCAAACTTGTACAAAGCTCATTGAGGAACTTATAAGCTCTCATGTTGCATGAAACTTGGTTTAGAGTCCTAGAAACGATTTGTTAGATGTTTCATACATTCGTCAAACTTGTACAAAGCTCATTGAGGAACTTATAAGCACTCATCTTGCATGAAACTTGGTTTAGAGTTTTAGAAACGCGTTGTTAGATGTTTCATACGTTTGTTAAACTTGTACAAAGCTCATTGAGGATCTTATAAGCACTCATCTTGCATAAAACTTGGTTTAGAGTCCTAGAAACGCGTTGTTAGATGTTTCATACATTCGTCAAACTTGTACAAAGCTCATTAAGGAACTTATAAGCACTCATGTTGCATGAAACTTGGTTTAGAGTCCTAGAAACACGTTGTTAGATGTTTCATACGTTCGTAAAACTTGTACAAAGCTCATTGAGGAACTTATAAGAACTCATGTTGCATGTAACTTGGTTTAGAGTCCTAGAAACGCGTTGTTAGATGTTTCATACGTTCGTCAAACTTGAACAAAGCACATTGAGGAACTTATAAGAACTCATGTTGCATGTAACTTGGTTTAGAGTTTTAGAAACGCGTTGTTAGATGTTTCATACGTTTGTTAAACTTGTACAAAGCTCATCCAGGAACTTATAAGCACTCATCTTGCATGAAACTTGGTTTAGAGTCCTAGAAACGCGTTGTTAGATGTTTCATACATTCGTCAAACTTGTACAAAGCTCATTGAGGAACTTATAAGCAATCATGTTGCATGAAACTTGGTTTAGAGTCCTAGAAACACGTTGTTAGATGTTTCATACGTTCGTCAAACTTGTACAACGCTCATTGAGGAACTTATAAGAAATCATGTTGCATGAAACTTTGTTTAGAGTCCTAGAAAAACGTTGTTAGATGTTTCATCATTTGTCAAACTTGTACAAAGCTCATTGAGGAACTTATAAGCTCTCATGTTGCATGAAACTTGGTTTAGAGTCCTAGAAACGCGTTGTTAGATGTTTCATACGTTCGTCAAACTTGTACAAAGCTCATTGAGGAACTTATAAGCACTCATGTTGCATGAAACCTGGTTTATATTCCTAGAAACGCGTTGTTAGATGTTTCATACGTTCGTCAAACTTGTACAAAGCTCATTGAGGAACTTATAAGCTCTCATCTTGCATGAAACTTGGTTTATAGTCCTAGAAACGCGTTGTTAGATGTTTCATACGTTCGTCAAACTTGTACCAAGCTCATTGAGGAACTTATAAGCTCTCATGTTGCATGAAATTTTGTTTAGAGTCCTAGAAACGAGTTGTTAGATGTTTCATACTTTCGTAAAACTTGTACAAAGCTCATTGAGGAACTTATAAGAACTCATGTTGCATGTAACTTGGTTTAGAGTCCTAGAAACGCGTTGTTAGATGTTTCATACGTTCGTCAAACTTGTACAAAGCTCATTGAGGAACTTATAAGCTCTCATGTTGCATGAAACTTGGTTTAGAGTCCTAGAAACGCGTTGTTAGATGTTTCATACGTTCGTCAAACTTGTACAAAGCTCATTGAGGAACTTATAAGCACTCATGTTGCATGAAACCTGGTTTATAGTCCTAGAAACGCGTTGTTAGATGTTTCATACGTTCGTCGAACTTGTACAAAACTCATTGAGGAACTTATAAGCTCTCATCTTTTATGAAACTTGGTTTAGAGTCCTAGAAACCCGTTGTTAGATGTTTCATACGTTCGTCAAACTTGTACAAAGCTCATTGAGGAACTTATAAGCTCTCATGTTGCATGAAACTTGGTTTAGAGTCCTAGAAACGATTTGTTAGATGTTTCATACATTCGTCAAACTTGTACAAAGCTCATTGAGGAACTTATAAGCACTCATGTTGCATGAAACTTGGTTTAGAGTCCTAGAAACGATTTGTTAAATGTTTCATACATTCGTCAAACTTGTACAAAGCTCATTGAGGAACTTATAAGCACTCATCTTGCATGAAACTTGGTTTAGAGTTTTAGAAACGCGTTGTTAGATGTTTCATACATTTGTTAAACTTGTACAAAGCTCATTGAGGAACTTATAAGCACTCATTTTGCATGAAACTTGGTTTAGAGTTTTAGAAACGCGTTGTTAGATGTTTCATACGTTTGTTAAACTTGTACAAAGCTCATTGAGGATCTTATAAGCACTCATCTTGCATGAAACTTGGTTTAGAGTCCTAGAAACGCGTTGTTAGATGTTTCATACATTCGTCAAACTTGTACAAAGCTCATTAAGGAACTTATAAGCACTCATGTTGCATGAAACTTGGTTTAGAGTCCTAGAAACACGTTGTTAGATGTTTCATACGTTCGTAAAACTTGTACAAAGCTCATTGAGGAACTTATAAGAACTCATGTTGCATGTAACTTGGTTTAGAGTCCTAGAAACGCGTTGTTAGATGTTTCATACGTTCGTCAAACTTGTACAAAGCTCATTGAGGAACTTATAAGCTCTCGTGTTGCATGAAACTTTCTTTAGAGTCCTAGAAACGCGTTGTTAGATGTTTCATACGTTCGTCAAACTTGTACAAAGCTCATTGAGGAACTTATAAGCACTCGTGTTGCATGAAACCTGGTTTATAGTCCTAGAAACGCGTTGTTAGATGTTTCATACGTTCGTCAAACTTGTACAAAACTCATTGAGGAACTTATAAGCTCTCAACTTGCATGAAACTTGGTTTAGAGTCCTAGAAACGCGTTGTTAGATGTTTCATACCTTCGTCAAACTTGTACAAAGCTCATTGAGGAACTTATAAGCTCTCATGTTGCATGAAACTTGGTTTAGAGTCCTAGAAACGATTTGTTAGATGTTTCATACATTCGTCAAACTTGTACAAAGCTCATTGAGGAACTTATAAGCACTCATGTTGCATGAAACTTGGTTTAGAGTCCTAGAAACGATTTGTTAGATGTTTCATACATTCGTCAAACTTGTACAAAGCTCATTGAGGAACTTATAAGCACTCATCTTGCATGAAACTTGGTTTAGAGTTTTAGAAACGCGTTGTTAGATGTTTCATACATTTGTTAAACTTGTACAAAGCTCATTGAGGAACTTATAAGCACTCATCTTGCATGAAACTTGGTTTAGAGTTTTAAAAACGCGTTGTTAGATGTTTCATACGTTTGTTAAACTTGTACAAAGCTCATTGAGGATCTTATAAGCACTCATCTTGCATGAAACTTGGTTTAGAGTCCTAGAAACGCGTTGTTAGATGTTTCATACATTCGTCAAACTTGTACAAAGCTCATTAAGGAACTTATAAGCACTCATGTTGCATGAAACTTGGTTTAGAGTCCTAGAAACACGTTGTTAGATGTTTCATACGTTCGTAAAACTTGTACAAAGCTCATTGAGGAACTTATAAGAACTCATGTTGCATGTAACTTGGTTTAGAGTCCTAGAAACGCGTTGTTAGATGTTTCATACGTTCGTCAAACTTGTACAAAGCTCATTGAGGAACTTATAAGCTCTCATGTTGCATGAAACTTTCTTTAGAGTCCTAGAAACGCGTTGTTAGATGTTTCATACGTTCGTCAAACTTGTACAAAGATCATTGAGGAACTTATAAGCACTCATGTTGCATGAAACCTGGTTTATAGTCCTAGAAACGCGTTGTTAGATGTTTCATACGTTCGTCAAACTTGTACAAAACTCATTGAGGAACTTATAAGCTCTCATCTTGCATGAAACTTGGTTTAGAGTCCTAGAAACGCGTTGTTAGATGTTTCATACGTTCGTCAAACTTGTACAAAGCTCATTGAGGAACTTATAAGCTCTCATGTTGCATGAAACTTGGTTTAGAGTCCTAGAAACGATTTGTTAGATGTTTCATACATTCGTCAAACTTGTACAAAGCTCATTGAGGAACTTATAAGCACTCATCTTGCATGAAACTTGGTTTAGAGTTTTAGAAACGCGTTGTTAGATGTTTCATACGTTTGTTAAACTTGTACAAAGCTCATTGAGGATCTTATAAGCACTCATCTTGCATAAAACTTGGTTTAGAGTCCTAGAAACGCGTTGTTAGATGTTTCATACATTCGTCAAACTTGTACAAAGCTCATTAAGGAACTTATAAGCACTCATGTTGCATGAAACTTGGTTTAGAGTCCTAGAAACACGTTGTTAGATGTTTCATACGTTCGTAAAACTTGTACAAAGCTCATTGAGGAACTTATAAGAACTCATGTTGCATGTAACTTGGTTTAGAGTCCTAGAAACGATTTGTTAGATGTTTCATACATTCGTCAAACTTGTACAAAGCTCATTGAGGAACTTATAAGCACTCATGTTGCATGAAACTTGGTTTAGAGTCCTAGAAACGATTTGTTAGATGTTTCATACATTCGTCAAACTTGTACAAAGCTCATTGAGGAACTTATAAGCACTCATCTTGCATGAAACTTGGTTTAGAGTTTTAGAAACGCGTTGTTAGATGTTTCATACATTTGTTAAACTTGTACAAAGCTCATTGAGGAACTTATAAGCACTCATCTTGCATGAAACTTGGTTTAGAGTTTTAGAAACGCGTTGTTAGATGTTTCATACGTTTGTTAAACTTGTACAAAGCTCATTGAGGATCTTATAAGCACTCATCTTTCATGAAACTTGGTTTAGAGTCCTAGAAACGCGTTGTTAGATGTTTCATACATTCGTCAAACTTGTACAAAGCTCATTAAGGAACTTATAAGTGTTGGATTTTGGAGAGATTAGTGTATAGATCCGAGTTGGTTAGGCTCGGATCTTGAGTGTATAGAAGCGAAGCAAGGTTGCTTGGTTCTTGAGTGTATGTAGAGAGTATTTGAGATTAGAAAGAGAGAGAGTATGTGAGAGAAAGTGTATTTTAGTATATTGAAAGAGGAACCACCTCCTTGAAGGTTTTACAAGAGTTTATCACACTTATATAAAGAAAAGATACAACAAGAGAAGTCTCCAACGGCTAGAATTCAAATTTGAATTCTCTAACGGCTCTTTAGTCTTGCGATGTACTCGACTACATGACTCAACTACATTAGTCGACTACACGCCTCAACTATATTTTCCCTCTCTTGATTCCATTGGTCCATAGCTCTAACGGCTCTTTAGTCTTGCGATGTAGTCGACTACATGACTCAACTATATTAGCCGACTACACGCCTCAACTACACTTTTCCCTTCTTTGATGTATCTTGATCTAATGCCTTTGTAGGTTATCATTAGTCTTAATACTCCCCCTCAAGCTTAGCCCAATGAAATGGCTAAGATTGGACATTGCTAAACAAACCTCATTAAAACCCTTAGTAAGCAAAACCACTTGGGATAAAAGCATTACTAAGGGAAAAAGAGTGTAAGTCTTTGCAATAGGGGTCTTCTTAATCTTGGCCTTTATCTTCTTGACTTGGCCGAAACTCCCCCTTAAGATAGAACCGGTTTGATCTTCTTGACTTTGCCGTGTTCTTCAATGAGGGTTCTTTGGATACTTGATTTGGTCTTCACGGTTTGTTCTTCACAAACTTTGGTGTGAGACTTTGATTTGATTCCTATCCACGGCTTTGTTCTTCACAAGCTTGGGTGTGGATGGACTTGACAAAAACATAGTGACTTCCTTTCCTTCTCTTTTGTTTCTTCTTTGAGACTTCCTTCTTGCCTTTGGTCTACCACTTCTTTGAACCTTCAAGGATCCAAGGAAATTAAGACTTAGTAAAGACAATTTGGATAAGGATAAGCTTAATCTAAAGTCAATTTAGAACATTGATTTAAGCAATTCCTTTTTAGAAAGTGATTGACCATAGACTTAAACAAGATAATGAGGTTTAGTTCTAGTCTAATGATTCCTATTAAGTATGTTAAAGAGAGGGTTTAGGGACAGCCTTTAGTTTGTAGAGGAATGACTTGTCCTTGTAGTCGTATCTAGGTTTGAGCTTTGGCTTCTTCTTGAAGTCTTGCTTTCTTCTTTGTGCGGTTGGAACAAGGATTTGTTGGAGTATTTTGGCTTATCTCTTGATAGATGCATAAGCCGAGTAACAAGATTAGGCCTTGCACTTGGTAGTTGCTTTGGCCGATAGTGAGTAGAGCCGATTGGTCATGTTGATTCATCGGTCTCTTTCTAGGACATGAATGGCTCGGTTTAGTCTTTGCCATGTACTTGGCCGAGCCTAGTGTTGATGATGATGATGGTCTTGCTTCTTGTAGAGGCTTGACCGAATGATTGATGAGAGCTCTTTACATCTTGGGACACTTTAGCATTCTCCAAGTGCATTTAGCCAAATGATGGTTCTTCTTGGTTCCAAAGAAACTTTGGCCTTGTATCTTTTTGGTACTTAAGTCGAAATGGATTGGTTGTGGAGGCTTCGTCCTTCTTGGTACTTTAGCCAAGAGTGAGAGCTTTGTATTGACTTCGTCCTTATTGGTACTTTAGTCAATACATAGCCGGATTGGTGGTAGTGAAGACTTAGTCCTTCTTGATACTTTGGCCGGGTTTGTTGGTGGTTGAATGGAGGTCTTTGACTTGCTAGATCTTGACCAAATGTTGATGATAAGATGGATCGGCTTGATCTTGTAGAAGATTTGGCCGAGAGTGAATGAGGAGGCTTTTGCATTCATGGTTGAGATGCTTTGCCTAAGTTTGGTGGTAGATGATTTGGTGGTAGATGGTTATTGGCTTCCATTTGATCATGAAGAGTTGTGTGATTTAACACTTCTTCTCCCCCCCTTCATGATTAAGATGGAAGGCATGAACTATTTCCCTTTCTCGGCTTTGTTCTTCACAAGCTTCATGAGAAAGGTTTCTCATCTTTTCCTTTTGACACCATTCATGGCTTCTTTCATTCTTCTCTTTACTTCTTTTCTCTTTAGCACTTCTTTGTTACTTCTTTATGCTTAGGGGTTTTCATGATGATCTCTTTCAATCCTTAGACATGATGATCCTACATCATACCAAAGACAAAAATTGATTTAAATTTCATGACTAACCGGCACAAGATAATAACCTTTAACAATTTACAAACTATTGATTAACCATTCACAAGTACAAGCAAGAATGCAAGGAAGAGTTTAAGACAATAGTTCAAGATGTTCCCTATGTCTTTTGATTAAACCCGAGTATAGTATGCACCTTAACAAGTTCAAGTTTCGGTCTTATAGTTTTGAAATTGACAAACAAATTTCTAAGTGATCTAAGGCATATAACAATTTCAAGCACACATGAACACTTAGACAAGTATCTAATAATATAAATAAGGGAGTAAAGAGGGTTTAGAAATGGCCTTTTTCGGTTAAGTCCTTGAGTAGATGGTCATATGGGAGAGTCATTACACTCTTAGAGCACCTTTATTTGGTTAGTCTATGATTGAGTTTATGACGTCCCTTATGAAATGCTCTTAATAGCTTAATACCTACACATGAAGAAGGTTTAGCAACAAGAGTCTTTTGCAAATGGCTTCTTGCCATTTTGAAATTAAAGGGACCAGGATCTTAAGTGCACAAAGGCGGATCTTGGTCTTAGAAACACACCAACAAGATTCATTGTAACTTAAATGCTTTCATAGCTAGTTACTCATCTTGTATCATAAACTTACATGCCCATAGGCGGTTTATGACAAACAAACATAGATCATCATTCCATTCTTCACCTTATATAGATGTTAAAGTAACGAATCATTTCCCCATTAGTCTAAAGATGGATTCATCATGACCCTTTAAAGTATCACCTTTTAAGTAGTCATGGATCTCTTCTTAGACTTATGTTATCCGAGGGACTAAGAGATTCATCAAGCTCACGGTGTTATCAAACACTTAAGGATGCTCGGTTCTCTTTCCTCTAAGGAGCTTTGGAATCCTTAAGACCTTAATTGCTTAATCACAAGCGGGCCTTTGGTTCCTACTCTTTGTGAAAAACGAAGATCTTTTGGATTAACCAAGGTTTTAAAATCACTTAGTATTTCACCAAGATTCAAACCACTTTACCAAACAAGGACTAGTGATTTGGTCTTAGACAAAGACATAAGTGGACCTTGTATCCTAGATCTTTAAAAGACTTAAACAAGAAACAAGAAACAAGACTTAGATGTATAGTTGTTGGCAACATATAGTCAACTACATCACAACATAGTTGATACATGTAGTCGACTATGTCACATGACTACAAAACATCTGAGTCTTGGAGATTTAAAATTCGGACACACATGAGCACATACTAAAACATTTGAAATTACATGCTCATGAATTTTCAAAATAAACAGGAGGTTATGGATTCAACTATCTTGTATTCTCATAAGATACACAAGAAAGGTTCTCATACCTTTAGCTCACAAGTCTCAAGCTTTGAGCTTTTAGGTTCTTGTTCATCGCTTAATGCCTTAGCATAGTCGGATTCGGATTCATCAAGGTTCCCTTGGACTCATAAGAGTGGGGAGACCATGGTTCTCATCCTCTTGCTTTCGGCCTTACAAAGATGAAGTAATTATCTTCGGATTTGGATACAACACTTATCGCTCATGGCGAATCATGGATCTCATCCTTTTATCTTTGTATCTTAAGAAAAGCATAGAGTTTCGGATTCAACAAGGCATTGTTCTTAAAGAATCAATGAGCATGGTTCTCTCACTCTTTAGCTCACAAGTTTCAAGCTTTATGCTTTGAATACTTGGTCATTGCCTAATGCCTAAGTTAGATGGATTTTGGATTCATCAAGGTTCCTTTTAAACTCATAAGAGTGAGGAAACAATGGTTCTCATCCACTAACTTTCGGCCTAACAAGGATCTTTAAGAACAACTCAACCAAAAACATCATGTAGCTAAATCCATTGATTTATGCTCACTATGATTCGGTTTTGATTGAATTAAGGAACTTGGATTCAACATGTCTCTTTACTCATTAAGAGACAAAGAGATCATGGTTCACTTCCTAAGAGGAGAATTGATTCACCAAGACCTTTAATGCTTTTAACAAGCGGATCTTGGCCATTCTTCTTCTCCTCTAGATCCTTGTGTCTATAAGCAAATAAAAGAGGGGAGAATGGCGGAAGCAACTTACCTATGGGTCTCAAGAGCTTTGCTCTGATACCATGTTGGATTTTGGAGAGATTAGTGTATAGATCCGAGTTGGTTAGGCTCGGATCTTGAGTGTATAGAAGCGAAGCAAGGTTGCTTGGTTCTTGAGTGTATGTAGAGAGTATTTGAGATTAGAAAGAGAGAGAGTATGTGAGAGAAAGTGTATTTTAGTATATTGAAAGAGGAACCACCTCCTTGAAGGTTTTACAAGAGTTTATCACACTTATATAAAGAAAAGATACAACAAGAGAAGTCTCCAACGGCTAGAATTCAAATTTGAATTCTCTAACGGCTCTTTAGTCTTGCGATGTAGTCGACTACATGACTCAACTACATTAGTCGACTACACGCATCAACTATATTTTCCCTCTCTTGATTCCATTGGTCCATAGCTCTAACGACTCTTTAGTCTTGCGATGTAGTCGACTACATGACTCAACTATATTAGCCGACTACACGCCTCAACTACACTTTTCCCTTCTTTGATGTATCTTGATCTAATGCCTTTGTAGGTTATCATTAGTCTTAATACTCCCCCTCAAGCTTAGCCCAATGAAATGGCTAAGATTGGACATTGCTAAACAAACCTCATTAAAACCCTTAGTAAGCAAAACCACTTGGGATAAAAGCATTACTAAGGGAAAAAGAGTGTAAGTCTTTGCAATAGGGGTCTTCTTAATCTTGGCCTTTATCTTCTTGACTTGGCCGAAACTCCCCCTTAAGATAGAACCGGTTTGATCTTCTTGACTTTGCCGTGTTCTTCAATGAGGGTTCTTTGGATACTTGATTTGGTCTTCACGGTTTGTTCTTCACAAACTTTGGTGTGAGACTTTGATTTGATTCCTATCCACGGCTTTGTTCTTCACAAGCTTGGGTGTGGATGGACTTGACAAAAACATAGTGACTTCCTTTCCTTCTCTTTTGTTTCTTCTTTGAGACTTCCTTCTTGCCTTTGGTCTACCACTTCTTTGAACCTTCAAGGATCCAAGGAAATTAAGACTTAGTAAAGACAATTTGGATAAGGATAAGCTTAATCTAAAGTCAATTTAGAACATTGATTTAAGCAATTCCTTTTTAGAAAGTGATTGACCATAGACTTAAACAAGATAATGAGGTTTAGTTCTAGTCTAATGATTCCTATTAAGTATGTTAAAGAGAGGGTTTAGGGACAGCCTTTAGTTTGTAGAGGAATGACTTGTCCTTGTAGTCGCATCTAGGTTTGAGCTTTGGCTTCTTCTTGAAGTCTTGCTTTCTTCTTTGTGCGGTTGGAACAAGGATTTGTCGGAGTATTTTGGCTTATCTCTTGATAGATGCATAAGCCGAGTAACAAGATTAGGCCTTGCACTTGGTAGTTGCTTTGGCCGATAGTGAGTAGAGCCGATTGGTCATGTTGATTCATCGGTCTCTTTCTAGGACATGAATGGCTCGGTTTAGTCTTTGCCATGTACTTGGCCGAGCCTAGTGTTGATGATGATGATGGTCTTGCTTCTTGTAGAGGCTTGACCGAATGATTGATGAGAGCTCTTTACATCTTGGGACACTTTAGCATTCTCCAAGTGCATTTAGCCAAATGATGGTTCTTCTTGGTTCCAAAGAAACTTTGGCCTTGTATCTTTTTGGTACTTAAGTCGAAATGGATTGGTTGTGGAGGCTTCGTCCTTCTTGGTACTTTAGCCAAGAGTGAGAGCTTTGTATTGACTTCGTCCTTATTGGTACTTTAGTCAATACATAGCCGGATTGGTGGTAGTGAAGACTTAGTCCTTCTTGATACTTTGGCCGGGTTTGTTGGTGGTTGAATGGAGGTCTTTGACTTGCTAGATCTTGACCAAATGTTGATGATAAGATGGATCGGCTTGATCTTGTAGAAGATTTGGCCGAGAGTGAATGAGGAGGCTTTTGCATTCATGGTTGAGATGCTTTGCCTAAGTTTGGTGGTAGATGATTTGGTGGTAGATGGTTATTGGCTTCAATTTGATCATGAAGAGTTGTGTGATTTAACACTTCTTCTCCCCCCCTTCATGATTAAGATGGAAGGCATGAACTATTTCCCTTTCTCGGCTTTGTTCTTCACAAGCTTCATGAGAAAGGTTTCTCATCTTTTCCTTTTGACACCATTCATGGCTTCTTTCATTCTTCTCTTTACTTCTTTTCTCTTTAGCACTTCTTTGTTACTTCTTTATGCTTAGGGGTTTTCATGATGATCTCTTTCAATCCTTAGACATGATGATCCTACATCATACCAAAGACAAAAATTGATTTAAATTTCATGACTAACCGGCACAAGATAATAACCTTTAACAATTTACAAACTATTGATTAACCATTCACAAGTACAAGCAAGAATGCAAGGAAGAGTTTAAGACAATAGTTCAAGATGTTCCCTATGTCTTTTGATTAAACCCGAGTATAGTATGCACCTTAACAAGTTCAAGTTTCGGTCTTATAGTTTTGAAATTGACAAACAAATTTCTAAGTGATCTAAGGCATATAACAATTTCAAGCACACATGAACACTTAGACAAGTATCTAATAATATAAATAAGGGAGTAAAGAGGGTTTAGAAATGGCCTTTTTCGGTTAAGTCCTTGAGTAGATGGTCATATGGGAGAGTCATTACACTCTTAGAGCACCTTTATTTGGTTAGTCTATGATTGAGTTTATGACGTCCCTTATGAAATGCTCTTAATAGCTTAATACCTACACATGAAGAAGGTTTAGCAACAAGAGTCTTTTGCAAATGGCTTCTTGCCATTTTGAAATTAAAGGGACCAGGATCTTAAGTGCACAAAGGCGGATCTTGGTCTTAGAAACACACCAACAAGATTCATTGTAACTTAAATGCTTTCATAGCTAGTTACTCATCTTGTATCATAAACTTACATGCCCATAGGCGGTTTATGACAAACAAACATAGATCATCATTCCATTCTTCACCTTATATAGATGTTAAAGTAACGAATCATTTCCCCATTAGTCTAAAGATGGATTCATCATGACCCTTTAAAGTATCACCTTTTAAGTAGTCATGGATCTCTTCTTAGACTTATGTTATCCGAGGGACTAAGAGATTCATCAAGCTCACGGTGTTATCAAACACTTAAGGATGCTCGGTTCTCTTTCCTCTAAGGAGCTTTGGAATCCTTAAGACCTTAATTGCTTAATCACAAGCGGGCCTTTGGTTCCTACTCTTTGTGAAAAACGAAGATCTTTTGGATTAACCAAGGTTTTAAAATCACTTAGTATTTCACCAAGATTCAAACCACTTTACCAAACAAGGACTAGTGATTTGGTCTTAGACAAAGACATAAGTGGACCTTGTATCCTAGATCTTTAAAAGACTTAAACAAGAAACAAGAAACAAGACTTAGATGTATAGTTGTTGGCAACATATAGTCAACTACATCACAACATAGTTGATACATGTAGTCGACTATGTCACATGACTACAAAACATCTGAGTCTTGGAGATTTAAAATTCGGACACACATGAGCACATACTAAAACATTTGAAATTACATGCTCATGAATTTTCAAAATAAACAGGAGGTTATGGATTCAACTATCTTGTATTCTCATAAGATACACAAGAAAGGTTCTCATACCTTTAGCTCACAAGTCTCAAGCTTTGAGCTTTGAGGTTCTTGTTCATCGCTTAATGCCTTAGCATAGTCGGATTCGGATTCATCAAGGTTCCCTTGGACTCATAAGAGTGGGGAGACCATGGTTCTCATCCTCTTGCTTTCGGCCTTACAAAGATGAAGTAATTATCTTCGGATTTGGATACAACACTTATCGCTCATGGCGAATCATGGATCTCATCCTTTTATCTTTGTATCTTAAGAAAAGCATAGAGTTTCGGATTCAACAAGGCATTGTTCTTAAAGAATCAATGAGCATGGTTCTCTCACTCTTTAGCTCACAAGTTTCAAGCTTTATGCTTTGAATACTTGGTCATTGCCTAATGCCTAAGTTAGATGGATTTTGGATTCATCAAGGTTCCTTTTAAACTCATAAGAGTGAGGAAACAATGGTTCTCATCCACTAACTTTCGGCCTAACAAGGATCTTTAAGAACAACTCAACCAAAAACATCATGTAGCTAAATCCATTGATTTATGCTCACTATGATTCGGTTTTGATTGAAATAAGGAACTTGGATTCAACATGTCTCTTTACTCATTAAGAGACAAAGAGATCATGGTTCACTTCCTAAGAGGAGAATTGATTCACCAAGACCTTTAATGCTTTTAACAAGCGGATCTTGGCCATTCTTCTTCTCCTCTAGATCCTTGTGTCTATAAGCAAATAAAAGAGGGGAGAATGGCGGAAGCAACTTACCTATGGGTCTCAAGAGCTTTGCTCTGATACCATGTTGGATTTTGGAGAGATTAGTGTATAGATCCGAGTTGGTTAGGCTCGGATCTTGAGTGTATAGAAGCGAAGCAAGGTTGCTTGGTTCTTGAGTGTATGTAGAGAGTATTTGAGATTAGAAAGAGAGAGAGTATGTGAGAGAAAGTGTATTTTAGTATATTGAAAGAGGAACCACCTCCTTGAAGGTTTTACAAGAGTTTATCACACTTATATAAAGAAAAGATACAACAAGAGAAGTCTCCAACGGCTAGAATTCAAATTTGAATTCTCTAACGGCTCTTTAGTCTTGCGATGTAGTCGACTACATGACTCAACTACATTAGTCGACTACACGCCTCAACTATATTTTCCCTCTCTTGATTCCATTGGTCCATAGCTCTAACGGCTCTTTAGTCTTGCGATGTAGTCGACTACATGACTCAACTATATTAGCCGACTACACGCCTCAACTACACTTTTCCCTTCTTTGATGTATCTTGATCTAATGCCTTTGTAGGTTATCATTAGTCTTAATAATAAGCACTCATGTTGCATGAAACTTGGTTTAGAGTCCTAGAAACACGTTGTTAGATGTTTCATACGTTCGTAAAACTTGTACAAAGCTCATTGAGGAACTTATAAGAACTCATGTTGCATGTAACTTGGTTTAGAGTCCTAGAAACGCGTTGTTAGATGTTTCATACGTTCGTCAAACTTGTACAAAGCTCATTGAGGAACTTATAAGCTCTCATGTTGCATGAAACTTTCTTTAGAGTCCTAGAAACGCGTTGTTAGATGTTTCATACGTTCGTCAAACTTGTACAAAGCTCATTGAGGAACTTATAAGCACTCATGTTGCATGAAACCTGGTTTATAGTCCTAGAAACGCGTTGTTAGATGTTTCATACGTTCGTCAAACTTGTACAAAACTCATTGAGGAACTTATAAGCTCTCATCTTGCATGAAACTTGGTTTAGAGTCCTAGAAACGCGTTGTTAGATGTTTCATACGTTCGTCAAACTTGTACAAAGCTCATTGAGGAACTTATAAGCTCTCATGTTGCATGAAACTTGGTTTAGAGTCCTAGAAACGATTTGTTAGATGTTTCATACATTCGTCAAACTTGTACAAAGCTCATTGAGGAACTTATAAGCACTCATCTTGCATGAAACTTGGTTTAGTGTTTTAGAAACGCGTTGTTAGATGTTTCATACGTTTGTTAAACTTGTACAAAGCTCATTGAGGATCTTATAAGCACTCATCTTGCATAAAACTTGGTTTAGAGTCCTAGAAACGCGTTGTTAGATGTTTCATACATTCGTCAAACTTGTACAAAGCTCATTAAGGAACTTATAAGCACTCATGTTGCATGAAACTTGGTTTAGAGTCCTAGAAACACGTTGTTAGATGTTTCATACGTTCGTAAAACTTGTACAAAGCTCATTGAGGAACTTATAAGAACTCATGTTGCATGTAACTTGGTTTAGAGTCCTAGAAACGCGTTGTTAGATGTTTCATACGTTCGTCAAACTTGTACAAAGCACATTGAGGAACTTATAAGAACTCATGTTGCATGTAACTTGGTTTAGAGTTTTAGAAACGCGTTGTTAGATGTTTCATAGGTTTGTTAAACTTGTACAAAGCTCATTCAGGAACTTATAAGCACTCATCTTGCATGAAACTTGGTTTAGAGTCCTAGAAACGCGTTGTTAGATGTTTCATACATTCGTCAAACTTGTACAAAGCTCATTGAGGAACTTATAAGCAATCATGTTGCATGAAACTTGGTTTAGAGTCCTAGAAACACGTTGTTAGATGTTTCATACGTTCTTCAAACTTGTACAACGCTCATTGAGGAACTTATAAGAAATCATGTTGCATGAAACTTGGTTTAGAGTCCTAGAAAAACGTTGTTAGATGTTTCATCATTTGTCAAACTTGTACAAAGCTCATTGAGGAACTTATAAGCTCTCATGTTGCATGAAACTTGGTTTAGAGTCCTAGAAACGCGTTGTTAGATGTTTCATACGTTCGTCAAACTTGTACAAAGCTCATTGAGGAACTTATAAGCACTCATGTTGCATGAAACCTGGTTTATATTCCTAGAAACGCATTGGTAGATGTTTCATACGTTCGTCAAACTTGTACAAAGCTCATTGAGGAACTTATAAGCTCTCATCTTGCATGAAACTTGGTTTATAGTCCTAGAAACGCGTTGTTAGATGTTTCATACGTTCGTCAAACTTGTACAAAGCTCATTGAGGAACTTATAAGCTCTCATGTTGCATGAAACTTTGTTTAGAGTCCTAGAAACGAGTTGTTAGATGTTTCATACTTTCGTAAAACTTGTACAAAGCTCATTGAGGAACTTATAAGAACTCATGTTGCATGTAACTTGGTTTAGAGTCCTAGAAACACGTTGTTAGATGTTTCATACATTCGTCAAACTTGTACAAAGCTCATTGAGGAACTTATAAGCTCTCACGTTGCATGAAACTTGGTTTAGAGTCCTAGAAACGCGTTGTTAGATCATACGTTCGTCAAACTTGTACAAAGCTTATTGAGGAACTTATAAGCACTCATGTTGCATGAAACCTGGTTTATAGTCCTAGAAACGCGTTGTTAGATGTTTCATACGTTCGTCGAACTTGTACAAAACTCATTGAGGAACTTATAAGCTCTCATCTTTTATGAAACTTGGTTTAGAGTCCTAGAAACCCGTTGTTAGATGTTTCATACGTTCGTCAAACTTGTACAAAGCTAATTGAGGAACTTATAAGCTCTCATGTTGCATGAAACTTGGTTTAGAGTCCTAGAAACGATTTGTTAGATGTTTCATACATTCGTCAAACTTGTACAAAGCTCATTGAGGAACTTATAAGCACTCATGTTGCATGAAACTTGGTTTAGAGTCCTAGAAACGATTTGTTAGATGTTTCATACATTCGTCAAACTTGTACAAAGCTCATTGAGGAACTTATAAGCACTCATCTTGCATGAAACTTGGTTTAGAGTTTTAGAAACGTGTTGTTAGATGTTTCATACATTTGTTTAACTTGTACAAAGCTCATTGAGGAACTTATAAGCACTCATCTTGCATGAAACTTGGTTTAGAGTTTTAGAAACGCGTTGTTAGATGTTTCATACGTTTGTTAAACTTGTACAAAGCTCATTGAGGATCTTATAAGCACTCATCTTGCATGAAACTTGGTTTAGAGTCCTAGAAACGCGTTGTTAGATGTTTCATACATTCGTCAAACTTGTACAAAGCTCATTAAGGAACTTATAAGCACTCATGTTGCATGAAACTTGGTTTAGAGTCCTAGAAACACGTTGTTAGATGTTTCATACGTTCGTAAAACTTGTACAAAGCTCATTGAGGAACTTATAAGAACTCATGTTGCATGTAACTTGGTTTAGAGTCCTAGAAACGCGTTGTTAGATGTTTCATACGTTCGTCAAACTTGTACAAAGCTCATTGAGGAACTTATAAGCTCTCATGTTGCATGAAACTTTCTTTAGAGTCCTAGAAACGATTTGTTAGATGTTTCATACGTTCGTCAAACTTGTACAAAGCTCATTGAGGAACTTATAAGCACTCATGTTGCATGAAACCTGGTTTATAGTCCTAGAAACGCGTTGTTAGATGTTTCATACGTTCGTCAAACTTTTACAAAACTCATTGAGGAACTTATAAGCTTTCATCTTGCATGAAACTTGGTTTAGAGTCCTAGAAACGCGTTGTTAGATGTTTCATACGTTCGTCAAACTTTTACAAAGCTCATTGAGGAACTTATAAGCTCTCATGTTGCATGAAACTTGGTTTAGAGTCCTAGAAACGATTTGTTAGATGTTTCATACATTCGTCAAACTTGTACAAAGCTCATTGAGGAACTTATAAGCACTCATCTTGCATGAAACTTGCTTTAGAGTTTTAGAAACGCGTTGTTAGATGTTTCATACGTTTGTTAAACTTGTACAAAGCTCATTGAGGATCTTATAAGCACTCATCTTGCATAAAACTTGGTTTAGAATCCTAGAAACGCGTTGTTAGATGTTTCATACATTCGTCAAACTTGTACAAAGCTCATTAAGGAACTTATAAGCACTCATGTTGCATGAAACTTGGTTTAGAGTCCTAGAAACACGTTGTTAGATGTTTCATACGTTCGTAAAACTTGTACAAAGCTCATTGAGGAACTTATAAGAACTCATGTTGCATGTAACTTGGTTTAGAGTCCTAGAAACGCGTTGTTAGATGTTTCATACGTTCGTCAAACTTGTACAAAGCACATTGAGGAACTTATAAGAACTCATGTTGCATGTAACTTGGTTTAGTGTTTTAGAAACGCGTTGTTAGATGTTTCATACGTTTGTTAAACTTGTACAAAACTCATTAAGGAACTTATAAGCACTCATCTTGCATGAAACTTGGTTTAGAGTCCTAGAAACGCGTTGTTAGATGTTTCATACATTCGTCAAACTTGTACAAAGCTCATTGAGGAACTTATAAGCAATCATGTTGCATGAAACTTGGTTTAGAGTCCTACAAACACGTTGTTAGATGTTTCATACGTTCGTCAAACTTGTACAACGCTCATTGAGGAACTTATAAGAAATCATGTTGCATGAAACTTGGTTTAGAGTCCTAGAAAAACGTTGTTAGATGTTTCATCATTTGTCAAACTTGTACAAAGCTCATTGAGGAACTTATAAGCTCTCATGTTGCATGAAACTTGGTTTAGAGTCCTAGAAACGCGTTGTTAGATGTTTCATACGTTCGTCAAACTTGTACAAAGCTCATTGAGGAACTTATAAGCACTCATGTTGCATGAAACCTGGTTTATATTCCTAGAAACGCGTTGTTAGATGTTTCATACGTTCGTCAAACTTGTACAAAGCTCATTGAGGAACTTATAAGCTCTCATCTTGCATGAAACTTGGTTTATAGTCCTAGAAACGCGTTGTTAGATGTTTCATACGTTCGTCAAACTTGTACAAAACTCATTGAGGAACTTATAAGCTCTCATGTTGCATGAAACTTTGTTTAGAGTCCTAGAAACGAGTTGTTAGATGTTTCAGAAGTTCGTCAAACTTGCACAAAGCTTATTGAGACACTTATAAGCACTCATGTTGCATGAAAGTTGGTTTAAAGTCCTAGAAACGCGTTGTTAGATGTTTCATACGTTCGTCAAACTTGCACAAAGCTCATTGAGGAACTTATAAGCACTCATGTTGCATGGAACTTGGTTTATAGTCCTAGAAACGCGTTGTTAGATGTTTCATACGTTCGTCAAACTTGTACAAAGCTCATTGAGGAACTTATAAGCTCTCATGTTGCATGAAACTTGGTTTAGAGTCCTAGAAACGCGTTGTTAGATGTTTCATACGTTCGTCAAACTTGTACAAAGCTCATTGAGGAACTTATAAGCACTCATGTTGCATGAAACCTGGTTTATATTCATAGAAACGCGTTGTTAAATGTTTCATACGTTCGTCAAACTTGTAGAAACGCGTTGTTAGGTTTAACTTATAAGCTCTCATCTTGCATGAAACTTGGTTTAGAGTCCTAGAAACGCGTTGTTAGATGTTTCATACATTCGTCAAACTTGTACAAAGCTCATTAAGGAACTTATAAGCACTCATGTTGCATGAAACTTAGTTTATAGTCCTAGAAACGCGTTCATAGATGTTTCATACGTTCGTAAAACTTGTACAAAGCTCATTGAGGAACTTATAAGAACTCATGTTGCATGTAACTTGGTTTAGAGTCCTAGAAACGCGTTGTTAGATGTTTCATACGTTCGTCAAACTTGTACAAAGCTCATTGAGGAACTTATAAGAACTCATGATGCATGTAACTTGGTTTAGAGTTTTAGAAACGCGTTGTTAGATGTTTCATACGTTTGTTAAACTTGTACAAAGCTCATTCAGGAACTTATAAGCACTCATCTTGCATGAAACTTGGTTTAGAGTCCTAGAAACGCGTTGTTAGATGTTTCATACATTCGTCAAACTTGTACAAAGCTCATTGAGGAACTTATAAGCAATCATGTTGCATGAAACTTGGTTTAGAGTCCTAGAAACACGTTGTTAGATGTTTCATACGTTCTTCAAACTTGTACAACGCTCATTGAGGAACTTATAAGAACTCATGTTGCATGAAACGTGGTTTAGAGTCCTAGAAACACGTTGTTAGATGTTTCATAAGTCCGTGAAACTTGTACAAAGCTCATTGAGGAACTTATAAGCACTCATGTTGCATGAAACTTGGTTTAGAGTCCTAGAAACGCGTTGTTAGATGTTTCATAAGTTCGTGAAACTTGTACAAAGCTCATTGAGGAACTTATAAGCACTCATGTTGCATGAAACTTGGTTTAGAGTCCTAGAAACGCGTTGTTAGATGTTTCATAAGTTCGTGAAACTTGTACAAAGCTCATTGAGGAACTTATAAGCACTCATGTTGCATGAAACTTGGTTTATAGTCCTAGAAACGCGTTGTTGGATGTTTCATACGTTCGTCAAACTTGTACAAAGCTCATTGAGGAACTTATAAGCTCTCATGTTGCATGAAACTTTGTTTAGAGTCCTAGAAACAAGTTGTTAGATGTTTCATAAGTTCGTCAAACTTGCACAAAGCTTATTGAGACACTTATAAGCACTCATGTTGCATGAAACTTGGTTTAAAGTCCTAGAAACGCGTTGTTAGATGTTTCATACGTTCGTCAAACTTGCACAAAGCACATTGATGAACTTATAAGCACTCATGTTGCATGGAACTTGGTTTATAGTCCTAGAAACGCGTTGTTAGATGTTTCATACGTTCGTCAAACTTGTACAAAGCTCATTGAGGAACTTATAAGCTCTCATGTTGCATGAAACTTGGTTTAGAGTCCTAGAAACGCGTTGTTAGATGTTTCATACGTTCGTCAAACTTGTACAAAGCTCATTGAGGAACTTATAAGCATTCATGTTGCATGAAACCTGGTTTATATTCCTAGAAACGCGTTGTTAGATGTTTCATACGTTCGTCAAACTTGTACAAAGCTCATTGAGGAACTTATAAGCTCTCATCTTGCATGAAACTTGGTTTAGAGTCCTAGAAACGCGTTGTTAGATGTTTCATACGTTCGTCAAACTTGTACAAAGCTCATTGAGGAACTTATAAGCTCTCATTTTGCGTGAAACTTGGTTTAGAGTCCTAGAAACGATTTGTTAGATGTTTCATACATTCGTCAAACTTGTACAAAGCTCATTGAGGAACTTATAAGCACTCATCTTGCATGAAACTTGGTTTAGAGTTTTAGAAACGCGTTGTTAGATGTTTCATACGTTTGTTAAACTTGTACAAAGCTCATTGAGGATCTTATAAGCACTCATCTTGCATGAAACTTGGTTTAGAGTCCTAGAAACGCGTTGTTAGATGTTTCATACATTCGTCAAACTTGTACAAAGCTCATTAAGGAACTTATAAGCACTCATGTTGCATGAAACTTGGTTTAGAGTCCTAGAAACACGTTGTTAGATGTTTCATACGTTCGTAAAACTTGTACAAAGCTCATTGAGGAACTTATAAGAACTCATGTTGCATGTAACTTGGTTTAGAGTCCTAGAAACGCGTTGTTAGATGTTTCATACGTTCGTCAAACTTGTACAAAGCTCATTGAGGAACTTATAAGAACTCATGTTGAATGTAACTTGGTTTTGAGTTTTAGAAACGCGTTGTTAGATGTTTCATACGTTTGTTAAACTTGTACAAAGCTCATTCAGGAACTTATAAGCATTCATCTTGCATGAAACTTGGTTTAGAGTCCTAGAAACGCGTTGTTAGATGTTTCATTCATTCGTCAAACTTGTACAAAGCTCATTGAGGAACTTATAAGCACTCATGTTGCATGAAACTTGGTTTAGAGTCCTAGAAACACGTTGTTAGATGTTTCATACGTTCGTCAAACTTGTACAACGCTCATTGAGGAACTTATAAGAACTCATGTTGCATGAAACGTGGTTTAGAGTCCTAGAAACACGTTGTTAGATGTTTCATAAGTTCGTGAAACTTGTACAAAGCTCATTGAGGAACTTATAAGCACTCATGTTGCATGAAACTTGGTTTAGAGTCCTAGAAACGCGTTGTTAGATGTTTCATAAGTTCGTGAAACTTGTACAAAGCTCATTGAGGAACTTATAAGCACTCATGTTGCATGAAACTTGGTTTAGAGTCCTAAAACGCGTTGTTAGATGTTTCATAAGTTCGTGAAACTTGTACAAAGCTCATTGAGGAACTTATAAGCACTCATGTTGCATGAAACTTGGTTTATAGTCCTAGAAACGCGTTGTTAGATGTTTCATACGTTCGTCAAACTTGTACAAAGCTCATTGAGGAACTTATAAGAACTCATGTTGAATGTAACTTGGTTTTGAGTTTTAGAAATGCGTTGTTAGATGTTTCATACGTTTGTTAAACTTGTACAAAGCTCATTCAGGAACTTATAAGCATTCATCTTGCATGAAACTTGGTTTAGAGTCCTAGAAACGCGTTGTTAGATGTTTCATTCATTCGTCAAACTTGTACAAAGCTCATTGAGGAACTTATAAGCACTCATGTTGCATGAAACTTGGTTTAGAGTCCTAGAAACACGTTGTTAGATGTTTCATACGTTCGTCAAACTTGTACAACGCTCATTGAGGAACTTATAAGAACTCATGTTGCATGAAACGTGGTTTAGAGTCCTAGAAACACGTTGTTAGATGTTTCATAAGTTCGTGAAACTTGTACAAAGCTCATTGAGGAACTTATAAGCACTCATGTTGCATGAAACTTGGTTTAGAGTCCTAGAAACGCGTTGTTAGATGTTTCATAAGTTCGTGAAACTTGTACAAAGCTCATTGAGGAACTTATAAGCACTCATGTTGCATGAAACTTGGTTTAGAGTCCTAAAAACGCGTTGTTAGATGTTTCATAAGTTCGTGAAACTTGTACAAAGCTCATTGAGGAACTTATAAGCTCTCATGTTGCATGAAACTTTGTTTAGAGTCCTAGAAACGAGTTGTTAGATGTTTCAGAAGTTCGTCAAACTTGCACAAAGCTTATTGAGACACTTATAAGCACTCATGTTGCATGAAAGTTGGTTTAAAGTCCTAGAAACGCGTTGTTAGATGTTTCATACGTTCGTCAAACTTGCACAAAGCTCATTGAGGAACTTATAAGCACTCATGTTGCATGGAACTTGGTTTATAGTCCTAGAAACGCGTTGTTAGATGTTTCATACGTTCGTCAAACTTGTACAAAGCTCATTGAGGAACTTATAAGCTCTCATGTTGCATGAAACTTGGTTTAGAGTCCTAGAAACGCGTTGTTAGATGTTTCATACGTTCGTCAAACTTGTACAAAGCTCATTGAGGAACTTATAAGCACTCATGTTGCATGAAACCTGGTTTATATTCATAGAAACGCGTTGTTAAATGTTTCATACGTTCGTCAAACTTGTACAAAGCTCATTGAGGAACTTATAAGCTCTCATCTTGCATGAAACTTGGTTTAGAGTCCTAGAAACGCGTTGTTAGATGTTTCATACATTCGTCAAACTTGTACAAAGCTCATTAAGGAACTTATAAGCACTCATGTTGCATGAAACTTGGTTTAGAGTCCTAGAACCACGTTGTTAGATGTTTCATACGTTCGTAAAACTTGTACAAAGCTCATTGAGGAACTTATAAGAACTCATGTTGCATGTAACTTGGTTTAGAGTCCTAGAAACGCGTTGTTAGATGTTTCATACGTTCGTCAAACTTGTACAAAGCTCATTGAGGAACTTATAAGAACTCATGATGCATGTAACTTGGTTTAGAGTTTTAGAAACGCGTTGTTAGATGTTTCATACGTTTGTTAAACTTGTACAAAGCTCATTCAGGAACTTATAAGCACTCATCTTGCATGAAACTTGGTTTAGAGTCCTAGAAACGCGTTGTTAGATGTTTCATACATTCGTCAAACTTGTACAAAGCTCATTGAGGAACTTATAAGCAATCATGTTGCATGAAACTTGGTTTAGAGTCCTAGAAACACGTTGTTAGATGTTTCATACGTTCTTCAAACTTGTACAACGCTCATTGAGGAACTTATAAGAACTCATGTTGCATGAAACGTGGTTTAGAGTCCTAGAAACACGTTGTTAGATGTTTCATAAGTTCGTGAAACTTGTACAAAGCTCATTGAGGAACTTATAAGCACTCATGTTGCATGAAACTTGGTTTAGAGTCCTAGAAACGCGTAGTTAGATGTTTCATAAGTTCGTGAAACTTGTACAAAGCTCATTGAGGAACTTATAAGCACTCATGTTGCATGAAACTTGGTTTAGAGTCCTAGAAACGCGTTGTTAGATGTTTCATAAGTTCGTGAAACTTGTACAAAGCTCATTGAGGAACTTATAAGCACTCATGTTGCATGAAACTTGGTTTATAGTCCTAGAAACGCGTTGTTGGATGTTTCATACGTTCGTCAAACTTGTACAAAGCTCATTGAGGAACTTATAAGCTCTCATGTTGCATGAAACTTTGTTTAGAGTCCTAGAAACGAGTTGTTAGATGTTTCATAAGTTCGTCAAACTTGCACAAAGCTTATTGAGACACTTATAAGCACTCATGTTGCATGAAACTTGGTTTAAAGTCCTAGAAACGCGTTGTTAGATGTTTCATACGTTCGTCAAACTTGCACAAAGCACATTGATGAACTTATAAGCACTCATGTTGCATGGAACTTGGTTTATAGTCCTAGAAACGCGTTGTTAGATGTTTCATACGTTCGTCAAACTTGTACAAAGCTCATTGAGGAACTTATAAGCTCTCATGTTGCATGAAACTTGGTTTAGAGTCCTAGAAACGCGTTGTTAGATGTTTCATACGTTCGTCAAACTTGTACAAAGCTCATTGAGGAACTTATAAGCATTCATGTTGCATGAAACCTGGTTTATATTCCTAGAAACGCGTTGTTAGATGTTTCATACGTTCGTCAAACTTGTACAAAGCTCATTGAGGAACTTATAAGCTCTCATCTTGCATGAAACTTGGTTTAGAGTCCTAGAAACGCGTTGTTAGATGTTTCATACGTTCGTCAAACTTGTACAAAGCTCATTGAGGAACTTATAAGCTCTCATTTTGCGTGAAACTTGGTTTAGAGTCCTAGAAACGATTTGTTAGATGTTTCATACATTCGTCAAACTTGTACAAAGCTCATTGAGGAACTTATAAGCACTCATCTTGCATGAAACTTGGTTTAGAGTTTTAGAAACGCGTTGTTAGATGTTTCATACGTTTGTTAAACATGTACAAAGCTCATTGAGGATCTTATAAGCACTCATCTTGCATGAAACTTGGTTTAGAGTCCTAGAAACGCGTTGTTAGATGTTTCATACATTCGTCAAACTTGTACAAAGCTCATTAAGGAACTTATAAGCACTCATGTTGCATGAAACTTGGTTTAGAGTCCTAGAAACACGTTGTTAGATGTTTCATACGTTCGTAAAACTTGTACAAAGCTCATTGAGGAACTTATAAGAACTCATGTTGCATGTAACTTGGTTTAGAGTCCTAGAAACGCGTTGTTAGATGTTTCATACGTTCGTCAAACTTGTACAAAGCTCATTGAGGAACTTATAAGAACTCATGTTGAATGTAACTTGGTTTTGAGTTTTAGAAACGCGTTGTTAGATGTTTCATACGTTTGTTAAACTTGTACAAAGCTCATTCAGGAACTTATAAGCATTCATCTTGCATGAAACTTGGTTTAGAGTCCTAGAAACGCGTTGTTAGATGTTTCATTCATTCGTCAAACTTGTACAAAGCTCATTGAGGAACTTATAAGCACTCATGTTGCATGAAACTTGGTTTAGAGTCCTAGAAACACGTTGTTAGATGTTTCATACGTTCGTCAAACTTGTACAACGCTCATTGAGGAACTTATAAGAACTCATGTTGCATGAAACGTGGTTTAGAGTCCTAGAAACACGTTGTTAGATGTTTCATAAGTTCGTGAAACTTGTACAAAGCTCATTGAGGAACTTATAAGCACTCATGTTGCATGAAACTTGGTTTAGAGTCCTAGAAACGCGTTGTTAGATGTTTCATAAGTTCGTGAAACTTGTACAAAGCTCATTGAGGAACTTATAAGCACTCATGTTGCATGAAACTTGGTTTAGAGTCCTAAAAACGCGTTGTTAGATGTTTCATAAGTTCGTGAAACTTGTACAAAGCTCATTGAGGAACTTATAAGCACTCATGTTGCATGAAACTTGGTTTATAGTCCTAGAAACGCGTTGTTAGATGTTTCATACGTTCGTCAAACTTGTACAAAGCTCATTGAGGAACTGATAAGCTCTCATGTTGCATGAAACTTTGTTTAGAGTCCTAGAAACGAGTTGTTAGATGTTTCATAAGTTCGTCAAACTTGCACAAAGCTCATTGAGACACTTATAAACGCTCATGTTGCATGAAACTTGGTTTAAAGTCCTAGAAACGCGTTGTTAGATGTTTCATACGTTCGTCAAACTTGCACAAAGCTCATTGAGGAACTTATAAGCACTCATGTTGCATGGAACTTGGTTTATAGTCCTAGAAACGCGTTGTTAGATGTTTCATACGTACGTCAAACTTGTACAAAGCTCATTGAGGAAATTATAAGCTCTCATGTTGCATGAAACTTGGTTTAGAGTCCTAGAAACGCGTTGTTAGATGTTTCATACGTTCGTCAAACTTGTACAAAGCTCATTGAGGAACTTATAAGAACTCATGTTGCATGAAACCTGGTTTATAGTCCTAGAAACGCTATGTTAGATGTTTCATACGTTCGTCAAACTTGTACAAAGATCACTACAAGAATTAGTCGGTATAGCCACGGAAAATTCTGTGGCTATAGGGGAATATCCGTGGCTATAACCCCACACAACCACGGTTAGCCACGAAAATAATCGTGGCTATAGCGTCATAGCTGTTGGTTATCCGTGGCTATCCGTGGCTATCCAAGCCACGGAAAGCCACGACTAGCCACGGATGTCATAGCCACGAAATGGCCACGTATATATTCGCGGCTAGATTGCCACGGAATTATTTGTGGCAAAGTCGTGGCTACTGTAGCCACGGAAGCAGTGGTGGCAATTCGTGGCCTTTTTTAGCCACGAAAGTGTTGGTGGCAATTCGTGGCCATTTTAGCCATGGAAGTAGTGGTGGCATTCCGTGGTAATTTTCGCCACGGTAATATTCGTGGCTATTCTTGCTACCAATTTTCCGTGGCAACCGTTGCTGCAGCCACGATTTAATTTCGTGACATGGTCGTGGCTGATATTAGCCACGGATGTATTCGTTGCTCTTTCGTGGCTTATTTGCCACGGAATGTTCCTTTGCAAACCGTAGCATTTTGCTACGACTAGCCACGGTTTTTTCGTGGCTTTCTGCACTGTTGCCACGGAAATATCCGTGGCTTTACATAATTTTCGAAAAAAAAAATAAATATAAAAAAATTGAGACTGAAACTATTTTTTATAAAACCTAAACCTGATTCAAAAATAGCATAAATAGTATATGATTATTACAAACATTGTTCAAAATATCATCAATAACAATTTTTCGGTTTTTAAAACGAGAAATCAACCAAGGCCTTGCACTTCTTCCTCTTCCTCTTCATGGCTTTGTTCCTCACCAAGCTGATCATCTTCACGCCCCTTGGTCTTGATCATTTTCACCGAGCCGATCTTCACGGTTTATACTCGGTGCAAACTCGGACTGGTGTTAGGTGTGGTGTTTGAAGCAGTCGCATGAGGAGAAGGGGTGGCATATGGATTGTTTGGTTGAGGATTGATCCCGAGATGATCGAGTATTGCCTTCTGCGACGCAAGCATTAGGCTGCGAGGCTAGAATAGCTTGCACGTTTGACTCGAGAGATCCCACCCTCATGTCCATGTCCACAGCCGAGAGAGGGAAGGCGCTACCGGTTCGAAGGTTCGAAAACCTCGAACTGCTTGCTTCCCAAACCCGTAAATACGCCCTCGGTTTGGTTTCACTCGGCGCCAACGAATAAGTTAAATTCCAAATAACAAATACATAGACAAAAATTTAAGTTAAAAATAGAAATCAAACTTACCTCCAAATATGCCTTGTTAATCCGCTGCGATGAAGGAGTGGCCTCTTCCTCATCTGTGACCCTGTGAAAGCATTGTCTCCACATCCGCCAAAATTGCCTCCGCCCGACGGTCGACGAACGTGCCATCTTTACGGGTATGAGTCTTGCGTACGAGCTCGGTAAATGGTGGTTCAACACCACCACCATTCTCGTTGCATCTACAAAACAGAGGACAATACATTAATCTAAGCACAAAAAACATCACAAAGCATTAACAACATCACAAACTATTTATCAAAGTCAAAGGACGAATATTAATCTAAGCACAAAAACAGACATTCATGAAAGAGAATACTTTTACCATTTCATAGCCGATCTTGGCAAACCCTACGGAGCCGGCACAATGTTTATGCTCACCTAGACCATGAGGATCGGACATACGGTTCTCGGAGTTTGTCTTTGACTTCTTCTGGCAAACATCAATATCCCATTGCTCCTGCATCTGCAGCCAAGCATCATCGGATATGAAACTTGGCTTCTTGTTGCCTCTCTTCTTCTTGCTCACTCTGTCACGGATGGATTCCATGCACTCCTTCTTCCACATGAAGTACACCTAGTCATGGTGAGAAGGAGACCAGTAGTAGGCTTGCTGAAAAATGAAAACAAACATTAGAAAAAATAAACAAAAGAAATAAGAGAAATTGAAAGGCATATGGATTATTAACTTACCACAAAGTCTTGCCACCACTCCTCTGCTTTTGCATACGGAACCATTGACCAGTTCCACCAAGCACCCATGTAGTTAGATTGCCACGTCGTCCTTACCGTTTTGTTCACCTCGGGATCTATCCCAAACCTGCATCATTACAGAACAATTCACATCAATGGCTGAAAATGGACTAAACATTACGGAACAATTCACAACAATTCAAAACATTTACAAAACAATTCACATTACAGAACAATTCACAACAATTCACATCATTACAGAACAATTCACATCAATTCACAACAACATATTTACTTACAGAGAGCTCCATCAACCTTTTTTGGATGGAGAACATGTTGGTTTCTTCTTGCAGGTGCATTAAGGAGAGCTTCTAGGCTGAGAGGCGTGGGCTGCATTCGAAGAAGAAGAGCCGGCTTGACTTGCTCTTCCTCTTGAACCAGTGGATTGGCTGTTGGAGTTTGAGAAGGTGGGGTTAGTGTGGTCTGAATTCTGGTGATGGGTGGCATTGGAGGAGTTATCTCCATCCTGTACGTAGGATGGAGAATGTTGTCCTCTTCCTCTTCCTCTCCCATTTCCTCTAGGAGCCATAACCTGCAAAAATAAAGTAAATAAGGCATCAAAAGTCAAGTAGACAAAGCATCACAGATTTAAATACCATAAAATCAAAATCCATCAAACATAGATCATTCCTCAAACTCATAGATATTATCAACATCAAACAAAGACCATTCATGAAACAATATCACAAACAGTAGCAGAGAAAGACATCTAAATCATGAAACTCAACAAAACGAAAGGTAAAACACGAAGAACAAGATGAACACGGTGAAGAAGAATCAAAATCAACAAAACAGAGAGGTAAAAAACACGATGATTTCGACAAAACGAAACCCTAAACGCGAAACGAATGGTAAAACACGAAGAACACGATGAACAAGAACACGATGATTTCGGTAAAACACGAAGAACACGACAAAACGATGAAGAAAAACTTGGTAAAACACGAAGAACACGATGGAACACGAAGAACACGATGATTTCGACAAAACGAAACCCTAAACGACGAAACCCTAAACGACGAAACCCTAAACAACAACGAAACCCTAAAAGACGGATCGAATTCAAAAATTAAACGGTTAAAATGAAGAGGGATAAACGGAGAATAAGATTTGAGGAAGAACTCACTGTAAAATTAAACGTTTGGCCGGATTTTGCGAAGAATCGCCGGAGAAGAAGAAAAGGGGGAAAATATTGTGCGGCTAAGGAAATGAGATCCAATTTCGCGATGAATTAGGTTAAACACGTATAGCCACGGATATGACCGTGGCTGTCCGTGGCTATATTTTAAAAAAGGCCCAATTGCTTAGGCCCATTCCAAATAACTACGCCATTGTCACGGAAAGTCCGTGGCTAATCGTGGCTAATAACATTAAAGGTACGACATTGCCACAAATACTTC
The DNA here is from genome assembly GCA_963556525.1 of Cochlearia excelsa. NCBI lineage: Eukaryota > Viridiplantae > Streptophyta > Magnoliopsida > Brassicales > Brassicaceae > Cochlearia > Cochlearia excelsa. The sequence goes on along the minus strand of OY748327.1, from coordinate 24,993,439 downwards.
CGTGGCTGACACTTAGAAAAATAAACGATTCACGTTTTGAAAGACATTATGAATAGTAATGCATCTTGTCGTGGCTAAACCGTGGCTACGTTTAGTAGCCACAAATCGATTCGTGGCAAAGTCGTGGTTGTAGTTGGATATAGATACGAAGTAGCCACGGATAATTTCGTGGCTAACGAGTTATCAGTGTTTAGGGTTTATATTTGTTTTAGAGGTTTCATAGCCACGGAAAATCCGTGGCCAATACGTGGCTGGTAAACAATATAGCTACGAAATAGCCAAGGATAATCAGTGGCTATGTCTTTTGGTTCTTTAGGGTTTGGCTAGGGTTTAGATATTACGTGACATAAGCTATTGGATACAAGATTATAATAACTGTTTTACTTGAAAACAATGATTTTATTGTTTGTGTTAATTTTTTTTAAAAAAAAAATACAATTATAAATTAAACAGTAAGTAGTAGTGTATGTGATATTATGAAAAACATTGTTATAAGTGATTAGATATTCATATAATGCTATTTTTTACTTTAATATTGTTAAATTTATATTTTTTTGGTTTCATTGTATTAGATATGAGTAGTTGTGAAGATATATAAAAGAAATTAAATATATTATATATCAATTTGGTGTAAAATTGAAAATTTCTGTATAGCTACGGGTATAACCGTGGCTAATCCGTGGCTATAACAGTCACGAAAATTGGTGTGTAGCCACGGATTCTATCTTGATCCGCCGTCTTTAGTACATCGGAATCTGGACTTTACTATGTCCAGATCCACGTGTGTTTGTGTATTAGCCACGGATTATTCCGTGACAATCCGTGGCTACTGTTATGTTGTTGAATGTATGTGGACTATAAGGTGTCCATATACATATATTACAAAATCAAAAATTATAATTACACAATAAGTTCCATAGTAAAAAATTTATATCCATAAAACCATAATTTAACGCAAGTTTCACAATATATTACAATAAGTTTGAAAATATAGTACATCATTAAACACTCTTATTAACTAAATTTCAGAATATGTTGACGAATCCGAATCCGAATCCCCTGAAGACTGTCCAGAACCATCGTCTTCGACATTTTCGTAATCCATAGGCTCCACATCTCCAAAATCATCATAATCAGAAGCATTTTCATCAACGACATGTGTTGTTACTCGAATCATTGAACTAGGAACAACGACGTTGTCGACTGTATCATCCTGAAGGGCTGTTAAAGAAATTTCGTCATTCTCGCGATAACCCCTCGGCATAACTTTTGCACATGCCCACCAATCGTCTCTCGCTGAGCCAGATACGCGTGGATACAGAATGAAACACACTTGGTCACATTGACCAGCTAGAACGAAAGGGTCATATTTCTCGTATCGTCTACGCGGGGCAACATCAACTAAACCAAATGGGTGTCTACGCAATCCGATACCGTCTGTATTGTCGAACCAAGAGCATCTGAAAATCACCGCTTTAAGACCAACTCCACCGCGAAACTCGATCTTCATTATCTCTTCTATAAGACCATAATAAGTAGTTTCTGTTGTACCTCGTACAACAACTCCATAGTTTTGAGTTCTTTTATCCTGACCGTGTCTGTGATTGTGGAAATGGTATCCACGAGTGAAATACATAGGCCATGACGTGTAATTATTTCTCGGACCTTGTATAAATTCCAACATCCATAATGGAAATTCATAATTCTTACTCGCTTCATTTATCTGCAAAAATACACAATTAATTTATTGTTGAGAACTTTATATATAGAGAGACATCATTAGCATATAAAGTATACGCACGTAGTCCCGACACCATTTCGCGTAATGTGCGTCTTTAGCTTTGCCCATTACATCATCTGTAATACCTGGCATATTCACTTTCATTGCTTCCTCAAACATCCTGTAACGAAAATGCAATACTCATCTTATCAGAATTTAAGTCTTTCAAAATTTACCATTTAATCGCTTACGTTTCATAAGGCGCAAATTCTTCACAATTAAGCAACATGAATGTTTGGATGATGTTGTAATCTGGATCTTCTAGCCACCCATCTACCCTTCTTCCGCTCACACGTCCGATATGATGAAATATGCTCGGGACACCTGGGTAATCATCATATGCAAATCGAATTTCCCCAGGACCATCATTGATTTTATCTTCCGTATTCCCGTAATAGTTGCTTGCTGCATAAGAAATCTCTTCTTGGACACATTGCGTGACAATGGAACCTCCAATACGTGCCTTGTTCTTGACCTTCTTTTTCAGGTGATACATGTAGCGCTCAAATGGATACATCCATCTGTACGCCTTTGGACCACCTAAGGCGGCTTCATCGGGGAGATGCACGGGTAAATGTTCCATGACATCAAAGAACGAAGGTGGAAATATCTTCTCCAAATTGCACAATTTTATTGCAATGTTATTCTTCATTACGCTCACATCCTCAACTCGCAACATTTTGGCAGAGATATCTCGAAAAAACACGGCAATCTCTGCAATTGTTCAAAAACCTTATAATTAGAAACATCCTAGTGTTACATGCATGAAACATGTGTTAAGAAAAAAAGTGCACATACCTGAAATTGCCTTGTGCACGTTGCTATCCAAAAGCTCTAACATCGCAAATGGAAGTAGGCGTTGCATGATCACATGAGAATCATGACTTTTCAGCCCCGATAGTTTCCCACAACTCTCATCAACACATCTAGTGAAATTAGATGCATATCCATCCGGAAATCTGATGTCATTTCTCAACCATGAGAGAAACTTCCGTTTTGCTACGTTCGACAATCTGAACCTTGGAATAGGAACTGTTCCATCATGTCCTATTTGTAAATCAGGTCTTGTGCATATGTCTGGAAGATCCAACCTTGATTTTATATTGTCTTTCGTCTTCCCCTTCGTATTTAGAATCCTAGAAAAACGTTGTTAGATGTTTCATACGTTCGTCAAACTTGTACAAAGCTCATTGAGGAACTTATAAGAGCTCATGTTGCATGAAACTTGGTTTAGAGTCCTAGAAACACGTTTTTAGATGTTTCATACGTTCGTCAAACTTGTACAAAACTCATTGAGGAACTTATAAGAACTCATGTTGCATGTAACTTGGTTTAGAGTCGTAGAAACGCGTTTTTAGATGTTTCATACGTTCGTCAAACTTGTACAAAGCTCATTGAGGAACTTATAAGAACTCATGTTGCATGTAACTTGGTTTAGAGTTTTAGAAACGCGTTGTTAGATGTTTCATATGTTTGTTAAACTTGTACAAAGCTCATTGAGGAACTTATAAGCACTCATCTTGCATGAAACTTGGTTTAGAGTCCTAGAAACGCGTTGTTAGATGTTTCATACATTCGTCAAACTTGTACAAAGCTCATTGAGGAACTTATAAGCACTCATCACTACTAAAAAAATATCATATAGCCACGGTCGTATCCGTGGCTATAGAAAAAAACCGTGGCTATTTAGCCACGGTTTGCCACGGAATTGTTTAGCTACGAACGCATAGCCACGGATTTAACGCTATAGCCACGGATACGGTCGTGGCTATATGATATTTTTTTAGTAGTGCATGATGCATGAAACTTGGTTTAGAGTCCTAGAAACACGTTGTTAGATGTTTCATACGTTCGTCAAACTTGTACAACGCTCATTGAGGAACTTATAAGAACTCATGTTGCATGAAACTTGGTTTAGAGTCCTAGAAACACTTTGTTAGATGTTTCATCATTTGTCAAACTTGTACAAAGCTCATTGAGGAACTTATAAGCTCTCATGTTGCATGAAATTTGGTTTAGAGTCCTAGAAACGCGTTGTTAGATGTTTCATAAGTTCGTGAAACTTGTACAAAGCTCATTGAGGAACTTATAAGCACTCATGTTGCATGAAACTTGGTTTAGAGTCCTAGAAACGCGTTGTTAGATGTTTCATACGTTCGTCAAACTTGTACAAAGATCATTGAGGAACTTATAAACTCTCATGTTGCATGAAACTTGGTTTAGAGTCCTAGAAATTATTTGTTAGATGTTTCATACGTTCGTCAAACTTGTACAAAGCTCATTGAGGAACTTATAAGCACTCATCTTGCATGAAACTTGGTTTAGAGTTTTAGAAACGCGTTGTTAGATGTTTCATACGTTTGTCAAACTTGGACAAAGCTCATTGAGGAACTTATAAGCACTCATATTGCATGAAACTTGGTTTAGATTCCTAGAAACGCGTTGTTAGATGTTTCATAATTTCGTGGAACTTGTACAAAGCTCATTGAGGAACTTATAAGCACTCATGTTGCATGAAAATTGGTTTAGAGTTTAAGAAACGCGTTGTTAGATGTTTCATACGTTCGTCAAACTTGTACAAAGCTCATTGAGACACTTATAAACACTCATGTTGCATGAAACTTGGTTTAAAGTCCTAGAAACGCGTTGTTAGATGTTTCATACGTTCGTCAAACTTGCACAAAGCTCATTGAGGAACTTATAAGCACTCATGTTGCATGAAACTTGGTTTATAGTCCTAGAAACGCGTTGTTAGATGTTTCATACGTTTGTCAAACTTGTACAAAGCTCATTGAGGAACTTATAAGCTCTCATGTTGCATGAAACTTGGGTTAGAGTCCTAGAAACGCGTTGTTAGATGTTTCATAAGTTCGTGAAACTTGTACAAAGCTCATTGAGGAACTTATAAGCTCTCATGATGCATGAAACTTGGTTTAGAGTCCTAGAAACGCGTTGTTAGATGTTTCATAGAATTAAAAGATGTGTTGAATGACTCTTGATCTTTCATTTTCGTCACTCTTTATTGACCAAATTATAAGTGCTTCATTTCGGGCTTTCTTGGGCTTGAATCATGCTTAGAAGTGGTTGGACTTGATGTATATCATACCCAATGGACTTGTGAATGGTTTCTTTGTCTAAAAGCTCTTGAATCAGCCCGTTAAGTGCATCCTTGATCTGCTTTGCTCTTGCTCTTGTCATTGGTCCAACGGGTACTTGCAAAGCATCCTCTTGATCATCCTTGCTTCTTTGGATGTCCTCATCATTCTCCATAGGATTCTTCATGCTCTCTTTGTCCAAAATGTCTTGAAACAGCCCATCAAATTCGTCTTTGATCTTCTTGTCTTGTGATATTGTAAATGGTTCAATGGCTAGCTGAGGTGTTTCCACATCCCTTTGTTTGTTGCTCCTTAGAATCGTATCACATGTTGCATAAAAATTGGTTTATAGTCCTAGAAACACGTTGTTATATGTTTCATACGTTCGTCAAACTTGTACAAACCTCATTGAGGAACTTATAAGCTCTCATGATGTGCATGAAACTTGGTTTAGAGTCCTAGAAACGCGTTGTTAGATGTTTCATAAGTTCGTGAAACTTGTACAAAGCTCATTGAGGAACTTATAAGCACTCATGTTGCATGAAAATTGGTTTAGAGTCCTAGAAACGCGTTGTTAGATGTTTCATATGTTCGTCAAACTTGTACAAAGCTCATTGAGGATCTTATAAGCTCTTATGTTGCATGAAACTTGTTTTAGAGACCTAGAAACGATATGTTAGATGTTTCATACGTTCGTCAAACTTGTACAAAGCTCATTGAGGAACTTATAAACACTCATGTTGCATGAAACTTGGTTTAGAGTCCTAGAAACGCGTTGTTAGATGTTTCATAAGTTCGTCAAACTTGTATAAAGCTCATTGAGGAACTTATAATTAAGCACTCATGTTGCATTAAACTTGGTTTAGAGTCCTAGAAACACGTTGTTAGATGTTTCATACATTCGTCAAACTTGTACAAAGCTCATTGAGGAACTTATAAGCACTCATGTTGGATGAAACTTGGTTTAGAGTCCTAGAAACACGTTGTTAGATGTTTCATACGTTCGTCAAACTTGTACAAAGCTCATTGAGGAACTTATAAGAACTCATGTTGCATGAAACTTGGTTGAGATTCCTAGAAACGCGTTGTTAGATGTTTCATACGTTCGTCAAACTTGTACAAAGCTCATTGAGGAACTTATAAGCTCTTATGTTGCAGGAAAATTGGTTGAGAGTCCTAGAAACGCGTTGTTAGATGTTTCATACGTTCGTCAAACTTGTACAAAGCTCATTGAGGAACTTATAAGCTCTTATGTTGCATGAAACTTGATTTAGAGTCCTAGAAATGCGTTGTTAGATGTTTCATAAGTTCGTGAAACTTATACAAAGCTCATTGAGATACTTATAACCACTCATGTTGCATGAAACTTGGTTTAGAGTCCTAGAAATGCGTTGTTAGATGTTTCATACGTTCGTCAAACTTGTACAAAGCTCATTGAAGAACTTATAAGCACTCATGTTGCATGAAACATGATTTATAGTCCTAGAAACACGTTGTTAGATGTTTCATACGTTCGTCAAACTTGTACAAAGCTCATTGAGAAACTTATAAGCTCTCATGTTGCATGAAACTTGGTTTAGAGTCCTAGAAACGATTTGTTAGATGTTTCATACGTTCGTCAAACTTGTACAAAGCTCATTGAGGAACTTATAAGCACTCATCTTGCATGAAACTTGGTTTAGAGTTTTAGAAACGCGTTGGTAGATGTTTCATACGTTTGTCAAACTTGTACAAAGCTCATTGAGGAACTTATAAGCACTCATCTTGCATGAAACTTGGTTTAGAGTCCTAGAAACGCGTTGTTAGATGTTTCATAATTTCGTGGAACTTGTACAAAGCTCATTGAGGAACTTATAAGCACTCATGTTGCATGAAACTTGGTTTAGAGTTTTAGAAACGCGTTGTTAGATGTTTCATACGTTCGTCAAACTTGTACAAAGCTCATTGAGACACTTATAAACACTCATGTTGCATGAAACTTGGTTTAAAGTCCTAGAAACGCTTTGTTAGATGTTTCATACGTTCGTTAAACTTGCACAATGCTCATTGAGGAACTTATAATAAGCACTCATGTTGCATGAAACTTGGTTTATAGTCCTAGAAACGCGTTGTTAGATGTTTCATACGTTCTTCAAACTTGTACAAAGCTCATTGAGGAACTTATAAGCTCTCATGTTGCATGAAACTTGGTTTAGAGTCCTAGAAACGCGTTGTTAGATGTTTCATAAGTTCGTGAAACTTGTACAAAGCTCATTGAGGAACTTATAAGCTCTCATGATGCATGAAACTTGGTTTAGAGTCCTATTAATGCGTTGTTAGATGTTTCATACGTTCGTCAAACTTGTACAAAGCCCATTGAGGAACTTATAAGCTCTCATGTTGCATGAAACTTGGTTTCGAACCCTAGAAACGATTTGTTAGATGTTTCATACGTTCGTCAAACTTGTACAAAGCTCATTGAGGAACTTATAAGCACTCATCTTGCATGAAACTTGGTTTAGAGTTTTAGAAACGCGTTGTTAGATGTTTCATACGTTTGTTAAACTTGTACAAAGCTCATTGAGGAACTTATAAGCACTCATGTTGCATGAAACTTGGTTTAGAGTCCTAGAAACACGTTGTTAGATGTTTCATCATTTTTCAAACTTGTACAAAGCTCATTGAGGAACTTATAAGCTGTCATATTGCATGAAACTTGGTTTAAAGTCCTAGAAACGCGTTGTTAGATGTTTCATAAGTTCGTGAAACTTGTACAAAGCTGATTGAGGAACTTATAAGCACTCGTGTTAAATGAAACTTGGTTTAGAGTCCTAGAAACGCGTTGTTAGATGTTTCATACGTTCGTCAAACTTGTACAAAGCTCATTGAGGAACTTATAAGCTCTCATGTTGCATGAAACTTGGTTTAGAGTCCTAGAAACGATTTGTTAGATGTTTCATACGTTCGTCAAACTTGTACAAAGCTCATTGAGGAACTTATAAGCACTCATGTTGCATGAAACTTGGTTTAGATTTTTAGAAACGCGTTGTTAGATGTTTCATACTTTTGTCAAACTTGTACAAAGCTCATTGAGGAACTTATAAGCACTCATCTTGCATGAAACTTGGTTTAGAGTCCTAGAAACGCGTTGTTAGATGTTTCATAATTTCGTGGAACTTTTACAAAGCTCATTGAGGAACTTATAAGCACTCATGTTGCATGAAACTTGGTTTAGAGTTTTAGAAACTCGTTGTTAGATGTTTCATACGTTCGTCAAACTTGTACAAAGCTCATTGAGACACTTATAAACACTCATGTTGCATGAAACTTGGTTTAAAGTCCTAGAAACGCGTTGTTAGATGTTTCATACGTTCGTCAAACTTGCACAAAGCTCATTGAGGAACTTATAAGCACTCATGTTGCATGAAACTTCGTTTATAGTCCTAGAAACGCGTTGTTAGATGTTTCATACATTCGTCAAACTTGTACAAAGCTCATTGAGGAACTTATAAGCTCTCATGTTGCATGAAACTTGGTTTAGAGTCCTAGAAACGAGTTGTTAGATGTTTCATAAGATCGTAAAACTTGCACAAAGCTCATTGAGACACTTATAAACACTCATGTTGCATGAAACTTGGTTTAAAGTCCTAGAAACGCGTTGTTAGATGTTTCATTCGTTCATCAAACTTGTACAAAGCTCATTGAGGAACTTATAAGCACTCATGTTGCATGAAACTTGGTTTATAGTCCTAGAAACACGTTGTTATATGTTTCATATGTTCGTCAAACTTGTACAAAGCTCATTGAGGAACTTATAAGCTCTCATGATGCATGAAACTTGGCTTAGAGTCCTAGAAACGCGTTGTTAGATGTTTCATAAGTTCGTGAAACTTGTACAAAGCTCATTGAGGAACTTATAAGCTCTCATGTTGCATGAAACTTGGTTTAGACTCCTAGAAACGATATGTTAGATGTTTCATACGTTCGTCAAACTTGTACAAAGCTCATTGAGGAACTTATAAACACTCATGTTGCATGAAACTTGGTTTAGAGTCCTAGAAACACGTTGTTAGATGTTTCATACATTCGTCAAACTTGTACAAAGCTCATTGAGGAACTTATGAGCACTCATGTTGGATGAAACTTGGTTTAGAGTCCTAGAAACACGTTGTTAGATGTTTCATACGTTCGTCAAACTTGTACAAAGCTCATTGAGGAACTTATAAGAACTCATGTTGCATGAAACTTGGTTTAGAGTCCTAGAAACGCGTTGTTAGATGTTTCATACGTTCGTCAAACTTGTACAAAGCTCATTGAGGAACTTATAAGCTCTTATGTTGCATGAAACTTGGTTTAGAGTCCTAGAAACGCGTTTTTAGATGTTTCATACGTTCGTCAAACTTGTACAAAGCTCATTGAGGAACTTATAAGCTCTCATGTTGCATGAAACTTGGTTTAGAGTCCTAGAAACGATTTGTTAGATGTTTCATACGTTTGTCAAACTTGTACAAAGCTCATTGAGGAACTTATAAGCACTCATCTTGCATGAAACTTGGTTCAGAGTCCTAGAAACGCGTTGTTAGATGTTTCATAATTTCGTGGAACTTGTACAAAGCTCATTGAGGAACTTATAAGCTCTCATGTTGTATGAAACTTTGTTTAGAGTCCTAGAAACGAGTTGTTAGATGTTTCATAAGTTCGTAAAACTTGCACAAAGCTCATTGAGACACTTATAAACACTCATGTTGCATGAAACTTGGTTTAAAGTCCTAGAAACGCGTTGTTAGATGTTTCATACGTTCGTCAAACTTGCACAAAGCTCATTGAGGAACTTATAAGCACTCATGTTGCATGAAACTTGGTTTATAGTCCTAGAAACGTGATACATCCTTAGTTGCGAAACCGAACTCCGTGGAAAGGTGAGCGCTACGAAGAGGAAAACCGTCGGTGGATTCGATGGTGGAACGATGGATACGGCGCGGACAAGTGGGGAAGTGCGGATCGATGAGGTGGTAACGTCTCGAGAAAACTATGGAACGGCTTACTCGATGGATAGAAGGAACACTTGGAAGCTTGTAGCTTGTAAGTGCGCCTGATTCAAGAGTTGAATCGTTTGTGTTTGGTGAGTCGAAACTATAGAGAGTTTTTGTAAAAAGCTTGACTAAAGGAGAAGGTTACAAGCGGCGGCCAATATAAAGAGAAGCAACACGTTCTCTTTAGGGTTGGCATGCGTTCCAAAAAAGGAAACCGCACAAAACGACGCGATGTTTTAAAAGGACAAAAACAACAAGACGTGCGACATAAAAACGACGAATGGTGAAGTAGTGCCTCGTCTCTTACACTCTTCAAGGTAATGTGGCTAAGCAACCGACGTGGTGATCTCCTTAGCCTCGTTAAAACCCAGTGGGAAAGAGTACTAAGTTGAATCACCGAGTTGGTTAGCCTAATTACCTTGGTCTCGTCTCTAGACCATTGCGTGTACGTTGAAGAGGCTCCCGGCTTGTCCTCCCCGTTCTTCCTCCGCGATCATGGCTTGAGCTTCCTTAGCTAGTTCCTTGGCTTTCGATCGTGTGATCGCTCCTTCTCGTTGCTCGGCATCCGGCTCCGGTTTTGCTCGGTGATCGGGCTCTGGTTTTGCTCGATGATCGAGTTCCGGTTTTGCTCGGTGATCGGGCTCCGGTTTTGCTCGGTGATCGGGCTACGGTTTTGCTCGGGCATCCGGTTTCATGCTCATATCATCCCCTCCCTCTTGAAAAGGATTTGTCCTCAAATCGGAATCTGCAAAATAAGGAGACAAGTCAATAACGTTGAACGAGTCCGAAATGGCATACTTACCTTGGAGGTCGATCTTGTAGGCATTGTCGTTGATCCGGCGGGTCACTTTGAAGGGTCCGTCTACTCGTGGCATTAGTTTGGACTTCCTCTCAGCCGGGAAGCGCTCCTTCCTCAAGTGGATCCACACCAAGTCGCTTTCCTCGAACACCATCTCCTTGCGCCCCTTGTTGGCATGTTTGGCGTATTGCCCGGTCTTCTTCTCTATGTTCTCCCTGGCCCTTGCGTGCAATTTCCTAATCTGTTCAGCGTTCCTCTTGCCATCAATACTAGACATTTCACTCAAAGGTAAAGCAATTAGGTCGAGTGGAGACATCGGATTGAAACCGTAGACTAATTCAAAGGGAGAATAGAGGGTAGAAGAGTGCTTAGCGTGGTTGTAGGCAAACTCAACATGGGGTAGACACTCTTCCCATGACTTGAGGTTGCTTTTCACCAATGTCCTCAAAAGGGTCGATAACGATTTGTTGACCACTTCGGTTTGCCCGTCGGTTTGCGGATGGCAAGTTGTCGAAAATGAGAGCTTGGTTCCTAGCTTTGCCCACAATGTGCGCCAGAAGTGACTTAGGAACTTGGTGTCACGGTCGGATTCAATCACCCTAGGCATCCCATGCAGCCTTACCACCTCCCTGAAAAATAGATTAGCGACATTCACGACATCATCGGTCTTATGGCAGGCTATGAAGTGAGCCATCTTGCTAAACCTGTCCACCACAACAAAAATAGAGTCTCTACCATTCCTGGTTCGAGGTAAGCCAATCACAAAATCCATAGAGATATCGGTCCATGGGTGAGAAGGTATAGGGAGTGGAGTGTACAACCCATGCGGTTGAACCTTACTCTTGGCTTGCTTGCACGTGATACACCTGAGACAGACTCATTCCACATCCTTCCTCATGCGCGGCCAAAAGAAGTAAGCCTGAAGGCTGGCTAGTGTTTTGGCGACTCCGAAGTGTCCGGCTAATCCTCCACCATGAGCTTCTCGGACAAGTAGCTCTCTCACGGATCCATTGGGTATGCAGAGTCTATTATGAAAGAACAAGTATCCGTCCTGTATATAAAAATTCTCAAACGCAAACTTAGCACATTTTGCATAGTACTCGCTAAACTCGTGGTCAGGCTTGTACCATTCTCGAAGTATTTCAAATCCAATAAGTTTAGAGGATAATTCAGATATTAGAGTGTACCTCAGGGACAATGCGTCGGCAACGACATTGTCCTTACCTTTCTTATATTTGATCACATAGGGGAATGTCTCGATGAATTATATCCATCGTCCATGCCTCTTGTTCAGTTTCTGTTGACCCTTAAGGTGCTTGAGCGATTCATGGTCGGTATGGATGACGAATTCCTTCGGCCAAAGATAGTGTTGCCAGGTTTGGAATGCCCTCACCAACGCGTATAGTTCTTTGTCATAGGTAGGATATTTCAGCGTGGCTCCACCTAATTTTTCACTGAAGTAGGCTATTGGCTTCTTATCCTGCATAAGAACCGCACCAATACCTACACCAGAAGCATCACACTCAATCTCAAATGTTTTAAGAAAATCAGGAAGCATAAGTAAAGGGGAATTGATAAGCTTCTCTTTAAGGCTTTGGAAAGCCTGGTCCTGTGCTTCCCCCCACTTGAAACCGACGTCCTTCTTGATGACTTCTGTAAGTGGTGCTGCGAGTGTGTTGAAATCTTTGACAAAACGCCGATAGAAGCCGGCTAGGCCATGGAAACTTCTAACCTCTCCCACGGTGGTAGGTCTCGACCAATCCCTGATGGCCTTGATCTTCTCGTCATCAACCTGGACTCCTTCTGCACTCACAACAAAACCTAAGAAGACAACCTGATTAGTACAAAAAGCGCATTTGTCAATGTTGGCGAATAAGTTTTCCTTCCTTAGGACTTCAAGGACGGCTCGTATGTGGTCAATGTGCTCTTCTAAGTTCTTGCTAAAGATAAGGATATCGTCGAAGTATACCACCACGAACACACCTATAAAAGATATCAACACATGGTTCATTAGTCTCATGAAAGTACTAGGTGTGTTAGTTAGTCCGAACGGCATTACAAGCCACTCATACAAGCCTTGCTTAGTTTTGAAGGTTGTTTTCCACTCGTCACCCTCCTTCATCCTAATTTGATGATAACCACTCTTAAGATCTGTCTTAGAGAAAAGGTTAGAACCACATAATTCATCAAGCATATCATCAAGACTAGGAATAGGGTGGCGATACTTCACCGTGATGTTATTGATGCCTCGGCAATCAACACACATGCGCCATGATCCGTCCTTCTTGGGCACAAGCAACACCGGTACGGCACATGGACTCATGCTTTTTCTCTGATGTGCCCCTTCCTCATTAGCTCCTCCACCTGTTTCTGAAGTTCCTTGGTCTCCACCGGGTTGGTTCGGTAGGCTGGTCTATTGGGAAGTGCGGAACCCGGCACAAAATCAATCTGGTGCTCAATGTCGCGTATAGGAGGCAAGCTTGGTGGGGTTTCCTGGGGAAAAACGTCACTATATTCCTGCAATAGCTTAGTCATTTCACTAGGAAGCTCCTGTGATGGGTTAGTACTAACAAGGCTTTCCTTGTACACAAATAACAACATAGAGCAATTGGAATTCAAAAGTTCAGAAACTTCTCTTTGGTTAATGTAGAGGTTGGCGTGTGGGCCAGGCGCCTTCTCCTTCTATTCCTTGAGTTTGAGATAGAGCTGGTCTTGGTACACTTCACTTGGAGTAAGAGGGATAAGCGTGATTTTGCGGCCATTGAACTCAAACGTGTGCTTGTTGGTGTAGCCATCTTGGAGTACCTTCCTGTCAGATTGCCACGGTCGGCCAAGCAGCACATGGCTGGATCCCATGGATATGATATCACAAAGAACCTCGTCTTCATACTTGCCTATGGAAAGAGTGAAACAGAATTGTTGTGTGACGGTGAGAGCACCACTATCGTTAAGCCATTGCAGCTTGTATGGCCGGGGATGGGTGATGGTCTCTAGGCTCAGTTTCTGGACCATTAACTCACTGGCGGCATTAGTGCAGCTACCTCCATCTATGATCAGGCTGCATACCTTTCCTTTGACCAGGCAGCGGGTGTGGAAGAGGTGGTTTCTCTGCACTAGCTCCTCCGGTTGGTTTTGGACACTCAACGTCCTCCGTACTACTAGCATCTCTCCAACAGTTGCGGCTTCCTCCTCCTCCTCCTCCTCTCCGTCTTCTTGATCTTTATCAGAAGCTTGTGGTACTACCCCTCCGTTGTCCAGAATCATGAATACCTTCTTGTTGGGGCAGTCTCTCGAGTAGTGTCCCATCCCCTGGCATCTAAAACACCTAACATTGCTTGAGGAGGTGTTTGTTCTGCCCTTGGGATCAAACTTGACCTCTTCTTTAGGCGTAGAAGTAGGCTTGGTATCCTTGGAGAAAGGTGGCCGAGAGGGTATAAATTCCTTGGGTTTGTTGGACGTGGAGGAGAAGCTCGGTTTAGCGTATCTTCTCTTTTTTCTGACTCACCACTAGTTCTGCCTTGTGCACAAGTTCCTCCAGGTTAATATAAGTCTGGAGCTCCACCTTGTCCTGGATGTCTCGGCTGAGTCCACCAATGAACCGCGCCATGGTCACTTCCTCATCTTCCTCTTGTCCGGCTCGGATAAGAAGGGTTTCCATCTCTTGGAAGTAGTCTCGGACTGTGGTGGACCCATGGGTGAGTTTTCTCAGCTTGTTGAGAACTTCCCGGTGGTAATGGCTCGGCACAAACCTCTTTCTCAAGTGGGTAGTGAGTTGGTGCCAAGTGGTGATGGGTAGCTCATTATGGCAGTTCCGTGTGGTGCAAAGCTGATCCCACCACAGAAGCGCATACTCACTAAATTCTGAGACCACTATCTTTACTTTGTTGGAGGCATATGTATCATGGCACAAGAAGTTGGACTCCATCTTCCTTTCCCAGTCAAGGTAGGCCTCCGGATCATTCTTGCCGAGAAAAGGTGGAAACTTAGCCTTGATATGCTTCAGCTGCTGGCTCTCCGGGTCTCTTGGGTCGTCTCTGTCACGCCTCTCACGTCTACGGCTACGCCTACTACGGTCTGAGGCGTTGACGCCATAATACTCGTCGCTAGAGCCGATGTAGATGCGTTGCCCGGCTATGGTTTGTGTGGGACGGCGTGGAGCAACGTGTGGTCTATGCCTGGGAGCTCTGTCCTCTGGCTCGCTCAGCTCAGCGTGTACTCGTTGTCGTGGTACCCTCTGTTCTTTCTCTGCGTTGATTGGACGGAGGTTGCGGATTGCCTGGAATCTAGATGTACCTGCAACGCCTTTGCCTTTGCAAATCCGCATGGCATCGGAAGGAGTTGGCGTTGACCCACCCTCAGAGTCCGAGGTTTCCTTAGTGGCTTCCTTGGCTTGCTTCTCACGTTCCAAAGTGATTTGCTGGGAAATTTGTTGAGGAAGTAGCAGGGACATGGCCTCGGCTACCTGCGTTGCTATGAGCTTCTTGAGATCATCGAGCGCTTCCGGTGATAGGGACATGGTACCTGGTACACGGAAACGTAGCTCGCAGTAAGTAGTTCACAGAATTGGATAAGCAAATAACTTCACACCACAAAGCAAGGACAACGCGTGATAAGCAAGAAGAAAAAGGAAATCGGGGTAAACGTTCGAAAAAAAGGAAAACAAGTTGTGCGCGTTTAGCAAAAAGGAAATCCGGCCAAGTTTAATGAAACGCAAGTTTAGGGCGAAAAGAAAATTGTCAAAACACGTTTTCAAAGACGCGCTTAAGTTTTTACAAGATCTAAACCCTAAACTGCCGCCGCACACTAATCGATCAACAAGAACACGAAACTAGCACAACTTCAATACTAACAACAAACAGATGCAACACACGATAAGTTCTAGCAAACAGATTCGAAGTTGTAATAGTTTAAAGGGAAAAGAAGCTACTCAGCCTTTGGTACGGAGTTTGGCTCTGATACCATGTGATACACCCTTAGTTGCGGGACCGAACTCCGTGGAAAGGTGAGCGCTACGAAGAGGAAAACCGTCAGTGGATTCGATGGTGGAACGATGGATACGGCGCAGACAAGTGGGGAAGTGCGGATCGATGAGGTGGTAACGTTTAGAGAAAACTATGGAACGGCTTACTCGATGGATAGAAGGAACACTTGGAAGCTTGTAGCTTGTAAGTGCGCCGGATTCAAGAGTTGAATCGTTTGTGTTTGGTGAGTCGAAACTATAGAGAGTTTTTGTAAAAAGCTTGACTAAAGGAGAAGGTTACAAGCGGCGGCCAATATAAAGAGAAGCAACGCGTTCTCTTTAGGGTTGGCGTGTGTTCCAAAAAGGAAACCGCACAAAACGACGCGATGTTTTTAAAAGGACAAAAACAACAATGACGTGCGACAAAAACAAAAACAACGAGTAGTGCGACATAAAAACGACGAGTAGTGAAGTAGTGCCTCGTCTCTTACACTCTTCAAGGTAATGTGGCTAAGAAACCGACGTGGTGATCTCCTTAGTGTCGTTAAACCCCAGTGGGAAAGAGTACTAAGTTGAATCACCGAGTCGCTTAGCCTAATTACCTTGGTCTCGTCTCTAGACCATTGCGTGTACGTTGAAGAGGCTCCCGGCTTGTCCTCCCCGTTCTTCCTCCGCGATCATGGCTTGAGCTTCCTTAGCGATTTCCTTGGCTTTCGATCGTGTGATCGCTCCTTCTCGTTGCTCGGCATCCGGCTCCGGTTTTGCTCGGTGATCGGGCTCCGGTTTTGCTCGATGATCGGGTTCCGGTTTTGCTCGGTGATCGGGCTTCGGTTTTGCTCGGTGATCGGGCTCTGGTTTTGCTCGGGCATCCGGCTCCGGTTTTGCTCGGGCATCCGGTTTCATGCTCATATCAAAACGCGTTGTTAGATGTTTCATACGTTCGTCAAACTTTTACAAAGTTCATTGAGGAACTTATAAGCTCTCATGTTGCATGAAACTTGGTTTAGAGTCCTAGAAACACGTTGTTAGATGTTTCATACGTTCGTCAAACTTGTACAAAGCTCATTGAGGAACTTACAAGCTCTCATGTTGCATGAAACTTGGTTTAGAGTCCTAGAAACGCGTTGTTAGATGTTTCATAAGTTCGTGAAACTTGTACAAAGCTCATTGAGTAACTTATAAGCTCTCATGATGCATGAAACTTGGTTTAGAGTCCTAGAAACGCGTTGTTAGATGTTTCATACGTTCGTCAAACTTGTACAAAGCTCATTGATGAACTTATAAGCTCTCATGGTGCATGAAACTTTGTTTAGAGTCCTAGAAACGATTTGTTAGATGTTTCATACGTTTGTCAAACTTGTACAAAGCTCATTGAGGAACTTATAAGCACTCATCTTGCATGAAACTTGGTTTAGAGTTTTAGAAACGCGTTGTTAGATGTTTCATACGTTTGTCAAACTTGTACAAAGCTCATTGAGGAACTTATAAGCACTCATCTTGCATGAAACTTGGTTCAGTGTCCGAGAAACGCGTTGTTAGATGTTTCATAATTTCCTTGAACTTGTACAAAGCTCATTGAGGAACTTATAAGCACTCATGTTGCATGAAACTTTGTTTTGAGTCCTAGAAACGCGTTGTTAGATGTTTCATACGTTCGTCAAACTTGTACAAAGCTCATTAATTGAGGAACTTATAAGCTCTCATGTTGCATGAAACTTGGTTTAGAGTCATAGAAACGAGTTGTTAGATGTTTCATAAGTTCGTCAAACTTGCACAAAGCTCATTGAGCCACTTATAAACACTCATGTTGCATGAAACTTGGTTTAAAGTCCTAGAAACGCGTTGTTAGATGTATCATACGTTTGTCAAACTTGTACAAAGCTCATTGAGGAACTTATAAGCACTCATGTTGCATGGAACTTGGTTTATAGTCCTAGAAACACGTTGTTAGATGTTTCATATTAAAGAGACTAAGGCGCTTATCCGGATTCATAGTCCATTAAGGTAAGTGCCCATAATTGTGGACCGAGCAAAGGCCCAAGTATACTCTTAACATTGTGACCGTTACAAGAGAAGAGCAAAGAAGGATCTAGAATAAGCAAGTTAGCCGTTTGGCTAAAAGAGCCGTTGGGCGCGTGATAACCACTCGGCCGTACAAGTCACGGGTTGGTTTAAGCGCACAAGACCCAAGCTCCATTAATGCTCCTTTTATATATATGCTATTATTCCTTTTGACATAGGATACTTGTTTTGGTCTTTGGATTTAGTTCCTTTTATATATGCTATTATTCTCATTGTAACAAGTTAACTCACTTAATGAAATCTATTCGGATCAAATACTCTCACTCACTACTCTCTCTCTCTCTTGTTCTTGATGTTCTTCATAGAACTCAAGAACACAAACTCTTAAACACACTTAAATTATCAAAAACTAACATGTTATCGATGCAACCTTGCTCCTGAACCTATTCTGCTTCCGCACAAACACTCTCGACCATTCTCAGTCATTTTTTCTCGGTTACAGTTTCTCGACACCGAGCATTCTCGATACCGAGCATTCTCGACCACTCTCGGTTACGGATTCTCGGCACCATTGTTCACACTCGGCATCCTCGAAAACTCTCGGTGTCTTTTGCCATCAAAGTGTGAGTTGTTCAAGAATCTTTCAAGTTTTGTCCTCTCCTTCCAGATCTACTACCTAAAGGGAGAGATCTACAAGAAAGGTTCAAAATTTCTTATCTTTAATCAAATCCTAGCCTTGTCCATTCGGTTACCATGGAAGACAAGGAACACAAGGAGAATCTCTGCCCGGTTACTCTCAAAGGCATCAACTATCTTCTATGGGCTAGAACCATGAAGATAGCCCTTTGTGGCCGCGGTTTTTGTAACCACATTCTCACACGGCAAGAAGCTCCTATCGAGTTCAACAATGAGCTTACCAACGATGATGAGAAGTGGTTTCAACTAGACCAAAAGGTCCTTGGAATCATCCAAGGATCCCTTGAACCTTCCATCCTAGAAGCCTATTCATATTGTGAAAGCGCTAAGGAATTGTGGGATACTCTACAAATCGTCTTCGACAACATCTCCAATCTAAGCCGAGTATATGAAGTCAAGAAGGCAATCAATGACGTTAATAAGGAGGAAACAGAATTCACCAAACATTTTGGACGGTTTAGATCTCTATGGGCTTAACTTGAGATGCTCCGACCAAGCACCGTGGATCCTAAAGTCTTAAATGAGCGAAGAGAACAAGACAAAGTATTCGGCTTGCTTCTCACTCTCAACGGTAGCTACAAGGACATCATCAAGCATCTTCTCCGCTCGGACATCTTACCAAACCTTAAAGAAGTGTGCTCTCAATTGCAAAGGGAACAAGGGTCCATAGATTTGTTTCATAGCAAGAAGGAGTTGGTCTCGGCCAACAAGGTAGAATTCAAATCCTCTTCAAGAACCTATGAAGAAAGGAAGTCCTTGCTTTGTGACCATTGCAAGAAGAAGGGACATACCAAGGACAAGTGTTGGATTCTCCACCCTCATCTTAAGCCGGCTAAGTTCAAGGATGCCAAGGCTCACTTCTCCAACGATGACACCATGAGCAATCCGAGTACAAGTGGGTCAAACCGGAGCAACAAGGAAGAGGAGAACTCGACCATGGTTCCTTTCAAGGACGACTTTGTGAGGAGATCCGATCTTGATGCCCTTCTCAAAGCACTCAAAGGCTCCGGTATTGGTAAAACCCCCTTTTACTCCTTTAGTGCTAACATTCTTGATAAAGAGCTTAGTAAACCTATTGTTATTGATTCCGGTTCTTCTCATCACATGATTAGTAACCTTGACTTGATTAGTAACATAGAACCGGCTCTAGGGAATTTAATTATTGCAAATGGGAGTAAGATACCTATAGAAGGATTAGGAAGCCTTAAGCTATTTGATAAAGAATCTAAGGCTTTACATGCCTAGTTTCACATCCAATCTTATATCCGTTAAACGAATAGCTTGTGATTTAAATTGCAATGTTATCTTTGGTCCTAATGATGTGATTTTTCAGGATATTGAGAGTAAAAGGATTGTGGGAAAAGGGATCACAAGAGGCGATCTCTATTTCCTAGAGAAAAATTCTTTTAATGCTTCTAATGCTTTATTTTGTCATGCTTTTAAAACGGTTTTATCCGAAGTAAACAATGTTATTTGGCATTATAGACTTGGTCATCCTCATTTAAATGCTTTGAAAACCATTTTGCCTAATGTTAAGTTTAATCATGAAACTTGTGAAGCATGCATCTTAGGTAAACATTGCCGAACCGTTTTTCCAAAATCAAACATGACTTATAAACCTTTTGAACTTGTGCATTCGGATGTATGGTCATCACCTTGTAAGTCTAGGGATAATCACTCATATTTTGTCACATTCATAGATGAAAGCTCTAAATACACTTGGGTCACCCTTTTACAAACAAAAGATAGGGTATTAGAAGCTTTTCAAAATTTTCAAAACTATGTGACTAACCACTATAATGTCAAGATTAAGACTTTTAGGTCCGATAACGGTGGAGAATACACAAGTAGAGCATTTAAAGACCACATAGCCAAGCATGGAATTCTCCATCAAACCACATGCCCATATACACCACAACAAAATGGTGTAGCCGAAAGGAAGAACCGACACTTAATGGAAGTGACACGGTCCATGATGTTCCACATGAACATACCAAAGAGGTTTTGGTCCGATGGGGTTCTCACGGCATGCTATCTCATCAACCGCACACCAACACAAGTCTTGAAAAATGAATCTCCATTCAAGGTATTAAATAAAGCTAATCCTTTTATTAATCATCTAAGAGTGTTTGGTTGTTTGTTATGTGTTTGTACCTAGTGAGCAAAGGAACAAGCTAGAAGCTAAAAGCACCAAAGCAATGTTCATTGGCTACTCAAACACACAAAAGGGGTATAAGTGCTATCTATGTACCCGAAACAAGAAAGGTATTGGTATCAAGGGAGGTCAAGTTTGTAGAAGGACAAAGCTACTACAAGGAAAACAATTGGGAAAGTGTAAAGGACTTACCCGAAGTTGTTACGGATAGAGCTACAAGTCTTAGGAACTTGATGAGGAATCTTGGTATGGATATCCATGAAGAAACAAGGAATGAGGAACCAAATCAAGAGACCCACCTTGATCATGAGGGGGAGAACAATGAGCAAGCCGGTACTCAAGAACCACAAGCCTCAACCGAGACTCATACTCAACAACAAAGTGATCAAAGTCATGATCAAGAAGTTCATGACCAAGATGTGTCCCAAGAAGAAGAGCCGCTGGTTCTAAGAAGGAGCACTAGAGTTAAGAGGCATCCATCCAATTGGGTCAACACAAGGGTGTACTTTAATAGCAATGTCGAGGCACATCCTACTCAAGCCGTGTGTTCTCTTGCAAGCTTTCCAAAGGAACACCAAGCCTTTACCACCTCCATGGATCAACAAGTTATTCCAAGGACTTATGAAGAGGCAATGAAGGAGAAGGTTTGGGTTAAAGCGGTGGAAGCCGAGAACAAGACCATGGAAGACAATGAAACTTTCTATGAGACCAATCTACCAAAAGGGAAGAAGGCCGTAAGTTCAAGGTATGTCTTCATCATCAAATATCTAAGCAATGGAGAGATAGAAAGAGACAAGGCAAGATTAGTAGCAAGAGGATTCACACAAACGTATGGAGAGGACTACCTAGACACATGTGCCCCGGTTGCAAAACTCCATACGGTTCGGGTAATCTTGTCACTTGCCACTAACCTATCATGGGATCTCTTTCAAATGGATGTGAAGAATGCCTTCCTACAAGGAGAACTTGAAGAAGAAGTCTACATAACTCCACCACCCGGCCTAGAAATCACTCCCGGGAAGGTTCTAAAGCTAAGGAAAGCCATCTACGGTCTCAAGCAATCACCTAGAGCTTGGTATCACAAACTTAGTTCGACATTGATGGCAAAGGGATTCAAGAGATCACAAGCCGAGCATACTCTCTTTACCCTACAAAACCAAGAAGGTATAGTAGTGGTACTAGTGTATGTAGATGCCATCATCATCTCCGGAAATAACAAGGAAGGTATTCAAGAAACCAAATCTTTTCTTAAATCTAAATTTGACATTAAGGATCTAGGTATTCTTAAGTACTTCCTTGGGATTGAAGTTTGTAGATCTAAAGATGGTCTCTTTCTTTCCCAAAGGAAGTACACCCATGATCTTTTAAGTGTTGTCAATATGATAGGTACAAAGGTGGCTAAGACTCCTCTTGAAGACGACTACAAGACCATTCAAGAAGGTAGTGAGGATGATCAACCGTACCAAGATCCAATGCTCTATAGATGGCTAGTGGGAAAACTTATTTACTTGACGATCACTAGACCGGACTTATGTTTTGCCGTGAACCAAGTCTCCCAACACATGCAAAAGCCGAAGCAACACCATTGGAACATGATCATGAGGATCTTGGGTTACCTTAAAGGAACCTCAAGCTTGGGTATATGGATGGTTTGCAACAAGAACACGGAGGTTATTGGGTATTGTGACGCGGATTACGCCGGGGATCTAGAGAGTAGACGGTCAACCACCGGGTATTGCACTTTCATTGGTGGCAACCTTGTCACATGGAAGACAAAGAAGCAAAAGATAGTATCTTGTTCAACCGCCGAAGCCGAGTATAGAGCCATGAGGAAGTTAACTCAAGAACTCATGTGGCTAAAGAACTTGCTAGGAGATTTGGGATTCAAGATTGAAGCACCAATGACCATGCATTGTAATAATCAAGCGGCCATCCACATAGAAACAAACTAGGTCTTCCATGAGAGGACTAAACACATAGAGGTGGATTGTCACAAGGTTAGAGAGCAAATGGTCAAATGCACTATTCTACCTTGCTACACAAAGAGTCAAGATCAGCTCGCGGACATCTCCGCCAAGTCCGCAAGTTTAAAAGTTTGTGAGTCCATACTACCAAGACTTGGACTCATCCAGGCTCCCAATGCCTAAGTCCCTAACCGTATGATCGTGTACTCTTTTCCCTTAGGTGAGTTTTATCCCAAGTGGTTTTCTCACCAAGGTTTTTAACGAGGCAAGGTCATACGGGTTCCAAGCTTAGCCGTTGCACTAGGCTAAGCTAGCGGGGGAGTATTAAAGAGACTAAGGCGCTTATCCGGATTCATAGTCCATTAAGGTAAGTGCCCATACTTGTGGACCGAGCAAAGGCCCAAGTATACTCTTAACATTGTGACCGTTACAAGAGAAGAGCAAAGAAGGATCTAGAAGAAGCAAGTTAGCCGTTTGGCTAAAAGAGTCGTTGGGTGCGTGATAACCACTCGGCCGTACAAGTCACGGGTTGGTTTAAGCGAACAAGACCCAAGCGCCATTAATGCTCCAAGACAAGCGACATAAGATACTTGTTTTGGTCTTTGGCTTTAGTTCCTTTTATATATATGCTATTATTCTCATTGTAACAAGTTAACTCAATGAAATCTATTCGGATCAAATACTCTCTCTCACTACTCTCTCTTGTTCTTGATGTTCTTCATAGAACTCAAGAACACAAACTCTTAAACACACTTAAATCTTATCAAAAACTAACATTTCATACGTTCGTTAAACTTGTACAAAGCTCATTGAGGAACTTATAAGCTCTCATGATGCATGAAACTTGGTTTAGAGTCCTAGAAACGCGTTGTTAGATGTTTCATAAGTTCGTGAAACTTGTACAAAGCTCATTGAGGAACTTATAAGCACTCATGTTGCATGAAACTTGGTTTAGAGTCCTAGAAACGCGTTGTTAGATGTTTCATACGTTCGTATAACTGGTACAAAGCTCATTGAGGAACTTATAAGCTCTCATGTTGCATGAAACTTGGTTTAGAGTCCGAGAAACGATTTGTTAGATGTTTCATACGTTCTTCAAACTTGTACAAAGCTCATTGAGGAACTTATAAGCACTCATCTTGCATGAAACTTGGTTTACAGTTTTAGAAACGCGATGTTAGATGTTTCATACGTTTGTCAAACTTGTACAAAGCTCATTGAGGAACTTATAAGGACTCATCTTGCATGAAACTTGGTTTAAATTCCTAGAAGCGCGTTGTTAGATGTTTCATAATTTCGTGGAACTTGTACAAAGCTCATTGAGGAACTTATAAGCACTCATGTTGCATGAAACTTTGTTTAGAGTCCTAGAAACGCGTTGTTAGATATTTCATACGTTCGTCAAACTTGTACAAAGCTCATGGAGGAACTTATAAGCTCTCATGTTGCATGAAACTTGGTTTAGAGTCCTTGAAACGAGTTCTTAGATGTTTCATAAGTTCGTCAAACTTGTACAAAGCTCATTGAGACACTTATAAACACTCATGTTGCATGAAACTTGGTTTAAAGTCCTAGAAAAGTGTTGTTAGATGTTTCAACGTTCGTTAAACTTGTACAAAGCTCATTGAGGAACTTATAAACACTCATGTTGCATGAAACTTGGTTTAAATTCCTAGAAACGCGTTGTTAGATGTTTCATACGTTCGTAAAACTTGTACAAAGCTCATTGAGGAACTCATAAGCTCTCATGTTGCATGAAACTTGGTTTAGAGTCCTAGAAACGTGTTGTTAGATGTTTCATACGTTCGTCAAACTTATACAAAGCTCATTGAGGAACTTATAAGCACTCATGTTGCATGAAACTTGGTTTAGAGTCCTAGAAACGCGTTTTTAGATGTTTCATACGTTCGTCAAACTTCTACAAAGCTCATTGAGGAACTTATAAGCTCTCATGTTGCATGAAAAATTATTTAGAGTCCTAGAAACGCGTTGTTAGATGTTTCATAAGTTCGTGAAACTTATACAAAGCTCATTGAGATACTTATAAGCACTCATGTTGCATGAAACTGGGTTTAGAGTCCTAGAAACGCGTTTTTAGATGTTTCATACGTTCATCAAACTTGTACAAAGCTCATTGGGGAACTTATAAGCACTCATGTTGCATGAAACTTGGTTTATATTCCTAGAACTGCGTTGTTAGATGTTTCATACGTTCGTCAAACTTGTTCAAAGCTCATTGAGGAACTTATAAGCTCTCATGTTGCATGGAACTTGGTTTAGAATCCTAGAAACGCGTTGTTAGATGTTTCATACGTTCTTCAAACTTGTACAAAGATCATTGAGGAACTTATAAGCACTCATGTTGCATGAAACTTGGTTTAGTGTCCTAGAAACGCGTTGTTAGATGTTTCATACGTTTGTCAAACTTGTACAAAGTTCATTGAGGAACTTATAAGCTCTCATGTTGCATGAAACTTGGTTTAGAGTCCTAGAAACGATTTGTTAGATGTTTCATACATTCGTCAAACTTGTACAAAGCTCATTAATGAACTTATAAGCACTCATCTTACATGAAACTCGGTTTAGAGTTTTAGAAACACGTTGTTAGATGTTTCATACGTTCGTAAAACTTGTACAAAGCTCATTGAGGAACTTATAAGCACTCATCTTGCATGAAACTGTGTTTAGAGTCCTAGAAACGCGTTGTTAAATGTTTCATAATTTCGTGAAACTTGTACAAAGCTCATTGAGGAACTTATAAACACTCATGTTGCATGAAACTTTGTTTAGAGTCCTAGAAATGTGTTGTTAGATGTTTCATACGTTCGTCAAACTTGTACAAAGCTCATTGAGGAACTTATAAGCACTCATGTTGCATGAAACTTGGTTTAGAGTCCTAGAAACGCGTTGTTAGATGTTTCATACGTTCGTCTAACTGGTACAAAGCTCATTGAGGAACTTATAAGCTCTCATGTTGCATGAAACTTGGTTTAGAGTCCGAGAAACGATTTGTTAGATGTTTCATACGTTCTTCAAACTTGTACAAAGCTCATTGAGGAACTTATAAGCACTCATCTTGCATGAAACTTGGTTTAGAGTTTTAGAAACGCGATGTTAGATGTTTCATACGTTTGTCAAACTTGTACAAAGCTCATTGAGGAACTTATAAGCACTCATCTTGCATGAAACTTGGTTTAAATTCCTAGAAGCGCGTTGTTAGATGTTTCATAATTTCGTGGAACTTGTACAAAGCTCATTGAGGAACTTATAAGCACTCATGTTGCATGAAACTTTGTTTAGAGTCCTAGAAACGCGTTGTTAGATATTTCATACGTTCGTCAAACTTGTACAAAGCTCATGGAGGAACTTATAAGCTCTCATGTTGCATGAAACTTGGTTTAGAGTCCTTGAAACGAGTTCTTAGATGTTTCATAAGTTCGTCAAACTTGTACAAAGCTCATTGAGACACTTATAAACACTCATGTTGCATGAAACTTGGTTTAAAGTCCTAGAAAAGTGTTGTTAGATGTTTCAACGTTCGTTAAACTTGTACAAAGCTCATTGAGGAACTTATAAACACTCATGTTGCATGAAACTTGGTTTAAATTCCTAGAAACGCGTTGTTAGATGTTTCATACGTTCGTAAAACTTGTACAAAGCTCATTGAGGAACTCATAAGCTCTCATGTTGCATGAAACTTGGTTTAGAGTCCTAGAAACGTGTTGTTAGATGTTTCATACGTTCGTCAAACTTATACAAAGCTCATTGAGGAACTTATAAGCACTCATGTTGCATGAAACTTGGTTTAGAGTCCTATAAACGCGTTTTTAGATGTTTCATACGTTCGTCAAACTTGTACAAAGATTATTGAGGAACTTATAAGCTCTCATGTTGCATGAAAATTTATTTAGAGTCCTAGAAACGCGTTGTTAGATGTTTCATAAGTTCGTGAAACTTATACAAAGCTCATTGAGATACTTATAAGCACTCATGTTGCATGAAACTGGGTTTAGAGTCCTAGAAACGCGTTGTTAGATGTTTCATACGTTCATCAAACTTGTACAAAGCTCATTGGGGCACTCATGTTGCATGAAACTTGGTTTATATTCCTAGAACTGCGTTGTTAGATGTTTCATACGTTCGTCAAACTTGTTCAAAGCTCATTGAGGAACTTATAAGCTCTCATGTTGCATGGAACTTGGTTTAGAATCCTAGAAACGCGTTGTTAGATGTTTCATACGTTCTTCAAACTTGTACAAAGCTCATTGAGGAACTTATAAGCACTCATGTTGCATGAAACTTGGTTTAGTGTCCTAGAAACGCGTTGTTAGATGTTTCATACGTTTGTCAAACTTGTACAAAGTTCATTGAGGAACTTATAAGCTCTCATGTTGCATGAAACTTGGTTTAGAGTCCTAGAAACGATTTGTTAGATGTTTCATACGTTCGTCAAACTTGTACAAAGCTCATTAATGAACTTATAAGCACTCATCTTACATGAAACTCGATTTAGAGTTTTAGAAACACGTTGTTAGATGTTTCATACGTTCGTAAAACTTGTACAAAGCTCATTGAGGAACTTATAAGCACTCATCTTGCATGAAACTGTGTTTAGAGTCCTAGAAACGCGTTGTTAAATGTTTCATAATTTCGTGAAACTTGTACAAAGCTCATTGAGGAACTTATAAACACTCATGTTGCATGAAACTTTGTTTAGAGTCCTAGAAATGTGTTGTTAGATGTTTCATACGTTCGTCAAACTTGTACAAAGCTCATTGAGGAACTTATAAGCTCCCATGTTGCATGAAACTTGGTTTAGAGTCCTAGAAACGAGTGGTTATATGTTTCATAAGTTTGTCAAACTTGCACAAAGCTCATTGAGACACTTATAAACACTCATGTTGCATGAAATTTGGTTTAAAGTCCTAGAAACGCGTTGTTAGATGTTTCATACGTTTGTCAAACTTGTACAAAGATCATTGAGGAACTTATAAGCACTCATGTTGCATGAAACTTGGTTTAGAGTCCTAGAAACGCGTTATTAGAACTTTCATACGTTCGTCAAACTTGTACAAAGCTCATTGAGGAACTTATAAGCTCTCATGTTGCATGAAACTTGGTTTAGAGTCCTAGAAACACGTTGTTAGATGTTTCATACGTTCGTCAAACTTGTACAAAGCTCATTGAGGAACTTATAAGCTCTCATGTTGCATGAAACTTGGTTTAAAGTCCTAGAAACGAGTTGTTAGATGTTTCATAAGTTCGTCAAACTTGTATAAAGCTCATTGAGGAACTTATAAGCTCTCATGTTGCATTAAACTTGGTTTAGAGCCCTAGAAACACGTTTTTAGATGTTTCATACATTCGTCAAACTTGTACAAAGCTCATTGAGGAACTTATAACCACTCATGTTGCATGAAACTTGGTTTAGAGTCCTAGAAACGCGTTGTTAGATGTTTCATAAGTTCGTGAAACTTGTACAAAGCTCATTGAGGAACTTATAAGCACTCATGTTGCATGAAACTTGGTTTAGAGTCCTAGAAACGCGTTGTTAGATGTTTCATACGTTCGTCAAACTTGTACAAAGCTCATTGAGGAACTTATAAGAACTCTTGTTGCATGTAACTTGGTTTATAGTCCTAGAAACGCATTGTTAGATGTTTCATAAGTTAGTAAAACTTGTACAAAGTTCATTGAGGAACTTATAAGCACTCATGTTGCATGAAACTTGGTTTAGAGTCCTAGAAACGCGTTGTTAGATGTTTCATACGTTCGTCAAACTTGTACAAAGCTCATTGAGGAACTTATAAGCTCTCATGTTGCATGAAACTTGGTTTAGAGTCCTAGAAACGCGTTGTTAGATGTTTCATAAGTTCGTCAAACTTGTATAAAGCTCATTGAGGAACTTATAAGCTCTCATGTTGCATTAAACATGGTTTACAGTCCTAGAAACACGTTGTTAGATGTTTCATACGTTTGTCAAACTTTTACAAAGCTCATTGAGGACCTTATAAGCACTCATGTTGCATGAAACTTGGTTTATAGTCTTAGAAACACGTTGTTAGATGTCTCATACGTTCGTCAAACTTGTACAAAGCTCATTGAGGAACTTATAAGCTCTCATGATGCATGAAACTTGGTTTAGAGTCCTAGAAACGCGTTGTTAGATGTTTCATAAGTTCGTGAAATTTGTACAAAGCTCATTGAGGAACTTATAAGCACTCATGTTGCATGAAACTTGGTTTAGAGTCCTAGAAACGCGTTGTTAGATGTTTCATACGTGTTAGAATTTGAGAGAATAGACCGAGAGTATTTGAGATTTAGGTGAGATTTGGTTTCGGTGTTTTTCATGTTCTTGAAGAACATAAAGAGAAAGTAGAGAGATTAGAGAGAGAATAGAGGATAAACATGTTTATTTGATTTCATAAAGGTAAGATTACAAGTTTACAAGGTAAAGCAACATATAGGCAATAATATGACCGTTAATGGATAAGTTATGCGGTAACAAAGTTTGACCGAGAAATGTCGCACGCGTCCGCGGGGAAGCACATTTTACCGAGCGTTGACCGTACCGCAGTAAGGTAACTATCGGGCGCCGAATAAATTTACCGAGCTCCCTATGTACCGCGATACCGTAAAATGGTAACTTTTGGTTGAGACCAAAACCAGCCTCCCTTTCCACTCGTCTACCTTTCCTCCATCATAATTACCTCTTAAACCATCCTTCTCAGTCATTATTTTGCCTTTACGAGCTAAACTTGCACTCCAAGCCTTGTAATCTTTGAACCGGACTAAATGCCTTGATGAATGGGCATTAGTCTTAACACTCCCCTCAAGCTTAGCCCAATGCAATGGCTAAGGTGGGAACCGCATACTTCACCTCGTTAAAACCTACAAAGAGAAAACCACTTGGGATAAAAATCCTTGAAGGGAAAAGCGTATGAAGCATACGGTTAGGGTCTTCTAGTTTCTGGTCAAGGTAGTGAGTCCTACCTTGGGTTGCACATACTCACATACTTTCATACTTGCTGACTTGGTGAAGACATCATCTAGTTGGTCTTGGCTCTTTGTGTAGTAGGGAAGGATAGTTCCCTTTACCATTTGTTCCCGGACTTTGTGGCAATCCATCTCTATGTGCTTGGTCCTCTCATGAAACACAGAATTGGAGGCAATATGAATGGATGCCTTGTTGTCACAGTGCATGGTGATTGGCTTCTTGATGTCTATGCCAAGATCCCCAAGGAGATTCTTCAACCACATAACCTCTTGAGTAAGTTTCCTCATGGCTCTATATTCAGACTATGCACTTGAACATGACACAATCTTTTGCTTCTTGGTCTTCCAAGTAACTAGATTCCCTCCAATGAAAGTGCAGTATCCTGTAGTGGATCTCCTATCATCCACATCCCCAGCATATTTAGCATCACAATAGCCTACCACTTCTGTGTTCAGATTCCTTCCCATCCAAATGCCTTGACTTGATGTTCCTTTGAGATACTTGAGTATCCTTTGCACCATGTTCCAGTGATGAATCTTTGGCCTTTGCATGTTTTGGCCTGGTTCACAGCAAAACATATGTCAGGCCTAGTTATGGTCAAGTAGATAAACTTACCCACAATGCGCCTATAGAGTTTCTGGTCTTTGAAACGTTGATCTTCAAGCTCCCCCTCTCTAATGACTTTGTAGCCATCCTCCAATGGTGTTCTTGCAGCCTTGGAATCCATGTGACCTGTTTCATTAAGAAGATCCAAGGTATACTTCCTTTGGGAGAGAAAGAGACCCTCTTCGGATCTACTTATCTCAATTCCAAGGAAGTATTTCATCTTCCCCAAATCTTTAATATCAAACATAGTCTTTAGATAGTTTTTAGTTTCAGCAATTCCTACCTTGTTATCCCCAGAGATGACTATGTCATCCACGTAGATGAGGATAACCACCATACCTTCCTTAGATTGGATGGTGAATAGAGTGTGATCGGCTTGACTCATCTTGAATCCCCTTGTCACTAGAGTGGTGCTGAGTTTGTGATACCATGCTCTTGGAGATTGCTTGAGCCCATAGATAGCCTTCCTCAATCTCAATACTTTCCCTGGTGTTATGGAGTCTTCTAATCCAGGAGGTGGAGTCATGTAGACTTCTTCTTCTAATTCTCCTTGAAGCAAAGGATTCTTGACATCCATTTTCCAAAGATCCCAATCCAGGTTCACGGCTAGAGATAGGATTACTCTCACAGTGTGAAGTTTAGCAACTGGGGCAAAAGTAGCCAAATAGTCTTCACCATAAGTCTGTGTAAATCCTATTGCTACCAGTATTGTCTTGTGCCTCTCAATGTCACCGTTGCTCAAGTACTTGATTGTGAACACATATCTTGAGCTTACTGCCTTCGTGCCTTTAGGTAGATCAGCCTCATCCCAAGTGTGGTTACGTTCCATTGCTTGATTTTCAACTTTTACCGCATTAACCCATACTTCATGCTCAATAGCCTCTTCATAGGTTCTTGGAATCCAATGTTGGTATATTTTGGCGATGAATGCTTGATGATCATGTGGGAAAACAGCCATGGAGCACACTGCTTGGATAGGATGAGCTACAACATTGTTGTTGAAGTAGACTCTAGTGTTTTTCCAGTTTGAACTCGGCTGCTTGATCCTAGTACTTCTTCTTGGCATAATAGGAGCAACTTGATCATGTATCTCTTGATGAACTGTTTCTTCAGTGGCTTGAGTATCCTTTGGTTCTCCTTGATGCTCTTCTTGAGTTTCAGGTTCTTCCCTTTGATCCTCGTGACCTCTTTGATCATCATAAGTTTCTTGTGTATCATCATTGTTCCCCCTTCATGATCAAGGTGGGAGTCTTGATGCACATGTTGTTGAGTAGACTTTGTCCTTGTTTCTTCATTGATGTCCATTCCCAAATTCCTCATCAGGTTCTTAAGGCTAATTGCTCTATCTGTGGCAGATTTAGGAATATCCTTAACACTTTCCCAAGTGTTGTCTTGATAGCAACTCTGTCCTTCAATGAACTTAACATCTCTTGAGACAAGGACTCTTCTTGTTTCAGGAACATAACATTTGTATCCCTTCTGTGTGCTTGAGTAGCCTATGAACATAGCTTTTGTGCTCTTTGCATCAAGCTTGTTCCTTTGCTCTCCTGGCACAAAGACAAAACAAACACAACCAAACACTCTTAGGTGACTTATAAAGGGTTTAGCTTTATTCAATACCTGATATGGAGATTGGTTCTCCAATATTTGTGTTGGTGTTCTGTTGATAAGGTAGCAAGCTGTGGAAACAGCATCTGACCAAAATCTTCTAGGTACATTCATGTGGAACATCATGGATCTTGTGACTTCCATCAAGTGCCTATTCTTCCTCTCGGCCACACCATTTTGTTGAGGAGTGTATGGGCAGCTTGTTTGGTGTAAAATTCCATGTTTTGCCATATGTTCTTTGAAGGCATTGCTTGTGTATTCCCCACTATTATCTGATCTAAAACACTTAATCTTTGCATTATATTGATTAGTGATATAGTTTTGAAAGTTTTTGAAAGCGTCTAACACCCTATCTTTAGAAGGAAACAAAGTTAGCCAAGTGTATTTTGATTTTTCATCTATAAAAGTCACAAAATATGCTTGGTTTTCTCTAGATTTACAAGGTGAAGACAACACATCAGAGTGAACAAGATCAAAACATTTTTCATAAAGCATTTTAGAGATTGAAAACACAGATTTATGGTGGTTGCCTAAAATGCAAGACTCACAAGTATTATGATCAAAAGAGACACTTGGCAAAAGGGTTTTTAAAGCTTTAACATGCGGATGGCCTAATCTATAGTGCCATAAAACATTATTAGCCTCGGCCAAAACAGAGTTAAAAGCAGAATGAAAATTGGAGCTTGACGCTTCTTTGTCAAGGATGTAAAGGTCTCCTCTTGTGGTTCCTTTCCCAATCACTTCTTTACTTTCAATATCCTGAAATATGACTTCATTAGGACTAAAAATGACATTGCAATTTAGATCACAAGCAATTCTTTTAACCGAGATGAGATTAGATGTAAAGCTAGGCATGTATAAGGCTTGAGAATCTCTATTGAACAACCTAAGATTGCCTAACCCTGTCACAGGAATTCTACTACCATTAGCAATAATCACATTTCCTAGGGCAGGTTTAACATTAGTAATCAAGTTCTTATTGCTAGTCATATGGTGAGATGCTCCTGAGTCAATAATGATAGGTTTTATAGGTTTCTCAATTACTTGAGCACTAAGAGAGTAAAGAGACCCCATACCAGAACCCTTAAGGGCTTTGATGAGTGCCTCCAAGTCAGATTTCCTCACGTATTCATCTGTGTAGGGCAACATCGCCGTGGATTCCTCTTCCTTATCTTTGGAGCTCATGGTACTAGTGCTAGGATCGGTTGCATCTTCACTTGAGAGATTTGCCTTGGCATCCTTGAATTTGGCCGGCTTGAGATGGGGGTTTAGAATCCAGCACTTATCCTTGGAGTGCCCTTTCTTCTTGCAGTGATCACATAGAGTAGCTCTTCTTTCCTCATACGTCTTGGAGTTTGATTTGTATGCTACTTTGTTGGCGGTGACAAGCTCCTTTTTGTTGCCGAATAGCTCAATGGAACCTTGCTCTCTTTGTAACTGGGCACACACTTCCTCAAGGTTGGGCAGAGTGTCAGAACGGAGTAAGTGCTTGATCACATCTTTGTAGCTGCTATTGAGGGTTAGAAGAAGACCAAAGACCTTGTCTTTCTCTCTTCGCTCATTCAAAATCTTGGGATCAATAGTATTTGGACGTAGCATTTCCAATTCTGCCCATAGACTTCTAAACCTTCCAAAATGCTTTGTAAATTCCATGTCTTCTTGGTTTAGATCATTAATCGCCTTCTTGACCTCATAAACCCGGCTGAGATTGGAAATGTTACCATAGACCGTTTGGAGAGTATCCAAAAGATCCTTAGCACTCTCACAGTATGAGTAAGCTTCAAGGATAGACGAGTCAAGAGATCCTTGTATGATTCCTAACACCTTTTGGTCCTCTTGGAACCACTTGTTTTCTTCGGTGAGGGATTCACTTTCAGTAAGGGTGATATCCGAGATTGTTGCTTGTGACTTGAGAATATGGTTCCAAAGACCACGACCACAGAGCGCAATCTTCACAGTCCTTGCCCATAAGAGATAGTTAATCCCTTTAAGAGTTACCGGACAAGAGATCTTCTTATGTTCCTTGTCCTCCATGTAGAAAGATGATGACTTTTGTTTTTGAACCGAGAAAATATTGAAACTTTAGAGGGAAAACAGAGTCTAGAACTAGAAAGCTTGTGTTTTTGGATAAAGACCGAGAGGGAAAGGTATAAAGTTTGGATCTTTATATGTTTCCGAGTCTCAAAAGGCACAAAGCTAGAAACTTTGGACTAGATCTCGGAAAAAAACAGAGATTTTTATGAATCCAAAGTCCAGATCTTAAGGAATCCGACTTCTTTTGGATGAAAGCTTTTGTGTATAGGATAGAATCAAGCTTCACAATGGGAAAGTTTGAATCTTTGACACAAAACCGTGAAGAACAAGAAAAAGATTGGATCTTTATGAAACAGAGATTGGAAAAACAGAGAGTATAAAGATGCGGAAGCTAGAATATTGGTTCAAGAGCAAGTTTGCTCTGATACCATGTTAGAATTTGAGAGAATAGACCGAGAGTATTTGAGATTTAGGTGAGATTTGGTTTCGGTGTTCTTCATGTTCTTGAAGAAAATAAAGAGAAAGTAGAGAGATTAGAGAGAGAATAGAGGATAAACATGTTTATTTGATTTCATAAAAATAAGATTACAAATTTACAAGGTAAAGCAACATATAGGCAATAATATGACCGTTAATGGATAAGTTACGCGGTAAAAAAGTTTGACCGAGAAATGTCGCGCGCGTCCGCGGGGAAGCGCATTTTACCGAGCGTTGACTGTACCGCGGTAAGGTAACTATCGGGCGCCAGATAAACTTACCGAGCTCCCTATGTACCGCGGTACGGTAAAATGGAAACTTTTGGTTGAGACCAAAACCAGCCTCCCTTTCCACTTGTCTACCTTTCCTCCTTCATGGTTACGTCTTAAACCATCCTTCTCAATCATTATTTTGCCTTTACGAGCTAAACTTGCACTCCAAGCCTTGTAATCTTTGAACCGGATTAAATGCCTTGATGAATGGGCATTAGTCTTAACAATACGTTCGTCAAACTTGTCCAAAGCTCATTGAGGAACTTATAAGCTCTCATGTTGCATGAAACTTGGTTTAGAGTCCTAGAAACGATTTGTTAGATGTTTCATACGTTCGTCAAACTTGTACAAAGCTCATTGAGGAACTTATAAACCCTCATGTTGCATGAAACTTTGTTTAGAGTCCTACAAACGCGTTGTTAGATGTTTCATACGTTCGTCAAACTTGTACAAAGCTCATTGAGGAACTTATAAGCTCTCATGTTGCATGAAACTTGGTTTAGAGTCCTAGAAACGAGTTGTTAGATGTTTCATAAGTTCGTCAAACTTGCACAAAGCTCATTGAGACACTTATAAACACTCATGTTGCATGAAACTTGGTTTAAAGTCCTAGAAACACGTTGTTAGATGTTTCATACGTTCGTAAAACTTGTACAAATCTCATTGAGGAACTTATAAGCACTCATGTTGCAGAAACTTGGTTTAGAGTCCTAGAAACACGTTGTTAGATGTTTCATACGTTCGTCAAACTTGTACAAAGCTCATTGAGGAACTTATAAGAACTCATGTTGCATGTAACTTGGTTTAGAGTCCTAGAAACGCGTTGTTAGATGTTTCATAAGTTCGTGAAACTTGTACAAAACTCGTTGAGAAACTTATAAGCACTCATGTTGCATGAAACTTGGTTTAGAGTCCTAGAAACGCGTTGTTAGATGTTTCATACGTTCGTCAAACTTGTACAAAGCTCATTGAGGAACTTATAAGAACTCATGTTGCATGTAACTTGGTTTCGAGTTCTAGAAACGCGTTGTTAGATGTTTCATAATTTCGTGGAACTTGTACAAAGCTCATTGAAGAACTTATAAGCACTCATGTTGCATGAAACTTTGTTTAGAGTCCTAGAAACGCGTTGTTAGATGTTTCATACGTTCGTCAAACTTGTACAAAGCTTATTGAGGAACTTATAAGCTCTCATGTTGCATGAAACTTGGTTTAGAGTCCTAGAAACGAGTTGTTAAATGTTTCATAAGTTCGTCAAATTTGTACAAAGCTCATTGAGACACTTATAAACACTCATGTTGTATGAAACTTGGTTTAAAGTCCGAGAAAAGCATTGTTAGATGTTTCATACGTTCGTCAAACTTGTACAAAGCTCATTGAGGAACTTATAAGCACTCATGTTGCATGAAACTTGGTTTAGAGTCCTAGAAATGCGTTGTTAGATGTTTCATAAGTTCGTCAAACTTGTACAAAGCTCATTGAGGAACTTATAAACACTCATGTTGCATGAAACTTGGTTTAGAGTCCTGGAATCGCGTTGTTAGATGTTTCATAAGTTCGTCAAACATGTATAAAGCTCATTGAGGAACTTATAAGCTCTCATGTTGCATTAAACTTGGTTTAGAGTCCTAGAAACACGTTGTTAGATTTTTCATACATTCTTCAAACTTGTACAAAGCTCATTGAGGAACTTATAAGCACTCATGTTGCATGAAACTTGGTTTAGAGTCCTAGAAACACGTTGTTAGATGTTTCATACGTTCGTCAAACTTTTACAAAGCTCATTGAGGAACTTATAAGAACCCAATTTGCATGTAACTTAGTTTAGAGTCCTAGAAACGCGTTGTTAGATGTTTCATAAGTTTGTGAAACTTGTACAAAGCTCATTGAGGAACTTATAAGCACTCATTCTACATGAAACTTTGTTTAGAGTCCTAGAAACGCGTTGTTAGATGTTTCATACGTTCGTCAAACTTGTACAAAGCTCATTGAGGAAATTATAAGCTTTCATGTTGCATGAAACTTGGTTTAGAGTCCTAGAAACGAGTTGTTAGATGTTTCATAAGTTCGTCAAATTTGTACAAAGCTCATTGAGACACTTATAAACACTCATGTTGTATGAAACTTGGTTTAAAGTCCAAGAAAAGCATTGTTAGATGTTTCATACGTTCGTCAAACTTGTACAAAGCTCATTGAGGAACTTATAAGCACTCATGTTGCATGAAACTTGGTTTAGAGTCCTTGAAACGCGTTGTTAGATGTTTCATAAGTTCGTCAAACTTGTACGAAGATCATTGAGGAAATTATAAGCTCTCATGTTGCATGAAAATTGGTTTAGAGTCCTTGAAACGCGTTGTTAGATGTTTCATAAGTTCGTGAAACTTGTACAAAGCTCATTGAGGAACTTATAAGCACTCATGTTGCATGAAACTTGATTTAGAGTCCTAGAAACGCGTTGTTAGATGTTTCATAAGTTCGTCAAACTTGTATAAAGCTCATTGAGGAACTTATAAGCTCTCATGTTGCATTAAACTTGGTTTATAGTCCTAGTAACACGTTGTTAGATGTTTCATACGTTCGTCAAACTTGTACAAAGCTCATTGAGGAACTTAAAAGAACTCATGTTGCGTGTAATTTGGTTTAGAGTCCTAGAAACGCGTTGTTAGATGTTTCATAAGTTCGTCAAACTTGTACAAAGCTCATTGAGGAACTTATAAGAACTCATGTTGCATGAAACTTGGTTTAGATTCCTAGAAACGCGTTGTTAGATGTTTCATAAGTTCGTGAAACTTGTACAAAGCTCATTGAGGAACTTATAAACACTCATGTTGCATGAAACTTGGTTTAGAGTCCTGGAAACACGTTGTTAGATGTTTCATAAGTTCGTCAAACTTGTATAAAGCTCATTGAGGAACTTATACGCTCTCATGTTGCATTAAACTTGGTTTAGAGTCCTAGAAACACGTTGTTAGATGTTTTATACATTCGTCAAACTTGTACAAAGCTCATTGAGGAACTTATAAGCACTCATGTTGCATGAAACTTGGTTTAGAGTCCTAGAAACACGTTGTTAGATGTTTCATACGTTCGTCAAACTTTTACAAAGCTCATTGAGGAACTTATAAGAACCCAAGTTGCATGTAACTTGGTTTAGAGTCCTAGAAACGCGTTGTTAGATGTTTCATAAGTTTGGGAAACTTGTACAAAGCTCATTGAGGAACTTATAAGCACTCATGTTGCATGAAACTTGGTTTAGAGTCCTAGAAACGCGTTGTTAGATGTTTCATACGTTCCTCAAACTTGTACAAAGCTCATTGAGGAACTTATAAGAACTCATGTTGCATGTAACTTGGTTTAGAGTCCTAGAAACGTGTTGTTAGATGTTTCATAAGTTCGTGAAACTTGTACAAAGCTCATTGAGGAACTTATAAGCACTCATGTTGCATGAAACTTGGTTTAGAGTCCTAGAAACGCGTTGTTAGATGTTTCATACGTTCGTCAAACTTGTACAAAGCTC
The DNA here is from genome assembly GCA_963556525.1 of Cochlearia excelsa. NCBI lineage: Eukaryota > Viridiplantae > Streptophyta > Magnoliopsida > Brassicales > Brassicaceae > Cochlearia > Cochlearia excelsa. The sequence continues at coordinate 24,955,445 of OY748327.1, read as the reverse complement.
ATTGAGGAACTTATAAGCTCTCATGTTGCATGAAACTTGAGTTAGAGTCCTAGAAACGCGTTGTTAGATGTTTCATAAGTTCGTGAAACTTGTACAAAGCTCATTGAGGAACTTATAACCACTCATGTTGCATTAAACTTGGTTTAGAGTCCTAGAAACACGTTGTTAGATGTTTCATACGTTCGTCAAACTTGTACAAAGCTCATTGAGGAACTTATAAGAACTCATGTTGCATGTAACTTGGTTTCGAGTCCTAGAAACGCGTTGTTAGATGTTTCATCATTTCGTGGAACTTGTACAAAGCTCATTGAGGAACTTATAAGCACTCATGTTGCATGAAACTTTGTTTAGCGTCCTAGAAACGCGTTGTTAGATGTTTCATACGTTCGTCAAACTTGTACAAAGCTTATTGAGGAACTTATAAGCTCTCATGTTGCATGAAACTTGGTTTAGAGTCCTAGAAACGAGTTGTTAAATGTTTCATAAGTTCGTCAAATTTGTACAAAGCTCATTGAGACACTTATAAACACTCATGTTGTATGAAACTTGGTTTAAAGTCCGAGAAAAGCATTGTTAGATGTTTCATACGTTCGTCAAACTTGTACAAAGCTCATTGAGGAACTTATAAGCACTCATGTTGCATGAAACTTTTTTTAGAGTCCTAGAAACGCGTTGTTAGATGTTTCATAAGTTCGTCAAACTTGTACAAAGCTCATTGAGGAACTTATAAACACTCATTCTGCATGAAACTTGGTTTAGAGTCCTAGAAACGCGTTGTTATATGTTTCATACGTTCGTCAAACTTGTACAAAGCTCATTGAGGAACTTATAAGCACTCATGTTGCATGAAACTTGGTTTAGAGTCCTAGAGACGCGTTGTTAGATGTTTCATACGTTCGTCAAACTTGTACAAAGCTCATTGAGGAACTTATAAGCTCCCATGTTGCATGAAACTTGATTTAGAGTCCTAGAAACGCGTTGTTAGATGTTTCATAAGTTCGTCAAACTTGTACAAAGCTCATTGAGTACTTATAAGCACTCATCTTGCATGAAACTTGGTTTAGAGTCCTAGAAACGCGTTGTTAGATGTTTCATAAGTTCGTCAAACTTGTACAAAGCTCATTGAGGAACTTATAAACACTCATGTTGCATGAAACTTGGTTTAGAGTCCTGGAAACGCGTTGTTAGATGTTTCATAAGTTCGTCAAACTTGTATAAAGCTCATTGAGGAACTTATAAGCTCTCATGTTGCATTAAACTTGGTTTAGAGTCCTAGAAACACGTTGTTAGATTTTTCATACATTCTTCAAACTTGTACAAAGCTCATTGAGGAACTTATAAGCACTCATGTTGCATGAAACTTGGTTTAGAGTCCTAGAAACAAGTTGTTAGATGTTTCATACGTTCGTCAAACTTTTACAAAGCTCATTGAGGAACTTATAAGAACCCAAGTTGCATGTAACTTGGTTTAGAGTCCTAGAAACGCGTTGTTAGATGTTTCATAAGTTTGTGAAACTTGTACAAAGCTCATTGAGGAACTTATAAGCACTCATTCTGCATGAAACTTGGTTTAGAGTCCTAGAAACGCGTTGTTAGATGTTTCATACGTTCGTCAAACTTGTACAAAGCTCATTGAGGAAATTATAAGCTTTCATGTTGCATGAAACTTGGTTTAGAGTCCTAGAAACGAGTTGTTAGATGTTTCATAAGTTCGTCAAATTTGTACAAAGCTCATTGAGACACTTATAAACACTCATGTTGTATGAAACTTGGTTTAAAGTCCAAGAAAAGCATTGTTAGATAATTCATACGTTCGTCAAACTTGTACAAAGCTCATTGAGGAACTTATAAGCACTCATGTTGCATGAAACTTGGTTGAGAGTCCTTGAAACGCGTTGTTAGATGTTTCATAAGTTCGTGAAACTTGTACAAAGCTCATTGAGGAACTTATAAGAACTCATGTTGCATGAAACTTGATTTAGAGTCCTAGAAACGCGTTGTTAGATGTTTCATAAGTTCGTCAAACTTGTATAAAGCTCATTGAGGAACTTATAAGCTCTCATGTTGCATTAAACTTGGTTTAGAGTCCTAGAAACACGTTGTTAGATGTTTTATACATTCGTCAAACTTGTACAAAGCTCATTGAGGAACTTATAAGCACTCATGTTGCATGAAACTTGGTTTAGAGTCCTAGAAACACGTTGTTAGATGTTTCATACGTTCGTCAAACTTTTACAAAGCTCATTGAGGAACTTATAAGAACCCAAGTTGCATGTAACTTGGTTTAGAGTCCTAGAAACGCGTTGTTAGATGTTTCATAAGTTTGGGAAACTTGTACAAAGCTCATTGAGGAACTTATAAGCACTCATGTTGCATGAAACTTGGTTTAGAGTCCTAGAAACGCGTTGTTAGATGTTTCATACGTTCGTCAAACTTGTACAAAGCTCATTGAGGAACTTATAAGAACTCATGTTGCATGTAACTTGGTTTAGAGTCCTAGAAACGTGTTGTTAGATGTTTCATAAGTTCGTGAAACTTGTACAAAGCTCATTGAGGAACTTATAAGCACTCATGTTGCATGAAACTTGGTTTAGAGTCCTAGAAACGCGTTGTTAGATGTTTCATACGTTCGTCAAACTTGTACAAAGCTCATTGAGGAACTTATAAGCTCTCATGTTGCATGAAACTTGATTTAGAGTCCTAGAAACGCGTTGTTAGATGTTTCATAAGTTCGTGAAACTTGTACAAAACTCATTGAGGAACTTATAACCACTCATGTTGCATTAAACTTGGTTTAGAGTCCTAGAAACACGTTGTTAGATGGTTCATACGTTCGTCAAACTTGTACAAAGCTCATTGAGGAACTTATAAGAACTCATGTTGCATGTAATTTGGTTTAGAGTCCTGAAACGCGTTGTTAGATGTTTCATAAGTTCGTGAGACTTGTACAAAGCTCATTGAGGAACTTATAAGCACTCATGTTGCATGAAACTTGGTTTAGAGTCCTAGAAACGCGTTGTTAGATGTTTCATAAGTTCGTGAAACTTGTACAAAGCTCATTGAGGAACTTATAAGCACTCATGTTTCATGAAACTTGGTTTAGAGTCCTAGAAACGCGTTGTTAGATGTTTCATACGTTCGTCAAACTTGTACAAAGCTCATTGAGGAAATTATAAGCTCTCATGTTGCATGAAACTTGGTTTAGAGTCCTAGAAACGAGTTGTTAGATGTTTCATAAGTTCGTCAAATTTGTACAAAGCTCATTGAGACACTTATAAACACTCATGTTGTATGAAACTTGGTTTAAAGTCCGAGAAAAGCATTGTTAGATGTTTCATACGTTCGTCAAACTTATACAAAGCTCATTGAGGAACTTATAAGCACTCATGTTGCATGAAACTTGGTTTAGAGTCCTAGAAACGCGTTGTTAGATGTTTCATACGTTTGTCAACCTTGTACGAAGCTCATTGATGAACTTATAAGCACTCATGTTGCATGAAACTTGATTTAGAGTCCTAGAAACGCGTTGTTAGATGTTTCATAAGTTCGTGAAACTTGTACAAAGCTCATTGAGGAACTTATAACCACTCATGTTGCATGAAACTTGGTTTAGAGTCCTAGAAACAAGTTGTTAGATGTTTCATACGTTCGTCAAACTTTTACAAAGCTCATTGAGGAACTTATAAGAACCCAAGTTGCATGTAACTTGGTTTAGAGTCCTAGAAACGCGTTGTTAGATGTTTCATAAGTTTGTGAAACTTGTACAAAGCTCATTGAGGAACTTATAAGCACTCATTCTGCATGAAACTTGGTTTAGAGTCCTAGAAACGCGTTGTTAGATGTTTCATACGTTCGTCAAACTTGTACAAAGCTCATTGAGGAAATTATAAGCTTTCATGTTGCATGAAACTTGGTTTAGAGTCCTAGAAACGAGTTGTTAGATGTTTCATAAGTTCGTCAAATTTGTACAAAGCTCATTGAGACACTTATAAACACTCATGTTGTATGAAACTTGGTTTAAAGTCCAAGAAAAGCATTGTTAGATAATTCATACGTTCGTCAAACTTGTACAAAGCTCATTGAGGAACTTATAAGCACTCATGTTGCATGAAACTTGGTTGAGAGTCCTTGAAACGCGTTGTTAGATGTTTCATAAGTTCGTGAAACTTGTACAAAGCTCATTGAGGAACTTATAAGAACTCATGTTGCATGAAACTTGATTTAGAGTCCTAGAAACGCGTTGTTAGATGTTTCATAAGTTCGTCAAACTTGTATAAAGCTCATTGAGGAACTTATAAGCTCTCATGTTGCATTAAACTTGGTTTAGAGTCCTAGAAACATGTTGTTAGATGTTTTATACATTCGTCAAACTTGTACAAAGCTCATTGAGGAACTTATAAGCACTCATGTTGCATGAAACTTGGTTTAGAGTCCTAGAAACACGTTGTTAGATGTTTCATACGTTCGTCAAACTTTTACAAAGCTCATTGAGGAACTTATAAGAACCCAAGTTGCATGTAACTTGGTTTAGAGTCCTAGAAACGCGTTGTTAGATGTTTCATAAGTTTGGGAAACTTGTACAAAGCTCATTGAGGAACTTATAAGCACTCATGTTGCATGAAACTTGGTTTAGAGTCCTAGAAACACGTTGTTAGATGTTTCATACGTTCGTCAAACTTTTACAAAGCTCATTGAGGAACTTATAAGAACCCAAGTTGCATGTAACTTGGTTTAGAGTCCTAGAAACGCGTTGTTAGATGTTTCATAAGTTTGGGAAACTTGTACAAAGCTCATTGAGGAACTTATAAGCACTCATGTTGCATGAAACTTGGTTTAGAGTCCTAGAAACGCGTTGTTAGATGTTTCATACGTTCGTCAAACTTGTACAAAGCTCATTGAGGAACTTATAAGCACTCATGTTGCATGAAACTTGGTTTAGAGTCCTAGAAACGTGTTGTTAGATGTTTCATACGTTCGTCAAACTTGTACGAAGCTCATTGAGGAATTTATAAGCTCTCAGGTTGCATGAAAATTGGTTTAGAGTCCTTGAAACGCGTTGTTAGATGTTTCATAAGTTCGTGAAACTTGTACAAAGCTCATTGAGGAACTTATAAGCTCTCATGTTGCATTAAACTTGGTTTAGAGTCCTAGAAACACGTTGTTAGATGTTTCATACGTTCGTCAAACTTGTACAAAGCTCATTGAGGAACTTATAAGCACTCATGTTGCATGAAACTTGGTTTAGATTCCTAGAAACGCGTTGTTAGATGTTTCATAAGTTCGTGAAACTTGTACAAAACTCATTGAGGAACTTATAAACACTCATGTTGCATGAAACTTGGTTTAGAGTCCTGGAAACGCGTTGTTAGATGTTTCATAAGTTCGTCAAACTTGTATAAAGCTCATTGAGGAACTTATAAGCTCTCATGTTGCATTAAACTTGGTTTAGAGTCCTAGAAACACGTTGTTAGATGTTTCATACATTCGTCAAACTTGTACAAAGCTCATTGAGGAACTTATAAGCACTCATGTTGCATGAAACTTGGTTTAGAGTCCTAGAAACACGTTGTTAGATGTTTCATACGTTCGTCAAACTTTTACAAAGCTCATTGAGGAACTTATAAGAACCCAAGTTGCATGTAACTTGGTTTAGAGTCCTAGAAACGCGTTGTTAGATGTTTCATAAGTTTGTGAAACTTGTACAAAGCTCATTGAGGAACTTATAAGCACTCATTCTGCATGAAACTTGATTTAGAGTCCTAGAAACGCGTTGTTAGATGTTTCATACGTTCGTCAAACTTGTACAAACTCATTGAGGAAATTATAAGCTTTCATGTTGCATGAAACTTGGTTTAGAGTCCTAGAAACGAGTTATTAGATGTTTCATAAGTTCGTCAAATTTGTACAAAGCTCATTGAGACACTTATAAACACTCATGTTGTATGAAACTTGGTTTAAAGTCCGAGAAAAGCATTGTTAGATGTTTCATACGTTCGTCAAACTTGTACAAAGCTCATTGAGGAACTTATAAGCACTCATGTTGCATGAAACTTGGTTTAGAGTCCTAGAAACACGTTGTTAGATGTTTCATACGTTCGCCAAACTTGTACGAAGCTCATTGAGGAACTTATAAGCTCTCATGTTGCATGAAAATTGGTTTAGAGTCCTTGAAACGCGTTGTTAGATGTTTCATAAGTTCGTGAAACTTGTACAAAGCTCATTGAGGAACTTATAAGCTCTCATGTTGCATTAAACTTGGTTTAGAGTCCTAGAAACACGTTGTTAGATGTTTCATACGATCGTCAAACTTGTACAAAGCTCATTGAGGAACTTATAAGAACTCATGTTGCGTGTAATTTGGTTTAGAGTCCTAGAAACGCGTTGTTATATGTTTCATAAGTTCGTCAAACTTGTACAAAGCTCATTGAGGAACTTATAAGAACTCATGTTGCATGAAACTTGGTTTAGATTCCTAGAAACGCGTTGTTAGATGTTTCATAAGTTCGTGAAACTTGTACAAAGCTCATTGAGGAACTTATAAACACTCATGTTGCAAGAAACTTGGTTTAGAGTCCTGGAAACACGTTGTTAGATGTTTCATAAGTTCGTCAAACTTGTATAAAGCTCATTGAGGAACTTATAAGCACTCATGTTGCATGAAACTTGGTTTAGAGTCCTAGAAACACGTTGTTAGATGTTTCATACGTTTGTCAAAATTTTACAAAGCTCATTGAGGAACTTATAAGAACCCAAGTTGCATGTAACTTGGTTTAGAGTCCTAGAAACGCGTTGTTAGATGTTTCATAAGTTTGGGAAACTTGTACAAAGCTCATTGAGGAACTTATAAGCACTCATGGTGCATGAAACTTGGTTTAGAGTCCTAGAAACGTGTTGTTAGATGTTTCATAAGTTCGTGAAACTTGTACAAAGCTCATTTAGGAACTTATAAGCACTCATGTTGCATGAAACTTGGTTTAGAGTCCTAGAAACGCGTTGTTAAATGTTTCATACGTTCGTCAAACTTGTACAAAGATCATTGAGGAACTTATAAGCTCTAATGTTGCATGAAACTTGATTTAGAGTCCTAGAAACGCGTTGTTAGATGTTTCATAAGTTTGGGAAACTTGTACAAAGCTCATTGAGGAATTTATAAGCACTCATGTTGCATGAAACTTGGTTTAGAGTCCTAGAAACGTGTTGTTAGATGTTTCATACGTTCGTCAAACTTGTACAAAGCTCATTGAGGAACTTATAAGCACTCATGTTGCATGAAACTTGGTTTAGAGTCCTAGAAACGTGTTGTTAGATGTTTCATACGTTCGTCAAACTTGTACGAAGCTCATTGAGGAACTTATAAGCTCTCATGTTGCATGAAAATTGGTTTAGAGTCCTTGAAACGCGTTGTTAGATGTTTCATAAGTTCGTGAAACTTGTACAAAGCTCATTGAGGAACTTATAAGCTCTCATGTTGCATTAAACTTGGTTTAGAGTCCTAGAAACACGTTGTTAGATGTTTCATACGTTCGTCAAACTTGTACAAAGCTCATTGAGGAACTTATAAGAACTCATGTTGCGTGTAATTTGGTTTAGAGTCCTAGAAACGCGTTGTTAGATGTTTCATAAGTTCGTCAAACTTGTACAAAGCTCATTGAGGAACTTATAAGAACTCATGTTGCATGAAACTTGGTTTAGATTCCTAGAAACGCGTTGTTAGATGTTTCATAAGTTTGTGAAACTTGTACAAAGCTCATTGAGGAACTTATAAACACTCATGTTGCAAGAAACTTGGTTTAGAGTCCTGGAAACACATTGTTAGATGTTTCATAAGTTCGTCAAACTTGTATAAAGCTCATTGAGGAACTTATAAGAACCCAAGTTGCATGTAACTTGGTTTAGAGTCCTAGAAACGCGTTGTTAGATGTTTCATAAGTTTGGGAAACTTGTACAAAGCTTGGTTTAGAGTCATTGAGGATTGAGGAACTTATAAGCACTCATGTTGCATGAAACTTGGTTTAGAGTCCAAGAAACGTGTTGTTAGATGTTTCATAAGTTCGTGAAACTTGTACAAAACTCATTGAAGAACTTATTAGCACTCATGTTGCATGAAACTTGGTTTAGAGTCCTAGAAATGCGTTGTTAGATGTTTCATACGTTCGTCAAACTTGTACAAAGCTCATTGAGGAACTTATAAGAACTCATGTTGCATGTAACTTGGTTTAGAGTCCTAGAAACGTGTTGTTAGATGTTTCATAAGTTCGTGAAACTTGTACAAAGCTCATTGAGGAACTTATAAGCACTCATGTTGCATGAAACTTGGTTTAGAGTCCTAGAAACGCGCTGTTAAATGTTTCATACGTTCGTCAAACTTGTACAAAGCTCATTGAGGAACTTATAAGCTCTCATGTTGCATGAAACTTGATTTAGAGTCCTAGAAACGCGTTGTTAGATGTTTCATAAGTTCGTGAAACTTGTACAAAGCTCATTGAGGAACTTATAACCACTCATGTTGCATTAAACTTGGTTTAGAGTCCTAGAAACACGTTGTTAGATGTTTCATACGTTCGTCAAACTTGTACAAAGCTCATTGAGGAACTTATAAGAACACATGTTGCATGTAATTTGGTTTAGAGTCCTGAAACGCGTTGTTAGATGTTTCATAAGTTCGTGAGACTTGTACAAACCTCATTGAGGAACTTATAAGCACTCATGTTGCATGAAACTTGGTTTAGAGTCCTAGAAACGCGTTGTTAGATGTTTCATAAGTTCGTGAAACTTGTACAAAGCTCATTGAGGAACTTATAAGCACTCATGTTGCATGAAACTTGGTTTAGAGTCCTAGAAACGCGTTGTTAGATGTTTCATACGTTCGTCAAACTTGTACAAAGCTCATTGAGGAAATTATAAGCTCTCATGTTGCATGAAACTTGGTTTAGAGTCCTAGAAACGAGTTGTTAGATGTTTCATAAGTTAGTCAAATTTGTACAAAGCTCATTGAGACACTTATAAACACTCATGTTGTATGAAACTTGGTTTAAAGTCCGAGAAAAGCATTGTTAGATGTTTCATACGTTCGTCAAACTTATACAAAGCTCATTGAGGAACTTATAAGCACTCATGTTGCATGAAACTTGGTTTAGAGTCCTAGAAACGCGTTGTTAGATGTTTCATACGTTTGTCAACCTTGTACGAAGCTCATTGATGAACTTATAAGCACTAATGTTGCATGAAACTTGATTTAGAGTCCTAGAAACGCGTTGTTAGATGTTTCATAAGTTCGTGAAACTTGTACAAAGCTCATTGAGGAACTTATAAGCACTCATGTTGCATGAAACTTGGTTTAGAGTCCTAGAAACGCGTTGTTAGATGTTTCATAAGTTCGTCAAACTTGTATAAAGCTCATTGAGGAACTTATAAGCTCTCATGTTGCATTAAACTTGGTTTAGAGTCCTAGAAACACGTTGTTAGATGTTTCATACGTTCGTCAAACTTGGACAAAGCTCATTGAGGAACTTATAAGAACTCATGTTGCGTGTAATTTGGTTTAGAGTCCTAGAAACGCGTTGTTAGATGTTTCATAAGTTCGTCAAACTTGTACAAAGCTCATTGAGGAACTTATAAGCACTCATGTTGCATGAAACTTGGTTTAGAGTCCTAGAAACGCGTTGTTAGATGTTTCATACGTTTGTCAACCTTGTACGAAGCTCATTGAGGAACTTATAAGCACTCATGTTGCATGAAAGTTGATTTAGAGTCCTAGAAATGCGTTGTTAGATGTTTCGTAAGTTCGTGAAACTTGTACAAAGCTCATTGAGGAACATATAAGCACTCATGTTGCATGAAACTTGGTTTAGAGTCCTAGAAACGCGTTGTTAGATGTTTCATAAGTTCGTCAAACTTGTATAAAGCTCATTGAGGAACTTATTAGCTCTCATGTTGCATTAAACTTGGTTTATAGTCCTAGAAACACGTTGTTAGATGTTTCATACGTTCGTCAAACTTGTACAAAGCTCATTGAGGAACTTATAAGAACTCATGTTGCGTTTAATTTGGTTTAGAGTCCTAGAAACGCGTTGTTAGATGTTTCATAAGTTCGTCAAACTTGTACAAAGCTCATTGAGGAACTTATAAGCACTCATGTTGCATGAAACTTGGTTTAGATTCCTAGAAACGCGTTGTTAGATGTTTCATAAGTTCGTGAAACTTGTACAAAGCTCATTGAGGAACTTATAAACACTCATGTTGCATGAAACTTGGTTTAGAGTCCTGGAAACGCGTTGTTTGATGTTTCATAAGTTCGTCAAACTTGTATAAAGCTCATTGAGGAACTTATAAGCTCTCATGTTGCATTAAACTTGGTTTAGAGTCCTAGAAACACGTTGTTAGATGTTTCATACATTCGTCAAACTTGTACAAAGCTCATTGAGGAACTTATAAGCACTCAAGTTGTATGAAACTTGGTTTAGTGTCCTAGAAACACGTTGTTAGATGTTTCATACGTTCGTCAAACTTTTACAAAGCTCATTGAGGAACTTATAAGAACCCAAGTTGCATGTAACTTGGTTTAGAGTCCTCGAAACGCGTTGTTAGATGTTTCATAAGTTTGTGAAACTTGTACAAAGCTCATTGAGGAACTTATAAGCACTCATTCTGCATGAAACTTGGTTTAGAGTCCTAGAAACGCGTTGTTAGATGTTTCATACGTTCGTCAAACTTGTACAAAGCTCATTGAGGAAATTATAAGCTTTCATGTTGCATGAAACTTGGTTTAGAGTCCTAGAAACGAGTTGTTAGATGTTTCATAAGTTCGTCAAATTTGTACAAAGCTCATTGAGACACTTATAAACACTCATGTTGTATGAAACTTGGTTTAAAGTCCCGAGAAAAGCATTGTTAGATGTTTCATACGTTCGTCAAACTTGTACAAAGCTCATTGAGGAACTTATAAGCACTCATGTTGCATGAAACTTGGTTTAGAGTCCTAGAAACGCGTTGTTAGATGTTTCATACGTTCGTCAAACTTGTACGAAGCTCATTGAGGAACTTATAAGCTCTCATGTTGAATGAAAATTGGTTTAGAGTCCTTGAAACGCGTTGTTAGATGTTTCATAAGTTCGTGAAACTTGTACAAAGCTCATTGAGGAACTTATAAGCACTCATGTTGCATGAAACTTGATTTAGAGTCCTAGAAACGCGTTGTTAGATGTTTCATAAGTTCGTCAAACTTGTATAAAGCTCATTGAGGAACTTATAAGCTCTCATGTTGCATTAAACTTGGTTTAGAGTCCTAGAAACACGTTCTTAGATGTTTCATAGGTTCGTGAAACTTGTACAAAGCTCTTTGAGGAACTTATAACCACTCATGTTGCATTAAACTTGGTTTAGAGTCCTAGAAACACGTTGTTAGATGTTTCATACGTTCGTCAAACTTGTACAAAGCTCATTGAGGAACTTATAAGAACTCATGTTGCATGTAATTTGGTTTAGAGTCCTGAAACGCGTTGTTAGATGTTTCATAAGTTCGTGAAACTTGTACAAAGCTCATTGAGGAACTTATAAGCACTCATGTTCCATGAAACTTGGTTTAGAGTCCTAGAAACGCGTTGTTAGATGTTTCATAAGTTCGTGAAACTTGTACAAAGCTCATTGAGGAACTTATAAGCACTCATGTTGCATGAAACTTGGTTTAGAGTCCTAGAAACACGTTGTTAGATGTTTCATACGTTCGTCAAACTTGTACAAAGCTCATTGAGGAACTTATAAGCACTCAAGTTGTATGAAACTTGGTTTAGAGTCCTAGAAACACGTTGTTAGATGTTTCATACGTTCGTCAAACTTTTACAAAGCTCATTGAGGAACTTATAAGAACCCAAGTTGCATGTAACTTGGTTTAGAGTCCTAGAAACGCGTTGTTAGATGTTTCATAAGTTTGTGAAACTTGTACAAAGCTCATTGAGAAACTTATAAGCACTCATTCTGCATGAAACTTGGTTTAGAGTCCTAGAAACGCGTTGTTAGATGTTTCATACGTTCGTCAAACTTGTACAAAGCTCATTGAGGAAATTATAAGCTTTCATGTTGCATGAAACTTGGTTTAGAGTCCTAGAAACGAGTTGTTAGATGTTTCATAAGTTCGTCAAATTTGTACAAAGCTCATTGAGACACTTATAAACACTCATGTTGTATGAAACTTGGTTTAAAGTCCGAGAAAAGCATTGTTAGATGTTTCATACGTTCGTCAAACTTGTACAAAGCTCATTGAGGAACTTATAAGCACTCATGTTGCATGAAACTTGGTTTAGAGTCCTAGAAACGCGTTGTTAGATGTTTCATACGTTCGTCAAACTTGTACGAAGCTCATTGAGGAACTTATAAGCTCTCATGTTGAATGAAAATTGGTTTAGAGTCCTTGAAACGCGTTGTTAGATGTTTCATAAGTTCGTGAAACTTGTACAAAGCTCATTGAGGAACTTATAAGCACTCATGTTGCATGAAACTTGATTTAGAGTCCTAGAAACGCGTTGTTAGATGTTTCATAAGTTCGTCAAACTTGTATAAAGCTTATTGAGGAACTTATAAGCTCTCATGTTGCATTAAACTTGGTTTAGAGTCCTAGAAACATGTTGTTAGATGTTTCATAAGTTCGTGAAACTTGTAAAAAGCTCTTTGAGTAACTTATAACCACTCATGTTGCATTAAACTTGGTTTAGAGTCCTAGAAACACGTTGTTAGATGTTTCATACGTTCGTCAAACTTGTACAAAGCTCATTGAGGAACTTATAAGAACTCATGTTGCATGTAATTTGGTTTAGAGTCCTGAAACGCGTTGTTAGATGTTTCATAAGTTCGTGAAACTTGTACAAAGCTCATTGAGGAACTTATAAGCACTCATGTTCCATGAAACTTGGTTTAGAGTCCTAGAAACGCGTTTTTAGATGTTTCATAAGTTCGTGAAACTTGTACAAAGCTCATTGAGGAACTTATAAGCACTCATGTTGCATGAAACTTGGTTTAGAGTCCTAGAAACACGTTGTTAGATGTTTCATACGTTCGTCAAACTTGTACAAAGCTCATTGAGGAACTTATAAGCACTCAAGTTGTATGAAACTTGGTTTAGAGTCCTAGAAACACGTTGTTAGATGTTTCATACGTTCGTCAAACTTTTACAAAGCTCATTGAGGAACTTATAAGAACCCAAGTTGCATGTAACTTGGTTTAGAGTCCTAGAAACACGTTGTTAGATATTTCATACGTTCGTCAAACTTGTACAAAGCTCATTGAGGAACTTATAAGCACTCAAGTTGTATGAAACTTGGTTTAGAGTCCTAGAAACACGTTGTTAGATGTTTCATACGTTCGTCAAACTTTTACAAAGCTCATTGAGGAACTTATAAGAACCCAAGTTGCATGTAACTTGGTTTAGAGTCCTAGAAACGCGTTGTTAGATGTTTCATAAGTTTGTGAAACTTGTACAAATCTCATTGAGGAACTTATAAGCACTCATTCTGCATGAAACTTGGTTTAGAGTCCTAGAAACGCGTTGTTAGATGTTTCATACGTTCGTCAAACTTGTACAAAGCTCATTGAGGAACTTATAAGCTCTCATGTTGCATGGAACTTGATTTAGAGTCCTAGAAACGCGTTGTTAGATGTTTCATAAGTTCGTGAAACTTGTACAAAGCTCATTGAGGAACTTATAACCACTCATGTTGCATTAAACTTGGTTTAGAGTCCTAGAAACACGTTGTTAGATGTTTCATACGTTCGTCAAACTTGTACAAAGCTCATTGAGGAACTTATAAGAACTCATGTTGCATGTAATTTGGTTTAGAGTCCTGAAACGCGTTGTTAGATGTTTCATAAGTTCGTGAAACTTGTACAAAGCTCATTGAGGAACTTATAAGCACTCATGTTCCATGAAACTTGGTTTAGAGTCCTAGAAACGCGTTGTTAGATGTTTCATAAGTTCGTGAAACTTGTACAAAGCTCATTGAGGAACTTATAAGCACTCATGTTGCATGAAACTTGGTTTAGAGTCCTAGAAACACGTTGTTAGATGTTTCATACGTTCGTCAAACTTGTACAAAGCTCATTGAGGAAATTATAAGCTCTCATGTTGCATGAAACTTGGTTTAGAGTCCTAGAAACGAGTTGTTAGATGTTTCATAAGTTCGTCAAATTTGTACAAAGCTCATTGAGACACTTATAAACACTCACGTTGTATGAAACTTGGTATAAAGTCCGAGAAAAGCATTGTTAGATGTTTCATCTGTTCATCAAACTTGTACAAAGCTCATTGAGGAACTTATAAGCACTCATGTTGCATGAAACTTGGTTTAGAGTCCTAGAAACGCGTTGTTAGATGTTTCATACGTTCGTCAAACTTGTACGAAGCTCATTGAGGAACTTATAAGCTCTCATGTTGCATGAAACTTGGTTTAGAGTCCTTGAAACGCGTTGTTAGATGTTTCATAAGTTCGTGAAACTTGTACAAAGCTCATTGAGGAACTTATAAGCACTCATGTTGCATGAAACTTGGTTTAGAGTCCTAGAAACGCGTTGTTAGATGTTTCATAAGTTCGTCAAACTTGTATAAAGCTCATTGAGGAACTTATAAGCTCTCATGTTGCATTAAACTTGGTTTAGAGTCCTAGAAACACGTTGTTAGAGGTTTCATACATTCGTCAAACTTGTACAAAGCTCATTGAGGAACTTATAAGCACTCATGTTGCATGAAACATGGTTTAGAGTCCTAGAAACACGTTGTTAGATGTTTCATACGTTCGTCAAACTTTTACAAAGCTCATTGAGGAACTTATAAGAACCCAAGTTGCATGTAACTTGGTTTAGAGTCCTAAAAACGCGTTGTTAGATGTTTCATAAGTTTGGGAAACTTGTACAAAGCTCATTGAGGAACTTATAAGCACTCATGTTGCATGAAACTTGGTTTAGAGTCCTAGAAACGCGTTGTTAGATGTTTCATACGTTCGTCAAACTTGTACAAAGCTCATTGAGGAACTTATAAGAACTCATGTTGCATGTAACTTGGTTTAGTGTCCTAGAAACGTGTTGTTAGATGTTTCATACGTTCGTCAAACTTGTACAAAGCTCATTGAGGAACTTATAAGCTCTCATGTTGCATGAAACTTGGTTTAGAGTCCTAGAAACGCGTTGTTAGATGTTTCATAAGTTCGTGAAACTTGTACAAAGCTCATTGAGGAACTTATAAGCACTCATGTTGCATGAAACTTGGTTTAGAGCCCTAGAAACGCGTTGTTAGATGTTTCATACGTTCGTCAAACTTGTACAAAGCTCATTGAGGAACTTATAAGCTCTCATGTTGCATGAAACAAGGTTTAGAATCCTAGAAACGCGTTGTTAGATGTTTCATACGTTCGTCAAACTTGTACAAAGCTCATTGAGGAACTTATAAGAACTCATGTTGCATGTAACTTGGTTTAGAGTCCTAGAAACGCGTTGTTAGATGTTTCATAAGTTTGTGAAACTTTTACAAACCTCATTGAGGAATTTATAAGCACTCATGTTGCATGAAACTTGGTTTATAGTCCTAGAAACGCGTTGTTAGATGTTTCATACATTCGTCAAACTTGTACAAAGCTCATTGAGGAACTTATAAGCACTCATGTTGCATGAAACTTGGTTTAGAGTCCTAGAAACGCGTTGTTAGATGTTTCATACGTTCGTCAAACTTGTACGAAGCTCATTGAGGAACTTATAAGCTCTCATGTTGAATGAAAATTGGTTTAGAGTCCTTGAAACGCGTTGTTAGATGTTTCATAAGTTCGTGAAACTTGTACAAAGCTCATTGAGGAACTTATAAGCACTCATGTTGCATGAAACTTGATTTAGAGTCCTAGAAACGCGTTGTTAGATGTTTCATAAGTTCGTCAAACTTGTATAAAGCTCATTGAGGAACTTATAAGCTCTCATGTTGCATGAAACTTGGTTTAGAGTCCTAGAAACGCGTTGTTAGATGTTTCATAAGTTCGTGAAACTTGTACAAAGCTCATTGAGGAACTTATAAGCACTCATGTTGCATGAAACTTGGTTTAGAGCCCTAGAAACGCGTTGTTAGATGTTTCATACGTTCGTCAAACTTGTACAAAGCTCATTGAGGAACTTATAAGCTCTCATGTTGCATGAAACAAGGTTTAGAATCCTAGAAACGCGTTGTTAGATGTTTCATACGTTCGTCAAACTTGTACAAAGCTCATTGAGGAACTTATAAGAACTCATGTTGCATGTAACTTGGTTTAGAGTCCTAGAAACGCGTTGTTAGATGCTTCATAAGTTTGTGAAACTTTTACAAACCTCATTGAGGAACTTATAAGCACTCATGTTGCATGAAACTTGGTTTAGAGTCCTAGAAACGCGTTGTTAGATGTTTCATACGTTCGTCAAACTTGTACAAAGCTCATTGAGGAATTTATAAGCACTCATGTTGCATGAAACTTGGTTTATAGTCCTAGAAACGCGTTGTTAGATGTTTCATACATTCGTCAAACTTGTACAAAGCTCATTGAGGAACTTATAAGCACTCATGTTGCATGAAACTTGGTTTAGAGTCCTAGAAACGCGTTGTTAGATGTTTCATAAGTTCCTGAAACTTGTACAAAGCTCATTGAGGAACTTATAAGGACTCATGTTGCATGAAACTTGGTTTAGAGTCCTAGAAACGCGTTGTTAGATGTTTCATAAGTTCGGGAACTTGTACAAAGCTCATTGAGGAACTTATAAGCACTCATGTTGCATGAAACTTGGTTTAGAGTCCTACAAACGCGTTGTTAGATGTTTCATACGTTCGTCAAACTTGTACAAAGCTCATTGAGGAACTTATAAGCACTCATGTTGCATGAGACTTGGTTTAGAGTCCTAGAACTACGTTGTTAGATGTTTCATACGTTCGTCAAACTTGTACAAAGATCATTGAGGAACTTATAAGCACTCATGTTGCATGAAACTTGGTTTAGAGTCCTAGAAACGCGTTGTTAGATGTTTCATAAGTTCGTCAAACTTGTATAAAGCTCCTTGAGGAACTTATAAGCTCTCATGTTGCATTAAACTTGGTTTAGAGTCCTAGAAACACGTTGTTAGATGTTTCATACGTTCGTCAAACTTGTACAAAGCTCATTGAGGAACTTATAAGAACTCATGTTGCGTGTAATTTGGTTTAGAGTCCTAGAAACGGGTTGTTAGATGTTTCATAAGTTCGTCAAACTTGTACAAAGCTCATTAAGGAACTTATAAGCACTCATGTTGCCTGAAACTTGGTTTATATTCCTAAAACTACGTTGTTAGATGTTTCATAAGTTCGTGAAACTTGTACAAAGCTCATTGAGGAACTTATAAACACTCATGTTGCATGAAACATGGTTTAGAGTCCTGGAAACGCGTTGTTAGATGTTTCATAAGTTCGTCCAACTTGTATAAAGCTCATTGAGGAACTTATAAGCTCTCATGTTGCATTAAACTTGGTTTAGAGTCCTAGAAACACGTTGTTAGAGGTTTCATACATTCGTCAAACTTGTACAAAGCTCATTGAGGAACTTATAAGCACTCATGTTGCATGAAACATGGTTTAGAGTCCTAGAAACACGTTGTTAGATGTTTCATACGTTCGTCAAACTTTTACAAAGCTCATTGAGGAACTTATAAGAACCCAAGTTGCATGTAACTTGGTTTAGAGTCCTAAAAACGCGTTGTTAGATGTTTCATAAGTTTGGGAAACTTGTACAAAGCTCATTGAGGAACTTATAAGCACTCATGTTGCATGAAACTTGGTTTAGAGTCCTAGAAACGCGTTGTTAGATGTTTCATACGTTCGTCAAACTTGTACAAAGCTCATTGAGGAACTTATAAGAACTCATGTTGCATGTAACTTGGTTTAGTGTCCTAGAAACGTGTTGTTAGATGTTTCATACGTTCGTCAAACTTGTACAAAGCTCATTGAGGAACTTATAAGCTCTCATGTTGCATGAAACTTGGTTTAGAGTCCTAGAAACGCGTTGTTAGATGTTTCATAAGTTCGTGAAACTTGTACAAAGCTCATTGAGGAACTTATAAGCACTCATGTTGCATGAAACCTGGTTTAGAGCCCTAGAAACGTGTTGTTAGATGTTTCATACGTTCGTCAAACTTGTACAAAGCTCATTGAGGAACTTATAAGCTCTCATGTTGCATGAAACAAGGTTTAGAATCCTAGAAACGCGTTGTTAGATGTTTCATACGTTCGTCAAACTTGTACAAACCTCATTGAGGAACTTATAAGCACTCATGTTGCATGAAACTTTGTTTAGAATCCTAGAAACGCGTTGTTAGATGTTTCATACGTTCGTCAAACTTGTACAAAGCTCATTGAGGAATTTATAAGCACTCATGTTGCATGAAACTTGGTTTATAGTCCTAGAAACGCGTTGTTAGATGTTTCATACGTTCGTCAAACTTGTACAAAGCTCATTGAGGAACTTATAAGCACTCATGTTGCATGAGACTTGGTTTAGAGTCCTAGAACTACGTTGTTAGATGTTTCATACGTCCGTCAAACTTGTACAAAGCTCATTGAGGAACTTATAAGCACTCATGTTGCATGAAACTTGGTTTAGAGTCCTGGAAACGCGTTGTTAGATGTTTCATAAGTTCGTCAAACTTGTATAAAGCTCATTGAGGAACTTATAAGCTCTCATGTTGCATTAAACTTGGTTTAGAGTCTTAGAAACACGTTGTTAGATGTTTCATACATTCGTCAAACTTGTACAAAGCTCATTGAGGAACTTATAAGCACTCATGTTGCATGAAACTTGGTTTAGAGTCCTAGAAACACGTTGTTAGATGTTTCATACGGTCGTCAAACTTTTACAAAGCTCATTGAGGAACTTATAAGAACACATGTTGCATGTAACTTGGTTTAGAGTCCTAGAAACGCGTTGTTTGATGTTTCATAAGTTTGGGAAACTTGTACAAAGCTCATTGAGGAACTTATAAGCACTCATGTTGCATGAAACTTGGTTTAGAGTCCTAGAAACGCGTTGTTAGATGTTTCATACGTTCGTCAAACTTGTACAAAGCTCATTGAGGAACTTATAAGAACTCATGTTGCTTGTAACTTGGTTTAGAGTGCTAGAAACGTGTTGTTAGATGTTTCATAAGTTCGTGAAACTTGTACAAAGCTCATTGAGGAACTTATAAGCACTCATGTTGCATGAAACTTGGTTTAGAGTCCTAAAAACTCGTTGTTAGATGTTTCATACGTTCGTCAAACTTGTACAAAGCTCATTGAGGAACTTATAAGCTCTCATGTTGCATGAAACTTGATTTAGAGTCCTAGAAACGCGTTGTTAGATGTTTCATAAGTTCGTGAAACTTGTACAAAGCTCATTGAGGAACTTATAAGCACTCATGTTGCATGAAAATTGGTTTAGAGTCCTAGAAACACGTTGTTAGATGTTTCATACGTTCGTCAAACTTGTACAAAGCTCATTGAGAAATGTATAAGAACTCATGTTGCATGTAATTTGGTTTAGAGTCCTGAAACGCGTTGTTAGATGTTTCATAAGTTCGTGAAACTTGTACAAAGCTCATTGAAGAACTTATAAGCACTCATGTTGCATGAAACTTGGTTTAGAGTCCTAGAAACGCGTTGTTAGATGTTTCATACGTTCGTAAAACTTGTACAAAGCTCATTGAGGAAATTATAAGCTCTCATGTTGCATGAAACTTGGTTTAGAGTCCTAGAAACGAGTTGTTAGATGTTTCATAAGTTCGTCAAATTTGTACAAAGCTCATTGAGACACTTATAAACACTCATGTTGTATGAAACTTGGTTTAAAGTCCGAGAAAATCATTGTTAGATGTTTCATACGTTCGTCAAACTTGTACAAAGCTCATTGAGGAACTTATAAGCACTAATGTTGCATGAAACTTGGTTTAGAGTCCTAGAAACGCGTTGTTAGATGTTTCATACGTTCGTCAAACTTGTATGAAGCTCATTGAGGAACTTATAAGTTCTCATGTTGCATGAAACTTGGTTTATAGTCCTTGAAATGCGTTGTTAGATGTTTCATAAGTTCGTGAAACTTGTACAAAGCTCATTGAGGAACTTATAAGCACTCATGTTGCATGAAACTTGGTTTAGAGTCCTAGAAACGTGTTGTTAGATGTTTCATATGTTCGTCAAACTTGTATAAAGCTCATTGAGGAACTTATAAGCTCTCATGTTGCATTAAACTTTGTTTAATGTCCTAGATTCACGTTGTTAGATGTTTCATACGTTCGTTAAACTTGTACAAAGCTCATTGAGGAACTTATAAGAACTCATGTTGCGTGTAATTTGGTTTAGATTCCTAGAAACGCGTTGATAGATGTTTCCTAAGTTCGTGAAACTTGTACAAAGCTCATTGAGGAACTTATAAGCACTCATGTTTCATGAAACTTGGTTTAGATTCCTAGAACTACGTTGTTAGATGTTTCATAAGTTCGTGAAACTTGTACAAAGCTCATTGAGGAACTTATAAGCTCTCATGTTGCATTAAACTTGGTTTAGAGTACTAGAAACATGTTGTTAGAGGTTTCATACATTCGTCAAACTTGTACAAAGCTCATTGAGGAACTTATAAGCACTCATGTTGCATGAAACTTGGTTTAGAGTCCTAGAAACACGTTGTTAGATGTTTCATACGTTCGTCAAACCTTTACAAAGCTCATTGAGGAACTTATAAGAACCCAAGTTGCATGTAACTTGGTTTAGAGTCCTAAAAACGCGTTGTTAGATGTTTCATAAGTTTGGGAAACTTGTACAAAGCTCATTGAGGAACTTATAAGCACTCATGTTGCATGAAACTTGGTTTAGAGTCCTAGAAACGCGTTGTTAGATGTTTCATACGTTTGTCAAACTTGTACAAAGCTCATTGAGGAACTTATAAGAACTCATGTTGCATGTAACTTGGTTTAGAGTCCTAGAAACGTGTTGTTAGATGTTTCATAAGTTCGTGAAACTTGTACAAAGATCATTGAGGAACTTATAAGCACTCATGTTGCATGAAAGTTGGTTTAGAGTCCTAGAAACGCGTTGTTAGATGTTTCATACGTTCATCAAACTTGTACAAAGCTCATTGAGGAACTTATAAGCTCTCATGTTGCATGAAACTTGATTTAGAGTCCTAGAAACGCGTTGTTAGATGTTTCATAAGTTCGTGAAACTTGTACAAAGCTCATTGAGGAACTTATAAGCACTCATGTTGCATGAAACTTGGTTTAAAGCCCTAGAAATGCGTTGTTAGATGTTTCATACGTTCGTCAAACTTGTACAAAGCTCATTGAGGAACTTATAAGCTCTCATGTTGCATGAAACATGGTTTATGATAGACCCTTGGTTAGGATCTCAACTCTTGGGCAAAGGCAAAGGACTCTTCTCGGCGGATTGATGGTTAGATGGGAGGTGGCTGCGGTGTTTGTCTGAAAACAGAGGCAAGCGGATAGGGAAAGATGGTGCAGATGGTGGCGACTTCAAGAACATAACTAAGGGGGGGGGATATGGAGGTGATTGGGATGCGAGATGGATGGTGGACAACTTAAGCAATCGATGGGAGGATTGCTTGATGATTCGCAGAAACACTTGGAAGTAACTAGGACTTGTAAGTGCTTCGGATTCAATGAAGAATCAAGGTGAGTCTAACAAAGAAGTTGATGATAAAAATTTGACTAAAGAGACAAGAAGGAGGCGGCTGAGATTATAAAGGGAGAAGGCACAACTCGCCACTTCCCTAGGGTATCTCGCCTATGCCAAATAAGGAAAGTATAAAAACAACGCAACGTTTAACCACAAAACAGAAAAAACGACAAAGCGTGCGATATAAAACGACGAGTAGCGTGTTAGTGCCTCGTCTCTTACACTCTTCAAACTATGATTACCAAGGGACGACGTGGTGTTCTTCTTGGCCTCGTTAAAACCCAGTGGGAAAGAGTACCAAGCGAGACACCTAGTCCGCTTAGCTCTCATAGCTTGGTCTTCTTATGTAGCCGCGGTGAAAATGTTGAAGAAGCTCCTAGCTGCTCCTCCAAGCTCCTCCATGATCATCGCATGGACATCCCGAGCTAACTCCTTAGCTTTCGATCGCGTAATCGCTCCTTTTGGTTCCTCGGTTCGCGATGGTCGGGCGCCTGTATGGTCGGTGTCGAAGTGGTCGATGTCGAAGTGGTCGATGCCGATGTCGATGCCGATGTCGATGCCGTTGTGGTCGATGCCGATGTGGTCGATGTCGAAGTGGTCGATGCCGATGTCGATGCCGTTGTGGTCGATGCCGATGTGCGTTTCCGGCTTCGGCTCTATGATCATATCATCCCCTCCCTCTTGAAAAGGATTTGTCCTCAAATGCTGAATCTGCAACATAAGGAGACAAGTCAATAACATTGAAGGAATCGGATATCGAATACTTACCTTGGAGATCGATCTTGTAAGCATTGTTGTTGATCCGCTTGGTAACTTTGAATGGTCCGTCGACTCGCGGCATAAGCTTGGACTTCCTCTCGGTGGAAACCTCTCCTTCCTCAAGTGGATCCACACCAAGTCGCCTTCCTCAAATAATATCTCCTTGCGGCCCTTGTTCGCTTGCCTAACGTATTGCTCGGTCTTCTTCTCGATGTTCGCTTTGGCCTTCTCGTGCAGCTTCTTAACCTGCTCGGCCTTCTTGCTGCCATAAAAACTAGACACTTCACTCAAAGGTAACGCGATTAGATCAAGGGGAGACATAGGGTTAAAGCCATAAACCAATTCAAACGGAGACTATAGAGTAGTAGAGTGCTTAGCGTGATTGTAAGCAAACTCAACATGGGGTAGACACTCCTCCCATGCCTTGAGGTTGCTTCTTACCAGGTCTGAGAAGTGTGGATAAGGACACATTGACTACTTCGGTCGGCCATCGGTTTGGGGATGGCGGGTGGTGGAGAATGAGAGTTTCGTCCCTAGCTTGGCCCACAAGGTACGCCGAAGTGACTCAAGAACTTGGTGTCACGATGCGAGACAATCACCCGAGGCATGCCGTACAATCGACCACTTCCACTGAAAAACAAATTAGCTACGCTAACCGCGTCATCGGTCTTGTGGCAAGCTATGAAGTGAGCCATCTTGCTAAACCTGTCTACCACCACATATATAGAGTCTCTACCATTCCTGGTTCGAGGTAAGCCTATTACAAAATCCATAGAAATTTCTGTCCAAGGATGAGAAGGTATTGGTAAAGGTGTGTACAAACCGTGAGGTTGCACCTTACTCTTGGCATGCTTGCACGTGACACAAGCAAGGCAGATCCGGTCGACGTCTCTTCTCATGTGAGGCCAATAGAAGTAGGCTTGGAGGCTGGCCAGTGTCTTGGCTTGGCCGAAGTGCCCAGCTAGGCCTCCTCCGTGTGCTTCCCTAACCAACAACTCTCTCACCGAACCGCGGGTATACATAGCTTGTTGTTGTAAAAGAGATAACCATCCTGTCTAAAGTAATTCTCAAAACCAAACTTAGAGCACTTTGCATAGTAATCACTAAATTCAGAATCGAGTCTCATATAAGGTTTTGATCACCTCAAATCCGATAAGTCTAGAAGTCAATTCAGAGATAAGGGTGTACCTCGGGACAATGCGTCGGCTACGACATTGTCCTTACCTTTCTTGTATTTGATCACGTAGGGGAAAGTTTCTATGAACTCTATCCAACGACCATGTCTCTTGTTCAGCTTCTGTTGGCCCTTAAGATGCTTGAGAGACTCATGATCGGTGTGGATAACAAACTCCTTCGACCAAAGGTAGTGTTGCCAAGTCTGCAATGCTCTCACCAGCGCGTAGAGCTCCTTGTCGTATGTGGGATAGTTCAGCGTGGCTCCACTTAGCTTCTCGCTGAAATAAGCTATAGGCCTTCGGTCCTGCATTAGAATTGCCCCAATCCCTACACCAGACGCATCACATTCAATCTCAAAAGTCTTAAGGAAATCAGGTAATAACGACAAGGGGAATTGATAAGCTTCTCTTTAAGGCATTCGAAAGCCTTGTCTTGTGCTTCTCCCCACTTAAATCCCACATCCTTCTTGATCACTTCGGTCAATGGTGCAGCAATGGTGCTAAAGTCCCGGACAAAACGGCGGTAGAACCCGGCAAGCCCATGAAAGCTCCGGACCTCTCCAATGGTGGTCGGCTTAGGCCAATCCCGGATAGCTTTGATCTTTTCCTCATCGACCTGTACTCCTTCTGCACTCACGATAAAGCCTAGGAATACAACTTGGTTAGTACAAAAGGTGCATTTGTCTATGTTGGCGAACAGGTTTTCCCTCCTTAGAACTTCAAGGACGGCTCGGACGTGGTCAATGTGCTCGGCTAAGCTCCTGCGAAGATCGGGATGTCATCAAAGTATACCACCACGAATACACCTATAAAAGATCTCAAAACATGGTTCATTAGACGCATAAATGTACTCGGTGCGTTAGTAAGTCCAAAAGGCATGACTAGCCACTCATAGAGGCCTTGCTTTGTCTTGAAAGCCGTCTTCCATTCATCACCTTCCTTCATCCTAATCTGATGATAACCGCTCTTAAGATCAATCTTAGAGAAAATGTTAGAACCGCACAATTCATCAAGCATATCATCAAGTCTAGGGATAGGATGGCGATACTTAACCGTGATGTTGTTGATGGCTCGGCAATCAACACACATCCTCCACGATCCGTCCTTCTTTGGAACCAGAAGAACCAGCACGGCACACGGACTCATGCTCTCACGGATGTGTCCCTTGCTCATAAGTTCTTCTACTTGCTTTTGAAGCTCCTTGGTATCCATCGGATTGGTCCTATAGGCTGGTCGGTTTGGGAGTGCTGACCCAGGTACTAAATTCAATCTGGTGCTCAATGCCTCGGATGGGTGGTAGGCCTGGGGGTATCTCTTGTGGAAAAACATCACTAAAATCCTGCAATAGCTTAGACATATCACTAGGGAGATCCTGTGTGGGGTTAGTACTAACTAGGCTCTCCTTATACACAAATAACAGAATAGAGCAATCTGAAGCCAAGAGTTGAGAAACTTCTCTTTGGTTGATGTAGAGGCTTGTGGCTGGAACATGCTCCTTCTCTTTGTCTTCCTTGAGCTTGAGATAGAGCTGATCTTGGTAGACTTCACTTGGCGTGAGAGGGGCAAGGGTGATCTTTCGGCCTTTGAACTCGAAGGAGTGCTTGTTGGTGTACCCGTCATGCATAACTCTTCTATCCGATTGCCAAGGTCTACCAAGGAGCACATGACTCGACCCCATGGGTATTACATCACACAGAACTTCATCCTCATACTTACCAATGGCAAGAGTAAACCCGACCTGATGTGTTACCGTGAGAGCTCCACTCTCGTTAAGCCATTGTAACTTATATGGTCGGGGGTGGGAGATGGTGGCTAGGCTTAACTTCTTCACCATAAGCTCACTAGCAGCGTTGGTACAGCTACCACCATCGATGATCAAGCTGCAAACCTTGCCCTTGATGAGACACCGGGTGTGGAAAAGATGATCACGCTGCACAAGCTCCTCAGGTTGGTTCTGGACGCTTAGAGTCCTCCGGGCTACCAACATCTCTCCAATGGCGGTTGTCTCTTCTTCTTCCTCTGCTTCTGGCTCAGAATCGGAGTCTTGGGGTACAACCTCACCACTATCAAGTAGCATAAACACCTTCTTGTTGGGGCATTCTCTGGAGTAATGGCCCATCCCTTGACACCTGAAGCACCTGACGTTACTAGAAGAGGTGTTGCCTCGGCTCTTAGGATCATACTTGGTCTCTTCCTTAGCCGCAGGAGTTGGTTTGGTGTCTTTGGTGAAAGGTGGTCGTGTGGGGGTGAAGTCTTTGGGCTTGCTCGGCGTGGAGAAGCTAGGCTTAGCATACCGTCTCTTGTTCTGACTCTCCACTAGCTATGCCTTGTGCACAAGCTCCTCAAGATCCTCATAGGTTTGAAGCTCTACTTTGTCCTGGATGTCTCGGCTAAGTCCACCAATGAACCGAGCTAAAGTGACCTCTTCATCCTCTTCTAGGCCAGCCCTAATCAAGAGGGTTTCCATCTCTTGGAAATAATCACGGACAGAGCTCGATCCTTGGGTAAGCTTCCGGAGTTTGTTGAGAACTTCCCGGTGGTAGTGGCTAGGGACAAACCGTTTCCTCATGAGGGCGGTGAGTTGAGGCCAAGTCTGGATGGGCTGCTCATTGTGACGGCTCCGAGACGTACATTGTTGATCCCACCAAAGCAAGGCATAATCATTGAATTCTGAGATGGCTATCTTCACCTTGTTGGCCGCGTAGGTGTCGTGGCACAAGAAACTAGATTCCATCTTCCTCTCCCAATCTAGATAGGCTTCCGGGTCATTCTTGCCTTGGAAAGGAGGGAACTTAGCCTTGATGTGCTTCAACTGTTGCCTCTCAGAATCTCTCGGGTCATCTCGGTCACGTCTCTCGTGTCTACGGCTTCTCCTACTTCGATCCTAGTGGTTGTAATACTCGTCATCCGAATCCACATAGACACGGTGACCGGCGATGGTTTGGGTTCGGCGTCGGGCATGTCCTTGGTGTCGAGGGGCATTCTGTCCGTCCTCGTCACGTTCTCCTTGCACTCGACGCCTGGGTGACGGGTCTTCTTCTTCCGCGTCATGGTTGAGGTAGTCTCGGCCAGCAGGGTTCTTCCGGGTACCGATAGGAAAGACGTTGCGAACGGCCTGGAATTTGGACGTACCGGCGACACCCTTTCCCCTGGCAATCCGGATGGCTTCTGTGGGGGTAGGAGTAGGCTCACTCTCGGACTCGGACGAGACTACCGCGGTCTTCTTGGACTGTTGTTCGCGTTCCAGGGTAAGGTGTTGAGAAATCTGTTGGGGAAGCATCTGCTGAAGGGCTGCGGCGATCTGGTCCGCGATGAGCTTCTGTAAGTCATCCGTTGCTTCCGTGGGAAGTGCCATGTACCTGGTACACAAACAAGTAACTCAAAGTAAGTAGTCCTAGGAATAAGAACAAGGTAGTAACTCAAAACGTGAAACAACTTTAAGTCAAATTGTATCAAGTTTTATGGCGTGATGTTCAAGTATTAGGCGTTTTAACTCAAGTCTCACGTGCGGCACAAGCAACTCGGTTGACACAATCACGCAATGTAAGCTAATCCTAATCAGTTCACAAGTTATATTAAAAGGAAATCAAAAACCTCTTTTACAATCAATGTTTTTAGAAAAGGAAACTCGCTAGCGGGAAAAAGGAAATTGCACTAGGGCTTTTGTCCTTTTCTTTCGCAACAATTCCGGCCGCCGCGACAATGAACACGAAGAACGGCGAATTAACTCAACAAAATTTCAAGCAACAAGCATGAACAGAACACGGTCGGCGGCACGAATCAATCAACGAGTTACATTCAACACCACGAAATCAAGTGCGGGCATATAACGAATACAAAGCGGTGCTAGCAACGATTATCAAACAATATCAATCGCAAACAATAACAATCGTATGAGTTTTAATCAATCAATCGAATGAAAAGATGTGAGGGAAGAGAGATCTCAGCCTTTGGTACAAAGTTTTGGCTCTGATACCACGTGATAGACCCTTGGTTAGGATCTCAACTCTTGGGAAAAGGCAAAGGACTCTTCTCGGCGGATTGATGGTTAGATGGGAGGTGGCTGCGGTGTTTGTCTGAAAACAGAGGCAAGCGGATAGGGAAAGATGGTGCAGATGGTGGCGACTTCAAGAACAGAGCGGGGGGGGATATGGAGGTGATTGGGATGCGAGATGGATGGTGGACAACTCAAGCAATCGATGGGAGGATTGCTTGATGATTCGCAGAAACACTTGGAAGTAACTAGGACTTGTAAGTGCTTCGGATTCAATGAAGAATCAAGGTGAGTCTAACAAAGAAGTTGATGATAAAAGTTTGACTAAAGAGACAAGAAGGATGCGGCTGAGATTATAAAGGGAGAAGGCACAACTCGCCACTTCCCTAGGGTATCTCGCCTATGCCAAATAAGGAAAGTATAAAAACAACGCAACGTTTAACCACAAAACAGAAAAAATGACAAAGCGTGCGATATAAAACGACGAGTAGCGTGTTAGTGCCTCGTCTCTTACACTCTTCAAACTATGATTACCAAGGGACGACGTGGTGTTCTTCTTGGCCTCGTTAAAACCCAGTGGGAAAGAGTACCAAGCGAGACACCTAGTCCGCTTAGCTCTCATAGCTTGGTCTTCTTATGTAGCCGCGGTGAAAATGTTGAAGAAGCTCCTAGCTGCTCCTCCAAGCTCCTCCATGATCATCGCATGGACATCCCGAGCTAACTCCTTAGCTTTCGATCGCGTAATCGCTCCTTTTGGTTCCTCGGTTCGCGATGGTCGGGCGCCTGTATGGTCGGTGTCGATGTGGTCGATGTCGAAGTGGTCGATGCCGATGTCGATGCCGTTGTCCATGCCGTTGTGGTCGATGCCGATGTGGTCGATGTCGAAGTGGTCGATGCCGATGTCGATGCCGTTGTGGTCGATGCCGATGTGCGTTTCCGGCTTCGGCTCTATGATCATATCAGTTTAGTATCCTAGAAACGCGTTGTTAGATGTTTTGTACGTTCGTCAAACTTGTACAAAGCTCATTGAGGAACTTATAAGAACTCATGTTGCATGTAACTTGGTTTTGAGTCCTAGAAACGCGTTGTTAGATGTTTCATAAGTTCGTGAAACTTGTACAAACCTCATTGAGGAACTTATAAGCACTCATGTTGCATGAAACTTGGTTTAGAGTCCTAGAAACGCGTTGTTAGATGTTTCATACGTTCGTCAAACTTGTACAAAGCTCATTGAGGAATTTATAAGCACTCATGTTGCATGAAACTTGGTTTATAGTCCTAGAAACGCGTTGTTAGATGTTTCATACATTCGTCAAACTTGTACAAAGCTCATTGAGGAACTTATAAGCACTCATGTTGCATGAAACTTGGTTTAGAGTCCTAGAAACGCGTTGTTAGATGTTTCATACGTTCGTCAAACTTGTACAAAGCTCATTGAGGAACTTATAAAAACTCATGTTGCATGTAACTTGGTTTAGAGTCCTAGAAACGCGTTGTTAGATGTTTCATAAGTTCGGGAAACTTGTACAAAGCTCATTGAAGAACTTATAAGCACTCATGTTGCATGAAACTTGGTTTAGAGTCCTAGAAACGTGTTGTTAGATGTTTCATACGTTCGTCAAACTTGTACAAAGCTCATTGAGGAACTTATAAGCACTCATGTTGCATGAAACTTGGTTTAGAGTCCTAGAACTACTTTGTTAGATGTTTCATACGTTCGTCAAACTTGTACAAAGCTCATTGAGGAACTTATAAGCTCTCATGTTGCATGAAAGTTGGTTTAGAGTCCTAGAAACGAGTTGTTAGATGTTTCATAAATTCGTCAAACTTATACAAAGCTCATTGAGATACTTATAAGCACTCATGTTGCATGAAACTTGGTTTACAGTCCTAGAAACGCGTTGTTAGGTGTTTCATAAGTTCGTCAAACTTGTACAAAGCTCATTGAGACACTTATAAACACTCATGTTGCATGTAACTTGGTTTAGAGTCCTAGAAACGCGTTGTTAGATGTTTCATAAGTTCGGGAAACTTGTACAAAGCTCATTGAAGAACTTATAAGCACTCATGTTGCATGAAACTTGGTTTAGAGTCCTAGAAACGCGTTGTTAGATGTTTCATACGTTCGTCAAACTTGTACAAAGCTCATTGAGGAACTTATAAGAACTCATGTTGCATGTAACTTGGTTTAGAGTCCTAGAAACGCGTTGTTAGATGTTTCATAAGTTCCTGAAACTTGTACAAAGATCATTGAGGAACTTATAAGCACTCATGTTGCATGAAACTTGGTTTAGAGTCCTAGAAACGCGTTGGTAGATGTTTCATACGTTCGTCAAACTTGTACAAAGCTCATTGAGGAACTTATAAGCTCTCATGTTGCATGAAACTTGATTTAGAATCCTAGAAACGCGATGTTAGATGTTTCATAAGTTCGTGAAACTTATACAAAGCTCATTGAGATACTTATAAGCACTCATGTTGCATGAAACTTGGTTTAGAGTCCAAGAAACGCGTTGTTAGATGTTTCATGCGTTCGTCAAACTTGTACAAAGCTCATTGAGGAACTTATAAGCACTCTTGTTGCATGAAACTTGGTTTATAGTCCTAGAAACGCGTTGTTAGATGTTTCATAATGATATGCTCTCCGCCAAGGATCAACTCTAGTAGCAAGGTGAGTCCCCTTCTTGGGGCGCGGTACGGTTGGTAACAAGGGGGGCGATGAGGAAACAAGTAACCGAGGGAATGGTACGGGATATGAAAGCGCGAGGATGGTAAGGGACGGCTTAAACAGATGGTGATGAACCTGCTTGATGGATAAAAGAAACTAAAGGAAGCGATGAGCTTATATTAGTTTCGGATTCAATCTTTGATTCGTGTGTTAGGCCAGATTCAATCTCTGAATCAGAGTGAGTCGAAAAACTCTAAGGTGTTTGTATAAAAATTCTTGCCTGCCGAACAAGAGAGGAGGCACAACCCTTTAAATAGAGTTAGCACAAGTGGCTTTTCTTTTTATGGTTTTGCGCCAAACAAAAAGGAAACCTCGGCAAAAAGGAAACCTCGGCAAAAAGGAAAAAGACAACGAAAAGGAAATCGCCCACGACAACGCGACGTTTTAACAAGATAAAAACAACGAGTAGTTAAAGTGCCTCGTCTCTTACACTCTTCAAGGTAATGTTGCTAAGCAACCGACGTGGTGATCTTCTTAGCCTCGTTAAAACCCAGTGGGAAAGAGTACTAAGTCGAAACACCGAGTCGCTTAGCTTCATTACCTTGGTCTTTGTTTTTAGGCCATGATGTGTACGTTGAAGAATCTCCTCGCTGCTCCTCCAAGTTCTCCCTCCATGATCATCGCCTGAGCATCCTTAGACAGTTCCTTGGCTTTTGATCGTGTGATTGCTCCTTTTGGTTCTTCGGTTCGCGGTGCTCGGGCGCCTAGATGATCGGTATCGATGTGGTCGATGTCGAAGTGGTCGATGTCGATGCCCGGTAGTCGAGCGCCTTGTTGCTCGGTTTCCGTTTCCGGTTCCGGCTTCATGATCATATCATCCCCTCCCTCTTGAAAAGGATTTGTCCTCAAATCTGAATCTCCAAAATAAGGAGACAAGTCAATAACATTGAACGAATCCGAGATTGCATACTTACCTTGAAGGTTGATCTTGTAGGCGTTGTCGTTGATGCGCCGGGTTACTTTGAAGGGTCCGTCCACTCGTGGCATTAGCTTGGACTTCTTCTCTGCTGGGAACCGCTCCTTTCTCAAGTGGATCCACACCAAGTCGCCTTCCTGAAACACCATCTCCTTGCGGCCCTTGTTAGCATGCTTGGCGTATTGCTCGGTCTTCTTTGCTATATTTGTTAAGACTAATACCATTCATCAAGGTATTTAGTCCGGTTCAAAGGTTACAAGACTTGGAGTGCAAGGTTATCTCGTAAAGGCAAACACAAGACGTATAAGGATGTTACAAGAGGTAACCATGAAGAAGCAAAGGTAGACGAGTGGAAATGGAGCTAGTCTAGCATTTCCACGAAGTATCAAAAATTACCGTATCGCGGTACATAAGGCGCTCGGTAAGTATTTCCAGCGCCCGATAGTTTACTTACCGCGGTACGGAGGAAGGTCGGTAAAATACGCTTCCCCGCGGACGGCGCAAGTTTCTCCGGTCAAAGTTTATGCGCGTCTTCTTCTTATCCGTTAACGGCTAGATTTTTGCTTTTATATATACCTTTACCTTGTCACTTTTGTAACAAAAAGTTTTATGAATCTTTTACAATGAAAGTCGATTAAAACCTCTATTCTCTCTATTCTCTATTATTCTTCTCAAGAACACATAAGAACACCGAATACTAATCTACAAACTCTCTCTTCCTATTCGGCTAAATCTCTCTTATTCTAACATGGTATCAGAGCAATATTGCTCTTGAACCTACTCTTAGCTTCCGCAAATCTCCGTTTCGTAATCTTTCATACTCAAATCTTCTCTTTTGGTCTTGTTCTTCGCGGTTTTCATCAAAAGTTTCAAACTTTCTCTCTTTTCCGTGGAGATTTCTCAAAAAAGCCCAAAACGTTCTCTTTTCTTAGCTTTGAATCTTATAGATCTGAAGTTTTTCCGTCTTAAACTTGAATCCAACCCCAAAGATTCAAGCTTTCTCTCTTTTTAAGTCTAAATCCCATAAAGTTGCTATCTTTATCTCGGATTTTCCTTAAAGTCTCTAGATTTCTTGTGTTCAAGGTTAGATCTATCAAAGATCGAAGCTTTTCTACACTAATACTCTCTGTTTTTCCTTGATTCAATAAGAAAAACATCATCTTTACCATGGAAGATAAGGAACAATCTAAGAAGATTCTTTGTCCGGTAACTTTAAAAGGTATTAACTACCTCTTATGGGCAAGGACCGTGAAGATCGCCTTATGTGGTCGTGGTCTTTGGAACCATATTCTCAAATCTCAAGAGGTAATCTCGGACTCTACTCTCACGGAAGGCGATTCCCTTACCACCGAGGGTAAGTGGTTTCAAGAAGATCATAAGTTATTAGGGATCATTCAAGGATCTCTTGACCGGCTATCCTTGAGGCTTACTCCTCTTTGTGAAAGTGCCAAAGACTTGTGGGACACGCTTCAAACGGTATACGACAACATATCCAATCTTAGCCGATTCTATGAAGTGAAGAAGGCAATAAATGATCTTAATCAAGAAGACATGGAATTCACCAAGCATTTTGGAAGGTTTAGAAGCTTGTGGGCAGAGCTGGAAATGTTGCGGCCAAGTACCATTGATCCAAAAGTTCTCAATGAAAGGAGAGACCAAGACAAGGTCTTTGGCTTGCTACTCACGCTGAATGGTAGCTACAAAGATGTGATCAAGCATCTCTTGAGATCTGACAAGCTACCCAATCTTGAAGAAGTTTGTGCCCAGCTGCAAAGAGAGCAAGGGTCCATAGAACTTTTTGGCAACAAGATGGAACTAGTCACCGCCAATAAGGTTGCCTACAAGCCAACCACCAAGTCCTATGAATACAGAAGGAGTTTATTGTGTGATCACTGTAAGAAGAAAGGGCATTCCAAGGAGAAATGCTGGATCCTGAACCCACATCTTAAGCCGGCGAAGTTCAAAGATGCAAAGGCCAACTTCTCCAATGATGATGCAACCGGTCCAAGCTCCAGCACAATGAGTCTCAAGGATAAGGAGGATGAGTCCACAACTATGGTGCCTTACACGGATGAATATGTGAGGAAGTCTGATCTAGATGCACTCATTAAAGCCCTTAAGGGCTCTGATATTGACTCCTTTTACTCCCTTAGTGCTCATAACATTGAAAAACCTATTAGGCCTATTATTGATTCAGGAGCATCTCATCACATGATTAGCAACAAGAACCTGATTAGTAATGTTAAGCCTGCACTAGGAAATGTTATCATTGCTAATGGTAGTAGGATTCCTGTAAAAGGTCTAGGTAGCCTTAGAGTGTTTAATAGAGAATCCCAAGCTTTATATATGCCTAGCTTTACCTCTAATCTGATTTCTGTTAAACGGATTGCTTGTGATCTAAATTGCAATGTGATTTTCAGTCATAATGAAGTTATATTTAACGATATTGAAAGTAAGGAAATAATTGGAAAGGGAACTACCAGGGGAGACCTCTACATACTTGGCAAAGAAGTGTCAAGCTCTACTCATCACTCTGCTTTCAATTCGTTCTTGTTAGAAGCTAATAATGTTTTGTGGCATTATAGATTAGGCCATCCTCATGTTAAGGCTTTAAAAACACTTTTGCCAAACGTTTCTTTTGATCATAATAAGTGTGAGTCTTGCATTTTGGGCAAGCACCACAAATCTGTGTTTTCAAACTCTAAAACTCTTTATGAAAACTGTTTTGAACTTGTGCATTCAGACGTTTCGTCATCACCTTGCAAATCTAGAGAAAACCAAGCATATTTTGTGACTTTCATTGATGAAAAATTCAAATATACTTGGCTTACATTGTTACCATCTAAGGATAGGGTGCTAGATGCTTTTAAAATTTTTGAAACATACATTACTAACCAATTCAATGCCAAGATAAAATGTTTCAGATCAGATAATGGTGGGGAATACACAAGCAATGCAGTCAAAGAACACATGACCAACAAGGGTATACTTCACCAAACAAGCTGCCCCTATACTCCTCAACAAAACGGTGTAGCCAAGAGGAAGAATAGGCACTTGATGGAAGTAACAAGGTCCATGATGTTCCACATGAATGTGCCTAAGAGTTTTTGGGCTGATGCTATCTCAACAACATGCTATCTCATAAACAGAACACCAACACAGATTCTTGAAAACCAATCTCCTTATCAGGTATTGAATAAGTGTAAACCATTTATCAATCATCTAAGAGTGTTTGGTTGTTTGTGTTTTGTATTTGTGCCAGGAGAGCAAAGAAACAAGCTGGATGCAAAGAGCACAAAAGCTATGTTCATTGGCTACTCAAGCACACAGAAAGGATACAAGTGTTATGTCCCTGAAGCTAGACGTGTCCTTGTCTCAAGGGATGTCAAGTTTATTGAAGGAAAAAGCTACTATGAAGACAGTACATGGGAAAGTGTCAAAGACTTACCTGAAGCTGCCACAGATAGGGCTACTAGCCTCAAAAACTTGATGAAGAACTTGGGAATGAATGTCAATGAAGAAACAAGGGCATAAACTCCTCATCAAAACTCCCACCTTGATCATGAAGGGGGGGACAATGATGATGCACCAGAAACTCATGAAGATCAAAGGGGTAATGAGGATCAAAGGGAAGAACCTGAAACTCATGAAGAGCATCCAGGAGAACCAGAAGATACTCAAGCTACTCAAGAGACAGTTCTATTGAGATTTGAAGATAATAATGGAGAGAATATAGAGAACGTGAATATTTGTAGAGTATAAGTGTTTAGGAGATTATGTTTATGAGAGAATTTGTGTAGAGATATGTGTAGAGTTTATGTTTAGAGAGAGAGAGAGAGAGAGAGTAATGGCGATTTTATTATCATGAGAAGAGAGGCTTAGCCTCCTTAAGTTTTCTTTACAAGATTACAAGATATATATAGGAAGAGAGAGAGGTAGGGTTTTCAAGATAGGATCTTTGACTACTTAAATTTGAATTGTGGATAACTTTGACTAGTCAAAATCTTATCCAATTGGCATCTTTGACCATGCTTTAGCATCTTATCCTTTTCCTTGACACATAGGCTTCCTTTTGGCGCCTAATTCTCTCTTATATATTTGAATCTTTTCCTTGTAAAGCACTCTTCTTCTTCTACTTGATATGTTTTTGACCTAATGCCCTTTAGGGTTATCATTAGTCTCAACACTCCCCCTCAAGCGTAGCCTAATTAAATGGCTAAGATTGGACATTGCTTAAACAAACCTCATTAAAACCCTTAAACGGGAAAACCACTTGGGATAAAACCACGTTTAAGGGAAAAAGAGTGTAAGTCTAGCAATTAGGGGTCTTCTAATCTTTGCCTTGAGTACTTTGACTTTGGCCGAAGCTCCCCCTTAAGCTATAACCGGTTTTGATCTTTGTCTTTGCCGTGTCCTTCAATGGGGGTTCTTTTAATACTCAACACTTCTTCTTGATCTTCTTGACTTGGTGTTGAGTTCTTTGATTTGATCTTCACGGTTTGTTCTTCACAAACTTGAGTGTGAGATTTTGAGCCGAACATGATGACTCCCTTTCCTTCTCTTTGCTTCTTGTTTGAACTTCCTTCTTATCTTTGGTCTATTACTCCTTTGAACCTTCAAGGATCCAAGTGAATTTAGACTTAGTAAAGGCAATTTGGATATATATAAAGGATAAGCTTAATTTAAAGTCATCTTGATCCTAGATTTAAGTAATTCCTTTTAACAAGTGATTGATCATAGACTAAGAAAGATTATGAGGTTTAGTTCTAGTCTAATGATTCTTATTTAAGTATATTAAAGAGAAGGTTTAGGGACAACCTTTAGTTCGTAGTGGAATGGCTTTTCCTTGTAGTTGCATCTAGGTTTTGAGCTTTGACTTCTTCTTGAAGTCTTTGCTTTCTCCTTTGTGCAGTTGGAACAAGGATTTTTCGGAGTCTTTGGCTTAGATCTTGGTAGATGCATAAGTCGGGTAACAAGATTAGGCCTTGCACTTGATAGTTGCTTTGGCCGAGAGTGAGTAGGGACGATTTGGTCATATTGGTTGATCGGTCTCTTTCTAGAACATGAATGGCTCGACTTTGTCTTTACTAGGTACTTGGCCGAGCCTAGTGTTGATGGAGTGAATTTGGTCTTGTCATTGCTAGAGCCTTGACCAAGCCACATGATTTTGAGTTACTTTCTTCAAGGACTCGGTTTTGATGATTAATGATGATTGAATGGATTGGCCTTACTTCTTTGTGGAGGCTTGGCAAAGTGAATGATGAAAGCTCTTTGACATCTGGAGCAAGCTTTTATCTTTCTACAAGGGTCCTTAGCTAGGTTGCGGTTTCTTCTTTTCTTCTTTGTTGTCTTAAGCTTCAAGGAAGCCTAGATTGACTTTCGGTTTTACACCATCTTGGTATTTGAAGCTATCACTAGGGGCATACCGTGTAACCTCACCACTTCCCTGAAAAACAAGTTAGCCACACTTACTGCATCATCGGTCTTGTGGCACGCTATGAAATGAGCCATCTTACTAAACCTGTCCACAACAACAAAGATGGAATCTCTACCATTTCTGGTTCGAGGTAAGCCTACCACAAAGTACACAGATATATGAGTCCAAGGGTGAGAGGGTATGGGGAAAGGAGTGTCCAAACCATGCGGCTGAACCTTACTCTTGGCCTGTTTGCAGGTAATGCACCTAAGGCAAATCCGCTCCACATCTCTTTTCATGTGCGGCCAATAGAAATAGGCTTGGAGGCTAGCTAAGGTTTTGGCCACTCCGAAGTGTCAGGCTAGTCCTCCTCCGTGAGCTTCTCGGACAAGTAGCTCCCTTACAGAGCCGGTAGGTATGCACAACCTATTGTGGAAGAACAGGTAGTCGTCCTGTCTATAGTAATTCTCACAAGCAAACTTAGCACATTTCAAGTAATAAGTACTAAACTCAGAATCAGATTCATACAACGTCTTAAGCATCTCAAATCCTATGAGTCTAGATGTTAATTCTGAGATTAGAGTGTACCTCCGGGACAATGCGTCGGCTACGACATTGTCCTTACCTTTCTTATACTTGATGACGTAGGGGAACGTCTCAATAAACTCTATCTAGCGGCCATGCCTCTTGTTCAGTTTCTGTTGGCCTTACAAGTGCTTTAGAGATTCATGGTCCATGTAGATGACAAACTCCTTAGGCCATAGGTAATGCTGCCACGTCTGCAACGCCCTCACTAATGCATACAGCTCTTTGTCATAGGTGGGGTAGTTCAGGGTTGCTCCACCAAGCTTCTCACTAAAATAAGCAATCGGCTTCTTGTCTTGCATCAATAAGGCGCCAATACCTACACCGGAAGCATCGCACTCAATTTCAAATGTCTTAACAAAGTCTGGTAACATAAGTAATGGGGCATTGATAAGCTTCTCTTTGAGGCTTTGGAAAGCCTGATCTTGTGCACTCCCCCATTGGAATCCAACGTCCTTCTTAATGACTTCGGTTAGAGGAGCCGGAATGGTACTAAAGTCCTTGACAAAGCGTCTATAGAAGCCGACTAGTCCATGGAAGCTTCAGACTTCTCCAATGGTGGATGGTGTCGGCCATTCCTTGATTGCCTTGACCTTCTCTTCATCGACCCTAACTCCTTCTGTACTCACAACAAAACCTAAGAAGATAATCTCGTTAGTGAAAAATGTACACTTGTCAATATTAGCAAAAAGGTTCTCCTTTCTTAGGACGTCAAGTACGACTCGGACATGGGCAATATGCTCGTCTAGGCTCCTGCTAAAGATCAAGATATCATCAAAATAAACCACCACAAAGACACCTATAAAAGACCTCAAAACATGGTTCATTAGTCTCATGAAAGTGCTAGGCGCATTAGTAAGACCGAAAGGCATAACAAGCCACTCATATAATCCTTGCTTGGTTTTGAAGGCCGTCTTCCATTCATCACCCTCCTTCATCCTAATCTGGTTGTAACCACTCTTAAGATCAATTAGAGAACACGTTAAAACCACATAATTCATCTAACATATCATCTAATCTAGGAATAGGGTGGCGATACCGTAATGTTGTTGATGGCTCGACAATCAACACACATGCGCCATGAGCCGTTCTTCTTGGGCACAAGTAGCACAGGCACAACACATCGACTCATGCTCTCTCGGATATGGCATTTGCTCATCAACTCCTCAACTTTTTTCTGCAGTTCTTTGGTCTCCATCGGATTAGTCCTATACGCGGGTCGGTTTGGAAGCGCCGAACCAGGGACTAGGTCAATCTGGTGCTCAATGCCTTGGATTGGTGGTAAACCAGGTGGGATCTCCTGAGGGAAAACATCACTATAATCCTGCAAAAGCTGGGCAAATTCACTAGGAAGATCCTGTGGAGGGTTAGTGCTAATAAGGCTCTCCTTGTATACAGACAACAAGATGGAACAATCAGAAGCTAATAGTTGAGAAACTTCTCTTTGGTTTATATAGAGGTTGGTGGATGAAGTTGGGGCGTTCTCTTTCTCCTCCTTGAGCTTGAGCTAGAGCTGATCTTGATACACTTCACTAGGTTTGAGGGGAGCAAGGGTGACCTTTCTGCCTTTGAATTCGAATGAATGTTTGTTGGTGTAGCCGTCGTGGAGGACTCTACGGTCGGATTGCCATGGTCTGCCTAGAAGTATGTGGCTGGAACACATCGGTATCACGTCACATAACACTTCATCTTCATATTTGCCAATAGAGAAAGATAATCTAACTTGGCGAGTCACCGTCAAGGCTCCACTCTCATTCAGCCATCGTAGCTTGTACGAACGTGGGTGTGAGATAGTTTCTAGGCTCAACTTTTTAACCATGAGTTCACTAGCTGCGTTGGTGCAACTCCCCCCATCTATGATTAGACTACACACCTTTCTCCTGACGATGCACCGTGTGTGGAATAGATGGTCTCTTTGCACTAGTTCCTCTGGTTGGTTCTGCACACTCAATGTCCTCCGGGCAACTAGCATCTCCCCAATGGCGGTGGTCTCTTCTTCTCCTTCCTCTTCTTCTTGCTCAGAATCAGATTCCTGGGGCACCACTTCACCATTATCTAGTAACATGAACACCTTCTTGTTGGGGCAATCTCTTGCGTAATGGCCCATGCAACGACACACTGAAGCACACGACATTGCCGAGAGGAGGTGTTGCCTCGGCTCTTAGGATCATACTTAGTCTCTTCCTTAACCGTCGAAGTTGGTTTGATGTCTTTGGTGAAGGGTGGCCGTGTGGGTGTGAAGTCCTTTGGCTTGCTTGGTGTGGAGAAGCTAGGCTTAGCATACCGTCTCTTGTTCTGACTCTCCACTAGCTCAGCCTTGTGCACAAGCTCCTCAAGATCCTCATAGGTTTGAAGCTCTAAATTGTCCTGAATGTCTCGGCTAAGTCCACCAATGAACCGAGCTAAAGTGACCTCTTCATCCTCTTCTAGACCAGCCCTAATCAAGAAGGTTTCCATCTCTTGGAAATAATCACGGACGGAGCTTGATCCTTGGGTAAGCTTCTTGAGTTTGTTGAGAACCTCTCGGTGGTAGTGACTAGGAACGAACCGCTTTCTCATGTGTGTGGTGAGCTGAGGCCAATTCTGAATGGGCTGTTGATCCCACCAAAGCAACGCGTAATAACTGAATTCTGAGATGGCTATCTTCACCTTGTTGGCCGGATAGGTGGCATGGCACAAAAAGCTAGACTCCATTTTCCTTTCCCGATCCAGATAGGCTTTCGGGTCGTTCTTGCCTTGGAATGGGGGAAACTTAGCCTTGATGTGTTTCAGCTGTTGCCTCTCAGGATCCCTCGAGTCATCTCGGTCACGTCTCTCGTGTCTACGGCTTCTTCTACTACGATCCGAGTGGTTGTAGTACTCTTCATCTGAATCCACATAGACACGGTGGCCGGCGATGGTTTCAGTTCGGCGTTGAGCATGCCCTCGGTGTCGAGGGGCATTCTGTCCGTGCCCATCAGGTTCTCCTTGCACTCGACGCGTGGGTATCGGGTCCTCTTCATCCGCGTCAAGGTTGAGGTAGTCTCGGGCAGTTTGGTCCTTCCGGGTACCGGCTGGGAATATGTTGCGGATGGCCCGGAACTTGGAAGTACCAGCGACACCCTTCCCTTTGGAAATCCTGATGGCTTCTGATGGGGTAGGAGTGGGGTCACTCTCGGATTCTGACGACACAACCGTGGCTTTCTTGTACTGTTGCTCACGTTCCATGGTTAGGTGTTGAGAAATCTGCTGAGGAAGCATTTGTTGAAGAGCTGCGGTGATTTGGTCCGCGATGAGTTTCTGTAGATCCTCCGATGCTTCTGTGGGGAGCGCCATGTACCTGATACACGAGCAGACAACTCACAGTAAGTTGTTCACAACACAAACAAGTCGCATAAGAGAAAAGAAAGGAAATCAGATACGCGGTTTGTAAAGAAAAAGGAAATCAAGTCGTGCGCGTTTGAAAAAAAGGAAATACGGGAAAGTTTAATGAAACACAAGCTTTGTGTGAAAAGGAAATTGTCAAAACATGTTTTTCAAGATGCGATTAGGTTTTTACAAGATCAAAATCTTAAACTGCCGCCGCACACTAATCAATCAACAAGAACACGACGAACAAACTAGCACAACTTCAATAGCGACTCAGACTTTGGTACAGAGTTGGCTCTGATACCACGTGATATGCTCTCCGCCAAGGATCAATTCTAGTAGCAAGGTGAGTCCCCTTCTTGTGGCGCAGTACGGTTGGTAACAAGGGAGGCGATGAGGAAACAAGTAACCGAGGGAATGGTACGGGATATGAAAGCGCGAGGATGGTAAGGGACGGCTCAAACATATGGTGATGAACCTGCTTGATGGATAGAAAAAACTAATGGAATCGATGAGCTTATATTAGTTTCGGATTCAATCTCTGAATCGTGTGTTAGGCCAGATTCAATCTATGAATCGGAGTGAGTCGAAAAACTCTAAGGTGTTTGTATAAAAATTCTTGACTGCCGAACAAGAGAGGAGGCGCAGCCCTTTAAATAGAGTTAGCACAAGTCGCTTTTCTCTTTAGGGTTTTGCGCAAAAAAAAAGGAAACCTCGGCAAAAAGGAAAAAGACAACGAAAAGGAAATCGCCCAAGACAACGCGACGTTTTAACAAGATAAAAACAACGAGTAGTTAAAGTGCCTCGTCTCTTACACTCTTCAAGGTAATGTTGCTAAGCAACCGACGTGGTGATCTTCTTAGCCTCGGTAAAACCCAATGGGAAAGAGTACTAAGTCGAAACACCGAGTCGCATAGCTTCATTACCATGGTCTTTGTTTTTAGGCCATGATGTGTATGTTGTAGAAGCTCCTCGCTGCTCCTCCAAGTTCTCCATCCATGATCATTGCATGAGCATCCTTAGCACTCATGTTGCATTAAACTTGGTTTAGAGTCCTAGAAACGCGTTTTTAGATGTTTCATACGTTCGTCAAACTTGTACAAAGCTCATTGAGGAACTTATAAGCTCTCATGTTGCATGAAACTTGGTTTAGAATCCTAGAAACGCGTTGTTAGATGTTTCATAAGTTCGTGAAACTTGTACAAAGCTCATTGAGGAACTTATAAGCTCTCATGTTGCATGAAACTTGGTTTAGAGTCCTAGAAACGAGTTGTTAGATGTTTCATAAGTTCGTCAAACTTGTACAAAGCTCATTGAGACCCTTATAAACACTCATGTTGCATGAAACTTGGTTTAAAGTCCTAGAAACGCGTTGTTTGATGTTTCATACGTTTGTCAAACTTGTACAAAGCTCTTTGAGGAACTTATAAGCACTCATGTTGTATGAAACTTGGTTTAGAGTCCTAGAAACGCATTGTTAAATGTTTCATACGTTCGTCAAACTTGTACTAAGCACATTGAGGAACTTATAAGCTCTCATGTTGCATGAAACTTTGTTTAGAGTCCTAGAAACGCGTTGTTAGATGTTTCATAAGTTCGTGAAACTTGTACAAAGTTCATTGAGGAATTTATAAGCACTCATGTTACTTGAAACTTGGTTTAGAGTCCTCGAAACGTGTTGTTAGATGTTTCATAAGTTCGTAAAACTTGTATAAAGCTCATTGAGGAACTTATAAACTCTCATGTTGCATTAAACTTTGTTTAGAGTTCTAGAAACACGTTGTTAGATGTTTCATACGTTCGTCAAACTTGTACAAAGCTCATTGAGGAACTTATAAGCACTCATGTTGCATGAAA
Source organism: Cochlearia excelsa (assembly GCA_963556525.1). Taxonomy (NCBI): domain Eukaryota; kingdom Viridiplantae; phylum Streptophyta; class Magnoliopsida; order Brassicales; family Brassicaceae; genus Cochlearia; species Cochlearia excelsa. The sequence goes on along the minus strand of OY748327.1, from coordinate 24,912,985 downwards.
CTTGGTTTAGAGTCCTAGAAACGCGTTGTTAGATGTTTCATAATTTCGTGAAACTTGTACAAAGCTCATTGAGGAACTTATAAGCACTCATGTTGCATGAAACTTGGTTTAGAGTCCTAGAAACGCGTTGTTAGATGTTTCATAGGTTCGTCAAACTTGTACAAAGCTCATTGAGGAACTTATAAGCTCTCATGTTGCATGAAACTTGATTTAGAGTCCTAGAAACGCGTTGTTAGATGTTTCATAAGTTCGTGAAACTTATATACAAAGCTCATTGAGATACTTATAAGCACTCATTTTGCATGAAACTTGGTTTAGAGTCCTAGAAACGCGTTGTTATATGTTTCATAAGTTCGTCAAACTTGTACAAAGCTCATTGAGGAACTTATAAGCATTTATGTTGCATGAAACGTGGTTTAGAGTCCTAGAAACGCGTTGTTAGATGTTTCATAAGTTCGTGAAACTTGTACAAAGCTCATTGAGGAACTTATAAGCATTCACGTTGCATGAAACTTGGTTTAGAGTCCTAGAAACGCTTTGTAAGATGTTTCATACGTTCGTCAAACTTGTACAAAGCTCTTTGAGATACTTATAAGCACTCATGTTGCATGAAACTTGGTTTAGAGTCCTAGAAACGCGTTGTTAGATGTTTCATAAGTTCGTCAAACTTGTACAAAGCTCATTGAGGAACTTATAAGCTCTCATGTTGCATGAAACTTGGTTTAGAGTCCTAGAAACGCGTTGTTAGATGTTTCATAAGTTCGTCAATTTGTACAAAGCTCATTGAGACACTTATAAGCATTCATGTTGCATTAAAGTTGGTTTAGAGTCCTAGAAACGCGTTGTTAGATGTTTCATACGTTCGTCAAACTTGTACAAAGCTCATTGAGACACTTATAAACACTCATGTTGCATGAGACTTGGTTTAGAGTCCTCGAAACTCGTTGTTAGATGTTTCATACGTTCGTCAAACTTGTACAAAGCTCATTGAGGAACTTATAAGCACTCATGTTGCATGAAACTTGGTTTAGAGTCCTAGAAACGCGTTGTTAGATGTTTCATACGTTCGTCAAACTTGTACAAAGCTCATTGAGGAACTTATAAGCATTCATGTTGCATGAAACTTGGTTTAGAGTCCTAGAAACACGTTGTTAGATGTTTCATACGTTCGTCAAACTTGTACAAAGCTCATTGAGGAACTTATAAGCTCTCATGTTGCATGAAACATGGTTTAGAATCCTAGAAACGAGTTGTTAGATGTTTCATAAGTTCGTCAAACTTGTACAAAGCTCATTGAGACACTTATAAGCATTCATGTTGCATGAAACTTCGTTTAGAGTCCTAGAAACGTGTTGTTAGATGTTTCATACGTTCCTCAAACTTGTACAAAGCTCATTGAGACACTTATAAACACTCATGTTGCATGAGACTTGGTTTAGAGTCCTCGAAACTCGTTGTTAGATGTTTCATACGTTCGTCAAACTTGTACAAAGCTCATTGAGGAATTTATAAGCACTCATGTTGCATGAAACTTGGTTTAGAGTCCTAGAAACGCGTTGTTAGATGTTTCATACGTTCGTCAAACTTGTGAAAACCTCATTGAGGAACTTATAAGCTCTCATGTTGCATGAAACTTTGTTTAGAGTCCTAGAAACGCGTTGTTAGATGTTTCATAATTTCGTGAAACTTGCACAAAGCTCATTGAGGAACTTATAAGCACTCATGTTGAATGAAACTTGGTTTAGAGTCCTAGAAACGCGTTGTTAGATGTTTCATAGGTTCGTCAAACTTATACAAAGCTCATTGAGGAACTCATAAGCAATCATGTTGCATGAAACTTAGTTTAGAGTCCTAGAAACGCGTTGTGAGATGTTTCATAAGTTCGTGAAACTCGTCTAAAGCTCATTGAGATACTTATAAGCAATCATGTTGCATGAAACTTGGTTTAGAGTCCCAGAATCGCGTTGTTAGATGTTTCATAAGTTTGTCAAACTTGTACAAAGCTCATTGAGGAACTTATAATCACTCATGTTGCATGAAACTTGGTTTAGAGTCCTAGAAACGCGTTGTAAGATGTTTCATAAGTTCGTCAAACTTGTATAAAGCTCATTGAGGAACTTATAAGCTCTCATATTGCATTAAACTTGGTTTAGAGTCCTAGAAACACGTGGTTAGATGTTTCATACGGTCGTCAAACTTGTACAAAGCTCATTGAGGAACATATAAGCACTCATGTTGCATGTAACTTGGTTTAGAGTCCTAGAAACGGGTTGTTAGATGTTTCATAAGTTCGTCAAACTTGTACAAAGCTCATTGAGACACTTATAAGTACTCATGTTGCATGAAACTTGGTTTAGAGTCCTAGAAACGCGTTGTTAGATGTTTCATACGTTCTTCAAACTTGAACAAAGCTCATTGAGGAACTTATAAGCTCTCATGTTGCATGAAACTTGATTTAGAGTCCTAGAAACGTGTTGTTAGATGTTTCATAAGTTTGTGAAATTTATACAAAGCTCATTGAGGAACTTATAAGCACTCATGTTACATGAAACTTGGTTTAGAGTCCTAGAAACGCGTTGTTATATGTTTTATACGTTCGTCAAACTCTTACAAAGCTCATTGAGGAACTTATAAGCACTCATGTTGCATGAAACTTGGTTTATAGTCCTAGAAACGCGTTGTTAGATGTTTCATACGTTCCCGAAACTTGTACAAAGCTCATTGAGGAACTTATAAGCTCTCATGTTGCATGAAACTTGGTTTAGAGTCCTAGAAACGCGTTGTTAGATGTTTCATAAGTTCGTGAAACTTCTACAAAGCTCATTGAGATACTTATAAGCACCCATGTTGCATGAAAATTGGTTTAGAGTCCTAGAAACGCGTTGTTAGATGTTTTATACCTTCGTCAAACTCTTACAAAGCTCATTGAGGAACTTATAAGCACTCATGTTGCATGAAACTTGGTTTATAATCCTAGAAACGCGTTGTTAGATGTTTCATACGTTCCCCAAACTTGTACAAAGCTCATTGAGGAACTTATAAGCTCTCATGTTGCATGAAACTTGGTTTAGAGTCCTAGAAACTTGTTGTTAGATGTTTCATAAGTTCGTGAAACTTCTACAAAGCTCATTGAGGAACTTATAAGCACTCATGTTGCATGAAACTTGGTTTACAGTCCTAGAAACGCGTTGTTAGAATTTTCATACGTTCGTCAAACTTGTACAAAGCTCATTGAGGAACTTATAAGCTCTCATGTTGTATGAAACTTGGTTTAGAGTCCTAGAAATGATTTGTTAGATGTTTCATACGTTCGTCAAATTAGTACAAAGCTCATTGAGGAACTTATAAGCACTCATCTTGCGTGACACTTGGTTTAGAGTTTTAGAAACGCGTTATTAGATGTTTCATACGTTTGTAAAACTTGTACAAAGCTCATTGAGGAACTTATAAGCACTCATCTTGCATGAAACTTGGTTTAAAGTCTTAGAAACGCGTTGTTAGATGTTTCATAATTTCGTGAAACTTGTACAAAACTCATTGAGGAATTTATAAGCACTCATGTTGCATGACACTTTGTTTAGATTCCTAGAAACGCGTTGTTAGATGTTTCCTACGTTCGTCAAACTTGTACAAAGCTCATTGAGGAATTTATAAGCTCTCATGTTGCATGAAACTTTGTTTAGAGTCCTAGAAACGAGTTGTTAGATGTTTCATAAGTTCGTCAAACTTGTACAAAGCTCATTGAAACACTTAAAAACACTCATGTTGCATGAAACTTGGCTTAAAGTCCTAGAAAAGCGTTGTTAGATGTTTCATACGTTCGTCAAACTTGTACAAAGCTCATTGAGGAAATTATAAGCACTTTGTTGCATGAAACCTGGTTTAGAGTCCTAGAAACACGTTTTTAGATGTTTCATACGTTAGTCAAACTTGTACAAAGCTTATTGAGGAACTTATAAGCTCTCATATTGCATTAAACTTGGTTTAGAGTCCTAGAAACACGTGGTTAGATGTTTCATACGTTCGTCAAACTTGTACAAAGCTCATTGAGGAACTTATAAGGACTCATGTTGCATGTAACTTGGTTTAGAGTCCTAGAAACGTGTTGTTAGATGTTTCATAAGTTCGTAAAACTTGTACAAAGCTCATTGAGACACTTAAAAACACTCATGTTGCATGAAACTTGGTTTAAAGTCCTAGAAAAGCGTTGTTAGATGTTTCATACGTTCGTCAAACTTGTACAAAGCTCATTGAGGAAATTATAAGCACTCTGTTGCATGAAACCTGGTTTAGAGTCCTAGAAACGCGTTTTTAGATGTTTCATACGTTACTCAAACTTGTACGAAGCTCATTGAGGAACTTATAAGCTCTCATATTGCATTAAACTTGGTTTAGAGTCCTAGAAACGCGTTGTTAGATGTTTCATACGTTCGTCAAACTTGTACAAAGCTCATTGAGGAACTTATAAGCTCTCATGTTGCATGAAATTTGATTTAGAGTCCTAGAAACGCGTTGTTAGATGTTTCATAAGTTCGTGAAACTTATACAAAGCTCATTGAGATACTTATAAGCACCCATGTTGCATGAAACTTGTATTAGAGTCCTAGAAACGCGTTGTTAGATGTGTTATACGTTCGTCAAACTTGTACAAAGCTCATTGAGGAACTTATAAGCACTCATGTTGCATGAAACTTGGTTTATAGTTCTAGAAACGCGTTGTTAGATGTTTCATACGTTCCCCAAACTTGTACAAAGCTCATTGAGGAACTTATAAGCTCTCATGTTGCATGAAACTTGGTTTAGAGTCCTAGAAACGCGTTGTTAGATGTTTCATAAGTTCGTGAAACTTCTACAAAGCTCATTGAGGAACTTATAAGCACTCATGTTGCATGAAACTTGGTTTACGAGTCCTAGAAACGCGTTGTTAGATTTTTCATAAATTCGTCTACTTATACAAAGCTCATTGAGACACTTATAATCACACATGTCGCATGAAACTTGGTTTAGAGTCCTAGAAACGCGTTGTTAGATGTTTCATACGTTCGTGAAACTTGTACAAAGCTCATTGAGGAACTTATAAGCTCTCATTGATACGAACTCCCAAAGATTGCACACTCTTGTTGGTATTGAAATGGATAGATCCTTGGATGAACAAGGCGGGAAAGTGAATGGCTGCGTCGAGGGCTATGAACGGCACTCGGTAAACCAGATTCGAACCGCAGGCTAACCACCTAAGGAACGGTTGTGACTCTTCGGCTAACCACCTTGGAATCGATTGAGATCAAGAGGCTAACCACCCAATGATCGAAGTGATTTCGTTGGCTAACCACCAAAGAGATCGAAAAAGTTCACAAAAGAACAAGAGAGAAACTTCTCAAAGATTTGTTTGATAAAAGATTGATTGTTCAAAATGAAAGGATTACATGAATTTATAAGAAGAAGAAGGAGAAGAGGCTAGTCAACAAGACTACCTCGAAAATGAAAACAAAAACTACTTGGGAATGAAAACAAAGACTAAGACCAAAGACTAAAATAAATTAGAGTTTGAATGTCCCTTGGACTTCCAAGTTGGCGAGAATGTTCTTGAGGTTTGGTCATGTCCTTTTGATTTATTTCCAACCATAATGTAGATGTAATTCACGTGAGTTTGGACCGTCCATGGTAAGCATAAGTCATTGCCTCGTTAAAACCTCTACTCGGAAAACCCAATGGGACAAAACCGAGTATAGGAAAAAGAGTACAACAACTTAGCTTGCGGCCAACCTCAAGATGAATCCACAAATGATATTGAGATGTAGGTGCATTGCGTAAGTTGGTCTTCCTCCTTGTTCCTAACGTTGCCAAGTACTTTCCAAACGGCTCCGGCTAGCTTCCTTGTCTTGGATCGCGTCATGGGGCCTTCGGGAACGATCAATGCTTCCTCGGGAACCTCATCCAAAACTTGCGTATCCATGATCATATCATCCCCCTCCTCTTGAAAAGGATTTGTCCTCAAATCGACTCCATCTGCAATAAAAGGAATGATATCGGCAATGTTGAAGCTAGAGCTAACGAATACTTACCTTGGAGATCAATTTTGTAAGCATTATCATTGATCTTCTCCAAAATAGTAAATGGTCCATCAACTCTTGGCAAGAGTTTAGACTTCCTTTCTTCCGGGAACCGCTCCTTTCTCAAGTAAATCCAAACAAGGTCGCCGGGTTCAAACGTCTTTTTGTTCCGACCTTTGTTGGCTTGCTTGCGGTATTGCTCGGTTTTATGCTCGATGTTTTGCTTTGCCTTTTCGTGCATTAGTTTGACTAACTCAGCCTTTTTCTTTCCGTCCATACTTACACGTTCACTCAAAGGTAAAGGAGTTAGATCAAGAGGTGTAAGCGGATTAAAGCCATAAACAAGTTGAAAAGGAGAAAAACAAGTAGTAGAATGCACGGCATGATTATATGCAAACTCTACATGTGGTAAACAATCCTCCCATGACTTAAGATTCTTTTTGATCACGGTTCTCAAGAGTGTCCCTAGAGTCCTATTAACTACTTCGGTTTGTCCATCGGTTTGCGGATGACAAGTAGTAGAGAAACAAAGCTTAGTTCCTAGCTTAGACCATAGGGTCTTCCAAAAATAACTCAGAAACTTTGTATCCCTATCCGAGACTATAGTCCTAGGCATTCCATGTAGACGGACAATCTCCTTAAAGAATAAGTCGGCAATGTTAGATGCATCATCAGTTTTATGGCAAGGTATGAAATGTGCCATTTTAGAAAACCTATCGACCACAACAAAGACCGAATCTCTACCATTCCTAGTCCGAGGTAAACATGTGGTGCATCGGCTGCAAATTCGTTCTACATCACGCTTCATGTGCGGCCAAAAGAAATGATCTTGCACAATGGAAAGAGTTTTGGCCACGCCAAAGTGTCCCATCAAGCCCCCTCCGTGTGCTTCCCTAACAAGAAGATCTCGCAAAGAAGAGTTGGGAATGCAAAGTCGGTTTTCATAAAACAAAAACCCATCACTTCTAAAGTACTTTCCTTTAGCAAACTTTTCACAAGTAAGGAATACTTCACGAAAGTCTGGATCGGTTGCGTATGCTCCCTTAATCATCTCAAACCCGAGAATCTTGGCATCGAGAGTCGAGATCAAAGTGTACCTCCGAGATAGAGCATCGCCCACCACATTCTCTTTGCCTTGCTTGTATTGAATCACATATGGAAAGGTTTCCACGAACTCCATCCAACGGGCATGCCTCTTGTTCAACTTTTGTTGGCTCTTTAGGTGCCTAAGTGATTGATGATCGGTGTGGATCACGAACTCCTTCGGCCAGAGATAGTGTTGCCATGTTTGGAGTGCACGGACTAAGGCGTAGAACTCCTTATCGTACGTCGGGTAGTTGAGAGTAGCTCCTCCGAGTTTCTCACTAAAGAAAGCAATTGGCTTCTTCTCTTGCATGAGCACGGCTCCTATACCTACACCGAAGCATCGCATTCAATCTCAAATGTTTTCATAAAATCAGGTAGAACGAGAAGAGGGGCGTGAGTAAGCTTGTGTTTTAGGAGTTGGAAAGCGTCCTCTTGAGCTTGTTCCCATTTAAAACCCACGTCCTTCTTGATTACTTCGGTTAGTGGCGCGACAATGGTGCTGAAGTCCCGAACAAACCGTCTATAGAAACCGGCTAAACCGTGGAAGCTTCGGACCTCACCTACCGTCTTAGGACTCGGCCAATCTTGGATCGCCTTGATCTTGCTCACATCGACCTGTATGCCCTGTGAACTCACAACAAAACCTAGAAACACCACGTCATTTGAACAAAAAGAACACTTTTTAAAATTGCCAAAGAGGCGTTCCTTCCTAAGCACGTTCAACACCTTTCGCAAATGCTCCACATGTTCGTCCAAGGTCTTGCTATAAACCAAGATGTCATCAAAATAAACAACAACAAAGACACCTATAAATGACCTAAGAACATGATTCATAAGACGCATGAAAGTACTAGGTGCATTCGTAAGACCAAACGGCATAACAAGCCACTCATATAATCCGTGCTTAGTTTTGAAAGCGGTTTTCCATTCATCACCTTCCTTCATCCGGATTTGGTGATATCCACTTTTCAAATCAATTTTAGAAAAGACACTAGACCCATGAAGTTCGTCTAACATGTCATCTAGCCTAGGAATTGGATGGCGATACTTTACCGTAATATTGTTGATGGCTCGGCAATCAACACACATCCGCCAAGATCCATCCTTCTTGGGCACAAGTAATACGGAACGGCGCAAGGACTCATACTTTCTCGGATATGACCCTTCTCCAAAAGTTCACCGACTTGTCGCTGGAGTTCCTTGGTTTCAACCGGGTTGGTTCGGTAAGCGGGCCGGTTCGGAAGTGTTGCTCCGGGAACAAAGTCTATTTGATGTTCTATTCCACGAATGGGAGGTAGACCGCCTGGACTGTCTTCCGGAAAGACATCACTATATTCCTGCAAAAGAGACAACACATTGCTCGGAAGATCCGGCTCGGGGTTAGTCAAGAGAGCATCTTTAAAGATAAGCAACACGAAAGGTTGCTTAGTAACAAGAGCATGCTTAATCTCACTCGGTCTCACAAAAAGAGTTTCTTGCCTCACGGGTTTACTCTCAAAGGCCTTTAGTGGGGTTTTTCTCGAACTCTCACTCTCATTTTTAGTAGAAGAAGTGTTTAAGGGATCACTCACAATGTTCTTTCCTTGGTTAAGCTTGAGCTGATCTAGGTACACCTCATGTGGTGACATAGGTGCAAGAGTGATCTTCCGTCCTTGGTACTCAAAGGAATACTTGTTAGTGTACCCATCATGAACCGTCCTTCGATCGTACTGCCATGGTCTTCCAAGTAGAATGTGACCAGCTTCCATGGATAACACATCGCAAAGGATTTCATCCTCATATCGGCCAATAGACAAAGATACCAAAACTTGATGTGTCACCGTTTGTTTTTGGTCACTCAACCAACTTAGACTATACGGCCGTGGATGTTTCTTCATCTCCAAGTTTAGTTTCTTCACCAAAGTCATGCTAGCAACATTAGTACAACTTCCGCCATCGATAATTAGGCTACATACCTTATCTTTGATATGGCATCGCGTGTGGAACAAGTTTTCCCGTTGTTCGTCTTCTAGACTTTTCTCTTGAGAAAGAAGAACTCGTCTTGCCACAAGTAACTCTCCTTTAACCGCATGTTCTTCATCGTCATCATAGATTGGTGCGGAGTCATAATCCTTCTCATCTTCGGTCACGATTTCGCCGCTATCTAGCATCAACATGGCGCGCTGGTTTGGACACTTGTTCGCATAATGACCTTTGCCTTTACACCTGAAACACTCTATGTCACGGTTACGACTAGAAGTAGAAGCCTCGGTCTTACCCTTGTAGTCTTGACTTGAAACGTTAGGTTTGAATTCCGATTTTGGCTTGGAATCGGTGCGGCTTGGGTAACTTGGCTTCTCGCTTTTAGGGTAGCTTGGCTTGGTTGTGACGCTCTTTCTCCTAAGTTGTTGTTCCACGAGAATGGCCTTGTGCAACATATCCTCTATGGTGTCATAAGTTTGCATCTCCATACGATCTTGTAATTCTCGATTCATTCCGGATAGGAATCGGGCCATTGTTGCATCACGGTGTTCATCTACATCGGCTTTGAGCATGAGTTTCTCCATCTCTTGGAAATAATCTTCCACATTCCTACTTCCTTGAGATAGCCTTCGTAGTTTTTGGTGCAATTCTCGGTGGTAATGGCTCGGAATGAACCGTCTTCTCATAAGTATCATCATCTCTTCCCAAGTCTCTACGGGGTTTTCTCTATTTCGCTTCTGTTAGTCACCAATTGATCCCACCAGTCAATAGCATAATCATGAAATCCGGTGGCTGCTAACCTAACTTTCTTGCGATCGGAAAAGTGTTGACAATCGAAGAGTAGATCGATCTTTTTTTCCCACTCAAGGAAAGCATCGGGATCGTTTTTCCCATGGAATGGTGGAATGCGTAGCTTCAAGCCGCCAAGATCATTTTCATTTCTTCCTCTGGCCGGTGGTTGCCTATCTTGTTCCCCAACGGTGAGGTCGTGAAACGGATTGTCGTATGGCTCCATTCGTTGTTGTTGTTGGTTGTGTCGGTGTTGCCTATGTCTAGGCGGTACTCGATGACGTCTTTGATGATCAATTCTGCCCGATCCTTGACTCTCCGTCGAGTTATCTCCTCTTTCATGGCCATGGTTAGCTCTTTCTCGTCCAACGGAAAGAGTGGCCATTTGGTCTCTCATTTCGTCTAGCATTGTGGACATGGCTTCCATTTGGCGGGCCATTTCGGCTTCTCTTTCATTCCGTGAAAAATTGCTTCCATTAGACATTTTCCTCGCAAAAAGAACAAACACGTTAGTAAAAATATTCCTCACAAGTGTTTCACTCAAGTGTTTCTCACAACCCTCACAATATCCTCACACACACACAAGAAGTTCTCCTCGGTTCTTAAGAAACTAAATCGAAACAATTCGATGGTAGCGTCAAAAACCAAATCGTCAAACTAAGGTAGATAGATAGATAGATAGTGAAGAATTTCTTTAACCAAATTGTTTTCTTTTTTTTTTTTTTTTTTTTTGATTTTCGATTTCCTTTTTTTTTTTTTTTTTTTTTTTGAATTGGTTTCTTACAAAAGATAGAAAGAAAAGATATAGAATAAAGAAGTGAAGAGATATAGCTTGCTTAGAAAATACCGATATTCAAGAGCGTGGCTCTGATACCACTTGATACGAACTCCCAAAGATTGCACACTCTTGTTGGTATTGAAATGGATAGATCCTTGGATGAACAAGGCGGGAAAGTGAATGGCTGCGTCGAGGGCTATGAACGACACTCGGTAAACCAGATTCGAACCGCAGGCTAACCACCTAAGGAACGGTTGTGACTCTTCGGCTAACCACCTTGGAATCGATTGAGATCAAGAGGCTAACCACCCAATGATCGAAGTGATTTCGTTGGCTAACCACCAAAGAGATCGAAAAAGTTCACAAAAGAACAAGAGAGAAACTTCTCAAAGATTTGTTTGATAAAAGATTGATTGTTCAAAATGAAAGGATTACATGAATTTATAAGAAGAAGAAGGAGAAGAGGCTAGTCAACAAGACTACCTCGAAAATGAAAACAAAGACTACTTGGGAATGAAAACAAAGACTAAGACCAAAGACTAAAATAAATTAGAGTTTGAATGTCCCTTGGACTTCCAAGTTGGCGAGAATGTTCTTGAGGTTTGGTCATGTCCTTTTGATTTATTTCCAACCATAATGTAGATGTAATTCACGTGAGTTTGGACCGTCCATGGTAAGCATAAGTCATTGCCTCGTTAAAACCTCTACTCGGAAAACCCAATGGGACAAAACCGAGTATAGGAAAAAGAGTACAACAACTTAGCTTGCGGCCAACCTCAAGATGAATCCACAAATGATATTGAGATGTAGGTGCATTGCGTAAGTTGGTCTTCCTCCTTGTTCCTAACGTTGCCAAGTACTTTCCAAACAGCTCCGGCTAGCTTCCTTGTCTTGGATCGCGTCATGGGGCCTTCGGGAACGATCAATGCTTCCTCGGGAACCTCATCCAAAACTTGCGTATCCATGATCATATCACTCATGATGCATGAAACTTGGTTTAGAGTCTTAGAAACGCGTTGTTAGATGTTTCATACGTTCGTCAAACTTGTACAAAGCTCATTGAGGAACTTATAAGCACTCATTTTGCATGAAACTTGGTTTAGAGATTTAGAAACGCGTTGTTAGATGTTTCATACGTTCGTCAAACTTGTACAAAGCTCATTGAGGAACTTATAAGCACTCATCTTGCATGAAACTTGGTTTAGAGTCCTAGAAACTAGTTGTTAGATGTTTCATACGTTCGTCAAACTTGTACAAAGCTCATTGAGGAACTTATAAGCTCTCATGTTGCATGAAACTTGGTTTAGAGTCCTAGAAACGAGTTGTTAGATGTTTCATAAGTTCGTCAAACTTGTACAAAGCTCATTGAGACACTTATAAACACTCATGTTGCATGAAACTTGGTTAAAAGTCCTAGAAACGCGTTGTTAGATGTTTCATACGTTCGTCAAACTTGTACAAAGCTCATTGAGGAACTTATAAGCACTCATGTTGCATGAAAATTGGTTTATAGTCCTAGAAACGCGTTGTTAGATGTTTCATACGTTCGTCAAACTTGTACAAAGCACATTGAGGAACTTATAAGCTCTCATGTTGCACGAAACTTTGTTTAGAGTCCTAGAAACGCGTTGTTAGATGTTTCATAAGTTCGTGAAACTTGTACAAAGCTCATTGAGGAACTTATATGCACTCATGTTGCATGAAACTTGGTTTAGAGTCCTAGAAACGTGTTGTTAGATGTTTCATAAGTTCGTCAAACTTGTATAAAGCTCATTGAGGAACTTATAAGCTCTAATGTTGCATTAAACTTTGTTTAGAGTCCTAGAAACGCGTTGTTAGATGTTTCATAAGTTCGTGAAACATCTACAAAGCTCATTGAGGAACTTATAAACACTCATGTTGCATGAAACTTGGTTTACGAGTCCTAGAAACGCGTTGTTAGAATTTTCATACGTTCGTCAAACTTGTACAAAGCTCATTGAGGAACTTATAAGCTCTCATGTTGTATGAAACTTGGTTTAGAGTACTAGAAATGATTTGTTAGATGTTTCATACGTTCGTCAAACTTGTATAAAGCTCATTGAGGAACTTATAAGCACTCATCTTGCATGAAACTTGGTTTAGAGTTTTAGAAACGCGTTATTAGATGTTTCATACGTTTCTCAAACTTGTACAAAGCTCATTGAGGAACTTATAAGCACTCATCTTGCATGAAACTTGGTTTAGAGTCTTAGAAACGCGTTGTTAGATGTTTCATAATTTCGTGAAACTTGTACAAAACTCATTTAGGAATTTATAAGCACTCATGTTGCATGAAACTTTTATAGATTCCTAGAAACGCGTTGTTAGATGTTTCCTACGTTCGTCAAACTTGTACAAAGCTCATTGAGGAATTTATAAGCTCTCATATTGCATGAAACTTTGTTTAGAGTCCTAGAAACGAGTTGTTAGATGTTTCATAAGTTCGTCAAACTTGTACAAAGCTCATTGAAACACTTAAAAACACTCATGTTGCATGAAACTTGGTTTAAAGTCCTAGAAAAGCGTTGTTAGATGTTTCATACGTTCGTCAAACTTGTACAAAGCTCATTGAGGAAATTATAAGCACTCTGTTGCATGAAACCTGGTTTAGAGTCCTAGAATCACGTTTTTAAATGTTTCATACGTTAGTCAAACTTGTACAAAGCTCATTGAGGAACTTATAAGCTCTCATATTGCATTAAACTTGGTTTAGAGTCCTAGAAACACGTGGTTAGATGTTTCATACGTTCGTCAAACTTGTACAAAGCTCATTGAGGAACTTATAAGCTCTCATGTTGCATGAAACTTGATTTAGAGTCCTAGAAACGCGTTGTTAGATGTTTCATAAGTTCGTGAAACTTATACAAATCTCATTGAGATACTTATAAGCACCCATGTTGCATGAAACTTGGTTTAGAGTCCTAGAAACGCGTTGTTAGATGTGTTATACGTTCGTCAAACTTGTACAAAGCTCATTGAGGAACTTATAAGGTCTCATGATGCATGAAACTTGGTTTAGAGTCCTAGAAACGCGTTGTTAGATGTTTCATACGTTCGTCAAACTTGTACAAAGCTCATTGAGGAAATTATAAGCACTCATGTTGCATGAAACTTGGTTTAGAGTCCTAGAAACGCGTTGTTAGATGTTTCATAAGTTCGTTAAACTTATACAAAGCTCATTGAGATACTTATAAGCACTCATGTTGCATGAAACTTGGTTTAGAGTCCTAGAAACGCGTTGTTAGATGTTTCATACGTTCGTCAAACTTTTACAAAGCTCATTGAGGAACTTATAAGCACTCATGTTGCACGAAACTTGGTTTATATTCCTAGAAACGCGTTGTTAGATGTTTCATAAGTTCGTGAAACTTGTACAAAGCTCATTGAGGAACTTATAAGGTCTCATGATGCATGAAACTTGGTTTAGAGTCCTAGAAACGCGTTGTTAGATGTTTCATAAGTTCGTCAAACTTGTACAAAGCTCATTGGGGAACTTATAAGCTCTCATGTTGCATGAAACTTGGTTTAGAGTCCTAGAAACGCGTTGTTAGATGTTTCATAAGTTCGTCTACTTGTACAAAGCTCATTGAGACACTTATAATTACACATGTTGCATGAAACTTGGTTTAGAGTCCTAGAAACGCGTTGTTAGATGTTTCATACGTTCGTCAAACTTATACAAAGCTCATTGAGGAACTTATAAGCTCTCATGTTGCATGAAACTTGGTTTAAAGTCCTAGAAACGAGTTGTTAGATGTTTCATAAGTTCGTCAAACTTATACAGAGCTCATTGAGATACTTATACGCACTCATGTTGCATGAAACTTGGTTTAGAGTCCTAGAAACGTGTTGTTAGATGTTTCATAAGTTTGTCAATCTTGTACAAAGCTCATTGAGACACTTATAAACACTCATGTTGCATGAAACTTGGTTTAGAGTCCTAGAAACGCGTTGTAGATGTTTTATACGTTCGTCAAACTTGTACAAAGCTCATTGAGGAACTTATAAGAACTCATGTTGCATGTAACTTGGTTTAAAGTCTTAGAAACGCGTTGTTAGATGTTTCATACGTTCGTCAAACTTGTACAAAGCTCATTGAGGAACTTATAAGCACTCATGTTGCATGAAACTTGGTTTAGAGTCCTAGAAACGCGTTGTTAGATGTTTCATACGTTCGTCAAACTTGTACAAAGCTCATTGAGGAACTTATAAGCACTCATGTTGCATGAAACTTGGTTTAGAGTCCTAGAAACGCGTTGTTAGATGTTTCATAAGTTCGTGAAACTTATACAAAGCTCATTGAGATACTTATAAGCACTCATGTTGCATGAAACTTGGTTTAGAGTCCTAGAAACGCGTTGTTAGATGTTTCATACGTTCGTCAAACTTGTACAAAGCTCATTGAGGAACTTATAAGCATTCATGTTGCATGAAACTTGGTTTATATTCCTAGAAACGCGTTGTTAGATGTTTCATAAGTTCGTGAAACTTGTACAAAACTCATTGAGGAACTTATAAGCTCTCATGATGCATGAAACTTGGTTTACAGTCCTAGAAACGCGTTGTTAGAATTTTCATACGTTCGTCAAACTTGTACAAAGCTCATTGAGGAACTTATAAGCTCTCATGTTGTATGAAACTTGGTTTAGAGTCCTAGAAATGATTTGTTAGATGTTTCATACGTTCGTCAAATTAGTACAAAGCTCATTGAGGAACTTATAAGCACTCATCTTGCGTGAAACTTGGTTTAGAGTTTTAGAAACGCGTTATTAGATGTTTCATACGTTTGTAAAACTTGTACAAAGCTCATTGAGGAACTTATAAGCACTCATCTTGCATGAAACTTGGTTTAAAGTCTTAGAAACGCGTTGTTAGATGTTTCATAATTTCGTGAAACTTGTACAAAACTCATTGAGGAATTTATAAGCACTCATGTTGCATGAAACTTTGTTTAGATTCCTAGAAACGCGTTGTTAGATGTTTCCTACGTTCGTCAAACTTGTACAAAGCTCATTGAGGAATTTATAAGCTCTCATGTTGCATGAAACTTTGTTTAGAGTCCTAGAAACGAGTTGTTAGATGTTTCATAAGTTCGTCAAACTTGTACAAAGCTCATTGAAACACTTAAAAACACTCATGTTGCATGAAACTTGGCTTAAAGTCCTAGAAAAGCGTTGTTAGATGTTTCATACGTTCGTCAAACTTGTACAAAGCTCATTGAGGAAATTATAAGCACTTTGTTGCATGAAACCTGGTTTAGAGTCCTAGAAACACGTTTTTAGATGTTTCATACGTTAGTCAAACTTGTACAAAGCTTATTGAGGAACTTATAAGCTCTCATATTGCATTAAACTTGGTTTAGAGTCCTAGAAACACGTGGTTAGATGTTTCATACGTTCGTCAAACTTGTACAAAGCTCATTGAGGAACTTATAAGGACTCATGTTGCATGTAACTTGGTTTAGAGTCCTAGAAACGTGTTGTTAGATGTTTCATAAGTTCGTAAAACTTGTACAAAGCTCATTGAGACACTTAAAAACACTCATGTTGCATGAAACTTGGTTTAAAGTCCTAGAAAAGCGTTGTTAGATGTTTCATACGTTCGTCAAACTTGTACAAAGCTCATTGAGGAAATTATAAGCACTCTGTTGCATGAAACCTGGTTTAGAGTCCTAGAAACGCGTTTTTAGATGTTTCATACGTTACTCAAACTTGTACGAAGCTCATTGAGGAACTTATAAGCTCTCATATTGCATTAAACTTGGTTTAGAGTCCTAGAAACGCGTTGTTAGATGTTTCATACGTTCGTCAAACTTGTACAAAGCTCATTGAGGAACTTATAAGCTCTCATGTTGCATGAAACTTGATTTAGAGTCCTAGAAACGCGTTGTTAGATGTTTCATAAGTTCGTGAAACTTATACAAAGCTCATTGAGATACTTATAAGCACCCATGTTGCATGAAACTTGTATTAGAGTCCTAGAAACGCGTTGTTAGATGTGTTATACGTTCGTCAAACTTGTACAAAGCTCATTGAGGAACTTATAAGCACTCATGTTGCATGAAACTTGGTTTATAGTTCTAGAAACGCGTTGTTAGATGTTTCATACGTTCCCCAAACTTGTACAAAGCTCATTGAGGAACTTATAAGCTCTCATGTTGCATGAAACTTGGTTTAGAGTCCTAGAAACGCGTTGTTAGATGTTTCATAAGTTCGTGAAACTTCTACAAAGCTCATTGAGGAACTTATAAGCACTCATGTTGCATGAAACTTGGTTTACAGTCCTAGAAACGCGTTGTTAGATTTTTCATAAATTCGTCTACTTATACAAAGCTCATTGAGACACTTATAATCACACATGTCGCATGAAACTTGGTTTAGAGTCCTAGAAACGCGTTGTTAGATGTTTCATACGTTCGTGAAACTTGTACAAAGCTCATTGAGGAACTTATAAGCTCTCATGATGCATGAAACTTGGTTTAGAGTCTTAGAAACGCGTTGTTAGATGTTTCATACGTTCGTCAAACTTGTACAAAGCTCATTGAGGAACTTATAAGCACTCATTTTGCATGAAACTTGGTTTAGAGATTTAGAAACGCGTTGTTAGATGTTTCATACGTTCGTCAAACTTGTACAAAGCTCATTGAGGAACTTATAAGCACTCATCTTGCATGAAACTTGGTTTAGAGTCCTAGAAACTAGTTGTTAGATGTTTCATACGTTCGTCAAACTTGTACAAAGCTCATTGAGGAACTTATAAGCTCTCATGTTGCATGAAACTTGGTTTAGAGTCCTAGAAACGAGTTGTTAGATGTTTCATAAGTTCGTCAAACTTGTACAAAGCTCATTGAGACACTTATAAACACTCATGTTGCATGAAACTTGGTTAAAAGTCCTAGAAACGCGTTGTTAGATGTTTCATACGTTCGTCAAACTTGTACAAAGCTCATTGAGGAACTTATAAGCACTCATGTTGCATGAAAATTGGTTTATAGTCCTAGAAACGCGTTGTTAGATGTTTCATACGTTCGTCAAACTTGTACAAAGCACATTGAGGAACTTATAAGCTCTCATGTTGCACGAAACTTTGTTTAGAGTCCTAGAAACGCGTTGTTAGATGTTTCATAAGTTCGTGAAACTTGTACAAAGCTCATTGAGGAACTTATATGCACTCATGTTGCATGAAACTTGGTTTAGAGTCCTAGAAACGTGTTGTTAGATGTTTCATAAGTTCGTCAAACTTGTATAAAGCTCATTGAGGAACTTATAAGCTCTAATGTTGCATTAAACTTTGTTTAGAGTCCTAGAAACGCGTTGTTAGATGTTTCATAAGTTCGTGAAACATCTACAAAGCTCATTGAGGAACTTATAAACACTCATGTTGCATGAAACTTGGTTTACAGTCCTAGAAACGCGTTGTTAGAATTTTCATACGTTCGTCAAACTTGTACAAAGCTCATTGAGGAACTTATAAGCTCTCATGTTGTATGAAACTTGGTTTAGAGTACTAGAAATGATTTGTTAGATGTTTCATACGTTCGTCAAACTTGTATAAAGCTCATTGAGGAACTTATAAGCACTCATCTTGCATGAAACTTGGTTTAGAGTTTTAGAAACGCGTTATTAGATGTTTCATACGTTTCTCAAACTTGTACAAAGCTCATTGAGGAACTTATAAGCACTCATCTTGCATGAAACTTGGTTTAGAGTCTTAGAAACGCGTTGTTAGATGTTTCATAATTTCGTGAAACTTGTACAAAACTCATTTAGGAATTTATAAGCACTCATGTTGCATGAAACTTTTATAGATTCCTAGAAACGCGTTGTTAGATGTTTCCTACGTTCGTCAAACTTGTACAAAGCTCATTGAGGAATTTATAAGCTCTCATATTGCATGAAACGAGTTGTTAGATGTTTCATAAGTTCGTCAAACTTGTACAAAGCTCATTGAAACACTTAAAAACACTCATGTTGCATGAAACTTGGTTTAAAGTCCTAGAAAAGCGTTGTTAGATGTTTCATACGTTCGTCAAACTTGTACAAAGCTCATTGAGGAAATTATAAGCACTCTGTTGCATGAAACCTGGTTTAGAGTCCTAGAATCACGTTTTTAAATGTTTCATATGTTAGTCAAACTTGTACAAAGCTCATTGAGGAACTTATAAGCTCTCATATTGCATTAAACTTGGTTTAGAGTCCTAGAAACACGTGGTTAGATGTTTCATACGTTCGTCAAACTTGTACAAAGCTCATTGAGGAACTTATAAGCTCTCATGTTGCATGAAACTTGATTTAGAGTCCTAGAAACGCGTTGTTAGATGTTTCATAAGTTCGTGAAACTTATACAAAGCTCATTGAGATACTTATAAGCACCCATGTTGCATGAAACTTGGTTTAGAGTCCTAGAAACGCGTTGTTAGATGTGTTATACGTTCGTCAAACTTGTACAAAGCTCATTGAGGAACTTATAAGGTCTCATGATGCATGAAACTTGGTTTAGAGTCCTAGAAACGCGTTGTTAGATGTTTCATACGTTCGTCAAACTTGTACAAAGCTCATTGAGGAAATTATAAGCACTCATGTTGCATGAAACTTGGTTTAGAGTCCTAGAAACGCGTTGTTAGATGTTTCATAAGTTCGTTAAACTTATACAAAGCTCATTGAGATACTTATAAGCACTCATGTTGCATGAAACTTGGTTTAGAGTCCTAGAAACGCGTTGTTAGATGTTTCATACGTTCGTCAAACTTTTACAAAGCTCATTGAGGAACTTATAAGCACTCATGTTGCACGAAACTTGGTTTATATTCCTAGAAACGCGTTGTTAGATGTTTCATAAGTTCGTGAAACTTGTACAAAGCTCATTGAGGAACTTATAAGGTCTCATGATGCATGAAACTTGGTTTAGAGTCCTAGAAACGCGTTGTTAGATGTTTCATAAGTTCGTCAAACTTGTACAAAGCTCATTGGGGAACTTATAAGCTCTCATGTTGCATGAAACTTGGTTTAGAGTCCTAGAAACGCGTTGTTAGATGTTTCATAAGTTCGTGAAACATCTACAAAGCTCATTGAGATACTTATAAGCACTCATGTTGCATGAAACTTGGTTTAGAGTCCTAGAAACGCGTTGTTAGATGTTTCATACGTTCGTCAAACTTGTACAAAGCTCATTGAGGAACTTATAAGCATTCATGTTGCATGAAACTTGGTTTATATTCCTAGAAACGCGTTGTTAGATGTTTCATAAGTTCGTGAAACTTGTACAAAACTCATTGAGGAACTTATAAGCTCTCATGATGCATGAAACTTGGTTTAGAGTCCTAGAAACGCGTTGTTAGATGTTTCATAAGTTCGTCAAACTTGTACAAAGCTCATTGAGGAACTTATAAGCTCTCATGATGCATGAAACTTTGTTTAGAGTCCTAGTAACGCGTTGTTAGATGTTTCATAAGTTCGTGAAACTTGTACAAAGCTCATTGAGGAACTTATATGCACTCATGTTGCATGAAACTTGGTTTAGAGTCCTAGAAACGTGTTGTTAGATGTTTCATAAGTTCGTCAAACTTTTATAAAGCTCATTGAGGAACTTATAAGCTCTAATGTTGCATTAAACTTTGTTTAGAGTCCTAGAAACGCGTTGTTAGATGTTTCATAAGTTCGTGAAACATCTACAAAGCTCATTGAGGAACTTATAAGCACTCATGTTGCATGAAACTTGGTTTACAGTCCTAGAAACGCGTTGTTAGAATTTTCATACGTTCGTCAAACTTGTACAAAGCTCATTGAGGAACTTATAAGCTCTCATGTTGTATGAAACTTGGTTTAGAGTACTAGAAATTATTTGTTAGATGTTTCATACGTTCGTCAAACTTGTATAAAGCTCATTGAGGAACTTATAAGCACTCATCTTGCATGAAACTTGGTTTAGAGTTTTAGAAACGCGTTATTAGATGTTCCATACGTTTCTCAAACTTGTACAAAGCTCATTGAGGAACTTATAAGCAATCATCTTGCATGAAACTTGGTTTAGAGTCTTAGAAACGCGTTGTTAGATGTTTCATAATTTCGTGAAACTTGTACAAAACTCATTTAGGAATTTATAAGCACTCATGTTGCATGAAACTTTGTTTAGATTCCTAGAAACGCGTTGTTAGATGTTTCCTACGTTCGTCAAACTTGTACAAAGCTCATTGAGGAATTTATAAGCTCTCATATTGCATGAAACTTTGTTTAGAGTCCTAGAAACGAGTTGTTAGATGTTTCATAAGTTCGTCAAACTTGTACAAAGCTCATTGAAACACTTAAAAACACTCTGTTGCATGAAACTTGGTTTAAAGTCCTAGAAAAGCGTTGTTAGATGTTTCATACGTTCGTCAAACTTGTACAAAGCTCATTGAGGAAATTATAAGCACTCTGTTGCATGAAACCTGGTTTAGAGTCCTAGAAACACGTTTTTAAATGTTTCATACGTTAGTCAAACTTGTACAAAGCTCATTGAGGAACTTATAAGCTCTCATATTGCATTAAACTTGGTTTAGAGTCCTAGAAACACGTGGTTAGATGTTTCATACGTTCGTCAAACTTGTACAAAGCTCATTGAGGAACTTATAAGCTCTCATGTTGCATGAAACTTGATTTAGAGTCCTAGAAACGCGTTGTTAGATGTTTCATAAGTTCGTGAAACTTATACAAAGCTCATTGAGATACTTATAAGCACTCATGTTGCATGAAACTTGGTTTAGAGTCCTAGAAACGCGTTGTTAGATGTTTCATAAGTTCGTGAAACTTATACAAAGCTCATTGAGATACTTATAAGCACTCATGTTGCATGAAACTTGGTTTAGAGTCCTAGAAACGCGTTGTTAGATGTTTCATACGTTCGTCAAACTTGTACAAAGTTCATTGAGGAACTTATAAGCATTCATGTTGCATGAAACTTGGTTTATATTCCTAGAAACGCGTTGTTAGATGTTTCATAAGTTCGTGAAACTTGTACAAAACTCATTGAGGAACTTATAAGCTCTCATGATGCATGAAACTTGGTTTAGAGTCCTAGAAACGCGTTGTTAGATGTTTCATAAGTTCGTCAAACTTGTACAAAGCTCATTGAGGAACTTATAAGCTCTCATGATGCATGAAACTTGGTTTAGAGTCCTAGTAACGCGTTGTTAGATGTTTCATAAGTTCGTGAAAATTGTACAAAGCTCATTGAGGAACTTATATGCACTCATGTTGCATGAAACTTGGTTTAGAGTCCTAGAAACGTGTTGTTAGATGTTTCATAAGTTCGTCAAACTTTTATAAAGCTCATTGAGGAACTTATAAGCTCTAATGTTGCATTAAACTTTGTTTAGAGTCCTAGAAACGCGTTGTTAGATGTTTCATAAGTTCGTGAAACATCTACAAAGCTCATTGAGGAACTTATAAGCACTCATGTTGCATGAAACTTGGTTTACAGTCCTAGAAACGCGTTGTTAGAATTTTCATACGTTCGTCAAACTTGTACAAAGCTCATTGAGGAACTTATAAGCTCTCATGTTGTATGAAACTTGGTTTAGAGTACTAGAAATTATTTGTTAGATGTTTCATACGTTCGTCAAACTTGTATAAAGCTCATTGAGGAACTTATAAGCACTCATCTTGCATGAAACTTGGTTTAGAGTTTTAGAAACGCGTTATTAGATGTTTCATACGTTTCTCAAACTTGTACAAAGCTCATTGAGGAACTTATAAGCAATCATCTTGCATGAAACTTGGTTTAGAGTCTTAGAAACGCGTTGTTAGATGTTTCATAATTTCGTGAAACTTGTACAAAACTCATTTAGGAATTTATAAGCACTCATGTTGCATGAAACTTTGTTTAGATTCCTAGAAACGCGTTGTTAGATGTTTCCTACGTTCGTCAAACTTGTACAAAGCTCATTGAGGAATTTATAAGCTCTCATATTGCATGAAACTTTGTTTAGAGTCCTAGAAACGAGTTGTTAGATGTTTCATAAGTTCGTCAAACTTGTACAAAGCTCATTGAAACACTTAAAAACACTCTTGTTGCATGAAACTTGGTTTAAAGTCCTAGAAAAGCGTTGTTAGATGTTTCATACGTTCGTCAAACTTGTACAAAGCTCATTGAGGAAATTATAAGCACTCTGTTGCATGAAACCTGGTTTAGAGTCCTAGAAACACGTTTTTAAATGTTTCATACGTTAGTCAAACTTGTACAAAGCTCATTGAGGAACTTATAAGCTCTCATATTGCATTAAACTTGGTTTAGAGTCCTAGAAACACGTGGTTAGATGTTTCATACGTTCGTCAAACTTGTACAAAGCTCATTGAGGAACTTATAAGCTCTCATGTTTCATGAAACTTGATTTAGAGTCCTAGAAACGCGTTGTTAGATGTTTCATAAGTTCGTGAAACTTATACAAAGCTCATTGAGATACTTATAAGCACCCATGTTGCATGAAACTTGGTTTAGAGTCCTAGAAACGCGTTGTTAGATGTGTTATACGTTCGTCAAACTTGTACAAAGCTCATTGAGGAACTTATAAGGTCTCATGATGCATGAAACTTGGTTTAGAGTCCTAGAAACGCGTTGTTAGATGTTTCATACGTTCGTCAAATTTGTACAAAGCTCATTGAGGAAATTATAAGCACTCATGTTGCATGAAACTTGGTTTAGAGTCCTAGAAACGCGTTGTTAGATGTTTCATAAGTTCGTTAAACTTATACAAAGCTCATTGAGATACTTATAAGCACTCATGTTGCATGAAACTTGGTTTAGAGTCCTAGAAACGCGTTGTTAGATGTTTCATACGTTCGTCAAACTTTTACAAAGCTCATTGAGAAACTTATAAGCACTCATGTTGCACGAAACTTGGTTTATATTCCTAGAAACGCGTTGTTAGATGTTTCATAAGTTCGTGAAACTTGTACAAAGCTCATTGAGGAACTTATAAGGTCTCATGATGCATGAAACTTGGTTTAGAGTCCTAGAAACGCGTTGTTAGATGTTTCATAAGTTCGTCAAACTTGTACAAAGCTCATTGGGGAACTTATAAGCTCTCATGTTGCATGAAACTTGGTTTAGAGTCCTAGAAACGCGTTGTTAGATGTTTCATAAGTTCGTCTACTTGTACAAAGCTCATTGAGACACTTATAATTACACATGTTGCATGAAACTTGGTTTAGAGTCCTAGAAACGCGTTGTTAGATGTTTCATACGTTCGTCAAACTTATACAAAGCTCATTGAGGAACTTATAAGCTCTCATGTTGCATGAAACTTGGTTTAAAGTCCTAGAAACGATTTGTTAGATGTTTCATAAGTTCGTCAAACTTATACAGAGCTCATTGAGATACTTATACGCACTCATGTTGCATGAAACTTGGTTTAGAGTCCTAGAAACGTGTTGTTAGATGTTTCATAAGTTTGTCAATCTTGTACAAAGCTCATTGAGACACTTATAATCACTCATGTTGCATGAAACCTGGTTTAGAGTCCTAGAAACACGTTTTTAAATGTTTCATACGTTAGTCAAACTTGTACAAAGCTCATTGAGGAACTTATAAGCTCTCATATTGCATTAAACTTGGTTTAGAGTCCTAGAAACACGTGGTTAGATGTTTCATACGTTCGTCAAACTTGTACAAAGCTCATTGAGGAACTTATAAGCTCTCATGTTGCATGAAACTTGATTTAGAGTCCTAGAAACGCGTTGTTAGATGTTTCATAAGTTCGTGAAACTTATACAAAGCTCATTGAGATACTTATAAGCACTCATGTTGCATGAAACTTGGTTTAGAGTCCTAGAAACGCGTTGTTAGATGTTTCATAAGTTCGTGAAACTTATACAAAGCTCATTGAGATACTTATAAGCACTCATGTTGCATGAAACTTGGTTTAGAGTCCTAGAAACGCGTTGTTAGATGTTTCATACGTTCGTCAAACTTGTACAAAGTTCATTGAGGAACTTATAAGCATTCATGTTGCATGAAACTTGGTTTATATTCCTAGAAACGCGTTGTTAGATGTTTCATAAGTTCGTGAAACTTGTACAAAACTCATTGAGGAACTTATAAGCTCTCATGATGCATGAAACTTGGTTTAGAGTCCTAGAAACGCGTTGTTAGATGTTTCATAAGTTCGTCAAACTTGTACAAAGCTCATTGAGGAACTTATAAGCTCTCATGATGCATGAAACTTGGTTTAGAGTCCTAGTAACGCGTTGTTAGATGTTTCATAAGTTCGTGAAACTTGTACAAAGCTCATTGAGGAACTTATATGCACTCATGTTGCATGAAACTTGGTTTAGAGTCCTAGAAACGTGTTGTTAGATGTTTCGTAAGTTCGTCAAACTTTTATAAAGCTCATTGAGGAACTTATAAGCTCTAATGTTGCATTAAACTTTGTTTAGAGTCCTAGAAACGCGTTGTTAGATGTTTCATAAGTTCGTGAAACATCTACAAAGCTCATTGAGGAACTTATAAGCACTCATGTTGCATGAAACTTGGTTTACAGTCCTAGAAACGCGTTGTTAGAATTTTCATACGTTCGTCAAACTTGTACAAAGCTCATTGAGGAACTTATAAGCTCTCATGTTGTATGAAACTTGGTTTAGAGTACTAGAAATTATTTGTTAGATGTTTCATACGTTCGTCAAACTTGTATAAAGCTCATTGAGGAACTTATAAGCACTCATCTTGCATGAAACTTGGTTTAGAGTTTTAGAAACGCGTTATTAGATGTTTCATACGTTTCTCAAACTTGTACAAAGCTCATTGAGGAACTTATAAGCAATCATCTTGCATGAAACTTGGTTTAGAGTCTTAGAAACGCGTTGTTAGATGTTTCATAATTTCGTGAAACTTGTACAAAACTCATTTAGGAATTTATAAGCACTCATGTTGCATGAAACTTTGTTTAGATTCCTAGAAACGCGTTGTTAGATGTTTCCTACGTTCGTCAAACTTGTACAAAGCTCATTGAGGAATTTATAAGCTCTCATATTGCATGAAACTTTGTTTAGAGTCCTAGAAACGAGTTGTTAGATGTTTCATAAGTTCGTCAAACTTGTACAAAGCTCATTGAAACACTTAAAAACACTCCTGTTGCATGAAACTTGGTTTAAAGTCCTAGAAAAGCGTTGTTAGATGTTTCATACGTTCGTCAAACTTGTACAAAGCTCATTGAGGAAATTATAAGCACTCTGTTGCATGAAACCTGGTTTAGAGTCCTAGAAACACGTTTTTAAATGTTTCATACGTTAGTCAAACTTGTACAAAGCTCATTGAGGAACTTATAAGCTCTCATATTGCATTAAACTTGGTTTAGAGTCCTAGAAACACGTGGTTAGATGTTTCATACGTTCGTCAAACTTGTACAAAGCTCATTGAGGAACTTATAAGCTCTCATGTTTCATGAAACTTGATTTAGAGTCCTAGAAACGCGTTGTTAGATGTTTCATAAGTTCGTGAAACTTATACAAAGCTCATTGAGATACTTATAAGCACCCATGTTGCATGAAACTTGGTTTAGAGTCCTAGAAACGCGTTGTTAGATGTGTTATACGTTCGTCAAACTTGTACAAAGCTCATTGAGGAACTTATAAGGTCTCATGATGCATGAAACTTGGTTTAGAGTCCTAGAAACGCGTTGTTAGATGTTTCATACGTTCGTCAAACTTGTACAAAGCTCATTGAGGAAATTATAAGCACTCATGTTGCATGAAACTTGGTTTAGAGTCCTAGAAACTCGTTGTTAGATGTTTCATAAGTTCGTTAAACTTATACAAAGCTCATTGAGATACTTATAAGCACTCATGTTGCATGAAATTTGGTTTAGAGTCCTAGAAACGCGTTGTTAGATGTTTCATACGTTCGTCAAACTTTTACAAAGCTCATTGAGGAACTTATAAGCACTCATGTTGCACGAAACTTGGTTTATATTCCTAGAAACGCGTTGTTAGATGTTTCATAAGTTCGTGAAACTTGTACAAAGCTCATTGAGGAACTTATAAGGTCTCATGATGCATGAAACTTGGTTTAGAGTCCTAGAAACGCGTTGTTAGATGTGTCATAAGTTCGTCAAACTTGTACAAAGCTCATTGGGGAACTTATAAGCTCTCATGTTGCATGAAACTTGGTTTAGAGTCCTAGAAACGCGTTGTTAGATGTTTCATAAGTTCGTCTACTTGTACAAAGCTCATTGAGACACTTATAATTACACATGTTGCATGAAACTTGGTTTAGAGTCCTAGAAACGCGTTGTTAGATGTTTCATACGTTCGTCAAACTTATACAAAGCTCATTGAGGAACTTATAAGCTCTCATGTTGCATGAAACTTGGTTTAAAGTCCTAGAAACGAGTTGTTAGATGTTTCATAAGTTCGTCAAACTTATAAAGAGCTCATTGAGATACTTATACGCACTCATGTTGCATGAAACTTGGTTTAGAGTCCTAGAAACGTGTTGTTAGATGTTTCATAAGTTTGTCAATCTTGTACAAAGCTCATTGAGACACTTATAAACACTCATGTTGCATGAAACTTGGTTTAGAGTCCTAGAAACGCGTTGTAGATGTTTTATACGTTCGTCAAACTTGTACAAAGCTCATTGAGGAACTTATAAGAACTCATGTTGCATGTAACTTGGTTTAAAGTCTTAGAAACGCGTTGTTAGATGTTTCATACGTTCGTCAAACTTGTACAAAGCTCATTGAGGAACTTATAAGCACTCATGTTGCATGAAACTTGGTTTAGAGTCCTAGAAACGCGTTGTTAGATGTTTCATACGTTCGTCAAACTTGTACAAAGCTCATTGAGGAACTTATAAGCACTCATGTTGCATGAAACTTGGTTTAGTGTCCTAGAAACGCGTTGTTAGATGTTTCATAAGTTCGTGCAACTTATACAAAGCTCATTGAGATACTTATAAGCACTCATGTTGCATGAAACTTGGTTTAGAGTCCTAGAAACGCGTTGTTAGATGTTTCATACGTTCGTCAAACTTGTACAAAGCTCATTGAGGAACTTATAAGCATTCATGTTGCATGAAACTTGGTTTATATTCCTAGAAACGCGTTGTTAGATGTTTCATAAGTTCGTGAAACTTGTACAAAACTCATTGAGGAACTTATAAGCTCTCATGGTGCATGAAACTTGGTTTAGAGTCCTAGAAACGCGTTGTTAGATGTTTCATAAGTTCGTCAAACTTGTACAAAGCTCATTGAGGAACTTATAAGCTCTCATGATGCATGAAACTTGGTTTAGAGTCCTAGTAACGCGTTGTTAGATGTTTCATAAGTTCGTGAAACTTGTACAAAGCTCATTGAGGAACTTATATGCACTCATGTTGCATGAAACTTGGTTTAGAGTCCTAGAAACGTGTTGTTAGATGTTTCAAAAGTTCGTCAAACTTTTATAAAGCTCATTGAGGAACTTATAAGCTCTAATGTTGCATTAAACTTTGTTTAGAGTCCTAGAAACGCGTTGTTAGATGTTTCATAAGTTCGTGAAACATCTACAAAGCTCATTGAGGAACTTATAAGCACTCATGTTGCATGAAACTTGGTTTACAGTCCTAGAAACGCGTTGTTAGAATTTTCATACGTTCGTCAAACTTGTACAAAGCTCATTGAGGAACTTATAAGCTCTCATGTTGTATGAAACTTGGTTTAGAGTACTAGAAATTATTTGTTAGATGTTTCATACGTTCGTCAAACTTGTATAAAGCTCATTGAGGAACTTATAAGCACTCATCTTGCATGAAACTTGGTTTAGAGTTTTAGAAACGCGTTATTAGATGTTTCATACGTTTCTCAAACTTGTACAAAGCTCATTGAGGAACTTATAAGCAATCATCTTGCATGAAACTTGGTTTAGAGTCTTAGAAACGCGTTGTTAGATGTTTCATAATTTCGTGAAACTTGTACAAAACTCATTTAGGAATTTATAAGCACTCATGTTGCATGAAACTTTGTTTAGATTCCTAGAAACGCGTTGTTAGATGTTTCCTACGTTCGTCAAACTTGTACAAAGCTCATTGAGGAATTTATAAGCTCTCATATTGCATGAAACTTTGTTTAGAGTCCTAGAAACGAGTTGTTAGATGTTTCATAAGTTCGTCAAACTTGTACAAAGCTCATTGAAACACTTAAAAACACTCCTGTTGCATGAAACTTGGTTTAAAGTCCTAGAAAAGCGTTGTTAGATGTTTCATACGTTCGTCAAACTTGTACAAAGCTCATTGAGGAAATTATAAGCACTCTGTTGCATGAAACCTGGTTTAGAGTCCTAGAAACACGTTTTTAAATGTTTCATACGTTAGTCAAACTTGTACAAAGCTCATTGAGGAACTTATAAGCTCTCATATTGCATTAAACTTGGTTTAGAGTCCTAGAAACACGTGGTTAGATGTTTCATACGTTCGTCAAACTTGTACAAAGCTCATTGAGGAACTTATAAGCTCTCATGTTGCATTAAACTTGATTTAGAGTCCTAGAAACGCGTTGTTAGATGTTTCATAAGTTCGTGAAACTTATACAAAGCTCATTGAGATACTTATAAGCACTCATGTTGCATGAAACTTGGTTTAGAGTCCTAGAAACGCGTTGTTAGATGTTTCATACGTTCGTCAAACTTGTACAAAGTTCATTGAGGAAATTATAAGCACTCTGTTGCATGAAACCTGGTTTAGAGTCCTAGAAACACGTTTTTAAATGTTTCATACGTTAGTCAAACTTGTACAAAGCTCATTGAGGAACTTATAAGCTCTCATATTGCATTAAACTTGGTTTAGAGTCCTAGAAACACGTGGTTAGATGTTTCATACGTTCGTCAAACTTGTACAAAGCTCATTGAGGAACTTATAAGCTCTCATGTTGCATGAAACTTGATTTAGAGTCCTAGAAACGCGTTGTTAGATGTTTCATAAGTTCGTGAAACTTATACAAAGCTCATTGAAATACTTATAAGCACCCATGTTGCATGAAACTTGGTTTAGAGTCCTAGAAACGCGTTGTTAGATGTGTTATACGTTCGTCAAACTTGTACAAAGTTCATTGAGGAACTTATAAGGTCTCATGATGCATGAAACTTGGTTTAGAGTCCTAGAAACGCGTTGTTAGATGTTTCATACGTTCGTCAAACTTGTACAAAGCTCATTGAGGAAATTATAAGCACTCATGTTGCATGAAACTTGGTTTAGAGTCCTAGAAACGCGTTGTTAGATGTTTCATAAGTTCGTTAAACTTATACAAAGCTCATTGAGATACTTATAAGCACTCATGTTGCATGAAACTTGGTTTAGAGTCCTAGAAACGCGTTGTTAGATGTTTCATACGTTCGTCAAACTTTTACAAAGCTCATTGAGGAACTTATAAGCACTCATGTTGCACGAAACTTGGTTTATATTCCTAGAAACGCGTTGTTAGATGTTTCATAAGTTCGTGAAACTTGTACAAAGCTCATTGAGGAACTTATAAGGTCTCATGATGCATGAAACTTGGTTTAGAGTCCTAGAAACGCGTTGTTAGATGTTTCATAAGTTCGTCAAACTTGTACAAAGCTCATTGGGGAACTTATAAGCTCTCATGTTG
The DNA here is from genome assembly GCA_963556525.1 of Cochlearia excelsa. Classification (NCBI taxonomy): domain Eukaryota; kingdom Viridiplantae; phylum Streptophyta; class Magnoliopsida; order Brassicales; family Brassicaceae; genus Cochlearia; species Cochlearia excelsa. The sequence continues at coordinate 24,882,708 of OY748327.1, read as the reverse complement.
CATGAAACTTGGTTTAGAGTCCTAGAAACGCGTTGTTAGATGTTTCATAAGTTCGTCTACTTGTACAAAGCTCATTGAGACACTTATAATTACACATGTTGCATGAAACTTGGTTTAGAGTCCTAGAAACGCGTTGTTAGATGTTTCATATGTTCGTCAAACTTATACAAAGCTCATTGAGGAACTTATAAGCTCTCATGTTGCATGAAACTTGGTTTAAAGTCCTAGAAATGAGTTGTTAGATGTTTCATAAGTTCGTCAAACTTATACAGAGCTCATTGAGATACTTATACGCACTCATGTTGCATGAAACTTGGTTTAGAGTCCTAGAAACGTGTTGTTAGATGTTTCATAAGTTTGTCAATCTTGTACAAAGCTCATTGAGACACTTATAAACACTCATGTTGCATGAAACTTGGTTTAGAGTCCTAGAAACGCGTTGTAGATGTTTTATACGTTCGTCAAACTTGTACAAAGCTCATTGAGGAACTTATAAGAACTCATGTTGCATGTAACTTGGTTTAAAGTCTTAGAAACGCGTTGTTAGATGTTTCATACGTTCGTCAAACTTGTACAAAGCTCATTGAGGAACTTATAAGCACTCATGTTGCATGAAACTTGGTTTAGAGTCCTAGAAACGCGTTGTTAGATGTTTCATACGTTCGTCAAACTTGTACAAAACTCATTGAGGAACTTATAAGCACTCATGTTGTATGAAACTTGGTTTAGAGTCCTAGAAACGCGTTGTTAGATGTTTCATAAGTTCGTGAAACTTATACAAAGCTCATTGAGATACTTATAAGCACTCATGTTGCATGAAACTTGGTTTAGAGTCCTAGAAACGCGTTGTTAAATGTTTCATACGTTCGTCAAACTTGTACAAAGCTCATTGAGGAACTTATAAGCAATCATGTTGCATGAAACTTGGTTTATATTCCTAGAAACGCGTTGTTAGATGTTTCATAAGTTCGTGAAACTTGTACAAAACTCATTGAGGAACTTATAAGCTCTCATGATGCATGAAACTTGGTTTAGAGTCCTAGAAACGCGTTGTTAGATGTTTCATAAGTTCGTCAAACTTGTACAAAGCTCATTGAGGAACTTATAAGCTCTCATGATGCATGAAACTTGGTTTAGAGTCCTAGTAACGCGTTGTTAGATGTTTCATAAGTTCGTGAAACTTGTACAAAGCTCATTGAGGAACTTATAAGCACTCATGTTGCATGAAACTTGGTTTAGAGTCCTAGAAACGATTTGTTAGATGTTTCATACGTTTGTCAAACTTGTACAAAGCTCATTGTGGAACTTATAAGCACTCATCTTGCATGAAACTTGGTTTAGAGTCCTAGAAACGCGTTGTTAGATGTTTCATAATTTCGTGAAAATTGTACAAACCTCATTGAGGAACTTATAAGCACTCATGTTGCATGAAACTTTGTTTAGATTCCTAGAAAAGCGTTGTTAGATGTTTCATACGTTCGTCAAACTTGTACAAAGCTCATTGAGGAACTTTTAAGCACTCATGTTGTATGAAACTTGGTTTAGAGTCCTAGAAACGCGTTGTTAGATGTTTCATACGTTAGTCAAACTTGTAAAAAGCTCATTGAGGAACTTACAAGCTCTCATGTTTAATGAAACTTGGTTTAGAGTCCTAGAAACGCGTTGTTAGATGTTTCATAAGTTCGTGAAACTTGTACAAAGCTCGTTGAGGAACTTATAAGCACTCATGTTGCATGAAACTTGGTTTAGAGTCCTAGAAACGCGTTGTTAGATGTTTCATAAGTTCGTCAAACTTGTATAAAGCTCATTGAGGAATTTATAAGCTCTCATGTTGCATTACACTTGGTTTAGAGTCCTAGAAACACGTTGTTAGATGTTTCATACGTTCGTCAAACTTGTACAAAGCTCATTGAGGAACTTATAAGCTCTCATGTTGCATGAAACTTGGTTTAGAGTCCTCGAAAGGAGTTGGTAGATGTTTCATAAGTTCGTCAAACTTGTACAAAGCTCATTGAAGAACTTATAAGCACTCATGTTGCATGAAACTTGGTTTAGAGTCCTAGAAACGCGTTATTAGATGTTTCATACGTTCGTCAAACTTGTATAAAGCTCATTGAGGAATTTATAAGCTCTCATGTTGCATTACACTTGGTTTAGAGTCCTAGAAACACGTTGTTAGATGTTTCATACGTTCGTCAAACTTGTACAAAGCTCATTGAGGAACTTATAAGCTCTCATGTTGCATGAAACTTGGTTTAGAGTCCTAGAAAGGAGTTGTTAGATGTTTCATAAGTTCGTCAAACTTGTACAAAGCTCATTGAAGAACTTATAAGCACTCATGTTGCATGAAACTTGGTTTAGAGTCCTAGAAACGCGTTATTAGATGTTTCATACGTTCGTCAAACTTGTACAAAACTCATTGAGGAACTTATAAGCACTCATGTTGCATGAAACTTGGTTTAGAGTCCTAGAAACGCGTTGTTAGATGTTTCATAAGTTCGTGAAACTTATACAAAGCTCATTGAGATACTTATAAGCACTCATGTTGCATGAAACTTGGTTTAGAGTCCTAGAAACACGTTGTTAGATGTTTCATACGTTCGTCAAACTTGTACAAAGCTCATTGAGGAACTTATAAGCTCTCATGTTGCATGAAACTTTGTTTAGAGTCCTAGAAACGGGTTGTTAGATGTTTGATACGTTCGTCAAACTTGTACAAAGCTCATTGAAGAACTTATAACCTCTCATGTTGCATGAAACTTTGTTTAGAGTCCTAGAAACGAGTTGTTAGATGTTTCATAAGTTCGTCAAACTTGCACAAAGCTCATTGAGACACTTATAAACACTCATGTTGCATGAAACTTGGTTTAGAGTCCTAGAAACACGTTGTTAGATGTTTCATACGTTCGTCAAACTTGTACAAAGCTCATTGAGGAACTTATAAGCTCTCATGTTGCATGAAACTTGGTTTAGAGTCCTAGAAAGGAGTTGTTAGATGTTTCATAAGTTCGTCAAACTTGTACAAAGCTCATTGAAGAACTTATAAGCACTCATGTTGCATGAAACTTGGTTTAGAGTCCTAGAAACGCGTTATTAGATGTTTCATACGTTCGTCAAACTTGTACAAAACTCATTGAGGAACTTATAAGCACTCATGTTGCATGAAACTTGGTTTAGAGTCCTAGAAACGCGTTGTTAGATGTTTCATAAGTTCGTGAAACTTATACAAAGCTCATTGAGATACTTATAAGCACTCATGTTGCATGAAACTTGGTTTAGAGTCCTAGAAACGCGTTGTTAGATGTTTCATACGTTCGTCAAACTTGTACAAAGCTCATTGAGGAACTTATAAGCACTCATGTTGCATGAAACTTGGTTTATATTCCTAGAAACGCGTTGTTAGATGTTTCATACGTTCGTCAAACTTGTACAAAGCTCATTGAAGAACTTATAAGCTCTCATGTTGCATGAAACTTGGTTTAGAGTCCTAGAAACGCGTTGTTAGATGTTTCATAAGTTCGTGAAACCTGTAAAAAGCTCATTGAGGAACTTATAAGCTCTCATGTTGCATGAAACTTGGTTTAGAGTCCTAGAAACGCGTTGTTAGATGTTTCATAAGTTCGTCTACTTGTACAAAGCTCATTGAGACACTTATAATCACTCATGTTGCATGAAACTTGGTTTAGAGTCCTAGAAACGCGTTGTTAGATGTTTCATAAGTTCGCGAAACTTGTACAAAGCTCATTGAGGAACTTATAAGCACTCATGTTGCATGAAACTTGGTTTAGAGTCCTAGAAACTGTAGAGATTTGTGTTTTATGAATAAGAATCCGAGATTAAGAACATGATTAAGAGATTAGAAGGAGATTAAACACTTTCGGTTTCATTGTATTATTAGAGAGAGTATTTTGTGTTTCTTAAGTAATACAAAGGAGGATATTACACGGTTATATAATAAAGAGAAGAATTACGTAGAAGAAATAGCCGTTTATGGATAAGAAATGGTCAAGGTTGCTTTTATGCGCTGGCGTCCGTACATGACTGCTTTTATGCGTTGTCTTGGTCTTTGGCGCCCGATGTAGCGCGTACCGGATGTGCTGGCGCCCGATGATTCGCTTACCAGATGCGCTGGAACCGTGTACCGCTCCGATTGGTTTCTTCTCGGTCAAATACGCTTTCCCTCCATTTTAAAGCTTATCTCTTCTCTTCCTTATCCTTCTTATGACCGTTGGAGACTTTGGCGCCATTGACCAACATTGACCGTGCCTTGTAGGTCACGACATGTTTGAATCCGCCAAGTCTTTTCCTCCTTGTATGTTTCTCCTCAACACTCCCCCTCAAGCTTAGCCTAGTGACACGGCTAAGCTTGGAACCATATGTCTAAGCCTCGTTAAAACCTCAATGGGATAAAACCACATTGAGGGAAAAGAGTACTTAGCCATACGGTTTAGAGGACTTAGCATTTGATAGCATTTGTGTGTCCAAGTTTTGGATGGATGAACTCACAAACACAAATGCTTGCTGCCTTGGTGAATGTATCTGCAATCGGTCGGAGCTTTTGGTGAAGCATGGAAGAATGACCCCTTTCACCATTTGCTCTCTAACTTTGTGGCAATCCACTTCAACATGCTTGGTTCTTTCATGGAAGACAGAGTTTGATGCAAGGTTGATTGCAGCTTTGTTGTCGGCATGCATTGTAATTGGCTCCTTTGATTGAATACCCAAGTCTTTGAGGAGAGCTCTTAACCACATGATCTCTTGTGTTAGGTTCTTCATTGCCCGATATTCAGATTTTGTGCTAGATAGTGATACTATCTTCTGCTTCTTGCTCTTCCAAGTTACAAGGTTTCCTCCTATGAATGTGCAGTAGCCGGTTGTTGATCTCCTGTCTCCTTGATCACCGGCGTAGTCTCTATCACAATAGCCGACCAGCTCCGTGCTTCCATTGCATCCGATCCATATGCCTTGTCCCGGTGCTCCTTTTAGATACTTCAGGATTCTATCCACCATGTTCCAATGATGCACCTTTGGGTTTTGCATATGTTGAGACACCTGATTCACAGCAAAGCATATATCAGGCCGAGTAATTGTTAAGTAAATGAGCATACCCACAAGGCGTCTATATTGCTTGACGTCCTTATATGGCTTGTCTTCAATATCCCCCTTGCGTATGACTTTGTAGCCATTTTCCAAGGGTGTCCTTGCTGGTTTTGCTCCAAGTTCACCCGTCTTCTGTAAGAGATCAAGTGTATACTTGCGTTGGGATAAGAATAGTCCTTCCTTAGACATGCACACTTCAATGCCTAGAAAATACTTTAGTTCTCCTAGATCTTTGATATCAAATACAGATTTAAGGTAGTCTTTAGACTCTTGAACACCTACCTTGTCATTCCCGGTTATGATGATATCATCAACATACACGAGAATGATTATAATACCTCTTTGGCCCTGTTTTGTAAAGAGGGTGTGATCGGCTTCAGATTTCTTGAAGTCTTTCTCAAGAAGGGTCTTGCTCAACTTGTGATACCAAGCCCTTGGAGATTGCTTCAATCCGTATATAGCCTTTTTCAGTCTAAGAACTTTTCCCGGTGTAACCTTCTTACCGAGAGGAGGAGTCAAGTACACCTCATCTTCTAGTTCTCCTTGGAGGAAGGCATTTTGACATCCATTTGCCATAGATCCCACTCCAGGTTTGTTGCTAAAGAGAAGAAGACTCTAACCGTATGTAGTTTAGCCACAGGGGGAAAAGTTTCCAAGTAGTCTTCACCATAGGTTTGAGTAAAACCCCTTGCTACAAGTCTTGCCTTGTATCTTTCTATCCATTGCTTTTGTATTTGATGGTGAAGACATATCTTGAGCTCACAGTCCGTTTTACCTTAGGCAGCTATGTTTCATACCAAGTATCATTGAGTTCCATGGCTTGATCTTCCTTGCTGACGGCCTCTATCCATACTTCATGTTCCATGGCTTCCTCATATGTCTTGGGTATCCAATGAGAGTCTATCTTCACTAGAAATACTTGATGCTCAAGTGGGAAGACTTTCATGTTGCAAACAACTTGTATTGGATGGGCTACGACATTGTTGTTGAAGTAGACTCTGGTGTTTACCCAATTGGATGGGTCTCTCCTCAGTCTTGTACTTCTTCTTAACACAACCGGGATATGTTGGTCATGGTGATCTTCTTCTTGACTACTTGATGTTGTTTGTCCATGAGCATGTGATTCTTGTTCACCTTGTTCTCGATGAGAGTCTGGTTCCATTTGCTCATTGTTTCTTGTAGACACTTCATCACTCTCCCCCTCATAATCAAGATGGGTAGGAGGTTGTACATTTGTTTCTTGACTAGGTTCTTCACCTAGTTTCATACCAAGGTTTTCCATGAGTTTCTAAAGAGATGCAGCTCTATCCGAGGCTGAATTGGGTAGATCCTTAATGCTCTCCGAATTTTTATCCTCATAGAACCCTTTCCCTTCTATGAACTTCACGTCTCTTGATACAAGCACTCTCCTTGTATCCGGTACATAGCACTTGTACCCTTTTTGTGTGTTGGAGTAACCGATGAACATTTCCTTGACACTCTTCGGATCAAGCTTGTTCCTTTGTTCTCCTGGTACTAACACAAAGCAAAGACAACCAAATACCCTTAAGTGAGCAAGATATGGATTAGCTTTGTTTAAAATTTGAAAAGGAGATGAGTTTAGAAGGATTTGTGTTGGTGTCCGGTTAATGAGGTAGCATACGTTCATGACGGCATCCGACCAGAATCGTTTAGGCACAATTATGTAGAACATGATAGCTCTAGCTACTTCCATTAGGTGCCTATTCTTTCTCTCGGCTACACCATTTTGTTGAGGTGTATATGGGCAGCTAGTTTGGTGGATGATGCCATGCTTGGCAAGATGCTCTTTAAACGGATGACTAATGTATTCACCACCATTATCCCACCTGAAAAACTTGATCTTGGAATTATAATGATTAGTGACATATGTTTGGAAGTTTTTAAATGCATCAAGAACTCTATCCTTAGAAGCTAACAAGGTAATCCATGTGTATTTTGATTTTTCATCTATAAAAGTAATAAAATATTTATGATTTTCTCTTGAGATGCATGGTGATGTCCATACATCGGAGTGGATCAAATCAAAACATAATTCATAAACTTTATTTGAGTTTGGAAAAGTCGTTCTACAATGTTTACCAAGGATGCAAGATTCACAAGAGTTATTATCAAAGGAAACATTTGGAAATAACAATTTCAAAGCTCTAGAGTTTGGATGGCCTAGTCTAGCATGCCAAATGGTGTTATTAGATTCTACTAAGACATAATTGAATGCATAAGATAGATGGGAGATTGGATTTCCTTCAAGCACATAGAGATCCTCTTTGGTGCTTCCCTTACCAATGACTTTCTTAGAGTTATTATCCTGAAAAATAACACCATTAGGACCGAAGGTAACATTGCAATTCAAATCGGTTGATATGCGTTTAACGGATAAGAGATTTGAGGTAAAAGTAGGCATATAAAGAGCATTCATATCTCTATTAAACAACCTAAGTTTACCTAAACCTTTAATCGGTACCTTACCACCATTTGCAACTATCACATTTCCTATAGTCGGTTTGATATTTTTCATAAGATTTGGACTACTAATCATGTGGTGAGATGCACCCGAATCTACCACTAATGGTCGTTCTATCCTTGCATTCAAAGATTTATTAGAAACCATACCGGACCCCTTAAGGGCCTTAATGAGAGCTTCCAAGTCGGATTTCTTGACATACTCATCGTTGAAAGGAACCACGGCTAATGAATCATCATCCTTGCCTTGGCTTGATGAACCGCTTGGTGTGGCCGAGTCATCTTGAGAGAGATTCGCCTTTTGGTCCTTGAACTTGTTCAGCTTGAGATGAGGATGGAGAATCCAGCACTTGTCTTTGATATGCCCCTTCTTCTTGCAATGTTCACAAACCATTGCCCTCCTATCTTCATTCGACTTGTAGACAGCTTTGTTGGCGGTGACCAACTCCTTCTTTCCTCCGAATAACTCATGAGATCATTGTTCTCTTTGGAGTTGAGAACACACCGTTTCCAGAGATGGCAAAGTATTCGCCCTAAGAAGGTGCTTGATGAGATCTTTATAGCTTGAGTTTAGGGTCAAGAGTAAGCCGAAGACTTTATCTTGTTCCTTTCTCTCATTTAGCACCTTGGCATCCACGGAACTTGGACTTAGCATCTCTAGTTCTGCCCATAAAGCACGAAACTTTCCAAAGTGTTGAGTAAACTCCATGTCTTCTTGAGAGATATCCGTGAGAGCTTTCTTCACCTCATACACACGGCTTAGATTCGAGATGTTGCCGTATACGGTTTGCAAGGTATCCCAAAGTTCCTTTGCCGTCTCACAATAGAAATAAGCCTCTAGAATGGATGGATCTAGAGAGCTTTGGATGATTCCAAGAACTTTCTGATTTTCTTGGAACCATTTTCCGTCTTCGGTGGTGATGGTTTCCTCTCCACTCGCCGTTTCCGTATCTATTTGAGCTTGATTCTTCAAGACATGGCTCCAAAGACCGCGGCTACATAAGGCGGTTTTGATTGTTCTTGTCCAAAGTAAGTAGTTTATTCCCTTTAGAGTGTGACCGGTGCAATGTAAAACTTGGAGCTTTCCTTGTTGTCTTCCATGGAAAGATTGGATCTTGATGAAAGGATTGATTTTTGAGAATATATCTGGCTAGATCCGTGAGATTATAGTGAAAAAGAAGCTCCTTTGTTGAGATTTATCAACAAAAGAGAGAGATTGAAGAAAGGTAATGACTTTTGATGAGATTTCACCAAAAAACAAGAGATTTTTGCGAGAAGTATGAAGAACACCGAAAGTTTTGAAGAAAAAGATGATAACTTTGGTGTTTAGATCCAAAGTTATGAACTTTTGGTTGCGGAAAAAGAGATTTAGGAGCAAAAATGCTCTGATACCATGTAGAGATTTGTGTTTTATGAATAAGAATCCGAGATTAAAAACATGATTAAGAGATTAGAAGGAGATTAAACACTTTCGGTTTCATTGTATTATTAGAGAGAGTATTTTGTGTTTCTTAAGTAATACAAAGGAGGATATTACACGATTATATAATAAAGAGAAGAATGCCCTAGAAGAAATAGTCGTTTATGGATAAGAAATGGTCAAGGTTGCTTTTATGCGCTGGCGTCCGTACCGGACTGCTTTTATGCGCTGTCTTGGTCTTTGGCGCCCGATGTAGCGCGTACCGGATGTGTTGGCGCCCGATGATTCGCTTACCGGATGCGCTTGAACCGTGTACCGCTCCGATTGGTTTCTTCTCGGTCAAAGACGCTTTCCCTCCATTTTAAAGCGTATCTCTTCTCTTCCTTCCTTCTTATGATCGTTGGAGACTTTGGCGCCATTGACCAACATTGACCGTGCCTTGTAGGTCACGCCATGTTTGAATCCGCCAGGTCTTTTCCTCCTTGTATGTTTCTCCTCAAGAGAAACGCGTTGTTAGATGTTTCATACGTTCGTCAAACTTGTACAAAGCTCATTGAGGAACTTATAAGCTCTCATGTTGCATGAAACTTGGTTTAGAGTCCTAGAAACGATTTTTTAGATGTTTCATACGTTCGTCAAACTTGTACAAAGCTCATTGAGGAACTTATAAGCACTCATCTTGCATGAAACTTGGTTTAGAATTTTACAAACGCGTTGTTAGATGTTTCATACGTTCGTCAAACTTGTACAAAGCTCATTGAGTACTTATAAGCACTCATCTTGCATTAAACTTGGTTTAGAGTCCTAGAAACGCATTGTTAGATGTTTCATAATTTCGTGAAACTTGTACAAAGCTCATTGAGGAACTTATAAGCACTCATGTTGCATAAAACTTTGTTTAAAGTCCTAGAAACGGGTTGTTAGATGTTTGATACGTTCGTCAAACTTGTACAAAGCTCATTGAGGAACTTATAATCTCTCATGTTGCATGAAACTTGGTTTAGAGTCCTAGAAACGATTTGTTAGATGTTTCATACGTTCGTCAAACTTGTACAAAGCTCATTGAGGAACTTATAAGCACTCATCTTGCATGAAACTTGGTTTAGAGTCCTAGAAACGCGTTGTTAGATGTTTCATAATTTCGTGAAACTTGTACAAAGCTCATTGAGGAACTTATAAGCACTCAAGTTGCATGTAACTTTGTTTAGAGTCCTAGAAACGGGTAGTTAGATGTTTCATACGTTCCTAAAACTTGTACAAAGCTCATTGAGGAACTTATAAGCTATCATGTTGCATGAAACTTGGTTTAGAGTCCTAGAAACGAGTTGTTAGATGTTTAATAAGTTCGTCAAACTTGTATAAAGCTCATTGAGGAACTTATAAGCTCTCATGTTGCATTAAACTTGGTTTAGAGTCCTAGAAACACGTGGTTAGATGTTTCATACGTTCGTCAAACTTGTACAAAGCTCATTGAGGAACTTATAAGCACTCATGTTGCATGAAACTTGGTTTAGAGTCGTACAAACGAGTTGTTAGATGTTTCATAAGTTCGTCAAACTTGTACAAAGCTCATTGAGACACTTATAAACACTCATGTTGCATGAAACTTGGTTTAGAGTCCTAGAAACGCGTTGTTAGATGTTTCATACGTTCGTCAAACTTGTAAAAAGCTCATTGAGGAACTTATAAGCACTCATGTTGCATGAAACTTGATTTAGAGTCCTAGAAACGCGTTGTTATATGTTTCATACGTTCGTGAAACTTGTACAAAGCTCATTGAGGAACTTATAAGCACTCATGTTGCATGAAACTTGGTTTAGAGTCCTAGAGACGCGTTGTTAGATGTTTCATACGTTCGTCAAACTTGTACAAAGCTCATTGAGGAACTTATAAGCTCCCATGTTGCATGAAACTTGATTTAGAGTCCTAGAAACGCGTTGTTAGATGTTTCATAAGTTCGTCAAACTTGTACAAAGCTCATTGAGTACTTATAAGCACTCATCTTGCATGAAACTTGGTTTAGAGTCCTAGAAACGCGTTGTTAGATGTTTCATAATTTAGTGAAACTTGTACAAAGCTCATTGAGGAACTTATAAGCACTCATGTTGCATAAAACTTGGTTTAGAGTCCTAGAAACGGGTTGTTAGATGTTTGATACGTTCGTCAAACTTGTACAAAGCTCATTGAGGAACTTATAATCTCTCATGTTGCATGAAACTTGGTTTAGAGTCCTAGAAACGCGTTGTTAGATGTTTTATAATTTCGTGAAACTTGTACAAAGCTCATTGAGGAACTTAAAACCACTCATGTTGCATGAAACTTTGTTTAGAGTCCTAGAAACGGGTTGTTAGATGTTTGATACGTTCGTCAAACTTGTACAAAGCTCATTGAGGAACTTATAAGCTCTCATGTTGCATGAAACTTGGTTTAGAGTCCTAGAAACGATTTGTTAGATGTTTCATACGTTCGTCAAACTTGTACAAAGCTCATTGAGGAACTTATAAGCACTCATCTTGCATGAAACTTGGTTTAGAGTCATAGAAACGCGTTGTTAGATGTTTCATAATTTCGTGAAACTTGTACAAAGCTCATTGAGGAACTTATAAGCACTCAAGTTGCATGTAACTTTGTTTAGAGTCCTAGAAACGGGTTGTTAGATGTTTCATACGTTCGTAAAACTTGTACAAAGCTCATTGTGGAACTTATAAGCTCTCATGTTGCATGAAACTTGGTTTAGAGTCCTAGAAACGAGTTGTTAGATGTTTCATAAGTTCGTCAAACTTGTATAAAGTTCATCGAGGAACTTATAAGCTCTCATGTTGCATTAAACTTGGTTTAGAGTCCTAGAAACACGTGGTTAGATGTTTCATACGTTCGTCAAACTTGTACAAAGCTCATTGAAGAACTTATAAGCACTCATGTTGCATGAAACTTGGTTTAGAGTCGTAGAAACGAGTTGTTAGATGTTTCATAAGTTCGTCAAACTTGTACAAAGCTCATTGCGACACTTATAAACACAGATTTTGCATGAAACTTGGTTTAGAGTCCTAGAAACGCGTTGTTAGATCTTTCATACGTTCGTCAAACTTGTAAAAAGCTCATTGAGGAACGTATAAGCACTCATGTTGCATGAAACTTGATTTAGAGTCCTAGAAACGCGTTGTTATATGTTTCATACGTTCGTCAAACTTGTACAAAGCTCATTGAGGAACTTATAAGCACTCATGTTGCATGAAACTTGGTTCAGAGTCCTAGAGACGCTTTGTTAGATGTTTCATACGTTCGTCAAACTTGTACAAAGCTCATTGAGGAACTTCTAAGCTCTCATGTTGCATGAAACTTGATTTAGAGTCCTAGAAACGCGTTGTTAGATGTTTCATAAGTTCGTGAAACTTATACAAAGCTCATTGAGATACTTATAAGCACTCATGTTGCATGAAACTTGGTTTAGAGTCCTAGAAACGCGTTGTTAGATGTTTCATACGTTCGTCAATTTGTACAAAGCTCATTGACGAACTTATAAGCACTCATGTTGCATGAAACTTGGTTTATAGTCCTAGAAACGCGTTGTTAGATGTTTCATACGTTCGTCAAACTTGTACAAAGCTCATTGAGGAACTTATAAGCACTCATCTTGCATGAAACTTGGTTTAGAGTCCTAGAAACGCGTTGTTAGATGTTTCATAATTTCGTGAAACTTGTACAAAGCTGATTGAGGAACTTATAAGCACTCAAGTTGCATGTAACTTTGTTTAGAGTCCTAGAAACGGGTTGTTAGATGTTTCATACGTTCGTAAAACTTGTACAAAGCTCATTGAGGAACTTATAAGCTATCATGTTGCATGAAACTTGGTTTAGAGTCCTAGAAACGAGTTGTTAGATGTTTAATAAGTTCGTCAAACTTGTATAAAGCTCATTGAGGAACTTATAAGCTCTCATGTTGCATTAAACTTGGTTTAGAGTCCTAGAAACACGTGGTTAGATGTTTCATACGTTCGTCAAACTTGTACAAAGCTCATTGAGGAACTTATAAGCACTCATGTTGCATGAAACTTGGTTTAGAGTCGTACAAACGAGTTGTTAGATATTTCATAAGTTCGTCAAACTTGTACAAAGCTCATTGAGACACTTATAAACACTCATGTTGCATGAAACTTGGTTTAGAGTCCTAGAAACGCGTTGTTAGATGTTTCATACGTTCGTCAAACTTGTAAAAAGCTCATTGAGGAACTTATAAGCACTCATGTTGCATGAAACTTGATTTAGAGTCCTAGAAACGCGTTGTTATATGTTTCATACGTTCGTGAAACTTGTACAAAGCTCATTGAGGAACTTATAAGCACTCATGTTGCATGAAACTTGGTTTAGAGTCCTAGAGACGCGTTGTTAGATGTTTCATACGTTCGTCAAACTTGTACAAAGCTCATTGAGGAACTTATAAGCTCCCATGTTGCATGAAACTTGATTTAGAGTCCTAGAAACGCGTTGTTAGATGTTTCATAAGTTCGTCAAACTTGTACAAAGCTCATTGAGTACTTATAAGCACTCTTCTTGCATGAAACTTGGTTTAGAGTCCTAGAAACGCGTTGTTAGATGTTTCATAATTTAGTGAAACTTGTACAAAGCTCATTGAGGAACTTATAAGCACTCATGTTGCATAAAACTTGGTTTAGAGTCCTAGAAACGGGTTGTTAGATGTTTGATACGTTCGTCAAACTTGTACAAAGCTCATTGAGGAACTTATAATCTCTCATGTTGCATGAAACTTGGTTTAGAGTCCTAGAAACGCGTTGTTAGATGTTTCATAATTTCGTGAAACTTGTACAAAGCTCATTGAGGAACTTAAAACCACTCATGTTGCATGAAACTTTGTTTAGAGTCCTAGAAACGGGTTGTTAGATGTTTGATACGTTCGTCAAACTTGTACAAAGCTCATTGAGGAACTTATAAGCTCTCATGTTGCATGAAACTTGGTTTAGAGTCCTAGAAACGATTTGTTAGATGTTTCATACGTTCGTCAAACTTGTACAAAGCTCATTGAGGAACTTATAAGCACTCATCTTGCATGAAACTTGGTCTAGAGTCATAGAAACGCGTTGTTAGATGTTTCATAATTTCGTGAAACTTGTACAAAGCTCATTGAGGAACTTATAAGCACTCAAGTTGCATGTAACTTTGTTTTAGAGTCCTAGAAACGGGTTGTTAGATGTTTCATACGTTCGTAAAACTTGTACAAAGCTCATTGTGGAACTTATAAGCTCTCATGTTGCATGAAACTTGGTTTAGAGTCCTAGAAACGAGTTGTTAGATGTTTCATAAGTTCGTCAAACTTGTATAAAGTTCATCGAGGAACTTATAAGCTCTCATGTTGCATTAAACTTGGTTTAGAGTCCTAGAAACACGTGGTTAGATGTTTCATACGTTCGTCAAACTTGTACAAAACTCATTGAGGAACTTATAAGCACTCATGTTGCATGAAACTTGGTTTAGAGTCGTAGAAACGAGTTGTTAGATGTTTCATAAGTTCGTCAAACTTGTACAAAGCTCATTGCGACACTTATAAACACTCATTTTGCATGAAACTTGGTTTAGAGTCCTAGAAACGCGTTGTTAGATGTTTCATACGTTCGTCAAACTTGTAAAAAGCTCATTGAGGAACGTATAAGCACTCATGTTGCATGAAACTTGATTTAGAGTCCTAGAAACGCGTTGTTATATGTTTCATACGTTCGTCAAACTTGTACAAAGCTCATTGAGGAACTTATAAGCACTCATGTTGCATGAAACTTGGTTCAGAGTCCTAGAGACGCTTTGTTAGATGTTTCATACGTTCGTCAAACTTGTACAAAGCTCATTGAGGAACTTCTAAGCTCTCATGTTGCATGAAACTTGATTTAGAGTCCTAGAAACGCGTTGTTAGATGTTTCATAAGTTCGTGAAACTTATACAAAGCTCATTGAGATACTTATAAGCACTCATGTTGCATGAAACTTGGTTTAGAGTCCTAGAAACGCGTTGTTAGATGTTTCATACGTTCGTCAAACTTGTACAAAGCTCATTGACGAACTTATAAGCACTCATGTTGCATGAAACTTGGTTTATAGTCCTAGAAACGCGTTGTTAGATGTTTCATACGTTCGTCAAACTTGTACAAAGCTCATTGAGTACTTATAAGCACTCATCTTGCATTAAACTTGGTTTAGAGTCCTAGAAACGCGTTGTTAGATGTTTCATAATTTCGTGAAACTTGTACAAAGCTCATTGAGGAACTTAAAACCACTCATGTTGCATGAAACTTTGTTTAGAGTCCTAGAAACGGGTTGTTAGATGTTTGATACGTTCGTCAAACTTGTACAAAGCTCATTGAGGAACTTATAACCTCTCATGTTGCATGAAACTTTGTTTAGAGTCCTAGAAACGAGTTGTTAGATGTTTCATAAGTTCGTCAAACTTGCACAAAGCTCATTGAGACACTTATAAACACTCATGTTGCATGAAACTTGGTTTAGAGTCCTAGAAACGCGTTGTTAGATGTTTCATACGTTCGTCACACTTGTACAAAGCTCATTGAGGAACTTATAAGCACTCATGTTGAATGAAACTTAGTTTCTATTCCTAGAAACGCGTTGTTAGATGTTTCATACGTTCGTCAAACTTGTACAAAGCTCATTGAGGAACTTGTAAGCTCTCATGTTACATGAAACTTGGTTTAGAGTCCTAGAAACGCGTTGTTAGATGTTTCATAAGTTCGTGAAACTTGTAAAAAGCTCGTTGAGGAACTTATAAGGTCACATGTTGCATGAAACTTGGTTTAGAGTCCTAGAAACGCGTTGTTAGATGTTACATACGTTCGTCAAACTTGTACAAAGCTTATTGAGGAACTTATAAGCTCTCATGTTGCATGAAACTTGGTTTAGAGTCCTAGAAATGATTTGTTAGATGTTTCATACGTTCGTCAAACTTGTAAAAAGCTTATTGAGGAACTTATAAGAACTCATGTTGCATGTAACTTGGTTTAGAGTCCTAGAAACGAGTTGTTAGATGTTTCATACGTTCGTAAAACTTGTACAAAGCTAATTGAGGAACTTATAAGCACTCATGTTGCTTGAAACTTGGTTTAGAGTCCTTGAAACACGTTGTTAGATGTTTCATACGTTTGTCAAACTTGTACACAACTCATTGAGTTACTTATAAGCACTTATGTCGCATGAAACCTTGTTTAGAGTCCTAGAAACGCGTTATTAGATGTTTCATAAGTTCGTGAAACTTGTACAAAGCTCATTGAGGAACTTATAAGCACTCATGTTGCATGAAACTTGGTTTAGAGTCGTAGAAACGCGTTGTTAGATCTTTCATACGTTCGTCAAACTTGTACAAAGCTCATTGAGAAACTTATAAGCTCTCATGTTGCATGAAACTTGGTTTAGAGTCCTAGAAACGCGTTCTTAGATGTTTCATAAGTTCGTGAAACTTGTACAAAGCTCATTGAGGAACTTATAAGCACTCATGTTGCATGAAACTTTGTTTAGAGTCCTAGAAACGTGTAGTTAGATGTTTCATAAGTTCGTCAAACTTGTATAAAGCTCATTGAGGAACTTATAAGCTCTCATGTTGCATTAAACTTGATTTAGACTTTTAGAAACACGTTGTTAGATGTTTCATACGTTCGTCAAACTTGTACAAAGCTCATTGAGGAACTTATAAGCCCTCATGTTGTATGAAACTTGGTTTAGAGTCCTAGAAACGAGTTGTTAGATGTTTCATAAGTTCGTCAAACTTATACAAACCTCATTGAGACACTTATAAACACTCATTTTTCATGAAACTTGGTTTAGAGTCCTAGAAACGCGTTGTTAGATGTTTCATACGTTCGTCAAACTTGTACAAAGCTCATTGAGGAACTTATAAGCACTCATGTTGCTTGAAACTTGGTTTAGAGTCCTTGTAACGCGTTGTTAGATGTTTCATACGTTCGTCAAACTTGTACACAGCTCATTGAGATACTTATAAGCACTCATGTCGCATGAAACTTGGTCTAGAGTCCTAGAAACGCGTTGTTAGATGTTTCATAAGTTCGTGAAACTTGTACAAAGCTCATTGAGGAATTTATAAGCACTCATGTTGCATGAAACTTGTATTAGAGTCCTAGAAACGCGTTGTTAGATGTTTCATAAGTTCGTGAAACTTATACAAAGCTCATTGAGATACTTATAAGCACTCATGTTGCATGAAACTTGGTTTAGAGTCCTAGAAACGCGTTGTTAGATGTATCATAAGTTCGTGAAACTTATACAAAGCTCATTGAGATACTTATAAGCACTCATGTTGCATGAAACTTGGTTTAGAGTCCTAGAAACGTGTTGTTAGATGTTTCATACATTCGTCAAACTTGTACAAAGCTCATTGAGGAACTTATAAGCACTCATGTTGCATGAAACTTGGTTTAGAGTCCTAGAAACGCGTTGTTAGATGTTTCATAAGTTCGTGAAACTTGTACAAAGCTCATTGAGGAATTTATAAGCACTCATGTTGCATGAAACTTGTATTAGAGTCCTAGAAACGCGTTGTTAGATGTTTCATAAGTTCGTGAAACTTGTACAAAGCTCATTGAGGAACTTATAAGCACTCATGTTGCATGAAACTTGGTTTAGAGTCCTAGAAATGCGTTGTTAGATGTTTCATAAGTTCGTCAAACTTGTATAAAGCTCATTGAGGAACTTATAAGCTCTCATGTTGCATTAAACTTGGTTTAGAGTCCTAGAAACACGTTGTTAGATGTTTCATACGTTCGTCAAACTTGTACAAAGCTCATTGAGGAACTTATAAGCTCTCATGTTGCATGAAACTTGGTTTAGAGTCCTAGAAACTAGTTGTTAGATGTTTCATAAGTTCGTCAAACTTATACAAAGCTCATTGAGACACTTATAAACACTCATGTTGCATGAAACTTGGTTTAGAGTCCTAGAAACGCGTTGTTAGATGTTTCATACGTTCTTCAAACTTGTACAAAGCTTCCTGAGGAACTTATAAGAACTCATGTTGCATGTAACTTGGTTTAAAGTCCTAGAAACGCGTTGTTAGATGTTTCATACGTTCGTCAAACTTGTACAATGCTCATTGAGGAACTTATAAGCACTCATGTTGTATGAAACTTGGTTTAGAGTCCTAGAAACGCGTTGTTAGATGTTTCATACGTTCGTCAAACTTGTACAAAGCTCATTGAGGAACTTATAAGCACTCATGTTGTATGAAACTTGGTTTAGAGTCCTAGAAACGCGTTGTTAGATGTTTCATAAGTTCGTGAAACTTATACAAAGCTCATTGAGATACTTATAAGCACTCATGTTGCATGAAAATTGGTTTAGAGTCCTAGAAATGCGTTGTTAGATGTTTCATACGTTCGTCACACTTGTACAAAGCTCATTGAGGAACTTATAAGCACTCATGTTGCATGAAACTTAGTTTATATTCCTAGAAACGCGTTGTTAGATGTTTCATACGTTCGTCAAACTTGTACACAGCTCATTGAGATACTTATAAGCACACATGTCGCATGAAACTTGGTTTAGAGTCCTAGAAACGCGTTGTTAGATGTTTCATAAGTTCGTGAAACTTGTACAAAGCTCATTGAGGAACTTATAAGCACTCATGTTGCATGAAACTTGGTTTAGAATTTTAGAAACGCGTTGTTAGATGTTTCATACGTTCGTCAAACTTGTACAAAGCTCATTGAGGAACTTATAAGCACTCATCTTGCATGAAACTTGGTTTAGAGTCCTAGATACGCGTTGTTAGATGTTTCATAATTTCGTGAAACTTGTACAAAGCTCATTGAGGAACTTATAAGCACTCATGTTGCATGAAACTTTGTTCAGAGTCCTAGAAACGCGTAGTTAGATGTTTCATAAGTTCGTCAAACTTGTATAAAGCTCATTGAGGAACTTATAAGCTCTCATGTTGCATTAAACTTGGTTTAGAGTCCTAGAAACACGTTGTTAGATGTTTCATACGTTCGTCAAACTTGTACAAAGCTCATTGAGGAACTTATAAGCTCTCATGTTGCATGAAACTTGGTTTAGAGTCCTAGAAACGAGTTGTTAGATGTTTCAGAATTTCGTCAAACTTTTACAAAGCTCATTGAGACACTTATAAACACTCATGTTGCATGAAACTTGGTTTAGAGTCCTAGAAACGTGTTGTTAGATGTTTCATACGTTCGTCAAACTTGTACAAAGCTGATTGAGGAACTTATAAGAACTCATGTTGCATGTAACATGGTTTAGAGTCCTAGAAACGCGTTGTTAGATGTTTCATACGCTCGTAAAACTTGTACAAAGCTCATTGAGGAACTTATAAGCACTCATGTTGCTTGAAACTTGGTTTAGAGTCCTTGAAACGCGTAGTTAGATGTTTCATACGTTCGTTAAACTTGTACACAGCTCATTGAGATACTTATAAGCACTCATGTCGCATGAAACTTGGTTTAGAGTCCTAGAAACGCGTTGTTAGATGTTTCATAAGTTCGTGAAACTTGTACAAAGCTCATTGATGAACTTATAAGCACTCATGTTGCATGAAACTTGGTTTAGAGTCGTAGAAACGCGTTGTTAGATCTTTCATACGTTCGTCAAACTTGTACAAAGCTCTCATTGAGGAACTTATAAGCGCTCATGTTGCATGAAACTTGGTTTAGAGTCCTAGAAACGCGTTGTTAGATGTTTCATAATTAGTTCGTCAAACTTGTTCAAAGTTCATTGAGGAACTTATAAGCACTCATGTTGCATGAAACTTGGTTTAGAGTCCTAGAAACGCGTTGTTAGATGTTTCATAAGTTCGTGAAACTTGTACAAAGCTCATTGAGGAACTTATAAGCACTCATGATGCATGAAACTTGGTTTAGAGTCGTAGAAACGCGTTGTTAGATCTTTCATACGTTCGTTAAACTTGTACAAAGCTCATTGAGGAACATATAAGCACTCATGTTGCATGAAACTTGGTTTAGAGTCCTAGAAACGCGTTGTTAGATGTTTCATACGTTCGTCAAACTTGTACAAAGCTCATTGAGGAACTTATAAGCACTCATGTTGCATGAAACCTTGTTTAGAGTCCTTGAAACGCGTTGTTAGATGTTTCATAAGTTCGTGAAACTTGTACAAAGCTCATTGAGGAATTTATAAGCACTCATGTTGCATGAAACTTGGTTTAGAGTCGTAGAAACGCGTTGTTAGATCTTTCATACGTTCGTCAAACTTGTACAAAGCTCATTGAGGAACTTATAAGCACTCATGTTGAATGAAACTTGGTTTAGAGTCCTAGAAACGCGTTGTTAGATGTTTCATACGTTCGTCAAACTTGTACAAAGCTTATTGAGGAACTTATAAGAACTCATGTTGCATGTAACTTGGGTTAGAGTCCTAGAAACGCGTTGTTAAATGTTTCATACGTTCGTAAAACTTGTACAAAGCTCATTGAGGAACTTACAAGCACTCATGTTGCTTGAAACTTGGTTTAGAGTCCTTAAAACGCGTTGTTAGATGTTTCATACGTTCGTCAAACTTGTACACAGCTCATTGAGTTACTTATAAGCACTCATGTCGCATGAAACTTGGTTTAGAGTCCTAGAAACGCTGTGTTAGATGTTTCATAAGTTCGTGAAACTTGTACAAAACTCATTGAGGAACTTATAAGCACTCATGTTGCATGAAAATTGGTTTAGAGTCGTAGAAACGCGTTGTTAGATGTTTCATACGTTCGTCAAACTTGTACAAAGCTCATTGAGGAACTTATAAGCTCTCATGTTGCATGAAACCTTGTTTAGAGTCCTAGAAACGCGTTGTTAGATGTTTCATAAGTTCGTGAAACTTGTAAAAAGCTCATTGAGGAACTTATAAGCTCTCATGTTGCATGAAACTTGGTTTAGAGTCCTAGAAACGCGTTGTTAGATGTTTCATAAGTTCGTCTACTTGTACAAAGCTCATTGAGACACTGATAATCACTCATGTTGCATGAAACTTGGTTTAGATTCCTAGAAACGCGTTGTTAGATGTTTCATAAGTTCGTGAAACTTGTACAAAGCTCATTGAGGAACTTATAAGCACTCATGTTGCATGAAACTTTGTTTAGAGTCCTAGAAACGCGTAGTTAGATGTTTCATAAGTTCGTCAAACTTGTATAAAGCTCATTGAGGAACTTATAAGCTCTCATGTTGCATTAAACTTGATTTAGAGTCCTAGAAACACGTTGTTAGATGTTTCATACGTTCGTCAAACTTGTACAAAGCTCATTGAGGAACTTATAAGCCCTCATGTTGCATGAAACATGGTTTAGAGTCCTAGAAACGAGTTGTTAGATGTTTGATAAGTTCGTCAAACTTATACAAAGCTCATCGAGACACTTATAAACACTCATGTTGCATGAAACTTGGTTTAGAGTCTTAGAAACGCGTTGTTAGATGTTTCATACGTTCGTCAAACTTGTACAAAGCTTATTGAGGAACTTATAAGAACTCATGTTGCATGTAACTTGGGTTAGAGTCCTAGAAACGCGTTGTTAGATGTTTCATACGTTCGTAAAACTTGTACAAAACTCATTGAGGAACTTATAAGCACTCATGTTGCTTGAAACTTGGTTTAGAGTCCTTGTAACGCGTTGTTAGATGTTTCATACGTTCGTCAAACTTGTACACAGCTCATTGAGATACTTATAAGCACTCATGTCGCATGAAACTTGGTTTAGAGTCCTAGAAACGCGTTGTTAGATGTTTCATAAGTTCGTGAAACTTGTACAAAGCTCATTGAGGAATTTATAAGCACTCATGTTGCATGAAACTTGTATTAGAGTCCTAGAAACGCGTTGTTAGATGTTTCATAAGTTCGTGAAACTTATACAAAGCTCATTGAGATACTTATAAGCACTCATGTTGCATGAAACTTGGTTTAGAGTCCTAGAAACGCGTTGTTAGATGTTTCATAAGTTCGTGAAACTTGTAAAAAGCTCGTTGAGGAACTTATAAGCTCTCATGTTGCATGAAACTTGGTTTAGAGTCCTAGAAACGCGTTGTTAGATGTTTCATACGTTAGTCAAACTTGTAAAAAGCTCATTGAGGAACTTATAAGCTCTCATGTTTCATGAAACTTGGTTTAGAGTCCTAGAAACGCGTTGTTAGATGTTTCATAAGTTCGTGAAACTTGTACAAAGCTCATTGAGGAATTTATAAGCACTCATGTTGCATGAAATTTGGTTTAGAGTCGTAGAAACGCGTTGTTAGATCTTTCATACGTTCGTCAAACTTGTACAAAGCTCATTGAGGAACTTATAAGCACTCATGTTGCATGAAACTTGGTTTAGAGTCCTAGAAACGCGTTGTTAGATGTTTCATACGTTCGTCAAACTTGTACAAAGCTCATTGAGGAACTTATAAGCACTCATGGTTCATGAAACTTGGTTTAGAGTCCTAGAAACGTGTTGTTAGATGTTTCATAAGTTCGTGAAACTTATACAAAGCTCATTGAGATACTTATAAGCACTCATGTTGCATGAAAATTGGTTTAGAGTCCTAGAAACGCGTTGTTAGATGTTTCATACGTTCGTCACACTTGTACAAAACTCATTGAGGAACTTATAAGCACTCATGTTGAATGAAACTTAGTTTCTATTCCTAGAAACGCGTTGTTAGATGTTTCATACGTTCGTCAAACTTGTACAAAGCTCATTGAGGAACTTGTAAGCTCTCATGTTACATGAAACTTGGTTTAGAGTCCTAGAAACGCGTTGTTAGATGTTTCATAAGTTCGTGAAACTTGTAAAAAGCTCGTTGAGGAACTTATAAGCACTCATGTTGCATGAAACTTTGTTTAGAGTCCTAGAAACGCGTAGTTAGATGTTTCATAAGTTCGTCAAACTTGTATAAAGCTCATTGAGGAACTTATAAGCTCTCATGTTGCATTAAACTTGATTTAGAGTCCTAGAAACACGTTGTTAGATGTTTCATACGTTCGTCAAACTTGTACAAAGCTCATTGAGGAACTTATAAGCCCTCATGTTGCATGAAACATGGTTTAGAGTCCTAGAAACGAGTTGTTAGATGTTTGATAAGTTCGTCAAACTTATACAAAGCTCATCGAGACACTTATAAACACTCATGTTGCATGAAACTTGGTTTAGAGTCTTAGAAACGCGTTGTTAGATGTTTCATACGTTCGTCAAACTTGTACAAAGCTTATTGAGGAACTTATAAGAACTCATGTTGCATGTAACTTGGGTTAGAGTCCTAGAAACGCGTTGTTAGATGTTTCATACGTTCGTAAAACTTGTACAAAACTCATTGAGGAACTTATAAGCACTTATGTTGCTTGAAACTTGGTTTAGAGTCCTTGTAACGCGTTGTTAGATGTTTCATACGTTCGTCAAACTTGTACACAGCTCATTGAGAAACTTATAAGCACTCATGTCGCATGAAACTTGGTTTAGAGTCCTAGAAACGCGTTGTTAGATGTTTCATAAGTTCGTGAAACTTGTACAAAGCTCATTGAGGAATTTATAAGCACTCATGTTGCATGAAACTTGTATTAGAGTCCTAGAAACGCGTTGTTAGATGTTTCATAAGTTCGTGAAACTTATACAAAGCTCATTGAGATACTTATAAGCACTCATGTTGCATGAAACTTGGTTTAGAGTCCTAGAAACGCGTTGTTAGATGTTTCATAAGTTCGTGAAACTTGTAAAAAGCTCGTTGAGGAACTTATAAGCTTTCATGTTGCATGAAACTTGGTTTAGAGTCCTAGAAACGCGTTGTTAGATGTTTCATACGTTAGTCAAACTTGTAAAAAGCTCATTGAGGAACTTATAAGCTCTCATGTTTCATGAAACTTGGTTTAGAGTCCTAGAAACGCGTTGTTAGATGTTTCATAAGTTCGTGAAACTTGTACAAAGCTCATTGAGGAATTTATAAGCACTCATGTTGCATGAAATTTGGTTTAGAGTCGTAGAAACGCGTTGTTAGATCTTTCATACGTTCGTCAAACTTGTACAAAGCTCATTGAGGAACTTATAAGCACTCATGTTGCATGAAACTTGGTTTAGAGTCCTAGAAACGCGTTGTTAGATGTTTCATACGTTCGTCAAACTTGTACAAAGCTCATTGAGGAACTTATAAGCACTCATGGTTCATGAAACTTGGTTTAGAGTCCTAGAAACGTGTTGTTAGATGTTTCATAAGTTCGTGAAACTTATACAAAGCTCATTGAGATACTTATAAGCACTCATGTTGCATGAAAATTGGTTTAGAGTCCTAGAAACGCGTTGTTAGATGTTTCATACGTTCGTCACACTTGTACAAAACTCATTGAGGAACTTATAAGCACTCATGTTGAATGAAACTTAGTTTCTATTCCTAGAAACGCGTTGTTAGATGTTTCATACGTTCGTCAAACTTGTACAAAGCTCATTGAGGAACTTGTAAGCTCTCATGTTACATGAAACTTGGTTTAGAGTCCTAGAAACGCGTTGTTAGATGTTTCATAAGTTCGTGAAACTTGTAAAAAGCTCGTTGAGGAACTTATAAGGTCACATGTTGCATGAAACTTGGTTTAGAGTCCTAGAAACGCGTTGTTAGATGTTTCATACGTTCGTCAAACTTGTACAAAGCTTATTGAGGAACTTATAAGCTCTCATGTTGCATGAAACTTGGTTTAGAGTCCTAGAAATGATTTGTTAGATGTTTCATACGTTCGTCAAACTTGTAAAAAGCTTATTGAGGAACTTATAAGAACTCATGTTGCATGTAACATGGTTTAGAGTCCTAGAAACGAGTTGTTAGATGTTTCATAGGTTCGTAAAACTTGTACAAAGATAATTGAGGAACTTATAAGCACTCATGTTGCTTGAAACTTGGTTTAGAGTCCTTGAAACACGGTGTTAGATGTTTCATACGTTCTTCAAACTTGTACACAACTCATTGAGTTACTTATAAGCACTCATGTCGCATGAAACCTTGTTTAGAGTCCTAGAAACGCGTTATTAGATGTTTCATAAGTTCGTGAAACTTGTACAAAGCTCATTGAGGAACTTATAAGCACTCATGTTGCATGAAACTTGGTTTAGAGTCGTAGAAACGCGTTGTTAGATCTTTCATACGTTCGTCAAACTTGTACAAAGCTCATTGAGGAACTTATAAGCTCTCATGTTGCATGAAACTTGGTTTAGAGTCCTAGAAACGCGTTGTTAGATGTTTCATAAGTTCGTGAAACTTGTAAAAAGCTCATTGAGGAACTTATAAGCTCTCATGTTGCATGAAACTTGGTTTAGAGTCCTAGAAACGCGTTGTTAGATGTTTCATACGTTCGTAAAACTTGTACAAAGCTAATTGAGGAACTTATAAGCACTCATGTTGCTTGAAACTTGGTTTAGAGTCCTTGAAACACGTTGTTAGATGTTTCATACGTTCGTCAAACTTGTACACAACTCATTGAGTTACTTATAAGCACTCATGTAGCATGAAACCTTGTTTAGAGTCCTAGAAACGCGTTGTTAGATGTTTCATAAGTTCGTGAAACTTGTACAAAGCTCATTGAGGAACTTATAATCACTCATGTTGCATGAAACTTGGTTTAGAGTCGTAGAAACGCGTTGTTAGATCTTTCATACGTTCGTCAAACTTGTACAAAGCTCATTGAGGAACTTATAAGCTCTCATGTCGCATGAAACTTGGTTTAGAGTCCTAGAAACGCGTTGTTAGATGTTTCATAAGTTCGTGAAACTTGTAAAAAGCTCATTGAGGAACTTATAAGCTCTCATGTTGCATGAAACTTGGTTTAGAGTCATCGAAATGATTTGTTAGATGTTTCATACGTTCGTCAAACTTGTACAAAGCTCATTGAGGAACTTATAAGCACCCATCTTGCATGAAACTTGATTTAGAGTCCTAGATACGCGTTGTTAGATGTTTCATAATTTCGTGAAACTTGTACAAAGCTCATTGAGGAACTTATAAGCACTCATGTTGCATGAAACTTTGTTTAGAGTCCTAGAAACGCGTAGTTAGATGTTTCATAAGTTCGTCAAACTTGTATAAAGCTCATTGAGGAACTTATAAGCTCTCATGTTGCATTAAACTTGGTTTAGAGTCCTAGAAACACGTTGTTAGATGTTTCATACGTTCGTCAAATTTGTACAAAGCTCATTGAGGAACTTATAAGCTCTCATGTTGCATGAAACTTGGTTTAGAGTCCTAGAAACGAGTTGTTAGATGTTTCATAAGTTCGTCAAACTTATACAAAGCTCATTGAGACACTTATAAACGCTCATGTTGCATGAAAATTGGTTTAGAGTCCTAGAAACACGTTGTTAGATGTTTCATAAGTTCGTCAAACTTATACAAAGCTCATTGAGACACTTATAAACACTCATGTTGCATGAAACTTGGTTTAGAGTCCTAGAAACGCGTTGTTAGATGTTTCATACGTTCGTCAAACTTTGTACAAAGCTTATTGAGGAACTTATAAGAACTCATGTTGCATGTAACTTGGTTTAGAGTCCTAGAAACGAGTTGTTAGATGTTTCATACGTTCGTAAAACTTGTACAAAGCTCATCGAGGAACTTATAAGCACTCATGTTGCTTGAAACTTGGTTTAGAGTCCTTGAAACACGTTGTTAGATGTTTCATACGTTCGTCAAACTTGTACACAGCTCATTGAGTTACTTATAAGCACTCATGTCGCATGAAACTTGGTTTAGAGTCCTAGAAACGCGTTGTTAGATGTTTCATAAGTTCGTGAAACTTGTACAAAGCTCATTGAGGAACTTATAAGCACTCATGTTGCTTGAAACTTGGTTTAGAGTCCTTGAAACACGTTGTTAGATGTTTCATACGTTCGTCAAACTTGTACACAGCTCATTGAGTTACTTATAAGCACTCATGTCGCATGAAACTTGGTTTAGAGTCCTAGAAACGCGTTGTTAGATGTTTCATAAGTTCGTCAAATTTGTACAAAGCTCATTGAGGAACTTATAAGCTCTCATGTTGCATGAAACTTGGTTTAGAGTCCTAGAAACGAGTTGTTAGATGTTTCATAAGTTCGTCAAACTTATACAAAGCTCATTGAGACACTTATAAACGCTCATGTTGCATGAAAATTGGTTTAGAGTCCTAGAAACACGTTGTTAGATGTTTCATAAGTTCGTCAAACTTATACAAAGCTCATTGAGACACTTATAAACACTCATGTTGCATGAAACTTGGTTTAGAGTCCTAGAAACGCGTTGTTAGATGTTTCATACGTTCGTCAAACTTGTACAAAGCTTATTGAGGAACTTATAAGAACTCATGTTGCATGTAACTTGGTTTAGAGTCCTAGAAACGAGTTGTTAGATGTTTCATACGTTCGTAAAACTTGTACAAAGCTCATCGAGGAACTTATAAGCACTCATGTTGCTTGAAACTTGGTTTAGAGTCCTTGAAACACGTTGTTAGATGTTTCATACGTTCGTCAAACTTGTACACAGCTCATTGAGTTACTTATAAGCACTCATGTCGCATGAAACTTGGTTTAGAGTCCTAGAAACGCGTTGTTAGATGTTTCATAAGTTCGTGAAACTTGTACAAAGCTCATTGAGGAATTTATAAGCACTCATGTTGCATGAAATTTGGTTTAGAGTCGTAGAAACGCGTTGTTAGATCTTTCATACGTTCGTCAAACTTGTACAAAGCTCATTGAGGAACTTATAAGCACTCATGTTGCATGAAACTTGGTTTAGAGTCCTAGAAACGCGTTGTTAGATGTTTCATACGTTCGTCAAACTTGTACAAAGCTCATTGAGGAACTTATAAGCACTCATGGTTCATGAAACTTGGTTTAGAGTCCTAGAAACGTGTTGTTAGATGTTTCATAAGTTCGTGAAACTTATACAAAGCTCATTGAGATACTTATAAGCACTCATGTTGCATGAAAATTGGTTTAGAGTCCTAGAAACGCGTTGTTAGATGTTTCATACGTTCGTCACACTTGTACAAAACTCATTGAGGAACTTATAAGCACTCATGTTGAATGAAACTTAGTTTCTATTCCCTAGAAACGCGTTGTTAGATGTTTCATACGTTCGTCAAACTTGTACAAAGCTCATTGAGGAACTTGTAAGCTCTCATGTTACATGAAACTTGGTTTAGAGTCCTAGAAACGCGTTGTTAGATGTTTCATAAGTTCGTGAAACTTGTAAAAAGCTCGTTGAGGAACTTATAAGGTCACATGTTGCATGAAACTTGGTTTAGAGTCCTAGAAACGCGTTGTTAGATGTTTCATACGTTCGTCAAACTTGTACAAAGCTTATTGAGGAACTTATAAGCTCTCATGTTGCATGAAACTTGGTTTAGAGTCCTAGAAATGATTTGTTAGATGTTTCATACGTTCGTCAAACTTGTAAAAAGCTTATTGAGGAACTTATAAGAACTCATGTTGCATGTAACATGGTTTAGAGTCCTAGAAACGAGTTGTTAGATGTTTCATAGGTTCGTAAAACTTGTACAAAGATAATTGAGGAACTTATAAGCACTCATGTTGCTTGAAACTTGGTTTAGAGTCCTTGAAACACGGTGTTAGATGTTTCATACGTTCTTCAAACTTGTACACAACTCATTGAGTTACTTATAAGCACTCATGTCGCATGAAACCTTGTTTAGAGAGTCCTAGAAACGCGTTATTAGATGTTTCATAAGTTCGTGAAACTTGTACAAAAGCTCATTGAGGAACTTATAAGCACTCATGTTGCATGAAACTTGGTTTAGAGTCGTAGAAACGCGTTGTTAGATCTTTCATACGTTCGTCAAACTTGTACAAAGCTCATTGAGGAACTTATAAGCTCTCATGTTGCATGAAACTTGGTTTAGAGTCCTAGAAACGCGTTGTTAGATGTTTCATAAGTTCGTGAAACTTGTAAAAAGCTCATTGAGGAACTTATAAGCTCTCATGTTGCATGAAACTTGGTTTAGAGTCCTAGAAACGCGTTGTTAGATGTTTCATACGTTCGTAAAACTTGTACAAAGCTAATTGAGGAACTTATAAGCACTCATGTTGCTTGAAACTTGGTTTAGAGTCCTTGAAACACGTTGTTAGATGTTTCATACGTTCGTCAAACTTGTACACAACTCATTGAGTTACTTATAAGCACTCATGTAGCATGAAACCTTGTTTAGAGTCCTAGAAACGCGTTGTTAGATGTTTCATAAGTTCGTGAAACTTGTACAAAGCTCATTGAGGAACTTATAATCACTCATGTTGCATGAAACTTGGTTTAGAGTCGTAGAAACGCGTTGTTAGATCTTTCATACGTTCGTCAAACTTGTACAAAGCTCATTGAGGAACTTATAAGCTCTCATGTCGCATGAAACTTGGTTTAGAGTCCTAGAAACGCGTTGTTAGATGTTTCATAAGTTCGTGAAACTTGTAAAAAGCTCATTGAGGAACTTATAAGCTCTCATGTTGCATGAAACTTGGTTTAGAGTCATCGAAATGATTTGTTAGATGTTTCATACGTTCGTCAAACTTGTACAAAGCTCATTGAGGAACTTATAAGCACCCATCTTGCATGAAACTTGGTTTAGAGTCCTAGATACGCGTTGTTAGATGTTTCATAATTTCGTGAAACTTGTACAAAGCTCATTGAGGAACTTATAAGCACTCATGTTGCATGAAACTTTGTTTAGAGTCCTAGAAACGCGTAGTTAGATGTTTCATAAGTTCGTCAAACTTGTATAAAGCTCATTGAGGAACTTATAAGCTCTCATGTTGCATTAAACTTGGTTTAGAGTCCTAGAAACACGTTGTTAGATGTTTCATACGTTCGTCAAATTTGTACAAAGCTCATTGAGGAACTTATAAGCTCTCATGTTGCATGAAACTTGGTTTAGAGTCCTAGAAACGAGTTGTTAGATGTTTCATAAGTTCGTCAAACTTATACAAAGCTCATTGAGACACTTATAAACGCTCATGTTGCATGAAAATTGGTTTAGAGTCCTAGAAACACGTTGTTAGATGTTTCATAAGTTCGTCAAACTTATACAAAGCTCATTGAGACACTTATAAACACTCATGTTGCATGAAACTTGGTTTAGAGTCCTAGAAACGCGTTGTTAGATGTTTCATACGTTCGTCAAACTTGTACAAAGCTTATTGAGGAACTTATAAGAACTCATGTTGCATGTAACTTGGTTTAGAGTCCTAGAAACGAGTTGTTAGATGTTTCATACGTTCGTAAAACTTGTACAAAGCTCATCGAGGAACTTATAAGCACTCATGTTGCTTGAAACTTGGTTTAGAGTCGTTGAAACGCGTTGTTAGATGTTTCATACGTTCGTGAAACTTGTACAAAGCTCATTGAGGAACTTATAAGCACTCATGTTGCATGAAACGTTATTGGTTTAGTTCGTGACTTGTCAAAGCTCATTAGAACTTATAAACATGTTGCGAAACTTGTTAGAGTCGTAGAAACGCTTTCATATCTTTCGTTCGTCAAACTTGTACAAAGCTCATTAAGGAACTTATAAGCTCTCATGTTGCATGAAACATGGTTTAGAGTCCTAGAAACGCGTTGTTAGATGTTTTATAAGTTCGTGAAACTTGTAAAAATCTCATGGAGGAACTTATAAGCTCTCATGTTGCATGAAACTTGGTTTAGAGTCCTAAAAACGTGTTGTTAGATGTTTCATAAGTTCGTCTACTTGTACAAAGCTCATTGAGACACTGATAATCACTCATGTTGCATGAAACTTGGTTTAGAGTCCTAGAAACGCGTTGTTAGATGTTTCATAAGTTCGTGAAACTTGTACAAAGCTCATTGAGGAACTTATAAGCACTCATGTTGCATGAAACTTTGTTTAGAGTCCTAGAAACGCGTAGTTAGATGTTTCATAAGTTCGTCAAACTTGTATAAAGCTCATTGAGGAACTTATAAGCTCTCATGTTGCATTAAACTTGATTTAGAGTCCTAGAAACACGTTGTTAGATGTTTCATACGTTCGTCAAACTTGTACAAAGCTCATTGAGGAACTTATAAGCTCTCATGTTGCATGAAACTTGGTTTAGAGTCCTAGAAACGAGTTGTTAGATGTTTCATAAGTTCGTCAAACTTATACAAAGCTCATTGAGACACTTTTAAACACTCATTTTGCATGAAACTTGGTTTAGAGTCCTAGAAACGCGTTGTTAGATGTTTCATACGTTCGTCAAACTTGTACAAAGCTCATTGAGGAACTTATAAGAACTCATGTTGCATGTAACTTGGGTTAGAGTCCTAGAAACGCGTTGTTAAATGTTTCATACGTTCGTAAAACTTGTACAAAGCTCATTGAGGAACTTACAAGCACTCATGTTTCTTGAAACTTGGTTTAGAGTCCTTGAAACGCGTTGTTAGATGTTTCATACATTCGTCAAACTTGTACACATCTCATTGAGTTACTTATAAGCACTCATGTCGCATGAAACTTGGTTTAGAGTCCTAGAAACGCTGTGTTAGATGTTTCATAAGTTCGTGAAACTTGTACAAAGCTCATTGAGGAACTTATAAGCACTCATGTTGCATGAAACTTGGTTTAGAGTCGTAGAAACGCGTTGTTAGATCTTTCATACGTTCTTCAAACTTGTACAAAGCTCATTGAGGAACTTATAAGCTCTCATGTTGCATGAAACTTGGTTTAGAGTCCTAGAAACGCGTTGTTAGATGTTTCATAAGTTCGTGAAACTTGTAAAGAGCTCATTGAGGAACTTATTAGCTCTCATGTTGCATGAAACTTGGTTTAGAGTCCTAGAAACGCGTTGTTAGATGTTTCATAAGTTCGTCTACTTGTACAAAGCTCATTGAGACACTGATAATCACTCATGTTGCATGAAACTTGGTTTAGATTCCTAGAAACGCGTTGTTAGATGTTTCATAAGTTCGGGAAACTTGTACAAAGCTCATTGAGGAACTTATAAGCACTCATGTTGCATGAAACTTTGTTTAGAGTCCTAGAAACGCGTAGTTAGATGTTTCATAAGTTCGTCAAACTTGTATAAAGCTCATTCAGGAACTTATAAGCTCTCATGTTGCATTAAACTTGATTTAGACTCCTAGAAACACGTTGTTAGATGTTTCATACGTTCGTCAAACTTGTACAAAGCTCATTGAGGAACTTATAAGCCCTCATGTTGCATGAAACTTGGTTTAGAGTCCTAGAAACGAGTTGTTATATGTTTCATAAGTTCGTCAAACTTATACAAACCTCATTGAGACACTTATAAACACTCATTTTTCATGAAACTTGGTTTAGAGTCCTAGAAACGCGTTGTTAGATGTTTCATACGTTCGTCAAACTTGTACAAAGCTCATTGAGGAACTTATAAGCACTCATGTTGCTTGAAACTTGGTTTAGAGTCCTTGTAACGCGTTGTTAGATGTTTCATACGTTCGTCAAACTTGTACACAACTCATTGAGATACTTAAAAGCACTCATGTCGCATGAAACTTGGTTTAGAGTTCTAGAAACGCGTTGTTAGATGTTTCATAAGTTCGTGAAACTTGTACAAAGCTCATTGAGGAATTTATAAGCACTCATGTTGCATGAAACTTGTATTAGAGTCCTAGAAACGCGTTGTTAGATGTTTCATAAGTTCGTGAAACTTATACAAAGCTCATTGAGATACTTATAAGCACTCATGTTGCATGAAACTTGGTTTAGAGTCCTAGAAACGCGTTGTTAGATGTTTCATAAGTTCGTGAAACTTATACAAAGCTCATTGAGATACTTATAAGCACTCATGTTGCATGAAACTTGGTTTAGAGTCCTAGAAACGTGTTGTTAGATGTTTCATACGTTCGTCAAACTTGTACAAAGCTCATTGAGGAACTTATAAGCACTCATGTTGCATGAAACTTGGTTTAGAGTCCTAGAAACGCGTTGTTAGATGTTTCATACGTTAGTCAAACTTGTAAAAAGCTCATTGAGGAACTTATAAGCTCTCATGTTGCATGAAACTTGGTTTAGAATCCTAGAAACGCGTTGTTAGATGTTTCATAAGTTCGTGAAACTTGTACAAAGCTCATTGAGGAACTTATAAGCACTCATGTTGCATGAAACTTTGTTTAGAGTCCTAGAAACGCGTAGTTAGATGTTTCATAAGTTCGTCAAACTTGTATAAAGCTCATTGAGGAACTTATAAGCTCTCATGTTGCATTAAACTTGGTTTAGAGTCCTAGAAACACGTTGTTAGATGTTTCATACGTTCGTCAAATTTGTACAAAGCTCATTGAGGAACTTATAAGCTCTCATGTTGCATGAAACTTGGTTTAGAGTCCTAGAAACGAGTTGTTAGATATTTCATAAGTTCGTCAAACTTATACAAAGCTCATTGAGACACTTATAAACACTCATGTTGCATGAAAATTGGTTTAGAGTCCTAGAAACACGTTGTTAGATGTTTCATAAGTTCGTCAAACTTATACAAAGCTCATTGAGACACTTATAAACACTCATGTTGCATGAAACTTGGTTTAGAGTCCTAGAAACGTGTTTGTTAGATGTTTCATACGTTCGTCAAACTTGTACAAAGCTTATTGAGGAACTTATAAGAACTCATGTTGCATGTAACTTGGTTTAGAGTCCTAGAAACGAGTTGTTAGATGTTTCATACGTTCGTAAAACTTGTACAAAGCTCATCGAGGAACTTATAAGCACTCATGTTGCTTGAAACTTGGTTTAGAGTCCTTGAAACACGTTGTTAAATGTTTCATACGTTCGTCAAACTTGTACACAGCTCATTGAGTTACTTATAAGCACTCATGTCGCATGAAACTTGGTTTAGAGTCCTAGAAACGCGTTGTTAGATGTTTCATAAGTTCGTGAAACTTGTACAAAGCTCATTGAGGAACTTATAAGCACTCATGTTGCATGAAACTTGGTTTAGAGTCGTAGAAACGCGTTGTTAGATCTTTCATACGTTCGTCAAACTTGTACAAAGCTCATTGAGGAACTTATAAGCTCTCATGTTGCATGAAACTTGGTTTAGAGTCCTAGAAACGCGTTGTTAGATGTTTTATAAGTTCGTGAAACTTGTAAAAAGCTCATTGAGGAACTTATAAGCTCTCATGTTGCATGAAACTTGGTTTAGAGTCCTAGAAACGAGTTGTTAGATGTTTCATAAGTTCGTCAAACTTATACAAAGATCATTGAGACACTTATAAACACTCATGTTGCATGAAAATTGGTTTAGAGTCCTAGAAACACGTTGTTAGATGTTTCATAAGTTCGTCAAACTTATACAAAGCTCATTGAGACACTTATAAACACTCATGTTGCATGAAACTTGGTTTAGAGTCCTAGAAACGCGTTGTTAGATGTTTCATACGTTCGTCAAACTTGTACAAAGCTTATTGAGGAACTTATAAGAACTCATGTTGCATGTAACTTGGTTTAGAGTCCTAGAAACGAGTTGTTAGATGTTTCATACGTTCGTAAAACTTGTACAAAGCTCATCGAGGAACTTATAAGCACTCATGTTGCTTGAAACTTGGTTTAGAGTCCTTGAAACACGTTGTTAGATGTTTCATACGTTCGTCAAACTTGTACACGGCTCATTGAGTTACTTATAAGCACTCATGTCGCATGAAACTTGGTTTAGAGTCCTAGAAACGCGTTGTTAGATGTTTCATAAGTTCGTGAAACTTGTACAAAGCTCATTGAGGAACTTATAAGCACTCATGTTGCATGAAACTTGGTTTAGAGTCGTAGAAACGCGTTGTTAGATCTTTCATACGTTCGTCAAACTTGTACAAAGCTCATTGAGGAACTTATAAGCTCTCATGTTGCATGAAACTTGGTTTAGAGTCCTAGAAACGCGTTGTTAGATGTTTTATAAGTTCGTGAAACTTGTAAAAAGCTCATTGAGGAACTTATAAGCTCTCATGTTGCATGAAACTTGGTTTAGAGTCCTAAAAACGTGTTGTTAGATGTTTCATAAGTTCGTCTACTTGTACAAAGCTCATTGAGACACTGATAATCACTCATGTTGCATGAAACTTGGTTTAGAGTCCTAGAAACGCGTTGTTAGATGTTTCATAAGTTCGTGAAACTTGTACAAAGCTCATTGAGGAACTTATAAGCACTCATGTTGCATGAAACTTTGTTTAGAGTCCTAGAAACGCGTAGTTAGATGTTTCATAAGTTCGTCAAACTTGTATAAAGCTCATTGAGGAACTTATAAGCTCTCATGTTGCATTAAACTTGATTTAGAGTCCTAGAAACACGTGGTTAGATGTTTCATACGTTCGTCAAACTTGTACAAAGCTCATTGAGGAACTTATAAGCTCTCATGTTGCATGAAACTTGGTTTAGAGTCCTAGAAACGAGTTGTTAGATGTTTCATAAGTTCGTCAAACTTATACAAAGCTCATTGAGACACTTTTAAACACTCATTTTGCATGAAACTTGGTTTAGAGTCCTAGAAACGCGTTGTTAGATGTTTCATACGTTCGTCAAACTTGTACAAAGCTTCCTGAGGAACTTATAAGAACTCATGTTGCATGTAACTTGGGTTAGAGTCCTGGAAACGCGTTGTTAAATGTTTCATACGTTCGTAAAACTTGTACAAAGCTCATTGAGGAACTTACAAGCACTCATGTTTCTTGAAACTTGGTTTAGAGTCCTTGAAACGCGTTGTTAGATGTTTCATACGTTCGTCAAACTTGTACACATCTCATTGAGTTACTTATAAGCACTCATGTCGCATGAAACTTGATTTAGAGTCCTAGAAACGTTGTGTTAGATGTTTCATAAGTTCGTGAAACTTGTACAAAGCTCATTGAGGAACTTATAAGCACTCATGTTGCATGAAACTTGGTTTAGAGTCGTAGAAACGCGTTGTTAGATCTTTCATACGTTCGTCAAACTTGTACAAAGCTCATTGAGGAACTTATAAGCTCTCATGTTGCATGAAACTTGGTTTAGAGTCCTAGAAACGCGTTGTTAGATGTTTCATAAGTTCGTGAAACTTGTAAAGAGCTCATTGAGGAACTTATAAGCTCTCATGTTGCATGAAACTTGGTTTAGAGTCCTAGAAACGCGTTGTTAGATGTTTCATATAAGTTCGTCTACTTGTACAAAGTTCATTGAGACACTGATAATCACTCATGTTGCATGAAACTTGGTTTAGAGTCCTAGAAACGCGTTGTTAGATGTTTCATAAGTTCGTGAAACTTGTACAAAGCTCATTGAGGAACTTATAAGCACTCATGTTGCATGAAACTTTGTTTAGAGTCCTAGAAACGCGTAGTTAGATGTTTCATAAGTTCGTCAAACTTGTATAAAGCTCATTGAGGAACTTATAAGCTCTCATGTTGCATTAAACTTGATTTAGACTCCTAGAAACACGTTGTTAGATGTTTCATACGTTCGTCAAACTTGTACAAAGCTCATTGAGGAACTTATAAGCCCTCATGTTGCATGAAACTTGGTTTAGAGTCCTAGAAACGAGTTGTTAGATGTTTCATAAGTTCGTCAAACTTATACAAAGCTCATCGAGACACTTATAAACACTCATGTTGCATGAAACTTGGTTTAGAGTCCTAGAAACGCGTTGTTAGATGTTTCATACGTTCGTCAAACTTGTACAAAGCTTATTGAGGAACTTATAAGCACTCATGTTGCATGAAACTTGTATTAGAGTCCTAGAAACGCGTTGTTAGATGTTTCATAAGTTCGTGAAACTTATACAAAGCTCATTGAGATACTTATAAGCACTCATGTTGCATGAAACTTGGTTTAGAGTCCTAGAAACGCGTTGTTAGATGTTTCATAAGTTCGTGAAACTTATACAAAGCTCATTGAGATACTTATAAGCACTCATGTTGCATGAAACTTGGTTTAGAGTCCTAGAAACGTGTTGTTAGATGTTTCATACGTTCGTCAAACTTGTACAAAGCTCATTGAGGAACTTATAAGCACTCATGTTGCATGAAACTTGGTTTAGAGTCCTAGAAACGCGTTGTTAGATGTTTTATAAGTTCGTGAAACTTGTAAAAAGCTCATTGAGGAACTTATAAGCTCTCATGTTGCATGAAACTTGGTTTAGAGTCCTAGAAACGCGTTGTTAGATGTTTCATAAGTTCGTGAAACTTGTACAAAGCTCATTGAGGAACTTATAAGCACTCATGTTGCATGAAACTTGGTTTAGAGTCCTAGAAATGCGTTGTTAGATGTTTCATAAGTTTGTCAAACTTGTATAAAGCTCATTGAGGAACTTATAAGCTCTCATGTTGCATTAAACTTGGTTTAGAGTCCCAGAAACACGTTCGTCAAAAGTTTCATACGTTCGTCAAACTTGTACATAAGATCATTGTAAGGAACGCGTTGTTAGATGTTTAAGCACTCATGTTGCATGAAACTTGGTTTACAAAGAGTCCTGAGGAACTTATAAGCACGCATGTTGTTAGAACTTGGTTTAGAGTCCTAGAAACGCGTTGTTAGATGTTTCAATACGTTCGTCAAACTTGTACAAAGCTCATTGAGGAACTTATAAGCACTCATGTTGTATGAAACTTGGTTTAGAGTCCTAGAAACGCGTTGTTAGATGTTTCATAAGTTCGTGAAACTTATACAAAGCTCATTGAGATACTTATAAGCACTCATGTTGCATGAAAATTGGTTTAGAGTCCTAGAAACGCGTTGTTAGATGTTTCATACGTTCGTCACACTTGTACAAAGCTCATTGAGGAACTTATAAGCACTCATGTTGCATGAAACTTAGTTTATATTCCTAGAAACGCGTTGTTAGATGTTTCATACGTTCGTCAAACTTGTACACAGCTCATTGAGATACTTATAAGCACACATGTCGCATGAAACTTGGTTTAGAGTCATAGAAACGCGTTGTTAGATGTTTCATAAGTTCGTGAAACTTGTACAAAGCTCATTGAGGAACTTATAAGCACTCATGTTGCATGAAACTTGTATTAGAGTCCTAGAAACGCGTTGTTAGATGTTTCATACG
The DNA here is from genome assembly GCA_963556525.1 of Cochlearia excelsa. Lineage (NCBI taxonomy): Eukaryota > Viridiplantae > Streptophyta > Magnoliopsida > Brassicales > Brassicaceae > Cochlearia > Cochlearia excelsa. Next base: position 24,844,697 of record OY748327.1, on the reverse strand, counting down.
TTCGTCAAACTTGTACAAAGCTCATTGAGGAACTTATAAGCACTCATCTTGCATGAAACTTGGTTTAGAATTTTAGAAACGCGTTGTTAGATGTTTCATACGTTCGTCAAACTTGTACAAAGCTCATTGATGAACTTATAAGCACTCATGTTGCATGAAACTTGTATTAGAGTCCTAGAAACGCGTTGTTAGATGTTTCATACGTTCGTCAAACTTGTACAAAGCTCATTGAGGAACTTATAAGCACTCATCTTGCATGAAACTTGGTTTAGAATTTTAGAAACGCGTTGTTAGATGTTTCATACGTTCGTCAAACTTGTACAAAGCTCATTGAGGAACTTATAAGCACTCATCTTGCATGAAACTTGGTTTAGAGTCCTACAAACGCGTTGTTAGATGTTTCATACGTTCGTCAAACTTGTACAAAGCTCATTGAGGAACTTATAAGCACTCATGTTGTATGAAACTTGGTTTAGAGTCCTAGAAACGCGTTGTTAGATGTTTCATAAGTTCGTGAAACTTATACAAAGCTCATTGAGATACTTATAAGCACTCATGTTGCATGAAAATTGGTTTAGAGTCCTAGAAACGCGTTGTTAGATGTTTCATACGTTCGTCACACTTGTACAAAGCTCATTGAGGAACTTATAAGCACTCATGTTGCATGAAACTTAGTTTATATTCCTAGAAACGCGTTGTTAGATGTTTCATACGTTCGTCAAACTTGTACACAGCTCATTGAGATACTTATAAGCACACATGTCGCATGAAACTTGGTTTAGAGTCATAGAAACGCGTTGTTAGATGTTTCATAAGTTCGTGAAACTTGTACAAAGCTCATTGAGGAACTTATAAGCACTCATGTTGCATGAAACTTGTATTAGAGTCCTAGAAACGCGTTGTTAGATGTTTCATACGTTCGTCAAACTTGTACAAAGCTCATTGAGGAACTTATAAGCACTCATCTTGCATGAAACTTGGTTTAGAATTTTAGAAACGCGTTGTTAGATGTTTCATACGTTCGTCAAACTTGTACAAAGCTCATTGATGAACTTATAAGCACTCATGTTGCATGAAACTTGTATTAGAGTCCTAGAAACGCGTTGTTAGATGTTTCATACGTTCGTCAAACTTGTACAAAGCTCATTGAGGAACTTATAAGCACTCATCTTGCATGAAACTTGGTTTAGAATTTTAGAAACGCGTTGTTAGATGTTTCATACGTTCGTCAAACTTGTACAAAGCTCATTGAGGAACTTATAAGCACTCATCTTGCATGAAACTTGGTTTAGAGTCCTAGAAACGCGTTGTTAGATGTTTCATACGTTCGTCAAACTTGTACAAAGCTCATTGAGGAACTTATAAGCACTCATGTTGCATGAAACTTTGTTTAGAGTCCTAGAAACGCGTAGTTAGATGTTTCATAAGTTCGTCAAACTTGTATAACGCTCATTGAGGAACTTATAAGCTCTCATGTTGCATTAAACTTGGTTTAGAGTCCTAGAAACACGTTGTTAGATGTTTCATACGTTCGTCAAACTTGTACAAAGCTCATTGAGGAACTTATAAGCTCTCATGTTGCATGAAACTTGGTTTAGAGTCCTACAAACGAGTTGTTAAATGTTTCAGAATTTCGTCAAACTTTTACAAAGCTCATTGAGACACTTATAAACACTCATGTTGCATGAAACTTGGTTTAGAGTCCTAGAAACGTGTTGTTAGATGTTTCATACATTCGTCAAACTTGTACAAAGCTGATTGAGGAACTTATAAGAACTCATGTTGCATGTAACTTGGTTTAGAGTCCTAGAAACGCGTTGTTAGATGTTTCATACGTTCGTAAAACTTGTACAAAGCTCATTGAGGAACTTATAAGCACTCATGTTGCTTGAAACTTGGTTTAGAGTCCTTGAAACGCGTAGTTAGATGTTTCATACGTTCGTCAAACTTGTACACAGCTCATTGAGATACTTATAAGCACTCATGTCGCATGAAACTTGGTTTAGAGTCCTAGAAACGCGTTGTTAGATGTTTCATAAGTTCGTGAAACTTGTACAAAGCTCATTGAGGAACTTATAAGCACTCATGTTGCATGAAACTTGGTTTAGAGTCCTAGAAACGCGTTGTTAGATCTTTCATACGTTCGTCAAACTTGTACAAAGCTCTCATTGAGGAACTTATAAGCGCTCATGTTGCATGAAACTTGGTTTAGAGTCCTAGAAACGCGTTGTTAGATGTTTCATAATTAGTTCGTCAAACTTGTTCAAAGTTCATTGAGGAACTTATAAGCACTCATGTTGCATGAAACTTGGTTTAGAGTCCTAGAAACGCGTTGTTAGATGTTTCATAAGTTCGTGAAACTTGTACAAAGCTCATTGAGGAACTTATAAGCACTCATGATGCATGAAACTTGGTTTAGAGTCGTAGAAACGCGTTGTTAGATCTTTCATACGTTCGTTAAACTTGTACAAAGCTCATTGAGGAACATATAAGCACTCATGTTGCATGAAACTTGGTTTAGAGTCCTAGAAACGCGTTTTTAGATGTTTCATACGTTCGTCAAACTTGTACAAACCTCATTGAGGAACTTATAAGCACTCATGTTGCATGAAACTTGGTTTAGAGTCCTTGAAACGCGTTGTTAGATGTTTCATAAGTTCGTGAAACTTGTACAAAGCTCATTGAGGAATTTATAAGCACTCATGTTGCATGAAACTTGGTTTAGAGTCGTAGAAACGCGTTGTTAGATCTTTCATACGTTCGTCAAACTTGTACAAAGCTCATTGAGGAACTTATAAGCACTCATGTTGAATGAAACTTGGTTTAGAGTCCTAGAAACGCGTTGTTAGATGTTTCATACGTTCGTCAAACTTGTACAAAGATTATTGAGGAACTTATAAGAACTCATGTTGCATGTAACTTGGGTTAGAGTCCTAGAAACGCGTTGTTAAATGTTTCATACGTTCGTAAAACTTGTACAAAGCTCATTGAGGAACTTACAAGCACTCATGTTGCTTGAAACTTGGTTTAGAGTCCTTAAAACGCGTTGTTAGATGTTTCATACGTTCGTCAAACTTGTACACAACTCATTGAGTTACTTATAAGCACTCATGTCGCATGAAACTTGGTTTAGAGTCCTAGAAACGCTGTGTTAGATGTTTCATAAGTTCGTGAAACTTGTACAAAGCTCATTGAGGAATTTATAAGCACTCATGTTGCATGAAACTTGGTTTAGAGTCGTAGAAACGCGTTGTTAGATCTTTCATACGTTCGTCAAACTTGTACAAAGCTCATTGAGGAACTTATAAGCTCTCATGTTGCATGAAACCTTGTTTAGAGTCCTAGAAACGCGTTGTTAGATGTTTCATAAGTTCGTGAAACTTGTAAAAAGCTCATTGAGGAACTTATAAGCACTCATGTTGCATGAAACTTGGTTTAGAGTCCTAGAAACGCGTTGTTAGATGTTTCATAAGTTCGTGAAACTTATACAAAGCTCATTGAGATACTTATAAGCACTCATGTTGCATGAAACTTGGTTTAGAGTCCTAGAAACGCGTTGTTAGATGTTTCATAAGTTCGTGAAACTTATACAAAGCTCATTGAGATACTTATAAGCACTCATGTTGCATGAAACTTGGTTTAGAGTCCTAGAAACGCGTTGTTAGATGTTTCATACGTTAGTCAAACTTTTAAAAAGCTCATTGAGGAACTTATAAGCTCTCATGTTGCATGAAACTTGGTTTAGAGTCCTAGAAACGCGTTGTTAGATGTTTCATAAGTTCGTGAAACTTGTACATAGCTCATTGAGGAACTTATAAGCACTCATGTTGCATGAAACTTGGTTTAGAGTCCTAGAAACGCGTTGTTAGATGTTTCATAAGTTCGTCAAACTTTTACAAAGCTCATTGAGACACTTATAAACACTCATGTTGCATGAAACTTGGTTTAGAGTCGTAGAAACGCGTTGTTAGATCTTTCATACGTTCGTCAAATTTGTACAAAGCTCATTGAGGAACTTATAAGCACTCATGTTGCATGAAACTTGGTTTAGAGTCCTTGAAACGCGTAGTTAGATGTTTCATACGTTCGTCAAACTTGTACACAGCTCATTGAGATACTTATAAGCACTCATGTCGCATGAAACTTGGTTTAGAGTCCTAGAAACGCGTTGTTAGATGTTTCATAAGTTCGTGAAACTTGTACAAAACTCATTGAGGAACTTATAAGCACTCATGTTGCATGAAACTTGGTTTAGAGTCGTAGAAACGCGTTGTTAGAAGTTTCATACGTTCGTCAAATTTGTACAAAGCTCATTGAGGAACTTATAAGCGCTCATGTTGCATAAAACTTGGTTTAGAGTCCTAGAAACGCGTTGTTAGATGTTTCATTATTAGTTCGTCAAACTTGTTCAAAGTTCATTGAGGAACTTATAAGCACTCATGTTGCATGAAACTTGGTTTAGAGTCCTAGAAACGCGTTGTTTGATGTTTCATAAGTTCGTGAAACTTGTACAAAGCTCATTGAGGAACTTATAAGCACTCATGATGCATGAAACTTGGTTTAGAGTCGTAGAAACGCCTTATTAGATCTTTCATACGTTCGTTAAACTTGTACAAAGCTCATTGAGGAACATATAAGCACTCATGTTGCATGAAACTTGGTTTAGAGTCGTAGAAACGCCTTATTAGATCTTTCATACGTTCGTTAAACTTGTACAAAGCTCATTGAGGAACATATAAGCACTCATGTTGCATGAAACTTGGTTTAGAGTCCTAGAATTGCGTTGTTAGATGTTTCATACGTTCGTCAAACTTGTACAAAGCTCATTGAGGAACTTATAAGCACTCATGTTGCATGAAACTTGGTTTAGAGTCCTTGAAACGCGTTGTTAGATGTTTCATAAGTTAGTGAAACTTGTACAAAGCTCATTGAGGAACTTATAAGCACTCATGTTGCATGAAACTTGGTTTAGAGTCGTAGAAACGCGTTGTTAGATCTTTCATACGTTCGTCAAACTTGTACAAAGCTCATTGAGGAACTTATAAGCACTCATGTTGAATGAAACTTGGATTAGAGTCCTAGAAACGCGTTGTTAGATGTTTCATACGTTCGTCAAACTTGTACAAAGCTCATTGAGGAACTTATAAGCACTCATGTTGCATGAAACGTGGTTTAGAGTCCTAGAAACGCGTTGTTCGATGTTTCATAAGTTCGTGAAACTTATACAGAGTTCATTGAGATACTTATAAGCACTCGTGTTGCATGAAACTTGGTTTTTAGTCCTAGAAACGCGTTGTTAGATGTTTCATACGTTCGTCACACTTGTACAAAGCTCATTGAGGAACTTATAAGCACTCAAGTTGCATGAAACTTGGTTTATACTCCTAGAAACGCGTTGTTAGATGTTTCATACGTTCGTCAAACTTGTACAAAGCTCATTGAGGAACTTATAAGCTCTCATGTTGCATGAAACTTGGTTTAGAGTCCTAGAAACGAGTTGTTAGATGTTTCATAAGTTCGTGAAACTTGTAAAAAGCTCATTGAGGAACTTATAAGCTCTCATGTTGCATGAAACTTGGTTTAGACTCCTAGAAACGCGTTGTTAGATGTTTCATAAGTTCGTGAAACTTGTAAAAAGCTCATTGAGGAACTTATAAGCTCTCATGTTGCATGAAACTTGGTTTAGACTCCTAGAAACGCGTTGTTAGATGTTTCATAAGTTCGTCTACTTGTACAAAGCTCATTGAGACACTTATAATCACTCATGTTGCATGAAAATTGGTTTAGAGTCGTAGAAACGCGTTGTTAGATCTTTCATACGTTCGTCAAACTTGTACAAAGCTCATTGAGGAACTTATAAGCACTCATGTTGCATGAAACTTGGTTTAGAGTCGTAGAAACGCGTTGTTAGATCTTTCATACGTTCGTCAAACTTGTACAAAGCTCATTGAGGAACTTATAAGCTCTCATGTTGCATGAAACCTTGTTTAGAGTACTAGAAACGCGTTGTTAGATGTTTCATAAGTTCGTGAAACTTGTAAAAAGCTCATTGAGGAACTTATAAGCTCTCATGTTGCATGAAACTTGGTTTAGAGTCCTAGAAACGCGTTGTTAGATGTTTCATAAGTTCGTCTACTTGTACAAAGCTCATTGAGACACTGATAATCACTCATGTTGCATGAAACTTGGTTTAGAGTCCTAGAAACGCGTTGTTAGATGTTTCATAAGTTCGTGAAACTTGTACAAAGCTCATTGAGGAACTTTTAAGCACTCATGTTGCATGAAACTTTGTTTAGAGTCCTAGAAACGCGTAGTTAGATGTTTCATAAGTTCGTCAAACTTGTATAAAGCTCATTGAGGAACTTATAAGCTCTCATGTTGCATTAAACTTGATTTAGAGTCCTAGAAACACGTTGTTAGATGTTTCATACGTTCATCAAACTTGTACAAAGCTCATTGAGGAACTTATAAGCCCTCATGTTGCATGAAACATGGTTTAGAGTCCTAGAAACGAGTTGTTAGATGTTTCATAAGTTCGTCAAACTTATACAAAGCTCATCGAGACACTTATAAACACTCATGTTGCATGAAACTTGGTTTAGAGTCCTAGAAACGCGTTGTTAGATGTTTCATACGTTCGTCAAACTTGTACAAAGCTTATTGAGGAACTTATAAGAACTCATGTTGCATGTAACTTGGGTTAGAGTCCTAGAAACGCGTTGTTAGATGTTTCATACGTTCGTAAAACTTGTACAAAACTCATTGAGGAACTTATAAGCACTCATGTTGCTTGAAACTTGGTTTAGAGTCCTTGTAACGCGTTGTTAGATATTTCATACGTTCGTCAAACTTGTACACAGCTCATTGAGATACTTATAAGCACTCATGTCGCATGAAACTTGGTTTAGAGTCCTAGAAACGCGTTGTTAGATGTTTCATAAGTTCGTGAAACTTGTACAAAGCTCATTGAGGAATTTATAAGCACTCATGTTGCATGAAAGTTGTATTAGAGTCCTAGAAACGCGTTGTTAGATGTTTCATAAGTTCGTGAAACTTATACAAAGCTCATTGAGATACTTATAAGCACTCATGTTGCATGAAACTTGGTTTAGAGTCCTAGAAACGCGTTGTTAGATGTTCATAAATTCGTGAAACTTATACAAAGCTCATTGAGATACTTATAAGCACTCATGTTGCATGAAACTTGGTTTAGAGTCCTAGAAACGCGTTGTTAGATGTTTCATACGTTCGTCAAACTTGTACAAAGCTCATTGAGGAACTTATAAGCACTCATGTTGCATGAAACTTGGTTTAGAGTCCTAGAAACGCGTTGTTAGATGTTTCATACGTTAGTCAAACTTGTAAAAAGCTCATTGAGGAACTTATAAGCTCTCATGTTGCATGAAACTTGGTTTAGAGTCCTAGAAACTCGTTGTTAGATGTTTCATAAGTTCGTGAAACTTGTACAAAGCTCATTGAGGAACTTATAAGCACTCATGTTGCATGAAACTTGGTTTAGAGTCCTAGAAACGCGTTGTTAGATGTTTCATAAGTTCGTCAAACTTGTATAAAGCTCATTGAGGAACTTATAAGCTCTCATGTTGCATTAAACTTGGTTTAGAGTCCTAGAAACACGTTGTTAGATGTTTCATACGTTCGTCAAACTTGTACAAAGCTCATTGAGGAACTTATAAGCTCTCATGTTGCATGAAACTTGGTTTAGAGTCCTAGAAACGAGTTGTTAGATGTTTCATAAGTTCGTCAAACTTTTACAAAGCTCATTGAGACACTTATAAACACTCATGTTGCATGAAACTTGGTTTAGAGTCCTAGAAACGTGTCGTTAGATGTTTCATACGTTCGTCAAACTTGTATAAAGCTGATCGAGGAACTTATAAGAACTCATGTTGCATGTAACTTGGTTTAGAGTCCTAGAAACGCGTTGTTAGATGTTTCATACGTTCGTAAAACTTGTAAAAAGCTCATTGAGGAACTTATAAGCACTCATGTTGCTTGAAACTTGGTTTAGAGTCCTTGAAACGCGTAGTTAGATGTTTCATACGTTCGACAAAGTTGTACACAGCTCATTGAGATACTTATAAGCACCCATGTCGCATGAAACTTGGTTTAGAGTCCTAGAAACGCGTTGTTAGATGTTTCATAAGTTCGTGAAACTTGTACAAAGCTCATTGAGGAACTTATAAGCACTCATGATGCATGAAACTTGGTTTAGAGTCGTAGAAACGCCTTGTTAGATCTTTCATACGTTCGTTAAACTTGTACAAAGCTCATTGAGGAACATATAAGCACTCATGTTGCATGAAACTTGGTTTAGAGTCCTAGAAACACGTTGTTAGATGTTTCATACGTTCGTCAAACTTGTACAAAGCTCATTGAGGAACTTATAAGCACTCATGTTGCATGAAACTTGGTTTAGAGTCCTTGAAACGCGTTGTTAGATGTTTCATAAGTTCGTGAAACTTGTACAAAGCTCATTGAGGAACTTATAAGCACTCATGTTGCATGAAACTTGGTTTAGAGTCGTAGAAACGCGTTGTTAGATCTTTCATACGTTCGTCAAACTTGTACAAAGCTCATTGAGGAACTTATAAGCACTCATGTTGAATGAAACTTGGTTTAGAGTCCTAGAAACGCGTTGTTAGATGTTTCATACGTTCGTCAAACTTGTACAAAGCTCATTGAGGAACTTATAAGCACTCATGTTGCATGAAACTTGGTTTAGAGTCCTAGAAACGCGTTGTTCGATGTTTCATAAGTTCGTGAAACTTATACAAAGTTCATTGAGATACTTATAAGCAACTCATGTTGCATGAAACTTGGTTTTTAGTCCTAGAAACGCGTTGTTAGATGTTTCATACGTTCGTCACACTTGTACAAAGCTCATTGAGGAACTTATAAGCACTCTCAAGTTGCATGAAACTTGGTTTATACTCCTAGAAACGCGTTGTTAGATGTTTCATACGTTCTTCAAACTTGTACAAAGCTCATTGAGGAACTTATAAGCTCTCATGTTGCATGAAACTTGGTTTAGAGTCCTAGAAACGCGTTGTTAGATGTTTCATAAGTTCGTGAAACTTGTAAAAAGCTCATTGAGGAACTTATAAGCTCTCATGTTGCATGAAACTTGGTTTAGACTCCTAGAAACGCGTTGTTAGATGTTTCATAAGTTCGTCTACTTGTACAAAGCTCATTGAGACGCTTATAATCACTCATGTTGCATGAAACTTGGTTTAGAGTCCTAGAAACGCGTTGTTAGATGTTTCATACGTTCGTCAAACTTGTACAAAGCTGATTGAGGAACTCATAAAAACTCATGTTGCATGTAACTTGGTTTAGAGTCCTAGAAACGCGTTGTTAGATGTTTCATACGTTCGTAAAACTTGTACAAAGTTCATTGAGGATTTTATAAGCACTCATGTTGCTTGAAACTTGGTTTAGAGTCCTTGAAACGCGTTGTTAGATGTTTCATACTTTCGTCAAACTTGTACACAGATCATTGAGATACTTATAAGCACTCATGTGTCGCATGAAACTTGGTTTAGAGTACTAGAAACGCGTTGTTAGATGTTTCATAAGTTCGTGAAACTTATACAAAGCTCATTGAGATACTTATAAGCACTCATGTTGCATGAAAATTGGTTTAGAGTCCTAGAAACGCGTTGTTAGATGTTTCATACGTTCGTCACACTTGTACAAAGCTCATTGAGGAACTTATAAGCACTCATGTTGCATGAAACTTAGTTTATATTCCTAGAAACGCGTTGTTAGATGTTTCATACGTTCGTCAAACTTGTACAAAGCTCATTGAGGAACTTATAAGCTCTCATGTTACATGAAACTTGGTTTAGAGTCCTAGAAACGCGTTGTTAGATGTTTCATAAGTTCGTGAAACTTGTAAAAACCTCGTTGGGGAACATATAAGCTCTCATGTTGCATGAAACTTGGTTTAGAGTCCTAGAAACGCGTTGTTAGATGTTTCATAAGTTCGTCTACTTGTACAAAGCTCATTGAGACACTTATAATTACTCATGCTTCATGAAACTTGGTTTAGAGTCCTAGAAACGCGTTGTTAGATGTTTCATACGTTCGTCAAACTTGTACACAACTCATTGAGATACTTATAAGCACTCATGTCGCATGAAACTTGGTTTAGAGTCCCAGAAACGCGTTGTTAGATGTTTCATAAGTTCGTGAAACTTGTACGAAGCTCATTGAGGAACTTATAAGCACTCATGTTGCATGAAACTTGAATTAGAGTCCTAGAAACGCGTTGTTAGATGTTTCATACGTTCGTCAAACTTGTACAAAGATCATTGAGGAACTTATAAGCACTCATCTTGCATGAAACTTGGTTTAGAATTTTAGAAACGCGTTGTTAGATGTTTCATACTTTCGTCAAATTTGAACAAAGCTCATTGAGGAACTTATAAGCACTCATCTTGCATGAAACTTGATTTAGAGTCCTAGATACGCGTTGTTAGATGTTTCATAATTTCGTGAAACTTGTACAAATCTCATTGAGGAACTTATAAGCACTCATGTTGCATGAAACTTTGTTTAGAGTCCTAGAAACGCGTAGTTAGATGTTTCATAAGTTCGTCAAACTTGTATAAGCTCTCATGTTGCATTAAACTTGGTTTAGAGTCCTAGAAACACGTTGTTAGATGTTTCAGACGTTCGTAAAAATTGTATAAAGCTCATTGAGGAACTTATAAGCTCTCATGTTGCATGAAACTTGGTTTATAGTCCTAGAAACGCGTTGTTAGATGTTTCATACGTTCGTCACACTTGTACAAAGCTCATTGAGGAACTTATAAGCACTCATGTTGCATGAAACTTGGTTTATATTCCTAGAAACGCGTTGTTAGATGTTTCATACGTTCGTCAAACTTGTACAAAGCTCATTGAGGAACTTATAAGCTCTCATGTTGCATGAAACTTGGTTTAGATTCCTAGAAACGCGTTGTTAGATGTTTCATAAGTTCGTAAACTTGTAAAAAGCTCATTGAGGAACTTATAAGCTCTCATGTTGCATGAAACTTGGTTTAGAGTCTTAGAAACGCGTTGTTAAATGTTTCATAAGTTCGTCTACTTGTACAAAGCTCATTGAGACACTTATAATCACTCATGTTGCATGAAACTTGGTTTAGAGTCCTAGAAACGCGTTGTTAGATGTTTCATACGTTCGTCAAACTTGTACAAAGCTGATTGAGGAACTTATAAGAACTCATGTTGCATGTAACTTGGTTTAGAGTCCTAGAAACGCGTTGTTAGATGTTTCATACGTTCGTAAAACTTGTACAAAGATCATTGAGGAACTTATAAGCACTCATGTTGCTTGAAACTTGGTTTAGAGTCCTTGAAACGCATTGTTAGATGTTTCATACTTTCGTCAAACTTGTACATAGCTCATTGAGATACTTATAAGCACTTATGTCGCATAAAACTTGGTTTAGAGTCCTAGAAACGCGTTGTTAGATGTTTCATAAGTTCGTGAAACTTGTACAAAGCTCATTGAGGAACTTATAAGCACTCATGTTGAATGAAACTTGGTTTAGAGTCGTAGAAACGCGTTGTTAGATCTTTCATACGTTCGTCAAACTTGTACAAAGCTCATTGAGGAACTTATAAGCGCTCATGTTGCATGAAACTTGGTTTAGAGTCCTAGAAACGCGTTGTTAGATGTTTCATAATTAGTTCGTCAAACTTGTACAAAGCTCATTGAGGAACTTATAAGCACTCATGTTGCATGAAACTTGGTTTAGAGTCCTAGAAACGCGTTGTTAGATGTTTCATAAGTTCGTGAAACTTGTACAAAGCTCATTGAGGAACTTATGAGCACTCATGTTGCATGAAACTTGGTTTAGAGTCGTAGAAACGCGTTGTTAGATCTTTCATACGTTCGTTAAACTTGTACAAAGCTCATTGAGGAACATATAAGCAATCATGTTGCATGAAACTTGGTTTAGAGTCCTAGAAACGCGTTGTTAGATGTTTCATACGTTCGTCAAACTTGTACAAAGCTCATTGAGGAACTTATAAGCACTCATGTTGCATGAAACTTGGTTTAGAGTCCTTGAAACGCGTTGTTAGATGTTTCATAAGTTCGTGAAACTTGTACAAAGCTCATTGAGGAACTTATAAGCACTCATGTTGCATGAAACTTGGTTTAGAGTCGTAGAAACGCGTTGTTAGATCATTCATACGTTCGTCAAACTTGTACAAAGCTCATTGAGGAACTTATAAGCACTCATGTTGAATGAAACTTGGTTTAGAGTCCTACAAACGCGTTGTTAGATGTTTCATACGTTCGTCAAACTTGTACAAAGCTCATTGAGGAACTTATAAGCACTCATGTTGCATGAAACTTGGTTTAGAGTCCTAGAAACGCGTTGTTCGATGTTTCATAAGTTCGTGAAACTTATACAAAGTTCATTGAGATACTTATAAGCACTCATGTTGCATGAAACTTGGTTTTTAGTCCTAGAAACGCGTTGTTAGATGTTTCATACGTTCGTCACACTTGTACAAAGCTCATTGAGGAACTTATAAGCACTCTCAAGTTGCATGAAACTTGGTTTATACTCCTAGAAACGCGTTGTTAGATGTTTCATACGTTCTTCAAACTTGTACAAAGCTCATTGAGGAACTTATATGCTCTCATGTTGCATGAAACTTGGTTTAGAGTCCTAGAAACGCGTTGTTAGATGTTTCATAAGTTCGTGAAACTTGTAAAAAGCTCATTGAGGAACTTATAAGCTCTCATGTTGCATGAAACTTGGTTTAGACTCCTAGAAACGCGTTGTTAGATGTTTCATAAGTTCGTCTACTTGTACAAAGCTCATTGAGACGCTTATAATCACTCATGTTGCATGAAACTTGGTTTAGAGTCCTAGAAACGCGTTGTTAGATGTTTCATACGTTCGTCAAACTTGTACAAAGCTGATTGAGGAACTCATAAAAACTCATGTTGCATGTAACTTGGTTTAGAGTCCTAGAAACGCGTTGTTAGATGTTTCATACGTTCGTAAAACTTGTACAAAGTTCATTGAGGATTTTATAAGCACTCATGTTTCTTGAAACTTGGTTTAGAGTCCTTGAAACGCGTTGTTAGATGTTTCATACTTTCGTCAAACTTGTACACAGATCATTGAGATACTTATAAGCACTCATGTCGCATGAAACTTGGTTTAGAGTACTAGAAACGCGTTGTTAGATGTTTCATAAGTTCGTGAAACTTATACAAAGCTCATTGAGATAATTATAAGCACTCATGTTGCATGAAAATTGGTTTAGAGTCCTAGAAACGCGTTGTTAGATGTTTCATACGTTCGTCACACTTGTACAAAGCTCATTGAGGAACTTATAAGCACTCATGTTGCATGAAACTTAGTTTATATTCCTAGAAACGCGTTGTTAGATGTTTCATACGTTCGTCAAACTTTTACAAAGCTCATTGAGGAACTTATAAGCTCTCATGTTACATGAAACTTGGTTTAGAGTCCTAGAAACGCGTTGTTAGATGTTTCATAAGTTCGTGAAACTTGTAAAAACCTCGTTGGGGAACATATAAGCTCTCATGTTGCATGAAACTTGGTTTAGAGTCCTAGAAACGCGTTGTTAGATGTTTCATAAGTTCGTCTACTTGTACAAAGCTCATTGAGACACTTATAATTACTCATGTTTCATGAAACTTGGTTTAGAGTCCTAGAAACGCGTTGTTAGATGTTTCATACGTTCGTCAAACTTGTACACAACTCATTGAGATACTTATAAGCACTCATGTCGCATGAAACTTGGTTTAGATTCCTAGAAACGCGTTGTTAGATGTTTCATAAGTTCGTGAAACTTGTACAAAGCTCATTGAGGAACATGTAAGCACTCATGTTGCATGAAACTTGGTTTAGAGTCCTAGAAACGCGTTGGTAGATGTTTCATAAGTTCGTCAAACTTGTATAAAGCTCATTGAGGAACTTATAAGCTCTCATGTTGCATTAAACTTGGTTTAGAGTCCTAGAAACACGTTGTTAGATGTTTCATACGTTGGTCAAACTTGTACAAAGCTCATTGAGGAACTTATAAGCTCTCATGTTGCATGAAACTTGGTTTAGAGTCCTAGAAACGAGTTGTTAGATGTTTCATAAGTTCGTCAAACTTATACAAAGCTCATTGAGACACTTATAAACACTAATGTTGCATGAAACTTGGTTTATAGTCCTAGAAACGCGTTGTTAGATGTTTCATACGTTCGTCACACTTGTACAAAGCTCATTGAGGAACTTATAAGCACTCATGTTGCATTATATTCCTAGAAACGCGTTGTTAGATGTTTCATACGTTCGTCAAACTTGTACAAAGCTCATTGAGGAACTTATAAGCTCTCATGTTGCATGAAACTTGGTTTAGAGTCCTAGAAACGCGTTGTCAGATGTTTTATAAATTCGTGAAACTTGTAAAAAGCTCATTGAGGAACTTATAAGCTCTCATGTTGCATGAAACTTGATTTAGAGTCCTAGAAACGCGTTGTTAGATGTTTCATAAGTTCGTGAAACTTGTAAAAAGCTCATTGAGGAACTTATAAGCTCTCATGTTGCATGAAACTTGGTTTAGAGTCATAGAAACACGTTGTTAGATGTTTCATAAGTTCGTCTACATGTACAAAGCTCATTGAGACAATTATAATAACTCATGTTGCATGAAACTTGGTTTGGAGTCCTAGAAACGCGTTGTTAGATGTTTCATAAGTTCGTGAAACTTGTAAAAGGCTCATTGAGAGCTCTCATGTTGCATGAAACTTGGTTTAGAGTCCTAGAAACGCGTTGTTAGATGTTTCATAAGTTCGTCTACTTGTACAAAGCTCATTGAGACACTTATAATTACTCATGTTGCATGAAACTTGGTTTAGAGTCCTAGAAACGAGTTGTTAGATGTTTCATAAGTTCGTGAAACTTGTATAGAGCTCATCGAGGAACTTATAAGCTCTCATGTTGCATTAAACTTGGTTTAGAGTCCTAGAAACACGTTTTTAGATGTTTCATACGTTCGTCAAACTTGTACAAAGCTCATTGAGGAACTTATAAGCTCTCATGTTGCATGAAACTTGGTTTAGAGTCCTAGAAACGAGTTGTTAGATGTTTCATAAGTTCGTGAAACTTCTACAAAGCTCATTGAGGAACTTATAAGCTCTCATGTTGCATGAAACTTGGTTTAGAGTCCTAGAAACGCGTTGTTAGATGTTTCATAAGTTCGTCAAACTTATATAGAGCTCATCGAGGAACTTATAAGCTCTCATGTTGCATTAAACTTGGTTTAGAGTCCTAGAAACACGTTTTTAGATGTTTCATACGTTCGTCAAACTTGTACAAAGCTCATTGAGGAACTTATAAGCTCTCATGTTGAATGAAATTTGGTTTAGAGTCCTAGAAACGCGTTGTTAGATGTTTCATAAGTTCGTGAAACTTGTAAAAAGCTCGTTGAGGAACATATAAGCTCTCATGTTGCATGAAACTTGGTTTAGAGTCCTAGAAACGCGTTGTTATATGTTTCATAAGTTCGTCTACTTGTACAAAGCTCATTGAGATACTTATAAGCACTCATGTTGCTTGAAACTTGGTTTAGAGTCCTTGAAACGCATTGTTAGATATTTCATACTTTCGTCAAACTTGTACATAGCTCATTGAGATACTTATAAGCACTCATGTCGCATGAAACTTGGTTTAGAGTCCTAGAAACGCGTTGTTAGATGTTTCATAAGTTCGTGAAACTTGTACAAAGCTCATTGAGGAACTTATAAGCACTCATGTTGAATGAAACTTGGTTTAGAGTCGTAGAAACGCGTTGTTAGATCTTTCATACGTTCGTCAAACTTGTACAAAGCTCATTGAGGAACTTATAAGCGCTCATGTTGCATGAAACTTGGTTTAGAGTCCTAGAAACGCGTTGTTAGATGTTTCATAATTAGTTCGTCAAACTTGTACAAAGCTCATTGAGGAACTTATAAGCACTCATGTTGCATGAAACTTGGTTTAGAGTCCTAGAAACGCGTTGTTAAATGTTTCATAAGTTCGTGAAACTTGTACAAAGCTCATTGAGGAACTTATAAGCACTCATGTTGCATGAAACTTGGTTTAAAGTCGTAGAAACGCGTTGTTAGATCTTTCATACGTTCGTTAAACTTGTACAAAGCTCATTGAGGAACATATAAGCACTCATGTTGCATGAAACTTGGTTTATATTCCTAGAAACGCGTTGTTAGATGTTTCATACGTTCGTCAAACTTGTACAAAGCTCATTGAGGAACTTATAAGCACTCATGTTGCATGAAACTTGGTTTAGAGTCCTTGAAACGCGTTGTTAGATGTTTCATAAGTTCGTGAAACTTGTACAAAGCTCATTGAGGAACTTATAAGCACTCATGTTGCATGAAACTTGGTTTAGAGTCGTAGAATTGCGTTGTTAGATCTTTCATACGTTCGTCAAACTTGTACAAAGCTCATTGAGGAACTTATAAGCACTCATGTTGCATGAAACTTGGTTTAGAGTCCTAGAAACGCGTTGTTAGATGTTTCATACGTTCGTCAAACTTGTACAAAGCACATTGAGGAACTTATAAGCACTCATGTTGCATGCAACTTGGTTTAGAGTCCTAGAAACGCGTTGTTAGATGTTTCATAAGTTCGTGAAACTTGTAAAAAGCTCATTGAGGAACTTTAAAGCTCTCATGTTGCATGAAACTTGGTTTAGAGTCATAGAAACGCGTTGTTAGATGTTTCATAAGTTCGTCTACATGTACAAAGCTCATTGAGACACTTATAATAACTCATGTTGCATGAAACTTGGTTTGGAGTCCTAGAAACGCGTTGTTAGATGTTTCATAAGTTCGTGAAACTTGTACAAAGCTCATTGAGGAACTTATAAGCTGTCATGTTGCATGAAACTTGGTTTAGAGTCCTAGAAACGCGTTGTTAGATGTTTCATAAGTTCGTCAAACTTATACAAAGCTCATTGAGATACTTATAAGCTCTCATGTTGCATTAAACTTGGTTTAGAGTCCTAGAAACACCTTGTTAGATGTTTCATACGTTCGTCAAACTTGTACAAAGCTCATTGAGGAACTTATAAGCTCTCATGTTGCATGAAACTTGGTTTAGAGTCCTAGAAACGAGTTGTTAAATGTTTCATAAGTTCGTGAAACTTGTACAAAGCTCATTGAGGAACTTGTAAGCACTCATGTTGCATGAAACTTGGTTTATATTCCTAGAAACGCGTTGTTAGATGTTTCATACGTTCGTCAAACTTGTACAAAGCTCATTGAGGAACTTATAAGCTCTCATGTTGCATGAAACTTGGTTTAGAGTCCTAGAAACGCGTTGTCAGATGTTTTATAAATTCGTGAAACTTGTAAAAAGCTCATTGAGGAACTTATAAGATCTCATGTTGCATGAAACTTGATTTAGAGTCCTAGAAACGCGTTGTTAGATGTTTCATAAGTTCGTGAAACTTGTAAAAAGCTCATTGAGGAACTTATAAGCTCTCATGTTGCATGAAACTTGGTTTAGAGTCATAGAAACGCGTTGTTAGATGTTTCATAAGTTCGTCTACATGTACAAAGCTCATTGAGACACTTATAATAACTCATGTTGCATGAAACTTGGTTTGGAGTCCTAGAAACGCGTTGTTAGATGTTTCATAATTTCGTGAAACTTGTAAAAAGCTTATTGAGAGCTCTCATGTTGCATGAAACTTGGTTTAGAGTCCTAGAAACGCGTTGTTAGATGTTTCATAAGTTCGTCTACTTGTACAAAGCTCATTGAGACACTTATAATTACTCATGTTGCATGAAACTTGGTTTAGAGTCCTAGAAACGAGTTGTTAGATGTTTCATAAGTTGGTGAAACTTGTACAAAGCTCATTGAGGAACTTATAAGCTCTCATGTTGCATGAAACTTGGTTTAGAGTCCTAGAAACGCGTTGTTAGATGTTTCATAAGTTCGTCAAACTTGTATAGAGCTCATCGAGGAACTTATAAGCTCTCATGTTGCATTAAACTTGGTTTAGAGTCCTAGAAACACGTTTTTAGATGTTTCATACGTTCGTCAAACTTGTACAAAGCTCATTAAGGAACTTATAAGCACTCATGTTGCATGAAACTTGGTTTATATTCTTAGAAACACGTTGTTAGATGTTTCATACGTTCGTCAAACTTGTACAAAGCTCATTGAGGAACTTATAAGCTCTCATGTTGCATGAAATTTGGTTTAGAGTCCTAGAAACGAGTTGTTAGATGTTTCATAAGTTTGTGAAACGTGTAAAAAGCTCATTGAGGAACTTATAAGCTCTCATGTTGCATGAAACTTGGTTTAGAGTCCTAGAAACGCGTTGTTAAATGTTTCATAAGTTCGTCTACTTGTACAAAGCTCATTGAGACACTTATAATCACTCATGTTGCATGAAACTTGGTTTAGAGTCCTAGAAACGCGTTGTTAGATGTTTCATACGTTCGTCAAACTTGTACAAAGCTGATTGAGGAACTTATAAGAACTCATGTTGCATGTAACTTGGTTTAGAGTCCTAGAAACGCGTTGTTATATGTTTCATACGTTCGTAAAACTTGTACAAAGCTCATTGAGGAACTTATAAGCACTCATGTTGCTTGAAACTTGGTTTAGAGTCCCTTGAAACGCGTTGTTAGATGTTTCATACTTTCGTCAAACTTGTACACAGGTCGTTGAGATACTTATAAGCACTCATGTCGCATGAAACTTGGTTTAGAGTCCTAAAAACGCGTTGTTAGATGTTTCATAAGTCCCTGAAACTTGTACAAAGCTCATTAAGGAACTTATAAGCACTCATGTTGAATGAAACTTGGTTTAGAGTCGTAGAAACGCGTTGTTAGATCTTTCATACGTTCGTCAAACTTGTACAAAGCTCATTGATGAACTTATAAGCGCTCATGTTGCATGAAACTTGGTTTAGAGTCCTAGAAACGCGTTGTTAGATGTTTCATAATTACTTCGTCAAACTTGTACAAAGCTCATTGAGGAACTTATAAGCACTCATGTTGCATGAAACTTGGTTTAAAGTCCTAGAAATGCGTTGTTAGATGTTTCATAAGTTTGTGAAACTTGTACAAAGCTCATTGAGGAACTTATAAGCACTTTTGTTGCATGAAACTTGGTTTAGAGTCGTAGAAACGCGTTGTTAGATCTTTCATACGTTCGTTAAACTTGTACAAAGCTCATGGAGGAACATATAAGCACTCATGTTGCATGAAACTTGGTTTAGATTCCTAGAAACGCGTTGTTAGATGTTTCATACGTTCGTCAAACTTGTACAAAGGTCATTGAGGAACTTATAAGCACTCATGTTGCATGAAACTTGGTTTAGAGTCCTTGAAACGCGTTGTTAGATGTTTCATAAGTTCGTGAAACTTGTACAAAGCTCATTGAGGAACTTATAAGCACTCATGTTGCATGAAACTTGGTTTAGAGTCGTAGAATTGCGTTGTTAGATATTTCATACGTTCGTCAAACTTGTACAAAGCTCAATGAGGAACTTATAAGCACTCATGTTGCATGAAACTTGGTTTAGAGTCCTAGAAACGCGTTGTTAGATGTTTCATACGTTCGTCAAACTTGTACAAAGCTCATTGAGGAACTTATAAGCACTCATGTTGCATGAAACTTGGTTTAGAGTCCTTGAAACGCGTTGTTAAATGTTTCATAAGTTCGTGAAACTTGTACAAAGCTCATTGAGGAACTTATAAGCATTCATGTTGCATGAAACTTGGTTTAGAGTCGTAGAATTGCGTTGTTAGATCTTTCATACGTTCGTCAAACTTGTACAAAGCTCATTGAGGAACTTATAAGCACTCATGTTGCATGAAACTTGGTTTAGAGTCCTAGAAACGCGTTGTTAGATGTTTCATACGTTCGTCAAACTTGTACAAAGCACATTGAGGAACTTATAAGCACTCATGTTGCATGCAACTTGGTTTAGAGTCCTAGAAACGCGTTGTTAGATGTTTCATAAGTTCGTGAAACTTGTAAAAAGCTCATTGAGGAACTTTAAAGCTCTCATGTTGCATGAAACTTGGTTTAGAGTCATAGAAACGCGTTGTTAGATGTTTCATAAGTTCGTCTACATGTACAAAGCTCATTGAGACACTTATAATAACTCATGTTGCATGAAACTTGGTTTGGAGTCCTAGAAACGCGTTGTTAGATGTTTCATAAGTTCGTGAAACTTGTACAAAGCTCATTGAGGAACTTATAAGCTGTCATGTTGCATGAAACTTGGTTTAGAGTCCTAGAAACGCGTTGTTAGATGTTTCATAAGTTCGTCAAACTTATACAAAGCTCATTGAGATACTTATAAGCTCTCATGTTGCATTAAACTTGGTTTAGAGTCCTAGAAACACCTTGTTAGATGTTTCATACGTTCGTCAAACTTGTACAAAGCTCATTGAGGAACTTATAAGCTCTCATGTTGCATGAAACTTGGTTTAGAGTCCTAGAAACGAGTTGTTAAATGTTTCATAAGTTCGTGAAACTTGTACAAAGCTCATTGAGGAACTTGTAAGCACTCATGTTGCATGAAACTTGGTTTAGAGTCCTAGAAACGCGTTGTTAGATGTTTCATAAGTTCGTCAAACTTGTATAAAGCTCATTGAGGAACTTATAAGCTCTCATGTTGCATTAAACTTGGTTTAGAGTCCTAGAAACACGTTGTTAGATGTTTCATACGTTGGTCAAACTTGTACAAAGCTCATTAAGGAACTTATAAGCTCTCATGTTGCATGAAACTTGGTTTAGAGTCCTAGAAACGAGTTGTTAGATGTTTCATAAGTTCGTCAAACTTATACAAATCTCATTGAGACATTTATAAACACTCATGTTGCATGAAACTTGGTTTATAGTCCTAGAAACGCGTTGTTAAATGTTTCATACGTTCGTCACACTTGTACAAAGCTCATTGAGGAACTTATAAGCACTCATGTTGCATGAAACTTGGTTTATATTCCTAGAAACGCGTTGTTAGATGTTTCATACGTTCGTCAAACTTGTACAAAGCTCATTGAGGAACTTATAAGCTCTCATGTTGCATGAAACTTGGTTTAGAGTCCTAGAAACGCGTTGTCGTATGTTTTATAAATTCGTGAAACTTGTAAAAAGCTCATTGAGGAACTTATAAGATCTCATGTTGCATGAAACTTGATTTAGAGTCCTAGAAACGCGTTGTTAGATGTTTCATAAGTTCGTGAAACTTGTAAAAAGCTCATTGAGGAACTTATAAGCTCTCATGTTGCATGAAACTTGGTTTAGAGTCATAGAAACGCGTTGTTAGATGTTTCATAAGTTCGTCTACATGTACAAAGCTCATTGAGACACTTATAATAACTCATGTTGCATGAAACTTGGTTTGGAGTCCTAGAAACGCGTTGTTAGATGTTTCATAATTTCGTGAAACTTGTAAAAAGCTTATTGAGAGCTCTCATGTTGCATGAAACTTGGTTTAGAGTCCTAGAAACGCGTTGTTAGATGTTTCATAAGTTCGTCTACTTGTACAAAGCTCATTGAGACACTTATAATTACTCATGTTGCATGAAACTTGGTTTAGAGTCCTAGAAACGAGTTGTTAGATGTTTCATAAGTTGGTGAAACTTGTACAAAGCTCATTGAGGAACTTATAAGCTCTCATGTTGCATGAAACTTGGTTTAGAGTAATAGAAACGCGTTGTTAGATGTTTCATAAGTTCGTCAAACTTGTATAGAGCTCATCGAGGAACTTATAAGCTCTCATGTTGCATTAAACTTGGTTTAGAGTCCTAGAAACACGTTTTTAGATGTTTCATACGTTCGTCAAACTTGTACAAAGCTCATTAAGGAACTTATAAGCACTCATGTTGCATGAAACTTGGTTTATATTCTTAGAAACACGTTGTTAGATGTTTCATACGTTCGTCAAACTTGTACAAAGCTCATTGAGGAACTTATAAGCTCTCATGTTGCATGAAATTTGGTTTAGAGTCCTAGAAACGAGTTGTTAGATGTTTCATAAGTTTGTGAAACGTGTAAAAAGCTCATTGAGGAACTTATAAGCTCTCATGTTGCATGAAACTTGGTTTAGAGTCCTAGAAACGCGTTGTTAAATGTTTCATAAGTTCGTCTACTTGTACAAAGCTCATTGAGACACTTATAATCACTCATCTTGCATGAAACTTGGTTTAGAGTCCTCGAAACGCGTTGTTAGATGTTTCATACGTTCGTCAAACTTGTACAAAGCTGATTGAGGAACTTATAAGAACTCATGTTGCATGTAACTTGGTTTAGAGTCCTAGAAACGCGTTGTTATATGTTTCATACGTTCGTAAAACTTGTACAAAGCTCATTGAGGAACTTATAAGCACTCATGTTGCTTGAAACTTGGTTTAGAGTCCTTGAAACGCGTTGTTAGATGTTTCATACTTTCGTCAAACTTGTACACAGGTCGTTGAGATACTTATAAGCACTCATGTCGCATGAAACTTGGTTTAGAGTCCTAAAAACGCGTTGTTAGATGTTTCATAAGTCCCTGAAACTTGTACAAAGCTCATTAAGGAACTTATAAGCACTCATGTTGAATGAAACTTGGTTTAGAGTCGTAGAAACGCGTTGTTAGATCTTTCATACGTTCGTCAAACTTGTACAAAGCTCATTGATGAACTTATAAGCGCTCATGTTGCATGAAACTTGGTTTAGAGTCCTAGAAACGCGTTGTTAGATGTTTCATAATTACTTCGTCAAACTTGTACAAAGCTCATTGAGGAACTTATAAGCACTCATGTTGCATGAAACTTGGTTTAAAGTCCTAGAAATGCGTTGTTAGATGTTTCATAAGTTTGTGAAACTTGTACAAAGCTCATTGAGGAACTTATAAGCACTTTTGTTGCATGAAACTTGGTTTAGAGTCGTAGAAACGCGTTGTTAGATCTTTCATACGTTCGTTAAACTTGTACAAAGCTCATGGAGGAACATATAAGCACTCATGTTGCATGAAACTTGGTTTAGATTCCTAGAAACGCGTTGTTAGATGTTTCATACGTTCGTCAAACTTGTACAAAGCTCATTGAGGAACTTATAAGCACTCATGTTGCATGAAACTTGGTTTAGAGTCCTTGAAACGCGTTGTTAGATGTTTCATAAGTTCGTGAAACTTGTACAAAGCTCATTGAGGAACTTATAAGCACTCATGTTGCATGAAACTTGGTTTAGAGTCGTAGAATTGCGTTGTTAGATATTTCATACGTTCGTCAAACTTGTACAAAGCTCAATGAGGAACTTATAAGCACTCATGTTGCATGAAACTTGGTTTAGAGTCCTAGAAACGCGTTGTTAGATGTTTCATACGTTCGTCAAACTTGTACAAAGCACATCGAGGAACTTATAAGCACTCATGTTGCATGAAAATTGGTTTAGAGTCCTAGAAACGCGTTGTTAGATGTTTCATACGTTCGTCAAACTTGTACAAAGCTCATTGAGGAACTTATAAGCACTCATGTTGCATGAAACTTGGTTTATATTCCTAGAAACGCGTTGTTAGATGTTTCATACGTTCGTCAAACTTGTACAAAGCTCATTGAGGAACTTATAAGCTCTCATGTTGCATGAAACTTGGTTTAGAGTCCTAGAAACGCGTTGTCAGATGTTTTATAAATTCGTGAAACTTGTAAAAAGCTCATTGAGGAACTTATAAGATCTCATGTTGCATGAAACTTGATTTAGAGTCCTAGAAACGCGTTGTTAGATGTTTCATAAGTTCGTGAAACTTGTAAAAAGCTCATTGAGGAACTTATAAGCTCTCATGTTGCATGAAACTTGGTTTAGAGTCATAGAAACGCGTTGTTAGATGTTTCATAAGTTCGTCTACATGTACAAAGCTCATTGAGACACTTATAATAACTCATGTTGCATGAAACTTGGTTTGGAGTCCTAGAAACGCGTTGTTAGATGTTTCATAATTTCGTGAAACTTGTAAAAAGCTTATTGAGAGCTCTCATGTTGCATGAAACTTGGTTTAGAGTCCTAGAAACGCGTTGTTAGATGTTTCATAAGTTCGTCTACTTGTACAAAGCTCATTGAGACACTTATAATTACTCATGTTGCATGAAACTTGGTTTAGAGTCCTAGAAACGAGTTGTTAGATGTTTCATAAGTTGGTGAAACTTGTACAAAGCTCATTGAGGAACTTATAAGCTCTCATGTTGCATGAAACTTGGTTTAGAGTCCTAGAAACGCGTTGTTAGATGTTTCATAAGTTCGTCAAACTTGTATAGAGCTCATCGAGGAACTTATAAGCTCTCATGTTGCATTAAACTTGGTTTAGAGTCCTAGAAACACGTTTTTAGATGTTTCATACGTTCGTCAAACTTGTACAAAGCTCATTGAGGAACTTATAAGCACTCATGTTGCATGAAACTTGGTTTATATTCTTAGAAACACGTTGTTAGATGTTTCATACGTTCGTCAAACTTGTACAAAGCTCATTGAGGAACTTATAAGCTCTCATGTTGCATGAAATTTGGTTTAGAGTCCTAGAAACGAGTTGTTAGATGTTTCATAAGTTTGTGAAACGTGTAAAAAGCTCATTGAGGAACTTATAAGCTCTCATGTTGCATGAAACTTGGTTTAGAGTCCTAGAAACGCGTTGTTAAATGTTTCATAAGTTCGTCTACTTGTACAAAGCTCATTGAGACACTTATAATCACTCATGTTGCATGTAACTTGGTTTAGAGTCCTAGAAACGCGTTGTTATATGTTTCATACGTTCGTAAAACTTGTACAAAGCTCATTGAGGAACTTATAAGCACTCATGTTGCTTGAAACTTGGTTTAGAGTCCTTGAAACGCGTTGTTAGATGTTTCATACTTTCGTCAAACTTGTACACAGGTCGTTGAGATACTTATAAGCACTCATGTCGCATGAAACTTGGTTTAGAGTCCTAAAAACGCGTTGTTAGATGTTTCATAAGTCCACCGAAACTTGTACAAAGCTCATTAAGGAACTTATAAGCACTCATGTTGAATGAAACTTGGTTTAGAGTCGTAGAAACGCATTGTTAGATCTTTCATACGTTCGTCAAACTTGTACAAAGCTCATTGATGAACTTATAAGCGCTCATGTTGCATGAAACTTGGTTTAGAGTCCTAGAAACGCGTTAAACTTGTACAAAGCTCATTGAGGAACTTATAAGCACTCATGTTCCATGAAACTTGGTTTAGAGTCCTAGAAATGCGTTGTTAGATGTTTCATAAGTTTGTGAAACTTGTACAAAGCTCATTGAGGAACTTATAAGCACTTTTGTTGCATGAAACTTGGTTTAGAGTCGTAGAAACGCGTTGTTAGATCTTTCATACGTTCGTTAAACTTGTACAAAGCTCATGGAGGAACATATAAGCACTCATGTTGCATGAAACTTGGTTTAGATTCCTAGAAACGCGTTGTTAGATGTTTCATACGTTCGTCAAACTTGTACAAAGCTCATTGAGGAACTTATAAGCACTCATGTTGCATGAAACTTGGTTTAGAGTCCTTGAAACGCGTTGTTAGATGTTTCATAAGTTCGTGAAACTTGTACAAAGCTCATTGAGGAACTTATAAGCATTCATGTTGCATGAAACTTGGTTTAGAGTCGTAGAATTGCGTTGTTAGATCTTTCATACGTTCGTCAAACTTGTACAAATCTCAATGAGGAACTTATAAGCACTCATGTTGCATGAAACTTGGTTTAGAGTCCTAGAAACGCGTTGTTAGATGTTTCATACGTTCGTCAAACTTGTACAAAGCACATCGAGGAACTTATAAGCACTCATGTTGCATGAAAATTGGTTTAGAGTCCTAGAAACGCGTTGTTAGATGTTTCATACGTTCGTCACACTTGTACAAAGCTCATTGAGGAACTTATAAGCACTCATGTTGCATGAAACTTGGTTTATATTCTTAGAAACGCGTTGTTATATGTTTCATACGTTCGTCAAACTTGTACAAAGCTCATTGAGGAACTTATAAGCTCTCATGTTGCATGAAATTTGGTTTAGAGTCCTAGAAACGAGTTGTTAGATGTTTCATAAGTTTGTGAAACTTGTAAAAAGCTCATTGAGGAACTTATAAGCTCTCATGTTGCATGAAACTTGGTTTAGAGTCCTAGAAACGCGTTGTTAAATGTTTCATAAGTTCGTCTACTTGTACAAAGCTCATTGAGACACTTATAATCACTCATGTTGCATGAAACTTGGTTTAGAGTCCTAGAAACGCGTTGTTAGATGTTTCATACGTTCGTCAAACTTGTACAAAGCTGATTGAGGAACTTATAAGAACTCATGTTGCATGTAACTTGGTTTAGAGTCCTAGAAACGCGTTGTTAGATGTTTCATACGTTCCTAAAACTTGTACAAAGCTCATTGAGGAACTTATAAGCACTCATGTTGCTTGAAACTTGGTTTAGAGTCCTTGAAACGCGTTGTTAGTTGTTTCATACTTTCGTCAAACTTGTACACAGCTCATTGAGGAACTTATAAGCACTCATGTTGCATGAAACTTGGTTTAGAGTCGTAGAATTGCGTTGTTAGATCTTTCATACGTTCGTCAAACTTGTACAAAGCTCATTGAGGAACTTATAAGCACTCATGTTGCATGAAACTTGGTTTAGAGTCCTAGAAACGCGTTGTTAGATGTTTCATACGTTCGTCAAACTTGTACAAAGCACATTGAGGAACTTATAAGCACTCATGTTGCATGAAACTTGCTTTAGAGTCCTAGAAACGCGTTGTTAGATGTTTCATAAGTTCGTGAAACTTGTAAAAAGCTCATTGAGGAACTTATAAGCTCTCATGTTGCATGAAACTTGGTTTAGAGTCCTAGAAACGCGTTGTTAGATGTTTCATAAGTTCGTCTACTTGTACAAAGCTCATTGAGACACTTATAATAACTCATGTTGCATGAAACCTTGTTTAGAATCCTAGAAACGCGTTGTTAGATGTTTCATACGTTCGTCAAACTTGTACAAAGCTCATTGAGGAACTTATAAGCACTCATGTTGCATGAAATTTGGTTTAGAGTCCTAGAAACGCGTTGTTAGATGTTTCATAAGTTCGTGAAACTTATACAAAGCTCATTGAGATACTTATAAGCACTCATGTTGCATGAAACTTGGTTTAGAGTCCTAGAAACGCATTGTTAGATGTTTCATACGTTCGTCACACTTGTACAAAGCTCATTGAGGAACTTATAAGCTCTCATGTTGCATGAAACTTGGTTTAGAGTCCTAGAAACGAGTTGTTAGATGTTTCATAAGTTCGTGAAATTTGTACAAAGCTCATTGAGGAACTTATAAGCACTCATGTTGCATGAAACTTGGTTTAGAGTCCTAGAAACGCGTTGTTAGATGTTTCATAAGTTCGTCAAACTTGTATAAAGCTCATTGAGGAACTTATAAGCTCTCATGTTGCATTAAACTTGGTTTAGAGTCCTAGAAACACGTTGTTAGATGTTTCATATGTTGGTCAAACTTGTACAAAGCTCATTGAGGAACTTATAAGCTCTCATGTTTGATGAAACTTGGTTTAGAGTCCTAGAAACGAGTTGTTAGATGTTTCATAAGTTCGTCAAACTTATACAAAGCTCATTGAGACACTTATAAACACTCATGTTGCATGAAACTTGGTTTATAGTCCTAGAAACGCGTTGTTAGATGTTTCATACGTTCGTCACACTTGTACAAAGCTCATTGAGGAACTTATTAGCACTCATGTTGCATGAAACTTGGTTTATATTCCTAGAAACGCGTTGTTAGATGTTTCATACGTTCGTCAAACTTGTACAAAGCTCATTGAGGAACTTATAAGCTCTCATGTGCATGTCACTTGATGTTTAGAGTCCATAAATTCGTGAAACTTGTAAAATTCGTGAAACTTGGTCATTGAGGAACTTATAAGCTCTCATGTTGCATGAAACTTGATTTAGAGTCCTAGAAACGCGTTGTTAGATGTTTCATAAGTTCGTGAAACTTGTAAAAAGCTCGTTGAGGAACTTATAAGCTCTCATGTTGCATGAAACTTGGTATAGAGTCCTAGAAACGCGTTCTTAGATGTTTCATAAGTTCTTCTACTTGTACAAAGCTCATTGAGACACTTATAATTACTCATGTTGCATGAAACTTGGTTTAGAGTCCTAGAAACGAGTTGTTAGATGTTTCATAAGTTCGTGAAACTTGTACAAAGCTCATTGAGGAACTTATAAGCTCTCATGTTGCATGAAACTTGGTCTAGAGTCCTAGAAACGCGTTGTTAGATGTTTCATAAGTTCGTCAAACTTGTATAGAGCTCATTGAGGAACTTATAAGCTCCCATGTTGCATTAAACTTTGTTTAGAGTCCTAGAAACACGTTTTTAGATGTTTCATACGTTCGTCAAACTTGTACAAAGCTCATTGAGGAACTTATAAGCTCTCATGTTGCATGAAACTTGGTTTAGAGTCCTAGAAACGAGTTGTTAGATGTTTCATAAGTTCGTGAAACTTCTACAAAGCTCATTGAGGAACTTATAAGCACTCATGTTGCATGAAACTTGGTTTAGAGTCCTAGAAACGCGTTGTTAGATGTTTCATAAGTACGTCAAACTTGTATAAAGCTCATTGAGGAATTTATAAGCTCTCATGTTGCATTAAACTTGGTTTAGAGTCCCAGAAACGCGTTGTTAGATGTTTCATACGTTGATCAAACTTGTACAAAGCTCATTGAGGAATTTATAAGCTCTCATGTTGCATGAAACTTGGTTTAGAGTCCTAGAAACGCTTTGTTAGATGTTTCATAAGTTCGTGAAACTTGTAAAAAGCTCATTGAGGAACTTATAAGCTCTGATGTTGCATGAAACTTGGTTTCAAGTCCTAGAAACGCGTTGTTAGATGTTTCATAAGTTCGTGAAACTTGTACAAAGCTCATTGAGGAACTTATAAGCACTCATGTTGCATGAAACTTGGTTTAGAGTCGTAGAAACGCGTTGTTAGATCTTTCATACGTTCGTCAAACTTGTACAAAGCTCATTGAGGAACTTATAAGCGCTCATGTTGCATGAAACTTGGTTTAGACTCCTACAAACGCGTTGTTAGATGTTTCATAAGTTCGTGAAACTTGTACAAAGTTCATTGAGGAACTTATAAGAACTTATGTTGCATGAAACTTGGTTTAGAGTCGTAGAAACGCGTTGTTAGATCTTTCATACGTTCGTCAAACTTGTACAAAGCTCAATGAGGAACTTATAAGCACTCATGTTGCATGAAACTTGGTTTAGAGTCCTAGAAACGTGTTGTTAGATGTTTCATATGTTCGTCAAACTTGTACAAAGCTCATTGAGGAACTTATAAGCACTCATCTTGCATGAAACTTGGTTTAGAGTCCTAGAAACGCGTTGTTAGATGTTTCCTAAGTTCGTGAAACTTATACATAGGTCATTGAGATACTTATAAGCACTCATGTTGCATGAAACTTGGTTTAGAGTCCTAGAAACACGTTGTTAGATGTTTCATACGTTGGTCAAACTTGTACAAAGCTCATTGAGGAACTTATAAGCTCTCATGTTTGATGAAACTTGGTTTAGAGTCATAGAAACGAGTTGTTAGATGTTTCATAAGTTCGTCAAACTTATACAAAGCTCATTGACACACTTATAAACACTCATGTTGCATGAAACTTGGTTTATAGTCCTAGAAACGCGTTGTTAGATGTTTCATACGTTCGTCACACTTGTACAAAGCTCATTGAGGAACTTATAAGCACTCATGTTGCATGAAACTTGGTTTATATTCCTAGAAACGCGTTGTCAGATGTTTCATACGTTCGTCAAACTTGTACAAAGCTCATTGAGGAACTTATAAGCTCTCATGTTGCATGAAACTTGGTTTAGAGTCCTAGAAACGCGTTGTCAGATGTTTCATAAATTCGTGAAACTTGTAAAAAGCTCATTGAGGAACTTATAAGCTCTCATGTTGCATGAAACTTGGTATAGAGTCCTAGAAACGCGTTGTTAGATGTTTCATAAGTTCGTCTACTTGTACAAAGCTCATTGAGACACTTATAATTACTCATGTTGCATGAAACTTGGTACAGAGTCCTAGAAACGAGTTGTTAGATGTTTCATAAGTTCGTGAAACTTGTACAAAGCTCATTGAGGAACTTATAAGCTCTCATGTTGCATGAAACTTGGTCTAGAGTCCTAGAAACGCGTTGTTAGATGTTTCATAAGTTCTTCAAACTTGTATAGTGCTCATTGAGGATTTTATAAGCTCCCATGTTGCATTAAACTTGGTTTAGAGTCCTAGAAACACGTTTTTAGATGTTTCATACGTTCGTCAAACTTGTACAAAGCTCATTGAGGAACTTATAAGCTCTCATGTTGCATGAAACTTGGTTTAGAGTCCTAGAAACGAGTTGTTAGATGTTTCATAAGTTCGTGAAACTTCTACAAAGCTCATTGAGGAACTTATAAGCACTCATGTTGCATGAAACTTGGTTTAGAGTCCTAGAAACGCGTTGTTAGATGTTTCATAAGTTCGTCAAACTTGTATAAAGCTCATTGAGGAACTTATAAGCTCTCATGTTGCATTAAACTTGGTTTAGAGTCCCAGAAACGCGTTGTTAGATGTTTCATACGTTGATCAAACTTGTACAAAGCTCATTGAGGAATTTATAAGCTCTCATGTTGCATGAAACTTGGTTTAGAGTCCTAGAAACACGTTGTTAGATGTTTCATAAGTTCGTGAAACTTGTAAAAAGCTCATTGAGGAACTTATAAGCTCTGATGTTGCATGAAACTTGGTTTAGAGTCCTAGAAACGCGTTGTTAGATGTTTCATAAGTTCGTGAAACTTGTATAAAGCTCATTGAGGAACTTATAAGCACTCATGTTGCATGAAACTTGGTTTAGAGTCGTAGAAACGCGTTGTTAGATCTTTCATACGTTCGTCAAACTTGTACAAAGCTCATTGAGGAACTTATAAGCGCTCATGTTGCATGAAACTTGGTTTAGACTCCTACAAACGCGTTGTTAGATGTTTCATAAGTTCGTCAAACTTGTACAAAGCTCATTGAGGAACTTATAAGCACTCATGTTGCATGAAACTTGGTTTAGAGTCCTAGAAACGCGTTGTTAGATGTTTCATAAGTTCGTAAAACTTGTACAAAGTTCATTGAGGAACTTATAAGAACTCATGTTGCATGAAACTTGGTTTAGAGTCGTAGAAACGCGTTGTTAGATCTTTCATACGTTCGTCAAACTTGTACAAAGCTCATTGAGGAACTTATAAGCACTCATGTTGCATGAAACTTGGTTTAGAGTCCTAGAAACGCGTTGTTAGATGTTTCATATGTTCGTCAAACTTGTACAAAGCTCATTGAGGAACTTATAAGCACTCATCTTGCATGAAACTTGGTTTAGAGTCCTAGAAACGCGTTGTTAGATGTTTCCTAAGTTCGTGAAACTTATACATAGGTCATTGAGATACTTATAAGCACTCATGTTGCATGAAACTTGGTTTAGAGTCCTAGAAACGCGTTGTTAGATGTTTCATATACGTTCGTCACACTTGTACAAAGCAAATTGAGAAACTTATAAGCACTCATGTTGCATGAAACTTGGTTTATATTCCTAGAAACGCGTTGTTAGATGTTTCATACGTTCGTCAAACTTGTACAAAGCTCATTGAGGAACTTATAAGCTCTCATGTTGCATGAAACTTGGTTTAGAGTCCTTGAAACGCGTTGTTAGATGTTTCATAAGTTCGTCTACTTGTACAAAGCTCATTGAGACACTTATAATCACTCATGTTGCATGAAACTTGGTTTAGAGTCGTAGAAACGCGTTGTTAGATGTTTCATAAGTTCGTGAAACTTGTATAAAGCTCGTTGAGGAACTTATAAGCACTCATGTTGCATGAAACTTGGTTTAGAATCCTAGAAACGCGTTGTTAGATTTTTCATAAGTTCGTCAAACTTGTATAAAGCTCATTGAGGAACTTATAAGCTCTCATGTTGCATTAAACTTGATTTAGAGTCCTAGAAACACGTTGTTAGATGTTTCATACGTTCGTCAAACTTGTACAAAGCTCATTGAGGAACTTATAAGCTCTCATATTGCATGAAACTTGGTTTAGAGTCCTAGAAACGAGTTGTTAGATGTTTCATAAGTTCTTCAAACTTATACAAAGCTCATTGAGATACTTATAAGCACTCATGTTGCATGAAACTTGGTTTAGAGTCCTAGGAACGCGTTGTTAGATGTTTCATAAGTTCGTCAATCTTGTACAAAGCTAATTGAGACACTTATAAACACTCATGTTGAATGACACTTGGTTTAGAGTCCTAGAAACGCTTTGTTAGATATTTCATACGTTCGTCAAACTTGTACAAAGCTCATTGAGGAACTTATAAGAACTCATGTTGAATGTAACATGGTTTAGAGTCCTAGAAACGCGTTGTTAGATGTTTCATACGTTCGTCAAACTTGTACAAAGCTCATTGAGGAACTTATAAGCACTCATGTTGCATGAAACTTGGTTTAGAGTCCTAGAAACGCGTTGTTAGATGTTTCATACGTTCGTCAAACTTGTACAAAGCTCATTGAGGAACTTATAAGCACTCATGTTGCATGAAACTTGGTTTAGAGTCCTTGAAACGCGTTGTTAGATGTTTCATAAGTTCGTGAAACTTGTACAAAGCTCATTGAGGAACTTATAAGCACTCATGTTGCATGAAACTTGGTTTAGAGTCGTAGAATTGCGTTGTTAGATCTTTCATACGTTCGTCAAACTTGTACAAAGCTCATTGAGGAACTTATAAGCACTCATGTTGCATGAAACTTGGTTTAGAGTCTTAGAAACGCGTTGTTAAATGTTTCATACGTTCGTCAAACTTGTACAAAGCACATTGAGGAACTTATAAGCACTCATGTTGCATGAAACTTGCTTTAGAGTCCTAGAAACGCGTTGTTAGATGTTTCATAATTACTTCGTCAAACTTGTACAAAGCTCATTGAGGAACTTATAAGCACTCATGTTGCATGAAACTTGGTTTAGAGTCCTAGAAACGCGTTGTTAGATGTTTCATAAGTTCGTGAAACTTGTACAAAGCTCATTGAGGAACTTATAAGCACTCATGTTGCATGAAACTTGGTTTAGAGTCGTAGAAACGCGTTGTTAGATCTTTCATACGTTCGTTAAACTTGTACAAAGCTCATTGAGGAACATATAAGCACTCATGTTGCATGAAACTTGGTTTAGAGTCCTAGAAACGCGTTGTTAGATGTTTCATACGTTCGTCAAACTTGTACAAAGCTCATTGAGGAACTTATAAGCACTCATGTTGCATGAAACTTGGTTTAGAGTCCTTGAAACGCGTTGTTAGATGTTTCATAAGTTCGTGAAACTTGTACAAAGCTCATTGAGGAACTTATAAGCACTCATGTTGCATGAAACTTGGTTTAGAGTCGTAGAATTGCGTTGTTAGATCTTTCATACGTTCGTCAAACTTGTACAAAGCTCATTGAGGAACTTATAAGCACTCATGTTGCATGAAACTTGGTTTAGAGTCCTAGAAACGCGTTGTTAGATGTTTCATACGTTCGTCAAACTTGTACAAAGCACATTGAGGAACTTATAAGCACTCATGTTGCATGAAACTTGCTTTAGAGTCCTAGAAACGCGTTGTTAGATGTTTCATAAGTTCGTGAAACTTGTAAAAAGCTCATTGAGGAACTTATAAGCTCTCATGTTGCATGAAACTTGGTTTAGAGTCCTAGAAACGCGTTGTTAGATGTTTCATAAGTTCGTCTACTTGTACAAAGCTCATTGAGACACTTATAATAACTCATGTTGCATGAAACCTTGTTTAGAGTCCTAGAAACGCGTTGTTAGATGTTTCATACGTTCGTCAAACTTGTACAAAGCTCATTGAGGAACTTATAAGCACTCATGTTGCATGAAATTTGGTTTAGAGTCCTAGAAACGCGTTGTTAGATGTTTCATAAGTTCGTGAAACTTATTCAAAGCTCATTGAGATACTTATAAGCACTCATGTTGCATGAAACTTGGTTTAGAGTCCTTGAAACGCGTTGTTAGATGTTTCATAAGTTCGTGAAACTTGTACAAAGCTCATTGAGGAACTTATAAGCACTCATGTTGCATGAAACTTGGTTTAGAGTCGTAGAATTGCGTTGTTAGATCTTTCATACGTTCGTCAAACTTGTACAAAGCTCATTGAGGAACTTATAAGCACTCATGTTGCATGAAACTTAGTTTAGAGTCCTAGAAACGCGTTGTTAGATGTTTCATACGTTCGTCAAACTTGTACAAAGCACATTAAGGAACTTATAAGCACTCATGTTGCATGAAACTTGCTTTAGAGTCCTAGAAACGCGTTGTTAGATGTTTCATAATTACTTCGTCAAACTTGTACAAAGCTCATTGAGGAACTTATAAGCACTCATGTTGCATGAAACTTGGTTTAGAGTCCTAGAAACGTGTTGTTAGATGTTTCATAAGTTCGTGAAACTTGTACAAAGCTCATTGAGGAACTTATAAGCACTCTTGTTGCATGAAACTTGGTTTAGAGTCGTAGAAACGCGTTGTTAGATCTTTCATACGTTCGTTAAACTTGTACAAAGCTCATTGAGGAACATATAAGCACTCATGTTGCATGAAACTTGGTTTAGAGTCCTAGAAACGCGTTGTTAGATGTTTCATACGTTCGTCAAACTTGTACAAAGCTCATTGAGGAACTTATAAGCACTCATGTTGCATGAAACTTGGTTTAGAGTCCTTGAAACGCGTTGTTAGATGTTTCATAAGTTCGTGAAACTTGTACAAAGCTCATTGAGGAACTTATAAGCACTCATGTTGCATGAAACTTGGTTTAGAGTCGTAGAATTGCGTTGTTAGATCTTTCATACGTTCATCAAACTTGTACAAAGCTCATTGAGGAACTTATAAGCACTCATGTTGCATGAAACTTGGTTTAGAGTCCTAGAAACGCGTTGTTAGATGTTTCATACGTTCGTCAAACTTGTACAAAGCACATTGAGGAACTTATAAGCACTCATGTTGCATGAAACTTGCTTTAGAGTCCTAGAAACGCGTTGTTAGATGTTTCATAAGTTCGTGAAACTTGTAAAAAGCTCATTGAGGAACTTATAAGCTCTCATGTTGCATGAAACTTGGTTTAGAGTCCTAGAAACGCGTTGTTAGATGTTTCATAAGTTCGTCTACTTGTACAAAGCTCATTGAGACACTTATAATAACTCATGTTGCATGAAACCTTGTTTAGAGTCCTAGAAACGCGTTGTTAGATGTTTCATACGTTCGTCAAACTTGTACAAAGCTCATTGAGGAACTTATAAGCACTCATGTTGCATGAAATTTGGTTTAGAGTCCTAGAAACGCGTTGTTAGATGTTTCATAAGTTCGTGAAACTTATACAAAGCTCATTGAGATACTTATAAGCACTCATGTTGCATGAAACTTGGTTTAGAGTCCTAGAAACGCATTGTTAGATGTTTCATACGTTCGTCACACTTGTACAAAGCTCATTGAGGAACTTATAAGCTCTCATGTTGCATGAAACTTGGTTTAGAGTCCTAGAAACGAGTTGTTAGATGTTTCATAAGTTCGTGAAACTTGTACAAAGCTCATTGAGGAACTTATAAGCACTCATGTTGCATGAAACTTGGTTTAGAGTCCTAGAAACACGTTGTTAGATGTTTCATAAGTTCGTCAAACTTGTATAAAGCTCATTGAGGAACTAATAAGCTCTCATATTGCATTAAACTTGGTTTAGAGTCCTAGAAACACGTTGTTAGATGTTTCATACGTTGGTCAAACTTGTACAAAGCTCATTGAGGAACTTATAAGCTCTCATGTTTGATGAAACTTGGTTTAGAGTCCTAGAAACGAGTTGTTAGATGTTTCATAAGTTCGTCAAACTTATACAAAGCTCATTGAGACACTTATAAACACTCATGTTGCATGAAACTTGGTTTATATTCCTAGAAACGTGTTGTTAGATGTTTCATACGTTCGTCAAACTTGTACAAAGCTCATTGAGGAACTTATAAGCTCTCATGTTGCATGAAACTTGGTTTAGAGTCCTAGAAACGCGTTGTCAGATGTTTCATAAATTCGTGAAACTTGTAAAAAGCTCATTGAGGAACTTATAAGCTCTCATGTTGCATGAAACTTGATTTAGAGTCCTAGAAACGCGTTGTTAGATGTTTCATAAGTTCGTGAAACTTGTAAAAAGCTCGTTGAGGAACTTATAAGCTCTCATGTTGCAAGAAACTTGGTATAGAGTCCTAGAAACGCGTTGTTAGATGTTTCATAAGTTCGTCTACTTGTACAAAGCTCATTGAGACACTTATAATTACTCATGTTGCATGAAACTTGGTTTAGAGTCCTAGAAACAAGTTGTTAGATGTTTCATAAGTTCGTGAAACTTGTACAAAGCTCATTGAGGAACTTATAAGCTCTCATGTTGCATGAAACTTGGTCTAGAGTCCTAGAAACGCGTTGTTAGATGTTTCATAAGTTCGTCAAACTTGTATAGAGCTCATTGAGGAACTTATAAGCTCCCATGTTGCATTAAACTTGGTTTAGAGTCCTAGAAACACGTTTTTAGATGTTTCATACGTTCGTCAAACTTGTACAAAGCTCATTGAGGAACTTATAAGCTCTCATGTTGCATGAAACTTGGTTTAGAGTCCTAGAAACGAGTTGTTAGATGTTTCATAAGTTCGTGAAACTTCTACAAAGCTCATTGAGGAACTTATAAGCACTCATGTTGCATGAAACTTGGTTTAGAGTCCTAGAAACGCGTTGTTAGATGTTTCATAAGTTCGTCAAACTTGTATAAAGCTCATTGAGGAACTTATAAGCTCTCATGTTGCATTAAACTTGGTTTAGAGTCCCAGAAACGCGTTGTTAGATGTTTCATACGTTGGTCAAACTTGTACAAAGCTCATTGAGGAACTTATAAGCTCTCATGTTGCATGAAACTTGGTTTAGAGTCCTAGAAACGCGTTGTTAGATGTTTCATAAGTTCGTGAAACTTGTAAAAAGCTCATTGAGGAACTTATAAGCTCTGATGTTGCATGAAACTTGGTTTAGAGTCCTAGAAACGCGTTGTTAGATGTTTCATAAGTTCGTGAAACTTGTACAAACCTCATTGAGGAACTTATAAGCACTCATGTTGCATGAAACTTGGTTTAGAGTCGTAGAAACACCTTGTTAGATCTTTCATACGTTCGTCAAACTTGTACAAAGCTCATTGAGGAACTTATAAGCGCTCATGTTGCATGAAACTTGATTTAGAGTCCTAGAAACGCATTGTTAGATGTTTCATACGTTCGTCACACTTGTACAAAGCTCATTGAGGAACTTATAAGCTCTGATGTTGCATGAAACTTGGTTTAGAGTCCTAGAAACGCGTTGTTAGATGTTTCATAAGTTCGTGAAACTTGTACAAACCTCATTGAGGAACTTATAATCACTCATGTTGCATGAAACTTGGTTTAGAGTCGTAGAAACACGTTGTTAGATCTTTCATACGTTCGTCAAACTTGTACAAAGCTCATTGAGGAACTTATAAGCACTCATGTTGCATGAAACTTGGTTTAGAGTCCTAGAAACGCATTGTTAGATGTTTCATACGTTCGTCACACTTGTACAGAGCTCATTGAGGAACTTATAAGCACTCATGTTGCATGAAACTTGGTTTAGAGTCCTAGAAACGCGTTGTTAGATGTTTCATAAGTTCGTCAAACTTGTATAAAGCTCATTGAGGAACTAATAAGCTCTCATGTTGCATTAAACTTGGTTTAGAGTCCTAGAAACACGTTGTTAGATGTTTCATACGTTGGTCAAACTTGTACAAAGCTCATTGAGGAACTTATAAGCTCTCATGTTGCATGAAACTTGGTTTAGAGTCCTAGAAACGCGTTGTTAGATGTTTCATAAGTTCGTGAAACTTGTACAAAGCTCATTGAGGAACTTTAAAGCACTCATGTTGCATGAAACTTGGTTTAGAGTCGTAGAAACGCGTTGTTAGATCTTTCATACGTTCGTCAAACTTGTACAAAGCTCATTGAGGAACTTATAAGCACTCATGTTGCATGAAACTTGGTTTATATTCCCAGAAACGCGTTGTTAGATGTTTCATACGTTGGTCAAACTTGTACAAAGCTCATTGAGGAACTTATAAGCTCTCATGTTGCATGAAACTTGGTTTAGAGTCCTAGAAACGCGTTGTTAGATGTTTCATAAGTTCGTGAAACTTGTAAAAAGCTCATTGAGGAACTTATAAGCTCTGATGTTGCATGAAACTTGGTTTACAGTCCTAGAAACGCGTTGTTAGATGTTTCATAAGTTCGTGAAACTTGTACAAACCTCATTGAGGAACTTATAAGCACTCATGTTGCATGAAACTTGGTTTAGAGTCGTAGAAACACGTTGTTAGATCTTTCATACGTTCGTCAAACTTGTACAAAGCTCATTGAGGAACTTATAAGCGCTCATGTTGCATGAAACTTGGTTTAGACTCCTACAAACGCGTTGTTAGATGTTTCATAAGTTCGTCAAACTTGTACAAAGCTCATTGAGGAACTTATAAGCACTCATGTTGCATGAAACTTGGTTTAGAGTCCTAGAAACGCGTTGTTAGATGTTTCATAAGTTCGTGAAACTTGTACAAAGTTCATTGAGGAACTTATAAGAACTTATGTTGCATGAAACTTGGTTTAGAGTCGTAGAAACGCGTTGTTAGATCTTTCATACGTTCGTGAAACTTGTACAAAGCTCATTGAGGAACTTATAAGCACTCATGTTGCATGAAACTTGGTTTAGAGTCCTAGAAACGCGTTGTTAGATGTTTCATATGTTCGTCAAACTTGTACAAAGCTCATTGAGGAACTTATAAGCACTCATCTTGCATGAAACTTGGTTTAGAGTCCTAGAAACGCGTTGTTAGATGTTTCCTAAGTTCGTGAAACTTATACATAGGTCATTGAGATACTTATAAGCACTCATGTTGCATGAAACTTGGTTTAGAGTCCTAGAAACGCGTTGTTAGATGTTTCATACGTTCGTCACACTTGTACAAAGCTCATTGAGAAACTTATAAGCACTCATGTTGCATGAAACTTGGTTTATATTCCTAGAAACGCGTTGTTAGATGTTTCATACGTTCGTCAAACTTGTACAAAGCTCATTGAGGAACTTATAAGCTCTCATGTTGCATGAAACTTGGTTTAGAGTCGTAGAAACGCGTTGTTAGATGTTTCATAAGTTTGTGAAACTTGTATAAAGCTCCTTGAGGAACTTATAAGCACTCATGTTGCATGAAACTTGGTTTAGAGTCCTAGAAACGCGTTGTTAGATGTTTCATAAGTTCGTCAAACTTGTATAAAGCTCATTGAGGAACTTATAAGCTCTCATGTTGCATTAAACTTGGTTTAGAGTCCTAGAAACACGTTGTTAGATGTTTCATACGTTCGTCAAACTTGTACAAAGCTCATTGAGGAACTTATAAGCTCTCATATTGCATGAAACTTGGTTTAGAGTCCTAGAAACGAGTTGTTAGATGTTTCATAAGTTCTTCAAACTTATACAAAGCTCATTGAGATACTTATAAGCACTCATGTTGCATGAAACTTGGTTTAGAGTCCTAGAAACGCGTTGTTAGATGTTTCATAAGTTCGTCAATCTTGTACAAAGCTAATTGAGACACTTATAAACACTCATGTTGCATGAAACTTGGTTTAGAGTCCTAGAAACGCTTTGTTAGATATTTCATACGTTCGTCAAACTTGTACAAAGCTCATTGAGGAACTTATAAGCACTCATGTTGCATGAAACTTGGTTTAGAGTCCTTGAAACGCGTTGTTAGATGTTTCATAAGTTCGTGAAACTTGTACAAAGTTCATTGAGGAACTTATAAGAACTCATGTTGAATGTAACTTGGTTTAGAGTCCTAGAAACGCGTTGTTAGATGTTTCATACGTTCGTCAAACTTGTACAAAGCTCATTGAGGAACTTATAAGCACTCATGTTGCATGAAACCTTGTTTAGAGTCCTAGAAACGCGTTGTTAGATGTTTCATACGTTCATCAAACTTGTACAAAGCTCATTGAGGAACTTATAAGCACTCATGTTGCATGAAATTTGGTTTAGAGTCCTAGAAACGCGTTGTTAGATGTTTCATAAGTTCGTGAAACTTATACAAAGCTCATTGAGATACTTATAAGCACTCATGTTGCATGAAACTTGGTTTAGAGTCCTAGAAACCGCATTGTTAGATGTTTCATACGTTCGTCACACTTGTACAAAGCTCATTGAGGAACTTATAAGCACTCATGTTGCATGAAACTTGGTTTATATTCCTAGATACGCGTTGTTAGATGTTTCATACGTTCGTCAAACTTGTACAAAGCTCATTGAGGAACTTATAAGCTCTCATGTTGCATGAAACTTGATTTAGAGTCCTAGAAACGCGTTGTTAGATGTTTCATAAGTTCGTGAAACTTGTAAAAAGCTCGTTGAGGAACTTATAAGCTCTCATGTTGCATGAAACTTGGTTTAGAGTCCTAGAAACGCGTTGTTAGATGCTTCATAAGGTCGTCTACTTGTACAAAGCTCATTGAGACACTTATAAACACTCATGTTGCATGGAACTTGGTTTAGAGTCCTAGAAACGCGTTGTTAGATATTTCATACGTTCGTCAAACTTGTACAAAGCTCATTGAGGAACTTATAAGAACTCATGTTGCATGTAACTTGGTTTAGAGTCCTAGAAACGCGTTGTTAGATGTTTCATACGTTCGTCAAACTTGTACAAAGCTCATTGAGGAACTTATAAGCACTCACGTTGCATGAAACCTTGTTTAGAGTCATAGAAACGCGTTGTTAGATGTTTCATACGTTCGTCAAACTTGTACAAAGCTCATTGAGGAACTTATAAGCACTCATGTTGCATGAAATTTGGTTTAGAGTCCTAGAAACGCGTTGTTAGATGTTTCATAAGTTCGTGAAACTTATACAAAGCTCATTGAGATACTTATAAGCACTCATGTTGCATGAAACTTGGTTTAGAGTCCTAGAAACGCATTGTTAGATGTTTCATACGTTCGTCACACTTGTACAAATCTCATTGAGGAACTTATAAGCACTCATGTTGCATGAAACTTGGTTTATATTCCTAGAAACGCGTTGTTAGATGTTTCATACGTTCGTCAAACTTGTACAAAGCCCATTGAGGAACTTATAAGCTCTCATGTTGCATGAAACTTGGTTTAGAGTCATAGAAACGCGTTGTTAGATGTTTCATAAGTTCGTGAAACTAGTAAAAAGCCCATTGAGGAACTTATAAGCTCTCATGTTGCATGAAACTTGGTTTAAAGTCCTAGAAACGCGTTGTTAGATGTTTCATAAGTTCGTGAAACTTGTACAAAGCTCATTGAGGAACTTATAAGCACTCATGTTGCATGAAACTTGGTTTAGAGTCCTAGAAACGCGTTGTTAGATCATTCATACGTTCGTCAACCTTGTACAAAGCTCATTGAGGAACTTATAAGCGCTCATGTTGCATGAAACTTGGTTTAGAGTCCTACAAACGCGTTGTTAGATCTTTCATACGTTCGTCAAACTTGTAAAAAGCTCATTGAGGAACTTATAAGCACTCATGTTGCATGAAACTTGGTTTAGAGTCCTAGAAACGCATTGTTAGATGTTTTATACGTTCGTCAAACTTGTACAAAGCTCATTGAGGAACTTATAAGCACTCATGTTGCATGAAACTTGGTTTAGAGTCCTTGAAACGCGTTGTTAGATGTTTCATAAGTTCGTGAAACTTGTACAAAGCTCATTGAGGAACTTTAAAGCACTCATGTTGCATGAAACTTGGTTTAGAGTCGTAGAAACGCGTTGTTAGATCTTTCATACGTTCGTCAAACTTGTACAAAGCTCATTGAGGAACTTATAAGCATTCATGTTGCATGAAACTTGGTTTATATTCCTAGAAACGCGTTGTTAGATGTTTCATACGTTCGTCAAACTTGTACAAAGCTCATTGAGGAACTTATAAGCTCTCATGTTGCATGAAACTTGGTTTAGAGTCCTAGAAACGCGTTGTTAGATGTTTCATAAGTTCTTGAAACTTGTAAAAGCTCACCGAAGAACTTATAAGCTCTCATGTTGCATGAAACTTGGTTTAGAGTCCTAGAAACGCGTTGTTAGATGTTTCATACGTTCGTCACACTTGTACAAAGCTCATTGAGGAACTTATAAGCACTCATGTTGCATGAAACTTGGTTTATATTCCTAGAAACGCGTTGTTAGATGTTTCATACATTCGTCAAACTTGTACAAAGCTCATTGAGGAACTTATAAGCTCTCATGTTGCATGAAACTTGGTTTAGAGTCATAGAAACGCGTTGTTAGATGTTTCATAAATTCGTGAAACTTGTAAAAAGCCCATTGAGGAACTTATAAGCTCTCATGTTGCATGAAACTTGGTTTAAAGTCCTAGAAACGCGTTGTTAGATGTTTCATAAGTTCGTGAAACTTGTACAAAGCTCATTGAGGAACTTATAAGCACTCATGTTGCATGAAACTTGGTTTAGAGTCGTAGAAACGCGTTGTTAGATCATTCATACGTTCGTCAACCTTGTACAAAGCTCATTGAAGAACTTATAAGCGCTCATGTTGCATAAAACTT
Organism: Cochlearia excelsa; assembly: GCA_963556525.1. Lineage (NCBI taxonomy): Eukaryota > Viridiplantae > Streptophyta > Magnoliopsida > Brassicales > Brassicaceae > Cochlearia > Cochlearia excelsa. Next base: position 24,801,894 of record OY748327.1, on the reverse strand, counting down.
GGTTTAGAGTCCTACAAACGCGTTGTTAGATCTTTCATACGTTCGTCAAACTTGTACAAAGCTCATTGAGGAACTTATAAGCACTCATGTTGCATGAAACTTGGTTTAGAGTCCTAGAAACGCGTTGTTAGATGTTTCCTAAGTTTGTGAAACTTATACATAGGTCATTGAGATACTTATAAGCACTCATGTTGCATGAAACTTGGTTTAGAGTCCTAGAAACGCGTTGTTAGATGTTTCATACGTTCGTCACACTTGTACAAAGCTCATTGAGAAAGTTATAAGCACTCATGTTGCATGAAACTTGGTTTATATTCCTAGAAACGCGTTGTTAGATGTTTCATACGTTCGTCAAACTTGTACAAAGCTCATTGAGGAACTTATAAGCTCTCATGTTGCATGAAACTTGGTTTAGAGTCGTAGAAACGCGTTGTTAGATGTTTCATAAGTTTGTGAAACTTGTATAAAGCTCCTTGAGGAACTTATAAGCACTCATGTTGCATGAAACTTGGTTTAGAGTCCTAGAAACGCGTTGTTAGATGTTTCATAAGTTCGTCAAACTTGTATAAAGCTCATTGAGGAACTTATAAGCTCTCATGTTGCATTAAACTTGGTTTAGAATCCTAGAAACACGTTGTTAGATGTTTCATACGTTCGTCAAACTTGTACAAAGCTCATTGAGGAACTTATAAGCTCTCATATTGCATGAAACTTGGTTTAGAGTCCTAGAAACGAGTTGTTAGATGTTTCATAAGTTCTTCAAACTTATACAAAGCTCATTGAGATACTTATAAGCACTCATGTTGCATGAAACTTGGTTTAGAGTCCTAGAAACGCGTTGTTAGATGTTTCATAAGTTCGTCAATCTTGTACAAAGCTAATTGAGACACTTATAAACACTCATGTTGCATGAAACTTGGTTTAGAGTCCTAGAAACGCTTTGTTAGATATTTCATACGTTCGTCAAACTTGTACAAAGCTCATTGAGGAACTTATAAGCACTCATGTTGCATGAAACTTGGTTTAGAGTCCTTGAAACGCGTTGTTAGATGTTTCATAAGTTCGTGAAACTTGTACAAAGTTCATTGAGGAACTTATAAGAACTCATGTTGAATGTAACTTGGTTTAGAGTCCTAGAAACGCGTTGTTAGATGTTTCATACGTTCGTCAAACTTGTACAAAGCTCATTGAGGAACTTATAAGCACTCATGTTGCATGAAACCTTGTTTAGAGTCCTAGAAACGCGTTGTTAGATGTTTCATACGTTCATCAAACTTGTACAAAGCTCATTGAGGAACTTATAAGCACTCATGTTGCATGAAATTTGGTTTAGAGTCCTAGAAACGCGTTGTTAGATGTTTCATAAGTTCGTGAAACTTATACAAAGCTCATTGAGATACTTATAAGCACTCATGTTGCATGAAACTTGGTTTATAATCCTAGAAACCGCATTGTTAGATGTTTCATACGTTCGTCACACTTGTACAAAGCTCATTGAGGAACTTATAAGCACTCATGTTGCATGAAACTTGGTTTATATTCCTAGATACGCGTTGTTAGATGTTTCATACGTTCGTCAAACTTGTACAAAGCTCATTGAGGAACTTATAAGCTCTCATGTTGCATGAAACTTGATTTAGAGTCCTAGAAACGCGTTGTTAGATGTTTCATAAGTTCGTGAAACTTGTAAAAAGCTCGTTGAGGAACTTATAAGCTCTCATGTTGCATGAAACTTGGTTTAGAGTCCTAGAAACGCGTTGTTAGATGCTTCATAAGGTCGTCTACTTGTACAAAGCTCATTGAGACACTTATAAACACTCATGTTGCATGGAACTTGGTTTAGAGTCCTAGAAACGCGTTGTTAGATATTTCATACGTTCGTCAAACTTGTACAAAGCTCATTGAGGAACTTATAAGAACTCATGTTGCATGTAACTTGGTTTAGAGTCCTAGAAACGCGTTGTTAGATGTTTCATACGTTCGTCAAACTTGTACAAAGCTCATTGAGGAACTTATAAGCACTCATGTTGCATGAAACCTTGTTTGGAGTCATAGAAACGCGTTGTTAGATGTTTCATACGTTCGTCAAACTTGTACAAAGCTCATTGAGGAACTTATAAGCACTCATGTTGCATGAAATTTGGTTTAGAGTCCTAGAAACGCGTTGTTAGATGTTTCATAAGTTCGTGAAACTTATACAAAGCTCATTGAGATACTTATAAGCACTCATGTTGCATGAAACTTGGTTTAGAGTCCTAGAAACGCATTGTTAGATGTTTCATACGTTCGTCACACTTGTACAAATCTCATTGAGGAACTTATAAGCACTCATGTTGCATGAAACTTGGTTTATATTCCTAGAAACGCGTTGTTAGATGTTTCATACGTTCGTCAAACTTGTACAAAGCCCATTGAGGAACTTATAAGCTCTCATGTTGCATGAAACTTGGTTTAGAGTCATAGAAACGCGTTGTTAGATGTTTCATAAGTTCGTGAAACTAGTAAAAAGCCCATTGAGGAACTTATAAGCTCTCATGTTGCATGAAACTTGGTTTAAAGTCCTAGAAACGCGTTGTTAGATGTTTCATAAGTTCGTGAAACTTGTACAAAGCTCATTGAGGAACTTATAAGCACTCATGTTGCATGAAACTTGGTTTAGAGTCCTAGAAACGCGTTGTTAGATCATTCATACGTTCGTCAACCTTGTACAAAGCTCATTGAGGAACTTATAAGCGCTCATGTTGCATGAAACTTGGTTTAGAGTCCTACAAACGCGTTGTTAGATCTTTCATACGTTCGTCAAACTTGTAAAAAGCTCATTGAGGAACTTATAAGCACTCATGTTGCATGAAACTTGGTTTAGAGTCCTAGAAACGCATTGTTAGATGTTTCATACGTTCGTCAAACTTGTACAAAGCTCATTGAGGAACTTATAAGCACTCATGTTGCATGAAACTTGGTTTAGAGTCCTTGAAACGCGTTGTTAGATGTTTCATAAGTTCGTGAAACTTGTACAAAGCTCATTGAGGAACTTTAAAGCACTCATGTTGCATGAAACTTGGTTTAGAGTCGTAGAAACGCGTTGTTAGATCTTTCATACGTTCGTCAAACTTGTACAAAGCTCATTGAGGAACTTATAAGCACTCATGTTGCATGAAACTTGGTTTATATTCCTAGAAACGCGTTGTTAGATGTTTCATACGTTCGTCAAACTTGTACAAAGCTCATTGAGGAACTTATAAGCTCTCATGTTGCATGAAACTTGGTTTAGAGTCCTAGAAACGCGTTGTTAGATGTTTCATAAGTTCTTGAAACTTGTAAAAAGCTCACTGAAGAACTTATAAGCTCTCATGTTGCATGAAACTTGGTTTAGAGTCCTAGAAACGCGTTGTTAGATGTTTCATACGTTCGTCACACTTGTACAAAGCTCATTGAGGAACTTATAAGCACTCATGTTGCATGAAACTTGGTTTATATTCCTAGAAACGCGTTGTTAGATGTTTCATACGTTCGTCAAACTTGTACAAAGCTCATTGAGGAACTTATAAGCTCTCATGTTGCATGAAACTTGGTTTAGAGTCATAGAAACACGTTTTTAGATGTTTCATAAATTCGTGAAACTTGTAAAAAGCCCATTGAGGAACTTATAAGCTCTCATGTTGCATGAAACTTGGTTTAAAGTCCTAGAAACGCGTTGTTAGATGTTTCATAAGTTCGTGAAACTTGTACAAAGCTCATTGAGGAACTTATAAGCACTCATGTTGCATGAAACTTGGTTTAGAGTCGTAGAAACGCGTTGTTAGATCATTCATACGTTCGTCAACCTTGTACAAAGCTCATTGAAGAACTTATAAGCGCTCATGTTGCATAAAACTTGGTTTAGAGTCCTACAAACGCGTTGTTAGATCTTTCATACGTTCGTCAAACTTGTACAAAGCTCATTGAGGAACTTATAAGCACTCATGTTGCATGAAACTTGGTTTAGAGTCCTAGAAACGCGTTGTTAGATGTTTCATACGTTCGTCAAACTTGTACAAAGCTCATTGAGGAACTTATAAGCACTCATGTTGCATGAAACTTGGTTTAGAGTCCTTGAAACGCGTTGTTAGATGTTTCATAAGTTCGTGAAACTTATACAAAGCTCATTGAGATACTTATAAGCACTCATGTTGCATGAAACTTGGTTTAGAGTCCTAGAAACGCATTGTTAGATGTTTCATACGTTCGTCACACTTGTACAAAGCTCATTGAGGAACTTATAAGCACTCATGTTGCATGAAACTTGGTTTATATTCCTAGAAACGCGTTGTTAGATGTTTCATACGTTCGTCAAACTTGTACAAAGCTCATTGAGGAACTTATAAGCTCTCATGTTGCATGAAACTTGGTTTAGAGTCATAGAAACGCGTTGTTAGATGTTTCATAAGTTCGTGAAACTTGTAAAAAGCCCATTGAGGAAGTTATAAGCTCTCATGTTGCATGAAACTTGGTTTAAAGTCCTAGAAACGCGTTGTTAGATGTTTCATAAGTTCGTGAAACTTGTACAAAGCTCATTGAGGAACTTATAAGCACTCATGTTGCATGAAACTTGGTTTAGAGTCGTAGAAACGCGTTGTTAGATCATTCATATGTTCGTCAACCTTGTAGAAAGCTCATTGAGGAACTTATAAGCGCTCATGTTGCATGAAACTTGGTTTAGAGTCCTTGAAACGCGTTGTTAGATGTTTCATAAGTTCGTGAAACTTGTACAAAGCTCATTGAGGAACTTATAAGCACTCATGTTGCATGAAACTTGGTTTAGAGTCCTAGAAACGCGTTGTTAGATGTTTCGTAAGTTCGTGAAACTTGTACAAAGCTCATTGAGGAACTTATAAGCACTCATGTTTCATGAAACTTGGTTTAGAGTCGTAGAAACGCGTTGGTAGATCTTTCATACGTTCGTCAAACTTGTACAAAGCTCATTGAGGAACTTTAAAGCACTCATCTTGCATGAAACTTGGTTTAGAGTCCTAGAAACGCGTTGTTAGATGTTTCATAAGTTCGTGAAACTTATACAAAGCTCATTGAGATACTTATAAGCACTCATGTTGCATGAAACTTGGTTTAGAGTCCTAGAAACGCGTTGTTAGATGTTTCATACGTTCGTCACACTTGTACAAAACTCATTGAGGAACTTATAAGCACTCATGTTGCATGAAACTTGGTTTATATTCCTAGAAACGCGTTGTTAGATGTTTCATACGTTCGTCAAACTTGTACAAAGCTCATTGAGGAACTTATAAGCTCTCATGTTGCATGAAACTTGGTTTAGAGTCCTAGAAACGCGTTGTTAGATGTTTCATAAATTCGTGAAACTTGTAAAAAGCTCAATGAGGAACTTATAAGCTCTCATGTTGCATGAAACTTGGTTTAGAGTCCTAGAAACGCGTTGTTAGATGTTTCATAAGTTCGTCTACTTGTACAAAGCTCATTGAGACACTTATAATCACTCATGTTACATGAAACTTGGTTTAGAGTCCTAGAAACGCGTTGTTAGATGTTTCATAAATTCGTGAAACTTGTACAAAGCTCATTGAGGAACTTATAAGCTCTCATGTTGCATGAAACTTGGTTTAGAGTCCCAGAAACGCGTTGTTAGATGTTTCATAAGTTCGTCAAACTTGTATAAAGCTCATTGAAGAACTTATAAGCTCTCATGTTGCATTAAACTTGGTTTAGATTCCTAGAAACACGTTGTTAGATGTTTCATACGTTCGTCAAACTTGTACAAAGCTCATTGAGGAACTTATAAGCTTTCATGTTGCATGAAACTTGGTTTAGAGTCCTAGAAACGAGTTGTTAGATGTTTCATAAGTTCGTGAAACTTGTACAAAGTTCATTGAGGAACTTATAAGCACTCATGTTCCATGAAACTTGGTTTAGAGTCCTAGAAAGGCTGATAAACGAGATTTTACCCCGTTAAATCTAATGTCTCAATTGTAGTACTTGAGGTCAATCCGAATCAGGAGCAATTAAATTACTAGAGTTTGCAAGGAATCAATCTTAGTCTAAGCGATTTAAAGAATGGTTTGTTTTGAGTTTTGTAACTAAGTAACGAGAAACGAAAACGAAATTAAAGAGTTTTAAAGATTCAAATTAAAAGGCTAAACAACCAGGTCAGGGTACTTTAACGGGTTCATCAACTTTCAGGTTTTTCGATGTCTTTTATAAAAGTACTTTAAGGTTTTGAAAACGATTTTAGATCAATCCACTCTCGTGACAGAGATCCTTTTCCTAACAAGTAAACTAAAACAATATCTTGGATAGTTTAATTTTTAGAAAACATTAAAGTTCAAATCAATTCAACCACTAAACTTATTAACACAGATCTCTCGGTTAAGCTAGGTTTAGTTCTAGGGTAATTGTTCAGGAATCCTCACAGACCTCTCGGTTGTGAAGTTTCCTGGGTTCTATCAATTGATTGATCAGGTCAATTAAAGCATTAAGATTGTTACACTAGATTAAAGTTTTAACAGGTTTTAAGTTCTAGACATCGATCAACCCTAGAGTTGATTCACCCTTTTTCCCCCAACCTAATTGTCTATGGGAAACTACTCACTAAGCATATTGAAATTCAAAGGAATTAAATTCAAAGAAAGCAATAACATAAACAAGAGAGTAAAGGGTTAAAGAAAATCTTATTGATGAAGATCACAAAGGAGGCCAAGGCAAAAACACCAAGAATCTCCAAGTCCAAAAGCTTAAAAAACAAACGATGAAAAACTCTAAAAACAAAAGATAGAATTAATTGTCTCAACCTAGAAAAACCCTAATATATTAAAAACCAAAGAAAATAAAGGAAACCAATTTGGTTTAGGAATTGGTTTTCCTTTTTACAACATAAAACCGATTTTCCTTATTAATTTCGCAGCCTGTATCGGTCATAGCAAACCGATACAGTCTGGCCGATATGCGCTTTCGGTAGCCTTCCTTCGGCTCAGTTCTCTTCGTATCGGCCAGGCTAAGCCGATACAACAAGTCGATAGGCGTCTTCGGGTCTTTTTCTCTTGTATCGGCCACTCCAAACCGATATGCTTGGCCGATACAAGCTTCGGCGAACTTTCTGTCTTCTATATCGGCCAACAGAAACCGATACAACATGCCGATGCACATGTATCAGTTTCTTTTTGGCTTAAATTCATCACTTTCGCCGTCCTTGTGCTCAAAAACCTGAAATACACGAAACAAACCAACATGCAACCTATATGATACTAAATGCAACCTAAATGAATGAATTCTAATGCATAAACTAAGGTAGAAAGTGTAAAATATGCGAGTTATCAACTCCCCCAAACTTATCCTTTGCTTGTCCTCAAGCAAGAGAACTAACATCAAAGTTCGAGAAAGTGCAGAGGCGGGGACCTCGAACCAAAAGCAACGTGGAAGTGTAATGAACAAGTATCCTAAACATAGTACCCTCTCGCAACCGAACTAGTTCTACCTATTTCTATCTACCTTTAACTCCGTCTAAATCCGCTATTATTACCAAAAGTATGTGATCCACTTGTCTAGTCTAAACACCTTTCACATTCAATTAAACACAATCAAGCATGAAACATGATTAAAAATTTCCAAGAGTTTTTCTATTTGTCTAGGTAAGAACGGGATTTCGAATCAAACAAGGAGGCTAACACTCGGGCATGTGGTTAGTTGTAGCGCGGTTTCTCTCGGGGAGTGAAAGGGTTAAACAAAACCAAGAAAGACAAGAAGCAACGATGCATACAAGTCCGGACATCCATCCCTACTCAAGACTATCCACTAACCCATCGTCTTTCTTTTAAAGATTTAAACGCTTAAACATCGAGTTTCTTTTCTTTTCTTAACTACCTTAGGGGATTTTCTTTTGGCTAAGTTTCTTTTCTTTTTCTTTTTTTTTTTTTTTTTTTTTGGATTTTTGTGTTTTTTTTTTTTTTTTTTTTTTTTTTTACTTAGCCATTCTTTTACCCCCTAGGTGTTTTACAATTACTCGTGTTTATTTTCTTATTTTTCAAAACTCAAAGACGTGTCTCACCTAACCATTATTCCCTTCTAAATCACTAGTCCAAGGAAAACTAGCCCAATGGATGTCCTTTCTTGTCGCTCCCTATACTTTCAAGTTTTTGCGAAACCAAACAATCACTAAATGAAAAGAATTCTCACAAGTGTTTGGGTTAAGGTTAAGGGGTTGAGAGGGGAATCATCCTTAGAATGAGAATGACCGGATTGCGCTTTAAGTGTTTCGGTTTAGGAAGCCACAATCCGTAGAAATCACAAAGCCATAGAAATTCTCTTGAAAACTATCAATCATGCTAATTAAAAGTCAAATTTAAGTTCAGATAATTTTTCGAAGGAGACTTAGAACTACCATGCTTCATAACCACACAATTGGCTTTTTAAACATCAATGTCTAGATTTGCGGTTTTAAGATTTTCAGCGAGTTCTAATTCGTTTACGGAAGATACTACACCTAAGATACTGTTCAAAACACAAAGTGCGTCGCTTTACAAGGTTAACGTCATCATAGATCCCCTATGCATATGCTCTAAATGCCATGAACTAATCCTATATGCAGATTTTTTTTTTTTTTTTTTTTTTTTTTTTTTATGAATGCTAATATGCGAAAACTAATATGACTACTCCCCCAAACTTAAATCACACGGTCTCCGTGTGAAACAAGTATCGAAAGAGGTTCCTAAATGCATGTATGAATGACTCTAATATGAAAAACTAATGCGTATGCATATGGTTCAGGAGTTACCTCAGTAGTACTAACGCGTCGAGTCGAAGTCGTCTGTATCGGTCTCAGCAAACCGATACTCTTGCCCGATATCGGTCCAGCAACCGATACTCTTGCCCGATATCGGTCCAGCAACCGATATTCTTGCCCGATATCGGTCCAGCAACCGATATTCTTGCCCGATATCGGTCCAGCAACCGATATAACGGGCCGATACGCCCTTCAGAAATCGTTTTCCTACTTCGATTTCACCTGAAACCATCAAACATGACATAAATTCTAAGTAAACTATCATCTAAATGCAAACTAAAATTTTATATACAAGGATAGACATGGGACTTCCTCCCAAGTGAGCTTGTTTATAGTCTCTTAGCTTGACTTTACCCCCTTCTTTTTAGGCGACATTGGGGTTTGAAAGAGATGTCGAATCTCCTTCGGTGACAACTTTGTGATCCGGGCGGCTTGAGTTTTACTCCTTTCACACCAAACTCGCCTCTATCTTTGTGTTTGCCTTTATCCGAGTCGCAGCGAGCACTCCTTGCTTCTTTCTTGAAAGCTTTCTTCAAAGATTTAACCTCGTTGATTAACTTTCGATGACGCGGTTTTGAGACATGTTCCAATGCACCTTTCGAACTTCCTAGGAGGGGGATTGGTGTTCCACTTTTGGAGCTTTGGGTTTGCTCCTTGCATCATCACTAGACTTACCATTGCTAGCATCTTTTTCCACTCCAATCACCAAAGCTTCACAAGGGACCATCTCCGTAGGCTTCTTGACTACATCGTTGATGTTGTACCGCTGAACAAGGTCCTTCCGAAGGTGCAAATCTATCTTACCAACCTTCACATCTATGACGGCTCCAGCGGTTGCCAAGAAAGGTCTTCCAAAGATGAGTGGATTATTAAGCTCTTTGTCTATCTCCAAGACGACAAAATCTGTTGGAATGAAAACGTCTCCCAACTTTACCGGAATATCTTCTAAGATTCCAACGGGTACCTTCACGGATCTATCGGCCAGCACCAAAGAGATCTTAGTAGGTTGGAAAGAAGAAAAGCCAAGTTGTTTAGCCACAGACGAAGGCATAACGTTGACACTAGCCCCTAAATCGCATAGGCACTTTTCGAAGACCAAAGGACCAAGAGTGCAAGGCAAAGTACTCCCTGGATCACCAAGTTTCTTAGGAGAATGGCTCTTTTGAATGATCACGCTGCACTCTTGTGAAAGATTCACCGTGTCTTCCGAGTTTTTGAACTTGTTTTTGATGGTGTCTTTCAAAGATTTGGTGGAGTGAGGGACTTGCTTGAAAGCGTCAACAAGAGGCATGGGGGTTTGCACCTCGTTTATTTGCTTCTCGAGCTTAGCTCTAAAGTACTCCTTCAAGAGATGCATCTTGGCTCGACCCGGAAAAAGGAAGCTTTAGGCACGTAAGAAGACGTCACGTAAACGGGCTTCTTCTTTTTATCGGATTTTTCCTCTGTATCGGCCATGTTTTTGGCCGATGTAGGTGGTCGATATCGGTCAGATGAAACCGATACACCTGGCCGATACGAGTCCCCTGTCTCCTTCTCAAGTGCATCGGCCTTGTTCCCAGCCGGTATAGGTGGTCGGTATCGGCTTGTTGTGGCCGATACGTTTGGCCGATACGAGTGTCCTGTATCTCTCTCGTTACCGTTTGCGGTGTTTTCGTCAACTAGGACCGTGGTTTCTGAACCGTGGGACTGTTCCACCTCCCCGACCTGATTCGCATTGTCCTCAATGAGATCGCGTGAAAGAATTTGTGTACCACTACGAAGTTCTATTGAGTTGACATACTCTCTAGGATTGGCTTCAGGTTTACCCGGAAGTTGACCCATTGGTCGCTTAGAGGCCGAGGTAATTTGAGCCACTTGATTGTCCAGAGCTTTCAAGTGAGAGGTCATTGATTCAAACTTGGCGTTGAGATCATTGTAGGAGTTATCAACCTTTGCGTTTATCTCTTTCTTGAACGTGTTGAACTCCATTTGACTCCGGGTTTGGCCGTCTAGAATCTGTTTTAACATCTGAATGGTTTGATCACCGGGGGAGCGGTGATGCAACCACTCCTTGAGCGAGACGGGAGGGTTGTTGTACCCTGGAGGACGATTAGGTGGTGGTCTCGGTATGTATCCGCCTTGGTTGTATTGAGGTTTACCTTGGTAACCTCCTTGTTGCGCATGGGGATAGACCTGGTCTTGGGGGTTGGCTACGTTGTTGTTTCGGTAGGAGAGGTTTGGGTGTTGAGAATAGTTGTTGAAACGCCCATCATTCTGATTTCCCATGTAGTTGATCTCCTCCTGATTTCCCTCGGTTGGGGGTAATTTTGTTCATCTCCGCATCCAACGTAGTTAATCCCCACTTGGTTAGACATGAGTAACTTATCCAGCTTCTCATTCACCGCCTTTATCTCTCTCTTAAATTGCTCATCGTTCCCTGAGCTGCGGATGGTGCGATCGTAATCTTCTCCGTAGTTGCTATCGCTTAGGGCGTAGTTCTCCACCAAAAGTTGTCCATCGGCTTCCGTCTTCCCAAGGAAATTTCCTTGGCTAGCTGAATCGAGAAGCATCCCGAACTTCGGTTTTAGGCCGCGCGATAGAACGTGCTTGAGTAGGCTCTCTCCCGTGAAACCGTGGTGCGGACATCTCACCGTGTAGCCCTTGAATCGTTCCCAAGATTCGCTGAACGTTTCTTGGTCTTTTTGTGCGAAAGGCGAGATCTCGTTTCGCAACTTTGATGTCCTCACCACCGAGAAGAACTTTGTGAGAAAGGCCGTCTTACACGCCTCCCAAGTACGTATGGTGTCTTTCACAAGATTCTTCTGCCATATGTGTGCTTTGTCCCCGAGTGAGAAGGGGAACAAACGCAGCTTAAACATGTCCTCGTTGACACCATTGATCTTCACCGTGTCGCATAGCATGTCAAATTGGTGAAGATGATCAATGGGGTCTTCACTAGGCAGCCCATAGAACTTGTTGCTGGACACCATATTGATGAGACTAGACTTGATCTCAAAGTTGTTGTTGGCGATGGCTGGTGGTATGATGCCACTACGGTTGGTGATGTTTGATGGCACATCGGCGTCCCCGATCGCGCGTGCGGTGTTGTTTGCCATCTCCGTTTCCGAGTCTGAAGCGTCGAGTGCGGGTGGTTCGGAGTCGGAGTGGTGATCCAGTCTCTTTTCCTTAGAGATGGCTTGTTCGTGTGCTTTGATGTCGGCGTAGAAGAGCAAGCTATCACTTTGTCCGTGACTTCTTCTTTGCATACACCTCAGAGCACGAAAAGTCACAAAAGAAAAGAAAAATTAGTATCCGGTAACTAAAACTTAGTCCCAAGTAATTCCAAAACTCTAATATTTAATCGAGTTCCTGAATCGGCAACGGCGCCAATTTGATAAACGAGATTTTACCCCGTTAAATCTAATGTCTCAATTGTAGTACTTGAGGTCAATCCGAATCAGGAGCAATTAAATTACTAGAGTTTGCAAGGAATCAATCTTAGTCTAAGCGATTTAAAGAATGGTTTGTTTTGAGTTTTGTAACTAAGTAACGAGAAACGAAAACGAAATTAAAGAGTTTTAAAGATTCAAATTAAAAGGCTAAACAACCGAGGTCGGGGTACTTTAACGGGTTCATCAACTTTCGGGTTTTTCGATGTCTTTTATAAAAAGTACTTTAAGGTTTTGAAAACGATTTTAGATCAATCCACTCTCGTGACAGAGATCCTTTTCCTAACAAGTAAACTAAAACAATATCTTGGATAGTTTAATTTTTAGAAAACATTAAAGTTCAAATCAATTCAACCACTAAACTTATTAACACAGATCTCTCGGTTAAGCTAGGTTTAGTTCTAGGGTAATTGTTCGGGAATCCTCACGAGACCTCTCGGTTGTGAAGTTTCCTGGGTTCTATCAATTGATTGATCAGGTCAATTAAAGCATTAAGATTGTTACACTAGATTAAAGTTTTAACAGGTTTTAAGTTCTAGACATCGATCAACCCTAGAGTTGATTCACCCTTTTTCCCCAACCTAATTGTCTATGGGAAACTACTCACTAAGCATATTGAAATTCAAAGGAATTAAATTCAAAGAAAGCAATAACATAAACAAGAGAGTAAAGGGTTAAAGAAAATCTTATTGATGAAGATCACAAAGGAGGCCAAGGCAAAAACACCAAGAATCTCCAAGTCCAAAAGCTTAAAAAACAAACGATGAAAAACTCTAAAAACAAAAGATATAATTAATTGTCTCAACCTAGAAAAACCCTAATATATTAAAAACCAAAGAAAATAAAGGAAACCAATTTGGTTTAGGAATTGGTTTTCCTTTTTACAACATAAAACCGATTTTCCTTATTAATTTCGCAGACTGTATCGGTCATAGCAAACCGATACGGTCGGCCGATATGCGCTTTCGGTAGCCTTCCTTCGGCTCAGTTCTCTTCGTATCGGCCAGGCTAAGCCGATACAACAAGTCGATACGCGTCTTCGGGTCTTTTTCTCTTGTATCGGCCACTCCAAACCGATATGCTTGGCCGATACAAGCTTCGGCGAACTTTCTGTCTTCTATATCGGCCAACAGAAACCGATACAACATGCCGATGCACATGTATCAGTTTCTTTTTGGCTTAAATTCATCACTTTCGCCGTCCTTGTGCTCAAAAACCTGAAATACACGAAACAAACCAACATGCAACCTATATGATACTAAATGCAACCTAAATGAATGAATTCTAATGCATAAACTAAGGTAGAAAGTGTAAAATATGCGAGTTATCAAAGGCGTTGTTAGATGTTTTATAAGTTCGTCAAACTTGTACAAGCTCATTGTTTCATACGTTGGTCAAACTTGTACAAGCTCATTGTTTCATACGTTGGTCAAACTTGTACAAAGCTCATTGAGTCCTAGAAACGCGTTGTTAGATGTTTCATAAGTTCTTCTACTTGTACAAAGCTCATTGAGATACTTATAATCAATCATGTTGCATGAAACTTGGTTTAGAGTCCTAGAAACGCGTTGTTAGATGTTTCATAAGTTCATGAAACTTGTATAAAGCTCATTGAGGAACTTATAAGCTCTCATGTTGCATGAAACTTGGTTTAGAGTCCTAGAAACGCGTTGTTAGATGTTTCATAAGTTCGTCTACTTGTACAAAGCTCATTGAGACACTTATAATCACTCATGTTACATGAAACTTGGTTTAGAGTCCTAGAAACGCGTTGTTAGATGTTTCATAAGTTCGTGAAACTTGTACAAAGCTCATTGAGGAACTTATAAGCTCTCATGTTGCATGAAACTTGGTTTGGAGTCCCAGAAACGCGTTGTTAGATGTTTCATAAGTTCGTGAAACTTGTATAAAGCTCATTGAGGAACTTATAAGCTCTCATGTTGCTTTAAACTTGGTTTAGAGTCCTAGAAACACGTTGTTAGATGTTTCATACGTTGGTCAAACTTGTACAACGCTCATTGAGGAACTTATAAGCGCTCATGTTGCAAGAAACTTGGTTTAGAGTCCTACAAACGCGTTTTTAGATGTTTCATAAGTTCGTCAAACTTGTAAAAAGCTCATTGAGGAACTTATAAGCACTCATGTTGCATGAAACTTGGTTTAGAGTCCTAGAAACGCGTTGTTAGATGTTTCGTAAGTTCGTGAAACTTGTACAAAGCTCATTGAGGAACTTATAAGCACTCATGTTTCATGAAACTTGGTTTAGAGTCGTAGAAACGCGTTGGTAGATCTTTCATACGTTCGTCAAACTTGTACAAAGCTCATTGAAGAACTTTAAAGCACTCATGTTGCATGAAACTTGGTTTAGAGTCGTAGAAACGCGTTGTTAGATCTTTCATACGTTCGTCAAATTTGTACAAAGCTCATTGAGGAACTTATAAGCACTCATGTTGCATGAAACTTGGTTTAGAGTCCTAGAAACGCGTTGTTAGATGTTTCATACGTTCGTCAAACTTGTACAAAGCTCATTGAGGAACTTATAAGCACTCATGTTTCATGAAACTTGGTTTAGAGTCCTAGAAACGCGTTGTTAGATGTTTCATACGTTCGTCACACTTGTACAAAACTCCTTGAGAAACTTATAAGCACTCATGTTGCATGAAACTTGGTTTATATTCCTAGAAACGCGTTGTTAGATGTTTCATACGTTCGTCAAACTTGTACAAAGCTCATTGAGGAACTTATAAGCTTTCATGTTGCATGAAACTTGGTTTAGAGTCCTAGAAACGAGTTGTTAGATGTTTCATAAGTTCGTGAAACTTGTACAAAGTTCATTGAGGAACTTATAAGCACTCATGTTCCATGAAACTTGGTTTAGAGTCCTAGAAAGGCGTTGTTAGATGTTTTATAAGTTCGTCAAACTTGTACAAGCTCATTGTTTCATACGTTGGTCAAACTTGTACAAGCTCATTGTTTCATACGTTGGTCAAACTTGTACAAAGCTCATTGAGTCCTAGAAACGCGTTGTTAGATGTTTCATAAGTTCTTCTACTTGTACAAAGCTCATTGAGATACTTATAATCAATCATGTTGCATGAAACTTGGTTTAGAGTCCTAGAAACGCGTTGTTAGATGTTTCATAAGTTCATGAAACTTGTATAAAGCTCATTGAGGAACTTATAAGCTCTCATGTTGCATGAAACTTGGTTTAGAGTCCTAGAAACGCGTTGTTAGATGTTTCATAAGTTCGTCTACTTGTACAAAGCTCATTGAGACACTTATAATCACTCATGTTACATGAAACTTGGTTTAGAGTCCTAGAAACGCGTTGTTAGATGTTTCATAAGTTTGTGAAACTTGTACAAAGCTCATTGAGGAACTTATAAGCTCTCATGTTGCATGAAACTTGGTTTGGAGTCCCAGAAACGCGTTGTTAGATGTTTCATAAGTTCGTGAAACTTGTATAAAGCTCATTGAGGAACTTATAAGCTCTCATGTTGCTTTAAACTTGGTTTAGAGTCCTAGAAACACGTTGTTAGATGTTTCATACGTTGGTCAAACTTGTACAACGCTCATTGAGGAGCTTATAAGCGCTCATGTTGCAAGAAACTTGGTTTAGAGTCCTACAAACGCGTTTTTTTTTAGATGTTTCATAAGTTCGTCAAACTTGTAAAAAGCTCATTGAGGAACTTATAAGCACTCATGTTGCATGAAACTTGGTTTAGAGTCCTAGAAACGCGTTGTTAGATGTTTCGTAAGTTCGTGAAACTTGTACAAAGCTCATTGAGGAACTTATAAGCACTCATGTTTCATGAAACTTGGTTTAGAGTCGTAGAAACGCGTTGGTAAGCACTCATGTTTGCAAACTTGTACAAAGCTCTTGAAGAACTTTAGAGTCATGTTGCAGAAACTTGCGTTAGAGTTAGACGCGTTCTTAGATCTTTCATACGTTCGTCAAATTTGTACAAAGCTCATTGAGGAACTTATAAGCACTCATGTTGCATGAAACTTGGTTTAGAGTCCTAGAAACGCGTTGTTAGATGTTTCATACGTTCGTCAAACTTGTACAAAGCTCATTGAGGAACTTATAAGCACTCATGTTTCATGAAACTTGGTTTAGAGTCCTAGAAACGCGTTGTTAGATGTTTCATACGTTCGTCACACTTGTACAAAACTCCTTGAGAAACTTATAAGCACTCATGTTGCATGAAACTTGGTTTATATTCCTAGAAACGCGTTGTTAGATGTTTCATACGTTCGTCAAACTTGTACAAAGCTCATTGAGGAACTTATAAGCTCTCATGTTGCATGAAACTTGGTTTAGAGTCCTAGAAACGGGTTGTTAGATGTTTCATAAGTTCGTGAAACTTGTAAAAAGCTCATTGAGCAACTTATAAGCTCTCATGTTGCATGAAACTTGGTTTAGAGTCCTAGAAACGCGTTGTTAGATGTTTCATAAGTTCGTCTACTTGTACAAAGCTCATTGAGACACTTATAATCACTCATGTTGCATGAAACTTGGTTAAGAGTCTTAGAAACGCGTTGTTAGATGTTTCATAAATTCGTGAAACTTGTATAAAGCTCATTGAGGAACTTATAAGCTCTCATGTTGCATGAAACTTGGCTTAGAGTTCTAGAAACGCATTGTTAGATGTTTCATAAGTTCGTCAAACTTGTATAAAGCTCATTGAGGAACTTTTAAGCTCTCATGTTGCATTAAACTTGGTTTAGAGTCCTAGATACACGTTGTTAGATGTTTCATACGTTCGTCAAACTTGTACAAAGCTCATTGAGGAACTTATAAGCTCTCATGTTGCATGAAACTTGGTTTAGAGTCCTAGAAACGCGTTGTTAGATGTTTTATAAGTTCGTCAAACTTGTACAAGCTCATTGTTTCATACGTTGGTCAAACTTGTACAAGCTCATTGTTTCATACGTTGGTCAAACTTGTACAAAGCTCATTGAGTCCTAGAAATGCGTTGTTAGATGTTTCATAAGTTCGTCTACTTGTAAGAAGCTCATTGAGACACTTATAATCATTCATGTTGCATGAAACTTGGTTTAGAGTCCTAGAAACGCGTTGTTAGATGTTTCATAAGTTCGTGAAACTTGTACAAAGCTCATTGAGGAACTTATAAGCTCTCATGTTGCATGAAACTTGGTTTGGAGTCCTAGAAACGCGTTGTTAGATGTTTCATAAGTTCGTCTAACTTGTATAAAGTTCATTGAGGTACTTATAAGCTCTCATGTTGCATTAAACTTGGTTTAGAGTCCTAGAAACACGTTGTTAGATGTTTCATACGTTCGTCAAACTTGTACAAAGCTCATTGAGGAACTTATAAGCTCTCATGTTGCATGAAACTTGGTTTAGAGTACTAGAAACGCGTTGTTAGATGTTTCATAAGTTCGTGAAACTTGTAAAAAGCTTATTGACGAACTTATAAGCTCTCATGTTGCATGAAACTTGGTTTGGAGTCGTAGAAACGCATTGTTAGATGTTTCATAAGTTCGTCAAACTTGTATAAAGCTCATTGAGGAACTTATAAGCTCTCATGTTGCATGAAACTTGGTTTAGAGTCCTAGAAACACGTTGTTAGATGTTTCATACGTTGGTCAAACTTGTACAAAGCTCATTGAGGAACTTATCAGCGCTCATGTTGCATGAAACTTGGTTTAGAGTCCTACAAACGCGTTGTTAGATGTTTCATAAGTTCGTCAAACTTGTACAAAGCTCATTGAGGAACTTAGAAGCACTCATGTTACATGAAACTTGGTTTAGAGTCCGAGAAACGCGTTGTTAGATGTTTCATAAGTTCGTGAAACTTGTACAAAGCTCATTGAGGAACTTATAAGCTCTCATGTTGCATTAAACTTGGTTTAGAGTCCTAGATACACGTTGTTAGATGTTTCATACGTTCGTCAAACTTGTAAAAAGCTCATTGAGGAACTTATAAGCTCTCATGTTGCATGAAACTTGGTTTAGAGTCCTAGAAACGCGTTGTTAGATGTTTTATAAGTTCGTCAAACTTGTACAAGCTCATTGTTTCATACGTTGGTCAAACTTGTACAAGCTCATTGTTTCATACGTTGGTCAAACTTGTACAAAGCTTATTGAGTCCTAGAAACGCGTTGTTAGATGTTTCATAAGTTCGTCTACTTGTAAGAAGCTCATTGAGACACTTATAATCATTCATGTTGAATGAAACTTGGTTCGAAGTCCTAGAAACGCGTTGTTAGATGTTTCATAAGTTCGTGAAACTTGTACAAAGCTCATTGAGGAACTTATAAGCTCTCATGTTGCATGAAACTTGGTTTGGAGTCCTAGAAACGCGTTGTTAGATGTTTCATAAGTTCGTCTAACTTGTATAAAGCTCATTGAGGTATTTATAAGCTCTCATGTTGCATTAAACTTGGTTTAGAGTCCTAGAAACACGTTGTTAGATGTTTCATAAGTTCGTCTACTTGTACAAAGCTCATTGAGACACTTATAATCACTCATGTTACATGAAACTTGGTTTAGAGTCCTAGAAACGCGTTGTTAGATGTTTCATAAGTTCGTGAAACTTGTATAAGCTCATTGAGGAACTTATAAGCTCTCATGTTGCATTAAACTTGGTTTAGAGTCCTAGAAACACGTTGTTAGATGTTTCATACGTTGGTCAAACTTGTACAACGCTCATTGAGGAACTTATAAGCGCTCATGTTGCATGAAACTTGGTTTAGAGTCCTACAAACGCGTTGTTAGATGTTTCATAAGTTCGTCAAACTTGTACAAAGCTCATTGAGGAACTTATAAGCACTCATGTTGCATGAAACTTGGTTTAGAGTCCTAGAAACGCGTTGTTAGATGTTACGTAAGTTCGTGAAACTTGTACAAAGCTCATTGAGGAACTTATAAGCACTCATGTTTCATGAAACTTGGTTTAGAGTCGTAGAAACGCGTTGGTAGATCTTTCATACGTTCGTCAAACTTGTACAAAGCTCATTGAGGAACTTTAAAGCACTCATGTTGCATGAAACTTGGTTTAGAGTCGTAGAAACGCGTTGTTAGATCTTTCATACGTTCGTCAAACTTGTACAAAGCTCATTGAGGAACTTATAAGCACTCATGTTGCATGAAACTTGGTTTAGAGTCCTAGAAACGCGTTGTTAGATGTTTCATACGTTCGTCAAACTTTTACAAAGCTCATTGAGGAACTTATAAGCACTCATGTTGCATGAAACTTGGTTTAGAGTCCTAGAAACGCGTTGTTAGATGTTTCATACGTTCGTCACACTTGTACAAAGCTCATTGAGAAACTTATAAGCACTCATGTTGCATGAAACTTGGTTTATATTCCTAGAAACGCGTTGTTAGATGTTTCATACGTTCATCAAACTTGTACAAAGCTCATTGAGGAACTTATAAGCTCTCATGTTGCATGAAACTTGGTTTAGAGTCCTAGAAACGCGTTGTTAGATGTTTCATAAGTTCGTGAAACTTGTAAAAAGCTCAATGAGGAACTTATAATCACTCATGTTGCATGAAACTTGGTTTAGAGTCCTAGAAACGCGTTGTTAGATGTTTCATACGTTCGTCACACTTGTACAAAGCTCATTGAGAAACTTATAAGCACTCATGTTGCATGAAACTTGGTTTATATTCCTAGAAACGCGTTGTTAGATATTTCATACGTTCGTCAAACTTGTACAAAGCTCATTGAGGAACTTATAAGCTCTCATGTTGCATGAAACTTGGTTTAGAGTCCCAGAAACGCGTTGTTAGATGTTTCATAAGTTCGTGAAACTTGTTTAAAGCTCATTGAGGAACTTATAAGCTCTCATGTTGCATTAAATTTGGTTTAGAGTCCTAGAAACACGTTGTTAGATGTTTCATACGTTGGTCAAACTTGTACAACGCTCATTGAGGAACTTATAAGCGCTCATGTTGCATGAAACTTGGTTTAGAGTCCTACAAACGCGTTGTTAGATGTTTCATAAGTTCGTCAAACTTGTACAAAGCTCATTGAGGAACTTATAAGCACTCATGTTGCATGAAACTTGGTTTAGAGTCCTAGAAACGCGTTGTTAGATGTTTCGTAAGTTCGTGAAACTTGTACAAAGCTCATTGAGGAACTTATAAGCACTCATGTTTCATGAAACTTGGTTTAGAGTTGTAGAAACGCATTGGTAGATCTTTCATACGTTCGTCAAACTTGTACAAAGCTCATTGAGGAACTTTAAAGCACTCATGTTGCATGAAACTTGGTTTAGAGTCGTAGAAACGCGTTGTTAGATCTTTCATACGTTCGTCAAACTTGTACAAAGCTCATTGAGGAACTTATAAGCACTCATGTTGCATGAAACTTTGTTTAGAGTCCTAGAAACGCGTTGTTAGATGTTTCATACGTTCGTCAAACTTGTACAAAGCTCATTGAGGAACTTATAAGCACTCATGTTTCATGAAACTTGGTTTAGAGTCCTAGAAACGCGTTGTTAGATGTTTCATACGTTCGTCACACTTGTACAAAACTCCTTGAGAAACTTATAAGCACTCATGTTGCATGAAACTTGGTTTATATTCCTAGAAACGCGTTGTTAGATGTTTCATACGTTCGTCAAACTTGTACAAAGCTCATTGAGGAACTTATAAGCTCTCATGTTGCATGAAACTTGGTTTAGAGTCCTAGAAACGGGTTGTTAGATGTTTCATAAGTTCGTGAAACTTGTAAAAAGCTCATTGAGCAACTTATAAGCTCTCATGTTGCATGAAACTTGGTTTAGAGTCCTAGAAACGCGTTGTTAGATGTTTCATAAGTTCGTCTACTTGTACAAAGCTCATTGAGACACTTATAATCACTCATGTTGCATGAAACTTGGTTAAGAGTCTTAGAAACGCGTTGTTAGATGTTTCATAAATTCGTGAAACTTGTATAAAGCTCATTGAGGAACTTATAAGCTCTCATGTTGCATGAAACTTGGCTTAGAGTTCTAGAAACGCATTGTTAGATGTTTCATAAGTTCGTCAAACTTGTATAAAGCTCATTGAGGAACTTTTAAGCTCTCATGTTGCATTAAACTTGGTTTAGAGTCCTAGATACACGTTGTTAGATGTTTCATACGTTCGTCAAACTTGTACAAAGCTCATTGAGGAACTTATAAGCTCTCATGTTGCATGAAACTTGGTTTAGAGTCCTAGAAACGCGTTGTTAGATGTTTTATAAGTTCGTCAAACTTGTACAAGCTCATTGTTTCATACGTTGGTCAAACTTGTACAAGCTCATTGTTTCATACGTTGGTCAAACTTGTACAAAGCTCATTGAGTCCTAGAAATGCGTTGTTAGATGTTTCATAAGTTCGTCTACTTGTAAGAAGCTCATTGAGACACTTATAATCATTCATGTTGCATGAAACTTGGTTTAGAGTCCTAGAAACGCGTTGTTAGATGTTTCATAAGTTCGTGAAACTTGTACAAAGCTCATTGAGGAACTTATAAGCTCTCATGTTGCATGAAACTTGGTTTGGAGTCCTAGAAACGCGTTGTTAGATGTTTCATAAGTTCGTCTAACTTGTATAAAGTTCATTGAGGTACTTATAAGCTCTCATGTTGCATTAAACTTGGTTTAGAGTCCTAGAAACACGTTGTTAGATGTTTCATACGTTCGTCAAACTTGTACAAAGCTCATTGAGGAACTTATAAGCTCTCATGTTGCATGAAACTTGGTTTAGAGTACTAGAAACGCGTTGTTAGATGTTTCATAAGTTCGTGAAACTTGTAAAAAGCTTATTGACGAACTTATAAGCTCTCATGTTGCATGAAACTTGGTTTGGAGTCGTAGAAACGCATTGTTAGATGTTTCATAAGTTCGTCAAACTTGTATAAAGCTCATTGAGGAACTTATAAGCTCTCATGTTGCATGAAACTTGGTTTAGAGTCCTAGAAACACGTTGTTAGATGTTTCATACGTTGGTCAAACTTGTACAAAGCTCATTGAGGAACTTATCGGCGCTCATGTTGCATGAAACTTGGTTTAGAGTCCTACAAACGCGTTGTTAGATGTTTCATAAGTTCGTCAAACTTGTACAAAGCTCATTGAGGAACTTAGAAGCACTCATGTTACATGAAACTTGGTTTAGAGTCCGAGAAACGCGTTGTTAGATGTTTCATAAGTTCGTGAAACTTGTACAAAGCTCATTGAGGAACTTATAAGCTCTCATGTTGCATTAAACTTGGTTTAGAGTCCTAGATACACGTTGTTAGATGTTTCATACGTTCGTCAAACTTGTAAAAAGCTCATTGAGGAACTTATAAGCTCTCATGTTGCATGAAACTTGGTTTAGAGTCCTAGAAACGCGTTGTTAGATGTTTTATAAGTTCGTCAAACTTGTACAAGCTCATTGTTTCATACGTTGGTCAAACTTGTACAAGCTCATTGTTTCATACGTTGGTCAAACTTGTACAAAGCTTATTGAGTCCTAGAAACGCGTTGTTAGATGTTTCATAAGTTCGTCTACTTGTAAGAAGCTCATTGAGACACTTATAATCATTCATGTTGAATGAAACTTGGTTCAGAGTCCTAGAAACGCGTTGTTAGATGTTTCATAAGTTCGTGAAACTTGTACAAAGCTCATTGAGGAACTTATAAGCTCTCATGTTGCATGAAACTTGGTTTGGAGTCCTAGAAACGCGTTGTTAGATGTTTCATAAGTTCGTCTAACTTGTATAAAGCTCATTGAGGTATTTATAAGCTCTCATGTTGCATTAAACTTGGTTTAGAGTCCTAGAAACACGTTGTTAGATGTTTCATAAGTTCGTCTACTTGTACAAAGCTCATTGAGACACTTATAATCACTCATGTTACATGAAACTTGGTTTAGAGTCCTAGAAACGCGTTGTTAGATGTTTCATAAGTTCGTGAAACTTGTATAAGCTCATTGAGGAACTTATAAGCTCTCATGTTGCATTAAACTTGGTTTAGAGTCCTAGAAACACGTTGTTAGATGTTTCATACGTTGGTCAAACTTGTACAACGCTCATTGAGGAACTTATAAGCGCTCATGTTGCATGAAACTTGGTTTAGAGTCCTACAAACGCGTTGTTAGATGTTTCATAAGTTCGTCAAACTTGTACAAAGCTCATTGAGGAACTTATAAGCACTCATGTTGCATGAAACTTGGTTTAGAGTCCTAGAAACGCGTTGTTAGATGTTACGTAAGTTCGTGAAACTTGTACAAAGCTCATTGAGGAACTTATAAGCACTCATGTTTCATGAAACTTGGTTTAGAGTCGTAGAAACGCGTTGGTAGATCTTTCATACGTTCGTCAAACTTGTACAAAGCTCATTGAGGAACTTTAAAGCACTCATGTTGCATGAAACTTGGTTTAGAGTCGTAGAAACGCGTTGTTAGATCTTTCATACGTTCGTCAAACTTGTACAAAGCTCATTGAGGAACTTATAAGCACTCATGTTGCATGAAACTTGGTTTAGAGTCCTAGAAACGCGTTGTTAGATGTTTCATACGTTCGTCAAACTTTTACAAAGCTCATTGAGGAACTTATAAGCACTCATGTTGCATGAAACTTGGTTTAGAGTCCTAGAAACGCGTTGTTAGATGTTTCATACGTTCGTCACACTTGTACAAAGCTCATTGAGAAACTTATAAGCACTCATGTTGCATGAAACTTGGTTTATATTCCTAGAAACGCGTTGTTAGATGTTTCATACGTTCATCAAACTTGTACAAAGCTCATTGAGGAACTTATAAGCTCTCATGTTGCATGAAACTTGGTTTAGAGTCCTAGAAACGCGTTGTTAGATGTTTCATAAGTTCGTGAAACTTGTAAAAAGCTCAATGAGGAACTTATAATCACTCATGTTGCATGAAACTTGGTTTAGAGTCCTAGAAACGCGTTGTTAGATGTTTCATACGTTCGTCACACTTGTACAAAGCTCATTGAGAAACTTATAAGCACTCATGTTGCATGAAACTTGGTTTATATTCCTAGA
Source organism: Cochlearia excelsa (assembly GCA_963556525.1). Lineage (NCBI taxonomy): Eukaryota > Viridiplantae > Streptophyta > Magnoliopsida > Brassicales > Brassicaceae > Cochlearia > Cochlearia excelsa. The sequence goes on along the minus strand of OY748327.1, from coordinate 24,777,694 downwards.
AACGCGTTGTTAGATATTTCATACGTTCGTCAAACTTGTACAAAGCTCATTGAGGAACTTATAAGCTCTCATGTTGCATGAAACTTGGTTTAGAGTCCCAGAAACGCGTTGTTAGATGTTTCATAAGTTCGTGAAACTTGTTTAAAGCTCATTGAGGAACTTATAAGCTCTCATGTTGCATTAAATTTGGTTTAGAGTCCTAGAAACACGTTGTTAGATGTTTCATACGTTGGTCAAACTTGTACAACGCTCATTGAGGAACTTATAAGCGCTCATGTTGCATGAAACTTGGTTTAGAGTCCTACAAACGCGTTGTTAGATGTTTCATAAGTTCGTCAAACTTGTACAAAGCTCATTGAGGAACTTATAAGCACTCATGTTGCATGAAACTTGGTTTAGAGTCCTAGAAACGCGTTGTTAGATGTTTCGTAAGTTCGTGAAACTTGTACAAAGCTCATTGAGGAACTTATAAGCACTCATGTTTCATGAAACTTGGTTTAGAGTTGTAGAAACGCATTGGTAGATCTTTCATACGTTCGTCAAACTTGTACAAAGCTCATTGAGGAACTTTAAAGCACTCATGTTGCATGAAACTTGGTTTAGAGTCGTAGAAACGCGTTGTTAGATCTTTCATACGTTCGTCAAACTTGTACAAAGCTCATTGAGGAACTTATAAGCACTCATGTTGCATGAAACTTTGTTTAGAGTCCTAGAAACGCGTTGTTAGATGTTTCATACGTTCGTCAAACTTGTACAAAGCTCATTGAGGAACTTATAAGTACTCATGTTGCATGAAACTTGGTTTAGAGTCCTTGAAACGCGTTGTTAGATGTTTCATACGTTCGTCACACTTGTACAAAGCTCATTGAGAAACTTATAAGCACTCATGTTGCATGAAACTTGGTTTATATTCCTAGAAACGCGTTGTTAGATGTTTCATACGTTCGTCAAACTTGTACAAAGCTCATTGAGGAACTTATAAGCTCTCATGTTGCATGAAACTTGGTTTAGAGTCCTAGAAACGCGTTGTTAGATGTTTTATAAGTTCGTCAAACTTGTACAAGCTCATTGTTTCATACGTTGGTCAAACTTGTACAAGCTCATTGTTTCATACGTTGGTCAAACTTGTACAAAGCTCATTGAGTCCTAGAAACGCGTTGTTAGATGTTTCATAAGTTCGTCTACTTGTAAGAAGCTCATTGAAACACTTATAATCATTCATGTTGCATGAAACTTGGTTTAGAGTCCTAGAAACGCGTTGTTAGATGTTTCATAAGTTCGTGAAACTTGTACAAAGCTCATTGAGGAACTTATAAGCTCTCATGTTTCATGAAACTTGGTTTGGAGTCCTAGAAACGCGTTGTTAGATGTTTCATAAGTTCGTGAAACTTGTATAAAGCTCATTGAGGAACTTATAAGCTCTCATGTTGCATTAAACTTGGTTTAGAGTCCTAGAAACACGTTGTTAGATGTTTCATACGTTGGTCAAACTTGTACAACGCTCATTGAGGAACTTATAAGCGCTCATGTTGCATGAAACTTGGTTTAGAGTCCTACAAACGCGTTGTTAGATGTTTCATAAGTTCGTCAAACTTGTACAAAGCTCATTGAGGAACTTATAAGCACTCATGTTGCATGAAACTTGGTTTAGAGTCCTAGAAACGCGTTGTTAGATGTTACGTAAGTTCGTGAAACTTGTACAAAGCTCATTGAGGAACTTATAAGCACTCATGTTTCATGAAACTTGGTTTAGAGTCGTAGAAACGCGTTGGTAGATCTTTCATACGTTCGTCAAACTTGTACAAAGCTCATTGAGGAACTTTAAAGCACTCATGTTGCATGAAACTTGGTTTAGAGTCGTAGAAACGCGTTGTTAGATCTTTCATACGTTCGTCAAACTTGTACAAAGCTCATTGAGGAACTTATAAGCACTCATGTTGCATGAAACTTGGTTTAGAGTCCTAGAAACGCGTTGTTAGATGTTTCATACGTTCGTCAAACTTTTACAAAGCTCATTGAGGAACTTATAAGCACTCATGTTGCATGAAACTTGGTTTAGAGTCCTAGAAACGCGTTGTTAGATGTTTCATACGTTCGTCACACTTGTACAAAGCTCATTGAGAAACTTATAAGCACTCATGTTGCATGAAACTTGGTTTATATTCCTAGAAACGCGTTGTTAGATGTTTCATACGTTCATCAAACTTGTACAAAGCTCATTGAGGAACTTATAAGCTCTCATGTTGCATGAAACTTGGTTTAGAGTCCTAGAAACGCGTTGTTAGATGTTTCATAAGTTCGTGAAACTTGTAAAAAGCTCAATGAGGAACTTATAATCACTCATGTTGCATGAAACTTGGTTTAGAGTCCTAGAAACGCGTTGTTAGATGTTTCATACGTTCGTCACACTTGTACAAAGCTCATTGAGAAACTTATAAGCACTCATGTTGCATGAAACTTGGTTTATATTCCTAGAAACGCGTTGTTAGATATTTCATACGTTCGTCAAACTTGTACAAAGCTCATTGAGGAACTTATAAGCTCTCATGTTGCATGAAACTTGGTTTAGAGTCCCAGAAACGCGTTGTTAGATGTTTCATAAGTTCGTGAAACTTGTTTAAAGCTCATTGAGGAACTTATAAGCTCTCATGTTGCATTAAATTTGGTTTAGAGTCCTAGAAACACGTTGTTAGATGTTTCATACGTTGGTCAAACTTGTACAACGCTCATTGAGGAACTTATAAGCGCTCATGTTGCATGAAACTTGGTTTAGAGTCCTACAAACGCGTTGTTAGATGTTTCATAAGTTCGTCAAACTTGTACAAAGCTCATTGAGGAACTTATAAGCACTCATGTTGCATGAAACTTGGTTTAGAGTCCTAGAAACGCGTTGTTAGATGTTGCGTAAGTTCGTGAAACTTGTACAAAGCTCATTGAGGAACTTATAAGCACTCATGTTTCATGAAACTTGGTTTAGAGTTGTAGAAACGCATTGGTAGATCTTTCATACGTTCGTCAAACTTGTACAAAGCTCATTGAGGAACTTTAAAGCACTCATGTTGCATGAAACTTGGTTTAGAGTCGTAGAAACGCGTTGTTAGATCTTTCATACGTTCGTCAAACTTGTACAAAGCTCATTGAGGTACTTATAAGCACTCATGTTGCATGAAACTTTGTTTAGAGTCCTAGAAACGCGTTGTTAGATGTTTCATACGTTCGTCAAACTTGTACAAAGCTCATTGAGGAACTTATAAGTACTCATGTTGCATGAAACTTGGTTTAGAGTCCTTGAAACGCGTTGTTAGATGTTTCATACGTTCGTCACACTTGTACAAAGCTCATTGAGAAACTTATAAGCACTCATGTTGCATGAAACTTGGTTTATATTCCTAGAAACGCGTTGTTAGATGTTTCATACGTTCGTCAAACTTGTACAAAGCTCATTGAGGAACTTATAAGCTCTCATGTTTCATGAAACTTGGTTTGGAGTCCTAGAAACGCGTTGTTAGATGTTTCATAAGTTCGTGAAACTTGTATAAAGCTCATTGAGGAACTTATAAGCTCTCATGTTGCATTAAACTTGGTTTAGAGTCCTAGAAACACGTTGTTAGATGTTTCATACGTTGGTCAAACTTGTACAACGCTCATTGAGGAACTTATAAGCGCTCATGTTGCATGAAACTTGGTTTAGAGTCCTACAAACGCGTTGTTAGATGTTTCATAAGTTCGTCAAACTTGTACAAAGCTCATTGAGGAACTTATAAGCACTCATGTTGCATGAAACTTGGTTTAGAGTCCTAGAAACGCGTTGTTAGATGTTTCGTAAGTTCGTGAAACTTGTACAAAGCTCATTGAGGAACTTATAAGCACTCATGTTTCATGAAACTTGGTTTAGAGTCGTAGAAACGCGTTGGTAGATCTTTCATACGTTCGTCAAACTTGTACAAAGCTCATTGAGGAACTTTAAAGCACTCATGTTGCATGAAACTTGGTTTAGAGTCGTAGAAACGCGTTGTTAGATCTTTCATACGTTCGTCAAACTTGTACAAAGCTCATTGAGGAACTTATAAGCACTCATGTTGCATGAAACTTGGTTTAGAGTCCTAGAAACGCGTTCTTAGATGTTTCATACGCTCGTCACACTTGTACAAAGCTCATTGAGAAACTTATAAGCACTCATGTTGCATGAAACTTGGTTTAGAGTCCTAGAAACGCGTTGTTAGATGTTTCGTAAGTTCGTGAAACTTTAACAAAGCTCATTGAGGAACTTATAAGCACTCATGTTTCATGAAACTTGGTTTAGAGTCGTAGAAACGTGTTGTTAGATCTTTCATACGTTCGTCAAACTTGTACAAAGCTCATTGAGGAACTTATAAGCACTCATGTTGCATGAAACTTGGTTTAGAGTCCTAGAAACGCGTTGTTAGATGTTTCATACGTTCGTCAAACTTGTACAAAGCTCATTGAGGAACTTATAAGCACTCATGTTGCATGAAACTTGGTTTAGAGTCCTAGAAACGCGTTGTTAGATGTTTCATACGTTCGTCACACTTGTACAAAGCTCATTGAGAAACTTATAAGCACTCATGTTGCATGAAACTTGGTTTATATTCCTAGAAACGCGTTGTTAGATGTTTCATACGTTCGTCAAACTTGTACAAAGCTCATTGAGGAACTTATAAGCTCTCATGTTGCATGAAACTTGGTTTAGAGTCCTAGAAACGGGTTGTTAGATGTTTCATAAGTTCGTGAAACTTGTAAAAAGCTCATTGAGGAACTTATAAGCTCTCATGTTGCATGAAACTTGGTTTAGAGTCCTAGACTCGCGTTGTTAGATGTTTCATAAGTTCGTCTACTTGTACAAAGCTCATTGAGACACTTATAATCACTCATGTTGCATGAAACTTGGTTAAGAGTCTTAGAAACGCGTTGTTAGATGTTTCATAAATTCATGAAACTTGTATAAAGCTCATTGAGGAACTTATAAGCTCTCATGTTGCATGAAACTTGGCTTAGAGTTCTAGAAACGCGTTGTTAGATGTTTCATAAGTTCGTCAAACTTGTATAAAGGTCATTGAGGAACTTATAAGCTCTCATGTTGCATTAAACTTGGTTTAGAGTCCTAGATACACGTTGTTAGATGTTTCATACGTTCGTCAAACTTGTACAAAGCTCATTGAGGAACTTATAAGCTCTCATGTTGCATGAAACATGGTTTAGAGTCCTAGAAACGCGTTGTTAGATGTTTTATAAGTTCGTCAAACTTATACAAGCTCATTGTTTCATACGCTGGTCAAACTTGTACAAGCTCATTGTTTCATACGTTGGTCAAACTTGTACAAAGCTCATTGAGTCCTAGAAACGCGTTGTTAAATGTTTCATAAGTTCGTCTACTTGTACAAAGCTCATTGAGACACTTATAATCACTCATGTTACATGAAACTTGGTTTAGAGTCCTAGAAACGCGTTGTTAGATGTTTCATAAGTTCGTGAAACTTGTACAAAGCTCATTGAGGAACTTATAAGTTCTCATGTTGCATGAAACTTGGTTTGGAGTCCCAGAAACGCGTTGTTAGATGTTTCATAAGTTCGTCTAACTTGTATAAAGCTCATTGAGGTACTTATAAGCTCTCATGTTGCATTAAACTTGGTTTAGAGTCCTAGAAACACGTTGTTAGATGTTTCCTACGTTCGTCAAACTTGTACAAAGCTCATTGAGGAACTTATAAGCTCTCATGTTGCATGAAACTTGGTTTAGAGTACTAGAAACGCGTTGTTCGATGTTTCATAAGGTCGTCAAACTTGTACAAAGCTCATTGAGGAACTTATAAGCACTCATGTTGCATGAAACTTGGTTTAGAGTCCTAGAAACGCGTTGTTAGATGTTTCGTAAGTTCGTGAAACTTGTACAAAGCTCATTGAGGAACTTATAAGCACTCATGTTTCATGAAACTTGGTTTAGAGTCGTAGAAACGCGTTGGTAGATCTTTCATACGTTCGTCAAACTTGTACAAAGCTCATTGAGGAACTTTAAAGCACTCATGTTGCATGAAACTTGGTTTAGAGTCGTAGAAACGCGTTGTTAGATCTTTCATACGTTCGTCAAACTTGTACAAAGCTCATTGAGGAACTTATAAGCACTCATGTTGCATGAAACTTGGTTTAGAGTCCTAGAAACGCGTTGTTAGATGTTTCATACGTTCGTCAAACTTGTACAAAGCTCATTGAGGAACTTATAAGCACTCATGTTGCATGAAACTTGGTTTAGAGTCCTAGAAACGCGTTGTTAGATGTTTCATACGTTCGTCACACTTGTACAAAGCTCATTGAGAAACTTATAAGCACTCATGTTGTATGAAACTTGGTTTATATTCCTAGAAACGCGTTGTTAGATGTTTCATACGTTCGTCAAACTTGTACAAAGCTCATTGAGGAACTTATAAGCTCTCATGTTGCATGAAACTTGGTTTAGATTCCTAGAAACGGGTTGTTAGATGTTTCATAAGTTCGTGAAACTTGTAAAAAGCTCATTGAGGAACTTATAAGCTCTCATGTTGCATGAAACTTGGTTTAGAGTCCTAGACTCGCGTTGTTAGATGTTTCATAAGTTCGTCTACTTGTACAAAGCTCATTGAGACACTTATAATCACTCATGTTGCATGAAACTTGGTTAAGAGTCCTAGAAACGCGTTGTTAGATGTTTCATAAATTCGTGAAACTTGTATAAAGCTCATTGAGGAACTTATAAGCTCTCATGTTGCATGAAACTTGGCTTAGAGTTCTAGAAACGCGTTGTTAGATGTTTCATAAGTTCGTCAAACTTGTATAAAGCTCATTGAGGAACTTATAAGCTCTCATGTTGCATTAAACTTGGTTTAGAGTCCTAGATACACGTTGTTAGATGTTTCATACGTTCGTCAAACTTGTACAAAGCTCATTGAGGAACTTATAAGCTCTCATGTTGCATGAAACTTGGTTTAGAGTCCTAGAAACGCGTTGTTAGATGTTTTATAAGTTCGTCAAACTTGTACAAGCTCATTGTTTCATACGCTGGTCAAACTTGTACAAGCTCATTGTTTCATACGTTGGTCAAACTTGTACAAAGCTCATTGAGTCCTAGAAACGCGTTGTTAGATGTTTCATAAGTTCGTCTACTTGTACAAAGCTCATTGAGACACTTATAATCACTCATGTTACATGAAACTTGGTTTAGAGTCCTAGAAACGCGTTGTTAGATGTTTCATAAGTTCGTGAAACTTGTACAAAGCTCATTGAGGAACTTATAAGCTCTCATGTTGCATGAAACTTGGTTTGGAGTCCCAGAAACGCGTTGTTAGATGTTTCATAAGTTCGTCTAACTTGTATAAAGCTCATTGAGGTACTTATAAGCTCTCATGTTGCATTAAACTTGGTTTAGAGTCGTAGAAACGCGTTGGTAGATCTTTCATACGTTCGTCAAACTTGTACAAAGCTCATTGAGGAACTTTAAAGCACTCATGTTGCATGAAACTTGGTTTAGAGTCGTAGAAACGCGTTGTTAGATCTTTCATACGTTCGTCAAACTTGTACAAAGCTCATTGAGGAACTTATAAGCACTCATGTTGCATGAAACTTGGTTTAGAGTCCTAGAAACGCGTTGTTAGATGTTTCATACGTTCGTCAAACTTGTACAAAGCTCATTGAGGAACTTATAAGCACTCATGTTGCATGAAACTTGGTTTAGAGTCCTAGAAACGCGTTGTTAGATGTTTCGTACGTTCGTCACACTTGTACAAAGCTCATTGAGAAACTTATAAGCACTCATGTTGCATGAAACTTGGTTTATATTCCTAGAAACGCGTTGTTAGATGTTTCATACGTTCGTCAAACTTGTACAAAGCTCATTGAGGAACTTATAAGCTCTCATGTTGCATAAAACTTGGTTTAGAGTCCTAGAAACGGGTTGTTAGATGTTTCATAAGTTCGTGAAACTTGTAAAAAGCTCATTGAGGAACTTATAAGCTCTCATGTTGCATGAAACTTGGTTTAGAGTCCTAGAAACGTGTTGTTAGATGTTTCATAAGTTCGTCTACTTGTACAAAGCTCATTGAGCCCCTATAATCACTCATGTTGCATGAAACTTGGTTAAGAGTCCTAGAAACGCGTTGTTAGATGTTTCATAAATTCGTGAAACTTGTATAAAGCTCATTGAGGAACTTATAAGCTCTCATGTTGCATGAAACTTGGCTTAGAGTTCTAGAAACGCGTTGTTAGATGTTTCATAAGTTCGTCAAACTTGTATAAAGCTCATTGAGGAACTTATAAGCTCTCATGTTGCATTAAACTTGGTTTAGAGTCCTAGATACACGTTGTTAGATGTTTCATACGTTCGTCAAACTTGTACAAAGCTCATTGAGGAACTTATAAGCTCTCATGTTGCATGAAACTTGGTTTAGAGTCCTAGAAACGCGTTGTTAGATGTTTTATAAGTTCGTCAAACTTGTACAAGCTCATTGTTTCATACGTTGGTCTAACTTGTACAAGCTCATTGTTTCATACGTTGGTCAAACTTGTACAAAGCTCATTGAGTCCTAGAAACGCGTTGTTAGATGTTTCATAAGTTCGTCTACTTGTAAGAAGCTCATTGAGACACTTATAATCATTCATGTTGCATGAAACTTGGTTTAGAGTCCTAGAAACGCGTTGTTAGATGTTTCATAAGTTCGTGAAACTTGTACAAAGCTCATTGAGGAACTTATAAGCTCTCATGTTGCATGAAACTTGGTTTGGAGTCCTAGAAACGCGTTGTTAGATGTTTCATAAGTTCGTCTAACTTGTATAAAGTTCATTGAGGTACTTATAAGCTCTCATGTTGCATTAAACTTGGTTTAGAGTCCTAGAAACACGTTGTTAGATGTTTCATACGTTCGTCAAACTTGTACAAAGCTCATTGAGGAACTTATAAGCTCTCATGTTGCATGAAACTTGGTTTAGAGTACTAGAAACGCGTTGTTAGATGTTTCATAAGTTCGTGAAACTTGTAAAAAGCTCATTGACGAACTTATAAGCTCTCATGTTGCATGAAACTTGGTTTGGAGTCCTAGAAACGAGTTGTTAGATGTTTCATAAGTTCGTCAAACTTGTATAAAGCTCATTGAGGAACTTATAAGCTCTCATGTTGCATTAAACTTGGTTTAGAGTCCTAGAAAGACGTTGTTAGATGTTTCATACGTTGGTCAAACTTGTACAAAGCTCATTGAGGAACTTATAAGCGCTCATGTTGCATGAAACTTGGTTTAGAGTCCTAGAAACGCGTTGTTAGATGTTTCATAAGAACTTATAAGCGCTCGTGAAACTTGTACAAAGCGTTGTTAGATGTTTCATTGAGGAACTTATAAGCACTCATGTTGCATGAAACTTGGTTTAGAGTCGTAGAAACGCGTTGGTAAATCTTTCATACGTTCGTCAAACTTGTACAAAGCTCATTGAGGAACTCTAAAGCACTCATGTTGCATGAAACTTGGTTTAGAGTCCTAGAAACGCGTTGTTAGATGTTTCATAAATTCGTGAAACTTGTATAAAGCTCATTGAGGAACTTATAAGCTCTCATGTTGCATGAAACTTGGTTTAGAGTTCTAGAAACGCGTTGTTAGATGTTTCATAAGTTCGTCAAACTTGTATAAAGCTCATTGAGGAACTTATAAGCTCTCATGTTGCATTAAAATTGGTTTAGAGTCCTAGATACACGTTGTTAGATGTTTCATACGTTCGTCAAACTTGTACAAAGCACATTGAGGAACTTATAAGCTCTCATGTTGCATGAAACTTGGTTTAGAAACCTAGAAACGCGTTGTTAGATGTTTCATAAGTTCGTGAAACTTGTAAAAAGGTCATTGAGGAACTTATAAACTCTCATGTTGCATGAAACTTGGTTTAGAGTCCTAGAAACGCGTTGTTAGGTGTTTCATAAGTTCGTCTACTTGTACAAAACTCATTGCGACACTTATAATCACTCATGTTGGATGAAACTTGGTTTAGAGTCCTAGAAACGCGTTGTTAGATGTTTCATAAATTCGTGAAACTTGTATAAAGCTCATTGAGGAACTTATAAGCTCTCATGTTGCATGAAACTTGGTTTAGAATTCTAGAAACGCGTTGTTAGATGTTTCATAAGTTCGTCAAACTTGTATAAAGCTCATTGAGGAACTTATAAGCTCTCATGTTGCATTAAACTTGGTTTAGAGTCCTAGATACACGTTGTTAGATGTTTCATACGTTTGTCAAACTTGTACAAAGCTCATAGAGGAACTTATAAGCTCTCATGTTGCATGAAACTTGGTTTAGAGTCCTAGAAACGCGTTGTTAGATGTTTTATAAATTCGTTAAACTTGTACAAGCTCATTGTTTCATACGTTGGTCAAACTTGTACAAGCTCATTGTTTCCTACGTTGGTCAAACTTGTACAAAGCTCATTGAGTCCTAGAAACGCGTTGTTAGATGTTTCATAAGTTCGTCTACTTGTACAAAGCTCATTGAGACACTTATAATCACTCATGTTGCATGAAACCGTGGTTTAGAGTCCTAGAAACGCGTTGTTAGATGTTTCATAAATTCGTGAAACTTGTATAAAGCTCATTGAGGAACTTATAAGCTCTCATGTTGCATGAAACTTGGTTTAGAGTTCTAGAAACGCGTTGTTAGATGTTTCTTAAGTTCGTCAAACCTGTATAAAACTCATTGAGGAACTTATAAGCTCTCATGTTGCATTAAACTTGGTTTAGAGTCCTAGATACACGTTGTTAGATGTTTCATACGTTCGTCAAACTTGTACAAAGCTCATTGAGGAACTTATAAGCTCTCATGTTGCATGAAACTTGGTTTAGAGTCCTAGAAACGCGTTGTTAGATGTTTTATAAGTTCGTTAAACTTGTACAAGCTCATTGTTTCATACGTTGGTCAAACTTGTACAAGCTCATTGTTTCCTACGTTGGTGAAACTTGTACAAAGCTCATTGAGTCCTAGAAACGCGTTGTTAGATGTTTCATAAGTTCGTCAAACTTGTATAAAGCTCATTGAGGAACTTATAAGCTCTCATGTTGCATTAAACTTGGTTTAGAGTCCTAGATACACGTTGTTAGATGTTTCATACGTTTGTCAAACTTGTACAAAGCTCATAGAGGAACTTATAAGCTCTCATGTTGCATGAAACTTGGTTTAGAGTCCTAGAAACGCGTTGTTAGATGTTTTATAAATTCGTTAAACTTGTACAAGCTCATTGTTTCATACGTTGGTCAAACTTGTACAAGCTCATTGTTTCCTACGTTGGTCAAACTTGTACAAAGCTCATTGAGTCCTAGAAACTTGTACGTTGTTAGAGCTGTTTCATAAGTTCGTCTACTTGTACAATCAGCTCATTGAGACACTTATAATCACTCATGTTGCATGAGTCCTAGAAACGCGTGGTTTAGAGTCCTAGAAACGCGTTGTTAGATGTTTCATAAATTCGTGAAACTTGTATAAAGCTCATTGAGGAACTTATAAGCTCTCATGTTGCATGAAACTTGGTTTAGAGTTCTAGAAACGCGTTGTTAGATGTTTCTTAAGTTCGTCAAACCTGTATAAAACTGTATAAAACTCATTGAGGAACTTATAAGCTCTCATGTTGCATTAAACTTGGTTTAGAGTCCTAGATACACGTTGTTAGATGTTTCATACGTTCGTCAAACTTGTACAAAGCTCATTGAGGAACTTATAAGCTCTCATGTTGCATGAAACTTGGTTTAGAGTCCTAGAAACGCGTTGTTAGATGTTTTATAAGTTCGTTAAACTTGTACAAGCTCATTGTTTCATACGTTGGTCAAACTTGTACAAGCTCATTGTTTCCTACGTTGGTGAAACTTGTACAAAGCTCATTGAGTCCTAGAAACGCGTTGTTAGATGTTTCATAAGTTCGTCTACTTGTTCAAAGCTCATTGAGACACTTATAATCACTCATGTTGCATGAAACTTGGTTTAGAGTCCTAGAAACGCGTTGTTAGATGTTTCATAAGTTCGTGAAACTTTTACAAAGCTCATTGAGGAACTTATAAGCTCTCATGTTGCATGAAACTTGGTTTAGAGTCCTAGAAACGCGTTGTTAGATGTTTCATACGTTCGTCAAACTTGTACAAATCTCATTGAGGAACTTATAAGCTCTCAGGTTGCATGAAACTTGGTTTAGAGTCCTAGAAACGCGTTGTTAGATGTTTCATACGTTCGTCAAACTTGTACAAAGCTCATTGAGGAACTTATAAGAACTCATGTTGCATGTAACTTGGTTTAGAGTCCTAGAAACGCGTTGTTAGATGTTTACTACGTTCGTCAAACTTGTACAAAGCTCATTGAGGAACTTATAAGCACTCATGTTGCATGAAACTTGGTTTAGAGTCCTTGAAACGCGTTGTTAGATGTTTCATAAGTTCGTGAAACTTGTACAAAGCTCATTGAGGAACTTTAAAGCACTCATGTTGCATGAAACTTGGTTTAGAGTCGTAGAAACGCGTTGTTAGATCTTTCATATGTTCGTCAAACTTGTACAAAGCTCATTGAGGAACTTATAAGCACTCATGTTGCATGAAACTTGGTTTAGAGTCCTAGAAACGCGTTGTTCGATGTTTCATACGTTCGTCAAACTTGTACAAAGCTCATTGGGGAACTTATAAGCACTCATGTTGCATGAAACTTGGTTTAGAGTCCAAGAAACGCGTTGTTAGATGTTTCATACGTTCGTCACACTTGTACAAAGCTCATTGAGAAACTTATAAGCACTCATGTTGCATGAAACTTGGTTTATATTCCTAGAAACGCGTTGTTAGATGTTTCATACGTTCGTCAAACTTGTACAAAGCTCATTGAGTAACTTATAAGCTCTCATGTTGCATGAAACTTGGTTTAGAGTCCTAGAAACGCGTTGTTAGATGTTTCGAAAGTTCGTGAAACTTGTAAAAAGCTCATTGAGAAACTTATAAGCTCTCATGTTGCATGAAACTTGGGTTAGAGTCCTAGAAACGCATTGTTAGGTGTTTCATAAGTTCGTCTACTTGTACAAAGATCATTGAGACACTTATAATCACTCATGTTGCATGAAAGTTGGTTTAGAGTCCTAGAAACGCGTTGTTAGATGTTTCATAAATTCGTGAAACTTGTATAAAGCTCATTGAGGAACTTATAAGCTCTCATGTTGCATGAAACTTGGTTTAGAGTTCTAGAAACGCGTTGTTAGATGTTTCATAAGTTCGTCAAACTTGTATAAAGCTCATTGAGGAACTTATAAGCTCTCATGTTGCATTAAACTTGGTTTAGAGTCCTAGATACACGTTGTTAGAAGTTTCATTCGTTCGTCAAACTTGTACAAAGCTCATTGAGGAACTTATAAGCTCTCATGTTGCATGAAACTTTGTTTAGAGTCCTAGAAACGAGTTGTTAGATGTTTCATAATTCTTCAAACTTATACAAAGCTCATTGAGATACTTATAAGCACTAATGTTGCATGAAACTTGGTTTAGAGTCCTAGAAACGCGTTGTTAGATGTTTCATAAGTTCGTCAATCTTGTACAAAACTCATTGAGACACTTATAAACACTCATGTTGCATGAAACTTAGTTTAGAGTCCTAGAAACGCGTTGTTAGATGTTTCATACGTTCGTCAAACTTGTACAATGCTCATTGAGGAACTTATAAGAACTCATGTTGCATGTAACTTGGTTTAGAGTCCTAGAAACGCGTTGTTAGATGTTTCATACGTTCTTCAAACTTGTACAAAGCTCATTGAGGAACTTATAAGTACTCATGTTGCATGAAACTTGGTTTAGAGTCCTAGAAACGCGTTGTTAGATGTTTCATACGTTCGTCAAACTTGTACAAAGCTCATTGAGGAACTTATGAGCACTCATGTTGCATGAAACTTGGTTTAGAGTCGTAGAAACGCGTTGTTAGATCTTTCATACGTTCGTCAAACTTGTACAAAGCTCATTGAGGAACTTATAAGCACTCATGTTGCATGAAACTTGGTTTAGAGTCCTAGAAACGCGTTGTTAGATGTTTCATACGTTCGTCAAACTTGTACAAAGCTCATTGAGGAACTTATAAGCACTCATCTTGCATGAAACTTGGTTTAGAGTCCTAGAAACGCGTTGTTAGATGTTTCATAAGTTCGTGAAACTTATACAAAGCTCATTGAGATACTTATAAGCACTCATGTTGCATGAAACTTGGTTTAGAGTCCTAGAAACGCGTTGTTAGATGTTTCAAACGTTCGTCACACTTGTACAAAGCTCATTGAGGAACTTATAAGCACTCATGTTGCATGAAACTTTGTTTATATTCCTAGAAACGCGTTGTTAGATGTTTCATACGTTCGTCAAACTTGTACAAAGCTCATTGAGGAACTTATAAGCTCTCATGTTGCATGAAACTTGGTTTAGAGTCATAGAAACGCGTTGTTAGATGTTTCATAAGTTCGTGAAACTTGTAAAAAGCTCATTGAGGAACTTATAAGCTCTCATGTTGCATGAAACTTGGTTTAGAGTCCTAGAAACGCGTTGTTAGATGTTTCATAAGTTCGTCTACTTGTACAAAGCTCATTGAGACACTTATAATCACTCATGTTGCATGAAACTTGGTTTAGAGTCCTAGAAACGCGTTCTTAGATGTTTCATAAGTTCGTGAAACTTGCACAAAGCTCATTGAGGAACTTATAAGCTCTCATGTTGCATGAAACTTGGTTTAGAGTCCTAGAAACGCGTTGTTAGATGTTTCATACGTTCGTCAAACTTGTACAAAACTCATTGAGGAACTTATAAGCACTCATGTTGCATGAAACTTGGTTTAGAGTCCTAGAAACGCGTTGTTAGATGTTTCATACGTTCGTCACAGTTGTACAAAGCTCATTGAGAAACTTATAAGCACTCATGTTGCATGAAACTTGGTTTATATTCCTAGAAACGGGTTGTTAGATGTTTCATACGTTCGTCAAACTTGTACATAGCTCATTGAGGAACTTATAAGCTCTCATGTTGCATGAAACTTGGTTTAGAGTCCTAGAAACGCGTTGTTAGGTGTTTCATAAGTTCGTCTACTTGTACAAAGTTCATTGAGACACTTATAATCACTCATGTTGCATGAAACTTAGTTTAGAGTCCTAGAAACGCGTTGTTAGATGTTTCATAAATTCGTGAAACTTGTATAAAGCTCATTGAGGAACTTATAAGCTCTCATGTTGCATGAAACTTGGTTTAGAGTTCTAGAAACGCGTTGTTAGATGTTTCATAAGTTCGTCAAACTTGTATAAAGCTCATTGAGGAACTTATAAGCTCTCATGTTGCATTAAACTTGGTTTAGAGTCCTAGATACACGTTGTTAGATGTTTCATACGTTCGTCAAACTTGTACAAAGCTCATTGAGGAACTTATAAGCTCTCATGTTGCATGAAACTTGGTTTAGAGTCCTAGAAACGAGTTGTTAGATGTTTCATAAGTTCTTCAAACTTATACAAAGCTCATTGAGATACTTATAAGCACTCATGTTGCATGAAACTTGGTTTAGAGTCCTAGAAACGCGTTGTTAGATGTTTCATAAGTTCGTCATTCTTGTACAAAGCTCATTGAGACACTTATAAACACTCATGTTGCATGAAACTTGGTTTAGAGTCCTAGAAACGCATTGTTAGAAGTTTCATACGTTCGTCAAACTTGTACAAAGCTCATTGAGGAACTTATAAGAACTCATGTTGCATGTAACTTGGTTTATATTCCTAGAAACGCGTTGTTAGATGTTTCATACGTTCGTCAAACTTGTACAAAGCTCATTGAGGAACTTATAAGCACTCATGTTGCATGAAACTTAGTTTAGTGTCCTAGAAACGCGTTGTTAGATGTTTCATAAGTTCGTCTAACTTGTATAAAGCTCATTGAGGTACTTATAAGCTCTCATGTTGCATTAAACTTGGTTTAGAGTCCTAGAAACACGTTGTTAGATGTTTCATACGTTCGTCAAACTTGTACAAAGCTCATTGAGGAATTTATAAGCTCTCATGTTGCAGGAAACTTGGTTTAGAGTCCTAGAAACGCGTTGTTAGATGTTTCATAAGTTCGTGAAACTTGTAAAAAGCTCATTGAGGAATTTATAAGCTCTCATGTTGCATGAAACTTGGTTTAGAGTCCTAGAAACGCGTTGTTAGGTGTTTCATAAGTTCGTGAAACTTGTATAAAGCTCATTGAGGAACTTATAAGCTCTCATGTTGCATTAAACTTGGTTTAGAGTCCTAGAAACACGTTGTTAGATGTTTCATACGTTGGTCAAACTTGTACAAAGCTCATTGAGGAACTTATAAGCGCTCATGTTGCATGAAACTTGGTTTAGAGTCCTACAAACGCGTTGTTAGATGTTTCATAAGTTCGTCAAACTTGAACAAAGCTCATTGAGGAACTTATAAGCACTCATGTTGCATGAAACTTGGTTTAGAGTCCTAGAAACGCGTTGTTAGATGTTTCATAAGTTCGTGAAACTTGTACAAAGCTCATTGAGGAACTTATAAGCACTCATGTTGCATAAAACTTAGTTTAGAGTCGTAGAAACGCGTTGGTAGATCTTTCATACGTTCGTCAAACTTGTACACAGCTCATTGAGGAACTTTAAAGCACTCATGTTGCATGAAACTTGGTTTAGAGTCGTAGAAACGCGTTGTTAGATCTTTCATACGTTCGTCAAACTTGTACAAAGCTCATTGAGGAACTTATAATCACTCATGTTGCATGAAACTTGGTTTGGAGTCCTAGAAACGCGTTGTTAGATGTTTCATACGTTCGTCAAACTTGTACAAAGCTCATTGAGGAACTTATAAGCACTCATGTTGCATGAAACTTGGTTTAGAGTCCTAGAAACGCGTTGCTAGATGTTTCATACGTTCGTCACACTTGTACAAAGCTCATTGAGAAACTTATAAGCACTCATGTTGCATGAAACTTGGTTTATATTCCTAGAAACGCGTTGTTAGATGTTTCATACGTTCGTCAAACTTGTACAAAGTTCATTGAGGAACTTATAATCACTCATGTTGCATGAAACTTGGTTTGGAGTCCTAGAAACGCGTTGTTAGATGTTTCATACGTTCGTCAAACTTGTACAAAGCTCATTGAGGAACTTATAAGCACTCATGTTGCATGAAACTTGGTTTAGAGTCCTAGAAACGCGTTGCTAGATGTTTCATACGTTCGTCACACTTGTACAAAGCTCATTGAGAAACTTATAAGCACTCATGTTGCATGAAACTTGGTTTATATTCCTAGAAACGCGTTGTTAGATGTTTCATACGTTCGTCAAACTTGTACAAAGCTCATTGAGGAACTTATAAGCACTCATGTTGCATGAAACTTGGTTTAGAGTCCTTGAAAAGCGTTGTTAGATGTTTCATAAGTTCGTGAAACTTGTACAAAGCTCATTGAGGAACTTATAAGCACTCATATTGCATGAAACTTGGTTTAGAGTCGTAGAAACGCGTTGTTAGATCTTTCATACGTTCGTCAAAGTTATACAAAGCTCATTGAGATACTTATAAGCACTCATGTTGCATGAAACTTGGTTTAGAGTCCTAGAAACGCGTTGTTAGATGTTTCATACGTTCGTCACACTTGTACAAAGCTCATTGAGGAACTTATAAGCACTCATGTTGCATGAAACTTGGTTTATATTCCTAGAAACGCGTTGTTAGATGTTTCATACGTTCGTCAAACTTGTACAAAGCTCATTGAGGAACTTATAAGCTCTCATGTTGCATGAAACTTGGTTTAGAGTCCTAGAAACGCGTTGTTAGATGTTTCATAAGTTCGTGAAACTTGTAAAAAGCTCATTGAGGAACTTATAAGCTCTCATGTTGCATGAAACTTGGTTTAGAGTCCTAGAAACGCGTTGTTAGATGTTTCATACGTTCGTGAAACTTGTACAAAGCTCATTGAGGAACTTATAAGCTCTCATGTTGCATGAAACTTGGTTTCGAGTCCTAGAAACGCGTTGTTAGATGTTTCATAAGTTCGTCAAACTTGTATAAAGCTCATTGAGGAACTTATAAGCTCTCATGTTGCATTAAACTTGGTTTATAGTCCTAGAAACACGTTGTTAGATGTTTCATACGTTCGTCAAACTTGTACAAAGCTCATTGAGGAACTTACAAGCTCTCATGTTGCATGAAACTTGGTTTAGAGTCCTAGAAACGAGTTGTTAGATGTTTCATAAGTTCGTGAAACTTGTACAAAGCTCATTGAGGAACTTATAAGCACTCATGTTGCATGAAACTTGGTTTAGAGTCCTAGAAACGCGTTGTTAGATGTTTTATAAGTTCGCCAAACTTGTACAAGCTCATTGTTAGATGTTTCATACGTTGGTCAAACTTGTACAAAGCAAATTGAGTCCTAGAAACGCGTTGTTAGATGATTCATAAGTTCGTCTACTTGTACAATGCTCATTGAGACACTTATAATCACTCATGTTGCATGAAACTTGGTTTAAAGTCCTAGAAACGCGTTGTTAGATGTTTCATAAGTTCGTGAAACTTGTACAAAGTTCATTGAGGAACTTATAAGCACTCATGTTGCATGAAACTTGGTTTAGAGTCCTAGAAACGCGTTGTTTGATGTTTCATACGTTCGTCAAACTTGTACAATGCTCATTGAAGAACTTATAAGCACTCATCTTGCATGAAACTTGGTTTAGAGTCCTAGAAACGCGTTGTTAGATGTTTCATAAGTTCGTGAAATTTATACAAAGCTCATTGAGATACTTATAAGCACTCATGTTGCATGAAAATTGGTTTAGAGTCCTAGAAACGCGTTGTTAGATGTTTCATACGTTCGTCACACTTGTACAAAGCTCATTGAGGAACTTATAAGGACTCATGTTGCATGAAACTTGGTTTATATTCCTAGAAACGCGTTGTTAGATGTTTCATACGTTCGTCAAACTTGTACAAAGCTCATTGAGGAACTTATAAGCTCTCATGTTGCATGAAACTTGGTTTAGAGTCCTAGAAACGCGTTGTTAGATGTTTCATAAGTTCGTGAAACTTGTAAAAAGCTAATTGAGGAACTTATAAGCTCTCATGTTGCATGAAACTTGGTTTAGAGTCCTAGAAACGCGTTGTTAGATGTTTCATAAGTTCGTCTACTTGTAAAAAGCTCATTGAGACACTTATAATCACTCATGTTGCATGAAACTTGGTTTAGAGTCCTAGAAACGCGTTGTTAGATGTTTCATAAGTTCGTGAAACTTGTACAAAGCTCATTGAGGAACTTATAAGCTCTCATGTTGCATGAAACTTGGTTTAGAGTCCTAGAAACGCGTTGTTAGATGTTTCATAAGTTCGTCAAACTTGTATAAAGCTCATTGAGGAACTTATAAGCTCTCATGTTGCATTAAACTTGGTTTAGAGTCCTAGAAACACGTTGTTTTCATACGTTCGTCAAACTTGTACAAAGCTCATTGAGGAACTTATAAGCTCTCATGTTGCATGAAACTTGGTTTAGAGTCCTAGAAACGAGTTGTTAGATGTTTCATTAGTTCGTGAAACTTGTAAAAAGCTCATTGAGGAACTTATAAGCACTCATGTTGCATGAAACTTGGTTTAGAGTCGTAGAAACGCGTTGTTAGATCTTTCATACGTTCGTCAAACTTGTACAAAGCTCATTGAGGAACTTATAAGCGCTCATGTTGCATGAAACTTAGTTTAGAGTCCTACAAACGCGTTGTTAGATGTTTCATAAGTTCGTCAAACTTGTACAAAGTTCATTGCGGAACTTATAAGCACTCATGTTGCATGAAACTTGGTTTAGAGTCCTAGAAACGAGTTGTTAGATGTTTTATAAATTCGTCAAACTTGTACAAGCTCATTGTTAGATGTTTCATACGTTGGTCAAACTTGTACAAAGGTTATTGAGTCCTAGAAACGCGTTGTTAGATGATTCATAAGTTCGTCTACTTGTACAAAGCTCATTGAGACACTTATAATCACTCATGTTGCATGAAACTTGGTTTAAAGTCCTACAAACGCGTTTGTTAGATGTTTCATAAGTTCGTGAAACTTGTACAAAGCTCATTGAGGAACTTATAAGCTCTCATGTTGCATGAAACTTGGTTTAGAGTCCTAGAAACGCGTTGTTAGATGTTTCATACGTTCGTCACACTTGTACAAAGCTCATTGAGGAACTTATAAGCACTCATGTTGCATGAAACTTGGTTTATATTCCTAGAAACGCGTTGTTAGATGTTTCATACGTTCGTCAAACTTGTACAAAGCTCATTAAGGAACTTATAAGCTCTCATGTTGCATAAAACTTGGTTTAGAGTCCTAGAAACGCGATGTTAGATGTTTCATAAGTTCGTGAAACTTGTACAAAGCTCATTGAGGAACTTATAAGCTCTCATGTTGCATTAAACTGGGTTTAGAGTCCTAGAAACACGTTGTTAGATGTTTCATACGTTGGTCAAACTTGTACAAAGCTGATTGAGGAACTTATAAGCTCTCATGTTGCATGAAACTTGGTTTAGAGTCCTAGAAACGAGTTGTTAGATGTTTTATAAGTTCTTCAAACTTATACAAAGCTCATTGAGACACTTATAAACATTCATGTTGCATGAAACTTGGTTTATAGTCCTAGAAATGCGTTGTTAGATGTTTCATACGTTCGTCACACTTGTACAAAGCTCATTGAGGAACTTATAAGCACTCATATTGCATGAAACTTGGTTTATATTCCTAGAAACGCGTTGTTAGATGTTTCATACGTTCGTCAAACTTGTACAAAGCTCATTGAGGAACTTATAAGCTCTCATGTTGCATGAAACTTGGTTTAGAGTCCTAGAAACGCGTTGTTAGATGTTTCATAAGTTCGTGAAACTTGTAAAAAGCTCATTGAGGAACTTATAAACTCTCATGTTGCATGAAACTTGGTTTAGAGTCCTAGAAACGCGTTGTTAGATGTTTCATAAGTTCGTCTACTTGTACAAAGCTCATTGAGACACTTATAATCACTCATGTTGCATGAAACTTGGTTTAGAGTCCTAGAAACGCGTTGTTAGATGTTTCATAAGTTCTTGAAACTTGTATAAAGCTATTTGAAGAACTTATAAGCTCTCATGTTGCATGAAACTTGGTTTAGAGTCCTAGAAACGCGTTGTTAGATGTTTCATAAGTTCGTCAAACTTGTATAAAGCTCATTGAGGAACTTATAAGCTTTCATGTTGCATTAAACTTGGTTTAGATTCCTAGAAACACGTTGTTAGAAGTTTCATACGTTTGTCAAACTTGTACAAAGCTCATTGAGGAACTTATAAGCTCTCATGTTGCATGAAACTTGTTTTAGAGTACTAGAAACGCGTTGTTAGATGTTTCATAAGTTCGTCAAACTTGTATAAAGCTCATTGAGGAACTTATAAGCTCTCATGTTGCATTAAACTTTGTTTAGAGTCCTAGAAATGCGTTGTTAGATGTTTCATAAGTTCGTCAATCTTGTACAAAGCTCATTGAGACACTTATAAACACTCATGTTGCATGAAACTTGGTTTAGGGTCCTAGAAACGCGTTGTTAGATATTTCATACGTTCGTCAAACTTGTACAAAGCTCATTGAGGAACTTATAAGAACTCATGTTGCATGTAACTTGGTTTAGAGTCCTAGAAACGCGTTGTTAGGTGTTTCATACGTTCGTCAAACTTGTACAAAGCTCATTGAGGAACTTATAAGCACTCATGTTGCATGAAACCTTGTTTAGAGTCCTAGAAACGCGTTGTTAGATGTTTCATACGTTCGTCAAACTTGTACAAAGCTCATTGAGGAACTTATAAGCACTCATGTTGCATGAAATTTGGTTTAGAGTCCTAGAAACGCGTTGTTAGATGTTTCATAAGTTCGTGAAACTTATCCAAAGCTCATTGAGATACTTATACGCACTCATGTTGCATGAAACTTGGTTTTGAGTCCTAGAAACGCATTGTTAGATGTTTCATACGTTCGTCACACTTGTACAAAGCTCATTGAGGAACTTATAAGCACTCATGTTGCATGAAACTTGGTTTATATTCCTAGAAACGCGTTGTTAGATGTTTTATACGTTCGTCAAACTTGTACAAAACTCATTAAGGAACTTATAAGCTCTCATGTTGCATGAAACTTGGTTTAGAGTCCTAGAAACGCGTTGTTAGATGTTTCATAAGTTCGTGAAACTTGTAAAAAGCTCATTGAGGAACTTATAAGCTCTCATGTTGCATGAAACTTGGTTTAGAGTCCTACAAACGCGTTGTTAGATGTTTCATAAGTTCGTGAAACTTGTACAAACCTCATTGAGGAACTTATAAGCACTCATGTTGCATGAAACTTGGTTTAGAGTCGTAGAAACGCGTTGTTAGATCTTTCATACGTTCGTCAAACTTGTACAAAGCTCATTGAGGAACTTATAAGCGCTCATGTTGCATGAAACTTAGTTTAGAGTCCTACAAACGCGTTGTTAGATGTTTCATAAATTCGTCAAACTTGTACAAAGCTATTTGAAGAACTTATAAGCTCTCATGTTGCATGAAACTTGGTTTAGAGTACTAGAAACGCGTTGTTAGATGTTTCATAAGTTCGTCAAACTTGTATAAAGCTCATTGAGGAACTTATAAGCTCTCATGTTGCATTAAACTTGGTTTAGAGTCCTAGAAACGTGTTGTTAGATGTTTCATACGTTCGTCAAACTTGTACAAAGCTCATTGAAGAACTTATAAGCACTCATGTTGCATGAAACTTGGTTTAGAGTCCTTGAAACGCGTTGTTAGATGTTTCATAAGTTCGTGAAACTTGTACAAAGCTCATTGAGGAACTTATAAACACTCATGTTGCATGAAACTTGGTTTAGAGTCCTAGAAACGCGTTGTTAGATGTTTCATAATTTGTGAAACTTATACATAGCTCATTGAGATACTTATAAGCACTCATGTTGCCTGAAACTTGGTTTAGAGTCCTAGAAACGCGTTGTTAGATGTTTCATAAGTTCGTCAAACTTGTAGAAAGCTCATTGAGGAACTTATAAGCTCTCATGTTGCATTAAACTTGGTTTAGATTCCTAGAAACACGTTGTTAGATGTTTCATACGTTCGTCAAACTTGTACAAAACTCATTGAGGAACTTATAATCTCTCATGTTGCATCAAACTTGGTTTAGAGTCCTAGAAACGAGTTGTTAGATGTTTCATAAGTTCTTCAAACTTATACAAAGCTCATTGAGATACTTATAAACACTCATGTTGCATGAAACTTTGTTTAGAGTCCTAGAAACGCGTTGTTTGATGTTTCATACGTTCGTCGAACTTGTACAGAGATCATTGAGGAACTTATAAGCACTCATCTTGCATGAAACTTGGTTTAGAGTCCTAGAAACGCGTTGTTAGATGTTTCATACGTTCGTCACACTTGTACAAAGCTCATTGAGAAACTTATAAGCACTCATGTTGCATAAAACTTGGTTTATATTCCTAGAAACGCGTTGTTAGATGTTTCATACGTTCGTCAAACTTGTACAAAGTTCATTGAGGAACTTATAAGCGCTCATGTTGCATGAAACTTGGTTTAGAGTCCTACAAACGCGTTGTTAGATGTTTCATAAGTTCGTCAAACTTGTACAAAGCTCATTGAGGAACTTATAAGCACTCATGTTGTATGAAACTTGGTTTAGAGTCCTAGAAACGCGTTGTTAGATGTTTCATAAGTTCGTGAAACTTGTACAAAGCTCATTGAGGAACTTATAAGCTCTCATGTTGCATTAAACTTGGTTTAGAGTCCTAGAAACGAGTTGTTAGATGTTTCATAAGTTCGTGAAACTTGTACAAAGCTCATTGAGGAACTTATAAGCACTCATGTTGCATGAAACTTGGTTTAGAGTCCGAGAAACGCGTTGTTAGATGTTTCATAAGTTCGTCAAACTTGTATAAAGCTCATTGAGGAACTTATAAGCTCTCATGTTGCATTAAACTTGGTTTAGAGTCCTAGAAACACGTTGTTAGTTGTTTCATACGTTGGTCAAACTTGTACAAAGCTCATTGAGGAACTTATAAGCTCTCATGTTGCATAAAACTTGGTTGAGAGTCCTGGAAAGACGTTGTTAGATGTTTCATAAGTTTGTCAAACTTATACAAAGCTCATTGAGACACTTATAAACACTCATGTTGCATGAAACTTGGTCTAGAGTCCTAGAAACGCGTTGTTAGATGTTTCATACGTTCGTCAAACTTGTACAAAGCTCATTGAGGAACTTATAAGCGCTCATGTTTCATGTAACTTGGTTTAGAGTCCTAGAAACGCGTTGGTAGATGTTTGATACGTTCGTAAAATTTGTACAAAGCTCATTGAGGAACTTATAAGCACTCATGTTGCTTGAAACTTGGTTTAGAGTCCTTGAAACGCGTTGTTAGATGTTTCATAAGTTCATCAAACTTGTACAACGCTCATTAAGGAACTTATAAGCACTCATGTTGCATGAAACTTGGTTTAGAGTCCTAGAAACGCGTTGTTAGATGTTTCATAAGTTCGTGAAACTTGTACAAAGCTCATTGAGGAACTTATAAGCACTCATGTTGCATGAAATTTGATTTAGAGTCGTAGAACCGCGTTGTTAGATCTTTCATACGTTCGTCAAACTTGTACAAAGCTCATTAAGGAACTTATAAGCACTCATGTTGCATGAAACTTGGTTTAGAGTCCTAGAAACGCGTTGTTAGATGTTTCATACGTTCGTCAAACTTGTACAAAGCTCATTGAGGAACTTATAAGCACTCATGTTGCATGAAACTTGGTTTAGAGTCCTAGAAACGCGTTGTTAGATGTTTCATAAGTTCGTGAAACTTATACAAAGCTCATTGAGATACTTATAAGCACTTATGTTACATGAAACTTGGTTTAGAGTCCTAGAAACGCGTTGTTAGATGTTTCATACGTTCGTCACGCTTGTACAAAGCTCATTGAGGAACTTATAAGCACTCATGTTGCATGAAACTTGGTTTATATTCCTAGAAATGCGTTGTTAGATGTTTCATACGTTCGTCAAACTTGAACAAAGCTCATTGAGGAACTTATAAGTTCTCATGTTGCATGAAACTTGGTTTAGAGTCCTAGAAACGCGTTGTTAGATATTTCATAAGTTCGTGAAACTTGTAAAAAGCTCATTGAGGAACTTATAAGCTCTCATGTTGCATGAAACTTGGTTTAGAGTCCTAGAAACGCGTTGTTAGATGTTTCATAAGTTCGTCTACTTGTAAAAAGCTCATTGAGACACTTATAATCACTCATGTTGCATGAAACTATGTTTAGAGTCCTAGAAACGCGTTGTTAGATGTTTCATAAGTTCGTGAAACTTGTACAAAGCTCATTGAGGAACTTATAAGCACTCATGTTGCATGAAACTTGGTTTAGAGTCCTAGAAACGCGTTGTTAGATGTTTCATAAGTTCGTCAAACTTGTATAAAGCTCATTGAGGAACTTATAAGCTCTCATGTTGCATTAAACTTGGTTTAGAGTCCTAGAAACACGTTGTTAGATGTTTCATAAGTTCGTCAAACTTGTAAAAAGCTCATTGAGGAACTTATAAGCACTCATGTTGCATGAAATTTGGTTTAGAGTCCTAGAAACGCATTGTTAGATGTTTCATAAGTTCGTGAAACTTATACAAAGCTCATTGAGATACTTATACGCACTCATGTTGCATGAAACTTGGTTTAGAGTCCTAGAAACGCATATATGATTTATGATTATGATATATGATTTATTATTTAAAGAAGAAGAGCAATAGAAAAGTTTGTGTCGGACAAGGTGATGAGGAGAAGAAGTCACCGAAAAAATTGAAGACATCAATCGTTACTCCATGTGCAAGCCTGAATGCTCCAAAGGTTATTATGATGCCCATCAATAGTTGATCTGTTCAAGATGATTGAGTCGCTTAGTTAATCGTAATTATATTAGTTATACAGTAGTATTTAAATTTATCCTAGTCCAGCCTCTACAATCTCATCAAACAACTCTGCAGCCTAGCTTCTCGCGAATCTTCCGAATGTTAGCATCACACAACCCATCAAAGTTGCGTCCTAGAGCAAGACACTCAATGTACTTAAGAGAGTACACGCCACAGTCTCCGGGAGAATCATTCGAGGTATGTCTCTCATTCTCTCGCACTTTGAATTGTTCCCACCTCTCTCGATTCTTCGTCGGAATCATGTAGTTAAGCAATGCTGGAATTATCTCACTAAAAGGCGTACACGAAGCCACAATCTCTTTGTCACCCATCAAAGATGGAATGCTGTCATAAATGTCTATCTTACTCTCCTCCAAATTGATATCCAAAGCCACCCAATGGTTTTTATTGACGTGATGGCACACAAACAACCTTCCGATATCAAAAAACCACCTCTTCTTCGTGGCTTGATCTCCGTACACTCCGTTGAACAACTTCACGTACTTGTCATCCCATGTGAAATTCCTCGTTTGATTTTTTTGTGAAGGAATTTAATTGATCTTATTGTTTTTGATGTGCGAATAAGTTGTTAAGCATGAAACCACCGGGAGTTTTACGGATAAAAGTATGATGTTCATCATTAAACTGAAATACCCACGATTTTAGTTGCATAAACGATTTTAAAGATATGAACCAAAATCAATGAGTCATTTTTTTCTCACCATCCATTACCCATGAAAAATCTTAATCACTGATTTCTGATAGATCCTGGAACCACAGGGAGTTTGATGAGTCTTCCAAAAACATAAATCGAACCACCTGGAGTTTGATGAGTAAAACAGAAAACTTGATGAAACCACCGGGAGTTTTACGGATAAAAGTATGATGTTCATCATTAAACTGAAATACCCACGATTTTTCTCACCATCCATTACTCATGAAAATCTTAATAACTGATTTATGATGGCTCATGGAACCACTGGGAGTTTGATGAGTCTTCCATAAACATGAATCGAACCAACGGGAGTTTCATGAGTAAAACTATCCTTTTGAGTTTGAGATAGACTATCTTCATTCTCCGGTTCAATATATCCTTTGATAACTATAAACACAGATGTTTCTGTTTCATGTGCCAAAGGGATTAGCTGAAGCTGTCGGTGGGCGAGGTCACACCAATGCTTAAGCTCACACCAATGTCAGGGAGTCGCTTGATGATAAAAGAGTAGAGGAAGAAAGTTCTGAAGAAGAAGAAGATGAAGACGAAGACGAGGATAACCAAGAACCCGAAGTAGACGTGACTCAACTTATAGGGAGGAAGAAGAGATTGTTTGAGTTAAAACTTAAGATGGTAAGACATTTGTACATTCATTAGCTTAACCTCGTTAAATTATACTTAAGATCGTTTTACATATATCTAACTCTACAATTGTATAAATTTATAAAACTTAAAAAAAAAATTTAAAGAACTTCGAATGGGTTCTGCAATGTGGGAGTAAAAAATCTACAATTTTCAGAAAACTTCTACACTTAAATTAATAATATAATTATTATTAAAAAATGCATTAGAGCTTCAAGAGAGGCTCATGGATGCGGATGCTCTTAGTCTCTACGATGAGCCTTGCCTCGTGAGGATTCTCCTTGTTCTTGATTGGGGCGTTTCGTTGAGCGTTGTTGCGTGTAAGGTTGTCCATGTACCGGAGAATTCCGCGGATGTCCTCTGGATCATAATCTTCGTGGTCTTCCTCAATGCGGATTAAGTGTCCCTTAGCTCTTCGTGACTGTTCCTCGGTGATATCCTCCACATCACTCCCTTGATCATCATCTGATTCTTGGTCACTTCCTTCATCATCATCTGATTCTTCATCACTTCCTTCATCATCTTCTCGATTCTTCATCGCTTTCTTCATCATCATCTACTTCTTGTCGTGGCTGTTGGTGGAGGCTGTGGGAACATTCCCTTCGCCGGAGTCCGCAAATGATGTGTCTCCTTCCTTGATTGTCATTTGCTTGTTGGGTGTTTTGGTGGAGTGGTCCTTCCGCTTGTTGTGTGTTTTGGTGGAGTGGTGGTATGATTCCTTTTGCCGAAAGTCCACAGACAATGACTCTTGTTGCTTGCATTGCTAAATCGGATCACAAAATCACTCAAATTAACACAACAACAAAATTTAAGTAAAACATGAACAACTCGTAGTCAAAATACCTTTTCAAAATACCTTTTGATAGATTATGTAGAAAGTTTTTTCTTGATATCTGCTTCATATGACAAGAATGAATGATCAAACAAAGAGTATGATCGTTTAATTTTCGGATAAGTAACGTGTAGTGGAGATAAGTAATCAACAAACCAAAATCAAACCGAGATCATCCGTGGTTATACAAACGTAATCTAATGAAACTGAGATCAAAGCAAGGAATGTTCATTAGGGAACTGATGCCTAAACGAAAACAAAGTGATTCACATCCACAAGATAACACAATGACTAGTTTATAAAGCCAACCAAATCGATCGAACACAAAGTTAATAAATTCACGGAAAATGTGATATACATATAAAAAAAAAAGCAACTCAATCGAGCAAACAACAAACCAAAATCAATAATTAAATCATGCGAAGAACAAACTCAATCGAGCAATCAACAAACCAAAATCAAAGAGAAGGTTGTGAATATAAAATACCTAATTAGGAACCAAAATCAAGCGACTAAGCATTTTATGAAATTTTATGCTATTAATGTCATAATTCTAATTGTAATATTGTCTAATTTATGTATCATTCAAAAAAATTAATTTTTTTTTTTAAAATCAGGGCATCAAAAGGGGGTTTAGGGTAAAGAATGAGTGAAAGACTAAGTTAACTAAACCCTAATAGTTTGTAACTTATCGATTTCAAATTATATAATTGTGAAACATTACTTATAATTGTGATATATTAGTTACATTTATGTTTGCATGGATATTTCTTAAATAATCATGATAATTCCTAAACCCCATTCAATACCCTAAATATTCCCTAAATCGAATTGTACCCAATTATATACTTGACACGTTAAAACAAAATTTAATTATGATAACATTTTTACATTTATCTATATATATTTCGAATTTATCTTCCCTCATGACCGATTATAAAAATTAATTAAACATTGAATAATTTTTTTTTTGTATAATCTTCCCTCGATTATCCTTAAACTTTTTTTTGAAAGACAATTAGTTTCCTTAGTAAAAGGTACTCGAAATGCATCACATGCCATTGTCACATTGTCGTGAAAGAAAATACATAAAGATCAAAGTACTAATTGAGACAACAACAAATCTGATTTTATCACAAAGACAACATAACGTTCTCACAACAAGATGAGTTTATCATTAGGCCAAGCCACCGTTGTTCCAAGCGCATCGATATGGTCTCAACTTCCGAATTTGGTCGCCACACTCGTGCACCATCGGACTTAGAAACCTCTACCCAGACTTTACTAGCATTTGGACCTAAAGGAACAAAATGCACCTTATCTGCAGGATCGGTTGAAGATACTCGACCTTGTGCAACTCGTTCTCCCGAGCCATTGCGGTCTAACAAGATGCACTTCGCTTTACACCTTTGCTACTGCTAGTACTGTTACTTGCACTCTATTTATTGACAATTTAAACGAAGTCATCGGTCAACAGTTATCAATCAACATTCATCAATCAACATTCATAAAATTTTATGTTAACTTAAATTTAGAGTTTAAAGAAAGTTACCACAGGTGAATTCTTTGCCGTTTCTTCACGAGGTGTGGCAGGACTCATTAATTGTATGTTATCCATAGGCCATGCGATGTTCTCATTAAGTGCATCACCCAATACTGACATTTCAGCACTTGGCCTCCATAAAAAAGCTTTATCTTTAATCACCAGGGCAACCTTCACAATTGCAGCATTCGGACCAAGAGGTATGTTGTTGAGCAAATCTTTTGGATCAGTTGAAGATAACACACCCTCGCCAATAATCTCGTGATCCAAATTCCAATCATAAATATAAACCCTACGAGCTGATGCAATTGCAGCCTAAGGAAATATGCAAATAACAGTAGAGATAACAAACATAATTATGTATACCTTTCAAAGGGATACATCCAACGAAAATGTACAGTCCACCTAATCTTGCTTCCCTTGCTAGATGTATAGGCAAGTGAAACATAATATCAAAGAGTGAAGGGGGAAAGAATCTCTCTAGTAGACACAATGTTTCCACAACCTCGACTCCAAGATTAGCAACTTCTCGGGTCTATGACACGCTGACATAATCTACTAAAGTAGTTGCATAGTCGGCTCACAAGCAACCCTAGGTCCTTTAGGTAATAACCCTCTCAATGCCACAGAAAATAGATTTTGAATGAGTACATGGTGATCATGTGACTTCATATTACCAATAACAGGGGGATCCACCGAAACACAATTGGCAATATTAGCACAATAACCGTCAGGACCTCTAAACTTAGACAATCTCTTACAAAATCTTCTTTTTTCATCTTTGGAAAGCCAATAAGCAGCTGGAGGCAAGTATGTTCTCTTCCCACGTACCTCAGTGTGTAAGTTGCTTCTAATCCCCATATCCTCTAAATCCTTTCTTGCTTTCAATCCGTCCTTTGATTTTCCACTATGCATCAACATAGATAACAATGCATCAGACACGTTCTTTTCCACATGCATCACATCAATGTTGTGACGAACCGAACCGGCATATCCTATCAACCATGAAACAAGAAGTTATCAGCCTCACCATCTTTGTATGTACATTAGCCTAAATGGAATGGAAGACCTGTTTATATTTCGTTAAAACATGAGATGGTCTATTCTATTTATTTTACTCCGAATGGAATGGAAGACCTGTGTACATAAAATTCAAAAGTGTTAATATTCTAAAGAATTAATACATGTTGGAAAAAAAAAGTATTAATTCAAAAGTATTAATATTCTAAACTAGTGTTCCAAAATTATGTGATTTTGTTCGGATTGCTTGTTGATTAATTACTTGCTTTGTTATTGCTTTGTTAACTTCGTAATGCCATCGACACAAGACAAAAACACAAGACTTCCTTTTGACTTCCCAAGACAAACAACTTCCCAAAATTCAAAAGTTCAAAAGTGTTAATATTCTAAATTTAAAATTCAAAAGTGTTAATATTCTAAAGAATTAATACATGTTGGAATTTGTTGGAAAAAAAAAGTATTAATTCAAACGTGAAACACCCAGTTAATACCTTTGTCTTTTTTATCGAATCGGGTTCCTTTTCGTCTTCGACTTCGAGTCTTCGTCAAATCTCGCCGTCACTCGTCTCTCGCCGTCTTCGCCGTCACTCGTCTCTCGCCGTCTTCGAGTACCCATTTTCTCATTCTGGGTTTGTGAGGTACGAAGCAAGCTTTGATATTTGATGGGTTTCTCCACCGACGATTGATTTCGCTTCTGTTGAAGTCAAGCTATCCATTGTTTCCGATTTAAAGCTCATTCTTTATGCTTTTAGGTGGTTTTCGTGGATTGATTTTGTTTAGTTCTCTGTTAAGATGGTGATTTTGTACACAGGTCTTCCATTCCATTCGAATTTTGAAAAGTCCACCCATTTTTTTTACTTTTTGAAAACTATAAGTCAATAATAGTTAAATTTAAAATTCGAAAACATTACTGTTTTTAAAAATTTTAAGTTATTGATATTAATACCTGTATTTATTTGTTTAAAAATAAATTGGAAACAATGGAGTGCGTTTTGGTTCTAATTATATGCTGGGCTCTAAAAAAACAACACTTCAAAAGAGAATGTACGAGGGAGTGGATGTTGAAGAACATCTTTTTGTGATCACATACCTTACTATACAATGACAATGTGATCACCGAGCATGCTAATCCACCAATCGATTGACCAACTACAAAGTAGCTACGATTTACGAGTAATTTGTTCTTAACATTGGAGCATTCAGACTTGCACATGGAGTAACGATTGATGTCTTCAATTTTTTCGGTGACTTCTTCTCCTCATCACCTTGTCCGACACAAACTTTTCTATTGCTCTTCTTCTTTAAATAATAAATCATATATCATAACTATTTCACTTAAACTAATTTTTTCTCGAAAATGATAATATATTACTTTTTACACAAGTAACACAATCACAACATAAACATATATGTTATTTGCTAAATACAAATAAAATAAAATAATATAATAAAACAAAAAATAAAATAAAATAATAAAAAAATAAAATGAAATGTGGAGCCCACGTCACTATGCGTGCACGTAACTTATACTTTTTAACCTCTATATAAAGAGACGTTCGATGAATGTAGAGGAAAATATTTTCGAGTTGTCACTTTTCATTATCCGTAAAACTCCCGGTGGTTTCATCAAGTTTTCTGTTTTACTCATCAAACTCCGGGTGGGTCGATTTGTTTTTTGGAAGACTCATCAAACTCCCTGTGGTTCCAGGATCTATCGAAATCGGTGATTAAGATTTTTCATGGGTAATGGATGGTGAGAAAAAAATGACTCATTGATTTTGGTTCATATCTTTAAAATCGTTTATGCAACTAAAATCGTGGGTATTTCAGTTTAATGATGAACATCATACTTTTATCCGTAAAACTCCCGGTGGTTTCATGCTTAACAACTTATTCGCACATCAAAAACAATAAGATCAATTAAATTCCTTCACAAAAAATTCAAACTGAGGAATTTCACATGGGATGACAAGTACGTGAAGTTGTTCAACGGAGTGTACGGAGATCAAGCCACGAAGAAGAGGTGGTTTTTTTTGATATCGGAAGGTTGTTTGTGTGCCATCACGTCAATAAAAACCATTGGGTGGCTTTGGATATCAATTTGGAGGAGAGTAAGATAGACATTTATGACAGCATTCCATCTTTGATGGGTGACAAAGAGATTGTGGCTTCGTGTCTGCCTTTTAGTGAGATAATTCCAGCATTGCTTAACTACATGATTCCGACGAAGAATCGAGAGAGGTGGGAACAATTCAAAGTGCAGAGAATGAGAGACATACCTCAGAATGATTCTCCCGGAGACGTGGCGTGTACTCTCTTAAGTACATTGAGTGTCTTGCTCTAGGACGCAACTTTGATGGGTTGTGTGATGCTAACATTCAGAAGATTCGCGAGAAGCTAGCTGCAGAGTTGTTTGATGAGATTGCAGAGGCTGGACTAGGATAAATTTAAATACTACTGTATAACTAATATAATTACGATTAACTAAGCGACTCAATCATCTTGAACAGATCAACTATTGATGGGCATCATAATAACCTTTGGAGCATTCAGGCTTGCACATGGAGTAACGATTGATGTCTTCAATTTTTTCGGTGACTTCTTCTCCTCATCACCTTGTCGACACAAACTTTTCTATTGCTCTTCTTCTTTAAATAATAAATCATATATCATAACTATTTCACTTAAACTAATTTTTTCTCGAAAATGATAATATATTACTTTTTACACAAGTAACACAATCACAACATAAACATATATGTTATTTGCTAAATACAAATAAAATAAAATAATATAATAAAACAAAAAATAAAATAAAATAATAAAAAAATAAAATGAAATGTGGAGCCCACGTCACTATGCGTGCACGGTAACTTATACTTTTTAACCTCTATATAAAGAGACGTTCGATGAATGTAGAGGAAAATATTTTCGAGTTGTCACTTTTCATTATCCGTAAAACTCCCGGTGGTTTCATCAAGTTTTCTGTTTTACTCATCAAACTCCGGGTGGGTCGATTCATGTTTATGGAAGACTCATCAAACTTCCCAGTGGTTCCATTTGCTATCGAAATCGGTGATTAAGATTTTTCATGGGTAATGGATGGTGAGAAAAAAATGACTCATTGATTTTGGTTCATATCTTTAAAATCGTTTATGCAACTAAAATCGTGGGTATTTCGTTTAATGATGAACATCATACTTTTATCAGTCAAACTCCCGGTGGTTTCATGCTTAACAACTTATTCGCACATCAAAAACAATAAGATCAATTAAATTCCTTCACAAAAAATTCAAACTGAGGAATTTCACATGGGATGACAAGTACGTGAAGTTGTTCAACGGAGTGTACGGAGATCAAGCCACGAAGAAGAGGTGGTTTTTTGATATCGGAAGGTTGTTTGTGTGCCATCACGTCAATAAAAACCATTGGGTGGCTTTGGATATCAATTTGGAGGAGAGTAAGATAGACATTTATGACAGCATTCCATCTTTGATGGGTGACAAAGAGATTGTGGCTTCGTGTCGCCTTTTAGTGAGATAATTCCAGCATTGCTTAACTACATGATTCCGACGAAGAATCGAGAGAGGTGGGAACAATTCAAAGTGCAGAGAATGAGAGACATACCTCGAATGATTCTCCCGGAGAGCGTGGCGTGTACTCTCTTAAGTACATTGAGTGTCTTGCTCTAGGACGCAACTTTGATGGGTTGTGTGATGCTAACATTCGGAAGATTCGCGAGAAGCTAGCTGCAGAGTTGTTTGATGAGATTGCAGAGGCTGGACTAGGATAAATTTAAATACTACCGTATAACTAATATAATTACGATTAACTAAGCGACTCAATCATCTTGAACAGATCAACTATTGATGGGCATCATAATAACCTTTGGAGCATTCAAGCTTGCACATGGAGTAACGATTGATGTCTTCAATTTTTTCGGTGACTTCTTCTCCTCATCACCTTGTCGACACAAACTTTTCTATTGCTCTTCTTCTTTAAATAATAAATCATATATCATAACTATTTCACTTAAACTAATTTTTTCTCGAAAATGATAATATATTACTTTTTACACAAGTAACACAATCACAACATAAACATATATGTTATTTGCTAAATACAAATAAAATAAAATAATATAATAAAACAAAAAATAAAATAAAATAATAAAAAAATAAAATGAAATGTGGAGCCCACGTCACTATGCGTGCACAGTAACTTATACTTTTTAACCTCTATATAAAGAGACGTTCGATGAATGTAAAATTTACAGTTTTCTCACATCATATACTCACTGTCACTGATAGCAGAAACTACATGCGTTTCATATTTTATAGACTTCGAGTTGTCACTTTTCCATATTTTCCTCTGCTGTCTCATGTAGTAGATTTATTTGAGAAATCTGCCATTCAGTGTGGTAGATTTCATAGAAACATCTACCGTCTATTCCGGTAGATTTATTTGACAAATTTGCCATTCAGACAGTAGATTTCTCCAAAAACTCTGCTGTTTCATGTAGTAGATTTATCCGTCTGATGTGGTATTGTGGAAGCATTTTTTCAAATAACCAATATGCCACATACAAAAATCTTGAATAACCATGCAAACATCTTCTATTTAATACCTATATTTATTAATAATTTTATACATAGAATTTTAGTTTAATTAAACTAATATATCAATCATATAAATTATATAGTAATATTTATATTGAAAAAATATATAAGTGTAGTAAAGTAAACAATAATATTTACATTAAAATATTTTAGAGTAGTATTAAACAGAACATGTCTGCGGTTTTTTATGTAATTTTCCCTATGTTATTTTGTTAAGCTTGATAATTCAATACGTAGGTTATATCTTTTACGTTCTATATTTTTGTCATCGCTTCATTTTAAAAACACGCCTCCGAGAGAAGGTAGAGTATATTTTGGAGATGTGGAAATGGCTGAAATTATAATTTATTGATTGGAAAAAATTAAGTTTGAGTAATGATGTATGTTGTCTAACACGTGTCTGTCAAGGGGAATGCTTATTGCAATGTTTTTATACCCGACCCGGACGTCGACCCGGATTGTATACGGGTGACCGACCGGGTTACTGGGTGAACCGCGGGTCAACTCTGGATCATATTATTAAGTATTTTATCTAATACATATATACATATTTATTTTTTTGTCACTTATAATATGTATATTATATATATATATATATATATATATATATATATATTTATTTACAATGTAAATTCAAAAATCCATATTGTTATTTGAAAATATGATTAAAATTTTAAAAATTTATTCTTATAGTTTTATTTTATTTGATCAATCACTATATCATCGTAAAACCTCAAAAGGCTAACAAGAAAACAAGTAAAAAAATTTGTAACAAATTAAATTTCATATTTAAAACTAAAATACATGAAAAATAAAAAAAAATTATCTCAACCGTCGGTTCAACCAACCGGTTCCCGGGTTTGGGGTGGGTTTTTTCGGTTTTTACTGGGTTTTTATCTAACGGTTTTCACTATCATAAACTAAGTCATTAATCTTTTATAAGGTTTATATATATATATATATATATATATATATATATATATATATGTATGTATATACATCTATTTTTAAAATCCGGTTAAACCACATTGAACCGCGACCCATAAGCATCACCGGTTCAATGTTCGGTTTGGTTTTAAAAACAACTGCCTCCGAGAGAAGGTAGAGTATATTTTGGAGATGTGGAAATGGGTACTGTTGATTTTATGTTGATTTTAAGTACTAAATAACTTTAGAATTTTAAACTTAATTATTATTATTATTATTATTTTAAGGTATAAAAATGACGTAACACATATAGAAAAGTGTATATAAGCTTTAGAATATTAACATGTATTTATTTTTTTATTTGGATTGAAATAACATGTATTTATTTATTTTATTAGGGTTGAAATAACATGTATTTATCTCAATATTGTATTTATCTTAATATTGTATTTATTTTAAGTATTAATATCAATAACTTAAAATTTTTAAAAACAGTAATGTTTTCGAATTTTAAATTTAACTATTATTGACTTATAGTTTTCAAAAAGTAAAAAAAATGGGTGGACTTTTCAAAATTCGAATGGAATGGAAGACCTGTGTACATTAGACTCGAATGGAATGGAATAGAAGACTGTGTACATTAGCCTAAATGGAATGGAATGGAAGACCTGTTTATATTTCGTTAAAACATGAGATGGTCTATTCTATTTATTTATGCTTAAACATTATGACAAATCATTCTCAAAATGTCATGTTATAATCAGTCTCAGTCTCATTAGTTTGAATTGGTCTTGTTGTGTTTCCGTTTTATCAGCTCATGTAGAGCAAAGTCATGTCTTAGTGAGTCTGCATATTTAACTTGCTTCAGTTATGTTGTAGTTTCATATAAAAGCCGTTGAAACTGATCTTAATAAAGTTAGATCATTTTGATGCAAGCTTGTGTTTCTCTGTTATAACATTCACAATGTCTACAAGTTACCGAGTTAGAAGACATTTACATTAGACTGAATGTACAATTAAGTTCATGAGATAGTATATTCTATTTAATTTTTCCTTCGAATGGAATGGAAGACCTGTGTACATTAGGCGAATGGAATGGAAATTCTGTGTACATTAGCCTAAATGGAATGGAATGGAAGACCTGTGTACATTAGACTGAATGGAATGGAATATAGAGTGTAGTATGAAGCAGAGTTCATTTCACAAAAAATGAATGTCGAATTTTCCAACATTCTCCAAAAAGACCTACTCATCCACTAACCATTACATGACTAGTGCAAATTGTACTTGAACAGATGATTTTTCTAATGACTGATTTGCTTTGTTCTATTACGGATGAAGTATTGAAAGGCTAGACGGGTTTTGTTAGCTACTACTGTCTCCATTTCCTAATGGAAGACCCTAGTCCACAAGTTTTGATATATTATTGTATATTGAATATTGATTTAGTGAATTCATAAAGCAAGTTTGTTATAATGTTATATATCTTTAAAATGTTTGATATTTTTTTTGCGAATTTAAATGTTTAATTTTGTAGATTATTTATCTAAAATAGTTTTTGTTGATCATATACCTGTACTTAATATTTCCACCAAACTCGCCAATACCGAAAGTAGTGCTGGAATAATACAAGATAGCATATTCTTGCAAGATATCACACCAAAGTTAGGTTCTTATTTGTTTAATTTATTTGTAAAATTTTGTTAAGAATCATGGTTTTTAGCAACTCCAAATGATATGTATGTGTCGGCTCTCAGAGAAAATTGGTAGCCTTGAGTTTGAATTCATCCACCAGAGACTCAATGCTCATCAATCGGTATTCGTTCCTTAGCAAAACAGTCACTGAAAACAAAGAATATTAAGTTTGTCAAGGCTTAATGCTCGGATTGGACATAGGAATGAGCAAAAATGGGTTCTAACTAACATGTCTGTTGTACTTTCTTCAGCACCCACAACCAATATGTAGTTATACGCAACCCGAGTGTCTCGCACCTACACCACAACAACACACAAAGAATCAATCATCACGAAACAATAATACGGTGGTATTTTGCATTAGGTATAAAGATGGGTCACGGAAGTTGTTTGCCTATTGTCACACTAATTCCTAGTCAAAGGCCACAATTTACTTTCGCAACCACGGAGTGCAAACTAACGGAAAATACCACAACATAAACCTCAATTGTGCATCGATTACCTTCTTGCCGATGTTTCGGTCCGTTATGTCAACATCAACATAGTACCCAGCTTCGTGAATTTGATCTCTCGTCTGTTTAAATAATTGCAGATAAAAGAAAAAAAAGACAGAGATAAGACTCCGTCTCCAAGTAGCTCATAAGGAGTTGCGATCACGAATGTATAACCTTTTCAGCGTATTCATGATAATCCTTTGACAAAGAGCAAACTATGGCCCGACGCGGACTAAGCCAGAAGGGCCATTTTCCTTTGTAATGCTCCAACAATATGGCAAACATACGCTCCATAGATCCCATCACCGTTCGTGTATCATCACGGGTGTCTCCACCTTCCCTTCAACCTTAGTTGTGTATTCAAGATTGAAGAGAGCCGGAAGTTGAAAATCAAGCCGATGTGAAGCAAACAACAATCAAACTCATATAGCAAGAGAATAGGAAAAAGAAAAAGAAAAAAACTCAGAGTTTGGGAGCCTAACTTGTAAAGTAGCACATTGGAATTTCCTTTTCATTGCATCACAAACTGTTATGTCTATCCTTGGGCCATACACCCCTTCTCCTCTGTTCACTGCAGCAGTACAACACACTTAAGAATGAATGCATACTCTGTGAATTGCAAGCTTGAGTAGAAACATCGAAACTAGTATACATACAAGGAATGGCTTCCCAAAATCTTCTAGTGCTTCTCTAAGGTCTTTTTCAGCTCTAACCCATGTTTTTATACCTCCAAGGTACTTCTCGGTCTCTGAAATTTACAAAATGTTCGAGTGATACCGGACCATCTAAGAACCAAAATTTTGGTACAAGAAATTTCCAAAATATCCCACCGTTGAGAGCTTTAGCTCATACTTAAGCCCAAATTTTGTGTAAACATAGTCAACGAATTCCAATTCACGTTTCACTTCTCCACTAACTGCGAATAGACAGAATAATGCTAACAAGCTAGGAGGATAAGGAAATCCAACGTTGCTGTATACAAAAGCAAATAATCACAAACCTGATCCTCTGTGCAGAATATGTGTGCATCATCCTGACAAAAAAAAAAAAAAAAAAAAAAATACAAAGCCAATGTTATTTTAAGTAACGAATATGCAACATGCAAAAGGGGCAAAAAGAAAATTGACAAGTACGCAAAGTGTGTGGTGAATTCTTCACTTCACAATGGCATATAGGCTATAATGTTAATGCTAGAGAGCAAGATTTTTTCCTGATCTAGTCATCTCCTAAAGAAGTTTAAGCTACACCATGATGACTTTTCGTCTCTTTATGTTGTTTCTCTCTAACGATTTTTTCCTGATCTAGTCATCTCCTAAAAACTGATTGATACTTTTCCCGCAATAGAATTTTATACAAACTCGAAAAGTCCAAAAGAAAAAAATACCTGCTGGAACCGTCGGACACGGGTCAACCCACTAAGAGCTCCACTAGCCTCATTTCGATGTAACACTCCAAACTCGGCTAGTCTAATGGGTAATTCTATATACAATGAACAAATGGTGTCAGCAAAGATAAATGGTAGAATTTACAGATTAAGATTTTTATACAAAAGACAAGCATTATTTCTCCATATTCCCTTGTCCAAGAGTCACAAGGAACAGATTCCTATATCTATTTATAGTGATATGAAGCAGCACTACAAGAACAATACAAGATAAATGGTAGAATTTACAGATTAAGATTTTTATACAAAAGACAAGCATTATTTCTCCATATTCCCTTGTCCAAGAGTCACAAGGAACAGATTCCTATATCTATTTATAGTGATATGAAGCAGCACTACAAGAACACTACAAGAACAGAGGGATACCTTTATATGAGCGAACCCCGTGCTTTGGTACATCAAGCGGTGCCGGGGCAATTCATAGGTTTGAGCCCATATTTTTGTTCATCTATCTGCGCAAGGAAAAATAGAGAAAGTCATTTCATTTCACATGTTAAAATGGCATCTTCGAAGCTAGTTGCTAAAGTAACAAAGCCAAGAAGACTATTGAGCTTTGCATGCACTCTTACATTAAACATGAACATATTTTCCTTGTTTGCAGATTTTTTCCGAGTTTCATGTTGTAAATATTTGGTGAAATGACCTGCCAAATTGAATGTTAATCTAGCAACCCATCTGCCCTCATCAAGTTTACTAAATAGTGAAATGAACGGAAAAGGGAAAAACCTCTTCATAACCCCTTTTCCGATATTCCTTCTCAACGAATTGCATCAACTTTTTATATACACGAGTTCCATGTTTTTCGAAGAACCAACTTCCAGGGCTGAATTTTTTACATATATTATTAGTTTCAAGAGACAAAAATAAAGAGACTAGCAAACACGATATTGTATATCAGACTGACTAGCAAGCAAACACGATATTGTATATCAGACTGACTAGCAAACACGATATTGTATATCAGACTACCAAACACGATATTGTATATCAGCACCAAAGAACCTGAGTGGGTGACAAAAGAAAAGTTCTTGCTGTTGGCC
This sequence comes from Cochlearia excelsa, assembly GCA_963556525.1. Classification (NCBI taxonomy): domain Eukaryota; kingdom Viridiplantae; phylum Streptophyta; class Magnoliopsida; order Brassicales; family Brassicaceae; genus Cochlearia; species Cochlearia excelsa. Next base: position 24,736,742 of record OY748327.1, on the reverse strand, counting down.
TAACAGTTTGTGGTCATATTTGTTCGCCTCTTCTATATGCTTAAGATAAGCCTTCAACAGTAAAGACAAGATAATAAAAAAACATGCATAGTCAAGATGTCAAGATTATAAAAAATTCTAACAAGTAAAGCTAAGAAGTACCTCCAGTTGCCTATCATCCCGAGAAGATATCCCATGAACTCTCTGCAAGCTCTGGAGGTCTCTCTTACCTCTCCAGTAAGCTGATGTCTAAGATAAATAAAAAAAAAACACTCAGATTTGTTGTAGCTTCTAGATGTAGCTTCTAGATGTAGAAATATTGTTCCATTGACATTGATAGTATTATTAGTTCCTATACAAACACTTCTCCAACAAGCTACTTTATAGGAACCAATTCAGATTTCTAATGAGCTACAAGACGGAGACAAATCTGAATTGGTTCCTATAAAGTAGCTTCTAGATGTCATAGGGATATCAACCATCCCGTATACCAAGATGTAGCTTCTAGATGTAGAGTAGCAATCTCACCTTTAAACACTTGAAAGCTTGGACAAAGGAAGTATTTGGTATATGTGGTCCACTACACGGATCAACCAAAAGACCACATCTGTAGACGGTGATTTTGTCCTCGGTGATGAGTTCAACCTTTAGATAATTAACACCAATAGAAAGGGTCCAAACAACAAAACTCAACGTCAAACATGACGAAATGGAAGCAGATTATAGCAAGTTGAATGAGAAAAAAAATCAACCTTGAAATTATTATCGAGAAAACATGTCAAGTGCACGATCCTTGGTCACTTCAATCCTTTCAAATGGTTGTTCCTCCGAGATAAGTATCATCGGAAACATGAGGCTCGAATTATGAAATAAAATATCACAAGAGTGAATATATAAGAAGCAATACTCGAGCAACTTTTGCGGCCCCGGCTTCAATGTTGGGAAAGTGTTGTTCGTTTAAGCTCGAGTCGCCATAGAATGCATCGTAGTAGAGACCCCGCAAACCATTGCTGATCACCCCCCTCCAGTTTTAGTTTCACGGGGTCCACCGCATAGCTTACAACCATACTCCTGTTCGATAACTGCAGCAAAGATGAACTGAGATGAGTAAATTTCGTTTTTCTTCACAATCAAGCTCATGAAATTAAAAGTGTTTACCTGGGCGAGAATGTGGGCGCTAGAATGCCAGAAAGTATCACGGCCTTTCTCGGTGTCAAAACTGAAAAACTCAAGCGAACAATCAGCTTCTAGTGGCCTACCCATGTCCCACAATTTATCGTTTACGGAAGAAATCAGCGCCGAATTCGCTAATTCCACGAGAAATTTGCCTCGCGATATCGATGGAGTCGTCTCCCATCTCTTCCCTTGTTTCACCTCGCCACCATCTCCAATGGTAACCCTAATTATTAACACACGCCAGATTTTGTATGTGAAAAACCATAATATATGAACAATTATTTATCAGGATCGACTGTATTTACCGAATCAGATCGTGGGGCTGAGACTGAAGCTCGCGAGCTGCTTGGCTTGGAACTCCTCGAAGAGCTTGATACGCTTCGGATCACAGTGAGAGATAAGCCTCGTCTTTGGGATGATTATCCGCCATCTAGCGGAAATGAAATGATATCCGTATCCTGAATTTTTTTTTATCCGTATCGCCTGGTATCCGCTCGTACGACCTAATATCCATCTATCCGGATATCCCTAAAACTAGAATATTTACCGGATATCCGATCCGCTCCGTGAAAGAATAAATTTTTATTTTTATCCATATCCGCTCCGTACTAACCTGATATCCATCTGTCCGGATATCCGTTAAAACTAGAATATTTACCGGATATCCGATCCGCTCCGTGGAAGAATAAAATTAATTAAAAATTTATTTATTTATAGATTATTATATTACATATAATATTCCATCTATCCGGATATCCTTAAAACTACCGGATATCCTTAAAACTAGAATATTTACCGGATATCCCATCCGCTCCGTGAAAGAATAAAATTAATTAAAAATATATTTATTTTTAGATTATAATATTACATATGATATTTTTTAGATTATCATCTTAGAATGCAGTATAGCTCCTCTTCTGATGCCTTGCAGTAGAACATACTATCGTCAGCAAACAGAAGATATGACACCGGAGGGGCACCCCTTGCTACTTTTAATCATGTGAGCCTGCCTTGAGATTTTGCCTGCTGCATCAACCTGACCAGCATATCTGTACATAAGATGAACAAATATGGGGACAGAGGGTCCCTTGGCGTAGCCCTCTTGTGGGAATGATGTTTCCATAGGGCTTGCCATTGATTAAGACATGGCAATGAATATCCGCCATCTAGTTTTAGATATGATTAGTAGACTAACTAGCTCTCACATAAAGGCAATATTCAAAACACTGTAAACCCAAGAAATAAAGCAAGCCTAAAAATAGCCACCAATTACAAATTGAAACCTAAATTGTTAAGAACTTACAGCATATAACGATATGTATTCGGTGATATCACTGTGAGACCATGGCATGGCGTTGCTTCCGTCATGGAGGACCAGGTTGTTGCTTCCTCGGAGGACCAGGTTGTTGCTTCCGTCGGGTTGGTGCACGTTGCTTCCGGAGACATCTCTAAATCCACATCAGTAACTTGTTTTGTGTTTAACGCATTGGTAACTTCTTCATTTTTTAAGAATCGAGCGAGGAGAAGAAAGACACCAGCGCGAGGAAAGCCAACGCTAATAAGGAAGCAAGTCGATATCCATTGGAGAATCAAGTAGCCGAAGTGCGAAGCTGAAGAAAATTATCAAGCAAGCTCGTTTTTTTTTTGGTCGGACCTAATATAATATATCCTAAGCATAGATTAATATAATATATTCCTAAGCATAGCTAGGGTGGCTATTGAAAAGCATCTATCAAATCCAACCTAAAAAGAATAAATTTATGACCATTTATTTAGGTTATCCTTTCAATTTTAAAATTTAAAATTTTAAGCATAACAAAAATTGGTGTTCTTGTGGATAAATTTTACTTTTATTCTCGGATGTTTAGGAATCACAATAATTTTTGAATAAAATATAATTATTTGATATAGTTTTTAAATTTAATTTCTGAATAATGCAAGATTATATATACCAAACTGACATCTATGTAAATATTATGAATTAGTTAGGCTTTTTGGACTTTTGCCAACAAATTTGTGTTATTCTAGTAACACTTATTTAGAGAATATTATTCTAGTAGTTTTCTAAGAAATTTGTGTCATTCTAGGTAATTTTCACTATACTTTAAATCTAAATTTCCTTAAATATGAATTTACGAAAATTACATATATTTACATGAATTTACATAGTTTACATAAATATTTAAATTGTAAGCTAACTCGGAAATTAGACAACTATGTCATTGAAATAGCCTGTTATAGCTTATAAGATAGATATCTACTTGCACTAATAGTTCTCTATTTTACTACATTGAAACGTAGTTTGTTATTAAAAAGTATAGACTATTTCAATGGCAGTAATATCTCCTTAGCGAATTTCGACTTCCATGACCACCGTCCCGCTCTCTTAATCGACCAACAACCTTTGTGGTTCTAGGTATTATTTTATTTTTTTAATTTTATCATTTGTTCAATAATATGTGTTAAAATTAAATAAATCAAACAAATTTTGGAAAATAAATAAATAACTTGTGTTCATTGGATTTTTTTGTTTGATAATTGAATTTATTATTGCCGTTGTAAAAGTGAGAAAAAAACTTGGAAAAGTACACCCACATAATTCTCATTTTTTATATGGATAATTCAAATTCTAAGTTATTTTAAACGACATGTCTTCCATTCCATTCCAAGGAAAAGAAATAGAATAGACCATCTCATGTTTTAACGAAATATAAACTAACATAGCTTGTATTTTTCCATTCCATTTAGGCTAATATACACAGAATTTCCACTCCATTCCATTTAGATTATGTTGTTCATCTGTAACTCCCTACAAGTTCCAAAAATTGTAGTTAGTTCGAACATTTACCCTACTAGATTTATAATTGTTTTTACCGTTGTGTGTAGGTTTGTCAGGACGTCAGAAACTATTTCCTAAACAAAACAGATTTTATAAAAAAATGTCAGTTATGAAAACTTATACCGAGCAAAAACCAAATCTGCAGTGCCATTTTACCTCTGCATTTTTTTCACCTGCTACTTCCCTAGCTCTAATTGCTTCATCAGATTGGCAACTAATATTCTTAACTTCATTGATAGCTGCGAAGTAAAGATCCCAATCTTTACTTCCTTCCTCAACTTGTTTTTTCCCAAATGGGTTATGTTTAATATACTCGTCAACGTCGACCTCAGACTCAGCTAGCTTTTGTAAATAGTTCCTTAGGTCTCCCTCGACCCCTGTAACGACATTAATATGAACAAAAAATCATATAATCGAACGACGAAAAAAAAAAAAACAGACAAAAGTAAAAACTCGAAAAGAAATGCTACTTACCTAATGATTTATGACGTTTATCATCTTCATTCGTACAATCGTATGTCTCCGGGTAAATTGCGGTATGTGGCTAAACAGAATCATATGATTTAATCGAGTAGTTACAAATTGTATGTTCAGTTTTGTTTTATAAATCTTACCGGGTTCAGAAGTGCTTTGTAAGGAGAATCGTCCACCAAAGCTGTATTCTTTTTACGTATCCGGCCTTCTCCTTCCAAAGCCGGTTTAAGTCCTTAAAAACAATCTTCTTGTCCCCGCTGCCAATACAGAATTGGGATGTTTCGTACACATAGTCTTGTCCTGCAAAACAGAAAAACAAAACACTAGTTCGCAACCATCATAAACTAAACAGATAAACTAACACAACAAAAAAAAAAACACAGCATATAAATAACGGGAGTTAAAACAGATTCACATACCCAGCAAAATACCAATTTATCCTTCGAATCTTTGAACACGAATTCACAGAGAGGATCAAGGTTTTTCCTTTACAAGAAAGGAGGTTAAATTTCAGTAAATAATCTACACATTATGTGATTTGATATGTAGAGCGGACGAGGAACTTACTTCAACCTTGAAGACCAAATACCAACTTCGAAGTTCTCAAAGCGAATTCAATGAAATCCTTGCAAAATGGTCTCTTGTACGCTGTCTTGTAGAAGGTATATAGTTTTTCCAACTGCTTGTTCGAAACCTGTGTGTATTTCGGAACCAAGTCAACAAGGACACCATTTAAATCCAGAACAAGAAGCTTTTTCTTCTTTTGTAGCTTCTGCTTCTTCATCAAAAAATTGTTAAAAAGAAAACAGTTAATGCAACTGCCATTTTTAATTCGTGTTATGAAAAAGAAAACTATTTAATTACTGCACCTTAGGCTCTCTTTCTCCATTCAATTCCCTAGCTCGTTTCTTGTTACTCCTTGCCCATGATGCGAGAGTAACTTCTGAGTTTGACAATGACTCCCCTACAACTTCTTCTTCATCTTCATTTGATTTTTCTTCGGAATCAACTTCTTCAGAATCAACTTCTTCTTCAGAATCAACTTCTTTTTCCGATGCTTGAACTACGGCCTGAAACATACAAAGCATAATGCTTCCATTGAACTAAAAAATTGTTCACAGATGTTCCATTCCATTCGATCTAATGTACACGGGTCTTCCATTCCATTCCAAGGAAAATAAATAGAATAGACCATCTCCACGAAATATAGACTAACATAGCTTGTATTTTTGTACCATTTCCATAGTAAGTGTACGCACCTCGATTGTTTATTAACGGCGTCACATGCGTTGCCTATAATCTCGTCGGGGGTAATTTCCGCATCCTCATGTACAGCCTATATATATAAACAAAAATTATAAATCACAACATATTTTAAGTACAAAATATACCAAAAGATAGATGATTCCATATTAATTATCGAAATCACAATGTCTGTCCTACCAAGTGAAAATAAACATCAAAACTGAAAAGACGAATGGGCAATCTATTCCATTACATAACATGAAACATAGAATCTAATGTACACAGAATTTCCACTCCATTCCATTCAGTCTAATGTACACAGGTCTTCCATTCCATTCCAAGGAATATAAATAGAATAGACCATCTCATGTTTTAACGAAATATAGACTAACATAGCTTGTATTTTTGTACCATTTCCATAGTAAGTGTACGCACCTCGATTCTTTATTAACGGCGTCACATACGGTGCCTATAAACTCGTCAGGGGTAATTTCCGCGTCCTCATGTACAGCCTATATATATAAACAAAAATTATAAATCACAACATATTTTAAGTACAAAATATACCAAAAGATAGATGATTCCATATTAATTATCAGAAATCACAATGTCTGTCCTACCAAGTGAAAATAAACATCAAAACTGAAAAGACGAATGGGCAATCTATTCCATTACATAACATGAAACATAGAATCTAATGCACACAGAATTTCCACTCCATTCCATTCAGTCTAATGTACACAGGTCTTCCATTCCATTCCAAGGAATATAAATAGAATAGACCATCTCATGTTTTAAGGAAATATAGACTAACATAGCTTGTATTTTTGTACCATTTCCATAGTAAGTGTACGCACCTCGATTCTTTATTAACGGCGTCACATACGGTGCCTATAAACTCGTCAGGGGTAATTTCCGCGTCCTCATGTACAGCCTATATATATAAACAAAAATTATAAATCACAACATATTTTAAGTACAAAATATACCAAAAGATAAATGATTCCATATTAATTATCAGAAATCACAATGTCTGTCCAACCAAGTGAAAATAAACATCAAAACTGAAAAGACGAATGGGCAATCTATTCCATTACATAACATGAAACATAGAATATAACCACCATATAATAGAGTCACACTTCTTACTAGAATTTGTTAACTTATACCGAGACAGTTTTATAGGAAGTAATAACTTACTTGTTTTGCGGTTCTGTTCCCTTGTTCGAGCCTGTGGTAACACCTTCATGTCCATTTATAACGGTGTGAGAATCGTCCCTCATCTCCTCGAGACCTATAGCCAGAAATGGAAGTTAGGCTAACAGTTTAAGCAAATCAGAAGTAGAACACTATGAATCGTATACCTTCTCTACCCCTCGGTCCAGACTTATCGGTGTTTTCCATCCCCCCAGTGTGTTGGGTTTCCCCTTTTGAGGTAACCATTGCCTCCATGTCGACCCGGAGTTTTGCGCAAGCACTATCAATATACTCTTTTAGGCTCAAAGTTTCTCGAAGGAATAGTGCATGGGCACGTTCTTCAAACGCATCTGCAGCCTCCCGAATGATGGCAACAATGTCATCATTCGCTCTAGTTGAAACAGTGGACCCCCTGATGGTGGACGACCCTGATGAGGTGGTATATTACTCGGCCTCGATGAAGGGGCACTTTGACGAGTTGTTGGGCTCGTCTGAAAAGTTGCAGTGACCGGATTTCCTGTCTCCTCACATGAAACTTCTTCTGTCCGACTTTCATTTTGTTCCTTTCCTTTCGCTACAGGCATATCAGAGCTGCGTACACCACCACTCCAGGTGTTGTGCTCAAAAGGGTGACCATCGTGAATAAGCTCCAACATGCGTTCGACCTCAACATCTTCATTATCATCACTTAATCCTATGGACTCAGCATCAGAATTAAATTCCAATTTGACAAAACTCTTCACCGTAGCCCGAGAAGACGGATACTTTAATTAGATGAGGAGACATATTAGGCGCGTAATTCTGTTTACATAAGCGGGCAAGGAAATGGAAACTAGACCTGAGTTATTCTATTTAGGGTTATATGACTTCTATTCAGGTGTAGACTATTCTACATTACACATCTCCTTTCAAATGGAATAGAACCGTACTGAACTACCTATATTTGTAGTCTACATTCATGTAAACCGTGACTACTACACAACATTTTATAAATATATATCAAGTCAACCGTATAAAGATCTTATACCTGGCCTTTGCGATCCGGTTTTTTGCCGCGGTGACATTGATCGCCCAAGTCCTTTCCAAAACAGCTTGAAGTATATCTTCCGGTGTGATATGTTCGTCCAGAGAGAGAGTCACGGCCACCAGGTTGAGCGATAAGCTCGGGACAGCAACAGACCGTGACAAGGACAAGAGAATGCGCAAAACCTTGAATGGCCACAGTTTCTTGGAGGAACTTTTCTGGCTGCCTTGATTTCGCACTTCGGACTGTTAGTAGGAAAGAGTCCCGACCCCAAGGGTATTTGAGAAATGCGTCTATATCCTCCAGCATGTCAACAACTTCATGTCTTATGTTCGTAAGTCTAGATGTTGGACATAAAAGACCTTCCACAAGCAATAACAATGACAGTTTCAAACGAGTTCGTGCGTCCTTGTACCGTTTCTTCTCCATCAACTTGTCCAACAACCAATCTGAAGTAGGCTTTTGTTCCTTATCAAAAAGAGTTTTCCATAACTCTGACGGTTCAGCAGATGCTTTACCCTTCCTTTTTAGTTTACCTTTACCCGATCTGGTCCACTTCCAACATGGTGCGTGTCATTCGCACAATTCAGCCTAGTTACAAAAGCAAAATCTTGAGTTCCCAAAGCGAATGTTTGCTTTCCCGACAACCAAGTTCATTTTTCTTGTTTGTGACCAGCCTTGTTAGAAGGTAATGCACAAACTTCACGGAGAAAGTGTGCTTCCCCATTTGCATGAGATGTCCAAACTGCGAACCCATCGGCATTTCAATGTCCGCATCCTCAAGGGCATCCCTTATGATATCCACCCAACGCAAATTGAAGTAGTTGTTTATCCTCATCCTTATATCGTTTGGCTCAAAGCCAAATTCAAACATACGTTTCGGAAGTTCGTCATCCATCATCATATCAAGCTACAAAAAAAAATAACACAATAAACAAATTAAGGTGTTGCATTTAGCATTTACAAATGAAATAGAAGGGAATTATGTCGATGGATGAGAAATTTTGTTCCTTCTGTTCTGTTCTATTTACGGGTTTAAATGGAATAGAGCGAAAGTGAAATAATAGCTCAAAATAGGGTTAAATCTAAATGGAATACAAATGCAATTCTGCCCGATGCAAGAGGTCTTTCGCCGGAAGTCGCTAAATCTCGGTCTACTTGCAAAACCCAATTCTTTCATTCGGAGTTCTATTCATTCATGATTCTATTCATTCGAACGGTGTAAATTCGAATAGATTCTATTATCCCTTTCGGTCAAAATTGCAGGAGAAAGAGATGGGTTAAAAAGAGATACCTGGATTTTAAAGAAGGGAAAGCTTGAATCTTGAAGCCGACGAGTAATGAAATCGAAGACGGAGAAGGTTCACTCTCTTTGACCAACGAGTTCTATTCTATATGCTTTCACGAAATTACACTGACGGTTCACTCTCTTTGACCCATGAGTTCTATTCTATATGCTTTCACGAATAATATTTATGTATAATGTGTATACTTCAAGTGTATACTTCAAGAAATTAATAAAAAGCTTTTTCCAGTTTATACTTCAATAATATTAAATATTATACTTCAATAATATTTAATATTATACTTAACACAATTTAATATTTTACTCAAGTTATATTATATTTAACATATTATATTACTCAAGTTATATTATACTTAACACGGTTCAATAATATTATACTTAACACGGTTTAATAACATAGGCTTTCTCTTTATACTTAACACGGTTTGGAACTTTAACTTGGATATCCTCCTGATTTCGTTTCTTTTTTTTTGTTCATCTGTCTTTGGAACAGCTTTTTCCGCTTCTTTTCTTCTTGATCGAAGCACTGAAGCCCTCACGTGAAGCAAATCCTCACGCTTGTTTCTGCAAATCGTGAAACAGAGCTAGGTGATGCTACATTTTGACTTGTGTTGTGTCTCTCTGTCTCTCGGGTCACGACCCCTAATCATCATCATCTTTCACTATTTAAACTCTCTTTGGACTTTAATTGCTCAGGTTTAGCGTTAATTGATTTCCCCCTTGTCACTGTTTAGGGTTTTGTCACTGTTTGGTTTAGTTCGCCGATCGCGTTTGTATCCTCTAGGCTTTTGTCTTAAAGGCTTCACCAGAATTGCTTTACAGGTGACAAAAACTTTCCTCCGAGTTTCGAATTAGCACAAAAGAGTACGAAGCTACTCTTTTGGAAGAAACTAAACCGTAGCACAAAAGTTGGAAATATATCATAAAACAAACTAACATCGAGGTAAAAAGTCATGACTTGCCTCGGTTATCCCCTTCAAATCAGGTCTGCTCAACTTGGCCTAGAAAACGGTGGATCAAAACAAGTCAATAACACATCACAAACGAGAAAAACCATCAGCATTACTAAAGACAAAAGAAAAAAGCAAAAAAAGGAAGACCACAAACCTGGACACTAAGGAGATATAGCTTGTTAAAAAACCTCAGATTCTTTATCACTTTGAGGTGAGCGTCCATGTTCACGTCATTTCCATTGGCGGAAATTTTCAATTTACGCTTTCCTTTCGCAATGAGGTTAACTTTGAAGGGGCTGCTTCGTTTGGGGCTCCCATCGACAGGCTTCTCTTCAGACGCATGCAAGTCAGTGTCATCGGCACAAAGTTTACTCATTTTGTCGCTGAGGAGTTTAACCCTCTCCCGTACTAAGCGCTCCTTCCCATGTAAAGCTTTTGAGACTCAACTGAATCGTTTCTCCTTCGAGGGGTTCGAAATCATTTCGTCCTTATATGCTTTGAAGGGTTCACAATCGTTTCTCCTTCCTTAAGTCGTGATAATAAGATAAGCTGGGTGATGTAGGTTTGAACAATCCCAATATGGCAACATTTTGCTGAGTAGCCGAGCATGGTTAATTTTTTTTTCTTTTGATCTAACTTGAAACAATTTTCTTATTATTATGCCAATGCCACATTATGTGTTGTAATTAACAGCGGGATCTTAAGTCATTACTTGAAAACAATGAGAGATAAACTTTGGAAATTGGAAGTACCAATAGAAAAAAATGTTTTGTTTTTTTCTTTTAACATTTTTTTTTTTACCCAATGCTGAATATCTTGCTCTTCTTTAACTTTACCCACCAAAAGAAAAGAAAACACTACCGATTTACAGCTTTTTATCTCGAAATGCATGAAGAAGACAAGGAATCTGAAAAACGTACCAAATTTACCCGGATCTCTTGATTATTTACCGAAGAGCCGTTTCTTTTGTTATTCACAAATTTGACCATAATTCCATTGATTTTATACAAGTACCCGAACATTTCAAACCAAACAAAGCAAAAAGAAATTAACTACAAAAAAACACCAACACAAGAAGTTTTCTTAATGTATGTCCCATTTATCTAAGATCTGTCCAACGATTCAACCAAAGCGTAAACTGTTGAAGTTTTTCCATTGCCCTCTCAACATTTTCTCTAACTTCCGCAACGAATGATTCTCCTTCACTATCATCTTCTCCAAAGTTCTCTTGCTATCTCTTGTTATTTCTAATTGAATCCACGCATTTTCTTGCTTCTCATTACCGTTACCGGAAAATGAATTTCCGGTTTGCTGATCACAATAACCAAAGACAGATGAACAAAAAAAAAGAAACGAAATCAAGAGGATATCCAAGTTAAAGTTCCAAACTGTGTTAAGCATTAAAGGGACCTAAAGCTTTTGAAGCATGTTACAAAAGCTTTAAAGTTGTTTGTATATAAAAAGAAACTTTTAGAAATTTGGTTTCTGAATATTTTATGGATATATTGGTACACAACAATGTGGATTATTAAGGTTATGATTTGGAATGACAAGTTTTTTAATTAGTTGATTTTATTTAGTATGTGAACATTTTAGAAAATTCATAATACTTGCTCAGTCCATCTATGGGGCATATAAAATGTTAAACTCTAGTCTCTATCAAAATAATATAAGCGAAGTGAAGAAAAAAAAAAAAAAAGAGTGCAATGGAAACACCAAAACTTCTTTTTATGTGAAAAATCCATTCTTACAAAATCCGCAGTCTGAGACTGAAAATCCAATCAAACAAATAAAACATTGACGCCATCCGTGATTTATTTGACGAGCGGTCAAATACTTACGGTCAAATCTAATAAGCTCGTACGGTCAAATAAACCGTAAATGGAACGGGGTTGTATTGGATTTGTTGTTTCGAAGAGTTAGAGAAATCGAGAAATATTTGGGGAATTTAGAGTTTGAAGAGAGAAAGAAGAAGCGTCGAAAAGGCTATAACTTAAAAAGATCTCGACGGATTGCCAAAAAAGAAAAAAAATCTCTGTAAATATGTGTGTGAAATTATCTGTTGATTTCAACGGAACGCTTGATTTCAAAAGTTTATGTGTGAAATTAAAAAAAAAACAATATATTATGTGGTTTTTGCCATGGTTCAATAGTTCGCGTGTAAATTCGCAGAAACCCAATAGAAATTGCATCTAGATGCTACATCCATGGCCTAAAACGAACGGGGCCTAAAACGAATCGGGCCTCAAAAGACGCTTCTTCTCCTTTTTTTGCTTCTAACCCTAGACAATCGATACCAATCCGATACGGCGGCTTCAGAAGCAAAGAGAGGCCTAAGAGGCGAAGAGCAAGACCAATCCGATTATTGTTCAATTCACTTTTTCTCGCATACCTCCCAACTCTTCTTATCTACTCCCAACTTTTCTACTCCCGGGTTTATTCTCGGTGCTTATCGATGTTGTGGGTTTTTTTTTTCTCTCTAATTGCAATTGATTTCACATAGAAAAGAGATCAATTTTCGTTCGCCTTGTAGATTCCGTGGGTTTTAAATTATTTTCCACATAGAGATCAATTTCCCTTCGCCGATCTTCATAAATTTTTTGTGTAATTTATTCTTAAATTTTTGAAGTTTCTTTCAATTTTTGAGATCGACGTTTTTGATGAACGGAAAACGGAGAGCTAAACGCCAAAGAATTAGGCAAATGAAGCATCAAGAAGAAGCTCCAAAGAGGTATAAGTTCGATCGATCTAAACTCTTCGAGAGATCATAATTTTATATGTATTTCCTTTTTATGCTTGAAATTTTCCAGTTAAATGATTCTCGCTCTTAGTTGGTGTAAGCTGATTAGTGTTTGTGAATATTCTTACTCATTAATTTGATATATGTTCATATTTATGTAATACTATCTTATACATATATATGAGACATTTGTTTGTTGAAATATCTTACGGGAGAATGTCTCCATATTCCCCCCCCCCCCCCCGACGAACTTTCATTTGACCATTTGAAGTGCCGTTGTGGTTCTCAACCCTTCTTCGCAATCAAGAATGGCAGGTTGCTTTTACGATGCAAGCAGAATAAATGCCGAGATGTCCTGTGGTCCAGGAAAGACGATATTTATTTTGCGGAATGTGTGTGTCCTAAGTGTAACAGACCAACAAACCTGCGCTTAGTCTTTCGAAAGAAATCCTGGCAAACTCTACTATAAGTGTCACCCATGCGGTTTCTTCAAATGGTGGCATAGATCCTTGCAGACGATGATTTATGACGAGGATAGAGTCCTCAACGAGGGTGCAAGTTCGTCTGCTTCATCCTCTGCTGCGAGCTCGTCTTCCACAAGTTCCCTCTCACTTCTAGGAGAAGTGTTTTGTACTGTGGGAGAGATGATGAAGAGATTAAGTTTGGAACAAGAAGAAAGTTAGAAAGAAGCATTTGCAACTCTGTTCTCTTCGATTTCAATGATAATCTCAAGATTTGAAATGTTTACATTTTGTATTGTTTAAAACGTTATTGTGTGATATTGAGACCTTTTCATGTACTGATGTACCATATTAGAATCTCCATTTCAGAACTCGTGTCTTTAAATAACATTGGTGCTCCATAAATTTATATTCACCTTCCAAACTCGCTGAACTATTATGATTCTTTAATGATCGAAAGTCTTATAAGAAACTTTATTTGACAAATGAAAATTAAAATCAAGGTAAAATTATTTATGGAAATATTTTCTAAATGATTTTGTTATGATTAATTAATTTAAATTTAATATTGAAAATTTCTATTCAAATTTGCCATGTTAAATTTTTTATATGCTTTTTGAAAAATTTCTATTCAATATTATACTTTCACGAATAATATTTATGTATAATGTGAAAGCATATAGAATAGAACTCATGGGTCAAAGAGAGTGAACCGTCAGTGTAATTTCGTGAAGGCATATAGAATAGAACTCGTTGGTCAAAGAGAGTGAACCTTCTCCGTCTTCGATTTCATTACTGTCGGCTTCAAGATTCAAGCTTTCCCTTCTTTAAAATCCAGGGTATCTCTTTTTAACCCATCTCTTTCTCCTGCAATTTTGACTGAAAGGGATAATAGAATCTATTCGAATTTACACGTTCGAATGAATAGAATCATGAATGAATAGAACTCCTGAATGAAAGAATTGGGTTTTGCGGTAGACCGAGATTTAGCGACTTCGGCGAAAGACCTCTTGCATCGGGCAGAATTGCATTTGTATTCCATTTAGATTTAACCCTATTTTGAGCTATTATTTCACTTTCGCTCTATTCCATTTAAACCCGAAATAGAACGAACAGGAAGGAACAAAATTTCTCATCCATCGACATAATTCCCTTCTATTTCATTTGTAAATGCTAAATGCAACACCTTAATTTGTTTATTGTGTTATTTTTTTTTGTAGCTTGATATGATGATGGATGACGAACTTCCGAAACGTATGTTTGAATTTGGCTTTGAGCCAAACGATATAAGGATGAGAATAAACAACTACTTCAATTTGCGTTGGGTGGATATCATAAGGGATGCCCTTGAGGATGCGGACATTGAAATGCGATGGGTTCGCAGTTTGGACATCTCATGCAAATGGGGAAGCACACTTTCTCCGTGAAGTTTGTGCATTACCTTCTAACAAGGCAGTTGGTCACAAACAAGAAAAATGAACTCTGGTGGTTGTTTGCGGGAAAGCCCATTCGCTTTGGGATTGAAGATTTTGCTTTTGTAACTGGGCTGAATTGTGCGAATGACACGCACCATGTTGGAAGTGGACCAGATCAGGGTAAAGGTAAACTAAAAAGGAAGGGTAAAGCATCTGTTGAACCCGTCGAGTTATGGAAAACTCTTTTTGATAAGGAACAAAAAGCCTACTTCAGATTGGTTGTTGGACAAGTTGATGGAGAAGAAACGGTACAAGGACGCACGAACTCGTTTGAAACTGTCATTGTTATTGCTTGTGGAAGGTCTTTTATGTCCAACATCTAGACTTACGAACATAAGACCTGAAGTTGTTGACATGCTGGAGGATATAGACGCATTTCTCAAATACCCTTGGGGTCGGGACTCTTTCCTACTACTAACGATCCGAAGTGCGAAATCAAGGCGACCAGAAAAGTTCCTCCAAGAAACTGTGGCCATTCAAGGTTTTGCGCATTCTCTTGTCCTTGTCACGGTCTGTTGTTGTCCCGAGCTTATCGCTCAACCTCGGTGGCCGTGACTCTCTCTTGGACGAACATATCACACCAGAAGATATACTTCAAGCTGTTTTGGAAAGGACTTGGGCGATCAATGTCACCGCGGCAAAAAATCTGGATCTCAAAGGCCAGGTATAAGATCTTTATACGGTTGACTTGATATATATTTATAAAATGTTGTATAGTAGTCACGGTTTACATGAATGTAGACTACAAATATAGGTAGTGTAGTACGGTTCTATTCCATTTGAAAGGAGATGCGTAATGTAGAATAGTCTACACCTGAATAGAAGTCATATAAACCTAAATAAAATAACTCGTCTAGTTTCCATTTCCTTGCCCGCTTATGTAAACAGAATTACGCGCCTAATATGTCTCCTCATCTAATTAAAGTATCTGTCTTCTCGGGCTACGGTGAAGAGTTTTGTCAAATTGGAATTTAATTCGATGATGAGTCCATAGGATTAAGTGATGATAATGAAGATGTTGAGGTCGAACGCATGTTGGAGCTTATTCATGATGGTCACCCTTTTGAGCACAACACCTGGAGTGGTGGTGTACGCAGCTACGATATGCCCGTAGCGAAAGGAAAGGAACAAAATGAAAGTCGGACGAGAAGAAGTTTCATGTGAGGAGACAGGAAATCCGGTCAACGCAACTTTTCGGACGAGCCCAACAACTCGTCAAAGTGCCCCTTCATCGAGGCCGAGTAATATACCACCTCATCGGGTCGTCCACCATCGGGGGGTCCAGTTGTTTCAACTAGAGCGAATGATGACATTGTTGCCATCATTCGGGAGGCTGCAGATGCGTTTGAAGAACGTGCCCATGCACTATTCCTTCGAGAAACTTTGAGCCTAAAAGAGTATATTGATAGTGCTTGCGCAAAACTCCGGGTCGACATGGAGGCAATGGTTACCTCAAAAGGGAAACCCAACACACGGGGGGATGGAAAACACCGATAAGTCCGGACCGAGGGGTAGAGAAGGCATACGATTCATACGTCTTCTACTTCTGATGTGCTTAAACTGTTAGCCTAACTTCCATTTCTGGCTATAGGTCTCGAGGAGATGCGGGACGATTCTCACACCGTTATAAATGGACATGAAGGTGTTACCACGAGGCTCGAACAAGGGGAACTGAAACGCAAAACAAGTAAGTTATTACTTCCTATAAAACTGTCTCGGTATAAGTTAACAAATTCTAGTAAGAAGTGTGACTATTATATGGTGGTTATATTCTATGTTTCATGTTATGTAATGGAATAGATTGCCCATTCGTCTTTTCAGTTTTGATGTTTATTTTCACTTGGTTGGACGGACATTGTGATTTCGATAATTAATATGGAATCATCTATCTTTTGGTATATTTTGTACTTAAAATATGTTGTGATTTATAATTTTTGTTTCTATATATATAGGCTGTGTACATGAGGGACGCGGAAATTACCCCCGACGAGTTTATAGGCACCGTTAATAAAGAATCGAGGTGCGTACACTTACTATGGAAATGGTACAAAAATACAAGCTATGTTAGTCTATATTTCGTGGAGATGGTCTATTCTATTTATTTTCCTTGGAATGGAATGGAAGACACGTGTACATTAGACTGAATGGAATGGAGTGGAAATTCTGTGTATATTAGCCTAAATGGAATGGAATGGAATGGAAGACCTGTGTACATTTAGACTGAATGGAATGGAACATCGTGAACAATTTTTTAGTTCAATGGAAGCATTATGCTTTGTATGTTTCAGGCCGTAGTTCAAGCATTGGAAAACGTGAATCCTCCGAACGTGAATCAATCAACGCTGCTGAAAGGGGACATGAAAAACCTGAACGAAGAGTATCGTTCCAGTTACAAGCATCGGAAAACGTGAATCCTCCGGAACGTGAATCAATCAACGGCTGCTGAAAGGGGACATGAAAAACCCGAACGAAGAGTATCGTCCCGATTACAAGTGTATCAAATGAAGAATGATGGTCAAAAGGGCTGTCGACACGGGTGGAGAAAATGTCAATGATGAAAATACGCTTGGTAAGAGTTGTAAGCCGCCAATTCCACCGACGAAACGAGTTATGCCGATGAGACAAGCAAAAAATGCCAAAGATCCGAGTCGAAGCGGAGTAAATAAATGCCTAGCTATATGATGTAAATTTGATGAGCTTTGCGATGGGATAATTCGAAGTTGCGTGAGAAATTAGCTGCTGAGTTATTTGATGAGGTGCGAGAGCCGAAGTACACCAATGATATGGGAAATGTTGGTGAAGAAGAGGGATATCTGGAGGAGGTAAAAGTTTCGCAGAAGTAGTTTTTTTTAAGGCGGATGTATTGTTTTGGGGACATACTTGTTAATATGTTAACGGCAGACTTGTAGTTTTCAATGATCGCAGATTACCATCTCATGATTTAACCAGGTCTTCCATTCCATTCCATTCCATTTAGGCTAATGTACACAGGTCTTCCATTCCATTCCATTCCATTCAGTGTAATGTACACAGGTCTTCCATTCCATTCGAAGGAAAATAAATAGAATAGACCGTCTATTCCATTCCATAACTATCTATTTTGTGTACTCGATAATGATATCAAACACTTGCGAGATCAGATTCAAGGTAATGGATCCAGGGAATACACACGGTTAATGGTGAAGAAGGGAGCGGCAAAGCGAAAACCAGTTGTCAAACAACGAGAAGAAGAAGGTAACACGGGAAAATGTGGAGAAGATAGCTACTAGACAAGAAAAGAAGAAGGTAACGAGAGGAAGAGGAAAAGGTGGAAAAGGAGGGTGTTAGACAAGAAAAGAAGAAGGAAGTAGGAAAAAAAGAACGGTATGATCCTTTTGAGGATGTTGATGAAAACAAGCTTTTGCGACTCAGAGCTTACATTCATCAAGATGAGTATGTCCCCCGTATTTTTTCAATTAATTTTCATTTCTTTCTAGATTGAAAACATTTTTTCATGGGGCGGTTATTAACTATTTTCTGTAAACTTTTGCGGTAAATTACCTCTTCGGGAGAAAGATAAATCTGTTCAATTTTACAAGGCCCTTATTTGTCCCGGACAAGAATGGCCGAGGATGATTACGGGTGGTTGGCTTCTTCGGTAATCAATTTTCATTTATGTGTTTTACTTAATATTTTTATAACTTAATTGTTTACTGATATTTTAAATACTCTATAATTGTGACATATGAGTGCAACTATCGCCATGTTTCATAAACGGTTTATGCGTGATCCCGGCCATTTTTGCTCGATCGGATTGCATTCATAGACCCGTTGCTTGTCCTATATTGGGTTATTGACTCCAGGAAATTTAAGGCTAAAGGATATGTTTGGAGTAATATGTATACGAGGTTGTTCAACGGCGAGTACCCAGTAGATGAACCTACAAACAAGAAGTGGATTGAAGATGTAGACCGTTTGTATGCTTGCCACAACATAAAGAACAATCATTGGGTGGCTCTTGATATCAAACTGTTGGAAGGGCGGATATATGTATATGACGGTATTCCGTCGCTCTATACGGAAAAAGTGATTGAAAAGGCATGCGAACCATTCGGCAAGATGATCCTGCTATGCTAAACGACATGACTGCGGAGAGCCGAAAGAAGAATTACACAAAGTTCAAGGTAAAGAGAGTGGATGGAATCCCTCGAATGAGAATCCCGGAGATTGTGGTGTGTATACTTTGAAGTACATTGAATGCCTAGCTATAGGATGTAAATTTGATGAGCTTTGCGATGGGATAATTCGAAGTTGCGTGAGAAATTAGCTGCTGAGTTATTTGATGAGGTGCCGAGCCGAAGTACACCAATGATATGGGAAATGTTGGTGAAGAAGAGCAATATCTGGAGGAGGTAAAAGTTTCGCGAAGTAGTTTTTTTTTTAAGTACTCATGTGAGGAGGGATATGAGAGAATGACAAATGGGTTGTGTATAAGCTTCGTTTTTCAAAGTTTGAGATTATAAGTGATGTATAAATTTAGGACTTGATTAGTTGATTAGCATCACAGGCCCATCAAGATGGATTTATCAAACTCCATCTTGTACTCTTTTGCTTATGTAATTTTGAGTCGTTGAATGTGATCAAAGTTTAGAGGTTGAGAATCATACGCTTTGTGAAGTTGTTCCCGAAGCTCATATATTTTCTTCTGTGAGTTGCATTGGTTGTCGCTCTTCCACGTAGCTAGACCCGCTCTGCATTTTGTCAATGCTCTCTGCCGGGATTTCTTGACGGTAATTTTGCCATACTTTCTTAATAACCTCTTTGACTTCGTATTATTGCGCCACCTATTATCATATCTGAATAATTTGTGTCCTTTCCATTTGGTGTCTTCCGTATTCAATAGGAGGGGTCTATGATCAGATCCAATCCAATTGAGTAGCTGAACATGTGCTTTGGGAAATTGATCAAGCCGTCTGCTGTAGCTACCGCTCTATCAATTCTAGATTTGATTGAGTGGGTATGTATTTTTCCTGCCCATGTGTAAACCCCTCCTAAAACCTTAAGATCATGAAGTCCAGAGATTGCCAACATGCCCCGAAATCTGTAAAGGTATATTCTGATCTATGAGCACCACCTATCTTCTCCGACTTGACTTTATATCATTAAAATCTTTTTTTTTTAAAAAAAGAAAATTAAGTAGTAGGTGAAAAAAGGTTGCTGGGATTTCTTGACAGTAATTTTGCCATACTTTCTTAATAACCTCTTTGACTTCTGTATTATTGCGCCACCTATTATCATATCTGAATAATTTGTGTCCTTTCCATTTGGTGTCTTCCGTATTCAATAGGAGGGGTCTATGATCAGATCCAATCCAATTGAGTAGCTGAACATGTGCTTTGGGAAATTGATCAAGCCGGTCTGTTGTAGCTACCGCTCTATCAATTCTAGATTTGATTGAGTGGGTATGTATTTTTCTGCCCATGTGTAAACCCCTCCTAAAACCTTAAGATCATGAAGTCCAGAGGCTGGACTAGGATAAATTTAAATACTACTGTATAACTAATATAATTACGATTAACTAAGCGACTCAATCATCTTGAACAGATCAACTATTGATGGGCATCATAATAACCTTTGGAGCATTCGGGCTTGCACATGGAGTAACGATTGATGTCTTCAATTTTTTCGGTGACTTCTTCTCCTCATCACCTTGTCCGACACAAACTTTTCTATTGCTCTTCTTCTTTAAATCATATATCATAACTATTTCACTTAAACTAATTTTTTCTCGAAAATGATAATATATTACTTTTTACACAAGTAACACAATCACAACATAAACATATATGTTATTTGCTAAATACAAATAAAATAAAATAATATAATAAAACAAAAAATAAAATAAAATAATAAAAAAATAAAATGAAATGTGGAGCTCACGTCACTATGCGTGTACATCCCCTCCAGATGTCGAAGTGGTCGAGAACGATAATATTCGGTTTCAAATTTTTTTTGATATATAATAGATTGATTAATTAAGTGAACACAAAGCTCGCAAGCCTCTCGCTTTCTTTAGTACTAGTACTAATACAACAGGATGATATCCGTATCCGTGAATTTTTTTTTATCCGTATCGGCTCGTATCCGCTTCGTACTATCTAATATCCATCTATCCGGATATCCTTAAAACTAGAATATTTACCGGATATCCGTCCGCTCCGTGAAAGAATCAAATTAATTAAAAAAATATTTATTTTTAGATTATAATATTACATATGATATTTTTAGATTATCACCTTAGAATGCAATCCAGCTCCTCTTCTGATGACATGCAAGATAGTTTTGGAATAACATGTATTTATCTCAATATTGTATTTATCTTAATATTGTATTTATTTTAGGACAATTTAGGTAAATATACAAAGGTAAGCAAAAAATTAGCTCAAATGACAAATGTAAATATTAATTTGCTGAATTGGTTTTTGTTGGATGAAAAAACACAAAAGTTCCGAAAATACCCTCAATCTTTCAAATTTGCCATTATCGGCGGGATGATCAAACCAAATCTACCAGAATCAGCGGCATGTCACATCTATACAAAACCAGACGCCAAAAACAGAAAAAACACTCGATTACATTACCTCCAAAACCAAATAAAATATATAACTATTTTCCAAACTAGCAAATAAACAACATATACTAAAATATTGACTCTATATATGAAAGAGGAAGATAACACAATAGTTAAACAATCTACTTTCATCAAATAGAATTATAGCAGACTATAGTAGAAGGTAAATTGTAATTTATTTATGTATAAGTAGTTAACTATGGGCAATATAAGTAGCAGAATTATAGTTAACTATAGCAGAATTATAGCAGAATACATGAACTAGTAAATAGACTACTATTTGTGTATATAAGTAGATATCTATGGGCAATATAAGTAGTTTCTCAATTTTTATCGTAGTAATCTATTTACTTATAACTAACTGCCTGATATATATCTAAAATAGTGGGCTATGTACCTTGTGGAGAAGATGAACAAACAAAGGTTTAGACAAGGTACATAGCACACTATTTTAGATATATATCGTGCGATTAGTTATAAAGTAAATAGAAATAGATACTACGATAAAAATTGAGAAACTACTTTATATTTGCCCATAGATATCTACTTATATACACAAATAGTAGTCTATTTGCTAGTTCATGTATTCTGCTATAATTCTGCTATAGTTTAACTATAATTCTGCTACTTATATTGCCCATAGTTAACTACTTATACATAAATAAATTACAATTTACCTTCTACTATAGTCT
This sequence comes from Cochlearia excelsa, assembly GCA_963556525.1. Lineage (NCBI taxonomy): Eukaryota > Viridiplantae > Streptophyta > Magnoliopsida > Brassicales > Brassicaceae > Cochlearia > Cochlearia excelsa. The sequence continues at coordinate 24,714,571 of OY748327.1, read as the reverse complement.
GCTATAATTCTGCTATAGTTTACCTATAATTCGCTACCTACAAATTAGGTTATAAGTAAATAGATTACTACGATAAAAATTGAGAAACTACTTATATTGCCCATAGATATCTACTTATATACACAAATAGTAGTCTATTTACTAGTTCATGTATTCTCGCTATAATTCTGCTATAGTTAACTATAATTCTGCTACTTATATTGCCCATAGATAACTACTTATACAAAAATAATTTACTTACCGAGTTCTCCTCTTCGCCGAGGATATGTCGGAAACCATCTCTCCGATAGTCTTCTCCGGCGTAGCATCGACGGACGGCGGTACTTTTTCGTTTGCATCTTTTTCATTTCACAAATTACCACCCACTCACCGTTGCGCAAATCTGATTTTTGTGGAGAAGATGAAGTTTTTTCTCTCTCTTACTGAAATTACTCTCTAAAAACTTATTTGTTCATATGAACAAATAAGAAACCGTTAATAATGACGAAAGGAGGCGTGTGTCAGAACATTTGGGGAAAATCAATATACGAATATTTAGATTCAGGGGTAAAATGGTCATAAAATTTATAAAAAAAAACCAATGTCATTTACCTAATTTCTCTTCTCCATTTGTATATCTAGCCTAATTACCCTTTATTTTAAGTATTAATATTAATAATTTAAAATATTTAAAAACGATAATATTTTCGAATTTTTAAATTTAACTATTATAGACTTATAGTTTTCAACCTTCAAAAAAAAATGGGTGTACTTTTCAAAATTCGAATGGAATGGAAGACCTGTGTACATTAGACTGAATGGAATGGAATAGAAGACCTGTGTACATTAGCCTAAATGGAATGGAATGGAAGACCTGTTTATATTTCGTTAAAACATGAGATGGTCTATTCTATTTAGTTTACTCCGAATGGAATGGAAGACCTGTGTACATTAGACCGAATGGAATTGAACATCCGTACGGGTGCGAAACCACCAAAGAATACCAAGGGAAAGAAAGCTTAAAACAACAAAAGTAATAGACATTACATAAAACTAGAAACCTAGATGGGGAAGATGGTTCCCCTTGCCACAGCCATGACTTCTTCCTCGGGTGTGTTGTCCCCTTGGATTTTCCAATGGCGACGAACGGGAGAGAACTTTCATGTCTTAGCACTTCCAAAACTATCTTGCATGTTTAGAACACAAGAAATATCGAGTAAAGCCCAAAGTCAAGAGTGGACTCCATGGCGACCGAAGACGACTTGAGAATCTACATGGCATGACGTGACAATTATCGAATTTCGTGGCTAGGCACCTAACGTTGGCGTGATATGACGCGGATGGGGATGGTTCTGTTCCAATTTGACACGATGGGGCTAATTCTTAAGACACTATTTACTTACCAATAATTAATGTTATAGTATTGTCGAGCCGAGCTTCATAGTTCACATAGAATAATTATTTTTTTTTTTACAACAACGTTACCTATACAGAGTTATCATCGAAACACTTACTTGCCAATAAAAAATACTTATGACTATTTAAAAATATTATTATAGTTAAGAATATAACGTCTTAATAATGAGGAGCAAAAAAATCATTATCCTTGCAAACTTACTTTTCTCCCGGAAGACAAAGGTCCCTTTGTTACGGTCCTAAGGAGCTTTTCAACATTACTGCTCCCTCTTAGTCGTCTTCTTCTTCTTCTTCCTCTCACTCACACCTTTAGGCCTAGAGAACGTTTCTTGGTTTATTTTTTTTTTTTTTTTTTTTTTGGTCCACCTTGGTTTATTATAGTTGTTTCTTCATAGAGTTTGCTTACGAGTTTAGCCTTGGGATGAGATCTTTCATCCGTATCTGCATCAATTATAGTAGTCACTTAATGAAATGCATACAGAAAATAAAATGACTATGCAATGGTTTCACCTAAAAAATGAACTATGCAATGACAGAGTCCGACCTTCTCCATACTCCACCGCGCATGTGCTTCTTTTTCGTTCTTGACGGGGTTCATTTCTATTGATTTCACATCATTCATAAAAGGAACCTATAAGCATAAAAGACAAGTGAGACCAAGGGGAATTCAACTTTCAAACGTGAAATGATACGTATCTACCTACTAATATGAAAAGACCCATCAAACCGATGTTCATTTGTAAATAAATGTCACCTCAATCGTTGCGTGTTTGTCGTTGCTTCGGCTTTCTTCTTCGGTCTGTTCAGGCCTTGCGGGAGGATGGTCGGGTTGGGGTTAGTCACCAGTGGTACATCGGGCACCACGGTTTCGTCATTGTCATCACCGAGAGTTATATCCTCCTCACGGCGTTCGGGTTGGGCTGATCTCTCGGGTGAGTGTTGTAATTCACAAACTGTCAAAACGAGTCAAAAATGAACCAAAATCGATCAAATCAACCGAAATATCCCGAAATGCCAAAGAACAAAGTGAACTACAACACAAAACTGTGGTGAGAACAAACAAAGTGAACTAAACATAACCAAAACCAAAATTGGATTTTGCAGAGAGAATAGACAAGAGTCACAAAAACTAACCATTTCGTTTCGCATCCTCATAAGCAACTAATCAATAAACAAAATAAAAAACGTACATATCCAATCGAATTTATGGAAGCACTAATCTGATTAACAAAAAGTAAACAAGTTTTGCATTCAAAGAATTCAAAATAAATCACTAATCAAGTCTTCTTCCTAATTCTTCCACTTCTTAAAACCATACGTACCACATATACTACTTATTTTGGAAGAGGTTGTAATGGTTACCTGGGCTTCTTTTTCATTCTCTAGAGAGAATACCACTCTGTCTTGTGGCCATGCTATAAAAGAATTCAATGCATCTCCCATAAAAATGAATTCATCCGATTTCTTCCCAAAGACTTGCATCACTAACTTTCACTACATCCACGACACGAACTCCATCCGTCCCTAAAGGTACAGAGTGGACCTTCTCGTTTGGATTATTGGACATCCAACGTCCTTCAGCAATGATGAGATCCTTTGTGCTAAGATCCATTAAAAAGCACTGCCTTCCCATTTTATGTGGACTTTGAGGCTGAGGCTGCTCTAGTGTAGGCTCCCGCTCCATAGTTTCGTAGTCCTCAAACCGTTAGGATTTGAGAGACGCACATCAAACCAAGGGGAGTTCATTTGTGCTAAAAAAAAGAGAATAAACGTCACCCGAGTGGAGGGAGTATCTCTCACCTCCGGCAGCTCCCGCTCCTTTTCGCTGCTATGTGCCTCTTCATACTCTTCGACCAAATAAGGCCTCTCGGGATCAATATGAAAAGAATGACAAGTAGAATATCCACCACTTGCAACTCTTCCTCCCTAATAAAACTTTGTTATTACGGAGACAAAGACAATAATACGAAGTACACAAAGACAACCAAAAAAATCAACTTAAATAATCAACTCACCTCGGGAACACTCATCACCTCATCTCGAGCAATTTCACAGATAAAATTTTCATATCGCTTAGTCCACCGCTCGGTCACAAATATGTAGTAAGGTTTGACAGATTTCCAATTTTTGTTTTTGTGTTTGCTCGTTTCAATTTCGTCCCTTTCCTAATCTTTCGCCTCAATGTTTTGACTTGCGACTTCTCCAATCCTAATTGCTTAAAACACACATCCGGACGATTATACGCACTTTCATTAAAGCACGAACATGGTGTGCATGAAAAGACCATAGGTAACGAGATGCATACTTCTTCGACGAGTTTAAGGTCACGATTTTTATAAGGCCGCCACACCACCTATGAAATTATTTAGTGAAATATTTAGTTAAAAACAATATATATTCAATTTATAACAATATATATTCAATTTATATGTATTTAAAAACAGAAACAAGAGTTTAAGGTCTTACGTCTTTTTTCTTTCATCTCTTGAAGCTTCTTTTGGTAGTCTTCCACGGACGTTACGTTCTTCGTGTCTTTATTCGGTTTACTCAACGCCTCCATCCACCCCAAAATCAAGGGAAATCCGGATGGTAGAGAATATCGAGGTGATGATCCACATCTTTCTCTAAGGTCTGGAAACCGCTCTAATGCAAAAACCGTAAGAAAAAGATAAAGAACAATAATTGTCATTGTACATCATTGATTTATTATGAATCATATTAATTACCTTTTGTTTTTAAAGAACTTACCGTGAGAACGTACGAGAAACCACATAAGCTTGTGAATTTCTCAGCTTTCTTCACTTTTCCTAGAGCTTCTTTCATATTCGCCAACATAGCTGCGCCCCCAAGCATAGTGGTTGACATCATTCAATCCAAGAAGAGGTAGGTACATGGGAGAAAAAGAGCTGCTGTTGTTTGGGAGAATGACTTCTCCCAACAAGAAGAGAGGAGATAAGCCTTGAAATAAGGCTCTAAGTCAATCTCATTCCCTTGTGGTACCCTCTCAAATTCCAGCTTCAATCTTGAGAGATCAATACCGGAATTCTTCATTAATGACTCAGCCCTCTCTTCAGTTATCTTAAAATGATCCATGATTGTATTCTTGATGTTTTCACTCTCAAATCCTGAAACCTGTATTCAAATTGGGCATTAGAAATCGAATAACTAAAACTAAAGATATGTTGAAGTAAAAGAAAAGATAAATACTGTTCTCCGTCAATTGGAAGACCCGTAATATATAAAACGTCTTCTAGACCAAAATCAATATCCATCTTAGGATTCCCAATGACGAAATGATCTTGACTCTCATCATACATCGAGGCAAGGGCAGTAAGAAGATTACTATCTTGCCTATAAAGATCCTCTTTGAGTTTCAAAAACCACCGAAAACATGTGGATTCCACAAGCGCAGACACTCTTGGGTCCAATTTCCAAGTCAGAAACGTCTTCATATGCATTTTCGTTTCAAGCGTTTTCAAACTCATGGTGTTTAAAGCAAGTGTTCCTACATAAAAATCAATATACAATCAATATACAACATAAAAGCTTTCAGAGAATTACCAGCTTTCGAGATAATTCTTAAAACTGACAAATTAGATACATATAGCAACACACATCATTAGCCTATGTAAATATCCAAACATATCTTCTTCTAAAGGGTGTATGATGGTGCAGAACTAAATCATAGAGCTGATGGTGTATGATGGTGTATGATGGTGCAGAACTAAATCCAGAAAAGCCAAAATACTAATCATATAGTGATAACGATTATTCGAAAAATGAAAACAAGTATCATGAAGGAAGAAAAAGGAGAGCCCGAAATAAAGTGAACCCATAACCTTCCCAACTATAAATATTCAGACTCTGCTTTCATGAATCCTGAACCAATTAAAAATAGTTATAATTGGACCTGAATGAATCATGTGGTCACGTCATAGCTTTCACATGCCCATTCTTTTATGGTTTCACAATAAAATGATTTTTTAATAAAAGGATAAGGAGAGTAATGATTCATTCAGAACCTAAGCACCCCGAAATCCCAAATCTATACCGAAACAAGATAAAACCAAATCAAATATCGTTTGGCTCAAAGCCAAATTCAAACATACGTTTCGGAAGTTCGTCATCCATCATCATATCAAGCTACAAAAAAAAATAACACAATAAACAAATTAAGGTGTTGCATTTAGCATTTACAAATGAAATAGAAGGGAATTATGTCAGATGGATGAGAAATTTTGTTCCTTCTGTTCGTTCTATTTACGGGTTTAAATGGAATAGAGCGAAAGTGAAATAATAGCTCAAAATAGGGTTAAATCTAAATGGAATACAAATGCAATTCGCCCGATGCAAGAGGTCTTTCGCCGGAAGTCGCTAAATCTCGGTCTACTTGCAAAACCCAATTCTTTCATTCGGGAGTTCTATTCATTCATGATTCTATTCATTCGAACAGTGTAAATTCGAATAGATTCTATTATCCCTTTCGGTCAAAATTGCAGGAGAAAGAGATGGGTTAAAAAAGAGATACCTGGATTTTAAAGAAGGGAAAGCTTGAATCTTGAAGCCGACAGGTAATGAAATCGAAGACGGAGAAGGTTCACTCTCTTTGACCAACGAGTTCTATTCTATATGCTTTCACGAAATTACACTGACGGTTCACTCTCTTTGACCCATGAGTTCTATTCTATATGCTTTCACGAATAATATTTATGTATAATGTGTATACTTCAAGTGTATACTTCAAGAAATTAATAAAAAGCTTTTTCCAGTTTATACTTCAATAATATTAAATATTATACTTCAATAATATTTAATATTATACTTAACACGATTTAATATTTTACTCAAGTTATATTATATTTAACATATTATATTACTCAAGTTATATTATACTTAACACGGTTCAATAATATTATACTTAACACAGTTTAATAACATAGGCTTTCTCTTTATACTTAACACGAGTTTGGAACTTTAACTTGGATATCCTCCGATTTCGTTTCTTTTTTTTTGTTCATCTGTCTTTGGAACAGCTTTTTCCGCTTCTTTTCTTCTTGATCGAAGCACTGAAGCCCTCACGTGAAGCAAATCCTCACGCTTGTTTCTGCAAATCGTGAAACAGAGCTAGGTGATGCTACATTTTGACTTGTGTTGTGTCTCTCTGTCTCTCGGGTCACGACCCCCTAATCATCATCATCTTTCACTATTTAAACTCTCTTTGGACTTTAATTGCTCGGGTTTAGCGTTAATTGATTTCCCCCTTGTCACCGTTTAGGGTTTTGTCACTTTGTTTGGTTTAGTTCGCCGATCGCGTTTGTATCCTCTAGGCTTTTGTCTTAAAGGCTTCACCGAATTGCTTTACAGGTGACAAAAACTTTCCTCCGGTTCTGAATTAGCACAAAAGAGTACGAACAACTTACCGTCTTGCCAGGATTTACTTCTCCAACTTCGGACCAACCGAAACAACTCCGAAACCAATCATCAAGGAAACAGATTAGTATCTTATTAAAATGAGAAGTCAAGAGCATGGTTCCATTAAAACACATACAAAGATACACTACTAACAGACCTATTAGGACTTGGTTATCCTGAAACCAACCAGAAACAACCTGAAACCAATCAACATACGGCTTTTGACTTTTATCCTCTGGAACTGGAAGACTGGAACCAACAAACAGACCATCTATTAGAGACCTTGATTAACAATCAACATTCAACATTCTATAGCAAAACTGGCAGACCTTGCTTAAAACACATACACTACTAGTTCAAGCTCAAAACCAAAGGCTACAAACTCCAAGGAACACAATCCACGAAACCCAAATCTCTTAACGGAGAACTAAACAAAATCAATCCACGAAAACCACCTAAAAGCATAAAGAATGAGCTTTAAATCGGAAACAATGGATAGCTTGACTTCAACGAAGCGAAATCAATCGTCGGTGGAGAAACCCATCAAATATCAAAGCTTGCTTCGTACCTCACAAACCCGGAATGAGAAAATGGGTACTCGAAGACGGCGAGAGACGAGTGACGGCGAAGACGGCGAGAGACGAGTGACGGCGAGATTTGACGAAGACTCGAAGTCGAAGACGAAAAGGAACCCGATTCGATAAAAAAGACAGCGGTATTAACTGGGTGTTTCACGTTTGAATTAATACTTTTTTTTTCCAACAAATTCCAACATGTATTAATTCTTTAGAATATTAACACTTTTGAATTTTAAATTTAGAATATTAACACTTTTGAACTTTTGAATTTTGGGAAGTTGTTTGTCTTGGGAAGTCAAAAGGAAGTCTTGTGTTTTTGTCTTGTGTCGATGGCATTACGAAGTTAACAAAGCAATAACAAAGCAAGTAATTAATCAACAAGCAATCCGAACAAAATCACATAATTTTGGAACACTAGTTTAGAATATTAATACTTTTGAATTAATACTTTTTTTTTCCAACATGTATTAATTCTTTAGAATATTAACACTTTTGAATTTTATGTACACAGGTCTTCCATTCCATTCGGAGTAAAATAAATAGAATAGACCATCTCATGTTTTAACGAAATATAAACAGGTCTTCCATTCCATTTAGGCTAATGTACATACAAAGATGGTGAGGCTGATAACTTCTTGTTTCATGGTTGATAGGATATGCCGGTTCGTCACAACATTGATGTGATGCATGTGGAAAAGAACGTGTCGATGCATTGTTATCTATGTTGATGCATAGTGGAAAATCAAAGGACGGATTGAAAGCAAGAAAGGATTTAGAGGATATGGGGATTAGAAGCAACTTACACACTGAGGTACGTGGGAAGAGAACATACTTGCCTCCAGCTTGCTTATTGGCTTTCCAAAGATGAAAAAAGAAGATTTTGTAAGAGATTGTCTAAGTTTAGAGGTCCCGACGGTTATTGTGCTAATATTGCCAATTGTGTTTCGGTGGATCCCCTGTTATTGGTAATATGAAGTCACATGATCACCATGTACTCATTCAAAATCTATTTTCTGTGGCATTGAGAGGGTTATTACCTAAAGGACCTAGGGTTGCTGTGAGCCGACTATGCAACTACTTTAGTAGATTATGTCGGCGTGTCATAGACCCGGAGAAGTTGCTAATCTTGGAGTCCGAGGTTGTGGAAACATTGTGTCTACTAGAGAGATTCTTTCCCCCTTCACTCTTTGATATTATGTTTCACTTGCCTATACATCTAGCAAGGGAAGCAAGATTAGGTGGACCTGTACATTTTCGTTGGATGTATCCCTTTGAAAGGTATACATAATTATGTTTGTTATCTCTACTTGTTATTTGCATATTTCCTTAGGCTGCAAATCGCATCAGCTCGTAGGGTTTATATTTATGATTGGAATTTGGATCACGAGATTATTGGCGAGGGTGTGTTATCTTCAACTGATCCAAAAGATTTGCTCAACAACATACCTCTTGGTCCGAATGCTGCAATTGTGAAGGTTGCCCTGGTGGTGATTAAAGATAAAGCTTTTTTATGGAGGCCAAGTGCTGAAATGTCAGTATTGGGTGATGCACTTAATGAGAACATCGCATGGCCTATGGATAACATACAATTAATGAGTCCTGCCACACCTCGTGAAGAAACGGCAAAGAATTCACCTGTGGTAACTTTCTTTAAACTCTAAATTTAAGTTAACATAAAATTTTATGAATGTTGATTGATGAATGTTGATTGATAACTGTTGACTGATGACTTCGTTTAAATTGTCAATAAATAGAGTGCAAGTAACAGTACTAGCAGTAGCAAAGGTGTAAAGCAGAAGTGCATCTTGTTAGACTGCAATGGCTCAGGAGAACGAGTTGCACAAGGTCGAGTATCTTCAACTGATCCTGCAGATAAGGTGCATTTTGTTCCTTTAGGTCCAAATGCTAGTAAAGTCCGGGTAGAGGTTTCTAAGTCGATGGTGCACGAGTGTGGCGACCAAATTCGGAAGTTGAGACCATATCGATGCGAGTTGGGAACAACAGTGGCTTGGCCTAATGATAAACTCATCTTGTTGTGAGAACGTTATGTTGTCTTTGTGATAAAATCAGATTTGTTGTTGTCTCAATTAGTACTTTGATCTTTATGTATTTTCTTTCCTGACAATGTGACAATGGCATGTGATGCATTTCGAGTACCTTTTACTAAGGAAACTAATTGTCTTTCAAAAAAAAGTTTAAGGATAATCGAGGGAAGATTATACAAAAAAAAATTATTCAATGTTTAATTAATTTTTATAATCAGTCATGAGGGAAGATAAATTCGAAATATATATAGATAAATGTAAAAATGTTATCATAATTAAATTTTGTTTTAACGTGTCAAGTATATAATTGGGTACAATTCGATTTAGGGAATATTTAGGGTATTGAATGGGGTTTAGGAATTATCATGATTATGTAAGAAATATCCATGCAAACATAAATGTAACTAATATATCACAATTATAAGTAATGTTTCACAATTATATAATTTGAAATCGATAAGTTACAAACTATTAGGGTTTAGTTAACTTAGTCTTTCACTCATTCTTTACCCTAAACCCCCTTTTGATGCCCTGATTTTAAAAAAAAAAATTTAATTTTTTTGAATGATACATAAATTAGACAATATTACAATTAGAATTATGACATTAATAGCATAAAATTTCATAAAATGCTTAGTCGCTTGATTTTGGTTCCTAATTAGGTATTTTATATTCACAACCTTCTCTTTGATTTTGGTTTGTTGATTGCTCGATTGAGTTTGTTCTTCGCATGATTTAATTATTGATTTTGGTTTGTTGTTTGCTCGATTGAGTTGCTTTTTTTTTTTTATATGTATATCACATTTTCTGTGAATTTATTAACTTGTGTTCGATCGATTTGGTTGGCTTTATAAACTAGTCATTGTGTTATCTTGTGGATGTGAATCACTTTGTTTTCGTTTAGGCATCGGTTCCCTAATGAACATTCCTTGCTTTGATCTCAGTTTCATTAGATTACGTTTGTATAACCACGGATGATCTCGGTTTGATTTTGGTTTGTTGATTACTTATCTCCACTACACGTTACTTATCTGAAAATTAAACGATCATACTCTTTGTTTGATCATTCATTCTTGTCATATGAAGCAGATATCAAGAAAAAACTTTCTACATAATCTATCAAAAGGTATTTTGAAAAGGTATTTTGACTACAGTTGTTCATGTTTTACTTAAATTTTGTTGTTGTGTTAATTTGAGTGATTTTGTGATCGATTTAGCAATGCAAGCAACAAGAGTCATTGTCGTGGACTTTCGGCAAAAGGAATCATACCACCACTCCACCAAAACACACAACAAGCGGAAGGACCACTCCACCAAAACACCCAACAAGCAAATGACAATCAAGGAAGGAGACACATCATTTGCGGACTCCGGCGAAGGGAATGTTCCCACGCTCCACCAAACAGCCACGACAAGAAGTAGATGATGATGAAGAAAGCGATGAAGAATCAGAAGATGATGAAGGAAGTGATGAAGAATCAGATGATGATGAAGGAAGTGACCAAGAATCAGATGATGATCAAGGGAGTGATGTGGAGGATATCACCAGGGAACAGTCACGAAGAGCTAAGGGACACTTAATCCGCATTGAGGAAGACCCTGAAGATTATGATCCAGAGGACATCCGCGGAATTCTCCGGTACATGGACAACCTTACACGCAACAACGCTCAACGAAACGCCCCAATCAAGAACAAGGAGAATCCTCACGAGGCAAGGCTCATCGTAGAGACTAAGAGCATCCGCATCCATGAGCCTCTCTTGAAGCTCTAATGCATTTTTTAATAATAATTATATTATTAATTTAAGTGTAGAAGTTTTCTGAAAATTGTAGATTTTTTACTCCCACATTGCAGAACCCATTCGAAGTTCTTTAAATTTTTTTTTTAAGTTTTATAAATTTATACAATTGTAGAGTTAGATATATGTAAAACGATCTTAAGTATAATTTAACGAGGTTAAGCTAATGAATGTACAAATGTCTTACCATCTTAAGTTTTAACTCAAACAATCTCTTCTTCCTCCCTATAAGTTGAGTCACGTCTACTTCAGGTTCTTGGTTATCCTCGTCTTCGTCTTCATCTTCTTCTTCTTCAGAACTTTCTTCCTCTACTCTTTTATCATCAAGCGACTCCCTGACATTGGTGTGAGCTTAAGCATTGGTGTGACCTCGCCCCACCGACAGCTTCAGCTAATCCCTTTGGCACATGAAACAGAAACATCCGTGTTTATAGTTAGCTATATTGTATATGTAGTTAGTCAATATAGTTAGCTATATTGTACATATATAGTTAGCTATAGTTAGTCAACATAGTTAGCTATATTGTATATGTAGTTAGTCAATATAGTTAGCTATATTGTATATATAGTTAGTCAATATAGTTAGCTATATTGTACATATATAGTTAGCTATAGCTATATTGTACATATATAGTTAGCTATAGCTATATTGTACATATATAGTTAGCTATAGTCAGAACGGAGAATCGAAATCCTGCGAAAGTGGAGGAAGAGAGCGAAACCTTGAAGAACCACTTGGGAAGATGGAGTCGTCGCAGCCGGAGTTCGTCGGTGAAGAAGATGGAGAAAACTAGGAAGGCGATAACGAAAGAGGGAAAAATAATGGTGGTGCATTGTGTAGGCGACACGTGTTCGCTACAGTGTTACTAGAAGCGTCTCCAAAACTTCTTCTGCGAGAGGCGGGTTCGAGAAATTTGTTTGCCACCTAGATAAATCCTCAATTTTTTCTTTTTTTTTTACCCTCGGAGACTCTCAAAAACTCTACGATGCGGGCTGCTCGAGCTAGCGGCTAGAAGCTTAATTAATTGGTTAGACTAAGGAGTTAGTTTCTTCTAAAGTTGCTTCTAAAGTTGCTTCTAAAATATGTATTTTGTAACATACACTAAGTATTTTATATTTCCTTTAAATTAATATGTATTTGTACTTGATTTTTAAATTAATTAGCATTTTTCATCTTTAAAATAAATGTTTTTAAATTAATTTAAAAGATATTTAATCCAAAAAATTTAAATTTAATTTATAGATAATATATCATTAAAAGATATTTTTATAAAATTATGGTCGAAATCGCAAAAAAAATGTGATTCAACAAAAATGCTATGAAATGAGATCTTTCAATAGATGGCATTTCAATAATGCTATTATATAGATAATTAACAACACTTAATTAATGCTATTTTAGATCGAATGGAATGGAAATTCTGTGTACATTAGCCTAAAATGGAATGGAATGGAAGACCTGTGTACATTAGACCGAATGGAATGGAATATAGAGTGTAGTATGAAGCAGCAGTTCATTTCACAAAAAAAATGAATGTCGAATTTTCCAACATTCTCCAAAAAGACCTACTCATCCACTAACCATTACATGACTAGTGCAAATTGTACTTGAACAACAGATTTTTTTCTAATGACCGATTTGCTTTGTTCTATTACAGATGAAGTATTGAAAGGCTAGACGGGTTTTGTTAGCTACTACTGTCTCCATTTCCTAATGGAAGACCCTAGTCCACAAGTTTTGATATATTATTGTATATTGAATATTGATTTAGTGAATTCATAAAGCAAGTTTGTTATAATGTTATATATCTTTAAAATGTTTGATATTTTTTTTGCGAATTTAAATGTTTAATTTTGTAGATTATTTATCTAAAATAGTTTTTGTTGATCATATACCTGTACTTAATATTTCCACCAAACTCGCCAATACTGAAAGTAGTGCTTGGAATAATACAAGATAGCATATTCTTGCAAGATATCACACCAAAGTTAGGTTCTTATTTGTTTAATTTATTTGTAAAATTTTGTTAAGAATCATGGTTTTTAGCAACTCCAAATGATATGTATGTGTCGGCTCTCAGAGAAAATTGGTAGCCTTGAGTTTGAATTCATCCACCGAGACTCAATGCTCATCAATCGGTATTCGTTCCTTAGCAAAACAGTCACTGAAAACAAAGAATATTAAGTTTGTCAAGGCTTAATGCTCGGATTGGACATAGGAATGAGCAAAAATGGGTTCTAACTAACATGTCTGTTGTACTTTCTTCAGCACCCACAACCAATATGTAGTTATACGCAACCCGAGTGTCTCGCACCTACACCACAACAACACACAAAGAATCAATCATCACGAAACAATAATACGGTGGTATTTTGCATTAGGTATAAAGATGGGTCACGGAAGTTGTTTGCCTATTGTCACACTAATTCCTAGTCAAAGGCCACAATTTACTTTCGCAACCACGGAGTGCAAACTAACGGAAAATACCACAACATAAACCTCAATTGTGCATCGAGTTACCTTCTTGCGATGTTTCGGTCCGTTATGTCAACATCAACATAGTACCCGGCTTCGTGAATTTGATCTCTCGTCTGTTTAAATAATTGCAGATAAAAGAAAAAAAAGACAGATAAGACTCCGTCTCCCAAGTAGCTCATAAGGAGTTGCGATCACGAATGTATAACCTTTTCAGCGTATTCATGATAATCCTTTGACAAAGAGCAAACTATGGCCTGACGCGGACTAAGCCGAAAGGGCCATTTTCCTTTGTAATGCTCCAACAATATGGCAAACATACGCTCCATAGATCCCATCACCGTTCGTGTATCATCACGGGTGTCTCCACCTTCCCTTCAACCTTAGTTGTGTATTCAAGATTGAAGAGAGCGGAAGTTGAAAATCAAGCGATGTGAAGCAAACAACAATCAAACTCATATAGCAAGAGAATAGGAAAAAGAAAAAGAAAAAAACTCGAGTTTGGGAGCCTAACCCGTAAAGTAGCACATTGGAATTTCCTTTCATTGCATCACAAACTGTTATGTCTATCCTTGGGCCATACACCCCTTCTCCTCTGTTCACTGCAGAGTACAACACACTTAAGAATGAATGCATACTCTGTGAATTGCAAGCTTGAGTAGAAACATCGAAACTAGTATACATACAAGGAATGGCTTCCCAAAATCTTCTAGTGCTTCTCTAAGGTCTTTTTCAGCTCTAACCCATGTTTTTATACCTCCAAGGTACTTCTCGGTCTCTGAAATTTACAAAATGTTCAGAGTGATACCGGACCATCTAAGAACCAAAATTTTGGTACAAGAAATTTCCAAAATATCCCACCGTTGAGAGCTTTAGCTCATACTTAAGCCCAAATTTTGTGTAAACATAGTCAACGAATTCCAATTCACGTTTCACTTCTCCACTAACTCGCGAATAGACAGAATAATGCTAACAAGCTAGGAGGATAAGGAAATCCAACGTTGCTGTATACAAAAGCAAATAATCACAAACCTGATCCTCTGTGCAGAATATGTGTGCATCATCCTGACAAAAAAAAAAAAAAAAAAAAAAAATACAAAGCCAATGTTATTTTAAGTAACGAATATGCAACATGCAAAAGGGGCAAAAAGAAAATTGACAAGTACGCAAAGTGTGTGGTGAATTCTTCACTTCACAATGGCATATAGGCTATAATGTTAATGCTAGAGAGAGCAAGATTTTTTCCTGATCTAGTCATCTCCTAAAGAAGTTTAAGCTACACCATGATGACTTTTCGTCTCTTTATGTTGTTTCTCTCTAACGATTTTTTCCTGATCTAGTCATCTCCTAAAAACTGATTGATACTTTTCCCGCAATAGAATTTTATACAAACTCGAAAAGTCCAAAAGAAAAAAATACCTGCTGGAACCGTCGGACACGGGTCAACCCACTAAGAGCTCCACTAGCCTCATTTCGATGTAACACTCCAAACTCGGCTAGTCTAATGGGTAATTCTATATACAATGAACAAATGGTGTCAGCAAAGATAAATGGTAGAATTTACAGATTAAGATTTTTATACAAAAGACAAGCATTATTTCTCCATATTCCCTTGTCCAAGAGTCACAAGGAACAGATTCCTATATCTATTTATAGTGATATGAAGCAGCACTACAAGAACAATACAAGATAAATGGTAGAATTTACAGATTAAGATTTTTATACAAAAGACAAGCATTATTTCTCCATATTCCCTTGTCCAAGAGTCACAAGGAACAGATTCCTATATCTATTTATAGTGATATGAAGCAGCACTACAAGAACACTACAAGAACAGAGGGATACCTTTATATGAGCGAACCCCGTGCTTTGGTACATCAAGCGTGCCTGGGCAATTCATAGGTTTGAGCCCATATTTTTGTTCATCTATCTGCGCAAGGAAAAATAGAGAAAGTCATTTCATTTCACATGTTAAAATGGCATCTTCGAAGCTAGTTGCTAAAGTAACAAAGCCAAGAAGACTATTGAGCTTTGCATGCACTCTTACATTAAACATGAACATATTTTCCTTGTTTGCAGATTTTTTCCAGAGTTTCATGTTGTAAATATTTGGTGAAATGACCTGCCAAATTGAATGTTAATCTAGCAACCCATCTGCCCTCATCAAGTTTACTAAATAGTGAAATGAACGGAAAAGGGAAAAACCTCTTCATAACCCCTTTTCCGATATTCCTTCTCAACGAATTGCATCAACTTTTTATATACACGAGTTCCATGTTTTTCGAAGAACCAACTTCCAGGGCTGAATTTTTTACATATATTATTAGTTTCAAGAGACAAAAATAAAGAGACTAGCAAACACGATATTGTATATCGATCGACTAGCAAGCAAACACGATATTGTATATCAGACTGACTAGCAAACACGATATTGTATATCAGACTACCAAACACGATATTGTATATCAGCACCAAAGAACCTGAGTGGGTGACAAAAGAAAAGTTCTTGTTGTTGGCCTAACAGTTTGTGGTCATATTTGTTCGCCTCTTCTATATGCTTAAGATAAGCCTTCAACAGTAAAGACAAGATAATAAAAAAACATGCATAGTCAAGATGTCAAGATTATAAAAAATTCTAACAAGTAAAGCTAAGAAGTACCTCCAGTTGCCTATCATCCCGAGAAGATATCCCATGAACTCTCTGCAAGCTCGGAGGTCTCTCTTACCTCTCCGAAGCTGATGTCTAAGATAAATAAAAAAAAAACACTCGGATTTGTTGTAGCTTCTAGATGTAGCTTCTAGATGTAGAAATATTGTTCCATTGACATTGATAGTATTATTAGTTCCTATACAAACACTTCTCCAACAAGCTACTTTATAGGAACCAATTCAGATTTCTAATGAGCTACAAGACGGAGACAAATCTGAATTGGTTCCTATAAAGTAGCTTCTAGATGTCATAGGGATATCAACCATCCCGTATACCAAGATGTAGCTTCTAGATGTAGAGTAGCAATCTCACCTTTAAACACTTGAAAGCTTGGACAAAGGAAGTATTTGGTATATGTGGTCCACTACACGGATCAACCAAAAGACCACATCGTAGACGGTGATTTTGTCCTCGGTGATGAGTTCAACCTTTAGATAATTAACACCAATAGAAAGGGTCCAAACAACAAAACTCAACGTCAAACATGACAGAAATGGAAGCAGATTATAGCAAGTTGAATGAGAAAAAAAATCAACCTTGAAATTATTATCGAAAAACATGTCAAGTGCCGATCCTTGGTCACTTCAATCCTTTCAAATGGTTGTTCCTCCTGAGATAAGTATCATCGGAAACATGAGGCTCTGAATTATGAAATAAAATATCACAAGAGTGAATATATAAGAAGCAATACTCGAGCAACTTTTGCGGCCCCGGCTTCAATGTTGGGAAAGTGTTGTTCGTTTAAGCTCGAGTCGCCATAGAATGCATCGTAGTAGAGACCACGCAAACCATTGCTGATCACCCCCCCTCCAGTTTTAGTTTCACAGGGTCCACTGCATAGCTTACAACCATACTCCTGTTCGATAACCTGCAGCAAAGATGAACTGAGATGAGTAAATTTCGTTTTTCTTCACAATCAAGCTCATGAAATTAAAAGTGTTTACCTGGGCGAGAATGTGGGCGCTAGAATGCCAGAAAGTATCACGGCCTTTCTCGGTGTCAAAACTGAAAAACTCAAGCGAACAATCAGCTTCTAGTGGCCTACCCATGTCCCACAATTTATCGTTTACGGAAGAAATCGCGCCGAATTCGCTAATTCCACGAAAATTTGCCTCGCGATATCGATGGAGTCGTCTCCCATCTCTTCCCTTGTTTCACCTCGCCACCATCTCCAATGGTAACCCTAATTATTAACACACGCCAGATTTTGTATGTGAAAAACCATAATATATGAACAATTATTTATCAGGATCGACCGTATTTACCGAATCGGATCGTGGGGCGAGAGCGAAGCTCGCGAGCTGCTTGGCTTGGAACTCCTCGAAGAGCTTGATACGCTTCTGGATCACAGTGAGAGATAAGCCTCGTCTTTGGGATGATTATCCGCCATCTAGCGGAAATGAAATGATATCCGTATCCCGAATTTTTTTTTATCCGTATCGCCTGGTATCCGCTCGTACGACCTAATATCCATCTATCCGGATATCCCTAAAACTAGAATATTTACCGGATATCCGATCCGCTCCGTGAAAGAATAAATTTTTATTTTTATCCATATCCGCTCCGTACTAACTTGATATCCATATGTCCGGATATCCGTTAAAACTAGAATATTTACCGGATATCCGATCCGCTCCGTGGAAGAATAAAATTAATTAAAAATTTATTTATTTATAGATTATTATATTACATATAATATTCCATCTATCCGGATATCCTTAAAACTACCGGATATCCTTAAAACTAGAATATTTACCGGATATCCCATCCGCTCCGTGAAAGAATAAAATTAATTAAAAATATATTTATTTTTAGATTATAATATTACATATGATATTTTTTAGATTATCATCTTAGAATGCAGTATAGCTCCTCTTCTGATGCCTTGCGGTAGAACATACTATCGTCGGCAAACGAAGATATGACACGGAGGGGCACCCCTTGCTACTTTTAATCATGTGAGCTGCCTTGAGATTTTGCCTGCTGCATCAACCGACCAGCATATCTGTACATAAGATGAACAAATATGGGGACGAGAGGGTCCCTTGGCGTAGCCCTCTTGTGGGAATGATGTTTCCATAGGGCTTGCCATTGATTAAGACATGGCAATGAATATCCGCCATCTAGTTTTAGATATGATTAGTAGACTAACTAGCTCTCACATAAAGGCAATATTCAAAACACCGTAAACCCAAGAAATAAAGCAAGCCTAAAAATAGCCACCAATTACAAATTGAAACCTAAATTGTTAAGAACTTACAGCATATAACGATATGTATTCGGTGATATCACTGTGAGACCATGGCATGGCGTTGCTTCCGTCATGGAGGACCAGGTTGTTGCTTCCTCAGAGGACCAGGTTGTTGCTTCCGTCAGGTTGGTGCACGTTGCTTCCGGAGACATCTCTAAATCCACATCAGTAACTTGTTTTGTGTTTAACGCATTGGTAACTTCTTCATTTTTTAAGAATCGAGCGAGGAGAAGAAAGACACCAGCGGCGAGGAAAGCCAACGCTAATAAGGAAGCAAGTCTGATATCCATTGGAGAATCAAGTAGCTGAAGTGCGAAGCTGAAGAAAATTATCAAGCAAGCTCTGTTTTTTTTTTGGTCGGACCTAATATAATATATCCTAAGCATAGATTAATATAATATATTCCTAAGCATAGCTAGGGTGGCTATTGAAAAGCATCTATCAAATCCAACCTAAAAAGAATAAATTTATGACCATTTATTTAGGTTATCCTTTCAATTTTAAAATTTAAAATTTTAAGCATAACAAAAATTGGTGTTCTTGTGGATAAATTTTACTTTTATTCTCGGATGTTTAGGAATCACAATAATTTTTGAATAAAATATAATTATTTGATATAGTTTTTAAATTTAATTTCTGAATAATGCAAGATTATATATACCAAACTGACATCTATGTAAATATTATGAATTAGTTAGGCTTTTTGGACTTTTGCCAACAAATTTGTGTTATTCTAGTAACACTTATTTAGAGAATATTATTCTAGTAGTTTTCTAAGAAATTTGTGTCATTCTAGGTAATTTTCACTATACTTTAAATCTAAATTTCCTTAAATATGAATTTACGAAAATTACATATATTTACATGAATTTACATAGTTTACATAAATATTTAAATTGTAAGCTAACTCGGAAATTAGACAACTATGTCATTGAAATAGCCTGTTATAGCTTATAAGATAGATATCTACTTGCACTAATAGTTCTCTATTTTACTACATTGAAACGTAGTTTGTTATTAAAAAGTATAGACTATTTCAATGGCAGTAATATCTCCTTAGCGAATTTCGACTTCCATGACCACCGTCCCGCTCTCTTAATCGACCAACAACCTTTGTGGTTCTAGGTATTATTTTATTTTTTTAATTTTATCATTTGTTCAATAATATGTGTTAAAATTAAATAAATCAAACAAATTTTGGAAAATAAATAAATAACTTGTGTTCATTGGATTTTTTTTGTTTGATAATTGAATTTATTATTGCCGTTGTAAAAGTGAGAAAAAAACTTGGAAAAGTACACCCACATAATTCTCATTTTTTATATGGATAATTCAAATTCTAAGTTATTTTAAACGACATGTCTTCCATTCCATTCCAAGGAAAAGAAATAGAATAGACCATCTCATGTTTTAACGAAATATAAACTAACATAGCTTGTATTTTTCCATTCCATTTAGGCTAATATACACAGAATTTCCACTCCATTCCATTTAGATTATGTTGTTCATCTGTAACTCCCTACAAGTTCCAAAAATTGTAGTTAGTTCGAACATTTACCCTACTAGATTTATAATTGTTTTTACCGTTGTGTGTAGGTTTGTCAGGACGTCAGAAACTATTTCCTAAACAAAACAGATTTTATAAAAAAATGTCAGTTATGAAAACTTATACCGAGCAAAAACCAAATCTGCAGTGCCATTTTACCTCTGCATTTTTTTCACTGCTACTTCCCTAGCTCTAATTGCTTCATCAGATTGGCAACTAATATTCTTAACTTCATTGATAGGCTGCGAAGTAAAGATCCCAATCTTTACTTCCTTCCTCAACTTGTTTTTTCCCAAATGGGTTCTGTTTAATATACTCGTCAACGTCGACCTCGGACTCGGCTAGCTTTTGTAAATAGTTCCTTAGGTCTCCCTCGACCCCCGTAACGACATTAATATGAACAAAAAATCATATAATCGAACGACGAAAAAAAAAAAAAAACGGACAAAAGTAAAAACTCGAAAAGAAATGCTACTTACCTAATGATTTATGACGTTTATCATCTTCATTCGCTGTACAATCGTATGTCTCCGGGTAAATTGCGGTATGTGGCTAAACAGAATCATATGATTTAATCGAGTAGTTACAAATTGTATGTTCAGTTTTGTTTTATAAATCTTACCGGGTTCGAAGTGCTTTGTAAGGAGAATCGTCCACCAAAGCTGTATTCTTTTTTTGTATCCAGCCTTCTCCTTCCAAAGCCGGTTTAAGTCCTTAAAAACAATCTTCTTGTCCCTGCTGCCAATACAGAATTGGGATGTTTCGTACACATAGTCTTGTCTGCAAAACAGAAAAACAAAACACTAGTTCGCAACCATCATAAACTAAACAGATAAACTAACACAACAAAAAAAAAAAACACGCATATAAATAACGGGAGTTAAAACAGATTCACATACCCAGCAAAATACCAATTTATCCTTCGAATCTTTGAACACGAATTCACAGAGAGGATCAAGGTTTTTCCTTTACAAGAAAGGAGGTTAAATTTCGGTAAATAATCTACACATTATGTGATTTGATATGTAGAGCGGACGAGGAACTTACTTCAACCTTGAAGACCAAATACCAACTTCGAAGTTCTCAAAGCGAATTCAATGAAATCCTTGCAAAATGGTCTCTTGTACGCTGTCTTGTAGAAGGTATATAGTTTTTCCAACTGCTTGTTCGAAACCTGTGTGTATTTCGGAACCAAGTCAACAAGGACACCATTTAAATCCAGAACAAGAAGCTTTTTCTTCTTTTGTAGCTTCTGCTTCTTCATCAAAAAATTGTTAAAAAGAAAACAGTTAATGCAACTGCCATTTTTAATTCGTGTTATGAAAAAGAAAACTATTTAATTACTGCACCTTAGGCTCTCTTTCTCCATTCAATTCCCTAGCTCGTTTCTTGTTACTCCTTGCCCATGATGCGAGAGTAACTTCTGAGTTTGACAATGACTCCCCTACAACTTCTTCTTCATCTTCATTTGATTTTTCTTCAGAATCAACTTCTTCAGAATCAACTTCTTCTTCAGAATCAACTTCTTTTTCCGATGCTTGAACTACGGCCTGAAACATACAAAGCATAATGCTTCCATTGAACTAAAAAATTGTTCACAGATGTTCCATTCCATTCGATCTAATGTACACAGGTCTTCCATTCCATTCCAAGGAAAATAAATAGAATAGACCATCTCCACGAAATATAGACTAACATAGCTTGTATTTTTGTACCATTTCCATAGTAAGTGTACGCACCTCGATTGTTTATTAACGGCGTCACATGCGTTGCCTATAATCTCGTCGGGGGTAATTTCCGCATCCTCATGTACAGCCTATATATATAAACAAAAATTATAAATCACAACATATTTTAAGTACAAAATATACCAAAAGATAGATGATTCCATATTAATTATCGAAATCACAATGTCCGTCCTACCAAGTGAAAATAAACATCAAAACTGAAAAGACGAATGGGCAATCTATTCCATTACATAACATGAAACATAGAATCTAATGTACACAGAATTTCCACTCCATTCCATTCAGTCTAATGTACACAGTCTTCCATTCCATTCCAAGGAATATAAATAGAATAGACCATCTCATGTTTTAACGAAATATAGACTAACATAGCTTGTATTTTTGTACCATTTCCATAGTAAGTGTACGCACCTCGATTCTTTATTAACGGCGTCACATACGGTGCCTATAAACTCGTCGGGGGTAATTTCCGCGTCCTCATGTACAGCCTATATATATAAACAAAAATTATAAATCACAACATATTTTAAGTACAAAATATACCAAAAGATAGATGATTCCATATTAATTATCAGAAATCACAATGTCTGTCCTACCAAGTGAAAATAAACATCAAAACTGAAAAGACGAATGGGCAATCTATTCCATTACATAACATGAAACATAGAATCTAATGCACACAGAATTTCCACTCCATTCCATTCAGTCTAATGTACACAGGTCTTCCATTCCATTCCAAGGAATATAAATAGAATAGACCATCTCATGTTTTAAGGAAATATAGACTAACATAGCTTGTATTTTTGTACCATTTCCATAGTAAGTGTACGCACCTCTGATTCTTTATTAACGGCGTCACATACGGTGCCTATAAACTCGTCAGGGGTAATTTCCGCGTCCTCATGTACAGCCTATATATATAAACAAAAATTATAAATCACAACATATTTTAAGTACAAAATATACCAAAAGATAAATGATTCCATATTAATTATCAGAAATCACAATGTCTGTCCAACCAAGTGAAAATAAACATCAAAACTGAAAAGACGAATGGGCAATCTATTCCATTACATAACATGAAACATAGAATATAACCACCATATAATAGAGTCACACTTCTTACTAGAATTTGTTAACTTATACCGAGACAGTTTTATAGGAAGTAATAACTTACTTGTTTTGCGGTTTGTTCCCTTGTTCGAGCCTGTGGTAACACCTTCATGTCCATTTATAACGGTGTGAGAATCGTCCCTCATCTCCTCGAGACCTATAGCCAGAAATGGAAGTTAGGCTAACGGTTTAAGCAAATCGAAGTAGAACACTATGAATCGTATACCTTCTCTACCCCTCGGTCCAGACTTATCGGTGTTTTCCATCCCCCCAGTGTGTTGGGTTTCCCCTTTTGAGGTAACCATTGCCTCCATGTCGACCCGGAGTTTTGCGCAAGCACTATCAATATACTCTTTTAGGCTCAAAGTTTCTCGAAGGAATAGTGCATGGGCACGTTCTTCAAACGCATCTGCAGCCTCCCGAATGATGGCAACAATGTCATCATTCGCTCTAGTTGAAACAGCTGGACCCCCTGATGGTGGACGACCCTGATGAGGTGGTATATTACTCGGCCTCGATGAAGGGGCACTTTGACGAGTTGTTGGGCTCGTCTGAAAAGTTGCAGTGACCGGATTTCCTGTCTCCTCACATGAAACTTCTTCTGTCCGACTTTCATTTTGTTCCTTTCCTTTCGCTACAGGCATATCAGAGCTGCGTACACCACCACTCCAGGTGTTGTGCTCAAAAGGGTGACCATCGTGAATAAGCTCCAACATGCGTTCGACCTCAACATCTTCATTATCATCACTTAATCCTATGGACTCAGCATCAGAATTAAATTCCAATTTGACAAAACTCTTCACCGTAGCCTGAGAAGACAGATACTTTAATTAGATGAGGAGACATATTAGGCGCGTAATTCTGTTTACATAAGCGGGCAAGGAAATGGAAACTAGACCTGAGTTATTCTATTTAGGGTTATATGACTTCTATTCAGGTGTAGACTATTCTACATTACACATCTCCTTTCAAATGGAATAGAACCGTACTTGAACTACCTATATTTGTAGTCTACATTCATGTAAACCGTGACTACTACACAACATTTTATAAATATATATCAAGTCAACCGTATAAAGATCTTATACCTGGCCTTTGCGATCCAGTTTTTTGCCGCGGTGACATTGATCGCCCAAGTCCTTTCCAAAACAGCTTGAAGTATATCTTCGGTGTGATATGTTCGTCCAAGAGAGAGTCACGGCCACCAGGTTGAGCGATAAGCTCGGGACAGCACAGACCGTGACAAGGACAAGAGAATGCGCAAAACCTTGAATGGCCACAGTTTCTTGGAGGAACTTTTCTGGCTGCCTTGATTTCGCACTTCGGACTGTTAGTAGGAAAGAGTCCCGACCCCAAGGGTATTTGAGAAATGCGTCTATATCCTCCAGCATGTCAACAACTTCATGTCTTATGTTCGTAAGTCTAGATGTTGGACATAAAAGACCTTCCACAAGCAATAACAATGACGAGTTTCAAACGAGTTCGTGCGTCCTTGTACCGTTTCTTCTCCATCAACTTGTCCAACAACCAATCTGAAGTAGGCTTTTGTTCCTTATCAAAAAGAGTTTTCCATAACTCGACGGTTCGACAGATGCTTTACCCTTCCTTTTTAGTTTACCTTTACCCGATCTGGTCCACTTCCAACATGGTGCGTGTCATTCGCACAATTCAGCCAGTTACAAAAGCAAAATCTTCAATCCCAAAGCGAATGGGCTTTCCCGCAAACAACCACCGAGTTCATTTTTCTTGTTTGTGACCAACTGCCTTGTTAGAAGGTAATGCACAAACTTCACAGAGAAAGTGTGCTTCCCCATTTGCATGAGATGTCCAAACTGCGAACCCATCGGCATTTCAATGTCCGCATCCTCAAGGGCATCCCTTATGATATCCACCCAACGCAAATTGAAGTAGTTGTTTATCCTCATCCTTATATCGTTTGGCTCAAAGCCAAATTCAAACATACGTTTCGGAAGTTCGTCATCCATCATCATATCAAGCTACAAAAAAAAATAACACAATAAACAAATTAAGGTGTTGCATTTAGCATTTACAAATGAAATAGAAGGGAATTATGTCGGATGGATGAGAAATTTTGTTCCTTCCTCGTTCTGTTCTATTTCGGGTTTAAATGGAATAGAGCGAAAGTGAAATAATAGCTCAAAATAGGGTTAAATCTAAATGGAATACAAATGCAATTCGCCCGATGCAAGAGGTCTTTCGCCGGAAGTCGCTAAATCTCGGTCTACTGCAAAACCCAATTCTTTCATTCAGGAGTTCTATTCATTCATGATTCTATTCATTCGAACAGTGTAAATTCGAATAGATTCTATTATCCCTTTCAGTCAAAATTGCAGGAGAAAGAGATGGGTTAAAAAGAGATACCTGGATTTTAAAGAAGGGAAAGCTTGAATCTTGAAGCCGACAGGTAATGAAATCGAAGACGGAGAAGGTTCACTCTCTTTGACCAACGAGTTCTATTCTATATGCTTTCACGAAATTACACTGACGGTTCACTCTCTTTGACCCATGAGTTCTATTCTATATGCTTTCACGAATAATATTTATGTATAATGTGTATACTTCAAGTGTATACTTCAAGAAATTAATAAAAAGCTTTTTCCAGTTTATACTTCAATAATATTAAATATTATACTTCAATAATATTTAATATTATACTTAACACTGATTTAATATTTTACTCAAGTTATATTATATTTAACATATTATATTACTCAAGTTATATTATACTTAACACGTTCAATAATATTATACTTAACACAGTTTAATAACATAGGCTTTCTCTTTATACTTAACACAGTTTGGAACTTTAACTTGGATATCCTCCTGATTTCGTTTCTTTTTTTTTGTTCATCTGTCTTTGGAACAGCTTTTTCCGCTTCTTTTCTTCTTGATCGAAGCACGAAGCCCTCACGTGAAGCAAATCCTCACGCTTGTTTCGCAAATCGTGAAACGAGCTAGGTGATGCTACATTTTGACTTGTGTTGTGTCTCTCTGTCTCTCGGGTCACGACCCCTAATCATCATCATCTTTCACTATTTAAACTCTCTTTGGACTTTAATTGCTCGGGTTTAGCGTTAATTGATTTCCCCCTTGTCACTTTGTTTAGGGTTTTGTCACTGTTTGGTTTAGTTCGCCGATCGCGTTTGTATCCTCTAGGCTTTTGTCTTAAAGGCTTCACCAGAATTGCTTTACGGTGACAAAAACTTTCCTCCGGTTCTGAATTAGCACAAAAGAGTACGAAGCTACTCTTTTGGAAGAAACTAAACCGTAGCACAAAAGTTGGAAATATATCATAAAACAAACTAACATCAGAGGTAAAAAGTCATGACTTGCCTCAGTTATCCCCTTCAAATCAGGTCTGCTCAACTTGGCCTAGAAAACAGTGGATCAAAACAAGTCAATAACACATCACAAACGAGAAAAACCATCAGCATTACTAAAGACAAAAGAAAAAAAGCAAAAAAAAGGAAGACCACAAACCTGGACACTAAGGAGATATAGCTTGTTAAAAAACCTCAGATTCTTTATCACTTTGAGGTGAGCGTCCATGTTCACGTCATTTCCATTGGCGGAAATTTTCAATTTCTGCTTTCCTTTCTGCAATGAGGTTAACTTTGAAGGGCTGCTTCGTTTGGGGCTCCCATCGACGGGCTTCTCTTCGGACGCATGCAAGTCGGTGTCATCGGCACAAAGTTTACTCATTTTGTCGGCGAGGAGTTTAACCCTCTCCCGTACTAAGCGCTCCTTCCCATGTAAAGCTTTTTGAGACTCAACTGAATCGTTTCTCCTTCGAGGGGTTCGAAATCATTTCGTCCTTATATGCTTTGAAGGGTTCACAATCGTTTCTCCTTCCTTAAGTCGTGATAATAAGATAACTGGGTGATGTAGGTTTGAACAATCCCAATATGGCAACATTTTGCTGAGTAGCCAGAGCATGGTTAATTTTTTTTTTCTTTTGATCTAACTTGAAACAATTTTCTTATTATTATGCCAATGCCACATTATGTGTTGTAATTAACAGCGGGATCTTAAGTCATTACTTGAAAACAATGAGAGATAAACTTTGGAAATTGGAAGTACCAATAGAAAAAAATGTTTTGTTTTTTTCTTTTAACATTTTTTACCCAATGCTTGAATATCTTGCTCTTCTTTAACTTTACCCACCAAAAGAAAAGAAAACACTACTTGATTTACAGCTTTTTATCTCGAAATGCATGAAGAAGACAAGGAATCTGAAAAACGTACCAAATTTACCCGGATCTCTTGATTATTTACCGAAGAGCCGTTTCTTTTGTTATTCACAAATTTGACCATAATTCCATTGATTTTATACAAGTACCCGAACATTTCAAACCAAACAAAGCAAAAAGAAATTAACTACAAAAAAACACCAACACAAGAAGTTTTCTTAATGTATGTCCCATTTATCTAAGATCTGTCCAACGATTCAACCAAAGTGTAAACTGTTGAAGTTTTTCCATTGCCCTCTCAACATTTTCTCTAACTTCCGCAACGAATGATTCTCCTTCACTATCATCTTCTCCAAAGTTCTCTTGCTATCTCTTGTTATTTCTAATTGAATCCACGCATTTTCTTGCTTCTCTGTTACCGTTACCGGAAAATGAATTTCCGGTTTGCTGATCACAATAACCAAAGACAGATGAACAAAAAAAAAAAAAACGAAATCAAGAGGATATCCAAGTTAAAGTTCCAAACTGTGTTAAGCATTAAAGGGACCTAAAGCTTTTGAAGCATGTTACAAAAGCTTTAAAGTTGTTTGTATATAAAAAGAAACTTTTAGAAATTTGGTTTCGAATATTTTATGGATATATTGGTACACAACAATGTGGATTATTAAGGTTATGATTTGGAATGACAAGTTTTTTAATTAGTTGATTTTATTTAGTATGTGAACATTTTAGAAAATTCATAATACTTGCTCAGTCCATCTATGGGGCATATAAAATGTTAAACTCTAGTCTCTATCAAAATAATATAAGCGAGAAAGTGAAGAAAAAAAAAAGAGAGTGCAATGGAAACACCAAAACTTCTTTTTATGTGAAAAATCCATTCTTACAAAATCCGCGATCTGCAGACTGAAAATCCAATCAAACAAATAAAACATTGACGCCATCCGTGATTTATTTGACGAGCGATCAAATACTTACGGTCAAATCTAATAAGCTCGTACGGTCAAATAAACCGTAAATGGAACGGGGTTGTATTGGATTTGTTGTTTCGAAGAGTTAGAGAAATCGAGAAATATTTGGGGAATTTAGAGTTTGAAGAGAGAAAGAAGAAGCGTCGAAAAGGCTATAACTTAAAAAGATCTCGACGGATTGCCAAAAAAGAAAAAAAAATCTCTGTAAATATGTGTGTGAAATTATCTGTTGATTTCAACGGAACGCTTGATTTCAAAAGTTTATGTGTGAAATTAAAAAAAAAACAATATATTATGTGGTTTTTGCCATGGTTCAATAGTTCGCGTGTAAATTCGCGAAACCCAATAGAAATTGCATCTAGATGCTACATCCATGGCCTAAAACGAACAGGGCCTAAAACGAACGGGCCTCAAAAGACGCTTCTTCTCCTTTTTTTGCTTCTAACCCTAGACAATCGATACCAATCCGATACGGCGGCTTCGGAAGCAAAGAGAGGCCTAAGAGGCTGAAGAGCAAGACCAATCCGATTATTGTTCAATTCACTTTTTCTCGCATACCTCCCAACTCTTCTTATCTACTCCCAACTTTTCTACTCCCGGGTTTATTCTCGGTGCTTATCGATGTTGTGGGTTTTTTTTTTCTCTCTAATTGCAATTGATTTCACATAGAAAAGAGATCAATTTTCGTTCGCCTTGTAGATTCCGTGGGTTTTAAATTATTTTCCACATAGAGATCAATTTCCCTTCGCCGATCTTCATAAATTTTTTGTGTAATTTATTCTTAAATTTTTGAAGTTTCTTTCAATTTTTGAGATCGACGTTTTTGATGAACGAAAACGGAGAGCTAAACGCCAAAGAATTAGGCAAATGAAGCATCAAGAAGAAGCTCCAAAGAGGTATAAGTTCGATCGATCTAAACTCTTCAGAGATCATAATTTTATATGTATTTCCTTTTTATGCTTGAAATTTTCCGGTTAAATGATTCTGCTCTTAGTTGGTGTAAGCTGATTAGTGTTTGTGAATATTCTTACTCATTAATTTGATATATGTTCATATTTATGTAATACTATCTTATACATATATATGAGACATTTGTTTGTTGAAATATCTTACGGAGAATGTCTCCATATTCCCCCCCCCCCGACGAACTTTCATTTGACCATTTGAAGTGCCGTTGTGGTTCTCAACCCTTCTTCGCAATCAAGAATGGCAGGTTGCTTTTACGATGCAAGCAGAATAAATGCCGAGATGTCTGTGGTCCGGAAAAGACGATATTTATTTTGCGGAATGTGTGTGTCCTAAGTGTAACAGACCAACAAACCTGCTTGCTTAGTCTTTCGAAAGAAATCCTGGCAAACTCTACTATAAGTGTCACCCATGCGGTTTCTTCAAATGGTGGCATAGATCCTTGCGACGATGATTTATGACGAGGATAGAGTCCTCAACGAGGGTGCAAGTTCGTCTGCTTCATCCTCTCGCCTGCGAGCTCGTCTTCCACAAGTTCCCTCTCACTTCTAGGAGAAGTGTTTTGTACTTGTGGGAGAGATGATGAAGAGATTAAGTTTGGAACAAGAAGAAAGTTAGAAAGAAGCATTTGCAACTCTGTTCTCTTCGATTTCAATGATAATCTCAAGATTTGAAATGTTTACATTTTGTATTGTTTAAAACGTTATTGTGTGATATTGAGACCTTTTCATGTACTTGATGTACCATATTAGAATCTCCATTTCAGAACTCGTGTCTTTAAATAACATTGGCTGCTCCATAAATTTATATTCACCTTCCAAACTCGCTGAACTATTATGATTCTTTAATGATCGAAAGTCTTATAAGAAACTTTATTTGACAAATGAAAATTAAAATCAAGGTAAAATTATTTATGGAAATATTTTCTAAATGATTTTGTTATGATTAATTAATTTAAATTTAATATTGAAAATTTCTATTCAAATTTGCCATGTTAAATTTTTTATATGCTTTTTGAAAAATTTCTATTCAATATTATACTTTCACGAATAATATTTATGTATAATGTGAAAGCATATAGAATAGAACTCATGGGTCAAAGAGAGTGAACCGTCAGTGTAATTTCGTGAAGGCATATAGAATAGAACTCGTTGGTCAAAGAGAGTGAACCTTCTCCGTCTTCGATTTCATTACCTGTCGGCTTCAAGATTCAAGCTTTCCCTTCTTTAAAATCCAGGTATCTCTTTTTAACCCATCTCTTTCTCCTGCAATTTTGACTGAAAGGGATAATAGAATCTATTCGAATTTACACTTGTTCGAATGAATAGAATCATGAATGAATAGAACTCTGAATGAAAGAATTGGGTTTTGCGGTAGACCGAGATTTAGCGACTTCGGCGAAAGACCTCTTGCATCGGGCAGAATTGCATTTGTATTCCATTTAGATTTAACCCTATTTTGAGCTATTATTTCACTTTCGCTCTATTCCATTTAAACCCGAAATAGAACGAACGGAAGGAACAAAATTTCTCATCCATCTGACATAATTCCCTTCTATTTCATTTGTAAATGCTAAATGCAACACCTTAATTTGTTTATTGTGTTATTTTTTTTTGTAGCTTGATATGATGATGGATGACGAACTTCCGAAACGTATGTTTGAATTTGGCTTTGAGCCAAACGATATAAGGATGAGAATAAACAACTACTTCAATTTGCGTTGGGTGGATATCATAAGGGATGCCCTTGAGGATGCGGACATTGAAATGCGATGGGTTCGCAGTTTGGACATCTCATGCAAATGGGGAAGCACACTTTCTCTGTGAAGTTTGTGCATTACCTTCTAACAAGGCGGTTGGTCACAAACAAGAAAAATGAACTCGGTGGTTGTTTGCGGGAAAGCCCATTCGCTTTGGGATTGAAGATTTTGCTTTTGTAACTGGGCTGAATTGTGCGAATGACACGCACCATGTTGGAAGTGGACCAGATCGGGGTAAAGGTAAACTAAAAAGGAAGGGTAAAGCATCTCTTGAACCGTCGAGTTATGGAAAACTCTTTTTGATAAGGAACAAAAGCCTACTTCAGATTGGTTGTTGGACAAGTTGATGGAGAAGAAACGGTACAAGGACGCACGAACTCGTTTGAAACTGTCATTGTTATTGCTTGTGGAAGGTCTTTTATGTCCAACATCTAGACTTACGAACATAAGACCTGAAGTTGTTGACATGCTGGAGGATATAGACGCATTTCTCAAATACCCTTGGGGTCGGGACTCTTTCCTACTAACGGTCCGAAGTGCGAAATCAAGGCAGCCAGAAAAGTTCCTCCAAGAAACTGTGGCCATTCAAGGTTTTGCGCATTCTCTTGTCCTTGTCACGGTCTGTTGTCGTCTGAGCTTATCGCTCAACCTGGTGGCCGTGACTCTCTCTTGGACGAACATATCACACCAGAAGATATACTTCAAGCTGTTTTGGAAAGGACTTGGGCGATCAATGTCACCGCGGCAAAAAATCTGGATCTCAAAGGCCAGGTATAAGATCTTTATACGGTTGACTTGATATATATTTATAAAATGTTGTATAGTAGTCACGGTTTACATGAATGTAGACTACAAATATAGGTAGTGTAGTACGGTTCTATTCCATTTGAAAGGAGATGCGTAATGTAGAATAGTCTACACCTGAATAGAAGTCATATAAACCTAAATAAAATAACTCAGGTCTAGTTTCCATTTCCTTGCCCGCTTATGTAAACGAATTACGCGCCTAATATGTCTCCTCATCTAATTAAAGTATTTGTCTTCTCAGGCTACGGTGAAGAGTTTTGTCAAATTGGAATTTAATTCTGATGATGAGTCCATAGGATTAAGTGATGATAATGAAGATGTTGAGGTCGAACGCATGTTGGAGCTTATTCATGATGGTCACCCTTTTGAGCACAACACCTGGAGTGGTGGTGTACGCAGCTACGATATGCACGTAGCGAAAGGAAAGGAACAAAATGAAAGTCGGACGAGAAGAAGTTTCATGTGAGGAGACGGAAATCCGGTCACGCAACTTTTCAGACGAGCCCAACAACTCGTCAAAGTGCCCCTTCATCGAGGCCGAGTAATATACCACCTCATCAGGGTCGTCCACCATCAGGGGGTCCAGTTGTTTCAACTAGAGCGAATGATGACATTGTTGCCATCATTCGGGAGGCTGCAGATGCGTTTGAAGAACGTGCCCATGCACTATTCCTTCGAGAAACTTTGAGCCTAAAAGAGTATATTGATAGTGCTTGCGCAAAACTCCGGGTCGACATGGAGGCAATGGTTACCTCAAAAGGGGAAACCCAACACACGGGGGGATGGAAAACACCGATAAGTCTGGACCGAGGGGTAGAGAAGGCATACGATTCATACGTCTTCTACTTCGATGTGCTTAAGCTTAGCCTAACTTCCATTTCTGGCTATAGGTCTCGAGGAGATGCGGGACGATTCTCACACCGTTATAAATGGACATGAAGGTGTTACCACGAGGCTCGAACAAGGGAACTGAAACGCAAAACAAGTAAGTTATTACTTCCTATAAAAGCTGTCTCGGTATAAGTTAACAAATTCTAGTAAGAAGTGTGACTATTATATGGTGGTTATATTCTATGTTTCATGTTATGTAATGGAATAGATTGCCCATTCGTCTTTTCAGTTTTGATGTTTATTTTCACTTGGTTGGACAGACATTGTGATTTCGATAATTAATATGGAATCATCTATCTTTTGGTATATTTTGTACTTAAAATATGTTGTGATTTATAATTTTTGTTTCTATATATATAGGCTGTACATGAGGACGCGGAAATTACCCACGACGAGTTTATAGGCACCGTTAATAAAGAATCGAGGTGCGTACACTTACTATGGAAATGGTACAAAAATACAAGCTATGTTAGTCTATATTTCGTGGAGATGGTCTATTCTATTTATTTTCCTTGGAATGGAATGGAAGACACTGTGTACATTAGACTGAATGGAATGGAGTGGAAATTTTGTGTATATTAGCCTAAATGGAATGGAATGGAATGGAAGACACTGTGTACATTAGACTGAATGGAATGGAACATCGTGAACAATTTTTTAGTTCAATGGAAGCATTATGCTTTGTATGTTTCAGGCCGTAGTTCAAGCATTGGAAAACGTGAATCCTCCGGAACGTGAATCAATCAACGCTGCTGAAAGGGGACATGAAAAACCTGAACGAAGAGTATCGTTCCAGTTACAAGCATCGGAAAACGTGAATCCTCCGGAACGTGAATCAATCAACGCTGCTGAAAAAGGGGACATGAAAAACCGAACGAAGAGTATCGTCCCAGTTACAAGTGTATCAAATGAAGAATGATGGTCAAAAGGCTGTCGACACGGGTGGAGAAAATGTCAATGATGAAAATACGCTTGGTAAGAGTTGTAAGCCGCCAATTCCACCGACGAAACGAGTTATGCCGATGAGACAAGCAAAAAATGCCAAAGATCCAGAGTCGAAGCGGAGTAAATAAATGCCTAGCTATATGATGTAAATTTGATGAGCTTTGCGATGGGATAATTCAGAAGTTGCGTGAGAAATTAGCTGCTGAGTTATTTGATGAGGTGCGAGAGCCGAAGTACACCAATGATATGGGAAATGTTGGTGAAGAAGAGGGATATCTGGAGGAGGTAAAAGTTTCGCAGAAGTAGTTTTTTTTTTTAAGGCAGATGTATTGTTTTGGGGACATACTTGTTAATATGTTAACGGCAGACTTGTAGTTTTCAATGATCGCAGATTTACCATCTCATGATTTAACCAGGTCTTCCATTCCATTCCATTCCATTTAGGCTAATGTACACGAGGTCTTCCATTCCATTCCATTCCATTCGGTGTAATGTACACAGGTCTTCCATTCCATTCGAAGGAAAATAAATAGAATAGACCGTCTATTCCATTCCATAACTATCTATTTTGTGTACTCGATAATGATATCAAACACTTGCGAGATCAGATTCAAGGTAATGGATCCAGGGAATACACACAGTTAATGGTGAAGAAGGGAGCGGCAAAGCGAAACCGGTTGTCAAACAACGAGAAGAAGAAGGTAACACGGGAAAATGTGGAGAAGATAGCTACTAGACAAGAAAAGAAGAAGGTAACGAGAGGAAGAGGAAAAGGTGGAAAAGGAGGCTGTTAGACAAGAAAAGAAGAAGGAAGTAGGAAAAAAAGAACGGTATGATCCTTTTGAGGATGTTGATGAAAACAAGCTTTTGCGACTCAGAGCTTACATTCATCAAGATGAGTATGTCCCCTGTATTTTTTCAATTAATTTTCATTTCTTTCTAGATTGAAAACATTTTTTCATGGGGCAGTTATTAACTATTTTCTGTAAACTTTTGCAGTAAATTACCTCTTCAGGAGAAAGATAAATCTGTTCAATTTTACAAGGCCCTTATTTGTCCCGGACAAGAATGGCACGAGGATGATTACGGGTGGTTGGCTTCTTCGGTAATCAATTTTCATTTATGTGTTTTACTTAATATTTTTATAACTTAATTGTTTACTGATATTTTAAATACTCTATAATTGTGACAGCATATGAGTGCAACTATCGCCATGTTTCATAAACGGTTTATGCGTGATCCCGGCCATTTTTGCTCGATCGGATTGCATTCATAGACCCGTTGCTTGTCCTATATTGGGTTATTGACTCCAGGAAATTTAAGGCTAAAGGATATGTTTGGAGTAATATGTATACGAGGTTGTTCAACGGCGAGTACCCAGTAGATGAACCTACAAACAAGAAGTGGATTGAAGATGTAGACCGTTTGTATGCTTGCCACAACATAAAGAACAATCATTGGGTGGCTCTTGATATCAAACTGTTGGAAGGGCGGATATATGTATATGACGGTATTCCGTCGCTCTATACGGAAAAAGTGATTGAAAAGGCATGCGAACCATTCGGCAAGATGATCCTGCTATGCTAAACGACATAACTCTGCCAGAGAGCCGAAAGAAGAATTACACAAAGTTCAAGGTAAAGAGAGTGGATGGAATCCCTCAGAATGAGAATCCCGGAGATTGTGGTGTGTATACTTTGAAGTACATTGAATGCCTAGCTATAGGATGTAAATTTGATGAGCTTTGCGATGGGATAATTCGAAGTTGCGTGAGAAATTAGGCTGCTGAGTTATTTGATGAGGTGCCGAGCCGAAGTACACCAATGATATGGGAAATGTTGGTGAAGAAGAGCAATATCTGGAGGAGGTAAAAGTTTCGCAGAAGTAGTTTTTTTTTTAAGTACTCATGTGAGGAGGGATATGAGAGAATGACAAATGGGTTGTGTATAAGCTTCGTTTTCAAAGTTTGAGATTATAAGTGATGTATAAATTTAGGACTTGATTAGTTGATTAGCATCACAGGCCCATCAAGATGGATTTATCAAACTCCATCTTGTACTCTTTTGCTTATGTAATTTTGAGCTGTTGAATGTGATCAAAGTTTAGAGGTTGAGAATCATACGCTTTGTGAAGTTGTTCTGAAGCTCATATATTTTCTTCTGTGAGTTGCATTGGTTGTCGCTCTTCCACGTAGCTAGACCCGCTCTGCATTTTGTCAATGCTCTGCTGGGATTTCTTGACAGTAATTTTGCCATACTTTCTTAATAACCTCTTTGACTTCGTATTATTGCGCCACCTATTATCATATCTGAATAATTTGTGTCCTTTCCATTTGGTGTCTTCCGTATTCAATAGGAGGGGTCTATGATCAGATCCAATCCAATTGAGTAGCTGAACATGTGCTTTGGGAAATTGATCAAGCCGATCTGTAGTAGCTACCGCTCTATCAATTCTAGATTTGATTGAGTGGGTATGTATTTTTCCTGCCCATGTGTAAACCCCTCCTAAAACCTTAAGATCATGAAGTCCAGAGATTGCCAACATGCCCCGAAATCTGTAAAGGTATATTCTGATCTATGAGCACCACCTATCTTCTCCGACTTGACTTTATATCATTAAAATCTTTTTTAAAAAAAGAAAATTAAGTAGTAGGTGAAAAAGTTCTTTGGGATTTCTTGACGAGTAATTTTGCCATACTTTCTTAATAACCTCTTTGACTTCGTATTATTGCGCCACCTATTATCATATCTGAATAATTTGTGTCCTTTCCATTTGGTGTCTTCCGTATTCAATAGGAGGGGTCTATGATCAGATCCAATCCAATTGAGTAGCTGAACATGTGCTTTGGGAAATTGATCAAGCCGATCTGTTGTAGCTACCGCTCTATCAATTCTAGATTTGATTGAGTGGGTATGTATTTTTCCTGCCCATGTGTAAACCCCTCCTAAAACCTTAAGATCATGAAGTCCAGAGGCTGGACTAGGATAAATTTAAATACTACTTGTATAACTAATATAATTACGATTAACTAAGCGACTCAATCATCTTGAACAGATCAACTATTGATGGGCATCATAATAACCTTTGGAGCATTCGGGCTTGCACATGGAGTAACGATTGATGTCTTCAATTTTTTCGGTGACTTCTTCTCCTCATCACCTTGTCCGACACAAACTTTTCTATTGCTCTTCTTCTTTAAATCATATATCATAACTATTTCACTTAAACTAATTTTTTCTCGAAAATGATAATATATTACTTTTTACACAAGTAACACAATCACAACATAAACATATATGTTATTTGCTAAATACAAATAAAATAAAATAATATAATAAAACAAAAAATAAAATAAAATAATAAAAAAATAAAATGAAATGTGGAGCTCACGTCACTATGCGTGTACATCCCCTCCAGATGTCGAAGTGGTCGAGAACGATAATATTCGGTTTCAAATTTTTTTTGATATATAATAGATTGATTAATTAAGTGAACACAAAGCTCGCAAGCCTCTCGCTTTCTTTAGTACTAGTACTAATACAACAGGATGATATCCGTATCCGTGAATTTTTTTTTATCCGTATCGGCTCGTATCCGCTTCGTACTATCTAATATCCATCTATCCGGATATCCTTAAAACTAGAATATTTACCGGATATCCGTCCGCTCTGTGAAAGAATCAAATTAATTAAAAAAATATTTATTTTTAGATTATAATATTACATATGATATTTTTAGATTATCACCTTAGAATGCAATCCAGCTCCTCTTCTGATGACATGCAAGATAGTTTTGGAATAACATGTATTTATCTCAATATTGTATTTAT
Organism: Cochlearia excelsa; assembly: GCA_963556525.1. NCBI lineage: Eukaryota > Viridiplantae > Streptophyta > Magnoliopsida > Brassicales > Brassicaceae > Cochlearia > Cochlearia excelsa. Next base: position 24,677,119 of record OY748327.1, on the reverse strand, counting down.
CTTAATATTGTATTTATTTTAGGACAATTTAGGTAAATATACAAAGGTAAGCAAAAAATTAGCTCAAATGACAAATGTAAATATTAATTTGCTGAATTGGTTTTTGTTGGATGAAAAAACACAAAAGTTCCGAAAATACCCTCAATCTTTCAGTTTGCCATTATCGGCGGGATGATCAAACCAAATCTACCAGAATCAGCGGCATGTCACATCTATACAAAACCAGACGCCAAAAACAGAAAAAACACTCGATTACATTACTTCCAAAACCAAATAAAATATATAACTATTTTCCAAACTAGCAAATAAACAACATATACTAAAATATTGACTCTATATATGAAAGAGGAAGATAACACAATAGTTAAACAATCTACTTTCATCAAATAGAATTATAGCAGACTATAGTAGAAGGTAAATTGTAATTTATTTATGTATAAGTAGTTAACTATGGGCAATATAAGTAGCAGAATTATAGTTAACTATAGCGAATTATAGCGAGAATACATGAACTAGTAAATAGACTACTATTTGTGTATATAAGTAGATATCTATGGGCAATATAAGTAGTTTCTCAATTTTTATCGTAGTAATCTATTTACTTATAACTAACTTCCTGATATATATCTAAAATAGTGTGCTATGTACCTTGTGGAGAAGATGAACAAACAAAGGTTTAGACAAGGTACATAGCACACTATTTTAGATATATATCGAACGATTAGTTATAAGTAAATAGATTACTACGATAAAAATTGAGAAACTACTTATATTGCCCATAGATATCTACTTATATACACAAATAGTAGTCTATTTGCTAGTTCATGTATTCTGCTATAATTCTGCTATAGTTAACTATAATTCTGCTACTTATATTGCCCATAGTTAACTACTTATACATAAATAAATTACAATTTACCTTCTACTATAGTCTGCTATAATACTGCTATAGTTACCTATAATTCTACCTACAAATTAGGTTATAAGTAAATAGATTACTACGATAAAAATTGAGAAACTACTTATATTGCCCATAGATATCTACTTATATACACAAATAGTAGTCTATTTACTAGTTCATGTATTCTGCTATAATTCTGCTATAGTTAACTATAATTACGCTACTTATATTGCCCATAGATAACTACTTATACAAAAATAATTTACTTACCGAGTTCTCCTCTTCGCCGAGGATATGTCGGAAACCATCTCTCCGATAGTCTTCTCCGGCGTAGCATCGACGGGACGGCGGTACTTTTTCGTTTGCATCTTTTTCATTTCACAAATTACCACCCACTCACCGTTGCGCAAATCTGATTTTTGTGGAGAAGATGAAGTTTTTTCTCTCTCTTACTGAAATTACTCTCTAAAAACTTATTTGTTCATATGAACAAATAAGAAACCGTTAATAATGACGAAAGGAGGCGTGTGTCGAACATTTGGGGAAAATCAATATACGAATATTTAGATTCGGGGGTAAAATGGTCATAAAATTTATAAAAAAAAACCAATGTCATTTACCTAATTTCTCTTCTCCATTTGTATATCTAGCCTAATTACCCTTTATTTTAAGTATTAATATTAATAATTTAAAATATTTAAAAACAGTAATATTTTCGAATTTTTAAATTTAACTATTATAGACTTATAGTTTTCAACCTTCAAAAAAAAATGGGTGTACTTTTCAAAATTCGAATGGAATGGAAGACACATGTGTACATTAGGCTGAATGGAATGGAATAGAAGACCTGTGTACATTAGCCTAAATGGAATGGAATGGAAGACCTGTTTATATTTCGTTAAAACATGAGATGGTCTATTCTATTTAGTTTACTCCGAATGGAATGGAAGACCTGTGTACATTAGGCGGAATGGAATTGAACATACGTACGGTGCGAAACCACCAAAGAATACCAAGGGAAAGAAAGCTTAAAACAACAAAAGTAATAGACATTACATAAAACTAGAAACCTAGATGGGGAAGATGGTTCCCCTTGCCACGGCCATGACTTCTTCCTCGGGTGTGTTGTCCCCTTGGATTTTCCAATGGCGACGAACGGGAGAGAACTTTCATGTCTTAGCACTTCCAAAACTATCTTGCATGTTTAGAACACAAGAAATATCGAGTAAAGCCCAAAGTCAAGAGTGGACTCCATGGGCGACCGAAGACGACTTGAGAATCTACATGGCTTTACGTGACAATTATCGAATTCGTGGCTAGGCACCTAACGTTGGCGTGATATGACGCGGATGGGGATGGTTCTGTTCCAATTTGACACGATGGGGCTAATTCTTAAGACACTATTTACTTACCAATAATTAATGTTATAGTATTGTCGAGCCTGAGCTTCATAGTTCACATAGAATAATTATTTTTTTTTTTACAACAACGTTACCTATACGAGTTATCATCGAAACACTTACTTGCCAATAAAAAATACTTATGACTATTTAAAAATATTATTATAGTTAAGAATATAACGTCTTAATAATGAGGAGCAAAAAAATCATTATCCTTGCAAACTTACTTTTCTCCCCGGGAAGACAAAGGTCCCTTTGTTACGGATCCTAAGGAGCTTTTCAACATTACTTGCTCCCTCTTAGTCGTCTTCTTCTTCTTCTTCCTCTCACTCACACCTTTAGGCCTAGAGAACGTTTCTTGGTTTATTTTTTTTTTTTTTTTTTTTTGGTCCACCTTGGTTTATTATAGTTGTTTCTTCATAGAGTTTGCTTACGAGTTTAGCCTTGGGATGAGATCTTTCATCCGTATCTGCATCAATTATAGTAGTCACTTAATGAAATGCATACGGAAAATAAAATGACTATGCAATGGTTTCACCTAAAAAAATGAACTATGCAATGACAGAGTCGACCTTCTCCATACTCCACTTGCGCATGTGCTTCTTTTTCTGTTCTTGACGGGGTTCATTTCTATTGATTTCACATCATTCATAAAAGGAACCTATAAGCATAAAAGACAAGTGAGACCAAGGGGAATTCAACTTTCAAACGTGAAATGATACGTATCTACCTACTAATATGAAAAGACCCATCAAACCGATGTTCATTTGTAAATAAATGTCACCTCAATCGTTGCAGTGTTTGTCGTTGCTTCAGCTTTCTTCTTCGGTCTGTTCGGGCCTTGCGGGAGGATGGTCGGGTTGGGGTTAGTCACCGGTGGTACATCGGGCACCACGGTTTCGTCATTGTCATCACCGAGAGTTATATCCTCCTCACGGCGTTCGGGTTGGGCTGATCTCTCGGGTGAGTGTTGTAATTCACAAACTGTCAAAACGAGTCAAAAATGAACCAAAATCGATCAAATCAACCGAAATATCCCGAAATGCCAAAGAACAAAGTGAACTACAACACAAAGCGTGGTGCGAGAACAAACAAAGTGAACTAAACATAACCAAAACCAAAATTGGATTTTGCGAGAGAGAATAGACAAGAGTCACAAAAACTAACCATTTCGTTTCTGCATCCTCATAAGCAACTAATCAATAAACAAAATAAAAAACGTACATATCCAATCGAATTTATGGAAGCACTAATCTGATTAACAAAAAGTAAACAAGTTTTGCATTCAAAGAATTCAAAATAAATCACTAATCAAGTCTTCTTCCTAATTCTTCCACTTCTTAAAACCATACGTACCACATATACTACTTATTTTGGAAGAGGTTGTAATGGTTACCTGGGCTTCTTTTTCATTCTCTAGAGAGAATACCACTGTCTTGTGGCCATGCTATAAAAGAATTCAATGCATCTCCCATAAAAATGAATTCATCTGATTTCTTCCAAAGACTTGCATCACTAACTTTCACTACATCCACGGCGACACGAACTCCATCCGTCCCTAAAGGTACGAGTGGACCTTCTCGTTTGGATTATTGGACATCCAACGTCCTTCAGCAATGATGAGATCCTTTGTGCTAAGATCCATTAAAAAGCACTGCCTTCCCATTTTATGTGGACTTTGAGGCTGAGGCTGCTCTAGTGTAGGCTCCCGCTCCATAGTTTCGTAGTCCTCAAACTGTTAGGATTTGAGAGACGCACATCAAACCAAGGGGAGTTCATTTGTGCTAAAAAAAAGAGAATAAACGTCACCTGAGTGGAGGGAGTATCTCTCACCTCCGGCGGCTCCCGCTCCTTTTCGCTGCTATGTGCCTCTTCATACTCTTCGACCAAATAAGGCCTCTCGGGATCAATATGAAAAGAATGACAAGTAGAATATCCACCACTTGCAACTCTTCCTCCCTAATAAAACTTTGTTATTACGGAGACAAAGACAATAATACGAAGTACACAAAGACAACCAAAAAAATCAACTTAAATAATCAACTCACCTCGGGAACACTCATCACCTCATCTCGAGCAATTTCACGAGATAAAATTTTCATATCGCTTAGTCCTTTGCTCGGTCACAAATATGTAGTAAGGTTTGACAGATTTCCAATTTTTGTTTTTGTGTTTGCTCGGTTTCAATTTCGTCCCTTTCCTAATCTTTCGCCTCAATGTTTTGACTTGCGACTTCTCCAATCCTAATTGCTTAAAACACACATACGGACGATTATACGCACCTTCATTAAAGCACGAACATGGTGTGCATGAAAAGACCATAGGTAACGAGATGCATACTTCTTCGACGAGTTTAAGGTCACGATTTTTATAAGGTGCCACACCACCTATGAAATTATTTAGTGAAATATTTAGTTAAAAACAATATATATTCAATTTATAACAATATATATTCAATTTATATGTATTTAAAAACGAAACAAGAGTTTAAGGTCTTACGTCTTTTTCTTTCATCTCTTGAAGCTTCTTTTGGTAGTCTTCCACAGACGTTACGTTCTTCGTGTCTTTATTCGGTTTACTCAACGCCTCCATCCACCCCAAAATCAAGGGAAATCCGGATGGTAGAGAATATCGAGGTGATGATCCACATCTTTCTCTAAGGTCTGGAAACCGCTCTAATGCAAAAACCTGTAAGAAAAAGATAAAGAACAATAATTGTCATTGTACATCATTGATTTATTATGAATCATATTAATTACCTTTTGTTTTTTAAAGAACTTACCGTGAGAACGTACGAGAAACCACATAAGCTTGTGAATTTCTCAGCTTTCTTCACTTTTCCTAGAGCTTCTTTCATATTCGCCAACATAGCTGCCCCCCAAGCATAGTGGTTGACATCATTCAATCCAAGAAGAGGTAGGTACATGGGAGAAAAAGAGCTGCTGTTGTTTGGGAGAATGACTTCTCCCAACAAGAAGAGGAGATAAGCCTTGAAATAAGGCTCTAAGTCAATCTCATTCCCTTGTGGTACCCTCTCAAATTCCAGCTTCAATCTTGAGAGATCAATACCGGAATTCTTCATTAATGACTCAGCCCTCTCTTCAGTTATCTTAAAATGATCCATGATTGTATTCTTGATGTTTTCACTCTCAAATCCTGAAACCTGTATTCAAATTGGGCATTAGAAATCGAATAACTAAAACTAAAGATATGTTGAAGTAAAAGAAAAGATAAATACTGTTCTCCGTCAATTGGAAGACCTGTAATATATAAAACGTCTTCTAGACCAAAATCAATATCCATCTTAGGATTCCCAATGACGAAATGATCTTGACTCTCATCATACATCGAGGCAAGGGCAGTAAGAAGATTACTATCTTGCCTATAAAGATCCTCTTTGAGTTTCAAAAACCACCGAAAACATGTGGATTCCACAAGCGCAGACACTCTTGGGTCCAATTTCCAAGTCAGAAACGTCTTCATATGCATTTTCGTTTCAAGCGTTTTCAAACTCATGGTGTTTAAAGCAAGTGTTCCTACATAAAAATCAATATACAATCAATATACAACATAAAAAGCTTTCGAGAGAATTACCGGCTTTCGAGATAATTCTTAAAGCTGACAAATTAGATACAGATAGCAACACACATCATTAGCCTATGTAAATATCCAAACATATCTTCTTCTAAAGGGTGTATGATGGTGCGAACTAAATCATAGAGCTGATGGTGTATGATGGTGTATGATGGTGCGAACTAAATCCAGAAAAGCCAAAATACTAATCATATAGTGATAACGATTATTCGAAAAATGAAAACAAGTATCATGAAGGAAGAAAAAGGAGAGCCCGAAATAAAGTGAACCCATAACCTTCCCAACTATAAATATTCAGACTCTGCTTTCATGAATCCTGAACCAATTAAAAATAGTTATAATTGGACCTGAATGAATCATGTGGTCACGTCATAGCTTTCACATGCCCATTCTTTTATGGTTTCACAATAAAATGATTTTTTAATAAAAGGATAAGGAGAGTAATGATTCATTCAGAACCTAAGCACCACGAAATCCCAAATCTATACTTGAAACAAGATAAAACCAAATCAAATATCGTTTGGCTCAAAGCCAAATTCAAACATACGTTTCGGAAGTTCGTCATCCATCATCATATCAAGCTACAAAAAAAAATAACACAATAAACAAATTAAGGTGTTGCATTTAGCATTTACAAATGAAATAGAAGGGAATTATGTCGGATGGATGAGAAATTTTGTTCCTTCTGTTCATTCTATTTACGGGTTTAAATGGAATAGAGCGAAAGTGAAATAATAGCTCAAAATAGGGTTAAATCTAAATGGAATACAAATGCAATTCTGCCTGTTAAGGGTGGGCCTAAGCCCACTCAGGCCTGGCCCATTCCAGAAGTCACCAAGAGAATTCATTGGGCCTTATCCAAAGTTCGGCCCAGCCGAAGTCAAGGCCCAGCCGAAGTCAAAGGCCCATTCGGAGGAAGCATGCGCGACAGTGACATCGGTACGGACCGCCACGGCCGACACGGGTGACGTTTGTACGGCGGTTCGGCACGGACGACGAGAGATGTCGATACGGACTGCAAGACGCGAAGTCGGCCGAACGGGCATTAAATGCGGGAGCATGCTCGACAACCGCATTAAATGCAAAGGCATGTTCGACAAAGCGGCTTTCCGTATGTCGAGCATGCGCCGAAGAGATCCCGCCAAAGAGCAAAACCCCGCCAAGTCCCCGAAATCTCCACTATAAATAGAGAGTCCCGCTCATAAGCAAAGGATCCGGAATTTTGAGAGAGAATATAGAGAGAGAAACAACTAGAAATATATACTTTCACTTCGGCATTGTATCAAACAATCATTCAATCAATAAACAAACGAACTCCGAGTTCTTAATCATATTCTCTGTTCGGAACTTTACACTTTCAGTTCGGCATTTATCTTTATTTCGACTTCGGCATTATCTGTTCGTCCCCATTATCACTTAACGAGTTTTCCGACCCCATTCCTATAACAATCATTCCAGTTCGGTATCCTACCCGAACCCTGTTTTAACATTTGGCGCCGTCTGAGGGGAAACTTCAGGAAAAACTCTCACGCTTACGATAATTCACGAACAGCCCGAAGTCAAGAAGAATATCAAACATCTCCAGCAACAATGACAAACCAACCAGAGAACGCTTCACACAGACCAATCGTCCTACAAGCCGCACTAGCCGAAGCACAGACATCGGCGATCCCAGTCGATCACACACCAATAGTCGCAGAATCAGAGCTCCACACGCCGACAGCGGTTCGTACAACCCTTGTCGAACCAACCCGCGAACCAAGAGTCACCATAGCCATACCGAGTGCTGAGCCGACATTAGCTGCCGAAGCTAGTCGCAACAGCCAAGACGGCCGATCAGAAATCGCCGAACTCCTCATCGGCCTAATGGACAAGGTGGACACCCTCACCAGGTCCACAAACGAACGGTTCGAGGCGCTTTCGAGCGAAAGATCTCAAAACCCGAGACCAGTTACCAACTTCTCGCCGAACATTCAGAGAAACTTGTTCGGGGGACCTTCGACAGACGCGACTCAATTCGCGACACAACAAAATCAGAACCATCAGGTTCTCAGCCCGCTGACAGGACATCTCTACGGGACTCATGACCCGATGTCAATCTACAACACTCCGCAGTTCGCCCACCAGACTGCCGGACCTAACACTCATCAGCGAACCCCGCCGTTCGCCAATCCCCAGGTTGCCGCGAACAACCATCTCTTCCAAAACGCACCAACATTCGCCCAAACCGGGAGGGATTACGAGCTGGAAAGAATGCGCCAAGAGCTGGCCGAGATGAACTCTCGAGTCCACGAGGCGACAAGTGCGGCTTTGAGATCGGCCGCGTCCTAAGAGAAGCACAAAATGTCCCCTTCACATCGGACATCACGCGTTTCCGTATTCCGCATCCCGGGAAAATCACTATCCCGAAGTACGACGGGACGAAGGATCCCGTGCAACACGTTACCTCATTCACCATATCAATGGGAAGGGCACGATTCGCACCCGGGCGAGAGATGCCGATTCTTGTCGGCTCTTCGTCGAAAACCGACGGGAGGAGCACAACGATGGTTCAACGAGGCTCATGCCGAACTCCATCGGGAACTTTCACGAGCTCCAAACCGTCTTCCTCAAACACTACTCCATGTACATCCACAAGGAGTTGTCCATCGCCGACCTGTGGAAGATGACGCAGGCGGAAGGAGAATCGCTTCGGCTATACGTCGAAAGATTCAAGGAGGTCGCCTCCAAAATAAAAGTGCCTGATGACGTCGCCATCGAAGCACTGCGCAATGGAGTTTGGACCGAATCCCAATTCTTCCGCGAACTCACGACGAATTTGCCGAAGACTTTGGAAGACGCGTTGCATAAGGCGACTGCGTATATCAAACTGGAGGAAGATATTGCCAGTTTTAAGAAAAAACGAACGGCGAAGACTGTCCCAAAAGAAAAGGAGAAACAAGAGGAACACGGGAACCGCGACGGCACTACGACGCGGAATACAAAAGCCGACACCCCAGAGTCCACTCAATCGAGGATGTCGAGGAACAGACAGTTTACAACGTCAACCGCCCCGAATATAATCGGACGGGGAACGGTTCGGGATATCCGAGCGAGAGGGAACTACCAAGAAAGGAGTAGTTCGGGAGGATATCGCGGCGAGCCGCGGGGTGACAACCCGAACGAGAGGCTCATCGAGCCACCAAAACAATGACCGGCGGGGAAGACACGATGCGTCCAAACATTGCAGCTTCCACGGTCAAGACGGCCACTCTAACGAAGAGTGCCGGCATCTGAGGAGCCTGCTGATGCGAGAATACATGGCCGGACAGGTCAAATTGCCAACGGCGGAAGAAATAAAAGCCGCCTACACGTACAACCGAACCCAACCAGCGGCAAACGGGCAAGCCGAACGCAATCAGACAAGAAACCAAGACTCGTCTGACAAAAGAGAACGGGAAGAACTCCCTGGCCCACCCAAAGTCGCTCGCAAAAAGATCGGGATGATCATGGGAGGCCTCGTCGGCCGCAACGACTCGATCCGGTCAATCAAGAGGGCCGAACGCGGAGCCGTAGCCGCGGTCAAATGGGCACCCACGGCCAACGTACCGGCAAACGCGGCGAAAGAGATAACCTTCACCGAACGCGACACGACCGGCGTCGCCTTCCCCCACAACGACCCTTTGGTCTTGGAGCTACTCATCGCCGACCGCGAAGTAGCCAAGGTTATGATCGACACGGTAGTTCGGTCGATCTCATTTTCTACAGCACTCTACGGCGAATGGAGTTGAAGGACTACACGATTAAGCGAGAATCGAAAGCCTTTGACCGCGTTCAACGGCGAAACAACTATGTCACCGGGGACCATCAAACTCCCGGTGCACATCGGAGGAGTGACCAAGGCTGGTCAAGTTCGATGTCATCGACACTCCGGCCATCTACAACGCCATCATGGGAACTCCATGGATCCATGCGATGGAGGCCATCCCGTCCACCTACCACCAATGCCTAAAGTTCCCAGGCCCAACGGGAACGGTAACGGTCCGAGGAAACCGGCGCATAGCGCGAAGGCGTTTTATCGCCGAACTCAAAATCGGGAAGTCTGCGCGATAACTCGGCCCGGAAGACGAAGAAATGGTCGAAGCCTTTCAGTCGAAGGTAAACATCGCACCCTCCGATCCTTCAACATCCACTTCGGCGACGCAATACGAAGAAGCAACGAACGAAGAAGCCCCGAAGTTGGACAAGATATTGCAAGTCAACATCGACTTGAGCGATATCACGCGATGTGTCGGCATCGGCGCCAACCTCGAGCAAACGTTGCAGGACAAGCTGATCGAGTTCTTGAAGGAGAACTATAAAACGTTCGCGTGGTGTACCGAAGACATGCCTGGCATCGACCCGAACATCACCTGCCACGAACTCAACGTGGACCCAACTTTCAAGCCGATCAAGCAGAAGAGAAGAAAGTTGGGACCAGAGCGCGCTCAAGCTGTAAATGACGAAGTCGAACGACTCGTAAACGCTGGGTCAATCGACGAAGTGAGATACCCAGACTGGTTGGCCAACCCCGTGGTCGTAAAGAAGAAAAACGGCAAGTGGAGAGTTTGCGTCGACTTCACCGATCTCAACAAAGCTTGTCCGAAAGATAGCTACCCGCTACCCCACATCGACCGAATCGTCGAAGCAACGGCGGGGAACGAGCTCTTATCTTTCATGGACGCCTTCTCGGGCTACAATCAGATCATGATGCATGCCGAAGACAGAGAAAAGACTTCGTTCATCACAGATCGGGGTACCTATTGCTATAAGGTCATGCCGTTCGGCCTAAAGAACGCGGGGGCAACATACCAGCGACTGGTGAACCGCATGTTCGCCGACCAACTAGGCGAGACGATGGAAGTATACATCGACGACATGCTGGTCAAATCATTAGCTGCCAAAGACCATGTCGATCACCTCGCCACCTGCTTCGCAACACTCAATCAATATGGGATGAAGTTGAATCCCGCGAAGTGCACGTTCGGCGTGACTTCAGGCGAATTTCTTGGATACATCGTCACTCAGCGGGGCATCGAAGCAAATCCGAAGCAGATCGCAGCCATCAGGGACCTTCCCTCACCCCGAACAACTAGGGAAGTCCAAAGACTGACAGGAAGAATTGCCGCACTCAACCGGTTCATATCGCGATCTTCGGACAAATGTTTACCCTTCTACCAGCTACTAAAGGGTAACAAACGCTTCGAGTGGGATGAAAAATGCGAAGAGGCGTTCGCACAGCTCAAAGAGTACCTCTCCACATCACCGATCCTCGCCAAACCAGTCGACCAAGAAACCCTGTACCTCTACATCGCCGTATCAACTTCGGCAGTAAGCAGCGTACTGGTCAAAGAAGACCGCGGTGATCAGCAACCGATCTTCTACACGAGCAAAGCCCTCGACGGTGCGGAAAGCAGATATCCGACCATGGAGAAGTTAGCTTTGGCAGTGGTCAGTTCGGCCAGAAAGCTCCGACCATACTTCCAATCCCACTCCATAGTCATCCTCACGAATCAGCCGCTGCGAACCATCCTGCACAGTCCAACACAGTCGGGCCGAATCGCCAAGTGGGCAGTCGAACTCAGCGAGTACGACATCGAGTATAAGGCAAGAACCAGCGCGAAATCACAGGTCCTCGCCGACTTCCTGATCGAACTACCACCAGAGATGACAACGGCATCAGAGAAGAACACTTGGACACTTCATGCCGACGGGTCTTCTAGCCAACATGGATCGGGCATCGGCATCACGCTCAAATCGCCAACCGACGAAGTCCTCGAACAATCGTTCGGGCGGGCTTCAAGGCCTCCAACAACGAAGCGAATACGAGGCAATGATAGCCGGCATGCGCCTCGCAATCGAACTCGGAGCGAAGGAGCTCGACGCGTTTTGCGACTCACAGCTCGTTACCAGCCAGTTCAGCGGCGAGTTCGACGCCAAAAACGAAAGGATGGAGGCATACCTCCAAGTCGTCAAGGTGCGGCCAAAAACTCCGGCATTTCACCATCACCAAAATACCGAGGGCAGAAAACACCTCGGCAGACGCACTCGCAGCCTTAGCTTCGACTTCAGACCCGACTCTCCGAAGAACAATCCCCATTGAGTGCATCGAGAGTCCAAGCATAGCCCTTCCAAAAGGCGTATGCATAATCAATCGAGACGTCGAAGAAACGGACGAGTTCGACGAAGATCTTCGTATGCCGAACTCACCACTAGGAGAAGACCGTCGTACTCAAACCCCTGAGGGACCAAACGATTGGCGGCAGGAAATAATTCGATATCTGCGGACTGGCGAGTTACCCGAAGGAAAGTGGGAAGGCCGAAGACTCAAGTGCAGAGCGGCCCGCTATACCCTCCTCGACGACTGCCTCTATCGTTGGAGCGCATCGGGAGCCCTCCTATTCTGCATAACGGGCGACGAAGTCGACCGGGTTATGCGAGAAGCCCATGAAGGAGCAGCGGGTAATCATTCCGGAGGACGCGCATTAGTCCTCCAAGTGAAAAACCATGGCTTCTATTGGCCGACGATGCAAAAGGACTGCGCCGACTTCGCCCAAAAATGCGAAAAGTGCCAAAGACACGGAGACTTCATCAACGCCCCGACACAACTTCTGAGCTCGGCAACTGCGCCTTATCCTTTCATGAGATGGGCCATGGACATCGTCGGACCTTTGCCATCGTCAAGACAGCGGAAATACCTCTTGATCGTCACCGATTACTTCACGAAATGGGTAGAAGCGAAGGCATACGCGAAGATCGATGCAACGAAGGTCCAGAACTTCGTCTGGAAATACATCATTTGCCGCCACGGACTCCCATACGAGATCGTCACCGACAACGGAACCCAAGTTCACTTCGGCTAAATTCGAAGGGTTCGCGCAAGATGGAACATCCGTTTGAACAAATCAACCCCGAGATACCCACAAGGGAACGGACAAGCCGAAGCAACAAACAAGACGATCATCGACGGTATCAAAAAACGGCGGAAGAGAAGAAAGGATTCTGGGCTGACGAACTAGAAGGCGTCCTCTGGTCACACCGAACAAGTCCACGCAGTTCGACGGGGCGAACACCTTTCTCACTTTCCCATGGAATGGAGGCCATGTCTCCTGCCGAAGTCAACGTCCCCGGTATCCGCAAAACAATGCTGACTCAACACCCACTGACGAACGAGCAGATGATCGTCGACCAACTAGATCACGCCGAAGAGCAACGGCATCACGCCTTACTCCGCATCCAAAATTACCAACACCAGGCAGCAAGGTATTACAACAAAAAGGTGAAGGGAAGGCATTTCGAAGAGGGCGATCTGGTCCTCCGAAAAGTGTTCGAAAACACGGCTGAGAGGCCAATCACGAAACTCGGAGCAAAGTGGGAGGGTCCATACCTCGTCTCAAAAGTCGTTCGGCCTGGCGTCTTCGAACTCATGGAGATGTGCGGCAAACCGATCCCAAGGTCCTGGAACGCAATGCACCTCAAAAGGTTCTACCACTAGAAGAAATAGCACCGAAGATCGTCAGCACTGAAGACTATAAATGCCGAAGTCAATCAACGTAGAAGACAACAAAAGCCGAAGATCGACCACAACGGCTTCAAAAAAAAAAAATATAAATAACGAACTCAGAGTTCTTATTCAAAAAAAAAAAGATGTAAACCGAACTACGAATGGCTTGATCCCTTATTGGGTACGTAGGCAGCCTTCCAAAAGGCGCAGCTATGATAATAAAAAAAAAATTTTCCTTAATACGAGTCCCGAACTCAGGAAACACGAGCTCCGCGCTCAGACAAAAACGAACTCCGAGTTCGGTCACACAAGCTCTTCGCTTATACTAAAACGGGCTCCGCGCTCTCATTTTTAAGCCGGTCTATTCCGCAAACTAATTAGCCACTATCTTAAAGTGCAGTGGGCTGATCACCCACTATTTTGCAAGGAAGATACCTACGAACTCATGTTCAACACTTGCAGTGGCCCAATCCGAAACCACAAAAGCCGAGTACCTCGCAATCTCAAAAAACGGTTCGTATCATTTGCGAACTACGAAAGAAGACTTTGTACAAGAAATAGAATGAGTTCGGCTATTATTGAGTTCGGCATAAGGATACAAAGACGAACCATCAAGTATCGAAAAAGCAGAACCTAAAAATCGACCCGAAGAAAGAAGGGAAGTACAACAAAAGAAGGAAGAAAAAGGTGCATTATATTAATAAAGATAAACAACAAAGCCGATCCCAACAATCGGCCTAACAAGATTACAAATAAAAAAAAAATTATACAACAAAAACAACAAAAGAAGTCCGATCTCAACGATCGACCCAAAAATCTTTGGCCCTACTCTTCGGGCAAGTTAGCATCTTCGGCCCCTCTATCTCCGGCCACTTCATCCCTGACCTCTTCGTTTCTGGCCTCCTCGCCTTCGGTCACCTCATCTTCAATCGTCCTCTCTTCGACAACCTCACCACCGGCTCGACCATCACCGCCTCGGATTTCATCCGCATCCTCAATCGGCTCCTCCACCAAGAAGTCGGCAAGGGAATCAAGCTCGAGGTCGGCAGGAAGCTCGAAGTCCGAAGCCTCGTAGGAGAGCTGAGGCCTCCCCTCGAGCCAACGTTCGATTTTCCCCTCTCTCTCGCGGCATTGACGCTCGAAGATAGGCGGAATCTTGATCGCGAACTTCTTTTCCAGTCGCTCTAGGGTATCGAAGACCCCCTTCATCTGGATATAAAAGGCAGAGTACTCTTCGGAGAACTTTTGCTCTTCGAGGTAAGCCTTGAGTTTACCAAGCCGGGCCTCAGAAGCAGCCCGGAGCGCATCAAACCGCTGCTTCGCCATGACAAGACGTTCGCGGAAGCATTTGACTTCCAAAGCCCCGACCTCGGAAAGCTGATCGTAGTCAGCCTTAAGTTCGGCGAGCTCCCTTGCTCCGCTCTCTTCGGCCTCGCGAGATGATTTCAGAGCCAACTCACGGATCCTCGATGCCTCAACCTCGGCCTCGAGTGCCTTTTCGAGATCGCCTTTCTCGGACTCCATCCTCCTCAGCTCCTCCTTGAGAGCGATTTTCACAGATTCCGCCCTCTCGGTCCTCTTCAAGAGAACGACCTTCTCGGCCTCCGCCTTCGCCTGCGTTTTCTTGAGATCGGCATTCTCAGCCTCGGCTGCATCAAGCTTCTTCTTCAGCTTCCTCGACCTCCCGCTTTTCTTAACCGAAGCCAAGCTCGATTCAAGCTCCTTGACTTTGGCTACAGCCGCATCCCTCTCCGCTTCAACGGCAACGAGGCGTGCCTGAGCCGAACTCTTCTCTTCGGCCACGAGCTTCTCATAAGAGAAGTTGAGACGGGTCCTTTTATACGCAACCTGGACAAAAAGTCAGGTGAGGATCAAAGGAAACAGATCGGCAAAAACAGAAAGTTCAAACCAGAAGACTTACCCTCTGTTCCAACCTCGCCAGCTCAGCCACCTCGGCGGATAAAACAAGGTCGGAAGGAGCCTCTTCACCGTGAAAGGCCGAGTAGACAGCCCGCTGAAAACCACCGCTGGCCTCCTTGTGGTTAAGAAAAGGAACCAGGCCATCATAGGAAAAGGAGAAGCCGTGCTCGTTCCCTTCATCAAGCGAAAAGCCGAACCCATCACCATCCTTCTGGACGGAGTCAACGCCGAGTTGCGGCACGAACCGCCTCCTCGGGACCGGGCGGGTAGCTCGATCCCCTTGCTCCTCAACAAGCGGAGATCTAACTCCCTCTTCGTCAGCTTGGGAGGCATCGGCATCGACGCGGAACGACCCGCCTCCTCGGGTCCAAGTTCAGCAACTTGAGCCCCACCCTCGTCGTCGGTCCGACACCTCGTCGCGGAGGGAGGTCGAAGAGAGCTCACTCGCCTCCTCGCGAACCCTCTTCACTCCGGTTATTGGCGCTGCATCGATCGAAGCAGGCAAGTCCTCAATAGCCGCAACCGCAGGAGTCGGCGGAGGCGACGGAACCACATCCGCAGGTGGACTACCCGCTGGCAACGGCGGGTCAGCTACTGGCAGAGGTAACGAACCCCCCTGGACCGAAGGAGAGCCCCCTTCCTCATCGGTCTCTCTACCTTATGCCTCCTCTTCGGCCAGAAATTCCTCCTCTCTCTCATCGTCAAAGAGACCCCTAAAGTCGGAGAGTCTCCTCATCCTCTCTACCCCACTTGGATTTTGTGGCGCAAGTCTCAACGAACCTACGAATGACGAAGAGAATTTTTAAAAAAAAAAAAAAAAAAAAAAAAAAAAAAAAAAAAAAATAATATATATATATATAGGCCGAACTCACCTCCCAGCGATGCAAAGTAAATTTTCTGCTGCCGAAGTACCTCAGTCCACGGCACCTCCTCCCTCTTAAGGAACTGATCCCTGAACGGCTGATACTCTGCTGGAAAAGGATAAATCGGCGGAGGTTTGACTGCGAAAAACAAGGAAAATTGTGTTAAGTAAAAATAATAAAGGATAAAAGGGAGATCGGCTTTCCTACCGATGCATGGCGACCATTTGGTTTGGTAAACCCTATCGACATCCAGAACGGATGCCGAGTTCACTCTAACAAAGAAGTACTTCTCCCACCAGAGAGGCAACTTCACCGATGTGTCCGATGTCAATTTGAAGCCGGGCTTCCAACAAATCGACCAGGTCCCAGCCAGGGAGTGGTTCGCACTAATGCGCGTAATCTCCTCGAATAGCCGAAGAGACATCTCAAGACCCATCTCTTCGGCCGCCACGATCGCCGCGACCAGATTCCGAAGGCAGGGGACCGTCAACTGGGAGATAGCCACCTCCCTCGCTTCGGCAAAGGAGACGAGAAGACGGGGCAAGGGGAACCACAACCCCGCCTGGGTAAACATATGCTCGTACAAGCATATGTAACCAGGGGGGCAGTCCCAAGGCCTCTGGTCCGGCAATGGAACCAAGAGCTCCAACTCCTCACCAGACGTTGCGAAGGAGCGTATCCTGCCAAGGGTCCCTTCAAGCCTACTCCTAGACGAAGTAAAGGAATGGACCGGCTTCGGCACCTTCGGCGCCTTCGCTTTCTTAGGAGCCGACGAAGTCCTCCCCGTCCCAATTGGCTTCACGACACTCTTTGCCGATACTTTGGCTCGCTTCGGAGGAGGACCCATCCGAACAGGATCCTTTGAACCAGAAGAAGACCCCGCCATCCTGGACGAAGGCAGATCGCTAGCACGATCGGTAGCCGAACCCGCCGCGGGAGATAATCTATCGTCACCACGGCGTAATCGCTCGTTCGGCACGGCCGAACGATCAACAGGGCGCAATGCCGAACCGGAAGGAGATGAACTTGTCCTTGAAGACATAACTAAATGAAAATTCTAGAGAGAAGGAAGAGAAGAGCTAGAGAGAGAAAGTACCTCAATTTTTGGCGAGAGAACGAAATGAAGAAATGAAGGTGGAAGAGGTCATTTTATAGAGAAATAGGGAAAACGAAGAGGCGCCATCGAAGGGCGCGAAACGAACCATCATCATTACGATGACGTGGCGTCTCCCTATTCGACAGAGAAAAGGCGCAGCTTCGACGACACGACTCCGAAATACGAAGCGACGGGAGCTCATCATTACAATGACGTGGCATCCAGCGATTCGCCAAAGAGCAGCGCACGCCTCCCAACGCGCCGCCCGAAATTTCTAACAAATGCACAACTCAGATGACATGGCATTCAACAAATCGACATGGCATCACTGTGACGTGGCATTTACCGAAGGGACCGATCGCCGAAGACAATCAAATCGCCGATGGTAACTCCTAGAATGCGCCTAAGGCCGATCTCTTTAGTTCGCCTCTCCTAAAAAGCCGAACTGGGGGAGGGACTAATGTTAAGGGTGGGCCTAAGCCCACTCAGGCCTGGCCCATTCCAGAAGTCACCAAGAGAATTCATTAGGCCTTATCCAAAGTTCGGCCCAGCCGAAGTCAAGGCCCAGCCGAAGTCAAAGGCCCATTCGGAGGAAGCATGCGCGACAGTGACATCGGTACGGACCTGCCACGACTGACACAGGTGACGTTTGTACGGCGGTTCGGCACAGACGGCAGAGATGTCAGTACGGACCTGCAAGACGCAGAAGTCAGCCGAACGGGCATTAAATGCAGGAGCATGCTCGACAACCGCATTAAATGCAAAGGCATGTTCGACAAAGCAGCTTTCCGTATGTCGAGCATGCGCCGAAGAGATCCCGCCAAAGAGCAAAACCCCGCCAAGTCCCCGAAATCTCCACTATAAATAGAGAGTCCCGGCTCATAAGCAAAGGATCCGGAATTTTGAGAGAGAATATAGAGAGAGAAACAACTAGAAATATATACTTTCACTTCGGCATTGTATCAAACAATCATTCAATCAATAAACAAACGAACTCCGAGTTCTTAATCATATTCTCTGTTCGGAACTTTACACTTTCAGTTCGGCATTTATCTTTATTTCGACTTCGGCATTATCTGTTCGTCCCCATTATCACTTAACGAGTTTTCCGACCCCATTCCTATAACAATCATTCCAGTTCGGTATCCTACCCGAACCCTGTTTTAACACTGCCCGATGCAAGAGGTCTTTCGCCGGAAGTCGCTAAATCTCGGTCTACTGCAAAACCCAATTCTTTCATTCAGGAGTTCTATTCATTCATGATTCTATTCATTCGAACAGTGTAAATTCGAATAGATTCTATTATCCCTTTCAGTCAAAATTGCGGGAGAAAGAGATGGGTTAAAAAGAGATACCTGGATTTTAAAGAAGGGAAAGCTTGAATCTTGAAGCCGACGAGGTAATGAAATCGAAGACGGAGAAGGTTCACTCTCTTTGACCAACGAGTTCTATTCTATATGCTTTCACGAAATTACACTGACGGTTCACTCTCTTTGACCCATGAGTTCTATTCTATATGCTTTCACGAATAATATTTATGTATAATGTGTATACTTCAAGTGTATACTTCAAGAAATTAATAAAAAGCTTTTTCCGGTTTATACTTCAATAATATTAAATATTATACTTCAATAATATTTAATATTATACTTAACACAGTTTAATATTTTACTCAAGTTATATTATATTTAACATATTATATTACTCAAGTTATATTATACTTAACACAGTTCAATAATATTATACTTAACACAGTTTAATAACATAGGCTTTCTCTTTATACTTAACACAGTTTGGAACTTTAACTTGGATATCCTCCTGATTTCGTTTCTTTTTTTGTTCATCTGTCTTTGGAACAGCTTTTTCCGCTTCTTTTCTTCTTGATCGAAGCACCGAAGCCCTCACGTGAAGCAAATCCTCACGCTTGTTTACGCAAATCGTGAAACGAGCTAGGTGATGCTACATTTTGACTTGTGTTGTGTCTCTCTGTCTCTCGGGTCACGACCCCTAATCATCATCATCTTTCACTATTTAAACTCTCTTTGGACTTTAATTGCTCGGGTTTAGCGTTAATTGATTTCCCCCTTGTCCTTTGTTTAGGGTTTTGTCACTGTTTTTGGTTTAGTTCGCCGATCGCGTTTGTATCCTCTAGGCTTTTGTCTTAAAGGCTTCACCAGAATTGCTTTACAGGTGACAAAAACTTTCCTCCAGTTTCTGAATTAGCACAAAAGAGTACGAACAACTTACCGTCTTGCCAGGATTTACTTCTCCAACTTCAGACCAACCGAAACAACCCGAAACCAATCATCAAGGAAACAGATTAGTATCTTATTAAAATGAGAAGTCAAGAGCATGGTTCCATTAAAACACATACAAAGATACACTACTAACGGACCTATTAGGACTTGGTTATCCTGAAACCAACCAGAAACAACCTGAAACCAATCAACATACGGCTTTTGACTTTTATCCTCTGGAACTGGAAGACTGGAACCAACAAACAGACCATCTATTAGAGACCTTGATTAACAATCAACATTCAACATTCTATAGCAAAACCGCAGACCTTGCTTAAAACACATACACTACTAGTTCAAGCTCAAAACCAAAGGCTACAAACTCCAAGGAACACAATCCACGAAACCCAAATCTCTTAACAGAGAACTAAACAAAATCAATCCACGAAAACCACCTAAAAGCATAAAGAATGAGCTTTAAATCGGAAACAATGGATAGCTTGACTTCAACAGAAGCGAAATCAATCGTCGGTGGAGAAACCCATCAAATATCAAAGCTTGCTTCGTACCTCACAAACCCAGAATGAGAAAATGGGTACTCGAAGACGGCGAGAGACGAGTGACGGCGAAGACGGCGAGAGACGAGTGACGGCGAGATTTGACGAAGACTCGAAGTCGAAGACGAAAAGGAACCCGATTCGATAAAAAAGACGGCGGTATTAACTGGGTGTTTCACGTTTGAATTAATACTTTTTTTTTCCAACAAATTCCAACATGTATTAATTCTTTAGAATATTAACACTTTTGAATTTTAAATTTAGAATATTAACACTTTTGAACTTTTGAATTTTGGGAAGTTGTTTGTCTTGGGAAGTCAAAAGGAAGTCTTGTGTTTTTGTCTTGTGTCGATGGCATTACGAAGTTAACAAAGCAATAACAAAGCAAGTAATTAATCAACAAGCAATCCGAACAAAATCACATAATTTTGGAACACTAGTTTAGAATATTAATACTTTTGAATTAATAATTTTTTTTTCCAACATGTATTAATTCTTTAGAATATTAACACTTTTGAATTTTATGTACACGGTCTTCCATTCCATTCGGAGTAAAATAAATAGAATAGACCATCTCATGTTTTAACGAAATATAAACAGGTCTTCCATTCCATTTAGGCTAATGTACATACAAAGATGGTGAGGCTGATAACTTCTTGTTTCATGGTTGATAGGATATGCCGATTCGTCACAACATTGATGTGATGCATGTGGAAAAGAACGTGTCTGATGCATTGTTATCTATGTTGATGCATAGTGGAAAATCAAAGGACGGATTGAAAGCAAGAAAGGATTTAGAGGATATGGGGATTAGAAGCAACTTACACACTGAGGTACGTGGGAAGAGAACATACTTGCCTCCAGTTGCTTATTGGCTTTCCAAAGATGAAAAAAGAAGATTTTGTAAGAGATTGTCTAAGTTTAGAGGTCCCGACGGTTATTGTGCTAATATTGCCAATTGTGTTTCGGTGGATCCCCCGTTATTGGTAATATGAAGTCACATGATCACCATGTACTCATTCAAAATCTATTTTCTGTGGCATTGAGAGGGTTATTACCTAAAGGACCTAGGGTTGCTGTGAGCCGACTATGCAACTACTTTAGTAGATTATGTCGGCGTGTCATAGACCCGGAGAAGTTGCTAATCTTGGAGTCGAGGTTGTGGAAACATTGTGTCTACTAGAGAGATTCTTTCCCCCTTCACTCTTTGATATTATGTTTCACTTGCCTATACATCTAGCAAGGGAAGCAAGATTAGGTGGACTTTGTACATTTTCGTTGGATGTATCCCTTTGAAAGGTATACATAATTATGTTTGTTATCTCTATTGTTATTTGCATATTTCCTTAGGCTGCAACTGCATCAGCTCGTAGGGTTTATATTTATGATTGGAATTTGGATCACGAGATTATTGGCGAGGGTGTGTTATCTTCAACTGATCCAAAAGATTTGCTCAACAACATACCTCTTGGTCCGAATGCTGCAATTGTGAAGGTTGCCCTGGTGATTAAAGATAAAGCTTTTTTATGGAGGCCAAGTGCTGAAATGTCAGTATTGGGTGATGCACTTAATGAGAACATCGCATGGCCTATGGATAACATACAATTAATGAGTCCTGCCACACCTCGTGAAGAAACGGCAAAGAATTCACCTGTGGTAACTTTCTTTAAACTCTAAATTTAAGTTAACATAAAATTTTATGAATGTTGATTGATGAATGTTGATTGATAACTGTTGACTGATGACTTCGTTTAAATTGTCAATAAATAGAGTGCAAGTAACAGTACTAGCAGTAGCAAAGGTGTAAAGCAGAAGTGCATCTTGTTAGACTGCAATGGCTCAGGAGAACGAGTTGCACAAGGTCGAGTATCTTCAACTGATCCTGCAGATAAGGTGCATTTTGTTCCTTTAGGTCCAAATGCTAGTAAAGTCTGGGTAGAGGTTTCTAAGTCTGATGGTGCACGAGTGTGGCGACCAAATTCGGAAGTTGAGACCATATCAGATGCAGTTGGAACAACAGTGGCTTGGCCTAATGATAAACTCATCTTGTTGTGAGAACGTTATGTTGTCTTTGTGATAAAATCAGATTTGTTGTTGTCTCAATTAGTACTTTGATCTTTATGTATTTTCTTTCCTGACAATGTGACAATGGCATGTGATGCATTTCTGAGTACCTTTTACTAAGGAAACTAATTGTCTTTCAAAAAAAAGTTTAAGGATAATCGAGGGAAGATTATACAAAAAAAAAATTATTCAATGTTTAATTAATTTTTATAATCAGTCATGAGGGAAGATAAATTCGAAATATATATAGATAAATGTAAAAATGTTATCATAATTAAATTTTGTTTTAACGTGTCAAGTATATAATTGGGTACAATTCGATTTAGGGAATATTTAGGGTATTGAATGGGGTTTAGGAATTATCATGATTATGTAAGAAATATCCATGCAAACATAAATGTAACTAATATATCACAATTATAAGTAATGTTTCACAATTATATAATTTGAAATCTGATAAGCTACAAACTATTAGGGTTTAGTTAACTTAGTCTTTCACTCATTCTTTACCCTAAACCCCCTTTTGATGCCCTGATTTTAAAAAAAAAAAAATTAATTTTTTTGAATGATACATAAATTAGACAATATTACAATTAGAATTATGACATTAATAGCATAAAATTTCATAAAATGCTTAGTCGCTTGATTTTGGTTCCTAATTAGGTATTTTATATTCACAACCTTCTCTTTGATTTTGGTTTGTTGATTGCTCGATTGAGTTTGTTCTTCGCATGATTTAATTATTGATTTTGGTTTGTTGTTTGCTCGATTGAGTTGCTTTTTTTTATATGTATATCACATTTTCTGTGAATTTATTAACCTGTGTTCGATCGATTTGGTTGGCTTTATAAACTAGTCATTGTGTTATCTTGTGGATGTGAATCACTTTGTTTTCGTTTAGGCATCGGTTCCTAATGAACATTCCTTGCTTTGATCTCAGTTTCATTAGATTACGTTTGTATAACCACGGATGATCTCAGTTTGATTTTGGTTTGTTGATTACTTATCTCCACTACACAGTTACTTATCTGAAAATTAAACGATCATACTCTTTGTTTGATCATTCATTCTTGTCATATGAAGCGAGATATCAAGAAAAAACTTTCTACATAATCTATCAAAAGGTATTTTGAAAAGGTATTTTGACTACGAGTTGTTCATGTTTTACTTAAATTTTGTTGTTGTGTTAATTTGAGTGATTTTGTGATCTGATTTAGCAATGCAAGCAACAAGAGTCATTGTCTGTGGACTTTCGGCAAAAGGAATCATACCACCACTCCACCAAAACACACAACAAGCGGAAGGACCACTCCACCAAAACACCCAACAAGCAAATGACAATCAAGGAAGGAGACACATCATTTGCGGACTCCCGGCGAAGGGAATGTTCCCACAGCTCCACCAACAGCCACGACAAGAAGTAGATGATGATGAAGAAAGCGATGAAGAATCGAGAAGATGATGAAGGAAGTGATGAAGAATCGATGATGATGAAGGAAGTGACCAAGAATCAGATGATGATCAAGGGAGTGATGTGGAGGATATCACCAGGGAACAGTCACGAAGAGCTAAGGGACACTTAATCCGCATTGAGGAAGACCACGAAGATTATGATCCAGAGGACATCCGCGGAATTCTCCGGTACATGGACAACCTTACACGCAACAACGCTCAACGAAACGCCCCAATCAAGAACAAGGAGAATCCTCACGAGGCAAGGCTCATCGTAGAGACTAAGAGCATCCGCATCCATGAGCCTCTCTTGAAGCTCTAATGCATTTTTTAATAATAATTATATTATTAATTTAAGTGTAGAAGTTTTCTGAAAATTGTAGATTTTTTACTCCCACATTGCGGAACCCATTCGAAGTTCTTTAAATTTTTTTTTTTAAGTTTTATAAATTTATACAATTGTAGAGTTAGATATATGTAAAACGATCTTAAGTATAATTTAACGAGGTTAAGCTAATGAATGTACAAATGTCTTACCATCTTAAGTTTTAACTCAAACAATCTCTTCTTCCTCCCTATAAGTTGAGTCACGTCTACTTCGGGTTCTTGGTTATCCTCGTCTTCGTCTTCATCTTCTTCTTCTTCAGAACTTTCTTCCTCTACTCTTTTATCATCAAGCGACTCCCGACATTGGTGTGAGCTTAAGCATTGGTGTGACCTCGCCCACCGACAGCTTCAGCTAATCCCTTTGGCACATGAAACGAAACATACGTGTTTATAGTTAGCTATATTGTATATGTAGTTAGTCAATATAGTTAGCTATATTGTACATATATAGTTAGCTATAGTTAGTCAACATAGTTAGCTATATTGTATATGTAGTTAGTCAATATAGTTAGCTATATTGTATATATAGTTAGTCAATATAGTTAGCTATATTGTACATATATAGTTAGCTATAGCTATATTGTACATATATAGTTAGCTATAGCTATATTGTACATATATAGTTAGCTATAGTCAGAACGGAGAATCGAAATCCTGCGAAAGTGGAGGAAGAGAGCGAAACCTTGAAGAACCACTTGGGAAGATGGAGTCGTCGCAGCCGGAGTTCGTCGGTGAAGAAGATGGAGAAAACTAGGAAGGCGATAACGAAAGAGGGAAAAATAATGGTGGTGCATTGTGTAGGCGACACGTGTTCGCTACAGTGTTACTAGAAGCGTCTCCAAAACTTCTTCTGCGAGAGGCGGGTTCGAGAGAAATTTGTTTGCCACCTAGATAAATCCTCAATTTTTCTTTTTTTTTTTACCCTCGAGACTCTCAAAAACTCTACGATGCGGCTGCTCTGAGCTAGCAGCTAGAAGCTTAATTAATTGGTTAGACTAAGGAGTTAGTTTCTTCTAAAGTTGCTTCTAAAGTTGCTTCTAAAATATGTACTTTGTAACATACACTAAGTATTTTATATTTCCTTTAAATTAATATGTATTTGTACTTGATTTTTAAATTAATTAGCATTTTTCATCTTTAAAATAAATGTTTTTAAATTAATTTAAAAGATATTTAATCCAAAAAATTTAAATTTAATTTATAGATAATATATCATTAAAAGATATTTTTATAAAATTATGGTCGAAATCGCAAAAAAAATGTGATTCAACAAAAATGCTATGAAATGAGATCTTTCAATAGATGGCATTTCAATAATGCTATTATATAGATAATTAACAACACTTAATTAATGCTATTTTAGATGAAAATATCGCATAAATAAAAATGCTATGGTATTTAGAATTATGGCATACACGAAACGCTATCTTAAAAATACATATTATAGCATTTACAAAAACCGCTATCTAAAGTGACGGACTTTTTATCGCGGGCGATGACAGAGCGCTTATCTAAACGCTATCGTATCATAAGATAGCGTTTTTCGGCCGCCGTTAATACTCGTTTTTCCTGTAGTGAGAGGTGGTTTTTTGATATCGGAAGGTTGTTTGTGTGCCATCACGTCAATAAAAACCATTGGGTGGCTTTGGATATCAATTTGGAGGAGAGTAAGATAGACATTTATGACAGCATTCCATCTTTGATGGGTGACAAAGAGATTGTGGCTTCGTGTCTGCCTTTTAGTGAGATAATTCCAGCATTGCTTAACTACATGATTCCGACGAAGAATCGAGAGAGGTGGGAACAATTCAAAGTGCAGAGAATGAGAGACATACCTCTGAATGATTCTCCCGGAGACTGTGGCGTGTACTCTCTTAAGTACATTGAGTGTCTTGCTCTAGGACGCAACTTTGATGGGTTGTGTGATGCTAACATTCAGAAGATTCGCGAGAAGCTAGCTGCAGAGTTGTTTGATGAGATTGCAGAGGCTGGACTAGGATAAATTTAAATACTACTTTGTATAACTAATATAATTACGATTAACTAAGCGACTCAATCATCTTGAACATATCAACTATTGATGGGCATCATAATAACCTTTGGAGCATTCGAGCTTGCACATGGAGTAACGATTGATGTCTTCAATTTTTTCGGTGACTTCTTCTCCTCATCACCTTGTCCGACACAAACTTTTCTATTGCTCTTCTTCTTTAAATAATAAATCATATATCATAACTATTTCACTTAAACTAATTTTTCTCGAAAATGATAATATATTACTTTTTACACAAGTAACACAATCACAACATAAACATATATGTTATTTGCTAAATACAAATAAAATAAAATAATATAATAAAACAAAAAATAAAATAAAAAAACAAAAAAATAAAATGAAATGTGTACATTAGACTGAATGGAATGGAATAGAAGACCTGTGTACATTAGCCTAAATGGAATGGAATGGAAGACCTGTTTATATTTCGTTAAAACATGAGATGGTCTATTCTTGCATGTCATCAGAAGAGGAGCTGGATTGCATTCTAAGATGATAATCTAAAAATATCATATGTAATATTATAATCTAAAAATAAATATTTTTTTAATTAATTTGATTCTTTCACAGAGCGGACGGATATCCGGTAAATATTCTAGTTTTAAGGATATCCGGATAGATGGATATTAGATAGTACGAAGCGGATACGAGCCGATACGGATAAAAAAAAATTCACGGATACGGATATCATCCTGTTGTATTAGTACTAGTACTAAAGAAAGCGAGAGGCTTGCGAGCTTTGTGTTCACTTAATTAATCAATCTATTATATATCAAAAAAAATTTGAAACCGAATATTATCGTTCTCGACCACTTCGACATCCGGAGGGGTAACTTCTCTTTCAACCTCAATTGGTGCATCCAAATCGCATTCATCCTCGATAATCATGTTATGTAAAATTATACATGTAGTCATAATGTTGTGTAGCACATTCTTTTGCCATAAACGAGCCGGTCCTTTCACAATAGCAAAACGTGATTGGAGAACTCCAAATGCACGTTCTACATCTTTCCTACATGCTTCTTGTCGCGCAACAAAATACTTTTTCTTCATTTGGACAATATTTTAAGCTTCTTGTCGCGCAGCAAAATACTTTTTCTTCATTTGGACAATATTTTAATTATTTGAGTGGATCCGGAAGCGGTTTACCGGATTATTAAATCATGAAACTAGTAGTTGATGATTTTTATTGTCGATTGGGACTTACCATGATATGAAAAGTACAAAATAATCACTATACACAATACATGTTAAGAACAAATTACTCAGCAAATCGTAGCTACTTTGTAGTTGGTCAATCGATTGGTGGATTAGCATGCTCGGTGATCACATTGTCATTGTATAGTAAGGTATGTGATCACAAAAAGATGTTCTTCAACATCCACTCCCTCGTACATTCTCTTTTGAAGTGTTGTTTTTTTAGAGCCCAGCATATAATTAGAACCAAAACGCACTCCATTGTTTCCAATTTATTTTTAAACAAATAAATACGGGTATTAATATCAATAACTTAAAATTTTTAAAAACAGTAATGTTTTCGAATTTTAAATTTAACTATTATTGACTTATAGTTTTCAAAAAGTAAAAAAAATGGGTGGACTTTTCAAAATTCGAATGGAATGGAAGACCGTGTACATTAGACTGAATGGAATGGAATAGAAGACCCGTGTACATTAGCCTAAATGGAATGGAATGGAAGACCTGTTTATATTTCGTTAAAACATGAGATGGTCTATTCTATTTATTTTACTCCGAATGGAATGGAAGACCTGTGTACATTAGACTGAATGGAATGGAATAGAAGACCTGTGTACATTAGCCTAAATGGAATGGAATGGAAGACCTGTTTATATTTCGTTAAAACATGAGATGGTCTATTCTATTTATTTTACTCCGAATGGAATGGAAGACCTGTGTACATAAGGCTAAACTCGTAAGCAAACTCTATGAAGAAACAACTATAATAAACCAAGGTGGACCAAAAAAAAAAATAATAAAAAATAAACCAAGAAACGTTCTCTAGGCCTAAAGGTGTGAGTGAGAGGAAGAAGAAGAAGAAGACGACTAAGAGGGAGCAGTAATGTTGAAAAGCTCCTTAGGAGCGTAACAAAGGGACCTTTGTCTTCCCGGGAGAAAAGTAAGTTTTCAAGGATAATGATTTTTTTGCTCCTCATTATTAAGACGTTATATTCTTAACTATAATAATATTTTTAAATAGTCATAAGTATTTTTTATTGGCAAGTAAGTGTTTCGATGATAACTCTGTATAGGTAACAGTGTTGTAAAAAAAAAATTAATTATTCTATGTGAACTATGAAGCTCGGGCTCGACAATACTATAACATTAATTATTGGTAAGTAAATAGTGTCTTAAGAATTAGCCCCATCGTGTCAAATTGGAACAGAACCATCCCCATCCGCGTCATATCACGCCAACGTTAGGTGCCTAGCCACGAATTCGATAATTGTCACGTCATGCCATGTAGATTCTCAAGTCGTCTTCGGTCAGCCATGGAGTCCACTCTTGACTTTGGGCTTTACTCGATATTTCTTGTGTTCTAAACATGCAAGATAGTTTTGGAAGTGCTAAGACATGAAAGTTCCCTCCCGTTCGTCGCCATTGGAAAATCCAAGGGGACAACACACCTGAGTAAGAAGTCATGGCTGTGGCAAGGGGAACCATCTTCCCCATCTAGGTTTCTAGTTTTATGTAATGTCTATTACTTTTGTTGTTTTAAGCTTTCTTTCCCTTGGTATTCTTTGGTGGTTTCGCACCTGTACAGATGTTCAATTCCATTCGGTCTAATGTACACGGGTCTTCCATTCCATTCGGAGTAAACTAAATAGAATAGACCATCTCATGTTTTAACGAAATATAAACAGGTCTTCCATTCCATTCCATTTAGGCTAATGTACACAGGTCTTCTATTCCATTCCATTCGGTCTAATGTACACGTGTCTTCCATTCCATTCGAATTTTGAAAAGTACACCCATTTTTTTTTGAAGGTTGAAAACTATAAGTCTATAATAGTTAAATTTAAAAATTCGAAAATATTACTGTTTTTAAATATTTTAAATTATTAATATTAATACTTAAAATAAATACAATATTAAGATAAATACAATATTGAGATAAATACATGTTATTCCAAAACTATCTTGCATGTCATCGAAGAGGAGCTGGATTGCATTCTAAGATGATAATCTAAAAATATCATATGTAATATTATAATCTAAAAATAAATATTTTTTTAATTAATTTGATTCTTTCACGGAGCGGACGGATATCCGGTAAATATTCTAGTTTTAAGGATATCCGGATAGATGGATATTAGATAGTACGAAGCGGATACGAGCCGATACGGATAAAAAAAAAATTCACGGATACGGTTATCATCCTGTTGTATTAGTACTAGTACTAAAGAAAGCGAGAGGCTTGCGAGCTTTGTGTTCACTTAATTAATCAATCTATTATATATCAAAAAAAATTTGAAACCGAATATTATCGTTCTCGACCACTTCGACATACGGAGGGGTAACTTCTCTTTCAACCTCAATTGGTGCATCCAAATCGCGTTCATCCTCGATAATCATGTTATGTAAAATTATACATGTAGTCATAATGTTGTGTAGCACATTCTTTTGCCATAAACGAGCCGGTCCTTTCACAATAGCAAAACGTGATTGGAGAACTCCAAATGCACGTTCTACATCTTTCCTACATGCTTCTTGTCGCGCAGCAAAATACTTTTTCTTCATTTGGACAATATTTTAAGCTTCTTGTCGCGCAGCAAAATACTTTTTCTTCATTTGGACAATATTTTAATTATTTGAGTGGATCCGGAAGCGGTTTACCGGATTATTAAATCATGAAACTAGTAGTTGATGTTGTAGTAAATTATTTTATGTTCTTCTTTTTTATTTCAATAATACTATGTATTTGAATTTTTTATTATTAGTTTATCTCATTACATTTTCTATTAAATATATTCTTTTTTATTTATATATTTTTAAAATTTATTATTAGTTGTGCTACAATATCATTAGTTTATTTAGAATTAAATAGTGTGAAAGTATGGAAAACAATCATAAATATAGAGTTATTTAGAATTTGAGGGACCATTTTATAAATTAAAAATATCATCTCTAAAATAGTACTAAAAAAATCTGCTCTCTCATGTGGCATTTCGTGTGATAGATTTATTCGATAAATCTGCTGTCTCATGTGGTGTTGCTAAAGCATTGAAAAGAAAGGAAAAGACGTGAGCATGTATATAGTCATAATTTCAAACTTGTAATCTCGTAGATACGAGTATCTTGTGTTGTCATTTTCTGTTTCAGTCTTAGGCTAGATTCAAAGGCGGACCTACATGAGAGATAGTGGTTCATTAGACACCCCTAAGTAAGCTAAATTTTTTATTTGTAAGTGATATTCATATAAATACAACAGCGTAATTGGTGAAAAGCTCTCTTATTGACACCTCATAACACGAGTTCAAGTGTCTCCAATGACACTCATTTGAGTTTTGACCCAGCTAAAAAAAATTTCTAGGTCCGCCACCGGCTAGATTCTTGTGCGATTCGTCGGGAAGATCAAAGCCTTTGAAAATGCAGAGGAAAATATGGAAAAGTGACAACTCGAAGTCTATAAAATATGAAACGCATGTAGTTTCTGCTATCTTCTCCTCCTCTGTATTTCTTCAACTCTTCTCTTCAAATCATCATCTCTTTCCTTTTATTTTTCTAATCAAATCATCATCTCTTCGCAAAATGAGTAAGGAAATATTATTACAATGCCAAGACCACAAAGGTGCATCATTCAAGTTGGATGAAGCTGTGGCATTAAAAATGCATATGATCAAGGAAATCTATCACCGAGACTTTGAAAGCGAAAACAACATCGTAATCAAGCTTCCCGAAAACTTTAACTCATACATCATCAAGATCATCGTTAATCATTGCATGTGGGAAGCATTCCCACGTAAAGGGAAGAATATCATATGGTTCTACTCCCACTTTAATGTCCCATACAG
The DNA here is from genome assembly GCA_963556525.1 of Cochlearia excelsa. Classification (NCBI taxonomy): domain Eukaryota; kingdom Viridiplantae; phylum Streptophyta; class Magnoliopsida; order Brassicales; family Brassicaceae; genus Cochlearia; species Cochlearia excelsa. The sequence goes on along the minus strand of OY748327.1, from coordinate 24,646,037 downwards.
AAGACCAAACGCAAGGATCCGCGGCGAGCTCATCCAAACCATGAAGGTTAGCATAAATCTGCCATTTCAGTCTAATGTACACAGGTCTTCCATTCCATTCGGAGTAAAATAAATAGAATAGACCATCTCATGTTTTAACGAAATATAAACAGGTCTTCCATTCCATTCCATTTAGGCTAATGTTCACAGGTCTTATATTCCATTCCATTCGGTCTAAAGTACACAGGTCTTCCATTCCATTCGGAGTAAAATAAATAGAATAGACCATCTCATGTTTTAACGAAATATAAACAGGTCATCCATTCCATTCCATTTAGGCTAATGTACACAGGTCTTCTATTCCATTCCATTCAGTCTAATTCCATTCGTCTAATGTACAAAGGTCTTCCATTCCATTCGAATTTTGAAAAGTCCACCCATTTTTTTTACTTTTTGAAAACTATAAGTCAATAATAGTTAAATTTAAAATTCGAAAACATTACTGTTTTTAAAAATTTTAAGTTATTAATATTAATACTTAAATTAAATACAATATTAAGATAAATACAATATTGAGATAAATACATGTTATTTCAACCCAAATAAAATAAATAAATACATGTTATTTCAATCCAAATAAAAAAAATAAATACATGTTAATATTCTAAAGCTTATATACACTTTTCTATATGTGTTACGTCATTTTTATACCTTAAAATAATAATAATAATAATTAAATTTAAAATTCTAAAGTTATTTAGTACTTAAAATCAACAGTATGCATGAAAAGAATATGTTGGTTTGTACAGATTTGTGATCATAAAGTAGTTCAATTACTTGGTTTGGGTTCGATTCCAACTACCACTTCACTACTAATGGGTTTTGTCTCGACAAATTATACTTGGTCTTCCTAATTTGATAGGCTGCTGCGTATCTGGGCGTGGAGAAGCTTGTGGACGCGACATGCAAGATAGTTTTGGAAGTGCTAAGACATGAAAGTTCCCTCCCAGTTCGCCGCCATTGGAAAATCCAAGGGGACAACACACCTGAGGAAGAAGTCATGGCTGTGGCAAGGGGAACCATCTTCCCCATCTAGGTTTCTAGTTTTATGTAATGTCTATTACTTTTGTTGTTTTAAGCTTTCTTTCCCTTGGTATTCTTTGGTGGTCTCGCACTGTACGGATGTTCAATTCCATTCGGTCTAATGTACACGGGTCTTCCATTCCATTCGGAGTAAACTAAATAGAATAGACCATCTCATGTTTTAACGAAATATAAACAGGTCTTCCATTCCATTCCATTTTGGTTAATGTACACAGGTCTTCTATTCCATTCCATTCGATCTAATGTACACGGGTCTTCCATTCCATTCGAATTTTGAAAAGTACACCCATTTTTTTTACTTGTTGAAAACTATAAGTCTATAATAGTTAAATTTAAAAATTCGAAAATATTACTTTTTAAAAAAATTTAAATTATTAATATTAATACTTAAAATAAATACAATATTAAGATAAATACAATATTGAGATAAAATGGGACATTTAGTGCATAAAAGAAGGCAAAATCACATAAGCTGTTGCCATATTTCACATCCCGAAAACCCGACTAATGAATAGATAACTGTACATACATTCCCTACCAAAAATCCTATGTTAAAATAAGCACGATGATTGCTTCCCGTTATTCCTAATTCTTCTTCTTGCCTTTATCTAATTCCTCATTCATCTTCTTCCCTTGTCTTTTAGATTATGTTGTTGGAAGTTAAAACCTAGGATTGTCGGAACTTTGGGTATTAAAGTGTGAGAATTGTATGTACAAAGAAGTTGTTCTTCGAGAGAGAAGAAATTGTTTTTTGAGAGAGAAAGCATTATCACGGTTTTCGTGTAAGGTTTAGGACGTTGAGGAATCTACGGGGTCACAACATTCAGTTTCGGAAAGGTTAGTTGTTCGACTGCTCTGTTTTTTGCAGAAACATGAAAAAGTTAACAATTTCACTCGAACTTGAAGGAGATGAACTGTGTAATTTCGTGAAACAGATACTTTTAATCACATTCATCGATTAAGGCAGAGGAAAATATGGAAAAGTGACAACTCGAAGTCTATAAAATATGAAACGCATGTAGTTTCGTTATCGATTGTAAAGTGAGTATATGAGATTTTCTTTTTAGGTGTTCGACAACGGCACATTTCATGACAAAAGCCTCTTCTCCACATTTTCATCCATAAGTAGAACATCTAGAGTTTCTTGCTTCCCATAAATGAATGACCCTCACAATAACTTCTTTCTTGTTAAAACCTTTTTGAAAATCATCAAAGATTAAGATAGAAAGTGACTGAACCTGAAGAGAAAAAGATATAGCAGTCATAACTTAAAATTAATCAATATGTTTTCTCTTCTTTAAAAATTGATTCTTCATAGTTTGAGTTATACTATACTGTATTTATAATTGAGCCAATTCTTCAAAATAAAGATAAATTCTTATTGTGATATATAGTTAATTTCCTTTTTGGTTAGTACAAAAGTAAATAATTTATAATCTAACATTAAGGTATCAATATGTTTTTTATAATTTGTCATTTCTTTTTTAGGTATTTTTTTTTTAACTTTCATATTTTTAATGATTTTTGGAAATTCGTTTTTATATATTGTTGTGATTTTTTTTTATCTTTTATGTTTTCCTTAATTTATTGAAAATATCCTCTTTTTTTTTTTTTTTGCTGTACACATTTATTTCCTTAATTTGCAAAGTGTTCTATTTTTTGTTTTGCTATAGACATTTTTTTTGCTTGTTATTATCCTTTTCAAGAACTTGTAAATTTTCCGTTTTGAAAATATCCTTCTTTTTTTTTTTTGCTGTACACATTTATTTCCTTAATTTGCAAAACTATAGACATTTTTTTTTTACTTGAAATTATACTTTTTAAGGAATTGAAAATGTCCTTTTTAATTCTTGAAAATATCTTTTTTAATTCTTTTTGTACTTGAAATTATCCTTTTAAAGAACTTGAAAATTTTCCGTTTTCTCCGAACGCTTACTTGGCACAACACTATTGGTCGTTTAAGATCTTACGTGGACAGCCTCGAGCGCTATAGCTTGAAGTTTTATTAGTAGTAGACTAGGTGTTGGATCCGCGCTACGCGCGATTTGATTTATGATATTTTGTTATATTATGTATGTTTTAGTTTTGTTAGTTTTAAGTTTTGATATATTATTGTATATTGAATATTGATTTAGTGAATTCATAAAGCAAGTTTGTTATAATGTTATATATCTTTAAAATGTTTGATATTTTTTTTGCGAATTTAAATGTTTAATTTTGTAGATTATTTATCTAAAATAGTTTTTGTTGATCATATACCTGTACTTAATATTTCCACCAAACTCGCCAATACGAAAGTAGTCACTGGAATAATACAAGATAGCATATTCTTGCAAGATATCACACCAAAGTTAGGTTCTTATTTGTTTAATTTATTTGTAAAATTTTGTTAAGAATCATGGTTTTTAGCAACTCCAAATGATATGTATGTGTCGGCTCTCGGAGAAAATTGGTAGCCTTGAGTTTGAATTCATCCACCAGAGACTCAATGCTCATCAATCGGTATTCGTTCCTTAGCAAAACAGTCACTGAAAACAAAGAATATTAAGTTTGTCAAGGCTTAATGCTCAGATTGGACATAGGAATGAGCAAAAATGGGTTCTAACTAACATGTCTGTTGTACTTTCTTCAAGCACCCACAACCAATATGTAGTTATACGCAACCCGAGTGTCTCGCACCTACACCACAACAACACACAAAGAATCAATCATCACAAAACAATAATACGGTGGTATTTTGCATTAGGTATAAAGATGGGTCACGGAAGTTGTTTGCCTATTGTCACACTAATTCCTAGTCAAAGGCCACAATTTACTTTCGCAACCACGGAGTGCAAACTAACGGAAAATACCACAACATAAACCTCAATTGTGCATCGTTACCTTCTTGCTGATGTTTCGGTCCGTTATGTCAACATCAACATAGTACCCAACTTCGTGAATTTGATCTCTCGTCTGTTTAAATAATTGCAGATAAAAGAAAAAAATACAGAGATAAGACTCCGTCTCCAAGTAGCTCATAAGGAGTTGCAGTCACGAATGTATAACCTTTTCAGCGTATTCATGATAATCCTTTGACAAAGAGCAAACTATGGCCTGACGCGGACTAAGCCAGAAGGGCCATTTTCCTTTGTAATGCTCCAACAATATGGCAAACATACGCTCCATAGATCCCATCACCGTTTGTGTATCATCACGAGTGTCTCCACCTTCCCTTCAACCTTCCATTCCATTCGGAGTAAACTAAATAGAATAGACCATCTCATGTTTTAACGAAATATAAACATGTCTTCCATTCCATTCCATTTAGGCTAATGTACACGAGTCTTCTATTCCATTCCATTCGAGTCTAATGTACACGGGTCTTCCATTCCATTCGAATTTTGAAAAGTACACCCATTTTTTTTGAAGGTTGAAAACTATAAGTCTATAATAGTTAAATTTAAAAATTCGAAAATATTACTGTTTTTAAATATTTTAAATTATTAATATTAATACTTAAAATAAATACAATATTAAGATAAATACAATATTGAGATAAATACATGTTATTCCAAAACTATCTTGCATGTCATCGAAGAGGAGCTGGATTGCATTCTAAGATGATAATCTAAAAATATCATATGTAATATTATAATCTAAAAATAAATATTTTTTTAATTAATTTGATTCTTTCACGGAGCGGACGGATATCCGGTAAATATTCTAGTTTTAAGGATATCCGGATAGATGGATATTAGATAGTACGAAGCGGATACGAGCCGATACGGATAAAAAAAAAATTCACGGATACGGTTATCATCCTGTTGTATTAGTACTAGTACTAAAGAAAGCGAGAGGCTTGCGAGCTTTGTGTTCACTTAATTAATCAATCTATTATATATCAAAAAAAATTTGAAACCGAATATTATCGTTCTCGACCACTTCGACATCGGAGGGGTAACTTCTCTTTCAACCTCAATTGGTGCATCCAAATCGCGTTCATCCTCGATAATCATGTTATGTAAAATTATACATGTAGTCATAATGTTGTGTAGCACATTCTTTTGCCATAAACGAGCCGGTCCTTTCACAATAGCAAAACGTGATTGGAGAACTCCAAATGCACGTTCTACATCTTTCCTACATGCTTCTTGTCGCGCAGCAAAATACTTTTTCTTCATTTGGACAATATTTTAAGCTTCTTGTCGCGCAGCAAAATACTTTTTCTTCATTTGGACAATATTTTAATTATTTGAGTGGATCCGGAAGCGGTTTACCGGATTATTAAATCATGAAACTAGTAGTTGATGTTGTAGTAAATTATTTTATGTTCTTCTTTTTTATTTCAATAATACTATGTATTTGAATTTTTTATTATTAGTTTATCTCATTACATTTTCTATTAAATATATTCTTTTTTATTTATATATTTTTAAAATTTATTATTAGTTGTGCTACAATATCATTAGTTTATTTAGAATTAAATAGTGTGAAAGTATGGAAAACAATCATAAATATAGAGTTATTTAGAATTTGAGGGACCATTTTATAAATTAAAAATATCATCTCTAAAATAGTACTGAAAAAATCTGCTCTCTCATGTGGCATTTCGTGTGATAGATTTATTCGATAAATCTGCTGTCTCATGTGGTAGTTGCTAAAGCATTGAAAAGAAAGGAAAAGACGTGAGCATGTATATAGTCATAATTTCAAACTTGTAATCTCGTAGATACGAGTATCTTGTGTTGTCATTTTCTGGTTTCAGTCTTAGGCTAGATTCTTGTGCGTCTTCGTCGGGAAGATCAAAGCCTTTGAAAATGCAGAGGAAAATATGGAAAAGTGACAACTCGAAGTCTATAAAATATGAAACGCATGTAGTTTCGCTATCGGGATAATGAGTATATGATGTGAGAAAACTCGTAATATTTTCCTCTACATTCATCGAACGTCTCTTTATATAGAGGTTAAAAAGTATAAGTTACTTGTACACGCATAGTGACGTGAGCTCCACATTTCATTTTATTTTTTTATTATTTTATTTTATTTTTTGTTTTATTATATTATTTTATTTTATTTGTATTTAGCAAATAACATATATGTTTATGTTGTGATTGTGTTACTTGTGTAAAAAGTAATATATTATCATTTTCGAGAAAAAATTAGTTTAAGTGAAATAGTTATGATATATGATTTATTATTTAAAGAAGAAGAGCAATAGAAAAGTTTGTGTCGGACAAGGTGATGAGGAGAAGAAGTCACCGAAAAAATTGAAGACATCAATCGTTACTCCATGTGCAAGCCTGAATGCTCCAAAGGTTATTATGATGCCCATCAATAGTTAATCTGTTCAAGATGATTGAGTCGCTTAGTTAATCGTAATTATATTAGTTATACAGTAGTATTTAAATTTATCCTAGTCCAGCCTCTGCAATCTCATCAAACAACTCTGCAGCTAGCTTCTCGCGAATCTTCTGAATGTTAGCATCACACAACCCATCAAATTAGTTTAAGTGACTTCGACTTATAGTTGAATCAATGGTCTAATGTACAATGTCTTCCATTCCATTAGAAGGAATATAGAATAGAATTTCGTGAAAGCATATAGAATAGAACTCATGGGTCAAAGAGAGTGAACCGTCAGTGTAATTTCGTGAAAGCATATAGAATAGAACTCGTTGGTCAAAGAGAGTGAACCTTCTCCGTCTTCGATTTCATTAGCCTGTCGGCTTCAAGATTCAAGCTTTCCCTTCTTTAAAATCCATGGTATCTCTTTTTAACCCATCTCTTTCTCCTGCAATTTTGACTGAAAGGGATAATAGAATCTATTCGAATTTACACTGTTCGAATGAATAGAATCATGAATGAATAGAACTCCTGAATGAAAGAATTGGGTTTTGCGAATGGAGACCGAGATTTAGCGACTTCCGGCGAAAGACCTCTTGCATCGGGCAGAATTGCATTTGTATTCCATTTAGATTTAACCCTATTTTGAGCTATTATTTCACTTTCGTTCTATTCCATTTAAACCCGAAATAGAACGAACGCAGAAGGAACAATATTACTGTTTACGATTTGGTTTAGTCCTGGGTCATCTCTTTGATTTTAAGTAATTCTGATTATGTTTGGTCTTGAAACCAATTTGTGTTTGGTCTTGCGAGCACTTTAGTTTCTTTTATTTATGAAATTGATGTTAGATTCATAAAGAGGTCAATTGGTTAAACATAGAGCTGAGACATTTAGGAAGAGACAGATTTATAATTTGATTTCTGTTCTTGTGCAAACTTATGGATTTCTTCTCGTACTCTCCAAGATCGATGGCTCCCATGATGATAGATGATGATATCCTCGATTGCCCTATTTGCGCAGAGCGCCTCACCATTCCTATATCTCAGGTAACATTTGGAAAACATTTGTTTGTATGAATCGCTGTAGTGTTTTGACTGTCTTGGCTTTGCATTTTCAGTGTATGAATGGGCATTACGTTTGCTCTCGTTGCCTTCCCAAACTGGGAGGAACATGTCCTTTTTGTCGTTCTCCTTTTAGGGAAATTCGTTGCTTAGCAATGGTTGATCTGTTCAAGATGATTGAGTCGCTTAGTTAATCGTAATTATATTAGTTATACAGTAGTATTTAAATTTATCCTAGTCCAGCCTCTGCAATCTCATCAAACAACTCTGCAGCTAGCTTCTCGCGAATCTTCTGAATGTTAGCATCACACAACCCATCAAAGTTGCGTCCTAGAGCAAGACACTCAATGTACTTAAGAGAGTACACGCCACAGTCTCCGGGAGAATCATTCGAGGTATGTCTCTCATTCTCTCGCACTTTGAATTGTTCCCACCTCTCTCGATTCTTCGTCGGAATCATGTAGTTAAGCAATGCTGGAATTATCTCACTAAAAGGCAGACACGAAGCCACAATCTCTTTGTCACCCATCAAAGATGGAATGCTGTCATAAATGTCTATCTTACTCTCCTCCAAATTGATATCCAAAGCCACCCAATGGTTTTTATTGACGTGATGGCACACAAACAACCTTCCGATATCAAAAAACCACCTCTTCTTCGTGGCTTGATCTCCGTACACTCCGTTGAACAACTTCACGTACTTGTCATCCCATGTGAAATTCCTCGGTTTGAATTTTTTGTGAAGGAATTTAATTGATCTTATTGTTTTTGATGTGCGAATAAGTTGTTAAGCATGAAACCACCGGGAGTTTTACGGATAAAAGTATGATGTTCATCATTAAAGAAATACCCACGATTTTAGTTGCATAAACGATTTTAAAGATATGAACCAAAATCAATGAGTCATTTTTTTCTCACCATCCATTACCCATGAAAAATCTTAATCACGATTTCGATAGATCCTGGAACCACGGGAGTTTGATGAGTCTTCCAAAAACATAAATCGACCCACCTGGAGTTTGATGAGTAAAACAGAAAACTTGATGAAACCACCGGGAGTTTTACGGATAATGAAAAGTGACAACTCGAAAATATTTTCCTCTACATTCATCGAACGTCTCTTTATATAGAGGTTAAAAAGTATAAGTTACTTGTAAACGATTTTAAAGATATGAACCAAAATCAATGAGTCATTTTTTTCTCACCATCCATTACCCATGAAAAATCTTAATCAGCGATCTAACTTTTTGATGATCAACTTGGAGTTTGATGAGTCTTCCAAAAACAGAACTCAAAACTTGATGAAACCACGTTTTAAATACTTTTTCTTCATTTGGACAATATTTTAAGCTTCTTGTCGCGCAGCAAAATACTAGTGACGTCTTCCACATTTCATTTTATTTTTTTATTATTTTATTTTATTTTTTGACAATATTTTAATATTATTTTGGATTATTTTATTTGCGGTTTACCGGATTATTAAATCATGAAACTAGTAGTTGATGATTTTTATTGTCGATTGGGACTTACCATGATATGAAAAGTACAAAATAATCACTATACACAATACATGTTAAGAACAAATTACTCGGTAAATCGTAGCTACTTTGTAGTTGGTCAATCGATTGGTGGATTAGCATGCTCGGTGATCACATTGTCATTGTATAGTAAGGTATGTGATCACAAAAAGATGTTCTTCAACATCCACTCCCTCGTACATTCTCTTTTGAAGTGTTGTTTTTAGAGCCCGGCATATAATTAGAACCAAAACGCACTCCATTGTTTCCAATTTATTTTTAAACAAATAAATACGGGTATTAATATCAATAACTTAAAATTTTTAAAAACAGTAATGTTTTCGAATTTTAAATTT